>OX291540.1:44589510-54589510 GCA_946406115.1 Apoda limacodes
GTAGCTATAATAACATATTCGTGACTTACCTTATACAGAATGACCATTATAGCGATAGAGATCGAGAGAAATGAAAACTGTTTGATAAACCATGCTAACCAATGTAACCATGACGGGAGTCCCATAATTGCCATTATTTCCTAGAACAAAAAATAACAAAGTTTGTATATAAAATTGGTAATCTTCAAACTAAACTTTAAAAAAAAACACAGAAAATATACATTCACTAAAAAAAATCCAAAGTATGTAACACTAAACATACACACTTCCTGTGTATCTTTGTCTTTGGCCAGGTACATTTTTCCGTTATCATTCTAGTACTACGTAAGCAGAATTTTAGTAATGTTTATTGACCCCTTTCCCCTCCTATGATTACGTAAGGATTGGTAATTGTTTTACAAAATCTGTTTATGTTCTTTTACTGTTATTCATGTGTCACTATTTAATATAGATATGACATTGAAATAAACATGCTTTTCGCTTTCGAATATAGGTAAAGACAAGTAGGGTTTCCATTTTCAAATTAGAATCTACTATTTTTTACATAAATGTAAGAAGAAAGTAAAACAAATAATATTTCTGACGTAACCACTATTGCCCGTCCCCGTCCCCAATGTCGTCAAAAAAAGGAAAACAAAGAGCAACATCCACTTTGGTGGTTACTTAATACTTAAGCTGTTCAAGTAATGTTTAGGGTTCCGTACCCGAAGGATCCAAACGGATCAACTCAACAGACAATACTGTTTTATTGCGCGCGTCTAATAGGTTATCTTTATAAAATCACAAATGTAACATAATATAACACTTAATAAACAATATATATTTATATATAGGTACTAAGAATACAAAGAAGTTTGCAAGAGCAGACCAGCCTCCACAGGCGGCACCCGTACCTGTATGACACATGAATCAGCCATCGCTTCGCTCAACCATGTTTTAGGGAACGTAACGACCCGACGCACATGCCACCACCGCAGACACTTTGAGAGAGCATGACACACTCAAGCAACTATATATATATACATACATATCAACATTTTAAAAAATGTAAATAAATAAATAAATAGGTATTCATATAAATATTAAAGATAATATATATTGTACAGTAAACCAGTTTGAAATTTTTATAAGGTCTTTATTTATGTCGCTCGAAAGCTACATGTTGTTCTTTAAACTCTGTTATAGTTATTCCCGCGGGAACTTTTGATTTTTTTCGGGATAAAAGTAGCCTATATGCTATTCCAGGACCTAACCTATGTGTATGCCAAGTTTCATGCCGATGCGTCCAGTAGTTAAGGCGTAATTGAGTAACAAACATCCATCCAGACATACAAACTTTCACATTTATAACATTGGTAGGATGCTTTCTTTTACTGTAGTTAAAACTTGCATTAAAAAAATTACATATTTATCAGTTGAAGCGCTATTTATTTATCTAGCACACTTTTAAACGTATAAAGGCCGAACCGTTATTTGAGACTTATACGTGAAGGAATTCTGCGTCTTTATTTACTTTAACGGTCAGTTGAGTAGTTTACGTAAAGCTGTGAAGAGTTTAGATGTTGGTCAGATAGTTATATTGGCTAAAATAGAAATAAGGTAACGTTTTTAATATATAGTTAAAATTCTTTTCTTGAGCAAGAACACACACAAAATAAGGGCGATTCCATACATGCCACAATAAAATTGTAAGAGCTAAAAACATAAGAATATTAATACACAGCCTGAGTGGAGTTCATTAATAGGATGGGCTAAAGTATAAGGAACTCTTTTTTCTGTCAAAGAATACAGGTAACACGTTTGACATTTTTAATATTTGTTTGACATTTTATTGTACTTGTTTGTTTTGTTTTGGCATTTTTATTGATTTTTATTTGTTTGTTTTTGGTTTTGACATTTTTATTGCCTATTAATTTTTATTTATGTTTGTTTTAATTTTGACATTTTTAAATCTTTGACTGAATTTTGATTCTATTTATATGTTTATTTTTGATCGTTGACGTTTTATCTAAGAATATTTCTAAGCCTTTTTATTATTCATTGTGATTTAAATTATTATACTTGATCTTTTTGTGAATTGATTATGTATTATTTTAATAAAATAATGTAATTTTCAAAAATAAATAAATGACCTACCTACCTTACGTGACCTCAAAACATGGTTTACGACTCCAAGAAGATGCAGGCAAGTAAGGTACCTGTGGGTAATAAGGCCCACCCCCTTAATTTTAAAATAAGAAAAGTACAAAAAATATCACAATATGGGAAAGAAAAATTACAATATTATTATAGATCTTCAACAAAAAAATGATTTTGTATAGTGCGAGTAATAAAGCCTACGTTCATCATCCAAATTTTTACGTCACTTGGAAGATTATTGATTTCTATGGTAAGACACATTTGTATGTAACTTTTTCAGCGCCAGTTTCTTTCACTTTAAATAACAAAGCGTAATTCCAAGAGTCATCACAGGATCAAGTAAAATTTAACTAAGCAATTCTGTTATTTATTGACACATAGGCCCTATTACACTCCTGAGGCCATATTTCCCGCACCTGTCTGAATTTCTTTGAACTAATTTAGAAATTTAAAATAATAAGTTAAAAATATATTTTTCTTCCGAGAAACTGCAATTCCGTCATAACAATACAATAACGTTATGGAGTTTGGAAAGACTAAATAATTGATTAAATAAATTAATTTGATATTACATAGGCCTTATTACCCGCAGGTACCTTACTTGTTTTAACTGGGCTTAAAACTCAGGACAGAAAGTGCCTTGGTCTAAAATCAAGCAAATTTGTGTTAGTAAACACGATTCTTATATTCTGTATTACAAGTCTGGTCCATCTGAAGATGCTATTGAAAGCCACATTAACATAATATCGGATCTTTCTATCAAAACAAGTAGACAAATGGCTGATAGATCTACAGATATTGCCTTACACCTATGTTACAATCAGCTATTACAAAAAAATCCATCAAAAAAAGACTGAATTGATTTATAGTGCAAAAATATTCCGCTAGTGTATCATGAGAAAAATTTCGAAATACCTTTTTTTAAAAAAATTGCCTATACTAAGTAAATAGTCCAATGTGACCCTTTGGCCTTTTTGTTATTTTAGAAAAATTAAAATAGAAGCAAAACACATATAAACATGCGCACTAATTTGAAAAATAATATAAATTCGAAAAAATCATTAGAGCCTAAATGACGAACATATGTGTCATAGTAACTATGCAAAGTTTCATAAGCATCGGTTGCAGCATGCAAAAAATATAACAAATTTAAACTTTGAGAGCCTCTATTGAAAAGTTATGATTTTGTATTATGGCCCTTATACACAGGAGCCATCGATATAAGCTACTTTTTATTCTGAAAAATTTAAAAGTTTTCGCGGGAATAACTATAACCGACCTTAACCGAACTAAAGCTTCCTATAGCATACTTCATAAGTATAATTAAGAAGTAAATTAAGACAATACGTTTCGGAGCGCCTCTCGGCGTGCTTCATACAAATTAATTTCGCACTTATTTTTGACACTTGCTTACTAAACACCACGAAATTTTGAAGACATGTTCTAGTAATAAATATCTAGGTCTGCAGTGTGACAGTTTTCAATACAAATGGTTTCAAAAAAGATTTCTAGTTAATAAAAGCATTTAACAAGATTTTGGAAAACTACAGACATGTATTCGGCTTTTGATTATGACCTAAGAAATTAGTAAATGTCAAAAATTGGCCAAGTTCGAGTCGGACTCGCGCACAAAGGGTTCCGCACCATTATCTATAAAAACGGCAAAAAAAATATGTTTGTTGTATGAGAGCCCCCCATAAATATTTGTTTTATTTTAATTTAATTATTTATTTTTGAAATGACTATAATAACTAAATATTCTGCGATATTTGAAGCGTCTACCTGATGCCGTTATCAATATCGAGCAAAAAAATCACGTTTGTTGTATGGGAGCCCCCTTAAATATTTATTTTATTCTGTTTTTTAGTATTTGTTGTTATAGCGGCAACAGAAATACATCTTCTGTGAAAATGTCAACTGTCTAACTATCATGGTTCATTCTTGAGATATAGCCTGGTGACAGACGGACGGACGGACGAAAAGCGGAATCTTAGTAATAGGGTTCCGCTAATTACCCTTTGGGTACGGAACCCTAAAAACAAATGAGAAATTCGTTTGTATGAAGCCCGCTGCAAGGCGCCGCGAATCGTATCCTCTTAAGGAGTTCCACGCCGATAACTGGATTTAGGGCGGGCGGAGCCGCTGGCAAAATCTAGTATTAAATAAAATTATCCTGAATTTCTGAAAGTACTTAACCTAATAACACCTAATTACCCACTATACCACAAAATGCGGTTTCGATTAACAACACTCGTACACATACACTGTGTGCACTCCATTTACCTAAAACAGTTTTGCTTTGGCTGTATCTTTCATTGTAACATCGTTTGAAACGGATAGTCAATGATGAAGTTATCTTTAAATCTATACCTATATTCTATTTAATATATTACATTTATATTTAAAGATAGAGAGCGGATTTTGTAAGTTTGTTTATATGTGGAGAGAAATCTTTGACACCATTAATTGAAACATTCTTTGACTATTTAAAAAGCACACTACTCGAGATGGACATGGGTTATACATTATGTCTTTGTATGTAAAGGAAAGAAACTTTAGTAAATCAGCGTTCGCCGGGTCAGACAGTCAAATATAAATCTTTACTAATATATAAGAGAGAATAGAAAGAGGATTTTGTAAGTTTGTTTATATGTGGAAGGTAATCTCCGTAACCACTATTTAGAATATTCTTTGACTATTTAAAAGGAACATTACTCCAGATGGACATGGGCTATGTATTATGTCTTTGTATTTAAGGGAAATAAACTATAGTAAATCAACGTTCGCTGGGTCAGATAGGCAAATATAAATCATAACTAATATATAAAGAGAGAATAGAAAGAGGATTTTGTAAGTTTGTTTATAAGTGGAAGGTAATCTCCGTACCACTATTTAGAACATTCTTTGACTATTTAAAAGGCACATTACTCCAGATGGATATGGGTTATATATTATTTTGTACCTATATAAGGTCGAGGGACCACAGTAAATCAACAATAACAAATAACCCATATATATTAGAGCAAGAGGAAGGTCATTAACATATATTAAACGAAGCCATCACACGAAACAAATCAGTACATAAGTACGGATTAGTTTACAAACAGCGATGATATAGTGGTACTGATGTTACTGCTTTTATGATTTAATGATATTGGTAATTTAGGTAGTCATTAAAAAAATATGGAAATACGGAAGTACGTATATATAACTGACTCAAAATCTATTTGCAATTCGGGTAAACAAAAATGACCTTGACGCGCGTCGTTTGTTAGTCTATGCAACATATACATAAATACGTATAATATTTCTCATCGTAAATTTTGAATTTTGTAGATTTTAGTTTAAATCAGTGTCGTGATTTGAAAACCAGTTACAGAATGTGACAATAAAGGTAATCATGTAAGTATTTTAATGATTTATGATTAAATTACCAGAAAAAGTGAGACATTAAGTAAAGTTAGGTTATGTTTACAAGATTTGCAAATAGATTTTGAGTCAGGTTTATATGTTTATTTTTTTGCATTTTATGTGTGTATTTTTGAAGTACGATTTCAGTGAAACATGTTCTAATAATAACTTAAAAAACCAGCTTATTTTTTTCAGTCTTTACGTTTAACTTTTAAAACTTCAAGCGTAAAAGTGTTTGCGGAAGTAAGTTAACTTTTTTTAAAATAAAACGTCTATTATCAAACCCAGTTCCTCTTAGGGGTTTACCAGTAGATTATTTTAGCAGACTTAAATTTAAGCGGGTTTTCCTTCCACCTGAACTAATACCTGTGTAAACCCATGTTTTATTATCCGCTAAAGAAACTTCAAGTGGTGGTGTAAGTAGTCACGTATACTTAACAAAATTATTCTAAAACTCTTATTTTTTGTTTAACTCTGATTTTCATTTGCCTCGTGCGGCCGCAATTACAACGGCCTCGGCGGCGTACATATACACCGTATGTTCTCCAGTCGCTTAAAATAGCCGCTTCGATAAATCATCCAAACAAGATAATTTGCATTTTATAAGTCATACACGTGCTTTGTGTCATAAAGTCAAGGACGCATGTTTTGGTGGATCTTACATGGGTAACATTTTAAATGAGTTGGTTGAACTGCATTGGTTGTATAGCGACGTTATGAGTAGTATAAGTTGCTAATTCCAATAGTAAATATTCCACATCAGCTTATTTTTGCTAACCGCACGCAGCAGTCGCGATTAACAGCGGCGTACATACGCACCGAAGTCAACAAAAATAGCCGTTTGAAAAATGATTTGCAAATCATAATATCATATCATCAAATTATATAATTCAAAATAGAGGTTAATATTGATTTTATGGGGTTGCTTGTAATTGATTATTGTATTGTCACCAAGTTTCCTAAAAATTTAAGCTAGTCGGTAATCGAAAGTGATCGAAATTACAATTGCCAGATTTGACTCAAACAAACAAACAGGTCAAACTAATATAAACGTTGTATGTAATAATAACACAATTACTAATCACAAAATGACACCACTTATGTATTAAACGTTCATCCAACTATTATTATAAACGCGAAAATTTGTAAGTATGGATGTTTGTTACTCAATAACACTTTAGCCACTGGACGGATCGATCGGGATGAAACTTAGCATATCTATAGATTAGGTCCTGGAATAGCACATAGGCTTTTTATCCCGAAAAATTCAAAAGTTCCCGCGGGAATAACTATAACCGAGCTTAAACGAACTATAGCTACAGCTTGATATAGCAAACTTCATTAGTGTAATTAAGGTGATTAAATAAAGTTGTCCCACGCCGATAACCGAATTTGAGGCGGGCTAATGAAGGAGTGAATCACAGTATTAATACTGTGATTACATAAAGGAGTCCCACGCCGATAACCGAATTTAGGGCGGGCGGAGGCGCTGGCAAAGTCTAGTTAGTTATAAAGAGAAACTTTGAGGTTCTTTGTATATTATTTTTTATATCACCAAGATGGCAATTAAGCTAACGGCTAGTTAACGATTGCTGTTGAGCGGTACTTATAGCCTACACAGATAAAAGGATTTCTCTTTTCAACACGGAGTACTTTCTCAAAATATTTAGTTATTTCAAAAATATATTTTCTCAGATTAAAAATATATTTTTGTTATAAAATTACCACCTGTCTGGTTCTGATACTATTTTATTCTTAGATGTTTTGTAATTTTAAGAAAAATATGCTTATTTTGAGATTTTGTTTTATTTCAGTAAAAAAGATGGACTTCTTTAAAATCAAGATTTTAATCCATTCTTAGATAAATCTAAATAATATCAACAGATTGTGTTGTACAGTTATTGACACTTAGCTAGAACGCGCTATTTAGAATTATTATGATTTAATGACTACTTTCATAATTAAATCGTTGAGGTATCAATTCTAACTAAACACAATAGACAGATACTTATTAATAACGTAGTTAGATCTCTTGTGGTGTTTTTGAATCGTCGGTACTGTGTATAAGTACCTTTATTTGTCATTGCATATTCTCAAACAGAAATATTTATTATTTACTCTGAAGAATCAATTAATCAAATCTAATTGCTAGAAAAAAGAATAGTATTTCTTATTCTAACAAAAAATTTCCTTAAAGGAAAGCGAAACATCTTTCACTTAAAGAATAACTTATCTATGACTCGATTCATTTGTTTAATTGCCTTAAATTTTTTTGTCTTTATACAAATATTTTCAAGATTTTTTTTTACTTTTACTAAGTAAATATTCTCTTTCGTCTATAGGGAGAGGATCATTTTATTGGAGATAATGAATTTGCTTTGATACAAAGCAATTTGCCTTTACACAAGTAAGTAATCTGTTTTTACCGTGTATGACCGTGTTTCACACGAGAGGCGTTAAGGCATTATTGATGTGAGACAATCTTCAAACTAAAACTAAATTCAAATTCTAAAAGAATTTTTTCATTGCCTTAAACCTGCATTACTTTACATGAAAAGTTAAGGGGTCCCCGCAAGATTTAGGAACGAAGTCCCAGCGAAGAATTAACGAAAATATTCTAATTTTAAAAATGACAGTATAATTTTTAAACACAACACAGTTCATTAGCAGAAGGCAGAAGTGTTGCTGCCAAATTGCTTGTGACATCGCAGAAGGTTGAATAAAATGTTTCTGATTAGTGTGTTTAAAACCAGATTAAACAATTTGTCAACAGTTTTGTTCGTAAATTGTGTTTTTTTTTGGGTTCTGTAGTAGTCGTATTATGTCCGTCGGTGTGCACGTTCTCACATTCGTTTTTTTTTTTTTATATAGCACTAAGGTGGCAAACAAGCATACAGCCCGCCTGATGGTACATACATACTGGTTTCTGAAGTTATACCTAGATCTACGTAAATGATTTTTTGCATTAATTTTCAACTACCAATCACATAATAGTAATTTTTTTAGTTAGGTGTTAGCAAAACTTTAAAAGAATTAAGATTTTATGATACAGTTACTAACTGAGTACTTACCAAGTAGTTAAATAATATTTATATTAAATTCTTTTCAAAGGGTTTGCAATGATAGTTTAGTAACGAGACATGAGCTTTTTAAAATAATAAAACGGGATTAAGCGCGTCGTTATTTGGCAAAATAACTTTTATTGGGTTATTATTTTAAATTTGTAATGGAACGCGTAAACTTAAAAACTTATATGAGCTCTTTAACTCTTTCAGTCTTGGTGGTTAGGTTACTGACCGCCTAATATTTGAGTTTCGTTTGGTTAAAAAAATATTTTTGTAGCTAAATTTTGTTTTTATAGTGTTTGGCCGTTTCACTTTAGCATTATTCATATTTTTTTCAATATTTATTATTTTTTTAGAAATAAAAATAACAAATTGTTGTTACTAAAAATCAAATCATTTTTGATAATTCAAAATTTATTTAAAAAAGTTAAACAGAAAAAGTAAAGAAAAGCACTAACACCAAACTGAAAAAGATTATTATGTGATTGATGCCTTAAGCATCTGTCAAAAGGTACAGATGTGTTGCTCTAACCTAACGTACCCTTAATAATACGTAGCTTATCACGCTTCAAAATCATTTGCAGCGTCTCATTTCCGTTTTAGGCAAGTAGTAGATATAATTGGCATTGAAATTGATAAAAAAAAAAACAATTTAAATTCCAACAAAACCGATCAATTGCGAGTCGGACTCGCGCACTGAGGGTGCTGTAAAAGGTAAACTGTACTTGACAAACTTAACTTTGCCGTTGGACAACTGCTGTCCCAATAGGTCGCGGGTACTTCAAATAAGTTTATAATGTAACATTAAATTTTCAGTTTTCAGATTTTTTCCTTTATGTTTACTACATCACATAGCTTCTTGCCAAATTTCATGATTCTAGGTCAACGGGAAGTACCCCTCAGGTTTTGATTTATTTGTGTCACAATAGGCGACAAAAGAACCGTATTTTGGGCATATTTTTTTATTGCGTTGACTTAGAAACTTGATTTTTTACAGCTTCAAGGGACCGTAGACCTTCTATATTAATTTCAACTTAGTACCGTCATGCGTTTCTGAGAGAATGGGTCTTGAAAGACAGACAGACAGACAGACGGAGCACAAATGATCCTATAAGGGATCCTTTTGAGGTACGGAACCCTAAAAGCTTTCATGAACTGCTTTTTATATATTTCAAATAAGTAACATCATTGTATAGGTATAATAGCTAAACTTTTTCGTCGTTAAATATCCTAACATTGTTTTAATATAAGGCTAGCAGCCAGCATTAAATTACCTACGACAGCTGTAAGATTCGGTGTAATATCAGATATCAGATAACCCACTTAAACCATCTTATTTATGCCACAAAGCCAAATAGTATTAAAAGTGGTCTTACATCACACATCACATCACAAAATGATATTGTAATGAAAATATCTTAAATATTTACATATACGAGTAAGTCGCATAGTGCCCTACCTGTAGAGTATAACAACGCTTTGAGGATGCTTTTGGGGCTGCCTAGGTACTGCATAGCTTCAGAAATGATGGCGGAAGCGGAAATAGAGAGCTTTCCTGCTATTTTGCGGAAAAGCCCCAATTCTCTTTGTTGACTCCAATTTGACTACTAACTTATTTCTAAGATTGTATATATACTAACAATATATGGAGATAATCTGAAATAAATGAATAAAAGCGTTGGCTTTTATACAAACAATTTAGGATTGCGAGCCCCCACATGTAGGAAACCGGTGATTGTATGATTTTATGAATTTTTAGCATCTAATATGAGGTTATGTGATAATAATCAGGTAGGGACATGTTAAAGGTAAAGTTACAAAAATAACATTTGGGTTCAAAGTGGAAAGCCTGATAAATCCTTAATTTTACATTTTTGTGTCTAAAATAATTTGCATTTTTTTTTCATGAGAAAATACAGATTACTTATTTATTTATCGGGTACAAAAGCTTATTGGCTGTAGTAAGTACATGACACAAAATATTCGGTCATAAAGTTATGTGTGTAAACATCTATAAAGGTTAGATGAACGCGTCATCTAACATACCAAGCAGAGAGACGCAAATTCATTGCCTTAATGTACGTCAATTAGGTACTACGGACCGTTCACAATTGTAATGAATCACTATTTAGCTACATGTATGTATAAAAGGGGCCCTTTTATTAGACAAAGTGACAAACAACAATTCAGTTTCTGTCTGTGATATTTGGTTGGTAAAAAATAAATAATTAATATTATATTTTCGTATGACTTTTAAATGTTGTCATCATTCAATTTTAAGGGTTCCGTTTAGTTCCAGCAATAATATTATATTGCCCTAATGTTTGTAAATAACGGCTACATTTACGTTTTTATGCCGGGTTTTTGTCCGATTAGTTTCGAACAACGACAAGGTGTACGCGACGAAATAACTAAACCATGTAAATCTGATATTAAAACGGACCTTATTGTAGCTTTTAGATATTCACCATTTAGAAAATTACTCCTTACTACTTTATACATTCTACGTAACCCTGAGTTTTTTGTAAACATCAACAATTTTTGTTACAAGGCCTTGAGTATGATGCGTATCATAATTTACTATCAAGTAATTATGGCTTGTTTTAACAAATAAAATATAAAAAAGGTGAACAAAACTAAAAAATAAAAATCAGTTAAAAAACAACAAAGTTATCACAAACACACAGACGAATATTGAGCACCTGCTGCTTTTTTGTATTAGGTTAATAAGGTGCAGTTTAAATATTTTTTATTAATACGAAAATAAACCTGAGACGGCGTATTTATTATGCACTTTGGCGCTGAGTGGTCGATTGATGTTTGTACCTATATCTTCAGGTTTTCACCATCACAGATAATCACCAGAAGGGGGTAACCAGGGGGTGCATGGTACACAGACACATTATTATGTGTGGGACAGCCTTTTTTCACCAACCACTAGGACTAAATCCTGCGTTACTGGTGGTGAGCCTATCACCGCAACACAACTTTTGTTACAGTGTATCTGGACTAAGGTGGCTTTATATATGTTAACCAACTTTAGACTAATAAGTGGTAAAATAAAAGACAAGGATCAGATAACTTACCCACTGTAAGCCAAGAGTGGGTAGAAGGAAAGTTTATTGATTATGTGCTTATATAATTTGGGCAGTCGGCAGCAGCGAAAACGGAATCCATAGGATCACTATTTTGTCCGTCTTTATGTCTTTTTCATCTGTACTTTTTAATAAGTAAAATTTTTGAGTTAAGTAATAGTAAAACATGTAGCCCTTATTCATATTCTCATAAATAGTAGAGCACTGAATAACGATCAAAATCTGTGGGGTAGGTAGAATGCTCGCAACGGAACTTTTTGACTTTAAAGTTAGCAAAGAGATTAATAAATTTAGACGGATTTGAAGTGTGTGCGTGTGATTCGTGTCGTGTTTTTTACTTCCGATTTTCCTAGAAACTTGGAAATTGGCAATATACTAAATATAGCAAATGCCCGAAACTATACTACCTACCCAACATAGATAAAATAGACATGTATACTACCAAAAAATAATCACCGGCTTCCTGATAAAAATTTAGTAGTTAACAATAAAATGTATCTGCTTTTGCTACTCTTATGCCATTTTATGTGCGACAATAAAGTTTCATTATTGGACACGGGACAGAACGAAAACTTCCGAAACATTCCCGGATTTCCCGCCCATTTGGCCACCGTACATATAACTGTAATCAGTAATAACATTCTCATATAACAAGATAATCGACTAAGAAATTATAATACCTATCTAATTCTATAAATTCCACTTGTATAAAATCAACAATCTACTAGTTGAGATAGGCAATTTTGAAACAGTGATTGCTAGAACAGCAATTAATATAACTTGTCTAGTTGGTTTTATAATGGTTAATATTAATAAATACCTATTTTTACCTGGGTATAAATACCTATTTTATGTTAGAAATAAGAAATAAATAAAATTCTGCCATTAATTTAAGCCCGGTAAAAATTAAAAATACCCTGGTAAATATAGGTATCTAATAATATTTACCGGGTATGCACCCAACTCTTAACGTGTCCGAAAATTAACAAATTACGAGTAAATAGAAAATATAAGAACAATGATACCTAACTAACTAGGTATAACCTGTAAGGAACTTGTTGTACCTAGGCCAGTTTTTATTATTTTCGTAATTGATAAATTAATGGTGAAAATAAGACCCTTGAAATATACATATATGGATAGATCAACTGTTCAACTATACAATTTATTAATTGGCCAGGGTCCAAGGTGCCAAAGTAAAACACCTCAACAATTTCTTTTTACAAGCTATGAAAACAAATTTAAAATTGAGTTAGCCATTAAACACCTGAGATAATAATGGAAATAAAATGTTTTTTATAAATGAATATCATGCTTAGTAAATAGGCAAAAAGTTAAGTCCAAAAAACTTACTTTTTGAGCAAGAAATATTAAAAATTTTTTTATGGGACTGATATGGCGGCAGCGAATATTATTTTTATTTGCGGGAGTTTTCTAGTAATTGCGATTGTCCAAGGTACAACACTGTTCAACGTACAGCTGGTCTATCTTGCGCAATAAATAGAACATATGAGATTACACTGCTTTGTTTAAGGCATGTTTTCTTACGCCGCCGTATCTCGCAGTCGGCAACAAAATCGTATTATGATTGCTCGCTATCACCTTATCGCTCATATTATTAATGCTTGTAAAGATAATGAAACAACATTGTAACGTATCTGATAATTCATTATATTCATTAGAATGAATTAATGCCTACCATAATATAATTAATATAGTGAGAATATGTAGATACTTGTGCATTTTGACTGGCTAAAAGTAATGAAAAAAGACAAGCTCTTATTACTTCTAAAAAAAAAGAACAAAAAAGTTAAAAATAATTTAATTTTTATGAGAAATATACCATTTTTTATGTTCATTATAGCCCATTTTTAAAATAAAAACGCAGTTACGCCTTCTTTATTATTCTTGCCGTCAAAATGTTAACGCTTAAACTTTATCAGAATTAAATTATTTTTAACTTTTTGTTATTTTCATTAATAAGTAATAAAAGCTTGTTATTTAAAAAAAAATCTTTATTTTTATTTTAACTATTTAGTATTTATGATTCCGGATTTTTAATCATTTTGTTCCCACGAGTATATAGGACATAAACGGTCCAACCCCCCAGAGGTCCATTGTAGGGGGATAAGAGCTTCAATACAATAGGGGTCGCTCTAGTACCCTGAGGCGCAACGTTAGC
Source organism: Apoda limacodes (assembly GCA_946406115.1). Taxonomy (NCBI): domain Eukaryota; kingdom Metazoa; phylum Arthropoda; class Insecta; order Lepidoptera; family Limacodidae; genus Apoda; species Apoda limacodes. Next base: position 44,603,403 of record OX291540.1, read on the forward strand.
GATATGACATGTGTATACACCCTCATACCATTCAACCCTCGGGACGTGCTCACATTGGGTTCATTCGGCTTTGGGTCATCCATCTAATCAAATAGAATTCACATTCATAACAAATAGATTTTCCCAAATCTGATGGGGTTGCGTATGTTTATTATCTAGGACTAAAGTAGTCATCAAGACGATTCAAACGAGCCCAAACATGTTGCGGTTACGTCGTTTCATTGCAGAGAACCTATGGCCACCTTCTAGCTTCATCATCAAACACTGGTTACCATTTAGGACCAAAGTGAAAGTCAAGACGAATCAAACGAGCCTAAACTCGACGGAATTGTGTCGTTTAATTACTGACTTTGTATGGCCACCGTCCAGCTCCATCATCAGACCCTGGATACCATCTAAAGACAAGTAACTCGTCAAGACCAATTATACGACCACAAACTCGATGGGGCTATGTCGTTTTATAACAGAGTTCCTATAGCCACCTTCCATTTCCATCATCAGACCCTGGCGACCATCTAAAGACAAAGTACACGTCAAGACGAATCAAACGACCACAAACTCGATGGGATTGTGTCGTTTAATTACGGACTCCCTATGGCCACCGTCCAGCTCCATCATCAGACCTTGGATACCATCTAAAGACAATGTACTCGTCAAGACGAATCATACTAGCGTATATAAAGATTTAAAAACAATTTTTTTAGAAATAGCTCTACAACTGCGGCATAAAAAAATTTGTTTGCTTACCCCATCATGCACGGTTTCAAAGAACAAAAACGGAACCCTTATAAATTCGCCATGTTAGTCCGTCCATCCGTATGACAGCCTCATAATTGCGCCACCTTTAGTGTGCTTCTGCACTGCGGTTTTTAGTGAGCGGTTTTTATTACGAAAAAAAAGTGATGTATTTAAAGCTGCGGAAGTTAAAAAAGCGACTAGTAACATTCTCCTTCGCGGATTATAAACCGCGTCTGAAATGTGGTGTATGGAATTATATTAAAGCGTTCGCACTGCGACTTTACTAAGCTTGCTTTTGCTGTTATCTGTCGTTGGAAGATGGGTCGACACATGTAGCATCCTATACCAATGGTCCTCACCGTCGGGTTTCTTGCCATCACCACGCACCAAGTATGGTTCTAATACAGCCGGGATATTGGCGCTGACAAGGATGCGAGGAATAATATCATTTCGCAAAAGTCTGCCAGTACTTTGCCTACCCGATAGTCCATGGTGTGCCAACTGATCAGCTGTGACAGCACACTAGTAGCAGTGAGGGACATTGCAAATAGCACCCTAATGTGGTGAAACTGTAATTTCAGCTTCTTACTAGCGTCAATTACTTTTATTTTTTTTACTTTTTTTTTAGCAAGAAAGTATTTTGCCTAAATATTCTTAGTTTTGGAAAAGTAAATCCAACTTGCTAAAACACATCAAAAGGTCCTCGAGTAATGCCCCGGTGTTGCAAGCCTCCTAGGCTTCGGTGACCGCTTAGCATCAGGTCGACCGTAAGCTTGTTTGCTACCTTAAATGAAATTAATATGTACACAATGTCTGTGTGCACTTGTCCAGAAAGTATTAAATTAGTCTATGTATGATAGTATGTCAATTCATTCAAGAGTGTGTTAGATTTGACGGTATATAGATATGATAATGTAGGTAGGTATTTTCGTTTATTGCAGATAGCACTACCAGCCGCACTACTGGTAGTGCTGTTTACAAAAAATTACATTGAATAAGGCACTCAAAATGCATTTGAGGTTCTAAAGAAACTTTTTCCTCCAAATTTATAGTTTGCTTAGTTATTTGCTTCCAAAGTTGAAAAAATTGTGCCCACTCCCTCTAACTTTAAAACAGCGCGATATAACGAAATTTTTTCTGGACAAAATAGGTTCAAAGGTTTTTGGATATCCACAATAATTCTCATTCTACAGAACCCAAATTTAATGCGCGTACGACACCCACTACGCCGGTTTTCTTTCATATAAACGGGTTCACTTGTTGCAACATATCTAATCGTGGAAATTGGAAATCAGAGCTATACACCATTTCACAAAGCATGGTGCGGGTGATACTAGGGTTTAAGTAATTGTAGCCCCTGGTGACCAGAATGAAGAGTAGGAATATGTTGTTTTGTAGATATGATCGTTATTGTATACATAATTTTTATAATAATATCATACAATTATATTTCACTTTCAGAAACAATATAACACAATGCTATTTGAGGTACAGTTTCAAAAATTGTTTCTAAAATTTGTTTTAGTCTATTGCAATGATAAAAAAAATTCATAGTGTACTTGACATGTTGATAATTTCATCAGATTTTGATGAAACCAATTACGAATTGTAGTATGTACATACTAAAAAAATATAAGTCGTAAAAAATTAACTCAACAAAGAATGTTGTCGATTTTTTACTGATTTTTAAAATTAACGAAAAAAGAATCAAAATTATATATTTTTCTATTGTACTTTATATTGCTGGTTAAAATGTTAAAGACTTTAATTATGTGTTGGTGACGTTAGAAACATTGTAAGGTTTATTACTGAGGGTTTTTCACTTGATTTTTTTGTTAATTAGCATCGGACCCTTCGTAGAAATAACTGAAATAAGAAATAATGCCAAACGGCAGTCGGAATCGCCCACTAATTCCTCCGTTTAAACCGTTTTTTCGTGAGATAGGTTATTAAGAGAAACAAAATCGTACAAATCTGTGACCTCATAATAGTAACAAAAACCCTTTCTTGTGAGATAGATTATTTAAAGGCACGAAATCGTACAATCTGTGAACTAACTGATTTTAAGACAGGGCAGGATTTGGATTAATTTTAAGCAGGTTATATATATCATTTTTAAATAAGTGATATTTAATGTATATTTATATACATATTAAATTATATGTACAATTTATAACACTACGTGTAACGGTTATAAGCTTATCCTTATCATATAGCCTTCAAAAAAGCAAATATAAAGCAAAAAAATATATAAAGCCTTCAATAAAGCAAAATTATTTTTCACTTCTCATGGTCTAAAAGTATCATTATATCACAGCGTAGGCGGACTAAAGTGTATTATTAGTATCTACCAGCGGAGTAAATTTGATTTTTCCTTTTGGAAAGCCAAGGGCGGCCTTAATAAATATAAAAAGGGAACAGTTTTTTTTACCAATTTATTTTATTTCCCGCACTCAAAGTGAACAGCAGAATGTGTATCTAGTAACTAAAACCCAATTACACTTAATTCTAAAGCATCACTCACTCTCGCTCGTGAGGCTAAACAGTCGTATCTAATGGGTTGTTTTAGTCCCTTGATGAACAATCTACAATTAATCACAATAAAATTAGCATATTTCTTACCTTCAACTGCAACTCTTTTTCCACTGTGATAGCTTTAACAGTGTTCACAAAAGTGTATGCAAAACCAAGCATGATAACAACGGGTATGAATCTCTCCAATGACTGCAAAAGTTTATCTTCCCTATATGCAGGCTGTGGCAACCGCTGCATATACACTTTAGTCCTGACTGGCTTCCCTGACTTCCGCGCTATTATTTTTTGTGACACAGTATGTTGTATAGCTAAAAATAATTCTGATGAGTAACCTGAAACAAAAACCAAAATTTGGCATACTGCTTATACCCGCTTTCTTATACATTGCTGACGGGTCGCAGCAAGCTGACTTGGGACACATTAGCAAGTCCTCCGATGAACAAATCTTTGCCATTATTCTTTTAAACTCTGATTTGACTACCTAAAATTGTATCTTTTAAATATTTTTTTTAGATCAAAAACATTTGACCTAGAGGTTTCTTCCGTTTTGACACAAGGTATATAAGAGTATTTTTTTCTAAGAGAAATAGAGTAATTTTTGTGAAATGATATCCATCTTTAGGAAGGTTCCAAGAGATTCCCTACTCAACAAGAACTAAAAGCACTACTAGCTTCAATTGGTTTAATACTAATCTAATCATTTACTTATAATTTGTCATACAGCTACCATCGTTCAATACTGATGTAACATAAATTTATAGTCATAACAAAATAAAATTACCTGGAACAAGGCCACCATAATTATCGTCTGGATCACGTGGTCCAGGCTGAGGGAATAGTGGAAACAGCATGTTTGTCATCCAACTAGATCTCAGTGGATGGTCGGTTATAGGTGCTCTCATGATGGCTGGGAACCTCAAAGCAATTACTATATTGTTGGGCCATTTACTGGCATCTGAAAATTTTCTACATTTTTAATGACTATTGACCATTGTCAAAAACTGTTATCCCTTCATATACTATGACTTAATCACTATCAACTAAAACAGCAATCATATATTTAAGAGAGATCAGAATGCCAAGTATAAATATTTACTTTATACTTGATAACTTTCTTATGAGAATAAAATGTATACAACTTTTCTGTATATGTATAGAATGTTTTCGAGGTCAGTGCCAGCCTTAATATTTGGAATAAACTTGGTCACTTGGTATTCGTTCTATGCGGTCCGATACGCCACATACCCTAACTATCGCCCGAACCGCGGCGATGAATGCCGAACGCGCAGGAAGACTATGTCAGCGGGAGCACAACACAAACGGGCATAAACAAGGCTTCTGAGCAGCACCAACATCAAAAACTTGTGGGCATGTGTACTTTAGATTTTTTAAAAGATAAAACTGTTATTTCTTCCCTTTTAGTAGTTAATTAAATACATACAGTTTTAAAGTTGATTTAATTTTTGAAGTGAAAACTTCTTTAGCGGCGCTGTACACTTTTTTTGTGATGGGTAAAAAATTGTTAAACTCGCGTCAGGTCACGTGTCCTGATCGAAAATTCGTAAAATGTCACTCGCGTTAGGACACGTGACCTTTATTTACATTAGGTTAGTTTTTATTTTTAGTATATGGCGATTATGAGTAGTACAGAGAGGTTGGATATGGGATTTTAATTCTATGACAGATTGAGCTGTCAAATGTACAACGTCAAAAAAGTAAATAAACAAAAGTTATTATTTGTAATAAATAAATATGGATAAGAAGTGATGGAAAGTAAATATATGTATGTTTTCACTTCTGCCGGCACTCTTGGAGTGCAACCCGTTTTTTTTTTTAATTACTTTTGTATTTTTTTTTTTTTTTTTTAATTTCGGCTGTAATTGAAACTAATTAGGTACTTAATATTTTTTTTCTTTCAAGTTCCTTTACTTAAGTATTTTTTTTTGTCTTTTATGTGTATTTTAAGGTGAAATTACAGTATCTACTATGATACATAAAGTTTTACCATCTAACACAATGATTACGATTTAAACTTTTTGACATTTTTATTGAGATTGTTTAATTAGAGGATAACTGCATGCAAAAATTTAAACAAAATGTAAAATAACTTGTTTTAGAATTATGCTGCTAAGCCAACAACACATTTTCCTCATGACTGATACACATTCAACTCTATATCTCAAAAACTACAGAACCGATTTTGATGAAACTTTCACTGTTCTCTTAGTTTTAGTATATCTAGTCCAACTAAAAAATAATTTTAGCAATCTGACTTATAGTTTTTGAGATATGCACAGACAAACATACATACACTTATGAAATTTGGAACACATGTTGTATAGTATAGCATAGCTAGTATTCTGGCTGGTGCAATTCTGACCATATTACATACATATGAGTCCAACTTGATAACTACCTTTTTTGAAGTTGGTTAAAATGTCTACAAATATGCCCATGCTGCTGCAATTTCACTGTGTATTTTGCTACTGCTTGCTAGTGTAAATGTGACAGTAGTAATTAACTACATTGCTTGCCAGCCTTCATACGTCCCCACTGTTGGGGCACAGCCTACCCTCATAAGCACGGGTGATTAACTTCATAGTAATCATTAATTTTGTTTGCCTTCACATTATATATGTACATGTAGACAATAGACAAACAATGAGGATGTTCTGAACTCTGCTACCAGCACAGAGTAAAACACAAGGTTTTAAAGGACATTCAGCAAAAGAATTGTACAGAAATCTCTCTACTATATGCTACTATATGCAAAGCATTCACTACACACAGTAGACTTCCAAAAATATTTTTTTTAACTTACTTGCCATACTGTCATCATATTGTATCCCAACTAAAATATGATTCATAGCATTCGGTTTGCTAAGAGCATTTTCCAAATCTTTAGCATCTTTATATCCTTTATAATTAATAAAAGAACCTGCAATTATTTGCGTACTCCAATCAAAGTTGTCTGCTAGAACCATTGCCATAGCATCTTGTGTGACTCTTCTTGTCAGTATTGTATCAGGTGAATAGGCCAGAGTGGTAGTCATTCCTTCACTACAAAACAAGTGTAGTTAGCATATTTGTGCTTTGCACAGTAATTAATGTATTAGGCTTGTAAAATGGCAGGGTAGGATGGGAGGTGCTATTTTGTATCAACAAGTATTGTGACTGATTATGAGAATAAACACAGACTTCTATTATATACTAACATACTTACAAATCATAATATGAACGTAATAATCTTTAAACATTAATTGTTCCAGCAATTGTAATCATATAAGAATTATTATAAAATGAACTTATCTAGAACATCTCAGTTCATTGTTAAATACTTTTTAAACATACATATAGAGCACCACAGAAGAATATATTGAATAAGAGAGAATAATATAAATAATACATCAATGTTCAAGAGCACCAATTTGTAGCAATGTCAATCACTGTAGAATTTTATGACTGAAATAGATTTTAGGAGTTAGGCCCATGGTTGGAGTACTTGATGCACCATCTATTTTAAGACCACCTTGGCATATGAAAGCCTAAAAGTCCCTAAAATCTGGATCAATAGTATTTCGGATTAAGCTGTGCAGAGTGGTTTCATCTGTGACAGAACCCATTGCTGTGGGAACTCTCAAATGGAATATTAAGTATTCTGTATGTTAATCCAGACCATGGTCTATTTTCGTGCCAAAGTTGATCTAACTCCATTTTATTCCTCCTCCATCCTCAAAAACTTTGACATTTATAAGATCACTAGAATTTGCCAGTGGCTCTGCCCGCCCTAAATTTGATTATCTGTGTAGAACTCCTTAATTAACTCCAATTAATTATTTAATTAGTTATACTAATGAATTGCTATAGCATGTTTTAGGTGCAGCAATAGTTTGTTTAACTCTGTTATAGTTATTCCCGCAGGAACTTGTAAATTTTTAAAAAATGGATAAAAAGTGACCTATATGCTATTCCAGGACCTAACCTATATGTATGTCAAGTTTTATCCCGATCCGTCCCGTGGTTGAAGAGTCACTGAGTAACAAACATCCATCCAGACATACAAACTTTCACATTCATAATATTAGTAGGATTTCTATTAATGAGTATGCACAAAAATAATTTCTATTTATTTATATTGTGTACCCAAACCAATGAGTAGGTTTTGTCTGTTATTTGTGATCTATCCCCACAAATAAATTTATTTACAGTTAATGTAAGCATACTTATAATACTCACGAAGTTCTGTTGATGTGTGTTGGAAGAAATGGAGTATAACTATGTTCCAACCTTGACTTAGGATCCATAAGACATCTTATTAAAATCAAGAGAAATGAGAATAACAAAGGTGACGCTATTTCGAAAACAGTTTGCCATTTGTGCCTCTTTTGTTGAATGAAATTCTTCCAAATCAGAAGTTTTAGTTTTTCAATGGATGACATTTTTTTAAATGAATAAGATGCAATCTAGAAACATAGTAATAAATAATATTAGAATTACTTACAATTTGGTACTATGATAAAAATAACCCTGCTTAAACAAAACTAACCTAATATTTTTACTACTGCCTATAGATATTGGAGGTACTTTTAGAATGTTCTTCTCACTGGGTTATAATCAAACCAACTACTCAGGATAATTACCCTCCAGGGGCGACTGAGCCACTAAACCACTTTTTTTACTTTCTCATTGTGATATGGAATGCACCCTTGGTTTCTTGATATTTTCTGTTGAGAATTGCCAGCACTATACTGTTTATTGCACTTGGTACGCAATTGCTGAACACTGCCCTAGTAATTTCAAAAGTTTTGCTTAATAATTTTTTTAGGTTTTGAATCAAAATGGCATAAACGTAAACCTTATAATTTAATCGTGTAGTTCATCCTGTTTGTCCCTGTGTTTCACACACTTCTTGTGATTTGAAAAATATTTTTTTGATACCTAGCTATAAGTTCAGATGTGAAAATCTATTGTATCTTAAACCATAGGGCTCATTACTACGTATAGGATGGTCAGCGTAACTAAAAAGGATTAAGGTCCGTTACCATGACCAAAAAAAAAGTACGGGAAACAAATTCTAAGATCGAGCTTTAACTCGTACTTACCTACTTAAGAAGGTAATCACCAATCACACAAAACGCAAATATGTTTGCTTCACTCACAAAAATTTAAACAGGTGACGGAAAAAAAATGATAGAGGGCAACATCATAAACTGATTAAAACCATCAGCACACAGAAACGTAATTATTTATACCGAAAGTATTATTTCCATCCGATGTTAAAAATGAAGTTAGTGAACTCACAGATTAGAGAGATACCACAGATAATAGTATATAGAGATACTAGTACAACTACATCAGGGGGTACACTCGTTATTGTCAAAGACACCATCTATTAAAAAAACACATAAACTTTTACTTACTGCGGTGCAGTGACCTAAAAGATGTCATTACTGCTGAAAAAGTGTTGCCATGATTATATGGTTATTTAATATTTAAGCATTTTAATCGATTATAGTAAAATTCGATGTTTACAAACTTTTGAAAAAAAATAGAACTTATGGTAGAAGTAGAAACTAATACAAATATTTCATATACATATAATAACGTTATGCTCGAATCTCAATCATACTTTGGTAAAGGAGTTGTATTAAAAAAACCTCGCATAATATAGGTATGTTGCCGTTTAGAATATATATGTGTCATACTTTTCTGGTGATTATTTGTCTCTACTAATATGGCCACGTTTTTGAACTCGACTATTTTTTGATATTCGTTAGATTATTGAAGGGCCGATTTGTGCACTCGCAAATTTGTTGCGTAGTGTCACGTAGTTCACAGCATTTGAATATGACGACTTACTTTAGTTTTTGTAGTCCACTTTTTTAGTTCAGAACAATTTATTGCAGACCCTAAAGAAATATGCTTTGTTTATTTAAATTATATTTTATTCAATAATATGAAATATTTATATTTTTCATGTTGCCAAAAGTATGAGATACAATGAGCTTAAATAAAATATTAATATTGAAATTCGAAAAAGAAAACGAATACTAAAGCAGCATCTAGCTGCGACAAAACTGTCTGGCAATTTAATTTTATATTGATAAAGAGGTATAGAAAATTACTAAAAATACTACCAAAAATGAATTCAGAATATAAAATATTCAACTATATGGGATGAGCACAGGTTAGCGCAACCTCTCCCAGTTACCAGCCATCCTTACCATGCTTTAATAAGGTAAGGAATTTAAAATTCCAGCCAACCTTGCTTTTTTTCGCGACGTTGCTATTTCTGATATTAGTAGATGCGTCTTCTTATAATAATGTGGTTTATAAATGTTTTATCTAGGTACCTAGAGAACTAGTAACGCATCAAAGGGAAAAAATAATTTGAATCAAGAAACTGATATTCAGATCCTATTAACATAACGGTTATAAAAACCTATATATCCAATAATTTGATTATATTAGAGAAATTAACATATCAATAATGTGACACATGCAAATACATGATTGGTACATACTTTGGTATGTTTCGAATATTTGATTATCTAAAATGTTTCCACTCTACGCAAGTACCGTACTTTCCATTAAGTTTATATCGTAGACAATTAGGATACAGAGTAAGAAATCCTTTTGGCTTAAGTCGTAATTTGTTGCCAAGATGACCTTGAAATAGGCATTGAAAACGTTCTATTCACCAAATATTATCAAACGAATTAGTCAATCACTATTTTAATAGCGCATTCCTTGCTCTACCTTCCATACATGTACAAGTCAACAGACCAATCGAATGCGCGCATACTGAGCGTAGGGTACATTCTTTTTCTCTATCAAGAAGTTGTTGTTCATGACCAGAGGAGAAGAGAGAAAGGAGAAATGCTTAAATGCTAATAATTTATAACTGAAATTCATTCGCCTATTTATTAGCATAAGTAAAGCAAAATAAAATCGGTCTGTTGTGTGCATATACGCGTTTTAATATCTCAAGCGCCTAAGAAGAAACTCCTTGTCACGGGCTAAACCTTGTGCCACAGATATCGAAGGGTCTGTCCGCACAATTTGGTCCTTCGAGCCGGATTTTGGAAGAACCAGCAATTTCGGTTGCTGAAGAAGTTTGGTCCATTGCAACCGAAAGATCCGAGAAAGATGCCAGATACAAGAAGCTGTAAAAGAGCAGCCGAGACGCATGAAGACGCGTCAGCCACGCAGACATAAGCGCACACCAGGATAAGAGGGCGGCAGATCAAGCCCGTTGAACGTATGAAGACGTTCGACCAGCCTCCCTCCGCAACTGGCCCACCGTCGAGAAGCATCGCCGGGTCAAGAAGAACAAGCGAAGGGTGGCAGATCAAGCCCGTCGAACGTGAGATGACGTTCGACCAGCCTCCCTCCGCAACTGGCCCACCGTCGAGAAACGTCGCTGGGCCGAGAAGTGTTGCGCGCACACGCAGAACGTTGCAACTAGAAATACAAGAAGAGCTAGCATGGTTAGAGCTCGAAGAGGTACGTGCACGAGCCGAACTAGTAAAGGCACGCCTCGCCAGACTCGAAGAGTCAGATCACGACCCCGAAAGCGTCGAAACAGAAACACACCAGAGGGCGCCACCATCACCAAGTAAAAGTTCCGAGGTCGAAGCAAAGCGTCAGGAAAACGCAGGAAAAAGTGAGGAAAAATCGAACTTGGAGGTTACAACAGTGAGCCAAGCCCTGCGACACACAATTCAGGACACTCACCAGATGGCACCACCGTCGTACGGAGAACTAAGAAAAATTACGAAAATCGGACGCACCGTGCGACAAACTAGCGCCACCCATCGGCACATGCAAGAACTACCAGTATTGTGTAGTGCTAATGCCAATGATAGCCGCAGCGCCGTAAAGTATTACCTGTGCGACCAAGAGATGGCGCGCATGGCTACGCCTATCGCTCGGGAAAGCAAAAGTGGAAGCGAGGCTACCCTGATCAGCCCGTGGCTTCAAGGAGAAAATTGGGATAGGTTTTGCACGGCAAAACCGAAGGTTCAACGCAAACACTTTGGTACTGCGCCCACATCGGGTATTGTCAAGCAGACGGCGCAATACCTACTCAAGACGCGACCAAATCGTTTGATGCAGCTCGGCGGGCGGTTAAACGTCGAGCCAGCGAAGAAACTGCACACCGTAGAGGCGATCCAGGGATGTAGAAAAGTGGACCGACATCCACCAGGCACGACGCAGGAAAGAGCGACGAAAATCGTTGCGTTTTCAGGAAATCCAACGCAAGTCCGTAAGTGCCGATTTTCCATACGAAACAAATTACGTGAGTGCCTAGTTAAAAGTGGTCCCAATGAATTGATGATAATTGAAAAAGTGTAATTCTTATGTGTTTAAGAACTCTAAGGGTTATAGAGACATTAAGTGTTTTAGTATAAGGTGAATTTGTATATTCTGGGTAAGTTGTTATAATCAAAGGGTAAAAGTTCAAAGTTTTGAAAAAGTGAATTTGCTATTTTATTTTAATAGGATATTTTCATATATCGAAAGTTTGTGATCCAAACTTAACGTACTTGGCTAACATGTTTTAAGTTTCCTTGTTTAGTAAGGAGTAGGTAATATATATGTTCATGTTAGAGGCAATGAGTACGAGTTCGCTGTTGAACAGTATCGTAAGTTGTTTTGATTCACAAACTAAATAAATCTCAATAGATTAGATTTGATTATCTTATGTAAAATAAAGTAAACAAAGTTTTGGGGAACTAATCTAATCTCTAATTAAAAGTAAATCAAGGGAAAACCTAAGTGTAAATGTTGCAGCTAGGGTGAAAAACTTATGTCCCGGTGAATGCGACAAATCGTAGCTTTAAAATGTCTGCAATTTTTGAAAATGTTAAAATAATGGTTATACCAATGTGACTAACGGTAAAGTCAAAGGAAAAGTGCTTGCAATCAAATTTAACGTAGTACTTGGCTAAGCATGTTGAATTTCCTTGACTAGATAGCAAGGGGATAGGTAATATGTCCATGTTTAGAGGCAATGGGTACAAGTTCGTCGTCGAACAGATCATAAGTTATTTGATTCGCAAGCTAAGTGATTAGGTATCTCCGATTCAGTAGATTTGATCTTTTTTACCTACTGTTCTAAAGTTAATGTGTTTTTGTTTTGCAATCAGTCTAAAAGTGCCTGGCTAATATTGTCCTTTGAAATATCTTGTCAGAAGGGCAAGAAGGTTATAATATCGGGGGGAATGTTAGAGGTAATGGGTGCTAGTTTACTTAGGTAGACAGGATAAGGATCTTTGATCACTGGATTGATTTGCGAACCTCATGAAGAATAAAGTAGAGTAGGTAGGTAAAGATTTTTTGGAAGGTTTTATTTTTAGAAACCTAATTGTAAAAGGCAATGACCTAGAAACGTTATCAGCTGAGTTGCAGCTATAGTGAAAAAAAAAAAAATTATGTCGCAGTCATTACGGAAAAATGAAAAAGTTTGAAATTATAATGTTCTTTAAAATGTTAATTAAAGTAATGTGACAAAGTTGTTAGACTTATGAAAAAGTCTTTTGATAAGGGAAAATGATTTTTAAAGTTGTCATGTTATCATAGAATAAGTTTTAGATGTCAATTGTCATTTATGAAAATGACCGTGTTCTTAAAATTGTAGTGTTAAGAATTGTATTTGAACATGTTTGTACTTGTGTAGTACACTTATAAAATGTTTGTGAAAAAATAGTATAGGTAAGTAAAATGACACAAAAAGAAAGTCATTGTGAAAAAAGTCTATTCAATATGTAAACTTTATGTAAAAAGACTCTATTGTCTGTATATTTAAGATATGTCTTTTTGTTATTATTGTGTCGATAAAAGATTATGTTATTAAGTTTTGCGTTTAATGGAAATTATGAATAGTGTTTACGGAAATTTGTGTTTATGTATACCTGTTGAAATTTTTTAAAAGATGTTTATCAAAACTTGTGTTTTAATATAGTAGAATAGGAAAAGGACGATATGTTGAACTTATGTAACTTTATTGTGTCGTGTTTACGTGTACGTAAAAATGTATATGTTAGTAATGTTATTTTAAACTAAGTGTACCTACCGTGTAAAAATAAAAAATTTCTCCGGGTGTTGATTACTCCCCTATGTGTATGGGTAGGTAGGTATATGGGTAACTTGGGAAAGTTTTAAAATAGGTTTTTACTAAGTTGTAGGTTATGAACCTACTGGTCCTTCGTAAAGCCAATAAGTTGAATGTATAAGTATTGAGTATACTTGTTAAAATAAACGTAAAGTAAAGTCATCGAACAGGTAACGTACGGTGTCCTTAATTTTGTCGCAGTATGTTGCATGCGACGGGGGGGGCTTTGTTAACACCGCACGCTCCATCGTGTTATCACTATACTATTTTCCTTGTAGGGGCTCTACAAGGAAAATAGTTTTTTATTGTGTAAATATATTATGAAACATTACATGACAAAATTATGCACTTTTATATAAATGTTTTTGGATGCAATTTGGGTTGCATTCTTGCAGCGGTGATAACACGATGTAGCGTGCGGTGTTAACAAAGCCCCCCCCGTTTAGATTTAAGAAAATGTCATAACAATAAGTGTAAAATTGTATTAAGTTAGGTAAAAGTAGAGTAGGTTTGTTTCATTTCCCCTCTTTACTATTTGTTGATATCAAAAATAATATTGTGTGAGTACCGACATGTTGTTGTACGCACGACTATCCCCAAAAAAGCGGGAAATTTAGTTTAACATATGTTTGTAAAACATATGCCATTTGTTGTGCAAAAATGTATAGAACTACTATGTAAAATTCTATATAGACCGTATGTACGGTTATTAAGTTACAGGTGAAAATAGTTAGCATGTTGAGTATTGTACATTCTTTTTCCCTCACTCCTTTGATAATAGACTGCGATAGAGATACAAAAGGGATGGGTCTATGGGTAAAAAAGAGAAAGACTGTCTAAAACTTTACCTGGTTAAGGTCATTAAGTCCTTAGGCTATGCCTAAAATAAGTATTACAGGTTAAAAGCACACCTTTGCCCCTACACGTAGGTATCTATACCGTTACGATAAGTAGTATGGTTGGGGCACAAATTACGTGTAAAGTTATGAAATACGATAGCTTATAACTCAGCAACCGGGTTACATAGGATAAAGATAAATGCATCACTAGATACCCTTCATAGGCATCTACCGAGATAAATAGGTTTCATACAGGTAACTTTAAGCCCTGAAGTACAGGAGCACAATAAAAATCCTGAAAACTTATGTCACACATTTTTTCATGATTTAACATACTGACAGACACCAAAAACACGGAAAGGTATGTCCGAATTTTAGGTCCATTTTTTGACATATAGCACAAAGTCTGTAGACATCTAGTGTAGGCAGAAAGCCCTGAGAGCTAGAATTCCAGCTCTTCTCTCACTACGGCCTAACCGTAGACGATGGAACATACCACTATGTGCCGTTGGAACCGCCTCCGAAAGATCTAGGACACCTAAATAGTCATTATAGCTCCTACCGTTTGCCTATAAAACCTAAAAATGTAAAACAGTGTTATTTTATAGTCAAGCCGCAAATCGTGTGACTGTGATGGCAATAGCCGATAGAGACCCCAACTGTCAGTAGCGATTTATAGCTAGATAGATATACCTACACTTTCAATGTATGTTCATATCGACTACTATATGTTGTCTTTCACCAAGTTTTTGTATGGGCTAGATTTTAAGTCACCACAGTAAGTACAATAAGTTAAGTACTAAATCTAGAAGGTTCTATGGAACAACCTCTCCCTCTGATGGGGTTTTTCATTTTTATTATAAATACAGAACAGATTTGAAATTGTATTCAGTCGATCAAAAAGCTTCAAAAGGTATCCATCAGATACTAATATAATGTTTAAAAGTGAAATAATGTAAATATGTGTTAGAATTTAAGCTAGAATGTAAGAATTAGAAGCATAAGTAAAGCAAAATAAAATCGGTCTGTTGTGTGCATATACGCGTTTTAATATCTCAAGCGCCTAAGAAGAAACTCCTTGTCACGGGCAAAACCTTGTGCCACAGATATCGAAGGGTCTGTCCGCACAATTTGTTAATTAGAAACTCGCGCCCACGAACTAAAACATTTATTGTGATAAGAGCGGCACTAGCGCGCCAGTCGGACCGAAGGCGGGGTAAAACTAGAAACAGTATTTTTCTTGTAGCCCAGGAGCGGCGCTCCACATTTTGCTAATTTTTCGTACAAAATGTTGAATGGGTTAAAAAATGTCTTTTTTTATTGGCGTGTGAAGATATCATCATACCCAAAACACACGTGGACATGTCATCGAAATATACGAACCTTTACCTTAAAAATATAAACTTTTACTATTTGAAATACCCATAACAAATCATATCTACATACAGTTCTACCATAGATGAATGCTAAAATAAATTATCGAATTTATATTAATCGATCAATCGTTTAAAAAAAAATTGAGGTGTAGGAGTTGTGTTGGCAAGCCTGTGATGCAATTTACAATCACAAAGAATATAATCGGTTTTTGGCGCGAATCTTAAGAAGGAGTGGTGTTTTTTTCTGTTTAATTTTTCTAAATTCATTTAGTGACTTTCGATGTATATATTTTAGCAATGTTTTACGAAAGCGTGTTAAGAATTGTGCAGCGAAGGCACATGAATAGTGAATTATGAAGAAATAAGCAGGACATGACGCGCAATGTCTGAGGATCCACACCAAATCTCCCGCCCAATCTTGGGACTTGAAAACGAGGACGCGCGGTAACGCCCGCGCCACGATACGATATAATTGACTTTGACTCTGGCAAATGCATAAATGGACTGCTAAGACCGTGCGAGCCCATTATAAAATTAAAAAAAAAAAAAAAAAAAGAATATAATCCTATGTAAACAAACAAAAATTCGAAAATGTTTACAACGAATAGTTTAACAAAAATCCTTGTGACCTGTGACTTTAAATAGTTATGGTTTGTGTTTATAAGATTGTGTGCCTTATATAGGTACTCCTACGTCCATGTAATTTTTGTAAAAAGGGGTACAAAGTTAATGCTTCACGTATTCATATAACGATTATAGCTACGTCTGCGACGATCTTATAAGCTATTCTTGTTTTCATTAAGAAATTAACTATTAAATAAATGATATGTGTATATATGGTCGGTTTATATAATACGCAATGGCTGGCAAATTTAGCAATCGTGTGACACTGAGGGCAACATAGTATATTAATTTTTGCAATGCAATCGCAAAAGCTAAAAGATTATGCCCATAAGTACAATAGAATGTAATTTGACATAAATGAGCAGAAATTAAATAAGAGCGCTAGTGTTTTTATAACTGGAATTTTTAACCGTGAAATACTTATAAATGGCAACAATCTTGCATGATTCCTATTTAATTCTCTTTTTACTCTTTTTCCTAAAAAGTGTGGGTTCAATTGCCAGTGTAAAATGTGTAAGTAAAAGTGTGGTATGAAGATAAAAAGTAATAGATAAGTAGTAAATCTCCCGATTTCTCCCGATTTTTATCTGGCAAATTTCCCGATTTAATATTTTTCACTTTTAAAACACTGGTGGCAGCCCACCAAATGTAATTTTAGTCTATATAATTAAAAATCAAGGTTTAGTTACCTTCAGTTTGTTATCGTTCTTACTGTGTGACGTGTTGTGATATATGTAACCTGCGAACGATTTTGTAAAGACATTGCTAACAATTCTCGTTTGAAATTCGTAAATTTGACAGTTCTGCAATTCCATAAGTACCATGTTTCAGTTTCAATTGCCAGCCATCTTTGACAGCAATTGAAACAAGCATTAGACTTATCGATAAAAAAAAATGTATCAAAACAACGATTTCGTAAAATTTTTGCACAGGCTGTTTCATTAATCTGACAGATTGAGTTTGCAAAATTTGACATATTAAAGAAACAAGTCGGATACTGTTTCTTCTTAGTTTCCATCAATCAAAACCGGAAATGTAGTTTTCTTATAATCCTTTAATGATTTCAGTGTTTATACAATAAAAGTACCCGAGTAAGTGTTACTAAGCTGGTTCTAGTAATATCTTTCACCTTAGTACAAGAATAGCACGCACAATGCTGTTGGACACAGAGGAAGAACGGGGCAAAAATGTATCAAAAGTGAGTCGTCGAACATGACAGCAATCCTTTGGCTCTCGCGTACTAAAGGTAAATCGAATGTAAATGAAATTTTGGTGAATTGTTTTGTATACGCCAGGGAAGGTTTCTAAATTAGTACAACCATTTCAAAATAGGTGGCACTCCAGTTCTGTTAAAACACAGAAACAACATTCACTGGCTCAGCTGATATACTTAAATATAGGTTTAGGGGTGACACTTGCAACACATCTATACTAATATATAAAGCTGAAGAGTTTGTTTGTTTGAACGCGCTAATCTCAGGAACTACTGGTTGGATTTAAAAAAAAATTTCAGTGTTGGATAGCCCATTTATCGAGGAAGGCTATAGGCTATATATCATCACGCTAACACAAATAGGAGCGGAGCACTAATGAAAAATGTTTCAAAATCGGGTTTTTTTTTTATCCTTTTGAGAGCTTCCGCTGCGTGCGCTGCGTAAACGGTTAAAGTTTGGCAAAAAACATGTATGACAGAATTGTTCCCCTTTAAAAGTTCTAAAAAAAAGTCCGCGACACCGTATGTCCATATTTTAAGGTTGGCTAACTATAACCTTTTTTATGCTTACCATATTTTGTTCTAAAATAATGCATTATTTGTGAAGGTGTTTTTACAAACATGATATTAATCTTTATCCAAATAAATACTTTATTCATCACAAGCATTTAATTTAAAACAATATTGCCCTGTACATCATTTCATTTCAATGAATATCTTAGGAGATATCGCAGTTTTAAAATAACGTCGCAGTATTCATAATTATCAAGTATTGCGCACGCATTTATGATGTGCAAGGCCGGCGGGCAGTCAGTTTTTTTTCTATAATTGAGGAGTTGTAAGAATCCTATGCCGATAACCAAATTTAATAATAAAGATTTTTAATTAAAACAAAAATATGTATTAAATCCTCAATTTTAAAAGAAGTTTTTGCTGGCTTTTCTAGGCGGAAAACAACATTCTGAACCAGTAGTAAAATAATAATGACATTTGTTAATTCCTCTCCCTAAAAGCCTTTTATGATTAGAAATAATTTAAATTTTCTGAATCAGATATTCTAATTTTTTTATTGTAAAATTTTTGAGCTATTTGTATTAAGTTTGTAAATATTATATTTAAATAAATTATAGATTTATATTATACTAACAAGCATCATAATTTTATTATAAGAAAAAATGTGACATCCAAAAGGAAAATAAAAAAAATATATTAATAGCTTTTTTATTTCATTATTACTAAAAAGTATAACAGCAACAGGTGTCTTTAAACCAAGTTATAGGCCTGTGCTCCGGCAGTGAGGCGTTCAGCAATTGAGGCAGGCTTCTTGTAAAGTTAGGTTATATTCTATTAGTTGAACTTAGGTCTACAAGTTCATTAGCGGATCGAGCGATTGTTAGTTGCCCCCAAGCCTACGATTTGTTTGTAATCTGCTCCTCCACTGCGATGCGCCGCTCCTCGAAACTGTCCAGCCTAGCAAAGTGTCATCTAAACAAAAATGACAATTTCAATTTACACAATCAGATAATATAAATATTATGAGGCTACTCAGTACTCAGTCTGTGTGTATTAAGTTGACGTTCCATCGATACATTACATACATCACAAATGGATGCAGAGTAGGATTATAAAGCAGTGACATAACATTAATGCCATTTGGCTTGAGCACACCAAGAAAAGGTACTTACTCGTATAATGTGAAGGCGATATGGGTACCGGACTAACAACTTAAGGGGTTCTTTTTGAATGCCGCAACACATATCCTCACAGGTTACATCCATAGCAAAGCCAAATCAAACAGTTTAATATAAGAATAAACCAATGTTAGAATTAGGTAAGTACATAATTATAATAATAATTCCCATAGTGTACTTGTATTTTCATTTAATAATACCTTATCATGAAAAAATAGTAAGTACCTAATTAATCATACATTAATAAATGTTACGTACCCTCCAATGCTAACTTCCTAATAATACGAACAATCCTCTCTACTAATTCAAACAATTACTTCCTCTGTTTGTTTGAATTCACAATACGGCCCCTCACAGTATTAAACCTTAGGATAAACTAGTTAAAGCCTGGTTCATACAATTTGAAATTTGATGTAAAAGCACACCAACACAAAAAAAACTAGGTTACACCTCACAACTCAAAACAATAGTTGACATATCAGAACTAGAACATCTATGTAACTAGCCAATCCTCATATAAGTGGGTTTCAACTCAAAACACGTACCTAACTTTTACAATATATATTCAAAGGAGAATGTGAATTTGGGATAGTCAAACAAACCCCATGAAGCATGCCGTTGGTATGCAATATAAAATACCTTATACACATTTTACATTGTTAGCAGTTTGGTAGAAAAAAGTAAAAACCACTTACATACTCGCATCCATCTCTCAGTGGCATTTCCCATGGAATTTATTTTTGGGTCAATGTGTCCCAGCCCCTGTCAGCCTCTTTCTAGCCAAGAGGATCCTCTTTCTTCCCTCCTCAACATTACCCAACACCATCTTTTTGTTTGCCTCCGTAAAGCTGACGAGTAGTTAGAGTTGGTGGTAGTAAACGTGGTGATTTGGCGGCATTTCTACAAAACAAGTTGACAAATTACAATCACTGATGATGTGATATAAAATAGTTTAGAAATCCATTCTTCTGACATTATACTTACTTTTTGTGAATTATTTCAAATTTAAAATAAAACTCGATTTGTTTACTTGATGCACATACATATTAGGTAAAAACAATAATTTCAAAACAAACTTATGCTAACAATTTAAAGAGCATCCTTAAACTCTATAAAGCAACGCAATACGCTTTACTTTTTAAAGTACTCGGATTAGCTGCCTTTTACACGAACTTCACTCGGTACTTTATCGACTAAAAGGAAACTCAACCAACTCTTACGGAATCGCAGTATTGTCGAGAAAACTATTTCTGTTAGCATCTAAAATCAACTGGAAACAATTTCTGCGCTCTTACAAAATTGCCCCGCTGTTTTTGTTTTTCTTAATTTGTTAACTTATAACTGAATAAAATAAAAACCAATGATGTACCTATTTTTATTTCAATGCCAGTATCAAGACCTAATAAAATGAGAAAACATAGACAAGTCTACGGATCGTTCAGTTATTTTACTGCTGGACGAATATTTGGTAAGCTATTTTAAACTACTTTTGGCATGGTGAAAGGCTAATTAAGTACTATCACCGATATGTTGTGATTCATGCCAAAAGTAATTTAACAAAATTTTCACATCAAGAGTTTCTGAAACGCGTTCCTAGCTAAACTACTTAAAATCTATCTACATATACAAAAATATAATCTAAATAACTATTTTAACAGCTCAAGATGAGCTCAACAGACTAGGTCTTCTGTGCTATTTTAAATCTTTTTTAGATATTTGGCCACAAGAAATTATTTGACATTATAAAATTATAGTTAGAAAGTTATTAAATCAAAATATCTCAACTACAGAAGACCATAAATTTTATGTACTAAAGTGAGCTTTAGTAGCTAAAGTTCATATCCCTGATTATTGGAAGTCAAATTTAAATATTAATATGGCAACAATAATGAAAGCAAATGGCCGGGGCTAAGAACAAAGGACCGGGGTCATCGTATATGAGAAACTAGCCAAGTCAGACCTAAGGCTACAATATATTATCCTTAATTATTGAAGAAATGATATTTTATGTTGTTATAAATAAATTTCAGGACTGACCAATGAACTAGGCACCCATTTAGATCTCACTCCTTTTGTCGTCATATTGAACTTGGCTCTCATTTTACATTTATGTTTTTGATGGGATTTCATTACTTTTTGTACATAAAGGAAGTAGGTACTTATTTATAACAAAATTAATACCAAATGGTTTTTGTTAATCTACTGTATTTTCCTACGCTTACGACATACATACTCTACTATAGTCTCACGCAACCTATTTTTTTGTTGTATATTACTATACTCAAACAAAGAATATGCAATTGAATGGAATAGGCAGCTTCCATCGGGAGGCATTGGAATAATTCGGTGTAAGGTCAGTGTGTTTCCCACCCGTAATTCTGTTGTACGACTAATTGTACAAAATAAGTAAGAAAAAGATAATTATTTCAGACGCTTACGGAACAAATTACCTGTTATCTATTGAATTCTCAAGAAAAATAATTTGTTACCAATAAGTTCTCATTCTCAAACTCATTTATAACTATACTAAAGTTATTATTAATTTTTGATTTGAACTATTGCCTATACCATACGTACTTACTAAAAGAATTGTAATAATAATATAACCACAAATATATAAGTATTTTTTAAGAAAACCTATGAATTCCGTAGCATAAATCGCAACCTTATACCTAGGTCAGATATCGAGAGACAACCAGACAGCAAAACGGCGCGGCGCTCGCTTAAGAGCGCGGCTGCCACTCGCTCGGACACGTTCGCGTCAAGGTTCGCGCTCCGACCCCGCTGCTCCGACGTCATACCGCGCGCCGTGTACACGCCGTGTATGATCTTACACTATTGATGTGCGTTAAATATTGAAACAATAATTAATACTACATCCCAGTTAATAACGTAATAAATACGAAAGTCGACTATACTCTTAGTTATTAGTACTGAAACGGAAATATTTGGATAAAAAACAAATTAACTGTGGTATTCAACGCTATATATTCACGTGAAAACCTTAAAATCCAAATAAAAACCGCTGGGTTATCATCAATCTTGCGGTAGCAATGCAAGAGCCTCATATTTCGCAATATTCGCTGTCAAACGCAAATTTCGAACCAGTGTCATGAATTTTGATTGCTGATTCTGACATTACAGTTTTGATAAGTATAAAACTAAGTGTACCTAATAGAATCAATTAACCTTCAAGCGCTGCGGTTACCCTATTTTCGGTTATAAATTCGTATATTATCATCACTCATGTTTGCCAATATTAGTAGCCTCTCATATGGTCATTGTGAACTCAAAACAATAGATTCTTCCTATCTGTGCGCATTGCTTAATCTTAATTATATCTTTCGTTGTGCATGCTGCGTAGGTTTTGCAAAGTAATCGCGCGATTGACGTCGTTGAAAATTCGCGCGACGCACTTCGTAAAAGTATATTTTTTTTATTCTATCTAAAAGGAATGTGTTTAAGTACATTGTTATGCAAATAATTTGTCTTTTTATTTCTTAAAAACCTTGACGGTCATTAAGGTTACGCGCGTCCGCTACCGTTACAAATGACTGCGCGCCCGCTTAAAGGTTAAGTGAAAAAATTTAATAACATGATAAAATTTACCAGTTTCTGATTTATTCCTTTATTTGAACTTTCTAGGTCATCTAGAACTGGGTTAGAGTTTTGATCTATAGGTCAGTCAGTGATAAAAATGACGATTTTCAAACTTTAATATCTACATAACCGTTTAAAATGTGCTTATGAAATTTAGAGCACATATGTATCTCGCAAGTCTCAATATATGAGCCGAATTTAACATGTGTATATGAAATAGTTTTTGAGTTATGAGGGGGTCAAAAGTGGCTCCAAATGGTTCGTGTAATATAACACACGGTGCTGCTACCGCGTGTCTAGATCTACTTGAGAAATTAAGAACCAATCGATAAACGGTATGAAAAGTAAATATTTTCTTTATTCAAGACATTTAATTCTTTATAAATTTTAGATGGTTAATTTTGTTTAATAACTTAAAATTTATAAAAGATAGAGCCTGACAACATTCTTATCATTAGGTTAATCACACGGCAAAGATTGCGATTTTTTTTTTTAATTTTTCATTTACTTTTCAAGATTAACGAAATTCATATATGTACCAAGTTTCAAATTAATTCGTCTAGTAAATCAGCAGTAATTTGGCTGTGACAGACGGACAATCAGACACACGAGTGATTCTACAAGGGTTCCGTTCTGTTTCCTAACACATTGGTATGGTAACCTTAAATAAGTTACCTATGTCTAAGTATATCTATTATATATAATTGGCCGTATCTAAACAATAGAATAATATTGTTTATGGACATATCAAGGTTAAACTACATTGAGTTTCTTCGGCAAAATATGTATCACTAGTAAACATTGGCTTTAACAAATTAAATACAATAATAATTCAGTACTTTTATAAATAAAACATTGTTGGCGGCATTTTAATTAATTAATTGTTTGAAGAATGGCTTTCATTTCGGTCTAAGCCAAAACATTTCGCCAGTATCCTTAATGAAAGAAACACGTGTTAATAAATTTAATATAGAAAGGAAGATTAGGGCCTCCGAGCTGGGAGATTCTGGGTTGTTTTACCTAAAACAAAAAAGGACATCACAACATATAAAACAAACAAACAAGAGTGAGAGAGGATAATATTAAGTGGTGACGGACATATTAATGCATGCAAAAGAGTTATAGTTTAATATTAAAGGTTTTAATGAATTTTGTTAAACATTTAATGAAGGGGGTATTAACCAAGGATAGAAGGTACTTCTTTTTGAAGTGAAAACTTCTTTAGCGGCGTTGTGCACTTTTTTTGGTATGGGTAAAAAATGATAAACTCGCGTCAGGTCACGTGTCCTGATCGTGAAAATTCGTAAGACGGATGGAGAGTAGACAGCTGGCGCGGCGTAGGAGAGGGAGTATCCCCCTCTCTTTCTACGGCGCGGCGAAAATGTATGCCTGCGCCTGCTGTTTCGTTTAGGCGGCGCAGGGCGCTTGCGCGAATGGTCGTGTGTGTTTATGTTACAGCGTGCTACGCGCATCCATGGATGGTGACAGCTGATGGCTCGACCGTCTGTGTAGCGGCCATACTGCTGTGTATTCATAAAATTCGTGTATATAAAGTGTTTAAAATATGGAAATTGAACAAAGTGCATCTTTGTCTTTGTAAAATACGGAAACCGTAATGCCACGCCTATTATAATTTTTATTTTTAGTATTCGCGATTATGAGTAGTACAGGGAGGTTGGGTATGGAATTTTAATTCTATGACAGATTGCGATGTCAAATATACTGCGTCAAAAAAGTAAATAAACAAGCATTATTATTTCTTGACAATGTCAAAGACATGTCTTGTGACATATTTGAGTGTTAAGCGCGAATCGTGTGTAAAGGTTTTTACTTCTGCCAGCACTCCCGGAGTGCAACTTTTTTTGTCTGAATCATGTACATACCGTAAAACGATGTCCCTAAAACACAATCCGTACGAATAATAACAATTCTTTCTAGGGGTGTACGCTTAATTAATTAGAAAAAAAATTTGGCGCGAATCTTAAGAAGGAGTGGTTTTTCGTGTTTAATTTTTCTAAATTCATTTAGTGTGTTTTGATGTGTATATTTTACGAAAACGTGTTAAGAATTGTGCACCGAAGGCTCATGAATAGTGAATTATTAAGAAATAAGCAGGACATGACGCGCAATTTCTGGAAGATCCACTCCAAAACTCCCGCCTTTTCTTGGGACATGTAAACGAGGACGCGCGATATCGCCGCGATAAAACTTGAATATGGCGATTCGCCAAACTTAGATATAAGTACAAGCCTATATTTACACATGACTCTGGAGAAATGATATGCAATATAGAAAAAACTAATAATTCTTTTAGCCATATAAAATAAGAAAAAAAGATAAACCAGTGGGTCGATTCCGTATAAGCTATTGAAATAGCTTCAAACGAATTTTCGTTGCTAACCTTCAAAAACTTCAGTCGATATTTTGCGATTCCGTAAAATTTTGGGAGTGTGTTGAGATGCATTTCAGTCGATAAAGTATCGCGTGAAGTTCGTACGAAATCAAGCTAATCCAACTACTTTAAAAAGTAAAGTTATAGCACGGCTATATAGAGTGTAAAGAGTACATTCTAATTTGTTGGCATAAGTTTGTTTTGAAATTATTTTGAATATAACTAATATACTATTATCTGTGGTATGTATAGTAAAAAGTTTTTAAGTACATACGGTGTTCTAAGAAAATTTATATATTTCTCATTAAAGAAGGAATTGACGAAAAGTAAGTATTCAGATTTATGGATTACTTAACTATTCTACACAAATCAGCAAATTGTACTACAACTTCTCGTTGAGTTTGCGGAGGCAAACAAAAAGATTGTATTGGGCAATCTAGGAAAAGGTCCCCTTGGCCAGCAAGAGGCCAACAAGGCTTGGGAGGCCTTGGGCCAAAAACTGAATTCCATTGGCGGGGGGACCATTAAAAGTCCCGAGAAATGGAGGCGAGTATGTAGTTTTTTCAATTCTTTTTTACCCAACTGCTTAGAATGTTAAATGTGTATTACCTACTTATATTGCACGCTATCGGCATGCTTAATGGGGTCTGTCTGGCTTTTCCACATCTAACACATTTTTTTTAGACTGTTCCTAATCCCAATGCGGAAGTTAAAAAAGTTATTTTGGAATGCCGGGTGTAGAGTAATTTTCCAACTGTCAAGTTAAATTATTTATGTAGCCATATATGTACAGTTGAAATTTAATTAACAGTAAAAATGTGTAAGAAATTAAGTGTTAATCTCCATCCCAAAACAGATTAATTTTCTATTGGGCGGTAATTACTTGGCGGGTTTTGGAACATAGCCTTGATATGTGTTATACTCAAAGGTTGAAACCCAGAAACCTTAGGATTCATTAGTCAAAGGCGTTCATACAATCTAACTCATCACAAAGATGTTCTAGTTCCGATCTTGCCGCTTTGTTGACAGAGTGTCACTTATTTGTATGAAAGCTGTAAGCAAACATACTACAATTATTAATTGTTGAAAGCATATGTATGAAAAGACGTTAAGTACGCCTTAGTTAGGTTGCTAAAAATTAAAATAACATAACCTAATCCACATGGAAGCACTAATATTTGTCAAATTAAAGTTTGTATGAGGCTTTGACTAGTCAATCCCAAGGTTTGACAGATTTTGCCCTTTGATTATGACCAGTGATTGGAGTAGTAAGAGCTGTTTTTGATACTCCTCAACTAGCGCACAAGCAGTATAAGCAGATACTGTAACTCACTTATAATACTAAAGTCTGGTTTATCTTTTTTTCTTATTTTATATGGCTAAAAGAATTATTAGTTTTTTCTATATTGCTATTAATACTCTAAAGCCTGCACAAAAGGTAGTTAGCCTAAAATAGCTCTACCTTCACCATTCACTGATTATGTGACATATGAATATTAAATTCATATGAAATCTGCATGCAATCTTTTTTTAAATTTATAAGTACTGGAACTTGCTGAAATGCCGCACTAAGGCTAAGGCTGCGGATATGAGAAGAAGTCGTGTGGGCACGGGTGGTGGACCCAACAAAGCAATTCCTCTCTCCGATTTAGAAGAGAGGATTGTTTGCATTATTGGGAAGGTAGCGGTGGAGGGTACACCTGGAGTAAGGATACCAGTAGATGTTAGTATGCTTTTGTATGATTTTATAATTTTAGCACTGTATTATAACTTTTTTTTATGAGTAGGTATTATGATATAAACCAGTAGGCTAGTATGGTGATAATTTTATTATAATTCTGTACTAACCTAATTATAACATTGCTTTGTTATAGAGTAAGTAAGTCTTATAACATGTTTGCTCTGACTTTGCTAACTAAAACTCAGAAATCTAATAACTTCTTTTTTGAAGAACCTCATACTGCAGTCCTTAGAGAAAACCTTGGCAGGGAGCTCATTCCACAACCCAAGCGTTTGCGGGAGGAAGTTTCTCTGAAACCGCACTGTACGCGATCATTTCGGTTCCAAAGTGTGAGAATGAATTCCCTGTCGATGGCAAGCGGTGCGATGGTAGAAAGTAGCCGTGGGCATCATTACGAACAATTCCTCAGAACACAATCCATTGTACAAGCGGTAGAACACACACAGGGAGGCAAAGTCTCTCCTCAGATTTAAGGGTTCGATACCGCAAGTGAGTTTGGGATCGTCGACAATTCTCACAGCCCGTCGTTGAACCGAGTCAAAAGGGCCAAGCTGGTATCCGGGTGCACCCGCCCAGAGATGGCAGCAGTACTCCATATGGGGCCGGACTTACGACTTGTAAAGTAGCAACCTTTGCCCCGACGTGAAGAAGTACTGCTTCGCTCTGTTGAGTACACCAAGTTTTTTGGACGCCAGCTTTACTTTCTCTAGCAAATGATCTCGGAACTGAACATCGCTGGAGAGGGAGCTTTAGTACATTTTGATTGTGCATTGCAAGTTATGCAGTGTTCATTCAATGCAGCAGGATGCACAGGGCACAAACCTTTAAGTTGAACATGCAAATTGTTAATAAATGACATGTGTTTCTGTGAATTTTATGTATATATGTTATATAAAGGGACAAATTTTGATTCTCAAAAATAAATTATGGTTCAGTAAAGACTAATTAACTAAATATTTGAAATTATAAAATCCAAGAGCTAACCATAGTCAACCAAGACTGTATAAGCCTACCGAGATTTTCTCTAGGGACTTCGGTATCGGGTTCTTGAAGAAGGTAGTAATTAGACTTTGAAAGGCGATGCGTGAGAAACTCCCCTCGTGTTGTAAGCGTTCATAGGCTACGGTAACCGCTTAGCATCAGATAAGCCGTAAGCTTGTTTGCCACCTTGGTGGTATAAAAATAAATAAAAAATAGAATCAATTTATGCAGAGATTAAGGCTACAGCTCTAAAAATTTTTACACATTTAAATTATAATAATAGCTGTGAAAATACGTGTCAATATTTTAGTAAAGGTTTCTCAGAGAAATATAAAATTTTCTATTTAATACAGAACTCTCAGAGCGCTCAAATTGGATTCTCACTCCTTCTTTAACTATCTATTATTAGTTTCTAGACACCTTGCCCGAGCAGCCGGAGCTAGAGCTGGTTCCCTCCACCGTGCAAGGTAAGCTGCTACAAGTTGCCAAAAAAAATTATACGCATAGTTATACAACCGACTGCAATGCTGTGGGTTTGAGACTAGTTGCACAAACCTTTTGATAAACATGAAAGCTTTTTAGGGTTCCGTACTCGAAGGATCCAAACGTAGCTCTATTGCTGTCACTCACATGTCCGTCACAAAGGGTTTACAGCCAAACGGTTAGAACTACAGTCTTCAAATTTTCATAGTATAAGCATCTTGTTTACTCAAAGCCATACAAATTGTCAAAAAATATTTTTTTTGAGGGAGGCTCCAGCTTAATGAGAACACGAAAGAAATCTAGAATATGTCTGAGTTGTAAATAGAATATTCCCTAAAAGTTGCCGCTTTTAAAACTCTGAGACATATTCTAGAAACAAAACAAAACATTCTGAAAAAAGCTTATGACTAGGTTTATTTTCGGTTCATTCAAATTTTTAAAATACGGTTTTTACAAAGAGAAAATCAAAAATATCTAATGGCGGCGCTAGTGAACCGCTGGGATGTCTTCAACCGGAATACTTATAGAACTACCAATGTATTGGTTTGTCTATATGCCACAGAAACAGACTTTATTTAAACATTATTTTAAATAAGCTTAAAAAAATATATTTATGTTTCAGAGATTCTGACTGAGACACCCCAGGCAAGTGCAGCTCCCAGCGCTGAGCCCGCACCTCCTACTGCGCAAGGTAATATCCGCAAAGAGCTTTTTGTTATTATATAAATTAAAAAAAAAACGAAAAGTACGTTAGTTGGGCGTAGGTTTTTTTTGTTACCCTAATGTTTAAGAACAAAGGTCTTTCAACAATGCGTCTTGCCTGTCATGACCTATAACGCAAAAACGTGGAAACTGATAGTTGGTCTGATCTACAAGTCAAAAGTCGCTGAGCGAGCTATGGAAAGGGCTATACTCGGAGTTTCTTTGAATGATATGATCAGAAATGAAGAGATCTGACGAAGAACCGAAGTCATCGAATATATATATAATAACTCTCAGAATAAGCAAGCTGAAGTGGCAATAGATCGGTAAGCGCAGCGTTGGTCGCCCTCCAGCCAGATGGACCGATGATCTGAAAAAGATAGCCGGAAGTGGCTGTATAATAAAGGCGGAGGAGCAGGTGTGGTGGCGGTTCTTTGAAAAGGCCTATGTCTAACAGTGGACTGCTGAAGGCTGAATGATGGTTTCCGCACTACACTAAGTCAGGGTTCCGTATAGAAAAATCTGAAAAATTATACTAGTGAAGATACAAAAATAAATGATCTCTTAAGGGCATTCCAGCAATTCACTTAAAAAATATATTAATGTTTCAGATATCCTGATTGAGCAATCACAGGCAAGTGCAGCTCCCAGCGCTGAACCCGCACCTCCTACTGCGCAAGGTAATGTCCGCAAAGAGCTATTATTTAAAAAAAACCAACAAGTGCGAGTTGGGCGTATGTTTTTTTTGTTACCCCAATGTTTAAAGACGAATGTCTTTAACATAGGTCTTGCCTGTCATGACCTATGGCGCAGGAACGTAAAAACACTAACAGTTGGCCGACCTATATGTTAAAAGTCGTTTATAGTGTCTGATGGATATGGTCAGAAATGACGAGATCCGACAAAGAACCAAATTCATCGACATAGCCCTCAGAATAATCTAGTGGCAATGGGCAGGTCACATTTGTGCAGAAAGATGGCCGTTGTGGCAGACACTGTCATGTTCTAGAGTGGAGACCACGGATCAGTAAGCGCAGCGTCGGTCGCCCTCTAGCCAAATGGGCTGATGACCTGAATAGGATAGCCTAAAAAAACTTGAAATGTATTGGACTTACGTAACAACGTGCGTCAAAAAAATCATTTATCCCTCAATTTAATGTAGCTACCTACGCTTTATTTTTCGGAATACAAATTTATGGCGGTTTACATAGGCTTCCTGTATTTGTACTTTTTTTTTTATTCTAGCTTTTTATTGTATTTCTATTTAAATTGTGCAATAAAGAAAATTTATTCATTCATAAACCGACTTCAACTGTACTCAAATTCTTCAAAACTTCAATTGCACTCAAAAGAAAAAATAACCTCATAAGGCTGATATAAAACCGAAAAGGTTTGCCTGGTAGAGATCGCTTTTTAGCGATAAGGTCGCCTATTTGTACTTTTTTTTTTTATCTAGCTTTTTATTGTATTTCTATTTAAATTGTGCAATAAAGAAAATTTATTCATTCATAAACCGACTTCAACTGTACTCAAATTCTTCAAAACTTCAATTGCACTCAAAAGCAAAAAATAACCTCAGCGTAAGCGTAGCTACATTGTACTGACAGAACATTGATTAATTTTTAGTTTCAATTTTGTAGATATGTTTGGAAGCCCTACTAGATTATC
Organism: Apoda limacodes; assembly: GCA_946406115.1. Classification (NCBI taxonomy): domain Eukaryota; kingdom Metazoa; phylum Arthropoda; class Insecta; order Lepidoptera; family Limacodidae; genus Apoda; species Apoda limacodes. The sequence continues at coordinate 44,634,103 of OX291540.1, forward strand.
ATCATAGGAACTGCAAGATATAAATTACAAACATACATGTCGTATTGATAACCTCCTTTTTTTTAAGTCGGTTAAAAAGATCTAGTAATTACTAATCTTTGTTTTAAATAACAAATTTTAATATTATTATAAATATATATTTTGTTTTTCAGAGCGACGGGAGATGCTCCCCGGCCGTTCCCCAATGGCTCCTGTGAGGAGGTCCAGACCTAGGCGAAGTAAATGTTTAACTTTTATACCTACTAGTTTACAACAACTTTGAAGCATGGTTGTTAGGATTACAATGTAAATTTTGTAAAATCGCCGAAGGAGAAACATACTAAACTTTTTTTTTTTTGATCTTAAATATTATCTCTTCCGTCCATCCCAACAGCCTTATAATCCCGCGAAATCTGCATAAATACTGATGAATGAGTCTCTCTCGGATTACGCAAATATCAATAGTAATTTTTGTTTAGATCGTGATAACAACTTGCCAGGCTGGGCGTACGACATTGAGGAGCGGCGCATCGCAGCTGAGGAGCGGCGCAATGCACTGGAGGAGCGGCGCATTGCACTGGAGGAGCGGCGCATCACGCTGGAGGAGACTTTGGGGGGGGCAATATTAGGAAGTTTGCAGCAGATAGTAGAGCTGCTGCAAACAAGATCTCAATAGAGACGACGACTTAACGACTGCTGTCATATGACAAGAACATAGGGGTAACTTTTTCTTGATGAGATCCATCATTTCTACTAGGAAAACTACTGGTCTACGATCAATAGTTACGGAGATATACCCCTTTCTAGTTTGACAGATGTCATTTGAAATAAAGATCTTGATGAGATCTATGATTTCTACTAGGGAAACTACTAGTCTACGATCAATAGTTACAGAGATAAAAACCTTTCTAGTTTGACAGCTGTCATTTGAAATAAAGATCTTGATGAGATCTATGATTTCTACTAGGGAAACTACTAGTCAACGATCAATAGTTACAGAGATATAGACCTTTCTAGTTTGACAGCTGTCATTTGAAATAAAGATCTTGATGAGATCTTTTGTAAAATAACTACACGTGTAAGATCAATAGTTTAATTTTTTTTTAATATATAAAATAAAATAAAAAATATATTAAGAAAAACAGTATTTTTCTTGTCTTTTGCGGTTCAAACTATCTCCATATTAAATTCATCACAATTGGTCCAACTGTAAAATTTAACGGATTAATAGACAGACAGATACCGACACTTTCGAATTTATAATATCAGTATTAGTATGGATCCTCATTTTATAAAGTCGGTTAATTTTTAGTTTTGAATTAATAATATCTCATATGGGTACCTACAGACCATTCGCGAACTTCCTCCTTTTTTAAAGTTGGTAAAAATAAAAATATGGCAGGGGAAATATGAGTACCTGAAATAGTATTAGAAAGCAAGTTCCGTTAGCTCCCCAGCCTAGGGTACAACAAGCCTAGCCTACCAAATTTTTTTATCAGATCCACAACTGAATCTAGTGAGAAAGAAATTCCTTAGTAGACCTACACTTTCAAATCTGGTTCTGGTTAACGGATCTAGCGAGACAAATACTTCTCAGTAGATACACACTTTTAAAAATGGATCTATTGAGAAAATAATATCTCACTAGATCCATTATAGATCTGGACAATGGATCTAGTGAGAATGATCCCTCCATGCAGCCCCTGCACCCCTGTGCTGGTTGCACTGGAGGAGCGGCGCATTGCACTAGAGGAGCGGCGCATCACGCTGGAGGAGACCTTGGGGGGGGGGCAATATTAGGAAGTTTGCAGCAGTAGAGCTGCTGCAAACAAGATCTCAATAGAGACGACGACTTAACGACTGCTGTCATATGACAAGAACATAGGGGTAACTTTCGACACTGTAATTTTGGCATCAAATAAACCACTATGTTCGGACGTCTGCAGCAGCTTGTAGAGCAGCAGCAGGCAAGTTCTCAATAGAGGCTTAACGACTGCTGTCATATGACAAGAACATAGGAATAATTTTCGACACTATAATTTTGGCAACAAATTAACTACTTATAACTTTTTTATGCCACAAAATCAATATTATTAAGATAAGTCGCTGACCGATTGTTACGGCTCTCTTGTTATCAAGGTACCATAAAGGTAGCAAATTACTGTTAACTATAAATAAAATAAATAAATTACAATATAAAATATACGATCTATTTTATTAACAAAATATTTTAAAATTTTATACTAATCACACCGAAATTTTACAATAAATGAACAAAATAGCACCATGATGACATGCCAAATGTTATTATTATTCTACTACCGGTTTAAGGAGCCTCATATTTAGGCCATTGTACGTAAGTAACCAGTTCATACGCATTGGTTACTCATACCACTTTAGGTCTGTCCAGAAATCTTTCATGGTTTGTAGATCGTTAGGGAACTTTGCCCGTGGGTTGCTCACGCTTTTGCAGCGCAGGATCACGTGAGTAGGTGTCTTCTTGACCGCCATGCAGCCCCTGCACCCCTGTGCTGGTTGGTGACGCCGACATTAATGAAATGTTTGTTTAGTTGGCCGTAGACCTATGCCAACTATATAGCGTAGGTTTTTCCTACTGAGTTGTGGTAGCTTATGCGACAAGTGTTCGTCCAGGGATGTAAGAGTAGTTTTTAGTTGGTCTGCAGTCCATCTGTTCCGCCCACTGGTTATTGTGTTGTTACAGGGTTCTGTCGCCTAACCACGATTTGAATTGGGTAAAAGATATTAGTACAATTGGTTGTAGTACCATTATTTTAGTGTCCAATCCTCTCATTGCCAGTTGAGAAAGAAGGCTAAAGGGAGAACAATAAATGAAAATAAAAAATCAGAATCAAAATCATTTATTCAATTTATTCATTTATTAAAATTTAGGCTATAATAATTGAGCACTTATGAATGTCACTACGCCATCGGTTCGTAAGTCTATAGGGTGGGAGACCTTGTACTGAGAAGAACCGGCAAGAAACTCAGCAAGGGCATTTCTTTTCTCCCTTTATCTTAAAGCGTCCACTTAAAATGTTGGAAAATCCCATTCCTATGACAGAAGGACACTTTCCATTACAAACATAAAAAACATAAAGTGTACAAGCACAACATAAAGAAGTATCTAATTGCAAAATATAAAAAAAGACAGTTTATGTACCTATTCATGACTTAGAAATAATCAATGTCTTACAGTATTGATAAACAAAACAAAAAAGTAAAACTAAAACAGGGATACAAAGAAGTTTGCAAGAGCAGACCAGTCTCAACAGGCAGCACCCGTTCTAGAGTATGACACATGAATCAGCCATCGCTTCGCTCAACCATGATGTTATGTCAATCAGTAACTATGATCTTACTGACCATAACGTCTGTACAAGCATGCTCCTGACATCTGCATCTGCATTGTTACTGATGTCGTACCTTAGCTGAAGCTGACCACGCCGGATCAGTTGAAGGTCAACATTAGTTAGCCTGGGTACAGGAACCTTATGTATGTTGGCGATATTATGCAACACAGCACATGCATTCACTATTTTCCCAGCTTTCGCAGGGTTAAAGTGAAGCACGCGGTGTCCCAACAAACACCGCCAACGCGACTTAAGTACGCCGAAACATCTTTCAACAACATTACGAGTGCTGCAGTGAAGCTTTGTGTAATGTTCCTCTGCCGAACCTTCTGCAGCTTGTAATATCGGTGTCATCATGTAGGCCCTTTGGGCAAAACCAGAATCACCTAAAAACAAAAAAAAAAAACCATTAATCTCATAGATGTTGCAGTCACTTCTACATCTTCATTTATTCATTTCTTTTTTTAATACCACCAAGGTGGCAAACAAGCTTGCGGCCCACCTTATGTTAAGCGGTTAAGATGCTCCGTTGCGACGCAAAGGAAGGACAGACAGGATTTGCAAAAAATATATTCCTAACTCCTAACTCTTGATGAAAGAAAATATATTTCTTAATTGGGATAAAAAGTATCCTATGTTCTTCTGTCTTTCCGACTATACCTGTACCAAATTTCAGCTCAATCGGATGCTCTATTGCGACATGAAAGAGTAACAGACAGACAGACACAGGTTCTTTCGCATTTATAATATTAGTACTAAGTGGACTAGTATGAATGTCTACATACCCAAAAGCCAGCAACTCTCGCCATTTAAGTTTAGTTGCTCCAAATACATCTTTAGTGGGCTTTGAGCCCAAATAACGCTATCATGAGCTGCCCCACCATAAGATGCATCGACATATGTTATGTTTAAATAGCGGTCACATATCTGTAATATTAAACAATTTAAATAGCAAATTTAATTTAATTTGAGCAGGTAGGTACTTTATTGATTTTTAGTACTACTGATAATTCTAAAATGATTAAAATATGTTGTATTAGTCTTAAAAAAATGTATGTTATAAAAAACTTACAACTAATACATTAAGGGAATGGTATCCTTTGCGATTAAAAAATGCCTCCTCATGGTCCACTGGCCGGATAATAGAAACATGTGTCCCATCTATGCATCCGATTATCCCCGGGATACCTTTCATATTCATAAAACTAGAAAAGATTAAAACTTAAAATTATTTACTAATATTAATTAAATTGTTTGTTTTTTTTGGCTTAATAGGTCAGGTTGGTTACTTTATATATATTATCAGTTTATCCCAATAAAGATTTTGTTCTGATTTAATATTTTACATTTTAACGATATCAACTTGCTGATAAAATGTTTTTTATATGGGACTTAATAGAAAACAAATATTTCTACAGTATAAATAAGTTTATATATTATATGGTTTAGTGGGTACTCACTTTGCCATAATAGTTTCTCTTTGGAGTCTTTGAGAGGGAAACTTGATATATTTTTTTAAAATTGCCTCCGTATTAATGGCATTGGTAACTTCTTCCAAGCACCTACTCAAACAGGTCTGCAACATATTGTGGAGGTAAGATGAAGCTACACCACGCTGATATGAACCACAGGCAAAAAAAGATAAAGCTGCAAGAACCTACAAACAAAAATAAACAATAAGTTAGTACATAATAAAGATGATTTGGATATAGAAACTTGAACACAACCTAAAGCTGATATTATATTATATTATATTGTTTAATTTCGGTTCAATATTGCTTTTAATTTGATCGCTTCAATTGCATTGAAACATCTAAATACATTATATACATTCCATGCAATTGTGCAATCTTATTGAAAGCCTACATTCACCGAAGCTTTTATTGCAATGATAACAATATTAATCATTATTCAATGTGATTTAAATGTGTAAACATTAAAATTGAATAATAACTCATTCCGCACACAGCAGCGAAGCATACTCTTTCAGGTCCGCAGAAGTGTTATTTCAAGAATGGTATTTAAGTTGTTGCACCACCAGTCATTTTCAGGCAATCTTTGAAACATTTTCAAGCATAAAATGTTTATGGAATACAAAATTAAATTAAACTGTGAAAATTGTTAAGGATCCCTTTTTATTTATTCTACTCATGTATTTATTAGTCACAGATTCACGAAATTACCAAAGGTACGAGATGGCGCAACATTGCAATGTGCTAAGTAAACATTGAATGTAATTTAAATGATTGACGTGTTTGGTTATAAATTCAATGGTCAATAGAATTGTTGATCCGCGTAATATCGGCTTGACTTACTTTAAGTTCTTCGCGAATCATTGTATTCATTTTGCGGGTTTGTAACAACGGGATCACCTCCCTGCACAACTCTTCGAAAGCAGCTTTCGTGAGGCGGAACTGAGCCACGAATTCGTTGCCAGGGAGTGCTAAAGGGTTGCTGGCGTCCCTCATCTCTCGACGACACACCTTTAATATATTTTTGCGCCGTTCCTCCTCAGCGTGTGCCAATAAAACCGCACGTGCCATTGTGGTACTAAAATGAAAGATATTTAATAAGAACAGCTACATAACACTTACTAGGGTAACTTTATTGTACAAAACACTGAAATCATTAAAGAAACCTAATTAAAATACTTACATTTAAATTTTTTGAATATATGAAATCGATAAGAAACACCGTCGGACTAGCTTCTATCAACATGAGGAAAGCTGCTATCACAAACTGTCAGTTGAGTGCAAAAACGTTTGCAACGATTTTACGGAATCACTGTTTTCATACAAATAAAATATATCGATAAATTTCAGCTGCAATCAAACTTTGTTTGTAATTGAAGCTGAAATTTTGAGCATCCGGAATCGCATTACTGTCAAATTCGAAAATTTCAAACAAAAAAGGTTAGCAATCTTTTTACGGAATCGACCTGCTGGTTGTAAGGTTCCGTATTAAAATGGTAAAAAGGAAGGTAGGAATGGTCCGATAACACTGCCTCTTTGTATGTCACAGCTGTTTTTCTCATGCCATACACTTAAAATTTGGTACTGCTTTGTTTACATACACCAAATTATATTTTTACACGTATTTTATGCTAAATTGGCAAAAAATTTGGAAAAAAATACCTTTTATTATATACAGGCTAGTAATTATAAAGGAGTCAGTAAGTGCAACTACTATAATCATTATTGATACAAGAAAACTGTTTTAGAAAACAGTCCATGATTTTTTGCAATATTTTGACTGGCATTTACACCTACTGTTAATCTATAATTTTGAGTTTATTATTTTCTGTTACCGTCTATAATCTATAAATAAAACCTATATTTAAAAAAATATTAAATGTTTTAATAAAATCACGAAACCATCGAGGCGTTATTCTGAATCGCACTTGACCGGTTCTAACTACATACTAGTTTTTCAGGCAATGAGCTCTCAATAATACATTCACGCTTTTACAGCCCAGAAGTCTATCAGCAAGATGTTATAGAGACACCAAAATTTTCTTATACAAAAAAACAGTTGCTTAGTATGAAGATAGAGTTCGTCGTTGGTAAAGTGTCGCCCGATCTAATGAAAACAGCTATTGAATCATTAATAATGTTCTTCGAAAACAGTAATGAGACTGTTTTGACTTTTACAAATTGTTTAGAAGAACAATTGAAGTTTATAAAACTATTATGTCAATTGCGAAGATCAAAACGTATGGAAAATGTGTTGCCTTACGAATGTCAAGATTTGTTTCAAAATTTGAAATCGGCTGCGTACAAATCTAGACTTTCCTATGTGGTTGGAATGAGGTAATTGTTTTTGAATATTTTTTATACTGTCTTAGTGACGCTCGATTGATTTTAGTAGTAGAAATTATAAATGCCACAGTGCCTTTTTTGTTTGTCTTTCCTTCACGTCGCGACGGAGCATTCAATTGAGGTAAAGGTTCAGGAATAGTTGAAGAGACTGATAGTGGGAGAGCCGGCTGCAAAAATACCTACATCATCAGGTTCCCCAATGGCCTATGTTTAGATCGCTAACCGACTCTTAAACACGTAAAAAAAATCAGGTCTGCCATAGCCGCTCCTGCCGAAACTTTGGATGTCGATATTTTTTGACGTATTTTTTTACGTGAAAATTACGTCATAAGGTACCCGAATGAAACTGCTGGCAACAGTTAACCATTGATTAGTTATGTTAAAAAAAGGGGGTCTGCCATTGCGTACCATGTCGGAAGCACTTGGCAGACCCCAAAAATATGCCCTTTTGACACCCTAAACGTACATCATCGAGTACCCTGATGAAACCTACGCTAAATAATAACCAAGATGCCCCTGATAACGGATCAAAAGGTTTGTTAGGTCTAAACTTGTCGGAACTTATAGTTATTATAATTTCATCTAAAGTCAAAGTAACATTTGTTTAAAAATTAATAATTATTAACGGCATTCTTATTAAACATTAAATAAAACAAGAAGTTTGGTGCTAAAAGATGAGTATTTAAAAAACAATAATAACTTTTACTCATGTACAATAACATGCTTACAAACAACTTTTCAAACTTTCGCTGTTGTTATTAATATGTTTCTTACCACGATTAGATTTATTGAGTTCCCGATATTTCGGCACAGTTGCATGCGCCATCTTCACGGGGGAACTAAGAAAGTAAAAGCGGTGTGTGGTGAGGGTTAGAATTTTCGCACTACCGTTGTTCTTTTACAACAATTACGTCCAGTTGCATATTCTTGATCGGGCGGTTCACTACTATTGTCCGTACTCTGTAAGTCGTCAAGAACTCTACACATTACCCCGACGGTGTCACTAGGTGCACTGAATTTAGGCTGTAAAAGTTTTTTGCACAATCTAACCACTGGATTTTACGTATTTGACCATTTAAACCCGTTTTTGCAATTCTTTTTTTATATTTGTCGATTTCTTTCGCTTCTTGCACCAATCGTGGTATATATCGAAAGAATTTTAGGTTTGTGTAATTCCTTCCAAAGGTTAGGTCCAGAATGTAGCAAATGTTTAGCAATTGCCGACTTTTGCACATTTTTGACTGCGCGAATGTGCTCATTTACCCGACACAGATTGGAGCTTTTAGTTGACATCTATTACTTTTAGGTACCACCGACAACCTCCTGTGCAGACCATGCATACGGGCTGAAGAAACGCCATCTCACATAATGCTACAGTGTGAAGAGTTGGAAAACCACAGGGCAAAACACATAGGGACTCTAGAGACGCTCCAGGAGACCTGCAGCAATGTTGGTCTCTTGTTGAGCTTCTGGAGGGAACTAGGCTGGCTGCACTAGCCGGCCATCCGCTACGCACAATAACATGTACGAGTAGCGAGTGCGGAAACCCGCCACATGAAGAAGAAGGGAGGGAATGGATGAAATATTTTGAAAATCTGACAATGGTAGAAACGATATGTGGATGATATATTTGGAATTCTGAACGGTAGAGAATCCGATATCCAACGATCCTGTACAGTATCCACCACAAGATTAAGTTCACGTATGAGGTACAGATTAACGGAAGGCTAACGTTGCTCGATTTACAAATAGAGATAAGTCACTCAGTATATAAAAAGTCTACTCATACCGACGGATATCTCCATGCAACATCACACCTCATCCGCAGCATCTACAAACTGTAGTAACATTTCTCACTAACCGTGCATATGACCTATGCGACAAGGAACTTATTCATAGTGAGCTAAAACACGTACATAATGTAGTGCGAAAAAAAGGATCATCGATAACATACAGCAGATAGGCAATCCACATTTTGACAACATATGGCAGGGGTTCTCCATCTTTTTTAAACAGCGACTTCCTTTACAGATTGTATTTTTTTGCGACGCCCTTCTTAAAGAAGAAAGATTTGTGTAGCGAAGTTAAGATAACTTTTTTATTTATATATATGTCGGTTGTAGTTTACAGAATGTAACTATTGAATGCTGGCATTAAACCAATATTGTAATTAGTTCGTAACACAAATTGTTGTTAATTCTCTTGACGATTCAAAAGTGTTCCAAGTGTAAAAAGATTTAAAAAAAATATAATTAAGGAAAACTCCAAGGATTATAATCGAAATAATTTATATGTATTAGAAAATGCAGCAGTACGTTCAATGATTGTACTCCACAATCAATAAGAAAGATTTTCTGAACTGAATGCTTTTCTGAACTTGCGGGGCTGAATTTGAATAGATTTCTAATCTAGTCACATAGATCAAGATTCTCTAGAAAATATTTATCAAAATGGGTGCTTAAAGCCGATAGGTCTTAGATAATATCAATTGCACTAAACTCATTACGTCACGTATAGGTAATCTGTGCGTGCCATCTTGTAACAACAATCGAATCAATCGAAGCGCCATGCCTGTGCAACGTCGTTTGAGTATAATTCACAACGAGTCGATTTCAAACGTTTTGTTTAAAAAAGTTTTGAAGCAGCACCGTGCCGCGCCGGACCCGCACCACGTCCGCGCCCTATGCCGCAAATTATATAAATTTTAAAGGACATAAAATCCAGTGGTTAGATTGTGCAAAAAACGTTTACAGCCTAAAATGAGTGCACTTAGTGACACCGTCAGCGTAGTAAGTCGAGTTCGTGACGAGTTACAAAGTGTAGACAATAGTAGTGAACCGCCCGAACAAGAATATGCAACTGGACGCAGTTGTCGTAAAAGAACGAGGGTAGTGAAAAAATTCTGACCCTCACCCCACACCGCTTGTACACCCACACTTTCTTAGTTCCCCCGTGAAGATGGCGCATGCAACTGCCGAAATATCGGGAACTCAATAAATCTAATCGTGGTAAGCCCGAAACATATTAGGTTATAACAATCGCGAAAGTTTAAAAAATTATTTGTAAGCATGTTATTGTACCTTTTGATCCGTTATCAGGGGCATCTTGGTTATTATTTAGCGTAGGTTCCATCAGGGTACTCGATGAGGTAGGTTTAGGAAGTCAGAAGGGCATGTTTTTGGGATCTGCCAAGTATATCCGGCAGGTTGCGCAATGGCTTTTAAATAACTAATCAATGGTTAACTGTTGCCAGCAGTTTCATTCGGGTACATAAAAAAATACGTCAGAAAATATCGACATTACGAAGTTTCGGCATGAGCGGCTCTGGCAGACCTGATTTTTTTTACGTGTTTAAGTGTCGGTTACTGATCTAAACATAGGCCATTGGGGTACCTGATGAGGTAGGTATTTTTGCAGCTGGCTCAACTAGTATGAGAAGGACATTTTATCCCGGAAAAATAAAAACCATATTTCACCTATGACCGAATTTCACGTGGACGAACTAAGTTCTACTGTAGCGATTTTTTTTACTACAATCAAGGAGTTAGGAAGGTTAAAGTTATATATAGATAGTAGTAATCCTACGCCAGTTACAGAAATTAGTGCGGGCAAAAGCTAGTCTGTAAATATTTTAATGAACTTTTTTTTAATTTATCAATCAGAAGAAGTGAAGTGAGCAAGTGTCTTTTGTGCAATGTATGCATTGGGGTCGTGGCAATAATTTCTACGCTTGAAATGCGGGTGAGCGATATCAGTTTGATGTTATAAATTTACTCAGTATAGTACTGGTGTCCTCCATCTCGTATTGTCACTTCGTCGTCTCGTGTGACAATTATTTGAGGACTTGGGATGTATGATCTGCTTTGTCGCCACCACTCGACTTATTATTATTAGAATTAATAAATTGATCATACATAATTGAATTTTAATATAATTATTAGAAAAATAATAATAATTATATAAATGTTCATGGTGTGAAATGATAATGAAGCGGTTACCGAGATAATTCACTGTGACAGACAAAAACCAATTTCAAACCATGAGAAATTACAAGGATTTAATAAAACGTTTTTTTTAATTTTTGTTTCAGTCATTTAACAGTAACAAAAGTTATGTTCTGTAGAAAAAAACAAAAAGCAAAGAGGTCAGTTTTTTCGCTTTCGTATAAAATACACAGGTTTAATCTATATTTACCATGTTTTTATTTCTGTACAGAAATATCAATAATTATTTCTCAATGGCATATGAGAAAAAACAATACTCCCTTATTGCTACAAAGAAACATCAAGAAGGATTATCAGAGCCGGTTGCAATCGAGAATGCTTCTAAGTAAGTTTTATTATTAACTTCTCTTTAGATTATAATAGGTATGTACGAAAATCGAAATCACTAAATTTGCGTTTTCTTTACGTTTTGAGACCTGGAGAATCGGTTGCCATTTTTAGAGTGTCTGCTAGAGTATTTTGCTCCTCGATATCTCAAGAAAAGATTGACCAATTTGTCTCGTGACTCACGTCATGACTTAGATCTTAAGAAAAAAGTTGGAGCTAAATCGGTCGAGCGGTTTGTTTTTTATCGCTATAAAACTTTTTTTTGAAGTGAAAACTTCTTTAGCGGCGTTGTGCACTTTTTTTTGGTATGGGTAAAAAATGATAAGCTCGCGTCAGGTCACGTGTCCTAATCGTGGAAATTCGTAAGACGGAAACCGTAATGCCACGCCTATTATAATTTTTTTTTCTCTATTATATGTGTTTTTCTCGTGGGGGTGCCTTACTGCTTACATATTTCTATGGCTTAACGTCAAAAGTACAGGGAGGTTGGATATGGAATTTTAATTCTATGACAGATTGCGATGTCAAATATACTACGTCAAAAAAGTAAATAAACAAACATTATTATTTCTTGACAATGTCAAAGACATGTCTTGTGACATATTTTTAACTGCAAAAAATATTCTCAGATAGTATGCATATCTAAATTTACGAAATAAATATAACTAAACTTTTTTCATACCACCAAGGTGGCAAATAAGCTTGCGGTCCGCCTTATGGAAAGCGGTCACCGTAGGTAGCCTATGAATATATGTATTTAATGCTGTTGCAACTTGCAACACCAGGGATATCACACGCGCGTTGCCGACCCTTCAAAAATCTAATAATTTATTTCTTGAAGAACTCCATACTGTAGTCCTTAGAAAAAACCTTGATGAATTCCCTGCCGATGGCGAGCGGTGCGAGGGTAGAAAGTAGTCGTAGGCATCATTTCAAACAATTCCTCACGACACATCCCATTGTACAAGCGATAGAACACACACAGGGACTCCTCAGACTTAAGGGCTCGATACGGCAAGTAAGTTTAGGATCATTGACAATTCTTTCAGCCCATCGTTGAACCGAGTTCAAAGGGTTTTTTTTGTGTTAGGTGTTTCAATACAAAATATGTATTTATTAGTAGATCCACTATAATAATATGTTTAGTTTGTAGTTTTACAAAGAGCAAGTATTTAATGCTGTAAGTAAACCATTATTGTAATTAATTTGTAAAGCGAAGTTAATTCTCTTGAGGATTTAAAAGTGTTCATGGAAACCCGTTTAAATTTTAAAACTAATGAACTGATGAATATTTAAAAACTTATTTTATTTAGAAAATAAATTAAGAATTAAAAATTGCTGTGTATAATGTTCCATATACTGTACTAGTATCATGGTGGGAATATTATTATTTTAGTGTACGCTAATCCATAATGTAGTTTGTAATCTGTGATCCAAACATACTTAATACACTCAATTTCCAGCAAAAATAAAATTAAGTTTTAAATAAAGTAAGGAACCCTCGATGCGAAAGTCCAACTTGCAATGTACTGTACTTTATACATTGAATTTAGGTATAATTTTTTTTTCGCAAACACCCTTGTGTGCCTTGTAAAATTTAATTGTGGTTTTTAGGTTTTATTTTTCTTTTTAATGTATGGCTTTCAAAGACGAAAAATGTGTGTACTTCTCCCCCTTTTACTATAAAAAAACCACGATAAAAGAATTTACGCCTTTATGTACTTTTGTTTAAAGGATTAAACAAAATTGATTGAAGTTTTTATAATTGGTATATCCGCAACAATTCTCATTTACTGGAACCCTAAATTAATGAATACGACAACGACACACACGCAAGATGGCGTTGAAATACAAACCGCATAATAGAAAGCACAAATGTTTGTGCCAGTTTATATTCTGAGCCAATGTTAATGTTTTCTTATTATATAGGTTTATCAAAACTCATATCACAATGCGATGTGACAGAAGCAAATACCCCTTGATTGCGAAAAGGACAGGGCCGTTTGCAGTAGAGGACGCTTCCAAGTAGGTTTTATTATTTTCCAATACTATAAATGCATACACGCAAGGTTTAGTTTTATATCTGGGCTACAACAAGGGTTAACGCCGTTCATTGTCGTGTTAATCTTTACTATAATATTATAAAAAGGTAAGATTTGATTGTTTGTTTGTATTGAATAGGCTCCAAAACTACTGGACCGATTTTAAAAATTCTTTTACCATTAGAAGCCGACATTATTCCTGATGAACATAGAATACTTTTTACCGCGGGAAAATGCTTCATTCCTACGGGAAAACGGGTAATAGGACAACGGGTAGTAAGAATTACCTTCCGTACATTCTTAATTACTTAATTACGTAATTACTTCCTTTTTCACATAACTTCTAAACGGGTAAACCGATTGGGTTGAAATTTTATATGGGTATTTCGATGGTTCTCTGGATGATTTAAAAATACAATTGGACCCGGTAGGTGGCGCTGCTGTTGGTATGTCAACTATTAAACAGTTTGACCGATTGGGTTGAAATTTGTATGTGTATTTCCATGGTTGCACAGACACGAATGTATTATGCCATTAAAGAGGAGAGATTTGATTGTTTGTTTTTTTTTCTATAATTGAGGAGTTGCCGTAAGAACCTACGCCGATTACAAAATTTAGGGCGGGCGAAGCCGCTGGCAGAAGCTATAAACACTAAACACAGATGTTGCCATGACAGCGCTTCAATTCCAAAATGGCATAGGCACTACTGTTCGGCACCAGGCGATGGCTTGGGTAGCGTATTGTTATTTTGTTTATTTATAATAAAATATCGCCGGTTTCACGTGAGAAAAATTCCCTACGCCATTAGTCAGATTATACCATTGCTTCGTTGCAACGTTAGGAAAAAGTGCATTTTTTCTTTTGGCTTGACTTACAAATTTGGATATCTTGAATTAAAAACTTAAGTTATTCAAAACAAAATAAAGCATATCTCCACCCTAAGTCCATTCTCAATAGTAGTGAATTATTTTTAAAATCAGAGGAGTAGTTTCGGAGATTTCCTCCTTAATCCAAACTCACAAAGTCCCCTTTTTTAAGAGTAGTATTTTGTCCATTAACTATATTATTACAATAAAACTTTAACTAACGTCTGCTAGTAGTCCTAAACTATTCATAGTCAACGTAGGGTAGAAGTGTTATTTATTTACACTACCAAAATAAATACCTCTTAGTGCAGTACTTCTAATGTCATAGTGTTGTAATTTCCTGATCGGCGTTTCTTGTTAGACGCAATCAAATGCCTTCTATCATATTAAAGACCAAAGGCATGCATGGAATCGCCCCAAGCATTAAAATGTGCTAAATAAGCTCAACACCAGCAGTGGGTGTTGAGCGACGCCTTGTAAATCTGAATTGTCTACAATGTCTAATGTGCACTAAGCACTGTAGTGAATTTAAGATTAGTAACTCAAAGATTTTACTGGAAACAGTTAGCACCAGAGTAGCTCGTTACGGACTGAGACCCTTCAAAAGCTTAATCACTCGAAAAAATTTAATCAGCAACTTAAATTTCTAGAATTAAATAAAAAAAAACAATATTTTTTTACGCGCTAATATACATGTACATTTTTTTTATTTAGGTAGGTACATATTTTAATTTGCAAGCAGAGTGATTTAAATAAAATCTTTTATTAATTATCTCTTCTGTCGTGTTGTAGCGTTAAATTTTTAAATTACACGACAATAATTAGTTTTTATATTAATTTATTGGCCTGCTTAACACAACAGATATGAAGTTTGATACAAACCTTTCCAGCCGCTCCTCGTTTGTATTTAACCAATTATCACATTATTATTACATTTCCAATTATTTATGGGGATTTTCTTTTATATACTTACAGCTTTAACAGAAATCCTATTACTATGCCGTTTGAGAGACAACAATGCCAAGGGGTAAAAGCGAAAAAGAAACTTGAAGAGGGATTATCTGCGCCAGTTGAAATTGAGAACGCTTCTAAGTAAGTTTTATTATATTTTTTCAAATTTTTCGGCTTTATGTACGTCCCTGTTCTTTACAACCAAGTGTTTCGTAATAATTACATATAAGGATATAATTTGCTGACTGCCAGAAAGTAGCATTATAATATGTTTACCGGGTGGCTAGTGGACAGTGGTATTGTATTATACATACATATATGTAATAATTACATGTCAGGATACAATTTGCTGAATGCTAGAAAGTAGCATTGTATACAGGATGGCTAGTGGAAAGTAGCATTGTATTATACCTACATATGTATACATATATAAAGGTGGAATTTAGATCCCATATATTGACCGGTAACCAAATTACCCCTACATATTATGTATGTACAGCGATTATTAGGACAAACACCACTGGTTATTTTTATTTTAAAATATCGTAAGAAATATCATTTATACAGCTTATATTTTTCTTATAGTATTATCAAAACACATTTCACAATTACGTGTAAGGAAAAACAATACCCTTTGAACGAGAAAAAGAAACTTTTAGAGGGATTATCAGAGCCGGTAGCAATCGAGAATGCTTCCAAGTAATTTTTATCATTTTTATCACATAAATAAATATTACTGGATCCGGTCCCTGACTAAGCTAGGCTTGTACTATGGGTACCAGACAACTGATACAAATATGTATAGTTGCACCCGTGAAGATGGCGCATGCAGCTGTGCCGAAATAACGGGAATTCAACAAATGTAATCGTAGTAAGCCCGAAACATATAAACATACATATTGATAACAACCGCGAAAGTTTAAAAAGTTAACTGATACAAATACTTATATACTTTCTTGTAAATTCATACATATTATAGATGTGGTAGACTTAAAAAGCCTATGTGCTAAAGGACTAAAAGTGGACTCATATCGGCTTATTGATTAATACTAAAATATTAGCTCAGTATTGTAGTAAAAGCTACTCCACTAGTTCTATGTTCTCCGAAAAATTCGCGCATGTTCGTCGCGATCGTGTATACATTACTGTTTGACTAGCAAGCGTATTGGCGGACCTAAGATCGAAAACAGCAATAGACGATATGGTAAAATCAAATCGGTTCCACTGTTCGCCGATGTTATTGTATGACGTGCATAGTCTATCTCCTTAGAAGGTCATTGCCTTCATGTCTTATTTTGTTTAGGGGTAAGGCAGATGATATAAATCTTTGTTTTGCAAAAGAGTATCTATAAATTGGTACCTCGAAATTCTATTAGTAAACTATTTAGGGAAATTAATTTTTTAACTGTTCCTTTCCAATACATACAAAAATTACATTAATTTACCAAAAATAGTGACCTACACTGTGCTAATACAAGTAATAAAGATAAAATGTCGTCATGAGAAGGTAGTTAGTTTCTAGACAGCTCGTATTAGTAGTACACTATTTCCGAACCGGTGGTAAAGTAAATTCTATAAATTTAACAGTTAAATTAACGATCAAAAGTGCTGTTTAAACGTCTTCTTGAATAAAAAAATGTTTAAGTATTTATTTTCATACGAGTGACCTTTTTATTTGTCATCCATTGTTTATTAGCGTGCAGCCACCACCACGCTTCACCTTCCAGTACCTGGTCTCTCGATCGGCCACCAGGTTTTCGACAGACGTGACCAGACCATAATATAAGCTATTATTTTTTATATTTTCTGAAATTGTTTCATAGAAGAAATTTCGTCAACTATGCAAATATATTAAAAAATAATGGCTTATCAGAAGCTCAGCACTAAACCAAAGACGCCGAACTATTAATTTTTTGTTTTTCTTTTTTTGAAGAATACAATAAAAAATATAAAGCAATATTAAATTAAGTTCGAAGATTATGGCATAATTAAGCCCTAGGCTTCACCTGTGTAAAGCTTAACTTCCAAGTATCGAAATAATTAACTTGCAATAATGTACTGAACTATACACTAAATGAGTGGCCACACTATCATTTAAACGTTTTTAATTTAAACGCTTAGCTTATACAGACACACTTAAACTCTACTTCAAAAAGTTTTATTTTTCGGTGCAGAAGTGACAAAAATTACAGAAATAGTCGTAAACTAATGCTTGACACTTTGTTACGGATAATACTAAAATTGATGACAGGTGACAAAATACTTCCCTATATATTTATGCATCACTGATCTGAATGCGGGTTTCGATGTCACCTTGTGTCCTGAGTGGCGGAGGTTCAACCTCGGTATGTACCAATGAATCTTTCTTTCACTGGCTTGCAGTGAAGGAAAACATCGTAAGGAGACCTGCATATGAATCCGCAAAAAAGACGAATGTGTCCACAATCCGCACTGGGCCCGCGTGTAGGCCGTGTCCCAACAGTGGAGTCATATGAGGCTGATGAGAGAACTGACTGACGAACTACAGTCTAACAAAGTTCCGAACGAAATCTAAAAACAAAACGCAACTCTATGTTTTTCTATTCTGTCTATTTGTCAACAAGAGACTGCGAAAAAAGTGTGCTTACGATCGGAGTTGAGCACAATTTTGTTGTTCCATTTTTAGCGCGTAGGTCTATCTACTTAGAAGGTCATTGTATGAGGCAATAAAAATAACTAAAGTAAACCAAGCGAGCAGTGTTATTAAAAAAATATTTACTTCCACAGACGTTTAAATATGTGGGTA
Source organism: Apoda limacodes (assembly GCA_946406115.1). Taxonomy (NCBI): domain Eukaryota; kingdom Metazoa; phylum Arthropoda; class Insecta; order Lepidoptera; family Limacodidae; genus Apoda; species Apoda limacodes. The sequence goes on from OX291540.1 coordinate 44,652,246, forward strand.
TTTAGGGAAAAACGCCATGTCACTGATTTGCAGATAACTTTTTATCATACGAATAAGTAACCGCAAGCAGCCAGTTACTAAAGACGTGTTGCCCAAACACCAAAATGGTTCAAGACAGCAGCGCCAATTGCGATGTTTCCTCTAGTTCGTAGTACCTACATAACTTTATGCATTATTCAACTTTTTTTTAGAATTATGAAGCGAATGGGCTGGATGGGCGGACCCTTAGGCAAGAACGGTCAAGGCATCGCGGAACCGATCAAGCCATCTCTTAACCCTGTACGTAGTTCTTTTACTTAAATTAAAACAGACTGCTTCAAATTCGTCCTGTATTTTTTGAGAAACACGTCAAGGCGCTTTCTTTTGGCCTATAACAGTAAAACATGACTATGAATCTGCTTTGAGGTGAACTTAGGTACAGCTACATCACTGACACGCAGACACTTAAAAGAGTATATTATTAGCAAGATTGCCAAGTTCGGTTTTTTACGAAACTTTTCGGTAGTTTAGCCTCTTGTTAAGTGTTCGTGAAAACCTATTTAAAAGAGTTGTCAAATGACCGTTTTGACCTTGAAGGAAGGATAGTTTTAATTTTTTTTTTTTTTAATTCTGGATTTGTATCATTAAATAATTGATAATAATACTGTTAATAGTATTTAAAAGTATTCATATAAAACCAACATTTTCTTGAGGTATTTTCGCTTAAAATATATCTTACAAATAAGACAATATATAACCTAACAAAACCCTAAAAGTGCAAAGGTATATTAATATTTTGACGATAAGTTGAAAAACTATCGTTATTGATTGACCGTGTATTATTTTTAAACCTTGTGTGTTCGATTATCAAGCGCAAATTTTTCTTAATTTTTATATTATTTATTTATTTTTATAGACTAACCGGTTTCTACCCAAAGCGTCTCCAAACAAGTTTTAATATCATACTTTATATACTTAATTAGATTACAAAATCAATATAGATATATAATTAATCCTAACTAATATATTTTTTTGGAAGTTTGTTTGTTTGCTATTGCCCAATTTCCCTACGAAGCAACAAATTGAGCTGATTTTTGTCACAGAGATTGTCGAGAGAACGGAGAACGACATAGGCTTATATCCCGAAAAACACCATGCATTAACTATAACTGAACTTCACTCGGACCAAGCTGCAACGAACTTTCTTATTTGCCGTAGAATTAAGCGCTGGAGCCACGGACAAAAGCTACTGTTTTTTTTGCCCAATTTATCTATAATTTGGCAACACTTATCTGTCTGTACCTATTTATTTTGGGTTGTTTTATGCAAGAATGTACTAGCTTTTGCCAGCGGCTCCGCCCGCGCTTGATTTGGTTATCGGCGTGAAATTTCCAAGGTAACTCCTTGATTATAGTAAATAAGTTATAGCAGCTATAGCTGTATGCCACGTGAAATTCGGTTATAGTTATTGCTTCAGAAACCTTTTAAATTTTTCAATGTGCCTTCGCCGTCTCTTCAACTATCTCTATGGCAAATTTTTGTTCAATCGGATGCTTCGTTGCAACGCGAAGGTAGAACAAACAAACTCACTATTGGACATATAAAATATTATTTTTAATAAGTGTGGATTATCATTAAAATTCCTCAACTGGATTTTTTTGGCGGCCATTACGTGAAAACTCAAAATAAATAATTCTTAATTCCAATGCCATTAAACCTTGATTTTCAGGTCAAACGCGCTGGTTTTGGGGCGAGTAAGGAGAAGGAGTCTAAGAGAGTGTGCCACTGCCGGATAGCTACATAGTCCGACACATAGTATCACTTAATTGTCGCCACTAGTATAAAGATGAATAAAAAATCTTACATTTTACCTTCAGACGTCTTCAGTGCGTCGTGCTAATTTTTTTAAGCTTACGGTCCGTCTAATGTTAATCGGTCACCGTAGTCCATGCACGCTTGCAACATCAGGGGCATTCCACGTGCGTTGCTGACACTTTAAACATTCATCACTTACTTCTTGAATACAACAAATATAACCGTGATAAACAGTTGAAATTTTCACAGATGATGTATTTCTGTTGCCGCTATAACAACAAATACTAAAAAACAGAATAAAATAAATATTTAAGGGTGCTCCCATACAACAAACGTGATTATTTGCTCGTTTTTTCTCGATATTGATAACAGCAACAGGTAGATGCTTGAAATATCACTTTAAAATTGGATTGCAGTCCAAACCGCAAGCCAAAAGCTATACGTTCATATGAATCAATACGATAAAAACTTGCAACTTAACTTACAACAAGTAGTCAACAGAAGGATCAAATTTTATAAATATTTTTTTTAAATAGGACATTAACACACACTACCATCACCAAATATAAAAAGTCTTAAATACAAATTGGTTAAATCTACAATCTGCTACCAGGTCCTACAGGCCACACCATGTGGTGCAAGGCTCTGCCAAAAACATGAAGGGACTTAAGCTTCATTGCGCGATGATCTTCGTCTACTACCAAATGGTAACCTGATAGACCTTTTTCGTAAGCTACGTTCTTTGCTACCAACAGCATGTGCCCTGAAACAAAGAGTGTCGTGAAGTTGCAACAGAAAATAAGAAAGGAAAGTAGGCTCGTAGTTAATAGAAAAGATCAAAATAAAAGTTCAGGAAATTCATAGACAAGAAAGAAAGTCACCAACACCAATTCTTAAGTTATGCATGGCTGAGCAATGGAATCATATATTTTATAAGGTAAGTAAATAACGTCGTAGAACAGTCACAATAAACACTACGAGAAACAAATAAAATAGCCTACTTTATCTCAAATTGACCTATAGATAAAACTACTAGGTCTAGCAGGTCTGCAGAAAATTGAAGTTAATCAAAGTAAGTACCTACTTATACCTATTTGAAGAATTTGTAGTTTTTATCTCTTTGAACTCTGCTGTTAATATTTAATTCATCTTTTGTTGATCCGTGTACTAGTTCTCGCAATTCATCTAAACACTATTTTAGACAGATAGATACAGATTGAGATTTGTTCGAAGTTGTTCAGTTTCCGCGACCCAGGCAAAAATATACTTATGAGTGTGATTGCCATTAATGCGAAAGTAAGCTAAGTTTGTTTATCATGACGTCACGTCGCAACGGAGCATCTTATTGACCTATAATTTGACCGAGATAGTCAAAGAGACCGAGAAGGACATAGGCTTTCTTATCCCGAAACATTTAAAGGTTCCTGCAGGAATAATTAAAACCACGTGGATCCACGTGGAAGAACTATAGTTACAGCTTGCTATACCAAACTTCCTTACTATAGGCACGTAAACTGCCCATACTTCGCCTGTCAAGCTAAAGTTCGCCTGATTTTAATAAAACATTTATAATTTTCGCTGGTATCGTTTAAAACGAGTTATTGTTTTTGAACGCATTCGTTTATTTCATTATGGCAACATTTTGATTTACTTTTCTGCTAGCGCACTTCATATTGTATAGTCGTTCAGTAGTCAGTAGTTAGAAGCTGTCATAATACCGTTTGCGCGAAACTTAACTTCTCGTGTCTGTGTATCCTTGTCAGCATCAGTTTTTAAATATGAAGTAAAAGATGTGCGAATTGGGAATCCCAAGAAAGATTTAAGAAAACCTATTGCAGGACCTTCATCTGCTCAAGAAAATGTTATCATTACATTAAATATAATTCTAACACCTCACAAAACCACACCTGTAAACTGTAATTCAATTCAGATTTTTAGAAATTAGTAATTATTTTTAACTTTTTAGTCCATCTTTTTGAAGCCGGTTGTTTTTTGTGTTAAAAAGTTTTTATTTTATTTCTTTTCAGTGACAAATTGCTTTTTTTTTCTTGTACACTAAAAACAGCCATATTCGTAACAAAGTTTTATATTATTAATATTTTTTTTTCTCCAAATGTTTTAGTTTTAAATTCACTATAATAATATGGGACCACCTGGAAAGTATAACATTTTAAATAAAAAAAGAATTTCTCAAATCGGTCCAGGAGTCTTCGAGAAATCGGGTAACATACATAAATAAAAAGTCTCCAAAGAATTGAGACCCTCGTCCATTTTTTGAAGTCGGTTAAAAATAATTAATAATTTCTAAGAATAAACATAAATGTTTGCTGATTTCAATAAACACAATACAAAAGTTTGACCTCCACTAGCACCCTCTACTACTCTTGTACCTACTACTACTCTACTACTCGTGTAAGTACCTATATAACTTCTGACTAAAGCACAAAAGTAAAGTAATTTCGTTTTAGTAGTTTCTTCTATTCTTTATTTTGTGGTATTAGACGAGGTTTGAATGATTAAAGCAGACTTTAGGTATTTACCAGCAAGGAAAGAAAAAGAAAATAAATCTCATTCATACATTTATTCACGTCAAAAGGACCATGTCATTTGTCGTCCTCCAAAGACATGTACATGGAACTGCTCTAGTTCTAGTCCTCCTTGAACTCCGTCATCCATTACGACGCGGAAACCAGAATCGTGAAGACCTTTGTTTCCGGCTATGCGACGCGCCACTGTCAGCAAATGGCCTGTTGATATATTATATGGTTTCAAGCGGCCAATTTTTTATGGAGCAGACTAAAATTGCAACTAGTGTATTTTTCTTTTTTGTGTAGAATAGTGTTGTATAGCGTTACATCCGACAGGCAATACAATTCGAATGAGTTTCGTATCTCATAAGGAAGAAATGGAACCCGTATAAGATCACCCCTTTATCAAATACCTATTAACATAAAAATTTAAGTGTTGTTAGATTTTTGTACGAAGGCTACGTATCCAGCATTATAGCAGTTACCTAAGTATGTACAGTTTGGAATTTATTTATTTTTCAAAATAACAGCCTCGCATAAAACCGACCCCGGGATAACATTCTCTTCGACTATGTGGAAACCTGTTCATATGTCGGAATAAAAAGTAGTATACACTATATAATTATTGGCTTCAGATATATCAAAACTTGCCCATTTTAGTTGCGTTCTCACCTAGTAATTTCTCATCATCATCAGCTGCCTCCGAAAGTCGAGGAATGTTTTTTCTTGGCACCACCAAAAAGTGAACTGGGGCCTGTTGGTTCTCAAGCTCATCGAACGCAAAGCACTGCAATAAAATAAAACTTAAAAAATAACAATGTCAAGAACATGCTTGCTTTATTTTCCGGGTAACTTTTCTTTAAGTAAGTTCCGACGTTAACCAATGCGCATCCAAAAATGTTCTTGGCCAGTTTTAGGGTTTCAAGATTTTTAACGTGCCTGTCTGTATGTTGGTCAGAGGCAATTTTGAAAAACTTCGGATAATAAAACATCAGTTGTAGCTATTATTTGAAATTATTCAAAATTTGCAAATGTATTTTTAAGTAGAACTACGATTAATCTACTGAGGGTAGATACTTTAAATTTAATATAAACAAAAACACACGAGGTTAAAATGTAATGTCAAAATCTTTTTTATTTAAATTCAAAAGCTTTATTTCTCAAAAATAGGATATAATATAACTTTTTTTAAGTCAATAAAATGCTTCTAGTAAGTTACTACGTTTCGTTATCAGCGTTACGAAATTAAAATGGCGTTCTTTTTTTTTGTTCTTGTTTTTATCATTAAATAGGTCTTCAATTCTGTAATAAGCTTTTTTAACTAGTTTTTGTTTTACTAAATTTTACATATCTTAAGTAGCATTTTTTTTATACCATAAGATGGCAAGAACATTCGTTTCGTTATATAAACAAAAATAAATTGTTAATATGTTATATTACGTAGTTTAGAACCTGTAAGGTGGTGGACAATCAATGTGCACTGCATTAAACACAATTAAATGTCATGGGCTGTATGAAAATTCACTCGTTCATAAATAAGTACTGTAGAGGTTACGACCTCTTGTTGAATGTAAAGGAAGTAAATAGGCTAGCGAACGTTTTTACGCAGCAAATACTTCGTAGTGGTTTTAAGGAAACATAATAGAGCTCGAGCTTGTCATTATTTTGTTATTAATTGACATTCAAGTGAAAAATATAGATCGGACAAGTCTATATAAATTTGGAGGGTCGATTCCTGTCTATATCAGGGAGCCCTAGAATTGGTAGAATGGCTTTACATTGCCAGTGGACTTAAAGTAAGATACTCCAGTATCCAAAATATTCCAAGCATCGCCACCATCGCGATTTAATGTCCTAATGTATATTTTATCCAATGTATCGACACGACGACCCGAGGCTTATTGAAGGATGGCCTAATCGAAGAAGATGTGTTGCAGATAAGTTTAATATTGTATAATAATTCTCCTAGGTAGTAGATGAATCTATGTATGTCTTGTGGCGATAGAAAAGAACATCTGAATACAGAAAAGACGTCCCGATGTTGTCTTTTTATTAGCAGAGATCCCGATACCTAAATAGAAATAGGTAGAAGCAGCATATTTACGCCCCCGCACGCTGCAGTACCTAACTAGCTGACACGATTAGTTCTTGTCTCATACACATCTGCTACAGATCCATCTATAACTTACTAGTGACTAATGCTAAAAATATTGGTCCCAATAAGCCGCTACCACTCTATAGTAAAAATCAAAATATAGGGTGAATAAATAAATTAACTCCCCAGAACGCAATTTTATTGAAATAGGGGAACAGAAGTATAGAAAACAACTCCACCGCCAGATGGCGGATATCTAGAAAATTTATAAATTTAAAAGTTTAAGCTGAAGTTAAACTTTGTAATTGCTCGCTTGCAGTGTGCGCGTAGTTCATATTTTGTACCATAGATATAGGATTTTTACGACATTCTATATCCATGTTTTGAACGGACGGCTTTTATACATTCTTTATGGAATAGTAGGCGCGCTAATAGCGCCCGTGAGGTCTATGAACGCTGCACGTAATGACACTGTTTACGAGTGTGATAAAAAAATATAAAAGGCATTTTTAGTTTAAGTTGGAAGCAAAATGTTTGTTTTGTTAAACAAGTTTTTATAGTTAAGTACCTTAAAATGTATTAGTTATTTAGTTGGTTTAATTAAACTAATTATTTTTTATTTACTTAATTAAAGACTGTACATTTCGGAACTGTAGGGACCCAATTATTATAAAAAAGTTAAGTATTACCCTACTCTTTACTTTTATATAGACCAGCCAGATGTAGTTTGTTTAATTTATTGTCTTTTATCGATTTGTTAATTAGTGAAATCTATGGGAACTAAAAAAGTACCATTTGATTTAATTGCTCTCATCTATCAGTCTAAATTGTACCTAATTCAGCGAAAATTTCAAAATGTTCAAGATACTCGAGGATTGCTGGTCGTGAATGCTCGTGTCTCACGAAATAGAAAAGGTCAAGAAACCAGAAACCCTCTTTAGGTGATGGCATACCCAAACGAGTTAAGTTTGCTGGAATTTGATTACTTTTGTTACAGTCCTGAATACACTTTTTAAAGTGAAAAAAATATATAAAAGTTCAAACCTTAATTAAGTGAATATGCTAATAGTATAATTATTTGCCTATTAAAACATTTAAAAAAAAACTATTTTCGGGCTATAGTTGAAATTGTTAGGAAAACTAAGAGTGATATTCTCTTCATTTTTATTTCATAAAATACCCACATATTAATATGACCAAGGGAATTTGCTAATTTCATAGTTCGTAATAAATATTTGAATTTTATACCAACAAAAAAAATCGGCCAAGTGCGAGTCGGACTCGCGCACGAAGGGTTCCGTACCATTCAAAAAGAGCAAAAAAAATCACGTATGTTGTATGGGAGCCCCCTTAATTTTTTTTTTTCTGTTTTTTAGTATTCGTTGTTTTAGCGGCAACAGAAATACATCTTCTTTGAAAATTTCAACTGTCTAACTATAACGGTTCATGAGATACAGCCTGGTGACGGACGGACAGCGAAGCCTTAGTAATAGGGTTTCTAATTACTAAGGCTTACAGGTATGGAACCCTAAAAACGGAAAAAATTAGATTTTTAACGTGCGGTCACGAGCTAGTGCCTAAAGTACGAGGAACTGTGTCTCTTTGTATGCTTCAATAGTGTAATATGTCTTTGTACACTGGTCGAAATGGCACGATTTTGCTTGGGTATGCCATAGCCTTAACACAATACTAACAGATTATAGATAGGTATGAATCTTACTTGATCGTCTTCATATATTAAAGTCGGCGTTTTGTTTCCGAAATACTTTATAAAACCATCATTTGATGCAGTGGCCGCCATATTTATATTAAAAAAAAGAAGTTGTATAGTGTGTCAAGATACAAAATTAATACTGTATAAATTGACCTCGTAAACATGTGAATCACTGATACTGATAAAGATTAGCGGCAACATATCGTGTTGCCTAAACATAGCGTGACTTGGCATAATTATGCAAAATAATACAAGAATTTATCGTCTTTGTTCGTATTATAAACACTTCAAAAAAACAATTGAGTTGAATTTAAAATGATTTCTCAAATTTTCTAGTTGACTGAGCAATATGAGCATCCCCTTAAAAGATATATAGATGGTAAACGTAGTATTTGTTTCGTCTAAGATAGTAATATAAACCATTCCGTAAAGAATCATACTTGTCAAAAAAGCATTTTCACAACTATTAAGTATTTTCAGTTTATTATAAATAATTTCCTGTTTTTTTTTTTGTTCATCTTATGTCGGACGCTTTCATTAGCTTTTAATTTAACCTATCGCATAATAAATAGATATTTGATTCAATTTCCTATAAATAAAGGTAAGCAATAAAAAAGGACATTTGAGCATGTCACAAGTCTATTTGTGAAGATTAAAAACGAATTTTAATTCCAGCGAGAGACGCAGTTTTATATTTGGGGTATGTTTTTAAAGCTGAAGTATAATGTCTTTATATTCAGATAGAAAAATAATCATACCATAAATGTACAATAATATTTTTTAAGCTTTGGACCTAATTTATGTTCAACGTGGACATTCCACTTTAGTAGCGTCTATTTATTTTGAGACCCAGTTTTTTGACCTTGAAATCGCTTTGAGTATATTGATAGGGTGTCCATTAGAAATTACGTTAGGGACATCTTATTCACGTTTTTTTTGTGTTTGGAAATCTCCAATTTAAAAGTTCCAATTTTAATTTTAATCATTGCTCAAAAAATGCTTGGATAATAGGCCCTTTAGATTTTAATGAGCATTTTTTATTTTTTGGTCATTTTTAATAGAAAGCTAGTTTTATAACATTCTCATCACAAATTGTATATTAACATTTGGCGTATCCCTATTGCATAAATATCTGATAATATTAAGCAAAATAATTAACAAATTAAAATGTGCACAGTAATTACTCAAAATCACAATGTATTGTGTTCTTTTAGGTCGTATTTAAATATATAAAGAAACACATTTGACACGGTCGTTTAGCTAGCTGCTAAATATAATAATAAAATGAGCAATAAGTATTAGATTTAGCCTCGTATACTAAATGTCAGACTTAAGTCTTATTGAATAATGATTGAAAACAAAGTACCTATTTGTATTTTGTTCAGATTAGTTGATGTGAACATGAACGCATGACTTTCTGAGGAAGTCATATTTTTCTGCAAAATTATTTATGTTAGTCAGTGACGACAGTACCTTTATACAAAGTACAAAGTTATGGGCGCGTTCGTTTTGGGATTTAGAGGTCGCAGGATTGATACTTTTTACACTTTTGATAACGCCAGTTTTGCCACCAACACCTTTTGTTCTTTTTTTTATTGCAAAACGATCGGTAGACGTACACACACTACGATAAAACACACACACACTATCATAAACAATGAATATATAGTATAGGCATTTTGAAAGCTTAACACAAAAATCCCACCTCCAGACATGGGACTAAAGTTTAATTTTTGGTGGAAAAAGTGACAAAAATAACGGTAATTCTTTACTTTCCAAGAACGTGAGATTTTTACGTAACGATGGCTTTAACTGATAGAACACCTTATTTAAATACACAGGTAAAATTCAAAGACTCTCGGAGGACACTAGATTTTCACGAAAAAAACTTAATGGATGTCATACAAAACCCGCCATCACACACGCCAACATTTAAAAATACAAAACTTTGTTTTCACGAAAGTACTTGCCAGGCTAAAGAAAAAAATAAACACAGGATTCAATCGATTTTACTTTTCTCTAATTTTAATCGATAAAAAAGCATATTTATAAACTCGAATAAAATCAAAAAAATGGCAGCGAATCCAAACCTTACCAAGTTAGGTGGTGAGGAGCGAAGCGACGAGCCATTAGGTTACATAGTGAACACCGCACGAGCCGAGTGAAGCGTACCGCGGCAGAGGCCGGCAAAGTGCCAGAAACAAATTGTTCTAATTTAGAATTGTTTGGTAGGGGGGGCAGGGTAGACACTGGTTTATTGATCTGAGTGAGACAGGTACAATTTGTTTCTGGCGCTCGGCGGCCACTACCGCGGCACGTTCTACTCGGCTTTGCGCGAAAATGCATGAAAATTAGTGCGCGAAGCCGAGCTGACCGTGCCGCGGCAGCGGCCGGCGAGCGCCAGAACCAATTTCTACTTATTTAGTAGTCACTGCGACCCACTTTGGAACATAAAAACTTGCGCGCGAAGCCAACCGGAGCGTACCGCGGTCGCCGTGACTATACTAACTAAGTAGATCTTAATAATTTTACTTAGATTTTTTTTTATCGATTATTACTTTACAGAGTAAATACTCGATTGTTGAATACTGGCAACATGTTATATTTTTGTTATTTTCTTTTCTCATGCGTTTTGTTTTTGTAGATATTTATTGTTGTGTAATGGCTGATTTTGTATGAAATGAATTTATTTATTTTCCGAAAAAACTAGTGTCCTCCGAGAGTTTCTGATTTTCATCTTTGTATATTAATATGGTATTCTATCAATAGAAATTTTTATTACGTAAAAATCTTACGTTCTTGGAAACATAACAAAAATATCGTAAACGAATGCATGGCAGATTGTTAAAGATAATTAAATTTTGATATTTATTACACCAATGCAAAATGAACGGATGACAGATGACAAAGTAAACGAAAATAATGATTCTGCATCCCAAAACGAACGCGCCCTATGCTACGGATTTTAAAAAATATGACGTGGCAACACTGCTATAGATTTCGTTTCGAGGTCCATCAACAACAGAAATAACTAGATACTAAAATCACAGAATTCATAGAAAGAACACAGATTTAAAAAAATGGCAGACGGTGAAGTTGAATTAGCGCAATCTGCCGCCCCTGGCGGGGATACTATATTTGGTAAAATATTAAGGAAGGAAATACCGGCAAAATTCGTCTATGAAGACGATCAGGTATAAACCGTATGATTTTATTCCATGAAGAAAACCGAAAAAACAGCTGACATAACACAAGTGGGCCGGGTGTCATGTCATCATCTAAATCAAGTAACTTAGGTTTATTGAGTTAAAATTTATTGATTGAGGTTAAAATTGTTACGATTTTTTTGTAGTGTGTGGCTTTCCACGACGTTAACCCTCAGGCTCCGACCCACATATTGGTGATACCAAGGAAGCCTATTCCGCAACTATCGAAAGCTGATGATGCTGATGAACAATTGCTAGGTGAGTATATATTTTACTCCAAATGTTGATCTATCATTAAAAGGATCGGTCCGAGTTACTAAATGGTAGTGCACGGAAAAAAAATTGGACTTAGAATATTATCACGTTTTTTTGCTTGTTTTGGTTAGGATGTACAAATGGGTGTGCTGAAAAAAAAAACTGAAACGCGGTGCAAGAGTCACACCTTTTTATCAAACATAAAATCTGCTCAGTAGAGTTGCTGCGTAAACGGTTGGTCAGTTGGGTATACTAGGTGATACTCACATTGACGAAACTAATACAGATAGCGCTGATGGACTCACAGACACCCTCCCACATGCAATCCCCTTTGGCTAGTTCCACTGCAGCAGTGCTTACCTAGTGACATGCAACAGCGACAGAAATGATTTTGTAACAGAATAGGCAGATATAAAAGGAATAGATAATCATAAGTCTATCTTTAAAATATTGCATTTACAATCCTATGCAAACCTGTTTTTTATTATTGTTTCTTTTCTGTTAAAAAAATGCCAGAAGTTCCTTTTTTTTAAATGAATGTTTATTAGAAATGCCGTAGCAACATAGATTAATGTTACCAAGTTAAGACACAGAAAAGTGGATGAAAATGTTTTTTGTTTCTAATTTCAGAGAATTAAGTCCTCTCTTCCTTTGGTCATTTTTGTTTTCTTTAAGTTTAAGTTGCTTCTATTGTGGACTAAGCCCCATAACTTAGCCAATGACATGTGAAGAGGGAGACCCATGCTTAATTGTTTGACTGGTGGAATATTTGAAATACTTGCTACGTAAGGAGTTCTTAAGTAGGAACCACTTCCTGAAACAATATACCCCCACCACATAAAATAAACATTTTGATTCACCCTTACAAATTAAGGATTATTGATGGGCAAATTAGAATATTAATACTAGGACATAGGGGATACAACTTGATGTTAAAGGATCTTAGGGGCAGCTGCCATATAAAACATACCTATTCAGATCACCTGCATTTTTACTGCTATAAAACTGCACCATCTTTCAACAATTGATTGTTCAACCTTACTCATGTAAAGAGGCGTAAATTTGTAAGTGTTTTGAAGATAAGTTGTGCTGGCGCGCCATTGCTTCATTAGCGATTTTGTACGGTCGTCACTACAGGACCTTTAGGTGCGTATAGATTATTTGCAACACAACATGCAATGCAACATTTCTCGTACAGTTTAATGTGTTCGCGAACGCTCAAAAATCAAGTGCGCCCACGCTACGTGCATTCGCAGGGCGCGCCTTGGTTCCTGCCTAATGTCGGCGGTTTTCGACGAACGCTTTGAGTGCGCGCAATGTAATCTGGACGGCTAATGCGCGGCGGACCTGCCTACTGCCCGTGATATTTGAATTGACGATTGTAAAATGGATGGAGATGAAGATTAGGACTTTTTTATACACTGGTGTAATAAAATAATTGAAACACCAATATAGTCATGTACACTTCAAAATTTGACGGCTCCACGGCGTGTGCGCTGAACCCTGCCAGGAATGGCTGTTGTTGAGGTGCACAGTGAGGGACCGTCCGCATATATTCTTGTTGCATTGCATCTTATGTTTCAAATAAGTACAGATTATTAACACCTTAACAGTCAGCTATTAGCCCAACCTTTTACGAATAAAAAAGTAGTTCCTTAGTATTTGACAATGCAAGGCCATGTTGACACGCGATCATTTTATTTTTTATCTACAAGCTTTTGCCCGCGGTTTCGCCCGCCCGTAATTCGGTTATCTGTGTTTCCAATTTCAACAGCTTCTTAATTATAGAAAAAATCCGGCTCACGCTTGACGTTTTAAAGTAACCTTTGTTCTTCCTATGGACTCAAACTATCTTCATTATAAATTTTCCCGCGGTTCTACCCGCCCTAAATTCGATTATCGGTGTAGGATTTACACGGCAACTCCTCAATTATAGAAAAAAACTACTCACACTTGACATTTTCAAGTAGCGTATGCGAGAAAGATAGACGACAGCATTTATGATATTAGTATGGACTACTTGTCCGAGAAAGAGCAGGTAAGAACACTGCTGTACCTACGGACGACGTAAAGACGTGACGAAGTTCCTGCTTATCGGCTTCTTTTTCGAAATGATTTTTACCCAACTGGAATATAATATCATAATCATAATCAGAAAATTGTAGATGTGAGATTTACTCGCTGTTTACATTTACTTATGCCTTGTCCTTTCCAGTTATCAAGACTTAAAGATATCAGTGCATTTGTTAACAGTTTCAAGGACATGATAAACGGGTTCACTCCTTTTTGTAGCTGGATAGGTCATGTTTGACTGTTTTGTAGAACTGATTTGGTTGTCGAATCACACAAATATCTCCAACACCTTGTCGCATTGCCAGTCAACATTCTCATAGTCCATAGAGGCTTGACACATGGGCTGATGTCCGAGGACGCCTTTTATATTGTCTGCCTCGCTGTTTGAATGTGCTATAGTGCCGTAACTCCCCTATGCAGGTGGTTGAAAATCGTTCAATAAAGGCAAGGAGGTTTCCACTCTATTTATGATAATGACCCTCGAAATAGCTTATAAACGTGGCAAATTCTGGCAATAATTTTTAGCTAGGTGTCCCATATTGAAAATTAGGTTCAAAATGTCATGTATCAAAATCAAGAGCAGTAGTATTATTTTTTTTCTGACTTAATATGCAGTTGGCTGATGCAGCCATTACTGCTCCACCGGGCTTTTGGGGCGAGACTCTGAAGGAGTCTCAGCCCATATAGCGCCCAACGCTCAAGGGATGAAAGGATGTCGTTGAGACTAATCTCGCTATCGGGATAGCAAGATCGTCGACTGGGGCCGTTAGTACGTGCCGAGACCGCCTAACAATAGTTTATCGACCGTGCCGAGGTCGGTCGGGGAGATGAAGAGCAGAAGGAGCTCCACGCCTATGAAGTTTTACCATATGAATAATAATGTAGTAAAGTGCCTACAATGCCATTTATGCCGTATGAAAATAACATTTTATACTTAGTCTGCCCCCCCCTAGCCCAAAAGCTGGCTACGCTCTTGTATGTTCTGAAACACTTATAAGGTATAAAAAAAAATAAGTTAGTAAGCTACTAAAAACAAAGTTAAACATGTAAATTTTGTTTTTGTTTTTATGTAGCATAGGTAATACTGAGTAAGTAGTTGCAGGTTCAAGTCTATTGGTATATATATGTATGCGGGTAATATTTTGACTGCATCTATTCTATAAAAAAATATTTATTTACAATGCTGATACAATAATCATATTCATACCCATATTATATTGCCTTTTATTATTGTCAAATCCAGATTGATTATGCATTATATTTAGTATGCATGTTAATAGTTTTTAACTATCTTTACCTACCATTAATGTAAAAATAATATCAATATATAAAATAATTACATGTTGGTTTAGTATGTTATTATTTTATATGTATACAGTATATTTTTTTGAGTTGCCTTTAGTTCAAAATGCCGGGCAAAAAATAATGTTGCCTAATTTTCATATTTTTTTCTTACAGGACATCTCATGATTGCTGCTCGTAAAATTGCTGCTCAGCAAGGTCTAGATAAATCTGGATTCCGACTTGTCATCAATGATGGCAAGAACGGAGCTCAAAGTGTCTACCACCTCCACATCCATATTCTAGGTGGACGTCAGTTGAAATGGCCTCCTGGCTAAAAAAGTGTTATATATACCTATACAAAGATAATAAAGATTTATATTAATCATGTTTTTGTTATTGCAAGTCTGCACATTTTCTTAAGACAGAATGTTTGATGGAGCTAAATTCCAGGATGGTCCTGTACAGTTTTTCAACAAAACCTTTTGAGACTATGGCTGCTTCATGGCTTTGTGTGGATTCATCCCTGCACAAGACAAACATTGATATGATGAACATACAGGGCTGTAGCTACAAAACCTTTTGAGACTATGGCTGCTTCATGGCTTTGTTGGTAGTGCCTAAGTGGTTGGATTCATCCCTGCACAAGACAAACATTGATATGATGAACATACAGGGCTGAAGCTAGAGTTGAATCTAAGGTAGGGCAGCGGTGGTTTCAGGCACGGGTACGTACGGTAAGTAATTTTTCTAACTTTAAATATTTTACCTGCTTGTGAGCGTGAGTAATTAAGGTAGAAGGTAATTGGGTGGAATCGCGGGAATCAAGAGCAAAATGGTATTAATTTATAGTATGGAAAAACAATTTATATTTATTATACCTTAGTTTATGGTACTTTTAAGGTAGGGCATTAGTATTTCAAGGTAGGGCATTGCCCCACAATGCCCCCCCTTAGCTACGGCCCTGTGAACATATATGTTTGACTCGAGTCTTTTCTATGTATAATATATATGGTAGTATTCATATCCATTGTCTGGAATCCAGAGGCTAAAGCTTTGTTTAGATTAGGACCAGGTGATGCTGTGTTTAATGCTAAGGAACAAGGAATATTTATAATGGCACTATACTATTTAAATGATTGGCGGATAAGAGTGTTTATTACCTACAGACAAACTGAATAGCACAACTAGTTGGTTTTACGTCAAAGTAATGTTACGCCACAGCCATAGGTACATGTTGTTAAGGGCGATTTTTCTCTTTATTTAACAAAGAATATTTCTATGTGTTTTGTTGCTTGCACATACATGGTCAACATTATAAGACTATCTGTCACACCCCAGTGTGACTACTAGGATTTTTTTTCTTCGTCGTCACACAGCTATATTTTAACGTTTTTTTATCACACCAACGAAAGCAGACGGGTGTAATAAGTTTGACATGTGTACCTGACACCTAACGGATGAACATATAATTTGTAAAACGTAGTGATTATATTCTCTTTGATATCTTGTTTAAAAGACGACTTGATCGAGGGTGATCTTAGCTGTGGTTCAAAAAAATCTGTTAAACCTTTTGATGAAGGGATATGAGCAACTACCACAAGTCTGCTCGATTCTAAATTTGACCTGATGCAGCATCACCTGAAATCTGAAGGCTATCCAACTCCTTACTAACTTACTGGAGATGTATCATGTTTGGGCTCATTGAAATGGTCTTAATCTATAAAGATAGATGGTGATCAGGGTCTGATGATAGGTTAGAAAAGAGAAATGAGTATAAATTGGTAAGGGATTCTAAGCTTCTTTCACTCGTTTAATCGGTTTTTTTTCTTTGGACGGGGTTATTAGAGTACACTCCTTAATAAACGATATTAAGGACCGTGTTATGAAAAAAATGTGAATATTAAAATCGAGCGTCACTAACGCGTAACAGCAAAGACTACTATATATATACCTCAAACGTAACAGTCACGCTGTCGGCTACCTCAGAGAGAGAGAGAGAGAGTAACGTTGCCCCTTCCCTCTGCTTTATTATTATATTATATTATCCCATTTGGATTGTGCGGCGAGAACGAGACAGAGAGAGGGTATTTTTTCCCAGTTGGATTGTACGCCGAGACCGAGACGATAGAGAGTAAACTCCAGTCGTTTGTCGGAGCGTTTTTTTTGGATAATTTCACTTTTATGTCTACATAAGCTAAGCCAATATAGATGCGAAAGTGTGTCTGTTTGTCACTTTTTTACGGCTACCGGACCTTCTGAACCGATCTTAATGAAATTTAGCAAGGAAATAGCTTACACCTTGGAGAAGTACATAGGCTAATTAAAATTGTCAAGTGTAAGTCGAATTAGCACAAAGGGTTAAAAGTAATTAAGCTGAACTGCTAAGCACCTTACACCTTTCGTTAGTTTTGTCACACCTACGCTACTTCATACAAAAATCATATGTCTCATGACTACTAACACTACGAAAACACGTGACGTGTGTAGACGCGCCGACGCGTGCGTGTTCAATTCTACACGGAAACAGTGGCGGAAATGGCGGAGTCGACTTTAGTGACTCGTGGAAACTGACAATTCTGCAAGCAGGCTTCCCCCATATGTCTCCACAACGGCTGTTCCTGAGCCTGCCGCGCCCATGGGCTTCCTGCAGCTCTGATCGTTGCCTGTCAACCTAGTATTCTAGAACCTTTCTAACCCAACCGTTATCGGTTCGACAATCGATGTGGCCTGGCCATCGCCTATAGAGGTAGATAGAGAGAGAGAGAGACGAGAGGGTGAGAAAGAGAGAGAAAAGGAGGGGATGGACGAGGCAAATGCATTATGTGACATGATGTGTATGGCTGGGTCGGAATGTGTTTTGGGGCTACTTGGTGGATATAAGTACCATGAAATAGCGGCAACTGGCTATCAATGCCGTAAAGCCATGACAAGCCATCAGCTGATCATCGTCTCTTAGGTGTGCCTCACTTCCCATAAAGACTTAGGCAACTTATTCCGATTTATAGTGCTGCAATACTACCAATAGTCAGAGGCTGGAAATATTTGACATAGCGCGTTCACATAACGTAAGCCTAGGTTTCTGTTAGCTAGACGCATTTTGCTTTGTTTTTCTTCACGTTATTATATGTCCGTCTGACTCCTATCCGACAAAGGCGTATTAAAGAAAGAGCAGTCACGAAAACGCGATGGAAAGGATGTAGTCTGGCCTCGAGGTTAAATGGAGCTATAAAGCTATTGAAGTCGACACCCTGAGTGCCATGCCTTCCTTCCAAAGAAAATTAATCATTGTAACGACCCCTAAAAGGCGAAGTGCTTAGAAAAAAGTCGTAATGCTTGCTTAGCACTAAACCAGTAGACACCAAACATGACCGCGAGGAAGACAGTGAGGTCAAATGTAGATGCGTTCTCCCGCCGCTTACCTCTCTACCTCCTGTCATTGCAGACGCAGTTCTGCAGACTATCAAAATTAAGTTTACTCCTGATTATTATAATAATAAGTATTTTTAAGTTTCCTTCAGAGTCTCACCCCAAAAACCCGGTGGAGCAGTAATGGCTGCAACAGCCAACTGCATAGTCAGTCAGAAAAAAAAATTAAAGCAGTAGGGGAGAGCAGGTAGGATTCGTACACTTTTTACTCTAAGCCGTATTAAAGAAAAATATTAGCTATTTTAAAATAACTTAACTGCTGCTATATACACAACGTATCTACCTTTAATAAAAGTGAAGTGTAGTTTAGATAGAAACTAGCATAGCGAAGCTACGGTAACTTTTCTGAAAAATGGAAATCGTACGAAACTACCCCAGAAATTGGGTAGCTTCGTACATGGTGTTGGGCACATTCGTACATAGTGAGGAACCTCCGTACAGACAAAGTATTATAAGTATATACCACTAAATGAAATATAATCATTTCATTGAGATCAAAGTATTAAATAGAATGAGCCTTTAACATTGTTATTAAAGCACTTAAAAACTACTGAGTCATCAAAATAGAATATGTATTTGATGATTGTACCATCCAACATTATACATAGACAAGTCTGTTTCAGAGCAAAATATGTGAGCTGTTCTTGCCGTTAAAGCAGATTTTAATGGCGGCAATATACATACCACATCCTGTATGTAAATTGTCCCTTCATCTTTGGTAGTCAGAAAACCAAATTTCCAGGTACGAGGCTTCTTTCTCAAAAATTAAACTTTGTATTCAACGGGACTTTTGAAGTGAAAACTTCTTTAGCGGCGTTGTGCACCTTTTTTCGTGATGGGTAAAAAATTTTAAACTCGCGTCAGGACACGTGACCTGATCGAAAATTCGTAAGACGGAACTCGCGTCAGGACACGTGTCCTGATTAAAAATTCGTAAGACGAAACTAGTTTTTATTTTTAGTATATGGCGATTATGAGTAGTACAGGTAGGTTGGATAATGGGTTTTAATTCTATGGTAGATTGAGATGTCAAATATACTACGTCAAAAAAGTAAATAAACAAATATTATTATGTATAATAAATATGTATACGAAGTGATAGGAAGTTAATAGCTAGTATAGGAAAAAATAAATAGTTAATATTTCTTTGATGTTCTCTGATGTAACTAAAGTTTCATTCTCACTATCTGATACTTCAGACGTCTCTTCGATTGGAGAACAATAACTTTCTTTTAGCCGCGTCCTCGCAATCAGTATCATTCTCACAATCAGTTTCATCCTGACTATCTGTCTTTACAGTTTTATTTTGCCTCTTTGGTTTAGTTGTCCATAAAGTTTTCATCTGTCTCTTTGTTTTGGTTATTATATCTGCATCTGATACTAAATGTAACGTTTGCTTCATCACCTTAGCTCGTTCTTTCCTCTCTTGCTCTTGCTTCCTTAACTTTTTGCTTTTTCTATTTCTTCTAGTCTAATTTTTTCTGGGGTAGATGTATATATTCTCGAGCAGTTTTCCTTTCATTGACTTTTAACGCATTTCTGTCAACTATAAGGTAGGGCTGGATTATTTCTGGAGTTATTAAACCTACAGCTAATGATTATGCAGGCGATGGCTCAAGGAGGATGATACAGGCGCTGAGCTCTGCGAAAAATCTTGTTTTACTACCGCGCAAGAAGAATGGGGAGCATTCGCACAGTACGAATCTACCAAACTTATTACTGCACAAAGGTACTCCAACCCGAGAAATCTATAAACTAACTAAAAATAAAAATAATCGTTGTAGTTAGCCTAAAATGACTATTTACATATTAAACCAAGATATCACTTTATAAACGATATTAAGTCACATTTATAATTCGAGCAAAACTTATAACAGCTAAGCGTGTTCAAAAGTATATAAAAAAATACTTATGTAGAGCGAAAACACGTAACAACTTGCCCCATTAAAGCCGGCGGCAGCACTGTCGTCCCGGCCCGCGGTTACTCTATGCGTATGAGCTGGAGTCACGCACACAAAGGCGAACACGTTAATGAATTGGATATTGTAGATATCACTACTGTACGAATGCTCCTAGTGTACGAATCCTACCTGCTCTCCCCTATTTGATATTTGAGACTTGTCTATGAAAACATTATTGAACCGAAATAATGTATATTTGTAAATATGTGAACAAGGGGAGCTTATCTATGCTCCTAAATAGAAAAGCTAAGCTTGACAATCAATATGTGCGCACAACTGGATGACCATTGACTTATCCAAAAAAAAATCCGATGTTTTATTGAAAATTAGAGATGGTGTCCTCCCTGAAGAAAACGGTCAAGTAAAACTGAATAATTTTTTTAATTTGAAATTTAAAAATTAAAACTAAATTTCACGTGGCTGACGTCGCGGGCACCAGCTATTTTTACATAAATACATTTACTGAAGCTGACTCATACATAAATTAAAAATACCAGCGTCCAGAGTAGTTTAATATCTCTAATCTTTAAAGTTGTCTTGTCAACATTGCTTTATCTATAGTAATATTTTACGAGGTAAAGTTTGTAAGTTTATTTGTAGGAAGTAATCTCTGGTACTAATAAACCGATTTTGAAAATTCTTTTACCAATAGACTGCTACATTAGTCCTGAGTAACATACTTGTAGTCTATAAAATGTTTAATTCGATTCGACGACTTCAGCAGATTTTACGAAGATCTGTGCATGCAAAACTTATACAGGATAAAGTAAAAATAAATTAGCAAGTAACGGCGAGCAAAATTGTGAGAATTTGAATTTTTTGAGTTAGAGCCCCGACGAACTGAAAAATATCTGTATCATTGACATAGTATTTTTGAATTACGTTCAACATCTATGATCTGAATATATATATAAGCCGTAGTTCACCAGCATCTTCATAAACTCCAGATCCTCCAAAACCGCTTTCTCAGAGCGGCCTCTGGAGCCTCCTGGTACGTCCGCAATGCGGACCTACACAGGGACTTTGAGCTCCCCACGATTCCCCAATATTGGCTAATGGCAGTCCGCTTTTTCGAGCGTACACAAAATCACCAGAACCGATTAATTGCGCAATCTACAACGTATAATCCCCCCAAACGACCTCGGCACGGTCGCAAAACCATCGTTAAGCGCTCTGGCACGTACTAACGGCCCCAGATTGCGATCTCGCTGTCCGGATAGCGAGATTAGTCTCTACGACCTCCCCTAATAGGGCCTCCCCCCTAACACGACGCCGAAGTCCCCGGGTTTGTCGGCACCCACAAGGATACACGAGGTATCAAAGAGTGCCGGGGCGCTTCTCGCCCCCACTCAATCGCAACCGCACCCGCGTAACGGGGAACTCCCCTCCTGGCGATGACTCACCTTCGGGTTCGAGGCTCACGCCACCGGTCGAACGGACGCCCTCGAGAGTAACAACCCAACCCCGCGGGGAGCCTTTGAGCGTTGGGCGCTATATGGGCTGAGGCTCCTTCAAAGTCTCGCCCCAAAAAGCCCGGTGAAGTAGTAATGGCTGCAACAGCCAACTGCATAGTCAGTCAGAAAGGAAAAAAGAGAAAGAAAGCATCTTATTTCTTTTCGTTTTAGCTGACATTGGCAGATAGTTAAGTCATCTGACTTAATTAAAGCGACGAAAAAAAAAAAAAAAGCTGTAGCATGTTATCCAAATATTACCTATATATTGTGTTTACTTATAACATAACGAAAAACTCAATTTTTTAAAGTACGTAACAATGGGTGAAAATGTGGCAATAAATGCCATTTTTGGCGAGTTTCAGAAAAGTCTAGACCATGAGCAAGATGTTAGGGAGGTTTGTGTTAAATTTACTCATGTTTGTACTAGTGGCGAATAAAACGAGGCTTGGTTAAAAGTATTATCGAATAGTTGTTTTTCGTCGTCGAGACTGTCTGATGTTTTCGAAATGAAAAACTTTAGGCACTGAATTAACTTTAGATTTTCATTAAATATTTTAGTTAGTACAAAATTTTTATTGCAGTACCAAGATAAGGTTAGGATAAATTTTAATTTTCAGGACAAATTGTATTGTTTGTTAGGTTG
This sequence comes from Apoda limacodes, assembly GCA_946406115.1. NCBI lineage: Eukaryota > Metazoa > Arthropoda > Insecta > Lepidoptera > Limacodidae > Apoda > Apoda limacodes. Next base: position 44,674,679 of record OX291540.1, read on the forward strand.
TATTGCCGGAATCGAATCGCGTCAACATAAAATTTTGAAGGTTTCCCTTCATTCATTCAGAAGCTAATATTTCGGATTTTTTTAAAACTAAAAATGTGCACCACTTAGTGTGCTGCCGCACTGCGGTTTTTTGAGGACTGAATTTTTACCCGCGTTTTAGTTTTCCGCACTGCTGATAGATAGAAGCAGAAATTTTACTTATTTCAACATGGATTTTCGACAGAAAGCTTGTGCTGTCGCACTGATCCTTTGTTATCGGTGAATAAATTCCACTAAAAAAACCATGCAAATCGATACTGGACTGATCCAATGTGCAGACCAATGATATGTAACTATAAACTTTACAGTATCTTAGAGAACATCAAACATATTTTTTAATTATTTTAGAATGTCCGATACGCAGTGCGAACACTTTGATATAATTCCATATACCACATTTCAGACGCGGTTTTTTTATCACGGAGGGAAATGTGGCTAGCTGTGTTTTTAGATTCTGCTGTGGAAAAAAAACAGCAGTGTGACCACTTCTATTGTGATTCATACATCACATTTTTGGCAGAATAAAAACCACTCACTAAAAAAGCATATGCTAAAGCACACTTTAAATAAACATTTCCAATGAATCTGCTAGTGTTTCCAATGAAAAATGGTGATCCGATAATACTTTATCATACCCTATAACAATAAGTAGTAACTTAAATAATCAGACACTTTTAAAATTTGTAGGTTCATACTTTTTGTTTAGGCAGTGAGTTTAAACCAAAAACAAATTTTGATGCTGACTACTGCTTGAAATGCACGGCTTATTTAACTAGTAGAATGTACAAGGTGTTGACATGCAATAAGCACTTACAAAGAACTGGACTGCTCACAAAATGAAACAGCCCAAGAGTGCCTGTGGTCTGGTTATTTCAATGTGATTATGTGCAAATTGGCAAACTTTTCTGACTTTGTGGCTAACATCAAAGCAACTCTCACTATATATAAATGCAGTGGTTCAGTATCTCTAGAAGAAGGTCAATGGGTCAGATTTAGTCAAAAAGGTTGATATAGCTATTGCAGAGTAGCAGAAGCCTGGTATAGGTTCTATAAAATGTTATCTTTTTAGGTTATACGCAGAATCTGTAAAGAAATAGACCAACTTTGTCGCGAAGCAACAACAGTTCTGCAAATCATACATCACAGTGAAGCTGGCAGTAAGTAGATCAATAATTCATGCATGTGCAAAATGGGTCAAAATTTTGTCAGTGATTTTAAGTTGAATTTTCTACAGAGCAAAGTATAGCTAGCAAAAAAGTTCCAAATAATTTAACCAGTGTTGTCTGAACGTAACATTTGTAATATTTTTTGTTTCTTTTGACTCCTTTATGTTATTTTCACATTACACCACTCATACTGTTACTTCTAGATGTTAAATAGACACAATTTATAAGTGAGTTTATCTACACAATGGTCACAACACTCACTTAACTGAATTACATTTACGACTCTTACTACCCTGTAGAAATATGTATTTGCTATTCAGTTATTCTAGTAGAATTAGTTAGAGGAAGAATGACAAGAAATCAGGTGGCATGGCATATACTCGGGATCAGATGTCAGAGGAGAAGGAGAAGACATCAAAACATTATTTACCTACGAAAAGGTAGGGTATTCAAGGCACTTTGAATTTATTCTATGAGATTCTGCCAGCAAGAGTGAAAAAGTACAGATTTTCAGATCTCCAGTAAGTTTCAGGATTTTATGAGGAAGAGACAGGAGATACCCTAGCATCACTGGAATTGCATACTCTAAACAAGTATGTCAAATTATGCTTGGATATCCATCGCTCCAACAGATGCTGCATATCAGGAGATTTGTTGTTGGTCATTCTAACTTTATATCAAGTTGGCAGGGATTTCACGGGAAATTTACGGCAAATTATCCGACCTTGCACTTTACTCTAGATATTAAAAAAGTAATATCTCAGACCAAACCAAGGATAAGTGATGTGATAGTGTATTATTATTATTGATATTGTGTTACAGTTCCTCCAGCGTGTCTGAAAGTTCGAGGTATATTTGAGAGAACAAGAGAGTCCTACACACGTTTGAAAGAAGCTGTCCCATCAGCAGAATATTTTAAGTAAGTATCTGATTATTAACATCATTATTAGCTACAATTTCTACTGTTCAGTATTGGGTTCCTAGTGTTCCCACAATCAATTCCGCCGTACCAGCATGCTTACCCTTCAAACCAATTTCAACTGGAAATACTACAACTATTGAGCAATACAATTAGTATATTTATTGAAATAACTGTTAAGCACAAAGAATGGTTTCCAGTAGTAGCTACAAGAGATTGACTCGTTCCTTAGTTTCTTTCCTCCATTTTCTATCGCACATATCAAATAAACGTTTATGTCAATACACAATGGTTTTTTTAACCGGCCAAGTTTGCAGTTTAAAGGTTGGTTTGTGACTGATAATAGAATAGGTTGTCTATCTAAACCATAAAGAACAGGTTTATGGCCTCAAGCACCTGCTTAGAAATTTTGGTACCTCAAAAACTTAGTTGTAGCCATTTGTAAACCAATAACAAAGAATAATGCAATTAAAAAATATCTACTGAAGTTTAAATACTAAAGTATTTATTGTTATAGAAAATGGCTGTTGCATTATAAAGAGAGTATCAATGTATCAAATCTAATGTCCTACGTTATAGCAAACGACGTAATTAAGAGTTTCTACTGTATATGTATGTATGTATAACACAGATTAGATATTAAAGAATAACGCAATTAGATATCTACTGACGTTTTAATACTTAAGTATTTATTATTATGGAAAATGGCTGTTGCATTACAAAGAGTTTCTAGAGTATATTTATGTATGTATAAAATAGATTAGATATTAATTTTTAGTACCTAAAATGTCTAAAAAATTAGCTATTGTGCTGGTCAGTCACTTCCTAGTAGCTTAGCAGAAAGGTTGCCAGCTGTGCATTGATCAGGCGATTTGTAAAAGACGTCATGTTTGAATATCAAATTTTAATATAAATGTGTGTAAAACATGTACCACTACCGTTTCTTGCTAGAAGTGATAAAAAATATATCCATTAACAAAATACCATCTACAGAATCCAGCTAAGTGGTGTTATTTTTTTTTTGTTTTACTAATACTACAGATGTTTAGCATGTTTTTCTGTGGCGTAAGAACGCGCGGGAGCCGAAGGCTTGTTCGGGGTCATTGAAAGGTTAATGTTATAAACATTAGTATTCATCTTGAGTCTGGGAAATTACAAAACAATATAATTTTAAGTATATTTAATTAATTCCTTCATTAATTTATTCATTTCCATAATTAATTATTTGTACTTCAGATAACAGAAGTTAACAAATCCTATAAAACTTTCCTTGTATTTATGAGTAGGGTAATTAATATCAACATATAAAGCTTACTAAAGACACGGGTTCTTATCCGAAAGAAAACAACGATGATTTAAATTCATATCAATAGATGGCGTTGTATGTATCGATTTGTTATTTAGGTTGTTGTTTTATTGAAAAACTAACCGTCCCTTAAAATTTTTTGTTTTGCTATCAAAATGTCCCTTAAGCTAAGAAAATGAAGTAATGGGCGCCTTTACTAAATTTACGAAATTTTACATAAATTGAATGAGGTCGTTGTATTTTTAGCGGCAATAAATTGAACTATGTGTCGGTTTAGTTAATAAATTTTAACTGTTGATTAACTGTTCGCATGTTCTGAGTTTGACAACACCACACAACGGTGTCACTGAATAATATGAATAGGTGTACCCACCAAATATATAAAAAAATTTGGCATCTACCCACTTAAATACTTAGATATATTATAAAACAAACGCACGCAAGCGTAAACTTCGACCTCAGTAGAATTTGTTTCTTTTAGTTTTATCCTGGGTCAAATGCGTCTAAGTTCTTAAAAATTTGTTTTGTGAAAGGGATAGCTCACTTTTAAAGAACTGCATGCCATCGCACAAGTGCTCCTAATTTAGATGTGAAAACACTTCAGATAATACCGCTTACATTTGTAACCAATTTAAAAAAAAGGAGGTTCTCAGTTTGACCCGTATGTTTGAATGTATGTTTGTCCGTGATTATCTCGCGTTTGGCTAAACCGATTTTGATACGGTTTTCAGGAAAGAATTTGTTACATTCTGGAGAGGGTTTTGGTATATAAAAAATGGATACCTCGTGACATCGTCGTTTGCATCGATCCGCTAATAATTAAGCGATGCATTAGTTTAATTCGACCGATTTTGTCAAAATTTTATTACACTTACGAGCAAAAACTAGTTATAGTCACTTATATAAACGACGATATTTCATAAACTAGTAGGTAGGTAAACAGAAAGTAGGTATATTAAAAGTAGTTTTATTTAACTCATAAATAATTTAATACGCTCAGGTAATCTTCCTTTGACAGATTCACAGATATCATGAGTTGTTTGGGAAATATATTGTCGTCTATTTAAGTGACTAGTTATTAATCGACTACCAAAAAGAAGGAAGTTCCTAATTCCACGAAATCTTTTTTTATGTATGTTTTCCGATTACTCGAAGTCGCCTTGACCGATTCGGAAAATTCTTGTTTGTTTAAAAGAGTTTACTTGCCAGATGGTCCCATGGGCATCAGGTCAGGATATAATGATGGAATAGAATGGAAATTCAAATTTTTATATGCACACTTGAAGCGATTAGTGTACGAGAATATAAGCCAATAGGTCACTTAAAAGTAGGGATGTTCCGATTAGTCGGTAAAGCCGACTATCCGGCCACTTTCGTAGTCGGCGACAAGTTGGTGACTATTCGGCAAAGAGCGCCGACTTGGACTGCGACTGGGAGGAATTGTCTTTGGTCGAACATTGAATCATAGAACCTAACTGAGGTATCAGGATTGGTTGACGTTATTGGTTGTTCATACTGGTAGTATTTGCTGTTTTCCCCTGCCTACAATGAGAAATTATCATTTAGCACTCTTATACTTGATTTTAAGGTAATCATTGTACAATTGATCTAAAAAAAATCAATACCCTAAAAACCGTAATCGGCTTCGGTTAGTCGGCAAGTCATTGTCGGCACATCTCTACTAAAAAGAAATAAATAAAAACTTTTTAACAAAAACAAGGACCAACTTCAATCCGACTTGCAGCATCTTGCACTAAAAGGTAAAAATAATTTAAAAAATCTGATCTAAATAACAGTTAAAAGTTGGTTTCGTGCAAGTGAAGTGTATTTTAAACTGTTAGAACTTCGTACTATAATTTAGAACAAATTTTTTAAAGTAATTATTTTTACCTTTTTAGTTCCCCCTTTTTGAAGTCGGTTATTCTAAACTTGGCTGTCAGATAGAAATGCATATGCATAGCATAAGTAAATGTTGCTTACTAGATCCCCTAACCAAATGTGCAGTTCGACGTGGCTTCGTTATTCTATACGGAGTCACGGGCAAAAACTAGTAAAAAATATCTCAGGAATTGTAGATACCTATCCATCACCTTTCGGTCTCCTTCGACTCTTTTGTAAGTATTATTACATAATATTTATGATAATACAAATTCATTTTAAATTTTTAACCTCAACACCCACTAAATACTAGCTATTAACACAAAAACATAGGATTTTCAAAAAAGAATTTAACCACAAAACATCTGTCATTTAATAATAATTTAATATTTAACCTTTAGGGTTTTTTACATCCCTGCGGTTGGTGAGAATCTTTTCATTATTTACTATTTTAAATAATAAACCAGCCCAAAAAATTGTTATAAAATGTTATGCCCCTAAAATAAAAAGATGTGATTTTCATATACCTACACATAAAACTAATTAAACCCACCTTTTGCCCCCCTTTTTTCGTACTTGTAAAAAGCTTCCAACATTACATATTTTAATTTTAAACCTCAATACCAAATTTCCTGTAAATTACCTGACGCAAACAAAGGAATTCGGTAGAAACTATTAAACACCTTTCGACCCCTCTAATCCGTACCTGTTGTAAAAAAAATATAACGAAAAAATATACTGCTCTCTAACTATAGCGTTTTAGCTTTCGATTATAATTTTATCATGTACCTACCTACTTTTATATATTCATTATTAGCGTGCGGGGGCGTAAAGAAGCTGCTTCTACCTATTTCTTATTAGGTATCGGGATCTCTGCTAATAAAAAGACGACATCGGGAGTTCTTTTATGTATTCAGATGTTCTTTTCAATCGCCACAAGAGTATACATCCTTTAGACTCATCTACTACCTAGGAGAATTATTATACAATTTTAAACTTATCTGCAGTACGTTTTCTTTCATTAGGCCATCCTTCAATAGGCCTCGGGTCGTCGTGTCGGTACATTGAGTAATATCTACATTTAATCGCAATGGTGGCGATGCTTAGTGCATTTTGGATACTGGAGTATCTTATCCTAAATCTACTGGCAATATTAGGCCATTCTACAAATTCTAGGGCTCCCTGATAGAGACAGGAATCGACCCTCCAAATTTATATAGACTTGTCCGATCTATAATTTTCACTGGAATGTCAATCAATGTAAAAAAACTGACAATCTCTAAATTTCAATTGTTCTTATTTAAAAACGCACTGACACCATCTATTGTATTTTTATAAAACCACTACGAAGTATTTGCTGCGTGAAAAACATTCGCTAGCATATTTACTTCCTTTACACTTAACAAGAGGTCGTAACCTCTACAGTACCAAACCTAGTAATTTTCTTAACTTGCATAGATACCTACATTTTGGATCGTTTCCCATTGGTTATATAAAATACTGTAAAATAATAGGTAGGTATTTACTTTCATGACACATCTACATATGATTTTAAATTTGAATAACTAGTTGAAAAAATCTTATTTACTACTAACTACTAACACAGTAAGATCCGAGTACTCGAGACTTTTTTGCAATAAACTTCTGCGTCTTCCTACTTTTTATAATGAAATGTTGTTATGTTGTATGACTCGATATGTAGGTAGGAATTGGACACAGTTACCGCCATCTATTGATTTCAAAGAACCAGTTACGAGTATAACAGTAAGTATTCAACGCGAAACGCTAGATTTCGTTAGCTAACATTTTCTACCCGCTGCTACTTACGGGATCTTGCGGCTAAACAAAATAGCCCGAGTTACGGCGGTCCCATTTCATTGTATGGGATGAGGCATCTGTACTAGTTTAGTATTATATAATCTGTGCTAAAGATTACAAAAAGTTTTACTAAAGTGGGAAGATAAAACACTACTTGTCATAACAATGAAGGCCAATTAACGTTTACAAACACCTTTCTAATAATTAGTGTAGTTTACTTATAACAAACATCATATCGTACTGCTACGAATTAGGGTTGACATTACGGGTCGTACATCGCGCTATTGATGTTTTTTCGATAGTTCGCACATATTCGCAAGGATTTCCCTTTACCGCCGCTCAACAATTAGTAAGTCTGAGTTGAATAGATTTGACTAACTATCCGCCGCAGCCCTTCCTTCATCTACCAGGTACACTGACCAGTTATTATCAACCGTGCGCTTGGCATCACAGAGCTACATCACGACCTTCTCGTATCGGTGTTATTAAATGCTGTTTGTAAGCTTGTTTATACGGTCTTTGCATTCCATTAAATTTTACTTGTTTTTAGTAAATGACACTGTTATTCCAACAAGACTAGTTTTATTCCTGTTAGTAAATACAATTAGTGAAACTTATTGGTTACCGTCAGTGTAATTTACTTGTCCTCGGAATTACTAATATTTTAGTTGTTATTAGTATTATTTACTTGTAGCAACTAAAGTTTTTTCTCCGTGTACTAAATAGGTAATACTTAGATTTTCTACGCTATAGGTACCTTATTTTTGTATAGGGTGGTTAGTCATCAAAAGATAGACCTGTCTCCTGGGGTAAGACATCGGATTATTTACACAAAAGTGTACCTACTGATGATGATTGAAATGTGATTGATTACACCTATATTGGCAAGAACTTTTTGTTACCTACTTGCTTTTGGCTCCGTTGAAATACTTACAGTAGCTAGTTTAGTGCGGGGCAAAAGGCGGCAAACAAATACATACACATTCACGCATTTTTTTTTGTTTACGTTTCATTATTATTAAAATTAACAAATCAGATAATGACATGGAATGGAATATACACCTCCAAATATTACAAAGAGCTATTATAGCAAGTAAAAATCTGCTTCCAGTAAAATTCAGGTATTTATATATGAAAAAAAGCTAGAAGATTTTTATAAGTGGTCAGGAAAGAGGTACGACTTTACGGTACGGTTTTAGCTTAGGAGGAAATGTGATTGTACGTCCTAGACTTGAGTCCCGGTGTGAACCTGTGAGAAAATCTGGAAATTTGATTGATGGTTTGAAAACACTTAAAGGAAACTAAGAGGCGTAGTACAGATAGATCGGTTTTGCTGTAATATTTATAAGGTCATAACGTCTCAGGGTGATAAGAAGGTAAGCCTGAGGCGTAGGATTGTAGGAAAACTAGGTTTTCTTTTCCAGGAACTTGCTTATAGATGTTGTAAAAAGATTAATTCTGCATTGAAAATTCGTACCGATTACCTAATTCTTTGTTTTTTAAAACATTATATACGATGTAACATAAGTGAAAAATAATAATTCAGGACATAATTCTACTCCATATATTGAACCACTTTCCCCAAGGAACGTGGGTTGGAACCTCGAAAAAAAATATTGAAGTCTCATACAAAGCGCCGATCAGCTGATGGAACTTAGTATGAAAAGTTAAATTTAATTTTTGCGATTTCGACCCATGCTCCTAAGGAAAGCTGTTTAGTATAAGGAACAGAATTATCTTCTGCATTATTGTTTCACACTTATATTACACGTATATAAACAATTACAAATAACACACCTTATATTAATCATTCACAATATACTAAAGTGGGGAAAATGTCAACCGTGATAGTAAGTGAAATAAAAATTAAAACTATTGTGTTATAAAAGTAAAGAGACTACCAATTTTGAATTGCATCTTTACCTTGAGTTCCCTCGAGTAACTCCCAGAAAGCATCTATATGGATAAAACCCAAATGACTTCGTTAGTTATTTTGACAAAACCGAGTCATTTTTTTTTTCAGATACCAAGATCATTGGAGGTTCATGACGCAGCGTTTCTGCTACCTGATTTCACTCACAATATGGCTGGAGAAAGGTATTCTGGCAACACTGGAAACAGTCGCAGATGTTCTTGGATGTGAGTTTGAATTCCTTTTTGATAATCCTTATCAGCGTCATAGGTCCCCTCTGTTGGGCACGACCTACCACCACCGAGGGCGGTTTTGGGCCATAGTCCATGCGCGGTCCCAGTTGAGCATTGTGGACGTGCATATACTCTTTTTTTTTGGTAATGCTTAGGTTTTTTTTTTTATATACCACTAAGGTGGCAAACAGGCATACGGCCCGCCTGATGGTAAGCGGTCAACGTGCCGTGGCCTATAGACGCTTGTAACCCCAAGGGTATCATTCGCGCGTTGCCGACTTTCTTGAAGAACCTCATGCTGTAGTCCTTAGAGAAAACCTTGGCAGGGATCTCATTCCACAACCCAAGCGTGCGCGGGAGGAAGTTTCTATGAAACCGCACTGTACGAGACCATTTCGGTTCTAAAGTGTGAGAATGAATTCCCTGCCGATGGCGAGCGATGCGATGGTAGAAAGTAGCCATGTGCATCATTTCGAACAATTCCTCAGAACACTCTCCATTGTACAAGCGCTAGAAAACACACAGGGAGGCAAAGTCCCTCCTCAGACTTAAGGGTTCGATACGGCAAGTGAGTTTGGGATCGTCGACAATTCTCACAGCCCGTCGTTGAACCGAGTCAAAAGGGCCAAGCTGGTATCCGGGTGCACCCGCCCAGAGATGGCAGCAGTACTCGATATGGGGCCGAACTTGCGACTTGTAAAGCAGCAACCTCTGCCCCGACGTGAAGTACTGCCTCGCTCTGTTGAATACACCTAGTTTGTTGGACGCCAGCTTTACCTTGTCATGCAAATGATCTCGGAACTGAACATCGCTGGAGATGTCAACACCAAGGATCCTAATGCTCTTGGAGCTGGAGAGGGGAGTGTTCTGGAATTGTGGGACTACAGTGAATAGGGTTTTCTAAGCGGTGAACACGCAGACTTGTGTCTTTGTAGGGTTGAATCTGACCAAGTTTACCCGTCCCCAGTCAGAGACCTTGGACAGTGTGGTCTCGATTTGAGACACAAGTTCTCCGCGGTTTTCCTCCACAACGGAACAAGGGATGTTTGCACGACCCGTGTAATAAGCGTCTCCAGTACTGTCATCTGCATAGCAATGCATGTTGTTGATGTACAAAATGTCATTGGTATGCAGTAGAAACAGCGTAGCACAGAGCCTTGCGGGACACCAGCATTAATGTCCATGCTATCAGAGCAACTACCGTCAACTACGGTTTGTATGCGTACAAAAATCTAGCCATCCATTTGCACAAACCTTCGGGCACTCCGTAAGCTGGGAAATTATTAAATAGAGTATGTTTTTAAATGGTAGACACTGATCGAGAACGCGTAAACTATAATGGTGACCTAACAGCTCCCTTATTCAAGTCAGTAAAACCGAGATGACTGTGACATGCATTGTCCGTTTCCTTACGTTTTAGGTCATAACCATCAACCATTATTTTACACATTTTTTCATTAAACCGTGAGAAAACGGACAATGCATGTCACAGTAATTTTGGAACCAGATGCTTTTTACTGACTTGAATCGCCCCCTAGGTCAATTATTATATCGCCTTTGCATGTATGATTGATTATGTGTATAATAAAAAAAGTAGGTAAAAGTAAAAGTGGCTTACTAGTAGTTTTGATTGCACCTTGCATTGGCGGAGGTTAGAGCCCGACGTGTACTAATGAGTCTTGCTCAGTTTCTCAAGTACATTTCGGTGAAAAAAACACATCGTGAGGTAATCTACATACGTCAAAAAATACATAATTGTAAAGTCCACAATCCGCACAGGGCACGCGTGTTGCCCAAATCGCTTCTCGGTGAGGGTAGGCTGTGCTGTACCCCAACAGTGGGGACTTATAAGGCTGATACAATATGAAGATGAAACTGTGTACTATTATAGTGTCTGTTCACAGCAGAAATTAAACCCTTTAAATTTCTATGTTTCAGTAAGTGCAGTAGAAAAAAAGGAAGGTTTCCACTTGGATATTGAAGATTATCTGGTTGGTCTACTGAACATGTGCTCAGAGCTGGTTAATATCAAATATATACTAATACTAGCCGTCCCAGCGAACGTTGTTCCGCTGTCGTCCTTGTGTAACCCGGCGAAAGTTGGTTTTAACCTAAAGTGCCCGAGTCCGGCTCGCACGTATCGAGATACAAACTATCCTATCTTATAAGTTGGATTAAATAACAGATAGTTACGAAGTTTGATCAAAATAGGTTCAGTAGCTTGGGAGCTCATCGCGAACAAACAACGTGACACGAAATTTTTATATATATATATATATAAGGATTATATAGAGGCAAAAATTGATTGTAATAAAATTTAATACATTTCCAGGCCCGACTGGCTGTGAATTCCGTGACTCGTGGTGATTATAACAAGCCTTTACAAATATCTAAGTTTGTGATGGAGTTAAACGCTGGATTCAGGTACATTTTAATCATACTTTTGTCACATCATCACACTTCATACCAAAATTGCGTTATTTGTGACTATACTAAACTACAAAACAAATAACACGTGTAAATGTGGGTGTTTTGTTCTATACGAGCGATAACAGGTTCGTAATACTTACTAGAGAGCGGCGGAGAGTAATTGCTACTGTATGAAGTGCTATTACTTAAATTGTGATATGGTTTGTATTTAGGTGCCTAAACTTCGCTTGGTTGTAGTGCTATGTGTTGTTTTTCAATAACACCTGTCTAGATGAACTAAGACAAACTAAATTGTAAATGTCGTATATTGGGATTATGGACGTGATGTTACTTTAATAAAAAAGCAGGGGGTTTTTCAAGGTGAATCTGCTCCTAAGGCGAAAACTTTCCCATCGGCGGGGAAGGTCAAATGAACTATTTTTTGGGATTCCAAGGGAATAATATCCATAGGCATTTTACGGAAAGAAAGCACGGTTCACAAGTCTACTAAAGTGAGTTACTGGATTGATTTCAAGAGAAATTGAAAAAAAAAATAGGGTCTTATTTAGCAAAGAAAAAAGTGCTGTTTCAACCACTTTTGCTACGAATTGCTGCCGCACCCGCGTTTTCGCCTGACCTGACTCCTTGTGACTTCTTCCTGTTCCCCAAAATGAGACATTGTTTGGAGGGAAGAGATTCAGCTCAAACGAGATCATCGTCGAGGCAGAAGCCAGCATTGAAGAGTTTGATTAATCTAATTTTTGGAGGTTAAAAATTGAGAAACGTGTATTAAGAGGATTAAAAATAAAAAAAATCAATTGCGAAAAACTTGCATATACTTTCATAACACGGATAATTTTCCACTCACGTGTAAATATATACAAGAACTAGACTTTGCCAGCGGCTCCGCCCGCCTTGAATTCGGTTATCGGCGTGGAACTCCTTAATTATACTAATGAAGTTTCCTATAGGAAGCTGTAGCTACATCTATTGTTCTTTAAACTCTGTTATAATTATTCCCGCGGGAACTTTTGAATTTTTCGAGATAAAAAGTAGCCTATATGCTATTCCAGGACCTAACCTATTGCCAAATTTCATCCCGATGCGTCGTGGTTAACAAACATCCATCCAGACATACAAACTTTCACATTTATAATAGTAGGATATTATTTATACATTTTGTGTTTCAGACTTTTGAACCTTAAAAACGACCATCTCCGTAAGCGCTTTGACGCTCTGAAGTATGACGTGAAGAAAATAGAAGAGGTTGTCTATGATCTCAGCATTCGAGGTCTCCTACCGAAGCCCGAGGCCGGAGGGGGCAAAGCCCTAGTCATGGCCTAAAATGTACTATTTAACTTGCATTTTTTGTGAAGAGCAGTAACCTAACTCGGATTTCCATGTAATACGTAAATATTGTGATTGCTTGTGTGCCGAGCTGAATCTAACAATTAGCGAAACTGAGAGGGTTATTTTGTAACAGTGAAGTGATTGGTTGCTAACGCATTACAGCTGCTTTAATGTACATTGCGCATCACAAAAGCGTTCAGTCAATTATTCACTTAGCAAATCTCTTGCGATGCGCAGTGTATGTTTAAGTTAGTGCTGTTACTCCAAAATTGAATCTAGTTGCGGTTTAATTTATTTTATTTTATTTTATTTACTGAAGTTATTACACCTAAAAATATAAATGTACATAATTCCATTCTATACAAATATAAAATATAAAAACACGCATAAATTCATCTCAGGACCCCCTTTCTATTCTGGGGAGGTTTGAACACGCATGGATGTTTAGAACAGCGTTGGGCTACTGCTCCTTTTTCAGTATGATTCCTCTTCTTTGTATTAGACTGCTAAAAATATGTTCTAGTATATAAGTACAATTAAAATAATAAATACTTTTGATATTATTTTTATTTAACTCCTATTAAAGAAAGTGTATCAATCTTGGAAAATTTTTTTAGGGTCCCCTCTGCGTAAAGTAGGTATGATATTTTTGGGGTGCCGTTAGATGGTTTGCTAAAAAATATTGCGGGTATATGGAAAACATTCAGGGATTTTGGTTTAAATAATATATGTTTCGAAAGCTTCTTAACTAACTATTAAATTAGTAGCATTGGTTTAGCTCATTCCTATGTGTTTTGCTTCTTGGTTTTTAATTAATAGAAATCGAAAGAATTTTCCTTACTAAGGAGTATTTTCAATTCACCTCGTTAAAGTTTTGTATGGCTGATTTGCTGACATGTTGATGGTTTATATTTTTAATTTTTTTTTGGGTTTAAGCATTTTAATGGTTGATTATAGTCACATATCATACTACTTCAGTTCATGGTAAGAATTTAATTAGAACAGATTATTTTTGGTAAGATTGATATATACATTTTAACAGTTAACTATTATTCACAATTTAGCAAAAAATATTGTTCAAAATCATTAAGTTCCATCTTTGAAAGTTTTATTTGAATAAATACCTTTAAATTAAAGTGTAATTTCTACTTTACAACCCTTAATTCTACTAATAAATCTTCTATTTCAACTCACCTCGACCTCTGCTTCAACTTATCTCGGCATGAGGGGAGTTGAAACAGAATGACTTGTGATGTTCAAGTCAATTTTTTGCCACAGAATTCACACTTACGCTTTCTTTGTGTTACTCATCTTCAAGTCCAAGAAATGAACTATCGATTGACACGTATCACAATTTGTGTGAATAGTACTTTTTCTATTAAGCAAAATGTCAAAATTGTTTCAACCCCTCTACAGTTAATAAATTAAACCGTTGTGCCAGACTGTCGAAGAAGACAGCGCCCGTGTGACGGGGCTTACCTAATAATGGTTGGAAGCCAGTGAGAATGTGTTCCGTGATACGGAGGACTTGGTGGACGCACGAGTGTTTGGCGCGAAATCCGAGGAAGAGGAGACTAACGTTCCGTAGGCGAGCGAGGAGGAGGCGTTTGTAGAGTTTACTAAGAGCCTTTAGTAAACTTATAGGGCGGTAGGAGGACGGCGACGGTAGGTACGAGCTTTCCGTGGCTTATGGATGCCTATAACAATTGCATCTTTCCATTGAGAAGGAAAGGTGCAATTTTCGATAGCAGAGTTGAAGATGGCTATTAGAAGGCAGAGAAGGGGGAGAGTGAGGCGCTTTAGGATATCGTTTGAGATACCGTCCTCGCAGGCTTTTCCCGTTCGTCCAGCTGGTTGTACGAACAAGGATTTTTTTTTTCCGTGTACCAACTAAATAGTTGAACATTAGAAAAACGAAATTAACAGGGCCCTTCGTACAACTGCTTGGCCAGTTGGACCACTGCCCCGAAATGATAATATTAAAGCTTTTAACCGACTTTAAATAAGGAGGTTCTCAAATGAGGTTTTCATGAAGGTTTTATAATGAACTAAACATTATTGCTTTTTAACCGACTTTTAAAAGAATGGAAGTTGTAGTTGAAAAACGTCAAGTGTGAGCCGGATTAGCGCACTGAAGGGTTTAAAACGGAATATAAATACCAAAGCTTTTTAACCAAATTCAATTGAAGACAGGGTTTGGCACTCAAAATTCAAAAGCTTTATTCTTTACAGAAGTGATAGATCTCATCAAGATCTTCGTTTCGAATGACATGCTGTCAAACTAGAAAGTGCTATATCTCCGTAACTATTGATCGTAGACTAGTAGTTTTTTTACAGAAGTGATAGATCTTATCAAGATTATAGTTTTGGATGGCAGCTGTCAAACACGTGGAAACCATCATTGTCAAATACCCTAAGCAAATATAATAAAACAAAAAACTTATAGAAAAAAAAGTTTACTGTCAGTAAAATTAGAATACAACAGTGGGGATTCTGAAAAAAAAGTCGCAGTTCCTGTTAAGAGATTCATTATAAATACTTTTTCGTACAAAAAAAATAGAGCATTTAAAATGACTACATTAAACGACATGGCGATAGGTTTTTAAAGCCTTAATGCAAATATATACGCTATTACAACAGAAATTAGGTATACCTAGAATTGTATAATGGTAATTCTGTGGATATTTATAAGAGCAGTAATCATTACACTAAAAGTACGGTTGGCCATATAATTCTAAATTATCAGAATAATCGCGTGAATTTACGACGTAATTTGCGCGTTTCGCGTGAAAACGTGTTCCTCCACACTCGCAAAAATTCGCAGCTCCGTTCTTGCTCTCAATGGAGCCAAATGTAGCTCCTGCTACTATAACCACAGTTGCGTTACAGCCCTATAATTATGGCTGTATAAAAAATGCTACAAAAAACCTTTTTTTCATTTATACATAGAGCACACAAATATTCAAGACTATTGAGCATCATGCAATATTTTTTTATGGTCCTCATTTTGGCTCCTTGGTCCTTTTATATTGCCAACACAGAAATGTATTTGTTTATACATTTATAATAATATACTCTTTATTATTATTCTGTATACATTTCTATGTAGGCAATATAAAAGGACCAAGGAGCCAACTCTCTTATTTATACAAATGTTTCTATTTAATTTTGTAGTTCTTATGACATTAATATTTTCTTCATTATTCTACATATAAACTGTAACATTGAGTTCTGTAATTCCTCCTATGGACTGCGCATTAGCCTCACACAATTAGCCACACTTTAAAATCAGGCACACTAATATTCGTGACTTTACTGATTCACATCCATTACTGATTACGTAACGCCTTTTTTATAAACAGAAAAATAAAAACTCTACGACCAATTGCGAATGCCAGCGAAAGTACTATCATCTTTTCTTTCACTGTCTATCTCTATCTCCGTCTCTCAACTTTAAAAAACTTTTTAACAAAAAAAACAAACTGTTTCAAAAAGATACACTAAAAGGGTTGTTTTTTTTGTTAAAAAGTTTTCATTTTTTACTTCTGAGTGACGATTTCCTTTTTGCGTGACAAAATTGTATAATCATTACTTAAAACCAGTTCCAAATCCAAATTAACATATATTACTTTTTACTATAAAAGTTTGTTTTAAATTCATTACATTAATATGGGACCACCTGGGAAGTATACCCTTTAAAAAAAAAAAGAATATCACGAATCGGTCCAGGCGTCTTCGAGTAATCGGGGAACGTACATAAAAAAGATTTTTTGAAGTCGTTTAAAAGTGTGAGACACCGGTTTATGCTACCATTCAAGGAATTTGTTGCGTTGCCTACGAAAAATATTTCTTAATACCGCATATATTTGTATGAAGGCCAGCGTTTCTAAACCAAGAACTGTGACAAAAAATAGCCTTTACTTGTAAAAACAAAAATAAAAGTTTGCACTACAAATATAGGTAATGCTAGAAAGTATTTTCAAAAAAATCCCTTTATCTGTGATATATACTGTTGCAATTGCCAAAACATTTTTATTTTAAATACTATTCGCAATTGCATTTAGGTTGTTTGTTTTTATAAGAAAAATAAATAACTATTATTTCTTTAGCCATAATATACTTTACAACAAAATGTTTACAAAGGGATTTTTTTAATAATAACATACTTACAGCTAGTAACAAAAAAAACTCTGCTTCTCTTTTCTTTATCTCTATTGGATAGAGTTCAAAAAAAAAAAAAAAAAAAGTAATTGTTAAAACAAATTGTTAACAAATTCAGTCTTCTTTAATTTTAGAAACAATTTTATCACATATTTTTCACTATCACATAACTAATAAAGGTTAAAAAGGAGAGCTGTAGGAAAAATACAAAGCAACAAAAAACTTTTCTGATCCAGAGGTAATAAATCGTCGCCATGTTGAAATGAAGTTAACTTACAACGACACTAGCGACCAAACCTTCAGGGTCAGAGGTTTAGAAAAGTTTGTTGCATTGTACATTTATTTTTCCGTGATTCATCATGCAAAAAAACAATTTTTTGGCTGTTTCTTACACAAACAAATATTAAGGAAGATTTGCTAAACAATATCCCACCCCTTACACTACAAATTAATAAATAAATCCTACGATTCTTTTAATTATTTATTTAGTACTTGCCAGGACAGGATATTCATTAAAAAATTATTGCAAAAATTGCTCAGACATTAGAGATAGAGAAAACATTATAATTTAATAATCAAATGATTATAAAGATTAATGTTTGGTTTTTGTTAAACAATATCCCACCCCTTACACTTTAAATAAATAAAAAAAATCCTACGATTCTTTTCATAAATTATTTAGTGCTTTCCAGAACAGGATAATGACTAATAAATTATTACGAAAATTTTCATACATTAATTGTACATAAAACATTATATGTACTTTAATAATCATATGATTATAAAGATGAATGTTTTTTTTGTTAAACGATATCCACCCCTCACTTTTGATAAATAAAAATGGATTAGAATAGTGATTATTGCAAAAATTAACTAGACCGATGAAACAAAATACAAAAAACATATCGCTTTTTAACAAAGTCAAAATAAAATTTTAAGTCGAAGTTAGTAAATGTTGGTACAAAACCTCATGATATGTTTTTTTAAAATGCTGCTGGTTTATTGTTCGTTATGTTTAGCTTCAGTGAATATACCTTTTTTTTTTAAAATGGAAACACTTTTTGGTCAAAAAGTAATCTGACAACACTGTCCATAAATAGAGACAAGGAAATTGGCCCACTAGCAAAAGACAAAGCTACTATGCGTCTAATACATGTTCCTTTTCCGAAGTGGGAGTCGCCTTCTGGCCTCCCGCCATCACTTTGCCTATTCAACACGGTCGGATAGGTCCCGCTTATTCTATAGTCTATCTATGACGTAGATATAGATAGTGTTGCTTTATCTGGAAAAATACCTGTTAGTGCCTTTCATTTGTACTATACTTTTCTTTTTGGTGGTCAAATTTATTTTTCATTTAGTGATCTTGCATTTTATAACATTATTTTTCAACAGAACGCTATCTTTTATATTTTGTATGTTTAATGATAAACTATATCTCCTACTTTTTATTCATTCCAAATGTTACTAAACTCAGCCATATCCAATCCAGCAAACAAACAAAAGTTTCTATCACAAATGAATCTAAATGAATCGTCATCAACGTCAATTGTAAGCAATAAATACTCACTAAGCCTTTGTTCATCTTCTAATGTCCACATGTCTGTATTCAATCCCGTATTGTACAATTCAATCCTTTTAAACAATTTTTCAACACTTTCGTCAATAAAAACGTTCATTTTAACTCTCATTTTATGTTTTTTATTATCTTCAAACATGTCGTCAGTGCAATCTATAACTTTTAGATTCATATTGCTGGCAACACTAACATTTTCTTGTAACCAATACAAAGATTCAGTGTTATGGCAACCGTAAACTAAAGCGCCGTTTTGAACGCCATAACACTTTAGAAGAGGTAAAAAATGTGTTTCATCTATTTTATGCGACAGCAAATTTTGTATACCTTTTACTTGAGTCTCTGTTATATTTTCTTTTGGATACATCGAATGAACTATATTGACTTTTTTAATTTCTTCAATTTTAGTTTTTTTATACTTCTGCGAGTTAAAAGTCTCGGAATGACTTCTATAACGTTTACTAGACGCTGGACTTAATTCGCTTGGATAAAGTTCTACTTTCATTTCACTTTTTATTTCATTATATTGATCGACTTTTACCATTTTCATTTCTATTTTTGAATTGTTTTCAGATTGGCTGGTTAAAGCTTTTTTGACATCACTGTTATCACAATATTTCACACTTTTACCTAAATCTAAAATAATACTGTTATTTTCACTACAATTTTCTTCTTTTATATTGTCATCTAACAAACTATCTGTTTTAGAAATATCCATTGATATGTTTCCATTATCAGTTGTGTTTAAACTCTCATCCATCATTGTTTCTTTTTTAACATTTTTAATATTTTTTTCCGTTTCAATAGTATCATCAAACTTCATGTCTTTTTCATCCAAAGTTAAATAAGTTTTGCTTAAAGCACTATTGATAAATCGATTTTTGTATATAGATTTACTCAAAATCATTAATCTGAAAAAAAAAAGACATTTTTTTTATTTTTTGCCAAGATAAATTTGTTGTTTTCTTTTTTTAAAGTTCTGTAGCCAAATAGCAAAAAAGAACCCTTATATTTTTTGGAGTTTACAGCCATATAATTCCTAATATATAATATGATAAACAAAAAATTTGTGTGTTTACACATAATTTTTATTTTATAAATGAGTATGGATTTTTCTCACGCACCTCAATGTGTGGTGTGTAGTAGGATAGGTCTTTAGAATTCGTTTTAGAATTATAAAAATCTTTTTTCGTAATTATATACATATGTTCATAGTATATTTTGTGAGTCATTGGCTCCCGAAGATAAAAAAAAAGTGTGTGCGAAAAATAACTTTAAAACTATTAAAAATCAGAAAAAAGTCACGATATTAGAGCTTCAGATACGCTTTTAATTATTTTTTTCTTGTCCAAATCGCTTCGCAAAAGTACAAATTCTAAACATGTGTCGTCAATTATCTTATACCTTAGGTATGTTTTTCTACGCAACTAACAAAATAATCGACGACACACTAGACTTAGTATTCACTCTTTATAAAACACTAAGTTTTACAGCAAAATAGTTAATTAATGAGTACTTCTATATTGTTCCTAACCGTATTTTTGCCTTTAGGCTGCTATAAGGACACCTACCTTATTGCCTTGTTTCCTATACAGCTTATTAACAAGACTACATTTAACATTCCAATAAATAATACTTACTCATCTTGCACGTCGATATTAACAAGACATCTTTCTTTTGAAAGATATTCCAAAACATCCTTATAAATATTGGCTTCCATATCACTGTGAAAACTAAATTTCTGTCTTTTACTAACATTATTAACGAGATTCGACACAAGTGTCTTCTCTTTGTTATTAATAGAAGTTTCAAATACAATAACCTTTTCCGCCTTATCACCTTTAACAAGTTCTAGAATCTTTTTAAGAATAACAACTCTGAGCGCTTTAGTTTTATTAGATTTACAATCACTGTTATAATCTATTCCAACTGTGTCTATGCATACATTTTCAAAATCTAAATTGGAAACCAAATCACAATTTTCAGAATCCAATTCATATTTCTTATTCACTGGTTTGGTTTGATTTTCATTAATCAGCGATTTGGTTTCTTTGAGTATTTCTTCAAATTTGTACTTTTGTGTTTCATTAGTTTCTTTTGGTTTTTTAGTAACTTTAATACTAAAATTTAATTGTGGTAGAGTAAGTAAGGGTTGGCTTTTTTCTACTTCCTTTCGCAGCTGCAGTTGCCTTTTTAAAGATAACTGTGGCACAGTATTTGATTTTGTCAAGATTATTTTGCTGTAATGAATAAGAAAACGGTAAACAGCAAATTCTAATTTTCATACATTTTTACACAAAAATACGCAATACCCTTAGACCAACCCTGTTTTGGATCTTCTTCTTAGTTCGTCAAGAACTAGAATTGCTACTTTTTGACATGAATCCCCTAAGATATAATTTTCCTGTAAATTCACTTCTACTTTATGGACTTGTACGAGTATATTGCTGACTGTAGTACATAAAATTTTAAAATAAAATTGGTTCCTAAGAACAAGTCCCATAAGATACGTGAAAATAGTTAACTCACTTCATATAGCCTAACTTCCCTATTGGTGACCTTTAATTTTTGACGCTAATAGGACCGGGTGGCGTATGTAGTAGAAATGGGGAGCTGTCATATCGAACTATCGAAGGTTCGATTCCCTGTTCGGGCAACCAATATTGTTACAATTGTGAATTCTGATTCAAGTTGTCTCTTGGTTTATGTTCAGTACAGCGATAGGCTAACTACCTGTTACATTCGGCCGTAGTGGCATTTTATTATTTATATTTAATAATTCACATACTTACAAATTGACAACACTGCTATTTAAAGTTATAGCTATATTCTGTATCAATCTATCCTTAATCTTGTTGACTAAACATTGTTCCTCATATGTATGTAGACTTAAATTTTTTCTTTGATTGAAGGAAGTGATACAAGATTTTAAAAAACTCTTTACTTTTGAATTTACATTGTAGCAAAGGAAACTAATTTCGTTTTTATCGTTAGAAATAAGTTCCAATATATTTGTTAACAGTTCTAATCGGAATGCTGCTCTTGACTTTTTATTACTCATGGGTTTCTCTTGGTTAAGTGTCTGACCTAATGGGAATAATACCGCATTTATATTTTGGGTATTTGGACTTTGGGTGAGTCCTCCTGATGAGGCCAGAACTGTATTTATGTGTTGCTTGGTTTTTCCTTGGTCTAATCCTGCTGATGAAGGCTCAACTGCTTTAGTTTTTTTAGTATTTTTTTCTTGAAATACGTGCCCTAATCCTGCTCCTTGGGCCTGAGGAGAAAATACGAATATTAACTTTTCTGGACGTATAGTTATTATAGTTTAGTCTGATAAACCGCTGGAAACTTTAAAAATGGTGTGTTTTAGCTATATAAGGCGATTAAACAACTTACAAGATCAAGCGGCAACGTAATAGGTTCGGTTATCCCTTCACCCCTCACCCCAAGCGCTCCGCCTTCCCACCCCATTAACTGCATCATTCTAAAACCCAAAAAGTTTCTAATAATTTGTATTATAATTAACTTTTATATATGCATAACTTAACGCCTTTTTTCCTTAGGGATAGTCAAAGACAACAGGAATTCCTTAGCTACGATTCTGGCACGCTTCTTTTGCTTCATTCATAGTCATCGCTTTAGAAATCTTGATCTTGCCTTTCCTAAAAACGGACTCAATTTGATCAAGATAGGTTAAAAGTTCTACCTCTACTAGAATTCCACGACCCGATTTACTTTTGCCTCATAAATTTGTTTCGTGTATCTTTCACTCAAGCCATGTCTTTACTAGGCACCAATTGACGCATAACATGTTGCGCACATGTTGAACAACGTCATCTGTCTATGCAACATAAAACGTATCATCGGGCAAAGTCGCGTAAATTGTTGCCTAATACAAGGCTAGACCCTCATCAACTCAACATGCTCAAATCAACTTGACTAACCAAAAAAGTGACTTAACCCTTTCAGTCTAGGTGGTTAGCGTAACTAAACACCTAATTTATTGAGTTTCTTTGAATAAAAAACTTTTTTTTGTATATTTTTTGTTACCAAATTTTAGTTTATATAGTGATTACCGTTTAGCTTCAGCATAATTTTTTTTTTTTTTAGATATTAATTAAATTTTCAGAAAATAAAATTTTCTTTGTATTTACAAAATTAAATCATTTTTGATAAGGATTCAAGACAAAGAGTAAAATTCAAAAAAAAAATCATTTATCTCTTTTAGAAAAAAACGTGACTGAAAGAGTTAAAATATCTACCGAAAAGAAAAATGTTTATCTTACACTGACTTTATAACAATTATTTGTTAGATAATCCGCCATCATAATACATTCTGTGAAAATTTCAGGCATCTACTTATTTCGATTGAGCTCTTTCATCGTCTAAAAGATAGAGCCCTTTAATGGTCGAACGGGCAATCAGACAAACAGCGCAGGCTTAGTAATAGGGCTCAGGTAGAAAATCGAATAAAATAACCTTTTACACAAATCACTAACGCCATCTATTGAGGTATTGATATTACCTTGATACTTCGCTACATCGGTACCGAGGGTTTTACAGTACATGATTCATTTGTCTTCGGTAAGAAACGAACCTGAATAATGTTGTCAGTAATAAAAATAATTTAAGATATCCATTTAAGTTATTTAAAGTGGCAAGCCAATCCAATAAACATTGGCATAAAACAAACAAAAAATAAACGGTGACGATGTTCATCTTAAATATAACCAAACCCTTAAACATGAATCGCTGCCTAAGACTTCGTACGTCCGCAGCACAAGGGCACATGCCTCACTTTGCAGTAAGATGGCTTATATCATTGTACACCTCGATGGCTCAGTGTTGTTGTGTTGGCTTGACTTTTCAGAGTTTTTAAGCCGCTAACAAAGCCTTGGCTTAACGAATGCTGTTACATGGCAATAGCCAGAACTGACGGTTTAGCATGCCCCTCGAAGCCGAAGAAATATCTATTAAAAATATAAAATACACGTTAATATATTTTAATATGACGTTAATATAAACAAAACTTTTTGCTAATTGTCTTTCTATCGGATGCCAACAAATAAAATTATTCCTACGTCAGCTGCAAAGAATTATGGGCAATAGGGATAATTCTATGAGTTGCATTCTAACCCTTGTAACAAGTTACGATTAGAATAAATATGTTCATTTAGACCTTTTTTACGAATTATATTAGATTTTTTTATTAAAATTGCGTGCACTTTATGTACTGTAACCACGGACAGTAATATATATTTTTTTTAATAATAAATTAATAAACGCAGAGTTCAAAAATACCCATTAAAAGATACAACTATCATTTAATACATCTCTTACAGCAGTGGTCGTCAAACTTTTTTAGTCAAGGGCCAATAGAGCCCATGTGGGGTAGCAACTAGGGCCGTATATTTGGTTTAACCTTGTCTATGTTTTTATCAATTAATTAGCAATATATTATTAACTGGCTTATTTTCGTTATTTTATTAGTCGTTGGATTCCTATAGAAACTCTTTGATAAACCGCTACGAAAAGTATTTATTATGTTATTCTCTGTTTCTGTAGATAACCCTATGCCAAAAATCAAGTCACTTATTTTGCATGTGCAACGTGAAGAAATGTTGCCCTGCAGTTTTATGCGTGGAGAACTGTTTTCCAATGGGAAAAGTAATATTCATAATCGCCCTAGATTCACATGTTTTAAAAATAAAGTCTTCCTGCATAAAAGAAGAGTCATTCATTTAATTATTAATTTTATTTATATTACTTATACTTCTTCGTACCTATAGCTATTGCCAAAAATAAGTTAATTAGATGCTCCGTTACGAATCTGAAGAAAATATTTCTGAAGTATTTCACTGTTTTCTCAGCTTTCGAGGCAAATCTAGCTGAAGCTAATATTAAAACATGTAATAGTGGAATATTATCTGCAGAAATATACATTCACTTAAGAAATCTTGATCGGGATAAAAGTAACCTACTTATTTTATTCTACGTGCCTCTATGTTTCTACCAAAAATCAGGTTAGTTGGGTGCTGCGTCAAGCAAAATCAAACAAACAGACGTTAACATTTAGGATTTATTACGGTTACCTAGGAAAATATACAAAAAAAATAATATTCAGTTAAAAGTATAGACAAGGTTATAAAAAAATAGTCTGAGGAAATAACTAAGGTCTTACATTGCAAAAACCAAGTTGTGGTTATTTTTCTATTAAACATTACAGCAGCTTATGTTAGTAATGTTAATTTGATACAATGCAACAATGTTAAATAGTCTATATCTCAATATGTTTGTGAGTTATATTGCTACAAAGTTCATTTATACACTTTTATACGTATCATTGCAGTTAAATTGATTATTAAGTTCAAAGGTCCAATAATGATGGAAGTTACAGCCAAGTTTCTGCTATGTCAGGTCGAAAACTTGCAAATGTAATGTGCGATATATAATCTTACCAAAACTCGGTGAGAGTTTTATGCCCAGTGGGATTTTTCTAAGGAATGACACTATCTATATATAAATAAAGTGTTTTGTACTAAAAATTACACTCACCTTTTGCCCTTTTCACATTCTAACGGTACAGCTAATGCTTCTAATAAATTCGCTCTTATAGAGCTGGAAAGAAGCTTCTCTTTAGTTCTTCCTCTTCCATTTTTGTCTATATTCTGTTTTTGTGACTTATTTTGGTCGGGCTCATTACTAATTTGGTCGGGCTCGTTACTAATCGCAAAAGCGCTCTGGAACTGAATTTGATGTACTGACGAGTTTTCGCTGAAAGAAAAGGCCAAGCGTCAATTTAGACAAATAAGAGTAAAGTGACGATCTGTAACTACCGTAAGCATTATTCGAAATCAAAAATATTTTGAAATTCAGTTAATAAGACTGAAGAAAAATAGACTTGGTACGATAAATTTCTGGATACTTCGAAGATATCACAAACTTAAACACTGGTTGGAGCTATCGTTCTGTTCGCATACTATAACAAACCGCCGCTGTGTTTCTAACATTAATTACGTAAGGATTTTTTTTTTGATTATTCGGACCCTTGGCGAGATTGGGTGTGATGTGAAAGACCCACCGCCGCTGTGTTTCTAACATTAATTACGTAAGGATTTTTTTTTTGATTATTCGGACCCTTGGCGAGATTGGGTGTGATGTGAAAGACCCCTTCCTCTATCCATCACGTGAGATTTACTCAATAAATTTTAAGCCAATTTATACTTTACCTCGTTATAAAACATTATACCTCGTTAGGTTGCACTATAATGAATTCATTTATACTGGGATATCACCTTCCCTAACTAAACACATTACGAAGTCGAAGTCAGATTTTGCGACATTCTTCCCTCCCCCCATGTTTATCTTACATTTTTTTAAGGATGCCTCCTTTAAATAACACCGGCTGCACATATTGCGCAAATATCGTTGGGCCAACATGTGCAGCCGGTGTTATTTAAAGGAGGCATCCTTAAAAAAATGTAAGATAAACATTGGGGGAGGGAAAAATGTCGCAAAATCTGTTGGCTTAGCGATATTTGCGCAACATGTAGGTAAATCGTCGCAAAGCGCTGGCCCCGACAGTCGCAAAAGCGTTGGGAGATATAACCGGCAACCTGTGTCCCAGCGTTCGAATAATGATATTAAACGGGTCAACGGTGGGTCAATGTGTGGAGCCCGTGTTACGTATAATATGTGTAAAGAAATGGCCCGCAGATGTGCGTTAGGAATTTGCCAACACAGTGTGTCCTAGCCTGTGGATAGCAAAAAAAATTATACGGACCTTGATATATTTTTCGTGGTGTTTGAACGATCTTATTTTTAACCAACTTCAAAAAGAACGAGATTTTCTATTTATAACCGCGGTACACTGACGGAAAACGTTCAGCCTAAATCGGTGGCACAAGAAAATTTGCACAGGAGTTTCTTAAATAACGAGGGTGGGGAAATTTTAAAGAAGGAGAAATGGGAGTACAATAAGGGATAAAAGTTTGTATGGGAAGTGAAAATGCTCATTTCACTTTGTAACGGAACACCTAATGCTTCTAACCACCTTGCTTTCCTGGACCTGGAACGAAGCTTCTCTTTACTTCTGCCTATTTCTTTTTTGCCCGTATTCGGTTTTTGTGACTCACTTTTATAGGGTTCATTACTAAACGCACCAGTGTTCTGGAACTGAATACGCTGTATTGACGAGTTTCGGCTGGAAAAAAGACGAAAATAATGATAAAAAAAAAACACTCTTACCAAATATAGTCTTAAAGTAATTATTGACATGAGTAAGATCTTACTTTCGCTAAGTGTGGTGTATTCCACTTATTAAAACAAACCAAATAAGCCCAAACTCGAGGGGCTTACTAGTAACCATAAAAGTGTTCCACTATACACCTCCAGCATGCATCACCAGACTCTGTCCTCAAGCATAATGTATTCTTATCGTTAAAACAAACTAAATGTAGTCAAACTCGAGGGGTTTAATAGCAGCAATTAAAGAGACCACCTGGTTTAATCATCAGCAAATCATTGTATTGTCATCAATATTACATAGCAAAGTTTTAAATTGATAGAATTAGTAGTGAATTATATTCCACTTAGTTACAGGTGAAGCTAATAAAAGTGTGTTAAAAAAAGTTTCTTACCGGCTCTTCTTTGTAGAAGATGTTTGTTTACCCAATTAACTTAACTTAAAAAATATAAATTAAAAATACCGCCCATGCAGGGGCTGTTTAGACAGGCCATGCATAGAATAAGTTTCCGTAGTACTTGCTTAAATTACATTTTATGAAGTTTAACATTATACACACGTACCTACTAGCGTCAGATGTAGTCCAGTCTGAACGATGGCTTGCTTGCTATTAGCGAGTTCAGCAAACGTTTTTTCGATATGCATCGTCGATGAATAATTTTTAAAAAAAACCCTACAACCCGATTGTAGCGCCACCTACCGGGTCGATTTGTGAATTTGAGCCATCCAAGGACCCAAAATCAAAAAATAATACAAAATAATTCCTAGAACTCGATTGTAACGACACCTACCGGGTGCTATTGGTCATCTAAACCATACATAGACCCACTCAAACATAGACAAAAAAAATTTCAAAATGATGCAGCCGTGTAGAAGTCCAGTGTCCGACACTCGAACAGAAGAATTTAATTTAAAGATGCACCAACCTTCTTTCTACACTGACAGATGAATTTCTGGATGCTTGATTCCAAGATGGCACAAAGCAAGTTAACGTTTTGCTTTTCTCAGAACTTGAAGGCTGATTGAAGCTGTCATTTTGCTCGTATACTATTGTAGCTCCCGGCTGTGTGCTTAATAGGCGATATGCTGCACTGAAATTTCGCACAATATGTATAAATCACACCGGCTGCACGCACACGTTAGCCCAACGCTATTCAAGTAATATGTAAATCGAAGTAAAGCGATAGCTCCTAGTTGAGTTAGCCGGCACACTGTGTTCCAACGTGTGGATAACGTTGGGCCAACATGTGGATTCCGTGTAACATAAATAGAAAATTATTGTAAGTGTTATCCGTACTATTGTCTTCCTGTAATCTAAACGATTGTTTTTTTTTTACTTACATAAAAGAAGGAGGTTCTCAATTTTTCAGCGCGATAAAACTGACTGACAGACAACGTGCAGCCTTAACATTTTATTTTCCTTAAGAGTTCCTTATGTAACGTAGATAAGTACTAAGCAGAGGTTATTAAACATTCGATGAAAGTTCGTAATTTTAAAAGTTAAATTGAAAAAAATATCAGAATTGGTATTAAGGTGTCTGTTTATAAATAATGTTAGTTGAGTAAGTGTTTTTAGAAATTGATCCATTAAGATGATAAAAAAAAGGGAAAAAGTTTGTATGGGAAGTATGTCACTTTTTAAGCTAATAACGTGGAAGTTGGTAAAACAAACAAACACTTAAGAAATCTTGAGATTAGATATTTAAGGTAAAAGGCAATGAAGTTTGTTTTAATAAATCTGAATCTAAATCTAACGGTGGGGTGGGATGTACATGATTGACTAGTCCTTTAGATTATAACGTATTCTTATTACTTTACACGTACCTATATTCTTTTGATAATATTATATAATTTGATCCTTTTTGATCATAATTGCAATATTAAATTAATATGTTTTTTACTGTGTGATCAAATTCGATTAAATCAAAACAGATTAAGGAGTTAGTATAATAAAATTCAGGTAAATTGGTTATGTACATTAATTTTTTGGGTATGACAAAGTAATACTTGAAACTGATCATTATATCTACCAATACATTTAAACATTGCAACAAATGTATCTAGCTATTTATTGATTAATAGATGACTTACCTAGCTTTGTATGACGCGCCCCAGTTAGGAACTTTTATCAGTGTTAAATCCCTGAAAAGATTTTTTGTTATAAATACCGAAGTCATAATATCCTGCAGCGCTCCCTATCGGTTTATAAATGTAATGGCGTAATATGAAAGTAAGTACACAATTTTTTTATTATTCACCACCGGTATTTACAGCTATTCAAAGCGTCAGAAAATGACGGTTTGAAATGTACCTCTTGATGGTGATTTGATGATTTTGATGATCAAATTGAACCATTATTAAAATTGGGGTAAAGTTATCAACTATCTTCTTGTGATTAGAAACTGCCAAAATAAACACCTATTATCTGAGAACTTCGAACCTGATGGCAGAAACTAGAATAAACACTTTTTATTTACTAACTAATTACGCCTGTAATCGACACGGAATCTTACTGGCAGCAGTCTCAGATTGCTATTTTTTGCGTTAGCGTGACCTTCAGCGTATTTGGGCAGACAATGTCACAACTATACAAAGTCTCTCTGGCTCCACCCGCGATAATTTCGGGTATCAGCATTTCTACAGCAACTTCTTGATTATGGTAAGGAGGTTTGCGATAGCAAACTATAGTTCATTCACTTGGCATTTCGTTAGTTATTCCTGCGGAAACTTATGAATTTTCCAGAATGTCCATTGCAATCTTTTAAACTATCTTTGAGCCACATATTAGCTCAAAAAGATACTCTGTTGCGACGTGAAAGGCAAACAAACAACATTTTTGCATTTATAATATAAGTATGGTTATTTAATAAGTACCTTAAATCGCTAGCCATTGCTCGTCGGTCATGCAATTTTATTGTAAAACCTCTGTGGGCTTTCATTTTCCTTAACATAGCCATATCTTCATCGGAGAGCATATCCTTTAATTTTTTAGACTTAAGCAATGTGATTATCAGCTTCACAAATTCAACTTCATCTGTGGTAAAATTCTTTAAAATTATAGTAGCCTTTAATCCGTCAGAAGTAAAGTCTAAAAGTTCTTGCAGACATCTGTTTTTAAAAGAAGATGACACGCTGCCTACTGTTTGTTGTCGCGTCATTTTTAATATTTGCTTTCTGCTTGGAGCCCTTTCTGGTACATTGCGGTTATGCGTCACTGCAGGAGTCATAGGGATGTTTTTGTTCCTGTTGAAAGAAATAATTAATATAGACTTTTATATTATCAGCGTAATGCAGTAGATGCGGCTTGTTGGACCTAAATATTCGTGAGAGGCAGGTTTATCGTTTTTCAAGTCAAGCTTAACTATCAAGTGTGCGTTTAAGGTTAGTAGAACCTTATACTAATATACAAAGACTGGTTGTAAACATTCGCTAGACCTATTTTCAACCGACTTCAAAAAAGGAGAAGGTTCTCAATTCGACTGTATTTTTTTTTTACTTTTCAAATCGATGTATTTATGAAAATAAATCGTGAAACTGAACTCAGTTGCGTAAGCGATGTTCTCCGAAATAGTCGGGAATCTTACGTTTCATCTTTTTGTATTAGTTATTGTTAGAGCAAAGTTATTATGTAAGAAGAAGGCAATAAGATAATAATTCTAACGATTCAAAAGTGGTTGCAAACACCTAAGGACAAAAAAAATCAAATAAATTTAAAAAAATACTTTGACTATATCAATATTTTTTAGGGTTCCGTAATCAACAAGGATCCCTTATAGTTTCGCCATGTCCGTCCGTCTCGCTATGGGAAATATTGATCATATTCATATCAAAAATCTGTACTTTTTTTTTGTTTATAAAGATATCGCTTTTAAATTTTGCGTGAATATAGTCATATCATTTCATAAAAGAAAGGTTGTAGGAAATGTGGAAAAACATCTTCATGCATCGAATCCAGGCACGTAACGTGGATAAACCATATTGATAGCTGCTTTTGTCTTCTGGTCTGGTTGTCACTTTATCGAGATCATTCATTTGACGAGGAGTAGCACGACATATATAGTGAAAGTCGAACTAGAGGGGAGTTTCTGTTAGCACTTGCGCAACTTATCCGTTATCATAGTAAGAAATACTTGGTGTTCAATCTCCACACCTTCACCTTCTTAATTTATTAGCGTTGAAGTAATTAAATTAATTTGTCGTTTTATATTGTCTACTCTTGTCTTTTCAGGAGTTTCTTTTGAAAACTCGATTGATATACGAGTACACGGTAAAAAAGAATTAGTTGAGCCAAGAGAATATCGTTTCATATATGCACCAACGAATATTTACTTCATCTAAGATATTATTTCTCTTAAATATTTAAAATAATATGAAGTTATCACAAGATCAAATTTCATTGAACCAGTAAATAAAACTCTATCAATTTGAAACAATATTTAATTCATTGAAGAAAAATATGCTTCTTTATTTGAAACACTTAGTTTTCTTGGGCGTAGAACTTCGTGCTTTATTGCACGGAAGAAATTTCTAGTTCACACAAGAGAATAGTGCTCTTAACTAGACTACATCAGCTCTTAAATTAATAACATTATATTTTAGTTTAAAACAAAAAATGTTTCGGTCCAAAATGACATAGTTAACCGTCAAGATTAAATAAAGTTTTTTTAAAAAGCCCTACGCCTCTTTTCTGGAGGCTTGGGCCATATAGAGTCAGTCTACCGCACTGACTTAGTGTGTCTTAGCGGACGTTGTCGAGCTAGTTAGTGCCCTAATGCAGAGGCACAGGCCTCTTTTTCTGGAGGCTTGGGCCATATAGGCAAGTCTACCCGCACTGCCTTTATATGGACTTTGTCGAGCTAAGGTAGCTTATTCTCGCCTTTAGCTGATTATACAGCGTTATGTTTAATTATAATTGTTATGACTATTTAACGATCCTTCTTAAACATGGAAGAAAAGCGGTCACCCATCCAAATACTGACCACGGTCGACGTTGCTTAATTTCGCTTATCGTTTCTGATAGACGAATGCGACTGTTTGCTGGATGCTTGTGGTGCGGCGGCAAAGAGGAGATCTCCTGCCAGGCGACGTGTTATGCCTGGGGACCGCCGTGGTCCACTTATCATTCTGTTCGGTTTTCTATATATACTCATGGACAGAAGAAACTTTGATAGCGCGATGTAGGACGCGTGACGTCAGCCTTGCTTGTAGCGGTATGATATGATCCGCTACAAGCTTTACAATTCTCAGAAAATAATTAACTGTAGGTTTCTCGCATAAACTGATACTAATTTGACGCACAAAACCCTACAATAAACAATTATTTAAAATTAAAAGCCAACACGAAATCCTATGAAGGACAGTGATGAGATTCATTCAATTTTGAAAATGCAAGTATTTACTTAAACGAAAAGAAAATTCGTTCAAAGGGATACTAGTTGATTAATTTCAACGAAAATGTTTAATATTTTAAAGCAGGTATTTTATTTGTTTCGACTAAAACAATAGTTTTAGCATAAAATATCAGATTTTGAGTCAAGAATCTAACAAATTCTGTTAAAATTATTATTTTCTCTAATTCAAAACAATATTATCTTAACTGAACATTTCACTGGCTTTGATTTAAGATACAATTATTTTCATCGAAAAATATAGTTTTTAATAAGTGACGTCGCAGATTTAAGAAAACCATGATTTTGGCGCAAAATAAATTATATTAAAGCAAAATAATTTTTTTTTTCAAACGAAGAAAAATAAGTGTTGCATATAAAAATGTATTTATTTTCTACAAGAACATTAACTGTCTTAGGGTAATTAATTTAAGTTTGGTTGATCTAAAATGTACATTTATTTGGTTAAAAAAAAATTTGTTCATACGAAAAGAAGTTTATCAATTTCGATTGATAAAATGATTTTTTTTCTGGGAAATAATATTGCCTTCTGTGAACAAAATATGTCCAAAATAGTTGGATTTCTTGACTGAATGCAAATTACTTTGGTGGAATAGAACTTGGAAACTCTTTTTTTTCCGTGTAGGTCGACAAAATTTTACTGATGAAGGAACAGGGTTCTGCCAAACTATTTCGCTTGTTTCTAAATCAGTCAATTTAATCGGCACCAAAGAAGTTATCAAACACCAATATAGGGCTTTAAGTTATGAATGTTAAACTTCTAGTAGCCATTACTTGCTTTATGAATAGCTAACTTTATGAGAACTTTTCTTACCAATTTTTTTAATAACGTAGAATAGTATGTTATGGCGAACGCAGGCTTGCAAATGTATATTACCAAAATTAATATAAAATTAAACAAGCTTATAATTGTCTTTCACAGTGAATTAAAAGTTTATCTAAAATCACTCTTATATCGATCTATCCTATGCTGCTGGTCTAATATTTGTTTTGAATAAGAGCTAAAAACCATGTTTTGAAAGTGCTCTTACGCTATTCAAATATATAAGACCAATTTGACAATAGCGTTTATTAAGCCTATAATAAAATAAAACAAGCTTATAAAAAAAGTGGAT
The DNA here is from genome assembly GCA_946406115.1 of Apoda limacodes. NCBI lineage: Eukaryota > Metazoa > Arthropoda > Insecta > Lepidoptera > Limacodidae > Apoda > Apoda limacodes. Next base: position 44,708,214 of record OX291540.1, read on the forward strand.
ATAAGATCACAGTTTTTCTTAACTGCGGCTAGTTTTAGTAAATGTTAAACTAACAAAATAATTTTGAATTAACATTATAAGACTACGTATTAAGCTTAAACGTCTTTTAAACCATTTTAACTTATTTGTGACCAATATGAGCGTTGTCATGTTCTAAAACAATTGCTAAAGCGATATGAGTCTCCGATTCTTAAGGTGCGCATTCTAAGACTACTTTGCTAGTTGGTAGTTACACCATCAAGATTGAGGGTATAAAACTGTAATAATTAATTTTAGAAAGCGTTTAGATTTTTTTTATATACCACTAAGGTGGCAAACAAGCTTACGCCTGATGGTAAGCGGAAATGTTATAATTGCATCAAAATCCCGCGAAAACTCAAGATGTTGTCGATTATATCTAAAAGAGCAGTAAACATCATAATATCTACGACCACCCCTTCAGGGATAAATGTCCTGACGGTATTTATAATTATTCGATAAAACAAAAAGTTTCAATACATATTTTTTGTCATCAGAGGTATGTTAATAAGTATTGTTTGAAAGATTCACGGTTTATTATTACTATTAAACATAATGTTTTACGGGGTTCTTACCGCGATTAAACATAATGTTTTACGGGGTTCTTACCGTGATTAGCCGAGGAAATGAGCTCCCGATATTTCGGTGCTGTTGCAAGCACCATGATGATGATTATGTATAATTTCAAAATCTAAAAAATACTCACATATTTATATCAGTAGCCGTAGTATCCTTTATGGGTATTTTTTGAAGCACTAAACGTCTGCAAAATAGATATATACTTAGTATTTTAAGTTTTGGGCATATATAATATCCAAAATTTTGGCCACAGGTCAGGACTTGTCTCTGCGATATCCTAGAACAGCTAGCGACAACTGAGCTACGGTAACTGGCTAAAAATCCCAACCATGTTTCAATATCATTTCTATGTGTACTTACTCTTGGCGCACGGCCTGCCCTCACCTTAGGGAAGGACGATTTGGACGTATTGTAAACTTCACAATGTGTATGCATGTATATCCTTATATATATAAAAAAATTCGTGTCACGTTGTTTGTCCGCGATGAGCTCCTAAACTAATGAATCGATTTGATCAAACTTCGTAATCTGTCATTGATCCAACTTAAAAGATAGGATAGTTTTTATCTCGATCTGTTAAGTGAGAGCCGGACTCGGGTACTTTAGGTGAAAACCAACGTTCTTCGGGTTACAGAGGGACGGCAGCGGAACAACGTTTGCCGGGACCGCTAGTATAAAATAAAATAGTCAAAACCTGGTTAAAATGTTAAGATAATAATAATAATAGAAACAACTAAACACAGAGATATTCATTTAAACCACATATATATACCACATACCTAGCTAGCTATACAATGTCAAATATTCAAATGTGGGCGCACATATTGTAAATGCAAGGCTGTAAGTATCGAAAAGCAAACAAACATATTAACAGGGCTCTAACATGATTACTCGGTCCCGGTATTTCGATTCTGTTACAAGCTCCATATGATGGTGGGATGATTGTTGTACTTGCGAGTATGAACACGGCAAGGAGGGGCTCCTTAATAATAATCCATAAGTCTATTCTTAACGCAAAATCTCTCTGCAGGTCAAGCCATAAATCAAGTTTAGCGTAATGCTGTGCACAGCAAGCACGCACTAGCGATAATAAAACACACGTTGACCCTCAATTACGCGCAACGTAATGATGTATGGTAATAGCGCAAAACGAGATGCAATCTGCTATTAATAATTTGTTGTGGTGTTGTTAATAAACTTACTTAATGCCACATCAACGTGGTGTTCAAATAGGAACGGTTAAAATTGTCGTAGCGGTTATACATTACATATACATATGCGTAAATATACAAATTAATACGTACAATGTATATATACATATGGTATATACAGTATTATTTTTTACCTGTCTTATCATGTAGGCAAATATGGCGTATTGGAGACGAGAGACAATTTTTGTGTTGGGAACTCGGCTTTTGAGTTATTAAACGAATATTTTCTCATATTAGTGAATACCTTTAAATGAATGCATAAATTTAATCTCGGAGATTAATTTCCTGCCGATAGCGAGTGGTGAGGCGATAAATAGTGACATTAAGGGGTACCTAGTCTGTTTCAGCATTGGGCGCTAGATCAGTTTATAAAAAACGCTAATTTCCGCTAATCATGTGTGATTTAAAAAAACGCTAGACTATATATATAATATAATTATTGCAAGTTTGCTAATAAATAAAACATCACTTTGCATTAAAAATAACAATAAAAATTAACAAATTTCTGATTTTTCAAATATTTGTAATGATATGATATGACCTTTTTTCATGATTATTCAAGACAACGGGAAGTACCACACCTTGCTTTGTGCCAATTTTTATGATTCTTCAAGACAACGGGAAGTATCACATAGGGTTTGGTTTATTTGTAAATGCCAAAATAAGCGACAAAAGTGGCCGTATATTTTTATGGCGTTTACTTAGAAGCTTCATATATTTACAGCTTCAAGTGGAGCGTATAGATCTTAGCATTTGATATTTATTTTAACCTTGATACATTCACGCGTTCCTGAGAAAAGGGGTCTTAACAGACAAAGAACAACAAAGTGAAGTGAATCGTGTGGTCGGTGAATCAGTTTTACGTTTGTTTTACGTAAAAAATATTTTTTTTCTTTTCAAATAATTATAAACGGTTATCTTAGAACTATTGTTAGACCTACAGATATTGCTCATACGGTAATGAAAGATCTAAAATCATTCTATTTTATTCGTACGCTCTTCGCATCTCTAAGATCCATAGACACCAATGATTTAGGAATATTTAATCTGTTATACTCTGTGGAAATGGGTTATGTCAGTACTTCGATTTTCTTAAAAATATTGTATTTAAAAGGATAATAGGAATTGTTTATTGATGTGATATATTTGTATGTTAGTATAATGTTTGTTTTTCAACGCAAATGAATTTTTGGTGGGTAATATTTAGTGAAAAGATTCTGTCACAATCTTGTAAATTTGATAAGACGTGAATAAGAATACTACATGATATATCAGAAATTTAATGATGTCAATTGACTAATTAAGATGATAAGATAATAATTTTGTAACAAATCCTTTCATAGTACATAGTTACATAGTACGTAGAACTGATGGTCGATGGGGCCGAAAGGTTCTCAAATGGAGGCCACGGACTGGCAAACGCAGCGTCGAACGACCGCTCCACAAGGTGGTCAGACGAAATAGCGAAGGCCGCAGGAAGACGCTGGATGCAGGCCCCTTCCAACCGTTTTCTTTGGAAATCTATGGGAGATGCCTATGTTCAGCAGTAGACTTCTTGCGACTGAGATGAAGATGATGAACAAATACTTAAATGTGTTTTCTTTAAGTTTTCAGGGAGCATGTTCTAAAGTAGTGCCGCTTGAACAGAATTGGATATAAAGCCAGAACGCTGGACGGTATTCGGAGCAGCATATAAGTGGATAAGTGAAGTGATGAAGTGAACGAAGCTCTCTGTCATAAAAACAGTAAAGATATTAAAATAATCTTTTTAAATAAGGAGGGGAATGATAATTATTAAAAATATTAGAAAGAAAAATAGAATTCTGACATATCTGCTTTCACGTTCGCCAGTTTAGTTGAGTATGGTATTGGGAAATGAGGTAAAATTTACGCTTATTGAAAACAAATCTTGTTCAGGAATTTAAAAGTCGATCAAATTTATCGAGAAAATTTTGTGTCACATCCAAATAACAAACATCAGCATAGTCAATGACGGGAATAATTAAGTTTTATACAAGTAAACTTTTGGTCGCCGATGGAAAGAAATGTTTTAATGATATAGCGACCGCAGAGCGTGAAACACTTTTCGACTTATTTCTGAAACTTGAACAGTCCAACTAAAAATATTGTCAATGTATAGTCCTATAAGATATTTGACACTTGAACTAAACTACGATTTCGTTATTATAATACCTCTATTGGAGCACTGAAATTAATCATACTGAGTAATCTAAAGCTGCCTATGATGATCGCTTGACATTTTTAAGGATTTACAGGAGGTTAGCATTTATTTCATCAATGAAATCAGATATGTTGGCACTACAAGTGTTCTTGTAAATTTGCATGGTAATTGCAGATAAGAAGATGGGTTATAAAGTTAATTAAAATGGAGAACAGCAGCGGGGAAAGGAAGATCGCACCAGTCAGAAGAAGATTGGTCTATCCGAACACATTTTTCACATGAAGATAGGGTGAAACCAGTTTATAGCGCTGGAAGAAATTTTAAGTTTAGTCAAAACAAAGAGAAGTATATCGTAATCTACAGTGTTGAAGGCATGCATGAAGTCAACTAGTACCAAAATAGCAACATTAGTGACTTCCATGCTCAATGTAATATCTTCGGTGACCTTGACAAGAGCTGAGCAAGTGGCGAAAACCAGATTTAAATTGACTTAGAAGGTGGATACTGAAAACATAACTGGAAAACTGTCGGTTCACACATGCCTCCAACATTTTTGATAAGAATGGTAATATGGATACCGGTCGAAAGTGGCAAAGAGATGTGGGACTAAAGATTTTAGGTAAAGAAAAAACATATGCTTTACGCCAGATAGAAGAAAATTTGAAGGCATGTATGAAGTCAACTAGTACCAAAATAGCAACATTAGTGACTTCCATGCTCAATGTAATGTCTTCGGTGACCTTGACAAGAGCTGAGCAAGTGGCGAAAACCAGATTTAAATTGACTTAGAAGGTGGATACTGAAAACATAACTGGAAAACTGTCGGTTCACACATGCCTCCAACATTTTTGATAAGAATGGTAATATGGATACCGGTCGAAAGTGGCAAAGAGATGTGGGTCTAAAGATTTTAGGTAAAGGAAAAACATATGCTTTACGCCAGATAGAAGAAAATTTAAAGGCATGTATGAAGTCAACTAGTACCAAAATAGCAACATTAGTGACTTCCATGCTCAATGTAATGTCTTCGGTGACCTTGACAAGAGCTGAGCAAGTGGCGAAAACCAGATTTAAATTGACTTAGAAGGTGGATACTGAAAACATAACTGGAAAACTGTCGGTTCACACATGCCTCCAACATTTTTGATAAGAATGGTAATATGGATACCGGTCGGAAGTGGCAAAGAGATGTGGAACTAAAGATTTTAGGTAAAGGAAAAACATATGCTTTACGCCAGATAGAAGAAAATTTACCACTAAATAGTGGTTAGTAGTAATTAATAATATGGGTAATGATAGGCGCAACAAACTCTAGAAATTTAATGATCATCTAACGACTTATTTCATCACATACCACAGCTTTAGATTTAATGGAGTGAATTATTTTGAATACTTCTTGATTAACAGAATCAAATTTAAATGACTCAGTATTTGGAGATACTAATACTTTTATTTCTATCAAGGTATTAGCTTTTGTTCCGGAATCCTTTTCCGGAACTGTGGAGAAGTTATCATTGAACTCATTAGGCAAAAAAGGAGTTGAATTTTATATAAAAGTATTTGATTTAACGTATGCAATGGGAAGTAATAATTTCCACAAAGGATTAGGTGAGAAATTAGAAATATTGTGTGTATATATATATATATATATATGCACGTTTAGCTGTACGTGCCAACAGGTTACACCGATTTCTTGCCACCTTATAGGTGTTCTATCTCAGTTCAGTGCGATTTTTTTTTAAAGTTACGGAAAGCACGATCCCTCTGCGACATAGCTGTGCGAATTTCATCAGCCATCCAGGGCGCTGATGAACGTTTTATTTTTACTTTGTGCATCGGAGCATGTTTGTCATAACGTTTAATAATGCTACTTTCTCGTCAATATCATCAGCATCCAACACAGGTATCCACTCAATTTCAGCAGCATCTCTCATTAGTTTGTTTACATCCATCCGAGAAAAAGCTCGCAAGTATATGCTTTAGATGAGGTTTCGAATCTTTAGTGTTATAGGATATCTACATAAAATAAATTATGCCGAGAAAAACCTGGGGCTAATAACTGTTCATGGGAAGCAACATGATCTCCGGAAGAGGCAAGAATTGGGTCTATTTATGTGTCGTCAATATCAATATTATGTGTTGTAGGTGCTAATGGTAGACTAATGAAATTGACTGAATCTATTATTGATAAAAGTCGTCTAGAACGCAGTGATGTGAACATGCACATGTCAGTACTAAAATCACTCATGACTATTTGATGATTGTATTCAGAACTTATGGATACTAACGTGTTCCAGGTCGGAGAAATAATCGACTGAGCGAGAACAGTAAACTACCCCAAGTGTGGCTTCAATGCCCTTGACATTGATTTCAATGAATATGTATTCACCCGACGCCGAGTAAGCTAAATTCGATGATGTTATGTGTCGAAAAGATATGTCACTACGCAAATATATTGCAACACCGCCACCACCTTTACCTATGCGGTCATTTCGTATCATTACAAATCCAGGAAGAAAGTAAATAGTCCGCAGGGTTTAAGCCAAGTTTCCGCTACCAGTACGGTGTGCACAGTGTCAGTGGAAAAAACTGCCAGACATTCAGAAAAATGATTAGGCAAGCTTTGTGCATTTATGTGACATACATTTAGATACTTAGGAAATTGCTGAAGGGTGTTTTGAAGAAGTGTGCCTAAAGTTTGAGACTCCTGGTTTGTAAAATCCATACAAGAAACAAATTATTCATCTAAATCGCAAATACAGTGCAAATAATTATCATGTATCATATCAATACTAAATAAATAAAATAAATACTAATCCATAAATAATTAATAATACTTCTACTAACTAATAAAAACTGTAAAATATATTAATTTGCTGTGATTTTTCTGCATTACCTACGAGCATGCTGTTTAAAAAATAATTTTTTTTTATTTAAATAAATTTAAAATTTAATTATATTAAAATTTGTTTATTACCTCATAATTTACAAATATGAAAATAAAAATATACCATTTTATTAGAATTTGCTTTATAAGGTGTGTTGAGACCATTACACTAGTTACGTCACTAACGTCGATATAAGACGTAAGTGCGAGGAAGCGCACCTGTGGAGCGTACCATATGGAAACCTGCAGCAAGATTTTTAGTTTTGTATACTTAAAAAGTGACCTAAACAATGAACATTTAAAAGAATTCAAGCAAGCATAGTCCAGTAAACAAAAGTAAACCATTTCCCCATTTATGAATTTGCATTGATTTGACCAATTGCATTGATATATGTATATTTTAGTATCTGGGCTTCTTTTCATGCATAAGCCAATGCCACATATTCATACATTTTTTAACATGACTGCCTTATTTTAACATTTGTTTATTTTATGGCTTAACTGAATTAGATGTAGGGGATATTGTCTTTAATTCTGATCCAATCCTCAAATTTCCCCAAAAGAAATAGGCTAGACTGTCTTAAAAAACCTATAGGGTAGCTATGATACCCGTACAGTTAGTCAAGCTGGTCTTTGTGATCATTTTCTGGAAATAAAAAGTAGGTTTTGAAAATATTGAACCAGAGTCTAATTCCGTGCAGGTTCATAGATATATAGATGACTGATTTAATATGTAACTCAAAGTATGACAAAAATAGTGACAAGGGAGGGAGGACCTAAAATTATGGAAATTAGCATGTAAAAATTAATAGATTAATTGTTAGTTACTATTATGTTCATCTTAGTAAAAAACAACATGAATATTGGACAAATCCCTACTATACTACTATGGGTTTCATACCCTCACACTAAACTAAATTACTCTGCAGTGTGAGGGAACTAAACTAAATTATGAATAATAGTCCGCGTCTCTCTTTGTTTCTATTTTAAATTGTAGGCTCATATGTATGTATGTAGGAATAAATTGATACACATAAATTATTTTAGTTCAGTAGTCCATTTGACCTGTTTGTAATTATTTATTGTTTTACTTTACAGTTTACATTACATACAACTACTATAAATTTGAAACTTGTATGTACTTAGTACCATTTTATCATTAAAGCTAAAACGAAAAAAAGTTCTTATTTATTTATCTTTTATTAACATTTTGTTTTTGTTTTTTAGTATTTGTTTGAATTTCAGCATAATAATACTATGGCAAATTTCTGCATTCTACCTATTCTGCTTCAAAAGATATTACCTTTTAAGGTTGGGCAGACAATCAGCATCTATAGGCTAATTAATATGGAACCATAAAAACTTAAGGTGGAAACCATAACAAATAAAATTAAACTTAAAATTTAAGAATCTTCTGTAATTAAAAAAAAATTATTAAGTATGGAACCAACTAATGAACCCTCAGTGCAAGAGCCCGATTTGAACTTTACTAGTTTCTTTTTTTTGCAGGTACAGCTAGTTAAAAGTGAACTTACGTCATATCATGCTTAATCTCAACTGTCTTCATTTCAATATAATACTTCAAGCTCAAAGCTTTTAAAGCTGTCCACAACGGTGCATACAAAGACTTAAAACCAAAACCAACATCCGATTCATCAAAAAGCGGTTGCTGAATTAATAAAAGCAAGTGATCTACTTGTTCTTTGGTCATTTCAGGGTATTCCATGCTAAGCTGATTATCATTTCTGATAAATTTTAAAGTGATGTTCAGGCAATTAGTTTTGAAGAATGCATTCACTGTTGATTCTTGCCTGATTTTAGCTGCCCTTGTTGAACTTCTGTTATCCATTGGAAGCTGGGAGATGTATATCTAGAAAATACAACTATATTCCTTTATTATTAAATGTTTGGTTAACTTATAAGCACTGATGACGCATCCTGTAGCAAACTGAAAGGGTTCTGGATATAAGTGCTGTGATTTTGGTTTATGATTAAGATATAGGCTAGATTGCATAAATATGCAGTTTTTGTGCAAATGAATGTTATGAAACTTGCTTTTGTCTAGTGCATTACCTTATTGAGTGATTTTCATTTATAGTGTTTAATGCTCCAAAAATCTAGAAGTGACTTTTGTTCAAACACTAGTGTGAATTTTTAAAGTGTGTGTTATATAGTTGTAATAAAAGTTAGGCAACATGCTAAAACGCAACATGGAAGTTAAAAAAGTGGCTTTGTAACACACAACTCTGGATAATTTTTATATTATGTCAAGTTGAATTATTTATACTACCATAAATATGTTTAAAAATCAACATATAACATGTGTGAAAATCAACTATCAAAATAAGTTCTGAAACAGACTTCTACTTTACGAGGTGATAATCACTTGGCAGAGAATAAAAGTGAATTAGAACTTGGCCTTAGTTAAACAAGTAGATTTTTATTATCTAGCGCATTAACAAAATTTTATCAAAAAATAAAAAAAATTACTACAACCCCTTCAAAACTTTTGATTCCAAACAAAAATAAAAAGGTTTCAAGTTTATTATGGTATAAATTACTTAGGTAGTATGAAAAAAATACATCTTATAGTAATGTATATTATATTATGTACAGAGTTTAAGTAGGTTCATGCACATCGTAATTATCACAGAAATTAGCTTTCTGGCCTTTATCACTCTCTCAACGCACCTTCTGAGAAATTCAATCAATTAGTTAAGAATATGGTCAGAGTAACTAAAAGGAAGGAACTAAAAAAAACCGGACTTAGAATATTTTTAAGTTTTTTACTTGATTTAGTTATGGTAAGGGTGTACAAATAGGGGTGCTGAAAAAAAAAAATTTTAAATTTTTTTTCTGAAGCCCTTGGACTTCAAAATTTTGTATAAAATTTGTGTATCGTAACATATATTTTGATGATAGGAATCTATACAGAGTGTAACGGAAATGCCCCAAATCCCTAAAGGGGGCAAGAGTGCACCTACTCAGCAATCACTATTCAAAGTTTCACGCTGAAAATCGGCATTTCATTTTTCCATACTAATTTCATAAAATAATTTTACGTTCTGACTTGACCACTAATGAACTTTAGAATATGCCACCCGCTAATTTATGAGAATCTAGTACTTTTGAATTCGTTTGAATTCGTACGACTCCAGTCCACAATAATTACCTACAATGCGTACGACGTCCTGTCGTTTATGTGTTCCTGGTACTTTTTTCGGCGTAGATACGAAAATTTGTGCGCGGCTACGCAAAAATAAAAACAGGCTGGTTAAAAGCTACCTACTCAACTAAAAAGCTTCACCAGCAGCTTACTTCTTTAATTCACAAATCATTTTTACTAGGCACTGCATTAAACATTTTCAGTTTTAACAAAAATGGTTCAATGACATAGGTACATTCACTAACACTGTTTTCAAAAACCAACTACCTATGTAGGTACCTATCTTAATTCACAAAAATGGTTCAAAGTAACCTTCATTTACTAAAACACTGAATTAAACCCATTTTTAATTTCCTATTTTAAAAATTAGCTAGCTAGGTACGCACGTACGTTTTCACAAAAGTGGTTCAAAGTGAAATTTTTGTGAAAAAAATTTTTGAGTATTTTAACTTCTATTTCAAACATTTGCTGGGGAAGTAGGTACGTAACATTTACAAAATGATTCAAAGTAGCCTCCATTGTTGTTAAAAAAGAGACGCGCCGCACAAAGATTACTTATACCACAAGATTAGTCATGTGCTTATACGACGTATAAGTACCTTATCTTTGCGCGCCGCAACACGTAATGATAGGCGCATTTCGAAGCATTTCCACTGTTATGAAGCTAAACGCGACTGTTATCCTCTCCAGCTTCTTTAGCTTAGACGCCCCTTCTTCACACCGTAAAAATAGCATGTGCCAGCCACACAGCACAGCCGTAGTGATATGCTTCTGCAGGCATCATATGACGGAAACATCTTGTTGTATTTGCTAATGAATAATTTACCCATTTTATTAAAAAAAACAACTTAACGAATTTCACTCATATTTTATACAAAAAAATAATGGCGTCGCGTCAAGTCGCGTGCCGTCGGCTTTTGACTGAAGATTTTGATCGGTCGATAGATAAAGTGAATGTAGTATGTAGGTACAGGACCTACTGTGCAGATTGTGCTATTACGTTATACCTAAAAAGTGTTGCCATACAGAGTTTTTTTTTGTACCATCTGTAGATAAGACATTGCGATAGAATTAGTAGCATCCTGATGTGCTTCAATATAGATTGTATACCTACTTGTTTAACAAAGTATTGTTTAATTAGGTACTTTTAATAATTAAGATTCTTTCCGGCTCCTTTCGCCACAAATTCACGTTCTTAAATAGATTGTATCAACGATTCAAAAGTGTTCTTAGCTACCTACTAAAATTAAATAAATATTAGGTATTTGATTTGATCCCTAGATATGTTACTAAAAGTAGGTATGTTTTTTTTTGTGGCGCGGTTAGCAGGTAGGTATCCTGTTATCTGTGCCGACTCTACACAGGTAACAAAAACCTAACCTAGGTACTAAGAGGGGCTTAAGTTTGATTTCTTTATCTCCATCTGTTCATTTTTACAAATCATGGTTACGATCGACAGGCAAAAAGTTATTTAATAAGATTTACCCGAAAATGAATGTGTGAATACAAGCGTAAACGGGAACGTGACATTATTGTTGTTTCATTTTTTGTAATGCGACTATTAAAAACTAAGAAGTAGCTATTACTTATTTAGCAAAAATAACAAAGTGAAATTCTTGTGATTACTAATAGTGATCTTAATTCCCAATTTTATGGTAGTTTTGCCGAGAATTCCCAAACAACCCAGGCCACAGGTGGGCGTTGACCATGTTGACCAATCGTCGTTGTGCAAATTATTAGCGCGAATCCTACATTCCGAAAATTGGGGTACCGTTTTGTTCTTTTATCAACTTTGTCTGAAATGCTAACAGTGTTCTATGAAATCCTGGTACATGGAAATTAGAAGCTCACATCAAAAGTGACTGCTATGACCATTTTAATGAACTCAATTGCCCTAATAGCTTAGGTGTAATTTAAAAAAGGGTACAAAATTATGAGAAATGATTTAGTAGAAATTATTATATTATTTTACTCAAAACATTATACAAGTGCTGAGCCTTCTTATATTTTTTTATTAAAATTTTAATTACTTAATTTTTATTAATATGCTCTGATGGAATCTTTTTACTTTTGTTATTTGCAAGATTTAAACCATTTTTTCGTGGATTACGAAAAATATATAATTATTTATGAAGAAATTTGTAGGACAGAGAAAATTCTTCTCTCTCAACATGCAAAATTTCTGATGTCCGGGTTCTTCAAAGAACAATGGATCGTAGTAGCAACATTGACTAAGTTTTTATTGTAATTAAAATTTATTATTACACAATCTTAACATATTGGATGTCACGTGGCTAGTAACTACTAGACCGGTCTGCACTAATATTCTGAATTGAACATGCATATTAATAAATTAAAATAACGAAACATGTATCTTTATAGTGACAAAGAACATTTTACGATGAATAAATTATTTTTAAATAATTTTATTGTTATTTCATTCATAAATTTAAAAATAAACAATTAAAGGAACAAGCAAAAGGTCTTAAACTATTTTTTTTACTATCAAATAAGCCTCACAGAGAAATTGCCTGTAGGTAAAAATAGAAAAAACAATTAAGATATTTCATCACAAATTTTGACAAAAAGACTGGTTATCGACCCCCACACAGCTGAGTTTAAGGAAAAGTTCTCTCCAAGCTTTCACCAAACTTCTGAAAGCTGTGGGTTTTTCAGGTTTATGATTTCACCATTGGGTCCATTACTACATGCTTGTGTACCGGACACCCTATAACCCCTTCAAGGGATTTGGGGGTATTCCGTTACATATTGTATAGTACATTGTTAGCAGCAATATTTGTATACCTGACTCAAAATCTATTTGCAATTCGGGTAAACAAAAATGACCTTGACGCGCGTCTTTCGCTTTGTTAGTCTATGCAACATATATACATAAATACGTAAAATATTTCTCATCGTAAATTTGGAATTTTGTAGATTTTATATTTATTCAGTGTCGTGATTTGGAAACCAGTTAAAGAATGTGACAATAAAGGTAATCATGTATGTATTTTAATGATTTATGATTGAATTACCAGAAAAAGTGAACATTAAGTAAAGTTAGGTTATGATTACAAGATTTGCAAATAGATTTTGAGTCAGGTTTATAGAGCACTTTTTCCTGTGACCCCACAACCTACCATTCTGATGATACAAATCGGTAGAGGACATTGTTTGTATGGAGGACTTTTCTCTGACTCCTAACTGGGCCGCTAGGGGGGGTTCAAATTTTTTTTCAATAGGGCCTTCAATCCAACAGCTCACACTACAGAACTATGTGTAACACTTAAAGCGGCACAACATAATGGCATTGAAAGATAGGCAATGAAATTGCATAATTCCCAAGATGTCCTCACTGGAGGCACACTCTGCATGATAACCAACGAAGAACTCATCTGCTCATAGTTCTGCGACTGATTGCAGATAATACCCACAGAAAAAAAATAAAAAAAAATAGGGTGTGTGTGCTTATGACAAACATTTTTTTTTCCGGCTTTCGATAGAACACATCGCCAGGAGCAATGTTTGTATGAACCATTTTTTTCTGTGATCATTCTCTCAGTTCCTATAAAAGAAATCTAAATTAAAAATGAAAATTTCAGGGTTCCAAAACTTCCGCGGCGCAACTAGGGACCCCAGAAGAAGAAGAAGTGTCTTCTACAAGCATTGCTCATAGAGGCGCCTTCTCTAGATCACTATACTCGCGCACGAAGGGTTCCATACAAATATCTATAAAAATAGCAAAAAAATGACATTTGTTGTATAAGAGCCCCCTTAAATATTTGTCTTATTTTAATTTAATTATTTATTTTTAAAGTAAATATATAACTAAATATTCTGTGAGTATTTCAAGCGTCTACCTGCTGCCGTTATCAATATTGAGCAAAAACAAGCAAAAAATCACGTTTGTTGCATGGGAGCCCCCTTCAATATTTATTTTAATCTGTTTTTCAGTATTTGCTGTGATAGTGACAACAGAAATACATCTTCTGTGAAAAATTCAACCGTCTAACTATCACAGTTCATGAGATGTATCTGGTGACAGACGGACAGACAGACAGACAGCAGTCGGTTGGGGTGTATTTTCTCCCTTGTGCCCCCTTTTAGTTACTCTGACCACATTTTTTAAGAAATCTTTTACAAAGGGGGCACCTTTGGTAAACTGCTATGCATTTCTTAGTGATTTCATTCTAGAACTTTTCATGAAAAATTACTGCTATGCATTTCTTAGTGATTCCATTCTAGACCTTTCCATGAAAAATTGTAGACTTTGAAGCCCCCTTTTCGCCACGTCAACCCGGTTGCTCATTCGCAAAAAAAATCTTTATTCCTCAGCACCTCCTTTTGTACGACCCAACCAACGTTTGTATGGAACAATTTTAGTTTAAGTGGGTAGGCATACTTTGTTAATATAAAAATGTGTTCTATGTCTATTAGATGTAAAAACACTTACAAAGCAATGAAGAAGCAATGAAATTGAAAAAAGATTTCGGTGGATATGATATCAAAAACTGTTAAAAACTATTATTAAAAATACAATACAACTGTGAATAACTTCAACCAAAAAGAATATAATACCAAAGAGAATATAAACAGTCAAAGGGAGTGATCACAGACTAAAGATTTTTTTTTTTTGTTGCATGGTCTCTGTTGCTTTCTGTGGATTTTGCACTGACCTCTGTAGTAGAGGTCAGTGGGATTTTGGAAATATTTGACTACCTGCATTTTGATTATAGACTTTCTGTATCTATCGGCTCTACATTCAACCTACTCTGTGTTACCCTGGACTTTGATTAAGACGTTCGTTTATGACACATGGAACCACTAAGGCCGTGTGTTTCATGTGGAAGAAGTGTGAATCGTATTCGGGACAGAAGGCTACGCTCACACCCGCTGCCTGTTTACGTGGAAAGAAATCAATTTGTGCTGAATTACTTAGTGAAGTTCACAATATTCGAGAGGTAAAAAATATCTATTTTTCAATTCATAAAAGTAAGGTAACTGTAAAGCACGTCCTTAATAAGTAGAGAAAATATCTTAAATAATTTCCAACATTTACTTCTATAAATAAGTGTTGGATCACACCCTCATGGACAGCTAAACGTGCCGTGCCTTTTCAGACAATATCTGATATTATAAATATAACTTGTAAATATTCACAATTTCCACTAGACCGTATATTTCCTTACTTTTTTTATATCACCAAGTTGGAAAACAAGCTTGTGGTTCGCCTGATGTAAAGACTATGGACGCTGAATCAATTATTATTTTTATTATTGTCTAGCTTGTTTTAATTGTCTCATTGTTATTTGGTTTTTATCACATTTGGTTTCACACAGATTAATTGCGAAGACCGGATTTGCTTCAACTGCATTGCACGTTCTCGCCGCTATGTTACTCGTCAATCACACATACGAGTATGACAGTTAGAACTCCGAGATGAGCCTGAGCAACAGCCTCAAGAGAATCTTAATGAAGAGCCTTAACACACTCAAGACAATCCAAAGCAAGTTCTTCAAGGCGAGTTTCAACCAGACGTGTAACAAGAACCTGGGAATGTCATTGCCGATGTCAGAGCAGAAATAAATGATGACAACCGAATTCGGCGATTTTATATGCAGGGTGCCTTTTACCATAAGACATTGTATATTTGTACTATGCAAGCTTTGAGAAGAATACAGAGATGTAAGAGGTCTATTAAATATATCCGTGAAAAAAACTTCTATATTACAGTGGGTGCTCGTGTGTGCCAAGAACATGATAACCATGAAGGTTGGCAAGATATAGAAACAAACAACAGTCACGTGTACACTAAGTTTTCACTTAGGCAAGCAACAGACATGGTGATATTTTTTTAAACCACTAAGGTGGCAAACAAGCACACGGTCCGCCTGATGGTAAGCGGTCACCGTGGCCTATGGACGCTTGCAACACCAGGGTTATCACTCGCGCGTTGCCGACCCTTCAAAAATCCAATAAATTCTTTCTTGAAGAACCCCATACTATAGTCCTTAGAGAAAACGTTGGCAGGGAGCTCATTCCACAACCCAAGCGTTCGCGGGAGAAAGTTTCTCTGAAACCGCACTGTACGCGACCATTTCGGTTCTAAAGTATAACAATAAATTCCCTGCTTATGGCGAGCGGTGCGATGGTAGAAAGTAGTCGTGGGCATCATTTCGAACAATTCCTCAGAACACATCCCATTGTACAAGCGGTAGAACACACAGGGAGGCAAAATCTCTCCTCAGACTTAAGGGTTCGATACAGCTAGTGAGTTTGGGATCGTCGAAAATTCTCTCAGCCTGTCGTTGAACCGAGTCAAAAGGTCCAAGCTGGTATCCGGGTGCACCCGCCCCGAGATGGCAGCAGTACTCCATATGGGGCCGAACTTGCGACTTGTAAACCACCTCTGCCCCGACGTGAAGTACTGCCTCGCTCTGTTGAGCACACCTAGTTTTTGGACGCCTGCTTCACCTTATCTTGTAAATGATCTCGGAACTGAACGTCGCTGGAGATGTCGACACCAAGGATCCCAATGCTCTTGGAGATGGAGAGGGAAGTGTTCTGGAATTGTGGGACTACAGTGAATGGGGTTTGCTTAGCGGTGACTTGCGTCTTTGTAGGGTTGAATCGGACCAAGTTTACCCGTCCCCAGTCAGAGAATTGGACATTGTGGTCTTGCTTTGAGACACAAGTTCTTCGCGGATGTCCTCCACAACGGAACGAGGGATGTTTGCACGACCCGTGTAATAAGTATCTCCAGTACTGTCATCTGCATAGCAATGTATGTTGTCGATGGATAACATGTCATTGATATGCACTAGAAAGGGCGTAGGAAACAGCACAGAGCCTTGCGGGACACCAGCATTAATATCCATGCTATCAGAGCAACTACCGTCAAAAAGTACCGTTTGTCTGCCGGACAAAAAGCTAGCCACCCATTTGCACCAACCCTCGGGCACTCCGTAAGATGGCAACTTCGATAGAAGACCCCGGTGCCAGACCCGATCGAACGCCTTTGCTATGTCCAGGCTACATGCCACCGCCTCCCCCTTACTCGCAATGGCTTGTGCCCATCGGTGTGTGAGATACACTAGAAGGTCACCAGTCGAGCGACCGTGGCGTAAACCATATTGACGGTCACTGACCAATTCTAAGTATCTTAGAAGCTGTGTGTTGATCACACGCTCCATCATCTTGGAGAGGAAAGAGGTAATAGCGATAGGCCTGTAATTCGATGGTTCTGATCTATCGCCCTTTTTGGGCACCGGGTGCACATTCGCAGTCTTCCATGAAGACGGAAATTGCCTAGTATGGTAAGAAAGCGCGAAGAGGTTCGTGAGTACAGGACATAACTCAGGAGCACACTGCTTAAGCACCACTGCTGGTATACCGTCTGGCCCACTCGACTTATGAACGTCTAGAGAAAGCAACGCCCGCCGGACCTCCCACTGTGTTATGGAGATTTCCGGCATGGTGTTACCTCACCACGGTATAGTACGTGGTACTGCGCCTTCATCGTTCATATTTGAGTTTGAGGCAAAGAGACTGCCCAGTAGATCGGCTTTCTCTTTAGCACTATGGGCCAAATCACCATCGGTTTTTCGCAGTGGTGATAACGAAGTACAAATTTTTTCATTTTCCAAAGCAATTCCCAAATTTCCAAACTGATTTTCAATTTTGGTTAGCAAATAATCTTCATTGTTCATAAACATTTACATTCATAAAAAGCGTTACTCCTTCTCCTCCTAAAATACTCTGTTATATAATTATAATTCATATAATTTACATTTACTTAACTACTCTCGGCTTTCAAAGCATTGAAAACATTTTTACACTGCAATCGGAATGTTAAACAATAGTTATATATTGAAAATAAAAAAAAACGGTTTTATGCATTTTTTCGTTAATTTTGTGTTGTGTTGTGTACAATAATGAGTGTAAAGAAAGTTTTTGATTTTTCTACTTATCTTTTATGTTTAACTTTTTTCGAAAGGATGCATAGTTTGGACGCAAATCTTAAAAAACGAGTACCAATTCCTAGAAACTTATAATTCCACCACAAATATTACCACCGCCACCTCCCTTCCAGAACTTTTACTGACTATTTATTAGACTATTTTTCCTTTGTTATTTACATCATCAACTAAATTTTCCGACCACTTGTATAATGCTAAGAATTTCTTCCTCAAACAGGATTGGCCGTGGTCTATAAGTTTTGCGGTCCCTTGAATGAGCTTTAAGGGAATCATTTTTGTCGCATATTGTGACAAAAATAAAACAAAACCTATGGGGTACTTCCCGTTTAGCTAGAATTATAAAATTTGGCAAGAAGCAAAAACTACTCATAAACCTGTAAAAAACATATAATGTCAAGGAATATTAATCGCATTAATTATCTTTTTTTCCAGGTTATGCAGCTTAGACCGTATCCACAAATCAGAGAGCATAATATCTAAGTTGCCGCCGACTCACCAACGACGGCTGGATAAGTATAAGGGGTACTTGGCTAAGTTCAAAAAATGTCTCGACGTCAACAATGGCATAGTGCATCTAATAATTAGGGTAATCTGCTTATTTAATACACGTAGATATTTTTAAGATTTTGTTATCGGCCTCATACCTCCTCACTGTTGAAGCACGACCTTCAAGACACTTTCTTCACTGAAAAGCCAGTGGAGTAAAAAATCAATTCACTTCAGAAATTAAGAAGTTCCCTTCGTTAGCTTTGGTAAGCGACCAGAAAGCACGACTCCCAGAAGGATAGCTCGCAAGACGCTCACCTATTTTGCCGATGAATTGAAATTTATTAAATACAATTTATTAAAAAGGCACCAAACTTTGAAAAGCTTTCTACTATAAATAATAATATATTCCATTACAAGAACTCGCCAAACTTAGGCAATTACAAATCAGGAACGACAGGCAACTATATTAATTAAATAGCACACTGGTGAATCAAACGAAAGGCTATGTAAGCTGTTTAAAATGTCTCAGTTCACTTTTGAAAAAAACATGAAACTTGCGAGTGAATGTCTTATACGAGACTTTGTACCCAGACATTTTGGTTTTGACGATATAAGCCGCGAGTAATTAATCAGTATTGAAGATTTAAATCAATTTCAGATTTTTATAACAAATCCTTGGATTCCAAGGGGGAGGAAGGAAGTCACGACACAGACAAGCCAGAACATACTAAGTCTATTTTGGTCAATGACAATGCTGCAGGCAGAAATTCGATCGCAGGGCATTATTGTAGTTGCATTATTGGGTCACGGACATAAAGCTACTGTGCCCATGTCATGTCGATCGTCGATCGTTTGGTACTTGGGATGGGGTCAGCATCAAGCAAATCTTAGTCCTCCGGCTCCATTTTTAAATTCAATAATAATACAGGTCATAAATACAGGATTTTTTTGTGTTTATGTTGACAAAAAAAGAATAAAAATACTTCATAAATATGACCTTAATCAGTCGAAACGTTCAAAAGTTAAATTTTGATTTTTAATTATATAGACTAAAGTGAAATTTGGTGGGATGCCACCTTATGCAAACGTAAAAATAGTGTTGTACTTGAATGATTAAATCTTTTGTTTGGTTCAACTATTTTTTGATTCATTATTTATATAATAAATGAGGTCTCAAAAAAGGTCCCAAGTGTTATAGGGTACATAAAATAGTCAAGTGCGAGTAGAAAAAAAAGTAAAACTAAAAAGTTGTAAATAAAAATAGATAATTAAAATCGATAAACATTAATTTAAAACAAAATAAATATTTAACTACTAGACTCTGGCAAAGTCTCCGCCCGTCCTAAATTCGGTTATCGGCGAGGAACTCCTTAATTACGTATACTAATTTTCCAGCGGCTCCGCCCGCCCTTAAATCGGTTTTCGCAACTGTAATTTACTCCTGAATAACACTTATGAAGTTTGCTATATCAAGTGTGTGTTCGTTTAAGCGTAGTTGAGCGTCTTCCATGTTGTTTTAACAAAAAACACCCAAACACAACAACGAAACAAGGAAAGATAGAACAAACACTTAACAGTAATAACAAAAATAGAAGAGCAGAAAGAATATTTGTACAACTAATCGCAAGCAGGGAGACGAATGACGCGACGCTTGGCAATTCCTGTGAATCTAAAATAGTAATTCTTTACAGTGACAATAGAACCCTTACATGTTAAGAAAAATAGTAAAAAGTTAATAAAATAGGAATCATACAAGATTTTTGCCATACACAAAAATTTCACGGCAAAAAATTTACATTTGTAAAAAAACTTTAATTTCTGCTCATTTATGTCAAATTACATTTTATTGTACCTGTGGGTGTAATTTTTTAGCTTTTGCGATTGCATTCGCTTTCTTTCTGTTTTCTTGAAAAATTAATTTACTATGCTGCTCTCAGTGTCACACGATCGCTAAATTTGCGAGCCATTGCGTAATATAAAAACCGACCCTATATACACATAGCATTTATTTAATTTTTAAATTCTTGATTATAACAAGAACAGCTTATATGTTTAGGTCGTCACAGACGTAGCTATAATCGTTATATTAATACGTAAAACAAAAAATTTGTACCCCTTTTTACAAAAAGTACCTATGAAAGGCACAGTTATGATTCATGTGGAGAAGTGTGCAGAAAGCTAATATTTTTGTATAATATGCATTAGAAATAAATTAAATTCATAAAAAAACATTACACACACTACCATGCGTTCGACACACACACACCACTCGTGTAATCCTACTAATATTATAAATTTGAAAGTTTGTATGTCTTTTTGAATGAAAAAGCGGGATTCTTTCGTCAAAAACGGGACATAGTAAAAAAAACGTATATAATCAAAAGTTTTTGAATATTTATCTTTTTATTTAAGTTGAAATTACGATTACATGACAATAGATAGTTACCTAGTCAAAATATCCATAGAAAAGCGGCCAGCCACACTCGTCTGTGCCACCTGCCCGCACTTTCTCAGTACCCACCACGGTCAAGTTATTCCCGAAAGTCCCTTTGGTTTGCTGAATCAAAGGGCTTCTCGGCCAATAGTCAGTTCGGTTTCCGCAAAGGAAAAGGTACTATAGACAGCCTTAGTATCCAGACAACTGATAATGTCCAGCTTCCAGCACCCAGAATTATAAAAATAAGATGCCATGGTTCCTCTACCTAAAGGTTCGTGTGAAAGGCTCTGTTTTAAGTCCGCTACTTTATAGTATTTATACTTATGACCTTGAACAGTCTGTCTGTTCAATCATTTTGCAAAGTCTTACAATATGCAGGTGATATAGTTTCATATTCCTCCTCTCCCAACATAGAAAATGTATCTTGCAGCTTAAATTCTGCTCTTTTCTACCTAACAAAATGTTTTAATATTTACCAGAAAAAGGTCTTTCCCAAACATTGAAGCCAAAATTGGAGATCAGCTAGTCCCAATAGAAAATAAATTGGTTCTTACGTGTATTCCTCGATTCCAAATTAATAGGGTTTCCCTTTTCACCTCAATAACAGAAAAATGTGAGAAAGGAGCAGATATTTTTAGAGCTCGTTCAGGTGTATGGTGTATTTTGGGTTCTCATCCATATTGTCAAAAATTGTTATACAATGCTATTGTTCGCAGCCATCTTGACTATGCCTCCTTTTACTTGGAACCATGTAGCAAGGCAGCACTTGACAAGGTAAACAAAATTCATGCAAAATGTCTTCGAACAATCTGTGGGATCATGAAATCTACCCCTTTAAATGCTTTAGGAGTGGATTGTACCGATTCCCCATTTGGTTTGCGAAGACATATTGTCTTGTGACAGATTACTCTTCAAAAATGTCCAGTAATCCTCACATCCTCTTCTGGGCTGATTAGAGGCTCTGAATAATATCATTTCAACTTTTTTTTTTTTTTTAGCTTTCATACATTTATTTGATGTTTACAATAAGAAATATGAACTAAAGATTAAAAATTTCCCCCATAGAGCCCTCATGAGGCATGGTGCCCAAAATAGAGGCAGCGTTGCCTCGCTGTATAGCCAGGCTTATCTTTTGAGCAAAATAGCTACCAGCCCTGTGATCTTTAGTCTCCTGAATGAGACGTTTACTTAATTCGTGGAAAAAATCTTTAGTTCCAGACCCCCACGGACCCAGCGTTTCAACCGCAAAAGGCACAAACAAAAAAGCATCACTGAGGCCCACGAATTTGCGCCGTTTGCGGTCTTCGGCACCAATAGCAGCAGCTCCAACCTTTTTCGCGGTTGCTGAAAGATAGGTCGGGGCCAAAGTATCTACACAAGTGGCGTCCCATACAAGAATTCGACCCATCTTCCAGGCAACTAAAGACATCCCGTCAGGCCTCTTGCCATCGTCACGAAGTATGCCAACTGGTTCTAAAATAGCTGGAACGTTGGCAGTAACAAGAGCCCGACGGATAATGTCATTGATATTACTATGCCTTGAAAAGCGGCCTGCGCTTCGGGCACAAGACAGTCCGTGGTGTCCTAAATTGTCCACCATCTCGCCACAGTGGCAACGATGGGGGAAATTTGTAAAAGCGCCCAAACGCAAACATGATGAAAGGCGGAATGTATTGTTGTCCAGAAGTGTGCCGATTCTAACAGAAGGTAGGGCTTGTAGCCACAAACCTGACTCCCACACAGAAACAGCACGGAGACGAGCCTGATCTGCCGTACTGGTAGATGTGTATAATAAATTGTTCCACTCCAGACGGCAAAGAGGCTCATCCCATAGTCTCTGTGATGCAGGAATCCTTGGTATTTCTAAGTTTGGGCAGGCAATCAACCAAGTGTTCTTAGCTTCACTCGAATACGATATTTCAAAATTTCCAGAGGATGAAGCAAGTATTTTTCCAATAAGATCGTGTGTGCTGTGAACTGAAGACAAGAACGCTGGGAGAGCCACACTAGATATTTTCCTTATCCCAAACCTCCAAACCTAATTGGTAAAGAGGCTTGAGACCAAGAATTTTCTTCTAAATTTGTGTTTAAAAGTTTTATTAAAGTATTTTTAATAATAACATCAAAACTATTTAAAAGATTAGGAAATTTCCAAAAATGACACGAACGCAAAAAATAATTAAATTTTGGGACAAAAAGACAATGACGAATAATAAAAAAAGCTATATGAGTGTCAATTTTAAATAAACGGTCTAACACGTTATTAAAATTATTAATTTTTTCGTCAACAAAAAAGGGGATGGAATCGTCTAAAATAGGAGATCCTAAGAGTCTAAGTGAGCTCTTATCAACAAATCTTATATTCGGTGCTATTGATAAAAAATTAGAAATCACTTTAGAATCAGATTTCATACTTTCTGGTAAAAAAATTTCACATTTCGAAGAATTTAAATCTAAACCAATATCATGAAATGACTTCTGAAGAAATATAAAATCATTAAAAACTGTATCTGCGTCGCCTGCCAGAGTTCCATCATCCAAATACCAGACATTAAATTTAGAATTTAAATTTTTGAGTACTGTGTGAATCGCAAGACTAAAAATTGCCGGCCCAAGAGGGTCGCCCTGTTGACAGCCTACCTCAGATGATAAAAGGTTATTATTATAAACTAATTTTGACGGTGTACTATAACATTGCCAAAGAAATTTAAAAACTGTGGGAATGTTTCCCTTGATTTGTGTCAACAGGACACCCCTTTCGACAGAGTTAAATGCATTTTTAACATCCACCTTTACTACTATATCATCTACATGCATGTGAATGTAAGAACGTAAGGAATGAACTGCTGCCTCGCAGCCACCATTAGAGCCAAAGCCTAGCTGAATGGGTTGGAAATACTCACGTAGTGTATCCTTTATGTTGTGACAGCAGACTTTGGCTGTAAGGCGACGATATGTAGTTCCTACAGCTATTGGCCGTATACCACCATCCTTTTTTAAAAGTGCGCAAAGATTAGCTCCATACAAAATGCTAGTGATATCATGAGGGACGCTTCCTTCTAACATTATGTTAGTGAGTGCCGTGAGGTCATTTAAAAGGATCTGTCCTATTTCACCACATCCGCCACATAAAAGATCTTTCAAATGTTGGGCTGTTAAAACATCTAGCCCCCCACATGAACCACTGCGAAAGGACATTACAGCATTAAAAACATCTTCCAAAGAAGCCTGGGTATGTATGTCAACTGTTTGTGGTGGGTCAGGAAGGCATACAGTAGTTGAAGAAGGTGGATGTTTGATTCTCAAAGAGTTTAAAGTATCTATGGAATCTGAAGCTATCGTGTCACTAGAAAAAAGAAGACGGGCAGCTCCAGTGATATCTCCATCTCCAAGTTTATTTTCAACTTGCCGAAAATGATTATAGTTAGACCTACTTTCCTTATTTGGTTGATCGAAATTAAAATTTTGTGTTGTACTACAATTTTTTTTGATTCTATTAGTTAATGATGATTTATTGCTAGTTTCCCTCGGAACATGAAGAACTCTATAAGCAAAGGTCAACAAATGTTCCCAAGCATTTACTGTATTTTTTGCTATAACTGCTTTTAAATCTGAAGAAAGTGACTGAGCTGGTTTAGTCTTTTTTAATTTTGACAAAATTTTCCAAAAGGGTTCACTATTATGGTCAATAATAGAATTTATAGTTAAATTTGTGTCTGAAGGACATATAGGTTCAAATTCAGCGTTTTTATGGACTTTACCTAAGTGTATTTTTAGTCCTCTTTGTGTTTTGAAGAAACGTGCTTGGGAACATTTTGGACATTGTATTTGTTCTAGTGACACGATATTTGGAGAAACAGCATCATTCAACAGCACATTCTGCATATTCGCATTTGGTGAGGTATTATCCATTTACAATGTTATAAATATAGTACTCCACTAAATTACTTATGAAATATTAAAAAAAAAAAAATTAGATAAATATTAAAATAATAAATAAATAGCGAAAGTCAAAGCCTAGTCGTAAAAATACATATTTAAACATGGATTTTGAAAATAAAAACTAATTTGAAGTATCACAATTTCCTGCACTTGAAAATTGACTGCCAAAAGTTCGTTCGAAGGTTCCACCAAACGCATAAGCACGATTGTAAACAGGAAATATTTCTTTTTGAAATTTTCTTGAAAACTGGATATCGTCCAAAGCTCATTCAAATTTTCTATGGAATATAACGTAGAAAGAAAATTGCGTTCGCCCTGCAGAAAACAGAATTACGCAGATTTTGCGTGTTTATTTACAAAATTTTGCTGTCATGGGTTGACGTTGTATACAAAAATGACATTTATCTCCGGCAAAAATTTTTTTTGTTGTACAAATTAAGATTGGTTGTACAAAGACTGGTCAACAGACTGAAACGTGGACATTTATTTCAGGAACACTTTAAAATATATGCATGGGCTAAAAAAATAGTGAAACAATATAGAAATATGAATATAGAATTGAATTGAGTTGAATTAAATTTTTCACTTCCTATGAATTATTTCAACTTATTCCTATTGGATTCATAATGAAGCGCCAAGACTCATTAAAAGTTTTAGAAAACTTATTTATCTTTAACCCCCTATTATACAATCATTCCTTCTTCCTCTTCACGAAACATTTTGATTCCCTAATTTTCCAACCACAAGTTATCTTAGATTTAGGTATTTCTAAAGGTAATCTGGAGGCTAATAATATCCTGATCGCATGTTGAAAGCAATATTTCAAATACTGGCTTACTATTTTTACAGATGCCTCTAAACTCTCTAGTAACAGCTGTGGTGGGTCAGCTGTTGGGATTCCCAAGTACAAAATAGTTCTTAGTTTTAAGTGCCCTCCTGAGTCAACAGTATTTACAGGTAAATCAATAGCACTTTAAGAGGCTGTCACTTATATAGAGACTCACCAACTGAATGAAATCCTAGTCATCTCCAATTCTAAAAGTTATCTTTTAGCAATATTATCCAATCAGTTCAAATGTAAGTTTCACCTTTCCTATCATTTTGAAAATTAAAGAAATTTTTTACAAATGTCATATCCAGGTTTTTATCTTAGCTTTTGCATGGATTCCTGGCCACAACAGGATTGACGGAAATGAAATGGCAGATCATTGGGACAAAGAAGCAACACGGCCCGGAATAATCCTATCCTCAGACCTACAGTGTAATCTTTAACAGCAAGTGTAATTGAACTAGAAACGAGTCTAGGATCAATCTAGAATCGTAATAGGCAACTATTATGGCCAAATGCAACCATCATAAACTTTGCGAATGTGGCCTCGAAGGAGGCACAGTAGATCACATATTTTTCTCCTGACCTTAATTCCCCTACTCATCATATAATGTCCTTCCTTCAGAAGTTTCCCGCCCAGTTAATATTCAATCACTAGTAGCCTTAACAAATTATCCTATAATCAATTGTTTGGCTAGATATATTAAGACATTCAATATGAAATTATAACCTATCTTCTCTTAATATATCTAAATAGTTTGTATTGTATCAATGTTGTGCTGTATATTTTTGTTTTAGATGGTGGTCCTTTATATGGTGGAAACTCAATTTAGAAGAAATAAGTATCCAAAAGTGTATCTATTTAATACCGACCATATATTTTTAATATTTGTCTCAATCACCACTGCCACTGGCGAAATTAATGTAACGTAATCCGCAATAGAAGCCACACAGAAAAATAATTAAAATCACCATCCTCATCCATCATTTGCGATATGTCAGTAAAAGACTCCAATATATATACCTACCTGAAAATGTCAGTGGTATAATATATATGTAGTGCCATATATTGAAAAAAAAAAAAAAAAGACAAAACAATAATGAATGTTTTGTTTGCGAAAGGAATTGTTTTTGTCAATCATATATGCTGTTACATTATAATCAAATAAACATTGGCATAACTTACCTATGACTTAAAAGAAATGTCTTTTAACACTAAGTGGAACATAGATGACTATAGAGAAGATCATGAATGTGAGGAGCATTGGACTTTACGAAGAGCGTTTATGGCAAGATGGAAAGATAATTTCCCCGAAGAAAGACTAGTGTGTCTTGCTAGAGTTTTCGCAAACATCGAGCTTTTAGGTTGTAGATATCCTACAGAGGTTATGCAAGACGTTGCAAAACTTTCTCATGAGGTAAATTCTATCGGAAAATGTTTACATACTTTTCTGCAATCTTTTAATTTTTTTATCAAAAAATGTAATCGATAGAATTCCCCCGGCTTAATTTTAGTATACTACCCCACGATTTCGAGGCTCATGTTTTTTTTGTAGAAAGGTTTATTTATTTAGGTAGTTTAACTGGAAAGTTTCAGCTTGATGAAATAAATAGTTTTTTTAGTTATGAATTTTTGAAATTAATTGCTTGACTGGGTTAGTTTCGTGCTGTCCGTTTCTGTACTATGGAAAAATGTGTTTGCTATCCTGCTCTCAGTGTTACCTGAGTTGGGATAGACCCAATAAAAAAAAAATTGTTTTTTATTTGTCATTTAGTCATGTTTTGTTCACCACACAGTTAAGAGTTTAATCACCGAAGACAATTTTGAGCACAAATGCAAAAAAGTTGTGAAAAATGGTGGATTTTTTGAAAAAAGACTTAAGAATTAAAAACCGAATCTATTTATTGCTAATAGGGCAAAATAGGGTTTGAGTTTTGTTGTTCCGAGCCCCCTCCTTTTCAGGGGTTTGTTATAATTACTGCAAATGTTGCCTGGTATTTCCAAATGGCTTATGTTTAACTTATCACCAGATAAAGTAAAATATAATGTTGAAAAAAAACATTTTACTGCCAAAAATAGTAATTGATCACCAAAAATGAAACCCCATTTTAATGTGAAAATATCAACATTTTTTTTACATCTAGCTATAAGGATTTGGTGATCATTTACTACATTTGGTTCTTGAATACAATTTAAAGTGCAATCATGACTAAAACCCCTAGAACCATCGTTATTTTTAACTTTTTTTTTGGTACAGGTTTTGTTTTTTTGGTAAGAGAGTAGTTGGTAAGGGTGTCGAAGTATTTTTTGGTGGTCAATATATTTAATCCCTTTCCAAATTCATGTTTAAAATTGTGAATTTGACAGGTTTTTAGAAAATAAAACTTTAAAATACTGATATTTTAATACCTATACATTAATCTGTGCAAGTATGGCCCAGAAAGGCTTGGCATAAGAAAATCTTTGAAAAAATTCTAATAAAAATATTGAAATTGGCGCTACTAATGGTGGGGGTCAAAATCGCCGTAAAATATTTTTATAAAGTTTTTGTGATGTTTTTCTGTTTAAAAATCCACAACACTTAAGACATGTGCTGTATGGGCTTAGCCCCTTTGCCTTCGCAGAAGAGAATATAACAACAACAAATCAAAAACTTTCTTGTTTCCTTTTATTGAATGACTATTAAAAAAAAGATTTTACTTTATATTCCAGGTTGCTCAGGATTATCGTCACTCACGAAAGGGTAAACTGCAAAGAACATTTGTCTCAGCTTCAGATGCTGCAGAAGACAGAGCTAAAGGTATTAAAAGAGAGGGAGGGGTTATTGTTAATACACCACAATCTAAATCAGCAAAGATTGAATTTGTTCCACAAGGGCATAATAAAAATGTTAATATTGAAACTGTGGAGCTGCAAGATTCTGATGATGAAGTTCATCAATCAGATGATGGAAGTAAAGAGAAGACTGTAAATAATAATAAAATTGAAGAATCAAAACATGACGATAAGAAGTTGTCACAAGCTTTAGATGTAAATGACTATTTAAATGATATGTCAAGAGTGAACTGTATTGACATCAGAAGGTTCAATGAAAGAATGTTTCAGTCACCTTATGGTAGAATGGTTTTATTGATAAGGCCTTGGGCTAGCAAATTATGCAACATACAATGTAAGTAAAAGATATTAAATAAAAAAATGGCCTCTCACACATCAACTTCAAAATACTAAATTTTAGGAAACAAATTTGATGCAGTGCCTAATATATTATAGTCAGCAATCAAACATTTGTAAATTGTAGGCATATGGCATATAGTTTTGTACAAATATTTTAACAAGAGTAGTATAGTTGACCCAATTGTAATTATTTATTGTTTTGTTTGTCAGTTTAAAGCTTGTATGCAATACCGTTTTGACGTGACAACGTCTTATAAATTGGTTTGCCGGGTGACACTTCAAGAAACTGCGTTACGCTCCGCTCACGTTATGCGCTCACAATGAGAGCGAGTGAGAGGCACGCGCCCGCCTAAGAGCGAGAGAGACAGACATAAAATCATTGTCACGTAAAACTTTCGCCCGTATACCGACTTTACAGGCAACCAGTTTTTTTACAATAGAAAAAACAAAAGAAAAATTCTTTTTGTTTGAATCTGTTCTAAATTTCTTTTTATATTAAAGTTTTTTCTTATCATCTGTCAATAATTTGCCAAAATAACACATATTCCGTATAATATTGTAGTTTTTTACCTTTTATGCTTCAAAAGACAGGCCTTGTTGTAAACAATGCACTCATTAACTCAAAACGCTTACACAAACATTTGTAACAATCCATGGCTTAATCTTTGTATTTCCTTCCATAGTATGCATTTTTTTGTAAGGGGAAAGTGGTTATTGATTGGTTGGGTTACCCATTTAAACCGTCTTCTTGTCTTGAAAAAATATTTTTTTTCAGCAAGTTGTCAAGTATGTAAAGTTAATTATGAAGGCAATTTTGAGAATGGAATGTTTTCACTTTGGATGAACGGAAAGTTGGTGGCGAGAGCAACTGGTGGATCTAAAGCAGAAGCAAGAAGTATAGTAGAAATTATGGCATGGAATGTAAGTGAACTACCATCATTCATTAGTTTTATTATAATACTACATTGACTCAGATATTGCACATTCCAACTGCAGAGGCATAGACCTCTCCTTAGAAAATTGAGGCTCATAGTTATGATAATTGGTAGATATTGTCCTTGACCTTGATTCAAAATTTTTAGTGTTCTTCTGCTCTGCAACCAGCAGAACC
The DNA here is from genome assembly GCA_946406115.1 of Apoda limacodes. Taxonomy (NCBI): domain Eukaryota; kingdom Metazoa; phylum Arthropoda; class Insecta; order Lepidoptera; family Limacodidae; genus Apoda; species Apoda limacodes. The sequence goes on from OX291540.1 coordinate 44,738,219, forward strand.
AGATACGCAAACATGGTTTACTCTGGATAAACTTAGAAAGTAACACCTAAAATAAAACTGACGAGGTTGTAGGAACTTGCGCACTTCGATGTGGTATTGAAAATGTGATCTCTGTAGTGACTACTAAATATATCTTGCTAGCAAGTCAAATGTTTGCTTGGTGCGTGAAAGCAAGGAGAAATAAAATGGATCCTTCACCTCCCTGGACTAATTGTAAATTTCTTTAAATTTCAATTAAAAAAAACAAATACAATATAACAATGTGTTTGTGATAAATATTTCTTCTGGTTCTCCTTTTTCATTATTTTAAACATAGACCATATATGTAGATGTAACTATTCATCAAAGATGTACATTACTTTCAGAGATTAAGAGAAGAAGTGATCAGTATAGTAGTAAAAGAGCAATGGATAGCACACGGGGACGCTAAGATATCACTAAGCGATGTGTCAGGAAGAAAGAAGAATGAGGAATTTGGTACTCCAGTAGATAACAGTGTTGCCACAAAGTAAGTATTTAAAGTTCCATGAAAAAGCAGACTGATCAAGGCAAACTAAACCAACTTAACCTAACCTCTAAACAAGTGTGCATTACGGCGATAAGGATTGTAGAAAACTTGTTACCCGACCAGTTAGTTTTGTTACAAAATTTGCACAAAAAGTGCGTATCCAACGCGATCTGGCCTACATCTTAGTGTTAAGAGGAAATATATTGCACTATTTTTCCCGATACAAACATATTTCCCTGTTTCCTTGGATTTTGGCACCACTATGTCTGTATGTTTTTCTTTTCTTCCCGATTTTGAAGATTGTGACTAGGTAAATTAGCCTCAGGTGAAGTTGTCTCTATAAACGACACTAGTAAAATAACATCAGTGTCTTATTTATCATAAATTTGTATTTGGCTAGCAATTCTTTCAAGAAAGATGGATTTTGCTGAAATTTTGACAGTAAGTAGGGAATACCCCAACAAGCAAAATCTACCTTTTGCCAAGGTGTGCTTTTTAAAAAAATTTTAAGCTCAAAATGTTCTATAGAAGTTTTTCGAAAAATCAATACTTTTTGAGATATTCGTGATGGAAAATGTTTACTTTTTTCGAAAATAACCACGTTTTTTGACGATTTTTCACATATAACTTATAAACTATTGACTTAATAAAAAAAGCTGTAATTATAAAAATTGTAGGTTATGAAAAATCAAAGATTTTTTCTTTTTATTTTTTAATGTAGACCCAATACAAACAAAGTTGTAGCTCATTGAAGGTAAGCCATATTTTTTTAAGACAAATTTACAGATTTCAACATTGATTTAGGAAAAAACGGTACGTTTTACGATGAAAGTGCGTTTTTTAAAGTTCTCTTGCATAAAAACTAACGGAGTTATGACGAAAATAAAGTTGGTTTATATTTATTTTACGAAAAAAATCAACAATGAAACGCATCTCATTATTACCCTAATTGGAATTAAATGTTACAAATGACTTGATCTTCACATTATAAATATGATCCAAAATTTTGAGCGATTTAACATGATTATTTTTGAAAAAAAATATCATCAAAGTATTTTTGAAATATTCAAAAAATTGATTATTTTTAAATTAACTTAGAAAATAAACCATGTACGTAAAAATTGCTAGAGTACATAAAGTTAGTATTTTCATTCAAAAATTTATTTATTTTATTTTTTCACTGAAGTCAGTACCGCCCTTGAGCCCTTTCACCGTTGACCTTTATAAAATTAAGGGTTTGTTTTATTGGTAAGTTTCATTAATTCAAACCTGTTATGGTTATAATAAACTGAGTCATTCCTACTATGAAGCCGTGGGAACGCCCATTGGAGTCAGTTTTTATATACCACTAAGGTGGCAACCAAGACAACGGTCCGCGTGATGGTAAGCGGTCACCGCAGCCTATGTACCGCAGCCTTACGTTCCCTAAAACATGGTTGAACGAAGCGATGGCTGATTCATGTGTCATACTCGTGAACGGGTGCCGCCTGTGGAGGCTGGTCTGCTCTTGCAAACTTCTTTGTATTCTTAGTATTTAGTCTTACCTTTTTGTTTTGTTTATTAATACTGTAAGACATTGATTATTTCTTAGTGATAAATACATAAACTGTCTTATGTTTATATTAGATACTTTTTTATGTTGTGCTTATGATTTATATTTCATGTTTTTTTATGTTTGTAATGGAAAGTGTCCTTTTATGATAGGGAGGGCATTTTCCAATATTTTAATTGGACGCTGTAAGAGAAAGGGAGAAAAGAAATGCCCTTGCTGAGTTTCTTGCCGGTTCTTCTCAGTACAAGGTCTCCCGCCCTGTAGACTTACGAACCGATGGCGTAGTGACATTCATAAGTGCTCAATTATTGTAGCCTAAACTGAATAAATTATATTGAATTTGAATTTGAATATGGACGCTTGCAACACTAGGGGCGTCACTCGCGCGTAGCCGACCCTAAAAATGTTTTTTTTTTTGGAAGAACCCTATATTATAGCCCTTTAAGAAAACCTTGGTAGGGAGCGCATTCCACAACCTAAGCGTTCGCGGGAGGAAGTTTCACTGAAACCGCACTGTACGTGACTACTTGATTTTAAGGTGTGAGGATGAATTCCGAGCTGATGGCAACCGGTGCAATGGTAAAAAGTAGCCGTAGACATCATTTTGAACAATTTGTCAGAGCACATCCCATTATAAAAGCGGTAAAACACATACAGGGAGGCTCTCCTCAGAGTTAATGGTTCGAGACGGCTTTTGAGTTTGGGATCGTCGACGATTCTTTCAGCCTGTCGACGAACCGAGTCAAAAGTACCAAGCTGGCATCCGCCCAGAGATGGCAACAGTACTTCATTTGGGCCCGGACTTGCAACTTGTAAAGCATCAACCTTTGCCCCGATTTTGCAAATTATCTCGGAAGTGATCATCGCTGGAGATGTCAACGTCAAGGATCCCAATGCTCTTGGAGATGGTGAGGGGTGTGTTCTGGTATTGCGGGACCTCATTAGGTAAATGGGGTTTTCGTACCAGAGACCTTGGACAGACATAAGTTCTCCGCGCTTTTCCTCCACAACGGAACGAGGGATGTATGCACGGCCAGTGTAATAAGTGTCTCTAGTACTGTCATCTGCATAATAATTATTATTATTATTATTATTATTATACTTTATTGCATCAACATAAAAAATTTACAAACAAAACATATTTACAAATAGAGAAAAACAAAAGGCGGTCTTATCGCTTTAAAGCGATCTCTTCCAGACAACCTTTGGGTAGAGGAAATAATAAAGTTAAACAAAGTATAGTAGGTGTGTTTCGATACAGTTATTAAGAAGTATATACATATATATATATATCATACAATGATGCATATAAAATAAATAAATACACATATATAAATATACATAAATAGATGTACATATAAAAATACATATATAAATACATATGTATAATAAATATAATTAAAATATATATTACGTATAAGTAAATATATATTAACAAATATAGGTAGTGATGTTATTTTATTTCTTCAAGTAATGAGCAATAATAAGATTTTTAAATATTGCCTTCGATTTTGCTCTTTTTATTTCTAAAGGTAAAGCGTTCCATAATCTAACAGCCTTCACAGTGAAAGAATCATTATACAATTGTGAGGAATGCAAAGGAATTTTAAGCATCCAGCGTGTAGTCTCTCGAAGAGAAGTATTTCCGATAAAATTAAAACGTTTCTTTAAATATACTGGTGTGTTTGGATTGAACAGGACGTTATACAGAAGAAAGAGAACATGAGCATCCCGGCGAAGTCGAATTGGGAGCCACTTGAGCTTTGATCTGATTTCGGAAATATGGTCGTACTTACGTAGACCAACTATGAGTCTAATGCAGAAGTTTTGAAGTCGCTCAAGTTTATTAAGTTGCTCCTCGGTAAGGTCAATATAACTAGCATCAGCATAATCGAGAATAGGCAGAAGAAGAGATTTCGCAAGAGCAATTTTAGTGGGAATTGGTAAAAAATTGCGCAATCTGCCTAAAGATTTAGCTGAAGCAAATATTTTCTTGCTTACTTCTTTTATTTGCGAACCCCAAGATAGTGTTCGATCGATAAATATACCCAAGTTTTTAACTGTATCTTTGTAAGGGATAGAAACTCCGTTCACAGTTACTAATGGGAGTTCGTTCCAGTCAATCTTGGATATAAGTCTAGAACTGCCTACGATGATTGCTTGTGTTTTCGTAGGATTAACAATAAGGCCATAGGATTCACTCCATTTAACAATTTGATCAAGGTCTCGATTGATTATTGAGATAGCGTTTGTCAGTTTACTAATAGGAGTTTGTGTGTAAATCTGAAGATCGTCTGCATAGAGATGGTAGAGAGAAGATAATTGAGATGTTATAGAATTAATGAAAATAGCAAACAGGAGAGGAGACAAAACGCCACCTTGCGGAACACCAGCGGCTGTGTTGCACCAGTCAGAAAGAGTATCATCGACTTTTATGCGCTGCCGGCGTCCACGCAAGTAACTATGAAACCAATCGATAACGATTGGAGAAATGTTAAGAGAACTAAGAATGAGTAGCAGAATGTCCAGATCCACGGTGTTAAAAGCGTTGCTAAAATCTAAGAGTGTCAGAACCGTGACCTCTTTATTTTCCATGCCAAAACGTATATCGTCAGTTATTTTGACAAGTGCAGTAGTCGTACTATGACCGGGACGGAAACCAGATTGTAAGGGATTTAAAAGGTTGTTTCTTGTAAGAAAATGGGACAACTGTTGATATACAAGCCGTTCCAAAACTTTTGACAAGAAAGGAAGAATGGATATAGGACGAAAATCAGAAAAGGAGGATGGATTATATTTCTTTGGTAAGGGAATTACATTAGCATCCTTCCAGGATTCAGGAAAAACACCTGTGGAAATGGAATGATTCAGGATATTGGTAATGACAGGAGTTATAATATCAAGGATGGGAACGATCATATTACGACTAATGCAATCTTCACCGACAGCATTGGATGAAATGGCGAGTATGTTCTTCTTAACATCGCAATCAGAAAATCGATTAAGAAAAAAAGGAGGAAAGTCAGGAGTTGGCAATGAAGAAAGTGAGTTTAATGTTTTATTTTTTTTGTTGCTGTCAAAGTCAACGTTAGAAATAAAGTGTTGATTAAGGAGATTGATATCAGTATTATTTGAAATAGAAGGAAGTTTCGTTTTCCCAACTCCTAACGACTTAAGAAATTTCCAGACTTTTGCTGGATCACCGTTTTCTACGGATTTGTGAATATGGCGTCTTTGTGCATCTCTACACATCCTATTGCAGCGATTCCTCAAGAGTGTGTATTTTGTACGATTACTGTCGCTAGGATTAACCTTGTATTTGGCCTTGGCACGATTTCGTTTCGTCATCAAAGATTTTATTTCGTCCGTAAGCCAGGGTGCCGGAAAATGTTTGATTTTAACGGTATGTATAGGAGCATGAATGTTATACAAATCGATAATAAATGAGTTAAATAATCTTATTTTTTCATCAACAATAATGTATGTTGTTGATGGGCATCATGTTATTGATAGCGTAAACGGCGTAGGAGATATTACAGGGCCTTGCGGGACACCAGCTATAAGAGTAACTACTGTAAACTACGTCTCGTATGCCGGAAAATAAGTTAGCCACCCCTTTGTACAAACCCTCAGGCAGTCCGTAAGATGGCAACTTCGATTAATGACCCCGGTGCCAAACACGATGAAACGCCTTCACTATGTCCAGGCTACATGCCAACGCCTCCCCCTAACTCTCAATGACTAATGCCCATCGGTGTGTGAGATACACTAGGTCACTGGTCGAGTGACCGTGGCGAAAGCCATATGGCCACATCATATTTTACTAGGTATATTAGAAGCTGTGTGTTGATCACACGCTCCATTACCTTGGAGGGGAGAGAGGTAATAGAGATTGGCTTATAATTCGATGGAACTGATCGAGAGCCCTTTTGGGTGCACATTCACAGCCTTCCATGGAGCCGGAAATTGCCTAGTGTGGTAGGAAAGCGCAAAGAGGCTTGAAGTATTTGACACAATTTAGGAGCTCACTGATTAAGCACCTGCCGGACCTCACACTGTGAGAGATTTCCAGCATGGTCTTACCGCACCATTGTATAGTACATAGTACAGCGCTTTCGTCATTCAAATTGTGGTAAAGTCGACGTCGTACGTTCGTTGTCCCTGTAATGTAACATCATGTTTGAATTACTGGAATTTCGCCCCCCCCCCCAGTAATAATATCTATTGCACGAGATTGGCCGTTTACTATCTGTACCTATAAACATATTAATTGCTTTTTAGTCTTAGTAAGATTATAATAGTACTTAAATGATTTGGGCGGCTTAAATTTCAACCTGTTTTAATTTTATGTTTCTTTGTTTGTTCTTTATTTACCTAAACATGTCATTCGATTGCCATGAATCAATGGTCCACAATCTGTGGCGGCGGCCCCAAAAGGGTTTTTCGATTAGTACAAACATTTGAAAATAGGGGGTGCGTGTGTCAATTTTAACAAATAAGTGTTTTTGAACGTAAAACTTTTTAAGATAAATTAGATGTGAAGGTACTTATATAAACTTTCAATAGCATTTTTTTCTGCCAAACATTGACTGAACGCGAGCGTGTCCAAGGGCACATGCGCCGCCGCTACTTTGATCTTTCTGTCACAAGTTGGAATTAAGTGAACATGCGCCGCAGACGAAAAGTGGTGAGACAACCCGAGCGGCCCCGGTCGCACTTATCAGCAATCGCCTGTAGGCTAGGTACATGGTCAGTGTGAATTACAGGCATAAGATGTATAATATTTATTTCGAAACTTTTAAAGTTGATTTTGTGTTCCTGCCCCACAAACATATCTAGCTTTAAAATCACTAGTTACAATAATCAGAAAAATTACTATAATATCTATTAAGGTGATTTTGTATTAAAAACTGTTTACTGTTTTAAACATAATCGATCCACCAGTTTTTCAGATTTAAGCAATAATTTTAATTCTACTAAACTTTGAATCCTACGAACGAATGAAATGCGTATACAACAAACTTGGCCTGCTTGTTTTTCAAAATTGTAGGTACGGAATTAAAATTGTTTTTAACAGATATCAGAGTCATTAACCGATATCCATCAAAATCAAATTCAAACAGTTTTTGGATACTTACGAAACACTAACTAAAGTCCGGTACACATATTATATTTATAGCTGCGTGTGGTAAATAAAAAATTTACTATAACAAAAATATCGTTATATGCCTTGCTATATTTTATATCTCGTAAATTACCTTTCAGTTTACAACCTTGTTTATGTTATTTTATAAATTTCTTACTTAAGTTGTATGTCCGAATGCGGATTAATTATATTGTTTTTAGTAACAGACAACTGAATAAAAATAGATCAGAACTAAATAGAAAATACTTTGCAGTATCACATTTATGATTTTTATTCATGTACGATAAAATAATATAGCTATTATTTTACTCACAAGCTTAGTGACAACCCTTGCGTTAATAAGCCGTATCGCAAAAGTACTGGAAAGCTTAGGAAGATTTAGTATTAGTATTTCAGAAAATAATGCCAGAAACGTGTTTTCGTCCTCTTCCTTCAGAAAACTGAGGATACATATTACTTTGGCGTTGTAAATAAAAAAAAATCCATTCCGATCCCGAAAGAACAATCATATTAGACTAAGAAAAAACGATGATTGAATCTTGGAATGAGAGTAGCACCATTGCAGTTATTGATTGATCTTATTTCTGAAGCAGAAAATATTTAGTTTCAAAGAAAAAACTACTTTAATACGTACGTTAAAGTGCCATTAATATTTACTTTCCAATTTATTGACTTTTTGAAAAAACTGAAAGGTAGATAGATAATTATTAAATTTAGTACAAGTAATTTTTAAAAATGTGTATTAAAATCTTAACATTTTTAGCGATATAACCTCAAATCTTATATACCTTGTACACTTCTGTTACCAACTTACCATCAGGCGGACCGTGCACTTGTTTGCCACCTCAATGGCATAAAAAAAAAAAAAAAACTTTTTTTTCAATAGTTTTAGGCTAGTTGTGTTTTATTCCTTAAGGCGAACAAATTGTAATATAACCTAATAATAATAATGTAATATAAAAGACGTAACCCTAGGCCCATTATGTATTAAGAGTGACCATTGTTCTTTTGGGTAAACAACTTGTATTTGAAACTGAACGTTAATGCAGCTCTTAACTAGTTTTTTTTTGTTTCAGAATGATGAAATTAATGGGATGGAAAGGTGGTGGCTTAGGAGCTGATGCACAAGGCATTGAGGAACCTATAAAGCCTCATTTTCAAATGGTTTGTAAATAGAATCCTTTTTTACTAGTTGATGTAATATTTTAAGCGATAAATTAGTAAACTAACCAATCTTCGAATGTCATTACTACTGGTTCACTAGGTTGGGACCTACCCTCACCTAAGACGAGGGTGATTTGGGCCGTACTGGGTCCAGTGTTGATTGTAAACTTTACTTCAATTTTTTAAGTATACCAATTTTTCACGTTTTCTTTACCCAACATCATTGATATGTACAAGAATTAAAAAAAAAGACTTTTTCGTAAATTCCGGTTTCGAACGTCAGGCCTTGAGTACACGAAGCAAATACCATCACCACTAGGCCACCATCGGCTAGAATCAGTACAATAATTACAACATTCTAATATTTTCCTAATTTTGTTTCAAATTGTTCGAAAAAGATTACAAAGTAACGATATTAGGTACGCACCTTTAGTAACTTATCCTAAAAAATTACGTAAATCTTTCATTTGTATTAATTGTAAAACTAAAGATGTGATCACGATTAGTCTCTTCTGTAGGCACTTTCTAGTATAACTAACGCGGTCGGTTAATACTTAAGATAACTACATCGTCATGTCTGTCCGCCCTAACTCACAGTCTTATGATTCCCTGACTTACTGCTTATAGAGAACATTATTAATCTGTTTCTGGTCCTTTCATTTTACCGCTTATTATTTCAATGCAGATAATTCACGATGTACGGGCTATATATAAAGCCAATATGAATATATGTGTCAAAAACAGTTTTGTGGCGTTGGGCTCATCGCCTGTCACGCAAGGCTGCAGTGTTCGGTGAAAAGGGGCAGTCTCCCACATGTGGATGTGTACCCACTGATCACCCCCTGTGGTTATTAAAACCATAAAAATATACATCGATCTTGGCAAAATTTAACAGGCTTATATTAACCGCCATACAGTTTTATAACAATATTTAACCAACTTTTGATCATCTCACAGGTGAACCGTGCCGGCCTAGGCAGTACTGCAACGAATATAAACCAGCTAAGACGAGCAGGACAAGAGCTGATGCGTCGATATCTAGCTTCAGATACGTTAGACCTGGACTTGGTATTTAGTAGCGACTTCAGTAAAGAGGAAAGAGCCCAATTGCATCAGTGTGCGCAGAAAATGGGACTTGCTTCCAAGAGTTATGGTGATGCTGATAGGTGAAGACTAGCATTTTTATGTTACGGTCCTATGATCTATATCTATATATACGAGGATAAAGCGCGCAAGTAAAAGACACCTAACCAGTTGATGAATGCGATAGCGCTATAGAAAATCACATCACTTAGTACTTCTTTCAATTGTAAAATGGAATTTATCCTTACACCATAGAACCTAAATGTTATTAGCTATTACAAAGTTATTACAAGTATTTTTGGAGGGTCAGCAACGCGCGAGTGATGCCCTAGGTACATAAACAGCAAGCAAGCGTGCATCATCTGACCGCCTACCATCAGGTGGGCCATTTAGCTTGTTTGCCATCTTAATGCTATAAAAAAAGTGCTAAGTCAAGAATTCATAACTTTTTCTTATTATTTAAGTATTCAAAATATTGTTAGGCCATAACACTGATTAAAGAGTGGGATTTGCGGATCAGGGTTTAGCACTTATTTTAACAAAGATGTAGAGCGCAGAAAATAGTACTCGCTTTCTTTAAAACGTTTTCTAATGTGATACAGATAGATATCATACTACCTAAATTATGAATTCCGTGGGAACTCTATCGAAAAAATAAAGGATTCTGCATACTTATCTGTTTGTTCAGCTATCTTTGAGCCACATCTGTCAAATAACCGACTGCCGATGGAGCAGACGTGTCGTAGAGTAGAGACCGCGTATTGAAAAGCGAAGCGTAGGACGCCCTCCAGTTCGATGGATTGATAACCTTAACAGGGTGGACGGTAGTAAACAAATGTGTTCATCAGTAGACCAAAATAAGCTCATATGATATTTATTAACTTGACCCATTATTTTTATATCAACTATGTTTTTGTTACAGATTCCTTGTAGTGAAGAAAAAACTGAATCCCTTTTCTTTAGCGAAAGCTGTTATAGACAAGGGGGGAAATACTCCCAAATACCAGATCTTTGTACCGATAAGTTTAAGTCGGATATAGGGCTAGTGAATCTTTAGATATATTTTTGTGAAGAAATTTACCATTTTTTACTTTATGTATCATGCCACCTTTGTATGTCTTCTTCATTTTAATGTTATACTACAGTAACCTTCTGGTATTGGACTCATGAGAGCTTAATTCTTCAACAGCTTGCAAAAGGGTAAATGCAAAACTATAAATTTATATACTTTGGACACATATGGTATAAACCAGCAAAACATTTGTATTTCAAATTTATTGACGCAATAATATTTGACCACTAACGGTAAAAAGAAAAGTGTGACGTTATTTGAGTTTGTGACATTATATCAAACGGCATGAACAGGTTTTTTTTTCTAAACGGATTTCGTAACCGGGGTGAATATACCGGACAGTAAATTATCAACGGCCCTCCGGAGGAGGCAAATATTATTTACTTTAAGTTTGGCGTCTCTATTTTTCATGTATTTATATTTGTAGTCAATTCATTATATGTATACAAAATGTTTTTTATCTTCTTTTGTTTACATACCTAGATTAATTGGTAGGGAAGAAATGACATCACGCCTTCTGATTGGTGTTTGATCTAACATAAGCATAAACATTTTTTTAATGTTTAATTAAAAGTTGTCTTCAACAAAACTTGTAAAGGAAAGGACAATGGGCTAAATTGTATGAAATCTGGCCCAAGTGTCAATAGTATTAAAGCCCATGTCAGATTATAGGTTAGAGGTTTAATTTTTTTATATTATGCAAGCCAAGTCACGACTGCCGCGATAGTGTTTTGGTACATTTAAAAAATACATAATGCCTAACAAGTACATTCTGTATTTAAAACTAAAAAAATGATTCATAGATTTCTTAACGGTTACTGTAATAATAATTTACTGTAATAATGTCATGTCATTGAAATTGCACGTTGCAAACAGCGACTGGCATGGTTCGGGCGCCACGGGCTGACAGATTGAGGGCGGGACAAGGAAGGGGTTGAAGTCTTGCTCAGCGTAGTAATATGCGCCAGCGCATTACAACTACTCGCTGTTGATGTTTTCATTTGTATGCTTTTTCAGATTTTAAAATACGCATGATTTTGACTGCCGTAGTATAAAATAAATTTCTCCCTAAAACTTTTCATTTATACTTACTATCTTCATTTATACTTGATATCTTCGGACTATCAACTACCCTGGCCTTCCTTCGATCATATTAGTATTAGTTCAATTATTTTAAGAATATCAAATTTACGTCCCTACTTTTTTTCAATAAAATTGTAAAAAGTAGAAGTAGAAATTATTAGGAATAATTTGTGTCAAAAACTGATTGTAAGAGTATACCTATTATTTTACGTCAAATGCATTCTAAGAACAAGTATTTTTTTGTTGTTTTTTTTTGACAGGCACTTTATCGGGATGAAGTATGAAAAAAGAAAATCATATCTAAAACAAAATCTTAATTTGATAAAAAAAGATTCTCAGCTATAAGATAAATATAAAATAAAAGATTAATAATAAAAGTACAAAAAATTACCATAAAAGCTGTAATGAAATATTGCTTGCAAAATAATACATTTTTTATCGGACAAAGATTTTTCAATTTCCTAATATATTTTTTTCTACAGAAAATCTAAAGGACTCTTAAGGTTTCTATTCTTAAGCCATAATTGAAATCAGGTGTAAAACAACAATGCATTTTGGAAAATCCAATTGCATAGTTAAGTAACTTGCTTGTTTTACCCAAACCACAGAGGAAAGTACAAAAACGTCAAATTCCGCCCAGTTGTCCTTACTTTTGCAATCTATTTTAGCAAAAAACACCTATTTAACTGTCAAATTGATCTTTATCTGTTAAGACAGTGGCAACGACTGCAAAGGCGAGCGAGGCGGCGTCACCTCACGTTAATTGACCTTGGTACCAACTTTATGCCGGCTGGAATTTTTTCGAACCCGATTTGATTAGAGGTGCGTTCTGTTCACTGCTTTAATCCAGCCAAGTTAAAAAGAAATAAATGTTGTGTGACACACTACAAATCTTGGTATTCTCTTTGGTTGGATTATTGACATTCAACGCATAATGTGCATAATTTCGGTCAACAAAACGCCACTTAAATCAGTATTTTAAATGATCGCCAGTCGCTATAAAGTATGTTTGCAAGGCCCAATCGAACCGATCTAAACTAGTAGTAACAAGCGCGCAGCGAATATGCAACAGGTTTAGTGTTGTGCCAAACAAGCCGGTGATACTGTTAACGCCGTGTTAGCCTAGATAAACAAGCCGCCCTACTCGCCATTTCCTCTAAATAATAATATACTAGGCTTGTCCAAATATGTATTATTGCCCGATCCGATCACTGTATTCGTAGCGCCCTATCAACATCCTCACCTATCAAGCTCCGTATCTTAGTTGTAGACGCCTAGGTTTCATTATTGTCATTATTTCGTATCAAATAAAGTTATTTGACCTAGTACATTCGCATCCCATTAGATAATCAGACATAAACCGACTCGAGATGACACTTGCCGTAACACGTACGTATCATGTAAAGCAACATATCGAGACCTAGGCGTAGCCAGGAACATCAAAATTGGGGCAGCTCTCCCACTCTAGACTACCCAAAAAGCGTATAACCTCGAGAATTTTGCTTGAACAGTACATTTTTGCCATAGGAAAATAATATTTTCTACCAGATTTGCCCCACCCAAGTCTGGTCTGCCTCATCCTAGCTAAATAGTTGGCTACGCCCATGATCGAGACCATAATCACCCCTCGACATATGGGATTATGTTGTCGTCGGCGGTACAGATATGGTGATCGGATCAGGCAAATGATACACATATACATATCTGGACAGTATGCTTTCCCCACCTGCATGCGTTGCGTACACATAAGCCGTCTTCGAGAGCAAAAAACCATTGTCTTAAAACATGATCCTTTTTTTTTTCAATTAAAAATATATTAATTTGAATTTTTTATTTTTTGTGTGGACCTTTTTTTATATCACTAAAACCTTTTTTAAAATCACTAATACCTTTTTTAAATCACTAAAACCTGTTTTTTAAATAAAAACTTATGGACGTACTAAATGTGGTCGTTTGCAGTGTAGTAAATATGTAGGTGTGACGTGTGAGGCAACGTAGAAAATATTTTTCAGGTATGGCTACGAGTACCAACTATTTAGAAAACTTACTACATCAAATATTTCTTAATCTAACTTTCAACGCATAATATTTAGTACCTACCTATCCATTGATTAACTGGCGTAAACAGTATTCTATGTTATTATCTGTGCCTACCCCGATATTTCCCCCTTACGACTTGTGTGAAATGTGTCCCTCGGTATCAATCAGGGTAAAAAGTAAAAGGATGTATCCCTGTTTATTGCCACTACTCTGTTCACTCTATGGTTATATGACATCCTCTGACTGTATACCTCGTGGAACTGCTGTTCATATTTTTTTTATCTTCTGCTGAGATTTCTGCTCACCTTCCTCCCGTGACCACGATCGGTAAAAAGGTATTTATCGGCAGTTATTCTTGCATCAACAGCGGTGAAGTGGCAAGGAATAATAGGTAATAAACAATAATGTAGGAAAGGAACAAATAGAATGTACTCGTAGATTACACACAATCACGGTTTTTGAAAGAAATATTTTTATTACAGAATGCTTAGTTATGGAGGTGATATCAAATGAGATGAATGGAGCGTGGCATACATTGATGCATACATGATAATGTTTATAATACATTTAGTAGTCAGAGTTGATGTTTTTTGTCAAGTTGATATTAAATCTTTATGTGCCTATTTTTCTGTTCTTACGATTTGGATACAATTTTGTTTTTAGATAGTACTTAAAATAATTTTAAAGTTTATTCTGTGTCACTAATAATGCATGTAGTTAGTGAACGCCAAGGATTGATAAATTTATGTTTAGGTAATGCAGGCTCGTTGAGAGGATGTATGAAACAAGGTGCACAAAACAAAATTATGAGACGGAAGTAAATGGAAGGGTCGGTAGAGAACTCATCAAACCTTTTGAAAACATCCATGGGTGGATAAAATGCATAAGCATAGCACAAGAACATTGTTAAAAGCGTGATGTGTCGCCACAGACTTGAATTCTTCTATTTTTGGCTCACGTACTTAGGGTTCCATACAAACTTATATGTAGATAGTTCTTTCATAATGAGATCAAGTCTCAAGGGTTTATAATCAGTTTTTGTTTTTTTCACTATAGGTATTAGTGATGTATGATGATGATGATCTTGCTTTTTGCCATTCTAGGTCAACGGGAAGAACCCCATAAGTTTTGATTAATTTGTGTCTTTTGCGACAAAAATGTCCGTACGTCGGTCTACTGTCCCTTGAAGCTGTGAAAAAATCAAACTTCTAAGTCAACGCAATCAATAGATACAGCCGTTTATGCCGCAAATTTTCGAAACTGGCAAGGAAATCAAAACCTACAGGGTACTTCCCGTGAACTCAGAATCTTGAAATTCAGTACGAAGCAACGTCTTATAGCACAGATAGAGAAAAAATTGCGAAAACCGTAAATTTTTAGTAACATCATATAATAAAAATATTTTTAATAATATACGACAACATAATAAGTTTGCACGGAAAGCAGGGCTTCAGGAACCCTATTTAAGGGTCTTTATGGTCTCAGCTACTTCTTCTAGTTTTCTGAGGCACCAACTGATGCCCATTGTTTTGGCGTCCATTTCAACCTTCTTCCTTTATGGTCCGGTGATCGAGCATGTAGTGGTGCAAGGCTTCTCAAGTGGTCGCATTGGGATCTATCTGCCTTGTCAAACATGTCTGTTGCCAGACTTCTGAGGCTAAGGTTTTCCTGAGCTCTGAGTCATTTTTTCTGATGTTCTGCAGTAATGCCGTACCACGCTGGAGCTACGTAGGTGAGGCGGGAACGAATGTACGTCTTGTATAACCCCAGTCTTGTGCGCAGGGGTAGCTTTGACGATAGCAGCGGTTGAAGTTTTGGTCTCGCTGTTTAAACTTGTTCGATCCTTGATCCACTTGGGCTTTCTGCTTAGCCTTCTGTCGATAGTGACACCAAGCTACTTGACCTGGTTTTGCCACGCTATTTTTTGTCCCACCAGGCTTAGCTGACACCCCTCGTGTTCTGTTTTCCGATAGTGATCACCTGCGTTTTCCCGATATTAACGAGAGCTCTGTTTAGCCACTCCGGAAGTGCATTCAGTGTGGCCTGAAGTTTCTTGGCTGCGTACTCCTGGTTTACGGAGTTTTAGACGTAGGCAGCATCGTCGGCGAATAGTGCTAGTTCTTCGTGACTGGTATTTCGTCGGTATACCGGGAGTACCAGGCTGGTGACCCTGGGGCACTCCGGCTTTGATATGACAATCCACTGATTACGCGTCTTCAACTTTGAAGCGACGGTTGGACAGGATATAGGTTAGGACCTTCACTATGCGGCGTGGGCCTCGTGCCATAGGAACTCTGTCAAACGCCTTTTCCATGTCCAGCAGTACCGCTATAGTGAACTCCTTTTTATTGTAGGCCAAAGTCATTTGATGTAGTACTCTAATGAGTTGAAGTGTAGTAAAGTGTTCTGGGCGGAACCTAAACTGTTCTACTCGCGGTTGGATGTGCGGCGTAGGTTTGTTCTTCGATCCTTTTCTGGCTTTGGTATCAGAATGACGCGACCCAGCTTCCAACGTGCACGCAGCAGCACGTGGGAAAATGATCCGTGCGCATTATTCCATTAAACAGCCTTGTCATCGCTGCAATAGCCTTTTTTGGCAGGTGGCGAAGCGCTGAGTTTGTGAGCATCGGATTATTTTTTCTACATGGCCTTATTACGATAAACCCTGGTATTTATACTTATAATGAGTTGCTTTATTACCCAGTACCTATTTCATCAACTACCTACCCATTCCGCGAACTTAAAAACGCGGCCTCGAATATATGTATGTGCGTGCAAGTACCATCTTAAAATATTAAATAAAACAAAATTGAATAAAAAATTACTTAAAAGTACTTTGTTAATAAATTTAATTTTTTGGTGGATATTTTTTAAATGTAGGTACAGACATGACGGTTCTACAGTTTTATTTTAATATACCTACCTTGATAGGTAGATGCAGGTAGATAATTGAAATAAAAATAAACCTAGAATTTAGCTGTTTTGAAACTATCCTAACTTTTTAACAAAGGTGTTTTAAGGTCTAAAAATATTGCAAAACATACTAAAAAATCTAAAGTATGTATTTCAAAAACACAAATTATGGTTTAGCTTGCGTTAGTTTTAGTTGATTATGAAGCTTGTATAGTTGGCATCTCCGCCCCGTCTTAGGCAAAAATCACTTGATTTACGCCCTTCAGCAGTGCACTGAACGGTGGGTGGTCGCCGAATAAGCAGCGGAGACCCCGACTGTATATACGAACAACTTCGTTTATTCGTTTAAAAAGACCATTGATTTTCAAAGCCGCTCCCTAGGGGAGCGTGACGACATCCAAAGGGGGGCGCGTGCACTGTTTTCTTTGAACCTAGAATTAGAAACTATGTCAAAAACATGATCTGTCGCATTGACTCTTCTTATACCAGGTGTGAAAACATTTTTTTTTTATAAAACGTCTAAAAAAAAAGTTGGACTATATTATCATTATTTTTTTTTACAATTGCGTGGGTTGCCGTAATTTGCCGAGGGGGGCGTGGGCACTTTAATTTATGGTAGTAGGGGGCGTGATAAAACAAACTTTAAAAACCCCTGCCCTAGGCGGTCTTAGGCACGGATAATATTCCTCGTTGAATTTCAAAACAGAACATATTAGTAAATAGTACCTACCTACTAACGTACAGAAGTCTCCCTTACGTTTACAACGCGTAAACAGTATTTATTAATTTATTAGAGAGAGGCAAATGAGTACTTAAATTCACTCGTAGTTGCATATGTATGTATTTAGCCTGCCCTATATGTCTTGTGGTGGCATACAGTCGATATTGCTACCATTAACTGTAAATAAGCTATATTTGCAACTAATGTAGCTCCAGTGGTAGCAAATAAGGTTTTAAAATCATTGATATGCAATTTTTAGAAATAAGTTAGATTAAATCCCAATATGGCACTTAAAGTTTCAAATAGGTGGTGTAAAGGATTGTCTTGCCACCTGTAGTGCTAAACTGGGTTATGTTCCGGCTCTTTTAGAACCTATAGTTGCTGTAACTCTAAGTTCTACTGTGCACTGATAAGTCGCCCTAACGCATAAATAAGTTTCAAAAGGCCAACTTAAAGAACCAAAATAAGCGATTTTGACTTATTTTGAACTAACTAAGGAACTTTTAGTTGTAAAAATTACTTTTGGTTATAACATTCACTCAACTGCATTCACAGTATGCAAATAGGTAATTTTTAAACCTCATGGTGCTAAATGAGGCGTAAATAAGTGAGGATTGGAACTGTAAGATGCAAACCATGTCTTCAAAATGAAGTCTTTAAAATTGTGAAAGTTTGGATACGACATTATGTTATTGACACCTAACTACAACTATGGTACTTGTAACTGATGTAATTTAACAATATAATAACATTTAAATAACCAAAATAACTTGTTTTGAAAACCAATAAAAAAGTGAGGTTATAATCCTATTTACTTTTTAATTTATTATTCTAATAAACTGAATCTAATAAAAGGCGCGTGAAAATCTATAAAGAAATGTCAAATATAATTAACATTAAAAAATAAAGCGCAACGACTTTTATTCTAACTAAATGCTAAAACATGAAAGTTACCTAATAATAAATAGAAACACGATAGGACTTACCTAATTACACAAGAGTCGCATTCAAAGCTACATTTGGATTTTATTTTAAATAATTAATAATTCGATTTTGCACTCGAACATTTTTTTAGCACTTCTTTATCACCTGATGAATGAACGAAATCGTTTTTCATTCAATTACTCATTCGCTACGCACAACTCAAACCCACGGTTCTAATTTCCACTACAGAGTATAATTTAAACTATTAATGAACCCATGTAGAACCGAAAATAGGATGCAATTTTTCTCCTTTTTGTACTATTAGGATGGCATATGGGTTGCCTGCACCTATATACCACTTAAGAATGGCAGTAATTTCACCTTAGGTAACACTCGGTCCTAATCTATAACTCATATGTCACCTGTTGTGTTAGTTGGGAAGTATCTACTAAACAACAGAAATAAATCATAAGTCAGTCAATGCAAGCCAATTAGCCCCTCTACGCGCATTACGAAATTATTAATTTTTGAAATTATTGTTAAAAGCTGCCACGGGTCTGCCAGGTGAACAGAGCGGTTGACTCACCCTCTATCACGTGTGGGAATTAACCAACAACGGTCACACCCTGCCCACTTCATGACAACAAAAATCACGCTATTCGTGGCCACTAACACTACAAAAACAAATGACGTGTGTATATGCACAAATCTGTAATGCCAATAAATAAAAGCAAAAGACTTAATTTTATAGATTTAATTTATTCAAATGGTTCTATCAATCAAAACAACAAATTATATTTTGTTTGATTGCAATATGAAGAAATAAACATATAAGACTGATAATAAATAATTAAAGAAATAAAAATGCAAGACTGCTAATAGTTCCTTGGTAAAAGTTATAAATAATATTTTTCTATTTTTAGGATTTAAGAATTTAAATAATAATAAAAATTAAAAATGTAAATGAAAATAAATAAAAAAAAAATTAAAACTTTTATTTAATTTCACTAATTGGGTAATTGATAACTATTTATATTGTTTGAATGTTAAAAATTAGCTAAAAAGGCACATACGTCTATTGTTTTATAAAAATGAAGCTATTATACTCACGAACCCCTTGCTATAAAGAATAAAACACACTATTTATCTGAAAGCAGCCCTAAAACTCATTTTTTTTCAATTAGAGAGTATAATGTATTTTTTAAACCAAGCTAAAAGTGAATAAAAAAATATTTAAATGTCCGGAGTCAAGGCTCCAAAATCTTGGGTTTTTACGCTTCCGGTCCTGGGCGGCAGGTTTTAGAGATGGCAGCTCTAAGGTAGATAAACTATATCAGAAGTAGTGTTGCTGTGTCTCACCAACTGTCCCGCATTCAGCAATCGAGATAGGTTTGTAAGCATATTCAGGGGGTGTTTTCAGGATTTTTAAAGATGTTTTTTTAAAATTAGGTAAGCACTGGAAATGTTTAGTAAGTTTAAACCACCACAGTTACTACTATTAACTTCTCTTGAGGGAACTTATTATAATAGGTCCGAAAATCGAAATCGCTAAATTTGCGTTTTCTGTATGTGTGTGTGTGTGTATGTATAATAATATGTATGTAGAATAGCTTTTTATTGCCCCTCGATATCTCCAGAATCAATGGACCAATTTGTCTCGTGACCAAATCAATCGATACGCCACGTCATGACTTAGATCTAAAGTGTGAGCAAAATCAGTCCAGCAGCGGTTTCTTTTTTATCGCTAAAAAACTGATTTTTTAAACACATTAAAAATATTCTCATGAAAAGTTGCTCGTGCGGTACTTGCTACCGAACTAATTTTTTTTCTCTTTGGTTACTAATGTTATTACTAATTACCTATTCTGATACAGTAGGTATGATAAATAACTGGTACGGAGCCAGCGAGTGAGTCAAACTCGCACTTAGCCAAATTTTTATCCCAAAATCTACCCACTAAAACAAAACTAGCACGTCAACCCTCATTGATTGGTAACCAGATAACATTACGTGCCTATTTTAAATAAGATGTGCACAGAATTTTATCAAATGTTCCAAATACGGGCTAGATCGAAATTACACGGTATAAAAACCTTCGAAGTCACTGAACGTCACACAACAAAATTATTTTCCGAGTGCACAGTACTCCATAACGAATTCGCGCCTAAATTGTTTCCTTTTTTTTAAAAAAAAATGAATGTGAAAATTTTCTTTTTATTGGCAGCGTTATGCTTATTGAATATTTTATCTGTGACCAAGGCTGCGTTCATAAAGGGTAAGAATGTACCGAGGGTTGGCAGAAGTAACGAATTTGATGGTTTGTACGATCAAAATTCGATGGATTATGTTATCAAGACGATTCCGAGCAAGAATATACCGCGTATGGGAAGGAGGAACTATGATTCAGTAAGTATTAACCACAATGTATCTTTACGAAACTTAGGCATGTTTGTGTATCTGAAGTTAGCCAGCTACTATAGGTGTGGGGTAAGTACCTATACTTAAATGAATTCAGGAGTGAAACAGGTTTGAATTGTTTAGCGGGAGGTATAAAGCGCTAACTTCAAAAAAAATAATGAATAATATATTAATTTAATTTATTTTTCAGGAAAATCGTTACGACATTCCAAAGTTCCATGAGCTGCCTGCCGAAAACTTCGAATATGGAGGTAAATTACAGAGTCCAAAAGTCAATACTTCATTAAGATCAAATAAAAATATAGATAGTAGGTATGCGTGTTCCTAGGATTTAACTTATTTCCTAATTCCAAAAGAGGCTTCTCAAACGCAAAACGATACAGAATAATGCAAAATCAATGAATATGTGTATTATTTAGGTATTTTACCTGCTGCTACTTATGAAAGCGTCTCTATAGCTCTGTTACCTCAAACAAGTCAGACACTTTCGTTTTATCACAAAAGTAGGTACGTTTATCCTTATGTTAATACATACCTAGTCTATATAAATGCGAGTGTTTGCCCTTTCTTGACATTGGCATTAAAGGGACTATTTTTGCCTTTGAAGTTAGCTGCGAAATGGGTGGCATGAATAAATTTAGAAGCGAAACTGGTTTAATAAGGTGTAACATGAGGGTTACTGTTAAGAGACAAAAAGAACTTAGGCGAAAATTGTAGTTTGCATTGAAGGGACAGGCGACTGGTATTTTATCCAAAGTTCTGATTTAGCATTCCTACATTATTTAACAAAATCCCGGGGCAGCTAATGCTTATTGATTGTTTGAGAATGTACTATAAAGCTTCTTTTATGAACGACATAACTATTTAATAATTAGATAATTTTAATCTTTTCAGATGAAGCAGCTTCAGGAAGTAGTCCCGGTCAAATAGCAGCTTACTACGGAAACATGGAGAACATGAAGAGATGACTAAGACGCAGTTAGTAACGATTCGCTTCTCTTAGCTACTTCTGCTTCGCTTGTATTTTATCGTATTGTGTAAAGATTTAAAATAAACGTCAGTACTGCACGTATACTTTTGTTAATTTTTTTTAAATAAGTACCTCAAGGAAATGTTATATAGTGAGTCTTAAATGTATCCTACTTACCTACTTATGTAACAAGTAATGCCCATCCAAATAAATGTGGGGATCTCTACACTGGGAAGTTGATGACAATGACAGGAATATCTAATTCCTGGGAAAAATTGTCCGGTTAGGAAATTACTAATTTTGGGAAAGTTGTTGAGCTAAATTCGCCAACTCGCTTGGGAAGCATTTGGGAAACAGTGCATTGTTTTACGGTCCTTAATTCAAACCACAGTATTTGTAGACAAACGTTGCAATTGCAGTTTGCTGCTAGTGATGTACACGTGGGCGTGGCTGCTAACTATGGTTGCCGCGCTCAAAGAGAATTTGCTATGAGCCTGGGTAGCAGGGATGTTGATGCAGAACTTTACACATCAGTGGATTACAGTTTTTTTGTATAATGTATTTAATTATGGAAAAGGCATAGGTACACGTGCTTAAGCTTATGTCTTATAATGACGGGCAAGTGTTGCCAGCAACCAAAATTGAAATTCCTGTTCCGAATAACTTCAGTAGAAGAGTAGGAAACTAGAAAAGCTACAAACTGCAAATTCTGTACGATTAAGTTGTTCATCAGAAACTAATATTTATTAAATTATATAAAACAAAACAAAAAATATATTTACAATAATGTATTATTAAACTACAGACAAACTATATTGACAAATAAATTCATTGTAAAAAGTAGCGCATTCGACAGGTTATACTCAAACAACACGATTTCAAAACAATAAATGATTCAAAAATGATAATTCCTCGAAAAAACTTGACTTATCATATAAATACATAAAAAGCTGATAAATAAGATATTTTAACCGACCAAACATTCTACTTTATACATTTTTCAACAGAGCGAGATAACTGATTACCTATCTCACTCACACGTTAGGTAAAGACGGCCGTTTTACATCTACAAACTTAGATTGATGGAAATACCTTTTGTGTTACAGTAGTTTGCATCGTACTGTAGCTAAAGTTAAAGTTCAAAATAGCTAGTAGATAAAGTTCAAAATAACACAAAGCTATTAATACGCCATCTTGTTAAGCATACGGGAATATTACGTGAAATTAAGTTGCATGCAATATTAGCTCGTCCAAACCCTCGCCTACTGTGCAAGTATTGCTGTCCTACTCTGTCATCCAGTAGAAACGGGAGCCGAATCTTGCAGGTTTCTTCTCATAATTCTCTGGGAGAGCTGGAGTGGCATCTGGGTATACGGCTTTTGGTTCCACCGGTGGTTTAGGTCTGTAAATTAATGTTGTTATTACAATTATGAAAATATTTTCAACCGTACCATGTACGTCCACTGCGAAGGAGAAAGGAGGCTTAGGCAATATACACATTTGCTTGCCTTGTTCGGATTGGTAGACGATTTTGAGCTAGTGTCCAATCGACTGAAAATAGTTCTAAGACGCCTACAAGGCATCTGATTTGGCTTCACGTAACGACTACTGGCATATGACAACAGCCACCGATCCAACGACAGTGGTCACACACTCAATGACTAAACCCCATTATCGTTAATAATATACGAACGTAACTGGGCCACGAGCTTTTAATATATACATAAGCTATAAAATATTAGCCAGCAAGATTAAACCGCGAGCGTAAAATAATAAGAGTATTTTTGGTACCTTGTAGTGTTGTGGACGCGAGCCTCACAGAAGTATCCGAATCCAGGCCTCTCCATGTTCAGCTTTTCCAACATGCAGCCATCAAACACACCCTGGGTTTTGCGACATCTAACAACAAAACAAAAACTTATTTACTATCATACCAACCTACTACAATAAGACAATAGTTACTACTTAGTGGTTTAGGTGTCAACTTTCGATTCTAAGGAGGAACATAGTTCATTCACATCACAATATTTTTTCGGTTAAGGAAATTATAGTAAAGAAATCTGTATATGTTGAACATAAGTTGTAGGATAGATAGATAGATGGGGGTCGGATGCACATAAATTATTTAAAGAAATGTCTAAACTTTTGGTTGACGCATTTCGTGATCAACCTGATTTTTGGTATACAAATAGCTAAATACTTTTTTCTGATTGGGAGGTTTTCTCTCTATTCCTTATGCCGTAATAGTGGATACAACAGACGTGATTTTTCTATGACGGCACATCTAGTAAAACATTAAGCTCTTACTGATCTAAGCTATAATCTCCCGAACTTTTATCAACGCAATTAGCATATTGGTTGAATTCGTCAAGGCACGTTTTTTTCATTTTTCGAAAGAACTCCAAAGTGCATGCAGTCACTGCCTTTCCCTCTTTAATGCATTTTCTAGGATCTTGCTCTTCAAAGCGGCAAAGCATAAATTCCTGTAATGAAAAAGATTTCCATTCATCACTTTAAAATTATAACGGGTAAAAATGCGTAATACGACATCCGACACACACTTGGCCAATTTTTATGCTATCAAAAAGTATAAATACAACCATTTGAATGCATTGATTGCCTATTTATAATTACTTATTAAATTTAAACATATGACAAACATATTTTTGTTATCTTATTTCAATTACCCATTCGATAGGTTTGTTAAAAAAAAATTATTAAGGATAAAAAAAATTGTTAGGTACAATTTAGCGCCAAAAATCCGACATTTTTAATTTTTAAAAAAACCTTATCTAAAGACAATTAGGTTTTTAAGAAGAATCTAACGAGACCTTAAATGTCGAAATCCATCTAGCCGTTTGAAGGTAATATAGAAATTTACAGATTTACCATATTTTCTTACAGTGTGCCTTCTTCATCAAGTCTCTTCCAGCCACTTCTATAATATCATCTATCCATTTTTTTTTGGCGTTCCTACCTTTCTTTTCCTAACTGGTGTTAACCATTGCGTCGATTCGGGCCGGACATTAAATTAAGGTGTAATATTCCAATAAATAATGTATTTTCATTAGTGATATAGAAAAATCTCAAGTATATAGATTTTAATATGACCATTTTCAGTTTTAATTTCACATTATTCAAGTTGCCCACAGTTTTGCACAGATCAAATCATTTTGAATGTTTCTAGAGAGGTGAAGGTAACTAAATTACCTTGCAGTGGCGGCACGCAGGAAAAGGCCGATTCACATCAGAAATCCCATTAATTTTTGACGTGACAACGTCTTATAAATTGGTTTGCCGGGTGACACTTCAAGAAACTGCGTTACGCTCCGCTCACGTTATGCGCTCACAATGAGAGCGAGTGAGAGGCACGCGGCATGGTTAGCCCGCCTAAGAGCGAGAGAGACAGACATAAAAAGTGAAAGGCACAAGTTGTCACGTTACAATGTTAATAATATTACGATTAATAGCAATGGTTTTTTTTAGTACTACAAATACCACATACATATTAGAGAATTGTCTAAATTATAAAGCAATAAGTTGACTTGCGACGTTGACTGGTCGAAAGCACCATGAACACATAACTTGGCGTTTACGCATTTTGTTCAATGTAGTGTAAAGTCATTTTGCATATTACTCTGTTTCTTTCGCTACAACGGCTTCCACTCACATGTATCAGAAGAATCGGTGGGTGAAGATTTCCCGGTTACGTTTTTTTTCTCTGTCACTTACATGTGATTGATGGATAAGATTTCTAAATTAAAAACTATTAATTAATTTAAATTATAATAAAAAATAATATTAGGTATAATTTAGTAAGTGTCCGTTATCATTGTTTGTGCGCGCTTGTGATTTAGTGAGATAAGATATTTTTCGTTTTGTTTATTCTGTTTGTGTAATTACTTCACGTAGCTGCCAATGATAGAGGTCTGTCGCAGGGTTCAGTTTTAAGTCCCTTGCTATAGTTTTATACATGATATAAATGATATAACTTTATACCTTGCATAAACCAGTTTGAATAATGTATCCCAGCAACTAAATTCTGCATCACACTATTTTAATGTTTGGCTTGAAGACCATGGGAGGGAAACCTCTCTATTCCTAAATGTAAAGTTGTATTCTAGAAAAACAACCACTTCACAAACTAAAATAAAATATGATAATCAATTCATAGCAGTAGAAAATAAGGTAAAGTTTTTTTGCTGTGATCTTAGATTTAAATTCATGTTCCACTTATGTTAACATTTACATTACTGCCAAATATGAAACAGGTGTAGGGTGCGACTCACACCTCTTCTGTCAAAAATTGCTGTACAATGGGCCTGTTTTTGTAGCTTGCAATTTCTCGCAAATTTCGCACCTAACAGCAGGATAGCACATAGATTTTGCAACAGTAAAAGACAGCAGGAAAGCAAATGCAATCGTCCAAAGATCTAGATTATGGATCCTTTCTTTTGGAACCCTGTAACAAAGCTTCTCTGAATAAGGTGGATGAATTTTAAGGCAAAGTGTTTGAGATTTGTTACAGGAGCTATGAAGCCCTCTCCTCAAAATGCTTTGCGTGTAGAATATGTTGATCACCCATTATTGCGTTTGCGCATACAGTTTTAATTGGACAGATTTCTTTTAAAAACTTTCCAATTATCCTCTCATCCTCGAACTTTGTATACTCTGGTGTCACTAAGCTCATACTGGAACAATAAAGCACCCCAGACTAGTTAAAAGATTTTAAAAACTCAATTGACTTGCATGTCCAGTTGCTCAATATCCTCTCTTACCCCTTTATGATACAAATTTTTACTTTATTTTGTTCTATCCACTTGGTTGACTTAGGTCTGGTAAAAGGTGACCCCGGCGCTAATAATGCTTTCAACATTTTCTAAATTGGTTAACAATTTTAACAGATGCCTTCTAACGTTCCGAACAAAGTGCGGTAGAATCAGCTGTCTGGATTACAAAATATTAAATTGTCCTCAATATTAAAAACCCTCCACAAACTTCAGTTTTTACAGGACAATCTATAGCTCTATTAGAAGCCATCTCATATATAGGATTCTATCAACTTACTAAATTAATAATTATTTCAAATCAAAAAGCTGTTTTCAAGCTCTTATAGCCAATCAGTTTAAAAACAAAAGTTTGCCTCGCATTGGTCTCTAGTCATAGTGAAATAGAAAGCAATAATCGAGCTGACTACAGCGCTAAAGAAGCAAATCAGTCTGGTGTACAAAACAATAATAAAATTTTCTCTTTAGTTTACAAAGTTTAGCTAAAAAGCAAATAGCAGTAGATTGGAGTCATGTATGGAAGCAGTCTATTCATTAAGGACTGTTATTATGGTCAAATACAACATGTTACTTCTACAAGACCTTGGTTCTGTCGGTTCCGAAACCGTGACAAATCAGTTACTTCGACCATAAGCTGTCTCAGACTAAGACATGCATAAACTCCAGTATTTTTAGTTAAAATTAGATGTAGTAGTAGTGCACTCTATTTGTGAGTGTGGTATTAATGATGGTACTGTAGACCACATATTTTTCAGTTGCTCTAAATACCCCATATCACTATAGACAGTTTTCACCCAAAAGATTTCTCGCCCAGTCAACATGCAGTATCTTCTATCCTTGGTGTATACTAAGACTTCCTCTGTTTTCCTCTGAAATTTCATCCTGATGTGACAGTTTTGCTGACAAACTGTGTCCTCCATTTGCTCCTCCTGAAAACTATTCAACACAGTCTTATCTCCCTTTCATTTTAAACAACTCATTTAATCATTCCTTCTCAATTTCAGAGTTAGAATGTGTCTTCTCCCATTTTAAGGACTCAGCTCCTGGAGAAGATAGTATCCCACACTCATTTTATAACAATTTCTTCTAAAAATCCTAAATATCTTTGTCTATGGTAATATCCCAGACTCCTAGAAAACTCAAAATAGAAACCCTATTTTTAAACCAGGTTTATATCCCTCACATTGACCAATCGCCTTATTAACTACCCTCTGTAAGATAATGGAACACCTAAATAAGAACCGCTTGGAGGGGTTTACTGAATCAAAGGGCTTCTTGGCCAATAGTCAGTTCGGTTTCCGAATAGGAAAAGGTACTAAAGACTAAAGATATCTTATAAGCATTCTCCAAAAATCAAGATGTCGTGGGTGCGTTCCTGGATGTTGCAATCCTATGATAATGTCTGGATAACGGTACTCAGGCAAAAAATGCTGCAGCTGAGCATCCCTGTGAGACTGGTTCATTGCATCTTTAACTTACTTATGACAAGAATTATAAAAATAAGATACCATGGTTCCTCCCCATAAAGAGTTGTTAGCAAGGGTCTCCCACAAGGCTCTGTTTTAAGTCCGCTACTTTACAGTATTTATACTTATGACCTTGAACAGTCTGTCCAACTATTTTGCAAAGTTTTGCAAAGTCATATGCATATGATATTGTTATATATTCCACGTCTCCAAACATAGATAATGTATCTTGCAGTTTAAATTCTGCTCTTTTCTACCTTGCAGAATGGTTTGACAATCATGGCCTATCCCTTTCTGATGCTAAAAGCAATGTTGTTATATTTACCAGAAAAAGGTACTTCCCAAACATTGAAGTCAAAATTGGTGATCAGTTAGACCCAATAGAAAATAAAGTAGGTTCTTAGGTGTATTTCTCAATTCCAAATTAACAGGTGTTAATTTCAACTCAATAACAGAAAATGTGAGAAAGGAGCAAATATTCTTAGAGGTCTCTCAGGTCTGATCCATATTGTAAGAAATTGTTATACAATGCTATTGTTTGCAGCCATCTTGACTATGCCTTCTTTGTCTTGGAACCATGTAGCACGGCAGCACTTGATAAGGTAGACAAAATTCAAGCAAAATGTCTCCGAACAATATGTGGGACCATGAAATTTACCCCTTTAAATGCTTTATGAATCGATTGTACCAATCCCCCATTAGGTTTGCCAAGACACTATCATGTGACAGATTACTCTTCAAAACTGTCAAGTTATCCTCACATCCTCTCCTGGGCTGATTAGAGGCTCTGAATAATATAAAAAAGAAGCTCCAAGACTCTTCCAAGACATTAAAACTTACCTATCTTCAACCCTCTATTGTCCAATCCTTCCTTCTTCCTCTTCATGAAACATTTTGGTTCCCTTATTTTCCAACCACAAGTAATCTCAGATTTAGGCATTTCTAAAGGTAATCTGGAGGCTAATAATATCCTGAACGCATGTTTAAAGCAATATTTAAAAAACTGGCTTACTATTTTCACGGATACCTCAAAACTCTCTAGTGACAACTGTGGTGGGTCAGGTGTTTGGATTCCCAAGTACAAAATAGTTCTTAGTTTTAAATGCCCTCCAACAGTATTCCAAGTCAACAGTATTTACAGGTGAATCAATAGCACTTTTAGAGTCTGTCACTTATATAGAGACTCACCAACTTAATCAAACCCTAGTCCTCTCCAATTCTAAAAGTTGTCATCAAGCAATATTATCCAACCAGTTCAAATGTAAGCTTCGCCTTTCCTATGATTATGAAAATTAAAGAAGTTTTATACAAATGTCATGTCCAGGGAATTAATATAGCTCTTGCATGGATTCCTGGCCACAACGGGATTGACGGAAATGAAATGGCAGATCATTGGGCCAAAGAAGCAACACAATCCGGGATAACAAGTCAATACAAAGTTATTGAACTGGGGACTAGTCTAGAATCAATCTAGAATTTTAAACGGCAAATATTATGGCCAAATTCAATCATTAATCCCTACAATACCCTGGTTTTTAAGGTTCTGAAATTGCAACAAACCTTTTACATCCACTATCTGTTGTTTACGGTTTGGACATGCTTCTACCCCAGCATTTTTGGCGAAAATTAGAGTTAGAGATAATTCAATTTGTGAATGTGGCCTGGAAGAAGGCACAGTAGATCACATCTTTTTCTCCTGTCCTAAATTCACCAAAGTTCCCCACCCAATTAATATTCAATCCCAATTAGCCTTAACAAAATCTGCTATGATCAATTATTTACCTAAATATATTAAAACATTCAATAACAAATTATAACCTATCTTGTCTTAATAACAATAAATTCTATGTTTGTGTTGTATCAATGTTGTACTGTATATTTTTGTTGTAGGTGGAGATCCTATATATAGTAGAAACTTAATTTAGAAGAAATAAATATCCAGAGGCATTTCTCCTTAATACTAACCATATATTTTTAATATGTGTCTCCCTCACCACCAACACTGGCAAAATTAATGTGGCTTAGTCCACAACAGAAGCCATACAGAAAAGAATAATAAATAATACTACCTTCATTAAAGATTGACTAATACTAATCAAAACCTTTAATTCTAAGCTAAAACTTTTATTAATTTGTCTGTCACCACTTAATACAATCCTCTTACACTCTGTTTGTTTGTTGTATATGTCGTGATGTCATTTTTTGTTTTAAGTAAAACAATACAGAAACTCCCAACTTAGAAGCTCTATTTCTTCTTTGTTATTTCTTTTTTTTTAAATGTGTCTCTTTTATCACAGACACTGGTAAAATGTTTTGGCTTAGACCATATCCAGCTTCATCAGGAAGAAAAGAATAGCTCTGGCATGAAGCTAGGATCTGCAGGCCTAATACTTTTTCAATCGTAAAATCCTACAGCGGTCAAGAAATCTACTAAATTGGTACTCTTGAACGTTGTTGTAGTGCTCAATTGATAACAGAATTTGGTGGCCAATTTTGGAACTTAAATCCTATACAGAGCCAAAATCAAATAAATCCTCTTTGAGCCATCAGATCCAGAGTAAAATGAGGTACGATGATCTATGAAAAGAAATGTCAAAATTCTAAATCAACAAAACAAAACTATTGCCGGAGTTTTGACGCGAATCTTAAGAACGAGTGGTGTTTTTTTCTGTTTAATTTTTCTTAATTCATTTAGTGAGTTTCGATGTATATATTTTAGCAATGTTTTACGAAAGCATGTTAAGAATTGTGCAGCGAAGGCTCATGAAT
Source organism: Apoda limacodes (assembly GCA_946406115.1). Taxonomy (NCBI): domain Eukaryota; kingdom Metazoa; phylum Arthropoda; class Insecta; order Lepidoptera; family Limacodidae; genus Apoda; species Apoda limacodes. Next base: position 44,768,835 of record OX291540.1, read on the forward strand.
AGTGAATTATGAAGAAATAAGCAGGACATGACGCGCAATGTCTGAGGATCCACACCAAATCTCCCGCCCAATCTTGGGATTTGAAAACGAGGACGTGCGGTAACGCCCGCGCCACGATACGATATAATATAATTGACTTTGACTCTGGCAAATGCATAAATGGTCTGCTAAGACCGTACGAGCCCATTATAATACTAAAAAAAAAAAAAAAAAACTATTGCCACTAAGATTTAACATTCACTTTAATTTTAATATTTTGTTATTTGTGATTCCGATATGTTTGCAATCCCAATTTCAATCTGATCGCAATTTGGTTTAGGAGTACCAATTAATAGCAATTTGGTTTAGGAGAGTGGTTTAAGCTTGCTACGAATTGGATTGGGATTGAAACTGATATCAGTTGTAAGCCCTGCTGCATTGATGGCTCCTAACACAAATTCTGCGGTGGAAGCGGGAGTATTTTCCCATGACTTGAACATTAACATATCAACGAGTTTGGGTGGACTCACCACCATCTTCAAGACAAAATGTATTCGGATTACCTGAGCTGCAACAGGGGTCTCATCTAGAGACATAAGTATAAGCAATCAATCAATATTTAGTATTTCCAAAAGCGCCACCTTGCTGCAACAACTTAACAACATCTGCATCAATAGTGGACTGCAAAAATTTTTTTCTGAATATAGCAACCTTGCCTCCTTTTAGTTACTCTGACCCAGGCATCTTACGACCCTTATTAAGAATGTAAACCAAGTGTTGCTATAATATACTACATTATATTTGACCAAGACATCATAACATAACCTAATTTATCCATCATTGATTATGCAATCAATTTTTAATAGCTTATAGGAAATTTATACGTATGCACAACGAGTATTGTAAATATTTTATAAGCGTTCCAAAAACTCACATTATTGGCTTGTTCACAATACTTTCCTAGATGGAAGGCGCTAGCAATCAGGGTGGACTGCGATAAATTGATCTCTTGAACAGTTAGTTCAGAATCTTCTGGCAAAACAACTTCATTAGTTAGTACCATTTTCTAATTTTGTTTCAAATAATGGTGTATCTAATGATTTAACAGTAAAATTTAAACACCTATCATAACAATTAATAACAAAAAAATTTGAGTGAAGGAAGATTGAATAGACCCAGTGTGACCAGTTTGAAATTGACGTTTCTGCTCACAGAACACATATACACATACGCCCTGAGCCATGTTTCCCTTTTTTTCTGATTTATAAAAATGATGGTTTCATAAATTAAATGCCTTAGAAAAGTCTGTAAAGATAGTCAAAACATGGTTTTCCTCATTAAAGTATTTGTTTATATCATAACTAAACACGTTTAAAAGTTGATAGCTACTCCGGTTTTTCTGAAAACTCCGGTTCTGTATTGAAAAACGCGTCTATCGGTAAGTAAAAAAGTATAACAAGCTAAAACAAACATTGAAAATGTTCAAAAAGTCAGTGTGAAATAATTTCACTCTTTTGTGTGCTCTGTGTTTACGATTTAATTATTATCTCAAGTGTAATATCATAAAAAAAACTCAGGGCCACTCAGGGCATTCATAGTAATGACATATTGACCTCGAAAAAAATTCTATTTATTATAGTTCAATTATAAATAGATTATATTGACAAACTAAAAAAACAAATATTTTACTTTTATAATTTAAGGTTTAATAAGGTTTAATCTTTTTTTAAAGTATTAGTAGATTAGTAGTTAACCTTTAATTTGTACATATATTGATTGTGTATAGTTTTAGCTACACAGGCGTATTTTTTGTTTTGGTATAGCCGTAGGTAGTAGTTTGCTAGATAATACGCTTTATGTTGTAAACGGCATGAGCCGTACTTTGGTGAAAAAAAATTCTATCGCGCGGGCGGACGTTTAGCCCAGTTATAGCTGTCGAACTAGTGTTTTAGTGGTTAAAGTAGAAACATTGATTCAACCTGACAGATGCTACTCGGTTAGCCATTCCAATACTTTAGGGTCACTGACCTCTACTTTAAGGGTAGTTAGGAACCCGATGACGTCATTTTTAACTCGTTACTCGTTTTTGAACGCAACCCTCGATCAGTGGTGTTATGCGTATCATAATTAAGCTTCACGTATCATAATTCAGGCATGCGTATAATGTATAATAGAATTTACATTATTGTACGCAAAAGTATCATAATTTTCCCATTAACCATTACAAGCAATTTTAGGCAAAGACTAAATAGGCAAAAATGTTTACTGATGTATGTAATGCGTTTTTATTTGGCGTACCTACATAACAATCCAATGTGCAAAGATATTGACTGCGTTCAGTGCTGTGAATAGATCGCACCTTGCATTTTCCTTCTCCCATCGAAATCGATTCTATATCTATGGATGGTATTTATTATATACTCCTACTATACTCGCTCGGCATTTAGACTGCAGTCACCATGTCAATTAAACAAATTACTATATTTTTTTCTGTATTGTGCTTTGCGTAGTTTTTTACACATTATCTACTTTAGTAGTAAACTAATCTGCATAATATTTATCACTTTCAGTTCCAATTAAGCAGTTGATAATTTGTGTCATACGCAGAATTTTTATGTTAAATAAAAAATTAAGTACCTATGAATCAACAGTTATGCCAACACTACAACGAATGGAACTCTTTCGTCTACTCTAGCCAAGTAAGAAAAAAACGAAAACATAAACGTTAGTACCCGACCAAGTATGTACCTACTAAGTTACACATTACTTGGCGAAGTTATATATTTAGGCTATGTTCCAAATCACGCCGAGTAATTATCGCCCGGTAAAGTTGAAAAATCAACCCGTTCTGGAACGAGCGTTTGACAGTTAATTTTCACACTGACAGGAGTGATTTTCAACCTTTTCAATGGCAGTGTAAAAATTCAACTTGACAGTTAGAAAATTACTCTACCCCGGGCGTCCCAAAACCACTTTTTTAACTTCCTCGTTGCGATTTAGAACGCACTCTAAATATAACTTCTTTACTCGGTCGGGCATCAGTGTTTCTAGACACCCTATCGCTTTTATGCATACATAGCTAAAGCCCTTTATGCTTCAAAAAGTGTTACTTTTGAGAGGCGTTGCTATTTAATTGTAAAACCTAATTTTAACACTAATTTTCTATTCCTTTAAAGCTTTTACAAAACTAGCGCAAAATACCCCACAACCCACCTCCTGTCATGGGGTTTGTAGCAAAACGCTAAACATCAACATTAGATTTTGCTACCTAAAGCTAATGAAACACGCGGCTACTCAAAAATAAGATAAACGTCAATTTTCATGGCGAGAATTAAAAATGTGTTCCTCTGCTGCTAGAATGAACAGTCCCCCCCCTTTCCTCAAATCATTAAAAAAATACAACCCGTATCATATTTTTTTCTAAAGTGTCATAATTTTGACAAGCCGATGCCATAATTTTTGAGTTTTCATCTAACATCCCTGGCCTCGATGTTAGTAGTAGTAGTAGTGAATAATATTTATAGTCTGTCTGTGATTTGTTTTACAATTCTTACGCAGCGGTATTATCGGTATTTGTTTTATGTTTCCAATTATCTGTCAATTTGTGTTTTTGTTGCGTTTGTGTCAGTCAAGAAGTTTATATTTGTGTGTCGTATTTTTAATTAGACGATATCAACTGACGTTTATTTTGTTGTCAGTTTTTGATGAAACAGTACTAGCTACTGTCAGTTGATATCGTCTAATTAAAAATACGACTATAGAACTTTTTTTCTAATATTAATTATCCTATATAAGTGCAATATACTCAAAGCCATTTGTTTCAGATTTCAGCATAATTTTGCGTTATGTGCAATGTTTTCTTAACTACCTAAGTTCTATTTAATCTAATGATAATTTATATGTACATGTTATGTGTAAGTATAATAATTAAGCATTTTGCGCCCCTGTTATTCATAATAATAATAATCAAAACATTTATGTATTGCAAACTAGATTATATGAAACAGACAAATATACAACTTAATATAATAATAATCACTAAAACAATAAGCACAATTACTAAGACACTGCTATACTAAGCCAGCGTTGTTTCATTTTTAAAAAAAACCAAAACTTCTGTCTATTCTAATTTATTTCAACTAGCCAATTCCCATAACCTTGGAAGCATGCTCAGTTTATTCCTTTACCTAAGACCACTAATCCTTCCAGGTTTTCTGATTACAGGGCCTCGATTATGTAAGTTGTTGCTAACAATCCTCGATAGAAATAAGATATACATTGCAGTTTTGCGATAATGGATAAATTTCATACATAATTTCAAATGTGCAATGTGTATCTTAATTCCATGGTTTATAAAGGAGAATTGTTAGCAACAACTTTACGTAATTGACACACTGATTTCCTTTCCTCTCAATGGACGGCATGTTTTAGTCTTCACTGTTTGCTCCATTCATCAATTCTATTACCCAAAATTTCTTTTTCCTACCACTTGTATGCAGACATGTTTTAAATATACACTCATTCCAAAAATTAAATTTGCTTTGCACACTTCAACCAGCACCCCGACTATTCACCAGCAGCTATTAGCATACTTAGGTTCAAGCTTTTTCCAAATACACTTACCTGAATGCTTTTAAGGTCTATGCATTACATTATTATTAGATATAATTTGCATTCTGTATTGGAATTGCCCTCGCTTACCTACTATAGTAGAAACTATGGATTTTGTTCTCCCAGTTTAGGGACTACTGTATCGGATTTTTAAAGAAGGCAATAGTGGTTCGATATTTAATTGGTCAGCACCATGCAAGTAATGGGCAACTAATTTAAGAAAGTAGTTTCTACCATCACACTGCTCACCATCGGCAGGGAATTCATCCTCACACCTTACAACTTAAATGATTGCATACAGGGAAGTTTGAGAGTTCAAACTTCCTCCTGCCAATACTTAGGTTGAGGACTAAGCTCCCTGCCAAGGTTTTCTCTTAGGACTACAATAGGGGGTTCTTCAAGAAAAAGTTATTATATTTATGAAGGGTCAGAAACATGCGAGTGATGCCCCAGGTGTTGCAAGCATCCGCAGGCTGCAGCGGCTGCTTACCATCAGGTGGACCATAGGTTAGTTTGTTTGCAAAAAAAACACTCTTTTTTTTTTTGATTGATTTATTTTTATTTGATTAGTTCAGCATAGGAAAACACTAATTGCGGTTTCTGCCACCAGCTTAGAATATAAAAGATTAAAAAGTGTTATTATTTTTTTCAGAAAGAAAATGGACAAAAATGATTTGTACAATGTACTGGCAGGTTCTTGGTATTTAAATGGTCAGAATTCCAAAAATTATAGTAAACCCTATAAAAGACAAGGAAACTGGCACCATACAGATTTGCCTAACTACAACATGCAGTTTGATGATGATTACAATTGGACTACTTCTTCCACATTTAAGACAAAAGAAACAAATAAGATGCTAACAACTGATGATAATTGTAAAAGAATTATAAGTAGAAACAGTCTTGTTAATCCACTGGAACCACTTTATTCAAATGAGGATTTGGATTTGTATGTTTGAGTGTTGCTGTTTATTCTATTTATGTAACTGCTCTATATACTACTTAGCCTTGTTGTGTGAAGTTGTATAGCCTAAAAGCTATCTCTGTTCTGATTAATGAAAGGATTAACTTTTATTAAGTTCTATCACTAAATTTCAACAGTCATTAAATTAAATTTGACATATGTCAAGACAGCAGATCACATATTTAACCCCCAATGCTAAATGGATATGTAATTTGTATTAAATTTAAAGTGAAAGAATTAATTTTATGGAGCCCATAGTTTTTCAGGAATTGAGTGATCTGCTAGCTTGATATCAAGCCAGCAAATCACATATGGATTTCTTCAGTATTTTTTGACCGGCTGCATAACTTATTTTGAAGATAATTTGTTGAAAATTATAAGTGAAACAATTAATATTGTAGGATCCATAGAATCCAAGAAAATTATGACGACCTTTATATCAAGCTACTAATTCTTGAGTATTTTTTATAAAGCTTTACTTATATTGTATTACAACATGTAGTGAAATAATAAATTTTGTTACTTGATATCAAGGTAGCAATAAGCTTTTGTAGGTATTCTTGGAGTAGGTACTTGGGTCTCATGTTCCCGGGGCAAAATGTATGAAATTCAATCTTGCCTTTAGATTAGTTAACAAATTTTCTATAGATGTGATTTACTTCCATACGCCTTAGAGGGATCTTTTATCAGTGAAACTTAAGTGCAATGAAATTTTCACTGAGAACTCTCAATGGGGACAAGAACTATCTTTTGTCCTATTACATCCTTCAAACTATCTACCTATATACTAAAACTTAGGAGAGTATCACACTGTTAAACAGACGTCAAAACCAGGATGAGACACGACCAAAAACCAACAGCCTGCGTAGAATTTACTTAACATCAAGCGCTCCCAGTATTATCAAATTGATCAATTTCCGCATCTTGTCACGTTCCATGCAAGCCGAACGCATTTTGACAAATTAGTCAGCAAAGGGAAAAATTTCTACGCTGTAGTCTTTGCAAGAAGTGTAGGTCATAGTATCAAGAAAGTATGGCCTAAACGCTACAACTCGTGAGTTGGTGCTTAGGAAGTTACATACATATGCTTATGTAGGTATTGTTCATTGACTTATATATTACGTATTGTTATAAAAAGATACATTTTTCGAAAAAAACGTTTCGTCATTGGTTAATTGTCCAATCGATTTAGTCGTGAGCAAACTGGAAGCGGACTCTTCGATGCTGTGCGGTCTATTTATTCGTTTCAATTTCAATCATCTACAAGTTCCTTGGAGCTGCTGTTGCAACTCAACAGCATTATAAAATCGATCTTTTAAACACGTCGGTACATTGAACTGATTATCTTCATCAGACTTGCAGCGTCGTCTGCCAGACCTATTCCTCCGGTTATAGTAGCGACGAGTTTCCTGGAACTGCCATGGGCGTAGCCAGCTTTTGGATTAGGGGGGGGGGGGCAGGCGTGGCTAGGGGGGGCAGACTTGATAGAAAATGTCATTTTAATTTAGTAAACCGATATGACTTAATGATCATCATCGATTTCTCGGAGCCTGATGTCTTCAAAATAATTTCTTTTCTTTCACTACAGATTTACTACAAGTTATCTACAAAATAAGAAATAAAGCTCGTCAAAAATATGCAAAAAACCGATACATGATCTGCTGGCTTGATATCGAGGTAGCAGATCACTTGATTCCTGAAAAATTATGGGCTCTACAAAATTAATTCTTTCACTATAAATTTACTACAAATTACCTACAAATTTTACATCTTTTTAGCATTCGGGGTCAGATATGTGATCTGCTGGCTTGACATACTTTTAAATTTGTATATAGGTAATTAATATACTATTCCTCAGTATATACTTAGTTTCTTTACTTGCACAAAAGCTATGGTTCTTCTGTCGGTCTGTCAGGAGCCAGAGCTTTTTCATAAATGGTTTAATGATTTTCTTACTTACCTATAGGTTATCAGACGATGTTTCTAATAAAAAAAAGTCTCAATATGAAGCTGGTTTTGACTGGACGCAGAAAAATTGGCAAAAAGCTATAGATAATGGCAGCACTTCATCTACAGGTTGTGAACTAAAACATAATCCGAAAATGAACTTAAAGTATAATAAGTTACCCAAAAATTTGGCCGCCGCTTTAGCTCAACCAGTTAAGCTTGGTAAAGCGGAAAGGTTAGTTTACATGGTCTGGGAAACAATTTAAATTGGTATCATTTTTAAGATCAAATTGAAATTCATAAAAGAATTAAGTTGCTCTGGCAAGCTTAAGGTTCAGATGCATAACACGAAGCATAATGTGGGTGTAACAAACCCTGGTAGGAAATGTAGAACTTCGTATTCGCAATGATATTTTATATTTATCAAGGAATCAATGTTCATCAATATTGTTCGTTTAAATTACTATCAGAGTTTCCAGGACTCGGGAGTGACTCCCGACAACAATCGTACGTATATTTACATTGCAATTAAGTTTAGTGGCATAAATGATGCTTGTTTGTAGATTCGATGTTAGTTTGTTCGAGGTTTATTCGATGGAAAAATCCCAGTGATTTCAATTTCACTGCCGTATGAATGTCACTTCCCAGTCCTGGCAATACTGATAATGTTATTGAAATGAACAATATTTTTTGTTTGTCTTTGATTCCTTTGTGATTTGACAATGGTGTTGTGCTAATAACGCAATAACCTATTTAATTTTTGGACATTGGACATAGGCCTCTCCCTACTTAGTATGATCTTTCAACCTGCAATCAGAACAAAAAAAACTATAAACATTGAAACCAAATAAAATGTGTTCAGATAGGAGTAACTAACAAGTTTAACCGTGACGTCTTGACGGCACTCTTGCGTCAGCATTTCTGTAGCATCAGCCAAATTACCATAAAATAAATTCAGTTCATGTTTATTCATTAGAGCAAAGCATTTACGTAGCATATTATACCAAATTGTAAGTGTATAAATAATAAACATTTATACACTTACAATTTGGTATGATACTATAAATAGATTTTTTTATTATCAAACCAGTTCTTAAAACCTTACTTCGTAGCCGTCGACTGCGCCGCCGCCGTGGTAATCATTACTTTCGTACTTCCCTCCGGCCAGCTACTTAGGCGCGCAGCATTCTTTAAAGATTCACTTGCTTGCTGTATCACACTGAACTTTACGCTCGCCGGGTTAAGGACAGGCTCAGTTATTTTTCGTATACTGTGCCCAAACTGTGGCCCTTAGGAAAAACCATGACTGAGAGCTCATTCTTTAATATTTTAAGCACATAAAAATGTTTTGACCTTTTTCCAGCATGATGCAAAAGATGGGGTGGCAAGGTGGCGCTCTTGGTAAGACTGGAGACGGTATCATAGAACCAATTGCACCAAACGCAGTCTACGTGAGTATACTAATTATAAAATACACCAGAGAAGAAAGGATCAAATTATGCAATAACATTTTTTTTTATACCACTAAGGTGGCAAACAAGCTGACGATCCGCCGGATGGTAAGCGGTAACCGTAGCCTATGGACGCTTGCAACACCAGGGGTATCACTCGCTATTATTTGAATTATATTAAAATGAATAAAGAAATAATTATTAATGGATACACCATCTGTCCTTGAGCAAGCGAAGATTGTACTATGGATACGGCAACATATACAAATACCACATTATTAATATTACCTACCAGTATTCCGACTTTATGATTTTGCGCACTTCAACGATTGGGATTTGCGGGCAAGCAAGCGGCAGAGTCTAGTTTGCGCTCTCTGTTCGGAAGGGGTGTTACGTACGTGAGATTTGAGCGCACCTTATTCTTGTAAATTCGCAATGTTTACAGAATATCTCTTTTTAATACTTGTGACATCCCTCTCTTAATTAAGTTTTTGTGCTGAAACCTACGCAATGGCGGCATAACAAAGGAGTCGGAATACTGGCAGGTGGTATTAATACTGTTACGAGCTAGGGTCCCTAAAATGCCGTTCGGTGATAAAGATTATTTATAGCACTTCACTGCACACAAACTTTCAGAATTCTTATCGTAAACCAAAATTCAGTAATCCGTTTAAACCCCGCAGTAGTGTCGTATTCAGGTGTAATCGCTTTCCGAAGTAATTAAGAATGCAGTTTAAAACCAAAACTGAACTCCACTGCAGCTTTACTCGCTGACAATTTCTGGGGTTGCGCTTGAGTATTCTAGACGCTTCGAGAGCTATCTTGTAGTTTAATTCGTAAACAACCCATGCGACGTAAACACTAGTTATGAACAATATTGGCCCTCAAAGGAAAGTGAACCTTACGTCTAGAGTATTAGGTCAGTTTTTGCCTGCATAGCAATCTTCTCTCTATACCTTGAGTTGAATGGAACCCCATTAGGATGTAACCTTTTTTTTATGTTGTTTGATGATCATCGATGTCTAGAAAGTTACTGGCCGTAACACTACCCCTCTTAATCATCCTCGTCCCGAGCATTATTGTTTCCATGATATCGGGCTAGCCGATCCACATGAACAATTTTTGGCTTCCCTCTGAAACCCTTTTTAATGCGATCTGGACATTGGATTATGAACAAAATTGGCCCTCGAAGGAAAGTAACAACGTCTAGATTCCGTGTTCAGGCACACGAAATGATTCAATCCGAGTATCCGACTTTTCAGGTATTTTATTAGCAAGAGGGCGTATGCACACGCGCAATTGGGTGTGTAAAATTATAGGGTTGTCTTATTGTCATGTGACGCTGCTGCGGTGCCAGCGCCCCCGCGGTACTACCTAGTCGGTCAGCAGCGGCGAATCAAAGGCGCGCGCACAGCAACAAGGATGCGTTTAATCTTGATTTTATGAATAAAATTACTTAGTACGACCACTACGAGTTAAACCGAGTGTAATATGCATAGTTTGTGTAATATTCTAAGAGGTAAATCAGTACATTATATAAGTTATTTAATTTAATTACAACGATAGAGTTATAAGATTTTAAGAAAAAACAAAAAAATGTAGGTACTTATAATAATTTTTGTTTTTGATTTCATTTTTGATTTTCATTTAGAAAACTAATAAAATGCTAATCTATTTTTTTATTTATTGATTAATTTTTATATTACATATTATATATAATCTTTACATTTCCTATGTAAATTGCGATTAAAATACTCTATAGTTTAAAGATTCAATTCCCTAATCGTTTCAAAAAATACAAAAGCAAATACAAAAAATTTAAAATGGCTTTTTAGGTGCCGTCGCCTCGGTGATTAAAATCACACTGTAACTAACAAAACACTGACGAGTATGAAATTCATAATAGATGTTAATTAAGAAAATTGTACACATTTAAACAATAGCATTGTGATCCGATTCCTGCGGTTCCGCGCGGCCGCTCTTACAATATCAGCAATAACGGTTTCGCAAAAGAAATTTAGTAATTTTACTAATATTTACGCATTAAATGTGCTCTATGCTCTCTATGCGCGCATTCGAGCTATCTGTTGACCCAAAATTAATGCACTCTTTGCTAAATATGGCGGCATTGATGGTCCGTATTTAACGTATTGGCTGTACATGCTCAGGAGGTAGAACAGTTGATGATTTATATATCATAGTGAACACTATTTTTGGTTTGTTGACACTTAGCAAACAAAACGATTTTAAATGGCTCTGTGATGCAATAGCTTTTTACGTTGAAAAAAATCATGTCAACAAAACACGGCTATTGTTACATGGCGGGACCTATGAATAACGTACACGGCGCGGACGGATGCCATGATAAAGGACAGATTTTATTTTTTGCATCCATCTTTAGCACTACAGTATATATATAAATATTTGGAACCTACTTTAAGGTTTTACCATGCATTACATAGCCATGGTCAACGGATTGCTACCTTCGTAGCAAAGGTTTACGTTCTATCTCAAAATAGTTTGTGTTACCACAGGGGTCATCGTATGTGAAAATAAATTGTAGTACCGAATAAAAGTAAGAACACCCCCATTTGGGGTAATCACTTTAAGGTTGGTAACACCGAAATTACGCACACAGATGTAAGAATGATTTAGACGTAAGACTTATTAGCTGATTTACACACATAATGATAAGAAAATGGCTTGCAATACTCCGTTTGATGTTGTTTCGGACACGGTAGCTACAAAGTCTTATAAGTCATACATAATTAATCTAGGGTCTGTAATAAAAATAACATATGACGATTTAAAACAGCTTTCAAAGGGCCTATTTCAATAAAGATGTTTTATGACATTTTATTATCATTTCATTTTAGCGGGCATGTCATTACTCGCGAAACCACGAGGTCGCCATACTGGCCAATGCCTAAAGTGGGTAATGTAATAAATCGACCCAGGGCGTGTCAAGTCACACGAAATAAACGGGATGTAACTGACATCGTAACGAATATTAGTTCCATAGAATTAGTATATGATTCAAAATCCCTTGGCATTGGAATTTTGGATTTTTTTTACAAAAAACAGTACAACTCTAACAGTGTATATAAACAAAACTAAAAAAAAAGGTAAAAAATAAATAATTATCGAAAAAAATCTTTTTACCCCATTTTAACGAATTGAGTAATAATTTTTTTTTTGTAAATTCTTTTTATTAGAAAATGGAGTCCAAAGACGTACGTACTCATTTTTATACAGTTGTCAGTTTTTGTTAAAAAAATTACTTTATGAAAAACCTGACACAAAATTTTAACGCCTAGAGATTTAAAATAATGTGCTGAAACCATTGCGTAACAATGTCACACAAGGTATATAGCCCATGTCCTAGGTATCATTCTCAAACTTTTTGTTAGTCTACTTATGTTGAAATAATTTAAGTTGATGTTGAGATCTCTTGACTTATCTCAAAAGTTCCATTTAAAGAATTAGAGCATAGTGAGTGACGAATGCCAGCCTTTTCTCTGATCAGCCAATACTTTGAGACAACCTGTATATCATTAACATTGGAAGTAACGCCTATTCAACTACTTGCAGGCTACTCGCAACTTCGGGTTCGGTCAACGAATCGAAGAACCTAAACGAAAAACGAAACCTGCTTTACGGAAACCTCAAAAACTACTGTCAAATAAAAAAAAACACAGAGAAATTTTCAGAACCAATGTTTTGCTCACTATTTTAGAATTTTTAAAAAACAATCAAGAAGTCGAAATTGTGTTTGAAAATAAATTAAAAAGTAACGAGAGGTTTTTTATACATGGATTGGTAAATGACGTTATTAATGATTCTGGAGAGAAGTCGATGCATATGGATTTTGACAATTTGTATCAAATGGATATATTGAAGGATATAAAGGAAAATTGTTTGTTTATTTTGGGTACAAAAAGTGAAGGTGAAGAGCCCAATAGGTGATTTTTTCTGTTAAAAACTCGATTTAGTTTTTCCGGTTTCTTACAAACTTGAATCCCATTTTACCTCCTAAGGGATTAAATCTTTTTAAATTCGTTAGTTAATGTTAGAAAGATCCTTTCTTAACAAACATCTTATTTCGTAAAAGCAAATATTTTTTCTATTGCAGATGTCTTTGTTTATTTAAAGAAGCACCAGATTATATGTACTTAATCACCCCACCAGATTTACATGAAGAAGAGGAAATAGAAAATGAAGGATCAGAAGAAACTATAACTGAACAAAAACTAGAGACAAATCACTTAAAAAATCATGAAATTAGTAAAGAAATGGAAACAGAAAATGACGCAAATGATGTCATTCAAGAAAGAAATGACACAACAATCGATGAAACTTTTAAAGGAATGGAAATAGAAAATAATGAAAATCCATTCCTTAAAAGCAAAGTAAAGAATTTAAACGATGAACAATCTACAGATGTTATGGAAATATTCAAAGAGTATTGCAGAATAAGTACAGAGGAAAATGTAGAACCTGACATTTTAAGACGACTTGTTGAATATTTTGCGGAATTCGTTGAGAATGAGGAATATACTGAGCTTAGATTCCTTGGCACATTTCGTTTTGAAGAAATTGGTACCATAAATTACTTTTTAAGGAATTATAGCGAATTAGTAAAATTATTGGATGATAAACTAAGCGTTTTGGACGACTTAGCTAATAGTGGATACTTTTTACATTGTACTGAAGACAGCAATGGAAGTATAGTGTAAGTTTGATATTATGAAATAAAATATTTGGAATTCTTATATATATTTGGTTACTTAAATCTAAGCAAAAATTATATCTCAATAGAGTTTTAGAAATCTCTTTCAAGTACTATTTTTTTATGGTAATTCACAATATTTTCTACTGAGTATAGCCAGCAAGAAACATGATATGTTACTTTTGATTATGTCTAGCTAATCTTATAGAAATAATTAGAAGATCCTTTATTTGGAGTAGAAGCAATGAGCCAGTTGCAATTTTTAAAATATTTGTCAGCTATTTCATGGAGTGTATAATGAGGGAAAAGGTGATATTTATCAATGTACACAATTCAATGTAGGTACATTATAGAATCATATCTATTTCCCGATCTCTGCCATACATAATACGATCCACAGCGCCTCACAAATTCTGTATGTATTTTTGTCACTTACTGATCAAACACAATGCAAATTTATAGACATGATCTGAAGATGAATTTAAGTCTGTGGTTTTCCAGAATACTGAAAAATGTGTTTAACTTAAAATCTTATTTGAGACCATTCATATACACTTAAATCCTGTATAACTAATAACCAATACAATTTATTACAAAACTGACACACTGCCAACCTATAAGATTCAAAATTAGTAAGTACTTACAGAATTCGTTTGTATGAAGCACGCTACAAGACGTTTTCTGCATCTAGTGGCTTCTTGCCACTCTAACCAGATAGTATGTCCACCTGGTAAGAGGCCGTTCCTCACTGCATATTCCACTCCGATTCTGTCTCACCGGTTATTGATTCGACAAATGATTTACCACTTCAAATTGGTAACTATGCAAGCTGTAAGAATACGTTGGCTTCTAGGCCAATGGCCGAATTTTATATAGGCAAGAACTAATTTAATGTTTCTTTTTACAGATTTTTCAAATACAAGGAGAATGGCAACTGACAAAAATGAAGTAACGCTATTATGCTTTTCTCCGAGTAAAAAAGCAAAAAAGCTAAGTCTTCTAGGTTTTACGAAAGCCCTTAAACATGAGCGTACCTAGTAAAATTTAGTTAAGGGAATTCCTTAACTTTTCTTAATTAAATACTTGAGAAACCGTACTGAGACCTAATTTGATACAAGTTCATAGTAAGCTAATGCTCCTTAATAAATATAAAATTAATTTATATTTCATATAAATATCAAGAATTTTATTTTCTTAATGTGTGTAAAATAGCTTTATAAAATCAATATAATAATTTTTCGAATCTTACTCTGCACAGGCCCTGGTCACTAAATGTTTTAACGTCGGTAGGAGCGAACAGTTTAAATACCCACAAAAGTCTACAATAGGCAAATGCATCAAAATTAACTTACAAATAATTTATATTAAAAAAATTCTCTATTATTTTCTTTTTCTAAAATTAGGCAAATCTTATTTTTTAATAACTTTGTAGATACATGTGTACATACTTTACAATAAAACTGATTGTCCTTAACTTTATCATGTATATTTAAATTATATTAAAGATATAATGGCTGGAAAGATGGATTGTGTTTCTTTTCTCAACTTAGCGAATAGGGTAAGGCGGGGTAGTTACAAACACATAAGAACCTTTGAAATAAATTAAACCATACTAGATAGATTTAGGACTGTAGATCTTTAATAACGTCTTCTATAAGGTGGCACTGATGCCATTAATTTTCTGCGGTGGTACGTGTGGTGCGTTGCTAAAGTATGAAAAAAACGGTTTGCTAAAATTTTTACAAAATACGGATTAATTCAAAGTATTTTTATTCATGTAGACTTTTTAACAGCACTTTTGAACTTTAAATTGACCATTTTTTATTTATAGACGACCCCAGCGGTTCGGAATTATTTTACTTACGAGAAGTCTCTCAGTAGTTAAACTTTTATATTTTTTCTTATCAATTTCAAATTAGTAATAATACAATATTGTCTTTTAGGTGTCAATAATAAAAAAAAATCCTCGAATATTAACATAATTTTATTATATTTACACATTCTCAGTCCTTACAATTTCCAAATACTTCTAATTTAACACTTCTCTATTTTAGTATTCATTTTAAACCCAATTAATAAATAAATAAAAAAAATATTTTTAACACAAAACATATTTAAAATGACATAATATTTAAGGATAAAAAAGTCTAATTACTTACCTAAAACTAAAATTAAAAAATTAAAATTCATAATGTTATCTATTAGTGTGATGAAAAAAAATCTATTAGCATAGGTACTTTAATATTATTTCACAATAATTACTTCAAAATATAAATTCATATTTTTTTTCTTAATCTAAATGAACATTTTTTAGGTACGCAATTAGAAAGATATGTAGAGTTTCTTAAAAAAAATCTGTTATCCATAATATAATTCGTTATTCAGAGAATTAAGACTTTAAAATAATATTATCTACAGATCTATTTAAAAAAAAAAGGGAAAATGTTTCAAATAATTATTTGATCTGAAATATAAGAATTTGTACTCTAATCAGACCAATTAAAAGGAATGCATATTTTTTTATTTCATTTTTGATTTTCTTTATTTTTCTGATAATGTTACAACAAATTGTAACAAGGACAAAGAGCAAATTATTATAAAACATGTTTTACAGTTGTTTTCATGTGGCCAACAATACTTCTGATTGACAATAAAATGGATAAATTGTGATGGATCAAATTATAGTAATATAGTCGTTGTTACATAAATATTAAAAAATAATTAAAATCACAAAAGCTTGTACCTTAAAAATAACCTAAAGGAATATATAAATGTGAGTAAAAACATTAATGTAAAATAGCTCTCTATGAGTCTATGAGTCATTCATTTTCGTATCTTACACGCGAGAAAAATGTAACTTTATGGTTTTCGATGCTTTGGCCAGGTTTCACTGGCCTGAATTGTTCTACGTCGGTAGTAGCGAGGAGTATTATAACTACCCACATATAGCGATGTTTTTATAATAGAAAGTGACAGTACAATGACAGTCACATTTGAGCTGCATCTTGGCACCTCTCTTTCTGACCTGCAGAAAAATATATTTGCTATCCTCCTTCCGGTCACGGAATTGTAGATTCAATAATAGTTATTTCACGTGTAAGACTCGAAAACTACAAAGTAAAACTATTACCTACACATAGCTAGTTACAACTAAAACAATGTCTTTTGTATATTTTGCTAAAAAAAAAGCAGTCTATGAATTTTATCACTTAAAAATAATCGATATGGCGCTTTATGGCTACACATTGGGATGCGTTCAAAAATATACTTGATTCACATAAATAGTGGCGAGATTGTAAAGAATTATTTAATTGCAACTTAGTTACAGGAGCATGTCGCCCAGATATAATTGTTTATCGGAAACGATACTTCAATGAAGTTAAGTAACGTCGGACACGGTTAGTCATGGGATGCGTTACAGTTCAGTGGCACATCTCCCCGAGCTCCTTTTTGGTGGGAACGTTTAAACGTGTCGGTTAACGGCTCTCGTTGCCATTGACCACTAGCTCAACGATGACCATCAATTCGCACTGGGCTAGCGTAATAGGTTATAGCCTAAAATTCCTTCCTTCAAGAATAAGCCTGTAGTGGAGACGTATAACTGATAAGGCAATAGACTACAGAAAAGTACTTACACAAGTTATTTAACTGACCGATGTAATAGACTTGTATGTATTGTAAACGCCTATAATTTACTAAAAGAAATACACAAACAAGAAAATCGAATGTAAACATATTAGGCGTGACGGAATTGATGCAGTGAAACTTCAAGAGAGAACAACTGAGTGACCGATATAGTTGGAACAACAGCTGTCATTTGACCTTCGACAACTGTACTGCTATTAAACAATAAAAATAATCCGGTAGCATTCTCAGTCCACGACCGACAGAAAACATTAGCATATATTTATAAAAAAATTACAACCATATTTTTTTCGGCCTCGTTATTTCCGGCCCCCTACGTCAGCCTTACAATCTGTACACTACCTACATACTGGACTATAATTTTAATTATTATTAACTATTATTGAAAATATATCTTTTATTATTATTATTGATTATATTCATTTTAATTCATTATGTATTTGATATATACAACATTATCATGGCAACAAACATATATGTTTCTAACGAAACAAATAACCCTAAATTAACGATCATTGTCAATATAGGTACCTACTGTTATTTATACGTACATATAATCGTAATTCTTTTACGACTATTAAATAAAAGTAATTTAATAAATAATGAATTATATTAAAAGGAAATGTCGCCAATTTGCTGTCGTAAAGCAAATCGCGCAATTTAAGAAACAAAAAGGGGTAGAAGAAAATATTAAAAATACTAAATACTAAAAAAAACAAAAAAAATATTGTAAACCGCTTAGTGAGAAGTGAGCCTCCTGTATCCATCTATTTTGTTGTAGTAGTGAATGCCAAAAAAATTGGTCTTGGTATGCTAATTTTAGATCTTTTTTTATCGACTCCTTTGTATTATATATACTACATACAGTACCACCTAAATAATCACACCGATTAAAACTTAACCATATTCTGAATACAAAAGATAAACACACTGAAAATAAAGACCCAATTTAAAAAAAAAAGAAGAAACACTGTCTTAAACTAATATCAAGTGTTTTTTTTTTAATTAGTTTGTAAGACAATGTAAAATTTATCAGTAAAAACAAATGTCCTGAGATAGGATTATGTGAAAGTGTTAATAAAACCAACTATTTGACTCTTCAGTAACTATTTTTGTTTTCACAATATCTTCTTTTGATTATATGATTAAGATTTTTTAACTATTTCAATTAAGGTCAACGCAACATACAAAATGCGTAACATAAATTGAAACATTTCGCTACTCAAAACGCGTTATCTAATACCTTTAAACGAGCAATTCTTGTATATATGTAATCTGTGTCTCGGAAATGGCTCCATTTTTATGAAATTTAGTATGTGGGAACTTCGGGGGCGATAAATCGATCTGGCTAGGTTTCATTTTTAGAAAACGTCGTTTTATCCGTGTTTTCAGGCAATGATATACTGAAAAATATTACTCTTTCTATTGGCAAGTAGTATTACTATTATTTTTACCGACACAGCAACACTAAAGCTACTTGACAATAGATGGCGTTGTTAAAAAAAACGAGCAAAGTTCGATCTTCCAGGTACTGATAATAATATATCAATATATATACCATGAGCTCAAAAATAATATTTATTTATGGAATGCCAGTAATTATTAAATTATTAGTTTTATTGAATTCATACATTTAAGTGATTTAATGAAAACATATTTATTTAATAGTTCAATGATATTTTATGAAGAAATATGTTTTTTACGCTTTTGTTAAATAGACCATAGACCATAACCCGTTTTTAATAGCGGAATATTTAAAGTTCTAAATAGTTAAGGCAATTACTCTTTTCAAACCAGATAATACAGAGACCGACACGATGCTGACAATGCGGCAACTGTACCGACACTAATCTGTTACCGAAATATCGGCCCGATATCGATAAATATTTTTGTGGCCAAAGAATCCCCAATCAAAGTTATGTTTAAACGAAGTGGAGCGCACTCGTCACCGTTACCATAAGAATACCTAATAAAATACCTATGCCGCTACCCTACAGCACGCTCGCTCTCGTCACCGTTATCCGCGTTGTCTTGTTGGCAACGATAACGACACAGTATGAAAGCATATAGTACAAAATTTATCAGATTATCTGTCCGCTGATATCGTGTCGCTATCGGATCGGTGTCGTTATTGTCTAGTGTGAAAAGGGCAAATGAAGTTTTATGGATAAAAATAGGTCGATTACAAAATAGTATTTACAATCCAATATTTTTGACCATAGAGCCCCAGGACTTCTTAGATCACATTAAAATTACATACGAAATAAGTCTAATTAAAAAGTAATGATAATTTATTTTACAAAAAATCACCAGTGATTTGTATTATCTCCATGCTCAATGTTACTTTTAATAATTGCTAAAAGTATTAGTACATATTGCTTTCATTGGGAATATCATTTTGCATACAATGATATTTTTCATACCTGTTACGTAACTGTTACTAAAATACCTAATCATATCGGAAAAACTACACCTCATTGCATCAGAAATAATAGTTATCCAATCAAATTTTTTAATGACAATAATAAAATCTACTTTTTTTATTAGTGTTTTCTTTTCTAATTACATATTTAATGTCTTGTCACATATAACACAGCCGTTTATTTCGGGAATGAAAACATTAAACCTACGCGTTAATTACGTGATTTCGTGACGTACATTTCACACAAATATGTAGAGAAATCAATGTAACGTATTTAAATACACCTTACATGTATACATTATACAGTAGAAGTCCGTGTTACCTTAATTCGATTTACATAAAGTTGAATTTACGTAATTTTTTTATTGGTATTTTTTTACATTACAAATTGTGTATTACATTATTTATAAAATATAAGTTTTTCACTAGATATGTGGAAGATGAATTTTCTTACGTAATCTTTTGCGCTATTCGCCTGTTACGTAAGTATGATTACTTTAATAGCTAACAAAATGTAGTTAGTTATCTACGTTCTAAGTAATTAAAAAAGGGATCAAGATCAAAATTTACATTTACTAATTTATAACATTAAATATGTGACAAATTAAGCAATATGCTAGTTACGTAATCCGCCTAGTACGCAAGGTTTACGTAAGTGTGAGTTATTGCTCTGAGTAATTGTAATGCGTTGTAAAGCATTAGTTTTAACAATCTACTTATATACTGCAGACGAGCTCTGTGGAATTGTGAAAAAAAAAAATTACTTAAACTTCAGTGTGTGAAATATGTTATCAATATTTTTGTAATGTTTGAAATTATATCAAGTTTTCATGTACAAATATTTTTTTCAGAATAGGTATCTGTCTGTTTCTGATTATTCGGAGCTTATGTACGGTATATTTTGTAAACGTCTTTATGAAGTCAAGGGACCCGACTTATATATAAAATATTAAAGCAGTAATTTCTAATAAAAATGTGTAAAGAGCCATTGAAATGTAGGTACAAAAATTATACAGGCTGGGCCTTAACTGTAAATAACAATAAATTATCTCGGAACATAGAGTTATATTTAATTTATTTTTTAAAAACTACAGAAAACCTGCTTGTGAATCTGTACAATGTTAGAGAGTTGCCGGATTCCACTTAGACGGCATTATTTTAAAATTCCATTTATTTAAGTTGTTAAAAACGCCTATATGCTCCGTAATTTATTATTGTTTATTAAAACTGCACCTACAGCTTTTAATAATAATATAATAATTAAATATTGAAATTATTCGACAGCTGTACAAAGCCTAACCAATTAAAGAAAAGACGAAATAAAATATTTCTTTAGTTTTCTAAAGACCATTACAAATTAGTTTTAGCATGTCAAATATATCACTGGTATTTTTAACTGTCATTTTACTGACATTGATCAAAATATTATCAACTCGTTACTTTTAAAAAATCGAGCATTGATTACTCGATTGCTAGTCAAACCATTCAATTACTAATCAGTCATTTTGCTTTGGTATCGAATTATTAATTATTGGCAAGTTCATTAGTCTAACATTGATAGTCATTTTCTAATCGATCTACTACATGATGGTTAGATTACAACAACACTAGCAATTTACAGTTGTCAAGTACGACAGCTACGAAGCTGCTAATAGTTCCCAAGACTGTTGCCATTTGCGGCGATCGTTAGCGATTTAGTTGCTTACTGTGCGATTTAGTGACTAATTCGCGATTGTCAGCTTCTATGCTGCTAAGGTATGTCAGAACTGTTTTTATTTGTGGTGATCGCTAGCGAATTACAGTTGCCAAATGAGGGCGATTTAATAACTTATTTAATACTGTCAGCTACAAAGCTGCTAATGGCTTTTAACACTTGCCACTTTTGGCTATCACTAGCGAGCGAATAGTGCGCAAAGGGTGGTGTGTGTATGTTGCAACTTTTTTCCTATAATCTAACACATATATGCAACCTTTTTTTTAAACACCTTTTATTTGCATTACGGAAGTTACTTGCATAAAAATGTAATATTAAGAACAAATAAAAACGTATTTCTCTAAAAACTAAAATATGACACTTACAAGAATTGTCCAAACAATACTAAGCCTATGCAGCGGCTTTATAGATTAAACCAATTAAAATATCATAAACAATATGACGATGGTACGTAACATGGACTCGAGAAATGAAGCAAGGATCCAGCAATAGTCGTTGAACTGGAAATAGATAAAGCCGCTGCGACTGCTTAGTGCCTTTAGAGTAAATTATATATTTCACTATATTAAATGTATGATGGCTGTCTTTCTTTAAATTTTTTTTATGGCCGTATATCAATCTTTTTCTAGCATTTTTTCTGCACTCATTCTATATCACTGCGCATTCTATGTATATATATGTATGTACATACACACATAACAAGCTTGTATATTGCTCTTACTATTTTTACAGCTGCCATATTTTATTTAAATCAATCATAATATAACTATAGCTGTTTCGCTCTATTGTATGTGTGTCATATCCTTTGTTGCGAAACTAAAATATCTTAGGTCGTACAACAACGTTAGCAAGCCCCCATGGCAGTACTAAATTCACGTAACGGCGGTATTTGTGCCCCAACGTAAAATCGTGTTATTAGCGTTCATTGAAAAATAAGCGTAAGGTTTGATCATTTAACTTGCATGAATTTTTGTATTAACGTTTCTGTAGTAGATTGCGAAATTTAGTTTACGGTAGCGGAATAGTGCTACTAACGGGTTAAATATTATGATTTTATTTGAAATTGTTATATTCAGTTGATTTTGTTATTTGCTACAAAATACAACATTTATTTTTGTCAAAAGTAACATAAGGGGAATTTAGAATCGCAACAACGATATTCGTCCATCTCATTTCACCATAAACGTATCACACAAAGCTTTGATAAATATTCTTTTTCGACCATAAATTCTTGTACATCTGTCTCGCTCCATTATAAAACAGCGATGTATATACCGCTATCTCTTTTTATCGCAGGCGCACGGCTAGTGTCGTTGCCGCTATAGCAAGTAAGGCGCACAGTATCGTGCTAACTATAGCGTTGCCCTCCCCGCTCCCCCTAGCTATAAGCCCTCCCATGTATGTTATGGATAGAATTAAACCGAGAGCCGTACATCTGTAAACAAACGTTCAAAATTATATAAATCATGTTTTAAAAATTTAGATATACTTACATGTTGTTTAGTAAATTACATGTATCTAATGTTACATAATGGCTATTGTCATATGACAGCAGTCATCAAAGACCTTATGAGCGGCTTTAAATACTGATAGTTCAGTCAAGTCCTACTGAGTCAGCGTGGTAAACTTTAAGAAGAGGTTTGTGTCTTTCTAATGGGGATAAGCAACAGTTGAAGCAGCTATAACTCGGATAAACGCTTTTATTTTAGTCAAGCCTTTAAGGCTTAACTCAGATTTCCATTCAAGGAGAATAATAGTAAATTTAAAAAAATAGTTCTCCCTATTTCCTGTTTCAAATGCTTATTAGGTATTAGCCATATTGCTTCAATTTTGTGCTGGCACTTATGAATGGTTATTCATATTTACTTTGAATAAAATGTTAATTACTTACCTTAAATTAGCAGGATATGAATCTACAACGGTGACGCTGACTACGTAGAAAACGAGCGTTATAAACACCCTGTATACAGCCTCTACGACGTATAGTGCTGTCTCACTCCGCGAAAAGTAAATAGCAGGAGACAGCAATATGCACACACCGCATAGGACCACTAAAACCAAAACAAAACTAAAAAGGTTAAGTATTTTTATTAGCTACAGGCTTTTTTAAACGTTGTTAACTACGTAAGACAAGTACCTAGGAAGTGATATATGATATCCATTATACGTAGATATATAGATATCCATTGTACGTAGGTAATCTTTGAGTGAGTGAAATCTTAATGTGTGACGATGTTTATTAAACAGTGTTCATTCTAATAAGATTTATAACTATCAACAGTCAAGCTACTCAACAGAAACATTACGAGAACGGTTCTGGAACTGCCATCCTAAAACTAAACATACATACAAGGATTTCGTACATTCAGTAAATCATCATGGTGTATCGAAACTAAAGAAAAAAAAGCTTGGTTGTTGACAACATCCGCCGATAAATCTTTAGATCTGTAGCATTTCGGACATTCACAGTAACATATATACATAGAAAACACCCGGCCTCAAGACAAACACAAATGTTTATCACATAAATATGTTTATCATACGTTGAAATCGAACCTGCGCCCCTCGATTCAGCAGTTGGGTCATTATCTACTGACCCGCGGCGTATGTATGAATAGACACACTAATAAGTGTAGTTGAAAACTGCAGTTCCACCTTTGAGCCTACGTCCTTACTGTTGGGGACACGGCCTACCCTCTCCTTGAGCGAAGGCAATTTGAGCTATAGTCAATCACGCGGTCCTAGTGCGACCGAATTGTAGACGCGGCTTTTCTTTTTGACGTATACTGGTTTTCTCGTAATGTTTTCCTTCACCGTTAGTAGCCAAAGCTAGTAGTTTAAACAAATGTCCTTGAGATAGCATGATAAACAGTAATTGGTACACGCCGGGCTCAAACTTTAGCCCCTTAGAAACCATTAAGCCACCACTAACCTACTACATAGCCATACATGTCTATTTATTACAATAGGGCATTAATAAGCCTTCAGGTGTGACTTGCATGATAATTAAAAACGCGGCGGTGCTAGTTTTTTGCTCAAACTTCTCAGGACAAACATCATGGTGAAAACCCCATCATAATACGTTTAGTAATTTTCAAAGAAAAGCGAGTTACATGTTATTTAGGTATAATGAAAATTCCCACCAGTTACTTAACTAATGTTTACGTAAGTGGCGGGAATTTAATATAGGGTCTTAAGGAGGTAATGAAGCGCGTTGCTTGATCAGTTCAGTAAATGATAGGCTTCGTAAAGAGTACTTAGTAGGGATTAACCATAGCTCTGTTCGGTATATTCATGATTCAAGCACACGTCATTTTAAAATTTAAGAGATGGTGGTCTTATATCATATAAGGTGCTAATATTAGAAGAATATTAATGATACACAATTCGGGATATTTTTGTAATATTTCTCTTAATATTATTTATCACCAGGTTGGGATACAATCATGATATTTTTATATTGACAGTTTAATTTCAGATCACGCCTACAGGCGGCCTTAGTTCATCACTTAACTATTGATAGGCGGTCAAAATGTTAATCACACTGTTTTTTTTTGCTGGCAAAATTATGAAGCATGTATATTATGCTAGTGGCAACATTGAAATGCATAAAAAATTGGACACGTACATTACGAGTACACGCATTGAATTACTTCCGTAGAATGAGAATTATTGTGGAATTTTGTTCAAAACCTTTTTTGTTAGAAGCGTAAATATATTTTTTTCAGATTTATAACGTTAAAGAGTTGAAAATTTTATGTGTTTTCCACATAAAATTTTTGACTCTGGAAACTAATAAGTCGTGAAACAAAAAACTTGTGCACTTTAGCTACGGAACCTAAAAAGTAACACCGCAACAATTATTGTTTAGGACATCAGCTTCAAGGACATCGTGTAGCACATAATAGCGCAATGCTCTTACGTTAATTTTAATATTGCTATTACGTAGGTCTTAACATTACTATTTCGATAGTCCTAATATTACTATAACGTAAGTCTTGACATTACTATTTCTAAGGTCTTAATATTACAATTATTTAAGTCTTCTAATATTATTACGTAAGTCGTAAATATAAAATAAAATAACGTAAATATAACGTGACTGACCTGGTCTTCTTGTCCCTTTCGGTAGTAAAGCCAACAAAGCCGCAAGCAAAGTCGCGTGCGCAACGTAGCTCTGCTCAGCGACTAGGCCCCCTAGTCTGGATGTTAGGTTTGCGTGTCGGGAACAACCCCCCTTTACCCCTCTCGGTACAGTTCCGTTTAGGACGCACCATTCGTCCAATTCTCGTCCTAACTCTATATCCGTGTCGATTATTCTAAAAAAAATTTAATACTTAATTATTTCTATGATGTTTTTTTTCATTTTCCGTCTATTCCAAGTAATTATTCAGACAAAATAGAATTCACTATGAATTTATAGACATATACGAGTATCATTGCTTTACCCATACACAATTTAATATAGAAGTTAAGTAAAATATAAACGTGGATATTAAAGGGAAAAGTCGTCTGACGCAATATGCTCACATGCATTTTGAAAATCTCAGGAGGCATATGATTAGCAGCGGTCACAGGATTGCACCCACGCAGAGCCGACAATTTACTAAAATTAAATTTCATTAATAACGGTTCTGCAGTTTATTTGTGAAAATGTAATAAAATTACTTTCGCATTTAAAATAATTAATATACTTTAATAATGCACTCAAAAAGATATAAAACTTTTAAAAAAAGTAATTACAATATGGCAGTCTTATCAGAAAACCAAGAATTTCTTTTAGACAACCTTGCACTAGAAATATAAGGGAAAAAAGAAATTGAGTATGCTGTATATCCCACTAATATAATAGCTGCGAAAGTTTGTGAGTTAGTATGCCTGTTAATCCTTTACACCACAGCAACTGAACTGATTAGGCTGAATTTTGGAATTGAGTCAGCGTATACCCTGAATTAACTAATGGCTACATTTTATTTTGAAAAAGTTAGCTCCTGCAGGAAATACTATAACGGAATTCCTATAGCTACAGTTATAGCAAACTTCCTTAGATACTGTTTCAAGGAGTTGCCGTCCCACGCCGTTAACTGAATTAGGCACAGGCGGTGCCGCGGGTAAAGGTTAGTGTTTTAAATTATTGGTATAGTATAATAGTAGATAGTCTTTTTTTATTTAAATATAAAAAAAACTTACGTGCAATTCACGAAAGTCGATCCTTTGAACGCAGTGTAAGAAGTCTTTATATTTAAAAAAGCCACCTCAAAAAAGGTACAGTTCTTGAACGTAACATGTGACATAAGCATGTTTCGAAACGTACAATTTTCAAATGTAACATTGTCATATTGAATGTTCTCTTGGGTTTGATTGTAGTATTGATGCTCTATGGTCGTGTTCTCCATGGTACGTTTTGACGCTTCAAAATTTTCGTTTTCCATTCTCACTACTGTCGCTGGTATGTACGATGATAAGTAGAACTGTATAAGAAACACAAAATTATTGTAACTTCAAGAGAAAAGAAGTGAAAGATCTCTCTCTACTCATTTTTTACCAATGATATCCCTCATCTCTCCAACGTCAATGTGGCACTCTTCGCGGACGATACGGGGCTTTATAGTAGCGCAGCCCACGACACTAAACCTAGTTCGATAAGACTACCAGATGAAATATATATAATTAGTTACGTCATTAATGGGGGACCACGAAATAACGATGCTGCAATACAAAAAACCTGGCAACGCATTTAAAAAAGAAATTTAAATAAAATCAAAATCCAATATCTTTTATGATAAGGCCCCCAAGTTTTATTTGTTCCTTGGAACAGAGGACGTCACACAAACACTTATACCCTGCAAGTTATGCACAATCGTTTTATGCAAAGCTCCGCTCTACATGCAAAATATCGATATTTACAACGATTTCGAGCTACCGACCATCAAAGCCTTCATCGAAGACGCATCAAAAAGCTACTTTGGGAAGGCAGCCCTGCAACCTAATCCCCTAGTTAAGCAGGCTTGCAATAACGCCCCGCAATAATATAATAAATAATTAGGCACGCAATAATCGACTCAACGCCTTCCGCGAACACAGCTTACACAAATACATAGAGAATACGTTGCCGCTGCCGGCGACGGAGCTCTAGACTAATTGCTATCTACACCAGGTATACTAAATACACTAATATGGGCTCTATGACTAGTTAGATTTTAATAATTATAAAAGGCGACGGCTGAAGAATTTACTGCCGTTCCTTTTCTTCAGAACGCATTTGCTTTTCCGAAAAGGCGGTAAATTTAGTCAGTTTTAATTTAAAGAGCGGTTGCGGTACGTGCCCAGGACACCCTTGTGCAAACCGCCCCAACTTTTCGCAGCAGAGTGCAAGCAGCACCGCAGCAAAAGTTAGTCCGCGTGTAATTGTAATGGCCACCTAGGCCAACAACAGTAGTTAGGGAACAAAAATTATAAATACGCCGCAACCGTTATACGCCCCATTGTATGCATCGGCCTCTCCTTAGAGGAGGCTTAGGCTATAGTCCAAAGCACTGACCTTGTGTGGATTGCTGGACATTGTCGAGCTAGTGGCCACTTGACTCTCAAGAGTATTCAATCCACTCATAAGGCCTCTAACTTCTGTTATTTAAAAACAGCCAGGGCCGACGGTTTAACGTGCCTTCCGAAACACGGCGGAGCTCGAAAAACTACTAGCCTCTAGGCGGTTACCCAAGAAGTGACCAAGCCCGAAGTTGCTTTACTTCGAATATCTTTTTCGATAGACGAATGTAACTGGACCACACCTTTTAATTTTTTTTAAAGAATATTGTATATACGAGTTCATACATTTTCTTTGTTCTTTGCCCTTACTAAAACATTGTACGTCAGAAAAAGAAAGACTAAAAAGAATGGAATTATATAGAGTTGCTGTTCATTATAATTAATATTATAAGTTAATTATTTAACATTAATAATTGTATTCATAGGAGGTTATTAAGACATTGAGAAGGTGGCTGATAGATGAATACTTACTTGTATTGCCATAGCAAACAGCAAAGTACCTCCAAGAGACAATGTCGTAATTCTGTAGGTGTTTGAGAATAGTTGAAAGAAGGCTTGCCAAAACTGTGAACAAATAAAAAAAGAATCAGTAACGTGTTTTCTTTTTTTCCAAAAATTATCAACTTTTATCGCTTTATAAGGCTAGCAGATAAAGGCCTCGCTCAGAGTAAATTAATGCTCCGCTCGTGTTTTTTTAAAGTTCTCGCTGCCACTCCGGCTCTAAATAATTTTTACGTTATAGCTTTAGTTCGTCCAATTCCAATGGAATTCGAAGGATTTTTTTTAATTTTCTGGGATAAAGTAGCCCATGCTCTTCTGGTACGGATTTGCAGTAATATACGACGATTCTTAAAAGAAAACTAAGTCAAATTTGTGAAAGTGAATTAAACAACGAGTTGGATTTTACTCAAATGGACATCCTGAAAGAACTTACAATTTTAACGCTATGTCTAACATGGTGTAAGGCCGGCGGTCGTCTTTTACCGGGCAAAGTAAGTTCACCAAGCCTGTAGTCAGAGTCCGAATTCACCGCAGCAACGTTGGCCTTCCCGCATATGCGTATCTGGTTACTGGTGTGTATGGTCTGAGAATAAAATTAATAAACAAATTAATAATATATCATGACGACACTCAGCCCCGAAGATATGTTCAGAGTTATTTCGAACTTCAATTGTTGCGGCGAACAGTAACAATGCTCGAAACATCCACGTGTCGCCAATAGTATTCCATCCTACAAAGGTAATAGGGGGTGAGCCTATTATCGTACCAGGCACAAATAGTCGAGACAACTTCGAAATTCCCAGTTGTAACAATATTAGCCATCCCTACCTGGAATCGAACCCTAGGCTTTTGACATGGTAGTCTAATGTACCCATATCCACTACCACTTGCACCATCTGTTTTAAATACATAATATTAAATAAGTAATTAATATTTTTTTATAGAATTAATTGAATTCACACTCGATACAGAATTCGGATGCAAAACATTTGTAAGATATGGCATTACGCTCAAAGAATATGTCTGTTCAGTTTTTATTAGCTCTAGTGAGTCGTTTATATTTAAATAGTAATTTCATTGTCTTACTTTTTAGTTGTGCATATTTAGAAATAATATATTAGTACCAATAAAGATGGGTAATGAAAAATAAATTTACACTTTTTTATATTTTACAATTTATTATACTTTATTTACACTTACCTGGTAAGTACACATGGCATCAACTTCTCTGCCTACATCTAGGAGGTACCGCGGAGACTCCTGGCTCCAAATGAGGCTTACTAGGGAAGCCAAAATCGGCAGCGTACAAAGCAGAAGGTACCTGTTGAAGTAATCCTACTGTTAAATTTAAGGTAAGAGCACAATAATTTTAATTACAGTATAAGACGATTTCAAGTCAATATGCCATAACGCTAGTGTTAAATAAAACATAACATGTTGTTATACGCCAGGGTCCATAAGTCTAGCGGTGAGCCAAACGTGGAAATGTTCGCGCATGAGTACTGTCGCGCACGCAATAGTTATAATTTATGATAGCTGATATTTTTGTTATGTTCTTTTATATCAGCTTTAAAAACATATTAAACATCAGGCTAGATCGCGTAACTAGACAGTTTTTGTGCCATACAATTTTAAAAAGCATTGATGGATTGTAGAAAATATAATTAGTTGTAAAACTTCCTATACCTACAGAAGTGCATAACTTTATTTAGTTCTATTTATTGTATAGTACATATATATATAAAAAAAACTGGAAGTAATTATTGTTTCAACACTTGTTATTTTAAACGCTATAATTAAGTATATAATCGCATTGAGTTGTCATAAATACCTCAAAATTTAAGCATAAATGAAATGAACATGACTTAAAACGTAAATTTTCATTCAAAAAACGAAAAGTTTCAAGACGTGATTGTAATTTAAATTACAAGAAGTATAGCGAAAATATCGTAATATATTTGAAATTTTCTATTATAATAATTTTTCAGATTCTTAGAATTCACGATTAGAAATTTTATAAGAAATGCAGCACTCAACATTTTACTTTGAAAGATAATAATTTGTATAGTGTGTACATGAGAGAAAAATTAAAATTATATGAACACTATAAATGATTTTTAAGACCTATTCACAGTTCGATAAGTATGGAGAGCTACTTTTTTGTTAAATTTCTTTAGAATCGGTGCGAATATAACGGAAATATAATATAAGGGTTAAATATAAGAACAGACGGACAAGGCTACACTATATTTTTTATTATATATGCTATGGATATCGGCTTCTGAATAAATAGCGGTCGCAATTCCAGGTTTTATGTTATTACAAAATTATGTACAGTGCAACAAACTTATCTAACCTTGGGTGTTTCGTCGCTAGTGTCGTTGTAAGTTCACACCATTTAAATATAGTGACTTTAGTGGTAAGTGATTTTTGACCGCGCGCCGGGTCAGAAAAGTTTGTTGCACAATAGTATGTTTTATTAGTTGTGTCATTCAGTTTTTTGTAACCTATTTAAAACTTTATCAATTTCCTCGCTGTCTTATTAAATTAAAACGAAATCTGAAACATTTATTCTGGTCTTTCTAAATAATAATAATATTGTGGAAAACACAGTACAACACATAATACTAATAAAATATTAATACTACAATATTCTAGCATGATAATTTTATGTGAAAGAAATTTTGGCCGACACAGTACACATAATGATGAAGTCTATAACGCGTCCTAACTAGAGGTCATAAAACCATCGGTTTTACGATGTTAATGCAGTGGATCAGGATTGAGATTCTTTGGAAATTTAGTTATGTGCTCTAAGACTCACCAAAGTTTCAGGGCAATTAGATAAATATTGTGGAAACAAACAAAAGTAATACATTTTTATATATACAGTCATGGTCAACTAATTTAGGACACATAGTATTCAATATAACACGTACTTTCTTATTTATGGTAAAATTAAAATTAAGCAATAATTAACAAACTAATTATGTTTTGTTGTTTGTTGAAAACTATTTAGGTAAATGAATTGGAAAAAAGCACTTTGCACAGAAATGCTGCATTTTTATGCATGGCTATCTAATAAGGGAAAAAAAAGTCTGTGTGCTACTTTCAAATTTAAAAATATATTTGTTTTTTTTTCCATGCTAGTATTAAGTAGTACTATTTTAGTATTTTTGGAAAGAAAAATGGGTAAAAACAAAATCTGTGACGCGACAGCGAGAAATATCATAGTGAATTTTTATGACTACTTATGTTAATATCGGAAGCTAGTGGATCATCTTAATTGTTCAAAGACAATGGTTTAGAATGCCGTTTTATATCATATAACTCATTACACAACTGAAAATATTCCTAGAAAGAAAACACCAAGAAAAACGTAGAGAGAGATCGTAGGAGTCGTGTTAGCCAAAAAATAACCGTTCGAAGGGGCCGTCCATAAAAAGTTTATTCTTAAGTACAGATCCAGGTAACGGCATTTCAGTAAGGACTAGGCACAGCTGTTTGAAAGAGTTGCTCAAAAAGTTCCTTTATTGAAGAATGAACATATAGCGGCGCGATTAGCGTTTGCTAGAAAATACGGACACTGGACCTACGCTCAATGGAGATTTGTATTATTTTTTCTCAGAGACAAAAATAAATCTTGTTTCATCTGATGGCAAGCAGTACGTGGGGCGTCCCACAAATGCAACAATGAACCCAAAGTTTACTAAAAAGCACGTGAAACATGGAGGTGGTAATATTAAAATATGGGGCTGTGTTTTGGGCCTTAGCGTAGGACCTGTAAGAAAAAATTAACAATCAATCTGCCGACAGCGTCATTACAAAAAGTGGAAATAAATAAATTTAAGTCTATAATAATTTTTACAATTATTTAAGAGTTATTAAGTGTACTGTTATTAAAGTACCAACTGAGCATCAAATGCCTCCGAATGCTACTTCCACAGATTAAAAGAAAATACTTACTCACATAGAGCTAAGTGTCCCTAATTTAAAAAAGTTTTTGGAATGTAATGTATTATAGAATAAAATAAGATTCTGACAAATCTAAAATATAATAAATGATTCAAATATAAGAAATAAATAGAAAAATGTGTAGGAACCCACTTCTTCAATTTCGGTAAAACCAGTTTTGTGACCCCAAGTGGTGATGATTTGAAAGGTAATAGTCCACCCCTCGCACCACGCGCCCCTACATCAAACACATCTAAAAAATGAATTCTGCGCATTCAAGGTTATCGCTAAACATACGTGCCGGCATGTATACCAACTGATCTTTACAATCTTACAAAAGTAACATAGACAGCATTTTTCACATTTTGTGAGCCAGGATAGTAAAAATTACATAAAAATCTAATCCACATCTATAGGACGTGGGCAAATCCGTGAAAACGTCTTCTTAAACAATCAAATTTGTCACAATTCTCAAACAATGAAATCTTATTCACCTGTGCCAAGCACTAAAATGCTCTTTATTCTCAACCAAAGCATCCGCTCCAGTGGGAGGTAATACAACTTGTGCAAGAACAGCTGAGAGCAATACGCCAACTCCGGCGGCGACTACGAGCGTGGCTAGTGTTCGATGCCGACTTGTTCGCGACGAGATCTCTCCCGCGTACGTGTAACAGATCGGCAGTACGCCTCCCGAACCGATCGCTGAACAGAATCTGTAAGAATTTAAACCTTAATAGCACTTAAGGCGAGCCTATCCCGCAATTTTGGCGATTAAGATGCTATTTAAATACCAAAATATTATAAATTTAACATGTTCGAACAAAACACTATTGGTCCAGCAGCAACTACCGCACAAGCAATTTCTCTTTTTTCTTTAATGCTATTGGATTCAAAAAATTCGAATTCAGCACCTAAAACCAAAGTACTTAGAGCGCACCCCGCCCGATAATTATAGTGTAGATTTAATATAGTGTAGGTCACCAATTCCGAAAGAGCTCACGCGCATACATACACTCACACACACAGACTACTCGCAAATGATTCCCTGAATGATGCCCTATGACTTAAAAAAAATCGGACCCAGTTTAGTTACATCTTATCTAAGAGAAGTTAAATAAAAAAACATACCGAGCCATCATGAACGTTCCATAAGTAGGCATGAAAGCAGCTATGGCGGCAAATATAGCGTTTACAGCTAGCGCGGAAAGTAGGGCGCGGCGACGACCCAACCTTTCAGATAGGACGCCCCACCCTACCGCACCTAGCGACCCACCAACCAGGCTGATCATCACTGAAAACAACATTAATAAATAATAAACATGAACATTCAGGAAAATATCCCAACTGTGCAATCCTCACTTCTTATCAAGAACGGACAAAGAGGATATATTATTTTGTCCCTGGTCTTTATCATTTAAAACCTAGCCATTTATGACCAATGGTACCCACGTTAGTTAAAATACACTTTATAAGAAGCAGTGTAATGGCGATTATTTTCACGCAGGACTAAAGTAGTTGGTGAAAACTTGTGCTGGCTGGCAGGCTGCTGAGGCAGAGAGGCATTATGATGTGGGTATTTATCCGGCCACTGGTTACCCCCAACAGGTTATACTATAGGCAAAATCTAGAAATATTATAAAAGTTAAAGTTTTAATGTTTGTTACTCAATCACGTTTCAATCACTGGATGGATCGGGATGAAACCACGCACACATATAGGTTAGGTACTGGAATAAGGCATTGGCTACTTTTGATCCCAAAAAATTCAAAAGTTCCCACAGCATTTACTATATCCGAGATTAAACTAACTATAAACTGTTATATATATTATATATATAACAGCTACAGCAAACTTCATTAGTATTATTAGAGTTGACGTAAAAATCCCAAACCGATAACCGAATTAAGTAATAATAATTATATATAATAATAATAGTAATAATAAAAGTAATAATTTATCTTATCTTACTTTTTTTACTCAATCACGCTTTAAGCACTGGACGGATCAGGATGAAACTTGACACACATATAGGTTAGATCCTGGGTTAGGCCATTAGGTACTCTTCCTAATGTGTGTTCATAATGTAACCACTCCAGTCCT
The DNA here is from genome assembly GCA_946406115.1 of Apoda limacodes. Lineage (NCBI taxonomy): Eukaryota > Metazoa > Arthropoda > Insecta > Lepidoptera > Limacodidae > Apoda > Apoda limacodes. The sequence continues at coordinate 44,803,398 of OX291540.1, forward strand.
AGTTGACAAATGATGAGTCCATCACCGCAAAACTGCTTATGATACAGTACATAAACACTAAATTACCAACTTAAGTATAGTAAGTGGTTAATTGTAAGACCAGTGACAGAATACCTGGTAAACCAGTTCTTGATAAAAATACCAACTTACCAAGCCAGTTCTTCTCATGAGACAATATACAGATCTCTATTTCGGCAGACGGCAGGACAAACGGTATAGAAGCAAGTTCAAGCGAAGACCCAGCCACAGCTAAGCTGCACGCTAACAGGACTCTAACCTGAGCTACCCCACAACCTGCCTGGAATCAAAATTTGTAAATTATTTTGAGATTTACTTATATATACTCGTAGGAAGTAAGTAAGACCTGTTAACTGACAAAATACAAAATGAAATTTCTTTAAAGTCAATTTTTTCTACTCCGCTACTACGACAACAACTAATTGGACCTCAAAACAACCAACAAGGCTCAAGTTACATTGGCGTAGAGTCGAAGCGACACGTCACGTTTTTAAACATTAAAGTTATTCAACCCTATTTCTATTAAGTACCGTACAAATTTGTGTTACGCAAATATGAAAACGCGCGTGTTGTGCGTCATACCATACGGCCGGCAAGACGAGCGCGAGCTGTATTTACTCCTCTTCAGCTTCAGATATCATCGCAATCCTAATAAGGTCAACAATTGCACTATCGAGCACGATCATTAGTCTTCATAAGTCTCTGAAAATTAACTGATGCCACCACTAAGATCCGGACGCGCCAATGAGCTCATCGTCGTGCGACTTGAGTAACTTGAGTCTTAGACTAGCACATACATAAGTACAAGTCTTTTTTATTAAAATAAAAAATCATATTTTAAAAACATATCAACTAACTTGTCTAAGCGCATCTTCATGAAATTGCTCCAGAACACTGGAGTCATTGTAGTCTATCAAGTCACCACTGTCGTTTGCTTCGGCATGGTCATCTGGGGGACTAGGAGCCATGTGTACTGTGTTTCCCGGTTCGCCTGCACCATCATTACCTTTAGAATAATATGAATAAGAGTTAGAAATAAAGAAGTTTTTAAATAATATCGAATTTATTTTAAGTTTTATGAAAAATAATTCCATCATGAGATCAAGTCTCACAGTTCTCAGCCTTAATTATCAGTTTCTCGATCTTTTCCTATATTTGTGATGTGTATTTTAACATCTTACTTTTTGCCAAATTTCATGATTCAAGGTCAACGGGTAGTACCCCATAGATTTTGATTAATTTGTGGCATAATATGTGATAAAAATGACCGTATTTTGGGCCTTTTTTTATTGCATCGACTTAGAAGCTTAATTTTTTTATTAATTTAAGTGACCGTAGACTTTAGTGTTTGATGTTAATTCCAACTTGATACCAACGCGTTCTTCTTGACAGACAGACAGACAAACTTTCCTAATGTATATTTATAACTGCAAATTAACACCTGGCTTCGTGTCAAATTTCATGATTTTAGAACAACAAGAAGTACAACATAGGTTTGATTAATTTGTGAATGCCAATATGTGTGACAAAAACTGCCGTATTTTTTTAATTTAGAAGAGATTATTTACAGCTTCAAGGGACCGTAAATCTTACTTTACGATATTAATTTTAACTTGATACCTTCACGTGTTCCCAAGAAGGGTCTTGATAGATAGACAGACAGACAACAAAGTGATCCTATAAGGGTTACTTTTTTCCTTTTGGGACCCGGAACACTAAATATAAACACATCAAATTCTAGGCTACGTTTGCAGCATCAAAGGAATAACTCGCGTCGCGACTACATGAGACTGCAAAAGTTAGTCTATAAATGTACCACTTATTGTCTCAACGCTAGGGGTCGGAATTAGGTAGCTGTGATTTAAAGAATAATGTTGATGTTTCAGAATCAACATTATTCTGAATTTGAGTTTCTATAAATTATTTTGATTTATTTATCTAAGATATCGAGACAACCTTAAAAATCATTACGATACTTAAGGTTATTAATATAATAATATGCTATTGGCAATAAATTGCAGTTCCCTGTAGTCAGAAAACTCCGCAAATAACCATGTTGATATCAACATTTTGTTAAGCCACACTATTTAGGTAATGTGATTCCGATCTCTACTCATCACTTGTAAAAGATTAAAGTATGTTCAAATTATTTTTTATATTAATTTCAGGCGATAAAGCGTGTGAAAATGTTTTAATCTTTTTTTTTAATATATCGGAATTGAATTCAGACTTTTTCCTCCCCACACTATGTCTTAGTAAAACTGCTCATCTATACTAATACCACATCCAGGCCACTCCACACAATAATTGCGTGATTCGTGGCCAAATCAAATGACATGTTTATACGCGCAAATATGTGCAAGTTTTATGCGGCCAGTTACAGGATAGCCACAAAGGGGTGGCGGGGTCAACACTCAAGAGCTACTGAGATAAAGGCTTTCACCAACATCAAAAATTTGCTGTCGTCCATATGATCTAAAACCATAACAAATTTTTTTTTTTACCTGTAAGCCGGTCGTCGGTGTAAGCCATAGTTTTAGACAAAGAACCAAAGCTGCCGAGTTTTGAAGAGTTTTCTGAGTCAGACCGTGCACGAACCAAGCAAGCTTGCTCCTCGGCCATTGTAATGAGAATGTGATTTTCGAGGATTAGTAGCTACAGAAGAAATATTCAAACTGGATGCTTGACACATCTGCAACATCAAAATATACATATTAGTAGTATCACACCTTCGACACTTCATACAAAAATCGCGTTATTGTGTTTACGCGCAAATGTGTGCGTGTTCTGTACAAGCGGTAAAAGGATCGTTATACGTAGGTAAGGTAGATACTAGAGAGCGGCGGCCAGTGGCAATACTGCATGAAATGCTAGTATACTGATTTCAGTATGTAGACGTTCTAGGTACGAAGCAAATAAATTATCTTTCTACTCTTAAATCTTTTTGCGAGAGAAAAAATAGACAAAATCACTTCAATAAGGAATTGGTCAAATTAAACTTAAAATTATCTTGTGCACTACGTAAAATTTGTTGCAAATGAAAAATAATATGACTACACGACAGTTAATTCGTCGAATTCCTTACAAGAATTTCAATAGTATTTGAAAACAATATTTTACGGTTCGATAATGGACTAAGAGAATCGTCGATAATCCCAAACTCACAAGCCGAAAGAACCCTTAAGTCGTATGCCTCTCTGTGTGTGTTCTACCGCTAGTATAATGGGATGTATATTCTAAGGAAATGATGCCCAAGGCTACTTTCTACCATCGCACCGCACGCCATCGGCAGGGAATTCATCCACACACCTAAGAACCTAAATAGTCACGTACAGAGCGACTTTAGAGGAAACTTTCCCTCAAACGCTTAAGTAGGGGTTCATTAATAAAGAAGTTATTAGATATTTAAAAGGTCGGCAACGCATGATTGATGTCCTGGTATTGCGAACGTCTATAGGCTGCGGTGACTGCTTACCATCAGGCGGATCATTAGCTTGTTTGCTATCTTAGTGGCATATTATTTTTTATATATTTACATGTACATTGTTAGTATTACAAAATTAAGCTTTCAGTTCATACTTGCTCTCAAGTTAAATATTATTAATGTTGTATAGTAGTAATATATTAATTCGTAGACTCGGTCTGTATATAAAAGAAAGTAGAATAGTAGAAAGCGCTTAAGGACACACAAATAGCCTTCAAAATAGTATATCAAAATCGTTAATTTTAGTTTCTACCAAAAGCATAGAAAATTATTTATTATAGTGGCATTTAATCACAAAGAGATTACATTAGTGTCACATTTACCGTGTTTTATTAATTCTTATGCTAGTTCCTCTAATTAGTTATGATAATACAACGCAAAGCTACTTAAGCAAGCAGAGCATAGCCCAGGAGCTACTCAACATGTACAAAAAACATTCTATCCAATTACCATTAAAATTGATAAGACAAATCTATATGACAGCCAATTTTGTTAGCCGATAACGGTGGAGCGTAGACTTAATTAAACAGCGTCAAAGGAAGAGCATTGCTCTCCCTTTTGACACGCGAACATCCGCTTGCGTTATCTATTTAGATTAAGGTCTGTGTTTTTGAAACAATGGTAAAAAACTGATTCTAAATGTACAGTTTGGAACCATTATAAATTTCCTGTATGAGTAAAAGACAATAATTAAGGGATAAGAAGCATACAAACTAATACAATTGTATTAATATAACTGTCATTTTATCCAAAACAACAGACAGACAACATATCAGTCAGAAAAAAATATAAATATATTATTATTTTTGATTTACACAAAGTGTTACAAATCATCATGTGACATTATTTGCAGATGATGATTATTATAAAAATACTCATACTCACACTCTTTATTCATAAATTCAAATTTACAAGTCAATTATTATACATTAAATATGCTAAATTGGTACAATTAAATTAATATAGATATTTATTTTATTACAAGTTGAAATACATTAATGGATTATGAGTTATTACAAATGTTTAATGTCAAAAATTCATTTATGTCATAAAAAGCATGTTCAGTCAAAAATAATTTAAGTTTCTTTTTCAAAAATGTTGTCGTTCTCAATAACTGTAATTTCGTTTGGGAGTCCATTGTAGATTTTAGGACCCATACTAAATACCGATTTAGACATTTTTTGTAACTTGGATGGAGGTAAGTTAAGCTGTTGCTAGCGTCTTAGCATATAATCATGGGACCATGTTTTGTTTGGAAATAGGTTTCTGTTTAATCTTACAAATTTAACTATAGAAAAAATGTATTGAGATATAAATGTTAAAATTTTTTGCTCCTTAAAATGATTTTTTGCTGGAGTACCAATGGGGACACGCGCGATTATTCTCACAGCGCGTTTCTTAATTGTAAAAACACGTTTCCATTCTGCAGCTGTGCCCCAGAGTTCAATTCCGTAGCTTAGCTGTGAGTGAAGTAGTGAGAAGTAGCAAGACCGAAGGGCAGAGGGAGGAAGCAACATTAATAATACAATAAATGACGTAATTAAATTAAATTGTTTGACATGAACAATTTCAAATCAAACATTGCAAAAACTAAATGTGTACAATTTATTAACAAAAATGGTAACTGTAAGGACCTTAAAATATTGTACACTGGAAATATTGTAAACCAAACTACTCACACATAATTCCTAGAATAATAAAATAATTTGTGTTAAAATATAAATAGATTCGTGTATGTTCTTCGTAGATTGAAAACAGTAGTTAATCAAAAAAAAAGCAATCATGGTATATCATGGGTGTGTTATTCTTGTTTCTTCATGAGTATATTCTTTATTCTTAATGCAAAAAGAATTATTTGTGTTGTAGGAACTTGTCATGGAAGCCTTTATTTATAAAATTGAATATTTTAAGTTTACCTAGCCTCTACATTTATGAAAATACCTTTGTCAAGCTTAACTTTTGTTGTTTTAAATGGTTATTGTATAAATGCTTTTATTCTGTACATGAATGCTTTTATTCTGTACATGAATACTTTATGTTAAAAAAGCTAAATTGACTAAAATGTAAGCTATGTGTAAAATGTACTGCCAGTAACATGTGTACCCAGTTTTATAATAATTATATTTGGTTAATTTTTGCATGCTTTGTTGAGGCGGAACTGTGTGATGCTTCTAATATTCAAAAAAATATCCATGTAAACCAACCATGTTACTGGCATATAAAAGATTCATTCATTCATTCAAAAAATTCTCCTTGGTTTTTTGTAACAATATGAAATTTACCCATATTAAAAAAAAAAACACTAAGAAATTGTTAATACATTTAATAAAATTAATGATTTATTAGTAATAAAATCTATTATTCTTCTAAACTTTTTTAAGACTAAAATCTTTAGAAAACAAGTTTGTTAAGGCCAAACAAAAAAACATTGTGGAAAGTATTCGCCAAGCAGAGGTCTCTTCAAACTACCCTGATTCGCCAAGCAGAGGTCTCTTCAAACTACCATGTTCTATCATATTCCTGGAAAATAAACGATTCATTCCTTTAAAAAAAAACTAAGTTTGGATGTGCCTTGGTTTGTTGTAGCAATATGAAATATACCCATGTTTATCATAGGTATCAACACTTATTGATTATTAATATATCTTATTAAATTAATGATTTAAGCCAAATAAAAAAACATTGTGGAAAGTATTCGCCAAGCAAAGGTCGCTTTTATCTACCATGTTCTATCATATTCTTGGAAAATAAACGATTCATTGATTAAAAAAAAAACTAATTTGGTCATACCTTAGTTTGTTGTAACCAAATTAAATTTATCCATATTCAAATAAACACTTATTGATTATTGATATATTATATTCAATTAATGATTTATTAATAACAATATTCATTATTCTAACTAAAAACAAATAATTCTTAAAAAAACTGGGGCGCAAGAAATTTTTTCAACAAATATAGCAAGTCTGATATGGCCATGTTTAATAATATAATACTTTATTGGTTTAGAAGGATTTGCCTTCTTTGAATAAAAACCACTCCATTGATTTTTCTTAGAATAAATTTGCTATTTCACAGAAGTCTGAAGGTCTTATAATTGTTTAAAGTATTAAAAGGTTTTTTTTTTATCATGCCAAAATATAAATGTAAGATAGACATGTAACACTAGCAATAACTACCGGGTTTGCCGGAAATTATTTTTCAAGAAAATGGAAACAACGTTAGTAACATTATAAAAAAAGTGAAACAGTTTTGTTTAAGCCACATATTTGCCATGCAAAGATCTCTTCATCTACAATTATTTCTAACAAATAAGTGTGGGAGCAATAAATAGTTTGGGTCTTCCTAAATCCAGATACAATATAGATAGAAATGATATGGACATAGTTTGCAGTAGTCCCTTTTCCTGTCAAGACACATACAGAAACATTTAATTTAATATTGAATTTTATATATGTTTAAAAGCATTAAGACATCTTTAAAAAACAAAGAATGGTAAGCAAATTTGTATGAAACCAAGGCATAGGACCAACAGCAACAACATGTCAGTATTTAGTACTCAACGCCAACATAGTAGATATACATGTAAGACTAGCAATATTCACCAAGTTTGCTGTAAATATTATTAAGAAAATTAATTAAAATGGTAGTTACATAAACAGTTACATATGGCTTTATATAAAATAGACATATTAAAACAGTTTTGTTGAAACCAAATAAAAAGCATTTTGGAATGTATTCGCCAAGCAAAATCTATTTATCTACAATGGGTAATACTACAAAGGGTTTGCAGAAAAACTATTTTTTTTAAGGAAATGGAATAAATGGAAACAACACTTACAATTATGTATGCCTTTATGTAAAATAGACAAAATTAAATGAAAAAATAGTTATTAAAAACAGTTTTGTTTAATCCAAATATATTTATAGAAAGTATTAGCTAAGCAAAGGTATATTCATCTAAAATTATTTTTAACAAATTAGTGTGAAAGTGAATAATGGTTTGTATCTTTATGTATATTCAGGTACAATATTATAAAAATGACATAGGCATAGGTTTCAATAGTCCTTTTTTCTGTCAAGACACATCCAGTATCATTACATTTTTGCAATTTTGCCAAACTCATTTCTGTCAAATAATATATGTATCAGTTCTTTTTCCCTTGTCCCCCTTTTAACTGATTGCCAAGGAAGGATTATATTTTTACGCATATCTTGTATATCTGTATGTTTGCAAATTTCTTTATTACCTCATATCTTCCAAACAGTTGGACGGTGCCCAAGTGTTTTTAGATAGGTCATGTCAAAAAGAGATCAAAATGGCTGTTTTTATGCACTTCAATGTGCGAGCTTATATATAATACTTAAACTGGAACCAAAAGCTGTAAATAAAATATATAATTAAATAAATAAAAAAACCAGACTACGAAAACATTAAGAACTAAAATGAAATAAACAAGTGCACCTAAGACTAACCAAATATTTCAATATAAGGTGGGACTCATTTCAGGTACAGATTGCTCCTACTAAAGTGGTTACATCAAAATCAGTTTCATCCACTTATAGTTAAATATCTGTATGTTTTAGGTGCACTAGTTTATTTCTTAATGTTCTTTGAGTCATTTTTTTTATTGATTTAATTATATATTTTTATGGTAAATATTTACTTCTCTGCACCCAGTTATTTTTAGGTAAAAAATAAATAAATATAGATAGGCATACTTAAATTAAATAAAAATTTGGCAGAAAGGAATATTTAAAAAAAAAAATTTAACATAAAGAATTCAACGCTGAAATACTAGTGCCAGGTTAGGTTGGGTTAGATTATGTTATTTTTAACAACTTTGGGGTGTGTTTGATTTGCTGAGTAAAGCAAAATTTTTCAAAAAATCCATACAAAAAAATTGAATTCAAATATAAAATAAATGCCAATTTCAGAGTACCTAAGAAAATCTGACAATCTACAAGGCCTCACATGTCTGAAGATCAAAAAAAATTACGAGATGTCAGTTTTGCAGCACGAAACAATGTCAAAAGCAATCTCAAATTATAAACTCAAACTTTTTTATACAAATAAACTTATAAACAGCACTTTTGAAACGTCAGTTTAATTATTAATTAAAAAAATTACCACTGGTTCGGAATGATTTATTACGGAGAAGAACTGGCAAGAAAATCAGCAGTTTAACTTCATATTAAAATACAATATAGCCTTACACTAGGTAATAACATAAAATACAATGTTTTAATTTAAAAAATATAACAAATGCCTCAATACAAATAATTTAAGTTTTAATTTTTCCAATGCAAAAATACCATATGACATGACGGAATGGAAATAGCTAAAGTAGACCAAGCAAGCAGTGTCAACATCTGTAAGCTGTCTCACTTTTCTAACTGCATAGGCAGCTGAACTAAGCTTCCCTGCAAAAACTAAGCTTATTGTCTAATGTAATATCTAGAAACACTGTTGAGTCTAATATTTCTATTTCTTCTTTCGATTTTACTTCATTGATTTGAACCTTTTGCATTCTACTACCTAAATATGAGCGAATAAGCTCAAGAGCCAAATCTGCAATACCATAATGACTCAGTTTTCATATAAAAGTTTCATGTTGCATGCAGTGCCTTTGATAGATCACAAACGATACCAATGGCATTTTGTTACTGTTCCCAAGCATCAAATATATGTTATATAAGGGCAACACCTGCGTCAGTTGTGGAACACCCTTTTGTAAAATGAAACTATTTAAGTTAAAATGTTTAGGCATCTGATTCAACATAAGTATTTCAAAAATTTTGCTTAAGGGAGGCAGTATAGAAGTCTAAAATTATTAGGATCATCTTTACTTCCACTTTTGAAAAGTGGTATTATTTTACTATATTTCATTAGTTCGGGAAATATCCCTTCGTCAACACATTTATAAAATATTATGGCTAAGATTGGTGTTATAATATCAATAATTTTGCTAAGGACTTTAACTGATATACCACATAGGTCACCAGTTTTTTTCTGAGTTAGTAATTTGAATGTCTTTATAATGTCTTCAGAGGTAACATGCTCAAATTTAAATATAGCCTTGCATTTATTTACATTACATTTTAAAGTAACTCTGATTGTAGTGCAGAGGAATTTAATGCATTGGTTATATGTCACATATGCAACGTACCTGCCACACCATGCTTCAAAACTTACATATCACACCTGAAGTACGAGAGCCTATGAATAATAGCCACACTAGTTCTAGTCCCAATACTTGCCAGCCCTCATACGTTCCTACTGCTGGGGCACAGCCTACCCTCTTAAGCGAGGGTGATTGGGCCATAGTCCACACGCGGGCCCAGTGCGGATTGTGCTATACGGGCTGAGGTAATTACACTGTGTGACAAATTTTTTTTTTGTGCTCTAACATTTAATGAAACGGCTATTTTTTATCAAAATAAACCTGCTGAACAGAAAAACTTAAATAGATTTTTTGTAACACGTATCATTTTAAAGTTATGATAAATTGATGTACTATAAATAAATAAAGACAGTATCAAAATTGTATATCATATTTTTTATTTAAATTATTAATTTTACACAAAAAAAATGTTATATATATTGACAAGTGACAACGAATCAAAATAGCTGAGGTTTAAGTGGTCAATATAAAAAATGAGCCAAATATTCCAAAAGAAAATGATGAAATATTAACTTTGCCTCTTGTGAAGAGTAGAATCCTCTTTCATTACAAACAAATGATTTAAACACTTGCGGTGGTTACTTTTCTTCATGACTTTCGAAAAAAATGTTATGATTACCCAAATAAACTGTTAGAATTATCTTAAGACCACTAAAACTTTTAATTTATAGTCGTACAGACTTCAGTATTAAAAGAAATCTGCAATTAACAACGTTTGATCTTTTGTTTTTTACGAGGGTACACGTAAATAGTATTGACACTATAACTTAGAAACGTGACGTGTTAGACAACCATATCAATTGACAATGTTTTCAACAATGGAATAAGGAATTCAAATCACGTAATCTTATTTATGTTAGAAAAATCGTGTCACACAGTGTTATTTTACCACAGGTCCATAATTACGAAAGGGCAATGGTAAAAAATTACCTCCAAGAAATGGCATGGTTCTGGTTTTTATTTTTTCTATTTCCTTCAATTATGTTACAAAGGGTCCTTATTATTAAATTATTAATAAATAAATAATACTAAAAAAAGTATTTGTTTTATTTTTATTACTCAGGCCCGATTAAGGGTTAAATAACCTGCCTAACATCTCTGCTACTCTACTACTTCAGAGTTCTAAAAGCCTAAACTGCTGCTGAAATGGTAAAACTCATTACTCTTAAGGAGCATTCCTAAAACAGTGAAGAAGATAAATTAAAGGTTTGGAACACTCAGGTCACAAATAGAGTAAATAACAAAAAGAGTAATTTTTACTTTGTTGCACCATATTATTTTATTTAACGGGTGAAAAATAGCATTTATGCATTAGCATCCCCTTATACTCTCCCCCTTTTGCTATTTCACATGCTCAGTTTCGAAACTCTTGACTGTTGCGTTATTGCGTATATATAATATTTTTAGGTATCTACACAAATTAAAATACAGATACAGTTACAGATCAACTAAATGAGTCATGATCTATGGTCATTTAACTGAGTTGGTAAGTAATTGTCCTCTGCCATAATAAGGGTTAACTGGCTCTAAAAGAGTTGATTACTTGGTTGGGGTGTACAAAAGGGGGCGCTGAAGAAGAGACAAATATTTTTCGGGGATTTTATGTTGTTTTTATTTTATATACAATTATGCCTGTGTGTATTTTAATACGACTGATAATAAGATTGCATTACCTATATAGAGGTTATATTCTCTTTGCATAAAATGATAAAATAATAACTTACGTCTTTGTTCACTATTTCGATATAATCTCTACAAATCAGATTTTAATGTAAACGTTTCACGTATGTCTATAACTTACAAGGTAAAAATTTAAATAAATTATTCACATTTAAAACTGTATTGAGCAAATAGATTTTTATTAATAGATAAATATAATTGTTAAAATAGATATTTTACAAATTTCGAACACAAGACAAAACACAAAAGTACAAAGACGTAGAATCTAGTGTTGCTTAGACATCGATAGTCAATCGAACAATCGATAGTATTTCAAGTATCGAACTGAAAAAACTATTCGTTTTCTACACCACACTATATTTTTGCACGCACCTAAACCATACATCAAAGTGATATCTCTGATTGAGGAAATCCCAGTGTTGCATAGTTGTTGGGAATAAATAGTGTAATGCGGCTTTCATCGCATCCATACCAACAGAAATACCCAAAACACAAGGTTCCAAAAGTACGTCTAGTACAGTGACAAATTCCGTATCCGACGATCTGCTTTTTTCGACTAATCAGGTATAATTTTTAGAAAAACTAACTGTAGATAAGTATGATTGTACTTTAAACAAGGGCACTGCTCACAAGATCGTAAATTTCACAAAAGGAAAAATTGTTTCACAATGAAGTTGTTGTGCATTTAAAAAACTAAAATTAAAATTGTCACAATCGTGTTTTATATGTAAATACCTTAGGCCAATGCTTAGAATACTTGGATAATTCGGTGTTATGGATGGCAGCACTAATCTTGCTGGATGGCGACGACGGATGGAGACTACGAACTATGGAGATACTACGGAGTGGTACGTCAGTGCAGTAGCATAACTTAAAGAATGAAACTCTTATCATTAGTTTATGAAAGCCTATACATCTACATTTTATTAGGACATAGATATCGGAATCTCGGAACGCTAGGTACGATATTACAGTTCCGATATTGAGTAGATCAATATCGTAACATTGGAATCTGCCAAATTTTCTATTTAAGTTTTTAAATAAGTCGCTAACTATGCCAGCCCGCGCTCCGCCCTGCGTGCAATGTAATGTCGTCTCTCTTACTACTTATTATACAGCTAAAGAGTTAAAGAACTGCTTTTAACTCGGGCTCAAAAATCTGGCAAAGTCGCTTAAGGTGAGGCCAGGTTGCAAGAATTAAACAATAAGGGACTCTTAATACTCTCGTGCAAGTAAGCGAGACGCACAAAACATTTAATTAACTCAAATCTCGCAATAAACTTGCGAAGTCGATTTAAAAAAGACGAATATTAATATCAATAGTAGTTACTACACAACCTTCATAATTCTGAAAGGTTCTATTGGCTTCCGAGGACAACACATTTTCTAAGTCAACAAGTGAATAAATACAGGTAAAATGTAAACATTTTAAAATCTCTAATTTAATGCAATCCTGTTTGAACTGAGCGGTCACAGAAACAAAGACTGAATTGATGGGAGTTTATTTTGATGAAAACAGCGACCCAACCGCTACAATACAAGGTGTAACATTACCAAAAACTTGAGATGGAAATAGACAAATTTGAAAAATAAGAGGGATATATAATAATAACAAAAATTGCCTAAACATGAAGTTATCTGATTTCAGTTTTGCAGTTTTAAAATTGCGTTTTTCGTTAACTGAATATTTTTGAAGTTTCATTCCAAGTTAACCTTTAGATAAATGAAATTAAAGCCTTAACATTTTTAAGAATACACAATCAATAAAGTTTCTCTCGAAGAAACTTTTACATAATTTGATTTTAGTAAATAAGTAGTTTTATTTCATTCTTAAAATTATTAATTGTTTTATTAAGATTATTCTGAGTTTATTTTTAAATTTAAAGTAATAAATTAGTAGTAGATAATAATGAGAAATTTTTCTTTGATTTTTAATATAGTACATACTATAAGTCCTATAACACATTGTCAGTAAAACATAAACTAATTTCTTACAATTTTTTTAAGTAGTCTGATTTAGAAATAAGATTTTGTTCATGGGGCGAGCACACTTGATGAGATGTAAGGTGCGTGGCAAGACGGATAAGTTACATCACCGATTATCAACCATTCTATAGCAGTCCACTGTTGGAAATAGGCTTTTCGTAATGAATACTTACACACACGGTCTTTCGCCTGCCCAACGTAGCTTTTATGGGAAAAACTTCCAATCAATAATACAGTAACATACAAATAAGTCATATAACATGACAAATTATTTTTGAATATCTGTCATTAAATAATTCCTTTAATATTATGTTTTTTGTCATAGTTTAATCACTAAAGTGGTGATATTGTGTTTTCTTATGTTGAATTTTACAAGGAATTGGTTTACAATGTCTTCTTTTCCGTATCTAATCTAACTTTATATCGAATATTTGCAATTGCGATAATAGTATCGGAATTATTGGAATTGGAATCCAATATCGGAAATAAAAACCTGACATTATATGTCATCGGTACCTACTATACAGTAGTGATCTAGTCTAGCCTTGTACCTTTATTAGTCCCACGGGCTTTTATATATTTTACTTTTCACAAGGCAAGGTAGGCGTTCATAGAAATGGTATTGACGTACTGTCTATACAATCAAGTCTGTATAAAAGCTGTGTCTTATTATTGATTTGAACTTTGGACAAATACCAGTCAAGATCCTCCAAAATCCTCCAAAATGCCACAAACTGTTCGCGCAGTGCTGAAGAATAGTGAGATTGACATCTTTCTTACAGTTACAAGTCTACTTCTTGTGTTAATAATAATAATAATAATAAAATTCTTTATTGCACTAATTTTGTACATAGGCGAACTTAATACCTTCAGGCATTTTCTACCAGTTAACCATTGGTAATGTAGATATAAATAAGGGGTTGTGCAGTGTTTGTTGTAATAGATCGTAGTAGCTTCAATAATGATTATAGAATAAGTGATAAAAGATAGTATATAAAAAAATAATATCATAAAGAATAATATGTAAATAAGAAGGTGGATTAATTATTTATAATTTTATATATAAACATACATATATGTATATATAATGCATATATATTTAGGCATAGTTCACTAGAAAGCACTAATACCTGACCTATGTATTTTGGATGTCGATATAGTACCGATGCAGTAGAGCTTTAAAGCTCTCTAGTGACTTTACGTAACGAATATTTACTGGCAAATTATTCCACAAATGAACTGTTGTGACCGTGAATGAATCCGAATAAAATGTCGTACTATGCGCAGGGGTGCGGAGGAGATTGGAACGGCAAAACCGTATCTGTCGCTCTTGGGAACTCAAGAACTCAAATCGTTCTATTAAATAAGGGATTATTAAAAATGCCATAAATACATGTCAGTAGATGAGTATTTCGGCGAAAACGGATATTGAGCCAATTTAACTGTGTACGATATTGGGAGACATGATCATACTTACGCAAGCCGAAAATGTAACGGATGCATAAGTTGAGAAGGCGGTCGAGTTTGTTCAGTAGTTCTTCCGTTATGTCGGGATAGCATAAATCTGCATAGTCAATTATGGGAAGCAACAGGGAGTTAACTAGCGTATCCTTAGTTGATTGAGGTAAAAATTGTTTCATTCTTTTTAGGGAATGCATCGTCGAAAGGATTTTTTTACTTACCTCGGTGACATGATGTGACCAAGAAAGATCATTTGCTATTATAAGATTTTTTACCTGCTGGCAATAATTAAGTTGCACCCCGTTGAAACTTAAAGGTGGTTGGTAAAAACATTTTTTTGGTCAACTTTTTTTAGGAGTGCTTTATTACCTACCATTATGACTTGCGTTTTAGCAGGGTTAAGAGAAAGGCTATATTGTTTAGTCCAGTTTATTATAGATTCAAGTTCTTAATTGATCATATTTATACACTCTATAACTTCGTCTACCCTAAAAGATCTTTAGAGCTGAAGATCATCAGCATAAAGATGGTAATGGCTTAAATTGATAACTGAGACAGAAGTGTTTATAAACACTGAGAATAATAAAGGAGATAGCACGCCACCTTGAGGTACGCCAGAATCAACATTGCACCAATCAGAGTAAAACTCGTCTATTCGTACACGTTGTTGACGCCCCTGAAGATATGATTGGAACCATTGTGCCGCTGATTGTGATATATTTAGGGAGCGAATGATAGACATGAGAATATCATGGTTGACGCAATTAAATGCATTACTGAAATCTAAAAGAACAAGTAGTGTCAGTTTTCGGTCGTCCATGGCTCGTCGTGTGTTAGCCACCTGTCCTGTGAGCGTTGCAACTTCAGAACATACTTTTTCAACTATCAGAAGGGCAAAAACCTGGTTAAGATCAAGAATGTCCGAAGACCGTCTAAATGAACTATGCCTATTACACATTCATAGAGAAATTTCTGTGGACAGGGAAAAGGTTTTGGACCGTTTTGCAAAACAGAAAAATAGAAGATTGGATCTAATAATATAAATTATATAATCGGTCTTAAACATTTGGAAATGTTAAACCGTGTTTGAGAATTGTTGGCAATTTTGGTTATTAATCTAAATCTTCCTATAAAATTATACTTTATCATGCTTTTCATGGGATTATATATAAATGTGCCCCCTTCGAATAAGACTGGACTGGATCCGCCCTTGGCTTTCAAATATTGAGGAAAAACAACTATTGTCTTGTTATATGACGAGGAATTGACATTTGTGTTCGATAACTACGACTGTTCCCTCGGAACGGATATTTTCCAAGGCGGAGTACATTTTGGATGAAATAAGGAACTGGCTGAAGGAAAAAATTCGAACACTTTAATTTTCATCAATCAAAATTATAATATTACTGAAATATGGTTTGAATTGTTATGATTATAATAATATACAAAATTGTGTTTCATTTCACTATGTTTTAAAGAAAACAATCGATACTATCGGAATGTCAAATAATCGATGTTTAAGCCACACTAGTAGAATCCAACAGAAAAACGAAAACAAACAAGTGATTTTTTTTTAATTGTTCAGGCTTTTTAAAAAGCTTCGGAAGGCTGTTGGAAATTTAATTTATATAGCCTAGCATAAACATATGACGCCAATTATCTTTATTTATCGGAGCGTTAAGTGAAAATTTTGACAATTTTACTCGCTGTTAGTTGCTCATTCATTTTAATTCATCATCTATAAGTCTTCAATGCATAACTTCGAATCGAATCTTACAAAACTAATTTTAAAAAATAAACAAGCAAGAACACGTCTCCATTGTTTAAATCCGCACTTAGCCCCAAACAAGATATATTCTGTTTCTCTGTCAGTTATAATGTTGCGAGAGTTTTTTCAGTAGTGACCAAGTAATCTAATAAAACAAATAATTTTATAATAATTGCACTACAGCGTATTTTCCTTAAACATGAAAAAAACAAAAGGAGGAAGTTCTTAAGTCAAAGCTTTTATTTTCATAATAGAATAAAAGAATAGGTACTTAATAACTTAAGGTGATGGCATACCCAAAAGAGTTAAGTTTGCAAGAATTTGATTAATTTTGTTACAGTCCTAAGTACACATTTTAACGTGAAAAAACATATGTTATAGTTCAAACCTTAATAAAGTGAATTTGAAAATATTATAATAATTTGCTTATTAAATTCTTGGGTTTTAATTGAAATATAAGTTTTTAAATTAACGCGTTCCATTACTAATTTAAATCAAAATCAAATGACGCGTTTAATCCCGTTTTATTATTTCTAAATTTAATTGAAATAGTTTGGAAAACTAAATGTAATATTCTCATAATTCTTATTTCATAAAATATACATATATTAATATAACCAAGGGAATTTGCTAATTTCATTATAGTAAATAAATATTTGAATTTTACACCGACAAAAACCGAAAAAATCAAGATTTTCAACTTGCGGTCACGTGCTAGCGCCTATCGTACGAGGAACTGTGTTTCTTTGCATGCTTCAATAGTGTAATATGTCTTTGTACACTGGTCAAAATGGCACGCTTTTTCTTGGGTATACCATAGCCTTAAATAAGTCTTTTAGTCCGGTCCATGGGTGTCAAAATCGAGCCCGTTTTGAAAAAAATGCGAATGGCAAAAGTACTTTCCTAAGGAATTAATAGTAAAATAATGACTACTGACTTACGATGGGTAACTCACATCTAGTGAATCAAATTTTAGATTAATATTAACATCGATTAATATCTTAAGAAGATATTTATTTCAATAGCCATGTTTAAATTTTTATTTCTTGCTATTTGTATAAAACCGTTAGGAATTTTTAGTCAAAAATTGACAATCTAAAATGGGAGTCTACTGGATGAGCGTACCCAACGTAAGTTTATATCTAAGTTTTATTTATTATTTATGGAACTCAAAAGGCCGTAATGAGTACCGATATAACTAAAACTAATTTATTCATCATGCGAGTCTACAGAAATGAATAAAAATTGTTACAATAAAACATATATAAAACAAGTATTAAAACTTACAACTTGTATTAAGCAATAGCTTGGCTCGCTTAACATTATAGTCTCACTAACACACAAAGCAATACCAATTCGCTTATTAATAACATTATATACAACATTACATTGTGATTTTTGTTTTGTCGTGTGATGTGCAAATTTTTCAAAAATAAAATTGGATTTATTTGTACTTGTTGCACCAACCAGGAAAGCACAGTTCTTATGACGATGATAAATTTATGTTTTACTTAATTTCCATTCTTTTCAACACTTCTGATTAAATAGCAAAAATTTTCGCACATATCACTTAAAATTCACGTACTTCACGTTTTGCAACACACTCGGACATACATGAGATGGCGAAACCGAAAATAGCCTGACATGAGTTCAACATCAAGGCTGGTTTTTGACTAACGAACCATCTAACTAAAAATCGACGTATACGTTTTTTTCCTTCAATACTTGGATTTAGTTGAGTCAAAATTTAATCTAATTTTTAGAATATCATTATCATATATATGCTATTCCCATACATTTTATTTAATTTTTACAAGAGTATTTAAAATGTAATTAACTGATAACTTAATTAATTTACAGTTTCTTCGATTAAAAGTGTTTACACTTACACTATTTAAATACTAAAGGTACTTAGTTCCTAACATTATGGGATATAGGCAAAAAAAATAATTAATTAATATATCTCGTCATAATATGTTCTTATTTTTTTAGCACATCTTCGTGCACATCCGTATCGTTAGCATAACAAATCGTTTACCTATTTTTAACTTTTGTTGACTTAGTCTTACAAATATTAATCGTCGTATTCCAATTCCGTGTGTACCACTTTTTTATCGATCCATGCTACGCACGCATTGCGCAGAAAGATTACTAGTAAACACATGCGCATAACAGATTTCATCTAGACTCAGTTTTATTGTCATGTACCGATTATACAAATGTTTCGGTCGTTATATAATAAATTATAACTAACAGACATACCATCTACTATAATAGTATTTTATTTATTACAATTGGTTATAGTAATATGTTTTTTTACCTTGTGTATAAAGGGTAAAAATTGTTATAAGCGTCATTAAAGTAAAATAAATAAATGAGTAATTAATTAGTTTTATTACTGTGTATTGTTATGTGCCTTGACGTGACTTTATAACTTCTACTACAAAATAAGTAATATAACTAATCTATGGACAATAATATAAAATCCATACTAATATACTAATTACTAATATTACTAATCCATACTAATATTATAAATGCAAAAGTAACTCTGTCTGTCTGTTACCTATTCTTAATATATATATATTTATAATAACTTTGGTATGGAAATATATATATGGCTATAGCATACTTGATTAGCATAGTTAAGGAGTTGACATAAGAATCCCACGCCGATAACCAAATTTAGGGCGGGTGCAGCCGCTGGCATATATTATATATATTATCCCATCCCATCCCCTAATATTATAAATGTGAAAGTTTGTATGTTTCTTACTTATTCACGCTTTAAGCACTGGACACAACGGGATGAACTTGGCACACATATAGGTTAGGTCCTGGAATTGAACAAAATATATTTCATCCCGGAAAATTCAAAAGCCTGCGGGAATAACTATATAATATTTGTTGCTGCTCATCCTGCGGCAATGGGAGCATACAATTAAGCTGAAATTTTACACAGATATAGTTGAAGATACGGAGAAGGACAAAGGCTACTTTTCTCACGGAAAATTCGAAAGTTCCCGCGGGAGTAACCATAACCGAATTGCACTAAGAACCATAGCTGCAGTTATAGCTTGCTATAACAACCTTCTTTAGTATAATCGATCAAGGAGTTGCCGTAAGAATCCTACGCCGATAACTAAATTTAAGGCGGGCGAAGCCGCTGGCAAAAGCTAGTTATCACTAAAAAACTTTCTTAAATATCGGCCAAGTGCGAGTCGGGTTCGCGCACAAAGGCTTCCGTAACATTATCTATAAAAACGGCAAAGAAATCACGTTTGTTATATGGGAGTTATATTCTGTGAATATTTTGAGCGTCTACCTGTTGCCGATATCAATATTGTGCAATAATTTGTTTTTAAACAGTAAGAAAACCAAATGTATTAAATTCTTAACGCCAAATGTTAGTCAAGTAAGAACCAGTTTACTTATAAATAGGGAGCAATTAGATGTTGTAGATAGCGCTGTATGCCTATTACTTTAGATGCAAAACTTCAATGGGGCCCACACATTGGGATGATTGGCGAATAGACTTAGCTCTGCAGCTTTTGCGGTTAAAAAGATTCGTCAACTTACAGACGAAGCCTGGCTAGTTTATTTAGTTACTTTCATAGCGTGATGTCCTATGGTATCTTGTTATGGGGATACGCAGCTGAGATACAGACAACATTTGTACTGCAGAAGAGTTCTATTCGAGCAATATACAATTAATCTTTAGATTTTGTTACAATTAACAAGAAATAGACACAAACTGGCTCTGATCCACACAAGGCTTAAGGAAACTGATAAATCATTTAAAGGACAATGTGTCCGTTTTTACAAAAAAAACCCTGCAAAAGTATGTAAACTGATTTTAAAAAGGTTTAAAACTTTTTGTTAAATAAAAACTTGTCAAAAAAGCTTACTATTCAATTATAAGACTATCTTATAGATAAAAACGCACGGGAATAACTAAAATGTTGCTATCATAGTAATTGTATTTGGAAATTTACCAATACGTTATATAATTAAAATTGAAAAGAGCGACAGCTGGAGAGTTTCTTTCGCCGTATCTTCTCCCTAGAATGCCATCTTGATTCCGAAACGGTAGTAGTTTATAAATTCCTTGCATATGATTCTGACGTCAAAAAAGTGATAGTGTATCCTATTTTTGAGAAATAAACTATTTGAATTTAAATATTTGAAAAATGTGTGAATTTTGTGTGATTACCACTTTTACCTCAGATATCAGGAATAGTTTATCAATATAATATGTCATTGCAATTTCTACTGATCGCTTTGCTATCGCTATTATGTCAGGAATAGGTCGTCGATACTTGTCATTGAAAGGAGTTAGGATTTATTTGTATGTGATTACTGCATCTACCGAACGACGGTTAAATGTCAGAAATAATAAAAAAAATGTGAAAATATCTGTGTTTTTAGGAATACATATACATAATAATACTTATAAGTAATATTTAGCGATATTCTTTTGCTACCAACCGCTATATGTGAGGAATAGTTCGTCAATATTCGTCACAGAAATGAGTGAAAATTTACTTTTGTGTAAATTACCCCCGCTTTCTTGCGGGAATACCAATGGAGGCAAAAGTGTGACAGAGACGAAGCGAACAAGTGTGGTATCTTGTCTATGAGAAAATGTACCACAGGCTAACTTTGTCTTTTTTTAAAGTGTGGCCAATTCGTGAGCCTATAGCGCAATTCATAGGACAGATTACAGAACTCGAAGTCTATGACTGTAAGGTACGCAATTTACTAACAGATAACATATCGAAACAGAAAAAGTCTCAAAAAATACCCTCTTGCACTTGTCCGGTTTTGGTTATTCCTGTAACTAATTAATATTGCTATAACTATTACCATGACTTTACGGATAGAAGCAAACCTCTATTATTTAAATTCCCCCGCCTATTTTACTCCTTCGAAGGTCTCACTGTATATGTATATGCGTGTGAATGGGTTTAGTAAGACCAAACAAGCGAATGTTCATTCTAATACAACTCCATCAAATTAAATAACAATGTAAAAATAGACAGATAAATATTTTGTTTTCTTAAACTACGCTTACTTCGCTGTTGTTGATATAAACGACGCGATGTACGAACACAGGTTGCCTAGAGCGTTATTACGTTACTTAATCTGATGAGCGTTTTCTAATGGTCCATAAAAATCAAATATCTACAATACATAACGATGAAACCAGAGAGCGAAGCCAAACTATAAAAGATGTATATTGGCTCGCCTTTGTACTCGTGTGTGGCCAAGTCTACAAGCGCTAAAGTGCGACACTTTGAAGAATGACCAACCGCCGCTCTATAAAATATAGTAAAATCTATTTAATTTATCCTATCAGAATAATCCTTTAATCAGGCACTTAATTTTTAAAAAGCAGAGAATTCCGCGCTGTGGGGTTCTTCTTATCAACTTTCACTACAGTAGCATCAAAGCGCAAAGGTCAGTTATAACGGAAAATATATATAAGTACTATAGGTACTGTTATTTAATGTTGCGGAGTTTTATATGTATGCATATAAATATATATACACCTCCTAGACTTGGCTGTTTATGACATTTTACTACTCTTTCTACACAAATCATTACACCATGTTTTTGTTAGGATTCCTATAATTTTAAACAAAATAGCCCAAAAAACGCTCTTGTTCTAGCTGTCAGTTCTTTTGATCTAAGCTATTAGAAACAAGTGACTACCTACTAGGTTGCCGTTGCGGTAGGTTAATAATTTTGCAGTGTAGCCTTAATACACATTTTTATGACTTCACGTAGCGTGCAAATTGATTACGGATTTACAAACTCATAAATATAGTAAGCTGTTAGGTATAGACATTATTATTTATTGAAGACTAATAAATGTATAACTAAACACGAATTTTACAATACCTGAATACAAAACTTTATAAAAAAATTACACAGCGTTCAAACACCCACTAAAAATAAATAATAAACTTTATTCACGCCCACGGAATGCCAATAAACTATTTTTGAACCAAACCATAAATCGACTTTAAATCCACTGAAAAGTAAAATTAAGCCCCTAAAGCCTATTATTGTCATAACATTCAGCGACATGTTTGATTCTCCTTAAAATCGATTCCTAAAAAAGTCTTGAATAAAAAGAAACAACTTGCCTTTTTAGTGCATCTTTTGCACTAAAAAGGTAAGTCTAAACCTAACAGTTTATAACATACTTCACTTGCATGACACCGACTTCAAACAATAATTCAGAGCAAATTTTTGGTCATAAGTTATTTTTACCTATTTAGTTTTTTTGTTCAAAAATGATTTTTTTTTCTTTTACACTATTACACTAAAAACATCCATACTTATAACAAAATTTTATACAATCAGCAACATAAAAGGGCGTTTTACTAGTTCCAAATTAACTTAAATTATTTTTTTTCTCTTTAAATACATTTCTGTAATATGGGAACACCTCAGGGGCATACTCTTTTGAATAAAAAAGATTTTTAGTGCACCTTTTTGATGCAAATTGAAACTTACGGGTCAAACTGAGACAAAATAAATACATCACTGCCCCTAAAGCAGACGTAATTCCTGACAGTTGAAAATTTAGCTACAGTTTGTCGGATGCCAATAGAACCTTTTTTCTTATTTTTACTTGTCTTTATTTTTAACCGAGTTAATAAAAGGATGAGGTTCTATGTTCGACGGGTATATTTTTTTTTATGTATGTTTCCTGATTACAGACACAGACTAGTCGCCTCGGCTAATTCGGAAAATTCTATTTCTGCTATACCTAAGGGTATACATCCCAGGTCACCCGAAGAAGAAATCGAAGGAACTTTTCAAATTTTTATAAACACACTTGCGATTTGGGTATTCTCTTAGTGTTGGAGAAAATAAGCCAAAGGTCACTTAAAAGTAAAAAATAAAAACTTTTTAACTAAAACAAGAACCGATTTCAAACTATAAAGTCGTTGTTTTTGTTAAAAAGAAAAAATATTTTTTAATTTTTAGTTTCCCTTTTAAACAAATTTAATTTTTCAGTTGGTCGTTAACGTTAAAGAACCTTGAAACTTTCTTTCAATTTTCTTAAAAACCCCAAATTAGTCAAGCGGACGAATGATAATAAAGAAAGGATAGATAGGAAACTAGAAGAGTTTCGTTTTTACTACAAAACTATCCTAAAAACAAATGATTGCAAATACATAACGAAAATAGAAGCGATTAAATTATTTTTGAACATTTACCTATGTACTCGTACATACCTACTGCTGCTTAAGGACAGATATGACGAAAATGTATAATGGCTTATTTACCCTAAAATTGACAAATGAATGGATGGACATGACGAAATCCGTTTTTGCCGTGTCGGAACCCTTATACATACATATTTGACAAACAGATGGACGCACAGTTATAACGTAGCTATAGATTAACTACATAACTACGGAACCCTAAAAAATAAAAACGTCAGAATCAAGATTTTCTTGCAATGTCAAATTCACAAAATGTCAAAGTGGTCATCGAATTTGTAAGGCCTACCATGCACTCCGGAAATTCTGGGCGTTTTTACAAAATGTTTAGGGTGTGAATGACACTATTGCGATGACTGCAAGATAGAAACGCATGCGGATTTCTGTGATTTGCTACAGATTTTTTGTATTTTGTTTCCGCACGGAAGTTTTGCATACCTATGCACTTAAGTATATGAAAACCCACGCACTACGCAATTACATCCGCAGATCGCCGATAAAGTGCTCGAAACGCGATAAAGAAATCACTACGCGTTTTACTTATAAAGGTTTTTTTTTTATTTTCACTGATAAGCCTCCAACTCCTATGGTTTTAGTGAATTTTAGGGCCAATTATCAAATTCTGTACAATTAAAATTTAAAGCGTGCACCAAATCTGATGTGTTATACGATTTTGAATATGCACCTTAACACGCCGCTCCGCAGTGCGCCTAGCCTGTTGAGTGGCTAACTAGAATGCGTATCATATAAGTTG
This sequence comes from Apoda limacodes, assembly GCA_946406115.1. NCBI lineage: Eukaryota > Metazoa > Arthropoda > Insecta > Lepidoptera > Limacodidae > Apoda > Apoda limacodes. Next base: position 44,827,975 of record OX291540.1, read on the forward strand.
CAATAATTCTATTGTATAATTGTTTTGTTCATCTCATTCACAGTGGTGTCTTCGCCACGTATAAACTTACATGGCCGGTCTAGAGATAGGGACCGGTTGAAGGTCATCTAAATATCAAAATCTACAATGTCATTAACTGGTTTTCTTGGACCAATGCTTTCTGAATTGAAATGGGACCAATCTGTCCAATTTTCCAAATCGGTTTATAAATGATGGAGTTCTGAGGTAACTAACAGTAGAGGTACACAGCGAGTACTCGCTCGAATAAGCAGTACCTCCGCCTTACAAAAAACCGCCGCCACAATAACGCAAGCATTGAATAGTGTTGTGTTCCTGGCGGTCAGTAAGGTTGCCAAGGCTCCTAAGAATTCGTTGTGCGGACAACGGAGGACCGGCGTAACGTGTCAAAATGGACATCGAATTTGTTAAGCCTACATACATACATATACCAATAACAAAATTATACTTGTTTGGCCCTAATATTTTTTATAGGTATGTGAATATATGACAGTTCTAATAATATGACGTACATATGTCGAATTGATAACCGGCAACATCGGCTAAACCTTACTTTAAAACGCTTGAAATATCGACTCTGCCTTCTCTACTTATTTTGACTATTGCGTAAGGGATACGTATTGCGATACGCATATATTATGTAAGGGAAATATTTTGTACTTTGCAAAAAATAAAGAGACACTACTACAAAACCCGGAACCGTGAAAATCTTCAAACAGTGAGCTGTGGCCTGGAGAAATCCAGAAAGCTAATTCAGGTGATAGGACCCACAGTGTACAACCACTTACCAAAAGACACCCAAACTACAAGTGGTTTTAAAATAAGATTTAAGCGTTGGCTTGTCGACAAAGTGTCCTATAGCATAGACGAGTTTTTTGACTTAAAAGTATGACTAACATGCAATTTTATTCCTTATTTACAATTATATTGACACATATACCTTTTACAACTGAAGTTAATAAAATTTATTTATTTTCATCCTATTTATACTACTGACATGTTGGTTAAATATTATTGTATTTTGTTTTGAAGAATCGAACGGAATAGAAAGGTCATGTTTAGGTAAATACCTACCTATCTAACAATGTATATTGATAAGATTTTTGTATGTTGACGTGTAATAACTAAATATCACCAATAAATGATGTCTATGTCGATGTGGTGACCTGACCATTGGTGTAAAACCGAACAGAGTGCCTGTATTCTTGTTTGACATTTTAATAGTACAGAAAAGTATAGAATAATTCAATCTTATAAATGAAACACCAGTATCAGGAAACAAATGAATAAGTGGAGCATATTGCGTTGATGCTTATAGGATCACTTTGTTGTTCGTCTGTCTGTTTGTATGTCAAGAACCTTTTTCTCAGGAACGCGTGAAGGTATCACGTTGAAATTAAATACTAAAGTCTACGGTCCCTTAAAGCTGTAAAAAATCACGCTTCTAAGTCAACTCAGTAAAAAAATACAACGGAAAAACGGCCATTTTTTTTGCATATTTTGGCAGTCACTAACAAATCAAAACTTATGGGGTACTTTCCGTTGTCTCAGAATCATGAAATTTGACATGAAGGATATAGAACAAATATAGGGAAAAATCCGAAATTCGTTAATTTGTAGTTATAATATATTTAAAAAAAAAAAGTTTGTCTGTCTAACTGTCAAGACACTGTTACTTAGGTGGGTTAGCGTGGAGTTATCAATTTGCAATTTACATCAAATACAAAGGTCTACGGTCCCTAAAAGCTGTAAAAAAAAACAATATTCTTTTTCAACGCAATAACAACTACGCTACTACTACTATTCACAAATAAATTAAAACCTACTGGGTACTTCCCGTTGTCCTAAAATCATGAAATTTGACACGAAAAAAATATAGGAAAAAATCCAAAATTTGTTTATTTGTTGTTGTAACACGTTTAAAAAATGTTTGTCGGTCTGTATATCAAGACCCTTTTACTTAAGAACGCGTGGAGGTATCAATATTAATATCAAATACTAAGGTCTACGATCCCTTAAAGATATAAAAAAATCAATCTTCTATGTCAATGCAATAAAAAAATACTGCTCTTTTGAGGCATATTTTGGTATTAAAGATATTCACAAATAAATCAAAAGTTATGGGGTATGTACTTCCCGTTGTCATAGAATCATGAAATTAAACACAAAGCAAGGTCTTACTTTACAAATATAGGGAAAAATCCGAATTATGTTAATTTGTAGTTATAACATTAAAAAAAAAATTATCGGTCTGTCTGTCAAGACCCTTTAACTCATGAATGCATGGAGGTATCAAGTTGAAATTAATAACAAATAGTAAAGTCTACGAGCATTTAACCCTTAATTAGGCGCATGGGGTCAACACAATTTCAATGAAAAAAAAAAATGTGCTCCAAAATACGGTCATTTTTATCGCATATTGTGACACAAATAAATTAAAACCTATGGGGTACTTCCCGTTGACCTAGGAGACTTGATCTCATGATGGAAAACTATCTACATATAATAAGTTTGTACGCCTGAACCCTCGGTGCGCCAGTCAGACTCGCACTTGGCCGGTTTTTTTCTCGGAAATGAGGTGAAAAACGTTGCGTGAGTGTATACGGGCGGTACAGAAATTACAAATTCGGCTTCTGAATAGCCTCTCATTGGTAATTTTCTCCTTACCGCCCTTAATACATAATGTAGGTAATGTTGAAGCTCAGAAAAATATTTCTCAGTAGTGTTTTATAATACGGGTACATTAACTTTATTTTTGGTTTTTGTAGTTTGTATTTAGGAATATCACCAGCTTCAACAAGGTTTATTTTATGCGTATCTTGTAATATAATATAATATTATATTATATTATATTATATTATATTATATTATATTATATTATATTATATTATATTATATTATATTATATTATATTATATTATATTATATTATATTATATTATATTATATTATATTATATTATATTATATTATATTATATTATATTATATTATATTATATTATATTATATTATATTATATTATATTATATTATATTATATTATATTATATTATATTATTTTGAAATTCATGATTTTTCAAAAAACACGATTTTCAAAAGAACGAGTAAGACTCGGTGGCCCAGGTAGGTACTTTTTAAACAAATGATGCTTGCTTACACGTGTACATAGTTAACTATAATTAGATTAATTAGGTACACACTATGGTCACGTCTAAACTATTTTAATCGATTATTGATAATTAGATTAGTTACATTATTAGAGTAAGTCAACCTTAAAATAAGTAAATATCCGTAAAAAGATATTAGTATAAATATTGATATTTGTTATTACAAAAATTATTCAGTTTTTGCAGCCGTGAATTTAATATCTTTGCTCAAAATGTATAAATACGTTTTAATGGTTAGTTCTTTGAAATTTTTGCTTTTGTTGATAAAACAAAAATGTTTTAAGGTCCATCTTATTGTCGTCGGATACCAATATCCAAATATATATATTTGCACAGAGCAACACAGTTACCTGAGTTCTGACGCGGCCAGGGGCCCTGTTGCTCTATTTTTTTGTGGCTTTAATTGAGTCTCAAATATTTGCCAATGTCAATTTTACACGAACGCTGTTGCTCTATGTATCTTTGCTTCAAATATTAAGAATTCGATTTCAACGAGAATAAAACACTATAAGGTCAATTTTCAGCCTGCTTTAGGTGTTTATAGCAAGTGAGGTTATTTATTTAGGTACTTAAATGGGTCCGAATATCAAAATTGCTGAATTTTTGTTTTCTTCACGTTTTGAGACTCGGCTTACTAAATTTTTTCATTATCATTAAAATCTGTCTGTGTCCATTTTTTAAAACTATCTTTGATTTCGGTGATAATAAGTTCTGATGGGTTTTTAGAGAGCTAGATTTGAATATTTTATCAGTTATTATAATTTTAGATGGAGGATTTAATTTCGTATCTATTTTTTTTAATATTTTTAATTTTGATTAAGTAAGTTCTGTTAGGTACTTGAGGGTCCGGAATACAAATTTTCTAAAAATTAAAGACGGCGACTTTTTTATGGCGCGCATTCTTTTGCCAAAAATCTTTAAAGTTGCTTTGGGGTACCTAATTACTAATCTGGGGATATTTCGAACATTACATTTTACTACTAAATCAGGCAAAATTATCTGCTCTGGAAACATTAACCTAGAACCGTCTTATTTAGTTCTCTCCACGCAGTGATTATATTCTCTTTGGTTCTCTCTCGTGCTTTTGTTTAGACAGGTAGAGCGTCGAATATACATTTGCAAAATTAAATTTTCGGTGGCAACTACTTTTTTAAACGTTTAATGAATTATCGGAATTTGTAAACTCATAAATTGTAGGATTTTAAGACAGATCGCTTTTAGCGGTTTATGTTTATATGAGGGGTAAAGTCGAATGAAAACAAAAAAATTATACCTAAAGTCAACACTCAAAGATACTTCGACTTTGACTCCTAACCAAGAAAAAAATGTCGACCTTTGAAATTTCTGTATTTCTGGAACGCAATGTCATTTTAAAAAGGAGTTAAAGGCTATCGATAGTATATACTTCATTAAATAAAAGTAGTTTGAGTCTGCAGTAAACTTAAATAAATAAAAGCAAAATAAAATAGTTTTAGGCATTGTTTTCTACGTATAATATGTATGTATTTAGAAAAAAATATATATATACATATGTATTTGTATCCGTTGCCTGGTATCCATAGCAAAAGCTTTTCTTAGTTTGGGACCAGACGGCGCTGTGTGCAATACTTATCTATATATAATTTTTTTTTGTATATACATCTATCTAATACCTTTAAACGAGCGATTCTTGTATATATGTATATAATCTGAATCTCAGAAACGGGTCCAACGATTTTCATGAAATTTAGTATGCAAGGGATCTCGAGTGCGATAAATCGATCTAGCTATAGGTTTCATTTTTAGAAAACGTTATTTTATCCGTGTTTTCTGACAATGATAAACTGAAAAAAATGACTCTTTCTGACATCTATTGGCGAGTAGTATTACTATAATTTTTGGCGACACAGCAACACTAAAGCTACTTGACAATAGATAGCGTTGTTAAAAAAAACGAGCAAAGCAAAGGCCCTCTAGGTACTACATATTTTACATAGAAAACAACTAGTCTCAAGATCAACACAAATAATGTTTGCCTTGCGCGGGAGTCGAACTCACACCCCTCGATTCAGCAGTCGCGTCTATTGTCAAACTTGAAAAGAAAGTAGGTATTTAAATATGCCCTGTTAGTTGTGACACTACCAGTAATCAGTGAATTATGGCTATTTTTATCGTCGTCTGTTTTCTTGCTAGCCGAGTCGCTTTGGGCGCGCGCTGGTTGACCCATTTAATCCAGCTATCGGTGCTGCTGCAGACGCAGTTTCGTTAGTCTTCAAATGGTTGCCAATTTCTATGTTGTCGGTCAATTTTAGTTTTTAACGATAGGCCTGTTGACGCTCTGCACAGGATTCGATTATTCGGAATAAAATTTTGGGTAAAGTTTTTTACGTCGAGGCATTTATAATAATAATAATAATATACTTAATTGCGCATAAACAAAGAACACATTATTAAAATAAACAAAAAGATAACAAATTGGCGGTCTTATCGCTAATAAGCGATCTCTTCCAGATAACCTTTTTTAGGCATTTATAATATTTGAGTTCATTTGTTTTCTCTATAAGTATGTGTGGTACCTACTTCAAATCGTTCTAATTGGATAGATTTAGTTCTGAGGATGAGTGTGAACCTTTTTTCAGGTTTTTAGTGAAGTGGAGTAAATAAAAAAAAATCAGTGCAAGAACCCCCTTATGCAAACGAAGACTATATGCGACTGAACGGTTAATATTCTTAAAATTAAATTGCATTTTCTAAATAAACATAAGTAAAAGGGGGTAAAGTGACTTAGTTAGGTATAATCACCTAACACCTGGTTTTCTGGGATTGGTGAAACGGTTCGAGAGATACTGGTATGCCGAAAGTACATTGGAACATAACGGTCAACTTTCGTGAAACGTGCAAGTAAGACATAATAAGCTAATAGATTTCATGTCACAAAGATTTAAGTATTAACGTCGTAACTTATCTTAAAATATGTCGAAATTACTCTTAAGCCCCTGATTAAAGACAAAGAAGAGTTTTACTCGAGCAGTAGGTAGTTGCTGCCAATTTTTTTTTACTTTTTTGTCAATCTTCGAAGTCTAATACCTACCCTCACCACAGAATAAGGAAGCGTCACCTTGGGCTAGAGCGAGGGTTGCGGGGTAGAAAAAATGAGGAGGATAGGCACAGTATAGGTACAACTATATGAGTAGGGTTATAGGAAAAGGGTAAGCCTATGAATGAAAGTTTAATAAATACTTTAATTACATATCATATTTTAATTACAGATGGCAACAGTCGTCCTCCTCGAGGCCTTAACAGTAGCGGCGAATAGTCTTAGTGGTTGCTCTGACTGTCTTGGTCAAGGTTGCCCTAACTGTCTTGTTCAAGGTTGCCCAGACTGCTAATGAAGATGCCAAACTAATCCGCACATCATGCTTGTAGTCCAATAACAATAAAATAAAAAAAAGATAAATGACTTTATTACCTCACAAGCCTTTACCAGCGGTTCCGCCCGCCCTAAATTTGGGTATCGGCGTAGGATTCCCTGCGGAAACTCCTTAATTATACTAAAAAAGTTTGCTATACTGCAGCTATGCTTTGTTTAAGTGGAATTTGGCTATAATTTCTCCCGCGGAAACTTTTGAATTTTCGGGGGATGAAAAGAAGCTTATGCCCTCCATTTATTTAACTATCTCTGTGCAAAATTTCAGCTCAATTTTAATTGGATGCTCTGTAGCAGCAAGGTTAAGTAACAAACGTTATTGTGAGTATTCCCGAGGTAACTTTTGAATTTTCCAGGATGTAAATTGCATATGTCCTATTCCAGAACCTAACCTGTATGTGTGTCAAGTTTCATCCCGATCCGTCTAGTCCAGTGGTTGAATGAAGCGTGATTAACAAACATCCAAACTTTTGCACTTTATATTACTAAGAAGCTTTTGCTTTCTTTAAGTAGGTATCTATTTTATTATAAATATTCCTGGTCATTTGAAACAGCGGCCTCTGGTCCCAAACAAAACAAATTTTATACTCTATTAGCTTTTTATTTGAATATGTCAAACGGCTAGGATCGATGGTTTTACGTGCCCACCGGAACAGACAAGAAAAATTCCAGCTTAGAAATAAATTGAACTAGACGGTTACCCATCCCAGTAGCGACCGCACCCGACGTTGCTTAGCTTCGCATGTCGATTGCGATAAACGAAGGTCACTGGGTCACGAGCTTCTTGAAATTGATTTTTTCTACACTAAAATGTAACGAAATGACACAGACTTATATTACAGCATATATATCATTCATACAGTCGACATTTCGAAGGCGTTTTGTTAGAGAGAGAAATCGTAAGACCTTACCTCACGATTCTTGCGCGGCGAGTCGGGGGTCTACCCTACTACCATATGTTTGTCACATTATGGCTAGTCGGATGCTGTCCAACCAGTTATACATTTTGTCGCGACTATACATTATGAGAGTCAGAATGTACGTTGTCGGATTTCTCAAAGCGATGACTGTCTATATAAATAAAATAAATGTTTAGGCTGTGCTTATACGTTAACAAAAACAATACTTCATCCATTTAATTCCGTCATTTCAAAGGATATACAAGAAAATACTCCAAAGAATTACTGTAAAAACACTCAAAACATTTAGATCCAAAGATGTCGTTCCACTTCGATGCACAGGATCATCACCAAATACCTCACGTACTCTGAAGCAATACTTTCTTCCACCTTCACTAACACTTCTACGAACGGGAAGATCGTAACTATCACTCTCACTTAGCATGGTAACATTCTTGCTCATATTCTTCGGAAAAAACATTGCGTAAAAATTTTTAGCCAAAGGCTGTAGAAAGGTTTTTCCAAATAACCACCAGAAGATTACAAACACTAGACCAATTGCCGCCAGCTGAAGAAACATGTATGTGTAGAAGGAGAAGAGAATCGGATCAGGATTTGTACATCGGACACATCTACACGCGAGATATTGACAACACAAGAAGTAAATAACGAATTTGTTTGAGCTGTCACACAAATATAAGCAGTGGTCGTAAAATCTTACGTAAATGTTGTAAGGCAAACAGAACATGCTTAAAATTCCTTTTTTCTTAGTCTGAGGTCTGTTTTCTTTTTCACACTTCTTCATTGTATTATTATTGAACTAAATATTTGGAATAACACAAAGAATTTAATGTGAAACTATAATATTAATATCACATCGATGTACAAAGTTAAATTTAGAAAATATAATATTGATAATAAAAACTTATGACATGATTGTCATTTTCATACGTGTGTGTAGGTTTTTTTGTTTGGTAAGAGTACCTGGCTGGTACTGAAATTTCCTTGGAATTTCTATATAACGCTGGCCCAGTAACAATCTAACGGAAGCTATATGCGAAGTTAAGTAACTTGTGGCAAAGTCAGTTATTGGATGGGTGGCCTAGTGGCACATATTAATTAGCTCCTATGTGCTTTAGGCGCAATGTTAAACTGTTGTTATATAATTACGTCCTTAGGGCGGCTTAAAATCAGTGGTGGTGAGCAAGTGGCCATTAGCTAGACCAACGTCCGAAATCAGCACGGGCAAACCAGAACAGTTGCTAATGGGCATAAGATTAAATCTTTTAGGTCTGTGTTTTATTTTTTATACTGATGTTATAGGCAAAGCTCGCTTTCTCCTCTCGGACGCTAGGACTCCTGCGCCCAGTGGAACTCTGAAGCGCATGTAGGTATCAAATTTTCCACCGTCTAACTTATCCCCGCTACGCTGCGCCGCAGTGATCAAATGCTCTATATTTTTAAAACTACATAATTTACCATTTTTATGCTTATATCGTTTTGCAGCTTATTAAAAATAACACACAAATTACCTATCTACTGCTTCATAACTATTTATCTGGTGATGAGAAGTTTCCTTTTAAAACTCGAAAATAAAAACAGAACACTATCACTTAAGAAAATTTACATCATATCCAACAATAGTGTATATAGGTATCAAAATCGTTGATCATATCACTTGAAAACACAATAATTACTAATATCAGTTTATTTTGAATCCTTACTCATGCACAATTTTCCTATCTAGTAATTAAAAACTAACTGTGTATAAAATTATTTGTGGGAGACTGGAGACTAAACTAGGCTGGGCTCGGCCTTCGTTCATTTCCAAATCTGTTTTCCTATTGGTCAAAATAGCGATCGGCTCCAATTTCACACTATTTGTGGGAGAGCCGAGTCATTCGATTTGGTACGTACTTAGTACCACAGGTGCTAAACGGATACGGAAAGTGTGTGGTACCGGGCACAGATTGTGAGTGTAGAGAAACGACGGCTAGGCAACAAATCATTAGTCGAAGTCGGTAGTCCGCTGTGCTGCTTGGGGTCGACTACAGTAGAGTTAAATCAAGTCGCATTAATTCCGTGTGCGTCCATTACTGCTGAATCGACCAGCGACTAGGCGCACAGAGTAAGAAATATTCTACGATTAAGTTACATTTGGTTAAAATAGGGGATTATTCCAAATAAAATAATGTTTTTTGGATCTCATTGTGTAAAGTACAAATATACTTATAATACCAGTGTCATAGGGCATTTTGCTTTAGGGTAATGCAGCTGATATTGATACGGTCTTTATTTTGCAAAAGAGAGCAATACGGTCAATATATAAATTGGGACCTCAAATTTCTCTTAGGGAACTATTTAGGGAAATTCATATTTTAACTGTTCCTTGCCAATATATGTTTGATTGTATAATGTATGTACGCAAAAAGTGTCACTTATTTGCTAACAATAGTGACCTTACACCCTGTTAATACAAGGAATAAGGATAAATTGTTAGTTCCAAAATGTCGACTTCGGAAGGTTCATAGCTCTTTCGCAATACCAAGTATTTATTTCTACAATAAAATTCCAGAACATGTGGTTAATTAATCTCCAATATAAGTTAAAATATATGTCAAAGATAGCTTAATGAAAAAAAGCTATTACAAAGTTGATGAATACATAAATAATAAAAATGCTTGGAAAAATTAGAAATTAAAATACTTGTATGTATTGGAACTGGTGCATTTGTAATATTTTTTAAATTAAAACATTATATGTTATGTTTTTGTCTAGAGTAAGGCTATATTGTATTTTAATATAAAGTTGAAAAAATATTAAAGATCTGCTGAGTTTCTTGATGGTTCTTCTGGGTAGTAAATCATTTCGAATCGGAATTTTTTAAATTAATAATTAAACTGACGATTCAAAAATGCTGTTTAAAAGTCTATTTGAATAAAAGTTTGAGTTTGAGTTTGAATAATTAGAAATGAAAACCAAATTTTCTGAATATTACCTGTGTTCGATACATATGAGCAAAAACTGTGAATCCGGATATAAATTATTCTATCTCCTTCTTTAAGTATTCCTGTATCAATAATTAATCCCCTTGTTCCATTCCATTGCGGAGTACAGAAATAGTGACTTACATTTTTACGCGCGGAAAATGTATTCGCATGGAAATCTCATTCGAAACTTCGAATTCGAAGGGAATGTCGAAGGTATCGAAATAATATGTCCTTCGTATCTCCCTACGGCTATTCCTGTGCCAAAAATTTGTACTTGCCTACCTGTGTAAACTGTTGATTTACATAAACAATATTCTAAGTCGTAAGTTCGTTCTTTCTCCGTGCTGAATTGAAATTTCCGTTAGGAACGTGAAAAAGCAACATACTCTCGCTTATATTATATTAGTTATATGATTATAAAGTTTTGTCTACTCAGAAAATTCTTACGGCTGGTTAAGTGTCGATTGATTGATCGGTACTGTTCAGTCTCACGGAAAACTATTTTTATGTAGCTGGTATCTCTACTTTTATACTTCCGCTGAAAAGTTCCACCTTACTAAGAATCGGAAAATGGCTGTCTGCAGACATCGTTTAAGGGGGACTCTAAAACCAAGGTAGCCTAGCCCTCCCGGGGCGGTTGATAAGGTAAGCTCTGACTTAATAAACCTTTGAATTTCCCACCCTAGAGAAAATACCCTCGGTGCATGTGTACGACTAGCACTTGACCGGTTTTTAGCAATTTTCTTACGAAACAATAAAAATTCTTCGCATTTTCAGAACCAATCACTAATAAATTTTATCATGACAAGTTTAAAATTAAATTAGTCACACGTCGTTTATGAAAGTCCACGAGGTGCGTGTCGGTCGACAACACAGTATAAATAATACAATTCTGTACCTACATACAAGTTCAGGAACTGTGATTTGCCGACTCAAAATGTTCAAGTACGTCCTAATAGTAAGTTATAACTTATTCTTATTTGCTTTATCTCTCCTTTATAACGGAACTATAACATTTATGAGTTATCCTAGGCTTCATGTGTCTCTGTCCAATTTTTAAACAGCGCTATCTTTTGTTTGGATTAGCATTAACGTTTAAAATTGTGTAAACTTACCAAGAAGCTTGTATATGGATGTCACATCCAAATTCAAATTCAATATAATTTATTCAGTTTAGGCTACAATAATTGAGCACTTATGAATGTCACTACGCCATCGGTTCGTAAGTCTACAGGGCGGGAGACCTTGTACTGAGAAGAACCGGCAAGAAACTCAGCAAGGGCATTTCTTTTCTCCCTTTCTCTTACAGCGTCCAATTAAAATATTGGAAAATGCCCTTCCTCTCATAAAAGGACACTTTCCATTACAAACATAAAAAAAACATGAAATATAAAGCACAAGCACAACATAAAAAAGTATCTAATATAAACAAAAGACAGTTTATGTGTTCCTCACTAAGAAATAATCAATGTCTTACAGTATTAATAAACAAAACAAAAAAGTAAGACTAAATACTAAGAATACAAAGAAGTTTGCAAGAGCAGACCAGCCTCCACAGGCGGCACCCGTTCACGAGTATGACACATGAATCAGCCATCGCTTCGCTCAACCATGTTTTAGGGAACGTAACGACCCGACACACACGCCACCACCGCAGAGACACTTTGAGAGAGCATGACACACTCAAGCAACTCCAATAAAACTTTGATTGTACTAGTTACAATGTGTGTAGTAAAGGAACAAAATATAAGAGGAGAGGATTGGAAGGTTCGTAATGCTTTACTACCGAGAAGCAAATAAACTCACTAGTTAATCTTTTATACATCATATAAAAATACAATATAGCCTCACACTAGGTAATTACATAATAAACAATGATTTGAGTTAAATAAAATATTTCAAATGCCCCAATACAAATCAATTACGTTCTAATTTTTCCAAGCATTTTTATCATTTATGTATTCATCAACTTTGTAATAGCTTTTTTTCATTAAACTATCTTTGACATATATTTTAAATTTATTTGAGGGTAAATTAACCACATGTTCTGGAATTTTATTGTAGAAAAATATACTTTGTATTGCGAAAGTGCTATGTACCTTCTGAAGACGACATTTTGGAACTACCAATTTATCCTTATTCCTTGTATTAACACTGTGGAGGTCACTATTTTTAGCAAATAAGTGACAATTTTGGCGTACATACATTATACAAGCGAAGATATATTGGCAAGGAACAGTTAAAATATCAATTTCCCTAAATAGTTCCCTAAGAGAAATTCGAGGTCCTAATTTATAAATTGACCGTACTGCTCTCTTTTGCAAAATAAAGACTGTATCAATATCAGCTGCCTTACCCCAAAGCAAAATGCCATAAGACATGACGGAATAGAAATAGCTAAAGTAGACCAAGCGAGCAGTGTCAACATCTGTAAGCTGCCTAACTTTCCTAACTGCATAGGCAGCTGAACTGAATTTTCCTGCAAGAACTGAAATGAGAGGGTTCCACTGCAGCCTATTGTCTAATGTAATACCTAGAAACACTGTTGAGTCTAATAGTTCTATTTCTTCTCCGTTTAGGAATAATTTTGTACTTATGTTTCTGACATTTGGCATCATAAATTTTAAACACTTAGTCTTTTTCGCGTTAAGAAGTAAATTATTTGCCGTAAACCACTGAAGAACCTGAGAAAGCGCACTACTTACGTCGTCAAAATTAGTTTTATTTCTGTCAACTTTAAATAAAAGAGATGTGTCATCAGCAAATAGTACAATCTTGCACTGCTTCTCCACAAAGAAAGGCAAGTCATTTATGTAAATTAAAAATAGAAAAGGATCTAAAATAGAACCTTGAGGAACTCCTAATTTTACTTCAGAGCCATTGGATTTTACTTCATTGATTTGAACCTTCTGCATTCTACTACTCAAATATGAGCGGATAAGCTCAAGAGCCAAATCTGCAATACCATAATGACTCAGTTTCCGTATAAGAGTTTCATGTTCCACGCAGTCGAATGCCTTTGATAGATCACAGAAGATACCAATAGCATTTTGTGACTGTTCCCAAGCAGCAAATATATGCTGTATAAGGGCAACACCTGCGTCAGTTGTGGAACGCCCTTTTGTAAAACCAAACTGTTGAGGATGAAGTAATCCATTTAAGTTAAAATGTTCCAGCATCTGATTGAACATAATTTTTTCAAAAATTTTGCTTAAGGCAGGCAGTATAGAGATAGGTCTAAAATTATTAGGATCATCTTTACTTCCACTTTTAAAAAGTGGTATTATTTTACTATATTTCATTAAGTCTTGGAATACCCTTTCGTCAACACACTTATTAAATATTATGGCTAATATTGGTGCTATAATATCAATAATTCCGCTAAGGACTTTGACTGATATACCCCATAGGTCACAAGTTTTTTTCTGAGTTAGTAATTTAAATGTCTTTATGATGTCTTCAGAGGTAACATGCTCAAATTTAAATATAGCCTTGCATTTATTTACATTACATTTTAAAAGTAACTCTGATTCAAATGGAGAGGAATTTAATGCATTAGTTGTAATTGTAGGCATTTCAGTAAAATATTTCTCAAAAGAGTTAGCGACATCAAGATCTGAATCAATTATTTTTGAATTTACAGTAAGTGAATAATGATTGTCACGCGGTTTAATTTTTCCTGTTTCACTATTTATTACATTCCATGTGGCCTTTATTTTATTATCAGAATTTTTAATTTTATTACTTAAATGTATTGATTTTGCAACCCTGCATACTTTTTTAAATATTTTTGAATACATTTTGACATAGTTGGTGAATGTGGGACTGTGGTTATATTGTTTCATTTCATACAACTCATACAACCTAGTTCGACTTCGGTGTATTCCTACAGTAGCCCAGTCCTTGAATAAAATGAATTTATTATTTGGCCTAAAAGTTTTTACTTTAAACACTTGCTCAAACTCATTACTTAAGAAATCAAAAAATATATTATAAAGATTATTAGCATTATCATGCATGAAATGTAAAAATGGAATTTTCTTTTCAATATTAACTTTAAAAATGTTTAATCGAGCAGTGGTCACAGGTCTACAAGTTACTAGTTGAGATTTTTTTTTATAGTTTTGTAGAATTTTTATTATTTGACCACAGTGATCGGACGGCAAATTGTTAATAATAGATTTATCTTTTACTTCAACATTACAGAAAATATTATCTAAACATGTAGCTGAAGTCGATGTAATTCTAGTTGGTTCCAGAAACAAATAATTTAAGTCAAAACTTGTAAAAAAGTTAATAAATCTATCTCTTGTTTGGGAACTCTCTAAAAGATCAATATTAAAGTCACCACAAACAATAACTAACTTTTTAGAATGACAAATTTTTTTTAGAACTTGTTCCATTACAGGCTCTAAAGAATTATAATTTGCAGAAGGGGGGCGATACACACAAAGTATACTATAATTCTTAAGTTCTATACAAGACAATTCTATTATGCGTTCAAGTGAGAGGCTAACTATATCCTTTCGGTCTTTACACTGTATATTATTATTAACAATTATTAATGAACCCCCTCGAATAGCTTTTTTTCGAATAAAGGCACTGGACAAATAATGATTGGGGAAGCTAAACATTAATTCATGTTTACTTAGCCAATGCTCAGTTACACATAACATATGTATATTATGACTTTTTAAAAATAATTCTATTTCCAATTCCTTGCCAGAAATGCCTTGTATATTTTCATGAACAATGTTAAAAAAACAGGCATTGTCTGTCAAATCCATATGTAAGCTTCTTGGAACTTTCTATTGTGCAACATACTTTTCTGACCTTTTGACTTTGAGTGTTTGGTCGCTAGTTTCATTGTAAGTTCAGCTCATTTCGATATGGCGACTGTAGTTTTGTATTTTGGCCTTCGGGTCCGAAACACTTGCACTGTACAAGGTTGCCGAAATTACCAAATGTCACTTTGTCAATGTTATATGGTTTGCATCGACCTTTAAAAAAAATTACTTATGGTGCTGATCAGCTGAAGTTCAACAGGAATATCTGATTGGTTTTGTTCTATGTTAAATGAGTAATAATAAATAAGTATGAATAATTATTAAATGTGTAGTAATTATTATAACTGCACATTAGCACTGCTAATTAGCTGGTACCTACATGTTATTCAAATACATTACAAAACATATCTATACCTGACATATATCTGACTTTGAGACCAATCCTTCGAATCCTACCGTAGTTTATGATATGCAACCGTATTATACCCGTCGCTTGTATTGGTATTTTACCATATCTTGTGACCCCAATTAGCGAGTAACTCAGCTTTTAATGCCTTTAGCAAGTTGTGCACTTGCAGCTTTGATGTGGGCATACCACTAGTCTCTGTCCTTATGACATGGGCACATGCGAAGCAACGGAAGAACTCGCAGGAGCTTTAGGCAACCATTTGTTCCGAGTAGCTCATTAGGAACTCCAATTTGCGATAAAGTCAACCTTTTGGTGGCGATACTATTTAGTAATGAGAAAAAAATATCCTGTCCTATGTTGTTCCTAAAAGGCTCTATTTGATCTCTGCGTTATTGTCACACACAGATGCTTTCAAGTAACGGGTTACGCACACGCCAAATTGCAATTCAATAATTCAACAATATTTTTTGAAAGTATATGCGCATTGGGGGCCCTTTATCATTATCTGAAGGTTAGGTTGACTACCCACCGGACTAATAGTGCTACAGCATAAAAGCAAAGGCCAGAACAACGCCTGGTATAAATTATACTCTGCGCACAAATTTAATTGTATCGACAGATGGCGGCAGCGGCTTTGCTGGGGCTGGGGGCGACAGCAGTGGCTGCGCAAGGTTGTGGCCCGGATTGTCGCGTTGGCTCTGACTGTTACAACTGCTGAGCGACGTTCAACACAAATCTCCTTCCTTTATAGAGTTCAGAAATATTTGAAAATATATATGTAATATGTTTTAGCAGATAAATGACTTTTATTACCTACCGGTACTTATTGGTCGACGTCACATTTGATTTGTGATACTTAAGCAAAATTCATTTTCCACAACTTTCCTTATCGTTTCCTGTCATCTTTATATATAGATGTGAACTTATCATAAAACAGAAAAATGGCAAACTTAATGCCATACGGCATTCTAAACCAACGAACTAACCTTAGAACCAAGCAGGTAAATTCTTAATAAGGGAAAGATGTTTAAATGAAATAACGTCTTGCAAAATAGAACAATGAATACAACAATTATATAAGTAAATACAGATCTAGAGCAGAGGCTGAATAATCAAATCAGCAAAACTGTGCAACGATTTTTATTTAGGGGGGGCTAAATTTTTAACTCTACCTTACCATAAGCTGCCTACTGCTTATACAGTATAAGGAAGTGTTTTCCGATTCTGATAACTGAATGGATATTATTACATTAGTTTTCAAGGTTTTTGTTTATAAATTTTTGAGGGTAGAATATATGTTTGGATGGATTAAAACAATTAGTGAATTATGAAAATTTGACAATTTTCGCGTGTTGGATAAGTCGCAGTAAGATAATTTAAGTCGTGATATAGTGATCCTCAGAACACGCCCCATTGTACAAGCTGTAGAACACAGAGAAGCTAAAATTTTTAAGCAAACGAGGCTTAGACCACGGTTCGTAAAAAAGGATCCAAATATTTCTGAGTTAAAACGCAAATTAAATGCTGCCTCGTCTGCCAGTCGTCGTTACCACCACTGCGAAAGACCTATGGTGACTTGGCCCATAGTGTAAAGGAGAAAGCAAACAGTCTCTTTGACTCCAACTCAAATTTGAACTTTATTCTTCTTCAAGATTCAAGAAACCAAAAATACGGCCATTTGCATATTTTGACATTCACAAATAAATCAAAACAGGGTATATACTTGCCGTTGATCTGGGATCATAAAAAGTAGCAAGAAGCTAGACCTCACTGCACAAGTAGTGGAATAAATCGAAAAAATGATAATTTGTAGCTAAACATACAAAAGAAATATCTCTTTGCCTGTCATTTAACGCAAGGAACCCGTAGGAGTATCAAGTTGAATTAAATACTAAAGGTCTCTTAGAGCTGTTAAAAAAGACTTTCAAGTCAAGGCAAAACACAAGCTTTGCTTACTTTAGGGCCAGACGAAGCTGTGTGTAATGTCCAAAACTACTTAAGTATTTATTTATTCTGCTTACATAATGCCTTTCAGAGTTGGAAAATATGATTGACAGATTTTCCTGTTTGAGCAAACGAAGTAGGGGCTTAGACCTAGTATAAAATAAAACACGCTGGTACGCTAAAATCTTTAATATTAACAATGATATACTCTACAATATACTTTCACATATAATTATCGCTAAGGACATTGCCAATGACAGTTATACTGTCAAACTTTTATTTTTACATTTTTGGTATATTTTTACAGACAACTCTTCAACTTTAAGAAATTTTTACAATAAAGATAAATAATGTTTATGTAATTATATCGACTTTTTTGAATTTAAAAAAGAGAGTTAAAGAGTTTCTTGTTGATGTCATAATATTACTAAAAACTGTTTAAAAAAGGTTATATAAAGGTGAATAACACCACAGAGTAAACTTAGCTCCTCGAAAACTTCAGTGATTGATGTTGAGATAAAGAACACTTGAAAAGGATCACAGTGGTTATTGACAATTAACTAGTTAAAAAAAAAAACAGTCGTTGACAGTTAACTGCAAGAGAAGATCAATAATTTTTACAGTAAAATACTGCTTGAAAATAAAATACTACAAGTGAAATTTGATACTTTTGTTGTCGCTTAAATAAATAGATAGCCAAAATTCCTTACAGTTGTAGAGTTATTTGTAAATTAACAATAATTACAATAAATAATCCTTAAAAGTTATCAATAACACAACTGTTTTATAAACTACTTTTAAAATAATATTGCCTTTACTCATAACAGTCATATCATTAATTTGTATAACTTTAAGTGTACCTACATTACTTTTTTGTAGAAAGATATCGAATTGTGCTTTTACTTATAAGTAACTTAGAACTATTATAAGTAAAGGGTTTGTTTTGAAGGAATCTTTTATTTACTATAAGGTGAAGTTTCTTATCAGATGAACAATAAACTTTATTGGGAAGCAGCTTGTCTGTCTATAGGCGTATTTTTTAGATAAGAAGAAAATAACTCAGGTGAGACAGGCAGGACAACGCGAGACTAATCATGTTAAGTTGTTTAAGTTTGTCATTCGGCTCGGAAGGCAAGCCAATCTCGTGTGTAAATTACTTAACCAATTTGACTAGCATCATATTTTCCTTTAGTACCAAATTTCGTAGCCTATTAATTTAGGGCAAACTTATTAAAAAACTGTCATTTAGACTTTTGTATTCGTGAAGCCTCGAGCAATGTGCGAGACAACACGGTGCGATAGTAATCATATATACGTCCTTGGCCGATTAAATAAGAAAATATATTTTCCATGTAACTTTATCAAATAATCTGCACTTTGCCTATTTAAGTCAGGTAACACCAATTCTACGATGGCTACCGCCGAAATACACAATTGTCAGAGGGATCTCCGTTTTAGAGGATAAGTTTAATGTTCATCTAACATAAGACAATGGAGTTGTAGAATATTAATTTAGGACCAAGATACTAAGTTTAATTAACAACGAGAACGAAAAATAAGAAACAGCTATGCCTGTTTATATACTTTAACGTAATTGCATACATATTCTTCTTATACACATTATACAAGAGCAGTAAGAACGAAAAAATGTATTTTCCACAAATGTGTTAAATTGAATACATTGAAAATATATATATCCGGACAGCGATTCCTTAGTTTCTCTGTACCATTCGGCTTAAAACAATAATAAAAACATACAAAACAAACTTACAATCTACAATATTGTACATATAGATTTTTAGCAGAATTGTGCCGAATTACGTTTTCTTTTTCGAAACATCAAAAAATATCTGATAATTTGATACAACGTGGCAAATCCGCATCCACGAGTTTCTAAACTAAGGCCAAACAATAGAGATGTAAAATGTAAACAAATGTAATAGCCTCTCTCGACTTCGCACTCCAGCGCCGACCTGTGCGTTAGAAAGAGATAATATTCTCCCGCGTTAATACTTTTGTTATCTCTTCTTGGCCTAACTTTCGGTATGTGTAAAATTGCCGTCGTGACGTTATAATAGTCAAACATTGCCCAGAATGTAGCAATTTCATTGTCCGTGTAACTCCTTCTTTATCAGTCTGAATAACGACTCGCGTAAAATATCTATAATCTTATTGATGTATTATATCAATATATTATAAGAGATTGCTATATATTATATTACTTGTTGGGGCGAAGTAGACGCATCCAATACGCTTGAAATTTCATACCAGTGCTAAAAATATCTGTAATACTGACATTTTATATTACCCAAATATAAAGGATATGTATGACTTCATATACAGAAAATAAATGTACCCATATGTACAGCGATATACAGTTTCTAATCAAAGTGGTAATCATAACTAATGTAATATAAAATATTTTTTTAGAATGCATTTGAAAACTTTTAAATTGTTATTAGTGTTGTATTCGGTATCGATGTAAACAAAAAAAAAGAACATTAATCAGCACAATTCGGAAAAACTAAACGAAAAACAGCTTAAAGTTAAAAATCTAAAAAATAAAGTGTTTAGCGCCATGTCTATAGTCGAAGGAAACCCCTATAAAGACAACGCGAAAAAAATAATAATAAAAATAATTGTTTAAAAAAACTATATCTAGGTTAATATCTTTACAGTTTGAATATTTTTATTTAAAAAAATGACTAGTTCATGTTAACAGCGAGATCTTACTGCGCAGAATTTACAGAGTTACCTTTGACTTAACTTTTAAGTTTTAACTTTTGGGTCTAAGAAAAGTAATTAAGTAGTAATAAAGGACTTTTTACTACTAAGAAACGGATATTGTATGAAAATGACTTTTTTGTACCAAGAAACGTCAAGAATTGTCTTTTCCATTATTTAACCACTTGCAAAAGTTATGTCTTATTTCGTCTGCTTTTTTAAATATAAATTTCACTGGATCAAATTCGCCAGGAGCCATTTTGCTATTTTCTCTTGGTATCTATGAATATTTACGTTGCGAGTTTGGGCAAAATAAAATTTTATTACATAAACAATTATCATTACAAAATGTGATTGTTGACGTAGTTACAATTATTATTTATTAATTAAAGTAAGAGTTAAGACTTCATTCAAATATGTCCTGCAAGAATTGTATTTTGCCCAATCGCAGGTACAATCCATAAAGAGATGATAAAATATGATTTTATTGTTACCATAACGTATTAGAACCAACAATTATCGAAACATTACAAATTTAATTTATGTAGAAATAACCCTATTGAGAAATTAAAATTATACCTTTTGGCATAAGATTAAATAAAACAGGGTTGTGGACACTCATGTGCTTTCTTTCGTCAATTAATTAATGCCGCCAAAATCAATACCCTTTTTTTCTGACAACATTTTTTAAGCTAGCAGAATCTAGAATTATACTGTGTTACCTACTCGTAATTGCATATCAAACTAGCGACACTAATCACCACGGAATCTCACCGGAGCTAACTGCGGCGAGATGCTAAGACTGCATCATGTATTGTCAGTGCATACGAAACACGAATGTGTGCGGCCAGAAGATATTGTACATTTCTGTTTTGTTGTGTTCAATATATTCTGGAGAATATTTCTAATGGGTGTTGCGTTCCAAAATTATATTGTACTTGAACTTGACAGAGTCAAAATTCTATGCTTCATAATCAATATAAAGATTAAAAAAAAGCACTTTGGACACTTAAAATTTTGTTAATTTGCGTTATTAACACTGCCATAGTCATGATCGATTTTTACTACTGGGTCAAAATTCTTTTTGAGCCCTATAAATACGTCTCTTGTTCACTTTAACGCTTTATTTTTTACTAATTCGAATAATTTTCAAAAAACATTATTTTCAAATTCAGAATGACATACGCATACCCGAATGATAACTTTTACCGAAATATTCGGGCTATAAAAAAACTAGTTTGTTAATGCAGTGGATATTATTTTTGAGGGGTCATAGAGACTGGTAACGCAGTAGTAATTTGACAAATGAGACAGTCGTTGTAAAAAAACCTAGGGAAATTCATAATAAACATTAAGGCCCGATTGTGAACCAACTTAAAACTACTAGGAAAATATTTCGAGACACCTATAATTTTGAAAAAGTGTTTATAAATTTTCATCTCTATTTTAGACACTAAAAAGAATTTTGGCCCTACTGTGATTAAGAAATGAAATTTTATATTTCGTTTTGCTATCACCGCGATGCAAACTTAATGATGGGTGGTCAATGTACCAAATCACTATTGGAAGTCACACTTGGTAACTTCGGCTAACTTAACACATCTGTTACGTCACTTTCCCAATGCTGATTCAACACAGTACAGCTCGAAAGAAGACCCTATTTTTTTCCCTTTACCTATCTTGTAAATCTTTGATTTAAGAATGAACTCAATATATTGAAAAGGTAGGAACTATTAGAAAACAGAGATTGATCAAGATATTTACTAAAAGACCCATCTTATTTAAGCCTCAATCATAGTTTTCTTGATTTCGAGTTTACACAGACAAATAAGAAAAAATACGGTGTAAACAGGCAGCTGCAATAAAGTTTTCATGCAAAGTGAAATTTAAAATTTAATTCTTTACTAACAATAATAAAATCAATCATGCCTATGGCAAAGATAAAATGTATTGATAATATATCCAGGGTTAATGAACTCCACTGATGCATGCCTCAATATTTTTTATTTAAAAGAATGTTTAGATAAGAATCAATGTAAAAATTCTGTAGTTAATTAATAGGTTAATACTGCACTACTTATATTTATAATTATTGTAATGTAATGTTTAGATTGTTATTCTATCGCCGTCCATTTCTAGCGTCTGGATGTGGTCTTCTTGGTACATTTAATACTGAAAATGATAATTTTTTTGTTGCATCAATAAATACATTAAAAAAAGGTAGTGCTCCGTAATAAAAAAAAAAGAAAATTAAAAAAAACATTGACTCAATCAGATTAAAGAAAACGGGTGATTGAAATTCAATTTGTATTTTTAATATAGCTTTATTAATAAAGTATCAGGTGCTCCATCAGTTCAAAAACTCAATTGTTTTTTTTCTCAAATAGAAAATCGTCGTACGAAAAAACATTTCTTTATTAAACGCTAGGTATATTTTACAGTTCTTTACAATTTCGTAATGCGTGTTAAAATTTTAATTACAGAAAATTAGGATAAGGGCAATAATACCTGTTACATATTCTTATCTACCCTTTATATATTCATTACTTTATTGCTGTAAAAATCATTCCCGCCCCTCTCTCGTTTTTCTTTTATCAATCCATAACCTCTTATCTACTCGTTGTGGAAATATAATTAATAAAAAAAGAATGTTAAGTAACAAGGTACAAACAACATTATATAACTTGAGAAAATTTTAAGGTTATTTACATACCTGGATGTACGGGACCGGGAGATCTTCGACACCAATTTCCTGGTGACATCTGTATAAATAATGTAAAAGCTGAGAAAACAATGACCATGGAGCTGTGCCTTGCTTTTATATTCTAAATATAAAAAATAATTAATGTTTGTTTGTTTCTTTCTTCTGTATGCGTTTCGAAACGGGACCGGGAAGGTTTTGCAATAACCGATGCGCGAGAGTCGTTTTAACAAAAAGTGGATTCCAAATAGTTCGTGTGTTTTCGGTATGAATTGAGAGCCAAACATTGTTAAAAGGTTGTACAAATTCAGAAACCTTAGAGGGCGGTCAAACACCATAATTTTTATCGCAATCAGATGAATGGTACAGTGACGAACATGGAATAAACAAAGAAACAATAATTTATACAGGGTATAAAATAAAGGTAAGGAAGAAAGGGTACTAAAGCCAGCTTCACAAAAAAACCCTTAAACTATGTATAGGTAGTTTGAACCACCGATCTTGGGGTTCCAAGGTCATCTGCGCAGATCGCAGTCTCGTGTTGTGTTGTGTCATTATTTTATTAATGAGGCATAGGTTCACAAGTTGTTCAGATCTGTGCAATTCTCATTCTACGAAACCAAAACTTCGACATCCTTGACAGAGAGAGCTTATTTTCACTACCATGGCAAAAACGAATTCATGAAAAGAAACCGTTTTGATGCCAGAGTTTTTTTTTATTATGGTATATAAATTAATAAGGACTATCGATTTATTAAATAAAAACAATGTCCCTCACCGCGCATGCTCGTGTTTGCCGATTGGTTTCAGTTTTTTAACTGGGAACCCAGCATTGGCTTATTTCTATGAATACTTTAGTATAGAATGTGTGAAATAATGTAATAATAAATGATTCATATTAATATAAACTACATTTGAAACACTTATGTGACTCAGTGTACGTACATGCGCATTATATGACCTTGAAACCCCTAGACTCGTAGCTCGAACATAATGCATTTAGAAAACAATATTTATGTAGAATTTAAGATAAAGGTAATTTAATCATTAGGGAAGCAATAACCCAACAGCTGATTATACGGTTGCTACTTCTTTTGTTAAAAAAAAGTTGAATTTTTGTAGTTCTTTAAAAGTTTGTTAATGAAACCTTAGCCTTGCCTTATATTAAAAGCTTACATACTCATAACACTAACTGGGGATGCTATACTGAAACATAGTATAGCGGTACAGATAGAATAAAAAAATATAAAAGCTTAAAACACGAGTGGAGAAAGAAGTAACTTTAATTATTTTTTTCAATGTAGTTTTTCTTTATATCCATCAATTCCGCTAACCAATCTCGGTCATACATTTCGCGGATACTTAAAACCGTGATGAAATGGATTTTCATACAACATTCTTGCAATGTTTTGTTTCTGGAATCATAAAAGTACTGTATGATAAAATTATTTAGAACAACTGTTACCACTTACCTGTCTCAGCAAATAAGGCGGTCTGTATTGTAGGGACATTTGATTAACATTTCTATTTCTATAGAATTCATTTCTGTTCCTTTCTTGGTTCCCACCATTGTTCTGACACCTGCCTTCACTCGTTTCCCCATCATTCTGGTCAGAATTGGTCCGATCTTGATTTTGGTCCGCGACTTTATTGTCTTCGTCTTTATCTTGTCTCTGCCTAGTTCTATAATCTTGTCTGAAGTTGTCGTGACGTTGATACTGATACGAACTGTGCTCATAGCTCCTACGGTTGTCTTGGTCTGGAAGTTTACAATATATATTTAATATTTATACGGTTTCATAGCCAAATGGCAAACACGAAACCTTTGAGATTTCGTTGTGTCATTATTTTATTAATGAGGCATGGGTTCACAAGTTGTTCAGATCTGTGCAATTCTCAATCTACGAAACCAAAACTTCGACATCCTCGACAGAGAGAGCTTATTTTCACTACCATGGCAAAAACGAACTCATGAAAAGAAACCGTTTTGATGCCAGAGTTTTTTTTTATTATGGTATATAAATTGATAAGGACTATCGATTTATTAAATAAAAACAATGTTTCAAAATTAGGGTTCTTGTCCGAGATACTGGAGTTCAGTTTATTACGAGATAAGGATTTTAATATTAGGACTAATGTAATTTGTTTGTTTCTGTTTGCATAAATGTTTTGACTCGCATAGTTTCATCCGTCCAACATTTCTAAAACAATAGTAATAGTTGTCTTCAAAATTCTAATTTTCCTACAAATTGCATGGAAAAGTTGGTAACACACGGAATTGTACCTTCGTTGTGTTGCATTCGGCCTAATTTTCCTGTCCTCAGTCAGAGCTTTTGATAGAGTAGTCTCGACACAAGTTTTCCGGGGCTTTCCTTCACAACGGAACGAGGGGTGTTTGTGCGTCTTTGCCATAAAATGTGAAGATAAGGACATAAAGTGCAAACCAAAATTTGACAATATTACTAACGCTAAATGAAGGTGCCAGCATTGAGGAAAGTGAAAGTGAACGTGCCGGCTCAACTATATACAGTGCAGATTTTTAGTAATTCACTTTATACATAAAACTACTGAGCCGATTTTGAGCAAACTTCGTAACTATCTGTTATTTGATCCAACTCAAAAGATAGGATAGTTTTTATCTCGATCTGTTAAGTGCAAGCCGGACTCGGGCACTTTAGGTAAAACCATCTTTCCCCGGGTTACAGAGGGACGGCAGCGGAACAACGTTCGCCGGGACCGCTAGTATATAAATAAATAATTAAGAATTATAAACACTAACGATTGTTCTTCGTTTGCATATTTCTTATAGAGTTAACAATAGCTCGGGCGGCAGAGTTCAGATGTCCTTCGTCGTTCGCAACTCTCCTAAAAAAAAAAATACATTGATTATTTGCATGTATAATGTGACGGTTTAATTTTTCAGATTTTCTGGTAACCAGTGGCTGTTTACACATACCCACAGTGGGGCACAGTCACTTTGCACCAACCACATTAGTCCAGCATGACAGGTAGAGAGCCCATCGCTGCAACACTGCCTCTGGTACAGTGTATGTGGACTTTATATGTGCCTTATAAATCACAAATTACCTGATTAAAAATAGTTTTTGCGTATGTAGTAGTGTACGGTACTTATTATTTAGACTGCGGCTAGCGCAAACTGGTACATTCTGGTTTTAGTTACTGTGTGTACTTACACTACTAAAAACTCAAAAGCATCTCCCAGAGCTAATTCATCAGTATAATGGTAACCATTAGCCAGATCCACACTATCATAATGTGGACAACAGTCTCTTTTCAAAGACCAGGAAGTCGATTTCAAAATCAGCATTTATATGAGAGAGTTTTCATCATTTGGCATGACACCCTAAAACAATTTTATTTTTCCCCTATCCGATCCGGACTTCTTAATGTTTGTCAAGAACTTGCAAAATGGGTTTACTTTGTGCCTGTTGTGTATAACTGAAGATCCTTTTTCCTACTACCTGCAACAAAACTTCCAAAGTTCCATACATACTCAGTTTCGGAAACTGAACTTTTTCAGACCCTAGAGCGAAATAACTCCCAAGTCAGTTTGGTAAACCTTATGAAATTGCATTTCGTACTCGATGTGGCCAGTTATATTTTTAGCGCGGCTGTAGAAGAAAATTATGAAGTCGCAGTTGATAGACCGGCGAGAATGATGCTGGCCGCTTCGCATATTTTTCTTAATAGATATCTACTTATTTTTTAAAAATACTATATTGGTCTTTCAGGTAATAGACGAAGTAACTTTCCCGAGGGAAGAAACTAGTTACAGCTGAAGACGAACGTCGAAAGCTGTTAATCCAAGGGTAAGAAAAGCCATTTTGTACTCGGTACGAAATATACTATTGTCCTAAACAAACTGTAAGAAGTAAGTCAAAATTGGAAACGGGGAATGAAAATGGAATAAATTGATGATGTCATAATGACCTGCGTTATTACATTACATATATTATTACTTACCCCGTAACTCTGCCATTTCCATTATAATTATTAGCAGTATAATTCCCCAAAATTCCGCTCCCACTATTTCTCCTCTTCCAAACTTCTGTCTCCTTCTCTTTAAAGGGCTTCACATCTCTGTCTCTATCTCTCGTACTTCTATCGGCCATTTGGTCTTTAATCTCTTGAATTTTAACAGCAATTTCATTGGAGTTTTGTCGAATTGGCTCCCGAAAATTTTTTTCGATACTTTTTCCCACATTTTGAGCTGTGTGGTCGACGTAAGGCACATTTCTCTCTGGGACGGTTTGTTGCGGCGTATTTCTAGCAGAACCGGATATTGAACTGCGTTTTGGTTGTCTATAGTTGGTTAGGCTGTTTCGACGCGTTTCCTGTTTGTCTATTACAGGGTAGACGGGTTGACAGATTGGATAAGGTTGGGGTATAACCTAAAAATAAAAAAATGTCAGCAAACTAGTCGTATTAGTACACAAAAGACGCATCAATAGCAGTCTTTCCCGAACTGTGGCCGCAGCCAAAGTAATCATTCTATTCAGTCGGCCATCGAAAGCGCCTAGACCGAGCAATCGTGAGGTGAGCAATGTTGTTAAATATTGCTAGTCGGGTGCTATCCAGTCAGCCATAAATTTTTTGTCGGGGCACTGATGACTGACAGTATGAATGAAATTAATGTTTAGGCTGTGCTATGGGCCCCGATCCATTGCAGGCAAACAAATATTGGGTAGGTCCCGAATTATATATTTTAGAAACAAACATCTAACAAGATAGTGTACTCGCACTCAGTGAATTATTGAATTAAACTCAGTAGGTTTTGTCGTAGACCGTCACGTTAAAAAACTATTAGGTACCTTTATCAATTGTCAAATAAGTCATGGTTAGGATAAATTTGAGAACCATCAGTATGACTCAGTCAGGTACTCATAATACTCAATGTATTATTTTTACACTAGAGAAGCGCAAATAAAAAAAAAAAACACGTCACAGATGAAATACTAGTTACTACGTCACGTTTTTACATGAAGTGACATTAGCAAGATGGGCTGTTCCAGCAAATTACTACAACAGCAGCTCATACAATGCAATTTTTTTAACAGCGGTAGCATACTCTCTTACTATCCTGAAATTACTTTTTCTTATTATTCTAAAATTACTCCATGATTACTCAATTATTACTCTCTTGTTGTTGTACAATTAGTATTTGATTACTCTGTTATTACTTACCTGGGGATACATGACGTTGTACTGAGGATAAACAGTCGGGTATTGCACAAGCGGATATAGCTCGTGGACAAATAGCTTAGGCGGAGTCGGGGGAATAGCTTGCATGTGCGGCCACTGAATGGGCTCCTGATATTGCTGTAAGAGAAGGATAGCAAATAGATTTTTATACAGGACAGAAAGAGACATACAAATTTACACTACCGGCTATAGTTAAGTCTAATAACGCAAGGCAGATGTAAATACATACCGGATACGGCTGCATTTGCGGTTGCTGTAGCAGAACATTGCTAACTGGATATACAGGTGGCAGAACTGCCTGAGGTACTTCCACTTGACCGTAGGGCATGTTATATCTGAAACGAAACAAATATATAAATACATGTATTATGAACTTACATGCATTGGACATGACTTGTTACCTTGTTCTCTGTGTCTGAATAGATCCGGAATCCTGACAAGAAGTACCGGTACAGGCGCCGCACGCCGGCCCGATATCCGCCGGCAAGTAAGGATAACTTGGATCTACAAAATCACATATTCTAATTTATATAAAAAAAATTTTGTTTTCAAAGCAAAGTTATAGCCAAAAAAATTGACCTTAAGCCATTACTTGAACCGGAAACCCTTAGATCCCGTTTAAGTTTCTGCCCATTGAGCTTTTGAGGTACAATTTCGGATAAAGATTAGTAGTTGTGTGTCTATGACGCTCGTAACGAGCATATTTTCGGAACAAAGATGTAGTTGGGATTCTTGCCTAGTTTAAGTGTTCTGCCAATTGGGGTTTAAGTGTCGAGGTTAATCACTGTAGTGCATCTTTGTTATTAAAGATCTATAGATATTGTTTTTCTTTTATTTTCATAGCAAAAAATATGACTATGAGCGAGGACTTGAACCTGCATCCCTTGGATTCCATCTTAGTGTTCTGCTAATAGAGTAATCGAGGTATCGTTCCGACTAAACATTGGCTCCGAAAATATGCACGCTACGAATGTCATATACACACAAATTCTAGTCAACTTATCCTAGCCAATGGTACTCATTTATTAAAAACACAGTTCTGCATAGAAACAAGAAATGTATATTAAATATACATATTGCATAATTTATTACTTTATGGAAACTTTGTGGCGGTTAGTATAAGTGACTGCCTGCCGATCCGAGGGGCGTAGTTTCGATTCCCGCACAAGACAAACAGTTAGCTCATGAACATTTATGTTTGTCTATGTGCAAGTATGTATTTACAAAGAAAATATAAGTAATTGTATCAGTTGTCTAGTATCCATAGCCCAAGCTCTGCTTAGTTAAGGACCAGATGTTTTTTTTAATTTTTACATAATATTTTTGTTATTCTAACTTAAATTTATAACTTCACTCCTAACTACTACTACTAACTTACTTAAACTTTTAAAATTATAAATATATATATAGAAGATGTTAACAGAATTACCTATTCTAAAGGTGCATTCACTGTTTTGAGACGAAGGGGCCAAGTACTTTTGTTCGTCTGTCTGCTGAACCAGTTGCTGGTATACAGCCGGCTGGTGTTGTTGATCCTGAAAATTGTTACCAATAAGGACCTCCTTAAATAATATTAGGCTTTAAATACATTTTGCGGTAATACTTGAATGGTTTTTATAATTTTTTTTTGAATAAATTAGACTCAGCTTCACAATTATTCCAAGTTTAAAGCTAGTATGTACCTGCCAGTTTTACAACAAAGCTGCCTTTAAAATTTTACTTTTTGTAGTTTTTTTAGGAAATCCGCCGTAACACATATTTTGGGAAAATTTCGGCTTGTTAGCTATTACATTTCAAAAGATAGAGCACTTTTACTGTTTTGTTTTACAGGATCTCGATAGGTTTCGGTTTTGGTACGGAATCCTGAAAATTAACGTAAATTTCCCTAATATTAAGAAAACTAAACACCACCTTTATTATCAAGGAAATAGGCTATATTGAATAAAAATAAATCAGTACATATTATACGTTTCAAATAAACTAACCACAAATAAAATGTTTGTGTCAACAATGTTTAACAAAAAGTTCAGAACAAGATGTCTGGAGATCCATCTTTGCTTATTTTATCTCACGTGTATATAACGTATACAGCACAGCTACTTCACTCCCGCTTCTCATCGCAATTTTACCTAGAGCGCAATGCATGGGTCACTATAACACTACTTACCATACGACACTGGTTGAGGTATGAATAGCCTTGAGCCACTTGCGTTGGGTATACCATGTTCGTTAAAGACATCGGCCCTGTGAACGTTAAAAAAAGGGCAATGGCAAATATGGAACAAAACATAAGCATTTTGAAAACACTTCTCAAAACAATCAAAATCGAGATGTTTCTTCTAGTTCTTTAAAATGAAATTTTTTGTAAATGCCGATATTATACAACAAATTATGATCTCAAATATATTTACGAAAATTAGAAAAATTCAAGGTGTCAGAGATACCTGACATGTAAAATAAAATTAAGTTTAATTAAATTTTGATAAATTTTCTTTTTACATTATAATAAAATACATACGTATGTTAGGATTAGGATCTTGCATAGGCACAGGAGTCAGCTTCGCTTGGGCCATCATATTTTGTATATTTGATATGTCTGGTTGCGAAAATGCTGGATTTGTCGTTTGCAGCGACGCAACCTAGAAAAACGGCAGTGTTCATTGTCAATACATGTTTGGTGCTTCATTAATTTTTTGTGTGACAGTTTCAGTATCATGTTTAAAATAAAGCCTTTATTTGGCACAAAAACAACAATCATAAGATGATCCTTATAAATAAAACTAAAGCCTGTTTGTTTGTTATTCCATTTTATATCCATTTTAAATACAGGCATAGTACCTATAGTATATTACTTATTGGTAGTAGTATATTCAGTCTCCGCCGCTCTCTAGTACCGGCATCACTTCTGTGTTGCGATTCTGTATTATGTTGTCTGTGCCGCTTTGATAATATTATAAAATAGGTAATTACAAGGCATTAATTGATTATTTTACCTAAATTAAGTATGTACTTTAATTACTTACGCAATGATAATTGAAACATTTGCACGTAAATAATACATGATAGGTAATAAATTTAAGTAAATGTCTTTTGATACTGTTAAAAGTTTTTACAGGTCACGGTAGGTAGCGCAAGCTTGGTCGGTCGGTAATTGAAGTTATGCCGTATAGTGCAACAAACTTTTCTGACCCGGCGGCAAAAAATTAAAACAACAATATTGAAACGGTGTGAACTTACAACGACACTAGCGAACTAGCATCCAATACTCTGATCAGACCATTTGTTGCACTGTAACCGTATTTTGAGTTTAAATTTTGTAAAGTCACCAAAGTGGGTGTGGTATTAGGTCCTATGATAACGGGGTGAATGTGAAATTTTTGGTACACGATAGCATACATAGAATACGTTGAATCCGGTTATAAAAAAATATCTATGGGAATGTCATGGCGTTGATGACCGCATTTCGTTCAAGCAAAGCCTGTTATATGTTACTTCATGAAAATAGCCTGAAGGTGCATTTGAATTTAAATGAGAAAATGTCAAAACAAATACGAAAATGAAAACTTTGCACAGTAGCCGGTCACACTACCAACTAGGCTGCGAGGGAGTAAGTTTTATGTCAGCGTGAGAGTTTTATGTTTTTGTTTTTGTCTGCTCTAGAAACACTGCAAGTTTTAGACTAATTTGCTCTTCCGGTAATACTTTTTATATATATAAAAACACATGGTTGAATTAATAAGGTTTCGTGTATTTTACCCCTTATTAATATTTTTTTTTCTTTTTGGGTGTTTTATTAGATGTTAGGAATTCCGCCATAATAACACTTGTCGTCATAATATTCTACCAACTACAGTTAAAAGTTTCGAATTACTAGAGTTATATCATAAGTATTTGCACCTGCAACTACAATTGATAAGTATAAACTTACCTCTTCATTTTGGATTCCTTGTACAAAATTTGGTGGTGCCACATATTGAATCTCATGCTTTTCTAGCGTTACTGACTTATTTGCGTAAATCGTCTGATTCGCTGATGAATTGCTTGAAAGCCTTTGATTAGTGGATTCATACGGCTTTTGATTGGCTACATTTCCAAACGACGCTGGCCTTTGGTTGTCGTACGACGCTGGTCTTTGGTTGTCGTACGACGCTGGTCTTTGATTGTCGAACGACGAATGTCTTTGATTTTCGAACTTTCTATGATTAGTCTGTTCAAAATCTTTTTTAGATTTTGTGGGTATTTCGTAAGAAGCTTGTTGATCATCTGACCCATCGTAAGCCTTTTGAATATTTACGTCAAACGGTGTTTTTTGATTGGTCTCTATAGGCGTTCTCTGATTGGTTGTTTCATATTGCGGCTTATCATTAGCCGAACAATTTGGTGGTGAGGTGTGATTGGCTGCTGCTTCTGTATTTGAACTATAACGGTTTTTACTAGGACTCGTCGGTTCTGTATTTGATTTTTGTGCCGTATTTTCTGGAACCTGTATTAAAAATGTTTATTATATGCTAAACGGTTACACTTTCATACAAAGCATAGTGGGCAAAAATCAGAGAAAATTCCCCAAATAAGTTATTTATTATTAGCTGGTCAGAAATGTTATGCAATATATTTGTCTGGATTCTATATACTAATAAAAGAAAGTTTGTATATTTGAACGCACTGATGTCGAGAACTACCAATGCGATTAAAAAAATCTTTTTTTCTTTTCTTTTGTGTTAGAAAGCCCGTTTATAAAGGAAGGATACAGGTTGATAATATCTGTATACATAAAAGAAGCAAGAAAGACATCCTTAGTATTTTTTTTATTCTATCTTTTAATTAAATCGGCTCACGATCGGCAAAGACATTGTATAACCTAGGCACATGCAAAAAAACTACTTTAAAACTCAACATACATACATACTCATATATAAGAAAATTTTAGAACCACAACATTTTTTAGGTACTTACTACATAACTTCGCCACCTATGAGCTTATAATTTTTAATTTATATGCGACCTCCTAGAGCTTAATCCTATCATAGTTTAAACCCATTCAAAGGGGTTAAGTCGTTGTTGAGAAATCGATAAGAGTACATAGAAAAAACATAAAACCTCCTATATTCCTTAGGTTTATTTAAAGTAATAACACTGTATTATTGTTTTGTATATCTATCTATAGCTATACTAATAATAAAGCTTGAGAGTTTGTTTTTTGTTTGAACGCGCTAATCTCTGGAACAACTACTTGAAATATCCCTTTTGCATTTGATAGCCCAATTCTTGAGTAGGTTATAGACTATTTAACATCACGCTAGTACCCTTAGGAGCTAAGCAATAAAAAATGGTCGGAAAGAACTCTAAATCAAAAACGAAGCAACAGCGCGGGCGAGCGATGTGACGAAGATGGCAGCAACGGAAAGAGCAGAACGACGAGAGTATAAATACCATATCGGAGGGATTCCTCGGCGGACTTTTATCGTGCCTTCGACACTCGCAACAACACTTGCTACGGTATTCTTCAGTTTGTACAAACTCGCCTTCTGAAATGAAACAAATTAAAGGCAAAAATATTATTTCCAATCGCGGAGAAATATCAACTATCCGTTTCACTCCCCCGGCATATTAATTTCTTATCATGGCCTTGTATACATGGTAGCTCTGCTATACAAACATTTCAAAACTTCGATGTACCGATACTCAATGTGGCAACATTGGAGAGACTGCATTACCGCCCAGGTTGTGGTCAGAACTTAAGGTTTTTTATAAAAGGACTATGGTCCACGAACGCTAAGCAAAGAGGCCGCTAATGCTCCTCTGTTTTCTGTATAATCTGGTAAAGTTTATAAATGTGTCCTATTCATAGGAATTCGTTAAATCTGCGTTCGAGATGATTCGTATATATACTTAATTATAGTTTATAGACGTGGCTGAGGGCCTCTTCAACATGTGACGTGTAAACGTGGCGTATAGCTTTCGAGATTTGTCTATTTAGCTACGGCTCTTCATTTGTGCCTTGCCCTCGTAAGATAAGAGAGACTGCTATCAATCTTAGCGGCAAGCTTTATACATTTTTTTATATTTGATCGTCGATATATCATGGTCAAATGGCGAAATAGTTCAAACCTGAGGATTAACAAGTTAAAGCCCGATTCATACAAACTTAAATTCGATATATAAGTACTTTGATTAGTGTTAGGATGTTTTAGGTCGTGTTATGTAATTTAAATTAAAATGACTACTAACCTGACTTAAAAAAAAACTTCAGAACATTTTTAGTTTGAAAAAAGTCTGTATGAACCGGTAATTTAATTATATCTTAATAAGTATATCTATCCTTTCAAAATGTGTGTCACAGAATATTCTAGATTTTTTTAATATATGTTGCGCGAAATAGATTTTTTTTAAATATTATATCTATTACAAATAGCTCAACAACCTTTGATGTAATTTGCTTTGACCAGTTAGTAAAGTACACTAAGATAATTCAGACTGATAGATAATTCCATATTTTTTATTTTTAAAAAACGCTTTTAAAATAAAATTCTAATGTGTAGTGACTCTCGATGCGCAAGTTCGACTAGCACTTCAAAGGGTTTCATATGTTAGGTAAATAATAATAGATTTTTTATTAAAATATTTAAGTTTAATAAAAATACTAACTTTTTAGCCTTAAATTCGGTTATCGGTGTAGGATTTCAACACCAACTCCTCAATTATAGAAAAAAACCGACTCACATTTGACGATTTTAAGTAGCCTATGTCCTTCCCCGGGACTCAAACTATCTCCATGCCAAATTCCATCTTAACCGGTACAGCGGTTAAAGCGTGAAGAGGTGACAGACAGACAGACAGAGTTACTTTCGCATTTACAATACATATATATATGGTTTATAGGCTTAAGAATTGTACACACTTACCATTTTCAATAAATGAGTTTTGCTTCTCCAGCCTGCCGCGCCGCTTTTCACAATTATTCTCTATCTAAAACAACAAAAAAAAAATGTGAAGCTAGAGCGGTAGTTTAGGTTACACAAACAAATGGCTTAATTTTCTTTCGTACCAATATTTTCTAAATAACTACCTCGTACCGCAAATAGCTTAGCAGCCACCCCCTGATCTTTTTCGGTGATTAATAACAGGCTGAGTGAGTAAGTTTCGGTTCGACGAGTCACCCAGACCCTCTGTGAAAATTTTCGATAGAGGTAGGTAATCAAGTGCGCAGGTGTAAAACATGTCAATTTGGTTGGGTGTCGAATTTGTCGGAATAACAGTATTTTTTTATTGAAATGTTAAGATAATTGGACAATAAACTTGGAAAAACAATTGTCCTACAAAATACATGGGTTGACTGGAGCATCCTCTGCTCCGAATATGTCCAACTAACGAGGTCATAAAAATATTAATAACAAGCTGATTTTTTGTATGTAGCTTAGTAAATATTTGTACAATGAAATGGCCAGTCCTACCCTTGGAAGTTGTCGATTTCACTATTAAATAACCGTAGGACATCAAAAACACATATTAAAATAATGCATTCTTTGCGTAAATCAAACAGAGTCCTACTAAAAAATGGGTATGTATAGGTATTACTAGTCCTGCAAGAATATTGAAAATAACATAATATGTACGTAGAGGGGATTCGTTGGTTCTGGCGCACTTCCCCCCAACCTCAACCCCTGTCCTAAAAAAAAGCTCACCAACTTTTTCCTGCTTTGTACGACTCGCGCTTGACCACTCTCAATACATCGTTGGTTGTGGCTCAGTACCCTCCAACCCCAAGCCCTAACCTAAAAACTTTTCTGCCCCCGCACGACTCGCGCTTGACCACTCTCAAAACCACCCCTGTGTCTGGGGTGTGGCGACTCGCGCTTGACCACTCTCAAAACCACCCCTGTGTCTGGGGCTATGTCGACTCACGCAACCAACCCCTGTGTCTGGGGCTATGTCGACTCACGCTTGACCAAAACTACTGCGTGACGTCACAGTGGCTCCTGTGTATAACTTGTCTCTAGTTTTGTTATGTAATTACATCATTATCGTAATGGGTTATCATGTTTTTCCCCGTTCATAATAAAGTTATTCCTATTTAATTACAATAATGTTGGTGGTGATGACATTAAAAATAAAATGTGTAATGTCACATAGTGATTTAGAAAAAAAAAAAAAGAAAATGGTAGACCTTTTAAAAAAAAAACAGTTCTTAGAAATGCATGTTAATAAGTTCAATCCCTTACGGGGATCTTCGTATATTCGTAAAAAAGAACGATCAACAATGTTTTAAGTGGACTATATCCTGCAAATACACATTCCGATAGTGTATCATCATACTTTAGCCATCAAAATAAACTAACGTTTAATAATATTCAGTTCCCAATCAAATTATCTGATATACCCAAGGTAGAAAAACAAAATGACATTAGCATTAATATGTTTGAATTAGAGTTTAACAAAGAAAAAAAAAACTTTACAAAATGTTCTAATTAATTACAAATTAACTTATTATTTTTAAACAATGGTTGAAATGGGTTTTAATTAATCACCAGAAGCATGACTGTGCTCAAATTTTTACTGAATAACTAGGAATTCATAAAAAAGAAAAATATTGGTTTAATAGGGAAACAAATAATGATGAAATCTATTTTGATAAATTTCAAAGAATATTAAAATTACATTTTATAATATATGCAGACTTTGTAGCTCATTAAAAACCCGTCGCCTATTGTATCCCTGATCCATCGAAGTCATATACGTAAACAATACATGAACATGTAGTTTGTTCTTATGGATACTATATAAAATGTTCATATGATGATAAACTGTCTATATACAGAACATACTCAGAGCCTAATTGTACAAAAATGTTTTGAAAAATGATATTAGCAATATACATAGGATAAATTGTTTTCAAAAATGTCCACTTTCTTACACTAATGAAGAGAAGGATAAGACAATCGCAATTATGTTATATTAGGTGATGAAATCACAGTAGACTATGACTGGAATACTAGTAATTTTAGAGCTGTTAGTCACGAATTATTTAGTAGCACAAAGTATCGTGTTCCATTTTTCATTCCTATTCTATTTCACAATCTAAACAATTATGATGCTCATTTTATTGTTCATGCTTTTAATTTTAAAGATTGAGAAATAAAAATAATTCCGCAAAATAAGTAAAAATATATTTCATTCTCATATAAACCTAATATGTCGTATAGTTCATTTGCGGTTTTTAGATTATTTTTAATTTATGATCTACTAGAGTTTAGATATATAGATGTTATATAAAGACCAATTTGCAGAATTAAGAAATCAATTACAAACGAATTTTAATAAACTTATTAGGAAAGGTGTTTTTCTTCATGAATTTGTTAATTCTTATGAGTCCTTAAAAATTACATCTCTTCCAAATCAAGACGCTTTCTTTAACTCTTTAATACCAGTGTATCTAATTATAATAATAAACATGCTCAAAACGATGTCAGCCCAATTTAAATGTAAAAATATGTTGGAATATTCCAATCTATATTTAAGAACTTATGTAATGCTACTCACTGATATTTCTGATAACTTTAGAATTTTTTATATCTAATGTGATATAATTGTAATTATTTATTTTCTTCTTTTTACACTAAGCTGTACACCTATCTATAATATATGTTTGCCACGCAAAATGAGCTCTATTTTAAAATTAACCTGTAAACCCTGAACATTTACATGATCTTAATTCAGATTTACCTTTATGCCTGAAAAACATTGTAAACGGTTATAGTAAAGATAAGAAATTAGTATCAAATTTTTATAATAAAACTAAAATATAATTTACTATAGAAATCTCAAACAATGTTTACAACTTACTATGAAGTAAATTAGGGTTCATAGAATTTTACAGTTTATTAAATACACAAGTAAGAACTACAGCTAAAAGTGACTGAAAAAAGATTTTTATAAATAATACATTCTTTGGTAAAACTATGGAAAATGTTAAAAACGTGAATTTGTGAAAAAAAAGATATTTATTTGGAGAATTATAAGTCGTGTCTATGTATCACAAATGTAAATATTTCACGTGCAGAATTCGAAGTGTGAAACACACTATATTACACAAAAAATAAATAAACTTGTTGTAGACTTATATAAATACTTAACCATTGTTTTTATCTTTATAATATCCAAGTTTCGTTTTATTAAAGTTTAATAATAAAGTAACTATAAATGTTATCACTAGGATAGTCTGAAGTATCGAAAAAAAGTGCATGGTATAATAATGAAAGTTATACATCAAAATTTTTATATTTCCAATATACAAAATCGTAACAAGTATTTCGAGAGTCCTACAGACTTCACAAAAATTAATATGAAAGTTATACATCAAAATTTTTATATTTCCAATATACAAAATCGTAACAAGTATTTCGAGAGTCCTACAGACTTCACAAAAATTAATATGAAAGTTATACATCAAAATTTTTATATTTCCAATATACAAAATCGTAACAAGTATTTCGAGAGTCCTACAGACTTCACAAAAATTAATATGAAAGTTATACATCAAAATTTTTATATTTCCAATATACAAAATCGTAACGAGTATTTCGAGAGTCCTACAGACTTCACAAAAATTAATATGAAAGTTATACATCAAAATTTTTATATTTCCAATATACAAAATCGTAACAAGTATTTCGAGAGTCCTACAGACTTCACAAAAATTAATATGAAAGTTATACATCAAAATTTTTATATTTCCAATATACAAAATCGTAACAAGTATTTCGTTTTTTGTGAAGTCTGTAGGACTCTCGAAATACTTGTTACGATTTTGTATATTGGAAATATAAAAATTTTGATGTATAACTTTCATATTAATTTTTGTGAAGTCTGTAGGACTCTCGAAATACTTGTTACGATTTTGTATATTGGAAATATAAAAATTTTGATGTATAACTTTCATATTAATTTTTGTGAAGTCTGTAGGACTCTCGAAATACTTGTTACGATTTTGTATATTGGAAATATAAAAATTTTGATGTATAACTTTCATATTAATTTTTGTGAAGTCTGTAGGACTCTCGAAATACTCGTTACGATTTTGTATATTGGAAATATAAAAATTTTGATGTATAACTTTCATATTAATTTTTGTGAAGTCTGTAGGACTCTCGAAATACTTGTTACGATTTTGTATATTGGAAATATAAAAATTTTGATGTATAACTTTTATATTAATTTTTGTGAAGTCTGTAGGACTCTCGAAATACTTGTTACGATTTTGTATATTGGAAATATAAAAATTTTGATGTATAACTTTCATATTAATTTTTGTGAAGTCTGTAGGACTCTCGAAATACTTGTTACGATTTTGTATATTGGAAATATAAAAATTTTGATGTATAACTTTCATTATTATACCATGCACTTTTTTTCGATACTTCAGACTATCCTAGTGATAACATTTATAGTTACTTTATTATTAAACTTTAATAAAACGAAACTTGGATATTATAAAGATAAAAACAATGGTTAAGTATTTATATAAGTCTACAACAAGTTTATTTATTTTTTGTGTAATATAGTGTGTTTCACACTTCGAATTCTGAACGTGAAATATTTACATTTGTGATACATAGACACGACTTATAATTCTCCAAATAAATATCTTTTTTTTCACAAATTCACGTTTTTAACATTTTCCATAGTTTTACCAAAGAATGTATTATTTATAAAAATCTTTTTTCAGTCACTTTTAGCTGTAGTTCTTACTTGTGTATTTAATAAACTGTAAAATTCTATGAACCCTAATTTACTTCATAGTAAGTTGTAAACATTGTTTGAGATTTCTATAGTAAATTATATTTTAGTTTTATTATAAAAATTTGATACTAATTTCTTATCTTTACTATAACCGTTTACAATGTTTTTCAGGCATAAAGGTAAATCTGAATTAAGATCATGTAAATGTTCAGGGTTTACAGGTTAATTTTAAAATAGAGCTCATTTTGCGTGGCAAACATATATTATAGATAGGTGTACAGCTTAGTGTAAAAAGAAGAAAATAAATAATTACAATTATATCACATTAGATATAAAAAATTCTAAAGTTATCAGAAATATCAGTGAGTAGCATTACATAAGTTCTTAAATATAGATTGGAATATTCCAACATATTTTTACATTTAAATTGGGCTGACATCGTTTTGAGCATGTTTATTATTATAATTAGATACACTGGTATTAAAGAGTTAAAGAAAGCGTCTTGATTTGGAAGAGATGTAATTTTATAAGGACTCATAAGAATTAACAAATTCATGAAGAAAAACACCTTTCCTAATAAGTTTATTAAAATTCGTTTGTAATTGATTTCTTAATTCTGCAAATTGGTCTTTATATAACATCTATATATCTAAACTCTAGTAGATCATAAATTAAAAATAATCTAAAAACCGCAAATGAACTATACGACATATTAGGTTTATATGAGAATGAAATATATTTTTACTTATTTTGCGGAATTATTTTTATTTCTCAATCTTTAAAATTAAAAGCATGAACAATAAAATGAGCATCATAATTGTTTAGATTGTGAAATAGAATAGGAATGAAAAATGGAACACGATACTTTGTGCTACTAAATAATTCGTGACTAACAGCTCTAAAATTACTAGTATTCCAGTCATAGTCTACTGTGATTTCATCACCTAATATAACATAATTGCGATTGTCTTATCCTTCTCTTCATTAGTGTAAGAAAGTGGACATTTTTGAAAACAATTTATCCTATGTATATTGCTAATATCATTTTTCAAAACATTTTTGTACAATTAGGCTCTGAGTATGTTCTGTATATAGACAGTTTATCATCATATGAACATTTTATATAGTATCCATAAGAACAAACTACATGTTCATGTATTGTTTACGTATATGACTTCGATGGATCAGGGATACAATAGGCGACGGGTTTTTAATGAGCTACAAAGTCTGCATATATTATAAAATGTAATTTTAATATTCTTTGAAATTTATCAAAATAGATTTCATCATTATTTGTTTCCCTATTAAACCAATATTTTTCTTTTTTATGAATTCCTAGTTATTCAGTAAAAATTTGAGCACAGTCATGCTTCTGGTGATTAATTAAAACCCATTTCAACCATTGTTTAAAAATAATAAGTTAATTTGTAATTAATTAGAACATTTTGTAAAGTTTTTTTTTTTTCTTTGTTAAACTCTAATTCAAACATATTAATGCTAATGTCATTTTGTTTTTCTACCTTGGGTATATCAGATAATTTGATTGGGAACTGAATATTATTAAACGTTAGTTTATTTTGATGGCTAAAGTATGATGATACACTATCGGAATGTGTATTTGCAGGATATAGTCCACTTAAAACATTGTTGATCGTTCTTTTTTACGAATATACGAAGATCCCCGTAAGGGATTGAACTTATTAACATGCATTTCTAAGAACTGTTTTTTTTTTAAAAGGTCTACCATTTTCTTTTTTTTTTTTTCTAAATCACTATGTGACATTACACATTTTATTTTTAATGTCATCACCACCAACATTATTGTAATTAAATAGGAATAACTTTATTATGAACGGGGAAAAACATGATAACCCATTACGATAATGATGTAATTACATAACAAAACTAGAGACAAGTTATACACAGGAGCCACTGTGACGTCACGCAGTAGTTTTGGTCAAGCGTGAGTCGACATAGCCCCAAACACAGGGGTTGGTTGCGT
Source organism: Apoda limacodes (assembly GCA_946406115.1). Classification (NCBI taxonomy): domain Eukaryota; kingdom Metazoa; phylum Arthropoda; class Insecta; order Lepidoptera; family Limacodidae; genus Apoda; species Apoda limacodes. The sequence continues at coordinate 44,869,979 of OX291540.1, forward strand.
GAGTCGACATAGCCCCAGACACAGGGGTGGTTTTGAGAGTGGTCAAGCGCGAGTCGCCACACCCCAGACACAGGGGTGGTTTTGAGAGTGGTCAAGCGCGAGTCGTGCGGGGGCAGAAAAGTTTTTAGGTTAGGGGTTGGGGTTGGAGGGTAGTGAGCCAGAACCAACGATGTTTTGAGAGTGGTCAAGCGCGAGTCGTGCGGGGGCAGAAAAGTTTTTAGGTTAGGGGTTGGGGTTGGAGGGTAGTGAGCCAGAACCAACGATGTTTTGAGAGTGGTCAAGCGCGAGTCGTGCGGGGGCAGAAAAGTTTTTAGGTTAGGGGTTGGGGTTGGAGGGAAGTGCGCCAGAACCAACGAATCCCCTCTACTTATGTACCTATGCTATAAAGCAAGTAACCTTCAAATAGCGTGGTTGCACAAGTGGAGTGTCTCTTTTTATACCTCTAAGGTGGCAAACAAACTTACGGTCCGCCTGATGGTAAACGGTCACCGCAGCCTATGGACGCTTGCAACACGTTGCCGACTCATCTAATCTCTTCTGTAAAATTATAAATATTGTAACTACAGGTGTTAAATAGGTACCTACACTTGCAAAAATGACAACAAACAATTGCAAATAATCGTTTTTCCAAGTTTATTGTCCAATTATCTTAACATTTCATTAAAAAATCTTACTCTTAGTCATACAAATTTGACACCCCACCAAATTGTCATGTTTTACACCTGCGCACTTCCATAGCTGCCTCTATCGAGTATTTTGACAAAGAAAAACTGGGTGTCTCGTCGACCCGAACGTAGATTTCGAAGATTCGGTCTGTTATTAATCACTGAAAAAAATCAGGCGGTGGCTGCTGGACTAAAAGATATAGCAACTGTAACTTAATCTAAGAGCTACCGGCCGGCGGTCCGAGTATGGTCCGAGTCCCGTGTTTAGCATATGGCTGAAGATTTGTACATTAGGTTATATTTTACTACCTACTAGTTAACTAATAGGATTTGGCAGACGTGCCACGATTGTAATTTAAAAAAATACTGCGAAACCATTTAGGAAATTAATCTTTTTGCACCCGAGATCGGCACGTGTGCCACGCCTCCAATTACCGATGTTTTTTGATATCCATTCGTATAAAAATCTCACAGGCACTATCCGTAAAAAAGGTCCTTATGTGGTCAAAAAATTGCTCTTGTGTTTGGAATTTTATCATCCTTATTCAGAAATTCTATCACCGATGTTAACAATCGTTGGCACAAAGGTCAGTTTTTGTTTTTTTGCTTAGACTATTGGTGCTTCTGATCTAAGTTCAAACCATCATGTACGATAGTTTTTTTGTTGGTTTCGATTACAGTTTTTTTTTGTTGATTTCGATTATGTAGAACATTGCATTTTGAACTGCTTTTTTACAACCTGTTGTTAAGATTTTGTTTAATTTTAAAATAGGTAGTAGTAGTAGTAGTAAATTCTTTATTGCACTAAAAAATAATTAAAGTTAGTAATTTTTATTCGGTCTTATCTCTATTTAGCGATTTCTTCCAGACAACCTTTGGGTAGAGGAAATCTATTAGAATAAGATTGAAGAGTAGGTGCAACTTGGAACTAGAAAGTAATATAAATGTAAATAAAAACTAACAAGTGTGTTTATATAATAATATATGTGAATAAGACATAATACACATTACTACATATTAAATATAGTATGAAAAAAAAATATTTACATATACTAACATAATACCTTCTACATAGATGTACACAAAATAAATAAAAAAACATGTCTTATTTGTAAAATAATAATTATCAATGTGACCGAAAATATTTTTTAACCTGCGTTTTGAAGCTTTTGAAGTTTCTGATAGTGAGAGGTAAAGCATTCCATAGTTTTATAGATTTAACTGTAAGGGATGTGAAGGAATCTTTAGGAGAAAATTTATAGAAGATCTAAGATTTTTATTGAAGAGCCAAGGAATACAAAGCAATGTTTAAGATAAGTTGGTAATGAAGGTATGAACCGGAATAAAGAAGAGAAAGAAGGTGTGTATTCCGGCGTTGGCGAATGGAGAGCCACATGAGCTTAGAACAAAACTCTGATACATGATCAAATTTGCGTAAATTTTGAAGCCGCTCAAGTTTGTTTAACTGCTCTTCAGTAACATCGGGAAAGCATACGTCGCCATAGTCGAGAACCGGGAGGAGTAATGACTGTGCAAGCGCAATTTCGGTAGGAATTGGCAGGAAGTTCTGAAGTCTTGTCAAGGATTTTATAAAGGCGAACAGTTTTCTGCTTATTTCCTTCAGCTGATGATGCCAGGATAATGTGCGATTGATGTAAATGCCTAGGTTTTTCACACATTCGCTAAAAAGAACACAAACATTATTACACATGATGGAGGGTAACTGTTGGCAATCAATTTTGTTAACGAGTCTTGAGCTTCCAACTATGATAGCCTGTGTTTTACTCGGGTTTATTTATAACTGTGTGATTCACTCCAGGCTACAATCTGTGTAATATCTGCATTTAGTGTTTACTGCTAGGTTTAGATTTTCAAAGGAGGATTTCGAGTAGATTTGTAGACCATCTGCATACATATGGTAAAAAGAAGAAATTTAAGATGTAATAGAATTTATGAAAATAGTAAAACACGCCACCTTGAAATTCAACTTGAATGCGTTGCCGACGTCCACACAAGTAACTGTGAAACCAGTCAATTGCCGTTGGAGATATGTTAAGGGAGCGTAAGCGTGCTAACAGTATGTCAAATTCAACAGTATTAAAAGCATTGCTAAAATCAAGTAATGCGATAACTGTTAGCTGCTTGTTCTCCATCCCCAATAGTAGTAGTAAGTACTATGACCTGGACGGAAGCCGGATTGATATGGGTCAAGTTCAAAATTTTAAAAGTCATTTTGGTTCAGAAAGATACTAATTTGTTTCTGAAGAACCCGCTCTAAACCTTTGGATAGGAAAGGAAGAAGGATTCGTCTTTTTTGGCAGAGGTATAATTTGAGCTTCTTTCCTGAATTTTACTGAAATTTTATTGAAATTTTACATTTGTAATAGAATAATTTATGACATGGGTAATGACAGGAACGGTAATATCAAGAATGGGTAAGATCATTTTACGGCTAATGCAATTATTACCGACCGCATTCCATGGAACTGAAAGAATGCTCTTCTAAACATCACAATCGTCAATTTGACTAAAACTGAAAGAGGAGGAGGTCGGGGTTGAACTAATAGAAAGAGAGTTCAAAGTATTAATCTTTGTGTTACTATCCAAAGTAGTTGGAGAGATGAAATGTTGATTTAGAGAATCAAAATTCATGTCGCTTGGATAAGTAGTCGCAGTAGACTTGCCAAACCCTAATGACGTTAGAAATTTCCAGACTTTAGCTGGATCTCCGTATTCTACGGATGTGTGGAAATGGCGTCGTTGTGCGTCTCTACACATAGTATTGCAGCGATTCCTAAGAAGTTTGTACTTCTACGGTTTTGTTTTAAGGATCAGTTTTAAATTTTGACTTAGATCTATTTTTTTTTCTTCAGAAGATATTTTATATCCTCTGTAAGCCAAGGTGCGGGAAGGTTTTTCACTTTTATCTGCCGTATTGGCGCATGTACGTTATATAACTGGACAAAAAAACGAAACGAACAAATTTACTTTGTCATCAATATTTGAGGCATCAGTTACGGTCTTCCAGTTTATATTCTGTGCATCTTTGCGCAGATTTTCCACGTTCATACCATTAAAATTGCGCTGCAGAAGTATTTTCGACTTAACCTTTGCAGGTCTAACTTTATAAGATAAATATATCAAATCATGTTATGAGAAGGCGTGAGACGCGCACTGACCATGTTTGATTTTATGATTTGGAGAAGACACAATTATTAAGTCTAGAAGTGAGGGAGTAGAATCTGGAAAATAATGTGTGGCATTAAGTGGATGCATATTCAGGTTACAAGCATCAATGATTGCCCTGAGTTTTTAAGATCATTAGAATACTATGTTTTTAAGTAGGTATTAATTTTTCAAGTAGATTTTCAAAAGACGTAAAATAATTTATATGCATTGAGGGACTATAAAATACTCCAAGAAGAACTTGGGTGTGTGAAAGCAGTACTTCAATAACTAGGTGCTCAACGGCATCAGGCTGTGGAGGTTGTGCAGACATACTCAAAATTTTAAAAGGAATATTAGATCGTAGATAGATTGCTACACCACCTCCTACTCTATCTGTACTCTTTATGATGAGCTGAAAACTTGGTAGAGGTAACATAGTGGAAGGAAGACAGGGCTTTAGCCATGATTCTGAAATAAGTATGGCGTGAATATTACTGTTTTCCAATGATGAAAGTAAGTCAGTATAGTGTGCCGAAATACTTTAAGCATTTATCTGGACAATACTGAAAATTTTCACAGAATCTGAGAAAGCAGAATTAATTGTTGCGCTGAGGGAATCTGAAATACTTTGGAAACTGCCGTCACTGTTCAGTTCATCAGTAGAAGAGGTAAGGAAAAAAAAGGTGATCATTACTATTTGTACTATCATCAAGGGAAGACATGTTAGTAGTGTATTTAAATAATATATACTTATAAATATGGTAAATATTTGGATTATATACCATATATATAATTATAAGGTTTTTAAACAAATAATTTATTTCCTACCTGCCAGCATCCTGGAAAAAAATATCTTTTAGCACAATTTTATTATAGATAGTATAATAAAATTTTTACCAATAGAACTCAGTTCGAACGATGAATTGAATACCTATATTTACTGAAATTAACGGAAAATGATTAATCATTTTCTACCTAGGGGTCACGCGCTTAGAGGCGAGGGGGGTCATGCAAAGTGTGACAAAGGCAAATGTTTCATACTAAAATTGGGAAAAATGTGTGAAATTACGGAAAATTGCGTGACGTACTAAATGGGTGGTCTCCTACTAGAAAGTAGCTATTTTAGAGATAAGTTTTATAAAGAAAATTACAAAAATCTAGGAAGGTGAAGTCGTTTTGGTCGGATGCTGGATCAAGGAGCTTATTGTGAAAAAGTCTGGAGTACGCGAGTTTCACGTTATCGGGGAAAAATGTATGTAAGTAGGTACTTTTCGCAAATCGAGACTAAACAAGGAAGCTTACAGCGAAAAGTTACGAGCATTGCAGACTAGGAACTTCGAAAGAAAATGTATGTCAGTCAGTCTTATCTCGTTACCCGTGAAAGTACACGCATACATTCTCCAAGCTCCTTGATCCAGCACCCGACAAAATTACTACGCCGATCGAGCTTTTTGTACATTTTTTTAGCAATCTTATCACCAACTATATATATTATAGTTACTAAAACCATTTTTCCGTTGATTCCAGTTAAAAAATCCAGACAAACATGCCATGTACAATGTATTTTTGCATAAATAGGAACACATATATATATGTATGTGTTCCTATTTGTAAAGATGAGAAGATTCCTTTATGTATTCAAAAAAGTTCTGTTCCCACAATTTTTGTACGGAAAACTAAAAATCATCCAAACTTGTCTCAAAAATAAAATAAAACTTGATGATAGTTCTTTAGTTATCAATGTTTAGGTTTAAAAAAGTTCGTTCCATTTTTAAATATCATATTTGATCGCTCGAGCGGACGGTTAAAACATTGCGGGTCGCTCTCTGATACTGTACTGTAAGTACAATTCATCCCAATCAAGCTTGTGTAAGATTTAGTCGCATATCGTAGCATGTTTGAGAAAAAAAAATTTTTTAACCACATTGTTGCGTGTTACCTATTATTTATGTAATCCACCAGGAGATATCAAATTAGTCACTCATAATGGACTTCGGACGTAAAACGGAGCACGTAATATACAAATTTTACCTTCCAATAAAATTTTTATTATGTTTCCATAGACGTCCTAAGTCCGAGATGTCTTCCTGGTGGTCAACATCTGAGGTACACCCCAGTCTTATAATGTTCTGTGGTCAACATCATTATAATCCAAACAACGATATAATAACACAGCGGCTTACATTAAGTAAAAAATTAAATGAGTTCACAGGAAGTAGGTTTATCTACTTCCGGTGGAGGTCACGTGGCGGAACACAGCCCCATCTAGCGACCAGCGACGGAAAGTTGACAATGTACTCTCTCATAATGGATTTCGGACGTCTATGGAAACATAATAAATTTTTTATTGGAAGGTAAAATTTGTATATTAATAACTAGTGCTAAAAGTCTTATAGAATGTGTATGGCGTATCAACTGGCTATAAAAAATCTTTTAAAACACCCCTTTATTTTGACAATAGCGGCTGCTGGTAAAAACTGGTTGCGAAGTATTATAAGAAGGCATGATACTTTGTAAGTTGGAACACTTGAAGCAGTTTCTGCAGCCAGAATTAAAGATTACATACGAGTATGTATATAGGTAGTAGCTCAATCGTCGTCGGTTTAGGTGACATTCCAATGGAAAACGATAATTTAAACCCTCGGTTCCTAACCTGGGGGTAATTACCCCCGCAGGGGTAAAACTCGTATTTCGTGGGGGTAACAATGAGCTGATTGTTGTCTCGAACGCCGAATTTCAAAATGACACGTCAGCACAGCGTGTCAAGCCAACGCTTGTGTTATGGGTATCGGGCAGATAATATACATACATACACACATTGATAAATACATAGTCATGCAGATAAATAACACCCAAACACAAGCGTTCATCATACCAATGTTTGCCTTAAACTTTAAACTGACGATTGTAAAATCACTCCTTAGTTATGTAATATTTAGTTAGTATATATTTGTTGAGTTAAACCTAGCTTACAAATGTTATTTAGAGTAAAAATATCTCAAAGTTTCATGTGCAATTGTTTTTATGTTTAATAAAGTCTACGTACCTACTTGTATTAACACGCATTGTTTGAGTTCGTCGTTGGGAGGAGGGGTAAAATCAGTGACCCTAGTTAGATCATAAGGGTAACGGACCTAAAAAGGTTCAGAACCACTGATTTAAACGCATAGAAAATCTTACTTTGTCACACATTTTAAGCCCTTTACTTAAAAATAAACGCTTATTCCCCGCATCGTAAAACTAATACGTACCTGAGATAACTATATTAAAAAGACACTCTAAACAAACGTTACGTAACAAATAATATACTAGTTACTACGTTCGTGTTCCAGCCAGTGATTAAGTGAGCTGCAGCCCATAAACTGCAATTGGTTGAGACACCAGCGGCAAGTGTGGTGCCTCCTCTAGTAAGTTGTACATAATAGCTTAATAACGTAACAGGTAAGATTTGTCATACATCGAAAGTACATTACAGGATTTGTGGTCGGAATAAGGTCCTTATTTATACCAACTTTCTAGTCATTAGTTTAAGACTTTTGATTTAGTAATATTAAGATCAATACAAATTGCAGGTTTTCCCGATAGTACAGTTCTTCGACCATACTACGTTCATATTTCGCGTTGTATGCAGAATCTGTCTGGTTTTATACATTTTGGTTTTGACAATTTCCCACTACACGACAAACATAAGTATATAGTTAGACCATAGGGAATTTCCAGCGTTTTTTCCCTCACGGCAACTAGTTGAGCTGTTCACTTTTTCCGTGGAGAACAAAAGATAAAAAATTTAGGTACTTTTTACGACTTCTTTTTTTTGTTTATATTTGTACTATTCCAGTATAAAATATTGAACAGTTTCAGAGATATAGCCCTTTCTAGTTTGACAGCTGTCATCCGAAATAAGGATCTTGATGATATCTATTATTCCTGTAAACAAAATACTACTCTAAGATCAATATTTTCTGAGATGTAGCCTTTTCCAGTTTGGTTGCTGTCTTGATGAGATCTATCACTTCCGTGCAGAGACTATTAGACTACGATCATTACGGAGAGCCCATTTGTAGTTTGCCAGTGGTAATCCGAAATTAAGATTTTAATGAGATTTACTTGTATCAATCCTTTAAAAAAACGCTCAAAATTACCCACGTGCCGTTCAGTAGGTCCGTGGGGAATTAAATACATTTTAAAATGTAATACATTTCTCAATTACTTGTTATAGTTCGTCAAGAACTGAAAAAAGGAAATAAATAACTGAGTCTGTGGTCTTTAATTTTACCCTTTAACTCCAAATCCAGTAAATTACAACTTTTATGACAAAGTTGCGGGAACAAAAGCAGTGTTGCGGTGATGGGCTCACAACCTGTCAGGCAGGACTAAAGTGTCAAAGAAAGCAGGACTAAAGTGTCAAAGAAGGCAGTCTCTAACGTTATGTTGTGAGTGTGAGCTATATATTTTTTAATGTGTTATTTGTTTGATAATGTTTTACTATATTATAATATTTGGAATTTTTCGCAGGCTTGTGGGCGGCTGCTGTGCAGAGGGTGTGCGTTAGATTGCCGCACTGGACAAACATTTATTTAATAAACATTTGTGTTTGTTTTGAGTCTGGGTGTATATTTATGTATGATATGTATGTATTTACAAAATAGGAAAATAATATATTCGTAGATCCATATATATATATTTATGTATAGTAGTTTGTATGTTGGTTTTCGTATGTTGTATGTTGTTGATACATAGTAACAGAATATTACGTATGATAACTTGGTATTTAAAACCAGAGTTGTTAAAGATTTAGATGAGTAGGTATACACTAGTTTGTAGGTTGGTTTTTACGCAATTTTATAATCATAAGCAATGTTCTGTCTCTACAATATATTATAATATACTTTTATGTCAAATTCCAAGTTGTTTCGTTACCCCATAGATGTTATGATTTTTGATGAGTGAGTCAATAAATTAAATAAAGAAATAAACGTAAAAAAAGTATTTTTGTAAACAAGCTTTTATCATTTTATTATTATAAAAAAGCTGTTTTTTACATTTAAACATTTGACCGAAATTAAGGGGCACCTTCGGGTTTATTAACAGACCCTAAATGTCATCATCTAAGAAGATTACTTGTCACGAGAAATCAAACGAGCCCAAACTAGATAAGATTGCGTCGTTTCGTTACAGCAAACCTGTGGCCACCATTCGGCTTCATCATCAGAAACCAGACTACTCGTCATGACCAATAAAAAAAACCCAAACTTGATGGGGTTGAATTTTTTTTTACGGAGTTTCTACCCAACTAGCAAAAATGCGAAAAAAGAAAATCTTATAACACAAAAGAGTGATATCAAAGTAATATAGAAGTAACACTTGTAACTGCTGGTCATATATATGTATTTCTTAAAGCGTTTTAGCTGTATAAAGCTTTACCGCAAAATTGTGAAATTACCCTATCATATAAACGTTTTCTCTGCCACGTTGTAACGCCTATAGCCCTGTTGTAAATAGGCACTCACAACAGTCGTTATCGAGCTACTATGTTGTATATAAGGCTTTCACGGTACCTTTTTGAAGCGGAGCCATACTATTATGGCACCTAAATAACTAATATAACACTGGTGTTTAAATAGTCACTATCGCTGCTAAACCGTGATACAGCAGCTCCCGTTATAATGAATATACTACAAATTTGCGTTAAAGTCGCTCCCGTTAACAACTGCTATAAAATCGTCCTAATTGGACTTTAATTAACACTAAAAAGTTGTAAAAACGTATTTATAAGGCTTAGATATCACGAGTTCACTGTGATATCTTTACAGGACCTAAAATTTATTATGACTGCGAGATGTTGTAAATCGGTTGTATATGAGGAACCGCAACTCTATGCAGTTATATATCAAAGTCTTAAAAATATTTGCTTATTAATTTATATTTATCTGCCTAAATATTAATGAATTAACGAGGGGCTTGCAAAAAACACCATTAATATACTACAACACCATTAATATACTACTAGAATATCAATAAAAATGCAAGCGCAAGTGATATTGAACTATTTATTACAATATTATCGCTCGTTACAGATTGACGCTTCTGTGCATTAACAAAAAAAACAAATAATAACTTAGCAATTATTTTTCTCTCCCACCTTCGAAATTTATAGATGGTCGACACAACAGTAATTGAATTTGTAATTGGAAGGAATAGCAACCACTACATTAAAACTCAATGGTTGTATATCAGTGTTCGCGTGGCCGTTTTATTACTTCATAGTGATACCAGTGTTTAAAATTGCCTAATATATTATTTGTGACCGAAAAGTCACAAAGAATTACGCATATATGACAGATATGTATCTTATTAGCCCCAAGCGGAGCTACAATACAATAACTATATCACTTAAACACCATTTTGCACACAGGAAACGTTCCTATAACCGATATACAGCTAAGATTTGCTAGTTGGGTATGGCTACCTTACGATCAGACCGGCTCTTTGACATGATTATATTGCATTGTCATCCGAATAGCATATGTATGCCAAATTTTAATGTACGTAAAGTTTGCAGAACAACTATCGAAAATCGAAATGAAATAAGTTGCGTAATTTGCCACTAATTTGCCGTGATTTATCCGTGAAAAAATAAAATTTGCCGCTTTTATATTTTTTGAGTTAAAATACTTTAATGACTTTCATTTTTTTCTACAGCCATTTTTTTACATTATGGCGTCTGGTTGTCACCAAATTGAATTTTGTTTACTGTGTAAGTTAGCAGAAAACTAGGTAACTCAAGAAATATAAAAGCGGCAAATTTTATTTTTTCACGGATAAATCACTGCAAATTAGCGGCAAATTACGCAACGGATTTCATTTCGATTTGCGATAGTTGTTCTGCTCACTTTACGTACATCAAATTTTACTGCCAGGATGCCAGGTGCCAGATTAGTTTGCTTGCAAAGAACTTGCAAGATTTTATTACAAATACTGGGATAGGTAAAACTAAATAAAAACTTAAAAATGATTATTTTGGACATTTCACTAACAGTAAGAGCTACGTTTCTACGTTTATGTCTTGCGATTTTAGTTAATTCACCAATGGAACACTTTTATTTTTAGAACTTGGCTGACAAACTGTCGTGTACCTAGATATAAATGCGCATTTAAACATCAAAAAAAATATATATAATATAGGTGAATAATATATAAAATGTCAATACAACGCAATCTTTAAACGTGATAGGTGAATACAGTGTCGGAATGTACAAGGAAAAATAATAGTATTATATTACAGTACAGAAAAGTTGAGCCGGACAAAGTACGGCATTCAGTGCTTGCATTTTCACCGAATTGTGTAAGTTTATTTTATTACAAGTATGTGTTTATACAGTAAACAGAAAAGGAGTACTAATTAAGCATTACCAGAAAGCCTTAATATTATTAGTATTTTGAACAGGGTATTTTAAAAGAATTTAAGACAATGGACATTACTCATTTGGGTAACATGAACCCAAAACAGCTGATTTTAGGGTCATCCCATCTCTTGTTTCAAGAAAAATAAAGATTTCGTATTCTTATAAAGTTTGGAATTAAAAATTTAGAGTAGTGTTACATGCTCATTACACTTGTGGGAAAGCCCGTTTAGTATTTGGTTACACCCAGTATATATAATAGTGGATATTGGTATACAGGATGGAATTTTTAAAGGGGTCAGTAGTCAGGGGTTAAAAATCTTTTATTCATTAATTTATTTTAATCCTTTATTGAAGAATAAAAATACATAACAAGAAATTTAAATAAAAGTCGCCACAAAATGTTTATGAGTTTATTTCTTAAGTTACTTCGAATATTACTTCAATTAGTTCTGTATAGACTTAGGATCTCTGTAAGAAACTGAATCCAACGAAATAAAGAAAAGGTTCGAAAAAATCTCTTATCAGTCTACCAAATGTGTGGGAAAAGATATGTGTGATTTCTGAAATTTCTAGTACCTACTCTTACCACAATTGGTCCCAAATAAACTTTTGCTCCTTATAAGAAAATGGATCAATCAATATGAAAATTGCCTTTTATTTTGATGACAGTCTCATTTTTTCAAAATGTATAATAAATGTACAACAGTAAATATCTCAAAAATTCAAGGAGGAGGAGTTTTCTTAAATAGAATCAACATACTTTTAAAAACAGCCAAACTTGCCTTTTCATTAGGTCTTTACGACAGAATTTTGAAAATGTGAACGTAAATCATATCCGTATTTGAGTGACGCCATATTCTGCACCGAGGCCGAGAGTGTAGTGGTGGGGTGGTAATATTACATCAACTGATCACCATAACAGTTATGGAGGCGGATGTTATTTTTACCAAAATGATAAGAGCGTGACCTTGTCCACGTAAACCGAATATAAATCAGACTGAAAAATCCGAAAACCACGAGAGAAGTACCTACTGAATAACATCAGACAACTTCTGGATCTCTGGACACAGTTGAAACAGTATGAGTAACCAGTGAGGCGTACGCACGGTGGCCCAATTTTGAGGCTAAAATTGTTTGCAAACTTAAAATAAAATTACATGGCTAGATTGAAAGATAGCTGCATAACATCATTAGGGACAACGATAAAGAATGCGTTCTATTTTTCCTTCCATGTATACATTAACATCGCGTATATAATTGTGTAGTTATAGTTCGATTCTGATTAGAATATATTTATTTCGTTCTGTTTGCGTACGTTAATAATAATAAATAATTATTGTTACATATTAGTCAGTGTTTAAAATTATGATTATTAACGAAGGTATTAATTATAATATATATATATATATATATATATATAGTAATATTCACCAGAAGAACTCGTACCATAGTCAAAACGATATGCGGAGTTAAGCAACGTTGGGTATGGTCAGTCATTGGATGTGTCTCCAGTCTAGTAGCACATTTTTATTACCTCCTCGGTAAGTCAGAGGACACTTCTACCTTAAAAGTCTGCAAATTTGCACTGGGCCAGCGTAGTGAATTGTGGCCTAAGGCTCCTTTCTGTAAGGACAGGCCTGCACCCTATGGAGAAGCTGAACCAGTGTCTTTGATGCTAGTGCCGTTCGGTGTTTTAAAAATCTGAAAATTTGCCTAGGGTACAAGGACAAGGATGTCTAGTCTAGGGAGCCTAAAAACTTATTTGTTTATACTACCTACACACTCGGCGTCACAAAATTCACACCTCGTAAGGTGATGGCATGCCCAAACGAGTTAGGATCATTCTCACTAGATCCATTGTCCAGATCCATAATGGATCTAGTGAGATATTATTTTCTCAATAGATCCATTTTCAAAAGTGTATCTACTGAGAAGTATTTGTCTCGCTAGATCCGTTAACCAGAACCAGATTTGAAAATGTGGGTCTACTAAGGAATTTCATTCTCACTAGATTCAGTTGTGGATCTGATAAAAAAAACCCTTACGGTCTGTTGGTATCCTTCTATTGCAATAGATTCAATGTTTTGCTATTAAACCTTATTCCATGATCGTCTATGACCTCTAAGAGTAATACAAATGAGGTCCATGCATGTCATATTGACATTGCAATTTTATTTTCGTTATCGAAATATCATTATTGTTTAAATTGCATAATTTAAGAAATATTGCGGAGAAAAATGAGTGACGAAGTAAAGTTTATTAAAAGTGGACGTGAAACAGTATTATTATGTGAGGGAGTATTATTACAGATTTCATAAACATGTTCATAATAAAAGTGGCACTAGCCGCTGGCGTTGCGAGTACTGCAAAAAGTCAAAATTAAATTGTACTGGATCACTATCTTTAAACTCGGTGAGTGATTATTTTTTTGTCTATCGGATATTCTGTTACGGTATGCGTACTATCCCAACCACGCGTTTTTTCCGTTGCTTCAACTACAATGTCAAACTGGTTGAACCAACGGGAAATACCCTATACGACGGCTGTATATTTTCATTTTCCCACACTCTTTTACCTATATACACTTATTGTTTTAGGACCAATACATTATAAGACGGAGAGCACATTGCGAAGCTTGCAAACCTGATGTTGCACATAATTGCATTGAAAGTACAATAAGCGATTACTGTGATGAGGCTACATATGGCAAAGAACCTGCTCCTCGCATATTTAAAAAGGCACTTTCTTATATAGAAAGCAAAGGATGGCATTTGGCATCTTATAAACCAGTTCCTACTTTTTATCAAAAGAAATCAGGGATATACCGTCAAAAAAACAAATTGGCTAATGTTAAAAAAACCAAAGCTAATAGTCCATAAGAGGTAGAAATACCTAAGCAGTATGAGTACTTTTTACTTGCAGATTATTGCCATGACGGTATGGGAATTGTTGTATTTAGTTCAAAAGACGCTCGAATGCGTCTAAAACTATTAACAAATTACTTTATGGACTTATCAAGCTTGTCCAACACCTTTTTGTCAGATGTATGTCATTCAAGCAGATATAGGCAGCGACTCAAATAGTACTAATATAGTGCCATTGGCGTTTGCTTTTATGACTCGTCAAACGACAAAGGCATATACGGTCCTATTTAACTTAATCAAAGCCCAGGTTCCGGACTGGCAGCCCAAGAAAGTGACAATTGATTTCGAAAAAATAGCTATGCTTGCACTGGCAAAAATTAATGTAGAGATTAATGGTTGTCACTACCATTTTTCTAATGCCCTGTATCGCAAAGCGAAAGCTTTAGGCATAAAGCTAACTAATATCAACAGAAGGATAATTTCTTTATGCAGTAAACTTGCTTTACTTCCTGAAAATATTAATGAAGATGGTTGGGATTACATTAAAAGATTTACATTAAAAGAAGTTTTTAATGATTTATGATTAAATTACCAGAAAAAGTGAACATTATGTAAAGTTAGGCTATGTTTCTAAGATTTGCAAAAAGATTCTGAGTCAGGTTTACATGTCAGAAGAAATGTGTTTACTTACCTTTAATTAAGTACCCATCTATACTATTCCCATTTCTGTATTTTCTCGAAGACAGTTCTAATTTGATAGTTGTAGTGTTGTGACCAAATAAGTAATGATATCGATCGCATATATTTATTATGTTTACAAAGACAAATACAACACACAACATTCAAATATATTTTTTCAAGGTGGGAACACTCAATGGCCCACCGCCATGTTGTGTTTGTTTTAATCTGTCACTCGCAACAAGACGGTCGTGCTATACAGAAATGTAGTGACTAACTACATTTCTGTTCGCTGAGTTTTTTACATTATCCATACGTTACGTTGTGTATTTTGTGTTCCTTCGTGTTGATTGCTGCCCAGCTGTCAAATATCAAAATGCCTAAAGGATCTGTTCTGAAACGGCAGGCGAGAGAACTGGTGATCAAGGTTCGTAATTACTTTGAAGCAGAGTATCAAAATGGTGGCCCGCTATTAACACTGTCGCAAGCGCGAGAGCGTGTTGCGGCCGCATTAGAGTGGACCTATTGTTTCAAAAATTACTACCGAAGCTTACGGTACAAGCGGCATGCAGGAAAATAAGCTTCGTACGCCGAAGGAAAAACGCCAACCACGTCGTGTGACATCGGTTGACAACTTCGACGCTGACGCTATTCGCCGTCATATATATATGACTATTACTTGCGCAAATAAATTCCAACACTTAAAAAACTTGTTGTTTCTTTAAGTGAATGTGGTTTGTTCCATGGCCATAAATCGTCATTAAGCTTGGTTTTGAAAGAAATTGGATTTTCTTATAAAAAATCGGACAAACGTAAAATATTGATGGAGTGTCACGACTTGCTATGGCTCGCTGCGAATTTTTGAGCGAAGCCAAAAAGATATCAGATTGGTCAAATGTTATTTTCACTGACGAGACTTGGTTAAATGCAAACCACACAGTATCTAAGAACTGGACTGACGACACCGTCGCTTCCACTAATTACAAAGTGCCAATGGGAAAAGGTGAACGCCTTATCATATGCCATGCGGTCTACGAAAGGATTCGTGTCAGATGCTTTACTGGACTTTAAATCCAATAAAACATTGGACTACCATAAAGAAATGAACGCGGAGATATACGAAGGATGGTTTAAAGAAATGGTGCAATCTCTGGAAGAACCGTCGATGATTATTATGGACAACGCTACATATCACTTAAGACAAATTGATAGACGCAGGTCAATAAAAAACAATAGATAATTGACTGGCCCCAACGTCATGGCGAAACTGTGGATAATACTTTATTAAAAGCACAATAAGTGGATATTTTAACATCGAAAAAAAACTAAAATATTTTTATTAAATAATGTATACATAATGTAAAAAAGACGCTCGTTCAAGTTTCCACAGGAGCTGTCATCGAGAAAATAAAGAAATGGAAATAGTATAAAAGACTATTCGGAGATAATTGAGCGTCTGCTCAAAACCGTGGCGCGCTCGCCGTGCTTACATCGCATTTCTACTAGGTAGTCTTATAATGTTCTGTGGTTCCAACGTTAAGTGAATATGCTAATATTATAATAATTTACCTAGAAAAAAATAATAATTCCTGCACTCTATTTTTGATGTGATATTCTTTACATTCTCATTTCAAAATATATATATTAATATGACCAAGTGAATTTGCTAATTACATAGTTCTTAATAATTTTTTTAAATTTTATACCGCCAAAAAACCGAGAAAATCGTGATTTTGAACGTGCGGTCTCGTGCTAGCGCCTATCATACGCGAAACTGTGTTCTTTGTATGCTTCAGTAGTGAAATATGTCTTTGTACACTGGTCCAAAACGGCAAACTTTTGCTAGGGTATGCCTAGGGCTAAAGTTGGACACAGTCAGGCTTTTTGGTTGCGTGTCCGGCCAAATTAGACGGTGTGTTAGGATTAAAAAAAAATCTTTTTTTATATGTGTCATGTATCGGAGGGATTCAGGTCTCAAGCCTGAACGTTGAATGATTATATAATGATAAACAAGACTGATTTATTTAATTTCTATAGTTGTTTCATTAGAATTTAAGATTTTATGCTAAATAATAAAAAAAACTGGTTTAACTTTAAAAAGAAAATTGCCGTGTTACACTAAGGCTTAAAAATAAAAGATGCCTTTTTACCTAAATGTCCGGCTAAACTAACTGGTCTCTCCGGCTTTTCAGTTTTAGGACCTGGCAAGCCTATGCCCAAAGACATTAGAGTAGCATAGACTGCTAATGATTCTGAAAATGTACGAAAACCACATCAACCAGTTTACGGGGAAGCGGGGCGGGGGTAGCAATGAACGTTATAAAATTAATGATGTTTTAACCAATAGCGAAGTGTTGCTAATTGGCAACCAATCAGAGCGCTGCTGCAATACAATGCAGCAATAAAAACATACCTTATAGTACAAGACCAAATATGATAAATATAGATACATTTACTAGGCTTTTTAGTGCACCGCGTCTACTGATTCAGATATTATATACCGCTGCGACACAGCTTTGGGTGTCATATATTTGTCCATATTATAAAAAAATCATATAATGCAAAAAAAAAGAATTACAGTTAACACTACGGAGTATATAATTCAATCTTTTTTCAAGAATTAATCAACACAATTTAATATTTGTTGTTATTTATATTTTATTATTGTCTATTTAGTAATATCTTGGTAAACAAAGGATTTAGTACATGCAGCTTTGTTAATTCGTATGCCATCTGCTAAAAAAATATCTTTTGAGTGTGGACCACAGAGTAGATATAAATTACCAAAGATTAAAAACTCAAAGGTTCAATCGTGATTCCCTTTGCCAATGGAATCGACAGACAAAATCTATTGCGGGAAGTACCGATTTTCTTGATAGTTATCTTCATGTATCTTTGGTTGCGATTCAATAAATTCTCCAAATCTTTGAAGTTTGATGAATATTTGTTTGAATAGGTAATAATTATAGGCATATAAGTTCAGAAGATTATTAATGTATTCAGTAATATTGCACATTGCAGTTGCACTAGTACGTGAAAACTGAAAAAGGTTTATATAGAATATCTGTTCTTATCTCAAGCTTCAACTGATTAAGAATTTTAAACGAGTTTGTATAGTTTTTTTTACGTAACACATATGTAGATTAATAATACTAGCCTAATTATTTTATTTATTTATTTTAATATTGCTTTTTAGTTTTATTTGATTTTCATTTTTATTTCTTTTAGATTAAAATATTTAAGATCTACTTTGGCTTAAAATGTTACAAGTAAATTTCATAAAACTGTAACACTGACTGTAACATTTACTAAATTTTTTTTTCCGAAGATATATTATTGTCTGATTACCGGTTTTTTTACCAATACAAACAAAAAAAGTATTTTTGAACCAACAAGTTTCTGTTGTACGCACAAACTATATATGTTATTATTTTATTTCCATTTTCACAGAAAACACACTGAAAAACTTTTAAGGTGGATCGGACGTAATTTTTCCCATACGTACTGCGTTAGACTAAATATCTTTAACCATATTCGCAAAAGGCATTCATCCATAAGATGCCGGAGAATTGCCTCTACCACTAACTAACCAGTGTTTTTATTTGTATGTATGTAATGTATAAATTTAACAAAACATTGCGACTATGGTAACCAGCGATATTCAATAATAACTTATTTTGAGTAGCGTAATGTGTCATAAATATTTAGTGCAATAAAGTTTGTTTGGAAAAAATCATTCAATTCACCTTTACTCAAAATTAAGACGAGGCATTGCAAAAAAGAGTAATTTTTTGTTTAAAATACAGATCCACAATAATCTGAAACTGAGCGTCATGTATTTTTAGAACATGATTTGATGATTTTGGCTCTATAGTTTTTTTTATTTTAAATCACCTATTCAAACTCATTAAAATTAAGATTATTATTATAATATGTAAGGTTTATATGCTTTAAAATTGCCTAGTTATGTAGGTAACAACAATACCTAAATTTCAACAGGTAGAAATTTGAATATTCGTAACTGTTATTTTTTTAAAAAAATAATTATATATTAACTATAATTAAAATAATAAGTAGCATTTTAATTTTTTGGCAACTTCGTGCGAAACGAATTTTCAACATTGCGTTGAAATTGCGTTACGAGGGCCTTAAATGTGTAGTTTAAACATTTATTTTATTATCTCTTCTAATTTTTATTACAGATTAGAGATCGTCAAGTCGCCACTAAGAATGACGAGAGCTAAAATGACGCTCCTTATACTATTGAGCGTGCTATGCGCACGTACACTCGCGCTTGACTCCAACATGAATGACGTCGATGCGCTGATGGGTCTATTTAATCTGATTCTTGCACCGTTCTTGCTAGACGGTTCACCTGATGTGGGCGTTGATGATGGTACCATTTGTCCTTCAGGAACATATAAAATATGCGGACCCGATGGAACGTTTATAGCTTGTAGCACAGAGTTAGAGATCTTAGAGTTATAATAACTTCTCATAATATTGTATGGAAATAAATAAATCATACATTATGACTGATTGTTTTCATCCATGAATCCACGAGTCGTGATAAATTTATAGGTTACAATTATTTAATGATAAATAAATAATTATTTGTTAATATTAATTTAAGGTATTTCCTTCATTATGTATATGAAAACAACACGGACAACGGTGAACTTTTCTACTTGCATTTTACCGCAATCAGTCATTAGATGAGTGACCGGTCCTGTTCTGGCTTGTAAACTTTAACAGTCAAGATAGCCAATTAGAATCTAAATTGGCAATGTCTACCAATCTGCACTAGGCCAGCGTAGTGGACTATGGTCTAAGCCCACTTTCTCAAATAATGCCCTTGCAGTTAGGACGTATAAAGACTGGGGCAATAACAATGACAGCATATAATGGTTACGCACTGTGTCGTTTCAGAGGAACTTCTTCCCACGAAAGTTTATGTTGTGAAATGAGATCTCTGCCGAGGTTATTTGTAAGTAACTACAGTATGGAATTCAATAAGAAAGGAGTGATTATATGTTTAAAGGGTCAGTAAAGCGCTAGTAATGCCCCCGGCATTACAAGTGTCCACTTAACAGACTTAGGTTGTAAAAAAGGACGTGATTAGATTCATGAAGGTTAGAAAACATGCGCAATACTCTTGGTGTTACTAGAGTCTATATAAGATGGGCCGTATATTTGTTTGGCACCTTAGTGGTACAGAAAAATTAAGTATAACTTACCTTTTGTTCTTCAATCTCCGTGTATACATTGGGGTCGTACAACACGGGTAGATTCGCGGGATCGAAATGGTATATTGAGCCGTCTGCATTCGTCAGCGGCCGTCCAGTCTGAAATTAATATCATTAACTTCATTTTATGTTACTTAAAACTTACCACCAGAAGCAGTCAAGTGTGAGTCAAATTTACACTTGACCGGTTTTTTATTACTTCTTGATAAACTTTAGAGTTTACACTATAATCACTTCAAATTTCAGACTTGTTTGTCTGACAGCTTTAACATTAATAATAAATATATTTGGACATTACACACAAAAGACAACGGATACAAATATATATACTTTTTTGTAAATACATACATATTATATTTGGCAAACACCCAGTCTCCAGATAAACAATAACAATAAATGTTTGTCCAGTGCGGGTATCGAACCCATGCCCCTCGATTCAGCAGTCAGGTCATTACTCATTCAGCCACGGGTTTTATGATCAAGAAAATTAAAAAAAAGGGTTTTTACAATTTTTAGGGAATCATTTCTCCTCGCTTGGGAAAATTTCAGCAGACAAAAGATCGGACAGATAAGACAGTCGAAGTGACAGTGCAATATGTAGGCACTGCGAAATGCACTTCCTCACGTGGACCGTCTATTTAGGTCGCACGAGTAACATAAATCACGTTATGCTTAGTCAGTAAGATAGAATTAGTAATTTTTGTAATAATATAAATTCAATCAATATACGATCGTCAACTGAACAACATGTATTTTACTTAATTCGACCATCAACATGTCTCCACAATCAGAGCGCCTAGGCAGCGCTCCTCAACAGCGCTGGCTTAGTAAAAGTGTCTCGTTGCCACGTTTTACATACGTGACCCTATAAAAGTTAGTAGTATAGCGTTTTCAATAGTTTCTTGTTACATTAGCAATTGTATGTTCCCTCTGTTGAATACCTGTATTTAAAGAAAAGGAGGTTTAGGCTTTAGTTAAATGCGCTAGCCGTGTGCGAATTGTCAGACGTTGTCAAGCTTGTGATTACTTGACTTTTAGAATATGTCGGTGTTATAAATGATTAAATACCTGTGGATGTATAACTAGTGCTCCTGGTGGCACGGAGGAGAGATCAGTAACCGCCCAAACTACAGTCAATGCTTCTCCAGCAGTTGGTTCAGGACTAGCGCCACCTGTTGACAACATATGTAAAACTCGAACAATTGTGCCAAATATCGTCATCTATTATTAAGCAGAAGAACTATTTCAATTATCAATTAAAAACTATTTTGTAAAAAAATACATCACTTTGTGTTATTACACCATAGCCATACCATACATCTTACATATAATAAAATTGTAAACGAGCCGTGTATGTCATATACACATTGTACTTATATCACCGAGGCTAAATAAATAGTTTTAAGAATCGTTGTCTTAAGGGGGCGATTGTGCAGGGTAATTTTAGAAACGGCATCAACCAGATTTTCATAACATTAAGTCTGTTTTGTGTTAATCTGCTTGCAAACAAAAAGTTAAGTTAATTGAAATAAAACGCGTTATTCTGAAAACGCACTTCGATCGATTTTGTTATAACTTTTAAAAAAGTTTGTAAAAATCCGTGGTTAGGTTTATATAAACACAAATACCATAAATTAAACAAATAATGCATGTTTAAAGTACGTATAATGCTTGGTTTTGGAGATATGACCAATTGAAGTTGAACTGTCATCAATATGGTCAACCATATTAAATAGGGAGCAGCTTACTGGTTGTTCGCGCATTAGTCAAGCGCACTACGAGCTGCTCAAAGAGTAAAACTTTGTTTTTTGTTTGTAATGGGTAATCTCTAAAAGTACCAGTTCGATTTCATAATTATTTTTTTTTGCTTTAGAGAGTGTAATTTTGGGTTGTTCCCCTGTTTTCTGGTAGAAACATAAGTTATAAAACGTCAAGCTAAGACCAATAAGAGCGATAAAATAAAGAAAAAGATTGTGGAGAAAATGTCCCTTCTGAAACCTTTCGTGGAGTGCGATGCCTAAATAAAGTTACTCGAAAATAATGTATGGTGGGATTGTACCTCTTAAAACGACCTGTTAATAAGTGCCTTGCAAAACATTTTGGTTCAAGAATTTTGGATATTGTAGTATACAAAGAGAGATCTAGGTTGAGACTCTTTTTTAAAACTGTAGTGTGGGACTGATATATATTATTGGGTGGATACAGTTAAAAACACTCCAGACTCTGGGGATTTAAGGCGGCCAATTTTCAAACTGTGACCTCTACCAATTCAATAGTAGATTGTATCACAAGGGATCAAAATAATATTTTTACGGCGAGGGCGCTATTTTGAATCCAGAGTGGAGCGAATGATTCTATAGTAGAATCTGAAGCGAAGCGAGGGATTCAAAGGACGGCGCAAGAGGAAAAATAATTTTGCGACCGAGTGATACACTCTTCTTTTTATCACCCTCTATAAGATAAAAACTTTTTAACAAAATAAACAACCGGCTTCAAAAAGATGCACTGACAAGTTAAAGATAATTACTTATTTCCAAAAGTCTGTTCTGAATTACAGTTTGAAGTTGGATTCATGCAAGTGAAGTGTGTTATAAACTTTAGGTACATAAACATCAACTTCAAATTTTTTTTTTATTTAAAAGGGTATACTTCTGAGGTGGTCCCATATTAATGTAGTGTATTTAAAACTGAACCTTTTGAAAAACTTGTGTTTAGCCTTTTATGTTGATGATTGTATAACACTGTGTTACGAGTATGGAAGTTTTTAGTGTACGAGAAAAATAGCAATTCGTCACTTAAAAGTAAAAAATAAAAACTTTTTAACAAAGAAAACAACCGGCTTCACAAAGATGCACTAAAAAGGTAAAAATAATTATTTCCAAAAATCTGATCTGCATTACAGTTTGAAATTAGTGTCTATAGTGTGTACCTAAAGTTTATAACACACTTTACTTGCATGAAACCAATTTCAAACTGCTTAGTAATAATTTTCTATCATTTACCAGAAGGAGACGGTGTAACCGAATCTGTACTGCGAAGACTCAAAGTCTTGTAGCCAGAGCTTGAAGGCGATAATCTCCAACTGCTGGATGCCAAGTCTCCTGGAACAAAGAAAATTTTAATTTAACACTATTACTTCATAAGGACCAGAAGGGTATCCTATATTCTTCTCAGTCACCATTATTTCTGAGTCAAAATTCAGGGCAATTGGATGTTTTGTTGGGACATTAAGAAATAACAAAGAAACAGACTTTTCCATAAATTTGGTAGTTAGAGTAAGGATTATAATCTCAGCCTTAACGTTCATTTCATTCATACAGTCGGCAATCACCTTTGATGTTGAAGAAAATTCCGACAACGCCTAGACATACATGGCCGCGCCTAAAAACGTACTGAACAGTTCCCGAATGGCCAACGTGGAGATAAAGGCTAGTCGGGTGCGCTCGCATCCCGTCTTACTACGCACCGTATTTCAAGATTCTTCAGACGCCTTCGATGGTCGACTGTTTCCTAATATCTCGAAATTTTCAAATTAAATAACTTACAGACATTAATTTGATTCAGCTGGCAATGAAGTCAGTCTTAGCTTGAATTTTGGATAGAGCAACACCTTTGTAATCTTTGTATATATTTTATATCCATTTTATTCTATAACTACGCTTAACAATATGGAAAATAAAACAGATTGGGCAACATCAAAAAGTCAATTAGTTTTAGATTACGATAACAATGTTAGGAAAACTATATATTAACGCATAACAAAAACCAAAAAAACGAGTTATTATTTAATTTTCTGCAATGGAATCATACCAGAATCTTCAAAAATTAAGATTCTACGTCGTAATTTTTAGCTCTCGATTACTGCATACTGAATTGTCGTTAGTTAACCAACTGTTATCTACTTGCAAATGGTACAAAAGTTGCTATGTGCAATGTGATGAAAATAGTCCTAGTTTTTCAGTCGCACCAGTTAATAAACACAGGCCGTCGAAGGCTATTCAACCTTTAACCTCCCAAACACCATTTATTCCTAAATTTCCTTTTGCTTAGTGTTTCTCACTCTATTCCATCCTCTAAACAGAATACCAGTCGTTTCACATATCCTCGCTGTAGATCGAACGACCATAGCTTAGAAACGTGTAACCAGTAAGAATGTAATATTTCCGTTGTGGGAAAGAAGACGTTATCTACACAAAAAGTAGTATCTGGCAATGGTTTTAAAAAAAGTATGAAGGAAAAATTACTTAAATAAAACCTCAACCGATTAATGGTATTTATGGTTGAATACTGTTAAATTATCTTTATATATCTTTCAGACTTCTTGTAATATTAGACGCGACGTCTAATAATATCAAATTGAGTGATCTTTTAAACAGCGACAGCGCTCTGGCTATTTTAAGGAATAAATCTCGAAAAACTGTTATTTAAATCCGGGTTCCAGTTAAATACAAAAAATTAAATCACTGGTTTTTTTTACCACTAAGGTGGCAAAGAAGCTTACAGTCCGCCTGATGGTAAGCGGTCACCGTAGCCTATGAACGCTTGCAACAAACACCAGGGGTATCACTTGCGCGTTGCCGACCCTTCTGAAACCGCATTGAACGCGACCATTTCGGTTCTAAAGTGTGAGAATGAATTCCCTGCCGATGGCGAGCGGTGCGATGGTAGAAAGCAGCCGTGGGCATAATTTCGAACAATTCCTCACAACACAACAAATTGCTCAAGCGGTAGAACACACACAGGGAGGCAAAGTCTCTCCTCAGACTTAAGGGCTCGATACCGCAAGTGAGTTTGGAATCGTCGACAATTCTCACAGCCCGTCGTTGAACCGAGTCAAAAGGGCCAAGCTGGTATCCGGGTGCACCCGCCCAGAGATGGCAGCAGTACTCAATATGGGGCCGAACTTACCATACCGATGGTCATTCTATATACTCTATTGGCTTAATTGAACTCATAACTAATTTTAAAGACAACATAGCTGTTATTTCAGGTCACGTAGTTCGTAAAATCAAACAACCTTTAATCCGAGGTGTTCATTTTTGGAATATTGTTGAATTTAGCCTCTGATATATTTGTCTATAGTAATGAGACATCTCATGTCACTCGTTACGATGCGCTATCCCTAAATCAACGAATTATTTCTATATAGGTGATAAGGTTAAAAATCCTTGGTGCTTCTCTTCCAACCTCAGTTCGGGAAGTCAAAAACCTTGATACCGCTAGTTGTCGGCAACGCGCAAGTGATACCCCTGGTGTTGCAAGCGTCCATAGGCAACGGTGACGGCTTACCATCAGGCGAACCGTAAGCTTGTTTGCCACCTTAGTGGTATAAAAAAAAAAGTTGGTACTAGCTTCAGTAATCTTGTCGGTCCACTTACTAGATTCACTTTTACCCCAGTCTCCTCCTTGCAAATAGCTTTCTGACGCTGACAAATCTTTCAAAAAAAATAAGGAAGCTCTTGACTTAAACTCGTGTTCTAGTTTGTCCAGATTTTTCTAAACCTTTTGCAGTTCATTGTGGTGCATCTAAGTCATTGGCGGTATGATAATGCAAGATTTCGATGGCATAGAAAAAACCCCCCCGCATATATGAGCAAATCCCTAACCATTCCTCAAAGAACTGACCCAATTACAGAAAGAGAATTGCTAAGTGTTATTTCATCCCTTGAACATTGGCGTTGTTACACTGAGAATGGTCAAAGGTGCATATTTTTACAGACCATAAGATTTACAGTGGTTTTCCCATTGGGATAACTCCAGCGGTCGTTGAATTATTCGTTTATCTTTTAGTTTTGTTCTAAAGCAACGACGTGGTCGCGATAATTTGATTCTCGATTTGTTAACCCAATTAGTGTGATTAAATATATCACAACCATTAACGACAGTTGATACAATAATATTTATTACAGCACGTAGTCTAAACCCTAATTCTACCCCACACAACATTATTCACAAAAAGAAACTATACAACAGCAAACCAAAGAATGGTTCCAACCTTTCCAATGTCTATCCATTTATGTAATTATGTTCTACCTACTTCCTATAAGCATAATTTTACACAATTAGGTTTGATTCTTGAATAGACAATTATATATTGTTAACTCGTTTTGTATGTTGTCTTGTATTTAAATAGTCAAGACAATTCGAGAAGAAGGTAAGGTATGTTAGGTTATGATAGTGTAAGCTCGTACCTACGTTTATAAGAAGCGTAAATATTATATTCCAGTTTAGAAATTACCTTATATTTTCTATGATTTTAACATTAAGCTAGCTTGTTCTTATGTGCGATATTGTGTTTAGTTAGGAAAAACCCCTCACGTCTCATTAGTGAGGTTTGCAGGGAGAGCCAGGTATAGTAGTAAATATAACCTCATTTGGGTTACACCTCTTTAAAAATCTACTCTAAATTTTTATTTTTATTTCCTAATACATAATAATATCATGAAATTTTGAATTTAAAAAATTTATAGACTGTAATTTGATTCCGTTGTCAATTTAGTCAATCTTAGCTTGATTTTTGAATAAAGCAACTGGATATATTTTTAACATATATTTTATAATAAAGACAGCTGTCCTTATTCTTCTTATCCTGTAATTACATTTAACTATTTGTGTTGGAGAACTGCGTTTATTTTCTTCAACCCTAGCTTTGAAACCTTGGAAGATGTTAAGTTCCAGGACCCCTAGAATAATCTAAACAAAGACGGTCTACCATTCCAGTCTAAAATGTAAAAGTGCTATAGACTACATGGCGCCATCATAAAACAAACATGGCGGCCAACCTGTTAAACACTTGCTAAAAATGCCAAAAAAAAAGAAAAAAAAGTGCATAGAGTATTCACACATTCCAAATATATAATACTAACTTCCCACAGCTTCGGCCGCGCAACACTTGGTTACCGGCGTATTATTCTTATGGAAACTCCTTTATGGGCCG
The DNA here is from genome assembly GCA_946406115.1 of Apoda limacodes. Classification (NCBI taxonomy): domain Eukaryota; kingdom Metazoa; phylum Arthropoda; class Insecta; order Lepidoptera; family Limacodidae; genus Apoda; species Apoda limacodes. The sequence goes on from OX291540.1 coordinate 44,896,943, forward strand.
AAATAAAAAGTATTTTTTTACCCGTATAATTTTAAGTTGCTATAAAAATACAGGTCAAACTACGGATTTTAGAGTTTCAAGGTAATAAGGGTTGGCTAAGCGAACGAATTTCGATCAAATTGAGTCCGTTCTCAAAAAAGGCGAGGTGTACTTTGACCTAGACTTTTTTGAGAACGGCCTAAGCCATTAAACGTGTATGAAAGCGTTGACGCGAGTTGTTAAAACAATAGAAGCGTGTCAAAATGGTAGTAAAGGGAGGTCGTTTTGCCATAAATATGTATAAATAACATTACCTTGTCTACTAAGAAGTCTCGGCTGCGGCTCGGTTCCTGCGTATCCTCCAAAACTATGACTTTTGGACACGGGTCCACGGCCTCGGGTACCGGGTGGCACCCCGCCAGTTTCCAACGAATGTACCTGGAAGGAAAAAACCGTATTCATAATTATCATCATAACAGGTTACAGACGTCGACGATGTGGAAAGGAAATTACCTGTAACTTAAGGAAAGACACAGTCATACCGAATCGGCAAAAGTACCGATGGAAATAATTTCAGTAACATATTAGGTACTAATTTAATAAAGGAAACATTAACTCTATTACCATTTCATAGCGCAAGCGATTTTGATAAAATTTGGCAAAGAGGTATTTTAAGGTATGGTCTACCTTTCATCAAGATTTGTAACAAGTTCTCATGAGAATCAATTCCTAAACTTCAAAGTTCCGCCTAAACTAATAAACCATAATTCCACCAGGGTTTATGACAAGCTAGTGACCACTCGATTGTCAGAGTTTTCAAGCCACCCATAAGGCCGTTGTCTTGGCTTTACAACCGCACAACATGTTCTGCCTACGCCATACAAATGATTTTAATTGTTATAAAACAACAATTACGACTTAAGTAAAACTTTTTCCTTTATAACCAATCACTTACCTTTACAAGCCTGTTTCTACCGGAGTCGGGTGTCAATAGCTTGACCGGACCGGAGTTAAGCCACGGCCACTGAGATTCGTCTTGTGTGCAATTGTCCTAAACAATACGAAATTACTACTAAAAGGGTCTTTTAAATAAATATTTTATACTTTACACACACCGCCATCTGGTGGCAAACTAAGAAAAGCTTGTATTATGCGCAAGGGGTACAACTACATATTTGAAGGGGACCGGGATTGGCTGATTGATTATATACGATGTAAACTACATTTAAAACACTTATGTGACTCAGTGTACATGCACATTATATTACCGCCAGTTTTTACTTTGAGCTATAGCTCGTCATCGTCTCAGCCATAAGAAGTTCATTGTTGGACCTCTATAGCTTTAGCCAGCCAGCTAAATCTATAGTTCGTCCATGTGAAATTTATTGCTGCGGTAACTTTCAAACTTAATTACTTCATCGTTATTTTTTTAAAATCAATTTTACATCCAAGAGTGACCTGAAGCGACATACTTGAATAATTTAAATAAATAAAAAAGAAAGTCAATGGTCGACCGGCATGAAGTTTGAAGTATATTCCCATTGTTTCTTGATATCGTATCGTATCAATTTCCTTACAGTGCTGAATATCCTGCGTCTCACACGCTCGTACTCCCTCTCTCTCTGCTCAAGAGATTTGCTTCTAGCTGCAGCTTTTGCTCCAGCTGCTTCTTCTTCCAAAAAGTTAGCGTCACGTTTTAATATTGATCTGCGAAATAAGACATAATAAATACCTACATGTTGGTACCACGATTATTTTCCATTATAAGTTAACTAACTCCAATGCAAGTTAAACTTGCTGCATGACCGAGTACTTACTCGCTATGAGATCTAGTACTTATTTGGCATGAGATATGGTATTTTCTCGGCATTTTATCTAGTACTTACTTAAATTTAGCTCTAATACTTACTTGGCATGAGTCGAATCAGGTTGGTGTCTCTGAGGGCTGGGAGGGAATGGAACGATACACCACTGCTTAAAACTTGTACACGGGAGACGTCCGCCGCTAGTACCTAAGGACATAGATAATTTATTTGGAATATGCCAAATTTATACACAAATTGTAGGCAACATATGCGCTCCTAAGTAGTAATTTAATTATAGAAAAGAAATATAATAAAAACAACATACATAGAAATAACATACATTTATCTCTATAGACTCTCTGAAGGTAAATGTCAAACCACATTAAAATATATATGAATAAAAACAAATATTTCTATATGTCTTAAATAGAATAGAAATATATCTCATATTGATAAAAACCAGTAACCAATAACTAACCACTCTTAGATACAAGTACGCAGGTCTTGCTACTCTGGTCAACATGATGGGACAGTTGAAAGAGAGAAGCACATCTGTGTACCAACATCCGCCCGTATGACGTCATCACCGGAAACCTAACTATGCAGCGTCTAAAAACCATATTAAATACTTAAGTAATTAGTAATAAAATTTGTATCTTCTTGTATAGTGTTTTGTAAGTAAAATAAAAAAGGATTATAATCGGGCAAATGTCCCGTGCATTAAGACTTCTGTTCTTCTTTCAATATAAATAAATGACTAAATAGATGGTATAGCATTGCGGTATTCTTTAAATTACGTACTATTAACGCCGTTCACGCGTTTTATACGATATTTTTCAACACACTTGCGCGATTAAAAATTAATAAAACAATAATGTGTTGTCACAAATATTTGTAAAAAGTTTTTTTGCACGCCACTTTTGTGGAAAATACGTACTGACCAGCAAAGCCACCAACAGGCGGTATTTTGCTGAGATTTAAATATATACCATAATTTTCACAGGTAATGTAAAGTAAAGTTTATTTTACAAAATCACGCGCACACGTTTTATTGCATTATAAACATTTTCCGTGCTAGAAGAGCCACTTTACGAGCAAGGGGTTAAAAGAACAAAAAACATCAAAAACACCGCTATTGTGTTATTATTTACCCAGAATCATTCACCAAGGCGTGTAATTCCTTTTCAATTTTGAGTAACGCCATGCGGTCTCTTGCGTTTTTATTTAACGTTTCCTTTATAAAGTTCACTAGGTCTACACCGGTCGGTTCTGTTTTTTCTTCTGAAAAGAAATCCACCTTAAACTTTAACGTTAATTAAGAGTAATTATAGATATTTTTTAAGCGAGTAGTGTTATATATAGAGTGACAATCGTTTTTGCTAAAATATAATATCAATTAGGGAAAAACCATTCTAGGTTTTTCCCATACAAACTTTATTGCATTATCATATCATTCTATAAATATAAAAAATTCGCTAAATAATATATCTCTATTAACAATATTCGCAAAACGCATAATAATAATTCGCTGGCATTTTATGAATCTATATATTTGCAGATCTACATATCTTACCCGAATCGGTTCTACATAACGATGTACTCTTTGGTTTGTTTCTATCGGGACACCTGAAAAATTATGAAGTCATTATTTTTTAAATCTTGTATACACATATTGTGTGCTGTGTGAAGGACTGTTATTTAATCTTCAATTTATGTGAGTTTTCAAGCTACTCAACACGAGGAATTAAGCTGTTTTAACAAGAGACTAATAATCAGCCTGTAACAGTCGAACGCTGAACATAAGCGCTTACTAACCCTCCGCCTTTCTCATCCAGCCTAGTACACTGATGATCTGAAAAGGGTAGCGGGAAAAGATTAACTCATAAACTAAATTTAAAGGCTTTTACAGTTAACAGCATATTGTGTGCTGTGAGAAAATCTGTCATTTAATTTCCAATTTATGTAAGTTTTCAAGCTACTCAAAAGAGGGACTAAGTCCTTTTGCAGTCATTAGCGTAGGCACTTCAATGCAAACACTAAAATTAATAGTCAATAAAATTATGTAGTCACCTGACTTACTATATAGGATGTTAGGATATTATCTGCCCAAAACTAAAAAACAAGTGAGAGTATAGAGAATAAAGATTAAGTTAGTGAAAATATTATTTTTCCTTAATGAGATACCAGAGTTGTTTACATAAATCACAGCAATATTGTTTTTAATTCATATATATATATGAATATGTTATATATAACACCGTTTAGTACAGTTTAAATAATATCTTACGTTAAATATACTGATACTTGAAATATAAGTGAAAATATTTGTCATAGTAAAATGAAATATACAGAGAGCTAAAATCAGTGCAGCTGCCAATGCAGCTACCTATCTACGTCCTGCAATAATATCAACAAAACGTCAAGAAAGTCGAATGGTAAACTGATACAGTACGTGTTACTGCAGTGTTATAATTATTTGCTTGATACCACAAAAAACAGTATTAATTTAATTTATATTTTTAACAAGAAAATTAATTGTGGTACTATAGTGTCACCATCTGTGCTGTAAGTTCATTACCTAAGTGATCGATAGATAGCACCATATGATAAATATGGCAACATTAGCTGATGTGGTAGATAATTTAGCAACATCACAAGATGAAGGCAGATGAGACTATGTTGGTATTATTTAATTTCTCACATGCGTTTGATAATTTTAACTGTTTATTATTGCTGTTTAAAATGACATACTATGGCATGACTCGTGTTCAATTAAGTAGTTTGCTTGTAATCTCAGTGGTCGTAGAGAGGTGGTTAAACTCAACCCCAAAGATGGGTCTAAAATGTAATCAATCCTTTGTGCCGTATCTCAAGGCATAAAACTTTTCTATTTATTTTATTAGTAGTATAATACCATAGTAAATAATATTAGCTTTGCAGTTCAGGCACATAATATGCGAACAGGGTGTATATAATTTGGGAAGTAGACAGTGTAGATTTTCCTTTATCCTGTCAAATGAAGTCCCTTAGGGTATCAGGGACGTAAAATATTGCATATAGCTCCACACTAGTGTTTGATGAAGGTGTTACGTTTCCATGTAGCTGGCAACATTGTATCATTCAGTTGGTTTGTGTTTGAGAATGTCTTGTATAACAAACTTTTTGGTAGTAAAGAGTGGTTTGGCTTGTGACAAATACCTGCAGTAGAATGCTTGGTCGTCTACATCCACAATACCAGAAAGACTAGACCCATCACCACTCGGCCCACCTGAAATTTAATTCAACAATAAGTGCCGATACCATCAGTAAGATCAAAAGTTATTCTAGAAAATTTTAAAAAAGGTAAAAATTTACCAGGCGGTTCACAATCGGAGCAGTCAGGGCATTCTTCAGAGCAGACTATACCAGAGTCTTGTTTGATTGGGCAACCTGGTCTCCTTCGACGACCTCTAAAATGTTTAATGTTTAAGCACAAGTGTGAAAGAGACCAAAAAAAAACAACACATATCTAAGTAAAAGTGATTACAGACTAATATTCGAGAGCTAAGATAGTTCAGTTGCTAGTTAAAGTCCATATGAAATTTAAAATAAATGTCGATCGATCATAAAGTCACTCACAGACTTACATAAATAATACACGTCGTTTGTCTAGTAGGTGACCGAGTGTGTTATGCCATAAACTTCATGTGATATCGATGTATCTGTTATATGTGAGCTTTTTTATGTTTTTATACATCGTTCCTACGTGTACAAAAAAACACAAAAGTGTTCTATTTTCAAGTTAAGTCAGTACATTTTCTCTTGAATCAAGTAACTTCCTAATATATGAAAGAGAAACATTGTTTGTATGTTATTACTTATCGTCAAAGTAAAGCACCCATTTGACCTGATTAAAGACCAGGCTACTTGAAGAGACCAAAAAGAACATACAGTACAGTTTAGCAAAGATATAGCTGAAGAGATGGAAAAAGACTTAGGATTTTGTATTACCATCAAAAGTAAACTTTTCCTCAGCCCAACCAAGTAAAAGTTTCACTCGCTCTCCTTGGTCGTCGTAAGAGAGCATACTTGATTCTGCACAGAGGTAGCTGGAGGGAGTGACTTAATTTTTTGGCTTATTATAAAATCCGCACTAGGTGGCACCCATGCTAGCTACGCCACGGGTGTGGAAGTAGTTGCCCAATGAAAATCATGCTGTATGCCAGTTTTAAAGTATATTTACCTGCAATATGGACAGGCTGCGCAATTGCCACAGACGCAAGTGACGCGAGGGTTGTTGGACAATAGATCGCGAGATGAGTCCGAATGTTGTTTGTAGCCTAACCATCGTTTTGTGCGTTGCCTTTGATCAGTTTGAGAGTCCGCGTCCCATGCACCTGGTGTAATCTGAAATAATACACGCTACGTTTTTGAAGTGAAAACTTCTTTAGCGGCGTTGTGCACTTATTTTGGTATGGGTAAAAAATGATAAACTCGCGTCAGGTCACGTGTCCTAATCGTGGAAATTCGTAAGACGGAAACCGTAATGCCACGCCTATTATAATTTTTATTTTTAGTATTCGCGATTATGAGTAGTACAGGGAGGTTGGATATGGAATTTTAATTCTATGACAGATTGCGATGTCAAATATACTACGTCAAAAAAGTAAATAAACATACATTATTATTTCTTGACAATGTCAAAGACATGTCTTGTGACATATTTGAGTGTTAAGCGCGAATCGTCTGTAAAGGTTTTCACTTCTGCCGGCACTCCCGGAGTGCAACTCGTTTTTTTTTATAATTATTAACTTGTACGCGATAAAATCCGAAACGAAGAAATTCATCGAAGAACCAGAATTGGTGGTAACTAGCTAGAATAGCTCAAACGCAAGCTGAAGTGGCAATGGGCAGACCACATTGCTTGTCAAACCGATAACCGATGGGTATGAAAAGCTCTCGAGAGACTACGGCAAAGAGGCAGCGAGGGACGGCCTCCTATCAGGTAGACAGACAACCAGGTTAGATCCGTAGAAAGCCCGTGGTGGCTCCAAACTGGCCGTCGTGGAAGCATATGGGAAGCCCAACTTATGGCTGGGATGACGATGACGACACAAATTTTAGGTGTGATAAAAGCCGATCACTATTTTTACAACGCATTCACTGCTCTAATCTCCTTCAGCAACGGAAGCCAATGCTTTAAATACACACCAGAAATGCTACCACGAGCCATAATACACATTCGTTTTAGGCAGATAAAATGATCTAATGCGGGCTTATAGAGCATAAGTAGAGCGCATCTAATGCTAGGGAATAAAACACACTTATAATTAATACTTTGTTATAAGTAATTAAGTAACAGTATCGTTTTTAAAGTTAACATCTTACATCACTAGCACTACCGGCACTACCGATTTGCCATTTCTCTCGCACTCATGCCGCACTGTATTTTGTGTCTACTGCAAGCTACTGTACGTCCCTACGACCGGACTAGCACACTTGTGATTGCAGTAAGATCTATAAGTGGGAGTGAGCGCTAATTGCGTGTGCTTGCTTGTGTAACGGCTTATATGAAGGTATTTTACTATCATACTTTAAGTAATGTCACTTGGATATGTCAATTTGGATAGGTATATGTAGAAATTTTACTTATTTCGTAAGCAAATTCATTTTTTGTAATTAATAAGCTATCCTGCAATAAATTAGACAAAAGTAAGGGTAAACGCCATAACATGTGTGCCAGAAAACACATTAGTTTACTTTTAAAACCTAGTGAATTTGATGCAATATTTTTTGTTAGTAGTTCAATTAGTAGCACTAACATTATTACACTTTTATACAATATGACAATAAAAACTTAATGATATGACTAAAATCTCACCTGTATCTCAACTGGCTGCTTTTTTAGAATGTCATCATTAATGATATCACTATTTTTACTATCACTATAACTTATCACATCACTATATCTATCATCACTAACATGACTAGAAGTGTCGCTCGTTACGTTACCGATGCCGATAAGAGTTTTCGGTTCAAAGTTGTTTGTAACGTTAGTAGTAACGTTGCCGGTAACTGTTGATTTAATTTCGTTGACCTTAAAAGTTGTGGCGGGGGAAACGGTGCGAGGCGGAGAGGTAGATTCCCTTATTGCCTGGCTCCGTACTAGTTGCTTTGATTTAAAGCTCTGAAATAAATTAAAATTAAATTAGCAAATAATTTTAAAATGCAATTTATACTAACACCAATACCATATAGGATTCCATGGTATTGGATTGGAATGACACCTCATTCATATTTTTCCGAGACTGCTGAAAAAAGTTAAAAAAATAACTAATAACTATTATGTTTAAGGCAGTAATAGGTAGAAAGAAAGTAGTTGTTATTAAAGAAATAAGTGGACTTGTATGTCACCTACTGTTGAACTGTTTAAATGATTTGAATTGTTCAAATGTCAATAAAAATAGGGTAAAATGAAATTGGAAACTATATTTAACATCATTTATTATATAGTGTGCACCAAGCCCCCAAACTAATTACAGTGCCCATAATTTTAATTGCGTTTCTGTGATCATCAGGCACTTTTTTTATATAATTATAATCAAAAAAAATTATAATATATCTAATATAAACGAAACAATTATATTTAAAGTAATGAATTTGTATTGTTATGTGCATTCGTATTATACAAATATATATGTATTACTAATAGTGTTATTAAAATAATCATAGACATATACCTACATGTTTTACTTCCTATGAATAGTGTCAACATCGTCTTCCACTGGAAGTAGCTTTTGTTGTTGTAGTGTTAAAAATTAACACCAACGTGTTTAGGATTTTGTTATTTATTATAATGTTATACAATTATAGTGTTGAGCAAGATTCGTAACGAAATGGCGCCACAGGCGGTCATGCCTGTACTCATATATTTTTTAAAAGAAATAACAGATGGCGCTAGTTTTAGAACATTCGTTTATAAGATAACTTTTTTTATATCAATAAAATGAATGGTAAAATTTACTTTAGAAAAAATGGAGCTAATTTTTCCTAGTATGAGAAAGACGTATAAACATTCGCTTCCCTATACTTAAAAGTTATATATAAAAAAAGTAAACATATCTTCTTTTTTTACCTTTTTTATATCAATGTAAGAATAGTAAAATTTACTATCAAACTATTATAATAGTGTTAACTTACCCTATTTCTATTTAATTGGCTAGTTTCATCACATTTAGAAGTGTTGCCAGGACAAGCCTTCCCACTGTCAGACTTCTCCATTTCTTAGTCCCTCCTGAAATCAATGAGAAATGTTACATTATTAGAACTAAGGACATTTGTATAAGTGTAGTAGATGTTTATTAAGGTATTAAAGACGAAGGTCTTTAATCTATGCTTCTTGTCGAACCCATAAGGACTCGGAATCATATTCGATCATAAATAACGAAATCCGACTATGAACTAAAGTCACAGACAAAGCCCGCAGAAGAAGTAATGTGACAAAGTATATCAAATAAGTTTTCTTTCTGGACTCTTTCTTTTGACATGGACATGATGTTCGAAAGGGAACTTACTCAATATAATTTGGCTGAAGTAACAATGGGCAGGTCATATTTATCGCATAACTGATGGCCGTTGGGGCAGACGAGTCTTAGCATGGAGACCACAGAATGGTAAGCACAGTGTGGGTCGCTCTCCAGTCAGGTGGACCGATGACCTGAAAGAGATAGCCGGAAGTGGATGGGTGAGAAAGGCGGAGAACCGGGTGCGGTGGCGTTCATTAGGAAAGGCCTATGTCCAGCAGTGGACTGTTATAGGTTTATTAATACATTGATTGAAGTGTATGTATATGAGTTTGTTAGGAAAAAAAATGTGTAAAAAAAGTATTCTCACACGTAACCTTCCTAATTAATTATAGTCTAAAAAGAAGGGGTTTTCCCAAGAGCTCTAAAACTGGCAATTGTAACTCCTATATATAAAAAAGGCGACCAAAATGGCATATCAAACTACAGACCTTGCTCTCTAAAATTTTAAAAATCTTTGAAACCGTTATTAAAACACGATTGAGCAGACACTTAGAAGATAGCAAGTGTATTATCACAATCACAATTCGGTTTTCGACTTGGGCACGTCTGATGCAATTGCTTAATTGAAAAAAATATGTAATGCAGAATCAATACAAAAAGATTACAGTTAAATTACTTTTGTTGATTTGGCAAAAGCATTAGACAGGATATCGCATAAAATACTTCTGAATAAATCAAGTTTATATTGTGTCACTGGTACCGCGCTTCAGTGGTTCAATAGCAAATTGTCAGATATGTGTCAAATTGTAAAAATTAGTAAAACCAGGAGTGTACAACAAAAACATATGTTTGGTGTTCCACAGGGCAGTGTCCTTGGGCCAATTCTAATAAACATCTATTTAAATACCAGATAGCAATACAATTTGCTTTGCTGACGATACCGTCATAAGCTTCACAGCCCAAACGGAAGTACGTATTAAAAAGCTAACAGTGGACTAAAAAATGGTATGATAACAATCTACTGTCCCTAAATCAAGATAAGGCAACATATATGTGTTACTCACTTAACAAGACAGGATTACCAACACAGGACTATACAATTAAATTCCATTCAAGCCAACAAACTATACCAACTAATGAAAATGATTTTTTTTGCACATGTCCATCAATTAAAATAACTTCATGCTATCGTTATTTGGGAGTAGACATAGACCAACACTTAAGAGGAAATATCTCGCTGGTTTTCCCATACAAACGTATTCCCCTGTTTCCTCCCTGGATTTTGGCCTTAGAGCTATTATTTTTATATGTATGATAGATATACACAATTTCTATGTCTGTATGTTTTGCTTTTTTCGATATGCCATTCTTTTAAAAAATTAGGGCCTTGCAAAAGTCCAAAAAAATGCCTCTTTTTTATGACATCTGTAGACGTGTCCTATACAAATATGAAAACTAATTTTTAAGAAAACAAAACATACAGACACTAAATAATTTATTACCATTAAGGTGAAGTGATTTTTATCTAATTTGGTTAAGATTTGGAAGAGGAAAGTGGGGAATACGATACCCTGATTTTGATGATTGCGACTACGTAAATCAGCCCGAGGCGCAGTTGTCCCTGTCGCCCATCCGTATCTTGGACCGGGTCCTAGAGCGACAGCAAATGTTTTCAAATACCTATTTCTGCATTTGCTAGGTTGGGATATTTCCTCTTAAGGGATCAGCACACAGATGCTGTAATAAAAAAAAATCAGTTGTGTAAGACATGCTGATCTTCGAAATAAAGTTACTCATATTGAAGGTTTCTAAACTTAAAGAGGTTATGCACTATTTAGGTGTTTTTGTATGTATTAATACTTATAGTTTTCTTTTTCTACCTGTATACATATAAATGTAATTTGTATGACTTTTTTTCTTTCATACCACTAAGGTGGCAAACAAGCTTACGGTCTGATGGTAAGCGGTCACCGTAGCCAATGACGTAGCCATCCGATAAGAATGGATATTTCGAAAGGGTCAAGTGCAAGTCGGACTCGCGCAATAAGGGTAAACTGATTGTAATAAAATTTTGGTAAGTTGTTATGCACACACTGGGGAAGGTTTTTGAATTAGTACAACCCTTTCATAATAGCTTGGTGCGGCAGTTGTTTTAAAAAAAGAAACAACGTTTGCCGGGTTAGCTAGTTATTAATAATTAAATAATGCCAAAAGGTCAAAACTACTTCTTTAGACTCAACCACTACTAAAAAAACTCTAAAAAACTAACGATCAGGATAATAAATGTGTATATGTTAAAGTAATCTATATTTTTACCTTTAACAAAATGTAACAAGGTTTAAACGAAATGTATTATAAGTGTACTAATACTAAAATGTATTAATGTAAAAGTGTCTTTGTGTCTTTTTTTTCTTAATTAATTTTGTTTGTCACAGAAGATTTCCTATCTTCACTATGTTTGAAGTAACAGTGTTATAATGGTATTGTCTTGACATAATTTTAATATTTCAGATCTGCTGTAAATTTATAAGCAGATATTGGTGCAAAGCAAGAACCATGTTTGAAGATAATTTGGATAACAGATATCTACCGGTTGAATTACAGAAGCAAGTAATATACATAAAACACACATGCCTCATATAAAGTTAAGGGGTGTTATCGGTCCAAACTAAGGTGTGCTCGAAATTATGGCGAACAGTAAGCGATTAATTCTAGTACAAGCAGGAAGTGACAAAGGTTTTGTCCCAAATGCACTACTAATTTTTAGCGGTCTAAATAAAAACTTTCAGCCATGAATTACCTAATGTAGCTTTACCAAATGGGTAACACAAGAACTTATTTCTAATTTCATAGTCTTCTATAATTGTGATGGACTTGCACCATATCATTCCATGGAAAAAAAAGACAACAGCAATGGCTTTTAGGTTAGATGAAATAAAGTTAAGGCTTTTAGAAAAAAAGGCTTTTTTCCTTATGATATAAAGAAACACAAGCCTCAAGTCTCTGTATGAAATATATTAAATAGCCAGCATATCATTGCGACTGAACCCCATTGAATTGTTTTGGAATCAGGCAACATGTAATATAGCAGCGTATAATGTAGAACATTAGGGCATAAAAAGGTCACAGAAGATTAAGATATAGCTCTTGTGATTTTCCTTCGGATGAGAAGATGTAGTCAGGATTTTGACCAGCCAGAATTGTAACTCTATAGTTAAGTGGCAGAGCACTGAGGTGAAAGCTTACTTTAAAAGGAAAAAGGAAACCCATTTACTTTGTTGCTTGTCTGTCAAGACCTTTTTTCACAGGTACGAGATGAATTAATACCAAATACGTTCTTTAGTAAATTTCTTGGCTACTCGTTCTTTTTTTAGTACATATTGATTATCATGTATATAGTCGCGTCAATGAAAGGATAAATCACAAGAACGGCTCCGATTTTAATGTTTTTTTTATTTTGTTTTTTATATTATTTAAAATCAAAAACCTTTTGGAGCACGGACGGAATTATTTATATTGTTTAAACAATATCTGTGATATCTATGCAGATTTATTTTCTAAAATATCCATTAAAAATTGGGAAAAAATGGATATTTATCTTGTTTTTTATTATATTGATATTGAACAGTTTTTAATTATATGTCAATATAATAATGAATGTAATAAACAATTACCTATAAGTTTTTCTTTGCAATATATAAAAAAAGTAAATTTAATTTACATTTATATTTTACGTTTCGGAAACTTCATCTTCTACATGTGGTGGGTGGTTAGTGCTGTCATTTACACTGCAAACAATGAAGGGTGCTGAGCAATGAAGACCACTTTTACTGCAGCCTCACGCTGTACGGCATCCTGTTTTGCTAAAGCAACTTGATTTTTATAACGTTTTAAGGTGCTGCAGGTTGCGTTATTTTGATTGCCAACCCCATTCTTGAGAAGTATTGAAGAATTATATTTCCATTGCTGAACTTGTATGTAGACTCTCGTAATATGTTGTTTTGCTGTACGCTTTTATCATTTGAAGCGAATGCTATGAAACGTTATATCGTATCGCAGTTTATTCATGTTTTTGGCAGTTTTAGCATATATTGTGAGAATACAATTAATACCGTCATTTAAAGCACTTCTTCACTTTGCTCTTCAACCATAAATTTTTCAGTAATGCACGTAACTTCTGATCATCAAAAATTTTAATAAAACTATATTTTTACCTCTGTTATAAAAAGAGTATCAAATCCAGTGAATGCATGAATAAAAACAGACGCTTTTAATATTGACATATTTGTTTGATATTGTTTTTGTTGAATAAACTCGTTGCAAGGCATTATTTGTTAGTGGTTTTAAAAAAAAAACATTTCTTTATAATCAGGTGCTAAAGCCATCAATAACACTAAGACATCAATATAGAAAAATTTAGTAAAATCATAAACATTCCCTGTCACATTGTACAAAAAAAACAGATTGTGTAAATTTGGTCGTTTCCCTCATTTCGGAAAAGCAAACGAAGACTGAGCAAAGTAACCAGTAAAAATGTAAAACAAGTCAAAAATCTGCTCTTGACCTTGAATTCTTTGAACTAATCCTCTTCCTCCTTTGAGGTACTCTCTAACCTAAACAAAAAAACGTCAATTTCTATTGTTCAAATAGTAGCAACCCTCACAAAACTTTCTAATAAAACGTAAAATATTATATACTAGCTTTTGCCAGCGGCTTTGCCCGCCCTAAATTTGGATAGATGGAAGGCGTAGGATTGTTACGGCAACTCCTTAATTCTAGAAAAAAACCTACTCCTTCACTCTCTCTCTCTATCTATCTCCATCTCCCTCTGTCTCTTTCTTTTTCTCAAAATAAATATATAATTAACTACTAAAAACTAATCAACTAATGGATTATCCTCGCGAGCATCATACAAACTTTCAACGCCTTTAGGGGGTGAGTTTTGGAAAATCCTTTAGGCGCACGCCTAACTCATAATAGCTATATGTGTGCTAAATTTCAGCTTGATCCGTCCAGTCGTTGGAGCTGTGCGTTCATAGATCAGTCAGTCAGTCAGTCAGTAATAGTTACTTTGGGCTAACGCTAACTTTATTTGCGTAGGTGAAAATATTTTTTAAATTATACGTATTGCCCTCATGCCCGCCGGCCTTGCACATCATAAATGCGCGCGCAGTAATTAATCATTATTTTGCTGCAATGTTATTTTAAAACTGCGATATCTCCTAAGATATTCATTGAAATCGAATGATTTAAAGGGCAATTTTGTTTTAAATTAAATACTTGTGATGAATAACGTATTTATTTGGAAAAGGATTAATATAATGTTTATAAAAACACCTTCGCAGATAATGCATTATTTTAAAACAAATTTGTTTAGCATAAAAAAGGTTATAGTGATCCAACCTTAAAAGATAGACATATGCTGTCACCGACTTTTAAAGCGGTACAATTCTGTCATCCATAATTTTTGCAAAACTTTAACCGTTTACGCAGCGCACGCAGCGGAAGAAAAGAAAATAAAAAAAACCCAATTTTGAAACATTCTTCATTGGTTTTCCGCTCCTATTAGTCTGAGCTTAATGATATATAGACTTCCTCGATGGGCTATCAAACACTAAGATTATTTTATATCGGACCAGTAGCTCCTGAGATTAGCGCGTTCAAGCAAACAAACAAACAAGCTCTTCAGCTATATAATATTAGTATAGAAGAAAATTTGTTTATGTTTTTAAGTTAGTTTAACCTTTTTTGAATAAAATCGAATTGAGTTGTCAAACATGTGTCAAAATAAAATGTAATTTAAATCAAAAGCACTAAGGAGTATTGATATCAACTTCGAAGTAAATGACCGCCAATTTCAATAAAATACAAAACACGTCTTCCACCAATTCTGTTAAAAAAGGTTTATGCAAAATTTGAAGGAGATTGGACCAAGGAATTACGTTGTCCCATACAAACTTTACCCCCCTTTTTACCCGCTTAGGGATAGAATTTCGGAAAATCCTTTCTTATCGGACGCGTACGTCATACAAAGAACACACCTTCCAAGTTTCAGGTCTCTACGATCAGCGGTTTAGGCTGTGCGTTGATCCATCAGTCATTCAGGACATTTTAAATGTATAGATACGTATATGTAAGCGAAAACAAATATATGTAGCGTATACACTTAACACATACATAATTTTTATGATTTAAATATTGAATTATTGTTCAAACCTTTTTTTTTAACAATTATTTGTTACACTTAAATTAATATATCAAAATTATTTGAACAAAATAGAGAGCATAATGAATTTTTTATATAAATATAATAGATATTGTTTAAAAAATATAAAAAAATCCGTCCCCGCTCCAAAACGTTTCTGATTTTAAATAATATAAAAAATAAAAAAATAACCTTAAAATCGAAGCTGAGGACTTCCGAAGAAAAGGCTTCATTAACGCGTCTAATAAATAACAGAACAACTAGTATCAAAAAAGTGCGGTCAGATAAAAAGGGGGACCAGCTAAAATATAGTAGCGACCTTAACTATTTTATACTCTATTTGGTTGTACTATATATGCATATTAGCTACCTTAGTGGCATGTAAAAAACAGGTCGAATACTAACCTTTACGTATTTTTTTTCCAAATATGTACTGCACTAATTAGGTAAATCCACTTATATTTATGTATTGAAAGTTTATTAATGCTTATAATTTGGAAGGAATTGGACCAACAATCAAAGTGAAGACTACTACTACTACAATAAAAAGGCAACTTTATTTTGTTTTTCAAAAGATTTCGTCCAAAAACGTTAAAGCTTTAGTGTTCCAAAATACAAATGAAAAAACACTAAAAAACGCGGGAAAATGGTAAAATTTGTAGAGAGAAAGACCTACTTAGTTAAAATTTCGTATTTTTTTAAATTGGAACACACTTTCGGCATTTCAATAATTTCATTAAGCTCGATGTTTTTCTTTTTAAAATTCAGATTGTTTATAATGTCCGGTTTAGATTTTTGTGAGCGTGGACGGTGTTTGACGGAGTGCATGTTTTTTTTTCTTTCAATCCAAGATGGCGGAAGACAAATGTAGTTGAAGCTGGTTTGGTTTTATACCATGTTTCTTCACTATCTTGGACGCCATATATATCATCTGTAACAAAACAAAGAAAAAAAATTGTTTATCGATATTAATTTCGCTTTTTGTGAAAAAAATACCATAGAATTTTTATTATGAACATAAACAGATTTTTAACTGCGTTTCACCGCCAACTTTTGACACAGAAGATGATAGACAGAAAGAAAATAAATTGGAAAATGGCGCGTAGATTTCTTTTTTAGCGCGCCTCGCTTTATAAAGTAAATCATTGAAGTTAAGAGGGCCCAATGCGCATATACATTTGCTTTATAGGCGTTAAGCTGAAACCGTCAACGCTAATCTCAAATAGAGCTTATTTTTCTGTGGCAAAAATATATTATAAATAGGCGAACAGCTTAGCGTAAAAAAATTGGAAAATAATTAATTACAATTATATTCCTATATCACATAAACTATAGAAATTCTATTACAGTAATTTTCTAGTTATTTAACATATCATGAAATAAATGAGGTTCCCGCTACTTAGTTGATAAGGAGTTGTGAATTAAAAATTGAAAAATCAGAGGTTCAGCCGTTATTTTTTTATAACGATGATTTAACAGCAATAGATGCAACAGCAAAAAGCAGTAAGATGTAAGTCGAGTCTTTATAATGCAAAAAAAATGTGTAAGAGCAGTTTGTGGGGCCGGGCCCTTAGTCATGTAAGCCCTTATTTATTAAGTTAAACATTTTAAGTTTACCTAGCCTCTATATTTACGAAATTTGTGTATTCGTTAAACTCAATTTATTTACATTTATTTACTAAAAAAAAAAGACATCAAATAATTTTACTATATAACATGGAACGTAACAAAATTATTTTTTTATTAGTTACCTTAAAAAATCGTTATCGACATAGCATTCGGGCTCGCACCTACAGTGGACTTTCGATGTGTCTGGCAAGATTTAAAAACCATGAAAACTGTCCGGCTATTGAGGTAACATCTTCTTATAGATCCCCAAGTAACATATATAAAATTTAGCTTTTATACTATAACGAAAGTATAATTATAATTTATTAAAGTTTAGGGTGTCTGGCAGGGGGTAGCAACTGTCATAAGTGTCCGGCAATGGATGACGAGATTTCTAAAGTTATCCCGAAGAAAATATAAAAAAATTGAGCTTTATACTCTAACAAATTTCTCTTTAGTCGCTGATCGTTCTTACCTGTATAGGAGACATGTAAAGAAAAACTTTCAACTTTTATAAAATAAGGAAGGTCTGGCCGTCGTGGGCTCTTGCTCTAATAGGCATTGAAATCGTTATGCTCACCAAATGAAAACAAACAATATGGCCGTTCACTATGTTGACAGCGCATCAACTGCACTACTTCCCGAGCTTGTGAATTGGAGCTAATGCATTGAATGCTGACCGGAAAAGTGACGCCATAGAGCGCATTCATTTTTAGTCAACAGAACAAAACTCACCTTAGTATAAACTCTTTTATTTCGATAAATTTGTAACGTTTCAGACTTTAAGCGGAAGTAATTCTACATCTACATCTCTACATCATTTAAACTGAAATATCAACGTAGGTACCTATTAACACTATTACGCTTTAAAGGGTCTACGAAGCCCTTGCTTGTGTTTTCTTGGCCTTTCTCCGATGGTTTCCCAGTACATTTTTGTTGTGACATTTCGTTTGTTTTTCGTTCACCTTCGGCTTTCGACGAACTTCTTTATTGGTCAGGGGATAAGAGCTTTACATAGTAATTTGTATACATTGAGATTAATTTGCTTTGTAAATCAAACTAATTTGTAAAAGTAGGTAGGTATAATAAATGAGTGAGTAACATTGGGACATTGGGAGTTTTTCTTTATTCTATTTACCTATGACCCTACCAAATTTACACCTTGTAGACATGTAGTCCTACTAGCAGTGCCTATAAGTATTTAATTTCGATCTATTGATATCACGTACCTACATGAAATGAACATCCTAATTGCAGCGCTACCTACCAGGTCGAATTGTAAAACTTAACCATCCAGGGACCCACTCAGACACACAAGAAAGGGACACGTACATTTCCTATTTCCAAAACAATGCCAAAATATCGAAAAATAATAACTTAAAATTTTAATAGCAAAATTTACTATAAATATCTCTTTGTTTTGACCTTGAAAGACGTCTAAACTATGTTTTTTTTAATTTGAACCTTATAAACTTTTATAGAATTTGAGAAAAACCTGCTAAATAAACTTTATAGAGTACTTTTCAAGAGTAAATTCTATCGAGAAAAGTTTCATGTTTTAGGTTCTTTGTTGACCTCCAGAAAGTGCATGTAACCACTCCAGAACCTACTATATTTTACTGTGTGTTTTGTCAGGCAATATTTTCAATAGTTCAAAAATCCTTTAAATTACTCGACAGTGAAATCATGTAATGTACGTAATAATATTATGAATATACTCAGAATCATGTTTACTCAGAATCATGTAATGATGAAAGTCGGTGGTGGTCGAGGGGTTTAAATTTCACTTCACGTCCCAAGTGGCGGAGGTTCGAACCCCGGGTCGGCGTGTACCAATGAGTCTTTTCTTAATTTCTCAAGTACACTGAGTTATTTATTCACACCACTGGCTTTACGGTGAAGGAAAACATCGTGAGAAAACCTGCATACGTCAAAAAAAAAAGACCTCACATAGGTCTTATGTTGAAGTCCACAATCCGCACTGGGCCCGCGTGTGGACTATGGCCCAAATCACTCTCGCTTATGAGGGTAGGCCGTGCCCCAACAGTGGGGACGTATGAAAGCTGGCGAGAGATGTTATGATTATGAATTGACATATATAGACAGATATTACTAATATGTAAATTATCTGATTTAAAAACAAAGAGAACATAGAAACACAAAATAATCATTAATCAGTTAGAAAGGTATACTATATACCTCTAAACTACGTAGTAATATTATATTCTCTTTGTCTAAACGTTCTTCGGGAATAATTTTTTATAATAGTAATTGCGTACCAACATACAATAAGCGGACAGACCGGGGGACTTTATTTTACATATTTTAATCGCCACAAGCATATATATGGCGATTTAATTTAGGTAGGGAGTAGGTACTCGGTACGCATCGATTCTCATCTTTTGCAAATTGATGAAATCGCAATTTTTCATCATAACTGCCGTAAGACGTCGACAAACAATCGTATACTGCACATGTACACCGCATTTTTCTTTAAAAATATAAATAAAAGCAAAGAAAATAGACACGCGACTTAGACAGTACCCGCACGCACTGGCGGTCGGCCGAAGCGTTCGCCTGCGAAATAGGTGTGGGGAGTCCCCGCCCTGGACCGCACCGCACCACAGCCGAGCTATCTTACTTTTAGTTGTTATTACGGTATGACGTAGTTATCTCCGTATGCCAACAATTTTGTTATTTTATATTTATTCAATATTGTCAAAATTATTAAGTTAGTTACTGCTTGGTAATAAGTGGGTACCTATTTGTATATAAAGAAAAATAACGTAAGTAAACTTAGAGGCACAATTACCCGTCCAACATTTGAAAATGACATGCTCTTTGTTTACGATAACTTACACTTTGAATACAAGACAGAATTTGTTAGAAAGGTGTTTTTAGTTATGCAATAAATGAAAACAATCCTAGCCCTTTTCTTAATCTTATGGTTTTTATTACTGTTCGCTTTGCGTAAACCGTTAATTAGTTTTCCAACGTTGTGAAACAATTCTCTGGACTTCAACGGTAAGTGTTTGTGGGTCTTGTGATTTCCCTTATACTTATAAAATTCCACTGGACGCAGCTGAAGCAGCCAGGGGTTTGGTGCTGGCCGACCCTGGGTTTAGGCTGCGTTGAATCGGTCGAATATATGGATAATCGTGAACCAAGATACGGAGTGCTATCCGATGTCACAAAGAGACAGGTAGGTACAAAAGAATGCCAGGGCAAGTTCAGAAAAAGTGTACGTTAAAGAGATATGGATTTTCTGATTGTTCCTTGAAATCGGTTCAGAATAGCTTCTAAGGCTCACATGCACCCGCTTGTTTGAGGTACAGATTATAAGTGTCAGCGTTAGAACACCAAAAAGAAGGTTGAGAAAGAGCAGCTAGAGTCCCAAAATGACCACAGCACACAGAAGAGCCGATTTGGCCGAGAATATTGCAATTGGACTTTGGAACAGCAGGCAGTTCTCTCTCTGATAAATCGAGAAATGCTCTAAGAGGTCGTACCGTAAGTATGTCGTGACGTGCGGTTTGCTAAATGTACTGTAGTTGAAATATTGGGCTATAACACCCCTGCATAATTGTGTGGTTCGTCAAATGTTACGATGCCCGCACAGAACTGGTTTCGATAGAGGTAGGGTTGATGCCCACAGCTACGTAGGAAGTCCCAGAACCACACGTGATGCCATTTTCGTTATTTATTGGCGATAATTTTTTTATGCTTGACACCGCTCGTGTGAATCGTGCCCTAGAATCGTCACTGATCGGCGTCCATATTTAGCGGTTACCATGCCCAGCTCGTAGTCATGACCTAAGCCCGGCTAGCACGTCTGGATTGATCTTTAAAGAGGAATTCGAACACCAGCTCCAACAAGCATCAGACAGCTAAAGATCGCAGCTGTAGTAGAGTGGGGGAACATAACCCAAAGTTAAATGAAAGACATAACGGAGTGGCTTCGCTTAGATGAGGGCATTAAAGCCAAAGCAGGAAATAAACACTATTGATGTGTTAATTTTTAGCAGATTTTCCCTGTGAATTCGAATTTTGGATATTTTAATTATTTGTCAGAAAGCTGCAAATTTAAATTTTAGGATTTTTACCATTTATACACTATTTCATTCCTGATTTCTGTTACGTTAGTTTTCGAAAAGGTTAACGAAATTTATTATTATAACATAAATAATCGATTTTTAAATTAACTTTAAAGAAATTAGGAAAATTAAAGTAGGCGGTTAGTTGTGCCCCTAAGTGTAAATGTATTTAGAAACCAGAATTACTATTTAGCACTAAGTAAGACAATTATCATTTCAATATTGCCTATGTGTAGGCTGCAATTGGTGAAGTCTGGTTGAAGAACCAATGAAAGTAAATAATAGACGTAATAGTAAAAACTTGAACTTTCAGAAAATTGCTTTATGGTGTTTAATATTCTGCTAAATGTCACCTAGTAGGATGTATTCTAAACCACGAAAGGCTTACTTCAAATTAAATGATCTAAAGGTTAGCAAACCGCCACTCTATATTCTACTCGCTTGCTCCTCCCGTGGTCGATTACCTACATAATTTTTGTTTGTTTATCCTATACTATTTATCCTTTAATATCCTATAAAGTTGCAGGTAATTTTGAGGTGTCTGGCGAAAAATACCCTCTCTAAAATTGGGTAATTTTATGATCCAATGCGGTCAAAAATATGAAGAGAGCATGGCATCACTGCTTCTGATAGTGTATCTAAACTAATGTCAGAATATGTGAGAATTTATACATAAAGACTAGCTGACCCAGCGAACGTTGTTTCTTTTTTTGAAACAACTGCCGCACCAACCTAATGTGAAAGGGTTGCACTAATTCAGAAAACTTCCGCGGCGCGTCAGAAGTACTTACCAAATTTCATAACAATCGGTTAACCTTTATTGCGCGAGTCCGACTCGCACTTGACCCTGTCTGACTCGCACTTACAGAAGTATACGGTCCGCCTGATGGTAAGCGGTCACCGTAGCCAATGGACGCTTGTAACACCAGGGGTATCACTGCGCTGCCGACCCTTCAGAAATTCAATAACTTCTGTCTTGAAGAACCCCATACTGTAGTGAATAAAATTGAATTGTAATTTTTGGTGTTTATTCTTTTTAACCCTCGCCCACACACTTCTAGCCATCATCAGATAAGAATAAAAAATCGGTCAAGTGCGAGTCGGACTCGCGCACGAAGGGTTCCGTACCATTATCTATAAAAACGGCCAAAACAATCACGTTCGTTGAATGGGAGGCCCCCTTAAATATTTGTTTTATTTTAATTTAATTATTTATTTTTAAAGTGAATATATAAACTAAATTAAGCTTAGGAACCTTTAAATGAGGTACAAATATAGTACGGTGACTTATGTGTGTTAAGTGAGTTCAACCTTTTTTGAATAAAATCGGATTGCGTTTTCAAAGAAGTGTCAAAATAAAATGTAATTTAAATCAAAAGCACTAAGGAGTATTTATATCACTTTCGAATATTTATAGCATTTTATAAATAAATAGATAGATTACATACATAAAATAACATCACTCTAAAAATCATGGCAAACGATTCTCTATGTCTGAAAACGTAAAGAAAACGCAAATATAGCGATTTCTATTTTCGGAACTATTATAATAACTTCTTAGAGAAGTTACTTATAGAAAAATGTGTTGAAAATTGATTGATATTCATATAAAAATGAGTAACACAAATTCACATGGAATACAAATTTCTCAAGACTACTTTCTGCAAAAACAACACTTCCTACTAAATTTTGTTACAATCATAAAAGTAACTACGTATGTATGTACGAGTCAGTTCACGTGCATGCATCATCAAGTTATATATACCACAGAGGTTCAGCAATAAAGCCTTGATGGCGCGTAATAAACGCAGCTAACTTACAAAACCTGCTGAATTTTATTGCGAACATTCGCTAAGTTTATCGCGCAAAGCATTATTCCGACTCCATAGTTCATACGTACACGGCACGATCAATTTAAAAATTAATTTATTTTTCGCATTTGCAGAGTCTCTACATCGACACGTGTGTAAGTTACCAAACACTCAGCAGTAAGACTCTAATGGTATGGTATTTACGCAAGTACGCAAGATGTAGCTATACCTACAAATCTATACTAATATTATAAATGCGAAAGTAACTATGTATGTCTGTTACCTCTTCAGGCTTAAACCGCTCAATCGATTTAAACGAAATTTGATATGGAGATAGTTTGAATTCCGCAAAAGAACATGGGCTACTTGAAAACGCCAAGTTCGAATCAGTTTTTTTTTAGAATAGTTGCCGTTCAATTCCTACAAATAATCAGATAAACCAGTACTTACTTAGATCAGAACACTTTGCCACGTATAAATCATCACTTCAGTCTATTTTAGTACACGGTTGAAATTAATCTCCCATTGTCGCAGTATAATCTCCCATTAAATCATTAAATTTACGAAGCGAATAAGATGGTTTATACAAAAACAGTTCACTTTTGTGTTTCAAATACGTCAAATATTTGTACGAATAGGTCTGGTACTCGTTTTTATCATTGTAGACATTAAACACTTTTGCCAACGTACTAAATGCATGCCCCAGTTTTGCTTTGTTAAAATATTGACGTGACAAAACCGGGTATTTTATTTAATGACGATGTATAAATGGCGATGATAAGCGACTAACTAATCTGAACATAAGCGCGGTACAATATTGGCTGAACTACAACGAATTACAAAGTTTATCGATTTTCAGACAATCGTTGCATCTATTTTAAATGCACAGCAAGAATGCAAGACTTGAATTTTGCAGTAGTAATCGTACTGTCCCACATATACTTCGAATCAGTACGGTAAGTAGATAGTTTAAAATGTGTAGCATACTTATCATTTTGATGTATATACTTAAAAAAAGAATAACTACTTAAAACTAATAAAACCCATTAGGGTATTCTGGACTACAGTATTAACTGTAGTCCAGAATACGCCCCTTACTATCTCCAAGAGTAAGGCACGACGACGTTTAGTTCTAAAATCATTTGGAATACAAGTTCAAGTTGGTGTCCAAGAATTGCTCTGCATAACAGAGCGAAGCATTCCTTCATTTCAGGTTAGGTTGCTACTTAAAAAAAATGGGTTACTAAGAACACTTTCGAATCGTCGAGTAAATTAACTACAACTAGCTTTACAAACTAATTACAATTCTGTTTTATTGCGTGCGTCCAAAAGCTCACCAACTTTTTAGCTTTGTACGACTCGCGCTTGACCACTCTCAATACATCGTTGGTTCTGGCACACTACCCTCCAACCCCAACCCCTCGCCTAAACTAACCTAACTTTTCTGCCCCCGCACGACTCGCGCTTGACCACTCTCAAAACCACCCCTGTGTCTGGGGTGTGGCGACTCGCGCTTGACCAGAACTACCACGTGACATCACTGTAGGTTCTGTGTAGTTTTGTTAAGTATTTATATCATTATCGTAATGGGTCTATCGTATTTTTCCGTTCATTAGTTATTCTTATTTAATTACAATGTCGTGAGTGCGATAATGATGTTTGTGGTGACATTCCTAATACCTTTTTAATTATATTTGTACTTGTAAGATAAATCGTATATATATAGGATAGTCGAGAGTATTCGAGTTACAATTTATCATCAAGTGATTGAATTCATCCTGTGTGATACTGAGGCTGGTTCTATTTACTTCAAAAAAAGCTATGGAGGTATGTGTTTTTTTGCTTTATAATTCTTTATCTATATTTATTATATATATTACAGACCCTCAAAACTATGTGTTTGTTTGAATGTCTATTACTTAAACCAATTTTGTTTAGGTTTTCACTTTAGGCAAATTTTTGATTCATATTATTATACAAATATGTTTTTAAAACATAGGCTTATTTTATTACAGAATTCAACATTTAACGTAATGGAAGAAAACACGTTCAAGCATTACTACTACGCTACATCGGATGATGAGCAATCAACTGAGAAGGCCTTAGAAACAACAAAGCTCAAACGGTCTCGTCGAAATAGTATCGACTCATTCTTTGAGGGGACCAATCAGAAGAAAAAGAAACTCAGCTCTACAGTGGCGAGATCTTCAAAAGATGGTATCCCTGGTGTCACATACTTGTCTACTAATAATGATGATGGGGCTCATGCTACACATTTGATAAAAATTGAGGTGTATGACCTCATAAAATTGAAAAAAGTACCAGTAGATGAACATTGGAAACACTCAGAAGTGAGGATCAAATATTATACGGATACAAAAGATGAAAAATATGAGCAAACGAAGGGTATCATATTTGATATCACGAAGCAAATAGCAGAAACCAATAACTGTAAAAAATACTTTTTTAAAAAGTAATCTCTAATAGCTAAATTAATTTATAAGAACCATCCTTACAAAATTTTATGAGTATCTAATTGATAAGTAACGAGCAACTATTAATTAACCATCAACTAATATAGTAATCACCTTATCGACTTGTATATATAAGAGAAAAATCGAACATTATATTTATTATTAATTCATCATTCACAAGCAAAGCTAAACTGGTTTATTTCAACCATGTCACTAGAAAGTGTTTTTTTTCAAAATGTTTTTGAAGAAGAAGAAAAAGAACTAATGAGAGCGTGTGAGAATTATGAAGATAATGCTCTGGAAAATCCGTATTATGACACTTCACTGTTTAACATCTGTAAAGAAGTTGAGGAAACATTCAGGTATACATTCTAACTATACTTATTTAAATTTTATGTTACATATTTGTGTTCTTATATTAACATAAGCATGTTATATCTACAGAAAATCTTCAATTCAAGTCGGTCGAGGTTTGAAGAGACAAGCTGATATTAGTGTTGAAGATTTACAACAAGCATCGACGTCATCATCTGCCAATACAACACATAGACAGAACGTTATGTGTCAAATATGTGAATTACAGGTTAGCCAAAGGTTCTATGCTCAGCACTTACGATCTAAGGAACACAAAGAAAAATGTCTTATTCATAATCATAATTTACATAATGTCTCTGTTATATCAGTTGCTTTTGGGTCTCGGGTCTTAACGTATAGAATTGTATCACCTAAAGCTAATGAGTCACTTAAAATACAAACTCCTGAAGTATTCATAGCATCAATTAAAGAGTCGATACTATTTCTTATTCAGGAATGTTTAAAAGAGTTAACTATTGTTAAAGTTAATTTTATTATTCATGCAGATTTTGAACAGGAAACAAAAGATTTAAAAAATTCTTTCGATTTTCAAACAAAAAATTGGACTATTTCTTTAGGGGACGAATTAGAAAATTATTTAGAAACTTTAAGCGAAGACATTAAAAATAAAATGAGTGATTTCGAAGCAAAAGATAGTGGATGGACTTTAAAAAAAATTCAGTTCTTAGAAATGAATGTTAATAAGTTCAATCCCTTACGAGGGTCTTCGTTTATTGAATTACCTTTAGATATTAAGCGTAAAAAAGCAGTCATAAATGTAAAAAATAACGATCAACAATGTTTTAAGTGGGCTTTATTATCCGCACTATATCCTGTAAATAAAAGTTCTGAAAGGGTATCATCATACTTGAGGAATCAAAATAGACTAAAGTTTAATAATATACAGTTCCCAATCAAATTATCGGATATACCCAAGGTAGAAAAACAGAATAACATTAGTATCAATGTTTTCGGATTAGAATTTAACAAAGAAAAAAAATGTAATACCATCGTTGGACCATTATATTTTACAAAATGTCGTAAAGAATTACACATTAACTTATTATTTTTAAACAATGGTTCAAATGGTCATTATTGTTTTATAAAAAATTTATCACGCTTGGTTAGTAAACAAATAACAAATCGAAATAATGCTATTCATATCTGTGATGGTTGCCTTCTATATTTTAAATCTAAAGTTAATTTAATTAATCACCAAAAACATGACTGTGCTCATATTGTTACTGAATTACCAGGAATTCATAAAAAAGGAAAAGATTGGTTTAATCGGGAAACAAATAATGATGAAATCTATTTTGATAAGTTTCAAAGAAAATTAAAATTACCTTTTGTAATATATGCAGCTCTTTTAAAACCCGTCACCTCATGTGACCCTGATCCATCGAAGTCATATACAAAAACAATACATGAACATGAAGTTTATAGTTATGGATACTATACAAAATGTTCGTATGATGATAAGCTGTCTACATACAGAACATACACAGGGCCTAATTGTGCAAAAATGTTTATGGAAAGCATTTACAAAGATATTAGCAATATACATAGGATAAATTGTTTTCAAAAATGTCCACTTCCATTAACTAACGAAGAGAAGGAATCTATTAGACAATCGCAATTATGTTATATTTGTGAAGGGCTATTGGGTGATGACATCACAGTAGACTATGATTGGAATACTGGTAATTTTAGAGGTGTTGCTCACGAATTATGTAGTTCAAAGTATCGTGTTCCCTTTTTCATTCCCATTCTATTTCATAATCTAAGTAATTATGATGCTCATTTTATTGTTCATGCTTTGAATTTTAAAAATGGAGAAATAGATATCATTCCGCAAAATAAGGAAAAATATATTTCATTCTCAAAAAAACTTAATATAAGAGGTCATTTAGTACATTTGCGGTTTTTAGATTCCTTTAAATTCATGGCCAGTAGTTTAGATAGTTTAGCTAAAAATCTAAAAAAAGATCAATTTATAGAATTAAGAAAACAATTTCCAAACGAAAATGATTTTAATAAACTTATTAGGAAAGGTGTTTTTCCTTATGAATTTGTTAATTCTTATGAATCCTTAAAAGTTACAACTCTTCCAGATCAAGACGCTTTCTTTAACTCTTTAAGTAATACCAGTGTCTCAGATGATGATTATAAACATGCTCAAAATGTTTGGGTCCAATTTAAATGTAAAAATATGTTGGACTATTCCAATCTATACTTAAGAACTGATGTAATGTTACTCACTGATATTTTTGAAAACTTTAGAGAAATTTGTATTAAAACATATGAACTCGACCCTGTACAATATTATACCCTTCCAGGATTAAGCTGGGATGCAATGCTAAAATGTACTAACATAACACTGGAATTATTAAAAGACTTTGATAAAATAGCATTCGTAAAGTCTGGTATAAGAGGTGGTATTTCACAGTGTTCTAACAGATATGGAAAGGCAAATAACGAGTACATGGGTGATTACAAAGATAACTTACCAAAATCTTACTTAATGTATTTTGATGCAAACAATCTCTATGGTTGGGCAATGTCTCAGTATTTGCCTGTAAGAGATTTTAAATGGGTTAACCCGAACATAGACTTCAATATATCAGATTCATCAGATATTGGATACATACTGGAAGTTGATCTTGAATACCCTGAAAATTTACATGATCTTCATTCAGACTTACCTTTATGCCCTGAAAACATTGTAATCGGTAACAGTAAAGATAAAAAATTAGTACCAAATTTATATAACAAAACTAAATATATTATTCACTATAGAAATCTGAAGCAATGTTTACAACTTGGTATGAAATTAATTAGAGTCCATAGAGTTTTACAGTTTGAGCAAAGTCCTTGGTTGAAGAAATATATAGATTTAAATACACAACTAAGAACTTTAGCTAAAAGTGACTTTGAAAAAGATTTTTATAAACTTATGAATAATGCAGTCTTTGGTAAAACTATGGAAAATGTTGAAAAACGTGTTAATGTGAAATTGTTAACCCACTGGGAAAACCATGGAAAAATTCAAGGTGCACAAAGTTTAATTGCTCGCCCTGAGTTTCATAGTCTATCTATATTCTCCGAGTCTTTAATTGCTGTACAATTACAAAAGACTAAGGTATATTTCAATAAACCATTTGTTTTAGGATTTTGTATATTAGAAATATCAAAAACATTGATGTATAACTTTCATTATAATTACATGAAAAGAAAATACAATAATAGTGTCAAGTTATTATACACTGATACGGATAGCTTAGTTTACCATGTATTTACAGATAATTTTTATAATGATATAAAATCTGACTTAGAATGTTTTTTCGATACTTCAGACTATTCTAGTGATAATGTTTATGGTTTCCCACTTTTAAATAAAAAGAAACTTGGATATTTTAAGGATGAGAACAATGGTAAAATATTTCGGGAGTTTGTAGGACTTCGATCAAAAATGTATGCAATGGACATTGAAAGTAAGGTTATTGCTAAAGCTAAAGGTGTAAATAAAAGTGTGACAAAAAAGATGAATTTGGAAAATTATAAGTTGTGTCTATTTAATAAAAATGTAAATGTTTCACAAATGTGTAGGATTCGAAGTGTGAAACATACTATTTTTACACAACAAATTAATAAAACTTGTCTATCCTGTAATGACACCAAGAGATATATTTTACCTAATTCAACAGATACATATGCTTGGGGTCATTTTAAGATTAACTTATAGTTTTGAAATAATAATAATATAGAGTATTAATTGTATCTGGTTTATGTGTGTTTAAAAAATGTAAGGTAATAACTATTATTAAGTAACCTAATGATTGTAATTTTTTTTATTATTAATTATATTGTTTTTAATATATAAGTGTTTGTTTTTATTGCTTTCCTCCATATGAATTTGAACATTTTCAAAGAGAACACACATTAAAAATAATTATGATTCATTTTTATCATCCCTTTACAGTAATTGTAGCTGGCCCTAGTGGATGTGGTAAATCAGTTTTTGTTAAAAATTTTGTGAAACATGCTAATGAGATTTGCAATCAACATTTTTCTAATATTATGTGGTGTTATGATGAAATGCAACCGTTATACAACTTGAACAATGTTAATTATTACCAAGGTATTCCTGACCTCAGTATGTTTGATGGAGAACAACCACAACTAATAATAATCGATGACCTCATGCGAGAGTCTGATGGTCGTGTTGTTGACATATTCACAAAGGGTAGTCATCATAGAAACATTAGTGTTTTCTATATTACACAAAATATATTCCATCAAGGTAAAGGACAGAGAGATATTTCTTTAAACTCTAGTTATATAGTCTACTTTAAAAATCCACGAGATAAAACACAAATTCGTTACTTAGCACGTCAAGTCTCACCTGAAAACATTAAATTTTTGGAAGATGCCTACAAAGATGCTACTAGTGAACCTCATGGCTACCTAATGATAGATTTAAAACAGGACACAATTGATATGTGTCGATTTAAAACGAGAATATTTCCTTCTGACCAGAACTGCATTGTATATATACCTAAAAAAGGATTTAAATACAGCAAACATAATGAAATTCCAATCATTCATAAATAATGCATTCAAGAGTGACTACACATCAAGAACTTTTAAAATCGTTGCATGTATTGAAACCAAGACATAGAAAAGCTTTACTTAAATCTTGTAGTAAAGAAGAAATAAATTTTATTTGTGAGTGTATTTACAACGTATTACAGGGTAAAATACCCGTCAAGGAAAATGATAAAAACAAATTAAAAAAATATATTGAGAAAGTTGGTGTGTAAAGGAAGAAATCTACTTAGAAAAAACGTAATTATTCAAAGGGGTGGTGCCTTTTTACCTATTATTTTAGGATCTGTTCTAAGTGCCTTGGTGAGTTCAATTTTAAAACCTTAGCAGGAAAATAAAAGCAAAAATGGAACATGCTAAAAAAATGATTCTAATTGAACCTAATTTGATAGAAAAAATTAAAAAGGAAAATGAAACACAAAGCGCTTTAAATACTTTATCCCGTTTAGATGGTGAAATGAAAGATATTTTAAATAGTAATGTAGAAGATAGAGAAAAATGGATTTTGTATTTACAAACACTACAAAGGTATTTACATTTTACTGAAGTAGAACGACGACCATATCAAATACCAATTATAACCAAAACAGAAAGTTCGCCTAATTATAAAGATACTGATGTCATTAAGGAAACAGTCCTTGACACTGAGCAGGTATCAAACATAAAATCAAAAACCATAAATGATACTGACTTAACCCCATTTTATTCAAAGCAACAACTCTTGAAATTGATTCCTAAGACGTATATAAAACGAGGTGAATTACTAATAGAATCAATTTTTTCAAATAAAAATAAGGTAGATTGGGATACCAATGGAACTGTTAGTATCAATAATATGAAAATACCAGGGAGTAACATTATAGACCTGGTGAATGATACACTAAGACCACTTAAACACAGTGATCCAATTGGGTGGCAAGAGTTTGCATCAGCATTAAAAGAAATTAAAATACCATTAACTTATATTGGAAATCCAAAAAGACTAGAATATATTAATAAACTTTACTTAGGTGATATAAAAGAAGAAATTCCACTTAACAAATTGCAATCAGATAATAGTTTTACTCCTACTAAGACTCATTTTAACAAAATCAAGAAAAAAATAGACTGGGAAAAATGGACCCCCTATTAGAAATAAATCAGATTTACTATGATGTTTCTCATCCTGCTGGATATGGAGGTGTTAACAAACTCATCAACTCGGTAAAGGGAAAAATGACAGCAAAACAAGTGAAAAATTGGTTGCAAGAACAAGAAACTTACACATTACATAAACCTGTAAGAAATAGATTTCCTAGAAATAAGTACATTTTATCTAATTATAATGACTTGTGGCAGGTGGATTTAAGTGATATGCGCACTTATTCTGAATATAATGATGGTTTTAAATATATTCTGTGTGTTATTGATGTATTTAGTAAATATGCATTTGCTAGATGTTTAAAAAAAAAGAACTCTATAACTATAAAAGAATGCTTTGAAAGTATATTTAATGAGTCAAAATCCTTACCTAACCACATTCAGTCAGATAAGGGAACTGAATTTGTTTCTAAGGATGTGCAAAAATATTTTAAAAGTAAAGGTATAAACTATTACACCAGTAACAATCCTGATATAAAAGCTAGTATCGTGGAACGCTTTCAAAGAACATTAAAGACAAAAATGTGGCGGTATTTCACACATCATAACACATATAGATATGTTGATATTTTAAAAGATTTGATTTATTCTTATAATCATAGCTATCATTCAAGTATAAAAATGTGTCCCAAAGATGTTAACTCAGAAAATATTATGACTGTTTGGAATAATTTATATGATAGAGATAAAGGGCAAAAGGCTATTCTAAACAGGTTTAAAGAAGGTGATTATGTTAGGATAACAAAACATAAACACATATTTCAAAAAGGATACGAGAGCAACTGGAGTGATGAAATATTTGTTATTACTTCAGTTATAAGAAGATCACCTTGGGTAGTTTATACGTTAAAAGATCTTCAAAATGAACCCATTACAGGTACATTTTATGAAAAAGAATTACAAAAAGTAATATACAACCCCACTCTCCCACATAAAATAGATAAAATACTCCACACTCGTTATTTTGGAAATAGAAAGCAAGTACTAGTGAAGTGGAAAGGTTATCCAAACAAATTTAATACTTGGGTATCATTAAAAGATATAGAAAAAATATGATTAAGGAAGATTTTTATTTAACTTTGCTCAGTAATAGTTCAATGGAATATTTTCCGAGTAATACCACTACAAATTTTTCAACAAAACTTCCAAAACCTATAAAATTAGAAGGACAGTGGTCTGTTGGAGTTGTAGAATTTCAATACCCATGTAGTATGTTTACAGTTCAAGAGGGTGAAAATATAATGTATATTACTAAGAAAATGATAGTACCTTTGGATAAATCAATATCATCAGTTATTTATAAAAATCATATACCTGCAACCAATTATGATAATATTGATAACATTTTAAAAGCCTTAAACCTAAAAGAAAACTGTCGCTTTCATTATGATAAAGTTTCCCAGATGGTCTCTGTTCAAATTAACGATAAAAATATATCATCTTTAACGTTATCATCAAAGTTAAGTATTCAACTTGGCTTTGAACCAAAAACTAATTTAATAACAAAAAATGTTGGAAGATACCCACCCAATTTACATTTAGGATTACCTTCTCAATTATTTGTTTACTGTGATATAATTGATCCGCAAATAGTTGGAGATGTTATGACACCATTGTTAAGAATAATACCTTTAGACCCCGAGAAATATATCTATGGTGCTTATAAGATGCATGTATTTTCACTACCCCACTACTTACCAGTTATGCGAAGAGAATTTGATACAATTGAAATAGATATAAGAACAAACACTGGTAATAAAATACCATTTCAATTTGGGACCGCATATGTTAAACTACACTTTAAGCGATTATAATGCATAATAACAGTATTTGTCCCTATGAGCAATATTATTCACACCAAGCAGGATCAGGAATTGGTGTAATTTATAAAGGTGTACCACATCAACGTGGTCATGGAATAGGAAGCTTTTTAGGAGGCCTGTTTCGATCAGTACTACCTTTATTATCAAGTGGGGCAAGAGTAATTGGTAAAGAGGCTCTTAATGCTGGAGTGGGATTATTAAGCGATATGATAAGCCAGAAACCAATGAATGAATCTGTGCAAACACGGTTAAAAGATGTAAGTAGTAATTTAAAACGAAGAGCAGATGATAAAATTGAAAGACTAATGAATGGATCAGGTTATATAACGAAACGTCAACGTCGGATTCATTCCATTCCGTCAACAGCTTTGAAAGAGTTGAGAACTAGAAAGTATAAAATTAATAGAAATACTAAAGATATATTTTCAAACAAATAATGTCATTCTTACATAATCATTCATGTGAATGTATAAAATCGGAATTGGATTTATTTGCTTTACCAACAACTCAGACAAGTATTGAAAATGGACAATGGATACACTACAAACCTATATCATCCCTTACAGACGATGGACCAATTGAATTTCAAATTCCTGGTACGGGGGATGATTATATCGATTTGTCTCATACATTACTACATTTAAAAGTTAAAATTCGAAACCAAGATGGCACCAACTTAGCTGCTGCTACAGTAGTAGCCCCAACTAATAACTGGTTACACTCACTGTTCAATCAACTCGATGTGTATTTAAATCAAAAACTAGTATCTCCACCAAACAACACTTATGCTTATAGGGCATTTATAGAAACTTTATTAAACTATGGTCCAGCAGGTAAACAATCTCATCTGACTTGTGGACTATGGTATGAAGACACAGCTGGAAAAATGAATTCACTAGATGATTCTAATGATGGATTTCAAAAAAGGAATCAATTTGTACGTGAGAGTAAAGAGGTAGAAATGGTAGGACATTTGCATGGGGATTTGTTTAATCAAGAAAAGTTTCTGATAAATGGTGTTGAAATTAGTCTTAAACTAGTACGATCAAGAGAAAGTTTTAATCTTATGGCTGGTGCTGATGCTAAACTGAAAGTTACTTTTACTGACGCTACACTTATAGTTCGTAGAGCAAAAATTAGTCCAAGTGTATTATTAGCACATCAAAAAGTTTTAAGTGCAACGACCGCTAAGTATCCTATAACCAGAGCTGAAGTCAAAGTGCTCACAATACCTTCAGGAGTTCAGGGAAAAACGCTTGATAACATATTTATTGGTCAAGTTCCAAAAAGGTGTATAATAGGTTTTGTAAACAATGCTGCTTTTAATGGAAGTTTTAACAGAAACCCTTTTAACTTTGAAAACTATGGAATAAATACATTTAGTTTGTATATAGATGGTCAACAAATACCATCAAAAGCTTTACAACCAATGTTTCACAACAATATATTTACCACAGCTTACCATACACTATTTTCCGGGTCAGGTATTCACTTTTTGAATGATGGTAATGCTATTTCTAGGGAACAATATGCAAATGGATATTGTTTGATGGCATTTGATTTAACTCCAGACTTATCAGCTAGTTCTACGTCTCATTGGAATCTTATTAGACATGGAAGCGTAAGACTTGAAGTTCGTTTTGAAGCAGCACTCATACAAACAATAAACTGTATAGTGTATGCTGAATTTGATAATGTTATTGAAATAGATAAAAATCGTAATGTTTCAGTAGATTACAGTAGCTAAAATATAATAATTAGAACTCAATGAAAGGACTTATTATACTTTTGACATTCATAATATCAACATTCTGAAATGAATACTTTAGATATTCAAAAATATTTAAAGATAATTTCTCCGAAAATTAAACTAAATGTATTTGCTGCAAATAGATTACCAGTACTCATGCACCTACCTGCTTTTCTCATTAGTAATTTAGATGTTGACAATCAACCTGGATCGCATTGGGTGGGAATACATATTAATAAAAATGGATTAGGTGAATACTTTGATTCTTATGGTCGTAAACCTAGTAGACATCATTTATATTTCTTAAATAAGAATACTAAGATATGGAGTTACAATAATAAAAGAGTTCAAAATGACTTTACAACTGTTTGTGGGGAATATTGTCTTGTTTATTTGTATTTTAAGTTTCATGGTAAATCAATGATTGATTTTGTAAACCACTTTAGTAATAACACTCTATGTAATGATATTTTATTATATGATATGTTTAAAACAATTTTTGATAATAAAACTTTTTAAAATAAAAAAAATGTTTTTTTCTTATGTGTGTGTTTGTGTAATTAGTGGTTAAAAAACAAAAAAATATTTTTTATTTATATCATTTATTCATTCATTCACAATAAAACTCAAACATGATACAATTTGATTCAAAGTTGATTTCGAGTAATACTGAAGCTGGTTCTTATAAATTAATTTAGCTATTAGAGATTACTTTTTAAAAAAGTATTTTTTACAGTTATTGGTTTCTGCTATTTGCTTCGTGATATCAAATATGATACCCTTCGTTTGCTCATATTTTTTATCTTTTGTAGCCGTATAATATTTGATCCTCACTTCTGAGTGTTTCCAATGTTCATCTACTGGTACTTTTTTCAATTTTATGAGGTCATACACCTCAATTTTTATCAAATGTGTAGCATGAGCCCCATCATCATTATTAGTAGACAAGTATGTGACACCAGGGATACCATCTTTTGAAGATCTCGCCACTGTAGAGCTGAGTTTCTTTTTCTTCTGATTGGTCCCCTCAAAGAATGAGTCGATACTATTTCGACGAGACCGTTTGAGCTTTGTTGTTTCTAAGGCCTTCTCAGTTGATTGCTCATCATCCGATGTAGCGTAGTAGTAATGCTTGAACGTGTTTTCTTCCATTACGTTAAATGTTGAATTCTGTAATAAAATAAGCCTATGCTTTAAAAACATATTTGTATAATAATTTGAATCAAAAATTTGCCTAAAGTGAAAACCTAAACAAAATTGGTTTAAGTAATAGACATTCAAACAAACACATAGTTTTGAGGGTCTGTAATATATATAATAATTATAGATAAAGAATTATAAAGCAAAAAAACACATACCTCCATAGCTTTTTTTGAAGTAAATAGAACCAGCCTCAGTATCACACAGGATGAATTCAATCACTTGATGATAAATTGTAACTCGAATACTCTCGACTATCCTATATATATACGATTTATCTTACAAGTACAAATATAATTAAAAAGGTATTAGGAATGTCACCACAAACATCATTATCGCACTCACGACATTGTAATTAAATAAGAATAACTAATGAACGGAAAAATACGATAGACCCATTACGATAATGATATAAATACTTAACAAAACTACACAGAACCTACAGTGATGTCACGTGGTAGTTCTGGTCAAGCGTGAGTCGACGTGTCCCAGACACAGGGGGTGGTTTTGAGAGTGGTCAAGCGCGAGTCGCCACACCCCAGACACAGGGGTGGTTTTGAGAGTGGTCAAGCGCGAGTCGTGCGGGGGTAGAAAAGTTTTTAGGCGAAGGGTTGGGGTTGGAGGGTAGTGTGCCAGAACCAACGATGTATTGAGAGTGGTCAAGCGCGAGTCGTACAAAGCAGAAAAAAAGTGGTGAGCTTTTTTTAGGCGAGGGGTTGAGGTTGGGGGGAAGTGCGCCAGAACCAACGAATCCCCTCTACTTTTTTCAGATTGCATAGGGTGATGCGTTAAAAGTTTTCAATTATTCTGTGACGGGATTTAAAGTTACTCCTGAGAAAAATATATTCATATAACATATAATATTACATAGCAGACGTATATATATATATATAATAAGAATACAAAGAAGTTTGCAAGAGCAGACCAGCCTCCACAGGCGGCACCCTTTCACAAGTATGACACATGAATCAGCCATCGCTTCGCTCAACCATGTTTTAGGGAACGTAACGACCCGACGCACTTGCCACCACCGCAGAGACTTTGAGAGAGCATGACACACTCAAACAACTTTACAAAAATGCAAATAAATAAATAAATAAATAGGTATTCATAAACATATTAAGGATAATATAAGATACACATACATGCACATATTCATATATACACATACAGACAAATATTAATACATATATATATAAATATACAAATATATATAAAAGATAGAAAATAAAACTATACGTTAAAGAACTTACAGGTCCTATCTGATTCAATCCTCGTTCGGCCGCCCGATAGCGGCAGGGCTCCGAATACGAGCGGGTGCTACACACAAACACGCACATATACATAAATGCACACACATATTCAAACAGACATTGCACACCTGAAAGTGGTCCAATAAACTACAATCACTTCGGAAACTAGCCTAAGGGGAGAAGAAGTGACAAGAAACTCCCGGATGTACACCTGTTACCAATCAGTCATGCAGGAACCAAGCCATCAAGTACACAATATCTATCCAAATATGTATATACACACATACATGTACGTACTCGTGCGCCACACCCCTACACATCCAAAGCCCCACCAAAACCAGGCAACTAAAGGCGGATTGCACATGGTGCATCCCCTGGTAGCGCGCCATCAACCGCTATAAAGTAAACAACAGAGACATAACATCGTTACTTAGCTTGGTCTTTAGAGTGCTCCTTTAACTTATCAAATCTGAATTATTTAAGTTTGAATAGAAAACCTAGAATAAATTTTGTGTGATACTAGGCCATACAATTTTGTCATTCAAATATTCATCTATATTATAATATGCTTTCTAACAGATGATATAGCAGATGTTTAATATAAAATTTAAACTGTTTGTCACCTAAGTTAAGAATTTCTACAGTTAACTTATTATAAAATTTCACACCGCTTCCCATAAATGATTTTTTGGCTTTAGTAAGCTTAAGCTGTGGCATAGCAAGTTTATTTTTATTTCTCGTATTTAAGTTGTGCTTATCACTGTTCCTTGGAAATTGGGATATATTTTTTACGGACAAACATAATAATTTCATAGATATATTGACACGGTACCGTTAGAATATTTATTTCTTTAAAAACATCCCTGAGAGAGTTTCGACTTCCTAGCTCATAAATGCTTCGTACTGCCCTTTTTTGTAATATAAATATGGTTTGAATATCAGCAGCAGAACCCCATAGCAAAATACAATATGACATGACACTGTGGAAATAAGCAGAGTAAACAAGTCTTGCTGTGGTTGTCAGTTAATTGCCTGATTTTTCTCACCGCAAAAGCAACAGAACTAAGTTTACCTGCTAGTACTGTAATTTGGGGACCCCACTGCAATTTTAAGTCAATAGTTATACCTAAGAAGACAGTTTTATCATCTAATTCTAATTTTTAATTGTTTAATACCAGATTTCTAATAATTTGGATTACATCAGGTAGTGAAAACTTAATGCATTTTGTTTTATTAGCATTAAGTACAAGATTATTAACAGTAAACCAGTTTGAAATTTTATAAGGTGTCTATTTATGTCGTTCGAATTGTCGTGTTTCCTGTTCACTTTAATCAATAATGAAGTGTCATCTGCAAATAATATTATCTCTGTAAATTTTTGCACCATAAAGGGTAAGTCATTTATATATACTAAAAACAAGAAAGGCCCTAATATTGACCCTTGTTTCACTAGAGATCCCTGAGATGTGCTCAATCTATAACCACTTTTTGAATTCTATTGCTTCAGTATGATTCTACAAGTTTAAGGGATTTATTTCTAACACCATAATATTTTAGTTTAGCTAACAAAGTATGATGATCGACACAATCAAACGCCTTCGATAAGTCGCAAAAAACGCCAACTACATCCTGGGAACTCTCCCATGACTCTCACATTCCATGCATCAGTAGTTGAGCGTCCCCTGGTAAAACCGAATTGTCGATCATGTAAAAGTCCCTGTTAGCAAGATAGGGAGCAACAACTGAAATGATTGAGCTAATTAACTTAACAGACATCCCCCACAAATCTTCAGTAATTTTTTTAAGTCTTTAAGTCGCAAAGCCGGCCCCACATTGAGTACTGCTCATATAACCCCTGAATACCAGCTTGCGCTTTTGATCCAGTTCACAACAAGCTGAGAGAAAGATCGACGATCCCAATCTAATATATCAAACCTTTAAGTATTCGTAAAGAGTTTGCCGCCCTGTGTGTGTCCATCTCAAGCCATACAGGGGCCTCAGGGCTTATAAAGAGCAAACGTAACTTTTGCCACCCTGTGTATGTTCTACCGCTTGTATAAGGAGATGTGTTTTGAAAAATTTGTGCAGACCTATTTTTTACAGTAGTACCTAAGCATTATGTCAACATTTTCCATTGATTAAGTTATTCGTAGTTGCTAGACTTAGAACTGACGAAATCTTAATATGATGAAGTCAAAGAAATGGTCTGCCTTATAGTTCCTTCAATGGTAAAAAAAAGTTATTTTTGTAGTTGTTGATGAATTTCATTATGGCTTGCAAGTGTTTGTCTTTTTTGTAAATCGTTTTGGCAGAATAAAACGAGACTACAAAACTACACAAAAATAGGTATGGACTCTTTCTATTAAATATCTAAGTAAAACTCATCGACATCACGAGCGTACTCCTTAACAAGTGATTTTTTTTTTTATGATTGATATGAAACGGTGAGCTGATACTTATAATATTTGTTCTGTAATAAAATGTTGATTCTAGCAACCCTCGTTTTTTTTAACGTGAAAACTTCTGTAGCGGCGTATTGCACTTTTTTTGTGATGGGTAAAAAATGATAAACTCGCGCAGGCTGATCGAAAAATCGTAAGACAGAACCCATAATGCCACGCCATAAAAATTCGCAAGACGGACCATAATTCCACGCCATAATAGGATGATTGGCAAAATAAAAAGATTGATTTTGAAGTGAAAACTTCTTTAGCGAAGTTGTGCACTTTTTTGTGATGGGTAAAAAATGTTAAACTCTATAGGACGAATAAAAAGTAAGAGGAAATTGGGTGTATGAAAAGATGAAAGCGCGGATTACACATGTTAAGATGTTATATCCAGGTTATATATTTTCACTTCTGCCGGTACTCCCGGAATGCAACCCGTTTTTGTTCACAGAGTAATGTTATTAGATGAAAAATATACTAACATCTATTCCGTTGTCATGCGCCATGTGGGGTACATGTTAAGGTAAAGACGGTTATTACCATCGCACCACTTCTAATGAGATTTACACCGCAGAAACTATTATTGGTGACGAACTATGCGGTGTGACAGGTGCTGCCTCTCGCAAACGCCTAGTTGTGAATTGACCTCAAGAGATTAGATTTCAAAATGCCTCTGGTGCATAGGCTTATGTGAAAACCCAAAACACGTATACGCCTACACCCTTTTCCGGGGCGCAAATATATAAACCTCGCACCGGGCGTACAAAAGGCTAGTTCTAGTTACGGCACTGAAAAACTAATTTTAAACATCCCAGGTATACAAACATTAATATAAAGCTTTTAAAAATTAACTATTGTACCATGAAAGATTCGATTTTATCGCGGTGACCTAAGTTTGGGCACAGGGAGAGCAGGAATGACTTTGAACGGCATACATAGGTTACTTCCTGCCGCTCAATCGAGTTTCCCTGGGTATTCATTCACATTTTTTTGGATCAACGGAGTGGTTTGATATTCAGGCAGAGATTCTTATTCCGATCGAGATATCCCATCCCATGGGACCCATTCTTGTACAGTAGATATAAATTTCTTCTGAAGAAAGAAGTAATTAGATTTTTAAAGGGTCGGCAACACGCGAGTGATTTTCTGGTGTTCATAGGCTTCGGTGAACCGACCGGACGGTTGACCATCAGCTTGTTTGCCACAATAGTGGTATGGAATATAAAACAATTCCAAACATACATTGTTGCCACACATGCGTGACCCTTATCAACCTTATGACCATTGATTATGGCAAATAATATTTTAACAACAATGTATTTGGTACGCGTTCCACAACGTTGACGCAATGTCGATCATTAAAACCGTGTACCTAAGACCATAATTATATCCACGGGCTTTTTGTGTGCAAATTTTACTTTTTCTAAACGAAGCGCGTGTTCATACAATTTACAGGCGGTAATCACGCGCCTATTCTATCAATCAAGTATGTATAAAATCTATTTGTTCAAAATATAAACCCCGCGCACATTTCAAGCGAGCAAGTTTTAACTTTAGCCAAAACTTTTTAATTCTCTAGATTTATCAACATATTATGGACCTTGTTTTCTAAACAAAAAGATACAAATTATAGTACGAGTACAAAAGTGAAAGGTTGCGTCGCGTGACGTGAAGTGGCAGTTTTTAGCAGAAATGCCAACTACACCTCACAGATATTATTTAGAAACTATGAAAAACCTTCTAAACTTAGCTTATGACTAATTTTATATTTCCAACATTTGGATTTTAGAAATTCGTTTTCTACGAAGAGAAAATTGAGGATATCTAATGGTGGCGCTAGTTAGCTGCTATATGCCCCTTAAGGTACTCAAGATCGCGCGGAGTCAATTCCAAGTCAGTGATTCCATAGTTTTGCTCGCCAGTGTACTATACTGTTCTGCACTGTGTACAATGAAAACAAATTTTGTAACCTTTACATATACAGATATCTGTATCCGCGGATAAATATTTTGTACAATCCAGCAAATCTCTGATTTATACTATGACTATACTATAATGTACTGCACTGTGTACAATGAAAACAACAAAGCTATCCAGCCCTGACCGAACGTCCTTGGGCTTGGGCGAGACATTATCATCAAGTTCATTACGCCTATAAGTCTCCAACGTATGTATTTTTCACTTTATTTCTCTTTAATAAGGTTTATATTACATTAATATTGTACTTAAATCATATTTTAATTTATTCAATATATGTAGATGTCACATTCACATGCAGATAATGCAAGGTCATTCAGCTGGAAATATCGGGTAAAACTTACGTATTTCGAACACAGATTGTTAGTTAGGTTTAGATTTTACTCTAAATTCGAGAGTGAAGCAAGAAGTTACTTTGTTATAGAATCAGAATTTAAATCTACTTGTCTTTTAAACTACAGCAGGAATGAGACTATTAAAATTATAATAATAATAACGCACTTCAATAACATAACAGTATTCATTATTGCGTGCTCAATACACTAACTCGGTGGTGAGGGTAGGGTAGTTGGAAGTTAAAAATAAGTCGCAAAAGTTCGTTTTAAAAAACATTTGAGGTTTTTTAAAGTGACAAAAAGTTATTTAAATGTATTTTTGAAGACCGATCCAATGATATCTTATTCATTAGGGAGCACGAATAAGAAAAAAAAAACTTGGTGTACTCAACAGAGAGGAGGAGTACTTCACGTCGGGGCAGAGGTTGCTGCTTTACAAGTCCCACAGTTCCAGAACAGTCCCGTCTACATCTCCAAGAGCATTGGGATCCTTGGCATTGAGATCTCCAGCGATGTGCAGTTCCGAGATCATTTGCAAGAAGAGGTGAAGCTGGCGTCCTAAGAACCTATGTGTACTCGACAGGGCGAGGCAGTACTTCACGTCGGGGCAGAGGTTGCTCCTTTACAAGTCGTAAGTTCGGCCACATATGGAGTATTGCTGCCATTTCTGGGTGGGTGCACCCGGATACCAGCTAGGCTCTTTTGACTCGGTTCAACGACTGGCTGTGAGAATTGTCGACGATCCCAAACTCACTTGCCGTATAGAGCCCTTAAGTCAGTGGAGAGACTTTGCCTCCCTGTGGAGTTCTACCACGTGTAGAATGGGAATTATTCTGAGGAATTGTTCGAAATGATGCCCACGGCTGCTTTCTACCCTCGCAATCGGCAGGAAATTTATTCTCACACTTAAGAACCGAAATGCGTACAGTGAGGTTTCAGAGAAACTTTCTCCCGCGATCGCTTGGGTTGTGGCATGAGCTCCCTGCCAAGGTTTTCTCTAAGGACTACAGTATGGGGTTGTTCAAGAAAGAAGTTACTGGATTTTTTAAGGGTCGGCAACGCGTGAGTATTACAAGCGTCCATAGGCTACGGTGACCGCTTACCATGAGGCGGACCGTAAGCTTGTTCGCCACCTTAGTGGTATAAAAAAATATATACACCACTCAGTACTACGTTCGGAGTTTTGGAGCTCTACCTAATCTAACCCTTAGGAGATTTTTTTTTGGAATTTCTGTAAAATTTTATCAGAGAATCTATCTAAGGTAAGATGGTGGGATTGTTATAAGTCTATTTACGTGCGTGTGTGTGCATCAAAGTATAAAATAATTATTAACAAACACGGTTAGTTGTGTACTTATATTCACAAATTTAGAACCTTCTCCATTTTCAATGCGGTTTAAACTTAAAAAAAATTAAAGTTTAAATGCAGCACAAAATTTACTGACAAAAAGCTTCCAACAACCTCCTCTACTTTATTTCTGAAATGATAAGGTTGTTTGTTGCATTTTCGATACATAACATTTAAATCGACCTCTGATTAAGTTAACAGGGCCGGCCTTGGGTAAATGAATCACTATCAAAATGATAAGTTATCATTTTTAGACTTTATTAAGGCGTCATAAATTTTTAATTAATTGATTATATCGAACTAGCTTTTGACCGCGTCTCCGCTTCCGCTAAATTAAGTTACTTATATTACTTAATAAGGCAACTCCTTGATATAGTTGCTGTTGCAAGCTATAACTCCGATATAATTCCAATAGTAGTTATTTCTACGAATACTTTTAAATTTTCTTAAAAGTGTACGTGTTTATTCATGGTATAAGCTATCTCTCAATTTAAGTCAAATCGATTTATTTGCTTTTGTAACAAACATTCAAACTCACAGCGCATTGTTAAGATAACAATAACAAAGTATAAGAATAAAAAGCATTACATATTTAGTGCTCCTGCAATTGACATTTTGTGTAATTGTATAAATAACTTCTTTAATTTTTAATTTAGGGCAAAACAATTTGCTACAAATTTTTTGTTACACGCATAGTTTCCGAGATATCGCG
This sequence comes from Apoda limacodes, assembly GCA_946406115.1. NCBI lineage: Eukaryota > Metazoa > Arthropoda > Insecta > Lepidoptera > Limacodidae > Apoda > Apoda limacodes. Next base: position 44,941,371 of record OX291540.1, read on the forward strand.
AAAAAAGTGTTTTCACCCCTTTTTCCAAGATGGCGGCCGGATGACAAGGGTGGCGACCCCTCAAACTTGAGGTTAGGCTTATATTGACTCCCACACATGTCCCAAAAATAAAATTGCATCCTCTAACAAATGCAAAGCTCATGTAACATTTCAATGGACTATGATGAGTTATCTCTTTAGTTGTCAATGTTCGGGTTTAAAAAAGTTCGTTCCATTTTCAAATTTCATATTTGACCCCTCAAACGCTCAAGCGGACGGATAAAACATTGCGGGTCGCTCTTTGATACTGTACTGCAAGCACGATTTATCCCAAAGAAGCTTGTGCAGGATATGGTAGCATATCGTAGCTGGTTTGAAAAAAAACCGGCCAAGTGCGAGTCTGGCTCGCGCACCGAGGGTTCCGTGCAAACTTATAATATGTTGTTGTATATTATTAAAAATACTTTTATTACTACTTGTTGTTGTTGTACTATAAGACGTTGCTTCGTACCAAATTTCAAGATTCTGAGTTCATTGGAAGTACCCTGTAGGTTTCGATTCCCTTGCGAGTTTTGAAAATTTGGGGAAATCTGCGGCATAAAAGGCTGTATCTTCTGATTGCGTTGGCTTAGAGTTTATAGCTCCAAGGGACAGTAGACCTGAGCATTTGATATAAATTTTAGCTTGACACCTCCACGCGTTCCTGAGAAAAAGGGTCTTGACAGACGGACAGACGAACGGACGGACACGGAAAAGTGATCCTATAAGGGGTTCGTTTTTTTCCTTTTGAGATACGGAACCCTAAAACATGAATTAACATCCCGCATTTCGAGTTAGTAGACGAAAAACTAATTTAAATCCTTGTTATAACTGTAAGCTAACGTATAAAACGTTTAGTCCTTAAAAAGGACGAGGTAAAATCCAATTTAGTCCAGTAGGTCATTCTCCTGGCCCGGGCGAAAGGCTGGGACCCGGACGAGGTCGCCGACTCGGATATAGGTCACCAGTTCGCAATCTCGTAGATGCAAGGTGTCCCCTTTGGGATTAACTAATACCCTATTACAGCACTTTAAATGAATAGTAGCATGTAATTCAATAACAAAATTCTAGTAAAAACATTAAACCAGCTTCATATTTTCACAGCTTTAGTTGAAATACACCGAATTTCTAGTTATCTATTTCTTTTTTTAACTAAATACTTCTAATAAAGTTGGATCTCATAGCATGTCATTTCTGTAAATGTTTATGTTTAATATTTCCAAAATAAGTAAGTTATTGTTTAAGAGAACTGATCATTTTACTAGTGTATGACCAATATTAGATTTTGTTGTATTTAAAATGTTTTTTTTATTTATTATCAGTTCTAGAAGCAACTCTAAAATTCAAGACTGGTACTCCTAATCTCGCAAGATAGGGGCTTGGACTCAAAGACTCGTAAAGATTGCAGTCTCTAAACTCGTTGTTACTGGCAGTTAACATTGCTCTTTCTAAAACAAATAAATTGAAGGAACTAAAAGAAAATTTAATAAATATAAAAAATTAAAAAGATTGCAAGAATTTCAGTGTGGCATTTTAGTTGTACAAAAGAACAGCGACAGGCTTGAGGGTCAAGGTGTAATGATTCACCACGACCACGACTGAGGGCACGAAGGCCCTTTGTCTGATAATAATGGTGTGTGACTCATAAAAAAGAGATGGCGAGAGACACATTCGATAATAACTACGATAGAAGACAGTAAATTTTAATGCAGCTTAAAAAGGGAAGTGGTTCTTATTTTGACCTAATTTTTTTGTGTCTGTAACAGTGTAACTGGCTATAAAAGAGTTCTTATTGTGATTGCACTTTTAGGGTTCTGTGTCAAAATAATAATAAGGAACTCTTATGGCGAGTCTGTATGTCAAAGCTGTTTTTATCCGACTCCGCAACTCTATGCTATTATCTTATTATACTCGTGCTATCTACTTAAAATTTGGCACAGTTGTAAAATTTGTTTTCTTGCATCTTTTAAATGTAAAAAAAAATCAGTAAATGTTAATATAAGGTCAGAAATGTGTGGTCGAAATCTAAAAGTCGTTCTATAGTAAGTGGTGACATAAATGGGTTTTCTTTTCAAATTTTTTTTCACAAGTTATTTTATATTAAGAAAACCGGCCACGTGCTAGTCTGGCTCACGCCCTGACTTATTATATGTAGATGGTTCTTCCATTATGAGATTAAGTCTCACAGGTGTATGTCTTAGATATCAGTTTTTGGATTTTTTCCTATATTTGTGGTGTAACATAATGTTCCTTGCCAAATTTCATGATGCTAGGTCAACGTCAAGTAAGTACTTCGATTTATATTTGTGTCACAATATGCGGCAAACATAACCGTATTTTATCCATATTTTTTATTGCATTGAGTTAGAAGCTTCATTTAATGCAAGTTTTTCGAATTTCACAGTTTTTAAGTAATTGAAAAATGTTACTTTTCTTTAATTATTTATAAGTTATTTTTGAACCCATAGTGCACGAGCCGACTTGCACTTGGCCGTTCTTAATATTTTAGATAGAAACGTAAAACTAAAAAAAAAATTTTAGCTTGCTTAATAATCCCTATAGTATGCGTGTAGATAGTAGGTAGTTTTTATGATTTATTATTTAATAGCATGCTCATACTCGTTACTTTGAGTACGTTCTCAGAAAAGGCCAGGTCAGGAGTACTAGGAACCGTATAAAATGTATGAAAGCATTGATGCGTATAGATGAGGCAAGAGAGGTAAGCCAGGATCGTAGCAAGTGGCAGACTTTTGGTCTCTGCCTACCCCTCTGGGAAACAGGCGTGATGTTATGTATGTATGTATGTATGTATGCTCATACTATTCCTGTAGATTGTAGGTAGTTGTAGTTATTTAATAATTTAATAGCAGGCTCAATGTATGCGCATAGATAGAAGGTAGTTGTACTTATTTATTAATTTAATAGCATGCTCATAGTATTCCTGTAGATTGTAGGTAGTTGTAGTCATTAAATAATTTAATACCATGCTCGTAGTATGCCTGTAGATTGTAGGCAGTTGTAGTCATTTAATAATTAAATAGCAGGCTCATAGTATGCACGTAGATAGCAGGTATTTGTAGTTAATTATTAATTTAATAGCATACTCATAGTATTCCTGTAGATTGTAGGTAGTTGTAGTTATTTCTTGTTTTAATAGCATGCTCATAGTATGCACGTAGATTGTAGTTAGTAGCAGGTATGGATCTGGACAATGGATCTAGTGAGAATGATCCGTATTTTAATTAAATAGCATGCTCATAGCATGTTCATAGTATGCATACGTAGATTGTAGTTAGTAGCAGGTATTTTAATTAAATAGCATGCTCATAGTATGCACGTAGATTGTAGGTACTTGCGGGTATATTAATTTGATAGCATGGTCATAGTATGCACGTAGATTGTAGGTACTTGTGGGTATACTAATTTTATAGCATGTTAATAGTATGCACGTAGATTGTAGGTACTTGGTGGTATATTAATTTAATAGCATACTCATAGTATGCACGTAGATTGTAGGTACTTGTATTAATATTTCCAAAATTCATATCTTAAGCGCCTGTCAGACTGTCGTCAACAAGCCTTTCCACAGAGGTGACCTTGTTGCAAGATCGTTTGAAAACGCTGTCGGGCGGGCTGGCTACACGGCTGTCAACTTCAGTGTAATTTAGCCTTGCAGACTGAAAGCACGCCGAACAAAATGGCTCATTTTAAAAATTAATGAAAACATGAGTTCGGTAGCAAGTACCACACAAGCACCTTCTCTTAAGAATATTTTTTTTGTATTTGAGAATTTATACAAGAAGATTATTATTGCTTGTTTGAAAAAAATCAGTTTTTAAGCAAAAGCAAAAAAACAAACCGCTGGACCGATTTTGCTAAAACTCTTTTTAGATCTAAGTCATGACGTGGCGTATCGATTAATATGGTCACGAGAGCAATTTGGTCCATTGGTTTTTGAGATATCGAGGAGGCAAAAAAAAGCTAACATACATACATACATAAGCACACACACAGACACACAAAGAGATATACAGACATTAATCTAAAAATGATGGTAAACAATTCTCCAGATGTCTAACATAGGCGGATATATCTTGTAAGTTATGTATAATTACATAAGTGAGTACCTTTTATGCCTCTGCCTGATATGATGATTTAAATTTTCTATTTTTTTTCACAGTAGCCAAGTAGGCATTAGGCTCGTACTCTTTGTACTAAGATCTCCCATGCAGTTTTCTTTTGGGAACAGTCTTTATAAATATTGGAAGATAAATCTCAAAGACATGAGAGGTCTCTATATAAATATCTTTATATAACGCATACCGTTCTTGTTTTTGCTCGGCCATTTTAACAATGCGCGAAAAAGCAGTGTATTTGATTCTGTTTGAGCGCACGTGCACACTCACTGACTTTTGCAGTGCAACTATCTTGCGTCGGTTGGAAACAGGCGTCTACACGACCGCCGACGGGAACGCCGACAGTGGTCGGGACGGCACGCCTGTCAACAGAGGTAGTTGATGAAAGTCAAACCGGACAACAGATGTCGACACGGAAAAAATGGACAAGGTGACCTTTGCATAAAGCCATGTTTCCGACCGTCTTGCTTTACTGTTTCGTAGCATACCTATAAGGTAAAGGTACATACATATTTACCAATTAAGTGAAAGTGTTTTATGTATTTTGACGTCTTAGAAAAAATGTACTATTCAAAATTAGTCACAGCAGAGTGTAAAAAGCATAACGCCCATTGAAAAAGCAAAATATACTCGTAGCTTTCGCTCGAGTAAATTCGACTAACTTCGTGCTCAATCGAACTTATGCATCCCGAATCCCGAATCCGTTACCGGGTCATCGGGACATCGCACACGCGCTTCACACTAGGAACCGGGAATAAAGATACAAAAGACACAAATTTCAAACATAACACCTTACAATAAGGTTGAAGTTTCAACGACAGTTTTGTAAAAACTAGAACTATGTAAAAGTCTTATAGAGTATTAGATCTTGCTAGTATGGGCATAAGGTTGAGTTTTGAAAACTAAATGGTACTAAAACTGAAAAGCTTTTCTATCCTGCGATATAATTTGTCAACATGTGCAAAGTTTATTCTGCGAATTGGGACGGTACTTAATATACCTAATTACATTTATAAATTAAAATACAATGCGATCAGTTATATAAAATAAACGTAGACTAATTAAATCTAATTTGTTTAAATTGAAATTACCCATACTAATATTATAAAGAGAGACAAAGAGAGCCGATTTAGTTTGTATTTGGAGAGTAATATCCAGAACTAGTACCTAAACTAAAAGCTATTATATTCCAGGTTATGTGATAAAAAAATCGCTAGGTACTGTAACCTCTTTTGCGGAACTAAGGCCCTAGACTACTCCTATATAAGTTAATATGTTTTGTATTTCAAAATTTTTGTTTCCTTTACGACCCTAAAGTTATAAGGGGGTTAGTGTATGTATAATAAGGAAAAACATATTGGTGAAGCAATGGAAATCTTTACGCTGAGATGTTGTCTCATAAGTTGCTGGATTTTTATTAAAATAAGAAAAACTCCGAAATATTTTAAAATTAATGGAAGTGATGATTTTCTCTCAGCCTAAAGTAAAACAACATGTTATTGTCTGAGATGAATCTTAATATTCAGTGAATTCTGTAGTTGGTGCATATTAATGGACTAACAATTGGCCAAATCGCCACGAGGGTTCCGTGACGCTTCTACCTGAAAACACACGCTGAAATTATTTTTTTCTTCTACGTAGCGACCTTAACTAAATATCACCAGAAGCGTTGGTTTGGTGTTGAAAAGCTAAAACAACCAAAATGCTTTAAAACGTTTGTATTACTATGTGTTTCTTACACAGAACAATGTTCGGTTGTTTCTTATGGTTATGTATGATACTACAAAACTTCGTTCAATATCTTGACGCGCGTGACCCTAGCAACACTCGTAGAGGTCTATAAGAAGATGTTTTTACAGATTACTATGAGATCAGTAGTTTACTATCTTGTCGCACAGTAGCTCGTTTACCCTAATAAGATGTCAAAAAGTGTATAACTGCACTTCATAAGAGGATATGTGAAAATGCATTCACTAATTACTTATCTTCCTTCCACATTGAGTAGTAAGTGTAAATTTGGGTTACGATCGTTTTCATTAGATTTTATTTTATTTAAGTGTCCAATAATTGTGAAAATAAATTAGTTAACTTCTGGAAGAGATATATATATAAATATTTTCATTTTCTAACCTTAATTGTTTTTGTATATTTTTGAAACAAATTTCCCAAATTTTTTCCAATTTTTGTTACCAAGAAAACACAAGTTTGTCATATATTTAAGACAATCAGTATTTTTTTGGCCCAAATTCAATTTTTCGACATTTGTACCTTCAGACCAAAGATTATTCGCAACGATGCTATTGCCTTTCATTTTGGCCCTTTTTCAAAAAAAAAACCGGACCGTTGTCTCAGAATTTTGAGAAATATGGGAATCTGCTAGGTCCTAGATAAATACAAACAGAGCGAAGAGGTGAAGTTATCAATTTCACAGTTGAAACTTGCGTGGATTCTTCTGATGATAGTGAATTAGCGGTCGAAGGTTCAAGATCTTATGCAGTCTCGTAAGCCATCAAAGCCGTCTTATGCAAATCATACAAATTTAAAAGCTATTGGTACATTGTAATTTTTTATATATTTTTATACCACTAAGGTGGAAAAAAGCTTACGGTCCGCCTGATGGTAAGCGGTCACCGTAGCCTATGGACGCTCGTCACACCTGGGGTATCACTCGCGCGTTCAAAAATCCAATAACTTCTTTCTTGAAGAACCCTATACTATAGTCCTTAGAGAAAACCTTGGCAGGGAGGGGGGGAGAAAACCTTCATTCGTTGCCATCATGTACCATGACATACAGTTGCACAATCTGGCTAAATCTCACCGTCTATGTAAGTTTTGACGCTAAAATTAAGCGTAAAACAACAAAAGGAACATAACATAGTTCCTTACGATAATTACCTGTAACATTGTTGTATTAAAAGTCGATCCTTTTTAAATCATTATATTCCATGACGGACACTATGTGTACAGGATTTGTATAATCTGCCTAGGTTTGCCTAGCCTATGTAAGTGTGTATTCACGCTTCCTCGTATAGAAAACACTGAATTCCTTACCAGTGTAACATTGTTGTGCTAAAAAGATTTGAACAAGGAAACCGTCGCGTGGCGTGATGACAGGACTTCATTCATTACCATGACGCTCGTGACGCTAGCGACACTCGTAATGACCTTGCCATGTTTACATAACTGATTTGTTCGCGTTCCACACCAGTCACGTTTGTTTTTCTTTCAGATAAATCTGGCACGTACGGTTTGGAATCGGGAGTTGTGACGTCATAACACTTATTATGGGACCATACACCATGTGTTTCGGGTAGCTACGCGGAAATGTAAACGGACGGTTTTAATGGCTTCACGGTATTGAATTTAGGCTGGTTTGTTTACTTGATTGTGATTTCAAATAATGAGCTATATTTTGATTATAATTTGTTACTATTTGTTATTGCGTTCATTAAATGTTATTATTATTTAAAAATTGTTTTTATGGCAATAACAATATCTGTATAATGCTATAAAACCTAACCCGTGTTATTTAAACTTACTCGTAGATACCTAAATTTTTTTTAATACCACTAAGGTTACGGTCTGCTAGGTGCTGACTTCTGAGCCGTCATCGTAGTTTTTCAGTTCTAAGTGCTAGTTTACAACTTTGCTTAAGCATAGCCGTGATAGTGCTTAAACACTGAGAAAAAGCATTTTTGATAACAATATTGATTAATAAACTTAATTTTTTCATGTATTTCAATGAAAATCTCAGTGAGTTGAGATGTAGCTGCACTATACTCACGCACGCTCAGTTACATATCGCGTCATCCTTGTTTTTACTCAAGTTTTTCTATCACGAAGTACTGCCTCTTAAAGCACTGGGATATCACTTGAACGTTGCCGACCCTTTAAAAAACTAATTTCTATTTTAAAATCCCCCATAGTTACCCTTGGAATGAACTCATTTTAAAACTAAGGCGTTCGCGCGCGGGAGCACTTCTAAAATCGCAGTGTGTGCATGACCATTAAGGTTCTAAGATGATGCACAAATGATTTAATATAAAATCTAATTAGCAATACATTTACACTACCAAAAGTACTACTAATATATCATCAACTCGTCTACATATACATTTTCTGGATAATGATCATCTCTTTATTGGGCCCTACATTTATTTTAGTCCTTCGTTTTTCTTATCTAGCAACTTGTAGAGCAGTATGAACAGAATACACATTTTGTAATAAACTATTTTAGTAACAAAAGAGACCAGAGTACTTTTCAAGACAAATCAAACAAGCCCCAACTTGATGGGGTAGCGTCGTTTCGTTACAGAGCCACTATAGCCACCTTCCCGAAGCATTATCAGACGCAGCTCTATGACAGAATTATATTGCATTATCATTCGATTATGTGCATGCAAAATTTCAACTCAATCAAACACCGGAAAGTGGGTTAAATTTAACTTACAAGAATTGATTACAGTTGAAACTAAATAAAAGCTTGTAAAAACTACAAATTTACAAATTTATAGATATCCAGGATGTTTTAAGCTTTAGTGATGTAATTTTTTCCAGTTTCTAACATAAAATAGGTTGTTAAAAAATTTCATTTAAAATTCAGTTTAGAAAGGAAAAAAAATATATAAGAAAATACCTACCAGATACACCTGAAGAAAAATACAGACAGATTTCTTTATTATGTGTAAATAACTGCGCTATAGTTATGTCATAATCATACCAAAATTTTATTCATTTGTGTAAATATGAAGAACTTAGCCCAAAATGAAAAAAAGCCATAAAGCCGAAGTTGTTAAGTTGACAAAAAACCGGGACTTTTATCCTACTTCGGCTTTATGGTACTTTAAAAACGTGCCTAGATAATAGAGGTAGGCAGCTCTAGATCGACCCGTGTGACCTACTCTCTATTCCGGCCGCTATACTTTTGCCTAGGGTCGCCAATCTCCGAGTTCAGAAGCAAGTAATGTGCGGTTCTCTGGTCAGCAATATTAATAAAAGCCAAATACAAAAAAATTACGGAAATGTTCTATAGTATATAATTTCAAAGAATAGGAAAAGAAGAATGTTGTATTTCGTCTGATTATTGTTAAATACTCCCCTTGTCCATTCAAGCAGCTTTTGAAAAAATATTAAATATGCGTTTACTTACCACAGTTTTCTTGCATCACATTTAGGTTTTTCTTCAACCGCGAGTTATAGATTTGTTTTTTGCTAATTTAAAAAATATTATCATAAAAATTAACTTGTGATAGACACCACTTATTCAATCTTACGTTATATATTTTCCTTTTCTAACCGTTATAATCTTTCTGTTGCTATACTTAATAGTAAAATGTATGTGTATATACTTTAAATATTCAAAGTACTCGTACACTTTATCCCATTAGTTTGTTGATAACTTTGCTACAGTAAACATAAATTATCATAGCCATAATGGTAAAGCGGATGATGACCTGCCTGTTGAACTGAGGAGCATAGGTTCGATCACGGACAGCCCAAACATTTGTGTTTGACTTGAGTCTGGGTGTTGCTATGTATAATAAATATGTACTTATGTTTTTATAAAAAAAATGTATCTGTTGTCTGATACATATAGTACAAGCTTTGCCTAGTTTGGTGGATAGCGCTATTTGCATTGGCCAGAAATACATATATATTTGTTTTTATTATTATTAATCTGAACTTAAAACCTTATCCCGGGTTTGTGAGTTTGCAGAGTTGGCAACCCTACTAACACTAACTGCTACACCGGATATATTTAGTCTATGTTTCTGTTAGATCTTGATTTATGGATAAATATTTAAGTATTGCACGATGCCAGAACGCTCAATAGAACTTTGTTTATTTTCTTTTTATTCAACTTTCTTTTGGCTGGCTTTTTCATAGTTAGGTACACTTTTCACCCGATCAATTTACACGCATAATGTTAAGGTTCCGTAGAATGAGAATTATTGCGAATATTAAAAACCTGGCGAACATAAATGTTCAAAACAATTTTGGTTGCAAGTATTATCGTGATTTTATTTCAGATTTTTAGAACACATGGTTTGAAAGTTAGAGGGTAATACACACCTTTTTGACTTAAAATATAACATGTAATATATATACTAACTAACATCTTAAAAACATCTTTTTCACAGACCTATAGAACCCCCCATGGGGTGCGCAATCATCGCATCAGTTCAATAATTGTAAGATTATTTGTGAGCTTCCTTTAAAAAAAATCTAAATTTCGTGACAATAATGTATGACAGTTCACGTAAGACATCTTCCTTAAAAATTTAATAAGTATCGATGCAAAGACGGCGGTATTATAAGGTTGTGATATACGACGGACATGACGTAACTATAAGGGTTTTGTATTTGACATTTGGTAACGCAGCCCTAATAATAAATATAACGACCTAGCATTCGAAATCACCAGGAATGGTTGGTTATGTGGTTGTTATTATGCTCGTATGGATGAAGCAAAAAAAGTATGCGCCAAGCTCGAAGCAAGTAGAAGTCCTTGGTCTCTACCTACCCCTTTGCGAAACAGGCGTGATGTTATGTATGTATGCATGACGCTTGTATAACCTCTTTTTAATGTATCAAAGTTTGTTGATTAAGCTGTTGTTTGTACCCACTGCAGGCACAGGCACAGGCCTCTCCTTGGAGCCTTACGGCCATAGTTCATTGCGCTGGTCCAGTGCGAATTGGCAGATATCGTCGCAGCTAGTCGAAATTCCTAAGCCGCCAATAAAACCTTTGACTTGGCTTAGTCGATTCTGGCTGTCACGCGGCTTAACAGGCCTTGCAAAGCACAGATGAGCTCAGACAAAATGTGACTTAAAGCGTTCACCCTTCCAGTGATAAACCACGACTGATGTTGCTTAACTCCGTTTTTCTTTTTTGATTAACGAATGTTATTAGGCCACAAACTGCTCAAAGCTAATATCACCGTAATTCGGTACGACAGGAAATGCTTTTAAGCTGGTATCTCAATTACGTCACAGGCCACATTTCACTGGCTATTAATACCGAACACTGCCCATTCAGCGTCCAATCTATCGTGTGCGTGCCAAGCTTTTTAGAGCCGACGGGTATAGCACGAGTGCACTCGTACGATCGTGCGATTGGAAACGATGGAAGAAATGTTTTTTTAGTTGGCTGTTAGCGACGGACCACACGAAACACATAAATAAGGATAGGATAGGATAGGATATAAGGATTAAAATGTAAACATGTTTAAATAAGGATTTTTTGATAAATAAAGTCGTATTGACACAATAGGGTAGCTCTAAAACGATACGTAAAATAATAAGTTAGTAAGTTGTAAGGTTTGTGAATTATATGATAAATAAATAATACTAAGTTGTAACGTTGCAAGTGACGAAAAATAAAGTCACAACAACTAGGATAGAAGTATGTCGTTGCAATGTGAGATAGAGTACATAAGGTTTGCTCAACTATGTACATTTTAAGTAAGAAGGTTAAATAAATAGTAAGATATATAAGAAATAACGTAGAAATAACTTAAGAAAGCGCATGTATTTCGTAAATAATATCTCGTGTAAACTTAGTAACTATAGGTAATGTCAGTAAGGATTTATTATGTAGGATTGTCAAAAATAAAATATACGATGTAAATAGTTTAGGCGTAAATAACATGTAGTGTAAGATATGTACTCAAGCAGAGTTGAGTTAAATTCTTAATAATTCTTAATAATACGTAAATAGTGAAAATCTATCAGTGTAAAATTTGTATTTGTGTAATTGTATGAAAAACGTGGACATCTACTTACCCTGTCGGGTAAAGGAGGTACGGGTGTCGGGGTAAGGACTGACGTTTTACCCCATGACCCAGGCAAGTCTCGAGGGTGAGCGCACCCTCGGTGATTGTTTAAAGAGGGCCTACTTTTCAGGCCCTCTGTCGGCATTATAGTGGCCACTTTGTGAAAGTGGCGAGGAGGAAACGAAATAAAAACAAACGAAAAAAAAAAAAAAATAAAACAAAAAAAAAAAAAAAAAAAAAAAAAAAAAAAAAAAAAAAAAAAAAAAAAAAACGAAAAATCGAAAAAACACAAGTGGAGAATGAAAAAACAAAGGTGATTGGAAAGAAAAAAAAACTAACTAAAATATGACATATACACATGTAACATATAAGCCCGGCTAGTTTTTGGGCGGGATTAGCTCCCTAGGGAGAGGTCGGCCTTCGGGTGGACGGGCGTGCAAAGGCGCTATGCCCCTTAGGTGGAGGTGGGTGCTATTGTCCGCCGCGTCAAACAACCGGGCGGCCAGTCTGGCGATAAACTCACCTATTGGCTCTGCCTTTGTGTCCCTTGCAATTGTGTCATTGCGAACGTAGCGCGGAGCACCCGTTAATATCCTCAGCGATTTGTTTTGTACTACTTGAATCTTTTTCTTTTTAGTGGCGGATAGCAAGGCGTACCAAGCCGGCGCGGCGTACGTTAAACGGGACCTAACGTAGAGTTTGTATAGCCGGATTTTGGTTTTAAGTGGCAGGTCAGACGAAAATAATGGCCGTAGGGCCGCCCTGGCGCCAACCGCCCTGGCCGCTGCATGTTCAACCATTTTGGACATGCGCAGTCTGCGGTCGATAAAGCAGCCAAGGTATTTTACGCTGCTCTGCCACTCAATTACCTGCCCGCGGAATACAAGCGCTTTAGGTAATAGCCTCTGTTGGCCGGTTAAGATGGCTGCCGTTTTTGAGGCGTTTACTGCTATCCTCCACTTGTCAAGCCAGCACGGGAGAATGTCCAATAATCGCTGCATTTTAGCGGCAGCTAAGTGGGACTTACGGGACGAGCTCATGTACGCGCTGTCGTCGGCATACAATGCTAAGGTGACGTCCTGTATGCCTGGCGATAGACCGCTATCGCTAAGCGTGGGAATGTCATTAGTGAAAATCGCATACAACAGTGGGGAAAGGCAGCTACCTTGAGGGACCCCCGCTGAAATGGTCTTGGTAGGGGAGTTTTTATTGTCAACCGAAACAAAGAAACTCCGCCCCTCCAGAAAAGAGGCTATTATCCGCCCGTACATAGGGGGTAAATCGGTCTCAGAAAGCTTAAACAAAAGGCCGGCGTGCCAAACACGATCAAAGGCCTTCTCGATGTCGAGAAAGACCCCGACCGTGTACCTGCCTTTGTTCATCTCAAAGGCCATATGGTGTAAAACACGAGTAAGCTGAAGAGTGGTGCTATGATTACTTCTAAAGCCAAACTGTTCTGGCCTAAGATTGATAAAGGGTGATACCCTTTTCAATAAAAGTCGTTCGAACAGTTTGGCTATGTTAGAAAGTAACGTGATCGGCCGATAATGCTCTGGTTTCTGGCGGCTCTTACCAGGCTTCGGTATGACAATAATTTTGCCTGTCTTCCAGGTCGTGGGAAAGAAACCTGTGCGGAGGATCCCATTAAAAATACGGGCTAAGGCCACAAGACCTTTTCTGGGTAGCATCAAAAGGGCCGTGTTAGGAATGCCGTCAGGGCCGGGAGATTTCTTTTTGTTTAAAAAAGATATAAATTTTTTAACCTCCTTAGGGGAGATAAAATCGTCACCTCTAAGTGGGTCAGTGGGGTTAGAGAGGAGCTGTTGTATGCGCTCCTCAACCAATGATGTATGGGCGTGGTCGACAATGGGATTGGGCCTAAATTGGTCCTCGAAGTGGTCCGCCAGTAGGCCCGCGCGTTCCTCAGCTGAGTACAAACGGTTACCTAGCGTGTCTACGAGGGGGTGTATGGGTGCAGGGGTGTTGGTCATACAGCGAGCTAAACGATAAAGGGCGGTATCATTGTCGCTGGCCTTTGAAATTGTATTGTCCCAAGACCATTTCCGATAAAGCGAAATTTGGTGCGATAGGTCACTACCTAATTTATTTAGCTCTTTTTTAATTGACGGGCAACGAGTTCGGCACCACAGTTTGCGAAGTTCTCGTTTTTGGCTAAGTTTATTACGGAGATGTACCGGTAATAAACTTTTCCCCGAGGCTGTCTTGGCAGCTGTGGTGCACTGAGCAAGTGCGGAAGAGATAGCCGCGGTAAGCGCCTGGGTGGCTGTTTCCACTTCCTGTGGAGTGGACAGGCCACCGGGGGGGAGTTTAAATGAGCTTAGTAGTTTTTGGTATTTAGTCCAGTCCGTAATGTTTTTCATTGGTGGCAAAGGTTTGTCCCTAATAGAAACTCCGAGGACCAGTAAGATGGGGAGGTGTTGCGAGTCAATGTCATGGAGGGTTTCTAATGAGATGGGCCAACTAATATTACGAGCTAGTGCTATGTCTAGTACGTCCGGTTGAAATAAGTCCTGAGATGGATAATGAGTGGGGGAGCCGGGACCAATTACGACGTAATTGTGCGCCTCGGCATCATTTTTTAAATCTCTACCGTCTTTGGATGAAATTTTTGAACCCCATTGTCGGTGTTTGGCGTTAAAATCGCCGAGTATGAGTGTGGGCGTGTCGTCGGACATAATGTTTGTAATATCGCCGGAAATAAAAGGCACCGTAGGTGGCTTGTAGGCAGCGTAAACCTTGAGTTCGGTATTGTCGACTCTTAGTTTAATACCTATCGCTCGAGTTGAAACAAAGCTTGACAGGGGTAAACTTTCGTGGACAATGTCTCTACGAATCAGCACTGCTGTGCCCCTGTAAGCGATGTTATTCGTGGCGTTTATTTCGTCCCGCCTATAGACGAAATAATTGGGCAAACAAAGAGAATGCTCAGGGCGCAATTTGGTTTCGCCCAACAACACAATATGAATATCGTGCTGTTGGACTAATAACCTGAGGTCTGCGGTCTTATCTCTTACACCCCCCGGATTCCAGTATATCACTCTTAGATTGAAGAGAATTCCTGGACCAGGAGGTAAGTAAGTAAGCGAGCGACGACGACGACGACGACGGTGGTGCCGTCTGTGCTACGACCGAGTTAAGCTCACCTGCGCTTTCTTTCTGCTTCCTGCCCTTTCCTCTGCGACCTCTCTTTCTACCTTTACTTAAGGGCTGCGTCCTGTCTGACGGCAGATTGGCAGGGGGCATTAGTGTTGGTCCCTGCGTGAGGTCATATTCTTGAGCCTCCATTACCGGTAAGGGTACCGGGGACTCTCTTCGGGGCGGCGGTGGCTTCGGGGCGGGGGGGGCACTTTTCACCCCCATCTTACGCGCTTCCCTCCTGTATAACGGACATGACCTGTCGTTAGCCGCGTGCTCTCGTTTGCAGTTAGCGCACGTTGGGGTCGCTCCTCTGTCGCGCTTGCAATCCGCGGTTGTGTGGCCCTCTCCGCAGCGTACGCAGCGGATTGGACGATGGCAGTTGGCCGATGAGTGGCCGAACGCTTGGCAACGATGACACTGCGCCGGCCCGGGCTTTGCCTTCCACGCAGTGATATTCACGCCGGACATGTTTAGAAGCTCCGTAATTTAATTGTATGAAAAGTAAGAGCGTGAATTTTTACAAAATAAGCAATACGTTGTGGATTACGCTCTTAACCTTTTGCTTAGTTCAACAAACTCCCGCGCACTTTGCCGTGGAGCTACTAGGCCGGGCGTGAATTTTGAAATTATAAGCAATACGCTTGCGAGACGCCCTTTGCATTTTTTGGCTCTTAAAGCCACAGTTTGTGAGATATCTGTATGAATTCTATTTCATAATGTTTGTAAAATTAATATCTATCTGTAGGAAGTAATTGTAATGTAGAGAAAATTCATTTTTATATTTTAAAATAACAAAAACATGTACCTCCATACAAACGAGTTGTAGACAAGGACAGCAAGAATTGTAAGAGTAGTCTAGCTATAGTTTACAACCGTAACGGTAATTTTATGGCCTGCCGCTTTGTTCGAAATTGTTTAAAACTCGAGCGATCCAGCAGTCGTAGTCACATTCCCGATTCGACTCTTGTGTTGTGCGGTCGTGTTTTCGAGCGTCAAGTGCTCTTAGTGTGCTCCGTGCAGTGGTGACTCAGCTGGTGCGCATTCCTGTGTGGTGTTTTGCCTCAGCGCTGACGACCTCGAATTGTTGTTTGGTTTATTGCCCGCAATTCCTGGAAAATCGGCCTGAGTGTTGAAGCGCTGCTCGGCAGTGTGTATTGGCTGGGAAATTGCTTCTCGGCCCGCGCTGAGTGTGTTTGTGCGTTCTTCAACGCGCCCATAACCGAGTGTTTATCGAAGCGATACTGTGCGTTTTTGTGCGTGAGTGTGTGTTCTCGTAGTCGCGGAACTACTACGCATAGCGGTGACCCTCGCTTGCCTCTTTGACTGTTACCGGTTCGCCCGGTCTGAGTCCGGCTTTGTGTTAAATCGCTAGCGTAGTATTTCCGCTTCAGCGGTTCGCCGCTCCGTGCATTCTCGCGTTTTAAGTGTCGATTGCGTTTTAGTTTGTAGAAATCCAGTTCCGAGTGCTCAAGGGCTGGTGGGTGAGATCGTATAGCTCTTTTCAGAGTTGCGGTCTACCTAAAAGTTTCTCGTTTATAAACGTCTCGTTGCTGGGGGGAAACCTAACGGTGACAACGTAACCCCGGCCGTAGGAGTAGGAGTTAGGTACACACCAGGCAATCCGTAGCACTGCGGGGCGCCTGGCCACATTTAGGTATTCTTGCTCCTCGCCAGCAATGGTGGGGAGTCACTAGGCACACAAAAAATCTACACCTCGGTCACTCCCGCGATGGCCGAGCAACTCATCGGCTTGTCCCCGGACCAGCTAGGGGCAATCGTGCAAAATCTTGTTCGCGATCGCCCAGAGCTGGCCCACGCCATCTTCACGGCGTTGGGGCCTGCCCTCACTGCGTCCAGCACAATCGCGCCCTCCCCGTCCGTCTCATCGCGTTCGACTCCGCGCTCTCGCTCGCGCAATCGCTCGCGCTCTCTCTCCCGCGAACCCCGCAATCGCGACCCGCGTCTCGCTCGCCGCGCTCTTCGGGCCCCTGCGCCCATTCGCCCTCCCACTCCGGTAGCCGATGAGACCCCTTCTCGGTCTCTCGCTACCCCGCCCCCCGCAACCTCCGAAACCGCACCCCGGTCTCCAGCAGCCGTAATGTCCGCTGAGTCGGCGTTGTCTAAGGACGACGAAGGCTTCAAAGTGGTTGGCCTGGGAACCAAAAAGGGTAAAAAACGGAAGAAGTCCGCCAAGTCTAAAAAGGCTTCGGCGGCATCCGCTCAGGAGTCTTCTACTCCTCCTCCCTCCGACTCTGAGGCTAAACGCCTCAAAGCGCCTAGCGCTTCCGCGTCCCCGTCCCCGTCCACCTCGGCGGCCAGCCCTGAGCTAGCCGCCATGGACACAACCCCCCCCGCCTCCACCTCTTCGCAGTCCGACTGTCCCACTTCGGGACGGAAGGAAAAATCTCCGCCGCCCATCGTCATCAAAGACAAGGGGGCCTGGCCGAACATTGCTAACGCTATGAAGGCCAAGCGTATCAATTATACGCACGCCCGCAATGATGCCGAGCGCGGCATCAAAGTGCAGGTCCCGACACCGTCAGATTTCCGAAATCTGACGGCCTTCCTCACGGCTCAAAAATATGAGTACCACACGTACTCATTGGCCGAGGAACGCGTTTTAAGGGCAGTCGTAAGGGGAGTCCCTAGGGAATTCTCCACCACGACTGTCCAGGACGACTTAATCGTCCAAGGCCTCCCCGTACGGGAAGTACATCGTATGTACAATGGCCGAAATAAGTCCGAGTGCTACGACATGGTGCTCGTTGTACTAGACCTAACAAAAGAAGGCAAAGCCATCTTTAACATCAAAGATGTTTGCAGCCTCAAAGGCATCAGGGTCGAGACTCCGCACAAGCGGTCGAACCCGAGTCAATGCCACCGATGCCAGCTATATGGCCACGCGCAGCGCAACTGCAGACGCAGACCGCGCTGCGTCAAATGTTTACGCGATCACGCCACTCCGGACTGTGATCGCGATCGCTCAAACGCATCCGACCCGGTCGCTTGCGTACTCTGTGGGAGTGAAGGCCACCCAGCGAATTACCGCGGGTGCCCCAAAGCTCCCAAACAGAGCTCGCGTAAACCCCATCAGGGTAAATCGCGCCCATCCGCCCCCCGCCAACAGGCTCCGCTCGTGCCTGCCCCCCTCCCGGCTGTCAACGCCTGGAGCCGTCCTCCAGCGCTAGTAGCGTCCAAATCGAAGGAGACAGACAAACTTTTGTCTGCTCTCCCCGGGCCCGTCTCAGTTACGGGCATTCCCTACCCCGCCCCTCTGATGTCCCGGGACATCCCGCGTCCAGCGCCCATGAGAAGTGCACCCGCACCTCTCGCGCATACGCGCCTTGCCCCCCCGCGCCCCTCTTTCGCGCTGCCCTGCAATGCCGTTCATACGGCCGAGCAGCAGCAGCACCTCGGCATTCTCGCCGAGATTTCTTGGGCCTTCGACGCGGCCAATTTCGAGATCGTGTTCGCCGAATACGAACAGATCACCGATTTCTCTCAAATGCTCGGCTTCATGGCTAAGCATCGCGATTTCTTCGCCGCCCTCCGCAGGGTAGCTCCAAAACCGTAGAATCAAAATGGATTGCACAACCGCGCGCGAAAAACCCCGGTCCGTCTCCATAGGCTATTTTAACGCCAACGGTCTTCGCAACCAAAGAGAGGAATTATCGCAATTCCTCTCGTCCCAAAAACCGGACGTCTTCCTCATCCAGGAAACGTTCCTAAAGCCCGCTGTCCGTACCCCTTCAATCGCGAACTATCGTACCGTCCGTAATGATAGAACTGCCTCCAATCTCGGAGGCACTCTCATCTATTACAGGCGCTCCCTGCATTGCTCCCCTATCGATCCTCCACCGCTTACGAATTTAGAAGCATCCGTCTGCCGCTTAGCGATGACCGGCCATCAGCCGATCATCATTGCATCGGTTTATCTCTCTCCCCTAAAAGACTTGCTCGAGAGCGACCTTCAGTCGCTCTTAAGTTTAGGCGACGCCGTCATTCTTGCCGGCGACCTAAATTGCAAGCATCGCCGCTGGAACTCTTCTGTAACTTCACAAAGAGGCAGACTCCTTGACGATTTAGTTGACAGACTAAACTTTGACATCATCGCTCCCATGACGCCCACTTACTTTCCCCACAATACTCGGTTTAACCCCGACGTACTCGACATAGCACTTCTAAAGAATGTAAGGCTAAGCTTTCGCTCTATAGAGGTGCTTGACGAACTTGACTCGGACCACCGCCCTGTCGTCCTCCGATTAGGTTTCCCTTCGGACTCTCCTCCCGACACTAGAACCGTGACGGACTGGGATAAATTTGGGCGATTGCTCGAAAATCCCAGCTCGCCACATCTAGACCGCGTTCCCGACGTAATCTCATCCGCGACCGATCTTAACGTAGCTATCGACTCACTCACTAGCCACCTGACCGCCACCGTTGGCGAGTGCTCACGACAAGTGCCGGTTGGTGATTATCACCACCTAATCCTGCCTCAGCACATCAGGTCGCTAATGACTGAGCGTAACGCGGCCCGCCGCGCTCGCGATCGCGCTCCCACTATCGATAATAAAGCTCGCTTCAACGACTTACACCGCCGTGTAAGAACCGCTGTAGCTGAGCTTTGCGCCCAACGTTTCGGTGATCTTATGGAGAACATTTCTCCTTCTCACCAAGCTTATTGGCACTTAGCCAGAGCTCTAAAATCCGAAACCGCAAACTCTCTCCCTCCGTTAACTCGTCCCAACAATAGCGTTCCCGCGTTCAATGACGACGAAAAAGCGGATTGCCTAGCATCCAGCCTCCAAGCCCAATGTGCCTTAAGCACACAGCCTTTCGATCCCGATCACGTGCGCGAGGTAGACGGCGAAGTGGAGCGCAGAACTTCTCTGCCTCCACAAGACCCCCTGCCCCCTGTCACTGTCGACGAAGTCATACAGGTCATCAAAGACCTACGCCCCCGTAAGTCCCCCGGCGCAGACGGTATCTCTAACGATATCCTAAAGCGCCTCACTCTTCCCCTTATCTGCCTCCTAGTAGCGATCTTTAACGCTGCTATGGAACATTGCATCTTTCCATCCCAATGGAAAGATGCAATCGTTATAGGCATCCACAAGCCCGGCAAAGCTCGTACCGAGCCGTCCTCCTATCGCCCTATAAGTTTACTAAAGGCCCTTGGTAAACTCTATGAACGCCTCCTTCTCGCCCGCCTACGGAACTCTATAGTCTCCAGAGGCATTTTAATAGACGAGCAGTTTGGCTTTCGTGCCAAACACTCATGCGTCCATCAAGTCCTCCGCATAACGGAACATATTCTTACTGGCTTCCAGCCAGCGTTAGGTAAGACCCGTCACACGGGCGCTGTCTTCTTCGATGTAGCGAAAGCTTTCGACAAAGTCTGGCACAACGGTTTAATTTTTAAACTGTACAACTTTCAGTTGCCAGATCGTCTCGTGCTCATCATACGAGACTATTTGTCGAATCGTAGCTTTCGCTACAGAGTTGAAGGCACTCTCTCCTCCCCCCGCCCCATAGAAGCAGGAGTCCCGCAAGGGTCCGTGCTCGCCCCCGTCTTGTACCTTCTGTACACTAACGATATCCCAAAAACGATAGGTACCCAATTAGCCCTCTATGCGGACGATACCGCTCTCTATACTACCGATAGGCAAGTGAGTCGAATCACTGAGAGACTCCAATCCGCTATCACCGCCCTAGGCGAGTGGTTTCGGAAATGGAGAATCGAGGCGAATCCCGACAAAAGCTCTGCCGTCCTTTTCACCACAGGCAGCCCTCCACGGCCAACTTCCCTCTCTCTCTTCGGTCGTGCCATTCCCTGGCAAAATAAGACCAAATATCTCGGTGTGACCATGGATAGACGTTTGAACTTCCACGCTCACACCAAAATAGTCAGAGACCGAGCCGCTTTTGTCCTCGGTCGTCTCTATCCCATGATAGGCAAGTATAGTAAGATGTCGCTTAGAAATAAGCTAAATCTTTACACAACTTGCATCCGCCCCATACTAGCTTATGCTAGCGTAGTCTTTGCTCTGTCCAAGCGCAATCTCCACAAACTCCAGACCCTCCAAAACCGCTTTCTCAGAGCGGCCTCTGGAGCCTCTTGGTACGTTCGCAACGCGGACCTACACAGAGACTTCGAACTTCCCACGATTCCCCAGTACTTTAAAGACTTGGCAGTCCGCTTTTTCGAGCGTACGCAAAATCACCCGAATAGATTAGTTGTGCAATCCACGACGTACATTCCCCCCGATCGTCCCCGTCGCGGTCGTAAAACTATACTTAGGCGGCCTCGGCACGTACTAACGTCCCCAGATGACGATCTCGCTGTCCGGATAGCGAGATTAGTCTCTACGACCTCCCCGAATAGGGCCTCCCTCCAAACACGACGCCGACGTCCCCGGGTTCGTCGGCGCCCACAAGGATACACTAGGTATCAAAGAGTGCCGGGGCGCTTCTCGCCCCCACTCAATCGCAACCGCACCCGCGTAACGGGGAACTCCCCTCCTGGCGGTGACTCACCTTCGGGTTCGAGACTCACGCCGGTCGAAGGGACGCCCCCGAGAGCGACAACCCAAGCCGAGGCTTCCCCCGCGGGAAGCCCTTGAGCGTTGGGCGCTATATGGGCTGAGGCTCCTTCAGAGTCTCGCCCCAAAAGTCCGGTGAAGCAGTAATGGCTGCAACAGCCAACTGCATAGTCAGCTCAGAAAAAAAAAAAAAAAAAAAAAAGTCGTAGTCAGTTCGCAGTCGCAGTTCGCAGCAAGAAATCAAGAAAGGAAGAACCAACAATCAAGGAAGAAACTCTGCAAGAAAATAAGTGCTCAATTGAAGGTTCAAGAAAGAAACGCTGCTAGGAAAAAGGAAGAAACTCTGCTAGAAATTAAGTGTAAAATAAGTGCTCTAGTGTAAAGTGTAAATAAATTCTTCACAAGAAGACTCAGCTTCACTTCGGCTATTTTATTTTGCGCTCAAGAAATCTTCGTGGTCAGCGGTTCACAAGTGCGACACCCGGCTTCACCCGTCCGGCCCGCAATACGGTCGCCCACAACATACAGTCCACTATAAACACGTCAGTGGCCTAGTCTAGTAGCTAGCTACCGTACGGTTGTCTAATTTCTACGGCGCTTCGTTGTCGTAGCTTCGTTTTAGCAACCGAGGAAGCTAGCCTACGCCCGTCGCCGCTGTGCGTGTTCGTAACAATTTTCTGGTCCTGTCGAGCCGGATTTGGGAAAAAAGAAGCCGTGAACATGCCGACCACAAGATCCGAGTCATCGCGTTCTAAGACGACCGAGTCAACCCAGACGAAGACTACTGGAGAGAGCAGCGGTACATCGAGAGATTGGAGCCAGTGCACGCCGACCGAAACTAGTACTGACGTCACCAGTCAGTCTACGAAGACAATAAGGACAGCCCCCCCCAGCACCAGTGCAGAAGAGTCCGGGGAGCTGAATATCGTAGCTGACACCAACAACGCAGTACCAGCCAGGCCTGCATTGCCACCGCCTGCACCGCTGCCCAAAGAAAAGGGTACAACGAATGGTCAAGTCCAAAGGAGGAACCGTGACATCGATGCGCAGTCCGTCCGCTCAAACAAGAGAAGACAAGCGGAGGCTCGTGCTAGAATGGAGCTGGCTCGTAAAGAAGTTGAGCTGGCTCAAGCCAGATTTAAGCTAGCAGAAGTGGAAGCCGAGTCCGAAGAAGAAGAAGAAATAGAGATCTTCGAAAGGACCCACGAAGTGGAGGAATGGCTTGTCCAAACTGAAGAGAGGCAAGACAAGCGAAGACATCATCACGAAAGGCCAGCTCCAACCAAAGAAAAGAAGAGCGACATCCAAGAGCTGGCCCAAGCTATCGCTAAGCTCACCGAAAAGGCTCCAGACACAGCAGCAGCATCCAGATTCACCGAACTTCCATACTTCAATGGCAATTGTGAAGAATGGCTGGCTTTTAGAAGGTCATTTGAGGATACAGCTCCATCCTTGTCCAACGTGCAGAATCTGGCACGTTTACGAAGGGCAGTCCAAGGAAAGGCAAGGGAAGCTGTACAAAGCCTGCTATTCACCGCCGAAGATCCGAAGGAAGTCATGACGGGACTGGAAGCAAGATTCGGAAGACCTGGAGCCCTGGCCTTAGCTAAACTAGAGAAGATGAAGAGTCTACCAAGGGTCAATGAAAACCCAAGCGACATCTGCCAGTTTGCAAGCCGGGTCCGAAATGCAGTAGCAAGCATCAAAGCACTGAAGAAGAGTCAATACCTCAGCTCTCCTGAAACATTGAAGAGCCTAACTGAAAAGATGCCGTCTTCTATGAAGTTCCGTTGGTTTGCGTACCATCGAGAAAGAAGGGATGAAGAAATGCCTGAGCTCATCCTACTGGACGCATTCCTCGGACTAGAAGCCGACATCTGTGGGGACTTTGCTCCACCTGAAGAGCTGAGGAGGACTTACAAGGCGGTTCCACCACAACCAAGGAAGCCCTGGGAACCCACAAGCGTACCGAAGAGAAATTGGGAACCAGAGCACAAACCAATAAACAACGTACGGGAGCCGCCTCAAGAAAGAAAGAAAATTGCCTGTACGGGATGCGAAGGCGATCATTACTTGCTTGACTGCAAAACTTTTAAAGAGGCTGACCTGAATGGAAAATGGGACATAGCGAAGAAAACAAGGACATGCTTCAAATGCCTACGCTTCCGGCACTCAAGACTGAATTGCAAAGCGCCGGTATGCAAGAAGTGCGGCAGATGGCATCACACGTCCCGCCATTCAGAGAAGCCGCCAAACAGAGCAGAAGCACCAGGCACCAGTCAGTGTTACCAACTGGGCCAGCAAGAAGGAGAAGAAGCTGAAGAAAAAATCGCTTCAATCCATACAACAATAAGTAACGAAAAGGTCTACTTAAAAATAATGCCAGTAGACGTATATGGACCGAAGGGGCATGCCAGGGTCTTGGCGCTTCTGGACGAGGGCTCAACGGTGTCACTATTGGACTCAAAGGTTGCTGAACAAATCGGAGTCAATGGGAAGAAAGAGACTCTGACAATAGAAACCGTTGGCGGAAAAATAATTAAGAAAAATAGCTCCGAACGTCTGAAAATTAAAATTAAAGGGGCCTACAGAAGAGACAAGAGGGCAATTGAACTTCGAACGATGGAGGACCTTAAGCTGTCGCAACAGAAGGTGGCAATAGAGGACATCCGTAACTGCCAGCATTTAAGCGCTATTAAGGATCAGCTGGTCTACGATAAAGAAGAGCCCAAACTGCTTATCGGGCAAGACAACTGGGGACTCATAGTAACAAGAAGGTTGAAGAAGGGGAAGAAGTCTGAGCCCGTAGCCTCACTCACCAGTCTCGGGTGGGCGCTACATGGCTGTGACGCTGCTTCAACAGTAGCCGTGCATTTTGTCAACCACTGTCGCATCTCGAACGAAGAGGAGATCAATCAGATCGTTCGAGACTTCTTTAAATTAGAGTCCCTGGGGATTGAAGCCAAGCTGCCGAGCCATGACAGCGACAGAAGAGCCCTGGAAGTCCTGGAGAAGACAACAAAGAAATTGCCTGATGGGCAATACGAAACTGGGCTTCTGTGGAAGAAAGAAGATGAAGTTCTTCCAAACAACTGCAAGCAAGCCTTCAGGAGATTGGAAATTGTTGAAAAGAAGCTGGATCAAAACAAAGAGATGAAAAAGGAATATGAGATCCAAATGACCAATCTCCTCGCAAAGGGGTACGCAGAGAAGGCACCGCGTAACAGCACTGATGGAAGAACATTCTATCTTCCACACTTCGCTGTCGAACACCCAGTAAAAAAGAAGCCCAGAATCGTCTTCGATGCAGCAGCCAAGTTCCAGGGAAAGAGCTTAAATGATGCTCTCCTGCCCGGTCCAGATCTACTCCAATCACTATTTGGAGTATTGCTGCGCTTTAGAGAGGGGCCAATTGCAATAATGGCCGACATCCAAGACATGTTCCTCCGCATTAAAATAAGACAAGAAGACAGGGACAGTCTGAGGTTCCTTTGGCGCGGAGAAGAAAGAAAAGAGAAGCCAGAGGAGTATAGAATGACTTCTGTCATTTTTGGTGCTGCCTCATCACCAGCTACAGCAATCTACGTCATGAACAAGAATGCTGAAGAGTACCAGGAGACCCGCCCAGCAGCAGTCCAGGCAATAAAAGAGAATCATTACATGGATGACTATCTGCAAAGCTTCCAGTCTGTTGAGGAAGCAAGAAGAGTATCGGCAGAAGTTAAGGATATCCATGAGCGGGCGAGTTTCCACTTGAAGGGATGGGCAAGCAATAACCCAGAAGTGCTCAAGGGTTTCCGAGAGAAAAATGAAAGCGCCAACCTTGAGCTTACCAAAGAAGAAAAGACACTGGGCCTGAGGTGGCTCACAGAAGAAGATGCTTTAGCCTTTAACATTGGGCTACGTAATACGCCAACAGAAATATTAGATGGCAGAAGGGTTCCCACAAAAAGAGAAGTCACGAGCGCCGTGATGTCTACATTCGATCCCATGGGCTTCGCTACGCCAGTCCTGATCCAAGGGAAGAAGTTGATTCAAGAAATTTGGCGAACACAGATTGGCTGGGATGAGAAAATACAAGAAGGCCAACAAGAAGCCTGGCAAAGATACATAAAGGAAGTCGCTACCTTGGACAAGTTGAGGATACCAAGGTGCATTTCGCCATGCCAGAGAGAAGGGCAGCTGCACACCTTCACAGAGGCTAGCGAAGAGGCATACGCGGCGTCTGTATATTGGAGGACCAGAGGACCAGAGGGTTTAACACACGTCGTGCTGGTGGCTGGAAAGGCAAGGGTCTCGCCGACAAAACCATCCCAATCCCGAGGCTGGAGCTACAGGCGGCTTTATTAGGAAGCAGACTAGCAGCCACCGTGGAGAAAGAGCTCAACCTCATGGTCACTCAAAAGACGTACTGGACCGACTCAAGCACAGTACTTCAGTGGGTGCAAGCTGACCCAAGAAGATTCAAGACGTTCGTGGCTCATCGATTGGCAGAAATTGAAGAACTAACAAAGCCACAGGAGTGGAGATGGGTTCCAACGAAGATGAATCCGGCTGATGACGCTACACGGAATACGCCTAGCGACTTCAATCACACTGCTAGGTGGTTCCAGGGCCCAGAATTCCTAAGGCGAGGCGAAGAAGAGTGGCCCGCCAAAAAGTCTGGTTTGGCCAAGAGTGAAGACCTGGAAGAGAAGGCAAGTCACAAGGTCACCACCATTAAGGCAGTAGAAAAGGAAACACCAGACTTAGAAAGATTCTCGAACTGGAGGAAACTGGTTAACACCATGGCAAGGGTGTTTCAGTTTATTGATGTCCTGAAAGCCAGTTGGAGGACTGCACAGCGACTCTCCGATCACTTCTGGAGAAGGTGGATCAAGGAGTACCTGCCGACGCTGATGCCGAGAAAGATCAGCGGAAGGACTACGAGCGACCCAGAGGAAGGCGACGTGGTACTCATCGTGGATGCAAACCTGCCACGAAACTCATGGCCACGTGGCAAGGTGCTGAAGGCGTACCCAGGACCAGACGGAAGAGTGAGGATCCTGGACATCCAGACGAATGGAGGAGTGCTGCGCCGCCCGAGTCGCCGTGTCGTCGTGTTGGTTCCAGCTACATCGTCGCCGCAACAGGATGGAGTGCTTCGCACTGCGGGGGAGAATGTTAGCGACGGACCACACGAAACACATAAATAAGGATAGGATAGGATAGGATATAAGGATTAAAATGTAAACATGTTTAAATAAGGATTTTTTGATAAATAAAGTCGTATTGACACAATAGGGTAGCTCTAAAACGATACGTAAAATAATAAGTTAGTAAGTTGTAAGGTTTGTGAATTATATGATAAATAAATAATACTAAGTTGTAAAGTTGCAAGTGACGAAAAATAAAGTCACAACAACTAGGATAGAAGTATGTCGTTGCAATGTGAGATAGAGTACATAAGGTTTGCTCAACTATGTACATTTTAAGTAAGAAGGTTAAATAAATAGTAAGATATATAAGAAATAACGTAGAAATAACTTAAGAAAGCGCATGTATTTCGTAAATAATATCTCGTGTAAACTTAGTAACTATAGGTAATGTCAGTAAGGATTTATTATGTAGGATTGTCAAAAATAAAATATACGATGTAAATAGTTTAGGCGTAAATAACATGTAGTGTAAGATATGTACTCAAGCAGAGTTGAGTTAAATTCTTAATAATTCTTAATAATACGTAAATAGTTAAAATCTATCAGTGTAAAATTTGTATTTGTGTAATTGTATGAAAAGTAAGAGCGTGAATTTTTACAAAATAAGCAATACGTTGTGGATTACGCTCTTAACCTTTTGCTTAGTTCAACAAACTCCCGCGCACTTTGCCGTGGAGCTACTAGGCCGGGCGTGAATTTTGAAATTATAAGCAATACGCTTGCGAGACGCCCTTTGCATTTTTTGGCTCTTAAAGCCACAGTTTGTGAGATATCTGTATGAATTCTATTTCATAATGTTTGTAAAATTAATATCTATCTGTAGGAAGTAATTGTAATGTAGAGAAAATTCATTTTTATATTTTAAAATAACAAAAACATGTACCTCCATACAAACGAGTTGTAGACAAGGACAGCAAGAATTGTAAGAGTAGTCTAGCTATAGTTTACAACCGTAACGGTAATTTTATGGCCTGCCGCTTTGTTCGAAATTGTTTAAAACTCGAGCGATCCAGCAGTCGTAGTCAGTTCGCAGTCGCAGTTCGCAGCAAGAAATCAAGAAAGGAAGAACCAACAATCAAGGAAGAAACTCTGCAAGAAAATAAGTGCTCAATTGAAGGTTCAAGAAAGAAACGCTGCTAGGAAAAAGGAAGAAACTCTGCTAGAAATTAAGTGTAAAATAAGTGCTCTAGTGTAAAGTGTAAATAAATTCTTCACAAGAAGACTCAGCTTCACTTCGGCTATTTTATTTTGCGCTCAAGAAATCTTCGTGGTCAGCGGTTCACAAGTGCGACACCCGGCTTCACCCGTCCGGCCCGCAATACGGTCGCCCACAACATACAGTCCACTATAAACACGTCAGTGGCCTAGTCTAGTAGCTAGCTACCGTACGGTTGTCTAATTTCTACGGCGCTTCGTTGTCGTAGCTTCGTTTTAGCAACCGAGGAAGCTAGCCTACGCCCGTCGCCGCTGTGCGTGTTCGTAACATTGGCAGTGACCTGTTATTATGTCAGTTATGTGGCTGAGGTCTTTCCTACTGAGTTACAGTAGTTTGTGCGACAGGTGCTTGTCCGGGGATGCGAGAGCAGCCTTAGCTTGTCTGCAGTCCATTTGTTCTGCCCACTGTTTTTTGTGTAGTTGTGTCGTTCCGACGCATAGTCACGTTTTAATTTGGGTAAAGGGTATTAGCACAATCGGTTCGGCTCCCATTATTTAAGTGTCTGATCCCCTCTTTGCCAGTTGATCTCATTAGATGGGTAATCACCAGTAGGTCAATTTTGAGCCCATCCTTGCTTCAGACGGTACGTTAGACCATCTGTCCTGGCTATTGACAGTAGGCAGTTGTTTAGTCAAATCAAAGGCCTTATGGGCGGCTTGCAAAACTCTCGACAGTCGAGACTCGAGAGATAACCAACTTGACAAACGTAGCTTGCTTAAGTCGAAGAAAAGCAGAGCCCCTCCGGCATATTACTGTATTATAGAAAATATTTTAGAATTTTTCTTGTCCATTAATAATAATAAAATTATTGAATATATTTAAATTCTGATAGATTAAATAAGCCTTTTTTCTTTTAACAGTCGTAATTTTTAAACAAAGTTGTTTATTTTTTCGGTAGTTATATCATCAGGCAGTTTAATATAATTATTATAGTATATTATTATAGTTAATTTATTTTTCCCCCTATAATTATAATTTGGGGGTAAATTTGAAAATATACTTTTATTTTGACTATAAGTATTCTTGGTTATTTTACAAAAAAACTGGTACTACACCCACAGATACACAAACGTTAACTTTGCAAAACTCTGAATACGATCTCGTCCGTTACATGATAATAAACTAATTCACTTGTAACACATTTATTACCAACAAATACCCACTTAAACCTACAAATACCCGTGGCTTTCATCACTTTGGTTTTATAATAGGGACTATCCATGTAATACGTCACCCATGGGATCACTCATAAAATACGTGTGGCAAAGGGTGAAAAAGTCAAATTATTCATACAAAAATTGGAAATTGAATGTTACCTACTGCGGCGGTACCGGTTATCTTTATGGGTGCTACGCTACCTTGGATTAGGCAGGTTTAAATTTTAGGACCGTCAGTAGTGATAAGCCAAGAAGGCCTAACTCTAGCAGTGGACCAAGATAAGCTATTTTTTAATATCGACCTAAATGTTGATACCTCCAGCACGCAGTCATAAAAACATTCATTCAAAAATAACGCAATCAAATAAGTATTTTTTTCTCAATCGAACATATATATATTTTCCTGCCAACTAAGATTTGATAAAACTTTACCCACATCATATAGAGAACCACCTCTTTTCATCAACAACTTTAATCCTACGGAGCAGGTGGTGGTTGCGGTGGTGAGCCGCAACACTGCTTCTGATGCAGTATATCTGGACTAAGGTGGCATTATATATAAATAATATTTTTGGAAATTATACACAGCGGTATCTGGTCCCAAACTTAATAAACCTTGTACTATGGATACCAGCGAGACAACGGATACCACACTTGTCTTGTCGGTGGTGTCTCAAACGATTGCAGTGTATGGGCTGCAGTTCACTTAGTCATTAGCTGGAACAGACCTTCCCGCGTATGGCACATGACATTTGTTTATAGCGTCAAATCTAGTGTAAGCATAACAGCTCAATGCCAGGGGCAAAATAATGCACACCCTTTTGCCAGTTAATATGATTAATTACAATTATTGAATGAAATATGTTCATGACCTTCTATAAGTGCAAATAATAAAGTTAACAGATTCGTTCGATACTGTTTATCGATTACAAACTATATTTACTGAACTCTAATTGTTCTAATCGATAATAATGAAACTGCTTCCATTAATAATTAACCTCGTATTTGCACAAAAAACAAAATTTATAACTCGCCCTCCTTTTTGCAGTAGTGGAGTAAAAATACATGTGTGGAAAACATTTTAAGGGTGCCTGGCCTGTCTTCCTACCCACCCAAAGGGTGTCTACGAGCCGTATTAGTATTAAGTACTAAGTATACGCTGTCTGTCTGTCCGTCCAACCTTTTAATGGGATTTATCTTTAAGACCAAAAGATAGAATTTTCAAAGATTAATTATTTGTTATTATGGCAGATTTCCTAACAAATCAAAATAGAAAAAGTAAAAATTTAAGCGGGTTCTCCATACAAGTTACATATTTTTGTTGTATGCATTTAATGCGGCGCAAAAGTGACGCCATAGCGTATTCATTATTGGTTAAAGAACGATTGAATGAACATAGAGCGCATTCAATGCGTTAAATGCTTGTCTACAATATCCCCTTATAGGGTAAGCAATAAATTAAAACCGGTCAAAAGAGAGTCGGGCTCGTGCATTTTGTGGTGGTACGGAACCCCCTGGTGCTAGAATCCAACTTTCACTTAGCCAGTTTGTTTAAATTAAACTCGAAAGAACCATAAGCTAAAAAAATATTTAATAGCTTTAACATTAAGTAAAATTTGGCTTTGAGATTTGACGCAGCCATAAAACTTTTTTTTATATTGCATTGTTACATAAACCCTAAGTGTATGCAAAATTGTAGCACGATCCGATAACGATCAGTAAGTCAAAATTGGTCTCTAACGGTCGGGCTGCACTTGCTTGATCTTGGGCGGCGTCGCTATGAATCATCGGTCTATTGTGACCGATTTGATGTTTTTATAAGTGTCAAGCGACGCGATCGAAAATACAATGCCAAAAATCGGTCAGATTTGGCACGCTAAATTTGATGCATTTTTGTTTTTAAAACAACTGCCGCACCAACCTATTGTGAAAGGGTTGTTGTAATTCAGAAACCTTCCTCGGCGTGTGCATAACAACTTACCAAAATTTCATTATAATCGGTTTACCCTTATTGTGCGAGTCCGACTCGCATTTGACCCTGACTGACTCGCACTTGATTCATTTTTTTTCAGAAACCTCCCCCCGCGTGTGCATAATGCCATACCAAAATTTCATTAAAATCGGTTTACCCTTATTGCGCGAGTCCAACTTGCACTTGACCATGTCCGACTTACACTTGAATCTTTTTTTCTGTCTCAGAAACCATTCCCGGCGTGTGCATAACAACTTCAAATTTCATTACCATCGGCTAACCCTTATTGCGCGAGTCCAACTCGCACTTGCCCCTTTCGGTAAATCTTTTCTTATCGGATGCCTACGTCATACAAAGAACACACTCTCCAAGTTTCAGGTATCTACGATCAGCGGTTTAGGCTGTGCGTTGATCCGTCAGTCAGTCATTCAGGTCAAAGCATTTTATATGTATAGATTTTTATACGATTGCCCAAAAAACAGTGTGTAATGTTTTCAGGGTTCATATTTTTTTTTTTTTTTTTTTTTTTTATAATACCACTAAGGTGGCAAACAAGCACACGGTTCATCTGATGGTAAGCGGTCACCGTGGCATATGGATGCTTGCAACACCAGAAGTATCACTCGCGCGTTGCCGACCCTTAACCCAATAACTTCTTTCAATGTATGTATGTAAGATTCTTTATTCCACCAAAAATTCAACAGATTTAGATGTGTGTGGTATCGTTAGAATCCTTTCACCATCACGGTTGACATAGGATACCTAAACTGTTAAAACTGAAATAACAACAATGGCATAATGTCAATTATTTATGTTACAAAAAAGTTTTCTAATAATTACAATATAGGTATTATTTAAAAGGTTTTAATGTGACCGTCTCAATTACATACAAATATAGTAGCATTAAGAAACGGGGTAAAACGTGATAAATACTAGAAAATACATTGATTACTTCAAGCACATAAAAAATCAAGTTGGAATATTTAATTACACATTTTTATTAACTTTATGATATACTAGCTTTTGCCAGCAGCTCCGCCCGCCCTAAATTTGGTTAACGGCGTAGGATTCTTACGGCAACTCCTTGATTATATTAAAGAAGTTTGTTATAGCAAGCTATAGATGCAGCTATGGTTCGTTCATTCGGTTATAGTTACTTCCGTGGGAACTTTTGAATTTCCCGGGATAAAAGTAGCCTTTGTCCTTTTCCGTATCTTTAACCATTCCTGTGTGCAAAAGTACAGCTCATTAAAATGCTCCCAGTGCAGCAGGATTAAGTAAAAAACGTAAAAGTTATTCCAGCGGGATCTTTTGAATTTTCCGGGATGAAAAATAGCCTATGTCCTTCCCAAGGACTCAGACAAATTTCATCTAAATCAGTTGAGCGGTTTCCGATCACACACTCACAAACTTTCGCCTTTATAATATTAATCGGATGCGAGACAATAAAAAAAATAAAAAAATTTTTTACAAAAGTCCTAAAACGCGCGGGATATATAAGTGAGACAAGCGAGCGTTATTATCCCCTCAACCGACCACGGCATGGTCGTAAAACCATAGGTAGACGGCCTCGGCACGTACTAACGGCCCCAGATGACGATCTCGCTGTCCGGATAGCGAGATTAGTCTCTACGACCTCCCCTAATAGTCAGAATCCTTCAGAGTTTCGCCTCAAAAAGTCCGGTGAAGCAGTAATGGCTGCAA
The DNA here is from genome assembly GCA_946406115.1 of Apoda limacodes. Taxonomy (NCBI): domain Eukaryota; kingdom Metazoa; phylum Arthropoda; class Insecta; order Lepidoptera; family Limacodidae; genus Apoda; species Apoda limacodes. Next base: position 44,974,247 of record OX291540.1, read on the forward strand.
CAGCCAACTGCATTGTCAGTTCAGAAAAAAAAAGCGGCGGTTACATCTTTCTTCCATTAGAAATTATTAATAAAAACAAAGGAATTCCCTGCACTAGAACTAGGCTTTACAAGGCACTAAAAGCGCTTTAAAAAATAATTGAAAAACTCGACGGTCGTTAAAAAAATCGAACTAAAAAGTAAAAAAAAAGTTTTTTTTTTCAAATAGGACGAAAAAAGTTTTGAAAAACCAATTGACTTAGGTGCCTACTTGACATAGTCAAAGGCGATCAATTGTAAGTTCGTACAGGATAAAGATTCACGACTGTGTCTGTGCCTACACAATGCTTATACAGAAATGTTTATGAGATAAAACTTAACTAGCATACTACCTGAATAGCTTATCGCAGTGCCTAAACAGTTAGTGATTTCTTCTGCCGTCGAAAAAGGTAACCCGCACATCTTTACTACACGACGTTATTCGTGCAATCTTTTCACTGTTCTCTTACTTAGCTAAAACCTTACACGGTTGTCCTAGAAAAAGTAGCACCTACGCTCTTCCTTCCGCCTACGTACAGAGCGCCCACTCACGTAGCTACATATCTTCTCAATCTTCTGCTACACCTACTCTTCTTAATTTTCTTCAAGACTCTTACTGACGATATACAACTGGGTGGGACACTGCGAATAGGGAGGACACGAGTTGGGAACGCACATCGACACCTTATCAAAGAAAGGTGTATTGTTTGAAGGTAAGACTGTGTCTGTACCTACACAAAGCTTATAAAGAAATGTTTATGAGATAAAACTTAACTAGCATACTACCTAAATAGCTTATCGCAGTGCCTAAACAGTTAGTGATTTCTTCTGCCGTCGAAAAAGGTAACCCGCACATCTTTACTACACGACGTTATTCGTGCAGTCTTTTCACTGTTCTCTTACTAAGTTAAAACCTTACACGATTGTCCTAGAAAAAGTAGCACCTACGTATATGCGCCCACCCACGTAGCTACATATCTTCTCAATCTTCAGCTACACCTACTCTTCGTGTTTTTCTTCAAGACTCCTACTGACGATATACAACTGGGTGGGACACTGCGAATATTATATAATGGGCTGTTTTCCAAGAAATAGTTTGAAATGATTTCCAGGGCTACTTTCTATCATCGCGTGGCTATTAGCAGAGAATCCATCCTGACATCTTATAACACCTCACATCTCTCTCTCATCTCACGTACAATGCTGTTTAAGAGGAACTTCCTGCCGCAAACGCTTAAGTCGTGGAATGTTCTCTCTTAAGAAAGAAGTTATTCTTTGCTCCCATGGGCAACTCGTGAGTAATGTCTCCGGTGTCAGGCTGACAATAAGCTTATCAGCAACCTTCGTGGTATAAAGATAAATCTGTATACGGCAAAAAAGCGTACGTGAAGACCACAATCCGCACTGGGCCCACGTGTGTTAGCACAAGTCACCCCACAGGGTAGGCCGTGCCATAGCGGTGGGCACGTATGAGGTATTTGCTGGTTAATAAATACGTAGTTAATTATAACAAGTATTTAATTTGATACTATAGACCCTAGGAAGAACCAAGACGTTTGCAATATTGCAAACACATCCCAAAGAACCTATTCAATTTCATAAAAAAATACCGGATCATTGCCCTCACTACAGTTGTTTTCTTTTAACACAACCATATTTTTTACTGCACAAGCTAAAATCACAAGTTCGTTGGACGATGGACGGTTAGATCTTTAAATAGGTAAAACGGATAGTAAAGAGACGCCATTTTGAATGTTTGCTGTTAAAAGTTGTTTATGTAGGGTTCCTTAGACAATTGGCAAAAACGGAACCCTTAGTTTTGTCATCTACGTCTGTCTATATTCTGCCATCTTTAGATCGATACTCATCAAATTTTATTGGAAGGTGAAATAGAAATGTAAACAGCCATACAGGTGTCGTACAAAGAACAAACTTTCTGTAAGGAAAGCTTTTATAACAGAAGGATATAACTATATGTTTCATACATTGAACTGGGAGATAAATCTTTTCACGCACAGTGTGGGATGTAAATGGATATGTACTTTATAAAAAGTAAAGATTTCGAAATAAACTTTCCTCTTAGCTGCGTAAGTACTTTACAGTTAGTTCAGAAAATCAGTTTTACAAAAAGTAATAATAAATAAATAAATATTTTTGCACATTACACACAACGCCATCTGGCAAAACTTGTACTATGGATACTTGATAACGGATAAAACTACATAAATATACACATAGAAAACACCCAGACACATGAAAAATACAAATGTTTGTCTTGTGCGAAAATCGAATCCACGCTCCAGCAGTAGGGTCATTATCCACTAAGCCTCGAAGCCGACAATAGTAGAGTCTTATAAATAATACTAACCAAAGTTTTTTTTACACAAAAAATTCATAAGTTTTCAGACATCTGCAATTTCAAATTTTCAAAATTCCTTATGTGATGAATACAAATTAAAAAATGTAATGGGGGCGCCACTTTCACTTATATTAGGGCCTTAAACTGAGGGATGATTGTTTTTTCGCGAACCCCCATCGTCCGGGATATAGCTTCGCGTTTGATAGGGCTAGGATTATAGCGTTGGATAGGGCTCCAAAAATGCAATTGAGATTTCTATAAAACTTTTTGTCATATGTATATTTTTCGAGTTCTTGGCTCTAATTCTCAAATCGTGTGATATTAAAATCTGAAAATATAAGCAATATAATAATTGCAATAATTCCTTTTCTTATCCGTCTCTCTATCTGTCAAGACCCTTTTTCTTAGGAACACGTAAAGGTATCAAGTTGAATTTAATACCAAATACAAGGTCTACGGTCCCTTGAAGCTGTAAAAAAACAAACTTCTAAGGTAAAGATAAGGTATCAAGTTGAAATTAATAACAATTACTAAAGTCTACGGTCACTTAAAGTTGTACAAAAAATCAGCTTCCAACTCAAAAAGTGGTACAAATAAATCATAACCTATGGTGTATTTTCCGTTTACTTACCTAGAATCATAAAATTTAGTAAGAAGCAATGCCATGTAACAAACATAAAGGGCAAAATCTAATAACCGTAAACTTGTAAAAAAAAATTTTTCTTGCGATTTTAAACTTATTGGCAGTTAGTAAAGTACCCGCGGCCTATGTTGAGGTATTGGGACCACAGTTGTCCAACGGCAAAGTTAAATATTTCCCTCGATACATGTTACCTTTTACGGATCCCTCGGTGCGCGGGACCGACTCGCACTTGACCGTTTTCTTTTTACTTCTATGCTATAAATTCGATGTGAAAAATCTGAAATCAAATACAAAGATATTTGATGCTCGCCGCTAGTTTTAGACTACTTTTTATTACGGCGGCGTATTTTAGTAATGCAATAGACATAAAATAAGTAATTCCATTCCGTTTATAGGTAATACAAGATCGAATCGCCATTATTTTTATTAAGTTGACGCATAGTTCCGTATAGTAAGAATTATTACGGGTATCTAAAAAACTTAGCGATTGTGTCCAAATCATTTTCGTTGATAATATTTATAAAGCCTTATTATCATGATTTTTCTCAGATTTTTAGATCACGCGGTTTAAAAGCTATAGAAGGGTGAAAACACAATTTTTTCAACTTTGGAGGAAGCCAATAACTCGCAAAACCTTTTTTTTCAGGGAAAACACCTTAAGCGTAACGCATCTTTGAAGTCCTATTCAATGATACTCCACATGATGGGGATCGCAAAAAAAATTAATCCTCGGTTCAATGTATGGGGAGCTACCCAGGAAACAATATTATGTTCAATTTCCATAACATATCTGTATGGCGATTCACAAGACATATCTCTGTACCATTGCATTAGAATCTATCCAAAGAATTATAAGACGAATTTATAATGGATCCGTATGTGCTATTAGGCCCTAACAGGCACTTACTTTACTACATTTCACAGGTTTTCCGTGAGGTGTTCCGTTAGCTGACCCAACTTACGTTGTTTCGCTATAGTTTAGTTTAGCTATATTTTACGGCTAAAGTTAGGAGTCATATTAAACTTAAGATCAGCCGGCTAAACTTTGGGTCAATTCACACAGAGACGCGATGTGACATGAAGCGGCTTGAAGATGCAACAAGCTACACATGATACCTCGATGTCGAGACAAATCTGTATATTACGTACAATTTTATGAATTGTAGTTTTACCGATTGAATTAATAATATAAAAAACCAGCCAAGTGCGAGTCTGTCTCGCGCACCGAGGGTTCCGTACAAACTTATTATACGTAGATAGCTCTTCCATCATGAGATTACTAGGTCAATTCTACTAGGTCAACGGGTAGTACCCCATAGGTTTTAATTTATTTTTGACACAATATGCGATAAAAATTACCGTATTTTGGACATATTTTTCTTTCACATTGACTTAGAAGCTTCTTTTTTTACAACATTAAGTGCCCATAGACTTTACTATTTGGTATTAATTTAAACTTGATACCTTCACGCGTTTTTCAGTAAAAATGTCTTGACAGACAGACAAACAAACTTTATTTTTTAAATGTGTTATAATTACAAATTTACAAAATTCAGATTTATTTCTCTATATCTGTGATGTAAAACCTTGCTTCGTGTCAAATTTCATGATTCTAGGACAACGGGAAGTACCACACAGGTTTTGATTTGTTTGTGAATGCCAAAATATGCGACAAAAATAGCCGTTTTTCTCCGTATTTTTTTACTGAGTTGACTTACGAGCTTGATTATATTACAGCTTCAAGGGACCATAGACTTTAGTATTTGATACTAATTTATTAATTAACATTAATTTCAAATTGCGTTCCTGAGAAAAGGTTCTTGACAGACAGACAGATGGACAAAAAAGTGATCTTATAAGGGTTCCATTTTTCTTTTTGAGTTACGGAACCCTAAAAGTTACTTAAACATGAAATAAGTTTAATTTACCGTCCTTCAAGAGTGTTGAAATCAGTTGTATGACACTCGAGAGCTCTGCTCAATACAACTCGCCTGCATTACGCCCTCGCCGTACAACCCGCAGCCTCATCCGTACTGAGCAGTCTAGCTCACTTGTATCATAAGTTCATAATGTGGGTATTATTTTGTTTTAGAAATTAAGTACACAAAAACCCTACTCGCTTCTCTCTACATATGAACATATAATTTTGTGATATGCAGTCGGTAGGTACTATGTACACAGTAATATATATATATATATATATATATAATAATATAGGTATTAAAAAAATATACTGCGAAATTCAATCCTGCGGCAAACCGTAGCTTGGAGGTCTTTGAAGTTAGCACACCATTTTAAGCCAAACGCAAAATAAAGTATACCAAAATTTGCCGTTTTCTTTCCGATATTTATCCGTTATATTAAAAAATTTGGCGTTGTACTATTTAAAAAAAAAAGGGTCGGCTAACTTCACTCGAACTTTATTTTGCGTTTGGCTAAAAATGGTGTGCTAACTTTAAAGACCTGTAGCGTGACGCGAGGTATTTGTAGCAACCGACAAAGTCACCATGCGACGTGGAAAATGTATAACATCATATATACATATATGATGTACAATAACAAGGTACTTTTTCCCTAATTCTATTCCGCAGATAAAGTTCTGTCGTTGTACGGAAAGAACTGCCGTGACACAGGCCTTTCCTAAGACAAAAAGGCTTAGGCCACGCCCAGTCAATCCTGTAGCTCACAAGCTCCTGGTTATATGACGAAAGACCCAGACCGATGGTTAAACGTGCCCTTACGAAGTACAAAAATGTGCCACTTAACATCACCAGACGTTGCTTGGATTCGCATATCATTTTCGACACTCGAATGTACCTCGGCCACGCGTTCCATGTTAGTATCTAGATATAAAGAGGGCAAACTAAAGTGGCAAATCAGTAGGCTACATCACTCGTCGACCCGATAACCGAAGCCTAAGAAAGATTCTCGAGTGGCGACTACAAATCGGAGGACGCAGCGTGGGAACATGTGGGCACACGACACGTCCCGGTTAGGGCCGCAGGAAGTCTATGGGCGCGGGCGGCTCAGCACCGGTCTTTTGTAAAGACATAGGGGATGCCTACGTTCAGCAGTGGGCGTCTTCCGGCTGACACGACGATGTAGATATAAAGTAGTTGCAATTCATCATTGTTACTTATGCGATAGGGCACGCCAAGGTGAGGGTTGAACGTCGCGATACTAAAGTCAAGGTTGTCTGATTCATTCTATGCGGCATGATAATGCTTTTACGATTTTTTACCATCTTCACGACATAGTTCCTGATGTATGTATATATAACGTTACGGCTTTAATTCCCAAAAGGTTGGTGCTTTACAGTTAAAGTCCAGCCCCAAATGGAGTACTACTGCCGTCTCTGTGCGGGTGCACCCGATACCAGCTTGGCCCGTTTAACTCGAGAGACTTTGCCTCCCTGTGTGTGTTCTACCGCTTGTATAATAGGATGTGTTTTTAGGAAATGTTCAAAATGATGCCAACGGCTACAGTCTACCATCGCACCGCCTGCCATCGGCAGGGAATTCACACACCTTAGAACCTAAATGGTCACGTACAGTGCGGTTTCAGAGAAAATTCATCCCGCGAACGCTTAGGTTACATCATACATAAATACACCCAGACTCCTGTCAAATTATGAAATAAATGTTTTTCCAGTGCGGGAATTGAACCCACAGCCTCACAGCAGCTGGACACACTACCAACTAGGTTGCAAGAGAGCATTTATATCGAATATTATGTTAATTTTTACATGTACTATGTTGCCTCACCTGTTGATTGTTTCCACTCTGTAATGTGTTTATAGGCAAAGGCCTCTTTTTAGAGAAAGGAGGCTTAAACATTGGTTCACCGCCTCGGCAGTGGAGATTGACAGACGCTATCGTGCTAGTGGACAGTCAACTCTATCGGAATAGCCATCCTAACGACTGCTTTCATTTCAAAACAGCGGGATCGGCTTAACGTGCCCTCTAAAGAACGGATGGGCTTAGGAAATTACACACCTATAGCGGTTACCCATACTATGCCAACCATTCGCATTTCCGACGTATAGGCTTTTGAAATAATTTTATTGTTTGTTTTTTATACCACTAGGCGGAAAACAGATTAACGGACCGCCTTATGTTATGCGATTACCGCAGCCTATGGACGCTAACAACACCAGAGACATCACTCGTGCGTTGCCGACTCTTTAAAATTCTAATAACTTCTTTCTCGAAATACCCCTTATTGCAGTTCTTAGAGAAAACCTTAGCAGGGATCTCATTCCACAACCTAAGCGGTCGCGGGAGAACTTCCTTTGAAACGGCACTGTACGTACTTTACTGTACTGTTTTAGTTCTATTGATCGTATGGTAACTTATAATGTGCTAGTAGAGTGGTCACCCATCCAATGACTGTTTCCAATTAATGAAGTCTGATTGTTTTTTTATGTAAGTAATTATAATTACTTACATAATTACTTGCTTAATTAATGCAATTCGTAGGTACATGTTTTAAAAAAAAAAACAATTGCTATTATTCACCTATTTTCGATAAGTGAGAATTTATTTTAAAATTTTAGAAAATATATTATAAATATAAAATATATTTTAGAAATTTTTACTACGTAAAATAATATATCGATATTAGAAAGAAATCGTCAAAAACATATTTATATTCTTTCTAGTAGACATACAGCGAACACAGTGTATGGTGAATACAATGTGACAGGGTGCGACATCAAGGTGAGGGCCGATCGACGTGATATAAAGGTGAAGGATACCTGAATTATTCTGTGCATTATTGGTGTCACCTTTATTACATCATTTAGCTTTTTATAATACGTAACTCTACTAAGACTATGGCCGTAAAATATAAAAGCCGTTTAAAATATAAAGAAATGCAACAGTCTTACAAAAAAAACCAAACCCTAAAGCAAATCGAACATTACATAAACTGGGCGTGTTCTTTTTGTACATATTTCTATACATAGACATATATAGACATATATATACATATATATACACATATACATATATATAAATAATAATTTTTTTAAAAGAGATTCCCATGTTTCCTACCGGCTCATCTTCTCTCCTAAAATACAGCAAAAAATACAATATTTACTTTCTGTATAGAATACAGTGTGAGGCAAGAGCAAAAAATTTATATATCCATCCTTAACACAAATGTTTTCATCATATCAGCCTTTTTGGTCCACTGCTGGACGTAAGACTCTTCAATGGCGCGCCTTTTTCTCGGACCCTGCCTTTTGAATCCATCCACCAAAAGACTGAAGGGAATCCTACGCTTGGCCTGCCAGCACCTTGTGGTCTCCACTCTAGTTAAGGTAACAGACGTGATCAGCTCAATTCAAAATGTTAGATCAATACCAGATAGTTTAAAGTCCTTAAGGTTGGCTGAAGTGCAATTATGTACATATCGTGCCTCGGCTCGGCATGCACAGAGATAGTGGCTGGAAGTCACTGGACAAGAAAGGAGAGGGCCTATGTCCCACAGTTGACTGCTGCAAGTTGATTGCTCTTTAGAAATATCAGATGTAATTACCTTTACTAATACTGTAAAGTACTGTAAAAAAATTTACAGCCATAGTGAAAAATCTAAGAAAAGTGATGAAAAATGTAACTTGTTTTTCAATGTCAAAGTTATATTGACATTCAGGTTTTCTAAGGTTCTTTTCAAATCCCAGGCACTGTCTACTTTGAGTTCCTTGCTTTACAATAAAAGGACCAGCCATTCAGCCATGGCAGTAGCCAGAAATATCTAGGGCTACCCCATCCTAGAGTCCCCGAGTGCCTGTGTAACCAGGACTCTGTCACTCAGCAGTATCTATATAAATTTTCGACCCCTGAGTCTTTTTTTAGAGGTGAGATAACTACTGGGCTGTGCCACATGCTTGTTGCTAGCTTTGCATAATGTCACAGCATTTTTATATGACGATTGTAATTTTGATATTTACCACCATGTCAGAAAAGATTGCATACACAAGCTGGCACAATAACAGCCACCAGACCATAAGCACTCTCCAGCCATATTGTTTTTACATAATTTTAACCAACCTTTCTAGGTTGAGATTTAAAAGAGATTTTATTGCTCTGCTTAGTTGACTCTCTGTTAAGTCAGTGCAGTTTTGGTACAAGTCATGCTCGGATTCAAGCACTACCCTGGCCACCGCATACCTACTTGTTGGAAGATGAAAAAGATACATTGAAACATCCTATATCTTTCATTTTCAGATCTTTTTCTTGCCTTACTATGGTGGCAACTAAACTTGATTCTAATTGCCAAATGTCAATTTTCCAGTGGGCCCCAACTTCCGGTTACTTAAGGTGCAAGTTTTAGTCAACAATTGAGTTTGTTGAATGTTAAGGTTTTATTTTTCGGAAGTGTGTACTGAAGTACACTTGTGTCTATGCTTGCCTCATAGGCATATACATAATAAGTTCTTACTTAGGCAGCCATTACCTTCAGAAATTCCTTTATAAAGAGTAATTTTCTGGTATCATCTGCTAAGGGATTTCCAAGCAATACATATTAACATACCCTCTTACATGAGATTTGACCTATATTTCCTGTTTGGCATCTGATACTAGATGGTATATATCTTATACTTTTCCACAATAAAACGCACAAAGGGAATTTAGCTTGGTTTATTGTAGTAATATTATTTGTGGGAATATGACCAGATCAAAGTTAAATGCCAGTACAAGTAACCCCCATAAAAGTAAGAAATTATCAAACCAGGGTGACCGTGTTAACTGATGCTGTATTAGTGCTATACCATATTTGCTTTGATACTTCAAATTGACTATTCCATAGCTCAAAACCAAAAGTAAGAACTTATCAAACCAGGGTGACCGTGTTAACTGATGCTGTATTAGTGCTATACCATATTTGCTTTGATACTTCAAATTGACTATTCCATAGCTCAAAACCAAAAGTAAGAAATTATCAAACCAGGGTGACCGTGTTAACTGATGCTGTATTAGTGCTATACCATATTTGCTTTGATACTTCAAATTGACTATTCCATAGCTCAAAACCTATTTGACTGACCTTTTCTAGAAGTTCTGTACCATAAGGTCCAGATTCAACTTCTTGTCCATCTGATACGGCTATTTCAGCAAGGCAGTCAGCCTCCTCATTACCCATAAGGCTTATGTATTGGCAAACATATTATGACAAGATTTTTTTTATATTATTATACTTTATTAAATTACCTAGTTTTATTAGCCTACCTTTTCTAGTGTCAGATTGTGAGTACTTGGTCTGAACAGTTGGCTTTTTAACTCTTTTCATACAAATTAAATAGTGTTGTTTTAACTTTTTAACAATTAATTCTTCGGTATGATGGACTGTAGAATCGTAACTGCCTTACTTATTTTAGAGACAATTAGGATTATATATGATCAAAACAATTTTCCAATGACAAAATCTGGCTGTCACCTGGGCAGAAACCTCTAATCGACATTATAGACTTCATGATTAGAATGAAGATGACATCTCTTCTGTTATAACAAACCCTGCATTAATAAATGTTTGGAGGATGGATTTGATGTTCAAAACAATGAAAATATAGGTGGCATAGGTGTGCGCTATCAAAACCTACCAAAAAAAGATATCATGATTCTACACTTCCCTTCCCTCCAGTTTTTTACCCCATTATTAATGTTCCACACTAAAATCTTTTCAAATCATTCTTAGGTGATAAGTTGTTCGGAAACTGTAGTGTCACCATTCAGGTGTTAACACCATCAACACCTACCTCAAGGGCATGGGGTTCATAGTGTAATGATGCCACAACTGTCAAAGTGATGTTTGCTTGTATGAAACAACAGTTCAAACTCTAGTAATCATTTAGGTATTTTGCAGGTGTACTGATTTCACCTTGCATCCAGAAAATCAGATGTTTAAGCCCCACATGTACCAATGAGCTATTTTCTTAATTTCATAAGTACATTAATTAATCAGACCACTAGCTTGGCGGCGAAGAAAAACAATGTGAGGAAACCTGCATATGTCAAGTACAGGTAGGCCATGCCCTGGGGACATATGAGGCTAATAAGGAATATTAGTTGTTTATAACCACAAATAGTAATCTTTTGAATTTACAAAATAGCATTGTTCCAGCCAAGTGTTAATAAACATTATTATTTACAAAAAAAATACCTACTTTATTTTGTCCAGTAAATTTTTCTTTACCAAATAGGCACAATACACATTGCTTGTAAGTTTACATAAAAAACAGCTACTTTGTACGGTACAGTTATGTTTCTATTATTACTACCACCACTGCTTACTTGTCTTGATTCCCTAAGTTGTATAAAGTTAATATGGTATATTGACAGGTATATGCATTAAAGTCAAAGTGCAATTTCACTTTTTTTTACTCTGATAAGACAGAACTATAAATATATGTATAAATGAATGAGTCAAGCATACAACTAAGATATTAATATGACTGATGACTATCGCAGTATGATCAAAGGTTTAAAAGTTTTGGGAATATCATCATAACCACCTAAATTTCAATTACAAAAAATAAAATAATTTGACATATAGATTTATACGGGTAGTGTAGTGTAAAGATTATAACTACAAAAAACAAAAGTGTTTACTTACGAGATTTATGCCTTCTGATGCATGTAATTCATCAAAACAGATCCAATACCCTGATTATATTTAGCTTTAACTGCTGGCAAAAATAGAAAACTATACACTGATCACAAAAAATCAAGAAACAGTCACATTATGTTCGGAATGTATATTAAACTGGTGTCATGCCATAAACTTTAACAAGGGGGGTAAAAATTAAGGCCTATGTTGTAAAATGTAACTTTATAGTAGTTTTTATTGAGGGAGGAACACTTAAGAATTAAAAGTACACACTATTATTAATAATTTACATGAACAAAGGTCCGTGGAATGCCAGAACAGTTTTCAGAAGCGTCCACGTCCATTTATTTTCACAATGAACTCGTTTTTGGGATATTTCACGAATAAAATCGCTCAGTGTGAATGACATGTAAATTTGACATGCGCACTTCCATCCATCAAACAATTCTAGTTTAAGCGACATCTATGATAGTAAACATAAAACATTAACCACACTAACTGAACTAGCCATCTTAAGGTTTAAGTACTATTGTTATAGATGGCACTACCAACCTATATTATCGATTCAGCTACTCGACAATAGATGTCAATAGCTTCGATTATAAAAACATTTAAATATTATTATAAAATGAAACGAGTGCTATTTTTGTAATTTTGCACACACACGTTACTCAAATGACAATGGTCCGATGATGGAACCGGAAGGTGGTCATAGAACCTCTGTAACGAAACGACGCCATCGAGTACTCTGCTCTGGTTTTAAACGATAACCAGGGTCCTATAAAAGCTGGTTTGTAAAAAAACGCCGCTAAAGAAGTTTTCACTTCAAAAATACGTATATTCTTGTTAAGCCTAAAATGCTCAGAAAATGTAAGGAAACTGCTAGTTTTTATGTAACATCATTTCAATTCATTGAATTCCTACTATAAAACTACATAAAGGTATGTACTAAACTGTGTTCGTTCGTTAGCTTACTTAGTTGGCTCCTATGATTGGTTAGCTTACTTAGTCGACTCCTTTGGTTGGTTAGCTTACTTATTTGGCTCCTAGAAAATGCTCTGTCCAGGGACCTTATTGGGAAAAGTCTCGAGCTATTCGGACTCAGAAATTCGAGACAAGAATGTATGGAAGTTTGACTTATCTCTCGAAACTCGTAAATTTTTGTCCCAAATTCCAGAGTTCGAATAGCTCGAGCCTGTTTCCAACAGTCTAGCTATGTCTATGTTTGTCCTTCTTTTACACAGTAACAAACCGTCGAGGTATTTTCATAGAGGTAGTAACGCCTTGAAAAACGTAGAAAACTAAGGTTTTTCTCAGGGTAAATAGGGTACAAATCCAATTCCAGTTAAATGAGTAAAGGTAGTTAGGTAGGTGAGACCTACATTATTTTGTTAGAATGGTCGGTCACACCTATACGCAACGTCTGCGATCAAATGACACGTATTTCTACCAAAAATACGAATGATACAATCGTGCGTGGGCACAGACCGCAACATGGAGTTACGAAAGTTAAAATCAACTCTGTTTCGTTGAACGGAAAGAGTTGTGCATAAAGTCACGTACAGTGCGGTTTCAGAGAAACTTCCTCCCGCGACCCTTAGGTCGTGGAATAAACTCCCTGCCAAGGATTTCTAAAAGGGCTACAATATGGAGTTCTTCAAAAAAGAAGTTATTAGATTTTTATAGGGTCAGCAACGCGCGAGTGATTTCCCTACTGTTGAAAGCGATCATAGGCTGCGGTGACCGCTTACCATCAGGCGGAATGTTAATTTCTTTGTCATCTTAGTGGTATAAAAAAAAAGACTGATTATATGCACTACAAAAGTTTTCTTGTTTCTTTTTCAAAGAATTTTTAAGTTATTGTATGCTGCATATTGCCTACATTATTGTGAACATTACAATACTGCTGGCAGTGATGTAATGAAACACTTAGCTTTAAGGCACACTAACTGCTTAACTAGCGGCGCCAAAAGATATTCTCTTTTACCCTTTTTGTACAAAACACATTTTAAAAATGTAACAAATTAATTATTTAGGACTAGTGACAGGCTATTTAAGACCGTAATGAGTCGTTTCTAGAATATACCTATAAGTAGTACATAGCGTGAAACAGAAACGCTATCTTCAACTCACAGGTATATGCCAGATACATGAAATAACATTCTGAAAATAGCTTGTCACTAGGTATAAATAATTGGTTTGTTTTATTTTTGAAATGTGTTTTGAATAGAGAGGAAATAAAAATATCTTTTGGCAGCGCCAGTTAAATAGTCACCTTAAGGTGGTGTTCATTGTCTGATGATGAGACGGCGAAACTATTTAAATATACAAAATAATTCGTTGGATTTACTTATTCCGGGTCTTAATGTGAACCGGAAGGTAAGCATAGGTCTACTCTGGACAGATCTAGGTGGTGAGGGCCTGATGATAAAGCCGGAAGAAGGCCATATAGGATCTCCTACTTCAGTCGTGATTGATCAGTTACCAAGGATAGGGTTCTTTTGTAGCTTTATTTAATTACTTTCTATAAATAGTACAGATACTTTTTAGTCCGTTAGTTTATAAATAAAAGTTTGTTTTTTTAAAAGTATTTTTAAGTTTTTTACATAATTTTATTCATTTCTTGTTTGTTGAACACACATTGTAATGCCGCCGTCTCCATTTAGAATGCGTCTTCAGGGTTCCATGTTTTCTTAGTCCTTCTAAGAACCTCAGCGGCCCAGGTAGAAATGACGTCAGCATATATTATTACTTAATCTTAATACTATAAAACAAAATTAATCTTTATTCGTTAATAAAATGTTTTGTCTAATCAAAAGGTTAGAGAAAACATTGCATTCTTTTAAAACGCCGGACTCGAGAAGGTTCTTGATTATTCCAAAATGGTCCTATAGATTCTTCATATAGATCTGATGATGAGTTACGGAGACAGACAACGGAACTCTTCAAAAAGTTACAGCAAATCAACCACGATTGCTGGTATCGCATAAATATGCATTGTTTACGCAATCACATAACATAACATCACGCCTGTTCACTCGAAAGCAATTCGTCACTCAAAAGTAAAAATAGTAAAAAATAAAAACTTTTTAACAAATAAAACCTCCGGCTACAAAAAGATAAAAATTGTTACTTATTTCCAAAAATCTGATCTAAATTACAGCTTGACAGCATCGAAAAACCTGCAAAACTTTGCCTGGGCTGTGTTCTGAGGAGTTCGAAATGACGCCCAGGACTACTTTCTACCATCGCACCATTTATTCTCACATCTTAGAGCCTAAATGGTCGCGTACAGTGCGGTTTCAGAGAAACTTCCTCCCGCGAACGCTTAGGTTGTGGAATTAGCTCCCTACCTAGGTTTTCTATAAGGAGTACAATATGGGGTTCTTAAAGAAGTAAATTACTAGGCTACATTTCTGGAGGGTCGGCAACGCGCGAGTTGTGCCCCAGGTGTTGCGAGCGTCCATAGGCTGTGGTGATCGCTTACCATCAGGCGAACAGTGAACTTGTTTGCCAAAAGTAAAACATAATTAAAAATATTGTATTTTTACTTGTACATCAATATTGAAAGTTCATTTACAAATGGGATAATGTATGATAAGACTTACCAAATACTTCCATTTTAACCATTTTCAAAAATGGAGGAGGTTCTATGTTCGACGGGTATATTTTTTTTAGTGTTTGTGCATCAATTTCTCCGTCAATTGTGAAACGATTTCAAATTTTTTTTTATTCGATAGAGTATAGATAGAGCTCCTGAGGTGGCCCCATATTAATGAAGTGGATTCAAAACTTAAACTTTTGGAGAAAAAAAATAATTGATGTTAATTTGGAACTGGTGAAACACGCCTTTTAGGTTGATGATTGTATAAAATTTTGTTACAAGTACGGATGTTTTTTGTGTTCGAGAAAAAAAAGCAATTTGTCACTCAAAAGTGAAAAATAAAAACAGGGACAAGTGAACCAGTTAATAGAACCAGGCCAACCTTCTAGAATTAAAAAAATTACAAAAATTATGATTAATTATGAATTTCAAAATTATGAACTAATTATTATTTAACTTTGGGACAAAAAGACAAAAGTATTAATGAAAAACTTCTAAACAATCTTTTTTTTTACTTTAACTAAACCCATTAGTTGGTGGCGTCAGTTCGGAATAAAAAAAAAGAAAAAAATGCCTGTCCTTTTTTATTTGGAGATAATCTGAAAAAAATTAGATACGACAACTTTAGGCGGGACATCTAGTAGGTATATATAAGCTCCTACACCGTTTATACTGATCACCATGAAACTTGGCACATTGAAGTGTTTTCATAGTGAAAGTTTTTTTTTTGCAGTCAATTTAGCTATAACACGCTACTATCCCCTAGAGCTGCAGCACCCAGAGCAGAGGTCTAGAGGGAACATACGTAGTAGTTGGCCACTAACGGGGTTTTAGTGAGTTGAAATCTCACATAGGTAACCCGATTTTTTACCCCAAGGGACCGGGTATCTTTGAAAGATACAAATAAGGCCAACTAGTATAACATAAAATAATAATAATAATATTTTTAGTTACATCTTTATTTTTCTTAACTTTATATTATACCCATATTATTGATAATAAATAAAATACTGAAAATGGTTTGTTTCATCTAAAATTAAAAATATATGTACCTATACGCAGGCCTATTTTAGTCACTTCTTTTTTGGGGGCACGCCTACTCTCGAATTCTTAAATTTTTTTCAGTTTTTTGGCATTTTTTCAATGATTTCAAAGTTTCCTTGCGTGCCTCCACGTGCCCCCACAAAAAAAGTTTTGATTATATGTTTTCTGAACAAAGTAAAATGTAAATGGTAGTTTAATTTATTAGTTAATTAATTTGCTTTAGAAATAGAATACACGTAAGTTCCAACACTACCGACTATTTCATTTGATATGGCCTAATAAATTTGTTTCCTGCATCTCCTTCCACGTGTAAAAATGTATAAAATCTTCATTTTCGTTAAAAGCGACACGATGTAGATCCGTGGAAATATAAAATATTATATTAAATAAGTATATTAAACTGTTAAATATGTAAAACAAGTCTGGCAACTCATCTCGAGACATCCGGGTCGACTTATAAATATTTATACCCAGCTCAACTCAGCTGATTAGGTCTCTTTTAGGAACATTACAAGGTTATTTGAGTCTTACCGTAGAATATCTAGAAAATTCGACAATTGACTGTCAAGGTTACTACTTAACTATCCATCGCGATACAACCAAAAGAACGGATAGGCAAGACTTCGATATCTGTCCTTGCCTGTTCTGAATGTCACATCACGGGTGTTTTCATCATTATAATAACAGTTATGAAGATAGTTTTGTACCTTTTCCTGATCATTTTAGGGTTCCGCAGCCGATCAGCAAAAACGGCCATTTAGTTTCGGCATGTCAATCTTACGGTACAGGAACGTGGTCTCTGTTTTCCACTTAAATAAGCTGAGTGTGCTGTGGAAAGAGCTTTTGTGTATCTTTGCGCGATAAAATCTGAAATGAGGAAATACGCCAAGTAACTAAAGTTGCTAACATGGCTTAAACAGTTAGCAAGCTGAAGTTGCAATGGGCAGGCCACATCGCTCGACGAACCAACAACCGATAGGGAAGAAAGTCTCGAGTGGCGACCACGGATCGGAACATTTAGCGTGGGACGGCATCCTACCAGGTAAACAAACGACCTGGTTAGAGCCGGAGAAGGATGGACACGCGAGGCTCAGAACTGGATGTTGTGAAGACATATGGGAGAAGCCCTCGTTCAGCAGTGCACATCTTCCTGAAACGCTGAAACGAATGCCCATCCGTAATTCGGTTTTTGTTGTATTTGTTTTTCATTGATTTTTACTAGTAATGATTCGTGGATTTTGTGGCGTATTTATGTATGTCTGTAAAAGTATAAACAATATCAGTTTAAGCGTTTAAGCTTAACAGTTTAAGCTAATAATTACAGAGTTATATCATATGTTGGACAAAGCCGCTTTTCACTCATCACTTCAGTCCTTCGAAAGACGGGTGAGCCCTTCACCACAACCTGCTACCAACACCGACGACTGACCTGGCAACCTACAATGCACGTACGCTGAGGGCCGACGAGAAAATAGTAGAACTGGAAGAAGCTAAAAGCAAGTTACGCTGGGACGCTATAGGGCGGAGGTGCGAAGACAGGGACAGGACACGCTAGTTCAACTCCGCTAACTTGATGTACTACCGGGGGGGTGACCAGCTATCCCAAGGTGGTTTCGGATTTATCGTCCGCGCGTCCCTCGTCAACAATATCATCAAAGTTGACAGTGTGTCGACCAGGGTAGCGTACCTGATAACTCAGAATAACAAAACAATATTCGCTGAAGGTCATACAGGTTTACGCGTCGACTTCGACACACCCAGACAACGTAGTGGAGGAGATGTATGAGGACATTTGTAAAGCCATACACTCCTCCAAAACACACTATAACATCGTGATGGGGCCTTCAACGCAAAATGAGGCAAACGAAGTGGTAATAAGATGAGAGTGGGGCAATTCGGATATGGACAACGGAACTCCAAAGGGCAGATGCTGGCCGACTTCATGGAAAAGGAAAATGATGAATGAAATTTATGATGAATTCCTTTTTCAAGACGCGCCCTCACAACCTGACCTGGATGAGTCCGGATGGCTGCACGAAGAATGAGATTGACTTTATCATGTCGACGGAAAAGCAAGTATTCAATGATGTCTCCGTGATCCACACGGTCAAAACCGAGAGTGATCACCGTATGGTAAGAGGCACATTGAACCTCAACATAAGGGTTGATAGGTCTTGACTGATAAAGTACACGCTCCGACCCACAACCATCCAAATCCAAAACCCAGACACCTTTTGGCTCCTACTCAAAAATCGCTTTGAATGCTTAAAGGAAGACGTATCAGTGGACGATACCAACGACAATTTTGTGGAAACAGTCCATACGGTTCTAAGTTCTTTAAAACCCACCGTACAAATAGAACAAAAAGACTCTCGGACCAGACTCTAAGCCTTATGGACGAGAGACGAAACCTTAGGCTGCAGTCTTCGTATGATGCATTGTCATATCGGCTGCTTAATAGACAGATCTCAAAATCACTTGCACGCGACAAACGCCACTTTAATACATTACATATTGAGGAGGCAATAGAACGAAAATAAGTTTTCAAAGTGTTCCCCAGAGATATTATTAGGCTAGTATTAGGCGAAGTCGTCTGGCAAAGCTGAAGACGGAGGATGGCAGCATTGTTTCATCTTGAAGGAGATCGAGAAATCCTATGGACAGTTATACACGTCGACATCGAAACCAGTTGGAAGTCCAGCTAAAGACTTTAGAACTATACTGACTCGACACTATACCGAGGATATCCTGGACGTGAGCTTGTACGAGATTATTATGGCTCTCATACAGCTTAAAAACAATAAGGCACCGGGTGATATTGGAGTTACGACTGAGCTTTTGAAAGCGGGTGGAAAACCGGTACCAAAAGTCCCTCAGAAGCTCTTCAACACCGTGATACTCAAAGGTACTTCGCCGCAAGCATGGTATAGGGGCGTGGTGGTGCTTTTCTTCAAAAAAGGTGACAATACACTTCTTAAGTATTACAGACCCATCACGCTTCTGAGTCATGTTTATAAGCTGTTTTAAAGAGTAATTACGAACCTTCTCGCTCGCAAGTTCGACGTCTTCCAGACTCCCGAACAAGCCGGTTTCCGAAGAGGCTATAGTACCGTAGAGCACATACATACGCTGCGGCAGATTATACAGAAGTCAGAAGAGTATAATCGGCCCCTTTTCTCAGCGTTTGTGGACTATGAGAAAGCCTTTGATTCGGTGGAAACATGGGCAGTGCTAAGGCTCTACAGAGATGTTGTATTGATCATCGGTATATCGAAATGCTAAAATGCTTGTACGATAACACCACCATGTCAGTCCATCTCCAGGATCAGAACTTGAAACTAATCCAACTGCAGAGAGGTGTGAGACAGGGATAATCGAATAAGCCACCCGAACAATTAAGCAGGGCATAGCGAGTTCTTGCTCGAATGAGCGGCCCGAACTGGGGAAGTACCTCCACCTTACAGAAAACCGCGGCCATAATAACACTAACATTGAGTAGTGTTGTGTTCCTGGTGGTGAGTAAGGTTGCCAAAACCTTTGAAGATTCGCTGCGCGGACAGCGAAGGACCGGCGGTGCTTGTTGCTGTCATGCTCGGCGTAGACGCGGCGTGCTGGTTTGGCGGTCAGGGAGACCTGATGACACAGCTGACCGCTGGCCGCCCGCAGGTTGAACGGGACCCCGAACCCAGGAATCACTTAATCTCCGCCCTGGGAGGCTGATCCGCCAGCCTGTGTAAAGTATCTGAAGTGGTAGTCGTGCCGGAGAAGGAGACCGGAGTGGCCCGGCTACTACAACAGAGGGGGATCAGGGGGCCTTCCAACCACCGTGCCAGCAATCGTATCATCTGTGGCGAGCTTCGGCAGTCTTAGGACCGCACCTTAACGCAGTCCACCACCATCTCGAGACTGTGCAGCCGAACATTCTTTTTCTAACGGAGACGCAGATATCCTGCCCGGCCGACACATCATACCTTCACTATCCCGGCTACAAACTCGAAAAAATTTTATGAGTCGTGCCGGTATATGTATGTTCGTCCGAAGGATATCTGCTGTCGCCGCCTTCATAGCCTTGAATTCAGGGACCTGTCGATATTGTGGGTGCGCGTAGATTACGGCGGCCACACTCGTATCTATCGTATGTACTTTCTCCAACGAGAATACCAGATATAGAGGACCATACGAGCTCCTTACTGTACCTTCTGCTGACTACTCGTCCGGACGGATACTCCGTCTCAGTGGATGCGCCTCTTGGCTCCTCGGACCACTGTCTCGTTCGGACTCAAGTGTCATGCACACAACCCGATCCTTCTGGGCCAACTAATTGGCGTCGTGTGTGGCACTATAAGTCGGCAGACTGGGATGGATTGCGAGAATTTTACGCATCGTACCCGTGGAGGCAGATCTGCTTTAACTCAGAAGATCCTGACGTATGCGCAGCCGCAGTCACTAAGACAATCGTTGCTGGTATGGAATGCTATATTCGTATATAGACGTTCATAAGTCGAGTGGGCCAGACGGTATACCAGCAGTGGTGCTTAGGCAGTGTGCTCCTGAGTTATGTCTCCTACGCTGTTCCATCAACAACATACATTGCTATGCAGATGACAGTACTGGAGACGCTTTTTACACGGGTCGTGCAAACATCCCTCGTTCCGTTGTGGAGGAAAACCGCGGTGAACTTGTGTCTCAAATCGAGACCACACTGTCCCAGGTCTCTAAATGGGGACGGGTAAACTTGGTCCGATTCAACCCTACAAAGACAGTGTGCGCGTTCACCGCTAAGAAAACTCCATTCACTGTAGTCCCACAATTCCAGAACACTCCCCTCTCCATCTCCAAGAGCATTGGGATCCTTGTTGTCGACATCTCCAGCGATGTTCAGTTCCGAGATCATTTACAAGATAAGGTGAAGCTGGCGTCCAAAAAACTTGGTGTACTCAACAGAGCGAAGCAGTACTTCACGTCGGGGCAAACTTACAAATCGCAAGTTCGGCCCCATATGGAGTACTGCTGCCATCTCTGGGCAGGTGCACCCGGATACCAGCTTGGCCCTTTTGACTCGGTTCAACGACGGGCTGTGAGAATTGTCGACGATTCCAAACTCACTTGCGGTATCGAGCCCTTAAGTCTGAGGAGAGAATTTGCCTCACTGTGTGTGTTCTACCGCTTGTACAATGGGTTGTGTTCTGAGAAATTGTTCGAAATGATACCCACGGCTACTTTCTACCATCGCACCGCTCGCCATCGGCAGGGAATTCATTCTCACACTTTCGAACCTAAATGGTCGCGTACAGTGAGAGGAACTTCCTCCCGTGCACGCTTAAGTTGTGGAATGAGCTCCCTGCCAAGGTTTTCTGCAAGGACTACAGTATGGAGTTCTTCAAGAAAGGAGTTATTAGATTTCTGAAGGGTCGGCAACGCGCAAGTGATACCCCTGGTGTTGCAAGCGTCCATAGGCTACGGTGACCGCTTACCATCAGGTGGACCGTAAGCTAGAGTAGTTTGCCGACGATATTATGATAATGGCAGAATCGATGGAGGACCTTAGCACAATGCTCGAAAGCCTCAGTAGAGCTTTCCAACGAGTGGGCTTCAAGATGAATATGGACAAGACGAAAATCATGTCGAATGGCCATGTAGCACCCACTTCAATAACTTATGGAACTCTACACTCGAAGTTGTTGACGAATACGTATATCAGGATACCTTGGACAAACTGTTCGATTAGGTAGGTCCAATTTCGAGAAAGAGGTTAATCGCCGAATACAACTCGGTTGGGCAGCGTTCCGAAAACTGCGTACTATTTTCTCGTCCTTAATACCCCAGTGCTTGAAGCCAAAAGTCTTCAATCAGTGTGTGTTTCGAGTGATGACTTACGGTACTGAGACGTGGCCGCTAACTATGAGCCTTATACGAAAGCTCAAGGTCGCTCAGCAGGCGATGGAAAGAGCTATGCTCAAAGTTTCCCTACGTGATCGAATCAGGAATGAAGAAATCCGTAGGAGAACTATAGTCGCCGACATAGCTCACCGAATCGCAAAGCTGAAGTGGCAATGGGCAGGGCACATAGCTCGAAGAACCGATGGCCGATGGGGGAAAAAGGTTCTCGAGTGGCGACCACGAACCGAAAAGCGTAGCGTGGGACGGCCCCCCGCTAGATGGACAGATGACCTTGTAAAGGAAGCGGGGAGCCGTTGGTAACGGCACAGAGTCGCACGCTGTGGAGAAAGTTAGGTGAGGCCTATGTCTAGCAGTGGACGTCAATGGGCTGATATGATGATAATTGCTTATATTTATCTTAAATTTTTAAAGTACTTGCAATGCAACCAAAAATGGGTGGCCTGTATTGGGGCCAAGGCCTTTGAAGATTCGTGACTTTGATGCTACGATTAAATTAGGTTGAAAGGAAACCGCCTGATTGCGAGTCGAAATCGCGCAACGAGAAAGAGCTCGACACTCCCTTGACCGGTTTTTTATTAAAAAAAAAACGGTTTTAACACATACTTTAAAAAAAGTATAGGCAGACATGCAGACAAATAGACCGGCAGAGAGTGTAAGCTTAGTAATAGGACTCAATTGGCACCCATTGGACACCTTTATAATTTGCTGCCGCACCAAATGCCACGATTTTACCGCGGACGTCCACGGCACTAGAGAACGTAGTAATTAGGGATACAGAAATCTAAAAATCTGGCAAGGGATCTGTTGTAACAGTCACCAACTTAGAAAATATAGTCGGAAAAGTAAAAAAATCGTACAAATAAAAAAGTACCTAGATGAAATTGGTAGTGGTGTTAATATAATGATAACATTTTGAATACTAATACTTACTAAATTAATTACAATATTTCCGTTCAAATTCGGTCGCGGCGCTTGGCAGTACAGGATACAAACTTAATCTAGTTGCTCTATCGTAAAAACAGTAACACATACAAGCTTGAATCTTGCAGTTATCATAGTGTGTTTGAGCTCTAAAATATAACAATAAATAATAAAAACCGGTCAAGTGTGAGATGGACCCGAGCCATTTACTATCTTAAATCAGCGCCATCTAGCTGTTATTAAGCGAAACAGTGACATATTTGTTTATTGGAAGCGATATTTAAAGTTAAGCAACGTCAGGCTTGGTCTGTAATTAAATGGGGGACCGCTTAGCGGTAGACCTTTTCTGTTTGTAAATTACGTTAATGGTGGTAGGTACGGGACCCTTGGTGCGCGAGTCCGTCTTGCACCTGGCTGGTTCTTTATCACTGAAGATGGTAAAATATTTAAGTCAAACATATAAATTAATTAAGTATAATGTAGCGAGAAGTAAGTTTATATTGCTTCATACTTATAAGCATAGATTCTCCACTCTGGATTCAAAACACCCGCAATATAAAGATTATTTAGATCCTTTGTGATACAGTCTACCACCTATTTGTATTGCCCACTTGCGGGTCCCAAAAAAAAGATTGCTATTAATTAGTTAATATTAGGTAGTTATTGCTTATAGTTGTGTACAAAATGATCAAGTTAAAGTGATCGTATGAACAAGAATCGTTTTATTCGTGTATGGCAGCTATATTTTGAGCTCTTATGTAATGACCTTCAAGTATCTATGACCTTATGATTCCGAAGGTAGAATAACTAGTATATATATTTTATAAGGTACCTACTTGAGTGCATAAAGTACTATTATTAGACAAAAAAAACTTCACTGACGCAAACACTGGCTGTTGAAGCCAATATAATATGCAAATGCAACACATTTTTAAAAATCGTTTTTAAAAACATTTACCTTACGTCTTTGACTTTCCGAAAAAAAAAACTTTGAAGCAATTTTTAAGGTGAAACTAAGAAAATAACATACAGACATTCGGTTTTAAAAGACCTAATTCACGTTAAATGCGAAAGAAGTAGGCTTTATACCGACTAATCGCAAAATCTAACCGTTAGTTGGCGGTAACCATTTTGAAATTCTTGTTTTTTTTTATAAGCCAAAGGAATGCAAGGTCAATCCAGTCACGGATTTTATACCTGCCAGTAACACATATGTAGGTATCGCGCACAGATATAGAAATTCTAGATCCTATAAATAATTTGTATAGCGTCTAGAAACTAAGGTTACTTGCCAATCCAGTCGAGACTAGGAGTCTAGGTTATCTGAAAAACATCTGACATTATTAGATCTAAGATTAATAACCAATAAAACAATCAAGTTATTTTTGGTTTTCGTTTTAAATGAAGATTCAATATGTAGGTACCTTTTAAATGGTTTATTCTGTTTTTATGGAGTTAGCAATAATTTGTTTTTTTGGTTTTTTTCCTGAAGTTTTGTTACTTTTTACGTACATGTTATTAAGTTTTTTAGTGTGGGTAATGCGTTGCAATAAAAAGGTGAATTAGCAAATTGTACGATGATTTATGATATAGTTAGTCTACGACAGTACCTAGTTACCTATAATACTTCATAAACTCACATAAGTTCGTCTGCATCACTGATCTCTATTATATATCTATAATAGACATCGACACGACAATACAGATAGTCACATAATGAATTCCAAGTGAAGTGAACCATCCATATATATTAGCTTCTTGAGTGAACCAGTGTTTTGGGATGTGTGTTGATATGTGATATTATGTCATTAAATGAATACGTCAGTTTCTTTTTGGTATAAGTACATGTACGGGATTGAAACAAAAGTGGCGCCTTTGGCGTAGCATTTCTGATTTCCATTGTGAACCTAATTAAAAAAAAAATTAGATCTTGACTAACAATCATAGTAATAACGTAGTGTCGTGTCTAAATATTAAATAACGAACTTCACCTCGTATTCAGTTTTTCTTAACCGAATGAAAAGCTGCAACGGAATCCTTGTAACTTCGTTATGTCCACTCGTCCGTTTTGAAGAAAGTTGGTTTATAGTGCAAAAACTTTTCTGACCCGGTGGAACTACTATCGCCATATTGAAATGGTGTGAACTTATTACGACACTGGCCACAAAACACCCAAGGTCAGATGGTCAGAAAAGTTTGTTGCACTGTACAAGTTTTTTAGATATTCACTAAAAGTCATTGTAGGGAATGATAAATTATTAAGTTAGCTTACACGCAATTCGCTGGTGTTTTATTTCATCCGGTCGGTTTTTTATTCGATCGGTTTATTACCCGCCTATATCGTTGGGATGGACAGCGCAGCCCAACCTCAACCGCTAGAAATTCGTTTTATGTATAAATTAGTTGTTTTATTTTTATTAGTAAGCAATGGTAATAAGCAAAATAATTATAGTTGATGATTTTTATAAGTGCATTTTATAGAGCCACTGCCTTTTCTAGTAAATACACCAACGAGCAAAACTAACATAAACGACGATATTTCATATCTTAACTAGTAAATATAGCTTCATGAAACAAAAAAGTATATAATTATAAACGGGTTGCACTCCGGGAGTGACGGCAGAAGTGAAAATCTTACTAGCTATTTACTTCCCATCACTTCGTATGCATATTTAATTATTATAAATAATAATTTTTGTTTATTTACTTTTTTGACGTAGTATATCTCAATCTGTCATAGAATTAAAATCCCATATCCAACCTCCCTGTACGACTCATAATCGCCATATACTAAAAATAAAAACTAACCTAATGTAAATAAAGTTTACATGTCCTAACGCGAGTTCCGTCTTACGAATTATTTATCGATCGTCAAGTGTCCTGACGCGAGTGTAACATTTTTCACCCATCACAAAAAAAAGAACACAACGACGCTAAAGAAGTTTTCACTTCAAAAAGAGTTTTAGTACATAGAGCTATCATGTTCATGAATTGTTTTGGAACTATTGCCGTCTATGTAAGTGACTACTGACTTTTTTGCTCGTCTGTGTAGATAAAGTTGTAGTCGGGGAAGTGTTAAAGGGGTTCTTCATCTATTTTTTAATAAAAGTTTTCTGGCTGTTTGTCATATGATAACAATCATCAAGCCAATTTAGAGGCCGCATGGGTGATTTGAAATCGCTGACAATTGAGTTGCCTATAGCTTTGCTAGCGTCCGCCAGCCTGCGTTACTAAGGACATCCTGGAGAACTATGGCCGAAGCCCCCTTCTTCAAGGATAGGCCTGTGCCTGAGTGAGTGCGGCGTAAAACGGCATAGGGAGCGGCGGCTTCGGCGACCGGTATAGCTGCCTTTATGGTCAACAAATCGCCGCAAAACTTAAAAGGAGTGTTATAAAAAAATACATTAATTAGGTTTTTGGGTAGTCCAAACTAAGTATTCTGAACGAAATTACTGTTCAAAGTGCAAAATTCTCAGAATCCTGAAGTGTCCCTCGAACAAATTCTGGTTAAAAGTGCGTCGTGATTTGCTTACTTCTACATCAAGGTCATAATTAAAACCTAAATTGATATGTTTACAATTTTTTCTTCCTAGGTAGAATAAATATTAAATTTAGATATGAATAAATTAAGAACGACCCTCAGAGATAAGAAGCTGAAAAAGAAAAAAGAAAGCTAAATTATACAAAAATGAGAGAGTCTGGCAAAAAGAAACTGGTAAAGAAGTTAAAGACTAACTAAATCAGACGATAATCGTACTGGGTTTCATAATCATGAACAACCTCAACAAGAAATTCTTGAAATAAATGTTCCTCAACGGCCAACGCCAAATCTAAGATTAAAATTAGCAAGAGAACGATCACAGTTACAGCGTTTTAATAGAACCAGGAGTTAAAACGAAAAAATCTGTTGATTGTTAACCTGAAACAAACACTTGCTACATACTGTAGTCCCTAGAAAAATCCTTGGTAGGGAGCTAATTCCACAGCTTAAGCGTTCGCCGGAGGAAGTTCCTCTGCAACCGAACTGTGCGTGACCATTAAGGTTCTAAGATGTGAGGATGATTTCCCTACTGGTAGGAAGCGGTACAATAGTAAAAAGTAGCCGTTGGACTAATTTCGAACAATCCTTCAAAACACAGCAAATTATACAAGCGGTAGAACACACTCAGGGAGGAAAACTCTCTCCTCAGACTTAAGTATTGTATCGAATGCCTTTGTTCCGCTGTGAAGGAAAACCGTGAAAAACTTGTGTCAAAAATCCAGACCACTCTGTCTATGGTTTCCGACTGTTATCAGAGTTAATCTGATTCAACCCGATGAAAAAGGTTGGAATGCTTGGTGTTACCGAGTATTGTCATTTGATTATAGATGAATCATCACTGGAATTCCAATTCGATGTATTTAAAGATCTTGCAATATATTTTCCTCGAATCTTGAAGAAAATTGTAATCTCGCAGATGAGGGCGTAAATATATGAATTGCTATGCTATTTGCTTGAAAAAAATATACATAATAAAATAAAGAAAATACTTTATAAATTGATACAGAAAAAATTATAAATACTATAGCAAAAAATAGCCAAAACCTACCAATTTTATTATATAAGATTCGTAATCGTTTATTTCTGAACCATACTGGTACAGGCAGTCGGTACACTTATAGATGTCAATATACAATATATAAATTATAATATAATTAACAATAAACTTAGCTGCTGTAAAGGGGCATTGTCAAAAGTAAAATTTATATACTTAAAAAACATTTATCTGCTGTACAAGGGGCATTTTCAAGAAATAACAAGTCATCTTAATATAAAGCTACATTGGAAAAATTTTACATATCTGAAATAGTTATAACTTTAAGTCTGCAGAATTGTTTAATTTACAACGTACGTCACGTCACTTACTTGGCCTCGTCTTTAAGCAGTCAAAAATATACCGCAAAAAACAATAAATTTTTTACCGAGTTTTTACCTACAAAATGACACTTTTTCTAATTTCCGATTATTTTCGAGGGGAAAAAAACCATTTTGTGCTCGGTATAAAAAAAAATTATACTTTTTCTATTATTGTATACTTTTTCAATTTTCGAATCAAGTTTTGGTCTTTACTTAATTTACGTAACCTTGCTAAATTTCATAAATAAATTTTATGCTAAAATAATTGAAGTACTTATACTTAGTATGAATTTTGCACTAGATACTTAGTATGAATTTTGCACTAGATTTATTTATCCCCTTAGTGAGTTTATACTTTTATATCAAACAACTAAACGATTATTTATTGTACAAAAAAATATATGGATTCTAGTTAAAATCGCATATTTTCAATGGCGATTATTTGATAAAAATCCCTAGACAAGTTATTCTGACAGTTGTCAAAGTGTTTTTTGTTTGATTTGATGAACAATAAGGTTCCTTTCTTTCTTTCCTTTCTTCAATGTCAGTTATCGGTTTGTCTAACGATATGGCCTACCCATTACCACTCCAGCTTGCTTGCTTGCACTGAGTCAGTGACTTTTGTTCTGCGCTGAATTGACCTTTTTTACAGAACCCTAAATTTGGAATATGGATTGATCCTAATTTGAACAAAATAAATTGAAAGTCAAAACACATTTATTCAAGTAGGGTTATTAATATTATCTCACCAATTTTAAGTAAGTACTTAGGTTACTTGTATATTTAAAATAAATTTGAGTGAACCAGTTAGATGTTAGACTGGACGAATTCCACAGGTAGGCCATTTTAGTTACACACAACTTTAGAAGCAGCAAAAAACCAAGGATATTAAAACGGTTTCTTGATTCAAAATTCGTGTCGGCCGTGAGCGCCGGATGTCGAAGAATGCCGATCCACTGGGCTAGGGTCACCAGACCATAGAAATTTTCCTGACATCTTTTGACCTCTTATTTGAGATACAGGAAAAATTCGAAATCATAAAAAATATTATATTTAGCAATTGCAATTGCTTCACTGTCGTTGAATTTAGTGTTCGCCGGGGGATTCCTTCCCATTGATTGATTAACTAGGAAAAAAAGCATTTTAAGCTATAGTCTGTCCATCCAGATACCTATGCCAAACCCATAGCACCATAGCAACGTAGGGGAAAAGTGCCCTTTGGACCTCTTGGAACCCCTTTTAAAAGTCACCGGTGGGACAAAACGCTATCTCTGTACCAAAAATCAGGTAACTCCATTGTTTCATCGCTATACTTAAAGGAAAAGAGGCCCGATATATTACTCGCCAAACGAAATTATTCTCGTCCTTGTTTCCAAAATCAGGCCATCTCGCTACTCTGTTGCACCGTTAAGAAAGAAGGAACTTTCGATCGAACTAAATACTTTACCTTCTCTGTCCCTTCAACTATATCCGTGCTACAAATCAGGTCAATTGGACGCTGTGTTGCGCCGCTTTGCAATTAAAAATAAACCTACTTTCGCATTTATATATTCATTAGGATTTTGGTAATAAAAAAGAACGAAACTTAATAAGATAAATGAAATCAATATATTACTTTCATTCAATTCTTAAACCTTTTTTTATAAGATATATAGATAATCCTATTTTTGCAAATGGTGGCAGCCCTAGAGTTGGCTTACGTTTTTAAGGTACTATTTTGGCTCTAATTTGCATATGACACTGCTTGAACCTCTTATTGGCTAACCCTAAAAGAGAAAAACGACACTGTTGTAAATAATTCGAATATGTAGGCGGTAATGGAAAGGTTTCGGATGTTTTAGTGAATTTTATATTGTAAAGTTTGGTTTTGATTTTTGTTTTCTCTGTGCAATCGAACATTATTAATAGTTTGACCTGATTTTAAATAACGATTATTAATAAAAACTTCTGAACATATTTCTACAAATTCATACCCTAAAGGAGTAAAATTGAGGTTGGAAGTTTGTAAGAAATTATTAGCTTCATCTGTAACAATGTATGTACCTATAAACAAATGTAAGTCGAATATAACCAACTTCCAAACTATCGTATTGATTTAAAACTAATATTTTTTTTTAAATCAAAATTAATAGATGACAATACAATAATTTGGTTTTATCGAGCCGATCTAATGATGGAACCATCAGGAGGTGGATAGGGATAGTCTACAATGGCTTCTGTAAACCCTCGAAGTTTGGGCTTATTTGGGTTTCGTTAACGTCACACTTAGTGAAAGTAAGATCCTGATGGTGTACGTCTTATCCCACTCATGTGAGTAATCAATCAGCTTGAGACTATATTTGTTAAGCGTTATTTTAGTTTAAACTTAAACTACATGTCTATATTTAAGTTAGATCCATAAGAATTGGTATTTGGCTTTTTGTTTGAAAATTAAGAATGACGTGTTTTACTTTTTTTGGATGATCAAACCTATAGAAAGTAAAGAAGGGAATGAAACTTTATATTCCCATAATTATTACAAACATTCCTGTTTGTTAATAAGGTCATAAAAATTGTTATTTCTTACCCTGACTTTCTGCTGTTAATAACGAATACCGTATTTCAGCATTTTTGCAAATTCTTCGGATTAAAGGAAAAAGTTAAAATTAATTTTTGCTGTTTGAAAGAGCATAAAGTAAGTATTTATGATGACAAGAATAAAAAATCTCTTTTTGATAATCTTTATGCAACAACAAAATAAATTTGTAACCGATCAACTTTAACAGGTAAATAAATTGAATGATCATTTATTACTGCATTGCGAATGAGATGCCTTATACCTATCTATACAGTAGGTAACTGTAGTATAAGAAATAAGTAGACTTTTTATTCTTGTGCTTTAACCACAATAGACTATAACCACAGCCTAAACAAGTATTTCATTTATACAGTCAGCCATCAAAGGCGTCTAGACACATATTTTCAGTCGGGTGTTGTCACACATTTAGTCGCAGATTCCCTAAGATTTTTGAAAAGCGCTATGACACCCCCCTTCACATCCCGTCTTACTTTTTAAAATGCGTCTAGAACTAACGAGTGAGTAGATTTATTTTCTCCCTAGGGTGTCATTTCATTATACGGGTTATTACTCTTAAGCTGGTGATTTACTAATTTGTCTTTCAATTTTTTATCCCCTATGCCCCTAGGGGGATTTTTCTATAAAAAGTTAAACACGGGGTTCTACATTTTTTGACCAGTTATCAAGAATTTCATTTTTTTTAAATTTTATACAAAATGAAATCATATTAATCAATTTCGAAATGCCGGAGATTAAATAAATTAAACAAAAAAAAACCCGGCCATGTGTAAGTCTGGCTGGCGCACTGACGGTTCCATACAAACTTATCATACTTATTTAGATAGCTCTTCCATCATGAGATCAAGTCTCCTAGGTCAACGGGAAGTACTCCATAGGTTTTGATTTTTTTTGTCACAAAATGCAAAAAAAAAAAAACGTTTTCTTTTACATTGACATATTTTTTTTTACATTGACTAAGAAGCTTGTTTTTTTTACAACATAAAGTACCCGTGGACTTTTCTACATATTTGATATTAATTTCAACTTGATACCTCCACGCGTTCTTGAGTAAAAGGGTCTTGACAGAAAGACAGACATTTTTTTTTTAAATATGTTACAACTACAAATTAACAAAATTCGGATTCTTTCCTATATTTGTGCTGTAAGACCTTGCTTCTTGTCAAATTTCATGATTTTAGGACGACGAAAAGTATCCATTAGGTTATGATTTATTTGTGAATAACTGAATACTGAACTAAAAAATGGCCGTATTTTTATATTGCGTTGAAAAGAAAGAGAGATTGATTTTTTTACAGCTTTTAGGGACCGAAAACCTTTGTATTTGATATTAATTTCAACTTGATGTAAAAACTACAAAATAACTCATTCCTATATCTATGATATAACACCTTGCTCCATGTCAAATTTCATGAAGTACCCCATAGGTTTTGATTTGTTTGTAATTACCAACGCTCATTATTTGTAATTCGTAATACATTAGTAGTTATAAATTTGTGGCTGATGTAAATGCGGACAGGCAACAAGCGAATCCAGCCAGTGTACCAGATTTCAAGACCATACCATTTTGTAGCCGCTAAGGAAAACTGCTGTGCTGTGACAAAGACAGGCACCGAAGTTTTTCTTATCAGGGTTACGTTTTACCAATTTTGTACCTACGGTTTAAAAGTAACTGCGGGGTTATACAAACGTTTCATGTTTGGAAGCCAATAAAAAGAAAAAATAAACATTTCCAAAAAAGTTTATAACATCAAATGCATTTATAAAATGTGTGTTAAGTTATGTAATTTCTATCCCTTAGTTAAATGTACAAAATATAACATTTTATATCCTCATTAAGAAAATGCATGGCGATTCATATGAAACCGCGGGCTTTCTGTTAATGCTCATGAGAAAGAACCACGAAACTATGAGGGTTTCGTTTTTGTTATTTGGCTAACACGCTTGGAACCCTAAAACCAGGTCGGGAAGACGTTCACATTGAAATTTACGCTAAGCATCAAATAAGTATCGTAGAAATATATTTAGAACAATGTTATTGGAAGGATGGCAATATTAATACAAAGTAAGTTTCAAGTTAATAGCTATTTGAAATTCAGTATGTATTCAGTATTCAGATAATAATCTTTTTGTATTTAACATTAACTATTCAGACAGTTATACCGATAGAAACTTTTATAGACCCAGAGTTGTATAGACCAAAAGTTAATTCGTCTGTATATATATAAAATAATAAACTGACTGACTTACTTTTGTATACCACTAAGGTGGGAATACAGTCCACCTGATGGTACATTAGGGGCATTACTTCGTGCCTTGCCAACTTTTGGCAAATCTAATCACGTCTTTCTTCGAGATCCCCATACTGTAGTCCCTAGAAAGAACCTTGGTAGGGAGCTAATTCCACAACTTAAGCGTTCGCCGGAGGAAGTTCCTCTGCAACCGAACTGTTGCGTGACCATTAAGGTTCTAAGATGTGAGGATGATTTTCCTACTGGTAGGAAGCGGTACAATGGTAAAAAGTAGCCGTTGGCATCATTTCGAACAATCCCTCAGAACACAGCAAATTATACAAGCGGTAGAACACACTCAGGGAGGAAAACTCTCTCCTCAGACTTAAGTATTGTATCGAATGCCTTTTGAGTATGGAATCGTCGACAATTTTCTTAGCTCATCGTTGAAGCGAGTCAAAAGGGGCCAAGCTGCACGGAGAAACAACTTTAGGAGCTACAAGAAAATAATACTAATAACCACTAAAATATTAGTAATTCCAAGAACAAGTAAATTACACTGACGGTTACCAACGAGTTTTACTTATTGTATTTATTAACAGAAATAAAACTAGTCTTGTTGGAATAACAGTGTTGTTTACTAAAAACAAGTAAAATTTAATGGAATGCAAATAACGTATAAAAAACTCAAAAAAAATCAGCGTTTCATTACACCGATACGAGTAGGTGGTACTGATGAAGCTCTGATGCGAATCGTACTGTGGATAACTGGTCAGTGGTACCTGGTAGACGAAGGAAGGGCTGCGGCGGATAGTGTATCAAATCTGGTCAGCTCAGGATTAATAATTGTGTAGCGGCAGTAAAGGTGAATCCGCCGGCAGGTAAGAAGTTATACATGAAGAACGCCTTGTCATACTTAACTTGCATTTCGGTAAGTCGGTATATATGCGAACTATCGAAAAAACTTCGATAGCGCGATGTAAGACGCGTGACGTCAACCCTAATTCGTAGCCGTACGATATGATGTTTGTTATTAGTAAATTTCACTCATTCTTTGAAAGGTGTTTGTAAACGTTACTTGGCCCTCATTGTAATGACATGTAGTGTTTTATCTGCCCACATTAATGAAACTTTTTGTAATCTCTAGTAAGCTTTGTATGTTGATATTAATTACTCATAAATTCGAGGAAAGTTTTATAGGATTTGTAAAATTCTGTAATCTGAAGTACAAATTATTAATTACGGAAATGAATAAAACTATTTTGTTTGTTTTTAAATAATGGAATTAATAAAATGTACTTAAATTTATATTGTTTTGTAATTTCCAGTTTTTTTTTAAATTAATAAAATATAGTATTAACGCATTTAAATAAACAGTTTTTTAATTCGAACAATATTTTTTTTCTCCGTGTGGTATCAGTGTGAACTCGCCCCGTGATGGCAGTATTAGGTACTCCATTTCAACTTATAAAGCTGCAACCTTTGCACCGAGGTGACGAAGACTGCCCTTTGTTAAGTACATTAAGTTTTTTGGACGCCAGCTTCGCCATGTCTTCCAAATGATCTTGGAACCGGACGTTGCTGGTAACACCAAGCATTCCAACCTTTTTCATTGGGTTGAATCAGATTAACTCTGATACCAGTCGCAAATCATAGACAGAGTGGTCTAGATTTTTGACACAAATTTTTCACGGTTTTCCTTCACAGCGGAATAAAGCATTAAAGCACGTTCCGGGTGTCGGATGCCGGGTCCCGGGTAATATGCGTCTCCGATTCTGTCGTCTGCATAGCAATATATGTTTTTGATGAACAACAAGCTTATTGACTGACTAATACGTCACCCAGCTCAAACTATTAGGACTAGAAACTTGAAAGTTTACTCAAAGGTTTTTGTTATAACGTAAGCAAGCATTAAGAAAGGATTTGGTTAAATTCAGCCCTTGAGGGAGTAAGATGAGGGCTGGAAGTTTGTACAGATATCCGTTATTTTTTTTTGAGCTAAACGTTTACAAATTGGTATTTGACTTTTAGGACTAATATATTAATAACTTTATTTTCACCCTGCCATGTGTCGTATCTACAAGCCATACTCATCATTTACTTCTTACACCCTATTGTTAATGTTATTTATTATTAACTTAACTGCGTACCCTCGAACAACTTGAAACTTTTTACAAATACTAACGCCCTATCTTAGACTATAATTAACAAGAATCTATAAAATGCAGTATAGATAATTCATGAGCTAGAATCTCCAAGTTAATTATATACAACCTTGTGCTCAGTAATTTAAAGAGTAGAAGGTTTCCTGAGCACGAAAGGACCTAGATGGTCTGCGGTGATCGTTGCGTCACGAACAATCACGGATTCTATAAGGTTATTATAAGTTATTGGAAATCTTAGGCGATGAGTAACGCTAACCAAATTGCTTACATCTATGAAAATTGACTTTAGTCGTGTTCTGACCAATGCTTTTGTGTATTTATCTCTAAATCTAAATTTTTTAAATTAATTTAAAATTTGTATAAATATATACGCATACTTTAATATCATAAATACGAAAGTGACCCTGTTTCCGTCTGTTTGATTGTTTGTTACTTTTTCGCGCCTAAACAGCTGAAGCAATCTCTATTTAATTTGGCAATGTGATAGCTTGCAACTTGGGAAAGGATATAGTCTACTTTAAAACGTCAAGTGTGAGTCGGATTACAACACAGAGAGTCAAGAATAATTGGGCTTAACCTTTGAGCCAATTTTTATAAAAAAAAAATTAGAGAAGAGAAAGGACATAGCTACTTAAAAAAACTTAAAGTGCTAGTCGGATTAGCGCGAACTTATATAATAAATCTTCTTCTCTCCGTCTGTTTGTTTATTTGTTACATTTTCACGGCTTAAGGCTGAACTGATCTCAATGAAACATGGCAATGTGATAGCTGGAAACTTGGGAAAGGACACAGGGTTAAATAAGTCGAAGATGATGGAAAGGATTTAGTACGGTAAAAGTAATTTAGGATTGGGTAGGAAAAAAGGAGGCTAAGTTTAGGCAGGTAAAAAGTACCTAAGCCAAGATAAGACAGGGTAAAAGTAAGTAAGGATTTAGCAGGGAAAAAGTAAGTTAAAATTAGGCCAGAGAAGAGTAAGTCGGGCTTAGGCAAGAGAAGAGTAAGTCGGGCTTAGGCATGGGAAGAGTAAGTCAGTATTGGGTAGATAATGTAATGTCGGAAGGTCTTTAACTGCGATATTGATTTCCGATATCGGAATTTCGATACTGATACCGGAATTGCACATATTCGTCATAAAGTTGCATTACATACGAAAAGAAAGTATTTTAAATCAAATTCTTTTAATAGTCAACATAAAAAAAAACACGTCTTTTCTGATAAGAACAATATT
Organism: Apoda limacodes; assembly: GCA_946406115.1. Taxonomy (NCBI): domain Eukaryota; kingdom Metazoa; phylum Arthropoda; class Insecta; order Lepidoptera; family Limacodidae; genus Apoda; species Apoda limacodes. The sequence goes on from OX291540.1 coordinate 45,010,442, forward strand.
ACAAATAACTTAACAAATCAGAGTACTCAAAAATATTGTTTCATGGCATTGCCCCGTAGCATGACAATGAGCCAGTATTTTGTCTGATTTGATTTTGAGTTTAGACCAGTAAGAAACCTGAAGTGAGTTTTATCATTCATAGGTTGTCGTTTAATCTGTTTATCAGCGTGGGTATACTAAATCTCTTAAGCCGAGAGTGGGTTAGACTTCCAGTTCCTTTATGTTGTGATGCGAGTGTGTCCACGTCCACGTTTGACAATCTAGTCTGGTATCTTTGTCAAGGGAAAAGTAACTCAGAATAATTTATCTTTGAAAACTTCAATAGCAAACCACAGAATAAATAAAATAAATATCAAACCTAACTAATATGTAAGCACTAAACACCAACTGTGATCATGATCTGTGATGTGGAAAATTCTTTTAACAAAGCGCATAGTACACTCTTGAAAACGTTGAAATTCTATAGACCGGAAAAATTGGACTTCACAAGATGGCGATATTTGACATTAGGTAAAAACAAACACTTATCTTTAAACATAATCAAAATGTTTTTTTCTCCCAGCTATTTATAATTCTTTTATCTATATTTACAATATAACTATTTTTTTTTATATTTAGGTAACGAACTACTATTAATTAACTACCTATTCTACTTGTTTTCGTGTCGATGTCCATTCAAACACATGATGCCTACGTATTTAATAAAATTGAACAGAATATTATCCTTAATTCAATAGTATCAAAAATAAAACATATTATGATTCCATAGAAAACCCTACCTACATATTATGTGTGCATCTTGTCTCTGTTGTTTACCCCTTCTGGGGACAAAAACCCTGACGATATACGTACAATGCACCTTTTCTGTGTACCTATCCAATAAAAATGGTTTGTTCCCTGTGGAGTTAATCAGTCCATCCTTGAATTTCCTCTATTTAACTGAAGACGAACTCATCCAAGACTAAAGAAAACTTATATAAATTCTTCAGTACATTATTATTAGAATCATACTATCATCGTGACTCTATTCAGAATAATACTCTCTTTATCATACAACAACTATAATAGTGGCGTTTTGTTGACCGACATAATGTACATAATGCGGTAATCCTACCAAAGAGAATGAACCAAGCTTTTTACTGTGTTATACAGAATTTATGACTTTTTAACTTGGCAGGATTATGACATTGAACGCATTAAAGCAATCAACAAAACGCACCTAATATATCAATGACAATCTGTCAGTAATATTTTCAAAATTGGAATCTTCCATAATCTCAAAGTTTCAATTCAATGCGTTCATAAATTATTGAGTTAAGAAGCGACAAACAAACATACAAAATCTTTTCTCTTTATACTTAGAGCATTAAGCCGATGGTGGCGCTAAAGCGACAAATATTGCGACAAACTTTTTTTTTGTCACTTTTAGAGGGTTGCGAAGTAAACACGTAGGTATGTACCTACAGCACATTACGATGATATGGCTAAAAGAACTTTTCTCTCTATTGCTATAAACACACGTAATAGTCAAAGTCAAAGTCAAAATGGTTTATTCAAATAAGGATTTTACAATCACTTTTGAATCTTCAAAGTTATAAAATATTATTTTTTGAACCCTCCCACCTTCCCGCCGGTTCATAATGTTGTTGATTTCTACCGAGAAGAATCCGGCAAGAAACTCGATAGTTACTCTTTTAAAAACACTTTTTTACCTATGCATCCTGTTATTGAGCATCATCAGTCCCAAGGATTTTTATCATTTACATAGTCTGAAATATTGTAGTATGCCTTTTTACAAAGTACCTGCTTGATAAAAGATTTAAATTTACTTATTGATAGATTTTGAATTTTATTGGGAACTTTGTTGTAAAAGTGTATACATTGCCCCATAAAAGAGTTACTTATTTTGTGTAGACGTGTATCATGCACCAACACCAACACTACAACCAAATTTCTATAGCACCAGCTATTATAGCTTTTTATAGCAAAACTTTTTTCTTTTTATAGGAATCCCAAGCCAACAACCGTATTTAACGCAGCGGGGATGCGGGAAACACTTACTAGTTCATATGCAATATGAAGGGAGAGGGATAAATATCCAATAATGAAATCTAAATACTTCTTAATTTAATTAAGAAGTCCTAAATTAGTAGGTTAACCTACTAATAAATTTAACTTTTTGTGTACCTTTTAAATGAATGTTTATTTTAATACTAATTTGAGGTCATTGAATACAAAAATACGAATAAAACGATTAAATAAACACTTATTCTAAATATATCACTAGTATAAAATATATGAAAGTAAAATGTCAAAGATCAAGACAAGGTGAAGCTGGCGTCCAAAAAACTTGATGTACTTAAGCAGTGTTTCACGTCGGGGCAAAGGCAAGACGCAAGTTCGGCCCCATCGTACTGCTGCCATCTCTGGTCGGGTGCACCCGGATACCAATGTGACAACGTGGAATTGTCGACGATCCCAAACTCACTTGCCGTATCGAGCCCTTGAATTTGAGGAGAGATTTCCTGTGTGTGTTTTATCGCTTGAAAATGGGATGTGTTTTGAGGATTTGTTCGAAATGATGCCCACGGCTATTTTCTACCAACGCACCGCTTGCCATCGGCAGGGAATTCATTCTCACACTTTAGAACCGAAATGGTCGCGTACAGTGCGGTTTCATAGAAACTTCCTCCCGCGAACGCTTGGGTTGTGGAATGAGCAGGGAGCCAAGGTTTTTCCACGTTGCCTATTTTTTATTTCCTTGTATAGTTTATGAGGGTTTCGTATCCTATCAAAAGAGTGCCAAGGGAAACCAATTACTAAGCCTGCGCTGTCTGTCTGAACTTTTAAAAACGATTTTTTAGTTAATTAAAAAAAAGTAAAAATTTAAGGGACGTACAAGAAGTATGTGTTTGTGATTTCAAACTTAAAACTATAATTGTGTAAGCTCTAAAGTAAAACAACAAATAATAATAATCAGTCAAGTAAGAATCGTGCTCGGGCAATCTGTGGTGGTCACACTTATCTATACTAGGTAGGTAGGTAACTAAAGATGAAAAAACATCCGCGTCGTCGATCCTTTCATTTATTTCGAAACACACGAAAAGATATAAAATTCAGATATTCCAATCTCACATTCAATATTTTAAAATGTTTAGCATGTGACATTTTGTGTGATGACCTTGAACGCTGACATTTGGGTGAACGGAATTTGGGTTCCGCAAAACTAAAGCTTAACTCCATTGCACGAGCCGACACTGTGACTGTGTAATAAAAACAAAAAAGCAGCTTAAGCAGCTTTATTTTTAAGTTATTTAGTTGTCTAACAGTACTATGAAATAAAAGTGGTCAGCATGAGCTTTAGACAATACTCCCTTATAGTTAAGCTAGCCCCAGCGTAAGTTTATTTATTTTGCTTCTTTTTGAAGTATGGGATCACTACTGGAAAATAATAAAATCTGTTTTAGGTCAACATTCTACACAAAATATCCAAATTTCAGGTCTTTCTCTTCACTAGCTTGAGATTCGCGACTTACTTGGGTAAACAGATAGACGGACAGCAGAGCGAGACCAATGGGCCATCGTTTTACCTTGTGGGTGTAGTTGTTACAGAACCCAAAAAAAAAGATATCCTAAGACAACATGACACCTTGACCTAAAACCCCAAACCATACTAACCGTTTTTTAATTTAATTTGCGTTTTGCGCTTATTGCTGAATAAGCGACTGTGTAGCGGTAAGATTTCAGAAATGCTTAGTTCCCAAATTGTTATGACCTTCTATTATCACTTATACATTATTTAAGAGTTCGTCTCCTTCTGTAATCGAAATTTTTATTCGTTTATAAATATTTTAATTTGAAGCCGCAAATGTTAAGCAGATTGTATTACTAACAACTAAATTTTCCTCAAGGCGACAAATACTTAGTGGTATTCTAATAATTCACTTTCAATATAAGGATAAATTATTTTGGCTAATAATAACCTAATCGAATCTAAAGAGGTAGGTATGCAAAATATTTGTGTGCGTTATCTTAGCAAGCACGTCACGTGTACAACAGTGTAGGAAAAAGTGTCGTACTTGTGACTTAAAAAATAAAACAAAATTAATTTCCTACAGAACCATATGCAAATTTATTCCGCCAAATAATAGTCTCACACCACAGCTAAAAAGGCAACCAATCCCTGCAACTTTTTTCTTCTTATTCTTAAATCCGGCAACGGTCTAACGTCTAGCAGCCAGTGTGTGCGCGCGCATCCATAAAAATGGCGCCAATCTTTTGAATAATTAAGAAATATCTAACCAGTTTCGAAAATATTAATCGATTCACCAAGATTTGGAGGACACTGTATCGATTTAATCACCTTTACCTCTTTCAAAGTCGCTAAGCGATATAGTGACGCGGATAGTCGCTAATTTTCAAGTCAGTTTCATTTCTGTGTTAGTGAGTTAGGGTCGTGTGTAAGCTGGTTTGTTTTTTTTTAAATTCGGTGTTGTAACCTGAGAACATCATGCATTGAGGTAACATACTGTTTTAAATGCTTTTAAAGTATTTCGAAATAAGGCTATTTTGACCGAGTTTTTAAAAAGAAGATTAAAAAAAGAAAAAAAAATCTTAAAATATGTCCTGCTTAGAATGAATCGTACTTCCTTTTGAAATGTTTGAAATAATTAAAAATAAAATTTTAAGAAATGTAGAAATAACCAAACGGACCAAGTCTTATTAGATCCTAAAAAAATCATTTATTTTATTATTAAACTAATAAAAAATCCATTATTAGTTAAATTGTAAAATAAATAGTATTATAAAAAAACAGGTAAAAAGTCAATTCTCAATAAAATCTTGTAATGTTATAACTTAGTTTAACTTGGATATTTAATAAAAAAAAGTTTAATTTAGTTTTTAGTTTTATTAAAAATTATGTTTTTAATTACAGCTATTTGAATATGAAATATATATATAAATATATATATTTAAAAAAAATTAATATATTAACTTCATTTTAAAAATTGACAAAAATCACTTATACAAGCAAATGTTTCAAAATATTTAAGTTATACAAACGTAGCTAGTGCCTAATAAAAATAAGTAAATTGTAAAAGTTACAAAAAGTGAGTAGGGAAACACGTTTTGATTAATTGTACTGTAATTTATTTGAATTATAACTGATATTAAATGGAATTCAGTATGGTTTCTTTTTAGCAAAAGCTTTATTTTTATTATTTAAAATGATATGTTCAATGTCGCAGTCACCAATTTAGACATTTTAAAATTATCCCCTTTAATTTTTTTTGTTGTAAATACTATAGACTTTGGGACTTTGTCCGTTTAAATTTCGGTGTTTTAGGCCATTATGATATTTTTTAAAAGAAGTACCTAAACTACATACTACAATGAATTACAAATCATTCGTTCTTTTTTCAAAAAGAATACACTCATTATATCCATCTGGCGCACTACTAGAAAAAATAGAATAGCTAAAAATATAATTACATTTTAGATTTAATACAGTAAAGTAAAGCTTCGGTAAAAGGTAGCATCGGAAGAAAACTGCAAAAATCAAAAAAAACCTATGTGAAGTCTACAATCCGCACTCAGCTCGCGTGATGGACTTTGGCCCAAATCACCTTTGGTGAGGGTGAGCCGTGTTATGCCATGACGCTGCTAAGGAAAGTGGAGCAGAGTACATGTGTCATTGTAATCTACGCTAACATTTTTAAAGAGGTAAAACTTGTTTGTTTCTTGTATGTTAGTTTCTTGAATGTGGGGTTTATCTACAACTATTGAAACTATTCTTAAACCTTTAACTTTTAAAGCTGCTATGCTAGAGTAACGTAGAATTTATTTTGTTTAGATTTATAAGTATATGTAAATTGAATTATATTTGTCAATATTTGTAAATTTAATCGGAGAAAAAAAACACTCCTACACATTGCGATTTCAATGAGAAACAAAGTTATAGGATTTTGGCACAGGTATAGTTAGAAGAATTAAAAAAGGATAAATATTATGATCTAGAGTACTTACGGATACAGATTTTTCCGCGAGAGTCGTTAATTAAGATATATATTATATACGTAATACTTGTTTAATTTATTTTATAACAAGGTAAATTTTGAAATTTACCAATACGCTCAAGCATTATATTTAAGCTGGTTCACGTCCATGGCATGGCTTAACCCGCGTATTTTCCTTTGTTCTTTTAAGTTGAATTAATGAGCTGCATATTTGTTCATATACAAACGTTAACCTTCCGTATCACCATCTCAATGATTTCATTTTGCAAATACCTTTTCATATAACAAAGTAAAAATAAACTATAAGCTTTGTTTGCTGTTAACGCTTCTAAGATCTACCATTTTCTAATATATTAATAGTGTATATGAAACAGTTTTCTAGAATTGGTCACGAAGGTAAATTAATAAACTTTGAAACGGCAATGTTTATAAGATACTTAATATACACAAACCTACACCTATGCATACCTACTATACTATACCTAGCTACTTTACGTATAGCTATGTGTATATTACTACATAATATAGTATATTATTTATTAGTATAGTATTTATTAGTACAAGAATTATAGTATACCTAGTTCTCTAAATTCTAAAACTATAAGGTATCATAATGTATAAAAATTCAGTACTTCAAAAAAATATTTCCAAGGAACCTATGTATCTATTTGCGTCATAACGCACAGTATGTTTTACACTTGGCTATAGTGTAAATATCTGGGATTATCTTTGTCTTGAGATAACTAGTTGTGCAATTAATTTTGTGGGCATGTGTTTTATTGGTTTTGAAATTATCAAATTACATATGAAATATATGTAATATCATATCATACAATATATGAAATTACCATTATTACTCGATATTAATAATTATGCTTTTTAGGGCTTTCAAACAGATTTATCATCTTTTAAAATAAAAAAAGTAAATGTCGATACTAAAATAATTAATTTGAATTATGTTGTCAATTTTATTGAATGACCTGAGAAGTATTCATATTACAAAATGTTAAAAATTACAAAATAAATCGATACCTGACGATTCATGTGCTCTGCAAATACTTCGCACTTAAGATAACATTAAAGTCAATGAAATTGCGTATATGTACATATTTTTTTTCGTTTTTTTCTATTAGATGGAATTTAGCAGAAACGCTTTATTTTTCCCATTATATCGCATAAACTAACATAGACTTACACTTTTGAAATATCCAAACATTACATTAATTAATTGATTATTCTGGCTGTTTCGTAAAACGCCTAAATTAATAACTGAGTAGTGACATCCATACTTTGTCAGTTGGCTCCGACCTCCAACTAACGACTTGCCTATTGCCCAAGTAGACAGCTAATTGACTATTTAGCATTTTTATTGCCTTCGCGATAACTATATTAAAATCCGCTATGACGTAACCTGAAAGTTAAGAACATCTGGTATGTTAGAATATATAGCTAGAAGTACAAAAAATATTCAAATAAGTTTTTAGAATTAACTCGAATTTTTGGCGGAAACGTTAATATGGCGGATGCGAAAATGTTCATAGGTATATTGATTTATTACATCATTCAAATAATTTGGACGGACAATTAAACAGTAGGTATATAGTTAAAAAAAACTTAATGACGGTTTTCTATTACTTATATTTACGGTACTTATGTCATAAAATAATTGCAAATGTCTATTTAGCACACTATCTGATATCTTAGTGTTGAGTAGGTACAATTCAAAAAGACAGCAGTTAGGTAAACCTGGATACTTTTCTAAAGATTACAGATAGGCAAAGTTTGTGTCGAACACGGATTAAATTAGGGTTCCGTAAAATGAGAATTATTATAAACAGATTTTGTTTAAAATTCTTATTGACAGTATTCATAAAGCCTTATTGTCGTGATTTTTTTATATTTTTAGAACATAATTTTTAGTCAGTAAGAAAGACAAACTTTTTTCAACCCTAAATCAAAATAAATCAAATAAATATATGTTGGAGGAAAGATATCTAGAAACTAGAAGTATATTTTTGAAGTTCTATCTAACGACACCGCATACGATGGGCTGCGCGAAAATAATATTTTCATCCCTCAGTTTAAGGTATGGAGAACTACCCCTAAAATTCTTTTCTCAATTTTCATTACATATTTAATAGTGGTTTACGAAAGACATCTTTCTGTAGCATTTAATCTTTTATAAGAATCGATGCAAAGAAACATAAGGCTGTGATATACGGACGCACAAACAGACAGACGCAAATGATGAATTTATTAGTAACAACCATGCCATACAGCCCTATCAAAATCGAAAAGTCATAGTTTACGTAAACAGAGTATTTTACTGTACCTACTCTATTAGAGTTACTCGTTTAGAGTTATCTAGCTAGTTAGCCATGAGTGCGACTTTGACCGCTTGAAATTTTGACAAGTGTGAATAGGTTGCTTTATATAATAATAACAATTATGTGAATATAAAATTATTGTTATTAATGTTTTTTTTTGCGGCTTTGTTCACAAAAACAGGGAGCCGTTTTGTTGGCTATAATAACAAAAATAATCATGTTCTAACGAATCAATTTTTTTTTATAAGGCTAATTACTCATCACTCTCCAGCCCCTCTCTACGTGAGGCGCTATAGGGAAAGACCTTAAGGTTACCTTAAGGTCTTTCATTTTTTTTGATTTAAATAACCATTTTCGATAAAATAAAAAAGAGATTTAGAGATTAAGGTACAGCCTCATAAAATACAGAACATTATTATTTTTTTGGCAACCCTAAGAAGCTTTATTGTTACAACGGTCACATTGCAACAGTCGTTTTAAAAAAAAACAGTTCTGATTACAAAGATCGGAGGTCGTACATTGAACAATGGATAAAGATTACGTCAAATTACATATTAGATTGTATCGTTTGTTAGTCATATTAAATTTCTGTATGGTGTAAGATCTGGCCTGCAAAAGAACGTATAACAGTTTTTAAATTGAATTTTCTTCTAAACTATTTAACTTAGACTTGAAATAAAAACAACTTTTAGAACAGTTAAAAAGATTTTTTGAACATATGTTTATTTTACTTAACTTAATGTTTTTAATATAAATGAAACATAAAAACAAAAAGTAGCCATTTTCACTGAATGGCAAAAACTTAAAAAACCCTGAAAAGGTGTTTGTAGTCTTTAAATCACCTTTTTAATAACTGGTGTTGCCTCCTCTGACTCTGATCACAGCTTAGAGTCTGTTTGGCATACTGAAGACGAGGTTTCGGAGACAATGTTTGGGGATATTCTCCCATTTATCCATCAAGATGTGTTTAAGATCATTGAGCCTGACAGGAGGTCGTGTGCTAGCCTTTTCCAGCTCATCCCAAGCGTGTTCGATCGTGTTCAGGTCAGGTCTTCTTGATGGTCAGGCCATCAAGTTGATACCAACCTCCTGAATATACTCTTGTACGACCTGAGCGGTGTGTGGCTGGGCGTTATCTTGTATTAGAATTGATCCATCACCCATATTTACCAGAAATGGTCCTGCATACTAATTAAGGATCTCTTGACCATATCTCACCCGGTCAGAGTGCCATTTTCTATGGCAACTAAGTGTGCGTCCTTCCGAAGAGATGCCAGCCCATACGTGTACAAGGTCCCCGCCGTAATGGACTCTTTCTGCAAATCAGGCTTGAGCATATCGCTCACTAGGCCGCCTGTAGACTTTTCGCCTTCCGTCATGAGTGAATAATGATTAACGTGACTCATCCATGAACAAGGCCCATTCTTCTTCACCCCACTGTACGTGGTCACTAGCATACCTCAATCTGTTAACCCGATGCCTTGCCTCAAGTTTGGTGGCCTGTAGGGCTTCAGGTTTACCTCGGTAAGTCTTCTTCAGACCGTGTCTTCGCTAATGTAATTATCCCTCATCAGGAGAAGCCGCTGTGGGACCTGAACTGCATTGAGGTGACGATTTCACAAAATAGTGCTGGCAATATATCGGTCTTCCCTAGCTGTAGTTTTATTAGTACATTACATGGTCTTCTGAGATGGTTTCTGGTTTCTTCCTACATTTGTTTCACCTTGAAGACCGTTCTTAATGTCACACCCACCAATCTTGCAGTACGACGCATACTGATGCCTAAATCCAGATGTGCCATAATTCTTGCACATTATTCAGGTGAAAGAGGCATGATAATTAATGTTTACATGCTGAAGATACCTTGGCTTATGAATTAAATGTAAATGATCAAAAAAACAAATGCAAAAACAAAAGCTAAAAGTAAAAAATTACAGTATTTGAAAAGGGAGCGTTTTTCTTTTTTGTTTATTTTTTCAGCCATCAGTTAAAAGGAGCTTATCAAAAATGAGTTTTTATATAACAAAACTAAAGTTTCTACATAATGTTTTTTATTTAAAGTTTCTAATTTAAATAGTACAGAAGTTATCGTCACGCTTATGAGTGTTATAGCTTTTTTTGTAGGCCAGTGTATTTATTACATTTTAGAAATATCCTTAAATATAAGGAAATACCTACGTCAAAACTAAAAATGCATATTGTGGCAATTACAAGTAAATACTTTTTGTGTTACTTGTACATTTTATCCGACAGTCCCAGAAGGGGGGTAATGTTTGCCGCACATATGTATGTATGTGGGTTTGTCCGTTCTATTGTGACCTCCTGTAGCCTTAACGGCTGGACCCATTCCGATGATTGAGTTCTAAAATGAAAGGTATTCATCTTACAGTGTTATAGAGGAACATAAAATAGTCAAGCACGAATAAAAAAAAGGTAAATAATAAAAAAAACTGGTTCGGGAGCAAGTTACGCACGAGCAACTTCTCTGGAGACTATTTTTTTTATATTTGCGAATTTATACATGATTATTATTGCGTCTTAAAAAATCAGTTTTTTAGCGATAAAAAACAAACCACTGGACCGATTTTCACCCAGCTCTAAAATGTAAAGCTGACAACTAGAATGCACGTCATATAATTTTGCACGTATTAAAATGCGGAGCAAAAATTCCATATTAGATTGTTTTGTTAATCTCATTCGCAGTGGTGCCTCCGCCACGCAGAAGCTTACGTGGCCAGGCTAGTAGAGCCTGGTAGAAGCTCGTATAAATAATCAAAATGATACAACTTGAGAAAATCTTCTCACATAACTGTGCTTTCCTTGTACCAATCCTTACTAAATTTAATCGGTTTATAAATGACGAAGTTTTGGGGTAAGAAACATAAAAAAAAACAGTTTAAAAAACCACTGCACCGATTTTGCTCAAACTCTTTTCAGTTCTAAGTCATGACGTGGCGTATCGATTGATATGGTAACAAGACAAAAAGATCCATTGGTTCTTGAGATATCAAGGAGCAAAAAAACTACATACATACACAAATAACACACACACACCAAACACACACACACACACACTTACATCACTGTAAAAGTGATGGTAAACGATTCTTCAAAATGTAAAGAAAACGCAAATTTAGCGATTTCTATTTTAGCATCAGTTGTAATAACTTCCCTCAAGAGAAGATAATAAAAATCGGCCAAGTGCGAGTCCAACTCGCGCACGAAGGGTTCTGTACCATTGTCTATAAAAAAGGCAAAAAAATCACGTTTGTGGTATGGGAAATTAAACCCTTAAATGTTTGTTTTATTTTAATTTAATTTATTTTTAAGGTGAAAAAATAACTAAATATTCTGTATAATATATCAAGCGTCTACCTGTTTATACCTGTTTACAGTTGTACCTACTTTATTAAAGTAACTTTTAATGAAATTTGTACGAAAATTTCACTACGTATGTACATTTTATAACTTGGTCGACTATAACTTGTTAGCCTGTAAAGTGTACTTACCCGTGATAGTTTTCCTTTTAAATTCATTATACGCACTACTACGTATTTTTTTTTTACATTTCCAAATACTATACTTTTGCTGGTAGAGGGGAGGGACACTTGACTCTAACAAAAATTAGTACTTTAAAGCTAAATGTTTCGCAAACGGAGCCCTAAATCATAAAATGATCTGCATACCAGCAATGTTTTTAGAATTGCTATTCAACGATACCCCACACGATGGGGTAGACGAGAAAAAAAAATTAAGTCCCCACTTCACGTGTAGGGGAGGTACGCTAAAAAAATTTTTTTTTTAAGATTTTAATCTATCACTTTGTCGGCTTGATCAATGTGTATATCCCTGCCAAATTGCAGCTTTTTCGTATTCGTAGTTTTGAATTAAGCCGCCGACAGACGGACGGACGAACGGACATGGCGAAACTATAAGGGTTTCTTGTTGACTACGGAACCCTAAAAAACCCGACTTCAAACTATAAACTGCCGAATAAATAAGTGCACCTAAATATACCTACCAAAATGCTTATAGTTAAATATAAGCAGGCGGGACTCGTTTCAATGAAAGTAAAATAGTAGGTACAGTACAGATTGCAGTAAATTGTAAACAAATTGTACAGTAAACAGTAAATTAGTTATATTAGTTGAGTTGAGTTAGAGAGTTGATGATTTGTAAATTTGTTGAGAAAAAGTTGAGAATTTTTGGTAAATTAATGAACACATGTAAAAATTGAAATTTTGATAGTTTTCGATCGGTTTTAAAAATCGGTTTAAAAGTAACACACTTTTAAATAATAATACATATTGTAATAAATTGAAAAAGAAAATTTTACTTTCAGTTTTATTTCTAGTATGAACGTATAAATAATCAATTAGTCCAAAACCCATACATAGATAAGAGCGAGAACGGAAGCGCCTTAATGATTCACTTAGTGAGAATCCTCACGACATTAACTTAACTGAATGAGTCATAAAAACTTTAAGTAGAATGTTAGTCGTCGTTAAAACCACAAATCAAAGTTTGTTTTCGAATTTTCCACGTTGATAGAAAAGTCAGGTCAAGTGTGTGTCGTACCTACACTAAGAATATGCGCATATAGAAAAAATGTTGACTGATTTTTTGAAGGCACAATGACTACCTTATTAACGCCACCAAAAGAGATCTTTATTTCCTCTTTGTACAAAACACATTTAAAAAATGTAACGAATGCGTAATTTAGAACTAGATAATAGCTGTTTTTAAAAGTTATTAGATTTTTGAACGCGCGAGTGATGCCCCAGGTGTTGCAAGCGTCCATAGGATGCGCTTACGCGGACTACAAGATTGTTTGTCATCTTAGTGGTATAAGAAAAAGAACAATAATTTTCGTTGAAAGTATAGTGTACTGTACTTAAGCTTAAGCATAAAGCTTTATTATTTACTGTATTTTTTTTCAGACTTTTAAGCAAGTGGTCTAAAAGTTAGAGGGAAGAACACATATTTTTTAGGGAAAAGGGTTTTAAAACCATCTAGCCATAAATCGAATGATACCATGCAAGCAATGGGGTGGGCGAAAAAAAATCATACCTCTGTTTACCTGTTTTTTTTTATGTTTCATTACAAAGCTGTGTGGCTGTCTACAAGAAGCACCTTCGAATGAAAATTTGTCCGAAGGGTTACAAGGACGGCGTATTTACAAGGCTGATCTATACGGACGGACATACATGACGAAACTATAACGGTTCCGCTGTAGCATTTGCCTACGAAACTCTAATAGTTGATGACATTAATAAGCAAGCAAAGTAGATTTTATTTGTGGGTCATCTTCTCCTCACCAACCACATCAGTCCTGCGTGGCAAGTGGTAAACCCCAAACTCTACTGCTGGTGCTGTGTATTTGAAATAAGTGGCTTTTTACATATTTCTCCCCTATGTCGTAAATAACCTGCTTTAAAGTAATAAGTCGTAAAATAAAATACCAGGGACATAATAATATGACCCCTTTGCCAGCTAGAGGAACTATAAGAAATAAGCCAAGATTGGGCAAGGGAAATGTAAGTGAGTGTCAGAGTATATACATACATAGGTACAAATATACATACATAACATTCATAGATTTTGAAGAATAAGATAATAAGATGGACAGACACACGCACAACTAATAGGGGCTGGCCATAAATTACGTAACTCAAAATGTAAATTTTTGGTCTTTACTCTAGGCGGTGACCGGAATACATTTTTGAAAATAGTTAAAAAAACATTAAAAATATACATTTCAGTTATTGCTCACCGCTGTAAAATCACAAAACTGAATAATTTTAAGAAAATAAATTATTAAATTTATTAAATAACCTAATTAATAAAATAATTATTAAATAAAAAAATTAAACAAAAAACCAAAAAGACCACAGTGACCACAGGAATCAACATGAATAACTGTAAATGGTAAGCAGAACAGATTCATATATTTGTAATTTAAATTAAATGAATAAATTATAAATTGATTTTCGTATATAAATTGTGTCATTGCGATAGAGATTCAGTGGGAATCGCGCTGTCACATAGATAGGTCAAGTCCGTTTTCAGTTTCGGTCGCCGATGCGTTAGGCTGGTCGCTCTACAGATACGCCTGTATGGATAGCTCAACCTTATCTGGCCACTTGAGCGACTTGCACGCAGAAAACTCCTAAACGTCTCATGCTCAAAAACGTTTAAGCCCTCTTAAGTATGGTAAGTTTAATTTGACTTGAACGAAGTAAATATTTTTAACTTTATACGTTACATAACGCATGGCTAGACTCCCCTGCCTTCCTAATGTAACACAGCGTAACTTTTCTTCTCTCTAAAAATGTGTTGCGTATTTTATAGTCGGGACGACCCCTAAAAAAAACTATATATTAAAAATTAACACACATTTATATATCACCTCCCTTATTAGCATCAAGATAATACCTAAATTTTTTTTCTCAACATTCGCAAAGCTCAACAAAATACCAAGAAAAATTATACAAAACCTGTACAGAATGGAAAAACACTTAATACCTTGAATTTTATTCTAAGTTCCAACCAAACCAGTATTCGAGACCTCTGTCGGGATCGCATTAGTCAATGGCCATAGGTCAGGGTGGACTAGTCGGTGTAAAATCATATGTAAATTGGACAATTTATAAGCTTTGGACAGTTTCATAGTTTCAAGTTGCTGTGACCTTTGAGACTTGATTTGAATTTCAACATGTAGATACCTATATATCTAGTTTTGGAATTGCTATTGGTCAATTCTTGCACAAGTCTTTTAATGCGGTCAGAAATATGTTTTATCCAACAGCCATGGACATTAAAAGAGGGTAAGGTAGCTAATTTGTAATGTATGTGTAACATTCCAATTGAAATCCTTAAAAGGACGTAACAAGTGGCTGGATACACACCCTCATTATAATCTGAGGGTCAACATCTTTGCACCAGTTTGTGGTTTGGCTGGACAGCACATCCAATTTAATATTCACGAAGAAAATCCTGTTCAGATGTGACACCCGGAGTCCTTCTAATTCTAATTTTGTAAGTTTGTTATTAAATCACGCCGCAACGGAACATCCAATTGGGCTGAAATTTGGCACAGAGATAGCTGAAGAGAGGGAGTAGGCTTTTTATCCCGGCAAAATTCCTTTACGAAACCGGATGCCACCATAACAAATTATAGCAGCAGCTATAGCAAACTTCTTTAGTAATAACCAAATTTAGGTCAGGTGGAGTAGCTGTTATTTTATATGTAGTGATATCCAGTTAAATTACTACTTATAACAAACGGCTGACACGACGTTGAAGTCTTTTATATAGGAGAAAGTGAAAAGAAAATTTATCCGCGTTCAAGTCTTGTGTTTGATAATATTAAACTTTTTGTCTCTTTTCTAGTTTAAATAACAATTTTTCTTTTGATTTCTCTGGTTTAAATATAATATTATTCAGATAATCATTAAAAAACATAATATTTTCTATTTAAGAATGACATATGCATATCCAAATGATGACTTTCATCGAAATATTGGGCTCAAAACAAAAAAAAAACTATTCATTGGCAACGCAGTGGACATTATTTTTGAGGGGTCATGGGGATTGATAACACAGTGGTAATTTGAGCACCAAATGAGTAATTTTTGTAATGAAAAAAAACCTAGGAGGATAGGGAAATTCATAATAAACATTAAGGCTCGGTTGAGAACTAACGTAAAGCTTCTAGGAAAATATTTAGAGACATTTACAATTTTGTAACAGTATTAATACATTTTCATCTTTTTTAAGACACTAAAAGTGTTTTGGCCCTTTTACCACTATCTGTTTATGATTACCACATGTATGATGGAGCATCACTTGAGAATGGCTCGACCGCTTTGGCTGGTTGTCAGAACAAGATTTGTATGAAAGCTTTTCTTTTGGAAAATTCAATGTAAGCTTAACCCGGGCGACGCCGGGTGCAAATAGCTAGTTACAAATAAAATTAGAATCTGCAACTCTTAAATTCCGTCGTATTGGCATAGTATTAGAGTGTGAGTATGAATATTTGTAATTAATTTATATGTATTGTAATAAGTAGTAACTATACAATTGTAGGCATTTTTATAATTTAAAAGAGTTTAATTTTTGTTTCAATCATTGTATACATGTTTGCACAGTCTAATTAATGTTATACGTCCTGACGTCAGATTAGCTAGAAAAAATCTCTGAACAGAAATAAGCTTGCCTCGTTACATAGCTTTAATTTTGCATTATTTGTTACCTACTATAATAAGTCTTATGTTGTTTTTGTTGTTTTTTATAAACATTTTTTTTGCTGTTAAACCACTAAAAATATCGAAATATGTACTAACACAGAGTTTAACGTAGAATTATCAACAAAATCCTGAAGATTGATCTTACAAAGTTTCAAATTACCTTGAAGAACCTCGATGTGACCTTGAAGATTGAGCGAATGACCTTAAATATTGATGAAGAGAAGATGAAGAGCGAAGGTGACCCTGACCTCGCAGGGACGTTGACCTAGCCTCTCCTTGGCTTTGTCTGTGTCTTATTGATGTTTCAGACATAGCCTGATAGAGGTTACGTTTAGTCCTTTTACTCGACTAATTCTACTGAAGATATTTTGAAGACTTATCTACTTTTTATTTTAGACTGGGCTCTACGTAAATGTGCAGTATTCCACTGATTGACATAGAGCACTGTGTTAAATAAAGGAGCTTAGTCATATATTTTTTTACTTTTCAGTTTAATTTATCTTTGGTTTAATTTTTTAAAGTAAAGTTGTTGTTTTTAAAATCAATACTACTGTCCTATTTGAAATGTTAAACTTGTAAAAATAACATATCGTTGCATATATATTTTTAAAGTAGAAAACAAAAGTATTTGTTTTTAGATATCTGTAAAAATAATCACTAAAAAATAATTCTTGGTTTTTCATTTTAATCCACACCTTATTTACCTACAGACACACACCTACATCTCCCCTGTCCAATTCTGGCTTACTACTTATAGTGTCTCTAGAACTGGCAAAGGGGGTATATTATTATGTCTCTGGTATTTTATTTAACCACTTATACTTTGAAACAGGTAATTTGGGAACATATGGGAAAAATAAATGTAAGAAGCCACTTTATTTCAGACACACTCTACCAGAAGCAGGGTTTGGGGCTTACCACTTGCGACGCAGTGCTGGTGCGGTTGGTAAGGAGAAACTGACGCGTAGATTGAGCTAAAGCCTTAATTAGAGTGCAATATGCTAATGTTATTAAATGTTTTTTTTAAGGTTACGTAGCCAAATGCTAATGGAACCCTTATAGTTTCGTTAAGTTAGTCCGTCCGTATATCACAGACTTATAATTCCACCGTCTTCGCATTCATACTTGTAACAAATTCCTATTAAAACAAACAATTATTATATATTAATATGACAAAATATAGCCATACAAAACTGAAATGTATTTATAGCTGTGTGTGTCGTCTATATACATGCCTTGCTATAATTTATTTACATTTACATTATATACATATATTACAGCTCCGTGTCTCATGGACTTCACTGTTTACAGACAATTCACCAAGGTGGAACAGAGGAGGCCGATGTCGACACATTTTAGATTAAGCTTGCTTAAGTATAATTTATAAGATTGTTTTAATTTGACTATTAAATTATTTTAAAATCATCGAACTTTTATATTCGCTGAAATTGTTTATAGTATTTTTTATTTCACTATTAAATTAAAGGAAATTAAAATTCTTTTAATTAGCTATCCCGGCGAACGTTGTTTTGTTATTGTTTCTTCTCCTCCAACTCACACACTGAAAAAATACGAACACATGTTATCCTATATGAAAAACATTTTCTTCATTTTTAATTACATACACTAAATTGTATTGGTTTTTAAAGGAGAACTAAATTTCAATATTTTATACAAAGATAGACATGCAGTAGTTGCTACTACACCAATTTTTGTAAAATATAAAATTTTATAATAAGGAATATTAATTAATTCATCAATATTTTGGTTTTTAAGAGAAAGCTATGCAAAGGCGACAGTTTTTTGTTCTCACTTATAAGATTGTATAAAGATTGAATTAATTTCTTAAAAAAAATAGTAATAAATTACAAGCTTAACTTGCGAAAACATTAATTAATATTGTTGTTTTGAAGAAAATAGCTATGCTAAGGCGACAGTTTTTTAAGCTCGTTTATACCATCGTATAAAAAATTAATTGATTTCTAAAAAACAAGTGATAATTTACTATCTGAATGTGCGAAAACATTATTCAATATTGTGGTTTTTAAGGAAATAGCTATGCAAAGGCGACAGTTTTTTAAATAAATAATAATCTACTTGCTGATCTAGCGAAAACTTACATTTAATCCTAACCGGAATCCTTATTTAAAGATATCATGTGATCCTTCCTAATGTACGAATCTGTTTCCACGAAGCGATGCGTCTTAACCGGTTAGTATTTCGCCAGCAAGAACAGTATCTAAACTGATATCTGTAATACACAGCTAGCGCTGAGTTTGTGTGTGTGTGTGTGTGTGTGTGTGTGTGTGTGTGTGTGTGTGTGTGTGTGTGTGTGTGTGTGTGTGTGTGTGTGTAAGAGTTCATCTCTCGACTTCAGGCAAAGCATACTCAATGCGTCCTTTATGCGGTTATTATTTTTATATAAAGTCTTATTTTTGTAGTCTAGGGCCGTACTATCGTGTACTTATAACCACTTATTCTTGTCTAAAAATAAGAATCGCATAAAAGACTCATAGAGTATGCTTTGTCTGAAGTCGAATCATGAACTCTTTGAGTACTTTCTGCGCGAGGATATTCGATTCATAGCGCCTCGCAGCGAGGTTCATACACACGAATTGCTTACTTATTTTTGTCACTTGCTAATCAAACACTACGAAATTTTGTAGATATGTTCTAGGATTATACATTGAATTCTACAGTGTGCCAGTTTAAAGCGGTAAAATAGGGGTTGAAAGTTTGTGTGACAATTTTGATATTTTTGTTTCAAGACAGAGGTATTTGTTATGACCTATGTGATCATTAAGAACGGATTTTGCGAAATTCATCCCCTAAGGGAATAAATTTGCAGTGTACTAGTAGTGCATGTGCTAGCAGTGGTAAAACATCGAAATAGTGGAAAACGAGAAGGCAGCCTTACCGATTTTAAAGATTAATAACTTGGCATAGCTTAGGAAAAGATTGGTGGTGCTTGAACAGATGTTGTAGAAACTAACAATTGGCAATAAATTTCTACTAAAAGTCAACTAAAAAATTAATTAATTAATTTTTTTTCAAAATCAAGCTTTTATTTAAATGCTCTAAAGAGATGAAAATAAACTTTACATTTAATCGAACCCATCAATTTACTAATTAATTACATAACACAATTGATATAATATAAAAGGATGTCGCGGGATTTACCTGTGTAAATAAACCGTCTACAACAATCATACAAATTTTGTAGTGCAATAAATTGATGCATTTGATTCAATTTAAAGTTTATTTTCTTCTTTTTAGAGCATTTATATAAAAGCTTTAAATATGTTTTATATTAATTATATCAAAATTTAAACCGTATTTCAAAAACAAGCGACGGAACTGGGTTTACTTGAATGAAACCGGGTATTTGAAATCATGGAACCGGTACCGGTTCTGCATGCCTTACTCTTGAGGGCAAAATAGAAGATGAGAATTCACATGAGTATTCCGATATTATTGTAGGTAAACCCATACCTAAAAGTTAAAAGCTTCTTTTTATCTTCAATAGTGTACGCGGACTAAGTCGCAAGCAACAGCTACTTAATTCCACATTTTGCTACATTTCTTGAGGACACTTAATAACATAACATAGCCATAGGTACTCTTATAAGTTTTGAACTTAAATGCAATAATTATAACTAGGGATTTTATATAGACATTAACACACACAATAAAAATGTTTGTTTTCATACTAATTATAATTAAATGTTGTTTGTACTATTATAAGTAAATTCTTAACAATATATCTAAGTAATACCTTAACTCAGTCGACGAAATCTAATTGATACAATAATACAAAGCCCATCTTAGCTTGGCATGCAATTGTCTGAATAGAATGCTAGTTGACTAATTTAGGCTTTAATAATGACTGCTCAAACCAACCTTTTTAGCAATCTCTGACATACTATAAATTACGTAAACCAGTTGTAAAGCATATTCCTAGAGGTGCTCACCTTTCTGTCGCCGCAGCCTTTGTCCCATGCCATTAAGGCTGTGATGTTTTTTAACACCGTAAGTTCCTGGGAGTTTTTGTTGTCATTTCTGTATACCGTGCTCCACGTTAGTCCGGATCCTAATAAGAAAAAATCTTTTACAACGAGAATAAAAGAAAACTGCGTGAAATACAGTACTTTGGAAGACCACTCTTTTCTGCCTTTAAATAATTCAGACTTAAATCAAATTTATAAATTCAGACAGTCTACGGAGTCGGCCACATTCAAACTTGTAGAGAGCAAACTTAGTGATGGTGATATTAAAGGGGCAGCACGTATTCTCTTTTCCAGTGACATAAACGCACCATCGAATTCTGAAATATTATCTGTCTTGGAGGAAAAACACCCGCCATCAGCGGTAGATTTATTACTTCCTGAAGCACCTGTAGATAATAACGACTCCAATCTAGCAGTCATCGGGTCTTTTCAAAGTGGGTCTGCTGGAGGTTTAGATTCATTAACACCACAGCATTTAAAGGATTTATTATGTAAGTGTAGAATCCGGGGAGGCACTTTTGAGGGATTTGACAGCTCTAATAAATTTAATGTTGTCGGGCCAAGTTAATGATACTATCACGGATATTTTATATGGTGCTACTTAATGCGCCTTAAAGAAGAAAGATAGAGGTTTTAGGCCAATTGCAGTTGGTATGACCTATCGTCGCCTCGCCGCCAAGTTATGTTAAAAAAATATCGCTGGTTTTGGCAAATATTTTTCAGCCTCTACAGTTAAGTTTTGGATCGCGAGGTGGTTGTGAAGCCGCCGTCCATTCCCTCAGAACCTTTTTGACTCAAAAATGTGGGGATCTACTCTTGAAGGTTGACGTAACGAATGCCTTTAATTCAGTTGATATAGGTGCTCTTTTGACACAAACTGAAGACAAAATTCCGAAATTATATGGTTTTCTTTGGCAATGTTATGGTTCTTCTTCAAAGTTGACTTACAATGGAAATGAAATTACCTCCGCTGTAGGTTGTCAACTGAGTGACCCTCTGGGACCTGCCATTTTTAGTTTGGCCATTCTCCCATCATACAACGTTTGAAATCCAAACTTAATGTTTGGTATTTGGACGATGGAACATTGGGTGGTGACACAAATACTTTATATGATGACCTTGCCCTTTTGATCTCTGAATTTCGCACTATTGGTCTCAATTTAAATTTTTCAAAATGTGAACTTTTTTTTCCAGCATTGTACATGGATAAGGATTTGGTAACACAAAAATTTAACTTATTAGCCCCTAATATACAAATAGTCGACAACGAACGAATGACGAATTTTTCCCTTAATTTTTTGAGGAAAAAAATTCAAAACTTTTTGCAGGTTTCAGATCGTTTAGCAAAAATCAATACTGACATGGCATTCACAATTATCCGTTTCTGTCTTTTTATACCTGTTAGATGTTGTCAACTTTGGAAACATACCAACCTTGTTCAGAGTTTGGACAACATCATTAAAAATACTTTGATTTCTATTTTGAACGTAAATTTAAATAATCGAGAATGGTTACAGGCTTCTCTGCGAGTGCGGTTTGGAGGTTTAGGTATCCGTTCTATTTTAGGTGTTGCTCTCCCTGCTTTCCTTTTCTCTGTTCATAGTAATCAAAATTTAATTAATAAAATTCTTTCAAATATTCCGGAAATTGTTGAAATATCTTCCATGAACGAAGCCAAGAATACGTGGACTGTAACATGCCCAGATACCGATTTACCAAAAAATCCTTTTTAACAGCGGTTGTGGAATGGGTCGATCTGCGAACAAGTGCGGAAGAAACTTTTTAATACGTGCTTGAACTCCACAAATCGTACCCGTTTACTAGCTGTTGCCGAGTGGGAATCGGGTTTGTGGTTGCGGCTCCTTCCTTCACCAAAATTATAGGGACCCTCCTGGATTCTTCCACTTTCAGAATTGCGACCTCCCTCCGCTTGGGTACACCATGATGTGCTCCACATCGTTGCCAGTGTGGTGTTGCTGTCGACCAGTGCGGTCATCACGGCCTCTCTCTCACAAAGAGTGCGGACAGGTTTTCCCGCCATGCCAGCCTCAATGATATAATACGCCGAGCTCTTGTCTCCGCCAATTGCGCGGCTTCTCTTGAACCAAACGGGCTTATACGGGACGATGGTAAGAGACCAGACGGCATGACTCTGATTCAGTGGAGGATGGGGCGGTCCTTAGTATGGGACGCTACTTGCGTCGACTTCCTAGCACCGTCACATCTTCAAGGAACACAGAATACAGCTGGTGCGACGGCGGACTCTGTAGAAGTCTTCATAAGGCGGAAATACACTACTCTAGACAGTGGGTATGTATTTGAGCGTTTTGGGGTCGAAACCTTAGGACAGTGGGGTAAAAGTGCCAAAAAAATTTTAAGATCTTTATCTTTGTGTCTGGTTGAAGTTTATCGTGACCAAAATGCTGGCCTTTATTCTGCTCAAAGAATTTGCATTGCACTTCAACGAGCAATGCGGCCAATATTTTGGGAACTATACCAACTGGCAACGGTCTATTAGATATTTAATTAATTTTTAATTTTTAGTTTTTATTGTAGAATATATCTTGATCTGTAATCTACAGTAAGTATATTAATTTTTTAAAGAGGTTACGAAGAGAATAGAATCTCAGCGCGGTTAAAGCGGCGCGGAGAGATTATGACACCGTTAATTCAAATTGTAGATCTAGAAGGGACGTGCTGATCAGTGTATATCGCAGTGCCTTTTGGCCCAATGATATTGATGAATGAATGCAAGCATGACGTCGTTTTAATAAAATTTAAAAATGTGACAATAATCAGAAAGTTCCACATCAGATATTTTGGTAAATTCACAAAGTTTTTAGATTACAAATCAAAATGCTAATAGAAAAATATTAAGGCAATAACACTGTCGCCTCTCATAAATCAATTGGCCTATAGTAGTCGACTATCAGACCTTTCCGAAAATCGCCATCAGACCCTGTCACATCCAGCCACTTTCGTGTACCTTTACCAATTCATTGCTCCACCTGGCTGGAGGGTAACCCAGACTACGCTAACCGACCTATGGTTTCCTGTCTAAGATTCTTCTGTCATAATGGCCATAGGTCCTCCAACAGATATGACCAACCCTTGGCTCAACCCGCCTCCCCTTCAGCTTGCTTATTTGGTAAGTTGAATCGACTACATGCTTGAATGAAAGATGTTTTGAGTTTAAATGTACACTGGCCATCAGGAGAACAAAAGTTTCTCTAATTTGCATCACTAATGACTTATTTTTGTAGGACACGATCAAGAACTGCAGTATTATTTAACAAACAAACATAAAATTCAATATCCTGATTTTCCATCAGTCTCTTAACCAATATACATTACATTAATACATATGTACATAATGAATGAAAATGAAAAACATTTTCTTTATTAACACTTAGACTTTTAACCTAAAAACTTGGGCGCCATGTGTGACAAAAAGTACGAGCTATAATTTTTTGAACATAATATAAGTTTTTAGATATGTATTAAGTATATATGTAACATAATATAAGTTTTTAGATATGTATTATGTATGTATAAGTTTTAAGTATGTACGGTGTTTTAAGAGAAACAGATCAAGAAAATTACAAGAAAAGAGTAAGTACAATAAGTTATTTTTAAAGTTTATACTTGTGTGTTGTGCTATTGAACTAGACGTAACAGAATTCTTCAATATTTTCCCCATATTAAGAACACTAGAATCAATAAAAAAACACCTTTCAGAACGTATCTTAACCGTGTAAACTAGTATAACTATGATGTTTTTCAAGGAAACGCCGCCGAATCTGCCACCACCGACCATCGGCGCTGTACTATCCTTCTATCTATGCACTACATATCCTATTAGCTCTCTACTATCTTTCCATCTACCTATGCTTTACCTATCCATCTATCCATATCCTACCTATCCATCTATCTATATACTACCTTTTAATATATTAATATACTATCTATCAATCTATCTATGTACTGAATAACCGTCTATCTATGCACCACCTATGTGTCTGTGTATAAATCGAGGCACGTACATTTTCAGTTCGTTAGTACATCTGTCCTGCGCAGACAGTACGTATCTAAACCGTGTAAACTAGTATAACTATGATGTTTTTCAAGGAAACGCCGCCGAATCTGCCACCACCGACCATCGGCGCTGTACTATCCTTCTATCTATGCACTACATATCCTATTAGCTCTCTACTATCTTTCCATCTACCTATGCTTTACCTATCCATCTATCCATATCCTACCTATCCATCTATCTATATACTACCTTTTAATATATTAATATACTATCTTTCAATCTATCTATGTACTGAATAACCTTCTATCTATGCACCACCTATGTATCTGTGTATAAATCGAGGCACGTACATTTTCAGTTCGTTAGTACATCTGTCCTGCGCAGACAACCGCCGTTTTGGTTCAACTTACGTGCCATCTAACTATACTATCTATCTATTAACTATCTGTCCATCTATCTGTGTACTACCTATCCATATATCTATGCATTACAATATAAATATATGGAATACTATATATCAACAAGAAATACAATACATATACATACACATACATACATAAACTAGCAATGAACCCGAATACCCGAATTCTCTGTCAACCAAGCTGCAGGAAAAAGCTAGTAGGTACCTACATATATAAAGCCGTTGCAACATTGTCGTTCGTGGAAAGAATAAATCTATTACATACTAATCAGCATAAGCGGTTTAGTTTTGTTAGACACACACACCTAAATGTGTAGTATCTAACATCTAAACTTGAGCAAATAGTGAAAGTGCTAATTCATGAAGTCATCGAGGAATGACGAATAGCGAATGATCCTAAATGTCATTCAAGGAGTCAAAGTCGTGAGACGAACGGTTAATTTTAGATACGTGCCAATATGACGTCATCCAACCCGGCGCCCTTGAGGTACTTGGCTATGCCGTAGGCAGTTCTAATAATTTTGTTTTTTGTCGAAAAATCTATTAGTCATTGCATCTTGGATGATATCAGATTGATTATAGAAATATATATATATGTTATTTTATTAGTCATTAGGATATAGATAGTCGCATTTACAAATAATTAGCCGTTACTCGTGTATTCCGTTAATTTTTAACTTTGTATATAAAATTATTCAAAATTCAATATCAAAATCAAAATAGTTTTATTCAAATGGGTTACTAAGAACACTTTCGAATCGTCAAGTAAATTAACTACAACTAGCTTTACAAACTAATTACAATACTGTTTTATTGCGTGCGTCTAATAGGTAATCTTTGTAATATCTCAAACGAAAAATAAAATTATAGGTAATTAAATAGGTAGAAAAATAGAATTTGATAATTTTGTGTCATCTGTACGTTTTAAATGTTCGAGACCACTAGTAGGGCGGGGCTAAGCGCATTGTGAGAGTAATTAAAAATTAGTTCAGTTTTATGCAGCTATACACACAATACAGTCCAACTAAATAATCTAAATAAAGAAAATCATTTAAACCTTTTTATTGGAAAGGTTTAAATGATTTTCTTGAAGCTTGCGGTCCGCCTGATGGTAAGCGGTCACCACAGCCTATGGACACATGCAATACTTAAGGCATAACTCGCGCCTGAGATCGTCGACAATTCTCTCAGCCTATCGATTATCGTAAAGGATCACAAAGGATTTCGTCACATGTCACAATTCGGTCAAAAATCCCTTCATTTCTGTTTAACAAGGTAAGTCAAGCTACAACGCGCGCTGCTCAGCTTAAAATTATGAAGCTAAAACTACTTAAAACTATAAAACTTAAATTATCATAAAATACCATAAACTGACCGAGATATAGACAATTAAAATTTTTGGTAAAATGCCTGACTTGTAAAACGGGCGAAACGGATGACCGCAAAACGCATCAAGAAAATAAGCTTATCAATTAAAAAAAAAAAAAACATTTTGGAACATTGCTAAATTCTCGCCACTTATAAAAATCTTCTACCTTTTTTTCATATAAATACCTGAATTTTACAGGAAGCAGATTATTACTTGCTATAACAGCTCTTTGTAATATTTGGAAGTGTATTTTCCAATCCATGTCATTATCTGATTTGGATATTTTTGGATATTTGATTATATATTTGTTTGCCGCCTTTTGCCGCAGCCTAAAATTTCTACTGTAGGTATTTTAGCGCAAAGCAAGTAGGTAGGTAACAAGAAGGTCTTGCTAATGAAAAAAAAATATGAAGGTGTAATTAATCACATTTCTATCATTATCAGTAGGTACACTTTTATGTAATATAATCCGATTTCTTACCCCACGAGACTGGGTTTTAAGATTAACCCTATACAAAAAGAAGCTACAGCGTATAGTAGGTATCTGAATAAACACTTACGTCGAAATGGTAATATGCTCTTGTTTTTGTAGAGAGCTCATTCCTTCTCTTGACTCTGACCCATTTTTTCTAACATTTACCTCTTTGGGCATAATTATTAATATTTCCCGGTGTAGATAAAGTTGTTGACTCGCGTTTGGATGAATATATTGATCACCTCTCGTTCTGTAGATTAGTACGCGTATCTATAGCAGTTTGCAGTGTAACTACGGGGTCTCAAGCGCTTTGACGTCATTTTACTTTGCTCCGCTAGCGCCACGTAAGAGCTAGCGTTTTTGCTCACCCTAAAAAAGCGGACTTTAAACTGCTCTAACTTTCTTCAGTTTTTATCATATGGTACTGTTATTTGCATCAAAATTCAAGGTTTGAAAAAATATTTCATATTAAATTAAGAAAAATAAGGTTGAATAGTCTATTCTTTAGTAGTTTGACAGGGATCGGCTTTTACCATCACTTTTAATTCATCGTTATTTACAAGACCAGGTAAACCTCGTAGTTCAGGTTGAAGTTTCCACTACGAAAGCAGTTAAATCAAAAGACACAGTGCGTTCGTTAGCCGTATCCATTGACATTTCACGAGCAGTTTCTACTGCGTAAGTCCTACGTTGGAACTCGTATTCAAACATTACTCTGATTTTTGCTGTATTCATATCCATCAAAAGCTAAATGTAAAAATAATTGAAAGTCGAACATCAAATGTCATGTCTTTTGTTAAATTTAGAATGTTATGTTTTCGTGTGAATCTGACACTATGCTGGTTTAATTGATGTCAAGTTATTAAAAAAAATTCATGATTTTGGAATCATTTTCAAACACAATATTTTCAGACATATCAATATATTAATTCAATATTAGACAATATATCAATTCTATATCTTCATTCAATTTAATTTAATATATCAATATATTTAATATATTAATTTAATTTTTAATTTATTGATATATTGATTAATATATCAATAAATTAATCCCTTTCCCGGGATAATTAAGGATTGATATATCTACGAAATTTCACAATAAACTGTAAACAACAAACTTAGCCTACGCTGTCTGTCCGTTCTTTAAAGAGCTCTTTAATAAAGACCGTAGATGTAGAGGGCTGAAATTTCTACAAATTGTATAATGGTTTTTTTTATATTATGTTATTTTCTCACAAAAGAAGTAAAAATTTAATGTGGTCTTCCACTATGAAACATGCTTTTGTTCTTGCTGTTGATCACTACACTACACTAAATGATTTTGGTGTTTTTCCTTTATCGTAAAAAATGGTCATTATTTTAAAATAAGAATAATACGAGTACTCTAATTATAGTGTAAGTAAAACAACAAATAATAAAAATCGGTCAAGTGCGAGTCGGGCTCGAACGAGCGAACTGGGTGAGTACCTCCACCTTACAGAAAAGCGTGGCCATAATAACACTAATATTGAGCGGTGTTGTGTTCCTGGCGGGAAATAAGGTTACCAGCGCTCTTTAAGGATTCACTGCGCGGACAGTGGAGGACCGGTGGTGCTCGTTGCTGTCATTTCTCGGCGTAGACACTGCGTGCTGGTACGACGGTCAGGGAGACCTGATGAAACGGCTGACCGCTGGTCGCCTGCAAGTTAGACGGGTTCCTGAACCCAGGGATTACTTAATCTCCGCCCTGGGAGGCTGTACCGCCAACCTGTGCAAAGTCTCTGAAGTACTAGTCGAGCCGGAGAAGGAGACCGGAGTGGACCCGGCTACTACAACAGAGGGGGGAGCAACCGTATCAAGTGTGCCGAGCTTTGGCAGTTCTAGTACCGCAACTTTTGTCCCCTAAGCTATCTGTGCAGTGAATTCTCATTTTTAGTCTAAGTAACTTGGCAAGGAACAAAAGAAAAAGAGTTTTTTCAGCAGCCACTCCATCCACATTCTGTGTGGATTTTTGCAAGATTAGGGGTATACACGCAAATCTTAACGCAGTCCACCACCACCTAAGGACTGCGCAGCTGACCATTCTTTGTCTAACGGAGACGCAGATAACCTGCCGGGCCGATGGGCCGCCAAAAGAGAAAGCCGATATATTAGGCAGTCTCTGTGCCTCCAACTCGAACATGAATGACGAAGGCGCTGTACTAACTACTATACCGTGGTGCGGTAAGACCATGCCGGAAATCTCCAAAACGCAGCGGGAGATCTGACGGGCGTTGCTTTTTCTAGACGTCAGGCCCCATATGGAGTACTGCTGCTATCTCTGGGCAGGTGCACCCGGATACCACCTTGGCCCTTTTGACTCGGTCCAACGACGGGCTGTGAGAATTATCAACGATTCCAAACTCACTTGCGGTATCGAGCCCTTAAGTATGAGGAGAGACTTTGCCTCCCTGTGTGTGTTCTACCGCTTGTACAATGGGTTGTGTTCTGAGGAATTGTTCGAAATGATGCCCACGGCTACTTTCTACCATCGCACCGCTCGCCATCAGCAGGGAATTCATTCTCACACTTTAGAACCGAAATGGTCGCGTACAGTGCGGTTTCAGAGAAATTTCCTCCGAGTTGTGGAATGAGCTCCCTGCCAAGGTTTTCTCGAAGGACTACAGTATCAAGTTCTTCAAGAAAGAAGTAATTAGATTTCTGAAGGGTCAGCAACGCGTGAATGATTGCAATCGTCCATAGGCTACGGTGACGATTTACCATCAGGCGTACCGTAAGCTTGTCTGCCACCTTATCAGTATAAAAAAAAGAAGTCCAACTCGCAACTGGCCAGTTTTCAGTTATTTGAAGAAACTACGACATATCGTACCTGTCTACAACATACATATAATGTAATGTAAATATCCATCTGGCCGGTCTCGGTCGGGAGTAGTGTAGAGTGTAGCAACATGTGGCATTTAAAAGTCAGACGACTTAGAGTTCTTTACAAAGTTTCCATTAAATTTATGGATTTGATTAAAAGTAATTTATTGGAATAATCTATACATATCTAGTATTAAGACTAACAAAGTGATTGATCAACTTCCAGTTTAAAGCGCTGGTGTTAACATCATAAAATTTTGCATACCATCACCCATTGTCCTTTAAATGATTTATCAAATTCTCAAGCAATGTGTGGATCAGAGCCAGTTATTTCATGTATTTCGATTATGAACATAACTATTTTTTAAAAAAAGATTAATATTCTTATGAAAATACATTAAATTATCAAATATATATTGACCAGGTAACGTTAGTATATTGATATCTTTAAATTTATCCCTTAAAGACTGTCTGTTAATAAATTGTATATTGCTCGAATAGACCTCTTCTGCAGTACAAATATTGTCTGTATATCAGCTGCGTGTCCCCAGGATACCATAGTACATCACCCTATGAAAGTTGCTAAAGTATACGGGCTGTGGCTTCGTCTGTAAGTTGACGAATCTTTTTAACCGCAAAAGCTGCAGAGCTAAGTCTATTCGCCAATCCCAATGTGTGGGCCCCATTGAAGTTTTGCATCTAAAGTAATGGGCATACAGCGCTATCTACAACATCTTATTGCTCCCTATTTATAACTACACTGGTTCTTACTTGACTAACATTTGGCGTTAAGAATTTAATACATTTTGTTTTCTTCCTGTTTAAAAGCAAATTATTCATATTGAACCAGTTCGTTTTATAGCCGAAGAAACTAAGATTTTGACTGGTAGTGTGCATATTTTACATGAATGCTTAGGGATGGAACAAGTTAGCGCGCGCTGATATAGACAAAAACAAATGAGGCTGAACATTTCTTGAGCTTCTTTGGAACTGATGCAACAAGATCCTGAACATTTCTTAGCTCGATTTATAACCACGGATGAAACGTGGCTTTACCATTATGCTCCAGAAACGAAATTACAATCTGACCTGGAAGATACCTTCAATTCCAACTCCTAAGAAATTTAGGGCGAGTCGTTCAGCCGGAAAGTATCTCTCTTATCTGGGATAGTAAAGGGATGGATCTTGATTTCTGTATATTTCCAAGGTTAAAGAATTATTTGAAAGGACAAAGATTCGAAGATGATGAAGCAGCAGTTTAGGTGTGCAGAATAAAGAGTTTTTTATGAAATTAATTTCAAATTTAGAAAAAAATCTCAATGATTCCAAGTGTATTATGCTAAAAGGCGACTATACCGAAAAATAAAATTTAACTTAAGTTACCGGCAACTTTTTATTTTATTTTACTTATAAAGCACTAGACAAAATCATGATTAGATATTTTTTTTAATCCTTCAGATGCTTGTACCTCCGTACAACTGCATGGCCAGTTGGACCACTGCCCCGAAATGATAATATAAAAGCGTTTAACCGACTTTAAAAGAGGAGGTTCTCGAATGAGGTGTTGATGAAAGTTTTATAATGAACTAAACATTATTCCTTTTTAACCTACTTTTAAAAGGATGGAAGTTGTTGTAGTTAAAAAACGTCAAGTGTGAGTGGATTAGCGCATGAGGGCTTAATACGGTATATTGATACCAAAGCTTTTTAACCTGTTCAATTGTTTTTCAATTCAACAGGTTTTTGCTCTCAAAATTTTAAAATGGCTACTTATATCTCCAAAACTATTGATCGTAGACTAGTAGTTTCTTTACAAATGTGTTAGATCCCATCAAATTCTTCGTTTCGGATGACAGCTGTCAAACTAAAAAGGGACTATATCTCCGAAACTAGTGATCGTAGACTAGTAGTTTCTTTTCAGAAGCGATAGATCTCATCACGATCTTCATTTTGGATATCAGCTGTCAAACTAGATATTATTTAAACTAGTATTAATAATATACCGACTGTAATGAATTTATTTTAATTATTTGCCTGGAATTCAGTTATCACGGTCTTTTTAATTTGACAGCTGTCATTCGAAATGAAGAACTTGATGAGATCCATAATTTCTCCACAAAATTGCCTAGTCTACGATCAATAGTTACGGAGATATAGCACTTTCTAGTTTGACAGCTGTCATCCGAAACGAAGAATTAAATGGGACTTATTATTTTTTTTAAAGAAACTACTGGTCTACGATCATTAGTTTTGGAGATATAGGTCGCCAGTTCAAAACTTTCTCTTGGAATAAAGTTTTAAGATTTTGAGTGCAAAACCCTGTTGAATTGAAAAAACAATTGAACTTGATTAAAAAATTTTGGTATTTATATTCCGTATTAAACCCACTGAAAGGTTTTTAACTACAATAACTTACATCCTTTTAAAAGTCGGTTAAAAGCTTAAATATTATCATTTCGGGGCAGTGGTCCAACTGGCCATGCAGTTGTACGAAGGGCCCTGGAAATTTCGATTTTCTAATGTTCAACTATCTAGTTGGTCCACGGGGAAAAAAATCTTGTTCGTACAACCAGTTGGACATAAAAGTTGGACGAACGGGATTAACCCGAAAATCCTATCTAAATCTCATCCTAGCCTATCCTATTTCTCAGTGCGTTCCTTTATTATTATGCCTTAACGTCCATCAGAGCATCCAATTGTTCTCGTTTTTGATACAAGGATAGATGGAGAGACAGAGAACGACATATGCATATAAATCAACTGTATAGGTACTAATTGATAGTTACTACTGGTTATTTTTCCAGTGGTAAGTACTATTCTTTCAGAGGCCTTATTGAAAACAGTCTTGAGCTATACAGGCTCTGGAATTTGAAACAAAAATGTATGGAAATCTGAGTTACCTGTCGATACCCGCGAAAAATTTGCATACAGTTTTCTCTCGAATTTCAGAGTCCGAATAGCTCGAGGCTGTTCCCAATAACGTCCAAGGTCTCTTAAGTGACAGACCGGTATATTTTTAGTGTGACTGAACTACAAATTATTATTTTTTAGAGTTTTTCCTTAACTTCTGATGTGAATTTGGTTCTTACCAAATTTCATGATACGAGGTCAACATGCAGCATAAGTGGCCTTTTTTTTTAATGCGTTGATTAAGTAGCTTGATTTTATATAGCTTCAGGGAACCATAGCGACATTAGTGTAAAGTATTAATTTTAACATGATAACTCCTCGCGTGTCTTAAAAAATTGGGTGAGAGGCCGACAGACAGACGGACATCGAAGTGATCCTATAAGAATTAATTTTTTTTTCGGTACGAAACTATAAAAAGGTTAAAAAAGCACAAGACTCCTGAAAATCTTACGTAACTTATAAATTACTTGCATTTTGTACTAGAGACCTGATCTACGTTAATAAATAATTACAAATTGCATTATGAATAAATTTAACAAATAAAAAGAGATTAATGCTACTATCCGCTAGATAGCGGCATTGTTTTAAATACTCGATTAATAAAATAAATAAATATTAATGCTACTCTTCGCTAGATAAAAGTAATTATTTATTTTTTGTTGATTTTCAATTCATTTGATCATTGTTTTTACTACTTCACTTGTTCAATAAAATCAATTTTAATGCTACTCGTCGCTAGATGGCAGTAACTATATATTTTTTGTTGATGTTCAATTTATGTTTTTATTGTTTTTACTACTAGATAATAAAATAAGTAAATATTAATGCTGCGCTTTTCTATATGGCGGTATCTATATATTTTGTTGTCGATTTTCAATTTATTTAGTCATTGTTTTTACCGCCCAACTAACAAAATTTGGTTGTTTAAGGATTAAAACAACGTTTTAGTCGCAGCCTAAGATTGGACCGTTTTGGTTGTATAACAATAATGTAAACGTGAATATGACGCGAAATAGACGAAAATTAAAAACTTCATTCGTATAATGATCGAATAGACGTCATATAACGTACCAAAAATTGTAAAGTATCACTTGCATAACCTTTACACGGATGTTAGATGTCACAAGCGCAGGGACCTCATTGGGAACGGTCTCGAGTTATTCGGACTCTGAAATTTGACAGAAAAATGTATGCAAGTTCATTCACGGGTTTCGAGAGGTGAGTCAGACATTTTTGTCTGGAATTCTAGAGTCCGATTAGCTCAAGACTGTTCCCAATAAGATCCCAGTTCACCAAACGTGAGTCGTTTTGGTTGTCGAACCAAAAATTGTCATCGTTATGTCAGACTAATCATGTTTTATTTGCCATGTTTGTTACTGAATATTATTTACTATAAAAGTTAAATTAGGTGTAAGTAACTCTTAGTATCTACATTTCAACTGAATCTTTAATTTCCCGACAATTGTATATTTAATTCTTAACAATTTTTTAATGCCCTTTTCTAATAATCGTAAAATATGTAATATTATTTAATTAAACTTTTTGTTAAATTTTTTAAATATTACATTTATACGTGTTTTTTGTTTAATTTTTAAAATATTACATTTAATGTAGTGCTGATAAATATTATACGAAATTTTAGAACTGTAGGTTATATTACACGACTTTAATTGATTTATTGTCAGCCATTTTTAGGGTACCGTAGAAAAATCGAAAACCCATTGCGCAAAAAACATCGGTATAACCATTAAATAATCGAAAACTTTTTAACAGCAACTTAGCTATATGACCTTTTCAAATCTGTAAGTAATTTAATAATTATGAATCTGAATTTTGTTCTTTTAAACATTGTATAAAAGTCGTGTAAGAATTGTCAAAAGTTCTTATACGAAACGTGTATATAACAATACGTTCTGTAAGTGAGAAATTTATGTCATTATGTCATGTTGAAATGTATATATAGTCTTATATAAGAAATAATTGTGACCTGTATACGTTCATCTTGTAAGAGTAATTTAACTGGCAAAAAGTCTTAAAGCAGCCGTAACGATGACCATGAACTCAATGATCATATATTTTTTGTTTAAATCACAAAGAGTTGCATGAAAAGGTTCCTTAAAGGCCTGCGACTTTTATGAGATAATTATACAATTTGATCGTGTTAACGTTTTCCGGACTAAATTAAATGGCTAAAGTATTATACAACTAAACGTTTGGATAATACAATTTCTTGAAATTGGGGACACCACTAGATAACCTCTATATAACCAATGTTATTTAGAATCTATATTATAGGACAACTTTGCTCGTTGCGTAGCTGCTAGATGTCATGAACATATTTTTACGCACAACTGTTCATTTCTGATAACATAATGGTCGCAAAATTGTGACAGTGACGAAGTGAACTTGTGGTCTCTTGTCTCTTTCTATCTTTTTAAAATCATTTAAAGTAGAAAAGAGACCTGGGACCTGGGTCTCGAGCTATTCGGACTCAGGAATTCGAAAGAAAAATTTACGAAAGACATTCACGGAATTCGAGAGGTAAGTCAGACTTCCATTCATTTTTGTCTCGAATTCCAGAGTACGAATAACTCAATCTAGCTGACATACAAAGATCAAAGTTTAAAGAAAATTTCGTCATTGGCGCGCCGCGTCTGAAGAGAGTCAATTTTTTTTTATAATATCAAATATTAGTTTAAAAATTAAATAAATTATGGTATACATTACACATTGAAAATAAAAAAGTAGCGTTTTGCAAATTCTTTAAAGTTTATTCAATAAAAACCTAGGCATTTATTAATCTTTTTTTATTTTTTGAAACTCTGCTTACATTGAAAGAGCACTAATATTAATAGGTCTAAAAAATGTTCGCTTCTTGTAGCCTTTCTTATATATATACTTATAGAAACCGCAATCTAAAAGTTACAAATAACTGTCAATTTTATTTATTCGAATTTTTTGAAATAAACAATAAACTTTTCTTTTTTTGTGTATGGTTGATTTCAAAAACTTATTACAAACAAACAAGTTTTTAATAACTTTTATAACGTATTCTTGTTGAGTAAATATACAAGAAGAGCTCAAAGAAACAAAATATTTTAAGACGCATTATTTTAATAGTTATCTCGTTTTCAATGCAAGCCGAAGTTCGAAAAATAATAACTGATTAAAAATGCCTGTTTATAAAATAAACTTAAAGGAAATTTTAAAACGCGACTTTATTCTTTTCATCGTGTCGAGTACACGATAATTTATTCAAACTTTTAAATTGACTCTTAGTTGTTTTTATTGATGAGCAACTAACATGATTCACCTGGAAGTTTTAAAAATAAAAAGTAAAGTAAAGTAAAGTTAAGCCTCGATTTTCTGCTGTTTGTTTTTTTACATTTTTGATTTTTCGTCTTACTTTGACCCGGTGTATCTCAGTTAATATTGTGTCAAAAATACGGTTAATTAGTGAAACTGAAAGCAAATTTAATGTTCTACATCTTTGTACATTACATAAAAATCGGTTAGTTTAGGAGATAAAAGCAAAAAACTAAAAAACGGCCAAAAATTTGCCCCCGACCAAGTGAGCACAGGGAGCCTTGAGGTCAAAAATTCAGGCTGTATACTCTAAAGTACCCTCAAATGATATGCCAAAAATTTCATTAACTTCAGAATACTTTCCGGATACCCCCCTATGTCTTATTTTATCAACCGGTCTAAATAGGAAGATAGGTGATAAAGAACCTACTCCACTTCTTTCTTTTTAAATATTTAAAATTCAAAATAGAAACAAGAATAAAGTCTCGAGCCAATTTTTTCTTGAGTGTGACACATTACCACAAATTAAGTAGTAGTAAATATAAACTTGCACATAAAAGTAAATTAAAGTTATTTATTTATTAATTAATGTTGTACTCTATTTGTGAGAAAAAACAATGTATTTTTGTAGCCTATGACTATGACTTCTAATTTTCTAAAAGTTTTGCGGATAGGCTAGGCCTCTTTGGAAATAGTCTCGAGCTATTCAAACTCGGCAGTTCGAGACAAAAATGTAAATATTATTATTATTAACGGCTATTATCTATTCGGTCCAGCGGCATTTCGGTGTAATGGGCGCCCATACAAAATTTTCCACAGGCGGGAAAACTCGGCGACTTAAATTTCTACCTAATTATAAGTTTTTTGTCTGAATTTGATTTTTTTAACTTATTTTTATTTTCGTACTTCGTTCTATCGATACTCGAATTCGAAGTGAGCCACCGCGGTAGACTAAGGCCTAAGCCTCTTTACTCCAAGAAAGGCCACTTCTTAGGCTGTGTCTACAGCAGCTTAGGTAACAACTACAACAAAAACCATCGTGGTCCATCCATAAGTAAGCGAAAAATTTGTAGAAAACGTAAATAATAACATGGTTAGTATAGGGAGGTAGGTAGTGATAGTTATTTCGGAGTTTACTTTTTTTTAAATTAATTAAACTCTAACTTAATTTAATTGTTTTCATCGAAATTGTACAAAGTTTTTTTACAAAGTAAATATATATGGTAACCTTACTTACTCATATCTTACGCCTGATAATACAATTTTTCGTAGAACGAATCATGAATTTATCAACGCAGATGCCTCAAATTACCAGTGATCTCTTCAGTAAGAAGGAAAGTCCAACTCCTAAAAGAATGAGTAAGACCTGGTTGGTGGGTAAGACTGTTTGTGATTTATTATTAGTAGGTTTTTTTTTAGAATTGAATACAATTCCTATTTTCGATAAGATAGTATATATAAATTGATAGTTTGAGTAGCAGCATTACTACTTACAATAGTTTCTTTGGTCGGTAGTTATCAGGAATTAAGTAAAGTGATGAGACAGGCAAATATTTTATTTTTTAATCATACCTAGTTTAACGTTATTGTTATGGTTGAATTTTCAAATATTCTTTTTTTTAACACTTGTTTTGTGGCTCTCAAACTTAAGTGTAAATAATTTTATCTTAACTTAATAATATAAATAAGAAATTATGTTTGTTTGGTAATCTCTTCCGTTGCCAAAGTTCATCAAATTATTTTAATTTTATGCACAATAAAGTTGCGTTGCAACAAAGTTGCGACTCCCTCGCACCCTAGTTGGTAGTCTGGCCGACTGCTGCGCATAGGGTGTGGGTTCGATTCCCGCAGTGGACAAACCTTTATGTGACAAAAAATATTTGTGTTTGTCTTGAGTCTGGAAGTATTTATGTATAATATGTATGTATTTACAAAAAAAAAATATATATGTATTTGTATGCGTTGTTTGGTATCCACAACACAAGCTTTGCTTACTTTGGGGCCAGACGGTGCTGTGTGTAATGTCCAAAACTATTTTTTTATTATTTATTATTAAGACAGAATTATCCGTATTATAAAAAAGAATTGGGTGAGACTACAGCAGGATATACGGCGCAACGAGCTGGAGGTAGATAAAATACCTTCTTATCTAAATCGGAAGTGTTGCTAAGGCACAGCCGGGTAACTTGATTTTTGGCACTACTGGGGTAGCAGGATGTACGGAGATAGGATTTTTTTTTTGGTACGGTTCGTATATCTATTCAAAACAGGGTATTATTCAGTACGTGGTCTTTTATTTTACCATTTATTACTCTAATGGTACAGTACTGTTGCGGCCCGCAAACGCAGCATAACCGGGCGATCGTGAGTATGCGGGCCGAAGCATAGCCAAGTCATGCATCACAGAGTCCGGTTATACTCAGTTGTGGCCAAGGCTTGTATAGTGCTTTTCTCAAATGTTCTCAAACTCAATATATTGACAATTGTATTGATTATATAATATACTTAGTTTAGGTAATTTTGCCGCCAATTCACCGCGTTCTAATTTCTTTTTTTACTTTTTTAAATTAATTATTGTACCAGTCCGAAATGTAATAAAACTTGATGAATTATCTCTTTAGTTATCAATGTTAGGGCTTAAAATTGTCGTTCCATTTTGAAATTTGACTTCTCGAGCGCTCGGCGATAATTTACGATTTACGAGACATACAGCCACCTTAGTCCAAACATTCACTGTATAAGAAGCAGTGTCGCTGCGATGGGCTCACCACCGGTTACTTAGGACTATAGTAGTTGGTCAAAAGAGGCTGCTCCTCACATTATAATGCAGATGTGTATTCAGTCACTGGTTACCCCCTTTGGAATACAAATACAAACATTATCCGGATAATTAAGAGGTTCTCGTAAAAAAATCACATCAGCGACCGACGTGCGCACAGGTGAGGCCGCGGCTTAATTATATGGCATTTTAATGTTTAAATATTTCAGTTTTATTTAATCTTTGTAAAAAGAATAAGATAAGGTTTTAACAGCTGTCTTCTTCATTAATTGTTTCAGAATACGATGAAGTTTCTTGCCATTTTTTTGACCTTAACTTCGTCAGTTCAAGCTAAAGACACTGTAGAGAACAGGGCCGAGTGCGGTGCTTCAATTAATGGAAAAGACTACAGAGAAGAACTTCTCATAACAAAATCGTATCCAAGGAACCTGGCTGTCCACTATAGGACTAAAAAGCTGTATTTCCTTTATGATGTTGTTAAAGAGACAGAAGTAGAACATAAATCTGGTGAGCTAGATTTGGATACGAAGGAATTTCGAGAAATTTTGAATCCATGTAGAGATTATTTACCGGGTAGTATTAATGGAGCCGTTGATGTAGACCAGGAACGAGGTTTCGTATTTCTGGCTTGCCTAGATGGACTATATCACTACGACACTAGTTTAAGGGGATATAGATTTGAACGGATGACAAATGAGGATTTCATTGGAGCACTCTATTATAACCAAAGGCTTTATTTTTACAGTGCATCGTCTCAATCTATTCTTTATTATCCTGATGGACAAACAAAAGAAGTTGTAAACACCAACGACTTAGATCTTGCAGAATTTGTCACTGATAATGCAGATAATATAGTGTATAAGTAGAGGGGATTCGTTGGTTCTGGCGCACAAAAAAGCTCACCAATATTTCTGCTTTGTACGACTCGCGCTTGACCGCTCTCAAAACATCGTTGGTTCTAGCGCACTACCCTCCAACCCCAACCCCTCGCCTCAAAAAAAAACTCCCCAATTTTTCTGCCCTGTACGACTCACGCTTGACCACTAGAGGGGATTTGTTGGTTCTGGCGCACTACCCCCAACCCCTCGCCTAAAAACTTTTCTGCCCCGCACGACTCGCGCTTGACCACTCTCAAAACCACCCTGTGTTTGGGGTGTGGCGACTCGCGCTTGACCATTCTCCAAAAACCACCCCCCTGTGTCTGGGGTATGTCGACTCACGCTTGACCAAAACTACCGCGTGACGTCACAGTGACTTCTGTGTATAACCTATTCCTATTTAATTACAATGATGTTGGTGGTGACATTCCAAAAACTAGTCCCCCCGAGGGTGTATCTCAAAATTTTAGGGGTGTGTCCACTCACGCTTTACAAAAACTTAACCTGGAGATGTGTCGGTTCATGCTTGATATGACTTGACATGTTATACCTACAGAAAACCTTCAATTCAAGTCGGTCGAAGTTTAAAGAGAAAAGCTGATAATAGTGTTAAAGATTTACAACTAGTATCGACGTCAACATGATGTGTCAAATATGTGATTTACAGGTTAACCAAAGATTCTATGCTCAGCACTTACGATCTAAGAAACACAAATAGAAATGTCTTATTCTTAATCATAATTTACTTTATGTGTCTGTTATATCACTTGTGAAGTATTTATAGCATCAATTGAAGAATCAATACTATTTTATTATTCATGCAGATTTTGATCAGGAAACAAAAGATTTAAAAAATTCTGTTGAATTTTTAAATTTGTCTATTAGGAATTGGATAAAAATTGGTGAATTAAAAAATTATTCAGAACCTTTAAGTGATGACATTAAAAATAAAATGTGTAATGTCACATAGTGATTTAGAAAAAAAAGAAAATGGTAGACCTTTAAAAAAACAGTTCTTAGAAATGCATGTTAATAAGTTCAATCCCTTACGGGGATCTTCGTATATTCGTAAAAAAGAACGATCAACAATATTTTAAGTGGACTATATCCTGCAAATACACATTCCGATAGTGTATCATCATACTTTAGCCATCAAAAATAAACTAACGTTTAATAATATTCAGTTCCCAATCAAATTATCTGATATACCCAAGGTAGAAAAACAAAATGATATTAGCATTAATATGTTTGAATTAGAGTTTAACAAAGAAAAAAAAAAAACTTTACAAAATGTTCTAATTAATTACATATTAACTTATTATTTTTAAACAATGGTTGAAATGGGTTTTAATTAATCACCAGAAGCATGACTGTGCTCAAATTTTTACTGAATAACTAGGAATTCATAAAAAAGAAAAATATTGGTTTAATAGGGAAACAAATAATGATGAAATCTATTTTGATAAATTTCAAAGAATATTAAAATTACATTTTATAATATATGCAGACTTTGTAGCTCATTTAAAACCCGTCGCCTATTGTATCCCTGATCCATCGAAGTCATATACGTAAACAATACATGAACATGTAGTTTGTTCTTATGGATACTATATAAAATGTTCATATGATGATAAACTGTCTATATACAGAACATACTCAGAGCCTAATTGTACAAAAATGTTTTGAAAAATGATATTAGCAATATACATAGGATAAATTGTTTTCAAAAATGTCCACTTTCTTTAACTAATGAAGAGAAGGATAAGACAATCGCAATTATGTTATATTAGGTGATGAAATCACAGTAGACTATGACTGGAATACTAGTAATTTTAGAGCTGTTAGTCACGAATTATTTAGTAGCACAAAGTATCGTGTTCCATTTTTCATTCCTATTCTATTTCACAATCTAAACAATTATGATGCTCATTTTATTGTTCATGCTTTTGAATTTTAAAGATTGAAAAATAAAAATAATTCCACAAAATAAGTAAAAATATATTTCATTCTCATATAAACC
Source organism: Apoda limacodes (assembly GCA_946406115.1). Classification (NCBI taxonomy): domain Eukaryota; kingdom Metazoa; phylum Arthropoda; class Insecta; order Lepidoptera; family Limacodidae; genus Apoda; species Apoda limacodes. The sequence continues at coordinate 45,052,080 of OX291540.1, forward strand.
TAATATGTCGTATAGTTCATTTGCGGTTTTTAGATTATTTTTAATTTATGATCTACTAGAGTTTAGATATATAGATGTTATATAAAGACCAATTTGCAGAATTAAGAAATCAATTACAAACGAATTTTAATAAACTTATTAGGAAAGGTGTTTTTCTTCATGAATTTGTTAATTCTTATGAGTCCTTTAAAATTACATCTCTTCCAAATCAAGACGCTTTCTTTAACTCTTTAATACCAGTGTATCTAATTATAATAATAAACATGCTTAAAACAATCAAGACGCTTTCTTTAACTCTTTAATACTAGTGTATCTAATTATAATAATAAACATGCTCAAAACGATGTCAGCCCAATTTAAATGTAAAATATGTTGGAATATTCCAATCTATATTTAAGAACTTATGTAATGCTACTCACTGATATTTCTGATACCTTTAGAATTTTTTATATCTAATGTGATATAATTGTAATTATTTATTTTCTTCTTTTTACACTAAGCTGTACACCTATCTATAATATATTTTTGCCACGCAAAATGAGCTCTATTTTAAAATTAACCTGTAACCTTAAGTACCCTGAACATTTACATGATCTTAATTCAGATTTACCTTTATGCCTGAAAAACAATGTAAACGGTTATAGTAAAGATAAGAAATTAGTATCAAATTTTTATAATAAAACTAAAATATAATTTACTATAGAAATCTCAAACAATGTTTACAACTTACTATGAAGTAAATTAGGGTTCATAGAATTTTACAGTTTAAGCATAGTCCTTAGTTGAAATATATATATATATATACATTTAAATACACAAGTAAGAACTACAGCTAAAAGTGACTGAAAAAAGATTTTTATAAATAATACATTCTTTGGTAAAACTATGGAAAATGTTAAAAACGTGAATTTGTGAAAAAAAAAAGATATTTATTTGGAGAATTATAAGTCGTGTCTATGTATCACAAATGTAAATATTTCACGTGCAGAATTCGAAGTGTGAAACACACTATATTACACAAAAAAATAAATAAACTTGTTGTAGACTTATATAAATACTTAACCATTCTTAAGTCTGTAGGACTCTCGAAATACTTGTTACGATTTTGTATATTGGAAATATAAAAATTTTGATGTTTAACTTTCATTATTATACCATACACTTTTTTTTCGATACTTCAGACTATCCTAGTGATAACATTTATAGTTACTTTATTATTAAACTTTAATAAAACGAAACTTGGATATTATAAAGATAAAAAACAAATGGTTAAGTATTTATATAAGTCTACAACAAGTTTATTTATTTTTTTTGTGTAATATAGTGTGTTTCACACTTCGAATTCTGCACGTGAAATATTTACATTTGTGATACATAGACACGACTTATAGTTCTCCAAATAAATCTCTTTTTTGGCACAATTTTCTTGAAAAATTTAGATTCGACAATTACATCAAGCAATTATAAATCTACAACAAGTTTTATTAATTTTTGTGAAGTCTGTAGGACTCTCGAAATACTTGTTACGATTTTGTATATTGGAAAAATAAAAATTTTGATGTATAACTTTCATTATTATACCATACACTTTTTTTTCGATACTTCAGACTATCCTAGTGATAACATTTATAGTTACTTTATTATTAAACTTTAATAAAACGAAACTTGGATATTATAAAGATAAAAAACAATGGTTAAGTATTTATATAAGTCTACAACAAGTTTATTTATTTTTTTGTGTAATATAGTGTGTTTCACACTTCGAATTCTGCACGTGAAATATTTACATTTGTGATACATAGACACGACTTATAATTCTCCAAATAAATATCTTTTTTTTTTTTCACAAATTCACGTTTTTAACATTTTCCATAGTTTTACCAAAGAATGTATTATTTATAAAAATCTTTTTTCAGTCACTTTTAGCTGTAGTTCTTACTTGTGTATTTAAATGTATATATATATATATTTCAACTAATGACTATGCTTAAACTGTAAAATTCTATGAACCCTAATTTACTTCATAGTAAGTTGTAAACATTGTTTGAGATTTCTATAGTAAATTATATTTTAGTTTTATTATAAAAATTTGATACTAATTTCTTATCTTTACTATAACCGTTTACATTGTTTTTCAGGCATAAAGGTAAATCTGAATTAAGATCATGTAAATGTTCAGGGTACTTAAGGTTACAGGTTAATTTTAAAATAGAGCTCATTTTGCGTGGCAAAAATATATTATAGATAGGTGTACAGCTTAGTGTAAAAAGAAGAAAATAAATAATTACAATTATATCACATTAGATATAAAAAATTCTAAAGTTATCAGAAATATCAGTGAGTAGCATTACATAAGTTCTTAAATATAGATTGGAATATTCCAACATATTTTACATTTAAATTGGGCTGACATCGTTTTGAGCATGTTTATTATTATAATTAGATACACTAGTATTAAAGAGTTAAAGAAAGCGTCTTGATTGTTTTAAGCATGTTTATTATTATAATTAGATACACTGGTATTAAAGAGTTAAAGAAAGCGTCTTGATTTGGAAGAGATGTAATTTTAAAGGACTCATAAGAATTAACAAATTCATGAAGAAAAACACCTTTCCTAATAAGTTTATTAAAATTCGTTTGTAATTGATTTCTTAATTCTGCAAATTGGTCTTTATATAACATCTATATATCTAAACTCTAGTAGATCATAAATTAAAAATAATCTAAAAACCGCAAATGAACTATACGACATATTAGGTTTATATGAGAATGAAATATATTTTTACTTATTTTGTGGAATTATTTTTATTTTTCAATCTTTAAAATTCAAAAGCATGAACAATAAAATGAGCATCATAATTGTTTAGATTGTGAAATAGAATAGGAATGAAAAATGGAACACGATACTTTGTGCTACTAAATAATTCGTGACTAACAGCTCTAAAATTACTAGTATTCCAGTCATAGTCTACTGTGATTTCATCACCTAATATAACATAATTGCGATTGTCTTATCCTTCTCTTCATTAGTTAAAGAAAGTGGACATTTTTGAAAACAATTTATCCTATGTATATTGCTAATATCATTTTTCAAAACATTTTTGTACAATTAGGCTCTGAGTATGTTCTGTATATAGACAGTTTATCATCATATGAACATTTTATATAGTATCCATAAGAACAAACTACATGTTCATGTATTGTTTACGTATATGACTTCGATGGATCAGGGATACAATAGGCGACGGGTTTTAAATGAGCTACAAAGTCTGCATATATTATAAAATGTAATTTTAATATTCTTTGAAATTTATCAAAATAGATTTCATCATTATTTGTTTCCCTATTAAACCAATATTTTTCTTTTTTATGAATTCCTAGTTATTCAGTAAAAATTTGAGCACAGTCATGCTTCTGGTGATTAATTAAAACCCATTTCAACCATTGTTTAAAAATAATAAGTTAATATGTAATTAATTAGAACATTTTGTAAAGTTTTTTTTTTTTCTTTGTTAAACTCTAATTCAAACATATTAATGCTAATATCATTTTGTTTTTCTACCTTGGGTATATCAGATAATTTGATTGGGAACTGAATATTATTAAACGTTAGTTTATTTTTGATGGCTAAAGTATGATGATACACTATCGGAATGTGTATTTGCAGGATATAGTCCACTTAAAATATTGTTGATCGTTCTTTTTTACGAATATACGAAGATCCCCGTAAGGGATTGAACTTATTAACATGCATTTCTAAGAACTGTTTTTTTAAAGGTCTACCATTTTCTTTTTTTTCTAAATCACTATGTGACATTACACATTTTATTTTTAATGTCATCACTTAAAGGTTCTGAATAATTTTTTAATTCACCAATTTTTATCCAATTCCTAATAGACAAATTTAAAAATTCAACAGAATTTTTTAAATCTTTTGTTTCCTGATCAAAATCTGCATGAATAATAAAATAGTATTGATTCTTCAATTGATGCTATAAATACTTCACAAGTGATATAACAGACACATAAAGTAAATTATGATTAAGAATAAGACATTTCTATTTGTGTTTCTCAGATCGTAAGTGCTGAGCATAGAATCTTTGGTTAACCTGTAAATCACATATTTGACACATCATGTTGACGTCGATACTAGTTGTAAATCTTTAACACTATTATCAGCTTTTCTCTTTAAACTTCGACCGACTTGAATTGAAGGTTTTCTGTAGGTATAACATGTTAAGTCATATCAAGCATGAACCGACACGTCTCCAGGTTAAGTTTTTGTAAAGCGTGAGTGGACACACCCCTAAAATTTTGAGATACACTCTCGGGGGGACTAGTTTTTGGAATGTCACCACCAACATCATTGTAATTAAATAGGAATAGGTTATACACAGAAGTCACTGTGACGTCACGCGGTAGTTTTGGTCAAGCGTGAGTCGACATACCCCAGACACAGGGGGGTGGTTTTTGGAGAATGGTCAAGCGCGAGTCGCCACACCCCAAACACAGGGTGGTTTTGAGAGTGGTCAAGCGCGAGTCGTGCGGGGCAGAAAAGTTTTTAGGCGAGGGGTTGGGGGTAGTGCGCCAGAACCAACAAGGTGAGCTTTTTTTTAGGCGAGGGGTTGAGGTTGGGGGGAAGTGCGCCAGAACCAACGAATCCCCTCTACTTGTATACAAATATTTTTGGATTATTCATTCAAAAATTTGGATCTACAATAGAAGAAGTTTCTCTGGAATCGTCGCCTGTTCTACCAGAATATATTAAATCTCTTACAGGCTTAAATGATGAGATCTTCTTCTGTCACTCCCAGATACCATGAAAGCCTACCAAAAACATAACTGGCATCTTTGCACTTGAGAAATTAAGCAATACGGTAAAGCTTAAGGTGTCGCTGCCGGCTTGTGAAAGTCTTGCTTTTGACCAAGATAATAACATAATTTATTCAGATTTTCATAGCATTCGACGTCTTATTAGGTGTACTTAATTTAAGGCATATGTGAGTTACTTCTACTATTTGAGGTGCCATATTACAAAACAATTCGGCAATTAAGGAAATTTGCACCTTTGATACAGCTACTCTAAATATTGATCGGGTGCATCTACCAAATCATTGGCGCAGGTCTTTCAACCCTCTCCGATACTCTCAGTTGGCCTAGGCTTCTCTTTCCTATAATCTTCCCTGCATAATTAACAATATATATATCTAGGTTACCCTTTACATTCTTTTTTGTACTTACGTGTTTGAAAAAAGAAAAAGTAATTTGAATATCAAATCGAGGGCTTTTATATTATTTTGAAAATTGCTTTGCACCACTGTTCTTATTTTTTAACTTATTATCGTCAACACTGGTCAAAATGAACAATTCAAGGTTTTATGTCAGTTAAATGCATCGGCTTTATTTATCAATTTCATCTTTTATATCACAAAGAGAAATAAGGAAAAGAATGATTTCATTTAATATGTGGTATTTTTCAAAAAACGTCAGAATGTAGTTTTTTATGAACTTACATATTGACCCTGATTTGTTGTTGCAATGTTTTGCAAGTTTTGTTTCGATGTTAAATTATCAAGCGTTGTTATTATATTAATAAATCATTAAATAAATCATTAAATAATCTGTTTCTACTTTATTTTATACACACTTAGGTAATCTTATAAAAACTTATCATGACTTTTACATATTTCTGGTCACCAATAATGTCAATTTAAAAGCTCCTAGCTTACGTTACTTGGTAATTTTGATATTTTGGCATGGTTTCCTGCTTTAGTAGTCTATTACGTTATGTAATATTTATGGATATTTTATATAATTAGCATTGCTAACAATCTGCCACAGTGGAGATATTCCCGCTTAGTGGGGAAGACCACGAACGTCATGACCCTCACTTATCAATAGATTCGTGTAACAATAACATACTTTGCTGTAACCATAGACATAGAGAAATGGACGGTGCATGGAAAAAAAATGGCCGCAAAAGTGTGACAGAGACGAACTATGGTGTCTACTCTAAGAGAAAAGACACTACAGATTAACTTTTTCTCTTTCCAAAGTGTGGCCAATTTTTTGAGGCTGAATGCTCATATGACAGATTACGGAATATGGCTGTAACTTTATAACTAAACCTACGCTGTTTGTTTGCATGTCCGTTAAAAACCATAACGGGCTGTATCTTCAAACACTAAAGAGCTTCAAAGGCTGAAATTTGTACAGAATGCCTGATTTTCTAATTATTAACAAAATAATTACGAGAAGTCCCTATTTCCAAAGAAGAAACATTATGTTTTTCTGTTTTTGCTCTTTCGTAAAAACTTAACCGTAAAACAACAAAATAATAACTGATCGTTAGCCGACTAACGTGACTCGGCTCCAGTTAATTTCGTAACTTCTGATGAGAAATTGTGTTTTGTCAAAGTATTGTTCATAAGTCGGAATGTAGTTTTCTATGAACTAACGTTATTGACCCTGATTTGTTAAATTTGTTGTTGCAATGTTTCATAAAAGAGTAATAACATTCATAAATCTGTGATATCTTCTAATAAGTTCCGCTAATTACCCTTTGGGTAGGGAACCGTTACAGGCCGAACATCAGAATAAATTATATATGAGGCTGTGAAATACAGACAGATGAAAATGAATAAACCAATAGAACTTCGGTTTCACAATTTGCCTACGGAACCCAAAACATGTATGCTGACAAGTTGCAGATATAAATGTGTATTTAAATCTGCGTTTGCAGATAAATTAAGTTAATGCTTATTCTACCGTAGGCACACACTGTAGATCACACAACACCAAAATTAGTTGATTAGAAGTGACCAATATGACCAATGACAATGTATGTCACTACATGTTTATATGAATGTGTATATTACTCCAAACTGGCCACAGTAGTGATATCAGTTGAGCAAATGTTGTTTAATTATTAGCAACATACGAGACCGGTAAGTAGATCATGTTCATTCCCTACAGTCTAACGTATATTTTGGGTCTAATCTTTAAAGTCAATTCCGATTGACCGTCAATTGTCGGGATCGCAACACATAGATATTAGTCGACCAACTTAAAAAATGTGATTTAAGTTTTTAAGTTTACGCGTTCCATTACTAATTTAAAAGAAAAAGCGGGTTGCCTCCGGGAGTGCCGGCAGAAGTGAAAACATACAACCTGGGCATAACATTTTAACATGTGTAATCCGCACTTTAATCTTTCAACAGAATTTCCTTTTACTTTTTATTCGTCCTATAGAGTTAAACATTTTTTTACCCATCACAAAAAAGTGCACAACGCCGCTAAGGAAGTTTTCACTTCTTGGCATTATGGTTTCCGTCTTGCGAATTTTTATGGCGTGGCATTATGGTTTCCATCTTACGATATAAATTTAAAAATAATAAAGCTTGTTTATTTACTTTTTGACGTAGTATATTTGACATCTCAATCTGCCATATAATTAAAATCCCATTTCCAACCTCCCTGTACTACTTATAATCGCCATATATACTAAAAATAAAAACTAACCTAATGTAAATAAAGGTCAAGTGTCCTGAAGCGAGTTCCGTGTTACGAATTTTCTATTAATTTTCGACCAGGACACGTGACCTGACGCGAACATTTCTTACCCATCACAAAAAATTGCACAATGCCGCTTTAGAAGTTTCTACTTCAATAATAAAACGGGATTAAACGCGCCATTTGGAATTTTGTAGACTACCCATGACCAAGGCTGGTGTTACCCAGCCGAAACGTCGGGAAAAAGGTATTTTGTCAAATGACGCGTTTAATCCCTTTTTATTATTTTTCAATTGAAAAATGTTGTCGGAAAAGTAACAATTTCGTACAAATTCCATTAAAAGGTACGGTAAGGTGAATGAAGTCGATATAATGTGTAAAACAGGTATTAAATATAAGGTTTTGTTTTCAATTGATTTGAGTTGAGAATCTATATAGTTAGTTAGTTATATAGTTTATTAAAATTTCAGTTATTACGGTTACTACGGAACCTTACGCTGCGTGTGAACCGACACGCACTTGGCCGGTTTTAATTATAAAAATATATGTTGAAATAGAAAATGAAAAATCATACCATGGCCATCAAACAAATAAAATTATGTACTTAAGTATATACCAGTTTTGCTTTCTCAAGCACACATTTATTTTATATTCATCGATTTGTTACGACTAGGCACAGAGTAAAATATTAAGTAGTAAATAGCTTCTACTGAACCTATTAATCAAAATATCTACAGCAGTATTAACAGGACAGAGTCAGGACCACAGATCAGCAAGCGCAGCGTGGGTCGCTCCCCAGCCAAGGAGGTTATTGGGAATAGTCTCGAGCTATTCGGACCTTGAAATTCGCGAGAAAATGTATAGAAGGCTGACTTATCTCTCTAAACCCGTGAATATACTTGCATACATTTTTCTCTCGAATTTTAGAGTTAGAATAGCTCGAGACAGTTCCCAATAAGGTCCCAGGTAGACTGACGAGCGAAAAAAAGGCTGCCGTTAGTGGCTAAATGTATAAATCGAGAACTGAGTGCGGTGACGCTGCTCAGAAAAGGCCTATGTTCAACAGTGAAATGCTATAGGCATAGGTTGATTGATCAATTTGTAAACAAAAAAAAAATTATAATGTTGTATTCATTTTGTAACGTCTTCGTCCGTCCAAATGGCGCCAACAATCAGATATCAATTTTGTATGATACACACATTTGGGAGTACGTTTAAGACGAGACGTGTAATTTTGGTCCAGAACCTGAGTAGGTACCTAATCCAGATATTTCGAAATAAACTCCGAGGTTTATTTTGACTGATAATTCCAGTAGTTTTCAAGATTGAACATAACATAATTGTTAAAACACTTAAAATTTCAAAATGTCTTTAATTACAATATTCAATAAATAAATAAATACCTATATACCTATGGGTAACATTTTCAATCTAGCCTAATTTTTATACAAAGCAAAAACCAGTATAAGTAGGTATCTACTTTTGTCTATATGTTTGAGAATCGTCCATTTTTATATATTGTCCGTACTGGGTCCTTATAATCTGTGGTGCCATTAAAAAAGGATTCACTTCTACTTTTCTGTTGGTGGCTGTAGTTGTTGGCTGGTTGTCTTCTCGATTCCACGCAGCTGAAAAACAACAATTTTATATATGTTAGCGCCATCTGTCATTGAGTGGCGAATGCCGTTGATATGGACAAATAAATAAATATTCGTAAAGCGGTTGTCTTGTCTATCAAAAACAATACGCGAAGCGGACGGGATCAATTATTATTGGATTGTGACTGGGTGAACGTTCTAATGGTACATTTTATAAGCTCATTCGTGATAGTGCGTTAAACCGTCGGTCCTGGCATGACAGCAGTCATTAACCCCCGTCCAGAGGCCTTAGGTACACGCAGCTTAAATATTTTTAAAGACGAGTGCCCACCAGCTCGACAAAAACTGGCATTGCAGTGAGATATCGTGGCAGATTTCAAAGATGGCGCCATACCGCTCTCCATACATATCACCGACACGAATAAAAGTTGTTTTCTATTATGTGAGCAGTTGTTGAATACCTATGGATCTTCATGATATGCTATCAAATATCCAATTTAGGATAATAAGAACTTTTTCTTAATTAATTATTTTGCGAGTTATTGACTTTCAAAGTTAAAAAAACCCGCCGTTTATGAACCGCCACCCACCCTTTCTAACGTTTAAACCGTGATCTAGAAAAATTGTGATACTAGAACAAACATGATTGTAACAAATTTTTTTGCGAAAAAACCCTAACTTAATGTCTGTACGACACTCACTTGGCCAGTTATGCCTTCCTCAGATTCTTCTATTGTTTAATAGATTTGTGATATGTGACACTCCCTTGATCTAGAGTAAGTGAGATAGACACTTATTAAGGACTTTTTTTGGGACATGTATGCAAAAGGGGGTTTAAATTTAAATCTAGTTAAATATTTACATTATGCAATACTATGTAAGTCGGTGGTGGCCGAGGGGTTTCCATTTCGAGGTTCGAGATCAATGAGTGTAGCAATTAGTTTTTTTCTTAATTTCTCAAGTAAATTGCTTTTATTCACATCACTGGCTTTTCGGTGAAGGAAAACTTCATGAGGAAACCTGCATAAGTCAAAAAACCAAAAAGGTCGTATGTGAAGTCTACAATCCACACTGGGCCCGCGTCTGGACTATGGCCCAAATCACCCTCGTTAAGGGTAGGCCGTGCCCCAACTGTAGGGACGTATGAGGCTGATAAGACAAAAGAAGAATGTAGGTGTTTAGACGTCGACAACTTACAGTAAGGTATTTGTTGTACATGCTCGTCAGTTTGATGCTGTCCATAAGGTACCTCCTGGTGCTCATAAGCCCCATGCTGCCCGTTGTGTATGTGCAGGTGTACTTCCTTTTGGTGCGGTTCCCAGCCATGAGTTTGGTGACTCTTAGCTCCAAATAAAGATCCGATCTGGAATACAATGATTGAATATAAGTAAATATCAATTCATTGATACCTAGCATATTTTGGTATTTATTTATTAGGGATCGAATCCGAAATAAAAACAACGGAAAGAAAATAACGTCTTCGACATAGGTCGTAGGATCAGCGGGCTGAAGTGGCAGAAGGCTGGTTACGTCTGTCAGAGGACCTGATAGCCAATGGAGCAGACGTGTTCTAGAGTGGATATGACGTACCAGAAAACGTAACGTGAGACGCCCTTCAACCAGATACACCGGAGTCATTAAAAGGGTGGCTAGTGGTAGTTTAGTGCGGTCGGCAGGGGACTGGAATAAATGGTGTGCCATAGAGGAGACTTATGTCCAGCAGTGGACCAAAATAGGCTGATATAATAATGTTGATAATAACTTATTTCTGTATCAAAGACAAAATAGTAAGTAAGTTCACTTATAACGCGGTTTTAACAACAATCTAAAAGCTCAAAACTAACATTAAGAAAGATCGAAAGTTGCAAGCAGAAAAAATTGTAACAGTTAATTACAAATAGAAGAGACGGGTGCGATTTTCAAATCTTTTTAGGGCTAATCAACTCATTAACTTAATTCACCAACTAAAGGATAGGCCAGAGCAGAATAATCTTGAGCAAATTGAGTGTGCCAATGCATGACTGAGGAAGCGAGATGAATAAATACAGAACCAAGCTCACAAGAAAGGAACAAGTACAATTTGTATTTCCAAGAGAATGCGAAACTTAAAAAAAATTAATAGCGAAAGTTTTCGAAAATATCTCTCTGACAGGACTTCGACTGATATCTAAACTACGTTTTTCAATAACTTTGTGCTTTTTTACTTTAATTTTGAGTAAAGCCTGCTAAGGTAACTTCTTAGAGCACTTTTCAAAATAAAACTATTGAGTAAATTATACACAATCATGTTTTTGGCTGTGTCACGATCTACAGTATATGCTCTACTTTATTGTGTTTTTTTTTTTCAAGAAAATACATTTAAGTTTCAGAAAAATCCCTGTTAAATTTTAGTGATTCTTACATTTATGCCCTATTAACCTATCAGCTTTTAAAAATCCCAAAATTAATTCAAGCTTCTTAAATTAGATATAAGTTACTCATATTATTGTTAATTCGTATGGTATGACCTACGTACTGGGATTTCCAACACACGTATATTCGTAGATAATAATTTATCATTCCGTCCCATTCTCGAGATAAAATATTGGGTCATTATTTTCTTCGTATTGTATAGAAAGTACCGACTTTCACTACATGTCAGAACAAAGCCTTAAGATATTGAGAGAAATTTTGTCATTTCATATCCTACACACTACATACGAAGATATACTAGTGAATCGCAAGCTGTAAACAAAAGTGACCGACTGATGCAATAGGTATATTTAATTTCAAAAAGGTATTTTTGACCAGCATCGTTACGTGGACACTAAGTGCACAAATTAGAAAAACCGGTCAAGTGCGAGTCAGACTCGCGCACCGAGGGTTAAAGGTAAACTGTGTTGAGGGACAAACTTAATTTCGCCGTTGGACAACTGTTCTCCTTATACATAGACATAGGTCGCGCTTAGTTTACCAACTGCAAATAAGTTTATAATCGCAAAAGAAATATTTTTTATGATGTAACAACAAATTTACGGTTTTCAGATTTTTTCTTGTGCTACATGGCATTACTTTTTGGCAAATTTCATTATTCTAAGTCAACAGGAAGTACTCTATAGGTTTTGATTTATTTCTCTTAATTCGACAAAAATAACTGTATTTTGGGCATATTTTTTTATTGCATTGACTTAGAAGCTAGATTTTTTTACAAATTTAAGTGACCGTAAACTTTAGTATTTGATATTAATATCAACTTGATACCTTCACGCGTTCTTGAGTAAATTGAGTAAAACTATCTTGTCAGACAGACACACACCCTTTTTTTAAATGTGTTATGACTACAAATTAACGAAATTTGGATTTTTCCTATATTCGTGATGTAAGACCTTGCTTCGTGTGAAATTTAATTATTCAAGAACAATGGGAAGTAACCCATTGGTTTTGATTTATTTGTGAATGTCAAAATAGCCATATTTCAGCCGTATTTTCTTATTGGGTTGACCTTCAAACTTGATTTCTTTACAGCTTCAAGGGACGTTCTTTAGCATTTAATATTAATTTCAAAATTTTAATATTAAATTCACGTTCCTGAGAAAAAAAATCTCCTGCACGTAAAGTGGGACTAAAAAATTTCGTTGGATAGCTCGTTTAAAAATATGTTGGGTGTTTACAACCCATTTTTCGATTTAGCGGTGTGTTTGCGAAATATTACGGTTAAAAGTGCAAATATTTGTTAGAGCCCAATGTCCCCCACTGCCAGCTAAATGGCACCTTCATACACCCAAGAACAGTCTTGGGTGTATGAAAAATCATCGCAGTGCAATCATGCCATTAAAAGGAACACAATCATAGCTAAGTAGGCATTTACAACTTAATGAGTAATAGTCGACCAACTTAAAAAATATAGTCGAAAAAGTAAAAATTTTGTACAAACTCAATTAAAAGGTAAGGTATAAGGTTGGTAGTTGTGTTACACAGGTATTAAATATTAGTAAATGAACCACGTTATATTCTATAAAAATCAAAATATAACATTCTGAATACTAATAGGTACTTACTAAATTAATAACAATATTTACGTTTAAATTCAGGCGCGACGCTTAGCAGTACTGGGAACAAAATTAATAAACTAGTTGCTCTATCGTAAATTTGTTAGTTATTTATTGACGGTGCCCCTTTACAGCAGCTGGGTATCATTGTATATCAAGTGTAATAATGACATCCATAAGTGTACCACTTGTACCAAAATGGTCCAGAATACATAATATAAACGGTGAGCTCTAAAGTATAACAACAAATAATAAAAACCGACCAAGTGTAAGACCGTTACTGCGCCATCTAGCCATTATTAAGCGAAACAATAAATTATATATTGTTAACGTTATTCAAAGTTAAGCAACATCGGGCTTGGTCAGAAATTGGATGGGGGTCACCGGCTTAGCGGCACACTTTTTGTTTTTGTTTGTAAATTACGTAAATAGTAGTGGGTACGGAACCCTCGGAGCGTGAGTCCGACTTGCACTTGGCCGGTTTCTTATTTTAACTACTTTACTTTACTTTAACAAATTTTGTTTGATTAAACCTCTTAAATACCTATTCTTCCCATGTTTTGCCGCCTAGGAGATGTTTTTCGAAAAACAAAACAATTCTTTTACTTAAGGGCCAAATGCCCATTTTTGTGTTTAGCTTCAAAAATAACGGATTTCAATACAAACTTTTAGTTGCGAACAAACGTTGGGATTAACGATTTTTAAAATTACTAGCAATTTTACCCCTTCGACCTCTATTAAAAAATTTTAGGCATGCACGCGACATTATTAGGGTGAGTAGGTAATATTTGGAGTGGACATTTTTTACACTTATGAATTGTACTTTTTCACTGTCGGTATCTCTTCGACGTTTTCTTTCATGTTCTTCTATGACATAGCCAATATTATCAAACCGAATATTAAAAGACAACGCTATTTTGGACGGTCTTCCTAGATTTGTATTTGAAATACTCAAAAACTGTAAATGTGGTGCAAGCTGTCGTGCTTCTTCGGTTTCTATCAAAGTTACAGCAACGTAAGATTTGAATTCTAATTGGCTCAAGGTTCGCTCATTCGCTAGATTGTAAATTTTGCATGAGTTTACCAAAACACATTGATAAACAAACAAACAGTGGCCACCACCACTTTTTCCTAGTAGCGCAAATCCTATAATTGACTATATATTATGGAGATCTACTCCTGTCATATGTTTATTAAGGTAGTATTTAAACAAGTGACTGTAAATTCCAATTTTAAGTGTCAAAAATAATGAATTTGGGTTAAAAACGAAAAGCTTTTTAATATTTGTGTGACCTAATATTTCCTAATACGTGACAATGTAACATTCTGCATTTAATTCAATATTTGGCAAATCATTAATTTTTCGTTAAAAATTGCAATGCCAACGTCATACCTACACATAAATTAAAAAATTTGGTTACCATAGATGTGCTCTTCTTAATATATAATAAAGTTTTGCCAGTCCAAAGTACATAAACAATAGAGAGAGCAGTGCTCGCTGCGTGTTCTAAATTACCACGACTTTTTTATTTTAAATTTTAGTATGGTCTGATTAAGAATAATATTAATATTACGTATATAATAATTTTGCCTGAGCCTGGGCTCCTCTTACGCGCGAGGCCCGTAAGGCCCTCTTGCTTTATGGCTAATCTGGCACTGATTTAATGTAGTAGTTCGGATAGCAAAACCACATAAAAAATACTATATTGAGAGAGGAGAGAGAGAGAGATCACATATTTTTGAAAATTTGGTTATTTAATAACTATCCAAGGATTTAGTCGCTATTGGGACACTACTGGTCCACGCTCCAACTCACCTTACCGTTTCGATTCGTTCTCCATTCGGATTTGAGCGCACAGGGGCCTGATTCCCGTGCTCATAGAGATAATCTCGAATTTGGTGATTATTGGTTTCTGTTATTCTATTTGAGGTCTATTGTTTTGTTTTTGATATAATGTTTTAATGAAAAGTACAGATGATCAGGGTCCTGATTCTCGATGATTATCTCAACTCGAATTCGAGATATGTTTAATTGATTTACTCATGGCTTGTTAATCGCCGTAATGGTTCTAGTCGGTAGATCTACTAGTTTGAACTAGATATGTCGAAAAAACATGGCGGATATCTTTTGTAAATAGTATTTTGTATTCTTAGAACCCTTTTTAGGCATATGTCGTACGCTAGCGGTCGACATGCATCGAGTGGTCGGTAGCAGTAGAGATGGTGTGTCGCACAGAAAGTAAAAACAAAAAAAAAAAGTCCGAATTAGTCCCCTCATCTTTGAACCCCATCTTTTTCTTCTTTATTTTAAGGGAATCATATAAATCATTACAATGGGCAATGATATGGACTGCTTTTTGAAAAAAGCTGGGTCATAAAAAATCCCTCCTGTGACAACACTTTGATGTATTTGGGTCACAAAAGCCCCTGTTTCGACCCCTCTTTATTTTCAAAAAGGAGTCCATATGATTTCCCATTTTAAGCACTTTTATGACTCTCCTAAAATAAGAGGGATCAATCAACGATCAACGATCATTATGTCATGTGACAACAGCCACAGTTTTGGCTTAGTGCATACAAATTATATTAATTAATGATTTTAGTAAAATAATATATACCAAAGCACCTTAACAGCTCCAGCCAGTAATAACAACTTCAGTATTGCCAGCGCAACCAGCAGCGTTTTGAACCCAACAATGGCTGACACCACGGCCCACGTTGATGCTGCCCCCATCTGGAACACTAGGGGAAGGAGGGCTGACACCATCTTCTTTAGACGGACTCTGCCGAATGTGCGACCTGTAACGTATGAGTTATTTTGTGAGCTAACATTTTGAACGCTAGGGGAATGCTGGCTTACATAGATACCGATTTACCCTCTCGCGTACCATTCTATAAAACTTTTGTATTTTTCTTGCTGGTGTGACCTTTTATTTAACTTTTTTTTAAACTAAGGTGGCAAACAAGCGGTCCGCCTGATGTAAAGCTGTCAACGCTGACTATGGACGTTTGCAATACCAAGGACAGTACAAATATCGGCGGTAAATGGAGGTTGGAAGTTTGTATGAAAATCATTTTTTTAGGCTTAATGCATACAAAATGGTATTTGGCCTTTAAGTTAAAATTTTAAGATTGACATGTTTCGCCAATTTTGGAAAATCACCCCTCATTAGAGGGCAAAATAAGGAATGAAAATCTGTATGAGAATTCCAAAATTTTTATGTCTACGAAACTTGAAATTTTACATAGAGGTTTCTGTTATAACGTAGGAGAGGAATTAAAGAGAATTTTGCTAAATTCGAAAAGTGTTGGACGTTGGTTTTTCGTTGAAGCTCATATTATTATTTGTGTGTAAAGCCTTGAAATTTCACGCGGACGAAGTCGCGGGCATAAGCTAGTTTATGTTTTGACATTCACTGACAATAGTGGCTCTGTGAGCTGTAGATCTCGCGAGCTTTAAACTGAATAAATTTCACGAGAATCGGCTTAAAAATGCGATCCGTAGAGGAGAAATATCGAAGATACGAAAGCATTTTTGCTAAGGCTCGACCGAGATGGGTTTTTCGTTCTCGGCCGAGACCGACACCGAGAACGAGAATAAAATAATATCTCGGCCGAGACCGAGAACGAGAATAGACAAAGCGTGTAATTTTTTTTTAATACTGTTAAATTTTTAATACACTACTAATTGTTTAACAAAATGAACTATTTTAATAATCAAAGTTAAATAACATTATATTATAACATAAAAAAAGCGGCATTTTCGCCTTCAAAGAGTGTCGCCTCTCGTCATACAATTGTCCAGCTTTGCTAAACAGTTGTTTACTTGCTACGCTAGTAGGCGGCGCAGATAAAAACTTATTTGCTGCAGGCTTAAGCACCTTATAAGTTGACGAAAACCAATACTCAAAAATATTTGCATTTCTTTGCAGTCTTGGCTCCCTAAGGAAGCTTTCTAGCGCTATTTCGATCACAGAGCTTGAACTGTATTCATCATTGGTCATTGGCCCGTCTTCCAACTCTATCGACTCATGAGCTGCCCATAAGTTGGATTGATTTGTTGCAGCCATGTTTGACGAGTTAGTTGAAGATGCCCATGTCGCCTCACGAGAATCTGATCCTACATTTTCATTGATAGCGAGAGTTTCGATAATATGAAGCTTGGCTGAGTTAACTTCGCTTTCAGTTAGATATTTAGTTTTAAACCGTAGATCGATCAGTGTTGCAGTAACTAGTGGCAAAAAACTTTTAACAAATGAAAACCGCTAATGAAGTGCATAGCTTGCTCTTCATCCTCTCTGCGTGATTTTCATTATCATCTTCCTGGCCATTAAAGGACTGAATGTTTTGTGTTGGCGCCAATTTACCATTAAACATTACCACTGAAACGCAGGACGAGTAGGAAGAGGTATCCAACGTGACATGGTAAAAGCATTGCAAAACGTTTACTATATCTTTCATGAAATTCCATTTATCACTGTTAATTTCTAGTATGCCTCATTTGTTAATACGGTATAGGCTCAAAAATTTTTTTTGCTCAAGCAGTTGTCCATCATTAAGTAAGTGCTATTCCACCGAGTTTCGACATCTTGAAAAAGCGCAGCCGGGACTTCAACCAATCACAATTCAGCTCTCTCACGCACTTACACAAATCGACTTCGCGCTGCGGCGCGTGGCCACGCGCGCTAAAATTTGAATGCCGATCCGAACAAAGTTACAATCTCGGTCCTGACCGAGAATCTCGGCAATAATTAGCCGAGAACCGAGACAAATTTCTCGGTTGGATTTGTAGCCGAGAATGCCGAGACCGAGACCGAGATTTCGGTCGAGCCTTAATTTTTGCCCAAGCTGAAAGGCGACGCTTCGCGCTCGCTCGGTCAATCATATAGGTATATCCTAACTAACTACTCGTAACTAAGGTGGCTTTATTTGCCCTTTATACTGAGTTTAAAAAACTACTCACGGAGTCTTAATACATCAATCTTACAGATACCACCACAAATCTTCATTGAATTAAAATATGTACATGACAAATTTGTTCGTTTGAGACTCCCAGAAAGTTTGAGCCTTCGAAGAAAACATATCATACTAGCCATATATTGTCAGCTGATATATCGTCAACATAGATACCTATTTACATTTTTTTTATACGACTAAGGTGGCAAACTAGCTTGCGGTACGCCTGATGGTAAAAGACATAACAAAGATGCAATCAAAAGATTAACTTTGAGCCAGGACTTGAACCTGCAACTGCTTACAGTCCGTGATACTGGGTTTAGGCAGCCGCATGGCCCAGTTACCTAACTGTGACTAGTGCCAGCCAAGACCACGTGCCACAAACCTGTTACTCGCCGCTGCCAAATGCGGTCGAGCTCCCCGTAACCACTTTCTCTGTGCCATTGACCTATGATCATTCCGTGTCTTTGTATCTTATCCACTAATTTAAGCATGTCTATTTGTATTAAATTTATTATCGAACATTTTTTTAAGTGTTTTAATAGGCATTACAATGCCAAACAATCATACGGGTTACCTATTAAACACCGCAGCCTGTGTGTACTAAGGGCATTTATAGAGTATTGATAAGCCTTTCAAAAATCTAAAACCCCCCATCTTAAAGAAACCAAAGCTGTAGACCATACAAAAAACCTTGACAACGAGCTTATTTCGCAACCTAAAGATATTTCTCTGAAACCGTGCATCTTTATATAAGTATCTTAACCAAATCAATTTTACACAATATAAATATTCGTGTCCGAAATGCTACAAATCTTAAGACTCACTGGCGTATGTTGTCAACAAGAACCTTATATATTCCATGTATAAGGTTCTTTGTTGTCAACCACCAAGTTTGCTAGCAAAAGACCGTTTTTTTCCATTAGTTTATTTTTTCGGCTCACACAGGGGAATGACACACTATGAGGATTTACTGAATGTACGAAATCGTCATATGTGTGTTTTGTTTTACGATGTATAATGTCAGTTCCAGATCCGTTCTCGTAATGTGTTTGTGCTATATGACACTCAGAATGAAAACTGTTTAATATCATCGTCACAAATAAAGACTTAACACACTAAATCTAAAGGATTACCTACTAGGTAGATACTGTAATTATTCAAAGAAGATTAAAGAATTATTAACTACATAAAAAAAGAAATATAATCATTATAAACTGCAAAAGTCTTGATAAGTCTTAAATGGGATAGAACTTTCCTTTCCCACCACCTATTTTTTACAAAAATGAAGTATCCCCGTTGCTCTGCTGTTACGTTAAGCAGTAGATCGGTTTTAGCCGTGGTATTTTTTTTACCATGGCATCAGCTATGCCTTTGCTATGATGTCTATTGGATGTTCAATTACAACAGGAAAGCATAAAAAATGAACATGCACCGGTGAATGTCGAATTTAGTTCAAAAAAACTAAAATATATTTCGGACATACACCAGCAAAGTGGGTATATGATAAGATATACCTACCGGTTTATCTTAACATACACCAAATTCAAACTTTCACAGTAACATATATTTATTATATAGGCAGTCTAGTAAATTTTATTTACAGAATTCTATATAAATCATGTGCAACACACGCTTGACCAAATCTCGTTTAAGGTTTTGTAAATCAATTTGTTTATTGCAGTGTAAACTTATTTTGACCTCCACCTTTATTTGTTTTCCTTCAATGCGGAGGTTGTACAATGGGACCATTTACCTCTTGTTATATACAAAATACACATAAATATATATTTGCAGCATGATAATTCAATACAGTAAGTAACTACCTACCTTTATTAATGTCCTGACTTAAAGTGACGGCAATAATAAGATTAGAAGAATGAGAATTGTTATTTCGGTCAAGACTTGTATATAACATAGTTTTTTTTTTGTTTATACCACTAAGGTGGCAAACAAGCTTACGGACCGCCTGATGGTATGCGGTCACCATATGGACATACGGTCACCATACGGTCGCCTATGGACGTTTGCAACACCAGGGGTACCACTCGCGCGTTGCCGGCCTTTTAGAAATCTAATAACATCTTTCATGAAGAACCCCATACTGTAGTCCTTGGAGAAAATTTTGTCAGGGAGCTCATTCCACAACCCACGCGTTCGCGGGATGAAATTTCTCTGAAACCGTACTGTACGCGACCATTTGGGTTCCAATGTGTGAAAATGAATTCCCTCCCGATGGCGAGCCGTGCGATAGTAGGAAGTAGCCATGGGCATCATTTCACACAATTCCTCAGAACAAAACCCATTGTACAAGCAGTAGAACACACACAGGGAGGCAAAGTCTCTCCTCAGACTAGTACCATACCGCAAGTGAGCATGGAATCGTCGACAATTCTCACAGCCCGTCGTTGAACCGAGTCAAAACGGCCAAGCTGGTATCCGAGTGCACCCGTCCAGAGATGGCAGCAGTACTCTATATAGGGCCGAACATGCGACTTGTAAAGTAACAACCTTTGCCCCAACGTGAAGTACTGCTTCGCTCTGTTGAGTACACCAAGTTTTTTGGACGCCAGCTTCACCTTATCTTGTAAATGATCTCGGAACTGAACATCGCTGAAGATGTCGACACCAAGGATCCCAATGCTCTTGGAGATGGAGAGGGGAGTGTTCTGGAATTGTGGGACCACAGTAGGGTTGAATCGGACAAAGTTTTTCCGTCCCCAGTCAGAGACCTTGGACAGAGTGATGTCGATTAATAAGCATCTCCAGTACTGTCATCTGCATAGCAAAGTGTGTTGTTGATGTCCAACATATCATTCATATGCAGTAGAAACAGCGTAGAAGACAACACACAGCCTTGCAGGACTTATTGTCCATGCTATCAGAGCAACTACCGTCAACTACGGTTCGTATGCGTCTGCCGTACAAAAAGCTAGCCACCTATTTGCACAAACCCTCGGACACTCCGTAAGATGGCAACTTCGATAGAAGATCCCGGTGCCAGACCCGATCGAACACCTTCGCTATGTCCAGGCTCCATGCCAATGCCTCCCCCTGACTCTCAATGGCTAGTGCCCATCGGTGTGTGAGATTCACTAGGTCACCAGTCGAGCGATTGTGGCGAGAGCCATATTGACGGTCGCTGACCAGGCGTGTTTTTCTAGGTATCTTAGAAGCTGTGTGTTGATCACACGCTTCATCACCTTGGAGAGGAGAGAGGTAATAGCCACAGGCCTGTGATTCGATGGATCTGATCTATCACCCTTTTTGGGCACCGGGTGCACATTCGCAGTATTATAGTATGGTAATAAAGCGCGAAGAGGCGCGTGAGTACAGGACATAACAGAGGAGCACACAGTTTAAGTACCATTGCTGGTATACGGTCTGGCCCACTCAACTTATGGACGTCTAGCTAGAGAAAGCAACGCCGCCGGATCTCCCGCTTGTCCATTTTTTTGTCCTTTCCTCTAATTTACAAGGACTTCATTTAAAAAGTCACATTTTTTGGCGACTGGTCTTTACTTTAGTACCCAATTGGATTTAATCCGCATTGGGAAAGTGACGTTTAACAGATATGTAAACAAAAAGGGTTCCGAAATAACAAATTATAACTATCCAATGCTAATTTAGTCCAATCGGATCCGAAAGTCAATGGCCAGCAACCAAAAAATCTAGGTATAATTCAAGTCGAAAGAAAAACAACCTTTTATAGCGACACAACAGGGTGACCTGATTATTGGCACAGAGATGAGATGTAAAGACAAAGAGGGCCAAACATAATTTCAAGCCCAATCGAGAGCTCCCAGGAATATTTTATTGAACAGTGGCCAGTACCGGTGCATACAACTATCTTGATTTTTGGTAAACATATAGGACAAAGAATAATCTTATTCCAATTGAGAATTCCCACGGGGATAGGGTTTTCTGCGGGTGAAACCTTTGGGTACATCTAGCGTGCTCTACACCGATAAACCGCAGACCTCGATTGGTTTTTTTCATACATAAACACAGCGAATATCTTAAATGTTAAACCACAACACTCTCACTAGTTGTGGTTGCTGCGCTTTCATTATTATGACCACTTTATAAACTTAGCCAAAGATGTTTTTTTATTATTTAAACAAAGTAATTTATGGTCCACCTGGTGCTGAGCGGTCACCGTAGCCTATGGGCGCTTGTACCACAACTATGGGCATTACTTACGTGTTTTCAACCCATTAAAAGTCGAAATACGCCTTTTTTAACGAACTAAGATCCTCGACTGGGAGTTCATTAAGAATCTGAATGTTCGCGATAGGAAGCACCTCTAAAATCGCAATCCTCGGCCCTCTCGCGGAACTCCTCTCGTAGAAAGTAGCCAAGGGCATCATTTTAAATAGTATCGCAGAGAACAGCCCATCAGAGAGGCAAAGTTAATCCTGAAACTTAAGGTATCTCACAGCTTGTCTGTCTTAATCAATGAAACATAATTTAAGTCAGTAAAAGTCATCTGATTCCAATATATATTTTATCGTGGACACTTTGTAAATACATAATTGCTGAGTTTTAGGTAAACTATGCCATGCCGTCATCATATCAGCCTACAGACGTTCACAGTTGAACCAATGGCTCCCCTCAACTTTCACAAGATGATCTGTCCAAGTGGCAGAGGGCTGCGCTTTCCGGTGGTCTCCAATTGAGAACCGTTTTTTTCCTTATAGGTTCTTACAGCAACGTACTCTGCGCACTTCCATTTTAGCTTGGCTAGTCGGTTAGCTATTTTCCTGATTTGATCATGGAAACCCATAAATAATTGAGTAGCTCCAAGTGGAGTTGGTTAAAGTGTTTCGTCATCATTAATCTGACGTATTCCCGATAGATGCCCAGCCTAGATCGATTCGGCAATCAATCTCTTTCTCGAAATTGAACCTACCTAACATAACTGTTTTTCCAAGGTATTCGCTAACAACTTCGAACTTAAAATTCCAAAGAATTATTAGTGTTGGTACTACATGGTCATTCGACATCATTATCGTGTCAATCTTAGGCCCATTTGTTGAGGAACTCTACTCAGGCTGTCAATCATTGTAGCTATGTCCTCTAGTGATTCTAGCTTGTCAAAATCGTCGGCAAACCCAAGCTGGGTGGTGTGCTCGCAATTTGCATGGATGCCAAAGCCATCCTAGTCTAAAAACTTTAAGACATTTTACCACCTGAGTAGGGTGTATTCTAAGAGGTAACTTAACATGGGGGTATGAAAAACATCACTTTGAAATGTAGAACGGATTTTTAACACACTTGGGTTAAATACAAAATAGTCAGTATAGTTTTACTAAATAGCAAGACCCTAACCAGTACGTATGAGCAATGGTGACTGGCATCACGGATTTACTTTAAAAGCGAGCAATCGCTGATTTATTGAAATTCAACAATTAAAAGTAATTTTATAAACGTGGATGTCAACACATCCTCCAACGCTGTTGTAAGCAGGTTAAGATAAATTACAATAATAATAATAATAATAATTAAACTTGTTTTACACCTCTCTGCATGAGAATTAGTTTTAAGCCCTAACACCTATATCGTACATATCTTCGGTGTTTAGATTTCGAAGCATAAAATTTGTCCATAGAATTCCTCTCCTCCAAATTAATCTCTGCAACATCTCCTCTCGGGTTTGGAAGAAACAATGTTACCGTCCTTGGTCTTCAACCTTGCCAGCTTTCTTCTAATTTACTTTTGTAAACACTTTACAGCCTTTGTTTCGTTTTATAGTATTCTTAATACTCAAGGAATAAAAATGACATTTAGTCGCGTGCAAGGATCTGTCTATTAAGCTACGGATATGACAATACATTATCTGAGGTATGTATGTAATACTATAGTAAAGTTACCTCCTGCAAAAACCACACTAAGCTCATAATACACATGCCAGTAGCTTGCACACTGGCATGCCAGTTACCTGCATTCCCGCAGCTGCCGCTTAAATTTTTTCCATGCAAAGTTCGGCAGAGATGTGTTGGGGGGCTGCAAACGCATTCCAAAAGGCAAGACTGAATACACGCGATACCCATGGTGTTATGCGTTGGCGATACGCAATACACATCGTAAGCGATTGTGCGCTACTGGTATTCTGGGCTTTGTACAAGTCGATACTGTTATACCATATCTATCGTTTCGTTCTATACCAGATACATAATTAATAACCGTAAAATTATTTCCTTTCGCTTTCTAACAGGTATAATACAACCTCGTTCATTATAACGAAGAATTGTACATACGTTATTGTCGACTAATTTGTTACTTATCTGTTTGAATTTCTTCTTAATGAGGCATTTTTGATTCAATGATATGATATAATCGTATGAATTAATCGCAGTATTAGTTTTTTTATTCAAGTACTACTTTCACTGTTTTCACTTAAAGGATTATGAGGAAACACAACTTTAATTTTTAAATTAATGAGCAATCAGTGAAAGTGTTATAAGAACCAGTTACGATACTGACGATAATTTCTGTCAAATAGATCATTAAACATATGAGAAATAAGATCAACTTTAAAACAAGACTTTGTCCGACTTTGTTTGAAGTTGTCATCTACATTTTTCTTTTTGACGATTCTATCAGTCTTGAACAGGGTGCCATTTAAATTTCAAAATCAACCCGATTAAAAAAGATGAAATGACATGACTTAAAAAACATTGAATATAAGGTAAAAAATGGCTTGCCTTTTTTAGAGCTTCGCATCCCAATGAGTTTTTAATCGAATTACGTGAAGAATCTAAACAAAGGAACAAGTAGTAGCCAATTTCTTATGAGTATAGTGTCTCGTATGGTATAAAATTTAATACCAATCGTATGGTATTAAAACCAATGTTTCAAGCGTTTTTAAATTTTTACTGTCCATTATTAATTAAAATATTTTGTTTTATACCCCCAAGGTAGCAAACAAGCTTACGGTCCGATGTTCATCGGTCACTGTAGCCATGGACGCAAACACCAAAAGCAATACTCGCGCGTTGCCGACCCTTTAAAATTCAATAACTTCTTTCTTGAAGAACACCATATGTATGTGTAGTCCCTAGAGAAAACCTTGGCCGGGAGCTCATTCTACAAACTAAGCGTTCGGTGAAGTTAACACGTAAAATTGTGCCGTGCCGGAGCGGTGGTGAAAACCACGGAACATTATAAGACTATCCAGGTGCAAACATTGATAAAAGGTATTTTTTCTTATTTTACGCATTTAAACTCCGTTTTATATAATATAATATTTCAAATATAATTTCTTTATGTTGGTATAATAAGCTCAATTTGACAAGTTTTGGTTTTAAAGTTAGAAAGTAAGGATCTAATGAAGAGTATTCTAAGTTAGATTAGAAAATGTAGTTCTTAGATTTTATTTATGCAGGTACTTAGATTATTTATTGAAATACATACATATTTTTAGTAACAAACAAATATATATAATAAAACATTTAGTAAAAAAATTAAATCTTAAAAAATCACTAAAAATCAAAAAATTAGCCCATAAGCAGACTTCCGCTACTGGAATTTCCGAAACCGCAGGGTAGGCCAAACTCTCTTCAACATTCTTCAACTGTGGGTTTTCTTCATCGTCAGGACAAACTTAAAATTTTCTGACTTGGTTCATTTAGAATTTGTTAGCTTTTGGCGGTGTCGCTGCTTGAACTATAAACAGATTCTGTAAGTATGGTGAAGGGGCTTATTTTTACCTTTATTTTTAGTTAAAATAACCGATCTGAAATCTTACCGATAGAGTTGCCCTCCATTATTCTTGACTCCCCGTACACTCCAAAATCTCTTCCCTCCCGTTCATCACTTTTTCTGCTTAAACTATTAAAATTAACTTTAATACTTTTGGTAACATCATCCTTGACTCTTGTATCAATATCACTGGTTAGTTTTGCTGCGAAACTGGGACACAAGTTATAACATAAAAACAAACAAACAATAATCCAACGAACACTCATATTTCTATTTATTATTAGCAGTATATGAAAACACGGAATAAACCATTTGATAATGTCTTTTAAATCCATCATTATTCTATAAATATATCTTTAAATGCGGTTGTTTTTAAAATTTACTAGAGTACTATCAAAGAATAACGAATTGAACGTCATTTCGCGCCAAGTGCAGCGTCAAAACTAACAATATGGCAGCCTTTACGTTCCATTTCTTCTTTCACCAACATCCGCATGCTGCATACGGTGAATAAACAAAACTTTCGCTTTTCATTATTCACGTATGTCCATCTACGCTTGTCAAAAAATTAACTGATTTTTCAACGTAATCTGTAACGCGAAATTTCCTTATTGACAAAAATGTAGAGAAAATTGGAAAGTTTTTTTTTTGTTTGCCAAGTAAAAGTTTTGAGTATTGTGTTTTACTACACTGTAGGTCATTTAAATCAATGTCCATAATATTATAAATGTGAAAGATACTGTTTGTTTGTTGCCTTTTCACGATTAAGCGCTTCCGACGCATTAGGACCAAAACGCAAAAGGATAAATATACGCATATGGACTAATTCGCTTTTGGACACATTCGCATTTGGACCACTTCGCATTTGGACCAACTCGCATTTTGACCGCATTGCAAAAGGACCAATATGGTTAATAACTTACTCTGGTAGGACAGTGGTGGTGCAGGGGTCAACTAGCCCCTCAACCTACTAAGACCTCTAGCTAAAACAGTGGGCAATATTACAATAAAGTGTCATTACTCCCACGGGCTTTTTGTAAATTTTACTTAACAGGAGTGATAAATTTTATCAAAATCTTCATTTCGGATGACAGCTGTCAAACTAGAAACGGCTTTATCTCCGTAACTTTTGATCGTAGACTAGTAGTTTCTTTACAGAAGTGATAGATCTCATCAAGATCTTTATTCCGAATGACAGCTGTCAAACTAGAAAAGGCTTTATCTCTGTAACTTTGATCGTAGACTAGTAGTTTATTTACACAAGTGATCGATCTCATCAAGATCTTCATTTCGGATGACAGCTGTCAAACTAGAAGTGGCTTTATCCCCGTAACTTTTGATTGTAGACTAGTAGTTTCTTGACAGTAGTGATCTCATTATGATCTTTATTTCGGATGACAGCTGTCAAATTAGAAAGGATCATGTCTCCATAACCATTAGTCTTATACTAGTAGTTTCTTTACAGAAGTTATAGGTCTAATCAAGATCTTCATTTCAGATGATAAACGGCTTTATCTCCGAAACTATTAATTGTAGACTAGTAATTTCTTTACAGAAGTGATAGATCTCATCAAGAACTTTATTTCGGATGACAGCTGTCAAACTATAAATGGCTTTATCTTTGTAACTTTTGATCGTAGACTAGAAGTTTCTGTACAGAAGTGATAGATCTCATCAAGATATTTATTTCGGATGACAGCTGTCAACTTGAAACGGCTTTATCTCCGAAACTTGATTGTAGAACAATAGTTTCTTTACAGAATTGATAGATCTAATCAAAATCTTCATTTCGGATGACAGCTGACAAATTAGAAACGGCATCATCTCCGAAACTTGATTTTAGACCAGTAGTTACTTTTCAGAAGCGATAGATCTCATCAATATCTGCATAGCGGATATCAGCTGTCTATACTAAAAGTGTCAGCAGTCCAGTTGCATTGCGTCACCGAACTACTTATACTCAAAAGTCTTAATAGCTAAGAGTGACAGATGTCAAATATACAATCAACAATACAATCAAGTTTTGGAGATAATGCCGTTTCTAGTTTGGCAGCTGTCATCCGAAATAGAGATCTTGACGAGATCTATCACTTCTGAAGGGAAGCTACTAGGCTACAGTCAAAAGTTACGGAGATAAAGCCGTTTCTAGTTTGAAAGCTGTCATCCGAAATGAAGATCTTGGTGAGATCTATCACTTCTGTACAGAAACTACTACTCTACGATCAAAAGCAACAAAGATAAAGCCGTTTCTAGTTTGACAGCTGTCATGCGAAATAAAGATCTTGATGAGATCTATCACTTCTGTAAAGTAACAACTAGTTTACGATCAATATATAACAAGATAAAGCCCTTCCTAATTTGAAATCTGTCATCCGAAATAAATATTTTGATGTGATCTATTATTTCTGTCAGGAGACTGCTAGTCTAAGACCAATAGTTACGGAGACATGACCCTTTCTAATTTGACAGCTGTCTTCCGAAATAAAGATCTTACAAATACAAATAAAAATACAAATACAATATTCTTTATTGCACAATTTAAAATACACAAAAAAATTACAATAGAGGAAATAGCCCAATAAGGCGGCCTTATCGCTTAAAAGCGATCTCTACCAGGCAACCTTTGGGTAGAGTAATATTGAAAGGAAGAGGTAGGTGATACATAAAACATCATAAGTAAAATTATAAGGAAGTTTAAAGAATATTACAATACTCATTAATACCTTTGTACTTACTATATAGATAAAATACACATACTTAATATAATTACTTAAACAAATACATAAATTAATGGTTATATAATATGAATACATAAACATACATACAATAAATAAAGTAATAAAGATAGATATGTTTGAATAACCAGAGGTTGGTCAAAATTATAGAAAATTAGGAAGTAGTACGTATGTAATAAGATTTTAACGAATTCTTGAAAACAGGCAGCGACTGGATTTGCCTTATATTCATCGGCAGAGAGTTCCAAAGACTAATGGCTTTTACAGTAAAAGAATGATTGTAAAAATTAGTACTGTGTCCAGGTGTTTTAAAAAGAAGACTAGTAGCCGAGCGAAGAGTTAGACAAGGCGAGCTGATAAAATTAAACCGCTCTTTTAGATAACATGGTGTAGATGGATTGAATAGCACGTTATAGAGGAGTGAAAGAATATGTACATTCCGGCGAAGTCGGATTGGAAGCCACTTGAGTTGTGAACGAAATTCTGAGACATGGTCATATTTTCGAAGTCCAAAAATGAAGCGAATGCAAAGATTTTGTAGACGCTCCAGTTTATTAAGTTGTTCCTCTGTCAGGTTAGTACAGCAAATGTCAGCATAATCAAGTAAAGGTAGAAGTAAAGACTGAGCAAGCACAATTTTAGTTGACACAGGTAAAAGATTCCGTAGTCTTCTCAGGGTTCCGGATGAAGCAAAGATTTTTCGGCAAATTTCCTTGATTTGTGGAGTCTAGGATAACGTGCAGTCAATATAAATACCAGGACTTTTTATTGTGTTACTAAAAGGGATAATAGCATCGAGTTTGATTGGGGGTAAATTAGTCCAATTAATCTTCGATATTATTTTTGGACTACGTATAATTATGGTCTGCGACTTGAGAGGATTAAGTCGAAGTCCATAATATCCACACCATTGAACTATTTTATCATGGTCAGAGTTAATAGATTGAATTGTTGTTACGATATTTTCTATTGGACTATGTGCATAAATCTGGAGATCGTCTGCATATAGATGGTAGAGAGTTTGAGAGTGATAGTGTTAATGAAAACTGCAAACAGGAGTGGAGACAACACGCCACCTTGAGGTACGCCGTTAGTTAATGGGCACCAGTTAGAGAAAGATTCCTCTACCCGAATGCACTGTCGGCGGACACCCAAGTAACTACGAAACCAGTCAATTACTGTTGGAGATATGTTAAGAGAGCTTAGGATTTTCAACAAAATGTCTAAATCCACTGTGTTAAAAGCATTGC
The DNA here is from genome assembly GCA_946406115.1 of Apoda limacodes. NCBI lineage: Eukaryota > Metazoa > Arthropoda > Insecta > Lepidoptera > Limacodidae > Apoda > Apoda limacodes. The sequence continues at coordinate 45,081,863 of OX291540.1, forward strand.
TAAAATCAAGAGCAGACAAGACAGTGACTTGCTTACTGTCCATACCATAACGGATATCATCAGTGATTTTAGTGTGAGCAGTAACAGTACTATGACCGGTTTAAAAGCCGGATTGCAAGGTATTAAATAAACTATTTTGAGTAAGAAAAAGGTTTAACTGTTGATTAACGAGCCGTTTAAGGATTTTAGATAGGAATGGTAATAATGAAATTGGTCAATAATCGGAAAAAGAAGTTGGATTGGATTTTTTAGGCAACGGTATAAAGTAAGCATCTTTCCAAGCTTCAATACTCCAGAGGCAATGGATGAATTAAAAACGTGAGTAATTATAGGAATAATTAGGTCAATAATTGGAATAACCATAGCACGGCTTATGCAATCACAACCAACAGCAATTGAAGATATAAACATAATACTCTTCTTAACATCACAATCAGTAAATTGACGAAAAGTAAAAGGGAGGAAGTCAGAAGTTGAGGTCATTGAAAGATTTTGCAGCGTAATCGCTTTTTACTGCTATTCATAGCAGGTACAGAAGTGAAATGTTGATTGAGTAAATCTAAGTTAAGATCTTTTGAAATTGGCGTAGCCAGAGTTTTATCAATGACTTAAGAAACTTCCATATTCTACATGGATCTCCGTTTTCAACGGATTTGTGGATATGGCGTCGTTGTGCATCTCGACACATCGTATTGCAGCGATTTAGAATAATGAGGTCTATCACAACCGTCAAGAAACTACTAGTCTACAATCAATATTTTAGGAGATAAAGCCTTTTTTGGTTTGACAGTTGCATCCGGAATAATGATCTATATGAGGTCTATCACTTCTGTAAAGAAACTACCTCTCCTTCTCTCTCTCTCTCTCTCTAAAAAATAAATAATAGTATAATATATATGATAGGTTGGGAAAGCATTGGGAAGGGGCAGCATTACTCTTTTATGAAGCTCGATTACACTACCCATATTTTATATATACCCATATGCAGGTTAAAAGGCTTCTTCTATACTTTTTGCCAGTGTTGGGCAAAAATAATTGCAAAACAAATAATTACTTGTAAATTGTGGCTATCCCATTAACAAAATAATCAAAATTTATATTTTATGGCTTGAAAATTAACAGTCGAGTAGCCATTAGCTCGACATCGTCTGCCAATCCGCACTGGGCCAGCGTGGCCTAAGCCTCCTTTCTCTAATCAAAGACGTGTGGCCCCTTATACTCTAGAGAGCGGCCAAATCCATAAGAACATGCAATAATCGGTAACAATGGTCTTCATTATACAAAATATATTTCATTAGCATGTATACCTATACCTATCCTTAAAGTCAGTTTTCAACAATGAATTTGTTCATAGGCTTACCATACTAACCACTTTTAAGGGTTCCGTACCCAAAGGGTGAAAACGGAGCCCTGTCACTAAGCCTAGACTGTCTGTCTGTCCGACCGACCTTTAAGGCCCTATCTTTAATATCGAATTAGGTAGAAAAACTTAACCGATTATATGTAGTGTAAGCTATATAATAAAATAAAAAAATATAAACACCGGTCAAGTGCGAGTCTGGCTTGTGCATTCTGTAGTGGTACGGGATCCGCAGTGCGCGATAGACCTACTCGCAATAGGCCGGTTTTTTATTTGTAGATTCTAATAATGGCCACTTCTACCAAAAAGAACAATGCGCAATAATCCTCGCTGAGAAGACACCGCTGAACAATAGATCAATTATCCGTTTTTGTAACATACATACTTACTCGTAATAATAAAAATGGCAACTCGATAATTCTTATAATTCTGTAAGACAACCTTCTGCCTCTCTTTCCTCCGTAAATCTAAAAATATTTTGTCTAACTATCGTACCTAATAAAGTTTTGCAGACATAGTGACTAACGAAGAAACGACATTCTATGCTCATATAATGTTCTTCTAACAATCAACAGTCATAGCAAATTGGAATCGATTAAGTTCCAAATGACAAATTTTCTGGCGCAATGTGCTTCCTGTTCCCTGTTCCAAAAAGGAAGTGAGTATATTTTAAAGGGGTCGGCAATGCAGAGATCCTAGTATTGTAAGCGTCCATAGGTTATGGTGACCCTTAACATTAGGCGGGACGTATTCATGGTTGCTACCCCAGTGGTATAAAAATGGTTATCCATGAAAGCCTAACCTGTGACACACAGTTTCTTCCGAGTAATGGTTCCTTAGCCAATATACACGACCCACTGCACGGGCACAGGTCTCTCCTTAAAGAAGGTAAGAAGATGCAATAGTCCACCACGGTGGCTTAATGCGGTTGGGCGGCGAGTATACATTTATACCAAAAATAATTGGCTTCGGATGGCCTTTACAACTACACGCGGACTTAGTTTTGCGGCGGTGCTGCTTACATTCAGCTCCGAAAAGGTATCCTGGACAGGAATCTTAGCTTGGGAATCTTAAAACTAAATCTGGCAAAAATTTACCGCCATCTCGTAAAAGTAAAGGTATTTTGAAGAGAAGAATAAATAAACGCAGCAGGACTTAAATACGAAGCGCACTAATCTATTCTCACGTTCGCGACGCATGGCAAGCTCAAAGTTTCGAAGGAATTAGAACTCGGTCGTGCGTGATTGCTAAGTCTGGCAGAGCACTTACTCATTTGTATTCGGCTCGTTTCCTTGTTTTTGCTTACAAGCAGCATGCGTCAATTTCCGATTCGTTTTTATTATGTACTTAAAAACACGGATACGGAACCAAATACGAATGCGCTAGTCAAACGTATATAGTGAGTAAATTTTCTGTACCTATTTATTCTGTAATATTAGCTCGTAGGGTAACATGCCCAGTATTGCCCAATCTTATTTTACTTATAACTTAACTAAGCTGTCCAGAGAAAGATTACTTATAGAGTATAAGTAATTTTAACTAATTCGCAATACTTAAAAAAACATTTTAAACTGATTTCGAACACTAAGACTACCAGTTTATATGTAAAACATAGTTTTTCGGAAAAGTATGATTTCTCCAGTGTACGGCCGCCCCAATCCAGTGCCGGCCCACCTAGTGCCTAGTATCTGGCAAATTAACAAAAACAGTACACTAGGTATTAACGTCTCTAAATAGCTAGTAAAAGGTCAGTGGGCTTTTAGAATATTATTTGATGTTCATACAATTGATTACTGATTCTTAACTAGTTATTCCCTACATTTTTACTCAAGATTATGGGAAACAAGCATAGGGCACATCGGATGATTAACGGTCACCTATCGAAAGTCCGTCCGTAGTCTGGCGACGTTTGTTGTAACATTAAGGGCATACTCGCGTGTTGCTGATCTATTAAAATGTAGTCCCTATGAAAAACCCCAACAGGAACATTCATTCCACAACCTAAGTATTTGCGCTAGGAAGTTCGTTAGAAACCGAGTACACATTTACCTATATGGAACTGGAACCGTTTAGTCTTTTTAAGGGCTTGTGTACTAGGCAATACTACCAGTAGCTCGGCCGCCGTATTCTCACACAAGATCTGTCTCCTATATTTGTACAGATTTCTTTCAAAAATCGCGTTTTTACAAAAATAAAACTTTATTTACCTGTATATATGACTATACCCAGGTACACTTTTAAAGCATCTCATACTAATGTACATGAAAATTGGGCTAAGCAGCTGAGCCAATTTTATTAAAGAAATAATGAGGCTAGGGAATGGACGTAGCTAGTTAGAAAATCGTCAAGTGTCAATTGGATCAGCGTAGAGAGAGAAAAAAAAAACGATTGAATCGCTGACCAGATTTTAATGAAGGACAAATACACATCAATGCGAAAGTGTTTTAACTTTATTAGCTTGAAGCTACTCCAATATAAATCTGACGTTTATAATGAGACTTTTTGACATTAAATTTTAACGTCACCATACGCATATACTTTGATTTCACTGTATCGCACCTTCTCTCTAAGCAAAGTTTTGTATTTATTTTCTATCCATTTGCTCATCTAGCATATAAAAGAGTAAACAATCTTTCAAACTGACTGACTGACTGATATATCTACGCACAGACCAAATTGCTGGGGCTAGAGAATTAAAGTTTTGCACAAAGGTTCCTGTAATTACCTAGGCGAGGACTAATATAAGATCTTGCAAAATTCAACTCCTGGGAGTAAAATTGAGACTGAAAGTTTGTATGAAACGCGTAATTTTTAGGGTTTCTGTTTACATTTCGCTACTCAAAAGCGTTATTATATCATAATATAGTCTCAGGAAGCATAATTATCTACAAAATACCAGTAAAATAACAAATTACCAAAGATTTCATTAAATATCCATACTAATATTATAAATGCGAAAGTAACTCTATCTGTCTGTTACCTCTTCACGCTTAAACCACTGAACCGATTCAGATGAAATTTGGTATGGAGATAGTTTGAGTTCCGGGGAAGGACATAGGATAGTTTTAAAATTTAAAAGTTCCCACTGGAATCACCATAACCGAGCTTAAATGAACTAAAGCTTGCTATAGCAAACTTTATTAGTATAATTAAGGAGTTAATTAAAAAGTTCCCTGCCGAATACCAAACTGAGGACAGGTGGAGCTGCTGGCAAAATTCATTAATTACCTGCTATCCCCTTATTTTATAAATGCGAAAGTTCTGATGTTTGGTTGTTTGTTTGTTACTCAATCACGCTTCACCACCCACTGGATGGATCGGGAACCGCTGAACCGATTTAGATGAAAATTGGCACGGGGATAGTTTGAGTTCCGGAGATGGAAATAGGCTATTTGTCATCCCGTAATTTTAAAATGTTCTCACGGGAACAACTATAACAAAATTCTACGAACGAACCATAGCTGTAGATATAGCTTAAATTGCTATAACAAAGTTCTTTAGTATAATCTAGGAGTTGCCGTAAGAAGCCCACGCCGAGAACCAAATTTAAAAAGTTCCCACGGGAACAACTATAACAAAATTCTTCTAACGAACCATAGCTGTAGATATATATTTAATTGCTATAAGAAACTTCTTTAGTATGATCAAGGAGTTGCCGTAAGAAGTCCACGCCGAGAACCAAATTTAGGACGGAGCCGCTGGCAAAAGCTAGTTAATTATATGTACGCATGAATTAAATATCTCATTATTTAATAATTACATAAATGTTACTATACTTTTTTGTTTGCTTGATAATTTTATATTTGCCGTTGCTGCATTCTGTCTGTATCTTAGCAACACGAAAAGTAACTTGTGTCTTAAGTTCTATCGAAAATAAACGTTTACATTTTTGCAACTTTGGTACCTATACATATTAAGATATATATATATATAGGTATAACGCATTCTGAGTAGTTAAATGTTTATATTTAAGTAGGTATAGATATTTTAATTAGGCAATAAACTTTTCTGAACATTGATTGTTTGGTCGCTAGTGTCGTAAGTTCACACCATTATTGACCAACGGGTCAAAAAAGTTAATTGCACCATAGTGCGATAAATTTTGTATAGGATCCAATACCCAAAGTGCACAAATCAAGCCTAGCACAATCGTATACTAAGTATTTTTGTTTAAGACTGTACTGTAAAATATTTGAATGTCTGCTAGTGATGCCGTGTATAGTGCGGCTATATAGAAGTGCTGTTTACAATAAACGAAAAAATCTAATTCGTGGAACCGTAATGACCGTTGATTACCTACCTATCTATAAAAGCGAAAGAATAGATATTATCTTTGCATATTACCTGAATGAAATGTAAATTTTGCTTTCACATAAGATAATGATCTAAGTTTATTTTCACCAATTATGTGGTTTACACCATCACGACCAGCGAGCACTGTTACTTGGCCGAGTATGGTACAAAGTATTGGACTTATTCAGAACCAAATTGTGAACCTCCTCTTTTTGGTCTCCTCTTTCCTTAACATGGAATATAAGCCATAGTACAGCCCGTGCACAGCTCTTCATAGCTGTTAATGAGCTTATGCCATGCTTATAACATACTTAATATCTTTATAAAATGCTGACCGGGCAGAAGTTGTCCTGCATGATACCGACTGCAGCGCCATCTGCCGGGCTGATTTATGAATCTAAACCATCTAGGATGCCACCCAAACGCATACAAAAAAACGGATTGCACTCTGGGAGTGCCGGCAGAAGTGAAAACATACTAGCTATTTTACTTCCCATCACTTCGTGTATACGAAGTATACATATTTATACATATTCATCATATTATATTTATCATATTATATATATTCATTCATACATATTTATTTATTATAAATAATAATGTTTGTTTATTTACTTTTTTGACGTAGTATATTTAACATCTCAATCTGACATAGAATTAAAATCCCATATCCAACCTCACTGTACTACTCATAATCGCCATATACTAAAAAACGAAATAGCAGGTGCAGGCATACATTCGCCGCACGGTAGAAAGAGAGGGGGATACGTCTTACAAATTTTCGATCAGGTCACGTGTCCTGACGCATTCACACAATAAGGTACACAACGCCGCTAAAGAAGTTTTCACTTCAAAAATCATTCCAATCGGTCCAGCCGTTTAAGAGGAGTACAGCGACATACACACTTACCTACAGTAGAATTATATATATAAAGATAATTAACATCCTATAAGCAAAAACAAGACAACAAACTGCTAGACTACGCACCAACTATGTGAAGTGGAATACGTTTTGGTTTTTTGTCTCCGATATTTTAAATTTTGGAAATAATTTTTTTTTTTTTATAAATTTGTAGGTCTATACCTACTCGCTTTCTTAACAGTAAAAACGATGTTTTTACCCGTACTCGGACAGTCAGACATCCCTAAAAAGCAGAAAGCATCGTTTCTTTCGCAACCGTAATTCGCCAATAAGCACCGAAGTGTAATAAACAACAATTTCAGGAAATAAAAGTAGACATTCTGCTTTATTTATTACAGTGAAAGTTGTAATTGATCATATATAATCGGAAGGAAGACACACAAGTAACGTGTTCTACATGTTTTCGCGGATTAAATTTAATTAGCAATAACTTCTTTAATACACTTGCCTCAGCCCATTTGTGTGCTAAATGTGGGAAGCATTAGCAATGTCGATATACAATCAGATGGTACACGCATAGAGCTAGTGTATCTACTGATATGAAAGGTTTTACATCAAATTATCCATATTTAGAAAATGTAAGCACTAATTCTAAATCAAAGCAAAGGCCCACTTGTCATTGCTGCCCCGCACTGGCTTAATCCGAAACTGCTTAAGATACCTATAACTTGTAGGTAAATATTTAACACTAAACTATTATAATTCGCGCCACATAAGTTGAACTAAAATGGCGGCCGTCTGCGCAGGTACAGTACGGTTAAATGTACTAACGAACCAAAAATGTGTTACTGCGCAGGTTCAACTTACGTGGCGCGATTTATACTTGTGTTTAAACAAGAGGAGACGCTATAAACAAACTTCAAGATAATTTTTTTTTTTTTGAAGTGTAATCTTCTTTAGCGGCGTTGTGCACTTTTTTGGTATGGGTAAAAAATGATAAACTCGCGTCAGGTCACGTGTCCTAATCGTGGAAATTCGTAAGACGGAAACCGTAATGTCACGCCTATTATAATTTTTTTTTTTTATTATATGTGTTTTTCTCGTGGGGTTGCCTTACCGCTTACATATTTCGATGACTTAACGTCCCCCCCCCCCCTTTTTTACTTTTCTTTATATATATGTGTATTTAATGGTCTGTCCGTCCGTTCGTCCGTAAAGAAAATTGAAAACAAACATGTGTGTACATTTAATACTCGTATTTATCTATTTACTCGTTTAGCTCCCGCCAGGGGCTTTGTCCGCGTAAACTTTTTTACAAATAAAAAACTTTATAATACGTAGATAGCTCTTTCATCATGAGATCGAGTCTCCTATGTGAAAGGTTTTGATTTATTTGTGTATATTTTTATTTTTAGTATTCGCGATTATGAGTAGTACAGGGAGGTTGGATATGGAATTTTAATTCTATGACAGATTGCGATGTCAAATATACTACGTCAAAAAAGTAACAGACCAATTAACATTTGCCAGAGTCAAAGTCAATTATATTATATCGTATCGTGGCGCGGGCGTTACCGCGCGTCCTCGTTTTCAAGTCCCAAGATTGGGCGGGAGATTTGGTGTGGATCCTCAGACATTGCGCGTCATGTCCTGCTTATTTCTTCATAATTCACTATTCATGAGCCTTCGCTGCACAATTCTTAACACGCTTTCGTAAAACATTGCTAAAATATATACATCGAAAGTTACTAAATGAATTTAGAAAAATTAAACAGAAAAAATACCACTCCTTCTTAAGATTCGCGCCATAACTCCAGATAAAATATTAGTTACTACGTACTTCACGTCACACGCGCCATACGAGAGAAGGCCCAAACCAGTGACTTGCAGCCTACAATCGTTTGAAACAGAGCGGCGGTAGACGCGGTGTCATCCCTAGCACGTAATACATAATGGCTCAATGGTATTTCATATTATTCTGTCCATGCAGCTATCCTTGTGCCAAAAATAGTCACTACGTTGAACTTTTACGACGTGAAGGAATATTGCCGTCTCGTGGCTTTACGCGAGGTAAAATCTTTTGCAATAGAAACTTTCGATTAGAAGAAAAAACTCGATATGAACAAAAAGCGGGTATCCTTCTGAGTACATCCAGCTATCACTGTGCCTAAATGAACATACTGAGATGCCCTGTTACATTTACTAATAGGCCAGATAACTCGTAGAAGCGATGTACAAGCAAGAGGAAGACCGGGGCGGTGGTTAGTGGACTGGGGGGGGGCGACACCCCCCGCGAGCAGGTAGAGCTTGTTGAGCGGGGTCGGCTTCAGGCATCCCTTGCTATGCAGGCATTGTTAAAATTGCGGCGGTCACTAGTCTGGCGTGCGCGGAGCGGTGCAACATTGGACAGGCGTACTCGCCAACAGAGAAGCACAGTGCCGGACCAGTAGTACGCAAGGTATGCGGTGAAGCTTCCCAGTCTGTTGACGTTAGCTTGCGTAGGAGGTTGCTGCGGGAGCTGACCTTCATTTGAGTATTGGCGCAGTGTATCTTGTACGTCAGAGCCCTGTCCAGCGTGACACCCAAGTATCGGGGATGAGGGCAGTGTTCGATCGCCGCTCCATCCCACGTCACGTGCAGACTTCTCTGCGCTTAATGGTTACGCAAGTGGAACACGGAGGTCTGTGTCTTGCTCAGTTAGGGCGGAGGCAGTTGACTTTATAGTATAGGTCCTTTAAGGTATTCGATACAGTTTCTTCTATTTTATCGAAGGACCGACTCTGCACAGCCTCTGGGTAAAAGAAGCGCTGCGTCCGAGGTGGGCCAGGCTGGTCGTCGGTGTATATGTTGAAGAGAGTCGGGGCCAGCACGCTACCTTGAGGGAGGCGACTCCTCTGACGTCGCCAACAACTTCTTTCCGAAAGGAGATGAACTTGAAGACGACGGTTGTAGAGCAGCTCGCCCAGGATCCGAACAAAACCAGTATCCCTTGTGACGTTTGCAACTTTAGAGAGAAGGAGCCTGATGCTGACTGTGTCGTAGGCCGCAGATAGGTCGACAAACACCACGCCGGTTACCATGCTAAGTTCGAAACCGTCCTCAATATGCTGCGTGAGCTTAATAACTTGTCTCGTACACGACTTCCCGGGACGGAATACCAGCCTGTTCTGGAATAAGTTGGGGATCTACTGCAGGTGTCAGTCGGTTGAGCAGTAGTCGCTCAAAAAACTTGTGGGTGTGGCACAATAAGGGAATAGGTCGGTAGCTCTTGGCGTCAGAGAGGCATTTCCCAGGCTTCAGTAGCGCGATTACCTTCGATTTTCGCGAGACTTCCCCAAGAGCGACAACCCAAGCCGAGGCTCCCTCCATATTGGGCGCTATATGGGCGCCGGTAGAGCAGTAATGGCTGCATCAGCCAACTGCATAGTAAGTTAAGAAAAAAAAAAGATTTTTTTCTTTGTGGCTTTGACTAAGTCATTTGACTCAAATATAATGAGCCGAAATAAAACAAAAAATCGTAATTCTTAATAGTCACTATGTACCTAACGACAAAAAGAACTGTATAACTCAAATTCATTTATATATAATAATGTATAATTTCAGATTATTAAGATGTTTACACATATTTGATATGGAATCCTAAATTATTACAAATTATGTACGTAACAACATTAAAATAAAAAAAAACATTATCGTTTAGAGAAAAAATAAAAAGAATTTAGTAACTTATAAAACATAATTATTGGTGCATAAAAATAATAAACAATGAAGAAAAAAAACTACTTTAACTTGCAGAAATATTCCATAACCTTTAAACTTTTAACTCGGTTTACAATTATAGCCCATAATAAAAAATGAGGGAGAAATAAATTACATTAGGATTAATTATTATTGATTGTAAAAATTACATTTGCTGTGTTGAATTTCCATTCCAAGTGTTATTTTCATCATCTCCTGGTCTATCTCCCGGTAGCCTGTGGATATTTCCCCTTCGTCTCAAATTTTGGGTTGGTGGGGGATTTCTGGGAGCAGAAGGATCGCGGGGAGAAGAGGACCCTGAAGGATTTGAAGGGGGGTATAGTCTTTCGCGTATCCAGTTGTAAATTTGCTGTGCTGGGTCCAGGATAAATGTCGAGAGGAATTGCGAGAAGAAGGCTGTTGGAAAAGAAAAATCTTTTTAATATGGACAACAAAGACTATTTAACAAAGTTATTAAAGCATTAAACGCCTTTTCCTAAGCGCAATGTACATAAACTAAAAAATCACGGCGAAAATAATATTACACATGTCCAATTCTGACTTGCGTCTTTTAGTTTGTCGAGAACTGGCGAAGGGGACATATTATCCTATCCCTGGTCCTTCATTCTACCACTTTTTACGCTAATAGGACATATATATATAAAGCTTCTCTAGTTAAGATGAACTGTATCATAACTGTAAGCAGTGTCATGGAGATGAGTTCACCATCTGGCACGTAGGACTACAGTGGTTGGAAAAAAAAAGGGCTGCACTCCACAACACGATAAGGTTGTGTAGCCAGCTTCTGGATACCTTAGGAACATTAAATTCGTACCGTTATACATAATTTAGTGTTAGGATTGTCAGCGTGTTGAGGTTTTATTATTTTTATATGTATTTTAAAAAAATACTTTTAAATATAATCCTTGTAGAAAATATTTTATTCTCAACTCCATAATGGTAAGTCATTGAAACATGCTATTTATAATAAGATTTTGGAAAGGCCATCAACACACGCGTAATTGACCTCATTAACTATGGAAACCACTTAACATCAGTAAGGCGGTGTGCTGGTTTGGCAATTTAGTGTAATTAAAAAACCTCAATTCATAAAGACAAAATTCTGTAATATCTCTGTTATATCAACTCAAGTAGCACATTAGCGTCAATTATGTCCGAAAACAAGCTATATTACAGTTTAATACTGTAATTTAGCTGGAAAAGAGGATTTAACTAGTCCGATTACTGTATTAGTAGGATTTCGTACACTGTACACACTTTCGTACAGAAAAATTCAACATAATGCATTAGTGTAGAATTTGAATACACTGTTGTCCAGACTTGGGCAACTTATAATGCTACTAGCAATTTTAGAACAGTAGGCGCGTGAAAAATTCGATACTATCTCCTATATACATTCACAGTAAAGTGGCATCCGCAATACAATTGATCAACAGATAAATGAAACATAAAAAAATAATATATATATATATATATTCTATAGTTAAGATGTCTTCATTTAATAGAAATGTTGTCGCAGTTGGTAAACATGCACAAACAATCTGCATGAACAATTATTTTCCAACAAATATTTTTTTGTATTTAGCATAACGTTGTCAAGCTATAAAACATGTCTTGGCTGTTTTAGAGAATGAAAGGAGCTAGTCGTAGGCATGGCTGTTTTAAGGAATTAAAGGAATAGTTGAGTTTATAAGCTGTGCATTAGCTTTCCAAGCCCTAGTACAGCTGTTAATAAGCCTTCGTCATGCTTAGGTGCTGGTTAATTTGGGGCTCAATTTAGAATTATAAGGTCTGTGTCACTAGCTACAGGTAGCTTGTACAGCCTCAAGGTTATAATTACTCTGTAGTCCGGCGACTTTTCAGCTATGTGTGCTACTTGGGGATATGGTCCTGTACTTAATAAATCCAAATTTGGCGATTGAAAATTCTCGATTCCGATGACATCACAACGTACCGTAAACAAACAGCTCACCTAAAATATTAGAAATCATTGAAGGACTAGCAACGGTGTTGTTGCTACCCGCCCGCCTGGCCATTACCAGAAGCGCGGCCGACGGAGCGAGCTGTAGTTGTCGTAAAGTCGCATCGTTTTCGGTCAACTCGCGTCTAGGAAAGGCCATCCACAGGGAGAAATCTGATAACTGCAAAAATACGATTTCTGTGTTACTTTGCTGTAAGAATGTATTTAAAGCTATCTTATACTGTTTTTTTTGCAATAAAACAAAATAATGTGACCATGTAACTTGAAGGTAAAGTCAAAAACTAAGAAGAGGCCATTGACTGCGACTGTTAACTGTCCTATAGATTGCACAATGGCCTTAAAAGTAGGCCACACTTTAGAAAGAGATAAAGTTAGCCTGTGGTATTTTTTCTCCAAACAAGACACCACAGTTTCGCTTCGTCTCTGTCACACTTTTGCATCCACTTTTTTTATATCTGGCTAGGGAATGCGCTGTCAAACAGTCAGTTTCGTATTAGTTAAACTTCAAAAATTCAATTTTAAAACAAAAGAATTTAAGAATTTTAATAACATTTGTTAATTATAAATAAATTGGAACGGGTCTTAACACGACTGTCCGCGACCACAGTACATGAAACTATGCCGAAATAACAGAAACAAAATAAAACCTATCGTGGTAAGACCCCTTCTTATTTAATTATAATGTTTGAGAATCACGAAATTTCTTGTTTAAAAGAGATAATCAGTAAATTAGCTTAGACCTTGTATATAAAAATATCAACCGATATTTTTAATAAATATTTCCAAAAAAATTAAAAATGTTTTTGTATAATAGAAACGAGAGCTTAATTGATTACATTTCAATCAATAACTTAGACAGTACACATTTAAGAGCGTTACCCCTCGCCTGCTAACCTATCGCCGCCGATTGATATTTTTTATTCCCTCTTTGTACAAAGGAATTTTTAAAATATGCTTCACAGAAATATATTACTGGTTATAAGCTATTTTAAAAACGTTTCTGGAATAAATCTGTGAGTTTTAGATAGCTTATTTGCTAAAAACGGCCACTCAAATTTATCTTAGAAACAATACGAAAATTTCCAAAAATATGTAATAACTAGTTATATATTTATCTGTAGAAGTACATTTTTTAATTTGCTTTGTTCAAATAGAAAATGAATAATGACAATGGGCGGCGCTAGTGGACTCCAGGAACCCTAATTATTCTTACCTTGTCTTAAGTCTTTATTAAGTACTAATATCATCAACAACTTTTTGAGTTGTATGTTCATAATTAAGTCATTTATTATATATTTAATGATCTTAATAATATTTCTGAATATAGAGAGATAGCGGGCAAACTAGTCTAAAAAAATGTCTGCCCCCAGGATTGACACAAGTGCATTTGAAAGAGTAGTATAATGATATCATTGGTTTGTATAGGACTGTAAAAATCAATCCTATAGAAATTTACATATACTGCTGTATGTTAATAAAATTGTTTTCAATTTTGTTCAAGCAATTAAATTTGATATTTAATTTAATTTGATATTTAACTTAATTGTTTCAAACAGATAATAGGTACACTATAAAAAGTCTTATAGATAAGGTTAGGTTACAGTGATAACTAAATTATCAGTGCTTATCTGTCGAAATATTTAGTTATTGTTTAAAAGATAGATTTACTTTAACCCCCGTACTAGTTAAAACTGTGTCACGATGGGTTAGGGTTCCTCGTTCTTGTACATAATATTATAAATATTAAGTGTGAGCAATCCAAATAAGAACACAATTAACTTAGAATCATTGAGTGGAATTATGATACAGTATAAGTTACTAAAATACAGCAAAATATTTCACTTCCTGTGAAATAAATAAAATAAATAAAAAATATGCTATGGAACTACTCTTCTAAAATGCACGAAGTGTCAACCTTGTCAACCTAGGAGTAGACCAAAACTTTTTGAACACTACAATTTAGCCCATTCTTCTTTATGTTCTGTAAATTATATATTTGGTCAACAGATACCTTCACAAGTTTCACTAGATCACATTTAAATTTTACTAAATAATGTCATAAACATGACTACGCTGTTTTGATGAGCATTTTCCATGATTTACTTTTCGAAATGATAAGAATTTATTTAAGTTAGTTTTTTTTCAACACTCTAAAGTATTAAAAGTTAATTTGGTTACACGCTGTCTATTTTAGTTGGTAAATCGGCGATTTTATTGCTTTTCAGATTCCACCTATGTATTTACTAAATAATTAACCCTGCATTCAGTTAACTCATTGCCTTAACGCTTTTTCTAACAAGCTTTTGGCCGCAGTTTAATTCGGCTATATCCTATGGCAACTTCTTGATTAAAGTAAGAAAAGTGTAGCTATAGTTATTTCTGTGGTAACTCATGAATTTTCTTGCTAAAATGTTCTTCCAGTCTCTAAACTTGCCGTTTTTCAGTTCAATTGGATGCTTTGTTGAAAGGTGAACGTAGGACCAATAAACATACTCAGTTTCTCATTTAAAATTCTTAAATACTAATTTTCAAACTATGCACAGTAATTGTGACGATTTACGGCAAATTTCGAGTGATAAATAAAGTGTAAAACAAAACTTACGTGTAGTTTTTCAGTCAGATAGTTGTGTACGTGATTTAAAGTGTTGTCAGCCTCGAAGTGCGCTGTGTGGGAACTGCCATCGGGGAGTTTGAACTGCACACGAGCCCCTCCACTTCCATCACCACCGGACGCTGAAAACGTCGACCAATGCATCTACTCGCTTACTAAAAACTTAGTCAGTTTAATTTCAAGTTGTCCACATAACTTATTCAGAGTTATCAGTTTAGCTTGAAGTTGTTAGCAGAACTTACTAGAAAAGATGATTTTTATTTTATTTTATAGACTTATTTGATTTATTAAGTATTCCAGTAGTTGTTACAATGAAACTTTATAGTCTAGACACATTTTAACAATAATTAATTTAAATGTACAACCAATTATAGGTACACACCACATGTTTAAATTAGTGATTTTTTTATGCCTACCAATCATTAGTTATTAAAAAAACTTGAACTAGTGAAACAAACTATGTTGACATAATTAATTTCCGTCGCAAAAACCTTATGACAGTATTTGTTTGTACAAAACGTATGCGGATGCACCCGGATACCAGCTTGGCCCTTTTGACTCGGTTCAACGACGGGCTGTAAGAATTGTCGACGATTCCAAACTCACTTGCGGTATCGAGCCCTTAAGTCTGAGGAGAGACTTTGCCTCCCTGTGTGTGTTCTACCGCTTGTACAATGGGTTGTGTTCTGAGGAATTGTTCGAAATGATGCCCGCGATACTTTCTACCATCGCACCGCTCGCCATCAGCAGGAAATTTATTCTCATACTTTAGAACCGAAATAGTCGCGTACAGTGCGGTTTCAGAGAAACTTCCTCCCGCACACGATTAAGTTGTGGAATGAGCTCCCTGCCAAGGTTTTATAAAAGGACTACAGTATGGAGTTCTTCAAGAAAGAAGTAATTAGATTTCTGAAGGGTCGGCAACGCGCGAGTGTTACCCCTGGTGTTGCAAGCGTCTATGGACTACGGGCTACGGTGACCGCTTACCATCAGGCGGACCGTAAGCTTGTTTGCCACCTTAGTGGTGAAAAAAAAAAAAAAAAAAAACGTATGCACTCAACATCAAAAACATATGATTTTCATATATAAACTTTCAATCGCATTTCTGTTTTACTAATCCGTCCCTGTTGTAAAAACTGTATACGAAAAAATCACCCTACGCAGCTTTAATTTGCGTAAACGTGTAATTATATAAATTACTGTTTGACTCGCAATAGTATTGGCGGACCTAAAAACGATTGGATGATGTTCATAAGTTGAAGGTAATTATAGTGAAAACATGTTGGTGCCACAAATGTCTGCTGTTGTATTGTATTGTATGACGTGCATAGTTTATCTACTTAGAACGTCATTTATTCTACGTAACTTATTTCGAGCTGTCACTTTCACTATCACTGACATACCTATGAATAAAATTTTACATTTTCTACATAGCATTATCTAATATATCGCTTTAATTTCAAGTCTACATAAGTAACTCTGAGGTATCACTTTAATTGCAAGTTGTCTTACATAACTTACTCTGAGATTTCAGTTAAATTGGAGGGTTGCTCAAAGTAACTTACTCTGAGGTTTCAGTTTTATTTGACGGGTGCTCGAAGAAACTTACTCTAAGGTTTCAGATTGATTTTAGAGGTGCTCTAAGTAACTTACTCTGAGATTTCCGTTTAATTTGAGGGGTGCTCTAAGTAAGTTACACTGAGGTTTTAGTTTAATCTAAGGCGGTCCTCTAAGAAATTTACTATGAGGTTTTAGTTTAATCCAAGGGTTACTCTAAGTAACTGACTTTGAGGTTAGGGGTTCTCTAAGTAACTTACTCTGAGGTTAAGGATTTTCTAAGTAACTTACTCTGCGGTATGGGAGCTTGCTCTATCTGCGTGGGCTGTGGAGCTTCCCTGGACTTCCTCTCGGCCCTGTCTTGAGCTATTTGCTCCAATATCCTCTGTCTGGCCAGGTCGTTTTCTAGCTTCTCCCTTTTGCGTTCCTCCTGAAAAAAGTTCATGTATGTATGAAAATCGAAATAAAATAGATTAGCTCGCCACATATAAATCTTACGAGAATAAGTTACTTAAGAACCTTAATTACAAAAGACCTTTCCAAAAAAAAAAAACATACATAAAACTACATAAAACGGGGTCTCCTCGAAAAAATAAAATGTTATAATACATTGAGTTAGCTACATTGCGTTGAGAGATAAACATGACCTAACTACAGGTGTTCTGTCAAAAATTTGACATTAGGCTACAGAACCCTAAGAACAACCAAAAAAGGAAGGAAACGAAAGGATAGAGACAATCAGAAATCTCGCCAGTTAAATTCTCAATATGTAACTATATCAATATGTTGCAATAATTTGAAAATAAACCTGAATCAAAATCTATTTCCAATTCGGGTAAACAAAAATGACCTTGAGGCGCGTCTTCCGCTTTGTTAGTCTATGCAACATATACATAAATACGTATAATATTTCTCGGCGCAAATTCGGAATTTTATAGATTTTATATTTAATCAGTGTCGTGATTTGGAAACCAGTTAAAGAATGTGACAATAAAGGTAATCATGTAAGTATTTTAATGATTTATGATTAAATTACCATAAAAAGTGAACAGTAAAGTTAGGTTATGTTTACAAGATTTGCAAATAGATTTTGAGTCAGGTCTAGATATAACAATTTCGGCCTCTAATTCATTGGCCCATTAGCTCAGTTGGTTAGAGCGTCGTGCTAATAACGCGAAGGTCGCGGGTTCGATCCCCTCATGGGCCACAATAAAAATTATTTTATTCCTTTTTTAAGTTTTATTTTTAACAGACTTCAAAAAGAAATTTCGACCCGTATGTATGTAAAATTCTCAAAATTGCATTGTATTTGCATTGATGTGCCAAATTTCATGTGATCTACGCATTCCTCAGAAACTAGTAATCGGATTTAGAAATTAGGTGCAGTCAAAAAAACGGTGCAGTAGTTTTTTAGATATAGAGTGTAAGTATGACTAATCACTAGAAAAAGAGGTCGTCGGCTTAACGCATTTTGTTTATTGTCTACTTTATTATTAAAAACAATAATAAAACTTTAAAGGCAAATAACATTCTATTTTGATGTTTCTAAAATTATGTATTATCAACATATGAATTTATTGAGAAAAATAATCAGTTATAAAATAAATAAGTAAAAGTATTACATTTACCGATAGACGAACGGTCTCAGGAGTGTTCACGAATTTTTAAGATATTTTGAACAATACGAAGTGAATTTCAAAAGAACATAGTACCGTTAGCCAAATTATAGGGATTTTTTCAATTATTTTTCATTCATTCTATTGGGAACTCTTAATGAGGATAAAAAGTATTCTATATCTGTTTATTCTGTCCCTTCAGCTACCTCTGCGCCAAGAATCAGTTTTACCGTTACTTCACTGCAACGTTGAGAATAAGGTGCAGTTCTTCTGATATAACTTACAAACATGAATATTTTATATAGTAAAATTATAATATTCAAAACAAGATTAGGCCTATGTCCATTCTGAAAGTCCATTATATTTTTTTGTAATTTAGTACTATTGGCTCTTCTTAAGTTAATAGTTTTACCTGTATGTGTTTAAACTCTTGTTCTTGTTGCCATCTCTTTAGTTCAGAGACTCCTTGCCCCATGGCTCGACGCTCTAACTCCTTCTGCTTCTCCAACTAAAACGTAATTATAAAAAAAAAAAATTTTAGATTATTTGAAAGTGCTGTCATATATCATGGAAAACTATCATTATTATATCAGCCTTGTCAACTACTGGACATTGGTTTCGTCTAACAGTTTTTATAGCATGCAACTGGTGATTCCAGCCAGTGAGGCAGAAAAATCCTCAAATAAAATCAGACACTAGCACGGGGCTTGTTTCAAATTGGGAGCATCTAGACAATATCAGAAAACAATATCTGTAATCTCTGAATAATTAAGTCGATATGAAATATGCATTTGACTCTCAGTTCTTAAATTAAATGAGATTCCGTATCCTTAAATCTCAATTTTGTGCTCACGTAATCAATAGACGTACCTACCCTTACTTGAAATTATAAATGTATAAACAATTTAACTTTCATTTTTCAAACAGTTTCAAAAAGATCAATTTCCGGGCAGAGCTTTCATACAAAAATCTTTTATCATAATCTTAACTTTTTTACGTTTAATTTTGAGTTCAAGAAAAAACAGAAAAGAATCAAGACCTAGTCGTTTCTGTTTTCGTAAAATTATAATTGTTTTTTGATGTTACTTTGTAAATTTTAATTGTTTGTAGTGGTAGCAAGACACATATTAACACGCTATATCACATACATTAAAAAAAAATACCGACAAAAACCGTAAAAGAAAGCTGCTTATATGGTCAAAATAGGTAGCTATATCAAATAGTATTTCATTGAAAACTATCTCTTATTTGTGATTGAGCTTGTGTTTGGATTTCGGGAATTTTCTTATTCATATTGAAAAATTCAATCACTGATATCAACAGTCGTTGGCACAATGGTCACACACAGTTTATGCTATATTTAATGTTACGACGGCTACTTTTGCTTCTGGTCTAAGTTCAAACCCACATGTATTTGTCTCTTTGTCTACTTCTTTTATCACATTTTTATCTAGGTTTTTTAACAACCATAATATACATAATAGTTACTTATTAGTGTATTGTGTAGGGGTTTTATTTAATTATCAAGCAATTTAGTTATAATCCTATTTAATCTAATAGAGCCCGATTCGAATAATGATTTTGAATACCTATATTTTTCTCAAATCAACGGAAAATAATTCTACTAGGACTAGTTTGGAGATATATTAGGTGAAGTCGTTTTTGTCGGGTGCTGTATCTGGGAAGTTGCTTTCTGTCTACGTCCACTAAGTCTTGGCGTACTATTTTGTGTTCTGCGGAGCAAAACGTATGTAAGTAGGTAAGTCTTGCCTCTCGAGTCTAAACAAGGGAGCTCTTTGCGAAAAGTCTCAACACTACAGATTTGGAATTCGGACAAAAAATGTATGCAAGTAAGTCTTATCTCGTAACCCGTGAAAGTACTCACATACATTTTGCTTCCGAATTCACGAGTCTGACGTACTCAAGTGTTTTCACAATAAGCTCTAATGTCCAGAGAGTTGAGATGTACTTCCATATATTTTGGGCCCGAGTATGCGAGGCCCGGATACTCCTAGTCTATTTCGGAAAATTTTGCTTTACTAACCCACGCCCTTTTATATAACCGTGCACGCACAAGATATGTATGTTAAGTACCTACTAGATAGGTTCTAATTTAAAGGTGAATAAGCATATTTCTTCTGAAATGTAGATGATAGTGCAAAATAGATGTGAGACTAGCAACTAGCAATATTATGATATTATGCGAACAAAACGCAGCGTGGGTACCCAAAATATCAATAAAACCAATTTAATTAAACGCGCGACAAATTCGATGCTGAGATTTTGAATTGTTTCAAAAAATAATAGTAATTAAGTAATAGGAACATACTTTATTATACATTGTTAAAACATTCG
This sequence comes from Apoda limacodes, assembly GCA_946406115.1. Lineage (NCBI taxonomy): Eukaryota > Metazoa > Arthropoda > Insecta > Lepidoptera > Limacodidae > Apoda > Apoda limacodes. The sequence continues at coordinate 45,102,257 of OX291540.1, forward strand.
CTAGGTATATTTAACAGCAATAACTACATTTGCAGGGTTAGCCAGTTCCTGCTTAGGCGCAAAATATGTAGGAAATAATAGTTACTAGATGGGTACTAAATAAAAGGTAAGTAAACACATTTCTTCTGACATGTAGATGATAGTACAAAATAGCAACTAGCAACTTATAATAACATGTGAACTATGTTCTTGTTACACTATAAATACCTACTATACGCAGCATAGGTACCAAGACGTCAATAGAATGTTACTACAATATAAGCTAAAACGCGCGACGCACTCGTTGCTATCCGAGTTTTGAAACATTTGCTAGGTATATTTAACAGCAGTAACAACATTCGCGGGGATAGCCAGCACCTTCTTAGGCACAAAATATGTAGAAAATAATAGTTACTATACTATTTCCATTTCTTTATTTTCTCGAAGACAGCTCCTGTGGAAACTTGAACGAGCGTCTTTTTTACATTATGTATACATTATTTAATAAAAATATGACGCTTACGCACGTACAAGGTCATAGCAGAGTCGGAGAAACTGATAGGGATAGAGCTATCGATAAACGTAACACGGTAACAGACCCGATATTTTTATATAAAATGTAAGAAACTAAACTATTGCCGGATAATTTTGTACAAATTTACTACCTTATATAACATTTAATAATAAGATATAATTATATGATGTTGATTCTCTATTTATTTATTTTAATTAAAATCTGATGAATCGTCACCGTCACTCGATGAGCTCACCCTAACAATTATATTATAAGTTCCTGCATTTCTATATTATCGAATGCCACATGAATTTCCCAATCCGACGCTATAATGTTTTGGGTTCTTCTTACAATTTTTTCCCATTGTTCGGCAGTTACTTCCGCACATGCATTTTTAATAAATCTAACATCTTGTTTACTGTAAAAGGTAGATGGGTATTGTTTCGAGCGGCGTGTCCTTTGATTTGTGCCCATATTAGTTCTATAGCATTGTACTGGCAATGATACGGCGGAAGTCGAAGAACCACATTCGGCAGCTATTTCTTCGGTAATATATCTTTTAGAAAGGCTTTTTTTCGATTTTTAAATATCCACTAATTGTACTTTTAATAAAGTATTATCCACATTTTCGCCATGACGTTGAAGCCAGTCAATTATCTCTTGTTTTTTATTGGCCTGCGTCGGCATTTTATTAATTTGTCTGGAGTGATATGTAGCGTTGTCCATAATAATTATCGACGGTTCTTCCAGAGATTGCACCATTCTTTTCAACCATCTTTCGTAAATCTCCGCGTTCATTTCTTCGTGGTAGTCCACTGTTTTTTTGGATTTAAAGGCCAGTAAAGCTAGCCATACCAACGTCGTGACGCTCCATTAATATTTTACGTTTGTCTGATTTTTTATAAGAAAATCCAATTTCTTTCAATGGTTTTGAAAGCTTAATGACGATTTTTGGGCATGCAACAAACCACATTCACGTAATTCAGAAACAACAAATTTTTAAAGTGTTGGAATTTCTTTGCGCAAGTAATAGTCATATATATGACGGCGAATAGCGTCAGCGTCGAAGTTGTCAACCGATGTCACACGACGTGGTTGGCGTTTTTTCTTCGGCGTACAAAGCTTATTTTCCTGCATGCCGCTTGTACCGTAAGCTTCGGTAGTAATTTTTGAAACAGTAGGTCCACTAATTCCTACTGCGGCCGCAACACGCTCTCGCACTTGCGACAGTGGTAATAGCGGGCCACCATTTTGATACTCTGCTTCAAAGTAATTACGAACCTTGATCACCAGTTCTCTCGCCTGCCGTTTCAGAACAGATCCTTTAGGCATTTTGATATTTGACAGCTGGGCAGCAATCAACACGGAGGAACACAAAATACACAACGTAACGTATGGATAATGTGAAAAAACTCGAGTTAGTCACTACATTTTTGTATAGCACGACCGTCTTGTTGCGAGTGACAGATTAAAACAAACACAACATGGCGGTGGGCCATTGAGTGTTCCCACCTTGAAAAAATATATTTGAATGTTGTGTGTTGTATTTGTCTTTGTTCAAAACATAATACATATATGCGATCGATATCCTTACTTATTTGGTCACAACACTACAACTATCAAATTAGAACTGTCTTCGAGAAAATACAAAAATGGAAATAGTATAGATGGGTACTTAATTAAAGGTAAGTAAACACATTTCTTCTGACATGTAAACCTGACTCAGAATCTTTTTGTAAATCTTAGAAACATAGCCTAACTTTACCTAATGTTCACTTTTTCTGGTAATTTAATAATAAATCATTAAAATACTTACATGATTACCTTTATTGTCACATTCTTTAACTGGATTTTAAATCACGACACCGATTAAACCCAAAATCTACAAAATTCCAAATTTACGATGAGAAATATTATACGTATTTATGTATATGTTGCATAGACTAAGAAAGCGAAAGACGCGGGTCAAAGTCATTTTTGTTTACCCGAATTACAAATAGAATCCGAGTCCGGTTTAGATGATAGTAATAGTATAATAGCAACTAGCAATATATGATAACATGTGAACGATGTTCTTGTTACTCTTTAAATACCTACTTTACGCAGCATTGGTATCCAGATGTCAATAAAACAATATTAACTAAAACGCGCGACAAATTCGATGCTATCCGATATTTTGAATTGTTTCAAAAAATTTTTTAAATATTCTAATATAAGGTAACAAGACGTCAATAAAATGTAGCTACAATATAAGCTAAAACGCGCGACGCACTCGTTGCTATCCGAGTTTTTAAACATTCGCTAGGTATATTTAACAGCAATAACAACATTCGCAGGGTAAGCCAGTACCTGCTTTGGCACAAAATATGTAGGAAATAATAGTTACTAGATGGGTACTTAATTAAAGGTAACTAAACACATTTCTTCTGACATGTAGATGATAGTACAAAATAGCAACTAGCAATATATGATAACATGTGAACTGTATTCTTGTTACACTATAAATAGTATATAATATTATATGCAACATAGGTACCAAGACGTCAATAAAATGTTGCTATAATATAAGCTAAAACGCGCGACGCACTCGTTGCTATCCGAGTTTTTAAACATTCGCTAAGTATATTTAACAGCAATAACAACATTCGCAGGATAAGCCAGTACCTGCTTAGGCACAAAATATGTAGGAAATAATAGTTACTAGATGGGTACTTAATTAAAGGTAACTAAACACATTTCTTCTGACATGTAGATGATAGTACAAAATAGCAACTAGCAACTTATAATAACATGTGAACTGTATTCTTGTTACACTATAAATACTATATAATATTATATGCAGCATAGGTACCAAGACGTCAATAAAATGTTGCTACAATATAAGCTAAAACGCGCGACGCACTCGTTGCTATCCGAGTTTTTAAACATTCGCTAAGTATATTTAACAGCAATAACAACATTCGCAGGGTAAGCCAGTACCTGCTTAGGCACAAAATATGTAGGAAATAATAGTTACAAGATGGGTACTTAATTAAAAGGTAAGTAAACATATCTCTTTAGAAATGTAGATTATAGTAAAAAATAGATGCCTTAGACAAGCAACTAGAAAGATGTAATAATATGTGAACAGCGTTCTTATTCTATAGATAATAGACCTACTTTGCGCAATATATATTCCTAGACGTCATTGAAATTTTAGACAAAACGCGCGACACACACGTTTGCTTGGTTTTGAGTTGTTTCAAGGAGATAATAGTATATAGGTAATAGGTACCTACTTAAATATATGTTTTATATATTATAAGCATACTTCTGATTCTGCGATTGATAGTACAAAAAGATGTGGTCGACTAGCCATTTGTATACATAAATTAAAAACATTCGCTAGGTATATCCAACAACAATAACAAATTCGCAATATCTGCCAGTAGGTGCGTAGGCATAAAATAAGTAGGTTATAGTACGTACGAGATATGTTTTTATATAAAGGGTAAGAAAGCAGATTTCTTTTGAATTGCTGATTATTGTCAAAAATATACCGTCCTCTTATTATACTATAAATACCTACTTTACGCAGCATATGTCCCTAGACGTCAGTGAAATGTAAGTTAGAACGCGCGACACATAGGTGCCTATGTAAAGTTTTTAAATTTTTTCAAGAATATACACTATTATATAGGTAATAGGTGCCTACTCATATATATATATATTTTAAAAACATTCGCTTGATATATCCAACAGAAATAAAAACGTTCGCAGAGTCAGCCAGTACCTACCTAGGCACTAAATAGGTACCTTGGTAATAGTACCTACCAGATACGTACCTATATTAAAGGTAGGTGAGCATATTTATTTTGAAATGTTGATATAAGTATATATGACTAGTTTTCTTGGTTTACTATAAATACAACATTTACGCAACATAGGTATTTAGATGTCAATGAAATATTGTTCCAATGATATCCAAAACGCGCGGCACACTTTTTTTTACGAATTTTTGGACAGTTTCAAAAAGAATAATATATATATATATATATTTTCTAAACATTCGCTAGCTATATTCAACAGCGGTAACAACGATTGCAGAGTCAGCGAGTACCTATGTAAGCACAAAATAAGTAGCAAATAATACCCACTAGATCGGTACTATTATAAAAGATACCAAAGTAAGCATATTTCTTCTATAATGTAGATGAAAGTACAAAATAGATCAGATGGAATAGCAATATAAAAAATGTGAACAGCGTTCTTGTTCTACTATAAATACCTAGGTTCTATACGCAGCATAGGTACCTTGACGTCAATAAACTGTTGCTTCAATATTAGCTTAAACGCGGGACACACTCGTTGCTATCGGAGTTTTTAAAATGTTTCAAAAATAATAAAATATGTGTTTAAAACATTCGCTAGGTATATCCAACAACAATAACAACTATCGCAGGGTCAGCCAGTACCTATATACTTAGAAAAAAAATAATTAGATAATCGTACCTAACGGGTACCTTTATAAAATGTTAGTAAGCATATTTTGCTTCTGAAAAAGACGATAGTACACAATATATAAGATAGGTTAGCAATATAAAATAATATTTGAACAGTGTTCTTGTTATACAGGGTGGGCCAGAAAGGTGTACGACTTTAAAAACATTCTTGCTTTTGAACCTTATGAGAGGGGGCTGCGCGGGTGGTGGGGTTGAGAAGCTCGGTTCCCGAAAATTTAGTCGCGATTGAGCTTCACCGGAGCGATGGCGATTCGTGTGCTATGGTTCAGCATTTATTTCGGCGTGAGTTTGGATTACATGTCCTAAATCAGTATCCGAAGAAAAGTGTGATTCGAACGTGGGTCATAAAGTTCAAAGCTACTGATTCGACTCTCATACAGGAGCCTGCGGGACGCCCAAGTTCAACAAAAACGGGAGACACATTTGAACAAGTTAGAGCTTCAGTTCAACGTTATCCTGGTCTATCGACTTGCAAGCGATCATCCGAACTTGTGGTATACAGAACATCTTTGCGTCACATTTTGTTGAAAGATCCGAAATTGCACCCGTATAAAAAAAAAGTAACCGTTAGGGCGGCCACAAGCGCACGGAAATATCGGATCTATAGCCACCGGACTTTTTTATGTGAAGCTTCTTGAAAAGTAGAGTCTAATCCAATAACCCAGCAACAATTAACCAGTTGAAAACCAATATCTGAGAAGAAATGGCAGCTATTCCAGCAATGTGCAAGCGGGTTTTTGCCAATTTAAGGTTCAGATTCGAGAAATGTTCGCAGCGAGATGGTGCACTGGATGATATTATTTTTAAGAAATGAATTTCCCGGAAGTCTATTTTGATTAAAATTAAAATTTGTATGTGAATTGTATTAAGTTTTTTTATTATTATTTTTTCAAATTCGCAAATCTTTTTGGTTGTGTTGCTATCCTAGTTTTTAAAACGCTTCAAGAAGAATAATAGTACATAATATGATTTTTAAGCATTCGCTAGGTATATTTAACAGCAATAACTACATTCGCAGGGTTAGTCAGTACCTGCTTAGGCACAAAATATGTAAGAAATAATAGTTACTAGATGGGTACTTAATTAAAGGTAAGTAAACACATTTTTTCTGACATGTAGATGATAGTACAAAATAGCAACTAGCAATATATGATAACATGTGAACTGTATTCTTGTTACACTATAAATACTATACAATATTATATGCAGCATAGGCACCAAGACGTCAATAAAATGTTGCTACAATATAAGCTAAAACGCGCGACGCACTCGTTGCTATCCGAGTTTTTAAACATTCGCTAGGTATATTTAACAGCAATAACTACATTCGCAGGGTAAGCCAGTACCTGCTTAGGCACAAAATATGTAGGAAATAATAGTTACTAGATGGGTACTTAATTAAAGGTAACTAAACACATTAATTCTGATATGTAGATGATAGTACAAAATAGCAACTAGTAATATAAGATCACATGTGAACTATGTTCTTGTTATACTATAAATACCTACTATACGCAGCATAGGTACCAAGACGTGAATAGAATGTTACTACAATATAATCTAAAACGCGCGACACACTCGTTGCTATCCGAGTTTTTAAACATTCGCTAGGTATATTTAACAGCAATAAAAACATTCGAGGGGATAGCCAGTACCTGCTTAAGCACAAAATATGTAGGAAATAATAGTTACTAGATGTATACTTAACTAAAGGTAAGTAAACACATTAATTCTGAAATGTAGATGATTGTACAAAATAGCAACTAGCAATATATGATCACATGTAAACTATGTTGTTGTTACACTATAAATACCTACTATACGCAGTATAGGTACCAAGACGTCAATAAAATGTTGCTACAATATAAGCTAAAACGCGCGACAAACTTGTTGCTATCCGAGCTTTAAAATGTTTCAAAAACAATAATAGTATTTTTTATAAATAATAGGTACCCATTTATATATATATATGTTTTTTAAACATTCGCTTGGTACATCTAACAGCAATAACAACGTTCGCAGGTCAGCCTGTACCTGCCTAGGCACAACATAAGTATGACATAATAGTTACTAGATGGGTACTTAATTAAAAGATAAGTAAGCATATTTCTTCTAAAATGTAGATGACAGTACAAAATTAATGTGATAGAATAGCAATACATGATATTTATTTGAAGTGTTCTTGTTTTACTATAAATACCCACTTTATGAAGCATAGGTAGATGATTATATAATATTGCTACTGTGTTAGCTCAAAAGTGCGGCGCATAAGTTGCTATCCGATATACACAATGACCCTATAAGGAACTGAAGTTACAAATATAATTCGAGTAAAATATCAGGGACCCTTGTTTATGTTGGATTAAACAAGCAGCTTTGCAACTGAGCAGCTTTGCTTAGTAGGATTTTTATCACATTTTCGCCATAATTTTGGAAATGGCTGTTATTTTACGAAACTTTTATTTTTATTTTAGTACTGACTACGCTAGAGCTCATCATTTTAAGTTTCGCAACTATTTTTCATTTAGCTCTGGTGGCGCCATCTATTGATGAGTGAGCGTCTCGATGACCTGGCTAGAAAATAAGGCTTTTTTGCCTGGAAAGACACGATCAGTTGGAGACACTAAACACGCTGGTCGTCCAAAAACCAGCAATATCGAAGCAGTGCGCAAGGGTGTTGATGACATTTGATCGGCTTGTTCTGGGCGCCCAGTGTGTTTAGGGTCTCGCTGAATTTAATCTCTCAACTGCCAAACTTTCATTACTTTTGAAATAATGTTCAACAATAAAGACTCGTTGTTCTATCGTGTAACGCTCCATTTTTACTAACCCTAAACTGTCAGCGGAAAATTTCTTTATTTGCCAGCACTTTCATTCATATTGGTTATATTGGTTTAAGCATAAGAATAAATAAAATGGGGTAGAAGTTTCAAACATTTACTTTCTTTTGTGATTAAATGCCACCAAAATATGCCCAATTTTTGAGTTAACTTATTTTAGGCTAGTGGCAGAAACTACAACAGTTTTCGCATATGCGCAAATAAATGCGTGTTAAACTAGCGTCTTTAAACAGCACAATGTAGTACAGCATGCTACTTTTTGCAAACTTGGCGAACAAAGTGGTGTTCCGTTTACATGATTTTGGTATGGTGATAGTTTCCAAAATTCCATATTATATAGGTAGGTATGTATGTAATATATGACGCACAACTTAAAAGTACCTCTTTCTCTTTTTCTTCTTTCTCTCTCCTTCTAGCTTCAATCAGTTCCTTCGCTTTCGCCATCTTCTCCTCTGCACTTATTACGCTCACACTGTCTGGGCTAGCACCGACTGCGGAATTGTCTTCCTGTAAAATTTATATGCAATTGTTATACAACAGCATACACGACATTGTTTTTGATTAGTAATTTCTAGGGTTACATACGAAAACGTACAGGTACATAAAGGTGAGCCAGAAGTTGTTAAGCTAGTAGCCACTTTACTGTCAGTTTTCAAGCCACCCATAAGGTTTTTGACTTAGCTTAACGAGTGTTATCATATGGCCACAGCCAGGACCGACAGTTTAACGCAGCCCTACGCAGCACAGAGGAGTTCAGGACAAATGAGCCAAAGGTGGCTAATATAAGATTAACATTTGTTTGTTATTCAAAATATTGAATTATGTTAAGAAAATAATAATAATTGTTTTATTTTACTAGATTAAGAGGATGGAGAACAGGTGGTTTTAGGGGTGATTTCTAGCATACTTCGATTAGTTATATTTATTTTAATATGTATTTTATATAAAAAATAACCGCATATGAGCCAAGATATACATTTACAGATTTCTCCTTATTAGCTTCATATGTTCCTACTTGTTGGGTCACCGCCTACCCTCACTCACCTAGGGCGATTTGGGCCATAGTCCAAGCGCGGGCCCAAAGCGGACTGTGGACATTTTATTCTTTTTCAGTGATGTAAATAATCAATATACTTATGTTAAGAAAAAGACTCATTGGTAAACGCAGGGCTCGATCCTCAAGGACGCAAATTAAAATCGAGACCCCAGGGTCACCGCCGATCAACTTGTCCGATTGACAGATGGTAAATTAAAAACACATAATTTAAAAAACCGATTCCGATCCAAAGAAAAAAAAGTGGTGAACTATGTTTGTATGGGATAATGACAGTTGATGTTAATCTTAATAAAAATCCTCTACCTTATTTTTTGTAGTACTATCCTCACTTTGACTAGGTCCTGCATCATCACTAGTCTTCGGTCTCCTAACACAAACGTCTCCATCACAAACCACTTCATACTCCATACCCGACTTAGTCACTTCGTGATGTTCTGTTTTTTGTCTCTTTGATGGAGCAGTCGAGGTTTCTAAAAAGATATTTACATTTATGTACATACTAAGTTTCTTATATCTTATAGTTTTAGTTGTATGTAACAAATAACATATTAAAAATAAAGGCATTTACTTGAAGTCTATTTCATTTATAATATTCATCTGAATAAAGTATTTAATAAGGGGAGGATTAAAGTGGAAAAAGATTTGTTTAGGAGTGGATCCTCTTGATACGACGCGATTTAAAGCGGTATTTTCCAAGCAAGTGTACTGTAATTGTTAAATTTTTTTTCTTTTCTTAATATGTACATAGGCGAATAGCAACGGAAACTAAGACGATAAAAAAAAGTCATTATGACACCGATTTACAATGATATTCAATAGTACAATATAACACTGGTGCAGATGTGATAATTAGTTTGACACTTAGTGACATAATGTAGTTCATGAAGCGTAGGTTCTTAGATCATAGATTTACGGCATGTGTGTAGTTAAGTGAAAAAAGGCAAATTATATACTACTCTCTGTTGAGTAATAACTGCCAGCAGTACAACTTCAGTCAACGTCGATGCGTTCTAGCACTGATTTCAATTTTCTGCCTAAGAAGTTTCGGCAAAAGTAGGTCGGTGAGAAAAATGTTATTTTTCAAATGACACTAGTAAAAAAGATATTTTTGCGATCATGAATACCTGGCTCAACATCAGCTGCAGTTGGCTTCGGCACGCTAGACGGTGCAGACGGGCTTGCAGCTGCTTCAGAAGCAAGAAGATTTACCGTCTGTGTTTTGATATTTTGACCAGATGTCGACGCTTGTGCAGTTGGTTTGTTACCTCTATCTGAAATATAACATAAAATATATTTACTAGAGAACCGTTCTGTAGTGACCCATTTTTGAGAGCTCACCCCTGTTCCAGGCGGCTCGCTGAGCCGTCTGGACTATTGCTGTTATGATATAATAGCAATTGTTAAGTCAAATTAGGCCTTAGGCGGCTTAAAAACTCTAATCATGCCAACCTGCACTAGGTCAGCGTGAAGGACTATGGCCTTATCTCCTTCCTCTTGAAAGGTCTGTGCTCCTGCAGTGCCCCTCCAGAGGTGGGCATATAACCGTTGAGGCAAACATAGCGATGCTTTACCAGTTTAAAAATCGCTTTCTACAATTTACTACGCTCGTCGCTTTAAGAATCAATAAAATAAATACATCAATAAATCGTACCAATCCTATCTTTGTAAAAAAGCACTAAAAGAAGTACCTCTTATCTTAAACTACTTTTTTTTAAGCTGATGGCAAAAACTAGGATAAAGTGTTTCATATACATTGTAACTAATTGCGTATTAAACCAGAGCTACCAATCGGTACGGATCGAATCGGTACACTGGCACCATGCCTAAAATTTCACTAAAACCAGCATGCGGCGTTTAAGGCCCCGGGGTGAGTTCATTAGTAAAAAAAGATACCTTCGAACATTTATAATAACCCTCCCCACCTTCTCGAACCTACATGCTAAGGCATGATATGATTCAGGTCTTAAGCAAATTGGCAAGGCACATTATACATTAGATCTGTCAGCATCCTAACTGTCAGGATATTGCACATTTAAATGTTGAAGGGATTACTTTAGTATCTGTTAATCCATATTTTTTGAAATGATATATATAAGATATGATAGATTACTGTCTAATCGAACCATCAGACTACTGAAACCACTTCCGATTGCAAAATTCCACATTATCAAGACATATACATTCTACTTCCATAGTCAGTCAACTTCGGCAGTCGGCAGGGCAATGATAAGGTGCGGTATGAAGAATACTTCTTAGGCGAGATTATTGTCAGTGTGTATATTACTACAGACACCCATAAACTGTGCTGGAACAGTCTGTGCTCTTTAATATAAGCAGCAAACTGTTTATAAACCCATAAATGATCTATATTGATATTGATTGATCTATATTGACAGTATGGTCATAGCGTAATAACTGCTATGATATGGTGTGGTCTTCATTTTATAATGCAAACTACAAACAAGTGCAGAGTGAAGTTTTTGTGAATTTTGAAAGTTCAATTCATTGGCAGATCCACAAGGATTTTGGGATTAAACCCCCATAAAATCAGTAGTAACATATCACTTGTCAAATAGAATATGGTAAAGATTGTAAGGTCATCATCAAAAATACTCTAAATTTTCTAAAAACCCCCAGGAGATAAAATCTCGCCGCCTCTCTCGAAGTTCATTAAATTATGTTCAAAATAAACGATCATGCCGCGTTCACTGGCATCAGCTTAAAAAAATCTCAAATCATCTATTTTGTTATGAATTTGGTTGATTATTAATTATACTTTTTTGTTAATATTGTATATAATTATTTTCTTTGCTACAATTTTTTAACTTTGTACACATCTCTTGCCTTTACTTATGCGTCTTTCTTTTCTTTCTGCCACAGAATTCGGTTGAACACCTATTTTCTTCAACCTTGAAAACTTTATTCCTATGAAAACGTCGTAAAGTATTACATAGTCTACGAGATTGTTTAAGTTCGCTCTACAGTAAACTTTCTGATAACCATTAAATTGTTCAAGTATGAATCGGTCAAAATAATGTCAACAAAGCAATTAAATTGTTGTTTCGCAGTATTTATATTATATTATAATGATTTCTTCATTTTAATACATACGAAGTTATTATCGGTATAATAACTTCACGTGATAAAACTCACACAATGAGGTGAACGTCCACGTGCTAAATCTGGAGAAAGGTTGTTTCTGAATGGAAATTTAGCAAAAACAATTTAAACGACGACGACGAAGCGATCTCTTATCTCTTTCTAACGGTTTGTTTTTATTTAACACAATAGAGACAGGTAGTTGCCGCACATTTGCTTTTTATTTTTCTAAAGTGTTGCTAGCTTTGTGAGTAGTCCGAAGGACATATTGCAGAGATTGAGATCTATGATTAAAACTATAACTTACGATGTTCTTCCAAAATTCTGTCAATACGTGTAGCAAGGTTTTCAGCTTTAACACCAGTACATACTACTTCCAGTGGTGTACCGTTTCTGCCGATGAAAAACAGAGAAGGCACTGGAACAAACTGATCTGGTGTAATAGAGTTAAGAAAGCCAATTTAAATACATTAACATACATAAAACCATATCCGTATTCTGTACAGAAACAACTTGTTTCGACTGAGTGTAAATTTGGGACACAAGTTTGTTTGTCAAACAATTACAAAAATCATTGTACACAACATATAAACTGTCACAAAATATTAACACATTTATATTCAAATATAAGATGTTCATATGTGTTAAGGTGAATTTGACTCAGATTTTCGTCATACAAACTTTGTTACTCTAAATATCTGTAACTATTATCATTTCTCCACCCAAAATGCGTTGTTATTAAATAACCAGTTTTTATTTAACTATTGCACATGAACTCCATAAAACCGGTTTTTTAATTATTCATTGTCTTTATATGATAGTATATGCTTTTTGCGACAGTGGTAAATAGTCAGCCATCATAAATAGCAAAATGTTTAATATTATAGATATTTAAGGCAAGTTGAAGAAGCTGCTACATAGGACAGCCCTGGTTAGAGCCGCAGGAAGCCGTTGGGCGCGAGCGGCGTTGGTCCGACTGTTGTGGAGACACGTGAGGGAGGCCTACGTTCAGCAATAGACAATGAAGTTAGTATAGAAAAAAATCTAAATCAATCTCATTTTGCTAGTTAAAAATAGATAAAAAAATATAGTTTCTACCTTACATTTCCACTACTTCCAGCCTAACATTCGGGCCATGTTTATCACATGGGATTTTAACATATGCAGGTTTTCTCACAATGTTTATCTAATAAAAGCCAGGAGTGAACAATGTACTTGAAAAATTAGAAAAAGGCTCATTGGTACAGGTCTGGGCTCTCTGCGTACCCATGGATGATGTAGCAGGTATTTTAAAAGTTTTGATAAAAATATATGAATTATTATTGACTTGTGTAAATAACTTTTGACTTTCTAATAAAATAAAGTAATCAAATAAAATAAAGTACACAAATACTGTTTCAATGAAATAGTAAAACCTGTATATTACATATCAAAGGATACAGATTTGTGCAAAGTGTGTGTAGTTAGTCGATCCACTCTTTAATTTGATGGTGAGGAAATTAGATTGGTCCGAGAGACGATTCAGAACAGCAGAGGTTTCTAGAATTGTCGCCATTTCCGTAGAGAGTTCATCTTCCCCTGCAAATAAAACCAAAAATGGTTTCCTTACTATTGGACCAGATTACATATTCACCCAGGGTGAAGCAAGAGTAAGATGCTACAGGTATAGGCACACTTATACATCTAGATACCATGTTCATGCATACGAAACGAGCGGATCCGATTACCTGACTTTTCAGGTACTTGCCGTCAACACTACATCATACGTAATCTGTGCGTCGACGCGAACTGTGGTGCCGCGTAAAGTAACGAAATGACGATTTGTACAATAAAATGGTGTAGAAACTATTGAAAAAAAGGGTTTATGAAAAAATATCACTTTTCACAAGTTATTACACTAATCTGCTTGCTATATTTGAGTTAAAAGTAATAATTTCCCAAGTTCTGTAAGGTGAACACTGAAATGACAATAAATTTTTTTCATCTAACGTCACTTACATACATAACATTATTTCAGGTTGATAAAGTATTGATGACCCCTGTGACACATTGCATCTATAGAACGTAAAACGTAAATAAAAAAAAACATTACAGTTAGATGCAAATATCAATACGTATTTTATGAACTACGAAATTAATTAATAACCGTTTCTTAAAATACGTAAATAGTTTGAAGAATATCTTCTTTTTGCAGCGAACTGCAACATTACACTTTGGACTATTTATATAAAATTTCAACTTTTATTACCTAATACTAGGTACTTCATTAGCAAGACGGTGTATGCACATGCGCAATTGGGCGTGTTAAATTATAGGGCTGTCTTATTGTCATGTGCAAGCGCCCCACATCTGTTCGGCCAGCAGCAGCGAATCAAAGGCGCACGCACAACTGCACCGGTGCATTAATCTTGATTTTATGAATTAAATTACTTTGTATGAGCACTACAAGTTAAACCAAATGTAATTTGCATTGTTTGTGTAATATTCTGAGGCATCGATCAGTAATATAAGTTATTCAATTACAACAATAGATTTATTAGGTCTTAAGAAAAACAAATAATGTACTTACAATTTTTGTTCAATTTACTTTTGAAAACTAATAAGATGTTATACTAAAATCCTTTAATTTCATTGATTAATTTTTAAATATCATAATATATATAATCTTTACACTTCCTATGTAAATTGTGATTAAAATACTCTATAGTTTATTGATTAAAATCCCTCATTGTTTCCTTACCCAAGGGGTGCCAACGGAGCCCTATTGCTAAGCCTACGCTGACCTTTAAAAAATCAATAGCCTGAAATTAACCAGTATAAAATTCATAGTAAATATTAATTGAGAAAATTGTAAACATTTAAATAATAGCATTTTGATCTGATTCCTGCGGTTCTGCACAGCCACTTTATCAATATCAGAAGAACCGCTTTTGCAAAAGAAAATTAGTAATTATTCTAATATTTATGCATTGCAGGTGCTCTATGCTCTCTATAACTAAATCACGTACATAACGAAGATAGAAGAGGACAGATTTTATTTTGTACATCCATTTAAATTTTAGCACTATAGCAAATTGGAACCTACTCTAAGATTTAAACATCTGTTACATGGCCATGGTCAACGGATTGCTACCTTGGTAGCAAAGGTTTACGTTCTATCTCAATATATGTAATGTGTCACCACAGGTGTCATCAAGTAAAAATAAATACTGAACAAAAGTAAGAACTCCCCAATTGGGAAATAATGGTTAGATTGGTAACTGCGAAACTACGCACACAGATGTAAAAATGATAGTTGTATTTGCTGATTTACACACACATTGATAGGATAATGGCTCCAAATACTCTATTTGATGTTATTCTGAACATGGTATCAAGACATATATGTCATCTTTGGGTATATGATATTAAACTAACTAAATTTACCATTTAACAAAGCATACATACCAGTTACACATCAGACAAGTGTGTATAGTAGATATATACAGCATGTAACAGAAGTGTACTATTAAGCCAATATTACCAAAAGTGAAGAGTGTCAGCACGTTAACATTAATGGTTTACATTCTAATCATTAAAAATGTAAATAGAATGTAAAATGTGAAGATTTTAACAATTTTTGTGACCAATACGGAAGAAAGTGGATTTTGTAAGATTTTTTACATATAAAAGGTAATCTCTGGAACCTCTTAACCAATTTCATAATTCTAACACAGTTAGAAAGCTGTATTCTTTCACATGGTTTTTATGTATTTAGTACAAAATCCTGAACTTGGGTTTCGTAAGATACACAGGGACAAGTCGCGACCGGACTGCTAATTTTTTTTAAATAGGCTAAACCTTCAACCTTTAACCAGTTGAAGGTTTAAGACTTTTTGTACCAGTCTACATGTTCCTAAGCTAAGTATACTAAACTCTTATTGACTAATGGAAAATTTATTTTAAAAGTACATTTCCATAATTTTTAGATACCTATAGAAAAATATGAAAAATACAATACCTTCTACAAAAACAACGAATATTGCATTTCTTTGTTTTGATAAATTGACAGCTTCAGCTATATTCCCACCGTACCAGTGCATCGTGTATATGTTTTTGTATGATTGTTATAGTTTAGTTATGAAACTAAAGATGTAATTATAATATTTTTTTGATAATCTCACAATTTGAAACAGAACAAAAATATTACGAATACATGACACAACAAATTTTGACAAACAGATGACGATTGACGTGTATTTTTCGAGATTGTATCTTTCTCTTTCGTTTATGCTACAAAACTTTACAAGAAGATGTCCTATTGCAAACGCAATTCTTTAATTAGTACTACTTTTTCATTTAGCTTTATAATACGAGTGAGTAAATAAGGTATATAATTTGTCTATGGTCAAATCTTCAAATCTACTCAGCGACAGATGGAGACACTATCGTGGGCTGGCTGAGAATAAAAAATTTTAATAGTCGTCAATAGATGTCGCAACCTACTTTTTAGTAGTAGGTAGTTCGCTCTTCTACATCTAAGATCTGAGGACAACAGGAAGTAGGTACCTCACAGGTTTTGATTAATTTGTGCATGTCGATAAAAATTGCCGTATTTTTGCCATATTTTTTACTCGCTCACCCGCCCTAAATTCGGTTATCGGTGTAGGATTTTAACGGCAACTCCTCAATCATAGAAAAAAAACAGACTCACGCTTAAAGTTTTAAATAGTCATGTCCTTTCTCGGGACTTAAACTATCTAGATGCCAAATGTCTTCTGAATCGCTACAGCGGTTTAAGCGTGAAGTGGTAATTTCAACTTGATACCTTCATTATTTCATAACTTTGACGATTCAAAGGTGTTTGTAAAATCCTATTTTAAATAAAAACAAATTGACTTTGACTTTGTTCGTCCGTTTGTTCTGCCCACTGTTTGTTGTGTAGTTGAAAGGTACTGTCACGTTACTACTTTATAAGTTGGGTGAATGGTATCAGCACAATTGGTTTGGGTCCCATTATTCTTGTGTCCGATCCTCTCTTTGCCAACGATCCGCCGCATCATTGCCTAGAGATCCACATTGTCAGATACGGTGAGTCCCTTTCTGACGTTTTATTTTTATTTCACAAAAAAGAGACACCTTGTTGCAGCGAATTAGCTATGTCTCTTTCTAAAGATTGGTCAGTTTTTTGTCTGTGAGCCTATATTTCGCAGTCCATAGGACAGATTACAGAAAGTCTTCCCGGTCTTCTACCCACCTCGATTTTTTCGACTGACCTTGGACTTGGACTTGGCTGACACAGTGCCGCATTTTGGAGTAGTTTGGGTCCCATTATTCTTGTGTCCGATCCTCTCTTTGCCAACGATCCGCCGCATTATTGCCTAGAGATCCACATTGTCAGATACGGTGAGTCCCTTTCTGACGTTTTATTTTTATTTCACAAAAAAGAGACACCTTGTTGCAGCGAATTAGCTATGTCGCTTTCTGAAGATTGGTCAGTTTTTTGTCTGTGAGCCTATATTTCGCAGTCCATAGGACAGATTACAGAAAGTCTTCGCCCGTCTTCTACCCACCTCGATTTTTTCGACTGAACTTGGACTTGGACTTGGCTGACACAGTGCCGCATTTTGGAGTAGGTATTGGGGTCTGCGTATTGATCCTTACTAGCTGATGCTTCGCCCACACAAAATTCGTTTATCAGCGTAGATTCCAAAGGCGACTAAAAAAGTATATATATCTTAATAGAATTTGGTAACAGTTATTCTGATGTGAACTTTCGAATTTTAAGGGATAACCATTCAGGGATTTCCGTCTCAGTCTCTTTCTTCAAATATCCCTGTGTCAAATTTTAGCTCAGATGGATGCTTTGTTGTGACGTGAACGAAGAACTAACAAAAACATGTTTATGAATTATGGAGAATTCATAAATTATTCTTGTCCAGATAGGTATCTAACTGATAACCCTATTATAAGGTAGGTAGATCATACTCACCTATTTAAAAGTCCGAGTACCTACCAGAATACCTTTATTCTCAAATTAGAACTTTCCTAAAAACTTTGACTACTACTAACGAGCTACTTGTTAAATATATAAATGAAGCAAGATACCTGATGAGAAGCTGCCGTCATTTCCTTTCAACGCAACGTTATTTTTAACACTAAGCAATTAACCAATTTGTTTTCGTTGACGAACGCAAACGACTGGCAACACCACGGTCGACTTACTTTACTTTATTGCACTGGCAACATTTTAGTGTCTCTTTGAAAATGGAACCGAAAATTACGTCGTACAAATGAAATGAAGCGCGAAATGCAGTGACGGATTCGCGCCTTTGGCACGGCTAAAAATGGCTACCGTTTGACAGCTGTGGGGCAACGGATGGATGTGCTATTTGGATTTGTTTTATTTCTTGCTTAGATGAATGTTTACTTTCCAAACTTATAAATGTACTTAGGTTACTTAAAAATGAAATATACTTTAGGGCAATGATATTTACGATAATTGTCTTAATTTTGCCGCCTCAGTTTTTACTTGCTAGTACGATATCTACTATCATTAATACTTAACTATATTTTCTAATATTTCCGCATAAAAGCATGGTTTGACCCCAGTTAATATAGGTATGTGGGTACGTACTCGTTTGAAGACTTTAAAGCACATATTTGTACAAATAGGTATACCTACCTAGTGGCAGCAAGTACCTAAGTAAATATACTTAGACATACTAGAAGTATTGACTAGACACACTGCTATAAATTCTTGAACACTTTAGTTGCTCTAGTCCATTTTGAATAACTAATTTAAAGTTGAAGGGTGTCTAATCCCCAAAAACCCCGCTCCTGTACTGCCCAAAATATTAACCAATAATTATAAAATTTATGGTCATACTAGCCACAGATATACCTACCAAAAAATAATTAAGGGCTTATGTGGCAGTAGCACATTTAAATTAATAAACCACAGTCCTAATATACTCGTATAAGTAGGTGCATATCTATTACAAGAAATATCGAATGTCTTCTGTTTAAAAATAATGAAGTAAGTAAATAAATTAGGTAACTATACATAGGTAATGAGGAATGAAATAAAATTTAACGATTACTAATTATAATAGATAATACCTTATTCAAATACCTTTAAAATATAGGTAATATGTAGATATAGTTTACTTATTCATATAATAAAAGATAGATTTTTTTATTAAATGTTAGGTTGTTAGTGAATTTTCACAGTACGTAACTTTGGCAAGGTAAAGAATTATCCCATCAAAAACATAAATGTGGAATGAGTGCCAAGTTCAATATTACGAATTGCGTCGTTGTCTTGTCCAAATTCATGTTAAGGGGAACATTCCACTTTTTCCAGTGACACTGTCATAATAGCAAATGATATCGGCAAACCTACATTGTGCGATGTACAACGCCTAGCCCAATCCTTTGTTATGAATACGTCTTCTATTTTTTTTTTGTATGACTAGTACGGTATGGCTGATGCAGCTATTACTGCTCCACCGGACTTTTGGGGCGAGATTTTAAAGGAGTCTCAGCCCATGTAGCGCCTCTTTCTCGTGCTGAGGCCGCCTAACAATGGTTTTTCGACCGTGCCGTGGTCAGTCAGGGAGAGGCTACATCTTCTAGCGTGTTGGTGAACCGTATCGGAAATATGACGTCCCCCTAAAGAGAGCTCAACACCTTGTTCAAAGGAAAAAGGAGGTAGGAGACGATAACACAAAATATTTTCGGGAGATCAGAAAAAAAAGATTAAGGCTTAGAATAAGAGAGAGATCAAAATAAATTCTAACACGCAGACTATATTAAAGAAGAAAATAAAAGACTTTCTTACGAGATGATGTCCCAAGGAAATACTGCTGGAAAAGAAAAGGTACAGAAATGGAACAGAAAAAGTACTCCATGAGTATATTTAAAGCATTTTTATAATAATATAGGTTTTAAATTCCATATTATTCCCACAAAGTCGATCCTATTTGTATCAATAACAGAGAAGAATGTATTTCCGGAATGAGAATTAAGATCTATAGACAATTTAAGAATTTATAGTACCTATTAAGTAGGAAACATTGTAGTAGTACCAAGAAACGAGAATAATTGTTATATAAATTCATTTTATAATGTTGTATATTCTTTTAACTAAAATGTTAGGATTTTCTATACAGAACTTGGCAGCCATATATAGATCTCAATTGTTTTGACGACAACGACGCATATTCGTAATATTCAACTTGTGCCTTATTTCACATTTATGTTTTTGATGGGATACTTATAAAGGTATCATTACTTTTTGTACAGAAATTATAAGTATTCATTATTAACACATTGTTGTAAAATTACTCTATTTTCCTACGTTTACGCTGTACCTATAGTTTTTTGTGCTATGTGGCCCGCCCAGATAACATCAGGTCGAATTCAGCGTGGCGTAAAACCTAACGTCAACAGTCCTAACTAGCGTAGCGAAAAAAATCTAGATCTGTAGTCCTAACTATATGATATGAAAAGCAAAATTTTATATTTATATCCACCTACTTTCATAAATCACTTTATTGATACTAGTTATCAATGATTTTCAGTCTTTAGTTTTTTTTCTTTGTTTAAACCTTAAATTCTACCTTTATGCCAAATATGAAATTTCTAGGCCATCTGGAAGTGGATTCGGTTTTTGATTTATAGGTGAGTCAGTCATAAAAATGCCGGTTGTTAAACGTTAATATATCAATAACTGTATGAGCTACATTTATAAAATTCTGAATTCTGGACAAGCTAATGGCTAAGGGCTGTAATGACTGTGCCAAATTTCATGTAGGTATGTATGTTAAATAGGTTTCGAGTTGTGAAGTGGTCAAAAGTAGCTCGAAATGGTTCGTCTAATGGCTGCTATGTCGCCAGTTCGCCTTTTTCTTTGAACTTGGCTGGACACGCTGCCGAGTAGACACCATATCCAGACGGATATGGTCAGCAAAAATATTGGGAAGACTAATAACTGTCTTACTAAATCATAATTTGAGACGACAAACTAAAGTTTGGGGACACTAGTTTCTTTCCGGGTTCCGGACTATGTATAATGCTATTTTTACAACTTGTCAAGTATTCAAGTGGTCCCTTTTTTAAGGTCTGTCACGGACGTTGTAATTCTGATTCCCAAGTATGGTAGAACCTAAATTTTCGAGCAATAATTGATATTTTCTGTTCGATTTTTATTTCACCCACCCTTAATTCGGTTATCGGTATAGAATTTCAATGGCAACTCAAACCGACTCTGATTTTACGTTTTCAAGCAGCCTATGTCCTTTCTCGGGACTCAAACTATCTCCATGCCAAATTTCGCGGTTTAAGCGTAAAGAGGTAACAGACAGACAGACGGAGACAGAGTTACTTCCGCATTTATGATATTAGTATGGATTTATAAATTTTGTTTCATTCTTGTAAGTAAAATCAGTATTGTCCATGGAAAGCCAGCAGCTCCTTGTTAAGCCGATCAAAATAATTATGTTTGGCCTTTAATGTACAAGGATCATCAAATTTCAGATCAGATCAGCTTTATTAAAAATTCATATTGTAAAATTTAAACGAAAAATGCTTTTCATAGACATTATTCACATTATTATTTTGGCTTTGCAAGGAACAGTGTCCCTAAAGAGGCCGATTAAGCGTTTTTTGGAAGTATGTTGTTTTAAAATAATCTTGTATCTTCTTCGACTTCGATAAAAGAGTTAGCCAAAGTTTTTTTTTAATTTACAGGAATACCTACGTTATTAGCTAAACCTTTGAAATTTAGTGATGTTCATGTTTACAATAAATATTATTCCTTCCGTAAAAAAAATAAGCGTTTATTGTTTTCATTAAAGATTTTTAGATGTAGTTTAAATATAACCACAGTCTTTGATTAATACTTGGTTTGCTTTGATTAGGAATCAAAGTGTTTGTCCAGTACGTAAGTAAAAAATATACTGTTTGGTTCTTATGGTGGCCTTTCATGATCACCTGCCTTTCTTCTAAATCCTACCTATTTACAAGCTCAGTTTTTTTTTTTATACCACTAAGGTGGCAAACAAGCCTACGGTCCGCCTGATGGTAAGCGGTCACCGTAGCCTATGGACGCTTGCAACACCAGGGGCATCACTCGCGCGTTGCCGACCCTTCAGAAATCTAATAACTTCTTTTTTGAAGAACCCCATACTGTAGTCCTTAGAGAAAACCTTGGCAGGGAGCTCATTCCACAACCCAAGGGTTCGCGGGAGGAAGTTTCTCTGAAACCGCACTGTGCGCGACCATTTTGGTTCCAAAGTGTGAGAATGAATTCCCTGTCGATGGCGAGCGGTGCGATGGTAGAAAGTAGCCGTGAGCATCTAATATATAAAACACAATTCCTCAGAACACAATCCATTGTACAAGCGGTAGAACACACACAGGGAGGCAAAGTCTCTCATCAGACTTAAGGGCTCGATACCGGAAGTGAGTTTGGGATCGTCGACAATTCTCACAGCCCGTCGTTGAACCGAGTCAAAAGGGCCAAGCTGGTATCCGGGTGCACCCGCCCAGAGATGGCAGCAGTACTCCATAAGGGGCCGGACTTGCGACTTGTAAAGTAGCAACCTTTGCCCCGACGTGAAGTACTGCTTCGCTCTGTTGAGTACACCTAGTTTTTTGGACGTCAGCTTTACCTTGTCTAGCAAATGATCTCGGAACTGAACATCGCTGGAGATGTCAACGCCAAGGATCCCAATGCTCTTGGAGATGGAGAGGGGAGTGTTCTGGAATTGTGGGACTACAGTGAATGGGGTTTTCTTAGCGGTGAACGCGCAGACTTGTGTCTTTGAAGGGTTGAATCGGACCAAGTTTTCCCGACCCCAGTCAGTGATCTTGGACAGACCGATCTCGATTTGAGACACAAGTTCTTCACGCTTTTCTTCCACAACGGAACGTGGGATGCTTGCACGGCCCGTGTAATAAGCGTCTCCAGTACTATCATCTGCATAGCAATGTATGTTGTTGATATCCAACATATCATTGATGTGCAGTAGAAACAGCGTAGGAGACAGCACAGAGAGAGAGAGACAATAAGTTGTAATTTCCTAATGAAAAACGCTCCTTAATTATTAGTTTCATAAAAAAGCAATTTATCAATGAAAAAACTGTAGCAAAAATATATTTTTGGGTTTTCGGTTATTACTGAAAACGAAATAATGACGTGAACTTCCTTTTTTTATTGCACGTTCCTTATTAATTTTTCAAAACCCTTTTGTACGGGTGCAAAGGGTGGTAATGACCTACACTATAGCAAATGTATTATTTAAAAGTCCCCACCGATCACGCTTTTGCTAGAAAATTCATTCAAGGTCTAAGGTAAAAATACGAAAAATTGGTTCGGCAGCAAGTACCGTGCATGCAACTTCTCTTGAGAAAAATTCTTATACAAAAAAAAATTACGTCATATTGGATCTGCCATTTTGAATTTTAAAAAACTGATAAAAAATTCGAAATCAGCACCCTCGAAAACCCTTTACTACCCCTATACTACTTTTACTACTTTACGGATAAAAAACGAACCGCTGGACCGATTTATTTCAGACTCCTTTCAGATCTAAGTCATGACGTGGCGTATCGATTGATATGTCATCAGAGCGATTCGGTCCAGTAGTTATTGAGGAATCGAAAGCCAATTTAGTAGAAATTAAAAAAAAATATAGAAACACTTTCCATATCTATGCATCTGACGGACCGACACTGATGTGTGGCTATAAGGGCTACTTTTTAACCATTTTAAATAGTAAAAATAACTAAGTGAATACAATCACAAAACGATCAAATTGCCGCATGTCTCTTCTTCGCACTTGTATGATATATCTAACCTAAGTAGGTACAAAATGGTAAGCACGCATCAAATATTTTGCTGCGGCAAAAAAACAGCCAAGCCAAATACATCATGGTGACAGCTCGATCTCATACAAACAGTCGCTCGTTAAGCACTGATGACTTTGTTAATTGTTATTTGGCACCAAATTAGATTTAAAGCATCTACCGACGTGTAAATTAATTAAACTGATGCCTGTTTAGCTAAAGGAATGTCAATTTGAATTCTTATCTCGTTGGGTTGGCGGGCACAAATAGAAAGATATACCTTTTTGTTTCTGTCACTAAATTAAAGTGCGTTTTATGAGCATGCATAGGATGCATTGAATACGCTCTATTTTCTATATTTACATTCGACCGCGAAGAAAGCGGGTCGGTTACAAAAACCTCAATGATTAATGAAACAAACACCGTATCATAGACAATTTTATAGTGCTTTATTTCATTAACGTATCTTTCTGCAGCTAAAGTAACCTTCTATCACCAGTAGCTCGGTACGGCTTCCGAAAGAAATTTCAGCATGACCATTTGCTGGTCTAAATAGTTTCGAGTTTGCTTCAGCAAGACACCGTACACGTGCTCGAAATGATCCCTTCAGCACATATAAGGTTATATTGAATTCAACAGCTGTGTGAAATCGATTTCCCAACATTGTTTACACCATATATCGATTCTAACACGGTCGGGCACTTTGTTCGGTGAGAAAAAAGAGCAGTAAATCCGTTGTCAAAATAGTGATTGGCCATCTAGTTTATTTGGTTTATAGACTGGTTTTTAAACAATGCGAATTCATAACTTTTTATGTAAGATGGGAATCAACTAAACATAATTTTAATTTATCGAAACTTGCACTGTAATTTCTAAATTAATTATCTATAACTCACACAAATGGTAGATAATAAAATAATATGAAAATCACGCACAAAACCTACTCGTAAAATCTATAAACAAACACCTCCCCACTATGATCTTCTCGTAGACAAAAGCTCCGTAAAAGAAGGAGAATGGAGACGCAGTAGACATCAATAATGAAGGGTCTTGGACGGCCTTTCTTTTTGTTTTTACACTACGGACTGTGTCAGAATTATTCTGTCTGCAAAATGGCAGTTCTTTCAAAACTGTTATTATAGTTCTCTCCAGCCAGTTATTCTAAATTTTTAATATATTACCTCTTTATTAAAATTTCGAGTTTTGTTTTTTCCTTGCGTCGATTATGGATCGGCTTCCGTTGCGGATAAACGGAGGACGGTTACGTTTTAATTTATTATTTCAATTAGGTACAAAAATTTAGCACGTTTTATCCAAAAGTGAAATTATCCTACAAATTAAAACTAAAATGCTACACCATGAATAACATAATTTGGGTATGTAACTAAACTGCAACTTTTTTTTTTTAATATCACTAAGGTGGCAAACAAGCTTACGACCCGCCTAATCTTAAGCAGTCAGGTCACCGTAGTCTATGGACGCTTATAACGCCAGGGAAATTACCAGCGCGTTACCGCCCCTTTTAGATCTATTTTCTTCTTTTTTGAAGTCACTATTATTGTATCGATTATTGTAATCTCTAGAGAGAAAACTTTTATAAGTATAAAACGCTTAAATCTATCTAATTGTACAAATTCATCAATCAAATGTTGCCAAAACAAAATATGTTGGATAGGTAGGTACGTTACAGATGATTTAAACAAGGGGTCAGCTATATTCTCCCCTACGATGCATGGAACCCCAAAATCGATGTTTAAGCGTAAGCACAACGCGACAGAACCACTAATTAACTAATTGTATATTGTGCTTCACTACAATAAGACTAACTCCAGTCCAGGCTTTAAAATCTGACAGAAGTGAACAATAAATGCTTGTTATTGATAATCCAAAAAGAGAAATATTGAGGTGCTCGTAACCCAGGTACATTCATCTCATGCGAAGTCAAGGAACGCCGGGCGTCATCAGTGCCTGGATGGGTGGCACATTTTTCTGAGCACCTCCGTGCTTAAGCAGGTACATTAAAAGTCCGTCCTGCCAATTGTTATAGCAGTCGCTTAGGCAAGTCAAAGGACTTCTGGGCGGCTTAAAAAAACTGTCAGTCAAGTGGTCACTAACTTGACTGTGCCCTGTAGTAACGTTTAAAGCAAAAATTTAATATCACGATTTTGGATTTTTCTGAATGATTGTGTAGACGCAAAATTTCACACAGAGCATCATGCAAATTAAGATTGAGGAAACTGTGAAAAATTAGTTTTGTTTTATTTGATCACCAAGGGACTAAAACGACCTAATTACATACGAGATGTTTGGTCTCCCGACCGAGATCGAGGGATGCTATAGATTTGAGTATGAATGGATTTTAGTCCCGAGTTAAACTTCGAGTTCAGGAAAATAAATTGGTACCTACAGCTAGAACCGATTTGCATACTTAAACGAAATGTTTTTCTCCGGCGAATTATTCCATCTTGTTTGTATTTGTAAAGTAGTAAAAACTTTATTTTTTCTTGGTGCCATTCCCAAATAAAAGTCAGGTTTATCTTTACCTCAAATTCACCTAAATTCAATATAAAAAAAATTGCCTACCAGATAATTAACCTCAGCTTTTATCTACTAGAAATTAACAATAACCTAATATTCCTCTATCTGTAAATAAAATGTTAGGAACTTTTCTTACCTATACAAAATTATACCTATGTACTCTGGCAGGCGGAAGTATAGATATAGGGGTGATTTTTCTAAGGGTTTCGTTTTTTCGGTTAACACTAAAAATATACACACAAATTATTTTACAATTTTTTTCTTTATTTTGTTTTGTTTTGTTTATAATAAATTAGTCTTGTCTAATAATTTTTAACTCTTTGTTTACCCACAAAGTATTGAACCGTTCAAAAGAGCTCATATTTTGTATAAATGACTAATGTTTGACAAACCCGTAATTACGTTTGTTCGGTCATTTTAATTTTAAAACAAGTAGTAAAATTTTGTGTCCAACATTTGACCCAATAGAAAATATTTGTGATTTTTTTGTGATAAAAAAAACGCTGCAAGATGTCTGCCAAAAAATTACTTTCCGCAGTTATGAAACATATTATAATCACTGTCACTCATTTATAATTAACAAATACTTGCAACGAATTTGTCGTCATGATTTATTTTATTTGCGCCGGTTCTATGACAGTACCCACAATCATACTAATATTATAAATGCGAAATTAACTCTGTCTGTCTGTTACCTCTTCACGCTTAAACCGCTGTACCGATTAAAATGAAATTTGGGATGGATATAGTTTGGGTTCCGAAAATGGATAGGCTACTTGAAAACGTCAAGTGTGAGTCGGTTTTTTTCTATGATTGAGAAGTTGCCATCGAAATCCTACACCGATAACCAAATGCTAATTCGGCATAAAGATAGTTTGAGTCCTGGGGAAGGACATAGGCTACTTGAAAACGTCAAGTGTGAGTCGGTTTTTTTCCTATAATTGAGGAGTTGCCGTTTAAATCCTACACCAATAACCGAATTTAGGGCGGGAAAAACCGCAGGCAAAAGCTAGTATTCTCATAAGTCGCAGTCGACGTATGACGAACTCATCACTCACCCACCATACACCTATATAACAAAAAATCATTTTAAAGGTTAAAAATATCAAGTTATCTAAAATCTATTTAATAGTCAAAAAAATTATAGCCAAGCGAAGCCCACGCAAGAAAATATTTTAAAACATAATATTTGAAATTCAAATATTCTCAGGAGGCCAGAATAACGAAACTTTGGTGTCGCCTATGCATGTGAGAGCCAACACACAAATAACAGCATTGGTTCAAATATTGGTCAAAAATATGACGATGGTTACCGTACGTAGACTACTAAATAATGAAAATGTTTTAAAATTTATTCGATAATAGCCAGCAAATTGTAATGGGAGTTTAATTTGAGTCGTCATTCATCAAATTGTATGTTTTGTTAATTATGTGATGCATTTTTTATTTTTATTATACTTAAATTTGATGATTTGAGTAGTAGTTTATAATGAATTATGCTTTGAGCAATTATTTGGGATCATTACCATGGCAACTTTATTTCTATCTCGCTACCGATAAGGTATTATATACCTTCTTATATACCATTAATATTTGACCAACGTTAAATTTTATTCAGTCAGTTAATAATCATCACAGTAAATCACAACAACAGTTATCAAGAGAGATCTTCATAAACTGGGGGAGGATTAATAGATCATGTCAGTGCTCACTACGCTGCTGCTTGGTGCACGCATTAGTGACATTAGGTAAAACGGAACGCAGCCGGAAACCACGCCCCTTCCGCTGAACTGTCAAAGTAAAGAGCGCGCGAAATAATTATATTGCCATATGAAAATTGCAAAACTAGCCAAGTGCGAGTTCGGCTTTCAATAATGTAAATGTTCTTTTACGGATTTATATATTTTTAAAAACATTCATTTTTTGCTTATTAACAAGTATTTATTAAAAAAAAAACAAGCTTACTTAATGCTTACTAGAGGTCATGCCTTAGGTATATATCTATAATAAAAGCTATTTAATGAGATAACTTCCCTTTGTTATTCTTTCACGTCTCAGCTTGGGGCATTGAATTAAGTTGAAAGGCATAGAGATAGTTGAAGAGACGAAGAAAGACATAGGAATGCGACTTTTTATCCCAAAAATATCCAAAAGTTCCCTTAGGAATTCAATATCTGAATTCCGTGTGGATGAACTACAGCTATTGCCGTGCAAGAAATCACACGCTTATAATTGAATTAACACGGACAAAGTCACGGGCAAAAGGTAGTAGCTACATATTATAAAACTCTATAAAAACAGTAAGATACATAGAACTATTAACTATCTAAGTATTTCGACAACTCATTTTGTTACAAAGTTACAACCAAGAGGAAATTTAGGAGAAAACATTAATTCTTATTACTTGTGACAAAATATTCAATTGAAAGTCGACCGAGTGGGGAGAAAGTTGGGAAAGTTAAGTGGCGTATCGGTCGCGTAAATCATAATGTGGATTGTCACATTTGTAGACGAACCGAGCCAGAGGGTAGCACAATAATAACTTTGTGGGGTGCGTTCGTTTTGGGATAAAACCTACGAAATAATTATTATTTCCTTTTATTAAGTCACCAGAGAAAAGCTCGTGGCCAAGTTGCATTCGGAAACGAAAACCAAAATTAAGCAACACACCTAGTAGCACATTGTCTAAGTCTCCGTACTTCGGAGGGCACATTAAACCGTGTCGGTTTAACAACTCACTCACAACTTTTCCATTTGGCTTCAGAGTCCTAACAACTGACGGCATACCCAAGGGAGTCAGTGTGACTAACTACCCAAAGTTCGCAAAGAACTAGCAAAGGAGAAATATATTATTCTGACCTAGTTTTTCAATTTACTGCCTTTTCCTCTAAAGCTCATGATTTACACCTATGTTGAATCTTATACAAGGCAACCTTATCCCAGATACACTGTATCAGAGGCAGTGTTCCGGCGAAGGGGTCATCATCTGTCAATCAGGTCTAAGGTTGGTGAAAAGAGGCTGACCCCCCCCCCCCCCCACCATGATATTGGTGTGTATCCTTCTACTAGTTAGGTGCCTCCTTCAGGGGAACAAAACCAAGACGTGTAACACACTAAGCAGCGAGTAAGAAAATGCTGCATAGTCAATTTTTCCGCATTTGGATGTGGTTTTTCTAATTTGAAAGCAGGTATTTGAGCGGTGGTTCTTAGTCATGTTTTATCAAAATCGGTTCAGCCAAAAGATCATCAGCTCTTGGATTAGCTGCGGTAGGGATCTTAGACGCATAACTTTAATGGGTTTAACTTTACTTTAAAATATATGTGTGACCTAAAATTTAAACACCCAAGTATGCTACTTAACTATGCAAGATTAGTAGACGGTGAAGTGGAGCGCAGAACTTCTCTGCCCCCACAGGATCCCATGCACCTCGTCACTGTCGACGAAGTCAAACAGGTCATCAAAGACCTATGCCCCCGTAAAGTTCCCGGCGCGGACGGTATCTGTAACGATATCCTAAAGCGCCTCACTCTTCCCCATCTCTGCTTTCTAGTAGCGATTTTCAACGCTAATATCGAAAATTGTACCTTTCCTTCTCAATGAAAAGATGCAATTGTTATAGGCATCCATAAGCCAAGCAAAGCTCGTAACGAGCCGTCCTCCTACAGCCCTATAAGTTTACTAAAGGCCCTTTGTAAACTCTACGAACGCCTACTGCTCGTTCGCCTACGGAACGCTATAGTCTCCAGAGACTTCTTAATCGACGAGCAGTTCGGCTTCCGCGCCGAACTCTCGTGCGTCTACCAAGTCCTCCGCATCACGGAACATATTCTCACTGGCTTCCAACCATTACTAGGTAAGCACCGCCACACAGGCGTTGTCTGCTTCGATGTAGCGAAAGCCTTCGACAAAGTCTGGCACAACGGTTTAATTTATAAACTGTACAACTTTCAGTTGCCAGACCGTCCCGTGCTCATCATACGAGACTACTTGTCGAATCGTAGCTTGAAGCTTGAAGGCACTCTCTCTTCCCCCCGTCCCATAGAAACTGGAGTCCCGCAAGGGTCCGTGCTCGCCCCTATATTGTACCGTCTGTACAAAAACGACATCCCTTAAACGATAGGTACCCAATTAGTCATCCAGTAGACTCCAACCCGCTATCACCACTCTAGGCGATTGGTTTCGGAAATGGAGAATCGAAGTGAATCCCGACAAAAGCTCTGCCATTCTCTTTACCTCAGGCCACCCTCCGCGGCCATCCCCCCTTTCACTCTTTGTTCGTGCCATTCCTTGGCAAAACAAGACCAAATATTTCAGTGTGACCCTGGATAGGCTTTTGAACTTTCAAGATCACGCCAAAATAGTTAGAGACCGAGCCGTTTTTGTCCTCGGTCGTCCATAACCCATGAAATAAGCGGACCCTTTACACCACTTGCATACGCCCCATACTAGCATATGCTAGCGTCGTTTATGCGTTGTCTAAACTCCAGACCCTCCAAAATCGCTTTTTCAGAGTGGCCTCCGGAGCCTCTTGGTACGTCCGCAATGCGGTTCTACACAGGGTCTTCGAGCTCCCCACGATTCCCCAATTTTTCAAAGACCTGGCAGTCCGCTTTTTCGAGCGTACACAAAATCACCCGAATCGACTAGTTGTGCAATCCACAACGTATCATCCCCCCGATCGACCCGGTCACGGTCGTAAAACTATAGTTAGGCGGCCTCGGCACATACTAACGGCCCCAGATGACGATCTCGCTATCCGGATAGCGAGATTAGTTTCAACGACCTCCCCCAGTAGGGCCTCCCCACAACCACGACGCCGACGTCCCCGCGTTCGTCGGCCCCCGCAAGAATACATGAGGTATCAAAGAGTTCCGGGGCGCTTCTCGCCCCCACTCAATCGCAACCGCACCCGCGTAACGGGGAACTCCCCTCCTGGCGCTGACTCACCTTCGGGTTCGAGACTCACGCCGGTCTAAGGGACGCCCCCGAGAGCAACAACCCAAGCCGAGGCTCCGCCCGCGATTAAAATATTAAAATTAAACATTCTTGATATAAAACATTGGTAAACCCACAGTCCACATCCAGCGACACTATAATTGAATCCTTCAGTATCGTGGTATTCCGAATATTTTTTTATTTTTAAGCAAGATCATATTCATCATATCCAGATAGCGAGATTAGTTTCAACGACCTCCCCCAGTAGGGCCTCCCCACAACCACGACGCCGACGTCCCCGCGTTTGTCGGCCCCCGCAAGTATACATGAGGTATCAAAGAGTACCGGGGCGCTTCTCGCCCCCACTCAATCGCAACCGCACCCGCGTAACGGGGAACTCTCCTCCTGGCGCTGACTCACCTTCGGGTTCGAGACTCACGCCGATCTAAGGGACGCCCCCGAGAGTAACAACCCAAGCCGAGGCTCCCCCCGCGATTAAAATATTAAAATTAAACATTCTTGATATAAAACATTGGTAAACCCACAGTCCACATCCAGCGACAGTATAATTGAATCCTTCAGTATCGTGATATTCCGAATATTTTTTTATTTTAATCAAGATCATATGCTAGAACTTCTGTATAGAAGGACTCGACTAAACGAACAGGGATATCTTCTTTATGAGTTTTTGGTAGACCGTTTAATATTGCGGCATTAGGATTCATGGGTATAATGTAATTTTTGAATGATGTTGTACTCAAAACTATTTGAGAGTTGTTAACAAAGGTTCTAACTTCTTTGTGAAACCTTTTAGTGGAGTCAGAGTTTACATTTTTAAATATCTTCATTATTAAGTAAATTATTTACTTTTTCTACATGATCTACATGATTTAAAACAACACTATTTCCTTTATCTGCCTTTGTTACTATTAGTTTATTATAATTCCTTTTTTTTTTTTACTGATTATAAAATATTTTTATCAACTTTATTTTGAAAAGTAGAATCATAATTAGAAATTGACCTTTTTATTTGATCTGCTACGATACGCTTGATCTTGTTACCTTTTTTACTGTAGTCTAATAATGGCTACGTCTGAATCTACTGCTAAAGCAACAAGTGGTTTTTTGTCGGTAGATTATATTTAAGTCTTTTTTATAGGAAATTGGTCTCTTTATATGTAAAATTTATATTCGATTTGTTAAACAAGGCCAGGGACTTAGCTTCATAGGCTGCTCATCAATTGTTATAGTACCTCTCAGTAAACAATTTTATTTTACAGAACTCAATATAATTTATCAAATAGCTAATACCAATGGATACGACCATAGCTAATAGACAGCTACATAAACTTTTTTCTAGGGCAACAGTGGCATACTACCCTGTAATTGAGAAAAACTTTTACTATACACAAATTTCTGAAAAATCGGCCATGTGCGAGTCGGACTCGCAAACGAGGGTTCCGTACCATTATCTATAAAAATGGGGAAAAAATTACGTTTGTTTTATGGGTGGGAGGGTTCCTTAAATATTTGTTATTTTAATTTAGTAATTGATTTTTAAAGTGACTATATAACTAAAAAATCGACCAAGTGCGAGTTGGACTCGCGCACGAAGGTTTCCGTACCATTATCTATAAAAATGGCAAAAAAATCACGTTTATTTTATGGGATAAAAATTTGTTGCCCCCCTTAAATATTTGTTATTTTAATTTAATTATTTTTTTTAAGGTGACTATACAACTTAATATTCTGTGCATATTTTAAGCGCCTACCTGTTGCCCTTATCAATATCGAGCAAAATCGAGCAAAAAAACCACGTTTGTTGTATGGGAGCGCCCTTAAACATTTATTTTATTTGTTGTTATAGCGGCAACAAAATTACATCTTCTGTGAAAATTTCAACGGTCTAGCTATCACGGATCCTGAGATACAGCCTAATGACAGACGGACGGACAGGGGAGCCTTAGTTATAGGGTTCCTAATTACCCTTCGGGTACGGAACCCTAAAAAGCTAAAACATTGCGTCATAATGTTCTAGCTATTTCTCTCGCCTACCATACAAATACATTAAAAAGGAGATTGTGCAATGCCAAGGAACGCACAGAACATTAAAAAAGTCTGATATAAGTATATAAGCTTACTTGCGGCGACTGCGGCGACTGCGGCGACTGCGGCGACTGCGGTGACGTTTATATAGGCCAGACGGGTCGCAGATTTGATACAAGATACAAAGAACACATTTCAGCGTACAATAACTGTACTCCTCCTAAGCGGCTGGACCGATTTGAAGGAATTTTTTTTCTATGCATTTGGGTGGCGCCCTGGATGGTTTAGATTCACAAATCAGCCCGGCAAATGGCGCTGCAGTCGGTATCATGCAGGACAACGTCTGCCCAGTCAGCTAGTATGTTATATAGTTCTTTAGAAGCATATTTTTGAAATTCGCTGATTAAAATATATTTTAAATATCAATTGGGGGCGCTAGTTAGCAGGAGTAACGCTTTTAATAATCTACAAGAAATCATCATTAGGTAAAAAAACCGGCCAAGTGCGAGTCTCGGTCGCGCACCGAGGGTTCCGTACAAACCTAGTATATGTAGATGTTCATAATTTTTACCAATATTTGTCATGTAACATCTTGCTTCTTGCCAAATTTCATGATTCTATGTTTTTTTTTTTTCTTATTCCACTAAGGTGGCAAACAAGCATACGGTCCGCCTGAGGGTAGGATGTCAACGGAAAGTACCTACCCCATAGGTTTTGATTTATTTGTGTCACAATATAAGTGACCGTATTAAGGGCATTTTTACAACTTTAAGTGACCGTAGACTTTAGTATTTGATATTAATTTCAATTTTATACGTCTACGCGTTTTTGAGTTAAAGGAGACTGACATACAGACGAAAAAACTTTTTTTAATGTATTATAACTACAAATTAGCAATTTTCGGATTTTTTCCTTTATTTGTGATGTAAGACCTTGCTTCGTGTAAAATGTAATGATTGTAAGGTAGTACCCCATAGACTTTTGATTACCTTGTGACAAATTGGACGTATTTTTTATTGTGTTGACTTAGAAGCTTGATTTTTTACAGCTTCAAGGGACTGTAGATCTTAATATTTGATATAACTTTCAACTAGATACCTTCCTTCACGCGTTCCTACGTAAAAAGGTATTGATAGACAGACAGACAGAAATACAATAAAGTAATCCTGTAAGGGTTCCTTTTTCCTGTTGTGGTACGGAACCCTAAAAGTACTTAAATACAATGAATCAAATATGAAATTTTCAATTTTCTTAGAACCATTTCTTAAGGCATTAACAGTATTTAGTGAAATTAATGCTCAATATGAAGAAAAAAACCATAGTTTTTGGTTTGTGTATATGTACAATTTTAATTTAATTTCTCTAAAAATCAAAATATTAATAAAGACTAAGGATATTTTCAAAACGTTTTTATAAACATAAAATAAAATGGAGAGACAACTTTTTATTTCTGAGGTTTTCTTTTGCTTCTTTTTAAGAGGGCGATATAGGCCAGAAAGCTAATTTCTGTAATTCTAACGTTGTGTATGTAAATGTTCTATAAGTCACTAGATAATATCATATACATTAGATGAGATATATATGTTATATACTTCTTAAGTAATTTACACCGTAATGAAGGCGTGAAACTTTAAATTTTCTGTATGGAATTTAACGTTATTACCGTTTTGTAATCACATTTTTTGACTTTTCGCTATAACTTAGAGTCTATGCACTTGATAACAAGCTATTCTAATTATTTAACCAACTTTCATTCCAAAACACGCTTTAAAAATTTGCACAAGTGTTGAAACAACGGTCGGTTGCATTAAATACAATAAATGAAAATCATTCAATAAGGTAATGCACTAGACAAAAGCAAGTTTTATAACATATATTTTTTCAATGCTTTAGATGCTATAGTTTAGCCAGAAAATTTGCATAAGCGTTTTTTAGCGGTCTAGCCTATACCCTAGCCCAGCCGAAGTAAGCCTTCCCCATACGTCCTGAGCTGATCGAGCCGAGCTACGTCAACGACCTATGAAATTAACACAATTTTGCAGTGCAAAAAAACACCCACAGCATAGGTTTCTGAGCAACTTTGAAGTTTTTTACGAAACCAACAATAAAAGATCATGTAACCGTGCCGCAAATTTTCCCTTAAAACACACACAATAGTTAGCAAACTGCAGTATATATAGAAGAACATATACCTAATGTCTTGTTCTACCAAAAACACGATATCATTAATTTGCCTCGATAGAAAAAAATCTGGGAAAGACCTCTTTTTTGGTTTTAAACCGCTTTTTTTTTTAAAAAAAAAGATAAGCATTTTTTTTATGAAACCATCTTAAAAGTAGGTATCTTTTTAAATTTGCGTCTCAGTTAATATTAATTTTAACATTTACATTACTGTTGTGGGTATTGTAGAATCATTTTCAATGTCTGAGAAATCATGCCTGTAGTATTTTCGAAAATAATTAATATACCTATAAAATACTTGGCTACTTGTTTGCCTACACATTTGCCTACAATTGAAATTCTGGCTATGAGCAATAACTAAATAATAGGTAACCCACAAAGTCCAGCTCTTTTCCTATGTTATCAATTAGGAACGATCTCCTTGTTTACTTCCAGGTGGAACAGGAGACTCTGGTAGTTCTTTTTTTTTTCTTAAAAATATATGTTTATAAAAACGATTTACACAAAAAGCCCTATAATTAAAACTTAAAATAAAAAAGATAATAAGTATTTCTTAAGCAAAAAATGTGAAATAAGTTAAATTTATGTTGAAAACCTAAATAGCGAAAATAATTTTTATTAATTACGCTTAATAATAGGGTTCTGTTGGCACTTTTGAAGTACTGAATTCTAAAAAATATAAACACCAGATAGACGTGCGTTAATAACGTCGATATTATTATAAATAAATAATAAATAAATATTTTTGGACATTACACACAGCGCCGTCTAGCCCCAAAGTAAGCAAAGCTTGTGTTATGGGTACCAGATAACGGATATAAATACATATATATTATTTTTTTTTGTAAATACATACATATAATACATAAGTACACCCAGACTCAAGACAAACACAAATGTTTGTCCAGTGCGGGAATCGAACCCACACCCTCTGCACGGCAGTCCGTCACACTACCAACTAGACTGCAAGGGAACTAGGTTGCACGCGTTTTCGATAAAGCGTTGTCTTAGTAGATACAGGTGCGTTTTTATCGCATGCTAAGTAATCTCTTATCACTGTTGCCAGTGCGGATATTTTCAACTGGATTCCACAAAAGTATAATAGTCAGGAAGAAAAAGGAAGGATAATGAACAGATGAGCTCAGAATATTTGTCACTAGGAGATCTCCCAATCCAATGACTGACCTTGAACGACGTTGCTTGCTTTGGATACCATTTTCAATAGAAGATAGATGTTACCTACTGAGAAATTATCTCCTTGCGTTTCTATAAATTTTGCTACTTTCCCTATGGAAGCGTGTACTTACCGTATAAGTTACGTAGGTACGCGTGAATAGACATCTTACCCTAATTGACAGTCCTTATTTCGGTACCTTTCATAATTTAATTGGGTGATTGATGGACGTCTTTTGCTTTCGTACAGTAAATTATAATAAGTGTTGAAAGACTCAAAAAATAACCATAGGTCAAGTGATGTACTTATTCGTATAGGGATTTTGAAACTTATTTATTATGAACCTATAAGTACTCTAAGTACTTGCTCTGCCTTGTTGCTGTTGGTTCGCCTGCGGAAAAAGCTATTCCTGTGGCAATTCGGCATCATGATATAAAGTCCTACTTATAATTTAATATGGCTTGTAAATTTTAGCACTTACCTGGTTTCAGCTTTACTCGTTGTATATTTACTTATTTTTCATATTTTTAATATTGATAATTAATTCAGTAATTTGAAAACCTTAGGCCTACTCCACACGAAGCTTTCAATAAGTTTTCTGTACAAGAGAGACGCCAACTCTTTACTTTGCACTTTGTTTATAATAATGAAGAGTACAGATTTGCAAGTTGTGTGTGTCTGATTTCATAATACTTTTTGGTAAGTTGAGAATTAGGGTGGTTAAGAATCTAGTGAATTAAAAATGTACGAGTTGAGAATCTGGCTAATTAAGAATCTAGGTTATAAGGATTCTTGCGGGTCTAATGAAGAATCTGGCGAGTTTAAAAACTGGCAGATTGAGAATTTAGCAGGGCATTAACTCTTAAATCCGTTAATCGTTAATTAACGAAGTTAACATTTTGATACACTGATTAACGTTTAAGTTAACTTTAAAAAATGTTAACGTTCCATCAATTTTCTCCAAGTCCGTTAATCGTTAATTCAGTACCTACAATTTTTTCAAAAAGATACCTCACACACCGCACAGCACCGCAAAAAACACGTTTTGACTATCCATAATGGACGACGGACAGTGCTAGCCAACTTGCCGCGGCTTTAAGCATTTCAATTTTGTCACTCAGTCTAAAGAAAAACCCAAGAGCTATAAAAAATATCCTTAAAGAGTAAAGCTCAAAATATTGTCAAAATATGAAATCAAAATACTCGTTTAACGATACGGCATTCCGCGGGAAACAGATATTAATAAATCTGTTCATTAAATATAATACTGCTATACCCTCACTGCTATACCTTCCATGGACAAATATAGTTTAACGCCTAAACGAGCCTCGCTTTAAGAACATTCTACATATTAATGCTCATGAAAAGGAATATCCACATTATACTAGATGTCTTAATTACACACTCCAATTAAACACGTCTTTTTTTTTGTTCCTAACCTGTTAACTTCCAGAACCCAAACCAACAGTTTTTATAAGTAGGTCACTAATGCAACGATATAAAAAATGCATTTTTTGCGTAAAGTCTTTCGGATTTTAATGCTTAACTTTTAACGAAGTTAACTTTTTTAGTAACGGATTAGCGATTAAAGAAGTCAACTATTCGATTAACGGTGCCCAGCTGTGATTGAGAATCCGCCAGATTCCGTTAAGGGTTTGGCAAATCAAGAATCTAGCGGATTGAGGGTCAAGAATCAAGTGAGTTTAAATAAGTAGTGAATTTGTCTGATAAGGAGTCTAGCGAGTTGAGAATCTAGCTAATAGAGAATTTAGCGAGATGAAAATCTGGTTATAGGTCTAGGTTTTGCCCGGGGCTACCCGCCCTAAATTCGGTTATCGGTGTAAGATTTCAACAGCAACTCCTCAATTATAGAAAATAAAAACCGACTCATACTTGACGTTTTCAAGTAGCTTATGTCCTTTCTCGGGACTCAAACTATCTCCATACCAAATTTCATTTTAATCGGTACAGCGGTTTAAGCGTGAAGAGGTAACAGATAGACAGCCATTACTTTCCCATTTATAAATTTAGTATAGACTAGTATGGATTTTCCGTGTGGCAAATTTCATCAAAAGTTGTTTCGCCATTTCTGTGTTGTTGAGTGATGCACGGATATCCATAAGCATTCAAAAATCGTCACAAAATTAATATTAGTAGGACGAATAATAATATCTGGTGTTTGTTTGTTGTTATCAACATCACGTCGTAACTAAGTATTCCGTTGATTGTCTTTTTGGGATGGAAAGAAAATACACTATTTAGGACACTATTTTGTCTCGGTCGGGAGTCGTGGGCAAAGAGGTAGTACTAGGTAGAGCTGGTAGGTATATATGTATACATAAAGGTAAGCTACATTATGTACCCTAGATTTGTTTTTCATATCACTAAGGTGGCAAACAAGCACACTGTCCGCCTGATGGTAAGCGGTCACCGTGTCCTATGGACGCTTGCAACACCGGAAGTATCACAAAATAGGTATACCGAAGCCATGGCATATATAAACAATAGTTAATATCTGTTCCTACATAGTTGGGCATGTTCTCACTACGTATACCGATAGATATAAAGCTGCTGCAGATCAATAAAAATTATACACTGGTTGGCTTCAAATTTTCATAGACCTGTCCAAAATTGACCACTTTTAGCAAAAAAACATACAACCGAATTCAGAACCTCCTCCTTTTTTGAAGTCGGATAGTAAAGAGCTTATTAACATCTCTAGGGGAAAGTTATTGTAATAGGCCCGAAAATCGAAATCGCTAAATTTGCATTTTCTTTACGTTTTGACACCTGGAGAATTGTTTGCCATTATTTTTAGAGTGATAAAAGTGTGTGTGTGTGTGTGTGTGTGTGTGTGTGTGTGTGTGTGTGTGTGTGTGTGTGTGTGTGTGTGTGTGTGTGTGTGTGTGTGTGTGTGTGTGTTAAATATTTTAGTCGGGTCGGTTACAATGTTATTCTAGGTATTGCCTACTGGTACTGCAACGTCAATAAGAAGACCATGTTGCAACGCTTTGAGAATAAATTGAGAAAACCATTGGCAAAGAACATTTAGGCCAGTTACTAACGACTGAATAAATGGCTTTAGGGTTGCTAGATAGCTGGAAATCCGGGAAAAACCCGGAATTACGCGTTCTGTCCTGTCCCGTAATTAGAAGTTAATAAAATAGCATATTCGATAAATAGCAATTAGATTATAAATAATCGGTAGATTTAGAGTAGCAAAAGTTGTGAAGAACTTGTGAAAAATATTTTGAACTTTTCTTGAGGGAACTTATTACAATAAGTCCGAAAATCGAAACCGCTAAATTTGCGTTTTATTAACTTATTGAGACCGGAAGAATCGTTGGCCATTATTTTTAGAGTTATGTCTGTGTGTGTGTGTGTAAGTATATATGTTAACTTTTTGCTTTTTTTGCCCCTCTAATCAAGAACTAATGGACCAAATTTGTCTCGTGACCTCATCAATAGATACGCCACGTCATGACTTAGATCTGAAAAAAGATTGAGCGAAGTGGCTAAACTACTGATTTTTTAAAAGACGGAATAATAATAATAAATATTGTAAATAATATTATGTATAAATTCTGAAATATAAAAAAAATATTCTCAAGAAAAGTTGCTCGTGCGGAACTTGCTACTGAACCAATTTTTTGTAAATATTATTTTTTGTAAATACTTTGTTTTATAGAAATGTGATAAAAAAAATTGAGATTTATCAAAATTACAAGAAAATAATGAGGTTGGATTTC
Source organism: Apoda limacodes (assembly GCA_946406115.1). Lineage (NCBI taxonomy): Eukaryota > Metazoa > Arthropoda > Insecta > Lepidoptera > Limacodidae > Apoda > Apoda limacodes. The sequence continues at coordinate 45,142,704 of OX291540.1, forward strand.
AGAAATGTCCCATAAATAACAAGTTAGCTAGATCTGATTAACATACACTCTATCAAATTTCCGGAAGAACGTATCTTTTATACACTCTGTGTGTCTGTCGGTGTATGTTTTTTTCACTTATCCAGTTTACACTGCCTTTAATTAAATTCATAGTTGTGTTATTAGGCCAGGTTATGTTACACTACATACAAGTAATTTCATGAGTGATACTGATTATAGTATAAATTATGTAGCATAATTAAAGTAATGTATGGAATAAGAGACGGCGAGAATGAAAATTATTGCGGATATCTGAAAAAATCGAAGCTGATACTATGGCTACTTGTGCGCACAGTCGCTTTGAAGCTTTTTAGAGAATAATCAACAACAAACTTACTTTATTCACTGTGTATTATAGTAAACCCTTAACTTGTGTGGGTACCTATCTATCTAGGAAATACTGATATTTAATATCTGCTTACCCTCCCAAGAATTAAAACGTATAAAACTAAATCGTGTTTTCGCGCCCTTTCACTTGCTGTCAAAATCATCAAAAGACGTGTTACATTTCCAAAAATGACGCGCGATGAACAGTTAATACAAATTTAGATCTCCGTTAACATTTGTTTTTGAAATACATTTTGAACCCTATTTCTATCACATAAAGTTAGATGTTATTATTTGAGGAACAAAATTGACGTTGTTTAGCGTTCGTCATGCACTTTAAGAGCACTCGACTAGTGATTTGACACGAAGGGGGATAATATGATACGTTGGGGAGTTTGAATTTAGAAATTGTAAGTAATTCTATGTAGTTGTTATGTTTGCTACTGAATATTTGCTTAAATTATTCACTAGTCACAATCTTTTAATGACAATGTTATAAAATTATCTCATGGATTTTTATCGAACATTATTAGTTAGGCGAAAAAATTTTTGACGGTATACAGAAATGACACCGTAAATATTTAAAACTACGTTGAACTTTATCTTATGATGTTTAAAATACTAACCTACTATTTAAAAACATGCAGGTAGAATATTCATTAAATATTATTTTAATACGAAACGAATTAGCAACAGTCCAGGTTTTAAACGATGTATTTAGAATCGTTTTATTATCTGAATCAATCATATAGACTATCTGTAGCGATTTAGGTAGGTATTACTTTTGCAGCCTCATTTACCTACATATTTAGTTTGTTAGCCGCAATAGTTCATAATCGCTTTGTGGTTGTTTAGATTGAAAATTGTCATTTGCTATATTTAGTGTTATCAAAACGACTACTATCTAAGTGCATGTTTACTTCCCTGTAGCACTGCAGTGGTATTTGAAAATAATTCTTTTTTCTTCGAACCCCTGATCCCGTTAATCAACACTAAGTAAGAAATAATAATGCATGGAAATAATACTGATTTTTATACAAAGTAACTGACTATCATGGATAAGCATTACCAGCCCCAAATTTCATTTGTTAGAAATCCTAATAAAATTAAGCCTACAATTCGTGTGATCTACATTGATGCTATATATACATACTGAGTCTAGACACAGCCCAACTGGCACTTGAACAGTTTTTATAAAAAAAAATCCCCATAATAACTCAGATATAAAATGCAGAAAAAAAAACTGTAAAAATAATTGCTCTAAAAGATACTCAGAGCCCTCTAAAGGTTGGACAGTCGGCCAGACAACCGGCCAGACTAGCAGCCAGACAAGCACACCAACATATGGTGTAAGCTTATTAATAGGGATTCATTGGCACGATTTAGGTGCGAACTCTAAAAATCTAGCTAGGCTACATTTTGGACTAGCTACAGTGGCATCTGAGAGTGGCTTGTTTTATGATTTACATACACGAACTCGACTGATTTTAGAATAATCTTAGCCAATCGATAGCGGCGGCTTCTTTCTGCAAGTGTGGTCGCGAGTGTTTTAGCCCCAAATGTAGATTACACAGCCTTTTTCTATAAAATTGGTCGTGGATTATGCTTTCACCTTTATTGATGATAAGATAGATCATTTAGTATTTTGTTATACCTAAACCTATTACAGGGTCAAGCCTTTTGTATCATTTGAAACGTGTTTGGAGCCAATCTGACCATACTTCTAGAGTTATAAGCAGTTTCAGTAAAATAAAAATCTCGACCGGTGTTAGACACTTTTTGCAAGGCCTCCGAAGGTCTCAAAGGACGACTCACGAGTATCTTGTTTTGGCAAGCCAAAAGAACTGAATTTAGGGTGATATACCACACCTTGCTTTATATTTTTTAATTTTTGCGATCTAAGGCGATAAAAGTATCTAGATAATCTGTGTGTCACAACTTTTAGTCAAACAGCCCCCGTCTTCAAAGATGTTTCTTCAAATTTACTTCAAAATTTCTATGAAGGGTAAGTACTCATACTTTTTTAACCCTAAAAATACTTTTTTAGTGCGTGCAAAAAAGTTAAAAAGAATCAATTAATCAATTCCAAATTAGTAGCTTCGGGTAGTCAGTCCGTCAGTCAGAATTTTCCAGTCTTACATTCATGCGAATAAATAAGTACTCTGGAGAATTCAACACTCCCCTTATACGTAAATTGCATTCTGACAAAATCAACACGTCTCGCGTTGTCGTCGCTCCGCCGTTTCCCATCACTAATTAAAGAAAATCACTTCCAAAAAAGTTCTCATTTCAAAACTTCAAACTCTATTAGATATCCACCAATAAGAACCTAGACCGTTGATTGCTGGGCGTAACCTTGCTCATTACTTACGGAAACACGATTTTAAATGCATTCTCAAAACTATATCTATCTCTCTTTTTACACTGTTTGAAGAGAGCTAAGAGTAAGAGCGAGATAATTTGATTAAGCGACACAATTTGGCCGGATCGTTAAGCGGCAAGCATTCACAGCGTGTTTTAATATTCAATTTTATGGTCATATTAACGTTGTTATGAATACGTTGATTCTATTATTGTGGATTTATGTGGGGGTGCGCTAATGGCGCGACTTTGATGGAGGGATTAATGGCTGGAAATGTGATTTGTTTAAGTAAATTACGCGTTTAGTTTTGAAAGTTTGTAATTTTGTTATGTTGTGCCTCAATTACTAAAATTATAATACCTACCTAAGTATCTAAGGTGACCAGTACTTGGCTAAATAAATGGTTATATTAAAAAATATGAAGTTTTAAAGCAATGATAAACCTAGCTACCTTCCTACCTACCTATATATGTCCTTACTTATATAGGACATACCTACATAAGTATATTAACTTTTTCTCATTATTTTATGATACCCACCATTTGACTTGAAAGATAACTTAATTTTGAATTAATTTAAATTCATTAGCCTCTGAAAAAAAAAACCTATTAATTTTTAAACTAACTACAATGCCTTTAAAACCTAGTAGGTTTAAAAAGTACTTAGTTGTTTATTACGTATGTTGGTAAGTAAATACTGAAATTTATTTTCTTAAGGTCCTGTGTGATATTAATTATAACTCTCAAAACCTAAAACCACCTCAGATATTTTACAAGACAAACTAATTGTAGTAAATTTAAAACACCAGTCTATAATAATTAATACCTAAGTAAGTGTTTACGTAGGTGGATAGTCTACTAAAATTCCTACACCTCCAAATAGCAATAACTCGGCGACTTAGCTGCACTAGGCTACCTATTGTGATGTGACCAAACTATCGAATATTTATTAATGACCTATTGTTCAGAATTTATAGCCTTCGAGAATGTAAATCTATTAGCCACGTCTGTATTGAGGCTGTCCATTATGATATGTGGGAATCCAGAACGAGACTGGACTTGAAATTGAAGTGTCTGCCAGTCAGTGTCAATCAAGGCGGTGGCGATAAGTGTGCAGTTAATAAATTACAATACTTGGTCTTTCGTGGACCTCTGCAAACTTACTTTTAAGCACCTACTTATACGTAGTACCTACCTATCTATGTAAATTAACCAGTTTTAATATTATTTACAACTTAGTTTGTCGATCATGTACGTTTACAGAGACTACGAAACGGAACACCTTAGTTTATATTACTTATATTTACTCAATGTTTTTTATTCTGAATAATTAAGTTATAATATAAAAAAAATAGAAAAATGACACTGTCTTTAAAAATCTCACTAAGAAGTATAAATATGCCTTAAACAGCAGATAGAATTTTTATTTAATAATAATATGATATTCAAAAAGTACCAAACTATTAGTAGTGATATAAATGAATTGAAAAAGATGCGTGTAACTTTTAGCCCCGCACTAGAAATGGTTGTTAAACTATAAGGGGAAAAATGTTACAACAAAAACCAAAAGTAACATAAGACTTTTTGTTAGGAACAATGACAGTTTCTTAATTTAATTTAATAAAAACTTTTTATTTTATCTACAATACCCAACAACAATGTATGTAATAAGGCAGTCTTTTCTCTTTTTTCATTATAACAAAAACATGGTAACTTCTGTCTTTGAAGACAATGATTAAGTTACTTTCAACCAGGAAGAAAATTATAAGTTTATTCACTAAACAAAAATTTTGAATGAATAAAAAAACACACATTACGCCTCATGACATTAAATAAAGTCTATCTTAAAAAGACAATCACATCCGAAAGCCAAAAAAAACAGTTAGTCTGAACAATCCCTAATGCAATGCAAACATATGTAGGATAAAACATTTCCCACAGCCCATCTTACGTATGACCATTTCTCACAAACAACACACTGTACCCATTTCTTACCCGCGCGACTCTAAACAAACAGTTGAACATATCAGGCAAAAACAATCGTCTTCTACACTTCGTTTGTCAGAGTCATATAAAACGTTCCTTTTTAAGACAATCATTCTTGTTTACTTAGTCATTTTCCCCCTTACATGCAATTGTAGTTTCTTCTTAATTCATTTATCCTGGCTCAGTTGACTTCCCTTTTTACATTTGCTGTTTTTTTGGTTTTTTCCTGCCCTGTTCTTTTGCCAATACGATTTTTTACAATTACTGATTTCCGAAATTTTTGTATTATCTTGTTGGTTCTTGCAGCAGTTTTTGATAAACCGGAAGAAAAGTCGTACATTAATTGTAAATCAAATCACTGCTACAACCAGCAACTGCTGTGTTAGTATACAAGCTTCCGCGTTCTACTGCAGCGTCTACTACTTCAGTAGCCTCTTCGGTAAACTCAGGAATAGGAAGTGTACTGGCCTGTTAATAACAAAAACAAAAAAAAAATCACTATCCTGAAAAATATCTGTGTTAAATGGTGCATCACCAGTCTTTTTTAATGCGTTGATGATGTAGGCATGATTTAGCGCCAAGTATAAAGCCTTATTTACTATACATGGAATATCGTAAATTTTGTCTTACCTAGATTGTTTCTAAGCCAAGCATCTTGTTGACTGGTAAAGTAATTTTTAAATGGTCCACAGATCCTTAAATAAATATAAACTGGGGCTTATGCGAGCAATGTTAAGGGAAAGGCAGCAATACCACTTTGTTTCCTTTAGCTGTTTCGAAGACTATAATATCCAAGTGCAAAGAGTAATTGTTTAATAATAAGAGCACAGATTCGGATGGAAATGGTTTTACATTGTCTATGAAATGTTTCATGAATATTCTAAATTCAAAGTCCAGCGCGATCAAAATAGTCCCTATATCCAATTCGTGGGAGGATTAAAAGTTATTATTAAATAAACATGGCACAGCTTCCCACTGCATTTTCTGCTACGAAGAGAGTGACAAGAGTCCCTCTCCCTGACTTACTTAGACCGTTTTGGAGCCTATTTTTTAAGGATTCTGCACCGTTCGGTTTTCATGCCACTCACGCCAGTCTCATCTACATTCCATATGCGTGACAAAGAAAATTTATATCTGACAAACACATCTTCTAGCTTAAATGACGTAGCTCTGCTCAGGCTAGTAACTTTTGGTGATCTTATAGACAAAGACTGGTTTCGCTTTAAAAACGCTGTCAACTATTATTATAACTCCTGCTTCTATTCTTCTATTGTTCTTATTTGCACAGGCAAATGCCTCAGTCAGACATATTTTGAAGTCAATCGGTAGCAAATTTAGCTGCATTTAATTGGGAAACTTACCAAAATGGCCTCTGGTTTACTGTTGAAAACTTGTCTATTCTTCAGTTAACCAATGAGGGATTCCATAGGTGTGACCTTCACTTTTGCTTCTTTCAGTTTCTTTAAATATCTTGTTAGCTACATGTGAAATAATCCAAATTATTTTGCGATGCCACGATTTTTTTGAGTTTCATACTCCTCCAAAATTCTGCTGCTTTTACGCTTTGGATATTTTTCCATGCATACTTTCTTTTATACATCCTCATTCTACAAAAAACAACAAATTAAGTATCTACAAACTCCAATTATATCAGTCGGTCGGTAAGTAGCACTACGGGGCGGGTCGTAACAAAAAACAACAAATTAAGTATCTACAAACTCCAATTATATCAGTCGGTAAGTAGCACTACGGGGCGGGTCGTAACAAAAAACAACAAATTAAGTATCTACAAACTCCAATTATATCAGTCGGTAAGTAGCACTACGGGGCGGGTAGTAACAAATAACAACCTGCCCCGAGCAAGCGTCACTTTAAGCCTCAACTCCAAATCTGACCTTTCAACGATAAGTAGGAAAAACGCAAATATGTATAAACGTAGAATCGTGTAAAAAAAGGGATAATTGCACATATGTCACAAATTTGCTTTTAAGTAAAAAGGTTGTAGACGAATACTAGGAAAAAATTAAAAGTTTATTTATTGGCGGCATCGTGCACGGATTCCTCTTACAAAAGCACTGGCGCTACTGGCTGAACTGGCTCACGCGGCATCGGCGGATCATTTGTCTCTTTTGCCTTTTTTACCATATCAATTATATTTCGTTGTCCTTAAATAGGTAAAAGCTTTTTCATGTGATTTAATAGTCAAATAGTTTGTTTTATTGCCAAAATGTTTTTTTACGAATTTATAATTTCCAAAGATGTATTATTCTAGGTTCTTTTCCTTGAGTTTTGTATAGAGATAACGAATTTAAATTAAAAAAATAACCCTGTTTTTTCCAAACCTTGACGATATTGAAATCTCGCTGGATCTCGACTTGGGTTTGCATGAGATCTCGAAATTCCCAATCTCGACATCAGCTTTAACACGCGAGATCTGGAATCGCGCATATCGGCTCGAGTTTGCATTCCCTAGTAGACCATTAATCATGGTGTTTGATTAGTAAGTGTGGTGTTGTATGGAGTACGCTGTGAGGTGCCTCGAATTGTATCCTCTTAAAAAAGCTCTATAAATGTTAATTATTACTAAAATTTTAGAATACATGGTTGAAAACTTAAAAGCAACAACTTACCTAATAAGAATTTAGCTGGAAGAGATCTAGAGATAAGCTTGCCTCTGCATAAACTTAGCTCCCCCCGAGAGCGACAACCCAAGCCGAGGTTCCCCCCGCGGGGAGCCCTTGAGAGTTGGGCGCTATACGGGCTAAGGGTCCTTCAGAGACTCGCCCAAAAAAGTGCGGTGAAGCAGTAATGGCAACAGTAACAGTCGACTGCATTGTCAGTTCAGAAAAAAAAAAAACTTAGCTTCACCTACCTGTACCTACCTACCTACCTACACTTTCACTATTTGTACCAAGTAGGTACTAACAACCTAAAAAAATATATTTTTTTTTATTATATTTGATTTATTAAACATTTTTTAAATCATTTTTGTATAAGTTGTCTTGATTTGAATCAATAACCTATATTATTATAAACACTTAGGTAAGAAATTAAGTAGAATAGAACTATCTAAGTGCCGACATTCACCGCAAATACCTCATAAACCATGTCAATATGACAAGACATTAGCAGTCAGAGAAATAGCCGCAATCAATTTAGAATTCACACAAGGGGAGAAAACGCTAAGTGGCGGGGGGACTAGGAAGCAAATTGCTCTCTAACGACAAGCGTCTCGACCAAGATGAGAATGAAGCTTTACTCAGTCTAGTTTACTGGATAGCCCTTAACTTGTATCTTTTAGAGATTTTACGATCAATCAATAACACAGCACAATAAACTATGTGATAAATCACTTATTATTACAATTCCATTTCCTGCATAAGTTGGTGCTACAACGAAAGTACCAATAGGACTGGATGGCTAATAATCTTAATTATATAATGATAAATATTTATCATATTATATTCCTAGGTAAGTACTCAATATTTCCATTAAGTACTTACAACAAAAATAAAAGTTACAACAGTAAAAAAATATTCTAAGATAGGTATACTTACCTGCATACTTACCTCGGATAGATAAGTTTGCAAATCTATGGAGAAAAACGTATAAACTTATCTATTCGAACATTTTGCTATGGAAAATTTTGCTATTTTTTATTAATTAAAAGTTAAATACCTAGAAACCATACTAGCATATGTCTATCTACCTAGTTGTTACATCAATTAACTCTAAAAACGTCTTTAAATACTATATGTACTTACTCGTAGCTATCTATAGAGATGACCATTTGTTTAAAATATTTTTAATATCACAGTATTTATCTTTTACATACACTAAACATTGTTACATTAGATTGTTAAATAGATTATATTATCGATTCAAAGGTGTTTTCAGAAAGCGACATCCAAAAATAATATTTGATGGATAGATTGCTCATGTGTTAAAGTTTTAATACCTGCACTTACCATTCTACTATCTTAGACAACCAAATAAAAGGGGCAAGTAGAATAATAAATTAAGCAAAGCACAAAACAACGAGCTTGTACTAAATGCTGACACTGGCAGAACATTCTGATCACCACCAATTACCAATGTATACTGCTTCTACAAAAATATCACTAAATCTATCTCTTTTTAGTACGCTCTAACCTATACACGGCCATCTCTTTCTAAAACCTAGCATAAGTGCTTTTAATGACTGTCAATTCAGTATCTAAACGAAGTGAAATACCGATATGTGATTACAAACAAAGTCTTAAACGGGTGCAACAAGATTTATTTTTGGTTGATGCCTATAAAACGTACCAGTTAGTTGCTTTAACAACAATTTAGATCTTATTTGGAATGAACATATGGTTTATTTTATAAACGTGCAGTAAGAACTTACGCTTTTTTCTAGTAAGAAAAATCTGTAATGACACTGTTGTTAATCCGATTGTGATAAAGCTTATATTCGCTCAGCCAACATTGGGGACTATTAATAAAATAAAATTACATCTTGACTACACCCCGTAGGTGGGCGTGGCAGCAAACATCGGTCGCCACATTGAGTTTATAACGTAGATGTCGTGGCGAACGCACGGAACACGCATCATTCGGGATGAATTATAAAATTACAATTTATCGGATTCGGAACGTCACTAGTTTGAAAAAAAACAATAATTAAGGTGCGTTTCAACTAAAAATTATATATAATATGATTTATATTCAATGTGATGCTTGAATTTTAATAACTTTTGGAATTAAAATATTAATTGTGATTATTGTATAAAGACTTGTATCATTGCTTCGGTTTCAAGAAAAACAGTGGATAATGGAGTCAGAAATAAGTGATACACGGACTGAAAAGAAAACGCCTAAACCTTTTTCTATAGAGTCTATAATTGGGACTTCAAATAGAAAATCACCAGAAATAGATATTGAAAATAATTTATCGGAAAACTCCAGAAATTCTGAAGATGAAGACAATGAAAGATTAGAGCATTTAAATCGAATGCGTTATTATTTAAATCCGCCAATTTTACAGCAGAATGGCGTAAATTTTCCATTTTTACTTGGTTATCCAGAACCATGGTTGTCGAGGATGCTTGGAACAGGTGCGCCAGTTTCTAATACAGTTCCTGAACAAAAAGAAGAAGAAAAACGGGACAGTCCAGTTAGTGTTGGTAGTGAAATTGAGAGCGATGGCGGTGAAGACAATACTCAAGGTCTGTCGCTATCCTTTTATATTAAACTCATATTTTTTTAACCTATCTTTCATACGATTTTAATGGACGTATAGACGATCCAGAGGAATCAGGAAAAATAAGTTCTTCAAGTATTACCATTAGAAGGTAGTGGAGGCAACAAGGGACCTATTTGTCTGTTTCATTCTTTCTTTCTATGTCAACCAATACGGGTTCCTTAATAAACCTACTTGAATATAAACCTTAAAATCATCGAATTCACAAAAAAAAACTAGTTTATAACCTACAACCTGCCTAAAACCTACACAATTGGATGCTTAAAAAACGTTATATTCCTCAGTTCAACGCAGGTCATGATTACAAGTTTTAAAACACATGTTTAAAGAGTGCTTAAAATAGTTTAAAATAAAACAATCTTTTTTGACAAATGAAAAATAATAAATATTCAATAGGTACTTACTCAAATGGTTCGAAATAAGATAAAAAGTAAATCTCTACTTACCGTACACCTAACAATTTTTGTAATAATATAATAACTTTACTTCTTATTTTTAAAATCTTCGCGTTCCATTACTAATTTAAAAGTAAAACGGGATGTAACCCAGCCGAAACGTCGGGGAAAGGGTATTTGCCAAATAACGACGCGTTTAATCCCGTTTTACTTTTAAGTTACAATTTTTTTCTAGATATTTTATTCTTTTGAAAAGTTTAGCAGCTTTCTCAGTAGAAAGTTTATTTAGTATGACAGTAGTTATGACGGTATGAATAAATTCGAATGTTGAAAATCGTCTTTTGTGGTTTCAGTACTTGACTTGAAATAACAGCTAGAAGTGAGGTCTACGGTAACGTGATCCGTTATTGCCCTGTACTTTGCAACATAAGGCATCGCCGGATTGTGCTATGCTTAAATAATGAATTCACATTGAGCCTGCATGAAATATGAAGATACCATTATAATTGTGAAGATTTGGTTCTGTGTTTGAGATGTAGTATTGATTAAATTTAGTAGGTTAATGTTTTCTTTCTTAGAATATGTGTTTAAGCTTCTGGAGTGGGAAGGATATGGCGTCAACATAAATGGCGAGTACATCACTCTCTTTCAATTTGCCGACGACATAGCGGTCATGGCAGAATCGCTGGAAGACCTAGGTACGATGCTCGGAAACCTCAGCAGAGTTTCCTCTGAGATAAAACGAAGGCGATGTTCAATGTCCATGTCGGGCCTATACCGGTTGTTGTTGGGAACGTTACTTTCGAAGTTGTTGACTAATACACATACCTACCTAGGACAAGTAGTCCAATTAGGTAGGTCCAACTTGGAGAAAGAGGTTAACCGAAGAATTCAGCTCGGGTGAGCAGCGTTCAGGAAACTACGCAACATCTTTTCGTCCAAAATACTTTAGTGCCTAAAGACGAAAGTCTATAATCAATGTGAACCAGTGATGACTTATGGTACAGAAAAGTGGTCTCTTACTGTTGGCCTCTTAAATATGCTCAGAGTCGCTTAGTGAAGAGCTATGCTTGGTGTTTCTTTGCGCCATAGAATCCGAAACGCAGAAATTCGCCGTAGAACTAAGATAACCGATATAGCTCAATACAGTTAGCTAGGTGAAGTGGCCGACGGGGAAGAAAGGTTCTCGAGTGGCGACCACGGATCGGAAGACACAGCGTGGGTCGGCCTTCTACAAGGTGGACAGATGATCTGGTCAGAGCCGCAGAAAGCGGATGGGCACGGGCAGCTCAGGACCCAGGGCACATAAAACCCCTTTCTGAATGTAAAGATGTAAAGACGGTAAAATTACCAATGACATAGGTATTTACGGCTTACCTACCTAAAACCGTTTCATTTTTGCCATTTTGCTGCGACAATCATAGAAACATAGATTAGGGTAATAATTGCAAAAGGGGTCAAAATCCGAAAAGCGTTACCTAACTACTTTGTTTGAATTATAATTTGATGTATATGATGATTAGACTTATATGGTCCAATAAGGTACGGAGGTATTTAGCAAAAATGACCATTATCAAATCAGAATAATATCTACTGACTGAAATATATGCCTATCCAATCACCTATTTATATATTTTTTACAGATAAAAAGTCTCTATACATAATTATGATTTAATTGATATCGAAATTGTGTAGGTATGTTTTTTTTAATTTTACCTTTATTAGCCGACTCGCATTGACCAGTATTTTTTTGCTCTGTCAAATCACAAATGTTTCAAATATCATAAATCTATTGACATTTGACATCCAATTAGAAACGCTACTCGAAATTAGACGAATATCTCCACGCCACTCCGCTCGCATCTGCAGCGTGAAATTATCACGTTTGAGACCCACACAACAAATTCGACAACGCGGCAAACGGTGCGAATTGTTGCTAACTAGGTGACAGCTGTCAACCCCAGTTTTACTTTTTTTTCACGTGGAAATCAATAATACCAACTTTACGTGAAGATATTTTCTTTTTATTGACCTCCTTTCAAGCTTTGCCAACTGTCCCGGATTTTCGGGGTCTGGTGTTAATATTAGGCGTCCCGCCAAAGGCCCGGAAATTATTATTATAATTGAAATTTTACAACACTAATATTTTTTAAATCCACATCAAACTGCCGTCTCGTAAGTTGTTAACTACCACTGATGGTAGGTATTAGTAATAGAACCTCAGTGTCAAAAACTAAAATTTAAGAATAACAGCTTATGGGTTAAGTGCGTTTGTTTTCTATATAGAGCGCGTGTTTGCTATTTTATTTGACGATTTAAGACACTGACTTTACTAATTCTATTTTCAATACCTCTCTTCGCTATAAGGGGACAGAGCGTGTGATTAACATCCTAAGATACCTAGAACGATCCTTTTTAAACTTGAGATTTTTATGACTTCTATATAAGTACTCAAATCTCAAAGAAAGTTTCTACTCTTTGGAGACGATATAATTATATATATATATACTGAGCTCACTTTGCAATAACTAAATAAATTCAGGAACATTTTGTTGTGATTAACATCCTAAGATACCTAGAACGATCCTTTTTAAACTTGAGATTTTTATGACTTCTATATACTCAAATCTCAAAGAAAGTTTCTACTCTTTGGAGACGATATAATTATATATATATATACTGAGCTCACTTTGCAATAACTAAATAAATTCAGGAACATTTTGTTCCCCTCCTTAGTCCATTTTTAATAACTACACAAAATCGACCTTTCTGCTTAATGACGCACAAGGCTTTGTACAAATGTGTGGCAGGGTTCGCAAATGCCTACCTGCAAACGTTTGTAATCTTTGATATCTAAGATGACGGGAGGAAAATTTTGTACTTACACGTGTACAACATGAGCGCAAATGCTCAAATGCCCGTGCCACACTATGTATTCAAACGTCTGAACAGGGGGTGTACTTACGCCGTGACATCTCTGGCGAGTCTTTTCTAAATTATCATGAAATATCTGCCTATAGTTATAGTAGTCAATAATAGACTGTTCACAACAGCTAGAATATCTTGCCACAGCCAATTCCGAACATCTATATGCTCATTTAAGTAATAAATTCACCTTCTGGCAAGAGACTTGGTTAGCGATTTGCCCCTCTGAAAGTCCTGCTATCTGGTCACTGCCAAAGCTACTAAAGAAAACTTTTGCCACTTATCCTTACTACCATTGCGAAAGATTGGTGATAACATGGCCTATAGAGCTGCAAACAAAGTCTCTTTGCCTTGAAATCTACTTGAAACGATGAAGTCGCCGTTCCACCTACCATTTCTTGGTGTGAAAAAGCAATGCCAGGAATCTCCATAACACAGCGGGAGGTAATGGTAACAAATCGAGAGGGCCAAACAGTACCAGCTGTGGTGCTAAACAAGTGTTCTCTCTCCTGAGTTTTGTCCTGTACTCACGTACCTCTTCACGCTTTCTTACACCGTCCTAGGCAATTTTCGTCTTCGTGGTGGACTGCAGACACACCCAAAAAAGGGCGATGGACCAGATGTGTGTGTGATTAACACGCAGCTCCTAAGATGGGTACCTAGAACAACACGGTTACTAGCCAACCGCCAATACGACTTATGCCGTGGTCGCTCAACCAGCGATCTTCTAGAATATCTCACGCAGAGGTAGGGCACAGCGAGTACTCGCTCGAACAAGCCGCCCGAGCGAGTACTTGATCGAATGAGCAGCCTGAAATGGGGAAGTACCTCCACCTTACAGAAAACCGCGGCCATAATAACACTAACTTTGACAAGTGTTGCGATCCTGGTGATGAGTAAGGTTACCAGAGCTCTTTGAGGATTGAGGATAGACAGTGGAGGACCGGCGGTGCTAGTTGCTGACATTGCTTGGCGAAGACGCGGCATGCTGGTACGGCGGTCAGGAAGACCTGATGAAACGGCTGACCGCTGGCCGCCCGCAGGCTGAACAGGTTCCTAAAGCCAGGGATCACTTAATCACCGCCCTGGGAGGCTGATCCGCCAACCTGTGTAAAGTCTCTGAAGTAGTAGTCGTGGACCTGGCTAATACAACAAAGGGGGATCAGGGGCCCTTCCGCCCGCCGTGCCAGCAACCGTATTATCTGTACCGAGCTTTGGCAGTTCTAGTACCGCACCTTTTGTCCTCTAAGCTGTCTGTGCAGTGAATCCTCATATTTAGTCTAAGTAACCTTTTTAAAATATAATGGCAAGAAAAATAAGGAACCATCCACATTATTCACGCAGTCCCCCTCCATCTGGAAACTGCGCATCCGATCATTCTTTTCCTAACGGAAACGCAGGTGCCTCTCCGTTAGGAAAAAGCCTGAACGATACATCGTACCTACATTATCCCGGCTACAAACTCGAGCACAATTTTGTGAGTCGTGCCGGTGTATGTATGTTCGTCCGGGAGGATATCTGCTGTCGCCGCCTTCATAGCCTTGATTTATAAGTCGGCAGACTGGGATGGATTGCGAGAATTTTATGCATCGTACCCGTGGAGGCAGATCTGCTATAGCTTAGAAGATCCTGACGTCTGCGCAGCAGCAGTCACTGAGACAATCCTCGCTGGTATTGAATGTTTCATTCCTAACCTGCGAGTAGCTGCCGGCGTCAAAAAACGACCGTGGTTTAATAGGTCTTGCAGAGAAGCTAAAATTCTTAAGCAAACTGCGTATGAGGCTTGGACCACGGCTCGTAATTATAAGGATCCGAATATTTCTGAGTTAAAACGCAAATTAAATGCTGCCTCGAGGTTCAGTAAGAAAGCAACTGCCAGAGCAAAATTTCAATTCATCGGCAAAATAGGTGGGCGACTTGCGAGCTATACTTCTGGGAGTCGTGCTTTCTGGTCGCTTGCTAAAGCTGCCGAGGGGAACTTCTGCCAGTCGTCGTTACCACCGCTGCGAACGACCGATGGTGACTTGGCCCACAGTGCAAAAGAGAAAGCCGATCTATTGGGCAGTCTCTTTGCCTCTAACTCGAATGTGAACGACGAAGGCGCTGTACCACCTACTTTACCGTGGTGCGGTAAGACCATGCCGGAAATCTCTATAACACAGCGTGAGGTCCGGCGGGCGTTGCTTTCCCTAGACGTTCATAAGTCGTGTGGGCCAGACGGCATACCGGCAGTGGTGCTTTAGCAGTGTGCTCCTGAGTTATGTCCTGTACTCACGCGCCTCTTCACGCTTTCCTACCACACTAGGCAATTTCCGTCTTCATGGAAGACTGCGAATGTGCACCCGGTGCCCAAAAAGGGCGATAGATTAGATCCATCGAATTACAGGCCTATCGCTATTACATCTCTCCTCTCCAAGGTGATGGAGCGTGTGATCAACACACAGCTTTTGAGATACCTAGAAAAACACGACCTGATCAGTGACCGTCAATATGGCTTTCGCCACGGTCGCTCAACTGGTGACCTTCTAGTGTATCTCACACATCGATGGGCACTAGCCATTGAGAGTCAGGGGGAGGCATTGGCATGTAGCCTGGACATAGCGAAGGCGTTCAATCGGGTCTGGCACCGGGGTCTTCTATCGAAGTTGCCATCTTACGGAGTGCCCGAGGGAGGTGGCTAGCTTTCTGTCTGGAAGACGCAATACGAACCGTAGTTGACGGTAGTTGCTCTGATAGCATTGACATTAATACTGTGCTGTCTCCTACGCTGTTTCTACTACATATCAATGATATGTTGGACATCAACAACGTCCATTGCTATGCAGATGACAGTACTGGAGACGTTTATTACACGTCCCTCGTTACGTTGTGGAGGAAAAACGTAAAGAACTTGTGTCTAGTCTAAGGACGGGAAAACTTGGTCCAATTCAACCCTTCAAAGACACAAGTCTGCGCGTTTACCGCTAAGAAAACCCTATTCACTGTGGTCCCACAATTCCCACACTCCCCTCTCCATCTCCAAGAGCATTGAAATCCTTGTTGTTGACATCTCCAGCGATGTTCAGTTCCGAGATCACTTGCTAGACAAGGTAAAGCTGGCGTCCAATAAACTAGGTGTACTCAACAGAGCGAGGCAGTACTTCACGTCAGGGCAGAGGTTGCTGCGTTACAAGTGGCAAGTTCGGCCCCATATGGAGTACGGCTGCCATCTTTGGGCGGGTGCACCCGGATACCAGCTTGGCCCGGATACCTCGGTTCAACGACGGGCTGTGAAAATTGTCGACGATCCCAAACTCACTTGCCGTAACCCTTAAGTCTGAGGAGAGGTTTTGCTTCCCTGTGTCTGTTCTACCGCTTGTACAATGGGTTGTATTATGTGGAATTGTTCGAAATGATGTCCACGGCTACTTTCTACCATCGCACCGCTCGCCATCGGCAGGGAATTCATTCTCACAGTCTAGAACCGAAACGGTCGCGTACAGTGCGATTTCAGAGAAACTTCCTCCCGCAAACGCTTGGGTTGTGGAATGAGCTCCTTGCCAAGGTTTTCTCTAAGGACTACAGTATGGGGTTCTTCAAGAAAGAAGTTATTGAATTTTTGAATGGTCGGCAACCCGCGAGTGATACCCCTAGTGTTACAAGCGTCCATAGGCCACTTTATCCGATTAAACCCAACCAAGACACAAGTCTGCGCATTCACCACGCAAACAAATCCATTTACTGTGGCCCCACAATTCGAGAACAAAACATCTTCAAGAGCATTAAGATACTAGGTGTTGACATTGTTACAGACGTTTAGTACCAAATCCATTTTTTGATTTTTTAATGCTGTTTTGTACTGACTTTTAATTGTTTTAATGCCTGTCAGACAGTTAATTCAAGCACGTAGAAACCAGTGTAGTCCTCAGAAAAAAAAAAATTTATACATACAGGGAAAAATCATGGTTGTCAAGCTGAAACAGGAGAGTCCGCAGCGAGTTCCTGAGATTTATTATCTTAGTCTAGTGATATTTCCATTTTCTTCCACTATGCGAAAAAGAGACAATACTATAATAGTTTAGTAATTGGTTGGGCCTTGTTCGTAACCTATATACTCGGATTGTTTTCTTAATGAAATAACATAGTTTTAAAACTAACTAAGACATAATTTTTCTCTGAAATGTGTATTTGTTACTACCATGTAACTTGGTAACTTCTACGAAGAGTAAGGGCTGGTCAAATATAGAAAATAGTTTAACTTATAAATAACAGGCACAAAGAAGACTAAAGAGTTCTGCCGAAACCTTTGGTGACAATAAATTTGCACACAGTGTTACATATACACAGTGAAAATGATAGTGATAATTACCATGACCACTAACATTACCATTACGCTATTACGATCACCATCGTCATTGCCATTACCATATGAGACGTTTGCATACCATACGTGTATGATTGTACTAGTTTGTATGGAGCACCATATGCATTATAAATTAAAAATTTCCAGTTATATTTTTATGATTTGTGTGAGAATCGATCGCAGGACCTCTGGCGTTATATACACCATATTTAACCGCTGGGCCAGCAGTACAATAGTTACAGTTGAATAGTAAGTTGCCGAAAATTAAGGTATAGATTAAAAATAATATGAACACTTCATCACAACTGATCCTGATTATTCTTAAGGACAGGATATATAAAATGGAGGGGTGACTAACGTATATTTTCTTAAGAACGTACAACTTTACGACGCGGCACCATATTTTTTAAGGTAACTTCTTGTTAATGTCGCATCATAATACTTTGTGACTACATTATCTAGTTAAATTAATACAATATTCATGTTATATTCATGGTTTGTCACTAAATTTAATCTGTAGTTTATTGTTTCTAGTCTTCATTGAAATTATTTGGGATAACGACTTGAAATATCAGTACGTAATAGTGAATTGTCAAGACGTCATCATAAAAGTTTACCGATAATTTAAAGTGACAAGGTATAATTATTTAAAGTGTAAAGGCATTAAAAATCTTTATGACATACTAGATAATATACAGGAACAGGGCCAGCGCTATAATAAACTATTACTATTACTGAAAATCCTCTGTGAGACGTATAAATTATTACGATACCGATGGAACATCTTAACGACATTTTTGCATGAATCGAAATTGTCATTTTTCTCCGTGTAGGCCTTGAACCAAAATTAGCCAATGAACGCCCCTCACCTAGTCCTTGACCTATCTGGTCAGCCAGCATTAAGGAAAGCATTCAACCATTTTCGAAAAAAAATTAAAAAGATAGGGCTCTTTCATGGTCGAACAGACAGATTGACAGCGTAGGATTAGTAATAGGGTCCTATTGCTTGGCACTCTTTAGGTGGGTAGGTACTAGGGTTGCCAGATGGTCGGGATTTGGCGGGATTCTCCCGAATTTTTGTATGTCCTCCCGACTCTCGACAAAGTAAAAAATCATCCGAAAAATAACTTCATTGTATAAAACAATAATTTTAAGTTCCGAATTTACGTCAAACGAAACGTTGCCGCTCAGAAGCTTGTAGAAGCGGCAACGTTTCTTTCTACGATCCGCATCAAGCGTGCGGGGCATGTGTTGAGGTTTTTAATTTCAAGTCTCCTTTAAATAGTGAAAAAGTACAAAAAATTATAAATCTGTGAAATGTAACTCATCATACATGTGACAAGCTAAAAAATAAATTACTGTATTAAATTTTTTTAATTATTGATAATATAGATAATGAGAAAATCATTTTTTTTTTGTTAGTATTTATTTATGTAGACATTTTATCGGCAGCGGACGATGTAACAATATTTTTAAATATTGTTTTTTTAATATATTTACTTAAATTTGATTATCATGCTCCCGACAAAAGTCCCAAAATCCCGAAAAATTGGTTTTTTTTCCCGAAAATAGAGTTATTCGATCTGGCAACCCTAGTAGGTACCCAAATCCTAAAAATATTATTTCTAAATTTAAGGGGATGTATAAATATTTTAAATGAAGCTCAACGTGTTCACAATATTTAGTGATGTCCATTTAACAATATTTACCGATAAATATCCGATTTCAATCAAAATGCATTTTGTGTTCACACGCGATTTAACTTAGCCGCTTGCGTTCAAACGCATTACTCGAACGCGTTCCAAATTCAAAATTTAAAATTCAGATTGCGTTCCCGATGGAATGGCGGGTATTGAGTCAATACAAATATGATATTTGCAGCTTAACACATTTGGTATAGTATTTATTCAATTGAGTTAGAGGTTATTTTTGTTTTTTTTAGCAGCATTATAATTTTCTAAGTTTACAATTCATTTAGCGCATTCGATAACTGTCAATTGTCAGCAAAGCAGCAATAAGATATAGAAAAATATATTTATTTGTTGTAGGAATTGCTTTATCGCCTTTTTTTCCATGAAAATTGCACATTTCAAATAGGGACACATACACCACAAACATGAAGCCAAGGGATATACATACAGATACCTGTATAGGTACATATTAATGTCTGGGTATAGATTTCATATGCGCCATATATTTAAATTTGTACTTTTAAGGCTCTCATATACTTACCTATTTCATAATCCCCGACTTATCGACTAATTAGAAGTATAATAGTGGGGATAGTTTTAAAAAAGTTGATTAAGTAAGTTCATTGTAAATACATTAAAGGCGCAAGTTTCAAATTTTAAAAACAACCATAACTTAGGAACTATAAAGATGTTTAACAAAAAATATTTCAAACCAAATTAGGAGGTACACAAGATTTTCAAATATCCGCAATAATCCTTATTCTACGGAACCCTAACCGAATGCGACTCGACTCGACAACGTCCGCCAACCCTCATTAAGCCAGCGTTCTGAACTTTGGCCTACGCCTCCAAGGCCTGTGCCCCTGCAGTTGGTCGTACCTATAACGGCTGAGGCAATATTATTCAAAAAATCTCAGACAGACGAACGGAGACGCACGGACAAGGAAAATTGGAACCTTTACGAGATCACTTCCATCCTATAAAGTTTCATTTTTCTCTTTAGGATACGGAACCCAAAATGGACACAAGCAGTAAAAAAATCGAAGGCATCATTAAATAAATGTGCAAATAACAGCAGCGACCGCTAAAACAGTTCGAAGGCGTGGCGCTGACTGGGCTGCTTTTATCCATCGTTTTTTTATCGTCCATTTTGATCCGCCATGTCCGTGTGACGGGGCTATTCTTAGACGACTTTGATAGATCAATAGCATCTGATTAAAATTGAATCGATTGCAAGACTTTCGGCGTGGGTAGTAGCAGTCGAGATGTGATGAAATTAGGTAGGTATGTTTTGACTTGCATTCTAGTGCACAATTGTTTTTTTTTAAAAGAAATTTATAATTTTCGTACTTTTCGGTTTTTGATAAGCAGCAACACTATCGTTTTTTAGTTATCGTTTTAAAAAATACAGTGGCCGATTGTCGTTGATGTTAGTCTAAAAACGTTTTAAATACCTACTAATAAGAGTTGTCCATAACACCTAACCTAGGTTAACACATAGTACGTATATTGATGTAACAAAGATAAATAGGATTAAAATACAATAATCTATATTATTTATTTCAACGTGCTATACTTGATATAAAATATGCCTATTAATGATTAATATACTTAATGTTAACAAAAGAAATGTTATGATTCTTGAAACCAGCCATTAAGAATGGGCGACTGACTTTTACTTTTGGTTTTAGATTTAATATTCTGTTTTTATATAATGATTTTAGAAAGAATCTAAAAAACTACATGTTAAGCCCATATTAAGGCGCAGCACCTTCCTAACTATAGCCGCCAAAAGATATTCTTAATTTCCTCTTTTTACAAAACACATTTCAAAAATGTTACAAATCAATTATTGAGAACTATGTATTTATAGAACTTTTAGAACAATTTTTTAGAACTTTATGTATTGTATCTGGACAATAGTTATAGCAACATTAGCTAGATGCGCAACTACTTGAATCCTTGGTATGGCTTACTGTATTTTTGGGTTTTTTATACTTGCGTTAAGCATACTTTTGATTTGCGTAATTATTGCCGTAATGCAAATTGTATTGTGAGTAGTGTCTTAATTTATAACGATACCCATGACTTCAATTTCGTACTGTATTTATATTTTACAAATAGGAAATAAAGAATATCTTTTGGCAGCGCTAGTCAGGTAGGTAGGTATACTGCGCATTAATAGCTCGGTGTTAAATTTCATGACCCTTAAATGCTGCAACAACTTAAATTCAAAGTTGTAAAGATTGAGGTCAAAATCTTCTTGTAAGCTAGTAGCTGTAATCCACAAAATCATCTGAAATGATTTGTATTGGTTTTTTTAATTGACGCCTTCGACAGCTAATAACGAAGGACAAAGTCAGGTGATAATTACGTTTTAATTAAAAACAGCACACATCACAATAGCGGCAATTGCACGCAGTTACTTGCAAGGACGCCGACAACGGATTCAAGTGGAGCATTCGTTTGCTTCTTGGTGTTATATTTGGGCAGGCATTGCACAAGATGGTGCTCTCTCCTCTTCTGTCTTAAATTTTTATTAAGAGGCTGTAATACCCAAATATATATATTTTTTTGCACAATGTAATGATTGTGTTCTTTGGGATATGTTTCAAACCCTGAAAACGTGATAAACACGATTAATGGACTTTTGTTTGATAAAAAGTCCAAAACTGAGTTTTGACAAAGAGAGCTTCAAAGTTCTAAGTGCTATTAATTTACAACTATGCTAAAGCATAGCCGTGTTGGTGCCTTAAACTCTGAGAAAAGTATTTTTTGATAACAATGATGTATAATTCACTATTAATTTATTTTTTGTATTTTAATGAAAATCGCAGCGAGTTGAGATGTAGCTGCTCTATACTCACGCACGCTCAGTTGCATATCGCGTCATCATTGTTTTTACTCAAGTTTTCTGTCACGTCGTACTGCTACTTAATGTTTTTCTTAAAGTATTTCTTCTCGCTACCACATGTATGCAAACGGTCTTCAAATTTACACTTAAACATTGTTTCATAATCTTCATAAAACTATCGATACAATGAATGCTATTTTAGCCAAAGTCATATAATGGAGTAAATTACACGGTCTTAAAATAAATCCATTGAAAATATTGAAAACACAGGTAAAAATTCACATCGAGAATCAACTTCACAAAACTACCTCCAAATGAACTACTTACAATTTGTAATTATCTCTTACAGCGAAAATGTCAAAAACCTTGGCATCATTTTGACCGTACTTTTTCTTGGGTCTCGCCCAGGGTTACCAGATGCAAAATTTAAAAGTCCGGAGAAAAAGCCTGATATCCTTCAAAAAAATCCTGAGAGTTTTTTGCAATTCCAGATTTTTTTTCAGATGTAATTCTTAACTTCATGCTTTTTATTATGACTTAACATGCGCAGTTTTTAACATAATTTAGAGAAAAATCTTTCTTAATAAGGTATCATCGCAAAATAAATATATATACTAGATAAATAAATGTTGATTTTATTTGTGCAATTAAGTCACTATATGTTTAAATATTATTTTTATTATTATTTTTTGTATTTGTAACTTTTTCATGAAAATATTTAAAAATTAACTCTATTTTATTGAAATTTCTAAAAAATCCTGAGATTTCCAAAATCCAGCCGTTATCGTGAGAAGAGTGTAAGAATCCTGAGATCTCAGGACAAATCCTGAGAAATGGTAACCTCGCCACATCTACAAGAGCTAAGCCAAAAACCATACGCTTCTGTTAGTTCGATTACGCGATTATGTAATTTTCTTCTAATATCCACTATAAAATTGTGCTGACACAATTTTTCTCGACAATAATGCCAGCTTCTCGCGGATGACCAATTGAATAAACTTGAGCGTGTGCAGAATTTATGCATACGTTTCATATTTGACAAAAACTCAAGTGGCCACCAATTTATATTTCCATTCTTTCTCTTCTGTATAGCGTTTGTTCAATACCAATATATCTAAAAGAGCGTTTCCAATTCGTAGACATTTCCAATCTTAATATCCGATTATCGATCAAACTTCTTCTGAATAGATTAGCTCATAACACAAATTTTTACAATAAATAATTTTCAGTGCAAGTCATAAAACTTTGGAAAGACCTTTGTCCATTAAGAAAGCTTTCTGAAGAAGACTCTTTATATACCTTTTTTTCAAAAACAAATAAAAATTCTATTCTACACCATAATATACATATATTTAAACGAACTATTTTTGCTACTTATGTAATATCTGCAGATAATAATCTATGTTATGTAAGTGTATGCATTTCAATAGAATTCACGAATTAGTTTTAGGTTGACACTTTACTTCTCTTAATTTCATTACAAAACTGGTATCTATGGTACAACTGTAATCGGAAAGCTGAAGTGGCAGTGGGCAGGGCATATTACGGAAAGGTTCTCTAGTGGTGGCTACATCTGGCCACTTACCGGAAAGCTCAACGTGGGACGTCTGCCAGGTGGACAGATTTTGAAGGTTGCAGGAAGCGGTAGTTGCATGCGGCACAGTTCCGCACGCTGTAGAAAGTTAGGCGAGCACTGCTATTTCTAGCAGTAGACGTCTGTCGGCTAAAAAGATGATAATGATGAAGGTACACTCAGTTGCATAAATGCTAAGATCGAGTGCAGGCAAATCTGTGGTTCACTTACTCACACATTCACACTGTCATAAACTGTTAATAACAACCTTAAAATGAATTAAATTAGGTTCAGATTTCGTATTTTATTTACCTCATCATATGTATATATCAGATCGAGTTTATTATAACTATTTCATATCATTTACTTTCTAAGAAAAACCTACCCAATTAGTACTATCATTCGATGTATTCTTTATTTCACTTCTTTCGTTTCTAGGGATGTGGGTTCAAATTAAGGTATGACCATTATATATGGGTTTTTGTTTGATACCTAATTTTCTAAATTGGACTACTTTTAGATCTTCTTGTAGTTTTGTTTTTGTTATAAGACACATAAAAAAGATAATTGTAGCAAAATCCCAAACTAAGTGCATATAATGCTATCCTTTTAATACAAGATATCATTATACCTAAGTTAAATAAAGCTTTAAGCAACTTTTAAAATCGCGTGCGCACCGAAGAAAAATAATTTAGGGGATTTGAAAATATCAAGTCTCCTTAACATAAATCCATTCCCTTCATGAGTTTACCTTATACAACTCGAATCTAATGCATTGTTTAATGCATTCTGTTTAGAAAATCCAATAACTTGTTCAACTCCGAAACACAAAAAAAATAAACAATATCATACCAACAAATTATCAGAAATAATCTTCCTATATTGTTATTTTTACAAAAAAAAAACAAATTTTTATAATGAATGGTAGAAAACTAATAATTATCTAATTATTATCTACAATTTAAATTGTACACAATCTTGGTTTACTTAACAAGTAAATTATAAGAAATATTTTAAATACTTCTCAACTTCACTTCACAAAATCCTATACTAATATTATAAATGCGAAAGTAAATCTGTCTGCCTGTTACCTCTTCACGCTTAAACCGTTGAACTGATTTCGATGAAATTTGGTATGGAGATAATTTAAGTCCTGAAGAAGAACTTAGGATAAACTGAGCTCAAAAGAACTGTAGCTTGATATCGCAAATTTCATTAGCATAAATAAGGAGTACCGCTACGCCGGTAACCAAATTTAGGTCTGGTGGAGCCGCTAGCAAAATTCGTTATTTGGATCGGGACCCGCTGCACTGATTTAGATGAAAATTAGTATGGAAATAGTTTGAGTCCCAGGGAGGACATAGGCTATTTTTCTTCCCGGAAAATTCGTAATTTCCTGCAGGAACAACTATAAAGTTTGTTAATAAATCCTGCCGCAATGGAGCATCCAATTCAGCTGATATTTTGAACAGTGCCAGTTCAAGATACGGAGAAGGACAAAGGCTATATTATCCCGGAAAATTCAAAAGTTTCCGCGCGAGTAACTATAACCAAACTCCACGAACAAACCACAGCTGCAGCTATAGCTTGCTATAACAAACTTCTTTAGTATAATCAAGGAGTTGCCGTAAAAATCCAACGCAGATAACCAAATTTATGGCGGGTGGAGCCGCTGGCAAAAGCTAGTCTTATATATTTAACTTTAAAATTATTATTATTGTTATAAGAATTCTTGTAAATTTTGTATTTAGGTAAGGTTTTCTTTGCCAAGGTAGTAATAAAAAAGCTTGCATAGAAAGAGTATCGAACCCCCAATTTTAATTTAAAAGTCTATGGTCCATAGCATTCCGCCACGAACAATTTAATAAGTAGTGTGAAATTGTGCATACTAACTATTGAACTATTATTAAGTAGCTAAATTATATTATTACCAACAAGTACTGCATTTATAAGACAAACGACTTTTGTAATTTATGTAAATGTGTGCATCACATTGTGATCGGCACAGCGTAGCGTAAAAAACCTAGGTCTGTGATCGGCACGCACTTTTTGTTCCGAGTTGTATACGCACTTTAACCGTTGACCGTACATCTAGTCCAGAGTAGGTAAACTTATAGAAGCACTTATAAGAAGTTAATAAGTTATCATTAAGCTCCCTCAAACTTAAATATTATTTTATTTAACAGGAAATGACTCAGAACAAGATCTTGAAGATTCGAGCACTGACAACGCTAGAGAAACAAACAAAGCCAGACGAAGGAGGACTGCTTTTACTTCGGAACAACTCCTCGAGTTGGAAAGAGAGTTCCACGCCAAGAAGTATCTTAGTCTTACTGAGAGGTCACAGATAGCATCTGCATTAAAGCTTAGCGAAGTTCAGGTATAACTAAAATATTTTTTTTTGTGCATGGCTTCTTACATATAATACAATACACTGTGAATAGTGTGACGAATACAATCGTAGATATTTTATGCTCAAAATGACTCGGCCAATTCGACGGCAGCGGCTGGTGGCGCGGACAGCCGGCGCGGCACGGCCGGCGGCGGAGCAGCATCTTTTTACCCTTTGCTAGGGTTGCCCATACTGCTACAAACATCATTGCACTTTATTTTGTCGTTAATTACTTTTTACTGTACAACAAGCCTATAAAACTGACTCATTTTTAGGGTTCCGTAGCCAAGTAGCAAAAAATGTGACCCTTATAAATTAATTACGTCCGTCAAAACATCGCAGGCTTATAATTCCGCAATATATAAGATTCGAATAAAATTTTAGTGTTTTTTGTCTCCGCCATACAGATTTGTTATGAAAATTGACCAAGTGCGAGTCGGTATCGCGCACAAAGCGTTCCGTACCATTATCTCTAAAATATCATAATCTATAAAAACAGCAAAAAAAAGACGTTTCTTGTATGGGAGCCCCCCTTAAATATTTGCTTTATTTTAATTTGATTATTTATTTTTAAAGTGAATATATCACTAAATATTCTGTAAATATTTCAAGCGTATACTTGTTGCCGTTATCAATATCGAGCAAAAACGAGCAAAAAAATCAGGTTTGCTGTATGGGAGTCCCCTTAAATATTTATTTTATTCTGTTTTTTTGTATTTGAAGTTATAGCGGGAACAGAAATACATTTAATACATTTAACTGTCTAACTACCACGGTTCATGAGATATAGCCTGGTCAAAGACGGACGGACGGACGAACAGCGGTGTCTTAGTAATAGGGTCTCGTTTTTTACACTTTGGTTAAGGAACCCTAAAAATCAGGAGAAAGCACAAAATATCTTTGTCGTAAGTGCCAAAAATAAGTGAGGAATTCGTTTGTAAAACCGGCTAAGTGCGAGTCTGGCTCGCGCACCGAGGGTTCCGTGCAAACTTTTTATATGTTGTTGTATATTATTAAAAATATATTTTTTTAAATGATTTAACTAAAAGTTACGGTTTTTGCAATTTTTCCTTTATCTGTACTTTAAGACGTGGCTTCGTACCAAATTTCAAGATTCTGAGTTTACGGAAAATACCCAGTGGGTTTTGAGATCCCCTAGCGAGTTTTAAAAATTTGCGACATAAACGGCTGTATCTTTTGATTGCGTTGGCTTAGAAGTTTTATTTTTCACAGCTCCAAGGGACATTAGACTTGAGTATTTGATATAAATTTTAGTTTGATACCTCCACGCGTTCCTGAGAAAAAGGGTCTTGACCCGACAGACGGACGGACGGACGGACGGACGGACCACAAAGTGATCCTATAAGGGTTCCGTTTTTTTCCTTTTGAGGTACGGAACCCTAAAAACATTACTCAAAAACCACTGGGTAGATTTTACTTTGCGTATCGGTTTCGATAGACGAATGTTTCTAAGTACCAATAACATAGGTATGTTTTATTTAAAAAAGATTACTTAACTCAATAGGTATTTTAAGTGTTTTAACTATCGAATACATTTTTCAGGTTAAAATATGGTTTCAAAATCGACGAGCAAAATGGAAACGTGTAAAAGCTGGTCTCGCGTCTGGAAGTCATTCGAGCGGAAAGAACAGTTCCGGTACCAAAATAGTTGTACCGATACCGGTTCATGTAAACCGATTTGCAGTTAGGACGCAGCATCACCAGATGGAAAAGCAAAGTGGCTTACAATTTAGGCTAGATCGTACCTCACAGCCTTTATCAGGAAGCTTGTTACCGTCTCAAAAATCAGCTTTTTTAAGTGCTACAAAAATTTCTCATTCAGAAAACCGACAAGAACCGCCAATTTTAAATCCTGCGTTAAATCGCAACTCTATTTATGATGCTAGTATGTCTGCAAGGTTGGCAACATTGAGTCAAGCGGCCCATCTAAGGCACTTTCCTAATCAAAATGGCCGACTGAGCTAAGTTATAGTTTACAGTAACAATAAACCACTTTCATATTTATTTCAAATGTATAAATGCGTATTTAAGTTATTATTAGTTATCTAAATAAGTATAATGCCTAATTATTTAATAACAAATTTATAATTAAATATTGTGTGGAAAATTTCGTGTAAATTTTTACTTCCTTGCCGAATAAAAAAAATATCTACCTAATAATAAAATTTAAGGATTTTTTATGGCCAACCTACATGATACGGTCACGTAGGCGTGGTCCATTTATTTAAGAATTGTTTTGTTTCAAAACTCTGTTCTAAAACGCCCTAAGTATGTATCAATTTCTTAACTTAATTTATACTTTAACGTCATAATACAATGGTATTAAGAATGATTACGGAATCTATAACAACTACTCATTTGAATAATTCTTATTTAGCAAGTTCATTACAAATCCGTTTAACTTTTTTCAAAACATAAGGATTTTTTTTCGTATATTAAACGTAGATGAATCGATAGTTACCTCAACTGAAATAATTTCTTTAAGTTTATATTCCCTTAACACAGAAAGTCAATAGACTACAATATCAATGGACTGTCAAAAGCACAAACTATTAACAGAATTGCCCTTTGACATTTTGACAATGAAAATGAAATATTAGGGGATACATTTTAAGTCCACTAAATAAGTTGATTTCTATAAGTAGGGAGAATGTAATTTGATAAGTTTTTAGGACTATAGCTTACTTTTTTTAACCTACTTCGAAAAAATTGATCTTCGATTTGACTGTAGATATGTGTTTTCGTGTATGGCTTCTCTCTGAAGATTTTGTAACTGATTTGTAGATATTTTTTAACCGCAGTCTTTATTTAGTCATATAAGTACCTGCCTATTTTAAATTTCGTCTAACTAACCTACCTAAACCGACCTTTTTTTTTTTTTTTTTTAACGCTGGGAAATCCTCATGGATACCACCCCGCCGCGGGGGCGGTGGGGGGGTTATGTCAGACTTTTACTGACTAAAACCCAGCGGTGTCCTTCCGGGGCGCCCTATGCAGGGGTCACGGGTGCGCTTTCGCATTCTTCCGCAACCCCCACGGCTTCGGCCTGCCAAAAGTTCTGCAGGCCCCCTCCCAGAATTGGGGGAATAAAGGTGGAAAACATTCCCCCCCCTCCTAGTGGGGGACGCACAGGACACACTGCGCGTCCTCTCCATGGGCCTCTTATTTCAATGGCGATGAGCTCCGCCCGTGCTCACCACCAGGAGGTCACGTTATGGGGGCAGGTGTAGGTCCTCGACCCTCCTCCTGCGCCCGGCTCTCCGGCGGCGAATAGGGAGGGCAGTTAAATCGATCTCCCTCTCCCTCTCCGCCGACTCCTTTCGCGAGATAACCTCCTCGCAGAAGGACAGAACACAGTTCCACGCCCTCTCGCTTCCAGCCATGGATTTTATCACGGCCGACAGCGTGAGGTCGGTCCCCACGACTGCGACGAGTGCACGGCGCAGCTCTGCCTAGGCAGGGCAATCCTCCAGTGTGTGCTGCGCCGTATCCACGTCGCAACTACAGTGATGGCACCTCGTCGTCGGCTCTCTTCCAGCTATATCACACAGGTACTTGCCGAAGCAGCCGTGCCCCGAGAGCACCTGGGTGAGCCGAAATGTGAGTGGTCCTCGCCGTTTGTCCGTCCATTTTGACAACACTGGACGGACGGCCGCGACGGTTCTTACGCCAGCCCCGGGAAGGGCTAGCTGTTCCCTCCATCTCCCTAGGAGGAACCGTCGGATCAGCAATTTCCGCCGTCCTTCTTCCTCCGCCTGAGGCAATTCGCCTTGGGCTCGCAGTTCCGCGCGCCATCTGTACACAGACGCACGGACTTCGGCCTCGAGTTCCCAAGGCGGTGACCCCGCCAGCACACACGCCGCCCTATAGGAGACGGTGCGATACCCCCGTATTACTCTGATGGCCATTGCCCTCTGCGGCATTCGCAATTGGGCGAGATTCGGCTCAGTCAGAGCGTCAGACCATACGGGGGCGCCGTATAACGCCATCGACTGCACGACCCCTAAGTACAGGCAACGGCATGCTGTATTAGGCCCCCCCAGATTCGGCAGCAGCCGGGAAAGAGCACCGGCCGCAGCCATCAACCTGGGGACCAAACGCCGGAAGTGGACGCGGAAATTCCAACGACTGTCGAGGACGAGCCCAAGGTACCTCATGTTGGACCCGAGATCATAAGGCGTTTCATGTTTAAACTAGGGCCGTGGTTAAAAAATATCTGTTGTATACAAATATAGAAATATGTATTTTATTTTTTTATTTTTTACGTTTTTTTTCGTTGAAAAGTCTCAGACAAAAGATATGATCTGAAATCAGAGCACTGTCCGACCTTATAAAAAGAAATTTAGGTGAGTTCAAAACATACATTTCTGAGGAGCAAGTCGGTTAACGCCAGATGTGCGTCAAATCGGTGCGTATTATAGACGTTAATCTGTGGGCGGGACTAGGGGCGACAAACTGTTCTATTGTTGATAAATGGGAGTGATCATATTTTAGCCAACCTTGAAATTAAAGGTACCAAAATTAAATACCAAAGTCTTCTTTTATATAATTGCCGCATCCACCGAACCCAAAAAAAAGATAGAATTTAACAATTTCTTACAATTGAATACCTAAAAATTTTAACTTTTCTAAAATTATCTAGCCATTAATATCAAACTTTAGAAAACTTCAAGAATCAAAGAGATCTGAATCAAACAATAATAATTTTTTTGAATTAATTTCAATAGTTATTTGAATACAAAATTGTGGTAGAAACTGTTATTTCGCAGCAAAAAATACGTCGTGTGCAAATGAGACCCATTTATCCGGAGGATTCTATCAGTGTTACCTGTAATTATATAAATAAATTTTGATTGTTATATGAACCGATAGCAATACCTTACAGCTTAATTTACTAAAAACTTTATTCTGGTGATAATTTTTAAGTAGGATAAAAATATGTTTGTGTTTATTTCCAACTTGGTCTATCTGTTCAATCGATAAAAAACATTCAAGCGTCCTTACCAACTTTTAATAATTTACTAAATTATTTTATTAAAAATATCAAGTTTTTTTGAAGACTAAAGTATCGCATTTGTCATACTTATCTACTAATCCATTTTTATAAAAATAGTTTCTGGTCGACGCCGGTTAGTCAAAAAAAACGTTCCTAACAATGAAAATTATTTTTGCAAACATTTTTGCTATAGTAGTTCTAAGACAAACTAGCTTTGGTTTACAGATAGCTGAGTTAAAAGTTGATGTGTAGACTTGAGTGTTACCACACGAGTTTATTTTAAATATTCACAAAACGGAATCCTAACAGTGAAATATTATACGTACGCTAAATTTTGTTAACAATTAAACACGTACTAACAAAACTCGACCGGGTGGCCATAACACAATAGGATTTATCAAAATTCTCTAGAGGCGTGGTCGGCCATTTGCCGCGGAGTTAGCGCCTGGGGCGCGATGATACGTTTTTTCTTGTATTTGCAATTGTGATAGTTAACTGGGGTGTTAATTTGACTGGCGAACCGTCAAAGGTTTTTTTGTTGGCTACCTAATTGTTGTTTATGTTTTTTATGGGAAAATAAGATTGATATGGATTAGATTTAGAAGTTTTATTTCGTTGCTTGTGGAATCCCTTCAGTTATAATTTACAAATGTTATTTAAACAATTAAAAAACTATATTTTTTTAGTGATAAACTGATGCCTAGCCAATCAAAAACCCTTAAATTAGTAGTCATCCTTAAAGAATCGAAACAGCGGGGGTCCTAATCTCCTGGTCAAAAATCGTCGTTTTTTCGGTACTTTAAGAACCGGGATTTTCTGAGAGATAGCCAACCGCGCCTCTAGAGAGTTTAATTTTGACAAATACTTACAGAAGTTTCTAGAAATATAGGTTTTCTTATCTATTTCAGAAACAATTTTGAATAATTCATCTAAGTTTTAGAAACCATAATGAATTCATAATAATAGACGATATACATTCTATGGTACGTAGTATCTAAATTTATATATGATTTTTCGAAATCGGTTTAAGTTTTTAGGCCTTTGAACGCTTGCAACACTTAGGGCATTATTCGCGCGTTGCCAACCCTTTAAAAATCTAATTACTTCTTTCTTGAAGAACCTGGTCCTTAGAGAAAAACTTGAGAAGGAGCTGTTTCCACAACCTAAGCTGTCGCGAAAAGAAGTTTCTCTGAAACCGCACTGTACGTGACCATTTAGGTTCTAAGGTGTGAGGATGAATTCCCTTGCCGTGGGTATTATTTCGAACAATTCCTCAGAACAAATCCCATTGCGGTAGAACACACACAGACTCAGACTTCGGGTTCGGATACAGCTTGTGAGATTGGGATAGTCGACGATTCTCACAGCGCGTCGTTGAAACGAGTCAAAAGAGCCAATGTGGTCCACACACAACACCACCACCACACCACCTGCTATAAGGTGAATCCTATGTAACACAAATCACCGCATATACATTGGTCCTTTATTATATTCAAGCCACATCTTCTGTGATGCGCCCTATTGGTCTCAGCAAAATATGAGGTGGCACCTATGTCATGCAACAAACCGCATCCATATCGGTCTAGTAGTTTCTTAAAAAAAAAGCGAATACTCATATAATGTACACACAAACAAACTTTCACCCTAAACGCATACTGCCTCCGTTTGATTTGAAGGAAAAATAAGGTCAGGCGGGGCAAGTGCGTCATACATTTCTTCAAGTGTAAGTTTAAATAAATGTCCATATTTTTCAAAATTAAAATCTTTTTATTCAAATGGGTTACTAAGAACAGTTTCCAATCGTCAAGTAAATTAACTACAACTAGCTTTGCAAACTAATCACAATACTGTTTTATTGCGTGCGTCCCATAGGTAGGGTTGCCATCCGTCCGGGTTTCCCCGGATTTGTCGTAGTTTAGAGGGCGTCCGGGGAGCGTCTATACGGGGTTTCATATAAATTCCGGGTTTAAAAGTTCCTAAAAACTTTAAGAACCTTTTGTTTTGATAACAGAAAAATGTTAGACTGCAAACAGTTGATTATAACGCTTTATTTCTTAAGAAGACTAAAATTAGTTTATTTTTTTGATTTTTCTAAGTAACTTTTAAAAATAAACTGTTGACATGTTCGGGTTCTAAGCTCCAAAATCCAGGGCTTTTAGGCTTCTTGTTCTAGTTGTTAGGTAATCTTTTACCAATAGGTAATCTTTGTAAAATCACAAACGAAACATTATATTATAGTGTATCAACTAATAAATTCATGTTTTGTATTGAAACACTTAATAATGAGAGAATGAAAGATTTACAATATAATATTTATATTATGTAAATATTTTTTTTTTATTATGCCCATTGTTTTTCAGATTGCATAGGGCGAGGCAACATGTGATACGTTAAAAGTCTTCAATTATTCTGTGACGAGATTTAAAGTTACTCCCGAGAAAAATATAAAACATTTTTAAAATATAAAGGTTTCTAAAACTTATCTGTTTACGCAACTTATAAAATAAGTATTTATAATTTATTTAGTATGGGTATATGGTATATTAATCCCAGTATATACTTTTTTTTTTCAAAGTTGGCATATAGACGCAGTTTCCTATTAAAACGGGTAAGTGCGTCTACATAAAAAAAGCCATATAGGCTCTGTTTTAGGATTTAAAGACTATTTTAAGATAGACCCGGTAAAACGGCATACCGCTGGCCGCCCGCAGGTTGAACGGGTTGCCGAACCCAGGGATTAATTTAATCTCCGCCCTGGGAGGCTTAACCGTGCAAAGTCTCTGAAGTAGTAGTCGTGCTTTCGCAGCTCTAGTACCACACTTTTCATCTCAGTAGTTGTCTGTGCAGTGAATCCTCACTTCAGTCAAAGAAACTATTTTAAAAATGGCAAAAGATAAAGTGTTTTTTCAGCGATTACGCCACCCACGTTCACTGTGGACTTTTGCAACATTACGGGTATTCACGCCAACCTTAACGCAGTTCACCACCACCTAATGAGACTGCGCAGCCGACCACCTTCTTTTTAACGGAGAGAATCTGCTGTCGCCGCCTTCATAGCCTTAAAGACAGGGACTAGTCAATATTGTGGGTGCGGCATTATAAGTCGACAGACTGGGATGGATAAGTCATATTTGACATCATATAATACATTTTATTATAAATATTTAAATAGTCCAGGAGGAATCGGCGCATGAGTACCGAAAACTATTCGACCTCAATTTTTTTATGCGATCCTCTTCAAATTGCCCTTCTAATGATATAAATGCATGTTGCCATGGCGCAACCCGGTGCCATAATGTTTAAACAATTGCAAAGAATTGTTATTTTTCAACCGGACAAATTTTTTTCATATTCTTTATTGAAATACCAATAAAAAAGGTCCTATGACTTTTAACGATAAAGTCAATATTTTTAAAGATATGAATTTTAAAGCTTCGAAAAATCTCAAATTTGGGTACTTTCGACCCATGAAAAATATATTAAAAAAAAACATAATGTCTAAGTAATATTTTTTTTTAATTCTTTATACAATTGTTAATAATAAAGTTAAAAGAGATTTTCAAAAATTTCTTTGTTTATATCTTTTTTTTAATTGTTAATTCCGCGCGCTCGCAAGTATGCGTCGCTTACCTCTAAGTATCGCTTAACGATTACCACTCCTTGGTATTGACATATCCAGCGTTGTTTAGTTCCAAAATCATTTGCAAGACAAAGTAAAGCTGGCGTATAAAAAACTTGGAGTACTAAACAGAGCGAAGCTGTACTTCACCTCGGGGCAAAGGTTGCTGCTTTACAAGTCGCTAGTCCGGCCCCAATACGGAGTACTGCTGCCGTCTCTGGTCGGGCGCACACGGATACCAGTTGGGCCCTTTTAACTCGGTTCAACGATGGGCTGTGATAATCGTTGACTATCCCAAACTCACAAGCCATATCGAACCTTTAAGGCTTTGAGATAGGAAACTTGGGCCATAGTTCACCATACTGGCTCAATGCGGATTTTAAGACGTTATCCAGCTAGTGGCCGTTCAACTGTCAGAGTTTTGAAGCAGCCAATCAGGCTTTTGACTTGACTTGACCACAGGCTGAAAACGACCCCTTAGACGGCACTAGATATACCTACCTTGACATACAGCGCGAAGTTGCCATGACGCACAAACGACTTGAGAAAGTAAGGCTTGGGCAACGGGACACCAGAATCACTCATGCCTATCTCAAAAAGATAGTAGGCAAAAAACATCCTACGATAGATGCGACATGTGATATTCAGCATCTAACTTAATGAAAAAGATAAGGACAGCTCCAACACGCATGAAGTAAGTATCTACACCAATGGCTTTAAAACATAGTCTAGCACAAGAGCAGGAGTCTTCTCCCACGACCAGAAAATCAATACCCTAGCTTCCATGCAAAATGTGTTGAGATCACCTGTGCTGCAACAGAAACTAGGAATGTAAGCGATCTCTCGTTGGTTTGTTTGCTACAAGCTCTTAATAATAACTGTATCAATAGCGGACCCATTTTGTAGAGTCACTGTATAGCCTGAAAGAAACATGCAAGTTTTACTCGCGAACAGGTACGTGGATTATCTGTCGTAGAAAATAAAGATGCAAAGTTGCTTAAGCACATACCAAAATATCAGGCAGTCAACCACAGACACAAACATGCAAAATTTTTTGCAACGGCCAGATACGTGGCTGATGTTTTCATAGAATTTTAAAAATAGTGTTGATAACAGTTTGCCAAAACATCAATCAGAAATTCGGGGTACCTGCGATCTATGCCATCCACGGCCAAACAACGGTCTCATACGTGGCTGATGTTTTACCTGTTCGTTCAGAACAGCATTTTGAACGCAAAATTGGAACATCAGCCATCAACCCGGGGAAAATACTCAAATGCCTTAATGATATATTAAATAAAAATTTGTTTGCGTGTTTAATATTCTTATTATATTTTTTTTCTAGCCAGTCTCTACATTTCTGGCTGATATTTTGGTAAAATATTCTGACAAAACACCAGCCACTTACTTGATATGCAAACAAAATAGTTTGAAGCGCACAGGGCCCGAAGGAACAACTTTAAAAAAAAATCTGGGCTATTGTCTCAGAATTGCTGTCTGATGTTCAAATTTTACGTTCGATATGCTGTTTTGAACGTTCTGTCAAAACATCAGATACGTATCTGGTTGTTGCATTTTTTTTTGCATGTTTGTTTCTTCATCTACGCCTACTGTCCCCGGTTGGTAGGCTGATGTTCCGGCTTTTGTATGAGCAACCTGGAATCTTTACTTTCCGCGGCAGATAAATCGTTGTACCTGTTTAGGAGTAAAACTTGCACGTCCCTCTTACTTAAGCAGGCTGCACAATATTGCACTGAAGAATTGAGTCACTATTGACATAGAATTAAAAAGTATTCTATTCTATGTACGTTCTGTCATGTGTCAATCAAACATGTAAAATTCTTAAAAATAAAACCACGTTTCCTTACGCTGGTAATATATAATTCAATGCGTTTCCTATTGATTTTGTCTTATTTATGTAACAATTTATTTAGCTTTAAATAATGTCAGAAGAAAAGATTACGGTGCCAAAAATAAGTAATGTGTTATCTCAGTACCTACGGCCAGAACGATTTGGTATCGACCCTACACTACCGGAACAAATTCAAGGTGGGTGCATTGGCGATTTACATTTTCTAACTTTCTATCTCAACAAGTTACTAATACGATTTCTGATTCAACAAAGCACTATTTGTTAGTGAATCACCTATCCTCTAAAGTGTTCACATACATTAAAGAATGCAACGATTATACTTCAGCCATCGTTCTGCTGGCTGCACTGTACTTTATCAGCTATTTTTTTTCGACTTCATATTTTTTTTGGGGATAGAACTTACTGTCATTAATCTATCTACAAAGTTTTATCATGCGGAACTTCATAGTTTTCGAGAAATAAAATATCGAAAATTCAGTGTCGTAGGATAACTTTGCTTTTACCTCACATAATAAAAGAACAACGAAAGTAATAGTGCATACAAGAATACCGCGTTTACATAATTTATCATTTTTTTTGTAATATCTTTAAACATTACATGGTAATAATAGCCATAAATGTAATATTTCAGTAATTTAGATAATACTATATTATTATGTATGCACATTGCACATATATAAATATTTCGTTCATTTCATATTTTTTTTTTGGTGGGTAGAACATGGATGAAAGTATTTTGATCAAAATTGTACCAACCAACTGTACTTATTTAGTGTAGTCAGGGCGACCCATTATCATTCATCGTAAATTTAAACAATCGATCTTATAATTCTTATTATTGATCGATTATTAGTCTGTATTTCAAATCTTGTTTTAATTTTTACATTACAATAAATAAATTGTGTTCACCTTGGTTTTTTGGTAGAAATGAATTTTCTATGATTCTAAGGAATTACTCAAAAGACTTGTATCCATTGTCAACAATATAAAAAAAAAATAGTTAAGTATTTTTTTTATTTATTACTGTTTGGTTTTTTGTTCATTTTACTTATTTTTTGGAATTTATGTGTTTGTTTTAGATTATAAACACGTAGGAAGTGTTAAACTGTTTGTTAAAAAGCTACTACTATGTAAAATTTAGCAGTAAGTGATACAAAAACTTTAAATTATAAAAGTTATTTTTCCATCAGTATTTGTTTATAATTTTTTTAACAAAAATCGCTAATTTTTCGTTTTTTGCGCTTTTCCTAACTCAAGTGACGTAAAAACAATACAATGAGTATGTTTTTTCCTGTCCCAAAAAAATATTACTATTTAAAGTCAATGCCTTTTAATGTACAGTGCTTCCGAATGGCTGAAAATAGTTCGAATGTTTTTAAATTCGCGAAAATTACCTAATTTATTAGCAGCAAATACACAGAAAAAAAGGTGTTTTTTTTGTGGTGGCAATATAAATCAAAGAGTTAAATGCCCGGCTTTAAATGTCAAGTGTCAACTGTGCTCTAAAAGAGGACATCTTGCTAATGTATGCTGGAGCGGTAGTTCTGTGAGCTTTATTAACAAAAGATTTGCTAACACTATGAATCTGGAAAAGAAGCCATGTAGACAGACTATTACTTTGGCATCGTTGAGCCATATTTCATTTGTTGAAGGCATCTGTTTTGCAACCTTAACTTTGAATAAACATACTTAAAAGCAACGTCCGCTTTTTATTGTCAGCAATCTGTGCGCAGACGTTATAATTGGACATGATATATTAAAGACACACAGTTCTCTAGAGTTTCAATTTGGAGGTGACAAAGAACCACTGCGTATATGCAACGTTATGAAGGCTTCTGTACCACCAGCATCTTTGTTAACCAATTTATCACTGAACATTAAACCTATAGCTATAAAATCCAGACGCTATAGTTATGAAGACAAACAATTTATTGAAGAAGAAGTATCTTAGATTTTAGACGACGGAGTTTTCACAATCAATAAATTGACACAACTGGATGCTTTCCCTTTACTTATTATGGAGACTATTGTTTCACAAGTGGATAATTTTTAATCAAATAGACCTCAAAAGTGCTTATCACTAAATGCCGATCCTAAATAGTGAAAGATATTTACTGCTTTTGAAGCTTGCGGTAATCTTTGTCAATATACTAGAATACCGTTTGGAGTAACAAATGGAATTGCTGCTTTTCAACAAACACTAAATTTTATCATAAAAACAAAAAAATTAAAGGGGACGTTTTCATATTTAGATGACGTCACTATCTGCGGAAAAGATATTTTTTATCATGATCAGAATCTCAATTCATTTATGGAAGAAGTTAAGAAGTATAACCTGACTTTGAACGAGAGTAAATGCGTTTTTAGAACCGACAAGATAAAGCTGTTAGGTTACACAATTCACAACAATGTAATTAAGCCAGATGAAGATCGATTGAAATCGTTAATAGATCTTCCAATTCCAAAAGATAAAGCATCACTCAAAAGAGCTTTAGGCTTATTTGCTCACTTCTCAAAATGTATTCGTAAATTCAGATGAAAACGCTTTTAACACATTAAAATTAGAGATTTCCAAATCTGCCCTAACAGCTATTGACGAATATGAAATATTCACCGTTGAAACTGATGCTTTAGATTTCGCTATTGCGGCTACACTTTCACAAAATGGACGCCCAGTAGCATTTTTTTCAAGAACTCTATCAAATTCCGAGCGTAGTCATTCATCGATTGAAAAAGAAGCAAGTGCAATTGTTGAGTCAATACGGAAATGGCGTCATTATCTTTTAGGGAGACATTTTGTACTGTTAACTGATTAGCAATCAGTATCGTTTATGTTTAATCAAAGCCATTCTTGCAAAATAAAAAGATAGAAAGATGGCGTTTGGAGTTCTCCTGCTATAAATATGATATTATTTATCGTAGTGGAAAAGAAAACATAGCAGCTGACGCCCTTTCACGTGAATGTGCTAATATAAATAGTGATAAACTTTACACTTTACACAATTATCTTTGTCATCCAGGTATAACGAGAATGTATCATTGGGTTCGGTCTAAGAATCTGCCTTATTCAATTAACGACATCAGATTAGTCACAGCTTCTTGCCCAGTGTGTGCAGAAATAAAGCCTGGCTTCTTCAAAACCACTGGTCAACTCATAAAAACGATTAAACATTTACTTCAAAGGGCCTGTCCCATCTCGTACTCAGAACGTACAGTATTCTAGATTTCCTTATGCTTATCCCTATAAGGATTTGTCAGCAAATACTGTTATAAAATGTTTGAGAGATCTTTTTTCAGTATTTGGGATTCCTTTGTACATCCATTCTGACAGAATTTCTTCGTTCATGTCTGAGAAATTTAAGAATTTTTTAACATCCGTTGGAGAAGCATGTAGCAGAACTACACCTTACAATCCAAAAGGAAATTGGCAAGTTGAGCGATTAAATGGAATACTGTGGAAGCTGTGTCTTCGTTCCAAAGATTTTCAAGTAGGTCATTGGGAGCAAGTCTTACCTATGTCGCTGCATGCTATACGTTTACTATTATGTACAATAACTAATGAAACCCCTCATGAGATAATGTTTACACATACTAGACGTTCTGTGAATGGCGAATCTTTACCTTCTTGGCTTATGACGTCAGGACCGGTATTGATGAAAAAGAATGTTAGAATTTCTAAATATGACCCCGTAGTAGAAGAAGTGGAGCTCTTAGAATCAAACCCCTCTTACTCCTTTGTAAAAATGCAGGACGGGCGAGAAACTATCGTGTCAAACCACCGTATAGCTCCATGCCCATCATTTCAAGTCGATACAGAGATTCAAAATGTCTCCGATGATGATGCTGAAGATAATGCTAAGTCGTCGCAAGCAATTGAAGAAAGTCTTTGCAGGACACCAAGAATAAGGAGATCCCCTGCTTATCTTCGAGACTATTTGGTGGAATAATTTAAGGGGGTGAGATTGACATAGAATTAAAAAGTATTCTATTCTATGTACGGTCTGTCATTTGTCAATGTAAAATTCTTAAAGTTCCTATTGGTTTTGTCTTATTTATGTAACAACTATTTATTGGACACGCGGCCACAGTGGCTAAATGGGAAGATCAATTAGCAAAGTGGGGATAAGACAACAAAATTATGGGACCCGAACTAATTGGGCCGATGCCTGACAACTGCACAAACATCAGTGAGCAGAAAATGTGACTGCATACAAGCTAAGGCTAGTCGCACAAACTCAGGAGGAAGTACCTTCACCACATAACTGGCATAATAACATATCACTGCCAACTAAACAAACCTCTGTACAACATCGGCATCACCCACCCACAATGCCCCATGGAGAGGCTGTTTGGAAGCTGCGCATCAACTTATATGATCTTGCACTGCAGAAGTGTGAGCAGTCAACGGGCAAAGCTTTTGGACATGAGATTGTATGAGTAACAAACAACGGACAGCTTGGTTCCCCATTTACAATGGTCAAAGTGAGAGAATGTAATTAAGTCAAATCAAATTTAACCGACCGATTCCGACCCTACAAAGACACAAGTCTGCGCGATCACCGCTAAGAAAACCCCATTTACTGTGGTCCCACAATTGCAGAACAATCCCCTCTCCATCTCCTAGAGCATTGGGATCCTTGGTGCTTACATCTCCAAGACAAGATGAAGCTAGCGTTCAAAAAACTTTTATTCAATAGAGCAATAAAGAGTACTGCTGCCATCTCTGGGCGGGTGCACCCGGATATCAGCTTGGCCTATTTGACTTGGTTCAACGACGGGCTGTGAGAATTGTCAACGATTCTAAATTCACTTGCCGTATCGAGCCCTTAAGTCTGAGGAGAGACTTTGCTTACCTGTGTGTGTTCTACCGCTTTACAATGGGATTTCTAAGTCCTGAGAAATTGTTCGAAATGATGCCCCAGGCTACTTTATACCATCGCACTGCTCGCCATCGGCAGGGAATTCATTCTCACACTTTAGAACCGAAATGGCCGCGTACAGTGTGGTTTCAGAGAAAATTCCTCCGGCGAACGCTCTGGTTGTGAAAGCTAATTATAAAAAAAAGTGTGTGCCTGCGTGGTAGAGTTCCAAAAACGCTGGCTGCATTTTCCCTCTGAATCGAAATACTTATTATCTGAGCGAAAAATAAGCCAGCCCTCTTGTCGCCAGAAGCAGCTTTTAAGCACGGTAAAATAGATTTAAAAAACTTATGAGCGGATGGACCCCATGGGCCGAGCGTCTCTACTGCAAACGGCACAGATATGTTACTCGAAAGTAATTTACTATATTTGAGCCGCTTGTTGCGCTCTGCATTTACGGCAGCCACCGCGGCTTTTGCACTCGTTTACCTGAAATAAGATCGTGCCAAAGCTCGGCCACGCTCCCAGGCAACGAGTGTCATAACATCGGGCCGTTTAACATCATCACGCACCTCACCTACAGGTTTTAGTACAGAAGGTACGTTAACGGTGGGAAGGGCTCTTTTGATCACATCATTAAGTGAGCCGTGACCGGAGAATCTGCCGGCACTTTTCCGCTATGAAAGTCAATGGAGTCCAAACTGATAAACATCGCTACCACACGAGCATCTGTGAGGACAGCATATTGCAACCCCGATGCGAATACCAATAGCTACTCTGAAGCTGTCACTGTCAAGCATTGCTTAATGGTGGAGATTTCGTAAATAGATTTTAAATTATTCTTAATGCCGACCTTTGAACATAATTTAAAAAATAATAAAGAAGCCCTAAACTCCTTGTATGCAGCAATTAGGTACCTAAAAAGACACAGTAGGTCAACAACTGAAATCCAGGAAATCAAAACGATTGTGGACAAACTAAAGTCACAGACATAGCCCGAATAGTTATCAAGCTGAAGTAACAATGGCCAATCATTGCTAACGGAACAATGCAGCGTGGGGCGGGCTGATGGGCTTCTATCATCTCTACTGGTAGACGAGTCACAGGAAATCTGTAGGTACAGGCTACAGTTAGATAAACAGGCGGGCAAGGCCTATTTAAGTAGAAGACGAAAGAAAGCCTCAAGCTGAAATGTATCAAAGATTTTTTATAAAATTAGAATAAAAAGAATCCTCTGAAAAATATCTATAATATTCCGATAATGGGAATATTATACTACCTATTAATCTACTCCCATTACTAAATAACATTATCCCATTTAGTTTGGATAAGTCACACATTGTGGGGTTGAGTTTGCAAATCCGCGTGTCGTTTTAAATCTATTTTCGTTGTTGTATTTTGTAATGCTAATGCGAATCATGTTGTGGTGATGCCGGAATAGAATATTAGTGATGTTAGGACTGGTATTTATTATAGATTTTGTCGATAAGCACATCTACTTTTACCTCATAGTACGTATACGTAGAATAAATAGGAAAACGATGTATATGTAATTTGAAACTATGTTGTAAAAACCCATTTATTTAAAATAGGCCGGCCACTTGCACATAATTTTGATATTGGACTGTTTAAAGTTATTACCCATTCACCAATCCACAATTAAATAAATTTA
Source organism: Apoda limacodes (assembly GCA_946406115.1). Taxonomy (NCBI): domain Eukaryota; kingdom Metazoa; phylum Arthropoda; class Insecta; order Lepidoptera; family Limacodidae; genus Apoda; species Apoda limacodes. The sequence goes on from OX291540.1 coordinate 45,185,874, forward strand.
ATTGAATAATAATAATAACTTTAAAATCCAATTGGTTAATTTTATTGACTTAAATAAATTTGGCAATGGAATAATAATAATAACTTTAAAATCCAATTGGTTAATTTTATTGACTTAACATAAATAAATTTGGCAATGGAAATGTACAAGTAGTAGTTTTTAATTAAAACTTTTATGACGAAATGCCCTGATTTTACTAAGTATAATTTTAAAGTGTGTTAAATCCATTTGAAAAAAGAAAAAGAAAATGATGGAATTTTCTTTTTTAAGTAACGGTTGACTTTTATAGTTTGGGTTGGGTAGCTTATGCGTATTTTTACTTCATCTATCATTAACATATTTATCACATTTCGGAACAAAACATTCAAATGTTAGAAATACTACTAAAAAAGAAATAGTGATGAAAAAATAGAATAGTGAAAATAGATTATTAATCAATCAAATAGCTCTATATTCTAGTAGGAATTTTATAAACACTTTTGAATCGTCAAATTTCCTAATAAATTATGAGTTTACCACGCGTACGGAAGGTTATATTTACTGAGAATTAACTTAGCAGTTACTCTTTCTTTAAAGTATACTATAATAAAGGTACCACATAGTTATGTAGAAGTGCTAAAATAAATCTGAGAATGATGTCATAACTAAACGACACTGCTTTACACTTTGAACTTTAATATATATTTAAAAAGTGACTACTTGCTCTATGTATCGTATTTTTAGTAAACTATCACACCTATAACAATATGATATTGGATATCGACAATGACCACGTTACACATCACTGCTGATTGTCAAGAGTGGAGAGGGCGTCAATGCATAAAATTCATACTTTTGTACTCACCCTCCCGTCAAGATCTAAACCTGACAGCTAGACCCTTCTTGCATTCGGATGATGAATTTTAATCAAAAACATTTTAGTAATACTTCCGAAATTTATTCACTAAGAGCCTATTAAATTCTGGTGGTATACGTACTTCTCATAGTTTCAAGAACTGGCATACACCGTATCAGAAGTTTTAGGCATATAATTCCGCTATCATATTATTGCTCCGAAGAAATTTTATATACGGGTAACTTATGTGAATAATAAGGCTGAGTTGCACCTACTAACTTTGACGTTAACCAGCCGTTAAAACTGAAAGTTTGTACGAAAATGTTTAGCAATTTCACTGGGTCGGGTTATATTTTAGCCATGTAAAGCGCTGTCGTCTAATGTTTTGTGGTACTGGGAACTCATGAAAAGTCATTGAATGAATGCTGTCATTGAAGTTTTGAATGCGTCTCAGTTTTATTCTTCCATCCGAAGGTAGCGAGCCTCTATGTGTGTTTACAAAATTTACAGCTTCTCGTAACGGGGCCTTTAGCTGGGACCTTATTGGGAACAGTCTCGAGCTGTTAGGACTCTGTAATTCGAGACAAAAATTTATGGAAATCTGAGTTAACTTTCGAAACCTGTGAATGTACTTCCATACATTTTCCTCTCGAATTCCAGAGTCCGAATAGCTCGAGAATGTTCCTAATAAGGTCCCTTGTTAACTTTAACTAGAATATACGTAAATAAACTTTTTATTCAAACAAGCATTCATCAGACCCTGATTATCGTTTAAGACCAAAGTACACTTGTCAAGCCAAATCAAAGAAGCTCAAAGGCTCAAACTCGATGGGGTAGCGTCGATTCGTTACAGAGATCCTATGGCCACATTCCGGCTCCATCATATGACTAGCTCTATGACATCATTATATTGCATTACATACAACGGTACAGGGGACACTAAATAAAAGCTTGTAAAAATAGCTGACGATAGAAATTTCTATACAATTTCCCATTTCTGGCGACTGGTTAACGTCAAAGTCAATTAGTGCAATCCAGCCTAAAGAGTTATGTGTCAAAATTGTCTTCTTTTATTTATTTCTTTGGTTACATTAGGACTTACATTTTATACAAGAATTGCTATTGCTTAAAACTAAATGCACAACCATTTATAGGTAAACACAGCTGTCAATTATTTCATTAAAGGCCTTTTTTCCGATTCTTAATATTTTAGTAGTAGTTAAGTAATCTTAATTTTTATTAATAAGTTAGTTTAAAACACAAAAATAATAACAATAGTGCAATAACTGATTTTTAGGTGTAGAATTTTTATACAATTTGCTAGAAAATATATTTTCAGTTGTTCTTATTCAAAACTTCTAAATTAAACAAGGTGTATGATAACGATCCAATTTAAATTTAAAAATAAAAAAAATATTGAATCTCTTTATTTTACCCGACCTTAATTAAATTAAAAAATACAAAACAAAACAAATTAAAACAGATGCAAATAAAGTAATAGAGTTTACTGTTTAAGTGCGATTGTTTTGAACCCTGGATATCATCTAAGACCAGAGTGCTTGCCACGACAAATCAGGTTGCGTTGTTTAACTACAGAGTTGCTGTAGCCATCTGCCGGCTTCATCATCACACCTTGGATATCACTTAAGACCAGAGTGCTTATTACGAAATAACAAACTAGCCCGAATACGATGGGTTTGCGGTGTTTCATTACCTGCTCAGCTAACTTCCGGTTTCATCATAAGACCCTTGACATACCAAGAACAGATTACTGCTAAAACAATTCAAACAAACCCAAACTCGGTGGTAGTTCCGTCGTTTCCTTATTGAGTTCCTTAGCAACCATCCAATTTCATCATCTGATCAGTTCCTGGGTACCATATTGTTGCATTTCACCAAAGTTATATATATATATATATATATACTAGCTTATTTCCGCAACTTCGTCTGCGTAAAGCACACATTTCCATCCTCTATTTTTTCATCTAGAGAATAATTTTTGAAGTGAAAACTTCTTTAGCGGCGTTGTTCACTTTTTTTGGTATGGGTAAAAAATGATAAACACATCCCATTGTACAAGAGGTAGAACACACGCAGGGATGCAAAGTCTCTCCTTTCCAAAGTTTGGTATCATCGACAATTCTCACAGCCCGTCGTTGAACCGAGTCAAAAGGGCCAAACTGGTATCCGGGTGCACCCGCCTAGAGATGGCAGCAGTACTCCATATGGGGACGAACTTGCGGTAAAGTTATATGATATATAATGATTTTATAACAATATTGGCAAAAAATGTTTGTCACACATTAAAATAATTTAATAAAACACACATTTTTATCATTCTGCCCAATAGGTCGTGGGCGTTATTCATAAAGCCAGGTCAACGTATTTTTTTCAATAGTTTTTATCATATTGCCCCCATACATTGGGCATTTATCAAGCAGCCCGGGCATTATGAAAAATGTCCTTTTAATCACTTGGTCTCTACAACATCTAGGTATATTCATCCTATAGCAAAACCGGTCACGTGTCCTAATCGTGGAAATTCGTAACACGGAAACCGTAATGCCACGCCTATTATAATTTTTATTTTTTCTATTATATGTGTTTTTCTCGTGGGGGTGCCTTACCGCTTACATATTTCGATGGCTTAACGTCTTTTTTTCTTTTTTTTTAGTGAAAACTTCTTTAGCGGCGTTGTGCACTTGGAGTGCAACTCGTTTTTTTCATTCAAATTTCATTATAATCGGTTTACCGCTATTGCGCGAGTCCGACTCGCACCTGACCCTTATTTTTTTTCTCAGGAATCTTTCCCGGCGTGTGCATAACAACTTACCAAAATATCATTCAAATCATTTTACCCTTATTGCGCAAGTCCGACTCGCACTTGACCATTTTTTCTTTCTCGGAAAAATTCCCCGGCGTGTGCATAAAAACTTACCAAAATTTCATTACAATCGGTTTACCCTTATTACGCGAATCCGAGTCGCACTTGACCCTGTCCCACTCACACTTGACCCTTTTTTCTTAGAAACATTCCCCGGCGTGTGTATAACAACTTACTAAAATTTCATTACAATCGGTTTACCCTTATTGCGTGCATCCTTTCAGTAAAACCTTATCTTATCGGATGCCTACGTCATACAAAGAACACACCCTCCAAGTTACAGGCCTCTACGATCAGCGGTTAAGGCTGTGCGTTGATCCGTGAGTCATTCGAGACAAAGCAATTTATATGTATATAAGATAGGTAGAAAAAAACTTTTATTATTATTGTACACAAAAAATCAAACACCTAAAAAACGCATAACCTCTTTGAGCTTGGAAACCCCTTAAATGAGGTACTAATATAGTACGGTGACATTCGAGACATTCCAATTTTAAAGAGTATTGAGTTGTTTATGTTTTTAAGTAGGTTCAACCTATTTTGAATAAAATCGTAGTGACGTCAACTTCGAAGCAAATAACCGCCAAATAACTTTCTACCCCTTTTCAACCCCGCTAGGGGATGAATTTCAATAAAATACGAAACACGTCTGCCATCAATTCTGTTAAAAAAGGTTTATGCAAAATTTGAAGTAGATTGGACCAAGGAATCACGATGTCCCATACAAACTTTGCACCCCCTTTTCACCCCTTAGGGGTAGAATTCCGGAAAATCCTTTCTTATCGGATGCCTACATCATACAAAGAACACACCCTCCAAGTTTCAGGTATCTATGATCAGCGGTTTAGCCTGTTGATCCATCAGTCATTCAGGACAAAGCCTTTTATATGTATAGATATATAAGTATATCAAATTTTAGCGCTCTTGGACATCAGTAATTTTGCTTGAGTAACACTATATCCATAGGCATAGTGTTAAGAGTTGAAATCGGAATTAACAACTCATATAAAAAAGGAACAAAACTAAACCCGACCACGGAGAAACGAACTGAAAAGCAGCAAACAATAATACTTATATATGTTGAAATAGTTGGCATCCAGAGAGCATAGAAACGGCACGCGACAACGGCTACACTGGACATCTTCATGTTTTAATTCGATTTTAAATAAAGATTACGAACACAATACAGATCGTGTCTTCAATTAATTTTTATATACTAATGTTAAGTGGATATTCTAGGTAACCAAACATGTATCGTACATGATGGCTATGTATGTAGCAGTGGGCATATTTTTCTCAAAACGCAACTCATCAGTGCCGGCTCTAGGCGCCAGATGGCAAAGGGGCGCCAAAAAGCTAAATGCGAAGATTATATTGCTCAATTGATTTTTGAAAATTTAGACATTACAGTAGGATTTTTTTAACATAAAACCAAATACAATTTACGTAAACTAAAGGCGTCAGCCAAATCACTCCACCCTGACCAAGGGCTATACCGCCCATTATACAAGCAACATTTCTACACACTGTAGGAATTATTTCCATCGGATACAATGGCGACAATATTATAAAAAACTAAGGTTTTTTTTTTAATTTCACATTTTATTGGCGCCATGTAACACGGCTTAAGAATATTAAACATGTAGAAATTATAAACAGATAACTCATGTTTTCTATTCATCTCTTTTTTGTCTATCCGTACGTTCGGATGTTACCCTTTTTTTAACATCATTGTTTCAATGTTTTTTTTTATCCGCCGGATCAAAGATTTTTAGTCTGTCATTTACATTTATGGAACATTAGTTGGTAAGGCGCCAATGAATTACGTGTCTAGTAAATTTATTTGTCATTATTGAAACGGTAAATTCGACGTAAATTGTTTCCATTCAAACTGCGTTAAGTTAAATATTTATCGTCTTTATCATTACTTTGCTATTAAAAATTTGGTCGCAAAATGCATATGAAATACATGAAATGTTAATAAATTATTAAAAAACCGGAGGTTTTGTGGAATTCATTAATCAATTAATTAAAATTGTTCTTTATTATTTTATTTTAACATTTAATTAAATGATATGAAATTTTTTTCATAAGTAATATCAGACTATTAAACAAATAGCAATATATGATAAAAATAACGCCTCTGAACTGTATACTTGTCCCTTTTTAGGGTTCCGTAGCCAAATGGCAAAAAAGGAACCCTTATAGATTCGTCATGTCTGTCGGTCTGTCCGTCCGTATATCACAATCACTTTTTTCCGGAACTATAAGAACTATACTGTTGAAACTTGGTAAGTAGATGTATTCTGTAAACCGCATTAAGATTGTCACACAAAAATAGGAAAAAAAAAAACAATAAATTTTGGAGGTTTCCATACTTAGAACTGAAACTCAAAAAATATTTTTTTCATCGAACCCATACATTTGCCGTGTCTATGGATAGGTCTTCAAAAATGATATTGAGGTTTCTAATATAATTTGTTTTGTAAACTGAATAGTTTGCGCGAGAGACACTTCCAAAGTGGCAAAATGTGTGTGTGCCACCCCCCCTCCCCTGTCACTTCTAAAATAAGGGAATGATAAAACTAAAAATAATATATTATGTACATTACCATGCAAACTTCCACCGAAAATTGGTTTGAAAATCTAGTAAGTAGTTTTTTTTTTAATACGTCATAAATCGTAAACCGCAATTTACCTTTCATTCAATCAACTCAAATATAAAAATATTTTTGTTTGTGTTTGTATATTACATAAACGGTGCGCGTCCAACTCGCACTTGGCCGGTTTTTTTGTGCTAGATTCTGTTTATTCATCTCGCTTCCTCAGTCATGCATTGGCACACTCTCACTTTTTTTTGCGTGCATATCCATCGCACACTAGCGAATTTCAGTTGCGCGCAGGATCGTCACTCAGAGATGGCTTTAGTAACCCCGGCAAAAGAATTGCTAAGATTAGATACGAAAAACTACTGTGCCTGAGCTACTGCTAATATACTTATAGTACTTATACAAACTATGGCGACAATCGCACCCCAAATGAAAAACAAATATTTTAAGCTGTTATACTTACTTGGGCTGTTACTAATTACGAGAGGTAAAAAACCTGTATTTTTTGTGTAAAATAAAATATAAGTATAAGACAGAAAAACATCCCTTTTTTAGCATACAAGCATTTTAAAAAAATGGTGGAAAGGACTAGTTTTCTAATACAAAAAGTAGGTACACAGTATGGGTTAGCTTAGGTATTTTCCGAGTAGAGTAAGAGCAGGACTCAGATGGGTGTATTTAATACGTTCCAGCATTTTTGTAAACACACAATTTTTTTCCGCCGATTTCTAATTCCCATCTGGGTGTGAATGCTTCTAGATCGATTAAAACTATTTTTACACGAAAATGACGGGTTGCGTACATAAAGAAGTACATTTCCGTAAAAAGTAAGAACCTTCATGCATACCTACATATCGACACGCGTTTTCCAGAGGGGTAGACAGGATAGGCAGGGGTAGGCAGAGGCCAATGACTGAAACTTACTACGATTCTGGCACACTTCTGAATAATTTATGTAATTATTTAATTATAAAAAAATACGTGTTTAAATTTATTCTTCTTTCCTATTCGAATTTCGAATGCAAAATATAAAGTATCTATCTGCTTACATATGTTGAAAAATTACTCGCCACCTCGCTTGTGTCTTAATGAAATAGCAGTAAATTCCTTTTGGATTAGATAATATCTAACCTGCGCCAAACATATCGTGTGTCTAACCTCCGAGCGCCTTATAAAACAATTATTATAATCAATTACAGTCTTGTCACGAATAATAAACTAATCAATTCTCTATTAAAAATTCAAAATCGTACTCTTTTGAAGAGCCGACTAATAGAAAATGCAATATGCAGCGTTGTCTATGGCCCTATTTCTTTTTAATTTCTTTACAACGCCGCCGATCACGCGTTCGTAGAATAATCGCGCCGGTTGTTGTCACTGGCCATTCGTGGTCTGCATGTGCAACCAAATTGCGTTCTGACATTCAAATCTTTGACATTTATCGGAATTCTGTCGCAGTATGTTCAAATGGCAAATGTGGCTGTACGAAGCATTTATAACCTAGGTTACCTCTCAGGGGTTTTTTTTTAAACAAATATATATTCTAACGGTACCTTGTCAATATATCTACAACTCGGGCGACTTAACGTGACACTTGGCCGCGTGAAGTCTATTCAATGTAGAGTGTGCAAAAAAATGGTCAGAGTAATAAAAAGGGGCTGCAAGGGAAAAAACGGATTTTTACGTTTTTTAAAAAAAGTAAGGAGCACTTTTGTCTGTGACCACTCCCCGGACCCATAAAAACCCCGGTTCAAATTTTGAAATGAAAACTTCTTTAGCGGCGTTGTGCAATTTTTAGTGATGCGTAAAAAATGTTAAATTCTCGTCAGGTCACGTGCTCTGATCGAAAATTCGTAAGACGGAACTCGCATCAGGACACGTGACCTTTATTTACATTAGTTTAGTTTTTATTTTTAGTATATGGCGATTATGAGTAGTACAGGGAGGTTGGATATGTGATTTCAATTCTATGACAGATTGAAATGTCAAATATACTACGCCAAAAAGGTTATATAAATAAATATATAAATGGAGTAAATAAAGGAAGTAAATAGCTAGTAAGTTTTCACTTCTGTCGGCACTCCCAGAGAGCAACCCGTTTTTTTTTCAAGCGGGGTCACTAAAAAATCCTAGAACGAAATCACTAAGTAATGCGAAACAGTTTACCAAAGGCGGCGCAGCAGACTTAGACAAATTTTTCTTCCTTATTCCTCATCGCCCCCAATTGTTGAACATGGTTATGGTAACTAGTTTTGCACACTATTGAATAGACTTTCCGCGGCCAGGGATCTTATTGGGAACAGTCTCGAGCTTTTTGGACTCTGGAATTCGAGAGGAAAATGTATGCAAGTAATGTATGTAAGCCAAAAGTTTGCAGTAGATAAAAATACTGAAAATGTTTAGTAAGAAACTTACAGGTATTTTTTGGTAAAAGCAGCCTTTCTTCTTTGTATCTATTTGGTAGAGTTTTGAAGTTTTGTAGATTAAATCTGATTCATATTTTTGTTAAAATTAGTTTTTATTATTTTAAAGACGTTACTCACCACTTATGTAGGTCATTACACACTAAATAATGTAACCAGTAATGGCTTGCAGCAATTTAAAATTCTGCTTAAAATTAAACTGAATTTTTACTATAATATGGGGTCATTTAGGTAATGTGTAATGTTTTATAAGTAGGTATTTTTACTTTATAAATTCTATGTAATGAAATTATACCTGGCCGACGTCTGTATAAGAATATATTTATGAACAAATAATGAGGGTCTTTATAAGAGCAAAAGAAGACAGTGAAATTAATATTGTTTGTCTGTCTGTATGGTTGTACTTGCATTACACAAAACTACTGGTCGAAATGGATGCGCTATTTTTTAGTTATATCTATTGCTGGAAATCTAAGTTCTTACGGATACTACAAGAAACAACTTTTCAAGAAGTCTCCATAAGAATCCCACGCCGATAACAGAATTTAGCGCGGGCGGAGCCACTGGCAAAAGTTCATAAAAATAAACTTTTCTTTACTTGCAAATTTTAAGCTTCGAATAATGAAGCCCGTTACAAAACTCTTTAAATTTTTGACTTTTTGACTGACCAATACATTTTGCCAGAAGCTCCGCCCGCCCTAAATTCGGTTATCGGCGTGGAAATCCTTACTTAACTACTTAATATTACTAATGAATTTTGCTAAAGCATTCGGTTATAGTTATTCCCCGAGAATTTTTCGGGATAAAAAGAACCCTTGTCCTATTCCAGGACCTAACTTATATGTGTGCCAAGTTTCATCCCGCTCCATCCAGGGGTTGAAGCGTGATGAGTAACAAACATCCATCTATCTATCCATCCATACAAACTTTGACATTTATTGTATTGGTAGGTTTCAAAATAAAAACCAAATAGACATTTGATTAATCAATGCAAAACTGGCTGTAAGTACTTAAGTTATTTTTTATCGTTTTTTTAAAGGTGATTTGATTACTGTTTATTTCTTTTTAATTAACGACAACCTATAAAATTAACTATAGACATAGAGGAATCATAACCATATCAAAACAAATAAAACGTTCGCCAACACCTGTGCGCAATAAAAAAATAGTATGACCGAACATCGAAGTTGATAATGGTACTTTATGATCGACATCCTGAACGCGTAACTTTTTCATTTTTTAATTGCGGTCCTTCAATGGAACTTGTCATTATGCCAGCAACGTTCGTTGCAGCGGCACAGCACAGAAGCATTGTTTTGCGTTCTGCATCTATAATGCATGCAGTACGAATGCAGCTTTAATTGATTTGTCTGGACAAAATGTCACGTCCCTTAGTTTTAAAGTAGGTAGCAGCTTTAGCAGGAAAATTGTTGATCATAGTAGCTACGAGTGTATACAAATTAAATACCTATTATGTATAGTTTTCCTTATTTTTAGAGTTAAGTACGCAAATTGTAAAAAGGAACCCTAAACTATGTAACTAGGCAACATTTAACACGCAACATGTTAAACCTGACTAGGTACTTACAACGTGGTAACACTCTGTTTTTAATGCCTAAGTCATAGCCTCTTATTGAAACTTATCCTGAGCAATGTGTACAACATACATAAATCTTCTTAACATGTTCACAGAATAAGGAACAGTAGATGACTTTAAACCTTGAGATTAGGTTAAATTAAAGCATAAGATGGTAAAGTCTTTTTTCCCGTAGCCTTTCACGACAGCCAAAGAAATAAATGGGATCGGCTTCTATACGGCAGCACCCCGAAGCGTTTATTATTAAAGACTTATTTTTAAACGCACATCAAAAAACGTATCACCCATCAATTTATTTACATCAATTATATAATTTTTACATCAAAATAATTATTGTAATGCAAATTAACCAAATCTTTAACAAAACTAGTACTAAAAATAACCCGAATTTTTTTTTTTTGTAGTTCAATTCAATTCAATTCTTTATTCAGTAACAAAAATCATACAAATACACTTTATACTTGACATTTGACATTACAATGAGAGTTCTATTAGAAAGGTATATATATACAACGGTATATTGGAGTCGCTGAGTCCCGAGATAGGAATAAACATGGGCGTAGCGAGGTACAGGCAGGGGGGGGCAGCTGCCCCCCCCCTAGGTGCCCATTACCTGAAGGAATTGGCTCAAAATGAACATGTTTACTATATTAAAATGACATTTTCTATCAGGTCTGCCCCCCCCTAGCCAGGCTTGGCCAATCCCCCACTAATCCAAAAGCTGGCTACGCCCATGGGAATAAATCCTGTGTTTCAGAAAACAGTGCCATTCCCTATTTGAGTTCTTACATTTTTTAGTACCTATTTATCAATATTTTTTTCTCTCCTATTTAAAACAATTGCAAAACAATAAGAAAAACGGTTAGCCCATATCTATATACAAAACACAGCTGAATAATATGTACAGAGTATGTATGAGTGGTGCGTGAACAATAAATCTAAAACAAATTACAGAAAAGTTAAAGCCGGGTAGGAGCAAAAATTTTCCATGTACTTACTTTAAGCAGTCACATCACACACAACGTAATACATGACAAAAGACGATAATGTTTGTCTACGTATACAAAGATACCACTTAAAATAATGCTTACTTAAAACAATCACAGTGCACACACACACACGAAACGAAACTATAAACCCGAAAATATGCATCAATACTATATTATATTTTTCCTCTAATGCGCAAAAACAAAGTTGTCTAATGTACGAAAATATTAATTTCATATCAAATATACTAATTGCTGCGTTGCGATGGGAGGGTGGGGGGTTATGTTATATGAACGTATGACAGCTCCCTAGTTGATCCTGCCAGTAGTTATATGCTTGCCGCCATGCATGTTTCAGTGCATGTATTAAGGCGATACAGTGAATGGCTCAATATATTAGTTTTGGTTCCTTATATCTTGCTCAGTTATAGCAAAAAAATTTGATTATTATGACAAGACAAAATGGTGTTTCAAATAAATAAATTGCCTTATGCGTTAAAAAAAATAGAAGGTTTGTTACAAGAAGAATGAAATACAAAAGTTTGTTGTGCGCTAGTTATTATTAGGTATGCGTTCATAAAAAATCTCCGCTTTTTAATTAATAGCGATGCATCACGAAGTCAAATTGTTGCTAAAATAAAAATATTTAGAGGTAACTGTTTTGCTGTGCAATCAGTATTTTTGATTAGGATTGGGATTTTTTTGTATAAAAAAAGAAGATTTTTTGATTTACAGTTAAATACTAGCCATTATTAAGTACCATTTTATCATTTGTCTATAACCACCATTCCTTTTTGTAATGTTATTTATCGGCCCGCTAAAGTGCTCAAACTGTCCAAATAAAGATGCATAAATTGATATAGCATTACAATTGCTGCCATATACTAAGACAATATCTTATTATTCTGATGGCATCGTCAATAATAGTGAAGTTAGTTGCTAAGCGATTACTAGATATCCTTGATAGTTAAGCAATAAAAAATTTGGTCGTTTATATAATAAATTGAAATGTTTTGTTGTTCGTCGTCTCAGTAGAAGTAAGTCCACTGCTGGACGTAGGCCTCCGCAATTTGTCTCCATAACCGCCGGTCTTGAGCCGCTACCGCTAAGGTCTTCCTGCGGCTCTAATCAGATCATCTGTCCACATAGAAGCACGCTGCAATTTTTAATTCGTCGTCGGCACTCGAGAATCTGTCTTTCCCATTGGTTGGACTATCGACATGGATGGCCTGCCTATTGGCTCATTAGCTAGCTTGCCAACTGTTTCAGCTACATCGTTGACTTTAATTCTTTGGCGAATTCCCACGTGCCCGATTTCTTCGTGTATAAAAATATCAAACATACGTTTCTGTACTGTAAGTCATCAACATATTTGCCTGTCGCTTTAAAACTCAGGAATGACAAAACATATCATTTTGAAACTTTAACCTTGGTGAGTTTTAACCTTTATCTCGTATTTAAGTACTCGTAAAAAGCAAATTGATATTATTTTAATTTCAAGTGATAAAAAATTAGTTAACTTCGACGAAAGACTAGAATACGACCCTCTTGCCTTTCCGCATCAACTTTAGGCCTAACACGGTACGGTAAGCAACCCTCGTGCTACTTATTAAAGTAGAGAATTTGATTATTGTAAACGATATGCAAAGCTAAGCTAAGCAGCGTCAGCCGTAGTCAACCATTGGTGGCACATTTTTCTTAGCTCCTTACGTTCTGAGTTCATCGGTCCTGGCTGTCAACAGTAGTGGCTAAACCAAGTCAGGTGCGTCTTGAAAACTCGGACAGTCAACAATAATATTATACCAATCCGCACTGGGCTACTGTGGTAAATGTGGACTATGGCCTTTCTTTGTGATGTCAACAAGTCGAGCTACTTATTGTACGGTGGCCGTTTTAAAATATAATCCGAACAAAGCCCGAAAGGACTACCTGTATAGTAAACAGAACTAATTAAAATTTCAGGCAAGTAAACTCGAAAAAACTTGCGGGTTTTAATTAACGTGATATTGAAGTTATAGCAGCAATACCTAAAGTGACGGCCAGACATTGAGTTACTACTGTGGTAGGTAACTGAGAGACCACATTAGTAATTGTTTATTGGAACTCAGCCGCGTGCCTTCACGGTGTTTTATGGTTAGCAAAATAAATGGCAAACATATTTTATTAAAAGAATTCGTGAGACATTCAACGAGGTGGTTCTTTTTCCTCCATTTATTCTAAATATTTTCCTCCATAAAAACCACTGTTTTATTTGTAAATTTGCAAAAGGTATGATATTAACATAGCACTGTTGGCAAGTTTCGTCAATTCCTGAGCTTGAAATAAGAGCATACATGAGCACTATTTTACTGATATCGATAAGTAAGTAAATAAAAGTTTTGAAATTTTTTAAGGACTGATACTCAATATCCAATAAGAGTATTATTGTTTTATAACATGACGGTCATGCAGAACTAGAGAAGTAACAAGCTGTACCCTAATTATTATTAATTAATTAATTTTATTTCTCTTGTATGCTTTAAAATACCTTAATTATTGCCCCCCTAAATAAGCTCAAAGTCACTCAGGAATTAATACTTTCTTTGAACAATAAAACCTTTAATGAAGAAATTCACTGAGGAACCAAAGTTAGCAACATATTCATTTATTTCATATTGTTTGTACCTATAAATAAATCTTGAAGATTAAAAGTACATTATAATGATGTAAAAACATAAAAAATTAAACTTAAACAAATTTAGGTAGGTACTTATAACATAGATAAAAATAAAAATTAAGTAAGTTTAATTAAAAAATTAAATTATTTAGCAAAATATATAAGTAAAAAAGATTTTACTTGAATAAGAATTGAATTATATCCTTAACACAAAACACAGCTGAATAATATGTACAGAGTATGTATGAGTGGTGCGTGAACAATAAATCTAAAACAAATTACAGAAAAGTTAAAGCCGGGTAGGAGCAAAAATTTTCCATGTACTTACTTTAAGCAGTCACATCACACACAACGTAATACATGACAAAAGACGATAATGTTTGTCTACGTATACAAAGATACCACTTAAAATAATGCTTACTTAAAACAATCACAGTGCACACACACACACGAAACGAAACTATAAACCCGAAAATATGCATCAATACTATATTATATTTTTCCTCTAATGCGCAAAAACAAAGTTGTCTAATGTACGAAAATATTAATTTCATATCAAATATACTAATTGCTGCGTTGCGATGGGAGGGTGGGGGGTTATGTTATATGAACGTATGACAGCTCCCTAGTTGATCCTGCCAGTAGTTATATGCTTGCCGCCATGCATGTTTCAGTGCATGTATTAAGGCGATACAGTGAATGGCTCAATATATTAGTTTTGGTTCCTTATATCTTGCTCAGTTATAGCAAAAAAATTTGATTATTATGACAAGACAAAATGGTGTTTCAAATAAATAAATTGCCTTATGCGTTAAAAAAAATAGAAGGTTTGTTACAAGAAGAATGAAATACAAAAGTTTGTTGTGCGCTAGTTATTATTAGGTATGCGTTCATAAAAAATCTCCGCTTTTTAATTAATAGCGATGCATCACGAAGTCAAATTGTTGCTAAAATAAAAATATTTAGAGGTAACTGTTTTGCTGTGCAATCAGTATTTTTGATTAGGATTGGGATTTTTTTGTATAAAAAAAGAAGATTTTTTGATTTACAGTTAAATACTAGCCATTATTAAGTACCATTTTATCATTTGTCTATAACCACCATTCCTTTTTGTAATGTTATTTATCGGCCCGCTAAAGTGCTCAAACTGTCCAAATAAAGATGCATAAATTGATATAGCATTACAATTGCTGCCATATACTAAGACAATATCTTATTATTCTGATGGCATCGTCAATAATAGTGAAGTTAGTTGCTAAGCGATTACTAGATATCCTTGATAGTTAAGCAATAAAAAATTTGGTCGTTTATATAATAAATTGAAATGTTTTGTTGTTCGTCGTCTCAGTAGAAGTAAGTCCACTGCTGGACGTAGGCCTCCGCAATTTGTCTCCATAACCGCCGGTCTTGAGCCGCTACCGCTAAGGTCTTCCTGCGGCTCTAATCAGATCATCTGTCCACATAGAAGCACGCTGCAATTTTTAATTCGTCGTCGGCACTCGAGAATCTGTCTTTCCCATTGGTTGGACTATCGACATGGATGGCCTGCCTATTGGCTCATTAGCTAGCTTGCCAACTGTTTCAGCTACATCGTTGACTTTAATTCTTTGGCGAATTCCCACGTGCCCGATTTCTTCGTGTATAAAAATATCAAACATACGTTTCTGTACTGTAAGTCATCAACATATTTGCCTGTCGCTTTAAAACTCAGGAATGACAAAACATATCATTTTGAAACTTTAACCTTGGTGAGTTTTAACCTTTATCTCGTATTTAAGTACTCGTAAAAAGCAAATTGATATTATTTTAATTTCAAGTGATAAAAAATTAGTTAACTTCGACTAAAGACTAGAATACGACCCTCTTGCCTTTCCGCATCAACTTTAGGCCTAACACGGTACGGTAAGCAACCCTCGTGCTACTTATTAAAGTAGAGAATTTGATTATTGTAAACGATATGCAAAGCTAAGCTAAGTAGCGTCAGCCGTAGTCAACCATTGGTGGCAGATTTTTCTTAGCTCCTTACGTTCTGAGTTCATCGGTCCTGGCTGTCAACAGTAGTGGCTAAACCAAGTCAGGTGTGTCTTGAAAACTCGGACAGTCAACAATAATAGTATACCAATCCGCACTGGGCTACTGTGGTGAATGTGGACTATGGCCTTTCTTTGTGATGTCAACAAGTCGAGCTACTTATTGTACGGTGGCCGTTTTAAAATATAATCCGAACAAAGCCCGAATGGACTACCTGTATAGTAAACAGAACTAATTAAAATTTCAGGCAAGTAAACTCGAAAAAACTTGCGGGTTTTAATTAACGTGATATTGAAGTTATAGCAGCAATACCTAAAGTGACGGCCAGACATTGAGTTACTACTGTGGTAGGTAACTGAGAGACCACATTAGTAATTGTTTATTGGAACTCAGCCGCGTGCCTTCACGGTGTTTTATGGTTAGCAAAATAAATGGCAAACATATTTTATTAAAAGAATTCGTGAGACATTCAACGAGGTGGTTCTTTTTCCTCCATTTATTCTAAATATTTTCCTCCATAAAAACCACTGTTTTTTTTGTAAATTTGCAAAAGGTATGATATTAACATAGCACTGTTGGCAAGTTTCGTCAATTCCTGAGCTTGAAATAAGAGCATACATGAGCACTATTTTACTGATATCGATAAGTAAGTAAATAAAAGTTTTGAAATTTTTTAAGGACTGATACTCAATATCCAATAAGAGTATTATTGTTTTATAACATGACGGTCATGCAGAACTAGAGAAGTAACAAGCTGTACCCTAATTATTATTAATTAATTAATTTTATTTCTCTTGTATGCTTTAAAATACCTTAATTATTGCCCCCCTAAATAAGCTCAAAGTCACTCAGGAATTAATAATTTCTTTGAACAATAAAACCTTTAATGAAGAAATTCACTGAGGAACCAAAGTTAGCAACATATTCATTTATTTCATATTGTTTGTACCTATCAATAAATCTTGAAGATTAAAAGTACATTATAATGATGTAAAAACATAAAAAATTAAACTTAAACAAATTTAGGTAGGTACTTATAACATAGATAAAAATAAAAATTAAGTAAGTTCAATTAAAAAATTAAATTATTTAGCAAAATATATAAGTAAAAAAGATTTTACTTGAATAAGAATTGAATTATATCCTTAACCAGCGGCCCGTTCCAGCGTGGCCTTTCTAGGGTTCCGTACACAAAGGGTAATTAGCGGAACCCTATTACTAAGACTCCGCTGTCCGTCCGTCCGTCCGTCTGTCACCTGGCTGTATCTCATGAACCGTGATAGTAAGACAGTTGAAATTTTCCCAGAAGATGTATTTCTGTTGCCGCTATAACAACAAATACTCATAAACAGAATAAAATAAATATTTAAGGGGCTCCCATACAACAAATGTGGGATTTTTTTGCTCGTTTTTGCTCGATATTGATAACGGCAACAGGTAGATGCTTGAAATATTCACAGAATATTTAGTTATATATTCACTTTTAAAATAAATAATTAAATTAAAATAAAACAAATATTTAAGGGGGCTCCCATATAACAAATGGTACGGAACCCTTCGTGCGCGAGTCTGACTCGCACTTGGCCATTTTTTTTTATTATACCTATTTTTACCCTCAAAGTTTTTTTCCTTGAAAAAAGTCAAAATATTTAATGTCGGTTGCGTCCGCTGCGTAGGGAGGGAGGAAGCCGACCGCGCGTATGAGTCGCATGACATGGTATCTCGCAAAGCTAACTGGGGCCACTGTCCTTCCCCTACATGACTGCCCGCTAGCCTTGCACTTCAAAAATGCGCGCGCAGTACTTGAGCATTATTTTGCTGCGATGTTATTTTAAAACTACGATATCTCCTAAGATATTCATTGAAATCGAATGATGTCAAAGGCAATTTTGTTTTAAATTAAATCCTTGTGATGAATAACTCCTTTCAAATATTTATTTGGATAAGGATTAATATCATGTTTATAAAAACACCTTCGCAAGTAATGCATTATTTTAGAACCAATTTGGTTACCATAAAAAAGGTTATAGTGATCTAACCTTAAAAGATAGACATATACTGTTTCAGACTTTTTTTGTGAACTTTAAAGGGGAACAATTTTGTAATACATGAGTTTTTCGAAACTTTAACCGTTTACGCAGCGCACGCAGCGGAAGCTCTCAGAAGGAAAAAAAAACACCCGATTTTGAATCATTCTTCATTGGTACTCTGCTCCTATTGGTCTTAGCGTGATGATATATAGCCTATAGTCGTCTTTGATAAATGGGCTATCTAACACTGAAATCTTTTAAAAATCGGACCAGTATTTCCTGAGATTGGCACGTTCAAGCAATCAAACAAACAAACGAACTCTTCGGCTTTATGATATTAAAGTATACATCGATACTAAACTACTAACTAAATTTAAAACGAAATAGTACTTAGGTACAAACAAATAATCGTCGGAGAGATATTAAGCTAGCAAATGACAGGCCACACACAACGTGTGAAATTAATATCTGGTTCCTATGGGTGAGAAAGATTTTTGAGTTCTGGAAGTTTGTAAAATGGTCTCCTGCTTCTACTAGGTTGAACGGAGGCCACTAATAATAATAATAACAATAAATTAATTGAGCTCTCACACAGTACAATGTTCTTATTATTAATTTATATAAAATCTATTGTTTAAGGAAAGACAATGTCACAGTATAGGTAGTTATAGCTTAATGTTGAATATACATATATTATAATGTAATATATTATAAAAATGTACCAGATTTCACAAACCCATTATAATTTGTTTGCTAACGGTACCGTATACTGTTGAACGGTAATGCCCGCTTCCATCGTTACAACTTGTAAATAAATGTCTTTATTATGATAATTCTAGATAAATGATCATTTTATTCTCATTTTTTTCTTCTTGAAATAGTACATAATTTGATTTGATTACTTACATATTATCAAAACTACAACACTTACAAACATACCGACGGACGATAAGTCTGTTAATCACAGAAAAAAAATACAAGCGTGTGCCAAATACTGGTAACGCCACTGCATGACCCTTATAAGCCGAGTTGGTAGTGTGGCCGGCTGCTATGCAGGGTTTGATTCCAGCACTGGACAAACATTTATGTGATAAACATTTTGTACGTATGTATGTTCATCTATTTCCTCATAACTCCTTAATTTTTAAACGTATTTTCGCTAATAAGTTGTGATTAAATTTATCTTTGCCTTGCATCTATGTCATACACCGCACTTAATCCAATATGGCAGATTTAAATACGAAATTTTTTAAGTTGATTATGTTGCGTTTGAAATCTACACTAATATGAAGAGGATTTGATTGTTTGTTTGTATTGAATAGGCTCCGAAACTACTGAACAGAGTTGAAAAATTCTTTTACCATTAGAAGCTGTCATTATCCCTGATGATAGGCTACTTTTTACCGCGGGAAAATTCTTCAATTCCTAACGGGAAAACGGGTAATAGGACAACGGGTAGTAAGAATTATCCTTCCGTGCTTTTTTTTTTTTTATATAACTTCTAAACGGCTCAACCGATTGGGTTAAAATTTTATATGAGTCTTTCGATGGTTTCCTGAATGATTTAAAAATACAATTGGACCCGGTAGATGGCGCTTCTGTCAATATATCAACTACTAAACGGCTTGACCGATTGGGTTGAAATTTTGTATGTGTATTTCCATGGTTTCACAAACACGAGTGTATTATGCCTACCTAATCTATCTTTCTGTCTACACTAATATTATAAAGAGGAAAGATTTGATGGTTTCTTTTTTTCTATAATTGAGGAGTTGCCGTTACAATCCTACGCCGATAGCCAAAGGGCGGGCGAAGCCGCTGAAAAAGCTCGTGTTAAATAAAAGGTCTTGATGAGTGCTGGCCGACTAAATTCTTTTCACACCTGTGTAGAAAATTAAATGAAAATCAACATACTTTATTTGGTAACTACCACTTATCTTATCTTATTTTATTGGTAGCAGACATTTTTAAAGGTATTGCTGAACACTAGGTGCAATTGGTAACATACAAGGTATTGCTGAAGGCTAAACACAAGTTGCAATTGGTTACATACAAGATCATGATGAAGGCTGAACACACGGTGCAATTTGCAACATACAAGGTATTGCTGAAAGCTTAACACAAGGTGCAATTGTTTACATACATGGTATTGCTGAAGGCTAAACTCACAGTGCAATTTGTTACACACAAAGTATTGCTGAAGGCTGAACAGACGGTGCAATTTTTACTTACAAGGTATTGCTAACCACATTCCAAACATTTATATAAGAGTACCTATTACACCAAAGTCAAATTAAACGTAGTCGGGACATGCAGCAATATATTAGTTATCATAAAATCATGTTAGAAATGAAATTTCAAGTTTCTGGGGATTTTCTTTAGACCACGCAAAGTGCATCATATAGTAGATTTAGTATTTATAATCCTCATTTATAGTCAAGCAAGCAATTAAGATGATTCAGATAATTTCATAGTGTTATTTTATTCTCTGTCAAATTATTAATTGTACTTAGCAGTAGTTCCTTTTTTAATTTAAATATGTTTAACTTAACTGTTATTAAGTCCCTTATCTAAAAGCTAATATATAAATAAGAATGTCAGTTTGTTAATAAGGGTACGTATCCCAGGGGTGCCAACAGGACCCTTTTACTAAGACTGTCTGCCCGTCTGTCTGTCCGACCTTTAAATTTTTGAAGGGAAGTTGGTATAGTGTTGAAAATGCCTCAGAATATGCGCGAATTCCTTCACAAGTTAAACAACAAATAATTATAAATAGGTCAACTGTACTAGTTCTGTAAAAGAACATTGGAATTCCGTGGGCCAGCATTTTGCAATAACAATAAGGTACAAAGCCATGATTGCTAATTATTTTCATTAGGTTATTTTATCATTTGTTGCAAAAAATTTAGTATTGTGCGATTTTTTTTATTTTTTTTCTGAGCTGACAATAGAGTTGGCTGTTGCAGCCATTACTGCTTCACCGGGCTTTTTGGGGCGAGACTCAGAAGGAGCCTCAGCCCATATAGCGCCCAACGCTCAAGGGCTCCCCGCGGGGGAAGCCTCGGCTTGGGTTGTCGCTCTCGGGGGCGTCCCTTGGACCGGCGTGAGTCTCGAACCCGAAGGTGAGTCACCGCCAGGGGGGGAGTTCCTCGTTACGCGGGTGCGGTTGCGATTGAGTGAGGGCGAGAAGCGCCCCGGCACTCTTTGATACTTCGTGTATCCTTGCGGGCGCCGACGAACCCGGGGACGTCGGCGTCGTGTTTGGAGGGAGGCTCTATTCGGGGAGGTCGTAGAGACTAATCTCGCTATCCGGAAAGCGAGATCGTCATCTGGGGCCGTTAGTACGTTCCGAGGCCGTCTAACTATAGTTTTACGACCGTGTCGAGGTCGATAGGGGGGATGATACGTTGTGGATTGCACAATTAATCGATTCGGGTGATTTTGTGTACGCTCGAAAAAGCGGACTGCCAAGTCTTTGAAATATTGGGGAATCGTGGGGAGTTCGAAGTCTCTGTGTAGGTCCGCATTGCGGACGTACCAAGAGGCTCCGGAGGTCGCTCTGAGAAAGCGGTTTTGAAGGGTCTGAAGTTTGTGGAGATTGCGCTTGGATAACGTAAAGACTACGCTAGCATAAGCTAGTATGGGGCGGATGCAAGTTGTGTAAAGATTCAGCTTATTTCTAAGCGACATCTTACTGTACTTGGCTATCATGGGGTAAAGACGACCGAGGACAAAAGCGGCTCGGTCTCTGACTATTTTGGTGTGAGCGTGGAAGTTCAAACGCCTAGCCATGGTCAAACCGAGATATTTGATCTTATTTTGCCAGGGAATGGCACGACCGAAGAGTGAGAGGGGAGATGGCTGCGGAGGGCAGCCTACAGTAAAGAGGACGGCAGAGCTTTTGTCGGGATTCACCTCGATTCTCCATATACGAAACCATTCGCCTAAGGCGGTGATAGCGGGTTGGAGTTTCTTAGTGATTCGACTAGTAAAGATCCGCTATCTTTACCGAATTGTCCGCAAAGAGGGCTAGTTAGGTACCTATCGTTTTAGGGATGTCGTTGGTGTACAGAAGGTACAAGATGAGGGCGAGCACTGACCCTTGCGGGACTCATGCTTCTATAGGACGGGGGAAGAGAGAGTGCCTTCAACTTTGTAGCGAAAGCTACGATTCGACAAATAGTCTCGTATGATGAGCACGAGACGATCTTGCAACTGAAAGTTGTACAGTTTAAAATTAAACCGTTGTGCCAGACTTTGTCGAAAGCTTTCGAAGAAGACAGCGCCCGTGTGGCGGGCCTTACCTAATACTGGTTGAAAGCCAGTGAGAATATGTTTCGTTATGCGGAGGACTTGATGGACGCATGAGTGTTTGGCACGGAAGCCGAACTGCTCGTCTATTAAAATGCCTCTGGAGACTATAGCGTTTCGTAGGCGAGCGAGGAGGAGGCGTTCGTAGAGTTTACCAAGGGCCTTTAGTAAACTTATAGGGCGATAGGAGGATGGCTCGGTACGAGCTTTGCCTGGCTTATGGATGCCTATAACAATTGCATCTTTCCATTGAGAAGGAAAGATGCAATGTTCGATAGCAGCGTTAAAGATCGCTACTAGGAGGCAGAGAAGGGGAAGAGTGAGGCGCTTTAGGATATCGTTAGAGATACCGTCCGCACCGGGGGCTTGACGGGGGCGTAGGTCTTGTTTTGATGGCCTGTATGACTTCGTCAACAGTGACAGGGGGCAGGGGGTCTTGTGGAGGCAGAAAAGTTCTGCGCTCCACTTCGCCGTAGACGTAAGGTAGACCTTGCGCACGTGGTCAAGATCGAACGGCTGTGTGCTTAAGGCACATTGGGCTTGGAGGCTAGACGTTAGGCAATCCGCTTTTTCGTCGTCATCGAACGCGGGAACGTTGTTGGGACGAGTTAACGGAGGGAGAGAGTTGGCGGTGTCTGATTTTAGAGCTCTGGCTAAGTGCCAATAAGCTTGGTGAGAAGGAGAAATGTTCTCCATCAGATCAGCGAAACGTTGGGCGCGAAGCTCAGCTACAGCGGTTCTTACACAACGGTGTAAGTTGTTGAAGCGAGCTTTATTTTCGATAGTGGAAGCGCGATCGCGTGCGCGGCGAGCCGCGTTACGCTCAGTCATTAGCGACCTGATGTGCTCAGGCAGGATTACGTGGTGATAATCCCCAACCGGCACCTGTCTTGAGCACTCGCCAAAGGTGGCGGTCAGGTGGCTTGTGAGTGAGTCGATAGCTACGTTTAGGTCGGTCGCGGATGAGATTACGTTGGGAACGCGGTCTAAATGTGGCGAGCTGGGATTTTCGAGCAATTGCCCAAATTTATCCCAGTCCGTCACGGTTCTAGTGTCGGAAGGAGAGGGAGGAGAGATTGTGCGATGCCTTGGAAAGCTCAGTACGCGAGCCGGACTCGCACTTGGACTCATAAAGCTCTAAGTAACATAAATCGAAGCGTCCGATTTACCTCATTATTGGTACAGACATAGTTAGTTATAAGGATAGATAAGGACAAAAGATAAATTTTATCCTGATCGAGAGTTCCAACGGAAATATCCGATTTACCGGTGTGACAATCAATGATTTATTATGGTGACATTGTCAATAATTTAAATGATGACAGAACATCTTTCATCGAGGTCGATCATTCATAAAAATATAATCAATAAAGTTATCGTCAATAAATCGTTTCCAAAGTAAAGATTTAAATTGGTGGTGCAGGCAGGTATGCTAAAAAAAACCGCAAATCGATCGATCGAGATATCCTCTACGGATAGCCGTTTGGTACACAGGTAGTTTAGATGAAAACAAATTTTTTTAGCCGCAGTTCTTTAAAATATTTCCGTTAGGTGGAATTATAATGTCGTCAATTTTTTTTATGGGATTTAAATAATTTTTTTTCAGAAACCTATCGCGTGAGGTTTCAAATTAAAAGGATTAGTGAGCTAGATCTCAATATATTCTACAAAATTACCTTTATGCCACTTGTTTTATAAAAATCCAAAAAGTATTTTCAAAATATGCCAAGTTTGGGCTCCTCCAGGTAGAAGACCTTCTACCGGCAGGAGCCCAAACTTAGTAGTTGGGTACATATGCTTTGAATGTACTTTACGGATTTTTAGAAAACAAGTGGTTGAAAGGTAATACCTATAGTGTAGTATATTCGAAATCCGGCAAATGAAAGCCCTCTAATTTGATACCTTACACAATAGGTTACTGAAGAAAAACTAAAGTACCTGTGTACCAAACGGCTATCCTCTACATCGATTTGCGGTTTTTGAGCACAATGTGCGTTGTATCCATACAATGTACACCAACCACTAATATTAGAAATCAGATTTGATTTTTCCTTAAAAAAAATTAGCGTAAGAAGCCATTGTTGTTGTCATCACAGACAGGTCTCAATGTACAGACCTTTAATCTGGTGGTAGTGCTGACCGTTAAATGGGAAATCGTCTATTTAACTTAAATTGTTAATTTTTTGTATGGTTTATTGTTGGTTTTTAGGTTTCCGTACCCAAAGGGTAGGTAATTATCGGAACCGTATTACTAAGACACAGCTGTCCGTCCGTCTGTCTGTCACCAGGCTGTATCCAGCCCCGGATCTACGATTTTTTCGAACCGGGGCAAAACCTTGATAGTGGATTTAGTGTAATAATAATAAACAACTTCACACGGCCTGCTTTCTTTTCTGCGAAAGAATCTATTAGCTCCTCAAAGTTCGTCGCATAGGCAGTTTAGTTTTCATTGGCTAGGATCGCGAGGCCAGATAGGCGATACTGACTCATTGTAGAACGTAGATAAGGAATATGTAAACTATATTTACCTAAACTTTAACACAAGACATAATATAGAGCGGTTACAACCACAAAACTTTCGGGATATAAGATATCATACAATAGTTATATAGTATCTAAAACAAACGTATCAAACAGAACTAAAAGTTACCGAGATATCCAGATAATTTTGTGGTTATAACAACTCCATGTTATGTCTTGTCATAAAGTGGACGTAAATATAGTCTGCCTATTCCGACCTCTGGTTATGTTGTACTTTACCTACTGAATAGTTTTAGTACATAGATGAAAACAAAAGTTCAATTTTGCATCGGCGGAAGATTTTTCTTGTTACACACTTCAACGACGATATTTATAAAGTAGGTACCTACAAAAGTATCCATAAAAAATATACCTCTAATATGTAATTTTTTCTTACCTGTAATTCTTGCAAATTGTTGATTTCCATTACAATAATATATGATTTTACTAATAAATTACTTATTATATTAACGCTGATTACTCGCAAACGCAATCAACCACATAAACAAACAGTGTTGTCACTTTGCGTTCGACTGTTTGGATTCGATCGGCTTGGCTCGTATAGATGTGACGGGGATTCCCAATTTACTTGATCTGTTAAGATGCGTTCATAAATCACTTCATATGTGTTCAAAAACTAACTGGGCGTATGGAAATAGAAAAGTTTGTTTTTCAAACATATTATATTAATATTCGATTACTTGATATGAGATTGTAGGAAAAGAGGCTTCATTTGTTCGATATTTCGAATTCTTGTCTCAAGAATTTGGCGCCCTCATGAAACTGCCGCCCGGGGCAATTGCCCCGGTTTGCCCCCCCTTAGATCCGGGGCTGGCTGTATCTCATGAACCGTGATAGTAAGACAGTTACAATTTTCACAGAAGATGCATTTCTGTTGCCGCTTTAACAATAAACACTAAAAAACAGATTAAAATGAATATTTAAGGGGGCTCCCTTACAGCAAACGTTTTTTTTGGTCGATCCCTTCGAGCGCGAGTCCGACTCGCACTTGGCCGATTTTTAGATTTTTACCAATAATACGTGAGTTTGTTAAAACGGCAATGACATATATAGGTAATGAATGACCTTATTTAAAGTGTCAATAGGTACTTTATTTTTCAGACAGTAGCGCCTTATACAAAAGAAATAAAAAGTTTGTTCAATACTAAATATGACAGTAATACAATAAACCACCAACAGGTAGCTTATGTAGAAATGCTTAAGTCATAAAATCTATGATTGCTTCCGATTTGGCTGTGATTAGAATTTAAATTAGCGGCACTGTAGGTCTTAGTGAATCAGTCGATGGCCATATATAGCTATCAGGGCAATAGGCACCTATTTATCTAAAGTGCTATAACACACCTAATGACACCTATATCTAGATGTAGGTTGTGACTTACAAAAGATAATAATTAAATAGATAATAATTTTATTATGAAATAGCTGGTCCTACCATGTTACGCGCAAAAGACCACTGCGCAACATTATAGCTATCGCGTCATGTAATGTCGATTTCCATGACGCAAAAAGCCGGATAATTTGTTCTTAGGTCTATTATATATATTGGGTATATGTCTTAAGAACGATAGCATATGATATCATTGGTCAACAAAATCACGAGTTATTGTTTTTTTTTTCCTTTTTATGAATTTGTTTTATTGTTAATTAGGTATTAATGGTAATCATAAATATAACTTGCAAAAGAGGTTTATTAACGTTAGACTGAAATCTTGCCTATGAACTTATGATTTTATGGATACCTTCTTCAGGACGATAAGGGTATTTCCACAATCACTGGGTAAATCTTAGGTAAGCCATTCTTGCTATTGTAATGACATTTTAGTGGGTTGTTGTTTAGACGCCGCGCCGGAATAGTTTCTAAATTAATACAACCATGTAAGCCCCTTTGACAATAGATAAAAAAACCGGGCAAGTGTGAGTCGCATCTCTAGTGAATCATTCATCCAATTATAATGAAATATTAATAAGCTGCTATGCACACGCTGGGGAAGGTATCTGAATCCTTTGACAATGAGTGAAAAAATAGGTCAATTACGAGTCGAACTCACGGACTAAGAATAAATCTATTGCAATGAGATTTTGGTAAATTGTGCAGGACAGGGCAGACCGCTAGTTTTAATACTTTAAAATAATATCAAATTTGCTTTGACTGCCAATTGCCATAAACTACCTACCATTTTCTATAAATAGGATTGCGTCACAGACAATTATCATTTCCCGTTGCATCCGCCGGTCGCGACTGCAACAGTCATTTGCCACACAAATTGGTTTATTGATGATTCATTATTGTGCCAGTATCTACGTGCGTTGGTTTTAATTGTTGTCACTGAACGCCATTAAAAAATGAGTAAGACATAAGACGTAGGTTGGTAGCCAAATAAACAGCAGAGCGGTGCATAACAACTTTTTCGCGGTTGTTTTCAATATAGTATTTATTGATGTGAAACACGGTGTTACGGCACGCGACGACGACGCCGCGGCGCGGCGTCACAATTGATGCCGTATCCCAGAATAAGAATAATAGGTACCGTATTTTCAACAATGGTTTTCATAGGTAATTTCACATATGCCAAAGGTACACCCCCCTTGACGGTAATTTTTTTAATAGTTTCTTAAAATTCAGTTTCTTAAAAAGTATTTTAGTTACGTAACAGAACGAATTTTAAAGAACACACAGCATAGCTATTTTCAAAGTTAATTTTTTATACCACCAACGGTGGAAAACAAGCTTACAGTCCGCCTTATTTTAAGAGGTCACCGTAGCCCATAGTGTGATCTGTTCGGCAATCATATGCTAACAATCACGATTTGTTGGCTTTTATTTTATTCAAATATAAAAAAAAAAATCCTTCCACTACTACTTCCAAAAACAACATATATTGTCAAATGTTTGGCATCCTTATTCATGAAAAATATTTCAAAAAATTCAAAGCATAATAAAAAATTAACGCAAACATGACCAAAGATATCAATTTATTTTAAAATTCCAATACTTTGTACCTAGCAGGCTGAAGTGGCAATGGCCAGGCCACATGGCTCGATGAATGTTTTGTGCATTTCATGTTTTTTGTGTTTGTAATGGAAAGTGTCCTTCTAGGATAGGGAGGGTATTTTCCAACATTTTAAGTCGACGCTGTAAGAGAAAGGGAGAAAAGAAATGCCCTTGCTGAGTTCCTGGCCGGTTCTTCTCAGTACAAGGTCTCCCGCCCTAAAGACTTACGAACTGATGGCGTAGTGACATTCATAAGTGCTCAATTTTTGTAGCCTAATTTGAATAAATGATATTGATTTGATTTGATTTGAATGTATGTGCAGCAGTCCAGCCATCATTATAGGTTTGAAACAAGAGTTATTGATTTACAATAAGTAGTAAGTTTTATGTAAAACCAAATATATCCTTTCTGAGGGCAGAATATCTTTTCAAATATATGAAAATAAACTCAAAGCCTGGGTACAAATATCCGTAAATAGTAAGACCACCGGGTAGTAAAAGTTCGTGTTATAACTCACGCACGTACGTATCCATTATACAATAAACTGTATAATATGTCCGTTAAATATTTCTTCAAAATGATTACTAATCGATAATCAAGCTATTCGTATGCGATTGTTTCTTGATACCAATCAACTAATGCACATAGTGTATGATTTTTGCATACAATTGCGTTCCGATTGTATTCTGGAACGCACCTAATCGAGTGGTAATTTGTCCTCCATTTTGGATTGATTTCGCGCCATTACCGGCAAACGTATTGTTTTCGAACTGATTTGTCATAGCTAACAATAGTTGTAAAATATTGTTGTTTCTTTTTTAATTATCTTTTATTTGGTATCATAATCGGAGCGATGAAACTTGTATTTGGAGAAGTAGCTAACCTATCTAAATCATGAACACAATATTAAATCATAGAGCATAAAATAATAGGTAGGTGCTTACTTATTGGTTATTACTGTTACACACATATTGGAAGGTACCTACTAGCTACATATCTATACTACTATTCACACATAAAAATCGAAGTTGGTTGTAGTCGGCTCCTACCGTTAGTTTTTTCCGTGATTTCGATGATTTTTAAGGAGGTTTATGAGGAAACCAAGAACTAATCGTTATAGCACTCGTAGCCTATGTTGATGTCAATAGGTACTTGAAGAACTTAGATAGCTATGTTTTTTTCCTGAAACTACTAATTCACTGGGATCGTTTTAAAGCGGTCCAGTAGATTTTGAAGGATGCGCAGTTGAAAAAGTCTATTTCCGTGTTTGCCGCTCGGAATCTTCACCAATAACCTGATGTCACTTTTTTGCGCTTCATTCTTTTAAGTTTAATGAACTTGACACCATTCTGCATTGGTGGTCAATTATCGTTGATGGCAAATGGACCTAACTTTTGTGGTTTAACTTTGTTTTGGTCATTAATATATCAATATAGATGTTTTTATAACCAAAACAAAATAACCGTAGGTACAACTAATGCATAAAACATAGCGCCGAAATAAAGTCTATCAAATACAGTTTATTTCGTTCAAATCCAACAAAGAGTTGAGGTAATAGCATAGCGCGAGTTGAACTGAACACATCGCGCCCAACACCCCATTTTCAGGGCAAAATTCTGCGGTTTATGACATCAACGTGGGAGGTGAAGGGAGGGTCAAATACCTATTTTTGGGTAACATCAGTGCCGTAGTAGAATTGTGTATTTTATAAGGAGCATGATAAATAACTAAAGCGGTGCAATAAGAGCCACTTTACGAGTAAAGCAAGTGTGTTGAAACTTTTATTATTGAATAATCTTAAGCCGGACGCAAATGTAAAAAGATATTACATAATTCGAAGTGTGAATGAAATGTAATAATAATCTATGCATTGTAAACATGACTGGTCGAAATTAAAAAACAATACAATACCTACCTACCGACCCATAGACAATCACGCCAAATTTCCAAACAAACGCATCACAGTTTACGACCATGATATTATCTATGAAAAAAAAAACAACGACACTAATAAATAGTAAAGTGGAAAGTGACAAAACAATATGTAAATAACATTATTTAGCTTTTTTGCACCGTCATCAAACCAATTTGTTGTTTAGACTCTGAACCGCCCGCCATGATCTGCTATTGATACTTAGGAACAGGGAAAGGAATAAGTAGTTACGGAAAAAAGCGTTTGGAAATTATGGTATTTAATAATGATATAATCTAAAAGCCGTAATAGAACAGTGCCAATATATTATTGAACTGCATGACATTAGACATTAGATCACCGCCATGTGGACTTCCACAACAAAGGCTCAAATATTATCATCTGCAAATGGGCTCATAGCTAAAATCCTTAACAAATTCCTGCTCGATGCCTCAAGAATTGTCAGACGAAGCTTTTCTCTGGAAGCTTGATTCTATCACTGGTCGGCCTGAATTGTATTGCTCTGATGATAAATATATTTTATTATATTAGTATATAATAGTATATAAAGTAGAAATTATACATTAAAACACACAGACTCAAGACAAACACAAAAGTTCATCCCTTAAATGTTTGACCTGTGTGGGGATCGAACCCACGCCTCTCGATTTAGCAGGCATGTCATTGCACGTGAAGGCACTGAAGCTGTTGTACGTGAGTTATTGCGGCTATCTGGAAAACTTGAGAACCGATTCGATCAAAAGTATTTACAAATGTATATGATTGTGATTTTATTAGATTAATAGAACACACCGTTGCAAGGTTTCATTTTTAGGTGTAAGTTTTACTACTGACGCATATTCCAAGTTGCATACAAATAAAAAAATAGTTAGAAGTGGTCATGGAACACTGCAGCGCTGTAACATGCAGACAGACAACGATCGAAGTCAAGGGCTCCATTTTAAAGTTCCGCAGCCTTGTCTACTTCATTTTCTATTTTGCTTATTTTAGCGTCTTTAATTGCGTTTCAGTATTTTCAGTTGTTTGAGCGATGTCATGTGAGTATTTCGCGATGCTTAAGTTCCTATATTATATGGAAAAAGTCAGAATTAAAGAAGAAGATTACTTAATTCTGTAATTATTAATACAGATCTTGTGTAATTGATGTTTTTCGTTCTTCTCTCTGTTTTTTTTATATTCTTTAGTATCGTATTTTATATCCCGAAATTGACAAACCAGCATACGGCTCGCCCGATGTTTTTTGTAGCCTATGGACGTTTGTTACTTGCGCCATGCCCTTTTAGATTTAAATATATCCTTTCTAGAAGTACTCCATACTGTTCTACTATCACCATAAGTTCCTAGAGAAAACCTCCGTTTCCACGAGCTAAGCGTTTGCTCCTCTAAAATCACACTGTGCGTGAACATTTAAGGTCGAAGGTGTGAGGATGCGCAATCGTAGAAAGTAGCCGTAAACCTGGCGGTTGTAAAAGCGGTAGAACACATTGAGTCAAAGTATTTCCTTACACTCCCAAAGTTCACCAAGCTGATATTTTGGTGGAAAAGTCAACAACAAGGTGGTCTTAATTTTACTTGCAAATTGTTCGCGACTTTCTTCCGCAAATAATGCTTCTTGTTTTCGAAGCCTTCAACTACGAATCTATGCATATACGGAACAAAACACTAGCCACGCATTTGCACAAATTAGCGGACAGAGTGTGCGATGGCAACATCAATATAAGACGTTTTCACTTAGTCTAGGCTACATGCCTTCCCTTGATTCTCAATGGCTGGAGTTCATTCCTGTGTGAGATTCACTAAAAGGACAACGGTCGAGCGACCGTGGTGATAGCTGTATTGGTGATCGCTGTTGTTAATTGAGTTGTGTTATAATCACACACTTCATCACTTTCGAAACGAGAAAGACAAAAGAGACTTACCTGTGATTTGTAAGGTCTGATCTTTCACTCTTTTTTGGCATTGAATGCACATGGTTTCCGCAAAACGAAAATAACTTCGTGTAGTACGAAAGCAAAAAGTGTCTCCCAGACTGGTATGGCCTGCAAATTCAGTAAATAAATTTAAATTTAGCTCTCTCAATTACACTCTTACTAAATTTTAAAGCCACCACTCAATTTGCTTTCACATCGAGAATGTTCGAGTACTTATTATTCCTCGGTCTAAGCCTCTTATGTCGATTGCTTGAATATCTTCTTAGGTTAAACGGAGGGCTAATTACCACAGTTATGTCGACACTAGCAGCTACTTGCGGGTTAGAAATTAAAAATATCTATATCTCATACCGATAATTACAGCAACTGCTGTTACTGAATTCTCATGTAAAGCAGGGTTGTCTGCATGGTTATAATGTATACCTACACGTAAAAATCTTGAGATATAAGAGTTATGAGGACTGTGTTTACGTTCCTACTAAACAAAATTTTATAGTTCCTTTTTTTAGTTAGTTGCTTAATTATGCTTAGAGTCAAGAAAATAAAGCCGAAAAAATACCTTAACCAAAGATTTTCAGCAGATCCTGATTTTGATGTGACTCGGTACAAAATGTTCGTATGAGTGTCCTAAACAAAATCATAAATATGAGAACTGAAGTCTTTCTGATTTCCCTTTTTGATTCGGTACCAGTTATTCTGGAACTCCACCAAAACTTGAAAAACCCTTGGATCATGTATTGGAATATTATAAGCATTTTTTGACTCTTCACATTTTTTACCTAACCTCAACGGTTTTGTGTTATAAGGGTTTAACTTGCAGTTAAGGCAAAAACATGATATAAGTATCCAAAAAAGATTAGCTATAGCACGGACGCTAAGCAGGAAGAATTTCGTTCAATGACCGATCACTATTTGTCTCTGTTGCACGCGCACAATTATTTGCCGTTGCGCTCCTCTATGACAGAGGTAATCGCATCTGTGCGAGTGTGACGGCAAAAAATTATGCGCGTGCAACAGAGACAAATAGTGATCGGTCATTGAACGAAATTCTTCCTGCTTAGCGTTCGTGCTATAATAAACATTATGATATGTGAACCATTGTATCTTATATCTTAGACTACTCTCAGCAATTTTTGAACCTCGATATTTTTAGGGTTTCGCGCCTCGAAAGGAAAAAACGGAACCCTTATAGGTAACTGTGTTGTCCGTTCGTCAGTCCGTCTGTCGAGACCCTTTTTCTCAGGAACGCGTGGAGGTATCAAGCTAAAATTTATATCAAATACTCAGGTCTACTGTCCCTTGGAGCTGTGAAAATCAAACTTCTAAGCCAACGCAATCAAAAGATACAGCCGTTTATACCGCAAATTTTCGAAATTCGCAAGGAAATCAAAACCTACAGGCTACTTTCCGTGAACTCAGAATCTTGAAATTTGGTACACAGCAACGTCTTATAGCACTTCGATTAAGGCAAAATTACGAAAACCGTAAATTTCTAGTACATCATATAATAATTTTTTTTTTAATAATTTACAACAACATATAAAAAGTTTGCACGGAACCCTCGGTGCGCGAGCCAGACTCGCACTTGGCCGGTTTTTTTTTTCCTAATGTCACCGTTTTCAACCCATCCTAAATCAATAATTCATTAGCATAAACTTTTTAAGATATTGTACTTACAAAAAAAATTATACTATGATACGAGTTTTGACAAGTA
Source organism: Apoda limacodes (assembly GCA_946406115.1). Lineage (NCBI taxonomy): Eukaryota > Metazoa > Arthropoda > Insecta > Lepidoptera > Limacodidae > Apoda > Apoda limacodes. Next base: position 45,219,351 of record OX291540.1, read on the forward strand.
TATTCATAAGAACTTTGTTTCTTGAAGATCTGGTAAAAATTGACCATATTATTAAAATTTTAAATAACAATTATTAATATTTTTGGCCAATTTTCAACAATTCGCATACAATATCAATTACCTATATAAATCCAAATATTTAACTTTCACTGTTGACCGGTAGGGTCCCCTTACTTATAGAAACAAAAAATGTCATATAACATAATTTTCTACATAGGTATAGATAAAATAATACTTATATAATCTTACATTGTGAACCGCTATTGTAAAAAACAATATGTTGACGTTAGTTAGGGCCAACCTCCATACGAATATCATAATCTTTCATGAATTCTTCAAAGCCCTTTACATGAAGGTGTCTTGTGTGAACCGCCATACAGTTCCGTACTGCAATAAAATTAAGGGTAGCTCCTCATACATAGAACGGAAGGATAATCTGTGTAAATGCGTTTGAGGTTTCTGGCTAATTTTTATTTTAATATATTTTGCAAATAGTTGGCTTGCAAAGACGCAAAATATGTCTCATTGGAATATTATTAGTTATTCTTCTGATCTTAAGTTGGTACGGCAGTAGAGGAGGAACGGCGGAAACACTCCCTCTTTGACTATATACCCTTATATATATAGATACCTTAACCCAATATTTTATTCAATAATAACCAGCGAACACTAAAAAATAACCTCCAAGCGACTCCGTGACTTCTCGTTCGATCTGCATTTTGAAATTGGAACAGCCGGAGTTATAGACAATCATGATGGTATCGTTAGCCGTTTAGCATAGAACACGACGAGTTTGGCACGACCCGGGCAAGACAAACTAGTTTACCAAACACACCTAGCTTGCCAGTAAGTTAGGAAAAATAAAATATAATTTTGACAATAAGTCTTTTGACTGTACTTAATCCTTACTTACTTACCAGGGAGGTTATTACGAACAATCTTGAGTACGCTATGCTCGTGAATATGGAATATATAGTTCTCACGAATTCACGAGTCTGGCGTACTAGAGACTGTTCGGAGGTTTATTAGAAACAGTATCGAGTTCGACAACCTTCGAAACAAAAATGTGTGTGCAAGTAGGTCTTACAATTGGGTCTAGGTCTCTCATACATTTTTCTTTCAAATTCCGGAGATTCTCAAGATTAAGACTCCTTTAATACGATAGAAAAAGTGTGCAAGTAGGTCTTACTTTGTTCCCAATATTATTAACGTACGCTGAAAGGCGAAAAATGTGATTCGCGCGCGCATGATTTTCAACGCATTACGGTGTCAGCCTATTAAATACCTGGATTACAAAAAATAATAATTAATATGGTACATTAAAGGGATAAGTTATTCAAAAGATGGAAATCTAGACCAGATAATAATGTTCAGACTGGAGTATACAAATCAAAGAAACTAAATAAATAAATTCATATTTAAATACTGCCAAAAATTCGTATAGATATAATAGAAGAAACGAATGGCGAAATGTCCGTAGAAGAAAACGGAAAGATATAAACGGATGTTTAGGGCAAAAAAAGGAAAGAATAAATCATATTAAAATAAGTATCTGGGGAAAACAGATTGGTTGGAAAATATAAGTACTAATTTTTCAAAACATATACCTACCCAGGAAATATGTACCTAATAAATATTAAACACTATTGTAGTAAGTTATTTTTGAATAAAGTAAACTACGTATAACAGAGTAATGTATCGATACACTGTATGAAGACAAGTGCTAGTGACGTAGAAAAATCATAGATAGCTTAAGTTGCAGAAAAACCGGTTAAAAAATTAATTAGACTCATTAAAGCTAAATTCAAGAATATTTGTATGAAAAAAGGCGTCTATCCCGAAAAACTTAAGCTGTCCTTGATTCAACCAATATTTAAGCAAGTCAGACACTTAGAATTTAAATAACAGGTCAATTGCTTTAAGTATATTGTCGATAAATTTTATAAAGAAGCATAGCTTCATTTCTAACGCAAAACATGGTTTAGAAGCAGCTGGAGTATTGAAACCGCCCTAGCACAATTCACAGATGATATCAACAATAAATAGCCTTACCAACAGAATAAACGTGGTTTTGGTTTTTATAGATTTTAAAAAAGTTTTTGACACTCTGGTTTGGATGTGAATTCAATAACTGCAAATGCCCAAATATCGACATGGTAGATAAATTTAAGTACCTGGGGGCTCAATGTAGATTGGCACATATGACGTGAAAACACGATGTATGTATGAAATTAAGTGCAGTACCTGCGAACGACAATACCTACCTACCTATATACTGTATATCGCGCACTTGAATCGTCATTATCATACGGCTTGAATAGTCAAACATTTCCCTCTTACTTGGATAAGATAAAAAAAAAATAAGCGTAGTGGAGTCTACGATAAAAACTGTTGAAAGTTTGCAAGATATTACCCGTTCACGAAAAACTTAAACTTATAGTGAGTGTTATGGTAAAGAACATAAAGAACAACATATTTCCCATATAATTACAACCAGAAAAATAGAAAAAAATAGACTGATTGACATGCCACATGGTAAATGAACAAGAAACTTCATTGTACCCCAAATATATATAATACTGGTTGACCAGTAAACGTTTCTTTTTTAAAAAAACTGCCGGGCCACCTTTTGTAAAAGGGTTGTCCTAATTCAGAAACCTCCCCCGGCGATTGCACAATAATTTTTCATTACAATCGGTTTACCCTTAGGTATATAGGTACACGAGTCCGACTCGCACTTGACCAGTTTTTTCTCCCTCAGAAACCTTCCCCGGCGTGTTAACCAGTTTTTCTATCTCAGAAACCTTCCCCGGCCTGTGCACAACAACTTACCTGCTATAATTTCATTACATTCGGTTTACTCTTTATAGGTGAGCCCGACTCGCACTTGGCCCTGTTTCTTAGATATAAACCTTGCTCTAACAATAACGAACACAACAAAAAAAGAATTATCCAAATCGGTCCAGCCGTTTTGCGAGTCTTTGAAAGACTAACAAACGTAATGTAAAATTAAATGTGAACATATCTTTTAGATAAATTAGATTAGTTAGGTAGAATTATTATAGTTTTAGTTCTTATACACCTTATGTTTGTAAGTTTATTAGTTATAACCATGTTGTAACCTATATTACGAGACAAAAAAAGAATAATACTGAGTTTGACTATTTTTGTAAAAATATGTGCTGCTATCTAGCGTAGAGTAGCAAGACTAATATAATTTTAGTTGAGATCAAAGTAAGCAAATGGGTTCGAATAAAAACAGGCCATCACACACTGACCCATATATGTATATTAATATGCCAAAATATATCCATTCCATATATCCATACAAAACCAAAAATCTATTTGTAGCTACGTGTGTGGTAATTGAAGTCCACCAGACACGGATTTATAATATAATAGGGGTTCAAATATGAAATTGCCGGTTTAACGCACTGGGACCTTATTAGGTAAAGTCTCGAGCTATTCTGACTCTGAAATTCGAGACAAAAATGTATGGAAGTCAGACTTTCCTCTCGATACCCGTTAATGTACTTGCATACATTTTTCTCTCGAATTCAAGAGCCCGAATAGCTCAAGACTCTTCTCAATAAGTATCCCCTGTATGATAAACGGCAGAAATGTAAAGACAACGAAGGTTGACAATGATACTTTGATTAATTAAATATATTCTCATCCTACAAAAAAAAAACATTATGAATGCAATATTGTACTTAAACACCGAAATAAAATATATATTACATATATACATACCTACGAAACCAAAATATATATTTAGAGCTGAGTGTGACGTAATCTAAAGTTAACTATTGAAAATATAATCGTAATAAGCCTTGCTATATTTTACATTAATATATACATAGCTTTGTGTGTGATGGGCTTAAACAACAAAATAGACTTGTGTTGCCACGTAGTGCAGAGTAGCGAAACTAATGTCAGTGTTCAAAAATTAACATACAAATTAAAATCCATAGACATATTTGATTTTTTAACATAAATACAAAATCACAAATTATATTGTTTCACAAAATATAGGGATTTTAAAATTAAACTCTACTTAGTCAAAGTGTATTATTTATTTTTATATAGTCTGTTTTTTTTATAACCAGTGCTCCCTGTGCGTTTAAAGTAAAGAGTCTACTGAAGACGGAACTTGAGATAGGGGTAGTTATTAAATAATATTCTCGCTTTGTTCTACTTAATTTAGGTAATCAAGTAGAGCTAGCGCGAGGAAAACGAGTTTCATTTCGTAAGCCCCTGTTTCTATTCTGTGCCCAAAAGGTCTGTATATTATTTCTTTAACGTAGGTTACCTTGAACAAAGCTGTCGTAGATCATCCCTATTCATTATTTTCGAACGTACCTCGTGAAAATCGTAATCTGTGAAGTTCAGTTTTGACAGTTCTTCAGTGATCATCTAATTTTTTACATCTCCTTGCATTTTGATACTAAATATTAGTTATTCGTAAAGTGGTATTACGTGAACAAGATGAAAATAAGAGCCCACGCACTTCGGGAACGGTGGAATGCAGCCCGCTAGCATCGGTAAGTGCTCAGTCGTCCACAAATTACTAGCGTAATGTCCTTATTTTTAACTGATTAAAAAAACTGTAGTCAATTGCCTGTTAACCTTTTAACTAAAAGCGAGAGACGCGTAATTTGACGCTGTGCCGTGTATAATTTTATTACGATTCGGTTCGCCGCCGCATACATTGGTGTGAGGACATATCAGAAAGATATTTCAGTTTTCGGCACTACATTGCTATAAACACAACCGTATCGTTACTTATCGTGTAATTTATTTTCTTATCTCAATTAATACTATTTCTACATTTAAACCCTTGATTGTCTTTAAACTGTTTGATAATTCACATTAACTGACATTGTAATAGTTATCATTTGAAAAAATAATCAGGCATTGTGGTGGTTGAGAATATTTTTTTCTTTATTGTGTAACGACCAGTGACTGAGTGTTGTTTACCAAATATTCAGGTGTATGCAGTTTTGGCATTAATTTATCAGGTTTGTGCTTTTTTTATTTTTTTTTTGGTGCTGAGCTAATTTTTTTGTCTAATTTGCACACAAAACAATCTCTTTTTTATTGTAATTTAAGGCTAAAAAATATATCTGAAATACCTGTACACCTGTTGTTGATAAGATTAAAATAGGTAAGTATGTAACTTCAGTGTTTAATAATAATATTTATTGGAATATTTTGCAAAGAAGTAAATATACAAGTACACCATACTCAATTTTCTCCTTTTTGTAATTTTTCTACTTTTACCTAGTAATAAACCTGCTTCTTCATACTCACTATTGTATATGGATAAAACATTTTATGTTTTGTAATGTTTGGTATACTAACTGTACAATATAGAATATATTATGATAAGAAGTTACCTGAACAGTAAAAAGCCTTCTTTCATTGTGAACCTAGGCATCACATAGGCAGGAAATACACTACAACTTCTTAAATAAATACAGCTAAGTATTTATATTGTTCACATTCTGGGGTAGCAACTTGCCCTTAAATTGGCTGTCTGCTTGTTTTTCATCTTGCCATCAATAAAAAAAGTTACTAGCCAACTGTTTCTCTACTCATGAACTTTGTCTGTTTCTCCTTTATTATTTTGGCATTGAAAGAATTAGTACCTTGTAACTTGCTATACACATAAATTGATAGGAAGTTCTTGTGCATTAACTAGAATAATTCACTATGTAGACAACATTAAATTTGCCTGCTGTTTATCATAACTAGGGCTTAGAATTCAGATCATTTTTCAATTCTGGAGTTGGTATTCAAAGCTTCCAGGTCTAAAGATCTTGAAGCTGAATTAGAAAGATAGTTAGAAAGATAGTTTACTTTACTGAAATATATGGGGTTAGTTTGCTTAAATTAACCCTTTTGGTTAGATTAATGCAAAAAAAAAATTGAGGCTCAAATACAAAACATAAGTTTTATTTAGAAATTATCAATCAGTAACAAATCAATTAATAAAGTTTAGATGGAGCTTAGTTCAGTTAACTATTGTAAAAAATTAGAATCAGTTACTTTTATGATACTAGATAAAAAGTGTCTGAAAACCATTTTCAGATGTAATTACAATAGGGTTTTTAAACACCCTATTAACTTCTATGCACATTGGAGGTATAGTTTGTAGATATTAAAGCATTTGCTAAACATGTGTCTCTTTTGCTGCTGTTTTCAAGACAGTTTTTTCTACCCGGACTAAACTTTCTAATACCATACTCCTTCTGCTTGAATTACTTTTCATTGTAAGCCTTTTTTCAGTTGTTTCTTAATCTACATAAGCATTTTTATAGTAACAACTTCTGTATTTGAAACAATGCTGGAACTTTCTGAACCTCCAAAGTTTGGCCAAAACCAGAGTCCTCTTATGATAAGATACTACTATTATTATATTAGAAAAAATGGTTTGTTTAATTGTTGGTTGCTTCATAACTAAAGATAGTTCTTGACTATTTTTTTATGTTAATTATAACAGGGCAAAGCGAATGCATTATGATTACATAAAGAAATATATTTAGTAAGAATTGTAACTCCTGTTTACTTTAACAATATTTTACATATATTGAAGTTTGAGACAAAACAGGAATAATTAAATACTAATATTTTAATGTATTCGAAATTATAAAAAAAAATTAAGAAAAATCATCCCCTTTACCTGACTCTTTGGGTAAATTTGTATTCATTGTAATTGTACTGGACTATGCTTTTGCTTTAAAATTGCTCTTACTCATAGTTCGTAGTTTTCAACATGAGTACAGAGCTACGACCAGCAACTACTTCAGCAAATTCCTCTTATTGTTAAACCTTCAAAATTTCAATACATAATGACCTATCGCCTTTGCCCGTATCTACTTTGCCCAAATCTGTTTTTGCTATAAACTTGCTTGTATCTTATGGTATGTTTGAGGAACTTGAGACATAGTGCTAAGGCTAATAATTGAAAATTAAATTACTGAAATTCTTAAAATTAGTTTTTTGCTCAGCAAACTGTGTGTGTGATGTATTATTTGATTATTCAAACTGTCAAAGCTTTGCCAGCTGTTGTCCCAACAAGCTGCTTTGAAACTAAACCACTATCTAGTTAAAATTCCCAGCTTATTTGCTTTGCTAAGGGTTTTTGCTTTGCCCAAACTTCCCCTACCATAAATTAGAAAGACCAGTGAAGGAAAATTTCCCCCTGTCTAAACCTGATTTACTTATACTTCGTCATGAACTGGAAATAGGGGTAATTATTCTGTCACTACCTTTTTTATTTTACTATTTATTACTTTAAAGCTGGTTAGTTACGAAGCATGAACAATGCATGTTAAAGATTCTCCTTAGATATTGCAGCTACATAAGTGCTGCCATGAAAACATCTAGTTTTATCAGTTATATAAAAAACAAAACATAAAAATATTTTTTCTGATTTAAATATTAATAAAATCTTGTCAACATTATGTATTGAGCCAATTTTTTTGCTGACCATGTCTGTATAGTATGCATTTCAGATCATCATTAGCTTAACCTTGATAACTACCATTTTATACTTTCTAGCAACCTAATTAATATAGATTTGTAAAAGTCTGTTTGTTATTGCCTAGTTGTGATGAAATTTGATAGAGATAGTTGAGGAGACAGAGAAGGACATAATTTACTTTTTATCTCAGAAAACTCAAAATTTTCCACAGGATTCACAATAACATACATCTTTTGGATATTTAAAATACTATATATCTATAAACATTAAGGATTGCCTTAAGATTCTAACACCAATAACCAAATTAAGCACATGCGAAAATACTAGGCTATATCATGCTCGAAAATGGCAGTTCACTACTAGCATAAAGATAGTTAGGTATGTATAAGTGTTAAGTGTAGAATTTTTTATTACGCTTCTATGTAATGCAAATGGACTTTATTTCAGTTTTAGTCTTTAAACAATATAAAACCAATACTGGATTTGTGTGAACTTTTATATACCTAGTTTAAAGGTCAGTTTCCTCAGAAGTATTTGTTTTGTCAGTCACAAAGAACATAGCAAATTTTTTTTCTTTGTACAAAGCATATTTAAAACTGTGCTACAAAAATATATATCTAGTAAAAAGCTATTTTAAGAATGTTTTGTATTTTTCTAGGATAAATCTGTAAGTTTTAGATAACTTATGGTCCGGTCAATTTAGACATTCGAAGCTACCTAAATTCCCACCAAGCTGAAAATCTATAAGATTGTTTAGAATATGATTAAAAATTAAATTTGAAAGTACCCCATCTTTCCCCTGTATGGAAAAAAAAATATTCAAGGTTAAAGGTCAAAAAAATTAGTTCTTCGCGATTTTCACCAAAACAGTAAGTTTTATCATAAAAATACTTCAGACAAACGATTCAAAAAGTTGTAAAAGTTGTAATCGTCATAATATGCACACGTTTCCACGGCACTTTTGAGGTACTTAGCGCCTTTTTTAAAACGTTATATATCAAAAACGGTGGCTCTTAAAAAAAAGTATTGATACATTTTTTGTAGATAATTTTATGATCTACAATTTTTGACTGCAATATTTTTATGATAAAACTTACCGTTTTGGTGAAAATCGCTTTAAACTCATTTTTTTGATTATTTTGACCTTTGACCTTGAATAAAAAAAAAATCCATACTGGGGAAAGATGGGGAACTTTCAAATTTTATTTTTAATCATATTTTAAACAATCTTACTGATTTTCAGCTTGCTGGAAATTTAGGTGGCTTACTCTTATTTTTTGGTCTAATTTGACTGGATTGTTATTTGCAAAAATGGCCACTTTTGGCAGATATGCTATCTAGAACTTGCCGATGTATCCCAGAAACAATACAAAGTTTTCTGAAAATAAGTTATAACTAGTTAAATATCTGTGTAGAAGCACATTTTTGCAATTCGTTTTGTATAAATAGGTAATCATTTATGACATTTTGCAGTGCTAGTTGACATCAGGAACCCCTTAATATACTTACCTAACCTTATATAAGTAAAATACACGAACTATCAAAACTTCGAGTACATATTTACAAAATAGGCATTTCAAAATAAGCAATGTCCACAAAACACTGTGTATATGTTTTGTGGAAAACAGCAAGTCCAATAATTTGTTCCGAAACTTGCAAAGTCCAAACTGCTTATTGTAATTTTATAAAATTTTCATCACATTTACGTTCTTTCATTAGCATGGAATCATTTGACGATATATCTTTTTTAAATTTCATATATATATATATCAATGTGCAAATAACTCAAAATCTCAAAATTATGAATGGTGGCATTGCGGTTTTTGCTTCTAATACTTAATTTTAGAAAACTAGATGCGTAATAGCACATACTGCAATGATCTATTTACAAACGAATCCTATTGTATGTTCATAGAATTAGTATTATACTTACCTTAATCCTACTGTATTATACCATAGTATTAAGCAGGTTTATATCTCTAGTCCCAAGTCCATGATTGTTTTTTTTTACATTTAGGTGGCAAACAAGCTTCCGGTCCGCATAAAGGTTAAGCGGTCACTGCTGCCTATGATTTTTTCAAAACGAACCGGATTCTATATTGAAAACAAAATACATGCGCCGCGCATAATATAGTAAGTACTACCAAATGCTATTTAACTACGTTCAAAACAATTTTAAGGACGATAGCCCTAGTGTGAAACTACAACGCTTCTTACGTGATAAAACGTTACCGGGCAAAGGCTAGTGTGAATTATATGAGCCATTTGATTTGATTAGGCCTACTTAATGATAGTTTATGTTCTTATAGCTATTGCCACAGTGTATCAGTAGATTCGCTATTGTTATATCCATGACCGTAATTTTTATACCGCTTTGGTGGCAAACAAGCAATGCGCTCAGCGTAACGTAGACTACGGGCGCTTGTAACATTCGGGTGTTGCTGATCCCTAAAATTGGATAACTACCTTTAAGACCTCCATACCGCAGTGTCAGAGTGTCATACAGAGTGTACAGGGAATAAATTTACAGGGAGCTTATTTTACAACCGATGTTTACGGAAGGAAGCTCTTTCAAAACTGCACAGTGCGTGAGAATTTCTAAGGAGCGAGGGTCTAATTACTGCTGATGCGATTGTAGAAAGTTGCGATGTGCTTCATTTTAAACGATTCCTCAGAACACAACTCATTATATACCCTTGCTTCCACCTTGATGAATAGTAATAAAAGCTAAATTGCCCTGGTCTCAAACTAGGAAACCCTGGGTGACCTGTTTCTATTCGCATTTGGCTATTTTTGTATTCATAAACTTGGTAAATGTATTCGTCTCAATTGAAATTCTGATTTAAATCTAGATTTCAGACTGTCTAACTTTACACTGTCCAGTACACGTGTATACTTAAGACTTAAGGTGAATTCAACGTAATTTTTTTTCATACCAGCTGCGTTATGCTAAATATCTTTTTTTTTAGAATGACTGGACAACCGTGAAATTGCGAAAGTTTTGTACTGTTTTCTGGGGACCATAAGCTTTTTCAACGAAGGCAACTTTTTAAAAATTATGCGTATTTTTGAAGTACTTACAATAAAATTTGCTATAGTATAAAATCAAACGTCATGGTTTTCAAGATACAGCTCCTGGAATTCGGTTATTCCTTAAACATTTAAAAACCCCTTGCATTGTTCTGCTGGTGGCAAAGGGTTAGTGACGCACATAAACTGTTGGCAAACTACTGGTCATCTTTTACCGTCTTGCCAGCGTCTTGAGACTGACTGAAAGAAAGGTAAAACGTTATCTCTAACGTAGAAGTAGGATTATTTTATCTAAAAAATAAAAGTTAATTGTATTTTAAATTTGCAAAGTTGGAGCGATATCCTGCAGATCACGATCAGATAAATTTCAGTTAGTTTCTCAGTAGCTAATCCAAAAAAATCCTTGTCAAAAATGAAATTTATCTAGTATGGGCTCTTAAACTTTGCCAGACTGCCTTCCTCTCAAGACGCTGCCAGGGAGGGAATTATGACGTGTCTTTTTCCAACAGTTTACCTGTTTCATTAACCCTTTAAAACCATCTTAACCTTGTAGGGGATTTTAAATGCTTAAGCGAAAAACAGTTTTTTTTCTGACTGACTATGCAGTTGGCTGTTGCAGCCATTACTGCTTCACCGGGCTTTTTGGGGCAAAACTCCGACTACCTTATAAATAATACCGTATAAACCTTCCTACTGAATCACTCTATCTATTAATGAAAACGCATTATAATCCGTTGAGTAGTTTAAAAGATATAAGCGTACATCGCTAAAGACTGCGATAAGTACTTTGTTTTGTACTGTGTATGTTTGTATAAATATTACTATTTCTACTCTTACCTCGAAGTGCAGCTTTCGAATTGCGTTTAGAAAATGCTTGCTAAGGGTCTTTACATGTGGTTATTAACTCGTAGATTAACTTTAATTAATTAGGAGCCGTTTGTGGTGTAAAATACCTCAAAAGCTCAGTCTAATAAGATTGTCAACGCTGTGTAAGTCTTGACTACTGTCTTCCGGAAATAGCCAACGATCATCAAAGGCTTTTCGAATAAATCGTTAATCGTGCTAAAGGCCAATAGGGGCCAATAGGAGGCAATTTATTTACAATCATTCTTTGTTATTTGACTGGTTGCAGAAAAGCCTGTTAATGACTTCATACCTATGATCGTATACCTACCTAAGGCCGAGGGTGTTCGCCATGTATTCGCTCGTTAATATGGTTGACCAAAACAATAAAAAATGGCACTCTGCTTGAAAGGACATCGGTCACTGCAAGCCAAAGTCATCTTTAAGGTGGATCACCAAGTTTCTTGCTAATAGTTCATTGGTTTTGGTTTGATCCGTGCGTGGTTGATCTATTCACTCCGTCGGGTTCTACTTAGGATTTATTAAAGTCACACTGAGGGTGTAAAAATAACTTTGTTTCGGTTTAGCGTCAAATGCCTCAAGTTTTTGCTGGAGCACAGTTAAGTAATTGGTCACTGGGCGACTGAGATTTATACGTGAATGTATAGTGGGTCTTTATTTGCTGCTTTATATTTGTAATTTTTTTATTTAATAATTAATAAATATTTTTGAACTTAGCACATACCCGCAACTGGCCCCGGACTGGAAAGGCATCCGGAATTTTCAGAGAGAGTGACTTAATAACAGACGAACAAACGATAATTATAATTATTAAGTATATCAGCTATAGTCCCAATTTATATTAATTATTTTTTTAAATTGACAGGTTCAAAAATAAACGATTATATGTACTCGACTTTTTGACGCACACACACGCACGCACACACACACACACACACGCACACACCCACCGGACACACACACACATTCACACACACACAAACAAACAAACACACACACACACACACACACACACACACACACACACACACACACACACACACACACACACACTATATAAAATCAATTTTCTGGAAGATTAACCGGGTAAAATGAGCTAAGATTACCGTGTCATTTAAGTTTCTTTCGAAAAGAAAGAAACAAAGAGAAACTTTGGTCTCTTCTCTTTCTATCAACGTTCTTCATTATGTTTGCTGATGTTCATTTAAACAAGTTAGAAAGAGAACACAGTTTTGCTTTTTTTCTGTCACAGTTTTGCGACCATTTTTTTTCACATCTAACCAGGAAATAGGCTGTCCATTTCTCTATGTCAATGGTCTCTAGGAGCTAAAGAGTTCTGTAATCTGTAGTATGGATTGCGCAATAGGCTCACGATATTGGCCACACTTTAGATAGACACAAAGTTAACTTGTTTCCTCATCGACAAGACACCACACGTTCGCTTTATTTCTGTCACACTTTTGCGACCATTTTTTTTTCACAGCTGCCTAGAAAATGCGCTGTCCAGTTCACGATGTCTATCGGGCTAAAGTTTTTTTATTTTATTTTCTTTGCGGAAATGCCAAGGACTGAGCCATACGGCCTAGTCCTTTTATATTACACAAGCTTTTGTCCCCGGTTCCACCCGCCTAAAATTTTCATGCTAAGGCAACTCCTCAATTATAGAAAAAACCGACTCACACTTGACTTTTTCAAGTAATCTATGTCTTTTTTTAGTTTTTTAGAACTTAAATTATCTCCATGCCAAATTTCATCTAAATCGGTTCAGCGGCTTAAGCGTGAAGAGATAACAGACAGACAGAAAGAGTTACTTTCGCATTTATAATATTAGTATGGATGATCAATTTATTCTCGTAATTTTAAAAATATTGATATAGCACATACAGGTATACTTTCGTAGGTACGAAAATGGGTTACATTTCATGTAGAGAGCGGGGATTATTAACCCTTGGTGAACAACCTAAACTGATTAGTTAAGAAACAGAGAATTGCGAATCAAAATTAAAATATGTAATATTAAAACATTTAACTCCAGAATTAAACTTAAGATAGGTACTAGAATATAATTTTAAACAATACATAAAAACTCAAAATATCTTTTATTAAAATTGTATCTTTTTTACTTGGATATGCGCGGCGAATATCATAGTTTTCGTAAAAAAACGAATATATCTGCTTTACTGCTTTCATAATAACCTGGCTTTCTAACCTTCTAAATTCAGTTTATTATGCAACATTGCGATTTACGGTACAATACCTTTTTTCATATAAATAAATAAATACGCAAAAACGCATTCCTCCTTTTTCTTTCAACAATTTAGCCAAGATGTTATAAAATTCGAATTCACGGCTACGGTACCCAAAAAGATTCAAATATATTCGCGAAATAAAAAAACCATTTAGAACTTTATAGATTAAGGAAACAATTTAAACGATCTTGCATTTTAAATCAAATAGTTAAAAAGTTGGTTTTCTAATGAAGTTGCTTTTTTATTGATCTGTATATTAGATGTAAATTGTATACAGGTATTTTGATAACCAGTTATTTTTAAATGTTAATAGGCATGCCTTAGGAACCAGTGTTTGCAAAAAAAGCAATACCAAACTGTCTCAATCCGATAACATAAAAATAAGATCTAACATGTAGCTAGATTTACATCGCTATAGGGTTATTACGTTGCAGTATTCGTGTTCTTTCGTTCTCTCGTTGCGGTCGTTTTAATATACATTGCACGTTACATAGGGTGTTGAGTCTTAGAAAGATTTACAAAAGACTTTGCAATGCACAATGCAAATATTAATAGTAGTTGTTTATCAATAATCGGCTGCAAATTGTTGTTACACGAGTAGCTAGTTACCCTCATCGTTCCATATTCAATCGTACACCAGTATGTGATGATTATTTCGCAGATTTTAAGTGTAAAATGTATCATCTTTTATGAGTAAAACATCCTTTATCTATAATACGAAGAAAATAAATAAAATGGTAAACGTTCACATATAAAAGCTGGAAATGAGTCAAAACTTTACGTGCCTAGTGCTTTTACTTTATGGCACACACCTGCATGTCAAATTGTAAAGGGAAAAATTCAGACGGCAAAAGAAAAATTTCTATTCAAACTTGGGTACAGCAAGAATTGCCTTGTAATCGAATACTACTAATATTATTTAGCACTTCACCCTGCATCTTACGGAACTCTTTTTGTTTCTTTCAGAGAAATGTTTTTAAAAATCGGTCCACAAGTTTCGGATATTAGGTGTGCCGCACGCACAATAAACAAACTCACACTCTTTCTCTTTGTCATCCTAGTCAGTTTGTGACGGTGCATGATTAGATGTTTGTGACAATCAAAGGCTAAACGGATTTATAGAAAGATAAAGGCCAACCCAGCAAATAAGCTAATAATAAATAAGTTATTTATGACCTACATTAACACTTAGAATACTTTCTATCATGATAATTGTACAGTGAATGATAATTACCACGGGAATAATTATTTATTACTCACGCAAAATAATTTTACCATTTAAACTTTTTCATAAATTTATTAATATTATATTATTATATATTAATAAATTTTTAATTTATTTTTCTAAGTTATTCATTTAATACTTATCATACTTATCAGTGAAACTTTTACATTTTAAAATAAATAAATTATTTACAAAGTAAATATACTAAATACTAAATTAATACATAGTTTTAAATGAAGTTCTTTACCTCCGAAGTAGGCTGAGCCTGTGTTTCAGACGTCGGTTTCCTCTTCCAGTTTGTGCAGAATTTACTCTCAATACTCCATCTAAAGAGAATTTTTAGTTACTCGCACCCTACCTACCTTTTATTTGTCCGCTGCGAATTTGCTATTGTCACACGTTTTTCTGGTTGGGACTGAAGATCTTGGTTTATTACCTTCGAGCTCGCATTTTTAATAGAACTAAAGCAGTTAATGATCTTCATCAGCGTTTACTTTTAGGTCTGATTGTATTCTTAGATGAAACTAGTCTTTCACTTAAAAAAACGCGTACCCCAGGAATAGCGTACATTCTTCAGAACACAACTCATTATACAATGAATAATGTGAAAGCGCGCTCTAAGACTATTTCTCGAGCGATAAGTTTATTGCAGAAATCTTCGCCTACTTCCATAGTGTCTCATACGTTGCACTTCTGCGTCAAAATTATCGCTCGAGACAATAATCATGGTGCGCGCTATCACTTATCTTTACTAATGTGTTCTACGGTTGTATAATGGGTTGTGTTCTGAGGAATTGTTTGAAATTATGCCTACGGCTACTTCCTACCATCTCGCCAATGGCAAGTAATTAATACTTACATGCACCTTAGAACGTCAATGGTCACGCTAAGGTTTAGAATGAGTCCCTGTCGAGGTTTTTCCTTGGGACTTTAAGGGAGTAGTGCATTTTTAAAAGGCACCGTAACCGCTCTATACCAGGCAAAAGCTTCTATTTGATTGTTAATAAACGCGAAAGGATAGGAAAGGACCAAAATACACATTATTCTGTTGAATGGCAAATGAGCATCGTAAACCAGTAATTGTGCCAATAAAAAAACTGAAAACTATCTCACGTTACATTCAACACACAAGATACTCTAGATAACCATAAATATATATTACATCTTCTTAAAATAATCGAAAGAGAACCCGTTTTCGAATCGATAAAGGATCTAGTTTAAATACCAAATAAAATTAACATTTTAGATGGAGCTGAGTTTTGTGCAAACGACTTTTCTAGTTATACTCAAGAATATTACACGTGTAAAAACTATCTAAAAGATTTGAATATTTTGCTGATAACTGCTCTGATTGCGACACACCTGTTTTTAAACTTTTTTTATGACTTTTAACTGCCTTTCCTTGATGTTAAATGTAACAACACGTGAAGATGTCGTGTTAAAATGTTAATGCTTATTTTGATAGTTTTAAAAATTATTTTAGCTAAGTATATTATATTTTAGCTGTTGCCGCGGTTTCACCTTCATAATTTTACATATAGCCTTTAGGATTCTGAAAGTATTTCGGTTACTGTAAAATGGAGAGGAACTACATTGACTTGAAAAATAAACATGAAATCTACATTGTACTATGAATAATAATATATACATACGTATATATACATGGGCAAATGTGTATACATACAACATACATATAGATGATTACTGTCAAGAGCAATAGACACTGCTAAGTTTTTTTTTAAAAACAAAAATTAAAAATCTTACTTCTTTTTGCAAATTATTCCACTGCAAATAACTCTTGAATGCAAAGAATTTACCAAAGAGAAGTGTAGTATGTGATGGAATTGATAGCGTACGTTCTTCCTTTACCTACCAATCTGTAAAAACCTACCTGTGTTACGGCTTTTTAATGAATACAAATTAAAAAAACCAATTTTAAAATGGCCCGCATTGCGTTAAGTGTTTTCGCTTGTACATTTACGGGTTTTTGATTGGCGATTGCTTTAATTAGTAACTTAATTACATTTTATTTTATGTGCCAAACCGGGGCTGTCCCTTTTTAAAATCGCTAAAAATCGTTTTGATCTACATTTATTTTTCTAAAATAATAGACCTACTTACATATTAAAGAAGCGATGTAGATATATTATACCGGAACCAAAAGTTTTTACTTTCTTTAATTTTAATACCGCTTTGGTTGATTGTACAGATTTTTAGCCTTTATTGTAAACAGCACTACCGTAGTGCTGTTTACAAATGATAGCACTACCGGGGCACCGTTCAAATGTTTTATAGTACAATCGAAAACAAAAATACTAAAAGAAACCGCCAAGTGCGAGTAGGAGTTGTGTACCATTGAACAAGATTGACGTGTGTTTGTATTACGATAAAATGACGACGAAAAGGTCGCTTTTCCCCACCGACCAACTGAACGGCACAACTAGTGCGGTTCGTGAGATATGTCGAGCGTTTATAGTCGATTTAATTTTAATATTTTTAATATTATTGCGAACGACAGCTGTCAAATTAGAAAAATGATCGATCTCATCAAGATTTTTATTTCTGATCATAGCTGTCAAACTAGGAAGGGCTGTATCTCCGTAACGGTTGATCCTAGACTAGCAGTTACCGTAAAGAAATGATAGATCTCATCAAGATCTTTATTTCTGATGACAGCTGTCAAACTAGAAAGGGCTTCATCTCTGTGACTATTCATCTTAGACTAGCAGTTTCTCTACAGAAATAATAGATCTCATCAAGATCTTTATTTCTGACGACAGCTGTCAAACTAAAAAGGGCTGTATCTCCGAAACTACTGATCGCAGACTAAGCGTTTCTTGAGAAATGATAGATCTCATCAAGATCTTCATTTTGGATGACAGCTGTCAAACTAGGAAGGGCTATATCTCCGTAACTATTAATCTTAGACTAGCAATTTCACTGCAGAAATGATAGATTTCATCAAGATCTTTATTTTTGATGACAGCTGTCAAATAAGAAAGAGCTATACCTCACTAACAATTTATCTTCGACTAGCAGTTTCCTTGCAGAGATGATAGATCTCATCACTATACAACAGTAATAGACTTAAGAGTGGATGCCTAGAAACTTCCATCGTTTCCTTCATCATCCGGTCCCTGACCGGAGACGGACCATCTGAAAGGTCGTTCCGTTATAAACTAGTCTAGTTCAGATATGTATCATTCGCTCAATTACCTGATGCGTATCATGATCGCATTTTAACGGATGGGATATACCCCGATTTGATACGATACGTGATACGGTCCGATCCATCTCGAGTGGGTCATCGGGAACTGACACAAAATTTTGATACACGATAATGATATGGATACAACAGAGGTCTTCACAACTAGGATACAGAGCTTGATACGAGATGATGATAATACAGAGATACGGATACGGTGATCGGATCGGGCAATTGATGATACATATTCAAGGCTCACATACCTAGTTATGTAATGAAGTTAAAAAAAAGAAATTAATTACAAGGCACACATTACAAGGAAACAAAATAGAAAAATACAAGAAAACAAAATATAAATATACAAGAAATATATGGTAATATTACTTATTTTTTTTATAAGATAGGTATGTACATGAAAAAAATATAAAATACAAGAGTGCTTAAGATTCTTATATAAAATAAATTAAAATTTAACAAAAAATTGTGTATGGATATAAATTAACTCAAATTGAACAGCAATAATTTTCTATAAAAACAGTAATTAGATATTAAATTTTGAGTTGTAGCTAATATGCTTGCTGTTGTCAGTTTACTCCTATGTTTGTGTTTGCAAATGCAACCTACAATAGTTGCAATTTTCCCGGTCTAGGTATGCGAGATGGTGCTGAAATTCCAACGTCAGAAAGTAGATACGGACCATCTAAATCACCTGTAAAAAGACAGTCGCTAATTTGTCTTCTACAGGACAAAGTTTTTCTTTTGCAGTAGAGCAATCTATCCTAATATTTCTGAAGTTTCTTAGCTACGGAAACTCTAAAATATAAATGCCACAGAAAACGCCTTCGATCACTTTCGTGTCTTTTCTATGTACTTAATATATTGAGGGTTCCAATCCACGACACACTACTCTATCTAATTGGCTACGAACCAAAGAAAACTATACAATTGAAGTGCTTAGGCTTTTAGAATCGACTGTTTGCGGTTAGCTTGGTCTCCATGATAACTCTTAAATCGCTTACCGTAGAAATCTAATACCTTTAAACGAGCAATCCTGTATATAATGTATATATATATATATATATATATTTACAATCTGAATCTCGGAAACGGCTCCGACGATTTTCATGGAATTTAATATGCAGGGGTTTCTGGGGGCGATAAATCGATCTAGCTAGGTTTCATTTTTCGAAAACCTCGTGTCTCTTGACATTTTAAACTATTGTTTTTACCGACCCAGTAACACTAAAGCTACTTGACAATAGATGGCGTTGTTAAAAAAGGTTCCAGGTACTTTCCTTAAAGAATAGAGATACTCAGATTATAAAGACGTTGCAAAGTACTTTTCTTTTATAAAATCTAAACACAAAACATTTATTCACATTAAAACACGAACTTTATAATTGTGCTGTATAACACCAATAAATGAATTTTATTATATTCAATTGAATTTCATCGTTTTTATTAAAACTTTACTAGACGAACTTTACATTGCGGTTTTTTTTTTATTTACAATAAATAAATAGTACCGAATTTCCCGAATCTCCCAGTAATAGTACCGGGAATTCAATTGACCTTCTCATTACCGGGACTGCAATCCCTTATCTATACGCTTTCTATCACATTCATTAAAAACATCGAACCGGAAGGGGGCAATCAATTACCTCGCAAATTACTATGCCAATATTTTTTTCTAATTATTTAAATTTGTTTAAAGTAAAGGTTAAAGTTGTGCCTAAGTAAAAGTCAGGCATTTATCAAGATTTTATTATTTGATTTTGAATTTTAAGTTGTATTTTAGTAAGTCTAAGTTTAAATTAGGCCTTGAACAAACCAGTCTAGGATTGTAAGAGTAGGTTAATGTAGCGTCTTTTTTTAATTTGGCAGTCGATAAATTATAGAATGGGTAAGTAATAATACTAAGTAAACATACTGGCTATGTGAGAGTCAAATGTACATTATGTTAGGGTTCTGTAGTATGTGTACTTAGTAGATTGTTATAACTACTATTTAATACTAGATGTTGTGAATAGGTACTATATATTTATACCCTTTTGGTGGATTTTGCGCAAAAAAATTTTCGTTCAGAGTATTTAAAGTGCATCATTCTCCTTTTTTAATTTTTTAAAAGACAATGTTGAAAAGTTAAAAAAGAGCTTAACTTAACTAATACACAAAATATAGTTTTTCCGCCTACATAAATGAATTGGCTTGGATCATTTCTAGTGGACAGAGTGTCTAATACCTATTGGATATCTTTGCAGCCTCATAGGAAGTCCCTCAGGGGAGCATACTATGCCCTATATTATTCAACTCACATTTACCTACTTCTCTCACGCTAGTTGTCATTTTTCCGCTGTAATCCTGAAAATATTTCGAAAAACAAATACCAACACATATGTTAACTTGCTACCAAAAGTTCGTGATTTTAATGTGAATAAATGTTTTGTGTTTAGATTTTATAAAAGAAAAGTACTTTGCAACGTCTTTATAATCTGAGTATCTCTATTCTTTAAGGAAAGTACCTGGAAGACCGAGCTCTGCTTTAGTCTTACTGGGTCGGTAAAAACAATAGTTTAAAATGTCAAGAGACACGAGGTTTTCGAAAAATGAAACCTAGCTAGATCGATTTATCGCCCCCAGAAACCCCTGCATATTAAATTCCATGAAACACGTTGGAGCCGTTTCCGAGATTCAGATTGTAAATATATATATATATATATATACATTATATACAGGATTGCTCGTTTAAAGGTATTAGATTTCTACGGTAAGCGATTTAAGAGTTATCATGGAGACCAAGCTAACCGCAAACAGTCGATTTTTCTTTGGTTCGTAGCCAATTAGATATAGTAGTGTACCGTGGATTGGAACCCTCAATATATTAAGTACATAGAAAAGACACGAAAGTGATCGAAGGCGTTTTCTGTGGCATTTATATTTTAGAGTTTCCGTAGCTAAGAAACTTCAAAAATATTATTATAGATTGCTCTACTGCAAAAGAAAAACTTTGTCCTGTAGAAGACAAATTAGCGACTGTCTTTTTACAGGTGATTTAGATGGTCCGTATCTACTTTCTGACGTTGGGATTTCAGCACCATCTCGCATACCTAGACCGGGAAAATTGCAACTATTGTAGGTTGCATTTGCAAACACAAATATAGGAGTAAACTGACAACAGCAAGCATATTAGCTACAACTCAAAATTTAATATCTAATTACTGTTTTTATAGAAAATTATTGTTGTTCAAGTTAATTAATATCCATACACAATTTTTTGTTAAATTTTAATTTATTTTATATAAGAATCTTAAGCACGCTTGTATTTTATATTTTTTTCATGTACAGACCTATCTTATAAAAAAATAAGTAATATTACCATATATTTCTTGTATATTTATATTTTGTTTTCTTGTATTTTTCTATTTTGTTTCCTTGTAATGTGTGCCTTGTAATTAATTTCTTTTTTTTAACTTCGTTACATAACTAGGTATGTGAGCCTTGAATATGTATCATCAATTGCCTGATCCGATCACCGTATCCGTATCTCTGTATTATCATTATCTCGTATCAAGCTCCGTATCCTAGTTGTGAAGACCTTCTGTATATCCATATCATTATCGTGTATCAAAATTTTGTGTCAGTTCCCGATGACCCACTCGAGATGGATCGGACCGTATCACGTATCGTATCAAATCGGGGTATATCCCATCCGTTAAAATGCGATCATGATACGCATCAGGTAATTGAGCGAATGATACATATCTGAACTAGACTAGTTTATAACGGAACGACCGTTCAGGTGGTCCGTCTCCGGTCAGAGACCGGATGATGAAGGAAACGATGGAAGTTTCTAGGCATCCACTCTTAAGTCTATTACTGTTGTATAGTGATGAGATCTATCATCTCTGCAAGGAAACTGCTAGTCGAAGATCTATAGTTAGTGAGGTATAGCTCTTTCTTATTTGACAGCTGTCATCAAAAATAAAGATCTTGATGAAATCTATCATTTCTTTACGGTTTTTACTTTTACAGCTAGTCTAGGATCAACTGTTACGGAGATACAGCCCTTCCTAGTTTGACAGCTATGATCAGAAATAAAGATCTTGATGAGATCGATCATTTTTCTAATTTGACAGCTGTCGTACGCAATAATATTAAAAATATAAAAATTTAATCGACTATAAACGCTCGACATATCTCACCGACCGCACTAGTTGTGCCGTTCAGTTGGTCGGTGGGGAAAAGCGACCTTTTCGTCGTCATTTCATCGTAATACAAACACACGTCAATCTTGTTCAATGGTACACAACTCCTACTCGCACTTGGCGGTTTCTTTTAGTATTTTGTTTTCGAAATTCGGTACTATTTATTTATTGTAAATAAAAAAAAACCGCAATGTAAAGTTCGTCTAGTAAAATTTTTATAAAAACGATGAAATTCAATATAATAAAATTCATTTATTGGTGTTATACAGCACTATTTACATAAAAAAATTATATATATATATATATATATATATATATATATATATATATATATATATATTTATATAGTGACGCAGGTGATAAGCAACCTATTTTTCGTATTAAATAATTTAAATTACGTATAGCGGATACTTAATTAAGACATAAAAGTAAGACATTGATGTTTACTATAGTGTGTTTAAAAAGTAGAAAGAACGAATAATTAAATGGAAAAAAAAATTAAGTTAAGGTGTGTGAAGGTATTGTGTTACATGTCGTTGTTGTTTCGTTTGTTAGCGGAGGGTGTTTGATTCGTAGGTCTGCTCTGATCCCACAAACTAAAAAAAAAATATGTATTTTATATAGTACTGATTACGATAGAGGAAAAATATGTCAACATCTCTGAATTCATGGCAATCTATAGAGCGGTTTAATACCGAACTCTAGGCGTAGTTTGAGTGGACAGGTAAGTGAAAGGGTAGGTGTGGGTTTGTTATGTTAATTGATGTAGTAACTTAACTTCCCTTATTTAGTAACTGAACTTTAAGTTTTATGATGGCCTCAGGGTAGAATAGCACCATCCTTAATTCTTCCGAGTGCGCTAATAGGCAATTAAGAATATATACAAGCAAACCAACCAACAAAACTTATAGCAAACCGAAGCTGTTCATGATTCGCACTTAATAAGATCTGAAACTGGTCAAAACCACACTACAGAACCAATTCTAATCGAGTCTTGAATTTAAGTTATTACGTGTATAGAAATAATTCGATTTTTATTAGTTCTACTTGACACACTTGACTGGCGCTAGTTTGTTGGCGTCTATGGTACCTAAAGCTGGTTTTCGATCTGTTACTGTTTGCAATCTGAAACTGATCGCTTCGGTGGTAGGGCAGCAGATTGTGGCAACAATAACGTTCTCAAATTAAAGAACTTCAATCCCCAGGTAACAGCGGAGCAAGAGGTGGCAAAGATCGCCGGCTATCACAAACAATGACGGCTAATTTAATGGGCCCTGCCAATATACAAAGGTCAGGTGGAGAAATTTGAGTGTATCGACAATGGTACTTTGTGTACTTGTACATAAAATCACCAAACGGTACGCAACACCAAAAGGATAATACATCGCTTTTTACGCACCGTCGTCAGCCGGCCGTGCAAACATCCTTTATTAAGTTTAGGAAATCCTGCGTCAAATATCGAGACCTCTTTGTGCAATGTCTCCAAAACAGAAATGAAAAGATTTGTTCAGATTTACCAAAGCAAGGCAGAAGTTTTGACGTTCACAAAAAAGAAAATCTTGGTTTAGCGGTTTCACAATTACGTACCCGTACGTACGTAAAGTATTGGGATCTTTTGAGTTGACATCTTCAGCGACGTTCAGGTAGAAAATTATTTAGATAATAAAGTCAAGCTGGCGTTGAAAAAATTGTAATAAAGTAAGTTTTTATTCTGGAGATAACAGTTTCGACTTTATAAGTCTAAAGGCTGGCCTGTGTATCTCGGTACCAGCTTGGCTCTTTTGATTCGTTTCGAAGGCAAGCAGAGATACCTAGTTGTCAACAACCCTAAACTCAAAACGGTATTGAACCTGGAAGTCTAAAAAAAGACTCTCCCTGTCTGTGTTCTACCGTTTGTATACAATACATTGTGTTCTAAAGAATAGTTGAAAATAATGCCTACGACAACTATCTGCTACTGCAGCGCTCGATACAGGCAGGGAGTTCATTGTCACACCCATGAAACTAATTGGTCACGCGCAGTGCAGTTACAAAGAATCAAGTCGATGTTTTCATTTGGGACTACATTAAATAGTTTGTCAAGAAGGAATTATTAAAAAAAATCCCGACTGTCAGTCTACACATAAGCAACAGCCCTGGTGTTCATACGTCCGCAGGCTACAGCAACCGCTCAACACGTGCTTACCACCTTAGTGGTGTGAAAAGATTAAGATTATGTATGCCAGAAAAACCTTCCCAAAATCCTTGCAATGAGAAATATTCAGTGATGTCGCTAATAATGTGGCATAATTACAGAATAAAAACCAGCTCGCTGTTCCTTCTGCATTCGCGGCAAATTATACGGAACCTATCCCTCGCGAATATGGAGCATTTATTGTAGGTACGGCGTAAGAAGAGATCTAGTCTTAATCGTATAAGACGAAATATTCACGGTTTAATATCCAAATCTTGGAAGCCATACGATGCGCATATGACATATATATGTGCCACCTCACACGTCACGTCTTAACGACAAGAAGAAAAGGCGAAATAATTACATACTTTTATGTCCTTATATACATTTTTATTGGATAACGGCAGTTAACGAATTCTAATCACATGAAGGTACTGGGAAATATATTTTCAGTACCGGCACCTAAAATTTCTCGATTTCCCAAGAAATACCTTGAAAGTTGGTACCGTTTCTTATAGGAGTGATTTACTTAATATCGTCATACAATTTCATATATATTATAATATGTATTTGTCTCGAAACAAAGAAAGGAAATAATTTTGTTGTTGGTTCTTTATTTATTTTTTTATACAACTAAGGTGGCAAACAAGCTAACGGTCCACCTGATGGTAAGCGGTCACCGTAGCCTTTGGACGCTTGCATCACCAGGGATATCACTCGTGCGTTGCTGATCCTTTCGAAATCTAGTAACTTCTTTCTTGAAGAACCTCATAGGGAACACACACAGCGAGGCAAAGTTACCTCAGACTTAAAGGCTCGAAACTTCAATTGAGTTTGGAAAAGTCGAAAATTCTCACCGCCCGTCGTTGAACCGAGTCAAAAGGCCCAAGCTGGCATCCGGGTGCATCCGCCCAAAGATGGCAGCAGTACTGCATATGGGGCCGGACTTGCGACTTATAAAGCAGTAAACTTTGCCCTGACGTGAAGTACTGCATTGCTCTGCTAAGTATGCCAAGTTTTTTGGACACCAGCTTCATCTTGTATTGCAGATGATCTCGGAACTGAACATCGCCGGAGATGTCAACATCAAGGATCCCAATGCTCTTTGAAATGGAGAGAGAAGTGTTCTGGAATTGTTCGACCACAGTAAATGGGTTATCAGCGGTGAACGCGCAGACTTGTGCAGATACCTTAGACAGAGCATGTCGATTTGAGACACAAGTTCTTCACGTTTTTCCTCCACAACGGAACGAGGGATGCTTGCATGACCCGTGTAATAAGCGTCTCCAGTACTGTTATCTGCAAAGCAAAGAATGTAGTTGATGTCTAACATGTCATTGATATGCAGTAAAAACAGCGTAGGTGACAGCACAGAGCCTACCGTCAACTACAGCTCGTATGCGTCTGCTGGACAAAACGCCAGCCACCCTTATGCACAAACTGGGCACTCTGTAAGATGGCAGCTTCGATAGAATTGATCGAACGCCTTCGCTATGTCCAGGCTACATGTCAATGTCTCACCCTGACTCTCAATGGCTAGTGCCCATCGGTGTGTGAAATACACTAGAAGGTCACCAGTCAAACGACCGTAGCGAAAACCATATTGACCGTTGCTGACCAGTTCGTGTTTCTCTATATATCTTAGATGTGTGTTGATCACACGCTCCATCACCTTGGAGAGGAGAGGAGGAGAGAGGTAATAGCGATAGGCCTGTACTTCGATGGATCTGATCTATCGCCAATTTTGGTC
This sequence comes from Apoda limacodes, assembly GCA_946406115.1. Lineage (NCBI taxonomy): Eukaryota > Metazoa > Arthropoda > Insecta > Lepidoptera > Limacodidae > Apoda > Apoda limacodes. Next base: position 45,245,541 of record OX291540.1, read on the forward strand.
ACCGGGTGCACATTTGCAATCATCCATGAAGACGGAAATTGCCTAGTATGGTAGGAAAGCGCGACGAGTCGCGTGAGTACAGAAAATAACTCAGGACTCAGTGTGGCTGTTTAAGCACCACTGCTGGTATACCATCTGGCCCAGTCGACTTATGAACGTCTAGAGAAAGCAACGCCCGCCGAACCTCCTGTCGTGTTATGACGATTCCCGGCATGGTCTTACCGTAGTACGGTATAGTAGGTGGTACAGCGCCTTCGTCTTTCATATTCGTGTTGGAGGCAAAGAGACTGCCCAATAGATCGGCTTAGCTATATCGGATAGCTCGAAGTCGCCCACCTATTTTTCATATGAATTGGAATTTAGCGCTGGCAGTTGCTTTCTTACTGAACCTCGAGGCAGCATTTAATTTGCGTTTTAATTAAGAAATATTCGTATCCTTATTATAACGAGCCGTAGCCCAAGCCTCATACGCAGTATGTTTAAGAATTTTAGATTCTGCAAGACCTATTAAACCACGGGCGTGTTTTTGACGCCGGCAGCTACTTGCTGGTTAGGAATAAAATATTCCATATCAGAGAGGATTGTCTTAGTGACTGCGGCTGCGCAGACGTCAGGATCTTCTGAGCTAAAGCAGAGCTGCCTTCTCGGATACGATGCATAATATTCTCGCAATTCATCCTAGTCTGCCGACTTATAGTGCCCCCCGCGACGCAAAATAGTTGGCCCAGGTGGATCGGGTTGTGTGCATGACATTTGAGTCCGACCGAGACAGTGGTACGAGGAGCCAAGAGGCGTATCCACTGGGACGGAATATCCGTCCGGACGTGTAGTTAGCAAAAGGTCCAGTAAGGACCTCGTAGGGTCCTTTATATCTGGTATTCTCGTTGGAGAAAGTACTAGCTGAGATAATCCATAGGTCAGATCAAATTTATGAGCAGATATCCCTACGTAGTTATTGGTTTGAGAACTAAGCAACTTAGGATGGTGGGCGTTAAAGTCTTCCAAACTAACTAGTTGTGCTGAGAGATATTGTTCCAGAACTATGTCAGTCGTTGAACTCAGGTGAGTGAAGAGTCGAATTGCGTCCCTGTCACCGCTATGAGACCTGTGCGCTTAGTGTGAGTTTTTAACTCTACTATTGCGTTCGCGTCAACGAAATAAATTATGAAATTGCAGGAACGCCTCTAGCGGACGCGTTTTGAGACGGTTTTTTCTTATAAGACTTTTAATGAATAGGCAAACGCGGTAGTAGAGTTACAAACACGCAAAAACTCACACTAGGCACACTGTATAGGCACGCATAGATACGAGTGTGCCCGTCGTGATCTACGCGCACCCACAATATCAACAGGTCCCTGTCTTCAAGGCTATGAAGGCGGCGACAGCAGAATACCTCCCAGACGATCATACATACACCGGCACGTCTCACAAAATTGTGCTCGAGTTTGTGGCCGGGATAATGAAGGTATTTTGTATCGGCCGGGCAGGATATCTGCGTCTCTGCGTGTAAAGAGAATTATCGGCTGCGCAGCAGTTTCCATGTGACACACCAAAAAAAAATTAATCATTTACACTAAAAAATACTCAACAAGATAAAAATAAATAATTAAAAAGAAAATTTACATTATTAAAAATTCAATAAATTACAAATTCGTAGTATCAAACGGGTCAAAATAAAATCAGCATTTACCGAAGAATCCTTCGGCGCTGATTTTCAGTCAGAATCCAATGTCCATGTCTCATGCTGTCTAGGTAAGTAATTTACAGATAATGCATCTGCCTTTAAACTTAATTTTTGGTATCGAATTTAACTATTTGTCGTTTTTTGATATTTTGTTTTTGTTTTGATACTACGTAGATAATAACAGAATCTTTATTATTTTAATTTATGATTTAACTTTAAATGTATGAAACCAAACATTAGCCTCTTCCAGATTTTTTTAACATTAAAAAAAGAAATAAAAATCAGTCAATAAGGTATAATAATATATTATAGCAGTCAGGCTACAACTGATATCAGTTTCAATCCCAATCCTGTTTCAATCAATTTTCGCGGCAAGCTTAAACTCGATATCTATCGGTACTCCTAAAAAATTGCGGTTGGATTGAGATTGGGATTGCACACATTTTGGAATCACAAATCACAAAATATAAAAATAATGCTAAATGTAATAAAAATCAAAGTGAAAGTTAAATCTTCGTAGTTATAGTTTTGTTTTGTTGCTTTAGAATTTTGACATTTCTTTTCACAGATCATTATACCTAATTGCACTCTCGATACGATGGCGTCAAGAGTATCGATTCTTATTATTTGTATAGGATTTTAGTTCCGAAATTGGCCACCAAATTCCGTTCTCGATTGAGTGCTAACACGACGTTCAAGAGTACCAATTTAGTAGATATCTCGACCGCCGTAAGATTTTACGATTGAAGCTGTTATCAGTTGTAGGCCTCCAGGCCTAAATTCAAGTCAATTCTACGCATTGTTACGACTTGAGAAATTAACATTCTCGTGGGAACTCTTTATAGGGATAAAAAGCATTGTACATCTCCAGCTATTCCTGAAAATCAGTTTGCTTCGTTGCTACTTGAGAATAAAGACTAGGTTTGTGACTTAGAGAAAGTACAACTTTCAATTAACGAAAGAATCTTTAGAATCAGTTATGTCGTTGCAGAGATTACTCTCTACACACAAAGAAACATACAAATTATACCTCTTTATAATATTATTATAGAGTCATCTATTATTTCCAGATTGAAATGTCAACCCGCAGCAGCGCCACATCTTTCCGAGCCCGGCGAGGGCATAAAGAGCGCTCCAAAAACTTCACCGAGCTAGAGAAACGAACGGTGCTCGAGCTTATAGCGAGACACCGAGACGTGCTCCGGCAGGGACGCTCGAATAACGCCACAAATAGAAGCAAACAGGTAACTATCTAGTGCGGTGAACATCACCGATGTAGAGAAACGAACTTTGCTCGGGCTTATAGCGAAACACTGAAGCGCGTTCCGGCAGTTACGCTCGAACAACGCTACATATATAGAAGCAAACAGGTTACTATCTATCTATCACAGTGAACATCACCGTTATTCAAGGTTATCGCAGGACACTGAGCTCCAGGAGGGACGCTTGAATAAAGCCACAAATAGAAGCAGGAATCATAGAATAGGTATTTACTTACCTAAAAATCACCTAGGTATAAAGCTAACGGTACTTGATCTTATAGGAAGACACCGAAACATACTTCCAGTCCATAGAAATGAACTAAACCGGTAACTGCCAACTGACTACAAACTACTTCGTACATATCTAACTCGCCGCACATGCTAGTAATATTATGTACAACGTACGTATATCGTTTTCAGTAATAAGAATCGCGAATGTTTTGATTTCTTTCTGTTCTTTCGCGCGCCTTTCTGTTTTTTAACTACTTCTTAGCAGCATTTAACTACATACTATTGAAGGCGCTAGTAGTGCATTAATGATTTCATGCTATTTTTTAACACCAATCTGATGTTGATCTGATGTTAATCGAACGTTTATAGACGCACAAGCTCACCGACTCCAAATTTTACATTCTAAATTTAAAAATAAAATTATACAACAATAAAAACACGTGTCCAGCGATCTAAAATATATCGTGAAATATATATAATCGTGCTTCGTGGAGAATTCGAACCTCCGGAAAGCGAATGCGTACATGTTTACCCGCCTTCGGAAACGCCACGCTTTCTGCCGATGTGGCAGGATTTATAGAAACTCATAGGATACAGCCCAGCACGTATTCGGCACGCCTTCCGTACCGGCGCAGTGTGCAGGCAGGTTAAAGGTTTCTGAAATGTGTTCTCAGCAAAACCATTTTCTAAGCAAATTATGCTGCTTGATTGCTTTCTAGAACGGCCCATATACGAGTATGTAACATAATCTATGAAGAAGTGGTTTGATCACGTTAAATTATGTTGTTATTTTAGCGACGAAGCGTTAAAAGGTTGACAATAAAAAATAGTAATGTAACCAGTCTATCAGTTGACAATCTCTCGAGAATGGAACATTTTTCACTATTTACCTTATATGGTGAATATTCACTAAATCAGATAAATGTAGTCGCATCTTTAAATGTTAAAAATAAACGAATCACAAGAATATTTGTAGAAACTAGCTTTAGAAACGATTAAGGTAACTGATCTATTTAGTTTAATGTTATCTAACAAAAACTGGTCAAGTGCGAATAAGACTCTTAACACTGCGGGTTCCCTTCACTAAAACGTAATTTCAGATTTTTTAGGTCGTGAAATTCAAAGATAGTGAGTGAGATTAAAATCTTAGAATCATTGTAAAACAAATTAAGCAATCTACTCATTAAGTTCTTTCATATCATATGTACATTAATAGTAAATTGATTCTCTTGTATTTTTAAAATAATAACTGATTAATGATGGAGTCGAAGATAGACGGACGGATAGTAGACAGGTACTAATTAAAAGTAGTCGTAAGAGTCACCTTGTCCTTTGAGTTACGGAACCCTAAAAATCGACCAAAATAAGAATATCGCTACGAGCATGCATGATTAAATATAATGACCCGGTTAAAGCCTTGATGTTTTAAATAGTAAATAAAACTGACATGTAAGCTGATCAAGCTTTTTGATTGAAAAGATACATAACCCACATAAAGAAATGTTTAATTGTTCCTAATAATATAAATCTGCTACAAGTTAAGCAACATGAGGCTGAGTCAGTTGTCGGATAGACACATAACCTACATAAAAAATGTTTAATTGTTCCTAATAATATAAATCTGCTACAAGTTAAGCAACATGAGGCTGAGTCAGTTGTCGGATAGACACATAACCTACATAAAAAATGTTTAATTGTTCCTAATAATATAAATCTGCTACAAGTTAAGCAACATGAGGCTGAGTCAGTTGTCGGATAGACACATAACCTACATAAAAAATGTTTAATTGTTCCTAATAATATAAATCTGCTACAAGTTAAGCAACATGAGGCTGAGTCAGTTGTCGGATAGACACATAACCTACATAAAAAATGTTTAATTGTTCCTAATAATATAAATCTGCTACAAGTTAAGCAACATGAGGCTGAGTCAGTTGTCGGATAGACACATAACCTACATAAAAAATGTTTAATTGTTCCTAATAATATAAATCTGCTACAAGTTAAGCAACGCGAGGCTGAGTCAGTTGTCGGATGGGTGACCCGTAGTGTCACATTTTCTCTTCAGAAGGCACGGTAAACCGTCGCATAATGGCAAAGAGCATATCTTTGGTTTAAACCTCAAAACTCAAAAGTCAGTGTTTACCCATACGTCATTACTCATTACACTTATGGGCTCTATGACACCTTTTGTGGATAGTTTTAAATTTGGTGAGACGTCGTTAATCCTTAAAGTGGTCAGTGCTCGCTTGTGGTTATTTGCCTTAAAGTTGTCAGTGATCGCTTGCGGTTATTTAAAGTTGTCAAAGTTCGCTTGCTATTGTTTACCTTAAAGTTAAAAGTGCTCGCTTGCGGTTGTTTACCGTAGTGTTTTTGAAAAAAGTCTTTGCACATATTTGATTTTGTTTTTTTTGTTTATATTACTTTGGATTTTGTAACGACAGGTATGTTATTGTATATACAAGTTTATGAACTTCTACTATTATTGTCATATAACTATGTTTTAGCGATTGCTATATACGCGTTAAAACTTTTGAATTATTTAATTTTTACTTCGAATTCGTTTAGTTTTTTTTGTTTCCGGTAGAAAGTAGCTGATTAAACGGAATGAAGTGCAGAACTTTATTTATGTTAAAGTTTCGGTCAGTCAGTGCTAACTTGCAGTTGTTTACCTTAAACTTGTCAGTACTTGCTTGCGGGTATTTACCTTAAAGTTGAAATCGTCTGCTTGCGGTTGTTTACCTTAAAGTTGAAAGGGTCCGCTTGCGGTTCTTTATCTTAAAGTTGACAGTGCTCACTTGTAGTTGTTTACCTTAAAGTTGTCGGTGCTAGCTTGCAGTTATTTACCTTAAAGTTGTCAGTGCTAGCTTGTAGTTATATATATGTAGTGCTTGCTTGCGGTTGTTTACCTTAAAGTCAAAGTAATTTTTTTTTATTTAATTTAGGTTTTTGCAAACACTGTTGAGTCGTCAAAGTTATGAAATAATATTTTTTGAAATCCGGTTCACAAGTGTTGATTTCCACCGAGAAGAAACTGGCAAGAAACTCTATAGTTACTCTTTTAAAAGAAAATCATTCAGTTAACAACATAATTAGTACATATTATCATAAAAAGAAATAATATAAATATAATCAATGTTTTTGATTTGGTTTTCCTATGCGTCCTGTAATTGAACATCTTCAGTCCCATGGATTTTCATCATTTATGTGGTCTGAAATTTTTTAGTATGTTTTTTTACAAAGTTTTGTGTGATGAAACATTTAAATTTACTAATTGAAAGGTTTTTAATATTTTTAGGAACTTTGTTGTAGAAGTGTATACAGTGCCCCATAAAAGGGTTACTAATTTTGTATAGACGTGTATCATGCACCAACAGCATATTTTTACTTCTAGTACTTACTTTGTGAACGTCACTTTTCTTGCTGAAACTTGCTATGTACTGCGACGCTAAAATTAAAATATTTACTTTTCTAAACCTATCGTCCCTATCTAACTAACCTATCTACCCTCAGAGATATCCTAAGTCCTAATTTGTAAATAGCACGAATTGCCCGTTTTTGTAACACGAATATTGTATTTACATCAGCAGCGCAACCCCACAATTAGATACCATATGTCAGTAAACTATGGAAATAGCTAAAATATACTGTTTTTGCTGCGTCAACATCAGTCCATTTTCTTATTTTCTTGATCGCATACACAGCAGAGCTAAGTTTTTTGGCTAGGTTATGAATATGAGAACCCCATTGAAGTTTGGAGTTCAGCGTCATGCCAAGAATCAACAAGTAATTGCTCGTCGTTAATATTAATACATGCCTGGATCTGACTATCATTTGGTAATGTAAATTTAACATATTTGGTTTTTTCGCATTAAGTAACAAATTATTCGCGCTATACCAATTTACAATCCTGGAAATGACATTATTAACTCATCATAACATGTCTGTCGTCTCTTAACTTTAAAAAAACTGGTTGCCTGTAAAGTCGGTATACGGGCGAAAGTTTTACGTGACAATGATTTTATGTCTGTCTCTCTCGCTCTTAGGCGGGCGCGTGCCTCTCACTCGCTCTCATTGTGAGCGCATAACGTGAGCGGAGCGTAACGCAGTTTCTTGAAGTGTCACCCGGCAAACCAATTTATAAGACGTTGTCACGTCAAAAGTAAAACAGTACCGTCAGCAAATAAGACAATATCATGGTCCTTTACATGATATGGGAGCTCATTAATGTAAATAAGCAATAGAAAAGGACCAAAAATTGAGCTCTGAGGAACTCCCATATTGATTACTGATCCCGGAGATCTTTTACCGTTGACATCTATTTTCCGTACACTGCTACTCATATAGGAGGTCAAAAAGTCGAGGGCTTTGCCTGTAATACCAGAGTGGTTTAGCTTCTTTTTTTTTTTTTTTTTTTTTTTTTCTGAGCTGACTATGCAGTTGGCTGTTGCAGCCATTACTGCTTCACCGGACTTTTGGGGCGAGACTCTGAAGGAGCCTCAGCCCATATAGCGCCCAACGCTCAAGGGCTTCCCGCGGGGGAAGCCTCGGCTTGGGTTGTCGCTCTCGGGGGCGTCCCTTCGACCGGCGTGAGTCTCGAACCCGAAGGTGAGTCACCGCCAGGAGGGGAGTTCCCCGTTACGCGGGTGCGGTTGCGATTGAGTGGGGGCGAGAAGCGCCCCGGCACTCTTTGATACCTAGTGTATCCTTGTGGGCGCCGACGAACCCGGGGACGTCGGCGTCGTGTTTGGAGGGAGGCCCTATTCGGGGTCGACGTAGTAGAGACTAATCTCGCTATCCGGACAGCGAGATCGTCATCTGGGGACGTTAGTACGTGCCGAGGCCGCCTGAGTATAGTTTTACGACCGCGACGGGGACGATCGGGGGGAATGTACGTCGTGGATTGCACAACTAATCTATTAGGGTGATTTTGCGTACGCTCGAAAAAGCGGACTGCCAAGTCTTTAAAGTACTGGGGAATCGTGGGAAGTTCGAAGTCTCTGTGTAGGTCCGCATTGCGAACGTACCAAGAGGCTCCAGAGGCCGCTCTGAGAAAGCGGTTTTGGAGGGTCTGGAGTTTGTGGAGATTGCGCTTGGACAGAGCAAAGACTACGCTAGCATAAGCTAGTATGGGGCGGATGCAAGTTGTGTAAAGATTTAGCTTATTTCTAAGCGACATCTTACTATACTTGCCTATCATGGGATAGAGACGACCGAGGACAAAAGCGGCTCGGTCTCTGACTATTTTGGTGTGAGCGTGGAAGTTCAAACGTCTATCCATGGTCACACCGAGATATTTGGTCTTATTTTGCCAGGGAATGGCACGACCGAAGAGAGAGAGGGAAGTTGGCCGCGGAGGGCTGCCTGTGGTGAAAAGGACGGCAGAGCTTTTGTCGGGATTCACCTCGATTCTCCATTTCCGAAACCACTCGCCTAGGGCGGTGATAGCGGATTGGAGTCTCTCAGTGATTCGACTCACTTGCCTATCGGTAGTATAGAGAGCGGTATCGTCCGCATAGAGGGCTAATTGGGTACCTATCGTTTTTGGGATATCGTTAGTGTACAGAAGGTACAAGACGGGGGCGAGCACGGACCCTTGCGGGACTCCTGCTTCTATGGGGCGGGGGGAGGAGAGAGTGCCTTCAACTCTGTAGCGAAAGCTACGATTCGACAAATAGTCTCGTATGATGAGCACGAGACGATCTGGCAACTGAAAGTTGTACAGTTTAAAAATTAAACCGTTGTGCCAGACTTTGTCGAAAGCTTTCGCTACATCGAAGAAGACAGCGCCCGTGTGACGGGTCTTACCTAATGCTGGCTGGAAGCCAGTAAGAATATGTTCCGTTATGCGGAGGACTTGATGGACGCATGAGTGTTTGGCACGAAAGCCAAACTGCTCGTCTATTAAAATGCCTCTGGAGACTATAGAGTTCCGTAGGCGGGCGAGAAGGAGGCGTTCATAGAGTTTACCAAGGGCCTTTAGTAAACTTATAGGGCGATAGGAGGACGGCTCGGTACGAGCTTTGCCGGGCTTATGGATGCCTATAACGATTGCATCTTTCCATTGAGATGGAAAGATGCAATGTTCCATAGCAGCGTTAAAGATCGCTACTAGGAGGCAGATAAGGGGAAGAGTGAGGCGCTTTAGGATATCGTTAGAGATACCGTCTGCGCCGGGGGACTTACGGGGGCGTAGGTCTTTGATGACCTGTATGACTTCGTCGACAGTGACAGGGGGCAGGGGGTCTTGTGGAGGCAGAGAAGTTCTGCGCTCCACTTCGCCGTCTACCTCGCGCACGTGATCGGGATCGAAAGGCTGTGTGCTTAAGGCACATTGGGCTTGGAGGCTGGATGCTAGGCAATCCGCTTTTTCGTCGTCATTGAACGCGGGAACGCTATTGTTGGGACGAGTTAACGGAGGGAGAGAGTTTGCGGTTTCGGATTTTAGAGCTCTGGCTAAGTGCCAATAAGCTTGGTGAGAAGGAGAAATGTTCTCCATAAGATCACCGAAACGTTGGGCGCGGAGCTCAGCTACAGCGGTTCTTACACGGCGGTGTAAGTCGTTGAAGCGAGCTTTATTTTCGATAGTGGGAGCGCGGTCGCGAGCGCGGCGGGCCGCGTTACGCTCAGTCATTAGCGACCTGATGTGCTGAGGCAGGATTAGGTGGTGATAATCACCAACCGGCACCTGTCGTGAGCACTCGCCAACGGTGGCGGTCAGGTGGCTAGTGAGTGAGTCGATAGCTACGTTAAGATCGGTCGCGGATGAGATAACGTTGGGAACGCGATCTAGATGTGGCGAGCTGGGATTTTCGAGCAATTGCCCAAATTTATCCCAGTCCGTCACGGTTCTAGTGTCGGGAGGAGAGTCCGAAGGGAAACCTAATCGGAGGACGACAGGGCGGTGGTCCGAGTCAAGTTCGTCAAGCACCTCTATAGAGCGAAAGCTTAGCCTTACATTCTTTAGAAGTGCTATGTCGAGTACGTCGGGGTTAAACCGAGTATTGTGGGGAAAGTAAGTGGGCGTCATGGGAGCGATGATGTCAAAGTTTAGTCTGTCAACTAAATCGTCGAGGAGTCTGCCTCTTTGTGAAGTTACAGAAGAGTTCCAGCGGCGATGCTTGCAATTTAGGTCGCCGGCAAGAATGACGGCGTCGCCTAAACTTAAGAGCGACTGAAGGTCGCTCTCGAGCAAGTCTTTTAGGGGAGAGAGATAAACCGATGCAATGATGATCGGCTGATGGCCGGTCATCGCTAAGCGGCAGACGGATGCTTCTAAATTCGTAAGCGGTGGAGGATCGATAGGGGAGCAATGCAGGGAGCGCCTGTAATAGATGAGAGTGCCTCCGAGATTGGAGGCAGTTCTATCATTACGGACGGTACGATAGTTCGCGATTGAAGGGGTACGGACAGCGGGCTTTAGGAACGTTTCCTGGATGAGGAAGACGTCCGGTTTTTGGGACGAGAGGAATTGCGATAATTCCTCTCTTTGGTTGCGGAGACCGTTGGCGTTAAAATAGCCTATGGAGACGGACCGGGGTTTTTCGCGCGCGGTTGTGCAATCCATTTTGATTCTACGGTTTTGGAGCTACCCTGCGGAGGGCGGCGAAGAAATCGCGATGCCTAGCCATGAAGCCGAGCATTTGAGAGAAGTCGGTGATCTGTTCGCATTCGGCGAACACGATCTCGAAATTGGCCGCGTCGAAGGCCCAAGAAATCTCGGCGAGAATGCCGAGGTGCTGCTGCTGCTCGGCCGTATGAACGGCATTGCAGGGCAGCGCGAAAGAAGGGCGCGAGGGGGCAAGGCGCGTATGCGCGAGAGGTGCGGGTGCACTTCTCATGGGCGCTGGACGCGGGATGTCCCGGGACATCAGAGGGGCGGGGTAGGGAATGCCCGTAACTGAGACGGGCCCGGGGAGAGCAGACAAAAGTTTGTCTGTCTCCTTCGATTTGGACGCTACTAGCGCTGGAGGACGGCTCCAGGCGTTGACAGCCGGGAGGGGGGCAGGCACGAGCGGAGCCTGTTGGCGGGGGGCGGATGGGCGCGATTTACCCTGATGGGGTTTACGCGAGCTCTGTTTGGGAGCTTTGGGGCACCCGCGGTAATTCGCTGGGTGGCCTTCACTCCCACAGAGTACGCAAGCGACCGGGTCGGATGCGTTTGAGCGATCGCGATCACAGTCCGGAGTGGCGTGATCGCGTAAACATTTGACGCAGCGCGGTCTGCGTCTGCAGTTACGCTGCGCGTGGCCATATAGCTGGCATCGGTGGCATTGACTCGGGTTCGACCGCTTGTGCGGAGTCTCGACCCTGATGCCTTTGAGGCTGCAAACATCTTTGATGTTAAAGATGGCTTTGCCTTCTTTTGTTAGGTCTAGTACAACGAGCACCATGTCGTAGCACTCGGACTTATTTCGGCCATTGTACATACGATGTACTTCCCGTACGGGGAGGCCTTGGACGATTAAGTCGTCCTGGACAGTCGTGGTGGAGAATTCCCTAGGGACTCCCCTTACGACTGCCCTTAAAACGCGTTCCTCGGCCAATGAGTACGTGTGGTACTCATATTTTTGAGCCGTGAGGAAGGCCGTCAGATTTCGGAAATCTGACGGTGTCGGGACCTGCACTTTGATGCCGCGCTCGGCATCATTGCGGGCGTGCGTATAATTGATACGCTTGGCCTTCATAGCGTTAGCAATGTTCGGCCAGGCCCCCTTGTCTTTGATGACGATGGGCGGCGGAGATTTTTCCTTCCGTCCCGAAGTGGGACAGTCGGACTGCGAAGAGGTGGCGGCGGGGGGCGTTGTGTCCATGGCGGCTAGCTCAGGGCTGGCCGCCGAGGTGGACGGGGACGGGGACGCGGAAGCGCTAGGCGCTTTGAGGCGTTTAGCCTCAGAGTCGGAGGGAGGAGGAGTAGAAGACTCCAGAGCGGATGCCGCCGAAGCCTTTTTAGACTTGGCGGACTTTTTCCGCTTTTTACCCTTTTTGGTTCCCAGGCCAACCACTTTGAAGCCTTCGTCGTCCTCAGACAACGCCGACTCAGCGGACATTACGGCTGCTGGAGACCGGGGTGCGGTTTCGGAGGTTGCGGGGGGCGGGGTAGCGAGAGACCGAGAAGGGGTCTCATCGGCTACCGGAGTGGGAGGGCGAATGGGCGCAGGGGCCCGAAGAGCGCGGCGAGCGAGACGCGGGTCGCGATTGCGGGGTTCGCGGGGTTCGCGGGAGAGAGAGCGCGAACGATTGCGCGAGCGAGAGCGCGGAGTCGAACGCGATGAGACGGACGGGGAGGGCGCGATTGTGCTGGACGCAGTGAGGGCAGGCCCCAACGCCGTGAAGATGGCGTGGGCCAGCTCTGGGCGATCGCGAACAAGATTTTGCACGATTGCCCCTAGCTGGTCCGGGGACAAGCCAATGAGTTGCTCGGCCATCGCGGGAGTGACCGAGGTGTAGATTTTTTGTGTGCCTAGTGACTCCCCACCATTGCTGGCGAGGAGCAAGAATACCTAAATGTGGCCAGGCGCCCCGCAGTGCTACGGATTGCCTGGTGTGTACCTAACTCCTACTCCTACGGCCGGGGTTACGTTGTCACCGTTAGGTTTCCCCCCAGCAACGAGACGTTTATGAACGAGAAACTTTTAGGTAGACCGCAACTCTGAAAAGAGCTATACGATCTCACCCACCAGCCCTTGAGCACTCGGAACTGGATTTCTACAAACTAAAACGCAATCGACACTTAAAACGCGAGAATGCACGGAGCGGCGAACCGCTGAAGCGGAAATACTACGCTAGCGATTTAACACAAAGCCGGACTCAGACCGGGCGAACCGGTAACAGTCAAAGAGGCAAGCGAGGGTCACCGCTATGCGTAGTAGTTCCGCGACTACGAGAACACACACTCACGCACAAAAACGCACAGTATCGCTTCGATAAACACTCGGTTATGGGCGCGTTGAAGAACGCACAAACACACTCAGCGCGGGCCGAGAAGCAATTTCCCAGCCAATACACACTGCCGAGCAGCGCTTCAACACTCAGGCCGATTTTCCAGGAATTGCGGGCAATAAACCAAACAACAATTCGAGGTCGTCAGCGCTGAGGCAAAACACCACACAGGAATGCGCACCAGCTGAGTCACCACTGCACGGAGCACACTAAGAGCACTTGACGCTCGAAAACACGACCGCACAACACACGAGTCGAATCGGGAATGGAATGATTAGCTTCTTGATGAGATTTTCATGCTGGACGAAGTCAAATGTCTCAGATACATCACAAAACACTTCAAGAGCAGAATGCGAATCCTCCCAGGCTTAAAATATATTTTTTTTTTTTTTTTTTTTTTTTTTTTTTTTTTTTTTTTTTTTTTTTTTTTTTTTTTAATAGTGCTTCTCCTGCATCGGTTTACGGACTTTCGTAAAGCCAAACTGTTTGCTACTAAATAAGACATTGATACAGATGGCTTCACATTTGACAAAGTATGATTGTTTCAAAAACTTTACTGAGTACAGGTATAGCACGGACGCTAAGCAGGAAGTATTTCGTTTAATAACCGGCCACTATTTGTCTCTGTTGCACGCGCATAATTATTTCGCGTCGCACTCGCACAGATGCGATGACCTCTGTTATAGAGGAGCCCAACGGCAAATAATTAAGCGTGTGCAACACAGAAAAATAGTGACGGGTCATTGAACGAAATTCTTCCTGCTTAGCGTCCGTGCTATAGTATTAAAATAGGCCGAAAATTATTGGGATCTGTTAAACTACCGGCTATAAAAAGAGGTATAATTTTGCTTAAATTCATCTCATCAGGAAACACACCACTATCAACACAACAATTAAAAATGATGGCTAAGGATTGTGCTTGAACATGACTTATTGAGTTTATAGTGTTAACAGAAAGTCCCTAAAGGTCTGTAGTGTTTTTTATTTCTAATGTTTTAAATGTATTAATGATATCCGTAGGACTAATCTTTTTAAATACAAAAGGAACTTTACATTCAAAATTAAAGTTAAAAGTGTCCGCTTGCGATTATGAATCTTAAAGTTGAAAGTGTGTGCTTGCGGTTGTTTACCTTAAAGTTAAAAGTATCAGCTTGCAGTTGTTTACCTTAAAGTAAAAAGTGTCACCTTGCGGTTGTTTACTTTAAAGTTACAAGTGTCCGCTTGCGGTTGTTAATCATAAAGTTGACAGTTCATGCTTGCGGTTGTTTACCTTTAAGTTAAAAGTGTCCGCTTGCGGTTGTTTATCGTAAAGTTGTCAGTGCTTGCTTGCGGTTGTTTACCTTAAAGTTGGAAGTGTCCGCTTGCGGTTTTCTATCTTAAAGTTGTCAGTGCTAGCTTGCAGTTGTTTGCCTTAAAGTTCTCAGTGCTCGCCTGCGGTTGTTTACTCCGCTATCATAATTGTGTAACTATTTTTGGCGATTGTATATGCGTAACAAATTACTTTTTGTAGTCTTCTTTTTGTTTCGCATGTAGAATGTAGCAGATTAAACGATAAAATACAGAATTTGATTATATCCCTTGTTTTATATCTCATGCAGGCTCGCTTTTATTTATGTTGCGTAACGTTTTTATTTATAACAAATGTTTCAGTATCCAATCACTACTTTTTAATTCGATTTATTTAAATATTCAAGTCCAATTAATTAATAATTTTCTAACCATTATACAGATAAAGCAAGGCTAGTTAGTTTTTAGCCGAAAAATTGCGACTTTGCCTGTGCGTCGTTGGCCGAGATATTGTAAAACAGAAAGCAGACTTCCAGCAATATCAGAAGTCTTCGGCCGTCTGGAGGACTGACAGTTTAGTTGTCCACCAACCTGACAAAGTTTAACCTGTAGGTTAGGTCTGGTTGCCCTCAGGTATGTAAGTGTGTAAAGGCAAATGTCAATCGCTTAACCAATTCATGGCCTCTTACTCTAAACCCCATTTGAGCTATATTTGATTGACACGCTAGACGTGTCACAGGCCATACAGACTAATATTTTAAGTACATTTTTCCATTTTTAATTTGACGCGCCTCTCGTGTCATTGGCTTCTGCTGAAAATTTAGCTTGACACGGCTCGTGAGTCATTAGCCATGAATGGGTTTATGTAAAAGTCAAACCGATTTCAAAATCTACTAAAAAGCAAAAAGAAAGACCCAAAAAGAACAAAAGACAAGTGTATTTTAGCCTTTGAGGTTAAATAACAAAAAAAATCTATGAATATGAGTGAAAATGGTTTATTGGCATCCGACGGCAAGAAGACGAAATTACTAGCTACATGTTTATTCTGCTTTAGGGGCTTATGTTTTACCGTTTAATACGGCGATGTACCCTAATTTCCCAAATCGGTCTATTTCAGTTATTCTAGATTGCAAAAGTGGCACATATTACGACATCATCTATAAACGTAATACAGAAGTTGAGAAGTGAAGGAAAAATGGAACATAATAAAAAACAAATAAAACTAAATAAATAAACGCATCAAAACAAGTTTACTTAAAGCCGGGTCTCCTGCTCGTGTTTTGCCGAAACATTACACATAAACAGCACACAAAACATAGTTTCGCTACACAATTTATTGTTAAAACTTTGTTTATGTTGGTGGAAAAAATGTTTTTGCTTTCTACGCTCGACGGTAAACATATACACAATTATCCCCGCCAAAGTAGAGGAGCGGGGCACAATCATTCTTTTCGTTCGTATATATGATCTGTGGTAATCAATTGTCCTCTTGTTGATATCGAATCTACTAAATCTGCTATTTCTAAAACTGAAAATACGTCTTCTACATTTGAAGTAATTTTGACAGTAAATGTTTTTAAAAACATCTAACAACAATACCAATATATAATAAATAAAATATGTTTTGTGTAGATGTTTTTGTGTAATGTTTCGGCGAAACACGTGCAGGAGACCCGGCTTAACATAGACTTCATATTTTTTGAGGGAAGCAAATTATTTTAAAATGCAATTAAAAGGGTATTGTTTCATATTAAAAGAAAACCTTGGATTTCGATGCAAAGCCTACTTTTGTTAATAAAATATATATATATATGTGTAAAAATCAGTTAAAAAAACACGTTGTTGTTTAGAACTAACAGAAACGCGATATGCAAAGTTTTTGTGTACCTACGCAAAAACTGATTTTTAGCCTGCTTTAACCTGATTTGAATAAGGTCACCGGCGTAGTTATTAAATAAAACTGTTTTTATTCGATGATATCGTGTTAGGTATCAATTTTAACTATCTACATATTAAGATATTACGTAAAATAAGTGAAACAGTATACAAATAATCTAAACCCGTTGAAAGATTACCGTTTGTGCGTTTTGACATTCAGTAATTACCTGATAACTGTTAAAGGCTGATATTAAGATACCGATACAAAGATAATAGTCATATCCCTATAATATATAACATAATTGGCTGTTACTAGAGGCATCCTTACAAGTATACATATAAAAACTGTCTGAGCGTATGTTTGCTACATATTGAAGCTTAATCCTGACAATTGTTTAGTTCACTTAATAACCTTATTTCTTATGCATGAAACCACGGTGATCAGATCTAAACCAGCGCTGTCGGTTTTCGACTAAGGCAAATTTTTGTGCGTTGTTCTGAAATCGACAATGTTAATCTGAAAGAAAGTACATTTTTCTGTGTCAAAAATATCTTTCAAATTAAGGGGCAGCAATTTAGCGTTAAATTCATACCTACCTAAGTAGTGGAAAATCTTTTACAGTAATTTGCTTTAGCAATGGTTTCTTTGCATTCTTAGTTATAAATTATATTTCCACCTTTAAATAAACTAAATAAAGAGTTATGTATTAAAGATAGAAAAAAGAGAGGGTCGATAGTGTTTTTTTAAAGCGATGTTTTTACAGATACCTCTAAAAACAAATAGAGTAAATTGTCTAGTTACATAATGCGTAAGGGTATGTTATGCTTTTTTCGGTTAGAAACTAGCAATCGGAAAGTGGAGTTTAAAAACGAGAAAAAACTGCACATTTGAAATACTTGCAACCTTGACACTCAAAAGTAGAAAAATCAAACGAATTAAAAAATGTTTAGGGTTATCTTTATTAGAACAATTTTATTATTTAACACTATATCATGAATTTATCATTCAAGAAAATCAAAATTGATTCGCTTTTCTTATTAGTAATTTTTTGAAAGAAAAAGAAAGCAACTCATAATATATACTTGGATTTTTCCATTTTAATATCAAATTAATAACTATCGAGTGAAGTTAATCCGTGTGTGATTGAACAACCAGAATGCTCATTCATTACATGATCAAAATTCATATTTTAAATTTGTTTTATAAGCTTATTTCTTATGATTGAAACAGTGGTGATAAGATGTATCCAATTGAAAAGTGCAATGTTTGTACGGAGCGCGCTCACTGCATAGCGTTTCTTGTTCGTTAATTTCTTGTTGGATTTGGAAAGGACATTATTGATAATGGCTTTGGATTAAAATCTGGACTTCAATGTCTGACAATAGGCATTTTTTTATTGTGCCCGAAAAGGTTAAAATCGTGTGCGAAGAGTTATGTCCGACATGCCGGTAGCCGGTTTTTTTTACTAATAAGTATACTTCTTTTTTCTGCGTGTGAAAAAACAAGGAAATCAAAATTAACCTAAGTATCACCTGATATGTTCAGTAAATCGCTAGTAAGACAGAAACTGGACACCTTACACGAGTCGTTTGCTGACGGCAACATAACTTTCGAAGACTCGTGTATAGACGCGAGCCTAAAAAATAAGCTGTAGCGATTTAGTTAATGCGGGTAAATTAGGTATTTAACAGATAGTAAATGTACGTTATCATCATAATATGAGAATCAAAACTTCCACTGCTGGGCCTAGGTCTTCTTACATTTCTAAAACATATGGGTCTAAACCGTGATCATCAAGCAACTGTCCGCGTTTCTCTCCCAAAAGATTATCAGTAAACATTGAGTGAGGCTGTCCTAAACCGCATTTAGAAGAGTAAAATTTGTAAAAAGACTTCTATAGTGTATGAGCTATGCGGCCTGCTAATTGCTTCAACTTAATAATTCTTTCAGTCATAGCTTCCTTACGTGCTTCTGCTTCGAATTTAACACTTTGGAATTTGTCACGTAAAGAAACTCCGAGCGAAGGGTCTGACAGAGCGATGACCTATTCTTTACGTTGATTAAAGTTATTACGCAGTACTTCCTAACTGCCTTCACATGAGGTGCAAAATAGTAATAATACAAAGTAGACTGACCCTGATTAATAAGCTGAAAGGTGCATTGCAAGCTCTGCCTATGTAAAGACGTAAATGGCTTTTGGATTAGAGTATTGTGTGAAGAATTAAGGCAGCTTAACTCAAAAATATGACAAAGGTCAAAGGTGAGCGTGCATTGATGACCTATGTGTAACAATGAAAGTTGCTTAAATGTTTCAATTTGTACCACACACAAAACGTAAACCAAGCCACAATACCTAACTGCATTTATTGTTTCAACATGGACACACGAGGCCAACTGTACAGTTATGTAAGTTATCTTCTAATCTATTTATTCTATAGATTATAGGTACTATACTAACCAAAGTCCGCGGTTTTTCTCACGTAGGAGCTGGTAGAAAAATAAAAAACTGGTTTCTAGCTGGTAGAAAAATAAAAAAACTTTGTTTAGGGTTCCGTAGCATCAGATTGTTGTGAATGTCTAAAAACCACATATTAATTTATAAAATAATTTTGATTGATAATATATATATAGATAAACACATCATTTGTCTACTTTGCAAGCTAAAAAATTGCAAAATATGTACCGAGGAAAAAATTAAGACCCTGTATTCTAACGCCGCCATTAGTTTTTTTTTTTTATTTCACCTTCGTAATGAAAAAAGTAAAAAAACTAGAAATACTAATTGGTGTTGAACTATTTTTACATTATTTGGTTTTTATTGTACAATATGTCAGTGAGTTTTAATAAGCGTACTAGCTAAAGACAGCAGAAACCCGAATTTAAACTCTACATACTCTACTTACAATTTAAAACTATTTAAAATAGTTAATTACTATATTTCATAAAACATAACATGGCGCGAGTGGTGCAAGAGTTTTTATTTTATTGTCAGCCCCTAAAGACTATAAAAAGCATATAAATATGTAGTTTTGAGGACATAAATAATATCTTTATTATATATTCATAATTTATATAATAATATATTTTCTGAAATAAAATTACAATATGCTACGTACTATGGTATGTGAAACCTATCCAATAACACCTTACACATTGCGATGCGAGGTTTCACACCTTATCATACTTCAGGACCTATACTATCAACCTATCTTGGAAGCTTTTCAGTTAAGAGAAAAGTTTAGGGTTTTTAGGGTTAAAAGCCTACGCTGTCTGTCTGTCTGCCTGTCCGACCATTAAAAGGCTCTATCTTTTAGACTGAAATAGGTAAAAGCCTGAATTTTTCACACAATATGTGTTATAATGAGCGATTATCTAACAAATAGTAAAAAGTAAAAAAAAAAAAAAATTTAAGGGTTCCCCATTCAAGAAATACAATTTCGTTGTTTTTGCTCTTTTGTAATAAATAGCAGAAACACAAACAAACTTTAAACTTGCAGTGAAAAATAGAGTGAACTCTCAAGTATAACAACAAATAATAAAAACCGGCCAAGAGTGAGACGGGCTCAAGCCATTGCCATTTTAAATTACCGGTACATCGCCATCTAGCAATAGTATTAAGAGATACAGTAAAACTATTGTTGTATTATTTTGCTGCGCTGTTAATTTAAAACAGCCATATGTTCTAAGATATTCATTAAAATCGAATGATGTAAAGGGCAATTTGTTTTAAATTAAATACTTGTGATGAATAACGTATTTATTTGGATAAGGATTAATATCATGTTTATTAAAGCACCGTCGCAAATAATGCATTATTTTAGAACAAATTTGGTAAGCATAAAAAAGGTTATAGTACGCCAACCGTAGAAGATAGACAAATGCTTTTGTTAAGAACTTTTAAAGGGAAACAATTCTGTCATACATGATTTTTGCGAAACTTTAACCGTTTACGCAGCGGAAGCTCTTAAAAGGAAAAAAACCCCGATTTTGAAACATTATTTATTGGTGCTCCGCTCCTGTTGGTCTTAGCGTAATGATATATAGCCTTCCTCGATAAATGGGCTATCTAACACTGAAAAACTTTTCAAATAGGACCAGTAGTTCCTGAGGTTAGCGCGTTGAAGCGAACAAACAACCAAACTCTTCAGCTTTATAATATTACTAGCTTAAGCCAGCGGCTTCGCCCGCCCTAAATTTTGCTATCGGCGTAGGTTCTTACGACAACTCCTCAATTATAGAAAAAAAAACAAACAAATCTTACCCCTTTAATGGCATAATACATTCTTGTCTGTGAAACCATGGAAATACACATACAAAATTTCAACCCAATCGGTCAAGCCGTTGATTAGTTGACATACCGACAGCAGCGCCACCTACCGGGTCCAATTGTATTTTTAAATCATCCAGGAAACCATCAAAATACCCATATATCATTTCAACCGAATCGGTTCAGCCATTTAGAAGTTATGTGAAAAAGATAAGTAAAAAGATAATTCTTACTACCCGTTATCCTATTACCCGTTTTCCCGTAGGAATAATGCATTTTCCCGCCGTAAAAAGTAGCCTATGTTCATCAGGGAGAATGTCTGCTTCTAATGGTAAAAGAATTTTTCAAATCGGTCCAGTAGTTCCGGAGCCTATTCAATACAATCAAACAATCAAATCTTTCCTCTTTATAATATTAGTATAGAAGAAGATTTGCTTATGTTTTTGAGTGAGTTTAACCTTTTCTGAATTAAATCGAATTGAGTTGTCAGAGACATGTGTCAAAATAAAATGTAATTAAAATCCAAAGCACTAAGGAGTATTGATATTAACTTCGAAGCAAATTACCGCCAAAATAACTGTCTACCCCTTTTTAACTTTTTAATTTCAATAAAATACAAAACACGTCTTCCACCAATTCTGTTAAAATAGGTTCATGCAAAATTTGAAGGAGATTGGACAAAGGAATCACATTGTCCCATTCAAACTTTGCCCCCTTCTTCACCCCCTTAGGAGTAGAATTTCGGAAAATCCTTTCTTATCGGATGCCTACGTCATACAAAGAACACAACCTCCAAGTTTCTGGTCTCTACGATGAGCGGTTTACGCTGTGCGTCAATTCAGGACAAAGCATTTTAAATGTTTAGATGATTGTGAGAAACCAGTAACACATTTGTTTTTTGGAAACGATATTCAAAGTTAAGCAACGGCGGGGTTGGTCAGTACTTGGATGAGTAGCCGCTTAATAGCACACTTTTTGTGTTTGTCTGTTTTCGTAAATAACGTAAATTCACATGTATTTTATTAACATCGGTCAAGTGCAAGTCGGACTAGCGTACCTTGGGTTCCTTGCCACGATTTACGTAATTAACGAACACAAACAAAAACAAAGAGTGTGCCGCTAAGCGGTCACCAATCCTATCACCGACAAAGCCCGACGTTGCTTAATTTTGTATATCGTTTTCAACAAAAAAATGTGTAACTGTTTATAAACTCTTAATAACATAGTTGCTTTATCGTGATAACAGTAACACATACTAGCTTCAATCTTGCAGGTATAAGGTGTGTGCGCTCTAAAGTATAACACCAAATAATAACGTTACGGCGCCATTTCGATTATTATTAGGAGAAAAAGTAACACATTTGTTTGTTGGAAACGATATTCAAAGTTAAGCAACGTCGGGCTTGGTCAGTACTTGGATGGGTGACCTCTTAGCGGCACACTTTTTTCTGTTTGTGTTCATAAATTACGTAAATGGTGATAGGTACGGAACCCTTGGTACTACTCTATTTTTAGGCAGATATTTAAAAATCACTTCTTATAATGTCATTAGTATACCTGCCGTAAATTTTGGATTATTACAAAAATCTTCTTTGATTTAGGACGGATCGAAGTATGAGCGCTAATTAGGCTGGATATGGGACGACTTATTACATCTTCTTTGTGATTTGTCAGTTCCTACATAGCTCTTCGGAAATAAAAACTTAGAAAGTAAGGAACTAAGAACAACATTGTATTTTAATGTTAAAATATTCTCATTAAATAGGTAGGTAGGGCAGACCTCGTGGCCCAGTAACATTCGACTGTCGGAAACGACATCTTAACCTTAGCATCGTCGGGAGAAAACAAAATCATGTGAATAAAAAACGGAGCGGAGGCAACGTATTAGTTCGTGTTAAAAATTCCTATAGTTTACCTTTTTAATAAAATAATGTTCAATAAAAAAGTAGATCATGAATTAGGAATGTAGTCGTTAGCCAATAGGAGCTTCTGTTAGTTTACTATGATGGAACCAGCCAATCAGCGCTTATAATTTACGAAACATGAGTTTAGCGATTAACCTAAAATAAACTCGGATTTTTTCATTTATGTTGAATATTACAAAAATATTCTTATTTTCGCAATTATCCTTTCTTCTGATTATTCTATGACATACCGACTAATTTAATTTTGCTGCTTTCTCGCTATCATGTATTTATTAACTTCTCTTGAGGGAGTTATTATAAATAGGTCCGAAAATCGAAATCGCTAAATTTGCGTTTTCTTCACGTTTTATGGGACCTGGAGAATCGTTCACCATTATTTTTAGAGTGATGTCTGTGTGTGTGCGCGCGCTTTTTGTTGCCCCTGGATATCTCGAGAGCCAATGGGCCAAATTGCTGTCGTGACCATATAAATCGATACGCCACGTTATGACTTAGATCTGAAAATAGTGTGAACAAAATGGGTCCAGCTATTTGTTTTTAGCGCTAAAACTGTTTTTCTAAAGACGCTATAATAATCTTTATGTAAATGTAAATCTAAATAATTATCAAATATAAAAAAAAAATCTAAACATCCAATATATATTTTCTTACTTACCGTACACGTTCTTACTTCGTTTTATTTCTATTTAAAAAAATGTATTCCATTTTATTTCTAATATCGTAATGTTACTGGGTTATTGATTGAAGGAATAAAATAGATCGCAAGGTGTACGCACGCGTGGCGCTAAAAACGACACGTCCACCTCCCCTGGATTATAGCAGTCCATCCAGCGATTTTGCGCCGCCAAAAAAATATTTCATACACCTACTGTCGTTGAGTGACCGACGCCTGACTAGACTACAGAAAAGAAAGCTTTCTTAATCTACCTATGACCACATAATAAACTAAGATTATTATAACGTCTCTTAGTCTAAATTAAAAATTTCGACCAAATTCCGCTGGTGCGTTAGCCGCAATTTGATTTTAAGGGGAAAATTGTTTTTGCTCAATAACAAGGTTATCTTGAAGTTATTAGCAAAAATTGAAGGAATTTAGATTGTTTTAAATTTGATTCTTTACTACTTTAAGTTGAGTAAGACTTAGGTTTTACTATAAGCTCGATATTTTTCAAACTAAACATAAAAAGTTGCAAAGTATAATAGTTTTGTAGTTTTTTTATTAACTTTAGAACATATATGTTTATACTAGCTGACCCGGCGAACGTTGTTGCTTTTTTTGAAACAATTGCCTCACCAAACTATTGTGAAAGGGTTGTACTAATTCAGAAACATTCTACGATTAGCTGTTAAGGCTGTTCGTTGATCCGTCAGTCAATCAGGACAAAGCATTTTATAAGAAGTTGTATAGTATTAAATTCTCTACAATTATTTTTTTACAACTAAATATTAAGGGTTTTTTCAAATAGTCTGCGTATGATATGATATGATATGAATAGCACAATCTGCGTATGATCTTGCAAGTTTGTTGCGATTTGTGTTTTCGTTTTAATAAAATGGTGTTACTGGAATACTCGATTCATCCTTGCAAGTGTTTAGCATCCGGACGATGGCTTTTTCGTTTAGGATCAAAACTAACCTTTTTTGCGACACCTCACTGTCAAAACTATTTATTTTTCTATTTTAACGTTGGTCCTACCAAAGCATCATCATTAAATTCCTCTTCGCATTTTCCGCATCTTGATACCTTTCTTTTTTTTCTAATCATCATTGGATTAGGCAGCATTTGCGCTGAGGTTTTTGAAAGGAGTTGTGAACATAAAAACTGTAAAAAATTAGATTCTCTACAACTTTGTTTATATAAATGTATGTCCTAAAGTTAAAATTAAACGAGATTTTTTGATTTCGTTTAATTCAAAAATATCGATCTCACATTAAAAATAAAAACGAATCAAGTTCAAAACAATTTAAGTTCTCACCATTTCTGCAGAAAATTTCAAAATAACCGAGTTATTAAGCAAATACTATTTATTCCCCTTAAGATGAAAATTGCGACTAACGCACCGGCGGCATTTCATCTCCATTTACAATTTCAGAGAGACTAAAGGAATTTTCTGTCGGCGGCAATTTAAAGCCTATTTTTACACTAACTCGTCTGGGCTAATTTGAAAAATAGTAAAAATGTACAGTGAGTAATATAACTTTTCCGTCCCGGTTGTTAAACATCAAACTACAGATAGACACACTGCACGTACGCGCGACGCTTGCACCGACTCATTTTAAAATTATAAAAAAATTGTACGTTACACGTCCGTATTTGGGTCAAAGATATTCATTAAACACCTTGTTATACTCGCAATTTACGTTAATGCCATGTCCAGTCCAGTCTATTGTTTTGAAGACATGCTCCAGCGGGTTGGTAAAATGTTTCGGGATATGACATCCCCCTGTCGTGATCCTCTTTGCAGCTGAATGGGCCTCGGCTTCTGGTCTTTAATCTGGTCATCGCAGCAGCATTAGAAACACACCGCAGCACCTCTATATATCGCCAGTCTATACAACATCTTTGTAGAGAATCTTGTATGGCCTAGGTTTCGATGGTCTAAGTCTTCCTCGTAATCTACCAACGCCACATTACGGCTCATTATACCCCTGTGTCTTTTGTTTAATTTGTCGAAAAGTGTGGATGTGATCCACGTTACTAAAGCCTTTTCAAAGCCTGGCCTGTGTTATTTACCATTTATTCATGACGACTTTAGTGAACAGCTTATACACATGGCTTAGGAGCAATATTGGTCGGTAAATCTTAAGAAGACTTAAAAAAAAACCACTTCCACGCTCCCACACCACGCCTTCGGTATAGTGCCGTTCTTGATGACGACATTAAACAGATTTTCTAACGTTTCAACACTGGATTTCCACAAACTATTAGAAGCTCAGTCGTAATGCCGACATCGCAAGGAGCTTTGTTGTTTCGAAGCCGCCCTAATCAAGCTAGAGTCAGTTTACGCGTGCTGACATAAAGTTCAACTTTGCAAATCACGCCTGTATTACTTTTATATTGCATGCAATCATTTTACTCGTATTTAGGTTTTAGTTAACTTACTTTAAAGCCTTTTTAATTTTTTTGTTCGATTTTTCCTTAAGCTTCTGTATTTTTCTCAGCTCTATTTCAATACCTTGATCTGATCTTGATCTTGAACTTTCTACGGGAAAATTGAAATTGCATAATAATTGTTGTTACAGCTGGTGTGGTCGACAATTTGCGAGGAGGTGAACAAGAGGTGCGGCGGCGAGAGGCCGCGGACCCCCGCGCAAGTCAAGATGTGGTACGAAAATTATAAGAAGAAGTGTAAAATGCGCGCGCACGACACGCAGGTAAGAGCACTGTGTAACCAGTAATTTCTCTCTAATAATAGCAAAAATAGTAGAGCACAACAAGAAATACGTACTGAAACTTATTTTATACATGTAACCTTATTTTTAATTTAGACTCCTAAAGCATCCTGTAGATATGTAACATTTGCCCGATCTGATTAGTGTATCCGTACTGCCGGACTCAATAAACCGCTTTGATACGATACGTGATACGGCCCGTTCCATCTCGACTCGACTTTTTATCCAATTATCAAAAGGGATGTGGATACGGATCAAGGGCTAACACAAAACTTTTAGTAATTAGATACAGGATTATGGCAATAATACGGATAAAACCGAGGCGTTCACAATTAGACGAAGTACGGTGCTTCAGTAGCGGTAGCTTCATACGAACCCAAAAGCCCAGCTAGCCCTACTAAAAATAGGAACTACATAAAATCTTGTTTTTTTCTTAGGGACTATTATTTAAAGGTTCGCGTCTTATTTCCAATAATTATACCACGCAATAACGAAAACCAGGAGACAGTACGTAATATCTAGTTATCTCGCTCGCACGCTGGCTTTTTAGCAGTGTTATTTGCCCAGATTGCCTACGAAGTTAGCAACAAGTGGAACGCTTTTAGTAATATCAGGCGGTGCATGACTAAACTTCACTTAAGTCTACAAAAATAATATAAGTGTTCTGTGGTTAGAGCCTTTTGTAATCATAGCCAATAAACAAACAAGGATTGGAGTGCAAAAAATGGCTGATATCTTTCATTATATTAAATCTAAAACTGTACTAGAATGCCTTTAGTGTGCTTTACCGGAATCATTCACGACATGCAAGTTAAATTAAAAATTAGATTGAAAACTATTAATATCGATTTTTCTTTATTTACTGTAGAAAATCGTTGTGGGCTTGCCGTATTCTGAAACATAGGCATGCTACTGCGCAGCTTCATACAAAATCATGATGATACGGCAATACAGATGTGCCAGATTAGCCAAATGATACATATCTGGACAGGACTTTAGGGGTTAAGTTGCTACCAACGTTGCCAGTTTTTTTTTTTTTTAAAAAATTGGGATTTTGAAACCTTTCAAGTAAAAAATAAAACGGGATATATTGAAAACACTAAAACTTTTTTTTTATAATCGTTCAGAAATAAATATACTTAATTATACACAGAGAAAAACTTATTTATGGAATTATTACTGGCAAAAATTTAGTAAGGAATATAATATAATTGCTTTTGGCAAATAAAGTGTTACAGTTCTACAAGCTACTGCTTTACAACAGTGCCATTAGTGTCAACAATTTCGCACAGCAACGGTTAAAGCTTGTCGCATACGAGGCATATAATATACTTTTTAATCTGCGAGCGTTGCATATATATATTTTAATCATCTGCGAGGTACCAACCACGGGACATATGTGATAGTAAATGAAAACCTAACATTATGATTTATTTTGATTATTATTATAATACGTTTTTATTAATTTTAATATACTTATGATATATAAGTAGTATTTGTTATGCCTTGACGTCAAAACAACTGTACCGATTTAGTTGAAATTTAAAATAGAAATTGTTTATTTCTTGAATCTAGCATATAGTTTAACTTTATAATACTCGTAAGTATAACTATAACCAAATCCCAGGCTTAGTATAATCAATGTTCTAATTATGTCCTTAAATATTTCAGTTTTACGTGTGTGCTTCCATAGGAAAAACTCGAGAAGTTTTATGAAAAGGCAACACACACTTAAAATATATAAACCTTGCTATAGCAAACTTTCTCAATATTATCAAGGAGTTGCCATAGAAATCCCAAGCTGATAACCGAGTTTACCGCGAGTAGAGCCGCGGACAAAATATTAAGTAAAAAATATAATTCGTAATAATAAAAAATTGCCAAACAAAAATCTTCTAAAAATTACCTTTCATGTATCAAAAAAATTAAACCGAGTATTAATAGTAAACCATGACAAAAAATAGTTAATTAATTTTTTCGCACCCGGCGCTAAATATGAAAACGAAGACGGCTCTGCATTTGCCAGTCTTTGGAATCATTGCACCTAAATTATTTTATCATGTATAAAAATATGAATGTAAAATTGAAAATTATGGACCGCGGGAATCTAAGAGGGGTGATAGAGCCTTCCTGTTACAGAAATCCTTTATAGGATATGCGCGAAACCCCCTTTTTAGGGTTCCGTTTATAGCCAAATAAATTCGTCATGTCCGACCGTCTATAGCAACCGATAAATAATGACCAACTCATTATAATTTAGCTTATTATAATCATTCATCGACCTGATTTATCTGCACATGTAGTCTTCACAAATATATCGTATCTGAGGAGTTGGTGGCTGCAGATCATACCCTTTTTTTATCCGACTCTTTTTAACTAACTATTTAACTATTTTATAAAATTTAATGGTAACTTTAACGTAATGTGTAATAAGCACACGTTTCTGTATATTTTTTGCCAATCAAAACATTAGTAGGTGTTTTAATTTAAAGTAACTTAACCTACAAAGAAGTGAACAATTACTAATGTTGTAAGCACTTGTCAATTACACAGATTATAACAGTGATAGTTACTGAGAAAATTGCAACACACAAAAATACATTCGAAGAAAACACAGAAACCTCCCTTTTTTATGGTTAATATTAAATTATAATATATAATATCTTTATTATTAATCCAATGTGAACAACAATTTTTACGCAACTTACATTACATAGCTAAATATACATTTTACTCTTAGTTCGGTAAATATGTTGAGTAATAAAAGTAGGCATATCTAGAATGTTACAACAAACTATCGTCAGTTGGCAAGATTATTAACAGCCGTGCTAGCTAAACCTGTGTTACAGTTGGTAACCCAAGTAGCAAATCTTAGCTGTATATCGGTTATAGGAACGTTTCCTGGATGCAAAATGGTGTTCATGATTGGTCATATTAGAATATTAGAAACGTTTCTACAACGCGGAAAGGGCCCCTGATTTAGAACGTTTAAGTGATATAGCTATTGTATTGCAGCTCCGCTTGGGGCTAATTAGATACATATTTGTCATATATGTGTTGATATTTGAGACTTTTCGGTAATATATTAGGGAATTTTAAACACTGGTATCACTATGAAGTGATAAAACGGCTACGCGAACACTGATATACAACCATTGAGTGTTAATGTAGTGATTGCTATTTCTTCCTATTACAAATTCAATTACTGTTGTGTCGACCATCTATAAATTTGGAAGTTTCGCTTTAAAACGGTACCATGAACGCCTTATATACAACACAGTAGCTCGATGACGACAGTTGTGAGTGCCTATTTACAACAGTGTTATTGGTGTTATACAAAGTAGCAGAGTAAACGTTTATATGATAGGTTAATGTCACAATTTTGCTGTAAAGCCTTATACAGCTAAAACGCTTTAAGAAATACATATATATGACCAGCAGTCACAAGCGTTACTTCTATATGACTTTGATATCACTCTTTTGTGTTATAAAATTTCTTTTATCGCATTTTTGCTAGTTGGGAATGTAGGAATAAATGGCACGCCCGCGCGGTTAATAATGTAGGATCTGCAGATTTTATCTACAAGGAAACACTGAACTTTCCTTTTTAAAACATCAATAAATATTAAAATCACCCGCGCGTTGAAAAAAACACAGAGCTTTCTTTTTTGATATATTATCCGCCCCGTGTGTGTAGTGCGCAGTGGGAGAGCGATATTGGCTGATATACGGCGTCGCCGCAGTGTAATACATATGTATTAAATATATATTTTTGATAGTATCTGCCTCGTATGTGACAACCTTAATAATATAATCGTTGCACCGACCGTCGTCAAGATATTGTTAAAAATCGGGACGTCTAGCAACACTGGTTGGTAGAAATGACTCGGCCTTCCTATCCAGGGATACTACGCAAGACAAACATATGTGACGAAAAGTCGTGATTGTTTTGAGTCAGGGTGTTCTCTATGTATAATATGTATGTATTTATAAAAAAAAAGTATGTATTTCTACAAGTTATCCGGTAGTACAAAACTTATTTAATTTGTGATTTATATAATGTTGTACTTTTTTTTTTTTTTTATATCACTAAGGTGGCAAACAAGCCTACGGTCCGCCCATTTAAAAAACATAAGATGCTATATTTATAACTGACAGTTGCAGGTTTAAAAAAGTTGAATCATTTTTGTTACAGCCAGCGCCGACGGAAACATCTGCCTGCTCAATGCTCGATGGTATGCTTTGGCAGAGTATACACCCTCTAGATGTTAAAGGTAAATATACACAGCCTTTAGCTAGATGTTATAGATAATTAAATCCAGTACTGGAACGATATATTTGAAAGTGAAATCATTCTAAACTTTTTTAGCCTTTGACATATGCTCACATACTTGTTACTGATTCTCAAATCACAATATAAAAAAAAAACCGGGTGTGTTAGGAATTATATTATTATCAGTATAATATTTACGTTTTTTTTTCTTTACGTTTTATTTCTAACACATTTTGCTTTTGTATTTATTGACATAGAGGTAATTTTGCATTCACATTGAGTTTAAAAAACAACCTCCATTTTCCATGCGTGTAAAATTATAACAAAAAAATTATTTAATTTGGAAATAAATTATTTTAAATATTTGTTACTCGTTTACTGTACAGGAAATTTTCAAAAAGTCGATAGAGTTTGTGTGTAACTCATTGCTAACACATCAATGACTTATTAAGAAAGTTTTTTTTTAATTGTCAGCCCACAGCCTGAATTTCGAAAAAGCACCACATTTATACTGCGGCTGATTACATAGAATACTGAAATATACAATCACCCCCCGTGTCTTGTTCTCGTGGACTCAGACAAAGCCATCGACTTCGTTGAAATCTGGCGGCTGGAGTGGATAATAATTTTTGTTTTTTTTTTTTTTCAGACAATGACGGTGAAGAGCCAACGACTAGCGCGGAGGGCATCCACAAAGACGATGATTGCGTGCCTGTTAACGTAAGTATATTGTCGTTCCACTGCTAGGCTAATCGCTAGTCTTCGTTTTTTATGTGTATATAGAAACGTCAGTGAACATAAAATTATCCTGCGATAACTATTTTTTGAGTAATTCTTATTTAAAGGTATATGCTCACTCCCTTTTAAACCTAGCCTAGAACATTTGAAACTAAGACTATTCACGCCTTAGTGACGTCACCAACACTAGAAGGTACTAGTAGAAAATAATATAAAAATTATTTCCTCACATATTGCGTTTACGAAGGTGCTGCAATATCGAAAGCATTTTTAAAAAACCACATATAAAAAACAAAACAAAAATATATACCTAGTTTTTATTTTATTTTTTCGTAAAATTAAAATATCTATAATATATATACGAGTGTATAGGTATATACTATAAATCGTCATTGGTTTCATGATTCAAAATCTGGTGGCGTTGCCAACTACCCTAACTACATCTCATTTGAAAATCGTATTTTTAACTAGCTGACTCCGCGAACGTTGTTTTTCTTTTTTAAAACCACTGGAGCTCCACCCATTGTGAAAAGGTTGTACTAATTCATACCTTCCCCGGCATGTGCATAACAACTTACCAAAATTTCATTAAAATCGGTTTACCCTTATTGTGCTAGTCCGACTCGCACTTGACTCATTTTTTCTTCCTCGGAAACCTTTCCCGGCGTGTGCATAGCAACTTACCAAAATTTCATTACAATCGGTTTACCCCTAGTGCGCGAGTCCGACTCGCACTTGATCGTTTTTGCTTTCATAAAAACCTTGCCCTAACACTAAAAAATACAACAAACAAAAATTACCCGAATTGGTCCAGCCGTCATCGAGTTTTGCGCTTAGTAACAAATTTTGCGATTCATTTTTATTTATATAAAGATAGATAGACTATCATAACAGAGTAGTTACATCTTTAACGTACCTTTATATTTTAATACTTCTTAGGTGGCAAATAAGCATATCGCCCGCCGGATATTAAGTTAAGAAATGCTTCAGACACCAGAGGTATTGCTTAAATATGTAGACACTCCTTTTATGGAGAAATCCATACGCTAGTCTCTAAGGAAACCCACGGCATTACTTGTTTTTTCCCTATTTATTCTTCTACCTAAGCATTTGCAGGAGGAAGGTCCCCTGAAACCCCACAGTACGTGACCATTTCCTTTGTAAACTCTCTTCCAAAATAGGTCTTTAACACAACGTAATTATATTTTGTTTATAATCTTTTTAAAATGCTTATTAGAACAACTAATCAAAGATAAAATTTCAATCAATTTTAGAGTAAGAAAACAAATTAGTATCAAAAATCTAGAAACGACAATACTTTGTGTTAACATGATAACGACTCGACAGCTCTTAAAGGAATTCAGTCAAAGAAAGCCCAATATAGAATAAAGAAAGAATAAAAGCCGATTTACTCCTGGTCATCAGTTGTCGTCCTTGTCGAACAGCCGTTGATTGCCAAGCTGTTCAGTCGGAGAAAAACAGCAGCTAATGCTAATCAGATCCTACGCTCTCTATTCCACCTTCTCTAGCGATTGCGTACATAATACGTGTCGGTTCGGCTCGGGTAATTTTAACTCTTAATAAAATACTACCTAAGAATAGATTTTTACCAACCTCTCCAAACCAAGGTAAGATGATATAGACAACGAGAAGAGGATGAATTCCATATGAAAAAGATGTACATGTAATTTAAATTAAATAACTTATAATCATAACAAATACACCTACCGTGATATGTATGACTTTGTGTTATGATTTTTAGTTACATTTACATTCACATCTTCGATAATACAGAATAAAGCTTCAAGGATAACAAGACACAAATCTACACACAAATAAAATAACTGTATTTCAGGATAAATACAATAATATTTGACACTAAAAATCGAACCCACATCGAAAAAATACCGTTATACAAATGTGTAATTCAATAACTATTGAATCAAGCCCACATGAGCGTGCACGTTTGCGTCCTATCGTGTGTAAATGGACTAAAAGTTGCATTTCCACTTAGCCATCTTAGGCAGCCAAGCCAGTCCAAGCGTCGCCCGCAACTGCCGCGTAAACACGTTCCTCTTATCGAAACTATTTTTTTTTTGCTTTAAAATAAGTTTCTAAAGTAAAAAAAACAATATTTGTAAATCAATTCAAAATAAGATACACTATTCCTTCGCAACAAAGCAACGACTTGACCAGATTAGGTGCAGGGATACCTGAAGAGACTGAAAAGCTTAAGAATACTTTTTAATCCGATCGAGAGTACCCACAGTAATAGGTTTTTCTCTTCTGCTTCTGCAGGTGAAACCGCAGGGTGCATCTAGTGTTAAATAAAACTTAAGCGAATATCCTGTTTTAAAAGAACACGTTATTTTTTATATAAATGCTCTGAATTTACTTCCTTTGAGCTTAATGTATTTAGATATATGCAAATGCCGCTTCTTACTCTACTGGTATTTGGCGAACGAAAACTTGTGAACGGATTTAAATTTTTATATTACCTTAGTATGTATATAACGCTAGTATTCGAGATAAAATTGTTTTTATAACGCGTTTGGACTGCGCCGTCATGGGCATGAGCACTTTCTTTAGATAGGGGGAATGTTATGGTCATATATAGCCTATCGCGATCTCATAGTGTTGTTTAAAGCACCTTGTAAGGAAACTTTCTTAATAACTGCCCTCATATGACAACAGTAAGGACCGACACTTTAACGTACCCTCCGAAGCACATAATGGCTCAGACAAATGTGCAACTAGGCGGCCTCCCATCAAATGACTGCGACCACACCTAACGTTGCTTGACTTCGCACATCGTTTCCGATAGACGGTCTATCCTAAATATTTTAGTTTTACCTACCGCAAACGCTGACGTTGCGGGATGAACTCCTTATCGACGCGACGTTTCCACAGATTTTAAAAAAGTGGCTTAAGACTCGGTACCCTGACTTAAAATTTCAGGATTTACCCACCCACCGCATATGACAGTTTGAAACACAGTTTTTTAGTATCACGTGCTCTTGAGCGAGACAAAAGACCACAAAATTATAATTAATATATTACAAAAATAAATAAATTTTGATTTTCTTTTCTATACAAATACTTAAACAAAACTTCTTCCGTTTCCCCGTTTCTTTCGGATTTTCAAAATTCGCCGTTAATCCATAATTTCAGTTGAAAATTGACTCTGACCGTAAAATCTCAAAAACGTCAATAAGCCTTTTCTCCGATACATAATGATATCTTTTTAATTTTTATTTTAGTCAATTACTAGATAAGGACTTTGCTTAAAATTATAGCTATTTAAGTGTAATTTAACATGACCCGATTACATTACATTACTGATAACACCCCTAACAAAAATACAAATTCCATTTGAATTCATAACTTGGAATAGCTCTTATGTAAATCAACTGGTTCAAAAACTTACATTACAATGGCGTTTCGTTTTAAGTATCGCTCGGCGGTAAAGTTACCTTTACCAACTGTTTTGGAACAAGTGTTTCACAGTTAATTTTAAAACTGACAATAAAAATCAACATTCTTTTAATTTCACACTTGATTATTTTTATTATATTGAGCTGCACATGGACGTACCGAACCAACTTTTTTAACTTTCTTATTGCGATCAGGAACGTACCCTTAATAAAATTTATACCACTATTCAATTTTATGGCATATTAGTGACTTTTTATGTGTATTAGTAGTACTAGAAGTAAAGTGTAGTATTTTTTGGCTGACTTAAAACTACAATTCCAATAATGTGTAGGCCCTAGCAAGTCTGACCTGCAATATAACAGTTATACCAAATTCTACTATCAAAGTCTAAACCCAAGACAAAACTATGCCCTTTATACAAATAAAGTATAAAAAAATATTCTTATGTAAAAAGTAAAAGTAAAATTTTAGACATGACTTTATGTAATTTAGTTATAATTAAAACTTATTACAATATGTTTGAAGTGATGTTTTACATTTTTACAGATGTCGAACGGACGACTATCGAGCACAAATGACAGTGACGATACGATAACGAACGTACTTGAGCCCCAAGTAACTATAATACCCCAATCCCCTCCTAGCCCATCCCCTCACAAATCCCTAACGAACCCACCCCTTAACCCCCTAATTCCCACTATACCCCTCCTAGCAAACCCATTGCAAGCAATAGAACAAGCAAGAATACAACAAAATTTCTTTCAAAAATTAAACGAACTGTCTAATACGCCTTTAAATTTGAGTCATTTGGACGAAGAAAAAAGAAAAAACGGTCACGAAAAAAATCAAGAGAGATCGGAAGAGATGCGACACGACTTTGGTTCTGCAACCGAAGAAGAAAGATTATATTTTACTGCGAAAAGACAACATGCCATATGGGAGCATGAAGCCAAAATGAAGATTTTAAATATGGAGCTACGACAAAAAGAAGAGATTTTTTCTTTGCAAAAGCAACTTTTTCTTATCGAGTTAAGATTAAAGATGGATTTTTTAGAGAAAGCCAGTGCTAAGTAAACGGCTGTGTTACTGCTGAGTCGAATGAATTCGTTTTTTTATTTGCGTAGGCAGAAGGTTAACAACACTGGAAGTGTTTCCGTAGTTAACTGTTGACGGTGACTTATATACCTATAGATTACCTCAGAATAATTGATAGAAAAATAATTAGACACTTTTTAGCATTTTATAATATCAGAAATACTTAAATCGTAATTTTTTATAAAAATATTTTGAGATTTTCGCAGTTTTATGGGCAAAAAAATTATAAATATTGTTAACTTTGAAATATCCTGATTTTTTTTTTAATTTTCATAAAACTATTTTTTATACTAGAATATGTTTGCCTGACTAGTTATAAAAAGTCTTCGATACAGCAGTTTTAGTTGATTCTGTGCCATCGTTTGATTATTGATCAGTTTTTATAGTTGAAGAGCTGTTTGTGATTTTTGTCATATTAAATTTTTGTATTATATTTTTCCGATTTTAAAAATATTTTTATGGCCAAAAAGGGTGTTTAAGTGCCATTTTATTGACATTGGCTTTGGTACCGAAGAAGGGTTGTTATGTGATCGTAAATAAATATTTTTTATTGTTATTTTGCCTATAATTGTAGCTATTTTTTGTATTGTTCTTTTTTTGTTTAGGATATTTAATTCTGTGCTTAATTTTGTATTTGTACGCCAGTTTGTTGGTGCCGTTGATGTTTTTTTTGATAGTATTATGGTTTTCATTTGGCAGCTTACGCATTATGTATATTTATACATTTTTTTGTTTAAATAAAGAAAAAAATACTGCCAAACATCGTAGGACTTGCGTAGTTTGTTATTTTATTTCTTTTGTAGTACTTAGAAATGATAGTTCTTCAAGTTAGAATAAAACATTTTGGGGTCAACGTACTTTTGACATATAATGTCGAGTCTTTGGCGGGATTTGTATAAAAAAACCTAGTCTTAAATTAGTAACAAATGATTAATAAAAAGTAGTTATAATTTTAAAATAAATATATGAAAAAACAAATGTTATTAGATGTCTGCGTTTGATTTATATATCCTTTGATATACATTTTCTAAACGCTTTAGATTTTTTTTTGTTATAACTACTTTTTTTTATTTAAATAATTTCGAGTCAGTGATGTGCCAATAAATACAAGCCATTGTTATAATAATAATAAAAATAATTATATAGTTATTACATACATAAGATATGATATTTTAGAGAAAATACGTAATATAACCTTTTAGAAATATTAATACAGAGACAGTATGATATTATTTCTTTAGTAATGTTAGAATTTTGGTATGAACAAAATATTAAGTACAGTACAAAAGTTAATAATGGTAAGAATATTTACCTCAAACATACGTATTGTAAATATAACAAAATAAGTAGGTAGTTTTAAAGGACGTTTTAGATCCATTTACATGAAGGCGGCATACACCTTCTGTTACAAATATTTTCTTTTAAATTTAAAAGTTTTTAAATTCCATTTAGATCGAATTTTATAGAAACCCTAAAAGTATTTAATACATTTGGTAAAAAAAGAAGAATATATTGCTCAAAGTTTTCACGCCTGGCAATACGCTTTTGTTTTGTTTATTTTTTTGTAAAAAAAAAGGCAAAGGTCATGATTTATAGTCATTGTTGACATTTTTGGCGAAAAATCCTTTTTTATCTAGCAATATTTTTGTGATGTATTTTAAAGATCTCAGTACAGTTTGTTTAGTTTTCTTTTATGAAAATTTACCTCTGAATATAAAAATTTTAATTTTATATAGTAAAACAAGTATTCGTGAAAATCATGTACTTTTTTTTTTATTTGGTATTATGTCTGAACAATCTGATGAAATTGGATATTATTGAAATTGAATAAAGAATTTATTTTCTGTTTTGCTGTATTTTATTTGAACGTCATAGATTTTTTTTTACCGAAAATTTATTGTACAATTGTATTCCTACTCCTATACTATATAAAAAATATTTATTGTTTTAATTATTAATAAATTATATATATACATATATTTGACTGAGGAATAGGCGAAATATTTCAAATTACTATATTATTTTATAATACTTATATTTATATGCTCAAATAATTATATTTATTGTATATTTTTATTATATCTCGAATAAGTTTATTTTTTATTATAAACATAATTAAAAATATGATGAAATAAAACAATTTAAGAGTTTATAATACACGGCATAGGCAAATAATTAAAAGTGGATTTCATTGTTTTTGTAAAAATAATAGTAATTATTTAAAATGAAAAAAAAAAACTTTTATTTAGTTCAGTTATTATATATTTCGGTTTTTAGATGTAACTCTGTGATTTTATTAAATATTGTTTTCGCCCGACATAGACCTCGCCAGCCTCATATACCCCCACGGTTGGGAAAAAACTCATTGGTACAGGCCGTTCTCAAACCTCCGTACCTCAGAACGCGAGGTAAACATTGAACACACTAGACCAATTGCCACCACCTTCCACCGACCAGACAGTACTTAGCATAAATACTCAAAACTGAAAGCTCCAGTATTTTTGATATATCAAAGGAACATGCTAAGCAATTTGAGGTATTATAGACCTTTAAGATCCACTCTAACTCAAACGGCCGCCGATCTTTATTTGATTGAGTCTTATTTCCGCAGCTCTAACCAAGTCGTATAATAACACGTTCCGTCCCATACTGAGACATCTGGTTTGTGGTCATCAGAGAACCTTTCTTACAAAAGAGTTATAGGTTCACTAAGCGGTATGGTCGGCCGATTGCCAGTTGCTAACTATTCGAACTACGTCGGGTATATGGTTTTCATGCTTTCCTTATTTTAATTCATCCTCTTTATCGCATAAAGCAACTCTCTTTTTAGCCATCATTCATAAATCAGTCAGCCTATATCAGTGTGTTGTTGGATAAAAGCCCTTTCCCAATGAACGCCACCATTCCCAGTACTCCGCTTTTGTCATCCACTTCCGGCTTCCCTTTTCAGGTCATCAGTAACTAATAAATAGTAGCAGGGAATTCTAGCTCTGCAACCATAGTCCAATGTCAAACACGTTTACTACGTTGGTTTATTTATACAGTCATATGAACGTTGTGTTACTGTACAATCACAGGGTATAAAAAAAGATGAAAGCTAA
The DNA here is from genome assembly GCA_946406115.1 of Apoda limacodes. NCBI lineage: Eukaryota > Metazoa > Arthropoda > Insecta > Lepidoptera > Limacodidae > Apoda > Apoda limacodes. Next base: position 45,284,053 of record OX291540.1, read on the forward strand.
AATTATTAATAAAATTTTAAACATACTGCTTTTACAATTACTGTAACATCACAATTTTACATCTTTAAAAATAATTTTTGTCTAATGGTAAAAGGTCGTGACCACTTTACACCTTACAGTGCCACATATAGAATTATTTTGGCTTTAGGAACGGTTATTAATTAAAATATGATAAAACAAAACGACTTTGTTTTATACTATAGCAACATACTTACGTATGTATAGATCAGGCGATGTAGGAATAATCAAGAAGCTTCGGAAGCTTTACTTCTCTATAAAATTAAAGAATCCTTTTATATGGTGTACTTACTGATACAATTATTATTATACTCGGCGCCCCTTTGTACCCTCGCGCCCTTGGCACGTGCCTAGTTTGCCTTAGGGTTAATCCGCCTCTGTACTATCTATTTATCTGTTATCTATTTTTACAATTGCTGCTTCATATTGCTAAATATGTTTACAAATACAATAAAAAAATGTCTCAAACCTATAAAAGAATCTAATTGCTACAGAATATGTAGGTATACCTCGTGCAAAAAATCTAAATATAAAGTCATCTTTAGTTATCAGACGCGAAGCCGACAAAAAGCAATGAAAAAAAAACCGGCCCAGGGCTCGCGCTCGAGAGTACCAACACAAAATGTTCGAGCCCGACTCGCACTTACCCGGTTTTTTATTTTTTTTAACATTAGAACTTACACTACAATGACTTCCAGATTGAAACTTGCATGTATTACCGTTTTTACGATAGAGCAAAAACATGTCTCTAGGCTTAGTAATATTGCGTAATCGTGCGGTAAGTGAGGGGAAGGGAGCGACAGAAGTGGTAATTTTTTTATTGTGGTCCTTAACCGACGTAAGGACCCCAACTAGCCCCAGTATTATGTGAACGTCCCTTATATTTAAAAAAAAATCGAGATTTCAATTTCACTGTGTTTTTTATATTGCCCTCCAAATTCAAGATTTAAGTACTTCTTTTTAGCTTTTTAGTTTTTTTTAGCAGTTTTGTTAGTAAATATGTAATAATACGTATTCTGTAAAAAAATTAGATTTTTACCTACTACTGTGCAAAAAGATAGAGCCCTAAGGTTGGACAGGTAGGAAGCGTAGTCTTAGTTATAGGACTCTGTTAGCACCCTACATAGGCACAAAGTAAGGATTAGATACTTTGTATCAAAATTCGTAAAGAGGCGTCAACACAAGGTATGCAACCTTAAAAATCATATTTTACTTGCGATTTCTCAAATACTAATACACTCTTACTTTCAGGCAGGGAAAACCTTGAGTATAACAAAAAATAAAACGAAAATTTTATCTAAAGCAGACCACTTTATTATGTATTAAAAACTAAAAGAAGTCAAATGAATAATAAGTTTAAACACACAATATCTTTATGTTCCTTATAATAATAACTACCATAGAGATTATTACATCATGATGTGGTGGTACATGAAAAATAATGACCAAGCTATGTGTCTATCTCCTACCTGCCTTTACTGAGTTTCAAGACAAATAATTACAATACAAAATAGCATAATTTAAAAGTAAAACATAATAATGTACAATAAGTACCTAAGCATACATTCATCTAGAACTTATATATATATGTCGCAGCCATCTGGTTAAATTAGCGAGATAATTGGGCGCCTAGGCAGATCATTAAATATGGAAAAGTAATTATCATATAACTGAAAAGAATATTATATAACACTTGGCTGGAATGCTCCGCTCGGTTCGCTGGCTCCGCATCTAGGTTTACAAAAGAGAAACTTAACCTAACCCAACATACATGACTTATACAATGCGATTTCTGTTCTTTTCGACTTTGGAAAACCATACTTGACGATCCACCTAGGCGTTCAATTAACTGGCTAATTTAACCAGATGGCTGCAACGTACGTATATATCAATGAGTCACTTATCTACAGAATTAAGTCTCGGTTACCACACAACGACTCCTTAGCATGTGTTTTGTAATGCGCTTTCAACAGATAACCTTTTCTAAAACCCTGTCCACAAGTCGAACATACAAAGGGACGTTCCCCTGTATGACATCGTATATGAGCAATCAAATCATTTTTCTGTATAAAACCCTTTTGACAATACGAACACTGAAATGGTTTTTCATTGGTGTGAGTCCGTCTGTGGTTCTTTAATGTACCAGACGCACTAAATCTCATCGGGCAAAAGTCACAAGCATACGGCTTTTCTCCTGTGTGTATTCTTCGATGTTTGACCAGGGAACTGGATGTTGTATAGCCGTTGCCGCATTCATCACAGACGAAGGGATGAGCACCGGTGTGTTTGCGAGCGTGTGAAACCAATTCTCCTTTGGACACAAAACTGAAACATTTAAATTGTATGATATAATATAAACTCATCAGATGGTCCAGCATAAGATACGAGAATGACTACCATATTTAGAATACTATAAACATTGACAGTTCCAAATATTAGGTACGTTTCTATTAAATATTATTGCTGTTTCAAGTTTTTGGCAGTCCAGCAAAAGAACAAATGACTCAAATAATAAATATTTGCTGTTTTAAAATTAAAAGTGGAAAAAAAAGGGTACTAATAATTACTATATTAAGAATACAAATTAATAATAGAAGAATATTAGCATTGATATTTAATAAAGGAACCAAGAATAACTACAATAATGAATAATATAATTGCTTTTTCAGTAAGGATGGCCGACCATAATAACCAAAAACCGGCCAAGTGCGAGTGGGACTCGCGCGCGAAGGGTTCCTTTCCATTATCAATAAAAAAATGACGTTGGTGTATGGGAGCCCTCCTTAAATATTTGTTTTATTTTAATTAAATTATTATTTTTAAAGTGAAAATATATCTAATTATTCTAGAAATATTTTCAGCGACTACCTGTTGCCATTATCAGTATCGAGTAAAAACGAGCAAATAACTTACGTTTGTTGGATGGGAGCCCCTTTTAATATTTTAAATAAATTTTTTTTAGTATTTGTTATAGCGGCAACAAAAATACACTATCTGTGTTAGTCAAAGTCAAAGTCAAAATGGTTATAAGGATTTTACAATCACTTTTGAATCGTCAAAGTTATAAAATATTATTTTTTGAACCCTCCCACCTTCCCGCCGGTTCACAATGTTGTTGATTTCTACCGAGAAGATTCCGGCAAGAAACTCGATAGTTACTGTTTTAAAAACACTATTAATAATACAAATAAATAAAATACAATTAACGTTTTAAATAAAAAAATTTAGCCGTACAATTTTATGTTATTTCCATTTTAATCATCATCAGTCCCAAGGATTTTTATCATTTACATAGTCTGAAATATTGTAGTATGCCTTTTTACAAAGTACCTGCTTGATAAAAGATTTAAATTTACTTATTGATAGATTTTGAATTTTATTGGGAACTTTGTTGTAAAAGTGTAAACATTGCCCCATAAAAGAGTGACTTATTTTGTGTAGACGTGTACTTAATTTCAACTGTCTAACTATCACGGTTCATGAGATGATTTATCTCATGAGGTGACAGATGGACGGACAGCGAAGTCTTAGTAATAGGGCCCCCTTTTTACCCTTTGGGTACGGAACCCTAAAATGACCTTAATATTAAATAAAATAATAGTTCTGCAAACAACCAAGAACGACTACGACTTTTTGATTTTTTACTTTTTGTGACTAAAACACGTTAATTGAACTCATATCAACAACAAGTATAACGAACATATACTTATAGACAGAGGCGGCTCGACCTAAGGAGCTCTGGTGCAGCGCACTCCCATAAATAATTATCTACTTAAGAAACAATATTTTTAGATTTTACTTAAAATAATTAATTATTATGCTTCGATTACTCTTTATGTTAAACTAGCATTTTACTAAAACGGTTCGTACACACACACAGTTAACTCAAGATTTAGTATGTAATTGCACTGAGGAGACTGTGTCACTAAGTGGAGCGCTAGCGATTGCTCCTATGAAACGAATTTCAGTACAGAGACTCAAAGCTAAAATCAACGAGTGTGAAAGGGAAAGTTCGACACAGTTTCACACGTGAAACAAAAGATTTTGTATGAAAAATTAGCAAAATGTGGAGCGCCGCTCCTGGGCTATGTTGCCTAAGAAAAATACTGTTGCCAGCTTGACCCCCGCCTTCGGTCCGGCTGGCTGGCGCGCTGTTGCCGCTTTTATCACAACAAATGTTTTAGTTCGTGCGCGCAAGTTTATGATTAACAAATTAAATAAGTACATACCTACATAAAGAGTTCGTTTATTGTCTAATAAGTAACTATAGCGAAATAAAATGTGGTTATTGTGATGTAATATAACAGTGCGAAAAGACAAAGGGTCACAAAAATGTGGCACGAACACTTAAAAACTTAAAAATCTAAATAGGCGAATGAATTTTAGTTAGTGAGTAAATAGAATAAAAGGGTAGCATTTAAGCAATTCCTGTTTCGTTTTGTTTTAGTGAACATAGTAGATACCCATACATTTTCAAGGCTTCATGTAATTACTATAGTATGTTTTAAATCCAGGCGGAAAAACAGACAATGACTCAGATAATTATGTTAGCATAAAAGAAAACGATACGTATCGCTCTCCATACATTTCTTTATCGCTTATGCTCGGTACCGCGTTTATAGTACGGGCTGGGTAGCGCCAGTTTTCAAATGTATAGGATCAGGCGCTGTTTAGAACCGTACTATAAAAGGTTTGTATTCCCTGCGATATCTTGAAAACTATGCGTCTTACAAAAAATTCGTAGGGATATAATTTGTAGCAAATGGTTTTGCCTACAAATATGTTTATGTAACTTTTTGCCCTGAATTAAAAATTAAAGAAGTTATAAGCAAAAAAGTGAGAAATTTTTAAAAAATTCTTTTTTGCTCTGTAACTTTTTTTTATACATTTAGAAAAAAAATACCTCAGACCAATCTTGTAGATGATATTTTTAGGAAAATCTTTGTCTGTAATTTTTTTAATTTCATTCGTTTGAAACGCTATTACAGCGCTCTAAAGTTGACCGGGTTCATCAATGCTCATGAGAATCCGGTCAAAACGAAATGTTTAACTTACTTTTTTTTAATTTTTTTATTGTTAATATATTCTTAAAATTTTTTTGTTAAATTCGTACAACCTTACTTATTCATTCCCAGCTATATTCCCCGCTATGAGGTAGAGTCTGTAGGAGCGTTTTTTTTTTACGTGGTATTCCCAGTAGGCCTACTCCACGGACATCTTACTTATAAGGTAATCCTCGACATCATAATATTTTCAATCACTTATTAGCTTGCTACTCTAATCTTCTTTTCTTCGATGGTCCAGGCTGTGGCTTAAAATCTCTAAATCAACGTCAAACGTGAAAGTTCGATGTATGACAGGAGTTAAAATTGGAGTCATAGTTGGAAGTTCATCTTCGAATTCATTTTCTTCCATTAATTTTGACATTTCCATAATGTTGCTGCATGTTTCGCCAGAACAATATAGGCATACTGTAGAGCATTTCAGGCCGGCTTTTCTGCAGCTACACATGCTTCCACAGTTTCCTTTGCATCTGCAGAAAATTAATTTCATAAGATCGGGGGGTGCTGGAGGCTTGGAAGCTTGTATTGGCATCCAAATGTTTGCATGCTTTTTCCAGCCCCAATCTTCAGAATTTTGTTATCTTCCGAGCCACGACTGGACCTAGTGATATACTCGGAGAATGTGAAAACGAGCTGCATCTTGTGTTGGAGGCGGCGATGATAAATTAAATGAATTGTTAGTCACTGTCTTGGCAATTCGTTTGTATCGCAAGCCGTCTAGTGAGCCGTATTTATTACCGCCGTATAAAGCTATGAAAAAACGTTCGCCAACAAGATGGATCGACTTTCTCACTCAGGAATAGCGCGGTACCACCAGCTAATTCAGGATGTCTCGTAAAAAAAAAGGCGCCCACAGACTCGACCTCATATGTGGCGGGGAAAAGAGTTAGGAATGAATAAGTAAGGTTGTACGAATTTAACAAAAAATTTTAAGAATATATTTACAATAAAAAAAAATAATAAAAAATAAGTTAAACATTTCGTTTTGACCGGATCCTCATGAGCATTGACGAACCCGGTCAACTTTGGAGAGCTGTAACAGCGCTGAAAATGAATGAAATTAAAAAAAAATTACAGAAAAAAATTTTCCTCAAAAGATCATCTACAAGATTGGTCTGAGGTATATTTTTTGGAAAATGTATAAAAAAAAATTATAGAGCAAAAAGGAAATTTTTATAAGAAAATTCTCACTTTTTTGTCTATAACTTCTTTAATTTTTAATTTAGGCCAAAAAGTTATTTAAATATATTTTTAGGCAAAACAATTTGCTACAAATTATTTCTTACGAATTTTTTGTAAGACACATAGTTTTCGAGATATCGAGAAAAAAGTGTTTTCACCCCTTTTTCCAAGATGGCGGCCGGATGACAAGGGTGGCGACCCCTCAAACTTGAGGTTAAGCTTCTATTGACCCCCACACATGTTCCAAAAATAAAATTGCGTCCTCTAACAAATGCAAAGCTCATGTAACATTTCATTGGACTATATTTATACATTTAATTCACGTCACCATTTTTTTTTCATTTAATATCGGATATCTTTACGAAATTCCAACCCCCACCTTAGGGAATAAATTTTGCAAAATTCTTTCTTAGTGTTCGTCAAAGGAATAACAGAACCCTCTGTGCAAAATGTCAAGTCTCTAGACCCAGAAGGTTGTGCTGTGCGTTGATATATTAGTCAGTCAGACAGTTAACTTACATAAACATATACATAAAGATTAATAAAGTACAAGTAAGACTCAATTTATTAAATACTAGCTTCTGCCAGGGGCTTCGCCCACCCTAAATTTGGTTATCGGCGTAGGATTCTTACGGCAACTCCTCAATTATAGAAAAAAAACACACATTCAAATCTTTCCTCTTTATAATATTAGTGTAGATAGAAAGATAGATTAGGTAGGCATAATACATTCGTGTCTGTGAAAGGTCAAGCCGTTTAGTAGTTGACATACCGACAGCAGCAGCGTAGGTACCGGGTCCAATTGTATTTTTAAATCATCCAGGAAACTACCGAAATACCCATATAAAATTTTAACCCAATCGGTTCAGCCGTTTAGAATTTATGTGAAAAAGATACGTACGGAAGGATAATTCATACTACTCGTTGTCCTATTACCCGTTTTCGCGTAGGAATAATGCATTTTCCCGCGGTAAAAAAAAGTAGCCTATGTTCATCAGGGAGAATGTCGGCTTCTAATGGTAAAAGAATTTTTCAAATCGGTCCAGTAGTTTCGGAGCCTATTCAATACAAACAAACCATGTCATCTTTCCTCTTTATAATATTAGTGTAGATTACAGTTTGAATATAGGACACGAATTTCAGGTTAAATGTTGTTAAAGAACTTTATTTCGCAAAAGAATTCAATTCACTAAAATGAGAAATTTTCAGAGTACAATCACATTAGTAGGCACATACTTATTAACATATTATACTAGACACATAGAACATTTAGTTTAAGCATATTACGCTTTGGTTTAAGTAGAAAACAGAGTAAGTATATAATAATGGTAATAAGTGGGTACTACTAAAAAAAAAAATCGCGTAAATAATTTTACCAAAGGTACCATCCAAGGTGTTTATTTGTATCAACTGCACGCAGAATAAGTGCGTCTAGATGTGATTTATGCATTTATTTATATGACTTGCACAATAACCGTGGAATAATGTTTAGAACGTGATAAATTAATTATATGTACAATATAAATTAATAATTCTACACTATAGTATTCATGTATGTAAATTTATAAGTTATTTAGTCTATGCTAGGTAATTTGGTTTATTTTTATATATCCATATAGAGAATGTATACATTATAGGACTTAGGTGTATTTAAATATATTAACATTTTTTTAGAAAAACATTGTTCAGTTGTTGCTGCTTATGTATCTATTTTGTTCATTACAAAGATTTTGAGAAGTTTTTTAAAAGTAAATATATACTTGCAGTCCTTGACATCTTTTGGAAGTTTAATAAAAAATATAATTATGCAGTAATTTTATAAAATTAAAAAAAACTCAAAACGGTTAAACACTGAAATCACTAAGCTTTAAAAAAAATAAGCTTGAAAACACATAAACTCATATAAATCTATATATATAAAAATGAATCCCTGTTTTCCTTCGTCACACTATAACTTCAAAACAACGACTGCATCCCATTAGAAAATTCTTTTTTGTTGTATGCGTTATTGTTAGGGCAAGGTTTTTATGAAAAAGAAGAAGGTTAGGATGAAGTCGGACTCGCGCACTAAGAGTAAAACGATTGTAATGAAATTTGGTAAAATGTTTTGGACTCGCCGGAAAAGGTTTCTTAATTATAACAACCCTTTCAGGGTCAGCTAGTATTTTTATTAATATTTTATAACTTATATTTTAAATCATATATGGTTTTACATATATGTACTTATACTGCATTGTGCACTTTTTGCTTGATATCTTTACGTGCACATTCGTAAAACACGTAAGACATGTGAATAACCACGCCTGTAAATCATAACCTAAATCTCGTGTAGTATTTTAAAATCATATGTTTTTATCATACTTTTATTTCAACATACAAATTGAAAAATAAATTTAAAACTGAAAAAATAATAATTTAAAATTGCTTTTAGGACAACTCTAATGTCGGTCTGTAACGTCCACCGAGTAGGTATCCCTCTTCCATGAAAACTAACATGTCTGACATGACATTGACATATGTAACAATATTTACGATATAATATTGCCATCGCAAAAAAAAATGGTCCAGTGTGTCTGTTGCTTACAAATGAAATAAATTTGCGTAAAGAAAACTGAAATTAAATAAATAAATAAAAAATTGATATTCTTACAATTTCATATCAACTGGTTAGACAGTAGATTTATTGCAATATTCTTACGTAATATTACACCGCCGTGTAAGAACAGCTGTAGCTGAGCTTCCCGCCCAACGTTTCGGTGATCTGATGGAGAATATTTCTTCTTCTCATCTAGGATATTGGCGCCTAGCCAGAGCGTTGAAATCAGACACCTTAAACTCCCTCCCTCCGTTAACTCGTCTTAACAACGTTCTTGCGTTCAATGACGACGAAAAAGCGGATTGCCTTGCATCTAGTCTCCAAGCCTAATGTGCCTTTAGCACACAACCTTTCGATCCCGATCACGTGCGAGAGGAGTGGAGCCCAGAGCTTATCTGCCCCCACAGAATCCTCTGCCCCCCGTTACGGTCGAGGAAGTCAAATAGGTCATCAAAGACCTTCGCCCCCGTAAAGTCCCCGGCGCGGGGGGTATCTGTAACGATATCCTAAAGCGCCTTACTTTCCCATTTCTCTGCTTTTTAGCAGCCATCTTCAACGCTGCTATCGAAAATTGCATTTTTCCTTCTCAAATGGTAAGTTATAGGCATTCCTCCTACCGCCCTATAAGTTTACTAAAGGCCCTTGGTAAATTTAACGAACGCATCCTCCTCGCTCGCCAACGGAACGTTATAGACTCCAAAGGCATCTTAATCGACGAGCAGTTCGGCTTCCGCGCCAAATACTCGTGCGTCTACCAAGTCCTTCGTATCACAGAACAAATTTCCACTGGCTTCCAACTAGTATTAGGTAAGCCCCGTCACACGAGCACTGTCTTTTTCGATGTAGCGAAAGCCTTCTACAAAGTCTGGCACAACGGTTTAATTTATAAACTGTTCAGTTGCCAGACTGCCTCGTACTTCTCAGACTATTTGTCGAACCGCAGCTTTCGCTATAGAGTCGAAGGCACCCTCCCTTCCTCTCGTCCTATACAAGCAGTAGTCTCGCAAGGGTCCATGCTTTCCCTTGTCTTGTACCTTCTGTACACGAACGACAACCCTAAAACGTTAGGTACCCAATTAGCCCTCTTCGCGGACGATACCGCTATTTACACCACCGACAGGCAAGTGAGTCGAATCACTAAGAGACTCCAATCTACAATCACCGCCCTAGGCGAATGGTTTCGGAAATGGAGAAAAGTGAATCCCGACAAAAGTTCTGCCGTTCTCTTCACCGTAGGCCGCCCTCCGCGACCATCTCCCCTCTCACCCTCGGTGTGACCCTAGATAGGTGTCTAAACTTCCGCGATCACATCAAAATAGTTAGAGACCGAGCCGTTTTTGTCCTCGGTCATCTATATCCCACGATAGGCAAGTACAGTAATATGTTGCTTAGAAATAAGCTGATTCTTTACACTTCTTGCATCCACCCCATACTAGCATACGCTAGCGTCATCTATGCGTTGTCTAAATGCAACCTCCATAGACTCCAGACCCCCCAAAACCGCTGCCTCAGAACGGCCTCCGAAGCCTCCTGGTTCGTCCGGAATGCGGACCTACTCAGGGACTTCGAGCTTCCCACGATTCCCTAATATCTCAAAGACCTGGCAGTCCGCTTTTGAGAGTAGTCAAAATCACCCGAACCGATTAATTGCGCAATCTACAAGCTACCATCTCCCCGACCGACCACCGGCACGGTCGAAAAACTATTGTTAGGCGGCCTCGGCACGTACTAACGGCCCCAGACGACGCTCAACGTCCTTCCCTAATAGCCACCCTCCCTCCCTCACACGACACCGACGTCCCCGGTTTCGTCGGCGACCGCGCGCGGATACACGAGGTCAGAGTGCCGGGGAGCTTCTCGCCCCCACTCACTCAAAATCGCAACCACGTAACGAGGAACTCCCATCCTAGCGCTGACTCACCTTCGCGTTCGAGGCTCACGCTGGTCGAAGGGACGACCCTACAAGCGACAACACAATTCGAGGCTTCCCCCTCCTGGGGAGCCGACTACAGTAGACAGTTCAGTAAAAAAAAAAAACATGATATGTAAGAGGGCATGCCAAATATTACCTAAACCACGAAAAAAAGCATTGTGCGTAGGCAAGGAATGGAACGCTTTTTTTTTTTTAAGAAGCAGAATATAAAGCAGTTTATTACCATCATGTTTTTCTTAAAAAATACTTCAATACGACTAATATTAATGGCTGACATTACAAATGAATCCGAAGCAGAAAATAAGCAAATTTGTTTTTGAGAACTAGATACTAAATAAATACAGGTTTCTCAAAGTCTGGTTTGGTTTATGTTGCGTAATTTCGACAAGACTCGAGTTTTATTGAATATGATTACGTAAATGTCCATCCCAGGCACAAGCAGTTCTCAAGAGACTAGAAGAGCATGCATGCCTTACAGGAGGGGACACAAATTTTGATGGCCAATATTTCGCGAAACATATCTTAGAGAAAAAAACCTCGAATGCATTTTTGAAGCCTTAGCCAACGATATCATACACGATGGGGATTCGCGACAAAATCCTCGGTTTAATGTGAATGACGCCGGAATAGCAGAAGAATAACAATTTAATTGACGATAGAAAAAATTAAGAATTGGTATTCAATCATAATAAACTGATAAATGGAAAACATGAATCACACATCTTAAAAAATGCTCTAGAATACTTTTAAGGTGGTAGCATACCCAAACGAGGTAAGTTTGCAAGAATATAAATAAATTTTAGTCCTGTGTACACTTTTTGACGTGAATAATATATGTTATAGTTTAAACCCTCATTAAAAGAATTTGCTTTTGAATTTGGCTATTAAAACTATTAGAAAAATATATAATCTGACACTATTTTTGGGATTTAATTCAAATTGTTTGAAAAACTAAGAAGGTTATTCTCTTGAGTTTTATTCTATAAAATATATATTAATATTACTAAGTGAATTTGCTAATTTCATAGTTCTACATATTTGAATTTTATACCGACAAAAAACCGAGAAAATCGAGATTTTTTAAGTGAGGTCACGTGCTAGCGCCTTTTGTACGTGGAATTGACTTACTTGTTTGCTTGGATAGTGTAATATGTCTTTGTAAACTGGTCGAAACGGCACGCTTTTGCTAGGGTATGTCATAACCGATTAATAAACCCTATTTAATCAGACCATAAGGTATCATCGGAAAGATTTCAGAAATCACAACACGCCGAGTGCATAATATGATGCTTATGTCATTCTAGCTGTTTCTCAGATGGCCATTATTTTTTTGAAATTTGTAAAACTAACTAAACAAGCGTAACCATGTGTGTAATAAAATCTCATGGCGAGTGAATTTGGCTATAACGGCTGTTCGAGAGAACAACAATAAATTATGGTATGAAGCAGGCCTTCGCGCGCAGGGACTCATATCTTTCACTTAGACGTGTTGATTAAGCGATTTTGTATATTAACCCTCTCAACACAGGATATAACCAACAATTAGATTTTATGACACCTATGGTATTGCCATTTTATTCCATGATAAATACCTTTTTTCACAGCTGTCACACTTAAATGACTTCAGTCCTTGATGTCTCCTCATGTGTTGCATCATATTATTTTTTTGGCTAAAACCTCGGCCGCATTCAGAACATAAGAACGGCTTTTCACCGGTATGAGTTCTAACGTGCTCCTTCAAAGTAGACAACGTACTAAATGCCTTTTTACAAGTTACACATTTATATTTCTTTAATATATTGTGAGATTCTCTATGATTCTCTAGACTGTCTTTAGAAGAAAAATTTTTTGAGCAACATTCACAAGTAAAGCCTTTTTCACGAGTGTGTACAGCAAGTATATGATTATCTAGGTGCGCTAGGTGTTTGAATTCTCTTTTACATCCACTGCAAGTATATTTGACATCTTGAGCTTTATGTCTATCTAAATGGGATTCGTACGAAAATTTGTTCTTAAATTTACGTGAGCACATGGTGCATTGAAATGTTTCATTAACTGGAACTCTTGTTTCTTTATGTTTATGCTTAACATATTCTGTTAACTTATCAATTGTATCAAATTTTGCGTCAGAATTAAAAAAACCATCTTTGCATTTTACGTTTGGTAATAATGATGTTTTATCTGTATTTTTTTTTATATTATTATTTTGCTTGGGTTTACTTATATCATTAATAACAAAATCATTATCACCTTGATCATTATCCATATCATCTTCAGGAACTGCTCCATCTACATCTTCTTGCTTTATAACTGTTTCTTCATTAGGGAATACCACATTACTTTCAGTCTTTTGAATAATGACACCATTTTCTTCAGCTTTAGCAATATCTTGGAATGGCTCACTCTTACTTTCTAAGAGATCCTCATCTTTGCACGAAATCCTGTATAAAATATGTTCAGATGCAGTGCAGCTTCGTTTAAAGGCTTCAATCTTGTGTATAATACTTTCACATTCACTACAAATTTGCTCTGGGAAGTCATTTCCCATAATTACGTTTTTATTTATTATGGTGGATAACGCTTCTAATAATGTTCGTTGGTCGTCTAATTTGCTAAATAAGGACTTCATATTGGATGTTTCACTTAAACATGTCCTGCATATTTTATTTAAGCGCAATTCCAAACTGGAGTCCATTTCAATATAATTTCAAAAATCTTAATGTTATTTATTCAAAACTGTACGTTTCGTACATTTCGGCAAGTGTAACATAGGTTTCATTTAATTTTCGGGTCCAAACGTTGTTTTTATCAGCCAAGATAGTCTGAAATTTAATAAGCAAATTATGTAACGCATTTAGTTAAAATAAAAAAAAAAAAAAAAAAAAAAAAAAAAAAAAAAATTATGAAGTATTTTTGTTTTAATGCGTAAACCGTTGAATATTTCTTTTAATTTTATGATAAAAGTAATATGATACATGGATTATATTTAAGTATTAAATATAAAACAAACAATAGCATTTCGTGAATTCACCGTGAGGCATTAAATTATTAGAAAGGCCGAGTCCCATAAATCACAGTAGGTAACACCAAAGCACATATCCGTGTTAGTAAAGTATTATCGAATAGTGATTTCTTGTCAGAGACAGCCAATCTCCAATTCTTTAGCAAATTTCCGACTTGCACTTGGCCGATTTTTTAATTGTTTTCTGGATTTTTGAAATTGTTGCGAGTTTTTTAGATAGATTCAAGTGCTTTATTTTATGGAAAAGGATACATTAGCTAGGGTTTTTAAGTCTGAAGACTTGGTATTTTGCTTAGAGGTTTCTGTAAACGAATACTGAGAAAATAAATAAATAAATTTCTCAGCCTTATAAGGGGCACGATCTCTCCTCACCGAGGGTTATTTGGGCCATAGGCTACAGCCAGGCCCAGTGCGGATTGTTGACTTACCACTCGCCAGCCAATCAGGACGACTCAACGTGAAATAGAAACCCTTAGGCCAGGGGTTGGACGTTTGTAAGGAAATATATCAATTGTAAAGTTGGTATTTAGCCTTATAGTTTCAAAATTAAAATTGTGTTTTTTTTTGGAAAATCATCCCCTAGGAATGAAATAGCATTTTAAATTTGTATGAGAGCTTATGAGAGACTTGAACTTTTGCAAAGAAATCCCCGTTTTATGTAAGTGAGCACTAAATATTCTGCACTAATATAACACTAATAGAGTACGCTAAAATACTCTATTTACATAAACTATGACTTCACTATTTACAAGGCACTATTGAGTGGTCTAAAAACAGCATTCTCTTATATTCTAATCTATCTCTAAAATTGAAATAAATAATTCTCTTTTTATGAGTGATTATATAATTAAAAAAAACGTTGGCAACCCTAGTTTGAAGTGTGTATAGAAATCCGTTATTTTTGAAGCCAAATGCATAAAAATTGGTATTTGACATGTTTTACATTTATAGTAACGTGTATTAGTCCATTGTATATTCTATTTCAGATTGACCTGGCCGATGAAAATAACCTTTTGGACTAGTTACGTCGAAACTGACGCGATGCTGGCTTAATTAACTGAATGAATAATAGCCATTAAATAACAAGATTAAGAATAAGACATGTTTTACTGTTTTGAAATATTATCCTTTGGTGAATTGGAGTTAAAAAATTGTATCGAAATCCATTATTTTTAAAGCTGAATTCATAAAAACTAGACTATATTTAACGATTAACGTGTTTCACAATTTTTAATAATTATCTACAGGGCAAAATAGGGGATAAATATGTATTTGTATAAGAGTTCCGATACTTTTGTAGGTAAAACTATGAACAGTTAAAAGCTTTTTTTTTATTTAAAAGTCAGAGCGGACAAAGTCGCGATTAAAAGCTAGTATAAAATAATAATTAAATTAAAACTCGTATAAGATGTTCCTATACATACTATGGGTAGTATTCGATTTTGGCACTTGCCAGCCAAAGTTAGGTGACGAGGAGCTCTTGACGTGCTCTTAATTACATTAATCCATTAATTACATGAGATAAAAATAGGAGGGGTCTAGCAAAATCTCACCAAATCTCATCTTAAGGGGGGTGGGGGGTCATTGAAAATTTCACGTCAACTTCGTCATGTGTCCTATCATTACGTTAGAAGAGCTACATTACACCTTTGAAGTGAATATTGAGTTAGCGATGGTGGTATCCCAGTATAAATAAATTCATTACAGACTTGAATCGCGTTAAAGTAGACACGATTAGATTTTGGCACTCCTCTTTATTTATTTATGCGTGCATTTCATCAATCAAACTAAATAATTTTTAAAAAAGGCATTATAACTCAATTTTACAGAAATGTTGTGTCGTGCACGTGCGTCGCAAAAGCCGTAGTGATCTAATTAACTAGAACAAAGTTCTAAGTGAATACTTCAACGATTATAGCTGCTTATAACTCAGCACCTATTTCTTGTCCACATTACGTTAACTTAGTAAACTTTCCATTGCCTACATCTGATACCTTAGTGGCATCAGTAAATATGGTGGTCTATCCTTGCCAGTCTACTTTTACATCGTTATTTGTCACTGAGGCCTCGTAATCCCAAACTCGAAAATAATGTTAGTGCATCAAATTTTGTATTATAAAGTTTTTATTTAAGATGATACCTATAGGTATCTAAATGTTTTGTTGTAGCTCCTTTAGAGATAGGGTATAGTTTTGTGGCTCCAATATCTGACGGATATGATAGTGGTAAATGTTTGTGGGAAGAATAACAAAGAGTGCTGGGAGTTTAGCATGAGATTACAAAAAAGAACGTGTCTGCTAAATATTGTCTACGTATGGATCACGGTGGCTCTAAACATTCTACTTGCATAGCAGTTATTGAGGAGGACTTCATAGCTCATATAATGATTTTTAGACATCTAAGTTGGATTTTGTTAGTTTATCAAGATTGGACTTATTAATATTATTATTAAACCTGCAGGTTCTATTAAATGGGTTACTGACATCCACTAGTGCCCCCGATGGTAATTTTTAATTCTTTTTTTTTTAACAAAGCAATAGTTAAAAATAAGCTATTTTCGGAAAAAAAAATATCGTTTCTTGAATAAATGTGGGAATTTTATATTGTGTATATCTGCTTAAAGTGGCCGTTTTTAGCAGTTATGCTATCTCAACTCACAGATTTTTCCTACAATTACATTAATTTTATTTTTTACATTTACTCACAATATGATTTACATGACTTGTGCTAGACAAATTAGAATTAAAGACCACGCCTAACAATTTCATTGTACTATGTAATGAGATTGGAACTTCTGAAATCATAAATAATTGATCAGCATATTCTAATATTACAAAATGATTCAACAATTTAGTCAAGATCATAAGTATACAACCTGTACAGGATGAGGCTCAACTGGACCTTGTGATAAACCTTTCCATACTAACATTTGTGGATGCAAAGCATCATTATATTATTATAAATGATCAAGTGATAAACATACTGTATATGAGGTTGAGCATTCTTTCAGGTATGCTAATCTGAAGCAGTTTTTGCATGAGTATAGACATTATCATATGCTGAACACATACATATCTATAAATAATGCTACATTTTAATATGTAAATGCACAAGGTGAGCATAGCTATTTGGACGTCGGTTAGAAATAAACTAAAGCTTTCCATAGAGGGTTTCAGAAAGTTTTTTTTCTATTTTCTAATATTCACTAATAGTCTGTTCTCCTTCAGAGTCTCGCCCCAAAAGTCCGGTGAAGCAGTAATGGCTGCATCAGCCAACTGCAGTCAGATTAGAAAAAAAAAGGTATATCGGAACTTCATATTGTATGTTAGTTTATTCAACTACAGATGTAAGTATCCTAAAAGATAGTGGCACTCTCAATTATTTTCTACTCTTTTTTGAACTTATACTTTTTGTTTTTTGTTGATTTCGATTTAGAATCAAATAAAAAGTGTTCCCCTGTAAATAAAATGTTGATTAATAAAATAACAGTTACCAAAAAACAAAACCTTCTATTTTTGTACTAATATATCAAATTGAGGCAAATTGTTTCTATCGCAACTAATTCATTAATTGAAACTTCATCCTGCGCATTGCAGAGGCATAACATGCTGTTGGACGGTATAAATTACATTTAATTAATACAATATTGGTTTCCGACCTATATGCTGCTATAGGGTAGCATAAAATTATGAGGGACTCTATGAAATCATTCATCTTAAGTACTTATATACTACTCTAGGATAGTAAAAAAAAAATTTCTATTGGCGGGGAATTCCCTAAATGTATTACTGAGTGATGAGTTTGTTATTAGCATGTTAAAAACTTTACCAAAAATGTGACAAAAGTTGTCAATGCAGTTTGAATTAGTGTGCTGACACAGAAAACTTATCAATGCCTAATGCATAATACAATGTTATCATAGGTAGATACAGAAAAATAAAAACTAAAGTCAATCAACATGACAATGTTTGTATTATTTATAATTTTTGATTTTTCAAATATAATTTGTTTCAGGTAAAAGTTATCAAACTAGAAATTACTAATCTAACTTTTGATTGCAGTCTAGCAAAATTGCAGAAATGATATATTTTATGAAGATCTTTATTTTAGATGACAGCTGTCAAAAGATAATGTGCTATATCTTTGTAACTATTGATCGTAGACTAGTAGTTTATTTGCAGAATTAATATATGTTGTGAAGACCTTTATTTCAGATCCTAGAAAGGGCTATATCTTCGTAAATATTGATAATAGCAGTTTCTCTACAGAAAAGATATTTCAGGCAGATCTTTAATTCAGATGACAGCTGTCAAACTAGAAAGGGCTATAGGTCATTAACTATCAATAGTACACTAGCAGTTTCTCTACAAAAAAGATATATCTCATGAAGATCTATATTTTGAAAGACAACTGTTAAAGGTATATCATTTCTGTAAGGAAACTTCTAGTCTAGTTCAGCTGCCATCCAAAATAATGATATTTATGTGATCTATCTATTCTATAAGGAAACTGCTAGTTTAAGATCAATAGCTAGAGAGATATAGGTAGTCCTTTCTTGTTTTAAAACTGACATTTGCAATATTATAAAAAAAAAACATGTGATAACAAAATCCCTTGAGATTTCCCACGTACCAACTAGTTCTACTGTTAAGTTGGTCTGTGGAAAATAAATGTTTTTTTTTTGTTTGAAGGTATGGAACTCTAATTCGCACATGGCCAGTTCTTTTATATTGTTTCGTTTATAATTGTAATATAAAAATTTGAATGGGCTATGGGAGTGTATTCATTTGTAAACAGCACTACCAGTAGGCTATTAGTGCTGTTAACAATTAATGAAAAATAGTGGTTAAAGATTTGTCTGAGAATTCTAATATTTATTAGTCTAGATTTGAAATTTTGCACAGACATTTTGTTCTAACATTTCCTAGCATTAAGAAATAATTTTGCAAAATTTATCTTCTAAGGACAGGGTGGTTGAAAAAGTGTATATGGAAATTCATCATTTTTGAAGCAATATGTATAAAACTAAAAGTTTAAAAATTAAGGTTGATGTGTTTTGTAGTTTTTTGGAAATTATTTCCTAGATGGCAAAGTAGAGGATGAAAATTTATGATAATTCCCATATTATTTTAGGTAACATATTGAACAGTGAAAAAATGTCTTTTACATCGCAAATGAATAAAAACACAGGCTAGTTTATTAATAAAATGGTTTATTCCCTATGTAGGTATTACTTGTGCATGTATCCTCTATCAAGGAACTGCAGGAAGCTTTAATTTTTTCCTACAGGATGGAAGCTGGGGTGTGAAAGGCTATGTTCTGACAGAAGCTCAGCCATTCATAATGTTTTTGTTTTACCAAATAACCCTTTGGTTATGGTTGAGGTGTTTTGGTAATAAATATAGTTTTCTATATTAAATACAAACATTTTCTTGGCTAGTTTGCACTCAGCATCCCACTAAGGAAGGGACATTCTATTATTTATTAAAATGTTTTCTATAGGGATAGTAAGATTAGCTGTTTCTATTAATAATTTCACTAAATTAACCGTATACTTACCTAGTTCTAAATAGTTATCTTTGTTTACTGCTAGAAGTGTTGTACACTTTATTCACAAGTTTCGGTATAACTCCTTGAGATATGGTAATAATTATAGTTAAGTGATCACAACCAACGGAATAAGATAAGATGTTATTCAATAAGATTTAATTTAAGTCATTCTGGTAATGAGATAGAGAATACCGTCTGGTTGGTGACTATCATTAAGAATACAAGGATCCAGGGGATCCACCTTTTGACTGGTAATTACCCCACACTGGGCTATGAATATTCAAATCTCCTAGAAATAATGATATTCTTTGCGTGAGGGATATAAATTGATAAAAAGTTTGTGTTAGTTATATAAAGATGCTTTAGAAGTAAGTATAATAATGAACAATATACCTTACGTACACGTAAAACAATAATAACTGTTCAACAAACTTTGCATTTATGATGACATGATAGGTAGTAACAATGTTTTATTTAAAATCCTAGAGAATTTTATTTATGTTTACTAACTTTTCACTGATTCTATTTATTAAAGTTAGAAATTATAAACCTTGCTCGTTTTTTGTAAACAATGCATATCACAGATAATAGTATAGTATATGTCCAGATGCAAATTACAGATTACGAGAGCCATGTACTCTGTGGCGACCAAAGAATAAGGTCCCGTATACTGACTGCAGACCTGCCACTAGAAAATCTTTGTTTATTCTTTGTAAAGCGTATTATAAAAAATAGTCCGGTCGATATACAATCAGGAAAGTATTCCGAAGTTCTGTTATATTCTACAATATTCTACAACTTTCTGAAAGACATAGTACACACAAAACACTAAGTTTAGGAGATATAAACGATAAACTAAAAATGCCCAAAATTTTTAAAGTTATCTATGGCTTCTCTACATATTATACTGACTATTTGGTTTTATAATTTAAATATTTTGTTTGCTAGGTACAGTGATCCCCAAAATTCTAAACCATTTTTCATGATTGCGTAGAAATGTCCCCAGTATGTAAGTTATCGTTAGTAAAGATGGGCTTTCAAAATAACTTAACGATTTTATGCAGAAGCAAATAGAGACCAATCTCTTACAAAGTTGATCTGTATGTAATGTATAATTTAAGTTTTCGTCTAGCCATTTTCGTGTAACCAAGAATTTTGCAAGAATTTTCCAATTTAAAATGTTTTTGTTTTGTCAAAATTCTACCTACCTTTAATTTTTTTGTAATACTTAATTGGATGTTTGTAGTTTTCTCTTTATCAAGAAGTTTGTTGAACCAGTTCAACTTCAAGTTCCTTTATTGTTTTTTTTATTTAGTTCACCATAGTTTTGGTATTTATTATACTAGTTGTATGATCTGCAAAAAGGATTAATGTGGAGTGTATAACACTTTTAGGTAAGTCATTTATGAATAGAAGAAACAGTAATGGACCTAGCATTGATCCTTGTGGAACACCTTGTTTTATGTCATACCAATTCTAGATCCTATTTCAGTCTGTCTATGTTTATCATCGTATATAAAAGAGAGACTTTAAATTTTCTATTTTCTAAATATGATTTTAATAAGTCTTTCGGTTTATCTTTGATCCCGTAAAATTATATTTTTTTTAACAAAAGTGTATGGTCAATCATATCAAAAGCCTTCGACAAATCAACAAAAATACCTGAAACATTTTCACTATTGTCTAAATTTATTAGAATTTTGTCTGTCAAATCGGGTGCTACTGAAACAATAGATTTTCCTTTTTGAAATCCATGATGTTGATGTGATATTATGTTTTCGTTTGTGATGAATCTCAAAAGTCTGTTGTAAATTGCTTTTTCAAATATTTTCGAAATCGAAGGTACTATTGAAAGTGGCCTATAATTTTCTAGTTCGGTTTCATCTCCTTTTTTTAAGTAGTGGCGTTTAAGCGAGCATATTTCAAGTTGTCTGGAAATGATCCTTCTATTAGCATTCGATTAACCAGAAATTCATGATTTTTTTATATATAGATTTTGCTAAATTAAAAGTTATGCCAAGAATATTAGTAGATAATATAATTTTTTCAATCTCAAATTTAATCATAGAAATTAAATTCAAAATTATTTTTAAAGTTTACCTCAATATTTGTCAGTATTTAGTTTAGAATTATCTATACTAATGTATAAAGCTGAAGAGTTTGTTTGTTGGAACGCGCTAATCTCAGGAACTACTGGTCGGATTTAAAAAAATCTTTCAGTGTTGGATAGCCCATGATCTTTTTTCTTGATCGTTCTTAAAAATAATTGTTAAAATTAATAACATACTGGATTAAAAATTATTTTGAATTTTCATATCGAAAATAAATAAATAAAGCTTCTGTACAAAGGCATTGTCCATTTATCTGTGCTATAAGACGTTTCAAGGTTCTGATTTCACGGAAAGGTCCATGTAGTCTTTGATTCCCTTGCGAGTT
Source organism: Apoda limacodes (assembly GCA_946406115.1). NCBI lineage: Eukaryota > Metazoa > Arthropoda > Insecta > Lepidoptera > Limacodidae > Apoda > Apoda limacodes. The sequence continues at coordinate 45,305,853 of OX291540.1, forward strand.
TCGAAAATTTGCGGAAATTTGCGGCATAAACGGCTGTATCTTTTGATTGCGTTGGCTTAGAAGTTTGATTTTCACAGCTCCTAGGGATAGTAGACCTGAGTATTTGATATAAATTTTAGCTTGATACCTTGATACGCATTCCTGAGAAAAAGGGTTTTGACAGACGGATGGACGGACAACAAAGTGATCCCTTAAGGGTTCCGTTTTTCCTTTCGAGGTATGGAACCCTAAAATTAAATGTCACATAATAATAATTATCTGATTATTTATAAGCTGCAATACAAATTAAAATTAACTTCGTCATATTTTAAATAAAATAAAAATTAAAGTTAAATTATTTCCAAACTAACTTATCGTCAATATAATCAGAAATTTTACAAGAAGCTATTTTACACAGGGTTGTCTTTATGTGCTTTTTGAAATGACTTTCATTGAGATTTAATACTTTTTCGGGTATTTTATAATGGAAACGTACATAGACCCCAACAAATGACTTATGGACTTTGGTCAAACGTAACATTGGAAAAGATAGTTGATTTCTACTCCTGATGTTACGTAAGTGCTTATCACCTATCTTTCGTAAAGAACCAATATTCTTCCTAGCATACATAATATTCGCATATATGTATAGACTTGGCATTGTTAATATGTTAGTGTTTTTAAACACGTGCCTAAGAGACGTACGAGTTTCAAGACTTTATATAAAAATATCAGCTCTTTTTTGGACGATAGGGTTGTCTTTATGTGCTTTTTGAAATGACTTTCATTGAGATTTAATTCTTTTTCGGGTATTTTATAATGAAAACGTACACAGACCCCAACAAATGACTTATGGTCTTTGGTCAAACGTGACATTGGAAAAGCCAGTTGATTTCTACACCTAATGTTACGTAAGTGCTTATCACCTATCTTTCGTAAAGAACCAATATTCTTCCTGGCATACATAATATTCGCATATATGTATAGACTTGGCATTGTTAATATGTTAGTGTTTTTAAACTCGTGCCTAAGAGACGTACGAGTTTCAAGACCTTATATAAATCTAACAGCTCTTTTTTGTAAGATATATATAATCTCATATCTGCAGCTCTTCCCCACAACAAGATGCCGTAGGACATTATGCTGAGAAAATTAGTGAATTAAACAAGTTTCGCAGTTTGAATGTTAATCAGTTGTCTCATTCTGCGCACAGCATATGCCGCAGAGCTTAAGCGTTTAGCAAGTGTCGATATATGTGAGCTCCACTGCAGCTTACGGTCAATCGTTATTACTAAGAAGACCGTTTGATTAATTTTATAATTTTTTTATTTTGTGCTATTATCTGGCGCACTGTATGGCGACACCGCATAGCATTTACAATATATAGGGACCCGGCAGAAATTTTTAGATATCTCACTGTTTACTAAGGCCTCTATGTCTAAATTATTTAATTCTTCAAGTTCTTCCAAACCTTCTATCGTAGAAATATTGGCAGGAAGCCTTTCTATCATTTTTCTCCTTCCTTTTGATTTTAAGCTAGCTCTTTCCATGCGTTTACAATCTATGAACTGTGTCGTTTCCAAGCCACAAATTTCACGATAGTTAAAGTTGTTGGATATGATAATAATGGAGTCGCATTCAATGTAGCGAATGTTAAAATCATTGTCGTACATTAAATCTTTGCCGTTTAGGGGAATGATCACTGTGAGAATGAACAACAATGACACACCGACTGCAGCGCCACCTACCGGGTCCATTTGTAAATGCAAACCTTGCAGGTCCCACTCGAAAGTAGGTACCCAAAAAATATCATTAAATTCATCCCTGCCGTTTCGTAGAAGATCAGTGAAACAACAACCTTAGCGCCATCTACCGGGTCCATTTGTAAATTCAAACCTTGCAGGACTCACTGGAAACTAAACAAAAAAAATTAAATTCGCCTCTGCTGCTTAGGAGAAGACCAGTGACATACCGACTGCAGCGCCATCTCCGGTAGATGTCCAATTGTTTTCAAAATTTGCAATCCCTGCCGTTTAGGAGATCGAGGACACACCGACTGCAGCCACCTATCAGGTCCATTTGTGATTTCCAACCTTGCTGGGACCCCCTCCTCCATGCCAAATTTCATCTTAATCCGTACAGTAGTTTAAGCATAAAGAAGTAACAGGCAGACAGACAGAGTTACTTTCGCATGTATAATATTAATAGTATGGATTACCTCAATAGTAGGGACGCATAACAGTGCAGATAATTAGGTGTAGACTTCTTAAAGCAAGTCAACACCTTATTATCTCAGCTGTTATGCGTTTTAAATAAATAAAACCAAAACTTTTAATAAATAATTATGCTTTTTTTATAAATTATATATTGATAACTATTTAAATATTTGTTTATTGATTGACTTGTAAACTGGCAAGCCGTTTCTTCAGATCCAAAAGTACGTTCACCTCGGGTTGCCACACTGCTTTGTCTTTTGTTGATGCTTTCAATTTTCTCACTTTGTCACCCTGGCACAAAAAAAACACATAAAACAGAAATCGCGTGCAACTCAACACACGTGAAAAAAATGAAACCTTTTTATTCAAATGAATTTCTAAAAACATTTTTGAATGGTTAAGAGAATTAACCACAATTAGCTTTACAAATTAATTATGGTACTTAAAATATAGGACGAGCTCTGCGACAGCTGTCATTGGAATCAAATCTATCAAGTTTATTATTTGCAGACTTTTAAATGTATGTGTACAAAGCCATACTTTATTGTTGCGTGCACAAAAAGAGAGAGAGAAAGAGATTCTTAAAAATAAAGTATTAGTTATCGATTTTGATAAAATCAATGGAGAAAATAGTTATTTTATAATTAAAATATTGGATTTACGCTTTAATATCTATATATACAGATATTTAAACATGCATTTTGCCTTAATTGTTTGTATTCGTCCCATTGCGTTGAATGTTTGGTTTGTTTTTGAGCCCACGGGCGCCGGTATTCAACATACGTAATAATAGCATCAATAACCGGTATTAATGATTATCAACATCGCCCCAATCGAAATTGAAGTCATATTTTAATGAGCCTATTTCCTCGGAAGATTTTAAAAAAATGCGCCCGAGGCAGCACAGTAAAACGTTACATGGATATCTTATCATTGAACTAAATAAATTAATGAAGTGAATAAAAATGTTAAAAAATAAATTATCATGCCTACCAAACATTGTGCATTCGCGAATTGCACTTCGGATAGTTGATACAAACAAGATGGTATAAAATTTGTGCCAGTTATTAAACCTCAAGTTGTCATAAAAAGGTGTTTGGAGTGGAGTCATATATCGCGAAGAACCAATTTAATAATTGAAAAAATAAAAAAACGTATATATTTGTGTACGAAATATTTTATTAATCAATCAAATAGTCCAACAATAGTAAATCCAAATCCGTTATCGGTGACTGTTTCAAAGGTTAGTAACTGTTATTTTATGAGGTTATGATCTAGATGTAAATCTATTAATGTATTAAAATTTAATAAATACAAAAGTGTAATTTTGCTTTATTTGTATTTAAAATATAATGGCTTTTTTAATTTAATGTCTTTATAAGATTTTTTTTTTTATTTTTACTATTTTAATGCAATGCATTCTTGAATTCTTTAATCATAAAAAAAAAGCAATAATTAACAAAAATATGTATGTAAAATATTTAAATCTCTGATAACAAATAAAACGAACTATCAACGACAACTAACCTCTACGAGTTACAAATTTCAATTTTGCTCCGGGTACATCATCTTCCGTTAATTCCATTTTTACAATGTACGTTTAACGTAACTGTCAATAGGGAAATCCAAACACATGTACCCTAGTGCTGCTGGGGTTTTTTTTGTAAATCTTCCGAGGAAACAGGCTCATTGCCTATAATTTTTCTGATTACATAGAGGAGAGGGCACATCATGTTAAGCGTCAAAAGTACTCTATTAAGTGACGAGATTTAAATATCGGTATACATACCGGCACGTAAGTTTAGCGATGACCTTGAATGCTCAGAATTATTTTTTTAGATCTGTTTGATGTAAGTGCGAGGGGTGCACTTACCTTTTAAATCATCACCACTACGGGTCAAAAAACTGTTTTCACCGTAATTGATACAGAGTTTAACACAAATTTTTCTTTTTATTTCTTTTATTTTAAATCATTTGTTATGTTTTAGATTTGTCAGAATCGAATTTTATTCTATTATATATTATATACCAAAAAAAATCATCCATTAGGCGGACCGTGTGCTTGTTTGCCACCTTAGTGGTATAAAAAAAAAAAACCTTGTTTTGCAAATGATCTCAGTACTGAACATTGCTCCATCTTCCATCAAAGTTCTGGAATTGTGGGACCGCAGTAAATGGGGTTTTCTTAGCGGTGAACGCGCAGACTTGTGTCCAAGCTTTCCCGTCCCCAGTCAGAGACCTTGGACAGAGTGGTCTCGATTTGAGACACAAGTTCTCCGCGCTTTTCCTTTACAATGGAACGAGGGATGTTTACACAACCCGTGTAATAAGCGTGTCCAGTACTGTCATCTACATAGCAATGTCTGTTGATGTCTAACATGTCATTGATATTCAGTAGAAACAGCTTAGGAGACAGCACAGAGCCTTGCGGGACACCAGCATTAATGTCCATGCTATCAGAGCAACTACCGTCAACTACGGCTCGTATGCGTCTGCCGGACAAAAAGCTAGACACCCATTTGCACAAACTTTTGGGCACTCCCTAAGATGGCAACTTCCATAGAAGACCCCGGTGCCCAGGTTACATACCAATGCCTCCCCCTGACTCTCGACGGCTAGTGCCCATCGGTGTCTAAGACACACTAGAAGGTCACCAATCGAGCAACCGTGCCGAAAGCCATATTGACGGTCTCTGAACAGGTCGTGTTCTTCTGGGTATCTTAGAAGCTGTGTATTGATCACACGCTCCATTACCCTGAAGAGGAGGGAGGTAATAGCGATAGGCCTATAATTCGATGGATCTGATTTATCGCCCTTTTCGGGCACCGGGTGCACCTTCGCAGTCTTCTATAAAGACGGAAATTGCCTAGTGTGGTAGGAAAGTTAGAAAGTAGAAAAAAGACTGCCCCGTAGATCGGTTTTCTCTCTTGCTCTATGGGCCACGTTACCATCGGTATTTCACAGTGGTTGTAACGACGACTGGCAAAAGTTCCTTTTGGCATCTTTAGCAAGCGACCAAAAAGAACGTCTCCCTACCTATTTTGCTAATGAATTGGAATTTAGCTCTGGCAGTTGCTTTCTTACTGAACCTCGAGGCAGGATTAAATTTGCGTTATAACTCAGAAATATTCGGATCCTTATTATTACGATCCGTAGTCCAAACCTCCGCAGTTTGCTTCAGTTTTTTAGCTTCTCTGTAAGACCTATTAAACCACGGTCGTTTTTTGACGCCGGCAGCAACTCGCGGGTTAAGAATAAAACATTTTATACAAGCGAGGACTGTCTCAGTGACTGAAGCTGCGCAGATGTCAGGATCTTATGAGCTATAGCAGAGCTGCCTGCCACAGGTACGATGCATAAGATTCTCGCAATCCAACGCAGTCTGCCGACTAATTGTGCCACACACAACGCCAATAAGTTCGCCCAGATGGATCGAGTTGTGTGCTTGACATTTGAGTCCGAACGAGTCAGTGGTCCGAGGAGCCAAGAGGCGCATCCGCTGAGACAGAATATCCGTCCGGACGTGTAGTCAGCAGAAGGTCAAGTAAGGAGCGCTTATGGTCCTCCTTATTTGGTATTCTCGTTGGAGAAAGTACCAACTGAGAGAATCCATAGGTCAAAGCTAACTAATGAGCAGATATCCCTGCGTAGTTATTGGTTGGAGAACCGTGCCACTCACGTTGGTGGGCGTTAAAGTCTTCCAAAATATAAAGTTCTGCTGTGGGATATTGCTCTAGAACTTTCTCAGTCATCAAACTCAGGAACGTGAAGAGTCGAGCTACGTCTGTGTCACCACTATGAGACCTGTATAGGCACGCATTGATTGCCCTACCTCTTAATTGTATTTCTTTTTTTTTTTTTCTTCTATATTTATCTAATTGCCCTAACACTTTAGTGTGTTTGTGCACATTACCAAATTTCCAAAGAAACTAAATCGTAATACAGTTTTATTATTATACCTCTGGTTTTATGACTATATGTAGTATGTAGTTATGACGCGTTATAGACTTCATCATTGTGTGTACTGTGGCAGTCACAAATTCTTTGAGATTAAATTATCATGCCAGAGTATTGTAGTATTAATATTTATTTCGTATTGTGTGTTGGACTATGTTTTCCACAATATTATTATTATTAAGACGGACCAGAAAAAATGTTTCCGATTTATGGAATGAGCTGGTATATCTGCCCGAAGATAAATGGCGACTCCACCACCGCCTTTTTCAGTCCTATCATTTCGGAGTAATCGATACCCCGGTGGAGAATATAAAGTAGAGGGAAGGGAAGGTTTTAAAAAAGTCTCAGATATTAAAGTACCATGATATTCATGATCAAAAGAAGCCAAAATATCAGAAAAGTGAGCAGGTACAGTCTGAGCATTGATGTGCACAAGATTTAAATTGTTGCGGAACTTTAGGAACTTTTGTTGTAACTGATTGCGCAAATGTGAGTCATCACTTTCATCAGCACTGAAATATTCTTCCAAAGTTGATGAAGAGCATGATACAAAACTACAATTATCGATACAAGACATACAGTATTAAGTTTAAGTATTTAAATAATATATATATAAAAGTAAATAATAAAAAAAAAATAAATAAATATAAAGTAAAATAAAATAATGCAAATTACTATGCAGTTATCACCGTTTATTGCAGATAGCACTACCAGCTGCACTACTGGTAGTGCTATTTACAAAAAATATTTACAAAAAATAGCACTACCAGACATTCAAATATTTTAAAGTACAGTCGTGAACTAAAATACTTATTATACTCATTGTGCCAGGGTTTATTTGTTAATCACTAGGATTTATTTTTCATTTTTAAATTTTTTAAACTAAATTTTTAATCATTATTTATTTCTGATTACAGCTGTCAAACTTGAAAGGGCTACACCCTCCTAACTATTGATCTTAGACTAGCAGTTACTTTGCAAAAATGACAGGTCTTTATTGGACTGTATTAGACTTTCGGTGATAATGAAGTTTTGGTTTGACAGCTGTCATAAAAATAAATATCCTGATGAGATCTATGATTTCTGCAAGGAAACTGCTAGTCTAAGATCAATAGTTAGGGAGATATAGCTCTTTCTAGTTTGACAGCTGTCATCTGAAATAAAGATCTTGATGAGATCTATCATTTCTGCACGTAAACTGGTAGTCTAAGATCAATAGTTGGGGATATATAGCTCTTTCTAGTTTGACAGCTGCCATCAAAAATAAAGATCTGGATGAGATCTATCATTTCTGCAAGAAAACTGCTAGTCTAAGATCAATAGTTAGGGAGATATAGCTCTTTCTAGTTTGACAGCTGTCATCGAAAATAAAGATCTTGATGAGATCTATCATTTTTGCAAGGAAACTGCTAGTCTAAGATCAATAGTTAGGGAGATATAGCTCTTTCTAGTTTGACAGCTGTCATCTGAAATAAAGATCTTGATGAGATCTATCATTTCTGCACGTAAACTGGTAGTCTAAGATCAATAGTTGGGGATATATAGCTCTTTCTAGTTTGACAGCTGTCATCAAAAATAAAGATCCTGATGAGATCTATCATTTCTGCAAGGAAACTGCTAGTCTAAGATCAATATTTAAGGAAATATAGCTCTTTCTAGTTTGACAGCTGTCATCAAAAATAAAGATCTTGAGATCTATTATTTCTGTCTAAGATGAATAGTTACCGAGATAAAGCCTTTTCTAGTTTGACAGATGTGATCTAAAATGAAGATCTTGATGAGATCGATCATGCTGTCATTTGCAATAATATTGAAAATAAAAAAACTAAAACGACTATAAAAGCTCGACATATAGGTCGGTAGGTCGGTGGGAAAAACTATCTTTTCGTCATCAATCCATCGAAATACAAACACACGTCAATCTTCTTAGATCGTACGGAACTCCTTCTCCCGCTTGGCCGGTTTCTTTTAGTATTTTTTTCCTCGAATGTACTATAAAACATTTGAACGGTGCTATGGTAGTGCTAGCATTTGTAAACAGCACTACCAGTAGTGCGGCTGGTAGTGCTATCTGCAATAAACGGTTATCACCCTCTTCACACTCACCGGCATAAATTACAACAGTAACTAGTTTAAAAATAGTCTGGTTTATAAGTAGGTACTACATTTGGTTACAACTAAAAAGAAAAACAAAACAATTTAAAAATAAAACAAATTAAAAATTAAAAACAAGCACACAGAACATACAGAAATAACATTACAAATTTACTCTAAAAAGACAGATACTCGAATCAAAACTACACATGAGAAATAAGCATTCAAAACTGATTAAAATATTACTTACGTTCTTAATATTTAAATGATGCACGCAAATAAGGGTAAACTTTTATACTAACTGTAGGTTAACTGTAACATAAAATTAACTAATCCCTAAAATAAAAATATAATAAGCAGGTACAAACATAATAGCGTAGTGAGTAAATAAACATATTTTTTTTCCTAAAGAAAACAAAGACTAAACAAGAAAAGTTAGCATGCAAAGCTGACAGAAAACACTATAATTGCAATCGATGCACAATTACTCAAGTTTTATTAATATTTTATTGTAATCAACTAGCTATTAATCAAAAATAGAAACAAAACGGTTTTTCAATGTTTTACACAGTTGCTATATACATAATAACATACGTCAATAAAACATTTCATAAATTTGCCAAATGATCGCTGTGGTTGAATTGAGATTTCAGCAGTCTATGAAACTTAACCACAAAAAAACAAAACTACTTTAGGGTTTTTAACACTAACAACTTGTATAATTTGATTATACAAAAGCAGAGGTATAAAATGTTTGGGAAGTTATATGATAAAGAAAAAAGTTAAGAGCTAGCAACACTGAATAAAATGTCATAACAAAAAACTGCACACTGTGTACGCTCAAACTTCTCACACATCTAGCCTAAATAAAACAAAAGGTAACTCCGCCCAGCTTCAATCTTTAACTGCGGATGATTTTAGCCTCGCTCAACTTCATGATCTACTTCAATCTCAAGAGGATACATTTCCTGATGAATTAGCTGCGCTTCGAGTTGGACAGTCTTTATCTCGCTGCAGCAAAGTTCACAAGCTTCACCTAATGATTGGAAAGGAGGGATTGATAACCCTGTCAGGCCGTATTGGAGCTGTCAAAAACATACCTTCTTCTACTAACACTCCGATTCTTCTTGATGGAAGTCACCAGGCTGTAAGGTTGTTGATTGAACATTACCATCGTCGACTAGCCCTTGCTAACCAGGACACCGTTTTGAACGAGCTCCGACAAGAATTTTTGATTTTAAAGTTCAGTGAAAGCTGTCTACCATTCTTGTCAATACTGCCATATTAGAAAAGCCATTGCATCAAAACCACCAGTTGGCAATCTTCCTGCAGCTCGCTTAGCTCATCATAGTCACCCGTTTTCCTTTATAGGGCTTGACTATTTTGGACCTTTATTAGTAACAGTTGGCAGAAGAAATGAGAAAAGGTATGTAGCCTTATACACATGCCTCACCACGCGTGCGGTACACTTGGAAGTTGTGCATGATCTTTCGACTGACGCTGCTCTAATGTCTTTGAGAAGGTTTACGGCACGAAGAGGTCTTCCTGTAGAAATCTGGTCAGACAATGGTACAGCTTACGTTGGAGCTTCTAAATACCTGAGGAAATTATATGGACCAGCTATAGAAGATTTTGCAGCTAACAAAAATATATTGTGGAAGTTTATCCCTCCATCAGCGCCATCAATTGGAGCTGCCTGGGAACGTATGGTACGATCTGTTAAATCTGCACTTAAAGTCATGTTATCAGAGAGAAAACCTAAAGAAGCAGTACTTGTAACTTTGCTAGCGGAAGCGGAGGCGATTGTTAACTCGAGACCACTGACACATGTGTACGTCGATCCACAAGACTCTGAAGCATTGAATCCTTTCCATTTTATTATAGGCTCATCATCGACTGCCAATCATTTCGCAAAATCATAAGTCAGATACCTATGTGGGCGAATGCTGTGGCGACAAACGGTAAGGCTCGCAGACATTTTTTGGAATAGATGGGTTCGCGAGTATCTTCCAACTCTACTCCCGAGGCGAAATGAAGAAAACAAAGGATCCCCCCTAACAGTAGGTAACCTCGTCCTAGTCGTCGATGGTAACTAACCGCGTGGTACATGGCCTCGTGGGTGCATTTCTAAAGTCTTTCCTGGGGCTGACGGAATAATTCGAGTAGCTGAGGTCTCTACAGCAGGTGGAACCCTTCGTCGCCCTACTTTGAAGCTGGTGCGGTTACCGACTTAATAAATCTTTCCTTTATTGTGGAAAGTGGCAGAGATGTTACAGACAGGCCGCATGCAGGCGTCTTAACCTGTCAGTATTTTAGAAATAAATCTTTTGGATGTCAATTTGCTATCTGCTCTGTCTTTTGACTAACCTATGTAAAAATATCTTTATTTTCTCATATAATATTAGAAATACGAATTAAAGCCTTGTTCTGCATCTACTGCTCTCATTGCTATCCTTTACAGTAGCTCTCCATACTTATCGAACTGTGATTTTTTACCCTATCGTGTGTGTGGTGGGGGAAGAGGGGTGACGGCGTTCAAATACATTACGATCCCATGTATTTTCGTCATACTTCTTGTAATTTAAATTACAATCACATCTTGAAACTTTTCGTTTTTTGTATGGAAATTTACGCTTTTACTGTTTTAAAGTCATGTTCAATTATTCACGTATGCTTAAAATTTGAGGTATATCAAGTTCCAAAGATTTTACTAACTTTTATAGCAACTCAATGCAATTTATATTCTTAATTATAGCGTTTAAAATTTGCACAATTCTTGAAACAATAATTGCTTCTAGATCATTTTATTTCGTGCGCGACAGTACTCATGCGCAAACATACCCTCCACTTTTCGGTCACCACTAGACTTATGTGCCGCGGCGTATAGTAACTCCCGATATAAATATATATATTCCTACGTATTTATGAATGTAGATTGCAATCCTCGATTGGCGCCCGAGTGCCTACTCATCACACAAACGCGCATATATACATGTTTATGCACACATTCATGTCATAAATACATTGTACTCCCATAAGTGGCCTAGCTTCCACACAACAGCTAGGCAACAATTACACATCATTTAAACTACCATTACTTCGGAAACGAGCCTAAAGGGAAAAGAAGTGACAAGAACCTCCTGGATATACGCCTTATGACATTATCTAAAAATATATTTTACCTGTTCAGCAATTGCTTTCTCGAGGCTAGTAACTGTGTCAGAACTAGCGCCCACTTGCGGTGTTACCTGCGCGGCTGCTAACTGTTTCTTCAGGTTTAACAATTTCTCTACTTCTGGTTGCCAGACCGTCTTGTCCTTCGTTGACGCTTTGAGTTTCCTCACTTTATCACCCTATAATATTAAAGTACATTGAATATAAAGTAAGTTTTCAATACGGCGGAAAACAGGGTATTGCAAACAAGTTGATGTTAAAAAACCGAGAGTCGTCATCAGAGAGGTTTTAATTACTAACGAGATTTAAAATTAACTTAACGCCCGTGAGTCACACGCCTATTAAACTTTTATATTCAACGCCTAAGGCCGATACAGATGGACGATACAGTTTACTGTTTATGCCATTTAGCCAAAGAATCTTTTTAATAAATGTGTAACATTCTCATTTCTCAAAACCATAGTAAAGCAGTTTCGGACTAGGCCTAATGGACCGAGAGAGCGCAAAGCGTCTCCGTTTCAACTTTGTTGTTAAAATTTGTTGTTTTCCTTATAAAGACGAAACTTTTTCATCCGATAAGACAAGAAATTATGGGGTGGGTGAGTACGGGGAGAAAATAAAGAAAAAATACGCAAATTTCCTTTGTCACATCTAATTAGTGCGCGGTGCATATTCATTCAACTTTAAGCTATGCAAAGACTGACTCGCGAGGTGTAGCTCACCGAGCCACTAGTTATATTAAACACGCAGTCTCGAAACAAAGACAAAAGTTTATCACATAAATGCTGTCCCGTGTCGATCGAGCCACCAACGGCCACAGAAAAGACAAGTATATTTAATTTTAGTATAGTAAATCTTATAAAAATATATTTCACCTGTTCAGCAATTGTTTTCTCCAGGCTAGTAACACTGTCAGAACTAGCGCCGACTTGCGGTGTTGCCTGCGCGACTGCTAACTGTTTCTTCAGGTTCAATAGTTTCTCTACTTCTGGTTGCCAGACCGTCTTGTCCTTCGTTGACTCTTTAAGTTTTCTCAATTTATCACCCTACAATATTAAAGTACATTGTGTATAACGCGGCGGAAAATAGGTTATAGCAAACGAGTCATATTTTTAAAAAAAAACCGTTCATACAGTTCAATACAGTTAAATTTGATACATTTGTAGGCTAGGCTAAAAAACATTAATTTTGGTGAACAAGTTACAGTATATAAGTTTTAGTTACAACTAAAAGTTCCTATCGAGCTGTTGCGCTCGCGCCGCCATCTCGGAAAAAAGGTTTTAGTTTAAATTTCCTTTAAAAGAGCTAAACAACGTTTTTTTTTTTGTATATTTAATACTTTAGCTATAATCAGACGTTAAAGATCAATATTATTTATATTTTTGTTGTTTAATTTGCTTTTTGTTTGTCTACACTCTATTTATACATTTTGTAATACTTATACGTAAACTACTATAAAGAGAGAGAGCGTCAACTCACTAAAATCAAATTTAAGTAGAAATCCCACACCATGATGATAGTATTTCTCACATATTTGAAATTTCATCTACTCTTACCAATTAAAATCGTTGAATACCACTCTTTGCTACCTCACCACCTCACCACACCACACTAGGAATCGCATCCTCAAAAATTTTATTAATACCGTTCAATTAGATGCATTTTTAGGCTAAAACATCTAAATACAAATTATTATTGTATCTCTAGTATTTTAGTCGTTATATCGTTGTAAAGAGGAAAATAGGTTTTTTTATTTTTTTGCTACCGATATACCGTTTGTTTTTCCAAATAAGTTCTACCGAGAGGTCGAGAGAGACAGATGAGAGAGTGACAAAGAGAGAAAAAGGGAGAGGAGGAGAAGGGGTATGACTGGGTCGCAACGTGTTTAGGGTCCGAATCAATACCGAATAATCATGACCAGCCATCAGCTGATCATCATCTCGTAGGTAAATACTAATACTACTACTTGCTTACTAAAGATAATAAAGACTAAGACAACTTATTCTGATGTACGTGACTCTGTATGTAAATGTTAATTGTTAGCAAGCACCGTTTATGGTACTGCAATACTACCAATGGCGAAGGCAAGGTTGTCTGTAGACTAATTGACATACTCAACTTCAACATTATAGTTTTTAAGACAGCTACTCTTTACTTATAGGCTAGACATACTTGACATAGCGCTTTTACAGAATGTAAGCCTAAGTTTTTGTAGAAATGCTAGACGGATTTTGTTTTGACATTCTTTCTGCTATTATGTCCCTCTGACTTCCATCCGAAAAAAGCCCTGCGAAAAGTCTGTGGTGGTCTCAGACAAATTGAGAAAGCCCTTAAAAGCTTATCAGCTTACAGCAACTAGATTTCATCCTCGCTCTCATAAGATCTTACGACAAATTAATGTGGCCATCGACTCTTATACCCACCAGTCACTATGCTAAGCTACTATCAGCATGTGCTTTAAGCAACCACCAGTGGAGAGCGATCACCGGTGCCCGAGGATATTGAGTTACTAATAAGAGAGCGTAACGCCGCACGACGACAACGTAACAACTATCCCTCTGCCGAAGACAGACCATATTATAACTCCTTGTACAAAAGTGTCAAGGAGGCTACAGGTGAACTTTGTCAAAGCAGTTACGAAACCCTGATGAAATGGATCTATCCCGGACTCCAAGCTAACTTCAGCTATGAAGCTATTCAAGTCGATACCCTGAGCGCTATGCCTCCCTTCAAACGTCTAAAATAAATCAATCCCTGGGTTTGACGACGACTAAACGGCAGACTGCTTATAAAAATCTTCGAATCGTAATGCTTGCAAAGCACTAAACCAACATACGACAATCATTTTCACGAGGTAGACCAAAAGAAATATTAACCGAAAGATTGTTAGAGCAAAGTTCATCCAGCTCTTCTTGGGAGCGTAAAGTTAGACTTATGTTCAGTAGAAAAGCTATGTCGAGTATGTCCAGCCTATGGTTATCATTAACGGCGTAATTAGTAGCAGTCATAATTATTTATCAGTCTATCAGTGTGATGTTGACTAAGTCTTTATCAAAATCAGACGCGGTAATGATCGGCTGATGGCTGGTCGGTCTAGGCTATTGGCTATTCTTACCCACCAAGCAAATCCGAAAGACGTCCCGTCCTGCTATACACATCTTGTCGCATGCGTCTGACCCTTAATTTCTCTCCCCTTCCCTCTATCTCTCTCTCTCTCTCTCTTTCTCACCATCCCTGTGGGTCTTTTTTATCTAGGTGGTGTCACGGAATGTGTTTTTGAAAATATATTCGAACAATTTTGGAGTAAACAGAAACAAAACTGTATATCATCAGCAAAAAAAAAAAATATTTCTTTTCAATGTCGGAGTACAGCTAAAGTATTAAAGATACAAAAATACAATAAAAATAAAAAAGGGTACCTTTTTCTAAGATGGCCGCGCGAGCGCAACAGGTATCGATGGGGACTTTTAGTATGTTTATCAGGAAGTTGTAATTAAATGTACACAAAGAAATTGAAACTTCACTAGTCAATGTTTTGGTTAAAACTATCAATCGTTAACAAGATTTGCTATAAACTCAACGCCCGTAGGTCACAATCAGGGTTGCCAGCATCGATATGAAAAACAATAGATATGGTAACATGACACTGTGGTTAGGAAACCGGCGTAGCCGTTGATAGCGGGGGTGGAGTAGGTGAAGTGGGGCAAGAAAGTCAGAATTTTTATTCCAATTTAAACCTTATGTTCATTACATAAGGCTTACACGTTGACACTAGTGACATCTTGTGATGAGTAGCAGTACTTTAATTTTACATTAGACCCAGTGTTGTTCCTGTGGCGATATGAACAAAATTATTGATAGATTACTATGATGCTTGATGATCAAAAATATCTTTGGAAAATTCAAAGTCTTAACTAACTATCAACACATATTTTTATATTATCGGTAGTAAAATCATTCTGAATCTATAAAATCGTTAATTAAACTGGCGATTTTAGGCTTTTTAAAAGTCTAATTTAATGTATTATACTTAAATTATAGTATTTTTTTTTATTCAAATTACACTTTTGAATCGTCAAGATTCAAAAGTGTAATTTGAATAAAAAAAAATACTTTAGATTTGACTTCGATACTCCACTCAATAGGGTAGGTCGTTTTCACGTTTTTTTATCGCGCCCCCTTTAGCTATATTGAAGCCCCCTTAAAATATATCAAAATGTTTTTTGACAATTTGTATGGCTTTGGGTCAACAAGATGCTTAATCTGTGAAAATTTGAAGACTATAGCTTCAACCGTTTGGCTGTAAAACCTGTGTACGGAACCCTAAAAAACCACAAAGTTACTTCTAGTTTCTCTGATTTACGTTTTAATCTTACAACGTTATGATTTAACTGAAATGTCATTATACCATAACTCAATATAAAACCAAGTGCTGAAATAAGAAATTTCGTAATACAAATATCAATATCAGAGTTATTAATATTGAATGATTTTGACCCCCACTTTATTGATAATTCGCGCTAAAATTAAATTTTGTGGCTATATTACGAGTAGATAAGTAGTAATATGCCCGCTCCATACCATCGATATGAAAAACAATAGATATGGTAACATGACACTGTGGTTAGGAAACCGGCGTAGCCGTTGATAGCGGGGGTGGAGTAGGTGAAGTGGGGCAAGAAAGTCAGAATTTTTATTCCAATTTAAACCTTATGTTCATTACATAAGGCTTACACGTTGACACTAGTGACATCTTGTGATGAGTAGCAGTACTTTAATTTTACATTAGACCCAGTGTTGTTCCTGTGGCGATATGAACAAAATTATTGATAGATTACTATGATGCTTGATGATCAAAAATATCTTTGGAAAATTCAAAGTCCTAACTAACTATCAACACATATTTTTATATTATCGGTAGTAAAATCATTCTGAATCTATAAAATCGTTAATTAAACTGGCGATTTTAGGCTTTTTAAAAGTCTAATTTAATGTATTATACTTAAATTATAAATGAACCTAAATAATTTAATTCTAATTAGTTTGCAGTGGACATATAAAACAGCAAATAATATTGTGATTTAGATAGTACATAGTTGGAATATAGATATACTTTACCTTACCTTACTTGTACCTTTATGCTTTAACTTAACTTTGTTTGAACACGCATTACGTTAAAACGGCTAAATTAGTTCAAAATTTAAACTTTACCGTAAGCTTTCGTTTTATCGAATTAGATTCATGGCATGAAAATAAATAGATGAACGCTAAAAGTTTAATCATAAAAATAATAAATAATATGAGTTTTAATTTAATTTAATTTAATAATATGATTTGAAATTTGAAAAATAATCTATACTTACTATACTATTATAAAATAAATGTAAAAGTTTGTTTGTTCTTCCTTTACAACGCCCGAGAGCATCATATAAACCTAAAATTTGGCCCAGAGATAGTATAAAATACCGAGAAGTCCAAAGTACCCGTAGAAATAACTATAACCAAATTACACGCGGACGAATTATAGCTTCAGCTGTAGCTTGCTATTGCAAACTTTCTTTCTAAAAAAAGAAGTTTCCGTAGAAATTTAGTGCAGTCAGAGCAGCAAATTTAGTGTAGTCAGAGCAGCAGGCAAAAGCTAGTTATAGGTTTTACTCCACATACACTACTCGTATTATTTTCCAGACGTTAAGAAGTCTCGCAAAAGCATGCAAAAGTTAACAATCACATAACATAAAGCTAAACAAAAAAGCGAAATAAAAACATTATCCAAGTCCATCATCCTGTATATTAAATAAAACAACGAAACACTTCTATAAATCACAGGAAAGCTCGGGGCTAGACAAATTCTCTAAAACTATATTTACTTTGACACAATATTATAGAACAGTTTCTTACTGACTAGATTTTGCCCAGCGGCTCCACCCGCCCTAAATTAACTGGTTATCGGCGGGAAATTTTTACGGAAACTCCTTGATGGTACTATGAAAGTTTGCTATGTAAAGTTGTAGTTCGTACAAGTGGAATTTGTGAAAAGTGGGGACTTGTGAATTTTCCGGGATAAAAAAATAGCCTATTTTCTTTCTATTCCAGGACTAAACCTAAATGTGTGCCAAGTTTCATCCCGCTCCGTCCAGTGGTTGACGCGTGATTGAGTAACAAACATCCAAACTTTCGCATTTAAAATATTATTCGGATGAAAAGCAGTAATTTTTAGATGTATTTTGCATTAAATAAGCGCGTTAAAATGTATAATTAAATCTTCATTTAACTGATTGTACCCACAGGTTGATAGAATTATTTAACTTTTTAAAAATAATTTATTTTTCGAACGCTATTGAAATTTTGAACGCAACCCTTAAACATTCCATTGACTACAAGCATCAATTCACTTCATTTCCACAGGTGTAAATTGATCACAACGGGTAAAAAACATCGATATTTTTATCTCATGCGTACAACACTAAGCAAATTAAGCTATTTCGCTAAGCGATATAGATATTAGTTTAGCTACTCACGGATAGATGGCGCATCAGATATTTAATTTATTCTATGTCATTGTTATACGGTTTAGATTAGGTCAATAATTTTTCGAAATAAAGACTCCACAACAATTTCTACTCAAATAGAGGTGAGGTACTTTATTGTCTTCGATTTATTTTCGTTGTGAATTTATGAAACGATATCCTAATAATCTTGAAAAACAGTCACAGTTAAAGTGTAATTTATTCTTTTTATCACAAATAAAAAGAAAGGTTTAAAATTATGCCATGAAATTGAAAAAATAACACTTTTTATGAACATGATTACAGTGATGACTAACATGATTTCGATAAAAATAGTGCACCTCTATTAAAGTAATTTATTATAAATTAAAGTAAATCGGTTATTTATGAAAAAATAATACTAAAGCGTGTTAATTTACGTCGCTGGAACTCTTTTTTACCTTTTTTGTATAGTTTTTACAACTTTTTACAGCACAATACGACATTATTAAAATAAAACAAACAAAATTTCTTTAGATGTTCACTCGCCGAGGGTGACCTTGTGTTTGTTGCGTCAAATCGATGCGCTACTCAACATAGTCTAAAAATTAGACTATGGGCGGCTAGCCTGCCGGTGCTTTTTGGACATATCTATTGTTTTTTCATATCGATGGTTGCCAGATACAGGCATTATATTACCGGGACAATTCGGGGGGGAATTCGGTCGGTATAAATTTAGTTTTAAATCGCTTTAATCGCGTAATATACCTATGATAAAACTAACTTACCTACGTACATTACTCATACAACGCAGTGTATCTTTAAAATATTAAAACACAAAATTGAGTGCCGCATCTCTCTTCAACTTATTTATTAAATAAACTTTGTAAAAAATCAATATAAGTTTTGTTTATTCAATAAACATAAGGCATAAAAACAATATTAGCTCTTAAAAATAAAACTTAATACAAAATTTGAGATCGCTTGCTCGCTCGAATGAGCCGAGCGAGACCGAATAGTCGCTCAGTAAATTAAACTCTGGTAGGAAATCAGCACCAGATTACAATAAAACATAAAAACCACTTTTTTGCTTATTGATTAAACTTTAATATTAAAACCACAATTATTCGCTGTCCGTCCGTCCGTCTGTCACCAGGCTCATGAACCGTTATAGTTAGACAGTTGAAATTTTCACAGAACATGTATTTTTGTTGCTGCTATAACAACAAATACTAAAAAACTGAAAAAAAAAATATTTTAAGGGGCTCCCATACAACATACGTGATTTTTTTGCTCGTTTTTGTAGTTAATGGTACGGAACCCTTCGTGCGCGTGTCCGACTCGCACTTGGCCGATTTTTTAAATATTTGTCACTAGATTTTGCCATATTTCAAAGCCTTTCTCTGTCAGAGCTTTGCAGAACAGATATTATTTTTGAGCAAGACGCCTCAAAATTGATGCAATTTTGCAGTTCGGACTTGATCAAATCCATGGTCATTTTGTTTCACCCTTTCGTCCATAAATGTTTCAGAAGGCTAAAAACTCTCGCAAAAGGCGTTGCTTTTTGGAATTGAAATGACAAAACCATCTTTTATCTTTAAATTTACAAAATCATCAGAATTGTTTGTTCTAAAGAAGTGGAACCAGATTTTGTCATTTGGCAAATCTTTTGGAAGTACCTCAAAAACAGTTTTCAGACACGCAAATTCTGAATACAGGCAGTCAATGTAAACCGCAGCTTCAATTTTCAAAATGGAAGAAAATTCAGATAGTAAGTCCCATGTCATCCCATAAACAACGTGAAGCGCAGAAGGAAAACGGTACGCACGTAGTGCATCGTACCTTCTTGTAACATGATGAAAAAATTAGAGGTAGGTATTCGAAAGCCGGGATTATAAAGTATAGTTCCTGGACACGGGACAAGACACATAATTCCGGGACAATCCCGATGAGTGAGATGTAAAAATGGATTACTAATGAAAACCGAAACACATAGGCAATCAATTGTGGATATTAATAGCAAAAGATGAGTAATTATATTTATTTGTTGAAAAGTTTTGGTGTTTGGTTTGCATTGCTTTGCTTTGGTTTAATAATAATAATAATAATAATATACTTTATTGCGCATATAGAAAACAAAACAATTAAACAATAAAAGTAATAACAAATTGGCGGTCTTATCGCTAATGAGCGATCTCTTCCAGACAACCTTTGCGTAGAGGAGACTTTATAAAATTATTGAGTAGAATGTGCTAACTGAAACTTTACAATATAAGTATACATTTATAGCAATAGCTAAATTTATATCCATATGAATAATAAATAATACTAATACGTACAAATAATATATATATATATATATATATATATATATATATATATATATATATATATCAATATATATATATATATATATATATCAAATACAAAACAAAAAAAAAAAAAAAATACACAAACTACATACATCTTAAATAATATAGATGTATAAACAGTGTTGATGAGACAGCTTAAATTTTTAAGTAATGTGTGATTACGAGATTTTTAAATATTCTTAAAGTTTGTGCTTTTTTGACATCAAAGGGTAAATTATTCCAAAGCCTTATGGCTGTGACAGTGAATGAGTCATTATAGGCTTGCGAATAATGTGTTGGGGTTTTCAGCATCATGTTTGTAGTGGCGCGATGAGCTGTAGACCCTATAAAATTGAAACGCTCTTTCAAGTATAACGGAGTAGACGGATTGAACAGTACGTTGTAGAGAAGAAACAGAAAATGAGTATTCCGGCGAAGGCGAATTGGGAGCCACTTGAGTTTTAATCGAAATTCGGATATATGATCATATTTACGTAAACCAAATATGTATCTAATACATAGGTTCTGGAGTCGCTCAAGCTTGCTTTTATTTAATTGCTCCTCAGTAAGGTCAAGATAGCTAGCATCCGCATAATCAAGGACAGGTAGCAGTAGTCATTTAGCCAGTGCAATTTTAGTGGCAATAGGCAAGAAGTTACGCAATCTGCTAATGGATTTAGCTGTTGCAAATATTTTTCTGCTAACAGCACACAACATTTTCTGGTTTAGAAGCAATGTTTACATTATTATCATTCGATTTATTCATTAACTTTTCCGAACTAGTGCTAAGTACATAAGAGGAAATATCCGAAACAAACAAATACAGAAATAAGTATTTGAAAAACATTTGCTGTTGCGCTATGAAGCGGTCCAAGATACCGATGTTCGATAGAGACAACTGCAACTCGGGCTGGTTTACCCCAGACAAAATGATTAAAATCAATAATTCCCATTTTTCTCTTCCAAATGTCAACCAAAATATTTCGTGTCTGTATGTTTTTTTTTTAAGTAATTCACACATTCGTACACCTCACGTCTGAAAATGTCATAAATAAGAGGCTATTTTTTGGACTTTTGCTAGGCCTAAGCTATTCATAGGGATGGCATATCAAAAAAAGCAAAATATACAGACATAGCGATGAAAAAATTATAGCTCCAATGTCAAAATCAAGGGAGGAAACAGGGGAATACGTTTGTATGGGGAAAAAAAGGGGTATCACCACTTTTTTACTAGTGTACAAAGAAAACTTTCAGAAAGCCATGTGTACTGCTATAAATGACGAGTGAATTGTTACAAAAATGAAGATCAAGGGGTTAAGGTATAAGAACAATTCGTTTTTTCTGATAAACTGTGAATGATAATTATTTTTCACCTCACCAGCACGAAAAGGATAGTTTTGTTGTCCAAATTCACTGAGCAAAATCGAATTTTGCTCACTAGTGAGTGAGTGAGTAATTCACTCTTTGAACATTGACTTTTGGAATTAACCCGATGATGAAAAAAAAACAATACAATGACTGGTCAGAAACAAATTTCGGGACAAATACTAAACCTTGTTCATTTTAATTGAGAATATAACTACATAGTATTTTTTCGTTTTTAAGTGAGTTTTTATAAATTATTAGTATTATTAAAAGTTAACAAGTTAACAGCTAACTTAAAAAATATCATACGTTGTTTTGATAGCAATGAGGTTGTAGTAGGTACAATTCCGAACGCAACCTCAATTTAAAAAAAAGAACAAAGTAAAATGGCGGCAAACTAGTTTTTTCGAACATAAGATTGTTTATTTAATTAATAATTCTGTTTTGTTTGAAAAATTAGCGATACAAGTTACGAAGATATTTTTCTGACACCAGAAGAATTAAGACAAGTCTCCAATGCCGAACTTAACTTTTTACTAGAAAAGTCACGTGAAAATATTTTTCTCGCTGGTAGAGGTGAAAAGTTGTATGTTGGACGCGTGAGCAAATTTTTTCGGTCTCGTGCCTTTAAATCCCTCGCTATGCTCAGTATTTAAAGTCGGCACTTCTACCAAAAAACGCTTTTACTCACTTGTATAACAAATAACTATTTTCCATAGATACAACATACACAGTATGATTCAAATATATATTTATATTTTAACTGGAAAATAACATTTAGGCCGTTTTCACGCTAAGCATGTGAGTAAATCTACCTGCTCAGCGACAGCCTTTTCTAAACTTGCAACACTACAGTCGCCACCTTGTTGAGCCTGCGCCGCAGTAAGCTGTTTCTTTAATTCAAGTAGTTTATTTACTTCCGGCTGCCAAACTGTCTTGTCCTTGGTCGAAGCTTTTAACCGTCTCACTTTTTCACCCTAAAATAATTAATGCAAATTTACTTTCAGTTCGGCTCAAATATAGAAAGAAAAAGTAGTTGTTTTGGAAAAAAAATCGAATATCGTTAAAAACTTATTAATGTACGAAAAAAAAAATTGTTTCATTCCACAGTGGCCAATCCTGACTTACTGCCTTTAGTTCGTGAAGAGCCGGCAAACGGGGTTATTAGTGTCAAGAAATATACATAGTTTTATTCTGCCCTTAATTACTTTAAAGTTAGTATATAACAATTTATAGGACATCTATATACATAGTATAAAACAAAGCTACTTCCCGCCATCTTTAGCGAAGTACGCTTAGATCTTTTAAACTACGCAACGGATTTTATTGCGGTTTTCATCAATAGATATAGTGATTCAATGTTTATACGTATAGTTTAATATTGTTTTGTGTTAATTTATTCAAATTGACGATAGTCGTTCTTAAATTTCGGAAACATCATGCCGACTTTACATGGCGTGCGCTGGCTTAACTTAAATCAAACTAATATACTACAAAAATATATGTCTTGATTAGGCCTACAAAAAAGTCAGCGATAGCATAAGGTTTACTCAAAACAACCATTTTTATATTTTCAAACGTGTGTCGAAAGCTTAGGTTATTTGGGAAGGGAAGCAGTTTAGGTTATTTTGATCATTATAGTATTGAACTGCCTAATTAGGTAATTAGGTACTGCTTAATTAGGTAGTATAGTGCAGCAAACTTATCTGTCCCCGGTGGTCAAACATCAAAACTTCAGTCGCCATATTAAAACGCACTGTACTTAGTTTATCAAAAATTTTTATTTCCTTAAAGAAGATTACAATTTTACTGATTACGTTCAACGCAGTGTATCATTTTTTTTGTTGTCTTTAGGTAAACAGATACTTATTATAGAAGATCTGCGCGTATTAGCGTTGACAAATGTCCCGTATTTCACGGGATTTCCCTTATTTCTTCCTTACATTTAGTACATTCCTTACATGTTTCGCCGGGACAGGCTATGTCCCGCATTTTACAAAAACCTCAGAGGAGAACGACCGGGACCATGTTGAACTACAATTTTGATTGTTTGTTTTTATTAATATGTTACTTGGTTTTAAAATAATATCACATCAAAATAATTGTGTATATTCCCTATTGCACCCGTGCGAGGCTGGCCGGTTCGCTAGTATTATCTAAAGTGACTTGAGTACGGTCTACAGTCTATCTAGATATATATATACTGCCAAAATAAATTTTAAATGAACCATTGACACAGGGGTTCTCTACATGGGCGTAAGTGGCGACTCGCATAAAAATTGAAACCTTTAAAAAGGAGTCGCAATAAAAAAAGATGGGAAACCAGTGCATTATTATATAAACATAAACTATTAAAAAAATAGGCCAACGTAGTATATTTGTATAATAATCCACGCGAATTCAGAATGGGATAGAACGAAATGTATTACAAAAGACTGTTATAGAGCAAATTAGAGTTAGCAAGAGTACTGATATTTTAAATATATTTATTTGTACAATTCACAAAAATACACATAAATTCCACGACGCTGCGGCTGGCGGGCAGTTCAGACATGACGTCTCAGTTGCAAAAGGTCGCATCCTATTCCCAATGAGTGCGGATAACAACAGAGAATAGAAAATATTCAGAAAGAAATATTGAAATAGAAAGAACAATGACTATATATTTTGGACTAAGTTAAAACTCGAATCTTTGAATAAAAGTAGTATAAAATGATTATTAACACATTATATATTGTAAGAAGAAACTACTTAAGAATTACGTATTTTTACGTAGTTAATATTGACTTACCAATTTATTAACTGTTTTTTATTATTTCTTATGCTGGATAATTATTATAGTTCTTAGAAAATATGAATCTAAATATTAAAAATTACAGAGACTTCACCTCAAATCTTACATACCCTGTACACTCTTTTTTTTTTGTTTTTTTTTTGTGTTATATGTGATAAAATACAGACAAAATGTTATACTACTCTGTCAAGAAAGTACCGGGAAAAGATCAATAATACACAAACTGTTTGTTAATCATCCAAATTTATTTTATCACCTTCAAAGTATGCTCCTTCAGAAACGATACACTTACGCCAACGAATAATCCAATCATCAAAACATTTTTTAAACGCTGTTTCCGGAATTGAATTCAGTTCTCGGCGCGAATTCTCCTTTATGTCTTCTACCGATTGAAAACGGGTGCCACGAAGTGGTAATTTGAGTTTAGGAAAAAGAAAGAAGTCGGCAGGAGCCATATCTGGTGAATATGGTGGTTGCTCGATGGTATTTGTTGAGTGTTTGGTCAAAAATTCTTTCACAATGATGGCCTTGTGCGAAGGCGCATTATCGTGGTGCAAAATCCAAGAATTTTCATTCCACAAATCTGGCCTTTTTCGTCGAATTTGCTCTCTTAAATGCCGCATAACGCTCAAATAATATTCTTTATTTACCGTTTGACCTTCCGGCAAGAATTCCGAGTGCACAACACCGCGATAGTCAAAGAAAACAGTCAACATGACTTTGACTTTTGATCGACTTTGGCGTGGTTTCTTCGGTTTCGGTTCAGTTGGAAGGCGCCACTCCGAAGCTTGTTGACTAGTTTGCATGTCAAACTCGTAAACCCACGTCTCGTCACCAGTAACAATGCGTTTCATGAATGTTGGGTCGGAATTGACTCGTTCTAGCATGTCCTCAGCGACTCTCATGCGATTGAGTTTTTGGAGAAAATTCAGGTCTTTTGGGACTAGCCGAGCGGTAACATGTTTCATACCCAAATGATTAGTTAAAATAGTACGGATCGACTCGTGAGATACAGAAAGTTCGGCGGCTATCTCTCTCAAAGTTGAATGAGGATTTTCAGTCACTATTTCCTTCACTTTTGCGATGTTAACTTCAGTTGCAGACGTTGATGGCCTACCAGAGCGAGGCAAATCTTCCATCACATCTCGACCGCTTTTGAACGCTTTGTACCACTCATAAACACGTGTTTTTGATAAAGTCGAATCACCGTAAGCCTTCTGTAACATTTTCAGTGACTCCGAACACGAAATTCCATTGGCGATGCAAAATTTAAGACAAACTCTTTGTTCAATGTTTTTGTCCATTATGAAATTCGCAATACACACTAGATATGATATAACTAAAAACAGCACTGTATTTAATATAAATAACAGATGCAACTCAAACTCCGCGCCAAAATAGAAAACAGTTGTGCCAATCTAACAACAACAAAAAAAACAAAAATTTGAATTTGGAACCATAAACAAATCATCCATTCCCGATACTTTGTTGACTGAAGTATGTGCCACTTAAAAACGTAAACCTAGTACAATTAAGTATGAAGGGTGGCCATGATTTTTTAAGTTCTTAAAAATTGTATATAGTCAATTTGCATTTCAAAACTCTACAGATATATGTCCTAAGCCTTGCTTACTTGTTCAGCAATCTCCTTTTCCAGTTGAGCGACATTAGAATTCGAAGCAGAACCTTTAACGTCGCCATTTCCCTGCAAATAAAACAAAACTAGTTATATATTTTAGTCCTTACTTCGCTTAGGTTTCTACATTTAGCGGAATCCTTTACCTTAATTGACTACGACTAAGTTTTATTAATAACTCAAGCTTAGCGCCACCTATCGGGTCCAGATTTTGTGACTACAAGTGACAATTGGAGATACCATTCCGAATTTCAGCTAAAACTGTCTACTATCCTACTGTTGTAGGGTGAAAAAATAACAAACACACTAACTCACGAACTTCGTGTTAGTAAAATATACCGAAACCATTAGGAAGGTATAAGTATTTTTATCTCGCTCTAACCTTGTTTGCCCTTTCGCTCTGAGTTCCGGCGTACTTCTTTCTCATAGTCTCCAATAATTCGGGTTCGATTTTAGCGAAAAGCGGGAACGGCTTGCCAATAACATGGCCGTTCGGCAAATATTGCAGGAATGATGGATTTCTGGAACAAAAGGGAGCTTTTATCTGTTTATGCTTTTACCTACAAAAAATATCGGAACTCTTGTACATATTTTATCAAATTCTGAAGGATGATTCTCCAAAAACGTCGTAACACGTAAATATTTATTTTTGATCAATATCATTAATATTCGGTTCTTAAAAAGGCACGACACCGTTGACATACTTAATGTTTCTTTTATTATTGATATTGACTTGATTTACTTACTATAGGTAAAATTAAAATCTTAAGACAATTAGAAAAATTATAGGCAATATCCTAAAGATAAATTAACGAAGTTTTCTTGGATGTGAACGCGCAGAACTGTAGCTAGGAAGGTGGCGAGAAATGGTAAAGGACTATATCCAGCAATTAATTGCTAATTGCTGGATATAGTAGTAAATGTTTCTCAGCAACGATATGGAGGGTAGATGGTATAATGTTACCGAAATATATAGTTTACAACAATTGGGTAGTTGACATGTTCATCAGTGTTTGATGAAACTAATAACAGTTTGAAGAATATACGAAGAGAAAATGACTAGTGAAAAAATTAACTCGATAGAGAATGGTGTCAATAATTTAAAGGTATTTTATTATTTCCGGAAAAAAATATACATTTTTGATTTATTTTTTAAGTGAAGTGTGTTATTATAAACTGTTAGGTACTCGTACATAGACACCAACTTCAAACTGTAATTCCGATTAGATTTTTGGAAATAAGTAATTATTTTTATCTTTTTAGTACATCTTTTTGAATTTTATACAATCATCAATATAAAAGGTGTTTCACCAGTTCCAAATTAACACCAATTATATTTTTTTGACCGAAAGCTTAAGTTTTAAATTCATTACATTAATATTGGACTACCTTTTAAATAAAATAATTTTGCAAATCGGTCTATATATGACGGCGTTATGCCCGAACATACATAAAAAATAAGCATCCGAATTGAGAACCTCCTCTTTTTTTGAAGTCGGTTAAATATTTAGCTAAATACGGTATACTCACAATGGGTTAATTCTGAGCATGTTAGAGTCCACATTGAGTTGTTCCCTCAGCTTGAGACTGGCCTCTGGAATGTACGGGGCCAATAGAGTACACAGAAGGGCTACTAATTGACAGCAGAGGCCTATTGCAGTTGCACCACGGACTCTGAAATAAAATAATACTGAAGAGTTTTATACCCAATGTTCGCAAAAAGATCATATTTTTCAGCCTACGCTCCCTGCTTGTCTAGGCTGTCTGACCTTGCAATCTTTCAAACCCAAATATCAGCCTAGGTGATTATCGTATAAAATCTAAAGTTAAACAACAAATAGTGGCCGAGTGCGAATCGGGTTCGCAACCATTGTGTGCTGATACGAAACCTTGGGCGCGCGAGTCAGACTCGCACTTCGCCGGTTTTTTATTTTAATTTTTCATAACAAGGCGAAACATAACACAGTCCACCGAATACAAAAATAAAGAAAGAATAAAGAATTTTGCCTACAGAAAAGTATAATTTGTAGTTCACAATCTTATTGTATTTAAATGCTGTGGAGTTTGGCTCGCATTTTACTTACATAAATATACAATTTTAGAAGAAATGCTTGAATTAAAAAATAGTTAAATATAAGTATGCAAATGTGTCAAATATCCAACTACACTCGGTCTTAGGTCGACGTGCCTTAGTCCGAGGCGGATGCATTCAAAACAAGTAAGTAAGCGTCGTTTACAATAAAAAACGGATTTTTACCCCAATCGTGGGCGATGAACAAGTTAAAACCAACTTACTTGTCATCGTCAGATCCCTTAAGCAGCACCCAGGGTTGTTCCGACTGCATATGCTGATTTCCGTGACGCGATATTGACAATACATGCCTCAAAGCCTCTCGTAATCGACCCTTTTCCATATGTTGAACGTATGCTGAAATATTTTTATATAAATATGTGAGATCCACTACACATATTGTAATGCGCACAAAACTTCATAGAATTAAGAAGTACATGATAAATATTCGAACATAGAAATATAATCGTTCCTCGTTTGAGACTTCCTGAACTAGAGCAAGACCGCATCCTGACGTATGGCGGTGTTGTCCATGTTCCTGAAGGTTGGAGTTTTTGAGGAAAATATATTACGAAGGCCGTATCTATGGCTATATCTATATTATAAATGCGAGAGTATCTCTGACTGTCTGTCTGTTACCTCTTCACGCTTTAACTGCTGTACTGATTAGGATAAAATTTGGCATGGACATAGTTTGAGAACCGAGAAAGGACATAGGCTACTTGAAAATGTCAAGTGTGAGTCGGATTTTCTTTTATAATTGAGGTGTTGCCGTTGAAATTCTATACCTATAATGGAATTTAGGGCGGGTGAAACCACGGGCAAAAGCTAGTCTTCTATATAAATAGTCCTACTAGCTACAATTCCGGCTGGCTAAAATCCTGACTACATCTGTGCTCTGAAAATGAACTCGATTTTAGTCAGCCGGAATTGTAGCTGGATAGTGGTAGAGCGCTGAGACGGAATCATTAGGGTCGCAGGTTTAAGTCCTATTTTGAGGTTAATCTTTTAACCCAAATTAATTATTTCCTCTTCCCTTAAAATAAAAACTGTGAAGATAAACATGCATTCATTAAATAGTCACGACTTAAAAAAACCCATAGAATGTTAATTACTGCATATATATATCCCAAAAAACATGTGAGCCGATATTGTTCAAATCAATCTTTCATTTCATCAAGAAAATATCGATTATCTTTTACCAAAAAGGTTTTGGTGTACAACTAACTTTTTCCCACTGCTTCTTTTACAAGATAATGTATGTTTAAAGGCGTATCCAGAAGGAAATCATTTACATCCCGGCTGAACATCTATCTTTCTTGACATCTCGGCAAAACTGATAGCGTTCTAGCGCTCTTTTGAACCTCCAAAACACCCTCTGAATACATATGTGCCACAGTATAGTTGATAGCACTGCTTGCAGTATGGCCACAGTAGTGTCGACCTATATGTCGAACAGAACACGCACACATTCACGCGTATACACACATCATGTTTTTGTAGTATTAGTATTCACAAATAACGTGATTTTTGTTTGAAGTGTCTGAGTTGTGTCTGTGCGCGAGTAGGATGAGAATGAAACATACCTAGAACTTCCCTGTTGACCAATGCGATCAGTTCGTAGTCCGCTTGTGTAAGGTTCAAATGTGGTACTTGCCCTTTGAACGAGTTAGCACAGAAACTGAGCGAACGATGACAGAAGTTACCGAGATTATTTAGTAACTCAGAGTTATTTCTGAAAAGAAATAGTTGTGTGTTACACTAAATATCGTTAACTATAATTTTATTATTTCGCTATTTACCATCATCGCAAAAAGAGTATAATTCTAATGAATTATTTAATAACCAAAGTTTTTTATTACTTATACTAACAATAAAAACTAGCACTAGCATTTTATAAATATAAGTAGGAACCTACATTACCTGTGTGTGCTTATTTCGATTATGGAAATAACGATATATATCAATAATGAATTTTAAAAATAGCGAAAATTATTTCTTCTATTTAGTGTAACTTAGTTTGTATGATTGCTTTTACATTAAAAAGCTTAAAAAGCGTATACCGTAGCATTATAAAATCATGTGCAACTAGCGTATAAGAAAAGTTAATTTACATTGCACTTCAGCAATGATCGCGTCATTTTGATAGTGGAGTAGACAGAAGGGACGGAGAAGAGTTAAGAGTACCAATCCCCCAAGACTACAGCAAAATAAAAATAGCGTATAAGAAAAGTTAATTTACATTGCACTTCAGCAATTATCGCGTCATTTTGATAGTGGAGTAGACAGAAGGGACGGAGAAGAGTTAAGAGGACCAATCCCCCAAGACTACAAAAATTGTGATAAACATTATAAAAGTTTTACTACTTCCCCTCCCGCAAAAGTAAGTTGGGTTATTTTACGCAGATACTATGAAAGACAAACTTTAAGTACGTAGTCTTTAAAACACCACTCTTAAATATTCAAGCTATTTTATTAATTACCTTTTCAGCTATACAAAATAAATTTACGACTAAGACGAGCCAGCATGAAACTCCAGCTTCCCCAATGCTAAAAATTAATCTGTGCACCTTATAAGAAACCCTCTTACCTGGTCCCTAGTTCTGTCCAACTGAAGCTGGAGTCAGATGTCTCGGGCCGGATACTGGCGAGGTAAAAACGCCACACATCTGAAGGTATACCTGTGTCCTATACAAAAAATATTTAGTTCAAGTTAATAGGCACAAATAGTAAATCAAACATAATAAGGGATTTAAGTTTAAGAAGCGATTTATCTTAAAACGTCGCACATAATACGTTGCACTAAAATTTGACCTTGAGGTTATTTCACGACACGCGACAAAAAAAAAATGAAATCTAATTTTAAAACATACCTGAGCATCCGTTCCAAAAACCCCTACACCTCTCGACTTTGAGAATTTGCCTTCTTCGTAGTTAAGGTACTCTAAAAATAAAAAATAAATTATAATCACAAGAATAAATTGAGAAGATTGGCAAGTAAGGTAAGGTTAGGTCATGTTTTCTTTTATCTTTATGTGAAACAATACATATCTAGACAAGTCACACAGCACCATCCGGTAACTTGTTTTAAACTAAGCAAAGTTTTGTAATATGGATACCAGACAACAAAATAAATATATAGTATATAAATATATATAGTACATATGTATTATAATATATATATTCCGTTTTTATAAATATATACAGCCTATACATACTTAGCTTTTACACAAACACACAAAATGCAGTTAATTTATAAACCTGTTTTCAAAATGCAATATAAACATGTAATAGTAAAATGTAATAATATAAAATGTAATACTCGAAGTACCAAAACCAAAGATTAAAATTTATGTTTCATAGCAATTTAACTAATACTGTATGAAATGGATAAATTCGATTACTCTAAATCCAAAAATAATATTTTAGGGCCATTTTTTGACGACTGACCTGGCCGCATTTTAAATATGGCAAGTACTTTCATCGAAATGTATCATTGAATTCCATTTGATTTTCGGAATGTAGTTACCAAAGTTCAATAGGTGTTTCCATGATACATAGTTTTGGTTGTGGGGTGTGGAACTATAATAACAAAGAAAGATGTACAACCTGTTGCATATAAATGATTGACTAGTATATGTCCCTCGTTGACACCGAGTAAAGTCGCGGGAAACATTATTGTGTGGAATGGAACGTTGTCTTTGGCCATAAACTGATACAATTTTATCTGTAAACAAAAAAATAGTTTTAAAATTAAGGGTAACTGATATATTTTTCATTACAGTTGTAATTACTATTAATAACATAACTTTTTAATAATATGATAAAACCGACTTCAAAAGTGTGCTGGTTTATTTTTCTGTTTTTAGTAGTTATGTTTAAAATCGATTTGAATTACACACCCAAATGAACACTAAGCTTTCGATTGTACAAGAGTAGTTAATACTTTATTAAAGGTAAGAGTTAAGCAAAAAATACATTAACTGACTCCAAGAATCTGTTTTTATTCAAGGTTTTTTTTTTACTTAAAGTAAAAAAGTTGGATTCCTTATCCTGTCCTTCCCCCAGCTTCATACGTCCCTACTATACGCCATACGGGCACCACGCGGGCACTGTGCGGATTGTGGACCCTACATACCTACGTCTTTTGGTTTGACGTATGCAGGGTTCCTCGCGTGTTTTCCTTTACCGAAAATATATATAAAATATATATAATACCGAATATTTAATGTAACTTGAGCAATTAAGAAAAAGACTTATTGTTACACGCCGGGCTCAAACTTACGCCCCTCAGAAAGCGAGACAGTCGCCAAATCTCCTAGGCCATTACTATCCAATTCCTTACATCAGTTCAATTTATTTATATAACAAATTGAGAAAGTCTTTCGTTCTTTGATAGCACTTAAAAATATTTGTACCAAAAATAGGTGTTTACTAAATTATAGCGATTGCAGTTACCAACTGTTATATATTTTTGGTATTTCTGATACTTACGTCGTGTTCTTTGTCGGGTTTCCACCATTTTTCGTGTTGATTTGTCGTACACTGCGTTATACTCATGTAACCAATAGGCGCGTCGAACCAAACATAGAATACCTGTCATTATGACAAAAACAGTTTAGTTTCTATATGTATGCAAAAAAACAGTATATTTTTTGCTAATGACTGAATTAGTACGAACTTTTCCAAAGTGGACAAATTCTTTGTTAGATTTAAGCCAAAGGACTATAAATAACGAAATTCTTAGCTAAAAATATAAATGTGTAAGGTCGGATAGGAAAATAAAATTTAAGATTTGGCAATGTGTAACACGTAAACAGTCACTTTAAAAAAGTTCAGTCACTAAGAAATTTTAAGACAAATAATCCTAAAAACCTAACGTAATCCAATTGAACAAATTATTTTATTTACTACCTATGTTTAAGTGCTTAACCAATCAATTTACTGTAAAATAATAAATACTACCCGATGTATAATTAAACTACGTATAATGTAATGTACGTGTAATGTATAATAAAACTTTATATATAAAATGGCCACTGAACACAAAAAACAAAATTTAAAATAATAACGAAACTTTTTCGTCAATCGTTGATAAACATACCAAATTACATAAAACCTCACCTTATTACTATAATTAGGTAGCGGTACTGTAACCCCCCACTTGAGGTCTCTGGTGACAGCTCTAGCTCTGAGAGGCTCCCTCAACCAAGCTCGAGTCACGGCCCTGGCTGGACCTGACCAGCCTTGTTCTGCTTTGGAAACCCACGTGCGGAGAGATGGTTCTAACTGAAGACAAACATTACAGAGAACAATATTTTATCTATAGTAGGATATTGAGAATTTGTATGTTTGAACGCGCTAATCTTACTGCGAATTACTTGTTCAAGTTAAAAAAATATTATTACAGATTCATCAAGTGAAATACATTTATTTAGATAGCATTATTTGTCAAATCTGTCACAATTAACTCACTTACCTGTGCCAGTTCTATAAACAGCTGTTCGCTAGGTCTCACTGTCGGATTGTGCCCGCACACTTTACACCTTGGCTCGATCAGTTCTATGGCATTGATAAGTTTACCACATTTGTCACACTGGTCTCCTCTTGCACTGTCGTACCCGCACCCGGGGTGTGGACATATGCCTTCAACGAATCTGTACATAAAATTAAACTTTGAAAGGTTGAGGGGGCTATATTGTGTATATATTGTATGTAATTAATACCTTTGTTCGGTGACGACTTTATCTAAGCTGGTGGTAAAAATAAAACGAATGTTTTTCGAATACTGAAATAACCATTTGTATATTAAATTAGCGCTACAAATACTGCAAAAACTGCTATATCGCTATACTTAGAGCGCACCGGGCCCGGTTAGTATATTATCTTACATACTGGCGACTGTAAAACGGTTAGGGCTGTCAGATGTTGGTATGTT
Source organism: Apoda limacodes (assembly GCA_946406115.1). Classification (NCBI taxonomy): domain Eukaryota; kingdom Metazoa; phylum Arthropoda; class Insecta; order Lepidoptera; family Limacodidae; genus Apoda; species Apoda limacodes. Next base: position 45,339,913 of record OX291540.1, read on the forward strand.
GTAAAATCGAAAAAAAACAACTGTCAAAAACTTGTACATAACGTCAACAAATGACATAATCTATACGTCAACCATTAACAGATCCACTCAACTATATCTTGTAAAATGTAGCTTGAGTTCTGTGACATCTGTCAAAGTAACAGGTCTAGTGCTGGGACGATGTTGATAATTGATCATTAATACCGATTTTTGTTACTATTATTATATATGTTTGTATATATTTTAAATTAGAAAAGAAAATAACCTTTTCTAACCCTATCCCTCTTTCCCCGGTTCCTTCTTTCCGCTCTGAAGTAATTTATTTAAAAACCTTCCTAGTTTACTCCACTGGCTTTTCGGTAAAGGAAAACAACATGCATGCATACATACATCAAAGAGACGTATGGGAGGTGCTCAATCCGCAGTAGGCCCGCGTGATAAACTATAGCCCTAATCAGCCTCGCCCTCGTTAAGGGTAGGCAGTACCCCAACAGTGGGGAAGTAGGCTGGTAAGGATAGTATAAAGGTAATTTGCGTAAAGTAATAAATGTATGTCACCAGAACTTATATCATGTATTGAATACATCAAAATAAAAGTAATTTTAGTGTTCACTCAAAAAAATACGGATTTCCAAACCAATATAATTGCAATACGGAACCTTAGGAGCACAAGTTTGATTTACAAGTCACCAGATCTTAGTAACAATGTATAAATTAAGTTACCTGTCAGCTAAGAAGCGGTCGCACTTTTCACACAGCAACTGGTCCACAGACTGAGAACTTATAAACCCATTGTCTCTCAGTTTTAAAAACATTTTCTGAGCTATTCTGAAAAACAATAAATAACACAGTACAGAGACATTTAAATTTATAATACGGTAAATTCACTTCCCACGTGGCTGTGTTGTCATATTTCAGCAGTTGTCAAGGAAAATCAGGCAGAATGTCTTATGAGCGGCTTCTAAGCCGTCTGACAGTCGAGTGGCTACTATGACAACGTGTGCCAATTTACATCGAGACAACGCGATGTAATAGTGCCTAATTCTCCTTTCTCTAATGACTTTGAGCTTTCACGTGTTATATAAACATACTTACCCAGTCTGTTCCTTAGTACTGGTCCGTCCAAAATAGTCGAACTCTATATTGAACCACTTGTATACCGCGTCATGGATCGCGAAATATTTGTCACAAATCTGTCGTGGTGTTAGACCTTCTTCTAAAGCCTGTAAAGTGACGTATATATATTATATACATAAAAAATTGGAAAGTTAAATAATTATCTGTATACAGAATTTATCCAAAGCGTTAAAACAAAACATAAAATCTGACCAGATTGCGGAATTCAAACTCGCGCACTCCGGCGTAGTATACTTGTGCTCTAACCACTGAGCTACCGCGGAATAATAAATGGCGCGGACAAGTTTGTTGCTTTGCGTGTGAAAATACGGAGCAAACAAATTATATGAAGAGACCTAGCTAGTTCGATTCCATGCCACTGTAAACCCCAACATTGTAAATTTTATCAAAATCGCTACAGTAACTTTGATGACGCAAAACAAATATACTTGTATGCACATTTTGCTTGAATAATAGTATTGGATATAATATGTGTTAGTTATAGGAAACAGAGGTAACAATTTCCTTTTTCAAAGAAATAATTATACAACTACTAGGTAACTTATACGCTCCTACCTAACCTAACCTACAACAAATACACAATATAGAAATAATATATCTTCGTCGGAGGTGCCCTGAAGTTAGGCGTCTTCGAAAAAAAACATATCACACAAGTCATATCTTTAGCTACATCATTAATATAAACAAAAAAAAGCAAAGATGCAGACAAAAGATTAATCTGGAGCCAGATAGCCTGGCCTACAATCCGCATCAGGGCTCTGCCAACTGAGCCATCGAGGTACAAGTCCAGCTTTTTTTTCAAACAGACAAAAAGTGACAACCCAAACAAATGCTGTTTGGATTCATGTTCACCGAAAGAGTAATTTAATTTCAAGTTCAATTTATTTCCCTACTACTGGGTCTAGACCTTAAATTTTTCACGATTGCTTTTATAACGTAAGAGAGCAATAAAAAGAATTTTGTAAGATTCAGCCTCTAAGGGGGTAACATGGGACTTCAAAGTTTGTATGTGAATCCGTCTCTTTTGAAGCTAGATGCATTAAACATTGGTATCAGACCTTTGGTTAAAAATTAAGACTGCATTGATTTTGGAAGATATCCTAGAGGGCAAAATAGGGGATGAAAATTTGTATTGAAATTTTTGGATGTAAAATCATAAATAATGCTTTACCTTTATTAAAATATCGTCAAATAAGCTATTATACATAGAGAAAACACCCAGACTCAAGACAAACATAAATCTTCATCACATAATTTTTTTTCCTGTGCTGGTATTTAACCCTCGCCCCTCGGTTTAGCTGGCATGTCATTACTCACTGAGCCACGGAGCCGCTGTTTATATTGTTATAACGATATATAAATACTTGTTCATATTAATGTTGTAATATTTGTAATGTTCAAAGTAATTAAGTAGTTAAAGGGTTTCTTACCTTAGTTTCAGTAGCAGTACCATATTCATCCGTACCACAGATGTACAGGGTGTTGTAATCACATATTCGACAATACCTGAATTTAAGACATATTGTAATTTTTTTAAAAATCAAAAAAGTAAACGGTTACAAAACTTGTACTATTAAATATTATTTTTTTTTCGAAATTTCAACAAAATTAAAAATCATTATAAGTTTTCTTAGATATTTTATAAAATTTCTTTCGCGGAACACTAAAAAAACAAAAAGAATCAAACCTGGCAAATATATCAGCGGAAAGAACACATCCTATAATGTTACCGAGATGTGGCACGTTGTTTACGTACGGCAGGGCTGAGGTTATTAAAATGTTTTTGCGGTCCTTTACGGGTAACCTGAAATGAAAGGACCTTTTTATTAATGAGTTTTTGAATTGGCTCTGTACATAATAATTGATTCACACAAACATTAGTTTACGAGTGTATCGTTCGTTTATTATATTAGGACTATGATAACAGAAAAAATTAAAAGTATTAAGGAATCATAAATTTATAAATGTAGTAGAAAATTACGCAACTCAAGATAATTTACAATCATGAGGTTCGAAATAAAAGTTTCAATTTTGCGATTAAAGAACATCTTTTAAGTTCGTTATTCGTATTCTAAAGTATCATCGTAGATAAATGTTATTTTTATTACTTATACTCTTAGCAATTAATTTGCCTCAGCCTCTTTTAAATGAATACTTACTTTTGTTGTACACAGTACGGCTGCAATTTTGTCAGTCCGTTAACCCAATTTTCTTTTGCAGATTCTATTTCTTCAGGGGTTAGACCTACTTCTATCTGACCTTCATCAGGTGAACTGTAATCATTAAAGTGTAATCCATTGTAAGAATACGTTCAGTATTTAAAATCCTGGTATGATACAACTTGAGAAAAAAAAATATTTCATAAATCAAGCATGTCAAGTAGTTGGCTCTACCATTTTGGACAAAATGTAAAAATGACTTTCGTCAGGCCTCTCGCGCTCGCGAATTTGAATTATCTACTCTACCGGCGTATATTTTATCCCAAGATACAAATTACCACAATATGGCCTTCACATTATAAAATATATTTTTTTCAGCCACAGTGTAATTATTAGCACTACATGGCTACTCTCCGCCGCTCTTTATTGTCAACCCCACCGCCCATATATTATAATCCCGTTTAGTCATTTAACTATCAAAATAATTAGTATGTACTTTATAATCTGTTTATTTTATATAATAATACTAGCTTATTCCTGCGACTTCGTTTGTGTAGATTGTTGGAAAAAAACGAACTGTTTCTGGTCTTATCTACAAAAATTTAACTATCAAACAAATTTTAAACCCCTATTTTGCCCTCTAGGGAATGATTTTCCAAAAACGGTCAAATACGTCAATCTTAATTTTCAACCAAAAGATTACAATTTTTTATGCATTAAGCTTTAAAAATGACAATTTTTTATCCAAACTTCCAAACCCCCATTTTACCCCTTAATCTCGATTAGATTCTCTACTAGTACATCTAATATACTAAGAATGAGGGATTAATTTTGTAAAATCTTTGCTTAGCGATCGGCTCAGTTATAACAGAAACCTCTGTGCAAAATTTTAAGACATATACCGAACTCGCGCACTAAAGATAAGCCGATTGTAATGAAATTTTGCTAAGTTGTGCACTCGCCGGGGAAGATTTTGAATTAGTACAACCCTTTTAGAATAGGTGGCGCGCCAGTTGTGAAAAAAGCGAAACAACGTTAGCGGGGTTAGCTAGTAACATATATATATAACATTTAATTATACGATTTACATATATATATATATATATATATATATATATATATATATATATATATATATATATATATATATATATATATATATTTATATATATATGTGTGTAAATAACCTTTTATGTGTCAACTTGTACCTTGTCATCGAAATTTAGTATCTCTAATTGAAAGTACTGTCTTTTAATTGTTACTCAACATACTATAAGTTTTTATTTTATATTTATGAATTATTGGTATTAATGTCTCTTACATGACATTAATTGAGTCTTTTGAACACATTTTATCTTAGCTCTTAGCTATGTTGCAAAAAACTAAATCTACTAAAAAAAATATTAAAGCAGCCGTCTTGGGTCGGCCATTTTGAAAAAGGATTAGGTGCTTTTGTATATTACACCTTGTTTTTATTAGCTCTCTGCAGCATGACTGGTGGAGGCCATAGTTCATCACGCAGGCGTCAGTAGGATTAGATGTCTTGACAACGCTTTTTCGCATGCAGGTTTTATCTATAGATCGAAATTTGGATCCATTTATTTGGGAGGGTAAGTGTAATAAAATCGAATGATTTGTACGAAAATTGAAAATAAAAGTGTGATAACGAAGGATGGATCTAATATTACGGTAATTAGATTGATTATTTAATTGAAAGCCCCTTAAGGTATATCGGAACGGCAATATACACAATTACATACCCTACTGGTGACACTAAAGTAGCTAATTGGGGAATTCCGAGTGCGGAGGTAGGTCCAAACGGCCCATTTGCTGATCCACCCCACTGTTTCACTGCTTCCTAAAATTAAAAGAGATCTTACTAAAACAGATGCATAATAGATAACATTTAAATACAAATAATCTAAGTTGTGCACTGTGATCGGAGTAGTGAGAGATTGTTTCAATATCATTAAGCTAGTTATGTAATTCATATAAATAAGACTGATTCACATTTTTGTACAGTTAACGTTAATCTGAAATGGGAAACATATTGACAAGTAGGTACTTACATATCATCGTTGTGTGTATATACAAAGAAATCTATTTTAAAATTCGTAGGCATGTCCGAATCAACATATATGGTTGAGATCATCGACCCTAAACAGCTCTACCTACAACACATGAGACAGGATTTCCGTCCAAGCTATTTGGCAAGGGGGTAATGGAGCACAGTAGTAGATAATGACCATGGCTCTTGCGTGCAGAAAATAAAACACACAAATAACTATGAAGAATGGCACGCCCATTTCATTTATCGCACCAACAACCTAAATTTTGCTGAGACTTATTAACACAACATTGCTTAGTAAAGCGATTATGTAAAGTAAAAGTAGACTTGTAACGAAAACATTGTTGACTTGTTACATGTTTAGTTTGGTGCTCATTGTAAATTAGAACTTTTTTGTGCTCCCTTCGTTTCGTTTTGATTACTTTAAAATTTAAATTGTGTAGGCCTAATAAAATAGTTATTAATTATGGCCTCTAAAAAGAACCCACCGTAAGGAAGTTGATAATGCATGATTTTTTTATTGATTACATTATAAAATAATGAATATATATATATATATATATATATATATTATTATAATAAAAAACCGGTTGCACCCCGGGAGTGCCGGCAGAAGTGAAAACATACTAGCTATTTACTTCCTATCACTTCGTATAAATACTTATTTATTAAAAATAATAATGTTTGTTTATTTACTTTTTAGACGAAGTATATTTGACATCTCAATCTGTCATAGAATTAAAATCCCATATCGAACTTCCCTGTACTACTCATAATCGCCATATACTAAAAATAAAAACTAACCTAATGTAAATAAGGGTCACGTGTCCTGACGCGAGTTTAACATTTTTAACCCATTACAAAAAAAGTGCACAACGCCGCTAAAGAAGTTTTCACTTAAAAAAATATGCTTTACAAGTTCAGTAAAAAGCCATTATGACGAAGCGAAATTTAAAAACATATTACCTGTATTGCCTTGGTAGTAGCTAATTCTGTAGCCCATCGTGTGATATTTTTAAACTGTACCATATATTGTTCTTTAAGAATATTGTTGTAGTATACAGGATACAAAGAACTCCATATTGATATATCGGCTGATGATAGTTTGTCCTGCATATGTAAATCGTTTCAATTATTTACACCCATGTACCACATTTTCCCGCAGCTTTGCAGAGGGTTAAATATGCCTTAACTTAATGCATTTAAATGTTTTACTTTAACTTTAACCAAAAATTATAGATTATTAATAATAAATATGACATGGGAAACTATAACAAGATTATTGAGATTAATAAGCGATCTGCGAATATTATTAAATTCAAAATGGCAATGAAAATGCAGCAAAATTGGTTACAATGAGCGGTCTTAATCCAGGCAGTCCACCTGTGGTCTGTAGATGTGGAGAAAAACTAATGAACAGTTTAATATATACAATATAGTAAAGTTAAATAGTTTGTTTGTTCAAACGTGTTTTTTTTTGTCTTATTTATGTATATGAGTGTTAAGAAAGTATTGAATGTGGTGGTGTGAGAGGAGACTTGTATAATTGTTATGATTACGGTTTAGGTATTTGAAAGTATTAAGACAATGAGTGGGAAGTGAGTAGTGCCTTATCAGTTTACGATGAAATTATACCGTTATTTAGGATGTGAACGATTGCTTGGGTTTACTACGGAAAATAATTTGTTTTTCCTTGCAAAAAACCGTGTTGTTCTTTAGGAATACCATAAGAAACAGTTAAATATATAGTATACCAAATATCAAAAACCTTAATGAATTGGTTTAAAACAGAGATACCCCTGTTATGAATAGGTATTATATATGCTTTTTCCCACATCAAATCACATCAATCATATAATTAAGTTTACTTACACCCAATATATACTTGTGGGGTTCCAGCAACGTGTCAATAGACTGTAGCTGTGATGTAAGCGTTTGCTTCAGTTCTGCTGACACTGTTTTGTTGGTGACTATCAAAGATACTGCTGGATATAACCTTGTTGCTTCCCATTCTTGCATTTGTTGACTATTTGGATACAAAAAAAAAAATTATACTATTTTATGGTGACACCATAGTACTACTAAGTCCTCTCTGACAGTAAACTACCACAGTCAAGTCTGCACATAACCTTATACCTTTAAGGTAAATCCCTACCGATATTTTGTGAAAGTTAGTGTGTGGGCTACTACTGACTGAACAAATTCAAAAAATGTCCACCCTTTTGCCCAATCCTAACTTACTTCTTATGGTTTCTCCAGGAACTGACATTGGGGGTATATTATTCTGTCCCAGGTCTTTTATTTTACCGCTTATTACTTTAAAGCTGGGAATTTACGACTTATGGGACATATATATTTGTAAACCACTGAAATCTGGGGATAAAGACCATGACCGTAGACATGGTACTAATATAAAACTAAAGTAGCTCTGAGTCACATAGGCTATATTTTATTTTGATTAATGTTGATATTTTTTTGAAATATTAGTATTTGCGATAGTTGAAAAAAAAAGTCACTATTACTTGCATCAGTATTATACGCCCCACTGCAAAGGCACTGACTGCTCTCTCCTTGGAGAAGGAGGCTTAGGTTATAGTCCACCACATTTGCCCAGTGCTAATTGGCGGACGTTTATCAAACTAGTAACCACTCGACTGACAGAGGTCAGGTGGCTTAACGACTGCATAATATGACAACAGCCAGGGCTGATGGGTTTCAAGTTCCCCCGAAGCTCCGCGAATCTTTGCTTATCGTTTCCAACGGGTCACAAGCTCCTTAGTGCATCCAATTGACTTGATTTTTGGGACCGACATAGAAAAACATACAAATGAGAAGGCTGAAGGACAGAAGAGAACATAATTTTATCCCGATCGAGATAGATTTTTCGAGGGAAATCGTGGGTTAAGTACTTCTAGTTGTGTATAAGTTTATAGTTTTGTATAAGTGAATACCACAATAAGTTCATGGTTTCAACCGGAAGACGTCCACTGCTTAACGTAGGCTCATCCCCATATGTTTCCACGACGGCTGGTCCTAAGTCGTCCGTGCCCATCGGCTTTACTAAGAAACACTAAGCATGACTCTTTCCATAGCTCTCTGAGCGACTCTGAGCTTATTAAGGAGGCCAACAGTTAGAGACCACGTTTCTGTACCAAAAGTCATCCCTGGCAACAAACACTGATTGTGACCATATAGTTTTAGCTGCTATTAGTAAATCTTGTGTGAACTGGCCATACAAATGTTAGGTAATTTCCTGAACGCTAACCCGACCTAGCTGGATTACCTGTTAACCTGTTTCACAAAGTTGGTCCTACCTAACTAGATTACGTGCCCTAGGTACGTGTATTCATCGAAAACTTTGAGTGTAGCGTTCCTAACAACCGGTATAGGCACAAAATCTTTAAAAATTACCTTCGTTTTAGGCATATTTATTTTACGGCCAACCTGTTGGGAAACTTTACTGAGGTATCTAAGCATCTTTTGCAGCGATTCTGCCATGACCACTATGTTGTTGGCAAATCGAAGTTGAGTGATAGTTTCGACATTTATGATGACGCCATATCATTTCCACTCTAAAAGCTTAAACATATTTTCTAACGCGGTTGTCAATTTTCGAAAAAAAGACGTCTCCCTGTCTCACACCTTTCTGGAGAAAGATTGGTTTCGTGTTCTGGTCCTGTAGTCGGACAGACATCGTGACTCTGTTATTCAAACTCTTCAGCACTTCGAAGTACCGATAGTCAGTATGGCAACGCTGTAGAGACCGCCCAGGTCTCGAATAGAATCGAAGGCTTTTTCATTGTCCACAAACGCTACGCAAAAAGGCCGATTATATTGCTCAGTGTTCTGTCTTATCTGGCAGGGCGTATGTAGTCCATGGTACTAAAGCCTTTTCGAAAACCAGTTTGTTCGGGACCACCTCTTCTACAAGTGATGTGTTAAAGTGGCGTATATCGTGCGTACGGCTTTCGAGATTTGTCTATTGAGCCGCATGTATCGGTCCTATCGGACGAAGACTGCAGTTTCACTTCGCGACGCACCTTCATAAGATTAAGTCTAATGAGAGAATTTTTGTGTTCTATTTTTGCGTGGAGCTTTTGAGAACTTAGCTCCAACCCTTCGACAATTTCCACCAGCCTGTCATTTAAATCATCCATATTCTCTCAAACTGCTAGGCACTGAAAGTGATTTCAAAGTTCGAGCTGAAAATATTCGCGGTTCTGTATGAAGGCAATCGTTAGTCGGAGCGAAGGCCTGATCAAACAACATCTTTCAAATTCGAAGTTATTATATAACGTGCCTCTTGCCATGCAGTGATCGCTACCATTTTAAACTCTTTTGATCACAGAGACATGGCTAAATATTCGTCTGTCAAAAGTCAGGGCTTATCAAGGTGTATTTTCTGTGAGGTGGCTCCTAGTTCTCTTACTATTACTAGTACCCACATATTACCTGATAGATAGAAGTATAAAGTAAGGCAGCAAAAAAGATATACCATTGTCCATTTTCAGATGAATCCAAAACTGGGAACAAGTACTGTATTGCAGCATTGCTTGAAAAGAATTTCAACTGGTCATCAACTTGAAGCAGCGGCAATTGACGAGGACCTGCAAAAATGTCGTCTGAAACAAACAATGTCACAGATTAATATGCTGGGCTTCAGATAGTAGGTACTACTACTACATACTAAAGGTTTAATTGGATTAGATTGAAATGCAGTTTAAATTAGGTACAAAACCTGGCCAATCCTGGTTTACATCTTATGTTTCATCAAAGACAGGCCCTTTGCCAAAAAATAGGTATATTATTTTGTCGAGAGTAAGACTCTTTCATCTGCATTTTACTCTAAAGCTGGCGATTTAGTACTTATTAGACATACAAAATCACCTTAGTCCAGATAGATACGTTTTCTCTAAGAACTACAGTGTGTGGTGCTTGAAGAAAGAAGTTATTAGATTTTTGAAGGGTCGGCAACGCGAGAGTGATACCCCTGGTGTTGCAAGCGTCCATAGGCTACGGTGACCGCTTACCATCAGGCGGACCGTTAGCTTGTTTGCCACCTTAATGGTATAAAAAATAAAAGATACACTGTATTAGAAGCAATGTTGGCGCGATCACCTGACATAACTAAAGTGGTTGGTGGAGAGAAGCTGAGCCCCACATTTTCTTGTAGATGCGTGTCTAGGGACTGATTACCCTCTTACAGGGATCAAAACTATGATGTTATTATGTTCATACATTTAAAATACATTTTACTGCCCATTTACTGAGGACCGATTGGCAAAATGGTAGAGTGTGGCGCTGCTGTGCGGAAGGACCCAGGTTCGATTCCCGGTAAGGGGCAACCAATATTGTTACAATTTGTAAACTGGAAATTTGTCTGGATTACTTGGAATTACCACTGTGGATGTTACGGGCGTAATATCTGTGACCACCTCTTTGGAGATAAGTATCATGATGGTATATTATTATCATAATATCCATTAACTCCAATACAGAAAATAACCTGCCACATTTAATCTAAATGCCTAAACTACACAATGCCTCAACTTTTGGTTACTCCTCTATAACACAAATAAATATGATATGTAGGTATTACAATGATTCGTGATTCAATCAAAATGGCATATACAGATAAAAAAAAATTACTTCAAAAACATCAGTACTGTATGAGATTTAAGGTTTTTTTTTCTACAGACAAAATTTTATTTATGATATATGTAAAGCCACAGCCTTAAAAAAACCTCATTAGTTTTATCAACAAACATGATATCAAACCTTAACAAATAGAGCCTTGTATATATAATATTTAGCGACGTTTGACCACAATATGTGATTGCACACAGCACATACTGAAATGTTGCACAGCATATCTTATATGAACATAACATCTTAATTGGCCACTTTTAGCAAAAATATAATATAATAATTTTATATTACAAAATATTATATTTATCAATAGTTCTAAATTTACTTATGACTAGTTTTATTTTTTGTTCAATTAAATTTTTAAAATATGCTTTCTTCATTTCATGAGATTGACCTATATGCCTCTGAGCTAGCTGATGTGGTCCTAAAATGTGTGAATTTGGTGGTCACCAATACCGGCCGCCTCGATATTGCATTGCATTTAGTGGACCTTGAAGACATCAGCTGGCCTCTTCCTCTATCATCCTCGATACTTCAAGTACGGAGTCACCTTGGCCTATCTAATTGATTTTTAAAGCCATATCATAACCCCGTATTGGGAGCGGAGGTTCTGGCACGCAGACTTACGCGCAAATGCCCACTACAAATGTAGAATAATCAGTATCACTAAGTAAATACGAATAGTGGTCGGTCATCCCCCGTTGAATGTTGTGCAGCATGCTGATTGGGTGACAGAGTTTTTTATGAAAAACTGGATAGAAGAAAATGTGGCTTTTATGACTTACAGTTGTCCAAACTCTCCAACTAGCAAAAATGCGATAAAAGAAATCTTATAACACAAAAGAGTGATATCAAAGTCATATAGAAGTAAAGCTTGTGACTGCTGGTCATATATATGTATTTCTTAAAGTGTTTTAGCTGTATAAGGCTTTACAGCAAAATTGTGACATTAACCTATCATATAAGCGTTTACTCTGCCACTTTGTGTAACGCCTACAGCACTGTTGTAAAAAGGCACTCACAACAGTCGTTATCAAGCTACTATGTTGTATATAAGGCTTTCATGGTACCGTTATGAAGCAGAACCACACTATTATGGCTCCTAAATAACTAATATAACACTGGTGATAAATAGTCACTATCACTGCTAAACTGTGATACAGCAGCTCCCGTTATAATTTACAACAAATTTGCGTTAAGGCCGCTACCGTTAACAACTGCTCTAAAATCATCCTAATTGGACCTTAATTAAAACTCAAAAGTTGTAAAAACGTATTTACAAGGCTTAGATATAGTAACTAGTAACATAACAACTTTGTTATTTCCTATTTATCACTAAAAAGTCACATATAGCTTCACTGTGACATCTTTACAGGACCTAAAATTTATTATGGCTGCAAGATGTTGTAATTTGGTGGTATATGAGGAACTGCAACTCTATTCAGTTATATATCAATGTCTTAAAAATATTTGCTAAATAATTTATATTTGCCCAAAATATTATTGAATTAACGAGGGGCATGCAAAAAACACCATTAATATACTACTAGAATATCAATAAAAATGCAAGCGCAGGTGATATTGAACTTTTTATTACAATAATATCACTCGTTACAGAACACAAAAGCATTAACATTAAACAAATAATATCTTAGCAATTATTTTTGTCTCCAAACTTCGAAATTTATAGATTGTCGACAAAACAGTAATTGAATTTGTAATAGAAAGGAATAGCAAACACTACATTAACACTCAATGGTTGTATAACAATGTTCGTGTGGCCGTTTTATCACTTCATAGTGATACCAGTGTTTAAAATTCCCTAATATATTACAGAAAAGTCACAAAGAACAAAGCATATATGACATATATGTATCTAATTAGCCCCAAGCGTAGCTGCAATACAATAACTATATCACTGAAACATTCTAAATCAGGGGCCCTTTCCGCTTTGTAGAAAAGTTTCTAATATTTTAATACGACCAATCATGAACACCATTTTGCACCCAAGAAACGTTCCTATAACCGATATACAGCTAAGATTTGCTAGTTGGGTAATACCCTAATTTCCTATCACCATGCTTGAGGTAGATGGTAAATTTAGTACATTGATATTCCATCTTATGTAATCTGTTTATTTTCATTCTTTAGAATGTTAATAGGAGACTAGCGAGGTAGATCATAATGTTATAGTGCGTAAACAGAATTACTGAAATACTCCCACCCGGGCACAATTTATTTTTGTATTGTAGCGATTTTTCTATAGGCTCAATATTTTTAACAATAAGCTCTTAGAAATATTGTTGGTTAAGGCTTCTTTATTACATTCATTCTGTGTTTTTTTCAATGTGTAGGAACATGGAAAGCACCTTCCACTGACAATTGGCTAGGGGTAAGTTATTAGACTATCAGAATATGAAAATGAGTACCGTGTTTTGGACATAGACACAATGACGAAAAGAAATGGTGCACGCTGGTAAGTAGACTGCAGGAGCATTCATTTGACTTAATTAGGTGTAAGCAACAGTTATGCCACACAATGGACAAAATTGAGGCAGAAATGCATCAAAATCACAACCACAGATTCTCACAACCCGGAGAGGACTCCAGGACCACAATAAGGTTTTTAATTATAAAATCTTTCTAATATACCTGTGGTGCAGTTGTGGGAAGGGGTTGCCTTCCGTCTGGATTTGTCCTAGTTTAGAGGGTGTCTGGGGGGGGTTTCATTTATAGTCTGGGTTCACAAGTTCCTAAGACTTTGACATTTGACAAAACTGCAAACAGTTTCTTAAGACTAAATTTATTTAATTTTTTTGATTTTTTGAAGTAACTTAAAATTAGAAACAGTTAAAATTGAGTATACCCCTGGGTGGGACTGAGGAAAATTGTATTTTTTGAGATATTCAAATTTAAAAGTTTTGAGGTTAGGGGCCCAAAAATTACCACAGCGACTAATTCAGTTGATCACCCATATCAAAACCTATTTATAAAGGAAATATGACATATCCTCCTTGCCACCTAACTTGGTTTTGTGCTTAAAATTATCTTCAATCACTATACTTTAGTTGTTTACGTGGTTCAAATACAGTTGAAAAAGACAACCTAACGGCTTGTAGTAAACAGCTAAAATAATCGCCTCAACAGAGAGGGAGGAGAATAGGAAGAGAAAGCATAAGTTAAAATAAGAATTAATCGAATAGGAAGAGAGACTAAGGAAATATACCTTCAAATGTGGCTTTTATTACTTCTACCTTTTTGCTTGCTAAGTTAGCAGCTATTAGTAGTTTCAATGTTGAAGTGTTGTTTTCGTTTGTGTATATTTTCATTTTTACTAGCTTTTCCTAACAGTATTATAGAGAAGGTAATTATAATCATACATAACCTGAAAATTATCAGATTTCTACTTTTTTTTTAAATCGGCCAAAAACTAAAGAGAATATCAGTGTCTCCAGATGAAGTTTTCGTAATTTCCCTAAAAAGGCCAAAAAAAAACCCAAAATTATACTATTTCGGTTTATAACTTTTCCCCAAATATTTTTTAACTACCTAACCCTGTTAGTCACCCTTTGCAATACGATTAAAATTATAATAAAACATTGATACAATACGCATTTATTCTGTTAAACACATAAGAGCTAGTTTCGCTATGCCAAAAGCCATCGTTTGCTTTTATCAACTCTCCTCTAACTATTAAATTTTTTAAAAGATCCTACAGTTATTCTATAATTTATGTCAATATCAGTTACACGTACTAAAATTAAAATTTTAGCCATCGAAACCTAGGCAAAGAATACAGTGACCCTACACACTGGCGTGGTGGTGCAGTAATTTTCTGCAAATTTGTACAACTGTATTATCAAGAACATAAAAATGTAAAAAAAAACTTAAAATCGTGCAGTCAGCTCTTAAAAATGAAACGTAAATAACTTGATATGAATATTTTAAACTTCTCTGTTTTTTATTGGTATTAAACTGATCCATCATATTAAACTAATTTCAGAAACCCTGTCACAAGTGCACGTATGGACGCAAAATGAGAGATTAATTAATGTTTTGTTATGCCTTTAAGGTATGGAGACTATATAAAAAAAACAATGTGTTGTTAGAACCAAGTTATCAGAAATGGTATTATTTACTATTCAAGCCTTTTTTGGTAATTTAGTTTAAGAGTTCAGTTAATAAAGTACGGCTTCATTATTTATGATTTCTCCAAATTCTGCTCGTATTAAAATTTTCTTCTCCGACGACTACTTACAAATCCTACTGGACCCACTAGTGGAACTGCACAGTGGAACCAACAGACCGTAAGGAAAAATTAATTTCCCCAAAATTTTGTTTTCCCCCAAAATAGGTAAAAAACCCCCAATCTGGAGAACATAAGAACAAATTGGAAATTGGCAATTATAATTGCCAATATGCCAAAGAGAATATAATCACAAACTTAGAACATTTAACCAAAAGGTTAAGAATTATTGAAGAATGTCGAAACCAAACGAAAAGTAAGTATAACTGAAATTGTTTATATGCCACCATTTGGTTAAAGTGATTACTGTGTTTTTGAATTTATTGCAAAATTAATTGATTATAACTGTTAATATTTCTTCCGGCAATAAGAAACAACAACGTTGATTAATTAATCAGCCAATGTGACATTGCTAACTTACTCGAAAGAGCCTGCTATAAATAGAGATACTACCATTCCGCTAGCACAACGTGTAAAACAAAGCGGCATCACCTTTGCTGAAAGTAAAGTAGTAAAAATCATATTTGACCTGAAGTTGCAGTCATCACCTAAGCCAGACCAGGAGGCTTACAACTGAAATCAGTTTCAATCGTATAATCCTACGGCGATCGAGAAATCTACCAAATTGGTACTCTTGAACGTTGTTGTAGCGCTCAATCGAGGACGGAATCTGGTGGCCAATTTCGGAACAAAAATCCTATACAAATATTAAGAATCGGTACTCCTTAAGCCATCGGATCGAGAGTGAAATTAGGTATGATGATCTGTGAAAAGAAATGTGAAAATTCTAAATAAACAAAATAAAACTATCGCTACGAAGATTTAACTTTCACTTTAATTTTTATTAGTTTCAGTATTATTTTTATATTTTGTGATTTGTGTTTTCGAAATGTGTGCAACCCTAATTTCAATCCAATCGCAATTTGGTTTAGGAGTACCGATGGAGATCGAGTTTAAGCTTGCCACGAAATTGGATTGAAACTGAATTGGGATTGAAACTGATATCAGTTGTAGGCCTCCAGCTGCCAGTCTGTATTCTTATAAACTGTGTTCATGTCTTTGCCCCTGCCCTCACACAATATCTTTTGAAACAGGAAATCTTCCACAGGATTGGAAGCATGCCATAGTCATTCCAATTTTTAAGAAAAGTGATAAAACGAAGACAAAAGATTATCGTCCAATTATCCTTACAAGTATTAAAGTCAATATAATGGAAAAAATTATATGTCACCAACTAACACATTTCTAAATAGTCAATGTGTGATATTAACCAAGCAACATAGCTTAGTTCTAAAGTGATCCACTGTCACTAATTTGCTGGAGTGCGTACATGCCTAAAGCAACAAAGTAGACAACCGTAATCCTGTAGATGTGGTGTATTTGGATTTTGAGCGTACATTTGACAAAGTCGTTTACGAAAGTTTACTGATCAATTTGGACCACTTTTGTCTACATGAAAAGCTGCACAAATTGACAGGGAACTTCTTAAAGGGAAGAAAATTCATCTTCGAGCCGCTTTATGTCGCGTCGCGTCTCGTTGCTGTTAGTGACACCCAACGCCGTGCAACGCATCCTCAAGCTGCTTCACGTCGTGTCTCTGTCTGAGCTGACCCTAAGTCACACAAAGACAGGATACAAGCTCTGCGCATCACTACACTCGAAGAAAGACGAGTGCGTGGTGACTTAATTGAGACCTTCAAAATCTTAAAAGGTTTTTACAATGTTCCTGATAAGAAACATATATAAAACAGGCGTCACAATATGCCACTACGACATGCACGATCAATCACCAATGCTGCACACCACATCCTGCGCAATAGAATCGTGCAGAATTGGAACAGACGACCAGAGGTTGTGGTCGCCGCAAAGACAATTAATGCTTTTAAAAACAAGGTGGACCGATGGTTAAGGGAAGAAAAATTTATCCTAATAGATTAAGCAATACAATTTTATCACTGCGTGATAAAGGTTGCTCGCCTACCATCAAGTAAATAAATCATACTAATATTATGAATTTAAAAGTGTGTTTATTGGTTGATTTGTCATAATATCAAGCAAAAATGGAGCATCAAATCACCATGAGATTTAACATACAAGGTAGGATACAGTCTATGGGTTGGAGGACAACTTTTTTACCCAACGTTATTTGCAACTCTCTGCACCTGTCCGACATTAGTAAATCCAAAAGTAAATACAATTATATTATACTTAATTATTTTTTTCCGCGGCTTATGAGTCAATTTACGTTTTTTTGACACTTTATTATATAACTTATTTATTAATACTTATATTATATAACTTATTTAATTTTATTATATAACTAGTTTTAATATCTGTCTGTTAGAGTAGTTTGCAATTTATTTTCTGATAAGCTTGAGACTTTAAACTTTAAAAATAACTTTGAACTAGATTTCAATGCAAGGTTAACTAGCTTCTTAATCGGTATCCTTGCTTTTTCGTCTGTTGGCTACAAATGTTGCAATTGATTTTATACATTTTTGAAATTTCCGGCATAATCTCATCAAGACGTTCAAAATCGAATGAAAACTTTACAATTAACAAATTAAATTGTTACATACATAACATCACGTTTGTGTCAAAGAGGGGTAGGCAGAGATCAAAGAATGCGACTAACTACGATCCTGACACACTTCCTTTTATCCTTTTATTCATCAACATGCATCATAGCTAGGGCATGTAATATCGAAAGGTTTTTAATTCCAATATTGATTTCCGATATCGAATATTAATATCGGAATAACGATACCAATATCGGAAATGAACATATTTAAGTGGCATTAGATACGAAAAAAAAGGGGATACTCAAGTATTTCGCATGATCTGTTTTAGGGATTAGGTCTAGGTTTTAGGGATAGGTCATTATATGTAAGCATGTTTGCCTTCGCAGTGTGAATGTGACATGTAATTTAAGTGTTGATTTGTTCTGGTTAACTTTAATATGTTATTCCTTTAGCCACTTCTCAACTTCTGCCAAGTATTTCTGTAGTTTGGCAGAGGCTTTTATGGGGTCTCTGTGCACTGAGAGAAAAGCTATATCATCTGCACACGTAGCTGTTGTGTCGTTGGTATTTGTGAGAAGATCAGCAATTTACCTATACAGGGTGGCCCAAAGCGTGACGGTAAAAACGAAAATTTAGATGTTATGTATGTTCAGCGATTTTTAGTAGTTTCCGAGATATTATTTGTTTTAGGTATTTTTTACAGTTTAATTCCTACTGCTGCTTTATTAGTTTATTTTTTTTCCAAAAAAATGATTTTATGGTGCGTTTTCAATGTCTTTGTAATCACTAATAAATCGGCTGTTATAATACAAAAAAAAATACCCAATTATTGACAATATCTCCCGAAATCACAAATCAAATATTAAAAAAATAAGTTTTAGGTAAAGGGTCTTATGAACTTAAATGACAACTAAAAATCAAAAGGTGGTCAAAGAGACTTCTGATTGATTTTAAAAACTACTGCTAACACTAGACTTTTATTGTGACTAGGAATAAACATCATTTTATAGGACTTTTTTTTGAGATTTTAATGATCAAGGAAGGTGTAAATCTAAAATCAGTGTAAATTAAATTAAATCTTATTTTTCTTTATAACACATAATTTTATTTTTTCCCAGACTAGAATGATTGAAAAACTACTTCCAAGTAAGTAATTGGTTTAGAAAAACGTCTTACTGTAAAAAATATGATGATAGAGATTGGTTCTCTTAAGACCAAAAACTTTTAATAGGTTATCCTGTAATCTGTAAGAACTATTTTCTGTATTTCTTTTTAAATTTTAGGTGGTTAATTTTCTTCAATAACTTAAGATTTATAAAATATAGACCCACACGTCCAAGAAGCTAATATATGTATGTCACTGGAAAGTGCACTACGAACAAATAGTTAAAGTCAACTTTTTTGACCTTTTTGGCCTTTCTGAGTGGGTTGTGGGCTACCAACATTCCGAATTATTTCCCTAATTAATAACTACGCTTCTCAATCTGTCATCACGCACATAATAAGCACATGTATTTCGAAATCAACTTACCCGGACAAACTAAAATTTGAAATAATAAGACCCATTTGTAAAAATGGCAAACACCGACATAAATAACTAGAGGCCATAACCATCCATATCCATATCATAAAATAAGATTATATATAAATATTTAATAGATCAATGAAAAACAGTACAGTTTTCAGAAAAACTTTTTAATCTTTGCTATGAAAGTATTTATTTATACTGTACTGTTTAAGTTTTTAAGTTTTAGTTTTCATAATATTTCATAAGATCTTGTTGTGAAAATTCATTAGGGTTACCAAAAAATAAAGGAAAATAACGACATACATAACTTTATGAAATGACTTTTAAATTTTTGAGAAACTTGAAAAAAAATCCATTCTAGTTTGACTAGAATGGATTTATTTACTAAAGCATTTAGGCCAAACTATTTTCACAAGATCTAATGCAGAAATATTATGGAAACTAAAACGCTGGAGACCAATTAAAAGACCTAAGGATTCTGCAATATTGTAAAAGTTGAAAGGAACGAGTTAAACGTAATATTTTACAGTAAAAAGCCTTATTTATCAAAAACATGAAATATTCAAATGAGTAAACTTAGGCCAAACCTGTAAATTTGATGCCACGACCTGCTTTCCATACACTTCTGCAACCACGAACTATGCAGCACTTTCCTTATTATTATAATTAACTCTAAAATTCACACACAAATCTACAAGAAAATTTGTAATCGAAATAACACAATAAACATCTGTCAATTTGACAGTCACAACAATCGTGTTAGTATGACAATGTAAAATAATAATTACTGTACCAATAGTATATGCACCTTATCAGCCTCATACGTCCCTACTGTTTGGGCACGGCCTAATCTTACCTAGGGTGATTTGGGCCATATGTTATCGGCCAAACCAGATCAGATTACACTAGTTTAACCTTGGGCAATCTAGTCGGGCCTAAATACTAAGCTAAACTAGTTTGACCTAGACCGAATTTATTTTGAATTATCATTTAAGTAAATCAATGCTTAAAATTAAAAGGCAAGTCTACCTAATTTAAAAAAAAAACAGTATTGATTAAAAGTGACACAACACTTGTACAAAACTATAAAATAAAATCAGTACTTCTTAGTGTTATGTATTCTGACTGACTACCATACATAATTTTGCAGAAAAATACGACTTCTTCAGACAGTTATGCGTTGACTTTGTTAACATTAACTACTGTGAACAAAATACAAATACTATGTTTTCAACCATTATTCAATAACACTGGCAGCTAAGACTGACATTTAGTCTCGTAGACTGAATCTAATATTGCTCCAATTTTATTATCATATTTAGCAGCTGGCTAAACTACAGTGTCGAATGTGTTTCTTTATATATTTAAATCCTACTAATATTGTATGTTAACATTTAATATGTGAAAGTTTGTTTGTCTGTATGGATGGATGTTTGTTACTCAATCATGCTTCAACCACTGGACGCATCGAGATGAAACTTGGCGTACATATAGGCTAGGTCCTGGAATAGCATATAGGCTACTTTTTATCTCGAAAAATTCAAAAGTTCCCGTGGGAATAACTATAATCGAGCTTAAACGAACTATAGCTATAGCTACAGCTTGATACAGCAAACTTCACTAGTGTAATTGAGGAGTAAATCACAGTATTAATACTGTGATTAAATAAAGGAGTCCCACGCTGATAACCGAATTTAGGGCGGGCTAATTAAGGAGTAAATCACAGTATTAATACTTAATTTAGTATTAATTTAGGGCGGGCGGAGCCGCTGTCAAAGTCTAGTACGACATAAAGGAACACAATACATTGTTATTTTGAGTAATTATTGTGTACATTTTAATTTGATTATTATTTTCTAAATAATAAACAAATTAAAATTAATATTATAATATTAATTTACATTATCATTTATATTATCAGATATTTACGTAATAATGATACGTCAAATTTTAATATATAATTTGTGATGAGTCTGTTATAAAACTACAGTTTTCTATTAATTAACAAAAAAAAAATGGTTATTAAAATCTAAAGAAAGTATTATACGGGCAATTTTTTTGCAATGATTAAAAATAAAATTGGTAATTAAATATTCTTTACATCAAACTTGAAATTTTTAAACACATTTTTTTTAATGATTTCGATAGTCAAAAATTTCATCAAAGCCTCTCGATACTCTGTGACAGACGGACGAACAGACATGAGTGATCTCAAAAAAGTTCTGTTTTTCCTGTTATGGTATAGAACCCTAAAAATAAATATATCTACTATCTATATCTACTACTACTACTATCTACTAAAGTTTTAAAAAAAACGTAAAACAAATATCTCTATCGTATTTTCTTATGGTCACCCTATCAATACACTCAAAGCTATATCAAGGTCAAAAAATTGAGCCACAAAAAAAAAATCATACTGCGCTCTCCAGTGACATCCATATATATGCTTTTTGCACACGTCAAACGGTGCAGATTGCGAAACTTTTTTTAAAATTTTTCATTTACTTTCCAAGATCACAAAAATTCATATATGTATAGGGCTGCCATCCGTCCGGGTTTCCCCGGATTTGTCCTAGTTTGGAGGGCGTCCGGGGAGCGTCCGGGCGGGGTTTTAACTGCAGTCCGGGTGACTTTAATTAAAGTCCGGATTTCTGATCTAGTTTGACAAGAGAGCCACAAAAAAATATTTTTGAAGTTGGTTTATGATCTGTTTTGAAATGGTCTCAGATGTTTAATTTGGTGTAGTCTCTACTTCAAGGATTTTCGTCGTGATTAAACTATAGAGTACGGTAGAGTTGAAGAAAGAAAGTTTTGTGTCAGTAAAAGAATTGGTTTACAACATTGTGTTCATTTAATATGGGAAAACACAGGAAATATGTGAAACATTATAGGGATGAGTGAGAAAAAAATCCCATTTTTAAAAGTAAGTACCTGCCTGCCAGTGTTACCAGTAAGTACATTACTAATTGCATAAATGACGTTAAAAATGTTTGAAAAATGTTTATTTTAATCAGGCTATTTGGTTTTTAGTGGATAACCGTAAAGCGTTGGGTCTCGCGCAACCAAGAGGAGGGGAGTTTATCAACTCGAACTCGAAGTGGACGCCCGCGGCACATTGATGCGACTCAAAGAAGATTCATGGTGGTTTATCCATTAGCTGATCAGTCACAAATACAGTTTATGCATGATAACTGTCCTGTGCATCGAGCGCATATAGTGCAAGATTGGTTTACTCAACACCGGATATTAATGTTATTCCTTGCCCTGCAAAATCACCAGATTTAAATCCCATAGAAAACCTATGGGGCTTGATGGTGCAAAGA
This sequence comes from Apoda limacodes, assembly GCA_946406115.1. NCBI lineage: Eukaryota > Metazoa > Arthropoda > Insecta > Lepidoptera > Limacodidae > Apoda > Apoda limacodes. Next base: position 45,362,524 of record OX291540.1, read on the forward strand.
TGGGACATGCGAAATGAAAGAACTACAGAGTCATTATATTTATATTAGATATTTGTCCTATTATAGTCGGATCTATGAGGATTTATGTTTTATTTTAATTTAATTATTTATTTTTAAAGTAACTCTATAACTAAATATTTTGTAAATAGTTTAGTCGTGAGCCCACTTAAATATTTATTTTATTCTGTTTTTTAGTATTTGTTGTTATAGCGGCAACAGAAATATATCATCTGTTAAAATTTCAACTGTCTAACTATCATGGTTCATGAGATACAGCCGGAGCCTTAGTAATAGGGTTCCGCTAATTACCCTTTGGGTACGGAACCCTAAAATTAAAGTACTATTTTTCTTACAGATATTATTTTACCTTTCAATATATTTAAGACATAACATATTTTTTTTACTTTGTTGTTTTTCAAAATATAGCAGCGTTACCTTATGGTTAAGTTTCAATTTTCTTTTCATTACGAAAACGAATACTTAAGCTATAGCCATAGGAAATATATATATATAGAAAAAAGAGACATTTATACGAAACCCTAAAAATAAAGTGCTATTTCTCTTACAGATATTTTTGTACATTTCAATATATCTAAGACATAACAATTTTTTTTTTACTTTGTTGTTTTTCAAAATGATCCAGCGTTACCGAATGAATGGTGACTTGTATTTTTTTTTATGCTTATGGTTAAGTTTCAATTTTCTTTTCATTATTGTAACTAACCCCCCAAAGAACACATATACTAGCTACCCTTAACGTACCTACCTAACTAACCAGTATGGACAAGAAAAGATTATAAGACAATATGAACACGAAACTTGAAAATTGAAGTATAAATTTATCGAAGGTTTGGCTATGTGATTGTCTGAGTGGTAGGACCTTATTGTGTAACGTAGACCGCAGGTTCTTTAAGAGAAAGACTGAAACACCGTTCTAGTAATGAAAATAGTATCCTCTACCCCTATGCGCTTTTTATTTTTCTAAAAAAAATAAAAAGGCGGGAAGCTCCACCCAGCGCTTCCCACGGTACGTGTCCATACCGAGGCTAACTTAGCGCACATCCCCCGAAGGAGTAGAGGTGTGAAATCATAAATGGTATAACCATTAAATTATCGTTGCAGCCGAAGCTGAAGACCGAAGTCTTAATATGTTGTTTCAGGAACAAATCCTTGTGCGTGCATAGCACAAACACTCAGCCTTAGGCCAAAGAGTGTGACATCCATTCGCACAGACACAGCCATGACATTGTCAAGAGAGCACGCCTCGTGTTAAGCACACTCCGAAGAGCAGGACGCAATAAACCCCACTGAACCATTTGTGTAGTAGGTAATAATTATTATGTACCAATGGAACAGCCATGGAATTCACCAAGAGGGCACGCCCCATGCTTAACACACTCCGAAGAGCAAGACGCAATAAGACCCACTGCATCCATGTAACTTCAGTCGTAGATTATAAATGATATATTTCGGTTTTCAAGCCGGCGTCCACACCTTACATGATCAATGATTCATAAACAGGTTAAATGTATAGGTTTATTATGAGTTCAAGTACGAAGAAATATAGTTTATAGTTTCTTTGATCGATTAACGATAGAATAAGTGTGAGTTATATTATTTATGTAATATTCAGTATCGCAGCTTTTTAGGAATTTAGTCGCGAACCAAATATGATTCCATGAGTTGTTACCAGTCGCGTAGGTGAAGGACCTTTACCATTCTACACTGTGTAATCTGTTGTCGTCGTTCAAGTCTCTCGGCACTGAACTCACGTTCGTATTTGACCCAAACAAACGGATCGAAACGTAAGGCGAGAGATGTTCAAACCGTCTGTAAGCTCAGCCGATGTAACTTGAAGCCACTAACGAATGTTAACGATAAACATTCTGAGAGACCAGTAGGTTTTAAGCTTCCGATCCCCGGGCATGCCTCCATTTCATCTCCTTGTCTCCTCTTTACTTTACTCAGGCGAGGCCTTTTTACCTGTGTAATATAGAAGCATTATAAACAATCAAACCTCAGAAGCAACGTCCATCACTAATACAAGCAAAAGAGTAGCATTCCAATATTCAAATCGCTACAAGACTTCTCCCTATTTGGTGTCACCAGTCGCGTAGGTGAAGTATCACTGTCGCCTTCGCGTAATCAGCGTCCGACTCCCCGCAACATGGCAACGGCTTACGCGTCAATTTAAATAAAACAACAATTGCCTTCTTTCGCAGTTTTTCGACTCTGACAGACAGCTCGGGGCAAGGACCTTTACCCTTCTACACTGTGTAATCTGTTGTCGTCGTTCAAGTCTCTCGGCACTGAACTCACGTTCGTATTTGACCCAAACAAACGGATCGAAACGTAAGGCGAGAGATGTTCAAACCGTCTGTAAGCTCAGCCGATGTAACTTGAAGCCACTAACGAATGTTAACGATAAACATTCTGAGAGACCAGTAGGTTTTAAGCTTCCGATCCCCGGGCATGCCTCCATTTCATCTCCTTGTCTCCTCTTTACTTTACTCAGGCGAGGTCTTTTTACCTGTATTGTATAGCAGTAGTATAAGCAATCAAACATAAGAAGCAACATCCATCGCTAAATCAAGCAAAAGAGTCGCATTCCAATATTCAGGTCACTACAACACTACCACCTTTTATTAGCCATCAGAAAGGTACATAATTCCTCTCATGTTAGAATGTATTCACTCAATAATACATTGCATTTTATATCAATTTATCGCATTTTGCATATGCCCACCTCATACGCTTTCTTTATATATTGTGGCCACGCGACGCTCGCCGCTGCCTATGTATGTCTACGTAAACTTATGCTGTCCCGGGTGTTCTAGTAATGAAATTTATTTTATTTTCGAATTTAGGTTTTTAACTACATAAATGTGTTAAGCCCGTCTTTAGAAAGTCTACAAAAATATTAAACACCTCCACCGCCACGATTCTGGCTAACTATTTCTAAGTCCTCGATCTTCCACGATCTTATTTAATTATTATTTTGATAATTATGTTAGTTTTATATAACAATTTTATTTTATGTAAATATTTTTTTTTTTTCTTTTTTTTTTTTTTTCAAATTTTATATTATGAAGGACGAAGATGGCTTGGTAAACGGGTAGGCTTGGCAGATGGGTACATTATGAAAACGAATACTTTAGCTATAACCATAGGAAATATATATATAGAAAAAGAGAAATTTATCAAAAACATTAATTATAAAATTTAAAAAAAACTATTTTTACTAGATTGCATGTGTTTTAATTTTTGCAAACAAATCAAAAAGTTCTCATACCAATGGGTCCTTTTCAGAGAGAACTAGATGTCAAAACATAAAAAAAAGTAATTTCTAACAAAAATACTCAATACGGAAGTAGCGTAATTTGAACCATAGGCTCGGCAATTTAAGTCGCAGCGTCTATTGATCACACCACGGGGCCACGGGGCAGACAACGTTTAATGTGAAATAAACAATACTTATGTAGAACAACACTGCTGTTTACACCTAATTAATTTGTTAGGTTAAGAAACCAAAAGATATAAGAACAGTTTAAATAAACTGGTTAGTATAAAGAAAACTTAACCTAATTTCGTCGATTAAAGGATAATATTATTGACAGTTCTGATAATGTTAATGTGTGAGTGCGAGATTTACAGAATGGCTCCACGCAATTTTAACCTTTACACTATGCATGGACTTTAGCAAATGACTGTACGACGATGAGACGCATTTGCTGTATTTGGTGTTTTTAGCACCAGTTTTGAAAGATATAACGAACTTAAAACTCATATTTCAAGCTGAAAGTGCTAATATTACTAAAATTTATAATGACCTACGCTTACTTCTAATTTCAACAACAAAAAGAGTCTTTAAGCCAACATCTTTGATCGTTTGCCAGGAGGGTGATCAATTCGATAGAGAAATCGAGGCCGTCAAGTCCGCACTTTGAAAATCTAGTGCCGAATTTGGAAATCCTGTCTTAGACCTTGGAAGCATTGATTTTGGACAAAAGTTTGAACAAGTTTCCAGAAAAGGAAACGTGTCGTAAGGCATATTGAACGAAGTGCGCAAGAGATGCTCTTTGGTTCTTAATCACTTGTGCCAAGAAATTGTCAACAGATTTCCAGATAATATGTATGCTATTCAGGGCCTGGGCTTTAAGCCGTGAATCGCTTGTTTGACGCAAAGCACTCGAACAAAAATTTGTGCCATGCCTTGAGCATTATCTTCTCCAAATGTTAATAGAGACAATATTGAATGTCAGTGGAGGGCGATGGGCACTTTAATAATAGATGATATTCCTGGCGTGGAAATAAACAATCTCACGCCCGAGATATTTGGGATGTGAGTACTAGAAATGACTAATGCAGGTGGACAAAAAAAATTTTAAAGATCTTGCAGAATTTGCATTGCGGGCTTTGTCTTTGCCAATAAGCAATGCCACTGTATAGAGGATATTTAGCATCATGAATATCGTTAAAACGAAACTAAGAAACAAGATGCAGTTGCCTATGTTGCAGACTATTACACGCATCCGACTCTTCTTGGGCGTTAGAAAAATCTGTTGCCACATTTTTGTGCCCAAACATGAAATGGTGAAACTGCACCAATCAAAAATTTTGTACCCGAAAGCTACAGACCCTTCGACAGCAGCTGCTGGAACCTCCAGCTCATCGCCTGCAAATGGTGATGATGATGATGGAGGTATTTTAGATGAAATGGTTCTATTAACAGGTGATAAATAATAGATTAAGCCATTTCTTCTCAAGTTTTATTACTATAGTTTTTATTTTCATTTTTACTCAATATGTAAAAAAAATATAAATATTATTGTCAAGTACAAAAACGATCTCAAAATGATTCTGTAATAATGATTCAAGATATATATTATTAAATACATAAATACGCACTTCTTATTTTTTTCATATTATGTTGTTTTATTTATTATAAGAAAAAAAATACTTTTATGTGTAGGTTAGTTAGTAGATAACTAATAAATGTAATCACTTGGATATATTACTTAAAATTGGGCGATATTAGGCTACTTTTCATAAGAAAAAGTCGGGCGATTTTAGGCTACTTAGCAGCAAATTTTTGGCGACTTGAACCCGAATTCATCTGGCAACACTGGTTATAATGTCGCATAAGTTCTATTTTTTTTTCTTGGAAGATTACCACAGATATATATATAAGTATATGTACTTGTACATAATACTATATAATTTGTGAGTATATGTCCAGGAAGGTTACCGGCCGTGCAAAAAAAAGGAGTAAATGGACAACTATGTTGGAATAAAACTAGAAGACGCGCATGAGGTGACGAGACAATCGAAAGATGGAATCAAGTTGGAAATTATAAGAGATATCATAGATGAATGGACAGAAACAGATGAAAATGAATATGGTTGTTCAATCTCAGAGGGAATAGTTAGTAAATAATAAATGGTTAAAACTTAGTATAGACGAGCCCCCTGCATTCAGGGCTGAAAAAAAAATATTCGAATTTGAAAATTTTGAGGTTATGTGCTCAAAGTGCTAATTCAGCTCACTCATTATAAAAACTATTTATACAGCCAACCTAACATATCCTACTTGCCACCTAACTTGGTTTTGTGCTTAAAATTATCTTCAGTCACTATACTTAATTGTTACGTGGTTCAAACACAGTTGAAAAAGACAACCTGACGGCTTGTAGTAAACAGCTAAAGTAGTCTTGTATTAATATTATAGTTTGTTTGAATGATTTCCAATATCATTCTCCGCAACAGAGGGGGAGGAGGGGAAGTGGGTTTCATAAAAGATAACGTGAAGCGTCTGACGTTAGTCTGCTGCCACTGGAAAGATTAATTAACCAACTTCACTTCTGCCTTATCTCCGGCGCTGCGGGAATAGCAGCCTCTCCACCCCTATGTAACAAAGGCACAGGCACTCACGCTTCCTCCGCAGCTTCCGCTTGTTAGTAGCCTCAACGGCTACAGGTCGCGCAGTTCCTGCGCCTTTGTTACAGTGGGTGGGGACTGCTCTCCCTCCGCGGTCTTAAAAAACTCTATGGGTAGGGCAGACCAAGAAAACAGCGTGTCGGGGTTGACAGAGTCAGTTTTTAATTCAAGTCTTTTTTCCAACAATCCAAGATTTCACTACTTTTGAAACTGTGCTCAAAATTGCTTCGGTGATTAAACTCTTAACTGTGTGGTGAACAAAAGATGACTAAATGACAAATAAAAAACAACACTGAGAGCATATCAAACACATTTTTCCATAGTACAGAGATAGAATGAAACAAACTCAGCTATTCAACTAATTTCAAAAATTCATAACTAAAAAAATATTAATTTCCTTAAGCTGAAACTTTCCAGTTAAACTACCAATAAATAGACCTTTGTACTAAAACAACATGAGCTGTAAAATCGTGGGGTAGTGTACTAATATAGTGTTGGGGTGTACAAAAGGGGGTGCTGAGGAAAAAAGTCCGGTTTTTATTCCCTTGCGCCCCCTTTTAGTTACTCTGACCCAATGCATTGTATGAGGTCTAGTTGTGACATCACAGTGCATTCATTTTCGGTCAAGAAAATGATTCCAGGCATGAATGGCACAAATGATTGAATTTTTGTTTGATTGAAATGACTGAATTAATGTGTATAATGCTTTTCAAAAACACCCCTTAAGGCTATGTTTCAATTCACTACTGAGTGATTATGTTTTGCCTGTTAAAGTTGATTTTCCACCCTTTTCGGAACGAGACTTTAATATTCCCAACTATATGGGAGTGTAAATAATTCACCTTGACAGTTGGAAAATTACCCTGAGCCACCCCAACTGACTATAGATTCCAGAGATTTTTTCTTACTGAGATTCAAAACAAATACAAATGTTTGTCTTGGGGGGGTAATAATCCTGTGCCCCTTAGTTTGGCAGGCAGCTACTACTACCAACTATGAAAAATGGATAATATTAAATACATCAAATATGCATGTAAATAACAAAAAAATTATTTGGGTGGTTCTCTGAAATTTGGTTAACTTTTGACCTAATTTTGACAGAGGGGTTTTTAGATGACAACAGTAAAGTTTTTATTCCATACTGTGGGTATGACATTTAGTTTGTTGCATCCAAAAGGGCCAGTCACTTTACTTAGTATTTTAAGAGAAATTTACTAATTATTATCATTAACAGTAAAATTATAAGCAACACAGGAGAATTCTGTATGCTAAGTAATATCAGTTATTTCAACTATCTCAAGTTTAGAATCTATTTCCAGTCACAGTCTAAAGGTAGACAATTACTTTTTGACACAGTGATAAGTTACTTTTTTTATATACTACTATGGTGACAAACAAGCTTGCAACCCTTCAAAAACCCAATAACTTCTGTCTTGGAGAAGCCTATACTGTAGTCCTTAGAGAAAACCTTGGCAGGGAGCTCATTCCACAACCTAAGCATTTGTGGGAGGAAATTTCTCTGAAACTACACTGTATATGACCATTTAGGTTCTAAGGTGTGAGGATAAATTCCCTGCCGATGGCTTTTAAAGATCAGTAAAACAAACTATTTCTTCAGTAATCAAATTAGACTAATTTTTTTTCTCAGTTGAACAATACTCATTCTTCTAGCTTCAGCTCTTAGTTCATTATTCATTATGGAGGAACCTCAAGTATATTTTCCGTGTGATGGTGGCAGCGTATTTTGGTCAATATATTTATCAGCGAATCCAAACTGATCAAGTAACTTTAGCAGCAGCCTATTTATTACTAGACCATGCAACTAAAAATCAACGAAAAAGTTAAGGATGGTGGAAAACAACGTTATTGATTAGTAAAACATAAGATTTATGATATAAGTATAATAAATATTGTCTTAATATATTAATTACCAAACAAAACCACCAAAACTAAAATTGAAAATCTTATAAAGTTTTTTTTTTAATTATTAGTAGTAGTTTTTCACGTTATGGCATGCTACAAATTGAGGCATGCTTCTTGTTGCATACTACATACGCCGACACCTTGCGACCGATGTAGCATGAGGCAGTCTATTTTACGCCGAGGAGACATCGTGCTGCAATGTCGAAATATTTTCAAACACCACAGTGAAATTTGTTACTAAACCATGTAACTAAAAATCGGCCAAGTGCGAGTCGGACTTTCGCACGAAGAGTGTGGTGCACGCCATGTATAGTGCAACAAACTTTTTCAAAAGTCAAAACTACAGTCGCCATATTGAAATAGTGTGAACTAACAAAGACACTTGAGACCGTACACCCAAGGTCAGAAAGTCAGAAAAGTTTGTTGTAATGGAAATTGCTACAGAGAAGCTATCTGCAATAAGTTAACTCTCGAGGTCGAAAGCACCATGTACAAGTTGGCGTTTGCGCGTTTTGTTCAACTTAGAGTAAAGTCATAATCTGTCATCATCTGTCACACGTGAAATTGGTAAAGGTAAGCTAAAGATTTGCGGCATGCGTTTTTTGGGTCTTTCTAATGAATACGTTTTTACAGTCGCTCTCTCAGTCGCCTACAAGTAATTGATAGATAAGATTGCAAAATTAAAAATCAAAATATATTCAAATTTCAATAACAAAGTACAAACGTTTTTATTTAGAAGTGTACTTGCGTTATATTTAGAATAGCATGAATTTAGTACATCTCGGTCTGCCATTATCACTGTTTGTAACTGCTTGCGATTTGGTAGTTATTTTTCTCGTGTAATGTTTATTTCACTGTTTAATTGTGTTTTTAACTTCGTATTTGTTCATTTCGATGAGTTTTATTTGTCATAATGGCTATAATTCATATAGAGTCTGGCATAGTCGCGTTTTAAATTATTTTTCCGGGGTCTGGTCTTGCAACGAATTTTTTCCCCTAACATAATATTATTTAGCCTGAACTATTTTTACAAAAACAAAACATACAGCCACGGAATAATTTATTACCTTTTACCCCAAAACTAGGTGTATATAACCTTTTTCGTTATTTGAATACATTTTTGGTGTATACAAAAGATCGTAAATATGGCGCACACATAAAAGCATCTTCTTGTACAAAAAATAATTATATACAGGTAAGCCCTGTAATTCGAGGATCAAACGTAAAGGGGGGAAAAAGAGGATCATCCCCAACAGTTAATCCTTCTATGGTGTGCCCGGAGATCGACGGCACAAAATTTATGACATGTTTTATTTTTATGAAAAAATAACGTTTTTAGTCATACATTGGTATATTAGTCAAAGAGAATTGTTAAAACCAGATATTTTTTGATGTTTTCTTATTGCCATAGAGTTGATCTTCACAATAAAAGTGATTTGACAACTGTGGGTACACTAACTAGCGAGTAAAGGCAGATTTTGTAAGAAAAGTTCAAGTCGCACGATTTTTTTTCCAACTTTAAGGCCGTGCTGAGAAAAAAGTGCGCTACTGAAAAGTGGCCCTTTATTGAAAAGGAATGCCTGTTTAATTAGGATTTCATTGAGTGCCGAGTCAGTTGAGCTACGATAAAAAAGAACCTGTTATGGTGTCAGTTACTTTTGCATTAGCGGTATAAAAATGTTGTTTCTTGACATCTTTTGTCCCTTTTTACACTCGGGCACTATCCAGCTCAGTTTTGCTTAGCTTAGTGTGTTTTGTGACTGCAAGTGGCTCAAAAGGTAGTAAATGAAAATCCAATGGTTTAATGACTGAAAAGATGGTTTCGCGCTAATTTCTAAAATAATAATTACAAAGAATGTTTAAAATGCCTTCCTATGGCTTCCAGACGCATTCGACTGTTGTTGCGTTAAAGTCTACGCAACGCGCTTCTGTTCGATCTCCGGGCATACCATAGAATGAGTAATTGTTGGGGATGACCCCTCTTTCCCCCCTTTACGTTTGATCCACGATTTATAGGGTCAACCTGTATATATATATATGTAACTTACTTACTGAAGACATATCTGTATGGCTAAGTCCTTCACAAGGATAAATCAAACATCATCACCATCAACTTAACAGGGCAACAAACTTTTCTGACCTGGTGTATGGTTGCTAGTAGGTATAGTGGAAGTGCACACCATTTTAATATAGCGACAGTATTTTTTTATTTTTGACCTCCAGATCAAAAATGTTTGTTGCACTGTGTGTGGTACTTACTTACCAATTATAATTTTTAACAGCCATTTTTGGGTGTATTCTCAACATTTTACTTCCAAAAACTAGTCTCCTCCACCGATGGTTGTTTAGCGATTTTTTTTTAAAGTGAAAGTAGTTCGTGCCCATTGAGTAAATATTTAGTAGGCTATCAACATGTGCAAGGGGTCATTCAGATTTTTAGTTTTAGTGTTCCATCACTAAATTATTTGGAATTGCCCCTGGGTGAAAATACTAATTCGTTCGTATAATTGAGTCTCCTGTCATCTTGACACCGTTGAACTTAAGTCGGATACAAAAATAATCAATTTCAACAACCATTCTCAAACCTCAAAGATAGTTTGAGTCCCGGGAAAGGACATTAAAAAATGAACTATAGCTACAGCTATAGCTTGTTATAGCAAACTTGATTGGTATCATTATTAAGGAGTTGACGTAGAAATTCTACGCCGATAGCCAAATTTACAGCGGAGCCGCTGGCAAAATCTAACAACAAATATGTCAAATGAGCAAGACTGTCATAATGATAATGTTTTAAATTTATATGTATATCAAAATGTATATATGATCACTTTACCAATTACTTAACAAACAGCACAGAACTTGTACCAATGCAATGTGAAATTAAAACTTGAACAAATGTCAAATTTGCATAACAATAAGAACCAACCTTTGATATCAACACAATAACTTAAAAACGAAAAGTAGAATAAAATTAATGTAAGTTTATGTAACCTATTGATCAGCAGATGGAGTTAGACAGAAAGGAGTTGTACGCAGGACATGTCATCAAGGAAGAGATCGTGGTCGGCCCAGAGGTGCTGCAGCAACCTCAAAGTGAGAGTAAATTCGTTAAAATTGAGACAGATATTGGTATCTAGTTTTATGGCAAAAATGGAATATAATTTTGTTGTTTGTCAGTCTATATGGACATATGTCACAGTCTTATAATTTTGCTATATTTGGAATGATTCTGTTTAAATTACTGGAAAAAGTTTATGTGTACTGCTTAATTATTATAGGTGACTTAAATTTATTTCTTTGTTTTCAGGTGTTAAGTCGCAACGCCGCCAATTGACGTCCCACCTGAGAAAATCTACAGCTAAAAAACCATATAGCTGTGATATTTGTAGTAAAAAATTTACTAATAGCCGTAATTTGACAAATCATATATTGCAGACACATACAGTTGATAAACTATATTATTGCGATATATGTAAATTAAATTTTATTCAAATCAGTCATTTAACAGCTCATATGCGGATACACACGCGTATTCCATCTTTCTTTTGCAATGTTTGTAATAAAAAATTTACTTATTGTAAAAATTTAAAAATACATATGCGGAGACACTCAGGTTATAAACCTTACAATTGTAATGTTTGTAATGAAAAATTTGGTCATGTCACCGTTTTAGGAAAACATTTGCGGACACACTCAGGTGACAAACCATATTATTGCGATGTATGTGGTAAAAAATTTCCTTACCGCAGTTATTTAATAACACACATGCAGATACACACGGGTAATAAACCATATAGTTGCAATATCTGTAGTAAAAATTTTACTTATAGCTGTAATTTATCAACTCATATGCGGATACACACAGGTATTAAACCCTTTATTGTAAACAGCACTAGAAGCCGCAATACTGGTAGTGCTGTTTACAAATCATAATTGATGTAGTGTTTGCAATAAAAAATTTACTTACTCCAGTAGTTTGAAAAAACATATGCTGGTACACACAGGTGTTAAACCTCAAAGTTGCGATATCTGTAATAAGAAATTTACTAAAACCACTAGTTTAAATAAACATATTATGCGGATACACAGAGGTAAGAAACTTTTGCGAAATATGTAAAAGGAAGTTTCCTCAAAAAAATTGTTTAACAACACATATGCAGAAACACACAGGTGAAAAACCGCAGTGTTGCGATATTTGTAATAAATAATTTACTTATAGCAGTAATTTAGCAATTCATATACGGATTCACACAGGTGATGTACCATATTGCTGCAGTGTTTGTGATAGAAAATTTACTTATATGGGTAGTTTAAATTACATATGCGGATACACACAGGATCTAAACCTTATGACTGACAATTCATAAAAAATTTAACCTACTGCTTAGGTTAGGATCAGTTTGTAATTTACATAATCGACCTAAAAAAAAAGAGTTATTTTCATTTCACATTTTTATTTCCTTTCCTCTAATTAAACAAAAGGAGTAGGTTCTCAATTCGTCTGTATGTTTTTTTTGAAGTGAAAACTTATTTAGCGGCGTCGTGCACTTTTTAGGTATGGGTAAAAAATGTTAAACTCGCGTCAGGTCACGTGTCCTGATCGAAAATTCATATATAATTCGTAAGACGGAACTCGTGTCAGATTTATTTACATTAGGTTAGTTTTTTTAATAGGTAAAAAATGATAACTCGCGTCAGACTGATCGTCAGACGGACACCATAATGCCACGCCATAAAAATTTCGCAAGCCGGAAACTATGGAAACCATGATGAGTAGTACAGACAAGATATAAGAAACACACACGACCTTTAAGTTTTTGCATTGCGGAGGCACCACTTTGAATAAAATAAACACAATAATATACCTTTGAATTATAGTTCCGCGTCACTACGTGCAAAGTTATATGGGTCCTACTCTAGTTGACGATTCAACATTCTAAGGTGGCTCTTCTCTCTGCCTTTAATTTCATGCGATACCACACGCTGCCTTGCTGATTTGCGCGTGTGTGTGGTTGTGGGTGTGTGTATATATGGTAGGGTGTGTGTGTATGTGGGAGGGATTGTGTATGTATAAGGAACTGTATTTATGTGTACGTGCGCACGTTCGTTTGTGCCTGTGTTGTATGCACATCTATTTTTTATCTTAGATGCTTATCTCAGGCGATCAAGCTTGTTCAAAGAAAGTAAGTTAATAATAAATAAAAAAAAATATGACATTTATTAAGTCCCGTATTTGTAGTGCGCACAAAGGGCCCAGATAATTGAAAGTTTCCATGATTTTAATTCAGTTTCTGTGATTGAAGGTGTGAATTAGTTAAGGATACGAACTGTGTATATGAATCTGTGGTATGACCATAGCGTAAAATCCTAGGTCTGTCGGTGTGACTGTGATTGTCAATTCTTATATAAAGAAATTGATTGTTTCATTATGAAATGAAAGGACAAAAGCGACACTTTAAAATATATATACAACAGGCGTATTTACAAGTAGTGTTGGAAAATATTTGAAATTTATAAGTTATGATTAGTGACGATGTCAATAGTTTGATTGATAAAAACGGCATGTTTTACATGGATGTCGACGGCAAGGAACGGTACCAATTAATGCGATTCGAAGTAGTTTCTGTGTTTGGTTTAGTTTCGACAAGAATTAATAAATAAATAAATAAATATATTTTTTTGACATTACACACTGCGCCGTCTGACCCTAAAGTAAGCAAAGCTTACAGATACATTTAAATATTTTTTTTGTAAATACATAAACATAAATACACCCTGACTCAAGACAAACACATTTTTTTTATCACATTAATGTTTGTACAATGCGGGAATCGAGCCTACACCCTCTGCACAGCAGTCGGCCACAATACCAATTATATAGGCTGCGAGGGAATCGAATACACTTTAGATTCGGATTTTGACCATAGGTTATATAGATGGAGGTTAATGAAGAATAAGTCTAGTTTCGTTATTCTGTTGTAGAATTGGGAATAAGTATTTTTAAGTTTATGACTTCCGTAAAGTAGGATGAATGCTCCTTTGACCAGCCTCCCCCCAAATATCAGCCAGGCGTGCTTTGTTCTGTGATAAATAAGAAGTAACATGCCATATCTTTAACTAACGTCTATTTTTTAAAAGAATATATATATTCGACATAATCTTCCAATTATCGTGCCTATCCCTTAGTTAGGGTTCCTTCAATCTCCATTTCACTGATTGTTCTACCGATATAAGCAAATTTCAACAAAAATGTGTAATTTTACACAGTTAATAAGAAAAATTAAGTAAATTTTCCCCTGAATTTAGAATTTAATAGAGGGCTGACGTTTGGTCCATTTGTTTGGATGGAGAGCCATATATCAGCCGGGTGGTTGAACTTTGGTACCAGAACTGTTCCAAATATCAGCCACCACTTATATTTTTTTACTAAAATATCCTTTTTTAGTTTGCTATGTACTTTTCCGTACTTAACATTATTTATAACAAGTTAAATTTACTTTAGTAACAGCTTCCTTAGTTTCAAATTACTATATCGTCATTCATTAACTAAAATAATAAAAATTAATTGTGGAGTACAATCACAACCATAAGTCTTTTCCATTATTTTGTTTAAGTTATTTTTTGTCTTTAAAATAGTAGTATGGACATGCACCCACATCATTATTTAGGGGATTGTTTCTTTTCACCAACTACTTAAGTCCTACATGACAGTAGGTGAGCCTATCACCACAACACTGTTTGTGATGCAATATATCTGGACTTAGGAGTCTTTATATATGTCGACGATGAAAGTGTCAACTTGATTTTCGGTAAAGGGTAGATGGAGGTACAAAGACTAACATAAAATCCTTTTTAACACTGCTAAATCAGAGGTTCACGTACAAACCCCACGCGGACGAAGTAGCGGATAAAGGCTCGTAGTAGTATGAATTCTTTTTTGCCACAAGTAACGAATCTCATGGCCTGAATGTATGGTAAAAATATAACCATCAAATCTTAGAGTATAAGCATCTAAAAGCCCGAAAAATGTTAGGCTGATGATTAGTACGCATGAGGCTGTTATAACATCCAAGGCGGCCGATATTAGGAAAATACCACAAAAATTTTATGCATAATAATAATGCAAACTCAACATTACAAGCTACAAGTAACGAGTAAGAGTCTAAGGTTATTGTTTATTATGAGAACGTAGTAACCATTTAAAGTTGAAAAAAAAACTCCTCGGCTGGGGTTGTCGCTCTTGAGGTCGTCCCTTCGAACAGCGTGAGCCTCGAACCCAAAGGTGAGTTAGCGCCAGGAAGGGAGTTCCCCGTTACGAGGTTGCGATAGCTAGTGAGTGGAAGCGAGAAGCGCCCCGCCACTCTGATCTCATGTATGAGGTGGGTCCGTGTGTTCGCCGACGAACTCGGGGACGTCGGCGTCGTGTGAAGGGGGAAGCCCTATTAGGGGAGTTCGTTGAGACAAAACTCGCTATCCGGATAGCGAGATCGTCGTCGTGCCGAGGTTGCCTAGCTAATAGTTTTTCGCCCGTGCCGCGGTAGGTCGGGGGGATGGTAGCTAGTGGATTGTGCAATCCGGTTTTTCCGGAATCGTTTCGGGTGATATTGTGTACGCTCGAAAAAGCGGACTGCTAGGTCTTTAAGATATTGGAGAATCGAGGGGAGCTCGAAGTCCCTGTGTAGGTCCGCATTCCGGACGAACCAGGGGGCTCCGGAGCCCGCTCTAAGTAAGCGGTTTTGGTGGCTCTGGAGTCTATGGAGGTTGCGTTTAGACAGCGCATAGACGACACTAGCGTATGCTAGTATGGGGCAGATGCAAGTGGCGTAAAGAGCGCCTTAGAATAGAGGCACACCGCAATGACAGATAAATAATTACTTGTCGTCACACCAACTTATCACACCGGAAGTTGATGTGATGACGAGTCGGGCACGCAAATAATATATGTTTGTTGGCCCTCTAACTTTATTATAAGTACCCACCTACAGTCGTCGCACTGGGGGCCACTTAAGAATTGTTTTTATTATTGTTGAATACATACATAAAAGTTAACCATTACTAAGCTTCTTTTGATTTGTACTGTAATTTCATTTTATTAACTTAGTCCCCCGACGCGATGACTCCTGGATCAAAATACAGGGTATAGTTATAATAACGTTGGAGGGCCAACAAACACATATTAAGTGTTTACTTTTTAGAAGTTTTCTGTGTTGGGGTTTTTTTAATTTTGAACACTATGAATAAAATTCTGTGTCCATGTTTACTTAAATAAATGCTTTTCAAAACAAAAAACAAAATTGCAATAAAAAATTTTGCTTGTCAAAATCCGCTCATCGTACTACATTAGTTAAACCAGGTACAATTTCTTAAATACATATTAACTAATGATTTTCTAAGTACAACATAGCAAGTCGCGGGTTTATAACCAAGTATGATATGGTCAAGGATGTATTAAACCGTAGGTACGTCAAACATATTGTGGCTGTATTAGAATCCTTCCTAACCTAATAAAAGAAAAACAAAAAATCAGACTGCATAAAAGCAATTTTCATACTTCAATTGTTACACTGATTATAAATGACGTTTCTCAAGAAAATATGCAGTGCTGCAGTACAATTTGATATCTGTTGTAAGTTGCTGAGGAGTTGGGGTATCTCGCAGACTACTTGATGCTGCATCATCAGCTCAAGGTTGCCATGTCTTGAATTGAAGATATTGATAAGATCTATCATTTCTTCCAAGATACACCGAGTCTCCGATCACTAGTTTCGGATCATTTTTAGTTTAAATCGGTTTATACATTTTACATATATTCGATCTACCGTCATTCTCATACTACGGAACCATAACTAAGTAATAGTTTGTACGACGCACACTTAGCGGGGTTTCTTACCTAATTGCAAAGTTGCCTTGACACTTCCAATAAGTAGTAGGTAAGTATATAGGAATATTTCTTTCCAATGAAAAGGGAAAATAAAACAAATATTTGGTATTTAGTTTTATTTGTTAAACATATTTCAACTAATATGTTAAACACAAATTTTAGTTTACATATTTTCGTATGAACTTCGTCTGAGACTAACAAAAAACAAAGACTGAGCATTTACTTTTAAAAGTGAACTTATGTTTAAGTGGCAGTACTACGTGACAGAAAACTTGAGTAAAAACAAGGATGACGCGATATGTTACTGAGCGTGCATGAGTATAGTGCAGCTACATCTCAACTCACTGACTTTTCAATACAGAAAGGGGTCAGTTTAGGTCTTGTCAGTTTTTTTTATCGATCAAAAGTTCATTAATCGTGTTTTTATGTTTTTCAGTATTTAAACTGTATCCGAAAGAACACAGGCATTAAATTTTATTCGGTTCTGCTGAGCAAATCCGAAGAAACCATGGGAAAAAAAAAAATTAGGTAGTATAGCCTCTTAAATAACGTTGCATATCAATTTAAACTAGCGAGTGGTTGTGTCCCAGGATCGTAGCGAGGTAAAGTCTTTGGTCTCTGCCTACCTCTACGGAGAGAAAGGCGTGATGTTATGTATGTATTTGTGATTGGAGTCAACTGAACACTTCCATCGCATAGATACAGAAGATTTATTCATACATAATGTACTGTTACCGCGGAACTTGTGGAGCAGTAACATAAAAATTACTCAATTGTGGACCATGCTTTTCTATTATGTCGTCACAACTGCGACATCAAACAATTTTGTGTGATGCGAGCATTTATAAATCGTCACACTACAGCGGTATGGAGCAATTGCCCATTTAACTCCTTTAGTGACGCAGAAATTGCGACTTAACTGGTTTTATTTTTTATTATCTTTTAAACTATCACGATTTTTTATCTTAATTTAAATGAACACTAACAGAACCCTGCCGAAACGTCGCGCCAGTAACAACGATAAAAATAAATAAGGTACCGAATCAAAATTAATGGTCTTTGTATTGAACTTCCTCTTAAAATTCCTTGAGTTGGCTTATAGGCGTGCGAAATAATTATTTTTTTTTAGTTATAAGTTTACCGTAGTAAGTTCTGACCTTTGGTGGTATTAATGTTAATGTTTACTTTCATAAAACGTTTAAACCCAACGCTCAATCTTCCTTTTTTGTTGCCCTAAGTATGTACATACGATTATACGCCAATGTCTTTACAAAATATTTTTTCAGCTAGGTACTTTGTACAAATCATATAAATTAAGTAGTTTATAAGTGATTGATTACTTAGAACTTAAAAATAATATTTTAGTGATTTATAATTTTCATTTAAAATTATTTGTACTTAAATACCTATCATTTTGGCATATCTAGTCACACATGCAAAAATGATACCTAATATCTTTATCTTTTCTTCAGACTTCATGAGTATTGAAATTTAATCTGTACTTTAAATTTCTTAAAAAAAAAAACTTAAAAAGCCCATTATCTATACAAATGCAAAAAAATAAACGCAATGAGGGGTTACTTTGCCAATTACAGCACTAAACATTAGGCCCACGTTTTCTACTAATTCCAGTAAAAACAGGTGTTTTTGCAACAGTTATTAAAAATAAATGTACACTGTAGGAAAGGGTTGCGTTCAGTTTGAAAAACGGTGTTGGAAAACATTTCTTCAAAGGTATTGTAAAGTTGAATTATTGTACTACCATAGAAACAGTTAAATTTAACTCTTGCCAGTGTAAAAAACTGTCAAACACTTTTTCCATCACGGTTAAAGCTTTAGGGTTATAGTAAATTGGAACGTAGCCTAAATACACTGACATTTTGACCAATAGCTGCCCGGTATTAACGATAGCTATTGGAAATAACGTTGTGTAATTGGTTGAAGTGTACCTTGCTGCACAGTGCTGATTTTTGGTTACCGATATAATGGTAGACCTCATTACTATAAGTAAAAGATATAATATGATAGTTGTGTTACATCACTGTAAGAGATTTTGTCTTCAAACTTTGCGAGCGACACAAGCGCCATGATTGATCCGAAAGGTTTTAGGGCAATTTTAACGCTGTAGTTTGAGATGCTGTTCTTAGACATACGACTTTTTGGACCGTGTTAAAACTATTTTTGCAATATAAACAAAGTTTGTCTGTCTGCATTAAACATATTTTGGACTCATGAATACTAGTTTTTAACTTGAATAAATCACACGGGATTATGTAAACTTAAGTTTATGCACCCGTAGTTGCATTTCGACTTTTTATTTGAAACTTATTAATTTAACACTTTTGAAAGCCGTTTTGTACTAACTTAAAATAAAAAAAAAACATGTAATGGTATCGCTCGTTAGCGTACCTTGAGCGTTCAGGAAATTTTAGCAAGAAAACGAAGCACTGTGTCAATACAAGCTAAGAAATCTCACAGAGATAAAATAGAGACCTTCGTACTGCATACACTTTCAAGGATAATATTTTACTCAAAAATAACATTAAGGTAATTAGTAGTCCGAAATGTACTTAAAGTATTAGTCTAAACAAAACATTACTTTAAAATTTATTGGTGGCTGACAATAAAAAGTAATACAAAAATAAATATTTTATCACTTAAAATTACATGTAACATTTCTTTACTGACAAACAACAATTAAGAAAATTATTATGAAAATAAATAATATAACGAAAATTGATATTATTTAGAACAAGAAAAGAGATTTGTAAGTGTGTTACCAAAAATAGTAGTCTATACAAATATGATAACTATATACATATAACCAGATACAAATGAGTAATCTATTTAATAAGTACACTAAGAAATCTGTTAAATTCATCTCTATAAATATATATAATTCGGTTGTTATTGATATAACGATTTTTAATTCATCCATTCGAAACTACTCTTCCATTTCTATTTATTTTAATTATTTCTATAAGCGCCTCGAGTTTATATTTCAAAGGCTTAGAGCGGGCGCACACTAACTGTCTTTAGACATTCTGTTTAGACATTGATAACCACTTAAATGACCATTACTATAAATGTAAGCGTTTAAAAATTATGTGTTGAAATGCAGCATATACCATACACAACGAACATAAGCATGAAATACTTTTTGGAAATCTAGTAAAACATTTTAAAACCTAAGCCCTTAAATCGGACATACTGCCAACAATGGGCTACGTGTTTTTCGACCTAAGTTAAGATGCCGACAATTGTTACCTTCCTATTTTTTTGGAAAGTTTCAACAAATCGACTTCAAAGCGAAGAAATTACGTTACTCAATGCTCTGTAATATACGCTGTAGGGGCTTACTCTTTAAGTCCGATTAAAGGTTTTTGAAAAAAAATATTATGTTGATTTTAATTTTTTATATTATATAGACTCATTTCAAAAATAATGGGGGAGAAACATTATCGAATTCTATATAAAAATTAGCAGCTATACAGTCCTTCTATAATATGTGCTCATGGCATTCATATTAAAAGTGAATATATTTCCAAATTAATGTTTATAATAATTATCTGATCTGATATTACTTGGAAAACTACGTTAAGCAAAGTGAACTCGCATAGTACTTAATGAAATCACATTGGACATGCCTCGTGGTGTTAATTTATTAATTATAATATATATAATTATAATTTACACCCCCAAATCAAAAACCTACGTTCACTAGAAAACGCTGTAAGCCTGGTCCTTAGAAAGTAATATATGTATATGTTTATGGTTCCAAGTTCTTTTTATAATGTGCCCGCACAAAAAAATAAGACGACAAAACAGATTTAGTTTCAAGTGTGCGATCGCTCTTATCAAACGATACTGTATTTAAACACAATTCAGTCACACAATTATTTACATTTTTTATTTTAGAATTAAAACACTTTGCGATTAAAAAAAAACTAGTAAATAATCACGACTCGGGTGGTCAGATATGTTACGAACGTATGCCCGTAACGTCCACCTTTCACTGATGGTATTCCGTCCTGACAGGACGGACAAATTCCGTTACAAAATATTTACAATAACAGTATTGACCGTTTACTTTGGTTAACTAATATTTTCCATTATTTTAAAGAAGGTTTCTACTATCGAAACTTAACTAGTTAAGAAAGATGTTATTTTGCATTCACGGTTAATTCTCTACGAATAATAATCAATCTAATTTTATTTTCAACTTCTACCATTTTAGAATAAATATTTAAATAACGGAAAGACTAATATAAACAAAGTGAATCATTACTTTTAATTACTTAACTTACATTACTGTTAATAATATTTCATTTATTATTTACTAATTAATATTTCCATAGCTTCCCTCGCTTCAGTCCGTTTGTTTCGTAGTTTCGATTGACCTAAATGTGATTGAATTAATTAAAACGAATAGTTATATATAGTATATAACCACGTTGTTAAGGTTTTTGATTTTATCGTACAATTGAGATTAGTTTTGTTTTAATTTGTTTTTTTTTTTATTTCTTTCATTCAACTTCAATACTATATAATATATTATCACATGGTGCATCATTAAGCTTCATCCGCACAGAAACAAACAGCCCCCGAAAGCCCCGAACAAAGTGCACTATTTATGGGATTGACGTTTACATAAATTTATTTATATATATAGTGTATAAATACAGATATTCAAAAGTATAGCACTACGAAGCAGAAGACTATATAAAATAAAATAAAAAACGTCTTAATTTTTCGTACAAAACCCTAAACAAAATACCAGCTAGCATGCGAACCTATGTCGCAGTAGACAAAGCAATACCTGTACACATCGCACATTGTACATGCTAGTCATTTAGTAGATACAAAAGTTTTAATCACAAATATAGGTCGAATCGAAACCACAAATACCAGTCTTGATACCGCCCTGTACTTTAGTCTCATATCGTTCTCATGAACCTAAAACGAGTATCACATAAAAAAATTATAAATCGTGACGATTTTTTTTTTCTTTTTCTTAAATCTATGTATTGGTATCTTTTAAAATATTTAATGAATGGCTTAGAACATACTAAAGTATCGTTTAAATTGATTGTAAAACTAAAAGTAGACAGGAAATATTGTACTAGATGGCGCTGATTTATTTTTCATTATTTGACAGATTCATAACGTGAATTGTATATAATTAAAATGGCTCCTTTAAATATCCAATGGCACTCTGGAATCCATAAGCTTTATTAGGAAAAATGTTTTATATCAACCGAGCTAGCAATGTTTATGTGAAATCTTTAATCTCAACAAGATAGAGCCATCTAGTAACAAAATATTGCATTAGGAGCTTTTAAGGTTCATTATTTAATTTAGTTCCAGCCGACAGATGCATTTTTTATCACGATACTTATACATTATTAACATTTTTATAAATATGTACAGGTTGTAATTAAATTAAAAAAGTCAGTTGGGGAACAGTTCTACGAGAAACCATATTAAATATTCTTGTGAAATATATCGCATTTACAGATGATGTCTAAAAACAAATTTCTAACACTTGCAAGTGCAAAACGGAACGTAGCTTTTTTATTTGTTAAAATATTTTAATTTATGTCAATAATAAAAATAGTTCTTTTCCCAAATTAAAACAATTTGATTTAACCACACCTTGTATACTTTAATTTCATCCTTCCACTTTTCAAAGGCGGGTGGGTGCAAATCACTCATCGTCTTCTTTTAACTAAAGAGTGTGCGAAAGAGGCGGCGATATGTGTGACAGTTTCTCTTTGTTTTTGGCGTGTGATGCATTACTTCCCGTGTTAAGAGAGGCCGACCAATCGGCGAGTTGTGGAACAGGTCGGTAGAATTTTGAAGATGTTCGGTTGAATATTGGTAATAATTCGTTGGCTTCGTTTGAAATAGCCTATATTAACAAAAAAAAATAAGTTAAAAATATCTTCGTTGAATCGTACATAACAAAAAAAACGGAGTTGGTAAATTGGTCATGAAATCCTGAAAAAAATAAGACATTGCTGTACATATTCAATAAACTATTCACAATTTTACTCAGGTAACTCCATATACCATATCCATAGACTTATTTCATTGTCCTTTTAGCGCACATGGTTAAATAAACAACGTAAAAGGATAACAAACAGACAGACCGAGAGACTCGCTTATTTATGTTAGTATGAATTTCATTAAGTGTCGGCGCGCCAAGCAACTTTTGTCTCGGCAACAATTTTATCTTTTACATCAAGACCAGAGGTTTGTATCAAAGTAAACCATAAACTAAATAAATTATTTTGTTTCAAGTCGAAGGTATGTGTTGTAAAATCTTACTATTTGTTTGTAAGCTGAAGATTTTTGTTATTTGTTTCCAATAAAACAATCAATTATTTCCAAGTCAAAACTGTTTATTTCTTCAAATACGAGCTATTAGTTTCCAAATGCAAACGATTTGTTTACGAATTGAAGATAACGTTGATAAAATTATTATTTTATGAAATTGTTTCTAAATGCAAAATAGAGCAAACTTTTTTAGTATTTACAATTTTTTTTAAACGCAAACTATAAAGGTGAAGTTTGTATGAAAAAAGATATATATGTGTAAATGTAATTTTACCTTTAAATATATGACAGCGTCCGTGCCATATCCTTCACAGGACATAAGCACCAAGTCTCCGTGAAAGTATCGAGCGTACAGCCTCGATATCGGCAGACCGTATCCGTAACCTAAAAACAAATGATTTTATAAGTATTTACTTATAAGTATAATTATTCAGCATAGAGTATTTACTATCGAGGTGACTTTTAAGTGATTTCCAGTAGTGACATTTGTTGATGGTGTTGCCTCAGCCGGTGCTTATCCCAACTAAAGGGGTACATGCAACTCCATAGAGAAAGGAGGCTTAGGCCATTAGCCCATTTCCTAAGTTAACAGGATTCTCAAATTACCTTACTTTCCTGAGATTTCCAGGAATACCTTATCATGGTTAAATAATCATATAAAATGTTAACTTTCCATGTCTGTTGTTGTTTAAAAGTGTTTTTGCAGTGACGTAGCTTACTATCAAATTTATGTAAATATTGTATTATCGAAAAGTTCAAAAGTTATCGGAGAAAAATAAAGGCGCTTATTCATTTTGTTGTTAATATTTAAACTGATGTTTAATGTATTTGTTACGAACTAGTGGCACAGTGGTCGAGCATAGGGCTGCCACGACGGTGTGCCTGTGTTCGATTCCCGGTAAGTAGAACAAATTGATATAATTCGTGAATTGTAAATGTTGTCTCGACTCTGGTTTGTATGCACATTTGGTGCCGAATATGATCGGTAATACAATATATATTACAAGCAGTTGACATTAATTCATAGTAAATCTGACCACCCCTTTGGGGTAAGTGTTATGATAGTATATTTTTAAGTTAATTCATAAATATTAAAATAAAATAAACACCTCACCTGCCAAAGGTACAGTATGTGAATCTGACTTAGAAGGTTGCGGCGCCGTACTGTACATATACTTAAATAGAAGATCGGTCACGCTGCGAGGGATGCCACCACCTCTGTCTGACATCTGAAAATTGTATGAAGAGTGAATGCAAATTGAAAATACGCACGAATTGCTCGCACATATACAATTTATATAAACTACTGCAGACTGAGGGTTCCTCAAGTGTTTAGATTTTTAAAGAGTGCAAGACCTGAGCTTGAGCAATAACCCTTTAAGGTTGCAAGCGTCCATAGGCTATGGTAACTGGTCAAAATCAGGCAGATGTTTTCTACTTTATAGCGGCTTGAAATTAAACACAGTTTGCGCTTACTGGTAAATATGTATCAGGAATGTTGCAGATATTTGTATCCACATTCGCCTTGCGAAACATTCGCATCCGCTAAAATTAATGCCAAGTTTTTGCGACAAAATAAGGAAGAGGTCGAAGCGCTGCACGTGCCGTGTGCATGTATAGTACTTTTGCTAATTGATTGATTAACAGGAAGGAATCTTGATAGGACAAGAGTTGATACGTCGGTTTGATTCTTATAGATTTTTTTATTGTCAATCTATGTTGTGTTTATTAATAACAATGCACCAATTTTTACATTTTCATACAAAAAATTTGATAAATAAGTATTATTGAGTTATTTATTCATTTGATTGAACAAGTGCCTTAAAAAACTTTCTCAAAAACTGCGCATTCGCTAGCACTGATGTAAAAAGTTCTGCACCTGCAACATCCCTGATTTGCATACAAATTATGTATATATATGTATCCTTAATCATATTCTTCAGCGTAAAGGACAAACGACATATCAAGTCGGTGAACGATAAATGCGCTGTTACAGTAATGATTTATGTGGCTTACGGACGTACAGTCGGGGTGACCTTGTAACTACAATTTTCTGCGCTGCGCTACGCTTCACAGTACATATTGGATATATGTATATGTAAATCATTAAGAGTGCGGTAGGTTTAGGTCCCGACAAGTTTATTCATAAAGACTTCCCACTGAGACCACCTACATGCTATGACTGCGCCAATGTTATTCGCTTTAAGTAAAATAAACTTAGGACTTTTAGACCTTTAGACTGAAATCCTGAATGTACCCGCGCAGTAAATTTTGCGTGCCAAGCTGAAAATGTTATCTAGTCGCGAATGTCGGTTGCTGCACCGCTAAAGTACTTTCTAGCGATTTGTCACTTGACGCAGTCCAAAAGAGCGTGACACGTATGAAATAAATTGCGCTTTTATCAATCTTCTTTTTATTTATATTAAAAACTTTAATTATAAATTTGCTCAAAACGTTGATTATAAATTTTGTTTTGGTTTTGAGCATTATCAGGGAGTTTTAAATATAGTTTCTCAATTCGGTAGTATGTATTTTTTTTGATTGCGAGTTGTCTGTCGAACTACGAATTTTGACAATCGCCATATAAACCTAGTATTATGTAGTTCGTTAAATGTAAGTTATTTATGTCAGGTATACCTTGACGGATATGTCCTGTTGGCCATGCACTAGGTTGACCTGAATCGGTGGTGGCGTCCCCTTGTGGTTTTCCATGACGGCTCGCAACGCATTCTTGAATAGCTCGAAAAGCATGTGGTAAAGATGTGACGGGACGTATACAATAGGCATTGGTGCTTCGCTTGGTACTGTAAAGTAAAAGAAATCTTTGACTACAATATGTTCCGTAGGTCTGCATTCCTTATCACTACCTTTTTAAAACGATTATATATTTTGTCCCGGGAAAATTAGTAACATAACACTGCCCGCCTTATCATTGTTAATATCGAATTCCTCTTCACGGGATTTAACCATAACATTACACCATATACATCAGTATTTTGCAACCAAAGCCATAAGACTTGACTTCTAAAGCTAAGGATATCAATCAATCTCTTTATTTATTAATTTAATTTCTATAAGAAATTTTTAAAATCTGATTTGTCAGTATAATTCGTGAAATTGAACTGTTATCGATAGTTAGATTTCTATAAAAGTTCAATCGATAGTTATTTCGGAAAATTAGAATCACAAAAAAAATGGGGTTCCACGGTACTTTTAAATTTACTATTGTTTAAAGTTAAATTATTATTTAATAACTCTAAAAGTAAAAAAAGTAACTTACCACCACCTTGTAACAATTCCAGCTCCGGGGAATCGAGATAATATCTGTCGCAAAGGAATCTCGCGTTCTCGTACGCGTCCTTTACGACACCAACTACATCGCATGCTGGGTCTATGGAACCGATATGTCTTCCGCCGTTTCCTATTCCGTTTACCGACGCCTGTTTGCCGCCAACTTGCTCCCCGAACAGAAGCGCTAGAACAAAAGTTATTTGTTTAATGGGTTTTATGGTTATATTTTTTTTATTAACTTAAAATAAAGTCACTTAAATATATTATCATTTTTAAAAATAAACAAAATTCATTAAATAAATTTTCTTTAAAGTATGATTAATTAATTTTAAACATTGTAAGTAGTTGTTGTATCACTAAATTGAACCCCA
Source organism: Apoda limacodes (assembly GCA_946406115.1). NCBI lineage: Eukaryota > Metazoa > Arthropoda > Insecta > Lepidoptera > Limacodidae > Apoda > Apoda limacodes. The sequence continues at coordinate 45,389,266 of OX291540.1, forward strand.
TATGATGTTGAGAGACAACCTCTCCGTGTGTCTTTATGTCAAAATCATAAGAAAATATAATTACAGTCCTATTTATCGAATTTTTTGAACTATTATCCAAAATTTCAATTGAACCACAAAAGGGAAAATATGTATAAATTCGCTTACTGTGTTGATTTATCAACATTCTAATGGATATTCGACTCATATAGAATCTGTCCAAAAAGTACTGTATCGAGTTCTCAATGCTACTGTCTATCTGATGTGATTCCTTCAGCTCTAGAACTCCTTGAGCCATGGTCTGGACTACATCAGCGTGACGATTCCGAATATGGACTAGGCGTTCACAGAACCTGAAAATAGAACGGACTTTTTTTACGTTTAAATATGGTACTAAAGCAGTAGAGCCGACTAGATATATCACTTTTTCGGCTATTATAAAAAGTTGTTGATTAAATATAAACAGCAGAATAAACCACTGAGCATAGTTGTCGTTTAAATTATGAAATCTGGATATTGAAAGAGAATTGCTGATAAAGATCTGCAAAAGGGCCTTAAGGGTTGGGCCACACCTGACTCTTTCCGTTGCGTAACGCTCGAACAGAATAGACAAAAACATCTGACCTATGATTTATCAGTGCGTGTCGAGTGTACTGACTGACTAAGACGCCGCCGAAGATTGATCAAATGTGGCCCAACCCTTAAGGCCCTTAATTTTTTTTGTACAAAACACATTTCAAAAATTTGACAAACCAACTATTTAGAACTAGTTAATAGTACATTGTTCACCAAGGGGTGAAAGTGACTGATTACCGACGAGGGTGTAGTTTGAGCCCCGAAACGGAGCAGGGCCTTAAAACACACTAGGTGGGAATCGCCGTTCATCCCGAGTGATACATAGTGCTTCACATTACAAATGTAAAATATAATCAATTAAAGTTTCAATTTACTTAACAAATAGTAATTCACTTTAATAATCACAGATGGCACTGTACCAAATAAAAAGAAGCTAGTTAATTGTTTCGTCAGCTTTTAAATAGAAATTGCTTTTTTTTTTTTTTATTATTAATACTTTCTTGCCTCTACACGGGCAAGAAAGTAATATTCTCTGTAAACACGTACTTTCAACCCTTTTTTTGACTATGCATCAAGGTTCTTACAGAGCATGTGTAGTGTATAAGTTTGGAACGTGATACCTCGTTTATAGAATCTACCTGAGTTGTAGATAGAACCACAGGTGTGACTAAGACATTGCAGGTAGGTACTAAAATGACTGAATGTTTTTACTAAAACCTAAAATGGGCTTTTAAATTAAATAAAGTATGCCCCGACAATGACTTAACAGTATTCAAAAGAAGTTTGGCAAAAATTTGTAACAATCAGTTTCAATATTTTTATGATTATTTTGTAATTTTTTTTTTTGACTTGTAACAACTAATAATTATTGTTAAATATTGTTATAACTATAAATAAATTAAGTGATATTTTACTACTTAGTACTTACTGACTAAGTATTGGTGGATCAGGTTCCATTTTCTCAAATTCTATTATTTCCTCGAATGATCTTTCGTACCACTGGTTCACTAATCCAACTGACGGCATTCGAAGTAGATTTTCCGGAAGAAGTGCTATCTCTTTCATTATATTGGCCAACCTGTTGAAAAATAAAAGGAATTAAATTATTTTTTGAGAACAGTGTCGGCCTCGTTTAACCCGGCTACGATGACCTCGTTACCACTTGTTTGCCACCTTGGTGGTATTAAAGAAGTTAGGTTTAAAGGAGTGGTTAAAGTTTTAACAAACACAATTCATATAAATCGTCATCCTACTTCCTACTTATACTATAAATATAAGTAGGAAGTATTTCTGGATGGATGTTTGTTTCTCAATCACGCTGTGATGAATGTGATAAATCACGGGATGAAACTTGCCATGCCAGGGGTTAATCACAAGTCGAGGGAAGCGGCAATTTGCAATTAGTTTTTAGTAGTAAATAAAATCTGTGTATATAAAAGAAGAAACTGGCTGACTGCTTCAATGGCATATCGACACACAGCCGAAACCACAAGTTTAGACACGGAAACTTAAAATTTGACACGTTGGTTCTTTACTTGACGTAAAGTTTCACTATATAAGTACTTTGTAAAATATAGCTTGAGTTCTGCGACAGCTGTCAAAGTAACACGCTTAATGCTGGGACGATGTTATGTAATTGATAATAAATACCGATTATTGTTTTATATGTAGGTACGTTTGAATATATTTTAAATTGAAAAATTAAATAACCTCTTTTTCCCCTACCCCTTTTTTCCGCTCTTAATTAATTTATTTAAAAACCCACCCGGCGGTCGTGGGCACAAAAACTCACCAAAGTTTTAAGGCAATTGGGCAAATACAAACAAACAAGGCAACATGCATGTTTATTTTACCTGTACATATTCTTCGCGATACCATATTAACTACCTTTTTACATTTTAAAGTTGATAGAAATGCCGACCAAAATCAGACCATGTTATGCATACCTTTTTATTAATCCTGTTCCGCATTTATTTTTAGTCTATTTCAATTCCTGTAGATGACTTTTTGAATTATTCAAATGATATTACGAATTTATAAATACACACACGCACATACATACATATTTACACATTACTCTACGATTATCCTTAACAAATAAATGTTCACCCGTGCGAAGACGGTGTGGGACGCTAGCTGTATAGTTAAGATAGAACGTATCTTTTGTTGTGCACGCAACAATAAAGTATGGCATTGTTACGCTTACATTTAACCGTCTGGAAATACGAAACTTGATAAACGTGATTCTATTTTTTAATAGCAAGAATTTTGCAATATTAATCCCCAAAATGGGTGAAACGGGTGTTTGGAAGTTTAAATAAAAATTGTTAATTTTGAAGTTAAATGCATAACAATAGTATTTGACCTTTAGGATAAAAATTAAGATTGACGTGTTTTACAGTATTTTTAAAAAATCATTCCCTAGGGAGTAAAACGGTTTGAAATTTCGTATGACAATTCCGATATTTTTATTTTAAGGTTTCTTTTGTCCACGTGGACGGAGTTGCCGGTATATCCTACGATATAAGGGCATTAGGCAATTTACCTGTTTCAAAATATAAGTTACGCCTCGTAGGTAATGACTTAATTTAGCAATAAAATAGTTAACATCCTATTAAAGAACGTTAGTACCGGATATTCTGTAACAGTAGTAAGGAAAACGGAACCGGTAACTCTCTACATTCGATTTCTGTACCACACAATCAAATAGCCAATATTACGGATCACCAGGTGCAATTACAATTTTAAATATACAGTTTTTAATTTACAATTTACAGTTTTTAAAAGTATTGGCATTAACCTGACACTAGTTGGTCCCCAAGCAAGGTGGACAAGACGACCTTTTTAGAGCTATAGGGAGCCACTGGAAACAGGCAGGTATGTAAGTATTTGTGTCAGTTGTCTGGTGCTTGGTCTTGGTTAGTTTGTCCTATACCACAATATTCTCAAATACCAGGCAAAGCAAGAACGAGATATTTTATGCTACTAAGATGGCAAACAGCATACAGCCCACCTATATGTTCAGCGGTGACCGTAGCGTTATATATACGCTTACAACGCTAGGGGTAAGTTTTGATCTTTATGCCAACGCTTTAAAATTCTAATTACTCCCTTTTTTAACTTACCCATACTGTATTCCATAAAGAAATTCTCGGCATGATGTTCATTAAACTTTACAACCTAAGCGCTACAATTTAAGAATAACTTTACTGATCCTGGTTTAAGACAGCATAAAGAGACAACGAAATAAAATATTTCCAAAGTACGTAAGAATAGGAAGAGACTATATTCATTTTATACTTATATAGTAACAAATATGTGTACAAATAGTTAAAGTAGCTAAAACGGGTTTTACACTATACGGTATTAAGGGCCATGTGGCAAGGGTGGACGTGGTTCCTAAGTAGTAGCCGCTTATTACACTCCCCGGTCGATATAACCCTAACTAAGTTGTGAAGTTACCGTCAAGTGTTGCAAGCCCGCTGTAATGGCACCTACGTTGTCGAAACCACTAAAAAAATGCCTTTGGTGTAGCCGTTGTAGATTAGAATCTAACGGCATGACAATAAAAAAAGAAAAAGAGAAAGATCTGGGTGAAGGAATACTTAGAATTACGAGCAGAGTTTTCTTATATGCAGATACTGAGTGTTCTGAAGCCTTCTGTGTGCCGAGTGATAGTTATTGCGTGTTCGCGTATTCATTAAAAGTGCTATCGCGTTCGCGTATTCATTAAAAGTCTTATGAGAAAAAAAATGTCTCAAAACGCGCCCGCTAGAGCTAGAGCTACCTTCGTGTTCATACATGTATTTCATTGACGCGAACGCGATAGTGGCGTTAAAAACTCACACTCGGCACACTGTTGAGTTTTCTGTTTTGTGATAAGAAATTACCTTACAGTAAGGGGTGTTGAATAGGAAGAGATATTAAGTTTAGTATAACTCCTTTTATAGAAAAAGCGCCCTAAACGCTATTACACTGCCCGGTAGTAAGTAAGTCAGTGAGCTAGGTGGACCGGGCCGCTCTCCGGTCGGCCTTATTAGGGACCCTAACTCGCTAACTGTTTTTACACTACCCTAAATCAGGGTTAGGGACCCTTTAATACCGTGTAGTGTTTTACCCGTTTTAGTCAAGCGTCGGCTTTTTACCTGGGTACCGCTAAATACTTGCTTTAAACAAAGACCAAAATTGTGTTATGCGTGTTATTAATACTTTCAATCCCAAAAGTTCCCACTAGAACAGGCAATTATTAGATTAAACCATAGCACAAAATAGATTTATATATAACACTCGCTAGACACTAAGCGGTTTAAATTAAACCCTTTCTCCGCATGCATACGTCCCGTTCAAGGTAATTCAAACGCAGCTTTAGAATTTCCTTGAGGTCGGATGCATGCCTGCAAGGAAACGGTTTAAAGCCAATGATGTAAAACCGCTTAATTTGCGTAAGGTTAAGCTATAAAAGAACATGGTTTCAATTTTCCGCATGACATTTAAATAAAAATAATGTTTAATGAATGCGAATGAAAAACATTTAAAAATTAATGTACAATGGACAGCTGGTTGCTTTGTCAGGATGTGTGTAATTTATGTAATTAATGTTTCCTTATAATAGTAATATACACAACTCTTTGTTAAAAACACATGTGGCATTGTATTTAACAGAAGTACAAATGTGTCATTTATTTAATTGAACTTCTAGCAACATTTGCTTATTACTGCTATATAGACAAAGAAATGTACAATGTTTATCTTATACTTCTTTTAGTTTCTGCTTCTTCGTACTCGTAATATTACCTATAATTTAAAAATAAAAATACCTGACTGTCCAGCGGTTCCCATTTTTTTGCCTACGTAACACTTAATCCACCTTTTTTTTGGCGGAACCCTATCTCAGCAGTAACAAATAAACCGACAATAATGTTATTTTAAGACCCATGACACCTTTTTAAAGCATGTTGTAAGGCGATGTGGCTTACGCCCTGACACGTTGGGTTATAACTATCTGCTAGGGCTTTGAGTGGCTATATACCTCGACGACTGGTGGTGTCACTCAAGCCTCCGAAAGGGATAACAGTCGTGTCGATACAATAATAAAAATAATAATTAAAGTTTTACTTGGAAATTAATACTCTTTGTGAAACAATTATCAAGTATTTATATTTTCACATAATTTCTTAAAATAGCACTAAAACTGAATCTTATGTCCGATAATTACATTCGAAGATCTGGAGCGACAACCAGTCTATTCCCTTGTTCTAATAAACGTAAGCTGAAAAGCCAGTCTAGCATCGGTAAGTCGATAGAAATCGAAGCAGAACCTAGATAGCCTCCTCCACGAGTGCAGGGTTCTTTAATATGAATTCTTTAAGTTCAATCCAAAAATCATTCAAGTTTAAATCGGTTGATTCGAATATTTGTTTCAGAAAGGATGAATTCTTAATATCGATAAAATATTTATACTCCGACACGGACAGAGCCTTATTAACGGAACCCCTGTGACCCTTTCACGGAACCCAGGGTACCGCGGAACACCATTTGAGAACCACTGGTGTAGAGAGCCGACTAAATAAGGTGAAAGCATGTTATAATTTTCTGATATTATTAAGGCTAAACTCGTAATGTAAAGTTTCATTTTTAGTTCTCTAGAACTGCTAGTTGAATTTGAGCCACATTTTCACATCAATTCTTGAGGTTGGCTATAGGTTATTTATTTAGCATTATGCTGCGACCCATAGGAGCCGAACAAAAAGAAAAAAGTCAGAAAGAACCCTAAAGCGAAAACGAAGTAATAGCACGGACAAGCGATGCGACACGGGGGATGTCAGGCAAAGGGCAGAACAATGTCTGCCAGGACAGCTAGTAAATATATTTTGACTTATATATTCATGATGAATTTTATCGATTTAATTCATCCTGTCTAAAACAAATAATCGAGTTAACCGATTTAAACTTGAAAGATGAGCCCTTCAATGGCCTTTCCATTTTATAATATAAGATAATAATACTAATATTGCACGATTGAAAAGAAGAACACCTCCACAAAATCAAATGGAAATGGATTCTATTCTTAAATGTCAACTTTTTTTAATCTTCATATCCTATGACACTTATGTAACTAATTTTTATTAAACTAGCGCCACTAATCTTATTGGCTGTATGTTTAGCCTGCTACTTTTTGTAGGCTATTAGCGTGACCTTCATCAGCATCAGATCGATGCCTTCAGTGCGTTCAGCCGGACAGTGTCGCTACTATATACATACATAGGAGGACTTGTTGATACTATCTCAATACTAACCTAACAGGTAGCTCCTTTCTCAGGAACATGAACGACTTCCTCTCGCAAGCATTCAATCCTGTAACAAAATAAACAAAATTAAACATAAATTATCTGCTTATAATAAATAATAATAATCTCATAACACTTGACTTTGAAGGGGCGATTAGAGATATTACGAACGTTCTGAATCTGAACGTTTGAAACATTTAAAAACATTACTGATAATTATTTTTACTTTTTGGTGATTACGTTAACAACCAATAAATTAATTTAAATTACGTTTACAACCCATAAATTAAATTTAATTACGTTTACAACCAATAAATTAACCAAATTTTATCAAGTATATAATATGTTGATTCGCATTGTCAAACTTAAGATTTGTAACCCGTTAGGATATACTTTAAGATAGACATAATGACCACGGAACTTTTGATGCACAAGTTAACTTGTTCTTGGCCGGTTTTTAATTACCATAGGTCTTCTAGGCTAGTGTTAAATAAAACAAAAGGTTTACTGAAACCGATAGTATAAGTAAGTACACGGCCCAACAAAACAATACATAAATTATCATCTCACTCCACCACAGCATACCGAGAATTAGGTCATTCAAGATAACGTTAACTCAGTGAACTGACAAACAAACCCATTAGCGCATTGAGAATTGACAAATTTACCCCTTTTACTAATCGAAGAGTCAATATGTTTACCTAGAGCAAATGCACAACTAATAATATCTACCATCTGTCACGCAGAACAAAAGTTGACCACCCTACACAATGAAATGTCCAGACATGTATACATTCATACATACAAATATACAGCCTCCAATCAACATATCAGACATTCACTTTTGAATAGAGACACATCCTTAAGTTTCTAAAACAAGATGGTCTCATCTGATGTATCTCTTGGCTTCCCGTGACCCTAAATAGATCCTCAGTAGGTACACCTAGTTGGTGGGGCCGTCCCACACTTCGTTTTCTGGGTCGTATTCAATTTGATCTAACTCATATTTAACTATGAGTAAAAAATTTAAACTATTCTATTCTTAATATAAAACTAGATATTTTATATTATATGTAGTTGAACGAGGGGCTGCTATGCCGAAGGTCTTGGGTTCGATTCCCTATAGAAGCAACTAATATTGTTAAAATTTTTAAATTGAAAAGGTGTCGCTACTCTGGTTTGTGGTCAATACGGCAATAGGCTCAAACAGTCACCGCTTATCTACAAACATGATTTTTTTTATTTTTTGTATAATACTACTAAGGTGGCAAACAAGGTTAAGGTCTGATGGTAAGCGATCACCGTAGCCAATGGACGCTTGCAACACTAGGAGTATGACTCGCGCGTTACCATGTTATCCATATTACTTTAGTTCGTGATATCTCAGATCACACCTAGGAGCTAACTAAGTGCCGTAATAGTATATAAAAGCTATCCCCTAAGGGGGTAAAACGTGAGTTAGAAGTTTGTATGGAAGTCTGTAATTTTTTTAGGTCAATACATATAAAATGGTTCTTGGCCTTGAGGTAGAAAATTAAGGTGTGACGTGTTTCAGTTATTTGGAAAACCAACCTAGTGTTAAATAAAAGAGATTACATTTACCGAATCAACTCCATGACCGAGTAAAAGAAAAATTATCGTCATGAATTTCATTGTTGAGTGAGATCGTTTTCTAGCTCGTCGACTCAGAAAATAGGTTCGTAATTTTTATTTAAGTGGGCGAACTTATATATAGGCCAAAATAGAACATTCAAAAGACAGACAAATTTTGCAGACAACTCGGAATATTAAATATTAAATTTTAGCATTAAATATTAATAACTCGAATATTATTATTTGTATTGAACATTTTTTAACAGCCATAGGGTTTTGCTATGAAATTTTAGCTAAATTAGTTATATAGAGACAATAAATAATAGATTTTAAAATTTTATTGAATAAGTTAATTGTTTATTTATTTATTCATATGTTAATAATACTTAGACCATTATTTAGACAAAATCGAATAACAAGTTATTCTAATACCTGCCCTTAATAAATAATTATCACACAGAATCCTAAAAGAATACGTGTGCGACACGCCAATTGTCTGGTTTTTGTCAGTGACCAATGGCAATTGCATTTTATCTTATCAGTAAAAAAATTATAAACAGGCTATGTTAAATATGTTAAGAAAAACAAAGAACGATATTTCAAAAAAGTAAAACCAGTATTCGATCACATGACCACAACACAATGAGATGACTACATTACAAGAAGCGAAGAGGTAAGTAATAAATAAATATGACTCCGCAAACCAGTTCCTTAACGACGTACACAGAAATGTTTGTAAACAAAGCAAAAAGTTTGCAAACAATTTTAAAAGCAAACTTAAACGCTTGACGGCGAAATTCAGAACTACTACCACCACGTGCAAAATGTCAGAACTCAGAATTACACTAGAAATCAAATACCTATAGTAGCACCACGCTTTAGTTCCGAAGTAAGTTGGTATTACACGTAACTTGACGCGTGAAAGAAGTGAATAGTTAATTTGACGATGTTTGACGTCATTCAAAGATTAATTGACTTTCATTGACCTTTAAGTGAACGATGATCGAAGCTATTTGTTTGCCTACTTGGCTACTTTGCATCCATTGCCTGCTTACACGCAATATCCTACTTGGCTACTTTGCATCCATTGCTTGCTTACACGCAATATAGATGCCACTGCTGGTCTACACGTAACCCGACTGGTAACTGCTTCTTACCCCTTCACCTCGCGTTAATGATGGACAGGTCGTTTTTGGACCTTAGATCTTATTCTAGATGTGATTTAAAACGCTGGAGTGGTTAAATACTCACATCACATGACTTTGTATGGATTGGACACAATGACGAAGTAGAACCACTTGTTTACTAGTTTTTAGGATTTGGAATACCTTTGAAAATGCGAGTTGTGATGGTAAATTAACATAAAAGTTATCCTGAGTCATATCCGTATTGCTATAAACGTAAAACTCGTTCTATTTTGAAGTCAGATAATATACTACATACTAACATTTTTTCTCTCCTTACATATAAACGGATTCTAGAAAATATTTATTTTCGTCTTGCAAATTTACGAATATTGATGTAATTAATTATCATCATCGAGATTTCTATAGATAATTGTGCGTTTGTACGTACTAAATATAACTTTATTTGGCTAAGCCACTGTACATACTATACTTTACTCTATACACTATTAAGAGGGCGCTCAAAGAACGCATCTTTAAGGCAAATAGAGCGGCGTCAGCACTATCGATTTGCCATTTCTATCAAGCTCACGCTGTACTGTATTTTGTTTCTCTACCGCGCGAGCCACTGAACAGGGGACAAGCACGATTTGTGAGCGCAGAAATATGTGTGGGTGGGAGTGGTACGGGCGCGTGCTTGTGTGACGTCTATCTCTTACCTACTTCTATTTTTTATACTATGGTCTGGATACATTTACAGTTCGTGCACTTCCAATTCTTATTATGTGCAAATGAGTGATGGATGAGTGTAAATAACTGCGTTATATCTGTTGCAATATAAAACTCACAACCAATGAAATAAATATGAGAGTAATAAAAGAGACTTGCTAATGTGATTAGGATATTAATGGCACACAACAATCATAATTTACAGAACTCGATGACGTACCCATTTTAAGTAGGATCGCCGCCAAGAAATACAACTTCGCATATTTGTTATTTCCTCTGAAATATCTCGATCTTCTGTGTACGTCACATGAGTTTTCAGAAAAGGGTAATCGCGCTTAGTACGCAGTAAACTTTCTGCACATTTGAGGCATTGGTGACCTAACCATACAGAATACAAAATCTGTACAAAAACTTGGTGACTGATTTCTGAATTATCCGAGCCTTACCTCAATAAATCACTTTGATTGTCCAGACATTTAATATAATGATATATATGTCTTGTTAATTAATCTGTCTGTAACAATTAAGTAGGTAGGTAGGATATTTCATTATCTAAATATGTATTTAATGCGAACCTTAACATATATGTAATGTAGGTATCACGGTTAAAGGCAGTTAATATAAACACTTTTACATATGTCACTTAGTCACTTTCTAATTAATTTTTATTTAATTTGTTTTTGGATCCTTAAAACACAAAAGAGATTCTCTATTATGGTATTATTAGTCAGGAAGGTACTAATAAATGACAGTATAGCGCAATAACACTTATTAATAATAATAATTAATAATAATTGTTTATTTCTCTCACAAGCATTAGGTACAACGAGATGTTTTAACAAGGGCAAGTAGTACATGTTATGCTTGAGAGACAATTGGATGCCAAACTAAGCTGGGCTTGTATTATGGAACCAATTGTCTTTCGTCGACAAGATCGCCTGTTCTAGATTAGGCATTATAGCGGGTAGGTATTATTTAGTTAAGATTTTACAGAATCTTCAGATAAAAGAGACATATTAAGTTCGTAATTTGAACTAAGGTAATATGAACAATAATAACTTATAATTATACTAAGAAAACAAAGGCAGTTTAACAATGTGTGTGTGTGTGTGTGTGGGTCTGCGTGTGTGTGACTATTAGTTAATTGTATGTGTGAAGGTGTGCCTGTAAGTAAGTGAATGTGACATGCGTTATTGTAAGTATATATGACACATATGTATAGATATATGTAAATAACATGTAAATATGTATTTAATAGAATATTTAAATATACACATAATTATATATTAAGATATAAGAAGAACAATATAAAGATGATTTTCTAAATTTGTTTTTTTATTTAGCAATAAGAAGAATATGTTCGGTTTCTGTGTAGTCTAGAAAGGACAACCAAGCTTTGAGGATAATTTTACATTTGCGATAAGTTTTAGGATACAAATTTATGTGTCACGAAGCGCATAAATTATTATGATCTGAGAAAATAAATAATATTCTATTACTATCGTTTACAGGACTGATATTCCAGCCCACACAATGACCTTAAGGCTATGAAGAGGTCTTTGGTTCTTCTGACGGGGATTTCTCTGAGACCAAAACAGTCAAAAACAATGGCCGAAATGTTTCAGCATTACGTTGGCAAAATAAAGTCGATGATGAGAACGGCGCCATGGCGACTAAAAATTGCACGAAATTTCGCCTCTAACGCAGTGTGTGTCGCGTCTGGTAACTCCTACAGATTTTATATACAAATATAGATAGACAAAATATACCGCTAACACTTGTGCAAGCAGCACCGCAGCAAAAGTGCACCACGTGCAGTTGTCAAGGCCATCTGCGGCCAAAAACAGTTAGGAAAAAAAAAGCCACTAACAGAGTTAAGTTAGAGCTATACGTACCTTTAACCACCACCTATACCTTGATGAAAACCTTTTGGCGGCTGGCCATTTACTTTCGAGTCGGATTGTATTAAATCCACATTCGACATTTAGTAATTTCGTGTCGCCACCTTATTGACTTGTAATTAAGTTTACACATGATAAAATTCCCAGTGATGATTCAATCCAATCAGTTTTTTGATTACCAGCCCGTATAAAGTTTAAACAAGATCGCGGTCTACAAGAATACGATATGGTGCTTCACCCCGCATGTTAAAGTAGTCTGCAATATCCCTATGTTAACCGTGGTCTTTTCTGGTTCCTCTCTTGAGTTCTTGGAGTGTAACGTTGAAAGAAATATTGGAATGCACTTATGCACTTCACTTCAGAACCATGGACCTAATGCTCACTTCATCTGAGATAATTTTGAATTAGAGATTATCTAGAAGACGCTATCTCGACCACTAAATTTCGATTAATAGAAACCACGGATAGAAACAAATTATCGTTCGAAGCGGTGCAATACTGCCATTATGAACTGGTTACGTCGCGGGGTACGTTCCGTTTCACATTTGTAGAGCGTTTTTATAACGCCAACCTAATACACCCTTTTTCAATATACTAAAAAAGATTTTAAAGCCTATAAACTGTTTAAAGCAACATATTACGTCTATTTTATCATAATAAAGAAAATAATAGTTATAACTAAGTTTTTAATATAAATCCCTATTCCTAATACATTGTTATAATCCTCGGAATGTATTTGGACGTAAATAAAAAAAACTCTGTTTGTTTTTGCTGTGTATTTTAATTGCATTTATAAAAAGTTTCTCACATGAAATTACAACCTAGTAATATAAAAAAAAACTACGTAGCACTAAAAATGGCGAAGAATTTTTTTAGCAGTGTTTGTGGTGTAACATAGTGTTTTTTATGGTGAAAATCAATAAAATTTGAAGGATATTGTTATCATGCGCGACTTTAATCAATGCAAAAATTGGCCAATCAAAACAAGAGGAAAGACTAATGTATTATGAAAGGAATAGAGGTTAAAAATGTTTATATTTGCGAATTTAAGTTTTTTTTTCGCCCTTTTAATTACTCTGACCCACATTAAGACAGTTACTTTAGATTTAATAACATATAATTTACGCTAAGAGTATCTAGAATTAATGATTAGAACCCAATAATTTTTCACGTAAATAAAATTGTCATGATTCAAACTCGAACGGTCCGGACCACAATTTGATCGGTTTGCGTTCGAGAAATGGCGGATTTGAAATTACCAGAATAGCTTGTCTTCATTTCCGTTCGACAAAAATTTCGAATTCATGATCAATAGCATAAGATTTTTTTTCTAATCTCTTAATAAACCAGCGAGCATATGCTTCTTTGCTACCTTAGGGCGCGTTCGTTTAGGGATAAAAAGTTCTCACGTTTGACACTTTTCACACTTTATATAACGCGAGTTTTGGCAATGACGCCTATCGTTCGTGTAGCTTTATATAAAACATATGTTGTGTATACCTTTTACTTTAAATTATGTCTAAAAATAATACTAATTACATATATATGTACATACAGTCGTGATGATATGAATGTATATATTATGTAGGTACACACTAACATTCGAATCGGTTCATAGTACCAATAACCCTGCACTTTGTTCAAGTATCATAAATTAAAATTATTTATTCTGTAATTTCATACATAAAGAGCGCGATCGCTTGCCAAAATGCCAACTATTCAAACACACATGTGAATTGAGGAATATCACAAAAGTAGAAAGTTTCAGGAAATTACTCATTTAAATAACAAAGATATTTGTAGTTCTGAAAAGCAATGAAACCTTGCTTAATTAATTTTATGTAACTTTTATGTAAGTTTTATTCTTTGTAATCTTTTAAGTTAAATGTTTCGGTTAAAACTTAAAATATTGATTATGTAATGTTTATGTATTATTTTTTTAGATGTTGAAAAGCTCTTTTTTATTGTCGAGTAGGTACTTCTTGTTCAACAATTGTACATAGTTGAATTTTTACTGACTTCCATTTTCCTTTTATCCGATGAGTTGAAACTTGAAACACGTATACATAAACGTGATGACAATACAATAATATGATGACCTTGACCTTGAACCTTCCGACCTGGGCTAGGGTCGCCTGCAGAAAACCACTTCTAGCAGACTTGTCTTGTTAGCCGATTTAGCCTCGTTGTGAACGGTTTCCTTTCAACATAGGTAAGGTATGTGTTATTGCATTAAATTGTACTTAGCTTGATTTATTTTTAATGAAACATATTTCTGTAAAAATCATGTAGGTACTTATATTTATATGCTCCTTAGCATGTTAACTAATTAGGTAGATTGTTAAGTCTGAATAAAAACAGAAAGAAAAACGCGTCAAAATAGAAAAGAATATCAGTGCAACGAACCTAGTAACGCTGAGAACTTTATTTATAAATACAACCGCAACCTTGACCAATGAGACGACCAATCCGACAACTAATCTAAAGTCCAATATTCGGCAAAATTGCTTTGCTATAATTTGATTGACTTCCAACGACGAAACTTGAATAATCTGTCCGTTTTAGGCTTTTCATAGACTTATTGTCATAGACATTAGCGCCAGACAATATGCAGTTGGGATATATTAATTGTTTGTACTGTGCCAAGAATAGGGTTACTACACAATATAATATGTCCTCCAATTTCAAGTTAAATCAGACCCAGCCCGTTTCAGATAGCTCAGGTTAACAGTAGAATTAATAATTTATTTAATATCAGTAAGATATAGTTATAGATTATAAATTTTAAAAAGTGATATCAGCATAGAAATAGGAATAACCTTGAATTATTGGCATTAAGATTTATGACCACTCTAAAACGTTAGAACCAGTCATAAATGGATAGTATAGTTAAGATCTTCGCCTGTACTTTCTATGTAAAGCTGTAAAATAAGATAGGTATCACAACACCAGAAGAGAATCTACGTCAATCTGGGAATATACGTGCAATCCGAACGACTTGTTAACGACCACGCATATACGGAGTAGGTATACCAATTAAATGTTGAAG
Source organism: Apoda limacodes (assembly GCA_946406115.1). Lineage (NCBI taxonomy): Eukaryota > Metazoa > Arthropoda > Insecta > Lepidoptera > Limacodidae > Apoda > Apoda limacodes. The sequence goes on from OX291540.1 coordinate 45,404,504, forward strand.
GGGATCTCCCCTTGTTATACTGTAGTAGGGCTTGAAGGAAGTCGTGGTCAACAGTATTGAAGGCATTGGGAAAGACAATATTATTATGTACTATGTACCTATTTCCGAAAAGGTATTTGTATCCGTTGTCTGGTACCCATAGCGCAATCGTTGCTTAGTTTGGGGGCATATGGCACTGTGTACATGATTTAAATATTAATTTTATGTATATTACGATTCCATCTGCACTTTATCCTATGATGATTTTAGGTTAGGAGCATAGTTTAAATGGACATCTAACAAAAACTACGCGGTTTAAAAGTTAGAGGAACACGTTTTTTTTAACTTGGAAGCTAATAACTCCCAAGATATACGAGTATATCATAAGGAGTTTGTTAGGTACAAAGAAGGAAAAGAATTGCATTTTTGAATACCATTCCAACGAAAAACCACACAATAAAGTGCGCGAAATAAAAGTTTTAAATGCTAATTTGGGCCACGAGTTCCTCCATTTAAAATACGGAACCCAAAGCAAAATTTAACAACCTCGTGATTCATACCTAATTAAACACCACCAAGTAGCGTGTTTACTGCTTTGACATGTTACTGTTACACAACACCGTGTATTTGCAGAGACTTGTCTAATGTGTACTTTATCTATCTTATTATCTACTGTAAGTACCTGTACTATGGCCTTGTACACATATAGGTATGTACGTCGCGTGTTCAGTGGCTTTGTTTGGTGTTATCACCTGTTTACTAATTATTATATGACACGATGGTGATATGCATTATGGCTGCGCCCTACCTAAATGTGCAGTTTTCTACATGCTTGGATTTTTATAAACATCGCTTTAAAAAAATAACTCCTGACTCTAGTTTTTCTAATTTTAATCAACAACTCCCGCTACCGCTAACACCCATAAAACAATGTATATAGGTAGGAGGTGGTCCTCTTAAGAGTCCCATTTACACACTATATAGGCAACTACGCGCTTTTATATTTTTTGTGCAAATGTTTGTTTCGTCATCACGCCACAAAACTGGTACAGATTTGGCTGAAATTTGGAATCTTATGAGATTTTATAACCTATATTTTGCCGTAAAATAAAAAAGTTACCGCGCAGGAATAACTGTAACCGATTCCCTATAGCTGTAGCTTGCTTTTTCTAACAAACTTCCTAATCCAGGAATTGCTGTAGGATTTCCACTCTGATATCAGATTTCAGCGCGGGCGGAGACGCGGACAGCTATATTTCTATATAGTTCATAGCTATATAGTTCAGCTTAGCATATTAGTATAGCTTCACCGGTTCAAGTGTTAATAAATCATTCAGTCGTTCAATTTGAACTTGTTTATTCTTATATATAGTTAAAAAATGGGAACAATACAAAATTGCCACTCCTAATAAGAAACTGAAACAAATAAGTCGTTCCGTAAACGATTGATTCGTTCGATCCGTAAACCACAGCAACGACCATTATTGCACAAAAATACAAAAACGCTTAATTAGCATGAGCTTGTCAGCTGGAGTGGCCATAGAAAAAGGCGTGATTTGTGGCTGGCTACTACACTACAAACAAAAACAAATGACGTGTGATGTTTGCGTGTTTAATGGAAGCTGTTACAGGATCGTCACAGAGAGGCCGTCAGGTTGACTCTAAAAAGCGGCAAAGACTGGCTATACTACATGATTTGCTATCCATGCTAATATTATAAATGCGAAAGTGAGTTTGTTTGTATGTTTGTCATACCTTCCCGTCTCAACGGAGCGTCTAATTTTGCCAAAATTGGCACAGAGATAGTTGAAGAGGCGGAGAAGGACATAGGTTACTTTATCCCGGGAAATTCAAAAGTCCAGCAGGAATAACAATCACTAAATTCCAACTTTCTGACTATAATCACGGAGTTGCCTTAGGTATCCCCGATAACCGAATTTAGCGAGGGCGGAGCCGCTGGCAAAAGCTAGTTCCCTATAAGTACTCGAGGCTATTTAAACTAAAGACAAGATTGATAGCAATAAAAATAAGAAATATCATTCGAAATATTTAGGTACCTGTGACCACCAGTCGTCGCTTTAGATCCAACACATTATTTAAGATACCCAATAATATGCTTTATAGTGAGGATCCCATTGAATTATATAAGTCTCTCCTTGATATCATTGAAAATTAATATAAGACTGTATTCAAACCAAAGAAAATTGTCTAGTGTTTAGTAATCTGGCTACAATGGGAAATCATACTAGGAGAAAAAGATTATACACAATCTATGAAGAGAGGTCATATAACCATACAGTCAAATTTGTTGAGTATGTTAAAAATTATGTAAAAATATTTAAACACATCTGCTCAAGCAAAATCAATACAAATAAGAAACAAAATTAGAAATGGCTCTAACAAAATAAAATCTACATGGAAAACAATTAAACAGTGAAACTGGACGAGACAAACCTCGCAACTTAGACCTAAAATTAAAAATAAATGACAAAATTTTAGATGAAAACCAGGGAGTTGCTGATATTCCAGTTTCAACTTATTCAGTCCCTTAATTCAGCACCTACTCTAGCTGAACAATCAATTAAAAATAATGTAAATGTATGGAATTTAAATTTACTTATGTTGATCATAATGATATTGTAAAGGCATTCACATCATTAAAAAAGAAAAATAGTTCTAAACTTCACGGTTTCTCAGTTGAAATAATCAATTAAATAGTGATTGTATTGCTCCATACTTGGCGTGGCTTGGTGTTTCCTGACTTGATGAAGCAGAGTAAAGTCATTCCGTTTTTTAAAGCCGGCAATAATTTAGACCACACCCACTTTAGACCTATACCCATACTGCCAATAATTAGTAGAATATTTGAAAAACTTATTTTGCAGTCAAACTATTACAGCATTTTTACTGTAACAAGCTAATGAATTCGAAACAATTAGGATTTACGGGGTCTCTTAACAACTAATGCTGGTATTGAGGTTATTCAAAAAATATTTAAATCCTGGGATGATTCACAGGATTCCCTTCGGTATTTTTTGTGATGTGTCCAAAGCTTTTGATTGCGTCCATCACGATATGTTAATCATAAAATTACATCATTATTGCATCAAAGGTAAAGTTCTTAGCCTTCTAAAATAATATTTGATTAACTGAGTTCAGATGGTTGAGGTCAATGGTAAGAGATCGTCTGGGTCTACTATAGCATGGGCGTGCCACAGGGGTCAGTTTTAGGGCCTTTCTTGTTTCTGGTTTATATTAATGACTTAGCATACATTGAACAAGAGAAGCATGAGACATGTATTGTTTGCTGATGACACATCTTTACTGTTCAAACTCAATAGATAGCAAACAGATCTTGAGAATGTAAATAATACCATATCTAAAGTAGTGGAATGGTTTTTTATAATAATCTTCTTCTGAATGACGAAAAAAACCAAATGTCAGACAGGTTGACACAAATCTATTAATAAAAAATGAAAAATTAAATCCTTTGGATGAGACTGTTTTTTGAGGCATCACTTTAGATACCAAACTTCAATGGGGTCCTCACATTACTGAGCTAGCAAATAGGATCAGCTTTGCAGCTTATGAGGTTAAAAAAAACACAATTTTTATATTGCAAAAACGAGCTATTCGTGCAATCTATAAATGTTCTTACTTTGACCTCCAATGGATGGAAACAGTTTTCATTTCAAGAAACATATAGAATCATTTAAGAGATCCTAGAAACTAGGATAAATATACTAGCTAATATGTAAGTCGGCTACAGCTCATTCAAAGGTCTATGTATATGTTTATACAATAAGGTCCCTGCTATATCCATCAGTACTAAAGGAAAAGTTAAACATAAAAGGTTATTATAAAATATCTGAGCATCTAGATGAGAAAAACCCTGGGGATTGACCTACGCAGCTACGGCGCGGCGGCGCTATTTTATGTGTGTGTTTGATGAATTTAACATATTTCAAGTGTAATTTGATTACCTACGCAATAAAATATTTTTGATTGGATTTGATTAGACTAACAAATGTAGTTTATTCTTAGATACCTAGAATCTGCACTAAATCAACAAATAAATACATAATAATGACGGAGATAAAAATTAACACGAAATAACGACCCGCGAAATGGTTCAACTTATTCTATACTATACTGTTCCTAAAGAGTACTTATCTAATTAAAAAAAATCACATTGAGGTACCTTAATAATTTATCGGACACAATGTCACAAGAGGTAAATCATTAACGTAAACAAAATTCATATGTCAGATAATATCAATATCACTGTCCTAAATATTAAAATTATTGACAAGATACGTGCATGTGTAGTGTGGATAGGCGACTTACAAACATGTTTTTCTTCTCTTACTCACTATACCAGTTGCCTTGCTGATAATAGAGGTAAGTACTTATTAGATTGACACCAAGAAGTACAATGGTAGGTATTTTAAATAATATCTAATCATTGCACGCATGATAAAATATGAAAAAGATCTTTTGGAACAAAGCGTAGTACAATACACAGATGGTGAAAGATGTCGGTTGGTACATCTTTGAGGCATATGCCAACGCTTAAAATTAATATTGATGTCTGTGGTTTTTACAGAATATAAAAAAAAAACATTTCTTTGAGAAAATTTGTATAAAAATTAGAATCAAAAAGCAGTGTTTTGGCGATGGGCTCACCACCACGCAGGATTAAAGTGGTTGGTGAAAAATAATGGGTGGGTGTACACACAACAATACATCCAACCTGACTGGGAATTAAAACCGTAAAGATATACGTCTAACAAACTTGGCGTTCTACATAGACATAGAGAAATGGACAGCGCATTTCCTAGCCAGATGTGAAAAAAAATGGCTAATGTAAGTGAAACCACGCGAACCAAGTCTGGGCAAAAACTAGTTTACAACATCAGTGTGATACGAACACTTCTGGCTTTATTATTAGTACGTGACAATTATCATGTGCAAATTGCTGCATGTGTGACTCAACAATCACTTGCATAAAAATTCCGCTCCGTGATGCATCATGACCGTTCAGAGTTGTTTCCAGAATACTGCTTCTAATCAACTGGGCGCTATACGACAAACAGGTAATACAAGACTGTCTTGTATTTTTTAAAAGCATTAAATGCGCTCATTGCTCTCTATGCACGCATCCGACCTTTCTCAATCAAAAACTATACACTTTAGGCGGAACATTGCATCACTTTCGGTGTGCATTCAACGTATTGGCTACACATGTTTGAAAGGTAGAGGAGTGAATGGGCTGTTACAATAGAGATATGCCTCATACATCAGGCTGACCGTGTGCTTGTTTGCCACCTTAGTGGTATAAAGGTCGGTGATTTAGTTTGTTTACATTTGGTGAATAGGACGATTTCAGTGCTTATGCGGAGATAATCTTGTGAACAAAACGCGGCTGACAAAGCAAGGCAAGAACTACAAAAAAAAAAAAGAAAAAAAAAACATCTACAAAATACATCTACAAACTGCAATTGTAATTCTCGGATATTGAAAGAGTCTTTTACGGTAACTCGAAGGAACCAGGTTTAAAATAAGTAGTAAAATTGTTTACTCAATTCGGACCGAGCTGAATAAAGCACGTGGAGGCATGATCGCCTCGTGCCGTATTGCAAACAGGTTGTAGTTTGCGCCTTGAATGTTTACATTTGCCATTGGAACGTTGAATAATGTTACTGATTTAATTAACATTATAGACTTATCAAGAAACAATGCAATTACTTAATGCGTGTATTGTAATAGCCGATTTTAATGACCACAATACACGATGATATTACATAAAAGCAATGACAATGCAGTTTTAGTTTTGCTTTTTGCAAATAAAGAAAATAATTTTAAGTTAATAAAACATTAAACTCTTTACGTAAATAATTCATATTATATCATAAATGCGAAAGTCAGTTTATTTGTCCATCCTTCACGCCACAAGTCGCAATGAAGCATTCAACTTAGGCAATATAAGGCACACGGATAGTTAAAGAGACGGAATAGGACATAGACTACTCGCTTTTTTAACTTTTCAACCCTTCCAAAGTTCCAGTGGGAATAATCAAATTCCTTGTGGACGAACTACAGCCACAGCTAAAGCAAACTTCTGCTTCAATCAAGAACTTGCCGTAGGAATCCCACACCGATAACCAAATTAAATTGAATTTAATTACAATCCCGCGAAATTTTGGGTAGGTTTATAAGTACATAACACGATTTTCTGGATAAATGCCAGTAACAAACAGATGCAATAGTAAACTAATGGGAGTATGATTCTTTCTCTGCAAGTACGATAAAGAATACAATATTATGTAGTAAAAGTATAACATTGAAATGCAAACTAAATTGAAATTGCTTTCAAGAGTAAACAAGCCCAAACAAATTTTATAAATTCAAAAATTTTAATTGACTGCACGAAGAAAACTTTTCGTTTGGTTATGAAACTGACCTCATTTCAGCTTTTCGGTGATTTGTTACTTCGAGTGATGGAAGCGTATTATCATGACTCGTATTATCTCCACTGAGTCACTCTATGAAAAAAACAACTGTATTTTATTTGCGACTGCAGTGAAAACAATATCATAAAAACCCTGGTTAACAATTTCAACACCAAGGAGGTAAACAAGAGAACACGCGAAGTGATATTAGGCTTTTACCACAGTCGATGGACGCTAACGCACACAGTCACAGTCTATCATTCGCGCATTGCCGACCCTTTAAAAATCCAATAAAAAATCTCATACTGTAGTCTCTAGAGAAAATCTCGGCAGTCAATCCACAATCTAAGCGTTCGCGGGAGGACGCACATCTTAAACCTACAAGGTCATATAGATTCTAAGGTGTGAGGATAAATTTCCTGCCGATGATGATCACGAGAGGTGTAGTAGTTGTAGAAGTAGACGTGGGTATAATTTCAAACAATCCCGTAGGTATAAGACAACCCATAATATTAGCAGAACATAATAGAACACCAAATAGGGACGAAGCACTCTCTTTTTTGGTCCAAAAGTGTATTTGAGTCTACCGTCAAAAATATAAATCATAAGTCAAAAGGGGTCAACTTTAGACCGAAATAAACATTCACAATGTAGTAGAAACACTAGGAAAAACAGAGAAAATACCCTCCATCGTTTTCAATCTAGTACAACACTGCTAACAATAATATACCAGCTGGCTTACTGATGTTGAGATTGCCTATACCGCTTTGGCTAGTCGTTGCGAATGAATCCATTTCGAGAATGCCTCGACTACACACGCTAGTTTTAGCGAAGCCGAAGTTTCGGCTAATATTTCGCTAAAACCGAAATTTCAATACTTTTCCACATTTAAAAAGCGTGTCAATGTTATCACTCTTGACCTATAATTGCATATTGTTTAATTAAATTTCACAAGACATTTTTTACCTACTTCTAAATTGAAACTTGGCAAACTAATATACGTTTCTGAGATTAGCGTGCACAAACGCACAGGCAAAAATTCTAAAAACTATTTTTTTGGCTTCGGTGACACGAATACAACACATATAAATTGTGTTGTTTGAAAAAATATTTAATGTCCAGACACGGCTCGTTTATAATTTTATTATATATGTAAGATAAGATTGATGGAGGTGGTAATTTTGAAGAATTTTTGGTACTGTAAATACTTTTACTTTTTCGCCTCTAAAACGCAGTAGACACAAACTTACGTCTATTCTCACGCATATCTTCAATCTGAACATTTTAACTGGTGTCTTCCCCTAATGGTTTCACAAAAGCCGTAGTCCTCCTAATATAAAAGAATGGGGACCAACACGATGTCAACAATTACAGACCCATATCTGTTTTGTCTTCTTGAATATTTGAAAAGATTTTGAATAGAAGGCTAAAAATATTCATAGAAAAATACATGATACTGGCTGATAATCAATTTGGTTTCAGGAAAGGTATTTCTGCAGAAGATACAGTGACTAGGTTCACTGATCACATTGTTCACAAATTTGACAATAATAATTTTTTTTTGGGTATATTCCTTGACTTATCCAAGGCGTCAAAAACACCGTGTCTGTCCCACTTCTCTTAGCTAAGCTGGAAAACATTGTAGTGAGAGGCGGGACTCTTAGCATACACCAAAGTTTATCTTAAAGATCGTTGACAGATTGTTAAAAAAGGAAACTTGGCTAGCAATGACGAACTACTTAATTACGGCTTCCTTTAAGGTAAGCGTACTCGGTCCTACTCTTTTCTTAATATACATAAATACCTTGTACAAACTACCCTTTGAACCCTTGAAAATTACAGGATTTTTAGGTATGCCGATAACACCGCGCTCATTGTTCGTGGAAAAACTTGGGTCGAAGTGCGTAAAAATGCCGAAGTCAGTTAAACAATTGTAAATAACTGGCTATCTAGTAACCTTCTTACGCTAAATGTGAAAAGGACTCAAGCTATTGCCTTCGCCATGAAATCCAACCTTCAAACACCAATAAATACCTTTTCTCAAAAAGGCTCCGATATGCGACCATATATTGCACAAGCTTCTTTGGGATAAATCGTACTTGCAGTACAGTTTCAGAGAGCGACTTGCAATGTTTTATCCGTCCGCTCGAGCGGTAAAATATTTAAATTGAAAAAAGAACGATTAAAACCCTAACATTGATAACTAAAGATTAGTTACTAATCAAGTTTTATTTCAATTTCAGACTGGCACAAGAAATCGAATGCGCCAGTAAATTTATTTAAAAAAGTAAAACAATGCATATTTTCGAATACGGTTTTTTTTTTGTAAAAAGATCATTTTTTACTTTTAAATGAAGAATTCCTTTTTTTTCTCGTACATTAAAAACATCGATACTAAGATTATTAACAAGATTTTATACAATCATCTCCATAAAAGGTGTTTCACCGGTACCAAATAAACACCAATTATTTTTTTGACAAAAAAATTTAATTTTTAATTTCACTACATTAATAAATGGGGTCATCTCCGAAGTATACCCTTTTATAATTTTAATAAAAAAAAGAATTTTGAAAATCCGACTATATATGACGTACATAAAAAAAAATACAAACATCTTTAATTGAGAACCTGCTACTTTTTGGAAGTCGGTTAAAAAATAGACTGCTAAGTAGTTATTAAGTTATTTTTTGACTTTATCAATAAAATAGTGTTTTTTTATTATTATTTTTATTTTTTTTCTATTAAATAGCAAACTAACGGGCTAGAGCCCAAACATTTACAAACATGATTATATAAATACACTTATACACTACTAGATAATTATAATCGAATGAATATAACATTATGTCTGTGGATTATAAATTAAAAATTATTAAAATTACAAAGGATCATAAATTTAATTAAATACAATTAATTAAATTAATATTAAAGTTGAATTGAATTGAATATACAAAAATATTGAAGACAGGCCAAAATAAAAATAAAATAAGCTAATATATGATTATTACAAATTAAAATTATGGATGAAAAATTATTAGTACTTTAAAGCAACCAAAGGGAGCATAATTTATAAACTAAAATTACTCAATTACCACAATAGCTACGTCACAACCAAGCAGAAAACATAAATATTTTTCAGATAGTTACATATATTTTGATATCCACAAGGTCAAGTTACTAATGTTATTAGATAATAAACCCGTAGCATACAACGATTAAATATAATTCACACTAGATGAAAACAATGATCAATAAAAATACATTAACTTTTATGGTGCACTGTATTATTTTACTGTAGCTTTAAAATTGATTGAAATGGACAATGGACATCATACGTTGCGCGCGTCACCACGCGTGTTGTGTTCGTGATCGATCAGTGATCACTCAAATAAAAAGTATGTAATCAAATATAAATATGTTTATCTTTTTATAGTAGTGTTTTGCTTGGCTGCATAGTGTGTATTATTTAAGCTGAATCCGACGTTAAAAATCCATACAAATTGCGTAACACTTAATATATATATAGAACTATAAATTAAATAATAAAAAATATCGACTTCAAATAAACTAAAAAGTAAATAATTAGACACACAGACAGTCGAATGCTAATATCCATTTTTTCTCTCTTCATCATCTTTTGTACACATTTTTTGGCATTCGATTTCAAAGCTAAGAAAACAATTTTGATGTTCTGTCAGTATATCTGCTGTTTCAGAGCATTCAATTTCGAAGTCGGATTATTTTCCTATTTATAGTTAGGGGAACCCGAAAATAGTCAAACGGGGAATAAGTTAGCGTTTTCATTCAAACTATTAAATTTTGCTTCATTATATTTATTTAACTATCTTATTTGAGATATTTTGAGATATTTTATTGCAACACTTGAAACACAAGGTATCTTTTAGAAGTTCTGGTGATCATCTGAAAATCGTTATGTATGTATTCCTATAATATTTAAGGAGGTCTTAATAATTCGTCGTGAATTTTATCACCAGAACTTTGATAACAATGAGACCAATCTGAAAGTATTACCCTTAGAACTTAAAAAGATACAATCTAATTGAGAGCATCCTCCTTCTTTGAAGTCGATAAATAAATAAATAGACATTTCGCCACATAAAATGCATTATATTGTTGCGCACTAGGGTAACACTACAGTGGGACAAAATCATTTTAGTAAACTTTTGTTTGGGTGTGTTTGCTTCTCGAAGTATTCGTCGCTAGCGTTTTCATTCAAACTATTAAATTTTGCTTCATCATATTTATTTAACTATCTTATTTGAGATATTTTGAGATATTTTATTGCAACACTTGAAACACAAGGTATCTTTTAGAAGTTCTGGTGATCATCTGAAAATCGTTATGTATGTATTCCTATAATATTTAAGGAGGTCTTATTAATTCGTCGTGAATTTTATCACCAGAACTTTGATAACAATGAGACCAATCTGAAAGTATTACCCTTAGAACTTAAAAAGATACAATCTAATTGAGAGCATCCTCCTTTTTTGAAGTCGATAAATAAATAAATAGACATTTCGCCACATAAAATGCATTATATTGTTGCGCACTAGGGTAACACTACAGTGGGACAAAATCATTTTAGTAAACTTTTGTTTGGGTGTGTTTGCTTCTCGAAGTATTACCTTACGCAGTTCAAATTAAACATCTTGTCGTTGCGTGTCTCTTTTATTACACGCCGACAATAGAGATGTTTTACAATATTCATTAACCTCAGGGTCGAGCCTGTACTTCAAATCGTAAAACACCCTTGTGAGGTCAAAATCCTTTGTCTGCATTTGCTTTGTAAAAATTGTTTTTTGGAATGTTGCGTCTAGAAGTCTAGTATAAAAATGTATGACGGATTATAATTTTATTATTCCTTTGTAAAACCAAAACATTTTTTCTTACTTTTTACATCTGCTAGTCTGGTATGAATATGTGCTTATTTTAATAATGTTGGCGAAAATAGCAAATTGGTGACATTGTACCTAAATTATGTGTAGTTAAAATTATATAGTTAAAATTAATTTTAACGCTAAGGTTGTGGAATGAGCTCCCTTGAGCCAAGGTTTTCTCTAAGGACTACAGTATGAAGTTCTTCAAGAAAGAAGTTATTAGATATTTAAACGGTCGCGCGAGTGATGCCCCAGGTCTAGTATTATATAACCTGTCCCCAGGTGTTGCAAGACTCCGAAGGCCGCGGTGACCGCTTTCCATTAGGCTGACTACAAGCTCGTTTGTCACCTTAGTGATATTAAAAAAAGAAAAGGGTTGCACTCCGGGAGTGCCGGCAGAAGTGAAAACATACTAGCTATTTACTTCCCATCACTTTCTATACATATTTATTTATTATAAATAATAATGTTTTTTAATTAACTTTTTTGACGTAGTATATTTGAAATCTTCATCTGTCATAGAATTAAAATCCCATAATTATCTAACCTTCCTGTACTACTCATAATCGCCATATACTAAAAAAACGAAACAGCAGGCGCAGGCATACATTTTCGCCGCACGGTAGAAAGAGAGGGGGGATACGTCATACGAATTTTCGATCAGGTCACGTGTCCTGACGCGAGTTCCGTCTTACGAATTTTCGATCAGGTGTCACACACAAAAAAGTACACAACGCCGCTATAGAAGTTTTTACTTCAGAAAAGGTTTTTTCGAATCAATTCAATTTTTGAATCCCTATTGTACCGCAAAAAAATGAAGATCTTGGTGAGATCTATCACTTCTGTAAAGAAACTACTAGTCCAAGATCAAAAGTTACAAAGATACAGCCGTTTCTAGTTTACAGCTGTCATCTGAAATTAAGATCTTGATGAGGTCTATATCACTTCTGTAAAGAAACTACTAGTCTACGATCAAAAGTTACGGAGATAAAGCCGTTTCTGCTTTGACAGCTGTCATCCGAAATGAAGATTTTGATGAAATCTATCACTTCTGTAAAGTAAAATTTACAAAGGAAAAAGCCCGTGGGAGAAATGACACTGTTTACGAGCAAAAAATCAACTAAACGGAAAAAAGTGCACAACGCCGCTAAAGACGTTTTCACATCAAATTGTAGTAGGCGTGGCATTATGGTTTCCGTCTTGCGAATTTTTATGGCGTGGCATTATGGTTTCCGTTTGACGAATTTTTTGATCAGCCAGACGCGAGTTTATCATTTTTTTCCCCTCACAAAAAAATATTTTTGTTTATTTACTTCTTTGACGTAGTATATTTGACATCTCATACTAGCCTTAAGTATAAATCTGACGCGAGTTCCGTCTTACAAATTTTCTATGAATTTTCGATCAGGACACGTGACATGACGCGAGTTTAATAATTTTACCCAGCACAAAAAAAGTGCACAACGCCGTTAAAGAAGTTTCCACTTCAAAAATTATATCAAAACTATTGTTTGTGCAATGTAGAAACAACTGAACTATATAGACAGTGGTGTATATGGTGGTAAATCCAATAAATATTTCATTTCATATTTATTCATTCATTTGCCAAACCAGCTACGCAAACAAACATTAGACGAATCCATGTTGAAATTCATTCACAATAAGGCAGTTGGCAGTAGTTTTATTATTTATATAAAGTTCCCAGTTTAATGTGTATGAACGAAAAAAACATAGTATATCTACGTTTAATGACTAATTTATTTGTTGAATGACTATCCTTATGCTTCTAGGACAGTACCTAGCAAAGATTTGTTTGATCTACTTTGTAAATTCGACTGCTATATAAATGACCATATTTTACGAGATATACCTAATCGAAAACTGACAAATAGTGCTTTTGCTTTACAACTTTAGTAAAGCATAGTCGTGTTAGATATTTAAAACCTCACAACAAAAATCGATCGACGAGCTTTCAACTACTGGATAGTGCGCTAGTAAACTTATAGAACATAGCGATCAGATTAGTGAGCTTTTGATAAGTGGACAGGGTGCTAGTAACCTTACAGCGCTTAGCGATCATACTAGCGACATAGAAGATAGTATACTGGTAAAAACTATTGATTGAGATAGAACTTTAAAGTTGGGCTTTAAAACAGCATTATTAGTTGAGAATATATCATCATTTTCCGAACTATGCAGTAGTAACTCTAGTTCACTCCAACTAATAATTTATCACAATTGTACAGTTTTTAACACTTCTGCTCTGATGCAAGGCAGCAAACTGAGTGAAGCGATCCGAACAAAGCGAACATTGCTTTACTGGTTTACTTTATATACTATTTAAGAGGGCCCCCAACGCGCATATTCATTTACTTTGTGGGCGTTCAGCGATCGATAATGTTAATCTCCAATAGAGCTCATTTTTCTGTGGCAAAAATATATTATAGATAGGCGAACAACTTAGCGTAAAAACAAGAAAATAATTAACTACAGTTATATCACATAAGATATAAGAAATTCTATTCCAGTAATTTTCTAGCTTTATAGTTACTTGATATTTCATTAAAAAAAATTATGTTCCCGCTACTAGTTTTTTTTTTTTTTTTTTTAAACCACTAAGGTGTCAAACAAGCACACGGTCCGCCTGATGGTGAGCGGTCACTGTGGCCTATGGACGCTTGTATCACTCGCGCGTTGCCGTATGTTATAGTTATGAATTAAAAACGAACGAGAGGTTCGGCCGTTATTTTTTTAAAGCGATGTTTTAACAGATATCTTAAAACAAATACTGTAATATACTAGTTAAAGAATCTAGACAGTCATGTAATATATTTCCAGTGTGAAACTTGCAATCGATTTTAAAAACGAGCATAAAACTGCACATTCAAGTAGGACGCAGCCTTAATAGCTTAGCTATGAGTAGGGCCGGCATTTCGGCTTAGCTATGAGTATGACTCGCGTATCTCCTCGCTCAACTACTACACACTAGTTTTACAAGTTGAGCTGGAACCTCAATAGTTCGAGATGTAAAAAATAGCTCACGAAGAGTAAAATCAAATGGTTTTACTCTTCGTGAGCTATTTTAATATCTACTTGCGAATTTTTTTTAGCTCTCAGTCTGACGGTGCCCTAAGATATAATAAACTGCTAATCTATTTCGAGTATGGAAAGTGCTCTGTCAATATTAGTGCGCTAAGGATAGCATAGTAGTATTAACTAAAAATAAATGCACCTAATACACATATGTTTCCGGTCAATGTTTAATATTGTAATAACCACATAAGCTTATACATTTATATAGGCTATGTTTTTTATAAAACAAAAAGAATCATTTCGTTAAAGAATTAAATAAATACATAGATATGTTTGTATTGACGCTCAATTGCCTTCTTTAAAGGATTTCGGCTCAGTCTTTACAACCAAGGGATCTAATTTGTCTCCTTGTGCCTCTTATTTATTTATTTATTTATTTATTTATTTCAGGACAACCAACAAAGTATACATAAATTACATAGCAATTACATTGGTTCAGGACTAAATTACTTAATGCTACTTTAATTACAGGCTGCCACGACATTCATAGTAAAAAATGCAAAACGAAGACTTAATATACTTAGACACAATAAATACAAAAAATCAAAAAACGCAAAGAAAAACACAAAACGCAAAAAATACAAAACATGCAAAAACACAAAAAAGAAGACAATAAGTTAATAGCATTATTATTTTATTTTATTTTTTCCTATAGGAATACAGATAGTTAGGTATATAAGGGAAAAAGCAGAAAAAATATAGTTGTTTAGGTGAAAAGAGATCGAGCACTGCGGCTCTGAATTGGCGCAGTGTGCAGAACATATCAATTTTATTTGTAGATGAGCGTGATAATTGACTATATTGTAATTGTATCCTGTTGATGGTGGAAAAATGCCCTAAATTGGTTCTAGACCTTTTAGCATGAAAAGGCAGGTATCTGGAGGGCCGACACAATTTCAGAGGAACGTTTAACTTTATTTGGCTCAATAGGTGCGGACAATCGATATAGCTATTTACTATTTTGTATAAAAATAAGTGGTCAAGGATCTTTCTGCGACTTTCTAGACTAATGAGCTTAAAGTGTTTTAGACGCGAGTTGTAAGAGAGTAAACTTTTCGTCAAGCCATACTGGTATGTCAAATGCCAGAGAAACCGTTTTTGGATCGATTCTAGACGTTTTTTATGAACTTCATAGTAGGGAGTCCAAACTGTGCTGCAGTATTCTAAGCCAGACCTAACTAAAGCGTTGAAAATGGCAATTTTGCTTGAAGCTAGTTTAAAACCCCTGCAGTTACGTAAAATAAAACCAAGTACTTTAAAACTTCTTTTAGCTACTTTGTCAACGTGCGTGTGAAAGCGAAGTTTATTGTCTATATAGACACCAAGATCGCGCACTACATCTGTTTCTTGAATTTCAGCATTTCCGATAGTGTAAGAATTGAAGTAGGGACCTTTTTTTCTAGAGAAGTGTATGAAGCTGCATTTACTAACATTGAGGTTCATGCTATTTGTCTTACACCAAGCAGCAAATCGGTCTAAATCAGCTTGAACTAAGTGAAAGTCGTCATGTTTCTCTAAGCGTTTGACAATTTTTAGATCATCCGCGTATAGATATGTTTGACAGTGTTGAAAATTCGATGTAACATCATTGATAAAAATATTAAAGAATAACGGTCCTAAGTGAGAACCCTGTGGGACACCTGATGATGATTTAAACTCGTCTGATATAAAGCCCTTAACTACAACGCACGATGAGCGTCCGACCAGGTAGGATGCGCACCAGTTTAGTAGGTTCCCGGCGATCCCACAGTGAGCTAGTTTCCTAATTAGAATTTTGTGGTCAACCTTGTCAAAGGCCTTGCTGAAGTCTGTATATACGACGTCAACAGGCGTCCCGTGATCTACAGCGTCTGCTACGTCTGATACAAAACTCGTAAAATTAGTCTTAACCTGCTTTTATCAAAGATATTTGTACTTTTATTATCTGCCAGTTAATTATTTTATAGTATGCTTTTCCGCATTTCTCGTTTAGTTTTGATGCAGTTTTTTTTTAAGAAACATTTAAAAAAGTGCTTAAAAATAAAGTAACTTTACTATAACAACTTTAATATAAAAACTTAATCTATAACCTATATAATCTATCTACTGCTCAATCGACACTTGTCATAACTCTGAAATCTAAGATGAGAAACTCTTTTTCTTTAAGGGAAGTTTCCCAGGGTAATTGTCTATTAATTAAATCCGTGTTCCTTTAAGTTTTTTGATTTTTTTAGATCTCGTCTAAACGCTTTAAGATTTTTTTTGCTAGATTTAGTTGCAATACTTCAGAAAACTCCCTTATCAACAATATTGCGTGTTTGACAACCTCAGATTCATGAAAGAGAACTATTTAGATGGAAGCCGGGAGATTGTATCAAGGAGTTTTCTAAAACAAAAGTATTGCGGTTTTTAAAACAAAAGTATTACATTTTCCTGTTTAAAATTGTATGCTGATTATATAACTTGTAACATTACTAAGTAACGATCAGTCAAATCATTATTTATGTCAGTGATTTTAACTGATACGACAGAAAGCGTGACAAAAATCCGCGCCTTTACCGTCATATGCCGTAATAACTTATTTTCTACTTCAGTACATACCAGCATCGTACACTCAAATATTTATCTAACATTTTTTTTTTTTTTGTATACAGTTTCCCAAAACCCATTGAGACTTTAACACAACATTAGGAACACGCTTGTCTTACATCTTCGTTTTCCGACGGCCGCCAATGCCTTTTGCCGTCTTACCTTATTGGTTCATATAAGTCCTAATCTTAAAGAATTATAATCTTTGTCATGATGATTTGATGATAATGCCTAAAAATGAAATATTATTTCTTAAACAATAATTTATAGACTAACCTACGCCGGATGGACTCAGATAAATATAGAATATTTGTGATTATTTGTTAATGTTTTGAATGCTGAAGGAACTCTAGCCATCTGAAGGTCTACGTAAAGAAAATGAGAAAGAGAATACTTACGTAAAGAGAATTTTTAACAATGATGCCCAGCGTAGCATGTTTGTAAACAATCAAATATTTGCTTCAAATAAAATTAAATTGTAAATACGAGTACATACCTAGTCCTTAAATTTCCACATCATAAATAGTTAATAAAAAAAATGGAGTTCGAAAAATCGGTCTTTTAATTCCGAACCTAAATTCAGTGATACATTGAAAAAATGCAGATATGTTTGACATCAAAGGTCGAGAAATTAATAAAAATAATACAAAGTGTGTGACATATTTATAATTTGAGGTAGTTTGGTTATTGGAATAACGATATACATATGTACCTTAATTGATGTATTTCTGGTACTTTTTTTAAAATTTTGATTTATGGGCAAACCACCGAATTGACAGTACATGCTCGGTAGTTATCTAGCAAATAGTTTATTTCCATTTAAATGGCTAATCGATGTCATAGCTTTTTGTTTTACACATCATCGCGTTAATTTCACGCAGAAATCATAAATTGTGCTAGGCAAATAATTCTATACCCATTAAATCTCTAAAGTTACGTTTAGCGGGAAAATGCCACCGCCATCTTTGTTTACAAACAAGTGACGTCAGCAGCCCTGGAAGCGCACCTGGCATTCATTATACGCGTTCTAAAATAGACTATAGACGCAATCTATTTTATCTCCCGTCGGTGAAAGAGGAAACTGTGTTATCTACATTGCATTATTCTATAGAAATACTTTGGATATTGTGACTCCATTTGGATACATGAAGCTTTAGCAGAAACTCACATTAAAATCAGTTTACGAAAATTGTTCTTAATAACGATGAAATTAAATATGGAATTTAATCGCCATACAGATATATTATGGAAATTGAGAAAAAACTTTTTTAGGGGTACCCGTACATTCAATTAACGGATGAAAAAAAATTTTAGGCGTAGCTCTCCGGATATTCAATCGAAGAATGGAAAAAAAAAATTTCACCCCATCCTGTAGGGTATCAGTGGATTGGTTGTCAATATCTTTTTATTTCAATTCAATTTATTTTTTGCAAGTTATAATGACTCCGAAAATTTAAAATATTGTGTCATCCCTAAATTTTAAGCCGCGAGGTGTAAAAATCAGAAAAATATCACGACACCTGTTGCTTTATAAATACTACCAACGAAAAATTGTATTGGACCGCTCGGTTCATAAGTATTTTAGATATCCGCGATAATTCTAATACGGAACCCTGATTTAATACGTGTACGTCACGCACTTGGCCGCCGCGTCACAGAGGACCAACCCAAGTATCTTTAAATATCTGATTATTGTATCGCCAATAATTTAGCGTTAAATTAACATTGTTTGGAGGGTTGTTAATGGCCCAGCTCATAAGCTAAAGAATAGAGCCGTTCAAGAGGACCTTTCGTTTACCTCTACTGCGTTTCTACTCTCCTATTTCTACGGAGCCTCGGTCTACAAGAAGAACATAGTGGGGAGGTATTATAGACTTTAGGTGTTAGGTTTGTCTGTGATTTTTACATTATTTTATTATCTATCTAATCACCTATATTACAGTGCAAGTTTTCATCCATCCATTGTTTAATTTACCATACCTGACCTTTGTTTTATCATATCACACATTTCGACTAGCTTCAAGACAATAAAAATAGGCACAGTAAAACAGGAAATATATATATTCGGTTTTGGTATATTATTTAATGACGATATTCCACTGTCCAGCAAGTTAAAAAGGATAGAGATAGCGGAAGCTTGATTTGATTCACTTTCTCAGTCTACGAATGAAATAGAAATTGTAATCCAAATATTAATAACCAACAAACTATCTGATGTTATTCACGTAGGGACATACCTACCTAAATATCAGGATATGTCATCAATATAAATAAATATTTTTATAGCAAAGACACAGTCAATAGATTAACCTTAAGCCAGGCCTTGAACCTGCGACCCTAAGATTCTGTCTTAGTGCTCTACCACTGAGCTATGTAAGGTTTATTGAATAAAAAATTATTATCACCTTGTTTGTTAAAAGACACTCAAATAAATAAATAAAACTCTGGCTGGGCAAAATCCTGACTACTTCCTTGCTCTGAAAATACGTTCGTAACAAACGTCATAAACACACAACTACTAGAAACTTATGAAATATATGAATATACATACACACAAATACAAATAATGTTTCCACGTTTGAGACACCCTAAAGGTTCAAAGAAAACATATGACAAAGGCCATATCATCAATATAAATATTTTCATACCAAAGACTTAAATAAATATTCAGGCTACCCGGAATTGTACCTGGATAGCTCAGTGGTAGAGCACTAAGACTTAATCATCTTAAGGTCCTACGTTGAAGCCCTGACTCAAGGTTTATCTATTGACTGCCTCTTCGCTATTCAAATGTTAATTTATATTAATGATATAGCAATAGTAATAGCCTCTGTAACATATTTTTTTTCAAAAACCTTAATCTTCAGGGAGTCCCAAACGAGGAAAAATTATTCAGATGTATTTCTTAATTCTATGAAGATTTGTGTATTTGTAAGATTGATGTACTAGGACTTCATTAGATCCTAGGAGTTGTTTATCAAGAATTAACAATACAATACAATAAAATATTCTTCATTGTACACTAAAATACAAAAAAAATAAGTATTAAACAATATAATTGTAAGTACATAATTATTCAGTACTTATGTGAAGTACTGAATAATTATTAAAAAATAAAATTCCGTAATCAAATTGCTTCGTGCGAAGTTACACAAATCGAAGGATTATGGTTTCTATGTTAATTCTCTTGGTATCAATCAATCACCAAAATATCTGCGTATCAATGCGGATTTTCAATACCTTATACCTACGCATTTTTGTTTGATAAACATAATGATTTTACTTATCATATCAAACAAAGCGTTTTTATTGCATAGAAAGTGTTAGGGTTGGCAACACTTGCATATTAATAACTGATTAAAATATAATAATAATGAATTAACAGTGGTAACTACAAGCTTATGTGCATTAAAAATGGAAGCTCACTGAGATTCAGTTATTACAACGGTTTACAACAATGAGTTTTGTTCACTATTCAATCCTAGAATTTAATTAGTTTTTACCTATATTTGTATTTAAACCGTTAACGTTTTGCTTTTGTTTCATTAAAGTAACATACATTAGGATAGCTTTTTTTATTCTTTTATCAAAAATAAACTTGTCTAACGATTAAAGAAATATTAAACCAAGTAAAAAAACAATTTACCAACCCTAACAAACGCGTGGCTTATTTAGTGGACTTTGTACTTCTCATGATAAGAACTAACACGTGGAGAACCTGTCATGGTTTGATGTTCTTGATATGTAATAATCATATTATGGGGGGTGATAATTTAAAAGATATATGACGATAAAATCTGTGAATTAAGATTTCATAATCGTGATATCTGTTTTACTTCCCGACTCCACTCTTTCTGTTTAGCTTTTTTGTATGTTTTTGGCTAGTAAAAGGTGCTGTATGGCCTGGCATTGTGTAACAATGTTTTTGTACAAAAAAAATAAAAAAAATAAACTGGCATTTTACATAAGAGCCGCGATCGAAGGGAAGAAGTGACATCACGCCTTCTGATTGATGTAACATCAAGAAAAAAACAGCATGTAACAATTTTGACGATTCAAAAGTGTTTGTAAAAAAACCTTATTTGATTAAAAAATTTCTTGACTTTGACATAAGAATCAAAATCTTGGATAAAACTTGCAAAATAAGAATATTTTAACTACCCCATTAGCTTTTGATGGCGAGTTTTTCGCATTTACTGTGAAATAAATAATACTTATTATACCAACAGCAAACATAGGTCAAAACAACTCATATTTATGTCACAACAATAATAACAATTGCTTAAATACTGATCAAAATAGGACTTGTATGTTTGCATTATCCAATAACAAATCAAACAAAACTACATGTTTTGAATACCTTCTTCAAAATAAATTTTAGTTCAATCTCATTGTTTGTTTTTACAAAAACCTTTAATGTGCACTGCATAGCAAATTTACAACTTCTATTAGTGTTATAAACAAACTGACATCCATACAGCTTGTGTAGTTAGGTTCCTATTTTTCCGTATCCGTCAAGATATCAGTAAACTTCCATATATGAGTCATATGCATGCCTCTAGAATAGTCTTGGTCGTAGCTAGGTTATTATGCCATTAACTTTTTTTTTTAACATATGGGTTTACTAAGCACAAACTTTGTATACCTAACTCCATAAAGAGCATATAGTTATCGTTTGTTATGCATTTTGTTTTGAGTATATAAACATATAAGTATATATAGAATACAAAATAGATTTAGGTATATGTATTAATACAATATTATACAAGTACTAAAGCATATAAGTGTATTATCCGTTGTCTAGTTCAAGCTTTGCTTAGTTTGTGATCAGATGACTCTGTATATACATAAACATATATAAATATAATGTAGATTGAGTAGTAGAATACACAGAAGATTTAAGAATATTAAGATTTTTCTGAGAAACCAAAAAAGCACTTTGGCTTTACTACGAAATGCGAGCACAATGCTTTTTATTTATTTAGAGAAATATAAAAATAGAAAATCGCTAGGACAATAAAAATACTTACACTGTAAAGCAAAACTATTCTGTACTTTTTTTGGCCTGGCAACCTCAGACTTGATTCAACGCACTGAACCTTGGAAATATGCCAATGTTTCCTTGGGAAGACTTTGAACTTCAATTGGAGAGAGACATACAGACCTTGTTGTTGAGTAAGTGATCCATTGTTAATTTTTTTAAGTTACATTATTACACAAATAGCATCTAAGTATCAAATCATCTCCTCAGAAGGTAAAATGGCAAAAGAAAATTTGTATAGAAATGCATAAAACTTGGTACCTGCATGGCCCTAAGCTTAGGTAAAATGGCGAAAGAAAATTTGTATAGAAATGCATAAAACTTGGTACCTGCATGGCCCTAAGGTTAATGCATAAAACTTGGTACCTGCATGTCCCTAAGGTTAATGCATAAAACTTGGTACCTGCATGGCCCTAAGGTTGAAAACTAAGATTGTCGTATTTTACTATTTTTGGAACTGCATGGACAATCATTCTCTTTAACAAATAATGATAAAACAAGAAGTTAAGATGTAAATATTGAAGATGAATCACTCATATACTTATACTTGAATAAGGCTTAGAAGGTGACTTTCAAAATGATATTGTCTTTTTTCTATGGTTCATTGCCCCCAACATTAATCAAGAACCTGATCAAATTCAATGTGATTTTTGTCATTCCAGTAATCAAAGTTTTTTCTTGAATGATGAAACCAACTAAATTAAATGAAAAACCCGCATTTCAATGACACAGATCTTGTTTAGTATGCAAGGCACCACAAAAATTCGGCACCATATAGAAAACAAATATATGAATCATTGTATTTGTGGTGTGGATGGGTTTAAAAGTATAGTGCCAACAACCTTTTTCAAGTTGAGTAAGGTGTTTATGTTATTAACTGTTCACCTATTATGTGGTACAATATAATAACTTTAATGAAACAAAGACAGTGTGTGTGTATTTAATTATCATGCAAATATGTCTGACAATGTGTAAAAATCTTTTGTTCTAGGTAAGAACACATTGTTTTTTAAAGTCATTTTAAGTAATAATAATGATACCATCACAACACTTATTCCCATAGGGGTGATCAGAGATCTCACGGCCAAATGCTCGTAACATCCACGTTTTACCAAATTAAACATTTTTTGAGAACTAATTATCATTAAGACAATTCTTATAGTGGACAAACACCAGAGTGATTTAATAATACTGAAACGGAATATTTTTAGGAATGTTAGTTCCAAATTAACCATAATATAAAATGTGAGAAGTAAAGCAATAACATTACCGTATTAAGTTTATCTTACATTTAACCACAAAACAGATATGCAAGCAATATCACCCTATTTGTGGAAGGACAGTGGATAACGAGGCCGCTATTGAATTACAACCAACAGTTGTAGTTATCCTTGTGATATGATATAAGTTAACATGCACAAGTAATACTTGCATTACTTACATGCATGTTATAAGTAGATAACTTGTTTGCATGTTTTTATTACCTATATATAATGCTTTTCACAATTGAAAATGGCTTCGATATTCAAATAGACATTGTGATTACAAAGAATTGTGGTACAAAGAATAAATTTGACCCAGCACATGTCTTCAGCACATTCTTTACAACAATTTAGTTTTTTGTTTGTTTAGTCAATCCACCACTATTGCTGTCCGGGCTGGCAGCGACCTTAGTCGTCGTTTCACAAATAAGGAGGAACAAGTATAGTTGCGGTTAAGAAAGTAGATATCGATTATTTAACTTGTAAATCAAAAAAAAAATACTTTCTTTGAAACCTACTCTAATCTTTACATATACAGGATGGAAAAGAAAGGCCATGGTATAATATACTCTTTATATTTATGACGGAGAATTATACTGAACCTTCCTTTATTTTCTTAAATAAGAAAAACTGCATTCAAAGATTTTATGGACAATTCACCTGTTTAAAACCAGGTATGGAACCTGTGAAATATAATAAAAAAACCATTCTGTATTTTGTGACCTCATTCCAAAGGGCCATTGACCAAGGATCAATTATTTCCCTTTTTTCTTATTTTATCTTTTTTTAAGATTTCATAAAATCAATTACCAATGTCATAAAACATAGATTTTTTTTTTATTTCTTTCGGGGCACAGAAGTTATATCACTGCAGTGCGCAACTGCGCATTATAACATGTTATTTTGTGGTAACAGAGCTATTCTTCTCACTCAAGATAACCCAGCCTTAAGTAAAGTTTGTTATCATCAAGATATATGTGACTTTCACTCCAGCCATAGCCTCACTTTTCCATGCCATATTTATCTGTATGTAAGTCCCTGAACTTCTCCTAAGTAGCTAGACTGATTTTCATAGTTGGATAGCTTAGATCCTCAACTGGACCCGGTAGGTGGCACTCTCATTGGGCTCTAGTATGTTTCTTTATTCCTTTAATCTTCGAAAATACTTACTTGGCCACAAGTATATCTCCTTTTGAACAAGGTTAATAAATTGTATCGACTCTTTAAAAAGAGTACAGTTTATTAAAATTATTAAAAAAGTTTTTTTTTGCACATTTGTCTTACATTTTATGTGACAGGTGACAGAAGTGCTGATGATGTTTGATGTCAAAATGTGCGACGTGCTAGCAAATGACCACAAAATACCATGTATTAAGTTGTATTAAGTTGGTTTTTGTTGTAGTTAAACATCCTGGACCCATAGTGGAAATTTGACAGTGACAGTTTATTTTCTTTGGCAAACTGTAGATTTCTGCTCGTTCTAAGATTTTCTGCCTTTTTACTGTGATATTTAAGCAAAGATGAATCAATTTTACAACTAGTTTAACGAATATAAAACACAACAAAATTCAAGTGAATGAATTTTCCCAGATATACATTCATTACTTAGATCCAAATATTTCATGGTTCCTTTAAAGAACCTTCTCTCCCATATTCAAAGTAGCATGGTATGGGTAGTAACTTAATGGAATCACTATCCCTTCATACCTAACCCTGCTGATTAACCTTCTGTTACCTCCTATGAATCTTCTTACTTACTGAACTTAATGAACCATTCACACTGCATTAATTGAAATATATCCTATCCTCAGTCCAGGACTCTGCTTCTGATCTAGATAGCTTCCTCCATTGATATTCTTTTTTAGCCAGAGCCAGTGACAATGTTTTAAATTATTAATTGTCATTTGTAAATTAAATCATAGAAACATCTAACATTTCTGATTCCTGGAAAACACAGATAACTATACCCATATTAAAACCCCGAAAAGATCATGAATTAGCTAATTCTTATCCATTCCATTGCTCTATCAGTGATATTAGCAAAACTAGCAGAACATTTGATTAAGAACAGTCTGGAATGGTATATTGAGAAATATTACTTTCTAGACAACAGCCAATTTGGCTTCCGCAAAGGTAAGACTACACTAAGAATAATCTATCAATTATCTAAACTGATATCCTTTTATCCTTTTCTAGAAATGAGTCAGTAGTGGAAGCCTTTTTAGTCACAAAATCTGCTTACAACAGCATCCTACTACCTCTTATCAAATGTCAGCTTTGGCAATTCCTGATAAATTTATTCTTTATCTTTAACATGTTATCAGGATGAACTGCTCATCCACTTATAGATGCAGGCTCTGTTTTAAGCCCTATTTGATATATTTTTACTGCCAAACTACAAAACTCTGTTATTTCACATGCGCACATTCTTTAGTAACTAGTTTATGTTACTGATAATTCTATAGAAAAGGCCTCAACTTTAACATCAAGAGCACTTATTTCCCTTAATAACTGTTAAGAAAGTTATGATCTTTTTTGTCCCAATCCAAAAGTAGCATTGTAATATTTACTAGAAGACTCAATATTTCATTGAATGTCACTAGAATCATTCCTATTCTAAGTGTAATCAAATTTGTAGGATTCATCCTTAAAATTGTATAGAGTTAGTAATGTCAAATTATTGTTAAGTGCAAAAAGAGTATCAATATAGTTTGGATGCACTTTAAAATTGATATACAATGCTATCCTCTAGAGTTTATAAGACTTTCATATTTAGCCTGGTGTAAACAAATTTTAAATTCCTTTTGGTCATACAACTTTGCATGCAGCATTGCTGCTCTTCTCGATAGCTTGACATGTTTACTTTTTTGAAACATTTTTATTGAGAAATGAGTTGGCAGCATTTGGGCTACGAGTTACACTTGCCAAAACTCAAAATATAAATATGTACTGAACTTATCATACCTTTTCATGGCTCTTTCTTTAAGAATGATGATTCAAATTCACTTTCTGTTCCTATTTTTCCAAAGATTAGTTCATAAATTTTCTAAAAGTGCCATTTAATTAAGAGTGGTAAATTTTTTTTAAAAAATATAAGTATTTTTTGTCAGTAAAATGTCATGTTATATTTTCTAAATAAAGTACAGAATAGCTATAAGCAAAATGCTATATTAAAAATTAATAATAAAATAACTTATTAAACAAGTGTGTAATGATGATGCAAACCCAACATTTCCATCTCTATTAATCTGGATTGAACAAATAGAGAGAGCAAACTCCGCTTTACCTCTAAATTCATGCAGTCATATTCTGAAGCCTATTCTTTATTTCCACTACATTACCTTGGGCTCTCTTCCAGGGTTTATACTAAAAGAGTTCCTATTAATAACTATCAGTGCATAAAGGGAGGAACTAATAGTACTGAGATCATATTAAAATCATCGAATTTGTAAACACATTATACTGGCTGACCTTAAACGTACACCGTGTAATCGATAAAACGGAGATACGATAAATAAAACTATAGCAGATAAAAACATCACTTACCAAAGTCTATAAATTGTTTTATTGACAAAGGAGAAGGGTTGAATTGAGAGTAAAAGTCCAACATTTTAGTCACATTGGTGAAAATAGCTCCAGCCAACCTCATTTTGATAATCTCTGAATAAACTATTATCAGCAACAAACAAATTTAATTTTTTTACTGAGGCACGATCACTAAAGGCAGATGGAACACATCGTATGTAAACAAACGATTTTTTTTCGGGAAACGGGATTATTTATGATATTCACAAATAAAACTTGACAGTATTCCAGTCAGACAAAATCAAAATTGACAACCACAAAGTTTATGTCCAAGTTGACAACTGACAATGGAAATACCACCACAGACTATGAACCACAGAACATTATTAATACACTCCAAAGGCTCTAAACTTTAGACTCTGAAGTAACCATCCACACGGTACGTTTTAACCATAAACTTCGAGTTCTGTCCTATGGTTGCGCAATAGCTTCACTAATAAGGCTTTCCATCTAACTACTTCGTATCAGAATTGTTAGCGGTTTGGGTTTCATTAGCTTTTGGTCACAAACTTGAATACTGACTTTTAGCGTTTAGTCTAAGCGGTTTGGATGGGTATTTTGCGCTACTTTTCATTACATTTAACTGCTGTCAAATGTTAAAGTGAATCCGTTGAGAAAAATAGTTATTTATTTAAAGAAAATTTTATTTTCGCATTATGAACTCTACCTCTTTGTCAAAAACTACATAACAATCAAAATAAAATGCTCAAAAATATAGTCGCAAAGAAGTGTTAAAAAATGACGCGAAACGTGTGAACAACAGGTGCGTTCCTTCTAAGCAGCGTTGCAATTTAATAGCTACATCATTTTAACACAAAATCCCGCTCTCTCTAAGCATAGCTGATAATTTCAGGGGCGCTATTATTGTTAATTAATTCATTAAATTTTTGAAGAATGGCTTTCATTTCGGTCTAAGCCAAAAACAGAAGGCGACCCAGGTGCTTACCTACTGGTGCTTACTGCATGGACTTTTGTATCTTTGTGAATAAAAAATATGTCATTGATAGGACCATAGAGAACCTCCAAAATATAAAATTAAAAATATTTGTGGAGTTTTTTTGTATTTAGAGCTGTTAAAGCATGTTGTTTATATATGGTACAGTATGCATTTGAAGCAAGATATATCTTAATACCCAAATATGAATCTTTATGCAGTTAAAAATAAATTTAGGAGCCCTTCTGTTTATGAGACTTACGTATTAACAATATTGATAATACTTATTTTTTGAACAATATAAATTACAGCTATAAACAAATTTTTTCATTAGCATACAGTCAAAAGATTAACATCAAACCAGGAGTTGAAACTTCTTGCTTACCAAGGCAAGGAGCTCTACCAATTCAGCTACTGAGGTTCACAGGCAGACGAAAATCTCCACTAGATCTTTGCTATGAAATAATGCTAGTTTTAAACGTCACAACCATTTCAATACCAGGTAACCAGTAACGCCACTGGTGAATTGGATATAGGGTATTGATCAATCGGATAAATGTATATTAAAAAACAATATTTTATAAAATATAGAAAAACATATTATTAAAATTATTAAAAAAGAACTTTATTAATTGACATACAATACAAAAACAAAGAAAATAAAAATTCTCCTCTAAGAATTTCATAATTATTTATGAAATATTAAAATTCCAAAAAACAATTTTAAACAAAGATACATTTTGCATTTAAGACAGCAGATATAAATTCATGGGCACCGGCAGGGGGGATCAACAGGAATTATTGAAATAAAAAGCCGTCTGTTGGAAATCATTTTTTTATTCTCAATAATTAGTAGGCAGTAATTACACAATTCTCATTTAAAAAGTAACTGCAGCCGGCGGGGATTTTGAACGAACTTATTAATGACGTTTTTTATAAAGTTATCTTTATTGTCCTTGGTTATCTTGCCTCGGTGGACACTTAACAAGCATAATCCTAACAGTCGCTCGTCACCTGTTGTGGACCTATTCCAAGTTGTAACTCTTCTCAGTGTGCTAAAAGATCTCTCTATTGTGCACGTTGTGACGGGTAGACTAAGGCCAATCTTGATCGCTTCTGCTACCGAAGGAAAGAAATCTTTTGCCTCGTCGATGTAGTCTATTAGATGTTTTTCATATCGATCAACTCCACTGATATCATTTGCCGCTGGCTGTGGATATTTTCACATTTCAAACCAAGTCGTGATTTCTGAAATAAAATTAGGTAAAAAATCGCCATACAAATTTTCAATGTCTTTTGCAACTCTAAGAAATTCTTCTTTACTGATGCCTTTTATTACTTTTGGGTTAAGTTGTAACAGAGAAAATGATTTTTTATGTGTTTCAGAAAATCTGTCTCATAGAGAAAAAATTATCGAATCAAGGTAAGGGATGCTCTTCTGTAAAATTCTTCATCGTTTTCGGATGGGTGGTTGAATCGATGAGCCTGTCGTTTTGTGACTCGTTGACATTTAATCTAAATATTTAAGTCTTCGCAACTTTGTTTAGCTTCTCCAAATATAGCTGTAAATTCCTGCGATGCATTTTGTCTGTGACCCTCTATTATTTTAGTAAGTTTGCAAATGTGGTCATTAACTGAATTAATGTCAAAATCTACTTGCCGAGTCAGTAGCAATAATATGCAATATCACAATAAAATTTGTGGTGGTCAAAGCAGTGCGCAGTTGGTAAGCTCTAACCTTTGTCTTAGAATTAGTGGCTTGATCTTCTGAGAGGTCTTGTAATGCTTCTACAATTTTGGTGAAAGTTTGAGCGAAAATTCGAATACTTTTGTACTTTTCAGACCATCTGGTTTCGCAAAACAAGGAAATATTTGGAATTTTTTTTCGCTCTCTCTTAAAAAAGGTATAGTTTCGTTAATCATTCCAGCAGTATTTCATATTTCACTCAAATTATTT
The DNA here is from genome assembly GCA_946406115.1 of Apoda limacodes. Classification (NCBI taxonomy): domain Eukaryota; kingdom Metazoa; phylum Arthropoda; class Insecta; order Lepidoptera; family Limacodidae; genus Apoda; species Apoda limacodes. Next base: position 45,434,274 of record OX291540.1, read on the forward strand.
AAATCATTGACAACAAGATTTAATATGTGACTGGCACAGTGGAAATACTTTGCTTTGGGATGTTTATCATTAATTATTTTCTGAACTCCACCAACATGTCCAGCCATCGCGGAGCAACCATCATACCCTTGCTCAAACATTTTGTTGAGATCTAAACCACATGATGACAAAAAAGATATTATAACTTCAGAAATCGATGCAGCATCTAATTTTTGAAGTGGTCTGTACCCCAAAAATCCTTTAAGTATTACGTTACTGTGTTTCGTTTGGTCAAACTTGACGTATCTTATGCCCATTGAAAGCTGTTCAGTCCCGCTTATATCCGCTGTCTTGTCAGCCAAGATTGAAAAGTATGCCGCTTCATTTGCTTCATCAGTAATGGTTTCGCGAAGAACATCAGCACAGGTTTCAATAATTTCGTTTTGTACTTGATGGGATACATAGAGGGCATTTTGTTATCTTTTAAATCTCTTGCCTCAACTCGGAAATGTAGTAAGTCTTTGAAAACTGACCCATCTTCTGTTTTTCCTCGAAGGGGTAAATCATGCGTAGCACAAAATAAGACCGAAGATATAATGGGTTGAAGTTTTTTTCTTTTTTCTGAAATTTTCCTGTGATATTCAGTATCAATCTGTTCATATATGTCATTTTTTTTTCTTTGCATGATTTCCAGAAATTGTTTAGAACGTATAACCGATTCACGATACCACTGGCTATTTGCATGAGATTTCGCACACTCATGAAATTGTTGATATTCTTTGCATGGCCGAACGATAAATGGCCCCTGAGTACTGCCTCGATGAATTTGAGCGGGAAATAATACACATGTACGGCAAAGTAGTCCTTTAGCCTGAGCAGAGTAGGCTAACCAAGGGTATGCTGTGAGCCACTCGTGGCGAAATGCACGTTTATGTGTATCGTTTTTATGATCGATGTCCTGCTTGAAATCATAATCTTGCGGAGGTTTCCACGCTGTTTCGAGCACTTTAAACCGTATTTCATCACTGATAGATACGTTAGAATCCAGATATAAACCCAGATCATAAATATTAACTAAAGTTTGTTGTTTTGTTAATTCAGTTTTACTAGTACTTTGCTGTGCTGAAGTACTTGGACAATATTTAGCATTAAACTGTTAATTTTCAATCTTTTTTCTCTTGCAGAAAAATCGCCTTATGTCACCCATATTTTATAACAAAATTATAATTATTTTTACTTTAAAAATAAAGAAAAGATACACACGTTAGCTCACTTGTCACTGCTTGCTTACACTGATTAATTAATTACGGCGCGCACTGACACTGACTAATAAGGTCGCTCTTGCACATGTAATGAAGTCAAGCAATCATTCTTGACCTATTTCGACTGTATGAACTAACTATCTATAAATTTTCGAAATTAAAATACGGCAACACTATAACAACACAAAAAACACTAATCTATGGAAACGAACATGGCGGGAATTATTATTTTTTCAAACGAATGCACTGTGCACTGAAGATAACTATTAGTCACTACTCGCTATTTGTTCACTCGGAACGAACTGTTCGAACTTCAATCGAAAACTGACTGACTCGGTTTTTTTTTTTTCTGAACTGACTATGCAGTTGGCTGTTGCAGCCATTACTGCTTCACCGGGCTTTTTGGGGCGAGACTCTGAAGGAGGGAAGCCTCAGCTTGGGTTGTCGCTCTCGGGGGCGTCCCTTCGACCAGCGTGAGTCTCAAACCCGAAGGTGAGTCACCGCCAGGAGGGGAGTTCCCCGTTACGCGGGTACGGTTGCGATTGAGTGGGGGCGAGAAGCGCCCCGGCACTCTTTGATACCTCGAGTATCCTTGTGGGCGCCGACGAGCCGTGGGGAGTTCGAAGTCTCTGTGTAGGTCCGCATTGCGGACGTACCAAGAGGCTCCGGAGGCCGCTCTGAGAAAGCGCTTTTGGAGGGTCTGAAGTTTGTGGAGATTGCGCTTGGATAACGTAAAGACTACGCTAGCATAAGCTAGTATGGGGCGGATACAAGTTGTGTAAAGATTCATCTTATTTCTAAGCGACATCTTACTGTACTTGCCTATCATGGGGTAAAGACGACCGAGGACAAAAGCGGCTCGGTCTCTGACTATTTTGGTGTGAGCGTGGAAGTTCAAACGCCTATCCATGGTCACACCGAGATATTTGTTCTTATTTTGCCAGGGAATGGCACGACCGAAGAGTGAGAGGGGAGATGGCTGCGGAGGGCAGCCTACAGTAAAGAGGACGGCAGAGCTTTTGTCGGGATTCACCTCGATTCTCCATTTCCGAAACCATTCGCCTAGGGCGGTGATAGCGGGTTGGAGTCTTTTAGTGATTCGACTCACTTGCCTATCGGTGGTATAGAGAGCGGTATCGTCCGCAAAGAGGGCTAATTGGGTACCTATCGTTTTAGGGATGTCGTAGGTGTACAGAAGGTACAAGATGGGGGCGAGCACGGACCCTTGCGGGACTCCTGCTTCTATGGGACGGGGGGAAGAGAGAGTGCCTTCAACTTTGTAGCGAAAGCTACGATTCGACAAATAGTCTCGTATGATGAGCACGAGACGATCTGGCAACTGAAAGTTGTACAGTTTAAAAATTAAACCGTTGTGCCAGACTTTGTCGAGAGCTTTCGCTACATCGAAGAAGACAGCGCCCGTGTGGCGGGCCTTACCTAATACTGGTTGGAAGCCAGTGAGAATATGTTCCGTTATGCGGAGGACTTGATGGACGCATGAGTGTTTGGCACGGAAGCCGAACTGCTCGTCTATTAAAATGCCTCTGGAGACTATAGCGTTCCGTAGGCGAGCGAGGAGTTCATAGAGTTTACCAAGGGCCTTTAGTAAACTTATAGGGCGATAGGAGGACGGCTCGGTACGAGCTTTGCCTGGCTTATGGATGCCTATAACAATTGCATCTTTCCATTGAGAAGGAAAGATGCAATGTTCGATAGCAGCGTTAAAGATCGCTACTAGGAGGCAGAGAAGGGGAAGAGTGAGGCGCTTTAGGATATCGTTAGAGATACCGTTCACCCCGTCGGATTTTAGAGCTCTGGCTAATTGCCAATAAGCTTGGTGAGAAGGAGAAATGTTCTCCATAAGATCACCGAAACGTTGGGCGCGAGCTTAGCTACAGCGGTTCTTACACGGCGGTGTAAGTCGTTGAAGCGAGTATATTTTGGATGGTGGGAGCGCGATCGCGTGCGTGGCGGGCTTCGTTACGCTCAGTCATTAGCGACCTGATGTGCTGAGGCAGGATTAGGTGGTGATAATCACCAACCGGCACCTGTCTTGAGCACTCGCCAACGGTGGCGGTCAAGTGGCTAGTGAGTGAGACGATAGCTATGTTTAGGTCGGTCGCGGATGAGTATACGTTGGGAATACGGTCTAGATGTGGCGAGCTGGCATTTTCGAGCAATTGCCCAAATTTATCTCAGTCCGTCACGGTTCTAGTGTCGGGAGGAGAGTCCGAAGGGGAACCTAATCGGAGGAGGACAGAGCGGTGGTCCGAGTCAAGTTCGTCAAGCACCTCTATAGAGCGAAAGCTTAGCCTTACATTCTTTAGAAGTGCTATGTCGAATACGTCAGGGTTATTCCGAGTATTGTGGGGAAAAATAGTGGGCGTCATGGGAGCGATGATGTCAAAGTTTAGTTTATCAACTAAGTCGTCGAGGAGTCTGACTCTCCGTGAGGTTACTGAAGAGATCCAGCGGCGATGCTTGCAATTTAGGTCGCCGGCAAGAATGACGGACTGACTGAAGGTTGCTCTCGAGTAAGTCTTTTAAGGGAGAGAGATAAACCGATGCAATGATGATCGGCTGATAGCCGGTCATCGCTAAGCGGCAGACGGATGCTTCTTAGTTCGTAAGTGGTGGATGATCGATAGGGGAGCAATGCAGGGAGCGCCTGTAATAGATGAGAGTGCCTCCGAGATTGGAGGCAGTTCTATCATTACGGACGGTGCGATAGTTCGCGGTCGAAGGGGTGCGGACAGCGGGCTTTAGGAACGTTTCCTGGATGAGAAAGACGTCCGGTTTTTGGGACGAGAGGAATTGGGATAATTCCTCTCTTTGGTTTCGAAGACCGTTGGCGTTCAAATAGCCTAAGGAGACGGACCGGGGTTTTTCGCGCGCGGTTGTGTAATCCATTTTGGTTTTTAAGGTTTGGGGGCCACCCTGCGGAGGGCGGCGAAGAAGTCGCGATGCTTAGCCATGAAGCTGAGCATTTGATTGAGATCGGTGATCTGTACGTATTCGGCGTACACGACCTCAAAGTAGGCTGGGTCACAGGCCTAAGAAATCTCGGCGAGGACGCCGAAGTGCTGCTGCTCGGCCGTCTGAGCGGCGTTGCGGGGCAGCGCGAGAGAGGGGCGCGGGCGGGCAAGGCGCGTTTGCGCGAGAGGCGCGGGAGCACTTCACATGGGCGCTGGATGCGGGATGTCCCGGGACATGAGAGAGGCGGGGTAGGGAATACCCGTGACTGAGACGGGCCCATGGAGAGCAGACAGAAGTTTGTCTGTCTCTTTAGATTTGGTTGCGTCAATTAGCGCTGGAGGACGGCTCCAGGCGTTGACAGCAGGGAGGGGAGCAGGCACGAGCGGAGCCTGTTGGCGGGGGGCGGGGGGGCGCGATTTACCCTGTTTGGGTTTACGCGAGTTCTGTTTGGGAGCTTTGGGGCACCCGCGGTAATTCGCGATCACAGTCCGGGGTAGCGTGATCGCGCAGACATTCCACGCAGCGCGGTCTGCATCTGCAGTTGCACTGTGCGTGGCCATACAACTGGCATCGGTGGCATTGTCCTGGGGTCGGTTTTGTGGAGTCTCGACCCGGACGCCCTTGATGCTGCACACATCTTTAACATTAAAGATGGCTTTGCCCTCTTTGGTGAGGTCTAGTCGCTACGAGCACCATGTCGTAGCACTCAGATCGGTTGCGGCCGTTGTACATACAATGTACTTCCCTAACCGGGAGGCCTTGGATGATTAAGTCGTCCTGGACAGTTTTTTCGGAGAATTCCTTAGGGACTCCCCTAATAACTACCCTGAGCACGCGCTCTTCGGCCAGTAAGTACGTAAATCTGTCTGTGTCGGGACCTGCACTTTGATGCCGCGGTCGGCATCATTGCGGGCGTGTGTATAGTTAATACGCTTGGCCTTCATAGCGTTTGCAATGTTTGGCCAGGCCCCTTTGTCTTTGATGACAACAGGGGGCGGAGTTTTTTCCTTCCGTCCCGAAATGGGACAGTCGGCCTGCGAAGAGGTGGCGGCGGGGGCTGTGTCTATGGCGGCTGGCTCAGGGCTAGCCACCGAGGTGGACGGGGACGTGCTAGGCGCTTTGAGGCGTTTAGCCTCAGAATCGGAGGGAGGAGGAGAAGACTCCTGAGTGGATGCCGCCAAAGCCTTTTTTGACTTGGCGGTCTTCTTCCGCTTTTTTCCCTTTATTGTCCCCAGGCCAACCACTTTGAAGCCTTCGTCGTCCTCGTTTGAGGACAATGCCGACTCAGCGGACATTACGGCTACCGGGGACAGGGGTGCGGTTTCGGAGGTTGCGGGGGACGGGGTAGCGAGTGACCAAGAAAGAGTCACATCAGCTACCGGAGTGGGGGGACGATTTGGCACAGGGGCCCGAAGAGCGCGGCGAGCGATACGCGGGTCGCGAGAGCGGGGGCGCGGTAGTGAGAGTGCGTGCGGGGAGAGCGAGAGCGCGAACGAGTGCGCGAGCGAGACGGGGAACGCGGCGGCGAACACAGAGAGGGCATGGACTTGTCATGTCATGCCTGGAAAGAGCAGGCTTGGACCAGATCTGAGTAATCACGAAGACAAGCTTTGATGATCTCCCTTATCTGGTCCCGGGACATGCCTTTGAGTACTTCGGCCATCGCGGGATCGGCCGAGGTGTAGTTTGTGTGTACCTAGTGACTCCCCACCATTGCTGGCGAGGAGCAAGAATACCTAAGTGTGGCTAAGCGCCCCGCAGTGCTACGGATTGCTTGGTGTGTACCTAACTCCTACTCCTACGGCCGGGGTTACGTTGTCACCGTTAGGTTTCCCCCCGAGCAACGAGACGTTTATGAATAAGAAACGTTAGGTAGACCGCGACTCTGAAAAGAGCTATACGATCTCACCCACCAGCCCTTGAGCACTCGGAACTGGATTTCTACAAACTTGACGCAATCGATACTTAAAACACGAGAATGCGCGGAGTGGCGAACCGCTGAAGCGGAAATACTACACTAGCGATTAACCCAAAGCCGAACTCAGGCCGGGCGAACCAGCGTCAGTCAAAGAGGCAAGCGAGGGTCACCACTATGCGTAGTAGTTCCGCGACTACGAGAACACACACTCACACACAAAAACACACAGTATCGCTTCAATAAACTTCGCGTTATGGGCGCGTTGAAAAGCGCGAAAGCACACTCAGAGTGGGCCGAGAAGCAATTTCCCAGCCAATACACACAACCGAGCAGCGCTCAACACTCAGGCCGATTTTCCAAGAATTGCGGGCAATAATCCAAACAACAATTCGAGGTCGTCAGCGCTGAGGCAAAACACCACCCAGGAATGAGCACCAGCTGAATCACCACTGCACGGAGCACAATGAGTACACTTGACGCTCTGGAAAACGACCGCACAACACGAAAGTAGAATCGGGAATCATCTGACTCAGAACGCGACCTAGGCCCCTTATATATCAAAATGTAAGGAAGGTTCCAGATTCCCATATGTTCTCGAACGTAGCTCTCTCCCTGTCATCTATAATCTATGTCTCTTTCACATTTATGAACTTTCTAGTTCATTCGCGATGAACTTTGACAAGAGTTGGTCTCTTTCGCACTGCTTAGCAACTGTATTGCGTTTTCTCTGTTAAGTTCATCCCATTTATGCTGGTGCCATCTCGTGTGGAGTAGCGGTACTTTAAAGGGTGCGTTCAGAGAAGTAATAGAAATCGATTAATATCGATCCCGGTACGATCGTTGCGAACAAATAGGTGTGAGCCGAGAGGACTGGGTACCTATAAAATAAATTTATGAATTTAAAATTTTCAGAAATATTATAGTCTAATAATAGTCAGAAATTTGTAAATGTCTCGAACATAAAATAAACTGGGCTTCAGATGTTTCCGACTAAAATTTAAATTTGTGTAGTACAATGTATGTTTCTGCATCTTTGGCGAGGAGTCCACTCTGGGAAATGATGGAATCCATCTTCTGCTACTTCTCTTGATGGCAAATCAAGCTTTCGTTTGATCTTGTTAGATAACTTCGGCAAGAAGTAATTTGAAATCCAATAAAGGCATATAATTTACCTTATTACACCGTCTCCACAAAAGCCATGAATTCACACACACCAGATTAATTAAATAAAAGTTCTTCTTCTTCTTTGACCTTATTTTAATCGTATAATATCCCAACATGGAATCTAAAATGTCTAAATGGAATCTAGAAACCCATGTGTCTATTATATAGTTGTTCAACTTTTGGGCAACTGACTTCATGGTAAATACGTCGCCGTCTGACAATAGCTGTTGGATTGACACCTACATACGTTGAACTCAAGTGCACAGCTTTGTTGTCTAACCATTCCACTATTACAACAGTCGTGTCTTCTACTTCAGTATGAAGTTCCTGAATAGAAGCTCTTTCATGGCGACTCATTGCTTTTTAGTCGAAATTTTTACAACCTCTAGTCGATTGGGCCGCACTGTGCCTAATGGTAGAAGTCCTATCACCACCACTAGTTCCACGCTGGTGAATTAATTGTCAAAAAATATTTTGTAATTCATGTGAGTAGGCATACCTTTTGTCAGACGTTGAAAACATTGCTGCTGGCGCCAAGATCTGGTTGATTTTCCGGGTTTTTGTCACGTTGTTTTTCGGCGTACGGATCAAAGAATTCTAATGCACCACTTAAAACGTAGGTTTTATAACCCCATTTGTGGGGTTTCTTGGGGTTGTATTGTTTAAGACTACTCTTGCACATCTTAGTAGCCACAATTTGTTTAGGTACCGCCATATATTCTTCATTTGCTATTGAAATTAACACTTCTCTTAGCATGGTCAATACTGGACGGATTTTTTGTGATTTATCAAATCAGCATGATCAGGTGGTAACATGTTTTCATTGTTGACAAAGTGTAAATATATTTATTGTCTTGTGGTTGGATAAAGTACTATTGACATATAGATCAGTATACTGATTAATTGTTTAATTTTCGTCTTTGAGACCATAAACTCTTTTCCTTAAAGTCTAGTCCACAAAATTATAACCACTTAAAATAAAAACCCATTACTGCATACTGATTCATATATGGAAAACAAAGTTTTCCTACTTGTTGCATAAAGTCCCAATTATGGGATGCCATTCCCAACTACAACTGCATGACGTCCCATATCTACTACACACTATTTTAGTTCAAAACCTTGCGATTTCTATACTTTTTGTATCTGATTCAACTTATTTGGATGCCTAAAGAGTTGATGTCCAAAAAAAAAAACACCGGAAATATTTAAAGAAAGCTGCAAAAACTAAGAAGTAAAACATACTAACTTACCTGTAATCGAAGTTCGATTTTAAACTGAAGTAATTTTTTTTTACTAATGTTTTGGCTTTTAGTAATCACAGGTAACGACCGACAATATATCTAGTCTTTGAGTTTTAGAGTTACCAGCATAAGAAACGCAATCGAATTTAAATTTTTACGCAAAAACTTAACTGTGCAAATATGGGACAGGATGTTTTTGAAAGCTTTTAACTAGTCTTGAAGGTTCTTTATTGTTCCAGTATGGGCTTAGGGACACCAACGCTCACAAAGGTCGTAGATGATCTAGAACCTAATGAGAGGATACTTGAAAAGTTTTAAAATGAAATCTGTCTCAAAGAAACTGTCTTCGCAACCCTAATGGAGGATCAACACAACTCAATACGCCAATAATATTGCATACAATTTACTTGGGTTTTGGCTCATAGATAGGTGTAGCGACAGAGAATGATAAAGAATACTTCTATCCCGGTCTGGAATTCCCATCGTAATTTATTATTTCCCGATGAGATACGTAGCAACATTGCAAAGGAGTAACTTGATTTTTAACTCGGATTAAGAATAGAATTTTTTTTTTTTTTTTTTTTTTATACCACTAAGGTGGCAAACAAGCTTACGGCCCGCCTGATGGTAAGCGGTCACCGTAGCCTATGGACGCTTGCAACACCAGGGGTATCACTTGCGTGTTGCCGACCCTTAAATATCCGGATAACAGAATATCCGGATTCACGAAATTCTGCGAGCCACGTGCATATACTTGTTTAAAATATTTATGATTGGCGCGTGTCGGAGGTAAGGCACTGGTAACGCACAATCTGCGTGTTCACTGCTTGCACCATACAAAATCAATGACAAATCTAAATCCACCGATTTTTCTTATAATATTTAATTATGTTATAAATAATATTTATTCATTAATATCCTCAACACCTAGGGTTGCGTTCAAAAACAAGTGACCTGAGTAAGAAATGACGTGATCCCGATCTCTCAACTCTACCCTAAAATTTTTGAACGTCTAACCAAGTTACATAAGTCAAGTTGCATCAATGTTTCCACTTTTAGGAATTCCACCTTTTTCAAGGGCCATATTTTAATTTGAAGTACAAGGACCTAAAATTCAATTGTAGTTTAAAAATTTCTTGACAATATTTCAGTGAGAACAAAATATTAAATTTCATCTTGCTTTTTCAAATTTTTTTACAAACTGGATAGGTGAATTTATTTGTTTTATTTTATACTAGACTTTGCCAGCGGCTCCACCCGCTCTAAATTTGGCTATCGGCGTGGGACTCCTTTATTTTATCACATTATTATTACTGTGATTTACTCCTTAATTAGCCTGACCTAAATTCGGTTTTCGGCGTGGGACTCCTTTATTTAATCACAGTATTAATACTGTGATTTACTCCTTAATTACACTAATGAAGTTTGCTATTACAAGCTGTAGCTATAGTTAAGTTAGCTTAAACTCGGTTATAGTCATTCCCCCGGAAATTTTTGAATTTTTCGGGATAAAAACCAGGACTTAATCTACAGGTGTGCCAAGTTTCATCTCGATCTGTCCAGTGGCTGAAGCGTTATTGAGTAACAAACATCCATACTCACATCTTTCGCGTTTATAATATTAGTAGGATTTAAAATGTCTTTTCTTCTTCTTATTATTTTTTATTCATAACATTGTTTACTTTTTTTGTAGTTTTAACATTGTGTGTTTCCTTCTAAACACTCAAATCGCTCTTGAATTGATTATTTTACTTTGGCAGAAAAATAAATTATAAATAGGAGTTTTTACACAGCCAAACTTAACGTCTAAAGTCACTAATTTAGGACTATTTTTAGACATTTAGGGTGATTTACCCAATATTCTAAGAAAAGCTAAACCTAATAGTAGAGTGGAAACACTAGAAAAACCTTTTGTCACTTAAAATCCTCCGAATACAAAAGTCATAAAAAATATTAAAAACAAAATCTAACAACAAATAATTTATTCATTCTCTTAATTCGGAAACACTAGTTAGACATTTTTAATCAAACATGGACGCCAACTCCGTCGAACACTCGTTGAGTTCGGTTCACTTGAGTCAACACTAGGGTAACAACTCTATTCGTTTTTGAACGGCATCGGGTTCGAACTCAGTTAGTTTTTTAATGGTTCGAGTGATAACTCTACTTCACTCAGTCGGTTTTGGAACATTGCCCAGGTAAAATAAACAAATAACAAATGATATCGCAATATATGTTGGAAACTACTTTACGGTGCTTTATACGGTGATGTTATTTTGCTGTAAACACCGTGCATATACTTTACGGCAAACTAGGAGGCAACACTATTATGCCACAAAACCCATGGTTTTTAACCAATAGTAATACAGCGCTCTATACACTTCTCTTATTATATTACTAGCTTTTCCCGCGGTTTAACCTGCCCTAAACTCAGTTATCGGTGTAGGTTTTCAACGGCAACTCGTCAATTATAGAAAAAAAAAACTTATTTACAATTGACGTATTCAAGTAGCCTTATCCTTCCCCGGGATTTAAACTATCTGCATGCCAAATTGGCCCGCGATTCCACCTACCCTAAATTCGGTTTTCGGTGTAGAATTTCAACGGCAACTCCTCCATTATAAAAAAAACCAACTCACACTTGACGTTTACAAGTAGCCTATGTCCTTCCCGGGTACTCTAGTACAGCGGTTTAAGCATGAAGAGGCAACAGACAGACAGACAGAGTTACTTTTGCATTTATAACATTAGTATAGATATGCATGTAAGGAACCTAAAAAACCCTTTGCTAGTATTTAAAAAAAAATAAAAAAAAAATAATCATCATCGCTACCGAAAAGAAAAATTAAAGCGACGTAATAAGTCTCTTTAATCTGTGGTAATTATTCTTTGTGACACGACAAATAGTTAAAATTACGAAGAATGTTCTAACTGATCCAGACCAATGAGAAAAGTGACATTGTTTAAATTGTTATGTACAAACTTTATTTATCATTACCGAAGAGTGAGTCTTATTTCAATTAAAGTTTTATTATAATATGGTTATTTTTGGGTTGCCAGTTTAAAAATTTACATATTACCTTTTTTGAAAAAAAGAGATAGTAGGTTAGGGAGGGAGTAAACCCAGAGCAAAGAGTATAGTAAACTCTTTATTAAAGCCAAAGATAAAGTAAAATTATGATGGATTACAATAAGTTAAACAATAAACAGTAGGTATACGTCATACTAATGTTTTTTTTGCGTATGTTAAAAAAAAATAACAGTAGCCGTTCTTGTACGTTTAGCCACGTTTGTTAGATATCCAGTGGGTTATCAAGGTGTCTGTCAAATGAATAAATCAAACTTTATTTCCCGGTTGTCCGATTCCAGTGGATATTTACAAAAGAAAAATATGTATCTGTCTTTCAATTGGTTGGCTTGATTCTATGAAGTCAAATTTTATTGTAAATGTCGTGTTCAATTTTACTTAAAGTTACCAATCATAAGTGCATACATGTTTTTTAACGTTACTTTTGCAAGAATATTGCTGTTAAATCAATAAAACTGGTATCTTTATCATTTAGTCTTCGTAGTGTTGTAAGTTGTATTCTGGTGCATATCGATAACATCAATTTTTTTGTAATTTTTAAACTAAAACACTTTTATTTTTTAATCACCAACAGGTTTCCTAGTAATTTTAAATAAATAGGCATAGATCTGACATGCTAGGCGATGATTGGAGTTGTTTACAACATTAACGAATATGCTCTTAATTATTAATGCTTTCATGAGGGATATCGAAAAAAAATTACATATTCTTGCAATGCCGATAATATTTTTAAATCAGCAATTATAACAGTGTTAAATATACTATACAATACATAAAAAGTAATTGTTTTTATTTAAATTTAATGTTGTATTCTTACTTTGAATATTTTTAAAATTTTAGTAAGTGTAAAATTTGTGTGATTATGAAAAAAAAAACATTTTCTTATGACAGATAATTATGAAAGTGAGATAAAAAAAACGTGTTAAAAAAGGGTAACTCGCTCATAAGCCGTGCGAAAAAATAAAGCTAATAAAGAATAATATTTTACTATATTTACTCTTGTCTAAATTTGAGAAAGATAAATATAGTAGAGCCGTTCAGTTTGATGGTGGGGAATAAACGGAACTACGATATTCTCTTAGATAAAAAGTATGCTTGGTCCTTCTTCATCCCATAGACTATACAATTCTGAAAATTAAATTTTAAATTGATTTGTTACTCCAGTTTTGCGTGAACATAGGTCCAATCCACAATCACACTTGCGCATTCATTATATTAGGATGATTAACTACTTTTTAATAGGTTTTGATATTACTTATCTATTCATTTCATCGATAACAGTAATAGTAAAAGTGGTGACATTCTAATCGTTTCGACCCACTAGAGACCATTTTGTCTTTTTCTGTCTTATGATATTTTATTCAATGTAAGGATATATGTATATAGTTACTGGGATACTATATGCAATCCATCTAAGTCTTTATTTTATCTTTGATTGAAGCAGCCAAGTTCGACCAACATTAAAACTTACCTGAAAAATTTACCCGACTAAATAAAGAAGTTAAGTATTTTTGAATAAACCTTGCCAAAGAAGATGCAGGGTGCATCTTCTTTGGTTATGTAGGCAAGGTTTCTGAATTATAAATCAACTATGATATAGGCTCAAAAAAGACAGACCACTAGATTAAATATAGTTCAATTTATATGCATGTTTTTTTTATTCACTTTTCAACATTGCTTACTGTAAAAAAACGTTAAGGAAAACAGCAATATTTGATTAAAAAAATAAACATTTAAAACTTTCAACTGACTACTTTAAGAATACAGTAAAAAGCGCACCTGCTTATATGTTTATTGAAGTCACAATTAAGCGCTCTGGTTTGTTATTTTGAATATCATTCAAATATTTCGTACTTTCTGATAATAATTATTGAATTTAATAAAATTCATAATTATAAACGCATTAAATAGAAAAATATTGAGGTAGATATAGTAATAAAGATTGTAGAAAAAATATTTTGTCTCTATTTTATTGGTATGCTAATATGCCTTATTATATATTTTGCCTTGTTCATATTTTGAGCCCAAATTTTATTAAATTAAAATTTATAAAATATAACAATTAAAAAATATAATGTTATAGTAACGTAACGTATAACAACAGGAATGTGGACGGTTAGTGGACGTTATCACATTGCATTGCATCATATAATAATCATATAACAATGGATGAGAATGGTCCCAGTGATCAAATGTAAAGAACAAGCTGGCCGATAATTTTATGTTGACAGGGCATTCACAACAGTGCATATGCTCCCGAGCACGTACTGCCAATGCTTGAAACATTAGCAATAGCAATCTGAAGTCACATTAGACAGGATGCTTGTCAAACAGATATTTCTTGAATCGCGACTGCGTGATAAAAGACATAGTGCGAGTTAGTGTCTTAGCAGATCAACAGAAGACCGGCTATAATTTTTATCAATTTTTAGAAAAAGAATATCAATCGGGGACTTTTAGATATTATTAATTTTTCTATTGATAATTTTGAAACCTATAGATTAGGTAAAGAAAAATATTATAAGCTTTTGCGATTATTTTTCTTAAAATCACGAGGGTAATAAGAAATTTCTGATCTTTGCTACACCGCTTTACTGCTTCAGTTCACCCGTGAAAATAGTAGTGCAACTGCAGAAATATTGGGACTTCAATAAATCAAATTGTGGCAAGCCCGTTTCCTAAAATTACAATATTTTTCTAACAATAGTTTTAATAGCAGAAAAGTAAAAGTAAAAAATCAAAACTATCCCCTGCAAAACTTCAATTTAATACTTTGGTACTAATTTTATTTAGCGGAGAATTTCAGAAAATTTTGCGACCAAGCTAAAAAGTAGATACCTGTCTATTTTAAAAGGGTGTACGTGGAAATGTACGAAGTTGTAGAAAAACATTGCGTTTATTAAAATTGGCAAATACATTTTAACTTTTGTTTTGCAGATGCCACACCAAGTATTCGTTTATGGTACACTAAAGCGTAACGAACCTAATCATCACTGGTTAACGAAGCCACAAAACGGGAAGAGTAAGTTTTTGTGTGAAGGCGTGACAAAAAACAAGTATCCTCTTATTATTGCTACAAGATACAACATACCATTTATTTTGTATTCTCCTGGGAATGGTCATCAAGTCAAAGGTATATCGCCTTAGCCGTTATACGCCCCACTGCGGGGTACATGACTCCTTGCAGGAGGCTTAGGCCGTAGACCTCCACGCTGGCCTAGTGATGGTTGGTGAACGTTGTCGAGTTAGTGGCCACTTGACTGTCTGAGTTTTCAAGCCACCCATAAGGCCTCTGACTTGGCTTAAAACTGCTGTCATATGACAAACAGCCGGGACCGACGGTTTTCCCCTTCGATATACGTTCACACTTCGCTCCTTCAGGCTAATGTTCGAGTCGAAGTAGAGACTGGCTCGACGTTGCTTATCCTTTCCGATAGACGAATGTCACTAGGCCACGCACGAGTCAAAGGTACACATTAATTGAACAGTTTTCTAATTTTTTTAGATAGCGGTTCTCTTTTCTAAATACAAACAACTCTTTCAATACTCTCCTCCTCCTTCTTTAGGAACTGGCATGACTCTCGTTTTCCATGTTTCCGGAGATATGGCTCTCCAGGCATTTATTGAAGATGTGCAGCAGTATCCCAGCAATCACCAATCGACAGTTCCTGAATATCTAGGGTGAAATACTGTCGGATCCCACTGATATTATCCGCATAATTTTTGCTAGCGCACTTTATACTGCTGCAATTCAACTTGCACCGCTTCGTTTTCACTACCGGCTTAAGCTACGGCTGCAGCAACACATTTCACAATTCCGCTCTCACTATGCTATAAACTGAAAAAAATACTCTTTACGTCATCTGTACTGGTAGCGGTAGCATAACCAAGTCGTCTTCCAGTAAGTTCCAGAGTGCATGGACACCCCATGATGGGCACCTTCCACTCCACCCGGCCACCCACAAACATCCACCCACGACCTTACACTCGGTGGCAGGTGAAGTAGTCCGCTTATATTATGGTATCTGTGTAAAGGACAGTCCCTCCTTCTTCGACTTGAACAGGACCATGGACTACAAGCCGTTATTGAAGGTACCCGAGATGTCAAGGAGGACCAGCAGCACTTACCTACGCTCTAAATTTTATACCACATGCAGGACCGATTGCAGAGCACTCACTGTGGATTTACCTGGAGTGAAACCATGCTAGGATTCGCAGATGCCACTAGTTATCTAGTTATTTAGTTAGGAGTACATTTTAACAAGACACCCTCTAATGCGTAGAAGGGCAGTATAAATAAAGAATTGTACCTAGGGGACATGTTTCATGACAGTTTTACTTGTTTTTATTTTTAAGGTTTTTTAAAGGTTACGCCGCCGTAATTTAAAATCAGCCCTCATATCTAATACTTATAAATAATGACTCAATTAAAAAGTAATAAAAAAAAAATTAGTGTAGGAAAACAAAAATGCCTTGCCGTGGAACATGAAAAGAAAATCTCAAGTAAAGCGAAGAAATCAGGTACTAATAAAGTACCTGATTTCTTCACTTTATTGAGATTTTTTTTTCGTCAAAATACACTGTCAACAATGTTGGAACGACTTGAAAATTAATTGTTAAACGTTTAATTAGCTCTTTTCTGTCGAGTCACGCAGGCCGCCTTTTCTTTTCCGCAACAAAAGGTTTGAGTGTTGTAAAAGTTAGTTATCGATGAATAGTAACAGTCGATATTATACGATGACACTCGTATATTTAGATTTTAATAAGAACCCATTTTGTCGTTTAAGAATGTTGTAGATAATTTCAGCTTAAGCTTTTTGATAGTTCAATAATATAAAACATCCGACCCTATTGCGGTTCAGCTCGACTATAATTTTAATCAAAAATTCTAAAATTAACTATAAAAAACCCGTGCAAGTGCGTGTTGCACTTTGGATTCCGCGGTATTTCAAAAACTTGTGAACCGATTATGTTCAAAATAGGTTTCGTTGAAAGTATTTATAAAGCTCTATTAACTTGATTTTTTCGCAGATTTTTAAAATACGCGATTTAAGAGTTAGAGTGGGTCGGGGATAAATTTTTTTTAGCTTTGCAATCTGCTAAAATATTCATCGAAAGGAAGAAGTTACTAAGGAACCTTAAAGGGATGGTCCCTTTCTGTAATAAGACCCCTTTCTGTACATAATTAGAATCGTTAAAAAATCGTAAAAGGCGGAATTACATAGCCGTATCAATACGGATGGACAGGTGGAAGATTGAGGGACTGACAAAGCATCGGTCAAGCAGGAAAACGGGATGAGTGACATGATGAAATTGTAAGGGTACAGTATTTTCCGTTTAGCTGCAGAACTTGAAAACTTATATTGCTCTTGGATACTGTTTGACGTAAAATATTTATTTCAGGTGAAGTTTATGAAATAGATGATTTAATGCTTAGTAACCTTGACATACTAGAAGATCATCCTAATTATTACGTTAGAGATATTGATGATGTTCAAGTTAAAAAAGAGTAAGAAATGTATTTTTTTTAATGTTAATGTAGTTTTTTGTTCTTTTGATTTTATCTGTTTTCTCAATTTTAGAGTTCCAAGAAACACTTAAGGTTTCGCCATGTCCGTCCGTCTGTCTGTCTGTCCGCGGCTTAGCTCAGAGACCATTAGTACAAGAAAACTGCATTTTGGCATGGATATACATATCAATTATGCCGAAAAGGTGGTAGAATAAAATTAGAAAAAAAAGTAAAGTGGAGCTAAGTATTTTTTTCTTGTCTTCCCCATAGTGTGGGATGGCGTTCGATAGCTCGTTAATATTGAGGGTGATTTGAGGGACATGTTTAGCGATGCGTTTGCGAAATATTAGGCTTTTAAGTGCAAATGTTTATTAGAGCAGCTAAATAGCTGTTCTTAGGTAGGTTCAAAAAATCATGGAAGTAGCATATATGCCAAAATTTAAAGGAAAACTATCATAGCTGAGCAGGCTTTACAACTTAATGACTAATAGTCCACCAACCTTAAAAATGTAGGCGGAAAAGTAAAAAAGTCGTACAAATTCCATTAAAAGGTACTTAGTTGACGTTGGTGCTTGTGCAAAACAGGTATTAAATATGAGTTCATAATCCATGTAACATTATTGAAAATTAAAATTATAACATTCTGAATACTAATACTAAATTAAAAACACTATTTACATTACAAGCTTAATAATCTAGTTGCTCTATTGTTAAAACAGTAACACATACAAGTTTGAATCTTACAGTGATCATAGTGTTGGAGAGCTCTGAACATACACACATAATACAAACCGGTCAAGTGTGAGACATCTTAAATCACCATTACAGCGCCATCTAGCTATTATTTAGGAAATCAGTAACACATTTTTTGTTGGAAACGAAAATCAGTTAAGCAACGTCGGGCTTGGTCAGTAATTGGATGGGCGACCGTTTAGCGGCACACTTTTTTGTGTTTGTAAATTACGTTAATGTTACTAGGTACGGAACCCTCGGTGCGTCAGTCCGACTCGCACTTGACCGGGTTTTATTCTATGTAGTATTGATTTTTTTTTAGAAATACAGTTAAGTCGGGAGCAATATTCATAAAGTTCAAGGTTCATATAATGTTTGGGATGATTTTATTACCTTAGCTATTTTATTTCTGGGCTTATCCATGAAATCCGTTTTTTTCAGAAATGGAACAACAGAAACATTCAAGTGTTGGATATATTTTCTTAAGAAATTTAAGAACGAGTTACTGTCACGGCCACAATTAGAAAACTATTCATCAAAAGGGAGTCATGGATTACCTTACATGGAAAGGTCTTTAAGAGATCCAAATTATAAATACATAACAGAAATTAGGGATTAGACATACATATAGGTAGATAAAGAGTAGGTCATTTTTATCTCTAATCAATTTAATTTATTCTATTAGCGTAAAATGTCAATGATATAGGAGAGGATATTCAGAGAAAACACAACTCCTACATACTTATTATTAAATGTTTATTATAAAACTGATTCCAAAATGACATAAACCAATTATTTTAATATTTAAAAAAGGTACAATCATGCTGGGAGAAGAAAACATAGAGTTAGTAAGTAACTAGCTAATGTTGCCAGCTACATATTTTTTTTAACAACCCACAGATTGCGGTCCCTACGGCTAGTCTTGAAAGCGCTGTGGTATTCTTGTACATCGTCCCGCCTTCGTAACAGTAGGTTGAGGACATACCTGTGCTACAATGAGAACCATAGTCTTAGTTTAAAATATACACAGGAGAGAACGTAAAGCAGTTTTTGAATTTTTTGTAATAACTTTACCGAATAAATAAATATAAAACTACTTTTTAATTGATTTGTATTCCTTAAATAATATATCTGCTTTATTTAAAAAACATTACAAAATTAATATTAAGTATTTATTTATATTTAATTCTTTATTAAGTAAACGTTTATGCTTATATAATTAAATTGTAAAAAATATTTTCTTTTTTTTGCAGTAACAATGAGTCTACTATAGATGACCTGTAAAATTTATACAGGAATGACAATATGCACGAAAAATATTAATGTTGTGTTACATTCCTTTAATTTTATTTTAATATTAGACAATTTGTATTTTTATAACAAATATACATATTACGTTCAATCGGATTTAGAAGATTTGTAGTTTGATTTCTCAATATTTCTGGGGCCTGACTATTTAAAACAATACCGATTCCAATTTAGTTGTTGTTGACTGGTCCGAGAGTCTTTTTGTTCTATTTGTACGATGGGTTTTAAAGAACTTAGACCCAACCGTATGGACAGTTTCCACAAACATGTCCTTGGTATCGTCAACTGATGCGTCTTCCTAGGAGCATTTAAAGCGATTTTTGAGTTGGAGCTGAAAGTTTTCTGGGTTTTGGATTTGGATGGTTGTGGGTCGGAGCGTGGACTTTATCAGTCGAGACCTATCAAGCCTTATGTTGTTGTTCAATGTGCCTCTTACCATACGGTGATCACTCCCGGTTTTGACCGTGTGGATCACAGAGACATCATTGAACACTTGCTTTGCCGTCGACATGATAAAGTCGATCTCATTCTTCGTGCAACCATTCGGACTCATCCAGGTCCATTTCCTGTGGGGGCGCTTCTTGAAAAAGAAATTCATCATAAAGAGGCCTTCCTTTTCCATGAAGTCGGCCAGCATCTGCCCTCTGGAGTTCCGTTGTCCAAATCCAAATTGCCCCACTCTCAGCTCATTACCACTTCGTTTGCCTAGTTTCGCGTTGAAGTTCCCCATCACGACGTTATAGTGTGTTTTGGAGGAGCGTATGGCTTTAGAAATATCCTCTTACATCTCCTCCACTACGTCGTCTGGGTGTGTCGAAGTCGGCGCGTAAACCTGTATGACCTACAACGAATATCGTTTTGATATTCATGATATTATATTTGACACACTGTCAACTTTGATGATATTGTTGACGAGGGACTTGCGGACGATAAACCCGACACCACCTTGGGAAAGCTGGTCGCCCCCCCCCCGATTACCTGAATTGAGAACTATCGTGTCCTGTCCCTGTCTTCGGACCGCCGACAGCCCTATAATCCCAAATAAATTTTAATGTTTCAAAACAATAAAAGATTAATATTTATTATATCTAAAATGATCTGACTATAAACGAAAGAAGTATTAAAAGTTAGGTCGCTAAGTAGTCCGTTTTGGTAAAGGTCGAAGATGACGACACGTACACTATTTCAGTTTCAGTATTTTATATTTAGTATATTATTATAAGCTTACGGTCCGACTGATGGTAAACGGTCACACTTGCAACAACCGGGGTTATTACTCGCGCATTGCCGGCCCTTCAAAAATCTAATAAATTTCCTGAAGAACACCATACTGTAGTCCTTAGAACCTTGGCAGGGAGCTCATTCCACAACCCAAGCGTTCGTGGGAGGAAGTTTCTCTGAAACCGCACTGTACACGACCATTTCTGTTTTATAGTGTTTAATGCATTGTAATCTCATAAACCATGCATTATTTAATGAATTTATTTTCTCTTGATTTTTTTACACCATTGTTTAAAATATGTTGGAAAACAGACACAAAAATTGATTGCATAGGCATTACACATAAATTAAACAATTCATAAACAGATTGAAAACAAACCGTTTTAAAGCCCTAGATTTTGTTTTCATAAAAAAGTAATTTTTAATAATCTTCAAAGTTTCAATTCTTTAATTTCTAAAATAAGAACAAAAACTAAGTGTTGGATCTTAACGGCAGAAGAAATACACACACATATTTTTTATGTTATTCTTTATCTGTAAATTAAACCTCTAAATGAATTTAACTCTAATAATTAAACAAAATATAATATGCAATGACATGGCACCGACTGAGAACACGAATATGTATGTATCCCTCCCTCCCTTTGATGTTCCTGGAGCATATCTAGGATTACATTAAACAGAAAAATAGTGGTTAAATATTTAATCTAACATCTTATCTTTAGGAAGTGCCTTGGACATTATATCAGGTATTTTTTCCAGGTAGATGTAACCCATTTGACCGTATTTTCTTCAACACATTGTTGCATAGAATCTCCATGTGTTTCAGCTATATGTCTTCTAATCCCACTTTTTTCCCTCTCTAAAAGTTCTCTATATTTCCTCTAAATATTCACAAAACATTTTAAATTTTGTCATTGCTCCTTTTAGGTTGAACCTTCTTTGACTCATCCTCTAAACCATATTCCTCTAATTTTCTCCTCTTATTTCTATTTTCTATTGGTCCAGTCACCATGAGAGTACTATGAACTGCACTCTTTTATGTAGGTATTTAATTTTTAAACCTACTATTAGTATGTAATTTTGTTTATATAATTGCCAAAAACAAAACTCATGGGCTCCAAAATCTTTAATTTTAAAGGCTTTGCTCAAATGGCTTATAATTTCCTCTAGTTTGTGGTTATCATTACTAGCTGCCAATATTTCATCAACATATATAAGCAATATAGCCATTTTACCGTTCTTTCGCCATGTATGTAGACATGGTTCATTCTCTAGACCAAGTTTTCTTGTTTTCTCTGTAAACCTCTTATTCCATTTATTTGGACTTATTTTTAGCCATACAGTGTTTTAACCAGCTTCCGTAATTATGATACTTTGATGTGTTTCACTACCTCTAAACCATCTGGGATCTCCACAAAAATCTATTCATAAAGTGTTCCATGCAGTTTTGACGCCCAATTGACACGCAAACAAATCATACTTGTTTATTAAGTGCAAGTACAGCTCCAATAACTGGGAGTCTTAAGACTGGTTAAAGCGTCTTGTTTACGTCATAATTGTTTTAATCTTTAAATCCTCTAATAATCAGTCAAGCTTTTTATCGTGTAGATCCATCAGCTTCCAACTTCCTCTTAATACCTACTTTGAATCTTT
Organism: Apoda limacodes; assembly: GCA_946406115.1. Classification (NCBI taxonomy): domain Eukaryota; kingdom Metazoa; phylum Arthropoda; class Insecta; order Lepidoptera; family Limacodidae; genus Apoda; species Apoda limacodes. The sequence continues at coordinate 45,456,331 of OX291540.1, forward strand.
GATATTTGCTCTTTTGTTTTCTAATGATATTTTTCTTCTTTTTGCTGAAAATTAGTTACACATTATATTTTTATTCTCATAGAGTCTAGTTCTGCTTTGACTGCTCTTTTTTGAAGAGAAGCTTTTTTGGATATTATTGCCGCTTCAAAAGGCAATGGTTTTCTGTAATTGAAGCCATAAGATATTGCCTTAACTCCTCTTTCTCTTCAGCTCTTTCTGGACATCTTCTCTTGGTGTTGGCTCTATAATACTTATGTATTTTATGAAACTTATATCCTCTATGGGCCTTTTAGCTTGTTAAATTTTATTTTTCTCTTCAACTATATATAAACTCACTTTTAGTTCGACTTCTGACATTGGGTTTACATTTTCAATTTTGCTTTACTTAGATGCCTCTTGCCTCTTTTGGTTTCTTACATGGTCTTCCTAACTTCTTTGGTTTAGATTTTTCTGCTACTGCCTTCTCTAAAACGTCCTCTGGTAATTATTTTATGAACTTCCAGCCAGTTTGGTGCTTTTTAGTAGATTTTGTATTTTTATTTTCCTTTTGCTCATGTTTTTTTATAATCTTTTTAAACAAGCTTTACATTAAATCTTAGTTGTCTTGACTCAAACAATTTTCCTGAGCTTGGATGTCACAATAGATAACCAGTAGATGTGAAGCCAACAAGAACTGCTTTCAGTGCACGTTTTTTAAACTTTACACCAGTTTTTGAAACCTAAATATATCCTATATCCTATACACCCAGACTTTTTAATTTGCTTTAAAATACAGCTTGCATTTGGTGCACGCTTCGTCCGTGGTAATTAATTTATTTGTTTGGTGTTCTGTTGTATCCATAAGCTGCTGCTTCAACAGCTAGCTTCCACATAGAATTAGGCAAGCCTGAGTCAAACATGTATGCTCTCACTTAAATTTTAAATTAAACTAAAATTAAACTAAATTCTGAATCGTTGCATTAAACTTCTCAGCTACACTATTATGTTCTGGTATATAAGGTGTCGTAAAATCTCAATCTCCACTATCTTTAATATCTTTACAAATTTTTCTTCAGTAAATTCAGTCTCTTGAGCTGATGAAGCAAACAGTTTTTACTTTTACCCAACAGGTTTCGCGTAGAGTTTTTGATACAATTATCTTGACTAATTTTTTGATTTTATTCAATAAACTCTTGCCAATCTAGAATATTCATCAATGTATACATTAATGAACCTCTTTTGTCCAGTATGGGAAGGAGGTTAGCCTATTTCTTAGTTTCTTTAAAAGTCAATTTTTGCATCTTTGACATGATACAGACCTCTCTTCTTTTAATGAATCATTAAATCAAACTTTTAATAATTTTTAAAGTGATCAATATTTTTTTTTTATCTAAATTGGCAGTCAACTCTCGAACATTTATTTTTACCACCTCTATATTAATTAGACTACAGTCCCAATTCCCTTTGTCTTTTTAGTCGATGTAGTTAATTTTTTTTATTGGATTTCTGAGATTTCTTTCACTCTACCTCCCAGTCGCAGAATCTATGATCTTTTTATCTTGTTTTTCTTTCTCCTACTGTAATAATTTTTCATTCTAATCATAGTTTTGCGATTGTGTAGAAATCTCATCATTAAAATTCTTTGCCTTGAAATTCTGTATATTTCGATTTTGAAGCAATCATCTTTATCAGTTTATGTTTCTTGATACCCTTGTAGAAATAACAGAACCCTTGATTTTGAGCTATTGGGGCATTGACCAAATATTGGGTGAGTCATAGGTTCTTTGAGCCTTCGGTTCCTCCTCTTTAACCTCTATCCATTTATTAATATAAGTTTTAAATTCGTCTAAAGTCATTTCGCGATAAGGCTTGCTTGATAAAATCTGCGTTACGCAACTCAGGAATAACTAAAATAACTGCTTCGTTAAAAACTGAACTTATCTTTTGAGTTGCTAACTGTACAACGTCTTTACGTTTCATTTTTCTAACAATAGCATCAAAATGTTCATAAAAATCATTGATTATATCACCTCTATTCATCTGATGGCATATCGACGTGCTCGTACCAAAGGGTGAGTAGCGTTAGCTTCTATTTTTATCAATTTTTTAATTGTTAACTTCTACATTATTTTGCTGTATCTGACTTACTCTTAACTTTAGATTATTGTGTTTCGTTTTTTTTATGTCGATCGTTCTCCTCTTAATAATTTTAGCCTCTAATCAGCTACCAAAAATAGCTGGGTTTTATTTCTACGAGACGATACGGTTTAGGTTGTCCTTGGATATTTTTGACAAGTTTGCCTTCATCCCTCTTTAAGTTGATTCTTACTGTACCATTATCTTTACATTTTAAGCTACAATCTTCGGATACGGATGATGAGGAGTTGTCTCTAGTCCTGCATATACATCTCTCTTGTCACCTGGTTAAGACATATGCCGATCCTCTCCACATACTTACATCCTCCATAATTCTAAGTTGACCACTTGGTTAATTTTAGAATTATGCTGTAAAATTTAAATTGTCATTTTTACCACCTGGGTTTCCTCTTACTCTTATTTAACAAGGCCTTTCCTCTTAATCTCATCATCTAAATATCTCTAATACTCTCATTTCCTTCTAAATTCTTCCTTTAAATAACTTGAACCCCTGACCCTCTCTTCTAACTTCGCTATTTACAGATTTTTTTTCCATTTATTTGACAGAAAAAAACAATTTCCTCCCAACAACAAACCTTTCCGTTCTTATATGTTCTTTTTCTGCCATCTATTCTGGGTATTTGAAACAAAATATTTTAGTAAAAAATCATTTAAGTAACATACATAATTACCCTCTGCCTCTATATAAATCCTCTAAAAACACTATTTCCCGGTTTTTATAAATAAATATTTATAGTTTATTTAATTTATGTATAAAATTTATTCTATATCAAAAGCGCGGGTAGACTCTCCTGGCATAGTTCAATTAACGATATAATCAAGAAGTCTCTTTCCACCATTAATATACCTTCTATTTTAGAGCCTCAAGGCATAAGTCGTGATGATGGAAAGAGACCGAACGGTTTATCATTGATTCCCTGAGAGAAGGGGCGGGCCTTAATATGGGACGCAACTTGCGTCGATACCCTAGCTCCGTCGCACCTCCCTAGGACCAAAACTATGAGTTTGTGCCGTTTGCAGTTGAGACTCTGGGTCCATGAGGTGCAAGTGCAAAAACTGTCCTAGAGTCAATATTACCTTGACTAATCGGAATCAGCGGTGACAAGAATGCGGGCTGCTATTCCGCTTCAAGGATTAGCTTAGCCGTCCAAAGAGGAAACGCAGCCTGCATTCTTGCCACTATGCCCCGCGGACCAGGTTTATCTGATTGTTTTTAAGTTAGTTTTATTATACTTTGTTCTTTTTTAATTAAAAGTATTGTTATTAATATTTTGTTTCATGCTTCTGAATCGCGATAAACGTACAACAATCCATCTCTACTCGAAACGAGACATCTCGTCCTCGAGCAGCACCAGAACGCACTTGCACACCTTTTTTCAACGTTTGGTCTTACGTACGGCAATGAAAACCTATTAAAAATATTTGAAATTGGTTGGCCATGCACACGTACGGGATACCGGCCCAACTCCTTTGTCATGCCCGATTGCCCAATACCGCACAGCAAGCATCACACAATGACAGCCCTAGAATAACTATATTGTTCTATTTACTTTAACAAAAATAAAGTTAAAATATATTCTTATAAACTTCCTGCCTTTTTATTCCTCTTATTTGTCTCTAAACCTCTTACCTTTTTAATCATCTTATGCACCTCTAAACCTCTTTCCTCTTTATTCCTCTCATTTACCTCGTACCCTTACTCTTATTTGCATCTGAACCACTTTATTCCTCCTTATTAAATACAAAGAACTCGAACATAACAACAATAATGTGCATACATGCATATAAACTCTTGCACAGTTACCTTTATTCTGATAATGTCAAGTATAGTATAGTATAGGCACAGTTGACGCTTTGTCGAATAGTGACGTGTAAACATTGGATCAAACATATATAAACAATACACGCATCGGCAACCTTTGGCGACGGCTTGTGGAACGGAGTGCGGTGACACGCCCCGGTATCTAAGTGCAACATGCTAGAGCCTTCATGTCGGCCGGTGTCTCCAATATATATTTTATGACAAAAACTTTGTTACTCGACACAAACAATTTAAAATCTATTTGCCCTTCATATTTTTATGAATGATTAGCAGTCTTACCTCAAAATTCCTTAATATTTTGCCTCTTAAAATCACCTCTTGAAAGAACACCTATCTCTCATATCACTCTTAAAAGTTCTTATTTATAGCGCCCTGGGATCCATAACTTGTTGGATCTTTACTTTGTTTTTTATGTAATTCTTCATTTCTAAATTAAACCTCTAAATGACAATAACTCTAATAATGAAACACAATATAATATGCACCGGAATGGAACCGACTGAGAACACGAGTACGTATGTATAGTCCGACCGAGCAGTTCCTTGTTAGACAGAGATGTGGGACTCACCTATGTTACCCATATGTATTGTGACCAACACAGCTGTATCCTCAACACTAAGTGCTCGGGTTTATAGTTTTTATGAGACTGTAATATAAGCAATTTTTTTTTATATTTTCTGAAGTTACTCCATACAAGAAATTCCGTATTTTCGTATTAAATAAATTTATATCCACATCGTTAGTATTACAGAAGCTTTCTAGCCTATATTGCCCTCTTAAATTACACACACACACACTTCAATAAAATTCAATAATTATGTTTAGCAGTTATTAACACTTACTTCCAAAAGTGTAATTTTTCGGTGGCAAAAGTGACAAAAATTACAGAAATAGTCGTAAACTAAAATTTTGGTATTTTAACACCAATTTTGCTAATGGATGACAGGTGACAAAATACTTACTTATTTATCCCAAACCGAACTGAATGCACTCTAAGAAAGCTCCGAACTTAAAACTAAAAGTAACTCTATGTTTTTCTGTTCTGTCTTTTGTTCCTGTGTGTGAGAGCTAAGGAGAAAATGGCCAATTTTAAAGACAAGTGTAGACAAGTATAACGTACTTTTTTTTTAGGCAATGCAACTCTACAAACGGTACAGGCAACACCCTTGTATTGCGAAAGCTATAGAGTGCGGTCCAGGTGCGATAAACAACGAAAATAATCGACCAAATATGACTAAATGACGTCACAACTACGGGTCCACGACGTTAATCTAAAATAATCCAACTAAAACCAACCGACTACAAATAACCACTGCTCATAGCATGGTTTTACTTTTTTTTTGTCTGTCAAATGTCAGCGCGTAAATAAATACTTGAATTTTGTTGTGATTCATATTCGTTAAACTAGTTGTAAAATTGATTCACCTTTGCTAAAAATCACAGTAAAAAGGAAGAAAACCTTTGAACAAGCATTAATTTACAGTTTTACGAAAGTAAATAAACTTCAACTGTCGCTGTCAAATTTCGACTACGTGTTTAACTATAACAAAAACCAACTTAATACAACTTAACACGTAGTATTTTTTGACCGTAGTCATAAACGAACGGTACGTGGTAATTATTTACTCTATGGTACAAATTTATAGATTGGGGTTTGATTTCGAACTGATTTAGTTTCTCAGACATGTCGCTAGTATGACTGCCATTCATTAAGAAAAGAACGAAAGAAGAGTTAATTAACGTAGTGGTTATATTCTCTTTGGAGTTAATTTTCATAAGAACTAACACACGAAAATGGATTTTGGTAGAAAATTATTGGAAAAATATGGTTGGACTGACGGTAAATTGGTTCGGATAAATATTTACTTATTGGGCATGAGCTACTTTTGCATAAATTTTTGTACAAAAAAATTTTAGAAATAAGAGTATACTGTAATACTAGTGCTAGGTTAGGTTTGGTTATGTTATGTTTTTTGTCCCAGGCGGAGCGCAGCAATGCAAGGGCAGCCCACAGAGGGGAGTGTTTAATAAATACCAAGCAAAATTTTAAAAAATCCATTAAGAAATATTTAGAAAACCTATGCAAAAAAAATATCGATTCTGCCGATTCTTGCATTTTATTTGTATGTTAAGGGATGTTTCTTTATCGTTTAAGACATTCTTTATGCAAAATTAGCTCGTGCCCAATTTACATTCATGAATACTCATGGAATTTTAAATAGAACTATTTGCGCAGGTAAAGGGCTTGGAAAAAATGAAAATGGAATTGCAGAGGCTTTGAAACCTAAATTAAAACGCAGTGTCACTGGAGTAGGACATGATGCCGCGTCTGAGTACACACAGCATTGGTGGGAACAGTTGTATGATAAGGCTTCAAGCAATTTACTGGTATGTGGTAATAAAAAGCACATATTGTTAAACACTTGACTTCCATGGGTTGTGTGTACCAAAAGGGGGGGCTGAGGTAAAAATTTCAGAAGAATATCATACATTTTACTAAGTTATACTTTGAATAATTTTAGGACTTCTTTGAAATTTTGTATCAAAATTTAAAAGTCCCCATAACCATATGTTTTGATGGTGGGAAGCAGTAGAGAACATCTTTGGCAGCAACATCAGTATGGAGAACTTTTTTCTGTGACACCTCCCCAGACCCTAGGGGTTTGTAATTTTTTTCAAAAGGAGGTGTGTCCCTACAACCAACTATTTTGGAGATGCAATTTGGTAGAGTGTATTGTCACCAACAACATTTGTATGGAGCACTTTTTGCTGTGACTCTTACCTGCGTTTGAACCCCCCTTGTTCAAACTTATTTTCAAAATTATGTGTCCTCATGACAGATGATTTTTGTGACAATTATCAATAGAACCCATCACCAGGAGCAGCATTTGTATGAACCATATTTCTTTGTGAACAGTCTTTCAGTTGCTATGAACAGAAAACTAAATAAAAAAATCACATTTAAGGGATCCATAGCTGTGCAACTAGTGACCCCAGAAAAAAGTGCCTCCTACAAACATTGCTCATAGAGATGCCTTCTATCAATCACAGTCATAAAAATAGGGTGTTATAGTAACCCTTTTGTAAACTGCTTCGTATTGCATAATGGTTCTGTACTAGGACTTTTTGGGAAATTTTATTGTGTCCCTGTAACTATGTATTGTATATATTTTGATGACGGAAGAGTTTTACACTTAAATTTTATTGTACTATAAAAGTTAAATATGGAGCACTTATTTCTGTGACCCTCCCTGGACCCCTAGAGGGATAATTTTTTTTTCCAAAAAGGTTGTGTCCCTACATCCGACCATTTTGATCATGCAAATTGGTACAGTACATCGTCAAGAGGTCAAAGGGGGTATGTTCCTATGACGACCAATTTTTTGACGAGAATTGATAGACTACAGTGCCTGAAGCAATGTTTGTAAGAACCATTTTTTGACTACACATGAACATTATTGTTGACCATGTACTCTACCGATTCCCTTAGGTCCCAGGGCTTTGTAAACTTACTGAAAAAACATGAAAAATTCCAAGTTCATTTTTTTCCCTTGCGCCCCCTTTTAGTTACTCTGACCCTATTTTCAGATTATTGACATTAAGTGCATAATGTTGAATATTGAACACTCTTGAATATTTCCAAAAAGCACTAAGTGAAATTGCTGATGCTGGTCAATTCACATAAAACAATGATGACTATGCCAGCTTCCAGTGAAGATAGATAGCTGCCCCGCTTAAACCAGCAAATCATCAATTGATTGAAATATTTGCATTTAATCCACCCATTATTAGCTCTAGTGCAAAAAATTTTTAACGAGAAAATACAAACACAAATCTCTATAAGGGATGCAATTATTGCTGACATATCTCCCATTTGCTTGTTATTTTAAGCTGCATCAGTATTGCATTACATAGTCACTCATCTTAGCTTGTACCAGAAATTCCATGAAATCTCAGGAAAAAAATTCAACTCTTGGACAAAATATTCAACTTTTGGACAATGACCCACTTTAAGGCTACTAGGGCATCACAGCACTCAAACTCAAAGTATTATTTATGTCACATATTCACTGGTAAACAATGTTTCTGATACCTAAAAGTTTATGAAACACCTAAAAGTTTATGAAACATCATGCATTATTTCAAACTGTATCTTTGTGATGTTTGTTATAACTTAACACAGGACTTCTGAACTAACACCCAACTAATCAGGCAGCCACCATGTGGGACGTAAAGTGGTCACCAGAGGGGTTCAATATTTTCGGACATTTGGTCAAAAATCAGTTTGAAGTCTTAAATTGTCTAAGAAATCTGTGGCAAATAACATATTAATACAATTTTACTTTTAAATTATACTTAATTATTTGTATGAGCAACCAAACATCAATTTTTTTTAACAAATAAGTGTTGTGAATTATTTTTTTGTATTATAAGAATGAATAAAAAAAAAACAAAGCGAGCATGAATATATATATTTTCATGATTAACGTTTCGTGAGTAACGTCGCAACGTCTCTATAGAGCATACAATTGAGCTGATTATCTGGTACAGAGATTGTTTAAGTGATGGAGAAGAACATAGGCTAATTTTAAAAGACAGAACTGTTAGGTATCGAATTTAATGTAGACGAACTATAGATTCAGCTATAACTTGCTATGGCAAACTGTCTTACTATTCATTCGAGGAGTTGCTGTAAAAATTCTTTGAAATGATTTATATAATTTTCAGGTTAAAGCAAAGAATGGTAAAACAAAAATTATAAAAACAAAAGATGAAACAGAATTTGAAATAACCAACAGCACTTGGAAATTAAATAAAAGGACCAAGAAGTCTGATGATAGAGAAGAGTTGTACGGAAATAGTTTTGTCAGAACAGCAGTTTTAACTAATGGGGGTTCAAAAACAGAGAAAGTAATAGAATCTGAGTCTGAAAACGAGGAAAAAGAAGGAAGAGATGTTACCAAGTTGACAGACGAAGAGTTGTTTGCTGCATGTGGAGGAAGAACCGCTCATAAGTATGTTTATTGTATTAATATAAATTTTTATGTCCTTGTTATTTTCTTCTATCCTAGTATTCTACTCTTTTTTTCTACTGTTAAAATACTTCAGAAACAAATATTTCAGTTAAAAACCAGGTCTAGTCATGATATAAACAGGTATTTAGGCTTTAAATTGTTGTGACAAACAAGATCTAAAAGCACTGTGTACACACTGTGTGGAGTACTGCTGCCATCTCTGGGCAGGTGCACCCGGATACCAGCTTGGCCCTTTTGACTCGGTTCAATGACGGGCTGTGAGAATTGTCGACGATTCCAAACTCACGTGCGGTATTGAGCCCTTAAGTCTGAGGAGAGACTTTGTCTCCCTGTGTGTGTTCTACCGCTTGTACAATGGGTTGTGTTCTGAGGAATTGTTCGAAATGATGCCCACGGCTACTTTCTACCATCGCATCGCTCGCCATCGGCAGGGAATTCATTCTCACACTTTAGAACCTAAATGGTCGCGTACAGTGCGGAATACAGTGCATAGCAAGAAAAATGTTTTGTGAAGTATATAATAGATTTTTTTATAGAATCCGTCTTGTTTATTAGAATTAGTCATTTTTTCTTCAAGCTTATATTTTCTTCTCAAGACGATTGTCTGTTCTTCAGTATAAGATTTTTTTTATATAGTTTGTGCGATCTTGATCAACATAGTTTCTTCCCATACTTTTCGATGATGATGAAGTTCCATTTGTATTCTCTCTGATTAGAAGTTCTTCAGCTGCATTCATTTTTACTTTACGGTTTCGCGCCATTGTTTGTTGATAGACCGCTTTTCTCTTTCACTGACATTTCTTTATAACCGACTTCAAAAAAGTAAGTAATATGTCCGACTATGTTTTCTTTTATGTATGTTCACCGATTTCTCCGTCAATTGTAGACCGATTTCAAAAATTCTTTTTTTTCTAGGCACCTAATTTGGGTATTTTTTTAGTTTACGAGAAAGTAAACCAATATGTAATATATAATAATTTATATCAGATTTTTTTTTAACTTTTTAGTGCATCTTTTTGAAGTTGGTTGTTGTTTCTGTTAAAAAGGTTTTTTCTGACATTGGCAAATGGGGTTGGATCTTAAATTTTTTAACTTTTACATTTAATATAATAAAAACTAAGCACCTCCGGCGGGGGCCAATGGTGAGGCCTCTCCACTCTACAGCGCGCCTTGTCCATTTTCCATCCATCTTCATTATTCCATCTAAAAATTTTAAATTTCATTTAATAGATCATTATTATCTTCTAGGGGTGCCCGTCATGGTCTTAGAGCTAAAGGTAAACTATCTAGAATTGAGAGGCAAGAGCAAATGCTATTAAAACTACCACAATATCAAGGTTATTCACATGCAAAAAACTTAAAGCCTAATGAAAAGACTCTTGATAGTGACTTAAAAATCGTTGAAGCACTAAATTTAAACAGTGACAGTGAAACAAAAGCTAAAAAGAAGAAAAGGAAACGAAAGGACTGTATAAACCTTGATAATCTACTTTCATTGGATAGTGAAGTTATTGAGGGTAATGGAACTGGAATAGGAGATATTAAGAAAAACAAAAAGAAAACTAAAAAAATTAAAGAAGGCACTAACAGAGATAAAGATATAGTAGAACATGATTCAGAAAACGATGCTGTAAATTATAGTATAAACGAACTTCCCATCATTAAAAAAAAGAAGAAAAAAAGAAAATACAATCATGAGTGTTTAAAAAATGATGATCAAACAGTAATTGTGAATTCATTGCAAGAGAATTATTTAAACACTAATGTCATAGAAAGGGAAAATGAATTCAAGAAATCAAAGAAAAATAAACAAGATAAAAGCAATTACGTTGCTAGTGAAGTGATCGTTAAAAAATCTGAGATTTCCAAAAAGAGTAAAAAGTCAAATGTTAAAGATATTACAGAGTCAGATTATTTCATGTTAAACGATGTTTACAGTTAGCAGTATTAAACTAAGGCTGGATTGCAACAAAACGATTGTTAAAGTAATTGTCAAAATTAACTTTAATTATTACTTTTACTTTAACCGTTACAATTCCCCAATTTGGGTTGCACCGTCCTACAAGTTGTCAATGCTATTGTTACGTGTTTTTCTAGGATAAAGGACTTGAAACCATGCCTTTCACAATAAATATTATGCAAAGCTGCCAAAGCATAGCCAAAACAAAACAGCCCTTAACTCTGTTAATTATGAGTCAATGTAGATTGGCAGTAATCGTGAGAAAAGTAAGGAGGTCAGCCCACAGAGGGGTTTGTTAAATACATACCAATCAAATTTTTTTTCCGTACAAAAAAATTTTTTTTTTCAAAAAATTCTTACAATTTTATTTTAAATGCATAGAAAAAAAAAATATTTCAGAAAACCTAAAAAAATAAAAAAAAAAATCTAAAAAATTTAGGCCGCCGATTTCTGCATTTCATATGGGTATAAGGGGATGCATCTTCATCCATTAAAATCATTATTACGCAAAAGTGAGGCGGTGCAGGGAAGTACAGAATTACCGCAATGCTGCCTACATTATATTCAAAACACCAGGTAATTCAAATTTGTTGTATTTCATATAAATAACCTCATTTTATGATCATTTAGGCTTGTCAATTGTCATTTTAGGCTGGTTATTGTTAACGTTAAAGTTATGACGTAATTTGACAATTGTCAGATGGTGCACTTTATTTTTTGCTTAACCGAGTATTTGCCTTTTGTTATCGTAATAGTTAGTTGGTGCAACCCAGCCTAAGATATATATATATACAACAATAATTTTGTTGTTTTTATTGTTTTTATTTAAAATAAAATAATTAATGTTTTGAACTTGAGTAATGTTGTGAACCTACCACATTAATTTCCAAATTATAGAAATAAAATTGTGCTTAGTTGATTTTCTGTGCTGAAGAAAATGCTTTAATCTTTCTTTGAGTTTCAGTGGCTTAGTCCGGAATAACACCGCTGAACCGAGGGGTGTAGGTTCGACCCCGCACAGATGTTATTTAGTTTTGTGTTTGTCTTGTGTCTGGGTTTTTGTTTGTATGTAATTTGTATTAAGCATATAAAAAGCATATAAGTATATGAGTTGTCTGGTATATTCAGCACAAACTTTGGACCAAATAACGTTTTTATATGTCCCTGTGACCTTAGTGTCCACAATATATCACGACAACCAAATTCGTAGTAATTTTCTGATCAATGTCTATGTTTTGGATGTCTTAGTTTCTTAGCCTTTAACCAGACCTAGAAGGTCTAATAAAAGTGGATTCCCAGGAGAGAAGAGAAGTGTTTTTTACATATATGCACTTCAAAGTTAGTTAGCTTGTTGCACTAACTTGGTTATAACGACGATAGTTAGGTTGTTCAAATTCAATTCAATATAATTTATTCAGTTTAGGCTACAATAATTGAGCACTTATGAATGTCACTAAGCCATCGGTTCGTAAGTCTACAGGGCGGGAGACCTTGTACTAAGAAGAACCGGCAAGAAACTCAGCAAGGGCATTTCTTTTCTCCCTTTCTCTTACAGCGTCCAATTAAAATATTGGAAAATGCCCTCCCTATCATAAAAGGACACTTTCCATTACAAACATAAAAAAACATGAAATATAAAGCACAAGCACAAGATAAAAATGTATCTAATATAAACAAAAGACAGTTTATGTATTCATCACTAAGAGATAATCAATGTCTTACAGTATTAATAAACAAAACAAAAAAGTAAGACTAAATTAAGAATACAAAGAAGTTTGCAAGAGCAGACCAGCCTCCACAGGCGGCACCCGTTAACGAGTATGACACATGAATCAGCCATCGCTTCGCTCAACTATGTTTTAGGGAACGTAACGACCCGACACACGCCACCACCGCAGAGACACTTTGAGAGAGCATGACACACTCAAGCAACTCCAATAAAACTTCGATTGTACTAGTTACAATGTGTGTAGTAAACGAACAAAATATAAGAGGAGAAGATTAAAAACTCACTAGTTAATCTTTTATACATCATATAAAAATACAATATAGCCTTACACTAGGTAATAACATAATAAACAATGTTTTCATTTTAAAAAAATATTTCAAATGCCCCAATACAAATCAATTAATTCTAATTTTTCCAAGCATTTTTATCATTTATGTATTCATCAACTTTGTAATAGCTTTTTTTCATTAAACTATCTTTGACATATATTTTAAATTTTTTATTTGAGGGTAAATTAACCACATGTTCTGGAATTTTATTGTAGAAAAATATACTTTGTATTGCGAAAGAGCTATGTACCTTCTGAAGACGACATTTTGGAACTACCACTTTATCCTTATTCCTTGTATTAACACTGTGGAGGTCACTATTTTTAGCAAATAAGTGACAATTTTGGCGTACATACATTATACAAGCGAAGATATATTGGCAAGGAACAGTTAAAATATCAATTTCCCTAAATAGTTCCCTAAGAGAAATTCGAGGTCCTAATTTATAAATTGACCGTACTGCTCTCTTTTGCAAAATAAAGACTGTATCAATATCAGCTGCCTTACCCCAAAGCAAAATGCCATAAGATATGACGGAATGGAAATAGCTAAAGTAGACCAAGCGAGCAGTGTCAGCATCTGTAAGCTGCCTAACTTTCCTAACTGCATAGGCAGCTTAACTGAGTTTTCCTGCAAGAACTGAAATGTGAGGGTTCCACCGCAGCCTATTGTCTAATGTAATACCTAGAAACACTGTTGAGTCTAATAGATCTATTTCTTCTCCGTTCAGGGATAATTTTGTACTTATGTTTCTGACATTTGGCATCATAAATTTTAAACACTTAGTCTTTTTCGCATTAAGAAGTAAATTATTTGCCGTAAACCACTGAAGAACCTGAGAAAGCGCACTACTTACGTCGTCAAAATTAGTTTTATTTCTGTCAACTTTAAATAAAAGAGATGTGTCATCAGCAAATAGTACAATCTTGCACAGCTTCTCCACAAAGAAAGGCAAGTCATTTATGTAAATTAAAAATAGAAAAGGACCTAAAATAGAACCTTCAAATATGAGCGGATAAGCTCAAGAGCCAAATCTGCGATACCATAATGACTCAGTTTCCGTATAAGAGTTTCATGTTGCACGCAGTCGAATGCCTTTGATAGATCACAGAAGATACCAATAGCATTTTGTGACTGTTCCCAAGCAGCAAATATATGCTGTATAAGGGCAACACCTGCGGCAGTTGTGGAACGCCCTTTTGCAAAACCAAACTGTTGAGAATGAAGTAATCCATTTAAGTTAAAATCAAAAATTTTGCTTAATGCAGGCAGTATAGAGATAGGTCTAAAATTATTAGGATCATCTTTACTTCCACTTTTAAAAAGTGGTATTATTTTACTATATTTCATTAAGTCTGGGAATATCCCTTTGTCAACACACTTATTAAATATTATAGCTAAGATTGGTGCTATAATATCAATAATTCCGCTAAGGACTTTGACTGATATACCCCATAGGTCACAAGTTTTTTTCTGAGTTAGTAATTTAAATGTCTTTATGATGTCTTCAGAGGTAACATGCTCAAATTTAAATATAGCCTTGCATTTATTTACATTAAATTTTAAAAGTAACTCTGATTTTAATGGAGAGGAATTTAATGCATTAGTTGTAATTGTAGGCATTTCAGTAAAATATTTCTCAAAAGAGTTAGCGACATCAAGATCTGAATCAATTATTTTTAAATTTACAGTAAGTGAATAATGATTGTCACGCGGTTTAATTTTTCCTATTTCACTATTTATTACATTCCATGTTGCCTTTATTTTATTATCAGAATATTTAATTTTATTACTTAAATGTATTGATTTTGCAACCCTGCATACTTTTTTAAATATTTTTGAATACATTTTGACATAGTTGGTGAATGTGGGACTGTGGTTATATTGTTTCATTTCATACAACTCATACAACCTAGTTCGACTTCGGTGTATTCCTACTGTAGCCCAGTCCTTGAATTTCATTTTATTATTTGGCCTAAAAGTTTTTACTTAGTTGGTTATATCTGCGGACTCGGGCGAATCACACGAACGATCCGCCTTCTTTTTTCATCTGCGGTTATGTAAGGTCCAGAAGAGGGGTCCCAAAGTATTTTTATTACGCCTCCCTACTGTCAAAAGTGAAAATGCCCACGCAGTGCCGGATTCAGCTGGCGTGAGTCCTGCAGCAAATGGTGATCAAGAGCCCTAGCTTTGATACATACTGTCTATAGTTATATTCTAGATTTAAAACAGACATTTTTTTTTAATTTTCAGCATTAAATTAGTCTTGTGGTCGTGCTAATCACTAAAAAAAAACCGGCCAAGTGCGAGTCTGGCTCGCGCACTAACGGGTTCCGTACAAACTTATTATATGAAGATAGCTCTTCCATCATGAGATCAAGTCTTTTATATCAACGGGAAGTACCCCATAGGTTTTGATTTATTATTATATATTTCAATTTCACAATATGCGATAAAAATGACCGTATTTTGGGCATATTTTTTTTTCACATTGACTTGGAAGCTTGCGCCTCTGTTCTGACCTGTTCTGACAGAAATTAGGGAACTTTCTTAGAGAACAAGACCGAACTTCTTTGAGAATAGGTCAAATGCGAAGACACAAAAAATCTGAGCGACGACAATCGTCTACCTCTTAGGCAGAGTTGTTAAATGTCTCGCAAATCCACCCCTGAGTGCTATAGGTCATAATTTTGCTATCCTGGAACTTTTTCTTATAATTTTTTATTTTGAAAAGCCCTTAATCGGTGGCGGCCGCAGGTGAGGTACCTATTTAATGTGGATATGACCAAAGGAACGATCCACGCCATGAGAAACACCAAGTGAAGCCAGGTAGAAAACGTACCTACTGTAAAGGATAAAGCTTAGGTAGCTTCTCTTCTGGCGTAAGCGAAAGTCCAACATCCAGAGGGTAAAAACAAAAGAATTCTAGAGACGCTATTGAATAAAGTATATTTAAAGTTAAGTAACGTCGGGCTACGTCAGTAATTGAATGGGTGAGCGCTTAGCGATACACTTTGTTTTTTTTCGTTTTTGTAAATTACTTTAATGGTGGTAGATACCTCGGTGCGCGAGACCGACTCGCACTTGACCGGTTTTTATTACAGTTTTTAACATTTATGATTTACATCAGATTAAGCAGAATTCTAAAACAAATCAGATGTTTACGTGCCCGACTAGTCATCACACCAGTTTGTCTCATAAAACAGTAGCTACCCACTTTCTGTGCCGACTAATGTTGTTCACAAACAAAAACAAAAGTGTGTCGCTAAGCTAAGCGCTCATTCATCCAATTACTGATGTAGCCCGAAGTAACTTAACTTTTAATTTCATTATCTACAAACAAATGTGTTACTGTTTTTTTTAATAATAACTAAATGGCGCTGTGACGGTAATTTAAGATGATAATGGCTCGGGCCCGTCTGACACTTGATCATCATCATCTCAGCCGCAAGAAGTCCTCTGCTGAACATAGGCCTCCCCCATAGATTTCCAAAGAAAACGGTTGGAAGCGGCCTGCATCCAGCGACTTCTTGCGACCTTCGCTTTGTCGTCTGACCTCCTTGTGGGCGGTGTTCCGACGCTGCGTTTGCCTGTCCGTGGCATCCATTTGAGAACCATTCGGCCCCATCGACCATCAGTTCTACGTACTATGTGCTCTGCCCACTGGCACGTCAACTTGCTAATGCGCTGGGCTATGTCGGTGACTTTTGTTAATCTACGGATCTCCTCATTTCTGATTCAATCTCGTAGAGAAACCCCGAGCAAAGCCCTCTGAATAGCTCGTTGTGTGACTGAGCTTATAAGGCCCATAGTAATAGGCTACGTTTCAGTGCCATATGTCATCACTGGTAACACACACGGGTCATAGACATTTGTCTTGAGGCACTGAGATATTTTGGACAAAAAGACGTTGCAGAGCTTCCCGAACGCTGCCCAGCCGAGTTGGATTCGATGATTGACCTCTTTCCCGAAGTTGAACCTACCTAGTTGGACAAACCTAAGTAGACGTATTCGTCAACAACTTCGAGCCTCGAGTTCCCGAATGATTTTTGGGTGGGCACAGCATGGATATTTGCCATGATCTTTGTCTTGTCCATGTTCATGTTAAGGCCCACCCGTTGAGAAACTCGATTGAGGTCTTCGAGCATTGTGCTGAGGTCTTCCATCGATTCTGCCATGACCACAATATCGTCGGCAAATCGAAGGTGATTGATGTACTCGCCGTTGATATTGATGCCAAGTCCTTTTCACTCCAGAATTTTGTAGGCATCTTAACTTCCAATACAGCAGTAATGACGTCTCCCTGTCTCACGCCTCGTTGTAACGGAATTGCCCTCGAACTTATTGTACAAGCACTTCAGGACTTCGATATACCAATAGTCAATACGGCATCGCTGGACAGACTCAAGCACCGCCCAAGTGTTATTACGACGGAGGAGTGATATAAGAGGACGAAATTTAAAAGCTTCTGGAGGACTTTGAGTACCGGTGTTCCACCTGCTCTCAGAAGCTCAGCTGTGATTCCGTCACCACCCGGCGCCTTGTTGTCTTTTAGCTGTTTCAGGGCCATCCTAATCTCGTACAGGATGATGTCCGGAATATCTTCGGTATAGTGTCGGTTCAGCTTGGCTCTTAGGTCTTTGGCCAAGCATGCAACGGGTTTAGTGACCGACTCATAAAGCTGTCCATAGAATCTCTCCACCTCCCTCAACACCTGTGGTTTAGTCCACGCTACACTGCCGTCTTCTCTCTTCAGCCTTGCCAACCTGCTTTGCCCAATAGAAACGTCTCTTGCGAACGCTTTGGAGCCTTGGGTCCGCTCTATCGTCTCCTTAATATTTTTGGTATTAAAGTAGCTGATGTCGTAACACAAGGAATTCGAGATTTGTATATTTGACTTAGCGTCATTCTCCATGAGTTATTGAGTTTGGTTCGAGAGTTTCTGAGGTCTATCTGTGCGGCGGGGTCTAAAGAACTTACAACCGACCATTTGGACAGTTGCTACTAAACCGTTACAAATCTCATGCATCGAAGCTACATTTTCTAGGCAAGCGAAGCGATTACTAATCACAAGTTGAAAATTTTCGGGGTTTTGGATATGTGCCTGAGTAGGTCGGAGCGTAGACTGGACTTCTCAAGTTTAACATTGATATCCAATGTACCATTCCGTGATCACAACCGGTTTTCACCCTGTGAATCACGGAGACACCATTGAATATTCGTTTCTTGGAGGTCAAAATGAAGTCTATCTGATTGCTCGTGGTACCATCGGGACTCAACCAGGTCCATTTCCTGTGTGGTGGCTTCTGGCAGAAAGAGTTCATCATAAAGAGTTACTCTTTCTCCAGAAAATCGGCCAGCTTCTGTCCCCTGGAGTTCCGTTGCCGATATCCAAATTGTCCCATTCTCAACTCTTCATCGCTCCTCTTGCCCAGCTTCGCGTTGAAGTCCCCCATAACAACTTTGAAATAGCTTCCGTCTTACACTAGGCACATTTTTATTATTTGTTGTTTTATTTGAGTTATTATTATATTTATACATAGGCAGCGTAGGCATAGTTATAGGGCTCCGTTGGCACGGAACTTTTTTGTCTGGATTTTTTATTATTTTGCTTGGTATGTATTAAACACACCCATCTGTGGGCTGCCCTCGCTCCACTCGGAAAAAATAACATAACCTAACACTAGTACTTAGTAAGTATTTTAGTATAGACTTTTTTTTCTTTTAAAAACTATTCCGTCGATATTTTATTTTATTTGTGTAAGGGGGTGCTACTTCTTCGATTAAGATTTTTCTACGCCAAAATGACAGGGTGCAGAGAAGAGAAGTAAATATTTCCCAAACGTTTTGTCGTAATGCTACTGCTTTCTGTCTAAAGATCGTTCCAAAAATGCAAAGCATGTGTTGCGATCATAGTTGTTGAATACACATTAAAGTTTTATAGTTTATCATTAATAAGCTTTTTTTGTATGTATTTGTATTGTAATTTCATTTTATTTACTAAGCAGGCCCGCGACGCGACGACGCGATTATTTCTGTACTTAAAGAAGTTTTCTGTGACGGGGTTTTTTTTAAATTTTTAATTTAATTTTATTTCAGACTTTTTAAAGTATTTATTAGTAGACACGCTACGAACAATGCTCTGTCTCCACGTTTACGTAAATACTTTTCGGGACGAAACACAAAATTGCAATAGAAGATTTTGCTTGTCTAAATCAGCTCATCCTACTAGATTAATTAAACTATAATTTCTTAAACGCATATTAACTAAAGATTTTCTTAGTACAACAATTCATGTCGCGGGATGACCAAGTATGATATGGCCAAGAATGTTAAAGACCGTACGTTAAACATATTGTGGCTGTATAAGAATCCTTCTTGACCTATTAAAAGAAAAAAACAAAATACCAGACTGCATATAAAGCATTAATATAAAAGTGGTTTTCGTACTTTAATTGTTACACATGATATGAATTTGAACGTACGGATCATCAGCTCAGGGTTGCCATGTCTTGAAAATACCAGAGTAGTGTTATATTCCTGGAGGTGATTAAGGTTGCTAGAGCTCTTGAGGATTCGCTGCATGGACAGCGGCGGACCGGCGGTGTTCGTCGCAGTTATTACTCGGCGTAGTCGCGTCGTGCTGGGACGGCAGTCAGGGAGACCTGATGAAAATGGCTGATCGCTGGCCGCCCGCTGGTTGAACGGGTTCCCGAACCTAGGGATTATGTACTTAATCTCTGCCCTGGGAGGCTGAACCGCCTACCTGTGTAAAGTCTCTGGAGTAGTAGTCGTGTCGGAGAAGGACACCGGAGTGGACCCGGCTACTACAAGAGAAGGGGATTAGGCGCCCTTCCGCCCGCCGTGCCAGCATCCGTATTATCAACGCCGAGCTTCGGTAGTTCTAGTACAGCACCTTTTGTACTCAAAGCTGTCTGTGCAGTGAATCCTCAATTTAGTCTTAGGAACCTTTTTTTAAAAATGGGCAAGAAGTTAAAAGCAAAGAGTTTTTTCAGTGGCCGCTCCATCCACATTTTATGTGGACTTCTGTAACATCAGGGGTATTCACGCCAATCTTAACGCAGTCCACCACCACTAAGAGATCGACCATTCTTTTTCTAGACGAGACCTAAATAACCTGCTCGTCCGATATATCATACCTTCATTATCCCGGCTACAAACTTGAGCAAAATTTTGTGGGTCGTGCCAGTGTATGTATGTTCGTCCGGGAGGATATCTGCTGTCGCCGCCTTCATAGCCTTGAAGACAGGGACCTGTCGATATTGTGGGTGCGCCTAGATTACGGCGGCTACACTCGTATCTATGCGTGCCTATACAGGTCTCATAGCGGTGACACGGACGTAACTCGACTCTTCACGCACCTGAGTTTGACGACTGACCAAGTTCTAGAGCAATATCTCAGCAGCAGAACTAGTTACTTTGTGAGACTTTAACGCCCACCATGTGTGGCTCAGTTCTTGAAACAATAACTACGCAGGGATATCTGCTCATGAATTTGCTTTAACCTATGGATTTGCTCAGCTGGTCATTCTTAAACGAAAAATAGATATAGAGGACCATACGAGCTCCTTACTGGACCTTCTGCTGCCTACACGTCCGAACGGTTATTTCGTCTCAGTGGATGCGTCTCTTGGCTCCTAGGACCACTGTCTTGTTTGGACTTATGTTTCATGCACACAACCCGATCCATCCGGACCAACTAATTGGCGTCGTTCGTGGCACTATAGTCGGCAGACTGGGATGGATTGCGTGAATTTTATGAATCGTACTCGTGGAGGCAGCTTTGCTTTAGCTCAGAAGATCCTGACATCTGCGCAGCCGCAGTTACTGAGGCAATGCTTGCTGATATGGAATGTTTTATTCCTAACCCGCGAGTAGCTACCGGTGTCAAAAAACGGCGGATGGCTTAATCGGCCTTGCAGAGAAGCTAAAATTCATAAACAAACTGCGTATGAGGCTTGGACCACTGCTCGTAATAATAAGGATCCAAATATTTCTGAGGTAAAACGCAAATTAAATGCTGCCTCGAGGTTCTGCAAGAAAACAACTGCCAGAGTTTAATTCCAATTCATCGGCAAAATAAGTCAGTGACTTGCAATCTATCCCTCTGGGAGTCGTGCTTTCTGGTCGTTTGCTAAAGCTGCCGAAGGGATTTTTGCCAGTCGTCGTTTCCACCACTGCGAAAGACCGATAGTGACTTGGCCCATAGTTCAAAAGAGAAAGCCGATCTATTGGGCTGTCTCTTTGCCTCCAACTCGAATATGAACGACGAAAGCGCTGTACTACCTACTATACCGTGATGCGGTAAGACCATGCCGAAAATCATAACACAGCGGGAGGTCCAGCGGGCATTGCTCTTACTTGACGTTAGTAAGTCGAGTGGGCCAGACTGTATACCAGCAATGGTGCTTAAGCAGTGTGCTCCTGATTTATGTCCTGTACTCACGCGCCTCTTCGCGCTTTCCTACCACACTAGGCAATTTCCGTCTTCGTAGAAGACTGCGAATGTGCACCCGGTGCCCATAAAGGGCGATAGATTAGATCCATCGACTTCTTTCTCCTCTCCGCTCGCTCGACTGGTAACCTTCTAGTGTATCTACACACCGATGGGCACAGCAGCCATTGAGAGTCAGGGGGTGGCATTGGCATGCCGCCTGGACATAGCGTAGGCGTTCGATCGGGTCTGCCCCGGGGTCTTTTATCGAAGTTGCCATCTTACGTAGTGCTCGGGCATTGTGCAAATGGGTGTCTAGTTTTTTGTATGGCCCGCACGTATACGAGCTGTAGTTGACGGTAGTTGCTCTGATAGAATGGACATTAATGCTGTTGTCTCGTAAGGCTCTGTGCTGTCTCCTACGGTGTTTATGCAGCATATCAATGACGTTTTGGACATCAACAACATACATTGCTATGCATAACGCTGATGACAGAACTGGAGACGCTTATTAAACTGGTCGTGCAAATATTTCTCGTTGCGTTGTAAAGGAAAAGCGTGGAGAATTTGTGTCTCAAATCGAGACCACTCTTTTCAAGGTCTCTGACTGGGGACGGGAAAACTTGATCCGATTGAACCCTACAAAGACACAAGTCGGCACGTTCACCGCTTAGAAAACCCTATTTACAGTGGTCCCACAATTCCACAACACTCCCTTTTCCATCACCAAGAGCATTAGGATCCGTGGTGTTGACATCTCAAGTGATGTTCAGTTTTGATGTCGACGATCCCAAACTCACTTGCCGTATCGAGCCCTTAAGCCTGAGGAGAGACTTTGCCTCCCTGTGTGTGTAAAATATGTATTTGTACGCTTGTAAAATGGGATGTGTTCTGAGGAATCGCGAACACGTTGGTTGTGGAATGAGCTCCCTGCCAAGGTCTTCAGGGGCTACAAGCTCAAGGGCTACAGTATGGGATACTTCAAGGAAGAAGTTATTAGATTTTTCAAGGGCTAGCAACGAACGAGTAATGCCACCGCTTGACATCAAGCTTGGCATCAGGTTTGTGGTATAAAACCTTGGTGGTATAAAAAAAAATTAGTTGTTCAATCTTTTACACTACACATGCTCTGAAAGAATCTTCATGCATATTCAAAAATATGGTTGAAGGTACGTGTTTGTAAATTACGCTATAAATTTTTAATATAAATTGTAAAACTACAAGTAATTATACTTGCCCATTAAGAGGCAAGAAAATAATAATAAACTAGCACATTTTATTTGAAAGCTGACGAAAAACTTAATAGCTTCTTTTCATTTGCTACAGTGCCATCTGTGGTTATAAAAGCGAACCAGTTTCAATTAAAAAAAAAAACTCACTATTTACAAACAACAGAAAACATAATCATAGCTTGTAATTATTTTGTACAGCGCCATCTATGTTTATAAAAGTAATTTGTTAAGTAAATTAAATTGACTTTGTTATAATTAATTAAATTTTGTTATCCTCACATTTGTAGTGCAAAGAACTATGTTATCACTCCAGTGAAAATACAATTCCCGCTTCGTGTGTATTAAGGCCCTAAGCTCCGCTTCGGGCCTCAAACTACACCCTTATCGGTAATCGCTCACTTTCACCTCTCGGTGTACAATGCACTATTCATTAGTTTTATGATCATTGTAAGCATTTCATTGCTTGTTGGTTTAACAAATATCTCGATTTCGAAGTTGTTGTCTTTTGACAACGGAGTGTGATATTCGGAATATAGATACCATAATATTGAAGCTATCGAAGGAAGTCTTTTCCTAATACGTGTCCTAAGTCACTGTGTCAGATTGTTGCTAAAATCACAAGTTTGGTCACTGTTTTTAACATAAATTTTAAAGTCATGTCTGCAGTCATAAGTCACATACAACGCGAAAGTGTGTGTGCGGGATACGCACGCCACCCTGCCTGCATGCCCACAGTTAAATCAAACACAAAATCGAAACTACGGATTTAATGGGAGCAGCTCCGGTCTTAGAAACGATGCTGGAACATTCCGAAACTCCGGAGATTGGGCAGAAATGGAGTACCGGAGTTTGGACTCCCAAAAAATCGCACTAACTTTTCACTAGTATATTATAAAAATATAGTAAACGAACGCTTGACAGTTTTTACAGATGTTAAGATTTTGTTATTTTTGATACCAATGCTAAACAAACAGATGACAGGTGAAAAAATTAACGAAAATTATGATTCTTTATCCCTAATCGGAAGCGCAAGTCACGTCACTCACTTATTTTCATTTATCAACGACCATGCACAAGCCGTTATTAACTTATTTTCTTTTTTTGTGATGTAATATGTTGTTAAATGAAAATTTTATGCATTTTCTTAAAAAGATTAATTTTCACTACATTAGTGGGTACGACTTGTTCCCGACCCCCGAATGGCAACACTGCTTATATTTATGTATGATTCGTGTACATATGTAAAGTTCTGTGATTATTTATGTAAAAATGTCGATAGCCAAGATTTTAGGACTGGATAAAGTAGCGACATTTTTCAATATTATTCGTCAGAATGGTGGTATACGGGCTTCATTGTACAAACTTTACAGGTAAAAGTAAATAACAAATTATGTAATTTAATTTTGTAGGTTATATTTTGTGAATTCTTATTAAATTCTGTTTCATGTAATAATATGCTTTTGGGAAGCAATATAAACCATTAAAAGACTTGAAGGTAAAGCTACAGTATGCATGCTAATTTCAGACAGGATGAGCTAAAAGATGGAACTTTGGTTGGCGAAGACAAATTTGGTAACAAATACTATGAAAACCCTCGTTACTTTTATGGCAGAAACCGATGGGTTGAGTATTCGGACAAGTATAACATGAACTATGATGGAAGCCAGGTATTATTTTTATTTAGCCTGATTATAATTATATAATATCTAGATATGGAAGTTTGTTTGTTATCGTAAAGGTAGCAAATAACTTACCTGATTTTTGGTACAGTAATAGATAGCAAAATAGAGAACTATATAGAATACTGTTTGTTTTGACCCTGCATTTCTATAGAGATAGGTTTATCATGGGTTTACTAGTTACTATTCCCCTTTACATCACTAAAAAGCAACTGATGGGGTGATCTGATTATTGTCAAAAGAATAGTTGAAAAAACAGAAAAGGACATACATCTGCCTTTATATTCTGATCTAGCTGGCTAGAGACCCACTATGACCATGCATCCATTGATGGATAACCCCATTCTTCAATGCAGTTTTTTGCAGTTCACAGTAACACTCCAGGATGAGTACAGTGTAGATGCAGTTGTTTTTAAGAGATTGATTTTTTATGTCTTTAGAGCATTGGTCGCCAAACGGCGGCCCACGAGCCGCATGTGGCCCAAATTAAAATTTGATGCGGCCCGCTACCAACCACCACTTTTCTTTTTTGACCTAGTCTATACCTTGTCTATACTTGTAACAGAATATTTTTTTATTTAGAATTATTTTACTTGGTACCCATAATAAATCCTTAATGTGAACGTCTGTTTTTTTGTTTTACCTTGATGCAGCTCCCAATAAACCTGTTTTTTGACAGAAACATAGAGGCACGTAGAATAACAGGCTACTTTTATCTCGATCAATATTTCTTACATGAATGAATATTTCTGCAGATAATATTCCACTATTCCATGTTTTAGTATTAGATTGAGCTAGTAGAAAACGGTAAAATACTTCAGATATTTCTTATTGTCAAACAAATGTCAGGGAATAAATTTTAACAGTGTACTTTTCCTTTACCTCGTAAGTTACTAGTCGTAACTACATCTAATTAACTTTATTTTTGTCTATAGCCGTAGGTACAAAGAAGGATTAGGAATACATTCTGTCTTGATCAATAGTTCCTACAAGAGGATTTTTTTTTTCCAAGTGACCGCGCAGCACTATTCCTCTATGTGGAAAAGTAGAAAGTGGATTTTTAAAACAAGTGAAGCTTGGGTGATGATGAAGTAAATATTACGTTTCGGATTGGAAAACAGTTCTCCATGCATAAATCTGCAGAGCAATATTCCTTCACTTTGTACATGCACTTCACTTCATGACTTGATTTTTGGCACTGGGTTATCTGGAAAAGCAGAGAATAACATAATAAATACTTACCAATTGATCAAGATTTCTGTAGGAATCCAATAGCAAAATAAAATTAACAATAAGCCAGTTAATAATATTTTGCTAATGAATTGATAAAAAACATAGCCCTAGGTGCTAGCCAACATCGGCTCTATTGGCCCTTGACCAAAATAGTTTAACAACCACTGCTCTAGAGGAGAGAGCTGTGCAGCTTAGGTGATCCCAACACATTCTGCCTGAAAGATGGTGTTGATTCTATCTAAGCTCGTAGATATGTTGAAGTTTTATAGTCATGTGAGAATTTTCCTGCTTCCGTCCCTGACTTGATTTTATGCATGCCAGACCTTTATCCTTTTCTTACCCATGACACCGGTTACAGTAAAACTTTTATTAAAGCTTTTTGGGATGATGTCACATTTCTCCTCTATCATTGAAAGCTTGTTGCCTTCTGCATCTTTTTTCTGTTGTTCTGTTTCCAGATCCTTACTTTCTTAAGTCGTATGGCTGCTAGCTTCTTGTATGACAAGGCGAAAGGGTGCTGTCACAGTGGGTTTTTTTATACTGTCTGTGGTTGCCAAACAGTCATATTGTTGCAGGCTTTGTAGTTTGCTGTTGACAGTGCTTAGCTGAGTTTGGGGCCCCCAAACTACTGCACTGTATGGTCAATGGTTTTATAAACAATCTGTGTTGATTTGATGATATTTTTACATCTCATAAGTTTTGATTTTTAAATAATGGAAAAAAAATCATTCTTCGCTTAGCACTTTGCTTATTGTGAGGATTGAAAAGCGCGGATTTGCAGAGATGCAGCGTGTAAAGGATCCCTGGTCCTATATTTTTTTATTCCGGAAATTATGCTTATGTATTAATATGTTAAGTATGATATTGTAATAAGGTAACCTATAAATTTTCAGATCCCAGCTGAGTGGTTTGGATGGATGCACTACAAAACTGACTTACCTCCTCACAAGGTAACAAAAACTTAAGAAGTAAACCACCTATCTATTTAGGTTAAAAAGGTTTTTTTTTTTTAATACCACTAAGGTGGCAAACAAGCTTACGGCCCGCCTGATGGTAAGCGGTCACCGTAGCCTATGGACGCTTGCAACACCAGGGGTATCACTTGCGCGTTGCCGACCCTTCAGAAATCTAATAACTTCTTTCTTGAAGAACTCCATACTGTAGTCCTTGCAGAATACCTTGGCAGGGAGCTCATTCCACAACTTAAGCGTTCGCGGGAGGAAGTTTCTCTGAAACCGCACTGTACGCGACCATTTAGGTTCTAAAGTGTGAGAATGGATTCCCTGCCGATGGCGAGCGGTGCGATGGTAGAAAGTAGCCGTGGGCATCATTTCGAACAATTCCTCAGAACACAACCCATTGTACAAGCGGTAGAACACACACAGTGAGGCAAAGTCTCTCCTTAGACTTAAGGGCTCGATACCGCAAGTGAGTGGAATCGTCGACAATTCTCACAGCCCGTCGTTGAACCGAGTCAAAAGGGCCAAGCTGGTATCCGGGTGCACCTGCCCAGAGATGGCAGCAGTACTCCATATGGGGCCGAACTTGCGACTTGTAAAGTAACAACCTTTGCCCCGACGTGAAGCACTGCTTCGCTCTGTTGAGTACACCAAGTTTTTTGGACGCCAGCTTCACCTTATCTGATAAATGATCTCGGAACTGAACATCGCTGGAGATGTCGACACCAAGGATCCCAATGCTCTTGGAGATGGAGAGGGGAGTGTTCTGGAATTGTGGGACTACAGTGAATGGAGTTTTCTTAGCGGTGAACGCGCACACTTGTGTCTTTGTAGGGTTGAATCGGACCAAGTTTACCCGTCCCCAGTCAGAGACCTGGGACAGTGTGGTCTCGATTTGAGACACAAGTTCTCCGCGGTTTTCCTCCACAACGGAACGAGGGATGTTTGCACGACCCGTGTAAAAAGCGTCTCCAGTACTGTCATCTGCATAGCAATGTATGTTGTTCATGTCCAACATGTCATTGATATGCAGTAGAAACAGCGTAGGAGACAGCACAGAGCCTTGCGGGACACCAGCATTAATGTCCATGCTATCAGAGCAACTACCGTCAACTACGGCTCGTATGCGTCTGCCGGACAAAAAGCTAGCCACCCATTTGCACAAACCCTCGGGCACTCCGTAAGATGGCAACTTCGATAGAAGACCGCGGTGCCAGACCCGATCGAACGCCTTCGCTATGTCCAGGCTACATGCCAATGCCTCCCCCTGACTCTCAATGGCTAGTGCCCATCGGTGTGTGAGATACACTAGAAGGTCACCAGTCGAGCGACCGTGGCGAAAGCCATATTGGCGGTCGCTGAGCAGGTCATGTTTTTCTAGGTATCTCAAAAGCTGTGTGTTGATCACACGCTCCATCACCTTAGAGAGGAGAGAGGTAATAGCGATAGGCCTGTAATTCGATGGATCTGATCTATCGCCCTTTTTGGGCACCGGGTGCACATTCGCAGTCTTCCATGAAGACGGAAATTGCCTAGTGTGGTAGGAAAGCGCGAAGAGGCGCGTGAGTACAGGACATAACTCAGGAGCACACTGCTTAAGCACCACTGCTGGTATACCGTCTGGCCCACTCGACTTATGAACGTCTAGAGAGAGCAACGCCCGCCTGACCTCCCGCTGCGTTATGGAGATTTCCGGCATGGTCTTACCGCACCACGGTATAGTAGGTGGTACAGCGCCTTCATCGTTCATATTCGAGTTCGAGGCAAAGAGACTGCCCAGTAGATCGGCTTTCTCTTTAGCACTATGGGCCAAGTCACCATCGGTCTTTCGCAGTGGTGGTAACGACGACTGGCAGAAGTTCCCTTCGGCAGCTTTGGCAAGCGACCAGAAAGCACGACTCCCAGAAGGATAGCTCGCAAGTCGCCCACCTATTTTGCCGATGAATTGGAATTTTGCTCTGGCAGTTGCTTTCTTACTGAACCTCGAGGCAGCATTTAATTTGCGTTTTAACTCAGAAATATTCGGATCCTTATTAAAACGAGCCGTGGTCCAAGCCTCATATGCATTTTGCTTAAGAATTTTAGCTTTTCTGCAAGACCTATTAAACCACGGTCGTTTTTTGACGCCGGCAGCTACTCGCGGGTTAGGAATATAGCATTCCATACCAGCAAGGATTGTCTCAGTGACTGCGGCTGCGCAGACGTCAGGATCTTCTGAGTTAAAGCAGATCTGCCTCCACGGGTACGATGCGTAAAATTCTCGCAATCCATCCCAGTCTGCCGACTTATAGTGCCACACACGACGCCAATTAGTTGGCCCAGAAGGATCAGGTTGTGTGCATGACACTTGAGTCCGAACGAGACAGTGGTCCGAGGAGCCAAGAGGCGCATCCACTGAGACGGAGTATCCGTCCGGACGAGTAGTCAGCAGAAGGTCCAGTAAGGAGCTCGTATGTTCCTCTATATCTGGTATTCTCGTTGGAGAAAGTACCAGCTGAGAGAATCCATAGGTCAGAGCAAATTCGTGAGCAGATATCCCAGCATAGTTATTGGTTCGAGAACTGAGCCACTCGCGATGGTGGGCGTTAAAGTCTCCCAAAATAACTAGTTCTGCTGTGGGATATTGCTCTAGAACTTCGTCAGTCGTCAAACTCAGGTGCGTGAAGAGTCGAGTTACGTCCGTGTCACCGCTATGAGACCTGTATAGGCACGCATAGATACGAGTGTGGCCGCCGTAATCTACGCGCACCCACAATATCGACAGGTCCCTGTCTTCAAGGCTATGAAGGCGGCGACAGCAGATATCCTCCCGGACGAACATACATACACCGGCACGACTCACGAAATTGTGCTCAAGTTTGTAACCGGGATAATGAAGGTATGATGTATCGGCCGGGCAGGATATCTGCGTCTCCGTTAGAAAAAGAATGGTCGGCTGCGCAGTCTCCAAATGGAGGTGGACTGCGTTAAGATTTGCGTGAATACCCCTAATGTTGCAAAAGTCCACATTAAATGTGGATGGAGCGGCCGCTGAATAAACTCTTTTTCTTTTATTTCTTGCCATATTTTTTATTTTTTGAAAGTGTTATTTAGATTAAAGATGAGGATTCACTGCACTGACAGCTTAGAGGACAAAAGGTGCGGTACTAGAACTGCCAAAGCTCGCCACAGATGATACGGTTGCTGGCACGGCGGGCGGAAGGGCCCCTGATCCCCCTCTGTTGTAGTAGCCGGGTCCACTCCGGTCTCCTTCTCCGGCACGACTACCACTTCAGATACTTTACACAGGCTGGCGAATCAGCCTCCCAGGGCGGAGATTAAGTGATCCCTGGGTTCGGGATCCCGTTCAACCTGCGGGCGGCCAGCGGTCAGCCGTTTCATCAGGTCTCCCTGACCGCCGAACCAGCACGCCGCGTCTACGCCGAGCATGACAGCAACAAGTACCGCCGGTCCTCCGCTGTCCGCGCAGCGAATCCTCAAAGAGCTCTGGCAACCTTACTCACCGCCAGGAACACAACACTACTCAATGTTAGTGTTATTGTGGCCGCGGTTTTCTGTAAGGTGGAGGTACTTCCCCAGTTCGGGCCGCTCATTCGAGCAAGTACTCGCTATGCCCTGCTTTAGTTGTTCGGGTGGCTTATTCGAGCGAGTACTTGCAGTGCCCTACCTCTCTTGAAAAGGTTTAGGAAATGCTTTTGAATACTACCTAGTCTAAAACTTCATGTTTTACACAAAAAAGAAGTTGTGAACACAATAATATTTTTTGCTACTAGATGATATTTGTCTGTAGGAGGTTCAATACCGGCAGTGATCATAGACTTGTTAGAGGCACTCTAAACATGAATTCCAAGACCGAAAGAAATCATCTCATAAAATCTACTCTGAGACCTGTTCCAAGCAACTATAGGGTCTGCCCAGTTATATTTAAAACTCTAAATAGATTCGACTTGCTGAGAATCACAAGCAACATGTTGACTTGATAATCAGCAACTTGGTGAAGATGGCGGAGAAATGGGACGGTAATACTAAATACCGCAATACAGAAATAGGAAGTCCAAACTTTCGCGTAGGACTCTGGAACTCAAGGGGAAGAGTTAGAAGATGCTACCTAGCACTCAGTCTGATATAGATAGATCTTTAAATGGGCTGATACACAAAAGGATTAGACGCTACCTTCGACGCACCAGCACACATATGCTATGTGTTTGAGCTTGCAATTGAGCAAAACAAAGGGCCAAAAATCTTTGGACGATAGGTCGCCAAGAGCCATTTGACGAAACTTAAAACTGCAGATGGCAGAATAGTCACCTCCAAGCCAGAGATTTCACGCAGCAAGGTCTACATCTCATGAAATCGAAGACCCAAGACCCAAACTGACGCGCCACTTCGCCGAGGATATCTCGGACGCATGGACCAAAGCGAGATTTTGGGGGCTCTGGAACAGCTTTGAGAGAACAAAGCTTCGGGAAATGACGGCATTACGACCTTTGAAAGTTTGTGGATGTCCAGTTAGCCAAGCACTTTAATGTTGTTGTCCATAACGGCACTACACCGGAGCACTACTTCCTTACTGTTCGGCAGGTAATTCAAGAACACAGGAGTATAATCAAACGCTATGTATGTCGTCTGTGGACTATGAGGAAGCCTTCAATTCCATCGAAACCGGAGCCGTTCTAGATTGTCTGCAAAAATGTCGTATAGACTGGCGATATTTCGAGGTGCTGAGAGTCTTTATTGCGCGTCGACTATGAACGTCCAGTTCCAAGACAATAAGACGAGGCACAACCAACTGCAAAGGAGGGGGAGAGTCGTTCCAGTTGATCAGAATATCTACATAACAGTAGGCTGAACATGGCATAAATGTTAACGACTAGTATATCAAACACCTTAGGTTAGCCGACGAAATCGTCATTATAGCTGTCTCTAGAAGAGCTGAGCGAAATATTGCATACCCTAGAAATACTCTTGCAGTAAACCAAAATAAGCTGATATGATTATGATGAGAATGTTTGCGAACAGAAAAGAATGGGTTTATTGGTTTTGATTGTTTTTAATTACAACGAAACAAAAAAGTATATGTATAGGTATAAAAGCTCTTAAAAATTGATAATAGCAAATTTTACAGAAAGGAAACATTCCTTTATTTTCTTAAATAAGTAAAATTATACAAATTCAGTAAATTCTGCTTATATGTAAGTATGTAAGTAGCCCACTTACCGTCTTATCGTACAGTGATAAATAAATTTCTTTCTTGCACTTATTTTTAATTTAAGATACTAATAGGCTTACAAGATATTAAATCTTATGAATGACGCTTTCGATCAAATTCATAAAATTCAGGATATTTCTTTTCATATTGATTCTCGATTCAAACAGGCGAGTTGACAAAAATCTTTGAATGCAGTTTCACTAATTTGACGAAATGAAGAAATGTTTTCTTTCAGTGAAATTTGCTATCAGCAATTTTAAGGGTAATTTCGTTCTAATAACTGTCTTTTCATTTCACCCTGTATAGAATGAGCTTCGTACGCGCAGTCCACATAATTCTACAAACTCTCATATCGTATGATTAATTTATATGAAACGAAAAGTGAATAAAAATAAGTCTTATCACTGTGTACATGAAGATTAAGTTTAGCTGTAACCGATATTCAGACAACAGGCACAAATATCAAAAAATTATTGCTGTTGATTGTAGTACTTCTCCTGTTTCCCTAAACTATCTTTTTAGATTATTAAAATAAGTTTTTGATTTGACAGGACCCAAGCCGACCTAACTACCCATGGATGGCTGAATTTACTGAAAACTTGTCTGGGACAACTGGACAGTATACTCCATACAGTACTACTCGACCGAAAGTTGACTCTTGGGTGCCTAAGTCTAAACGCACTGTTTAAATTAATACTTTTAACAATAGACAAAGTGAAGTATTGAGAAGAAAATGTAAATTACAACCTACATTAAAGAAATGGATTTTTTTGTTAGTATTTAAGTAGAAAAGTTAATATAAATGTGAATAATTTGTTAATTGTTTTATTTTATGTTTATAACAGTTAAAAGTTCACAGTGGTTGTGTAAAAATTATTTTATTATGCTTTTTATGATAGTACACAGTAGAGCCATAATTCAGTTAAGCTGTGTGTGTATAATAATAGTACACCTATCCAATTACAATGAAGGTAAACAACTGAATGAAGTACAACAAGTTTAATTTGAAAGAAATTGCTTAGAAATTGCAGGATTTCAATAAATGAAATTCATACCTGGTCATATTATAGTTTTTTTAGTAAATTGTCTACTTTAACTTAACACAATTGGTAAAAGACCGGATAAGTATGGGTCTGGCTCGCGAACACATACCTACAAAATTTTATATAAACAGCTAATAAAATTTCAGTAGATTTAACAATAAGTGCCAAAAAGTGTCCAGCTTAAAAGAGATAGCACAACTCAATGCGTCTCTAGATGAATTATAACTTCGAAATTAAATGTAAAAAATAAAGACGTTAAAAACCTGACTCTTGAGACGAAAGAGAACTAGATACCACCAGCTTCGACCTTTCGTCTCGGTCCAGAGACGACTTGAGACTTTGAGAATAGTTGACAATTTTAATCTATAATAACAACTCTCACCATCGTAAGATTCATACTCACACCTTAGAACCTAAATGGTCACGCACAGTGGGGTTTCAAATGTGTTTCTTAATGCGAACGCTTAAGTTTTGAGTGAACTGCTTACCGGGGTTTTCTATAGAGACTGTAAAGATCGGCAACGCGTGAGTTTTGCCGTTGGTGTTTTAAGCGTCCATAGAATACGTAAGCCGTAAGCTTGTTTTTCACCTTAGTTTCTGGTATTAATTCAGAAATTATAAACATAAGTCACTTTATCTCTTTAATCAGCCACAAAAAAGGGTTTAGCGTGCTTACTGTAGGTTAGTGGTCTTTTTTTGCCTACTTTTAATGTTTATCTCTGAAGATAATATTGAACAACTTGTCGTTATCGACTCGTGTTGAAATTGTAAAAAAACGTTTTTTTTTTTGGAGTTTTAAGGATCTTTTAAGGTTAGTTTTGTGTCCACCTTCTCGTTGACGGATCGCCAAGCACTTTTAAGTTCAAGTGACAATGCAATGTTAACAAATGTTGGCTGTTTCACAATATTTAACAAGAATGACCATATTTTGGGGATATTTTTGTATTGCATCGACTTTGAAGCTTAAATTATATTAATAATTATTAATTCATTCTCACACTTTAGAACCGAAATGGTCGCGTACAGTGCGGTTTCAGAGAAATTTTCTCCCGCGAACGCTTGGGTTGTGGAATGAGCTCCCTGGCAAGGTTTTTTCTAAGGACTACAGTATGGGGTTCTTCAAGAAAGAAGTTATTGGATTTTTGAAGGGTCGGCAACGCGCAAATGATGCCCCTGGTGTTGCAAGCGTCCATAGGCCACGGTGACCACTTACCATCAGGCGGACCGTGTGCTTGTTTGCCACCTTAGTGGTATAAAAAAAAAAAGACAGAACAACTTTAATGTGTTATAATAATACATCTTTGTTTATAACTACAAATTAACGAATTTAGGTTTTTTCCTGTATTTGTGATGTAAAACCTTGCCTGGTGTCAAATTTCATGATTCTAGGACAGAATTTGATTTATTTGTGACAAAATTTGCCGTATTTTTTTATTGCATTGACTTAGAAGCTTGATTTTCAATTTCAGCTTCAAAAGACCGTAGACCTTAGTATTGGACATTAATTTCAACTTGATACACGCGTTCTAGAGAAAATATATTTTGTCAGACAGACAGACGCACAACAAAATGATCCTATAAGGGATCCTTTTTCCTTCTGAGGTACAGAACCCTAAAAACGATGTTTTCGTACTTCTGTAGCTGAAGATAGATTCAGTTGCAATTTATAGCCTTTTCCTAAAAAAAGGAACTTTTTCCTTTTTGTTTATTTTTTTCTTGTAATAGTTTTATCAACTGTTTTTGCTATTGCTTTTTATTTCCGTAAAACACAGATTCCAATGGTATACGAAATAATTATAATTCTGTTTGTTCAATAGGTAGAAGCATCATCATATGAGGTAGAACCTGTCACTATTACCTAGTGTAATAACGAGTTAATATTCTACGAAATCTAGGTATACGGCCGAGTTTATGACGCAGTAATTACTGTAAAATATTGACCAAGAAAAAAAAACTCAAGAGTTATTTACCCACCCACTAACACAGGTAAAATTGTACCTCTACATGCAGACGAATCTCTAGCATAGATAACAATCCAAAATGAGTCAATTCATATCTTACTTGGGCCTGTTATTATTTCTTCTTCCAAACCTGTTTTCTTGCCGTGCTACGGGTCCTGAGCAGAGGCTTTCAAACTTTATTATTACTATATTTTCTTATTACTATGTAGTAATAATGGCTTTATACCACAAAGGCTTCATAGAAGCTGACGGCCCGCCTGGGCCATAACTCGCAGGTTGCCGACCCTTTAAAATTCTAATCACTCCCTACTTGAAGAACCTTGTACTGTAGTCTCCAGGATAACCTTATTTGTCCACCTAAAAGTGCAATCAGACAACCTTTTTTGCACGGCGCCTTGCAAAAGCAAGATATGATTTTTATTTTAAATTACAAGTAATTTCGTAAAACAAGCAGGAAAAGTCACTTTTATGATTCTATAAAAACAGTGCAAGAATTTTGTATGAAAATCCTTTTCCATTGTAGAAATGTTGTGTGAATTGATTAATTTTGTCACAGTTTCCGCCGCGTATGCGCGGAATGATCGACTGTACTCCATCGACGAAACAAGTCACTCAACTGTGATTGGCTAGCAGTATTCACGCGAAACTACTGGACATGAACAGATTTTGCTATTGAGTTTTTTTTGGGGTTTTTCTTGCAAAAGCGAGTTTTTTTTGACGCATGATGAAATAAAAAACGAGACGAAGTTCGCAATCGATAACTTGCTAGAAAAATCAAAAGTGAAGAATATAATTATTGAAAGGCGTACTAAAATTTCTATTTCCTACTTACTTTTATCAAGATTTCTCGTTGTAGTTGAAAACAGATTTTAAACCTTTCTCAGAGAGAGACTTTTGCTTGCAAAAAGTCACTGCGCTCGTTGCAACAATCTACTATCTAAAGAGTTTGTAACTGCTGCTGGTTGCGTCACTTTAAATGGTTTTTAATAGTGATCTCTTTACAAACCTCAGAAAGCGATAAAGATTAATTTTTTTAGCAACTGATGAACCCAAAATCGGGACATTTGGCGTTGTGATCGAGAGTGAAACGGTACTTATCCCTAGACCCCAGAAAATTGGGACGGCCCCGGCAAATCGGTACACATAGCAACGCACAGTAATAAATACAATAATTTTATGTATATTTTGTATCTGACGTCTATGAATTCGTGTTCGTTGTTGCTTACTCAAATGTTGTCATAAAAAAAGTTTTGTTATCAGATTTTTGTAAAAGTAAATACATCGATTAATATATAAGTTTCGTTTGTATCAATTGAAATGATAATTAGGAAACCAACGGATTGTCATGGTTAAATGGTTAAGAATAGACGAAGGTCCACCTCGTCATGGTCACGGTAATCTAAAGAGAGCTTTCTTTAGAACATAGACTTAGTGTTCTGTTACTAAAGCGATACTTGTATTCAAACCAAACACATAATCATATCAAATGTTAGACGTTGTTAGTCAAAGAAACGTAGGAATTTTTATTTACTATTACAACACGTCCTGTGCGTACATTCGTCTGAAAATAGAAGTCAATATATCAGTCACTGTCAGTTTAACTAGGGCAATACTTAACGACTCCCGCTAACTGAATAAAGTTTGGGAAGCGCTGATTTCGACCAACTGCCCACAATATACATACAAGCGCAAAGCTCAATAATATGAGCTTTTTAAGAAACTTTCGAGTCATATTTAACCTTAGGTTAATGGAAATAAGGCTTAATCTTTATCGTACGGTACCTCTAATCATGGACACTAATACAATTTACAAACTCAAAACTAAATTAACTTTAAGTTATAGGAATAAAGTTTAAAATTGATTGTAGCCGCCAATGAGCTTAAGTGGCGAGGAGCACTTTTTGCTTTCACAGGTAAAAATATCTTTGACTCGACTTTAGCCAGTTGAAAACCATCGCTTGCTAAGCGAACGTATTTGAATTGTGTATAACTCAGTTATAAACTGTTTTAAATAGAGTTTGATAATTTAAAACAGTGGTGTTAAGTGACACTTTAGCTTAAAAGTTTTTAAGTTATGCTATTTAATAGTCTTTGAAGAAGTTTTAAGTGAATGTTCGGTTTCCATGGACGATTTGCTTGCGACATGTGTTTTAAATTGCAAGGCGTCGGAGTTCTGCAAGAAAAATAATTATGAATAAAAGTGTCACGGACAAGATTTTGTGACCTGTTCGATTGGTTATAAGGTAAGTTATTTTGGTTTCGATAATAGTACGAGATTATGAAATGTTGTTAACGATTCTTTTGGGTCCATAATTGACCGCTAAAGAACAAAGGCAATCATGATAAACTAGTTTTGAAAGTAGGCGGTTTTTAGTAGATAGTTTGTTGCCTGTTAACCGTTGTTGACCGAAGAAAAGGATGTACATAAATGATCACTGCCTTTGTTTATGTTTAAAAAAATAAACGTTGATGGTAAAAAATAGTGATGAGATAGTAACGAGAAAATTTAGAACCATATGGTTAAAATATAAATATTTAAATAAATATATAAATAGATAAAAGAATTTTTTAATGATTACTGATGCATTTTTTGTAAATAGAATAAAATATGGCAGAAGGTTTTATTTCTACCAGTAATGCAACAATATGAAATATCAGACTTTCTACCAATACCTACTGTTTCATTTTACGATAGGCATTTTTGATATGATAACAGTAATTGATATGTAACTAATTAATGTAGGTAGGTAATTGCTTAAATAACCGCAAAATGTCAACTAAAACATTGTGGGTACCTAAACGTAGGTATTGGCGTCGAAGAAGAATTTGCTAGGCCATATTATAAATGTGTAGGTTTCAAAGTGCTTAAGGATTTCTATGACAATTGAATTCTTGGTAGTGTCCTCGGCATATTTGTTGTTACTTGTCCAGGTAAACGACCACAAAAAACCTTGGAATTGCCATAGACTTACTTCCATATGTATGATAACTTTGTTCCATTTGTTGTGTTATCGGTGTTAAGTTGGTTTAAGATGGATTATTTAAAATTAAGTTCATGAACCCGTGGTTATCTGGTGATTTGGATAAAAAAATATGATTGTATCGTTTGTTTCTTTTTAGTTTCATCAGAAAGACCGCTATGTGTGTTTAAGTTGAAAGGTACATCAGTATATCGTATCAGGCCGTAGTTTACTTGTTTGATATTGCGGTCTGTTATTTTTTTCCGAAGCCAATAAAGCCATTTTCTTTTACATTCTTTTACAATAAAATCCGCTGGCTAAAAAAAATATGTTATTTTGATTTCCACGCAGGCGAATCCTGGTTTTTAGGCTAGGTAATTATATTTAATTATATAAGTAATTGCAAATTTCCAATTAAGTGCAACTTCTCACTCAATCAGTTTATAATTGCGTTCAAAGTGGATATTTTTGCATTAATTGTGAAAATTGGTAAAATTTAATAAAAAAGATATGGTGAAGACACTTTTTGCAATTTTTTTTAGTGCAATGCTTTGTTAGTTACATAACCAACATGTTATTAAACCTTAAAGGTAAAATATTTTGCCAATTGATAACTAGCTAGCTCTTTATTAGCAACCTCAATGTTATAAATACATGCCATCTATTAGCAATGTAGCGACCTTATTTTATTAAATGAAGATATTACTTCTGAAATTCTCCCACAGTAGTCATATTAGGGTATTATGTTTCTAAGCATGGAACTAATTGTCCGGTCATTGGCTTTCTAAGTATAAGCTGCACAAATAGAAACTTGAGGTTTCTTGAACTTTATGCACATATAACAATAGCTAGGTATGTTACAAGGTTTTAGTGTTAATTGTTTGTAGGTACTTAAGAAGATACAAAAGTACATTTAAGTCAAATATTATTGCATAAAAGTGATAATTACTGACTACATTACCGACATTTATATTTGATTAAGGCATTTGCTTATTATCACATCACTCTGTTGCTTTAAAGGTTCTTCTTCACACAGAAAATTTCCACTAACTTGTGGATATTTACCTAATTTTCTAGTTATTCAAAGATATTTAGATGTTTCTACTATTTTGTGTTTGGCGTAGCCGAGTAAGGGGAAGAGTACGTGGAAAAGACGGTTACGGACTATTGGTTCGTATTTATTCGTTCGTATATTACGGCCGAAGATATTAAAAGCCGGCCAAGCGTGAGTCGTACACACATTAAGTTAGGGTTCCGTAAAATGAGAATTATTGCGTATATCTGAAGTACTTGTAAACCCATTTTTTTGAGATTATTTTATAAAGCTCTATTATTGTGTTTTTTTTCAGAATTATAGAACACGTAGACCTGCTTATGGGTGGACACCATTGACTTTGGA
Organism: Apoda limacodes; assembly: GCA_946406115.1. Taxonomy (NCBI): domain Eukaryota; kingdom Metazoa; phylum Arthropoda; class Insecta; order Lepidoptera; family Limacodidae; genus Apoda; species Apoda limacodes. The sequence continues at coordinate 45,495,473 of OX291540.1, forward strand.
AGTCAATAGCTCGCAAAGTATACATATGGGAAAAAAAAGGGTATATTGTAACAAACTTTTCTGACCCAGTGATTAAAAATTAAATCTACAGTCGCCATATTGAAATGGTGTGAACTTACAACGACACTAGCGACCAAACTTCGAAGGTCAGACGGTCAGGAAAGTTTGTTGCACTGTACATAAAAACCTCAATTGCATTTTCGAAGCGCTAAAAAACCGGTCAAATGGACCACATAAGTACATAATGAATGGGTGTTTTCAGTATTTGTTATTTAAACTTAGTATACCTAAACAAAAAAAAAATCTAACTCAAATTTAGTATTTACCCGCGGTTACACCTCGTAGCAAACATTCTTAAATAACTTTTAGTAGTAGTAGTAGTAGTTAACAATCGTGTCACACTGACAACAGGATAGAAAATACATTTTTCAACTAAACAGTAAGAGATGGCAAGAAAGCAAATGCAATCGCAAAAGCTAAAATATCATGTGCTAAATGTACAATCCTCGGAGAAATAGAGAACAATGACAAATATTAAATAACAGATTGTACAAAATGCTGCCCATGCCAGTTATTGCTATTGCAGCTTGTTCGTGACATAATTTCGCTAAGTGTTTTAAACGATTTTAATTAGCCTGACACATTACACTTACAAGATCGTTGAGTTGTTACAGTGATACTCTTTGTTATGGTTGCCAAATGGCAAAAGCAGACTTTTTATAATTTCGTCAAGTCCGTCCGTTCGTCCGTCTGTATTTTACAGACCTATTGGTTTGCCATATTTTCGTGGATTTATATGAATTTTTACAAGCACGTATTTTATGAAAACTTTCTAAAAGATAAAAGTATTATAATGATTACTCTCCATATATAAGAACCACATGGAGGAGGAATGATTTTTTTGTACGGTGTTCATCAAGAATTTGTCAAAAGTATATTTTTCGTAATTTTTATATATTTACATACATAGTACTGAAGGGATTAATAAATATTTTTTCACGGACCTTGTTGGATAGGATAAAAAAGTTAAAAATGTATTAAAGGTTCAAAAATCTCGCCGTTATTATCCGAATTAGTCTTAGTTCTGTTAATTATGTGTTGAATATACACTAAAGTGACATTTGTATCATGAGGAATGTCACTCGCGTGTTGTTGTGAAGTTCTTCTGAAACCGCACTATACGTGAACTTTTCTTATGGACCGAGAATGAATTCGCTGACGGTGCCGAATGTTGCGATGGTAGAAAAAAGTAGGCGTGTGAATGATTACAAACAATTTCTGAGTGCTGAACTCATTATAATAATAAAATAATATAATAAGTTTTAACTATGTAATTACCAAATTCTATTTTGATGTTCTTGGATTCAGCAAATTGTCACTCTAATGCGAGTTTATCACGACTCTTATTACAATATTGTATTCACCTCGCTTAAAACTGGAATGCTCAAGGCTAGCTAGTTCAACCACAATGTAATATCATCTAGGCACTTTTACCACAGATTAAACAATCGTTTCACAACATAAATCTTTACCAACAAAAAAAGAAAGAACCTTTAACAGATTTAGTATTGTACAGTGAAAGTTCGTCTTGAATGTGTCAGTATTATGGGTAATTTGTCTACTAGTCTCGTGACGTGAATAATTGCTGCCAATTTTCGCAACAAACACAAAAGAGTATTAACAGTAACTATAGTTCGCAGTTTCGCAGACAATAGGTGCCGGGGGGCAGTGAAAGTGTTAAAGTAAATATGATTTAGTGTGTATATATTATGATTAAATAGTAAATTAAATGAATATAATGATACTGGTTGTAGTAAAAAAACAGAAAAAATTATTAAAATAATATATTTCTTCTATCTTTGCTTAATTTGTTCGGCGTTCTGCTATCTATATATACATACTTTCGACTAGAAGTATATCTTTTTTAAAATGATTTTGTCCAATCCTGAATAATGAGGCCCATTAAATAGAATCACACAGGTTGCCTAACGTACAGTGGGAACCTATACACAGGCGGATTGAGAATAGCCTCTTTTTCTGTCCTATATAATGCAGGCATATATGTATAGATTTTTACGTATGTACCCAATGTAAATCTAATTCCAATGCCCAATGCGCAATTTCACTATATGAGAATTAACCTTTTTTAACAAAAAACAAATCAGGAAACAATTATATAAGCTGCTTCAAAACATGTTTTCAGCTCAGAGTACATCCGTTGTTAAGTGCGGAAAAAAATATCATAAACCACTACTTTCTACCTTCGCACCGCTTACCGTCGGAATTTATCCTCACACCTTAGAACCTAAATGCACACGTATAGCGCAGTTTCAGAGCAACTTCCTTTCGCGAATGCCTTTTTTGTGGAAAAAGGTCCCTGCCAAGGTTTTCTCTAAAGACAGGACAACAGTACTACAGGGGGTTCTTTAAGGAAAAGTTATTAAATTTTTGAAGGGTCGGCAATGCGCAATTGATGCCTCAATTTTGTTGCAACTGCTGCAAGCGTTCGTAGGCCGCGGTGAACGCTTACCAACAGGCGCTCTGTAAGCTTGTTTGCCACTTTAGTGGATTAAAAAAACTTAGACATAATAAAATTGACAATAAATATAGGTAGGTACTTAGATCTCTGAATTTTCACTGACTATAAAACTAAAACTGTGTATTTATTTATAATTTAAAAATCTTATTATTTATAGGTTCTGAATAAAGTAAGTATCGGATTTCTTATTTGTGTTAAACGTAGACTACACATTTACTTTAACACGCTCTATAAATTAAGCTAAAGAAACTACTATTTTGATTAAAATGGCTGTCACGCTACTAGTTCCGGATAATCTTGTAATAAATATGCATTTCATTTGTGTATTTTAATCATTTTGTTTTATCTGCTGCGTTTTTTTGATTATTTCGTTATAGTTTTGATTTTTTTAAATAATTTCCAATTGTAAAATTTATTGATTTGTAAAACCATTTGCTTTAACAATATGTGCTATAAACGTACTTTACTGCTGTTTATCGTCTACATTAATGAGGACAAAAAACCGTAAAATGTCTAAAGTAAATTACTAGTATTAATGCGTTGTGCGTGCGTGAAGTAATAATGTTGAGTCAAATGTCGATGTTTGTTACACACATCACTAATTAAGTTATAAAATGTGGGTATATATTTTTATAGGTAAGTAATAAGTTCGACTTAGTGTGGGAATTTTTTTAAATAAGTTATCGAAGCTCAAGGGGTTATTACAAAAACCTATTAGGCGTCAGTACAAAGACCTATTAGGTCCTTCTTCTTGGCCTCCGAAATAGGAAGAGCACTGGAATAAGCCTTCGGAATAATAAACAGATTTAAGGTAATGGTGTCTCTGTGTCTTTTACGTTCGTCTGTTTGATAATCGACTCCTCGGAATGTTTTATAATTTTCTCTAGTTTTTTTTACAGTAGTCCATAGTCCTTAAAGAAAACTTTGGTAGGGAGCTCATTCCATAACCTAAGCGTTCGCGTGAGGCAGTTTTTCTGTTACTGCACTGCATGTGACCATTTAGATTCTAAGGTGTGAGGATGAATTCACTGTCAATAGCGAGCGGTGAGATGGTAGAAAGTAGTCGTGGGCATAATTTCGAACAATTCCTCAAATAACATCCCATTATAAAAGCAGTATAACACACACAGGGAGACAGAGTCTCTGCTCAAAGGTTCGATACGGTTTGTGAGTTTGGGATCGTTGCCGATTCTCACAGCCCGTCGTTGAACCGAGTCAAAGGGCTAAGCTGGTATACGGGTGTACCCGCCCAGAGATGGCCGCGATCTTGCTACGTGTAAACCAGCAACCTTTGCCCCGAGGTGAAGTACTGCTTCGCTCTGTTGAGAACACCAAGTTTTTTGCACGCTAGTTTTACTTTGTCTTGCAATTGATCTCTGAATTGAACATCGCTGAAGATGTCAACACCAAGGATCCCAATGATGATAGGTGGATGATAGATGGTAAGGGGTGTGTTCTAGAATTGTGGGACCTCAGTGAATGAAAACCTTAGCAGTGAACGCGCAAACTTGTGTCGCCTTAGGGTTGAATCGAAACAAGTTGTCCCGTCCCCAGTCAGAGACCTTGGACAGAGTGATCTTAATTTTAGACACAAGTTCTCCACGCTTATCCTCCACAACAGAGCGAGGAATGTTGTTACGGCCCGGATATTCAGCGCTGCAGCAGCTGTGTTTGCAGCATAAGCTGAGTCGGCGTCCATATCAGCATCGCAGCGCTCACGACGCGCGACGTGCCCATATCATATTTGTTTTATGAAAATTAATTTGTGCCCATTTTTTTTTTGTATTTTTATTATAAATGTATTTATTGTGAGCGTCATAATGTTGATTAAATGTCTGTCTATGTCTATAATAACTTTCACTTGTTCTGTCATCTGCATAGCCATGTATGTTGTTTTTGGACAACATGTCATTGATATGTAGTAGAAACAGCGTAAGAGACAGCACAGAGCCTTCCGAGACATCAGCGTTAGTGTCTATACTACCACAGCAACTACTACTGTTATACGACTGCCGGACAAACACGTAGCACAAACCATCGGGCAGTCCGTAGGATAGCAACTTCGATAGAAGATTCCAGGCTACATGCCAATGCACACAGGGGGAGGCCCTGACTCTCAATGCCTAGTGCCCATCGGTATATGTTACCAGTCCAGCGACCGTGGCGAAAGCCATATTGACGGTGACCAGGTCGTGTTTATCACACGCTCCATCACCTTAGAGAGGAAAGAGGTAATAGCGCTTGGATCGATGGATCTGATCTATCGCCCTTTTTTGGCACCAGATGCACAATTGCAGTTTTCCATTAAGACAGAAATTGCCTAGTGTGGTAGGAAAGCGCAAAAAGGACCATACAACTCAGGAGAATACTGTTTAAGCACCACTGCAGGTAAACCATCTGGCCCACTCGACTTATGAACGTCTAGAGAAAGAACCGCCCACGGTACCCCCGCTGTGTTGCCTTGCTATTTCCGAGGCCAAGAAGGACGTGATAAGTCTATGTACTAAAGTAATTATAACTATTGAGTTGCATCCGTGGTACTATTCCCTACCTACTAGCAAAACTACAGTAGATGAAGTAGTCGAACCAGACTTTATTAACAGACATTTTTTCGATAAAACGGTTCCTTTATAATTTTTATTTCAAGCACAAAAAGATTTCAACTTAAACTTATATCGGCACAAAAAGCTGTACTGAGACCTTATTGGGAACAGTCTGGAGCTATTCAGATTCTGGGATTCCAGAGAAAATGTTTGCAAGTAAATTCAGACTTCCATACATTTTTGTCTCGAATTACAGAGACAGAATAGCTCGAAACTGTTCTCACAAAAAATAGTTAGCGACGATGTGTTCTAGGAAAGCAATAACTAGCTAAATCGCATTCGGGAGCAGTTATCTGCAATTGCTCTCTGCAACTCATTAAAATTAAAAAAATCGGCCAAGTGCGAGTCGGACTCGCGCACGAAGGGTTCCGTACCATTATCTATAAAAACGGCAAAAAAATCACGTTTGTGGTATGGGAGCCCCCCTTAAATATTCGTTTTATTTTAATTATTTATTTTTAAAGTGACTATACGAGTAAAACTCTAGCATCGAGTATCTGCCTGTTGCCGTTATCAATAAATCACGTTTGTTGTATGAGAGCCCCCTTAAATATTTATTTTGTTCTGTTTTTTTAGTATTTATTTTTATAGAGGCAACAGAAATACATCTTCTGTGAAAATTTCAAATGTCTAACTATCACGGTTCATGAGATACAGCCTGGTGACAGACGGACGGACAGCGGAGTCTTAGTAATAGGGTTTCGCTAATTAAGTATTGTCAAATTTAACACAATCATATTCCTATATTCAGTAAAACGACTTAGTTAGTTTTCGCTCTGCTGCATTTGTTTTAAGCTTGGGTTTTTGTGTCTCAAAAATCATTTAGTGATTTTTCTTTACGAGTCCAGTAGCGTGAAATTTTTCGGAGTAAAACTAAATAAGTATGCTTAGGCAATTTAAATATCATCCGTCATAAAAATAATAATCACTAAATTCATTTAGTTATTTTTTCCTTTCATGTGTAGGGTATAATCGTTGCATTTGGTGAGTTTAGACATTTTCTATCTCAGTCAAACGAAGAGCTAGAGCCATGGTGATAAGATAGAAAAATAAAGAAAAAAATGTGAACCGAGTGACAATCAAAACTCATTTTCGTTAAAAGTGTCACTTAGTTAGTTTTCGCTCAACGGGGACGATATGTACTCGGCGTGAACTATCCCCTCTACGTCGTCCTAGCACCACTACTGGACAAGGTCACAGCGTTGTGCAATAGCTGGGCCGTGTAACGTGTCCGTTATTAAAAAATCATTCACGGCCTCTATACAAAATTGTCCATTGTTATTTTTTACGGTTTCAATATTCTATGTTCTTAAGTATATGTAAATTATTCGTCATCTATGGGCCTATAACTGCATCGTAATACAGGAGAGATGAGGTCGACACTATAGAGGGGCACGGTACACAGTCGCCATACTGTAGTTCTATATTTATCACCTATATTGCGAAAATGTACCTACCTATGTATAATATAACAATGTATGTAACTAGATACTGCAAGTAGATAAGAACGTGCTACTTGTAAATAGCCCTTGTCATTCAAAACAACTTCGTCAATGTTGCATTTATATGACCTGCCTTTATATTAGTATATGTATGTACTCGTAATATTTGTATAGGTATACATGGAGCTGGTGTATCATGCATGAATCTTGTCGGTCCTTTACTTGGCTTGCAAAATAATTTTACTTTCTAAACTGCTCACAATGGCGTAGTGTGCTTTTGTTACGCATTCAACGCATACTTTAGACTTGTTGTGTATAGGTATATTATGTAGGTACGTTGCATACCTGAGGTAAGATTAATGCTCTGGAATTATGAGTATGAGACATAATAATTCCAAAAGCATAAATCTTGTTCGATTTCATTACAAAAGAGCCTGTAGAGATTAGAAATGTTCTGTGAAGTAAAGAACCGCATGGTGTGGCCACATCTTGGATGGGTGACCTAAGTTAAGTACGTATAAACTTACATTATATGATCTAATCTATTTTTTAACGTCGGGTCAAAAATAACATTTGCTGCCCTTTACAACATCTTTTAACTCTTATGCAATGCATATGTTATGATTATTTTAAATAAAAATCTAGATATATTTATATATGCGGGGTGGCATATGATCGGCTTACCTGGCAAATGGCGGTACAGTTCACAACTGAACTGGGAGTTTATTGGGGACAGTCCCGAGTACGTCCGACCCTGGAATTCAAGAGTTAAGGGTTTGCAAGTATAGATCTTACCTCTCGTGACCCTAGCATATACATATTTTTCTCTCAAACTCCAGAGTCTCACTTACTCGAGCCAGTTAGCAATAAGCTTCCTGATCATTGGGCTCAGGAATTCATTTTCAATTTGCTGCGCCGGATAAATGATAAATCTCCTCTAGATCCGGCCCTGCATTTATGCACTCTATCGTGTATCCTCCCGTATGGAGGCCAAGTTGTGTTGAAAGGTGGCGCTGACACTAAACTGAGAAAGTATAATAACTGTCAATAGGTTTGGTTTCCCTTTCTCGGCTCGGTGTAGTTCTTACGCAATCCCTAGAATCCAAGTAGTCAATTTTAAAAATAACGTAATAAGGAAAAAAGATAAGACACTGTGCATTAAAACAGGAAATAAAAATACCAACTGAAAACTGGAACTACTAAATGTGAAAACTTTTCCCGTTAAATTTATGCCTAAATTATATGTATTTTTCGTGACTTATGTTAACATAATTCCGGTAAACACATGAACATATCCTAAATAAATTCATTACAGCTCACTAGCGTCGCCATTAGATATCCTCAATTTACCTAAATATAAAATGGAATTAGCAGAATGAATCAAATCAAGGCGATATTGAAGAAGGTTGGAGAATAATACATGGAAATATGCAAAAAGAAACAGAAAAAAAAGAGAAGATATCATGACCACAAGAAATTGATTTCAATATTTATTTAGGAAAGTAGGGCTCTGGAAACGGAACATCAGAATCACTCATGCTCATTTCAAGGAGGCAGTAGGCAACGAGCTTTCAATGATAGAGGCGACATGTGACATCATCCCAAAAACCTTTGTCTTCGACAAAAGATACCGTATGAGCTTCATGATGAAAAAAAAGGATAGCTCTGGCATGCATGAAGTTAGGATCTAAACTGGTGGCTCTAAAACAGAGAGTACTGTTCTATATCATGAAATATGACCATTTCATGATATGGTCGGACACATTATGAAGTGACCAATTTTAAGATTGGGCCACGACATATACATAAAGTAACTATCTACATTGATGGCTCTTAAACAGAGACTGGGACGGGCGCAGGAGTATCCCCCCATGACCTGAACATCAACATATCAACGAGCTTGGGTACACTCAACACCATCTTCCAGACAGAATGTGTTGGGATCACCCGAGCTGCAACAACGATCCTGTCTAGAGAAATTAGTGATGCATCGATACGCATTTTTAACTGCAATGAAGAACCGGGTTACTCTTCAATGGATACGTGGTCATAGTGGGTCTTTAGGCTATAATGCGGCGGATCAGTTGGCAAAGAGAGGATCGGGCACTAAAATAATGGGACCCGAACCAATGGAACCCATACCATTTACCCAACCCAAAACCTGGTGTCGTGATAGAACCTTACAACTACACAACGAACAGTGAGCAAAACAAACGGACTGCAGTTCTTGCATCCTTGGACGCAAATCAACGCACAAGCTGTTATAACTTAGTAGGAAAAACCTACGCTACATAGTTGGTATAATAACAGGTCACTGCCCGCTAAACAAATCGGCGTAACGCCGCCTTTCAATATCGGCGTAACCGACAGTCCCCTGTGCAGGGGTTGCATGGAAGCCGAGGAGAAATCATCTCACGTCGTTTTACACTGAAAAAGCGTGAGCGACCAATCTGAATAACATCAGATGCCTCCTTGATTTCTGGACGGAGTTGGGATGGTATGAGTAACCAATGAAATGAATCATTTACCTGCGTACAATGGCCCTGTCATGAGGCTAAGTGCGGAAAACATAAGTCCAACTAAATAACTAACTATTTATTTAGGAATAACGTAAGAAAGAACAAAGAAATCGTACAAAAACACTTTTGTACGCACTAGTCAGTACAACGCCTGGTTTTCCATCTGCACAAAGAGGTAAATCTATATGAATAATCTTTCGGCCGAAGTATATTATTCGATCTGCCTATCACATCCATTCCTTCTGCTAGTCATACCTAATCTTAGAATTCGACATTTATAAAAAGAAGGTAAGGAATTGCGTAAGCTCAACAATAAGATCATCATCGTATCAGTTGATTTTGGGTACCCGCTAGACATAAGCCTTCCATAGCGCTATTTCTTGCGGTAGTTTGCCTTTTGCATTCAGCTACTACCAGCAATATTTTAAGTTCGAACAGATGTGACCAGCTTAGTATCACTTCAGCAGAGACATAGTTTGCAGAATTTGTTAATTGATTATGTCGGTGACTAAAGTTCCTTTCTGGATGTTCTCATTTTGTAATTAAACCCTCGGAGTCACTCTGCACATGGCATGCTTTATTGCGTGCTGGTGTAACTTTAGAATTGTAAAGCATCGCTGCTATGAGAGTCAACGTTTTGCGAGCGTAAGTCATGACAGGTAGGATGCCCTTGTCGAAGATTTTCGTCTTCATACTCTGCGGTATAACTTCAAATCAAATCAATCAATCAAATGCCGCCCATTCTAGATAGAGCTTCCTATCGGCTTCCTTCTCAAAGAAGTTCCAGCGTAGTTGGATTTAAACATAATCTTGGACTACTTCCTTGGAGTAATTTACCAGCAATATGACTTTTGTCTTGTCCAAATTTATGTTAAGGGGATTAACCCTAGATGTTGTGATGATTCATTTAGAGTATACAACAATCCGCTCAGTTCTTCCAGTAATACTGTTATAGTGACGAACGATATTGGCGGCAAACCTACAGTGTGCAATGTATTCGCCGTTCACGCTTATGCAACGCCCAGCCCACTCCATTATTTTAAAAACATTTTTTAGCGTGTTGGTAAACCGTATCAGGAATATGACATCCCCCTATAAATGGGAAAATTATAAATCTAAAAAAGTACTATTAGGTAGCTTAACGCCTTGTTAAAAGACAATTTATATTAATAACTAGAGAATCTCACGAGGCAACAGACGATATGACAAAAAATATTATTTGTAAATGTAAATTTTTATATATTTGGATATAAAATTTGGATTTGAGCCAGAAATAATATCAGAAAAAAAATAAAGGTTTAAAAGGAGATATCAAAATGAATCTAAACTATTTATTAGGATTATAAAACTTTTTACTCAGTTATAACACAACGGTTGCCCAAGAGACATTATTATTTGAAAAAAGTCCCGAGTCTTAATTTTTTTTTATTTTTTATTTATACATTGTATATGAAGGTAAATTCCGTCTTTGCCAGCATGGAATCGTTATTAATTCCATATAAAGCCATCGATTTCTTTAAAAAAAAGTTCGTTTCGTTGTCTGAAGGACAGATTTTTCTAGGCTACTCTGGAATTTCTGACCAAAAGATCACCTTATTGTAAAAAAAGTGTTTTGCTCGATACGTAATTTATGAGATAAATAGATAAAAAATGGTTTAAGGTTATCAAAAGTTTTGAATTTAACAAAAAATAAAAATGAAAATATTTGCATACAGGACAAAAAAGGAGTTAATTGACTCTGATAATAGTTTTATTTGCCAAATTTTGGGTAACATATTTATCTTATATACTACAAAGAGTCCCAACATATCCTAACTTTACTTATCTAATGTCGTAATAGTAAAATCTTGGCTTGGCACTCACTATATTCGAAATAATTAACGCTTCCTTGGCTTGTCAACGTCTTTCAGATTTTACTACTTTCTACGGTTCAGTTGTTGCTTAATCGAACTTTGCCTTTTTTACAGGACTGTTTTTGATGCGATTCTATTTCCTGAAGCCGGGTTCATTGTCTTGTTATGCTCGATAATTTAAGTAAATTGTAATCTTTTAAAATAGAAAATTCTTTAAAAAAAAAAGTAAACGTGGAAATGGCTTACATCACGCGCGCAAGCGTGATCACGATCTCATCTCGGAATCAAAAAGTTTTTTTTTTAAACATTCGTGGTTCATCCCAAACCATTTCTTTTGTACAAAATCGGCGTATCGGTAACGCACGAATAGTTGATTATAGAAACTCGTAATAAATGACTTACCACAATTTAAATAAAGTACATTTTACAAAAAAGGCGAATTTTGGCGGTTACAAAAGTTCGGGTAATTTTACCTGAATGGCCAGTGCTTGAGGGCGATTCGATATGTTTTTTATCGATATAGCTATTTGGCGGCACTTTAGTGTAGGCAGTGGGCGCGGTTGTTGGAAAACGGGATTTCATGTGTCGAAAACCACATTCCCTGCAATTTTAAAGGTTTTTTTAGGTTACACATCTTCGTTACTTCAAAACTTTATTGAGTTAATAGTTTAAGAATAAAAAAATACATACACATACACAAAAAATAAAAATACTTATGAATAGTTAACTTTAACGAGAATCTGAAATCTGGACTATTTATACCAGAAGTCTCGTAAAGACATTGAAGTTTTGCAATGCCAACAAAAATATAAATAGTCACAGGTTACTTTGAAAATAAAAAAAAAATTATAATTTAAAAAAGTTTTTCGAAGATTTGTCAAAAGTTTTTTTTAAATTTAAGTGTAATTTGTTGTAAAGTTTGTTCATTACTTCATTTTTTACCTACGATCTTCATTGGAGAAAGGCTTGATGTGTTTATAATGGTCTGTTCGTCTATATCCCACGTACAATGCATGTAAAGACTACGGAAACTTCAATTTTCTAAACTTGGTGCTTTAGTATTGTTAACTAAAATGACTGCTATCTCTCTATGAACGTGGGCGTAATCCGTTTATGTTGTATAAAGCAGTCCTATATGCACCTTCTTTGATTAGTCTTTCCGTTTGAGATCTCGTGATAATGGTGTTACTTCTTTGAACAGTATTGCTAGATTGTTAAATCACAGCTCTTCTCAGAAGATAATAGCTAAGAAAAGTCGTATAGGATTTATTACCATGACATTCTATTTTGTAAAAACGGGAATACAATTTTTGTTATAATTTAGTATATTATTGGCACAGCCTTATTATCGTTTCATGCGGTCGGCTATCTAAGACGTCTAGACAGAGGAATCGTGACGTAAGGTGCGCGGCGAAAAGGGGGCTAGTGCACCCGACTAGCCATGGACTAGCCTTTTTCGTCACATATGGCTAGTCGGGTGTTTTACAGCCAATTATACATATTACTGAGGCGCCATCACGTTATAGGCTGTGATATTAGTTATTATTAATCCTACGTAAACACCAAGTTAATAAAATAAAAAAAAAATTAACTGCGTAAAATCATATTTCGTCTTTTATTACAACACACGAACCCGACATACGCGTGAAAACCATTCTCAGGCATGTAAAGGGTTAAAAACTAACCCTCAATGGCCGCGGGCAGCGACTAGACCATTAGACACATCTACAGAGCGTTAGTTACTTACTACCAGTCGTTACTCTTGTACCCGGTCTACCCTATCGGTAGAAGTAGGTAATATCAAAACATGCTAACAAGCCCACAAGCATACAATACATATCTACACAATTACATGCTAACATACCTTAAATAGGTATGTTTACATAATCTTTATATATTAAACGAGATTAAATTCATAGACGATTAAGTGATTAATGTGATTACTAAATAGCTGGGTGTACAACCAGTACAACCCATGATGGTCACGAGCGCACGAGGTTTGTCACAAAACAAGTGTTTCTAAGTTGTTTACGTGGGAAGTAGTGGTTGGTAACTTACGTAATAGTCATATGATTGTGTCTGCGTGAGTGAGCATTTGAAGCAATTTAGTCATATTACGTTAAAAAGTGCTTCACATGTCGTACACGTATTATGTTAGGGTTCCGTTGAATGAGGTTTTTTGAACTAAACAAATTGTGAAATAATTTAATTCAAAAATATTTTAGATAACGGTATTTATAAATAAAATATTTTCAAAAGACGCAGCTTAAAAGTTTATAGGAACACAAGTTTTACAACATTGGAAGCTAATAACTAAATTTTAAAAACTGATTTTTTACAAACCTATCTAACGACACTCCACGCAACTTGGTTGACACTTGAAAATAAGAAATAAACAACTTGAAAGTTATTTTCTTCCTTAGCTCAAATGACTATTACCTATTTCAATTTCATTACACAACTCTATGGCGGTTAACATGAGACACCTTCCCGAAAAATTGCATAAGAATCAATGAGACGGCAGAATTTTTAGGATTTATGTAACTTACCAACATACATGACAAAATTACAAAGATTTCGTTTATGGTATTTGTATTTGACTATGGAATGGAACTGAGAGCATTAAGTTTGTTGAATGGAGAATTTTAAAGTTTGCTACACAAGTTTTAGGATACGTCTTCCATTTGATAACGCTCCACGTATTTCTTATTTGCAGTTATTCTTTTAATTCAACTTTGTACCCCGTTGACCGAGTACCCTCTTACTAAGGTTTATTTTTTTTAAATTCGGTATTAGTATAAATACAATGATTTCCACAATCTATGAAAAATCTTTTTGGCCCATTTCGAATTCCTAAGACAGACGGTGAGAAACAGCTTTACTACCTACTGTTTATTCTCTTAAATGTTTGGCGCTGGGAAATTCTCATGGATACTTCCTATCGCATCACAGGACTTGAAAGTGTTTACTAACACCTATCGACTAAAATTCAGCAGTGTTGACCATGTGCAGGCTATAGGTATCAACACATTCGCATTGTTTGGCAAACCCACATGCAGGTAGTCCAAGATAGATTCGCAGACCTCTCCTCGGAACCAGGACAGTACCTTCATTCACAGACGAAAGTCTTATTCCTTTCCTCCCAGACTAGGGAAGACTCGGTTTACACGAGGATTCTTTTCCATGTATGACGGTTCGTAAAAGACACCTTTCTGTAAAATTGCATGAGAATCGATGCAAAGCAAAGACGGTATTATAAGTCCGTTACAAACAATAAACGCATAAAATTGGCCTCAGAAATAAATAACATACAAATGGCTTTCTATAGCCTAAATTAATATTCTGACCAAAAAGTGTATAATAACTTGCATACGAAACGTTCTTAAAATAGTTTTTGAATACAAACTATCGTATGAGAGTTTTATGAAAATCGTTTTGTACTAGTGATGTAAATTAAATACCTACATGTTGGCGCTAGTTAGCGTATCTAAGGATCGTCTTAAAATTTTTCTTAGTATGCAACACATCGTCTTTCTCTTTAGATTAGTTTAGATACCATTGTGATTTAAACGTTTAAATTAGTCTGGTTCTTATATCAGAAATGGTATGTTATGTAATGAATGAACAGCTGTCGCTTCTTTCTACCTCGCCGGATGCAACTGGTCAGCTGCCAGCCATATTGTTTTTTGCACATGGCAATGATACTGGTTTTGTCACATACTTGCAGCCTATGTCAATTTATAAAAAAATCTAACATAAGCGTTATTTGTCAAATATTCGATATAAAACATTAAAGTCATAAAATAAATGTATTTGAACATCTACTCAGTTATTTCGGTTATTCTTCGAAACCTTCTACATACAGATAATAAACTTCCGAAAAAAACTTTTAACAAATTGTAGACTAATAATAAAAAAAAAATATGCACTTGGTTTCGTAATTAGAATTTTTTTGTAATAATTATTACTTAATTTACCTCATGTAAGAGCAACATTTTTACACTAGTTACTTTTAATAATTGTCATTAAAATAGTGATGTTACGATCAATAAAATACATCGACAGTTTTTCACTAAGTATACCTTGTAAAATATAGCTTGAGTTCTGCGACAGCTGTCAAAGTGCTGGGTGATGTTGAGAATTGGTCATTAATACCGATTATTGTTGCTGTTGTATAGGCTGGGGTAACCGCTGACCACCAGGCGGACAGCAAGCTTGTACTTATATACTTACCAACTTAGTGAAATATAAAAAAAAAGGATTTTTAATTGAAAAATAACCTCTTTTACCCCTATCCCTTTTTCCCTGTTTCTGATTTCCGCTCTCAATTAACTTATTCAGTAACTTTCCTGGCGGCCGTGGGTTCAAAAACTTACCAAAGATTCAACGCAATGGGACGAATACAATCAAAAAGGCAATATGCATGTTTATATTCCTATAAATATAGATAATAAAGCGTAAATCTAATTTTTAAATTTATACAGTAACTATTTTTCAATTGAAAATCGATAATATATATCGAATACTTTATAGTTAGGACAGCCCGAGGAACGTCTCTCTTTTTGTGCCCAAAACAATAGAGTATGGCAATATGGCAAACTTGATGGACGTGATTCCAATGACAGCTCATACTATATTTTAAGAACTATAAAATTGTTGGTTACTTTAAAGCAAAATACAATACTTTTAAAAAATCATTAATTATTTTAGTCCTTTATATTTTTTAACTTTCTGCCACCAATAACTTGCAAAATACAGGACATTTAAACTTAACAAAGTCTTAGGAACAGCAAATTTATTTTTGAAGATTTATCTAACAATTCTCTTTCTCTACGCGATGGATTGTGCGAGAAATTAAAAAATCAATTCTCTTCAACTCTGTTGTATGGAGATCAAACTTTAAAAAAAAAAAACTGTATGATTGCGTACACACCTTCCTATGAAAAAAAATATTTATTTGTTTCCTTTAGAATCGATCCAAAGACTCAAAATATTAAGGCTGTGTGTGACATACCGTCGGATGGACATAACGAAACTCCCCTCAAGTTTGGTTTTAGCTATTAGGTACAGACTACGGAACCCTAAAAATGGGATCACTATATAATTACTCACCTTTTCATTCTGTCCGTCTTTCCGTATGTCAATGGTATTCATTACGTCCGTATATTAGAAATAGTTTCACGTAGAAACTTACATGAAAGATGAAAGTTTATTGAAATGTTTATTTCCAGCAGTTCAAAAAACAGTTACGCGATGTCGCTGGCGGACGTGACATCATCACGGAGCTCCCCCACGCTAGATGCCTGCCCCGAGTGTGACACCAGTGCATCCGTGACTTCGGACTTGCATAAGGTTAATTAATATTACAATACAGTTCGTATGTTGGCGACACTGAGCGATGGCACTTGCGAAGGACTTTGTCTAATATGCTAGCTACGCGAAGAATATTTATTTCATGGCTATGCGCGACTGTCTCCTACTTAGCAAAAGCTTGGCAATAAAAACTTTAACTATGTGCTTTTTGACGTAAATTTTAATTTAAACAGTTTCATTAACATAATTTATTGTTACTTGAACCTTTTTAAGTTTTTATTAAGTCGCCTACTATTCACACATTAAAATCAGTAAATACACATACGAAAGGTTTTATTTAACAATAGGTATACATAATATGTTTTAAGATTGATTATAAATTTGGTCATGTTTTCGCCTGTTTTATTACGTGTAATAAAAGTCAGTCGTTACAAAATTGGTTTACAACTTGTTACACACTGCATAGTCATAGTTTGTCTAATGAATTTTAAAATTTGGAATTAACCATAAAAATAGCCGTGGTGGTGTAGTGGTTTCGTTTTCGCCTCGCTTTCTGAAAGGCTGGCATTCAGATCCAGAAAGAGTTTTTCTGAATACTCAAGCATTGATACTTTAAACCACTGCTTAGTTAGGAGAAAAAAGGTCGTGACAAACCTTGGATACGTCTGCAAAAAGATTTAAAGGACTGGGCCTGCGCCTGATTGACTATGGCCTAAATCACTTTAACCCAAGGTTTGTGAGTAAGTGTACGCGTCGGACAAATAATAACTTGCATATTTTTCCAGTACCAAGTGGCATGCACATGCAAGCCGGCGTCCGCCCAATACGCATGCGCAGATGACCCAGGGCCCCCTCCCCCTGCAAAGACAGACACCCCGCCGGCTCTACCCCCGCGACCACCTACCAATATACTTGCTACAACCAATAGAAGGAATAACGGTAAACAAATTTGTGTTTCGTTTTTATCAAGCTGTTATTTTATGTTTTATTAAGGTGGAAAATCAAACTTCTTGACAGCGAAAGTCTTACTGCCAACCACTACAATACCACAAAGGCGAAAGGCGCGTTATAATATTTTTTATGCTAAAATAAGTTATTAGTTAGTTTCACCATCGGTATCACTCATCTCACCACACATTCACTCTCTATGGGACCACAACTCAATTAGGTAGAAATATCTAAAAAGAGTGTAGTCGTAATTATTAATTATTCAATAATATTTTTAATTACAAGCATTTGCCCGCGGCTCAAACCGAGCTAATTTCGATTTGTAGGTGAAGCACCTACACCAACACAGCAACTTCATTAATGTAAGGAACTTTGCTTAAGCAAGCTTTAGCTATAGGAACTTGGTATAAGTATGTCTAAGTTAATATGTAAGTTCATGTTAATTCAGCTGTCTTGTTTTTAAATTTCAGCTAAATCGGTCCGCTTGTTGTGGCGAGACGGAATAACAAATATAATAACTCAAACACACAAATAATAATTTCCGGTATTTTTATTGTAATTTATTGATATTTATTAATAATAATAGAACAATCTATTGTTCATAAAAAAACATTAAACAGTTTTTACAGTAAACTTACAAATGTCGATTATTAAGCGATCTTTTATTATTTAGTAGTATAATTGTGTATTTTATAATCTGTATATATGATTTTTTTTTTATTTCTAATCATTTTACAATTTAATTTTTTGATATATAATAAAAAATTCAAAATATTATTGATATACAAATCTTTCTGATTTCAGACACTTCAGTCATTATATTAATTACATTTGTAATGATTCATTTATAATGACTGAAGAAGCTGAAATCAGTAAATTATAAAAAATAATATTTTTAATGCTTTTCATTATATTTTCTACATAATCTTAATAATTTAATTATATATTTATAAAACAACATTTCCTTTATTTGGTCTAAAGTTGTTATTTATACTGTTATTCAAGTATTCTTAGTTACTTTTTCAATGTAAAAATATCCTATTGAAAATTATGGTTTCCGGACAAAATATTTCACAATCTTTTGAAATCCAACAAAAAAAGGTGAAGTAGAGTTTTTTTGTGACATAAATGTTATCATACAGTTCGCTAACCATTGTGGAATACCTGTATCTGTTAACAAAAGTGAGACTGTAATAAATTTTAGAGAAAAAATCCTCCCACGAAATGTCGCAATCGATAAGCAGAAATCAAAAGACGCCACAAAAGTCTTTACAACACAAAAACTACCTGTCTCTCTATTTATTGACCTTTTTTTTTCATATCCATAGAAAGATACACATCCATGCACGCTGTTTAGTACAAAGATCGTTCACGTGAGTTTCATATATCTATTCTGTATTTACAAGTGCGCGGCAAAATTCATAAAATCTCAATCGGAATGCGTAAATATTAGACCTTTTTACCTGGGCTTTATAAAGGCCCCATTGCTTCTGCGCGGACATTCCCAGCCATTGTCAAATCACATACATAACCTATCTCGTAAATGGTTTGAATAAGTAATGTAACCCACTTTTACAATATACAAATATTAATACAAATATTGTGTGAAAATTGTTAAATACTTGATCTGTGTGTTAATTAAGTGTTTTCTATTAGTTGTGTTGAGTTTTAGTTTACATTTATTCTGTGAAAACAAAAGACGTAGGAACACCTTTGTTAATGCTGTTATTTAGTTATAGTAATTTCATATAATATATTTTATTGTCATTTAAATCCTAAGTGTATAACAAATCTTAGTGATATTATATTTTAAAACGTAATTGCTAACACTTCTTGTGAAAGGTCATTGTTCCCTAACATACGTTTGTTGAGGGTGTTATATCGATTTTACGAAAACCGCGCGATATTTAAAAGTTAACGCTTTGTGAAATTGTGCGTTATATTTCAAAATTTTAATGGTCGCAGTGTATATACCATGTTTTAATAATAATAGGTTATTATTTAACTGTGTTCAGGCTCAAAATAAAAGCGATAATAAGATGTTATATTAAGATGTTTTGAAATAGTGTGGTTTATTTAGTACTGATGTGAAAAATACTAAAAATTAAAGTGTAAAATGCAAGCTTGTGGAGTAATGCAAGTGCTACAATATCAAGTATCGACACCACAATCGACAATAGCTGCTGATGTGGCACAACACTACGTCCCGCCTCCACCATATTTTGGTATGTAACTATAGCGTAGCGTAAAAATCCTAGGTCTGTGATGTAAGCAAGCCTTAACCCAAATTCAAAAGGTAACAACTGTTATAAGCAGTTGGTCGCATCAGTCGCTGCTAAGATATGCTGTAAAAAGGTAGCGCTCGTTTTGGCAAACATTCTTTTCAATATTCCAGAAAGTATCTTTCATAAACAAAGCCAGGAATGCATGATTGATAGCATGCCCAACTACTGATTTCCCAAAAAATCCAACTTCGCAGCATCTTCGGGCCGATCTGCGAACAAGTGCGGAAACAACTTTTTGATAAGTGCTTGAACTCCGCAGATCGTGCCCGTTTATAAGCTGTTACCGAGTGAGAATCGGGTTTATGGTTGCAGACATTCCTTCACGTAATATAGGGACCCTCCTGGATTCTTCCACTTTTAGGATTGCGACCTCTCTCCGCTTGGGCGCACCGTGTTGTGCTCCACACCGCTGCCAGTGTGGCTTTACTGTCGACCAGCGCGGTCATCACGGCCTATCTTGCATAAAATGTGCGGGCAGATTTTCTCGTCACGCCAGCCTTAACGATGTAATACGCCCAGCTCTTGTCACCGTCAACTGCGCAGCAGTTCTTGAACCGAATGGTCTTGTACGTGACGATGGTAAGAGACCAGCCGGCATGACTTTTATTCCTTGGAAAAAAGGGCGCCCTCTAGTTTTGGGTCGTTACTTGCGTCGAGAATTTGCATTGCAATACAACGTGGCAATGCGGCCAGTATTTTGTGAACGATGCCAACTGGCAACGGTTTATTAGATTTTGATTGTTTTTTTTTTTTATTTTAAATATAAAAACTAGAATTTGTCTGCTGGTTCACCCGCTCAGTATTTAACAATCCCAATATTTAAACTAATTTATAATTCCATTCAATTATTTGGACTTCAGCGTCAGTCGGATGCAATGGTAATGAGAACTCGTGCCGGCGGCGCAAGTACGCCTGGTGGTGTGTGGGTTGCGGCGCTTTGGCGGCTGCTTTGGGAGGACTGCTGGCGGCCCAGCACATCTTGTTGCGAGCCTACACAGCATCACCGCAACATCTGGAGACGGTACCAGCAGCGGTGCCAGCAGCTATGGTAAGAAATTCTCGTAAAAGTATGGTGTTTTTATTGTTTTATTACGTGGACCGAATACATCTTGTAGTGATTTAGTCGACAGAATTTTGGTTTAAGAATTCGGACTAAGAAAGGGGGGAAAGGATCAAAGTTTGTATGATTACAATCACAGCATAACAAACATTAAACGATTATAGAGGCAATTTTATCATAATAAGATACATCTGGTATATGCTACAATGTTATCATTCTTTTGGTGGCAAACTTTCTCCCGCAAACCTTGATGTTGTTGAATTAGCTCCCTACTATGGTATAGATAACAGTATGTTGGGGTTTTTTCATGAAGAGAAGAATTAGATTCTGAAAGGGTCAGCAACTCATGAGTTATATCCCTTTTATAACAATAAATAATAACAGACCATTTAAAATAGGGTCTCCTGTGTGCTTGTTTGCCACGTTGGTGGTATAAAGTAAACGTCATATAGCCATCCACTGCTGAACTTAGGACTCCCCCATATGTCTTCACCAGTCTGGTTTTGGGTTGCCTCTATCCATCTTTATCCCGGGCTACGTCTTCGAACTCGTGGTCGCCACTCTAGAATCATCCTTCTTGATAGGGAATCAGTTATAGGTTCCAAGAGCGATGTACCATGCCCATAGCCTCTTAAATACATTCATCATTTAGGGTTATTTCAGCATATGATGTATTTATCATTGTTCAAGCTGGTCCTGACGGGCGTCTGCATAATGAGTTTGGCGAGGAGGAGGAATAGATACAGCTATATGGTAAGAAAAGTACGTTACCGCTTTTTATTAACTATACATTATTGAGTGTTTATAATGTAGGTTTGTGTGTATTTATGCTTATATTTAATGATGACAATTTAAAAAGAAATAAATGAATAGATATTTTGATTGTCTGTCATCGATTAAAGTAAACAAAAAAAATGTAGACTCTTATGTATTTATGCTTATATATGTATATATTTTCTTTTTTGTGGTCTTCTATTGTTAGCCATGTTATTGTTGTAATTTCTTCCAAGTGATTGCTAGACCAACTTGACTGTTTGATTGTTGGATTTATTACGTTTGCCTTTTTTTTTAGGATAGTAGACCTTTGAACCAACAGAATGGGTGCGTCTAGTAAAAATCATATTCGATATGGAATAATTTTAACAATGATCCTTAATAAATATTTGAATACAATTAGTCCAGTAAATGACGGTAAAAAGATAGTACCACCTAGCAATTCTTTCGAGAAAGATTTTCTTTTTTCTTTTTTTTTTCTTCTTTCTTTTCTTTTTCTTCAAATTCAGGATTAAGCTCTACATACCATCCACTTCAATATCTACCCTATGCCGATGTGTGCTTTTGACTCTTAGGGGTGAAAACTACCCTCAATTGACAAAAATTTATAAATTCACAAATTTAGGCATTTTACGAATGAAAAAACGTATAAAGCTTTTGATTAATGATAGTATTATAGTTTTGAAAACTATTTGTGATTTTTCAAACCCCTATTTTATTCGTTACACCCTTTTAAAACACATCTATTCACATAAAATTGAAAAAAAAATCATTTTTCGATATATTTTATTTCTTGTTTTGATAAATTATAATATTTAAATTGTAGACATCTTACGGGAATTGTTATAATTAGTTTTCATCCCCTAAAAACCACCCCTATTACATTAAAATACAAAAATTATCTAAAAAAAACGTTTTTTAAGATATGACGCTTCATTAAAAAAATTATTTGTTTCATCTTTATTTGTGCCAATGTAGATTTACAAGAAAAAGAAAATGTACAAAAATTTGCAAGAAACATCAATATAAAAAAATAGAAATTGTGAAGGGGAAAACGCCACATATATATAATACATACCTATACACACACACACACACACACACACACACACACACACACACACACACACACACACACACACACGCACGCACACACACACACACACGCACACACAAGACCCCTTCACCAGGTGCCAATAATGAGAACACTATTAGTATACATGAATAGTATACTTACGCATAAAAAAGGGTTTAGTTTTTAAGTTTTCTCGGATGCATTTTGGACTAGACAGAAAATGCTAACTTTTTGAACACTAGCTACTTTTACGCATATGGTTTATTTTCTGAGTTACTTTGAAAAAAGTATTTTTTTTTGAATTTATCAAAAATACCTAGTTCACTATGATGATATTTTTTTACAAAAATAAACATTTTAAATCGGTCAAACTTTTTGATAATATTTATAATGTCAAGTACATTTGCAACATTTAATTCCAATTAGGGTAGTAATGAGATGTGTTTCATTGTTGCTTATTCTCTTAAAAAAAATATAAACCAACCTTCGTCATAACTCCGTTAGTTTTTATACTAGAGAACTTTAAAAAAAACGCATTTTAAAGGTTTTTAAATGTACTTTAAAAAAGATTCCGAGCACTTTCATCGTAAAACGTACCGTTTTTTCGTAATTCAATGTTGGAATCTGTAAATTTGTCGTTAAAAAAAAGGCTTGCCTCTAAAGAGCTATAATTTTGTTTGTATTGGGTCTTCATTAAAAATAAAAAAAGAAATTCTTTGATTTTTCATAACCTACCATTTTGATATTTGCAGATTTTTTGATTAAATCAATAGTTTATGAGTTATATGTGAAAAATTTACAAAAAAGTGTTTTTTTTCGAAAAAAATAACATTTTCGATCACGAATATCTCAAAAAGTATTGATTTTTCGAAAAACTTCTATAGAACATTTTTAGCTTAAAATCCATCTTTCTATCGATTCCTAGAGTTTTTTTTAATTATTTATTTATTAGTTGGGGTGTTATTCACGTCCCGCGAAAAAGCACACCTGGGCACAGGGTAGATTTTGTTTCCCTACTTACTGTCAACATTTTAGCAAAATCCATCTTTCTTGAAAGAATTGCTAGCCAAAAACCGTCATTTACTGTACTTAATATCTATGTTTTAAAAGTACAGTATGTATTATCTCGTTATACATCATACCGATATAGAGAAAATAATATATGTGACATGACGACTAGATTCGTTCTGTTTTAAGTTTATAAATACAAACAGACTTTTTTACTTCGATTTATTTTCTTCAATAGATAAAGGTTGTGGGAGCGTGCTGCTTGGTCTGCGCACTAACGTGTGTCTTAGTGACCATCACCACAACGGTTATACACATGAACAAGTAAGTGTTAGTGATCATCACCACTACACACATGAATAAGTAAGTGTTTGTAACTATCACGACTAAAGTCATACACATTAACAAGTTAGTGTTAGTGGCCATCACTACTCCAGTAATACACATGAACAAGTAAGTATTAGTGACCATCACTACTACAGTAATACACATGAACAAGTAAGTATTAGTGACCATCACTACTACAGTAATACACATAAACAAGTGTTAGTGATCATCACCACTACACACATGAATAAGTAAGTGTTAGTAACCATCACCGCTACAGACATACACATGAATAAGTAAGTGTTTGTAACTATCACGACTACAGTAATACACATGAACAACTAAATGTTAGTAATAATCACAACAACAGTAATACACATGCACAAGAAAAGGTTAGTGACCATCACCACTACAGTAATATACATAAACGAGTAAGTTTTAGTGACCATCACCGATAGTTATACACATGAACAAATAAGTGTTAGTGACAGTTACCTCTAAAGTACAGTACTAATATACTACTTACAACATTACTAAATGTAAAATTGAGTTTCATGGTGTAAATTACTGTGTTATGAAATCGACAGCAAACGGTATGTCAAAAACATCGTGTACTCCATCTACAAGCTCTATGATAATAGCTTTATTGTTATTAAACATCGTGTTTTGACTTTCTTCTTAAATATTAATAAAAATACTATGTTTGCAAGGTATTTACTTACTTTAACAGATATAGAGAAAAATTCTTTTACAAAAAAAAAAAAATTGCGTCATATTGGATCCGCTAATTTGAATTTTAAAAAACTGATAAAAAATTCGAAATCAGCACCCTCGAAAACCCTTTACTACCCCTCGATACATGAAATTTATGTTGCGTGCATAAAAAAGTCAGTTTATACGGATAAAAAACGAACAGCTGGACCGATTTATTTCACACACACACATACATCACTCTAAAAATGATTGCAAATGATTCTCCAAGTCTTGAAACGTAAGGAAAACACAAAATTTTAGATTTCGATTTTCGGACCTGTGCCAATAACTTCTCAAGAGAAGTTAATAATTTTGTTAAAATCATATTACATAAGTTATAAAAAACAGAAGTTCGCTAGCCTAAGGCTGTGGCATACCCTTGCAAAAGAATACCCTAGCGAAAAACTGTAACAAAATTAATCAAATTCTTGCAAACTTAACTCGTTTGGGTATGCCATCACCTTAATTATTACTTTACATTCTATGTTTTAAATATATCTTTCCACAGCTAGTAGATCACATTATCCCTTTTGGTTTTTCAATTTTATCTACTAGCTGTGACATTTAAGTGATGTGTTTACAGTAATTAAAAAACAAAAAGTAGTTTTCTAGTAAAAAAATGTTTAAAGGGTTTTTTTACAGTTCGAATATTAATATAGATTGGCATTGATGGCACAATCGACAAAGTCGACGCGTCGCTAACTCTTAGACAGGCAACTTGGGGTAAACGACCGTAATTATTTCAATAGGGACCTATAATTTTATTTTAATGTTTGTGTTCAGGTTGCAGGCTCTCAAGTATTGCGAGTATACAAAACTGACTCGAACATGCACCTGTTTTTCGGTGTCGCCGGAAATGCAGCACACCGTCACTCCAGACGAAGGTAAGGGTCTTATGAAATTTGAAAATACCGGTAGATCGCTATCCTTGGTTAAATATTTTATTATATATTATATGTTATCCATTGAAGTAAGATATGATTTTTTTCCTGCGAACGAACACTCACTGTGTCGAGTATCATTGGATAGTGAGAGTTTGTTTTTCTCTAGTTTGCTGGTTATTATATTGCTAACTAACCCCTTAAAATAAATAGCGCCACGCGATTATTCATATTGGGCCTGTTCAGTAAAGATAAGCGTGTCACGTCACTCGTTTTGTGTGACTTGACCTTCATAGAACTGACCAGGCGACGGCTCGCTGCCAGGTGTGCAAATAAGTTTATACGGTATCGAGGCCGACGTTAGACGCACATACACGGTTGCGCGGCTTGCTAGCCCAGAGACTAATTTGAAGCTTTGGCAAACCACGAATACAATTTATAAATCTTTATTAACACAGTAAAACAATTTTCTGCGCCAGTCCAAGAATATATTGTTATGATGTTTTTACCAAATAAAAGAACGCATATTATTTGTCTTCCTAGGTATTTCATTACGCCAACATTGTCTCATACAATACGCGTAGGACTATAATTGGGCCACAACCCGAAGAAGCAATAGGGAAACTAATTTGAATAATAAGCTTTGGCAAACCACGAATACAATTATTTGTCTTCTTAGGTATATAATTCTGCCAACATTGTCTATAATTGGACCACAACTCGAAGAAGCAATAGGGTTTGTCAAACGTAAAATGTGATCTAAGTCGTAGATTATACAATGAGATAAATAAAATTCTTAATATTTACCTTATGACAAGCATAGATGCAAAAATGCGGTCACAGCCTGGCTGCTTCACTTTAACTATCAAGAAACCCAAGACCTATAACCATCATGATCAGTAGGTAGTTGTAGAGGTTCGGTGTCATAGTAATATTTCTTTAAGGTCAACTTTCCAACATGCTCATATCATTTTTTTATCGCCAACCGTTACTTTTAGTTTTGGATTAGAATTATATATAGACAGCCGACAGATAACAAGATTTTTCAATAGAAAAATAATTCGAAAAAAAGTATTATGGTAAGAATTTTTTTGTTTGCCGGCACTTTGGGATTCGGGCCCAATTAAGTATGGAACGTGAATGGTTTCCTTTAACTATTGTTTAACATACATCAATTGACCATAAGGATATGTACCTGTGCCCAGAGAGCTTAGCATGAGTGTACTATCTTTGCATACTTACTTTGGTGTCGTAAAGCAAGCAAAGCAAATTTTTTTTGTATGAAAACAATGATCAGGGCTTGTGGGCAGGAATCGTTGCCTCACGGTCCTATACGTTCACTATTCGAATGCTCTAGTCAGCTCGTGCTAAGCCCTCAATGCCAATTATACTATAAATCCTCTATTCTTCTTCAGCGATCCGCTGCGTATTCGAAGGCGTGTCAGAATGTGGCGTCGTCCACGGCGCCCTCTACTGGTGTCTTCGCGGAGTGTTTGCGTTGTCAGTGAGCGCTGTTCTTGTCTGCATCTTCAGCTGCATGCTGGCGTATCAACTGCTTAGGTAAGTTTGCTGAAATAAGTGCTACCAGTAAGCGCCACCATTAGCGCGTACCTTCTAGGGGAGTCATTTTTATTCCTGTTCTATGTCAGATAAATTTAATTTTAAGGAATCTGAAGTGTTTTGCATTGTTTGTAGAATTTGTATGTGTTTGGACATGTCATTTATTCTAATAAATGTAGCTTTTTTTAAAACAATACACTTTGTACAAATAGGGAATAAAAGATATTTAATGACGGCGATACTTAACTGACATACTGTTGAACTACAAGGATATATCCTAAAGTTGTTGAAATAGTTGTTTTTGCTGGTTAATTTGCGTAAATTGGACAGCGTTTGGACTAAAAAGTATATGAAACATAAAATTGTGTGTTGGCGTCAGCCATTAATCTACACTACACAACACTGAAGAAAAAATATGGTCGAACAAATGTTTTCTCTCTTTTTAGGGTCTCGTACCCAAAGGGTGCCTATGCTGTTTGTCATTGTGTCTTCCTTTAAGGAGCTCTCTCCTTAGAACCGTTATTTGTAAAATACTAAAATTTGCATAGAATATGTTATTGCGACGGATATCTTATGAAATAATAAAAAGAAAACAAAATTTATTGCGTTGGGCCCAACAATATCTCTTCTATATAAATAAACATCTATGTATTTTCTACTAGTACTTTTAATATAATATAATATAAATTAGGTTAGAAAGTTAATTATTAAACAACAAATGAATACTTTAATTTAATTTAGGGTTTAGGGTACATATTGTTCCAGATTTTGCATTATTTCAACCAAAAGACCTTATTTAACATTTCGCTTTATCAAAAACACAATATTAAACGCTTGACTTCCTTTTCAATGAATGCATTCTTTTATTTAGCGATGATAACGCAATTTGTTGGATATGCAGCCTGTTTTCCAACAATTTAACACTGTGTTTTAAATCCGCTAATTCTGCCTTGGTTTTCACATAGTCCATAATCTCTGGCACTTCATATGTAAGTCTGACTGTTTTAACTTCTTGCAGTTTCTGGTCCAAACTATCTGCTTGAACTTGAATTACTTTTCTTTCTTTGCTACATTCAACTGACGCCTTCTCTTTACTCTTTATAGTGTTCAAAACTTTTGTCAGATAACTGTTTTGTGCCATCATAGCTTTTTTGTGGATAGTCAAATTTAAATTAGCGTCTCCTGTAAGCTGTTTCAATTCAACCAGTTGTTGCATTTTTTTGTCTATAGACATCAAACATTCACTATTTTCTATTTCTAACTTATCAAAGTCTACAGGTCTTAAACTGTCATTTAGTTCAGCTTTTAATTTTAATTGTCCTTTAAGTTTACTATATTGACTGTTTAAAGTACTTGTCCTGAGTCTCATTTTGCCAATTGCGCTATCAACCACTTTCACCCACTCCCTCATGTATTTAATCCATTCCTCTGCAGGAATTCTTTGCGCAATGCGATCCCAACCTTCTTCAATAACTTGTTGATCAAACTCTCCAACTGCCTTTTCAATATCAGAAACTCTTACTGCTATCTCTTCTAGCTGAGCTTTCAAAAAAGCATGTTTCTTTGCAGCCTTACCTTTTTCACCCTGCAAATTGTTTGTTAAAATCTCCATTACTGTTGTAACTAATTCAGTTCTCTCTATAACGTTTATTCTTGGACCTCCACCGACAACTACAGTCCCTCCAACTCTGCCAAAGGACTCTGCTCTTTTTGACACTCTGGACGGACTTGAAAAAAGTTTAGATGGACTTGAAATTAGTCTTGATGGACTTAATAATAACCGTGAAGGACTCATTAGAGACTCAAATCGTGAAGATGGCGATTTTAATAGGGTGCTCCCTCCAACAAGATTTTGCGCTGTAATTTTTATTGCGTAGTCCATGGCTTGTTGGACTCCGTTCATCAGAGCAGGCTCAAGTCTCAGTATTGTGTTTTCTAATATCTCATTTTCAAGTCTTAGGATTCTCATGTTCTCTTTTATTTCATTCACTTGTTTCAATAATTCTTCATCCGTTAATTCTTCAGGCACGTTTATGTTACTCACGGATCTGTTATGACTTGTTAAAGATTGTGTCATTATCGGTAATATTTAAATATTCAAAAAATGTTTTGTAAATTATACAAAAGTTCCTGTAACACACGTCAATGCGGTAAAAAACAAAGTTTAACTAGTTTTAAGTGTTGTGTCTTGACAAAAAGTCTTTAAGTAGTTGTAATAAGGTTGATTTTTCGAGACATTATGTGGGTTTGTTTGTGGTCGTCATGGTAACTGATGGTGTGACTTTTCCCATTTGAAAACGAGTGTTATGTGCTATTTGGTGCCAGTGTTGAAGTGTTTAATGTGTTTTACGACCTCCTTTATAGAAATCAATACATTGCTGCACTTCGTAGTAATTTCATTGATTTTTTTATTGGAGAACCATTGTACTCACTAGGCTCCTATTTTTTTTTTTTTTTTTTAAACCAGCGAGGTGGCAAACAAGCTTACGACCCGTGCCCGACAAAGCATGTCACCGTAACCCTCTATAGATGCTTGGAACACGTTGTGTATTACTCGTGCGTTGCCGACCCTCATTTTAACTAGTTTATTCGAGTGGTTAAGAACTATTTTTGCGCCATATTGAGTTTTACTTAATGATATTATATACTTATGACCACAACCTATATAAGAGTTAGCAGGAAATAAATTGAAACGGCATTGTGTGCTTGACCATTTTGGTGTAAGTATGAATACACTGCCGATGACGAGGGGTGCGATACAACGGTTAATTTTAAAGATTTTTTTATTTGTTTACCACTTCGGTGGCAAACAAGCATGTCCTTTAAATGTTGATCATTTAGTTTTACAAATGATGTCCCAAAACTAGTGAATTCAACATAAGGTAATAATAGGTACAAAAAGTATAATAGGTATTAATATTCTGGATAGTTAGTTTACTATCCAGAATATCAAAAAAATTACTTCGAAAAAAGTGTCTTAGTTTCTATAGGTACATATATTTGTCTTTTATGAAATTCCTTCAAAATATGTTGTCACTTTTTTGGTGCATTAGTTGCAAAATCACTAAACGTATACAGTTACTTATTACTGTTACAGATTCATTATCTTGCAGATCACACCCATTTTTTCACATAAGTACATAAAAAAAAAACAAATTTAGACGCAACTTCAAACGACCACGGTAAAAAAAATTAACTAGCACCTGCAGGCGCATCGCTTCAAAAGTTTTTTTGGATTTGCTCAGTAGAAGGGGGACTTTATTTCAAACTAACATGGAGTTAAAGTTGAAATTTGAATTTAAGTTAAATATGTTTATTTTCATAAATTTTTTTTGCAGCCACGAGCGTAAGAAGATGTACTGGGAACAGTTAGAGTTAAGATGTCGCTCTCTATACAGACCACCCACTGGACAGACGGCCAACACTACCGGCCGAACCCCCCAGGTATATTACTAAAATATCAAGTAGGTAGGTACTATACTAAGGATTTGAAGATTGAAAGTGTATTACAGTTAAAAATAAATAGGTAGGTACTATGTACTTAAAAAAATTAGTAGGTTATTTGAACTTGACGAAGTTGAAGTATATTTGACTTAAAAATAAATAGACAGGTACTTTTTATAAACTTAAAAAATGATTTAAACTTGAAAATGATTTGAAAACATGAAAACCATAACTGAAAGAAGTTTATATTTGAATCTACTTTGCGTCGAATTAGAACTAGTGTACCGCAAGGCAGTGTTCTCGGGCCTCTTTTGTTTTCTATTTATATAAATGATTTTCCAAGTTGCACAAGTTTACCAATGATTTTATTTGCGGACGATAGTACAGTAATTTATAGCAATAGTAGCAAAAATACCATAGAAACTGATATCAATCACAGTTTGAAACTAATAATAGAATGGTTACAATTAAATAGTCTTACAATTAACTTGGAAAAAACACAAATCTTACATTTTACAATAAGACGCGGCCATAATAAAGCACTAGACATCACCTATTCCGGTATTCGTCCCCCCGATCGACCCGGTCACGGTCGTAAAACTATTGTTAGGCGGCCTCGGCACGTACTAACGTCCCCAGATGACGATCTCGCTGTCCGGATAGCGAGATTAGTCTCTACGACCTCCCCGAATAGGGCTTCCCTCCAAACACGACGCCGACGTCCCCGGGTTCGTCGGCGCCCACAAGGATACACTAGGTATCAAAGAGTGCCGGGGTGCTTCTCGCCCCCACTCAATCGCAACCGCACCCGCGTAACGGGGAACTCCCCTCCTGGCGGTGACTCACCTTCGGGTTCGAGACTCACGCCGGTCGAAGGGACGCCCCCGAGAGCGACAACCCAAGCCAAGGCTTCCCCCGCGGGAAGCCCTTGAGCGTTGGGCGCTATATGGGCTGAGGCTCCTTCAGAGTCTCGCCCCAAAAGTCCGGTGAAGCAGTAATGGCTGCAACAGCCAACTGCATAGTCAGTTCAGAAAAAAAAAAAAAAAAAATTCCGGTACTAAGATTAATGAGACTGACACAAAAAAGTTTTAGGAATGCAAATTGAAACAAACTTACGTGGAAACAGCATGTGGATTCTGTGTGTAAAAAAGTAAATCAATTCTGTTATGCTTTTAATATGCTTAGTCAAGTTGTAGATAAATCGGTAGTTATTACAGCATATTATGCATATGTAGCCTCTAGTCTCAGGTATGGTGTTATATTTTAGGGGAATTCTACAGACAAAGAATTAGTATTTAAATCTCAAAAACGATGTGTACGAGCAATCTGCGGTATTAAGCAAACTGAAACTTGCAAACCACATTTTAAAGAACTCGGTATACTAACTCTTCCATCACTATATATTTTTGAAATTTCTGTATTTGTAAAAACGAATCCGCATCTATTCAAGTCTGGTACAAATAATAGATTTCCGGGTAAATTGAAATAACCACAAGCTACAACTAGTTTTTTACAAAATAGTGTTGTTTATATGGCTCCAATGATCTATAATAAGCTGCCAAAAAGTATTCGTGACGTAAGTAATGTTAAAGAGTTTAAAAATTGATTGCGAAATTTCGTAGTAGAGAAAACTTACTACACAATCAGAGAGTACTTGAATGATAAGTTGTTGAAAAATGTGTGAACATAATAATATATAATTATTAAATTCATTATATAATTAGTTATTTCATTATATTGTAAATTGTATTTGTACGCCTTCTATGAGGTAGGATATGGTGATTCCTTATATGCTTAATGTTAACATCTTTTATGTACCCATATTCACAAATACATGTTTTTGTATTTGTATAACGATTATATTTAGGTCAGTGATTATCTTATTAAATTACATGACAAAATAATTTTAAACGAAATTAAACTGCTAACTAATAAACTACTACTTACTAAAAATAAGAAGGCATCACTATAAATCCATACTTAAATTTCAGAAAATGCCAAAGTGTGTTTGATGGTTTGCCATTACTTAACTTGGCAATGATGACACGGATCGACGTGGTTTGTGGTTTTTTGGCAGAGAGATAGTGTATGAGCCCGAGAGTGATATAATGTTTTTATTCCGATGGATAGTTTCCATAGTAATATTTTTTGGGCACTGTTACTTTATGTTGCAACGGTGCATAGGGTTGACTTGATTTTTGGCGTAAGAGTACTGGAGGGACAGAAAAAACTATATACAACTTGTCCCGACACTTCAAAGAGTTCTTGTAGGATTCATCCGGCGATAACTAAATTCTGCGCGGGTGAAGCTGCGTTTAAAAACTAGTATATCAAAAAAAAAATGGCATATAAACCACAAAATTTTTTCCTCAGCGTCATACGGCCTACCCTTACCTAGAGCGGGGGTGATTTGGACCACAGTCCATTACGCGTGCGCAGTACAGATTCTGGACTTTAGATACGTCTGTGTCACGTATGCAGGTTTCCTTACGATGTTTTCCTTTACCGAATAGCCAGCGGTGTGAACTGGAGAAATTAAGAAAAAGACTTATTGATACATGTCAGGCTCTAACCTCCGCCCTTCAGAATTCAAGGCAGACACCTCAACCACTTGGCCACCACCGACTTTATAAAAGAAACCACTATACAAATTTCGACTCTATGTTTATCGAAAAGGTTTGGTATGAAATTATCACGGTAATTGTTTTACAGTCTAATTGCGGATGCTGTGCGCAATGTCACCCATCACAGCCAGCTTGGGACATCAGCCTTCAACACAGGTTTTGGGCACCAGGTATGTAAATTTAAACATAGTTTAATTTTAGATTCGTAGAAATACATACAATTTACTATTTCTCTGGTTGTTCTTACTCGTCTGGCGGGCACTTGCAAGCAGCACGCGCGGCTAAATAATGTTCCTTTAAAATCAATGACCTTCTGATTTCAAATTTTAGCCTCGTAAAACATGTTATGATGGATTACTTCATTACACATGGTGAACCTACGTGCAACTAAGTAAATTTCTCAGACAATATGTCCAAAATATTAGAATTTTTAGTTTTGTAGAAGTTAGAATATAATTCTTTTACTAGACATTTTGATAAATTTAGTAGATGCTGAGCCGTTGCGCGCTTTATTTTTCTTAATACCTAATAACTTTTTTTTTATTTAGTTTTTTATTTTAGTCGTTTATTTTAGGTTTTTTTTTTTAGATAATATTTTTAGAAGCCAAAATTATAATAGAAAATTTTTTAGCTTTGTTCTAATCACATTACTTGGGCTGTTCGTTAGCTTGTTCTACCTATTTGTTAATCACTGCTACCTACTGACAGGTTAATTAATTCCAGGTCGTATAGGTAACCTGTACTCCCCGAATCCTGGAACTGTAAGAAAGGCTTCGGCCTGGAGCTGGTTTCCTTGGCCTCGCAGCAACAGCCAAAAGTGAGTTGACTAATAACAGTAAAATATTATAAAAACTAGCCGATTTTACGTTGGAGAGATATATTAATAATTTTTAATATCTAACTTTCAGTACTTCGTATAAAATTTGACTCATTAGGCTAAAAAGATTTCGATAAATTATGCGATAAAAATGTTGGCTAATATTTATTGCAAGAAATACTTGTATTTTATTGATATGTAGGTATACTAGTTACATACTCCAGCCACAGAATAAGCAATATATCTAGTAGTAACTTCTGCTCTCAGTATGGCACTTGACAATTGGCCAGCTCATTTTTAACGTATACATAGACTTTGTTTTACATAGTATGGTGTCCGTGATACGAGATTTGACATTACAGACTCTGGAACTACTAATATTATAAATGTGTAGTTTGTATGTCTGGATGGATGTTTGTTACTCAATCACGCTCCAACCACTGGACAGATCGGGATAAAACTTAGCATACATATAGGTTAAGTCCTGGAATAGCATACATGATACTTTTTATTCCTAAAAATTCAAAAGTACTTGCGGTTATAACTATAACAGAGTTAAACGAACTATTGCTGAACCTATAGCATGCTATACTAATACATTGGTATAACTAATTAATTAATTAGTTGGAGTTAATTAAGGAGTTCCACGCCGATAACCGAGCTTAGGGCGGGCGGAGCCGCTGGCAAAGTCTAGTAGTTTATATGTTACCGTTAATGTTCGTAAATTCGTTAAAGTGCAGATTGACAAGTTAATCTAAAGGCTATCTGTCTGATTCCGTTAAAGTGAAAAAAAATGTTTCCGGTTTTACATTACCTAGATAATTTGCAGACTTCCTAGTTAATAGTAAAGCCATTTGGTCGTAAACCAAGTCTACAGATAAGTCAATAAAACATGTTCTTTACCTAAGTAAAACATTGAAATTCATCGTAATTATTTATATTTTTTATTAAACGCATAAAAAAGTAATAAAAATTAAAAAACTACTTTGTGTAATTGTTGTGTAATTGAAATTTGAATCGATTGTTACTCCACTGAAATTATAGATAAATTTAGACAATTAACTAGTGTTAGTTTTTGTAAATTACGCTAATTGTACTTGGTAGTAATTGGTAATTGGCGAGTACGAAACCCTCGAGGCGCAAGTCCGTTTCACAATAACTCATTATTGCGCATCTGTTAAGACTCAATTCCCCAGGGGAAGATAAATGAAAAGATAGGTTCGTTAATACAATTTATTTTTAGTTTTATATACAATCACTATTTCACAAATAAACAATTTAAAAGTCTATAATTCCATAATAAATTGCACTAAATTCAGTTTCCGAATTTATCTGTTTTGCCGTCTTTTTCCTATCTAGACGATGGTTTTGTAATTTTCCCTTCGGGTCGACTGTATTGTCGAAAATATCAATTAATCGTAATATGATGTAATATTCACCAATTTTCAGCAATCTATGCCATTACCATTCTTTTCAGATTGAGAAATTAAAAATCAATATGGCGAAAAAAGCCAATCCGCAGAATCAATATAGCAATAATCACCTATCCAAAGAAATGCACTTAGGTACCTGTTGGGAGGGTTTATGGTAGAACCCACAACCTTGAGATATTTTATCGAGAAATTCAAACCTTCTCTTATTAAAACTCGTGCAGTAAGTTCCTCTTGTAATTTACATCTCCTTAGTTCCTGTTTCTCGAAGAACTTGATGCACTCCAAAAAGATTAATTCCTATTTATTTTAGGTAAAAATTGCAAATTTTGTTTTTAACATCTCTCTTCGAGAAAATCTCCCAAAAGACCGACTTTGAATATTTTTCCATCTGTCATCTTTTTAAAAATCAGATTTAAAAGACTGTTGACGTAAATGAGTATGGCATTCCATGCCTGTATGGATATAGAATTTTACAATGATTTTGAAATAATAACACGCAAAAGGGTAATTTAAAGCTAATTACACACTACATATACAAAATAAAATACTTCACTCGCTACATAATCCCCCCTTCCTCGTGAAAATTCGGTTAGACGAATTTTCCGGGCTGTTAGTTTAATAATTTAAAAGACAGAACCGATCCCTAAAAACTTCCATCACGTACGCATCTAATACTCTAACCTCATCACTCATACTAACCCAACCTAACACGCTAACTTCATATACTTCCTATTCATTCATCCACACACGAAGGGCATAACCGCTAAGGAACCCCATGACCAATCTGTAAGGGACTTGATGTTAATTGTTGTATCTTGGCCAAATGCCTTATTACAACTAGGAATACGATATAAGGCTTATTTAATGAGTTATCCCACCGCTCAAATTCCTCGACAAGGGCTTTTTTAAGGAGTTGTCAATCCGCTCCATATTTTGGACATAAGCTTATTTAATGAGTTGTCATACTGCTCAAGCTAAAACCCCGCTGTATTAAAATCCTCTAATTATGAAATAAATATTAAAGAGACTGTCTAAAATTGCAAGTTTGAAAGTAGCTCGAAAGTAAAACGAGTAAGAAATTAGATAATTAATAAAGAAAATTAGTTAAAATAAATTAAGTATTTTTATATAATAAGCTACAATAGCTTTTAGAATTAATAATGAGCCAAAGATGTCGTGCTCTTTGGTCTCCATTTAATAACGCAAAAGTCGTATAACCGACCCAAGGAAGGAGTACTACTAAAGAAACTATGTAAAGAAAACTACAATAAATAATGTCGCAGACATCAACAACGAAATTTGTCGTTGTTATAGTAATATTGAGAAAAAATATAAAGTAACGTTAAATTACGTTTCAATTACATGTCAAATAGACAAAAAAAATATACAATATAGAAATTACGTCTCTTGACGTGAGAGAACAAATAGCTTTTTTGAGAATCAGTTAAAATATTTAAATAAAGAATGCGTCCAATCGACTTTAATGAAAATTATTATTCGTAGTTAAATATAAATACAAATCAAAGCATCTCTTGCATGCCAATCGAAAAAAAATAAAATTATTTTTCCTCTAAAGGAAATAAAAGATAAAAAAAACAACAAAAATACTAATAAAGGCCTAAACGTTATTTTTATAAAAACTACGGTGTCGTTAAAATGACTTTTTGAATTTTGAAAATGGTTAAAGAGGAATATAAATTAAATTAGGTCTAAATGTTATTTTTATAACACCGACGGTGTCGTTCAAATGACTTTTTGAATTTTGAAGAAGGTTAAAGAGGAATATAAATTAAATTACGTCTAAATGTTATTTTTATAATAACGACGGTGTCGTTCAAATGACTTTTTGAATTTTGAAGAATTAAAAAAACAACATATAGTGATTAGTAATTCAAAAACACATCAGTAACTCTTAAGTTAGTTGCAAAACAATTAGGAAAGCATATATTCGCTTCATAAACAACAATATATAAAGCAAATGCTTTAAAAACCAATTTCTTTGGTCCATTACATAAGTAGTTAATTATAATTAAATTGCACAAAATGTGCCCTCAATTTAAGAGGCATCATCAACATTTAAAATGTTTAATATGGTATATACCAACATTTTTATCATTTAATATGAAATTGAACACTATATAAATATTAATCACTATTAATATTAACAATTCGTTACTAATCTGTCGATTAGTAAATAAATAAGGTTTTTTTACAATATAACCTTTTAATTGTTTAAACTAGAGACGAAAGAAAAAAAATAGTTATTAGCCAAACGAGTCCGAAAATCTCATGTAAAACATTAATGTAACGCAGATAGTTGCATTTTTTTTGAATTTTGAAAAAAATTATAAACTATGTCTATTTTTTTTAAAAAAAAAGACCTTTTGCGTGAGGTGATCGTATACAGAACTATAAAAAATTGTATTTTTTATCCCGTTGGGCGCCGCTTGTTAAGACTTAATTCCCCAGGGGAATATAAATGAAAAGATAGGTTCGTTAATACAATTTATTTTTAGTTTTATATACAATCACTATTTCACAAATAAACAATTTAAAAGTCTATAATTCCATAATAAATTGCACTAAATTCAGTTTCCGAATTTATCTGTTTTGCCGTCTTTTTCCTATCTAGACGATGGTTTTGTAATTTTCCCTTCGGGTCGACTGTATTGTCGAAAATATCAATTAATCGTAATATGATGTAATATTCACCAATTTTCAGCAATCTATGCCATTACCATTCTTTTCAGATTGAGAAATTAAAAATCAATATGGCGAAAAAAGCCAATCCGCAGAATCAATATAGCAATAATCACCTATCCAAATAAATGCACTTAGGTACCTGTTGGGAGGGTTTATGGTAGAACCCACAACCTTGAGATATTTTATCGAGAAATTCAAACCTTCTCTTATTAAAACTCGTGCAGTAAGTTCCTCTTGTAATTTACATCTCCTTAGTTCCTGTTTCTCAAAGAACTTGATGCACTCCAAAAAGATTAATTCCTATTTATTTTAGGTAAAAATTGCAAATTTTGTTTTTTAACATCTCTCTTCGAGAAAATCTCCCAAAAGACCGACTTTGAATATTTTTAGACTGTTGACGTAAATGAGTATGGCATTCCATGCCTGTATGGATATAGAATTTTACAATGATTTTGAAATAATAACACGCAAAAGGGTAATTTAAAGCTAATTACACACTACATATACAAAATAAAATACTTCACTCGCTACACATCATCAAGCCGCTTCATGTCGCGTCGCGTCTCGTTGCTAGTAGTGACACGAAACGCCGAGCTGTCTAGCCGGTTTTAAGACCCTTAGTTGGATAGCCTACAGCCTACAGCCAACAGCAGAGACAGTTCAAAAAAAAAATTTCGCAAACGCGTATTTGGTTGATCGAAATTTGGTTTTTGCACATACTCAATATTTTTAAACGAGCTATCCAACGATCCATATGGTGTTGTCGAGAAAAAAAAAATCATCCCCACTTAACGTGTAGAGGAGGTACCCAAAAAAAAATTTTCTAATTTTATTTTACCACTTTATTAATGTGTAATAATCAATGTGTAAATCACAGCTTTCTTGTACTAATGGTCTCTGAGCTAAGCCGCGGATAGACAGACAGACATACATGTTGAAACTATAAGGTTCCTTGTTGACCACGGAACCCTAAAAATATAAATATATGGGGACTAACATAATGACAATCGCTAAATAAATACTCAATTAGGATATTTTTTACAGTTCCCGGTGTAGGATGGGACGTGTACCCCAATCTGGAGATAGCGCGTATGGATTCTGCGAAAATGATACCCCATCTGCCGACCAGAATGCTCCCCAAAACCTACCTTATGATGATAGACAATACCCTGCAAACTTTAATCAATCAGCCTTTCAAAGAGGACAAAATTCTGCCACATTTGGCCAAATTCCTCAAAACCAGACAGCATTTGGCCATACTCAAAACGCTCCACCATTTGGCCAAATTCCCCAATGTCCAGCTACTTTTGGACAAATGCAACAAAGTACGGCGTTTCAGGGCCAAGGTTTTGTCCAGAGCCAAGGTAGTTTTAGTCAGGAAGGATTTGGGGAATCAAGTGGGAGTTTCGATGCTCAAACTGGAGTTTGGGGTCCGCCCCCGCCCTATAGTCCTCAAGGAAGAAGTGGCAGCAGGTAAGACATGTTTAAATTAATAGAGTAATTTGTTTACCTACTATTTTGTGCAAGATGCTTTTTGTATCTGTTTGTATGTATTTGTAATACATGATCTGAAGAATTGAATAAACAGAAGGTATCTCAAGCATGATTAAATTCATCATATTATAGTGTACAGAGAGTACATGCCAAAGACATTTTCATGGGTCGACTGTCCTTAGCAAAAACTTTTAATAAATCTTCTATACACATAGAGCATGTTGCCTAAGCCGTTGCTTGTCTCCACTACAGGGGCATAGGCCTCCTCTTAGATGAAGCAGGTTTAGTTCAAATCCATTCATGACAATTGTCAGTGCGAATAGAGCATGCTTAGTTGTAATTACTTAGGAATCTGATTTGTATGTGATTTTTCAGACACCATCTCCATCATCCAGATCCTGCAGCAGCTACTCTCCTGCATCATCACCATATCAACGTCCATCGAAGTTCTATGCCCATACATGACCATGCAAACATTCCTATACAATCGCATACATGCGCCAGAAACTCGTATCTTATGCACCCAAACTTACAACCAGAAGTAAGCCGACTTAACCCAGACTTAAGTCGACTTAACCCGGAAATAAGCCGGCTTAACCCGGAAATAAGTAGAATTAATCCCGAATTAAGTGGCATTAACCCGGAACTTGGTCAAATGTACCCAGCAGATGTGAATGAAATAGCGCGTTTGCAAGCAGAAATGGCCCATATGCCATCCGAAGCGCGTTTTAACACCTTGAGGGGACATTTGGTCCCGTATAGGACTTGCCAGAGGTCCTTGGGCATGAGTGCGGTTAATCTTCATAGAGATTGCTTAAATGACAATGTTGGAATCGAGTGCTTACATCAGAAAACTGGCAGCAAAGGTGAGAGATCTATACTAGTATAATAAAGATTTGTTTGTTTAAACGCGCTAATGTCTGTAACTACCAGTTGGATTTCAAAACATTCTTTTTGCAATAGATATTGATAGCCAAATTCTTGAGGAAGTTAGTTAATGCTTACATAACTGACCTGGTCACATATGGCTGGGTCACATATGGCTGGTCGTGGCGCCATGACTTCTCGTTGTTGTCAGATTCATCGGAAGCGATGAACGACTGAATGAAAATAATGTTTCGGCTGTGCTAAAGGCCTTAGCGGAGCAATGAAGTAACACGGATGAAACCCTTAGGAATAGCTATATATCAATGACTTTAGATGAAAAGGCTTTTGTTTGCCACTTAATTAATAAATAGATTTATTACATATATATAAACAAAACATTTACCTTTTTGGTTCACAAAGTTTCGGCCAGGTTAAAGGAGAGAGGTAAGATTTTTTCAATTAATGTATTGATTTTAGTTTCAGACCAGTCGCAGACAAGTTCAGATCCGTGTCAAAAACAAGGCAAGGAGAATTTGGGATTTCAAAACGATAAACATTCGCCAATAAGGTTAGGAAATTAGCATTGTACATGTACACTAAAAGGATTATTTGAATGAATGACTGAATGGATTAATTAATAAATGAATGAAATGTGCTAGGAATATAGTTTGTTACATAGATGTTTTTCGAATGGTACCTATAATGAAAATAGGTATCACATAATTCCGCCTTTGTGTAGGTTATACATTTTTTTAGCCACACCATAATAATAATAATTATCTATAGGTCCTCTATGCAAGACTGCAGAACTGGAGTCAATCAAAATGCAGAATCTG
Organism: Apoda limacodes; assembly: GCA_946406115.1. Taxonomy (NCBI): domain Eukaryota; kingdom Metazoa; phylum Arthropoda; class Insecta; order Lepidoptera; family Limacodidae; genus Apoda; species Apoda limacodes. The sequence continues at coordinate 45,536,631 of OX291540.1, forward strand.
AGGTGTACTTTGCCGATGTTTCTAGTTGCTGCAACGTGTCCGTCAAGGTAATGCACACACCCTCACAAATAACAAGATATATTCTTCGTATAATAATAAATACACTTCCGTTTGCACACACCCAAACACATATATTTCAGTATAATAATACACATACTCTCACACACAAACTGGTAACTTTATCAGGGCAGATTTTTATATTATTGGTTGCGTGTGGCACAGAATAAATAATAGTAGAACCTAGTTGTGGTTAGAATCTAGAAATGGTACCTATTGGTTATTGCTCAACTGAAAGCGTACGAAAACTAGTGTTGGGTGATTTAATTGTATTGTTGTGCACCAAACCACTGGAGCTACATTTAAAATTGAAAGTTATGCATATTCAAATATTTTACAATGTTCGAAGATTTTGGTTTTTTAAACAAAATTTAACGTCATCTTTACCTGTTTATCTTTAAAGCACCTGGATAATGAACGATATCGAAATTATTGTAGTCTACAGTGGCACATTTCCTGAACTCCTCCGTGCATCAAAGGGTATCAATCAGACTGGACCGTCGGTCTTGGCTGTTGCCTTATGACAGCAGTGACAGCAGTAATTGAGGCAAGTCAAAGGCCTTAAGAACTGTGACAGTCGAATAGATTGGTCGACAACTTCTGCAAATAATTACTTTACCAGCGCGTTGAACTATGGCCTAAGCCTTCTCCAAGAAAAGGCCTGTGCCCCTCCAGTTGGAAGGTTTAAGGGGTGATGCATATAAGGTTGCACCCTCACCAAGGTAGGAATAGCTCTTATGGCTTTTTCCGATTCGCCATTCATACAACGTCATGACTAATCTGCTTCCATCAATTTGGCGCTCCCCAATTTTTTTTCGTCAATTTAGCAACTAAGAGCTGCTTTTAAGATTACTATTGACCATTTCCTTACTCTATAATTGATTTCTTTTTCAGGCTGATTGCTGCATGAATCCAAACGTATCTGCCTTAGTTGGTACTATAGAAAACCACCCGGAATCAACTTCTGAATCAGATACTGGTTCGTTTACTTTAACGCGGCAGCAGCGCCCTCAGCCGCAAGTCGGCTCTAAGCGGAGACCGAGACAGAACGAAAAACATTTGAAAAACCAGGAAAAAATGCGTCAAGATTTAAATAATTCACTCAGACTGACTGAGCAACAAATCGAGCAGTTAAACAATTCTATGCGAATAAGTGACCGCCTGAATGACTCAAGAGATCGATTGAATGATTCGAGGATTGAACGAATGAATGATTCAAGAATCAGTGACAGAATGAGTGAGAGAATGAATGAAACGAGAATGAGTGATAGGCTGAATGAGTCTCGAATCAGTGATCGATTAAATGATTCTAGAGTAAATGAAAACAATCGTTTAAACGATTCTAGAGTTGAACGAATGAATGAATCTCGTATCAGTGATAGAATGAACGATTCTAGAATTGAACGATTGAATGAATCTCGGGTAAGTGATAGAATGAACGATTCAAGATTAGAAGATCGTAGAATGTCTGATCTGAATTCTAGCATTAGAATTGAAGGTAGTCCTAAAATGCGTGCTCATATAAGTCCGTTACGTATTTCTAGGTCAAGTCCTAAAAATCTGCCAAAAGAACATCTTAGGCAATCAAGTAGTGACTCTAATAAGGCTGAATTTTTTGTACCACCACCTCCAAAACATTCACCTTTATCTCCTAATACTGAAGAGTCATTATTATCTGACAATGATGATAGAGAGATAGTGTATTCTAATGAACAACCAGAGACTTCTAAATGTTTGCGGCCTGATTCTCAATACGAACAGGCGATTGAAGAAAAGGAGATTTTAAAGACAAATCACCATCATTGTTACAGTGACACGAACACTATGGATTCGGGATGGCAAAGTGGGTCTGAGAAACAGGTTACGGATTGAAATTAATTGAAGGGAGATTTTAAAAGTATTTGTACGTCTTGCCCAATGTTACATACTTGTTTATTTTTTGTTATGTAAAATTATATAGTTGGTATTTTACAACTAAAACTCGAATGAGTATTCAATTCGCGAACGAAACAATCGGTTAAACGATTTAAAATTCGAAAGCATGAATGAATGGATCTCGAATGAATGAACGCTATAAGAGTAGAAGATATAGGGACACCACAATATACACTAAAAAATCACCGTTTCATTAAAATGTTATTTAGCTGGTCCACTTCGATGGTAAAAGGAAAAAAAATATGTAAATTTAAGTCAATAAAGATTACAATTCTTTTAAAAAGTAATTTAAAATTGATAACTAGTTTTTAAGTAGCTTGTAAGTTGTTTTTATTATCATGTTTTTATTGTATTTTGCAATTACTTTGTAATATTAATAGGAATAAGCAAACGATTTCATTTGTGATTTTGATGTTTAAATCAAAGCCGAGCTATTTCTATAACAATTTTGACTTTATTCTATGTTTCATTAAAATAAGAGTAAATAACTGACAATATTTATATTTTCGGAGAAATCTGCCTTTGTAGTTCACTGCCTACGTAACGTAATATCTGACAATATTTATATTTTTAGAGCAATCTTCCTTTGTAGTTCACTGTCTACATAACGTAATAACTGACTATATTGATATTTTTGGAGCAATCTTCCTTTGTAGTTTACTGCTTACTTAACGTAATAACTGACAATATTTATATTTTTAAACAGTCATGCTTTGTAGTTAACTGTCTATGTAATAGTTCTAACTAGTTTTCCTGACCGTTACATAATATATTTTTAGAATACGTAGGTACTTATTTGCTCAGACCATAAGGATCATGGTCTGCGTAGACATTATTTTTATATTATGCTCAGACCATTATTTGATTCGTTGAAAAGATCAACTTGGCATAGACAGCTATAACATCGTATAGGTATATGTAAACAAACAAAATGGACGATCACTAAATGTCACAACGCATTTACTGCACTACTTACCTTCTCAGAGCAAGTGCAGCCAAATGCGTTCAATGCTCATCGGAAGAGCCGCTATCCATATCCCACACAGAGCCCCTTAATTTTTGATTTAATGATTATAAACAAAGACTATGGACTGAGCAATAGCCTCTGAAAATTGACCACTTCACAGAAAAAGTCAAAGTTAAGTGTGCGGTAACTAGTATAGATGTGTAGGCATTATGATTATCATTGTTTTTTTTAAAATTATCTAGTTCTCTAGTTGTGTTTTAAATCATATTAAAATCTATTTAATTAAAGGAGTGTTAGTAGCTGCAATACGTTCAGTATCATAATCCAGCCAAGTTAAAAAGATATATAGTTCTATATGACACTACTATACAAATCTCAGCCTATATATCTATGTAATTGGAATTTTGATATTGAATGCATTATGTACCTACATTTTGTTCGTAAATGAACAAAACACAACCAAAATTATTGATCTGTGTAAGTATACCTACTCAAGAATCTTATATATTGTCATCAATATATAAGCTTCTTGACACCTATTCCTAAAAAAAAAATTTGAACTGTATTCTATTATGAATATAATAATATCTATTTTAGGTCCATTAAAATTTCTCTTATTAGGGACAACGTTTGCGTAGATACATATAGGATTAAATAATAGGTCTGCGTATTATATCTTCTACTTATGGTTGATATTAGCAGTTTCGTAGCTTTTTGTTTGTATATTCCGTCCTTAGATTGTCCAGTAAAAATCTTTATTTTGAATTATTGTAGTTTATCCGTCATATAAAAATGATATTCGTAATGTACAGGAGCTTAATTCTTTAATTTACATTTGTGTTGCGCGAACATCTATCAGAATAATAAATTTTAAAACAGGTGTGAATAATTTTGAAAATACCTACGCACGGTTTTTTCTACAAAGTAAAGACTTATTGCATACATGAATGGATTTAGATTGTCTAAAAGTGCCAGTAGTTACCTATACAAAATTTGTATAGTAGGAAGTATTTCAAAAAATTTGATGCTAAATTTAAATTTTACAATAGTCTAAATAGTCCTACAAAAATGTTTAAAGGTTTGTATTGGGTTTTGTAGGCACATGACATATTTAATGGTAATGAGAAAAAAATTTCTTTATCTTTGTGTAAAATTAAATTAAATTTTTTAATTTCTCTTTCTACAAGATTTTTTGTCTACAAGAAATCATTTGTTGACAATTGCAAGACCCATATATACCGAATTTATTAGTGTTATTTTATCTATAACAAAAAAATCTCAGTTTTTCTTGCCAATGATGTTGCCATACTTATTTATTTTAGAAATTAGGTATGCTCTAAAGAATCTTCCATTTTGTATTATATTCTATTTATTTCTTAATAATATAAGACTTAAATATTAAAATTACACCTAATTTAAAATTTTAAAACAATAATGCCAACTTGGCTTGGTTTCTTATAAAATTAAAATTTTGATAATATCAAGTTAATTTATTAAATGATTTTTTTTAATTTATTAAATTTTTAACCAAAATTTCAACTATTTTGATGTTTGGTAAAATTATATGGACTTTTAGCCAACAAATCCCACGTCGATTTTTGTCAAATTTTTTTTTTTTTTATTTCACAGTGTTTGATCCGTAAATGTCAAAAATAAGCGGGAAATTCGTTTTTATCAAGAACGCTGCGAGGCGCCGCGAATCGTATTCTCTTACTGAACTTGTTAAATGACAATACATATAGGTATAGAGCAACTTCTGACCCGAAGCGGTCAAAAGTCAAAACTATAGCTGCCATAATAAAATGGCAACGTGAACTTACAACGACACTAGCGTAGCGTAATAATGTATGACGCTAAGACATTAGTATCAAACACCCAAGGTCAGAAGGTCGTAAAAGTTGGTATTTTGTTGAAGTGAAATAAAATTATAAACTAACTAATTTTGCATTTTTTGTAGTAATTTAATAGGTATTATATGTTTGTAAATATGATTAGTTTTAATTGTTTTTCACTGTAGTGCAAAATGGAATTGGTTGTAAGTACTTATGTAGGTTTTACTTAAACAATTTAGCGATTGTATCTCGTAGAATTGTTGTAGTATCAGTTAAATAATATTTATTTTTAGTGGATTTTTTGGAAATATTTGACTATTTGTGTGTTTTATTATAGATATTTCAATTTAAATAATAATAATAATAATAATTAGGTTACATTTTCGTACTTCGAAAAGATATTTCATTATATTGATTTTGTAAACAATAATTTTAATTACTTAAAATTATCAACTGGATATTTAAAATTATCTTGTTTTAAATATTTAAAATTATCCAATTTTAATTATTCTATATGATCTATCTAGTTTTAGATATTGAAATTTTCTCCAATTTTGATTATTAAAATTATCCAGTTTTTATGACTTATTTGAAATTATCCAAATTGAAATAAATACTAAACTTATTTACCCACTTTGAGATTTTAAGTGTTAAGTTCTTTCTATGTTTAGTTATTTTAGCATAAGGCAGTAAGTATTACTATATTTTAAGGTTATTGTATTTTGTGAGTAGAATACTTTTAACAATATTTTTTCCTGTTTATTATATCTATGTCGAAACTATTTGCTAGCAGTGAGTTGTTTGTAATGAATCTATTAAAAGACTGAGATCTTAGTTTTTTTTTCATTTATATATTTTTAACCTACTTCAAAAAAAGGAGATTCTTAATCCGTGTTTATGTTTTGTGTGTGTGTGTATTACGCGATATGTTTGCGGATTAAAAACGGATTTCAACGGTTTTTGGGTTTTGGGTCGTTCTTCTTTTCTTGCGACAGTAAAACGACGTTTTTCTTTTTTTTGCGTTTTCTATCGATAATACTTTTCACTTTTCGATTATTAAAAAGTAGCATTTTTTTATTAGAAGTAGGTGCTTGTTATCTTCTTTTCCTAAAGATAATGTTTTTTTTTTATTTAATTTGGTTTTCCAATTATATTGTGACAGATTGGACGTTTAGCTTTCTATAAAAAAAAAACAAATAAAAAGCAATACTGGCTTAGTGAAAGAGCACGATTGATTTAGTTGTAATAGGTAAATAAAAATAAGTACGTAAATTCAAACGCTAAAAACAAAATTATCAATACTTTGATGAGACGCATAAAAAGAGAGACAGTCTATCGTCGCAAATCGCAAGAAAAGAAGAACGACCCTTTTACGTAAGTATATTAAAGGAAAATAGTTTAAGAGGAAACTTTAACAATAAATAATTCCAATTTAAAACTCTAGTAAAAGTAAAAAAAATAACCTTCATAGGTAGAAATAATGTCAAAAAATTAAGCTATTCTTTTTATATTATATATAATTTTGCTATCGGCGTGGAAGTCTTTAATTAACTCCAATTCATTAATTTATTAGTTATACCAATGAATTGCTATAGCTTGCTATAGGTGCAGCAATAGTTCATTTAACTCTGTCATAGTTATTCCCGCAGGAACTTTTGAATTTTTAGGGATAAAAATTAACCTATATGTTATTCCAGGACCTAACCTATATGTATGCCAAGTTTTATCCCGACCCGTCCAGTGGTTGAAGCGTGATTAAGTAACAAACATCCATCCAGACGTACAAACTTTCACATTTATAATATTAGTAGGATATTCCAGTCGCTCAGAGAATGCGTTCTAGACACATGTCAGGTGTACCTATTTAGTGATAGGCAATAAGTAACATTGGTACCTACACACTAGGTATTTACATCCAATTTAAGTACACACTATTAAAGTTAACTATTTGTATTTATATTATTTTTTGTTATGATATATTGTTATTTTTAGATATGTAGCCATACAAACTAAAAATCTATGTATTTACATGGATTTAATAGTATGGATTTACTGAATATTCACAATTTCGAATGAAGCGTAAAATACTAGGCAAATGTACCTACTAATGTAAATTATACAAACTAATTAAAATACTGTTTTATTGCGTGCGTCCAATAGGAAATCTTTGTAAAATCACAAACGAAACATAATATTATAGTGTATCAACTAATAAACACTTAATAAACAGGATTTAAAATGTAAATAGTTTGATTTAAAAAACAATCAAAATTTAGGTACTATTTTAATTGCCTATTATTTTTCATAGATAGTAGACCTAAACTTGACACAGCGCAGCTAATGAATAAAAAAAAACCGGCCAAGTGCGAGTTGGACTCGCGCACCGAGGGTTCCGTACCTACCACCATTAATGTAATCTACAAACACAAACAAAAATATTTTTATATTTGAGTTGATTGAATGAAAGGTAAATTGCGGTTTACGATTTATGACGTATTAAAAAAAACTACTTACTAGATCTCGTTCAAACCAATTTTCGGTGAAAGTTTGCATGGTAATGTACATCCTATATTTTTTTGGATTCTCTTATTTTAGAAGGTACAGGGGGTGGGGGGACGACACACATTTTACCACTTTGGAAGTGGCTGTCGCGCAAACAATACAAAACAAAATATTAGAAACCTCAATATCATTTTTGAAGACCTATCCATAGGTACCCCACACTTATGGGTTTGATGAAAAAATAATTTTTGAGTTTCAGTTCTAAGTATGGGGAACCCCAAAACAAAACAAAACAAAAACGAATAAAAGTATTTTTTACCGTAAATTTTTCCCTATTTCAAGGCTAAATCGACCATTTGGTCACGAACACATGCTCTAAGCGGCTACAAACATACACTGTCTTTTTTGCTTTGATGTCATAAGCCAAAGATTTGTAGTACTTAGTTAAAATAATTTGTAGAATACATAAGTTACAAATTGTCTGAAGACATCTGAAGAAAACCTGTAACTGTATGCTTTTGTCGGTATTTCTGCTTTAAGGGGTTATTTTTTACTTTTTAAGTAGAGTTTTGAAGTTATCATTTATTTGTTAAACTTTTATATATTAACTGTGTGTTGTGAGTTTTAAGGAATTGTTTGTGACGATACACACGGTTACTGTCTACCACCGCACCACACTCCATCAGCAGGGAATTTAATTCATGCCCACACCTAGAACCTAACTGCATGGTCACGTACAGTGATGTTTCTGAGGAACTTCCTCCCGCGAACGCTTAGGTTGTAAAATAAGCTCCTAGCCAAGGTTTTCTCTGCAGACTACAGTTTGGAACTAACCCAAACTTCATGGCACTGACACCAGTTACCAAGCACGTCACCGAAGTGGTAAAAGCTTCTGCTTTTTAATCCTGAGATAGCTCCCGACCTTACAAACGTTAGAACAAGAAAAAAAATCAGAAAAAAAAAACTTATTTTGTTTACAGTGTTTTATTTTGATTTTATGTGGTTAGTTTACATTGATTAAAAAAACAGAATTAGATAGACTAATGATTCAAAACTGAAAACTAAGGAAAAGTATTAAGTATTTGGTAAAAAAAGTAAGTACTTAGGTATATGCACAAAGAAAAAGATAAGATGCAGGTAATATGGCCAAATTAAATTGAAAATTAATCTACATAATATTAATTAAAATGTTTGTGAATCTCAACTTTATTTTACAAGTGTTTGCAATATTCTAATATTGGAATTTTAATTCTACATACACACAATATGTCGGTAGATGTTATAAAAAAAGAAGTAGGAATCATTTCGGTGACAATTCTAATTATTTGAATGCTTAAAAAAAATGAAGCGTTCAAATTTTTTTATTTTTACAATTATAATTTAAATGTAATTCTTATTATTTTTTACACTTACGCAAAATAATGAAAGTACACAAGCATGTCGATAACATAAAAAAAGAAACTACTAAAAATAACTAAAGGTGGGCACATTTTACATTACCAAATACCCTTTCTTTAGACAGTTTAAAAGCTATCAGGACACACGGTTTTGTTTGTAAAAACAGAACAGATGTATTGAAGAAATAACTTTGACATTTTACTTTTAACGGGAAAATTACATGTGGATCAAAAGAAAAATGTAGGTATTTAGATTTGAATAAAATGTTTATTTTTCTTATATAAGCTCAATTTTCTTATACCTGCATATAAAATCTATAATGAATTTTACAACGAGTTTATCATTGTTTTTATCGTTAATTAATTTAACGATCTTATTAAATGTTTAAGTTTGTTTTAGATTACAGTTGTCCAAAGTTATTTCTCACTACTTAATTGGCAACACTGCACGCGATTGCGATGAGCAAGTCTATTACTCATAACCATAGACAAATATATTACTTCGTTCGTAGGAAGTAGGCCAATGGGGCGTCTTCAAATGGAAGTAGGTTTTTGATGAGGTGGTGTTAAAAATTAACTGCACTAGGCATGGCCAGCGTGATTTCATTCAGTATTTAGCACATTTTTGATGAAGAAGAAGTGTTATTTTCAACTACTGATACCTGTGTTATTATAGAGGAACCTAACAATTATTGTAATAGATTATATTACAAAAACTTTTAGGTACTTATAGGATTACTTAGAGCAAAATTTGTAATTGTCGACAAAGGCGCGACCTCCCTTATTTATTTGTTTTTAAAAGTCATAACAGAAATAACTTGTATGAATAGCCAAAACAGTCTAAAGATATTGAAGTAACTGGTATAAATGTGCCCGCTCTAAGTAAGACAATGGGCAGTTCGAGATTCTATTTATTAATAAAAACTATTTATGTTAAGACTAGTAAGCTTAAATACTAATAACCCCTTAACTAATAAAATATAAAATGAGCAGAATTAACTAACTCTTAGTAGAGTATCGTATCTTTTCTACTCATTTAGAAAATGATATTTACTATCCTGCTATCAAATCTAAAATCTCCACAAATGAAAAAGAAAGGAACAGGAATAAACATCATTTATAATAAAATTTTAAATGTTGCCATATTTTGCTTAATAGCTATGGGCCAAGACATTTTTAAAACGAATGGTTGATGTTATTCTTTAAACATTAAATAAGCTGTCTTTCATATACACTTGGAACTGTAAATAAAAGACAATCACGTGTGACTCACTGTAAAATAAAACAAAAAAAAATGTTGAGTACCAATGGAATAATTGATCTGATCACTTTATTATTCGTTAGTAATCGATTAATCAATTATAGATAAATTTATTGTATTAGTGAAGGGGAAATATTTATTTAACATTAAAAGTTAAAAGGCACTTAATGAACTACGTTATTTAAATAACATCACTTTGTTCTTAGACGTACGAATCGCAGATTTTCTTCTTCTAAATGTATTTTTTTTATCAAAATTAATTATACCTATATTGTTTTTTAATAATCTAAATATTTTTGTCTATTGTACTACATTTTATTCAAAAATTAAACTACCAATGACAATTAAAATAATAATTGATACTTTTTAATTTCCAATTTTTTTTGGAAACTGTCTAGTTTTCCTCTAAAGTCTGCTAGCATAAGAAATATATCAAACTATTTTTTATTTAGTCATGCTAGAAGCCTACAAGATTAAAGACAATTAAAATTACGTGTTTTCTGTTACTAAAAGGAGAATGGGCAAATTGGTCCAAAAAACAAACTCTACCCCCAGAGTTGACACATAGTGCATTTGGGTACCTGTTCTTGTTTAGTTCATAGATGATGGATAAGGTAATGTAAAATATAATAGAACAAATGTTTTCAATTGAAGTCTTTTAATTATTATTTTTCATTTATCATAGTTTAAAGTGAATATTTCTATAGCAGTATACTTTATTTCCTGTAGAATAGATTTTACAGTTCTATGCAAAAAAAATATGAAACTGTACAAAATGCACTATACGAGTATGTCGTACCAAGGTCCATAGAGTTTTGCCCGTTCTCCTTTACAATACCAGTTTTTAACGTAAAATCTTTTTTTAAGCGTAACAACAGTTTTTAGCTATTTAGTGCACGAATTGTTGTTAATTAATAATGTTCGAATTGATCGTTGTTTGAAACATAAGGCTGTAGTAATATAAAACATTTTTTTTGTTGCTGCGCATCTGCTGTAAAGCGGAAGAGCCGAAGTGTATAAACTTTTCAATTATTTAACTGCTTTGGGATGCTGTTCTAAATAATTAGTAAAAAAATATTTAGTTAATAGATGTTTTTTAATCAGTTTTTGAGCTTGCATGATAAAATTGACTTACGATAAGAAATAATATATTTTTTAGGTGACTATTTGGCATGTAACATTTTTTAGAGGCTCTAAAAGGAATATTTATTTTATTTGATTAATGCTAATTGAAAATCGTTTAGCAAGAAAATTCATGGAAAAAAATACTTAATTATTCATGTTTAAGTAAATTTTTGAACGATAGAGATTTTGGTCATTCTTATAATATTAAGTTAAATTATTTTTATTTTTTCAGTTTTTTTACTTGAAAAGTGCTATGATAATGCTTAAACCTGTCAGTAGACATGAGAATGTTAAAATATTAGATTTTCCAGGCAAAGAGTCGCTTGTGATAGTTTCTTCAAAAGTTTCTTTCACCAGCTCAAGGTTCTTATCGACATCGTAAAGAACTTCCTTCACGGATACAGATTCGCTGTCGCCGAGCATTTGATTAGCTATTCCTAAGTTTTTAAGATGGATGCCTGTCACGTCTTCTGAAATATAAATAAAAACATATACATAAAATAATTTCCATTGCAAATCAATGAGGAAATACTGCTAGCCTTTTAAGTACACTGCCCCATCAGATCAACTTGGAGCAGGTTTTTTATTTAAGTTAATTATTAGTTATTTATTTAATTTTAATTTTATAATTGAGATAATCATGTTTTATATAGAAAAGATTAAAGTTTATTTGTATATTTATAGGTACTTAAATTTTATTGCGAATATCTTAAGAAATTACACCAAGTAAAAATAAATATTTTAAAAGCATCGCCAACGACAAATTACAATTGATTTATCAATAATATTTATAATACTCCTATTGTCACCATGCTGCTCTTATACTAATAGTCCGACGAGTATCAGAGAATTCTATGTCTGATTAGTTCGATAGAATATTATCGACACGAAAGAAACGTTGCTTAGGCATGAGTTGTCGTAAAAGCGCTGTAGCTGACGTGTTGGGGATAGTGTAGGGATGGGGCGAATTGGTTGTTCAATACGACACGCCTACAAGCGCGCTTGCCAGTAGTGACGGAACAAGACTTTGCAGGTCCCAATGCCAAATTTGCCTTACAGGTATAGTGCATCTACAAAATCTTGGCACATGCTAAAAACACCACAATAGACACAAGGGTGTGTGTAAGTAATTACTTACAGAGCAAAACTGTTATTAAGTTAGCAAATAATAATCACAATCATATCAGCTTATATTGGTCCGCTGCTGGACATAAGCCTCCTGCAGTGCCATTTCTCCCGGTTCTATGCCTTTAGGATCCAGCTATCACGGGCCACCATCGGTCCTTCGACATATGTGATCAACCCACTGCTACTTGCTTGTTAAGATCGGTCTCGCCACACGGTTGGATTTTGTATACATGTGTCCGCTGATGGATTTTGGAGCTTAACATCACAGGAACGAGGTTGTCGCCGGTGAGCAAACTCTCACAGCATTACACAGCAAGTGTCAACGGTATGAAATAGGCAGGAACCGTGTTACAAGTACCAAGAAATAAGAAATCAAGTATATCATATACCTGGAGCCTGCTGCGTGCCGTTAACCCACTCTACTTTGATAAACGTGGTGAGAGAGACTTCATACAGCTTGTTGGAGTCTCCGGTAGACTCGATAGAACGCCTTCGTCGTCCGTAGCCCAAAGCACCGTTGCTGCATTGTATCTGGAATAGAATAAGAGAACAAATAAACACTGGTCAAGTGCGAATCGGACTTGCGCACCAAAGGTTTCGTACTTAATAGGAATTTTACGTGGTTTTTTTATTTATTCATAAAACCGTTAGAATTGGAAATCTTATTTATTTTACATTTTTGTCTATAAGCCTTAAACAGTATCTACAATGTGATTCTACAACATAAAGGTAACACTTAAGAATGACAAGCTGTTTTACGCCCCACTGGAGGGGCACAGGCATGTGTTTGGCGAAGGAGATTTAGGCCTTAGTTCAGAATGCTGTCCTGGTGCGAGTTAGCTAACGTTGTCGAGTCCCCAATAAGGACCCCCCATATGACAACACACAGAACCGACGGTTTAACGTGACCACGGTCACCTATCCAGGTTCTGACCGTTCTATTACTCGAGTTATAAGTATACTTATATGTATATAGCCGGTAAAAAAATAATTTACGCTTTGACTAATTTCCATTTACATCTCAGTATGATAGATAATTAGAACGATGTTAATACTAAAAAAACTCACCCCCTGACATTTATCGAGGCAAACAGAAATTGTCCCCTTAAACTGAACATAAGTAGTGTCCGGAAACTTGAACGCCTTGAATTTAGCTGCAAGTAGATCTCCATCAGATGTCACGAAGTTATCGAACAGATACGGATCCAGGGAACATCTGGAAGACAAATTAATTTTATTTTATTTATTTGATAATAATTAATGTGCTAGGAATGTAATACACAGCGCTATCTAAACCCGAAATAAGCAGAAAAAGCTGTAAGTATCAGACAACTGAAATTGACTAATTTATGTTTTTTGTAAATAAGTATATGTATATTAAACAGAAAAAACCCAGACTCAAGACATTTTGTTCATGACATAAATGTTTATTCTGGGCGGAGATCGAACCCAAGCTGCTCGGTTCAGCAGGTCACTTTTGTTACCATTTATTTGAGAAAGCATACAGTTGACACAATTAAATTTAATAGTTATTTTTACTATTTGGGCGTTCATTCTTAGTTAAAGAGAACGAATACAAAAGTGAAAAGCGACAGAATATTAGTATTTCTAACTTACGCAAGGGTGGACATGGAAGTGCGAAGTCAACGAGTTTATGGCATATGTTTATAATTTCTGTGTGCTATTTAGTCTTAGTTTACTTAAATGTAGGTAAAAATAAGAATAGCATTTTTTTTTATTAGCTTTTTACTTGTAAGTAAGTACCTTCAAAAAACACCCCAAATTCTACACATATATATGGATTATGAAAACCTCACATTTTTTACTCGAAATTAATGCTTTTGCATAAAATGGTTTGATTAATTAGCAGCCAGATTATAAAGACTTATTATTTATAAGAAGAAGAGAAGAAAAGAATACTTACCCATTAAGTATTATAGTCTCTTGTTGTTTCTCTGTATCAGTAACGTGCATGTAGCTGACCAGCAGTCCATAGACTGGAGCAGACTCCTTGTCCAAGGATATCTCCATAGAAAGAGGTGTTCCAGGACTAACAGAGATTTCGCCAGATACTCTGAATTAGAAAATAGTTAAATGTTTAAAACATTTAACACACTATGCGTGTAAAGTATAATTTGATGTGTGTTTCATTGTAATTGAAGTTACAATTTTGTTTACAAAATGAGACAAGTAATAAAAAATAGGGTGCAAAACATATTTATAAAATTTGGTCGTGACAAATGTTAAAAAATACTTACTGTTTGCCATTTTGTTTGACAACTGCTACTAGACGGGGGATGGGAGCATGACCCTCCTTAAAGCCTGTGATATTGACCACTCTGAAAAATATAGTATATAGTTACAATACCTGTTACTAAATTCTCATATTCGAACTTAATACAAACATAAATAACGAATTTTAAATAAGATATTATTGGAAACTTGCGCGCTTCTTCATCGCACCACCGCATACATTCTTGCTTGTTGGTAAAGGCCATTGGTCACACAGGTTATGGTTTTTTGTACTTGACAACATTCGAACCTTTTACACAACAAATTGTGTGCATACAGATCTAAAGTTCATTAAAAATATTTGCAGTTAAAAATTACAATACATATATTAGCCGAAGTGCTATTTACATCCCATATAATATATATATATATATATCAAGAAACAGTACATAACGTTGTAAAAATAGCTTGTTAAATAGTTTCAAATTTCTGTAGCAGTACATTTTTGCCATTAGCTGCTACAACGAAGAACTTAATAACCGTGGCGCTAGTGGAGTAGGTTCTTTGCAAGTCGTCACAGAAATGTAAACTCTACAGAGCGGTGCAGGGTGACAATTACTTGTGTTACTTGTAACTAACTCAGGTTCGTTCAGGTCGACTGGGAACAAGTCCCCTGGGACATCTCGTCGGGTAACAGTGTGCTGTTTGCCAGAGATGTAGCACTGAACGAGGACGGTCTCTTGGCCACCATCATTGTCTTCTATCACTATGGTGTGGTAAAATATGCGTTTTCCCTGAAAAAAAAAAATTGATTATTTAAGAGATATAAGAAAGCACGTCATAATCAATAGTCTATTTGATTTTTCTTATTTTAAAATCGAATTTTAATTTTATCTAATTTTTTGATTAATAATTTTGGATAAACCACGACAACTGATACAAATACTTTTTTTTTTTTTTGTAAATACGTAAGTACATGTTATACATAAAAAAACGCTCAATATTTGTCCTGTACGAGGATCGAACCCACGCCCCTCGGTTAAATAGACAATAATCTAACGCCAGGGAAAATTCTAAAACTTAAGTTTATCTTTTTTTAAAAACAAATGTCTTGAAAGTTAATTAGTCTCAGGAACAACTATTTTGAATAATTCTGTTGGGTTAGAATGTCTGTTAATTGAGAAAAGTGCTAGGACACATATATTTTTGCTAAGACCCTAAGGGGCAAACAGCTTAACGCAGGCAGAACCGCTGCGGACAACTAGTTTCCCTATAAAGGAAGTAGGTACATAGGGGAAAGGAAGGTAAAAAGGACCCAGTCTAGTCTGAATAACGCGTGTCAAAAGATAGGAGGTCTTTATGCTCCCTCTATCAGTTTTTTATACCACCCAGATGGCAAACAAGCTTACAGTCCATCTGATTTAATCCACCAGGGGAATTACTTATGTGTTGCCGACCCTTTAATTATTAATAAACTAATTAATCTTTTTCGGATAACCCTAAGCTGTTAGTTAGTGTGTAATGCTGTTGACCCCATTGGCACTGTTTTTTGCGAGTTTGGAGTGCCTGCCCTACAGTATGCTTTTGTTTTGTTAGGTGATATTTATGTTGATGGTTCTGTATGTAAAATAACTGAAATATAGTTAAATAAAAATTTGATGAATTAAATAACTGTGTATAAGACAGTGCTGCTCAAATACGTTGCAATTTCACATTTATTCTATTTAAATCTAACGCACGTCCACTGACGGTAAATGTAAATGTGATTTAATAATTATAGTCTCATTGATATGAAACGAGAATTAATAATGTTAGTTTTACTCTAAAAAAAACCGGCCAAGTGCGAGATTGGCTGGCGCACCGAGGGTTCCGTGCAAACTTGCTATATGTTGTTGTATATAATTATTAAAAATATTTTTATTATATGATGTAACTAAAACTTAACGGTTTTCGTAATTTTCCTTTATCTGCACTATAAGACGTTGCTGTGTACCAAATTTCAAGATTCTGAGTTCACAGGAAGTACCTGTAAGTTTTGATTCCCTTGCGAGTTTCGAAAATTTGCGGCATAAACGGCTGTTTCTTTTGATTGCGTTGGCTTAGAAGTTTGATTTTTTCACAGCTCCTAGGGACAGTAGACTTGAGTATTTGATATATATTTAGCTTGATGTCTCCACGCGTTCCTGAGAAAAAGGGTCTTGACAGACGGACAGACAGTCAGACGGACGGACAACAAAGTGATCCTATAAGGGTTCCATTTCTTCCTTTTGAGGTAGGGAACCCTAAAAAAACATTATTTTGAACTGTTTTTTCTTAATTAATTGATTGGCTTCCCTTCCCCTATTGCTACGCAGAAAGAGTCAAAGAATTAATCTTGTAAGTCTTGAAAAGTCTATTTTTGAGGATGATGTAGTCAAACCTGTTTAAAGACTCCCACACAAATTAACCTTACTTTCAGTATCGCCATTTTTAGTGATTCTACCAACAGAAACGATATAAATATGCAAATGAACGTAATTTTGTATTCATAATTCGCATTGAGCGCGTGGTTTTGCCACTACGAGAATGGTTAAGTAACTGTTTACCTTTATGGGGTTAAATAAAATTAGCGATACAAAAGACTTGGTAGCTAAATGATCGTATATAGGCCGGTAGGTATATAAAAGAATACAAAAAGTATATGCTGTGGCAGAGAGTTTGGTCATGGATGTACCTATTCCCTTTTTTTACTAGCCAAAGAAAATGCAACCAGAAAAGTAGTCCTATGACCGGTAAAAAGTGCCAGCGGCGAAAAAGATTCGATTCAGAGTTTTCGAAGGTGCTCAAAATATTCTTGTTTTAATTTCTTAGTATTTAAAGTAATATTTAACTAAGGAGCTCGTGGCCCATCTATTGGTAACTATATGGTAATTTAAGCAACGTTAGGCGTGTCCAGTCATTGGATGGGGGGACCGCTATAGTGACCCTTTTGTCTGAGCTCGACCGTAAAGGACGCGGTAAGACTGTTAGGTCCTGGCTGCTTCTATATGACAGCATTCGTTAAGCCAAGTCATAGGTGTTATGAGTGGCATTAACGTTTTGACAGGCAGGAGTCAATTCGCAATGGACTAGCGTCGTTGACTATGGTATCTTCTATAGAGTTTCTTTACTAAGTATATCAATCATTGCAAAGACAGTGCAACACACTAATAAAAATTACACTGATATATATGTTGTCCTTTAAGTTGGTTGCCAATTATTAACTGTCTACTGTCTTTTACGCAATTTTTTTTTGGAATTCCACTTCAAATATAAAGTTTAAATAATTGAAATCCGTTAAGTGGCTATTGAGAAAACATACTCGTCGAACACAGAACCTCCTGCCTTTTGAGGTTGGTAAAAACCGACAAAGTGACGGTTCCATGTGCATCAAATAACCGATTAGGAGAGAGAAGAGGAACAGGAAAGAAACAAAATAGGAAAGGCGAAAGTGAGGGACAGAGGGGGGAAAAAAAGGAGCGAGAAGGGAAAAAAGGGTACTGAGGAAGCTAAGGGGAGAGGTATGGGAATAGGTGTGTTGAAAGGGATAGGCAGAGAAAGAGACAAGAGAGTAGTGCAAAAAGAGACCCGGTAGAAGGAAAGATATGCATTTAAAACATGAAATGTTGAGGATATAATACTGGGATCGTGATTTTTTGCCACAATATTTGAAATACTTACTGATTCCTTATGAAGTACCCTGACGACTCCACACTTGTGAGGGTCCTGTAGATCTAGCAAGTAGGTGGCCACGTTGCCTTCGACTGCGGGCTTGCATGGCTGGTACTCTGAAACAGAAAATATATATGTATATTACTTCACAACGTCACATACCTACTAACTTATGCTGCACTTGATAATTTTTACTATAGTTCTAAAATACCATTGTAAGTCGTTTAGCGTCAAGCGGTTGAATAACCGATTTCAAATTAAAAGAAGGGACTGTGTTTTACAGATAACATGAGTATTAATATGTCGGATAAATATGGATATAGCATCATAATGTATTAAAACCAGCCGAGCGCGCGTCGTACACGAATTATTTAAGGGTTCCGTAAAATGAGAATTATTATGGTTATGTGAAAAAAATTGTAAACAGATTTTGTTCAAAATCAATCCTAATCCAGGAGTTCCCGTAGCAATAGATTTTCCTGTGGGACGCTAATCGTTACGTAAAGGTGCATAAAACATATATGTATATATTACTTGATTTTCGGCACAGAAACAGCTGTAGGGACCGTGAAAATAATTCTTTAATTCTGATCGAGAGTTCCCACAGAAAAAGGTTTCGTCTATATAAGTCTAGTCTAGTGTATATTAAAATTGTTATTTCTTTTATTTTCCAAATAAGTTAACAGCAGAGCCTTTTCAACTGACTATGTTAATCTACAAAGAAGCTACTGTTCTGTCAGACAAAGAGATTCCTTTGAACGGCACTTCACTAGCGATACTTTGAAGCCATTATTCTTCACCTAATAGCATATTATGCTTCAAAACTATGTATGTAAGTAACAACAATTTGTGGCATTTTTAACAGTTGCAACACTGGTATTTAAAAGTTTATTTCTCACGAAAGTTATTGTGACATCTACTCATATAACAGCTGGCAGCTGTTTGTAGGGTAGCGTTTTACATAGTTTTAAACGGTATTAATGGATAGTTAAAAAAACTCGTCTATTTGTGTGTCTGTATAAGCATGTTTTGTAACTATTTTAAATAGTATGATATCAATCATAATAGACACTCCTGGACATCAAACACAGCGCCATCTGGTTCGAAACTAATCAAAGCTTGAAGTATATGGTTACAAGACAAACACTTTATATAATTTTAGTAAAACATACAAATTATAGGTTACATAACACACTTAACCTCAAATTCGATCGTCAAACATATTTTTGATTTTCATCCAAAGTGGTTCAAAATATGAATTGTAATTTAATACATATTATACAGGTGTTATTTGATTAGTGTGTTTTTTATTATTATTTGTTTCTCAGAAAAGCTTACTTATTCATACCTTCAAAATCTGTTTTTCGGACGACAGAAGGGAGGTTTATAAAATAAAGGAAAAAATGAACAGCTTTCAGCGCACTGAAAGCACAAAAAATGACGCATCATTTTTGACAAAAGAACATGAAAAACTCTTATTTTTTTTATTATTATCCTCAGAAAAAATAATTTATATGACTCGATCTTTGGTCTTGACTCGATATTGGTGCAGTTTCTCATGTACGTAAGTCTTATTTCGACACGGAACCCTAGACACGCGAAATCAACTCGAACTTCACTACTTTTTGCTTTCATTGTTGTCACTGCTAATAACTGTGTGAATACAGCTCATTAACTTTCACTTATGAGTGTTAGATAAGTTTCAGACGTAGCACTAACGTTGCACTTAAGAGGGCGTATATAATATTATGCTCGATTCTAGGTATATTTAGTCATCTCGCTTCCTCAGCCATGCACTGGCCTAACTATTAAGGCCTCCGTTCATCCAAGGACCAACTCTGCGTACGTATTCATCCGCGCACGCATTTTGCTTCTTATCAAAATATTACTGCAAAATATCAAACTTAGTACTTAGGTACATATAATGTTTACTTATATACATAGGTTATTGATTAAGTGGTTCAGATTAGCCATGTGACAGATTTTCTACCTTAAACGTTTTGAACACAATGAAACTTACAATTATATAATCTGTGACAATAAATAAATATTCCTGAATATCACATAGCGACATTTGATCCAAAACTAAGCAAACCTTGCATTAGGGCTACCAGACAACTATTGATAGACGCAAATACGTGTATTTTCTATAAATACATACATAGGTATTATAATAGAATTAATTAAACATCAAGACAAACATAAATGTTTATGTACATCACAGAAATGTTTGTCACTTACGGAAATCATAGCCGCGCCCCTCGGGTCTGCAGGTAGTGTATCTATACTGCTAACAGAGCTATGAAGCCGTACTGTAATGGAATCCATAATGGACTCACCTTTCATCTGATTTAGGTATGTAGCAATCCTGTCCCCATCCAAGGGCACTGTGACCTTCATCACCTCTGGAGTACATTGCACTTGTGCTTCAGAACCTGAAACAAGAGAATGAGAAGGTGAGTGGAAGAAGCTATCTTCAATATTTAGGTGACTTTTTCCCCCAACCTGTATAAATGTCATTTTTTTTGTAAAAACCCAGTTTATGTGTTCAATTTAGTATTTTTTTTAAATATCGACACTATAGCAATAGCGTTGCCGGCACGTTTTGTACAGATCTGTGCCGGCTACGTTCGTGATAATTAATTTCATCGGAAGCTGTCCGTATGAATATTTTTTGATTTAAGAACTAAATATTTGTGTGTGTCCAAATATTAAACTCATGGCGACCGAGAAGAATCCCGCAAGAAACTCGATAGTTATTATAGCATATTTTAGCGTTCACATACAGCTTTGTCAAACTGTGCCAGGCTACAGTATATTGTACCTTAGCTTGGCTGTAGCTTATTTATTTGGTCAGGCCGAACGTATTGCAAATGAATAAGTAAGAATAACTCTCTATTGATACTGTAATCAAGGTCACAGAATAGTTAAAAATAAAATTTGAAAAAGAGGTTAAAAATAAAATTTGAAAACGACTATAAAGTAAAAAACAAGATCCCAAAGCTGAAATTACGACAGAACATTAAATTACCTACTTGAAAGCGAAAAAAACACGTAGTTGAATGTTCTTTAATATTGTCAGCGTTAGGCCCGGATTTTTTACTTTATAGTCGTTTTTTTAAGACGGATTTTTGTAAAATTTTAGTTTAAATTTTTAGTTACCACAAAAATCGACAAACAAACGAATGGAAATAATGAAACTTAGCGATATTAGTTTTTGGTGTTTGGCCTATGAACCCTTAAATCATCAAACGAATAATGGACAGCCTAAAAGAAACTACAAGTGATTGGTTTACCCATTTGACTGTGGAACCCTGTAAACCCTTGGTTTACTAACAACAAAGTTATGCGGGAACATACTTAAAAAATGCAGACAAATCTATAACTCCCTCTTTTTTAGAAGTCGGTTAAAAGGGAAATAAATATAGTAAAGTGCCTCAGCCGTTATTCGCCCCAGTGCAGAGGGACAGGCCTTGGATAAGAAGATTTAGGCCATAGACAAAAACCGCGCTGGCCCACTGCAAATTGTTAAGTTAGTGGGCAGTTTTTAAGCCCATAACGCCTCTGAATTGACGACTGCTCTCATCTGCCAACACAGCCAGGACTGGCGGGTAACGTGCCCTCCGAAGCACAAAGGAGCTCAAACAAATATGCCACTACGCCGGTTACCGATTCAATGACCGACCACGCCCAACGTTGTTAAACTATGCTTATCATTTCCGATAGACGAACACGGCTGGACCACTAGCTCCTCTATATTTTAAATAACAAGGAAAAGAATATTATAAACTGATATAACATTAGTTTATGCAAAAACCAATAAAATGCAAATGAGATGCAGAAGGCAGAAGTGTAACCAATCCGGTCTTGACCTTAGCTCGAGGTAACCAGACACCTCGCTTACATCATCACTCTATTGGTTCACGTTTTATTTTAATCTTTTTGTAAAAAATATTTTTACTGCTTCGATCTCAGGCTTGGCTCATTTTACTTGTTATAGTGTTTTTTGTGTTGTGTCTTTCTGAATTATACATACCTAAATATAAAATATTACATTTGTTTCATGAATCTGGTCTGTGCCAACCCCAGGCACAGATCATAGACTTCCATTTATATCAACGCTGTCAAAAATGTTCGTCGAAGAACGGAGTCAATTTGGAAGACACGTTCGAGAAGGGTGACCTCTATCTCTACCGACCCTTCAGTTTAGTGGTTCATATAATTTGCGTAACGCATCTCCCTGTATTTATCCTCTCAGTATGCCTAAACAATCTTAACATCACCTTTCTCGATCTTTGTTAGTACATTTTCTTTAATCTATCTAATACCTTTAAACAAGCAATTCTTGTATATATGTATTTATATATATAATCTGAATCTCGGAAACGGATCCACCGATTTTCGGAGGGTTTCGGGGTCGATAAATCGAACTAGCCAGGTTTCATTTTTAGAAAACGTCGTTTTATCCGTGTTTTTAGGCAGTGATAAACTAAAAAATATGACTCTTCCTGACATCTATTGGCGAGTAGTAATAAGCAACATTAAAGCTATTTGACAATAGATGGCATTATTAAGTAACGCTTAAGCTACTTGACAATAGATGGCGTTGTTTAAAAAAACGAGCAACGCTCGGTCCTCCAGGTAGTTTTCTTTAACTTCGCAACACTTCCTTGTCACGGTGTTTGGTCTGTCACACATACTTCTCAAGGCTTTTATTGCCACTGGATGTATTAAAACAAACCTAAAGCCGGTGCTTGACATGGCTTCAAACATAATATATACACACGTGTGAACACATAGTATGGCACGGGTATTTGTGCATGTGTGAGAATTTTGTACAAACATGTGCACTATGCCAACCTCGATCCCATGTCGGCTTTTGAACGCACATCAAAACGTGCACACATGTGTACAAACGTTTGCAGCCAGGATTTTTTTGTGTAAGTACTGTTACGGGGTCAGTGTTTTGGGGTCCTTTAAAATAATAAGGTATTAACTAACAAACAGCAGCACAGAATTTCAGTGCAAGAAACGACGGGCCATCTCGAATAGTCGATAGATTTAAATTATTCCTCTTTTGCAGTCTTTCTTATTATTAAAGTCGGTTTATATTTTTTTTTACTGAGGCAAAGAGTGATTCGGCTTAAAAACATAATTAATAAATAAGTACCTAACTACTTTATTTCCTACACATGTTATTTCCCCCTATTGTTTTGTCAAAATAGTAAAGGCGTATTCTCACGGTCGGTCCTGTGACGGAGCGGAACGGACATCGAACTACAACCTTTCTGGGCAATGCCGGACCTTCCTGGAGTATAAAAAATATATGTAGTTCTTTACTTATGATCAATATTATCGTATAGAAATTCTACATAGATGGTAGGAAGAAAGTTGCTTTTACTAATATGATATAAGTACTACGTTTTTGACTTACATTACAGTTTAATACAAATATTAACTAAATACCCTTTCAAAGGCGAAGATATACAATATATGTATGTACATTTATAAGAGTATATCGTATCGCAGTTCTTATGTATTGGTTTTTAGATAATAAACCACTTACCTAATATTTGTTTGTTTTTTTATCGCCTGGCACAAAAATAACTGATTAGATTTATTAAGGCTATATGTAGTTTATCGTTTTTAAATAAAGTTGTTTTAAGCTGTGTAATTAAATTCGAAGAAGGACTAAACTAACCGACACAGCTCACAGAATTAGCAAGCTAACGTAGCAGTCAGTGGGCAGGTCATATTTTTTCGCAGAACCGATGGCCGCTGGAGCAGACGTGTTCACAAATGGAAACCATGGATCTGTGGGCGTAACGTGGCCCCCAGCAAGGTGGACCGATGACATAAAGACAGAAGCTAAATAAAAACGGTGGAAGACCGAGTGTGGTGGCCACTTCCTTCCTTAGGTGATTTATTGTTAAGTCCGGTACCTACTCTAAGCTATTATGCGAAAATTGCGTTACTATTTTTATGAATATTCTAGCTGTGCTACAAGCGTTTTCCCAGCAAAAAATATTACCCATAGAAACCCCGTTTTGTGGTTATTAATCCGTAAAATTCGTTGTTTCTCGTACCTCTGTCTGTCTGTGTTAATCTAACTACGCGGTTGTGGTGAAGTTACACAACATACGCGACATACATACATGCTTTCGAATTTTTTAAGGTACTGGCTTTTGCCCGGGGCTCTGCTT
Source organism: Apoda limacodes (assembly GCA_946406115.1). NCBI lineage: Eukaryota > Metazoa > Arthropoda > Insecta > Lepidoptera > Limacodidae > Apoda > Apoda limacodes. The sequence continues at coordinate 45,560,960 of OX291540.1, forward strand.
GCCATAACTTTGGTTATCGGTGTGAGTTTTTTTACGCAATAGTAAGAAAGTTTGCTATAATAAGCTAAACCTAGCTGTTGCTATAGGAATTCGTTTTTATTTATTTCTACAAAAACATTTGAATCCTCTTAGATTCCCAAATTGGTTAAGTATTTGCGGTGTGAAGTAGTTCAAACAAACCAACAAAGAAGCTCCAACATTTATTATGAACTACCTCTTGCCCGCGATTTCACCCGCCCTAAATTTGGTTATTGGTGTAGGATTCCAAAGACAACTTATCAATTATAATAAAAAATACCGACTCACACTTGACGGTTTCAAGTAACCCATATCTTATCCCCGGACTCAAACTATCTACATGCCAAATTTAGTTTTAATCCATACAGCGGTTTAAGCGTGAAGAGGTAACAGACATACAGACAGACAGGGTTACTTTCGCATGTATAATATTAGTATGAATATTAATATGATGATTTACTTTTCCGTAAGTTTTGAATGCCAGCCTTACTTAAATATTATATTGTTTCTAACCAAAGAACATTAAATGTTAGACAAACACATTGGCTCCAATGTTGGTTGCAGCGTGAAAGAAAGCTAAGTCCGAGTGCATCCGCTTTGAACCGCAAACAGTTCTTTAAAATGCTTTCTTTCTGATTATAAACTTTTTTCACTTAATTACTGCAGGCGACCAAGGGGTGATGCCATCAGTTTTATAAATGGAAAAGGTTGTGATGATATTTCTTATTTTCCACTAAACTAAACAGTATTAAAATTACAAAACGAATTTTAATTAAACATAGATCGCAAATAGATCATGTCGCGTTTATAATAAATTCACCGTCGCTATCTAACATTATATTCTCCATCGATTAGACGCACTGTATACTCGCAAATTTCTGCTGTATTTAGGCAACCCGATACTTGTGGTGGATGCAGTATTAGGGTATGTATGGATCCCGACGCTGATCATCAGATTTAAAGCAATAAGTAGTTATATTAAAAGACCAGGGACACAATAGTTCTCAGTGCTTACCGAACTATGAGAAGTATAATGGTCAGGTATTCATATTATATTAGTAGTAGTAAAATCTAGAGATAAATTTGTTCCTATATTTAACAGGTGGGGTTTGACCACCATATGCGGATAGCCACCTACTAATACTATAACAAGTAAATATCGTGGAACACTAATAACGTTGCTTAAATAAATTGGATATGGCTAGCAGTTGATTAAAATAAAAAAACTCAGTAAATACCAGTTTTTGTTAATTACATCATACTGTGAAGTCTGTTCACGATGCGTTACATCAGATAGGTACTTACAGTCGTGTGTGGCGTCGGCCATTCTCGGAACCCGAATGGTAATCGGAACACTGATTGCATGCAAGTTTATTTACTTACAGGCATAGACTTATATTTTATATATAACTTATTGACTCATACTTATATTTTGGGGCTACCTTTTAAAGGCAAAAGTTGCTTAAAGTCGAAAGGTAGCGTCGAGTTGACCCGAATTTTAGTTCAGATATCACTGTTCAAAAGGATGGTGAAGACTAGGATTTTCATCCCGAATCCCGATCGACTATTCCCTGTTCAGAATATATTTTTCTATGTAGTATTAAGGTGATCTGGTTTATGGTACAATAATAACTCGAGTGATGAAAAAGGACATAGTACACTTTGCATCCCGATCGAGAAGTACCACGGAAATATAACGGGCGGGGTACAATTCTTGTAGATTGCAACGGTGTTGCACTTGTGACTTGATTGTTCACACGAGGGTAGCAAGAAGAACAGAGAATTTTATAGCATACTTTTAGAGAATTCAAATTGAGACGAAAACGCACAAAAGCTATAAGACTTATTCATGGTTTTGTGTCTGTGTGACGTCCTGCAAAATTTAAATTTTTTATTTACTTTGTTACAAATTAAAGCTATAGTGTCATTATGCGAATTGTCAATATTAATAAATAGAAAGATTTTGAGGTTAATCTTTTGACTGTATCTTTGCTATGAAAATATATATTTATATTGTTGATGTAGCCATAGATCAGATATAAGTTATAAAATTACAATAAAAACTACTTATGACTTCCCGATACATGTTTTATCATATTCTTTATAAATTATATTCTTTTGTTCCTTTGTGCATCACTTACATGTTCGTTTAAGGCCATGGCATACCCTAGCAAAAATGTTTCGACCAGTGTACTAAGACATATTCCGAGTACGATAGGCGCTAGCAAGTGACCGCACGTTAAAAATCACGATTTTCTCGGGTTTTTGGTGGTATAAAATTCAAATATTTACTTAGAACTATGAAATTATCAAATTTACTAGTCCATATTAATATTTATTTCATGAAATAAGAATCAAGAGCATATCTCTCTTAGTTTTCCAAACAATTTCAATTAAAGTTTAAAAATAGGGTGTCAGAATTTTTTTTCTAAATGTTTTAATAGCCAAATTAATATAATATTAGCAAATCCACTTAATTAAGGTTTGAACTAACACATACATTTTTTTACGGTAAAAACTATACTCGGGACTGTAACAAAATTAATCAAATTCTTGCAAACTTAACTCGTTTGGGTATGCCATTACCTTAAACTATTATCTACTCTAACCAAAGGTTACCAAATTGCTTCTTTTATATTTACTGTGTGACTGTCGTTTTATTTATTATGTAATAAAGAACATTCATTCAAATATGTTTATTTCCTCCTGACTCATTTGTAGTAAATAGGGATATAATAGGGACAAATACCTTACTACAAATTTCATTTCTTGTAATATTGATTAACAATCTTTGTAATAAATACACTTAACACAATTGCATCCTAAGTATAGATTTTCTTCCTTTACGACCATACCATGGTATTGTGGTAGATATTAAGAACCTGCCAGTGGATATTTTTAATGTCCTATTACGTACGAAGCCAGATTTTAAATAAGTACTTCTATAATTACTAGTAATAAGCTATTTTTAGAATGTTTTGTATGTTACTAAAAGGATTTCAATTTAACTTTAGATCGGCAAGCATTCTTCGAACGCCACATTATTTATCGAATGCAATCGCAAACAATTAATTCTTCAGTTCCTCTGCGGATAGCCATTTACGTATTTCACGATTTATCGGAAATACCAATGCGTGTTTATGGTATAAGGTGTACGTAGAGATTTATTTTAGGTTCCTATGCAATCGTGTACTGGGTAACAGTTACTGGGGTAAGTAAAGACCAAAAAGCCAGTTATTGGATTTATTATTTATTATGAACATTCAAACCTACAAGTTTATCCAATATAAAAATAAATCAGTAGGATATGTATGTATTTATTAGATACTATATGTTTTTCATCGAATATTGAAATAGGTATTGTTAAAGTTTTTACAGAAACATACACATGGGCAACAAGTTGTGCAACCAATTTTTCCAGAAAACTGACCCCACGGCTTATGATTCACTTCTTATTTATTGTCAAGAACACACGGGGAAATATTATTATCTCCCTGGGCTTTTATTTTACCACTTATTACTAAATTTGGTAACTTATGCAATTAATGGCTCATGTATATAGTAACTAATAAAATTAATAATTAAATTATTAATGGAGCATGTAAAAACCTATAATACAAATAGACTATTTTAGAAGTAGATAAGTACAATTGTCGTGATGAGTCCACTTGTCACGAAGGCCTAAGTGTTTTTGAAAGGAGGCTTCCTCCACATTGTAATGCAGAGTAGAGTAGCGATTGTAACGCCCAGCACTGGGCGAAAGCTATTCATGAAATTTTATTTGAACCCTGATTATAAAAATTGTAGCAAATATTTAACTTCGTAATTTTTTGAGTAAATCGCTTTTGCTTATTGCCTGTACTGTGCACCAGCTAAAACAATGAAGTGTCCCTAAACGGACATCAGTTAATGGCGCTCGCAGAAGACACTTCGAGTCGAAGATCGAATAAGCGATTCTATTTTCAGACGATGTTTATTGAAAATGAATTAAATAAATATTACTCGCTCCTCAGCAGTTTGTCTATCATTATTTTAAAATATCTGCACGCAAGGTCCATGGGTTTTAATGCCTATTTATATAATGTCGTATGTTATGTCATTGTCGCTGCTATTATTTATTATGAAGTATTATGAACAAGAAGACCACCAGTTCCATTTTAAAATAAGACTTTTGAATGCAAATGCTTGATTTATTACTGAAAATACCAAAATCACTATTATTTGAGAAGTGCCCATCCCATCACCAGAAAATGATTTTGATAAAAATATGACCCATTTGAATGTGGTATACATTTAAATTAAAATTCAAATGAAACAAATCTGTCTATAAATGACAAAGTTCCAAGGTTACAAACATTAAAAAAAATCAACTGAATATAGAACTTCTTGCTATAAAAAGTCGTTTAAAATTATTGCATATAATTGACTGCAATAGAGAAATGAAAAAAGGCACATTGAACTGTATCTAATGTTTTGTCTACTTACGTCACATATAAGTGAATTCAGTTTTTAAAAGCCAGTCACGTAAATATGGCCGCCTTTGGTCGCCATGACACCGGAAGTGCAGCATCGGAGACGATGCCCGCTGGCAGCAGGCGGCTGCACATTGTTCATTGCTTATTGCCCTACATTTTTCTTGTTATGTCGTAATTTGATTTTAAAAATTGAAGCCAAAATGAACGAAAAAATTATGGACATCAAAAAAGGCACAAGTTAAGTAAATAATTTTAATTGGATTACATACTGAAAAAAATACTGCATTATGTAGGATTGCACTTTGATTTGCTTAACTCAAAATTAAATGCATGAAAATATAATTAACCTGCTACAAAAAAATCTTTGGAATTTCCCCCCCTTTATGGTTCATCAGGAACTGTCAATATGGGATATATTTTTCTATTCCTGGTCTTTCAGTTTACCAATTATGAATATAAAGCTGGTAATTTGTGTAGTGTTGTAGCGATGAGCTCTGACCTGTCACTAGTTGGTGAAAAGATAATGTTCTTCATATTATCACATCTTATATCACATATTATAGGTATGCCAGGATCGTAGCAATTGGCAGTCTTTGGTCTCTGCCTACCCCTCTGGGAAACAGGCGTGATGTTATGTATGTATGTATGTTATGTATTATCACATCGGGCGTGTGCTGCGGATAAACACTGCGGTTATGCTATTCTGGGGATTAAAATCGTTAAGAAATAAAAACAAATCACCTCACACCTTAGAACCTAAATGGTCACGCACGCAGACTGCGGTTTCAGACAGGATTCTACCTTTAAAGTTAAAAGGATTACTTTCCTACCTTTTTTGGTACAGTACCTTAAAAACATCGATGTTCTACTTTTAAAGACAGAATATAAAGTAAGATTTTTTATATAAAGAAGCGATTAAAATTGTTCAGTTAATAATGCCATATAATCCCGCTAGCACAGTTTAAACCTGTCTAGTGAGGTGCTGTGTCGATGAACATGCTCTCGATTATCATATTAATGTGTACTGTAGTGTTTTACGAGAGGATAAAAAGTAGCTCAGGAGGTAACGGTGGCATAGGGTTGGATAGATATAGGTTACCGATATCGGTTTAATTTTCATAATGAATTTAACTATTCTCTGCCGGTTAACGTGGTAACAGAGTGTTTGTCCATGCAATTGTGTCCTGAATTCAAAGCAATAATGTTGTCCTTAAAACTAGCTCAGTGGGTTATTACATGTTTATATTAATGGGTTATTATGACCTGCCTTATAAACTGGCGTGTGTTTGATGCCCGCAGAGGACAAACATTTATGTGAGTTTAATGTGTGTAGTGTAATATGTTATTACTTACATAACGTATTTGCAAATAAATAAATTTATGTATTTGTATCCGTTACCTCATTATTTGGAACAAGATAGCTCTATATGATATGCTAAAAAAAATTATTTAATTATTAGTACTTTAAATTTAATGTATTATTTAAGCAAAATTATATTTTTTTTTTGTAAATTATGTTTTTGCATCGAGTTAGATTTTTCTATGCATCAATAACAAAATACCATGTTGTTTTTAATAAACATTTAATGAATTTTTTTTTTTAATCAAAATCTGTTTACCGATACACATTTACCGACTGACTGCTCACCATCACTAAATAGTCCTTTCTTTATTTATGCTGTAAAGAAGTACCTATAATAAAGTTTTTTTGCATTCATGTTAACGCACGGCGACTAAACTAAAAATAAGCAAGTGCGAGTCGGTCTTGTGCACTGTAAGGATATCGTTGGTATCGTTACACAATATAATATTAATTTTTATAAATAATTGATATAACGATTTTCTAATAAATATTATTTATACCTGTGTTATAGGTGCATAAAAATATTTTTTTTATACCGTTTTGACAAGATTTATCTAAAAAATTAGTACAGTTGTCCTAATTTAATTAAGTATGATATTTAACTATTTCTTTGAGTTTGAAATTTGTAATTTATAATACGTCATTTTAGCAGTTTATCTTTTACGACGCCAAAGACAGACAGACACCATAGGTGCAGTAAATAAATGAATAAAAATTTTTGGACAGCACACACAGCACCGTTTAGACCAAAAGTAAGCGGATATAAAAATACATATATGTTTTTTTTTTTTGTATATACATAATACATATCATACATAGACACCTAGACTCCAGACAAACACAAATGTTTATCACACAAAATTTTTGTTCCATGCAGGAATTAAACCCACACCTTCTGTGCAGCAGTCGGCCATACTACCAACTAGGCTGCGAGAGATTCTGTAATATGGACCTTTTGGCGCATTTTAGGTAGGGAACCCTAAAAAAACTACATTCATTTGGACTTCGTTTCAAGGCCAAGGCCGTGAGAGTCAAAACCGTTATGAATGCAATTGAAATAAATTACAATATTCCTGGGAATGCTAAAATAAACGTAACTTATCTGACTGTTTACAATATTAAAGTCACTTTCATACGACTTGTTTGTAGATAGAATACTGAGATGAGATTACAAACAGACGGGAGTAAAGTTGTGAACCTATGCACTCCAAAATTATTTTCATTTCGCTGCAGAATTAGGCGGCCTTAAATGTGACGTCTGGCAGGCAGACAGACCGCTTATGCTTCCCGAATTCTTAATCCCTTTGCGTTGAAATTTTGCGTCGGTCTGTAGGTACAACAATAGTTTCAAATTTCAACAACAAGAACACCATTTAAGACTTTTTCCATTTATACGATGGTCTGTAAAAAAAAACTGGTTGCCTGTAAAGTCGGTATACGGGCGAAAGTTTTACGTGACAATGATTTTATGTCTGTCTCTCTCGCTCTTAGGCGGGCGCGTGCCTCTCACTCGCTCTCATTGTGAGCGCATAACGTGAGCGGAGCGTAACGCAGTTTCTTGAAGTGTCACCCGGCAAACCAATTTATAAGACGTTGTCACGTCAAAACTAAAAAAAAAACAAGACGCTCGTCGACGCTATCGTTTTTAGCCAATGGGGCTTTCGGATAGTGACTGATCATTTGTCAGAATGATATAATGCAGGCTGGCCGGCAGGAAATGCCGAGCCAATATATGCATAGAGGCATAAAGGTGTCCAAGCTTGTTGCTTTCTCTTTGCCATTACCAACGTTGAGAAGAAAACGTGACCTATTACTAATTTAGTGATATTTTGGAAGGGTAGGTTAATAACACATTTTCTGTTTACTTTCTATTAATTTCTTTACGTATTTTCATTGATTGTCCTAAATATGGCTCTTTTTTATCTTATTTAAGCAGTAAGGCAGGTCCAAAACTAACATTGGAAAGGTTGTAACGCATAACTTGTATTTTCTTGTTCTACGTTTTGAATTTAAATTAAGAATTCACGTTTTAAATTCGGATCCTACCAACTACTGCCAGTAAGTAGCAGGGGAAGCAGGAACTGCTGCAGCAGTACGTTTCACAGACAGATACCAAGGAAAAGCGGTGGTGCTGACCATATACCTATATGTATTAGTCTGCTGGAAAAACTTATAGTCCGTCTTATCAGTGACCATCTATCATTCTACCCATTCGAGCAAGACAATTTTCACCAACTTGATCATTATACTTTCATCCGCACTTCCCTTTATTTTATTGTAACTTAAACTAATACGATTATAATCTTTATTCTTTAGTTTACTTTTCTCTCTGTCTTCTCATTTCCTGGAACGAACCCACGACCTTCCAGGCTAGAGACGGCGTGTCTACAACACGCAGGTGAAATGGCACATTAAGTATTGAAATTAAAAGAAACCTGTAAACTTAACCATTTGGTAAAAGTAAGAAAAGGCGTAGTCAGGGTCTTGTGTACGTAAACAGAGCTAGCTCATTAGTAACGATGGTGCAGCTTCTTATAACCCTATAGGGGCAGTTTGGGGTCAGGGAGTAAGCAGGTTGCTGTCAAGTCCGGTTGCGGAAAGTACCGTCCGGTAATGTGCCGTGTCCTCTGTAACCCACTTATGTTGACACCTTGACTTGTTAGGTACAGCTCATGAGCTTTGCAATGACAATTTTGTTACTTATTGTGCGGTTTTGCTAACTTAGCAAGTGGGAATTAGAGTCTTGTGATATGAAGAAGTTTTCTTTAGGGACTGCTGGTGTATTTCATGAATGGAGCGGTCGAATCCTAGTTTGAAACTTTAGTTAAATAAAAATTAAAAGTTGTCATATAAATAATCTAAGAAAGCGTATTACAATCTCAAAAAAAAGCTAAAGCTATGCTAAGCTATAACTTAAATATGAGTCCAGATAATAGCCTAGAAAATGACTACTCCTCTTCAAACAGCTCTGTGAATTGCTCTTATAGAGGCGGGTTTGAAATTACGCGCTGACCTGCAGGTCCCGAGGTCGGGTTCATAAATACGCAGCCGGCGGCGTTTACATTAACAGTCATTCAGAGAATAGACTAGAAATGATTGTACTTTACATCAGTTCCAATTATCTATGAATATTATTACATTACATTTGGACAATATAAAAAAAAGTAGATGAAAACGTTTGTACATCGAAGCTAAAGAATTGCTTAAGGGGGCAATGTACAGGACAGATCGTAAATATGCAGTTTATGTGCAAATTTTGAAGCAAAACTATATCGTCTGAAGGATTAAATAAAAAATATGTTACAAATCTTGCTTTTGTGTCATCCATTGTGCGAATTTTCATAGCGTGTATTGTATTTGTTTGTTATGAAAGTCAGTTAAATCATTAAAAATTGTTATCTTATGCATTGGCTATAAGGTATAGCTAAAAGTAAATTAATGTGTCTACAAAATGGTGAAATCACCCTTTTAAGAGGGCGATATAGGACAGATCGCGTAACTACGCACTTTTTGTTTATGTAGCAATCTACCTACTTGTAGTACCTATTTGAAGAATTAAAGAAAATATGTGTTTTAAAACTTGCTTTTATAAATTGTAGTAACGTTTTTGAGTGATTTTTATTACTGTAGTTATCAAGTTAGTGTTCTAAAAAATGTGCAAGCGACTAATGTTTCAACACATGTGCAAATTTACAAAGCTTAAGTATATAGCATTTAATTGTAATGAAAGTCAGTTAAGTAATAAAAATTATCTATTATCTATAGTAATAAAAATTGTTAACTAGTATGTAATATTGCTTTAAATTTTTTGTGAAAAATCCAAATACTTAATATTAGGAGTGTTCCAGCTAACCAGCGCCGTCCATTAATATTTTTATTTTCCTCTTTGCGCAAAGCGAATTCCAAAAATATGCTTCTACAGAAATATGTTTCTAGTTTATAACTTTATAAGCTAGTTTTAGAATGTATTGTCATGTTTCTAGGATAAAATTGTTGTAGATAGCATATCTGCTAAAAACGGCTACTTTTAGAAGAAGGTGCTGTCTACTACTACAGTTTTATCCTGCTAAAAACGGCTACTTTTAGAAGAAGGTGCTGTCTACTACTACAGTTTTATCCTAGAAAAAGTATCAACCGTTTATAAAATAGTTTATAACTGGTTACATATTTCTGTAGAAGCACATTTTTAAATTCACTTTGCACAAAGAGGAAAATAAAAATATCTATTGGCGGCACTACTGGACGCCAAGAACCCTCTTCAATGGTAAAAAGTTAAATTAAATACAAAAAACGGGAAATTTCAAGACGTCTATTAGATATAAATAAGGTACTTATGACGCACCTATGGAACAAAATATATATACCTGCATTTTATTGACATAAAATCTAACTCAATATTTATTACCAAATTACCAAAGCCCATGCCGTGAGCTATAGGAGTATTGCTCCTTGGTGACTCATAAAAAATCTAATATCTTACTTCTTGAAGAACCCCATATTGTAGTTCCCAGGGAGAGGTGTCTGTCAAGGAGAGCTATTTCACGAAGCATCTCTGAAACCGCACTGTATGCGTGGCTATTTAGGTTCCGAGGTGCGAGGATGAATTCCCTGGCAATGGCAAGCGGTATAATAAAAAGTAGCCGTGGGCATAATTTCGGATAATTCCTCAGAACACAACCCATTACATCAGCGGTAGAACACATACAGGCAAATTACAGAGTTCACTTAAATCCCTTAATGGATCGTAGGATAGTGATAATAATACATAAGGATTTTTTTCTCATAACCCTCAGACCTCTACTATACTTTCACACAGCAAAACTGGATCTCCATTTAACTATTATTAAGCACAAGAACAAAAGGCAGATATGTATCATGAAACGAGATTAGCTCTTATACTATAATTTTACGTAATGTACTAAACATAAATTCTCACAATTACGTGATTATCTTGCTTTGCCATCGTACAGATGACGTTAGAGTCGCAGCAATGGAATTTAAAATTGGTTTTCTATATGGGACTATGTAAAAGAGGAAAAGCGATAAAAAAAAAACTGGGCAGTTGTGTTTCGTACTCGTATTAATTTAGGGTTCCGTCGACTAAGAATTGTTGCGGATATCTGAAACATCTGTAATCCGATATGTTACATTTTTTTAAATATATCGATAAAGCAGAGCTCTATCGTCTGTCATCCTTTTTTAAAAAGAGAAGGACCCTGATTTTTAGGGTTCCGTACCCCATCATATATTATTAAGCCTACGCCTACGCCTACGCTGTCTGTCTGTATCCTATCCAACGATATTCAACTGGACTGTACAAAAAATACTCAAGTTAAATTATTTTTTTTCATAATTTTATTACAAACCTACCTATGACGTTTTAAATAAGATACTTTTTAGTGAAATTACATCAGAAAGAAATAATGATGCAAAGACGATGGAATTATAAGGCTGTGAGATACGGATGGATTTAAACGAAACAAATCTGTTTTTGCAGCAACATAATACCGATTCGATTTTTATTTTCCTTCAGAACCTTAGAATTATTATAACAACAGATATACAATATAACCAATATTATATAAAACCGAAGGTAGTAATAACAGATAGGAATCAATTCACACGTTATGTTTCTATACCTACCTATCCGACGAATGGGCGTGATGATACGCAGATGAGAAATTATAACCAACGATTGTTTTTATGGGCTAATTGGATGAGAGAGTTCTCTATTATAATTACTATAAGAAAATATTGAAAAGTGGGAAAATTTGTTTTTAGAAATTACGTATTAGAGTAAAACTATAAAAGAATATGAGCAAAAAACCGGCTAAGTGCGAGTACGCAGAAATTGCGACAGTTACTGTTCAGTTACAAGGAAATTGGAAGACCGAGGTCTGCTAGATTTTTTTTTAACAACTCCATCTATTGTCAAGTAGCTTTATTGTTGCTGTGTTGGTAAAAATAATAGTATTACTTCTCGTCAATAGATGTCAGCAAGGGTCATAATTTTCAGGTTATCATTGCCTGAAAACACGGATAAAACGACATTTTCTAAAAATGAAACCTAGCTAGATCAATTTATCGCTCCCGAAACCCGACGCATACTAAATTTCATGAAAATCGTTGGAGTTGCTCGTTTAAAGGTATTACATTAGATTTTAACTTAGTTTTGCCACAAATTTCAAACTCATAGTCAGGATTAAAAATGTTTATTCCCCACGAACTAATGACCAGCACGACTAGTTGGTTCGTAGAGAATTTCGAGCGCTTTTTATCCCCATGGTTTCATGTGAAAAAGAGTAGAATTGCCATCATTATAGTAACATTTGCAGTATAAAAATAAAAGGTATTAAGAAGAACGATGCTGGCAGTCTGGAAATATTTTAATGTCGTCTATGGAAAAGAAGATAAAAATAAAAGGCGGGACATGTTCTATTTTTAAAACAATGTCATTTTATATTTTTTTTGCAAAAAATACATCCAGCCATGTTGACCAGCTGCGATGTACTAGGTTTCTTAAAATATATCTGAAAACTTGATACATGAATAAATAAATATTAGTGGCAACAACATTGTGTGGTTAATGACTTGTTGCACGTTTAATGAAATTATAGTCTAGGGTTTTTATTTATAACAAAACTAAAAAGTTTTCTTCGTTTCATATGATCCTGCTCATCTATTTTTACGCACGATGTAATACAACTTTATTTAACTAAATAAAAATTTGTCGTGAGCGCTCGATTAGTTTTGGTACCGACCGCATCCGGCTACAAAATAATGAATGGTGACTAAACTTTTAACAAAACATATTATAAATATGGACTGTCTCGTGGCTCAGTCAGTAATGGCTATATCTGCTGTGCAGAGAGTGCGGGTTCGATCCTTGCACAAGACAAACATTTAGGTATGTGATGAACATTTGTGTTTTTCGAGTCTGCGTGTTTTTTTTTTTTTGGTAAATATTTACAAAAGAACATAAATACATATATTTACCAACAAAGAAATCAAAATAGATATAGAATCTATGAAATAAATAGGTACTTATATTTTGAGTTAGACATACATAAGCGATCACAACAAAACGTATCACGCACGAGGCAATTTTCTAGATAGTTATTTATACTGCTAGAAGATGGTGCTGTTATTTCAAGTATGAAGGAATGTAATCGTAATGGGCTGGAGGACCATATCTTTACTTTTTGAGATCAATGGCTGTCATCGATTTCAACGTTAGAATTACAGTTTCCATCATAACGAATAAGACTCGAATCATTAAATTTTATGCCTTAACACTATCGAGTTACTTTAGTCAGTCAGACAGGCAAAAGCGATGCTTAATATGTCGAAGCCAACCGCTCACCACAGTTCTTGGAATTTCATATTGTTACCTCCTACATAATTAACAAACGCATGGACCGCGGCATGCGCCTTGCAGGTCTACCAACATGAAAGTTATTTTTTAATGGCCGCACTAAACTGGGAGTTTGAGGAAAAAACAACGAGCGAAAATGTTGTGGTTAAAGTGGTAGTATTTTTATGTTTTTACACAACTTTATATAAGGCTGTTGTTAATATGAAAGGTTTATAAATTTTGCAAATGCTGTTGAGTGAGACATAGACCGCCCATGTTTGATGGGGGGCATAAAGTATAAATTATAATAGGCTATGAACTTTCGACTTCAATAAAATACAGCTGTGGAGTAAATTTTCAGTTATTCATACCCAAAGAGTGCCAACGGAACCCTTTAATTGTGCCTCTGACTCTGTTTGTATATGTAGGTATATCTCTGTAACCGAAATAGGTTGTCTATCAGTTCAAATTTTAAGGATACGTTCACGTTTTGCTTTGTTTTTATTTATGTGAAATATAAAAAAAACGCATTAAGAGGGGGTATAAAACCAGACGAATTCGGCATATAACGTGTAATATAAACGTAGTACGGACGAAAAACATTTGTATAAGTAATTTGCTAAAACAGCCCTAGGTTTTGTTCTAGGAATTTTATAATTAAATTTCAGGTCAATCATATGTTATCATTATGAAAATAAAGGTAGCTTTGTGATTTTTTTTATCGAGAAAACTTTATTCGATTATGTTTATGCTAATTTTAGACCTTAAAACTATAATTTAGTATCTATATTCATGACCAGCTTTTGCCCGCGATGCCACCCACCCTAGATTCGGTTATCGGTGTAGGATTTCAACGGCAACTCCTCAATTATAGAAAAAAACCGACTCACGCTTGACGTTTTCAAGTAGCCTATATCTTTTCTCGGGACTCAAACCACCTCCAGGACAAATTTCATCTTAATCGGTACAGCGATTTAAGCGTGAAGAGGTAACAGACAGACAGACAGAGTTTCTTTCGCATTAATATTATTAGTAGGGATACATTTGGACTTGATTAACTGACAGAAAATTCAATCCTACAATGGGCAATTTACCCCTCTTAAAACCAAAGCAGAATTCCCAAATACACAAAAATATTTTTCTCTGTTTGTTTTAACTTTATTTTGTGCTCATTTGAAATAGATTTTACATTTTACAGGTAACATGACGAACGTTAACTGAAATTAACGGAGCTCAATACAAAAACAGAGAATTAAGTGTCCGTGGTTAAATGTATAAGTATTTTAAATATCTTTCTGTGGGTTTAATTAATTTAACTTTTGTACTCAGCACACGTGTCTTGTTCACGAGAATGCAGATTTATGCCATTTAAAATTTAAAGCACTAGTCACGCAGGCTGTATAAAATCGATTCCTTTGCCCTTGTATAGGTAATTGGTATTAAAGAACAACTATGAAAATGTTATATAGCCAGTCAGTGTGGCCAGTGTTATTTATGATTTACCTTTGATTTTAGATTTTCGTAATATTCTTTATAGTTTTTATAACAAAATAGAATTAATAAAATGTGCGTTTTTTATTATTTTTAAAAAATCACGTCCTCTATGTAAGACTGCAATATTGCGTAACTACGACGTTTTTGTACAAATTTATGATTGAAAAAAAAAAATAGGTTACAATACTTGCTTTTGTCTTGATTTTCATTCATTGTATTACATCCAATAAAAGATCTGGACATGACCATTGTTTCAAGACTTGTGCAAATTTTTAGGGCGTGTATTGCATTTGCTTGTAATGTAAGTTAGTTAAATAATCAGAATACCTTGTTATCTAGTGCAATGACTCTAAGTTGTAGCAAAAAGTCAAAAAATGTGACTACAAAACAGTAAAAAGTAAAATTCCATACAAATATTTTTAAGTTTTAAGGTGTCATTATGGTATAAATTACTTAAGAAGTATATGACAAATATACGTCATAGTAATGTATATGACATTGTACATTTACATGCACAACGTTGGTATTACAGAAATAAGCTTGCTGGCCTATATCGCCCTCTTAACTTCAATAGACAATGAAATCGAGTTAGGCCGAGCGCACATTACCAGTTAGTCACCAGAAATTTACTTATAGTGTGCGGGATCTAGAACAAAATGTATGCACGGAGTGCCCGTGGGGCGCGCGCGAAAATTATTCTATCGGCAATCTCGTAGCGGCTGGCCTTATCAAAGGAATTTAAATATTTAAGTAATTTATTTGTACAATCACTTATGTCAATCATTCACAATATGTTTGTTTGGTAATTTAGTACCTGTCTACTTACCTGCATCAAATTTTATGACAGTGTAAAGTTGTGTTGTATGTAAGTAGGTACTTTGTATGCACAAAAGGCTAAAGTAAACATATTCCCCTTTGACCCTATGACGATAATATTAAAACAAATGTCCGAAGAAATTTAGCATAGTCGAGCGAGAATTGCCACATCATTCGTAGAAGCCGGTGTTGCCAGGAGATAAACCTAGATATCTCCAAACTAGTTTCACAACGACCCATATCCCTACATCGACTTGTCTGTGGTTAGCATGCACTTCAGCTGTCAGCGAATCTCTATTATGGTGGTATATGGCCAATATGGTGTTATGTAGGGTTACCATGATGATACAGAAAATCTTTGACAGTAGATATTATTTTGTAATCAACAAACCATCTTTTTGTGAATTTATAATGATGTCAATAAATTCTACAATAAAATAAGTAAAACAAAATTTGACCAGTTATGTCCAGGAATCCCCTTTTCCAATCTTGACTTACCTATATATGCGTGAAAGGGTGTATATTTTTTTAATGCTGATGATTTACGACTGATTTTGTCCCGACTCCCGATACACTGTAATAGAAGCAGTTTTGCTACAACGGTCGCACCGAACTAATATAATCATAAAGTTGGGGAAAAGGGGTTGTCTCTCACATTATGATTATGTATAGTGAATCCAGCCTCCGGGTACTCCCTGAAGAAGAAAGAACATATAATATATTTATTCTCTTTGAGATGAGCAGTTACTATGGCTGAATTTTTCCAGCCTCCGGGTACTCCCTGAAGAAGAAAGAACATATAATATATTTATTCTCTTTGAGATGAGCAGTTACTTTGGCTGAATTTTTGTTTTCTTTCAATCATTTGTGACTAATTTTAGAGCGATGTCTGTCCGTGTGTGTGTGCCCGTCTTAGTGTGTAGGTATGTATGTACGTAAGGTTTTTTATGGGATTATTTAACATTTACTTTTCAGAACAAATGATGTATTTCAAATGAAAACCGATATTAAATACCTTTAAACTAGCAATTCTTGTATATATATATATATATATATAATCTGAATCTTGGATGAAATGTTAATGAAATACGGGGGGTTTCGGGGGCGATAAATCGATTTATTTTTTTAGAAAACGTCAAAAATGATAAACTGGGAAATATGACTCTTCCTGACATCTACTGGCGGGTAGCCTGAAAGCTACTTGATAATAGATGACGTTGATAAAAAAAAACGACCAAAGCTCAGTCTTCCAGTTCCTAATGATTACCAGAGCAGTTCGTATTTTATTTATATTTTTGACATTATTCCGCATAATAATGTAGACAACGTGGTCACCGTGCCAGACTTTGCAAGACCATATGGAGTATAGAGCACGACAGACACGACACAGTATTCCTTATGTAGAGCGCCGGAACTAACGGACGACATAAGTTCACATCTTACAATGTAATTGGGTTGTTCATTTCTATAAGTCGAAAGTGGTGAATCTTTAGCGGGAAAGTGAACTGTATGTGGGTTTTTTTATGCTGACTTCTAAAAAAAAAAATCTAGAAGGAGTATAAGAGACTAAGTAAGACCTATTAATAAATTATTAAAATGAGAATGAATTATTAATCTTCTTAATGGCGAACAACGTACAAGCAATCAGGTGGAGTATCGTTTGGTTTCCGACAAAACGATCCGCCATTTTATAATGATTAAGTTTAACAATGATGCCAGGCCAATGGTGCTAATTCCTAATACGTAATAGAGTATAAGCCGAAACAGAATGAATTTTATAGACTTACTTAGTCGAAAGTTTCTAAGTAAAAGTAGTAGTCTATATCTGTCAGCGGGTCGATTCCGTAAAATGACAGCTAACAATTCTCGTTTGAAATCGATAGAAATAAGATACACATTGCGCATTTGAAATGACGTATGAAATTATATTTTTCTACACCGCAATGTATATTTTTCAAAAAGGTTAGCAATCTTTTTACGAAATGGACCCGCAAGTTTATTAATGATATTAACTGCAATATAGGGCAGATGTCCCGGTTGTGGATACCTAAAGCAATTGTCATAATGTAAATCTTCATTACTCCTACCTACTTACATAATGCCTGTAATTTGGTTCGCTGTGAAAGAAGTGCGTGTGTTTTACATTATATACACGATACGTAAAGTTTGTGTTGCGTAGAATGAGCATACCAAGTATCTACAAAACTTGTGAACCGATTTTGAGCAAAACAATTTTTATTTATTTATTATAACTCTATTATTGATTTTTT
Organism: Apoda limacodes; assembly: GCA_946406115.1. Classification (NCBI taxonomy): domain Eukaryota; kingdom Metazoa; phylum Arthropoda; class Insecta; order Lepidoptera; family Limacodidae; genus Apoda; species Apoda limacodes. The sequence continues at coordinate 45,578,750 of OX291540.1, forward strand.
CTATTTGTAGTACTCACTGGTAAAACGTTTGAGTGGAAGAGACATAACGATTTTAACTTGAATAGCTAAGACCTCACACGCAACTTTGTTTCTTGATATATTACTATCGTTTGTTTAGTTAGAGTTACTAAGTAAGTAATAAAAGTAAATTAAAGTTAATGTATTTTCACAGATATTTCGATAAAAATCACAAATTATAAGTGTACAGGTTTTAATGATTACACAGATGACGTCACAAAAAGCACGTCTAATGGCGGTGGCATGGCGTTTAAATCACCTTAACCCTGTTTTAAATATTTATTTTATTGTTAAATACATATGGCCATTATCGCTGGCGATTTAGTTATGTGTGTAAGCAATTAATAAAAATACAAAAATAATATAATACTAAATTTCAAAAACTAAAACCCCACTACGGAAAAAAATCGCTATGAATTTACGAATAGAATATTTTATTATTTCGTACTTGTCAGAGCGCATTTACTCCGTCGGTTTTAAGTTTTTAAACTTTTTTTAATCATTTTTGCTTGTATTTTCGCCAACAAAGTATATGCAGTGCCGCTCTATACTAAAATTTGTAACACAAGAGATGCCATTATCGAGTTAATGAAAACAAAGCACCAAGCAACAGCTGGTAAATATGTGTATTTATAAAATCTGTTAATTAAGCCCTTTTATTTGATACATTTAACACACACACACACATACATGGCACATTTTAAAGAATTTTATTTTATTACAAGACTTAATATAGTATAGTAATAATAAATATAGCGCGTCATATTAAATTAGTGTAACGCAAAGATGACTTATACATAGAAGTCATCTTTGGTGTAACGTGACGTTACATAGCCTATAACCCGTGGACCATCAACCACTTTTAACTATACTTCATTTGTCAAATTATTATGTGTAATTTATAGATTATGAGATACCAGATGGACATACATATTGACTAAAAACATATAGGTATCCTAGTCTTTTTGGCTTTGCCGTAGTCGGGTTAAAAGGGAAATAACAAAGAATGTAAGTATTTCAACTAACTTATATTCTTTTATTTCAGTTTAACTTTTATGTGATTTTGCTTGCCTCTGTCCCTTAATTACTTCAACTACAGAATTTTCGAACACATATTTAAGTTAATATTACCAACTTTTGCGGTATAATAACATTATATTTAAAACCCCTATAGAATACTTTATATCACATCAATCAAGTACACTATAATGTAACAAACAAAACCTAATACCCTCATTTTATAGCTTCGTGACGCCCAGAGGTTTATTGTTTCTTAATTACTGTAACTACTGAGTTTTTAATTAGACAACTCCTAATGAGTTATAAAGTCCTAGTACATAAATCTTACAAGCTCACACAAAATCTTCATAGAATTGAGGAATACAATATTATACATACATAGAAATAATCTTTCTTCGTATTAACTCGCTGAAGGTTAGTGTCTTAGAAGAAAATATATTATACATGCCATATCTATGGCTATATCATCAATATAAATAAATCCTTTCATAGCAAAGATACAGTGAAAAGATTAACCTTGAGCCAGGACTTGCATTACATTATATTAGAGCGCTTACACGGAATGTAAGGGTTGCAGGTTCAAGTCCTGGCTCGAGGTTAATCTTTTTACTGCATCTTTGCTATGAAAGTATTTATTTATATTGATTAGTTAAAGTCATCATTTATTAAGTTAAAATTACCAATGCCCTGTAAATTTTAATATCACATCGAAATACTTCGATTAAGCATAAAAATCCAATATACTTATTTATTCCTTCGTGAGGCCCAGGGGTTCACAACTGTCGGAACTTTAATCGGAGTTCAATTTACATCCTATAAAAACTTTCGAAATGTCGTAAATTGTCTGTTAATTATTCCCGGGCGGGCAATTATGTTACTAATCTTTTACCTCCAGGCAATAAAAAAAAAGAAAGTAACTACGTAATTGCGGCCTTTACTTTGTGGTCTTAACTTACTTTCTTGTGATAATTACATGCAATTTCTTTGTGTTTGCTTTTTATTTTACTTTATGTTATTAACCCTTTAAGTAGAATACCTACTTGGTTAGATGTTCGATACACAAAGCAAAATAGACGATTTTTGGTACAACAAGTGTATAAAACAGGCCATTTTATTTCAGACACTAAAGTCTGATATGGTGTGGTGGATATTTAAGTCGAGGATAAAATGGGTTTATGACAGAGTTGTATTTACGAATTAATTAAACATGAGATTGTATTTTCCACGCCATTTTTTTTAACGTTTTTAGGGTTCCTCTGGTGGTGTCTGTCCGACGGTTACAGCCAATTTACTCCGAATCTACTAAACCATTTAAGTTGAAATATTTCTGTTACTCAAACACGAAAAGTGTAATGTGAATAAATCAATAAGTTGGATATTTGGGTCGTTTTTTGCAAACGGTACCTTGTGACATATCAAATGAAATTGTTGTGAGAATCACAAATATATGACAATTTTAAAATAAATATTTATAAGAAATTTGCCCATCTTTTCTTCCCGCTTATCTTCGCAGCTATTAAGCCTAAAATTAAAAAAAAAAATACAAAAGCAGTTCTTTACTTATAGATAACAGCAAACTAAAAGAAGTCTGTGGTCTTAAAACATAACAAAATAGTAAATATTCTTTATTATTTACAATTTAATATAGGTTCTGTAACCCGAATTAACTTGACTTTACAAACAGTTTTGCTGACTATATAATTTATTGTTATAACCTATACACTTTTTTCACAGTCTTACTTTGTTTAAAAATCATTGTAAGAAAGATCCATTTGGCATAGGACGATCCCCACATGTATAATGAATATCGTAATAATATTACACATAAAATAAACGTTATTCACGACAACCTACACAGTGAAACTTACTTTGCCCAAAAAAGTACAGTCTCTTACCAACTCCTCTCTACATTGTAAAATATAATTATATGCCTTATTTCAAGACATTAACGTATACAATACAAAGTTGTTAACTTAATGGAGTGTAAAAGTAAGTTTGTAAGTCTGCCCACATTAAGCCTTGCCGCCTACTTTGCAATGATGTAAAGCTCCTCGAGGTTGTTTTTCAAGCTTTTAAACCCACACACTGAGCAAAGTTATAAAATAAATAAAAAAGGTGATTTTGACAACTTTTTACTTATATGGTATCCTTTTTAAGGTTCCGTACTACAATAAGAACAAAAAGAAAACCTCTGGCGAGATCCTTTTTCTTAGAAACGCACGGAGATATCAAGTTGAAATTACTCTTAATATAAAATACTAACGTGTAGCGAGTATGTTTTTTTATATACAATTGGTGATGTATTTTTTTGGATGCTGGCCTCTGTACTATTAAAATGATTATAAATTTTAGGATTGCAGCCCTTAAACTATAATTTGCTTTGCGATACGAATTAATTTTTCAAAAAAAAAATTAAAGAGAGATGAAAGCTAAAAACGCTCGACGTATAACCATATGAAGAGTCAGTCAAACGTAGTGATTATATTATCTTTGAATCAGTCAACATTGTATTTTGCAATAGGACGAAGTCCTAAAAAGTAAGTGAAAAATAGGTTATTTCACAAACGGATAGTGAATTTATAACAAGGAGAGACAGGAATTATTACAACCTAGCTGAACTGTGCCTGGGGGGTTCGAGACACCCATCAGAGGTCAAGTTATCACCAATTTAAAGGAAACTCCTTTAAAAACGAATAACTTTTATATAGTGAAAACCTTTGTTTGTGTCGCCATCAATGGTGGTGCGGGTTCGAATTCTGTTCCCCGCACAACACTGTATACCTCGATTAGATATCACTAGATGAGTTATAATAATAACTAAGGGCACATCCTCAGTGGATTCCAGCGCATTCAGGAACTGTTCCCGCGGGAATGTTTGGGGACAGAAATTTAACTTAATTTATTTTAGTGGCACATCGGTTACGTTTGTGTGTATTAATATCGGGTTTGATCCTCGTTATTAAAACGTAGTCGTTTAGAAGAATCCGAATCCCGTCCGAATCGCACTGGGCTGTTTTTTAAAGATTCTGTGAACTCTTATGAAATGTCTAACGAAGGTCAAAATACGAGTACATATGTACATACAGACAACAGAGTAGAGAACCTCCACTCTTAGACAGTGCTTCCAATAACTGATGTTAAAAAAAAGTCTACATGGGCTAATAATTCTGATAATGATACTAATTTTAAAACATCAACTAGCGCAGTTATCTATGCCAAAACATCTTTGAATTTTTTACAACCGCCCAGTGTGCTGCAATTGTTCTGTTTGTGGACAAAAACCTTTTGTTCAGAACATCGGGCGCGTGACCGAAAACATTGTGGCCAATAATGTATTTAAGTCAAAGATTAACATTATAAGTACATTGAATTAAGGAAAAGAAGAATTATTGGTTTGTTTTTTCTTCTAGGTCCGAAATTAGTATGCAACAGAGTAGCTTAGTAGTCGACGCGACTGTTTCTGAATGTTTTAAAATAAAAAAAAATTTAGAATCTGCAACTTGAATCTTTTAAAGACTACCCATAATTAATGCAATATGTGCTTTTTATTATACACCCTACCACTTCTTTTTAGTATCACAATTTATATTACGTAGTCTAAAACCATACAGCTGTATGGTATTACTGGAAATAAGTATGCTAAATTGGTTTAGATCCCATCTAGTGCATAGATTCAGTCAATGGGTACTACTCCGGATCCCTTTGTAGCTTTATCGGGTGTTACTTGAGGGCTACTTGACTCTATATAATTAAACACCTTTATCAACGATTAACCTCCTAACTTCTCTAATGCCAGTTGTCTCCTTTTCGCTGATAGGCTAAAAATAATTTCGAAGAACTAATACCAATGAAGATATAGCAAGTCAATTGCTTCAGAGAGATTTTGGTCACCTATGCTCGTAGTGTTTTCTGAATGGGATGGATCTCAATGTAATTAAATATTTTGTGCATATATTATCCAAAAAAAAATGTCATTATAATCTGATAAATAACTTCACAACATCATTATATTCTCCTGTCCAGTCCTGTCTTGTGACTACATGCTAAAAGAAGTTCCTACTGACAGTGATTTAGGATATGTTATGGACACCAAGATACATTTTAACTTACATATCGATAAAATCAGCAAAAAGTTTTTCTAAACGTTAAAGTTGCTTTTACGAAACGACGAAACTGCAAGGATTTTAAAAACCCAAGCACTAAAATTGTACTTTTTAATTCTTTGGTTCGCAGCAAATTAGAGTACTATAGCGTGACTAAGAAACCTTTCTATACATAAAAAAGACTAGAAAGTGTTCAAAAGCTTTTTCTGTAGACAACAAGAAATGAATGACTTAAAAAATCCAGTAAAAAGAAAAATAAACCAAAAATGACATACTAAGAGCTTTAAACGAATAATTAACTCAGTTATCGCTTTTGCGCCTTATAAACGATCCATTTGGATTATAATAAAATAATACTAAATAGAATCAAATACAGTCAGCAATTACTATGGTCTAAATTAAACGCCTACCTGTCGGCAACGCGCTTGAGCGCTTTATGAACCGTAAAAACCATCGAGTCATCGACCAGTTAGTAGTTAGCACAGTGAGAGTTTTACTTCGAACACTGGACAAAAAAAAACATGAACAATATATTATTTGGACGTGTAATCAACATGTTAGTTTAAATAACTGTGCTTTAAAAATACGCTATATGTTCTTTATAATTAAGTGACTGTGCATAACATAAGTGATGTACTAATTTAATTTTCTTTGGTACTTATAGTATAGAGAGTATGTGCTATCTAATCTTTCAATCACTATCCATGTATTATTATAAATGTGAAAGTAACTCTGTCTGAATGTTTGTCTGTCTGTTACCTCTTTACGCTAAAACCGATATACCGATTAGGATAAAATTTGGCATGGAGATAGTTTGAGTCTCAAGAAAGGACATAGGCTACTTGAAAACTTCAGGTGTGAGTCGGTTTTTTTCTATAATTAAGTTGTCGTTGTTGTTGTGTTGTGTATAATGAAATTTATTATAAATCGGCTATCAGTGTAGGATTAAAACGATAACTTCTCGTTTATTATAAAAAACCAACTCACCCTTTACGTTTTCAAGCTCAAATTAAATGCCAAATTTCATCTTAATCGGTACAGCGGTTTAAGCGTAAAGAGGTAACAGACAGAGTTATTTCGCATTTATAATATTAGAATGGATATATTTTTGATTGCCATTAGTACTAAATTTTTCTTATATATGTATTTTGATTCAAAATCAAAAATTAGTGCGGTAGTACTGCACAAGCAACTTTTCTTGAGAATATTTTTTATATTTGAGAATTTAAACAAAAAGATTATTGTGTCTTTAAAAAAATCTATTATTTAGCAAAAAAAACAAACCACTAGACCGATTTTGCTCACACTCTTTTCAGATCTAATTTATGACGTGGCGTATCGATTGATATGGTCACAAGAGCAATGATATCGAGGGGCAAAAAGAGGTAACAAACATACATGCATACATATATACATACACTCAAACACACACACACATCACTCTAAAAATAATAGCAAACGACTCTTCAGTGTGACAAACTAATATGTTACTGTTGCTCTTAATTATAAGCTAAATGTTAACGTTTTTATTTGTTGTCAAATTGTATTTTCTATTCTTGCAATGGGTGTTGCCAAAGTTCGTAAAACTTAATGAATACTTCCAGAGTAGTGAACCGAAATGGTAGAATTGGATGAAAAGAATGAGAATGACATTCAAAGAATTGTCATATTGCTTTCTTTCACGAGACTATGTTTTGCAGAAATCAATCCGAATAACTGCGATAATCATATCCCTACGTTCTATCTAGGTGTAAAAATTTTAAATGAACTTAAAAAAACCGGATATTATAAATAAACCAGATTATTTAAAAGAATTTTAAACTAGAGTTAAGAAATTCTTAATAACTGGTTCTATGGAGATCCAAAAAAGATACGATTACTCCTACCCCTATTACCTTAATTAAAATGTCTAATGCCAGAAGAAGCAATCAGTGAGTAAATCCTGTAAAAAATTTCCACATTAATGCCTATAATTACAAGAGATCTTCATCAGAAAATCGATGAGGATTGGCGAATGTTCCCGTCTGTAATTAAGTATTCCAAATTAGAAGTATCGCAAATGAAGACGTATAACTTTTGGTCAAAAGTTTTGACGCAACCTAAATGATTGCGAAAATTTTGCTGGTTTTGTCCTTAGCGTATTATCTCTTTCACACGCCAATTCAGACTTTGAAAAAATATTCAGTGAGGTTAATTTGATAAAAACAAAACATGGCAACTTAAAATTTCGAAATGGCACTATTTTTGAACGACCTATCCAACAACAACCCACACTAATGGGAGGGGAGGTATCCAAACATAATATAATTCTTTGTCGGGAATACCCATGCCTTATTATAGCTTTCTAGTTCTAAGAGTCTTTGAACTAAACTATAAGGGTTCCTTGTTGTGTTGTATGGAACCCTAAAACCGTAAACGGAGTAACTCGCACATGGAAGTTTAATATCTCTCCATATTTTAAATCAATCACGAACAAAGCCTGCTGTGTTAACTAGTATGTAACAGGTGAATACCATAGATAAGTAGGTATGTTACACAAAAAATCTATAAATACATAAAATAGATTAACATAATGAAGCGTTAATAAGCTTGCTTGCTTTTATTACATTGTTTGCTTTTCGCAAAATATTTATAGATCGTGTGTGGGTTCGTGATGGCGGAACAAAATGGCGGCTGTACGTCAATGAACCATTAAAGTCCACCGTTATTGATGATGAGTCATTGATAAAAATTTATAGGAACGCTTTAATTGTAGACTGTTACAAGTGGTCAGAAAAAAAACCACCCCGGTGCGTGTCGTACAGTCTGTGTTACTGTTAGGGTTCCGTGGAATGAGATTTATGGCCGATCCGGAAATGTTGTGAATCAATTTTCTTAAAAGGATAAACACTAATGTTTCAACTTTTAAAGGAAATTTTCTCGCAAAATAATATACATCTCGTTTCTTTAAACCTAAAATGCATTTGAGAATAGCTATCATACAACACCCCACACGATAGAGGCGTGTAATAATAGATCATAGACTAAGGGATGAAACGCACCCATTTCTGACGACAATGTTCGAGTCTGAAAAAGGCCTTTCACCCGAACACTCTACTTTTCATTTTGAATATGACTATTATAATACTCGACTATTTTAAAGCTCTTTATTTCGATACCAAAGATGTGAAAAAAAAAATCAGCACGCACTAAATAGCATTAAATCCGCCATTTTAATTTTTTTGATGACACCTATTTAAGAACACTTGAGCTATAAAGACAAATCTGCCGATACATTAATTATATAGATCCATCCAGCCGGTCGAAAAATACGAGGTAATAAAGAAATTTATATACATATACATACAAGATACGCGCGAAAAACATAACCCTTCTGTTGCAGTCGGGTAAAAAGACTTTAATTTGTAACGATCTACCTTAATGAATTTAAGCGCGGTTTTCTGGTACTTTTAAACCACATATCTGGTATAACCAGGTAACATCACAAACAAAAAACCTAGTATTGATCAAAGTGAAGCTGTATAGGTGACTCACTTTGCCCAATATAACTGAATTTTTCTTTTTTTACTTTTCGCCCTTAGGGCCAACATTTACTACCTTCGACACGCTTTTTCGATATTATATGGTCTACTATCAGAGTATGAAAGATGAAAAAAGATTTTTTACCCCTATGTTTAATGTATGGTGAGGTACCCTTAGTTTAATGGTAGGTACTGCGGTTCACACAAAACACCTTAGTGTGTTTTTTGACAGTCGATGCTAGGACGGGGTAGAGTTATAAGGCGTTGTGACATACGAACGGAAGAACGGACAGACACGACCAAAATAAGTTCCGTTTTAGCAATTTGGCTTTTATCCTAACTAATAAACTAAATCCTATGATTCTTGCTTTATGTCTTTTTTTGTTTTGTTAAAATTAATTTGTGTTCATTGTTTTTGTATTTTTATTATAAATGTATTTTATGTGAGCGTCATGATGTTGATTAAATGTTTGTCTATTGTCTATTGCCTAATATAAATTTGAGAAAATTTGTTTGTTTGTTATTGCTGAGCGTCGCTACGGCAAAAACCAATTAAGCTGATTTTTGAAACAGAGGGATCTCTTTTAGGTTAAAATTTCGCCATTTTTACATCATTGTTTTTCTTCATTTTATAATTAATAACCCAGTATGGAATAAAATACTTACAAATTCACAAAAAATAAAAAAAATAAATAAATAAAACTTTTATATCCTACTTTATTACCTCTTCAGCACAACAAATATACACGTCATTCTTTACTAGCAACTTAAATTTTTATTAACGATAAATACACATCCCTATTCCCTATGTTACCCCTACCTAAGATACGATATTAACACGTCATCCTTAATTTAATAAAAGTTAAATATTAATTTTAATGAAATTAATTACATGACATATCTTTTTATGGTAATTCCATACGCCGTAAAATAGACCTATGTTTAAAATTTCATCAAGTTTTTTTGTGATGGGTAAAAAATGTTAAACGCTATAGGACGAATAAAAAAGTGCGGATTACACGTCATGTTAAAATGTTTTCACTTCTGCCGGCACTCCCGGAGTGCAACCCGTTTTTTTTTTTTGTGATAAATTTGTGTCATGAACTGAAAAAAAATTTATACTGTTTTTTTCAGCCAATCGTGTAAAAATATATACGTAGAAGAAACATAGTGCAAGTGACTAGGTCAATGAATTAGTAAGCTGAAGCACATACGTCGCTTGTAGGAAAGACAATTGATGGAGAAAGAACAGTGCTAAAGTTAAAACCGCGATTTGGAAACCCGTAAAACGCACTGTGGAATGGCCTGTAAGTCACTGGAAGCAAGTGGCTCGGAGACTATATTTGTTATAGACAAGTGTGCAAATTATGGCAAATATCCCATAGTGTTCGATCCACGCATCGACGGCTTTTTTGTTAGTTTGTGCATTCAACCCTAACGATTAGACAGCAATCTTCAAACACAGTTTCGTGTTATTCGTATCCTGTCAATCGGGATTTTAAACAATGTGTGACCCGTTTAACCGATGGCTGCAATTCCTGACAAAGTTACTGCCAGAGCAATTTTATGGTGACTTCTGATTTCGGCGAGAATTGCTAATTAAGCGGTGATGGTAACAATTAACTACCAAACCATTACAATAAATCTATATTTTGTTTTTACACGTAGTAGTAATTTTTAAGCATTTAAAAAAAATATGTCTTAATGTACCGACGAAGTTTATAACTACAAGTGCACTAATGGATTTAGTAGGTTTATTGGTTTTAATAAAAGCGAATTATCATAATAGTAGGGAATGGATTTTTAGAGGTGTATTATTACCATTATAAAGAAATATGTGAAGTACTGAAACAGAGTAAAATAATATAATATTAATGGCTACCTGAAGATTAGTGTCAAGGTAAGAGATTTTTTTCAATTACGTCATATAACTAGTCTTGGGTTAGTATGCAAATATGCTCATGCTGATTGTTTTGGCCAATACAAATAATTTATTACCTTGACCCTTTTCAGCTGGTTCTTTTAACGTTTGACAATCGAATTTTTATTTATTTGTGAACCAAACTGTACTTATTAAGTTAGTGTAGTAAGGGCGACAGACATGTAAACATGAAAATTTAGTGTAGTCAGTGCGACTTGTTGTTAACATGAAAATAAGCAGAAGGTAAGCAAAGCAGTGGATGACAAATGTTATAAATTTATACTTATTTAAAACTTTCTTGATTGAATGTTGTTAGTTGATGCAAAAAATATAATAATATGACAAACAAAATACATGTAAAATATTACTTGTTGTACATTTTTGACACAGACAAGATTGGTACATTTTATTATAATATAAAGACAAATGAATAGTCCTTTGCCTGTTTATTTGTCCTTAGTATATACAATCTTTTAGTTCGTCCGATTGCGATAAAACTTGAGTTGTGCACATGGCCGATACATTAATCTTACAAACACACAAAATCTTCATAGATTTAAGAAATACAATATAAATATACATACATATAAATAATCTTTTTTCGTTTATGAGTCTTCGAAGAAAATATACATGCCATATCTATGGCTATATCATCAATATAAATAAATACATACATAGTTGGGATTTTCTTCAGCCAGACTTGTGCCTCGAAAGCGCAATGGTAGAGCGTTTACGCGGAAGGTTTAAGGAGGAAGGACGTTTGCAGGGTCAAGTCCTGGCTCGAGGTTAATCTTTTGACTGTATTTTTGCTATCTAAGTATTTATTAATATTACTGATATAGCACATGGCCGATAAGGTTTTTGAATTAGTACATCCATTTTACAATGTTTTTTATGTAATTTAGTGATAGTTTGAGTATTTTCTATGTAAATTGGAAGGACGGAAGGTAGAGGAGGAAGAGAAGAGAGAAAAGACGGGATAGAGATTTAATTACACAATTAATGTACAAAGTTCAATTGTATGCTAATCAAAACAACGTTCGCCGGGCGAAATTATATACAATAAACATTCGCAAAATAGCATTTGCATACATATAAGAGAGAAAAGAGAAAAGAAGGGAGAGAGATTAAGTAATAAAATTTTGGACAAATTTCAAGTTTATACCAATAAAAACAACGTTCGCCAGGTCAAACTAATTACAATAAATATTCGCAAAATATAATTTGCATACATATCACGAAATATCCGGAAATATAAAGACTTCAACCTTGAAATTTGGCCAATAAGTTCCTTACACGATCACAGTATGGCCACTGTTTGCCGCTTTTTAGTATCGACCCCACGAACCCTCAGGACGATCCTGTTACCGCCCATTTGGAACACAGTTGCATGTATACACACTACATTACTTTTTGTAGTGTTAGTAGTAAAGTATAAAGCAATTTTTGTATGAAAAGAACGAGGATATGATAGGATTTGCTAAGCTTTGGCTAAGAAAAGATTTGACACGTCTTTGGCCACTTATATTGTGTCAATAATTAGATGCCTACGAAAAAGAGCATCGATTATTATTTTCAAAGCTATTTTATTTAGATAAAAATGTTACAGGATGCGTAAAAAAAAAAAAGAAAAGAATATTACCAAATAATAATATGGAATAAAAAATATAGCTTCAAAATATCTGCAGAATAACTTTTAACACAATTGTGTTATAGAGAGAGTAAAATTTCGTTAAAATTATTATATAAATAAAGATTACGTCATAGATAAATGATTACATTTTGAGGTTCCCCTTCTGAAATGTTTTTGCACTCGAATGCGTCGGAGTACTAAAGGTATTATTATTAAATAAACTATTCATTTTCTATTCTTTGAAATTTGAAATAATTATGAGTTGTGTACCTTATCTGATCAGTTTAAAACGTGAGTCTGAAAACAATAAAATATACTATTTATTGAGAAACTAAGTTACCGCCCACATGGCAGGATTTTTACCACGTCACACCATCAATGACATAATTCTGAGTAATATTTTAGCATTTTTGGAACCCCCAGTTTTGCAACTGGCATTTGCATTACCAATGCACGGTAGGAGGCCCGATGGTATGTTGCCTGTTGTTTGTAAAATAGGTCAAAGAAGATACAGTAGGCAGATACTCTACTGCATCACTGCTCTAGTGCGTCACCATATTACGGTGATACCGGAAGATAAAATAAGATGAAACGAATAACTGGATACTGACAGAAAGTTCAAATCGACTTAATCTAGATTATTCAAATTAGTTGGAATTAAAATCTACCGATTTTTGTATGGCATTTTTACATACATACTTAATTTAGAGCCTTTTTACCCGACTGACGAAGAAGCATGATAAAGCAGAGTAATGTTTTTCGCATGTAGGTATGTGTATATGTGGGTATATCCGTTCCAGTGTGACCTCCTGGAGCAGTGTGACCTGGATCTCCTGATTGTTATAGGGTAAATAAAATAGTCAAGCGCAAAGTAATGCACGGACAGACAGACAGACAAGCAAAAACATCCCACATTATAAATTTCCCCTTATAAATTTTTTGTTACAAACATATCTTGTATTACTTTTTTAATTTATATTCATATGAGTCGGTGGTGGCCGAGGGGTTTCGATTTCACTTTGCGTTCTGAGTCGCGGAGGTTCGGGTTCTGGCGTGTACCAATAAGTCTTTTTCTTAATTTCTCAAGTACATTGATTATTCACACCACTGGATTTTCGGTGAAAGAAAACATCGTGACGAAACCTACATACGTCAAAAAAACAAAAAAGACACATGTGAAGTCCACAATTCACACTGGGCCCCCGTGTGGACTATGGCCTAAATCACCCTACGTATGAGGCTGATAAGGCAAAATCTATATATTGGCCTTTTCTTCTTGCCATTTTTATATGCAAGTGCGTTGATATATCCGCTGTAGAATCCTGGGACCGGTAATCAACGCCTCAACAAGTTTGTGGGACGAAATACCATCGGTGGAAGGAGAATGTTACAAGCATATGTATTTGTTTTATTTAGTTTCATTAGTGTCATGATGGTATTTTTTTAATTTTACGAAAAGGTAAATCTTTATAATGCGGTCGAAACTATTTTAGGGGTGCTAGTTGAAGAGCAGAAATGCAGAAATGCATGGTTATTGAAAAATACTAATTTTAAATTTCTTAGAAGCCAACCTTAGATTTATGACAACAGAATTTTCTTAAAGAAGGACTTACAAAAAATCATATCGCTTATATACACTTGTCACGGTATATAAACGTACCTAGATAAATTATAAATTTGTAAATGTGTACAAAAATGCATTTTGAGTTGCAAACTTTTGAGTTTTGATGCGCACTACGTTTAAATTTCTAAGAAAATATAGTTTTTAGTTAATTTATATGGACGTGCTTATAGTAAAAAAGATTTTTATCAAATTGTTTTTGCTTTTTAGTCTGTTTTCATTTGTTATAAAAATCGCTATTATAATTTTACTTATTTTTTTAAATTTGAGATTTTTCGGTAAAATTACATTAAAACTTGATAAAACCTGAAACAAAATATTGGATATTTCATTGCTATCGGGTTATGAAGTATATACAAACAGAGTTACAAGTCTCTTTCTCATCAAATACTTGGTTAAAAATCGATTCCAAATTTGTACGGCACACAAGAAAGTTGATAGGAATATAATAAAAACGAAAACTTTTAATACCTACGCACAAGTTAAGCATAAGCCAATCTTATTGCTATTTATATCAACAAAAAAAAACGTTTAACATATCATAAGGTCAATAATGACTCATTGACCATTTTAACGGAGCACAGTAAGTGAATTAAATAGCCGAATTTCACGGTTTTGATTTTTGGCCGTAAAAAAAGCGCTTTTGCGCCCACTGGCCGCGATCGAATATCACCCACTTTTGTTAGTGAAATGTTTGTTCGAGAAGATTAATTGTATTTGCTAATCACAGTGTAATTGTATTTTTAAGGCACGTTGTTGTTTGCATTGAATGTTTCAAATTAATTTTGTTTCGTCATTGGATCCTAATGCTATTGTATGCATTTTAAATTCACGTGATAATCCATATTATAATATTATAAATGCGTAAGTAATTCTGTTTGTCCGTCTGTCTGTTTGTTTTCTCTTCAAGCTTAAATCGCTGTACTGAGAAAGATGAAATTTGGCATGGTCATAGTTTGAGTCTCGAGAAATGACATATGCTACTTGAAAACGTCAAGTGTGAGTTAGTTTTTTTCTATAATTGAGGAGTTTTTGTCGAAACCCTACACCGATAATCGAATTTATGGGACCACGGGAAAATTTGGCATGGAGATAGTTTGAGTCCGTCGGAAGGACATAGGTTACTTGAAAACGTCAAGCGTGAGTCTATAATTGAGAAGTGCCCTTGAAATCCTATACTGTTAACTGAATTTAGGGCAGGTGGAACCACGAGAAAAAGCTAGTCTTATATATTTTCACAAGCAATTCTTGAACTTATAAAGTCAAAGTCAAAGTCAAAATGTTTCATTCAAATAAGAATTTTACAATCACTCTTGAATCGTCAAAGTTAAGAAATATTATTTTTTGAAATCCGGTTCACAATGTTGTTGATTTCTACCGAGAAGGATCCGGCAAGAAACTCGATAGTTACTCTTTTAAAAAAATCATAAAAACTAAAAATACAATCAAAGTTTTAAATAAAAATTTTAAGCTGCACAGTTTTATATTATTTCCATTTTAATTTGGTTTACCTATGCATTCTGTAATTGAGCATCTTCAGTCCCAAGGATTTTTATCATTAACATGGTCTGAAATATTGTAGCATGCTTTTTTACAAAGTACTACGTTTGATAAAAGATTTAAATTTACTTATTGATAGCTTTTGAATATTATTGGGAACTTTGTTGTAAAAGTGTATACATTGCCCCATAAATGAGTTACTTTTTTGTGTAGACGTGTATCATGCACCAACAGATTATTTTTACCTATAGTATTTACTTTGTGAACGTCACTATTCTTGCGGAAACTATTGATATTTTTATGTACATATAAAAGATTTTCATATATGTACTGCGACGCTAAAGTTAAAATATTTACTTCCCTAAACCTATCCCTCAGAGATATCCTAGATCCTAATTTATAAATAGCACAAATTGCCCTTTTTTGTAACAAAAATATTGTATTTACATCAGCAGCGCTACCCCACAATAGGATACCATATGGAAATAGCTAAAATGTACTATTTTTGCAGTGTCGACATCAGTCAATTGTCTTATTTTCTTTATCGCATACACAGCAGAGCTAAGTTTTTTGGCTTGTTTTAAATTAAAATTTTATTTAATTTTAAATTAAATTATTAGGGTTTGTTGCTATAACTTTGCTTAGTTTCATCTCATCAGGAAACACACCACTATCAACACAACTATTAAAAATTATGGCTAAGGGTTGTGCTATAACATGAATTATTGAGTTTATAGTTTTTACAGAAAATCCCCAAATGTCTGTGGTGTTTTTTTATTTCTAATGTTTAAATATATTTATGATATCCGTAGGACTAATGTTTTTAAATACAAAGGGAACTTTACATTCAGGAGCATTAGTTTTTATTAATTTTTCTGCTAAAATTGGACGTCAGTTAAGATATTCAGTTGTTTTTAAAGGAATATTGCTAAAAAAAATTTCAAAGGCAACTGCTACCTCAGAATTTGTTTTGAAACTAGCATCATCTACAATCAACTCAAAGTCCTGACAAGAGTTCCTAGCTTTACCAGTTTCATTATTTATTATGTTCCATGTCGTTTTTATTTAATTTGTTGAATTTTTTACTTTATGTCTGAGGTGAATTAATTTTGCAACAAGACAGACTTTTTTAAAGGTTTTTGAGTATTTTTTACATATTCCCTTAATATTTGGCTATTATTATATGTTTTTTCTTTATATAATTCATACAGCTTACGCCTACTTTTAAAAATACCTGGGGTAGCCCATTCACTATATTTGTGTATCTCGGAAACGGCTTGAACGATTTGGATGAAATTTTGTATTTCGATAGGGATTTGCTTGTTATGTTTACCTATATAACTGTATTTTATTTTTAGAAGCGATTTTTAAAAAAAAATATTCAAAAAAAGATATCTTGAGCTAATTTCGGTCGCCTAGGTCCTGCAATATAAATTAATGTCGCCTGTCTATTCACCTGCTAGTTCTGTGATAAATCTGAGTTTAAATTTATTTCATCATATTAAAAGTAAATACAAGTTTTTTAATCTTATTACTTGTGAATTATTTGTCATTATATTTAGAGGTCATAGTAACCCCTAAGTATTTTCTGAAAAAATATTTAAATGGCTGCCTATTATGTTTACACTGACGGTGTAGGCTTCGTAATTGGGTACGGAACACTTAAAAACCTAAGAGCATTTAGAGAGGAATTTCGACAAAAGTAAAAGAATAACAATGAGTTGGTATTTAAAGCGAACCTACATAGGTATTAAACTTCAAAGACGTAGTTCGCTCAACCTCTATTTGTATTCCATCTTACGAATTAAATTTTCTAAAAGGTAAATTAATTAGGTACTCACCTTTGCCTAGAGCCAAGTGTATGAAACTTAAACAGATCATTAATTTCAGGACAGCCATCTTGAATTTTAGACCAACCGCGGCACCTTTTATCTGTTAACAAAGACTCAAATAAATTTAAAATTAATACAAGAAATGTTCAGGAATCCCTATAGGTATTTAATTTTTTGTAATCAACTTATACCTTCTATATAAACAAATGATATAAAATACACATATTTTGGATGTACGTAAATATTTTGGTTTTGTTGTCCGTTGTTAAGTAATGTACACACTCAATTTATTTTAAATGATTTAATATGACTGTTATGTTGCCACAGGCATTGTTCGCTCCACGACAGGGGCACAGGCCTATTCTTGCAGGAAGGAGGCTAAGGCTAGTCCATAGCACAGAGCCAGTGCAAATTAACATACATTTGTCTAGCTTTAGCCAATCAAATGTAAGAGCTTTCAAGCCGCTGACTTGGCTTGACGACCGCTGTCACGTGACAACACAGCCTGCACCTCCAAAGCACAGAGGAACTCACATAAATGTGTCACGAGATAGTCACCCATCCAGTTGGAGTTAGTCTGTCGGATACGAACGTGCCCTGGCCACGAGTCTCATTGTTATGAACAATTGATAACAATACTTTATAATGTTTTATTACATAAACATTCCCTAACTACGTAACTTTCGATAACATTTCAGATATGAGCGAGCTTTTCTTGTCTGCATAAGCGCAGTAAACTAAAAAACCCCTAGTAGGTACTCTTGTTATCTTACGCACCTTCCTAAGCAAGAGTCACGGTCAAGGAGCAGATACGCAATTAGACGGTATCACGCTAATTATTAATTACCGTAGTTGGGGCGGGTATCGAACAGTCTCGTTCTGATGAGCAGGCGACCAAGCATGCACTAATGCTCTTTTATTTTACGGTATTCACATGGCTTGCACATTTTATGGAGGGCAGTATCTAGCAGTGTAAATACCTGTTAGTGTGTGCTCTACTTGACTTAGTAAGTCGATGTAATTAAGACTAATGTGGATGTGTTACGTATTGTCAGTGTGAGTGTGAAGACAATCACACACGTAGCTAGAATATGTATAAATATACCAAAATATATCCATACATGAAATATATTTAAAGTTGCATGTTGTCACTCAAAGATCACTATAGAAAATATATAGTAATATGCCTGGCTATAATTTACATTAATATATATTACAGCTCCGTGAAATGTACTTAAGTGTAGTCGTCATGACTATTTTTGCAGGTGGACATAGATAGAATTTTTTAATAACTATATCAATTTGCATAAAATATTTTTTTACAGAAAGTTCACTCATGATTTAGATACTTGGCTTTGAGGACATATACCACTGTTATTTAAAGAAACGAATTAAAAAAGAAAGTAACGGCCAACAGCTGTACGGTTGCATTTTTCTGTACATAGTAAGTACTTAAGTATATTTTTTATATATATATATATATATATACAGTGTTCTTTAGTAGTATTTTATATTCCGACATTTTTAATGCATTTCTTTACTTTACTTTGTATACCTACTACATTTTTTCTATCTATCTATCTTTTATTTATCTATGTGTAAGTCAGTACGGAGTACCCTTGTGGACGTCCTTTTTATGCAACGAACACCTTGAACTCTTTATTGTAACCATCTGCTCGATCCGGGGACGAACCTGACGCCCGGCGCGTTGTACTGTATGTTGTATATGTTATACCTTTTACAATAAGAAATACTCACTAGCGACAGCCATGATTGTCTGCCCTAGTAAATTTCTCCGAAATTCCTTAAATATCTGTTTTTGACACCTGTACCTATTGTTGACGAGTTGACGATGCTCTTTTCGCGTAGGTACTTATTATATTATCTATTTATTATACTGTTTGACTCTTTGTATATTTTCACAGTTTCAGCCAATTTCAGCCCAGTCACGGTTCCCAACTTAGGGGTTTTCCTCCCAGATTTAGGGGGTAAATAAGTCAGATGGGATTTTTTTAGAGGTCTGAAATTTTTAGAGGTTTTTTCAGGGATTTTTTGACTCTTTAATATTTTTAAATTGATTATACGAATATTTATTTCTTGATCTAGCAACTTATAACGACATCTTGTACGTAATTCTACAACCGCTCTGTGGTGACTGGCGGCAATACTGGCGCCACTGGCGGCCATTTTATTGTCTGTGCATATGGCGGTTATTTTTGTGTATACGTCTATATTTTTTTAAACTTAAACGTATGTTTGTCATTAGCTTATGTCAGATAGGATACCTAGGAAAAATAGGTAAAGAATATTCTTATGACGATTATTATTTCGATTTGGTTTGTTTTGTGTGTCAACAAGAAATGTATATATGATGCCTAAGGAAAATAAATATAAATAAAAATGAAGAAGGAAGCATTGTGAGTTAAATAAAAGCAAGTAAAAAACGTACAGTCAGAAGTACATGAAGATTTAGGAAACAGATCTAGAACTAAAAGGTAAATAGATTTCATTACATTTTTGTAATTTATAAATGATCAAGTCAAACAATTCAATTCAATATTTATGATTTTTTACAATAGTATCATCGGCGTCATCTAACTGCGGCTGTACGGCAGTACTCGTTCTTCAATAAAATTTAAAAAGGTATCTTTATTTAGTTAGGTATATAGGTGATGTTTGATATATTATGGCTTTTTCAAAGTTTATTTCCGGTTTGGACATAATGCATACTTAAACAATATTTATGAAAATTTCATTAGTTTTTTTTTAAACCATTCCTGTTCTGGCTGCTTTGGCCTTTTCAGAAATTGACTGAGTGGTGTTGGTGTTGCCATGATTGTATGTTTCCCTATTTTTTCACCAAAATCAAAGCAAGTTGTGATTATACTTCCTAACTATACATACATCATCATGTGTCATTCAATTCATAATTCAATCATGTTATTTACAATTTATGTTTTTATTGCGGGTTGGCTTGCACCAGATGTTACGAGTGAGACATTGGCGACCTGTAAATATTGCCGTGTTGTGTTCAAAGCCCACAAAAAGGACTTGGTTAGTCACGCTTAAACTGAAAAACATAAAACCACAGCCTGGGAAAAATCAGCAAAAGCATATAAATCTATTTCTGAAGTATATTGATATTAAGTAAGTATATATTGATGCGTATAGATGAGGTAGGCAGAGGTATGCGAGGATCGTAGCAAGTGGTAGTCTTATGTATGTATGTATGTATGTATAAACCAGTCTTGTCAGAAAGCATGAAAATTGCCGGGTTGAAAATCGCTGCCTTTATCGCCGAGCATTGTTCCTTGTTAACTGTATATCATTTGATTATTATACTCCCTCAATTAGATCCTTCATCAGATGCTTTAAAAAACCTATAAATTCATCGAAATAAGTGTACAATGCTAATAAAAAATGTACTTGGTCCATCGATGCTCGAAGCTTTGGTTGAAGATATAGGAGATTTTATGTACTCCATTATAATAGATGAAAGTACTGATCTTTCTACACAAAAAGTGTTATGCATTATGATTCGCCTCCTTTTACACAAGGCAGTTACAACTTTTTACTGAATAATACAGATAATAGAATGTGATGCAAAAAGTGTGCATGAAGCAATTGTCAATCAACTTAAAGAGGATGGCATAAAAATTGAAAATATGATCGGAATCGGCGTTGAAGGAGCAAACGTTATGGTTGGTAAACATAATTCGGTGACTGCTATTTTCAAAAGAAAACTGCCTGATTAAATTGTTGTCAAATGTGTTTGCCACTCTTTGCTTTTTTGCGCAGAAAAGGCGGCTGAATCATTACCACGCCAATTAGAATTTCTTGTAAGAGAAACCCATAACTGGTTTTCATACAGTCCTAAACGTTTAGACTATTACAGAAGATTATATGAAACCATGAATAATAACACTGATCCGAAAAAAATCCAAGGACTTAGCGGAACTCGCTAGCTCGCTCGTTATCAAGCTATTTACACAATGTTGGAGCAGTGGGAGGAATTGAAGCTGCTTTTTTCTATTTAAAAATCTGATGACAAATGTTACATGGCGTAACAGCCTTATGATATCATGATTTTTAAGCGTTATTGATATTTCTACAAAATGAATTAAAACATGTGACGCAATTAAACTTACTTTTTCAGAGTAACAATGTTGAACCTATTAAATTGTTTGAGGATTTGTTTTTGTTGTACAAAAATATACTAAGACGACTTGTTGTATTTTCACAGTTGGAAAAATTGGTGTACTCTGAACTGATAGAATTTCATTTTCGGGAACATCTGATGCATACAGCAGCAATGTATTTTGGTTTTGACTTTCATGCCATATCACAAGAACTTAAAGAAAAGGATCTGTTGGATGTCAGGGAACGATGCAAGAACTTTTTATTTTCTCTGGCCGTGCAGATTCAGAAATTTATCTTTGAAATTTATCACTGTTGAAAACGGTTGCTGATTTGCACCCAAGAGTTGCTACATCTCAAATAAAACCCGATATAAAACCAATATTGAATACACATCCAGAGAACTCATATATATGGCAAGAAAAATGACATCGAGTCTGAGTGGCACCAATTAAGTAATAAAATATGGACGATTTCCTCTTTTTTAGCTGATTTTTATTTTGAAGTTTATAATGATTGTGACGCAGCTGGCTGTAAACGTTTTGAAAATATTTCAAAATTCGGATTAGCATTTGCCACTGTTCCAATTTCAAACGCGAGTGTCGAACGTGCATTCTCTGTCTATAATGTCGTAAATAAGTTGCGGAATAGACTATCTATTAAAATGTTGCAAAGCATCATGATGGTCCGATTTACATTAAATCGAAATAGTGGATCTTGTACAACATTTAATCCATCCAATAGAATGTTAAATTTATTAAATGTCAACATGTATGATTTCAAAAAATCTGAATCTTCTGATGAAGACAAAATATATTATATATTAAATTACTTATAATAAAAAGACTATAGGCGGGTATGCAAAAAGTTCATAAAATTTGACTAGTATTGTTATGTTCTAGGTAATAGGAATATAAAACTAAACTGAAATTTATTTTATTTATCTACACCTATTATTTTAACAAAAGAAAAAAATATAAGATTTTGACAGGCGCTAGTACCTCAAACAAGAAGCTTATATATGGATGTCAAATAGATGAAGCCAATTTGATTAGATGACTTTTATGACATTTCTGAGTGCGTTGGGGGTTACTAACATTCCGGATAATCTCCCTAATTAATAAAAACGCTACTCAATCTGTCATCAGGCACATAATAAACACATGTATTTCGAAATCAACTTACCCGGACACACTGAAATTAGAAATAATAATACCCATTTATGAAAATGGCAGTCTCAGGGGCAAAAATAACTACAGGCTAATAACCATACTGTCATGTATTAATAAAATAATTGAGAGGTATTTAGGTAACGAAATAAATAAATGAACTGAAAAACAGTATGATTTTCAGAAAACCCGTAGTGTATATACCTCTCGACTTTTAAACGTGTTTAGTTATGATATTAACCAATACTTAAATGAGAAAAACCACGTTTTTACTATCTTTATAGACTTTTCTAAGGCGTTAGATTATTTAATTTATAAAAACCATCTTTTCTAAATTTGAAAAAAAAATTAAATACAGGGCCCAACTTTGAAATGATTCTGGAGGAAGCCCAAGCTAAAATGCAAAAAAAAACACAACGTCTTATGTAAATGGGCACACGACATTGGTCTAGCTAACAAAAAAAACTAAGCTTATGCATATACACTCTACGCATTTATAATATTTTACCCAGCCAGCTATTGTTAGCCATAATCATTTGTGTCTCATTTATATACCAAATTAATGTACGTAATTGTAAACATTTAGAATTAATAAATAAGCACTAATAATTGATTTGGAAGTAAATATGTTATGTAACTAAATGAGAGCTGTATTAACAAAAATATCTATTCTAAAGTGCAAATTACCATATTGCATAAATACGTAGAAGCCATAAATTTCGCTAGCTGACTCTGTATAATAAGCTATTGTTGAAAGACTTATAATTTACAAAAAAGAGTATTAGTACCTAAACAAATATACAAAAACAATAATAAAGGCCTATTTAAACACTGCAAAATAATGTAATAAAAAATAATATACTAACAGACGAATTCACTAAAGAACGAACAAGGCATGATAACGCACGAAAACTAAGCTACCTATTAACTTATGTTTTACCAAAAAATTATATGGAAAACGAACGTCAATATATATTTTACCAGAAATATTAAATGAACTGCCTCAACATATTTAACAAAACTTAGATACGTTATTTACACTAATTATTTACATCACTGGCTTAGCGTTGAAGTAAAACATTGTGAGGAAACCTGCATATGTCGAAAAATAAAAGTCATACACAGTCCACAATCCGCACTGAGCCCGCGTGTGGACTATAGCCCAAATCACCCTCGGCGAGCGTAGGCCGTTCCCAAACTGTGGGGATGTATGAGGCTGATGAGGCTAAGAATTACCCTAAGCTCGGGTACAGTAATTATTTTATTACATTGTCAAACTGATTCGACTGCTGTGAATTTCAAAATGACAGATGTTTGTTTGGTTTACATCGATTTCCAGTTTTCTTGAAGATTTCTGTGTGAATTTTAGATAAAACTGTCAAAATAAGGAAAGTGCTGCATAGTTAGTGGTTGCAAAAGTGTATGGAAAGCTGGTCGTGGAATCTAATTCATAGGTTTGGCCTAAGTTTACGGCTGGACCACTTTAAATGAAATTTAGTTCCATGGGCGTAGCCAGCTTTTGGATTAGGGGGGCGGCAGGCTTGGCTAGGGGGGGCAGACCTGATAGAAAATGTCATTTTAATGTAGTAAACATGTTCATTTTTAGCCAATTCCTTCAGGTAATGGGCACCTAGGGGGGGGGGGGCAGCTATGGAAAAAACATAAAAAAATGCTCATTAACCTCCCTACTCTGTGACAGACGGACGGACGGACATGAGAGTGATCCCAGAAAGGTTTTGTTTTTCCTTTTATGGTGCAAAACCCTAAAAATATAGAAAAACTATGTACCTACTTAACGTACCTGTTTTATAAAACGTTATTTCTCATGGTCACCTCATGACCACACTCATGGTGTATTGAAAGACACTCAAAGTGATATTGAGGTCAAAGATTTAAGCCACAAAAAAAATTCATACTGCGCTCTCCTGTAACATCCATATATAAGCTTCTTGACCTCACTAATAATTTTAACATTTTGCGCAAGAACAGATTGCTGTGGGCAATTGTGTTCTTATGTTAGAATTTTATGTGCATTTGAGTTCTAATGGACCTTGAATAATTTCTTCGTCTTACACACGGATTGGGTCGTAAAATGTCCGCCATTTTAATTTTCATTCTTGAATCATGTTCCTTTCCATGCAAAACGATGGTTAACCTGACGCTTTTATATTAAAAATAATGAACTTACGCAATAAAATTGAAAATAAAGTGTTTCAGGCCGTATACTTAGCATTTAAAATAACTATAAAACGTCTAAGTGGCTATAAAACAATTGCAAAGGGTTACGACATGGCCGATGTAAAAGCCTATAGATCTTGAAAAATCGTTGCTTAACCATTTTTGATTTGGAGAAGAGTTCGGATTTTCTCTGCGAAACACATTTTCTTAAGGTGAATCCGAATCTGTTTAATAAATGGTTTAAATATTTTTGTGATTGGGCACCAGATTAACAAGCTTAGAAGCTTTACTTTAATGTTTTTTAAGAACTCTCCAACGGCACCCTCACCCAATGCCCCATACAAAAGGGTGCGCAAACAAAAGTCTTATCATTATACAACTGATTTTAACAACTGTACCAATTTTCAAAACTCTGGGTTTTTTTTTCTTCGATTTGTCTAATTTAATCGGGCTAATTAAAAACTCCACCTTTATTACCTAACCTTATTATACTCCTAGGTTTTATTGGTAAACCTTAACTTTGTTAAAAACTGTAGCTATGGCGGCTCACATAAAACACCTGTCTGTTTGATGGAAAAAGAGCAGTATTTTCAAACTGTGACATATTGATGGACCTTTATAGTATACTAGCTTATTCCCACGACTTCGCCTAAATGAACATTTGCTGAAAAGAGAAATATTTTGATTGTTTATAGTTTTATGATGAAATCCCAAAAATGGTGATACATAAATTTTGTTTTTATTTTCAACCTAAAGCCAAAAACCAGTTTTTATGAATTTAGCTTTAAAACTGACGGATTTATAAACTTTCAACATCCATCTTACCCACTTAGGAAATGGATATTGTAAAAGCCTTTCTTATTGCTTGCCTATGTTTTCAGAACTCTAGAAGTCTAGACCCAGTTGTTTGAGCTGATGTGCGTTGACATATTAGTCGTTCAGTTTATATTTCTATATACCTGTATAGATAACGAAATTATAAACATAACGTTTTTGCTATTTAGCAACGGAACCCTTATTAATAAAGTAAATAATTGCCCATGCCATAGACATACAAAACTATTGCGTGCACAGCCATCGCTTCATAATTCCATAGTTCAATGACATTCGATTTGCTCCCAGGTGCAATCGTATAAACAATAATACAGTTATTAAAACAATGGATTAATCTTTTAACTTAATGTTTTATTGCTTTACCGAATTAATTACAAATAAGTAGTCGAGGAATAACGAAATCTCTCATTTTTAGGGAGCCATAGTTTAGTATCTAGTAGATTTGTCAACGGAGCCCTATTACTAAGCCTATGATGTCCCCTGTCTGATCAACCTGTAAATATTCTCTAGACTAAAGTAAGTAGGAAAAAGGCGAAAATTTTTACAGAATATGTATCATGATGGAAAATGTCTCGATATATAATTATAAAAAAAAAAAATTGAAGGACGCTCATACAAGAAACGTGTTTTTGCTGTATTATAAAAACAGTTATATAAAGCTTCAAACTACATACACTATAACAAATAATAAAAAAATAAAAACCAGCTAGTGAACTGCTGCTAGTTGAACTCGCGCACCAGCTTCCGTAGAGATGTCTTATTTCTATACATTTTATTTTTTCTATTATTTTATTAATAAAACCGCCATAATGACACATAGCCCTTTAAAGGTCGTACATACAAACAGCTTAGTAATAATAGAGCTCCGTTAGCACCTTTTGGGTGCGGAACCCTAAAAAGGTAATGAAACTTAATAGCTACAAGAAAGTGATACGATGAAAAAAAAACAAGGTGAAATTGATGGTTACTGAGGCGTATTTTATACGTTGCTGAAGTAAGAATACTAGTTTGTTTGTTGAAAAAAATATACAATACGGTCAAATAACTGTTATTAAAATTTGATGAAGGAGTTGGATTACTGCCATTTGGGTTGGTGAGTTGATGAAGGTTTTCGAATTTGTATTTTTAACTATAAACTTTATTACAAGCTCTTTAAAAGTTTTTTTTAATGTAGCTGGCCGGGCAGACATTGTTCTGATATCTTTTATATTTCGCAGGTTCGATTTGGTAATTTATCAAAAAAAATTAAATGCAATTTTGCTTATTTTAAGAAATAAAGGTATGTTTCCCTTAAGTTATCAATAATATTAAGGGTACTTTCGCTCCAAACACGGCCTTATTTTCCATTCTGTATATGTATACTGTTGTAATGTGTAATAATTAGTGTAAATAATTCTGTATATGTACCAACATCCATTTATTTATATAGACTTGCCTTCTGCCACGGCTTCGTCCGCGAGGTTTTTTGTGATGAAAATGAAGCTCTTAATTGTTTATTTGTTTTACCAAAAAAAAAAAAATGAAAATTCTCGTACAAATTTTTATACCATGTTTTATACCCTAGTGAATGATTAAAAAAAAGGTGAAACATGTCAATGCTAATTTTCAACATAAAGGCCAAATAACAATTTTTAAGTATTTAGCTTAAAAATTGACGAATTTTCATACAAATTTCCTACCTCCATTTTTTCCCCTTTAGGGGATGAACTTTGCAAAATCCTTTTACTAATACATTTCTATAAATCTATTTAACTAAAGACCGGTGTGTGGTGCGCAAAAAATATCATCTCTCAGTTTCATGGAAGGAGGGCTGTTTTATTTTTTCAGTACAAAAATATGATGATAGAACCCTCATGGCTGTTCGGCTATAGAACCCTAAATATGACTGAAAAAGCAGTACTAAGCGGCAGTAAAAACAAGGATGACGGAATTTGTAATTTAGCGTGAATGAGTGAGAGTGAGTGCAGCTACATCGCAATTACCGTGCCCCCCCCCAAAGTTCATACATAAATTAGATTCAGGAACATTTTCCAATGAACCAAAGCCACCACACCCGGTCCTCCACCTTTCTTATCCAACCCCTTCTATCATTTTTAAGTCATCGGTCCACCTGGCTGGAGAGTGACCCACGCTGCGCTTACCGATCCATGATCTCCACTATAACACTCGTCTGCCCCGACCACAGACCTAGGATGTTGACGCTACGCCCGACAACCATCGCTTGACTCAGTAATATAGTAAGTATTTATTTGCACAAAATTGTACGTGTAAAAACAATACTGGTACAGTAATCGCGTTGATGTCTTTACCGTGCATATCCAATCCTTTGATATATTGTTATTTTTTCTGTGTATGTTTTGGCCATAGACTTCAAGTTCTGTAATGTGTCCAGTGAAATGCGCAATAGCCTTACGAACTGACTATCCTTTAGAAAGAGACAAAGCGAACCTGCGGTCTATTTTCTTTTTTTTTTCAACGTACGTCATTATCTTTGTTTATGATCATCAAAACAAGCTAGTAAGAGTCAAGAGAGATTTGTTTCGTCACTATCATACTTTTGCGACCAAGTTGTTTTTTTTACAGTTGGCTAAAAAATACGCTGTCCAGTTCGCTGGTTTGGTTTGGCTGGATGGTTTTGGTCAAATTTACTTGCCATTATACATTTAGACAAAGTTCTGCGTGTTATTTCTTGAATTAAATGTATGAACGTAACTCTATTTGTTTTAATTTATGTCCCTAAAAAAATTAATTCGACACTATTCTTCTGGAATAAAAGGTTTTCTACAACAACCTAAAAACATAAGAAATAAGAAACAGTAGTACAATAACCTTCTTATGAAAATGAAAAATTTTATACAAAAAATAATTATAACAAATTACATGAAATCTACATTAATTTATTATATAAAAACCTTCAAATATCATATAAAAGTCTAGACATAATACGTTATTAAGATAATGAAAACAAAAACTTGGTTTCCGCGATAAAACAAAAAAAAACTTACCATAAACAAAAACTTGGTCTATCTCGTTTCAACACTGCACAAGTTTTATAGGATTGTCCTTGTCAAAAAATAACCTTAGAAACAGCTGATCAAACAAGATGGCCGCCGGGATTTGTCACAAATGGTTTGTTTTCTACTGTTGTAACATTCGCTTGGGTATGTTTATTCGTAGGCGTTTTTTAGAACATATTATTATAATGAAGGATGCGCGCGCGCAACGGTGTTGCCGGTAAACCAACGACTGCGTTGGAGTGGCTGGCTGTTGTGGCTGCTTACTTGCCTTGAATGCATGATGATGGTATAAAGAGAAGTTCACAACGCTACGTTTTTTTTTTAATAGTTGAACACGAATGAAAATCATTTATTTACATATATATAAAGTCCATCGGCACGAGACAATTGTAATATATTAAATAATATAATAATAAATTTTCACTTGCTACTTGAGACAGGAAGTTTTATTCCAGATTACCTATTTTAGAGAAAAATTACAAGCGTCCATAGTTATAGAGCAGGGAATTTCCGATTAAGATGCGATTGATATCCTTAAATTACACAAGTCTAGTGTGTAAGCTATAGTACGCTTACGTTTTTCGTGTAAATTGGTTGCATTTAATATGAATGAGGAATTGTGATGAGCTGGTAAGATTTAAAGTAGATTTTTCTATTACTTCTATTATTTACTATTCAAGGTCGTTATAACCTTCGGTCTTTTTGGTTTTGTTCATTATCAAAATGTGTATCCATAGAGATAATACACACAGGTTGCTTAAGTCTCAAATTAAATGCGAAATAGTTTTTTATTTACGAAACTGGTAGGTATAGTTAACTTATTTGGGTTGCTTTAATAGTTTAAGGGTTTATTGTAAGGCTTGTGCCGAAGCTTGTGTGTAGTACCGTTTTTACAGCAGAGCACGAATAAAACAGGGATTTTGTATATAACTCTCTCTTAATTTTTTAATAATTTGTCAAGAAATCCTCCGTAATCATGTATAATCTGTGATATTTGAGCCTGAAAGCTATTAAACGATTTAAAATATACAGCATAGCCAATATAAATATGTATATAATTCCCTTTGAAAGTTTGACATATTAGATAGCGTAGGTTTAATAATAAGGTCCCATTGGCATCACAAAAAGAATATATCATACGAATCCCTAGAAATATACTCTTTTTAGAATTCAGAATTTTATCAATTAATTGATTCCCCTGTGATCACACCTTTACATATCACATGCAAGTAACTTGTGAAGTGAGAGCCTTTGAAGGTTGTGTGTTAGCTGATTTCTCAGAAGAAAAACATCATAACTTAAGTTAAAGCCTTTCAAAAGTAATCCCTGATTTCTTTAAAATAACCTATAAATTAATTAAATTTTTAAACAGGTGAGTTTTAATCGCAACTCAGCCTCCCTAATGTTACTTCATTGATTATTTTTCTCTCTCGCTTCAACTTTTAGAAGTATCATTATCGAAAGGTACCTTAATGAAGTTACAAGAGTCTTTTTATTTTATGGGCCCTTAAGAGTTTTATTAGGTCATTAGTGATAACTTTCCATGAGGGTTTTATTTTGTTGGAAACCAGGAGCTAGAAGAAGTAAGGAATTTAGAAATGTGTATAGTAAACTACACATTCTTAAAGACTTATAACTGACTGGACAGTGTAATAGGAGGATAAATACTGTTCTTTATTCGACTCTTTATCTGCAATCCTTAGGCTAATTATACATACCTATCTAATTAATAATTTAATATTACAAATTAAATTTATTTCTATTTATTTTTATATATTTAAAAATCCATACAAACTGTGCATAGATATTTTTAGTCTCTTAGGAATCACTTTTTAGTGACAAGACCTACTATAATAATCGCTACTTCAGCTCTTAATAATTTTCGATTATTTAAGGTTCCTTTCCAAACGGATGCCAACGGCATCCTATTGCTAAGCCTACAGCTCTTATCTTTTAATTCTATGAGATACCTATTTTTTTACGCTTCAAAAGCCGAATGTCAAAATCGACAAAGAATATGTTATTATGGAGGATTACTATTACTATTATGAGACATTACGATTATGTTTTTTTATTATTTATTAACATTAACATACAAAAACAGTAAGTAAAAATTTAGGAGAGATAGAAATAAAAATCGTAGTTGTTGAGTTCCGTAGGTCTCAATAAAAAAAATGGAATCCTTATAGGATTATTAGTATGTCTGTCTGTTATCTGTCGTAGCTAATTAGCTCTGAATCTATTGGTTTATTATTTGGTACACATTTGAAAAATCTGTGACCAAAATAAAAACGTTTAACATAAATAAAATTAATTTAGAATTTTTATTTATTGGATTTAAACTCTACCTTATGAAATATCAAATGAAAGAGCTAATTGTTAGGGTCTCAAACACATATGTTTTATAATTTAAAAATAAATAGCTTAATAAATAAAAATGGACCATCCCTATTTATCTACGAAACTACCGACCCTCAAACTTTAAAAAAATACAGAAAATACATAAAACCTATAAGAAAAAGCTTTAATAACATGGTAAAATTAAATAAATTTTGTTGAGTTTGATTAATAAATTGTGTGGTGCCATGGATCCTTTCTCACGCAGAGTTTGACACGTACGTGACCAGTTTTTATTTTAAATGTTTTTTTTTTATTAATTTTTGTTCTTATGTAAAAACAGTTTTACATAAAAGCTGTAAACTTAGTCATTGTAGTGTAACATAGTAAAACAACTTTATTGTATAATAAACCTATAGTTAAACAACAACTTATTACAAATAGGTCAACTATACCTGCAAAAGAAGGTATAACACTCATAAACGTGACTATAACTTCTGTACTATTTAAATTAGAAACTTGATCTAAAAAGCATTATGTAGAAAATTTAGTTTTGTTTTATAAAAACTCCTTTTTGACAACCTCCTTTTAAATGATGGCTGAAAAAATGAACAAAAAAGAAAAACGCTCCCTTTTCAAGTGCTGTAATTTTTTCTTTTAGCTTTCTGCTTTTGTTTTTTGATCATTTACATTTTATTCATAAGACAAGGTATCTTCAGCATGTAAACATTAATTATCATGCCTCTTTCACCTGAAGAATGTGCAAGAATTATGGCACATCTGGAACTAGACATCAGTATGCGTCGTACTGCAAGAATGGTGGGTGTGACATATTAAGAACGGTCTTAAAGGTGCAACAAAAGTACGAAGAAACCGGAAACCATCTCAGAAGACTAGGTAATGGCCGTCTCAGATGCATTACAGCTAGAGAAGACCGATATATTGCCAGCACTATTTTGAGAAATCGTCACCTTGATGCAGTTTAGGTCCAACAGCAGCTCTTCCTGATAAGGGATGATTACATTAGCGAAGACACGGTCAGAAGAAGATTTGCTGAGGTAAAACTGAAGCCCTACAGGCCAGCAAATGGTCCCAAACTTTATTCACTCACGACGCAAGGTGAAAAGTCTACAGGTGGCCTGGTGAGCGATACGCTCAAGTCTGGTTTGCAGAAAGAGTCCAATACGGCAAGGTCGCACACAGTTAGTGGCCATAGAAAATGGCACTCTGACCGGGGTGAGATATGATCAAGAGATCTTTATGAGTATGCAGGACCATATCTGGTAAATATGGGTGATTGATCAATTCTAATGCAAGGTAACGCCCGGTCACACACCGCTCAGGTCGAGCAAGAGTACATTCAGGAGGTTTATATCAACTTGATGGCCTGGCCATCAAGAAGTCCTGACTTGAACCCAATCGAAGACGATTGGGATGAGCTCGGAAGGCTGGTCATACGACGCAGGCACCCTCAATGATCTTAAACAGTCCCTGATGGAAGAATGGGAGAATATCCCCCAACATCGTCACCGAAACCTCGGCTTCAGTATGCCAAACAGATTTGAATCAAATTAAATTAAATAAAAATCAAATAAAAAAAAAATCAGAGCCAGAGAGGCAACACCAGTTATTAAAAAGGTGATTTTAAGGCTAGAAACACCTTTTTCAGGTTTTTTTTAAGTTTTTGCCATTCAGTGAAAATGGCTACTTTTTGTTTTTATGTTAAAAACATTAGGTTAAGTAAAATAAACTTATGTTTAAAAAATCTTTTTTAACTGTTCTAAATGTTGTTTTTATTTCAAGTCTCTGAGTTAAATAGTTTAGGAGAAAATTCAATTTAAAAACTGTTATAGGTAGCTTCTGCTGCAGGCCAGTGTAGTTTAGTAACAGTGTTTAAAAAGTAGAACCTGACAGAGCTTTACTAGGTTTTTTTTTAGGTTAACTTAAAAAGTAAGTGAAGAGGTAACAGACTGACAGAGTTCCTTTCGTATTTATTTTTCTCGTTTAAATATAATATATACCGTGCGCCTAAATTTTACGAACAAAGGCATCATTGCTAAGTATTATTTTTAAGGCACTATTGCTTATATCAAATGTGTTGTGTTACTATTGTATAAGAAACCCTTAGTACGCAATTTTGAATAAAACTTAACCGGCCACACCAGAGCAATCTTCATCTTTTTGATTGTGTTACTTAAAGTAGGTACTTACGGATCAACGGTCAAGTGTGATCGTACTATTTGATATTTTGTTTGGCATATGGGACGTTTGGATATAATGTGCACAAACTAAAACAGGGGAAGAGTAGAATGTATATTAGTGTATATATTTCTTGATCGTAATATGATAATTTTTTTTTATACAAAATATTCGTAAATGAGAACGTCACTAAAATGATACCGTTAAGACACATAGAGGTTGTTTTAAATCACCCCGTTAAGTCCCCTAGTATTTGTCTAGATAATTATTGAAAAATGTCAAAGTGCTCCTAACTGTGATAATCATCTGACTCATTAGTAATGTCATTTTGATTCATTCATATTTCAACAAAGATATGCGTAACGTGATGCATTTTTTGTCAGATATGAACCAGCCCTTAGTTCATTCTTAGTATTTTGATTGGTCATTCACTGTCTAAAATACATTTACATTTACTTCAAATAAAAAAAACGGCCAAAGGCAAGTTGGACTCTTTAACTTTAAGTTTAGGAGAGGAACCCTTAAAACTTTTATTTAAAATTTTAATTTTCTGTTTTATCAGCCTAATTAATTAGTATACCCGTTCTAAATTACAACTTTCTAGTACTAATGGTCTCTGAGCTAAGCCGCGGACAGACATACAGATGGAACCCTAATAGTGGTCTTTATAATTAGGCACAATTAGGAATTAACGGCTTGACTATGAAACCTCTTCGAAAATTGATAAAGAGAAGCCAATTGCATGTACTACACATATAAAGCTAAGATTGCATAAAATGATAATTATTGTGGATATCTGCAAAGGAAATCAACAAAATAGATCAGCAGCTCACTGAGGTGGTTGTTTTTAAATAATAACAAAAAAAAAAAAATTATACAATAAAATAGTAGAATTTTAATTCAAATTTATATTATGTTTTTTCAATTTTAGCACTTTAATTATATTGGTGTATCTGCTACAGTCATTGGTCCAATCAAGGCAGCAATTGTCATCTTGTTGATATTTCCAGTACTCAATTTTTATAATTCATATCTAGCAGTGCTGCTACAGTTAGCGTTTATAAACTTGCACTATCCAAGATAACTGAAACTGCTTGTGGCAGTGACAGACAACCTAAATAAAACATCAACATCATCTCTGTTATATTGAAAAAAAAAAATGAGAAATAATATGATAGCAGTGAATTAATTTTTTAAGGATTCATTTTTATCTTTCATTTAATTATGGACTTAATTATGCAAAGAAACCTAATATTTGCATTACACATTTTATTTAGCAACAGAAACCTTACTTTACTAGACACATTACATCATAAAGTATCTTTAAAGTGTGTGCTAGATATCAAAATATACAATTACAATATCTGTGATTCAGCAGTATTGCAATTTCTAAAGGCTTGTCAATGAAATGAGTGCAACCATATATATTTTAGGTTAAATCAAACTTTAACTATGGTTTGATAATCAAATAAATAGATACCTGTATGACGTATCATGCTATGAGAGTACCTACTACAGTTAAGCAAGCAGCTTGCGACGGTCAGTGTACAACTGCTATTAGGTAAACAACTAAGTAGGTATAGAGTGCTAAGGGGCTTATTTTAGTTCCACAAAATTATGATTTTACCCACTCATCACCTGTAATTGCAGCCTAAGTAGGGATCTAGAGTAGGTACTGTCTTTAAAGCGTGATAATTTAATTAAGAATTTGGATTGTCAAAAGTAAAATCTCAGATGCAACGTAGTTTTGATAGATGCCACTAAGATTAGCAGCTTAGTAGATAGAACACCAACTTTCCTGTTTTTTCCTTTCCTGTTGGCTTTTGTATTAAACATAGTTATTTATTTGTAGGTAGGTACTAGGTAGCTAATACTTGCTTAAGTTCCAGTTCAGTAAGACGAAGAATCAATGTATTATTTCTATTTTGCGGCATAATTTTAGGAAATTACTATTTAAATTTATAAAATATAACCACACTTTGATGATTTCAATGTCTGTAAACAATGCAGTGTTACTAATCCAAAATTTAATAGTCCCCTAAAATTTAATTCACAAATTGTATTATCTACAAAAAGATATTTATTTTAAATGATTTCGTCACCTGTCATCTGTTTGTATAGCATTGGGTAAAAAATATTAAAATTTAAGTATCATCTGCAACAAATTTTAAAATGTTGTTTATGATATTTTTGTTGTTTTTGTTACTTTTGCCACTAAAAGATTTAAACCCATTAATTAGGCCCATGTTTAGAAGTGGGCTTTTGGTGTTAATCTGTCAAACTGCCTATACATATTATTTATTTATGGTAGTGTGTGTACGTCAACCGTTCATTTGCAGTAAAAATGTTTTGTTAGCTACGTTTGAGTTTTTGGTTACACGAACAATAGGTGTTGGTGGTAAAACGGGCGTTATCAAAAGTATGAAAAGTATCAAACGTGGTGTGTACACTCAGCTTAAAAATTGCATGGATACCTCAAGTGCTATAATCGTCTGAACTCGATTGACTTAATGTTTACAAAACAATACTACATGGCTTCGTGAACTGAACTAGTGAAATTGACGTTTCTACTGATAGTAGCATAATCGATATTTTGACCATTTAAAACATGGATCGCTAGCTCAATTTGTCGGCACCCATTCTCGAATTAGTAGTGTGTCTAGCGACCGACGATTGAAGGTGATGGATCATGACCTTTTGTTATTGTATTATTACGTTTCTCATATAATGAATGAATGTGTTCATTAAAAGATGAATATCTGTAACCTTTTGTTACAGAAAACTTTTGTTTTTAAAAATTGTATTTCTTATACCATGTTTAATTTAGTTTAACTATTAACTCTGTTAATAATATAACGTTTGTCACAATAAAACAACTACCTAACATATTATTGAGATCTTAGCTTAAGTAGTCGTTTTTGAAATCGAAAAGAAGATTGAAGCTTCACCCAAAAAAATCAGTTGGATTAAATAGTAACACAATATAGTAACCATAATTTGAAACCATAACGTTGACAGTATAATAAATAATAAAAAACTTCATATTTTAAGGTAACGCAGCGACGTCTTGTAAGATTTAACCAGTCAAGTTTATAGGTAATTGCTGTCACACTACATAGATAGATATACACGGATAGATGTCGTTAATTCTCGCCTCATAGCATTTTGTTTTAGTTTGCATGTACTTTTGCAAATATTACAATATATACTAGGAAATAGACGGCTCTCTCCCTGACATTTATTTTCCCTTAGAAAGTAGCGTCGTCTAGTTATGAATGATGAAGTTACTCAACCGCATACACACTCGTACATGCCTATGTAAATTTAAGTATTTAGTGAGTTGCTAAACACGGGTACATGCCTAAGTTTACCCTTTGACCTTTGAATTATTTAAACCTCCAATAGGTTCTCAGACCAAACGATAAACTAAAGCATGCCGCCGCCGCACGCCGTGTGTACTAGCACTACTAGGTAGTTCATACATACATCTTCCATAGACCAAATTCATTGAAACAAATAATATTTGTCAATTGCTTTTATGAGAATCGATTTCAATTATCTTTAATTAAAATAAAACACTTTCAGCTTAACACTACAGTATAATCCAAAATGAATAAAACTTTAAAAGGAATTAAATTGACAACACTTCAAGAGAAGTAAACGTCGTTGTTTTGGTTGTTTGTTTACGAAGTCAAAATCTACACGTTACGAAATGTAGTACGCATTTTCATTTTCGTTTTCGCAGTAACATATCCTTTATCTTTGTTTAAGAATTAAGTAATAAACGATTTCCATTAAAGGATAGTAAAATAAGATATAAATTAATATATAATGATAAAAGTAGATATAATAGAATTATTAACATTATGAAGCTAACTGTCATTTTAGTATAAAGAGTAAATCGGATCGCGCTTTATTTCTTGTTCGAAAACAGTAACCTCTATGAAATACTAGTACGATTCAGTGCGCGTGAACATTTGTATCGTTGTTTCATTTACCAAATATAGATGTCAGGTTTTTTTCATGACTAAAAGTTTTCTTCGAAAAGGATCATAGCATGACTTTTGCAGCCTATCATACGTCAACCGTTCGTTTTGCAACTAAAAATTTTGTTAGTGACATTTCAAAGCTACACGAACGATAGGTGTCGGTGGACAACTGGCGGTATCAAAAGTGTGAAAAGTATTAAACGTGAGAACTTTTTATTCCAAAACGAGCACTCTCTTAGTAGTACATTTACCG
The DNA here is from genome assembly GCA_946406115.1 of Apoda limacodes. Taxonomy (NCBI): domain Eukaryota; kingdom Metazoa; phylum Arthropoda; class Insecta; order Lepidoptera; family Limacodidae; genus Apoda; species Apoda limacodes. Next base: position 45,616,032 of record OX291540.1, read on the forward strand.
TAATTTTAAAATGGAGATTACACATCAAGTTTCTCAAAATATTTCGTTCTTTTAGTTCATTTATAGAAAAAATATTTTTAAACCGAGCGCAACAGTGTATTCATTACAACTTAAAACGGTAAAATCATAAAGTAGCAACACTGACAATTTCATCACCAGTTAGTACTACTACTGCCCAATAGATGGTGCTAGCTGCGAAATTTAAAAATGCAATTTTGAGGTGTGTTTACACATTTAATATGAGGGACAGATATGTAACGTAAAAGCAGAGATAGGAAATACGATTTCGTGTACGATAAAAAGACATATATAATTTGCTTTAATTCAGCAAAATATTGTAATTCTTCGGACAAAGCTTATCGCTGAGGGTTTTATTAGCCAGCAGTAGGTGCCTACGAGATATCCTTATATAATTCCGTGCATGATACTATCATAGCGTTATTTTCTGAAATATTGCTTAAAATAACGCTATGATAATAGTATCTGAAATATTGCTAATTTTACCTACATCATAATATAATACTTATAAATTGTTCATGAATTAGTTATTTGTAAGCCCTGCTGTTTTTTGCGTGTGAGTGTCAGTATTTGCTTGTACTCTGATGCAAATAATAATTTTCTCCACTTTTTAATCTCCATGCCTATTACATTTGTTATTGTTTATATTAAATTTGGATAACTGTCACAGTGAAAAAAATTATGCAAATTCTTAATGCCAGTCACAGTTTAAGTCGAGTATCAAAACCAGAATTCCTTTAAAAATTATATAAGAATATAAAAGTAATAGGTAGTTCTTGCGGCAATAGGAACCTACATGAAGAAACAAGTAAAAAGTAATTTAAATAAATTAAAATAAAACCCGATTGCGGATTAAAAATAATAAAAGATAATCTTAGTAGCTGAAAAGCAAATAAGAAATTGGGCGCCAAAAATTCGCCATTTTGATTTCCAATAATTTTAATATTATCCTATGACACTCTAGTGATTAAGACGAATCTAACCACGTAAAATTTATTTAAATCGATTAAGCCGTTTAGTAGTTACGAGGGAACATAGAGTCACACATACATATATGTCAAACACATAAACCCTCCTTTTGAGCTTCTTCGCAGTATGGTAAATAGCTTTCTTAGAACATCAAACGAGTGTTCTCTTTAGTAAGAATGTTAAATATTAAGCCTGCAAATTCATAATTTTTACCTTATTATCACGTAAGCAAAAATTATGTTAATCATTGATGAATGTAGGTATATGTATTTTTATTAACATTTTTTGTATTGCTTCGCGAGTCTCCACAAATATTTTCTTAGCTAATTTAACCTGTTAAATAAAACATATATCTCTGTGTATCTGAATGCCAAATGCGTTAGATTATATCAATGACAGAACCTTGAACAATGTCATTTACTTATTCACGCCTTATTAGTAAAAAATCCCCCTTTCCGTCTGTGCTCTGGTGTTTTCCATTAGAGGACATAAAGTCGGTTTGACATTACCAAATATTTGTATTCGGCGTGGTGTAAGTGAAAAACGATTACGTTTTAACAAGATTTCTTTCGACAGCGTTTAAATTATGCTCGACTTACAACAAGAAAACCATGCGCTCTAAATTGCCAATTGTTTTATTTAGTAGGTTAACTACCTATTAGGTAGGTACCTACTTTTGAAGATAAATGCTAATGCTACCAGTCATCCTTAAAATGCTGTTCCGTGACTGCTTGCCGAAATAGGAGGCTCGGGTTTGATCCCCGTACAGGACAAACATTAATGTTATGAATATTTGTATATTTCTTAAGTCTGTTTTCTATGTACCTATAATCTGTATGAATGTGAAACAAATATTGATGTTGGGCAGTAGCAACATCCATTAATAGTCTAGTGAGTTCTGCCCAGTATGGGCATCAGTTTCCGGCAGCAACACTGTTGCCGGCTACGACAGTAGTCGAAATAACGGTGGAATAAAGGTTGTGGATTGGACGCCCTCCAGCCGGATGAATTAAGGACCTTTTAAGGTGAATGCGGAAGCCAGGCAGACTGGGAGAAATGCATGCATGCAAAGTCAGGCATGGCTACAGCTATAACAGCATAGAACAGCAATGATACTGCTGATGAATGCTGATACTATTATGAAGAAGATATTATAATAATAATATATTTGGACATTACACACAGCGCCGTCTGGCCCCAAATTAAGCAAAGCTTGTGTTATGGATACCAAACAACGGATACAAATACATATATTACTTTTTTTTTTTTTTGTAAATACAAACATATTATACATAATTACACCCAGACTCAAGACAAACACAAATGTTTATTACATAAATTTTTTTTCCTGTGCGGGAATCGAACCCACACCCTCTGCACAGCAGTCGACCACACTACCAACTAGGCTGCGAGGAGGAGGGAGATACGATGACGTTCGATACCCCTAGCTAGGGAAACGTTATGAGTATTATGACAATCATATGTGAACGTCACTTACCTAGACATTGATTCAAAACCCAAGCTATCGCTGTGCCAAATTTAGTCTCAAAGGATTAAATACAAAATGTTTGTTTTCTTTTAAATATCAGTATAAAGGACAAGTACAAGCGGAATTTATAACTAGGGCCACAAAATGCGCCACGCTTATGACTTAGGCATATTGGTTTAAATTCATTTTAAGTAAACTAATCAGTATTGTACGCAACTGATGATTTTTTGTCCAGTTTCTAAGTCCTTACGTGGTTCATAGTTTTACAACATTATAAATTTCATAGATGATAGATTATTGCGCAAATTGACGCAATAAATAGTAAATCTTCAAAGAAAATTATAAAGTCAAGTACACGTTAGGTACAATGGTCACAAGTCATCTTGATATACTATTTATGATAGACTACTACTTCCCCGCGACTTCACTCAAGTAATATTTAGAAAAAAAGAAAATAATAAGCATTTCATGGTTTTTTTACCCACAAAAATATCGGAATTTTCATGCAAATGTTCCAAAAACGGTAAAACGTGTCAATCTCAATTTTCATATAAACTTCTGACCCCCTTAGGATATAAATTTTACAAAATATTTTCTTAGTGTTTGCGTAAATTATAACAGAAACGTCTGTCCAACATTTAGAGTCTTTAGACACAAAAGCATCGGAATTCTATTTTGTTATCTATTTCTACCCCCCATTTTGCTCTCCAGGGAAAGACTTTCCAAAAACAGTGAAATACGTAAATCTTAATTTTTAAGCATAAGGCTTTTAAGCTTAAAAATAAGGCATTTCGATACAAACTTTAAACCTCAGTTTTACCAAAATTTTGCAAAACCCTTTCTTAGAGCTCGCTTGTGTTATTATTAGGAACAATATAAATTTCTATGCGAAATTTTAAGTCTCTAGAATCAGTAGTTTTAAATAAGCAGTCATATTCTTTTATAAAGGTTGATTGTCTAATCCTGACTTCCATCTTTTTTCCTGACTTTCAGCTCGTGAAACACTAGTTAGTCCCATCACACGTTGTTATGACATATTTATATTTGCAAACATAATGGGAAAACCAACTTATAAATTCGGGTGACGAAAAACAATACTACTAAAAGTAAAAATAATTACTTATTTCAAAAAATCTAAAATAAATTACATTAATATGGAACCATACCCTTAAAACTCGGAAGTATACCCTTAAAAAAAAAATGAACGGAGTTAAGCCCGAACATACATAACAAAAAAAAAATTAAACATCTGAATTCAGAACCTTCTCCATTTTTGAAGTCCGTGAACAAAATATACTAGCGCCCCTTACTTAGGGGATTTTGATTCTTTGAAAACGACATTGATTGTATTCTAATGGTTTTTCCAATTCAGATCTTTTCCGATACATTATGATGTGTCACATCGTGTAAGGCACAATCTGCTGCCGCTTGTTAGGCCTCTATACGAGGGATATATATACGGGGTACGGGGGTGACGATATTCATACATAAAACATTATTGATTTTCATGGAAAAATGTTACTCATTACTTCCACAAATATATTTAAATAAATATGAGAAAACCAATTTATAAATTCGAGTGACGAAAATCAGTAAGTACTATAGAATTTGTTAACAAAACAAATATAGCGCACTTTACTTGAGATGAGGGGTTTTGATTAGTTAAACCACAGTTTTTTTCGGTCGGATATTATACCTTGCGGATTAGATTATAAAGACCATGGCCTTTTAAAACCTTCTCTCATGTAGAAAATTCATATATAAAGTACCTGAAGTTGACAATTTATACTAGTGCCAAAAAGATAGTGAAGCAAATTTAATGAAAATTTATTCTGATTAATTTGACTAAATATTTTCTTATAGTCATGTTTCATGTAAGGATGTTGGTTCTTCTAATAACTGGCTTATTTTTTATGTATGTATTTTTGTACATTACATTTTCATTTAACTTTAAGTGAGCTTACTTAGCTACCCAGGACTAGTGGTTAGTATGAAGTGGCGATGGGCTCACCACTTGTCACACAGGACTAAATAGGTGGGAAGAGGCTGCCTATTACATTGTGATGTGGGTAGTGTGTTCAGCAACTGGTTACCCTCTTCTGTGGAATACTTAAACTAAGAGTATTTTTTAATAAATTAGACTTTTAAACGGCACTTTTTAATTGTCAATTAAATTATTAGTTTTATAGACCGGTTTGGAATTATGACCAAGAAGAGCCGGCAAGAAACTCTGTAGTTAGTCTTAAATATGTATTACTAGCTGACCCGGCGAACGTTGTTTCTTTTTTTGAAACAACTGCCGCACCAACCTATTGTGAAAGGGTTGTACGAATTTTGAAACCTTTCCCGGCGTGTACATAACAACTTACCAAAATTACCTTACAATCGGTTTAACTTTATTGCGCGAGTCCAACTTGCACTTGACCCTGTCTGACTCGCACTTGACCCTTTTTTTCTTTTTCAGACAACAACTTACTAAAATTTCATTACAGTCGGTTTACCTTTATTGCGCGAGTCAGTCCTGCACTTGTCCCTTTCTTATCCTACGTCATACAAATAACACACTCTCCAAGTTTCAGGTCGCAGCTTAGGCTGTGCGTTGATCCGTCAGTCAAACAAAGCACTTTATATGAATATACGTAGAAAAAGAAAACTATAAGTATTATACACAAAGAATCAAATACCTAAAAAGTGCATAACCTCTTTAAGCTTAGAAGCTCGTAGTATATTATATTCTCTTTGTTAGAAACCTTCAAATGAGGTATTAATATAGTACGGTGACTTTCGAGACATTCCAATTTTATCGAGTATTTTATTATTTTTTTATTAAGAGTATTTGCTTATGTTTTTAAGTGAGATCAACCTTTTTTAAAAATTGGATTGAGTTTTCAAACGTTTGTCAAAATAAAATGTTTTTTTTAATCAAAAGCACTAAGTAGTATTGATATCAACTTCGAAGCAAATAACCGACAAAATAACATTCTACTTATTTTTAAACCCCGTTAGGGGATGAATTTCAATTAAATACGAAACACTTATTCGATCAATTCTGTTAAAAAGGTTTATGCAAAATTTAAAGTAGATTGGACCAAGGAATACCGTTGTCCCATACAAAATCCTTTCTTATCGGATGCCTGCGTCATACAAAGAACACACTCTCCAAGTTTCTGTCGTCAAATCTCTACGATCAGCGGTTTATGCTGTACGTTGATCCGTCAGTCGGACAAAGCATTTTATGTTTATAGAAGATTTTTAACGTAATATTAAAAAAAATACAATGCAGACTAACACTAGGCAATAACATAATATACTATATATTTAATAAGAAATTCTGTTTCGCACTAAGAAGTAAGTTATTTGCCGTAAACCACTTAAGAACCTGACAAAGTGCACTTGTATATTATATATTATACTTATTTCTGCCATCATCAAATAGAAGAGAAGTGTCACCTGCAAATAATACAATCTTGCTTTTCCACAAAGAATGGCAAGTCAGTTATGTAAATTAAAAATAGAAAAAGGACCTAAAATAGAACCTTGAGATACTCCTAATTTTACTTTTGAGCCGTTAGACTTTACTTCATTCATATGTGAGCGGATAAGCTTAAAAGAGCCAAACCTACAATACCATATTGACTTGTTTTCGTATAAGGGCTTACATTGGACGCAGTAAAATGCCTTTCATACATTAGAGAACATACCATGGGCATTGTGTGACTGCTTAAAACATCAAATATATGTTGTTTAAGGGTAGGTAAACGCCCTTATGTAAAACTAAACTGTTACAACTATTTTGTTCTTATGTTAATTCTTAAAAAAGTGTCTTGAGAATAAAAAAATAAGAATGTTATAAAAATATGAATAAATTTCACACGTAACATTATTAGTTTTCATTGTATTACAATACCCTGTTTTAGAAATTCAGGCGGGATGGAGTACAAAGGTAAATTGCTTAGTGTAGGTTTGAATTTTACCTAACTAAAACAAGTCAAAGCGAAAAACCTAAAAAACATGATATAAATATTTCATAATAATTCCAAATTACGTAGTAAAATAATATTGTGACCAAATTTGAAATCTTCAGTTTTAAGAAACGTTCAATTTATTCTTTTGACGTTATATTTATTTAGCTATAATTTTATTAAAATATTACCCAATATAAACTAAATAAAAAACCCATATTAGCAATTTTACAAGATATAATATACTGAAATATCCGAGTTAATTTATTGCTTTTGGCAATTACTACATTTTTATTCCGTGCTTTGAAAAATTTTGGGGATTTAAAGTTTTACAGTCTGTAAGTTTCCCTCTTTGTGCTATAGTTAAAAGATTAATAAAATTCTAATAAAACTTAATAAAAATAGGAAGTTTACAAAATTATAAAAATTTATTACAATAAGAAACGAAACTACTTCTAAGTATTTAGTTTTATTCTCGCCTTTACCTGAGATTACCTGAGATCTGAAAGAACTTAAGGTAAGGTTGTAATCCAATTTAACAGTCTTTTTAATGTTCCGTAGTCAACAAGGAATTTCGCCATGTCCGTCCGTCCGTCCGTCCGTCCCTCTGTCCGCGGCTGAGTTCAAAAACTACTTATACGAGAAAGCTGCAATTTGGCAGGATATAAGTACTCATTGATCAAACCGACAAAGTGGTAGAATAAAATCTTTGAAAAAAAATTTTTAGGTTACCTCCCCTACGCGTAAAGTGGGGACGTTATTTTTTTTCTCGTGGGGTATCGTTGGATAAGAATTCTAAAAACATTGGCGGTATGCAAAGATATTTTTTTGATTTAGGGCTACGTTTGCGAAACATTTAGCTTTAAAGTACAAATTTTTGTTAGAGTCTCCTCTACCAGCGAAAGTAAAGTATTTGGAAATGTAAAAAAAAATACGATGGTAGTGCATTTCATGAATTTAAAAGAAAACTATTACGAGTAAGTACACTTTACAGGCTGACGAGTAATAGTCGTCCAAGTTAAAAAATGTACTTGGAAAAGTAGAATTTGCGTACAAATGTCATTAAAAGTTACTTATATGAAGTAGGTACATCTGTAAAACAGGTAAAAAATAAGTAAATGAATGATGTATAATTATAGAAAAATAAAAAAAATAACATTCTAAAGACTATTCTTCTTAAATTGATAACAATAGTTACGTTCAAATGACGCATTGGACAAGCAGGCGCAACATCGAATCGAGCGTGTGACAGGCAGCTTGGATGGATGTTGTTTGGATGTCTCGAAGATGAAGAACGCCTAGATAAGTTTGTAATTTTCGCTTTGAAAGTCTAGTTTTTAATGATTTGATTTGTTTATCATTTCAAAAACTTTAATTTCAATATTACTACAACTTGGCCCTTATTAATAAATTTTAGTTAATTATTCTTTAAAAGCTTGAACTTTTATTTTGCAATTTTAAAGTCGAATTTATTTAATTAAACATTTTAAACGTACGTACTCGTAACGTACCTACCTGGGTACCTAACTCACCTCCCTACCGATTCGCTTACTACAAGTAGGTTCAAAGCGTGGGTCTTATATCAGCAGCGGAGCGATCAAATCTGCTTATACTACCTACCTAAACATTGTGTCTCCCCCCTCTCAGCGCAACCGTTGAATTTGGCAAAATTTAAACTACTCTAGAATGTTGGTTTATGAGGCTACTACGGAACTCTTTATTGAGCGTGGCTCGACACGCACTTGGCCGGGTTCTTTTATTTTATCTTACACTTCCTGCGTTTATTTTACACCTTCTACATGTATATGTGTGATGTGAGATGTATTATCCGCTATTATAAATGATTGTTTTAAAGTTATAAATTGTATATTAACGTTTATAAAATATAATGAAGAATAGAACCAGACTAAGCAATAGACATAAAATATAACATAGGATAAATATCTAACGCGACCATTCTAAAAGTAAGTTCCTGAAAGAGAAAGCGTATTGTTTCCTACGAACCTACATCTCTAGCCTACCTTCTCGTCTCCCCGAAACCTTAGGTGTTGATTGTGTCTCCAAACAAAACCTTTCTAAACTATGATTTTCAAACTATCGATCAAATTTCCAGATCATTTCTAGGTATCACACCGGGACACAGAAATAGGACGTTCATTCTCTTACTACACAATCATACTTCTCTCCTAAAAGTCTGCATACACCTTAGACTCAGACATCCTAGACTTCTAGGACATAGAATATCTTAATATCAATGTCGAAAGGCGAATTTCAACTTTTTTTTTAGTCTAGCATTTGTTCGTTACGAACATTTCCAATCCTATAACCACGTAGGAAACAGTTACATGAAGTACAGTAGAAGCTGGATTCGCACACACTGACGCAGGTGATCAACGGGTTCCTCCACGAGTTTTCCTGAGCTATCATGTATTCAAAAATATAATATCATGTATCAAATGATGTTGAACATAGCTAGGTGTAGAGACCTGTGTGGTAAAGTGTCCTTCCGACACTTCTGTGTATAGAGTTATCGTGCCACTTGTAGTGGTCCCAAGCCTTTTATAAAGAATTGTAATAATCTGGACCCCACGACACGGTGTTGACATGCTAATTTAAGTTTTAAGAGAACAGGTAAATTAAAGAAAATGGGATTCATTAATAATAAATATAAATTAGATCAATCACCTTCGTAATTCATACCAATCGAATACTATCGAGATCGATGAAGCATTAAGTGAGTGAGTGGCCCGGATGTCCTCACCGGTCTTAGATTAATATATTTATATCTACGCCATAAGGCGTAAATCGCAGTGGGATCCTAAAATCATCAACACAAAGAAAAATAATTACTCGTTAAATACGACCGATTCGTAAAGTAGCAGATAACCAGGAGGTTAAAATATATGGAGAATATCGCTCGATTATTTTCAGTTAATTGTTATAAATATCGTAGGGTGCGAGAGGGATAGTAGAGTAGGCTCCGCGCCGCTTACGACGAGCCTTCAATGTGTAAATTAATCGAAGCTGTATAATCGAGTCACAAAGAAGCGGAGAAACTAGTTCGGCAGGTAAAGAGTTTAGTAGAATCGGGTGACGATTTCGATATGATTGTTCGATTATTACTATAAAGTAACTGGCCACTAAAATGCGAAGCACGTGGGTACACGTGGAAGTAAAATAAAGAAGAAATTAACTGGCGCCACAATCCCTAGACACGCCACGCGTTCAGGCCGCGTCTATCGGGGGGGAGGGGAGTACGGTTATAAGCGATAGGCGTCAGTTGCGGCACCCTTTTCCACTGTCGTCGTACCGAGAGGCTGGCCGTGCTCGAGATTCCTGAGGAAGCGGGAAGGACAGGACGAACAAAGATTTGAAGAAATTTAATACCGACGCCGTGCACGTTTCGCCTACATCAAATATCAGTAAGTGTCTTTTGTGAGAACTGAGGCTAGCAATGTCAACTTATTATTGATGGGTTTGTACTATGGGGCTTTGTGAGGGACTTCCTTTATACTATGGCGTAAGGACTGTGTAAGGGACCGTGTAAGATGCCACCTTGGTTAAAGTGAAGGGTTGGTTGGGGAAAATTGAAAGTGGTTGACTTTTTGGTTGGGATTCTAGTTGTAAATTTGGAGTAGAGAAGGAAAAAACCCTTGCTTATTAAAAATGCAGAGGTAGTTTGTTGACATTGTTGTCTATGTACTCTTAAAGGAAAAGAGATTGCCGATTTCTGCAGAAAATTTAGTGGAGAAAAGGGTTCCTGCCGGGATCGGCGTCTCTTAACATGATGTTGTAAATTTTGTGATACTTTGTGGGAAGAAACCCCGTAATTAGGCTCTGATCTGATTAGTTAAGAAATCGTTTAAGGTTAGGGTTAAGGTGACGGGGCATGCTTACATGACTTGGCAGGCAACCCTTGTGTAAATCCTGTCCTGTGTATATGTATATCTTATTGATGAAAGCCCTACGCAAGTCCTGAGCATCGACTTCGCGCTTTGATCGAATTCGAGGTGACGGGGCATGCTTACATGACTTGGCAGGCAACCCTTGTGTAAATCCTGTCCTGTGTATATGTATATCTTATTGATGAAAGCCCTACGCAAGTCCTGAGCATCGACTTCGCGCTTTGATCGAATTCGAGGTGACGGGGCATGCTTACATGACTTGGCAGGCAACCCTTGTGTAAATCCTGTCCTGTGTATATGTATATCTTATTGATGAAAGCCCTACGCAAGTCCTGAGCATCGACTTCGCGCTTTGATCGAATTCGAGGTGACGGGGCATGCTTACATGACTTGGCAGGCAACCCTTGTGTAAATCCTGTCCTGTGTATATGTATATCTTATTGATGAAAGCCCTACGCAAGTCCTGAGCATCGACTTCGCGCTTTGATCGGATTCGAGGTGACGGGGCATGCTTACATGACTTGGCAGGCAACCCTTGTGTAAATCCTGTCCTGTGTATATGTATCTTCATTAATGAAAATCCTACACGCTTTGGTAGATGCTCATTAGAATGGTACAGTTATGTTACATGTAATTGATGGTTATGTTAATGATATCTCTATATCCGCTACTTACTATCTCAATCATTTTAGTCCCGATGTCTTGTTGCGTTGCGGTATGGGTGACCCCCAAAGCAAGCAGACCCTTGGTAGATAGAGGTAGGTGAGGACGGGGCAATCACAGTAGGGGTTCTTCAAGCGGGGTCTGGCTTGTTATAAGATTAGGGAAGATTGGGGCTTGATGTTAGAGACATACTAGAATAACTGCAGGCTTCAGGAATCTAAGGGTGTGAGGGGGCTGATAAAACCTAAATCTGGGTTGGCTCCAGTTCCACCCTTCACCGGCGTCGAGTGGGGAAGCTGAACTGTTAGATGCCGTTTAGGTAATGGGTGGCTAAAATTTAATGTGGGATTTTTAACCCAATCTCCTTAAGGAATTCGTATATAAATAAAACCTCCACTCCACCCATTACTGCGACGGATAGATTTGGAAAGCTAAGTATTATTGTGTTCATATTTAAATATTTGTTTCCTGTGTAAAAATAAACGTAAACCTCATATGGTTTTCAGGGCCGCGACATTAATCTAGCGAGTCTATTTTTTTATTAGACTATCTAGGCTTTATTTTATTGCTTTATACTGTTTAATTTATGTTTTGACTGAGCCATTTAAGATAAATATGACAGAACTTCAACCTTGACCAAACTTTATTAACAGGCTATGAGGTGACATTAGTGGGTCAGGATTTGTTCTATTCTTCACCATGAATCACCCCGTTGAAGACGTATTAGTATAATCATACACAATTCTCTACTAACTGATGAGGCTCTGAATTGTTGTATGGAAAGCCGAAACGTTAAGTTCTAAACACTCAGAAAAGGGCTAACCCTTACTTGATCTGGCTAATGTGCCAGGTCCTGAGTGTGAATATGTCTTCCTTACAATCCACCTTAAACATACTTATTGTGTGTCAAACTAGGTGTTCTGTCGCCTTAATTACTCTGATGAACAATTTACCACTTAACCATGTGCGTAATTGCACACCTATTTTATTATTTCTTGTGAACTTAGCTTGCACGGCATATGTTTCGGGCGAGCATAGCTTCTCCGGACTAGCGGCTATTTAAACTTAAGGAGCCTCGGGTTCGAACCGACCGATCGTAGGTTATATTCAAATAATAACGAAATGGTCCCCTTAGTTCCGTAGTTAGTCATAGTAGTAAGGATAAATACATGGTCGCCTGGTTGTTTGCCACCTCCGTGGCGTTATAAATGTAGGAGTAGGCGGGGAGCACTACTTACCTATCCTAAAGGACAGTTTAAGGCACAGTGCACGAAGGATAAAGGTTATCTATTAACTCGATTACTAAATGACAGGAAGGCGAAGCCACAAGGTAAGCTAGTTTGATTAAACCTATCTACGAGGCTGTCAGGAGTTGCTCGTTATATACCTTCCTTGTTAAAGGTTCCAAGACGTTAGTCAGATAATAGGTACGATACATTTGACAAACGCTTAAGGCCAGACGGTACCCTAGGCCCTTAAGGCTATTCAAATTCAAGTTATACATAATTAATTTTCAACATTCATTTTAGCGATCAAGTAGGAACAACCTAGGGTATAAGTTAGGCGAGCGTTAGGTTTTGTCTCAATTTTATAGTTTTGTTTCATAAACTTTATATTCTAGTGTAGATAATCGCCATAGTTTGTAAACACAAACCCAATTTTAGATCTAATAACGAAATTCGTATTGACCGGGTCGCGAGATACTAAACCAAAACCGAACCAACGTAAATTAGTCGAAGGAAGGTCGAGTAACACGATTAGACTCTGTATCTGCGCAGAAGACTAAAGTGTGAACTCTGCGCACCCACGTGACCACGAGACGCCAGCTGGGCACTTCGACGCACAGGCAAATGTATGAAAAGTCTGACCGTTCAGTCTTTAATTGGCCGAAGGGATAATTTGGTGGCGGGCCCAACAATTCTGAATAGAACAACTTACGAACCCTTAAGGAATGGTTGTATATGTGAATTTTCCTGGATGATTCCCAGTTAGGGTTACCCGGAAACGACCTGGAAACTAGGATTGGTAGATTTAGATAGACTTCCATACTAAATCGTCCGCCCTTAGCGCCCTCTATAAGACCTCCTCAATGTCTCCAAGATTATTAGACAGTTAGCTAAGATATCGATCGACCGAGTAGTTCCACGATTACTACACAGATGGCGTGAGCCACAGTGGTAAAATAATAATCATGAATGTATGAGGATTTCCGGATACGGTTAGAACCATGTCATAACTTTATTCAAAGGTAGGCTGTAGTTGTATTTTAGGTCTACATTTACTTCTAATTTGTTAGGTTGTCTTTACGGCGGTTCTCCATATATTATTATAAGATAAGATTTGAAGAGAAGCTAGTAAAGATAGTGGTAGGCTCATTATATACTTAGATTGTCTATTTGTCTTGGGGTGGCTTCTCGAATACCATTACGACTTTATGGTTTCACATAGGGGTTGTTCACGGGTTGTCAACCAATAATTATGCAACTACTAAACCAGTCGGCCCATCTGTGGTGCATTCTTAGTGTTATTAAGAGGGTTGTGTAATTTACGTAAGGGCCAGGCCGCGAGTATATTCGTGTGTTATCTATATATATATTCAATCTGTTAGTTCATCCGTATGGTGACTTTTCATATTACATTACAGTTTTATAACTTCGCTTAAGGGATCGACAGCTAGTCGGCTAATAATTTATCTATGTACTTAATAGGTCCGCTTGTCTCCCTAATGCCTTATATGTGTTGTTATTAGTTTCGACCTTCATTTAAGCGCAAGCTAGAGAACTGGCGACAGGTTAGTTGTGTAGGTTATAGGTTAATTAAGGGATCAATAGCGTATCTGCTAATAATTTATTTAGTTATTAAATAGGTCTGTCTGTCTCTTAGATGATTTCGTTATATTATAAGTGTATAACTTTAGTTAAGGGGAAGCCAGTGAGTTTATTAGTGGTTAGTACTTTCATATGTCTAAGGGTTCCACTTTAGTTAAGGGGAAGCCAGTGAGTTTATTAGTGGTTAGTACTTTCATATGTCTAAGGGTTCTTCCTTTTAAGGTGATTTTCCTACAGTACTATGAGGTCACAAGTTTACTTAAGGGCAAGATAACTAGCGTATCGATGGACTACTTACCGTTTAAGAGTTCTCCTTTGAGGCGACTTCATACATTACTATAGGATTACGACTTCACTTAAGGGGTATGCGGTCTTAGTCGTTATAACTTTAAGGCCTATCGTGTTCGAGGGCCAACCGTGTTATTACGAGACATGTTCGGAGCTGTAAGGAGGTAGCTAGGCTGGTGAATAGGGTGACTTAGGCTAGGGTACTTCGACTACGTTAGGATAATAAATCGCATATATTTTAATCGGAAACTCGCATTTAGTAATTCAAATTCTGGTCTAATGCTGATCAGGACTTAGTGGTTCTGCGGTTAAGGATTAGTTATAGGCCATTGGTTTTAATGTAGGTATAATGTAAAATTAGGGTTTTGATTTTTTTCTTTCACACCTGGGACTGATTGAATCCATACCTCTTAGGATCTGGGGTTATTATCGGTCACAACGAGGGGTCCAAATAGACGATTACGCCACTAGACGATCACAGCCAAATAAAATATTAGCTTTCTTTAATAATAACATTAACGGTTACAAAATACTATTAACATTTTTATAATAATAAAGACAACAATAATATGTTAGAATTACACATGTCTTCACGTATTCAAATTGGCGAGTAAGTCGGTATACTCCACTTCAGATATAACTAAATTTATTTATTTTATGTGAAGGGGGGTTTCTACATTATGTGTTGCCGTTACCAGGATAGGATAAAGAACTAAAGGAGGCTTGTAAAAGCCTACATTTTGGTGCCGTACAACGGATGGGAGGTCATTAAAATGGATTCCAGAAGAACAGGGGTGACAGAATGAGAAGTAAGGTACATACCTAAGCTTTCACTTTAGTAAAGGTAGACGGAGACCAACGTTATATTGGATCCCAGGGCTAGCCAGCAGGCAGAAATACACAAAGATACTGAGATTAAGGTATGTTTAATAAAAGAAAATCAAAAAATCAAAAAATCAAAATGTTATTAAACCTGGGGACGGAGGTATTTAGGTAGTCGCACCACTCCCCGGTGATGTCCACCATTTTTTTTGCGACGACCTCGACGCTTCCGTCGTTTCCTCTTCTCTTGCGGTGCGGATTCCGGTGGCGGTGGCCTACCCTCGGCGTTGTGGTCAGGAGACGCATTGTGATTGACAGGAAGGTCACCGGGATTGACCACGCTGGAACACGTTGGAAAAGAAGGAGCGGAGACTCCGCCTGGGACATCGAGAATGTGGCGGATAACGCCACTGGACATAATAATAAGCTCGGAGGGCCTCCCCTCTACGACCAGACGAGAGCCGGTCTTCGAATACTCCCCTCGGGTCCGGGCCATTTGGGATTTCAGGGGTTGTTATTTTTTAAACAAAATGGGGTTATTAAAGGACGATTTCACGGCCACGGAGTGAATGATACAAATAATGCTGGTATAACATCGAACTATATTAAATTTTCTGGAAGGAGGGTAGATTGGAAATTGGATCGGTAACCTAAGGGGTAGATCGTTTTGTTTTCTCCCTTTTCCATGTGAGAGACCGAAAGGCGGAATAATAGTCTTAAATCCATACTATATCGAGATATCTTTTAGAAGGTAGGTTGTAAATTAGTTGTTATGTAAAGCTAATTATAGACACAAGTTTAGGGTAAAACCATATTAAATTAGTGTAAAAGAATGGGTTTATTTTAGTTAGGTAGTACAGTACATCTATTTAGGTACTAGTTTAGTAAGATATATTCTACGACTTAGGCTTAGATATAGGAAGGCATTACTAGTAATATGTAGACATAAAATTACGGCTAATACGCAAAATTAAAATTACATTTATAGAATGGTAGGCAGGGGTATGTGTATGATCTAATAACCTTATTTATAAATACATATTCGTATATCTCAATCATCCGAAACCTAGGGAACGGTATTCGTAAGATAAATCTTACTAGTCTCGTTCAATCTGAACTTCTATGTGGTAGTACCTATATGCTTATTGTCATAACATAGGTTCAAGGAAATGTTTAAAAACTAGATTCGAATAAATTTATTATTGGATAGCACTATTCAATAATTATGGACCTTAGCTTAATGTTGTGAGTACGGTTCGAATAAGCTTGTGAGTGTTGGTTTGTACGTATATGTGTGCGTAAGTAGATGTGGATAAGTATATAAATTCGCAGGTGTTTTATGGAAGGATTCTTGAACTTGTGATTGTCAACTGATAAAGTGGAGGAGTTAGCCGTACTATTTATAAAAAGGGGAACCCCCTTATGGACTTTAGTGGCCGTCGCGAGGCATATTACCGTATGGACATAGATTAGAGATCAGTATAGTTGGGGTGGCCTTAATGAACTGTCTATATACGTAGAATTATTATTAAGAGGGGGGGGGGGGGGGCACTGTGGAATAAAGGTCTTATATGCTGGGGGAGGGGGAGGACATAATAAAATAACGAACACTTAAGAGGGCCCCAACGCACATATACCTTTGCTATACGGGTGTGTAGCGGGAGTCGACAATGTTAGGTTCAGATAGAGCTCGTTTTCCAGTGGCGTAAAAATATTATAGATAGGCCCACAACTTAGCGTAAAGGGGGGGAAATATTTGATTACAGTTACATCACATGCGATATAAAAATTAAATTACAGTAATTTTCTAGCTATGTAGTTATTTAACATGTCATGGAATAAATTATGCTCTCGCTACTTGTTGATAACGAGTTATGAATTAAAAATAGAAAACGGGAAATTCGGCTGTAATTTTCTTAAAAAAAAAAAAAAATTGGTTTGGACAGAAACCGCGCAACCAAATGCAGTAATCTGCTAGTCAAAGAATGTAGAAGGCCATGTTATTTTCGGTTTGGAACTTGCCATAGGACAGCGAAATCGATTTTAAACCCAAGCAGAAACCTGTACATTAAAGTAGGGTGCAGCCTAAATGTATCATTTTACTATTGAAGAGTTAGAGTGAGCTATTTTATGATTAGGGAATGCATTGAAAGGCGGGATAGCGAGCATTTGGAATGTTAATGCAGAAGTAAGGTCATAAGGTCACTAAGATATTAGCTAAAGTAGGCCTCATCCATCTCAGTACTTTAATTTTATACTAAGTAGCGCTGACTTAGTAAGTTGGGATCATCCCCATAGGCCATTTAGACATATCAGTATATATGTGTAATTATCGGTTTATAAGTTTAGTTAAAGGGGTATTCCAAAGTACGAACATCTAATTACTGTTTCACTTGACGGTGACGTCTGTTAAGCCCTTAGACCAGGTGAACTTCCTCCAACGGGAAGATTCATGTCTGGTAGAAGGTAACCTTAACAAAGTAAACAGTAGATGTTAAAACGACTAAATGTACTTTGTAAGTTGTTAGTTTAGGGATACGATATGGTGAAAGAAAATTATATCAAATAATATAAACGGGGGGAGAAAAGGGTGTGCGCTCGAGCGGGGATTTGAACTCGGAGTTTCCCGGGGTTTTGGCGCGAGCGTGAGGTGTTTGGCCGACGGAGCTGTCTGGGGTGATTCTGTGCGATCGAATGTAGACGTTAGGTTTAGGTCATCTTTTATAGATTCGTTGCTACCGTTCACGGGCTATTAGATTCAGATTTTAGGATACTTTTGGATCATGGTTTTGCTTGCCAAATTATATTGATTGTCGATAAATATTTTATTACTAGGCGGACCAGTAATGTGAAAGGGTTTAACCTATTGTGATATTAATTATGAAGGTAATAAATTGGAAGTGTGATACTGAAATGTAAACGGGAAGTGTACTTATGTATATATATATATATATATACAAATCGGATTAGGAAATTTAATGTACTTAAAGGTAAGATAGGACAATGGCAGGTATTAGGTGGTGTTCAGGTCGGGTATGCCTGGTAGCGTGTTCCTTTTGAACTAAATAGGTTATTGTTAATAGGTATTATCTGTTTAAAGGGTTCTGTCGAGTAGGCGATATGTAGCAATTGAGAAATGGGGTTGATGGCTGAGTAAAAACATTGACGTAGGTCAGGGACCGGTTTTGTTAGGGTAGTCATGTTAAGGGCGGTTAGAAATGAAATGTACATTACGAGAGGGGAGGGTACCACAGTATAAATCGCTAAGTTGTTAGGGGAGGAGTCAACATAATAAATGTTTATTAAACTGCATTAACGTTTATTCAGAATTAGGATTCACATGAAATATAAATATATATATAAATTAGGTTCAGCGTAAGGTGAAAGGTGAGCTAGAACGTGGATAGATACTATTATCTGCTATGTAGATGTGAAACTAAGGCAAAATTATTAAACCCAGCCGAGTAGGACAAGGTTATTATTTAGGTTGGTACGAATCGTGAATTGAAATGGTTTTGGATTTTTATACATGGTTAGTGTAACCCCTGTGATTTTTGCCGTGTGAGTTGCAGGGGGTCGTAATGTTTCGACAGGTACGATCCCTGAGTGACCGCGGGCGGTGCATGTCTATGTGTGTGTATACATATCAGTATGCATACATGTGTATATGTGTCGAAGTTGAGGTCGGGCCCTGCCTTAATGGTGGGAGAGTCAGGTCCTTAACTGAAAGAGCGAAAGGGGTTATGCTGAGGGTGTGTTTAAATCGTCGCGGGTAAAGATTGTAATTTGTTAGGGCCTGAATTGAAATGATTTGGATTTTTTATACATGGCTAGTGTAACCCCTGTGATTTTTGCCGTGTGAGTTGCAGGGGGTCGTAATGGTTCGACAGGTACGATCCCTGAGTGACCGCGGGCGGTGCATGTCTATGTGTGTGTATACATATCAGTATGCATACATGTGTATATGTGTCGAAGTTGAGGTCGGGCCCTGCCTTAATGGTGGGAGAGTCAGGTCCTTAACTGAAAGAGCGAAAGGGGTTATGCTGAGGGTGTGTTTAAATCGTCGCGGGTAAAGATTGTAATTTGTTAGGGCCTGAATTGAAATGATTTGGATTTTTTATACATGGCTAGTGTAACCCCTGTGATTTTTGCCGTGTGAGTTGCAGGGGGTCGTAATGTTTCGACAGGTACGATCCCTGAGTGACCGCGGGCGGTGCATGTCTATGCGTGTGTATACATATTAGTATGCATACATGTGTATATGTGTCGAAGTTGAGGTCGGGCCCTGCCTTAATGGTGGGAGAGTCAGGTCCTTAACTGAAAGAGCGAAAGGGGTTATGCTGAGGGTGTGTTTAAATCGTCGCGGGTAAAGATTGTAATTTGTTAGGGCCTGAATTGAAATGATTTGGATTTTTTATACATGGCTAGTGTAACCCCTGTGATTTTTGCCGTGTGAGTTGCAGGGGGTCGTAATGTTTCGACAGGTACGATCCCTGAGTGACCGCGGGCGGTGCATGTCTATGCGTGTGTATACATATTAGTATGCATACATGTGTATATGTGTCGAAGTTGAGGTCGGGCCCTGCATGATGGTGGGAGAGTCAGGTCCTTAACTGAAGAAGCAAAGGGTGTTATGCTGGAGATGTGCTTAAGTCATCGGGAAAAAGATAAAAATAAAAAAGAAAAGGGGGGGGAAAGTTGTGAGTTGTTAGGATAGACAAACTTGCCTTGTGGGATTCAGGGAGGTTTTAATGTTCCGGCAACTGCTGTTTTGATGGATCGCTTCCGGTGTATGTTTGTATAAGTGTGTGGAGGTATGCGTACATATGTATACGCCGTTAGTGGAAGTTAGGCTTAACGTGAATGAGGGGTGAGTAGTTAAGGGGAGGAGGGGGATATGCGGGGTATGGGTTTAGGCCGCTCTAGTATCAGCATTATTACACAAGGTTCAAATTTTACAACCGGTTCTTATAGTTGCTGATAACAATTTAATATTTGCTTCTTAATATCATTAAATAAACAACCCTCGGACGTCATTGCCCTATTCAGACTTTTATACATCATAACGAGCTGAGGTTGAGTGAGGCCCTTGGTCCTTAATCGAAGCGTATACATTATAATGAGCCTAGATTGAGTGAGGCCTTGGTCCTTAACCGAAGCATATCCGTCATAGCTATCTATCGCTAATATTGGACCAACTCAACTGTCTGTTTCGGAATATCGCCAAATGGAAAAACTCAACTGTTTCCATCATAATTATCTAAAGCCAATAATGGACAAACTCAACTGGTTGTTTCCGAACGTCATCAAAGGGACAAACTCAACTGTTTGCGTCCTAACGTCATCACCATATTCAAACTACAATATCTATCACAATTACCTACGGCTAAAAATGGACAAACTAGACTGTTTGCTTCCGAATGTCATAAAATGGACAAACTCATCTGGTTGCTTTCGAACATCGTCTAAGGGACAAACTTAACTGTTTATTCCTGAATATCATCAAATGGACAAACTCAACTGTTTGCGTCCTAACGTCATCACCATATTCAAACTACAATATCTATCACAATTACCTACGGCTAAAAATGGACAAACTCAACTGGTTGCTTCCGAATGTCATCAAATGGACAAACTGAACTGTTTGTTTCCAAACGTCGTCGCCATATTCAAACTACTATGTCTATCACAATTACCTACGACTAAAAATGGACAAACTAGACTGTTTGCTTCCGAATGTCATAAAATGGACAAACTCATCTGGTTGCTTTCGAACATCGTCTAAGGGACAAACTTAACTGTTTATTCCTGAATATCATCAAATGGACAAACTCAACTGTTTGCGTCCTAACGTCATCACCATATTCAAACTACTATATCTATCACAATTACCTACGGCTAAAAATGGACAAACTCAACTGGTTGTTTCCGAACGTCATCAAAGGGACAAACTCAACTGTTTGCGTCCTAACGTCATCACCATATTCAAACTACAATATCTATCACAATTACCTACGGCTAAAAATGGACAAACTAGACTGTTTGCTTCCGAATGTCATAAAATGGACAAACTCATCTGGTTGCTTTCGAACATCGTCTAAGGGACAAACTTAACTGTTTATTCCTGAATATCATCAAATGGACAAACTCAACTGTTTGCGTCCTAACGTCATCACCATATTCAAACTACAATATCTATCACAATTACCTACGGCTAAAAATGGACAAACTCAACTGGTTGCTTCCGAATGTCATCAAATGGACAAACTGAACTGTTTGTTTCCAAACGTCGTCGCCATATTCAAACTACTATGTCTATCACAATTACCTACGACTAAAAATGGACAAACTAGACTGTTTGCTTCCGAATGTCATAAAAAGGACAAACTCATCTGGTTGCTTTCGAACATCGTCTAAGGGACAAACTTAACTGTTTATTCCTGAATATCATCAAATGGACAAACTCAACTGTTTGCGTCCTAACGTCATCACCATATTCAAACTACTATATCTATCACAATTACCTACGGCTAAAAAAATGTACAAACTCAACTGTTTGCTTCCGAATGTCATCAAATGGACAAACTCAACTGTTTGTTTCCGAACGTCATCAAATGGACAAACTCAACTGTTTGCGTCCAAACATAATCGCCATATTGAAACTACTATATCTATCATGACGAGCCGAGGTTGAGTGAGGCCCTTGGTCCTTAATCGAAGCATATACATTGTAACGAGCCTAGATTGAGTGAGGCCCTTGGTCCTTAACCGAAGCATATCCATCATGATTACCTACGACTAATAATGGACGAACTCAACTGTTTGTTTCCAAACGTCGTTGCCATATTCAGACTGCAATATATATCATAATTACCTACATCTAATAATGGACAAACTGAACTGTTTGGTTCCAAACGTCGTCGCCATATTCAAACTACTATATCTATCATGATTACCTACATCTAATAATTGACAAACTCAACTGTTTGTTTCCAAACATCGTCGACATATTCAAACTACTATATCTATCATAATTACCTACATCTAAGAATGGACAAACTCAACTGTTTGTTTTCAAACGTCGTCGCCATATTCAAACTACTATATCTATCATAATTACCTACATCTAATAATGAACAAACTCAACTGTTTGTTTCCAAACATCATCGCCATATTTAAACTACTATAACTATCCCGACAAGCCGAGGTTGAGAGAGGCCTTTGGTCCTTAATCGAAGCATATTCATCATAACAAGCCTAGATTAAGTGAGGCCCTTGGTCCTTAACCGAAGCATTTCCGTCGTACCCGTCCTGATTATCTACGACTAATAATGGAAAAACTCAACTGTTTGCTTCCAATCATATTTCCCTTCTTCGATCTACTATATTCTTCATAACTATCCATTATATCTGGTGTTTCCTATCGTAGCGTTGCAGGGGACTGACCTTGTTTCGACAGGGTGGGTCCCTGAGTAGTCGCTGGCTGAGGTTGAGTGAGGCCAGTGGTCCTTAACTGAAGCTGTGTTCGTCATAGTTATTTGCTGCATTTGAGTAAAGCACGATCTTAAGCACTATAATTTCTTTTTAATCTCTTACGTTCTATTTCGAGTAATTATTATGACGTGTCATTCATTATTATTAGGAGGCTCTTAGGTGATCATCGTAGCTTATTGGGTACAGCCCTTTAAACCAGTTTAGATTAGTGAGGAACATGATGAGACAACTAGTACCACGCTAAACCAGGTTTGATTAGTCATCGTCTTGGTACGGAACTATAGTGTGAGATTCATTAATATCTAAATGGAAGCAGACCTTGAACGATGAGATAACCTTGGAGTTGAGGGTGATTATAGGATGGGAGATGTCCATTAAGTTGATTAGTTAGAAATCAGTAGTGTCGAGAGACTGATTTAAGCTTTAGGTGCTGTTGCTAGTTTTAATAGGGTGAACGTATGATTATGTTTTAGGGTGAACTAAGTTGATTTTACGACGGGGGAATGGATGGAAAACCGTCGATAATATAAGCGAGAGGGAATTGGAGGAAATGAAAGATAAGGCTAGGACTGAATGGGTAAAGTGCAGTTGAAGGAAGGGTGATCCTTATGAGAAGACACGTTGAAAGGAACAATTCCGGTCAGGGAATTTGATGAAAGCGCGTAGAACTGATAACTCAAGTGTGAGGGTGAAGTGGATTAAGAAGTTTTCATTGTTGTATAAGGGGCCTTGTGTATTAGTCGCGATACCGCTCTCGGAGGAGGTTACGGGAAATTTCGATGCGATTTCTTTTTTACTGACGGCAGGGCTAGGATTAAGGTAAGGATAATATTAGGTTTATTAGGTTCAGGGCAATTAGGGTTAGGTAAACATGAGGTTTATAGGGTTTAGGTACACATAAAATTTATTAGGTTTAGGTAAACATGAGGATTATTAGGCTTAGGTTACAGATATGTTTAGGAGGTCTAGGTTAACATGAGGTTTATAGTGTTTAGGTTAACATTAGGGTTTATTAGGTTTGGGTGGACATGAGGGTTATAAGGTTTAGGTTACGGTTATGTTTGGGAAGTCCAGGTCAACATGAGGGTTGTTGGATTTAGGTTTATGTAGGGGTTTTTAGGTTAAGGTTAGCGTTATTGCTGAATTAAGGTTAGATTAAGTCTCGAGTAATTTATATGTCATTACTGAACTAGGTTCGAGTTGTAAGTCGAGGTCTTAAAACTTAGGTGTAGAGATCCAGTGGTTAATTAAGAAACAAGTCACAACTGATAAGTGTACATTTATGACTTGTTGGGGAGGATTGTAGTGGTCCCAAGCCTTTTATAAAGAATTGTAATAATCTGGACCCCACGACACGGTGTTGACATGCTAATTTAAGTTTTAAGAGAACAGGTAAATTAAAGAAAATGGGATTCATTAATAATAAATATAAATTAGATCAATCACCTTCGTAATTCATACCAATCGAATACTATCGAGATCGATGAAGCATTAAGTGAGTGAGTGGCCCGGATGTCCTCACCGGTCTTAGATTAATATATTTATATCTACGCCATAAGGCGTAAATCGCAGTGGGATCCTAAAATCATCAACACAAAGAAAAATAATTACTCGTTAAATACGACCGATTCGTAAAGTAGCAGATAACCAGGAGGTTAAAATATATGGAGAATATCGATCGATTATTTTCAGTTAATTGTTATAAATATCGTAGGGTGCGAGAGGGATAGTAGAGTAGGCTCCGCGCCGCTTACGACGAGCCTTCAATGTGTAAATTAATCGAAGCTGTATAATCGAGTCACAAAGAAGCGGAGAAACTAGTTCGGCAGGTAAAGAGTTTAGTAGAATCGGGTGACGATTTCGATATGATTGTTCGATTATTACTATAAAGTAACTGGCCACTAAAATGCGAAGCACGTGGGTACACGTGGAAGTAAAATAAAGAAGAAATTAACTGGCGCCACAATCCCTAGACACGCCACGCGTTCAGGCCGCGTCTATCGGGGGGGGAGGGGAGTACGGTTATAAGCGATAGGCGTCAGTTGCGGCACCCTTTTCCACTGTCGTCGTACCGAGAGGCTGGCCGTGCTCGAGATTCCTGAGGAAGCGGGAAGGACAGGACGAACAAAGATTTGAAGAAATTTAATACCGACGCCGTGCACGTTTCGCCTACATCAAATATCAGTAAGTGTCTTTTGTGAGAACTGAGGCTAGCAATGTCAACTTATTATTGATGGGTTTGTACTATGGGGCTTTGTGAGGGACTTCCTTTATACTATGGCGTAAGGACTGTGTAAGGGACCGTGTAAGATGCCACCTTGGTTAAAGTGAAGGGTTGGTTGGGGAAAATTGAAAGTGGTTGACTTTTTGGTTGGGATTCTAGTTGTAAATTTGGAGTAGAGAAGGAAAAAACCCTTGCTTATTAAAAATGCAGAGGTAGTTTGTTGACATTGTTGTCTATGTACTCTTAAAGGAAAAGAGATTGCCGATTTCTGCAGAAAATTTAGTGGAGAAAAGGGTTCCTGCCGGGATCGGCGTCTCTTAACATGATGTTGTAAATTTTGTGATACTTTGTGGGAAGAAACCCCGTAATTAGGCTCTGATCTGATTAGTTAAGAAATCGTTTAAGGTTAGGGTTAAGGTGACGGGGCATGCTTACATGACTTGGCAGGCAACCCTTGTGTAAATCCTGTCCTGTGTATATGTATATCTTATTGATGAAAGCCCTACGCAAGTCCTGAGCATCGACTTCGCGCTTTGATCGAATTCGAGGTGACGGGGCATGCTTACATGACTTGGCAGGCAACCCTTGTGTAAATCCTGTCCTGTGTATATGTATATCTTATTGATGAAAGCCCTACGCAAGTCCTGAGCATCGACTTCGCGCTTTGATCGAATTCGAGGTGACGGGGCATGCTTACATGACTTGGCAGGCAACCCTTGTGTAAATCCTGTCCTGTGTATATGTATATCTTATTGATGAAAGCCCTACGCAAGTCCTGAGCATCGACTTCGCGCTTTGATCGAATTCGAGGTGACGGGGCATGCTTACATGACTTGGCAGGCAACCCTTGTGTAAATCCTGTCCTGTGTATATGTATATCTTATTGATGAAAGCCCTACGCAAGTCCTGAGCATCGACTTCGCGCTTTGATCGGATTCGAGGTGACGGGGCATGCTTACATGACTTGGCAGGCAACCCTTGTGTAAATCCTGTCCTGTGTATATGTATCTTCATTAATGAAAATCCTACACGCTTTGGTAGATGCTCATTAGAATGGTACAGTTATGTTACATGTAATTGATGGTTATGTTAATGATATCTCTATATCCGCTACTTACTATCTCAATCATTTTAGTCCCGATGTCTTGTTGCGTTGCGGTATGGGTGACCCCCAAAGCAAGCAGACCCTTGGTAGATAGAGGTAGGTGAGGACGGGGCAATCACAGTAGGGGTTCTTCAAGCGGGGTCTGGCTTGTTATAAGATTAGGGAAGATTGGGGCTTGATGTTAGAGACATACTAGAATAACTGCAGGCTTCAGGAATCTAAGGGTGTGAGGGGGCTGATAAAACCTAAATCTGGGTTGGCTCCAGTTCCACCCTTCACCGGCGTCGAGTGGGGAAGCTGAACTGTTAGATGCCGTTTAGGTAATGGGTGGCTAAAATTTAATGTGGGATTTTTAACCCAATCTCCTTAAGGAATTCGTATATAAATAAAACCTCCACTCCACCCATTACTGCGACGGATAGATTTGGAAAGCTAAGTATTATTGTGTTCATATTTAAATATTTGTTTCCTGTGTAAAAATAAACGTAAACCTCATATGGTTTTCAGGGCCGCGACATTAATCTAGCGAGTCTATTTTTTTATTAGACTATCTAGGCTTTATTTTATTGCTTTATACTGTTTAATTTATGTTTTGACTGAGCCATTTAAGATAAATATGACAGAACTTCAACCTTGACCAAACTTTATTAACAGGCTATGAGGTGACATTAGTGGGTCAGGATTTGTTCTATTCTTCACCATGAATCACCCCGTTGAAGACGTATTAGTATAATCATACACAATTCTCTACTAACTGATGAGGCTCTGAATTGTTGTATGGAAAGCCGAAACGTTAAGTTCTAAACACTCAGAAAAGGGCTAACCCTTACTTGATCTGGCTAATGTGCCAGGTCCTGAGTGTGAATATGTCTTCCTTACAATCCACCTTAAACATACTTATTGTGTGTCAAACTAGGTGTTCTGTCGCCTTAATTACTCTGATGAACAATTTACCACTTAACCATGTGCGTAATTGCACACCTATTTTATTATTTCTTGTGAACTTAGCTTGCACGGCATATGTTTCGGGCGAGCATAGCTTCTCCGGACTAGCGGCTATTTAAACTTAAGGAGCCTCGGGTTCGAACCGACCGATCGTAGGTTATATTCAAATAATAACGAAATGGTCCCCTTAGTTCCGTAGTTAGTCATAGTAGTAAGGATAAATACATGGTCGCCTGGTTGTTTGCCACCTCCGTGGCGTTATAAATGTAGGAGTAGGCGGGGAGCACTACTTACCTATCCTAAAGGACAGTTTAAGGCACAGTGCACGAAGGATAAAGGTTATCTATTAACTCGATTACTAAATGACAGGAAGGCGAAGCCACAAGGTAAGCTAGTTTGATTAAACCTATCTACGAGGCTGTCAGGAGTTGCTCGTTATATACCTTCCTTGTTAAAGGTTCCAAGACGTTAGTCAGATAATAGGTACGATACATTTGACAAACGCTTAAGGCCAGACGGTACCCTAGGCCCTTAAGGCTATTCAAATTCAAGTTATACATAATTAATTTTCAACATTCATTTTAGCGATCAAGTAGGAACAACCTAGGGTATAAGTTAGGCGAGCGTTAGGTTTTGTCTCAATTTTATAGTTTTGTTTCATAAACTTTATATTCTAGTGTAGATAATCGCCATAGTTTGTAAACACAAACCCAATTTTAGATCTAATAACGAAATTCGTATTGACCGGGTCGCGAGATACTAAACCAAAACCGAACCAACGTAAATTAGTCGAAGGAAGGTCGAGTAACACGATTAGACTCTGTATCTGCGCAGAAGACTAAAGTGTGAACTCTGCGCACCCACGTGACCACGAGACGCCAGCTGGGCACTTCGACGCACAGGCAAATGTATGAAAAGTCTGACCGTTCAGTCTTTAATTGGCCGAAGGGATAATTTGGTGGCGGGCCCAACAATTCTGAATAGAACAACTTACGAACCCTTAAGGAATGGTTGTATATGTGAATTTTCCTGGATGATTCCCAGTTAGGGTTACCCGGAAACGACCTGGAAACTAGGATTGGTAGATTTAGATAGACTTCCATACTAAATCGTCCGCCCTTAGCGCCCTCTATAAGACCTCCTCAATGTCTCCAAGATTATTAGACAGTTAGCTAAGATATCGATCGACCGAGTAGTTCCACGATTACTACACAGATGGCGTGAGCCACAGTGGTAAAATAATAATCATGAATGTATGAGGATTTCCGGATACGGTTAGAACCATGTCATAACTTTATTCAAAGGTAGGCTGTAGTTGTATTTTAGGTCTACATTTACTTCTAATTTGTTAGGTTGTCTTTACGGCGGTTCTCCATATATTATTATAAGATAAGATTTGAAGAGAAGCTAGTAAAGATAGTGGTAGGCTCATTATATACTTAGATTGTCTATTTGTCTTGGGGTGGCTTCTCGAATACCATTACGACTTTATGGTTTCACATAGGGGTTGTTCACGGGTTGTCAACCAATAATTATGCAACTACTAAACCAGTCGGCCCATCTGTGGTGCATTCTTAGTGTTATTAAGAGGGTTGTGTAATTTACGTAAGGGCCAGGCCGCGAGTATATTCGTGTGTTATCTATATATATATTCAATCTGTTAGTTCATCCGTATGGTGACTTTTCATATTACATTACAGTTTTATAACTTCGCTTAAGGGATCGACAGCTAGTCGGCTAATAATTTATCTATGTACTTAATAGGTCCGCTTGTCTCCCTAATGCCTTATATGTGTTGTTATTAGTTTCGACCTTCATTTAAGCGCAAGCTAGAGAACTGGCGACAGGTTAGTTGTGTAGGTTATAGGTTAATTAAGGGATCAATAGCGTATCTGCTAATAATTTATTTAGTTATTAAATAGGTCTGTCTGTCTCTTAGATGATTTCGTTATATTATAAGTGTATAACTTTAGTTAAGGGGAAGCCAGTGAGTTTATTAGTGGTTAGTACTTTCATATGTCTAAGGGTTCCACTTTAGTTAAGGGGAAGCCAGTGAGTTTATTAGTGGTTAGTACTTTCATATGTCTAAGGGTTCTTCCTTTTAAGGTGATTTTCCTACAGTACTATGAGGTCACAAGTTTACTTAAGGGCAAGATAACTAGCGTATCGATGGACTACTTACCGTTTAAGAGTTCTCCTTTGAGGCGACTTCATACATTACTATAGGATTACGACTTCACTTAAGGGGTATGCGGTCTTAGTCGTTATAACTTTAAGGCCTATCGTGTTCGAGGGCCAACCGTGTTATTACGAGACATGTTCGGAGCTGTAAGGAGGTAGCTAGGCTGGTGAATAGGGTGACTTAGGCTAGGGTACTTCGACTACGTTAGGATAATAAATCGCATATATTTTAATCGGAAACTCGCATTTAGTAATTCAAATTCTGGTCTAATGCTGATCAGGACTTAGTGGTTCTGCGGTTAAGGATTAGTTATAGGCCATTGGTTTTAATGTAGGTATAATGTAAAATTAGGGTTTTGATTTTTTTCTTTCACACCTGGGACTGATTGAATCCATACCTCTTAGGATCTGGGGTTATTATCGGTCACAACGAGGGGTCCAAATAGACGATTACGCCACTAGACGATCACAGCCAAATAAAATATTAGCTTTCTTTAATAATAACATTAACGGTTACAAAATACTATTAACATTTTTATAATAATAAAGACAACAATAATATGTTAGAATTACACATGTCTTCACGTATTCAAATTGGCGAGTAAGTCGGTATACTCCACTTCAGATATAACTAAATTTATTTATTTTATGTGAAGGGGGGTTTCTACACACTCCCGACCGATAAATTTCTCGAGACTTTTACCGATTACTAGGAGTGGTATGAATTCCTCAATGTATGTGGTCTCAAAAAAAATAACTGTTAAAAAGAAAAGTTTATGAATAAAAAAAATACTTCTAAACATCAAAAGGATTTATTTATTTATTGATCCTTTAGTTAAATCAAGCTTGAAATAATTATATTCACTTATTGCTAAAATTATTTAATTTGATGTGTTTAAAATGAGGTTTTATTCATATATAATATATAAAGTATCTGTATGAATCTGTCACTTCACAATTTTCAGTGATATAATTAATACAGGAGTCATAATTCCAAAGAGTAGATAGGTTTCGGTATATTACCTATAGATTTTATGAATTCTCGACGAACATATAATGTATTGATTTTATAAATACATTCTTATATGGCAGTTGTATATTTCCTTAAAATAAAGAAATCCAGGTTTAAAACTTTCATGTTGTGTTAAGTTTTTCAGATATTAAATCTGAAAAATTGTTTATAAAAGCTTTAGTTTAGATGTCCTAGTAATCTTAATCATTTGTCCTTCAGATTAATAATTTAAAGTAGTATACATCGAACAAAAAAAATAACAACAATTTTACATACATCCCATCACTACTTTAACATTAGTGTATGATAGTTAAATTAAATTAGTTCTGAGGAGAGACTTTGCCTCCCTGTGTGTGTTCTACCGCTTGTACAATGGATTGTGTTCTGAGGAATTGTTCGAAATGATGCCCACGGCTACTTTCTACCATTGCACCGCTCGCCATCGACAGGGAATTCATTCTCACACTTTGGAACCAAAATGGTCGCGTACAGTGCGGTTTCAGAGAAACTTCCTCCCGCGAACCCTTGGGTTGTGTAATGAGCTCCCTGCCAAGGTTTTTTCTAAGGACAGTACGGGGTTCTTCCAAAAAGAAGTTATTAGATTTCTGAAGGGTCGGCAACGCGCGAGTGATGCCCCTGGTGTTGCAAGCGTCCATAGGCTACGGTGACCGCTTACCATCAGGCGGACCGTAGGCTTGTTTGCCACCTTAGTGGTATAAAAAAAAAACTTATATAAATAAATAAATAATGTTTGGTCAAAAAGTCCACCTCTAAACATATCCGGCTCAAAAGTCTTTAAGACGTTAGCCACATTCCCACGTTGGATTGCTAGCGAAATTCTTTGAACCAGATATGATGTGCGAGGATCATGTCCTCTCTGTATTTTTTCCTAAAAAAATTTGTTAACAAATCCCAACTAAAAATAAATTGAAAATCACTGCTATTGCCCGATGTCCACTCGTTCACCTGTATAAGAAGGAAAATCCCTACTTGAGACTTTTTAGAATTCATCTCGGGGCCTAAGCTCCTAGATCATACAACCCATTTAGAATAAAGAAACAATAGAGTCAATACGCAGGAAGACTAAAGCAAATCTATTTCCTGTTGCACACTGAATCAGCATCTTAACTTAAAGTTGGGTATAAACAAGTACCTTGTATTATTTATAAGTTCAGAACACTATCACTTTATTTAATTATTATTGGAAAGAACGTTCCCGGTTGAAAGTTCGCGATCGCTTCACAGAACATTATTTTGATTTCTCGTCCTGATTCTTAACCAAAATTTCATCTCACGCTGTCGTTGTGGGAATATAGTAGTTAACTTGGCCAGACTTTCGTACTTGAAACCCGTGCTGTAAGCAAATATTAGGGTTGGCAAAACTATTTCTTGTATTTTCTCAAATTTTCCAAACAAAATTTTGAACTTTTCTAATCAAGAAAATTCAAACAACTGTGTTATTTTCACAATAACACTTTATGTGGTTTATTTTATTAAGTTTTCTTAATTTGCATAAAATGTGTATTTATTTCATTACTATATTTTTTGGTTATAAATAAGATTTACAATTAAATAGCTTTCATTTAAGTATCTTTACTATTTATATGTATTTTCACAAATTTGCAAGTTGCAAACTGATAATTTCAAAGTGTACAGTTTTAAAGTGTCTAATTTCCTTTCAGAAATATCAATCAGAATGTTGAAAATTTCTAACAAAAAAAAACAATAAACTTGTGTTCTATCTTGTGTCAACCCTAACAGAACCGTTCCAAAATGTTTTTTCAAAGCTTTAACGTTGAATTTGAACCTAGTTTAGGTACAATTATGTCCATTATAATGAAATTAACAAGAAAGTATATTTTTATCAGCATTTAAGCAAGGCGTAAGGAATCCTTAACCACTCCTATAAACACCCGAACAGTTTAACTTGAAATATAGCAAATATTTAATAAAAAATAACACTCAAGCTCGTGTGCTTTTGGTCGAGTTTTAGCCTTTTTTAAATATGGGAAGAGTTTATCAATAGCTATACGTACACGTTGAATAATTAATATTAATATATATTCACTTCATGAATAAATGATAAGTGCATTTGTCTTTTGTTGGAAATGTTCTCAATAATTGATTGAAGAGTTTGAGTTTTCTTGAATAACTTTTTGAGGATTTAAAGTTTCGCAGTTCATATCGCTATTGTAAGAAATCTTGATGAATCTCTCTTTATTAAATATATTGTTAAGGCTGCTCAAGGCGCACTGAGGCGTTATTACCTTTTCACATTTGGTGTATCTTTGTACCCTCAAAATTTTGCTCTAGATTGATTTATTGTGTTTAGAGGAGACGTCATGAACGAATATCACTTCACAGATGAAATACTAGTTACTAGGTCATGTAAGTCACTAGGTGGTTCCAGTCAGTAACCAAGGAGGGTGCCCCCATTACACTGCCATTATTTAAGACAGAGACAGCATGTGCAGTGTCTCGTCTAGTTGTCCTCTGATAGCTCAATGCCCTGGATACTACTACCAATCTCAAATTTTTTTCGTGCGTGTTCGGAGGAATCGTTTTTTACACTAGCAACACCACAAAGCCTTATTTCTTCACTTCGCGACGATGCAATTAGGTGACTCAATTTTTGGCACATAGGCCCCTATATGACCCCTATTTTACCTCCTTAGGAAATAAAATCTGGAAAATCCTTCTTTTGTGCTCGCTTATATTATAACAGAAACCTTAAAACAAAGTAAAAGACTCTAGCCACAAAACAATCGGAATATTCGTACAAATATTCGTCCTCTACTTTGCGCTTTATAGGATAATTTTGCCCGAAGGCGGTGAAACACCGCGTTATACCCACTGCGCGTGCTCTACGTACTTTGCTCATACTTATAAAAAAAGCTTCTAATCTACAAACAAATCAGAAAATTTTCATCCCCAATTTTGCCCCCTGGGAAACGATTGTCTAAACACTGTGATACATCTCAATCTTGTTTTGTTAAACCCTAAAGCCATTTATCAATGTTTGTGCATTTCGCTTGAAAAATTAAGTTATTTCATACAAACTTTACAATTTTAATGCCTTAGGGGATGAATTTTGCAAAATCCTTTTTATTCCACATCTACGGTATAAGAGAAACCTCTGTGCAAAATTTCAAGTCTTGTCACAACAGTTTCGGATTTCTTATACAAATAGTCATCCCCTATTTTGCCTTCTAGGGGATAATTTGCCAAAAACGTTAATACATCTCAATCTTAATTTTCAACCTAAAAGCCAAATAGCAATATTTATGCATTTAGCTTAAAAAATAACTGATTTCCATAGAAACTTTAAGCCTCCATTTCACCCCCTTTAGGGATGAATTTTGGGAAATTTTAAAACCTTAGTGCAAAATTTAAAGTCTCTAGACTAGTAGTAGTAATAGAATCGGCTGTGCGTTTATAAGTATATCCAGCAATCAGTCAGTTTTCTCTTTTATACTCGTGTATATAGAAGATAAATATTGTAAAAACACACTACCTTTATAGTTATGGAATGTCTTATTAAACTTTTCCAGGATATTTCAGTAATTAGGAGTAGACATTGTAAAATGATTAAATGAAATAAAATCAATAATATTTTCGAGAGTTCTTTTAAATCGTCTAATGGTATTTTTATCATTCTTCCGGTTTACAGTGTTGTTTTCTACTGAGAAAAAACTCAGCAGTTACACTTGAAAACACAAAGATAAATGTTAATAAATATGTTCGGAGCAATATTGAGACCTAATCAATAGGTAAACACAACTAACTAACCAAGTGTATCCAACACAGCTACCAGCAGGCCTGCACCCCTGCAACACCAATCATAGGGGGAAAGTCTCACTATTGGGGGCCAGATCTAGAGGGACTTAAACTCAATCTGAAAAGACTCTTTAATCGAGCCAAAAACACTAGAGCTGAAGAAGACTGGGAACGTTACAAACAAGCCTAGTATCATGACAAGAAGCGCATAAGATATCGCAAAGTTGAATACTGGCGGCGGTGACAACATCAATTCCACCAATGAAGCAGCTAGAGTGAAAAAGATATTATCACAGGATAATAACAGAACTCTGGGTGCAATAAAAAAACAAGATGGTACATATGCCTCTGATAGCAAAATAAGCGAGGTGCTTATCGAAACTTTCCAGGATGTGTTGTCATTGACAATCCAAACTGGGAAAAATATAGAACACAGAGAACCATCCCCTACAGACTGGACTATAGCCGAATCCATGGTCACTGCAGACCAAATTGGGTGGGCAACTGAAAGCTTCAAACCCTTCAAATTTGCTGGCCTGGACAACATATTCCCAGCACTTTTGAAATGGGGACAAACAACTTGTGCCACATCTAGTTGATATATAAAGAGCTTCCATACAACTACATACCTCGCCGGAAGAGAGAAGTCAAGATTATATTCTTACCAAAACCTGGTAAATCTGACTACGCATCATCTGGCGAAATGTTACCGCCCAATTAGTCTGACCTCCTTCATGCTGAAGGCTAACCGATAGATGATTAAGGGAAGATGCACTAACTTGCATGCCATTGCACCGCCAACAACATGCTTATAGAAAGGGCAGATCAACAGAATCAGCCCTACACGCTGTGGTAGGAGCTATAGAAGCTGCCCTCTCTTAGAAGTTAATGACACTGGGCGCTTTCATTGACATAGAAGGAGCGTTCGACAAAACGAAAACAGCTTCAGCCGCTCTCTTAGTAGATTTGGAGTTGAAAAAACCATTAGTGGCAAACAATCATCATCATCATCATCAGCTTCTTAAGCTAAGAGCAGTACAATTCACAGTTAACACCATTATAAGAGACATTGTAGCCAAAGGCTGCCCACAAGGAGGAGTGCCACTGCTGTGGAACATTGTGGTGGATGACCTGTTAAAACGTCTTAACGACAGATGCTACTACACAGTTGGTTACGCAGACGACATCACCATTCTGATCAAAGGCAACTCAGAAAACATTATCTACACTCGCATGGAACTAGCCCTCAGAGTCATGGAAGAATGGTGTAACCACCGTGAGCTAACGGTTAACCACAACAAGACAAAATTGGTCCTTTTCACAAACAAACAGAAAATTCAAGAGACTACCATGCCAAAACTATTTATCATTGAGCTTACCCTCACGAATGAAGTCAAATATCTTGGGGTAATTTTAGACAACAAACTGAATTGGAGTAAGCATACCTTCTGGCAATGCAGAAGACTAATAGGCAAGAAATGGGGCCTTAAGCCATCCATAACCTTATGGCTTTATACAGCCATAATACCGACCGATATTTACGTCTAGTGCAGTAGTTTAGTGGCCCCGAACTCAGTTAAGCATCGTAAAAAAACAAACTACAAAGCCTGTAACGCCTTGCCTGCTTGGCAACCACAGGCGTTTGAAAATTAACCCCACGACAGCACTAGAGGTCATTCTTAATCTCAGACCCCTTCATCTTGTTATACAACAAGAAGCTGCTGCTGCAGCCATAAGACTTGAGAAAGTACGGAACAACAGAATCGCTCACGCACGTCTCAAGGAGGCAGTAGGCAACGAGCTTTCAATGTTAGTGGCGACATGTGACATCATCCCAAAAACCTTCGTCTTTGACAAAAGATACCGCATCCAGCTTCATGAGGAAGAAAAGGATAGCTCTGGCATGCATGAAGTTAGGGTCTACACTGATGGCTCTAAAACAGCTGGAACGGGAGCGGGAGTGTTCTTTCATGACCTAAACATCAAAATATCGACGACCTTGGGTGCACTCAACACCATCTTCCAGGCAGAGTGTGTCGGGATTACCCGAGCTGCAACAGCAGTCCTGTCTAGAGACATAAGCGATGCATCGATACGCATCATTTCCGACAGTGCCGCCGTGCAACAAGCTCTCAATAACAACCGCATCAACAGTGGACTAATCCTGGAGTGTCACTGTGAACTGCAAAAAATTGCATTTAAGAACCAGGTTACTCTTCAATGGATACGTGGTCATAGTGGGTCTCTAGGCAATGATGCGGCGGATCCGACCCAATTGTACCGATACCTTTTACACAACTCAAAACGTGGTTACTTGACAGAACCGTACAACTACACAAAAAACAGTGGACAGAGCAAACAAAGTGCAGACAAACCAAGAATGTTCTTACATTCTTGGACGCAAGTCTGTCGCACAAGCTGTTACAACATAGTAGGAAAACCTACGCTACATAGTTGGCATAATAACAGGTCACTGCCCGCTAAATAAACACTTTTTCAATATCGGCGATACCGACAGTCCTCTATGCAGGGGCTGCATGGAAGCCGAGGGGACTCCTTCTCACGTGGTTCTACATTGCAAAAGCGTGAGCGACCAACGGACAAGGTTCCTCAAGAACCCACAAACCATGAGAGAGGCGCTGAATAACATCAGATGCCTCCTTGATTTCTGGACGGAGCTGGGATGGTATGAGTAACCAATGAAATGAACCGGTTACCTACGTACAATGGCCCTATCATGAGGCTAAGTGCGGAAAATATAAGTCAAACTAACTAACTAACTAGGTAAACACAAGTTACTTGTTAATTCTCATACAAGCAAATATAAGTAAAACAAAGTTATGGATTCAGTTGTCAATAAAACAATAATAAAAGTATCTCTTTATAAAATACCAGTCAGTAGCGACGAAGATATATGAATCTTTGTGACCGCACTGTCGTGTAGTTTAGTTTTCAGAAAGGTTTTTCCCAAACAGAAAATATTCTGTCAAATATTGAACCTTATGTAGTTGATAATAAAGACAAAATAAATATAAAGAATTCGGAAATTGATATATATAGAAGATCTAATAAACGGTTGCATTAGTTTCAAGAAGGCAGTGAGTCAAAGTAAACGTATATTGTAAAGTAAAGTAAAAATATAATTCTTATTTGTTTTTCTAAATTATTTACTCGTAATGTTTACTGCAAGATTGTGTGTTCTTGTTATGACAGTATTGTTCTTAATGCAGGTACCAGAGTACATTTTTATTAAATTTATAATCAAAACATTTTTTAAAAGAGTACAGACAAACTTTTTTGATCCGGTTTATGGTCGCTAGTGTCGTGTAAGATCTTTTAATATGGCGACTGTAGTTTCGATTTTCAGTTTTCAGTAAGAAAAGTTTGTTGCACAGTCGCTATCAAGTACCTAAATCACATAATTTTTTAAAGTGTTTTACAAAAAACTTTACTAAAAAAATGAGTTTTGGTTTGGCTTTGACTTTACCGTTAATTCTAAATAACATTCTTTTTAGGTATTTAGATTTTAACAATCCACTGTAATATTTATGCCTTTTGTATTAAATAGGTACGTTTAAATCTGTAAACTTATCATTAAGTGATTTCAGAATAAATTTTTTTTCCCTAATTTGATAAAAACTGTAACTAAAAATGTTTTAAAGTGAAGACCATGGAATCAAGCCCGACTCTCTGCAGTATTCGCTATTGTGGTCTGTGTGTGGTTTTAAGTGCGTCATTGCAGAAGTTACTCTCTACATACAAATAAATTACTTCTTTATAAAATTAGTATTTAAGCAACAAAAAATTAAACGTCATAAAACTTTTTTTTCCAGGGCATAGATTGCTGGTGGGGCAGGCCGGGTTGGGGCGGTGGCGGATGGGGTGGTCCAGGTTGGGGTGGTGGCGGATATGGCAGAGGAGGTGGAGTGATTATAGTAGGAGGGTACGGAGGAGGCTTCTATGGGCCACCTCCGCCACCACCACCACCACCGCCTTTCTTCGGATAAACTCTTTGACTCTCTTCGGATAGAAATAAATTTATGATAAATATTGATTTAGGCAAATTATATCTGAGATACAATGTGTCTAGTCTAGATAAGGTGATTAATAGTTTTTAATACTATCAGATATTAATTAAGCTTGTCAGTATTAACAAATGTGCAATTTATAAAAATAATGATTTTTCAGATAACAATAAAAAATTATTACTTAGTCAATGTAATAAATTAAATTTAATGTACTTTTTTATTTTTTTTTTAATTTATTTTTCATTGTTAATGTATTTAAGTTCATTTAATGTAACTCAATAAAAATAATCTGTTTTAAATGTAACCTGCTATTTATTAACTAAGTAAATGCAATTTAGTACTATTATGTTCAAGTCGGTACATAGTAGTAAATATATAAATTGTAAACAAACTTTTTTTTTTTCATATATATACGCTCCGCGTTGGCCTTAAGTTTTGAAAATGCATGTAGGTACAGAAAATCAGAACAGAATAACATTTATATCATTCAAACTATCCGTTTTGAGAATAACTCGTATACTATATACTAGTTAACTTAATATTGACATACATATATGCTTCTCTAACTTACATATAATAATAAAAATCTACAAGAAAGGCTATTAAAACGTAAGTATAATATAAAAAGTAAATAATAAATGGAAAGGACAATATGAATTTAATATAAAATACTTTATATTAGACTAGATATGGAATAGGGTTTCACCCGCCGAAAACCATATTCCCGTAGGACCTCTCGGTCAGAATGAACGTATTGTTTGTCCTTCACTGTCCCTACAGCTATTTCTGTGCCAATAATCAATTGATTGTATGTATGGACCTGCAAAAAAAATCATTTACAAGGTAACACTTGGACGGGATAAATATTCATACTTTACAGTCTAGCTAGATGTTCCGAAGATTTCTGCAAACTCTTCACGCCACAAACCCCAAATTTATATTTTTTTCATTTTTACTGCGGACTAAATAAATAAACAGATTTGTCTTTTTTTTGTGTTTGACCTTTTTGGTATAGTTATCGATTTTACATTATCTATACACATTATAAGTGGTTTATTACTGTTTAATATAATATTCTAAAACTATAGAGTGCTTGAGTCATGAGTCAATTGCTATACAAAACAAGAAAGAGCATTTTTTTTTTTTTTTTTTTTAATACCACTAAGGTGGCAAACAAGCTTACCGTCCGCCTGATGGTAAGCGGGCACCGTAGCCTATGGACGCTTGCAACACCAGGGGTATCACTCGCGCATTGCCGACCCTACAGAAATCTAATAACTTCTTTCTTGAAGAACCCCATACTGTAGTCCTTGGAGAAAACTTTGGCAGAGAGCTCATTCGTTCAACAGCTAATCCAATCGTTCGCGGGAGGAAGTTTCTCTGACACCGCACTGTACGCGACCAATTCGGTTCTAAAAGTTGAGAATGAATTCCCTGCCGATGGCGAGCGGTGCGATCGTAGAAAGTAGCCGTGGGCATCATTTCGAAAAATTCCTCAAAACACTACCCACTGTAAAATCGGTGGAACACAGGGAGGCAAAGTCTCTCCTACCGATATACCGATGTACCGATACCGCAAGTGAGTTTGGAATCGTCAACAATTCTCACAGCCCGTCGTTCAACCGAGTCAAACGGGCCAAGCTGGTATCCTGGTACACCCGCCCAGAGATGGCAGCAGTACTCCATATGGGGCCGGACTTGCGACTTGTAAAGTACCAACCTTTGCCCCAACGTGAATTACCGCTTCGCTCTGTTGAGTACACCAAGTTTTTTGGACGCTTCGAACATCGCTGGAGATGTCAACACCAAGGATCCCAATTCTTTTGGAGATGGAGAGGGGAGTGTTCTGGAAATGTGGGACCACAGTGAATGGAAAGGAAATTTTGTAGTACTGTAAACGTAATTTCATTACTGGT
Source organism: Apoda limacodes (assembly GCA_946406115.1). Classification (NCBI taxonomy): domain Eukaryota; kingdom Metazoa; phylum Arthropoda; class Insecta; order Lepidoptera; family Limacodidae; genus Apoda; species Apoda limacodes. The sequence continues at coordinate 45,655,658 of OX291540.1, forward strand.
ATGTTAAAACAGCATTATAATGGAGAAAACTTCATATTGCTGATTAATGGTGTGGATATGTACTAATTTGCCGCTAGCTTTTTAAGGGAGCTAGAGTGAACCGTTATACTGCAAAAAGTTTTAATGGTGTAAACATTCATATACTTATTGTTCGAAGCAGTATTTTATACTTTGTGTTACATGAGTTCAATTGTGAACTAAATTAACGATGTCGACCATAAGGACTGCACTTGCCCAAGCATAAACTGAAATGAAATGTTTAACGGGGTTAGGGTTGACCTTTATACAGCCTACAGTGTTAATTTAAAATTTAAGCAGTTCAGACTACACTATATATATATATATATATCGCCATAATTTGTTGTGTTTATAATCTAATAATGTTAAGGTAATTTAGAAAGTTAAAACGCATCAATTTGATTATGATATATAAGTTCAAAGTCTAATATTTATTTTCTTGTTAAAAACGCACCAAAAATGGTTATAGTTTTTTTTACTTAAAGTCAATTTAAGGCAATTATTTTTACTGAAACCATTCATACAAACAGGCGCGTGAAAATTCTCTTTTAAATTAAGACATAAACGATAAAGTTGCTTTTCTGGCAGCATTTTACAGCTTAGCTGTCAGGCTTTATGCGTTTTTTTTATAAAATACGATCTTCATTGGTTTATAGTATGAAATGGATTCATCTTCAAGATTATTTAATTCGAAGATTTCAAATATCTGCCAAACGCCATCACATTAATAAAATTTATTATTTATAATTTTTTGTTACCGTTTTAAAGAAACTTGTGTTTGGAGTAGTATTTATAGCATATTTTCCATGATGTAACTTGTGTAACCGGTAATTTCATTTCCTTCAACCAGGTAATGTGTGACTTTTATAGCCGCATGTGGTCTCCTGTATCTTTGTTCCTGTAGTTTTTGCTAGCGACTTCACACCTTCCTTAAATTCGGTTATCAGCGTGGAAATCCTGCGGTAACTTCGTGTTTAAACTAACGAAGTTTTTTAAGTGGAATTAAGTTATAGTTATTCTCGCAGGCACTTTTGAAGTATGAGTATCTATCTCTATGCCAATTTTCAGCTTAATTTGATGCTCCAAACTGTATAATTTGTGCTCAAATAAGGTCTTGAGCAGCAGTATAAGCGCTTATAACGTTTATACGGGTTAAATAAGTATTTATGGGAACAGTAACTAAGCTACTTATAGTATAACCTTTTGTGATACTTGATGACTTAGCTTAGATTTGCATGACATAGAGATGTAGTAAAGGCCCCCCTTCCCTCCGCTACCAAAACTATTTTACGATACTACCTTCATAGCATAAGCATCAATGAGCGAAACTAATAATACTGATTGAATAATAGGAATAACATTATACGTCGTTAGGGTGCACTACGTGGGACATTCAGAAAGTTATGAGAAACTAAAAAACTAACTTCAATGGATAAAATATTTTAATTAAATCTTTTCAAAGAAGTCTCCACCAGCCTGTACACAAAGTTTCATGCGTCCGAACCAATTTTCGAACCACATTTTTTTTCCAGTCCGCCGCAGACATCTGTTCCACGGCCTTCTCGAACGCTGCTAGCGCGTCTTTCGGCGATTAAAACTGTATCCCTTCCAGCTGATTTTTTATGCTGTAAGAAGGGTGACCCAAGACTCTGACCGATGTGGTGTCTAGGAAGTCCCTCGTTTTGAGCGCTGAGTGAGCGGGCGCGTTGACATGGTGAAGTAGTAACCCGTGGAGCCCGGTGTTCGGTCGCTTGTTGCTCATTTGCACGCTATTGCAGACAAAACTTCCGGCATTTTGTGGTATACCATTCATAGTTGATGGATGCGTTAAAGTGAATAAACTAGCGATAAACATTTTTCCTGCGCTTCTCGATCGCTTCACTTTCGTAGGCGTTGGTTCGTTTTGAAACAGCCAAACTGTCGAATGACGCTTTCTTTCTGGATCGTATTGATAAATCCAGGATTCGTCACCTGTCACAATGTCGTAAACGCGCCGAGACGAGCCTGCTTCAAATTTTTGAATCATATCACGGCACCACTCCACCGGGGCCTGCTTCTGAGCTTCGGTGAGGTTGTGCGGCACCCAGCGCGAAACTTTTTCACTCACGCGAAGGCGCTCGTGTAGAATCTTGTGAACGTTTTCCGAACCAATCTTTAGTGTATGCTGAATCTCTTCTTATGTAATTCTCCTGTTTTCTTGAATTAATTTTTTTACTGCTAGCAAAATATTTCCATGACAGCCGGCGTAGGACGACCACTTCTTTGTTCATCGCCCAAAGTAAGACGACCGCGCTTGAACTCGCTATGCCAACGGTGGATGGTTGCTTTTGAAGGTCCTTTATCCATAAGAGCCATTTCAAATGACTCATCAGGTTTTAGGCCACATTTTAAATCGTAGATAATCATCGCACCAAAATTTTCTCCATGCAGATCCATTTTTAAATGAGACAGTATAATTTAATTTGGCTCTCAAAAAAATGCGGAGGCAAATTCGAAATTCGAACAATGGTAATTTTACTTTTAAATAACCAAATTTTAAAAAATAATGACAAGTTGACAGTGCTTTATACATAAAAATTTTTTTAGGCAATACTATCTGCGTGGCCTGGTATAATGAATTTATTCATACAGGGATAATATCTACCACCCTCCCTAACAACTATTCATGTAGCTCTTTTATCGCAATGATAGGACACATCAACAACATCTCTGTTCTCAAGATGAGATTTGGTCAGATTTTGCGGTTCCCCCCCCCCCTTTTTTTAACTCACGCAATTAATGGATGCCTCGATTTTAATTAACAGTTACAAGTATGACTATTATGCTCACACTAAACCTGGCGCTACAAAGAATCGTCATGTCTCAGATGAAATACCTAGTCAGTATGGGATACATTGCAATTTTTGAGACAGCGGCGAAAAGTGCAGGGTTTCATTTAGAAGGTACATAGTACATAATACCTCAGTTAACTTTACGAATTGTAGCGAAGTACGTTTAGTCATAACATCACAATGACAAAATCTTTTTAACCACGAAGTCATTTACCTATTCACACTTACGAGTATACACTAATAAGTCAAATCTTCCAGTCTTAGTTTGGTGTTTTCCGCCTCAGTACGCCTTAGGTCGCTAATAATTTGAGTTTAGAGGAGTTATGAACAACTAGCTTTTGCCCGCGGTTTCACCCGCCATAAATTCGGTTATCGGTGTAGGATTTTAACGGCAACTCCTCAATTACAGAAAAAAACCGACTCATATTTGACGTTTTCAAGTTGTAATGTCCTTTCCCGCGACTCAAACTATTTCCATGCCAAATTTCATCATAATCGGTACAGCGGTTTAAGTGTAAAGAGGTAACAGATAGACAGACAGAGTTACTTTCGCATTATTAAGGTCTAAGGAGAGATTTTACCTGTGTGTGTGTTCTCCCACTTGTATCATGAGTTTTGTTATTAGGAATAGTTTGAAATGATGTCCACGGCTACTTACTACCAACACATTGGGAAGGGAGTTCATACCTATACCTTAGAACTTAAATGGTTACTCACTGTGCGGTGAGAGGAACTTTCTCCCGCTAACGCATATGTTATGAGCTTCCTGTTCGGGTTTGCTATGGACTACATTATGAGGTTCACCAAGAAGGAAGTGGATAATTTTTTTCAGCGGTAGGCAACACGTGAGATATATCTCCTTCCTTTTGTTGCAAGCGTTCGTCCAGCGTAACTATTCAACAAACATCAGGCAAGCTAAATTCTTGTTTGCCACCGTAGTAAAATGCACGAGAACATGCCGGAACTCCGATTTTTCTACTCTTAAGCAAATAAAAAAAAAAACAGTTAATTTATCGATAGATAACTGTACGTCTGTTTGAATCGATGCCTCAAGGAGGAAATATTTCTATTGGTGTTTTCGCAACGGGTGGACTTCCTGCAGCTTCAACCAAGTCATTTATCTACCTGTTGGGAGGTCATTCCAGGCTGCATCTTTTAGTCCGCGTACATATGTATTGTGTTGCAACCAATTTTTACATGTGCGGCAATGGATACGCCCTGTGCGTTGCACTTGAAACCAATTCCGATTCAGTGGACTCTTAATTGAACATTAATTGCACTTAAATAATAATAATATACTTTATTGCATCAACATAATAATTTTACAAAATCATATTTACAAATAGAAAACAACAAATAGCGGTCTTATCGCTTTCAAGCAATCACTTCCAGACAGCCTTTGGGTAGAGAAAATAATAAAGTTAAACATAGTATAGCAGGTGTGTGTCGATACAGTTATTAAGAGGTATATATCAAACAGTAATGCATATTTAATAAATAAATATACATAAATAACATAGATGAATAATATTCGTTGGTTCATTCGTTTCAGCCGAAAGATGTCCACTGCTGAACGTAGGCCTCCCCATATGTCTCAACAACGGCCGGTCCTGAGCTTCCCGCGCCCCTCCGCTTCTTCGGCGGCTCTGACCAGATCGTTTGTCCACCTGGTAGAAGGCCAACCCCCGCTGCGTCATCCGATCAGTGGTCGCCACTCGAGAACCTTTCTTCCCCATCGGTTAACGGTTTGACGAGCGATGTGGCCTGCCCATTGCCACTTCAGCTTGCTAACTGTTTGAGCTATGTCGGTAACCTTTGTTCTCCAGCGAATTGCCTCTTTTTGGATTCTATCACGCAAAGAAACACCAAGCAGAGCTCATTCCATAGCTCGCTGAGCGACTCCGAGCTTATTTAAGAGGCCAACAATAAGAGACCACGTTTCTGTACCTTTAGTCATCACTGGCTTTACATATTGACACACACATTGATTATTTTATATTGACTTTCGTATTTAGGCAGTAAAGACAGTGAAGGAGGCGCCACTGTAGTATTGTTTACATAGTCTCTCTACGGAAATAAAGTTTTAAAATACTTATCTATTTTAGAACGAAGTGTAAAATAGTGAAAATTTACTGACATTAAGTGTATTATATTATATGTTGTGGACAGTGACGAAGAAAAGAGAAAATAGTTAAAATAGTAAAAAACAAACACCGTGGTTCTTCCATCTTTTTAAACGCATTGACCGTTGTTGCTATTTGAATCAACCCAAAATTACTGGCAATCCTCAACCAATGGAACCTTTCACGTAAACAGGAGAATCAATAGCTTACAAATAAGGTAAATTGTGATTGGAAATATAACCTAAATTCTTTACCGTTAATACAAAGTGCATTATCATCTCAGTACTTCTTGAACAGATAACGCCATCTTCAATAGACGGCGCGCACTACGACATCCCGCACTGACAACCATATAATTAGTGCAATAACATACCGTAGGAGGTCACTACCAATACCAAAACAACAATATAATGGACGAGCTACAAAAATTATTTCTCGAAATGAAAACCGATATGAATAATAAACTATCGTCAATTGATACGCAATTTGCTCAAATAGAAGGAAAAATTACAACCAAAATAAAAAAACCACATCGATACACGATTCGACGAGATCAAAATTGATATAAACAAATTACGCACAAAGGTCCAAGACTAAGAAATAAAGACTGTATACATTAGAGAAAAACAGTGTGCAAAGAAACATAGTATTTTTCGTCATAGAAGAAAATGAAAACTCGTATTTCCAACTGCAAAAACGTATTATTGAAACAATTAAAAACGATCTAAAAGTTGATATTCATCACTCAGAACTTCACTCAATTCGTAGAGTGGGCAAGAAAGGTCAACGCTCCCGTCCTATATCAGTCACCTTTTCTTAATTCGGCACAAAAATTCAAATCCTTAAAAATAAGAGAAATCTGACTGATAAAAGTATATATATTAAAAAAGAATTTCCAAGCAATATCTTAAAAATACGAGAAAAACTAAAATTAGAGCAACATAAGGAAATTGAGAAGGGTAACATAGCGTTTTTAAAATACGACAAGCTAATAGTTAAGGACGGAAAAGAACATGCTACTCAAAAACGACAGCTATCAATATCACCTTCACAAGCAACCCCTGCTGCCCAGGAAACAAGGAAGACTACTGGAAGAGATATAAAAATCACTACACACAAACAACCAAGAAACGCAAAACAAACACAAACTTTATGCTGTCCTTTGTCAGCCGTAAAGATGACGCATGAAGATACGCAGCCTCCTTCAACTCCAACTCAAGCTATACATTACCCAATAAAAACCAGACGAATATTTCAACTCTTCCAGTACGAGTGGTCGCCGCGGGAAAGTTAGACCAAAACCCTCCACCGCAAACTAATAGACTCACTAAAAGCTTATACATACTTACCTATAATGTCAGATCTCTGTTAGACAGCACGAGAATTCTTCAGCTTGAAAACAGTATAAAAAATATAAAATGGGACATAATTGGTCTATCAGAAATAAAAAAACCAGGACAACATATAGAAGAAAATCGGAATTATATTTTCATATATAACGGAGAAATCAGTGGTCGTAACGGCGTTGGATTTCTGATAAAAAAGTATTTAAAATCAAACATACAAAACTTCGGCATATTTTCAGATACAGTGGTCCGACTAGACTTGAACTTAGGAAACAACTACTATATAATTATTCAGGCCTACGCACCCACAGAGAAGGCACCAGACCATGAAATAGATAAGTTCTACTACGACTTAAGGAAAGCTCTGGAAAATAGCACGATAAATACTTTTATTATTAGAGACTTTATTGCAAAAATTGGGATACCAGAGAAAGATGAAAATTATATTAATGGCAAATTCGGTTACGGAACAAGAAATGAGAAAGGAAAAAAATTAATTGAATTCGCTTTGAAAATAAGCTTATAATTACGAACACCAAATATAAAAAATCTAAAAAAAGCAAATGGACTTGGCAATTACCAAACGGCAGCACGAGAAATTCAATTGATTTTATTCTAACAAAAAATATGAAAATTGTCAAGAATACACAAATCCTTAGTATCGATTTTTCGTCTGACCATCGACCGGTACGTTGCGAAATTGACCTCCACGGAAATTCTAAATTAAACAGGAAACCTTTTAATATACCAAAAAATATTTTTTTCACAGCTGTATCACAAGACTGTCTAAAAAATATTTTTTTAAGAGAAAACATTATGTACTGTAAAAATTCAAATCCAAATGAATCATATAAAAATCTAGTCACCGCCATAAATAATTCTGTTAAGAAACTTCCGCCTAACAAGAAAAATAAGAAACAAATCTACGAAGATATTATAGATAAAAAGATCATGGCGCTCATAAACGAGAAAGAAGAACTAAAGAAAGTTAAGTTCCGGACATTCTACCAAAGAAAAAAGGAGATTTAATATCCTTAAAGAAGAACTAGAGCGTTCCGGATCAATTAAAAAAGCTTTTCAAACAATAAGCAACACTAAAGAATGGATAATGGAACTAAAAAATAAAAATGACAAGACAGTAACCACAAGACAACAACTTATAGAATCAGCCACGGAGTTTTACAGAGATCTCTTCAGTGAAATTGAAACAAACTTACATACCCAATCATACAACGTAACTTCTACAGACGAAGAGGTATTACCATTTTTGTCATCCGAAATACGAGCCGCCATATAAAAGCTTCAAAAGAACAAAAGTCCAGGCGAAGATGGCATAACAAGTGACGTTATCCAAGCTCTGGATGACTCTATCACCCAGGCATTAACTTTCCTATTCAACCAAGTGCTGTCGCAAGAAAAAAATCCCGACCAGTGGAAAAGTTGCATAATAACTCTTCTTTACATAATAAAAAAATAAAATAATAACAACTATAGACCTATCAGTTTGCTATCAACAATTTATAAACTGTTTACAACAGTAATACTAAAAAGGATTAACATGCAAATTGAGGAAAATCAGTCTAGAGAACAGGCTGGTTTTCGAAAAAACTTCTCTACTGTAGATCATCTGTTCACTTTATCACAATTATTAGAAAAATGTACAGAATACGGGAAAACACGCTACATAGTATTCATAGATTACGCCAAAGCTCTTGACTCTATTACACATAACAAACTTTGGGAAGCTCTATCTGAACAAGGGATACACAAAAAATACCTGTCAGTGCTCCAAAATATCTACGATCCGATTGTCCGATTGTAACGCAAAAGTAAGACTAGAAAAGGCAGGTAAGCTATTTCAGATTCAAAAAGGAGTCCGGCAAGGTGACACCATTTCGCCCAAACTGTTTATTGCCCTGCTAGAATATATGTTTAGATCGCTAGACTGGAGCAACAAAGGTATAAAAATTAACGGCGAATTCTATCTTACTTAAGGTTTGCAGATGATATTGTCTTGTTCTCGGAAAGTCACCCAGAGATCCAATCGATGGTTGAATGCCTAAACGCAGCGAGTCAAGAGTGTGGCTTAAAAATAAACTCAGATAAGACCGAAATAATGACAAACGGAGATAAGATTCCTTTAATAGTAGAAAATAAAACAGTAAACTATGTAGAAAATTATATTTACCTGAACCAAAACATTTGCTTTACAAACAGAACTTTAAATGAAGTCAAACGTAGAATAAATATTTCTTGAAAAAAATATTGGTCACTCAAGGTAATTTTTAAGGGAAAATTCTCTACACATATCAAGAAGTATGTTATGGACACCCACGTACTACCAACTCTTACATATGGCTGCCAAACATGGGCCCCTAAAATAGAATCAAAGAGAAAGATTAAATCCTTCCAGAGAGCAGTAGAGCGGAGCATGCTAGGCATAAATTTAAGGGACCATGTCAAAAGCTGTGAAATCAGACGACGAACAAAAATAATAGACGCACTCGATACAATAGCGAAACTTAAATGGAAATGGGCCGGACATCTGGCTAGACTTCAAGATGGCAGATGGAGTTACAAAACTATTCACTGGTACCCCAAAGGAAAGCGCGAGCGGGGTCGACCCCTTCGACGATGGCGCGATGACATTGTAGCAGTAGCCGGTAAATTCTGGACCCGCCTAGCCGCAGATAGAGAGAAGTGGCACGAGATGGATCCCACAAAAATGCGAATAAGAACAGAAAATAGTTAAAAAAACAAATAAATTAGTATCTTTATATTATTATTTACAAATATTCTAGTACACAAATTTTATGTATTTATTGTCAGTCTAATTAAAAATGCTCTTGTTTATTGTGCATTTAAGAGAAATAAAGGCTATTATTATTATTATTGTTATTATTATTGATATTATTATTATTATTAGCGTAGTTTCTCGAACGCTGCCCAGTCGAACTGAATTCTTAGGTTAACCTCTTTTTCAAAGTTGGACCTACCTAACCACACTACTTGCTCTAAGTATGTGTATTCGTCAACAACTTCGCGGGGAGCGTTCCCAACAACAACCGGTAAAGGCGCGACATGCACATTGAACATCACCTCCATTTTATCCATGTACATTTTAAGGCCAACCTGTTAGGAAACTGTGCTGAGGTCTCCTAGCATCGTGCCTAGGTCTTCCAGCGATTCTGCCATGACCACTATGTCGTCAACAAATCGAAGGTGAGTGATGTAGTCGCCATTTATGTTGACGACATATCATTCCCACTCCAAAAGCTTAAACACATCTTCCAACGCAGTTGTGAATAGTTTCGGAGAAATAACGTCTACCTGTCTCACACCTTTCTGCAGACGGATTGGTTTTCTGTTCTTGTCTTGTAGTCGAACATTGTGGCTCTTTTAATTTTTAATTATAATTGTCATTCAATATTTATTATTCCGGAAACCAGCTTGACCCGGAGGCCGGAATCCGTCAAACTTGCATTCCAGACGATTCGTTATGATCCTGGAAGACAGCTTATAGACTTCAATGAGATGTGGTCTCCTCCATCATCGCCCACCGCCTTATTGTTCTTAAGCTGTTTCAAGGTCATTCTAATCTCATACAAGCTGACGCCCGGGATTTCTTCGGTATAGTGTCGAGTTAATTTGGCTCTAGGTTCTTTGGCCGTGATGTTTACAGGATCACGAGTTGAGGTGTACAACTGTCTATAGAATTTCTTGATCTCTCTCAATATTTCAGGTTTGGACGAAATGATTTTGCCAGTTTCATTCTTCAGCTTTGTAACTGTCGTTGCCTAATAAACAGCTGTAAAGAAAACACTTTTGAGCCTTTATTTCGCTCTACAGCCTCCTCTACACGTGATATGTTGAAATGGCGTATATCGCGTCGTATGGCTTTTGAGATTTGTCTGTTGAGCCGCGTGTCAGATGATCAGATGAAGACTCCAATTTCATTTTGCGCCGCACCTTTATAAGATGGAGAGTCTGATCAGAGAATTTTTGTGTTCTATTTTTGTGGCGAGCTTTAAAGAACTTAGCTCCAACCGCTAAGACAGTTTCCACCAGCCTGTCATTTAAATCATTCATATTTTCGCAATCTGCTAGGCTCTGAAAGCGATTTTGAAGTTTAAGCTGAAAATGTTCGGGGTTTTGCATGAAAGCAATCGTTGGACGGAAAGTAGACCTTATCAAACGACAAATTCGAAGTAGATATGCACCGTGCCTCTTAACATGCGATGATCGCTGCCAGTTTTCACTCTGTTGATCACAGAGACATCGCTGAATATTCGCCTATCAGAAGTCAGGATAAAGTCAATCTCGTTTTTGGTCAAACCGTCAGGGGTGATACGGTTTCGTTGCCCTACTCCAAATTTCTCCTTTTCAGCTTATCAAAATTTTTAGTGCCCAGTTTTGCGTTGAAGTCCCCCATGACGGCTGTGAAGCGTGATGGGGAGGTATGTATGGCTTTTTCAATAACCTCAACCTCATCATCTAGGTGTGCCGAAGTCTGTGCGTAAACCTGTATTACCTTCAGAGAATATATCTTGGTGATTCTGAGTACAAGGTACGTTACCCTGGTTGACACACTCTCGATGGTCGTTATGTTGTGTTGATGAGGGATTTGTGGACGATAAACCTGACACCACCTTGGAACAGTTGTTCGCCCTCCCGGAAGTAGAACAAGTTGCCGGATTTGAGCAATATCGAGTGCTCCTCCTGTCTTTGGACTTCAGATAGCCCTATTATATCACAGCGCAGCTTGTCTACTTGTTCTTCCAGCTCAATTAAACTCAAACAAAATTCTTTTCGTCATTCCTCAAACGCAATCACGCAGCATTGTACGTTGCCAGGGCCAGTTGTCGGTGTTTGTGGTAGCCGGACCTCTGCTAGGGATTCTTTGCAGCCCCTACCTAACCGTTACCTTGACCGCTATCATAGTCAGGAGTAGAGGCTGCCAGGGAATAGGGGACGTAGTTTTCTTGTGCCATACATAAGGGTTTTGCCAATAATCGCCACGCTTGGCACGCGGGTTGGCGTATGGTATATCAGTATGTTGCTGTTGCTCACCATCTGGTATATCCCCTAGTCGCCTCGTACGCCAAAACACAAATGCGGGTAGTGGGTCAAATTTAACTTAAAAGATTTTAATATAAACACGGGGCAAGTGAAACTAAATAAATAAATTTCAAAAATTCTGCGCTGTTACGCACCGCAACAAAACTGTAGCAAATCAAAGAAACCCGCACGCGATTTTGTATCGTAGTGCGCGTACGTTTGTTGTGTCGTTCACAATTACTCAATAAAAAAAAAACGCTCGGAATTATACTGAAGTCTTCGCTACGAAACCTTAGAAATTAATTCGACAAAATAGGCTTTTACATCAGCTTAAAAAATCCCTTGTGTTAATATTAGTTGAAGATATATAGTCTGACTAAACTTAAGAGTATATGTATAAGATACTAGATGACGACTGTTTACGTTATAAGTCACTTAGATGTAGGAAAAACAATTGGCCATAAATGTTGTACAGGTACAAGTTTCAATAGCTTTGTAAAGTATATAATTGTTAAAATTAAATTATCTTTTTGACATTAAATATAGTTTTATTTCGTAATCCTCACACGTTCAAAAAAAATTACGTTTGTTGTATGGGAGCCCCTTAAATATTTATTTTATTCTGTTTTTCAGTATTTGTTGTTATAGCGGCAACAGAAATAAATCTGAATCTCAACTGTCTAACTATTACGGTTCATGAGATACAGCCTTGTGACAGACGGACGGACGGACGGACAGATGGACAGCGGAGTCTTCAATAGGGTCCCGTTTTTAACCCTTTGGGTACGGAACCCTAAAAGTGTGCCGCTAAGCGGTCACTTATCTATAATGCCTGACCACGCCCGAAGCGTTTCCAATAAACGTGTAACTGTTTCACTTAATAATTTAGACTGTTTACGATGGTAATGGCTCGAGCCCGTCTCACACTTGGCAGGTTTTTATTATTTGTTGTTATACCTTCTTTAAAGCACACACTAAAATTACTGCAAGTTTATGTATTACGGTTTCTAAAATAAAGTAAAAACAAAGAGAAACTGTTTCTTGTATGAGGACCCCCATTAAATTTATTTTTTGTATTTTTTAACAATCTGCCATTATAAATAAATTAATAAAAAATATTTTTGGACATAACACACAGACTGGTCCCAAACTAAGTAAAACTTGTAAAATATATATATTTGTAAATAGATACATATTATACAATAGAAAACACCCACTCACAAGACAAACAAAAATAATAAATGTGTGTCTTGTGCGGGAAACGAACCCTCATTCCTCGATTCAGCAGTCTGAGCCACGGAGCCGACTAAAACTACTACTACTATTACTAAAATATAACATATACTGTGTGAACATTCTAGGCCTTTATATATATTTCACCTAGTTCGGTCTTAAAGATAGAGATAATGGTCGGTCAGGCAAAGAGACAGACAGTGTATGCTCTATAGTTACCCTGTGGTAAAAGGTTCTGTTAGATAGATCTATGTATGCAGTAGTGTCACAAAATATGAAGGGTTTAGCAATTTCAATGTACATAGTGCGACTTCAATCAACTAAGTCTATCGAATTAGTGCAATATTCCTTTACTACGAAGGTATATTCAAATAAATAAATAGGTCTTCGGTTTTTATATAAAAAAATGCTACGAAATTTTCTAAGTGGCACAAATATAGCAAAGTGTCAACACATCAATATCGAAAAAAAATTCATCGGTTTATTTTTCAAACGTAGATAAAATCTTGGATGCAACTGCATGAAATTGATATTTTATTGTACCGCTCCATGCTATTTCGTTCGTAAATGGCGCTCATGTTAAAACTGTGTGTACTGTAGAGATTACGACCTCTCGTTAGGTAAAGAGGAAATTTGCCAAACGGCGTGTAATGTTTGATAAGTTTGTGTATCCCTGGGACCCGTACCAGGAATACTCGCTGATTAGTAAACCTCACCATCGTACAAACTATGGCGCCAATGCTATTATGACTCATCTGCCCCGCTGCTATAACTTCAACTTAATAACTACCGATATAATTCATGGTACGTTGGTAGGTATTTTATTTCTAATTTAAAATTACATTATGTCATTAAAATAATACATAATCAATTCACAAAAAGATCGTCATGTACCCAAAAGGTCAGTGAACTACGTAAATTGTAACTTCATTATTTCACTAACTTATTAATTAGTTAATTCATTATTAATTTTTTTTCCCCTTAATATTTTACTCTTAGATAATCGTGCCAGTCAGAATATTCTGATTTGTTGTTTTCGATTTCATTTTATTTTAAGTACAACTTTTAGTCTCAGATACCATTAAAAAAATAAATAGAACCTCAATATTATGTGTGTGAACGTTTAAACATACAGTACCTTATACTAGTGATGGCTATCTTTTTATCTTTTTTTTTCAATTATAACTATATTAGTCTTCCATAAGTTACCTGTCTTAGCTGTGTATAAGAAACTGTTTTATTTTTATGTATGTATTTTCTTTTAGAAATAGCTTTCATTTTTGACTAAATCACATCAATTTAAACCTGTCATAGGTATTATTAATCGCTTACTTTTTACATTGATTAATATTGATAATGTTTAGTGATGGATGACTTTTAGATTGTTCTTTAGGTGTATTAACAAGTATCAACTTTTTTATTACGAATAGTTAGTGCTACATCACGTCGAGGAGCTCTATTAATGGCTTAAGTTTGTAGTTTTTTTAAGCTAGACTTGATCTTTATATATTAAGCTGTTGAGTTCTCGAATAAATAAAGAAATGAATTGATAAGGATTGAACATAATATCCAAACAAAGAATACTGGACAATAAATTTGCATATTTGTAAATCTTATCATTTACGCGCTAAAATAGTTTATTTTCCTTTAAAAACATTTGTTTAGCTTTAAAACCTGTTTATCGTATTTTAAACCCTGTGTTTTAATCATTGCTACACTTTGTATACAAGTGTCAAAGTAAACAAATGAGTATACCGTGTCCTCATATAAGAAAATATAGGTTGGATTTTTTCAAGGACGTTATTTAATATTAAGTCTTGTGAGTATTAAAATAAGAATCTCTTTCTATTATTAATAAAGAGTTTAAATTCTAGATATATATAAGGACTCGTTTTAATCATATTCAGTAACTAAGGGATTTTATAAGTGCTAACCAGTCTTTTTACAATTCCTAGTTAATTGATTAATATGTTTTCGACTCTGTTATTCGTGTTCTTAGTGACTTTGTTAGTTCTAATAGAGGTAAATTTCTGACTTTGTTACAGTCAAAGAGCAAAATCAGTCAAAATTGAGGATCGACTACTGTTGAACTATTGAAAATTGAGAAAGCAGCAAAGTGAGAGCTAAGCAGCGTTCGGGTGCAGTTAGGTTATTCATAAAATACCTATGGTATTTAGTACGCAAGAGTCTTTGATAGCTTTCTAAGTAGAATAGGTGAATTTGTCTGATAACTCAGTGTGAATTTAGGTGCATCATATAATACGTGCGCGAGCATATGCATTTGTCTGGTCTGCAAATTGGCACATTTATTTTTTGTATGATGCTTTAAAACACAACATTATATTTACGAATTGATACCGTTATTTATTTAAGTACCTAGAGCTACTGATACAAAATTTCTCTCGTTTCTCTCATTTTCAGTTTGCCCTTCTCGATACTTTGACAATACTGACTGGTTGAGATTAGCAAGAAACTTGGCATCATTACCAGATTTCAAACACTTTTTGGGTTTACAAATCAAAACGTATCATGAGAAGTTAGATTGTTTTTTTTTACATTTATGTCTTTATGGGATTTGTTTGTCTATCAACTATCACTAGTGTGTAAATAAATCACTTATTTTGTACTTTTAAGTAACAACTTGTTAAATTAAGAAATTTTCTATTACAGGATATTCGGGGCCAAGGAGGTTGGGGTGGCCCAGGCGGGTGGGGCGGACCTGGTGGTTGGGGCGGTCCAGGCTTTGGCAAGGGCTTCGATAGACTCCCAATTGGAAACCCACACGGACCACCACCACCACCGCCTCCTTTTTTTTACAAATGAACAGTGTGACAAGGGAAAAAATATGATTATTACATAAAAATATTTAAAGCGGTGGACATTTGTAAATAAATGTACTTAATTAAGCATGTTTAACTAATTCAGGAATAAAATTGTAAAAATACTACAAATTTAAATATAACATAGAAAAAATCCTTCTTAAAGTAAAATATATGTTTTGACACAATCAATATTGTGACTGAGCCTACTGATGCCTATCTCTTACTTACTCTTACTATATCTATCTTTATCTTTAACTCTATTAAATCGAAGATGTTTCTTGCAAACATTCGCTAGACCGCACTAAACTAAAGTTTTACTTGTAATACTAGACATATGTTGTAATGTAGATACCCTGGGTGGAAAAGGATCACGCGGCAACATCCCTAAGCTGCCCTCGTTTGTTTTCAGGCTTACTCGCCCCGATAACACCGCTCGTGGCCCTCAGTCAAATATCAGTGAGGGAAAGTTGTACGCCATACTATTAAAAAACCAATGTTCATCTATGTTCTTATATACTAGCTATTAGTCGTGGTTTTACCCGTATTATATAACTTATAGCAATACGGTGACATCCTTCTTGCGGTTCGTCAAGTCAACTGACATAGCAGGTATACTTTTAATTTTCTTATGAAAAGACTAGCGCCATCTATTATAACTTTAATAACAGTAAAACATCTCCAAACTTAAATCACGGTTCGGCCAGACATATAAATTTAACCTTTAAGAGCAAGTCGCGATTTTCAATTCGCCGCAGTTCCAATTCATTAGATGAGACATCTCAATCTGAATTATTTTACTGAGGTTGCTTTTTTATATGTTGTCACAGTGCATGTAGATAGTAGACACCTAGATTTACAACGATGTAAATTCCGAGATTAGTTAATTTCAGAAAAAAATGAGTGGATAAGTCTGTAACCGAAAAACCAAGTTTTTTTTCACTATTTACAGTTTTTTGCTAAAAAAGCAAAATAGGAAGCGTCTGATGAAAAAATTACTACATATCTTTAAAGATAATGCAATTTCATACAATTAGGTAGTGTTCTATGAATTTTCAAAAAGCATAGTATTGTTAAAATCATACTCGTAAATGCCTAAAAGACATTCACTCGAGCTGTAACTTTAATCAGGAATCCCTCATTCCTTCGTGATAATGTCTGTCAATATGAATTAAGGACAACGTAATAAGAACATAGAAATAATCAAATCAAGACGCAATATCAAAAGTTGCTTAGGTGCTCGTATCTACGCTACGACTGTACCTAGGATTGACGTCAGAAAATGGGGCTAGGGGTGGCAGAAGGGGTACTCTTTACCCCTTCCACGGGAGGGACTAAACCAACTTATTCATACGGAGGGATGAACGGTCTACAGTTACGTGAAAGTTTATTTGTATCCTTTTGTACTAAATTTTCCTAAGAATTTCTAGAAATGCTAAAAATTATTAGCAGCTTGTTGACAATTAAACACCGGACAAGTGCGAGACTGACTCACGCACCGAGGGTTTCGTAGAAACTTATAGTTCTTTTGCAATTGTCATAGTTCGTCCATTACGTAAATTAAGGTACCGAAGAATTTTGGCCGTTTTTTAGTAAGTTTTGAGTTTACCACCAAAATCGGATTGTTGGACAAGCTAACCTTTATAGTTAAAATGTTCTCCCATACATTGATATACGTCACGGTTAACTGCAAATCTTGTGCCTAAGTTTGTAATCTATAAAAAAAAATCTAATTTATGTGGTATAACTTATAAAGCTCGTGGCCCAGTCGCAACCCTCTATAACCTAGAAGCGAAGTTACGCAATGTCGGGTGTGGTCAGTACACGGATGGCTGAACGTGTTGTAGAACAATTTTTTTTTAATTTCTTCGTGCTTCGAAGGCGAACTTTATACCGTCATCTTTACTGGTTATTGTCACATTATAATGGCAGTCTTTAGGATTAGTCAGAGGTCTTGCGAACGGCTTCAAAACTTTGACAAACTAGGACATATTCACATAAGAATTTTCAATCCTTACTAACGCAAGCGAAGCTAGCGCGAAATTTCACGAAAAGTACTTTCTCATTTTTTAAAATTACAGGATTTTGGGGGGGGGGTTGCGACACTCTGTCTAAGCCCCCGAATTTATTTCTAGGTTAACGAAAAGTACAAAACCTATATAGGGTATTTAGATTTTGATTTATTTTGGGAATGTCAAAATATGTAAATGATTGTAGTTTTTATTGCGTTGATTTATTTACAGCACGTGACGTTTTTTTTTAAATATTTAAAAACCTAAATTATAACAATATTAGCCAATCGATCAAATTAAGGTATTAAATACAACTTTTTTTAACGACAAAAAGTACTCAAAAAGACTCATCACTGTAACAAAATTGATCTAATTCTTGATTGATATTGATGATACTTGTTTGGTGATTAGTTGTATGACATACGTACCCTTAACTTGATGCCTTCAAGCATTCCTTTAACAATATTGTCTTCACAGACAGACAGATAGTTTTTTTGTGATAAAACTAAAAATTATCGATTTTTGGCTTTTAACTTCTGCTGCAGCGCCAACGATCAACGGCAAATAATGAGAATATTCCGTTGACTTGGAAGCTTGTCTTTTTTACAGCTCTAAGGGAACGTAGATCTAAGTATTTGATATTAAGTTCAACTTGATTTCTTTACTCGTTTCTAAAAGAAAGGGTCTTAATTTATATATATAAAAAAAACGATTTATTTGTTTAACTGTGAGTCCTAGGTTGTTGCGAAATTTCACAGATTTTGATTTATTCGCGAGTGTCAAAATATGTCGATATTTTTCATTTTACAGTTTAAAATCAAAATAAAAAAAAAAATTAAATAGAAAATCTTTCAATTCAAATGGGTTACCAAGAACACTTTAGAATCGTCAAGTAAATTAACTACAACTAGCTTTACAAACTTATTACAATATTGTTTTATTGCGTGCGTCCAATAAGTAGTCTTTGTAAAATCAGAAACGAAACATAATATTATTGTGTATCAACTAATAAATACATGTTTTGTATTGAAACACTTAATAAACAAGATTAACAATGTAAATAGTTTGATTTAAAATAAAACAATTAAAATTTAGGTACTATTTCGATTGCCTATTGTAAGGCAGTTAATTTAGGTATTAATTCAAAGATAAGATAGATAAGAAGTTTAAAGATACCATAGATACTAAGGTATTTGGTATTAAATTCAAGATGATACCTTTGAAAATTCCTCAGACAAAGTCATCTTAAGTGACAGTGACATTTTTTTGGGTGACTTATCTACAAATTATCATGTTTTAGTTTTTTTGCAAGGATCAAAATATGCGGCATAAATGGCTATTGTTTTTGATTGCATTAATTTAGATTTTTATCAAAAAGAAAGAACCGTGAAACCTCGATTTGTGTGTTGAAAAAGTCTAAAAGTATTTGATATTAATGTTAACTTGATAACTTTACGCTTTCCTAAGAAAAATAAGCTTGACCGACAGATACACAGACAGACAGAAAGACCATTTCCCTTCTTTTCCATTCCTTTTTTTTATTTTGTGGTACGAAACCCTAAAAAGAGCTTTGATAAAAACAAAAAGAAAAGCCAAAAAATCCAGTTTTCAAACTAAAACAGTTAGAGCAAACATTTTTTTTATGTTAGCATTTTGTCAGATACAAAATATAAGAAAGTACACACATTTTTCTTACTTACCTTTTAATTTTTTTTGCATTTATATATCTACCCACATAACTTTATACTTAAAAAACATAAGCACACCCTAAATATGAATGTTTATAAATCACTTTGTTATCTATACATATAAAAGGCTTTGTCCTGAATGACTGATGGATCAACGCTCAGCCTAAACCGCAGATCGTAGAGACCTGAAACTTGGAGGTTGTGATCTTTGTATGACGTAGGCATCCGATAAAAAAGGATTTTTCTGAATTCTACCCCTGACGGGGTGAAAAAGGGGGGCAAAGTTTGTATGGGACAACATGATTCCGTGGTCCAATCTACTTAAAATTTTGCATAAACGTTTTTTAACAGAATTGATGGAAGACGTGTTTCGGGGTTTTTATTGAAATTCATCCCCTAACGGGGTTAAAAAGGGGTAGAACGATATTTGGCGGTCATTTGCTTTGAAGTTGTTATGAATATTCCTTAATGCTTTTGATTTAAATTACATTTTATTTCGACACATGTTTGAAAACTCAATCCGATTTTATTAAAAAAAGGTTGAACTTAATTAAAAACATAAACAACTTCAATACTCTTTAAAATTGGATCGTACTATATTAGTACCTCATAAAAGAGGTTTCTTAGCTCAAAGAGGTTATGCGTTATTTAGATATTTGATTTTTTGTGTACAAAAATATTTAAAGTTTTCTTTTTCTACCTGTCTTATACACATATAAAATACTTTGTCCTGAATGACTGACGGATCAACGCACAGCCTAAACCGCTGATCGTAGAGACCTGAAACTTGGAGGGTGTGTTTTTTGTATGACGTAGGCATCCGATAAGATAAGGTTTTACTGAAATGGTGAAGTGCGAGTCGGATTCACGCAATAAGGGTAAACCGATTGTAATAAAATTTTGGTAAGTTGTTATACACACGCCGGGGAATGTTTCTGAGAAAGAAAAAAAGGGTCAAGTGCGAGTCGGACTCGCGTAATAAGGGTAAACCGATTGTAATACCTATACCCACAAAAGTTGCACTTGCACATTCTTTACTTTTTCCTATTCTTGATTATGCTGATGCCTGCTATATTAATCTCACTGAGGAGCAATTAAATAAACTTGAGCGTCTACAAATCTCTGTATTAGATTTATATTTGAATTACGCAAATACGATCATGTCTCTCAATTTCGTGCTCAGCTCAAGTGGCGCCCAATTCGACTTCGCCGGAATACCCATACTCTTACACTTCTTTATAACATACTATTCAATCCATCTACTCCTTACTATTTGAAAGAGCGATTTCAATTTATATCTCTCTTCTTTTGAAAACACCAGCTCACAATACTAATTTCTATAATCGTTCTTTCACAGTTTAGGCTATACAGCTATGGAATTCTCTTCCACTTACTATTTGGCGCTCACAATCTGTAGCTGTTGTTAAAAACCAAGTTAAACAACATTATCTAATGATCTCAAACTCACAGTGCAATTAGTTCTGGTTAAAATTGTCTTATATTGTGTTTGTTATTATATGTATGTATATGTTTATATAAATTTTGTTTATTTATTTATTATATTTATGTTTAAATATATATTATATGTAAAATACTTGTTTATTGAATATATTATATATTATGTGTGTATGTTTATTCCAATTTCAACTTAATTCTATTGTCACTGCACCACCTACTTCTGTTTGTAATTTCCTCTAACCAAAGGTTTTCCTGGTAGAGATCGCTTTTTAGCGATAAGGTCGCCTATTTGTACTCTTTTTTTTTCTAGTTTTCTATTGTATTTCTTTTAAATTGTGCAATAAAGAAAATTCATTCATTCATTCAATGAAATTTTAGTAAGTTTTTATGCACACGCCGGGGAATGTTTCTGAGAAAGAAAAAATGGTTAAGTGCGATTTTTTAAAATCAAAGGGTAAACCGATTGTAATAAAATTTTGGTAAGTTGTTTTGCACACGCCGGGGAATGTTTCAGAATCAGTACAATCCTATTAGGTTGTTTTAAAAAAGAAACAGCCGGTACAGCTATATTTATATAAAAGAAGAAATTGACTGACTGACTAATCGATCAATGAACAGCTAAAACCGCTGTGTCTAGAAGCATGACATTTTGCACAAACGTTCCTTAAGAGGGCGATATAGGCCAGAAACCTAATTTCTGTAATTGTAACGTTGTGTATGTAAATGCACTATAAATCATCACATAATTTCATATACATGACTATGAGATATATATGTTATATACTTCTTAAGTAATTTATACCGTGATGACGCCTTGAAACTTTTAATTTATTGTATGGAATTTTACGTTATTACCGTTTTGTAGTCACATTTTTGGCCTTTTTGCTACAACTTAGAGTCAATGCACTAGATAACAAGCTATTATAATTATTGAATCAACTTTCATTACAATAAAATGCAATACACGCTTTAAAAATTACACAAGTGTTGAAACAATGGTCACTTTCAGATTTTTTATTGCATTAAATACAATAAATGAAAATCATTCAGTTAGGTAATGCACTAGACAGAAGCAAGTTTTATAATATATATTTTTTTCAATCCTTTGGATGCTATAGTTTAGCCATAAAATTTGCACAAAAACGGCCTATTTTCGCGGTCTAGCCTATACCGCAGCCTTAAATGACGTAAGTGTGCACTAAGAAGGGATTTTTGGAAATTAATCCCCTAAGGGGGTAAAATATGGGTTGGCAGTTTGCATGGAAATGGCTTAAATGTTAAAAATTAAGATTCACGTAATTTTACGGTTTTGAAAAATTATTCTCTAGACGGCAAAATAGAGGTTGAAAATGTGTATAAGAATTCCGATGTTATTGTATGTAAAACAGTAAACAGTCAAAAGCTGCTTTACGCAGACGAAGTTGCGCGAATAAGCTAGTCTATATATATAAGGACCATCCTAACTATAATTTTTCAAACAAATTTAGTTTACTAATAATTACTACCTACGGAGTCTTCTTTTTTGTAATAAAATTTAAATTTCAAAAGTCTTGTTTTAAAGTCTATACTAGAAAAAAAAAATACTTTAAGGGAAAAATACTGTTTATGTAATATATTATGCACGTATCTCAGTTTTTTTGTTCATTTATAAACATGGTTAATTCAAAATTATGATTAATTGAAGTCTGCGAAAAATTGTCCCTAATACGACCTGAATCCATCCTCTTACACTTTTACTAATTTTGATTTTTTATTTAAGATATAACCAATACTTTTATTAACAATCATAACCATATTTCAACATCATGACAATGTTAATCATATTTTATTTTTCGGCTTATAAATATCAATTCTAAATTTATAATATTTACCTAAAATTATATAATAAACTAGTGAGAGGTTATAAAAAGAATACCGATTCTAAAATATTATCCTGCGGCATTGTTCCCATCACGCTGGCAGCATTACCTCTCTGAATTGCCAAGCTAATACTTTGTGAGAGATAAGCTCCAGCTCAAATGTCTTCTGAAGCGCAGATCAATTTTTTTTACAGACAGACTTTAATGAAGACTTTGGTACTATTTCAACCGCAAGCGCGACAAAATCATAATTTGCTGTCAGAATTGAGTATTTTCGGCGCTTGCGAAATTCAGCCATTTCAGCTGCTGCACCAGCTTTTGAAGACGTTGCCGATGTATAAGATGGAGCCAACGTGTCAACGCAAGTCACATCCCATACCAACATACGTCCTGATCGCCAAGGTACCAAAATCACACCGTCAGCTCTCCTGCCATCGTCTCTGCACATACCGACAGGTTCGAAAATTGATGGTACAGAAACAGTAGCAAGAGAACGACGAATTAGTTCATTAATAGCGGAATGGCGATAAAAGCGGCCAGCACTCTTACGGCGCGAAAGGCCGTGGTGACCAAACTGATCCACGCTTTGACAACACAGGTATTGATGGGGCTCGCATACTTTGGCTCCTAACCGAAGACTAACTACAACACGAAAAGTACATGCATTGAGGAGGGTCCCTAAGTTCTTAGAAGGAAGAGCGTGAAACCAATGGCCAGACTCTTTTTCAGAGACAGCTAACAACCGAGCCTTTTCATTAATACTTGTACAGTTTTGCAACAATTTAGTATGGTCTATTTTAATCTTTGGCAAGTCCCAGTGTCTTTGAACGTCTAGTTCAATTGGAATATTCTCATTAGGGCATTCAGCACTCCAGGCTTGTCTAGCCTCAGACAAATATGCTACCTCAATGTCGGCACATAAAAATAAAACAATTTTTTCAAATTCGGCAATTAGTTTCGCTAAGTCTTCAAGAACTGTTGCTGCATTTTCAGTCAGACATCCGTCATCTAGATACCATAAGTTGAATTTAGATGTTAATTCTGATATTATTGGATGTATAGTGAGGCTGAAAATTGCTGGTCCAAGTGGATCACCTTGTTGGCATCCAATGCTAGATTGAATTTAATTTAGACCGAAAAGTAATTTAGTGGGTTTGATTCTAAATATTTTGCCACCTACGCTCTTTTATATTTTTTTTACAATAGCTTGTTACTTATTTAGCTAGTTTCACCCGCGCAAAAACTATTTCCCGTTGGAACTATCAATCTGCATACAAAGTATGTTTCAGTTAGGACATGTTAGCGGCTAAACCGTGACTAACCTAAGTACATCCATTCATTTTTACAAGTTTTAATATTTGTAATATTAGTGGCGTAAGCTAAGCCAGAGATAAAGCTTGTATGTATATCAGCGAGAAAAGAAGCTGCGACAAACGAGTTTGTTCGACGCGCAACGCTCGAAGGAATAATAAGAGTGTGTCTACATTTAGATAAAATTAATACCTGCAGAACGAGTGAAAATTAAACTTTTAATTTAATCATAAATAACTTACTCGTATAGGTATGCGGTTGGTGGAGGATTAGTATATGAAAACAAAGCGCATTGGCATAGAGGCTCCAATTTTTGCGTACCCGGCATGTACTAATAAGACTTTCAAAATATCAAGTGCATTTGTTCACACCATTCTATAAATGAAAACATAGTGAGGAAACCTTTATTATTATATAGGCCCGCGTGATAGACTAAATATGTTTATAAAGTGAAGAACCACCAACTAAATGAGGACAACATTATAATACGTACATGTATTATTACTAATTAAATAAGAAGAAAACTATGAACTCAAAAAAATTGCTTAAAACTCTGAAGTTTAAACAAATAAATTCATTATCACGTATTGTGTCATTTTTACCCGTTTTCAATTTCATACGAGTCATATTAAGTATATTAAGTTTATAGTCGCATAAAAAACGCTGCTCAAGTATGTACACAGCCTTAAGTTATCCGAACCTGCGCATTGTGCTCCCAAAGGCTCACCTTCCCCAATATAGATCCAGTTAAGAAGAGGGTGATACCGGCCGTGGCTGTTGTAGAGGTAAGTCTTTTTTCAATGCTTTTTCTTTTATACTCTTCATCCTTTTCTATTTTATACATTTTTATATAGTTATGACAGAGATAGACGTTGAATCGCAATTTATTACTTTTTCCTTGACCAGACTTTTTCATTAATATTTTATGAATAAAAGTTATTTATGTGTGCTCGAGTTCTTTTGGTAGAAGAAGGTTAATGAAGGGATTTGAAGTTCTGTGTTTAGGTTTTAGTTTATAAAGAAGAATATTTGAGGTGTTTAATTTATTTTTATTAACATTAAGTTTGAAAAAACTTTTTAATGAAAGTTCATGTGTTTCAAAATCTGTGATGTTGATAAGGAATATGTTAGTAAAATAACAAGTATATTTGTTAAAGAGAAATTTTATTGGCATAGACTTTTTTAAACAATGAAAATTTAGGGTGTCAAAATACTCTTGTAGGATTATCTTGATTGTCTTATAGAATCTGAATGACGTAAGACATAACATTTTTGGCCCCTTTCATCTCTTGCATTGTCTATTTAGGTATAGTAAATCGATTGCATCACAAATTTTCAGTAGCTTAGGGAGGGGGAAGAAAGTTAACGCATAATATCGTCCAGCTTCACAATTGCTCCAAATCGGGCCAAGTTTTTATGTGAAAGCGTTTAGAGGACTGAAAATATATTTGTTCATACCGCTTAAAAAATGTCAGAAAACTTATACGATTTGTTTTACAAAAGTTAATTTTTTGTGGGTATATTACACTTGTTCGATATGATATTTAATAAAATTTATGTTTTTTTTTGTGATTTAGTCAAAATTTAAAAATGTGTAAAACTTTAGGAAACGTTAAATGTAATGCCAGTTATAAAGTAGGTACCTAATGGTTTTAGGGAAATTCTAAAAATAGGAAAATATTCCAAAATGTAATTTTTTAATAGATTATTATGAAATAGGAAATGTCGATGAAAGGTAAAATGCCTGCGTTAGATAAAGATAGATATATTAATATTTAAAATATGTCGGTTAACTCTTTTGAATCGAGCGCAGACGCTCAATACAAAGTGTCATGGCCTTGTGACGTCATAAACAATTTTGCGTTGCGGAAAAGATTGTATTTATTTTTCTAAATGTTTTATTTACGTATATTTTTATTTTATGATTTTACAAGGAGGTTATATTGGACGCACGCAATAAAATAGTATTGTAATTATTTTGTAAACCTAGTTGTAGTTAATTCACTTTACGATTCGAAAGTGTTCTTTGTAACCCATTTGAATAAAAAAGATTTTGAATTTTGAATTTGAATGAAATTATAAACAATACTTCGAAATACGCAAACTTGGAATTTTTCTGATTTGAAACTAAAAATATTTCTAACATTTTGTTGCTAATTAAGTATAAAAGGTTTAGGCGATGAAACGCATAATTTCGGGTGTCGCTTATAATGACAGATTCGCAGAATGACATCAGGGAATACAATATTAACAGCATTGATTATTGCATTTTCATAATCGCACTTAAAAGATATATCTTCGACTAGTTGAAAAAATCGAACATATGTCGCTTCAGTTTTATTTGGCAATAAACCATTTTCATTGTTTTTCATTTTCTTTTTCATCAGATCCCCAATCAAAATGCAAACTGAAAAGTTGGTAGAACGGTTTTGGTGCACTTTAAAAGGTACCGTCACCAAGATATGTTAAAGCTGTATTGGATCGAATGACTCTTCTGGCGGCTTTTGTACAAAAAAAATCTAAATTTTGTTGCCTGCACCATCATCACAAACCAAAACTTTTTTGTCGCTCTCGGTGAAAGTAGGCCGTGCTCCAATAATGGGACGTATGAGGCAGATAAGAAAGAAAGTATATTATTGAAAAACGTTGTATTTTTATACAAAGTAAAATATATTTACATTAAAAACCTCTCTTTAATAAGTTTTTTTTTTATGTAAATACCCATCAATCAGTATATAGCAGTCCACTGTTGGTCATAGGCCTTTCCTTATGAACGCCACCATACCCAGCCACTTCAAGCTACCTTTTTCAAGTCATAGCTGCACCTGACTGGAGGACACACGCTCTGTGCTTACGAATCCATAATCTCCAATCTAAGACTCGTGTGCCTTTACGGCCATTGGTTCTGCGACAAATATGATCTGCCCATTGTCACTTAAGCTTGCTTATTGTGACTTTGATTCTTCGTCAGATCACTTCATTTCTAATCATATCCTTCATTCAAAGAACCTCGAAGCGATTCCGTTCTATAGCCCACTGAGTTTTCTGAATTAGACCAACTGTCAATGTCCACGTACTATGCTTTAGGTCATGGCCGTCACAATGCATTTATTAAGGACCTTCACCTTCAAGCATTGAGGTACCTTTAGGCCATGTCTCTCACTTGACGCAGCTTTCCAAATACTGCCCAGCCCAACTGAATTCTCCTGTCTGCTTAAATTTTGAAGTTGTTTCTACAAAGTGTAATTTTTCGACTTGGTAGACATATTCTACAGCAGCTTCGATTGACACATTACTGTAAGCCACTGGTCTAAGATCAACGTGTGTATTTGATACAACCTACGTCTTGTCTTCGTTAATCTTGAGACCCATTTGTCTTGAAGACAGTTGAGGCTGTTCAGCATTCCTTATAAATCTTCTAGCGATGCAGCCAATTCTACATGTCGTCCACGAAGGTGGGTCGGTGGTAACATAACTAATAATTACGTTCTAATGGAGTTAAACGGTTTATTCTACAGAAATTTTACAGTTACAATTAAATTTTACAGAACTCTAATTGTTTAATACCATGCCACAAAGGCTTGCTTAATTTATTTTAAACGTCAACAAACCTTGCGTGTGTATTTGTTGTTGCGGAAATCAACGTTCAAATGTGAAAAACGTTTTGCTGTCTAATTAATTACTACGATGACGTGTTTGGTCCAAGTAGTTGGCAACATTTTGTAGGTAACGTTCACGTTGAAACGGAACACCAAGCTAATGTTATAAGCAAATGAATAAAACGTTTTATACAGATAAAAATAAAGTGTATTTAGAAATATGTTAAGCCAATGTTATAAGCAAATGAATAAAACGTTTTATACAGATAAAAATAAAGTGTATTTAGAAATATGTTTTTTGGTTGTTTTTTTTTTATTTTTATTGAAAACTTTGTCAACAAAATTAATTGTGAAATCATCTTTTGTGGAATGGTTTTTAACACCATTAATGAAGGTCCATTATTGTTCACCTAAATTTTTAACTGCATTACTTACATTATGATTAAAGTTATGGGAAAAAAACCACTTCCCTTATTTTTTAGAAAGTCTCCTGGTAAAGATCAATAATCTTTTTTTTATGTTTGCTTTATGATATGCAAAGAAGTCTTTTCGATTTACTAGTTACTTGCTTATACCGCGACTTTCTCAGATTGGACTTTTTGTTTGAAAAAAATGAAACCTTTTAACTGTTTATGGGTACCTACAACAATATCGGTGTTCTTATACAAATAACTAATGTTCCACTATTTTGCACTCTAGAGGATAATTTTCCAAACACAGAGAAACGTGTCAATGGAATTACATAAAGCCTATATACCAATTTTTATGTATTCCGCTTAAAAAAATACTAATTTTCATACAAACTTCCAGCCCCAATTTTACCATCGCTTAGGATTAATTTTTTCAAATACTTTCTAAGTACTAGACAAAAAAAAGTAACTTCTTTGCGAAATTCAAAGTCTCAAGACACAAAAATATTATAATTCTCATACAAATTATCAATTTACCATCGAGGGATGATTTTCTTAAGTAGTGAATTACGTCAATTGTTTGACTTAGAGGCCAAATACAATTTTTATGCACTCAGCTTCAGAAATGACAGATTTTCATACAAACTTTCAAGCATTTTTGTAAAATTCTCTAATAGTTCTCTAATTCCAATTCTCTCAAATTTATTATATTTCACATTTATTTCCTTGCAGCATAATAATGGCTCTTCGCGCCATTTTGATCCTGGCTTGCCTAGCAACCGCTAACGCTTGGGGAGGCTTGTTCAACCGCTTCAGTTCTGATATGTTGGCTAACCTGGGGTATGGGAGAGGGCCATACCGCCACTACCCATATGGACAAGTAAGTTTCATTCTTTAAATTACATATATGTATTCTCTTTCATCTCGCCAAGGACGAAAAGAAGTATGTGGAGTTAATTGCCAACTGCTGTCAACCTTCACTAATTTTGGATAAAAACTCTGAGAAGAAGAAGACGATGTAATTTTTATGCTGATTTATGAATTCATATAGGTAATATTTCTGGTCAATAACTATTATTCTATTTTTCTTATCGATTTCATTAGGTATAAGATATTTTATTTTGATAATAATTCTTGCTTTAATTTGTTAGTTTTATTATGAACATCTCAGAATAAAAAATCGGTCAAGTGCGGGTTGAGTACCACCATTTACGTAATTTACGAACACAAAAACAACAAAAAGTGTGCCGCTAAGCGCCCAACCGTCCATTAGTGACCAAGCCTGACGTTGCTTAACTTCGGACATCGTTTCTAAGTAACAAATTTTAACTGTTTCTCTTAATAATCTACACTATTCTAGCCTAGATGGCGCTTATATGGGGATTTAAAATGGTAATGGCCGAAATCCAACTTACTCTTAGCCGGATTTTATTATTTGTTGTAGTACCCACTTGAGAGCAACAAAGTACCTACACTACAATCGCTGCAAGTTTAGAGCTTGTATAACGATAGGAAAGACTAAATAAATTGGTACTATACTAGCACAGATGCCTAATCCGACACAAAGAAACGGGACAATATATACTAATAATTGCATTATCGGCTTAAATGAAACGAATAAGATTCAATCAGCTACTTGAAAACTAATAGAGAGCCACTTGAGCTTTGTGGTAAAATTTGCGAAAGCATGTTAAACTAATAAGTCCAATTCTTATACAAATGTCTAAATTTGACAATACTTAGTTTGTCTCTGCCACAAGTTATAAGTATGTTTTTTTTGTTTTTGATGTCTATGCTCACTCTTATCTTTGTTCTTTGTAAGAAAGTGTTCTATGTAAAAAGGTAAATAAATAACAAATTGTTCAATATAAAACTTTGCGTTTCATTAAAAATAATATCAAAGCCAAATATTAAACTTATAAGCTTACACTGTAAGGTCAGGATAGCTAACGTCGGCATAATCGATAATAGTAAGGAGCAACGACTGTGCTAATGCAATTTTAGTGGGAATGGGTCGCCGCAAAGAGTTGCTAGCATCTTAAGGAACGGTCGGTTTATATTTTTTTTTAATTTTTACAGCCCCTATAGGGGTTTAAAACATTATTAGACTGGTGGTTTGTAGTTGACATCCATTTTTTTTAAAGACGCGAGCTGCCGACCATCATTACTTGAGTTTTAAAAGGATTTAGTTTTAGACCGTAAGACTCACTCTATCTACCTGTAAAAAATAATAAGAACACAAAAGAGCTCTTTAAAGGTCGGACAGACATCATAGGATTAGTAATAGGGTAAGATTAACAAGAAAACGCGCGTATGACAAACGGTGAGACACCAAGGTTATTTAAAAAAAATATTATATTATACCAATATTTTACCGCATATAGAAAATTTGATCTATATATAGAATATTTAGACATGCTCCAATAGGAAATACTAATTTAAAAATGATTACCTTATAGAGGGTGTCTCATAATTAGCTAGTCAAGGTGTGTGCCGTCCCTGGACAAGCTTTGAGGTCACCACACAATCGCTGGATGATCCGTAAATGGCACGACCTTTTATGTGTCAAAAATAGATGAAACTTTTTATTCAGTGATTTTGTGATAAAAATGGCTAATGCGACAAAAAAATTTTTATGATAGGTCTTTTTATAACTTTTGTAAAGTGGCTTGGTTATTTTTTAAGGTTTTTCAGTTCTGGGGTTTTTATGTTTTATATTTCGGACAGTTTTAGGAGATCCTAAATAAATAAATTATTAAAAATTATTAAATAAATCAATACTTTTAGGATCACGTCTTCGTAGTCAATGTTTCTGTCTGTATATAAAAAAAACTTTTGTTTTTTAGAAAACAATTAGATGGAGAATGGTATAGTAATAAGTTGAATTTGCCCATACTTTAAGAAAAGTAACAATAAAAACAATTGTAGAAAAATTTTAGGAGAGGGTTGGGTTGGGTGTGGTGTTCCCATCTGGGGTATTGAAAAGTTGCAATTCTAATGTTATGATTATGACTGTATTAACATTCAATAGAACCTGTTAATAATGTAGTGAAATGACGCTTTTATTTTAATATTGAGATGAGAGGATGAAAAGTTTCTATAATTGGTTTTGGTTCTAAAATCGAAATTCCTGAAATTGTGTTTTCTGTAGGTACGTTCTGAGACCTGGAAAATCAATATGCGACTATTTTTAGAGTGATGTACGTTATCTCTTCTTGGAATCGGATATCTTTAGAACTAATAGACCGATTTATTTAGAGATCGAATTACCCTTCAAAAACTGATGACAAATCAAACTGATTAGTTTTTCAGAAATATTAAACCGGCGGTTCGTTTTTTATTAATAAAAAATATTTTTATGTCAATATTAATTTAAAAAATTAATTTAAATTAAACTTAGTTCTGCTGGGTATTCGAAAGTGCTGAATTCACATCTATCTTCCAACAGTTTTGTAAAATTTAAGATGGCGGATTCAATATGGCGTCCATTTTTTGGCAAAAAAACTATGATTTCGACGAAACGAAAAGTATTATCGTTTTATTTTATCAGTTTATTTTTTTATTCAAGATGGCGGATAAAATATCGCTTGTATGGTTTGCCAAAAATCTTTGATTTAGACAAAACTCTGAATAGTACTATTCTGTAAAGTAGAAGTACAGAATTTTCAGTAGGACATAAACTTCAAAGCCTTATACGAATTATAAAAAAAGAATCAATTTTCTTAAAATGCGCGAATCGTACCTACTTATGTATGGTACAGACTGAATTACACCATTTACACAGAACCATGTCGCTTGGAAAACAATACGAATAGATAGTTTTGTTTTGTCGCTTGTGTTCTGGTTAACCTTCGGTGCCTTATCGCATCAAGCGCGTGTTGGCAAAGGTTTCTGATTTTGTGACGAACCTCAAACTAAACTCGCCATAATCAAATGCTAAGAACTTACGCGTCACTAGGACGTTCGATTGGGTTTGCTAGCTTACGGACGCATATGAGCCGTAGTTTTTTTTTTATATAACTAAGGAGGCAAACAAGCTTACGGTCCTGATGGTAAGTGGTCACCGTAGCCTATGGACGCTTGCAAAATCAGGGGTATCACTCACGCGTTGCCGACCCTTGTAAAATCAAATAACTTCTTTCTTGAAGAACCTATTCTGTAGTCCTTAGAAAAAACTTAAGCAGGGAGCTCATTCCGCAACCCAAGCTTTCGCGGGAGGATGTACGCGACCATTTCGGTTCTAAAGTGTGAGAATGAATTCCCTGCCGATGGCGAGCGGTGCAATGGTAGAAAGTAGCCGTGGACGTTATTTCGAACAATTTCTCAGAACACATCCCTTGTACAAGCGGTTGAACACACACAGGGAGGCAAAGTCTCTCCTCAGACTAAAGGGCTCGATACGGCAAGTAAGTTTGGGATCGTTGACAATTCTCACAGCCCGTAGTTGAAACGAGTAAAAAGGGATATATAAGCGGATGGGTGCACCCGCTCAGAGATGACAGCAGTATTCCATGTTGGGCCGAACTTGCGACTTTTAAAGCAGCTACCGCTGCCCCGACCACAGTGAATGGGGTTTTCTTAGCGGTGAACGCCCGGACAAAGTTTTCCGTCCCAGTCAGAGACCTTGGACAGAGTGGTCACGATTTGAGGCGCAAGTTCTCCACGGGAATGCTTGTACGACCCGGGTACTCCAGTACTGTCATCTCCATAGCAATATATGTTGTTGATGTCTAACATGTCATTAGTATGCAGCGTAGGAGACAGCACAGAGCCTTGCGGAACACCAGCATTAATATCCATGCTATCAGAGGAACTACCGAGCAGGTCGTGTTTCTTACCGAGAAAAACACGACCTGAGAAGCTGTGTGTCGATCACACCCATAATCACCTTGGAGAGGAGAGAGGTACTAGCGATAGGCCTGTAATTCGATGGATCTGATCTATCGCCCTTTTTTGGCACCAGCTGCACATTCGCAGTCTTCCATGAAGACGGAAATTGCCTAGTACGGTAGGAAAGCGCGAAGCGTCGCGTGAGTACGGTACATAACTCAGGAGCACACTGCTTAAGCACTACTGCTGTTATACCTTCTGGCCCACTCGACTTATGAACGTCTAGAGAAAGTAACGCTCGCCAGACCTCCCGCTGCGTTATGGAGATTTCTGGCATGGTCTTACCGCACCACGGTATAGTTGATGGTACAACGCCTTCGTCGTTCATATTCAAGTTAGGGTCAGCTCATACCGAGACGTGACGCGACGAGCAACGAGGTTCGTAGGTTTGGATCGAACGAAGTTTTCCCATCCCCAGTCAGAGACCTTGGACAGAGTCGTCACCATTTTAGAAACAAGTTTTCCGCGGTTTTCCTTCACAACTAAACGTGCACGGCCCGTATAGTAAGCGTCTCCAGTACTGTCATCTGCATAGAAATGTATGTTGTCGCCGCGCAACGCTGGGATACGCCACGTGGCGCATCTTCAAGCTGCTTCTTGTCGCGTCACGTCTGGGTATGAGATGACCCTTAGAGGCAAGGAGACTGACCTATAGATCGTCTTTCTCTTTTGCACTATGGGCCAAGTCATTACACCCCTTACCATCTCTGAGACATTCCTATAGACTTGCGAAACGATGGCGTAGTGACATTCATAAGTGCTTAATTATTGTAGCCTAAAAATTTAATAAATGATATTGAATTAAGTGCATTAGAATCTCTGGTGTAAACATCTACAGCGATATTCAGTTTCGAGATTATTTATTTCCAAACACTTCTCTTACTGAAAATTATGAAAAAAAATTGCCTAAAAACACACACACAATAAAAAAGAGAAAGTATTATATATAAACATCTATACTATTAACATTTAATTACTCTTATGAAGGTATAATATTAAGCAAAAATTAACTAATAAACCGCTGCCTGCATAGAGCAACACGACCCCATACAGGGTGCGTCAGCATGCCTTGTTGGCGTCGTTCCCAAAAAGCTGGCCGCATTGCCGCGTTGAATTGTGGCAGGGCAAGGTAACGGTCAGATTTGTTTGTCGCGAGAAGCATTAATAAGATGCGAAAACAAAGCCCTATAAGTTTTTTTTGCACTTTGCTCGCACGGTCCAAATGTTTCGACTATCTATTCACTGTACTCTAGGGCATTTGCATCATTTTTTGCCTTCTGCAAAATCAGCCACCTCACCGGCCCTATTCTGCGTTTCTTGAGGATGTGATGGCGCAAAGGTATCGACTACTCTCCCAAACTAGTGTCCACCCCATTCTCCAAGGAATCAAAGTCATCATCGTTAAACGTGCTTCTTGTGCAAGAGAGGCCGTGTAGACCGCACTGGTTGACAGAATGCCACACTGGAAGCGGTGTGGAGCACAGCACGTTGCGCCCAAACGGAGAGAGGTCGAAATCCTAAAAGAAGAAGAATGCAGGAAGGTATCTACGTTAGGTGAAGGAATGACATACAATCATAAATTTTTTTTTTATGATTTCTCTCGCTCCTTAACAGCCTGCATGCTGGTCTTGTAGCAACTATGTTTCTGTACAGGTGGAGCCAGAAGGAGCTGCTTACGCTGAAGCTTTGGAGGGTAACCGCATCGATGACGTCATAGAAGAACCCTCGCACTGCTACAGCGCTCCCTGCATCACGAATGGAGACTGCTGCCGAGGACTTTTGTGCTTGGAAACAGGTCAGTGGTCTAAAATTAAATTTAATCTTCAGAATTCTGTGTAAGTAAGAAAGTTAAAAACGAAATATTTATAAGATCACTTAGTTATCGGTCTGTGCGTAAATAATACTTTTCTATGCTTCTACTACGGAACTTCTTACTCCTCTTTTCTTTTCTTTTATTTTCTTACTTTCTTTATATTCCAATAAGAAATACATACTCTCTCAACCCCTTCCTCCCTTTCAGCCTCTTCATGTCGTCTTGCTCTCATCACCACTCTGCTCTTCTCTCCTCTTGCTTGATCTCTGAGTAAAATCCTTTCCCCTTCCCTCTTCCTTTATTACTTCCGAATTCAACTTCACTTTAAATTCCTATTATGTAAGCACAGTACCCTCGGCGCGCAATTCAGTCCCACACTCGACCGAAAGGGTACAAGCTATTGCAGTTACAGCTAGCTACATCCTTGTCGGTGAAGAAAACTCTTTTATTTAAATTAAATTGTATAAAGATATTTCTTTATTTTAAATAAATTGAAAGACATCAAAATTTTTCATTTTTTTTTATAGCTACCACACTACATATCAAGCAGTATTATTATGCATAGCCAAAAACCAATTTATTTGAGAATCCGGTAAATATCGATTGTAAATTACTTAGACGCACAACTCTGATCAAGGTTAAGTTTAACATATTACTAGGGAATAAGCTTTTGCTTTTGTTTACTATTGAAGCGATCTTCCAGAAGGATTACTAGGAACCTTTACCTAGGAACGACTATTAATCCGTGCTCAAAGATTGCGAAGCCTGTTCTTTTATATCTATCCTATCTATCTCTTGTGTATCACAGACGGCCTTTACAACTACGCGCGGTCTTCAAAGCCGTTTCGGATAAAAAAAGCCGTTTTGAAGAGAAGAAACTACAAGAAACTCTTCGGCCGTCCATTTTTATTATTATATATATATTTTAACTAGTCACAGCGCCTTGATTGGTTTGTTTAAAGCTCCGTCGCGGCCGGTGGTTACGTATTCTATATTGTAGCCTATCTACATCATACCATTTATCCTAATTATGGCGTTGTTTTGTAATCGCCGTGGGAAAATGGGATTGGCGGTTAGTATAGCTACTGTTTGAGTCATACGCGATACAAATTATGTTTGACCCACTGTTTGTATTCTGTTGTTTTCTGGTTTTTTCGTGCAGTAGCCTAGAAAAATAAGCCACTGTGGTCACCCATCCAATGACTGACCATGCCCAACGTTTCTCTCCGTGGTTCCGATAGACTAATGTAACTGGGCAACAAGGTAGTTGAAATTAAGTTTAAAATACGTATTTGATGAAGTCTTTTCTTGACAATATTAATTTATACAAAAATTATTCTGAACTTAATAAGGAAAGGGAATTTAAAAGCGGATATTTACAAAAGTTTTGTTAAAGTTGAGTTGAAACAGTTTTACTGTTCTTTCTTAACTTTTATGAGTTTTGTTAGTGAATTTTTTAAAGAAGAGCTTTGGTTTGGCTTGGTATTTACATAACATTTTGTGATTTATTCTTTACTAGATTATCTGGTAGTTGTTGTTCTGCCAATTCCGTTGCTTTTGTTTTTTGTTGCACCACCGCGGTTTGCTCGGTTACTTCATTTTGTTCGGCTCCTAGGGATTGTATAATCTTTCCCAAGAAATAGGCTATCAAATTCCAAAATGTTTTTTTTATTAGAGAGAGTTAAACAAAAGAGCTAACAAACTATCACCTTATACGGTTTAGACTAGTATAGACTAATATAGACTAGTATAAACGAGTATAGACTAATGTAGACTAGTATAAACTAGTATAGACTAATATAGACTAGTATAAACTAGTATAGACTAATATAGCCTAGTATAAACTAGTATAGATGTGAGGTTACAAAATATAAAGTAATTCTATATTTTTGGGATTTAAGAATTGTTGAAATAATTTTTCATCTTAAGATTTTAATTTTGTTTTTGTGTTATTGCAAAAAGCAGGAATGGTAGTAGACAAATCACAAAGGTCACATAGGTCACATAGGTCACATAGGCAGTTTGTAGGTGCGATGTGGGACGTTGCTTGGCTAGATAATCAGACGATTATAAAGAATGGCTGGCTAAGAAAAACAGCCAACTGAGTGTGGTGGCGCACATTGGGTAAGATCCAGTCACCCAGATAACACGAACCGGCAAATTTTTGAAAGATTACGAACACTACAAATGTTAATTAAAAATCCATGTAGTTAGTAACTGAACGAGTTGGTTATATCGCCGTGGTACCGATTTAAAGGAAATTTGATATGGGGTTTCTTTGTGTGACGTAAAGCTCTAATAAGTAAGGATAGCTCTAATTAGTAGTCAAAAGTTTTGTATGGATTATTTGAAGCTAAATATATAAAAATAATGGTAGGAAATAAGGAAGGTCGTGTTTTACTGATTGGGAGCGAAATAGAGGATGAAAATTTATATGAGAAAACTATGAGTGGTCTACAAAATGTACACACACTTTTTTAATACAAATTCTTATCAGCACTTACTAAACTTATTAAGACACACAGATGTGCGTTTATGTTACCCAATTTCGAGAAAGCAAAGGTGTGTGTATATTTCCACCAAGCATTTCGAGTTGCTTTCAGTTTTCAAACCCTAGTAACTCGTAATCTATTTAGCAAACAGACTTACAAATCCTTTATTCTGTGCTCAAAGCCTAAAAGGAGTAGAGATGCTTCACTATAGGAGTTGGCAAGTTATTATTATATTTCTTAACAATATGGAGATTATTGATCAGTAACATCCCACCATCGGAAACGATATGCGAAGATAAGCAATGTCAAAACCCTGGTATTAAAAGATAATGACAGACAAGTGGCCAGTAGCTTGACGACGTTTGCTAATAAGCAAAAGCGGTCCTGTCTCTAAGGAGAGGTTAAAGCCTATGTAATGGGACCAACAGCAGCTGACGCAACAGCATAACATATTTTGTAAATTCACATTAAAAACAGACCAAAAGCAAACCCAATAGTAGATAATTATACTTAATTGTTCAATTATATATTTTAATCAAGTTAAGTAATGTTAATTTATCAGAGTGTCGCTGTTGCTGACAACGGTCGCGCCCAATGCTTTAGATTTTAGTAGGTACACTTAAATTTTAATAAAACAAGCGGCCATTGTATTTTTGTGAAAAAGTAATATAAAGTATATTTGTCGTTTTTTGTTTGTTTACATTTTTTTTCTTAGGACACGGTTTGAAAGCATTAAATATCATTTTTTTATTATTTACTTGGTATTCATACTCTTTTACACAATAAATTGAAACACGCATTTTAAATTATAGTGAAATTAATGTATTTTATGTAACTTTGATATTCAACCCATACATTGTAAAAAGAATGGCAAAGTTAGAAAAATAATATATAAGTTTACTTAAAAATAAATGTATTAGATATTGAAATGTATGACGAAATTGTCGGAGCATCAATTAAGAACGGCACGACTGATTTGGATGATATCTTTTTTGTTGTGTTCGTAATTGTCAGAAAAAGGTTTGTAGAAAGGGTTTTTGGAAAATCTACGGTAAAATTCGCCTTTTCCTTCTGGCTTTCGGACAGTGAAATGTTATTACGCACTTGTTTGGGAAATTCCGGACATATAGAAACTCTGCATTACCCTCTCTGAACAAACACGGTAAAGTAAATAAATAATAGTAGCAAGAAACAGATGTCTGAAGTATGTTAACAGAAGATACATTGCAGACATACATTGCAGACAGTCGACAGTGTAGTCGTTAATTTGCTTTTCCTGTATTTTCCTGTTCCAGTAACGAATTTTCTTAATCCGATTTACCTTCATTAAAATTTTCTAACAGCTGTAATACCTATAATGTGGCTTAGCTAGCACAAAATTTGGAATATGCGATAATAAGGGATATATGGATAATTTGGAATACATTATCCATACCCTCGCAGCCTAGTTGGTAGTGTGGCCGACTGCTGTGTAGAGGGTGTGGGTTCGATTCCCGCACTGTACAAACAAATTTTTGATAAACATTTGTGTTTGTCTTGAGTCTGGGTGTATTTATGTAAAATATGTATGTATTTACAAAAAACTATTTGTGTAATGGTTTCCGTTGTCTGCAATCTATAACACAAGTTCTGCTTACTTTGGGGTAAAATGGTACGTAAAAAATACTTTTTTACAAACACACTTCCATAAGACCCTGGTAATCGTATTAGACCAGAATACTTGTCAAACAAGCTTAAATTCAATGGGGTGGAGTCGTTTCGTTACAGCGGTACCTTAGACCAGCCCTGATTATGCATTATCATCTAAATT
Source organism: Apoda limacodes (assembly GCA_946406115.1). NCBI lineage: Eukaryota > Metazoa > Arthropoda > Insecta > Lepidoptera > Limacodidae > Apoda > Apoda limacodes. The sequence continues at coordinate 45,694,428 of OX291540.1, forward strand.
ATGTGTGTCTGCAAAATTTCAACTCAATCGGACACCGGGAAATTGGTAAAATTTAACTTACAAGATTTGATTACAGACAGGGGGACAGGTGAAACCAAATTAAAGCTTTTAAAAACAATGGATGTTACTTTAAATCTTACTTTTTTTGTTAGTTTATAAATCACATATAGATACATATACACACATACACACATAAAAACAACCAAATACCCCATAACTTGAGCACATAAACAATCGTATTAATAACCCACTTTTTGCTTGCATAACTTGCCTGAGTCATACTTATAAAAAATTTTAACTAAAAAAATAACCGGCTTCAAAAAGATGCACTAAAAAGTTAAAAATAATTACTAATAAAAAAAAAAAAACACACACACCTACTATACTATGTTTAACTTTATTATTTCCTTTATACCCAAAGGTTGTCTGGCAGAGATCGCTTTAAAGCGATAAGACCGCCATTTGTTTTCTATATTTATAAACATATTTTTGTAAAATTATTTTGTTGGTGCAATAAAGTATATTATTATTAATTTCCAAAATCTGACCTGAATTACAGTTTAAAATTGGTGTCATGCAAGCAAAAAGTGTTATAAACTGTTACATACGTACATAGACACCAACTTCAAACTGTAATTCAGATCAGATTTTGGAAATTAGTAATTATTTTTACCTTTTTAGTGTATCTTTTTAAAGCCGATTGGTTTTTTTGTTAAAAAGTTTTTATTTTTTTCTTTTCAGTGACGAATTGCTTTTTTTTCTTGTACACTAAAAACATCCATACTCGTAACAAAGTTTTATACAATCATCAACATAAAAGACGTTTCACAGTTCCAATTAAACATTAATATTTTTTTTCTCCAAAAGTTTTAGTTTTAAATTCACTATAATAATATGGGACCACCTGGAAAGTATAACCTTTTAAATAAAAAAAAACTTTCTCAAATCAGTCCAGGCGTCTTCGAGAAATCGGGTAACATACATAAAAAAGGCTCCGACGAATTGAAAACATCCAAGTCTGTTAAAAACATATAATTTTTATTTAAACACATATAGATAAAATATACCACATTGAGTTTTTTAGAATGGCTACATATTTTCTCTAACAACGTTATGCTGATAAACACATACTCGGTTCGATTTTAAAAATGTAATCAAAAACTTTTGCAAAGTTCGTGATTTAAGTCGGTGGTGGCCGAGAGGTTTCGATTTCACTTTGCATCCTGAGTGTCGAGGCCAGGCGTACACCAATAAGTGTTTTTCTTAATTTCTCAAGTAAATTGATTATTCATACCACTGGCTTTTCGGTGAAGGCAAACCTCGTGAGTCCACCTGTATACTTAAAAAAAAGACGTATGTGAAGTCCACAATCCGCACTGGGCGCGCGTTTGGACTATGACCCAAATCATCCTCGTTAAGGGAAGACCGTGCCCCAGCAGCGGGGACGTATAAGGCTGGTAAGGTAATTAAAACATGTTATGAAAAGATCGTGATTAAAATTGTTTTTAACAGAAAAATCTTATACTTATTTGTTATAAAATAAGGCAATTGTACGTAATTTAAATCGCTAAGCTAAAGAAAAAACTTTTTAATCAAAGTTATAAGTTCTAAAAACAACATTTTTAATCATAATAATCATGTTAGCCTAACTTTTCTAGTTATAATTTTCTGAAATAAATTTCATTTTTCTGTGACAAAAATTGTGTCTACAGTATTTAAAATAAATTGCAAATAAAATAACAATTTTTTTTTAGGGAATGTTAAGAATAGTTGAGGCGCTCTTGAAATATGTCTGTTCTACCAGAAGAACCCCATAAATGTTAGGTTCTTATCTAACATAATTATTATTTTTTATGAATTTTTTATAACACTAAAGTGGCAAACAAGCTTACGGTCCGCGTGATGGTAACCGCAGCCTATGGACGCTTGCCACACCTGGGGCATCACTCAATAAAAACCTCAGATTGTAGTCTCTAGAGAACGTCCGTCGCTGAACCGAGTTTAAAAGGTTAAGCTGGTATTCGAGTGCACCTGCCCAGAGATGACATCAGTATTCCACTTGGCTCTGGAATTTTTCAATTGCATTCGCCCAAATAAATTAAGAAATGTAAATTAAGAATATTTTTTATGTAAGTATATAAAAACCGGCTAAGAGCAATAAATCACTTTGAAAATATATTTCACAAAAATGATCACAAAGTGAACTGTTGCTATCTCTGGGTTGGCACTTGGAATCACCAGCTTCACCCTTTTACTCTATTCAAAGACAAGCTATGAAGTCGGTTGTCCCAAATTCACAAGCGATTTAGAATCTTTAGGTCTGAAAAGAGATTTGCCTCCCTGTGACTGTGATTCTTAAAAGAATTAAAATGATGTCTTTAGGTACTTTCTACTATCGCACCGCTCGCCATCGGCAGGAAATTTATCCTCAAAACCTTGGTACCTAAATAGTCACGCACATTGCAGTTTAAGTGAAATTTCCTTTCAAAAATATAGTCACACATAATGCAGCTTTTTGTTTTTTTTTTACTTCGCCGCAGTGATAAAATATATTATGTAAAAATTTCAGCTTTCTACCTAAAGATAGAGCTTTTTAAATGTCGATCCGACAGTCATACATACGGCATAAGCTTAGTACCTAATAGAGCCCCGTTGGCAACGTTTGAGTACGGAACCCTAAAAAAACCATAAGTTGAACGCAAAAAAGCCATAAAACATATTACGCCAGTGTGTTATTATATGTAGATACAAAGCTAGGAATCCGCGCGAATAGCTTCCTGCCGCCATCTTGTATTTCCGGCATAATTTCCGATCGCTCTTTATAAATAAAACACACGTCATTTAGGCTTGTTTATCTTAGGAGTTAATGTTTCGAATAGATAGTTTTTACAAAATGTACTTACCGATTTGATTATGACATATCAAAAGAGGTTTGCTCAAAATTTATCAGAATCACTCGAGAGAAACTTCTTTGATTATTACAGATGACCCATACTAAGTCCAATACATAAAACTTTTGTTCACAGATTATGGAGGACGCTGTCTCCCTGCTTTTACCGGAAGAAAACTTGGGGAGATATGCAATCGGGAGAATCAATGCGATGCTGGACTTGTCTGTGAAGAAGTGGTACCAGGTAACAAAATAGAAGACTAGAAAATCATACAGATATCAGAGTAAAAAAACATATTTAACTTATGGTTGACGCTGTTCCTAAAGTGTAGGACTAGTAGATAACTAGTCACTTAGGATTCCCATTAGCCTATGGTTTAGGTTAAAGATTTGGGTTTACCAGTAGATAGTACAATGGCATGCCAGCTATTTCCAAAAAACCGGCCAATTGCGAACGAGGGTTCTGTAGTAACTTATTATACGTATGTAGCTAGTTCTTCCATACTTCCATGATGAGATCAAGTCTCACAGGTTTATGATTAGTTTTTGGATTTTTCTATATTTCTTATCTTGCGTTTTGCCAAATTTCATAATTCCAAGTCAACAGTATATACCCCTTAGGTTTTGATTTATTTGTGTCACAATGCGACGAAAATTAACGTAGACGAACTGAGATAAAGGGTCTTGACGGAAATACATACAACAAAGTGATCCTAAAAGGGTTACTTTTTTCTTTTTGAGGCGCGGAACCCTAATAATAAAGTTTCTGGCATGCAAAGTGTGGCAGGGGAAAGCTGTAATCGCATGCCAAAAGGCAAGTAGCTGAATTTATTTTCTTAATGATGCTGGCATGCCACTGTACAAGATACTGACAAGAGTCACAAGTTTATTATGGGCTTAACTCCAAAAATCTCCACGAAAATCCGTGTATTTACTTTTTAATACTAAGCCCCTGAATATGGGTTTAGCTTTTATTCTTTTAATTCAATTTACCGTTGGATCTAATGTAATAGGATTATGTTCCCACACAAAACGTGATTCAATTGCAATTTTTAAAAAATTACGTGCAAAGTAATTTAATATTCCAGACACGGAAACCTTCTCCTATTGGATTTGTCGTTATAATCCATTTATGTGTTATATCCTTATGAGTCAGTTTATCGATTAAATTTGTAACATGTCAAAGCTAAGGAAGGGCGAAGTAATATCATGTCAATTTTATTCAGTAATTATTATTTTAATAGAAACATAGCAGTATTTTGACCTATTTCTTCATCATCATTTTGACCTATGTTATTAAAAACATGATAACATTTACATAGGTTATTAACAAATTTTGCATAATAACCACTGAAATATTTATAACAATTAATGAATATTTGTATGTTCATAACACAGTCTTATAATAAAGGCTTTAGGTAGATTCTAATGTATTTTTACAGAAATGGGTCTTTTGTGAACTGCCATATAGATATGTTATGTATATGTCGCAGCCATCTGGTTAAATTAGTCAGTTAATTGGGCGCCTAGGCAGATTTTAAGAAATTATAATATAACTTAACACATTATCATATAAAAATTGGCTGCAACGCTCCGTACTCTTCGCTCGCTCCGCATCTACGTTTACAAAAGAGAAACTGAACCTTACCCACCATACATGACTTTTATAGTGCGATTCCTGTTCCTTTCTTTTCCATACTTAACGATCTGCCTAGGCATCCAATTAACTGGCTAATTTAACCAGATAGCTGCGAGATATATATATATATTGAATTGGATGAAATTTTTTTTTCGTACTCTCCAGTCATTTCGGTTATCATTTAATAGGGATTTCAAAATGCATTTAAAGTTTTAACAAAAACAAGAACCGACTTCAAAAAGATGCAATAAAATGATAAAAATAATTATTTTAAAAAATATGACCTAAATTATAGTTTGAAGTTGGTGTCTATCTCTCTAACAGTTTTTCACACACTTAACTTCGGTACTTGTTTTTGTTTAATTTTTTATTTTTTTATTTTTTAGTGACCTAGCTTATTTTCTCGTACACTAAATAATACCCAAATCACTTTAAGTGTGCCTACAAAATTTTAAGAGTTACCCAAATTGACCTGACCTGATGACCATGGGACGACCTGGTAAGTATACCCTTTCAAACAGAAAAAGTATTTTCTGAATCGGTCAAGGCGACTTCGAATAATCGGGAAACATTCATAAAAAAAGACTCCGATGAATTGAGAACCTCCTCCTTTTAGAAGTCGGTTCATCACTAGTCACTTAAATACACGACAATATTTGCTAAACAACTCATGATAACTCTGTGAAGTCAAAGAAACATTGAAGCGTATTTAATTATTTATGAGTAAAAGAAACTTTTTGTTCTATGATGCTATCTTTTCTAGTTTATATATGTTAGTCGTTTGTTTAAGTCGTTTATGTAAGTGACTAGTTATTTTTGCTCGTAAGTGTACTAAAATATTGTCGACAAAATAAACCATATCAACAAAAATCGGTAGAGTTAAACTAATTGATTGCCTAATTAATAATGAATCCATGCGGACGAAGTCGTGGGGTATCCATTTGATGTACACTAGAACCTTCTCCAGAATGTAACAAATAATCGGTTCATCAAAATCAGTTCAGCCAAACACGAGATAATCGCGGACGAACATACTGGTCATACTGAGAACTTCCTTTTTTTGAAGCCGGTTAAAAACTTTTTCTCTAAAATCTATATTTTGCAAGTTTTAAATGTTTTCAAAGTTCAAAAAATTGTATCCCCCCCTATAAATGTCGAATCGCTTGATCTAAAAATTTAAAAAAACAACAACGAAATTTGTTTTTCATTCTGCGGAGCCCTAACATAATGCTTGTACGAAACGCACTTGGCCGGATACTTATCCCCAATGGAATTGGCCGGAGATAATGCAAACGTCAACTATTGTAATGAACGATAAAATGGTCGCACTGTACTTCTTTCACCAATGCAAAATAATGATTAAAACGTGACGGAGGGGATGAGCGTGTTGGTGACATGATGAGTACCTCATACCGTTAATGTAAAAACTGCCGCAATTTTAGCATACCTACTGTTTACAAAGCAAATACTATTAGATCTTTATTATTTTCAGGGGAAACAATAGTTATGGTAAGTTTAGTAGTTATCAGGTTTGTGGCCAAGCCCAGAGTTAAAGCTCCTTAAGGACTGAAGTTGCATCATTTCACAAATGGTTTTGGACTGTCGAACACAACTGGGCCACGAGTACCTCTACGTGTAGTGATTTTTTTTATACACTAAGGTGGTAAACAAGCTTACGGCCCCCTGATAGTAAGCGGTCACCGTAGCCTATGGACGCTTGCAACACCAGGGATATCACTCGCGCGTTGCCTTTAGATATCTTACTTTCTTGAAGAAACCCATAGATGATAATTATGCTATAATGCCTTTGCCGTTAATATATGCCTCACATACACCAGGTGAAATGCACGTATGCCGTCCGCCATCAACTGGTGGAAAGCAATACAATGAAGATTGCAATGTGTCCAGCGAATGCGACATCACACGTGGACTATGCTGCATCATGCAGCGCCGACATCGCCAGAAACCCAGAAAGGTATGTCAAAACCTCATAAAAGATCCCTAGTGAGTTGAGTTAGAAAGCAAAAGGGTATTGTAGATAAGCCCTAAACAAGAAAACTTTAAGAGTAAAGTCGTGACCCTCTAACTTGTAGTTTCTAAAAGATCACGAAACACAAGAGTCGTTGTCAGACACTGAATTTCCCTATATCATATAAATTTGTAATGTAAGTTAAAATATGAAGCCTTCGGAAGACACTGAATACTAAAAGCTAACTTAGTTGATAAAACTAAAATACTAAAAGCTAACTTAGTTGATAAAACAGTGTTACAATAAGCAGTATTAGTTGCGGTTTAATTTGCGCTAACTCTTATATAACGCGTACATAAAACACGCTAGATAAAAAAAAATTAAATGAATAGAATAGTATCCAACCTATATGTTTGCTTAGAATTTTAGGTTTCAAAACCTAATTAAACATGACCTTTCAGAGTTGCGGTTACTTCAAGGAACCTTTGATGTGCATCGGACCCGTCGCGACAGATCAAGTACGCGAATTTGTGCAACACACAGCAGGCGAAAAACGCATTGGTGTATACAGAATGCACTAATTCTAGCCTTCTTTGATTTACTTGGAATAGAGTGGACAGTATTTGTATTTGTTTTTTTTTTAAATGATTTTTAAATTTGAGACACATCATGATAACATTTCATTTTTCTTTCCTTAAATTTTACATTAAATTTGTAGTAATTTAAGAAAGGAAGTTAATTCAAATGAATTTTGCAATTTGGATTTTAATTCACAAAATAAAAACTTTTTTATTTAATTTTTAATTGAATTTTATGTATCCTGCCTACTCTATTTAAAGTATCAAAAATAACGTAAGGAAAATAAAGAAAATGTTAAGAAGTATTTCAAGTTCGTTTTTCTTTCTTCAACGAAATCTCAAAAACTTTAATCTTTTCCTATTTTACTGAGGAGGACTTAACGTTTTCTCTATAACTGTAATTTATTATTTGAAATCACATTTATGCATTACAGCACTATTTATTTGTTTCCTTTATAATATCATACATATATAAAACATGCTTACTTTAAAATATTGGTAAAAGAAATTTCTTCATAATATTATATTTTGATTGTTAGAATCTTTTAGGAAATGTTGCTAAGAAAGTATACTTATTTATAAATGTGATTTCGAATAACCGTGAAGAAATAACTAAAAAAAAATATCGCTTTGAACAACGGCCAACCGAGATATACTTGTATTTTTTAATTTTAGTGATGTGTAAAATATAAAAATTAAATATTTAGCGAATAGATAATGTTTTTTCGTGACTACACTTTTTTTATTTACTTATATTAATAGTTAATATCTATGTATGGAATTTATAAAAAATACATTATATGTGTAGTTTATAATAAAATGTCGTTTGAATATTTAAATGTTATAAAATTTAAAGCGACATTTAGTGTCGTATTTGATTATTAAATCTTGAATGTGTTTTATCCTTAAAATTAAAGTTAAATTAGGATTAAATATTTTATTAAATTGTAAGTCTCCTAATATTGAAACAAATACATATCTTACTGGCTGAGGCATTTATAAAATAGATTTTAAAATTTCGATGTCAAAATATATATGATAGATTTATTATATTTAGTAAGCTATTAGTAAAGTAAGAATAATATAATTTATTTTACTTACTTTCCATATTCTTGTTGAAACTAAAATTTAAGAAAAAATACTAGTTGTAGATGAAAAAACATATCAGTATAATTCTTAAGATTTTTTAAATGTTAGTGTTTAAATTTAAAATTCACAATCTATAACATATCACATTTTTAAATATTTAGGGTAAGATTTATTGAAAGTGTCTATTTTTCTGCTGGAATACTACAAGTAATAGCAACAAAATAATATTTTTCTGCCAATAGCAAACTATCTTTCATAACGTTGTTAAAGATATTAAATATCTTTTGGTTTAAAACATATATATTTTTGTTATAATCTATGAATTTTCTAAATTTTTATTAGGATGGCCTAGTTGTTGAAAATAGCAATGGTTTTATAATAGCTGCAGAAAATATTAAATAAAAATAATGTAAGTTGTTAGTTAATTAAAATGTTGTAACTATGATGTAACTTGTGTATTAAATATATTACTATGTGTTATATTATATAAATTATATCAGCAGTGCTGTAACTTGTTATTATCCGACTTCAAAAAAATCTTCTTTATTTTGCCAGCCGATAAAAACAACTTTAATTAAAATACTATGACAATAAAACACTTGCGGACGAAAAATATTACGAACGCCAACCGTAGAGAACGCTTGTAATGTATGTAACATTATTCGTTCTGATACAGATAATGTTCCTATCGTAATAGGGAGTGACCACAGACCATATCACTGTCCATTGGGTACCGCACTGAAATTGTACAAATTGTTGGTGCGAAAAAACTGACATTTTGTAGTCACACACACTGGAGTCAAACTCCCCCTTTCGGCGTGAAATTTAAAGTCACTATAGTCTCTAAATTATTGAAAACAGTATATTGGTACACATATGTGATAACGTTACTGTTGGATGGGCAATGACACCGATAACAGTTTTTGACCCCAAGTCCGTTGAAATTGCTTTACTGACCTTACTAAGCCATAAAGTAAAAGTAGGATAGTTGCCCCAAATTTTGAAATTGGCTGTTTATTAATGGATTTTTATTAATAAAATCAAACCACATACTTGCAAAAATTAAAAAACAAAATCAACTTTTCTATTAAATGAAAAGTTTTATGAAAAAGTGGAATTCGTAATTCAGGTAGGCTTTGAACGAGTTTGACAAATTTATTTAACTACACACTCCACGTTTGATGTGGTTCAAACTCTGAAAAACGTGAAAACATGATTAATGAACTATTATTTGATAAGAAAACCTTAACTGACCCCTTTTTTAAAGTTTTAACAAAGAAATCTTCAAAGTTCTTATTGCTATTAGTTTAAAACTTTGCTAAAGCATAGCCGCGACTTTACACTCTTAGAGAAACATTTTTTGATAACAATGATGTATAATAAACTATTAATTTACTGCTTGTATTTCAGCGAGTTGAGGTGTAGCTGCAATACTCACACACGCTCAGTTACATAGGTATTCATGTTTTTACTCAAGATTTCTGTCACGTAGTACTGCCTCTTAATATGTGCCAGGTCATGAGTATTAGCACTTTTTGCCCGACTGCCAAAAGGAGAATAATGTTTTTCGGGTGTGTGTATGTATGAATGTAAGTATGTCCAAATCTTTGGCACTTCGTGTAGGGTAAAAGCTGGATAGTTGCAGCACTTTTCGAAACAGCTTTATTCTTCTTAAAATATGAACTTGCTGAAAATATTCAGTATGTGTCTCACAACTCAATTCTATAAAAGCCAATAATTGTTTTGAGTAAATACTGGTTTATTTCATCTCTCAGAAGAGGGATAGTTGCCTACTATGGCGGATAGTAGCCTAGCGTCAAATATTTAGCAATAGAACATGATAAACAATGTAATTAAAACTCTAATGCATGCAAAGAAACAAAACAATGACTGAAACCACGATCAGTAATAAAGATATTCAATAGAAACTACTTACCAATATAATTATAACGCCCGTCAAAATTTCGCCGCGGAAGATTTTTGCTGACACGAAAAAAACCAGTGCCCCTATTCCGATGGCTTATGCGGCACTGAGGTCTGTAGGGCGGTCACTACTTATTGTTGTAAAGCGCTAACAAAACTTATAATCGTAACATAGTTTATTAACAACCGGGGCATGTATCCCACCGAATCAACTATCCGGCTTTTACCCTATCTTAGACGGCTTCATAAATTTTAATAAATAAGGAATCGCTATGTTTGTGTTGGTTCCGGAAGTGCTATTGGTTATATGACGTCAGCATATAAAATAAACGTGGCCACCATAAACTGTCAAAAACTTGACAGTAATACCAAAAATTTATAATAATATTTAAAAATGCATCAAAAATGGTATAAAATGAAAATCAAATACAAAAATTTAAAAAGAAAAAGCAACCGGCTTCATAGAGATGCAAAGGTAAGGATGTTTTTTTTGTTAAAAGTTTTTATTTTTTACTTTTTAGTTACAAATTGTTTTATCGTACACTAAAAACATCCATACTTGTAACAAAATTTTATACAATCAACATAAAAGGCGTTTCACCAGTTCCCTAATTAACAATAATATTTTTTTTTGACCAAAAGTATAAGTTTTAAATTTAGTACATTAATATGGGACGGGAGCACCTCGGAAGTATACCCTTTTAAATAAAAAAAGATTTTTGCAAATTATAAATCATTTCCTCAAACCTGAAAAACAAAAATCAAGTCCTGAAATCTCGAATTTTGTGTAGAATATTCTATAATATAATGTTAACACGTACCTAATGTACTAATTGCAATAAGAACAGTCAAGTTCCCAATAAGAACAGGCCAATTAGGAATGATTTTCGTTGTGTTCCTGCTTATTTTAAGTCATATGTTGCTTGCTTGCTTGTAGTGTACACACCAAGTATTACGTACACGCTACTTGTCCAAGTAAATAGATACCAGGAAATGATTTGAAATGTTTTGTCTTTTTCGATTGTTGATTTATGTGCGAGATGGATAATCTATAAGGATTTTGATTCATGGCCGTATTACATTATTAAATTCTGAATACAGTCAGCTTACATACATTTGTTTATTTCATATATGCTTGCGATTATTAGATTCAGTCTATGTAATCTTTCAATAAACAAAGAGAGACGAATTGGTGTTCTGAGAAAGTGGGAGTGAGACAAAAGATACCACATTGAAACTGCCATATGAAAGAGCTTTTCTTTCACATTCGAACTTTAAAATATGGATTCGTGACTTGTTGCTTTACACAATTGATTTTTCACCATAAGTGTCTTACGTAGTATATTATATTCTCTTTCCATTAAAAATATAATAATAACAATAAATATTTTTTGGACATTACAGACAGCGCCGTCTACCCCAATGTAAGCAAAGCTTGTGTTAAGGGTACCGATAACGGATATAAATACATATATATATAACTTTTTTTTTGTAAATACATACATATTATACGTAAGTACACCCAGACTCAAGACAAACACTAATGTGTGTCCAGTGCGGGAATCGAACCCACACCCTCTGCACGGCAGTCCGTCACACTACCCCAACTAGGCTGCGAGGGAGTCGATAGTGTAATAAGCCATTAGTGTAATAATGTCAATAAGCGAGACAAATATCTCGTATTTATCTTAAATGGATATAAAAATATTCACTTTTTTTAAAGTGACATCATGAACTCGATGAAGTTAAATTACTACGAATTGCAATATTTTGTTTTTTAAATTGGTGAGTCACTTAGCTGAACTTCTCAAACTAAAACGATTTTTTTAAATTGTCATTTAAAAACTTTCTATATTATTTGTTGTTGGTTAGGTAAATTTTATTAATGATTATGAATTTTATATGTGTCGTTTCAAAATATGTTCGGTATAAAAACGTAAAAAATGCTAAAGGTTTTACAGATAACTAGTTGGAACTTGTGTATGGTTTAGGTACACGAATGTCGTGAGAATCCCACATAGGATAGGAGTTTTATTTTATTATTTAAATTTAAATAAATTACTAACTCATTTATTTAAAAAAAAAAAATAGGTTCAACGAGCATGTTTTGGTACAAACAGGATTCTGAACATATATTGACTTTTTTTACTTATTAATAAAATTAAAATTAATAAATTATATAGTTATTTCATAGGTTTATATAAAATCTGTTTAGTTACTAGTAGTTTTTAGTTTATTCACAGAATATTTAGTTATATAGTTGTTTCAAAAATAAATGATTGAATTTTTTCGAAATTCGTTTCAAAAATGATGGCACGGAACCCTTCTTGCGCGAGTCGGACTCGCAATTCGCCGATTTTTTTTATTTTGATGAGTTGCTGAGAGCCATTGCAGATAACTGCTTCCGAATGCGGTTCAGCTAGTTATTGCTTTACTGTAATACGTCGTGGCTAAATCCTGTCTCTGTAATTCGAGACAAAATGTATGGAAGTCTGAACTGAATAGCTCCAGACTGTTCCTTCCAGATAAGGTCTCAGTACAGCTTCTTGTGCCGATATAAGTTTAAGTTGAAATCTTTGTGTGCTTGCAATGGCTAAAACTTATAAAAGCACGGTTCCACGAAACATTCTCCGTTAAATAACATCTGGTTCGACTACTTTTTTTTTTTTTTTTTTGAAGTTGGCAAACAAGCACTCGGTCCACCTGATGGTACGCGTTCACCGTGGCCTAAGGACGCTTGCAACACCAGGGGCATAACTCGCGCGTTGCTGACCCTCCAAAAATCCAATAACTTCTTTCTTGAAGAAGCCCATACTGTAGTCCTTAGAGAAAAAGAGTTTTGCTAGTAGGTAGGGAATAGTACCACGGAAGCAACTCAAGAGGTATAATTCCTTTAGTACATGGACTTATCACGTCCTTCTTGGACTCCGAAATAGCAAGACAACACATTGGGAGGTCTGCAGGTGGTTCTTTCTCTAGACGTTCATAAGTCGAGTGGGCCAGACGGCATACCAGCAGTGGTGCTTAAGCAGTGTGCTCCTGAGTTATGTCCTGTACTCACGCGCCTCTTCACGCTTTCCTACCACACTAGGCAATTTCCGTCTTCATGGAAGACTGCAAATGTGCACCCGGTGCCCAAAAAGGGCGATAGATCAGATCCATCGAATTACAGGCCTATCGCTATAACCTCTCTCCTCTCCAAGGTGATGGAGCGTGTGATCAACACACAGCTTTTGAGATACCTAGAAAAACACGACCTGATCAGTGACCGTCAATATGGCTTTCGCCACGGTCGCTCAACTGGTGACCTTCTAGTGTATCTCACACACCGATGGGCACTAGCCATTGAGAGTCAGGGGGAGGCATTGGCATGTAGCCTAGACATAGCGAAGGCGTTCGATCGGGTCTGGCACCGGGGTCTTCTATCGAAGTTGCCTTCTTACGGAGTGCCCGAGGGTTTGTGCAAATGGGTGGCTAGCTTTTTGTCCGGCAGAAGCATACGAGCCGTAGTTGACGGTAGTTGCTCTGATAGCATGGACATTAATGCTGGTGTCCCGCAAGGCTCTGTGCTGTCTCCTACGCTGTTTCTACTGCACATCAATGATATGTTGGACATCAACAACATACATTGCTATGCAGATGACAGTACTGGAGACGCTTATTACACGGGCCGTGCAAGCATCCCACGTTCCGTTGTGGAGGAAAAGCGTGAAGAACTTGTGTCTCAAATCGAGATCGGTCTGTCCAAGATCTCTGACTGGGGGCGGGAAAACTTGGTCCGATTCAACCCTTCAAAGACACAAGTCTGCGCGTTCACCGCTAAGAAAACCCCATTCACTGTAGTCCCACAATTCCAGAACACTCCCCTCTCCATCTCTAAGAGCATTGGGATCCTTGGCGTTGACATCTCCAGCGATGTTCAGTTCCGAGATCATTTGCTAGACAAGGTAAAGCTGGCGTCCAAAAAACTTGGTGTACTCAACAGAGCGAAGCAGTACTTCACGTCGGGGCAAAGTTTGCTACTTTACAAGTCGCAAGTCCGGCCCCATATGGAGTACTGCTGCCATCTCTGGGCGGGTGCACCCGGATACCAGCTTGGACCTTTTGACTCGGTTCAACGACGGGCTGTGAGAATTGTCGACGATCCCAAACTCACTTGCGGTATCGAGCTCTTAAGTCTGAGGAGAGACTTTGCCTCCCTGTGTGTGTTCTACCGCTTGTACAATGGATTGTGTTCTGAGGAATTGTTCGAAATGATGCCCACGGCTACTTTCTACCATCGCACCGCTCGCCATCGACAGGGAATTCATTCTCACACTTTGGAACCAAAATGGTAACGTGCAGTGCAGTTACGGAGAAACTGCCTCACGCGAACGCTTAGGTAATGGAATGAGCTCCCTGCCAAAGTTTTCTCTAAGGACTGTGTACTACAGTGAAAAACAAGAGAAAATTATAAAACATTCCAAGGAGTTGATAATTATACAGACGAACGTAAAAGAAACAGAGACGCTATAACCTTAAAACTGTTTATTATTCCGAAGGATTATTCCAGTGCTCTTCCTATTTCGAAGGCCAAAAAGAAGGACCTAATAGGTATTTGTACTGAAGCCTATTAGGTTTTTTTAATAACCCCTTGAGCCCCCTTGAATTCCATCCGTGGTACCATTTCCTATTTACTAGCAAAACTGCAGGAGATAGAATAGGCGAACCAGATGTTACTAATGAATAATGTTTCGATGAAACTGAATAATTTTCATATCATTTTGTAATAGTTTTTAAAAAAGATGTTATTTGATTTTTTTTCTTTGTATTACTATTAATTTAAACAGGTGTACTTCAAAGTTCAAACTTAACTTATTGAAAAAGGTTGACAACTCAAGGTACGAAAATTTAATTTGAACAGAAAAATACAAGTAAAATATCATTAACATACCTTAATCACCATTGCATTCACGTAAATTTTAAGCAATATTTCACTAAAGTAACTTACATTCGCTAAAAATTCTAAATTATAACATTTCATGAGGGCGAAAACTAACTAACTTGTAGTTGTATAAATTAGTGCAAAGTAACAAGGTTTTTCTAAAATCTGATTTTACCAGATTAAGAAGACAGGTAATTGCGATTCAAAACCATTGAAAAGTTATTAATAAAACACCCAATTTAAAAGTTACGATTTTTCTTATTTTTAAAAATTTCAAGTTACGGTATCTCAGAAATCACTATTTGTTAGTTAGTTAGTTTGCGCTCTACGGGTACGATATGTAGAATAATTAGTAATACTAATATAATACAATGGTATGTGTGGCAACAGTTTCTGTATAGGGGAGGGAGGGGTTATCATCGGCGGCTAATGGCGGATGAACAGGTTGAAGATATGAAATATTTCGAATGATGCAATCTAGAGTTGAGCTCGAACCTAGTGCCAAACAGAAAGTATCAAAGTGAGGACGCGCTCACTGTCGAATGTCAGTAAACCAGAGGATGTTTCAAAAATTTCATCTTATTTTTGTGTAACATTGTATGTGTGTGTCGTATTTTAGGAATAACATTGAACTTTGGTGTTTTTTTTTGTGAAATAATTACACAATGTTTTTAAGAACTCGTTACGTGAACCGCATGGTTCTAACCTCAAATAAAATATTTCTTTTGCTATTTTGGGCGAGTCGGCTAGTGACGGATGATTTAAAAGAGGTAATCTCGAACATACATATTTACCCTTAAACAATTTATGATGTTTAATTTTTAATCCCAAAAAGTACACTATATATATTTGTTCACATATTTGTAATTAACTATTCATTAATATTTCAGATTCCTAGTCATTACCAAAGAAGGACCGAGACTAAATATAAATTAGAGGCCTTGGAAAAAGCCTTAGAAGTTGTCAAGAACAAAACACTTTCACTAGGGAAATCAGTTACTATTTATTCTGTATCAAGAAGTACTTACTATACATGACTATCTCAAGAAAGTAGATATATTAAGACTCCTAAAATAGATAAAAAGTCTATATTTTCTCAAAAAGAAGAACAAGAAGAGAAACATTTTAAAATGCCGTAAACAATTTGATGGTTTGAGTATTGAGATGGCCCACAAAACTGCCTTAAGCTTTGCCGAAGTTAATAAGTTAAAGCACAATTTTGATAAAACATCCTAAATGGCAGGAAAAGACTGGTTCTACAGATTCAAAATAAGGCACTCTGACATTTCGCTTCGTAGGCCTGAGTCCACTACTATTAATGGAATACAGCCACATTTTGCCAGTCTTCGTTACCACCACTACGAAAGACCAATGCGATGGTGAATTGGCCCATTGTGCTAAAGAAAAAGCCGATCTACTGGGCAGTGTCTTTGCCTCAAACTCGAATATGAAAATAAAGGCGCTGTACCACCTACTATACCGTGGTGCAGTAAAATCATGCCGGAAATCTCCATGTCACAGCGGGAGGTCTGGCGGGCGTTGTTTTCTCGTTCGTTCATAAGTCGAGTGGGCCACACGGTATACCAGCAGTGGTGCTGAAACAGTGTGCTTTTGAGTTATATCCTGTACTCACGCGCCTCTTCGCGCTTTCCTACCACAATAGGCATTTTCGTCATGGAAGACTGCAAATGTGCACCCGGTGCCCAAAAAGGGCGATAGATCAGATCCAAATTATAGGCATATCGCTATGACCTTCCTCCTTCACAAGGTTATGGAACGTGTGATCAACACACAGCTTCTAAGATACCTAGAAGAACATAACCTGGTCAGTGACCGTCAATATGACTTTTGCCACGGTTGCTTGACTGGTGACCTTCTAGTGTATCTCACACACTGGTGGGTACTAGCCATTGAGAGTCAGGGGGGACATTGGCATGTAGCTTGGAAGACGTTCGATAGAGTCTATACTACCATTTAATTATTAATTTTAAAATCATTAAATTTTATTTGACATATATTTTAAATTTATTTGAGGGTAAATTAACCACATGTTCTGGAATTTCACTGTAGAAAAATAAACTTTGTATTGAGAAAGAGTACCTTCTGAACAACATTTTGGAACTACCAATTTATCCTTATTCCTTATATTAACACTATGTAGGTCACTATTTTTAGCAAATAAGAGACAATTTTTACATATATACATTACACAAGCGAAGATTTATTGGCACGGAACAGTTAAAATATCAATTTCCCTAACTAGTTCCCTAAAAGAATCAATATCAGCTGTCTTACTCCAAAGCAAAATGCCATAAGACATGACGGAATGGAAATAGCTGAAGTAGACTAAGCGAGCAGTGTCAACATCTGTAAGCTGCCTTACTTTTCTAAATGCATAAGCAGCTGAACTAAGTTTCCCTGCAAGAACTGAGATCTCAGGGTTACACTGCAGCCTTTTATCTATGTTATACCTAGAATCACTGTTGAGTATAATAGTTCTATTTCTTCTCCGTTTAAACATAATTTGGTACTTATATTTCTGACATTTGCCATGTTTCGCATTAAGAAGTAAGTTATAGTCATAAACCAAAAAAGTAAAGAAAGTTCACTACTTACGTCGGCAAAATTAGTTTTATTTTCGTCAACTTTAAATAAAAAGAGTGTCATCTGCAAATAGTACAATCTTGCACAGCTACACCACAAAGGCAATCATTTATGTACATTAAGAATAGAAATGGACCTAAAACAGAACCTTGAGGAACTCCTTATTTTACTTCGGAGCCATTGGATTTTACTTCATTAATTTGAACCTTCTGCATTCTACTACTTAAATATGAGCAATAAGCTCAAGAGCCAAATCTGCAATACCATAGTGACTCAGTTTTCGTATAAGAGTTTCATGTTGCACGCAGTCGAATGCCTTTGATAGATCACAGAAGATACCAATGGCATTTTGTGACTGTTTCCAAGCATCAAATATATGTTGAGTAAGGGAAACGCATGTGGGAACTCATGATTTGTACCAAACGAGAACCTTTTTGGCACTCAATCATTCTGATAATTTTAATACGTTATATACACGACTTTACTACATCATATATTTAAAACGATAACCTCAGTGACTTCTCATTATGTTATGGCTTAGTTTGTCATAATAAATAAATAACAAAGCCGCTTATAGACGCCTATCATTACACACGGCCATATATATACCTATTGTAGAAATTTGTTAGCGGCATTTTTTGGACTCAAGTGATCGACAGTTAGGTGTGCTGTAACTAGCGCCAGTGTTAAATTAATCTGTCAAGTATTTATAAAATTAGCATTACGTTGTTTTTGTTACAATATAGCCTAGGTATGTAGGTACTGCAGCGGGCGGGGGCGTAAATATGCTGCTTCTATCTTTTTAATTAATAGGTATCGGGAATCTCTGCCAATTATAACACGGTTTCGGGAGATCTTTTCTATTTAATGCTCTTTTTCTATTGCCACAAGAATAATCCATTTGGACTCATGCTTTAACCAGGGGAATTATTATACAAATACAACTTAGCTGATATATTTCTTTGGTTTCCGTGTCATCCTTTATTAGACCTCGGGTCGTCTTGCCTTTACAATTAGTAAATTATACATTTGTTTTCGATGGTGGCGTATCTAATCCTGAGTTTACTGGCAATATTAAACCATGCTATATATTCTAGGGCTCTCTGATAGAAACAGGAATTGACCCTACAAGTTTATTTAGACTTGTCCGATCTATATTTTTCACTCGAATGTCAATCAATATAAAAATAATGACAAACTGGATGTTCCGATTTTCATAAAAACCCTACGAAGTATTTGCTGCGTATTTGCGTTCGCTAGCACTTCTACTTCCTTTATAATTAACAAGAGGTCGTAACCTCTACAGTACCTATATGGCTTTAGCGTTATAATAATTTTGCGCAAAGGAACGGTACGAAATCCTAATTGATTACATCTATGATTTAAGGATCTAGGTATAACCTCCATAAAGCATATCTAATACTATTTGTTGGTGGTGTAATGGGTACTAAAAAAACCCTTGACACCACCAGTAATTCGAGCTAGTAGTGGCAAGGGCCCGAAAGGTCTTAATTATAACACTTGCAAATAAATGTCTTTGGTAGTAATGACTATTATGTGGATCAAAAGCGTGATTTGGAAGTTTCCATTTGATGTCTATATTACATTCGTTACTTGATACCAAGTAAGGGACAAGTAACTAATTAATGAATTGATATACTTAAGATGCAAGAACGTGAAAACGAAAAAAACGATCTTCGACATTTGATGGATGTTTTAAATGTGTAAATTGTATGCCGCATACTTGATTGATATAGGTGATGTCTGTAATTTTGTATATGAAAATTGAAACAATATCTTGAGTTCATAATGCCCAAAGGTATAATTCCGAGCATAAATCAACTGCCGTGAGTTGACACCGATGTGTTGTTGCTTGTGTTTAACTTCTATTACTAACATTTCGTAGCAATTTAAATTCAGGAAGTTCATGATGTCACTTTAAAAAAAGTGAATATTTTTATATCCATTTAAGATAAATACGAGATATATGTCTCGCTTATTGACATTATTACACTAATGGTGAAAAAGAATTATGTAAATGACCATGTCACGAATCTATATTTTAAAGTTCGAATGTGAAAGAAAAGCACTTTCATATGGCAGTTTCAATGTGTTTTTTTTCTCCCACTCCTGCTTTCTCAAAACAATAATCCGTCTCTCTTCTTTATTGAAAAATTACATATACTGAATTTAATAGTCACATGCATAAATAAACAAATGTATTTAAAGTGGACTGTAATACGGCTATGAATCAATATCCTTATAGATTATCCATCTCGCACATAAATCAACAATCGAATGAGACAAAACATTTAAAATCATGATTGATATCTATGATACTCGAAGGTGTGTTGCCGAAACTGCTGGAAAAACTCACCTCACGGAAGTTGTCAAGCGCTGTTATATTGGAAGTTATCTATAGAGCAAACAACTCCATAAAAATAATAAAAAGAACAAGACTTCTTCTTCTTACATTAAAAAATAATAGAAAATAGTTCTGTTTTCAATATGTTTATCTAAAAATAAAATTAACTCAATTTTTATTAACATTTTTAATATTAATACAAAACATAACTTTCTGATAGCCTTATAAAATAGGTACACCGATTGGTCGTTTTAATTTTCTAATTAAGACCACACGTCAGATTCCCAACTTCTATCTGACTAAATAAGCAGGTTAAGCAAGGTTTGGACTGCCATAACCACCAACTGCAGGAGACCTGGTAAGAGGCCACCACCAATGCCCATAAGCACATCGTCGGTAAGGTCTGTAATTGATGTGACCAGGGTTCCGAGGAGACCTTCAACATTTGTGGAACTTGTAGGCGCGCTAGGATTTGCTCCAGCTGCATATTCTGGCAAAGATCTGAGGAAGTTTACTATTGCCAACGCTTGAGAGTATAATTTTAGGAGAGAAGTTTCTAAAGCTCCAAGATCTACTGGAATAAGGCAGCTGATTGAAGGTGGTAAGGTATCGAAAATGGAGAGCAGTGAAAGAAGAAGATTATAAACGTTGTTCAAGAGAGGTAAGAGAATGTTCACTAAAGGATATACAGCTGGCAGTTGCACGTTTGAAGCAGCTGTCACTGGAGGCTGAAAAAAAGTAAAAAAAATTGTCTATGATATTCCTTTTACAAAATATTTTAGATGTGTTTGTGAGGTTTTATTTTTGTATTAACTCACCGTTAGCGAAAATACTGCGACTACGCAAAATAACGCAAGTGGAATTTTGGAATTCATTTTTAAGGAAAAAATAATTACCGAATTAAAATTGACTCTCCAAAAGCCGAATTCGCTTTATGATTTTGTTACAATGTTACACTTTTTATATAGTACTAGAATTACTTAATGCATGAGAAATAGTTTTACTTTGTTATGTATTGGAAATTAGTGATAAGATCCTGTGCCTATCATGAAAGCAAATATTCAATTACCCAATGCTGTAGGTAAATTACTTTATTTTGTGTATATGCTCAACAGTGAGAATAAAATGTTATTTATACATGTAAAAAAATTACAGAAAAAACATAAAAGATCAATGTCAAACATTATTTTATGTTTTTAAATGAATAAAGAAATTTTTGTTTTAAAACTATTTCCTTAATATCTTTTAAAAATTAATGCTTATGTATATTTAAAGTGTCATAAAATTGTATGTTTGTATGTCATGATTTAAAGCATTAATTTTAAGCTATTGATATGCTACTTTAACACATAATAGTAGGTATTATAAGTTAGAATAAAAGAATCCATACTAATACTATAAATGCGAAAGTAACTCTGTCTGTTGCTTCTTCACGCTTAAACCGCTGTACCAATTGAGATGAAATATACCATATAGATAGGTTGAGTCCCGAGGAAGGACATACAGTCTACTTTAAAATGTCAATTGTGAGTCGGTTTTTTTTCTATAATTGAGGAGTTGCATTTAAAATCCTACACCCATAACCGAATTTAGGGCGGGTAAAACCGCGGACAAAAGCTAGTAAAACTATAAATAATCAGCGCTATGAGCATTCGATTAGGAACTTGTACTAGACTATACACTATTAGTTTTCGTGTTCAATTAAGTGCTTCAACTCGTTTTGCTTGCAATAAATTTTTTAGCGATTTTAAATGTAAGTTACGAGTATGTGAAAATATTAAACCATTTTATATGAATATTTGGTCAACTCAGTCCGCACCTCATTCAGCCCACGGGCTGAAATGCCCACTATGAATTTTATTTATAATTTTTTATATTCAACTTAGCCCGTGGGCCGTAACGACCACTTTAAAATATGGGTGTATAAAAGTAATTTCTGTGTGTTTTCGTGAGCCACTATCATAAGGAATCCCATGAATGCTCTTTTTCTTAACATTTATTGTTTCAGTTAAGATACTTATATCTAATTATCTATTTAGGCAAACCAAAAACTGATTTTGATAATTGACGTAGGTGAATATTAATAAAAATATAAGACGTTATTTTATGACGAAAATATTCTTTCGCTATTAAATCTAAAAAAAAATATTGTTACATGATGTAACAAGTAGGTCATTGCCACAGACTGCACTTAGTTTTAATTTGCTGAGGAAGCTAAACTGGCATCGATAACTAAGTAGGTAATACATTTTCCTAATAGGTAACTAGTAACATTCTTTCCAAATAATTTTGTAACTAAATTTCATTCGTTGTCGAATTGAAGATAAAAGACATTTATAAATAAGAAAATATATTTTAAATTAAACATACAATATTTGGCATTTAGTACCATAGGGTATTTGACTTTAAAATGCGTGCTCCAATTGCAATTATCGCTTTTTCTTTAATTTTATTGGTATGTATTTTATTCACAAAGTGAAATCGATCATTGTAAAATCGACGTAATTTTTTTAAAATAAAGTTTCAATTTATCTGTTAATCGTCGTTAATTAGACGTAATTTAAAAACAAAACTTTTTTTAAATCAAAAAGAAGTCACTTTAGATTTTTTTAATTAAGACGGGAATTAACTTTTTTCTTTATTTGCAGGCACACAACAGCGAGGCAATGATACCAGCTTATTCAGTCAGTGCTCTCCGATTAGCCTTCGACGAGATATCGACAGTGTTGCCAATAGCTAACCAACTCGCATGTCTGCTCATTCCTTTCCTGATAAACTTGATTAATAACCTTAATAATTTGTCCAATATTGTTCAGAATCTAACACCCGCCATCTTACCATATTTCGGGTGTACATTACCACTTCTCTACGCAACTCTTACAGATTTGGCATCTGTTTTGTTCTTGTATATCAGTGTACTGATATCCCTATTCAGATCTAATGTATTGGCTGCTCCTGGTCTCCTTTTAGGGCTCGTTTCCCAGATCTTAAACTTAGTCTTAGGTCTTCTGACCGGTCTCTCCGATAGCACTGGTCTTCTTAGCAGCTTGATCAAGCTGATTACTGGAGTTGTGGTGGAAGTGGAGAAACTTCTTCTTTAATGTAAATAAGTTTAATATCTGTGTCAAAAACTGTTTTATAATAATTTGTTATTCATATTAGTGCAAATGGAATAAAAATTTATTAAATATTGATTCTTTTTTAATTTAATTATCAGCGAAGTGTTTTTAAACAGCAGATTTATTTAAGATTATTAGTCTTAAAGCGTATTTGTTTGTTTTTTATCAGACCATGATCCATTGTTCAGGGACGAAAAAGGTATTAAAAAAATTAAGTTTCGTTCATTGCTATAATAGCATATTGCTGCGACTTTTTCCAAGAGGACTTATTAAAAAGTTTCGTAATGTTAATGGTTTTACCTACAAAAATATCGGAATTCTCAAAAAACAAAATTATCCCCTATTTTGCCCTCCTAGGTATGATTTTCCAAAATCAGTATAACACCTGAACTTTTAAGTCCAATCTTAAGGTCAAATGCTGTAAACTCTTATGCATTACCTGAGCTTTAAGAATTACAGTTTATATAAACTTTCAACTTACATTAGGGGATAACCTTAGTTTTGCAAAATCCTCTTCAGTGTTAGTCTAAGTTATAGCAGAAACCTCTGAGAATAATTTCAAATCTCTAAACCCAGGCTTACTTGCCACCTTAGTAGTATAAAAAAAAAATTGGATTGGATATATCAGTCCGTTCATTATTTTCAAAGTTAACATAAGTACATTACAAAAATAACTTTGCTTATTTCTAATTTTCAAGTTTCTGTAAACTGTAAAGTTTCAATTTACAGAGGTAGTCAAATACATATGAATTAATTAGGTATATCTTATAAATATTATAAATGTGAAAGTTTGTTTGTCTGTCTGTTTGTTACTTCATAAGTCACTCATACATGGATCGATTTAGATGAAATTTGGTATTTGGGATTGTTTTATCCTGGGAAAGGACATATAATATTTTTATTCCGAAAAATTTAGAAGTTCCTGCGGAAATAACTATGACCGAGCTTAAACGAACTATAGCTTGCTATAGCAAACTTCAGAAGTACAATTAAGGAGTTGACGTAAGTATCCTACGCCGATAACCAAATTTAGGGCGGATAGTCGCTGGCAAAATTCATTTATTACCATCTATCCCATTAATATTATAAATGCGAAGTTTGGATGTTTGGTTGTTTGTTACTCAATCATGCTTTAACCTCGGGATGCATCGTGATGAAACTTGGCACACATATCGGTTAGATCCTGGATAGGACATAGGTTCCTTTTCGTCCCGGAAAATTCAAAAGTTCCCAAAGGATTAACTGTAGCCAAATTCTACGGACGAACCATAGCTGTACTGAGAAAAATGTACCCTTCGTTTTATGAGGGATTCTCAAAAAATCATCAGGAATACCTCACTAAAAACGACTCAGCGTCCAAACATATATATTAATAGGAAACTGATAAAAAGTCATGTAAAACAAATGATGATACTTAAGTACTGTACGGATACCGCTAAAGTATTGCATGTAATTGTGTCACGCATGAACTGAAGAATTATCAGGAAATAGTGTTTTTATAATAGAGGCAGACCTAAAAAATGACAAGAAGTTGTGTTGTTAATGCGAACATGTACTGTTCTTTCATCAAGAACTGATAGTGATAATTATCATAACCTCTGTTATTACCATTACTATTGACATTATGATTACCATTGTCATTACGATCACCGTCGTCATTGCCATTTTACCATTACCATTGTTATTACGATCACTATCGTAATTGTCATTACCATAACCATTACCATTACCATATTATACCATACATATGAGATACTTGTATGGTAATGGTGTAGTACTCTTACAATGATTTGTATGGAGCACCATTCGTTTTATAAATTAAAAATTTCCAGTTCTTTTTGATGATTCATGTGGGAATCGATCGCAGGACCTCTGGTGTTATGTATATACCATATTTGACCGCTGAGTCAGCCAGTTGAATAGTAAGTTGCCGAAAATTAAGGTATAGATTAAAAATAATATGAACACTTCATCACAACTGATCCTGATAATTCTTAAGGACAGGATATATAAAATGGAGGGGTGACTAACGTATAATTCTTAAGAACGTACAACTTTACGACGCGGCACCATATTTTTTAAGGAAGCTTCTTGCTAATATCACATCATGATAATTTGTAACTACATTATCTAGTTAAATTAATACGATATTCATGGTTTGTCACCAAATTTCATCCGTAGAAGACCCTGTTTATTGTTTCTAGCCTTCATTGAAATTATGTGGGATAACGACTTGAAATATCAGTACGTGATAGTGAATTGTCCAGACGTCATCAAAAAAGTTAACTGGCAATAAAAACTCTTTATGGAAAACTAGATAATATACAGGAACAGGGCCAGCGTTATGATAAACTATTACTATTACTGAAAAATCTGCTGTAATACCTATAATTTATTACGATACCGGTGTAAATGAACATCATGCGTACTGAAATATTGTTGATTTTATAAAAAAAGTATTACTGAACATTTATTACACCCAAATCTAAATTTTATAACCAAATAATATTACCCGCATGGAACCTTTTTATGCCAATTACTATTAAAATTACCTTAGAAGGTGATTTTAATAGAAATTGGCATAAAAAGGTGCACTGCGGTGATAAGTTCGGTTTTTTAAACAATTATCACCCTGAAACCACACATTTAGCTACTTAACATTGATAAAAGATTTATGATATGGACATATTCTTTAGATTCACTTTTTTTTTTATTGAAATGTCTTTAGCTCACTTAAATTTACTCACTCCATATCTTAAAATATTGCCACATTATTAGATATAGATATTGAACTTAAACAAGATAACCATATATATCCTAACATCAGTACATATTAAACCAACTAACAAACGATCCCAAACTCACTTGCGGTATCGAGCCCTTAAGTCTGAGGAGAGACTTTGCCTCCCTGTGTGTGTTCTACCGCTTGTACAATGGATTGTGTTCTGAGGAATTGTTCGAAATGATGCCCACGGCTACTTTCTACCATTGCACCGCTCGCCATCGACAGGGAATTCATTCTCACACTTTGGAACCGAAATGGTCGCGTACAGTGCGGTTTCAGAGAAACTACCTCCCGCGAACGCTTGGGTTGTGGAATGAGCTCCCTGCCAAGGTTTTCTCGAAGGACTACAGTATGGGGTTCTTCAAAAAAGAAGTAATTAGATTTCTGAAGGGTCGGCAACGCGCGAGTGATGCCCCTGGTGTTGCAAGCGTCCATAAGCTACGGTGACCGCTTACCATCAGGCGGACCGTAGGCTTGTTTGCCACCTTAGTGGTATAAAAAAAAAAACGAGTTGCACTTACACACGATCCGCGCTTAACACTCAAATATGTCACACGACATGTCTTTGACATTATCAAGAAATAATAATGTTTGTTACTTTACTTTTTTGGCGTAGTATATTTGACATCGCAATCTGTCATAGAATTAAAATTCCATATCCAACCTCCCTGTACTACAAATAATCGCTAATACTAAAAAAAATTCAGCTTCGAAATGAATGTACACAAAATACGGTCATTTTCATCGCATATTGTGACACAAATAAATCAAAACCTTTACATAGGAGACTCGATCTCATTATTTAAGAGCTATCTACGTATTATAACGTTCTTATTTGTGAAAAAGTT
Source organism: Apoda limacodes (assembly GCA_946406115.1). Classification (NCBI taxonomy): domain Eukaryota; kingdom Metazoa; phylum Arthropoda; class Insecta; order Lepidoptera; family Limacodidae; genus Apoda; species Apoda limacodes. The sequence continues at coordinate 45,721,161 of OX291540.1, forward strand.
TACGCGGACAAAGCCCCTGGCAGGAGCTAAACGTGTAAATAGATAAATACGAGTATGAAATGTACACACATGTTTGTTTTCAATTTTCTTTACGGACGAACAGACGGACAGACCATTAAATACACATATACATAAAGAAAAGTAAATCACTTACAAACTTACTCAACCACGAAAGAATCATAGGAAAAAAAAAAAAAGGGGGGGGGATGATTTGACGTTAAGCCATCGAAATATGTAAGCGGTAAGGCACCCCCACGAGAAAAACACATATAATAGAAAAAAAAAAACATTATAATAGGCGTGGCATTACGGTTTCCGTCTTACAAATTTCCACGATTAGGACACGTGACCTGACGCGAGTTTATCATTTTTTACCCATACCAAAAAAAGTGCACAACGCCGCTAAAGAAGTTTTCACTTCAAAAAAAAAATGCAATATCTTTACTTCAACAGCTGACATGCATCACATTCTGAAAGATCTTTTCTATGTTATTTATCCATACGTGGAAAACGTATCTGTGATAATTCGCCATCTTTTAAACATAATACAATTAAATACACGATGATTTGAAAAAAACGCAATTATCCAAAAGCTTTGCCAGTAAACAAATCTATCGCAATTGACATCGCCATTTATTCGACTTTCCTACCATTTGCCATCAGAGAGTTTCAGTACCTCCCGGCTCTCTCATCAGATCAGGTTGGACATCAACAACATACATTGCTATGCAGATGACAGTACTGGAGACACTTTTTACACGGGTCGTGCAAACATCCCTCGTTCCCTTGTGGAGGAAAACCGCGGAGAACTTGTGTCTCAAATCGAGACCACACTGTCCCAGGTCTCTGACTGGGGACGGGTAAACTTGGTCCGATTCAACCCTACAAAGACACAAGTGTGCGCGTTCACCGCTAAGAAAACTCCATTCACTGTGGTCCCACAATTCCAGAACACTCCCCTCTCCATCTCCAAGAGCATTGGGATCCTTGGTGTCGACATCTCCAGCGATGTTCAGTTCCGAGATCATTTACAAGATAAGGTAAAGCTGGCGTCCAAAAAACTTGGTGTACTCAACAGAGCGAAGCAGTGCTTCACGTCGGGGCAAAGGTTGTTACTTTACAAGTCGCAAGTTCGGCCCCATATGGAGTACTGCTGCCATCTCTGGGCAGGTGCACCCGGATACCAGCTTGACCCTTTTGACTCGGTTCAACGACGGGCTGTGAGAATTGTCGACGATCCCAAACTCACTTGCGGTATCGAGCCCTTAAGTCTGAGGAGAGACTTTGCCTCACTGTGTGTGTTCTACCGCTTGTACAATGGGTTGTGTTCTGAGGAATTGTTCGAAATGATGCCCACGGCTACTTTCTACCATCGCACCGCTCGCCATCGGCAGGGAATTCATTCTCACACTTTAGAACCTAAATGGTCGCGTACAGTGCGGTTTCAGAGAAACTTCCTCCCGCGAACGCTTAAGTTGTGGAATGAGCTCCCTGCCAAGCTAAGGCGGGCCGTTAGCTTGTTTGCCACCTTAGTGGTATAAAAAAAAAAAAAAAAAAAAAAAGGTTACCGTGAATCCAAAAAAAAATTAATTAACATAACAATTTTTTAGTTACTTCACATAATTACTTCAGAGCAAATAAAAAGTCACAAACCTATTAGCGATCGACGAATAGGACTCCAAAATACTGAGGTAGATTGCGAATGCAGCTCAAATCAGCTTTTTCAAGATGTTTAGCGCTGTCAACAATATTGCACATAGGATTTTAAATTCGTAGCCATCTAGGCCGGTTCTGGCAAGCACCATAGTTGACTCAAATGTGGTAACTAAAAATGTTGCCAATCTGGTGGAGAGAAAAATATACAGTTGACAAGTGAGTGAGTCTTTGTCGCCAATTCGCGGCGCGCTCGCGCTGTGTCGTCGTCTTTTTGTAAACTATGTACTCTGTGATCGGAACCCTATGTCGCAGCTAATGAACTTTTCGAGAAAACTTTTTAAGACAACGAATTTGTAATCTCCGGTGACGTGTGTCATAGACTATGAGTTGCCAGTTATTCAAACCGCCGCCGAACTATTTTTCTCTTGATGAATTTTCTTACGCGCATTCAATTGTGAGAGTAGCGTTGGATAGGGTTTCAAACATTTGGATGAAGTCTGGGAGCTTTTCCAAAATTTTTCGACTTGTACACATATTATATATTTTATGAGTCGAAATCGCGTTAATATTATATTGGGTATAATAGTCTCAAGTTCAATGCACGATAGTTTAAAGTCATTAAAATAGGTTTTTTTGTTCTAATCTTATTTGAAACTTGAATACATTCAAAATATTGTTAAAATAAATATCCATTTTTTATTTTATCTTAATGTTTTTATTTAGCAAACCTTAACACACCCGCTTTGCCCGGACATCCTCCTAATTTTTAAAGACCAATCCAACGATACCTTCAGAATAAGGTGTGCGAAAACAAATATTAATGGCTCAATAAAATAAATGAAAAGCAAAATATCACGGCGCTGTTTACACCTGTCCGTGATATTTTATCATAACCGATACACAGGCGGCAAAACTATAAAGTTGGGCCATACGGACGGTCGGACTGACGTACGTAACAACATTAATAGGGTTGCGATTTATTAAATTGACTACGGAACCCTCAAAACCAGTCACGAGCACATCGCTATGTCGTATAGCTGTATACTAATGTATAATGTATATATAAACTAAAAATAGGAGTGAAAGTTACCATTTCATATCAATAATCCAGCAGTAGTTCCCAAAGTGGTCCAGGTATACCATTAGGGGCACGGGATTCTCGACGGGGATCTACGTTGGCGTGACAAAAATATGGGGGTTATCAATTCGTAAACGGGGTCCACGAAAAATTATCTGCTTTCGATAGTGAAGAACTCAAATGTTAGCTTGACTTCACCTATCAGTGTAGACAAATAATATTTTAAGAAGCTCAGCGACTGTTACTTGTAAATTTTGAAAGTGGTCTATGAGAAAAAAGTCTGAGAACCTCTGAATCTACACATATATTATAAAAAGGAAAGATTTGTATTTTGTATGTTTGTAAGGAATAAAAACTACTGGACCGATTAAAAATTCTTTCACTATAAGAATGCTACATTATCCCTGAGTAACATAGGCTACTAAAACTTCAATAATGTTGTAAAAAAGGTGTAAAAGTTAGTCATAAAATGTCTTTCATCGCATGCACTGCGGAAACTATTGATAATAGAACAAAAAATGTACTACAATATTACAGAACATATATACACTATCTATAAAAAACTTTGTCCAACTATTGTAGTTATGTCACTATAACTGCTTTTTACATTTAAAAAGTTGATAGAAATGCCGACCGATTTGTATTAATCTTTATTTAAATAAATCATTTCGTATTAAAGACTGTTTCAATACCTACAGATAACTTTTTGAATTATAAAGATATAACGAATTTTAAGTTGTTAATCTAAACAAAATACTAATGGAAAAATAAGCCGTGATTATAGGCTCATTATAGTTGTTGGCGCGGTTGGGTCCCAGCTCCCTCCCTACGCAACGAACGCAACTATTACTGACTATTTTGACTTTTTCATGGAAAAAATCTTTAAGAATGAAAATTGGTTTAAGGATAAAAATATATATTGTAATTTGAAAAAAAAACCTATTGTCATGCATAAAGATACATTTATTCTAAATTTGTATCAAAATGTTTAAAAATAAAAGTCCACTTGTGCGAAGCCGGGACGGGCCACTACACGGAAAAAAAAGATTAGCTAACAATAACACAAATTTTATCTACTGGTAACATAACTGAGGGACTGCTTAACTAAATTGCTAATAGTAGATAAAGTGTTGAGTTATGTGCAGCGAATCAGTTGTTTAATTATAACAAAAGTTTGGTTATTACTAAGCAAATTTCGAATAGCTAAACCAGTTTTGTTATCCTTTTTTTTTCAGTGTAGTTAAAATAAAAACGCGAGATAGTTCAGGCCCGTAGTCAGGATTTCTCTTTGAGGAGGCCCACAATAATCACTGTATCCTCTTAAGCGCATGGAGTGTCAAGGATATGGCGTCAATATAAATCACTCACCTTCGATATGCCGACGATATAGTGGTCATTGCAGAAACACTGGAAGACCAAGGAACGACGCTCAGAGACCTCAGCAGTGTTTCCCAACAGGTTGGCCTTAAAATAAATATGGATAAAACAAATGCAATGTTCAATGTCCATGTCGCGCCTATACCGGTTGTTGTTGGGAACGCTACTCTCGAAGTTGTAGACGAATATACATACCTAGGGCAAGTAGTCCAGTTACGTAGGACCAACTGTGAAAAAGAGTTTAACCGAAGAATTCAGCTCGGTTGGTCAGCGTTCGGGAAACTACGCAACATCTTTACGTCAAAACTACATTAGTGCCTAAAGACGAAAGTCTACAATCAGTGTGAGTTTCCAGTGGTGACTTATGGTACAGAAACGTGGTCTCTAACTGTTGGCCCCTTAAATGAGCTCAGAGTCGCTCAGTGAGCTATGGAAAGAGCTATGCTTGGAGAAATTAAAGTTACCGACATATCTCAAAAAGTTAGCACGGTGAAGTGGCAGTGGGCAGGCTACATCTACATGGGGAAGAAAGTTTTTTTTGAGTGGCGACCATGGATCGGATGACGCAGCGTGGGACGGCCTCCTACTAGGTGGACAGACGACCTGGGGGTCTATAGCCTAAATCCATTGGTTTTACTATTGCTATAGTTTATGACGCTATTTTGCAATTTCGTATCGCCTATAAAAGCTTCAGACAATACCTTGTCCAAGCCAATAATGAAAGCACTTAATGTCTGATAGTCTATGGATTTGACAGTTAATCTGTACCGCCTAAATAATTCAAGATGGCAGCATTAGTTTCAGCTACAGCTACAAAACCAATACCATCTGTCATGAAACAGTAGCGAATAGTAACAGCTAACGTATTGTTTTCTCCTATTTTTATCGCTTTTTGCTTTGAATTTAGTATCAAAAGTGTTTTTAAATGAATGCCTAACGAATTTACCCTATAAATATACGTGGCGCGGAATAATGGCGCGTTTGTTGTTGCCAATTGAAGCGGAAGAAGAAAGGAAAGAAAATTCTGTCTCTGCGCGGAGACAGCCGCGGGAAGACGATGGATGCGGGCAACTCAGGACCGGCCGTTGTCGAGGCAAATGGGGAGGCCTACGGTCAGCAGAAGACGTCTTCAGGCTAAAACGACGACCCATATAATGTATATATCATTTTATTCTCATTTATTATAATATATTTTATATTATAATATATTTAGTTCGAAATATAGATATTGGTAAAGAAAAAGGGAACTTCTTCAATTCGTAACAAAGCAACAAGACGACCTAATTTCTAGCGCAGGTACAGGTGGAGGCACTGTATTAATAATGAATTCATTTTATCCCAATACTAAGTTCTCACAACGGGTTTGCTGCGAGTGAAATTATAAATAAAACAAAAAAAGGGTTTTTTGCACTTTGCATTTAGCTTGTTTTATTCTTGCACTTTGCATTTAGCCGTTTTTTTTATACTATGTGGAAATAAAAAGCGTGATCAATCTATCATAGAGAATCTAATGATAAGAAAGATAATAAAATCATTAAGCAATATATGTAATATATGTAATATCTGCGCACGATTCTTATATAATCTGTAGAAATAACAAAAGTCACGTATTTATATGTAAGTTATTGTAGAATAAGGTTTTTTAACGTTTGAAATGTTTGTTTAACTCAATGTGAATAATGTTCCAGAATGTTCTTAAATCTACCTAATTTATTTTTTGTACTCACATTTACACTGGTAAGTAATATTTTTTTGTCTAATCTTTCCTGTTTGGTTTTTGTGTACCTTAAGTATGTAAAACATCACGGTTTTAGTTTTCAGAAGAAAGTAACTATTAGCTGAATACTCACCCTCGTAGTGCGAGGGATAGGTTTTTTCACCAACTATTTTTTAAGTTCGTCAAAAATAAATTGTCTTGTATCTTTGCTGCAAATTTTTAGCACTGGCCCTCAAGGGTAAGAAAGTACTTAGCTTAATGTTCCATGTGCGAGTCTAAGTTTTATATTTATTTTTAATAGGTGTAAGAGTTGTAATGACGCTATCGGCCCAACACTGTCTCTTATACAGCGTATCATGACTAAGATCTCAAAATAAGTAATAGTACTAACTAAGATGGCTTTCTATAACATCCCGTTGGTCGTAAAATTCCAGTTTTGAAGTGAGAAATACCCTTTTGCCAGTTTGTGATGAATCGGGATTAGGCAGGGGGAAGGCAGGTTTTTATACTCACCAATACACGTGGTACGTAGCCTCTATAATATATAAAATTAATATACATTGACAAAAGTGCACTAAAAATCTGTAACAACAAAGATTTTTTTTTTTTAAAACAACCTCCGCACCAACTTATTGTGAAAGAGTTGTACTAATTCAGAAACCTCACTAAAATTATATTAAAATCGGTTTCCCGTTATTGCGCGAGTCCGACTCTTTCTCAGAAACATTTCTCGGCGTGTGCATAACAACTTACCAAAATTTCATTACAATCGGTTCACCCTTTTATCGCGAGTCCGACTCGCACTTGACCTCTTTTTTCCTTCATAAAAACCTTGCCCTAACACTAACAAACACAACACAAAAATTACCCCAATTGGTCCAGCCGTCTTCGAGTTTTGCGCTTAGCAACTAATTTTGCGATTCATTTAAAATGCTTTGGCCTGAATGACTGATGGATCAACGCACAGCCTAAACCGCTCATCGTAGAGACCTGAAACTTGGAGGGTGTATTCTTCGTATGACGTAGGCATCCGATAAGAAAGGATTTTCCGAAATTCTACCCCTAAGGAGGTGAAAAAGGTGGGCAAAGTGTGAATGGGACAACATGGTCTAATTCCTTGGTCCAATCTCCTTCAAATTTTGCTTAAACCTTTTTTAACAGTATTGGTGGAAGACGTGTTTCGTATTTTATTGAAATTAATCCCCTAACGGGGTTAAAAAGGGTTAGAAAATTATTTTGGTGGTCATTTCCTAAGAAGTTGATATCAATACTCCTTAGTGCTTTTGATTTAAATTACATTTTTTTTGACACATGTTTGACAAATCAATTCGATTTTATTCAAAAAAGGTTAAAACATTACGCTAAGACCAACAGGAGCGGAGCACCAATGAAGAATGTTTCTTTGGAATGTTTTAAAATCGGTGTTTTTTTACCTTTTGAGAGCTTCCGCTGCGTGTGCTGCGTAAACGGTTAAAGGTTAAAAATGCAAAAATCATGTATGAAAAAATTGTTTCCCTTTAAAAGTTCTTAACAAAAGCATTTGTCTATCTTCTACGGTTGGCTCACTATAACCTTTTTTATGCTTACCAAATTTGTTCTAAAATAATACAGTATTTGCGACGGTGTTTTTATAAACATGATATCAAAATAAATACGTTATTCATCACAAGTATTTAATTTAAAACAAAATCGCCTTTTCCATCATTCGATTTTCGATTCAAGTACTGCATGCGCATTTACGATGTGCAAGGCCGGCGGACAGTCATGAGGGGGAAGGGTGGTCCGTATTATTTAAAAATATTTTCACCTTCTACGTAAACAAAGTCGCGGGTGAAAGTTAGCGTTAGCCCAAAGTAACTATTACTGATTGATCTATCAACGCACAGCTCCGACCACTTGACGGATCGATCTGAAATTCAGCACACATATAGCTATTATGATGTAGCCGTGCGCTAAGAAAGGATTTTTCAAAACTCACTCCCTAAACGGGGGTTCAAAGTTTGTATGATGCTCGCGAATTAATCCATTAGTTAATTAGTTCTCAGTTGTTAATTATTTATTATTTTTGAGAAAGAGAGAGAGAGAGAGAGAGGGAGTGTGAGAGAGAGAGTGAAAGAGGGATAGAGAGAGAGAGAGTTGAAGAGAGAGTGTAAGTAGGTTCTTTTCTATAATTGAGGAGTTGCCGTAAGAATCCTACGCCGATAACCAAATTTAGGGTGGGCAAAACCACTGGCAAAAGCTAGTTTATTATAGATGAGTTGCTATTAGTAGTGTCACAAAATGAATATCCATTAATTAAATGTTTGTGAGTAAATACTTAAAACTTTGGCTATTTAACAATTCACTGCCATTCTATGGGTGAACTCGTTCATGTATATATTTTTAACGACTTCAAAAAAAGAAGGTTATTAATTGGACATATATAATAAAATATTGTTAGATGTGCACAATAATCATGTTTTCTATATGTGCTTTTAGTCTCTAGATGTGCCAAATTTCATAGGTCTCTGTTTTTTTGTATGTATGTATTTTGTCCAGTTGTACAGGTATTACTCAGAAAACAATGATTAAATTTTAATTATTATTTTTTGATTGGATGAGGTTTGACGGCATACTTAGAGATTTTCAGTTAATTCAGCTGTTTTAAGGATATAGACCAGGGCCAAACAGCTCAAATTATCATGAAAATAATTTCTTAGCAGCATACAAGTGGTCGGAAAATTAAGTTCATGTAAGTAACGGAGGAAAAATAGTCCAGACTTTGAGAAAGTTCTGGGTTCTGGGTGATATAAATATGTTTTTAGGGGTTGGTACTCGTTTGCGATTTGCGCTTAGCTATGCATCCTATCGAAAAAAGTTGAATGTAAAAGTTGTAGATACTAAAAAAATGTAATATTTTTTTGCGATTTTTAATTTATAACTGGTTAGCAAATTTCGATAAATGACATTTACCAGTGCTAATTTTTTTTGGTGAAATCTCAGCTTTCATATAGAATAAAAGTATAATATTGTTAAAATATAATACCCCTAAATACTCCGACCAGTAATATACTGCTAAGAATTTTATTTTCCTCAAACACTGCACTTAGCACTGGTCTAATATGGATTCTTAAGACTTAAAGCACTAATCGTTAAAAAAACGTTCGGTAAACGGCGCAATTCTAACGCGGTGCTTAGTTTGTGTATGTTAACCTATATATTTGACGACTGTAGACTTACAGTTTACTAAATTATTTTATTTTAGTTTATTAAACCATTAAAGTGGCAAACAAGCTTACGGTCTGTCTGACGCCATCCAGGGACATTACTTGCACATTGGTGACCCTAATTGTAGAGTTTCTCTCAATACCGATCATTCCCGTTTTGAAGAACCCCATACTTTTCATTACCGATACCGATTTTACCGATACCAAGGTTTAGGTATATGTGTCCAAGAACCAACTAAAAAGGTATTAAAAATTTGACAAAACTCAGTCTGAAAACAACTGTCACAAATATAGACAAACATCAACTGCTGACGCCATAAAGCAAGGCAAAATATTTGTAATTTATTGTATTTTTTTATAAAAAAAATGATATATTTATATTTTTATTTGTAATCTAAAAATAAAACAAACATAAGCGAACGAATTGATAACCTTTTATTTTTTGAAGTCGTTTAAAAATAAATTGACTCGTATATTCGCAAATTTTTGGCATTGGCCCCTACTTTTTATCCCATAAAATGCAAAGGTTCTCGCGGGAATAACTATACTGTTAGTTATTTAATCAAGTCAAAACAGATCACCCAATTAGGCTGAAATTTTGCAAAAAGTTTTAGCTATTTGTTGTGTTGTGTTGTGAGCTTAAAAAGTCTACTAAAAATATTAAAGTTGCCGCGAGAATAACCATAACCGAATTCAAATAACGAACTATTGCTACAACTATAGCCTGCAATAGCAAACTTTATTAGTATAATCTTAAAGTTGCCGTAGGAATCCCACACCAATAACAAAGTTTGGGGCGGATGGAGCCGCTGGCAAAAGCTAGTAATATAAAGGAACTTTTGAAGGTTGTCGTAGAGACTTCTACCACCATAGCTGTGCATTTAAACTTGGCAATGTTTTGGTTTGCTTACGGCTAAACTCAGGACCCTTCGTTGTTTCTTGGCGATGTTAAATACCTAATACTGGCCTGCAGTTTTACCCACGAAACAAAAACCCTTAAGATTGTTTTATTCGGATAAAAAGTAACCTAAGACCAATCTGTTAGTCCGTTTAGCTCTGTTCCAAAAAATCTGATGTAACTGCATATTACAATGTTTTGGAATAACAAGCAAAGAAACAGACAGACTTTTACTTTTACATATTTTTTAGAATAAAATTTATTATTATACTCCCAGTTTTTAGTTAGCCTACTCATATAAATAAATAAATAGATTTATTTGCAAGAAACACGGTTACATATGATGGTTCTAAAGTATTTAAGTACAAAACATGTTTCACCTTCTTAAGGCATGCAAAATTATTCTTACACTACCATAATTTACAAAATTATCACACTTGGTTTGGTTATTGGTTATTTATACTCGAGAAATTCTTTTAACGTACAAAAGCATCGATCGTCGATTTAGTCGTTTATTAATAAATAGATAATAAACATTTATTTAATAAGCATTTGTGTTTGTTGTTTGTTTGTTTTGTCTGCGTGTTATCTCAGCCCAATACTTGTATGAGTGTATTTACAAAATAAATAATACACCTTAGTGTGTGTGTGTATCAGTTGTCAGGTGTCAGCTTTGCTTATTTTGAGATAAGAAGAGTTTATGTTAGCTTGCAGATGAGAACAAACTAAGTGTTCTTTTTGGAAGTGTATAAAAGGATAACCTAAAAATATAAAAGTTTTATATTTTATTAACATTTTTGTTTCAGGTGATAGCCAATCCGGTAATGCAAAGGCTGCCTGTTCAACAAATATCGTTTCAAAATTTACAAAAAGAGCTACCAGTAGCTGTTAACCAACCAACTACTGGTCTTTACTCATTTTCTCCTCATGTTCAAGGAACGCCTTCAATTCACTCCTACCAGTCAGCGTCATCTTATGATCCTAATAATTTAATTGTTGAGAAAATTCTTGCAAATCCAACGCTTAAGGCAATTCTTAATCCTTCGGTATACGCTCAAAAAGGCATTGACAGAAACCAGCAGAACTTGGTTTTAAAGTCTACTGAAACACCTACTATTGTAAATAATTATATAATAATTCCTGCTGAATATCTTAAATTTAATGAAACAAGAATAGTTCAAGATAAACAAGACGAAAATATTTCAAAAGAACCGAAACAAAAAGGGAGGAAGTCAAAAGTGCCTAATACTAAGCGACACAAAAATCGTGAATTAGTTGATACGAAAGAGAATATAAATGTGGACCAAGACACTATTGAAAGTCAAAAACCAAATAGCAGGCTAGAACGTCATGAAAAGGCAATAAATGAGTTAAGTGGAGTCAATTCAGACACTTCACTGACCTTAGAAACCAAAAACACACCATCATCGTTGTCGATTGAAGGGACATCAATTAAAAATCTTGAAACATTTGAGAATGATTCCAGTGCTAATGAATCTAATGTGACTGCTCTTGTGACAACAGTTAAAACAAATAAAACAAAAAGGAAAAGAAACAGATCGAAAAATAAAAATATAGTTTCAAGTGCACAAAACTCAACCCAGAGGGTTTTGGAACATGACAACTTTTCTTTCCCCATTACCGAAAATATAGTTGTAGACAACGGTCTTAATCATTCTAAAATTAATCAACGCGTAGAATTTATAAATCAATCAGTAGTTAATTCATTACTTGATAAAAGAGAGCATAAAAGTAACCGAACTAGTAATCAAAATAGTAACAGAGGAAATGTAAATACAACTTTGTATGGCCATAAATATGCAGAAAATAGATTGCCAAAAAATCTCAACGAGGTAACTATCATTCAAAACCTGCGAAAAAAATATCCCGGTGTACCTGAAGAGGTCATAAGAAATTTAATGTTTCTTATTAAACAACAATTACAAATAACTCCTAATAATTTTTTCTACCCTCAATATAATTTTCCGTTTGATTATAACGAATTATATCGGTCATTACCGTTTACATACTTTAACGGGATTGATTCTACTCAAGCAAGTTACAAACGTAAGAAAGGAAGTAGACGAAATTCGCAAAAAACAAGTAAAAGAAATAGAACAAAAAGCAATAAAAACAAAAATCCACCAGACATCGACAATGGAACTTTAATTAGCCTTTTGGACAAAACTAAGGTGGATAATGTGACAAAAACAAATACTAACGCAACGTCTGAAATTACAACTGCATTGCACGAAGAGATTGAACTTAATCCTTTTAAGCTAGGTATTGAAAACCACGAAAATCCGAAAATTCAGCCACTTCAAGACAAAGGTATCGAAGTAATTAAGGAGAAGTTTGAGTTCGATTCACACGATTTTGGAATTCCAGAAATAGGTACAGAAGATGAAATGCCAAATATTTATGATAATAGATTAATAGAAGATTATTTTCCTGATTTTACTGTCGATAATAAAGCGTATTTAAAACGTGGTGAATACAGTCCCCAAGATATTCAGGAAGACAGATACTATTATACTACAAACAGAAATACTAAAAGAAGTGAAGACGAAATTGTTAATAAACATTTCTCACAGATTAATCCAAAATTGTCTGAACGCAAAGATGATGAAAATGAAATAATCACAGATAAAAATAGAAATTTAAAATCTACTACAATCTATGAGGTAGAATTTTCGGAAGATTCGGAAGAAATACGATTTCAAGCTCCACCTTTATTAGAAAAACCGGATTTTATTACTAGAAAAATTTATAAAGTTCCCTTTATTGATTACGATCCATATGGTGAAAATTCATATCAGAGTAATATAGATGACTTTAAGCCATATGAATATTCTGATAGTTCTACAGATAAAGTGTCAACCTATTCTGATGTTAAGACTCCTGAATATGACATAAGAGTAAAACCAGCTAAAGACATTGACAGAATAAAAGTGCATTCTGAAAATAAACAAGCTAAAAATGATGAAATAATAACCGTTTATGCCCAATCTAGGGTTGCTAATTATGGTCAAACTGATAATAATTCAGAATCAGCAGCCGATAATTAAGAGGCTGCAAAATACACAAGGCTGCATAATTAACTAAAAATAAATAATTATTTTTATAACTCAAAAAGTAAGTTTTGAATATGTTTCCGAAACTTACTTAGATTTTAAATTGTTTTTGTTTTTATTAAATACATATTAACTTAAATGATGGTTTTATTTTTTTTAACTAACATCAAAACAAGAGCAGGTTCTCAAATTGTCTGTATGTTTTTTTTTTGTTTTATTGAACTCTGTTCTTCTTATTTTCACTTCACAGGAAAATCATTTATTTTATTTTTCTGTGCCCGCAATACGTACTGATTAACATAGTATGAAGCGCGTGAACATACTATCTGTAATGTCTATAGGCTGCAATTCACACTTGCGCATAATGGCAAGGGTGGATTGTGCTTATTGCTTGAGTTGTATAATAATGTGATTAAATTGCAAAAATATGGTTTGCAAAAAAAAACCGCAATATTCATTCTGTAAACTTATATATCTTCCTTGTCAACTTCACATGCGTCGTTTTGACGTATGCAGGTATGCAGGTTGCTCCTCACTTTATTTTCCATCACTGAAAAGCTAATGTGGTGAACGATACAAGGAGGTACTTACATTTTTAAGAAAAAGGCTATAGTGTACACGCTGGGTTGGACTATTAGGTCACCATCGACAAATGCATCATTTATATTTGATCCATCCACGAATGTAAAGTTTGTACTATTTAAGAAGATAGCTCTTGGAATGTATACATACTGGTGCATTCTCTTTATTAGCTAGACTCAAAAAGTTTCTAATGCTCATGTCTTAAGACAGTCAGTTAAAATTGCAAGCCATCAAGACAATAAAAGTACATGCAGTTCATTGCATCTAATAATGATGCAATATAATGGGAAAACGTGGAGTTGGCCAGCAAAAAAGTTATGGCTTCAAAACGTTTGACAGTTGACCAGAGTAGAGTAACGAGTTGCGGAACTGTTTCACCTCGCCAGGCACAAGGAGAAATGTCCGACCTCTAGTGACTGAAAACGATCTGTAAAAAAATAATTATTGAGACAACCCTTACACACAAAACAAAATTCGTGCAAACTTCAATAAACTCTTTTAACATGTAAATAAGGAGATTAAACCACTTCCAGAGATAAAAGAAAATTTGAGTCCTCGTCGTCTTATTAGGGTTCCGTAGCCAAATAGCAAAAAACGGAACCCTCATAGATTCGTCATGTCTGTCGGTCTGTCCGTCCGTATGTCACAATCACTTTTTTCCGAAACTATAAGAACTATACTGATGAAACTTGGTAAGTAGATGTATTCTGTAAACCGCATTAAGATTTTCACACAAAAATAGAAAAAAAAAACAATAAATTTTTGAGGTTCCCCATACTTAGAACTGAAAGTCAACATTTTTGTTTCATCAAACCCATACGTGTGGGGTATCTATGGATAGGTCTTCAAAAGTGGTAAAATGTGTGTCGTCCCCCCCTGTAACTTCTAAAATAAGAGAATGATAAAACTAAAAAAAATATATGATGTACATTACCATGCAAACTTCCACCGAAAATTGGTTTGAACGTAGATCTCGTAAGTAGTTTTTTTTTAATACGTCATAAATCGTAAACCGCAATTTACCTTTCATTTAATCAACTCATACATAAAAATATTTTTGTTTGTGTTTGTAAATTACATAAATGGTGGTAGGTACGGAAACCTAGGTACGCGAGTCCAACTCGCACTTGGCCGGTTTTGTTTTTTATTAACGGGCTGCTACGAGTTATCAGTAAATTAGTTTATTAGTTTGTTATAGTGTCTTAGCAATGACAAATAATAATTATAGTCGTTTGATAATCTTGTTTAACCTTGTTAATGATAAGCCTTATTTACAATTTTGTCAGGCTTTAAGGGAGATTAATATATAATGTTATTTATTTGAACATCTTTTGAATTTAAGAAAATACTACTTTTACTGTTGTTTTTGTTTGAATACTTTATTTCTCAATTACCTAGTTAATCACTCTTTTCAAAAAAATGAAGAAATATAACCTACGCAATTCAATAATGACTTTAAGTCTATTATTTTAACCATGCTGTTTTAGTTTCACCTGTATTAACAATATACCTAATAGCTGTGACTATCAGACTATGTGTGATAAAAAAATTTCATAGTTAAATTTAACCAACTTGTAGTAATAAAATTGTCATATCAATCTAAAGATTTGCAAATAATAATAAATATATTTGGACATAACATACAGCGCCATCAGGTCCTAAACTAAGCATAGCTTGTAGGGGAGACCGAGTACAAAAGTAACGGCGGGTCGAAAGTAACAAACGCTTTGTAGATTTGTAAGCAGTAAGCACACGCTACGCATACGTGAACGGGACATCAGTCATGTGGATGGATGTTTGTTACCAAATCACAGGAAGCTAGTAGGTAATAAAAATATTTTAATTCAACTAGTATTATTCTGAACAATGGGTATGTTTTACCGTAAGGCCAAATGACAAGAACGTCAGTCCAACCATTCGTCCGTATATCACAGCCTTATAATTTGTCCGACTTTGCATCAATTCTTATGAAATAGTGTACTATGTGAACCACCATACAGTTCAAATAATGAAATTAAGAAAAAACACTCTTTTATTATGTGGTCCGCATAAAAACTGATTACACCTACAGTGTTAATAAACACGTACTGTGATTAAATACTTGTGTTTAAATATCGTTATCTTTAACCTTGTTAGTATTACTTATTCTGTGTCTTTAACCCGGATAAAATAACGTATTTTCTTCGGACAAAATGTACTATTTACCGAAACTGTTTGCTAAGATCCTGTGCAAATAGCAGCGACAAAAGCTAAGTGAATTACTGAGCTTGAATTACATTATTACCTACGTCTGTTTGTACGTGACAGCGACACAATCGATTTGTTAAAATGTATGTGTAAAGATGTTTCGACAAAAAAAGGGGACAAGTTTGGATAAAGTCAAGTACACAATGTCCGTCTAATAAAGATTTCAAGGGGACACTAAAATAAAAAATTCTAATTGTGTAAATATTAAATTATCTAGTATAAAAAAACATTTTGGCATTTACATTTAGTGATGTAATAACAATTCCCGTACGAGTGCCTTTTATTTTACAGATTTTTTTTAAAGAAATTATATCTATAAACTAAACCCTTATTTTTGAAAAAACATCCAACGTGTATGTTAAAAACTTATCAAAACTATCAGATTTCAATAAATATTAACTTTTTACAACATTTTAACACTAACATAAGCATTTACTGACATTTGGGTGCGTTGAAAACAGTCGTAAGATCTGCTCAATACAACCTGGTCTATAATGAGCAGCCTAGCTCACTTGTATGATACATTATCATTTTAAGTAGTTTGTCAAAAGTAAATTATACCAGAAATGAGCCGAAATGGAGCGTCTGAAAGTTACCCCCTAAATCTTAATGCGTATGGTACGTATGTACGTTCTGTTGAGAAATTCAATAAATTAGACATTAAAGTTAAAAATATCTACAATTAACTTTAAAAAAGAATTTGTTAGGTCGCATGCTCCTAAACATATAGTATAAGATATAATACGTTTGCATGGTATACCTTGGATAGCTTTTAGGGTTCCGTACGTCTGAATGTAAAACTTGTGTGTCCGCCTGTACGTCTGCCACAGCTAATTTGCTCCGAATAGGCTAATTAGGCTACAGGGCTAATTATCTATCACCCAAACATGAACGTGTAACGTTAATAAATGAATTTTGAATTGAGGGTGATTTTTAGGGGTAAATTAGAATTTTTTTTTTGCAAACTGTACCTCGTGATTCTTATGAAATAACTTGTTGTGAGGATCTTAATTTCTTTTTAATTTTTGGAAAAAAAAAAATCAGAAACAGTTCTGACTTATATATTATACTTTTACATTTATAAATAACAGGAAAATGAGAATTATATGATCTTAAAATAACGTGGTAAATCTCTGGAGGTTCCCACGAAAGCATCAGTTTGCAAACTGTAGGTATCGTGTAACATATCAAATGAAATGGCTTGTTGGGAGCATCTCACATATATTTTATTGTACAAAACTGTTATGTCACAATTGTAAATAGTCTTTTAATGTTTAATATAGTTAATACTATATAATACCAAAATTTTATTGAATTATCTAATTTTTACTTGTTTAACGCACTGTTCTACCTTTCTTTCGTGTTAAACGCACTTAAACTTTTTTTAATGGTTTTGCATCAATTTATGGAACTACATACCTATATAAATGTCATAAACAGTAGAGTTCATAAGATAATGTAAATTGGAAAATTTGTAAAAAATATAAACTAATTTCACGAGCGAATGTAACGAAATGTATAGAGGTCATTATCTCCCATCACGTGCAAAAACGTACTTACAATTAAAGAAGTTTTTTATTTTACCTTTTCACATACAGCTACAGCCCATCCTGCCATTAGTTTTAATACCTGCTGTAATAAAATAAATCAGTCTAAATTATAGTCATGTTTTTAATTTTTTAATAAAAAGTCTGGTTAAGACGCAAATAATAAGTACACCAAACAAACAAACATTGAGTAAAAAATCTTTTATTAATAACATCATAAATAACTTAAAATTAATCATTTAAATTAAGAATACAATAAAGGTAAAACACTTCCTAATGTATCTAAATTGATAGAACGTCTATCTCCCATTAACTGTGACAAGAGAACAACTTCTAATAAACGTTTAAGTTTCTTTGATCTTCGACCTGATTTTGTTGTAACAACTGGTGGGGTAACGATAGGTGAAGGATCAACAGGAGGCAGTGTAGGCACATCTACATTAGTATATGGTACTATTGGTATACTAGCAAGCTGTGTGATATCGTAACCAGGAATCATAATATTTGTAGGCAAATTTTCTGACGTAGGTTGAATGTTTATTGTGATTCTAGAGATCTGAGGTAAGATGGGGCTACCAGAGGTAGTCTGCGTAGGCAGTGGTGCAGTAGGAATTGTTGCAGACGTTGCTGTATTTAAAGATGCTAGAGGGTACTGCATTTGTGCCTGCACGGTGCCTGCACAAGGAGTTACAGATGCCCCTGCTGAAGATATTGGATTAATAGTGGCTTTATTTGAATGTATTAAAGGCTGCTGTGTCTGGGGCAGAAAAGAAGTAACAGGAGAAGACATCGTAGGAACCAACATGCCTGCAGAAACTACAGGGGAAATTGTTGCTGTATTTAATGGTGCTAAGGATTGCTGTGTTTGAGGTTGAAACGAGTTTATATAAGTAAATGCTGTAGGAACATTTACTTCAACGGAAGGTAGTAAAGTGGCTGTACCTAGGTTTGGCAGTTTAAAAGGTTGCCGTAATTGATGTTGATTAAAATTACCAGAAGTAGATACTGTAGAACCTGATATGCCAGAAAACGTTTCCGAATTCAATATTGCGGTATTTATAGGCATAAACGTTTGCTGTGTTTGTGGTTGACACGAGCCTATATAATTGGTTGCTGTAGGAACATATGCACTTCCGGATGATAATGGAGCTGTTTTGATTGAGTTTCGTGGCATCAAGGCCTGTTGCGTTTGTGGTGAAATGTTCGGATTGTTAGTCAATATGTAAGAGTTTGTAGGTTGAGTATTGGGAGTAACAGATGAAATACATCCAGGATATGATACAATTTCAGTTGATGGCATCGACGGACTGATGGACTTCGAAGAAACCGGACCTGTCTTTGTAAGTGTCTGTAAAGGAGTAATAGTTGGAAACTGAAAAATATTTCTATCACTGAATTGGTTGATGGGGGACGGCTCAATTCTTGAAACATTTAACCCATATGATGCAATATTATTTTGATTATTTTGTAGTGTAGTGGTTGTACATGATACATCTCTGAGTTGAAAATTATTATTTTGAGTAACATCATTTACATTAGAAATGCCTTTTGAAAGGTCAAAAGAATTTGGATTGGACAGTGGCTGAGAAGGTAAAAGTGATATCACATTATTAGGGGATGATGTAACATAATTTTGATTATTAGGCTGGGCATTAGTTTTACATGACACATCTTTGACTGACGAATTAATCTTTTGATTAAAATTATTTTTATTTTCACTGCCTCCTATTGACTTAAAAGAATTCGTGTTGGGTAATAACTGGGAAGGAAGATGAGATAACAAATTGTGAGAAGAAGTAAAAGGTGTAGGTGTGGTTGGTGAGAAAGGTGTTATAGGCGATTCCTTTAGAATATTATTTGCTCTTGAAGGAAGATCTTTTACTGCACCAGAAATAGGAAGATTGTTTTGAGAAGAACGTGGCAACATGACACTTGGGTTCTGTGCCACTGAAAAAGCCTTGTTGTTATTTTGTAATTGACCGACTGAAATTGGCGATACTTGACATTTTGTAGCAGTGTCAGTGTTACGCGTAAATGAAGTTTGATCTAAATTATTGTTCAAAGTTTTAGTTTTAGGGGCTGCAGGAATTACAGTAGGTGTAAAAGGTGCAGTACCAGAGTTAGGTATAGTTTGTTGGGTGTGTTTAGAAATTTTATTTAAATTTAAAGGAGACTGTATTATTTTATTATCTTGTAATCTAGACTGTGGAAAAACCGAAGATTGTGCTACATTTTTAGGAGATACATTTCGTTCTGTACCCCGAAAAATTCCAGCGTTTCCAGTTAGAAGATTATGAGAACATTGATTAACAATACCATTTGTAGTTGGTTTTTTAGCACTAGCTGCCTGTGCTCGAGAATTTGTTGATAAAGTTCTTGACCTATCTCCGGTTAAAACAGCGGTATTTAAGTTTGGTGGCAAACCCGTATTTGCACCAGTACGTTCTATATTCAAACCAAATGATGTTGGAGGTTGTAATGGGCTTCTATTTGATATAGCTAGTGAAGGAGCAACTTCTGGTAACATTTTTATTTGTGATGAAACCTGATTTGTATTTACTCTGCTTGAAATTGGTAATCCTAAATTTTGTTTATTGGTTATAGGACCAAAAATTTCTTCCAATTTAGTGTTTTGCTGTTCAAAAGTTGGTTTTGTCTGGAAAAGGGTAGATGTTGTCTTTGAACTGCTATCTGAATTTTTTTGTAAAACCGATGTTGATGAAAACTGGTAGTTTTTTGATTCTGGTAGAGCTTCATTAAGCAGTTTATTGTCAACTTCATTAGATGTAGGAGCCACTTGCTCGCTTCCACAATCGCTTGAAGCTTTTACAGTAGATTCATTAATACCTAATGACTTATCTGCTGTCGATTTCGAAGATTTATTTAGTGATGAAGCTATATCCTTAAATGCAAAAGAGATCCCATACGAAGGAGCGTAGATTATCTGAAATGAAAGAAAAATGGTCATCAGAAAAGGATTTTTTCTATATTTTTCACTTCTGGCATTTGAATGTGACAAGGGTCTAGAATTTGGTTCAGAATCCATGTTGTCATTTAGTGTGTCCATGTAGTTGTGTAGCCCTCCTGAATCATTTCTTTAATGCACTGTCACCCCGGCTTAAAAAGAACATGACTTTATCTGCTTTTTCCTCTAATTCGAGAATGTCTGAGAAACTTCTCGACACTTCATATCTACACACCTAGCAAAAGAAAAGAATTAAAAAAAAATGTTTTTCCTAATTGGCTTCTACTATTTTATGTAAAATTTGATGATTAAGATTTGAGGATAAACTCAGTAAGTGTACTGTTATTATACTGACACACAGGTTTACGTTTCGTAATTTGAAAGACTTCTAAATACCTCTTCAATTCCTCAAGAGGTCGTGAGTCATGAGGATTTTTCAGTAATTTATTATGATCTGAGGAATAAATAAATAATTCTAAAGAACTGAGTCTGCTGAGGGTCACATAGGCCTGTCTTTTAGCAAATAGTGACTTCCCTTAATCAATTATTTCTTTATCTATAGAGTGCACTCTTGCAACACTAGTTGCCTAAGCAAGAATTAACAGTAACATTTTGAGGTAAAATTTTCCTGATGCTCTTAATCCGTCAAATTCAGTAGGAGTATACGACACAACAGCACTACCAGTATTTACTACAGCAATAAACAACATAAGCGCGAATGCATGATCATCAAATAAGAGTTTTTAGCCAGTATTATTACTGTTACCGCCTTTACCGCGTGGGAGTATTCCTAGCTAATGTCATTATTATTACACACGTTTCTAAATAATTTAAACGTATGTATTATAGTTGATAATAAAATACGTATTTATCATTATTATTGTATGTAAATTTTGAGTAGATTTGGAATGATGCGTAAATCTAAAAAATATACTCAATGTAGTTTGTGAATCTATCCCTTTTTTTAATAGCAAATAAAATAAGCGTCCATTAGTAGCTTGAAAAATCATCCTGAATGCTATAGCATGCTTTTTTTTTACTTATAAGGTGCGAAACAAGCTTGCGGTCCGACTGATGGTAAGCGGTTACCATAGTCTATGGACTGCTTGATGTATGATAACTACTTAGTCATCAGATATTTGAAGGGTCGGCAACGCGTCAAGTGATGCCCCAGGTGTTGCAAGCATGGGCTATGATTTCACATCTTACGTCACGTGTTTTATTGACAGATCACGTAAAATAAATAAGTTCGACAACATACAGTAAAGAATATTGTGCGTGTATTTTTTTTTCAGCGTTTCGACTAACTAAAAACTAAAATCGTTATGGCCAGAGCTCTGTGCTCAGTACCATTTGTATATCAAAAATATATGCAGAGATAAGCAATGCTACAGTAATTGGATGGGCACATCTTCCTAGCTACTCCGCACTAGCTATACCACTAAAGTGGCAAACAAGCTTGCGGTCCGCCTGATAGTATGCGGTTACCGTAGCCTATGGACACTTGCGCGTCGACAACCCTTCAAAAATCTAATAACTTCTTTCTTAAAGTACCCCATACTGTAGTTCTTAGACAAAACCTTAGCAGGGAGCTCATTCCACAACCTTAGCGTTTGCGGCAGAAAGCTTTTCTGAAACCTCGCTGTACGTGACTATTTATGTTCTAAGGTATGAGTATGAATTCCCTGCTGATAGATAGCGTGCGGTGCGATGGTAGAAAGTACTATCTGTTAAGTAATGGTCGCTCTGATGACTCAACTCAACAACTCCAAGTTTTTTAAGCGCTAGCTTCACCTTGTCTTGCAAATGATCTCGGAACTAAACATCGCTGGAGATGTCAACACCAAGAACCCCTATGCTCTTAGAGATGGTAAGGAAAGTGTTCTGGAATTGTGGGACCACAGTTAATGGGTTTTTCTTAGCAGTGAACGCGCGTACTTTTGTCTACGTAGGGTTGAATCGGAATAAGTTTTCCCGTCCCGAGTGGCCTTGGACAGAGTGGTCCTGATTTGAGACACAAGTTCTCCGCGCTTTTCTTTACATGAGAACGAGGGATGTTTGCAAGGCCCGTGTTATAAGCATTTCTAGTACTGTTAAGCAATGAATGTTGTTGATGTCGAACATGTCATGGATATGCAGAGTAGGAGGCAGCTTAGAGCTTTGCGGGACCCAGTATTAATGTCCATGCTATCAGACCAACTACCGTCAACTACGGCTTGTATGCGTCTGCCGAACAAAAAGCTAGGTACCCATTTACACAAACCCTAAGGTACTTCGTAAGATGGCAACTTCGATAGAAGACCCGATCGAACGCCTTCGCTATGTCCTGGCTACATGCCGATGCCGCTCCCTGACTACTGACTCGAAGCTGTGTGTTGATCACACACTCCATCACCTTGTAGAGGAGAGAGGTAATAGCGATAAGACGGAAATTGCCTAGTGTGGTAGGAGAGCACGAAAAGGCACGTGAGTTCAGGACACAACTCAGAAGGACACTGTTTAAGCACCACTGCTGGTTTACCGCCTGACCCACTCGACCTATGAACTAGAGCAAGCAACGCCCGCCGGACCTCCTGCTGTGTTATGGAGATATCTGGCATGGTCTTACCGCACCACGGTATAGTAGGTGGAACAGCGCCTTCGTCGTTCATATTCGAGTTTAAGGCAAGTAGATCAGCTTTCTGGCAGCTTTTGAAGGATTAATCTACGAGGCGACGGTAATAATAGTGTTACTTGCCAGCCTTCATACGTCCCCACTGCTGGGGCACGGCCTACCCTCTTAAGCGAGGGTGATTGGGCCATAGTCCACACGTGGGCCCATGTCGGATTGTGAACTTCACATACGTCATTTTTTTTTCTTGACGTATGCAGGTTTCCTCACGATGTTTTCCTTCAACGAAAAGCTAGTGGTGTGAATAAATTAATCAGTGTACTTGAGAAATTAAGAAAAGACTCAGTGGTACACGCTGGCCCCGGGGTTCGAACCTCCGCCAGGGTTGGGACGTGAAGTGAAATTTAAACCCCTCGGCCACCACCGACTTAATAGTTTTGCCAGATGCAAATGATTTAAGCGGCAACTGAAGTGATAGAACAGTGTGATTTTGATGTAAATAAACTGAATAAATAAACATGTATTTATATTTTATATATTGATAAATAAATATCATGTGATTCGAGATCAGAAAGTTCGTAGCCTACTGGGCATCTCACATATCGTATCGTAAGAAGTTCAGCAAAATTGGTCCTGTTAATTCATTAAATGGATGAATGCCTACTAGTAATACCAACATAGGACCATCAAACTGACAACTAAATCAAAAAACTGTAAAAGAAAATTCAACTTTATTTTATTAAAAAAGATATTTTTTTCCAGTCTCAATCAGATTTCAGATTTTTATAAGACTAATAAATTAAGTAAAACAATCGTTTTCTAATTTTTTCTTTTCCATTTCTGACCCTCAATTGTTTTCATGGTCGAAACATTCATTTATTGTGTGGGGTGGCTACATATTTGAGACTTAAATTATTATAACACTACATACCTGGCAAAATATAAAAATCCACGAACAAAACTCTAGCGGCCTCTTCATTTTGTATTAAACTATTAAATTCGAATGACTAAAAACCTCTTGTATTTAACGTTTATCGAAATATCTTATCATCTGCAGTAATAATTTAACAAAAACAAATTGTATGTTACTGGGTAATAGTTGCAAAATGTAAGATATTATTAAACCTAATATTGAAATGTAATTAGGTAATTGTGATATGGATTGAAAATTATTTGTGCTTATCACACTTATGGGCCAAAGTTGTGACTTAAAATTGCATACTTGTATGTATAATGTTGGAATGTTGCAAAAATTTGCAAATACGTTTATAAATATATTGTTATTTTATGTAAACATTTGCATTTTAAGCGATATCTGCCCTCATTGGCAAAAATTGGCAAAAAGTTGGCAATCAAGCAAACGGTCCACCTGATGTTGCGGTCACACAGTCAAAGCGGTAGACTATGTACGTTGACATGCCAGGGGCATGCGTTGCCGACCCTTTGAAATCCTAAAAATTACCTTCTCAAAAACCTATACTTTTAATGTAAGGTTATCTCCTACTGACATTATGTCCAAGAACAAAATAAAAATTAAAAAAAATTGTTCGGTAGTAGTACCGCACGAGCAACTTCTCTTGAAAATATTTTTTATATATTTCAGAATTTGTACATGAAGATTATTATTAAGTCTTTAAAAAATCAGTTTTTTAGCAATAGAAAACAAACTGCTGGACCTAATTTGCTAAAACTCTTTTCAGATTTAAGTCATGACGTGGCGTATCTATTGATATTGTCACGAGAGCAATTTAGTCCATTGGTTCTTGAGATATTGATGAGAGAAAATTTAAAAATAAAACTAACGCAAGAGCGGAACGGAATATTGAGTGTTTTCTTCTTCTTGAAGTCGAATACCAAAAAATAATTGTCTTCAATCTTTGCTGCAAAGGATCCCTCCAAGGCAGAATGCGATAAAATATCCTCAACAATCAATAAGGGCTAGATGTATATCGTTGGAAAGCTTTTTTCATGGTAGTCATTACTTACTAGTGCAGCCTGTCTCAAATCGTTGTGGGAAAAAATCGTCGTTTGAGACTAAGCGCTATAGTAATAAGTGACAGTTACGAAAATAGTTTTTTAACAATTTGTTATTGGTTATTGGGGACGCATTCCATACATTTTTGCCCGGGCTCCTTTTTGGCATTTGAATTTAAGGGAAAGAGGACACGTAGCTCAATGTTTTATGTGTGTTAAATTTATTTTTTATAATTGTTTTATTATTATTTTTTTTATTTATTTAATTTACAGATACGACCGATCATTCCTTCGCCACGCACTGACTCTGAGCTTATTTTCTTACACTTACGACTTGAAGCAGGGACAAACAAACAAACAAACTATTATAGTTTTTTAATTTACGCGATCCGTTACTGAATTAAAATAATAAAACGGGATTAAACGCCTCGTTATTTGGCAAAATACCTTTTTCCCAACGTTTTGGCTGGGTTACTCCAGCCTTGGTCACGGGTATAATACATTACATCTAAAAAGGAATAAAGCATGGATGTTTTTAAGTGTATGTAAGTATATGTATAAAGTATAGTGGGAATAATCCTACTTTTAAATATCTTAATTACTTCAATTTACATGCTGCGCCCTTATGCTACATAAAAAAAAAAAAACAAATGTGTAAACTAAACTTTGTTTTTGGTAGCTTTATTAACTTATTTATATTAATAAGTGTTTAAATACAGATCTATACTTGTTAGCCTGTATATATATAAGTGCTCTATGTTGTTAGTTGATTAACAAAGTATTGTTTTATTACTTTAAATAGTTGAGCTTGTTGCTGGCAAAAGTGTTCTAAAAAACCTACTTGAATAAATATTATTTGATTTGAAACCCAAGAGCAGTACCTACTACAGACTATTCTATTCCATATTCTAGGTTTAATTCTTTAGTGTTTGTGATTTTTTACTTTTTTTTTAACAACAGTGACAATATTGCAAGAAGGTATACCTTATAAGTCAAGATTTTGTTGCGATGTATAAGAGAAGGTGTTTAGTTGTATCCGGAGATAATTTTTTTATACAAACTGTCACATTTATTCATTTTCTATCTATAGACACTTTGCTTTTTAAAACGTGTTATTATTATAAAGCACTATTAACTAGAATCTCAAAACGCATATTAATCCATAAAATGCCTGTAAGTTATTAATAAAAAAAGGTTTTATCGAATAAATTATAAGTAATTATTAATTAATTATATTAATAATTAATTGATTCGATAAAAACTCTAGTTACTGGCTTTTTTCACGGCTTTTCATGATTTTATATGCTTTTTGCGTCATTTATACTTAGCTATAATATGTATGATGATAATAAGGTATTTTAAGCAACTTAATTATATTAGCCACCTATGGGTTTTATGTGCACCGCAAGTTATGTGGGGGAAAATCTGGTTCGATTTAAAATCAGAACGGAACTATTCTAAGTTCTGCAGTTATTTTTAAAATAATCATTTTTCTTCAGCAGGTAATGTACCTAGATATCTCAATTGACAGAGCACTCAGACAGAATCTTAGGGTTGCTGGTTGAAGTCCTAGCTTAAGGGTAATCTTTTGACTGTATCTGAAAAATAAATATTATAATTTTAATTTTTATATTTTAATTAATTTTATTTTATTTAATTAGTTTATATTGATAAAGTAGTCAAAGATATGGCTTATATTATAATATGTTTTTTTGAAAACCGTTCCTTCCATTGGGTCTCAAAAGACGAAGATTACCTATTTCTATGTTTAATTAGATTTATTTTATCATGTTAGTTCTATTAAGAATCAGTCATTTGTAAAATCTATATACTTGGAGCTAACAGGCAATATAGTAGATGACCATTTACAACGTTGGTTGGTTTCTCCAGCTGGAATTGTACCTCTATACCTCAATTGGCAGAAAGCTAAAAGGAAATCTTAGGGTTTGGGTTCAAGTATTGGCTTGAGTATAATTATTTTTCTCTATATTTGCTATGAAAATAAAAATCTTTATTGAGATCGATAAAAGCAAATTATACATTTTTTTATTACTACAATATCCTTTTGCAATACATCATGTTTCTAAACACGCTTATTTTTTTTGTAACTGATTAATAAAGTTATTTCGTTACTAAAACTTTATCACTAAAAAATATTACTAAACAATAAAGTTGTTTACAAAATAAGAAATTCTTTCACGCACCTAAGGTATTTCAGTTAGAAGTAGATATGAAACGATAATATGAAATAAATGCTAGATTAAAATAGAGTATAAATAGTTATTTTTTAAATATTTAGGCACAGTTCTACTACTTCATTTCCTATCTTCGATTAGAAACGGAAGTTACTAACTAAGGCATATTAAAAATGGTGCACAAATTTGTAATTGTAGCCCTCATCCAAGCTTCTGCTTTCCAGGTAAAAAAAACATACCCTAATATTGTAAGCTAAATTAATCCTGTGGCTACAGCTTTTTGTCTGAGCTGTTGTTTGTCCTTACTCCACTTTGGCCACTCGACTGTCAGAATTTTTCAGCCGGCTACAAGGCCTCTGATTTGGCTTAACTACTGTTGTCATAATAATAACACTGCTCCTCTCCTTAACTGCTTTTTTTTTCAAAAGTCGGTTAAATAGCTCACATATAAATTGGTATGTACGTATTTTTTTGAAGTAAATTCCCACGCCATTTAGGTGTACCTATATAATATAAAATATAAGTTTCCTGACCTTCAACGGGCTTCAAGCTTATGTCTAGCAGCGGATAAATGTAACTTCACGAAATTATCAAATAACTTAAATTGAATGCGTTTTTTTTACAGGCAGCTTACGCTCAGAGCATCAACCGCTTTCTGCAAGCGGGTCTTCCAGGAGTTTTACCTGTTACTGAAACCTTCATCAATCCTTCAATGGTATTAAACTCACTGGGAGCTAGCGTAATTCCCACCACAGCCGGGACCATCATTAACAACCCTTGTGGAGCTGAAACCATCATCCCTAACCAATTAACCCTACCTGGTACCACCACAATAGTTCAAGATAGTTCTGTGGCCAACAATCTGGCTAATGCTCTTCAGTTACTGGTTGTGAGCAATCTACTCAGCAATACTCTACCTGGAGTTAACGACGTCATTGTACCTGGATACACAGGTCTTGATCTTTACGGTGGTAATTTGGTATCTCCCGTGGTATCACCATACGCTGTGCCATCATGTGGATGTGGCGCCAATCTTGGCTACAGTTATGTGTTTTAAATAGTTCTTACGTTTGTGTTAATTTAAATTAATAAATGTAAGTTTTAAATGTTATTTTTGTGTATTAATTTAAGATACTATGTGTGTCATATGATTGACTTTGACTTTGACTTATCGCCAGAGACTTCTATCTCTTTTGAGTACATATATAACAGAACAATGCCTCCCCTAGAAATCCTTTTTTTCTTAAATTACTATTTAATGTATGTATAATTAAGCTATTCTTAAAATTATTATGGGTCGTAGCCAGGTGCAAAGGGGCCGTAATACATAAATGGTTAAAACATTTTATTTTCATCACATTTACTCGTAAACAATGTCATTATTTGCAGGCAAGGCGGTGC
Organism: Apoda limacodes; assembly: GCA_946406115.1. Taxonomy (NCBI): domain Eukaryota; kingdom Metazoa; phylum Arthropoda; class Insecta; order Lepidoptera; family Limacodidae; genus Apoda; species Apoda limacodes. The sequence continues at coordinate 45,749,689 of OX291540.1, forward strand.
TAAGGTTTCTTGCACTTTGTAAACTTTACTATTCTTGAAACAAGGCGCGCGTTCATAGTACTCACGGGCGGTAATGACGCGCAAAAGAATGTAGGAGTTCTTGATATTCTAATTTAGAGTTCTATCTAGATAGATTTTTTTGTAGGTGATGTAAACGGGGCAGACTTTTACGTCGCAACAAACAAACAAACTGGGTGATCAAGTTTTGGGTATAGCTGAAGGGACGGCTTAGGGTTTTTTATCTCACACGTTTCCACGTGGCCAAAGGTTCTGTGTTTAGTATTATATAGGCTATGGTCCAGCAATCGAACTCAAAATACCACATATTAGGTTGTAGTAGAGTTGGTTTCTGTTGTAGTTAAACATCTGGATTTATTTACTTTCGTAAACTGTAGAATTTTGCTTGCTCTAAGGTTTTTTAGCTTTTAATTGTGATTGTTAAGTAAATATGAATCAAACAGATAAATAAATAACACAACATTTTTGGCGCCACTGATGTTTGATATTGACAAAGAAATCTATTTCAAAAATAGTAGAAACCCTGCTTTAGGCCGTGGTGAAATGTAGGCGCGTTTTAATTCTCCTCTGATACGTTAATTGCCATAGTATTGTGTTCAAGAAATAACTCTGCTGATCGGATTACAGTTGTTGTGAAAAAATAAAAAGTTAAAACAGATAAGAGTTATAATCTATATGAAATTTCTATGACATTTTTTTCCGGGCAATTTAAAGCATAATACTATATAAAATAAAATATTCAATAAACGACTTGCTACCTTTTTTGTTCTTTTTGTCTTAGCCATGGCCTTAATTTGATAGTGATTGTCGCTTTAAAATTACTAAACTAATATATCCAATGTCTCATGTTTGTGCAGCCTAATGCACATAATGCGTTGAAACAATACGCAACTATGATATTTTCATGTCTATGGTACTGGTTTCGTAATCCGTGGCTGTATATTATTTGGTCGGACAATACTTGTCCGGACCGATAATTCGCAGCCAGGAATACCCAACCATGAGTACATGAACACAAAACCCGCGGTTGCGTAATCCTTGGCCGTACAATATTGGTGCGGACAGAAAATGTACAGCCCGTACTACGCAGCCAGTACTTGAAATAGTTTGAATAAAATGCTGAATGGGTGAAGCAGAAGGCAAAAGTAGTTAATAATAAGTGTTTGAGAGCGTTATTATATTTTATAACTTACTATTCTGGCCCGCGTGGCTTGATCTTTAGTCGTAACTAAAGGACAACGTTACATTTCTTTAAAATAGAAGGAAACTTCGGTCAATTCTTCTTCATTAGAATAATTATTCCATCAGCTGAAGTTGAGCAACGCACAGATAATAGCCAAATTTAGGTTGAAAAACTTTGTACTTCAACAGTTAAAGAGAATTTAGATCTGAGACGTGACTTTGCAAACGGAAATGACAAAATTTAATAAAGAAGAACAACTAAGTTTCTTGCCAGTTCCTTTTGTGTAAAAAAATATTTTTTTCCGTTTAAGGCTAAATTTCTCATATTTGTAAACTAAACACATACAAGACACTTGATTGGGTGGTGGGTGATACAAAGTAATCAATTATATAGCACATCCCTACTGTTGGGGCAGGTCCTACCTTCACCTAGGGCGAGGGTAATTTGGTATATAGTCATTTACACGAGAATGAGAATTATTGCAGAAAACTAAAAATCTGATTTTGACTAAAATGATTTTCGTCGGTAGTATAAGATCTATGATCAATGATAGTAGTGTATGTATTAAAAGAGGCAGATATCGTACTAAAACGCAAAAACTGAGGCAGCGAAATTAAGACAATTGTCTTATAGTCATTTCAAAATGTTTGAACATGCGGCCTAAATTAATTTTGAAGTCAATAAAAAGCACAATATAAATTTTTGAAAAAAAGTTTATTAAAAACCTCATATGCATTTTTGAGTTCCTATCCAATGATGACACGATGAGCTGCGGGAAAAAAAATCATCCCTCTAGTCAATGTAAGAAGAGCTACTCCTAAACATTATTTTTTCCGTGCCGGTTCATAAAAGGCTAGATTTTTTTTTTATCATAATCTACCCAAATACGGCGAAATTATAAGGCTGTAGCATACGAACGCACATGACGCATTATAAGGGTTCCGTTTTCGCCATTTGGCTACGGAACCCTAAAAACGAAGAAATGACTCATTTGTATACAAAGACCTTAGTCTCCATAAAGTTTACTTTTTTAAAAATTTACACATAATTAAAAGTAGCAGGGTCTCTTCTAGAGGCAGAGTATATCGAGTAAGTTGTCTTTCGAACATCATCTCTGGTCAAGGCTAATAGAGTGAAATAGCGATATATTCGTCTTAACCTGTCACACTTACGCAACGCTATGATTCTTTGCAGTTGCATATCCATGCAGAATTAGAATTAGAATAGAAAGTATAGGGTTTACGGTTCTTCAAGAATGGAATCATTAGAATTTTAAGGAGTCCAAATGTGCAAGTAATGTCCATGGTGTTACAAGCTTTCATAGACTACGGTGACCGCTAAGCATTAGGCAAACCGTCAGCTTGAGTATTCACCTTGGTGGTATTAAAAAAGCATGTGATTTTTTTTTAACAGTAACTATATTTACGAACAATAAATTAACAAAACAAAATATATTAGTTTACATATTATAACAATGTCAATAATACTCAGAAAACAGGTCCTTTTCAGATGATATCAAAGGGGCAAAAGGAGAAGAATAATCTTTCTTAGTTGTCATAAATGATGAAAAAGACGGTGATAATAAAGGATCAGACGTATCGGATAAAGCCTCGTAGGGAGACATTAAAGTGTAACTAGTTCTAGAATTTGCTTTTGTTGAAGACCCATAAGAGGAACTCATTATAGAAGATCCAGGACTTGAAAGGCTAGAAGATCCTAGAAACTTTGAGTTGGGTAAAGAAGGAGAGGCAGAATACTCAGAGTATTGATTAGGAGCGGGTTGTTGTTCGTAATGGTTGGAAGTTGGGTAGGATTGCATCTGATTCGATTGATGAGGAGGATACGTTTGCATAGCTTGCGAACTTAGTGTACTAGAATGAGTATTAGATGTACTTGGTAAAGAACTATAGGAAGTTATTGGTGATTCTGATAAATCGTAAGGAGAAATTGAGGGTAGAATTGATTCTAATGAAGAATCTTGTCCCCCCATGTTAAGTATGCTTGTGACTAGAAGCAACTGAAGAGCTACGGCTAAATTATTTAATATTTGCGGATCAATGTTTGAAGAAGGTGAATTTGATTGAGGTGTGTTAGAAGACTGTGCTTTAGAAAATGCAGTTTGTGCTAATGGTGCTAAAGATATCAAAGAACTTAATGACTGTGCTGTGGGACTTAATGATTGTGCCATAGGGCCAAAAGATTGTGCTATAGGGCCTAATGATTGTGATACAGTGGTCAATGGTTGTGAAACTGAGGGCTTTGTTTGAGTCATAGTAGTAAAAGACTGTGATATTGGGGTTGAAAGGGAATTAGAAGTAAAAGGTAGATTCATTGCTGAAATTGAAGTAATTCCTTTGTTTGGATATGTCTTGTAACCGTTGTAACTTGAGCCAAAATTGGATAGTGTAGGGAATTGTGAAGCTCGTAGACCAGCAAGATTTCGATACTGTGCCATTGAAGATTGTGCATGTAGTAACTGAAAACAAATAAACATGTATAAATGTGCTGTAATAAACACTAAAAATATATTTAAGACTAGATGTACCCCTTGGTTTCATTTTAGTTTACATGTTAGTTGTATGCACTGTTACAGTCGGAAGACCTTTTTCCGTGAGGTCTTCATTTAAGATAAGTAAAAAGTATTTTAAATACTTTTAAGTCCCTGTACATATTTATGCGCCAAAAATCATTAATTTCGATTTGATTTAATTTTCGGAGAAGCGAAAAAATACGCCGAAATACTTCTTGGAATATATGGTACGTCAGTTTGCATCGCGCTTAAGACTTGAAGTAAAAACCGATTTTAATCGAAACAAAACTATAAATTAGTATAAAAAAAATATACATCTTCCTGTAAACTTCAAATGAATACCAATATCTATGGGATACTTGTATTATTTACGCGAAACCTAAGCATAAAAAGGAATTAGCAGCAAATTCCTTTATATGTAAACAACTATCGTTAACATTTTTGGTTGTTTACACAGTTTTCTATTTTATCCTTACAATTTTTTTGTACATAGAAGTACAGTGCAGCGTAAGCGTACAGTCACAATACCTACAGCATGTTACGTGCGTTGTCAGCAGTGTGAGCATGCTGCTATGTCTTACGTCACGTGTTTTATTGACAGATGGTGTTCGAGCATAAAGTGAAGAATATTGAATGTTTGTTTATAGCGTTTTGTAGCGGAAATAGCAAAAACGGAAACTAAGGGTTTGGCCGGAGATCTGAGCCCAGTACAATTTTCTACCAAAAATAATATGCGGTTACAAGCAATGTGAGATTTGACTAGTCATTGGATCGGTGAAACATGATAAATAAATAAATATATATTTATGAATATTACACACAGCGCCGTCTGGCCCCAAAGTAAGCAAAGATTGTGTTATGGATACCCAGGCAACGGAAACAAATACATATAATTTTTTTGTAAATACAAAATATCATACATAAATACACCCAGACTCAAGGCAAACATTAATGTTAAAGACATTGTTTGTCCAGTGCGGGAATCAAACCCACATCCTTCGCTGTTAAGCTGTCGGTTGTGGGTGATGATATGACAGCAGTTGTTAAGCCATGACCTAGGTCTTACGGGCGGATTGACAGTTGAGTGGCTACAAGCTCGACAGAGTCGGTGGTGGGCGGGGGGTTAAAATCTTACTTCACGTCCCAAGTGGCGGAGGTTCGAACCCCGCGGTCGGCGTGTACCAATGAGTCTTTTCTGATTTATTTATTCACACCACTGGCTTTTCGGTAAAGGAAAACATCGTGAAGAAACCTGCATACGTCAAGGAAAAAAAAAAGACGTATGTGAAGTCCACAATTCGCACCGGGCCCGCGTGTGGACTATGGCCCAAATCACCCTCGCTTATGAGGGTAGGCTGTGCCCCAAAAGTGGGGACGTATGAAGGTTGGTAAGCAAGCTCGACAGCATCTGCCAATTAATAATGGGCCAGCGAGGTCGACTATGACTATGACGATATGTCCCATTCTTTAAGGAGAGGCCTATGTCCCTGCAGTGCAGCAACAACGGCTAAAGCAAGAAAAAAAAAACTACATTAAATTATTATATGACTGCATTGAAAAACGAGCTTCAGTAATTAAAGAAATTACCTCAAAATCCAAGGCTAAAACAACAATAAAACTAAGCACTTTGGTATCCATTTTGACTGACGTTACCAAAATGGTGAATTGTGTGTTATTTGTGCTGTGATATATAACTTCAGTTATCATAAATATGTCAATGAACTATTATAAAATTGTGTTACTAATACAATTCAATATCACGATTGGTCCATATTTATCTAATTTTTGCAATAAAAATACACTTGAAATCTATAGAATGCGCTAATTTTCATAACAATCGATACTTAATCGTTTATTTCAACATTGTTTCAGCAACGTTGTTGCTATCTTTCTGCGCCAACGACTTATTAGTTACAAATATATCATTTCTTATACTTTTTTGTTAGCGATAGGTAATTGGCTAATATATAATCCGACTATTTTTTACGTTTGTATTTCTGGAGTATATACCTAAAGACAATGCCATGTTAAAATATCTGCAAAACCTAGAAAAATGTAAACTAATGAAAAAAGTAATAAGTAAAATTAAACTTACCATTGAGCGACAGATGCAGATAAAGATTTGCTTATATTTTCTTTAAAGTTGGTTAAAAATAATACTATGTGAAGCAGGGCCTCAGCAGATAAAGATCATTTAAGAATCAAGTCGAAACAAGTATTTTTTTATTACTGATATTTAAGTACTGCATAGGAGGCCTATGTTCAGTAGTGCTCGTTCCCGCTAAGACGATGATATATCGCTTTGATACATAGGTATGTCACGTATTTGTAAATAAAAAAAGTCAAAGGCGCTGAATAAAATTAGGCTTCACTAAAAAGAATTGAGACGTATGTATATTTAATCTAGGGCCTTTTTAAAGATGCAACTCTGCATATCTGCACTCTACATTCTTTATTATAAAGTAGTAAGTGAAGAGTTGATTTGAGTGTTCAACAGATTGTTGGAACAGACAACTGAGTGAAAAGTAAAGAGACTCACGAAAATAAAAGTGGAGAAAGTAAAAATCAATATGAACACTATACAATAGTACCAACTCTGAAAACGCGAATAGTGAAATACCGTCAGGCGGACCACTTGTTTGCCACCTTATTGGTATAGAAAATATATATTTCTATGTTACCTTTCCTATGTATCTATAGTTTATTTTTTGTTTAATGAGTAGGTATAGGCGATAGAAAAAATTGGTTATATTACTTGTACAGATTTCGGGAGCAGTTTCTTCCACCTTGCATTTCTTATGGTATTATTCATTGTATTTAAACCTATAACTAAACATTTGTACAGATTTTTAATGAATTTAACTCTCAAAATTATATTTACACAAGTTAATTACAACTAAACAGAGTATTTTGTTACCGATGCCGGCCGGCTAGGTGCTCAGACAGAAAGATTCAGGTAGAGTAGATTTAGAGGCAAGTAAATAAAATACTTTTAAAGGTCAAGGAAAGTTGTAATGTATACTCGTTCAAAGTTATTTAACAAGCTTTTAATGCTTATTAGCAGCCTTATCACATAAGGTACATACCCTTAGCATATAGAAATTAGAGCTATCTATTTTACAATATAAGAACTATACAGATTTCTTAGTATAAGGTTTGCAAATATATAATTTAAGATAGAAAGTACAATAATGTTCTTCGGCCTGGAGCCCGATCGACGATATCTTCCACGACGTCAACATCCAGTAGGTATTCGCGGCCAGAGTAGGTTACGCGGATGGGACTGATTTTATGTGGCCTAGGACGTGTGGTAAGTACTGTAAGGCCAGGGCCTCGGTGAGCAGGCACAAGGCTATGCCGCACGTGGCTAAGGCTCGCCCCGAAGTTAAGGTGAGCAGTGTTGCTACGGCCGCGGGTAAGCTAGCGCTCGCCCCCAAGGTTAGGTGAGCAGTGGTTCTCAGGCCGAGACTCTGCTGATGTTCAGTAAGGGATCTGAGTATAGCTCAACTTCCAGACTCCTCCTCAGTGCAAATGACGCTCGAAAGCTGACGCGCACCGGCCCTCAGAGTAGTTGAGAAGAACAGTCTTCTCCAATATAGCATCAACGGCGAAGAGCCGTAAAGTAAAGGTATAAAAGAAACCGTTGTGCTGTAATAAAATTAAAACAATTAGAAACTTACCTAAGTTTCACTTACACACCGCACAATAAAAAGAATAAATAGTTTGGGTATTTTACCTAAACTGTCTATAAAAGTTAAGCAACTGTGTTGCAGTTTAGAAGTATGAATTACGCAGTTTACTAGTAATGAAAATAATTACTATAATATATAAATATATTATCTACGCCAAGGAGACAAACGTTTAAAAGTTTGGCTTGACACAATTTGTCATTCGCTGAATGAGTAAATCCAGTCTCTTTATTTAAAATCTTTAAGAAGTTCAGAGACTTAGGAAAGTATATCTGGAAACTTCCATAGTCTCTAACATCCTTAGTTCGTTTACCGGAGACGGACAACCTTAAACGGCCGGTTAACACTATAAATATAAACCATAAAAAAACAATATAAATACCTATTTAAAAATGTTTACTCAAAAATAATGCTTCCACCATCAAGCTCGGCTTTCATTCCAGCCAGCTTGTCCATCGAGGGTTGCAATGCTCACCCCGCTGGGATGTCTTAGTGCTGCGCTATGCCGCGATTTCGGCCATTATAAGCGCTGCCAGCAACGCAGTCATTACCATTAATTATTACGTTTCACCCCATCTTTTTAGTATAATAATACTTTACTGCCGTGGCCCGCAAACGCAGCATAACAGGGCGATCATAAGTATGCGAGACGAGGCAGAGCCAAGGCACGTATCACAGTGTAGAGATATTTTTTTAATTTGTAGTGCGGCTGTATTTCATGCAATTCATAATTACACGTTGTCATCGCACTAAATTGCTATATATTTTCGTGAGCGTCGTGACGTCACAACAAACAAAAATTGCCCATTGGTATATCAAAAGTACCACTTACTACTGATTAACTGATCACTTAAACTATCATTTATACGGTTTGGGATGATAAACGTTAAACGTTTTTATGTGAAGTAATGAAGTATGAGAACCCCCTTTTTTTCTTTCTTGTTACCTTAGTTAAGATGGCGAACAAGCTCAGCTTCGAGACTTGGACCGTGTTACAATCTCTGCAGCGACGCCACATTGAATATCGGTACATCTAAGAACTGAAGTGTTTGTATAACAGAGTCATCATATCTGTCCACAGCGTTGGACGATGTTTTTAAACTTCTGGAGTGGAAAAGATGTGGCATCAACAAAAAAGTCGAGTACATCACTTGCCTTCGATTCGTTAACGACATAATGGGCATGGCAGAATTGCTGGAAGACATAAACAATAATAAGCCTTAGTGTCCATTTCGTGCCTATACCGGTTGTTTTTGAGAACGCTGCTCTCGAAGTTGTTGATAAATACACACCTATTGCAAAGTTAAGTTAGATAACTCCAACGGTTTGAGAAAAAGGTAAATCAAAGAATCCAGCTCGGCGGGTCAGCGTTCGCGCATATCTGGTCTCGGCCAAAATACCTCAGTACCTAAAGCTAAGTCTTCAACTAATGAGTGGAGCCAGTGATGACCTACAGTACAGAAATGGGGTCCTTAACTGTCGGTCACTCAAATGGGGCCAGTTAGTCAGCGAGTTATGGTGAAAACTATTCTTAGATTTTCTTTGCGTGATAAAATCCGGAATCATTTTTTTGTGATGTTTATTTTTTTGTTAGTGTCTAAACAAACTAAAGCGAAACCCATTGTCAGTGGTATCAGAGCTCGTTCAGGCGTTGTCTTAAAATTCTATCAAACTGACAAGTATGGATAAGCACATTCTACAATCCAAACTGAAGTCCGATACTAATAAAAAAACCACCAGTGTCTAGCAGTCCACCAAGAGTAACGTTATCTAGAGCTTGGGCTGATAGTAATGAATATTAATATTTTTCTTCAATAGCTCTTTAAAATTGAAGGATAAGGAACTGTGAGAAATAGGATACGATCCCTGTCCACAATATATTAAGTAAGATATTTACTCAACCTTTGGCTTTCACTCAGCTTCGATTGTTGAGCATCACCAAATTATAATCGATAGAAAAGCATATGAGAAAAAAAAGTCGGCGGAGAAGAATAGTTTTTGATAAAAAAAATATCTAAAAGTTAAGAAAATTTCTTTCTTCAAAATGGCCGATATGTTAATAATGTAATTTATATGCAATTTACGTGTTATTTTAAGGAATCTTGGCTATATACACAATCCTGCAGCTGTCCAAACATACACATTTAGATGAAATTCAGCCTAAAATTGGCGGAAAATGCAAGTTTTACTAAATAAAACATTTTCATAAGTAGGTTGGTACATAATTTACAAATAAAAAAACAATAGAATTACAGGAAACAACATTTTTTTTAAACGATGTTGCCAGTATCAAATAATTGCCAACTTAAACTTTTTCAAGTTACCATTGAAATTGCTTTTCGTATTTTCGTTAGTATCACATTTTTTACATTGCTTTGTACGCAAGTTTTTATATTTTAACCAACTTGTACTTATTTAGTGTAGTCACGGCAACCCACTTTGAAACATGACAACTTGCGCGTGAAACCCAGCGGAACACATGAAAGCTAGCGCGCGACGCCGAGCGGAGCGTGCCGCGGCAGCGGCCGGCGAGCGCCAGAACCAATTTCTACTTATTTAGTATAGTCACGGCAACCCGCTTTGGAACATGAAAACTTGCGCGCGAAACCAAGCGGAGCACATGAAAGTTGGCCAGACCCAAGTTTTACTAATTCAGTGTAGTCAGGGCCCCATCTTGTTTTTTTAATTTAGTGTATATAGGTCAATCAACTTGCATTTATTTATTCAGTGTAGTTAGAATGGCTTAATGTTTAGTGCGCAATTAACAAAAAATCTAAACTAAACAAGAAATTACAACCACTCACAAAGTGAATAAAAAACGACTCAACTTTTGTGACAGTTTTTGGGAGTATTTTTTTTAAAGCTGGCAACATTGCTATTAAAAAAATTTAGTTTTCTGTTTTTTCATGTTTATGTTGCGTAATGGTGTTTTTGTATGGTGTAAATAATTTTGTTTAATATTTTTTTTGAGCTAAAATTTGTCTTTTCCGTCGAATTTGGAATTTCATTTGTGTAAATGGAGATGCTTCTCTATCGATTAAAATTTTTTTATGCAAATGGCAGGTTTACGAGAAGTAAAAAATTACCACCAGTTGGACCATGCACCGCAGGGCCTTGAGAGACGCCGCTGCGAAGATGTAGGTACGTTACAATCGCTCTCACATATCAGAGTTCAATAAGGCGGTGGATAACACACGGTGGATGTACACAAAATATAAAGCACAAGTGGCAAATATCCAAAAAAAAATCGCACACTGCGCGTCGATATGTAGACCCCGCATAGCACCGGTCGCGCCGGCACACAAAATCAAAACAGAAGGTAGTCACTAAAAAAATTGTGAATTTAAAAATCTACCCATTTGTTAAGGTCAAGGATCGTTCAAACGATAATCGTTTGAATCCATTTTTTGGTTAAAGCCGCAGTAACTGGATTCCAAGTTTACAATCTCACTCACTCACTCTGGAGTCTGGACGACAAAATAATTATAATCGTACAACTTGTAATTATCTCGTATAAAAGCCAACACTTTTAAATACTTACATCGCAGTTATATTTGGTGATAAGTGAACTTAAAATTCTTTGTGATTAAAAAAAAATATTTAAAGTGTGGTTTAATTTGAATAAATTTTTTTTTTTTTTTAAATATTAATCTAAAATTTTATCGGAATTGAAATTGAGTGACGAGAGTCGTCCTGCAATGCAACTATTTTTAACAGTTATTTCGTAAAACGTGTTTAGTTCCCCTCAAATATCCTTATTGGCCGAGACAGATTTTCATGTAGGCCAGAAGAAAACACTAATTTTATTTAATTAATCGTTTACAGCTTTTTTAATGTTCTTATGCACGTTATTTTCATCGTTTTTAATACGACCACTTACTTCTGCGTGTGCTTACACTTTGATATTTTATCTGTATAATCGCTGTGTAAACAAAGCGCTGTTCTGAATTTCCGTGCGTCCGATGATATTTGACTCTTTGTACTCAATTTCAATTACTGTGTGATATTGTTATTAGACAAAACATTTACAACTTTTTTTTCAACAAAATCATATGGTAGGTATTATTAACAGTAGATTGGTAAACACCTATATTATATATGACAACTTTTCTAACAACTAAATCTGCTTAAAAAATGACTAGTAATCTGGGAATGGTTAGACATAAAAATAACGAAGCTACAAATTCTGTCTTCAGAAAAAGCTAGGCCACACATAAATAAGTCGCAATAACTGCTTTAAACGCATATATTACCAGTAAAGTTATCCAATACGAGTAAGCCCGAATACGGCTAGGATATAATAAAATTGTTTTATAACGGAGCCCCAGGTGCCTACCTACCTAGGCTTCAACATCAGATAGGTTTGATGCTGCCTTTTTTTTCCGAATCATTTGAATTTGCTTCGTCATAGTAGCTAAACTACCTTTATCGGGATAACCCATCGCCTAACTTTAAATAGTTTTGATTAAGAAGTTCCGGTGGTCATCTTTGGTCTTCTTCATCAGTTTCATTTCACCAAATTATACTTTAAGTGCGTTGTTTTGTTACTGTTAATACCAAAATCGGTTTGTATATGCATATAATATTTCCAATTCCTATTGGATTCCAAACTGGAATTTGTTGAAAATGGGATTATATACCCTTTCATATAAAAAAATCAATTATCTAAATCGGTCTATAAATCACGGAGTTCCGGTGTAACAAACATTAAAAAACAAACACAACCTACTTGCAAACCTCCCCCTTTTTACGTCCGTTAAAAATATACTAATTTTTATTCTAATGAGTTTATTTAATTACAGAATTACAACTAGCATAAATTAATAAATTAATCTTAAAATTAAAATTCATTTATACATCAAAACATCAAAGAACTCATACTACACCCGCAATTTTGATTCCTCAACATATTTGTAATTTTAAAGACGTCAGCGTATCTATTGTTTAAATTTAAATTTGGAACACCAGAATTACTGATCAATGCATTCTGAAGGCTACCATAATAATTACAAGAAGGATTAAAGCTGCCTGATATCAAACTTTGACCACTTGTAGCTAAATTCATTCCACTACAAGCAGGACAAGAACATGAGCTAACTTTATTAATCAAAGGTCCTGATATCTGACTACCATAATTACTACAAGGGTTATAACTGCCAGATAAAACATTTTGAACATTTGTAGCTAAATTTATTCCGCTGCATGCTGGACAGGAACATGACCTTACTTCACTTAATACAGACCCTGGCACCTGACTAAAAATAGAATTGCCATAAAAATTTCCCTGGTTTTTGGAGGATAAAGCGTTTTGAATAGAGTTTGCTAGATTTTGACAGCGAACGTATTCTGATAGTGATGTTAAAGTTGGTGATGCCATTGGTGATAATGATGAGATTTGTGATGAACCTCTGTCAACGAAGTTTTCAGAAATTATTGGGTTTTGGCAGCTGCAGGAACGCAGCATACGTTGTGGTGTTGAGTACTGAAAAGGAAATAAATATAATGAGTCTTGACAGATACGAGTTAGGATACATGTTATCGATTTTTATTAAGATACTCTTAATTATTTTTAATTTATATCTTAGTTGTTAAAAAATATTATTTTATATATAATCTGTTGTTTAGAAAATATGTTAAAAATATAATTGCTAAAATTTGGTAATTCTATGGATTTTTAATAAATTAGTAATATCGTTAAGAAATTCTTTATACTCCAAATCAAAAAGTATTTTTATGTTGCCCGTAAATTAAATATAAATTAAATTTTGTGATTAAACAGTTTTTATAAATCAATTTCTTATTATAAACAACTGCTAGTGACTTATAATCCTAGTAAATCAATCACACGAAGACGCAAATCTTCATAGAATTAAGAAATATGTTATAAATATACAAACATAGTAATATTCTTTCTTCTTTTGAGACTCTCTAAAGAAAATATAAAAAAATATAAATGCTATAACTACGGCTATGATGTAGCCAAAGTAAATTTAAATAAATATATTTATAGCAGAGACGCAGTCAAAAGATTAACCATGAGGCAGGACTTGCAAAAATCCTTACAGTCCGGGTAAGTGTTTTGCCAATTTGCTAACAATGATTTTTTGGAGTTTTGCCTCAATATCTCAATTGGTAGAAAGAACACCGACTGTAAGGATTATTACAGGTTCAAGTACTGGCTCGAGCTTTTTACTGCTCCTTTGCTAGGAAACTATTTATTTTCTAATTTTATTACTCTTATTTCTCTAACGTTAAATATAATAGTGTCAGGGCTTATAATTGAAAATAAATTACCTCGATACATAAAATTAATAAAAATACTGTTTGTGATCCTTTAGCCATTCTATGTATTTTGTTTGCTTACAAGTATAAATCTAATGTTTGACCTCAAAAAAAATTACTTATAAGTAAATATATAACTCAATATTTCAAATAAATTATCTTTAAACTCGTGATTTATCAATCAATAGATTGAATATTACCTACATTACTGTAATAGATAACGCACTTTGCGTATATTAACCTTATTAAGTAACAATACTAAAATTCTAATAATTATTTATATTTATGAAACCCTGTTTGTTCGTTCCAAACAATCAATTGAGTTTATTTATGGCACAGAGATTGTTGAATTGAAGAAAATGACCGCTTACCATGCGTAAGCGATATTATATAACCGAGTTTAGCGTAAGCTGAACCGCGGGCAAAAGCTAGTTTGAAATTAATTAGTAAGTACCGTGGTTATGTCACCTCTTAATTGTTATTAAATAATAAATGATTTTAACAATTTGATGTTTTGTTAATACTAATTCCGTCTACGATTTGCGTTTCGTAGGTTCATTGATTGTTGTTAGCATCTGCGAGATTGTATTTTTTATGATAGTTTCATTCACCAAGAATAGGATACCTTAAGAGGCAGTGTTACTTGCCATTAGTAGTAAGTTGAGTATAGACAAGGACGATATAGGTATAAGATATATAACTAAGCGTGTAGGATTCTGCAGCGATATCTTAACTCCTCCTTCCTAGCCATATACGTCCCAACTGTTGTGGCATGGTCTATCCTGACCGAAGCCAACATCCAGATCACAGTGCGGATGTGAATTTTTTTTTATACCACTATGTTGTCAACAAGCACACGGTCCGCTTCGAAAATCCAATAATCTTCATCCGTCTTTCTCACTTAAGGCCCGAAAGGGGGGGGTCCGGCAAAAATCACGAATATTACAAGGGGGGGTCGAGTAAGATATCACGTGTATTTATATTTTCGTCAAAATTCGAAAAATTTTAAGATTTTTTGTAGGTACTAAAAATACACGTGATTTTGGTTGGGGGGGGGTAGTCTTAAACCTCACCACGTATCACCAAGGGGGAGGGGGGGAGGGTTAAAAAATGCTAAAAAAATAACACGTGATAGAGGAAACCTTGGCAGGGAGCTCATTCCACAACCCAAGCGTTCGCGGGAGGAAGTATTAGAAGAACTTCATATACGTCATTTTTTGACGTCGGCATTCAATCTCACGATATGTTTTCCTTCACTGAAAATCCAGTGGAGGGAATAATAAATTTTGAGCTTAAGCAATATAGAAAAAGTCTCATTGCCTTACGCTGGGTTCAAATCTCAGTAATCAGGACGCGAGATGAATCAAAACCCCCAGGTCACCACCTCACTACTCATGTTATTATTGAAATACATAAAAAAATTATTACCTACTTAATTATACTTTAATGCTATCTATAATTGTGGTCCAAATATTTTCACGATATATACCACAGAGGTAAGATCTACTTGTATATATTTTTCTCTCAAATTCAGTCTGGCGTACTCTAGTCTGTCCCTTATAAGCTTCTAGTTTACGAAGGATTGGAAAGGGGTCTAAGTTAACAGAAAAGTGCATTTCATCATTCATGAATAACACTATGACATTTGTCAGGGTTCAATCTATATTGTTCCAAGTTCTTCCAACTCCCTCTGAGTATTACAGCGACACTCGGTTGATGAGCTACACATGAAGTAGGGACTATGTTGACCTTGTGTATACACTTAAGATAAATACTATGTAAAAATGAAGTTGACACTAGATAAACAAGAGGTAGACATGAGGTAGAGACAGACTCAGAGTAGATACTCCATACACACAGGGTGGACTTGAGGTGGACATGAGGTCAAAATTAGTAAGAACTGGGGTAGATACGAGGTAGACATGTTTGATAAGAATTGGACATAGATAAATGAGGTGGTCATGTACGTGAGGTAATCACAGAGTAGACACTAGGTGGACAAGGGGAACACAAGGTAATCATGATGTAGACATAATGCAGCCACCAGGTAGATTGGTGGTAGACACTATACGTAGATCCAGGGTTAACCGAGTTTGACATGAGGTAGACGGTAGGTAGTCACAGGGTAGACAAGAGTGCAAATATGGTAGACATAAGGTGGATAGGGGGCAGTGATAAGTTAGATAAAGGGTAATAAAGGTAGATAAGAGGTTGAAATGACTAAGACATGAGGTAGAAACTGAAATAAAACCTCAGCAGGGAATTTATTCCACAACCAAAGCGTTTGCGGGAAGAAGGTCCTCTGAAACTGCAATGTGTGTGACTTTAGATTTTAAGGGGTAAGGATGAATCTTTCCCGAAAGCCAGCAGTGCTATGGCAGAAAGTAGCCGTGAGCATCATGTAAAATTTTAATTTGACACGTGAAAGCTGTGGTTGATAGACTTTATAATTAACATCAATAGTATGGTAACTTTTTAGAATGTTGCAGAAATTGTTGCGTTTATCAAGAAATTTAAATTGTGTCACTCGTTTATCATAGTATTGCGTTATTATGCAGTATATATAAAAAATAGGGCTGTGTGTCAAATATGTCATAAACTTTGTGAACAATATGAGGGTTAGAGGTATCATTTTCAGTTTTGCATTGTTGATTTGCCAGGTGAATATATGTTACTTACTATTTTATCATTATTTGTAATATTGATTGATATTAGTGATAATACTAAAGCCGTTAAAAGTTAAAAAGTAGATAGGTTATCGATTTCTTGAAATTAAGCAAGAGTTTTCGAAACCTACAAGCTTCATTTGGAAATGTGTGATATCAGAAATCACTGTTTAATCACAATCAGTAATAATTTTAATCATTTATGGTTACATCTGTTAGATTGACAAAACTTTCTGGTAAATCAAATCCAAAATTATTTTCTGAAGTATTGTACATCTCCCACTAATTTAATATCACTTATGACTGTGAGATTAAGTCAGGTTTCTTAGATTTAAGGGTTCGTTTATCGAAGAGTAAAACGGATCCAAATTGATGTAGTCGTCTATCAGTCCATATGCCACTATCTAGAAAATGGTATGAGTTGCAGATCGTAAATTTGTATATTATATAATACACTACAATAATAATAAATGTTCCCAATTATTTAAATTCTAATTACGTCATTCAGACACTTGATATATGCAGTGAGTAATTTCGTTTATATAAACTCAGCCATATCTATTACAGTCCCTACGTGTTAATAAATTCGTTAATATTTAATAAAACGTCTAGAACGCTCGAAGTCATAGGTTTACAGCTTTTTTTTTTTATAAAATGAAAACCCAATTATGTTTGCTCAAAGAAAATAAAAGGACATTTATCATTTATGTAATGTTGAATCTAAATTGAATATTGAATTGTAAATTTAATTGAAATATTTTTTAGGGAAAACAAAACCTAATAATAAATTATACTTATTTTCAAAGAGGCCTAAACCTAAAGGCAAGGTGGTAAAGACACTGGCTGGACAACCTTGTTAAATTTATATACTCAATCTTTTTTTGAGGAGCTAGTCAGCTAGTAAGTTTCAGGGGTTACATACATGGTTTAGTTACCCTGAAATTGTTTTTCAGCCCTTTTTTTTTTGACCTATTTAAAATAGTAAATCAACTCAAGAGTTTTTAGTAAAGCTAGACAGACAGTTTATTTAACACGGAGTTGGGCATAGGTTATTTTTCAACGATATTTTCTTTGGCATTCAAATTTATACAATAATATTGTCAAAGTCTGCTGGTTTTTGCATAGCATCGCTACGGAGTAACCAATTAGGCTGAATAATTATATTTCGTCTGTATGTTTGTTTGTGACCGTTTTGCAATTAAGCCGCTTATTTAATTGCGATGAGATATACCTAGCAGCTTGCAAAACCACATTATCTCCACTCTCGCTATTACCTAAATGGACACGCATGATAACTCTGGTAAAGACTGTCTGGTAGACATATTATTAGTATAATTTGAAAAAATTATTCGACAATTTGTCATTTCAGATATTTTATTGGTAATTTGTTGGTTTTACTAAACCTAAACTTTAACAACTTTTTTATTATTATTATTATGTTATTGTTACAGTCACAATCGCAGTCTGACTCCGGGTCCCCAGGGTCACCATCATCTACATCTCTACTTCAACCATCACAATCAGCGAACCCATGTTCTACAAACATAATAATCGACAATACGCTACCTACTTCTTTTTTAAATACTCTACAGATGCTCTTAGAATCTAACTTAGGTGGATCATCTTGTTTCAACATACCTAATTCCTTTGATCAAACATGTTACAATTCCCCTAATTTTCCTAATTTCAACTTCCCGTCTCCTGCTTTATGTGGACGAAACATACCTCCTAACTTCGGACAAAACGTCAGTCCCTTTAATAATATATTTTCTCCTGGCTCTCCAAATATAAACCCACCGTTCTCTATTCCTTTGGGACAAAATCCGACCGTCATACCACCCAGTTTTGGACGAGGATTTAATTCGGGATTTTCACAAGTATCTCCGCCAACAGGCCCAACGCAATATGAAGCCGAAGTAATTTTCCCGTCGTCAATTCCAGCACAACTAGTGTGTAACTTCGCATATGTTCCAGCTACCGTTCCAGTGGTTGCTGTAAATGTAGAAACATTGGGACCTTATGACCCTTTAGGGGCAATAACTAATCTGCCTGGGTCTTTGCCTGTTTTCGGTAATAATTATTGCTAAAGCTGAATTTGTTTTTGTTATTTATAATAAGTACTTCGTGATATTGTAAGGGATTTATTGTGTACCGTATATATCTAACACCTGATTACTATATACTTGTTTTTAAAGATTTTCAACCAAAAGGAGATTGAATAAGCTATTTTTATTTTAGCATAGTTTTACCTGAAGTTTAATACAAATAGATTAATAATTTTCGGTTTAAAGTTTGGTCATGTACGTATAAAAGTGATTGGTTTTTGTGTTATGATTATAAAAAAGTTTTAAATGATTGATTCATAAAAGAAAAGGTGAAAACAGTTAAAGGCGCAAAAATGAAATTTCAAATAACGTAAAATTAATTTACAAAAACGTTAGAAATTTAGTGAAATTCTTGCTTAGCTAGTAAAATATTTTTTTAAGAACGTAGTATTATGAGTTTAATTAAAAAAAATTAATTAGATACGGATATTTTGATTTAAAGAGACATGAAAAACGCCTATTTTTTAATATTTTTGAAATATCTTTCTTTAAGGGCAAATAGTGGATGGAAATTAGTATTGGGAAGATATTTACTTACTTTTCAGATCAGTTACTGACTGACTGACATATCTTCACCAGGGATCGGATTTAAGTAATGTTATTTAAAGATAATATGGATATTCCTAACTTCACAGAATTTCAGTTTCTATTGAAAATTTTAGTTTTATTTATCTGAATTATCGACACAATAAAATTTAAAAACCATCACGGTACTTACTCGTAAGATATTAAATAAATATACTATTGCCAATAAGTTACGGGTCCCTTTATTCAGAAAAATCCGGGAACATGTTGACATCAACATGTTGGTTCCAAGTGCATAAATCACACTTATTTGCTAATATGTCTAGAAATTTAATAATTGCAGGTAATTATAAACTAGATTCTTATAAAAGGCAATTCTTTGAAATACAACCCCACGCAATGAAAGGGGATGAGTCAGTTCACTGATATAAAACTGCAGGAAACCAAATTATAAGACATAGAGTAAATGTTTTTCCTCATCTACTATACTCCTAATACCTCCTAATACCTAATACCTTCAGTGTTGGACCTACTCTATTGGAGTTCCAGCTCAATAAGCCACATGCAGTGACGTGCGAAGAAAGACACGGGTCTACATTACTGCTGCTTAGTGTGCCAGCGAGAGCCAACGCGTAAATTTTGCTGAAAATCAGAAAAAACCCTGATTATAAAAAATAACTCTTTGTATATATAATTCTACTTTACGTGTGTATGTCACTGTACTCCTCCTAAACGGCTTGACCGATATTTTTTTGTATGCGTTTGGGTGGCACCCTAAATGGTTTAGATTCACAAATCAGCCCGGTAGATGGCGCTGCAGTCGGTATCATACAGGACAACGTAGCTAGTTAGTTACTAACAAACTGTTTCGAGTAAATTGAGTAACTACAGCATGATTGATGACTATTGTTTATAGTCACTGTATCTATCTATACATATAAAATGCTTTGTCCTGAATGACTGACTGACGGATCAACGCACACCCTAAACCGCTGATTATAGAGAACTGAAACTTGTAGGGTGTGTTCTTTGTATGGCGTAGGTATCCGATAAGAAAGGATTTTCTGTAATTCTACCCCTAAGGGGGGTGAAAAAGGGGTGCAAAGTTTGTATCGGACAACGTGATTCCTTGGTCCAATGTACCTCAAATTTTGCATAAACATTTTTTAACAAAATTGATGAAGGACGTGTTTTGTATTTTATTGAAATTGATCATGATTGATTATTTTGGCGGTGATTTGCTTCGAATTTGATATCAATTGGATCGCCGCTTCAGGTATAAAATTGAGTATTGTGGGAAAAATTCGAATCGCAATTGTTCGGCTTTTAAATATCCTCCAGCTAATAATACTGACTACCGTTGTTATAATCTTTTACATACTCTGTAAAAATTAAAAATCGATTGATTTTGTTTATTTTTCTTTTTTTTTTCTTTTCTTTATTAATTTATTTGAATTTCCGTATTTTTGTTCAGTAACTTGACAAATAAAATACACAAAAAGTTTAATAGAATTGTGGGGCGAGTCTGACTTTGACTTTGACTTTAATATTAACAGCTATCATCGTTACAATCTTTTACATACTGTGTAATTTAGTATCGATTTATTTTGATGATTACTGGTTTTTTTTTAGGCCGTCAGTTTTTTTAAGACCTTTATTAACATTATAAATTTTTTAACAGTCCTCTGTTTTATTTATATTATTGCTTTGATAAAATATACAGAAAAAAAAATACAGTGAACTGGTGTGTTCTCTCACAAATGTCGATTTACAATGAATCAGTGACATTTCTCTTAAAAAATAATAAAAATATTTTGCTTTTTAACTAAACTTAAATTCTAAAAGGTAAAGGCGAAACGATTTTCAAAGAATAAACGGAAAAAAATCCAGCTTTAAATAATTTATTAAATTTATGAATGCACAAATAAATAAGTAACATTTTTTATTATCTACAATTTATATTCCCAACATGTTCATGAGATTGGGGACACCACAACTACAAGGTGGGGGTGAAGGAGAAACGGGAGAAACAATATTGGGATAATTAGAAACAACGTTACTACTGACAAAATTGTTAGGACAAACAGAAGTTGAAGTAGGCATTTGCTTTAGCGCTGCTAAGAAATTAGGAGAAACCATGTTAGGAGAAATAGGATTAGGACAACCACAAGGAAACTTTGGGGAAGAAAAGACTTCATTTATGTAAGGTGCAGCTAATTGCAAAGCTAAATTACTTGATCCATATTGACTTTGTAGCAAATTGCATACAATCATAATTTCTAGTGCATTTACTAGGTTTTTACAAACTGAAGGAGTGCAATCTGAGACAACAATAGTATTTGACGGCGTTGATGATTGAATAGGTACTAAGCCGTTACATGGAGATTCAGAAATAAGTCTAGGAGATGTAGAAACTGGTGTAGTGATGATGTTTCTTGAGTTTTCTATAATTCCATTTTGTATTGGTCGGTTAATAAAATTGAAAGACGTTTGTCCCATGCATGGACACTGGGCCAAAACCTGCGGGAGAGAAAGTAAATAATTTAGTAAGATTCTGCAGAGAAATCAATTCGATTAAAAAATCAGAAAAGGTTTTATCATAATATATCTTTAACAAATTCAATCAGAATATGAAAATAAAATGCTACCATTTTATTTAAACCATTTCTCTGATTTTTACAACAAATCTATCTGAACTGTAATTAATCAAATGCTTACATATTTGGAATTTTTTTTATAAGTAATAATGAAGTTTTTTTAAAGGAACATAATCCATGTTTTTTTTATTTACATAATTTAAATACCTGATTGTATAAAGATGACAAACTTAATAAAAATAGACTAATTATCAGCATAATTTTTTTGTGTATATTTCTAAATTAATAAAGAAATATCGGAGTATAGTATGCTTTCAATCAGAGCTGTTAATAACTAATAATTTTACCTCATTGGTTATCTATTATATGTGATATTTATCATCGTTTTTTTCATTAGTTACTTTACTAAGATTAGATAACTTGAACCCTATGACCTAACTATGGCCCAAGAATATAACAATCTAACTAAATGATTGGGCTGTAGTTGCTTAAGTAGTTACCAATGTTATCTTTACTTAAAAAATATTTCATCATCTACTATTTTCGACATTGCTCAGGTAGTTAGCAAACTGAAGTGAGCCATCAGCAGGCCTCATCGCTTGTCAAGCCCAAAACCAGCAGGTACCTATGTCAATTTCTTGTTTGGTGACCATGAATCCGAAAACGGCCACCTTCTTATAAGTGTTGGGCACTCTTTACTTAAAGGCAATAAAAAAAATTATAATAAATTACAATGCTTTCAAAGGATTTACAATGCTTTACTGAAAAGTAAAATCTGAACCTTGAAGTGGAATGTCAAAAATTTGCAACCAAATATACGAGGCAAATATTTACGACATACACTAACATATACGAATATTGTACAACTCTTACAATTTATATACAAGTACATACTTAGGTCAAATTGATAACTTTTTTTTTTTAAGTCGATTTAAAAGCAGGTATCAAAACGTATTTTATCCTTGTCTCGCAGCCTTATAATACCGCTTTCCGTTTTTGCGGTGATTCTGATTAAGTTTTACTAGAAAAAGTTTTATGTGTTAGTCGCCACAGTTTTAAATATTTATTTAGTTGTTCATGTGGGTTTTTTTGCGGGTATGTACGCGATATCATTACCGCTCGTGAGCCAATTTTAAAAAAGTTGATCCCCTACCTTTTGATATATGTTCAAGTAACAACAAAAAGTTATTGAAAAATTACACCAACTGAAAAAACCCTTTTAAACATCAAGTTTGATAAAAAAATTTACAACTATCTGAAAATATTGATGACTAATAATTAAAATATATTAATTGTATAGGTTATGTTAGGAACGTGAAGTAATACAAATCACATTACTATGGACTACTTTAATTCTTACAGTTGACATAAAATGCAAGGTTATTTGTAGACAAGGTTACTAATAAACATTGAACTTGACAATTAAACATGCGAGTGTCCGCAACATTTATTATTCATAGAATATGGCATAGTGCGGATCAGCGAAAACTTATGTTATCAAAAGGCCCAGCACAAGTTTACAAATTTTGTACTTTAGAAAACTCTTCAGAAATAATAAAGCTTTTAACATGTTCATATTTGGAGAAAAAAATATCATAGTTCTGATACGAATTTTCAACCCCTATTTTGCCTAATGCGACATTATTTTCTAAAAAAAAATTTAACAGGTCAATCTTAATTTGAAGGCCATATTCAAATAATGGATTTTTATTCAACCCAACTTTTAACCACATAGGCGAAAAATTTATCAAAACTCTTTTTAGTGAAATTTTATGTCACATAATATATACATATAATAAGGTACTTTGCGTACTTTATTTGGCGTAGACTAAAAATAAAATATAAACAAAATAAGCTTCAATTTTAAGCATATATTTTGACTAATATTGTCATTATCAATGCTAAATATATATAATAAGATATAATGAAATTAAATGTAAATAAATCTAGGGTTGTTCTTATTTTAATTGTTTGTTTATAAATACGTTATTGACAGTGGGGTCATGCTAAGCCCTTTGCATGCTGCAGATACCGAGTCATCAATTTATCATATAATCATATGGACAAAGTACTTATTATAAAGTAGTAGTTAAAGAGCCAGTGGACGGCAGGAGCATGAGATAGGGGTAGCTAAGCGCGGTGCGGTGTGGTACCTAATTAGATGAACTAAAAAAGCATTGTAAGAAAGTTGCCGTTTTGATATTTAAAAGCTTCTGCCACCACGTTACGATCGCGGTTGTTATCTGCTAAAACTGGTTAAGCTATTCGAAATTTACTTAGTAATAACCAAACTTTTAGTGAGCGGGTTTTATTCCGCAATAGATGTGATAGAAAACTCAATGGAAGCGGTCACACTAATGATTTTTTTTCCGCCACGGAATTTAAAAACGCGGCTAGTCACATTTCCATTCGATTCAAACCGCGTCTGAAATGTAGTGTATGGAATTATATCAAAGCGTTGGCACTGTGGCTTTCCGCGCGCGGTTATTTCTCACCAGTAATGCATAGACAACGCAGAACCGACACGTATCCTGAGCTCGCCAACACAGTCATCATTATTGGATACGGAAGACAGAATGCAGTTCAATTTCCGGACTAAGTTAATAAACATAGTCGAAAAAAGGCTCGCAATTGTTGGTGTATTAGAGGTTGCAGCCAGAATCGATTTGCATGTTTTTCGCGATGGCACAAGCTTTCTGTCGGAAATCCATGTCGACATACATACACATACATTGTAGGTAGGATAGTCGGGTGTCCTTGCTCTAGTCTCGCCACGCAACTTACCTCACGATCTGCTCTGTCTAGACGCCTTTGACGGGCGACTGTATAAATGAAACTATTGTTTCAGATGTGCTAGTACGTTGGACTGCTCTTTAGCAAGGTTATCAGTTGTATAGTTGCCTTGGCACTTGTTTGTGCCCGGTACGACGATAGGTGGGATGAACTACCATCAGCATCAGTGGAATGTGGATGTTCCGAGCTTTGACGGTAACATCTCTAAACACCCCTACGGTGATAAATGTCGTAATGATATATTATTGTTATTATTATTGTGAGTAGATGTAAAACCCAAAATCTTAGATGGCAACGTAAGGCGGAACGTAATTCCCCTTCCTAATGTGATAGCATGCCCAAAAGAGTTCAGTTTGGAAGAATTTAACTGATCTTGTAACACATAGTCCTGAGTACACATTTTGACGAGAAAAAAGAAATGTTATACTTCAAACTTTAATTAAGTTTGCTTATATTAAAATAATTTGACTATTAAAACATATAGAACAAAAAATAATTCTTATACTCAATTTCTGGGTTCCGTACCCAAAGGGTAATTAGCGGAACCCTATTACTAAGACTTCACTGACCGTCCGTCCATTCGTCTGTCACCAGGCTGTATCTCATGAACTGCGATAGTTAGACAGTTGTTATTTTCACAGAAGATGTACTTTTGTTGCCGCTATAACAACAAATACCAGAAAACAGAATAGAATAAATGTTTAAGGGAGCTCCCATTCAACAAACGTAATTTTTTTTGCTCAATTTTGCTCGATATTGATAACGGCAACAGGTAGACGCTTAAAATATTCACAGAATATTTAGTTATATGGTCAATTAAAAATAAATAATGAAATTAAAATAAAAGAAATATTTAGGGAGGATTCCCATTGTTGTAAGCGTGATTTCTTTGTTGTTTTTAACCCTACGTGCGCGAGTTCGACTCCCACTTGGCCAATTTTTGGCTTTAGTTCTAATTATTTGGAAAACTAAGAGTAATATTTTCTTGGTTCTTAATTTGTAAAATATATATTAATATAACCAATCACATTTGCATATTTCATAGTTCTAAATAAATATAAAAAATTTATTTCGACAAAAAACCGAGAAAATCAAGATTTTCAACGTGCGTTCACCTCTTAGCGTCTATCTTACGTGGAACTGTGTCTCTTCTATATGCTTCAATAGTGTGATATGTTTGTACACTAGTCGATACGGCTTTTCCTAGTGTATGTCATAGCCTTAATAACTAATATGTTTTTATACATTTAACGTTTAAACTATGTAAAGTAAAACACCAAAATTCACTAAAATAATCTATCTATACATATAAAATGCTTTGTCCTGAATGACTGATGGATCAACGCACAGCCTAAACCGATCATCGTAGAGACCTGAAACTTGGAAGGTGTATTCTTTGTATGACGTAGGCATCCGATATGAAAGAATTTTCCGAAATTCTACCCCTAAGGGGGTGAAAAAGGGGGGCAAAGTTTGTATGGGACAACGTGATTCCTTGGTCCAATCTCTTCTAAATTTTGCATTAACCTTTTTTAACAGAATCGGTGGAAGACGTGTTTTGTATTTTATTGAAGTTCATCCCCTCATGGGGTTAAAAAGGGGAAGAAAGTTGATATCAATATTCCTTTGTGCTTTTGATTTTTTAAATTACATTTTATTTTGACACATGTTTGACAACACAATTCGATTTTATTGCAGTTGGACTCACGCACCGAGGGTTCCGCACCATTTACGTACTTTACAAATACAAAAAAAAATGTTTTTTTATTTTTATATTTGTGTTGATTGAATGGAAAGTAAATTTATGACGTATTAAAAAAAAACTACTTACTAGATTTTGTTCAAACCAATTTTCGGTCGAAGTTTGCATGGTACATCATATATTTTTTTTAGTTTTATCATTCTCTTATTTTAGAAGTTACGGGGGGGGGGGGGTCACAATTTAACACTTTGGAAGTGTCTCTCGCGCAAACTATTCAGTTAAGCAAAAAATAAGATTAGAAACCTCAATATCATTTTTAAAGACCTATCCATAGATACCCTACGTATGGGTTTGATGAAAGTTCAGTTGTAAGTATGGGGAACTCTCAAAATTTATTGTTTTTTTCTATTTTTGTGTGACAATCTTAATACGGTTCACAGAATAAATCTACTTACAAAATTTCAACAGTATAGTTCTTATAGTGTCGGAAAAAAGTGGCTGTGACATGACGGACAGACAGACAGTCAGACATGACGAATCTATAAGGGTTCCGTTTTTCGCCATTTGGCTACGGAACCCTATAAAGGTTAAACTCACTCAAAAACATAAGCAAATCTTCTTGTATACTATAATTACTAACAAATATTATAAAGCTGAAGAGTTTGTTTGTTTGTTTGCTTGAACGCGCTAATCTTAGGAAATACTGGTCCGATTTGAAAAATTCTTTCAGTGTCAGATAGCCCATTTATCGAGTAAGGCTATAGGCTATATATCATAACGCTAAGAACAACAGGAGCGGAGCACTAATGAAGAATATTTCAAAATTAGGTTTTTTTTTTCTTTCGAGAGCTTCCGCTGCGTGCGCTGCGTAAACGGTTAAGGTTTCGCTGAAATCACGTATGACAGAATTGTTTTCCTTTACAAGTTCTAAAAAAGCGACAGCATATGTCTATATTCTAAGTTTGGCTATAACCTTTTTTATGCTAACCAAATTTGTTCTAAAATAATGCATTATTTGCGACGGTGTTTTTACAAACATGATATTTATCTTTATGTTAATAAATACTATATTCATATTGCCTATCTATCATAATGAATATCATAGGAGTTATCGCAGTTTTAAATTAACATCGCAGCAAAAATATAATCAAGTACTGCACGCGCATTTATGATGTGCAAGGCCGGCGGACAGTCATGAGGGGTAAGGGCGGTACGTATTATTAAAAAATATTTTCACCTTCTACGTAAACAAAGTCGCGAGTTAGAGTAAGGGTTAGCCCAAAGGAACTATATCTGACTGACTGACTGACTGTTCTATCACCGCACAACTCCAACCACTTGACGGATCGAGCTGAAATTAAGCACACATTTTTTTTTTTTTTCCCCATTTATAATTTGCCATCAGTCGTAAGACTATAATCAAATATGTTGGGATGCAGTTGACGTTTTTAGAAGTATGAGGCCAATATCCCATATTCAATATTTAAGGTAGTACATTTGCCCTTTTAAGTCTCTTAAATTTGTTGGGTTGGAGCAACATTTTGGTGAGAGGATTAGGATGAACAGTGAGCCGATCCTTGTAGTTTATTTTGTAACGCTCTATTTCCTCAGAGATAGTTGGGATTTCAAGATAAGAGTGGATTTCCTAGTTCCGGGCATACCAGGGAGCTCCTGCAATCACTCTTAAAATGTTGTTTTGAGTTCTCTGTAGGCGCTCAACGTTTGACTTGCTTGCAGTGGACCACATTAGTATGCCATAGGTCCAGATTGGTTTTATAACAGCATTGTAAATGAGCAGTTTGTTGGTCAGTGACAATACAGATTGTTTTCCGAGGAGCCAAAGGAGATTCCTAAAACGAAGGTTGATTTCGTCTCGCTTCTTGTTTATGTGGTCTCTCCATATGAGCCGTTGATCCAAGTGGAAACCCAGGTATTTTACACAATGAGTTTGAGGAAGTGTGTCTTCTCCTAGTTTAACTGGCGGACATAATCCTTTCCGTAAGGTGAATGTTATGTGGTTGGATTTCGAAGCACTTGCCTTTATTCTCCACTTTTGTAGCCAAGTTTGTGTTATTTTGAGCTGGTTTTGCAGTTCGTGGCTCGCCTGTACGGGATCCTTGTTACAAGAGAGAAAGGCTGTATCATCAGCAAAAGTGGCAACACTAATCATAGACGATAGTTGAGGAAGATCACACGTAAAAATGTTGTATAGCACTGGTCCAAGCACAGATCCCTGAGGTACTCCAGCTAAGATTTTTCGGAGAGTGGATCTGGATTCACCCTGCTTTACTTAAAACCATCTGTCAGCCAAGTAAGATTGAACAACAGGGAATATTAAGTGAGGCAAATATTTTTTTATTTTGCACAACAAGCCTCTGTGCCAGACTCTGTCAAAAGCCTGCTGAACATCCAAAAAAGCAGCTGAGCAGTACTCTTTCTTCTCCAGACACTGCCGAATAGTGTGGTAAACCCTGTGCATTTGCTCAGTTGTAGAGTGGTGTTTACGGAAACCAAATTGGTGGTGGGGAATGATGTCCACTTCACTAAGGCATTTGTTAAGTCTTAGGAGAAAGACTCGTTCCCAAAGTTTTGAGAGAACAGGAGTGAGGCTAATAGGCCTGTAGGACGAAATTTCACTGGCTTGAGGATCATGGTAATCAGTGAGACTTTCCACAGCTGAGGGAAATAGTTTAGTCTGAAAATAGCATTGAACAGAATTGTAAGAAACAAAATGCATTTCCTAGGCAAAGCCTTTAGAATCTGGGGAGTTATCAGGTCGTATCCAGGGGCTTTGTTCGGATCCATCTTTGCTATCTCTCTAGTTACTTCAGTGGGAGTTGTCATTGATATTAAGGGACATAGCTGAAAGTCCTGACTGAGGATTTGGTCTAACTCCTTATCATCATCACCAACAGCAGCGTTAGGTTGAAATACAGATTCTAGGTAGGTAGCAAAAGCTTCCGATTTTTGATCATCTGTTCGTGTCCATTTATTACCAGTTCTGACTGGATGAGAAAACTGTTGGGGTTGTTTTGTATCTCTTGTTATTTTCCACAAATTGAGCTCTCCACGGCCATTAGGTGACATATTCTGCAGCTTTCTCTTCAATGTTTCATTGGCTGAATGTTAAAGTAAGCATTTAAGTTCCTTGATGGCACGATTGAGGCGGGTTTTGTCAGAGGGACAACGGGACTGCTGCCATATTCTTCTTAGTAAGATGCAATTTGACTGGGAGACTTGCAGATCTGGGGTGTTTGCCCAAGCAGCGTTTTGTACAAGGTTTGTGATGTATGCAGTGGCCTCGTCAATGTATTCAGAAGTTTTCAGTGGAACTTTGAGGTTAATATTCTCATTAAGGTATTCTTGGAAGGATTCCCAATCAGTTCTGTGATTGCATAGAGATTCGTAGCCATTTTTGTTTGTGACTATTGAAGAGCTTATATTTAGTATGACAGGAGTGTGGTCGGATGATCCATCTAGATTTGCTTCAATTGTGGTATACAACTTTCCAATGTTTCTGGTAATGAAAAAATCTAGCAAGTCAGGTAACTTGTGAGGATCTGAAGGCCAATAGGTTGGTTCGCCAGTTGATATGGTTAGCAGGTGTTTTCTGTCAACGCATTTTTTTAATTCGCGTCCTCGAGTGACAGTTGTTCTCGAGCCCCAAGATTCATGCTTAGCGTTCCAGTCCCCTCCAGCTATAAAACGGTTGCCAAGTGTCTCCAAGTAGTGTGAGAACATGGACTCACTAATTTTGTGCTTAGGTGGGCAATACACAGCAGATAGATTTATAGCACCCATTTTGTCTTCAATCTGTACATTTGTTGCTTGTAAGTGGTCTGTGGCATATGGGTTAAGAGCGCAATGTTTAATGCTTTTTTTGACAACAATAGCAGTTCCAGCATGGGCTTTACCATCAGGGTGAGGAGTCAGATATGTGCAGAAGTTGGGCAGGTTAATTCTACTTTTTGATGAAACATGGGATTCAGATATTAAGACGATATCTAGGTTGTTGGAGTTGATAAACATTTCTAGTTCGTTTGTGTTGGGTGCTAGGCCGTTAATGTTCCAGGTGGCTATAGCTATAGCACACATATAGCTATTATGATGTAGGCGTGTGCTAAAAAAAAGGGTTATCTTTTTTTTAAGGAAGGACTAAACGGGGGTTCAAAGTTTGTATGATGCTCGCGAGGTTAATCCATAGTTAATTCGTTTTTAGTAGTTAATTATTTATTATTTTTGAGAAAGAGAGAGAGAGGGAGAGAGAGAGATGGAGAGATAGTGTTAGTAGGTTTTTTTCTACAATTAAGGAGTTGCCGTAAGAATCCTACGCCGATTACCAAATTTAGAGCGGGCGAAGCCGCTGGCAAAAGCTAGTTAAGGTAATAAGAGATTAAGAGGAAACATAGAACGTCCTAAAGATAATAGTGGATTATTCACGGGTCACGTAATTTAAGTTACAATGCAAATCCTGAGCTAAGGATTCAAGGGTAACTACCAAGCAAAACGACGTATTTTAAAGTTAATGCCCAAATCACGTGAGGGAGTTCAGACTAGAATCCTGAGTTCAATGAGGGTTTTAAGTTCGCTCAAGACGGAATCACTTTTATTCTCGAGAATACTATGAATGTTACACCTTCTGCGAGACAATTTAAAGTACTTTTCTGATAAATACATGACACCTTTTGTAATTGTCCATTTGTGCAAATCGTTCTTCAAAAAGCTTATTATGATAATAAAAGCGGCCAAGTGGTTGTGCACGCATTAAGTTAAAATTCCGTTGACTGAGAATTATGCCGAGTGTCTAATAAACGAATTTTTATTGGTAGTATTTATAAAGCTCTATTACCGCGATTTTTTAGTTGTTTTTTTATGTTTGGATCACGCGGTCTAAAAGAGGGAGCACAAATTTATCAACTTTGGTAGCCAGTAACTGGCAAGAAATAAATTTTGAGACACACACGATAGGAAAAGTGTCGGACAACCGTCCGGAATCGTGACAACTTGTGCCTTTCACTTTTTATGTCTGTCTCTCTCGCTCTTAGGCGGGCTAACCATGCCGCGTGCCTCTCACTCGCTCTCATTGTGAGCGCATAACGTGAGCGGAGCGTAACGCAGTTTCTTGAAGTGTCACCCGGCAAACTAATTTATAAGACGTTGTCACGTCAAAAATGTTATTAGTATTATATTGTAATTATAATAGAATTTTTCCAACGACGGCGAAATTATAAGGTTGTGACATACGAACGGATGAGCGGACAGAGAGACGAATGGAAGGACGTGGAAGAATCTATAAGGGTTTTGTTTTTGCCATTGGGCTACGAAACCCTAAAAATGCATAAAATTAGGAATATAAACATTAAATTAGGGAAATTATACAATCTTGTGATAAAAATTCAAAAGAACGACTGCTGGCAAATTTCTTTTGACGTTCCTTTGGCTGAGAAAAATAGTCTTACTCGTTTTCTCAAACCAATTGTTTAATGATTTTTTAGTTTCTATGAGACAAAAACAGCGAATATTTTTAATGTAATTTCCACTTTTTATAGAACGGTATGATTCGGTGTTAAAGAATGTAAATATGGGTTCTTCTAAAAAAGGAGTGATTATAATTTTGAAGGATCGGCAACTCGCGAGTTTGTTACAAGTGACCATAGACTATACGGTGACGGCTTAACATAAGGCAGGCCGTGTGCCAGATATTTGTTATAATTATTATCTCGCACCAAAAAATAAGGAAACGAGTATTTAAAAAAAAACAAAAAAAACATGTATAATCAAAGTTTATTAATATAAAATAACAAACATAAATTCTCAACATTAACAAAAAACTTTTTTTCAATTCATTTTCTAAATACAAGATAAGAACCTATCTAACAAATCTTGATCATATCTCCGGCTTTTTTGGACTGAAGAAGTCGTCAACGTCTCTGTTTTGGGTGATGGTTTGTTGGCTGCATCTCCCTTTGTCAAGGAAGTATTTTCCTTAGTCAAAGAACTATTTGCCTTTGTCAAGGAACTATTTGCCTTTGTCAAAGAACTATTTGCCTTTGTTAGGGCAGTATTTGCTTTTTTCAAGGAACTATTTGCCTTTGTCAAGGACGTATTTGCCTTTGTCAAGGAATTATTTGTTTTTGAAAATGAAAAGGGTTCGATCGGATTGTTTGTTTTCCTCTTTTGACATCTGCATATTGGTTGTGAAGAGGGTGGTAAAGGAACCTGCAGTTCTGGTACCAATGCAGGAAATTCTTCAGTAATACCTAGCAACTCTGATGAAGATATCACTGGTGAAGGCAATAACGTTAATTGTTCAGGTTGATCAAATTCAATGAAGTTTGTACAAAATGGACAGTTATATACTGGAGGCGGTAACTCTACGGCTGTTTCTACAGGATCTTCCAAAATTCGGGGCAATAATGCTGGATCGGTTAGAAGGTTAATATTGTAATTGGTAGGTAGTACAGTTATTTTAGGAGCCAAAGGAGTTGATGGTAGAAAATAAGCGTAGGCCTGGCTTGGTTCAGATGGTGGTAGTATAGTAGCAATAGGACCTGGTGTAGGAGGATTTGGATATATTTGTGGTCTCGGATAAGGTGTTGGTGGTGGTGGAGGATAATTAGGGTATAATGTTGGTGGAATTGATTGTAGGGGTGTCTGGCAAGTCGGTGGTAGTAAAGGTGGCAGTGGTTGTAATGATAGTAGGGGTGGCTGGAGAGTTGGTGGTTGATTTGAAGGTGGTGGCGGGTAATTATTTACAAGTATTGGGGGTGGTAAATTATCTGAATTTGTTCCTGCTGTGGGAAATAATTCAGCTGGGCTTATTAATGGTAGAGGACAATTTGGTATGGGATCAAATAGGGTCGGTGGTGGTACTGGCTTCAGTCTTTGCGGTGCTGGTCGTGGGCATGGTGCTTGTGGCGTTTGTGGTATATATGGCATCGGAGGTGGCTTATATATAGTAGTAGGTGGTTTATAGGGTGTCGGAAGTGGGCTATATGTAGTTGTAGGTGGTTTATATGTGGTAGGAGGTGGCTTATATGGGGTTGGAGGAGTGTTGTATGTTGTAGGAGGATTGTATGTTGTAGGAGGTGGGCTATATGGGATTTGGGGCGGTGTCGGTAAACTCGGTAAACTACAAGAGCAAGGTGGTAAAGGTGATGTTGGCGGTGGATATGGAAAAGGAGGAGCTGTTGGTAGGCTACAAGCACAGGTTGGCACAGATGAAGGAGGTGGAGAGAAGGCAGGTTTATATGAAGCGGAAGGTGGTCCTGGCACACTTTGAGGGCAAGTTGGTAAAGGGGGAGGGGGAAGTGGATAGGGAAGGCCAGGCTTAGGGTAGTTGGGGTACGGTGGCGGTGGTGGATACGAAGGCTGCTGCGAACATTGCGAATGGACAATCTGAAACGTTTAAAAAGATTTAATTTTATATCTATTTAAATTAGATGTATCTTAATAACTAGCTTGTGCCCACGTCATAAGTCTCGCCTAATGTAAAGCTTACTATTTGGTAAGCAGTGTTATTTAGGAAATCGTTTATCACAATCATATTTAGCAAATGGTGATAGAAAAAATAAATAAAAAATAAGTAAAATCGCAAACGTCACATAATCGAGCGAAGTCACGGGTAAAAACTTGTCATTAAATTTAAAAGTTAATAACACATACAAAGCATCAGTTTCCCAATCAACTTAAGAATAATAAAAAAATACGCAAATGAACGTTATCCGACTTCAAGGAGGAGAAAAAAGCTAACTATGCTTTAACTAAGTTCTGTTAGGTTTTCGAGATTACTGAATTCAAAACTTATTAGTTATTTAAAATCAAGGTGGTAGATTTAAAATGGAGTTTTTTTTTATGTAAAGAATCTTCGATATCAAGAAAAACGAAAGAGAAGTTGCTCGTGCGGGAGTTGCTACCAGACAGATTTTTTTTATTTTTATTAGGTAGATACTTGGACATCAGTAGGTAAGGGATCACCTTAATTAAAATCGGCTCACAATTAACAAAGACATCGCGTGACATAAAACGAAACACATAATAAACTTCCCACAATAACTAAACATTCTCGCAGGTATATCTTAACATATAGGTAACATACCTACGTAAACAAATCCTAGAATCACATTTGCAAACCCACATAAATTAGCAATCCTCCACAGATACAGGACAACCAGCTTTTCTGATCCGGTGTATGATCGCTAATGTCGTGTAAATTCACACCATTTCCATATGGCGTCTGTGGTATAGATTTTTGGTCAGAAAAAATGTTGTACCCATGTCGGGGCTATGCCCAAACAAATGCAACTCATACAAATTGAAAAAAAAGCCCATCAAACATAGACCTCTACCTTCTTAGAAGACCTTTAAGGTCGGTTAAAATTAAAATTAGCTCAAAAATAAAAAATAAACATTATATTTATTACCTTAAATATGAAAAGTTCCGCAAAAAATATTGAAAAAATTGGCGTCATCACAAAATGTCAGCAAACTATAGCAAATTCCAATAAGAACGCAAATGCAAGCAATTTTTTGTGTCCTTAACTTATAATAGTAACATTGCGTAACAATGTAAAATATGTTGTTATAAAATCATTATCAATATTATTGAAACTTTTTTCTAGGTAACTAGGTTACTTAAGACCTATCATTATTTGTCATTCCTACTGTCTTGAAAACATTAATAGATAATGATCAAATGCTATGTTCAATAATTCATTATGATAGAAGGGAGCTAGGCTGCTCATTACAGACGAGGTTGTGGGTTGCAGCCCGAGCTGAAGGCGAGAGTGCAATTCAGCCAAGTGGATATTGAGCAAGCTCACGAGTGTCTTACAGCTGTTTTTAACACACTTACACAGTAAATACTTATATTAATGTTAAAATGTAGTAAAAATATGATATTTTGTGGAATCTTATAGTTTTGACAGGTTATTAACAAATACATTTGATTTTATTTTCCAAAGATAAGAACTTAGACCATAAGCATAATTTCTGCTAAAACCTCATATGAGTATCTGCAATGTCAAAAAATTCCAAAACGCACCCTTTACCATCTCAAAGAGCATTGGAATCCTTGGTGTTGGAATGTTCAGTCCCGAGATCATTTGCAAGACAAGGTGAAGCTGGCGTCTCAAATACTTGGAGACTTAAAAGAGCGAAGCAGTATTTCACTTTTGGGGCAAAGGTTGTTGCTTTATAAGTCGCAAGTCCGGTTTCTATTTGCACCGCTGCACTGCTTTGGATGCACCCGGATACAAGCGTGGCCGTTTTGACTCGGTTCAAAGATGGTCTAAGGGAATCGTCGACGATCCCAAACCCACTAGCCGTATCAAACTCTTAAGTCTAAGGAGTGACTTTTCCGCACTGTGTGTGTTCCACCGCTTGTATAATAGGATGTCCTCTGAGAAATTGTTCGAAATTATGCCCACGACTACTTTCTACCATCGCACCGCGCGTCATCAGCAGGGAATTCAACCTTACACCCTAAAACCTAAATGGTCACGCACAGTGCGGTTCCAAAGAAACTTCCTCTCGCGAACGCTTAGGTTGTGAAATGAGCGGGGCTCAATTGGCAGGGGTGCCAAGGTTTTCCCTAAGGGCTACAGTATGGGATTCCGCAAAAAAAATAAGTTATTAGACTTTTGAAGGGTCGGCAACTTGCGAGCGATGCCCCATGTGATGTAATCGTCTATTGGCTGCGGTTACCTCCTACCATCAGGCGGACTGTAATTTTGTTTCCGCCCTAAGTGGTATAAAAAAACCACACTGTAAAAAGTTGGTGGTAGACAAAAAAGTTACTTACAAACTAAAAACTGAGATGCAGCTGAGCGTGAAGACCATAGATTAATATATGGTGAAGACCACACCACGAAATTGCGTATTATTTCAAATGTTTATGGTAATGTCTATCTATTAATGGTGGCATATTAGGATATTGTGAAAAAATCATCATGCTGATAAGTTCTAAAAAAAACTACACTCTGTGGTGGATGGATGGATGTGAGTGTTTTATTTGGTTTTCGTGTCAGCATCTGAAAGACTAAATTTACGTTTATAGCACAAACGTAAAACGTGTGAAAATGTTTCTCTCTCAGTTGGATAGTTTCTTTTAAGAGCTATCGTAAATCCAAGAATAACTAGACTTTAAGCTTATAAAAGTTACGAGCTGCACGTGCTGTTTATTGACCTAACTTTTATGTTGCTTTACAAAAGTAGCTATCTAAAAATTACGTACAAAATTTATTTGATCTTTAAATTCCCCTAAATCTGACACTATTTTTTTTTTCACGCTCTACTCTTTGCGAAAATACTAAAATAATCTGATGACTAAAAAGAATACCGCGAAAACAAAAACGCCGAATTCTTAAATGTTTGTTGTTTTTAGGGTTCCGTTCCCAGGGGGAGGGGCAACGGAGTCCTATTACTCAGACTACGCTGTTTGTCTGTCCGTCTCTTCGTACCATCAAAAGGCTCTATATTTTAGACCGAAATAGGTAGAAGCCTGATTTTTTTACAGAACAAGTGAAAATGTTAAAATTTAAGGGCATACAATACTCATACAAGAAAAACATTTTCGTTGTTTTTGGTCTATCTTATAAACAGAAAGACATGCAAACTTCAAACTTGCAGTGAAAAATGGCCAAGTGTGAGACGGGTCCAAGTAATTAGTATTTTAAATAACCGGTACAGCGCCAAATAGCTTATCATTAAGAGAAAACTTAAGTAAAGTTAAGCAAGTTCGAACTTGGTCAGTACTTGGATGGGGGACCGCTTAGCAGCATACTTTTTTCATGCTTGTTTTTGTAAGTTACGTAAATGGTGGTAGGTACGGAACCCTCGGTCCAACTCGCACTTGGCCGGTTTTTCTAAAGTCATCCGTATTTCTGGGAACTAAGGAAAATTTTCACACAGAATAAGCAATCTCAAGTGGCAGTGAACACTTGGATCGGTCATATGTGTCGCATAGCCGTTGGGACAGTCGTGTTCTAAAGTGAAGACCACGGATAGGTAACCGCAGCAAGATTCGCCAAGGTAGCCAGCAGAGGCTTTATAAGAAAAGCGGAACACCAAGTTTGGTTATATTCAACAGGGGATAATTCGTATGGCTGTGCCAAAAACATCTAGTATTAGATTAGTATGAATAACACAAGGCTTGGTGGTGTACTTCTAAAAAGGCGACATAGTTAAATATTTATTTTTTTTGTTCTTAATGTTAATGCAGTTGGGTTTTTTATTTATTTATTTTTATTTACAGCATTTTAGTTTTTGGTTTCTATTTTACTTTTTATTCGATATAACACTCAGGATATGAATACCTTTCATTAGAAACCTCATTCTTCATTCTTCGAAATCAATTCAGCCGTTTAGGCTACAGGAGGTCACAATGGAACTGACATACCCACATACATACATACCTACACACATACGCGCAATATACATTACCCTCCTTATGAGTCGAATAAAAAAAATTTTGTTATAAAAATACAAGGACATTTTTAGCATCATATTTCGTCAATTTACTTTAGAATATTAGGAAGTGAAATTATAATTGTACGCAATGTCATAAGGGTCCTGCCTGGAGTAAAAAGTCTATCTGGAGTACGCAGTTTGCGGCACTCTTTTTGTCTTTTTAGCCGTGATTGACTACTCTTCCGAAAAACAAGTGTGATGTCATATATGCTTTACTAGTGCAGTGTGCCCATGGACCACTACTTGAGCTTAGGTAACCCCCCTCCCCCCAATTTTATGTTACCAGCGGATATTAAGAGGCAGTACTACTTGACAGAAAACTTGAGTAATAAACTTATTT
This sequence comes from Apoda limacodes, assembly GCA_946406115.1. Lineage (NCBI taxonomy): Eukaryota > Metazoa > Arthropoda > Insecta > Lepidoptera > Limacodidae > Apoda > Apoda limacodes. The sequence continues at coordinate 45,787,588 of OX291540.1, forward strand.
GTACAAAAACATAAACCAACATCAGATCCACTAAAAAGTGAAAAATAAGCCCCTAAAGCAGACTTATTGACAGAACATTTAGCCACATGTTTTATTCCCCTAGAAATCGATTGCTTAAAATAAAGACAAGTAAAGATAGGTAAAAAAGTTCTGTTGGTATCCGACGTATGTCTACTTTAGGGGCAGTGGCAATCGACTTCAAAGCGAATAAAACATGTATCTATATGTTCTGTCAATAAGTCTGCTTTAGGGGCTTATTTTTTACTTTTTAGTAAAGTTGCTGGCTGTTTATGTTTTTGTTAAAAAAAAAGTTTTTTTTGTAATCTTTAGTTGCCCTATTTAACAAATTTCAATTTTTAGTTGGTTCTTAAAGTCATATATTAGTCAAGAGGACGAATTATTAAAATACATGACAAAACTACAAGCGTTCAAATTACTTTTTAACATTTGTCTACATACAAACCTACTGCGTAAGGGCTGACGGACTAATATGACAAAACTGTATAAAGGCTAACTTTTTTGCCTTGAAATTGGCAATGGAAAAACAGATAGACACGGTGAAATGACAGTGACTACGAAACCCTTATATTGGATAAAAAGATGAACGCACAGATATGACAAAGCTATAGAATGATTAACTACATAACATTCTGTTTTAACTACGGAACCCTAAAAATTAAAACGTCGAAATAAGTTTTTCTTGCAATGTCAAATGCGTAAAATGTTAAAATGGTCATCGAATTTCTTAGGCCTACCGTGCACTGCGGTAAAATGCTGTGCGGATTTTTTCAAAATTTGTAAAGTGTGAATAACTGCTGCAATGCAACATAGTTGTTGCGGTTCGTTTCCGCACGGAATTTTCGCAAAATATGCACTTAAGTATGTTAAACCCCACGCACTTAGCAAAAACACCGGCCGATCGCCGCAACAGTTAAAAAAATGTTGTTACTACGAGTTTTAGAGATAAAAGAGATTTTGTATTTTTACTGATAGCCTCCAACTAGTATGGCTTAAGTGAATTTTAAGCCCAATAGTCGTTATTTTTTTTTTCAATTTAAACGCACTCCAATTCTGATGCGTCCGCAACGCGTCGCGCCGCAGTGCACCCAACCTAGAAATAAGAATGCGCGTCTAAATAATCCAAATGCTACAACTTGAAAACATTTTCTCATCTAATTCTGGTTGTCTTAGACCAATCCTTACTAGATTAAAATGGGACATATCTGTGGGTTGGTCCTTCTCTATACGTAAAAATTTTCCAGATCGGTTTATAAATGACGGAATTCTGAGGTAACAAACATTAAAAAAAAGTAACGTACAATCGCATTGAGAACCTCCTCCTTTTTTGGAGTCGTTTAAAAACAAAGATGACTAAGCCGTATGTAACTAAGCCTGCGTAGGCAGTGCAGCTTCATCTGAACTATATGAGATTTTTATTGAAAAACTAGAAATTAAATAATACTTTTTTCGATTAAAACTGGTTAACAAAAAATGTTTTTTGTAAAGGTTTAATGAAAGCACTACCATGGTTTTGCTTTAGCAAAGGAGGTATTAGACTACTGCAATTGGAACTTTGAAGATTTCTTTGCCAAACCTTTTTTTAATGAACAAACGTTAATTTATCGTGTTTTCACCTTTGTGAGGGTTTGAACTACGAGGATATCCCGAACCGAGTTAGTTAAATTTCAGTCAGATGTACGCAGAAGATCTGGAGAAATCATAACCAAAAAAGTGTTATTGAAACAACATAAATATAATTATCTACTTACATTTATTTAACTAAAACTAATTAACAGTTACAATACAATAGGTCTCGCCAACGTAGATATCCCTGGGCACAATGGCGTGGCTAGTGTTGTGCCGCAATATGGCGGTGATACCGGAAAATACTCGCAAGAGCATATGGTACCGCAACCGCAACTGCCAGTACCACAATTACTGCATCCACCAGTTTGGCAACCGCAAGAATTGGAACCACAAGTACTGCAACCTCCGTTATTACAACCACAACTACCTAAACCATAATTACTGCAACCGCAACTGCCGGAACCACAATTACCGCAACTACAACTGGTACTACCACAACCACAAGGTCCAGTATAAGCCCCATTAAGTAAAGGAATCGCTGCGGGCAGGAAACCAAATCCACAAGGTAACTGTGGAGTAGGCGGAGGCAGTATTAGTTCTCTATTACAACACGTCGATACCGGTTTTACGCAAGTAGGAGTAGAAGCAACAGCTGACTGACACAGATACTGTGCCGAAACACTCTGAAATATTAAAAAAAAAAACAGTTTAGACAAATGTTAAATTAAAGTTAAATAACCAAAGTAAATTTAAAAAATCATGTATGTGAGTAAATAACGTTAGTATCGAGAATACTAAAATAACGTTAATAAAGATAAAAAAAAATAATTTTTAATAAAAACTTGTTCTGCTGTATATTACGAATAAGTATTTTTAGAAACTGATGTTTAAACTAATTAATAAACACGCTCGAAAGAAAATCGATAAGCTGATCAATCGATTGTGTTGTAAGTTATGTGCTTTCCAAACTAAAGTGCAATTCAGTTAGATAAGTAACGAAACGATTTGCTCATCGCATAGAAGTATGTGTGCTGATAGATACAACAAATGTTACAAATACGACACTTTTACGCAAGTATTTTAGTGAAGTATTAGAAATACTAACCCCAACAAACAGTGCCGTTAGGGTCAACACTATTTTCAACGTCATGGCAACTAATGTTCCTTTGACCTAGTTTTCCTCCTATAAATAGCTTTCCTTACCTAGAATAAGCAATTTCACATTTTCATTGCTAAATCTGAATAAAATAATTGTAAATGTGGAAATTATTGCTTAAGATAAAGATTACATGGTTTTGTTTTCGATTAGATATTATATTTATGAAATGCATCTAGGTAGTCGTGTAAGTGTTTGGAAATAATTATGGAAAAACGATCCTACCAAAAACTAAGAAATCACGCAAATTGTCGCAACTCAATCGCCGACGTCATTACAAAAAATTTCATGTAGAGCAGAGTCCGACATTCTTATTGTGCCTTCCCAAACTCCATCACATATAATCAATAAACTATAGCAAGGCTTTTTTACGATATATTTTCTATAGTAAAATTATTTAAATTACAACACAAGCAGCTAAATATATTTCGGTTTTGTATGAATACATTTGGGCGTATTAATATACGAGTACCTATGTATATTATAAATACGTTTGTGACGGGTTTAAAAACTTAATATGATTTGGTAGTAACATAGACAACAGAGCGTGTCTATTGTAGTAGTTATTATGATATTACGTACCTACTCAGTAAGATTTTATAGGTAATATTTTTTAGTATTCTAGGTAATAAAATTTAAAAGATTAAATCTGATTTGCATCATAAACAAAACTTTAGTTTTTTTTTGAATTTCTCATAATTTCAGATTTTATTTATAAAGAGTCCTAACATTTGCATTACACATTTGACTTAGCAACAGCAACTATGTTTTTCTAGACACATTACATCATGAAAGTATCTTTTAAGTATGTGCAAGATTTACAAGATACAATTTTTATACATAATATTTGCAGTTTGCAATTTCTCAAGACTTGTCAATCAAATGAGTGCAACCGTACGTATTTTAACTATGGAAGATATCATATTAAATAGGTATGATCATGTTTGGGGAGTACCTACTACAATTAAAGAATGTCTACAGAAAGATTAAAAATTTCATTTCTATAAATGGAACTTACGCAAGTTTCTCAAAATATTATGATCTTTTAGTTCTACTTTTAAAAAAACTATATGTAAAACGAGCACAAGAGTATATAAATTCCAACGTAAAGGGGTAAAATAATAAAGAAGCAACACTGACAATTTTATCAGTAAGTACTGCTACTGTCTAATAGATGGTGTTAGCTGCGTTTTGTGAATGCATCTTTTCAGCTGTGTTCATTACATTTAATGAGACATGATTAAATGTGAGGGTAGATTATGATAAAAACCACAGAACATATATAAAAACTACAACTTTCTGGAAATACATTAAATAATTTAAATAGAATTAGACAGTTGGAATCAATTTAATAAACAGAAATGTTCCAAAATTAACTCAGGAAAAGCTAACAAATCTATCGGGTGGGGTTAATAGAAAACGACTTACCTTTTTTAGCGGTACCATTGAGTTTTCATTTTTACACCCTCGAATTGCTTTTAATATTTTTTGATCGCATTTTGACGGAGAAATATAAAAATAGCAGTTTTGTTTACAAACCCTGCTATTTGAGATTTAGGACAATTTACTAAAGAACCTAAGGAATATTAGGGGCGTTTAGTTGACAAGCATTATACGCATTTAATGCGCTCAATCTATGCCTATGCGCACATTCGATCGTTCTGTTGACCAAAAATGAATGCGCTATGATGTTACATTCAACGCATTGGAGGCACATGCTAGGTAGGTAAAGCAGTGGATGCGCTGACAAAATAGTGAACGGCCATATTGTTTGTTTACATTTGGTGATCAGAACGATTTAAATGCGTATGTGATGTCATAGCTGCCAATGTCGCCAATAGAATTCATCTGAAGAAACGAACCAACCTTATAGCGAACTATAAACACTAGGGGCGTTTTGTTGACAAGCATTATACTCATTAAATGCGCTCAATGCTGTCTCCATCATCATCGCGTTAAGCTGGTCGCTCTATACATACACGTGTAAAGATAGTTCTGCTTATACTGGCAGCTTAAACGTAAAGAAAACCTTAACGTGTCATTCTCAAAAACATCTAAACCCTCTTAATGTAACTATCTGATACATTTTAGATAGTCATGTGTTAATTTAATTATTTTCTGTTACGTGTTTCACTGATTTTTGTGTTACTTCCGTTTATGAATTTCTAACATGAACATTAATAATGGCGTCCCGCAAATCTCTGTGCTGTCCCCTACGCTGTTTATCTTCTAAATCAATGACATGTTGCCCATCAGTAACATACATTGATAGTTATGATGACATATATATAGCTGAACTGTACTGAACAGCAGTACTGAACACGCTTATTACACGGACCGAACAAACATTCCAACCACTATGTCCAAAGTCTCTGATTGAGGACGGGAAAACTTGGTCCAGTTCAACCCTACCAAGACACAAGTCTGCACGTTCACAGCTTAAAGAACCCCATTCACTGAGGTCCCACTATTCCAGAACACTCCCCTCACCATCTCTAAGATTTGGGAAGAAAAATTAGGATCCTTGGTGTTGACATCTACAGCGATGTTCAGTTCCGAGATCATTTGCAGAACAAGGTGAAGCTGGCGTCTGCTTTACAAGTAGCAAGTCCGGCCCCTTATGGAGTACTGCTGCCATCTATGGGCGGGTGCACCCGGATACCAGCTTGGCCCGTTTGACTCGGTTGAACGACGGGCTGTGAGAATTGTTGACGATTCCAAACTCACTTGCGGTATCGGTATGAGGAGAGACTTTGCCTCCCTGTGTTCCACCGATTTTACAGTGGGTTGTGTTTTGAGGATTTTTTCGAAATGATGCCCACGGCTATTTCCTACAATTGCACCGCTCGCCATCGGCAGGGAATTCATTCTCAACTTTTAGAACCGAATTGGTCGCGTACAGTGCGGTTTTAGTAAAACTTCCTCCCGCGAACGATTGGATTAGCTGTTGGACGAATGAGCTCTCTGCCAAAGTTTTCTCCAAGGACTACAGTATGGGGTTTTTTAGAAAGAAGTTATTAGATTTTTGAAGGGTCTGCAAAGCGCGAGTGATGCCCCAGGTGTTGCAAGCGTCCATAGGCTGTGGTGACCGCTTACCATCAGGCGGACTGTGAGCTTGTTTGCCACCTTAGTGTTAAAAAAAATTATAATATTTATAAAATTTGTACAATTAATATGGTCAGTGAGAAAATATGCAATAGTGTAGCAACCACAGACTTCAAGTTCTGTAATATGTTCTATGGACTGCGCAATATCCGTAAAAAGTTGGCCGCACTATTTAAAAAGACAAAGTTAACCTGTGGTATATTTTCTCAAAGACAAGTCACCACAGTCTGTTTCTCTTCGTCTCAGTCACACATTTGCGACTATTTTTTTTTTACATCTGGCTAGGGAATTCGCTGTTTTCTCATTCTCTATGCCTATGGTTTTAACCAACTGAACTTTCTTACCAACACTGGCTTCGTGTCAAACTCTGGTTCTCAATCGTTATTGAAAAATTCATCTATTAATTAGAATTGTATTGTATACTGCTAACCTGTTTTATGATTATAAATTTTTGATAAAATGTGTTATCCCATTCCGTAATGGGAGAGAGCTTTTTATTTTCATCACTGAGCCTTTTTGTATGTCATGAATCAGATTTTTTTTTTGGAATTTTGCTTTACCTGACAATCACTTTTTATTAAGTTCTAGACTTGTATTCAAAAACTATTTCAATATCAGTGTGAACATAGGAATAAATAACGTGGGATGGTGATTATGTACAATTCTCTTATTCTATTAATTAATTTAGGTATACACTACTCATAAAAACGAAATCAGTAGTTTAATAGGGTGATTTTTCGGCATAATGACTATAAAACTCTTGAGACATAGAGATTAGTGTGTAACAAAAAGTTACATCCGTTAAAATACCAAATAAATGATTAAAAATATATAGTCTTGCCAAATAACAATAACATCTCCATAGTAGCAGAGCACAGAACTAGCGACTTCTATTAATCAGCTTCAAAAGTTTATTAGTTCCTGTACCTAAAATATGAACATTGTTCTACGACCAGCAGATTCTAATAGTTACATTTAAAAAGAAACATTATTTAGTTGTATGATAAGGTGAGTGCGCCCTGTCACTTATAAGTAGAATTCTATAAAAAATAACGATCTTCAAATACATGCAAATTCAAATAACGCACGACTAATAATACTCTCTGGGCTGCGTTCAAGAAAGAGTAACTTGATTAAAACAATCCTTCCTCTGGTCTACACTGTTTTAAAACGGGTAAATCAGTTGCATCTGTCAAGTTGAATTAATGTTTTCCAATTTCAGGAATTGTACCCCTTTTATTAGAGACATAATCTTAATTTTAACTTAAATTAAAGTTTTAATTTTTTCTTGACAATATTTGCTTTTTTCAATTAAGTTTTTACAAACTGGGTACTTGGTGAATTCTTTGATATAGTATTATTTTATTGAAGTGAAAACTTCTTTAGCGGCGTTGTGCACTTTTTTTTGCGATGGGTAAAAAACACTGACCTCTGCTACTACCCACTGGACTGGCTTTTCTATACAAATGACAGCTGATTTTCTGTGCCAATTTGAAACGCCACCGCGAAAGTCTCAGGGAACTAATTTTGACGTATATTGTACATGGCTGTCTTGGTAGATTGAAAACATCATAAAAAGGAAATGTGTCCTTTGCAAACGTTGCTACAAAAAGAGGAGTAACACGTCGTTTCACAGGTACGTGCATTTAGTGTTTGTTTTTATTCAAAATAGATGTAAAATTTATATGTAAACCATCTGATTCAATCAGAAATTGTTATTGCAATATTATATTAGCAGTACAATATTGAATTTCGGTAAAAATTATATTTATTTGTGTTGTTTAGAATTTGTTAGTGATTCAAAGAGGTCATAATTTTAATATTGATATTTAGAAAGTTGGCCAATATGGACAAGGAAATTGTTATATTTAGAATGTTGTAAGTCTTTTGATACCGGCATGCCTTCGACTTAGAAAGCAGGTTTCTGATTTCCCAAGCCCTAAAGGAGGGATGGGGATGGTTTAAATATTTTTTTTGCAGATTTCCAACAAACTTAAAGGAGAGGAGTATATAGTTACATAATATTAAAGCCTTGAACTCGATTCCAAAGGAAAAAGATTTCATTTGTTCTAAACATTTCAATGCTAAATGTCTTTTCAAACATTGCATCAGAACCACATTGAAGTTGGGCAGTGTTCCAACAATATTTACAGGATTGTTTTAAGGTTAGTTTTAAATTTGACCTAATCAATATTAGTCAAGCAGCAAGTGGCACGTTTATTGCTTCACAAATTAAAATGTAATAAAAGATCTATTATAATAATCAAACACTCCGGGCATTATACTTCTAATTAACTAATAATTACAATAATAATTATACCCCCTTAAATAGTGTATCACACACACCAATGGGCACTAGTTATTGAGAGGCTGCCGAGGTTTTCTCTAAGGACTATTCTTCAACAAGGAAGTGATTAGATTTTTAAATAATCGGCAACGCGCGAGTAATTCTCCTGTTATTTCAAGTGTCAATAGGCTACACTAACCGCTTAGCATCAGGTGGACCGTAAGCTTGTTTGCCACCTTGGCTATATAAAAAAGGAGGGGTTTGCGATCAAACCCACTCCAATCGACTGGCGGTAGGTACGTATACAAAAAAATACAACGTTACAATATTCTAAAGTGCCGGGTTTCAATTGATTGATTTTTATGAAAAATGCGGTTTTTTTTTTGCACGATCACAATACTTCCTTCATTACATAGGAGTTCGAAACAAAAAAATATGGTTCAGGTTGGACCACGTCAAAAGGTTTGATCAAATCGAAAGGTATCATCGAGAATTCTCGCCAACACAGATTTTTAAGTAAAACAACTTAGAGGTGGTGGTAAGTGGCAACACTGTTGAATGTTCTTAAAACCACCAAAGAGTTTTTCAGTTGTTGTTGGGTTAAAAAACTGTCTATTTCTAAAATATAAATTATCGATATATCACAGATATAATGTCGACTTGCGGACATCACTAATTTTAGTTTATAGAACTTTCGTATCTGCCTACAGCGCCAAAATGGCGTTATTCAAGTAGGCACAAAAAACGTTTACGGCAGCCAGTCCAGTGGGTAGTAGTAGAGGTCAGGGGTAAAAAATGATAAACTCGCGTCAGGCTGATCGAAAATTTGTAAGACGGAAACCGTAATGCCCCACCATAAAAATTCGCAAGATGGGATGGCACTCCCGGAGTGCAACCTGTTTTTTTTAATATAATTAACGTTGTTTCTATTCTATTTATATATAATTTATAACATTATTTGCCTTTTTGTAGTGGTAACATTGAGTATTTTCTTTTAAAAACTCGAATAGCTTAATTCTATTTTATTTCATTTTATAAGAAAAAATAAATAAAAGGAGTGGGTGTTGTTTCTACACAGCTAAAATTAACGTTGACTTTATAACGTTCTGAATAAATATTTTACGACTAATTAATTAGGAAATTAGGGTGATATACTAAAAAATCTTAGAAAAAACTAAAATCAAAAACAGTGGAGTGGAAACACCACAAAATCTTTTTGTTTAATTTTTAAGTTCAAAACACGAAATATGTAGTACAAAAAAGGGCGATACATGGTTAAAATGGAACGCACCCGCACAACATTATTGTTCGTCACAGATTATTGACATTCTATTTCGGTGTTGCAACTTCAATAAAAAAGATTAAAATAAGGTTTTAGTTTTTTGTTTTTTTGAACTGACTATGCAGTTGGCTGTTGCAGCCATCACTACTTTACCGGGGTTTTTGGGGCGAGTCTCTGAAGGAGCCTCAGCCCATATAGCGCCTAACGCTCAAGGGCTCCCCGCGGGGGAAGCCTCGGCTTGGGTTGTCGCTCTCATGGGGGGTCCCTTCAACCGGCGTGAGTCTCGAACCCGAAGGTGAGTCACCGCCAGGAGGGGAGTTCCCCGTTACGCGGGTACGATTGCGATTGCGTGGGGGCGAGAAGCGCCCCGGCACTCTTTGATATTTAGTTATTGATTTCGCTTGGTTATACTGAGAACAGCAGCGCTATAGCTGCAATTCTAGTTTAACCTTTGACTGTAGGCATTATAATACCTATACCTATAGGTACAACCCGTCGGAATATCTGCGGACCATGCTGAATGCGCTTTCCATTAACTCAGGACCGCAGATATTTCCGACGGGTTGTACCCATAATGCCTACAGTATACAGTATCATAATACGCTTTGTTTGTTGATCCTTAATATGTGTTTAATTTTGTGTAATAAAGTGTACCTATATTATTCATTATTATTTATTTGTCGTTCTTCTTAATTCAATTATTGTACGCCTAAAAACCATAGTAATTGCTCTGTTAAAAAGCTATTTTCATTAATTGCTTTATAGCTACACCAACCACTATTAAGATTAAGATAAACGAGAATTGGAATTATACATCGTAGAATATCAGGGTTCATTAAGTAATGAACACACAGACCTAGGATTTTAACGCCACGCTGAAGACAAGTGCGCGACAATAACACAGTGCGGAAAAGAGATATACTTATTACATAAACGCTGCCCAAGAGAGAAGAGAACCATGTAGGAATATGTCGATTATTGTTCATCATTTATTTTATTTTATTTATTTCACATGTTATATCTATGAATGAATATCTGAAAAGGACCGCCTAGGCAAATGTGCATACTGGTTATAGAGTTCGTAGATGCGTAATACCCGACTAAATAGAACTGTTGTAGATTAATTGCTAAGGTTAAACTGAAATAATATACTTCTTTGTTTTGTAGGATAATAACATTTCTTAGATCGCTTTAGCTGAAGTGGTTTAGTTTAGGGTTACAAAATAAAACATTTAAAAGTCCGGAGAAAAAGCCTGATTTCTTTCAAAAAATTCCTGAGAATTTGTTGAAATTTCAGATTTTTTTTTTGCCAAGATGATATAGCATGTTTTCAACGGTTCCTGATTCTAATGAAAGTTTATAGTGTTCTATAAAATAATTGTGATTAGAGTGGTTTTATACGTAGAATATGTAAGAATCGCAAAAGAAAAGTAAAAAGAAAAAAATCGTTTTAAGCTTTGAGAACCATAGACAATGCAATCGTACGTATGTATGTATGAATAGGCCACGTCCGCCAAGTTCTTGTGGGAGTGCGCACTTAGAGTGTTATATAGTATGTGCCATATAGTATCATTATTGGATAATGTATTTTTACATATCTTAAATACCAATTTCTAATAATTTGTTGAAAATAGTAATGTGAGTTCATTTATTTTAGATAAAATGCATTAGATCATTGTATATTCTATTTCAGATTGTCTTGGGGGCTTAGACTTAGAACGACGAATAGAATAGAATCGAAAAAAATGTATGACAGAAAAGTTTGTGACGTCACTTTCTTGCTATCGATAGAAAAAAAATCATAGACTTGTTGCTTTTCTATGCTATCGTTACCATTGCCAAGCCACTGCGGAGCGCCGAAACAAAAGTTGTCTATACATTAGGTAGCCATATTACAACTTTACAGCTTAACAAAGAGAAACACCACATTCCATTGTATAAACTAAAAACAAAAACATTAGGGATTTTCGATAATTAGCATAAATAATGTAAAGTTTCCCAAATGACGTCCATGATACAGCGTTTTCGATAAATTAGGAATAAGTCTATCACGATCGTTTCGCTCTCTCTATAGCGATACTGCACGATTTTTCGATTGTAACTTGTCTAAGGGCCCTCATCACTGACCTCTACTACTGCTCACTGGACTGGCTGCTGTCAAACGTTTTTTGTGCCTACTTGAATAACGCCATTTTGGCGCTGTAGGCTGATGCGGAAGTCCATAGAACTAAAATTAGTGATGTCCGCAAATCGACATTATATCTGTGATATATCGATATATTATGTTTTAGAAATAGACAGTTTTTTAACCCAACAACAACAAAAAAACTCTTTGCCGGTTTTTGGAACATTCAATTGTGTTGCCAGAATTCTCGATGATACCTTTCGATTTGGTCCAACCTGGACCATATTTTTTTTTCTTTCGAACTCCTATATGAAGTGAAGGAAGTATTGTGATCGTGCGGAAAAAATCGGGTTTTTTATAAAAAAATTACAATTAAAACCTGGTATTTTAGAATATTGTACCTTCAATGTATTGTTTCTATTCGTACCGCCTGTTTTCCTATATTATTTTATTTTCCTGTCAAATGGAATGGGTCTGATCGCAGTACGCCATTTCCTCATCATAGAAATATGGTCCCAGTTTGACCATGACAGCCTAGCTACAGAAATAGTTCGAACTGCTTTATGATATAAAGTAGCGTAGTTCTAAATTCGTAGGAACGTTAACAGATTCAATAATTTCAGCAGTAGACTTGTGTCAAATTAAAACTAGCATTCATTTATTTAGAGGGACAGTTCTTTGGTGCCGAAGAGCATAGCTGAGTTTGGTAAGCCGACCGTGCACCTCCAGGACCACATTTGTATATAAAAGACAGTCCAGTGGGTAGTAGTAGAGGTCAGAGGCCCTCATTGATGGAAACACCCTCTTTGTACTCTTGACTACATATAATCTGACGCGATACTGGCTTAATGTTACAAATTGTACAAAAGCCAATAAATTAATAAAATTAAGGCTATGTTCCAAATCACGCCGAGTAATTATCGCATGGTAAAGTTGAAAAATCAACCCGTTCTGGAACGAGTGTTTGACAGTTAATTTTTACACTGATAGGAGTAAATTTCAACCTTTTCTATGGCAGTGTAAAGAATTCAACTTGACAGTTTAAAAATTACTCTACCCCGGGCGTCCCAAAACCACTTTTTTAAGTTCCTCGTTGCGATTTGGAACGCACCCTGGGTGTCAAAAAGAATATAATCACTACGTTTATGGGTGCATGAAAATTGCATTTGTATGTAATCCAAGAAGCTTATATATAAGCTTCTTGATGTAGTCCTATGTTGCTTATAGTTACCTAGTGGTTTTTTGTTTTGTAATGTACATAGATTGAGTAAGCTCAATATTTATATTAATAGAAACCCTTTCTAATTATTTTTTTCGAGTATACTGACATTGGCAAATATTTGAGTGTACTGACTCAATTAAAGCCACAAAAAAAGCATTGGGTTTTTAATTTGAGGTTATCTTAAAGATTTTTATTTTATTTTATTCAACTAAAAATCTTAGGAAAAACAGCAAAATGGTCGAAGCACAAAAATACCGTCTGGAACAAGAAATGAGCAATTTAGTTAACGAGTTGGACAGAAGCTATCTGCGTAAAATGCAAGTATGTATCAAATAAGTATATTTCCTATCAAGATTATGCAATCGTTTATGGTCAGAGTGACTAAAGTTACGTTCCAATTCACTGTTACGCTCTGCCGAGTGATTATCGCCCGGTAAAGAGAGCGGTCTACGAGTCATAAACAGATGACCATTTTGACTAGGTACCTGTCCACCTTATTTAATACAGTAAAAACAAACTTAAGCTATGGTTTCTTGTAGTCGTAGAGATGGATCACTTCCAAAGTTGATTTTCAACCCATTTTGGAATGGGTGTTTGACAATTAATTTTCAGACTTACATGACTGATTTCTAGCCATATTTATGGAAGTGTAAAACAACTTGACAGTTATATAGAAATTAATTACTCCAGGCGTTTCGAAAAGCACCTTTTTAACTTCCACATTGCATTTTGGAACATTGCCATAGGTCTATAATGTTAACTGCTTCTAGTTCATTTTTAACATGCAATATCTAATACCTACTCAGATAAATTATCTGGATTAGGACTTAAAAAAATCATCATCAAGAAAGCCTTCCTTCTTGCCCCTTTAAATAACAATGACCTAAATTTTTTGTGGAAGACCATGCATGAGTTTATGGCAATTTTTTTATGTAATTTTAACCATCTCTTAGTGTTTCATGAAATGTGATCGATAATAGGTTTGAAAGAGATTCAGGTTACCTTAATTCATATTATTTGCAGTATCGCCTCGCAAATTGTTGAAAGGTTTAAGTATACAACAGCAAAAGTCAAGTAAGTAATAACTACTTAAGAATATTGGTTTTACTCCTTAGACAATGGCCAAAAGTTCAAAGTTTACACAGACCACTCATCGTTACTATGGTTCTTAAAACTAGACAATCCTACCAGTTGATTAGCTTGCTGGTGTATTAGGTTTAGTTATGTATTAGTTACGTGATACCTGATTGCTCGTGCTAACATAGCGAATGCAATCACATATAACGGCATGTCCTCAACTGATTCCTGGTATAATACTCTTAAAGCTAGTATTGGAACTAACTCTAATACATTTCCTCAATACCTAATTAAGGATAGCAAATTGTACAAACATTGTCATACAAACTCCATTTTGTGCTCTGAATATGACTGGAAGGAAGTCATACCAACCAAAGTGAGAGAACAGGTGATCTCAGAAAATCATTCTCCTGCTTGTGCTCATTTCGGAATACGAAAAACATACCAAAGAATATGCATGCAATATTTTTGGAATGGTATGTACTCCGACGTTGCAATGTTTGTAGCATAATGTAATGTATGTCTTGCGTACAAACATCAAAATTTAAAAACCATTGGTTTTATGGATAAATCCAAACAGTGTTGCAGACCATTTCATTGTATTACAACTGATTTAATTGGTCGATTACCATTATCTCGGAAACTTAATCGATATATTTTGGTAATGTGTCATTTCTCAAAATACAATTTGCTATTTTTGATTAAAAAGTCAATTTCTTCTGTCTTAAACCATGTCATTGAAAACTTAGTTTTTCTCAAGTATGGTTTCGGGATCCGGTGAACCTGAAACGGTAATTCCATTATAGCTAAGAGATACAAATACATAATAATACTGTAAGGTAATTATAATGTTACTGAAGATTTTCTCCATTATCTGGATGTTGCGAATTCCCAGTCTTTTGTCATATAATTGGACAAAGACAAAATTTTATATTAAATGTAATATTAGGCCTTTACTAACCAGGGCTGTCCATAACATGGTGTTTGTCTTTCAATAACTTAATAAGGCTCTGGTTCTGTAAAATAAATATTCCATAGGATCAGACTTGTCTTTGAGTATTCAGGGGTACACATGGTAAGCTTATGAAAAATTGAGAACATGGCTATTATCGTTTCTTTCCCTAAGCACTACTACGAGGCACTACCAGTAGTGTCATGGGATTTTTTTATTTCCTATGTCTATATTGATTGTGTCATGGATGAATTTGATCTCCATGGCATTATCAGACTAAAACTGCAATGCAACTGCATTATTTTTTAGTCTGGTAGTTCCACTGATGTCCACTTCCACCTCTAGTATTTGTAGCTCCACAACTCAACATGGAAGGAGCTATAAGGATTTTGCTAAGAATGTCGCTAGTTATACTGACCGTAATGCACTGACTCTGCCACTTTTAATATAAGAAGTTCATAGTTTTTTGAAGATGGATGTAAATGAGTGCACAAAAGGTCAAGTGCGGCTTGAGCTGATGTAGTTAAAATTCCAGTCTGTTGCTCACCAACATCTTTTTTTTAGTTTTTTTTAATTTTAATGTTATAACACGTGTACTTTGTTTTTTTTAGGGTGACATGCACAGGTGTGCAGCAAAGTGTTGTGATGATCAACAGTCATCATTAGAAAGGGTCCATGGCTGTATAGATAACTGCACTACATCAATCAATCAAGCCAATAATTATGTTCAGGTATGGAGCTTGCATAATGAGATTCATAGTGACAATATGGCTCTGAAGAATGAGTAAATTGCATTAGCATGGTTGTTTTCCCCACCAGCAACATTATACGTTTACAAAATATGATAATACAAATAATAATAGGCTTTACTTAAGTTTGTAGACATCACCTCTTAGTAGGCTTGTATAAAGCCGTGTCTCCTGCTAGTTGTTTTTGTTAAATTCTAACAAAACATCTAACTTAACATGTTAACATTAACACTTTTCTTTAACAAACTGTCTCCTCGTCATTTTTTCGTATTGTTTTTGTTTTGTTAGTTTCTCAGTGTGCAAGATGAGCTCCGACAAGGAAGATGTGTTAGCAGTTGTAGCTATCTTGGTTTTAGTCCAGAGGCGAAGTGTTAGACAAAAATGTAGAATCTACAAATGTAAAATTTTACAAAATCCAAAGCACAGCAAAGAGAATATACCTAATTAACTTAAATAAAGAAGCACAGATTTGCATTAGTAGCAAGCTAATGCAAAGATGGCGGGCGAGCGCGCAAAGCGAACCACAGATCAGACAACACGCAACGAATACTTAACACAAAATGAATGAAACACCCCCCCTGCAGGCGAACGCGGGTGATGTTTTCCATCCGCCTCGGATAACGTGTTAACATGTTTTTTTAACTTTAAATGTCAAAATCATTAACATTTCTGTTAGAGGTTAGGTGTTAGATGTAAAATTTAACAAAAACAACTAGCAGGAGACACGGCTTAAGTCGTGCCCCGTCAGTTGAACCATGCGCAGTAACACTTTTCGGGTCCATTGAGGTGGGGAATGCGGTGCGACGCGAAGGGCAGCGCGTAACCATAGCAACACAGGCCCTGGGGTACAATCACGCGCTTAAGTTTTAAGTCGGAACTTCTGGCTCAAGTTTATGCCAATTATATCCGATATTATTTATTTATGACAATTCCAGTTAAACAGGATGTATTTATCAGAACTTTTTTTAACAAATTCACTTTATAAGATATAATAACTGGGTATATGAGACATAATAACTGTCGTCTTGTGTGGCGGGCATAGGGCAGTGCCAGACAGTAAGTACTTAGTCACATAATAAGTTAGGAAAAAATATTAAAAATTACGGGCCACGCACAAAATATTCGTTAGTACTATTGTCCGTAACTGTACCTGCGCGGACGACCGCCATTTTAGTTCAACTGACGTGGGGCAATCTATATTTATCGTTGGAAAAGGTAGTGGGTAATTAATTCCCTTAACAAAAGCTTTGTAATGGTACTCTACACTCGTCTTGGAGATGGCCACATAATAAACTGCCACCAAATAATCTATTATAATTTATAAAATAGAAATAGATTAAACAATTTCAAATTGTGATTTTAAATCATCTTTTATTATCAGATAGTATTATCTGTCACAGATTTTGTTGCCTTACGCAACAGTCTGTATATACAAAGGGCTTGCACTATTTATTGGTAAAAACTCACTTTTTATTGAAGTCTACTTTTAAACAGCACTATTAAATCGTCAGATGAAAATTATAAAATTTATTTTTGTAATGATTTTACTACAGACAAGAGTCGACAAGAAATTCGGTAGTTTATAGTTTATTTCATTTTTCAACTTCGTATTAAAAAATCCAAACTAATTATAAATGCGAAAGTAACTCTGTCAGTTACCTCTTCACGCTTAAAAGTCTTTACCGATTATTTTATTAAATTTTGAATGGAGATAGTTTGAGTCCCGTGGAAGGACATAGGATAGTTTTAGCCCGAAAAATTTAAAACTTTCCGCGGGAATAACTTTAACCGAACTTAAACGAACTATAGCTATAGCTTGGTATAGCAAACGTTATTAATATAATTAAGGAGTTGACGTAGAAATTACATGCTGATAACAAAATTTAAGGTGGTTGGGGTGGTGGTATATAGGAAATATTATACATGCGAAAGTAAATTTGTATGTTTGTCCCTGTTACCTCTTCACGCTTATATTACTGTACTAATTTATATGAAATTTGGCATGGAGATAGTTTAAGAAAACGTCAAGTATGAATTGTTTTTTTTTATGATTGAGTCGTTGCCGTTCAAATCCTACACTGATAACAGAATTTAAAAACTGAATTTAAAGACTGATTCGCAGACGGAAACCATAATGCCACGCCATAAAAAATCGCAAGGCGGAAACAATAATGCCACGCCTATTATAATTTTGAAGTGAAAACGTCTTTAGCGGCGTTGTGCACTTTAAATAAACAATAAACAATCTTTATTTATTATGCTAGGTGGTGTGGAAGAAAATAGTCGAAAGTTAGAGGAGTTAGAGACGTGATAGGAAAGAGAATTAAATATGACGTATGAGTTGTCTTGTAACATATTTGAATGTTAAGCGCGAATCGTGATTTTTTGTTTATACTGACTAATATATACTGACTAAAAACGCAAAATTGCCAAAAAGGAAACAGCTATGAATAAGTTAGCTGCTGTAAAAACATGTTTTTATTATGTGTTAATGTTACATCTATTTGCAAGGTGCTTCTGTTTTTTCTGCCCCATAAATATAGGTAAACAGCAATTAAAGCGAAAAATAATTGCAAACACATTCGGCTATTTAGAGATTTAATAAACTTATTTCATAGCATCTGACCATAAATTTCTGATTATACTAAGCAAGTTCCATTATGTTATAACTTATCATTTTTTTTCGGTATCTCCTTTACTAGATACAATAGATTGCTACGAATAATAAATTGTCCTGTTAGAATAGCAATAGTGTTTATCAGTCCCTAGATGTCTTAATCACATAATTCTCATTTTCTCTGAAAATACTACGTACATTACGTAGTAGTAACTTTCTATTTTGAATATGACATATTGAGTTAATAACCCATCATACACATACATAAGAACTCCAACAGAATCTAAAACATGTTACGTCAATTATTATTAATTGGATAAATTGTATAGTTTACAAAAACAAGTTTTTATAAATGGTTCCATAAACACTGTTAGAACAACTGACCTGCTGAAGTACAAATTTGTACAGGGTACTAACTATCTAACGCTAGAGTATGCAGTGCATTCAATAACGAAAAAAAAGACAGCTGTTTTAAGTTGGCAATATGTGCTTACACGAATTCCGCTATGATAATTTAATCTAAATTAAGCGAATGCAACTCTTATTTGCTAGGGAATTATACACTATAAATATTTCTGATTATAGCTAAGCTACTCAAGCTTAAACTACTTTTGCCGTAGACAGTTATGAAAACTTTACCTTAAGCTAATTGGATGTATTAGAGATACTGTATTAGAGATGTTATGAATGTAGAATATGTGGATAGGGAAAATTTCCAATTTTTAAGTCAAATTTATTCTCGAAGCAGATATTGCCTGTACCACTAAATAATCTCTAAAGACCTTTCCATAGAATAACAGTCGTGATGGTGTAAGTTAAATTGTTGAAAATAGATAAAGAAATCTCGTGCTCAACAACGCATTAGTGACAAGATGTTACTTGGTGTTACGCAATAACTGAACACTAGCGACAACTGCGAATGGAAGTTGTTATATACTTTTATTTTATTAACAGCTGTATTAAATTAGATAATGTACCCAATAATATCAACTTAACTGAGATTTAAAAGAAAAATCATGATTTAAAGTAGTGTCCGCGAGTCTAACCATGAGACTCGAGCCGCTTGCTAATATTAGATTTGCACAGCTTAATCAGCGAATAAATAAACGCGAGTCAGTTAATTTTGAAGCAAAAGATGTTGCTGTTCGTCAAGGATTTTTGCCAATGCGACTGTTATTGTGCAAGCAGGTTTCTGGCAGTTTAATTATTTATAGGCAACTAGCTGTCCCGGCGAACGTTGTTCCGCTGCCGTCCCTCTGTACCCGGCGAAAGTTGTTTTTTACCTATAGTGCCCGAGTCCGGCTCGCACTTGACATATCGAGATAAAAACTATCCTATCTTTTAAGTTGGATCAAATAACAGATATTCACGAAGTTTGATCAAAATCGGTTCAGTAGTTTAGGAGTCCATTGAGGACAAACATTGTGACACGAGATTTATATATATTAAGATTTTTTAATTTTTTTATATTAGTGCTTATTTGATAGATGATATGAGATATTTTGATATTTATTGTATGACATGATTTTTCCTTCAAATAACAAATAAAACAATTAAAATTGATCCAGTTTTTTTGGATATATATATCTATATATATATTAATATACATAGAGATATATATATATTTATAGTAGATAGAATAATAAATATACATACAGTATATTTAGTTCTCATAATTCTTTATTTTATAAGATTTTTTAAAATTATGTGTTATGGCATTTTATGGGCAAGGCTCCTCTGTATTTTATGTTATTCTATATCTTATAAATGTAAACAGCAATTAAATTGAAACTTAACTGCAAAACCTTGGGCTATTAGGCTATTATAAGGCCTTAGACTAACTGACCGTAAATTACTAATTATACTAAGAAAGAACCATTATATTATTACATATTTATATAATTGTTTTCTTTATCAAGTTTACTAGATTCAATAGATTTGATACAAATAAAAGCAAAACAACATAAACACATCTTGTTCTGTTTCTATGTATGCGAATTTCATTTTGATAATTTGATCCTAATTTAGCGAATACAACTTTTATTTGCTAGCTATTTATGTATTCTAAATAATTCTGATTAACTTAGGTTTTTATTTTCTTATACCTACTCAGGCTTAAGCTACTTTGTGGTAGATAATTATGAACACATAACCTAAAGTTGATTGGATGTGTATGTATGTATTAATGATGTTATGTATATACATATGTATAAGAGATGTTTTGTATGTACATGTGTATATTGAAATTATGTATTAGTTATGTTACGTTTGTACATATGTATGCTTCTGTCTGAGAAATGGCTTACCCAAGTGTTTAGTGCTTTATGTTTTAGGGTTCGACTCGTGATAAACAGTAAATATTGTTAGGTACAAAATAATTGGTGGATAGTGAAAATTTCAAATTTTGATATCACCTAGCAAATATTGTATGTACCACTGATGATATCTCTAGAGACCTTTCTCTAGATAGCAATCGTGATGGTATAAGTTAAATTGACCATTAGCAACGCACTAGAGACATCTATCTTAAGAGCTATGTCATACAGTTTTATTTTATTAAAAATTCTATTAAATGAGTGATTTCGGCTCGGATATAGCGGCTCGGATTTAAAAGAAAAATCATGATTTTTCTGGAGTTAAAGTTGTGTCCGCGACCCTTAACATCAGGCCCTAGCCTGTTAATTTTTATTTTGCGGAGCTTAATGAGCGACTAAATGAACGCGAATGACTTAATTTTAAAGCATAAGATGTCGCTGTTTGCCACCCAATTTTGTAAATCTGAGCTAACGTGGGGGTTATGGTGCAAGCATGTGTATTTCCAGTATCACTGTGTCAGCACCTTGTTCAGTATTGCTAGGTAATTGATTTTAATTATTTTTATCAGTTAGTGCTTGACGGTCCTTTCCATAAGATGATATTAGGCATTGTGATATTTATTGTATAACGTACGTTTTCCTTTATTATCCCGCAAATGCTCAGTCCTTTTACCATCAGACCCTAGCTATAAATGTGACTTGGAGTGACGGAGTAGTCAGGAACTAATGTCAACTTAAACTAACCTGCTATAGCGAATACAATATTTTCTGGTTCTATATTTTCTTTTATAGTCTTTATAGCAAAGTATGTATCTTTTATAGCAATTTGCTGCCTAAAAAGGGAAAAATTGCCCAAAAAGGCTATTTGCCAATAATAAGTTAGGTGATGCAAAAGCATATTTAGAAAACAACCTTAAGTGATCCAGTTCTATTTTTTTGTCTACCATTATGTTAAAGAATGTTGATTTATTTCTGTTTGTCTACCACTATGTTAAAGAATGTTGATTTATTTTTGTTTGTCTACCACTATGTTAAAGAATGTTGATTTATTTTAACGACAAACTGTCCAATTCTAGAGCATGCTATGCGTTAAATAACAAAAGAAGACAGCTATTTTAAGTTGGCAATATGTACTTATGCTAATATCTCTGTGATAATTTGATCTAAATTAAGCAAATGCAACTTTTATTTGCTACAGAATTATGTATTATAAATATTTCTGATTATAGCCAATTTAGGTATTTATTTACTTATACCTACTCAAGCTAAAACTTCTTTTGTCATAGACAGTTATGAAAACATTACCTAAAGTGGATTGGAGGTGTATGTATGTATGTATTGAAGATGTTCCGCATATACATATGTATTTATTAGAGATGTTATGTATATACATGTATACATTAAAAGTATGTTTAAGTTATGTTATGTTTGTACATATGTAGACAGACAGACTTTAGCCTGAGAAATGGCTAGCTAAAGTATTAAACACTCTTTATTTTGGATTTAACTCCCGATAAAAACAATAGATATTGTTAGGTACAACATGTGAATAGTGAAATTTTATTGATATCAAATTTATCATTTACAAAGCAGATTTTGTATGTACCACTGGTACCTAATATCTTTATAGACCTATCCCTTTTTTGCCCCAAAGCGACTCTGCTCTCACCTTGAAATCACGGGGTGGAATGAGAACCGGCGTTCGTGCACGGCTATGTAAGACAGATCGCGCCCGCCATAGCAATTTGAATGAAAATTTTTGATGGTTTGCGAATTTTTTACATAAACTAAAGCATTGTTATGTAAAATAAAAAGTTTCAGCGTTCTTTGTTGTCTATATTTAACAAAATTTCATTAGTTGTTCATTTTTATTTACGCTCAAGTTATGACGTTATGGAGTTGCTTTATGGCCGTTTTAAGTGATATTCTAATTTTTTTTACCCTCATCAACAAGGTTCATCCTCAATCTGATAGTTTAGATAGTGGATGCTACTTTACGTTTTCCGTATAAAATTGTGAAATTCCCATAACACGATTTTCTATTGCTGGCCCTTCATGAGCGAATAAATGAAGCGAATGAAAATGTTGCTATTTGCCAACGAATTTTGTAAATCACAGCCAACACTGTTGTTATGGCG
The DNA here is from genome assembly GCA_946406115.1 of Apoda limacodes. NCBI lineage: Eukaryota > Metazoa > Arthropoda > Insecta > Lepidoptera > Limacodidae > Apoda > Apoda limacodes. Next base: position 45,810,200 of record OX291540.1, read on the forward strand.
CACGCATGTGTATTGTATGTCACTGTGTCAAGTATTTCTAGTAAATAGTCATAGGTAAATGGATTTTAATTATTTTTATCTATTAGTGTTTGACATTCCTTTTTCGGCCAGACCTTGAACCATCAAGCCCTGGACATTAATAAAACTGGGGACTGACGGAGAGGTCAGGTCAGGGAATAATATTTAGCTACTGCGAACGCATGTTCAGAAATGTTAATTTATTTTAATTACTTTATAGACAATGAGTTTTGTAATTCTTTAAATTTAAGAATTATCAATATATATATCAATTCTATGTAAGAAAAGAAGAGTCAAGTGCGAGTTGGATTAGCGCACTAAGAGTAAAGTTGTGCACACGCCGGGGAAGGTTTCTGAATTAGTACAACCCTTTCACAATAGGTTGCACGGCAGTTGTTTTAAAAAAGAGAAACAACGTTCGCCGGGTCAGCTAGTGTATTGTAAATATTCCTGACTTCATAACTTAGGTATTTATTTACTTATACCTACTTATGCTGAAACTACTTTTGTCGTAGACAGTTATGAAAATATTACCTAAAGTACATTGGATGAGTATGTATGTATGTATTAAAGATATTACGTATAAACATATGTATATTGGAAATATTTATCAGAGATGTTGTGTATGTACATGTGTGCATTAAAAGTATATATTAGTTATGTTTGTACATGTTTAGATAGACAGAATTTAGTCTGAGAAATGGCTAAATTATTAAACGCTTTGTATTTCGGGTTTGACTTTCGATAAAAACAATAGATATTGTTAGATACAATATGAGGATAGCGAAAATGGTTTTTTTTTTAATATCAAATTTATCATTTACAAAGCAGATTTTGTGTGTACCACTGATACCTAATATCTTTTTAGACCTTTACATAGATATCAATCGTGTGGATATAAGCTAAAACGTTAGATCTTAGGAAATGTTGGAGTCAGCAACGCACTAGAGATGTCTATTGTGTTACGCAATAACTAAATACTCGCGACATCTGGCATGAAAGTTTGTAATTTTAGGTGCTAGGGTTATTTTATTGACAGCTGTACAAAATAAGAGCATTCACCCTATAATTTTGAATTTAACTGGAATAAAAAAAAAACATAATTTTTCTCATGTTAAAGTAGTCGACTCTAACCATCAGTTCCTAACTGCTTACTAATTTTAAATTTGCGCAGCTTAATAAGCGAATAAATGAACGCGAATGTTGCTATTTGGCAAGGAATTTTGTAAATCTAAGCCAACGAGGCGGTTATGGTGCAAGCATGTGTATTTTCAGTCATTGCGTCTGACCCTATTTAAGTATTTCTAGTTAATAGTCATATGTAAATTTGGTTTTTATATTATTTTTACCTATTAGTGCTTGAGAGTCCTTTTGCGATAGATGATATTAGACATTTATTTTATTATATGAGTTTTCCTTTATTATCCTCCAAATCGGCAGTCTTTGAACCGCCGAGCCCTGGTCATTAATGAAACTAAGGACTGACGTTCACTTACACTAACGCGCTTTAGCGAATACAATGTTTTCTACTTATATATTTTTGTCGTTTTTTAGCAACATCTGTCAAAAAAAAGCCAAAGTTCAAAAAGGAAATAGCCATGAATAATTTAGCTGCTGCGAAATCATGTTCAGAAATGTTGATTTAGTTTGATTACTTTAAGAATTATGTATTATAAATATTTTTAATTATAGCTAACTTTATTAACTTATACATGCACTAACTAAAACTACTTTTGTTAGAAAATTAGAAAAACATTAACTTAAGTTGATTGGATGTGTATGTATGTATTGTATTATATACAATATGTTAATTGAAATTATGTATTATTAATGTTATGTTTGTACATGTAAACAAAATCTGTTAGAAAAATGAATAACTAAAGTATTCAATGATTTATGTTTCGCGTTCGACTCCCGATAGAAACAATAAATATTGTCAGGTATAATATTTAAATAGTAGCAATTTCATATTTTTATATTAAATTTTTCATTTATGAAGCAGATAATATAATATGTCTAGAGACCTTTCCCTACATATTACTTGTGGTGGTACAGGTTAAATTGTTTTAAATGGATCTTAGGAAATCTTGTCATCAGCAACGCACTAGAGATAGCTATGGTGTTGCTCTCAGTAACTGAACGTTAGTGACATCTGTGCATAGAGGTTTGTTATCTTATGTGCTAGGCTTTCAAAAGTCGAAAGAAGGCGTTTTATCTGTTTGTGATAGGTTATATGTCAAACCAGAACTACATTTACCGGTATATGTCGTTTAGATTGAGTATTAGAATTTGTTGTGCAGATTCTGTGTATGATTGTATTTGACAATGGTTTAATAATCTTATAAATCACTAGCTGTCCCGGCGAACGTTGTTCCGCTGCCGTCCCTATGTACCCGGCGAAAGTTGGTTTTTACCTATAGTGCCCGAGTCCGGCTCGCACTTGACATATCGAGATAAAAACTATCCTATCTTTTAAGTTGGATCAAATAACAGATATTTACGAAGTTTGATCAAAATCGGTTCAGTAGTTTAGGAGTCCATTGAGGACAAACATTGTGACACGAGATTTATATATATTAAGATTACAGTATGACATTTGTAGAGTTGAAGTGCTGATATAGGTACATGAAGATATGTTTACAGCGAATTTCAATTTAATGCTAGGTATCAAACTTGATTTATGAAACATTACTACATAATAAATAATATGTTGTCTGAGTTTTTTGTGTTTTGTTTTGTTTATATGTTTATAATGTATGTATGAAATAATAAATATTTATATCTCCTTTCAGCTTCGGTGGTAAATATATGTAGTATAAAAATCCGGCCATGTGCGAGTTGAACTTGCGCACCTAGGGTTCCGTAACTACCACCATTTACGTAATTTACAAACACAAATAAAAGTGTGCCGCTAAGTGGTCACCCATCCAAGTATTGACCAAACCCGACGTTGCTTAACTTTTAATGTCGTTATCTAGTAACAAATGTGTTACTGTTTCTCTTAATAATATTGCTAAATGGCGTTGTACCGGAAATTTAAAATGAACATTTATTTTTATTATACTTTAGAGTTCACTCTATTTTTTAGGTTTGAAGTTTGTATGTATCACTGTATATTTATCTATTATTAGAGCAAAAACAACGAAAATGTGCTACTTGTATGGGGACCCCCTTAAATTTTTCCTTTTTAAAATTTTTATTATTTGTTAGTTAATCCCCCATTATAACACATATCCTGTGAAAAATTCAAGTTTTTAACTATTTCGGTATAAAAGATAGAGCCTTTCAACGGACAGACTAACAGATAGCGTAGGGTTAGTCATAGGGCTCCGTTGCCACCCTCGAGGTAGGGGATCCTAAAACGGGACAAAATAGGTAAAATTAAAAACTTTAAAATAAACTTAATAATATGCGGTAACAATTTCGTTTGCTAACAATATTTCATAGTGAAATCATAACTTTAATCATTTAAACGATTATAAATTACAGATAACACTTGTAATTAGCTAAATTAATTTGGTAATTACCGATAATTACATAAATACATACAGGTAATTAATGGTTATGGATTTTGGATCGGTAATTAATAACATATACAGCAGGCAGTTAAAATATGCTTCAAGGTACTATTACGGCAAGAGCTTCAGTTCAGAGCGTGAGCGAAAGCTGGTAATAATTGTGTTTCATGGTACCTATACCTACCTACAGTATGGTTTCCTCTTTTGAATAGCTAACATTTAAACGTTCAGCTAATTAAAGAGGTTATGGTCACCTCCAAAGTGTTTGTGTCAGCAAAGAAAGGGAACTTAATTGATTATATTATTATATATAAGTTACATAGACGTGATTTGATTCTGGCACTTTGTTCGGCTTGTGCGCTGTTAATAAATAGAACCTAACTGCTCGACGCTGCGCTTCTCACTACATACCGTTATGTTGTGCTCGCGCTAACCAATTGTGTAATCCTACTGACCAAATAATATTTTTGTATAAGTACTATTTAAATTATATTAAATTTTGTATAAGCTAACTAAATATATTCTGATATTCCTTGATTTTATTGCTGACCATCTATTGCTAATTTTTATTGTTGATGAAATGTATAAAGAAATGTCATATATTATTACACTTATCATGCTTAGTATTGAAATTGAAATAATATATCGTTGTTATTTTAATAAATAACTTATCAGATCATACAATAGAAGTAACACAGCATACGGACCGCCTGAAGGTTAATTATTACTTCTTTTTTTAGTTTCTGATAATTACCTTTATACGGAAAGCTAGATGGTTGTCTTATTATCTGTTAAACGAAGGTTAGAATTTTCCAAATACAGGGGCGCACTTGCACTAAAATAGGGTGAAGTTTAAGAAGCTATAAAGAAACCGTTTGGCAGAATAATTAAACAGCTATTTTATTACAATTAATCATACCAATGATTTTATTAATAATTAGTAATTATTAATTCATATAGGACTATTTACCTTTAGGTTGTAATTTATAAGCAGAAAAAATTATTTTATAAGAAAATCAAGTGTGTGCACAATCACAAATAATAATTAGAATAAATTATTGACCAATTTATCTCTGTTTCAGAAAGATGTCGACGCGACAAAGTCAGCGATTAATTACGAATCCTGACTCATGATACACGTCACACTGAACATACATACACATGTCTGTACTTTATCTGTATTTATTAGCTAACCCGGCGAACGTTATTAGTCTATTTTAAAACAACTGCCGCGCCACCTATTCTGAAAGGGTTGAACTGATTCAGAATTCTTCCCCGGCGTGTGCACAACAATTTACCAAAATTGCAATCCAACCGGTTTACCCGTAGTACGTGAGTCCGACTCGCACTTGTCCAGTTTTTTCATTCTCAAAAACCTTTTCATTACAATTGGTTTACGCGAGTCCAATTCACACTTGGCCTTTTTTTACGTATAATCTACGTACGTACGTATATCTACGCTTTTTTTACGTATATGAGGCATGGTTCGTAATAATAAGGATCCAAATATTTCTGAGGTAAAACGCAAATTAAATGCTGCCTCGAGGTTCAGTAAGAAAGCAACTGCCAGAGCAAAATTCCAATTCATCGGAAAAATAGGTGAGCTACTTGCTTGGTATCCTTCTGGGAGTCGTGGTTTATGGTCGCTAGCCAAAGCTGCCGAAGGGAATTTTTGCCAGTCGTCGTTACCACTACTGCGAAAGACCGATGGTTACATGGCCCATAGTGCTTAAGAGAAAGCCGATCTACTGGGCAGTCTCTTTGCCTCAAACTCGAATATGAACGATGAAGACGCTGTACCACCTACTATACCGTGGTACGGTAAGACCATGCCGGAAATCTCCATAACACAGCAGGAGGTTCGGCGAGCGTTGTTTCCTCTAGACGTTCATAAGTCGAGCGGGCCAGACGGTTCGATCGGGTCTGGCACAGGGATCTTCTATCGAAGCACCCATCTTAAGGAGTGCCCGAGGGTTTGTGCAAATGGGTGGCTTGCTTTTTGTCCGGCAGACGCATAGGAACCCTAGTTGACGGTAGTTGCTCTGATATCATGGACATTAACGCTGGTGTCCCGCAAGGCTCTGTGCTGTTTCCTACGCTGTTCCTACCTCATATCAATGACATGTTGAACATCAACAACATGCATTGCTATGCAGATCACAGTACTGTAGACGCTTATTCCACGGGTTGTGCAAACATCCCTCGTTCCGTTGTGGAGGAAAACCGCGGAGAACTTGTGTCTCAAATTGACACCACACTGTCCAAGGACTCTGACTGGTGACGGGTAAAATTGGTCCGATTCAACCCAACAAAGACACAAGTCTGCGCGTTCACCGCTAAGAAAACCCCATTCACTGTTCTACAATTCCAGAACACTCCCCTCTCCATCTCCCAGAGCATTGGGATCCTTCAGCTATGTTTGGTTACGAGATCATTTGCATGACAAGATAAAGCTGGCGTCCAAAAAACAAGCTGTACTCAACAGAGCGAGGCAGTACTTCACGTCGGGGCAGAGGTATGGAGTATATATCATATGAACTACTGCTGCCATCTCTGGGCGGTTGCACCCGGATACCAGCTTGGTTCCGGATACCGGATCCCAAACTCACTTGCCGTATCGAACCCTTAAGTCTGAGGAGAGACTGCCTCCCTGTGTGTGTTCTACCGCTTGTACAATGGGATGTATTCTGAGGAATTGTTCAAAATGATGCCCACAGCTACTTTCTACCATCGCACCGCTCGCCATCGGCAGGGAATTCATTCTCACACTTTAGAACCAAAATGGTCGCGTACAGTGCGGTTTCAGAGAAACTTCCCCCCGCGAACGCTTGGGTTGCGGAATGAGCTCCCTGCTAAGGTTTATTCTAAGGACTACAGTATGGGGTCCTTCAAAACAGAAGTGATTGGATTTTCAAGGGTCGGCAACGCGCGAGTGATACCCCTGGTGTTACAAGCGTCCATAGGCCACGTTTGCCGCTTAAAAAAAAACAAAAAAAAGTGGCAGTGGGCTGGCCAAGTCTGTCGGAGGACCGAGGGCCGATGGAGCAGACGTGTCTTAAAGAAGAGACCGCGTATAGGAAGGAGAAGCGTGGGACGCCCTTCAGCCCGGTAGACCGACGTCCTTAAAAGGGTGGCTTGTGGTGGCTGGATGCGGGAGGCAGACGACCGGGAGAAATAGCGCGCTATAGAGGAGGCTTATGTCCAGCAGTGGACCAATATGAGCTGATATGATGATGATGATCCAAGAAAACTAGTCAACCAAAAGGTTATTCTAAAACTTCTACCTCAACTTTCAACTTTATTGATTACTAGCTTTTGCCAGCGACTCTGCCCGCATCGGCGTGGGATTCTTACGGAAACTCCTTGATGCTTCTCCTCTCCTTATACTATAGAAGTATGTCATAGCAAGCTGTAGCTGCAGCTATAGTTAGTTCATTTCTTGGAAATCGGCTACAGTTACTCCCGCGGAAACTTTTGAATTTTTCGGGATAAAAAGTAGCCTTATGTGTTCCGTTTCTTCAACTATCTATGTGCGAAATTCAGCTGAATTTGATGCTCCCATTGCGGCAGGATTTAGCAGTAACAAGCGTTAAAGTTATTCCTGTGGGAACTATTAAATTTTCAGGAATGCAAAATAGCCTTTGTCTTATTTCAGGACCTAACCTATATGTATGCCAAGTTGTATCCCGATCCGTCCAGCAGTATCAAGCCCGCGGGATTGCAATCCCTAGTCAACTTCTTGATTATACTAATGAACTTTGCTATAGCAAACTATAGCTATAGGTCGTTTAAGCTAGGTTATAGTTATTTCCGCGGGAACTTTTGAATTTTGTGGGATAAAAAATATCCCATATCCTTCCTTTAGACTCAAACTATCGTTTTTTGTATACCGCTAAGGTTGCAAACAAATTGCGGTGCGCTTGACGGTATTCAGTCACCGCAGCATATGGACGCTTGCAACACCAGGGGCATCAATCGCGCGTTGCCGACCCTTCAAAAATCTAATAGTTTCTAAGAGTTTGAAGAACCCCTTACCCCTTGGAGAAAACCTTCTACATTTCGGCGTTCGCGGGAGCAAGTTTCTCTTAAACGCACTGTACGACACCATTTCGGTTGTAAGGTTTTAGAATGAATTCCCTGCCGATGGCGAGCGGTGTGATGATGGTAGAAAGTAGCCGTGAGCATCATTTCGAACAGTTCCTCAGAACACATTTTATTATGGATAAATGTTTCCGGCGAAGGTAGTGAATCTGGACGTTTTTATACAAAATGGCTACTTTTTGCGCGTAGTGTAGCTGATGGTTGCTGGACACGTCGTATTTTTCTAGGTATCTTTGAAGCTGTGTGTTGATCACCCGCTCAATAACCTTGGAGAAAAGAGGTAATATAATAGGTAACAGCGATTGGTCTGTAATCCGATACATCTGTTTTCAGCTTCAGTCTTCCCTGAAGACAGAAATTGCGTAGTGTGATAGAGACTGCCCAGTAAATCGGCTTTCTCTTTAGGACTTTGGGCCAAGAGTTGGTAACGACGACTGGCAAAAGTTTCCTTCGACAGCTTTAGTAAGTGACCAGAAAGCACTACTCCCAGAGGGATAACTTCAACTAGCAAAGTTGTCCTATAATATAGAGACTAAATAACATTTGGTTATATAGAGGAGGTACAAGGTATTGTATCAAGTATTTTATACAAACCTTTAGTTGTATAAATACTTTAGTAATTCATGGAATTCAGTCCAGAAAACGTTTACACGATCAAATTATATCATCATGTTATAACAGTCGCAGCGGTAACCTTTAAGAAACCTTTTTTTATGCAAGTCTTTATCTTTAAAGCGAAAAATATATGATAATCGTGTACATGGTTCATCGTTACGACCACTTTAAGAATTTTTGACAGTTTAACGACTCTTAGAAGATGAACGTATGCAGGTCACATTTATTTATTTCATAAATAGAAAGATTTGGACATGATAATCATATAAAGGTCATAAATTTCCCTCTTACATAACATTTTGTCATATACAGAATATACAAAGAAATTGACGATACTTGCACGACTTTGATACAATGTTAAACAATAATTACAATTTATAGTTTTGAAAAGGTCAAATAAGTTGCTGTTAAAAATATTTTATTTTTTTTATTCAATGGTTTTACTTCTTTTACAGTACTTTGAAAATGTCGGATAATAAATGAATAAAAGTCGTGTAATATTACCTATAGTGTTGAGATTTCGTGTAATAGTTATCATAACTACATTAAATCGCATCAGTGTATTATTACAAAAATTAAATAAAAATTTAATAAAATTATATTTTACGATAATTAGAAGGGGGCATTCACAAATTGAAGAATTAAATATTCAATCGTCGAGAATTTTTTTTTCCCAACAAAACGGAGATACTAAAAGTTTCTAACACCAACTTTAACTTTTATAGTAAATATTATTTAGTAACAAACATGGCAGATAAAACATGATTAGTCTCAGATAATGATGACAATTTTTAAATAAATACCGTAGTGCACGATTCACGTTTGGTGAACTACGTTTTTCACATAAAGCATCCGTGTAAAGGTTATGCCAATGATACTTTACAATTTTAGATAAGTTAAATGACGTCTACTCGATCATTATACGAATGAAAGTTTTATAATTTCCGCCTATTTCGCGTGACAAACTCGTTAAAATGATTGTTATACAACCAAAACGGTCCATCCTTAGGTTGTGACTTAAAAGCGACAAATTTTGTTACAAGTCGCCCACCTATTTTGCGAATGAATTGGAATTTAGCTCTGGTAGTTGCTTTCTTACTGAACCTTGAGGTAGCATTTAGTTTGCGTTTTAACTCGTGGGTCGTGGTTTTTGGATTAAACCACGGTCTGTTTTTTGACACTAAAAGCTTCTTGTGGGTTCGGAATAAAACATTTCATACCAGCGAGGATTGTCTTAATGACTGCAGCTGCGCACACTTCAGGATCTTCTGGGTCACGTCACATTAATTAAGGTGCGATAAGTCATCCGCTTGTATGTATAAAAACGACCGATGTTACTTAAACTACGCCTGAAAAAATCTTAGTTACCATGGTACTGATAAGAACCAATCCTTCTAGTACATATTTTAACATGTTTGTTAAATAACGAATGTGTTTCAAATTATTTTAGGTGTACGTTGCTTATTTTTTATTTTAAAAATCTTTCATGAATAACATATTCCTACAGACTACATTTGCTTGACTAAGACAAAGTTCTTGAATATTTTACTATAGAATTTACGGTTCGATTTTGAATGTCTTCAAAGAACGCGGTGGTACGTATATGGTAAACTAGCTTTGCTCGCGGTTCTACCCGCCCAAAATCGATGATCAGTGTAGAATTTCAACTTAACGTTTCCAAGTAGCCCATGTCCTTTCCCGGGACTCGAACTATCTCCATATGCCAGATTTTATCTTAATCGGTACAGCGGTTAGAGCGTGAAAACGTAACAGACAGACAGACAGAGCTACTTTTGCATTTATAATATTAATATGGATTGTATAGATATGTGTATGTAAATTAATTATAACGTGTATTATACTATACATACATACATTGTGTGTACTGCGTCACGTCGACATCTTCACACACAAATCGGTTACTAATTTATTCTTATTAGGTACAAGGTATAAGATTATTTGTGATGGTGAATGTATGATTCGAAATAATTCATACACACTTGATTTTATTTTAAAATTATTTAATTTTCCTTCTCATAATTACAAAAATAATTTTAACCTCAAGTTAGAAAATATCATATGAGTATATATGCTGTAGCATAGAAAATATATACTAAACATTTAAACAATTATTCATAAAATCATAAGTATGATTCAAATCAAATCAAAAACGGTATCTTTGTAGCTGCCTAAACTTATAGCTAATTACAGTATACCAATATTTTCACCAAGTTCGCTCCATGCAATGGAAAATTCTAACATATGTTTGATAAACAATAAGACAACCATCCAAAAAGGAGTATTTATTGTAGAACCTTACTACTATTATAAAATAAGTTCCTCTTAGGTCCTAAAACTAGCGGCGTCTGGATTCCCGCCTCCTCGTTGAACCTTTCTAGAACGTTATTGGGAACACTTTCTAGCTATTTGGACTCTGGAATTTAAGAAAAAATGTAAGGAAGTTTGACTTACCTCTCGAATCCCTTAAATGTACTTCCATACATTTTTCTCTCAAATTCCGGAGTCTGGCGTATTCGACACTGTTCCCAAGACTTGAATTCGCATTGTCGAATTTTCAGTCGCCTTCTAGGTTAAAGGTGTTATGGCAGCATCTAACATCTCTTTAAACTTCTCTACAATACTAAATTCTTCCCGTGCAGAAAGTAAAATGGAATAAAAATTCTTTAATTATCTTAAACTAAGATTTGCACTAGAAGTAAAAACTAAATTTAATTTTTACTTTATTTAAAATCAGTTTTTCTTTTCAAACTTAACTTGACTATGCAGACCAGGTGGCCACTCGACTGTCGGAGTTTTCAAGTCACCCTATCATATAACAACAGACATAAAATGGTTTAGAGTGACCTCCGAAACACGGGAAAGCTTAGAAAAATGCGCCACTAGGTACTGGCCACGCGTACGCATAAGTATGTGTACTTTTATGTATAAATTCTGAACTCCTACTTTTGCAACCAGGGAGAGATCAACCATCTTCAGAACAGGCTGCAGAGATGTGTTATGGATTGCAATGATGCAGCACGGGACAGACTAGGGCCCGACCCTAGTCAAGAAACTGTAAGTATTTAAATGTACTATTTTTATATCACTAATGTGGCAAATAAGCATAAAGGTCGCTTGATTTTAAACGTACATAAGCTATGTTGTATGTTTTGCAGCTTCAGCACATAATATTTTTCATATTTTATGTAAAACTATTATATAATAACTCTTCACCGCTTCTTAGACCTCTCAATTAGCAGTAACTGTTTAAACCAAAGATTAGACCAAGACGTGGGTTCGATTCCTTTATAAGACAGTTTTCTATATTACAAAACGTCTACAATTATTTGTATCAGTTGTCTGGTATCCATAGTACCAAAAATAAGACGTCAAGGAATATATCAATAATTATTAACATGTCCTATTTTTAACTTTCAGATCGACAAATGCACGATAAGTTTTGAGAATTGCGCTATCAAATGTGTAGACAAACATATTGGCATTCTTCCTAGCATGATGAAAACTATGAAAAGTGTTTTGGCAAGTGGAAAGCCTCCACCGGTCAAGCATGAATAATCATATTTTTGCCCGTGTTTGTATGTGAATATGTTATGACTAAAGCCTTAAAGTAGACTACTAAGGATAATAATGCTTGTAAAATTACCTAAGTAATATAACGTAACCCAGTATGAAAGTATTAGTTGTCAAATACGGAAAACATCACACAGTTATTTATATTCTCTGTTATATTATACTCGACCATATACATGCGTTCGAGTAATGGAATTCAAGGGAGTAAAAATTAAAAAGTAATCTATAATTTATAAAAAACGGGATGCCGCCATCTACTGACAACAGAATTTGAATTCTTTTGCATTGTATTATAGTTTACTTTTTAATATTATTTTGCACTGTATGTAGAAATGTCACGAAATATATACGTATTTCTTAAAACGCTTTCTATGACGATAAAGTTAAATCTCTTGAAATGACTGTTATATTATGTAATGTGACTGATGCACCTTACGATTTTGATGTATTGTGTAAGAGGTAATGTTTTATGTAATATTGATATATTTTTCTCATCAATGTTGTCATAAGTTTTAACAATCACTGTTCGCATTTACTAAGTAATGTAAAAACTAAAGCTTTTCATACGAAGTTTTAGCTATTAAGTAAAGGCTGTCCAAACTTACGGTAGGTATGTATATTATATTTATTATGTATGTATGTTTATTATTTTTTAAAGTACTTTTTTGCGAATGTCAACATAGAAAACGCCGCTTGAGATCGCAAGCAAAGCAAACTTCACGTTGCAATGAAGCATCCATTTGAGCTGAAATTTGAAACAGGGATAGTTAAAGAGACGAATAAGTAATTTTTTTAAAAGTTCCCGCAGGGTATAACTATAATTGAATTCCACGTTGACGAATAACAGCTACACCTACTTGCTTATTGACTCCCATACTGTAGGAATCCCACGCCAGTGACCGAATATAACGCGGGAAAAACCGAGCATTCATGATATGTCACGTTTAAAATACCCAGTTGATTACTTGTTGTATTTAGAATATAAATATAAAAACTTAGCGTTTTTAAAAGTTCATTTCACCGTCGATTGAAACGTATTCATAAGTCAGTTGTAGCCAATGGGTTTCGATTTCACTTTTCTTTCTGAGTGGCGCAGGAACGAACTCGGCGTGTTATCTTTAGAAGTCTTTCTTTTAATTTTTCAAGTACTCTTTTTTTTGATTTTTCACACCACTGGCTTTTCGGTGAAGGAAAACATCATGAGGAAACCTGCATACATAAAAAAGACTTATGTGAAGTCCACAATCCGCACTGGATCCGTGTGGACTATGGCCCAAATCGCCCTTGGTTAGTGTAGGCCGAGCCTCAATAGTGGGGACGTACCTATACGCTGATAAGGCACGTATTTAATTGTGGCCACTTATCACAAAAAAGGCGTAAAAATAAACCCTACCAGACTTTGTAGAAAAATACCCAAAGCCTTTAGGGCTTTAGTCGAAATATAGGTAATAATAATTGTGTTATTATGAGAAGTTGCATGTGTAGAATAGTATATAGAAAGATGTATATAGCTGTAAAAGAAACAAAATAGCTTTGTCATGTAGAAATGTTATTAATTAAGAAAATAGTCTTCTGAAGTATTTTATATAATACACGCATTTTATTTTTAAATAATGTTAAAATATAAAAGAATAAGTCATTGTTAAGTAAATTCCGTTGTTAAACAGATATTCTGTTGTGAAAAACCTTGAAAGTTTTTGAGACCTTGAGGGACATTTTTGTCAATAAAATAAATTAAGTATTAATGTTTTATCATTTTGTAAGAGACGATTTCTATGAGTGTGGGATGTCTCGCCTCAATTTTGAAACTTATACAGATAAAAAAACTTTTGAGTACTTCCTATACGTTTGGTTAATCGATACTTGCTAGCGAGTAATGTAGTGACTTCTATAAAAACTGATAGAATATGAAGTAAGTACAACAAACCTAATGATAATAAGAATGATTTAAGGTTTTCCATTCTATGGATTTTTGGAGTATTTTCCGTTGTTCCAACTATTATGTACAACTGGTTGTACGAACAGGAATTTTTCCTCGTGGACCAACCAAATAGTTGAACATTAGAAAACCGAAATTTACGGGGCACTTCGTACAACTGCATGGCCAGTTGGACCACTGCCCTGAAATGATAACAAAGCTTTTTACCGACTATAAAAAAGGAGGTTTTCAAATGAGGTTTTAATTAAGCAAACAATGAGGCCTGTACATCTGCAGTAGGTACGTAGAATAGCTACGGTTAAAGCAACAACAATTACATCTTTGTAATTGCATCGCTATCCACTTTGTAGCATTAAATTCATACAAATCTCGAAACCGTAGCCTATGGACGTTTGCAACACTAAAGTCATCATACTTTAAGAATCTAATCACTTCCTTCTTCAAAAAACCTATACTGTAATCCCTAGAGAAAATTTTGGCAAGGAGCTCATTCTATAACTTGAGCGTTCGCAGAAAGAAGTTTTTACCTTTCCTTTTTATACCATATACTTTAATAATATGCCTCTGGCACTTAAGTAAAAAATAAAATTTGAGATTCCTTTTTAGACACTAACTTCTCTTATGCAGGTTGTCCCATATCAATAATGCATGGAGGCAAAGAATGTTTTATATGTTAAAGATAAGATTATGGCAATTAGGTACTGCAACGATTTTAGTCAACTGTTTGCTCATTTCTTAAAAAGCTATGGCTCGAAAGCAGATAACGGGACGTTCCGCAGGAAACTAGGTGAGTAGAATAGGGTTGCCAACCGTACTTTGTCTGCGTACTGCGTATATACTGTTGAAGAAACGTATACTTCGCAAAAACATTATATTTTTAACACCGAAATCTAACAAACAAATCTTTTGTTTTAAATATTTATTCACGTGCCTTTTTGTTTAACTTTTGACTTATGCAGTAGCGTAAAGCGTATCCAAACGTATCTATTTTATTGCGTTTTGAACTTGTCAAAACAAAGTCAAACGAATATTTGGTCATTTTTGTGCTTTGTTTTTGGTAATTATTTAAAGTAATTTCATTCCTGCTCTCTAATCCCGATACTTAGGCATTTACGGAAAGGATATTTTCGGTTATAAATTCGAATTAGCGAGAAGAAAGAAACAGATATAGTATCTCATTAATAAAAAATAAGCTTTTGATTGACATTAATTTAAAAATTAACTGTGAAAAAGCATATGACATTTTTATTTTAGAAAAAAAAATTTTTAAAATGCAAGTGCAAACATATTTTTTAAAAAAATAAATAAGTAACAAATATATTTTCGTCTACGTTTTATTTTTTTATAGCTTAGTCATAAAAATACTACCTATATTTTGCTGAAGAAACGTTGGCAGCCCTAGTCCTTTTTTGTATTCTTATATTGTTCTTTTGTTTTTGGAATCTGACTCAACAATAGATTATTCTTAACATTGAAGCAGCATTATATAAAAAGAAGTATTTACAGTCTATGAATGTACGGTTAGTATCTTCACAACAATAGTGGAACCAACAGTATTCACAAATCCTTATAGTTGCACCGGTATTGATTCGTGGAACCACAAGTACTTGAAAACCCTATTGGACCCAATAGTGGAACCAACAGACCGTAAGGTTCTAGTTCCTCATTTCCGACCTGTTTCCTACAGAGAGGTCGAACCATCTACAGTACCCATATTTTCATTGAAATTTCCTTGAAAACATAGAAGAAGAAGATGAAGAAAGTGGTGTCCAAACTGGAAACATGGAATCTAGCCGACTGAAAAAAAAAAAACATTTTAAGTGACATTAAAAGGTAAATTAAATTAAAGGTATTAAAGACAATTATACCTACATATATTGAAATAGCATTTTGATGAAGATCAATTCTTTTCAAATGACATTTGCTAAATTTAGTATTACTTATCTTACAGTTTAATCGCAGTGCGCTTGGTCAAGTCCAGCAACGCTGACTTAAGCGATGCCAATGTATCTCTTTAAACGTAGCATTTCAGCACTTTTTAAGCCCCCATATTCTTAGTGTTTTTTAAGAACTTAAATTATACATCGAGGTTGCAATTGCACCCCTACTCCTTAGGAGTACCATGGAGAAAACGAAGTACGAAGCGCACATGTGTCATCTCTGTTATTTTGCGGATTTTGTTGAAGTTGTTAGCTATTCGCAAAGAGGTTGATGAATCTGATGAGGGTAGAATTCCGTGACTGGCTATTATCGTTACTGAATTTTGAGGTACTAGAAGTGGTGGTTATTTTAATACTCATATGTCAAAATATAACTTGCCTTTCGTGCTTCGCCGCTGGAAATAACTAGTAATCGTGGCTGAAGTAAATTTTCTTGTTATTATAACCATCTGAGATCCAAGATAAACCTTCAGTCTAAATTTAATCATTGCAGCTGAGATTTCGAATTTGTCCCTGGTTTATTTCCTAACCATCAGAGTGCCGAGATAATCTTCAGTTAAATTTGAGAACGATTATGAATTTTCCTCTTGTTTAGTAACCATCTGAAATATAATATGAACCTTCAGTCCCAATTTTACTACCCCACCTCTCATGTTTCCAAAAACTCACGGGTAAATGGTGATCCACGATGAATGTATATATACAAATATGTGTCACTACAATATTTTGTATGAATATTTTATAATACCTTATGAATATAACAATTTTATACTTTATAATCGATATGTTACTACTAATTTGGTGGGGAGGTTTAATACACAAATTCCCTTCTTGGATCCGCCACTGATTTAAACTTAGATTATTATAAAAAAAAAACAATGGACAAGGACAAATATGTAAGTGGCACAAAAGTAGGTACTTAAATAAGACGAGATTGTCGAAATTTTTAAATATCAATCAGTATTAGATTAAGATATTTTAGATAAGTGCCAACTCCCTGATGGAACTTGGCCTTTTTTAATGTGGCTTTTTTTTAGTTGGGATACCTTTAAACAAGAAAAGACAGATAACACCACATTTCACGGTTATAAACACGCATTGATAGGGTAAAGTAGGTTCGTAAAAGAAAAATCATTGCGGAAATCGAAAAATTTGAAAACCGATTTTGCTTAAAACTATTTAGGTTACATGAAGTATTAATGATGTTTCGTTATCGTGTTTTTAAGATTTCTAAGACACGGTCCAAAAGTTAGAGAAAGCCATATTTTTTTACCTTTAAAAGCAATAACTACCACAATATACAACTACAGTGCGGCCGGTCAAAGAATGCGTTCCTGACACCTGTCAATTCGTCATGACTAGTGATGTACAATAAATAACATTAATAATATTAAATGACGTTTTTATTGCATTCATTATGCATATTTATTCAATTAAATTTATATGTTGTTATTTTTAATAGGAATTATTTTTATATATATTTAATAAATATTCACAATTTAAATAATTTTAATGCATCAATTGAACTAAATCGTAATTTCTAAATGTAACGAAGGGAAAAAATAAAAATGCTTTATTTATTGGAAAATGTTTATTATGAAATACATAGTTTTAAGCCTTAAACAGTGAAGACTATGTCAAACAATTTAATCTTCCAGTTCGCTTGAGGAGTCGCTGTCATCTTCACTAACGTGTATAATCATATTATTGTCAATCATAGTATCTATACGGATATCGCGGTCAAAGTGATCAAATATAATCTTTTTAGTTTTTTCAACCACCTTCATTCAGTCATCTCTCGTGACTTTTCGCATGCTTTTTTTAAAATCATCTTCATCTTTTTAATGCCATACGGTTGAGAAGTATTAAGACGGGCTGCATAGCCTTTAATTTGAGCCCAAATTAGCTCAATGGCATTGCACTGGAATTGGTACGGGGGAATTTGGAGAACGCAATGACCGTACTCCAGAGCCAACTCATCTATTTCATATCGAACATTTGTCGGCTTATGGTCATTGACTAATTTCATCAGCTCTGCTTTAAGCATTGATATATTTGCGTCAATGCCACTTTTTTGCAGCCAAGCCACCAATTCCTCTTTTCTATTAGCTTGGGTAGGTGCTTTATTTTTTGCACCGAATGATAAGGGGCGTTATTCATTAATATGACTGAAGGCTCTGGCAGGCACATCCTGGAACCACTTCTTTGATGAAGCCGCATTCATTTCTTCGTGGTAGTCAGTAGTGGTTTTTGACTCAAATGCCAAAAAATCGTTTTCCACGAAACCATACTTCGCACAACCAGCGTGGCATATTATTAACCGTGCTCCTTTACCCATTGGCACTTTCGACGTTGACGATTGAGTGTCATCTGTCCAAGAACGAGAAAGCGTGTGATTGGCGTTCAGCCATGTCTCGTCGATGAAAACGATATTGTCCCAATTATTGATTTTTGTCGCGTCTCTTAAAAAAGTAATTCTTTTTAAAATTATGTCAATTCTTTCTAAAAGAATTTTCCTTTTGTCTGTTTTTTTATATTAAAATCCAATATCTGTCAAAATTTTAGATAAAGCAGTTTTGTCATCCCTAAATAAATCAGCTGCTTTCAAAGATGCTAGATGTATCGACCTATTAAGGTAGGTACTCATTCCTGGAATAATAACCATATATATGATTCCTTATTGCATCGGCGTCAAAGCTATCAATGTCTGTATAGTTCTGCGTTTCTTTTTTGATGTTCGTAAAATATTAATATTTGTTATCGTCCGTTTGCTCACTCTAAGTGCCTGAGAGATGCATTCTTGGACCTGGTCGACAGGAATTAAAGGCCCGCCATTTTCTCGTTCCCGCTCAAAGTAATCTTGTAACTTGATAATGTTTTGGCATTGTCATTATGTACCAAAAGTCCAGATTAGCGCAGAGGTAAGAACAGTCAAAATAAAAACAATAACAGTCACGAGAAAATACACAACGAGAAACACTGGAGAACATAGTCTATGCGTGCGAGACGACAAGAGACGACTGTTTGTAAATATCACAAAATGGCGGTTACCACAACGCTATTGCTATTATTAACTGTATTAATTATATATTACAAAAAGTACATTATATATTATAAAATTACAACGATTTTTTTTTATATGATACCGACAGATTATATTAAGATTACAAAAATATTCGATTACAATTGCCTCGTTGTTTTGTCACATCACTACAAAAACAAACAGTTGACATAACCTTGAAACAGCGCCGTTTAACGTGGTTTTTTATACGTCCATGTTTAAAAGCTATCGTTTTTATATTTGTTAATTAAGTAATAGTAATAATTTTAGCCCAAAATTAATACACTTTTTTTGTAAGTTGGCATAATTATTCGAATTTTAATGTTATCACTTGTTAAATAAAAGATATTTAAAATTTTGCCGTAAATTGTACGCCAGTTCAAAGTTACATCGCCCAGTCGATCAAGATCTCTCTGGAACGCATTCTTTGAGCGTACAACTGTACAATAAGAGAAAAAGTTACTTAGAAACCTATATCTATTTTAGAAAACCTATCGAACGACATTCAACACAATGGGGTGCGTAAAATTATATTATTATCATATTCGTTATGCTGATTTTTTTTCTCTCAATTTAATTATAAAACTGGATGTTCACATCGATACTTTTCTATAAACTTTTATCAGAATCAGTGCAAAGACAGCGGAATCATAAGACTGTGAGTGTGACATACGGACATGAACATGACAAACCATTGTTACCATTTGAAATCCTTAAAATATTGCAAGATTTTATTCTTTTTTTAACGCTTTTGGGAATTCATACTTTAAAACCCCCGCTATAAAGGTTTAAGTTGCTAGTTCAACAAATTGTTAAAAAAATGTCCTTAATGAAAGTTAACTCCCAAATTATGGGAATTCACGTAAACTCATCAAAATTTGGACAAAATCCATTTCATTTAATAACATTAGACTTTGAAATTCATGTATTGTATTGAATTGATATTTATGAATTTGTATGTAATCCATCCAACATCCATCCATGCTTACAAGCATTCGCGCTTAAAATATAAGTAGGATTTTTAATGAATATGTACTTACGCTAAGTCTAAATTTAAGTCTTCCTACATTTATTAAATAACTAGATTTTGCCAGCTGCTCCGCACGCCCTAAGTTCTGTTATCGGCGTGGAATTTCTACGTCAACTCCTTAATTATACTAATGAAGTTAGCTATAGTTCGTTTAAGCTTGGTTATAGTTATTCCTACGGATCATCGGTTATACTTTTGAATTTTTCAGAATAAAAGGTAGCCTATGGACATCCCAGGACCTAACCTATATGCCAAGAATAATTCCGGTCGGTCCAGTGGTTGAAGCGTGATTAAATAACAAAATTCAAACTTTCACATTTATAATATTAGTAGAAATATGTAACTGCAGTGTGTTAATCAAGAAATAGAGCACTGTGCCAATGTGTTACTTATGATGTAGGTTATATCTAAGGTATTTCGTTAACAAAATAGTCGTATTCCGTAATGCTCTCTTGTGTTACATATATAAGTAAGCAGCCATTTTAATAAGGTTTATAGGGCAAGATCAGTACCATGTTTTTAAAAAGAATTTCTCTTTTGCTTTTATTGTTGGTCCATGTAAGTAATTTGGTAATAATACTTTTGGTTTTTACTTAAGAGAAAAAAGGGCATCGTTATGGGCAGAATTAAGTGCGTGTCTGATATATTTTTATCTTGGCTGTGTTAGTAACATCTGCAACTACGTACGGCAGCAGTTTATGTAGATTGCGTATCATAAATAGCAATATTTTTCACGCGTTAAACCGCGGGCCATGGATAGTCATATTGATATATAAAACGTTTACATTTATGCAAAGACATGATCTGATTTTTAGCACATTACCTTTATATAAGTAGCTGGTGAGACTTAGGATATAGAAAACCTTTTATCTCGACTGCGATTGGGGACCCGGGACTACCACGGGTAATTTTTTCGGGTAGTATTTTCAAATACAATTGGTTTTATTTCTTGCACCGAGATAGCTAGCGACAGAGAAGGACAAATAATACTCTTATCCAGATCAAAAATTCTTACGAAAATGAATGATAAAAAATGATCTGGATTGTTTTTGAGAAATAACTCGGCCTAGAGGTTCGTGCTATCTCTTTCTATACTATAGAAAAATGCATTTGTTATCCTGCTGTCATGGCTGGCATGCTTCCGGGTGAAATCAAAGTTCATCACAGAGAAACACAAACATACAAAAACAGAAACACAATACACCACATATTTCACAAAGCGTGAACATAAAATCTGACGCCAAAATTTGGGTAAGTCCATGTAATTTTATTAAGGCCTACGTTGGCCCAGTTTTTATGATCCAGTTTTTGGTAGCTTAGAGCCTGGTTCGGACCAGATATAGGTATTTGGATCGTTTTACAAATTATTTTAAATTTTCGGTTGTTTTGTTTGTTTTCGTCGGATTCATAGTAAATTACATATTACAATTCGTAACATTGGGTTACGTCGTCTAGGCATAATTTATCAATCTTATCGTATTGCTCGTCGGACATTCGCAGTGTAGCTAATTAGGTTCTTACACACCTTTTTGTAATTGCGTTTAAAAATAGATCGAAATAAATAGGTTTTTAATATTGCTGTTTATGACGGATTGTAAGTTACCGTATTTATTTGTGTAATTGTGTAGTCAGGGTTTTGTACATTGTAGTTGGGTTTTTTGGGGTTTATATAGTAACTTGGTTGCTGTAACAAACTGTGTATATAACAAACAGAGTCGTTTGTTTGTGTGTCTGATTAAGTTTTTGGATTGTTTTTTTTTGCGTGGGAATTTAATTATATAACATGACGTCATCAATTAAGAGTACAACAACAATGGTTTTCAGGTGCTTTAGGGATCGTTAAGCGGGAGGATCGGATGTTTGCATCAAATCAAAGAGCGGGACAGTTACCGACAACAGTCAGCGAGCTGGATAAGGCATACCAGGGTCTCTTATCGTCGTCTCGTTCGTCAACGGATGACGAAACTATCCTAAAGATGGCAAATTCTGACTATGACTTTTGTATCTCAGTAGTGGACGAGGTTAACGAGGCTGTGTCGAAAATAGAGACTGGCCCGCAGCTGGCAAGTAGGAAGGTTTCGGAACAAAAATGTAACGAACGATAGCCAACTTTGGATATTCCTCATTTTAGCGGATCATTGGATGAGTGGACTAATTGATCTTGGATCTGTTATTATGGGCCCAGCGCATTCTCTCGCCGCTCAGGCGTCTACGGATTCGTCGGTGCAAGTGGGACTCTCGCTCGCTAAGTCCCTTCAGCGTTTTTGGGAAAGCCCCCCCCGGCGTCACGGACTGGACCAGTCGATGACGAGTGCGAGTCATATTTTCTCGCCAATACGGGTCGTCTAAAGTCTGGCCGGTTTTTTACTCGACTGCCTTTCTTATCCGCTCGTCCGCGCCTGGGTGACTCCTGGAAAATAGCCGAAATAAGGTTATTATCCATGGAGCGCCGGATGCGTCGTGATAGAGAATTCCGCACAAAATACTTGGATTTTATGCGCGAATACGAATCTCTAGGTCACATGTCGGTTTCGCAGTTCGAGTTGGAAGGCAACGAACATTATTTTGTTCCACATCACGCCGTCCTTAAAAATGGTAGGATACGGGTGGTGTTCGATGGTTCGGCGTCTACATCTTCGGGTGTATCCTTGAACGACTGCCTGTTGTCGGGACCTAAGCTTCAGGTAGACATCTCGGACATCTTGACTTGTTTTCGTCGCAACCAGGTTGTATTTGTGGGTAACATTAAAATGATGTTCCGTCAGGTCATGATACACCCAGAAGATAGGCGGTTTCAGCTCATTTTGTGGAGAGAGGATCCGGCCTCTCCATTGGTTGTTTATGAGCTGAACACCAATACCTACGGGCTAAAGTCGAGTCCGTTTATAGCAATTCGCTCGTTGCTACACTTGGCTGATAGACGATATTACGTAGACGATATTTGTACAGGTGCTTCGTCTGTGGAGGAGGCGTTACTCCTGAGGGATAAGCTAATCGGCTTGTTACGGGCAGGTGGTTACGAACTGAGGAAATGGATTTCCAATTCACCAGCTGTCTTGGAAGACTTACCGTCAGAACATCAGCAAGAGCCACCTCTTCCAGAATCCTGAGAATCCTGACTCCATCGCGGTCCTCGGAGTTCAGTATCAGCCAGTTCAGGACATCTTCACCTACTCGGTTGAACCGTCAGACACAATGAAAAGGTGGACTAAAAGGCTAGTTCTGTCCACTTCTGGGAATCCGGTTATGCGGCTGTCGTTTATCTCCGCATCGTTGACAGCAAAGAGTAAGGTTGCACCTTTGCGGACCAAGTTGATGATCTTATTTAGAAGCTGGAGTTATCAGGAGCTGCATTGTTGACTCGAACCGGTTGAATGAAGAGGTTTCTCCACAACTTACGGAACAGGTCACAGCCAAGGACGTCTTCAGTCTTGTCTCCTGAAGAGCGTCAGGATGCTCTCCTCACCTGTGTTCGACTAGTACAGGCCCAGTCGTTTGGGAAGGAGATTGGTCTTTGCCGTTCAGACAACGGCAAATTGCGGGGAAGTCTCGCTCGTCTTAATTTGTTCCTAGACGAGTCAGAGTTTTTGCGAGTGGGTGGTACGCTTTGTAACTCAGAATTGCCCTATGGGGCTCGGCTTCCTCTCTTGTTGCCCAAGAGCGGTCTTTTATTGAGTTGCCGCATATCAGGGACCGTATCAGGGACCGCCATGTTAGGAACTGTCATGCCGGTCTCATCGCATTGCTGGCTTGTCTGCAGCGAGAATTTTGGATTTTGTCCGCCAGACGAGCAGCTCGGAGCGTCATCTTTAAATGTATACCTTGTTATAGGTTAAAGGGAACCTTGACCCAGCCACAAATGGCTGACTTGCCGTCCGATCGTGTCCGGCCCGCTCGACCTTTCGCTAAGGTTGGGTTGGATTTCGCGGGTCAGTTTTTGGTGAAGACATCAAGTGTTCGCAATGCCAGACAGATTCTGGCCTATTTATGCGTCTTCGTTTGTTTGTTTTCCAAGGCTGTGCATCTGGAGCTCGTTACAGCCTTGTCTACGGAGACCTTTGTCACATGACTGTCGCGGTTTGTCAGTCGACGTGTTTTCCCTCATTTAATTCGCTCGGACTGTGGCACAAACTTCATGGGTGCAGATCGCTATCTGAAGGAAGTCCTTCAGATTTTGTCCGACAATCACACGTATATTGATTCGGAGTTGTCTAAACGGGGCGTGACTTGGATTTTTGATCCTGCCGGCTATCCTTCGTGGGGCGGTATTTTCGAAGCAGCTGTCAAAATCGCCAAAACTCACCTCCGCCGTGTGATTGGTGAAACGGTCCTTACGTTTGAGGAATTACAAACGGTATTTTGCAACGTCGAAGCGGTATTGAACTCACGACCGCTTTGTCCGATCTCGTCGGATCCTAATGACATGGAAGCGCTAACTCCAGGCCATTTCTTGATCGGTAGTCCTTTAACTTCCTTGCCTGAATACCCCTTCATCGATGTGTCAGTTAATAGGTTATCGCGCTTTCAGTTGCTTCAACAAATTACGCAATTGTTCCACCGTCGGTGGTCTTCGGAATATTTACATTTGTTACAGCAACGGGTTCGGTGGCCGGATAAAACTAACCCCCCGCGCGTCGGAGACCTTGTCCTATTAAAGGACTCAAATTTACCGCCCTTGCAATGGCGTTTAGGTCGCATCGTGCAATTATTCCCCGGTTCGGACGGTATCCCGCGGGTCGCAGAGGTCATGGTAGGGGATTCAGTGCTGAAGCGTGCCGTCGCGACGCTTTCTCGATTGCCAGTAGATTGAGGCTCTGGCTCGGTTTATCCTCATCCAGACACGGTCTGGCTGGGGCGGGGGTTTGTTTAGTAAAGATTTATTAAGTTGGACCGCGGCGCGTGACAAGGTTAATAGGATTGTCACTACTCTGGGTGGACCGGCATCTCAGTCAGTCACATATAATCCTTTGACAGGTCGGGGCGTATGTACATTGTTTTGATCGTATTAATTTTATACATAGTGAATAAGTACGTCACCCAGAGAAACACAAACATACAAAAACAGAAACACAATACACCACATATTACACAAACCGTGAACATAAAATCTGACGCCAAAATTTGGGTAAGTCCATTAAATTCTATTAAGGCCTACATTGGCCCAGTTCTTACGATCCAGGAATATTCTTTTGGAAATCATGAGGGTATCCTATAGGCCACGTTAAGCAATAGAAATCAGGACACTGAAATATTGAAATAAAGTTGACGCAAACTAAAAATAATAATAAAAAAATAAGAGCACTATGAGTTAGGCTCGAAACAAATAAAATATTGTTTAATCACTCTCTTTATTTGACTATGTATTTTGCTTTTTATATTATTATTTTGAGACTAAGAATCTTGCGAATAAGCGATCATTTTACTTAAATAATTTTGCAGAAGAATGCAGTATCAGCTGCGAGATTACCGTTTCCCGGAATTCCTGCATTGCCACTAGGTGGCGCCTTTCCTCTAGCAGGTCCACTACCTCTATCTTTAGCTGGATTTGGTATACCTGTATTGCCTCCATATGGATGTGGCTATCCTTCTTATGGATGTGACTGTGGTGCGTCTCCTTGTGGATGTGGCACGCTGAGCTGTGGATGTGGTACACCTAACTGCGGATGTGGCACTCCTAGCTGTGGATATGGCACACCTAGTTGTGGTTGTGGCATGCCCAACTGCGGATGTGGGGCACCAGCTTGCGGATGTGGAATGTCACCATGTGGATGCGGCATATCTGATTGTGGCTGCGGGGTTGTCAAAGATTCTTCGTGTGGTTGTGGCGTTCCCGCTTGTGGATGTGGTCTTTCAGTAAATACCTGCGGATGTGGTGCCCCATCTTGTGGATGTGGCGTTTCATCCTGTGGTTGTGGGTGCGGCGTTCCAGCAATTAGTTATCTTCCTAGCGCATGTGGAATTCCTGCCAGTGGAAGCGTTGTTCCTGCAATAGATTTACCCCCATATGGATGTGGCATTCCTGCATGTGGATCTCCGATGCTTCCACCGTTACCACCAGTTGTTGGATGTGGAAAATATTTACGTCAAGTCACACTCTTACCACCATTTTTGTAAACTCAGTGTAGTTATGTTTGTTTATTTTTGTTTTATTATTAATAAATTAAAGAAACTGGGGATTTTTAATTCATTTTTAACCCACGACAAAAACAAAGGGATGTTATAGGTTTAACGTGTGAGTCTGAGGATTCGTAGCACCCAAACGGATGAACTGATTTTGATTTAGTCTAGTTTGTTTAAAAAGTGGTTTATCCGAGAGTGTTCTCAGCTGCGATTCAAGTAAATCTGTTCAGCCGTTTGAAGGCCATCAGCTCTTGTCTAGTTGATAGTAATATGAGCAACTTACACGGGTTCGATCGATAAGAAATTTGGTATCCAGTTACTTTAATGATATTGCAAGAAAATATTAACCTTAACCTGATGCCGCTGTATCACCTGGAATCTGCAGGATATTCAACTCCCCACAACTTACAGCAGATTTATCATGTTTAAGCTCATTGACATGTTTTCAATGAGCTATTAATTGAAACCATTCGAACAAGCTCAATGGGTCAGGGTCTGATGATGAAACAGGTAAGAGAAATGCGGTTAAATCTCATTTCACTCAGTTCATAGATTTTTTTGGGTCGGGGTATTTTAAATTTTAGATAATTTAACTTATAAATATTTTTTTGATGAAGTGTCTAATAAAAACTGATTCTGTCCCTGACAATGAAAATGTCCCTGTCTAGCAGTGGTCACGAACCTACTGATTTTCTCGGTATTTATAAGAAAACAAATATATATTTATGGACTATACACACAGCTAAGCAAAACTTGTGCTAACTAGACAATAAATACAAATTCATATATTTTTTTTGTAAATACATACATATTATTATACATAGAAAATGTTTGTCTTGTTTGTGAATTGAACCCACGCCCCTCGATTAGACAGTCGGGTTTTATCCACCCATTTATATTACCCACTGAGGCACGAAGCTTATTTTCTTATAAAATGTCCTTACCCTCTGACCTACGTCAACGGAAATTAATATTGCCCTACGTTATGTGATATGGTTTTACGTTATGTGATATGGTTTTTGACTTTTGGTTATACATGCAGAAAAAATATCACAGAGGGTACTGTGACTTGAAGTTTGGGCCCTTCGGACCAGTTAGGTATACCATTGAATTACAGTACAAATGGTACTAAATTGTCCCATTTATACCTGTAATGATCTGAAACATCTGAAATAATTAAGACTGATTACAAAAGTATAAACAAATAATTTTGAAGGAGAAATAAAATTAATATTTCAAATCTATCAGTGTTTAAATAATTGAAAATCATTTGAAGAACCAGGCTTAGTCCGTGTCGTATGTTTAAGTAAGCGTTTCTTAGAAATTGATTTTTTGCAGATATGACGAACTTTTAAACTGATAAATTTTTCGTTGATTATAGGTCTATTTTTATATTACTAGAACGGCTTAAACCTTAGAAGGGGACACAATAATTTAGCTTTGGCATCTAATAGCTCGCAAAGTATGTACTTAGAAATTCTTAAGTTTAGAGCTTGCAAAGTTCGTAATTGGAATGGCTTATACTGAGGAGGGAAAATACCTTTTTAACTTCGAACGCTAAGAGATAAAAGCGTTTTTGGAAGCCTTTTCATGCCTCAGCTTACTGTATGGAGTGCTACATATAGAGGTAGTGTATAGTTTACACTGAGGTTGTTCATAAACGAGAACCTATTGATAAATTTTATCTGAATCTAAGCAAAAATGTGTCACACAGGCGGACAAACGGTGTCATTTTTGTTATTTGGCTATAGATCCCTAAAAAACTGCAATGAAATTATTCTTAAAATTATTCTTGTAGCGTTTATATGGGATAAGAAAATTAGTTCGGAATCTAATTCGTGTGTTGTAGTAAATACGCTTTTGGTGTAGGAAGATAATCGAGTAATGACCTATGATCACGTCTCTCATACAAGATTCCGTGATAAAAGGCAAGGTAGCCAATTCCTATACGAAGTAAGTAGTACCTATACCCGCTTAGGCGTCAAGCTTCCAGCACATACATAATAATAAAATATACCGTCAGTTTGCCACGTTATTTTAGCCAGCCTTGTAAAAGTAGGTATAAATATTAGTATAAGTAGACAACATATCACTCACGAAAGCAACGCAACAAGTAAGTCTTAAAATGGCCATAGAAAAAACGATGATATTCGTTGGCAGCCTTAAACAATAACGTAAACCCACGAATTTTACTCCAATGATTGGATCCAAGACATCCAATGATAGAATTAAGACCTGGTCCACATCAACAATACCTGCTACTGTTAGCCTTCTACATAGGCTGCAAAGTCGCTCACCAGGCTGTAATAATAATAACTAATAATATATATCAAGGACAGAAAGACACCAGACAACCGATACGAATTAAATATACGCTTTTTTTTTGTACGTGGTATTCATAGAAAACATCGAGACTAAAGACAATCACAAATGTTCATCAATTTATTTGTTTGTCCTGTGCGGGGATTAAAACTGCTCCACTCGGATTGACAGTACGAGAGCCTATAGAGTATTTTGGAGTTTCTCAAGGTGACAAGATCTAAAAATGAGGAAATACATAGAAAAACTACAGTGACACTAGAGTAAAGAATTAGTACACTGAAGTAGTAATGGGCCATTTAAGCCGTTATACGCCCCTCTACAGGGGTACAGGTCTTTTCTTTAAAGAATGAGTCGTAGGCCATAGTCTACCACGCTGGAAAATGGGCTGGCAAACGTTGTCGAGCCAGTAGCCACTTGACTGTCAGAGTTCTTCAGCCGTGCAATGACTCTAACTTGGCTTATAGACTGCTTTCATATAAAAATCAGTCAGTTTGAAGTATCAAGCAAAAACTACTTGTCTGATTTTTTGAACCTTTTTGCATCTGAAAAAAACTTTTAATGGGTATATATTTTATGTCGCTACGATAATATATATATATATATATATATATATATAATAACAAAAACGTATTTTCTTACCATCACTCAGTACCTAATCAGTACGACTCGACGTCGCAGGTAAAACCTAGTATTTTCTATACCACCCTTCAATTTTAAGTGACATACTGTGGATATTAAATAAGTCGGGAATATAGTAGACGCAATATTATGTATGATAATAAAAAATATATTTCTCTTTAAAAACGTACGTATAGGTATATAATTTATAGATTGCTGTTATAGGCCTATTGATAAAAATAGTGTTGTAATAACTTACGTTACCTAATTTACTAATCTAAATATCAATTTTATCGATGAAACATTAGACAATATCGATAAAAATTACGTTATTCATTTTTATATAAGGATACATTTATTTCTAGTAAACACAAGAAGATTTAATAATGTGTAATGTGAATAGTAAATCTAACTGAAAATATTTCAATTACTTGAACTAGAATATTTATTGCTTTTTTTTGCAAGGTTCAGTCTATATATATATATATATATAAGTAAATCGATTCACTTAATAACAAAATCTTAATAGTTGTTAGAATTAAGTCTTGGTGAGACAAAAACTACCTGTTCGGAGTTTAAAAAGACGGTAAGATAACAGTTTTAAAATGTACGTGAATATAAATGCTTATATTTTAAGTTTTTAAAATAAAAAGGTTAAAGTTCACTATATTATATAAAAAAACCAAAAATGAGGTTTCTGTCTGTATGAATTTATGTATGTCTGTGTTTATATACAAAGAAACTATCTGCGTTTATTTAAGCTTCTTGTTTTTTTTTTTTTTGATAGTGTTACAGAGTTTGAAAACCAAATAGATTACAATTCCAAGGGTCTTGGTAAATTATGAAAAAGGGAATACATATATTTGTAACTTTTTTATTTTTTTAGTAAGTATAACTTTTTTCCTTAACTTTTTCAGAAAAAAATGAAGCAGTTAAGAAGAACGGCCATCATCTTCATAGTTATTTATCTATCAGTAACAGCTGTGACAATATGCAAAGCGAGAAGAAACCCTATGTCATCTTTACTGTCTAATTTCCTATCATCATCAGACCCCAACAGAGCTTTACAGCTACTCCGCTATGCGTCTGGCCAAAACCCTGCTAGGCCTAAGCCTTTCTATAACGAAAATATGGTGCCAAACAGACCCAACTTTCCATTAAACCCTGGCGTGGCAAGACCAATGACCCCAGTGTACCCTAATACAAATACAGTACCATTCACAGATATGCGACAGTTAAATCCAGTACGCCAAGTTTTAGGTCAACAGAAGTTTGTAGAAATGCCTTATGCAAATGTGGTACAAGCCAGGGTAGATGGATACCCTACTGTGCCGGGGGCAACATCAGCGGCGCCTTGTGCTACTCCGTGTTCAGTTGTGCCAGAGAAATTATCTTGCCCCGGTTCCTCTCCCATGCCATTAGTCAACCCATTTTTGCCAGCAGCATCGCCAGTATCAGCAATGGCACCACCGACATCAAATTTGTTACCACCAGTCATTCCAGGTCAATCTAAAAGCCACTTTCTGAGAAAAATACCAATACCACCGCCATCTTTGTAGTTTTAAGTTGTTTTAGGTTATTATATATTGACCAATTTTAAAATATAAATCTGCTGTATATTTGAATGAATGTATAAAAAAAACTTGGTATATATAAATGTATAAGAGAAAACTTGGTATCTATAAATGTATACGAGTAAACTTGGTATCTTCAAATGTATGAGAAAAATCTAGATGGCTATAATTAAGATATTAAGTAAGAAACTTGGTATCAATATAGGTAAGTATCACAAACAAAACAGAAGTCACTGAATGAAATATTAAAATAATTATAACTTATTATGTTTTTGAATCTTTTAAATAAGTATAATTAATATAAGCATAAATTATTTAGCTATAATATCGCATTAGGCGAAAAATCTGTAATAATAGATGTAAGGTACAAAAATAAATAAATAAAAATAAATAAATAAATTAGTTGTTTGAAGAACAATAATGACGTAATAAATCATGAAATGTGAAAAAATAACCTTGTTTTTTTTAAGACCATAATTGAAGCTGACTAGAAGTGTTTCTATTACTAGACATAGTTTAAGGTGAATACGAATCAGATTTTTTCATACAACCTAAGGTGCAGTAAATGTCCGCAACTATTAAGATTTTACTGATTTAAATACGTTTTTGTCATATATTGCTATTTATTGCCACAAAATGCATATTCATTTATGAAATACCAGTGAATTATTAAGTGATTAAAGTTTTTGCTGATTTCATACATTTATTTAATCCAAGAAAAACTGTTTTTATTTACAATTTACTAGGATGTTATGGATAAATATGCGTTTTGCGACAATGATAAATAGCGCTTTATGATGATAACTGCAGCTTTTTAGTAGCAAAGTGACTATAGTTAAAGATACTTAGAGTAACGAAAAAAATTGTTTAGATATGAAACAACAATTATTATTTATTTTATCGACCTAAACACTACGTGATGTCGCAAGATTGAATACCATCGTATCTAACGTTTTTACAACAATACATTTTCTGGTTTAAACATTCTTGTTGTTTAAAGTAGGTTAAGGAAAAAATAAATGTTTTAAGTCTGCGGTTGTTACAGGCATTATATCACATTTTCTATATTATTTTTATTTTTCGATATAGTCAAATTCAACGTCATTTTTTTTTATTCAAATAAGGTTTTTCAAACACTTTTGAATCGTCACAGTTATAAAATACTATAATAGTTTTGGCAAACCTCCGAGGGGCCACTTTAACTTAACCTTCGCTGTCTAGCTGTTCGCCTGACTTTTAAAGCATCCTATATTTTAGACCGAAGTAGGTAAAAACTTGAAATTTTCACGGAATTTTGTTATTGTATATAAAACGTGTTATTATTGTCGATTGCTTAACAGCTACTAATTATGGAAAAAACGTGTTTTTGATGATTTGATCTATAGTAAAAACGGTAGCACATACAAAATTCATACCTTAAACGATTTAAGTGCAAGCTCCATAGCAAAACAACAAAAAATAAAAACTGATCAAGTGCAAGTTGGGCTACTGTATCTAGACTCACACTTGCCCGTTTTTTATCTTTAAGCTACGGAACCCTTATTAAAAAGTTAGTGTTCTTTAATAGGCAGCGTGTGAAATCGATAAACGATGTGGCAAGAACGTTCAAGGAGTTTATTGCGTACCAGTTTCCAGTACTCGAGTCTCGAGTTCTCGAGGGCAAAATGTAGGACGTACCTACATCTCGCCACGTTCAACTTACAAGAGGCAAGATGTACTTCCATATATTTTGCCCCCGAGAGTGAAAGACTCTTCACAATACTCTACCTGGAATCCAAAGCGTAATCCTAAAAATGCACTACCTATTACTTGAAACTTTATAGTATGCGTATATATCTTCACGGTTTTTATTCACAAAAGAGGGTAACTAGTGGCTGGACACACAACTACATCAAAAAAGTGGAGGACAGTCTCTGTTTACCAACCACTATAATCCGGCGTGACAGGGGGTGAGCTTACCGCCGACCCTGCTTCTGTTGCAGTGTGTCTGAACTAAGGGGCTTCTTATACGAGTATGTCGCTAACGTCATTATTCTTTTACTAGCTTTAAAGCTATAAGTGGCAAAATTAAAGACTAGGGACAGTAAAATATACCTATCCCCTTCGCCAGTTCCCGAGAAACAACATGAAGTAAGTCAGGATTGGGAAAATTGTAGGTATCTTCAAATATTCTAATATTGTGAAAAATCTCTGAAAACCTATAAGTGTAGGAAATAAGCAAAATATAACGATTAACAATTTTTGCTTTCAGCACAATTGCTGTTTTAAAAAAAAAACTCAAAGACTAGTTCCAAATTTGATACAGAAAAATAGCTTAGCGACTAAATTTTAGCCCAGTGATACTATAGTCTTACATACCTTTGTGAAACTATTGTTTCACAAACGAAAACGAAATGATCAAATTAAAGTATACAAAACATGATAATCCCATGATTAGTTAACAAATTGGCCAATTTTATGAAACATCTTTCATCAATAATAGTAAGCAATCACAGTGTGTAGATATTTTTACACTACTTAAAGACCTAGTGACACAGTTACGAATCATATGTTTACTGAATTTTAAATCAAAATGTTTGCATTATTATTTGTATGTTTTGCTGCTGTTACTGATGTAAGTTATATTTTTTGATTATAATAAAAAGTAATTGAGACTTTCAAGAATTTTTATTAGTTCAAGTTTGAAGTTTATTTTATTCATACATATTCTAGGCTTTTGTTTATATTTATTTATGTGCATGTGTATATAGTGCAATAATATTGATGACATAGTAGACCGCCTTTCTAATTTTATGTTCATATAAATTATTGGTCCATAGTTAGTAGTAGCAGTTAGTTAGTAGAAATATATCCATTTAATTGACCCATTTTACTGTCATAATACTATAATAATACCAAAATTCATATTTAATGTTTATTTTATTTTGTTTACAGGTCACTTTATGCATTTCAATAAGCGCACCATGTTTAGCTGAGCGACTTCCCACGTTTCTGCCTTCTAGATCCCCCTGTCTGAGCTCTTCAGTCCTGCCCAGTTATATTAACCCAATATTAAACCAATCTCCTTATGGTTCACCAGTCCTAACAAACCCTCCTGTAATATCAGCAATCTCTAGCATTGCACCTTACGACCAAATTGTCTCAATCCCTCCTACTTCGTTTGCTCCTCCTCCATATGCCCTGCCAGTGCCACCTGTTTTGCCAGCAACTTTGCCAGTGCCAGCAGCCGTATCAGCTTTACCGGCAGCGCCAGTCCCAGCGCTCTCAGCTTCTTGTGCAGCTCCATGCCCATTGATAAACCCGTTCTTGCCAGTGGCATCACCAGTGTCTGCATTGGCACCATCAGTTTCACCGTGTCTGCCGCCCGCTTTGCCAATAAACAGTTCCTGTAACTTCTTAAGAAAAATTCCTATTCCTCCACCTTACATATAAATTTATTTACACCTACTTTGTTGATTCTTAAATAAATTGTTATAAATTGTAAATGATTACTTTTATTTCACTTTTAAATTTTAATACATTGTTTTTATACTACTACGGTGGCAAACAAGCTAACGGTCAGTCTTATGCTAAGCGGCTACCGTAGCTTATGAACGCTTGCAACACCATATTCATTATTCGTGCGTTATATACCCTTTGAAAATATAATCACTCCGTTCTTGAAGAACTCAATACTGTAGTTCCTAGAGAAAAGTTAGCGGTAGAAAATAGTTTCTGAAACAGCACTGTGCTGCACAGCCTAAATAATTATTTTATTCATACAGTCACCCATCGAAGACGTTTTATGTGAGCAATAGTGAGGTTGAGGTTCATAAGTTATGTTACTAGTTACGCGATGCCAAAAAAAATATCTTGTGCACTTTGGAGAACAATTGCATTTTGAAGGACGTATCACTCTGAATATTGTTTAAAGAATAGAATTTCCTTTTCTTGTCCGACGCTTCAAAAACAAACTTAAATGACGTGCAGTGTCGCACCGCTTACTATATCGCACGAAAGGCAGCGGAAATCATTAGATCAACTTTGTCGCGACGTGCCACGCCGCTTCGCTGCAGTGCGGTTTCGCCTAGTTTGGTATGGCAGTAGTTGCGTACTAGTACGAGAGCCCACGACAATTTTTGTCTCATAGCAATACGGCCAAAACCACATCAAATCGATAGATACGATTATCCTGAACTCGAAAATACCAATATCAGACATTTTCCGCGTAGTGTTTGATCTGACCGAATTTTCAAAATTGTCAAAGAATTTTACCGAACTGCATCATAGCAATATGTCTGATTTGCAGACTGTAGTTAAATGATAGTTCTGAGATACCGGAAACATATTTTTCAGACGTTAGTGGTGTAGCGCAAACCCGTAAAATCACTTAAAAAAATTAAAAATGAGACAAAAAAAATTCTCATAGCAATACGTCTGAAAATCTTTTTTATTAGTAAATTTTGGTTATTTGATGCGAACAAAACAATTTTCAGACGGAAATGTGAACGCATTAAATTTTGAGACCGTTTTGAAAATGTTAACAAATTTTACCGATCGGTATCATAGCAATATGTCTGAAAATTGTTGGACATGATAAAATAAGTTTTCCACATGTGCA
This sequence comes from Apoda limacodes, assembly GCA_946406115.1. Taxonomy (NCBI): domain Eukaryota; kingdom Metazoa; phylum Arthropoda; class Insecta; order Lepidoptera; family Limacodidae; genus Apoda; species Apoda limacodes. Next base: position 45,845,247 of record OX291540.1, read on the forward strand.
AAAAATTTATATCAGACAAATTAAGTGTAGCACCTTCTCTATCAGACAACTTTTCGATACTCAGATATCATTTAATAATCGTATTGAGGCATCTTGAATTTTCTGTTACAAACCAATGAATACGTTGCGACCCTGAATTTATTAGATGAAAATAAACAAAGAATTTACCCGAAACCGTAACATTGAAGTTGAAGGACTGAAATAAATCGCACAAAAGGAAACTGGGATGAAATTGAAAAAAAAACGGTTTATTCAAAGTTACAAAATATTCTCGTATTCAATCGCTGTCGGATTCGGAATCGTCGTCTTCGAAATCACTCTCGAATTCGCTCGGGAGATTTTCAACGTCCTCTTCTGTAAAATAAACATCGTTAGTGAAAATCACGAACTTAATTATGAAATTAACAGCAAAAAACATGTAAACTGTACCTGTTGTGGATATAATGTTGCTCAACTCAGGTAGTTGGTTGCCAGAGAACCACGAAAACTGAAATCGTCCCTCGTCTTCATACCATCCGCAATCTGCAGGGTTCAGTTCGGTTGGCGTTTTGGTATGAGCGTTGCTCCAGACTTGTGCAATATATTTTGTTCGTAATAAATGTGTCTCCAATTCCGTTTTGCATGGTGGCAGATTGCAGGCGTCGTAATTGGATAACTGGAGATTCAGAGTTGTCGAAGCCTCGTTGTTTTTAATTTTATATGTCTTCCAAAAAATGTTGAGTCGAGCTAAATCGACGTTATTAATTTTTTTTTTCGTTGTACAATCTGCACGTGAATTTAATGATTCAGATAGCTCACGAAAAAAAAAATTAAACATTGGATGTTGAATAAAAAATAAAATAAAAAAAATGATTTATCGAAGAATCGAACCACGTTCATTCAGATTCGTAGGTTGAGATTTTTCCTCTGAGCTATACTAGACTAGAAAATGAGCAATTACATTTTATATTTAAGCTACTGGAGGGTAGGCTTGGTTACAGTGACGTAGCCATGCTAGAGAGAGAGGACTAGGTAGTGACCCAGGCATACTCGGCCCGCAGGTATAGAAAATTTCTGTGAGCCTCATTGAGCCTTGCTTGCTCTTGCTTGATATATATTTCATTCTTACCTCGCTCTGGATGTCGATGCACCGTCATCAAAAACATTACTGACGACATTGTCGTGAGAAATATTTGAATCCTTCGGAATCCTCACAGCCGTGAATATTTTGTAGCACGCCGAATGGTATCCTATGTCCGTGTCGATACCACGTGGCAACTCGATTTCGGAGTAAATCGATTTCCTGCTTACTCTCTGTTTTTTACTCCGATATTCGGCCACTTCTTTGCACTTTTTAGCGGCTCTTCGGTAAATTTTTTCACTTTCTCAATGGTTGTTTCTTTACAGAACACACAACTCAGGTCCGACATTTTACACCACCACAACCGCACAACGTATGACAACTAAGTGAGCGTCGTTCCAACGTTTGGAGCAGCTGGCGAGTGAGCTGTATAATAGTAAGAAACGGGCAGGAGCGTAACAAGCGCTGAGGCTGTTGAAATTAAATACTGATTGATTTGATAGTTTTGGTTTTATTTAAAGCACACTTGAGTAACTTTTACAAAAGAAATAAGTAATGACATCTGTCATCTGTCAAAGTACATATAATAGACAAGGGAGATTCTTGAATATCTATGAAGGCTGTAAATTTAAAAAAACATTTAACAGAGGCGTCGGCCAGGCGACTCCGAAACGTTATTTTCGTTTTTGGGAGTATATGCTACACTTAAAGTGTCTGAAAACAGGTTTTTGGTAATCATGGCAGCAATACGAAAAGTTGAAAAAAAAATTATCCGTATTGCTATGATACAGGTCGGCTAAATTTGTTGACATTTTCAAAAATGCGCTCAGGCTATATGCTACGCGCAAAATGTCTGAAAACAAACTTTTTCGTAATACAATTATAAAATCTATGTACATTTTCACTATCAGACGTATTGCTATAATACCGACTGTCTTTTTTTTTTGACACAGCAGAAATGGCCTCCCACGCAGTTGCTACACTTTCGACCGTTACTACATACCTAGTCGGGTTCAGAATCATACAATCTTACGATTTTATAGGGTTTTTGCCGTATTGCTATGAGACATGGTTTTGGTCGTGGGCTCTCGTACTATACGGAATGTTGCTGGGCCAAGAGTAGTAGTTTGTTTTAGAGTTTCTTTGACTGTTTTCGTAGCTGGACAATATTCTGGGCTTATAAGGTAATTTATAATGCTAATGACATGGCCCGACTCACTCTTGGCCTGTTTTTATTATTTTTTGTTATACTTCAGAGCTCAAACTATAATCAATAACCAACAATAACGTTTTTTGAATTAATTTGATTTTTTTATTATTCATGATATTCATTTCCTTGGTAATTCTCCGTAATAACATATTCTACGAACATTTCAAGCTTTACCCTACTTCATAAAATATGGAGTCCATTAAAGCTCTACCATCGCACCACTCGCCATAGGCAGGGAATTCATTCTCATACTTTAGAACCGAAATGGTCGCGTACAGTGCGGTTTCAGAGAAAATTTCTCCCGCGACCGCTGGGGTTGTGGAATGAGCCCCCTGCCAAGGTAGTCTGTAAGGACTACAGTATGGGGTTCTTCAGGAAAGAAGTAATTGGATTTTTGAAGGGTCGGCAACGCGCGAGTTAACCTAAAAATACACCCTCAAACTTTCGCATTTAAGCATGTAAACGGTCTAGTAAAGTAAAAAACCGGCCAAGTGCGAGTTTGGCTCGCGCACCGAGGGTTCCGTGAAAATTTATTATATGTTGTTATATATTAGTAAAAATATATTTATTATATGATTTAACTAAAATATTTACGGTTTTCGCAATTTTTCCTTTATCTGTACTATAAGATGTTGCTTCGCACTAAATTTCAAGATTCTGAGTTCACGGGAAGTACCCTGTAGGTTTTGATTCCCTTGCGAGTTTCAAAAATTTGCTTGCGTTGGCTTAGAAGTTTGATTTTTTCACAGCTCCAAGGGCCAGTAGACTTGAGTATTTGATATAAATTTTAGCTTGATACCTCCACGCGTTCTCGAGAAAACGGGTCTTGACAGACGGACAGACCGATGGACAACAAAGTGATCCTATAAGGGTTCTATTTTTTCTTTTTGTGGTACGGAACCCTAAGAAGTTGCACAAGAAAAACCAGACAAAATTTGGCACAAAACCGAATCGATGTTATGTTCACACAAGGAAAACGACCTGTGATTGCATGAATGGATGACCGCTAGTGATGTTTCTATCTCTGGTGAGCTTTTCGTCTTTCGTTGTCAGAGTTTTACAATATTGAGGTAATACTACTACTAAGGAATTTTGTAACATTAAAATAAACAAAGATGGCAGTGATAATATATCTGTATGGTGGTTTTCAAAAGACACATCTCTGAAATTTCATTAGAATCTACTCGGAGAAGGCTGTAACATACGAACTGATGAACGGACGTGACACAGGTTTCCATTTAGCTACGTAAATCTAAAACTGTGTCCATATTAATTGATTACCAGCTGGGAATCCGGAATAAAGCTACAAAAATAATCTGACTTTATATGTCATACATAATTCCAAACAAAAAAAACTTTAAATACCTAATATTCTTTTAGCTTGCTTTTCAAGGTGTGTTTGGTCTGGGTCTTACGAATATCTTAAAAGAGGCCGTTCCAGAATTGTAACTTAACTGTAAAGGAATAGAACATAAAAAACAGCGGTGAAAAATAATATAATATTAAGAGGAGTAGAGACATTTGTGCTTTGGGAAGAACGACACGAGGGCTCGTAAACAGAACCGAGGTATTGGAATCTAGACTTTAAGTGGTCTGGAGGGTAAGGATTACATAAAATGAAAATAATTGGTATCCATTTCAGTTATGGTTGCGAGAAGCATATATGTGGTCATACTTTCGTAGTTAGGTAGAAAACGAATCAATTTATTAAGAGTCTAACATAGCACACATCATTGTACTCAACTAGAACCAAAATAAGATTATTTGCGGTCACCGATCCGATTACTAACTACGCCCGGCGTTGCCTAACTTCGAATATCGTTTCCGATAGACAAATGCGACTATGCTACTTAATTCCGTCACAATGAAATCCACCACTAAACTTTGTAATATGTAAATCTTTTGAAACATTTTTAGGTAATTTATGGATTTCCTGTAAAAATCGCACAGCAATGACCGAATTTAGACCGGAAGAAGCCGCGGGAAAAAGCTAGTTCGTATAAAATTGACAAAATTTATTTCCAAAGACCTGAAAGACATTTTATACGGCTTAACATTTCCTTTTCTGACTTCTCTACAATCGAAATAGAATTTGTGCTCAGTCTTGTAAGCGGACAGAGATACCAGGGACTTTATTGGGAACATATTCAAGCACGCCAGACTCGTGAACTCTTGAGTAAAATCATTTTCATGGGCCTCAAGAGGCAAGACCTACTTTTATACATTTTTCTATCGAATTACTAGTGTCTAGACCGTTCGAGATTGTTTCCATTCGCAGTAAACTCAAAAGTGGCTTTGTAATACAAGCACATATATCAATATGTCTTATCAGGTGCATATTTGATAGTATGTCTAAACTTATTACTGTATTAATTTAAGAAATAACACATTCTTTGATAACAATGACAACATATTTGATATTTATCGAATAAATGATTACATTTAAATACAAAAGGCTTCAATTCCATTTAAACAGTTATTTACATTCAGTTAACTGTTGATAGCGTCAAAATTATGAAGATTTTCGTGGTAGTTTATTTTCCAATATTTTTGATAAATGTGAGTATCTTCCTTTTTTAGATTAAATATTCATGGAATTTAGTAGAAATTAACGTTGAACACCTCATATATGGCTGACGCACTTGGCGAGCAGCGCCCGTTTAGATTCAAATAGGAAAAAAATAATATTACCTTTCCACTTTTTTTTCTACATAATTAATGTATTTGTTTAAAGATATCTGTACAAAAATTCGCTTAGAAAACGCTTCGGACCCACTCATGTTACTATATTAAATTTTTTATTATAACCCTCCAAACACATGCTATTACAAAATAATAATCCGTACATCTATATTTATTGAGTACTACACAGCTAAAATATTCAAAAAAAAAATTAGACAATTAAATGAAAATCAGTCAAGTGCGAGTCGGACCCTCGTAACACGGGTTGTAATTTACGGATGAACAAGAATAAAAAAACAAAAAATGACCAAGAACTGACCAAGCCGGACGTTGCTTAAATTTGACTATCGCTTTTGATAAACAAATGTGTCAAATTTGCCTTAATAATCTAAACTAGTTTCGCTAGAAGGTGATAACATGATAATTTAAGATGGTAATGGCTCGTGTACTTAGTTTTTTTTATTATTATTTATAGTTATACTTAGCTCATACTATAATCAGAGCAAGTTTAAAGCTAATATTTTACAGAATATGTGTTATAATAGCAGATTACCTAGCTAACAACAAAAAGATCAAAAAGTGAAAATTAAAGGGGAACCCCATACAAGAAACACATATTCGTTGTTTTTTGCTGTAATTTATAAAAAAGAATAACACATATAAGCTTTAAACTTGCTCTGATTATAGTGTGAGCTAAGTATAACTATTAAAAATAATAAAAAACTAAGTGTGAGATGGGCACGAGCCCATACCAGCTTAAATTATCATATTATTAAAAATGTGTAACTGTTTATAAACTCTATATAACATACGAGTTGCTGCTTCATCGTGAAAACGGTAACATATACTAGCTTCACTTCAATCTTGCAGCTGTATCCCCCCGATCGACCCGGTCACGGTCGTAAAACTATTGTTAGGCGGCCTCGGCACGTACTGACGTCCCCAGATGACGATCTCGCTGTCTGGATAGCGAGATTAGTCTCTACGACCTCCCCGAATAGGGCCTCCCTCCAAACACGACGCCGACGTCCCCGGGTTCGTCGGCGCCCACAAGGATACACTAGGTATCAAAGAGTGCCGGGGCGCTTCTCGCCCCCACTCAATCGCAATCGTACCCGCGTAACGGGGAACTCCCCTCCTGGCGGTTCGAGACTCACGCCGGTCGAAGAGAGCGACAACCCAAGCCGAGGCTTCCCTCGCGGGGAGCCCTTGAGCGTTGGGCGCTATATGGGCTGAGGCTCCTTCAGAGTCTCGCCCCAAAAGTCCGGAGAAGCAGTTATGGCTGCAACAGCCAACTGCATTGTCAGCTCAGAAAAAAAAAAAAAAAAGCAGCTGTATGGTGTGTAATCTCTGAAGTATAACAATAAATTTACTTTGATGGGTGACCGTTAGCGGTACACTTTCTTTTTTTATTTGTGTTTGTAAATTAGTTAAATGGTAATAGGTACGGAAAAGCCGGTGCGCGAGTACAACTCGCACTTGGCCTGTTTTTTTTTAAACTTGTCGATTCAGTCCAGAACAGATATAGATCTAATTTTACTGGAAAAGCTATCGCTTCATTTAAGTTATCGCATAGACTTCAAGTTCTGTAATTGTGTTAAAAATTGGCGTCACTTTATAAAGAGCCAAATTAAACCTGTATCCATTCTGATAAACAAGACACCACAGTTTCGCTTCGTTAGGTCATGATTTTATACGTCGACTTTAAGTTTAGTTTAATCAGTTTTATTGATTAGTTTAGCATTATTGCGTTTTAGTTTACTTTGACCAAGTGCAAGCATATCAACATTGTCATCAGTTAAACTTGAGTCAATTACTAGAGAATTTCGGTGCATATGACAGAAATGTCTTGTCATGTGTATGAGCTAGAAGAAGGCCATGACTTGCTTGAAGGTGTAAATAATCGGATCTGTTATCAATTTTATCTTCAATTATGTCGAGAATGACTTCACTGATTAATAAAATGGTATCACAGCTTGTGCATATAGTTAGGATCATTTCAATGATTGTAGGATTTTTTTCTTGTGGGGGTCTGTTGATACATAATAATATGCCTGCATCAATTATATCAGGTTGTATAAAATTTACATTAACCAACTGATAACTAAAATGATTCTCACCACCCATATAATAACCATAGACCGTAAAGAAATATTGTTAGTTTTTTTATATGACAGTATTGTTGATAACAGTACTGTAAGGCTGTGTGTTACAAGAGGTTATACCTAAGCCATAGACTTCGAGATCTGCAGTTATCAGTCCTATGGACTGTGCAATAGCAGTTAAAGAGATGAAATTAGACTGCGATTTCTTTTCTCATTCTGTTGACTTTATTAGTGAAAAAAGTTAGAGAGAGATCAGATACCACAGGATTGCTTCTTCTCTGTCACACTTTTGCGACCATTATTTTTTTCACAGCTGGCTATGAAATGCGCTCTCCAGTTCTCTATGTCTACGACCTAGGCTTAAAATAAACAATTTAACAAGTCGACACCCCAAAGGGAATCCTAAAACCGGGTCACCTGCTCATGTTCCGCTACACGTTTTTGTTGTTGTAACTTTATTTTTTGTTGATGGTAACAATGTTTTTGCTGTACACGCTCGGCGGAAAACATTTACCCTTGCGAGGATAGTGGGGCGGGGCACAATTATTAATTTTGTTCGTTTATATGATCTGTGGCAATTAAATGTCTTCTCGTTGAAACTCACAACTCGACAAATACTACTTAAGATCCAAATTTGGTTTCTTTAAAAGTTATATGAGGTAGTAACCAAAAATAGGTGTCATTGTTAAAATGTTAGATAGAACTGACTCATTTTTTCCTCTAGCTAGGGCCAAAATTACCGATTTCTTTTATTAAGTAGTTTATGTTATTTTCAATATATTTTATAAGGTCATATCAAATAACTGAGTTAAAAGCGCTATCTAATTAATGGTGAGAGAACACTGGTTTATTATATTTATAATAAAAAAAAAAAAATTTAGTCTAGTCTAGTAGTGTGCATGTGTGTTAGTGAATGTATGTTTGTAACAATGTTCATTTCTATTATAATAATCACAGATAGCTAACATAACATTTATTATGATTATCAATATCACAGGTCCAAGCCCAACAACAGATGCAAAGTGTCTCTGCCTCACAAAATCCGTTTCTTCGAATCCAAACTCCTGTGCAACAACAAGGCCAAACAAACGTACCAATGATCAATTCTCTAACTCCTAGAGCTGACTTACCCTTTACGGAACGCATTGCAAGCATAGTGTCTACGGTTCAGAATACGCCAACTCAAAGAGCTGATAAAAGACATCATCATCTAGCAGAAGTTTTGAAACAATCTGCAATCAAAAATTTAATGAGCGCAGCTGACGCTTCAAAGAAAAATGTGGTCAACAGTATGCCAAAACAAGTGACAGTCGTTAGAAGTGTTGCCAGTAATTACGCACCTAACTATCCCATAATGAAATAGTAGTTTAATATCAATATTAGTGTTAATTACCAGCAGTCATATTTATTGTTAAATTTATTTGAATTATATAAAAATAAGAAAATTGTTTTGTTTTATTTTTTGGTACTTAAGCCATATTTTCTTTTACTCAAAGATAATTTAGCAGTTTTCAAGTCCTAGGATATGGGCACTGTGAGTTTATTGAGTAGCTTAATTCCGTGAACGGTTAAAACTTGTGGAATGAACTCTCTGCCGAAATATTCTCTATTGACCACAGTATAGGGTTCTTCAAGATGGGAGTGATTAGAGTTTTAAACGGTCGGCGATACATTAATAAAATTTGTTCCTAAAGTTGAAGGTGTCCATTTACTTCAGAGACAAAGCCGCAAGCAGGTTTGCCACCAAGGTTGTGTTAATAAAACTGGCATTTTAGTCCAGGCTAAATAGCACTAAAATAAATTATTTTGGAAAAAATCGTTGCACGACCGAAACCGTTTTTTCGTGTAGAAAAAAAAATTATAGTACTCGGGAAAATTATATAAAACAGCTGAATGTAACCGAAAGGCACCCTCTTTTTTAACCGCTGGGGTTTAAAAGTGGTTATCGACGTCTTGATTGTTGATCGTTGTTGAAGATAATAAAAAAATCTATAACTTTTATAACGTTATTTTTTGATCTAGCCTCAAAAACGAGTAAAATGTAAATGTAAATGTAAAAAACAAGTTTGATGACTCATAGACGCAATTAACCAAACATAACTTGTAAGAGCCTCCGAATTGGTTGTCAATTTCCTTGGAATTCTATCATCAGATCCTGACTTGGTGACTATGTGACCACCTTAGGAGTATAGTCTCTTGAATAAAACAAGAAATTTTAAAATCGGTCCTCAATGGACGGAGAAATCGGTTGAAATATAAATATCTTAGAACCACAGCTTTTAACCTAAATACCTCCACTCCTAATAACTTGATCCTACTTAAACTTATATTAAACCACCATGGAGTGAAGCTAATTCAAATATCGTTTAAATTAATGAAATCGGTTATGTGGTAGCCGAGAAATCGGTGAACATACATAGAAATATCTTGAAAGAGAAATAACAGTCGTTTTCCCTCGATATCCCTGGGATCAGATCTTGACTTGGTTACAATGGAACAATTTCAGGAGTATACTCTTTTGAATAAAAAAAGAAATTTCAAAATCGGTTTACAATTGACAGAGAAATCGTTACACATACATAAAAAAAAAAATATACCCGTCGAACATAGAAATTCCTTCTTTTTTGAAGTCGGTTAAAAATAATAAAAACCGGTCAGGCGCGAGTCGGTATCGTACATTTGCTGTGGTTTATGCACTCGCACTTGGCTGGTATTTTATACTAGGTGCCAAAGTTCCGGAAATAATTAAATATAGCTGTATCTTATAAAATCACCACACATGAACCTGTCTTCATACATATGCCCATATATACAAGCGAAGAAGGCATATTTTGGCAACACAAAAAGCCTTGTTAACTTGTGTAATAGAAGTAAATTGAAAACATCCAAAAGAGATTAATCAATTGCTCAGCTCCTATTTCATAATACATTGAAATCTCAATGTAGATAGCGAAGATCGTAGATAGAAAGCGTTCGAGAGATACAACAAATGTATATATAAGAAACTCATTGCTACTCAGTTACAGTTTAATTACTTAGTATATTATGACAAAATATAGATAAAGATAAATTATTCGGAAAAAAAACATGGTTTTAGTGAATTTGTTATTATTGTTGACATTTGTAATACAGGTATGTATGATTTTTATTTTTTACAAAAATACATATTTTTTTTTTTTATTATTACAACATCGAAGTGAACATTGCTAATGGGTTGCACTCCGGAAGTGCCGTTAGAAGTGAAAACATACAACCTGGATATAATATTTTAATATGTGTAATCCGCACTTTCATCTTTTCATCAACCCCTCTTAATTTTTATTCGTTCTATAGAGTTTAACATTTTTTACACAACGCTGCTAAAGAAGTTTTCACTTCAAAATCAATATTTTTTTTTTGCCAATCATGCCATATGGCGTGGCATTATGGTTTCCATTTTGCGTATTTTCGATCAGCTCAACGCGAGTTCATCATTTTTTACCCATAACAAAAAAGTGCACAACGCCGCTAAAGAAGTTTCCACACTGATGGCAGTGTTGACTTGTTTGCCAAGAATTCTGGACACGTCTTTCAGACAGCCTCGTAACTAATCGGCGCGGCCGTAACTGAAAACTACTGAACTCTGCGGCGATTCACTGTTATATCTATATATATAGCGCCGCAGAGTTTAGAAGTTTTCTATTAGTTAATATATATATATTAGTATTAGTTAATATATATACATCTACAGTGCAACAAACTTTTGTGATCCTCTAAGCTTTGGTATTTGGTCGCTAGTGTCGTTGACAGTTCGCATCATTTCAATATTGCGACAGTAGTTTTGATTTTTGGTCGCCGGGTTTACACAAGTGATAGATCTTATTAAGATCTTTATTTCTGATGACACATGTCAAACTAGAAAGGGCTGTATCTCCGTAACTTTTGATCGAAGACTAGCAGCTTCTTTGAAGACATGTTAGATGTCATCAAAACCTTTATTTCGGATGACAGCAGTTAATCTAAAAAGGGCTATATGTTAACTGTTAACATAAAACACAGTCAAGTGCAACTGCGAGGGTCCGCGCACCGTAGGTTCCGTACTATCATTTTCGTAAGTTACGAACTCAAACAAAACAAAAAGTGTGCAGCTAAGCGTTCACCCATCCAATAATTAACCACTTTTAAATACTAACGTGGCAATAATATTTAGTGGCGAGTAATTTCAATAAAATACTATTTGATTTGTCACATAAAAATATGTGATAAGTAGTTTATTAAGAAAACTCAAAGGAACAACATTGTAACTTAGTTTTTGGGAGTTTTGAGTTACCATCATATGAGAAGAGAGATATAATAAACTGTATGTAAGACCGAGGGAGACAGAGACCGAGACCGAGATCGAGAGCGACGGAGAAAGAGACCGAGAGCGAGACCAAAAGAAAGAAAAAACCTCCAATCGTGTGCCGGAGCTGACACACGCACTTTTTTTAATTTTAACTCTTTGGCTGAAATGCGCCATGTACTCTTAATTGTGGCCTTGTCTTCTTAGCGCTTTTCCTTCATACAGGGTGAGAAAATTATTCTTCCGCAAACTGAACGGGGTGAAATTACTACATGCGATATCCCTGCTAATTTCCTATTTGTCTTATGTAACACGCGTCTTTATTCTTTGCAACCCCAAAGTAAAAAGTAACAGATATTTTTTCTGGAAAATAACTTAATTTTCTTTCTTTTTCAGGACATTTCCAGTGAAATTGTACAAATAGGAAGACTATGTGGTTGTGCTCAAGTGCCAGTAGCGCCAAATATACGAATAAATCAATTGCCATTGTCAAATTATGGATGTGGATGTAGCAAGAATGTTATACAATTGTCAAATCCACAATTAATGAACAGTTTACAGTTACCAAATGGCTATTCCGTTTTAAATAACCTGCAAATTGCCAGTTTACAATTAGCTAATAATTTGCCATTAAATTCATTGACAAATGGCTTGCAAATAAATACAAACGTGCCAGTGAATTGTCAAAATCCTTCACAGTTAACTGTTAATGGTTTACCGTTAAATATATTATCAAATGGTTTGCCAGTTAACACAAATATACCAAATAACAGCCTAAACACTTTACGATTGGTAGGCAGTTTAACATCATTAAATACTCCACCTAATAATGTTCAAATAACTCAAAATGGTAACAATGGCCGTGGACAATACAGTATAAATGTGCCAGTTTCAACTATAAATTCTAATATACCCTCAAGTTATGTACCAAATAGGCAAATAACAACTCTTAACCACTTACCGTTAGCAAATCCTAACATTTTACAAGGATATAATGGAATGCCATTATCGACTAGTACGACTGAGACGCTTTTGAAACTTAATCCTTCCTCTTGCCAGCAATCTTCAGGACCTGTTATACGTATTATTTATTAAATATTATATGTAAATAATTTGGATATAATATAAATTGTTTTTCCTTAATCAACTATGATTTTGTTTTTATTACAAAATGGACCTTATACACATAAGTACAATTCTACACATAAGTATAATTGTACACATAAGTACAATTCTACACATAAGTATAATTGTACACATAAGTACAATTCTACACATAAGTATAATTGTACACATAAGTACAATTATACACATAAGTACAATTATACATATAAGTACAATTATAATGGTACGTAGATCCAGCAGTTTTAACGAATTTGAACCTGTTTTAACGATTGGTATATGAACAATTAAAAAAACCTGAATTTCGGTTAGTACATGTGATATTTTTGTTTAGGATCAACATTATTCAATAAAGTCAGAGTAAGTTCCCGAACGCAGCCTTGAAGAAAGCACAAACGCAAACCCACTTTTTTTAAATAGACTTTTAAACAGAACTTTTGAATCGTCAGTTACACAAAAAATTACCACCGGTTCGGAATGATTTACTACGAAGAAGAGCCGGCAAGAAACTCAGCAATTAATCTTTAATAGTTTAAAATTCCATATTAAAAATACACTATAGCCTAACACTAAGTAGTAATATAACATCCAATGTTTTAATTTAAAAATAATACAAATGCACCAATACCAATACAAATCAATTAAGGTCTCATTCTTCCAAACATTTTATTTGGAGGTAAATTTACCACATGTTCTGAAATTTAATTGTAGAAATCCATACTTTATATTGCGAAAGAGCTATGTTCCTTCTAAAGGCGACATTTTGGAACTACTAATTTATCCTTATTAATTGTATTAACAATGTGTAGGTTGCTGTTTTTTGCAAATAAGTGTCAATTTTTGCGAACATACATTATGCAAGCAAAGATATATTGGGAAGGAACAGTTTAAATATCAATTTCCCTAAATAGTTCCCTAAGAGTAATTCGAGGTCCTAATTTATAGATTGACCGTACTGCTCTCTTTTGCAAAATAAAGACTGTATCAATATCAGCTGCCTTACCCCAAAGCAAAATGCTATAAGACATGACACGACACGAATGGAAACAGCTAAAGTAGACCAAGCGAGCAGTATCAACATCTGTAAGCTGCCTAACTTTTCTAACTGCATAGGCAGCTGAACTAAGTTACCCTGCAAGAACTAAGATGTGAGGGTTCCACTGCAGCCTATTGTCTAATTTAATACCTAGAAACACTGTTGAGTCAAATATTTCTATTTATTCTCCGTTAAAAGATAATTTTGTATTTATGTTTCCGACATTTGGCAGCATACATTTTAAACACTAAGTCTTTTTCGCATTAACAAGTAAATTATTTGCTGTAGATCCTGAGAAAGTCCACTACTTACGTCGTCAAAATGAGTTTTATTTCTGTGAACTTTTAATAAAAGAGAAGTGTAATTTGCAAATAATACAAAGTTGCACAGCTTCTCCACAAAATTTGGCAAGTAACATAGTAAGGCAAAATAGTATAGAACGCTGGAAAATATGGTGACAGAAACAAGAAAAGACCTTAATATTATCTTTAATGTGACGCATAAGAATCACTTTAGTACGTGTATAAATGTGAAAAAACTCTAGAACTGATATAGAATTTACATAAAGGTGCAACCACATAAATGTGTTCGAGTTTAAAATATCTAGAACTGACGGCGCGGCCGCAGTCCTGATGCAGCAGTTTTAACGTACGATTTTAAATCGCAAAGGATTTATTGAGTGATTACTACAACTGTTTTTTTCCCTGCTTGTTTTATAATGTCAACAAAATTCAGAAAAAATATGCTAAAGGCGAAATACACAGTTAAATAAAAGAAAGAAAGATTATTCTTAAAATTATGACCTAAAATTATTGAGTTTATACAAAATATCCAGTATAACACTACACCGAATTTCGATCGCAATAGGGTGGTAAACAAATTTTCAGAAACTCTTAATTCTTTGGCCACAAATATACATATATAAACCAACAAAACATTTATTTCCACAAAAAACATAACTAGATTTAAAGACACATTATATTTGACTACCATGAACGGTCGAAAGTAAAATACGACGTCACACCTTGCAACGCACGGACTGCGTTTGAAAACTTAGTGTTCCAACATCTAGTGTCACTGCACTAACCCGAGAATATCCAAACGATAATAATCGGTGTCGCGCCTTTCACTTTATACACTTTACATCAATCTGACGTTTATGCCTGCGGATCCAAGAGGTGTGGTTCGATTCCCGCACACGGCAAAAATTTATGTAATAACTATTTATTTTTATTTAGAGTGTAGATGTTTTTAAGTATAATATGTATGTCTTACAATAAAAAGGATTTACATTGGTATTATATATATATCCTAAGAAGGAACCTTCAGAAAAAAAATGTTAGACAGTTTGAATTGTTGATCATATATCTGCTTTGTACTGTAGCTTTTTATTTAGGTTAATTTTTTTTTTGTATTATTTAAATATTTGCTTTGTTTTGTTTCTTTTAAAAGTTATCAGCTTTTTATCCGCTTTAAATCAGCGTTAGTATCCGCTTACTATATTCTGTTATGATTTATCTGTGGTTTATGGTGTAGGTTACATTTATGCTTATTTGTTGATTGCTATTTTATGTTATAATTTATGAATGTAATTGTTTATAAACCCCAATAAAATAAAATAAATAGAAATAAGAAAACAAAAAATAACGAGCTAGATGAACCAATGTGGAAACACCTTTATTTCTCTCTTTTAACTATAATCGACACATATAAATGATGTTATAACGTTTGTCTGTGGTTAAAAAAAATTACATACCCGACACCTATCCGTAAATAATTTTATTTATAATTCTCGTCTGCCTGTTTTAAAGAGTTTGTAAGTTTTTTTTATATGTGAAGGATAATCTCCGAAACCAGTGCACCAATTTGAAAAATTATTTCATAAATTATTTAAAGGTATATAAGGGAGATAAACTATAGCTAAAAACCGTTCGCCAAAACAAACACAAATGTTCATCTCATAAATGTTTGTCCTTTGCGTAAATCGAACTTATGTCCTTCGGTTCAGTCTGAAAAATCATACTTACCAAGACAGTTAATAATCTGCGGCTAACGCTTACAAACAAAGCCATGGGCAAGGCTTGTTTATTGTTCATATTTTTTTGCTTATTCCAGTTCTTGGTTGAATCACAAGATCCTGCTGGGGCTAATAGTCCTAGCAGTCCTACCAGCTCTGGCGAAACGAAGGATACTTCTACTCCAAGTACAACTAAAAATTCTGATGATACCACAGCTCCAAGCAATCTCGGATCACTCCTACCACAACTAAATATTCCGGCAAAAGTTCCTGATGCTTTCGACGGTACCAGTGGCCTTGAATCATTCTTATCTCTTCTAAGTCCTGCCACCAAACACTCTCAAGGTCCAGATGAATCTCTTATACCTTCTTTAGAAAAACCAAGCGATCTTGGATCAACTAAACTATTAAAGGTTTTAGAAAATATGTCTTTAAGTCCCTCTGAAGTAACTGATATATTGAATTTATCGTCAGCATTGAAAAACTTATCTCCAGATGTCGTAAAATCTATAATATCAGAGTTTTTGGACAACATGTCAGTAAGCCAGGACCAGGAGGATGAATTGATGGGCGTTTTACACGTGTTGGAGATAATCTGATATATAATTTTATTTTATTTATTTAGTTATTTTTAACAAATTTATAAAAAACTAATTTATCTGTACTTATTTGTCGAAATATTAAGGTATAGTTTCAAAGAAAAAAAAAAGGGTAGGGGATGACGAGGAATTCTTGTTAGTGCACTAATCGTAAATCTACATAATATTAGGTGTAAGCCATCTTAACAAAAGCATTGAGTGAAAATACGATATAGTATACATTAAAGTGGGTTGATAATGTAGGAATGTATACTAAGTTCGTGACTTAGAGGTAGGTTCACTACTTTGTGTTATTACTGCTATTACTGTGTTACTAACTTTTCTGCCTTCTGAGCTTGGTTTTTTGGCCGCTTGTCGTTGTAAGCTCATACCATTTCAAAATGGTGGCGGTAGTTTTGGTTTTTGACCACCGGGTCAGAAAAGTTTGTTGCACTATACAAAGCGATATATGTATTACATTGCAAAGCCTTAGTTTGTAGTTCACAACTATTATAAGGAAATCTATCACATTACAATACAGTTGAAAATTATTTACATTAAGATATGAGTTGAGTGATGTGTCACATTGTTGGCGGCTATACAATACATTTTGCGTGTTTCTATACACTTATTATAATTAGGTTATATTTTACAGTATATTCTAATATTTTAGAGAAATATATAGAATTAAGTAAATGTTATTGTTAATTTACTAAAATAGCTAAGTATAGTAAGTAGTAGTAGTAGTAATAGCTTCCTAGCAAAAATAGTTTTAGTTTGTAAATAATTAACAAAAACTACGTGTCACGTCGTTTATCCGCGATGGACTCCTAAACTACTGAACCGATTTCGATCAAACTTCGTAACTATCTGTCATTTGATCCAACTTAAAAGATAGGATATTTTTTATCTCGATCTGTTTAGTGCGAGCCGGACTCGGGCACTTTAGGTAAAAACCAACGTTCGCCGGGATACAGAGTGACGGCAGCGGAGCAACGATCGCCGGGACCGCTAGTATTATATATAAAGATTATAATATTAACAATTATTATAATAATAAAGTAATATTATTAATTTAAATAAGACACACATTTACTACTTTATGTTTTAATTTGTATGTATTTAATGTCCAATAAAAAAAAAAAAGTCGCTTATATTTTATTATATATTGTTATATTGAGACTGCTGGAAAAGATAACTAAAAGCTTTGGAAGACTGTTAAAGAAATAACGTATACAAATAAAGTAAAACAGCCTGCTTCTGAACTCGTAAACCAGGATAATCCATTACATTCAGTTAACAAAGTAAATATTTTTTTTGCTAATATTGGTAGAAAATTAGCTAAACGAATACCTGTTATGCCTGCAAAACCTACGTGTAATATTGGTTTAACTTCCCACTCCTTCGTAATTTTCCCTACAGATGTTGACGAAGTTAGAACTTTAATCATGAATTTGAAAAGTAATTGTGCTCCTGGACTCGACATGATCACAGTTGACGTTTTAAAAACTTATATAGATATCCTAACGCCTCCAATTACTCATATTTGCAATTTAGCGCTTTCAACTGGAGTATTTCCGAATATTTTTAAGAAGTCACAAATAATTCCGATATACAAGAGTGGGGACAGAAATTGTGTCAATAACTATAGGCCCATTTCTATTCTTTCAACTGTGTCTAAAGTTCTAGAAAAGATAATTAACAAGAGGCTGGTTAACTACCTAGAAAAATACGACCTGCTTGCCGAAACACAATTTGGTTTCAGATCTAGGAAATCTGCAGCTGATGCTGTCCATGAGCTGACTAATTTCGTAGTAACAGAGTCGGATCAAAAAAAGAAAGTTACAAAAATTCACGTATGAGGAAACTGAAAGCCTATTAATGTATTAGCTATTATTAAAATGTGTACGCACACCCACACGCCCTCGCATTCAACTAGCACACGCACACACACACATACACACACGCACGCCAGACACACACACACACACACATACAGTGAACATAAGGCTCATAAATATTTCTTCATTTCTAATTTACAAAAAAAAAAAACTACCTACCTTTTGTGTTAATGTTAAATATTCCTTACTTCTGTTTACTGTTACTTACTGTTGTTTATTTTGTACCTACTAAACACTTTCAAAAATGTGCCTTACAGGCTTCCGTGGAGTGAGGACCTGGTGATCTGTAATACAGGGCTTTATCTACATCAGACACCAGCTCCTCACTTATTAGTTTATTACAATTTCATTACAAATGTTTCGTGTGTACCTACCTACTTGTGTATACCTAGTTCATAAGTGAGGAGAATTAAATAAAATATTTATTTATTTATTTATATTAGTATTGTAATATTAATAAATGCCTATTAACCATGAGCTCTTCAAATCTGAACAATATTAAATTATAGTTCTATAAATATTTGCGACGAAAATTGTTTTGAAAAAAAACGATTCTCAAGGTTTGAGATACCGGTAATAATTATCATTCTACGGAACTCTAACAAAATATATGTACGACACGTACTTAGAGATTTTTTAAAGAAAAACATTTTATTTTTGAAGCTTGCAAAGAACTTGCAACTTGAGAAATTTAGTATATACCTACTTGTAACATCTAAACTAAGTCATAATTTAATTTAGTCATAAGTACACTAATACTAATCTAGTCATTAGTACCTACCCTTATACTAATGACTAGAAGACTTCCCATCGTAGCTCAAATTTAATAGTCACACAGTTATATTTTCTAAGCGGTATAAGTTAGAAACAGAAATTGTGAATTAAAACATCTATTAAGCAACTAAATTAAATAAAGCTTGTCGTAATAGAAGCTAAAATATATACCAAAAATCACACGAAACGGTCAAAAATGGGGATAATTTTCGCATTATCATCGCGTCACACATCATTTGGTTACTGCTTCACTAAATTTTAGTGTATTTGTATAAAACATATACTGAAATCATCGTAATTAAATATTATTTACTCACGATAGTGTAAAAAACCTTTTTTGTAATTATTTTGAATTGAAAACACAATAGCCGTCGGTCACACGATTTAAGGTACTTTAGATTTGCCCAAATAAAGGCTTGCCGTTCAACGAGACAGCAGCAACCAATCACTAAGTTAGATTCGGTCGAACGTCAGGCGTGTTCTGACATTGCAGAAGTTAGAGACAAGCGGCTTATCGTTTAGTGACAACAATATTTGGCGAGTTTCTATTTTTCATAGATGTATCGATCAATTGCTTGGACAACATATTTGTATTGTATTTTAGCAATTGAAATCAAAGTTAGCTTATCGATGCAACCAAAATGTAAGATTTTCATGTAGTATTTGATTTAAAATATTACACGTAAAGTTTGTAGGAATTTATAAAAACCAACATATTTTCGTCACCTCCGTGGAATCACTTTGGTGGCGTTTTGTCCACGAAGGTGATTTTATGTCACGAAAGTGATTTCATGCCCTGAAAGTGATTCTTTGTATGTTGGCAGTAAAGTTTTATGACGATTATTAGTGCGATTAAACTGCCAAAGAACGCCGAGAAAAGAAAAACAAAACAGAAAAACGAGAATAGAAAGAAAAAAAGTGAACTCTGGGCTTCACAATGCTGTCAAAGCGAACCGTTATAATAGAAGTAAAGCAAGAGGAGTCATTGTACCAAGCCAGTTACGAGATCGACTAAAAAGCAAACTGTACGCCAAAAAAAAACACAGTTGGCAACCAGTACTCTTCAAGAAGATTATTTAATTTTTGAAAATAATTCTCTATTGTCAATGATCCACTTTCTTCTCCGCCACGTGAACCACTAATACGTATCATTTTAGAGATTGATCAAGCAATCAAATCTAAATTTGTCTTCAAGAGTACGCACGTCAATACCTCTACGAGATTGCCAAATACTTTGCCAAGTTGCAGCAAATACTTTAATTACGCACATTCACCATAAGTTTAGATATAGCATTTTAGTTTATAGTAAGTACCTATGTGATAATTTTTTTCGCATGTATAAAAAGGGCATTTGGGAGTAAAAACATTAATATAAAATGAAAAAAAAATACTTAACTGGTTAATAAAATCACAATAAAAAAATTACCTATTTGCATTAATAATGTTTTATGATAAAAAGTTATTACTAAAGTTATATGTACTTTAAATATTGGCAATAACACATCAGTTATATAAAGAACGTCGGACCAAACTGGTAATTGAGTATTTTGTTTATTGATATCATTTGTTTGCCTGTTTAATTATTTTATAAGTATTAAGTCTGATAAACAGAACTTAAATTAAAAAAAAAAAAAGGCTGTAAAGTTTATTTTAAAATCTTTTACTGTAAAAAAATTGTCATTATTATAATGACTAACGAAATAAACAAATAATTATAATTACCAGGCAATATTACGTGACGCATACGGACGTCAACAGTCTGGTGCGTTTAGAATTTAACTTGGATTTATAATTTGCTGAGTACCATACCTGCGCATATTTTAATATTAAAATACCTGGAAAGGCCGTAAGTTGATTAAAATTGGGCTAGACCAGGGTAATCTTTTATACATCCTTTTATTTAAATTTACATTTGTACGTATATTTTGTCCAATTGAGCTGAAATTTAATATAGTTTCTTCGGTAACAATGCAATAATATGGTAGGTATCCAGGGGCTGATTTGATGATGGAGCCAATTGGTAATATAGGAACTCTTTAATTAAACATGTGACAAGTACACAGGTCTTTGATGATATCCAGGATCTGATAAAGCTGAAAGGTGGCTACGGGACTTCTGCGATGAAACGAATAAACCCCATTGAGTATGCGCTTGTTTGATTTGTCGTGACAAGTACTCTGACTTTAGATAATAACCATGGTTTGATAATAATGAAGCCGAAAGGATTGGTCACAGGCACAAAATAGTTAATAGTAGTCACAGGTTAAAATGTAGAAAATGGCTTGTGTCTAATCCAAATAAGTTACCATAATGGGGTTAAAAATCCACAGATCACTAATGAAATAGCAATCGTAAGTGACCTCAAATAATTTGGTAAAAGTCATGTAAAAATAACCTAGTGGATCGTTTTGATAATGCTATAATATGGAAGGTATCCTATAAATAAATAAATGCCTTACTCTACCATTTCTTCTTTTGCTTAGTAATTTAAAACGATTAGCACCTAATAAGCAATTTTTGGATTTTTAACCCTTCGAATTTATAAAGGAGTAGTAGGGATTCGTTGACCTCCCAACTCTTAACGCTCACGTGACGAAAAAACTAAGTCCGGGAACCTAGAGGGTGTCGTTCCATTAAAAGTAGTCTATATCTATCTACTCATATATTCTCAGAGTCTTTAATAGCTGTTCAATTACAAAGACTAAATTATACTTCAATAAACCATTTAGCTTAGTTACTATGTATTTGCAGATAATTTTTATAACGATGTAAAAGTGTGAAAAAAATAATATTAATTTGGAAAATAGCCATAAAATAGCAATATACAAAGGTAAATAGCCTTTGTATATTGCTAACTTTTTTTTTGTTGTTTTCCATAAACATTTTTGTACAATTAGGTCCTGTGTATATTCTGTATGTAGACAGTTTATCATCATATGAACATTTTATATAGTATCCATAAGAATAAACACAATGTTTATGTATTGTTTTCGTATATAACTTCGATGGATTAGGGTCAAATGAGGTTTAAAAAAAATCCCCGTAATGGATTGAACTTATTAACATGCATTTCTAAGCACTGATTTTTTTTTAAGGTCTACCACTATCTTTTTTTTCTAAATCACTCACACATCACACATCTTATTTTTAATGTCATGTTCTGAATAATTTTCTAATTTATTTTTTTATCCAAGTTCTAATAGTCAAATCTAAAATAAAAAGATTTTTTTAAATCTTTTGTTTCCTGTTCAAAATCTGCATCTCAACTTTAACAATAGTCAACAATAAGAGATAGTATTGATTCTTCAATTCAAAGTCAAAGTCAAAGTCAAAATGCTTTATTCAAATAAGGATTTTACAATCACTTTTGAATCGGCAAAGTTATAAAATATTATTTTTTGAACCCTCCCACCTTCCCGCCGGTTCACAATGTTGTTGATTTCTACCGAGAAGAATCCGGCAAGAAACTCGATAGTTACTATTTTAAAAATCAATAATACAAATAAACTAAAATACAATTAATGTTTTATATAAACAAAATTTTAGTCGTACAATTTTATGTTTTTTCCATTTTAATTTGGTTTACCTATGCATCCTGTAATTGAGCATCATCAGTCCCAAGGATTTTTATCATTTACATAATCTGAAATATTGTAGTATGCCTTTTTACAAAGTACCTGCTTGATAAAAGATTTAAATTTACTTATTGATAGATTTTGAATTTTATTGGAAACTTTGTTGTAAAAGTGTATACATTGCCCCATAAAAGAGTTACTTATTTTGTGTAGACGTGTATCATGCACCAACAGCTTATTTTTACTTCTAGTATTTACTTTGTGAACGTCACTTTTTGCTGAAACTATTGATATTTTTATGTACATATAAAAGATTTTCAAGTTAAAAAGTTAAAATTTTTACTTCACTAAACCTATCCCTCAGAGATATCCTAGATCCTAATTTATAAATAGCACGAATTGCCCTTTTTTGTAACAAAAATATTGTATTTACATCAGCAGCGCTACCCCACAATAGGATACCATATGTCATTAAACTATGGAAATAGCTAAAATATACTATTTTTGCAGTGTCGACATCGGTCAATTGTCTTATTTTCTTGATCGCATACACAGCAGAGCTAAGTTTTTTGGCTAGGTTATGAATATGAGGACCCCATTGAAGTTTGGAGTCCAGCGTTATGCCAAGAAAGACTGTTGAATTAACAAGTTCTAATTGCTCGCCATTAATATTAATACATGTCTGTCTCTGACTAACATTTGGTAATGTAAATTTAACACATTTGGTTTTTTTTTCATTAAGTAATAAATTATTAGCGTTAAACCAATTTACAATTTTAGAAAGGGCATTATTTAATTCATTATAACATGTCTGTCGTCTCTTAACTTTAAAAAGCAAAGAGGTGTCATCAGCAAATAAGACAATGTCATGGTTTTTTACATTATATAGGAGATCATTAATGTAAATAAGAAATAGAAAAGGACCTAAAATTGAGCCCTGAGGGACTCCTATAGTGACTGCTGATCCCGGAGATCTTTCACCGTTGACATCTATTTTCTGTACTCTCCTACTCATATAGGTTGTCAAAAGGTCGAGAGCTTTGCCTCTAATACCATAGTGATGTAGCTTCCTGATGAGATTTTCATGTTGAACACAGTCAAATGCCTTAGATAAATCACAAAACACTCCAAGGGCGTCATGCGAATCCTCCCAGGCGTTATATATATTTTTTAATAGTGCCACTCCTGCATCGGTTGTGGAACGGCCTTTCATAAAGCCAAACTGTTTACTACTAAGTAGCTCATTAATACAGAAATGGCTTAACATTTGACAAAGTATGATTTTTTCAAAAACTTTACTGAGTATAGGCAGTATTGATGCTATAAATACTTCAGGAGTTTGTATTATATGTGACTTATCAGCTTTAAGTAATACGTTAAGACCTGAGCTAAGACCCAAAAGCAACTGATATAACAGACACATTATGTAAATTATGATTAAGAATAAGACATTTCTCTTTTTCGTTTATTAGATCGTAAGTGCTGAGCAAAGAATCTTTGGTTGAACTGACACGTGTCCAAGTTTAGTTTTCGCCAAGCGTGAGTGGACACACCGCTAAAATCTTGAGATACATCCTCGGGGGACTAGTTTTTGGAATGTCACCACCAACATCATTGTAATTAAATAAGAATATCTTAATAATGAACGGGAAAAACACGATAGACCTATAACGATAATAATATAATTAAATAACAAAACTAGAAACAAGTTATACATAGAAGCCACTGTGATGTCACGCGGTAGTTCTGGTCAAACGTGAGTCGACACACCTTGGGGAGGACTACTTTTTATGGAACGCGGAACGCGGACACCCTCTAGGTTTCCGGACTTAGTATTTTCGTCAAGAAGTGTGAGTCGCCACGCCTAAAGGCTCCAGGGGTCGTTTTTGTCAAGTGTGAGTCGGTTTTCCCCGAAATTTTTGGTGAGCTAGCAGCGGGGGTTGAGTTGGGGGGTGGTGAGCTAGAACCAACGAATCCCTACTACTGATAGGTAGCCCCTACGAGAAATTCTTGACAAGATGTTCCTTTCATGACCTAAGCCATAAGCGTTTACGGAAGTTTCGATGAATGAGGTCTCAAATGAAAGATATTCATCTCCCAAGTGTTTGAAATAGGTGTACGCTTAAGTGTACCACACTCCACTTTCATGATACCAACTTCAAACTGTAATTCAGATCAGATTTTTGGAAATATGTGATTATTTTTACTATTTTTGTCCATCTTTTTCAACCCGGTGTTTTTTGTAAAAACTGTTTTATTTATTATTACTGCATTTTGATTTTTCTTCATGTACCAATCAGTTCAATGGAGGAAAGATACCTTTTTGTGAACTTTCATTATTGACTGTTTCAGGACAGCGTCATAACAAGGTTGTGAGATACGGATGGAAAAGTGGCTACTCTCCGTTGTTAAGGGTTTTCCAATAAGAGGTTTCATTTTTAATAGCCTGATATTTGGTCAGTTATCAATTTTGAAGCTGTCATCTTTTGACATTTGACAAGTAAAAACTACGCCATTATTAAAAATGGTAAGATACACGCTTCAACAACGCACTGAAATTGTTAAAATCACAATTAAAATTGCAATCTTGCAAGAAAAGTTTCCTGACCTTGTTATTTCTCGAAGCGGTGATCACAAATTGGCCACCGAGATCTTGTGATTTAACACCTTTAGACTTTTTCTTTGGAGCCACGTAAAGGATTAGGTCTATGTTAATGCTCCACAATCGATTCAAGACCGTAAAGATGGCATTCGTGAAGTTATCGAGGACATACAGCCGCAAATGTGCGAATTGGTCATGGAAAATTTCATGAAAAGGATATGATGCTGCAAGCGTAGCCATGGCGGCCATTTGACTAATTTTGTATTCAAATGTAATGGCATACCTTCCTCTTTACAATGAATTAAACATTCATTGATATGTCTTAAAGATTACTCGTTTTTTATATAAAAAATGAAATCTCTTAATGGAAAACCCTTTATCATCTATCATATATCAGCCTTCGACAGTTCTCAAGGACAGGATTTCTTTTCTTAAACTAACTACAATTTATTTCCGTGTCAAACTCAGCCGTTTTACGCCCTACAGCAGGGACACAGGCCATTCCTTGAAAATGATGCTTAGGCCATAGTCCACCGCCCCAAGGTTGTCCCTAAGGACTATAATATGGGGCTCTTCAATAAAGAAGTTATTAGTTTTTTGAACGTACGAGTGACGCGCCTAGTGTTGCAAACGTCCATAGGCTGCGGTGATCGCTTACTATCAGGGAGGCCGTTAGCTTGTTTGCCACCTCATAGGTATTAAAAAATCTTTTAAACAAAATCTGTTTACAAGTTTTAATTAGTCGCAAAAATAATAAAAATACTAGAGAACCCTAAGTTTATTTGTGTACCTACGTCACGCACTTGGCCGAATTTTATATATTTGACGATGCTATTTTTATATCATACACGGCTTTGTATGTCATATATTAATGCTCATTTTGTCTGTAAAACACAACACACTCTTTTAGTTTGCAGTGTAAAGGGTTGAATGTACTCGACATTCAACCCTTTAAAATGGGTTATTTGAGGTTTTAAACCACTGATTTCCTTCAATTTAGATGTAGGATGTGACGCTCATAAAACGCCCACTATTGTAGCGTTCGTTATATATCTGTCATTACTTGTTTTCCTTACAAATACGATATCAATATCCATCGGTGATATAACGGGAAAATCACAGTTAACAGAATCCTTTGAATAATCTGTGATTCAATTAAAAACTCGACGCGAGATTGGTAAATCTCGTTTATCCCAAATAAAAAAATAATTTGGTACCTGGTCGTAGACTTTGTAGATATAACCTACCTACCAACTATTGATAAAATTAAATAAGTCACATAAATCTCTCTGCTCCAACTTGGCTTTCTGTCTTCTATAATTTTTTTATCACCATTTAATTATTTCAAAATACTTCCCAATCACGTATTTTCGTGATCAATCCTCCCAAAAACTTTCAATCTTTCAAATACAAAATTTTTCAGAGTAAAAAGGCTGGTTTGTCAAAGTCAAATCTCTTTGGCATTTCTAGTATGGATATACCTAGAAATTATAAAAATTTGGAAGTAATAACGCTAAAGGAGAACTAAAGCTATTTAAAAATTAAAAATTACATATCAAAACAAATCACTTGCTACAATATCTCATTTCACTTAAGTTATACATAAATTAATGTTTGAAATTAATTATCATACATTACATGCACTTTAATTCGTTACCTTAACCAAGTAAACTGGAAGGTACAGTCGTTATAGAGCAACATTGCTAAACAACAAAGGCCAGCCGCCATCTTTGTCTTCGTCAGTTATTTTCCCTCTTCAGGGTATAATATTCTAGAAACGCTAAAATACGTAAATCTTAATTTTCAAGACCTTGTATGCGTTAAGCATCAAAATTTATGGATTTTAATACTATCTTCCAACCCCCATTGTCCCCTTAGGGGATGAATTTTACTAAATCCCTCCCTATTGCTCGCCTATATATCCTCGATGTATCAGTCAGTTACCTAATTGTTTATTTTTAGTAATTTTCTCTTTTCCGTTTACATACCAATTTTACGAAATAGTAATACTACACGAGTTTATTTTTTTGATAGATGTTTTCTACAGGCTTAAAAGAGCATGTCCTATTGATAAATTATAACTATATAAAGCGGACCAATAGCAGAGAACACTAGACGTTTTTGTAAGTACCTTAACATAATTAAAAATGAATAACATTATTATTTATGTGTTAATCTTACGATGCCTGGTAAGTTATTAAACTTTTAACAAAAAATACAGTAGTTAGAGTAGAAGATTTTTAATGGACAAAGATACTTTTTATATTTAATTTAGTTTTATATTAGTTTACTGTATCTTATGTACTAAGTTTTTATTATAATTAAATAGTAATGCATAGATAAATAAATAATTTTAGTAGTAGTTATATATCATAGGTAGGTAGGTAAGGTAGGAAGGTAGTAGGAATACAGTTGTTTGAGTAGAAGTTTTTACATGGAAAAAACCATTTTTGATATATTTAATATAGTTTATATTAGTTTAGTTTATCTTTTGTACTACGGTTTTATTAAAATTAAATAGTGATGATTAGATAAATAAAAAATTATACCTTGTAAGTAAATGATGAGTAGGTAGGTAGGTATGTAGGTACGTACAGACAACCAATTTAATATCTGGGCCGCTATAGGAGCTTGAAGTGAGTGGTGGCCTAACATTTATTATTTACTCCACTGGCTAATCTATGACATAGTATGAATATATATTTCGGCTGTTACTTATTATTTATTGCTATACGTTAGGGCCTGTTTTATAATCACTGCAGGTTCGAAAGTTGTATGTAAAACCGTTTTTACAATAGAGAAAAAACAACATAAAAAATTGGCCAAGTGCGAGTCAGACTCGCGCACGAAGGGTTCCGTAAAATTTTCTGTAAAAAAAACACGTTTGTTAACTATTTGTTTTGACGTGACAACGTCTTATAAATTGGTTTGCCGGGTGACACTTCAAGAAACTGCGTTACGCTCCGCTCACGTTATGCGCTCACAATGAGAGCGAGTGAGAGGCACGCGCCCGCCTAAGAGCGAGAGAGACAGACATAAAATCATTGTCACGTAAAACTTTCGCCCGTATACCGACTTTACAGGCAACCAGTTTTTATTTTATTTTTATTATTTATTTTTAAGGTAAATATATAACTAAATATTCTGTAAATATTTCAAGCGTCTACCTGTTGCCGTTATCAATATCGAGCAAAACGAGCAAAAAAATCAGGTTTGTTGTATGGAAGCCCACTTAAATACCATTTTATTCTATTTGTTAGTATTTGTTATTGTAGCAGCAACAAAAATACATCATCTGTGAAAATTTCAACTGTCTAACTATCACGGTTCACGAGATATAGCCTGGTGACCGACGAACGTACTGACGTACGGACGTACGTACGGACGGACAACGGAGTCTTAGTAATAGGAACCCGTTTTTTACCCTACGGGTACGGAACCCTAAAAATGCTTTTTGTTAGGGGTTTCTTTAGTAGCGTGTAATTACAATGCGCTCTTTTTCAGGTGTTAAGTTTTTTGGTTTTTTCAGTTTTTTATTTAATTAGACATAACTTTGGCAATTTTACTGTGGCATTATTTAGATTTTTTAGGTTTTGTAATTTCTATAAAATAAAGTAAGTTAGTATATTTGTTACTTCTTTACGCCACAACCACTATAGCTACAGCTATAGCGAACCTCCTTACTACAGTCAAGGAGTTACCGTAGGAATCCCACGCCGTTATAACCCAATGAAGCGCGAATAGAACTGCTGGCATAACCTGTTTAGTTTGTATATATGTATAACATTTACTTTTTCTTTCAGCTCACGGTAGCGCAAGCACAGCTACAATAAATATTTGGATTGATATCAGATTCAGCGCTGGCGGACCTTTTGAATAATATCCCAATAGATTTTTTAATATCCGAGACTCTAGGTGGTATATTCTTAAGTCGTCAAATATTGTCCTTTATCTCAAGCCAAAAGGATTTTTTGTTTTCCTTAACTTTGGATGACGCTGTAAATTATTTAGATAATGTGTTCGGCATTGACTTTAGTTCGTTGCAAGTAGCTGGGTTACGAAAACTATTGTGCCTACAAAATTTTACAGTGTTTGATCAGTAAATGTCCAAAACAAGTTGGAAATTCGTTTGAAACACACTGCGAGGCGCCGCGAATCGTATCCTCTTAACGATTTCTTTTAAACATATTTTTTAAAATGTTTTTGCTAAACGATTAATTTTAAATTGAACGCTTATAGCTTTATCATGTATTTTTAATCATTTGTTTTTAGGGTTCCATAGATATGTGGAAAAAACCGAACCCTTGCAGTTTCCTTTCTTTTCTTTCTTATTCATTTGGCCGCTTGACAATTCTAGGCTTTCGAAGAAAAATGACAAAAGTTCCAATTTCCTTAATCCTTGCTGGCTGCAGGCCAGGGTTTCAAATCAACAAACTGATTTTTTTTTTAAATTGTGTATTGCGGTGAGATCCACAGTTCTATAAATATTTTCAACAAAAAAATAATTTGTTTAACGGAAACAAAAAATGTCTTCTATTTTTATTATCCAATGAGAATACTGCTATTCCTTAAATTAGAGTTTTGACATCGACTGGCGACACTGGCGATATTTAATCTAATTTTATATTTAAAAAAAAAATCCAACAAATTTGATAATAATTCATGATCTGCTACAGCTTTCATGAGAGTTCTGGCCTTTTCAGGTAACACTATTTCGAACCGTTAACAACTCTACAAAAAGTTCTTATTTTTATCTGTTGGTAAATAATTTGTAACAATTATAAACAAAGATTTTGCTATCGATTCAGGATCTGCTTTTGCTCAGGTACCAGTTTTAGTCTACAGAATTTTCCAAGTCGATTAAGTACGGTTTAGATTTCTAAACAATTTCAGATCAAATCAGATTTGTGATTAATTGAAATAAATTAAAAAAAATGGTAAACAATGAATTTGATCTCAATTGACGATTTGCTACTGCATAGGTAAAAGTTCTGGCCTCTACGACTTTTCTGGAGACACAATTTGAATTCCTCTCTCACCGCAATACACAATTTTAAAAAGGAAAAAAAAAAACAAAAAAAGTTACGTGCAGTGCAAATACCTGTGTGAAGTTAGCAGATCATTCTACAATTTCTGTTTTTGTTCTGCTAGGATTTGATTTTAATTTAATTGTGTGTTTTCATAAGTTGTGTCTAAAAGAAGCTTTTATGGAGGGGATGATAATTTAACCGAGGATACGCCTAGTTACGATTAATTGCAAAAACATTAAGCGGTCTTAACATGATTTTCGTGAAATCTGTAATTCTGCGGACATAGTCGCCTTACAGGAATCTTGGCTCCTGCCGCACCACCTCAACTTCTTGAATGAAGTCGATAGTGATTTCGCGTCTACTGCAAAATCATCGGTCGATACGTCGTGTGGCATCCTGCGCGGTAGACCATATGGTGGTGTTGCCCTGTTGTGGCGAAAATCAATGATCAACAATGTAACAACTGTAAACTGTCAAAATGATAGAATTTCTGCTATTAGAATAACTGACATTTTGTTTACGTGTACAATCCTATGTTTCCATATGCCTTGTGACAGCCAGGACAATCTTGTCGAGTTTTGTAGTTGCCTGGGTATGATAAACGCTATCATAGACGAGAGTGAAATACCTAACTCTTATGTTCTTGGTGATTTTAACGCGCACCCAACTAAATTGTTTGGTCAGGAACTTATATACTTTTGCAATGAAAATATGTGTAATTGTACCGATATTAATAAGATGGGTATAATTTCTGATACCTACACTTTTATAAGTGACGCTCACCGCACGGCACAACAAGTTGGTTGGACCACTGTGTTACAACAAAGACCGCATGGGATACCATTGTATCTGCTCATGTTATGTACGGGACATATTGGTCCGATCACATTCCTTTATGTATGGACTGCAAAGATTCTGGTGAATGTTTTAATCTAGTCAGTGATAAAAATATGATAGAGGGTAAGAATTATTAATAATTTTAGTGATATTTTGTGGGGGTCACGTGACTCTGCACAAATAAGTATTTTTAAAGAATTATGTAATCAGAGTTTATACTGTATTAATGATAAATTGATGAATGTTATGTTAATAATGACGGTGGGTGCTGTCAACACCGTAGTGATCATAATTTATTTAATGACAAATTTTACGAAGGCATTATTAGTACCTTACAGGATGCCGCTATTACGTCTAACCGTCGGTGTCACGTTGCACAGAGGGCTCGTAAAAGGGTGATTGGTTGGAACCTTCATGTTAGTGAGGCTCATCAGGAAGCGCGACGGTCTTTTAGGAGCAGGATGTGAAATGATAACATGCGAGCCATGGTGCCAGGCCACTGAGGACAAGATAAAAATGGATATCCTTAAATATTACAAAAAATCGGCCAAGTGCGAGTCGGACTCGCGCACGAAGGGTTCCCAACCCATTATCTATAAAAAGGGAAAAAAATCACGTTTGTTGTATGGGAGTCCCCCTAAAATATTTGTTTTATTTTAATTAAATTATTTATTTTAAGACAACAAACGGTCATTTACAGAGAGTGAAAAATACAATACATTTTATTTAATTAATAAGACCTATAGTGTCGTTATATGATTAATTATGATAATTATTAAGAGCTATAATTAAGTACAAGGTTTAGACAATGTAGTTGTGCACAAGGTGAATATTTAAACCGTTCTTACAATAGAAAAAAACAACATAAAAAATTGGCCAAGTGCGAGTCAGACTCGCGCATGAAGGGTTCCGTAAAATTTTCTGTAAAAAAAAAACACGTTTGTTGTATGAGACTTAACCATTTGTTTTATTTTAATTTAATTATTTATTTTTAAGGTAAATATATAACTAAATATTCTGTGAATATTTCATGCGTCAACCTGTTACCGTTATCAATATCGAGCAAAATCGAGCAAAAAAATAACGTTTGTTGTATGGGAGCCCCCTTAAATATTTATTTTATTCTGTATTTTATTATTTGTTGTTATAGCGGTAACAGAAATACATCTGTGAAAATTTCAACTGTCTAAGTGTGTGAGACGTAAAGTGTTAATGAGACACGAGTCGTTTTTACACTTGCTGATGTGGCCAGTGCAATCAAACAGAGATGACCAGGGGAAAATCAGCGGGGCACGACAGTCTGAGTTTGGTGCACTTGTTTTTTGCCTGTGAGACAATCTACGCCAGGTTATGCACACTGTATAACTTCTGCATTAGGTACGGATATCTCCCAGATGCCCTGGTGAAGACTGTCGTTGTTCCTATTCATAAGAACAAAACGAGTGATCTGCTATCTGTGGCCAATTACCGTCCTATATCTCTAGGTACTGTGGGCAAGGCTTAAGCAAAGCGATTATTGCAGCCAAAAATCGTGAGCAAGCTTAACATTGATGATGCGCAGTTTGGTTTCCGTCCCGGTCTCTCTACTGACGATGCCATACTTAGCCTCAAGCACGTCATTAGGCATTATGTTGATAGGGACACTTCTATCTACG
The DNA here is from genome assembly GCA_946406115.1 of Apoda limacodes. Lineage (NCBI taxonomy): Eukaryota > Metazoa > Arthropoda > Insecta > Lepidoptera > Limacodidae > Apoda > Apoda limacodes. The sequence goes on from OX291540.1 coordinate 45,877,752, forward strand.
CGTGTTTTCTTGACTTGAGCAAAGCTTTTGATCTTGTGAACTATGAGCTTCTCTGGGAAAAGCTGCTCAGGTCAAACGTAGACAGAAGTGTGGTAGACTTGGTGAGGTACTGGTACGGTAACCAACTAAACTATGTGCGGTGGGGCGACTCGACTTCTAGTGAGTACAAGCTAGACTGCGGTGTACGCCAGGGTGGGCTGACCTCTCCGGACATCTTCAGCATCTACGTAAATGACCTCATTGGGGAGCTGAGAAACACCAAAGTCGGATGTCATGTCGGGGGTGTTTGCGTAAAAAACCTCAGTTATGAGGACGACATGGTGTTACTCAGTCCCTCAATCAGCGGTCTAAGGGATTGTTTTCGATCTATGAGCGCTATGCAGATGCTCACGGTCTAAAGTACAACGTTCTGAAGACAAAGCTGATTGCTTTTATGTCTGGTAGGGGACCGGAGAGGGTACATCCTGTCTTCCTTGATGGAGCTCCGGTTCGGCTTGTCGAACGTTTAAGGTATCTTGGTCACATTCTCACGCAAAACCTCAGTGACGATCAAGACATTGAGCGCGAAAAAAGAGCCCTATGTGTCCGGGCTAACATGCTTGCACGCAGATTCTATAGGAGTGACGGAGAAGTTCAAAAGATACTGTATCTTGCTTACTTGTAAAACCTATTTACGGGCCATCTGTGGTTAAAATACACACGAGAAGCTAACAGCAACATGAGAGTGCAGTATAATGACGCATACCGTATTCTCATGAGAAAGCCGAGATTCTGTAGCGCGTCAGGCATGTTCATGGACGCGGGACAGTCAGACGTCTTCGCAGTCATCAGACTTCGAGTTACATCTTTCTGGTCCAGACTACGCGATACGAAAAACGCTATCCCGGAAGCCATTTATGACGATATGACTAGCCCTATTTTTGCTCACTGGCTCGCTGTGTAGTGGGACGCCAATCGCAAATAGGCAGGTATACATATTGTATAATAGAGTAATTTGAAATTTTATATTTTAATATTTGTTGTAAGTATTTTTACCCCTTTTTAGTGTTGATATATAAGTATATATCTTTGATATGGGTGTACTGCCTGAAATAAATGTTTATTATTATTATTATTAACTAGGTACAAAATATTTTAGCTTAAGCGATGTATATTGAATCCCTCACTACACTCAGGATTCAAAATAGCACTCTCGTCGTAAAAATATTGTTTTGCTCCTTTGTAAAAAAATACTATTTAGTAAGATTTTCATGAATTTTTACAAAAACTCTAAATTATAAAAAAATTGTTCTTACAAATGACGATAAAAAAATGTATTTATAAAAATAAAAATTGGATTAGTTACTGCATTTAGAGTTTAACCTTACTCTACCTCAAAAAAACGTCAAAACTAGACAGTTAATAGATAGATAAAGATAAACCGTTTTTGGTATTGGTACGTACGTACCATAGCACGTTCGGTAAGGTCTACAATATACTCTTCCGAATCTTTGAATAATTGACATATTTCAAAATTATAAATTTGATAGGAGCTCATTCTTATTAGAAAAGTACTTTCACGCATCTCGCGAGGTAAGACCTACTTGCATATATTTTTCCCTCAAATTCCAGAGAAGAGAGAAGAGATTTACTCATAAGCTGCCAGAACTGTGGGCGGGCTATATACGTCATTATAGACGTTTATTAAATTTTTTATTATTATTATTATTTGTAGTACGATTAAATTTTGCAAGAATCGTCAAAACGTCACGAACACACAAAGAAAGCAAGCTAAGCGTCTTAAACAAATACTACAAACTCATCATAAACTATCGGGCAACCACCTTTTTTATTTTAAATCAGCATAAATAACAATAAATCGATGATTGATGTAGGTCATGTGTGTTTGTATGTATCAAGTAACATTATAACACGTGGTTTATGATGTTAAACTAGCACTACGGGTGATGTAGTATTTTTAATAATTATTTACTTTAGTGTAAAGTACCTACTTACTAGTTTGTTTTACTACCTATCATATAGCCTAATTTGCACCTTTTTTACTTTTTTTTGGTATTGTTTCCATACACCGTTGTATTTTTTTTTTTTTCTTTAATGTCAGTAAAAAAACATAAAAATACCGACGCGAAATTCCAACGCTGAGTGGGTCAGATTCGTGTCCCACTACCAGATTCATTAGGGTGTGAATTTCAATTTACACCCGGAATAATTAGCTATTTTTTAGATTGGCGTGGGTCGCAGCGCAGCCAGATGCAGACCAGGTCGTATGCAGTTGCACTTCATATTGTTGTGAATGTGGGTATTTATTTATGTTACATTACACAAAACACATATTATTTAAATTTAGATAACAGCAATTCGCAAAGCCAAGGACACTCCACACAATGGGCTGCGTTAATTTTTTATACCACTAAGATGGCAAACCAGCTTGCGGCCCGCTTGATAGCGGTCAAAGTAGCCTATCGACGTTTGTAACACTAGGGGTATCACTCGCGCGTTGCCGACCCTTCAAATATGTAATAACTTCTTTATTAAAGAACCCCATATTGTAGTTGTTAGATAAAATCTTGTCAGGGAGCTTCGCTCTGTTCTGTACATCAAGTTTTTTGGACGCCAGCTTCACCTTGTCTTGCAAGTAATTTAGGCAACTAATGTTTTTTCGTCTGTGCTTGGTACAGCGATAGCCTTACTACTATCACGTTTGTCGGACGGAATACCATCGGTGAAACGTAAATGTTACCGACAGTATGTTCGTAATAATTCTGACCACTCCTTCGGGGGATAAGTGTCGTTATGGTATATTATTATATTTAAATTAGCTATCTAGGCAATACATATAGTAATTCATACATAGTAGTAGTTTGGATATATAGGTAAGAATAATTGATAGCTGGATGGCCAGATATTTGAGAGATGGGTTACTAACATTAAGCAATACTCGGGCGGGAGTAGGTAAATTGAGCTTCTCCAAAGTCCAACTAATAAGTACATAAGGACATTTAAGTGCAGGGAAATTCGGAAGAAGACACAAAAAACGGCAGCCATAGGTCATGGATGCAACTGGCGCATTACTGACTAACGAAAGTTAAAAAGTAGAGGTAAATAGAGCTCTAAACCATCGAACGTGTATGCAAGCAGTGATGCGTGTAGATATAAAGCATAAAAAGTGTGCCAGGCTCATATGAAGTGGAAGTAGTAGGTCTCTGCGCACCCTTTTGCGAAACTGGTGTTATGTTATGTATATATGTATAGAATGAGAATATACTGAAAGTCTTTAAACCAGCAGTTTTCATTGGGTCGTTTTAAGAATTCAATTCTGAGTTAGGTTTAGAAAAAATTACTGGTCAAGTTAAGTTGTTCTTACTATGCCGGTACAGATTATTTCTTACATCTACTTAAATTTATGTATGAAGCACTTAGAAGTACATAGAGATTATGCGTTCAGGCGTTTATATCTGGCGTAACTAAAGGAAAATTAAATATAAAAAAAATTGTAACATAAATAAATAGAACACAATAATTTATTTAAACAACAAAACAAACATTTGAATAAGCGTACTTTAAAACTAAGATGCTTGACTGCATCCACACGTGCCAGTCACTGAGACCGTCCCGCCGGCTGGCACGTTACCCTCAAACGTGACGTACCCAATCACAGGGACGTTACCAAGAACCGTTGTTGATCCTGCTATTGGCAAGTCACCAATCACACTTACATCCCCGTACCCTATATTTAGGTTTGAGATTGGCAAACCGGAACTATCAGGTACAAAAGTGCTAGAAATACCACTTCCAACATTTGTACCGATATTTGTGGCAATGTTTTGGCCAACATTTGAACCAATATTGTTTATTTGATTATTATTAATTCCTATTCCAGTATTTTGAAGTCCATTTCCAAGAACAGCATTGCTGTTTAATCCAAGACCATTATTATTTCCCGGGAAAAAATTTCCTCTTCCCAGTCCAATATTTTGACTAAATACGCCCTGAAATCAATAAATAAATGGTGTAAAATAGTGATGCAATAGATACAATAAAATAGTGATGCAATAGATACAATAATAATAGATACAATAATAATCGAAGAAAAAGTTTAGTCAATCAAGATTGTTGTATTCCAAAATTTAATGCTCAAAGGTAATAAGCCTAAAGGCACATTTTAAAAGGGTTCTAAAGTCAAAAAAGAATATTCGTCTGATAATACTTTTTTTTTATTGGGACTATATTATAACTACAAAAGGTAGAACCCGTCAGAAACATCTATGCGGACCTGAGTTCATGCAAAGCGCATTCAGCGACGTCCGCATTATATTGCCAACAGGTACTTTTAGCCAGTCATACTCATAATATGTAAAAAATTTAGACGAAAAATTTACATTAGGTCATCTACCCCGTATATTAGGATTTTTTTAAACAAATTTAAATTTTGATAATTATAACACAGTACTAGTTTAGAACATGTGAGTCAAATAGTTGTCTGAGACAAAGCCGACCAATTTTAACTTAATTTAGTAGCTTAGTAACTTAGCTATATGTTATCTGCGGCTTAGTCTAGAAGCTAATACATTTGAATTATTGAACCTCACAATGAATTTCACTTAATCAGTTAAGAGGTTTTTCGAAATTACCACAACGTATCTATGTGTATGATCAGACCAACAAATAACATAAAAACTTTTTTTTCTATAATATAAAAAATATACAACGTATGCTTCGCTTATTTTAACCGACTTCAAAAAGGAAGAGATTTTGAATTCGCTTGTATGTTTTCTTTATATGTAAAACAATAACACAATGTAATCATATTACCTGCACTATACTTGCAAAAACTGCGACGAAAACAATTTTTGTATTCATTTCGCTAAAACCAAAGAGGCAGTTATTTCTTCAAGAATAGAACCATGTAAGTATGGAAACAACCAACCCACAAACTTATATATCAATCACCTTTCAACATATTATTATTAGCACAGAAATGTACGAATATCAAAATGTGTAATCTTAGATTTGATGAAATAAAACACTTTTTTTACAAACACTTTGATAAGTTAAGAAAGGAAAGTACCTAAGTATAATATCACAATAAATAATATAATTGATAACACTGTCTAGGTTATTCGTTCTATTTGTTGAGTACGAGGGCGGAGTGATAAGTCTGGTGAAAAGTAAACACGGAATTAAAATTTTGGTAAAAGTTATGTTTCATTTCTACCCATAGTCTCACCCTAGCTTAATACCTACACTTGATGCAGCGATTGTCTAGCTTTTCGATTTCTTCAATTAAATGAATGAGATTGCCAAAATCTCATTCAACATAGGCATTGGTTTTGAGCATGATCTCCTTATATGAGTCGATTTTTTCCACCCAGACTTTCTTTTATTATTTATTATTTATGAAGCATAAGTCATTAAATTTGGCCTTGGCAATCGCGCGTGAAAAATCCATGCATTTTTAATTCGTTCTTTGTTCTAATCTAAGCGATTTGCCCCGCGAAAAATTAGCAATAAAACTTGCTAAAGATCATAACTGACTCAACCAAAGGACTATTAAAGAAAATGTTGTATTCCAGAAATTATAAATTTATTCCCCAGCTTTTACTCGTGTTCATGCCCGCTTAATGTGGTGTTGAACACAAGCATGTGAACGCACGATAGAAAGCATTTTTAATTAATAGCTTTTTTTCTCACTATTATGCTATTACTGCTGTTTGTGTAAGAACGAATTATTGTTACGATTATTTCAAACGGACTTGCTTGTAGTACTAATATTGCTCGTTGCAAACTACAAGAAAATATAGTATTTCACGAGAACATAATTATCGACACTTTTATCAAAATCGGTTATTAGACTAGCAAAATAATCTATTCCCATGGGAAGTCTTGATCAGTATATATGTATTTTTGTTCACCGTCTAGAACTGCGCTTGCCGAAAATAAAGTAAATTAAATACACCATTACGTACGACGACAACGAAGTGAGGAATTAGTGCCCCGCTTTGAAAGTTATTCCCATGGGAATTAAGACAAAGAGTATACTTTACTTTAAAATCCCTTTAACTTCCCTTTGCCAAAAAATCAGGTTACAACATTGCTTTGTTGTAACGTAAAGGAATATTTGCTTTTTTCTTACAACCTTTGTTTTGTATACTTTGTTTGTTTACCTGTTATTTATAATTTAAAGGATTTCATTATACAATATAACATATTTCAAACTAAACACTTATTAAATATGTTAATCATCACAAAATAATAAACTTTATTACTAAGGAATACTGTGTCATTTTCTATTTGTGAAAGAATTTTTAGAATCGATTTAGTAATTGCAAAGATTACCTCTACATGGGTATAAACAATCAACCTTTTTCTCTTCATAGATAATATTATAGATTTAGTTACATAATAGTTATTATGTAAATCTTTTTATAACTTATTCTGTATTACTGTGATGTTATTTATATAATTCTGTCACTAAGGACTCAACATGTGACTGTCCTTATCTCTTTTCATATAATCACTGCGCATGTTTTTAATACACACGTTGCTCTAGTTGTGCCTTGTAGTTTTTGGGTTGACTTCACACAAATTTTCAACATACGTCTTAGAGAAAAAAACTACTTCGCATTTTTGGAGCCCTATCCAACGTTACTCGACACGATAGTGTGTGGCCAAAAACCAAATTTCATCCCTCAGTACAGTGTTTACTTACCTCGAAAATATTCCTATTATCTGTATGGCAATTCACAAAATATGAAATACTGACAGACGGACAGATGCACGGACATTACAAATTTTTACGGGTTCGTTTTTGCCACTTTGCCACGGGGCCCTAAAAATATGCCCTATCATTCTATAACCTGTTTCTTTTAAAAAGTTGGATAAAAGTAATTGTATAAAACTAGTATTGGTGTAACCGTCCTGTACCAACATTATTATGCAGTAATACCATTGAAATAATAACCTGAAACCGGCCAAGTGGGATTTGGATTCAATTTCCGAGGGTTTCGTACTAACACATATCTACTATTAATAAGTTTAACTATTCTTAAGCCATTTTTTAAACAAACTAACATATAATTCATAATTTTAATATATGATTTACTGAGTACTGTAAAGTTTATTAATCGCGATTTTAAATAATGACAGGATACACACCCATTTCATAATCGTTGTGTGGGGACAGCCTTATTTAATTACTACCTTTGTCCCATTGTCGCAACATTCATTGACGCAAACTACCTAATTAAACAAAAAATAATTAACGTTTACTTTGTTTCGTTTTTTCTATCAGTATTAAGGAATCTTAAAAGTAGTAGTATGTACAACGATCTAACAATTAATAAAGTAATGTTAAGTTTTACAGTTTTTTTGCCTTTTGAATTAATTGCTTATCACGTAATGTTATATAAGGTTAGTCGAAAATAGGTCTAAGCATTAAAAGTTTAATTTAGCATGATATAGCACCTTCGTAACAATTACCGAAAATCAGCTGTATAATTTGAATGAAAAAACTATTTTTTCTTTGCAAATTTTAATATTTCTTCTTTATGTTTAGGAAATTTTTCTAATGATTTTTGACGTTGCATTGATCAGCTATTGTGTTTCATTTTGCTAAGCGTCAGTTTGTATTTGATATATTTTTTCTATAGAATACTACAAAAAGTAAGTACCTACTTATATTATAGTTTTTACTGTTTTTTTATTAACCATCGTCTAGCAACCGATATTTGAACAGTGCGTCCAGGTTTTTTTTAAAGCCACAAAAAGATTTATTAAACCTTAAAAAACCGGTCAACGCACACGCATTAAGTAACAGTTCCATAAAATGAAAATTATTGCGGATATCTGAAAAACTTATGAACTATTTTCATTAATACTATATATACCTAATTATATATTATGGTAATTTTTTTTCAGATTTTTAGATCACGTGGCTTATATATTAGAGTAGGTTATATTTAAAAATAATATATCATATAGCTATATCACCAATATTTTATGTGTTTTTTAATATTAAGATATTGTGTTTGTAAGAATAATGTACTAGCACTTTATAAGTCACTAGGAGTTGTATGTGACCTTTGTAACGAGCGTTTTGACGTGACAACGTCTTATAAATTGGTTTGCCGGGTGACACTTCAAGAAACTGCGTTACGCTCCGCTCACGTTATGCGCTCACAATGAGAGCGAGTGAGAGGCACGCGCCCGCCTAAGAGCGAGATAGACAGACATAAAATCATTGTCACGTAAAACTTTCGCCCGTATACCGACTTTACAGGCAACCAGTTTTTTTTCAGAGCAAAGGTTTATTTGGGATTTTCTCTTGTGCCTCGATAGCTCAATTGGTAGAGCACTAACATGGAATGTTAGGATTGTTGAAATTTCAGGTTCAAGTCCTGGCTCGAGATTAATATTTTGACTGCATCTTTGCTTTGAAAATATTTATTTACATTGATAATATTTTGATATGCCGACTGTTGTTTTAATGTTTCTCGGGTCAAAAAAGTTCGTTGCACATTAATTACATATATGTAACTCAATGTTGTGAATGAAATAAACTAGGTATCAAAAGTATTACAATAATGTAATTGCTTAATGTTACCAGTAAGATAATATACCAAATTACGAAAAAAGTACACGTGTTCAAAAGCGATATTTTTATACCTACTGGAATGAAACGAATCTCACGTTTGTTCCATTTTTAATTTAGTATTTCGAAACAAAAAGAGAGAAAATTCAAACTATAAAAAGGTTAGTGTGCAATTGAAGGAATCATTCTGGAATTTGTTGTGTATTAACAAACAATATGTCTTCATTTTCTTTGGCATTACTTTGCATCCACGCTTGCCTGATCCAGGTAAATATGAATTTTATTAATTTCTTATCATTCAGGGAATAAATTAAAGTTAGGCACTATATTTTAAGGTCTTTTCTATTCTGAAAATCTTTATTGCCCAATGAAATAAGGAAAAAGTAAAGATAGTAAGACAATACAATTTCCAACGAAGATATAAAAGATTGGAGAGATAAGAAATTATTGAACAGCGCTATTGTAATATATAAGAATGATATTTTATTTCATAACACTTAGGTACGCACTTAAATTACTATACCAGTTATATGTAAGACATTACATATTAAATTACGATACGCTTCTATTTAACGCTTTCTTCATGTTAGAAACTTTATTAAGAAACTATTATATTTTTATGGGGTTTTTGGTTTTTACGTTCATTACTCATTGGTTTTGATTTGAATTTTTCTTTGCTCTGTTTGACCTCTGCGCCTACGTTAAAATACGAAGCTCAGTACAAAATTTTAAGTCTCTGGACCTAGTAAAAGCTGTGGGTTGATACATTAGTCAGTCAGTTTATTATATTATTCCCCCTGCCAATCCTGACTGATTTCTTACAGTTTGTTTAGAATTGGTAAAGGGGTATATTATTTTATCCCTGGTTTTCCATTCTCGCTTATTACTATATAGGTAGTATTTATGACTTATGGGATATAAATATACTAAAGCCACCTTAATGCTGTCAGAAGCATTGTTGAGGTGACGGGCTTATCACCTGTCACGCAGGACTAAAGTGGTTAGTGAAACATTATTATGTGTGTGTTCAGCCACTAGTTAACCCCTTCGGGGAATAAAAACCATGATGTTATGTATATTGATAATACATAGGGACTGATACACTGTGTTCACCAGCTAAAGCCCATCACACACGGAGATATTATCTACTCGCATATTCATATATACTCTAGCAAGGCATATTACGATATAATTTCTGTAGTTCACTTTAATTTACAACTCACGCATCTTGAAATTTGTTTTAGTTTTGGATATTTGGAAATATGGATATATTTCGATATTTTAATAGTTACGTGTGTAATGGGCTTAAGTTTTTATTTATTTAAGTTAGTTAAAATAAGCTAACACATGTTTTAATTGTTCCCAGAATGTGATCAGTCAATGCAGTTGTGGTCTAGGAGCTGGGGGTTTAGGTGGTGTAGGTGGTTATACTAGTAGCACTGGATATAACACAGGAATCGTAGGAGCAGGTATTGGTGGAACTAATTTTGGAGGAGCCGGTATTGGTGGAACTAATTTTGGAGGAGCCGGTATTGGCGGAGCTAATTTTGGAGGGGTCGGTATTGGCGGAAATACTTTTGGAGGAGCTGGATTTAGCGGAAACAATTTTGGAGGAGTGGGGATTGGTGGAACTAATTTTGGAGGAGCCGGATTTAGCGGAAACAATTTAGGAGCCGGCATTAGTGGAGTGTCTACTGCAAGTCAGTCTGGTGTTTATGGTGGTTATGGTACAGGTAATGTTGGAGTTATTGGCCAGTTACCAGTCGTCGGTAACACAGATGTCTACGGTCAAGTGCCAGTGATTGGCGCAGTCACTTTCAATGGCAACGTGCCAGCTACTGGCAATGTGTATGTTACTGGAAGCTGTGGATGCACTTGTGATTAGATAAAATTACTAGGCATCTGAAACAAAATATTTTAAAATAAAAAAATGTGTCATAAAGCTTAATATTGTTTGAATTATTATTAAAAAAATATTAGCTATTTAAAAACCGGCCGAGTGAGAGTCGTAGACGCATCAAGTTAGGGTTCCGTAAGGTGAGATTTTTATAAGTTTGTCGACTCGTTAATTTGTAAAACCTACTTAGCTGAGATAGTTTTCCTTTTAATTTCGTTATATATACGCATGACTTACTTTAAAGCTTAAAGCAAATGGATACTAAAATGTAAAACGGTTTTTTATGCACCCGAAATACCTATGGGATAAATGAGAAAATAAATCACCCCCTCTTTGCGTGTAAGGATGGTACCCTAAAAATTCCTTTTAAAACTTTATTTTTCCACTTTGTCTGCCTCATTAATATGTAGGTATGCCAAATAATAGTTTCTGAGCTAAGCCCCTGTTAACTACGGAACCCTAAAAATAAGGGCAATGTAAAGTTAATTAATTTAAAGTTTCTAGTAGGTATCGGCTAAGCAAGATCTAAAAACCAAACAAAATGAAAAAACTGAATAAAATTTGTTTATTTATTACATCACTGACCATTACAGACGAGCCAAAGCATACAGTAATGATACATTTATTTATTATACACACTGATATATATTTAAAAAAAGTCAAACGTTTTGGTGAAATAACTTTTCCTTGCACACTTAATGAATATGGGCTCTGATGAGCTGAATACATCTTAATCCTTGTATCGAATACTCTCCAGGCTTCAGGCATATAATAATTATGCTTCAGCTTCGGTATCGGAGATTGGGACAGAACGTTGGTGCGCGCTTCAGTTACAGTTCTGTTGTTTACTGTTGAATATTTGTTAGATGTTTCCAGAGCAACTTACCATCAGAGCTGTCCCTCTGGCAGCCGTTGTGTTTATATACTAAAACAACCGAAGGAAACTTTTACCATTCATCCTTACCACTACTGCGAAAGACTCATGGTAGCTTAGCCCATAGTGCTGAAGAGAAAGCCGATGCACTGCAGAGTTTCGTTGCCTCAAAATCGACTTTGAGTGGCACAGGTCCCGTGCCACCTACTATTTCGTGGTATGGTAGGACCATGTTGGCAATATCTATTCAGCGGAAGGTCCAGCACTCCAGCAGGAGTTGCTTTTGTACCATACTCGGCAATTTCTGTTTTAGTGAAAGAATGTTCAACTAGTTCCCAAAAGGGGTGATAGATCAGATCCAACAAACTGTATACTTCGCATATATTAAGTTACTTAATGTAAAGAGCGACATCCTGACTACATAAACCTAGAAAGGTTTCAAGTCGGGAAAACTATATTAATTTTGTTGTGTAAAATTGTTTTCGAAATAAATAAAAAAAAAAAATTACAGGTCAATCGCTGTTATTCTTGTATATATGCTCAAGTGTTGGCGTGCGTATAAGGAATGACCCGCAGACCCTCGTTGGTGTTGGAGCATGTGATTAATACACAACTTCCTGTACCTAGAAAAACACGATTAGAAAATGCAATACAATGGTGGCATTCTATGGGCGTAGTGACTGTGGGTGTTTTATTGAGTAAATTTTAGTTAATTTTAGTCATCGTGAGTGAAAATTGAGAAATGATCACGTAAAATTTTATGTTTATTTGTATAAACCATAAATACGCAAACTATGTAATCCCGAACGAACCCTAGGTAAGTTAAACCGACCAGTACATAATTAATAATAATTTTACTCAATGATTCGGGCAGTAACTTGATTTTAAAATAAATACTGCGAACCATTTTCATAACACTTACTGATAACAAAATTATAGTTAACACTTTATAGCCAGATTGTTAATCAGTTAAAGAGTTAAGTAACTGAAGATAAGTTTATACCTTTTCCTTAAGTTCCTTTATTTAAAATGGATAAACGTGTGTCAAATTTTGCAATATAGTGTTCCGTAGCCCGACTTGATTTGATCATTTATGTTTTCTTCTTTATTTGTAACAAAAATTATAATTGAATAATCCCGATAGATTTTCAAAAGAATATTGTTTTCTGAAACTCTTTTGCTTCACCAAAACGATTAAAAGAGGACCTATTACATATATAATAAGCCTTAATTGAATAACAAAATACGAAAATTTACCATTATATGTACAATACGTCAGGATACGTCAAAACAGGATTATCCACCAATCAAAGTTTTCAATATCACATATAAATATACCGCTTCAATATTATATGTACGGAACGCAAACAAAACGGATTCTCCTTACATCAATGTGTTATCATTTAGCATTATACCGTTTTACTATTATATGTACAAAACGCAAAAAAAAAACAGAATTATCCTCCAATCAATGTGTTCTCTCTCAAATCTAAATATACCGTTTTAAAATTCTATGTAGGAAACGCAAAAAAAAACAGAATTCACCTTATTTGATATCACCACCGTCATTGCAATTTGCAACATCGAGAATGACACACTATAAAAACGTTCGTAAATAAAATTGATAATCTATTATTGAATGAGTCACACTTTGCTCGACACGAAGAAATGACAGTCAAAGCTGTCTCCCTCTGCATATCAGGTTTCCTAGTCCAGGTAATTTTAATGAAAATAACCATTCAATTTGGTAATATAGGTAATCATTGAGCTATTATGAAGGTAGGTGCACCGTGCAGCAGCTAAATCAGTAGCGGTCTACTGGCTCCATTGGTCTCTGTTTAGTGGTTCGAGTCCGGTGCGTACCTATTTTTTTTAATTTCTCAAGTACATTGTTTGTTCGCACCACTGGTTCTTTGGTAAAGGATAACATTGTGTTGATACTGCATACATCAAAATGACGTGCGTGAAGTCCACAATACGCACTGGGCCCGCGTGATGGACTTTGGCCCAAATGGCCTACGCCCAAATTGAGGGTACGACTTGTCCCAACAGTAGGTACGTATGATCGCTTGTAAAGTATTACTGTGGTATTGCGTACTAGAGAATACGCCTTACTCGTCACTGTTGTCTCAAAAAAATGCAGTGTGTGGACTGCAGTTCATTTAGTCACTAGCTGAAACATGCCTTCCCTTTTATGGCAAGTGGCGTAGTAGTAACTAGTATTTCATATGTGAAATGACGTTCATTTATATTGTCTCTTCTAAAAACAGTAAACAGTCTCCTAAGGTTCATCTTGTCTCTTCCTCTTATACAAAAATAAAATAAAATAATCATTTTTTCAGATTATTTATGGACAGTGTAACACGCTTAGTGCTGGAATAGTTGGAAACGGATTAGATGCAGTTGGAAAAGGAATGGAAGTGGCAACTATCCCGGGAACAAACAGTTTAGGAAATAATATTTTAAATGGAAATAATTTATCAGGTGGCACTGTTTTTACTAACAATGGCATAGCTAGAACTGGTTTAATAACCAACTCCGCAACGGGTGGAGCTTCTTTGCTAGGAAATGGCTTAACAGGAGGAAATGGGATAAATGTAAATGGATTAACTGGGTATGGAACTAATCTTAACAACCTTATAATTGGTAATGGTTTTGACATAAATAACTGTGGTACAATGAGTGTTATTAGTTCCTCTCCTATTGCTCCTAACGGTCTCTCTGTGTCTTCCATGAGTCAACTTGACGGTCCAGTCTTAGTTTCGGGTCAACTTCCTTTCTTAGCAGCTGCAGCCATGGGTGGTATTGTACCATCTGGTGGATTTGGAACAGCATCTTATGGTTCCAACGGAAAAGTTGGCATTTTCAGTGAAAATGGTGTTGGTGTTGGAACAACTGTGAATGGAATTGCCAATAATGGAATTGCTAAATATGGAAATTCTGGATATGGATTAAATGAAGTACTCAGTGGTGGAAACACTGGTCCTGCTATTGGCTTTGGAAATTCATTAGTAACTACCGGATTTATTTGAATAAAACAAGTTGAAATCTATTTATTTATTTAATAAAGACAAATTTGTTATTAAAATGCTTTATTTGATTACTGACAGACAAAACTTTCTGAATCTCATTTTAAAACCTAATGACATTTTACTCGCAACTTGTTGCGTTAAAAGACAGCAAAAAAATAAATATGTCCAGAAGTAAACAACTTCGATAAAGAAGCAGGCAGAAGAATTCGGTTTGGCTAGGCAGCATATGGAAAGCCGCTTCGACCGCAATGCGTACAGACAAAGGTCATTTCATTTGGTGCCGACACGTGGACATTGACAGTTGAACTCGTCCACAAGTTGAGAGTCGTTTAGCAAACTATGGAAAGAAATCAGTACCCCAAAATTTAGTCCCTAGGGTAAACTAAAAAATCGATTGGCCTTAAAATGAATATGAATAAAACGAAGGTAATGTTCAATGTCCATGCCGCGCCTATACCGGTTGTTGTTGGGAACGCTACTCTCGAAATTTATCGACGATTACAAATACCTAGGACAAGTAGTCCAGTTAGGTAGGTCCAACTTTAAAAAAGGATAACCGAAGAATCGAGCTCAGTTGGGCAGCGTTTGGAAAACTAGGCAACATCTTTTTGTCCAAAATACCTCAGTTTCTAAAGACGAAAGTCTACAATCAATGTGTGTTGCCAGTGATGACTTATGGTACGAAAACGTGGTCTCTAACTGTCGGCTATTTAAATCAGCTCAGTTGCTTAGTGTTTCTTTGTGCAATAAGATCCGAAACGTGGAGATTCGCTGAAGAAGTAAAGTTACGGACATAGCTTAAAAATATTGCAAGCTGAAGTGGCAATTGACAGACCACATCACTCGTCAAATCGATAACCAATGGGGAAGAAAGGAGTATGTGTCTCGACTGGCGACCACGGATTGGCAGCGTGGGACGTCCTCTTATCAGGTGGACAGACGAGCTCTCCGCTCTGCCGCAGAAAGCCTATGGTTACGGGCGGCTCAGGACCGGCCGTTGTGAAGAAAGATACTTTCTACCATCGCACCGCTCGCCATCGGCAGGGAATTCATTGTGACATTTATGAACATTTCAAAATAATTATCAAACCACCCTACTAAATTTCACAAGAATCGGTTAACGGGGATGCCTCGTGCTCGCTCGGTTAATAAATGTTTTTTTAGGACTAAACAGTATGTACTGGAGCAGGCTATGTCCGCTCGCATCAATAAATAGGTCGTTTTGTACATAGAATACAAACCATTCGTAAATAAGGTTTGGTATTCGCGTAGGGACAACAATTAAGAAAAGTAAAATTTGGAGTAAAACCACTGACCTCTGGTAGTAGAGGTCAGTGAGTAAAACTGAAACAAGCAAAGATGGGTCGCATGCATTTTTGTTTAGTCTTCAATTGTTCAACGCCCGCTTCAGATGCTAGATCCGAAATGGATAGTTTTGTTTTGCACTGTGGGCAAATAAAGTAAATTTCAAGAAATAACAGGTGTAGTATGGTGCGATACCCTCGTGTCTCGCATCCACAGCAACAGATTAGATTGAGGCAAGATCACCATCTTGCCGCTCTCACCAAGGAGCATTAGCATGCCCCGCCATATACTGAGCCTTAACTCCGCGGTCTACACTGTATTCCTGAAACTCAGCGTCAGCCTCAACGCTTGTCAGCATACGTACTGGTCCCATTGTGTGGCTATAGGACGGCTTCAGGTGCGCTCCTTACACTTCTCCTAAAACCTCGCGGGGCACGTGGTCCTGCTATTGGCTTTGGAAATTCATTAGTAACTACCGGATTTATTTGAATAAAACAAGTTGAAATCTATTTATTTATTTAATAAAGACAAATTTGTTATTAAAATGCTTTATTTGATTACTGACAGACAAAACTTTCTGAATCTCATTTTAAAACCTAATGACATTTTACTCGCAACTTGTTGCGTTAAAAGACAGCAAAAAAATAAATATGTCCAGAAGTAAACAACTTCGATAAAGAAGCAGGCAGAAGAATTCGGTTTGGCTAGGCAGCATATGGAAAGCCGCTTCGACCGCAATGCGTACAGACAAAGGTCATTTCATTTGGTGCCGACACGTGGACATTGACAGTTGAACTCGTCCACAAGTTGAGAGTCGTTTAGCAAACTATGGAAAGAAATCAGTACCCCAAAATTTAGTCCCTAGGGTAAACTAAAAAATCGATTGGCCTTAAAATGAATATGAATAAAACGAAGGTAATGTTCAATGTCCATGCCGCGCCTATACCGGTTGTTGTTGGGAACGCTACTCTCGAAATTTATCGACGATTACAAATACCGAGGACAAGTAGTCCAGTTAGGTAGGTCCAACTTTAAAAAAGGATAACCGAAGAATCGAGCTCAGTTGGGCAGCGTTTGGAAAACTAGGCAACATCTTTTTGTCCAAAATACCTCAGTTTCTAAAGACGAAAGTCTACAATCAATGTGTGTTGCCAGTGATGACTTATGGTACGAAAACGTGGTCTCTAACTGTCGGCTATTTAAATCGGCTCAGTTGCTTAGTGTTTCTTTGTGCAATAAGATCCGAAACGTGGAGATTCGCTGAAGAAGTAAAGTTACGGACATAGCTTAAAAATATTGCAAGCTGAAGTGGCAATTGACAGACCACATCACTCGTCAAATCGATAACCAATGGGGAAGAAAGGAGTATGTGTCTCGACTGGCGACCACGGATTGGCAGCGTGGGACGTCCTCTTATCAGGTGGACAGACGAGCTCTCCGCTCTGCCGCAGAAAGCCTATGGTTACGGGCGGCTCAGGACCGGCCGTTGTGAAGAAAGATACTTTCTACCATCGCACCGCTCGCCATCGGCAGGGAATTCATTGTGACATTTATGAACATTTCAAAATAATTATCAAACCACCCTACTAAATTTCACAAGAATCGGTTAACGGGGATGCCTCGTGCTCGCTCGGTTAATAAATGTTTTTTTAGGACTAAACAGTATGTACTGGAGCAGGCTATGTCCGCTCGCATCAATAAATAGGTCGTTTTGTACATAGAATACAAACCATTCGTAAATAAGGTTTGGTATTCGCGTAGGGACAACAATTAAGAAAAGTAAAATTTGGAGTAAAACCACTGACCTCTGGTAGTAGAGGTCAGTGAGTAAAACTGAAACAAGCAAAGATGGGTCGCATGCATTTTTGTTTAGTCTTCAATTGTTCAACGCCCGCTTCAGATGCTAGATCCGAAATGGATAGTTTTGTTTTGCACTGTGGGCAAATAAAGTAAATTTCAAGAAATAACAGGTGTAGTATGGTGCGATACCCTCGTGTCTCGCATCCACAGCAACAGATTAGATTGAGGCAAGATCACCATCTTGCCGCTCTCACCAAGGAGCATTAGCATGCCCCGCCATATACTGAGCCTTAACTCCGCGGTCTACACTGTATTCCTGAAACTCAGCGTCAGCCTCAACGCTTGTCAGCATACGTACTGGTCCCATTGTGTGGCTATAGGACGGCTTCAGGTGCGCTCCTTACACTTCTCCTAAAACCTCGCGGGGCACGCTAATGCTCCTTGGTGAGAGCGGCAAGATGGTGATCTTGCCTTAATCTAATCTGTTGCTGTGGATGCGAGACACGAGGGTATATAATTATAGTTACTCCTGCGGGAACTACTAAATTAGAAGAAAGCAATTAGCTTTGTCTTCTCTTCAATTGGATCTCAGTTGCGACCTGTCTCAGGAACGACAAACGAATAAACTCACTTTTACATTTATTATAAAAGTATGGAAAACCTTATAAGCAATAATTTCTATATTGCTTTGTTAAATTTAATATTCCAAAATTGCTAAAGTTTGCACAAAAATGCCGTTTTGTTAGTTTGAAATACAATCTGCACAAGAATTCCATGTCTTTAAGTATCTGACCCTAAAATAACTGTTTTGCATTGTATTAAGAAAAACAAATGGTAAATATCAATGACTTATTCGCGGTAATTACAAAATAAACTCATACTTGATATTCACAGAAATATTTATGTAATGAATAGATAACTACAGTACAAACTCAAGAATTTGGCAGAACGAAAACGCGAAATTTAGTCTTGCGCGAACAGGATGACATTGTCCTCAATATGTCGTTCTTTTTTCAAGTATTTACTCAGACAAGCCCTTCTAAATGATAAGTGTGCTATAGTTAAACTTCGACTCGTAAAAAAACATCTGCAAGATGTTTCACTCGCTCTACTCAGGATTCTACTTTTGAACTGTGAATAAACTTAGATTGGTCCTCGCATAAATATCGTTTTTATTTGTTATGCAATCTACTATTGTATATACATACATATTCACTATAAAAATTTTTATATCACCAAGGTGGCAAACAAGTTTCCGGTTCGCCTGATGGTAAGCGGTCACCGTAGCCTATGGACGCTTGCAACACCAGGGGTATCACTCGCGCGTTGCTGACCCTTCAGAAATCTAATAACTTCTTTTTTGAAGAACCCCATACTGTAGTCCTTGGAGAAAACCTTGGCAGAGAGCTCATTCCACAACCCAATCGTTCGCGGAAGGAAGTTTCTCTGAAACCGCACTGTATGCGACCATTTCGGTTCTAAAGTGTGAGGATGAATTCCCTGCCGATGGCGAGCGGTGCAATGGTAGAAAGTAGCCATGAGCATCATTTTGAATAATTCCTTAGATCACATCAAATTGTACAAGGGGTAGAACACACACAAGGAGGCAAAATATTATAACAAAAACTAAGCTGTGCTACATTCAGCTTATGAATCTCTAAATGTTGAAGACGCAATAAGAGTGTGTGCTGTTACTATAAGTTTTCATCACTATATCAGTTTATTCGACTACAAAACCTTTTATAAATGAAATGAAAATAAACTTGGGTTTCCAATTTTAATCAACATTTTTTGATTAAGAAAAACGCACCACCATAATTAATTATAACAATTTTAACGCAACAAATTACATTCTATTTTTAATATCTATTAACAGGTCCATTATTCAAACCATTGCCTTGACTAACTGTTGCCGTGCCAGTACTTGGCACGCTACCTTCCACATTTATCATCGCATATATCGGAAAACAACCACAAACTTTAACCGTGCCACCGATTGGCAAGTCTCCGGACAGTGAAACGTCACACAATTGCAGATCCGGCACGACTTCTGTTAATACTGGTTTCACTGGCACGACGTTGGCACTTGGATTAATGAAATTGGGCGATCCTGAATTGCCAGTGAATGGCGATTGGTTCTGTATAGTGTTTG
Organism: Apoda limacodes; assembly: GCA_946406115.1. Lineage (NCBI taxonomy): Eukaryota > Metazoa > Arthropoda > Insecta > Lepidoptera > Limacodidae > Apoda > Apoda limacodes. Next base: position 45,897,402 of record OX291540.1, read on the forward strand.
GCAGGTTAGCATTAATATTTTGACGGTTACATGACGCTGGTTGAAACGGTACGTTTTGAGCAAGACAGTACTGAAAGAAATGCACAAAAAGTATTAAAAACTACTTTAAATAGGACTTCCACTTGACATAATATTAATTAATGACAACATTGATTAACAAGTTTTTTATTCTATTTTTAAGTCTTTTAATTAAGACTATTAATATAAATATATTTCTTTATATTATGTGTCTAATAAAACATTAAAATAAATAAACAACGACCAAGTTATACAGGTAAATTAATATATGTTTTATTAATATGTAAAATTGTATTTATAAATTTCAAGTATACGGAAAATTTATATTAGAGCGAAAACTTTATTTTTTACTCTGTTGAGTCCCATAGTTACACAAAAGGCAACAAAAATAATTAGCAAATAATTTCAAATAACAACTTACGTTTAACAATAAAATGTGACCAAAAATAAAAATGGCCGCTCGCTTTGACATTTTTCGCTTTTGCTATCAGAGCTCGAGTCAACGTTATGTTCAACACCTTATATAAACTTTTGCTTCGTTATCTGCTATGATTTTGTCAATATGTTACATTATTCTTTGCGCAAATTCGAAGTACAAGATTCAATTGATATATTGGTTAAGTATATGTAATTGATAGGTTTTCCTGTTATTAGATTTGTGCAACCGTCATTACACACGGCATAAAATGCAGAAACGTGGACAATCGCATTCGACCTAATCCACTGTAGCACCTTGACATATGAAGTATAGATAATTTCCCATATCTATGATTCGAGTCAATGCGTTGTGGTGTCCGATTTTAATTCGGAGTTTCGTTCTGCCGTCTTTGTACAAGAAAAAACAATCGTCGAACCATTGTGTTTCTTAACGGTTTATACGAAAACTACTAATGAAGTTTAATTGTTATATCGACTATGGATTTCTGCTGATACCATCGAGGAAGCATTACTGGCTCGTTGCGTCTAATCTAAAAAAAAATCTAATCACTACATTCTGAAAATCCTGTCTGCCTAAAGACAGCTAATTTCATAATCTAAGCGTTCGCGAGGGAAAAGGTACTCTTAAGTCCCACAGTACGTAGGTTTTAATGTGTAAGGATAAATTGGTCTTGGACTTGAAAACCATCGTATTAACGAGTAAGTCTGAGGAGAATATTTCTCCCCTTGTGTCTATTCGATAACTTGTATAATGGGTCGTGTTCTAATATATTTTTTTTCAATGATGCAGATGGCTACTTTCTATCTAAGCATCGCTCACCATATCGGCAGGAAACTCGGGTTCACACCTTATAACAAAATATATATAATGTCAATAAGCTAAATCGTGCTGTGAATTTAAAATAGGCCGGTTTTTATTATTTGTTATTATACTTTAGAGTTCACACAATTAAGTTTGAAGTTTGTATGTATTACTGTTTTTACGATAGAGTAAAAAAAACAAAATGTGTTTCTTGTATGGGTACCCTCCTTAAATTTTAACTTTTTACCACATATTCCGTGAAAAATTTAAGCATCTCTCTATTGCGGTCTAAAAGATAGAGCCTTTTAATGATCGGACAGACAGACAGACAGACAGCGGAGTACAATATTTTTTTATTGCATTGACTAAGAAGCCTGATTTCTTTACAAGTTTAAGTGACCGTAGACTTTAGTATTTGTAATAAAATTCCAAATTAATATCTTTACGACTTCTTTTGTGTTGTAGCCTAAAGGGTTTTGATTTATTTGTGGATGCCAAAATATGCGACAAAAATTGCCTTTTTTCGGCAGTGTTTTGTTATTGCGTAGGCTTAGAAGCTCGTTTTTTTTCACATCTTCAAGGGACCTTATAGTTTTTGATATTAGTTTCAATTTAATACCTTCACGCGTTTCTGAAAAAAAGGGTCTTGACAGACAGACAGACGGACAACTAAGTGCTCCTATAAAGGGTTCCTTTTTTTCTTTTGGGGTACGGAACCCTAGAAAATGCCACAAACCAGAATTGGTCACGAAACACTAAAATTAAAATAAAAAAAAGGATAAGTTTAAATTTTTTTAATTTAGGGCGCTTAGACCTGAGACGTTTAGGTTTTCTCTGCGTTGTTATATGTGGAAAATTGTAGGCACTGTCGACGTCTGTGTGTTGTTTCCTATCACACATATTGGGTAACTATACGGTGTTTAGTACCTTCTCGAATTTTAATATTTCTCGGCCATATCGCTAACCTTTTTTTAGACTTTCAATGAGCCCGCGATATGACTTCGTTTTTGCTTAGGGTTCATCAAGAATGAAGAGCTATTAAAATGCAAGAAACATTTTTTCACACACTGAAAGTTTTAGAGATTAGTGCGTTTAAACAAATAAAAAACATACGAACACATTATTATATAAGTATCTGATTATTATAGATTTAGGGTTGTTTTAAATGAAATATGTGGTAAAAAAACGCAACACCAAAATTTATTATTAATAGGTGTCAAATCTTTGCCCGAGGAGAAACTTAGCTTCCCACCGTAAAGCATAACCCGTACAGGTAGGGAATAAAAATAAAAGATTAAAGAAAAATTCAATGAAAGTATAAAATAAACATGGGTGCAAATCCCCGAATCTTTTTTATTTTTATTTTATTTTATTATTATCAAAAACCAACAGCAATGATACCTTATAAAATAGTATAATTGCATGTATATGCGTATATAAAACAAAGCTTATGAACCTTCTCCTGTAAATTACTTGAAAAAACGCGAATGGCGCGCTTTGGTTGTGCAATATGGCTATGTAATAACTTAGTTTTATATTATTTTATTTACCTTTATAATATTATTTACACAAATATACATCACATATACATATATAAATACTTCAATAATATTATGATGATACAGTTTATATATTAATGATTAGGATAAAGATATATTTTGTATTAGAGTAAATATTTTGATGAAATGAGATATTATTTATTGAGGTTGGCTTGGTTCATAGATGTTAATTTGTAATATGTCTTTATGAAATAACTATTTTTTCCTAATATTTTACTCACATTTACATATATGTTTACACACACATTTAATCGTATGTACATACTTACTTTTATTCGTATTCGCGCATGTGAGTAAGTAGTTAAAAGCATACTACCACTGTGTATGTAGGTGTATCTTGCTTTTAACTTCTAACTTTGCACTGTCTTTAAGATCGTTGTAGCCTTGGCTTTTAATTTCTGTTTACTAAAAGTGAAGAGATCCAGGTTGCTTAAAGTCTCATCATAAACTTTTGGTATTCGTTTCGAAATGGCGTTACGTGCGTAATAACTGCGGCGGTTGGCACGTGCAGCAAGCGCGGTGGCCAGCGACCGGAACGGCGTGCTGGGACATTGTATTTTATGCTCGCCACAAGCTCCGGACCATCTATGTGGTCTCGGACTATATCGTATATAAAGCATACGTCTTTCAGTGTACGTCTGTTTTGAATCGATCCTATATTGATATTTAAGGAAACTCATTTAGTTTTTTATTTGATTTGTCATGATAACGCAAATATTATTATTGTTATTAGTTTTGTCGTGTGCTTTTATTAGGTACAACCTAATTTTGAAACATTTACTTAGTTTAGGTATTATTCAATTGACAGTTAAAGGAATCAATAATACTAAAGGCTTTGAATAGGGTAAAAGCCGGATAGTTGCTTCGGTAGAATACATGCCCCTATTGTTAATAAACTATGTTACGATTATAAGTTGTGTTAGCGCTTTACAACAATAAGTAGTGACCGCCCAACAGGCCTCAGTGCCGCATAAGCCATCGGAATAGGGGCACTGGTTTTTTTTTGTGTCAGCAAAAATCTTCCGCAGCGAAACTTTGACGGGCGTTATAATTATATTACTATAAGTAGTTTATATTGAATATTTTTATTACTGATCGTGGTTTCAGTCATTTTTTTGTTTCTTTGCATGCATTAGAGTTTTAATTACATTGTTTATTATGTTTTATGCTAAATTATATTTTTTATTTATTTTGTAAATAAATAGGGCAAGTATCCGCATCAAAAAGGATAGTCGCCTTACTTACTTTCGCGGATAGTTGCCCCTAGAGTGACTAAACATTTCTTAACAAGCTAAGACGGATTTTATTTTTTTGTTGTTTTTTTCGAATTTACTGTGACTAAACTAAACTATTAAACTATATAAACTATTAATTATTAAAACTATCTAAACAATTTAATAATGTGAATTAATATTTAAAATTGTACTTAATAAAAGATCTCAGTAAATTATAAAGACTGTTAAATAAATAATAAATATTACTTTAATTAATATAATTTTTTTTTTATCCAAAATAAAAATCGTACCGAGGTTACTTACGTTCCCCGCACAAGGCAAGTATCCCCTGAAGCATTTTCGACGCTAGGCTACTATCCGCCATAGTAGGGAACTATACCTCTTCTGAGAGATGAAATAAACCAGTATTTACTCAAAAATATTGTTAATTTCGTAAACAAAAATTGGCTTTTATAGAAGATAAAAGACCTATGTTGTGATATACATACTGAATATTTTCAGCAAGTTCATATTTTAAGAAGAATAAAGCTGTTTCGAAAAGTGCGGCAACTATCCGGCTTTTACCCTATTAGTTTTAAGTTAAGTAAAGCAACATTTTTATATTTTATTATTATTTTTATTTTTTAAGCTGGATCATTATGAAAAGGTTAATAAGTTTTAAAATTTTTAATAAACGTAAATATTTTTACCAATTTGAGTTTTTTTTTACAGTGGCAACTATGCCTTGATACATTTCTAGGTATTTTAGGAACAAAATAGTTTTTAATTCACATAAAAGATACATTAAAATATGCTCAATTTTCTATATCAGCTAGTGAAATACATATTTGTAAGTAGGTTTTATAGGTGGGCATCTAACCGTTAGCGCCTATTTCTAGGTGAGGCAACAATTCGCTATTAGGCATCTGTCCTTAAAAAATAAGAGGTTTGGGAAAATCGAATTAATTCAGTAAATGAAAACTACGGCTACTTTTACTTTATACCATCTTATACTTGAAGGACCATAGTTAAGACTGGGCAATACAATCATTCGATTCATTCGACAAATTATACTTTATAACTGTTTTTCAAAAATTAGGGCACCGTAAAAAACCATGACACTCTCTTATGTGCTGACGACACCTATTTAATTTTTAACCGACTTCCAAAAAAGGAGGAGTTTCTCAATTCGTCTGGACCCTTTTTTTGTATCTGTGTTACGCGATATCTTTGCGGATTAAGAACAGAGTGTAACAATATTTACGTATATAAATAGGTTAACCCGCGGATTGGTCCCATTTTAATTTGGTAAGGAACGACCTAAAGAAACCAGAGTTAGATAAGAAAATGTCTGAAATTATATCTTAGGGTTCCATAGCAAAACGCAAAAAACAGAAACCATATAGTTTCGTTATGTCCGTCCATCCTTCCGCCTTATAATTTCGTCGTCTGTGCATCGATTCTAATATTATTTTACAGATTAGTGTCGCGTTTAAGCCGTCATGTAGTTTTGTAATGAAATTGTGAAAAGAAATTATAACTGTCATCCTTCAGCACAATGTAGCTAATATTGTACTGAGGGATGAATTTTTTCACGGACATTATTACGGTGGATTGGTCTTCAAAAAGGCATCAAACCCTTTGTGTTTTTCAGAAACCCGCGATTATTTTCAATTTAGCAACCCTACCTAACTCAATGCGTGTACTGCACACACTTGGCCGGTTTTTGATTATTAATTCTAAAAGATCTAATAAAACAATCCAAAAGTCACTAACTAACGTCAATGCCATAGACAAATAGTAATATGATATAGAAATATGTTTTCTTCTTCTATTACACGAATATAGAAATGTCATCATTCGATCTGCTTTTTGTGACATCGAGAATACCTATATGTCCACCTGCTAAACATTCTGTTTCCACGACTGTACAAGTAATAATATATTTTCGTTTTAAAACTCCCTAAAGGTTCTAGTCTTCTACGAAAGTATATTATAAATGCCGTATCTATGGCTCCATCATCAATGTAAATAAACATGTTATAGTAATACTTATTACAAGATCCCAGAGCGATCTGACATAACTTATTTTTACATAGATGAAACCTTAGGTTTTCAGTAGCGTCTCATGTTCTTTGAATACCTGCGTGCTTGTGAAGCTCCCCTTGTGACACTTTTCATGGGCCAAAACTTTTGTCAGACGCTTTAAAGCTCCACAAAAAATAAATGAACTTTACTTATTTTTACGTCTGATTTTTAAATATGTTATTAAGGTAACTATTACAAAGTTACATTTCATTAGTCAGACAAATTGTAATAAATATAAAAATAAGTGAACATTAATTTTTTGTGGAGATCGTCTGACAAAAGTTTTGGTCCATGAAAAGTGTCTGACACTTATAATACTATTTTAGAATAATTTAAGTTAGGTAACTCTTATTTTTAGTTACCTTTCTTACCTGGTACCTGCCCAGGTGTCACAAGGGTAGCTCCACAAGCACGCAGGTATTCACAGAACGTGAGACGCTACTCAGAACCTAAGGTGTCATCTATGTGAAAATAAGTTATGTCAGATCGCTCTGGGATCTTGGACTATAAAGATAAATAAAAAGAACTGACCTATAATAGGTATTATAATTATACAGAATTAATTTTTCAAGTGGGTGTGCATCGCCAAATTCGAAACTATGAGTAATATCGAAAAGTACTCAAAGGAGTCTCGGGCCCGATCTTTATGAAAACTAAAACTGCATCATCGGATTTTTGAAAAATCAATCAATCAATCGATCGGTCGAAAGCATTATCACCGCTATGCTTTAGCAATGTTGTAAACTAATAGCACTTAGAACTTTAAAGATTTCTTAGCTGAAACTTAAAAAAAAAATGAAAATGGGTAAGTTGAGGATTTTATTTGAACGAAATTTGATTTATCGTGTTTTCATAGTCTTCAGGGTTTAAACCATATCTCGAAGAATACAGTCATTAAATTTTAGTCGGATCTACTCAGCGGATCCGGAAAAACTTTTGCCAAAAAAATTTTTATTTAGTTAGTAAAGCCTCTTAAAGACATGATAAAATATGAAGCAGTTCATTAAAATCAAACACTTTCCAAAATTTGTTCCTTATTGGCGACACTATACTGAATGGTGTAATACAGTGAGATTTTTATTTCAAAAATATCAAATCAACGGGTTCAATTTCTAGCTAGGGATATTGATTTTTCAAAAATCCACTGATGTAGTTGTAGATTTCATCAGAATCGGGCCCGAGTACTTTGAGTACTTTTCGATATTCCTCACAGTTTCGGATTTGGCCATGTACACCCACTTGAAAAATTTACCTTGTATATGTTATAGAGCAACAAGGCATCCTGACGCGAGGGGCGCTGTGTATGATCCTGCTGTATAATATTATATATAAATATGATCCTGCTCTATGATATATATAAATGGGAATGGGGTCATTACTAGAAAACAGCCCAACACGTTATTGTTAAATTTCAATAAAAAACTAAATACCAATACATTTTTTTTATCTCCTATTTCACCCCCTGGATTTTCATACAAATTTGCAACCCTTTAGAGGATGATTTATAAAAATACTAAAACACTTTATACTTTATTTGCAACTAAAAGTCTATATATAATTTATGATTTTATGCAAAAATAACCAGATTCCCATACAAAGTTTCATCTCCTAGGGGATGGTTTTCCAAAAACAGTGTAACATTCTGAGCTTTTAAATAAAAGGGTTATGGATTTAATTATACAAACAAAAACTTATTTTTATACAAATTTTAAGCTCCTATTTCACGCCGGTGATAATTTTTCAATAACGCTTAAACATATCATTCTTTATTTGCAACTTAAAGTCTATATACTAATTTTGACGGGTTTATTTAAAAAACTAACAGGATACTCGTAAAAAGTGTCATCCCTTATTTTATCCTCTGGGGGATCCCCTTCTACAAATCTATATCCTTAGTCAGTCACGCGTATTTTTTTTTAATAATTTATATTTTTCTTTATTGGGGATAACCAACAGTTGTCACAATGAACCTTAATTAACGCACATATTATTACATAGAAAATTAAACTATAAATAACTAAAAAAATAAAATAAAAATAAATATTAAATAAAAATAAATAACCCACACTACCGTTATGAAAGTCGCAAATACGTTTAGTACTGAGTTTTGTTTTAGGATATAAAAATATACAACAGTTTCAAAAAATAAATGTTTCTTTATTTAAATAAAAAACATTTATAACCTCAATTTGTATTAATAGATTGAAGAACATCCACCACCGATTCCAATTCCGCTACCTGCTCCAAATCCGTTTCCAATTCCGATCCCATTTCCAATACCTCCACCGATTCCAACATTATTTCCGATTCCGATACCACTTCCGATTCCAACGCCATTTCCAATTCCAACGCCATTTCCGATTCCAACGCCATTTCCAATTCCAACACCGCTTCCTAATCCAACTCCACTACCTAATCCAGTACCTCCATAACTACCAATCCCTGATCCGTAGCCATATCCTGAACCAATGCCTGTATTATAACCGAATCCGGTACCTGTACCAATTCCAGCTCCTGAACCTAATCCAGTGGCACCAACCTGAGAACCAATCTGCTCTAAGATTCCAACATTAGAATAACCACTTCCATAAGAAACGCCACCAATACCTCCGGAAGGCATATTCCCACCCAGTGAAACGGCTCCCAAAAACGGTAATTGTCCTGCAACAGTCACAGGTCCATCCAAAACGTTGTCTGAAACTACTGATAGTCCACTGGGGGCCAAAGAAGAACTGCTAGATACACCAAAAGTGCCACAATAACTCACATCAGCACCGTTTCCAAGTATAAAGTCATTAGGTCCAGTACCATAAGAGAAAAGTCCATTGTCATTTGTTCCAATCACGTTGTTTCCACCGACTCCAAATGCTGAGTTGCCGAGTCCAACATTAGTGAGACCATTATTAAGACCACTGTTGACTAATCCAGTGATAAGATTGCTGTTGCTTTGGATGCCGTTGCCGATCGTGCCACCAGTTAAACCACCTCCGATGACGCCGCCGCCGCTGCTGGTGAAACCGCCGCCGCTGCTAGTGAAACCGCCGCCGCTGCTGGTAAAACCGCCTCCGCCGCTGGTGAGACCGCCACCCACTAGGCCCCCATTGCATCCATTACTGATTCCATTACCGAAACCAAAATTCTGGCCGTAAACGGTCTGTAATAAAAAAAGATATATTGAATTTTTAGTAAAAAAATTAACTTAAATATCGGAATAAAAATTGCTTATATCAAATAGGTCCGTCATACATTATATATACCTACTAGCTGACCGGGTGAATGTTGTTTGTTTTTTAAAACAACTGCCGCACCAACCTACTGTGAAAGGGTTGTACTTATTCGGAAACCTTCCCCAGCGTGTGCATAACAACTTAGTAAAATTTCATTACAATCGGTTTATTGCGCGGGTCCGACTCGCACTTGACCCTTTCGGAAAATCCTTGCTTATCGGATGCCTATGTCATACAAAGAACACACCCTCCAAGTTTCAGGTCTCTACGATTAGCGATTTGGGCCGTGCGTTGATCCGTCCGTCAGTTATTCAAGACAAAGCATATTTTCTTTACGTGTTTATGTTACTGTACTGGACTGGACTGGACTGGACCGATTTGAATGATTTTTTGTAAGCGTTTGGGTGGCGCCCTGGATGACTGAGATTCACAAATCAGCCCGGCAGATGGTACTGTCCGGGCCTCCGTTGTCCTGCATCCGACTGTTACGTACAGTAGAATTATATACATAAAGAAAGATATATGATCTACAAATATTACGAATCATAAAGTCACAAAGATACTATTATTTTTTTCTCAAATTTTAAAATAATTCTTATAAGGTATCTACTTTACTTTTTTCTTTTTTCCATTCATATTTTAACAATCTTTACACTTGGTAGTAACACCTTAACAAGACAATTTACCTTTGAAGCCAATAACTAGAAAAATATCCATTAAAAAAAACTGAAAAAGCTCAAACTAAGTTTGGAAGACATATCCATCCAACGAAACTTCACACAATGGGGTACAACGATTTTAGATTAGCATAAAAAAAATATGAGTATCATTATATGTACCTATATTGGTCTACCTCTTTCAGTCACGCTTTTTTTCTAAAAGAGATAAAATAATTATTTTTAACAAAACTTGAATCAAAACTGAAATTGAAAAAGAAATTGAATTGAAATTGAAATTGAAATTTTTTTTCTTATATTTTCTGAAAATTTATATCGAAAAAAATATAAATTATGCTGAAGCTGAACGGCATACACTATACAATTTTTTTTTACAAAAAAAAAACGCAAAAAATTATTTTTAATCAATAAAACTCAATAAATTAGGTGGTTAGTTACGCTAACCCCCGAGACTGAAAGAGCTACATAAGGTATCATTCAGTAAAATTTCTTCAGGATCGATTCCTAGATGGCGGTATTACGAATATAAGACATACGGACGGACGGACAATTGGATACGACAAAACTTTCAGGGTTCTATTTTGCCATTTGGCTACGGAACCCGAAAAAAACACAAATCAGCGCGTTAGATACAGTATAACTTTTATGTCATTTTGAAGACTTGTATAAACACATTTGATTACAAACTAAGACCTATAGGCTAATGATAAATTGTGTAATTGAATTCTGTAGCTAATTACATTTCAAAATTCTATGAAATGCCTTGAAAAATATGCCTTGAAATATTTAAATACTTAGTTATTACGACAGAAAATTAGACTAATTACAACTTTACTATGATATATTTAATTTTCATAGTACAAAGAATATTGCACTTAAAACTTTGCTAAAAATAAAAATATGAATTAATTGGACAACTAATTATAATGTATTAAACCTTTTTGGAAAAAAAACAATAATAAACAGAAGAGAAACTTCTACGAAAGTAAATTACATTTTTTAATTCTATAACTTCGAACGACAGAAATGTAAAACCAAACCTTACCTGGACCAATAATGTTGAAACGCAAGCAAAGAAAACTTTAAAAGCCATTTTAATTGTTTCGACAAAACACGAAAATGGAATGATATGAAAATTGTAATGTAAAGGTTATATAGTAAAATGATTTCAATAATTTGTTAATCGATATGCCACATTCGATTACGGAAACCACTATCGGCTATTAGCTCATACGATTCATTTTGTTATCTATAGTGGTAATACAGTATTGCCAAACTGAGAACACGTATTTTTCAACACTAAATGTACACAATATACAGAAAATCCTTCGTATAAAAGATCACTAGCAGGTCTTTAGGTCATTCAACAAGCTTCATTATTGAAAAAAATATGTCTTCCTTTGCATTCATTTTCCTTTGCATTCAAGCTCACTTGATTCAGGTAAATATTATTATTTTTTGTTAAAATATAATAATAATTAACAATCGCCACATATATCCCAGAAATGGTGGCCTATTATGAACATTAATTTATAGTATTTCGTACCACAAACGATAGTAGACGACGTAGTGGTGAACGCTACTGCTTTATAAATTTGTAACAATATTGGTTGCCCTTTCCGGAAATAGATCCCGGAACCTTCAACATGGCAACCCAACTTTCTACCACAAGGCCATTTAAAATATATTTTTTGCATTAAATTATTCAGATAAAATTATTTATTTATTTTATTATTTATTACTCAATTTTATGTTCCTTCTAGAATCTCATCTAAGAAAAATGGCCAAAGGCGAGCCAGACTTAGGGTTCCCTACCATGATTTAATGTAGATGTGAATTTGATATTAAATCTTTAGTAAATACAGAAATAAATCAATGCGTAAATCAAACCTGTTGGAATACTGACTTTAATATAGTGCGGAAACAAAACAAGTTATTCAACATAAATTCGTGGATCCTCTTAATGCCTTGGGGCATTACATAATAAATTTGTCTTGTTCGGCGAATGCATTGAAGCTTTAAGTTTTCACATGATTTTCACATGGCTACTTCCGGTTTAAGTTTATTGTAAGTAAAGCTAGCAAACTTTTACTGACTTTTGTAAATCAATTAAATCCTTATACGATTAAAATATGATGTGAGGTTATGAACACTGTCGCTTTGACCATTATTTATTTTTAATTTAACTTTTTTCAGAATGCACTCAGTCAGTGCAGCTGCGGATCAGGCGCTGGCGGCGCTGGTGGATATGGTGGTTTAGGTGCCATTAACTCTATAAACGGATATGGCAGTGGTGTTGGAATTGGCAGTGGTATAGGAATTGGCAGCGGTGCCGGATATGGAAGTGGTTTAGGAATTGGCAGCGGTGCCGGATATGGAAGTGGTTTAGGAATTGGCAGCGGTGCCGGATATGGATCTAATATTGGAATTGGCAGCGGTGCCGGATATGGAAGTAATATTGGAATTGGCAGCGGTGTCGGCATCGGCAGTGGAATTGGTGGTATTGGAGGAACTGCAGCGCTTACAGGAATCGACTACAGTTCTGGCGCATACGGTGGTTATGGCTCTGGAAATGTTGCAGTTCTAGGCCAGTTGCCAGTCGCTGGCAACACAGACGTCTACGGTCAAGTGCCAGCAATTGGCGCAGTTGTCTTCAATGGCAATGTGCCAGCGTCTGGTAACGTTTATCTTACTGGAAGCTGTGGATGCACATGTGGTAATTCCCAGGGCTACTACTAAACACAAACAAAAGTAGGCAATAAAATTGCATTTCTTAAATTTTTTTATTTTTTTATTTCTTGTTTGTAGATGTGGGTTACAACAGGTTATATCTGTCTTATATTGTTATTGATTTTGTAGCCACTATTAGTTACATACTATTAGGTGGATGCAGGGCCATATAGTTAAAAGCAGTAACTGCGTTATTTTCATGTCCCAGTTACTGTTAGAGTTGGCTACAATCCCAAGAGTAAGATAGGACACATATCCGTAAAATAGCAAAAACTAAAATTATGTAAAAAGATTAGGATAAAAAAATTAAGAGTATACATTAAATAATTTTTAGTCGAATCATTAATTACCAATATTTCTGGACAAAACTTGTAACAGCATACTTTCATTATAACTGTTTGTAGAGGTACCATAGGTGCATCAATAACCCTTTATAGACTTTTGTAGCATAACTGCAACAAACTAAACAATCTATATATATAAAAATAAATTTCTGTTTCCCTTGGTCACGCTATAACTTCCGAACGACTGCACAAAATTGGATTATTCCTTACACTTTGCACATTCTTCCTACTTCAAAACTGGTCAAGTACGATCCGGATAAGCGTACTGAGGGTAAAACGATTGTTATGAAATAGGTAAATTGTAGTGCACACGTCGAGGAAGCTTTCTGAATTAGTACAACCCTTTCATAATAGGTGGTGCGCCAGTTGTTTTACAAAAAAGAGAAACAAAGTTCGCCGAGACAGTTAGTTATTTATAGGATGGTATATGTTTATTTTTATTTTATTTTATGCTAATTTCCCATGACGTAACGCAGTCCTCTCTGTGTTTTAAGTGCAACTTGTGCTAACTAGATGGCATTAATTTTTTAACATATTTATGAAGTTCACAGCCGCTCGCTGATATATGTAAGGTTCGATAGGTAATAAATTTTACGAAATTGGTAAAAATATTAAAATCACTCAACTTATAAATCTGATTTCGCACAATTTAATGCATTTTATGTGTGTGACAAAACATCTCCATTTTTTGAGTTTCTTGCATTGTTAATCAATATCGTAAAAAGTAAAAAAAAACTGTTTTTTTACTTAAAAATTACGATAAATTCATCGTCTTAATAAAATTCATGTTGAATTACGCAGTCATCACCACAAACCTATATTTCGCTAATCGGTTTTTTTATTATTTATGTTACAATATTTCTATAGGTAGAGTTACGTACGGTAGCTGTGTGCCAAATGTGAGTTTTTGCGTGTTTATAACTCTACTATCGCGTTCGTGTATTCATTAAAAGTCCTTTGAGATAAAATTGTCTCAAAACGCGTCCGCTAGAGGCGCTCCTTCATTTCCATACATGTATTTCGTTGACGAGAACGCGATAGTAGCGTAAAAACTCACACTAGGCACGCTGTACTCAGGCGTACTGTAAGTCCTGAGTAATGAGCGTACTGTAATGTAGCGAGAAAGTGTACGCAGTGACCACAGTCGCGATCACGCTATCCCTTTAATGCATGGTGTCTAGATGAATTTAAGTAGCGTTTCTTGAAGTACCGAAGCAGGTGAAGCGAAATTGCGACGAAAATAATAAGAGATGGTGGGTAAATTTAGTTTTTACTTTTTATTAGTGTTCCGTATTCAACAAGGAACCCTTATAGTTTTGCCATGTCTGTTCGTCAGTCTGTCCGTCTAAATGTCTATCCGCGGCTTAGCTCAGAGACCATTAGTGCTAGATGAGATGACATTTGACATGGATATACATATTAATGAGGCCGACATTGCAAATCTTTGTTAGAGATCAGTGTCTCCCCCACTGCAAGCTAAATGACTGTTCTTGGGTGTTTGAAAAAAATCATGGTAGTAGTATATTTAATGAAATTAAAAGGAAAGCTAGCATAGCTACGTTGGCTTTACAACTTAATGCGTTATAGTTTACCAACATAAAAAATGTAGCCAGAAAAGTAAAAATTTCGTATAAATTCGATTAAAAGGTACTTAAATGAAGTTGGTACTTGTGTAAAACAGGTATTAAAGTATAAGATAATGAACCATGTAACATTATAGGTAAATATAATTATAAAATTTCGTTTCATTCGAAAGACATCCACTGCTGAACGTAGGCCTCCCCCTTATTTCTTCACAACGACCGGTTCTGAGCCGCCCACGCCCATCCGCTTCCTGCGAGTATAATTATAACATTACTTCTATATATATATTATGACATACAATACTCACTAAATTTATAACAATATTTACGTTCGAATAACGCATTGGAGTAGGCGTGGTGCTAAAGGGGCCAAGCGTCAGCGAGTCGAAGTAAAAATCTAGTAAGTGGCAGTGCGCTTATAAGCTCATACTGTTTGGATGTGTCTCTTGAACTACATATACCTAGATAAGTTTATAATTTGCACTCTAAAAGTTAAGTATTAGATTGATTTCAGTTAAGAATCATTTGAAAATGTTTAAATTCAATAGTTTGTAAGTTATAGTAGTTAGTAGTTCAATAATTTCAGTTAAGTACTACGGTAACTACGGGAACCTCCGATGTGCGTAAACTTACACGCTCTAAGCCGGTTTTTCTAATTTATTTTTGCTTATTTCATGATATATTAAGACGAGAGGATCTTACAGATGTATTAAGAGTTTCTTTGACATAATATTATTGTTGTTAGGATTCAGTTACCTATTAATTTTGTTAACAGCATTAATTTTATTTTTTATGTTGCGTTGGGGTAAGTCTACTCGGGTCAGAATACGCAATGTAGTAAGTACTGCGAGAAATACAAGCAAGACTTTGGAAAGGAAAAAAAAAACCGGCCAAGTCTGGCTTGCGTACCGAGGGTTCCGTGCAAATTTGTTATATTTTGTTGTATATTATTAAATTTTTTTTTTATTATATGATGTAACTAAAAGTGTACGGTTTTCGCAATTTTTCCTTTATCTGTACTGAAAGACGTTGCTTCGTACCAAATTTCAAGATTCTGAGTTCACGGGAAGTACCCTGTAGGTTTTGATTCCCTTGCGAGTTTCGAAAATATGCGGCATAAACGGCTGTATCTTTAAAAAAATTACGGTTTAGGCTATTTTTTCTTTATCTGTACTATAATACGTTGCTTCGTGCCAAATTTAAAGATTCTGAGTTCAGGGGAAGTACCCTGTAAGTTTTGATTCCCTTGCGAGTTTCGAAAATATGCGAAAATTTGCGGCATAAACGGCTGTATCTTTTGATTGCGTTGGCTTAGAAGTTTGATTTTTAACAGCTCCAAGGGACAGTAGACCTGAGTATTTCATATCAATTTTAGCTTGATACTCCGTATCTATATATATATATATATATATATATATATATATATATATATATATATATATATAGTCTTGACAGACGGACAACAAAGTGATCCTATATAGGTTCCGTTTTTTCCTTTTGAGGTACGGAACCCTAAAAAGAAAAAGACTGTCAAGAAATCTGATAAAAAGGCAAACCAGGGACGTTAAAAAAAATGTACAAAAAATTTGAAAACGTACGAGGTGGGTAGTTCATAAGGTACTTACTTAATCATGGTCCGTTTTTTTTTGCAATATTTGTATTTGTAGAAAAATGTTTCAGCTATGCTAATTGTAAAGAAAATAGTGTCAAACAAAGAAAGAAAGGCGGACTCAATTTTGTTTTGTTTCGTTCTTGCAAGGTGGATCTTGATCTTCGTCTCGCAGATTGAACTCCGTCTTAGTTTTGATTTTACGTTTTCTGCAAGAGGAAGACAAAACTAAGACATGACTGCGATACTCTTTATACCACAACGCTGGCAAACAAGCGCCTGCCTAATTTTACGCAATTACCGTAGCCTATAGACGCTTGCGACATCTGAGGTAAGTATTGCTTATTTAACCATTTAAAGATCCCATAATTTTCTTTTTGAGCAACCTCAAACTGTAGTTTTTAGGGAAAATCTCCTTAGGCATCAGTTGGGTTTTGTCAACATTTCCAAAGTTTAAACATTGCCAGCATATCGTTTCGTTACCAGCCGGCATACGTCCCTACTGTTGGAGTACGGCCTACCCTCACTCTAGGCAACTGCTATTTTGGCCATACTCCATCACACGGGACCAGTGTTAAATGTGGACTTCACATACGTCTTTTCGGGGATGCAGGTTTACTCATGATGTCTTCCTTCATCGAGTTAAAGAGATAGCATACCTAAACGAGTTAAGTTTGCAAGAAGTTGATTAATTTTGTAACACTCATGGATACCTACACTTTTTGACGTGAAAAAAATATCCATACTAATGTTATAAATGCGACAGTAACTCTGTCTGTGTGTCTGTCTATCTGTCTGTCTGTCAGTCAGTCTGTCTCTCCCTCTTCACGCTAAACCGATTTAGATGAAATTTGGTATGGATATAGATTGAGTCCTGGGGAGGACATAGGAAAGTTTTTAGCCCGAAAAAAGTTTCCGTGGGAATAACTATTACGGAGCTTAAGCAAACTATAGCTTGCTATAACAAACTTCATTAGTATGATTATGAAGTTCTATACCGATATAATAACAATAACGTTTGTTACTCAATCCTATCGCAATGGAGCATAATACGGAGAAATGATACGGAGAAGAACTAAGGTATTTAAAACTTAAAACTTCCGGGGGGGGAGTAACTATAACCGAATTCTACTAACGAAACCATAGCTATAGCTTGCTATAACAAACTTATTTAGTATAATCGAGGAGTAGTCGTAAGAACCTCACGACGATAACCAAATTTAGGGCGTGTACCTACTAGGAGCATATAAGCTTCTTAGAAGTTGTGTGATTAATCCAAAACATATATAATATTGTGAGAGATTTTATGAAAAACGTTATCTGAAATACATAAAATCACGCTGTTTTTGAGACTGCACACTGTGATACTCGTTTCCAACCTACAAACGACATAATTTGTTTCGTTTAACAGTCAGCTAGACAACTCTGTAAGCCCAGTGGCCATTAGCTAGACTGAGCTTTGCAACGGCCTCCAATTCATACTGGGCCAGCGCGCTGGGCTGTAATCTGAGCCTTGTTTCTTGTGGAGGAGAACTTTGATCCTGTAGTGTGCACGTGAACCAGCCGAGGCAACGTTCTTTCCTCTTTCTTTAGCAATCGTTACATTTATTTTATTGAGTTCATGTTTTTGTGTTTCTTCTTTTTAACCTTCTCTACATGCCCAAACCACGTTAATTTACCTTTCTTAATCCGCAGTAGGTATACCTATACATCTTTTTTAATCAACTAAGCCATTAAGAGTCATACAAAACAAATACATTTCAAAGAAATATTTATTGAAGATTTTGTTTTTATTAGAATTGAATTCTACTGAGAATCCTGTTATTTTTTATAAATAAGTTATTTTCAAAAAATTAATTTACTAAATTATTTTTCAACTCCTTTTAGGGGTCTGTAGCCAAATGGTAAAAACGGAACCATAAAATTATAATAATAAAATGAACCTTGGGATTAAAAAAATATTTTTGCGCACTCCGCATATGGAGCATTATTGGATAGGGTCTTAAGAAACAGCTCTCTAAAATTTATATTTTACGAATTATTGGAAGTATTTTCAAATATCTGCAATAATTCTTATTCTACTGAAATCAAGTGTGAGAACGACACGCACTTCGCCGGGTTTTTTTAGATTCTCTTGTATTGTTAAAAAATAACATGTAAATACTCAAAACTGAGTAAAGCAACATCCTAACAATGATCACTAACCTTTTTACGAAAAATATTTTTACTCAAGATTTTTTTTATTTTTAAAAAAATCTGGTAAACAACAAAAAAGGCGCATAATACTTCGTATACCTTCTGGAAGAAATAGCAAATTAAACATTTGTAAAGTGTAATCGGGAATCTAAGATAAACAATAAAATGCACATTAACCATACATTTAGCCAATCGATACTCGCTAGCGAATGTTGTTTGACTCCCTCGCAGCCTAGTTGGTTGGTGGGTTCGATTCCCGCATTGGACAAACATTTATGTGATAAATAACATTTGTGTTTGGCTTGAGTCTGGGTGTATTTATGTATAATATGTATGTATTTATAAAAAAAAAGTAATATATATGTATCCGTATCCGTTGTCTGACACCCATAACACAAGCTCTGCTTACTTTGGGGCCAGACGGCGCTGTGTGTAATGTCCAAAGATATTTATTTATATTTATTTATTCTGTGTAAAATGTTAGTTAGGTAATTAATTACCTACAACAAACCATGATTATACAAAGGTATAATCTTAGATTTTTTCTAAAGATAAATGGTCATATTATATAGCTGCTTTCTACGAGCTTACCGAAAACAAAATGAAATATATATATATATAACAACGTATTTTTAGGGTTCCGTACCTCAAACGGAAAAAACGGAACCCTTATGGGATCACTTTGTTGTCCGTCTATCTGTCCGTCTGTCAAGACCCTTTTTCTCAGTAACGCGTGGAGGTATCTTGAAATTCTGGTAAGAAGCAACGTATTATATATAGTATAGATAAAAGAAAAATAGCCAAAACCGTAAATTTTTAAAGATGCAGCCGTTTATGCCGTAAATTTCCGCAAATTTTCGAAACTCGCGAGGGAACCAAAACCTACAGGGTACTTTCCGTGAAGTCAGAATCTTGAAATTTGGTACGAAGCAACGTCTTGTAGTACAGATAGAGAAAAAATTGCGAAAACCGTCAATTTTTTGTTGCACAAAAGTTCAGCAATGACAAAGTTCTTCAATGCATAAGTGTCGCGTTTGATCATTTGCTTTAAAACCTTTACTTTAAAAAAATCACCCATAGTTAATAAAGATTAAAAAGTTTACGAATACTTGAACTAAACGGTTTTTTTTTGTTTTTATGGTTCCGTACCCAAAGGGTAAAAAACGGGACCCTATTACTAAGACTCCACTGTCCGTCCAGCTGTCCGTCTGTCACCAGGCTGTATCTCTTGAACTGTGATAGTTAGACAGTTGAAATGTTCACAGAAGATGTATTTCTGTTGCCGCTATAACAATCCTAAAAAACTAAATAACTAAAAAACTGAATAAAATAAATATTTAAAGGGGCTCACATACAACAATCATTTTTTGCTCGTTTTTGCTCGATATTGATAACGGCATCAGATAGACGCTTAAAATATTCACAGAATATTAAGTTGTATATTCACTTTATAAATAAATAATTAAATTGAAATAAAACAAATATTTAAGGGGGGCTCCCATACAATAGACCAGATTTTTTTGTCGTTTTTATAGATAATGGAACGGAACCCTTCGTGCGCGAGTCCGACTTGCACTTGGCCAATTTTACCGTTTATAAGCTTGGAATATAAATTAACTGCCGCAGACTATGAATGCCAGTAAAACTGATGCAAGCTTACGTAATTTAAAAAAGACCTAACGTTTTAATATTCCTTTAATTAAAATTAGTTGGATCCACTACCAATTCCTACTCCACTTCCAAATCTAGTCCCATATCCTGATCCGCTACCAAATCCAGTGCCTACTCCGCTGCCAAAATCAGCTCCTATTCCATTTCCAAAACCGGCTCCTAATCCACTTCCATAACCAGCTCCAAGTCCATTACCAAAACAAGTGCCAACTCCTACTCCACTTCCATAACCAATGCCAGCTCCTCCTCTATTAGCTAATCCAGTATTGATTCCCACACCACTCCCAGATTGATTTAATCCAGTAGCACCAACTTGTGATCCTATTTGTTCTAAAATACCAACATTAGAGTAGCCGCTGCCATAAGACACACCTCCAATACCACCAGAAGGCATGGTTCCTCCTAACGCCACAGCTGCCAAGAAAGGAAGTTGACCAGCAACTGTAACTGGACCTTGAAGTAGGTTATCAGAAACGACTTGTATGCCATTGGGTGCTAAAGAAGAGCTACTAGATACATCGAAGTTGCCGCAATAGCTGACATCAACGCCACTTCCAAGCACGAAGTCGTTGGGTCCGGTTCCATATGCAAACAGTCCATTGTCATTTGTACCGATTACATTCGTTCCTCTTCCACTGCCAGAAACTGCTCCTCCTAAACCACTGTCAATAATCCCTCCGGTTATACCAAATGGATAGCCTGAGTTGATGACTCCGCAACTTCTTCCAATGTTCTGGCCAACGATAGCCTGCAAAAATGATTTTTTTTCAAAAACGTTGGTTGGTTTACTAATTCTTTGTCTACCATGGTATAGTTATAGTTAGATAGGAGTCGAACGGAAATGAGTAAAACCTTTTTAAGATTCCGTAGCCAAACTTTAAATTTTGTCATATGGGCCGTCTATCTGTCCTCTAATTTTTTAATGAGTGGTCTGTCTATTTCTACCAAATAATAGAACTGTTTCATGTTACATTAGTTTTACATTAGTTCAATACAAAATTGTTTTCCATTTTAGATATCGGTTAATAGTTATGAAGTCGTAATAAAATTATCTTAATCAATCATATGAATAATTATTACAATAATCTGATTAACAAACTGAATAATTCTTTTAAACAGCTGTTTTGTAAGGAAACATTAAAAAACGATATGGTTTAGTTATAACAAACAAAAAAAAACTTGTGAATTTGTATTGAATGCTTTTTAAATTAAATATGTAGGTGTGTACATATGTATACTAGAAAAGCAATTTTTAAAAAATACCTGAACGAAGAATGTAGGGAAAAACAATAATGCATATGTCGCTGCCATTGTGTTGCGTTGTAAAAGCGAAACAGGATTAATGCATAATTTCTAAAAGAAGAAGAATTTATACTTTTTACTAATCAGCACAAATTGTTGCCACAGAGACATGCAAACGTGCATATTTTAAGTTCTAATATTTGCTTATGCAGAAATTCTTCTTATCGTATATGGGTCAATAGGTTTATCAGATACATACAGCACCTGAGCGTGAGTATAATATAAAAGCATTTTATTTTGAGAATTGTTACATTGTATTATATTCTTTAATCAAAAACAGACTTTTTGAATATGTCTCCCTTTAAAATAATATTTTGCATTCAGGCTGTACTCATTAAGGTAATTCATTCGTTTAATAATATTTTTCATTACTCTTACTCGTAAACCGGGTCATTACGTGCAGGCAAAGCGGGTGCTAAGATCTTAATTACTCCCACGGGCTTTCCTTTGTAAATTTTACTTTCCTCATGGCAAAGCAGACGTTCCCCGGCATTCGGCAATTCGAACCCACGGGTGATACAAGCTCGAATGATTAAAGCTTTCGTTAGTAATTTTCTACTTACCACCCTTAATACATAGTGTAGTGTAATAATTTCGCAGCACCTAACGATGTTGTTCGTGGTTTGTCATTAGATGGGTTACCGCCTAGTGGCCACTTTTCGCGCTGAAAGGAAAGTTAAGCTGTCGGTCCTGGTTATTGTCATATAACAGCAGTCGTCGAGCAGCAGGTCTCTGACAGGTAGAAAATTCAAGCAGCTGAGTGGCCAGTAGCTCGGCAAAGTCTGCCAATTAGCATTGGGCGACCATGTTGGACTATAGCCTAAGCTTCCTATCTCTCAGGAAAGTGTTTCCCAGTAGCGGGGCTATGACAGCGGCTGAGGCAACAGTGCTCCTTTAAATCCATAAAAGAAATAGTCAAGGACATGTCATACTTAGTGCACGGTTCCGTAGCCGATACTGCAATATGTCCGCAGATAAGCGTAACTGGGTCACTCACATCTTGTAATAGATTTGACTCTTTAAGTTTTTTTGCTAGTATTTTACATTTTTCCTACTATGCGTTCGGGCTCAGGGCAACACCCGTTAGGAAAGTCACTTCGAAGAAACGAATTATTCAAAGGCGGATCATGATTTGTTTTTAGCCTTTTGCTAAACATCATAATAATTTTATGATACCCTATTTTACGATACCCCGCTCGATGACATATTTTCTATCCCTAGAACGTAACCTACGCGGGTTTTTTGTCTTATGAAATACAGTGGTGGGGCCCAATATTCTATAGACAGTTTGTACCCAATTTCAGCCCTATAGAAAAGGACAAAAGATATGGCTAAACTAAAAGTGTTCGTCTTTTGACTATGGAACCCTAAACATCATCGTCAACTTGGTCTAACAGTGTATTTATTCATAATATCGATTGCAGATTTCATTCCTGAAATACAAGTCGGGCCAATTGTATAATTTGTGAATCATTACTATACAATAAGGATGACGTAAAATAATACCTTCTTGAAAAGTAATTTATACTTCAATAACTTTACAGAATGTATTCAATCAATGTAGCTGCGGATCAGGCGCTGGTGGCGCTGGTGGATATGGTGGCTTAGGCGCCATTAACTCAATTAACGCATATGGAGGCGGTGTTGGGATCGGCAGTGGTGCTGGAATCAGCAGCGGAATTGGAAGTGGTATTGGTATCGGGAGCGGAGTCAGAACTGGCAGCGGTATTGGAATCGGAACTGGCAGCGGTATTGGAATTAATAGCGGAGTCGGAACTGGCAGCGGTATTGGATTCAGTAGCGGTGTTGTATCTAGCACTAATGTTGGAATTGGCAGCGGCGTCGGATTTGGAGGTAATGGTGGGTCTGAACTCGGTGGCGTTGGTGGAACTACTGTGCTTACTGGAAATAGCGCATACGGCGGCTATGGTACTGGGAATGTTGCCGTTCTTGGCCAGTTACCAATCGTCGGTAACACCGACATTTATGGTCAAGTGCCAGTGATTGGGGCAGTCACCTTCAATGGCAACTTGCCAGCCTCGGGTAACGTGTATGTTACTGGCAACTGTGGATGTGCTTGTAATAGTTTTTAAATTTACTACTAATATAAGGGTAAATTCAAAAATTATGAATTAAAATAAACTATGGAATAAAGTTTAAAAAAGTACAATATTTTTTTTAATCATTGAAAAATATTAATAACTGACCAAGATATTTCCAATCAAAGTGTCGTTCCAGTAAAGTAAAAATCGTGTACCGGAAATGGCTGACGATACGATCTTTCGCTATCACTGACCGAACTTGACGTCATAGCGCTCGAGTCACCGGCTCTGTGTGCATTTAATGCTTTTTTGATTTATTTTCTACTAGCTTGCCCGGCAGACGTTGTTCTGCCCTTAAAGTATACCCCTTACAAAACCGGGGTAGCTATTGCACACAGCTACACCCTCGTGGATTTCTATTTGAAACTTCCCCAATCCGGACATGTTTAGAAATGTATGTAACTCTTAGCCACCGCACGCCGTGTAAAGCTCCCAGTTGGCATGATAACATCTTAAACAATTATCGTCATAATCCAACAAATTAACACAAAACAATATTAAACAGTACGTATAAACCATCCCCTTGAATAACTCAACCTATTGTTGAAAATCGTATTCCGTTGCGTCATTTTTAAGTTATACGCCACAGACGGCGGGAAGCGACTTTGTTTTATACTACATATACAGATTCTCAATGTTTTCACAAGAGCTATTATTTTATACAGTAATATATTTTTTCCGGAGATGATATTGTTGTGTTTTATTATAGTATAGACATATTTTGACGGCCTCGGATAAAAACGTTTTCAAAACACCATCTTTACAAAAAAAATTAAAACCGTAAAAATAAAGAAAGCAATATATGAAGGATTTTAATAAGTTGATGGTGGCTGAGGATAAGTCGGTGGTGGACGACGACAGGACGTCACACATACAATTAAATGCGATGCTAAAATATAAAAGGACAAGAAAAAAAAGGAAAAGGTTTTCTTCTATCCAAAGCAAGTCGGTCATCGGTAATTTTGATCGAGGCTATGGCTGTAATATGTTCTGGACGAAAGCCTGATTGAAAATGATAAACAACGTACTCCAGGACTTGAGAGAGAAAAGATAGAATAGAAATGGGCCTAAAATTTTCGGTAAAGGAAGTTTTTTTCAGGAAGTAGGGAATATACCAGTAAAAAGTGAGAAATTTACTAAATGGGTTAGTACTTTTTCGCCTAGTGGTGACCTAGCTCTTAATATCAGATTTAGTTAATCAATAATATTTTTACCTTATATTTATTGTTGTTTCTATTGATACGCAATTCAAAACTTGGTTCGATTATGATATTTACAACATACCTATTTCTAGTTCTAATTTTTCGCCACCTAATAAATATTATGAGAATTTAATGTCAATCTTAAACCTGTACCAAATTAATAAATTTAGAAATATAAATAATAAAATACTTGACCTGTTTATATCTAATACACCAGTCTGTATAGGGAATGCTGTGTGCTCACCTCTTGTACCACCTTACCCGCATCACCTGCCGTTTACGGTATCTATGCCCTTTAATGACTCACGCCCGCCTATGATGCGTAAATCCAATTATAGATGCTGTTTTCACAAAGCTGATTATCTAAACATTAATAAATACCTGCAAAACCAAAACTGGAATAAATTATTGAATAATCTGTCCCCGGAAGCAGCAAATCTCTATTTTATGAAATTTTATATAGATGCATAAAAAAAATATGTTTCTTATAAACGAAAAGTTGATAGCTCTTATCCTAATTGGGTTACGCCTTCTCTCATACATTTATTTAAAAATAAAAATCAGGCCTGGACCAAATGGAAAAAATATAAAAACAAATCTGATTACGAAATTTTTTCTCTATACAGAGCACGATTTAAAAAATATCCTTAAATACAGTAGAAACTAATATACACAAAAATTCAAAGTATTTTTGGACTTTTTTTAGAAATAACAGAAAAAAAACGGTATACCTAATGTTATGGAGTATGGCAAGGAAATCGCAAGCAATCCGCAGAAAGTCTGCAATTTATTATCTTCATACTTTCACTCTGTGTTTGCAGCTTCTATGTTGCCTGAAGATTATTCCGTAGAACAAATTGTAATTAATAACTCATGTGACTTGAATATACATAATATTAATATTACTGCCACAATCGTTTGGGAAGCTCTACGCTGCTTAGACGTAACGGGACCGGAGGGTGTACCTCCAATCTTCCTAAAAAACACTGCAAATATCTTGTGCGTACCTATTGCCATACTGTTTAATTTATGTTTATCTGAGGGTTCCATGCCTATAATCTGGAAAGCTGCTAATGTTGTCCCTATTCACAAAAATTGATCTTTGGCAAAAGTTGACCATTACCGTCCCATATCCATGATCTCAAGCCTATCAAAACTTTTTGAAAGGATTATACATAATGAAATATACCCCATTTTACACCATAAATAAATTGCTCAACAACATGGTTTCGTCAAAAATAGATCTACAGTGACAAACTTGTTAGTTTATACCACTGACTTATTTAATAACATTGATAATAATAAACAAACAGATTGCATATATACGGACTTTCAAAAAGCTTTTGACCGGGTGGATCATAAAATTCTATTGGACAAAATTGCTTATAATGGTATCCGAGGTAATTTGTGGAGGTGGTTCAAGTCATATGTCACAAATCGCACACAAAGAGTAGTTTTAAATGGTATTTCATCTAAGTATGTACATATCACATCTGGAGTACCTCAAGGATCAATTTTGGACCCTTTGCTTTTTTTGATTTTTATTAATGATATAAGTAAATGTTTTAATCACACCAAAGATCTATTATACGCCAACGATTTAAAAATATATCATACAATTCAGTCTGTAGATGATGAAAATAATCTACAATCAGATCTTGATCGTTTAAGTGAATATTGTTTGTCTAATAAATTAAGCTTAAGTATAAACTAATGTAAAACTATCACATTTTCTAAGAAAACCAATACTGTAAAATTAGATTATAAACTCCTTAACAATTCTTAAACAAAAGTAGATGCTATCAGAGATCTTGGTGTAACCATGGACAGCAAAATGCATTTCCATACTTATGTCTGCGAAATAGTAAATAATGCATACAACTTATATGGTTTTATAATGCGTTCAGGCAAGGAATTTAAAAACGCAAAAACGTTTATATACTTATACAAATCATTGGTTCGACCTCAATTGGAATACGCTGTATCTATTTGGAATCCGCTTTATAAGAAATATGTAAATGCTATTGAACAAGTACAAAAAAAATATCTTCGTACTATGTATTACAAACTACTTGGTAAATACTCACAACTCTTGAATAAATATAAACTTTTGGATTTAAATTCAAGAAGAACATTTCTGGAATCACTAGTTTTATATAAACTGTGTCATAACAAATTTGATTGTATTGAGTTAAATAACAGCTTGTGTTATAGTGTACCCACTCGTAGTTGTCCTCAAAGTGTGCCGCGCCCTCATAAGCTGTTTGCTGTGGGCCGATGCCGCACCAACGCTGGTGAGCGCGCGCCACTACGTCGTGCTGTCGCATCTTACAATAGTCAGTTTAATAAGGACGTAGATATTCCCTATGTATCTGAAGGAACCTTTAGAAAAAAAATGTTAGACAGTTTAAATTGTTTATCATAAATCTGCTTTGTACTGTAGCTTTTTATTCAGGTTAATTCTTCATTTTTTTTTCTTGTATTATTTTAATATTTGTTTTGTTTTGTTTCTTTTAAAAGTTATCAATACCTAAAAAAAAAAAAATTGGAAATAAAAAATAATAATATATAGGTAGCTAGACTGTTAGTATCCGCTTACTTTATTCTGTTATTATTCATCTGTGGTTTATGGTGTAGGTTACATTTATACTTATTTGTTGATTGCTATTTTATGTTATAATTTGTGAATGTAATTGTTTATAAACCCCAATAAAATAAAATAAAAAATAAAATATACTTTTTAATCCTAAATATAAAAAAAAAAATATGCTTACTTTGTAGTCATAATTAACATAATAATTAATTTTTGTATTTACTAGCGTTTTTATACTACTTTTTTTTTACTGCTACAACATTTTTCAATTATACACAATTTTGTTTGACGATCAAGCCCTTACTGTTTCTAAATAATCGTATTTGAAAAAATCAGTACAGTAGTAATTCAAAATCGCCTCTGGTTGCCGTGTTGCTCCATGATCTAGACATGCAAAATTTGGTTCGTTTTAGGGTTCCATACCCAAAGGGTGCTAAAGGAGCCCTATTGCGAAGCCTACGCTGTCTGCCTGTTTATCTGTCTGTTCGACCTTTAAAGGGCTCTATCTTTTAATAAGTAGCCTCAAATTTTAACAGAATATTTCACAGAATATGTGTTATGATGGGGGATAATCTAACGAATCATAAAAAGTTAAAAAAAGTTAAAAATTACCCCATAAAAACACATTTTTGTTGCTCTATCGAAAAAGCAGGTACATAGATACAAACTTTAAACAAGCAGTTAAAAATAGTGTGAATTCTAAAGTATAACAACATATAATAAAAACCGGCTAAGTGTAAGACGGGTCAATTACAATTTTAAAATTCCAGTATAACGCCATCTAACATGTGTTAAGAGTGACATATTTGTTTTGTTGGGAACAATATTCAAAGTTAAGCAACGGCAGGCTAGGTCAGTAATTGGATGGGTGACCGCCTGGTAGCTCACTTTTTAGTTTTTGTTTGTTTTCGTAAATTACGTGAATTTACATGCGTGTTATTAAAATCGGTCAAGTATGAGTCGAACAAGCGCACCGTGGGCTCCGTACTATAATTGTAGTAATTTCGTTGGAAACGGTATTCATAGTTAAGCTACGTCGGGATTGGTGAGACACTGAACAGGTGAACGCTTAGCGGCACCCTTTTTATTTTGTTCGGGTTCCTAAATTACGTATTATTATATGCATGTTATTAAAATCAGTCAAATGCGAGTTGGATTGATTTTAATAACATGCATATAATATTACGCATACGATCGCTTTTGTATGACGCGCACAGAACGCACGTCGACTGCGATAACAAAAACGTGGCGTGCAAATGCATTAATCGGTCACCCATCCAATCACTGACCAAGCCCAACGTTGCTTAACTTAGAATATCGTTTCCGATAAATAAATGTGTTAATGTTTAAAAACTGTTAATAATATTGTTGATCTATCGTAAAAACACATGCTAGGTTTAATCTTGCAGTGATTATAGCGTATCTGAGTCTAAAGTATAACAACAAAAAATAAAAACCAGCCAAGTGTGAGACGGGCCCGAGCCATCTACTATCTTAAATTATCTTTTCAACGCCATCTAGCTATAATTAAGACAAACAGTTAACGTATTTGTTAGTTGGAAACGATTTTCAAATTCATAAATAAGCAACATCAGGCTTGGTCAGTACTTGGATGGGTAACCGCTTAGCGGCATACTTTGTTTTTGTTTGTGTTTGTAAATTATATAAATTATGGTAGGCATGGAACACTCGGTGTGCACATCCAACTCGCACTTGTCTGATTTTTAATTTAAACTATTAAATGTGCAGTTTTAATCTATAAGGTTAGCTTCTTTACCTATTATAAGGATAGGTTAGTTTAAAAAAACTTGGAGTACTCAACAGAGCGAAACAGTACTTCACCTCGGGGCAAAGTGCTTCACAAGCTGGAGGTCCGGCTCCAAATGGAGAACTTCTGTCATCTCTGGGCGGGTGCAAACGGGTACCAGCCTGGCTCGGTTCAACGACGGGCTGTGAGAATCGTTGACGTTCTCACACTCAAAAGCCGTATCGAACCCTTTAATCTGAGGAAAGACTTTGCCTGCCTCGAAATAATGCCCACGGCTACTCTCTTGCATCAGACCGCTCGCCATCTGCAGAGAATTCATTCTCACACATTAGAACCTAAATGGTCACGTACATTGCAGTTACAGAGAAACTTTCTCCCGCGACCGCTTAGGTTGTGAAATGAGCTCCCTGCCCAGGTTTTCTCTAAGGACTACATTATGGGGTTCTTAAAGGAAGAAGTTATTAGATCGGCAACGCGCGAGTTATGCCAGGGCTGTTGCAAGCGTCTATAGGCTGCGATGCCCGGTAACCATTAGGCAGACCGCAAACTTGTTTGCCACCTTAGTGGTTTCAAAAAAAAAAAAAAAAGTTAAAATACTGAAAACCCATGATAGAAATGAAATGAAAATTCACAACTATACATTATTTATTTTATTTTCATTTAGAATTGTCAGTAAAATAAATAAAAATACACAATGTTGAGAATATCTGTTGTGTTCATTACTGATTTATGTATACATTCGTGTTATCCACATCAACTGAAGTGTTTAAACTATCAATACCAAAACCTAGCCCACCATTAGATCCTAAACCGGATCCAGAAACGCCACCGATTCCTACCCCAGTTCCTAATCCACTGCCACTTCCCGAACCGCTACCAAAACCATAACCAGTTCCTACTCCCATTCCATAGCCTGTTCCTACACCGCTACCATAACCAGTGGCAGTTCCTACTCCACTTCCATAACCAACGCCAATTCCACTACCATAACCAGTGCTAGTTCCTACTCCACTTTCATAACCAACGCCAATTCCACTACCATAACCAATGTTAGTTCCTACTCCACTTCCGTAACCAAATCCTATTCCATTACCATAACCAGTGGTGGTACCTATTCCACTTTCATAACCAACTCCTATTCCATTACCATAAGCAGTGCCAGCTCCTATCCCACTTGCATAACCAACTCCCAATCCACTTCCATAACCAGTTCCTATTCCGTTACCGTAGCCAGTGCCAACTCCTATTCCACTACCAAAACCAGTAGTGACTCCTACACTATTACCAGATAAATCTAAGCCAGTAGCACCAACTTGCGATCCAATTTGTTCTAAAACACCAACATTAGAGTAGCCACTGCCATATGACACACCTCCAATACCACCAGAAGGCATGGTTCCTCCCAACGCCACGGCTCCCAAGAAAGGAAGTTGACCAGCAACCGTAACTGGACCTGACAGTACATTGTCCGAAGCTACTTGTATGCCACTGGGTGCTAAGGAAGAGGTACTAGACACACCGAAGGTACCACAATAGCTGATATCAACACCATTTCCAAGCACGAAGTCATTGGGTCCGGTTCCATACGCAAAGAGACCATTGTCAGTCGTGCCAATCACGTTACTTCCACTGCCAATTGCTGCTCCTCCCAAGCCACTGTCAATAATTCCTCCAGTTATACCAAGTGGATAGCCTGAGTTAGTAAATCCGGTAGATACTCCTGTATTCTGGCCAAAGAAACCAGCATTACTAATGGTCTGGCCAATGATAGTCTGCAAAACGAAAAGGACTATATGAACACTTAGGATTATGATTTTATTACTTTGATGTGCTTAGTGGGTAAAAAAAATCTTAATCATTTCATTTATTGTGTTTTTTACCACTTCAACGGAAAAAGTACATTTTCTTTACCAATTAACTTTCACAAAAATTTAAATTTGGGTCTTCGGGAGCAATAGGTCAATACTAATAAAATAAAGCTAAATAGTTTGTTCTTTGTTTGTTGAACGCGCTTATCTCAGGAACTACCAGACGTATTTCATATTAGATTATTATATATTTTTTTACATTTTAATAGCGCAATTGCAAAGAAAAATTATAGGTTGTTCAATATCACGCTACGACTATATACTTCTAAGCCAAAAGCAAAAAGAAGCTAAAAGTCAGAAAGAACTCTAAGCGTAGTAGGTAATAGCGCGAGAGAATGATGCAAAGGGAGATGAAAACGGCAGAACAACGTCTGCCAGGTCAGCTATTAAATCCGTCCGATATTATCAATTAATTTGTGCGTACCAGGCACTTAACTATTTTCTATAAATAACTAGCTGACTTGGCGAACGTTGTTTCTCTTTTTAAAACAACTGGCGCACCACCTATTTGAAAGGGTTGTATACTAATTCAGTAACCTTTCCCGGCATATGCACATTCATTTACTTAAATTTCAATCCAATCGGTTTACCCTTATTACGAGAGTCCGACTTGACTTGACCAGTTTTTTCATTCTAAGAAACCATTCCCGGCGTGTGTACAACAACTTACCAAGATTTCATTATAATCGGTTTACGCTTAGTGCGCGAGACCGACTCGCACTTGACCTTTTTTTTCTTACATATAAACTTTGCTATACAAAACACTAACAATAACAAACACAGCAAAAAAGCATTATTCAAATCGGTCCAGCCCCGTTTATCGAGTTTTTGTGAGACTAACAAACGTCAATTGATTTATATATATATATATATATATATATATATACACAAAGAAAAAGATAATAAAATAGATTTGTCGTAATTATCGTCATTATCATATTTTTGACAAGACGTATGACGCGCAATGAACAATAAAGAAATCATTCTTTTGACAAGACGTACGACGTTGGTAACATATTAAAAACCTTTAACTTTAATTGTAAATGAAAATGTTCTTTATAACACATAGATAATAACTAAAATTAACATCTTAGACTTAGAAGGTAACAAAGGTTGAAGTACAAGATTACCGATAAAATATTAGGCAGACCAATAGGCAGTATACATGCCAAGTAAATAGATTTTGGATATTTTACATCATTAAATGAATGACACAAAATAGTTTTAATTCGATATTTTATAAATGCTTAAAAAGTTAGACAAATTTGAGTTGAATATGGTTTTTTATTTATTCATTATATCTTATGATTTTAATGCATTTTAGTCACAACCTTATGCAATACACGCACAAGACACAAGATCTGTTCTACTTAAAAAATTTGCGACGTAAAACAGTAAAAGTCTATGTTCGACTACTTTTTAGGTATACTTTATAACTCAAGCGTTTCCGCTAATTCAACTGAAACGAATTAAACCCACAGCTCAGGGCCTAGCCAAGGGAGGGCATTGTGGGGCAATGCCCTACCTTAAAAGTACCATAAACTAAGGTATCATATATATAAATTGTTTTACCGTACTATAAATTTATACCATTTTGCTCTTGTTTTCCCGCGATCCTACCCAATTACCTTTTACCTTAATTACTCACTCACAAGTAGGTAAAATCATGAAAGATAGAAAAATTACTTGCGCCGTACCCGTGCATGAAACCACCGCTGCCCTACTTTAGATTCAACTCTAGCTACAGCCCTGCCACAGCTGCAGCTTGCTATGGCCCACTACCTCATTAAAATCAAGGAGTTACCATAGGAATTCCACGCCGGCGCCGAAATTAGCGCTGTTGAAGCCGCGTAGTTAATGTTAATATAAAATACTGTGTTTATTTTAAAAAAAATACCTGAACGAATATTGCAGAGAGACAAAACAAAGCGCTTTTCGCCATTGTGATGTGTTTGAAAAGCGAAATAGGAGAATGCCTTATTTTTTAATATTTTTCTTCTATACTTATACTATCCAGCGTTAATTATTGCAACACAGACTCACAAACGTGCATATTTTACGTTTTAAATAAATCTTATCATATATGGGTCAATAGGTTTATCGCACACACTACCTGAGCATGTTGTAAAACTAACGAAATGTATAAAAGATTTTTATTTTAGGACGTTGTTTCATTACATTTTATTTTTTTGATTGAAAACAGACTCATCAAATATGTCTTCCTTCAAAGTACTACTTTGCATCCAGGCTTTACTCATTCAGGTAAAAACCACACTTAACTACTTCTATATCCCAAATTGATGATAGGGAGACTGCAATTACTTTTATAAATTTATATAAAATATCATTATTATTTATTTATTTAATAGTACAGCCACATCAAACATATAAAACATTTATAATACAAATTCATATTATTGTTTCGATCTGATATGCCTGACAATACTGGCGTACATAACATTCACAACAATATAATGCACATCACTGAGACTAATTACAAAACAGTTACACATTAAACAATTACTAGTAAAATTAAAATTAAACAGTAGAATGGAACATAAAAATTATAAATGTAAAATATCGGTGAAGGATAATTCATAGAGGAAATGTTTATAGTTTTGCTTCGATAGCTACTTTTTGGATATTCTTATCATAAAAGGGTGACGCTTACGTTTCTTTTCAATTCTTTTGAAATCAAGCAAAAACGCTCCACGTGGCGCCCAAATACAAAAAGTCAGTGTCAAGTGACGTCATCGTAACATTGTGCATGCGGTGTACCTACGGGAAAACTTACTACGCGTTAAGGATTATTGTAAATTATATCCTAAAATACTACATTTAGGTGTCCGCTGCCAAAAATCAAAAAAATAATGTTGTAGAAACATTAATTAGAAATGTAATTTAAAATATAATTCATTCAAATTTGTTTGACTTTGTAAAATATCCAATGTTTTTGTATAGTTTTTGTATAGTTTTACCAATTCAATTAAGTGCAATTAGGTATTAAAATTTTGGTGTTAGATTCGATTTAACCTTGGATCCTGAATGGCGATGGTTCCAGCCTGGCTGCAATTTGAATTCCAACGGGTCTTTTTTTATTTCATGGTCATTAATTATTTACATCAATGGCTTTTCGAAGAAGGAAAACATAGTAAGGAAACCGACATACGTCAAAAAAAACGTATGTGACGTCCACAATTCATACTGAGCACGCGTGTGGTCTGGATATGACTATCGTCCTCGGTGAGGGTAAGCCGAGCCTAACACTGGGGACGTTTGAGTCTGATAAGTAAGGAATCATCGTAATCTAATTTATTTGCATTTTCTTTTTTTTAACCAGCCCTAAATCGTAAAACACTATGTGAACATAGTTGTTAAATTTTGTTTTAGAAGTCAAAAAGTCCGGAAAAACATCCGCGACGACTTAATATTTATATATTAAGGTTAATTCACAAATTGATTAAATATCACTCAATATAAATTTTAATGTGATAGATGTCAGTTATTTAGGTAATGTCTAACTGTCATCATATTTATTCTTCTAATTGTCAAGGAAAATTTATATAAAAATTGCTTTTTACACGTCATTGTTCCGACAATTCGTTTAGTTTTTTCAAACGTGTTTTAGCAAGAATAAAACAAAACGGGTTGCACTAAGATGTTACAAGACAACTCATACGTCATACTAAATTGTACAGAACCAATGTCCTCAATACACAATTCGCGCGTAACACTCAAATATGTCACAAGACATGTCTTGACACATAGTATATTTTTGAGCAATATCAGACCTATATTTCTCAATAGTGTAATAAGCTATATTAAACGTAATACATTACTATGCCGCTACTACTATGGAACTGGCTCACTATATTGTCACACGTCTCTAACTCCTCTTACTTCTAATAAAGATTGTTTATTTATTTTACTATTAAATCACCAATTGACAAGACATTGATATACCTTCTATCCAGTGTAACGTAAGCTATGATGTGCAATTACTTTTATCTCACCTCGTACCGTATCGTATCGTATCACATTTTAACATGTGTGATCCGCACTTCATTATTATAAATAATAATGTTTGTTTATTTACTTTTCTGACGTAGTAAAATTGACATCTCAATCTGTCATAGAATTAAAATCCCATATCCAACCTCCCTGTACTACTCATAATCGCTATATATCAAAATTAAAAAACTTACCTAATATAAATAAATCTGACGCAAGTTCCGTCTCACGAATTTTCTATGAATTTTCGATCAGGATACGTGACCTGACGCGAATTTAACATTTTTACCCCACCAAAACAAGTGCACAACGCCGCTTAAGAAGTTTTCACTACAAAAAATATGGATCAACATTCTTAAAATAAAAGTTTGTATGGGACACGCTTACAGCGACGAGATTTAATAGGCTGTGTTAAAATTGGGTCCGAAAAACACAAACCGCGCAGGGAACCAGCTAGTTATATTATATGCGTTTATTTTATATCGTTACAGGGATAGTTCGAAGTGTAAGCGAATAATAAAATATATATCTACACTAATATTAAAAAGCGGGAAAGTTGTAGGAAGTTATTTCCGAAACTAGTGACCAGAATTCGAAAATTCTTTTACCAATATTTAAAATGGAATTTCAGGGTGGATATACAATATATTTTGTTTTGAATAACATAGATTTGCAGTTGAAAATATCCATATTTGTAAGTAAAGTCGGAAGAAAAGTAAGGGACTTTTCATTTTTCGTGATTTGGTTGTTAGCACAGGGACATGATACTGAAAGGACAATAAGAATATAAGTAGTACAATTTTTATCCTTATCAATAAAGGGGTTTTTTCTGTGAGACACTATTTCCTAACGTTTAAAGTTACAGTGTTTCCAATCGGATTGATTTTTGCAAAGAAATAGGGACCGAGAAAATTATAGAATACTTTTATTCGGTTCGAGAGTTCCCACAGGAATAAGATATATATATAGAAATTAGGGATAAAGGATAAATATATAAAGATTAAGTATATAATAATAATGTCTTACTTTAAGCACTGTTTATTTGATAGCTTCTGCAGAAAATAGTTTTAGAGAATAAAATAAAAATAAAAATAGTTAATAGAGAAACTGTAAAGGGTTACTCGTTGGGCCGGGGAACCTGAAAAGAATCAATTAAGTTTTACTTAAATAACTTGTTTGTTTATATGTAATACTAAAGAAGTGTAATAGTAAAGTCAAAACCGTGGATTAGTTAATACGTAATAGGTTAACCATTTATGAAAAAAAAATGATTTTACAGAATGTATTCAGCCAATGTAGCTGCGGATTAGGCGCTGGTGGCGCTGGTGGCTATGGTGGCTTGGGTGCTATTAACTCAATTAATGGATTTGGAGGCGGTTTCGGAACTGGTAGTGCTGGTGTTGGAATTAGTAGCGGTGTCGGACTTGGCGGTGGTATTGGAGTGGGCACTGGAGTTGGAGTAGCTGGCGGTTATGGTACTGGCAGCGGTTTTGGAAATGTCGGCATTGGTGGAGCTGGAATAGGTGGCATTGGTGGAACTGCTGGACTTAGCGGTAATGGCTACACCTCTGGTGTGTATGGTGGCTATGGTACTGGCAATGTTGCCGTTCTTGGCCAGTTACCAGTCGCTGGTAACACAGATGTCTACGGTCAAGTGCCAGTGATTGGTGCAGTCACTTTCAACGGCAACGTGCCAGCCACTGGTAACGTTTATGTCACTGGAGGCTGTGGATGCACGTGCTAATCTCTTGAAGTGTTTTACTAATGATAAGTCTTAATGAATAAATTATACTGATTTATTTAAAAACATACGCTGTTTTTAGTTACTTTAATAGGGTTTGCTAGGTTATCCTGTAAATTCATGGATTTCGACTACCACCAGGAATATACCTACGAAGTCACTGCAAGTACAAGTATTCTTACTGTCTCTAGCTCGCATCTCGTTTCTGCTAGAGTCGGCTGCCTGGCAAAAATAACAGACAGAACTGGCAAAAGAATAAATTAAATATTTAATCTGGGAATATGAAATATTTTATATTATGGTAGTAGTTTCACATAAAGTAATATTGTTATCAGACTATCAAAAGTATGTCAAGTGCGAGTTGGACTTCATTAGGCAAAGTTATGTATGAGGCAGGCTTACCCCTAAAAGTAGATATCTTTCAGCTAATCTCTAAGTCATAATTTTAGTACTAGTTTATAAAAAATAGATAAAATAAGCAATTTCATAATACCTATGAAATAGCAATTAAATAATATATATGTTACAGTTAAAACGCGTTTTTCCTAGTTAGAACTAGTTTTTACTAAATGCCTTTGTTAAAACTGGAATTAACTAATGCTCAAAATTAAATATTAGTTAAAACTAGTTCTTGCTACTCAAAACGCGTTTTTCCGAATTATGGAATGTTATATTCCTAACACGCGAGTAGCTGCCGGCGTCAAAAAACGACCGTGGTTTAATAGGTCTTGCAGAGAAGCTAAAATTCTTAAGCAAACTGCATATGAGGCTTGGACAACGGCTGGTTATAATAAGGATCCGAATATTTCTGAGGTAAAACGCAAATTAAATTTAGCCTCGAGGTTCAGTAAGAAAGCAACTGCCAGAGCAAAATTCCAATTCATCGGTAAAATATGTCCTTCTGTGAGTCGTGATTTCTGGTCACTTTCCAAAGCTGCCGAAGGGAACTTTTGCCAGTCATCGTTACCACCACTGCGAAAGACTTAGCCCATAGTACTAAAGAGAAAGTCGATTTACTAGGCTGACTGAAGGTGACAGTAGGTGGCTACTATACCGTGGTACGGTAAGACCATGCCGGAAATCTCCATAACACAGCGGGAGGTCCGGCGGGCGTTGCTTTCTCTAGACGTTCATAAGTGGAGTTGGCCAGATGGTATACCAACAGTGGTGCTTAAGCAGTGTGCTCCTAAGTTATGTCCTGTACTCACGCGCCTCTTAGCGCTTTCCTACCACACTAGGCAATTTTCGTCTTCATGGAAGACTGCGAATGTGCACCCGGTGCCCAAAAAGAGCGATAGATCAGGTAAGTCGAATTACAGACCTATCGCGATTACCTTTCTCCTCACCAAGGTGATGAACCGTGTGATCAACACACAGCTTCTAAGATACCTAGACGAACACGACCTGGTCAGTGACCGTCAAAATGGCTTTCGCCACGGTCTCTCGACTGGTGACCTAATGTATCTCACACACTGATGGGCACTATCCATTAAGAGACAGGGGGAGGCATTGTCGCCTGGACGTAGCGAAGGCGTTCGATCGGGTCTGGCACCGGAGTCTTGTATCAACGTTGCCATCTTACGGATTGCCCGAGGGTTTGTGCCAAAGGGTGGCTAGATTTTTGTCCGGCAGACGCATACGAACCGTAGTAGATGGTAGTTGCTCTGATAGCATAGACAATAATGCAAGACTCTGTGCTGTCTCCTACGCTGTTTCTACTGCATATCAATGACACGTTGGACATCAACAACATGACTGTGTATTGCTATGTAGATGTACTGGACACGCTTATTACACGGGTCGTGCAAACATCCCTCGTTCCGTTATCGAGGAAAACCGGAAGAACTTGTGTCTTAAAACGAGACCACACTATTCAAAGTCTCTGACTGGGGACGGGTAAGCTTAGTCCGATTCAACCCTAGAAAGACACATGTCTGCGCGTTCACCGCTAAGAAAATCCCATTCACTGTAGTCCCACAATTCCAGAACACTCTCCTCTCCATCTCCAAGAGCATCCAAGAGCATTGGGATCCTTGGAGTTGACATCTCCAGCGATGTTCAGTTCCGGGATCATTTGCAAGAAAAGGTGAAGCTGGCGTCCAAAAAACTAGGCGTACTCAACAGAGCGAGGCTGTACTTCACGTCGGGGCAGAGGTTGCTGATTTACCAGTCGCAAGTTCGATCCCATATGGAGTACCGCTGCCATATCTAGGCGGGTGCACCCGGATACCAGCTTGGCCCTTTTGACTCGGTTCAACGACGAGCTGTGAGAATTGTCGACGATCCCAAACTCACTTGCCGTATCGTACCCCTTAAGTCTGAGGAGAGACTTTGCCTCCATGTGTGTGTACTACCGCTTGTACAATCGGATGTCTGAGGAATTGTTCGAAATGATGCCCACGGCTACTTTCTATCATCGCACCGCTCTCCATCGGCATGGAATTCATTCTTACATTTTAGAACCGAAATGGTCGCGTACAGTGCGGTTTCATAGAAACTTCCTCCCGCGAACGCTTGGGTTGTGGAATGAGCTCAATGCCAAAGTTTTCTCTAAGGACTACAGTATGGACAACTAGTTTATTCTGAAAATCAAATATTCTAGTTTTGACTAGGTATTTCTAGTTATAACAAAGGCATTTAGTAAAAACTAGTTCTAACTAGGGAAAACGCGTTCTAACGAAAAACGGGTTTTAACTGTAACATATACAAATATAAATATAATTACCATTCCTAATTTGAAAATTTAACAAAGTTTATTAATTCTTTATTTTTTCAATCTGTTATCCTTGTTTAATTAGATAAAAAGAAGAAACCACTGACTTATTGGATAATATATATAAACATACAGCCCAAACCACTGGGTTTAGAAACTTAAAATGTGGAGGCCAAGCTTCACTATTAATAAAATATCCTCCAAGTGGGTAAAATGAGATAGACTTATACGAAGTGAGTATGGATATTCTTTATTTTCATAGCTAAATCCATGACAAATGGTATTTAACGTATAAAAAATTTAAGAATTTCGCCGTATTTATTATATCATTCACTGGGGTCAAATTAAGGGATAAAAATTTGAATCCGAATCACAAAATTAAACTATTTACATTACAAAACTAATACGTAAATTAAATACAACTCACATATACCTAACAGTAAGTTACATAACACACCTTAAGGTTGTTTTTATGATTTTAATAGTAAAACATTAGTAGGTACTTTAAAGGGTTAGAGTTGTCGCTAGTAATCTGGTGGGATTCACAACAAGTAAAAAAAAATTAATATTGGGAGTAAAACAAAAAAAAAACGAGTTGCACTGCGGTATTGCCGGCAGAAGTGAAAACATACTAGCTATTTACTTCCCATCATTTCGTATACATATTTATTTATTATAAATAATAATCTTTGAATATTTACTTTATTGACTTAGTATATTTGACATCTCAATCTATCATAGAATTAAAATCCCATATTTACGACT
This sequence comes from Apoda limacodes, assembly GCA_946406115.1. Lineage (NCBI taxonomy): Eukaryota > Metazoa > Arthropoda > Insecta > Lepidoptera > Limacodidae > Apoda > Apoda limacodes. The sequence continues at coordinate 45,937,623 of OX291540.1, forward strand.
CATACGTCAAATTTAATTGTAGGGAACCAATGTCCTTTACACACGATTCGGGCTTAACATTCAAATAAGTTACAAGACAACTCATACGTCATATTTAATTGTACAGAATCAATGTCCTTAACACACAATTCGCGCGTAACACTCAAATATGTCACAAGACATGTCTTGTCTTGACCCATTGTATATTTTTGGGCAATATCATACCTATATTTCTTAATAATCTCTATCCTATCACACGTCTCTAACTGCTCTAACTTTCTACTATTTTCTTTGAGACAACCTAACATAATAAATAAAGATTGTTTATTTATTTTCCTATAAAATCACCTTTTTGTTGTCACGTCAACACATAGATATACCTTCTATCCAGTATAACGTAAGCTATGCTCTACAATTACTTTTATCTCATCTCGTATCGTATCACATTTTAACATGTGTAATCCGCACTTTCATTATTATAAATAATAATGTTTGTTTATTTACTTTTCTGACGTAGTAAAATTGACATCTCGATCTGTCAAATATTTAAAATCCCATATACAACCTCCCTGTACTACAATTGCCATATGCTAACAATAAAAAACTAACCTAATGTAAATAAATCTGTAGCAAGTTCCGTCTTACGAATTTTCTATGAATTGTCCTTTTTTGAATTTTTCACTTTAAAAACATACAACCTGGATATAACATTTTAACATGTGTAATCCGCACTTCCATCTTTTCGTCAACCCAATTTCCTCTTACTTTTTATTCGTCCTATAAAGTTTTACATTTTTACAATGCACAACGTCGCGAAAGACGTTTTCACTTCAAAATTATAATAGGCGTGGCATTATAGTTTCCGTCTTGCGAATTTTTATGGCGTGGCATTATGGTTCTCGTATGACGATCAGTCTGACGCGAGTTTATCATTTTTACCCGTCACCAAAACTAACCTTATGTAAATAAATCTGACGCGAGTTCCGTCTTACGAATGCTCTATGAATTTTCGATCAGGACACGTGACCTGACGCGAGTTTAACATTTTTACCCATACCAAAAAAAAAATACAATATTTATCAAATTTATTTTATTTAATGTTTACTTTATTTTAATTTTATAAAAGTAAACAAAAACTATACGTTTACTCGTACGTGGAGTGAGTGTTTAACCAGATTCAGGGGGATATCAGTTTTTTAAAATAAAGCTTAAAGTGTAGACAAGTAAAGTAGAATCAATTCATGAATCATATCTTTAACCGCGTTGTGTTTGTAATGCAAGAAAGAAATAGATGTCCAAGAAGAATCGAATTGCCAACCCAAAAGTAACATACCATTGTATAAATACAGTTATTATATTAATGTTGTTAGCTATCAGCAGAGAAAAGAAATTATTGACCGTATAACATATTATCTTATTACGAGCCCGGTGCTCCAGACAAATAAGGTAGGGATAGATAGTTGATTTTTTAAACGGCGAAGCGTTCAGTGGAAAAATACGACTGGTTTGCGTTTATTATTAAATTACAGAACCAAGAGGCGAAACTGAAAAAGTACCTTTAGACCAACTTCTCAGCAAGATTTATCTATATTATTAAATAGCTTATCGAGCTTCAATATGCCATATCGATATGTTATTTTTGTATATCAATTTATACATAAATTCCTACCAAGCTGAAGATAATAACTTTTCATTTTTTATATACAACTAGCTTCTGCCAGCGGCTTCGCCCGCCGTAAATTTCGTTATCGGCGTAGGTTCTTACAGCAACTCCTCAATTATAGAAAAAAAACAAACAATCTAATCTTTCTTCTCTAATGGCATAATACATTCGTGTCTGTAAAACCATAGAAATACATATACAAAATTTCAACCCAATCGGTCAAGCCGTTTAATAGTTGACATACCAACAGCAGCGCCACCTACCGAGTCCAATTGTATTTTTAAATCATCCAGAAAACCGTCGAAATACCCATATAAAATTTCAACCCATTCGGTTCAGCCGTTTAGAAGTTATGTGAAAAAAGAAGTAATTACTTAATTAAGTAATTAGGAATGTACGGAAGGATAATTCTTACTACCTGTTGTCCTATTATCCGTTTTTCCGTAGGAATGTAGCATTTTCCCGCGGTAAAAAGTAGACTATGTTCATTAGGGATAACGTCGGCTTCTAATGGGTGGTAAAGAATTTTTCAAATCGATCCAGCAGTTTCGAAACCTATTGAATACAAACAAACAAACAAACAATGAAATCTTTCCGCTTTATAATATTAGTATAGATCAGGATTTTTCTGTGAAAGATTAGTAAGAAAATGTCGACGCGGTTTATACAATAATGACATGTTTATTTCATTAGGTTGGTTTTTTAATCACTGACCCAAAATTTTACCATTACTGTTTGTTTTACGGATTATTTTTTTATTAAATTTTTAATAGTCATTAACTCCGGGAATGTGTTGCAAGGGTAAATTGTTCCGCAAAGATAAATCAAACATAAATCCATTTGTTCGACATTTTTTTTACGAAAACCTTGTCTAATCCGCCGAATTTTGTATTTCATTTGTGTATAAGGAGATTTTTTTATGTGAAATTGGCTCGTACCCAGTAGGTAAATATCTACTAATATTAACATAAAAATACATACATTATCTAATGAATTATACAGTTTTTTTAATAGCTCGGTGTTAAACCTAGTCTAATTTTGTTACATTTTAAAAAGTAGGTATGTTAAATTTAGCTTCTGTTTTTAGAATTTAGGACCTACTCACTTAAATGTTACCTACATATTTTTTATGTTTATACATATATATTTAAAATTCGAAAATAGCGCCAGTTTACGTACATAACTAAAAATACCGTAAGAACGCTTTTACGATTGTATTCTCATAAAAAAAACAGTGCATCAGGAAAAAAGGAACTTTTATCGCTACGATTCTACAACATTATATGAAATAGTTTCTGTCTATGGAATATTTTGGTGCGTATTTTAATTAGTAGGTCATTTTTAATATGAAATTAGTGTTTATTGCACTAACTGTATATTTAATTTGGTGGTGTAGCATTAATCTTATTTTTTTCTTTGAAGATTAACGCATCGCCCGTAGACTTATACTAAATCTCTGACGTCCTGCTTAAAATAACGCAGTGCTGCTTGCTTCTTTTTAAGGCAAGCGGTAGTGGTAGAAAGTAACCGTGGGCATTATTTCGAACAATCCCTCAGAACACATCCCATTAAATAAGCGGTAGAACACTCACAGGGAGGCAAAGTCTCTCCTAAGACTTAATACGGCTTATGAGCTTAAGCTCATCGACAATTCTCTCAGCCCGTCTTTGAACCGAGTCAAAAGGGCCAAGCCAGAGATGGCAGCAGTACATAGCCATATGGGGCCGGACTTGTGACCGGAAAGCAACAACTTTTGCCCCGACTGTAAATTCTTCGCTCTGTTGAGTACTCGAAGTTTCGACGACTCCATCTTCAAATTGTCTAGAAAATCGCTGTAGATGTCAACCCCAAGGATATCAATGCTATTCGAGAAGGTGTGTTCTGGAATTGTGGGACCTCATTGTATATGGTTTTCTTAGAGTAGAACGCGCAGACTTGTGTCTTTGTAACGTTGAATCGGACTAAGTTTTCCTGTCCCCAGACAACCTTGACAGAGTGATCTTGATTTATTAGACACAAGTTCTCCGCCTCTTCAATAAATCGAAGGATGTTTACACGGCCCGTATAATAAGCGTCTACAAAACTGCCATCTGGATAGCAATGTATATTGTTCATGGACGACATGTTATTGATATGCAGTAGAAACAGCGTAGAAGTCAGCATAGTCTTGCGGGACACTAGCATTAATGTCCATGCTGTCAGGGCAACTTCCGTCTACTACGGCTCGTATGCGTCTGCCGGACAAAAAGCTAGCCACCCATTCGCACAAACCCTCGGGCACTCCGTAAGAAGGCAACTTCGATAGAATACCCCGGTGCCAGACCCGATCGAACGCCTTGGCGTGTGGCCAGTGCCCATCGGTGTGTGAGATACACTAATTGGTCACCACTCGAGTCGGTGGCAAAAGCCATATTGAGCCTAAAACAGAGCTCCTAAGATTCCTAGAGAGGGGTAGTAGCGATTGACCTGTAATTCGATAGCTCTGATCTATCGCCCCTTTTTGGGCACTGGCTGCACATTCGCAGTCTTCACTTAGTTTAAGCATCACTGCTGGTATACTGACTGGTTTGCGTGTGTTTATATAAATATAAACATACAAGGTAACATTTAGATAAGCATTTAATTGTGTAATAAAGAATCTAAATTTCAATTAGATACTTATTTAATAAAATGTGACAAAATTAGACCAGTTTTGACTGTGTATAATTTGGTAGATAATGTATGTGTTTGTTTATATTTATGTTTTATACTCTGTTGAATTACAAAATCTAAAATCAGTTATCGATTTTTCAATAACGTAACGTTTTATCCGATGTTTGTTAATATCTTAACGATCACTTAACTATCAAAACAACAACAGAACATAGAACGTTGCTGTTCGTCTTAAAAAAGGGTTACATGTATTCCTGAGATTGGAACCTATTGCAAATTTATTGATTTTTTTTGAAGATACACTAATAATTTTTTTTATTCTCCTTGTTCGCAAAGTAAGTGTAATAAATTTTTTCAGTAGTAATTTCTATTAACTATTATGTTTTTGTAACTACCAAATTACAAACAATACAAAATTGCAACTCGAAAACTGTATTTTCCGATGACTGGATTCCATGACAAGTATAAAGACGAAGCGAGGATAGTTCAACAGGATGCCTCCACTCGAAGTCGAAGACGCCGCGCACCGCCAACATACCCGTGATCAAGGCTGGTGCAGCCCAGCCGAAACGTCGGGAAAAAAGTATTTTGCCAAATAAAGACGCAACTATTCCCGTGGAATGGTAATGGAACGTGAAAATTTAAAAACTTATATTACAAAAGTGACTGAGACGCTCAGGGTTTGCGTTTTATGGTTGAAATGTGCTACAGGGGACTTCGTTGGTGAAATAGAATATAGTAGTTTCAGCACATTTTTTGAAAAGTATTTATTATAATACAAGCAAACCATTCTGAAAAGTAAGATGTGACATATTTTTTCTATAGGTGGCGCTGACTGCAACTCGATGGCTCTTCGTGCCCTCTTTTGTGTCCACAGTAAATAGCTTGATATTTGGAAACTAATAAAATTTGATTTCATGGCCGTATAAAAACGTATGCGATTAGTAAATACACAAAAACTCGTGTAAAAAAGTACTCATTTTACAATAGTTGCATAAATATATTATATTATACTACAGCAAATGTATGCTCATCATGTAGTATTCCTATACTTTTGCTTGCACTTGCATTCCATTGTTTTGACGGAAACCTGTTCAGTTAATGTAAACTTAATCAAATGAAACCGTATTAATTTGCCAAAGGTTATGTTTAGTATAATAATGTATTACAAAATTTCCATACTCAACTGAATTATCTTTTACTGCAGGTTATCTATGGCCAGACCATAGGAAATGCTGGATTTTTTGGTCAGAATTCTGGACTGTCTTCCGGATTCACAAACTCAGGCTACCCAATTGGTATTAATGGAGGAATAATTGATAGCGGCTTGGGAGGAGCAGTTGTCGGAAGTGGAAGTAACGTGATTGGCACGACTGACAATGGACTTTTTGCTTATGGAACCGGACCCAACGACTTCCTTCTTTGAAATGGTGTTGATATCAGCTATTGTGGCACCTTCGGGGTGTCTAGTAGCACTTCTTTAGCACCTAATGGCTTACAAGTAGTTTCGGACAATGTACTGGAAGGTCCAGTTACGGTTGCTGGTCAACTTCCTTTCTTAGGAGCTGTGGCATTGGGAGGAACCATGCCTTCTGGTGGAATTGGAGGTGTGTCATATGGCAGTGGCTACTCCAATGTTGGTATTTTAGAACAAATTGGATCGCAAGTTGGTGCTACTGGATTGAATCCATCCGGAAGTGGCTTTGGAACCAGTACTGGTTTGGGTAGTGGACTGGGAGCAGGCCTTGGTTATGGAAGTGGACAAGGATATGGCTCTAGTTTTGGTAATGGAGCAGGAGCAGGATTTGGAGCTGGTCTGGGAGCTGGTTTTGGAAGCGGAATAGATTCAGGTTTTGGAAGTGGTGTAGGCACTGGATTTGGTAGTGGATCAGGATATGGGGCTGGATTTGGAAGTGGTGTTGGAATTGGTAGTGGGGTGGGTGGATTGGGGTACAGTAGTGGTATTGGCATTGGTGGATGCAATAATACTTATTAATTACATAAAAACATATCCAATATATTCTTAATAAAAAAATATCAATATATTGTGGTCTTTATTATATTTTCCCCGGTCGGCTTTTTCTGCTTTTTTAAATAATTTATACGATTTATCAGTTTTGTAAGGCTTCAGCATAGTTTCAATATCCTCACTTCGATTTTGGAATGTATTTTATATACTTCTCTCAGTCACTTAAAAGAAAAAAAAAATCATGATTGAATCATTTTAAAGTAATAGCGCATTAACTAGTAAGAGCGCAGAGTGAGAACGCACGTGTTTATTCATGTGCAATGCGCGCAGGCCGCAACAAACAAAAAAAAAACAATAAAAAGTTTGAAAATAAAAGTGCATCTAGATGAAATAATTGAACAAGACTCATTTATAAGTATAATATATGAAAAAAAACTTAGATTAAAGCTTTGTTGTGTGTAGTGATTATAACAATTAAAACTTATTAAATTAAAATTTATTGTGTTATCTGTACTTTTACTTTTGACATTAAATAACAGGTTACACTTTTTTAGGGTTCGGTAGTCCTTTCTTATAGTTTCGCCATGCCTGTCCGTCTCTTAGTACAAGAAAGCTGTGATTTGGAGTGGGTATAGTTAATTACGCGTAGAGATGAAATTTTGTTTCGTCTATTCCATGGTGCGGGGTGTCGTTAGATAGGTCGTTCAAAAATATTGCTGTTATATAACAACCTACTTTCGGTTCAGGCATAAGTTTGCGAAATATGAAGTTTTTAAATAAATGGTTGTTTTTGGATGTGGGGAAAACTTCACGGAACTATAACTATAACTACTCGTATATAACGAAATTAAAAGAAAACTAAACTAAAACTTAAAAAGTTACAAAAACTAACACAGCTAAGTTGACTCTATAAGTTACCGAGTAAGAGTCACCCAACATAGAAGAATGAACTTGGAGACTATTAAATAAAATTTAATAAACTATGTAAAAAATCTTAACATATTTTATACCGCATTGGAGTGGGCGACGCTTGGCGATACGGGGACTCATATCGGCTTTAAATTTTTCAAATATCCGCAATAAGTCTTAACAGTTGTATATGGATAAGGAAAAACACAAAAACCAAACGAAATTTATAGGCAATTAATTCTAGCTATCTGCGATGATACTACAGGTATATTATTTTTGACACGCAGATAGCTAGAAGGTTTGAGAAAACATATAAATTGCTTCGTGTACAAACACACTGTCATCGTTTAGGTGGGCATTGCTGGACTTGGCTTGGCACACTGCAGTACGCCCGGATGACTTTTTACCTGTATTTTTACCTTTTACTTCACCTTTTTTCTGGACTGATAAGTTGGACATTATTATTTCACGTAGAAACAGGGAAAGAAAATTTTCGACATTAGTGTAGCTAGAGAAACAAAGATGGACATAAAATAATTTTACCTTAATACTATAGCTGACCTGGCGAACGTTGTTTCTTTTTTTAAAACAACCAACCAACCTATTGTGAAAGGGTTGTACTAATTCAGAAACCTTCCCCGGCGTGTGTATAAGAACTTACCAAAATTATATTACAATCGGTTTACCCTTATTGCGCGAGTCTGACTCACACTTGACCCTGTCTGACTCGCACTTAACCCTTGTTTTCTTTCTCAGAAACCTTCCCGGCGTGTGCATAACAACTTAACAATTTTTAATTAAAATCGTTTTACCCTTATTGCGCGAGTCCGACTCTCTTGGCAATTTTTTTCTTTTTCAGAAACCTTCCCCGGCATGTGCATAACAACTTACCAATATACGTAATACAAAGAACATACCCTCCAAGTTTCAGGTCTCTTCGATTAGCGATTTCAGCTGTACGTTGATCCGTCAGTCATTCAGGACAAAGCATTTTATATGTATAGATAGATATAGAAGTCCCAAAGCAATAAATTTATATATATATATATACCAGAGGGACAGAGAATAGCATATTAGAATACTTTTATACCTATTTATTAATATTTAAGCACGGGCGACACCACTAGTGTATCACATAAGCCGTATTGTATTTTTTAAGCAGTGAGTAAAACAAATTGCATAGGCATTAGACGGCTCAGTGGCTCTGTTGGCAATTCTGCCTGTGGATCCGAGAGGCGTGGGTTTGATCCCCTGCCTAGGAAAAACATTTATGTGATGAACGTTTGTCTTGAGTCTGGGTGTTTTTATAAAATAAAATAACATACGTATTTGTATCCGTTACCCAGTAACCATAATACAAGCTTTTCTTAGTTCATGTTTATGCTCACTTATTTTTTTTTATAATTGTTTTTTATTTTCTAGGTAGGTATATTTATATTGATACTATTGTGTATTTTGTTTTTTTTCTCTTCCTAAAGTTATCTGGAAAAAATTTACTGTGTCAATGAGTAAGTACTATCCGATAATGTACAAACCTATTTGATAGATTATTGCTACATCACTCGCGCGTTTAAACCCTTTAAAAATCTAATAACTTCTTTCTTGAGAAAGAACCCTGATTATTCCTTAGAAAAAACCTTGAAAGGAGCTACACTAGAAGGTCGCAAGTCGAGCGTCAGTGTCGAAAGCCATATTGACGGTTGTTGGCCAGGTCGTGTTTTTCTAGGTATCTTAAAAGCTGTGTGTTGATGCCACGCTCCATCACCTTTGAGAGCACCTTTTTGGGCACCTGGTGCACATTCGCAGTCTTCCATGAAGACGAAAATTGCCTAGTGAGGTAGGAAAGCACGAAGAGGCGCGTGAGTACAGGACACAGCTCAGGAGCAAACTGTTTAAGCACCACCAGCGGTGGCATACCGTCTGGCCCACTTGAATTATGAACGTCTACAGAAAGCAACGCCCGCCGGACTTCCCTCTGTGTTATGGAGATTTCCGGCATGGTCTTATCGCACCACGGTATAGTTGGTGGTACATCGCCTGCGTCGTACGTATTCGAGTTTGAGGCAGATATTGTCTAGTAGGCACTATGGGCCAAGTCACCATCGGTCTTTCGCAGTGATGGTAACGACGACTGGACGCAAAATTTCCCCTTTAAAAATACTCGCTTATATAGAAATTAAAGCGCTGACTAAATATTTAAGACCTCCGGCGAGTACGCATTGAAAGGTAAGGTCACTGAACTGCTGGAAAGACCAGTAAGAATTTTATACAAACCACGTAACTACTTGCAGGATTCACATGTAGCCTTCTGGCAGGACGTTTTAAAATTTAAAAATAAAAGTAGCATGTACGTTTTTGTTTTTTAATAACATCATTAAAAGTAAAAGTATTATTATTCACATGTGCAACCACAGTTTCCAGTAATATACACGTTGCCAGTGGCTGGCACGTTGCCATTGAAGGTGACTGCGCCAATCACTGGTACTTGACCGTAGACATCTGTGTTACCAGCGACTGGTAACTGGCCAATAACACCAACATTGCCAGTACCATAACCACCGTACAAGCCAGAGTTAAAGCCATTGCCGCCAAGTCCAATATTATCAGCACTACCGATCCCAGCTCCACCGATTCCGCCAATTCCGATACCGCTGCCAATTCCGACGCCGCTGCCAATACCATAACCTCCAGCTACTCTCACACCACTGCCAACTCCAATACCACCGCCAAGTCCGACACCGCTACCAATTCCAACACCAGCACTACCAGTTCCGTAACCGCCTCCAAATCCATTAATTGAGTTAATAGCACCCAAGCCACCATAGCCACCAGCGCCTAATCCGCAGCTACATTGGCTAAATACATTCTGTAAAAATAAAGAACAAATCACTTTTTTTTATCCCTTTAACTTTGACATTTGTTTTATTCATATAACTGTACAGGTTTATTAATAACTGATAACGTACAATATTTGCATTATTTAATATCAAATCAAAAGTTCAATATTTAAACATTTTTTTAATTTATATGTTAGTACCTGGAGGACCGAGCTTCTCTCGTTTTTTTTTTTAGTAATGCCATCTATTGTCTAATAGCCGAACAACCGCCATCTATTGTCAAGTAGCTTTTACCTTTGCTGTTTCGGTAAAAATAATAGTATTACTACTCGCCAATAGATGACAGAGAGAGTCATATTTTTCAGTTTATCATTGCCTAAAAACACGGATATAACTAACTAAATTTCATGAAAATCGTTGGAGCCGTTCCCGAGATTCAGATTATAAATAAATATATATATACATATATACAAGAATTGCTCGTTTAAAGGTATTAGATTCAGTGTTTGTTTTTATGTCGAACTCTAACACGGCTACGAGTCAAAGCCATAGCCACAGCAAATATTTTGTGTCAATTTGACTGACATAATGCATTTACCATAAACTCTCTTAACCTTTTTGTGTAAAAATTCGCAAAATGATGAACACGTGGTTTAGGATACATTTTTTTGTATTATTATTGTATGTATATTATATAATATATAAAGAAGAATTATCCGCATCGGTACATCTGGGTGAGTGTAGGTGCAGTCAAAACAATAGTATGTTAGTTTGAAATTATGTTCAAACATAATAAAAAAAAGGTAACACTTACAATCTTCTCTGGATTATACATAAACAGAATTATAAAAATCGGCTCAGTATTTGCTGGCAAAATCGAAAACGTATATATATATGTATAGACCCACCAACCTATCGGAGTGGTGACGCTAATGTGCAGATTAAAAAAATTAACAAGCAAATAATTTTTCGACTGCGTTCGGTAACCTCGTTTTTCCAAACCATGTTGTGTCTCCATGTGGTACATATTAAAGAATATCCAAGTTAGGTTTGGTGCACTATTGATTGTCACACGCTTTCCTTTTTTTAAAAATGATTTAGTTAACAAATTACTTTCATAACTGACCAATAAGTATTGTTTCCTGCTTGGCATCACAGTTTTGACAGATTTTAAAAATAAATTTTGATCGTTTTTGGGTTCTGTACTCAAAAGCGCCCTGTAACTACGCTCACGCTGTCTTTCTGTCCGACCTTTAAGGGGTTCTATCTTTTAGAACGAAGAATTTAGAAGCCTGAAATTTGCATAGAATACGCATAATTCAGGATATGCAGGAATTCCCAAAATATAATAAAAAAAAAAACAAAATGTAAAAATTTATAGGGGTTCCTCATACAAGAAACTTGTTTAAGTTGTTTTTTCTCTATCATCAAAACAGAAATACATACAAATTTCAATCTTAAAGAATATAGTGTCAGTAAAATGACAAATAATCGGTGAAGTCCGAGTTCGGCTCGTGCAGTTTTCGATGGTACGAAACCCTTAGTGCGCGAGTCCGAATAACACTTGACCCGTTTTTTCGAATATCAATGCAACAATTAAGCAATTATAAAATTCAAATTATAGTTTAGAGGTAGAGGAGTAAGAGTTTTTATTATACCTGAATAAGAACAGCCTGAATGCAGAGGAATACTTTAAAGGAACACATATTGAATAGTCTGTTTTTAATAAATTAATAAAATATAATGAAACAATTTTCAAAAACCAATTATTATATACACTTCATTTTTTTACTCAGGTGGTGTTCGATAAACCTAATAACCTATATTTTCAATTATGATAAGAGTAATCTAAAAAATGTGAATACCTATGTACAAATCCGACAACATTAAATATACACGTATGTGTTTCTATGTGGTGTTGGGTAATGATAGAAGCTTACTGGTTTATAAGTACAGACATAACACGAACATTATCTTGTATTGTTTAGCAAACACGGCACAATGGCAGCAAAATACACATTGTTTTGTCTTTCCACGTTGGCTTTTCAGGTATTTTTACATTTTAAAACTCTATATTATTACTAAGAGCTCACAGCTTCAGTTGTATAGTTTTCCAAAGTAATGTTTCTCAAGGAGCCTTCTCGGCATGTTTGCAGTTGGACTCGATAAAAGGGTTTAGTCACCAAATACACTGACGAGCAATAACTACTCACTTACATAGATGACAATATTTCAACTCATGATAACTCCATGAAGTTTAAGGAATATTAAAGCGTAATTATTTCTTAAATTATTTACGTGTAAAATAAAACTCTTTTTAGAGTTCCGTACCCAACGGTTTATTAGCGGTACCCTATTACTAAGACTTCGCTGTCCGTCCGTTCGTCTGTCACCGGGCTGTATCTCATGAACCGTGATAGTAAGACACTTGAAATTTTCACAGAAGGTGTATTTATGTTGCCGCTATAACAACAAATAATGAAAACAGAATAAAATAAATATTTAAGGGGGCTCCCATACAACAAACGTGATTTTATTGCTCGATTTTTCTCGATATTGATAACGGCAACAGGTAGACGCTTAAAATATTCACAGAATATTTCGTTATATACATAGTCACTTTAAAATAAAAATATATTACGATATAAAACAAATATTTAAGGGGGGCTCCCATACAACAAACGTGATTTTGATGTTTTTATAGATAATGGTATGGAACCCTTCGTGCGATTTTTTAATATAGTTTTTGTTTCATGAAGCTATCTTTTCTAATTTATGAAATCGTCGTTTTTGTAAGTGACTAGATATTTTTTGCTTTTCGGGATAACAGGATATTTCCTAGCATGTCAGAAATTTTTGACTTTCTATAAGAAAAAATGGTTCTCCGATAACTGCTCTTTGATATATCAATACATATTCAAAAATGTGGCGCTATATCTATTTTAGAACCAAATTTCATAAGAAACATGCTGGTTGAATATTTTGTGCAGTTACGATACAATAGGGTAACTAAACATCGTGACAGCAATTACCAAAAACTGACTACATTGCCAAAAACCCTATCATGATGAAATACTGTTTGTCTGAAATTCTGACCAAATAGATAAATACAACAAGAACTGACAATTGAAAAAATGTTTACTTCTGACAGATATCTAGCCTGCTCTTAAATAAATTCATAAAATTAAAATTCAATTGTAATTCATACTGCAAAATCAACAATTAGCTTGCATTTCGTCTGTCTGATAGTAAGGTTATTAACCTATATACCTATAGTTAGTCTATAATATTTTAGCCAGTATAAATAATATGTCTAAACATAATGTTCTTAAGCGGCCTCAAGTTCTTCGCCTACTGCTAGGAAGTTGTTAGAACAAGCATTATGTTATCCCAGCTTGAAAAACCAATACAATCGCTTATATTTTACGTAATTATTTATTTTTGCAGGCTATCTTTGGTCAGACAATTGGAAATGCTGGTTTTTTCGGCCAAAACATAGGACTCACTAACTCAGGCTATCCTATTGGTATAAATGGAGGAATAATTGACAGTGGCTTGGGAGGAGCAGTAATTGGCAGTGGAAATAACGTGATTGGCACTACTGACAATGGACTTTTTGCTTATGGAACTGGACCCAACGACTTTCTTCTTGGAAATGGTGTTGATATCAGCTATTGTGGTACCTTTGGTGTGTCTAGTAGCTCTTCTTTAGCACCCAATGGCTTACAAGTAGCTTCAGACAATGTACTGGAAGGTCCAGTTACGGTTGCTGGTCAACTTCCTTTCTTGGGAGCTGTGGCGCTAGGGGGAACCATGCCTTCTAGTGGTATTGGAGGTGTGTCATATGGCAGTGGCTACTCCAACGTCGGTATTTTAGAACAAATTGGATCGCAAGTCGGTGCTACTGGATTGAATCCATCCGGAAGTGGCTTTGGAACCAGTACTGGTATGGGTAGTGGTCTGGGAGCAGGCCTCGGTTATGGAAGTGGAGTAGGAGTTGGCACTGGCTTTCGTACTGGAGCTGGAGCTGGTTTTGGAAGTGGTCTAGGAGCTGGTTTTGGAAGCGGAATAGGTTCGGGTTTTGGAAGCGGAGTAGGTACTGGATTTGGTAGTGGATCAGGATATGGGGCTGGATTTGGAAGTGGTGTTGGAATTGGCGGTGGAGTCGGTGGATTTGGTTACGGTAGTGGTATTGGCATTGGTGGATGCAATAATGCTTATTAATTTTTGTATCAAAATCAATGTGTAATATCTTTAAAATAAAAGACTATTAATATTTTGTGGTTTTAATTTTACAGTCTGTTTTATTTCTGGTGTACTGTCTCAGCTTTTGTTCAGCCAAGAATACCTTTTCTTAGCACAATTGAAATATGAAGCCTTTTTTGCACCTATGTATTATTCTGACAGTTTGTGCATTTTCAAAGTTATCAAATTCTTTAATTTAGCTTAAACAGTAATTAAAAACTATTTAATATCCACCCTATGTCTTCTACAACGATAATTCACCTTAGAAATTATAATAAATTACTAATAGAAAGCAAACAAGAAGATAAAGACACAATAAGGAGAAACACAAAAAAATTAGTTAATTACCATGTTATTCTGAAACCGCACTGTACGAGGCCATTTTGGTTTTATGATCTAAGGATGAATTCCCTGCCGATTTCGAGTCGCGCATGTACCTATACATAGAAATTAACAATAAACACTTGACTATTTGTACACGTTACACAAATTGAAATATATATTATGAATGCTTACTTAACAATTTACACGCATTAACATTTAAGGGTCCGTATATATCAAATTCGTCATGTATTTCGATCTACATCTACCGAAACACTCCTGTGTTACCGAGTAGGTTGCCTTGCAAATATATTTGCTATCCTGATGTCAATGCTAGCCAGGTTAACCCGAGTAGGATTTTTTAACGTGGCCCTCAGGTACAACCGGCGTCGGTGCGCTGCGTTTACTAATAAAATATCATATGATAGAAGGAGCAGTTTTTTTATTTGGAAATTGGGCAACTTCTCTGCAACATAAGCCGCTGAGCTGAGTTTCCGAGCTAAGACAAAAAAATGTGAATGGTGCCTAAATATGACTTATCAATATAATGACATTATATCCCATTTAACTTAAATCAATTTATTTATAATTTTAAGATGACTTAGGCCATTAGATGCCGCCGATGTATGGCCACATTGTTAGCTCACAATATACAATGTTTAGATGTAAGTAGTTTTAAGGAGTCTTTTGACCAATCACATATTAATACTTTTTGTAATAGTGCAATAACAATACTTGTGAATCTAATACCTTTAAACGACCAATTGTTGTATATATGTGTATATATAAATAATCTGAATCTCGGAAACGGCTCCAACGATTTTTATGAAATTTAGTATGCAGGGGGTTTCGGCGACGATAAATCGATCTAGCTAGGTTTCGTTATTATAAAACGTCGTTTTATCTGTGTTTTTAGGCAGTGATAGTAATAAGCAACATTAAAGCTATTTGACAATAGATGGCGTTATTTAGCAACGCTTAAGCTACTTGACAATAGATGGCGTTGTTTAAAAAAAACTAGGCAACGCTCGGTCCTCCAGGTACTATATTGTTAAGTGCGCACAAGAACGTATAATTGAGCTCTCTTGTATAGAATTACATAGTTTTTTTATAGTGTGTATATCGCCCTCCATCATCAAATTATAGTTCCTTTGAGTCAGTAATGGAGGAAGTGATGAAACGCATAAGTAATAACAAGAAGTCAGTTATTGATTGTGGTGATTTAACATTGAGCTTCTACAAGATACACCCACTAAGGATAGACCTCTAACTTATTTGAATGTTTTGACATACATATTTTTTTCTAGAACCAACTAGAATTACAGCCACTACAGCCATCTGTATTGATAATATTTTTTGTAATGTAGGCTGTTAATAAGTTAATTATATACTTTACGTTCATAACTTACCATCTGACTCAGGGGGTCAGAACGTATCATTTTTGATCAGTAAAATTTAGTATTATGTAGACCAGTAACATCTGCTCGTATTAATCAATTTCAAGTTAATTTTGAATATAAAACTCCATTTTTGCAATTTACACAGGATGATCCAGATCATATGTAAATATGAAAATCAATTGCAAGTTAATTTTGAGTATAAAATTCCATTTTTGCAATTTACACAGGATGATCCAGATCATATGTAAATATGTAAATCAATTGCAAGTTAATTTTGAATATAAAACTCCATTTTTGCAATTTACACAGAATGATCCAGATGATATGTAAATTTTTGACTTTTTGAAAACTGAGTTCGGGCAAGTAGGTTTTTAAAGTAAAAACTTTTAAAGAAAATTCAGGAATGAAATTCATTGATTGGGCTACACCAGGAATACACAGAAGTCGAGTTAATTTGTATGAATTATAAGAAATGAAAATATACAAGTTCAGATTTTATTGAATATGTGAAAAAGTTTTCTAAAACATTTAAACAAAATCTGTGTTGCTGCTAAGTCAATGTTTCTCAGGAATAAAATGAGGAATTCTGACAGTAAAATTAAAGCTACTTAGAGTGTCATTAATAGTGAAACAGGGAAACTCAAACCACGTGATTGTCATTATGTAGCATGTCTTATATGAGTCATCTAATTGTTGACTCGTGCACTGTAGACATGTCCTCTATGTAACCTTGAAGAAAAATCACACGTCGTAAGGTATGCAAGCAATATTAAATGTATTGTTAGCTGAAAACATCAAATTTTCGGATAGATTATAGATTTGATTTGAGAAGCACTTTCTGGATCAATAATCAGTTCAATTCGATATCGTGTATGGCTAAGAAATAATCGAGTGAGATAAATTAGTGTTTTCACTTTGTATAATAGATGATATAATAGAAGAAGAAGATACCCATAGATTAGCGCTCTGTGCTTTTATTTGTTTAAAAGTACCTATACGAAAGACTATTTAAATTACTCAGTAGACTATGTTGCTGTGTGCGTTTGCGGAATCACTCTTTTTATTAAAGGTTGGATATCTGCTGCTGAATTAACCGACTAGGTTTTATTAGATTTCACGACTTTTAATGGCAGAATAACTGCGTTGCGAGACTGGTGCATTTTTGTACATGTTGTGTTTTTGATGGGTAATTTTTAAAACAAAAGTAAGATAGAAACTTTTATCATAAATGTAGGCTAATGATTATAAAAACGTTTTTTTTTCTCTGACCCTAAAGACACTTCATTAAATCCATATATTCCAAACAAAACGTTTCTTGACTAGTATTAGAATTTTTTATTTATTTTTTGTGATTTTTTTTATTTTATTTACATTTATTACTCAAAGTGCTTATTTACAGAGTGAGCCAAAACGCACTATGAGTTACAATTGTTATATACAATAATAATGCAACTTACAATTACAAATAAAATTGTTAGAAAAGAAAAAAAAAATGAATAAATAATAGGCATGTCATTAGTTACATTAAATTAAAATCGTAGCAGTCGTTAAGAAAACTGAATGGTAATAATTGGATTCTAAAATTTTGGGTATGTCATTAATTAAAATATACATTTATTAAATTACTTTAATGTCACGAACCATTTCACAATACATCGAACAAATTTATTAAACCTACTATAAAATATATCGACATTTGGTCTTTGAGAAATCAAAGCATTGATCAAAGTGAGGGCTGTGTAGGTGGGTGTGTGAGCCGCACTGATGGTGAGTTATGCTATATCACTATGCCATAAATTGGGTCAATCTTACACCCATACAACGTAAAAGAGTAATGCCCCGCAGATTCACCCGTGCAAAAATGTATGCTTTGGAAATTCTATAGGTATACCTATTTATACCTTAAATTATTTTGTGTCCAGCTTCGTTCCTCCAGGTACATCAGTGTAGAAAATTATATATCCCAGTTGCTTCGTGACAGAATAATGTCCCAACTTATCATCCGAGAAAAAATCTATCTCGCTGTATCTAGTTTTGCTTTTTCCTGGGTGAAAAGTATTATTCGGGCGCACGGTAGTCCAAGTCCAGCGATGCCAGTGTGTTTTAACACGAACCTTTTATAGTTCTCTAAGTTCAATTTATAAGTTGGGCTACTATAACTCGTTAAATTGTAAGATCTACTTAACTGTGTTAGTTATCCTTTTAATTTATTTATATAGTTATAGTACCGTATAGTTTTTCTTACATCCAGGAACAAGTGTAGGTTAGTGTAGCGAAAAATTCATTTAAGGGTTTATTACTTTGGCAGCGTAATTATGTATATCTTTGCCAGATCACAGCTGACTAGTACTAAGACTCTGAGCTAATGCGTGGCTGAAGGACGGCCATAACAAATTTATAATAGTTCCTTGTTGACCGCGTAACCCTAAAATGTTATCTACCATTAAATGTCAAATGTAAAAGTACAGACAATATTATGAGTTTTTTTATGTTTCTATTTAAGATTTTTTTGTTTTCATATATTTATCGTTTTAAGGGCAAATATGTTTATAATAAGTAATTTTTAATAATTTCATTTATACACGTTTTCATTCACCTGCGTGCGTTGTACATGAATAAACGCGTGCGTTCTCATTAGTTAATGCGTTCTCTCGCTTCATCCAACTGCTCTAAAGCCTTAACAGAACCTTAAAAACTGATAACGTAACTCATACATAAGTACTTACTTGAAATCGAATAAATTATTTAGAAAAAAAAAATCTGAGAAAGGATACCGGAGAATATGTAAAAAGAACCACAATATGTTGATATTTTTTTATTGTAAAGGTATTGTATCTTGTTTTTCTGTAATTAATAAGCGTTATTGCATCCACCAATGCCAATACCACTACCATACCCAAATCCACCTACTCCACTACCAATTCCTACACCACTTCCAAATCCAGCCCCATATCCTGAGCCACTACCAAATCCAGTGCCTACACCACTTCCAAAACCAGAACTTATTCCGCTTCCAGAACCAGCTCTTAAACCACTTCCAAAACCAGCTCCTGCTCCATTGCCAAAACCAGTGCTAACTCCATATCCACTTCCATATCCACTTCCATAACCACTACCCAAACCAGTACTGGTTCCAAAGCCACTTCCGGATGGATTCAATCCAGTAGCACCAACTTGCGATCCAATTTGTTCTAAAATACCAACATTGGAGTAGCCACTGCCATATGACACACCTCCAATACCACCAGAAGGCATGGTTCCTCCCAACGCCACAGCTCCCAAGAAAGGAAGTTGACCAGCAACCGTAACTGGACCTTCCAGTACATTGTCCGAAACCACTTGTAAGCCATTGGGTTCTAATGAAGAGCTACTAGACACACCGAAGGTACCACAATAGCTTATATCGACCCCATTTCCAAGTAAGAAGTCATTGGGTCCGGTTCCATAAGCAAAAAGTCCATTGTCTGTTGTGCCAATTACGTTACTTCCACTTCCAATAACTGCTCCTCCCAAGCCACTGTTAATTATTCCTCCATTTATACCAATTGGATAGCCTGAGTTAGAGACTCCTGAATTCAGGCCAAAGAAACCAGCATTTCCTATGGTCTGGCCATAGATAACCTACAGAAAAAGATATTATTAAGTTAATATTATTTATTTTTAATTTTTGAAAATATTTATTTGCATGAAAAACTTTGATACCTAATTTCTAACTTGAAAGTTAAAGTACGAAAGTACAAAAATATCATACCTACATAATACTAACACATATTATTAGAGACCAAAAATGTTTGTAAAATTTTAGCACAATCAAACCAGTATCATACGGCTGTAAAACAATTTCTAATTAATTACTCAAAAGGTATATTTGTAAATTACAAAATTATTTATTTTCAATAGGTAATTTACCTGGAAAAATAATGAAGATACACAAAGTAGAGTGAATTTTGCTGCCATTGTGTTGGTTTTAAAAAAATATTTAGTAGGTGTATGTTATTAATGAATTACAAACGGTAACATCTCTTTTTATACTAATAATCAGAGACGTGCATATTTTAACTTTTTATAATATTGTTTCACATTCACGTTGCTAAGATAATCGCTATCATGCTCGTATGTGGGTCAATAGGTATTGAAACATGAATAAAATATATAAAAGATTTACTTTTACTCGATTGTTTCAAACAAAAAACAGTTTCTATTAGAAACGGACTGTTTAAACATGTCTTACTACAAGGTGTTTCTGTGTATTCAGGCTGTCATTATCCAGGTATAAAAACAATCTTATAATTTACTAGGTACTTACAAAAAAAAAAAATTTCAAGATGACGTGGTTAGGTTGTCCAATAAGAAATATTTTTTTCGTTTTATCTATGCGAAAAGTGGCAAAGGGTTCCTCGGTGACTGGGTCATTCTGGCGCACCAAACAGTGACGAAATAACTTTTGATTTTGGAACACTATTTAATTAAAAAGTTTGAATACAATTCGCTTCGAAAAAGTCCTAGCTGGCAATAAAAACAAGCGCGCCTGCCGAAGCGATTAACCAAATTTCTCATTCGTTGTCCTTATTACTTTTTATCAAATCTTACAGACAATTTTAATTTGATTCACACAAATTGAATAAAAGATAAGTTCTAGCATTGAAAGTTAAATATTAACACCAGAAAGAAATGTTAACACTAAAATTAAACGCAGAAACCTTCGTCAACAATTTGGTACCAAATGAATCGTGAGAAATATTTTGTAATTAGGTTATCGTTATTTATATAATTCTACTGTACGTGTGTATGTCACTGTACTTCTCCTAAACTGCTGGACCGATTTGAATGATTTTTCTTGTATGCGTTTGGGTGGCGCCCTGGATGGTTAAGATTCACAAATCAGCCCGGCAGATAGCGCTGCAGTCGGTATCATGCTGGACAAAGCCTGCCCGGTCAGCTAGTGTAAATATAAATATTCAACAGTAGCATCGCTTATTTATTTATCTTATAGAGGGGAATGAAAAGCAGAGTGTGCTTTGAATCCCCCAGTACGCTTAGAATTCTACTATAGAATCCCTCGCTACTTTCAAGATTCTACTTTAGAATCCTTCGCTTCAAAAAATCTCCCTCCTAGTCAATACATTATTTTGGTCCCTTATGACACAATATACTATATATATATATATATATATCTTTCATACAAATAGATTTGAAATTTTTTAATTCGTTATTCTCTGAATTGGGGGATTATTTTAATACAAAAGCGCATTTCATATTCACTATTAAATAAACTTTAGAAGTAAACATAAAAAATTGCGAGGCATTCCCATACATTGAACTAGGAATAATTTAGTTGTCTATGGTATGGTTAGCTAGGTCTTTAAACATGCAATTAATGTAAAGTTGATTTTCTTTTTCCCACTCCCTACCCTTTCCAACTTTGAAACCGTGAGCCCTAAAGTCTGAAAAAAAAAAACATGATAAAAGAGCTTTATAAACAAATAAATCAAAAAATCGTCACAATTCCCAAGCATTTAAGATATCTACCATAACTCTCCTTATAAGCGTATTTTATGCCACATGTGGAGAAGATCCTAATACTGCCTTCATAGTTACGTAAAGCATTCCGAACCCTACGTTATAGTTTAGTGAGTTTGTATCTTTAAACTAGGTAATCTCAGGAAGTACAGGTCCGATTAAAGAATTTTTTTTAGATTCTTTATTGAGGACGGTTACATATCTATTTATATAAGAGAGTGACTGACTGTCGTACAGACTGGCTGACAGACATATCAATGCACAATTTAGCCACTTGAAATTCTGCATGTAGATTCCTGTTTTATCCTAGGCGAGCTCTAAGAAACTGCTATGCAAAATTCATTCCAATGGAAGTCAAATAAGGGTTGGAAGTTGGAAATCCGTCATTTTGAAGTAAAAATCGACGTGTTTCACGGTTTTTGGATAATAACCCCCTAGAGGCGATTAAAATTTTCATAGAAATCCTGACAGGCAACGCAGGCTAAAGAAGGATTTTTTAAAAATTTGTTTCGTTTGGGGGACGGGGGTAGAAATTGTTACATTTATATCACTTAAAAACGTGTAAGCAAAACCAGAATTTATCAAAAAGACGTAATATCCAAACGCCGCACTTGTTCCGCGTATTGAAATACGGTATTGACTATTTATATGGTCCAACAGTGGGGACGTATTAATTGTTATAATGTAGAATATCGACTATTGACTAGTTCATCAGCGCGTGACCTTTCGTTACTGCAATTTTATGACAAAAATAATACAATTTATTTTTGCTCTTGTTACAGAATGTATTAAGTCAATGTAGCTGTGGATCAGGCGCTGGCGGGTATGGTGGTTTAGGTGCTATTAACGCGATTAACTCAGTTGGCAGTGGTGTTGGAATTGGCAGCGGTATTGGCATTGGCAGCGGTTTTGGTACTGGCAGTAGTGTCGGAATAGGCAGTGGTGTCGGAATAAGCAACGGTCTCGGATATGGCAGTGGTATCGGAATCGGTAGCGGTCTCGGATATGGCAGTGGTGTCGGAATCGGTAGCGGTCTCGGATATGGCAGTGGTGTCGGAATTGGCGGAACTTCAAGCGGTATTGGTGGAACTGCTACGCTTACTGGAATCGACTACGACTCTGGCGTTTACGGCGGATATGGAACTGGCAATGTTGCTGTTCTTGGCCAGTTACCAGTCGCTGGTAACACAGACGTCTACAGTCAAGTACCAGTGATTGGCGCAGTCACCTTTAATGGCAACGTGCCAGCCTCTGGCAATGTGTATGTTACTGGAAACTGTGGCTGCACATGCGATTTATCTCAAGGGTACAATTGAAATGCTTTTAAGCCTGTTAAAAAAGTAAAATATTAATGTGCATTTATTTGCTGACACTATAGACCTATATAATCACGAAGGGGTCGGTCCGACTTATTACATATTGGTATCAGCAGTGAATAGTTTAACCTTGCATCATCTTTATGTATTTTTTATTTGTAAAATAATAAGTCAGTGATTGCAGGAACGAACCAAATAAATATATTGCATATATATCTATATAACCGTAATTCTCTATATTTTTTGACATCACGTGTTTCCTTGATTATTAGTTTAATCCTGACAATATAAGTACAAAGTGACTTATAAGTACAAAGTACTGAAAAGTTTAGTGCTTAGATATGGTGTCTTTTTGCATAACTAATTGTCCCGTTACAGGAAGAAATAACCCGGACAATCATACTTTTTACAGGTAAATACGAAATTCTCACGTATTTTTTTCAAACCATATACTGTCGCATTTCTGTTAAGAATTGGCTCAGAAAATAGTTTTTACGTTATTAAATTGCGCTAGGGCTTAACAAAACGATGACGTCATAAGTATCAGTATATCGATACTTTGTCCCGTAATTATTTATCAACATACAAAGTAGTTTAATTTTAATAATATTTCTTACAGAAAAAAAAATTGTTTTATAGATAAGATATCCTCAAAATACCGACTTACATTGTTATATCTGTAATATATAGGAAATTACATTTATTTTTATTATTAAATTATAGCCATAACGAATATCCTCAACAATTTCATAAAAGTTTGTTTTCCGTGCAAAAAACACAAATATTCACATAAAAAATGTCCGTGGATTACTTCTGACGTAACATTACAAAAGGAGTTACTAGATAAATTACTATCTTTACACGAAAAATTTGACAACAATATACATTTAACTGAGTTCATCTTGACGATTGCACACAAATTAGAAAGGTCACTACAGAATGCAGAACATAACTACTTCTCAAATAAACTAAAAATAGCAATAAAACTATGTGGGGCATAGTAAACGAGTACAACAGACGTTCACTTAACCGGAATCGTAACCCCATAATGACAATTAAAAATATTGACGGTACCTTATATGAATCACCGCAACACTTAGCGTCAGACATAAACAGATATCTCATATCAGTAGCTAGTACCGCTGGTAGAGCAAGCACGAGCCTAACTACTACAAGCGGGAAAACCTAGTGATGTATCAATATGGTTGTATCCGTTTACTGAACATGAATTACACACGATTGTAATGAAAGACATAAAAAGTAAAAGTTCTTGCGATATTTTTGATCTTTCAGTAAAATTACTAAAAAAAAGTTTACCTATCTTATTAACATTTCTATTAAATATATTTAATCAATTCATAAAAACAGGAAATTACCCAGAAATTAAAAAAAAAACAAAAGTAGTACCTGTCTATAAGGGCATAGGACCAAGTGATGACCTAGGTAGTTACAGACCTCAGTAAATTATTCCTTCAATTGCAAAATTTCTAGAATTAGGCATTACGAAACGCCTGTATGCCTTTTTTGAAACAAATAAATTGCTTCATGACGGACAATTTGCTTACAGGAAAAATAGATCTTGCATAAAAACTATTAGAGAGATAATTTGGCAAATCATGCTAGTGAAAGAAAAATCGAAGCATGTAACAATACTTGTATGTGACATGACGCGTGCCTTTGACCTGATTAATCGTGAGGTATTAAAACACAAATTTGGATATACTGGAATAAGAGGTCCAGAACTAAAATTTATGATTGAATTTCTTTCAAAAAGAAAACAGTTTGTAGTTTTAGAAAACGCACTTTATAAATCCGAGGAAGCAGGTATAGATATGGGAGTTCCCCAGGGATCTTCTCTTGCAAATCTATCCTTCCTTATTCACGTAAATGACTCACCAAACGTAGTAAAAGGTGAGCTATATATGTTTGCTGATGATGGCTGTAATATTATTGTCGGTGATTCTATCGAAGAGATTGAGCACAAAATTAGCTGTGACATATTTGACCTGCAAAAATGGTTTGAACTTAATGAATTGATACTTAATTTATCTAAAACTCATGTTTTACACTTAAATCTTGGTGGTAAGCCACCGCGTCCCCTTAGTATTAAAATTAATGATGAATATGTAACGCAGTGCCTACACACAAAATTTCTAGGTATTACAGTTGATTTCGCCTTAAAATGGGAAACACATGTAAGTGCATTATGTACCAAGCTGAGTGGTGCGTGCTTTGGCCTAAGTAGGTTATCAGCCATAATACCTGTGAGCGCGCTTCGCTCATGTTATTTCTCATTGTCTCACTCAGTGATGTGCTACGGGATTGAGCTTTGGGGTACAGCAGCTGAGTGGAAAAGAGTGTTCATATCGTACTACAAAAGCGAGCTGTAAGAATTATTTCCCATTCTCCATATGGTACACCTGCACGTAACTTATTTAAAAAACACAAGATATTGACGTTACCATCTCAATATATATATGACATTGCAAAAACCGTTAAACTTGACTTACAATTATTTCCTACGCGAAGTACTAAACACAATTACAACACTAGACATTGTCATAACCTTACACTGTTCCCACACAAAATAGCTAAAACTTCCAAGACTCTATTTGTAGTTGGACCTAAAGTATATAATGCACTACCAGAGGACATAAAAATATGTGACGACTACAATACATTTCTGACAAAACTGCGACGGTGGCTCCAAAACAAAGCATTATACAAAACAATTTATAATAATAATAATCAATAAAATGTAGAATTAATATTTATAATTATTTTATAATGTAATGTAATGACAAGTAAAATATTTTTACAAAATATATGAATATGAATAGGAATAAAAGGTAACAACGCGCGCGTTTTAACCAACAGTTTATTTTCAACTGGTTTGGTGTTAGTCTTATAAGTAACTAGCTACATACAATATAATGATATGTGAATATAGCGTACAGACCACTGTCTCCCTTTACAATACTGACAACGTATGTACACAAAAACTAAAGTACCTACTGGAGCAGGCTATATCCGCTCGTATCTGTAAATAGGTCATAATGAACATAGAGTACAAACCGATCGTAATCGTAATTCGCGTAGGGACAGCAATTAGAAAAATAAAATGTTTGAATTTGAATATATATGAAAACAAACAAAGGTCTTCAATTGTTAGACGCCCTGATCAAATGCTTGACCCTAGATGGATCGTTTGGTTTTATTAAATTTAATATAAGCATCAACGTTTTGCATATTAAATAAAAGTAGATATATCCCGCGTGATGATATGTATAATATGGTGCGACACCCTCTTGTCTTGCATCCACAGCAACAGTTTCCACATTACAATCTTTCCACTCTCACCAAGGAGCATTAGCATGCCCCGCGAGGTTTTAGGAGAAGTGTAAGGAGCGCACCTGAAGCCGTCCGATAGCCACACAATGGGACCAGTACGTATGCTGACAAGCGTTGAGGCTGACGATGAGTTTCAGGAACTCCATTCAGTGTAGTCCGCGGAGTAGTGATCAATATATGGCCGCTCAGTCGAATAGTCGCTTTATTTCATAGGCTAGTTTTGCAGAATTATTATATATGCTTATTTGCAGAATTATTATATATGCTCACGAATGAGCCCGGCCATGATGAGAGGACCAGGACCTCCGCCCAAGAATAAAGTTAAGTTGAACATGTAAACTAATTAGATATCCTTCATATATCATGGTAGGATCCCTGGATAAGTATTAAATACCTCAAGCAGTTAAGCGTAGTGAACCCCCAGCTGGTTGTAGTACCTATCTAACTTATAAGTTAATAAAACAAACAAAAGAATAACACTTCAATCTTAACTTACAAAAATAAAATGAATATGTTATGTATGGTTACGTACCTATTCGATCCTAAATCTTTCGACTGGTTTACGGGGGCGTTTTATTTGTGTCGGCACATTTGAAGGAGTGACCTCCAAATCATCTCAGGCGGCGTGTGGCAGCACAACCTTTCACCCCTCTCTTTTAGAGGCCTTTCGATAACAGACGCTGACATCGCCGCCGGCGCCGGCGCAAAATAAAAGCGCAGCTGGTCCGCATGTCGTGACCATCTTAATCCTTCCTCAGTCTCAGAAATATCCTAGATCCTTATTTGTAAATAGCACGAATTGCCCGTTTTTGTAACACAAATATTGTATTTACATCAGCAGCGCTACCCCACAACAAGATACCATATATCATTAAACTATGGAAATAGCTAAAACATACTATTTTTGCAGTGTCGACATCGGTTGCCATTGCCTTATTTTCTTGATCGCATGTAAGCGATCAAGCGAAATCTTAATCGAAATTAAATGAATCTTAAGCGAAAATCATTAGGATTTGTTTTAAAACCTGATTTAAAAGACGTATAACTTTGCTAAGTTTCATCTTATCACAATCACAATCACAAATTATAACAACTATTAAAAATTATGGCTAATGGTTGTGCTATAACATAAATTATTGAAATTATAGTTTTTACAGAAAGTCCTCAAAGGTCTGTGGTGTTTTTTATTTCTAATTATTTAAATATATTTATGATATCCGTAGGACGAATGTTTTTAAACACAAATGAAAATTTATATTCAGGAACATTATCTTTTATTATTTTTTCTAATAAAATTGGACTCGAATTAAGATGTTCAGTTGTTTTGAATGGAATATTAATTAAAAAATAAATTAAAAGCAACAGCTACCTCAGAATTTGTTTTTAAACTAGTATCATCTACAATAAACTCAAAGTCCTGACAAGAATTCCTAGCCCTACCAGTTTCATTATTTATTATGTTCCATGTAGTTTTTATTTTATTTGTGGATTTTTTTTCTTTATTTCTGAGGTAAATTGATTTTGCAACAAGACAGGCTTTTTTAAAGGTTTTTGAGTATTTTTTTCATATTCCGTAAATATTTGGCTATTATTATATGTTTTTTATTTATATAATTCACACAGTTTACGACTACTTATATAAATAACTGGGGTGGCCTATTAACAAAGACTAAAGCGAATGGAAAGAGGTTTCTTAATATTTTATTAATATTTGTATAAAACGGGTAAGAGGATAAACGTTCTAGTAAAAGATAATATTAAGCCACTTTATTTGTTCCGGAATTGAGAAATATGGTCATGCTTACGCAAACCGTAGACATGTATATCGGATGCATAAGTTGAGGAGACGGTTCGTCAAGTATGTTAAGCAGCTCTTTAGTTAAGTCGAGATAGCATACATCTGCATAATCAGTAATAGGAAGAAACGGAGAATTAACTGACAGAACCTTAGCAGACTATGGTATACAATTGTGTAATTTAAGTTATTAAGGAATGCAAAACTTTTTGCTTAATTCAATTATATGTATGATTTGTCCATTAAAAATCAGTTGCAGTTTAATACACACACTATCATAGGTTGCAATAATAGGTCCATGATATATGGCCTGCTAACAGTAGTTCAAAGAAATTGTATAAATTTTTATAAATGTCAAATTGTTAGTGTCTACTTTTTTAAGAAGGATTTATTTGCCTGGATTACCTAGTCCATAGTGTTTACTCCAAATCCCTATAGTGTCCAGATATTTCGATATTTTACTAATTCAGTCTAGAGCTTCGTCAATTATAAAATACCTGTGAAATGAATACTAAAGCCCATACATAGCGTTAATATACCTACTTTGAAAATATGAAGAAGAAAATGCCCCACCATTAAGAAGGTACAATTGCCAGCATCCACACTGCACCAGTCAGAGAAATGTCATGAATGCGTACTCGCTGCTGGGGTTCCTAAGGATAAAATTAAAACTATTGTCTGGCTGGCTGCGATATATTTAAGGAGCGTGAAATAGATAAAAGGATGTCATGCAGTTTACACATTTGAACGCGTTGCTAAAATCTTAAAGCACAAGGAAAGTTTGTTTAACAGCAAGTCGGATGTCATCGGTGATTTTGATGAAAACTGTAGCCGTAAAATCCTGGTTGAGAATCATTTAGAAGGTTATTGTGATTTAATAAATTTGACTATTTCAAGAAGTGGGGAAATACCAGTAGAAGGTGAGAAACTTTTAATATGGAAAACACATGGTGAGCTGTATTATAAGTATGTTATTTGCATAACCAATTCTCTACTTATCCTGCCTTACCCAACTGCTTTAGTTTGAAGTGATAGAATGATACTTTTTGTATTGTAGTTAGAGACAGGCTCAGAGGCGTTGTAGAACTGTAAAACTTTTTTTTATGATGCAATTAACAATACATTTTATTATGTCTATTGTGGCTATCACATTAACAATAAAATTAATCAAAATATATTGATTGCTGCAGCCACAAAATTAACAATTAATAAATTATTAATTGTGGCTTACGCAATTAACTATTAATCTATTGTAAATTGCTACGGTCACAAATAAAGAATAAATATTTGTTAATTAATTACAAATAAATTTTGCTTAACACTGATCCCTAGTTACTGGACATGTGGGGGTTGATGAGTGTCGTGTTTGTGTTTAGATGTAATCTAAATTATCATCTAGATAAAAATGTTTAGGCATTGCTTGAGCTGTTTGTTCTCCAAGAGTTTTAGTATTGTTGGTGGATAAAGTACTAGGAGACTTTTGATTATTAGAAAATGAGGAAATTAGTAAGATTACTATGTTAAGTCACCAACATAGCTTACCACATTCCGAATTTTAAGTTACAGTTGGCATAGCATTCGATGGCGATGGGGTCCAAAACTAGGAAATAAATAAATAAATGAAATATACATGTAAAATTATAGTTTTTCTTAAACTATAGTTTAGTTTTTCTGAGGTAACAAAAACCCATGATAGAAATTAAACAAGTAAAATACTAAGAAAGACACACAACTATACATTATGTTTTTTATTTCCATTTGGAATTGTCAATTAAGTAAATAAAGATATATTGTGTATTCAGGAACATTTATTGTTCTCATTACTGATCTATGTATACATTCGTGTTATCCACATAAACTGAAGTGTTTAAACTATCAATAACAAATCCTAAACCACCATTAGATCCTAATCCAGATCCAGAAGCGCCACCTATTCCTATCCCAGTACCTGACCCACTACCACTTCACAAACCACTACCATAACCATAACCAGTGCCATAAACAGTTCCATAACCTGCTCCTACACCACTACCATAACCAGTGCCAGATCCTATGCCACTTTCATAACCAACGCCAATTTCACTAACATAACCAGTGTTAGTTCCTACTCCACTTCCGTAACCAAATCCTATTCCATTACCATAACCAGTGGTAGTACCTATTCCACTTCCATAACCAACTCCTATTCCATTACCATAAGCAGTGCCAGCTCCTTTCCCACTTGCATAACCAACTCCCAATCCTCTTCCATAACCAGTTCCTATTCCGTTACCGTAGCCAGTGCCAACTCCTATTCCACTACCAACACCAGTAGTGACTCCTACATTACTACCAGATATTTATCTAGCCAGTAGCACCAACTTCCGAACCAAAATACCAACGATGGAGTAGCCACTTCCGTAAGACACACCACCAATACCACCAGAAGGCATGGTTCCTTCCAACCACGGCTCCTAAGAAAGGAGCAATTACCAGCAATCGTAACTGGACCTTCCAGTACATTGTCCGAAACTACTTGTATGCTACTGGGTATTAAGGAAGAGGTACTAGATACACCGAAGGTACCACAATAGCTAAAATCAACACCATTTCCAAGCACGAAGTCGTTGGGTTCGGTTCCATAAGCAAAAAGTCCATTGTCAGTCATGCCAATCACGTTACTTCCACTGCCAATTTCTGCTCCTCCCAAGCCACTGTCAATAATTCCTCCAGTTATACCAAGTGGATAGCCTGAGTTAGTGACTCCGGTATATACTCCTGTATTCTGGCCAAAGAAACCAGCATTACCAATGGTCTGGCCAAAGCTAGCCTGCAAAGAGAAAGCACTTTAAAATCACTTAGGTTTATGATTTTATGAGCTTGATGTGCTTATTTATTTATCTGTTCATGAACTCTCTATTGTAAAAATTAGAACAACATAGTGTATAATAGGTAGACTTAATGCTATATACATTTTCTACCTGTCAACCGAAATCATCGTGTAGAAAAAAAATAAAAATTTTTAATCATAATTTTTCAATTTTCTTATCGTGTAAAATTGTTCATACAGTTTATGCTTGTTTCAATGTAACGTACCTTTTGAAGTATTTTTTACCAATCCACCCAAAAAAGTAAATTTTCTTTACCAATTCACGTTAACAATTTTTTTTATTTAGATCTGTTAGGAAAAAATAACAAGATTGTATCCCCAAACCCAAACAGCAGAAAAAAAAAATTGCGACAAGAAAAAAACAACCGGCTTCAAAAATATGCACTAAAAAGGAAAAAATTATAACTTAATTCCAAAAATCTGATCTGAATTATAGTTTGAAGTTGGTTTTTAATTATTAATTATTTTTTTTGACCAAAAATTTAAGTTTTAAATTCACTACATTAATATGGAACCATCTCGGAAGTATACCCTTTTAAATAAAAAAGAATTTTGAAAATTCTTCTATATATGATGGAGTTATGCCGGAAAATACATAAAAAAAGCAAACATCTGAATCGGGAATAAAACGGGATTAAACGCGTCGGTATTTGGCAAAATATCTTCTTTTTGAATATTCACATTAAAAAAAATTGTCGCTTACGATTCTTTTCAAATTGAGCGAAAACACTCCACGTAGCTTCATACAAAAAGTCAGTGTTAAATGAAGTTATCGTATGTACATGCGGCTATGGGCGTAGCCAGCTTTTGGATTTGGGGGGGGGGGGGGGGCAGGCTTGGCTAGGGGGGCTATAGTGGCTATAGTGAACATGTTCATTTTGAGCAAATTCCTTCAGTTTATGGGCACCTAGGGGGGGGGGCAGCAGCCCCCCCTGCCTGTACCTCGCTACGCCCATGCATGCAGCGAAGGGAAAACTTACTACGGGTTAAGGATAATTATTAATTATATCCGAAAATACTGCACAGCGACGAGATTTAAAAGGGGGTGTGAAAGTTGGGACGCGAAAACACAAATCTTGCGGCGAACATTGTCGGAGACCAGCTTATAGTATCAATGTAGACCAAGCATATGCGCGTTTATTTTCAAATGGTTATAGCGATATTTTAATTTAGTGTTTGCGTATAATAAAATAGCCGTAACATTACTTAGAGTTTTGCAACGAGAGCTCAATTGGTAGAGCACTAAAAATTGTAAGGATTTTTGCAGGTTCAAGTCCAGGCTCGCAATTAATCTTTCGAGATTCTTTCTTTCTGCCATTAAAATATTGATTTTCATTGATAACGAACAATAAATACACAATACTTATGTACTATAAAAATTATGTACTACTCTTTCAGTGCAATGGTCGCAATGATTGTAACAAATTACTTCGGACCTGCTTAATAATTGGGTAAGGATTTTGTTTAGCAGACAACATTTATAAAAAAGGCGCTAACTTGATAAAGATGTTAGTTTTACAATCACACATGGACTTATTATTTTTATTCCTATCCAGAGCTTATACAAAAATAAGATTTTTCCTACGGACAAGACTACTGCAGTCTGAGTAACAGAATCAAAATTCTGGGAAGTACGAAGTGAGAACTCATGGTGTAGGCCAAGAAAATAAGTAGTTTTCTTTTAAGTAATCGGGATCGGCTTGCTTGACTTGCCTCATTTAAGATAGAGTACAAGACCCAGAGAATCATAACGCTTCTGCGTTAGCAAAGTGGCAATTGGCTGTTTACGAAAAGAAGAGACATACCGAACACGAAGGTACCGGATACAATTGCTAATAATATGATCCAGTTTATTTTAAAAAAAAGTTTAAATCTGGGCAACACACACCACAGAATTACAAGGAGTGGCAACACTAGCGCTTTATTATGTGTATAATTGTAGGAAAGACATCACATGGAGAATTACGGTTATATATATATATATATATAAATTAGAAAGAAACCTATCCAATAAATCCTAGACTATTTGATGTGGTGATATATATATAGGTTTATTAGGTTCGTTTCTGCAATCACTGACTGATTATTTTACCAATAAAAGTTGCAAGGTTTAACTATTCACTGCTGATACCAATATGTAATAAGTCTGACCAACCCCTTCATGATTTACAATCGTGATCGTGTATATAAAGGTCTATAGTGACAGCAAATAAATGCACATTAATATTTTACTTTTTTAATAGTTATAAAAGCATTTCAATAGTACCCCTGAGATGAATCACATGTGCAGCCACAGTTTCCAGTGACATACACGTTGCCAGAGGCTGGCACGTTTCCATTAAAGGTGACTGCGCCAATCACTGGTACTTGACCGTAGACGTCTGTGTTACCAGCGACTGGTAACTGGCCAAGAACAGCAACATTGCCAGTTCCGTATCCGCCGTAAACGCCAGAGTCGTAGTCGATTCCAGTAAGCGTAGCAGTTCCACCAATTCCGCTTGAAAGTCCACCAATTCCGCCACCACTGCCATATCCGAGACCGCTACCGATTCCGATACCACTGCCATATCCGAGACCGCTGCCAATTCCAACACCACTGCCATATCCGAGACCGTTGCTTATTCCGACACCACTGCCTATTCCGACACCACTGCCTATTCCGACACCACTGCCTATTCCGACACCACTGCCATATCCGAGACCGTTGCTTATTCCGACACCACTGCCTATTCCGACACCACTGCCAGTACCAAAACCGCTGCCAATACCAATGCTGCTGCCAATTCCGACACCACTGCCAACTGAGTTAATCGCGTTAATAGCACCTAAACCACCATACCCGCCAGCGCCTGATCCGCAGCTACATTGACTTAATACATTCTGTAACAAGAGCAAAACCAATTGTATTATTTTTATAATAAAATTGCAGGAACGAAAGGTCACGCGCTTATTAACTTGACGATCAGTCGATATTCTACATTATCAACAATCATACGTCCCCACTGTTGGGGCACCAGCGTACCCTCCCCTTGTTCCACACTTATTTGAACCATATAACATAGTTAATACCGTATTTCAACACGCGGAACAAGTGCGGCGTGTGGATATTACGTTTTTCAGTGATATGAATATAACAATTCCGACCCCCGTCCCCCTGAGGAAACGAATTTTGCAAAAATCCTTCTTTCGCCTGCCTTATAATTAAAAGCTCTGTGCATAATTTCAAGACGAGTATAGGTACAAAAATGTCAGGATTTCTATTAAAATTTAAATCAAATCTAGGGGATTATCCAAAAACTTAACGGTTTACTTAACACGTCAATTTTTACATCAAAAATTACGGATTTCCAACTTCCTACCCATATTTGACTTCCTTAGGGAATGAATTTTGCATAGTAGTTTCTTAAATCTCGCCAAGGTTAAAACAGTCTACATGCAAAATTTCAAGTCGCTAAATTGATCATTGATATGTCAGTCAGTACGTCAGTCAGTCACTCTATAATATAAATAGATAAGTAACCATCCTCAATAAAGAATCTAAATATAATTTTGTTTTTACAAACCCAATTTTCTTATACCTATTTTAGGTATAGAAGAATTTATTTGCTTTATTTAAACTTCGTTGATAACGTAGGGTTCAGAATGCTTTACCTAACTATGAAAATATTTCGAGATTTACGAATCAAAAAAATTGCAAATCTTATGCAATTATGCATGAAAGATGTAAATAGTAGATTGTGTCACAAGGGACCAAAATAATGTATTGACTGTTTGAAGGATTCTAGAGTAGACAAATATTTATATTTACATAACCAAATTACAAAATATTTCTTTCGATTTGTTTGCCATTGTTGATGGTGGTTTCTTAAATTTGGTTAGTCGCGTCGGCAGGAGCGTTATTTTTAATAACCAGTCAGGACTTTATCGAAGCGAATTGCTTTCAAATTTTTAATCAAACACTGTTCCAAAATCAAAAGTTATTTACGCCGAATTGAACCAGTCACCGAGGAACCTTTCGCCTGTTTTTGAAAAGATGGGACAAAAAGAATATTTGTTATTTCGCAACTTAACCACGTCATCTTGAAATTATTTTTTAAGTAAATACCTAGTAAATTATAATATCCGATAGTTTCAAAATTCCGTTATTCCGGAACATTTTTTTTTTATCACGACAAATTAAATATAGGTAACTTAACATGCATGAGTTATATATTATATGTAAATATTTTTTAACCTGGATAATGACAGCCTGAATACACAGAAACACCTTGTAGTAAGACATGTTTAAACAGTCCGTTTCTAATAAAAACTGTTGTATGAAACAATCGAGTAAAAGTAACTCTTTTATACATTTTATTCATGTTACAAGAACTATTGACCCACAAACGAGCATGATAGCGATTATCTTAGGAACGTGAATGTGAAACAATATTATAAAAAGTTAAAATATGCACGTCTCTGAAGTAATAATTTGGCGATTATTAGTATAAAAAGAGATGTTACCGTTTGTAATTCATTAATAACATACACCTACTAAATATTTTTTTAAAACCAACACAATGGCAGCAAAGTTCACTCTACTTTGTGTATCTTCATTATTTTTCCAGGTAAATTACCTATTGTAAATAATTAATTTTGTAATTTACAAATATACCTTTTGAGGATTAAATTAGAAACTGCTTTAAAGCCGTAAGATACTGGTTTGATTGTGTTGAAATGTTACAATTATGATATAGCACTAAGACTTATCCTAGGGTTGCAAGTTCAAGAACCGGCTCGAGGTTATTCTTTTGAACCGAATCTTTGCTACGATTTTTTTTTTATATCGATGATATGGCTACAGACTATAAAAAAAACTCCAACCTTCAGGTAGTTTCAAACAAAAAAAGATTATTTCTTTGTTTGTTTATCATGTATTAAGATTTGTGAATTTGAAAAATTAATGTAGGTACTCGGACTTTAGAAGACCCTAGTAGTTGTGTGAACTAGTTCAAATGAGTACCTAGTCACATCAACATGATTCGAAGAGTGTGTACTTATAATGCAACCAAAATGTATTAAAAAGTAATGTGTGACAAGGAACATGTTACACCTCAGATGGCGCTGATTGACAGTAGTACTTAGATCCTAAAGTAATCAAATAAATGGCGTTTCATGTTGCTAACTAATTTTCTTTTCTGATGTAAATACGACTAGCTTCAAATTTAGATATTGCTAAACTTTTTTAAAGTCAAAAACTAGATGGCACTGACTTACTGCTAAAATTAAAAATAAGATTGCGCATCATGCTGTAGAACAATTTTCTTTTCTGTGTAATTTACTTGTCATTCAAAAATTTGCTTACCTGTTTTAAATTAGTTTTTCCTGGCCATATAGGTACAAACACTGTATGCAGTTTGTAAATCAACAGGCACTTGTGTTAAAAAGTACTTCTTTTCGCAACAATTGCATAAATAGCTTATATTATACCACATCAAATTTGTACACACCATGTACAAACTTTTTCCTAGGTTTTCTCTTCGATACCTTTGAGTGCAATTTTATACTGTTGTTTTGACGAGACCCGTTCAGTTAATGTTAACTTAATCAAATTAAATTGCAATTACTTTACTTAATTATATCTTTTTCTGTAGGTGATCTATGGCCAGACCATAGGAAATGCTGGATTTTTTGGCCAGAATTCTGGACTGTCTTCCGGATTCACTAACTCAGGCTACCCAATTGGTATTAATGGAGGAATAATTGACAGTGGCTTGGGAGGAGCAGTTATTGGAAGTGGAAGTAACGTAATTGGCACAACAGACAATGGACTTTTTGCTTATGGAACCGGACCCAATGACTTCTTACTTGGAAATGGGGTCGATATAAGCTATTGTGGTACCTTCGGTGTGTCTAGTAGCTCTTCATTAGCACCCAATGGCTTACAAGTGGTTTCGGACAATGTACTGGAAGGACCAGTTACGGTTGCTGGTCAACTTCCTTTCTTGGGAGCTGTGGCGTTGGGAGGAACCATGCCTTCTGGTGGTATTGGAGGTGTATCATATGGCAGTGGCTACTCTAATGTTGGTATTTTAGAACAAATTGGATCGCAAGTTGGTGCTACTGGCTTGAATCCATCCGGAAGTGGCTTTGGAACCAGTACTGGTTTGGGTAGTAGTTATGGAAGTGGATATGGAGTTAGCACTGGTTTTGGTAATGGAGCAGGAGCTAGTTTTGGAAGTGGTCTAGGAACTGGTTTTGGAAGCGGAATAAGTTCTGGTTTTGGAAGTGGTGTAGGCACTGGATTTGGTAGTGGATCAGGATATGGGGCTGGATTTGGAAGTGGTGTAGGAATTGGTAGTGGAATAGGTGGATTCGGGTATGGTAGTGGTATTGGCATTGGTGGATGCAGTAACGCTTATTAATTACAGAAAAACAATATACAACACTTTTACAATAAATAAAAATCAACATACTGTGGTTTCTTTTCACATATTCTCCGGTCTCCTTTCTCAGATTTTTTATGGCTTTGCTAAACATTTTTTTCGATTTATCAGTAACGTTATCAGTTTTTAAGGTTCCATTAAGGCTTTAGAACAGTTACATTAAAATCTTTACTTAAGTTTTAAAAGTTATTACTTTTTAGGTTCCGTACCCAAAGAGTAAAACGAGACCCTATTACTAATACTTCGATGTCCATCCGTTCGTCTGTCACCAGGCTGTATCTCATGAACCGGGATAGTTAGACAGTTGAAATTTTAAATTTGAAGTTTAAATACTAAAACACAGAATAAAATAAATATTTAAGGAGGCTCCCATATAATAAACGATATTTTTTTTTTCGATATCGATAACGGCAACAGGTAGACACTTGAAATATTAACAGAATATTTTGTTATATATTCAGTATAAAAATAAATAATTCAATTAAAATAAAAGAAATATTTAATTTTTAATCCCATACATCCTATTAAACGTGATTTTTTTGCCGTTTTATAATTAATAATACGGGACCCTTTTTGCGCGAGTACGACTCCAAACGAAATAATAAGTCGTGATAGAATATCTTTAAGGCGAGGCGCATTAACTCGTAAGAGCGCATCAACCAATAAAAGTAAACGCAGCAACTAGAGAGAACACATTAACTAGTAAAAACGCACGCGTTTATTCATGTGCAGGTCCCAGCAATAAAAAAAAAAACGTGTAAAAATAGAAAGTCAATCTAAATTAAATAATTTAAAAGACTCATTATAAACAAATTTGCCCATAGAACGATAAATATATAAAAACTAAAAAAACTCAAATAGAAATCTAATAAAACTCATTATACTGTTGGTAGTTTTACAATTGGATATTAAATGGTAGGTTACGTTTTAGGGTTCCGTGGTCAACAAGGAACTATTATAGTTTTGTCATGCCGCCCGTCTGCCACGCCTTAGCTCAGAGACTAAGTACTAGTTAGCTGTGTTTGGCAAAGATATACATAATTACGCTGACAATGTAAAAAACTTTAAAGGAATTTGAAATTTTTTGTCGTCTATACCATTCTGTATGTTGTTTTTGGATAAGTTGTTCAAGGATGTGCGCATACCAATTTTCGATGCTGCGTTCCGTTTGCAGAATATTAAGCCTTAAAATAAATAATTGTTCTTGGACGTGAAAAAAATTTCGCGACACTATGACTATAGCAGTAAATCAAAAAGGATAGCTAACACAGCTAAAAAGACCTTACAAGTTACAAGTTAAGGAGTTATGGTAGCCTAACTTATAAATTGAACTTGAAGATCTAAGAATGCTTCGTGTAAAATAATATAAGCTATTTATGCAATTGAAACACAAAAAACATTTTTTTTTATTGTTTTGGCTCTGAAATAAGTACAGACATAACTCGAATATTCCTCTAGTATTATCTTGCGAACACTTCACAATGGCAGCAATATACACTTTCTTTTGTTTTTTTTTAGGTATTTTTACGTTCTAAGTCACTATCTATGTATTATTAGGGAGTTTTTTCTTAAGAAGTAAACCACATCAATGCAACAATTACAGCTTTTAAGAAGGATTTTTTTTTAGATATCATTGGTATGAGATGTTAAT
Organism: Apoda limacodes; assembly: GCA_946406115.1. NCBI lineage: Eukaryota > Metazoa > Arthropoda > Insecta > Lepidoptera > Limacodidae > Apoda > Apoda limacodes. Next base: position 45,976,525 of record OX291540.1, read on the forward strand.
CACCTATTTAAAAATGTGGCGCTTTATCCCTCTACTTAAGCCATGAATTTCTCGTAGACGAACTGTAACTACACCTAGTTGCCGTGGGATTCCCACGTCGATATCCGTATCCGTATGAAGCACGAGCGGAGCTCCGGGCAAAATGTAATAATTCTATATTAGCCAGTATTAGCCATAATATACCTTCGCTTAATATTTTTAAGCTACTTTAAGTTCTTTGCCTACTGCATTTTTAATAGTTGTTAGGAAAAAGCATTCTGTTATTTCAGCTTGAAAAAGCGATTGAAGACAATACAAACGCTCAGGTATAGTTTTTAAAATGCTGGTTTCTTTGGCCTGAATCCAGGAGTCACGAACTCAGGCTATCCAAGTGGTATAAATGGAGTAATAATTGAAAATGGCTTGGGAGGAGCAGTTATTGGAAGTGGAACTAATGTGATTGGCATGACAGACAATGAACTTTTCGCTTATGGAACCGGAACCAACGACTTCTTACTTGGAAATGGTGATGATATCAGCTATTATGGTAGGTACCTTCGGTGTATCTAGTAGTTCTTCTTTAGCACCTAATGGCTTACAAGTAGTTTTGCATAATGTACTGAAAGGTCTAGTTACGGATACTGGTCAACTTACTTTCTTGGGAGCTGTGGCGTTAGAAGGAACCATGCCTTCTAGTGGTATTGGTGGTGTGTCTTATGGCAGTGGCTACTCCAATGTTGGTATTTGAGAACAAATAGGATCACAAGTTGGTGCTAATAAATTGAATTTGAAGATTTAGGTACGGTAGCGATATTGGCGTTGGCGGATGCAATAATGCTTATCAATCACATGATGAAATATATAATATCTTTACAATAAAAAAATATTAACATTATTGTGGTTTATTTTTACATTGTCTCCGGTCAGTTTTCTCAGCTTTTCTTAATAATGTATACGATTTATCAATTACTAGCTTATTCCCGCAACTTCGTCTGCGTAAACTTTTATAAAAAAACAGCTTTTGACTGTTTACTGTATTACATACAATAACATCTTATCAATCTCAACATTAAGAGCTTTGACTTGTTCAGGAGATAGTCTATAGCATTTTTGTTGGACTGGAGGACTATAGCCAGTATCAATACAATGCTCGATAAGTTGAGTCCTACCAAGGAGTTGACGTTCATCAGATATTTTGTGGAATCGATCTATGATTGCATCCGCAGTAATCTTTTGAACCTCACTCAACTCATCATAGTGAGAAAGTTTCGTATCAGAAGATACGTTCGCAACAAAAGGAAATTTAGTATCCAAATGCACTAAGTTAGCGTTTATGCAAGAAGGCATAATTTGGAAAGCTTTCCAGAAGTCAACACCAAGTAGTAGAGACTGCTTAACTTCTGGTATAACGTAGAAAGTTAAAAGCTTTCGAATTCCATTGAATTCGACCGGTAATTCAATCGACCCGATAGAAGACATTTTTGTTCCGTTTGCTACGGAACACTGAAAGTTATCGCAACGATTTACACTTAACCCAGTCTCGCAGAGTACGAGATGTGAATTATTACCTAAAATAGAGATTGCGCTACCGCTATCTAACAAACCACATAAAGTAAGATTATGTACAGAGATATTTACATAAGGAAGTACAAAATTATTTTCTTTAAAGAGAACCGAATCGACTTTGTACGATTTCTAAAAGATTTTTACCGTTTAAGCCATGCATCCCACTCGCCTTTATCAAAGAAGTTGATATGTTGAGTGACAGATTGCATACAAGATTTCTAATTTTTGTGTGTACTATCTTTAGCACAAAAATCGATTTTCTTAGGGATCAACCTTTCATTTTTCAAGTTTGAAAAACCTTTCCTTGATAAGTGATTTGGCTTAAAATCAGTATTAGAAGTAGGGTTCTCTCATACAAGTTTTTTGGATTTGAACCTTTAGTAAAATTGACCGTTTAAAGAAACACCTTTTCAAGGGTAAGGCAGGTTATATTAGTATACTCTTTCATTATATAGTAACAGCTTTTAATGCACAATATCCTAATCACATAGGGTGATTCTTAACACTCAAATATCTAGATCACAGCTATCTAATTCACAATCATATAGGACTACCTAAATAAATAGAAAGATAGCCAAACGCAAGCCTGCCTACACAGATTTTAAGTGTAGTTTTTAAAGCTTTTATTAGGGAACTAGTACACTCAGGTCTCTTCGGCCTAGAGCCCGATTCGATGTCTTGCTCGCTGTAGGCACCCCTCAGGTCAGCACCGCCGTAGAAAGAAGACGCGGATGGGTCTGATTTTACGTGGCCTAACAGCGTGTGGTGAGTAGTGAATATGCCGCCCGTGGCAGGCACAAGGTAAGGCCGCAGGTGGCTAGCACAGTGCAAGACCGCACGTGAACGTAGCTCGCCAGTAGCTTCGGCGTAGAGCAGGTCGCCCCGTAACCTTCGTGTGTAGCGGTGTTCAAGATAGCACCCCTACTGCACAAGCCGAAGGTTTGGAGTCAAGGAGAGTCCGGGCACTCGTTAGACAACAAACGTGCACCCGCATACAAAGACGTCTTCTCACGGACCTCAGTTTAGGCGTAGAGTCGTAGTAAAGCAATATATATACGTAGTATATATATACTAAGAACCGTACTGTCAAGAAGAAAGATAAATGGATTAGCGACTTACCAATAACTCACAAAACACAGAACGAGAGAAAATAAATATACAAAATTACCGAGGACGGTTTTCTTTTATAGCATGGAAGTAGATATGCAGCAATTTGTAATTTAATAATAGAATATAATTATCAACAGAATTTTTTCACGACCACGTCATGTATCTACGTAAAGTGAACTGTTTTGACTTAGCGATGTCAAACATCTAGAGATTCTTTGATCTCTAAATTTAAATTACCACAGTGGTGATGGACCTAAGAGCGAATGCCCAAAAACTTCTATCGTTTTCTACATTATCCGTTCCTTTACCGGAGATGGACCACCGGCAACGGTCGTTCCGTTAAGTATAACGTTAAGTTATAGTAATGAACTAAATGAAAAAGCTTTTCTGACCATCTGACCTTGGGTGTTTGGTCGCTCGTAGCGTCGTTGTAAGTTCACACTTTCAATATGGCGACTGTCGACCACCGGTTCAGAAAAGTGTGTTGTACTATTCACGTTCTTGACAATTATTATGTTTCTTTTTGTAATAAATACCAAGACAATATAAATACCTTTAACGGCCCTAATCGTATCTTGAGGTTAAATTTCTAGAGAAGTCGAGAAATTATTAAAATCTCATCGGGCGGAGCGCGCTCTACATAAGTATTTTGCCTTTATCGTGTTATATTATCGTAATACGCATGTGTACTCAAAATATGTACAAACCCTTATCTAAATCTTACGCATTTTTACGCACGTGTTTTAAGAAGATAAGCTTGTAAATAGTTGTTCGCTTATCTCTCTTAAAACACGTGCGTAAAAAATATTACGCACTAGATGAAATAAATGTGACACATTTAACTATAAATATTAGCAATTTGATTTTTATTAATTATTAACACAATCTGATTTTAGTGGCAACTGAAGAGAAACAGAAATTGTTTTATTAATATGAACACTTTTGGATTTTCGTTTATCTATTTGGCTTTAGCAGTGGTAAACACTATTATTTTTTCAAATTAATTTTCAAACAGGAAGATTTTTTTTTAATATAACTATACATATCGTAACTATAACCAGAATATAATTCGTCGACTTTACAATTTTCACTGTACTAGTCATCGTTTACCAGTTTATTTTTCCGTCCAATATTTGATTTTTATACAGTGTAATATAATATTTTTCAGAACACCTACGCACAAGTTCTTCGAACACCATTTACAGCACCGGGCCCTTTCATAGCACCCGGCGCATGTGTAGCACCTCAATTGTTAGCACAGCCTCAAGTCATCGCTCCCACCTACGTATCTCCAACCACAAACATTGTACCACAAGTCATTCCTCAATCTCTAACTTCTATCTTTCCAACTAACACTGTAGCAAATAATCTAGCAGATACACTATCGTTGCTTACGGTTAGCAATCTGTTGGCTGATAAGTTACCATTTGGATACCCAGATGTAGTTGCTGGTCTACCAATTGCAGCTCCTATAGCTTCTCCTTATGGCTGTGGATGTGGTGGACTTAGTTATATTTACTAATACTATAAATTTATAAGGGGTTGTTAAATAATATAAAGAGTATACGGTGTAAAATTAAAAGTAGTTGACTTGAGGATATGAAAGATATTGAAGCACTAGTAAATAGTGTTGTTGGAAACTAGTAAAGCTGCGAATGTAACGAGTGACTAATATATGTCACAAACTAATTAATTTGATCCTTTATTATGTTATTTTAAACTAGTCCAAGATTTAAGGTATACAGGATTTTAGTTTTTCATACAAATTGTCTCAAATACGTACATGGGACAAATTTTTACAATGTGTTTAGTTGTCACATTGTTGTTGTGACTGTTTTTAAAGTTTACAAAACATATCGTAACTAGAATATAGTTGATTTTAAATACAATTTTTACTGTGTATTAATGTAATAACTATTTCTATTAATAATTAATCCGAGACATTTTTTTCCGCGTAAGACTTCTAGTTAGTAAAAACATTTCTCAGCGTTTTGGTAAATAAATGTTATTATATTAATAAACTCAATTCGTTTCTATGAAACACGCTACGAGGCGCCGCGGGTTTATATTCTTTATTTTTTTTTATCATTTTATATACTGTTTTTACACTGAAAAAAATATAATAGTTGTGTCATATAGTACTAAAATAATTCTAAAGTCAACTAAATTCTGGTTACAATTCTTATTTTTGATTGTAAGTGTAAATTTTTAAATTTTCTATTAAATATACTAACTGTAACCTGAATTTAGTAGTTTTTTAGGTAATTAATGTATGTATTTATTTCATTTATTTCTTTTTAAAAATTACATTATGTCTTAAAAAATATACATAATAAATTCAAAACAAAGATCGTCAAATACAAAAATAAAATTATAAGGAATAATAATATTCAAAACAAATATGTCAAAAATGTAAAGCAAAAACTAAATAAATTGAGTCAATATTCAATACGAAATGTCTAAATGTCAAAATAAAAATAAAGAAATGTCAAAATTAAAAACGAATAAATAAATGTAATCAAAATTAATTGAAGAAATAGATAAAATAAAAATAAAAATCACAGCATTTCACTGTATTCTTTGACAGAATACAGTGATTTCGTCAATAAAAGTTCTATGACACAAGCCACTGATTTTTTGTGGACATTTTTTTTTTTTACTGTAGAAATAAATTGAAAAGTGCTGCTGAATCTTTCATATCTTTCAAAAGACATGTCAAATTTTATTAAATTTGAATAAAGAAACTACAAGTAATTTATTTGATTGCGATACTTTACTCTTTTTCAGAAACTGTAAATTTTTCATAGCTTGCTAGTATTCATGCAATCCAGTGTCTGTTAGTAGCACACTGAAAATAGTGATATCACAACTGGACGGAATTTGACGTCTCTATTGTATTCTGTGATTTGAGTAAAAATAAACAAGTTTATTGAAGATTTTTATTTAAAATGTCTTATTGTTTTGCACCTAGTTGCAATCATGGCTGAAGTTATTTCTATTCCAAACAAAAAAAAACAGTAAATGGAAAAACTGTTATGAAATGAAAGAAATGTATGTTAGCAATATTTTTACCAGTTTTAAAATGCTTATTTTGTTATTAATTTTACTATAACTGCGAGAAAAGCATTTTAATTTTAATTTTAATTTTAATTATTATTTTTAGTTCAGCGGTTTTTTTTTATATATATATTACCTTGATAAAGTGCATTTGTTACTCAAATGATAAATATATCCTCACTTTGTGATATCACTTTTTTACAGTCTTGTTATTAAATAAATGTTTAATGGTTTTGTTTTTAAGTGTTCTTTTTTTTGTTCAATAAATAAATGTCATACCAGCTACTTATTTTTTTTTATTTTTGCCAATCTCTTGGCAAAAAATATCTTGTTGAAGAACAAATAAATGACAAATGTATCATATTGATGAAACGAAAATAATCAAATACGATACGTAAACGATTACTGGGGCATTTAGCAGCTCAGAGCTAAGAGGTTTAGTTGGCATTTCCTGCTAAAAGCGACCACTTTTGTGGTCTAAAATTAGTTTATGACCAGTTTTATATTTTTAACATTTAGATTTTTGGAATTTACCTTCTACGAAGATGAAATAAGATATGTCTAATAGCGGCGCCACTTAGCTGCAATAAGCGCCTTAACCATTGATATGCTTTATGCTAGTTGTTGTAAATGAGAAATGTAAAAAAAAAAAATTAACATAAACTAATTATTAAGAAAGAATTTCCATGCAAACCTCTAACCCCCATTTTACTCTGTCGAGCGATGAATTTTCGAAATCAATTCCTTAGCGCTTGCCTAAATTATATCAAGAACTTCTTACATGCAAAATTTTAAGTCTCAAAACTGTCTTTTCTTAGTGCTTCTCTACACTATCAATAGGCTTAACCCTTAAAAACATGTCTCTTTTATCTCTGGTTTAGGCTGTGCGTTAATATTATCAGTCAGTTATTTGGTCAATCAGTGATATAGTTTTATACATTTATTTGTTGGCTGCGGTTTCCCTAACTGATAAGGCAATTCCCGTGGGAACTTTGGTTCGGGATGAAATATTTTATTGGCAATTTCTGTCCCTAAATCTATCTCTAAGCCAAAACCCAAGCCAATTGTATGCATTCATACAATTTGAAAAATAGAACCGCGTAAAAAAGTTATTTACGTGGGAAATCTTGTTCGGGAACAAAATCATTCTATATCCATCTCAATCACCCAAGCTATACATACATGCGACGAAAATCAGGTTACATGTGTGTAGTTGCTATCCCTCCGGGTTTCCCCGGATTGGTCCTAGTTTAGAGGGCGTCGGGGGAGCGTCCGGACGGGGTTTCGTTTATAGTCCGGGTTCAGAAGTTTTTAAAAACTTTAAGAACCTTTTGTTTTGATAACAGAATAAAAAATGTAAGACTTCAAGACAGTTACAGAGAGTCAGTACAGAGTAAGACAGTTTATTAAAAGGTTTTTTAAGGAGACCAAATTCAGATTTTTTTTTTTGACAGAAACTGTTGACATGTCCGGGTTCTAAGCTAAAAACATACCTTAATCAAATCAAAATATAACTTGTAACTAAGGGATAATGTAGTTTTCTAAAAGTTAAGGATTTTTTATAATCAGTTTAGTATTTCAAGGAAAACCCATCAGAGATGTGCCGGATCGTACAAAATATATATCCGGATACAGATACGCATCATTAGGGTCAAGATCCGTGAATACGGATATGGATACTGATGACAACTTTCGTGTGAATCGGGGACCGGTGCGCGTAATATGTGATTGTAAGATATAATAGAGACAATTTTAATTATTAGAAACTCTAGCGACAATTATTGCAGTTAGCATATCATTAATTTAAAAAAGGTTTGATCTCACTAAAAAAAGAAAATGTCTTTTATTGTAATACAACTTGCTTTAGCTAATTATGAATGTGCCAAATATGTGATTATTGTAAATAAGAAAATAATAAAAATTTAACATAGCCGGCTTTTGTTGCCTTTACATGCAATAATTAATAAAATCAAAAGATCCGTAAAAAAGATGCGGACACGTATACGAATACGGACTTATTGCAGATATACGGATATCCAAAACGTCACTGCCACCTACATCTATATCTCCATTATATTAGTTTATACTGTAGATAAGTTTTGACGCTGGTATTGGGTAAGGTTGCCTTATGGTAGTAAAAAAAGCCTATATTTTTAAGTTATCGGGAGTTAAGTCTGTAGGTTAGGAACAGGAATAAGATCGAGAACAGAAAATAAAACATCTATATTTTCTTACTCTGACGCTGACAAACTTGCGGCGAACAGCTAGTTTATTATCAAAAATATATGAAAGCTTGGGATTTATTTTTATGGGTTTAAAGCTTGTTTATATTACCCCGTTTCTTGTATTGAGTCTACCCTTGATTTTTTATGATTTGTCTGTTTTAAGACTAACGTAGCCGGCGAAAACGGAACCCTTATCGTTTCATTATGTCCGTCCATCTCTATCTCTCATTCTCATAATGCCGCTGTTAGATCTTGATAAATACTTTTAACAAAAATTAGTTAACAAAACCGGTTTATAAGATTCAGGGATTTGCAATAATTCTCTTTTTACAAAACCGTTAATGCGTCTTGGAAACGCAATTGGCTGGTTTTTAACCCCAGACGAAAACATAGGGGTAGTATAAGTTTGACGCAAGTTTGAATTTAATCACTTGTATGGATTTTAATTTACCTTTTTTTTTGTTTGAAAGGTGATTGGCTCTACAGTGTTATTAGCCATGACTTAAAAAAATCTGTAAAGCCATTCGAAGATCACCAGCTCTTTTCTAACTAATAAAGCACTTACACGGGTCCACTCGACTCAATTAATCATTACCTGCTGCAGCAGCGTCACCTGAAATTTGCAGGATAGCCAACTCCTTACGAAGTTACAACAGGGGTATCAATTGTTACTTATTTATTAGTGAATCCGCTATAATGACACATATTGTGTGAAAATTTCAGGTTTATTTTTTGGGTACGAAACTCAAAAAAATCTCACTCTAAAGAGTTCAACATCAAATTTCAAAAAAGAGCAAAGGTGAGCAAAATTCATGTTTCATTCATTAATGTTATATGAGAATCCATTTTAACACGGTTTCTACTGTGAATGCGCAAAATAAATGGCTGTCATTGTTTTGGTCGATATATGTAGGCCTTTTGATTTTTTTAGTAAACAGTTTTAACAATAGAGCGTAAGTATTGTGCGTATTATTATTTTATGCAAATAATATTAATAACAATTTAAAAATATTTTCTTAAGTAAGTACATATTCCATTACGGCATATTTCTATTTCTCTGAACTACATAGTTTTAGAGTAAAATATAAAATATATACATTTATATTTATATATATTACTGACTGCTGCCTTCTCCCGCGTGGACTATTGAAAAAAAAAGGTATCTCTTTACTGTAGGTATATGGTTTTACCTACAATAATATCTACTTTCTCATACAAAAGGATAAAAAGCCTCTATTTTGCCGTTAAGGGGATGATTTTCGTAAAACGGTGAAACTTGTCATTCTTAATTTTAAACCTCAAGGCATAATATCAAATTTTATGCATGTAGCTCTAAAAATTTTATCCCCTTATAAGATAATTTTGCAAATTTCATTCTCTATTTTGAGCACTAATAGATCAGTCACTGAGTCAGTTTCTTCTTTTACACAAATATATTCAAACATACATAAATCTATCTAATTATAGATAGATTTATGTATGTGTGAATATTTTTGTTTGCAACTTAAAACCTACAGTTTAAGAATCGTTTTATTTCATTTTATTTGGGGAGAATTCGTCTAATTCGTTGGACTATATTCAAACTTTGTTTTTATATATATTTTACAATTTTTAATCCTCCAAACTCTATTATTTTGCGCCCTTTTTTACCCCTCCGTCCCACCCTCTTATTATCTTCTCTTAAGGGAAGTTATTATAATCTATACATATAAAATGCTTTGTCCTGAATGACTGTTGGATCCACGCACAGCCTAAACCGCTGATCGTTGAGACCTGAAACTTGGAGGGTGTGTTCTTTTTACGACTTAGGCATCCGATAAGAAAGGATTTTTCGAAATTCTACCCCTAAGGGGTGAAAAGGGGGGGCAAAGTTTGTATGGGACAACGTCCAATCTACTTAAAATTTTCCATAAACCTTTTTTAAACAGAATTAATGGAAGACGTGTTTCGTATTTTATTGAAATTTATCCCCTAACGGGGTTAAACAGTTATTTTGGCGGTCATTTGCTTCGAAGTTGATATCAACACTCCTTAGTGCATTTGATTTAAATTACATTTTATTTTGACACATGTTTGAAAACTCAATTCGATTTTATTCAAAAAAGGCTGAACTCACTTAAAAACATATTTTTTTTTTACATTTTGAGACCTGACCCTTTGCCATCATTTTTTTGCTCCTCGATATCTCAAGAACCAATAGAACATATCACTTGAAATGCCACCTCATGACTAAGATCTAAAAAGAGTTTGAACAAACTCGAACCAGCGGTTTGACTGAGCGTTTTTTTTTAAAGATGCAAAAAATACTCTTAAGAGAAGTTGCTGGTCCGGTACTTGCAACCGAACTATTTTTTTTCAAAATTATTGTGTTCTGATAACTTGAAAATAAACAACAACTCTTATATAAGTTTTTAGATATGTGCAATGACCTAAGTAAAAGGTCATTTGATATCCACAATAATTGTTATCCTACAAAATGACACGCACTTAGTACGTTTTTTTTATCTTAAACCTAATGAAATAGGCTTAGAAACGAGGGTTAGATAAAACCGTAGTATGGTTACATTAAATTACTTACCCAATGACCTAGATACCTAACCATTGTGACATATTGACCTATAAGTAACAGATGTATTTCTAAAGATTCACAGCTTACACTTAACATTAGAAGTAACGAGAATCAACGGAAGTGAACCAGTATCAACAATGAACTCCTTTGTCGTATTTGTCGCCATAGTGGCTTCCTTACAAGTAAGAATATTTTGAATATATAAAAAACTAGTTGCTTGCATTCTAAAACTTTTCCTACTTCTCCTAATGGGTCTCTTTGCCCGTAGCTAGTGGCCTAGTTACATTCGTGTACCTGAAACGATATGTAAAGTAAGGCAACGTCGGGTGAGGTCAGTCATTCAATGGGTGACCGCTGTAGTGGCACATTTTACTGAGCTCTTTCGGGTTTCGGCAGGGTCATTAAACCGTTAGTCATGGCTGTTGTCATATCACAGCAGTGGTTAAGTCAATTGTAGTTCGACAGTCGAATGGCTACTAGTTCGGTAACTGTTTGGTAGACTATGGTCCAAGCGTCCTCCAAGAAAAAGGGGGCTTGTACCATAGTCCAGCACTCTTTCCTGTGCTAAAGTAGCGCTTGAGACAACCTAAAGTCAAACCCACCCTCGAATACTGACTGTCTGTTCGTCCGTTCATACGAGTATTCCTCGGGTCTCTATATTTTTTTAATGGAATGAGCAACAGACTTGATATTTTTCATATCTTGTGTAGAATATTTACCCAAAACCAAATATTTCAATTAAAATATTTTCTTTTTCAGGCCATCAACGCACAGTTTATAACACCAGTAGCATCACCATTGCTAACAGGCCCGTTGATCTCCTCTCTATCTCCTTTCTGTTCATCTGGTCTATCTCCGTTTGCTACATCTCCTATCATATCTCTGCCGGGTACAACCATCGTCCAAACCGACAGTGTTGCCAACAACCTGGCTGACACATTGTCTCTGCTCACTGTATCCAATCTCCTTGCTGATACTCTGCCTTATGGTTACCCTTTGGTATCTTCTTTGCCGTTGTCAGCACCTCTAGGCTATGGTGGCTGTGGATGTGGCGGTCTTAACTACATTTTTTAATTCAGTCAGCAGTGTTTACCCGAATATGTACACTGCGTTTTATTTTTTGGCTGAAATTGTTATGTAGATCAAAATTTAAAAAAAAACTAAAAAAGGGGTTTTTGAATGTTATCGTACTTTTCTTAATTACTTAAAAAATATGAGTTTTGTTTTAAAGTTTTATTTTTGTTAAGAAATAAAATATATTTTTTTTTAAATTAATTTTTTTTTTATCCTAATACTAATAAAATTTATTTGTATATTGTATTAATGAAGTATTCTAAATATTTAAAATAATTATTGAAAAGAAACCCAGTCAACATATTTGAGTCTGGGATGCTATCTCGCCTCAGTAAAAGCGTCAGAGTTGTGGTGGGTGCCGGGAATGCAAGGCAGATCAAACGGCGCAAATATAAAAGTTAATTGTTAAGCTACGTATTTGATGCCCTGCCAATGGGGACCTTCAATTTATTAAAGAGGTTGCTCCCTTTTTAGTAGCAGCTGCATGTGAGCTGAGCTCTTTCTCCGCTCAGTGAACTAGGATCTCTATTTAGCGAGGTAATGCAGTCAACATTCTTGCTACCCTTTTTTGATTATTAGGTTTTTTTCATTTACTTTCAATTTACAAACACAAACAATGACAAATTGAGCTTTAAATATCGTTTCCAAAAAACAAATACGTCACTGTTTCTCTTTTAAATAAGCTAGATGGCGCTGTAACAGTAATTTAAGACGGTAGATGACTCGGGCCCTCTTACACTTAGCCAGTTTTTGTTATTTGTTGTTGAACTTTAGAGCTCACACACATAACATATAGCTAAAGATTAAAGCTAGTAATATGTGTTACTTTTTTTACGATAAAGCAACTATGTATGTTATTAAGAGTTTAAAGAGGTTACACAATTGTTGTTGGAAAGTTGTAAGCGGTCATCCATACTACTACTACTAGCATTCTACGCCCATACTAGGACTACCCAAGTCCGACGTTGCTGAACTTTGCATAACGTTTCCAACAAATGTGTTACTGTTTCTCTTAATAATAAGCTAGATGGTGCTGTACCGGTAATTTAAAATAGTATTGACTTGGGCCCGTCTCACACTCAGCCGGTTATTATTATTTGTTTTTATACTTTAGAGTCCACGCTATTTTTCACTGTAAGTTTGAAGTTGTATGTATTACTGTTTTTACTATACAGCAAAAACAATGAAAATGTGTTTCTTGTATGGGGACCCCCCTTAAATATTTTTTTAATACTTGTTAGATAAACCCCCATAATAAAACATATTCTGTGAAAAATTCATGCTTCTACCTATTTCGGTCTTAAACATAGAGCATTTTACTGGTTGGAGAGACAGACAGACGGAAAGACAGGCTGACAAAAAGACAGCGTAGGCTTAGTAATAGGGCTCCGTTGGCACTCTCTGAGTACGGAACCCTAAAAATTAATAAAATAGTTAAAAAAAATCATTATATTATCATAGTTTAAAACATTAAATTAATCATTGAATTATATGATGTGAGAGTAGGTCTAAATATTGGGAAAATTAAAATTTAATATCTGCCAACTTTTACACTACTCACACTTACTCCACCGACCATACGCAATAGATTGTGCGACTTTCAGAAATTCTACCCCTAAGTGGGTGAAAAAGGGTCAATGTGATTCCTTGATCCCATCTACTTCAAATTTTGCATAAAGAATTGATGATATACGTTTTTTGTATTTTATTGAACTACTACTACTGTTATAAAGGGTAGAAAGTTATTTTGTCGGTTATTTGCTTCGAAGTTGATATCAATACTCCTTAGTACTTTTGATTTAAATTACATTTTATTTGACACATGTTTGACACCTCAATTCGATTTTATTTAAAACATAAGCAAATACTCTTTAAAGTTGGAATGTCTCGAAAGTCACCGTAATATATTAGTACCTAGTTTGAAGGTTTCTAAGCTTAAAGAGGTTATGTACTTTGTGTATGTTTGATTTCTTGTGTAATGATACTTGTAATTTTCTTTTCCTACTTATACACAAATAAAATGCTTTGTCCTGAATGACTGACTAACGGATCATCGCACAGGCTAAACCGCTGATCGTAGAGACCTAAAACTTGGATAGTGTATTCTTTGTATAACGTAGGCATCCGATAAGAAAGGATTTTCCGAAAAGGTCCAGTGCGAGTCGGACTCGCGCAATAAGGGTAAACCGATTGTAATGAAATTTTGGTAAGTTGTTATACACGCGCCGGGGAATGGTTCTGAGAAAGTAAAAAGGTTCATGTGCAAGTGAGACAGGGTCAAGTGCGAGTCGGACTCGCGCAATAAGGGTAAACCGATTGTGATGAAATTTTACAGAATAGGTTGGTGCGGTAGTTGTTTTAAAGAAAGAAACAACGTTCGCCAGGTCAGCTAATTTTTCCTTTGGTTTGATTTGGTGCATCTTTGCGAGGGCACTACCGTCACAGAGATAATAGCTGAAAGTATATTGATAAAATTGATTACCTAGGTACCTAAAAACACCGTAGCGGTCACTTAACCCCAGAGTTTATATTTCGGTGAATGCGGGTGTAGATTGCTAAACAAAAAATTCAATTTTCGTTTTTTAGTTGATTATTATTCTCACTGAAGCAATGACGAATAAGTTCCAAGGTCCAACAAGGCATGCACATTTGTTGGAAAAATAAGAGACTGGTTGAAAGTTGTCTTTTGGACAATAATAAATATATTCATTACTTTTATATGTTATTTTTTTTTAAAAAAAAACGGAATTAAATTTAGGTCTATGTACCTAGTAATAAATAACATTTGCCATAGGCTGCTATTACGTTGAGGAATTTTTAATAAGTAAAGTTTTATGCAAAGTTTCAATGGAAATTGTGACATCCGCAATGCGGTTATCGTAAAATACTGTAAAAAAACGCATAATATTAAAAGATTTGCAAGCTAAGACACGTAAATCGGTAAAAAGTCGTTGCATTGCGGTAGAATAGACTTAGTAAGAGTGCATACTATTTCGCTCAGAGTAATGTTTAGGGACAAAGGCTGACAAATAATTATTTCATGAATGAAAGATCCCACGGGAATAACTGACATAGCCTAAAGCATAAGTTATAGAGGCGTAAAATTAACATTTTACGCGGCACTCACTCTCTCACTGTCACATCGTCAGAGTGCATACAATTTGGCTTGAGTGTCGGCTTAGAGTTATGCTTAGGGACAGAAGCTGACAAAAGATATAAACTAGACCAGAAACCTAGACTAAACCAAAAGTAACAGAAACGTAAAATTTTCATGGTAATTGATAGTGGACTGTACACATAGTTGTGGACTAAGGAAGGAATTTTAAAAGTTACCTGACTAAAGGGTTTAAAGTTGGGGTTTGAAGCCAGCAAAAAATAATTATAATATAACTCTTACAACGAGGTTAAAAATTCTGTGCGATGTTAGTTTCAAAATTATACATAATATAATACAAAATATAATATCGCTATCGCTGCAATTTACCGATATCCTATGAATAACATAACACAATTTTACATTCTTATGTCTAGATTACGTAATAGTTATAGCGATCGACTGCTATCGAGTAGCTATCGTTGTAATAATAACATTGCGCATCACAAAGTGATTAATATAGTGAATGCCATTATGTTAAATTGTGCGGCAAAAACATAAATAACCTTACTACTAAAAGTTTACATGAAAGATATATTCGCAGTTATAACAAGCAAATCCATCAATTTTCAAATAGCTGACTTGAAGTAAGTACCTATTTGTAACCTTTACATTCTATGCAATTTAAAAACCAAAACTTAGGGCTAATATATAGGCTAGAGCGCATAAATGCGCAGTTTTACTCTTCTTTTTCACTATAAGCATTTTGGTACTAATACTATCCATTCCATTGCTTACATTGACTTCCAGTTGAGCTACGATTTTTGATACTTCCTCTTTGGTGCAAGGTGTTGTGAATAATATATGTTGCATTGTTTGTATTTGAAGTGTGACTGTGGTATGTTCGAGGATCTTTCTGGATCTTTATGTTTCTAGAACATAGCTGTGAGCTAAACGTTGCCACTTTAGCAAATAAAACTCACAGATATATTCCAGAAACATTACAAGATATGTCTTAAAATTTACTAGTAGTACGTTTTCTGAATATGTTTTGTACGACAAGGAAATAAAAAATGTCTAATGGTAGTGGTACTTAGGTGCTTTATGCGTCTTAAATTAAAGTTTGCAAACCCTCAATCTGTGTAAATTCTATTAATCGGCCAAGTATGTATTTTTCTAAGAGTTCTGAAAAATATATGAGATTAGTTTTTTTTGGGATTTTTTTTTTGACTGAGATTTAGTTCAAAGTATATCAAATTGATTTTTTTAGGAACAACCTCTATTAATCGTGCTGGAGTGCATGAAAGGAACTTCCCCGCGTGACACACTTAGAGCCTCCGATGATTACACTCGTCACAGCATCTGACGCACCCTGGGAAACGAGCAGTACAAATTACTGAGCGGTTAATCCTTTCAACACGATGGTTCCACTAAATTCAAAATGCGATCACCAACGGCACTATTTAGAGCCACCCCTGACCGTCATCAATATAGAGGGCTTCTCACGAGACAAAGCGCTACTCCTTTTGAAAATATACAACAAGACGCTATGCCACATCCTATGCGTCCAAGAAACCCATCGTGACGGAGGCTAAACTCAGCCACAGATTCTCGGACTGACATTTTTTTTTTATTGTATTCAATAGCGGTTTAAAATAGCGGAGATACCGTACCCAAAACATGGCAGTGCTATTTTTGCCAAGCCAGACATTTTGATTACGTCTTCTTGTTCGGTCTGTCGAGACACTAAGAAGCTCATAACCGTAGACACTGGAACATGCATAGTCTCATGAGTGTACAAACCGCCTGGCCAACCATTTCTACCGTCGCACCTCAGCGGCTCAAATGACAGATGTGCCAGACTGGTTGTTGGCGATATTAATAGCCACCACACGCTGTCGGGTTACTGTGAGACAAATCACGACGGTGAGGCAGTTAAAGCATGGGTGAAGGCCAACGGCCTTGCTCTGCTACACAACCCTAAAATTTACCGACGTCTTTCAACAGCGGACGATGGCGGCATGGCTACAACCCTGACCTCATCTGTGTCAGTGAAAATATCAGCCCCAGTACTCAAAATCCATTGTAAGCCTATACCGAGAACACAACATAGAACCATAATGTGCCAGGTACGGGCTGTAGTGCAGCCAATCAAGGTCCGACAAAATTTCTACTTCACAAATTCCGATTGGGACAAATTCTCCACAAACATAGATAGACAGCTGCTCCCATTAAGACCTGTGGCATCAAACTATGACAAATTTGTCAAAATCATCCGGGCCGTGTTATATCAATCAATACCTAGAGGTTGCCGGACAAACTACATCCCTGGTCTAAAAACACCTACGAAACTCAGTTCGTTTACGACCTCTACTCTGAAGAAACCATACAAACAGGTACAGAGCTGATGAAAGAAGTAGCTAAGATCCGTAGGAAAAAGTGAGATGATACCGTCAGAAACATTGACATGACACAGTAAGAAAGCATGGGCCACCCTCCACAAACTTATCGGCGATGTGCCGGCCGCCACAGAACGAGGACAAGCCACAGCTAACCCGGTTGCTAACTCCTTAAACAAGCCACTCCACCGAAGGCCAGAAACCACAATACCACTGGAAACTCAGGAAAATAGCGAGTTAAGCAATCCGTTCGCACTGAATGAACTTGCCACTGCAATGAAAAACCTGAGAAATGGAAAAGCAGCAGGCGTGGACGACCTTACAGTGGAGCAACTTCACCATCTCAGACCAGTGCCGATATCATGGCTTCTGGCTTCTTACAATGACTGCCTAGTGAAGCTCAACATACCAAGAGTCTGGCGAAAATCAATGGTAATCGCGCTACTGAAATCCTGGGCAATGCTCCTCTGACGCAAGCTACCGTCCTATTTCCTTACTCTGCCACACCCACAAGTTATTTGAGCGACTAGTGCTAAACCGACTGACACCTGCAGCTTATTCCAGAACATGCTGGGTTCCGTCCCGGAAAGTCGTGTACGAGCCAGTTGCTTAAGCTCACGCAACACATTGAGGACGGTTTCGAACTTGGCACGATCACCGGCGTGGCGTTTTTAAGAAAAAGCAAAGAAAATTTTTATTCGACGGTACAACAGAACTCAACACGTTAAAAACATATGTAATTAGAAATTTAATAAAAAATAAAGAGAAAAAAAAACATAAAAAAAAATACAAATCACAGAAAAATAAAAAACGAATTTAACATTTCTAGAAAGAACATATAGATATTAGACCTGTGCTGCAGTGCATCGCCGAATTGGTGTCAACTCAGCATAATATGCTGCAGTCTATAGTAGGCTACAGCGCTGATTTTTAGCTGATACCCTCAGATGAGTAGTGAGCGAGAGGTTTTTTTTCGACCTTTCTACGGCCTACGACACAGTCAATATCAGGCTTCTTCTGTCTTAAGTTGCAAATGTCACAAGGGATACTGGTTTTCTTTGGATTCTGGGCAAACTGCACTTCAACCCTCGTTTTCAAGCCTTATTTCATTTGGAAAGAAGCCGCTGTCGATGTCTACGTCTCCCTCAGAGTAGCATGCTGGCCCCTACTCTCTTTAATAAATACACCGACGACCAGCTTAGCCCACCAGAAACGGAGACGAAAGCAGGAGCACGACCCGCGATACTCACTGCACAATCATTATCCACCGCCTACCCGTCTTAAGAGCCGCAAAAGCTTTGTACGGAACACCAGCCCCCTGTTTGGCGAACCTTCCAAAGAGCGCTGTTCGCTGCGGCAAAACCAGTGCGGTAAGCATATATTTGCAAGCCTTAAAAAAAGTACTGCCTGGCCAAAAAGAATCATGGCCCACATTGAAGGCGCTTAACAGGCTCAGGCATCAAGTTGGTCGCTGTAAGCAGAACACGGCCAGATGGGAATGGCTCCGTAGTCGCTCAACCCAATGTGACTGCAACACAGCGCCACAATTTATGGGGCACCTGCTAACATGCCCCGCATGCCCACACTCCTATACTGAGCGTAACCTGCGACACGCTACGGCCAGGGCCGTCAACACCGCTGCCTACTGGGCATCAAGTATTTAAAGGGATACCGACACGAAAAGAAGAATAACTGTACTTTTTTTGAAGCAAAAAGAAAATATACAAATAAAGAAGGCACAAAAAAAAACTCCTAACTTACAATAAAGGTACGAAGTATGTTTTATGATATTGCGCAGGTTTATTATGTAAGCAATGTTAACAAGCCATAATCAGGTTGTAATAAACGTAACAAAAATATAAAAAATATAATATTTATCGATTGTACTTACTAAAGATATTATTCTTATTAATTCTTATACTTATTATCTTAACATAAGTCAGCATAAGTCAGGGATTTGGAAATAATTAATTTTATTAGAAATAATGACTATGAGATTAAAGTATTTGCTGATATCATTAAATGGTAGTTTATTTATAGTTTTCGTTCTGAAATTCGTATTTTTCTGATTCGGGATTAATTTACTACTTGCAGTCCTTGTGTAGTAAAATTTTCGGTCTGTGAATTATTTCTAGGAATAATTTCCTTATTTTCTCATAAAGGTACGTGTACATTATTCTAGTACATATAGTAGTTAATTTCAACTGTAGTTAGTCTTTCATTATGCGGCCATAGGGCCTTAACGAGTGTGCACAATGGCGACAAAAATTATAGAAAAAAACCGACCAAATATAAAACATATTTTTAATGTAACCTTATCTAATAATCTGCACACTGTATATTTAGTCGGGTAGTAACGTTTCTACAGTGGCTATGGCCACCTACAATGTCTTACCTAGAAAGATCTTTCTGTTTTTCCAGTTACATTCAATGTTATTAATAACTTTTTGATGCGTAAGTAATGTACGATAAAACAATCGATACTCGTTAACAGAGGTTGCAATTTCTAATACGTAATCTTGCTGTGGAAATGTAAAATTGTGTTATTTTATGAAATATTGTTATTACATTAGAACTCCTAGTGACTTATAAAGTCCTAGTACATCAATCTTATAAACACACAAAATCTTTATTGAAGTAAGAAATACAATATAAATATACATACACACAAATAATCTTTCTTCGTTTAGGACTCCTTGAAGGTTAGAGTCTTCGAAAAAAATATAATATACATGTCATATCTATGGCTATATCATCAATATAAATAAATACTTTCACAACAAAGATGCAGTCAAAAGATTAACCTCTAGCCAGGACTTGAACCTGCGACTCTTACATTCCGTATGTGCGTATGTAGTTAGGATTTTCATCAGTAAGACTTGTGCCTCGGTAGCTCAGTGGTAAAGCACTTACACCCTGTGCACCCGGATTCTAGCTTGACATATTTGACTCGTTTCAACAACAGGCTGCGAGAATTATCGACGATCCCAAACTCACTTGCTGTATCGAGTCCTTAAGTCTGAGGAGAGACTTTGCCAAGGAATTGTTCGAAATGATACCTACGGCTACTTTCTACCAGCTCACCGCTCGCCATCGGCAGGAAATTCATTCTCACACTTTAGAACCGAAAGGGTTAGGGGAGAAACTTCCTCCCGCGAAAGCTCGGGTTGCGGTATGGGTTCCTTCAAGATAAAAGATATTAGATTTTTGAAGGGTCGGCAACGCCCTAGTGATACCCCTGGTGTTGCAAGCGTCCATAGGCTACGGTGACCGCTTACCATCAGGCTGACCGTAAGCTTGTTTGCTACCTTAGTGGCATAAAAAAAACTAATCGCGACATATGTCGATTTATTTGACAATATTTGTCCAACGGCATAATTAAGTTTGTCCCTCAATACAGTTCACCTTTTACGAAAACCTCGGTGCGTGAGTCTGACTCGCTTATGACCAGTTTTTTTTTGTTTAAACGCGCTAATATCTTTTACTACTAGTTTGATTTAATCAATTTTTTTTCCATTTGCCCAATCCTGAAGGAATGTTTGGTGATATTGTGATATTTTAGACTAAACCTATATAATTCATTAATGAAGGTTTGATATGAAAAAAAAAACAATTTAAAATAAAACTATTTTTATTTCTTTAAACAAAAGTCACAAATTAATGGAAAAAAATAATAACCAAAAAAATTAAACTACGATAACAGTCGAAATGGTTTTTTTTTCTAAAAAATTTTTTTAGGCAAAACATAATAAACACAAAAAACAGTGCGAGTTCGATTAATTACACAAACAACAACAAAAAGTTTACTTGCTGCATTTATGTAACTGTCTTTAGACTATTTTTGCTAGATGGCACTTTGGTATTTTATATATACCCAACGGGTGCGGGTCCCGAAAAATTTATATTCTGGTAAAAATAGCCAAGTCAATTAAAAAACGTAGCTAAGACCGCCGCATCCACAGCCACCATAGCTTAGAGGTGCTGACAATGGCAAAGAAGATACCATAGGATAGCCGTAAGGCAGAGTATCAGCAAGGAGATTGGATACAGTGAGCAGAGACAATGTGTCAGCCAGGTTGTTGGCAACACTGTCGGTTTGGACGATTGTTGCACCCGGCAGAGATATGATAGGAGATGTAGCAAATGGAGACAGACCAGATGAACAGAAAGGAGATAGAGAGGAGATCAACGGGCTTGTTAGCAGTGGTGATGCTACTGGTGTTATAAACTGTGCGTTGATGGCCTGAAAAAGAAAATATTTTAATTGAAATATTTGGTTTTGGGTAAATATTCTACACAAGATATGAAAAATATCAAGTCTGTTGCTCATTCCATTAAAAAAATATAGAGACCCGAGGAATACTCGTATGAACGGACGAACAGACAGTCAGTATTCGAGGGTGGGTTTGACTTTAGGTTGTCTCAAGCGCTGCTTTAGTTCAGGAAAGCGTGCTGGACTATGGTACAAGCCCCCTTTTTCTTGGAGGACGCTTGGACCATAGTCTACCAAACAGTTACCGAACTAGTAGCCATTCGACTGTCGAACTACAATTGACTTAACCACTGCTGTGATATGACAACAGCCATGACTAACGGTTTAATGACCCTGCCGAAACCCGAAAGAGCTCAGTAAAATGTGCCACTACAGCGGTCACCCATTGAATGACTGACCTCACCCGACGTTGCCTTACTTTACATATCGTTTCAGATACACAAATGTAACTAGGCCACTAGCTACGGGTAAAGAGACCCATTAGGAGAAGTAGGAAAAGTTTTAGAATGCAAGCAACTAGTTTTTTATATATTCAAAATATTCTTACTTGTAAGGAAGCCACTATGGCGACAAATACGACAAAGGAGTTCATTGTTGATACTGGTTCACTTCCGTTGATTCTCGTTACTTCTAATGTTAAGTGTAAGCTGTGAATCTTTAGAAATACATCTGTTACTTATAGGTCAATATGTCACAATGGTTAGGTATCTAGGTCATTGGGTAAGCAATTTGGTGTTACAATACTACGGTTGTCTCCGATCTGTCACAGCCTAAACAATCATTTTATTTATACAGTCGGCCATCAAAGGTGTCTAGGCAAAGCAATCGTCAGGCGGCGAGACTGGGGACTCAACGCTCTCGTCTTTAAAGGCAGTACTACGAGACAGAAAACTCAATTTACCCATCCAATGACTGGCCACTCCCGACGTTGCTTAGCTTCGGATGACATTTCCTTTAAACATATGCGTAACAGTTCTCTTTATATTCTAGACTCTATATTAAAAACAAGGTAGAGCTTATATTGTAATTTAAAATGGCAATGGCGCGATCCGACAATTTTTATTATTTGTGTTTTTATTGTAGAGCTCACACTGTAAAACTGCAAGTTTGAATCATGAATGATAATCTGTGACAATTTCTACATGTGTATGAAAACGTTTATATAACGATATATACAAGTAGGTATATCTATATCTAAACATACTTAATTTTTTAGAAATATTTTGTATTTACGTGTTTATCTATATATATGTATGTGAACGTGTGTGTGTGTGTGTGTGTGTGTGTGCTTAAAAACAATAAGTTCATATATAAATTGGAATTTCTCTATACTCGATTTCAGTTTTTATTATGCGCTCGTAAATATATACGTGTATATATTGACGGAAGTAGGTATATGAATACGTGTCTTGGGAGGTGGTGATATAAAAATATTTACGCGGCATTTACTTATGTGAATAAATAATATACATATATGTGAATAAATAATAAATAAAATAATATATATATATATTTGTATCTAACTCATATTACTATATTTTAATATTTTTAATTCTACTCTAAATATGGAACTAATCAAAAATGGATAATCATGTAATTTCAATTTATCTCAAACAGCAGAAGCCTTAGAACCAATTTACCCATACAAGTACCAAAGTACCGTACACAAATATATTTTCACAACTATGTAATTATTCTGAGTGAAACCTGGTTGCAAAGTGAATTTAATATAAGCGAGTTCGTAGGTTTAGGTTTAGGAATCGCGAGCGTAGCGGGCGGAAGGACGGCGGCGTGCTGGAGGCGCCGGGTGGTGCGGTACGAGCTGTCGCGTCGTACGTACCGCGCAGCGTCGCGCCCGGCGCGCCCCCAACCCTCTCTCCTCTTATCGACCACCTGTTGCTAGGGATACGAATGCGCAATGTAATTGTAGTCGGAAACTAAAATCTACCTACAATTAAGTGGCTTGAATGTGATGTGACGTCTCTTGCAAGTTGTTCCAACACGTACTTCATAAATTTTTTATCTCTACTAAATGGTTTACAGATTAATAGGTTCAAAAATAAAAATTATCCATTATTAGATGTTTTTATTACCTACTCATATAAATAATTGTGACGCGATATATCGATGAACGCGATGCTTGCGTCTATATCCCTATTATCTGAAGACGAGCATCACCTACCCTTTTATGTGCTTCTACCTAATTTGCAAAGGATACGAATGGAACTGCAAATTATATAAAATTTTAAAAAGGCTTATTAGTCAATAATTAACACAGAATTGAATAGCACTAATTGGGATATGCATTCCCAGAATCAAAACCGCCAAAGATGGTGTAACAATATATATTTAAATATTTTAACCAAAGAAAAAGGCAGTGCTTTTAATGCTTATTGTCGCCTCTGCAATAAAATTTGCAACTTGATTTTTTTTTACAAGATAATTTTAAATTTTTACCAAGCAAAAAGTCAGTTCGTTTAACGCCTAGTTTAACATCTCGCAACAAAATTTTCAACTGAGATTTTCTACAAGATAATCTTAAATTTCAACCAATCATACATCATTAAGTTGACAGCATTAGAAGTTTCAGCAGCTATTGGGTCTTTTCAGAATAGGTCTGCTAGGGGTTCAGATGCTTTAAGACCGCAACATTGAAAGGATTTTTTATTTAATGTTGTCGGGCCGAGTAAATGGTGCTTCCAAAGATATTTTATACGGTACAAATTTGTGCGCACTAAAGAAGAAGGACGGCGGTATTAGACCAATTGTAGTAAGTAAGACCTATCGTCGCCCCACCGTCAAGATATGCCGGTTTTGGCAAATATTTTGCAGCCTTTTCAGTTAGTGTTGGCTCACGAGGTGGTTGTGAAGCCGCCGTCCAATCTGTTAGAACATTTTTGACTAAAAAATGTGAAGATTTGTTGCTGAAACCACATGTAAGGCATGCTTATAATCCAGTTGATAGGGTTGTTCTTCTGACATAAGTTAAAGAAAAGATTCCAAATTTATTTAGTTTTCTTTG
The DNA here is from genome assembly GCA_946406115.1 of Apoda limacodes. Lineage (NCBI taxonomy): Eukaryota > Metazoa > Arthropoda > Insecta > Lepidoptera > Limacodidae > Apoda > Apoda limacodes. The sequence goes on from OX291540.1 coordinate 46,000,893, forward strand.
GCAATGTTATGGTTCCTCTTCAAAATAGACCTACAATAGAAAGGTAATTACTTCAGCTGTAGGTTGTAAACAGGGTGCCCCTTTCGGCCCTGCCATATTTAGTTTGGCCATTCGTACCATCATACAAGGTTTTAAATCCAATCTAAACTAAATGTTTGTTATTTAGATGATGGGACATTGGGTGGTGACTCAAATTCTTTATATGACGATCTTAACTTTTTGATATCTGAATTTCGAACTATTTGTCTCGATTAAAAATGCGAACTTTTTTTTCAGCTTTGTGCCCGGAAAAGGATTTGGTAATACTAAAATTTCACTTTTAAGACCCTTATATTAAAATAGTTGACAGTAGTAATATTTGTTTGTTGAGCCTAACAACCTATATTTGACGAATCCTTCTCTCCATTTAATGAGGAAAACATTCAAAGTTCTTTACAGATTTGCAGACAAGGATTGTATGTATTTATTCTAATTGTTTTGTTTCCTTCTGTCCAAAACAGGCTTAGGTCTTAGTCCATGCTGCCCTGCCTTCTAAAAAAAAATAATAATAGTGTAGCTTCTCTTTTTTTGTCTGTTTTTTACTTTTTTACCATGTTTTTTAGTTTAACTTCATCTTTTTTAATTCGTTATTGTAGTGTTTGTTTTATGTTGTTGTGTTTTTATTGAATTTTCTTTATTTTTAAATAAGTTAGGTATAGGTTAAGGAATATGTAAATATGCACCGATGCCAGCCTGAAAGTCCCTACTGAAAATCAGTGCTGTGGTGTTGGCCACAGCCTTTATGCTGAGTGGGAGACCTTTTTTTGGTGACAAGCAGCACATAGAGACATTATATATATTAATTGTTTATTTTTAGCCTTATTTTGTTGTTTAATCCAAATAAATATTTTTCTTTCTTTTCGCTTGACAAAAATCAATACTCACATGCCATTCACCATTATTCGTTTCTGACTATTCATATCTAAATTTTATATCTTGTCAGAAGTTACCAACTCTGAAAACATATAAACCTTGCTCAAAGTTCAGACAACATCATTCAATCATACTTTGACTAATATTTTAAATGTAAATTTTTAAATAATCGAGAATGCTAGTACGTGTTGGAGGTTTAGGCATCCGATCTGTTTCTGGAGTTGCTCTCCCTGCTTTCCTTTCTTCTGTCCACGGCAATTAAAATTTGATTAATAATCTTTTTTTTTAATATTCCTTCGTTGAAATATGTTTTATAAACGAAGCCAGGAATGCGTGCCAAAAACTGATTCCTCAAAAAATCCAACTTTTTGATACGAGCTTGAATTTCGCAGATCATGCCTGTTTATTAGCTGTTACCTAGTGGAAATCGGATTTATAGTTACAGGCCGTTCCTTTACCTAATTAGAGGACCCTCCTGGATTCTTCTGCTTTTAGGATTGCGACCTTTCACCGCTTAAGCGCACCGTGTTGTGCTTCACACCGCTGCCAGTGTGGCTTTACTGTCGACCAGTTCGGTCATCACGGCCTACCTTGCACAAAGAGTGCGAGCAGGTTAATAATATAATACGCCGAGCTCTTGGCACCGGCGAGCGCGGCTGTTCTTGAACTGTATGGTCTCGTAGATGACGATGGTAAGAGACCAGACGACATGACTTTGATTCTTTGGAAAAATGGGGCGGCCCCTAGATGGGGACGCTACTTGCTACTACGAACACAGAATAGCTGACTGCTGGTACGGCGGCTGATTTTGAAGATGGCAACAAAAGGCGCAAATATACTACTCTTGAAAGTGGATATATATTTGAGTCTTTGAAAGTCGAAACATTAGGACAGTGGGGACAGAGTGCAAAAAAAAAGAACAGTGGCACTCGGGGCCTGCCGCGGTAAAGCTATTGCATTTATGCAATTATGAAAACAGCTGCTTACGTATTCGTCCGATTTCGCTCTCAGTTGTTGAACTAATAACTACAAATATCTGCTCATAAATTTGCTCTGACCTATGGATTCTCTCAAATAATACTTTCTCCCACGAGAATACCAGATACAAAAGTCCTTACTGGACCTTCTGCCGGACACGTCCGGACAGATATTCCGTGTCAGTGGATGGCCGCTTGGCTCCTCGGACCACTGTCTCGTTCGGAAAATGTGTCATGCACACAACCCGATCCACCTGGGCCAAAAAAAAACGAGTTGCACTCCGGGAGTGCCGGCAGAAGTGAAAACCTTTACACACGATTCGCGCTTAACATTCAAATATGTCACAAGACATATCTTTGACATTGTCAAGAAATAATAATGTTTGTTTATTTACTTTTTCGACGTAGTATATATGACATCGCAATCTCTCATAGATTTAAAATCCCATATCCAACCTCCCTGTACTACTCATAATCGCCATATCTATATTATTATTTATTATATATATAAAAATAAATCCCTATTTCCCTTGGTCACGCCATCACGCGTGAACGGCTAGACCGATTTCGCTAATTCTTTTTCTGTTGTGTTTGTTACTGTCAGGAGAAGGTTCTTATGAAAAAAAAACGGTCAAGTGCGAGTTGGACTCGCGCACTAAGGAAAACTCGAAGACGGTTGGACCAATTCGGGTAATTTGGTTTTGTTGTGTTTGTTAGTGTTAGGGCAAGGTTTTTATGAAAGAAAAAAACGGTCAAGTGCGAGTCGGATTTGCGCACTAAGGATAAACCGATTGTAATTAAATTTTGGTAAGTTGTTATGCACATGTCGGGGAAGGTTTCTGAATTAGTACAACGCTTTCACAATAGGTTGGTGCGGTGAAACAACGTTCGCCGGGTCAGCTAGTACTAGAAATAATTATTAGCATAGCAGCTAGTCTACACGCATACGTCTAGTCGCACGCACACAAACACCGTCCCGAAGTCTGCCGAACTGAAACGACGTTAGATGATTGTTAGGTTTTTTTCGTTACGGAATTTCTTGATTCGGTCGCCGCGCTCAGAGCCCGCGATTAAAGCTATGCAATAGCGTAAAAATTTATAAGGCTTTTGCTTCGCATCTGGTTGAAGTTTCTCGTGACATAAATGCTGGCCTTTGCCTTACCCCAAAGATTTGCATTGCAATACAACGTGGCAATGCGGCCAGCATTTAAGGAACACTGTCAGCTGGCAACGGTTAATTATATTAATTTTATATAGTTTTCATTGTTTTAGATAGTAATTTTATATATAAGTTATATATTGTTCTAAAAATTGTATCCTAAAACAAAAATATGTTATTTTAATAATGTTATAAATTAATAAAATATATAATATATTTGTATGTAATGTAATGTAATATAATGTAAAATAATGAAATGCAATACAATGCAATGCAATGCAATAAAATACAATTCAATACAATATAATATAACATATACTTCCCTTTTTATTTTGGAGCCCGAATGTTGCTAAGTAGCCAATATTGATTTTATCACACATGTTATTTAGTTGAGTCCTATAAAATTTCCTTACGAACATTTTCTGTTTAACAACCACTCCTAATTGTTAATAATTTTATATCTGTGGGTAACGGTGCTGGTGGAACAATAATAAAAACATGGAGTTACTATATATTTTATAAGACCCATTGTCTACAATGTTTGTTAATCCTAATAAAAAAATAAACAAAAAAAATAATTTATTTAATTTACTGAGTGACAGAGTTAGTGAGACATTTTCTCGTAGGAATTGGTATTTTTTGCGATCAAAAGTAGCCTATATTGTACCCAATGCCACTATCTACAAACGTCATTATTTTAAAGTCTATGTCGTTGATATCTATTGAATCAAATCATTTCAGACAGACAGGCAGACAATCAGTCATTTTTTTGACGTTAGATCTCATTAAGGTTCGCAATTTAACGGAAAAAAATGTTATGTTATGGCTAGAACGTCGAGGGTCCTCTACGCGAGCTACGAATAAGGTCGGTGCTACGTCTGGCCCCGTATTTATAAAATATTATACTTGTGAGAGTATAAAATCTTGGCACGTGCTACAAAACACCAAAATTTATACAATTGTGTGTAAGTAAGTACAAAACAAAACTATCATTTAATATGTGTAAGTAAACAACAAACTATTACAAAAACATTATACAGATTAGATCTCATGAAGCAGCGCGCGGGCGTACCGACATTTTGTAGACATTCATGTCTGGAGCTACGCTACTAGCGTACTTGCTGCTACGCTACTACGTAATAGCTGTTACGCTAGCTACGAACACGGCCGGTGCTACGACTGACCCTGTACTAGAATTTGATAAATACAATAATAATAATTACTCTTTTTATGTATTTTGTTTATTAAATAAAATTTAATTACAGACATCATATTTATAACACTTAACTTAATAATAATTAGATTACAAACATAAGCACATATAAATAAAATAGTTTTGAAAGTACATAGTTTTATAGACTTCTTGAGTTTATTAACTTTTCTAAAATATCAAACTATATCTTTGATAAAGTTCTGATGTGCGACGCCATTTTAGCAGTAACATAAAAATATCCAAAAATTCAAGAAATGCCGAAATACTTATTTCGCAGACGTAGTAAAAGAATAAACTTTTCAATCCTATAATTATTGTATTAATATTTTTTTTTAAATGACCGTTTTTAAAACAGTATTTTTTCTTAACTGAAATCTAGTATCAGAATAAAAATCAATTGATTGTCATATCGCTATTTTGATCTGCATTTTAAAATATATTTGACGGTTTCTTTGCGTTTTACCAAAGCATAATAACTTTATGTAAAAAGCAGAGTCGAAAAACATCCCTACATAATAAATGTTTTTTGTTTTTTACTTACTTTTACACTAAAATTAAGAATTTTTAGTCAAAATCTAACTGAAACGTTGACAGATGTTTAAATAAATTAAGTGGAATATACAAACTCAAAAAAATGCTCAAACGTAAGAAAACTTTAACACTCATTGAATCTGCAATCTTACTAAACAAATCCGTTTATTTACACTTACTAATTTATGACTTGTAACCTAAAGACATTAAAAATAACCATATCCTCCACATCCACAACCATACGGCGAGTAGGGCAAGGCTGAAACGACATCTGGATATCCAAATGGCAATTTCTCAGCTAACAAATTACTAACAGTCAGCAATGACAATGTATCCGCCAGGTTATTGGCTACAGTATTAGTGGGGAACACAGAAGATGATGGATAAGGTACTACAGGGGATTGGGAGTAGGGAGCAATGTAGTTCGTAGTCGGAGACACGTAGGTCGGAGCAATGGCTGGTGGTTGTACTACAAACGGAGAAGGTGCTACGCAAGAGCCAGGTGCCACGAACGGACCCGGTGCTACGAAGGGTCCTGGTGCTATGACTGGGCCTGGCCCTCCGCAACCGCAAGGTGGTCGAAGAATTTGTGCGTAGTTAGTCTGTAATAAAAAATATCAAATTTGTCATTGCTATTTAGAGATCTAAATCTTAGATCTAACAACCGGCTTCAAAAAGATGCACTAAAAAAGTAAAAATAATTACTTATTTCCAAAAATCTAATTTGCATTACAGTTTTAAGTTGGTTTCATGCAAGTCAAGTATGTTTTACATAACTGTATTTTTGTAAATAAGTAATTTTTTTTACCTTTTTAGTGCATCTATAAGCCCGAATATACATAAAAAAAAAACGATTAAAATTAGTTTCAATTTTACTGTCAGGCCTCAGGGAAGTCCACACCTAGCTATTGCGTTAGAGAGGCGCAAAATCCTACTTTCATAGTAGAGAAATGTAGAGGGTAAGAAATCAGCTAAAAATTATGGCTAATTCCTTAAAAAAATGGATGGAATGCCCGCTATAGGGGTGCAGTCGCCCCTCCTCCCCCAAAAATTTCATGCATCAGGCATTTTATACCTGCCTGCAAACTTTACAATTCATTTTACCTTGAAGGGTAAAATGCTACTTACCAAGTACAAATAAGTCATTTGGTTACTGAAAGATCTCGAACTGATTCAAGACGACAAAAGTCATTGCTGCTTTACATGGTTAGTTTATACATTCATGGTCAAGATTACGAAATGTAATGTAATGAATCAGCTCATTTATATATTGCTTTATTAAATAAACCTAAGAACACGGCTAAATTGGCATTTAGGTCTTTGTTTGACATAGGTTTAAAATTGAATTTCAAAATTCAGTTTCTAAAAGAGTGGAAAAATGATGGGACAGGTATCAAATTTTTTGCAAAAAGTGATTGTACTTATTCCAAGAAAAAAAAAATAGTACCCAAGTGTGTACTTACCTTAGTAATATGAACAAGTGTGAAAATAAATATAGTTGCGTAAGTGTTCATGGTAAGGATTATGTGTTTTCTTTTTCGAGTAAATGTCAATTATGATTTGATAAAAAATAATTCAAAGAATTTATAATCGATTATGTGTCAAGTTATTAAATTAGTAATCAGTTTGTTAAGTGATTTTTATCTATTTTACTAGATATGTTAATAATATTTGTATAAAATTACACCACAGATAAATCAAAAATTACAGAAACGTGATATCATTTATGTAATTTTTGTTGTAAATGTTTATCAACAAAATTTATAGATAATTCGGTAAGATGTTATACATTTATATCAATGCCATAATTTTAGTTGTTGCTGTAATAATAATTTTCTGTGTAATAATGCTATCTATATATTTAAATATATATCTTTTTATTTACGAGTGTGTGAGGGATTTTTCTACAAGGATATGACTATATTGTATTTAAACAAAACATATAAATCGAGATATCGAACTGAGATTTATTCCAGATGTAGTACTCGTACGTACTCGTCGTAGTATTTGATCAAGTTCATATGACCATCGCGAGCACGATGGCACCAATCGATTCTTAGGAGCCAATTTTCCACTATTCTTCCACACATAGCCAAAATATGAGAAATTTCTAGTTCGATATAGTTTTAAGTTCCTTCAATGTTGTCCCTATAAGACGAAATCCTAAATAGCGTTAAATCGAATGAGCAAGGTGGCCATTCGACCGTCCGGTCGCTTCTTGACTTTACACGACTTAAAGTTGTGACCACTGACTCAGAATTTTGGTAATTTTCAATGGTTTCCAAACGTTGCTCGTTTGTGAACTTTATCCATTGGCATTTACAGATCAGAAAAAAGTTTAAAGGTGCGTTCCGTATTTAAATACAATACAGCAAACTGTATTTACAACTTTTGTATTTTCGCCATGTTGGTCCACCATTACTTTTTTATTTTTGACCGGCTAAAAAGCTCAATGGCATTAAGACCTCAGGTCCGAGTTTCTGTCAGTGTGCATATTTGTTCTTTTACTTATAGTATTTTATTCAATAATATAATCTAAATATGTTATGTGTAACAATTACCTATTGATAATTTAATAATTCAAGTCATTGCCATCGCCAGTGACTTTCTTAGTATGAATATAACTTTAGATAGAACCACATGTTCTGTGGAACCCCAGAACGAAGAATAGTGCAGAAACATTCCTGGGGGTTTTTAACAGGCTACGGGAACCCTTCTATTTACCGAAATTCTATGTTTTTGTCTGTCCCTCCGACTACCCTTGAGCCAAAACACACACCGTTGCACTATAGCGACGTGAGGAATAATGCTTAGCGATTTCAGGCCCGGTACCGTGATTTGAAAATTACAGAATTCGCGCGTGCACCGTATGTATAGTATAAACCATAACTATTACAGGCACGTGCACGAGAGCGAGACATCATCGCTCAGCAAGCTGCGGAGAGAAATAAAAGCTCAATTTGACGCAAATTTTTTATGTATATAGATAGGTAGGTATCCTACACTAATTACTTAACGTCCTGTATCTTTCCTTATTTCTTTTTGTGTACAAAGTGGTAGCTTAGGTACCCACCTACCTACACAACTTTCGGTTGGTCCAGTACAATTTTGTAGTATTTTTCATAAACAAAAAAATTAACAATAGGTCATGTACAAAGTGTTCGGGGGCAGGCGCGGGTTGTCTAGGGCCCGGTTTGCTTGTTCCCGCCCGCTGAGCGCGAGAACGCCATCTATGTCATATCGATCGGCGGCGCACGGTGGCACCTGCGCGTGGCGGAGTTTTGATAGGAGCCCTTATGCTTGCTTGTACGAAAGAACTTGACTCAACTGTGGCCGCAGCACCGCGCCACGCAGTGCGCTTCATACTCGTAAAAGACAGTGGTTTAATAGAAGACTAGGGTGGTGGTTTGAGACCCTATTTCGCGAGATGAGAAATGCCAATCTTGCGAGATCTCGTCATTTACGAGAACTCACATATATATTATATAAATTTTCAATTTATATAATTTTTAATTTTCAATAACATAAAATCAAAAATTTAGAGCTACTTCTAAACTTTTCGTTCTCACGGCCGCTGGTAGAATAATCATGCTCTTAAAATATCTTCTTTATTTTCATAATATCGGAACCGTTAAATATACATTTATTTAGAATCAATAAAATGGCACGACACCAAGACACAACTTTAGAGGTATTGATTGAGTTCTAAATTTTAATTCGAATCAGTCACTAAAAATAAAAGCGGTCCTCTTGAACAATATCTCCATAATATAAGAAACAATACACATAAACATTTGTTTAGAAGTCAACTACTTCAATCAATGACGTGATACGAAATCACAATTTTAGAGGTATTCAGTTTAAATTCTGATCAGTCACTAGAAAGGAATATCTTATGTTGTTAAAAATATCTTCCTAGTTTCTACAAAATATGATAGATGAGCCAATTATAATGTAAAAATCAACATTTTGTAATAGAAATATTCCCATAACTCCTAACGCGCTTGTATGCATTGAATGTGCTCCTTCTTAATCTTGTTAATCTCGTCTAAAATGGGCAAGATCATGCAAGAGCGAGATTGCATTCCCTAAGTTTTGCTCTCTTGTATTACAAGGCAGCAATAGTTATTCGTTATGCAAGGCTGGAAAGTTGCTTTTTGGCGTGAGTGCCTGTATTAAATACCGTGTAAGCGAAGAATTCAAGATGTAACCCACACGCGACCGAAGTGTGTGGTTCAGAAATTAAATCCTGAGCAAAGCGAGGGATACTAAAGCACGAAAATAAAAAAAATCCAGCCGTGCGAAACACACAATTTTTCATCTTACTACAGCGACGAAAATATATCCAATTACAAGAAAAACCATAATTAGTGTTTAATTCCTTATGAATGGAACAAGTATACTTTATATGTATTTAAAATAGTTTAATAAAGTATTGATAAAATGATAACAACATTATAAGTCTCTAAAATAGGTTGAGCGACTTTTGTATGTCTGTATGTAGTCAACAAATCACACGCTCTTAGGCATTGAGCGTTTGAGGTACTTACCTATTTTTCGCGGATAAACTTAGGTATTTTACGTCACTGATGAAGTGACTTATGTTTTTTAATTATTTACTTTAAGTGTATCTAGTAAAAGTAATATGTTTATAGTAAAAATAACCAAAATCACGTACCTACTGCGTAATTCTAAATAAATGTTTCTTTTCTTTTTATTTTTTTAAGACGCGTTCCGAATTTGCACCATGTCAATTTTAAAATTCTTAGAAAAAATATTATATTTAAAACTTCTTTATTCTTGTTGTATTTAATTGTTGAACAGACTACAATAAATTGTCTATTAAATACCATATAACAAAACATATATTTAATGCAATAGTATCAAAAATTAAACAAAAGTATTATTAACGGATCACTACTGTCGAAGTAGTAAGGACGAACAGCATTTCGGACGGTTTCATTATGTTTGTTTTTGTAGAATTAAAAAAAAACCTTTTGCGCGCAAGCGGATAAAGTAGGCTTTTCCACGCAGGTTTAATCAATTTTAAACGCCAAAGTGAGCCTTAGTTAGTTGGCTGGACTTATGTTTTGCGCACTTAGCCTCATGATAGGGCCGGCGGGCCATTGTACGTAGGTAACCGATTCGTGTCTTTGGTTACTCATACCAACCCAGCTCCGTCCAGAAATCTAGGAGGAATTTGCTGTTATTCAGCGCCTTTCTCATGGTTTGTAGTGTTCACGCTTTTGCAGTGTAGCATCACGTGAGAAGGTGTCTCCTCGGATTCCGTACAGCCCCTGCATATGTGGTTGTCGTTAACGGCGAAATTGAAAAAGTGTTTGTTTAGCGGGCAGTGACCTGTTATTGTGCAATTATGTAGCGTAAGGTTTTCCTACTAAGTTGTAATAGCTTGTTTGACAGATTTGCGTCCAACGATGTGAGAACATTTTTGGTTTGTCTGCAGAGTCTGTTTGTCCTGCCCACTGTTTGTTGTGTAGTTGTAAGGTTCTGTCTGGTAACCACGTTTTGAGTTGGGTGAATGGTATCGGTACAATTGGTTTGAGACCCATTATTTTAGTGCCCCATCCTATCTTTGCCAACTGATTCGCCGTATTATTGTCTAGAGACCCACTATGACCACGTATCTATTGAAGAGTAACCAACAATTCTTCAATGCAATTTTTTGCAGTTCACAGTGACACTCCAAGATTAGTCCACTGTTAATGCAGTTTTTATTGAGAGCTTGTAGCACAGCGGCATTGTCAGAAATTATGCGTATCGATGCATCACTTATGTATGTCTCTAGACAGGACCGCTGTTGCAGCTCAACACATTCTGCCTGGAAGATGGTGTTGAGTGCACCTAAGATCGTTGATATGTTGAGGTCATGAGAGGATAGTCCTGCGCCCGTCCCAGACTGTGATTTGGAGCCATCAATGTAGTACTTCATGTATATGTCGTGGCCCGATCTTAGAATGGGGTTAAAAATCCACAGATCACTAATTACAACGGTAAGTGGCGCCAAATTAGTTGGTAAAAGAACTCTAGCGGATCGTGTTGACAATGCTTTACTCTACCACGAGGGTTCATTATATACTAATTTGGCGCTACTTACGATTGGTATCTAATAAGTAATCTGTGGATTTTTAACTCCATTGATCACTTCATGATGCGTTCGACCATTTCATTTCATTGTTTTATATTTCTTGATATAGAACAGTACCCGCTTGCCACATCATAATATAGTGTAGCCAGATCAATGACTACTCAGCGTTTAGTGATATAAACAGCTAAACGCACGACTAGTTCGTGCTATGGTCAAACATTAGTGATCATATCGTAAAATAATTGCATTATCCACCGGTAGATGATATCCCTATATTTTTGAGATGCATCATAGCGGCAGAAAATTATTCTGTATTTAAAGCGAATAATAAGGTTATAATAGAAAATAATACCCGAAATTACGTATCCCATTACAAATTTTTTTAAGCAGTATTTAAAATGGACTTTTAGGATATAGGCTATATTTTTTTAATTACATTAGTTTTTAGTTCAAAATATCTAGATTTGTAAGTAAAATCAGAAAAAAATTACACTTTTCCTTGATGTTGCAACAAAGCAACGGTATAATTTGGCGCAGAGGTAGCTGGAGGGACAGAAAATAATACAAAAAAAAAGATTTTTATCCTAAAGAGTTTCCATTGGATTTATTTTCACACAATTTCCCTTACGGTCGGACGGTGCGGTTCTTACAAATAACTTTTGTACAGACCCTTATATGTTTTGAGGCAATATTTGTACGTATCAGAACAATAAAAAAAAATTATATTATGAAAACCCTGCATTAATGATATGGCCAAACGTTGATAAAATAAAAAAAAAAAAATTATGGCGATGGTGTTATTTTTGATACAAAAATTAGCAGAAGATTGTAGGGTTCTAACCTCTCCTGATTGCAGTGAGAAGATTTAAATTAGAATGCCCAACGCATTGAGCGATTTAATATAGGTGCGTACGCGTCGTCGCTGAAAAAACATTTTGCAAGTTATTTGCTATTGGTACTTTTCATCCCAAAGAGTAATATATATAGCTTTGCGATAATATAACTCATAAACATACTAGTATTTATAGAAAATGGTTTTTTTTTACAAAGGTACGTATTAAAACAGAAACATTCTGTTGTTGTTTACTATACATTGGTACCTTCTTTACGCAGCATAGGTAGGTACTCTAGGTACCTCGACGTCAATCGAATGGTGCTACAGTGTCAATAATACTAGTTCCACCTACCTACTTATATATATACACAATGGCCTTCTGAGAAAGTGGTCATTGCATGTCCTTTGATTATAGAAAAATTTCAGAAGCTCTTGTTAAATTTTGATGATACATATTACAAGGTTGAACAGTCTTGCCTAACCTATTTTGAACTGTAAAACAATGACCCAAATTCTATTTTTACTTATTTTTTTTTCAATAACAGTTGTTTTAGTGTGATTTCGTGGGATTGCATAAGATTTTTGCCATAATCTTAAAAATGGCTATCATTTAACAATATTTTTATTTAAAATAAGGTACTAAATTCCGAACCAAACCAAATTCAGAAGTAGAAAGCGGTAATTCGTTGTTTTTAAGTACTTAGCACTGTAACGTCATCTATTGATAAGTGGGCGTCTCTAAGAGTGTAGTCTTTACCCTAACTCAGAGTTTTATTAATAGAGTTCTAGTAAGTAGTAGGTTTTATTATTTTACTCGTATACCTACGTAACATGTGTTTAACAAATTAGATTTTTTACTATTTTTGTTTTTAGAACCAGACATATTTAATTATTTTCCAAAATAATGGCTAATAGTGGCCAGCGCGGCACTTCGAGTTGTAATCTGTCTTATAGAGTACGCAATAGCTTCACAAAATTGACCAATAGTAGTTCGCTAACTTACTAGTTAAAAAGAGATATCTACTAGCCGCATTCATCTCTTTCACACTTTTGCGACCGATTTTACTTTACAGCTGACAAAGAAAAGCGCTGTCAATCAGTATCAAACATATGTAGGTATGTGCCATAGACAGAGAACTGAATTGCGCATTTCCTAGCCAGATGTAAAAAAAAATGGTCGCAAAAGAATGGCAGAGTCGAAGCGAAACTGAGGTGTCTTTTCTTTCTAACGTGTTTTGATAAACATGAACAAACAAAATGAAGAATATTAATAGAAAGATAAAAGAGACCAATTTTAAGAGAAAGAAAGAGAGGCTATCATAGACTTCTAGTTCTGTAATCTGTCCTATGCACTGTGCAATAGGCTCAAATTGACCACATTTTAAAAAGGGACAAAGTTATCCTGTGATATCTTTTCGCATAGACATGACACCACACTTCCACTTCGTCTCTGTCACACGTTTGCAACCATTTTTTTTACACAGCTGGCCAGTTCTCTGCCTATGGGGACCGAGAAGCTTATATATTAGCTTCTTGATGGGGGCTAATTGCACAGATTACAGAACTCGAAGTCCATGGTCTATGCTAACAGCACTACAACAAAGATAAAGTAATCTATATCTATGGGATAGGTATTCATAATGATGTGACATAATAAAATCGATTGACGCAACTAAGATGGTGTAATCGATAAAAATTGCATACAAAAACAATTGATAGCGCAAAATCATTTTAATACTATGCCAGCGTCAGGTGTAGATTTCAGTTTATTAATATTTCGTTAAATTTGAATTTGGTAAGATCTTCACATAAGTACCTAATATGAAGAAAGTCTTCCTACTGATATTTTTATGTTTATTTAACGTAAGTAGATAAAAATGTGTTTTTAAACAATATAAATAATTAACTGAAACGTATTAGTTAACATTTTTTTCGAGTGTTTTTTTTATTTTATATCTATGTATTCGCATTATAAGCATCGATTTCCTTTCTGTTTTCTTTCTAGGATGTAATTTAAACTTTTCATTTTTTGCGTTTTTGCATAATTATTTTGGTCCTTGTGCGTTTTTCCAACTATCGCTGTGTCAAAAATCAGCTTAATAAAATCCATATTGCTTTAAATAATAACAACAAACAAAAAAATAACAATAAGAATTTCGCATATTAAATGTATTAGTTAGTATTTCAGGATATATAAAGAAACAATAGGCAATATCATAGAAATTTCAAAAATGCCCATGATCATTAAATTTTTTAGGGATTTGCGTATCTGCTTTTATTTAAGAATAATTAAAATTTCAGAAAACCAATTCCGGGTATTCTCCAATAACAATAACAGGTAAAGAATTATCAACGATTGACTTTAAGTGCCCAGCAGTACCCAAATCAGAATTGTCATCTATAATTAAATTTTTAGCTCATTTATCGAATAGCGACCAAGATAAAACTTCATTCAATTCCTTGATGAATTTACTTAAGTTCATTTTGGCTAAAGAAGTGGATGAATCAAAGAATGCTGAATCCAGACTTATAAAAATACCAAAACAGTCATTAATAAATAAATCTCAAGGAACAGTTTCAAATAAAACGAAAACATTATCTGAAATGCCAATAAGTCTCATCCCAATTTTCAAACCCAAAAAGAATTTACATGAAACTATTTCTGAAAACATTGTTAATCAAGCCTTAATAGCAGAAACTCCAAAACCGAAACGAACTAAATCCAGGAAAAAGAAAACTTCAAAACCGAAAACTCAAGCAAACTCAGATATTCAGGATTCAACTCAGAAATCTCAAGCAAATACGAATATTGAATTAGAAAATGTAAATATTAATGCTAGTGTTACGCCTGTTTTAAATACTGGAACTTTTACAATACCATGTCAAACAGCAGCAGATATTTTGAGGGATACTTTTGGAGATGATATAATGACGCAGCCTCAACCGACACATACAGTTGTAGATAACAGATCTAATTTCAACCCAAATACAGCTGGAGAAGGATTAAGCTTCAATATCCAATCACAAAATCTGGCAGACATTAACCAAAGAGTAGAAAATCAAGGCAATGCTGGTTCAAATAAAGATGATGTTGTTGTTCTTTTGAAACCTCAAACGGTGTCACTGAATCAATGTTATGGGGATTATATGAAAGAAGTTACTATGCAAGTTTTACTTCCTTTTTGTGTTTCTAAACTGGTCTAAATTGTTGATACTAATTTTTTTTAACTGTGCTGTAGATTGTTAAATAGTATGTAAATGTATGAATAAGTATTTATTGTAGAAGAACAAATTGTTATTAAATTTTCTTAATAATTTTAAGTCGTTTGTGTAATTTTACATTAATTGGAGTACTATGAGTAATTGATTAGCCTGCAGTTATTGTTAGCAAATGCGAATGATAAAATAAAATTCAAATATTGTGGCCACATGTAGTGGTCCAGACGTCTGCCTTATGTTTTATGGGGCGGCGGCTGTCAGTTGTCTAAGCCCCGGCATGTAACAATAAGTCTCTTTTTAAGTAGTACGTTGATTCATTCATACCACTGGCTCCATTTGGTGAAGGAAAACTGGTCAGGGAACTTGCATACGTCGAAAAGAGACGTATGTAAAGTCAAAAATCTCCACGTAATGCTCTAGGTTCAAATTATCCTCGCCTAATAAAAGAGAACATAAGAAAAAAACGAACAAGTGCGTATAATCATTCCAACAACATAGTGAAGCGGTCATATAAATGCATGAACAAAGCTGTGCATGGCACTGGAGATCAAACGCTTAGTGTCGGGCACTGTATTACGGCATCCTAGCCACTAGGCCACCGATAAACTTCCAAGTAACCCCAGCCCTGCGTATTTGGTATTTATTCATCATAAGGGTATAACGAATCATAAGGGTTCCTTTTTTACGTTTTAAGTAAATAACCCCTCAAAACAAACTAATGTCTGTTCTGTCACTTCAGCAACCTCCCCATATTATGCGTCTACTAGTAATCAAGATTTTTAGAAGGCAAGTACGTAAATTAACATATATTAGCTCTAATAGGAATAGATGTGACTGATAGCTCACAGCTAGATGGACCTAACAATACTATGAAGGTTATGTAAATAATATTTGCTGTAAAATTCTAAAGTAAGGTGTAATAATTAAATATATATTTTACACTTTTATATATTTAGTAAATAACAACAAAGTGATGAATACAGATAAAACTAATAAACATAAAACTATTGCAAATCAAAAACATTGATGTAAATGAAATTAATCATCTGACTATTACAGAAGTCTGTGTTATATTAGGGACAAGTATTTCTGTTACCCATTTGCTACAATTATGTTATATAACATATTTATATATATATATATATAATCATTTTTTGCCGCTGAAAATAAGCAGTGGATTTGGGACAAAACCTTTATCACTTCCTGCACGTACTAGAATCCATCGTCTACCCTTCGCCATACTTTCAAGTACACCTTGGAGCGATTTTCAACAATTCTTAACTTTATATGAGGCATGTATGTAGCTCTCATCCAGATATATATTACTTCTTTCTGTAATTCAGCCGGCAAATTCCTGTTATCCAGAATAATCTTTTTCAATTAATACAGATCTGAGATATTACAATTATGCCAACACAATATGATTAAAACACTGTTACTCTAAATATAGTGATGATGAGAAAACTATTTTGACAAGCACAATTCATCAATAAAACAAAATAAACAGAGAGATAGACACTTAATTAGCGATAATTTTAGTATGGATAGTACAGCTTTATTATATATTTTTTCTTAGCCTTATTAATAACATTCTGTCAAGGGCGGAAAAAATATAGATAGTTTTTTAAAGATTATTTGGTTAAGTCAAAAGAACTAGGTAGTTTCAGTGCTAGTGCTTAAATTTGAACTTTTGAACATTCTAAAGCTTCGTAAATGCATGTTTTAAGAAAATGTGTTAAAAAGATTTGTATTTATACCTACTCAGCCTCATTAAATTTATGTTTTAAATTTTTTAAACCTTTAAAATATAATTTAATGTTGTATAAAATTCTTTGGTAAACAAAAATTTGACATTATTATTACGAAGAAGGATCTTATATCGATTGCGCAATGCGCAAGTGCGTTCGTTTACACACGGGTTGTTATTTTTAATTTTCTTATCGAGGAGTGCTTACCGAGAAAATAATTAATAAAATTCCACTCTCCATTTGAATTTTAGTTTTTTGTTTTATTGACATCCTTGGTTAAAAGATAATTATCAAATATGATGCTGATGGAGCTGGAACGTGGGCATAGAAACACTTTTTTTTAAACCATTAACATTATATGTACCATTTACCATAATAATCTAAGAGTTTTCAAAATTCCCCTTAGCCCATCTGAAACTACACAAAGCGTGACTATTTGGGTAATGAAATGTGAGGATAAAGTATTTAACAATAGCGAGCGGTTAGATGGTAGATAGTAGTTGCGGGCATCATTTTAAATAATTCTTCTGAACACAACTCTATTACAATTTTGGACGATTTTTGGTATATTAATCTGCCGAATGCTTGCTGCATTTTCTCCTCCGTATGTTTCGACAATTATATAAATGCACCCCAGCGTGGGGTGAGAAGGGAGAATGTGAGGGAATATTCATACAATCATACGTAGGTACATGTCTACCGCTGCGCATTGAACTTTAGTCGAGAACGCGTTCCCGAGCCTGAATGTCGTTTCACAAGACATACGATTGTTCTAGAACAAACCTTAAAAGTGTAAAGATAATTAATGTGCAATTCAGTGGGAACATCAGAACAAACTCCGTAACTGGAAGTGTTTGTTATTTGTGTAAAGTGTAGATTCAAAGTAGAGTTATGACGTTATATGCTTTTTCAAAATCCAGTTACATGATACGAGAACAGAGATTTAAAAGAAATTCAGCATCGACTAGAATGCCTTCTTTGATATTTCCTAATAGGTAAGAGGATAATCGATTAAAAATATAAAAATTAAATTAGAAACTGCTTGTTGTTTTCGTGGGAGGAAAATCGATAAGCTTTGAATCGAATGCGGCTAACTTCACTACGGTAGGTATGTGATGTTTTGTTTCATTCATTTAATTTTTCAGAGAAATATTTTGGACCTACTTATGCTGCTAAACAATACACGTAGATCTTCAAGTAATACTCAGCCTTATTAAATAGAGTCTTCAGTCAATATAAAATTAAGATATTTGTTGACATAAAACTATGGAAATATCCACATCGCGTCAACTGTATTATGGCCGTTATAAGAATTATTTTATGACATGACACAGAAAGACAACATCATTTCGAGGCGTTCATGATTTTCGACCACACAACAACTATAAATGCCTAAAGAAAAGTCATGACGTGTTTAGAACGTTAGCTAATTAAAATCAGTCATGTTAAGGAATCAATGCGTACGCACAGTGGTGTGTAAATTATGGGTCCTACTCATCTTAAAACTAATACCTTATCAAACAAATAATATATATATAACAATTGATCTGAATAAAAGAAGATTCTGGGTTATTGTATGTCCAAGCTACCATGTGCCTAAAATTAAACGTGGGGAAGTAATATACCCTTCCCCTCCCTATTTTCTCTATTTTCTCATTTTTTATATGAATATTATTTTACTAAGTGACTCTCCTCGCCGCTTCAGGTGTGAGACGTATTAATTGGATGGCTTTTGTCATGTGTAAATAAAGTGTGATACTACAAGTCAATGTGTAGTGATATTCTCTTTGTTCAGCGCTTGGCAACTTCATAGATACAAAACAAGAATTTTATGGATTGGAAACCTTTGTTCGACCAATACATATCCTACCAGATACGGAATGTATATTCGAGAACAACTTGTCTGACTTAGCAGATGTTTTTTATTTAGACGTATTATAATTTATATTTGTAATGTTGCCACCACTGCATCTCAGTCGAATTCAGTTTATAAACTGTCATGGCGAATTATTTGTTCACGACTTTAAAATTACTAAGTTTATTGCGAAATATTTAGTTTTTGATGAGTTTTTAAAACTAATCAAAAGCCAAGATGTGACGACAAAGTGTATCGTGTAAGAAAGAAAACCAATGACATATATTTATCGAGCTTTAATTTACATATAAATAAGTAAGTACCTACGTAGTGAAAACAAAACATGCTTTACATTGTTTTAACATTTTATGTATGTCATTTCATTTTATTTCTTTAAAGAAAATGATTATAATGATCAAAAGGCTCCAAATAATTAACCACTTTTCAATTAGTATTCTGATGAATTTTCTGTTTGACACTAGTGCTGCCTGTACTGTAAATTAAAGTCATATTTTTTTTGTTCAGTGTCCAATTATTATTAAACAAAAAAAAAAGCGGTGACTATTTAAACTCACAATTTTGTGATTTTCTGTTTCAGGTGTCGCGTATGGGTTAAAGTTTTTGGCAATGAAGATTTGGCACATCTATTTAAAATTAAAAATTGTATATAAGGACTTTGTAAATGAAATATCTTGCATCATATAAATTAATAAATTGTATTAAATTTTCAGTACACCGCCCACCTATTTCCTTCGTTAGTGTCATATGTTGATAGGTTATCTGGCATTGATCTGAACGGACTATGCAGTTCGCTGATGCAGCCATTACTGCTTCACCGGAGTTTTGATACAAGACTCTGAAGGGGGGGATGGGTCGTGTGTGGGGGAGGGGCTATTAGGGGAGGCCGCCTAATAGTTTTAAGACCATGCCGTGGTCAGTCGGGAGGATGGTAGGTTGTGAATAGTACAATTAATCGGTTGTAAATATTGTTATAAACGTTGTTACTACAGTAATAGACGTCGCTGCAGTGGAGGAAGTGGTTAGCAGCTGTAACACAGGTACAACCTAGAATGGCTGTTAATGTCCCTAATATGAACCTCCTGATTTCTTGTATAAACATATTTGTCAATAATAATAATGTGTGCTTATTAGGCTATGCTTAAAGTTGTTATTTTTGCTTCATATTGAATTGAATTAAATTAAAAAAAAGTGTTCTATATCGTTGTACATTATTATGTAATATCTAATAAAGATATTGTACCTTAGATAGAAGTATAATATCTAATAAAGAATATTTGTATTGTACTGTAATGTTAAAATGTTAAATTTAAAAGTACTTTGTTTTAAATAAAACAGCAACACAAAATAAAGTAGTGA
The DNA here is from genome assembly GCA_946406115.1 of Apoda limacodes. Classification (NCBI taxonomy): domain Eukaryota; kingdom Metazoa; phylum Arthropoda; class Insecta; order Lepidoptera; family Limacodidae; genus Apoda; species Apoda limacodes. Next base: position 46,020,825 of record OX291540.1, read on the forward strand.
TATTTGTTTCATTTTTAATCTAAAAACCATATATAAATAAAGTGGGTATTATCAAGAAATGGTTATTTTTATTTCCTATTTAAGTTCTATAACTTTTTAAGAATTAAGAGAATACGATCCGCGGCGCCTCACAGCGTGCTTATTTTTGAGACTTACAAATCGCACGCCATTAAATTTTGAAGACGTGCTCTAGGATTAAATAGCTATGTCTGCAGTGTGCCAGTTTTCTATTAAATTATAAAGTTTAAAAGCTATACAGGATTCGAGGTCTCAAATAAGATTAAAAGTTAATAAAACTTTTTTTAGGATTTTGGAAAACCACAGACATAAATATTCAGCTTAAGATCATGTCTACAAAATTTCACAATATTTGATTTGTAAATGTCCAAAACAAGAAGGAAATTCGTTTGTATGAAACACGCTGCGATGCGCCCTGAATCGTATTCCCTTAATTAAGGTTAAAGGCACACATACCTACACGGACCTGGTAAAAGGTAATAGAAACGCCTGCTGCCATCACTACTGTTGACAGGCTGTAGGCAGCATTGTTTTTAAAAGGTTCAATTAAACCTTGAAAAACCTCTAGTTTGGGTCTTCTTATTACGTAGTATTTGTTGCTACAAGTCTGCAATTTCAATAACGAACGAACAAGGCATTTTTTTTCAATAACTATTTATCAGACATTAAGTTTTTAGTGTACGAGACAGTACGAGTTTGGAAAGAAACAAAACTAGGCCAAAGGCCAATTTTATTACCGTAGTTGCCAAATGAAGCACTACTATTGACCTGGAGAGAGTATTATGCTATTTGGCTTCGGAGTTGAACGAAAGCAGGTAAAACTAAGTCGAAGCTTTTCTCGATAGGTACTGCAGCGGGCGGGGATGTAAAGAAGCTGCTTATCAACCTATTTCTACTAAGGTATCGGGAACGTAATGCTATTATCTAAATCAGGTTTAGGGAGATTTTTTATATTTTTGCTCTTTTTCAATCGGAATAAGAATAAGCATCATTTAGATTAATTTCCTACCTATGAGAATAATTATACAAATGCAACTTATCTATTATATTTCTTCGGTTTCCATATCATCCTTCATTATTATAGGGTCGTTTTTCAATTACATTTTTTATTTGAACTGTTTATCTTCTAAGGCGTCAGTGTTAATAATATACTTGATACAGGAGTATCTGACTATGAGTTTACTAGCCAGGACGAGAGCCTATTATAAGTTTAGACACATCAACACAATGACACAATGGCAATAGCCACACGACATTGACACTTCGTTCGAAAGAGACAATGCATCCCCAGCATGGTTTTTTTTCTATTCGATTGACGTCTTTGCGTTTATTTTCTTTGAGTTTGTACCAACCCAAAAATAAATACCTACTCCATAGTAAACGAATGGTCATATAAGTTCAATGTCATACTGATACTTGTCAAAAAAATATATGATATAAAAGAGGTCGCAACGCAACAAGGTAATATAGTTTTTTTACAAGAGACATAGATAACGAACAGCGCATTTCCTAGCCAGCTGTAAAAAAAAAATCTAACTGGTTTTAATAAACATAGACAAACAAATTGCGGACGTTGATAGAAAGAAAAAAAAGACCACAGGGTTTGCATTGTCTCTTTCGAACGAACTATCAATGTCGTGTGGCTATTGCGCAGTCCATAGGACAGATAACAGAACTGGAAGTCTTACCCCTCAGCCACACTATGCTGCTCGCATTACTACTCGCGCTGCCGGAAACGTTCTCATTCCGACGATGGAGGTTGTGGTTGCGGCAGCAAACGCACTGTGCCTTTCCAGCATAGCAAATTTATTGAATGTTATAAAACGCAGAAAAATATATAAATGTGGTCATCGTCGCCGGAGATGGTGAATGACAGCGACAACGAAGCTAGTTCTTTCTATTTCTCTTAATTAGTAGGTATGATACTAGCTCTTTCCCGGCAGACTTTGCCCGGTCCCTCTTCTTTAGGTCATAGCGTGAAACTTATATGTTAATCCAAGTTATGGTCTATCTACGTGCCAAGTTTCGTTCAAATCTTTTCAGTAGTTTTTGCATGAAAGAAGGACAAAGATCCATCCAAATTATCGCGTTTATCATATACCTAAGTAGGATGTATGTAGTACCTACTTAGAAAAGTATAAGTAAGTAAGTAAACAAGGGCGGATACAGAACAAAAGTTTATGGGGAGCGATCATAAGATCTGAAGGTTTTTTTGAACTTTGAATCTGCAAACGTAAGTTACCTAATTGACCCAGTTCGTGCAGTTTTTGAATAAATAAATATACAAACCCAAATAACCCCAAGTATTTTTTATTTGTAATAAAAGACATATATTTAAAAAAATGTTACAATTCATTTCGTCCTCGGCCGTCTCTGCTGGATCTGCCCCTGTAAGTAAGTACCAATGCAGTATGTAATATGCTTTTTTATTGGCCTGTTTATATTGTTTGTTATTATATATTATTATTTGTTTCTTATATTATTTTTCTTTATGTTGTTCTGGCTATGTTTTGGATCCTAAGTGAAAGGCACAGCATTTAACAACTCCATAAATTTGATTATTTTGTCATTGATCCAGTCATCATCCTGCGTCAGTTGCGACAGTGGCATTTTTCAATAATAAAGCACCCAAACACTGTGGGAGAGCGCGAAGCCGAATGATACTGGCTCACTCGGGCGAACGTTTCCGTCCTTTGACTCGCGCCCAAAAACTGAAAGCGAAGCGAGCGATGCGATTGGCGAGGGACATGTCAAACGCACCGTCCAGACATGCACGCTCGCCATTTCTCTCGCCACTTCCCTTACGATTCTGGCTAAAGGTAGCACTATATTGCACGCCTCATAAGCGGAGCGGTGAGGTAGTGCTCTACTCTCGACATGTCAAAAAACCCAGTCTTTCGAAATTTAAATGACGCTTTTTTTTTTTAATATAACACTTACAGGATAATATGAGTGCACTAATATGAAGTTAAATAATCTGTCTAGCACATATGGTACATTTTATAAACAATTAATTTGTTTAATATATTAAATAATAACATTAAAACTAATCATTCTTAGACGTCCGTGAGTCTGTGTTTATGTGACCATGTATGTGGCAGAGAAATTGGTCGAAAAATTCATCTTACCGGAATACTTTTGTTTTTAATCTATAAAGTATTACACTGTGCTGATTCCTAGTTAATATTAGCGTTCTAAGTACTGTCGTTTAATTATAATTTATAAAAAACTAATATACCACAGTATACTGTATATCTATATATATATATATATATATATATATATTTATTTTATAGTATATTTTTTCCTCACCTTATTTGTTATTTTATTTTAAAAAACTTGAGTTTTTGTTTTAGATTTTTTTTTTTAAATGTGAATGACCGCTATGAGGCGTGCACTTTTGGATTTTCCAAATTTTTTTTAATTTTTTCACAATCGTCTTATGTATTTTTAAAAAATTACTTTAAAAAAAAATGGTGCCATCTTTGAATAATACCAATGCTATTTTATAATTTGTCCCTTATTATACTGGGGGAAAAATGTATTTGATATCTTGCTGTCAGTCCTACCCGAGTTGGGTTTATGAACTCGCCTCTGTTGTTCCGAAGGGTGTCCCAGTTGGCCTCAGTTGGCCAGTCTTTTGAGATTTGTTATTATAAAAAAAAGAAACTAGGTTTTTGGTCTCGAATAACACGAGAAAACTATAGCAAACCATCATCAACTCAAGCGACAGAGGAAGAGACGGAAAAGAAATTGACACTAAATAAGAAAAGAAGGAGAGTTTCGAGAATCACCGGGATTGATGAATTTCATGCCGCCCTATAATTTGCAACCATTTATTTGAGTATTATATGTAGACGTGGACCGCGTCACGTGGCTATTGGCCACTATACAAAATTGGGTTTGAATATAAAAAGTTTTAGTAAAAGAAAAATAATAATGGAGCGCACAGATATTGCCCTGGCACGGGTAGACTTTTTGAAAAAAGCCGAAGAAATTTCAAATTAGGAAAAGTCGTATTGCTGGATGAGACGTGGCATAACCTCATCACACTGTGCTAAAAAGCGTGGGCGGATGACACGACGACTAACGACACAGTCAGTCACCAAAATGCCTGAGGCAACGGACAACGCCTGATATTGCGTACGCGGGGACGGCAAACTCTTTTGTACTTTTCAAATAAACAAAAACAACAGAGTAGGTATCATAAAGAGATGCATTTTAAAAAGTTCAAAGAGTGGTTTTAACTTTACTGAAAAAGTTTTATTAATCGCATATAATTATTATGGATAATGTGCCGTACCATACTTTACAAAATTACAAAACTTCAAGCAGCAGAAAAATGGTTGCAGAGCAAAGGCATTGAAGCATTGGGCGCGTTCGTTTTGGGATGCAGAATAGTTATTTTCATTACTTTTGTCACCTGTCATCCGTTCGTTTAGCATTGGTATCACAAATATCAAAATTTTAGTATCATATCTGTGATAAACTGTAAAGCGTTCGTTTACGATATTTTTAGTATTTTTATCACTTCTGCCACCGAAAAATGAAACTTTAGACCCATGTCTGGAGGTGGATTTTTTGTGTTAATCCGTCAAACTGCCTATACATTTTCATTGTTTATGGTAGTGTGTGTGTTATTAACGTAGTGTGTGTACGTCAATCGTTCGTTTTACAAGTTTTGTAACCAAAAATTTTGTTAGTAACGTTTCAAAGCTACACGAACCGTGGGTGTTGGTGGCAAAACTGGCGTTATCAAAACTGTGAAAAGTATCATTCGTGGGAACTCTTAATCCCAGAACGAACGCGCCCATTATCTTCACTCTAATTCATTATACGAAATAAAAATGATTTTCAATTGTATACTTGAATTAATGAATGGTTAATTTATCTCTATTTTAGATGCACTTTTATCAACATAGTAGTCTTTAATATTAAAAACCTTTTTAAAAAGTCTCTGTTTGTAAGTATCGAATCCAAATTCTATGAAATTAAAAATCGATAATTGAATAATATTAATTAACGATTATATATACTACCCCATCTTACTGTGAGTTTTTAAAATTATATATCACATCGATATATATAAGTGTATTCTGTATGTATTTGTGTATATATAAGCTTTTTGTATATATCCTTAACAAAGATAAAGCGTAATTTAGTAGTATGAAACGAGAATTATTTCCTTTTGATTGATAACGGTTAAATCGATTAAAAATATATAGGTCAGCAAGAATCGATTATGAGCAATCCCCACCACTCCACTTTTCCGGGAGTGTTGCCCAACCGTGGAAGTACTTTGCAGTTCTAGGGGAAAATATGGAACTTAAGTCCCTGTCACTATATAGATAAACCAACATTAAAAATGGTTCTAAAATAAAAAAATTAGCAATTACTAGTTTGGTAATAAACAGTAGTTGTACTAATTTAGAAATCTTTCCGGCCATGCATACAATAACTCATCAAAGTGTCATTTTTTCGGATGAATCATCTATAGGGGTTCCCAATATTTTTTATACGACGCCCTTCTGAAAAAAAAAATGTTGGTAGCAGACATTCAGATATTTATAAGTTATTTAATTGAGTGTAAAATATTATAATCCAAATAAAAATATTATTATTTATAGAAAATACAGCAGTACAAAGATTGTACTACAATCAATTAAAAGATTAGCTTGCTTTTCTAAACATAACATCTCAAATCGGGGCTGAGCTTTTGAAAACGCTACTCTAATTTCTTATTTTTAAAATTGATTTGTGTCCTGTATTTTGCCTCGATTACTACAACTACAGATAAACAGATTCACACCAATAGGTGCGACGTCGCAAACGGTAAAAGTACCCTCAAAACTGTGGTAGAGGACTTAAGAGTAAATTGCCCATAGTAGAATTAATGCTCAGGGAATAAATGAAGGTCAAATAAATAATAAAAAAAAACATACATTTATTTCCAAACTCCTGAGATAAATAAAAATATAATGCAATAACATTTTCTCCATAGTATAAAATTGCAACCAAATTATGACGATACATATAATTTAGCTGAAATTTTTTTATAATATTACTTAATACAAAACCTATGGCTGATATAAGTGAATTTTCAATATAAATACAAATATTTGAATTATTTATATTTAATGATTTCACCTATTCTACGTTCATACTCCACGTTGTGTGCAGAATTTGTCTGGCTTTATGCCCACTCATAACACTTCTTGATTTATACTTAAATTACTTCAAAAATTGTTTGACTTCTTTGAATTTTACATTTCGGCTCTTAGCACAAAATAGTTCAAACAATTGTTCTTTCTCGACTATGCATGACGACGACACTTGACGAAATTACAGATGAGGGTGGGGTCGATTGGAATGGATCTCTTTACCAGTGACATTGATCATTATCATAAAAAAATTTACCAAAATGGTTGCCTTAGTCGATAGGTGTTAGATTTATTAGTCGCGTAGTGACCTATGAAAACCGCGTCGCGACGCCCTCAGGAAATTTTGGGAACTGCTCTATAAAATAAATATACTATAAGCACAAACTAATAAAAAGTTGCCAAAGTTCCATTGCGATTGGATAAATAGTTATATAACGTTACCTATTACACACATATATTTAAACCAGAAACTGTAAAACAGCTGTACTCATCCAAAAACCATTTTGGTCATGACCACAAAAACTAACCAAAGTTTAATTACGTTCAGATGAATGCTATAGTGATACTTAAGGCACAAACAAGCAAAGAACATTTACCGTTACCGCGTTGAATCGCTATAGATATACATTGAACTAAGTACATGACAGACTTCGGATCAGAGTCCCTTTTCGTCAGGCGTTTGCTTAAATCTTTAACTTAAGATTTTGATTCCGAGAACCAAGGCCCACCTGTCTCAACCGCGATTGGCACAAAGTCATATATCGTTTTAAGTTTCACGTATTTGGTGTGCTTTTGTTTGGCTGTATATTCTGCCGCACAACCAGCAGAGCGAGTAGTTTGAGCGACGTGAGAGGGAGCAAAAGCGCTGACACAAGTTGTGTCCCACAATAAAATACGTCCTTTTCGCCCATGGTACCAATGTAAGACCATCTGGTCTCTTTTCGTCTGTTCGGATGAGGCAAAAGGTAGATTAGCCGACACCATAGCCCGGCGCACAATATCATTAATGGCGTAATGTCGCGGAAACATACTAGCGTATCGTCTACAACTCAGTCCATGATGTCCGTTTACAACAGCCATAGCCCCACAGATGCATCGATAGGATTCGCATACCTTACATCCCAACTGGAGTGCAGCATCAACACTAAAGGAGCCATTGTCTATAACATCCCTAAATGTGGTGATGGTAATGCATGTAACCAGGCCCCTGATTTGGGTTGGATAACAGCCTCTAGTCGAGCTAATTCCACCCCTGACGTTCCCTGTAATTAAATTTTATATGTATGTCAACACACAAAACATCTTTCCATCTCTGCATTTTAGATTATCTGGGAATTTATCACCTGGGCAACGAACTGACCACCCTCTGACAACGCTTCTTTTAAAAATGCTACTTAAACATTGTCACCATTAGAGGATAAAATACGAGTTGTAAGTTCTGAAGAAGCATGATAAGAAGCAAGAAAAGCGACCAGTCCAATAGGTTATATGCAACGAACTCTTCGTGTTGTACGGGGAGCGTAGGTTTATGTCATTGAGACGAATCGAAACTGACATTCAGAATGGTCTTAAGTCCTTTTGGGAGCGCCTCGTCATACTCTTATATATCTTTTTGGAACACTCATGTAGGCACTGTTCTCAACATATGTCATGCGTGGCATTGATAAACAATTACGCAGTAGAATTAGTTATTTGGCAAAATACCTTTTTCCGGACGTTTCGGCTGGGTTACACCAGCCTTGATTACGGAACCCAGCCGAAACATCGGGAAAAAGATATTTTGCCAAATAACGACACGTTTAATCTAGTTTTATTTTTAAATTAGTAATGGAACGCGAAAATTTAAAAACTTATACACGTGATGATAGGTTTTGTATTAATTTTAGTGACCTCGCCAGAGCTGAAATTTTATCCTGAAGGGTGTTACTGACTCCGTCGGAAAATATCGGGGCACCAAGTAGCGAAAAAAAATATCTATCAACAATCTTTAAACTAGACAAGAGGAGATCAGTTTTGGTTAGATTGGTGGTATCCACATGGTCACAGATGAACAACTCACATTTATTAGTATTAATCTTTAAACCAAAAAATATTAAGCAAAAAATGTATAGGCGAAATGCTTTTCTGTAGTTTTTGCAATAAAAGAAAAGTTAAGAAGCAGTAATGTGACATGCATAATATACTATCAATGTCGTACAGTAAAAAAATTACAATCAATAAAATTATCTGACTAATACTATACAATTAGTTATTTTCTAATTAAATAAATACTGCAAGTTAGCTTAAATACTTTTTTTCCTACTCTAACGAACTTAATGACTTGAAGTAAATAGTGGGAAATTGTACCAGCCTACATGGGACAAAGTGACAATACGACGTGGCAACATTTTTTCCAATCACTTTTGTTGTGAAACTCAACTGAGAGCACGTTGCCTCGTGTGCAATTTGTGATTTTTCTGCAATTTATTGCGATTTCACGGTTAATTCCGTACTGATTTTCTTCCTTAGTTTTTGCAAGGCTTAATTACGTTTCGCCAATATGACGAAGATAATACAACAGTTATCGTTTAGTAGTAGTAATTACTACGAGTATGAAGGTGTTGAAATTGAACCCCACTCCATCAAGGAAAAGAACAACTATTTGTGAGTACTTTTATGTTTTATATTATAATTTTTCGCTTTTGTATTGATTTCAATATAAGTAAGATAAGATTGGCTTGCTTTTAGATAAGAATGCGGGTTAAAATATTAGCCTATTTTTTCAACTACGTCATCAGCTGGTGCTTGACAGATTCGTTACGAAAGTAAGTCTGGTATGAGTCAGCTTCTTTATTAGGTTTTAGTCTCCTTCATGGTATTTACTTAGACTCAAAACGAATTAAATTAATGTAATTTACTTATTTAGTCCAGAATATTGGTATAAGCGTTTTTTTTGTGGTTCAATTATGTACCACGTTTTCTTTTTTTTTTTTTTTCGAATTCTAAATTTGTGATTCATAGTCCACTGTGTTCCAAAACGTTTATCTCAGATCAATATTATTGGGTATAATTTACTTTTAATTTAATTTACACTCTATAGATCAAAAATAGTTTTGTAAATGCCTACTACTACAGCTATAAATACATTGATTTTAATGGTCTCTAGTTTGTAACCCAACTGAAGCCATAATTATTATTACCCATATAATTATTTGATTATTTGACAATATTATCTTAGTAAAGTGAGTTATGACATCACATAGGCATTCAAATAATTTTATTGACCATATGTAAGCAAGCAAAATGATCAATCACTCCCAAACCAATTAATTATGCAAACCACAAACTATCACATGTCGAAAAACCATTGTTAGGTGGCCTCAGCACATACTAACAGCCCCTGACAATGATGAATAGTGACCATAGTCTAGTCAACCTCTCCTAGTGGACCCACTTCACACGACGCCAACGTCCCTGCTTTGTTGGCAAAGACACGGACCTTCAGCCCGCACGCTCACCTCATATATAAGGTTTCAAAGAGTTACAGGGCGCTTTTCGCCCCTAGTTGAAACAAACCCAATCTGAGACGGGGAGCCCTTGAGCATTGGAAGCTATATGGCTTGAGACTACTTTAGGGTTTTGCCCCAAAACCCTGGTGGAGCAGAAATGGCTGCATCAGCCGAAAACATACCCCCAACTTAGTGACTAACAATCATAAGATTGGACCATTGTTTGCAGGTTACTGATTTACATGTTATTTACTCATACTACTTCAGCTTTCCAGAAATCCTGGTGTCTTATATCATTCAGTGCCTCTATTATGGTATGTGGAATGCTAAGGTACCTTGCCCATTGGTCATGCACACTTTTGTTGTGTAATATCACATAAGTAAGTGTCTCTTTGTCCTACATGCAGTCCCTACATAAGGACTGTTGGTAACGCTAATATTGAAGAAATGTTAGTTTCGTGGGAAGTAACCTGTTATTATGACAACTATATAAGTATAGTGTAGGTTTTCTCTACTGACATACAGTTACTTGACTTATTTGACAGTACTGTCAACTTCACTAGCACTACATTAATAGTGCATTAGAAGTGGCAAAATGCATTTATTTTTTGTCAAAACAACAATTGAATTTGCCTATAGGGAACATAGAGCAAGTACTTACTTTCAAATATTGAATTTCATAGTTAAGATAAATAGAATACATAAGTGAAATTGTAGGTAAATCAAAAAACTTATCTGTATTAAAATTACATGCATTTCGCCACAATAGAGTGAAAATTAACTAACTAACTATTTAATAGTTTTGAATCGCAATAACCTGTTTTCTTTATCTGGTGAAATCATATTTAAGAAAAACAGCAAGGTTTTCTTTGGAGTAATTTATTCAAATACAAGTTAGTTAGTTTTCACCCTCACCAAATGTTATAATTTAGAATTCTTAGCTAATGTAAGTTCCTTTAATGTAAAATTGCTTAAAATTTACTTGACTGTAACGGTGATTAAGGCATGTTAATGACATTTTACTTGTACCTTGAGTTGTCAACCTTCTTCAAATTTGAAATATGAAGATCGCCTGTTTAATTTGATAGTAATACAAAGAAAATAAAATCAAACATCATCTTTCTTAAAAACATTTACAAAATGATACAAAAAATTATAGAAGTTCACCTATTTTATCTTCTGCAGTTTTGCTAGTAAGTAGGGAATGTTACCACGGATGTATCACAAGAAGGTTTAAGGGGTTATTTAAAAAAAAACCCTCCAACCCAAAACCCAAAAGGCTTCAAAGACCTATTAGATCTTACTACTTAACCTTACTGAAATAAACCTTCAGAATATTTTACTGTTTTAAGGTAATGGCGTCTCTGTTTCTTTTACGTTTGTCTGTATGATTATCAACTCCTTGAAATGTTTTACAATTTTCTCTTGTTTTATTTTACTGTAGAGAAGAGTAGTTTTTAGAGAAAACTTTGGCAGGGAGCTCATTCAATAACCTAAGCGTTCGCGTGAGGCAGTTTTTTCATTTAGGTTCTAAGGTGTGAGGATGAATTCCCTGTGGCGAGCGGTGAGATGGTACAAAGTAGTTGTGGGCATCATTTTGAACACATCCCATTATAAAAGCGATAGAACACACACAGGGAGGCAAAGTCTCTCCTCAACTTAAGTTTGAGGTTAAGACTTCATTTGATACAGCTTGACAGTTTGGGATTGTTGACGATTCTTCCGGTCGTTGAACCGAGTCAAAAGGGCTAAGCTGGTATCTGCGTGTACCCGCCCAGAGATTGCCGCAATCTTGCGACTTGTAAACCAGCAACTTTTGCCACGCGGTATAGTACTGCTTTGTTCTGTTGAGAACTCCAAGTTTTTTGGACGCCAGCTACACCTTGTCTTGCCAATGATTTCGGAACTGAACATTGCTGGAGATGTCAACACCAAGTATTCCAAGTGATTTTGTTAAGTGAAGTTACACTTGTCAACTACAAGCTCCTCGCCCTCATAAGCTGTTTGCTGTGGGCCGTTGCCACACTAATGCCGTTGAGCGCGCGCCACTACGTCGTGCTGTCGCATCTACAATAGTCAGTTTAATAAGAACGTAGATATTCTCTCTGTATCTGAAGGAACCTTCAGAAAAAAAAATGTTAAACAGTTTAAATTGTTGATCTTATATCTGCTTTGTAGTTTTTATTCAGCCTAATTCTTAATTTTTTTCTTGTATTTAAATATTTGTTTTGTTTCTTTTAAAATTTATCAATACCTAAATAAGTAATACCTAAAAAAAATAAAAAAAAATAGGAAATATAACATAATAATATATAGGTAGCTAGACTGTTAGTATCCGCTTACTTTATTTTGTTGTGATTTATCTGTGGTTTATGGTGTAGGTTACATTTATGCTTATTTGTTGATTGCTATTTTATGTTATCATTTGTAAATGTAATTGTTTATATACCCTAATAAAATAAAATAGTTTTTACTCTGCTGAATTTGTTTTGAGCATGGGTTTTTGGGTCACCACAATAATTTAGTGAATTCCAGTTGTCCAGTTGTGATTTTAATCCAATGTTTTGGAGTAAAACTGACTTAGTTTGCTTAGGCAATTTAAATATCATCTGTCATAAAAATTATAATCACTAAATTCATTAAGTTATTTTGTCCTCTCATGTGTAGGGTATGATCGTTGTATTTGTGAGTTTTGACATTTCCTATTTCAGTCATACTAAGGGCTAGAGCCATGGTGGTTAAATAGAAAAATAAAGAAAAAAATGTGAACATAGTGACATTTAAAAACTTATTTTCGTTAAAAGTGTCAATAATTACTTCAGTGGTAACAAGAGTCTATTTTCAATGAATTCTTAATGCATTTTATTAAAATTTCTTTGCCTTTATTGTTTTGATTAAAAGCACTCAACCTCAAACCAGAAAGGTTTATATAGTTAAGTAAGGTAACCAAAAGGTGATCAGTTGAAATTATTTAATAAATTTATTAGGATACTAGCTTTTGCCAGCGGCTTAGCTCGCCCTAAATGTGGTTATCGGCGTATGATTCATTACGGCAACTCCTCAATTATAGAAAAAAAACGTAGATAGTGAAAATATTTTTAAATAATACGTACCGCCCTTCTCCCTCATGACTGCCCGCCAGCCTTGCACATCATAAATGCTCGCGCAGTACTTGATCATTATTTTGCTGCGATGTCATTTCTAAAACTGTGTTATCTCCTAAGATATTCATTGAAATCATATGATGTAAAGGGCAATTTTGTTTTAAATTAAATACTTGTGATGAATAACGTATTTATTTGGATAAGGAATAATATCATGTTTATAAAAACACCTTCGCAAATAACGCATTATTTTAAAACAAATTTCGTTAGCATAAAAAATGTTATAGTGAGCCAACCTTAAAAGATAGACATATATGCTGTCCCGGACTTTTTTTTTAGAAATTTTGAAGGAGAACAATTTTGTCATGCATGATTTTTGCGAAACTTTAAACGTTTACGCAGCGCACGCAGCGTAAGCTCTCAACAGAAAAAAAAAACGATTTTGAAACAATCTTCATTGGCGCTCCGCTCCTATTGGTCTTAGCGTGATGACATATAGCCTATAGCCTTCCACGACAAATGAGCTATCTAACACTGAAAGAATTTTACGAATCGGACCAGTAGTTCCTAAGATTCGCGCGTTCAAACAAACAAACTCTTCAGCTTTATATATTAGTATAGATTAGTAATCACACAACAGGGGAAAGACAAGACAAATGTTAATTAAGCACTCAGCGGGTTCTGAATAAAGAAGAATTGCCAAAGCAGGGAAATGATTAAGAAGACCAAAAGGCACACTTAACTTAGAAATATCCCTAAATGGAATTCAGGTAGGTTCGCATGCTAGGTTTGGATAATTACATTAATCAAGAAAATCACTAAAACAGTTGTCTGCACCAAAAAGTATGCAATAACAATAAATAAACATCCACATTTACTTCCTTCAGCAATGTTGTCTGACATTATACACTTTGTACATTCATAACACAAGACTTTTTCAATTTAGGTACAGGGGTTTGTATCTACGTTACTGTCTACGCCAAAATAAAACTCATTAACGTACACTCAAGTTATCATTGTTGAGATGATTTAAATTTGGTTTTACAAAATAAGCTAAGTGGCGTTTTGTTTACCGACATAATGTACATTACGCGCTTAATGTCAATAATCCAACCAAAGAAAATGAGCCAAAATTTGTACAGAATTTATGTCTTTTTAACTAGACTAGATTATGACATTAAACGCATGAAGCAGTTAACAGAACGCACCTCTAATTAGAATGTTGGAGGTTATCATTACAAGGCAAAAAAATCTCTCTGTTGATGACGTAACTAGCCGTGTTCCAGCAACATGTTGCAGCCGCGTGGCGTAGACAGTTACAATCAAGACTCTATTTCTCGAATTCTCGACTAAGGCTAGATTTTCCCGAGAATTCTCGACTAGAACTCCGACTTTTTTGTCCGTTTCTGACAGTTGCCATCGCATGTCATGCAGACTACTGAGCTAAATTATTTATTTTGTATATCCAAACCAATCTTATGCAATGGGCATTGGTCTAGTTCCTCTATAATTGCTGTTTTAAATTGTAATTTTAAATGTATAAAAACTACAAGGGAAAAAATACATTTTAAAATATAAACAAACAATATTTATGGACAATAATCGGGTCAATGTTCACAAATAAGCCCAATTGTGTTATGTGTGTGCAAATTGACCGCTCGATTGTGTTGATTATTGTGAATTTGTATATTAAAGTCATTAATATAAAAATTAAAGATCCCCAGTGTCTTGTTTATTAGAAAAAAGAAGCTTTGTTATAAATAACTAAGATAATAATTGTAATAGTCTAGAAAATGTTAACAGTAAATATATTTTGCCCTTAAAAATACTTGCGCCATCTTTGATATCTAGGTACGTGAAAAATGCATACTTATTCAAACTGAAATCACGTTAACTATGCCGCGTTTTTGTCTCAATTTTTAGGGTTCCATACCTATCCATGTCATAATAATAAAAATTGGCCAAGTGCGTGAGCGCGTCCGACTAGCACTTGTCTGTCTGGTTTTTGCTTGTGTTATTATCATGTTTTTTTTCTGTCTGACTATGCAGTTGGCTGTTGCAGGCATTACTGCTCCACCGGGCTTTTTTTTGGGCGATCTCAGCCCATATAGCACCCAACGCTCAAGGGCTCCCCGCGGGGGTAGCCTCGGCTTGGGTTGTCGCTCTTGGGGTCGTCCCTACGTGCGCGTGAGCCTCGAACCCGACGGTGAGTCAGCGCCAGGAGAGGAGTTCCCAGTTACGCGGTTGCGGTTGTGATTGCGATTGAGTGGGCAAGCGCCCCGGCACTCTTTGATACCTCGCATATGAAGTTTATTTCAGAACCCCTCGGGTAAAGGCCTCAAATTATTTCCAATTTGTCTACCTTAGCCATGATACAGTGTCTGCGATATACGTACATGTTGTGTTAGCTGTTTGTTTGTTCTCATTACAGGGCCTATCCATAGGAAAGGAGGCTAAAACCATAGTCCCCCTCTGGCCCAGCCAGTATAAATTGGCGAACGTTGTTGAACTAGTAGCCTCTCGGCTGTGGACTGCTGTCATATGAAAACAACGAAAACCGACTTGGTCCAATGTGTTTAAAAGTGTATTCATTTTAATGTCTTAAGTATTTATTGAGTAACTTCACAGTTCATGTTTTACATGACCGAGATATACCTTATAATTATGTACTTATATAAATCTAAGTACTCGCTCTTCTCTTATCTATCACAACTTGATAACTTACTAAAAGTAATAATAATTAAGAAGTCATTTGTCATGTACGTAAACAGGATGTCACGTGATGCCGCTGTCATTTTTATCGCATTCAGCAGCTTGTACACTTTCATTGTTGTGTATTAAAAATGCATTTGCATTAGCAAATTGAGTTGGTTGCATACTTGGCGATTTTGATTCGATATCGAATTTCATCCACTTTTATGGTACTGACCTACCTTTATTATAATAATAATAAAATCATTGATATACAAATGCAAATTCGGAGTAGTTACTTAGGGTTATAGTCAGAGAGCTGTAATACTAAAAACGACGTAAATCGGGGATAATCTTGCATTATGATAACAATGTTTCTTTTGGCGTCGTCATAGGTAAGGTTTCCAAGTTATGGCCAGTAAAGATACAGGTCAAATTCGCCTGTAGTATTCCTAACCTATGAGACTCACAAAACAAAGGGTGTGAGGCTTTCTCTAAGGGGATCTAAGTTCGACAGACATGAAATCGTCAGCAATAGAGAGAAACATTTTAAGTAACTAATGGCATCGAATAAAAACTTGTAAAACTTTTCCGTCTATTAAAAAAAAATTGTTAAAATGTTATTTTGATGTTATTTTTTTGTCTGTACAAAGTCACAGTTTACAAGCAGTTTGTAGGGATTGGTTATGTATGGTTACTATCTGCATTCAAACAAAGGGACAAACGAACGATTTCCTGGGCCCCTAGCTAAGTTAGAAAAACAACGAAAACGATATTAGAAACGTTAGTTTTGGATCAAGTACATAAGTTGCACATACTTGGCGAAGTAATACATTAAAATTCTTTACTCGGTCTTTACGCTGATACCCGCGTTTTTATGAACGCTATCGCTTTTGTGCACACATAGCTAAAGCCCTTGGTAGTCACATATCGATAAACCGTCCTTTAACCACCTTCGATATCCGAGCTTCTCTAGGGAGTTAGGGACTCTCTCGGGAATGCCTATGTTCAGCAGTGGTAAGCTTACTCTAGTGACTCTATCGAGGAGGTCTGGTTTCGGCAGTGGTCGACTTACGTAGTGGTGACCACTTTGCCACTACGTCAACAGCCGACCCGAGCGCGATTTTTTCCTTATTCGGCCCTATATTAGCGTTTCTTTGTTCGCTATCGCATTTATGCACACATGGCTAGAGCCCCAGAGCACAGAGTATCAAAAAAGCTAACCCTAAGCAAAATGGTTGACGTGCAAAACTTTTTTTTTATTTTTAAAAAATCCTTTTATTAACTGTAATAGAAACGAGCTGGTTTTAAACTAACTTTTGTAAAAATTACCTTACAATTTATAAATTATTATCAGATATTGTAGAAACGTGGCAAAGTACCTACCCAAAAGGCCTCAGCCCCTTTGAATGGTTCCAGACTTTCTAAAATCCAGGTGCTTAAAAATAAAAATAACCCGCTGTTTCGTTTAATTTATCGAAATTTTATTTTAACCTGTATCTTCATCAGCTGTAACATTAAAATTGACCGATCTCGGACAAATAATATGTGCTACATTGTTTTGGGTTGAGTGCTCGAGAATGACGTTTATCATGCATGATGCAAGATTTCCCCCAATACTGTTTTTTATTGCATTTTAGCTCTCTGACTATGAATGTCCTATCAGAGGTCAGTTTTTGGCTGACGGCTATTTTCCGCTGTTTATAATCTTTTCGTTTATATATCGTAAAAAGGCGGTCGAATATTAAAGACATTTGTGTAACTTAGGTATTACGTAAGGTGCTTTGGGGTAATTCCGAAAATTGTGATTTACTACTAAACCAGGCAATACTTTTTGCTATGGAAACGTTATCTAGACACCATTTTTTTTTTCCTTACTTCAGCTACGTCAGGTCGCTTGTGTCGAATGTGCGTGTACAAAATCATTTCTACCCTGACTACTACTGTTTTCAACGTTCTGTGTATGTGTTATGTATCTCAGGGAATTTGTAAGCAAACTTAAAAATTTATTACTATAGGTTATGATACGCTAGCTACAGTTTTTATGATTTATCCGTATATACAAAAAGTGCGAGTCGGATGCGCGCAACGAGGGTAAAAGCTAAACTGTGTTGAGGGAAAAACTTTGCTGCTGGACAACTGTTGTCCCAATACATCGACAAAGGTCGCGGCTAGTTTACCAACTGCATATAAGTTTATAATCGCAAAAAACAACAAATTTACGGTTTCCAGATTTTGACCTTTATGTGTGCTAGATGGCATTGCTTCTTGCTTTATTTGTAAATGCCAAAATATGCTACAAAAACGGCCCTATATCGACCGTTATTTTTAATTGCGTAGACCTTTAAACTTATATTAATTTAAACATGGTACCTTCACGCGTTCTGGAGAAAAAGGGTCTTGACAGAAAGTCAGACAGACAGACGGTCAATAAAGTGATCCAAAAAGGTTCCTTTGAGGTACGTAACCCTGAAAACCACTAAGCCAAAATTTTAAAATCATGTTTCCAAGTTCCCTATGTGAAGGCAGTTAGGAACATGATACTAAGTTACAGACCAATAGCTTTTATTGTTGATTTATATTGTTTATCTACTGAAATATAAACATTTTTCGCGTCACCTTAAAATTGATAATATATAAGACTTTTAATCTTTGGTGTCTCAATGGTACCTATCGAGATACTGTACATGTTATAAACGAATTTGCGTTAAAAAACCTAATTTCTGACAGACAAAGATTTAAAAAGGAATGTGTTTGTTTTTTTTTTTTAAATATGTATGAAAACAGAGGAGTTATGCTGTATTCGATTATTTATTTGAATTTGATTGTTGTGCTGCTGCGCACATAGGTAGATTTGAATTATTTAGGGGACCAAAATTTTATTTTTGATAAGATGGCTTCTAAATAGGTTAGAAATAAAGGGAAAAATATTAAAATAAATATTAAATCCCAATTTAAAAATTCTATATTTTATAAATATGAAAATTAGATTAAATATACCTTAACATACAAATAAATGAATGAATATTCAAATTTCGACATTAAAAAACCAGCAAATTACTTACATAAATACATTATAGTTTATCTATCATTATTTGACACACATTTATCTGTAAAATTATTCAAAATTCAATAAACATTGAAAATACAAAACTGACTTACAAAAATAAACAATGGCTAGGTTTATCTATATAATAATTCGTTAAATCAGTTTTTTATCATATGTTTTAGATCTTTCAGACGAAATTTTGTAATATCTTAACATATATCTAAGGCTGTGTCACATTTACTATTTAAAGAATGATGATTCCTCTAGGGTCACTGTTTCGTTTGGTTTAGCAGGTATTAGTAAGCCGATCGTTTCTTTGGAGAATGATTTATTTCGAGCCCGTGTGAATTTGATATATCCTTCAGAACTCTTGAAGCACATCTTTTTCCATCTGTTTGTAAAATCAGTTTCGCAGCGTGAACAATGGCCTCAGGGTCGACAGATTTACGAAGTTCCTCGATTTTCCTTCTCTTGCTTCGGTCACTCAAGTCGGGCGTGAAGTCGTTTCAATTGTAATCTCGAAGGTGCTTGCTAACCATGGCTCATTCTTTGTAAGGAAACTATTCATTTTTTCCAGCTAGTAACCATCTTCTTTTCATCCCTGATTTCATGTGTGAAAAAATATCTTTTAATAACTTCATTTTAAACTCTGTGTCCCTATAACAAACTTGAAGATAATTTTCAAGAAACTCCAATATTTCGTCAAAATTC
Source organism: Apoda limacodes (assembly GCA_946406115.1). Taxonomy (NCBI): domain Eukaryota; kingdom Metazoa; phylum Arthropoda; class Insecta; order Lepidoptera; family Limacodidae; genus Apoda; species Apoda limacodes. The sequence goes on from OX291540.1 coordinate 46,040,047, forward strand.
GATAAATTTTGGCGTTGCATTAACTCAAATAGATATTTTCGCCTAACGACTTTAACACCAGATGTACTGGATGGACCTAAAACCAAGAAAACTACAGTCAAACTCTGAGCAACGTACAAAAAGAAAAAATGCATTATTTTTCGATTTTTCCCCGAAGATCTTTGAATAAAGCTTGTGCGGTCATTTGCGGGTCTTAGCGGCTGACCTTTTCTTTAAAAACATATTGAGACTGTGGAGAATTAATTAAAATAAAGAACATGACCTGGAAGTATATTAAAAAACCTTTTGAAATATTGGATTTGACAAAGTAATGCATAAAAAACACTGTGTCCGAATGATTGAAAAATATGAAAAACTATATCGAAATAAGAATTACTATATTACAATTATCAGGTAGATACATACCTGAATTTCCTGAATCCATCACTTTCACTTTGATAATGGACTCGGAAATAAAAAATATTCACTTTGCAAGGAACGTCACACAGAGAGCGCTGAGAACAGGTACGTACCTGTTCTCAGTGCGATGACCAAACTTCAACTAACTCTCAGTCGGGGTAGGAGCAGCCTGTAGGATGAAGAAGGGTGTGGTAGTATTCCTAGAATTGTCTACAACCTGAGGCAGTCATTGTTTATTTACTACCTTGATTTTTATTTATTTAATTTTGGTCCGCTAAATCGGCTGAAACTACCTATGTGCAGCGTTAATAAACCAAACATTATAAAACGTTTTTGAAACCTGCCCTAAAACCCTCAAGTCCGTCTGGCTCTTACTCGACGCACGATACTTAAATGTTCGCAAGCACTGGACTTCATGTGGGATAATTACGAAAATCAAACTCAGCAAAGATGTGTTTCGGGTATACCATAAATATTATTGGTTTTTATTTTAAATGTAATATAAGATGTAGGAGTCGTATCAACTAAGTTCAAAATATGTGGGAATTACCCCAAAGTACCTTACTACGTATATGTATATCCATAACAAATTCCGCATAAGCAAACAACGTTGCTTCTTGTTATATACACACCGGCACAATTAGCGGAACAGAAAAAAAAGTGAGACTATGAGATAATAACGCATATATTTGACGAAAATGTAATTAGACACAAAATAACAAATTGATTAACATCTTTTAACAACGACTTTGAAAAGTCTTCGTTATATTTTATTTAAAAATATTGAAATTTGAAATAAGTGAAATTTTTAGATGATTATGAACCTTCACAAAAAATAAAAAAAAGTAAGCATTAAATGATTTAACAATAAAATTAAAGCAAAATTAATAACGAGTGTTTCCCCCTCTTGCTCTGATTACGGTTTCTATTCGTCTGGGCATGCTACAGATTATGTTATCAATGATTTCTTTAGGCAACCGCTTCCACTCCTCAAGTAATGCGTTTCCAAGTTCATTCGGATTGTTGGGGGGTGGCTTCTGGATTTAACCCTTCTTTTTAGCAAGTCCCAGACAGGCTCTATCGGATTCATATCGGGGGAATTTGCTGGCCACTGCATCACCGGTATACCTACGTGGCTCAGATATGCCTGTACCGATTGTGCACTATGAGCACGAGCATTATCTTGCATTAGAATAAAGTCGTCACCAATAAATGGGGCAAATGGTACAACATGTTCTTCTAAAATGTCTCTGATGTATCGATCTGCTGTCATGGTCCCTCCTGTGACTATCACTAACTCCGTGCGAGCTCCCAAACATATCCCTCCCCAAACCATAATCGAGCCGCCACCATAAGCCACTGTGTGTTCAAAATTAGACTGTATGTGGCGTTCTCCTTTGCGTCTCCATATTCGCTGTCTCCCATCGATCTGTTTTAAAACAACTCTGCACTTTACTGATGAAAACAGAACCTGCTGCCATTCGTTCAAATCCTTTTTTTGTGTTCCGCTAATTGTGCCGGTGTGTATATAATAGATAATAATATTGATAGAATTTAAAAAAAGGTACAAGCTATTCTTTTATCTATACATATAAAAGGCTTTGTCCTGAATGACTGATGGATCAACGCACAGCCTTAACCGCTGATCGTAGAGACCTGAAACTTGGAGGGTGTGTTCTTTGTATGACGTAGGCATCCGATAAGAAAGGATTTTCCGGAATTCTACCCCTAAGGGGGTGAAAAAGGGGGGCAAAGTTTGTATGGGACAACGTGATTCCTTGGTCCAATCTTCTTCAAATTTTGCATAAATCTTTCTAACAGAATTGATGGAAGACGTGTTTCGTATTTTATTGAAATTTATCCCCTAACGGGGTTAAAAAGGGGTAGAAAGTTGTTTGGCGGTTATTTGCTTCGATGTTGATATCAATACTCCTTAGTGCTTTTGATTTAAATTACATTTTATTTTGACACATGTTTAAAAACCCAATCCAATTTTATTAAGAAAAGGTTAACTTACTTGAAAACATAAACAACTTCAATACTCTTTAAAGTTGGAATGTCTCGAATGTCACCGTACTATATTAGTACCTCATTTAAGGGGTTTCTAAGCTCAAAGAGGTTATGCGTTTTTTAGGTGTTTGATTTTTTGCTTTGTCCTGAATGACTGACGGGTCAACGCATAGCCTAAACCGCTGATCGTAGAGACCTGAAACTTGGAGGGTGTGTTCTTTGTATGACGTAGGCATCCGATAAGACAAAAAGATATAAGAAAGGGTGAAGTGCGAGTCGGATTCACTCAATAAGGGTACACCGATTGTAGTGAAATTTTGATAAGTTTATTATACACACGCCGGGTAATGCTTCTGAGAAAGAAAAAAAGGGTCAAGTGCGAGTGAGACAGGGTCAAGTGCGAGTCGGACTCGCGTCATAAGGGTAAACCGGTTGTAATGAAATTTTGGTAAGTTTTATGCACACGCCGGGGAAAGTTTTTGAGAAAAAAAAATGGTGAAGTGCGAGTCGGACTCGCGCAATAAGGGTAAACCGATTTTAATATTTTGGTAAGTTGTTATGCACACGCCGGGGAAGGTTCCTAAGAAAAAAAAAGGTTATTTTAAAAAAAGAAATTACGTTCGCCGATTCAGCTATGTTTATATAAAAGAAGATATTGGCTGGCTGACTGACTAATCGATCAATGTACAACTGGAACCGCTGTGTCTAGAAGCATGACATTTTGCACAAACGTTCCTTAAATGACGTTAGTGCTAAGAAGTGATTTTTGAAAATAAATCCCCTAAGGGGGTAAAATATGGGTTGGCAGTTTGAATGGAAATGGCTAAAACTGGGCTTAAACGTTAAAAATTAAGATTCACGTGATTTACCGTTTTTGAAAAATTATTCTCTAGACGGCAAAACAGAGGATGAAAATGTGTATGAGAATTCCGATGTTATTGTAAACAGTCAAAAGCAGTTTACACAGACAAAGTTACGGGAATAAGCTAGCTTATAAAAAAGTTATTTTGTCGGTGATTTGCTTCGAAGTTGATATTAATTCTCCTTAGTGCTTTTGATTTAAATTACATTTTATTTTGACACATGTCTGAAAACTCAATTCGATTTTATTCAAAAAAGGGGTAAACTCACTTAAAAACATTAGCAAATTTTCTTCTATACTAATATTATATAGCTGAAGAGTTTGTTTGTTTGTTTGCTTGAACGCGCTAATCTCAGGAACTACTGGTCCGATTTGAATAATTCTTTCAGTGTTAGATAGCCCATCGAGTAAGGCTATAGGCATCAGACTAATAGGAGCGGAGAACCAATGAAGATGTATGTAGAGCATGAAATTGTGTGAAAGAAACGGTTAAAGTTTTTAAAAACATGATATTAATCCTTATCCAAATAAATACGTTATTCATCACAAGTGTTTAATTTAAAACGAAATTGCCTTTTACATCATTCGATTTCAATGAATATCTTAGGAGTTTCAATATAACATTGCAGCAAAATAATGATCAAGTACTGCTCGCGCATTTATGATGTGCGGTACGTATTATTTAAAAATATTTTCACCTTCTACGTAAGCAAAGTTAGCGTAAGCCAAAAGTAACTATTACTTACTGAATGACTGACTGACTGATCTTTTAACGCACAGCTCCAACCACTGGACGGATCGAGCTAAAATTTTGCAAACATATAGCTATGATGATGTAGGTGTGCGCTAAGGGAGGATTTTCCAAAACTCACTACCTAAACGGGGGTCCAAAGTTTGTATGATGCTCGCGAGGTGAAGCCATTAGTTGATTAGTTTTTAGTAGTTAATTATTTATTTATTTTGAGAAAGAGAGGGAGGGAGTTAGGGAGAGATGGAGAGAGAGAGAGACAGAGCGAGAGTAAGAGAGAACGTCAAGTGTGAGTAGGTTTTTTTTCTATAGATAAGGAGTTGCCGTAACAATCCTACTGCGATAACCAAATTTAGGGCGAGCGAAGCCGCTGGCAAAAGCTAGTTTCTTATAATTATGTAGCCGCTACACTATAAATCGAACATCATTTTTTAACTAAACAGCAGTAGTAATCTAAATATGGCGTTACAAGTCGGCCATTTTGAATTGCATCTAGAATCAATTTAATTAAATGTCTACCAAACAATATTTTGCAACTTATTATCGTGTTTCCATATTATTCAATAACATGACTACAGAGTTTCACAATTAACACCTGTATGTATATTTTCAGTTAAAGAACAACTGTTTAAAAAATACTTCAACACGTGTTGTTCCACACGTATATAGTCATAATAGATACGAGGCGAAAACAAAACAAACACAGTTATCGAAAAGTAAATGTATGGTGATAAAAAGACAATCTTATCTTGTAGGTATTATACTTCAGAAAGCATTACCTATATTGTTCACTTTTCTTGGAAACATGCACATGACTGACGGTTTACTAGGGTCAGATTTTAATCTATTTAGTTACCGACTTTCATTACTACCAAGAGCAACACAAGGTTCAGGTTAAGCGGTAGCAGACGCGGCTGATTTAATATTGTTTGGTAATCTAGATCTCATCATGCGTATTCATTCTGACTAAGGTGGCAAAAAAGCATATAGCCTGCCTGATGTTAAGCATTCGCTTGCTGCCAACTAGAAAATCTAATCACTTGCCTTCAGTACTTTCGGCTCTGAGTTCATAAGTCAAACCAATAATAATTTTGTAAGTATATACCTACCTATAAAGAGCATGTCATTCGTTAGCACACACACACTGAAAGTGCTTTATACTATATGCGCCAATTAGATTGTTCTACCCGCCAACAACGAATCGCTCTATGCATGCGGCATATGGCAGCGGAACTAGTTACTAGTGCGGAACCAATTCAACGCATTAGGTGCACGTTTTGTTTTAATTTGGTTAACAGAACGATTTTAATACAATATATGTTAAAAATTAATCACTATGCCGCATGTGGTAGCGCATACAGTGCGCATACAGTGCGCATACAGTGCGCTTTCAACGCATTGACTACATAAAAGTATCCAGGCAGGAGGTGGGGCGAAACAGTGAATGCGCTATTAAAATAGTAATTGATTTTTCTTGTTTTTTCACATTTGGTCAATACACCTTTTTTTTAATGCAAGTTGATGTCATTGCTTTTTATGCTAAGGTCATCGGATAAACCTAATGTTACTTATCATACCAACTGACATAGATTTTATCAGTTTGCTAAAAGAACCCGACTGCATTTATTTTGTCTTATAGTATGTATGTTGTCTATAATGTAATCGGGTATAGAGCTATTTTAAAGTACATAGTATAATAGTTGTTTTTCATGATATTCTATTGTTTCGTTGAACAATAAGTCAGACAGGGGCATGTTATTGTTGATACATTATTATACTAACAGTTAACAAATAAATAGAAGAGTTAATTCTGCGATAAATTTATATCATAGTTCAACAAATAAAAAACCGGCCAAATGGCTCTATCTTTTAATAATTAAAAAATATGAAAATAATGAAAAAATAAGAATGATGCTGAAGCATAATATATATATAACACTATATTTAGCAAACTTTAGTTATAAGAAAAAAACAAAAATATATTTTTAGTAATAGTCAGTAACTGAAAGGCTGAAACAGCTGTCACACATTATAGAAAACACAGGTCTTTCTTATACCTTTCCTAACGTAGTGAATAGCATAGCTAATGCATGTGTCGCTCGCGCCAAGTTAGAATGTACTTTATTGTTCGCATGGCCTTCGAACATATTATCTGAATGTAAAATGGCGAAACGAGATTGTGTTGCGGTTACGTAAATAAAATGCGAATGGATTACAATGTCTACGCATACAACACTTATTAGGTTTCAAGTACGGATTTACTGTGGTTCTGGTGAACTACGTAAAACCTTGCTGTGCTATATTTGCCAAAGTGGGGTTGTTCGTGCTGTAAGAAAAATTGAGGAAGCTTGGTCGTATAAGCAGGGATTATGGCAAAGTTCATTTTGTACAAAAATATGCTTATATAGTGTAAAAATGTGAAGACTGTAAATCCAACCGTTTGGCTGTAAAACCTGTGTAACAGACGACGGACAGACGGACGTGAGTGACAACAATAATTTAGGTAATAAGATACCAACATGTTAAATCCGTAACAAATACCGACACAAGGACTTTCAAGGCGATTCCTGGCTTGAACATGGTTATTTTTGCCTTGTATTGTAATCACCAAAATTTTTTATTTTGGGGTGGACGAGTTGAAAAATTCGTCTAAAGGTTATTTCAGACGGTTTACTTTTTGTTTATTCTATCTTTTAGCATCTCACTCGAAGTTAAACGTCTAATTACAAAATAAAAAAAAAAATCAAAAGTGACAAAATGTGGAATGCATTAATTAATTAACCAATTTAAAGATGTTGGATTTTAGCATTTGGCATTATTCACTCCCGCGGCTCGTGCTTTAAATAAACGGAAAATAAAACATCTAAACACAAATGTCATATTTATTTCATTTTGCTCGAGTGATTTAAATTAACATTCACTCGAGTAAGCATTCAGCCTAGTGAACCGTCTTCTATCTCTTTAAAGCATCCAGCGTCATCCAAAATTCGTTCACTTCTAAAATTCCAATTTTCGACTCATGATTTTAGTGTGTTCCTTGCCTTACATATCTTAAATTTACAAGTAATTCGTACCTATTTCTATTTGTGCCAATCACCATAATAACATCGAAATACCAAACGCGAATTATGGCAACGATTCAAACTCTGTGACGTGTGCTAGACCCGGCGAATCTATAATAAGAAGCGTATTGATAAACATTCCGTTACGTACGTCTACGGTACAATTGGCGTGTATAACACACGGTATTTTTACCGCAATACGAGAAAGTAAAGGGAATAGTTTTGGAGCGTTTCTAAGGTTTTTTTTGTCCAGATAAAGGTGTCCTTATCATTAAAACAAATATGGCGGCCGCCTCCCACCCACTTTAGATGTCTTATATGTATGTATCTCGTCAGTGTCATTTCCCCGAAGGGGGTAATCAGTGGCTGGACACACATCCACATCATATTATTGGGGACAGCTTCTTCACCGACCACTTTTGACCTGTGTGGCAGGTGGTTACCTCAACATTATACGGGTAATACAGTGCATCTGGACCAGTGTTGCGTAAAATTTAATTGCAATTTACGATTAATTTACTATACATTAATTTCTGTTAGCCACATCTTTAATAATATTTTTTCTGTTAATTTGTGGCCGCAGCAATTAGTATAATTGAATTAATTGTTAATATGATAGCTGAAATTGGGTACGGAACCCTAAAAAACAACATTTATTGGATGAATCACAACAATATCGCGATGGTTTCTCAACTAACCCTTTTTTCAACAAAATCTTTAATCTACAAACTTAACTCCCTTGCAGTTTCATTTGATAAAACCAGTAACTCACGCTTGACCGTTTCCGTGTTTCTTATTAAATTCGTTTTAAAAATACCGATGAAAGTCACGTTGTTATTGTCTCACGCTTAGATACATACATTGTCTATTTTTGTTTTGGCAAATGCCGGCTCGATTTGGCTCCAGGCATGTTTGTTTTCCTCATCCTATAACAGTAGCTCCTAGCTTTTCTCTTAAAGCATACGTTTCCTGAAAAACATTATAAAACGGGTACTTTTAGTAAAATAAATGTTTAGAAGAAGTCTACCGGAGAAAATTAAAACTGTTATAAATTTAGAAATATTCGAATTGGACTTAAAAATATAAAATTTAGACAATAATTTAATATTTTTTTTTACATTCCATTTGTTGTGATATATATTTATTATTTCTTATTGTTAATAAGATTAAGTTGTATATAGCTTTAAATTGTTTAGTTTTTTTATAGTAATGGTGAAGGTTTTGAAGTTACACAGGTAAGGAATTTAATATTCAGTTTAATATATTAAAAATATGTATAAAAACTAAAGAAAAACAAATTTGATGCATGTATCTAACTAGTGGGTGCATACAACCACCACGTAAAAGTACGTAGAGCGCGCCGTGCCCACATGAAAGTGTAGGAATATCCTATTTTCACCAACAAATTTAGAGTTGTAAGGTGAATAACGATCTGTTAAAATTATATCGTCCTCGTCTAAATGAAGGTAGGCAATGAAATAATTTGTTTCCGGTCGCTTAAGCATAGATTCTTGTACAATGTTACATGTTAAATAAGAATAGAATAGAATTTCAGGATTTTAAAAAATCATATGTACAAAATTTCATAGTTGCTTTATAAATTTTAAAAGTAGGCTCAATTCGTTTGTATATAACTACGCTGCGCTGCGGGAAGTATCCGTTAAGGTAGATATTGCTAGTCTGTTCAGTCGGGTAATAATAGTCAGAGCTTGGGATTTATTGTCCTGAAAAAAAAGGAATGTTGATTCATTTGTCTTTTCGAATACTAATAAATCTTTTGTATTCTATATTCAAAATCGCCGCCGCACTTGACATATTTTTGTATATTTACAAACACAAGGTTTCAACTATTTACAAAGCAAATAGAATAAATAAATTGAACCATGTGACATGTACGCTTTATGCATAACACTCATTCTTGACGGTGAATGACTGATACAATTTTATTTATATTTTACTGTATATGAGCGATGTTTCGCCATTAAGTCCAATTTTTTACATCTGAGTTACGGACACATCTATCGGTCCACCTTTTGTTGTAAGTTTTCATCGCCCACAGCTATGAATAAATATTAGGATGGCGATGATGAAAAATTTTATGCAGTTAGTTATTGTGAAACTGTCACGATTTGTTATCTTTTTCGTATGATATTGTTTTAAAATCGAATTCGGAATACTGAAAAAAATGAGTTGCAGCAATCAAGTCGAGTATCCGCCTTGAAGATATAACTAGTGCTGGATTTTTGAGGAAAACAAATGTTTTGTCTCAATAAAATGTTTATTCAGTAACTTGTATTGCCTCCAAAGGCATCTACGACAGATTTTATACGCTTAGGCATAGAATTAATCAGTTTCACTGTGAAATTCTGTAAAATCATATCCCATTCCTCTTCTATGGCTGTTTTCAGTTGCTACATTGTCTGTGGAGCTGGCTGAAGACCCTGAACACGCCTCTTTGACTTGTCCCATAAGTGTTTGATGGGGTTCATGTCTAAGCTTCATAATGGCCATTCCATAAGAACGATACCCACATCTCGAAGATATTCTCGGACAATACCAGCCGCATGCACTCTTGTATTGTCATGCATAACGATGAAATTTGGGTAATATGAGGGTATTTAGCGTATGGCGTCACGTGAGATTTTAAGCACCAGCGAATGTACGTGCCACTATCTAATTAAGGCAGTCGTGGCCCACTAACCACCTCAAGCTCAGTATTTTCCATTTGCTGATATTCCTCCCCAGATTATCCATAGCCACTGCCAGAAGCAACCCTCCCATCTATGCAGCATTGAGCAAAACGCTCCCTCTTTCTTGATGACAAAATGTGCCAGCTTCATAACGACATATAAACTTTTTGCCCATCCTAACATTCAGCTATGAGCGATCAAAACTTAATAAACAAGGTGGGCTGATAGATGCGTTCGGTAGTATTAAAGTGTTCAATTTCGATTTATATTTTACACTTTGTATAAAAGAAGGTGTGTTCCCATGACACTTTATTACATCAGACAATTTAGTTTTGTGCTGCGTGTTCACGGCGAGTTCTTAAGACCCTAAACTTTAAATGCACGTTTTTGACTACAAATTTGATTTATGTTTTGGTTTAATTTTTTACAAACTGTGTAACTGTAACTGACGTGAATTTTGACTGATTTTGTACATACATATTTAGTTCTTATACTACTCCGTAAGCAATCTGTTTACAGCCGATCTTCTAGCCAGCTTACTATGTAATCATTAGTTTCCATTATGGTCACATATGACTTCTTTGTAATCATCAGTATCCATTGTGGTCTTATTTGACTTACTTTGTAATATTCAATGTATTCACATCTGACTTACTTTTTTACTGCATTGTGATCATATCCTACTTACTTTGTACTATACACTGTTTATATATCCGACTTACGTTGTAATACCTATGCATGGTGTTTACATGCGACTTTATAGTATGCATTGTCTTCACATCTGACTTACTTTGTATTATGGTCATAATTTTTTTTTTGCTGCAGCGGTGATGCCGCTACGCTGAGCGCAGCCGGTAACAAGCGCTCGGCTTTGTCGGCTTCGGACGCCGAGTGTTTTTCGCTGTGCCTGGGTGCCGGGCCTCTGTGGTAAGTTAGAAGTTGTCTTTTATCTTAAGCTTATAGAAAACGGGTAATGTTTTTTAGTGTAACCTTTAAGACATAGATCCTAATAAAATGGTTTTAATCCACAAATTATAGGCGACTTATGTGCTCCTAGTACATAAATACATACATAAACACGCAGTTTGGCATAAAATCAAGAAAGATTTTTAATATTTATATTCATAGAAATATTTTATCTTCGTTGTGCCAATTACCTATATAGGAAATCGGGCAGTGTCGTAATTAAATAGGCTATCAGTCCATCACGTCACATATTCGTACAGATTTGGCTTGGTGTCCATGTAAGTGGTTTGGGTGCAGATGCTGGCGACAACCAATTAAAGGAAATATAATATATACTTTTAAATTTTTAATATATATTTAAACATGAATATCTATTGTACACATCCGCTGGTGAGCCCCTGAAGAGGGCGATATTGACCAAAAAGATAATTTATATACGTGTTTGGGACGCAAGACTATAGGTGAAACGTAGATGTTAGTAGCATACGTGCGTTATACCTCTAACCACTCCATTGGGGTAAGTGTCGTGACGGTTTTTTTAGTGAAATGCTTTTTTTTTTGTATCAGGTGGTCCTGATGCACCGGCGGAAAGCTCCGCACCGCCCGGAGGGGTAAATGGCGGGGCTGCGAGCCCCGCAACCCCATCAACACCCATCCACGACGACAACAACCGTAAGCGTAACCGTTATTTTCTTATACATACATTTACTTTCATAAATGCTCAAACCCTTGCACACGGAGACACCCTCATCACACAGACACCTCATGTACGCATACGCTCGATTACGCATAAGCACACAAATAACTTTAAAGCCTTATAGGCACAAGTGATTCGTCTAGATAGTAAGTATGATAGGTAAAAGTACATCACAATGTTGAAAAATCTAAAGATATTGATTTAACCTCAGATAGCAACCTCGGGTAGTATAAGTACCTACACCAATATTGAAACAACATTGCCCTCGCCTCGATTCATATTCACATGGACAAAATTATTTGTCCCGAAGACTCAGTTCATATAGCGACCGTTAATTACTTTGGCCGTTAATACCTACACATCAGCATAAATACACATGCTCACACCTCTCGCACACACACGCACACACATGATACACACAACATTAATATTACTACCCCCCAGTAGGTACGCTTTTTGATATTGAATCACGACTAAATACTAGTATCTACGCTGTATGAAATGATTTTTAGGGTTCCGTACTCAAAGGGTAATTTGCGGGATCCTATATATATTATATTGATAACGGCAACAGGTAGACGCTTAAAATATTCACAGAATATTTAGTTATATAGTTACTTTAAAAATTAATAATTAAATTAAAATAAAACAAATATTTAAGGGGGGCTGCCATACAACAAACGTGATTTTTTTGCCGTTTTACTGATAATGGTACGGAACCTTTCATGCGCGAGTCCGACTTGCACTTGGCCGATTTCTTTAGCTTCTTTAAATATTTGACAATGATTACACAAAACACCTGTTTATTAACTAATTTATATCTATGACCTCTCAAATGTCGTGTCCCATATGACATCAGGTTCGGCTGGTATGGCGCAAAGCTTAATTTGTTGTGATTGAGGTTTTTTTGTCATATTTTTTGTTTTGTTAATTTATGGCTGACAGAATGAATAAGCAAATTAGTTGGATATCGCAATTGATTATTTAATAAAAACAAAAACTCAAAATTAATATGTGTCCTTGAATAAAAGGACGGTTGGCAACCCTAGTATAAATATTTCCCATCGAAAACGAGTATTTCAATATCTCTCTCTCCATCTTTTGTAAGAAGATCTTTTGGAAGACCATCAAGAATTGGTAAAGATGGTATAGTGCGTCTACAACGTTTTGGCAAACGTACAAATACTAGAATGGATACAAGTGTGTGTGTGTGTGTGTGCGAGCGTGCGTGCGCAACAGGGCTAAACTGTTAAGTATGCGTTAGCAAAAATTCAATCATACGAATATTACACATACAAAACAGTTATTATTTAGACTACACAGTCTCATCAAGTATAGTCGACAAAAGACTACAAGATTTTGTAGACAGTCTATAATATTCTGTTTTTGGTCTTTCTTTACCGCTTATTATATTAAATCTGGTGATTTACGACTAATGGGACATATATAAAGCTAACTTAGTCCAGATACATAGTATGAGTAGCATTGTTCCGGTGCTGGGCTTACCTCTGAGGATGTTTTCAGATATTATGTGTGTTTCGTGACGGACGCAGATACGTGGCGTTTAATAGGCAGGACCATAGTTGTTGGTTGGTGGGAATTGACTTTTCACCACATAATATCGATCCAGCAACTGCTCACCCCCTGTATTTTAAAACCATGAATATAAACTTGCATAAATGTTTTCCACAGGTGACTTGTTGAGCGCCCTACTATGGGAAAGCAAGAGCTCTTTGACCAGCAGCTCGGAGAGCCTTATCTCCGATGGCTCTCCGGCTCCATCGCCCCCGGCAAACGTACTCCAACTGCGCGAAGAGGTATATCGATTATTTTTATTAAAACTTTAGCATCATCAAGTTACTTCTTTTAATTATAGCTGTCTATTATTGAAAAATTTTTTAGTACTTACGGTATTGTTACTATTGTAAGTTTTATTTTCAAGATTAATTTACAGAGCCCAAGCTTCCTGAGTAAGCAAAATATTCCTGTTTTCTCTTATATTTTCCGCTGGATACGCCAATTTAAACTAGTCTGTCTACTCTAAGCACCATACTTTTGCCGGCTCAGTGGACAATGTATAGGAAAAAAAAATATACAGAATGGGAAAAGGCTACGCACGATAAATGGATTGACAGTAGCCCTTACCCTATTCATAAAAAAAAGATCTGAAACGTTAGCTTAATTTTACTTAGAAGAATCTGAGTACCTCTTAAAAGCGCTTATGTAGTTTTTCTAATAAATAAAAAAAAATGGCTGATTTTGTACCCCAATTTTGAACCTTGAAATGTGCGAATTTTGAAAATTACTTTCTTAGTTGCTTCCCCACACTAGCAAATGAAGCTACCTTTAAAGTATCATGCTTCTATCATCTATGGTTAAAGACACATAAATGTGCTATGAAATGTCTGTCAGTCAATGAGCGACATATATAGATTTCCGTTGGTGAGTTTAAAGAAACTTTAACATGAGTTAGTGCTTACTTAGATCACAAGAGTTCTTCTAGATGACAAACTCACAGGTTCTTTTTCCCAAATACCTCATTTGACACATTCCTATTTCTGGTAGCATCACTATAACCATTGTATAAAGAACACCATGGTGGTCACTTACTGGTGGCCTCTTCCGAAATCCAAAACGAGGTAATTCGTCGAAGAACTAAAGTTACCAACATAGTTCAAACAGTCAGCAAGATTAAGTGGCAATGGGTAGGCCACATCGCTCGTCGAACCTATAACCGATGGGGAAGAAAGGTTCTCGAGTAGCAACCACGGATCGGAAGACGCAGCGTGGGACGGCCTCCTACGAGGTAGACAGATGATCTGGTCAGAGCCGCAGGAAGCGGATGGGCGAGGGTGGCTCAGGACTGGCTGTTGTGGAGACATATAGGGGTGGTTTACGTTCAGCTGTGAATGTCTTCCGGGTGAAACGAACGAAAAGAAGACCATAGATTCGTACACACACTGTTATATGATATCTTACTGCGCTCGCAGGTGTGCTTGTCCCCAGTACAGTGGATCGCGGTTAAGACACTAAATACAGCGCAGCGTGAGTGCGAGAGGGATGGCGAATTGATAGTCCTGCTCTAGTCCTATGCTTTAAACACTCGTGGTTAGAGAGTTATTTCCTCTCTGTACTTTTATATTGCTAATATTTTAATAAACTGTATTGTTCCTTCAGATGGTAACCAAAATCCTCGAGCGCAAGGACCGTCAGCCTGTCAAGATTGAGTTCAAGATCTACCTTACTGAGCGCACTATTCACCACTGGGAAGCTGTAAGACTTTTAATTAATTCTGTTACTAGGTTTTAATTGGGTCTATGCCTTCTTTTACTGAGAAGTGGCCTGTGGCCCTGTTGTGGTAAACGACGGCGGGAACAACATCAACATACAAAATCTTTTTAGTCTCTTTATGACATTTGATTTCGGTTATCGGCAAAGGATTCTTACAGCAACTCCTCTAGCTTATCCACGTGGAACTTGGTTTTAATGTATATATATATATAAGACAGTCTCTGTGAGGCGTGGGTTCAATTCCCGCACAGGACGAAAATTTTATATTTGTGTTCGTCTTGAATCTGGATCAGTATGTAATATATGCTTGCTTTGTCGAAAAAGTACAAGACTGCCTCTGCGGCAATTTCAGATCAATTGAATACTCCGTTGCGACGTGAATGAATTACAGTTCGTTCCGCTGATTTACAAAGTATCGTATTATTACTAGAGTTCGGTCGACTAGACGGGAGACCGACTATTGGGCACAATTTATAGTCGGCAACTAGTTAAGGATTGTTTGGCAAAATGAGCCTATTATAGTCAGGTTATATTAAAAAATTGCTATTTATTAATTATACATGTTATATTTTTTCCTTTATCTCATCAAGAAGAATACGAATGAATTTATGAATATTTGATATCTTTTATATACACTTGCGACCTCTTATTTGACATTTCGTAGATATAATAGCACTCAGCTTTAACTAATTATTCTGCTATTTTGCTAATAATACCATACACGGAAAAAAAGTTTAGCTAACAATAACACAAATTTTATCTACTAGTAACATAATTCGGGGACTGCTAAACTAAATTGCTAATAGTAGATAAAGTGTTGAATGTTACGTGCAGCGAATCATTTGTTTAATTATAACAAAAGTTTGGTTATTACTAAATAAATTTCGAATAGTTAAACCAGATTTGTAATCCTTTTTTTTCAAGTTTAGTCGGGTTATCTCTTATTATTACTTTAAATAGTGGAGTTGCATGCCGGCTCTTTTGGGCAAAAATTTACATTGTTAAACAGATTGGATGATTCAAAAGTGTTCTTAGAAATCTATTTAAATAAATATTATTTAATTTCAATCATCAAACAAACTTACATTCATATTTATTATATTAGTATGGATTATTATCAACTTTGTTTCAGTGTTGATAGACCTTTCTAACAGTTTCATAATAGATATAAATAAAACATATGCTAAGTGGCACGTATATTAAACATTATCTCAGTATTGCTAAGAAATGTTGCACAAAGGTTTCCACATACCCACTTACTACTTGACCCTTTATCTCGTCGCGTCAATGCACTATGTGACCGATAACACGCACGTATTTCATATACAAACTATCATTAGGTATGGTAATTAAAGATTATGTAACGCTAGCAGTGCTCCGAAGGCGTCATAGATCCGATGTGTTCCAGCTCTGATGAATAGGTTGATAAAAATAACTCATTTTTTTTCATACATATTATGAAAATTAGAAACATTAGTGATAGTACTTTTTTTCGATTACTACTTTTTGAGATATTAACATTTGAATGCTATGCGATTACTACTTTTTTTTTAAACCAAGCAATAAACGCTTCGTACTGAAAGTAAAATGTTAGTGACGTCACGTACTGATTTAAATGGCGCGTAATAGAAAATTGCTATTTTTAATATATTTTTTTTAAATATTTAAGTATAGCTGCGTGTAAGTCACGTCGCAACCTGCTTTGGTTTAAATTTTAGCACTGATCGAAGTCTGTGCAAAGCTTTGAATTCATTTTTGTATCAAAGTAGCTGGTCCAGCAGTCGTTGTTCTGTCCGTAAAGTTGATTAATATAGAAGATACCTCAGCTTCTAGGTGGCTTATCAAGATGAAACATGAACCAGATTTTAAGTTTGACCTCTTATCTACAGTCATCGCTCAGTAACTATTTTATTATATTCAACAAGTTTTATGTAAGGCAAAGTGATATATGTTGCCAAAATATGATTACAAACCCTTAACAAATAGTTTCAATCATAAAAGTATATTTTTATCGCCTGTTGATATTTATGAAATAAAACAAATCATTAAAATTTTAAGCAATAAAAAGAGTACTAGTTATGATGGCATACCAATGCAACTAATAAATTTAATGCTACTTATAGGGGGGTAGATGTCCCTAAAGATTTTAAAAAAGCAATTGTTAATCCAATATATAAAAAAGGATGTTAAAAAAACATGGAAAACTATAGACTAAACTAAAATGTTTGGAAGAAAAGCTACTTTTACTTCCAAACATTTTAAAAAAGTAATATGCAATAGAGTACTCACTTTTTTAAATAATAACAATCTACTAAGTGAAAATCAATATGGGTTAAAAATGGTTACTTAAACAGATTTGGGAGAGCATAAACAATAAAGTGGTGTAATTTGCTTTGTTTTTGGATATGTCCAGAGCTTTTGATTGTGTCGTTCATAACATTTTACTGAAATAGCTAGAACATATTGGTATACGAGGTATAGCCTTGGATTTGTTAAAATCATACTTGGAACATAGACATCAAGCTACTGAAATAGAGACATACAACAAAAAAAACTAAAACCATTGTAAAAATTAGCTCTACCTTTTGCCAGTCTCCACTTGGAATACCACAGGGAAGTATTCTAGGCCCTTTGATATTTCTAGTATATGTCAATGAGTTGCCTAAGATTTCAGATAATCTGTGCGTAATGTTTGCTGATCATGCAACTATTTTCTTCTCAAAATTAACGCCTGATACTAATTTAGAACCAGTCATAAATTGAACACTGAACCGAGTAGTGTCATGGCTCCAGAGCATTAACCTAAAGGTAAATGCTTCTAAAACAAAAATAATGCAGTTTAGGAATTACATAAGTGAACATATAAATCTGAATATTCAACTTAACCAAAACACTGTCAAACTAGTAAATGAAACAATTTTTTTGGGAATTACTATTGATACTCATTTAAATTGGAAGTCACATATTAACAAAATAAACAAAAAAATATCTAGCTATTGCTTCCTTTTGGCCCAATTAACAGAAACCACTAACGTAACTGTCGTAAGAAATGCATACTTTGGACACGTGTATACTTACCTATGGCATTATATTCTGGGGAAATTCTGTTGATGTCGAAACTACCTTTGTCCTACAAAAAAGATGTTTACGAATAATGTATAAAATGTCTAATTATCATTCTCAAAGAAACATATTTAAAGAATAACATCTCTTAACTGTCACAGGCATTTATATTTTGGAATTATGTTTGTTCGTAAAAAATAAATCTGGAATACTTTACAGAAAAATGCTCAGGAAAAAAAAATACGCCTGAAATACAAATATAATTTATGTTTGCCAATTATTAAAAACAGTATGTATCTGAAAAGCACCTATGTTACTGCGATAAGAATATTTAATAACCTACCGAATTGTATAATAATGCTTAACGGTAATGTCTATTGATATTATTATAATTTAAAAGAGTTTTTTGAATCTGTAAATGTTTAGGAACTTTAACTAATCCAAACTATGTCTTTTGTGTCTATTTATATATTTTATAAGTTATGCCAATTTGATGACTAGAGGCTTCGATGTAATTATATAGGTATAGGCTTAATAAACTGTATATTGTAATAACTAACACAATGTATCTAATGTTGTAGAACACTTATCCTGAAATATTGCATGCCATGTTTATTGGTGACTGTTGATACCTAGTATAATGTGCCATCTTGTAAACACAGTCCAAGCAATAAATACATATTCTATTCTATTCAAAGTCCTTTTTACTCACATTAAAAAATATTGAGATTTGGGTGTCTGTGTTTACGCTACTTTGAGAGGCCTGTTCTCTTTATAGTTAGGAATAACGACAGCTCTAGCAACAGCTATCACCAATCTTCTCTATGATTCCAGGTAATCCATGGGAACACCCTCTATCTCCGCGTACCGGGAGTATTGCAGGCCGGGAGTAAGGAGAGCTTCATGATGCTTCTTGACTTCGCAGAGGAACGCCTGGGGTGTAGCAGGTGAGCTTATAATCTTGTCAAGTGTTACATAAGTAGGCGGTCCAATACGTTAGGGCCGACATTAAAGAAAGATGTTCCATCATCATTGACTTGTGTAACTACAGATTTAATATTTAAATATATTTATTCAAGAATGATGAACATTCTGGTCGTACCAAAACATGATTGGATTAACGTTATTTATCAAAGTTACTATCTGATTATTTTCATTTTTTTTAAATCTTAAAACGTCAAACTTATTGGTTTTTTTGTCACAATGAGTGTTTAGAAGTACTGGTTGTCCAGTTTTTTTAATATAATTTTTAATATTTAATTGGTTTGGATCTCTCATTCAAATACATGTTGTTGCCTTTCTTTCTTTTCTACGTAAGATAGCTCGGGAAGGCCTACCAATATTAAATTAGGGCGTAGCTTACAAACAGATTTTAGTCGCGAAGTAGCAACTTAAACATAAACGGATGGTCTGAAAGGTGAAACAAAGATATAAGTGGAAACAAATCATCCGCTTCGAATTTACATTAATTAAAAAAAAATCTAAAATAACATTAATTTAAATACATATTTCATAGTATATTAGCAACTGAAAAACTTCATGTTTCATTTTAGGATACTATTTCTTAGGGTATGGGAGTCCGTTATTCAATTTGATACATATATAGATGAATATTTCATTTTATTAAATGACTTGGATGATTAAAGTTCATGCCAAGACAAGTCTAACATAATATCTGAGATATTAATAAAATTACCTTTAACCATAGGTTTGCATAATCGATACTCGCTACCGAATATTGTTATGACTTCTATATAAAAATATAAGATATGGAGCAAGGTCAACCACCTTCAATGTATTATCTTAAGTTTTATATGTCTATGAATAAAAGTTTCCAGCGAATGCAGTAAAGCTGCACGTTTTTTTTGTGAAATTTCTACTTCCTACGCGCACATCGAAAATAAATTAAAGACTATTTCCTTGATTATTATTTCGGATACAATTCAATATTAGCGAATAAATTATTACTAAATTTATTGAAAAATTAAATCTTTATACAATGGCAAAAGTGAGCCCAAAAAAAATGTTCTCTTTGGGGAAATACTAACCTATTTTTTTTTTTTCAGCTGCATCGTTTGCATTCTCAAGACTCGTGCCGATCGCCAAACCTTGCTTCGCACTTTCATGTTCTTGGGTTTCCAGCTTCTAGCTCCGAATGCCCTTAACATGCCTCAACATTTAATCAACCCTGATTACATATTCTTGCACTACAATATGCAATAGTAATGCAGAATTTCTTGCCTAGCAGAAAAGTAAAAAAAAAATTTACTAATTGGGAATCTTCTTTTTATTTTATTGGTAGGCAAAGGTTTGGATTTTAATATAAATAATACATCGCTTTTTATTTTACTTTTGGTAAACAACTTAAATAATAAAAACCTTATTATATTTGCCTATATGCTTTCAAACAATTTACGATTTTTTTAACATCTTGATATTATAATCTTTCTAATGAATATAGCTTTTTATTTTATTAAAATAGGTGATGTATTTTTTATAAATAAAATTGAGGAATTTTTGAGAAAAAGAAACTAGCAGTATTTAAGCACTTTTTCCCAATAAAAATAAATCACAAAAATTGGCTTTCGTAGTGTTTTAAATTGGCGTCAACAAGTCTAGTATTTAGATATTTAGTGTATTCTATTATTGTGTAAGATATCTTTTTTTAGTGACATTTTTGCACGAACTTAACGTAGTGTAGACTGTTTACCACAAAAGATATATAATGGCTACATTTTTTTCATTAAGTTAAGTAGGTGCCCACTTGGAATGTTTTTCTGAAGTAGTACTAAAAATATCACTAAAAAAATCTTAGTAATATAATTTTCTACAATTTCAGCTTTGAAATATTGTTGCTTTTTACTGACATCAACCGATTTTTTGTCAAATCTGGATTAGTAGAAAATGTGTTATTTTTAATATTATTCTTATTATTAACTATGCAGTATGTATGTCGTCGTGTAACCATTATTCACCCACTCCGGGGGTAGAGCGAAAAGGTGAAAATAAAAAAAAAAGTAAAAAAATATATAAAATAAAAAACAAAAAAAAAATGTTTTTAAAAATATTTTTAACTCCACTTTTCATTCACAGGTTTATTACCGCTATAAAAACTCTCCTTTGTTCACCACACTTGAGAAGTTACGATTTTACTATCAAAATTTTTTTTATACATCAATTATTACTTGCATTAAAATATACTATAACAAAACGTACTTATACTAAAGTAGATGATAAGTGGTTTATGTTATAATTAGTATTAATTATTGTAACTAACGTTTTTAGCATAATAAAATGTACCGAGTGCAATAAAAACAAATACATCAATTGTTATAAGATCATTGTAGATTTTTTTTTATATTTGTTTTGGAAGATGTTGAAACAGAGCAATTTTACACTAAAATCAAATTATGATGACTCGAGTCGTTTAATATGCTTAAACAGTTAGAATTTAGTTTTATTTTAACAGCGGCACCAACGTTGACTTAAGTATTTCTTAACTAGAAGTATTATTCGAACCGTTTTAACGATACTTAGTTGGACGCGCTGTGTGTAGTTTACATGTAAGGTTATTGCATTAACCGATTTAAAAATAAAAAATAATCACATGATTGAGAGTTTTATTTATATAACTATCTTTTCTATTCGTGTTGAACTTGGGTTCAGGTAAAGGTTGGGAAAGAAATTATCTCTTTTTGGGCCTTGTTCTATCAACCAAGTTTTGGTAAAACGCAGTGGAATTCCCTCAATAGGATCTGAAACTGGTCATGCGGCGCGGCTTACGTTTAGCAATGGACCTAAAAATATTCTATTGTAATTTATGTAAAATGACGCTTTACCTGCCTTAAAAGTCCACACCCCACTTAGGACACAGCCTACCCTCACGTTGGGCAAAGGAGATTTAGGATATAGTCCATCACGTGTGCTTAGTGCGGATTGCGGACTTCGCATACATCTATTACGCAAGCAGGTTACCTCACGATGTTTCCCAAAAGCCAGTGATAGTATATATTTAGAAAAAGCTCAAAGCTCGACCTCAGAACGCGAGGCAGACTTTGATTAACGGTACTACTGAGAATCGAATTTCCCACTAGTACCACCGGAGTACAACGAAAAACGGGTTTATAGTGAAGTCCATTTTTTGCTGTACCAATGATAAGAAGTTTATAGATCTTAATTAATGATGTTCACATATCTAATTCGAATTCGGCTTATAAAAAATAGGGGAAAGGAAGGTAAAACGGACCGCGCTTATAACTTTGAAACTCTTAACGCCATGTGTGGCCGACTTACAACACCTTAGGAGTCGCGTCTTACTTAATTTCGGTCAGTGTCTTTGGAGCGCTCATACAGCGGCACGCGATTGTATAAAGGTAAATTTTTGAGTATTTTGAAGTAAAAACAGCCAATTTTGATCAGCGTTCACTTTTATTAAGTTACTGATATGGATTTCTATGTCTTTTTTTATACGTACTCACTAATTCACTTTAATTTAACGATAAAATTAGCAAGTTTCGCAGGCAACTTAACCTCAAAATTATTTATTATGGACCACGTGGTCCGTTTTGCCTTCAAATGTATGGGTTTGTGATTTTAGTTTCGAAATTCGATAATTTTAAAGTTGTATCTATTCCAGTGACACAGGGAGATGTCATACCTCCGAAACTGTTCACAAACGCGTTGGAAGATGTCTTTAAGCTTCTGGACTGGGACGGTTTTGGCATCAATGTTAATGGTGAGTACATTACCCACCTTCGGTTTGCCGACGATATTGTGGTCATGGCAGAATCGATGGAGGACCTTAGCACAATGCTCGAAAGCCTTAGTAGAGCTTCCCAACGAGTGGGCCTCAAGATGAAAATGGACAAGACGAAAATCATGTCGAATGGCCATGTAGCACCCACTCACACTCACTCACTGTTGCTATTCCCTGTCACTCCCTGCAGTTACCTTATCACAATCCGTGAACTTGCAGAATAGTGTTGGTTCTGCCACAATTATGTCATTGACTTTTGTTTTTGTCGGATCTCCTCATTTCTAAACATATCCTACTCCGAGCAGAGCCCTATCAAACCTTACTGGGTGACTTTTAAGGGGTTCAATAAAAAAACTCCCTTAAGTCTGCGGTCTCGCTGTTTTCGAGCAGTAATTGAAATATACTGATGTGTTCACAACTTAAACTATGTAGGTATTTAAAATGTCTCGGTTTTGTTCCCCGATGCTGTTAACCAGTGGCTGGCCACAAACCCACACCACAATGTGGAAGACAGCCTCGTTTTAGTAGTAAAAAAATCATAAACTAGAAAATACTTTAAAAAAATCATAAACTGGACTAGACTCATATATAAATAAAATATTACCTCTAGGGTTGCCCCAAGGTGAACCTTGGTTTTTTGGACCAATTTGCCCATTAAACTAGGAAGTAAAACAGTTAACTACTATTAACACAACAATATACAATGCTTATGCTTTACAAAAATATTTGTCACGAGCATAAATATTTAAAAAAAAACGGGTTGCACTCCGGGAGTGCCGGCAGAAATGAAAACATACTCGCTATTTACTTCCCATCACTTCTTATCCATATTTATTTATTAAAAATAATAACTTTTGTTTATTTACTTTTTTGACGTTGTATATTTGACAGCTCAATCTGTCATAGAATTAAAATCCCATATCCAACCTCCCTGTACTTCTCATAATCGCCATATACTAAAAATAAAAACTAACCTTATGTAAATAAAGGTCACGTGTCCTAACGCGAGTGACATCTTACGAATTTTCGATCAGGACACGTGACCTGACGCGAGTTTAACAGTTTTTACCCATCACAAAAAAGTGCACAGCGCCGCTAAAGAAGTTTTCACTTCAAAAATAATAATATTTATATGTGAGTTTAATTCGCGCACCGTGTTATTACTAATTTCTAAAGTCGTTCTTCATAGGACCTACTGGCCTATTTGTATAATTGTTGCTATGATTGGCTAAGAATTGTAATTTCAATTCAAAAACATGGAATTCTATTTTCAAATCCATTAATTGATTAGTGTTTTGTTTTCATCACATTTGAAGATTTTCCGTAAGCATGGACACTTACAAATCACATTGTAGTTGCAACGCGACGCAAACGGCACACGCAACATCAACTAGGTATACGGAACAAATACTACAAACGTACGTACAGCCCGTTTTAACGCTCGTTTCAAAACTATGGTCGACATCAACGAATTGAAAAAGTAATTGTGGAATCAGGTGGTACAGTGATCAAAAGCTAAGTAAGCAGAAGATTTTGACGTTAGTATCAAAACAATATTGGTCAATTTGCGTCAAATTGGCAAGATGAAAACAGCTTCACACATGGGTATCACAATGCTACGCGAACTGAATTATTGCTAGCGCAATGTACGCGTTGAGGCATAAGACATAGTAAAATTTTCAATGGATCGATCTAGACATTAAACTACCTGTTTACTTTAATCCAAATACGTTTAGCCGTTTGTAAGTATATTGATAACGAAAATAAAATCGTTTTTACTTTCTTGTACAACATACTAGAAAATATTAACGTAATATAAGCATGTAATATAGTGACATCATAGTCGCATTATTGTCTTTATCCTTATATGACTTTTAGTATTGACTTAGACTATTATACAAAGAAGTGTTAGGGAGTTTCTTGTATTTATTTATAATTGCAATTAACTATTTTTGATGTAATTAGTTCCTAATTCTGAGAGAAGTTAATTATAATCATGTAATCACGTTTTGTAAAAAAAAAATGTTTAACAAATTTTACTTTATCAACTCACTACATAACATTATGAAGCCCTAAATGAGCGATATCAACAAAATATTGTTAATATAATTATTATTATAATTCAATCATTGTTCTTTTATACTTACTCGTAGCTGAATTTTGTAAAAATAATTGCTTAATGAAATCATATTTAGTAAGAAGGCCTTGTTTTTAAAACTTATAAAAAAACAATGAAATCATGATTGTTAAATAATAAATAGTCTAATTGTAATCATGGTTCAATTACTGTTTCTTATTTCCTAGTTAAATTTTAAATTATTTATAAACACGTTCCGTAAAAAAAGAGTTTAAAGCAATAACAAATTTAACTTTATCTTACTCCTTAACCTTAGTTTATTTAGACGACCTTAAAAAGGTGGGGAGCTGGATGCGGAAGGCTGAGGACCGGGAGAAATGGCGCGCCATAGAGGAGGCTTATGTCCAGCAGTGGATCAATATAAAAGCTGATATGATGAACCTTAGTTTGTATAATTATATCAAAAATCATGATAAATCCCCAAATATAAGTGCCCATAACATGATTAAATCTAATATTAAATTTACTAATATTTAGATCAATATACAATCAATTCGGTAGATCCAATTGAGATGGCTTTAACCATTGCGCCAGTTTTCAACCTAATTAGTTAAGTTAATTTATACTGAGTAAAACATGCGCTGTTTAAGCTGTTCGATATGTTAGTATTCAGAAATTAAATTGTCGAATATTCAATTCCATTTCAAACAATGTTTTTTTTTGAGTTTGAATAAATCGAAATTTGGTAAAGAGAAATAAATTGAATTATTTATTATGTATGCAAATTTGATAGACTATTATATTTTATTAAAAAAAAAAGTACCATGAACTTTTTTATACACTTTCCACCAATTCTCCCAATTTCTTATACACTCTAAAGTAGTAACAGATATCATCTTCTATTTGCTTCTCAGCCGGTACATCATCTTCCTCAACAACATGGAACTGCTGTTTATTAATGTCGGGGAAGAATGTGTCACATTCATATGATTTTTGGATCTCTGTTAGGTAAATTTTATCGCAATTTGAATGTTCCATAGCGGCCTGAAAATAAAAATTGTAATTTAAAATATTTTTAAGAACTTTTTTGGATATCTAAATCCGTTGTCGTGTCACTGATTGACAATATCACAGCCGCAACCAGAGGCGTGAGAGCCGTTCAATTTTTAGGGTATTTTTCTTCGGTAGTGTACGGGACTATATTTCCTCTAGAAGGAAAAATGTGTTTACAAGAAATAAGGAAAGGAAAAGAGGTAGTGGGACATTTGTAAGTAATTACCGTACATGTACATTTTATTTCGGTCGACTTCTCACGGGAATTAATATGTTCCGCTGGATACTTACTATTGCTTCACTTCGCAACGCATCAACAGGGTGGATTCTTTTTTTTACAGGAATAGCTGGCAGAACGGGGAATGACAGGTAGGAAACCTTTTTATCCCGACTAAGAGTTCCCATGAATAAAGGATTTTGCTTTAGGTAAGGCGTAGTGCCTTTCATTACAACGCAACAGTGCATCGGGGTGACTTGGGACTAAAGGGATAATTTTTAATTTATTTATTTACTTCTCAACACAAAACACATATTAATATTCTGCTAAGCTGCTGAGCAGTTTGTCGGCAGTAGGTGTCGCTTTTGCGTCAACGTGCAGAGTACACTTAAGTATATCTTTTATAATGCATCCCTAATTTTAAATAAGAACACTAAATTTTCTATTTCGTATAGCGGTCGACTTGAGCGTACCCATGCGAATTCCGCAGCGAAGACCAAATTACCGAAAAAAAAAAGCTAGTGTTGTAATAAATCTTCTAGAATTTTAGATTGCAATCATGAACATATTAGATGTGACAGCATTTCCTCTTACTTTATCGTCTTTTCAAACAAGCAGGTTTTATCATTACTATGTTTTTTTTTGCCCTTTTTGTGACTACAGTATTGTTGGAATTACCTTGTAAATTGATGATCCTCCAATAACCCAAGCATTTTCTATGTCTCCTCTGCCATCAATATAACTGATAGCTTCATCAAGACTAGGCACAACTATCACCCCTTCTGGAACCTGAAATACATCATTAAGGTGATGATATCATAAGTGTTTTAAAAATTAGACAAATAGTGGGTCGAAGAGTATTAAAGTTGGTAGCGTTTTGCATCCTAAGACTTTACAAGACTAAGTGAGAAAAAATTTTGTAAAAAACCTAAAAAATTAAAATAGAAGTTAATTACAGTGAGTGCAGTGTTTAATCAATGCCAGTATTAACGTATTCTGCCCACACGTAGAGATGGTAAATAATAATTTAGAATGGTAATAGATTTAAAAGTGTAACGCCAAAGTTGTATAATTTTATACACAAAACCTGCCACTGTGTAATCGCGATTAGACACTGGAAAAAGCTTGGTAGCTTTAATTAGCGGCCAAAACAAGAAAACACGACTCCTAGTTAAATAGATTCCATGTTGTGTACTAATTCTGCCGATTAATTAGAATCTGGCAGTTACTTTTTTGCTAAACCTCGTGGCATCCATTATTTTGTGCTTTGCATCAGATACGTTCGGATCCTTGTTATGCCGAGTCGTTTTAAATCTTAGCTTTTATGCAAGGCGAATCATCTTTTGTGACCAGCAATGGCGGCTACACACAGGTTAGGAATAAAATATTCCTCACCTATGTTGGTTGTCTC
This sequence comes from Apoda limacodes, assembly GCA_946406115.1. Lineage (NCBI taxonomy): Eukaryota > Metazoa > Arthropoda > Insecta > Lepidoptera > Limacodidae > Apoda > Apoda limacodes. Next base: position 46,067,349 of record OX291540.1, read on the forward strand.
ACCAAAGAACTACGGCTTAAAGCTGCCCCCACGGGTAAGATGCATACAAGGCGCGCAATATCCCAGTCTTCTGACTTGTCATATCACACTCGCAAATCATCAAAAGCTTGCTATGCACTTGTAAAATGTCTTCAGACAGGTACCAGTAGATATGCCATATGAAGTTAGTACAGTACTACAGTAGTAGAATATGTGAAATTGGTATCACAATATATATTTGGTCAGGTAATCAGATTTGGACGAGTATAACAGCAGTAGGGTAATTGTTCAAGAAGTCAGGTTTTGTTGAGTATTACAGCAGTAGGGTTTTTTGCCAGGTAGTCAGATATTAATGAGTATTACAGCAGAAGGGATTTGGTCAGGTAGTCAGATTTTGATGAGTATTACAGTAGTAAGGTAGGAATTAAATTTGTTCAAAAGAAGAGCCGACAGGAAACTTAACAATTTCTTATTAAATTATAGATATAAAACTTAGATTAGATAGAGTTTTTAAACTAAGTTATAGCATGAGCATGACGCAAAGTGTATTCATTCCAAAATATTCTATATCACATAATTATGTCTTTACCTTTTCTTTAACTTCTTCTACATGATGTGTCAGTACAATATTGACTCGGTCACTCAAAGGTCTGTACTTCAATGGGATACAGTCCCATGTTCTTCGACCCATTATAACAGCATTCACTTTCTGTGAATCTTTCACTTTTTTAGTCATTGAGGTAAAGTATCCCATTTCTTTACTGAAACATTTAAGAAAGAAATATATTAGGCGATTGTCTTAAAACTAGGTATTTGTCAGTGAATTTGCCCATTGCTATATGTATCAAGAATTGAAATTTTGATTTAAAACTTAAGAATCTTACATCTAATTGAATCTTAAGAATATATTGTATGTTATCTTTAATTTTATATAGGAAATATCACATCACTCATGCCCAAAAGGCTAGTCAGAGATATTACGAAAGTCAATCATATCTGTTGCGTCGAAGAGTTTAACAATCCTTGTATTAATACTGATGGCATTTTTGTCCCACAAATGTGATAGGTGATAAACTATTGGCATGCTAGCCACAAATCAGTGTCAGGTTCTACCAATATTGCTTGCCTCTATTGGTTATCAAACCCAGGACCTTTAACATGGCAGTCCAACAACTTGGTTCTCTTTTATTTGGGTAGATGCACGACACACAGGGGTTTCAGTCAAGGCATGCATAACAAGTGCCTGTCAGACACTACCATACCTAATTAGATTTATCTAAATTAGCAACTGTGACTGTGATTTACATGTATGACCAATTTATTAAAAATATCGGAAGAACCCGACTCTTATGTGGTTATACCTACATGGTTCGCCTAAAATCTGAGGTTTCATCAACTATTACCGTACCTAACAAATTATTTGCTGAACAAATTGACAAAAGCTCAGGTCATTACGATTTTTTGTTATCAAAAGAGAGTTCATAAAACGAACCATTATTTAATTTTTCGAAACACGAAGACAACATAACTTAGAAATCATTTTAAAACAATGCACTTTTAAATAACATAACAATTCGTTTGATTATAGTATTAACTTAAAAAAAAAACGAGTTGTAGTCCGGGAGTGCCGGCAGAAGTGAAAACCTTTACACACGATTCGCGCTTAACACTCAAATATGTCACAAGACATGTCTTTGACATTGTCAAAAAATAATAATGTTTGTTTATTTACTTTTTTGACGTAGTATATTTGACATCGCAATCTGTCATAGAATTAAAATTCCATATCCAACCTCCCTGTACACTCATAATTCCAGAACATGTGGTTAATTTACCCTCAAATAAATTTAAAATTTATGTCAAAGATAGTTTAATGAAAAAAAGGCTATTACAAAGTAGATGAATACATAAATGATAAAAATGCTTGGAAAAATTAGAACTTAATTGATTTGTATTGGGGCATTTGAAATTTTTTTTTTTAAATTAAAACATTGTATATTATGTTATTACCTAGTGTAAGGCTATATTGTATTTTTATATGATGTATATAAGATTAACTAGTGAGTTTATTGCCGTTGCTTCTCGGTAGTAAAGCATTACGAACCTTCCAATCTTCTCCTCTTATATTTTGTTCCTTTACTACACACATTGTAACTAGTACAATCGAAGTTTTATTGGAGTTGCTTGAGTGTGTCATGCTCTCTCAAAGTGTCTCTGCGGTGGTGGCGTGTGTGTTGGGTCGTTACGTTCCCTAAAACATGGTTGAGCGAAGCGATGGCTGATTCATGTGTCATACTCGTGAACGGGTGCCGCCTGTGGAGTCTGGTCTGCTCTTGCAAACTTCTTTGTATTCTTATTATTTTTTTATATTCTTATTTAGTCTTACTTTTTTGTTTTTTTAATAATACTGTAAGACATTGATTATTTCTTAGTGATGAATACATAAACTGTCTTTTGTTTATATTAGATACTTTTTTATGTTGTGCTTGTGATTTATATTTCATGTTTTTTTATGTTTGTAATGGAAAGTGTCCTTTTATGATAGGGAGAGCATTTTCCAATATTTTAATTGGACGCTGTAAGAGAAAGGGAGAAAAGAAATGCCCTTGCTGAGTTTCTTGCCGGTTCTTCTCAGTACAAGGTCTCCCGCCCTGTAGACTTACGAACCGATGGCGTAGTGACATTCATAAGTGCTCAATTATTGTAGCCTAAACTGAATAAATTAAATTGAATTTGAATTTGAATCGCGAATACTAAAAATAAAAATTATAATAGGCGTAGCATTACGGTTTCCGTTTTACGAATTTCCACGATTAGGACACGTGACCTGACGCGAGTTTATCATTTTTTACCCATACCAAAAAAAGTGCACAAAGCCACTAAAGAAGTTTTCACTTCAAAAATATTTTGTAAAATTATAGTGTTACTGTAAAAACCTTTCATAGAAAACTTCGGTAACACTCGGCTATTTTCGGCAAGTGGCGTGTCCTACGTAACCAATATTCTTCATCCATCAAGCATTGAGGCACTGCCTGTTTAACGCTTGTGAACTCATTGTTTATCATTGTGTGCAGTGTACATATAGAATAGCACCAACGCATACATTTGTGTATGAAGGGGGAACAAATACGCAAAAGGCATCGCGATTTCTTTTCTTCACCACACAAATGATTAGCAGCGCTGGTATGCTCGTTCTTCGCACATACACATAATACAAAGTGAACTTATCGCTCATAAAGTATTGATTGTATACGCAAGATGGCGCTGTAATATTCTTGGCTAAATCAATAACAATATATGATAATCTTCGAAATAATTATTATCTATAATTTCAATCAGATCAGATTTTCAAATTAGATTATAAATTGAAATTAGATGAATTCTACAGGGTTACAACGAATACTCCCTAGCAGCCTAGTTGGTAGTGTGACCGGCTGCTGTGCAGAAGGTGTGGGTTCGTTTGCCGCACTGGACTAACATTTATCTGATAAACATTTGTGTGTCTTGAGTCTGGGTGTAGATATGTATGTATTTACAAAAAAAAAACGGGTTGCACTCCGGGATTGCCGGCAGAAGTGAAAACATACTAGCTATTTACTTCCCATCACTTCGTATACATTTTTATTTATTATAAATAATAATGTTTGCAAATAATAATGTAGTAATTAATGTTTATTTACTTTTTGACATCTGAATCTGTCATAGAAAAAAAAATCCCATATTTACGACTCATACGTCATATTTAATTGTAGGGAAAACATTAAAATATGTTACAAGACAACCCATACGTCATATTTAATTCTACGGAACCACTGTTCTAAACACACAATTCGCGCTTAACACTCAAATATGGCACAAGACATGTATTGACCCATTGTATATATTTTGAGCAATATCCTACTTATATTTTTCAATAATGTAATGCCACTACTACTATGGAACTGGCTGTCTATCCTATCACACGTCTCTAACTTTCGACTATTTTCTTTGACACAACCTAACATAATAAATAAAATTGTTTATTTATTTTCCTATAAAATCACCTATTCACACGTCAACACATAGATAAAACTTCTATCCATTGTAACGTACGCTATGCTCTACAATAACTTTCATCACGTAACTTTTATAACTTTATCTTAAATACATTGCTAACAGCACATGCGGTTCTTTCACTACGTGCCTTTATCTGTCTGTGATGCAGTAGTACCCCTTACTCCCTCCTATTTAAAAACAAATATTTATACATAGGTATATATACACACCGGCACAATTAGCGGAACAGAAAAAAAAGTGAGACTATGAGATAATAACGCATATATTTGACGAAATCATTCAGATTGTTGGGGGGTGGCATTCTGGATTTAACCCTTCTTTTTAGCAAGTCCCAGACATGCTCTATCGGATTCATATCGGGGGAATTTGCTGGCCACTGCATCACCGGTATACCTACGTGGCTCAGATATGCCTGTACCGATTGTGCACTATGAGCACGAGCATTATCTTGCATTAGAATAAAGTCTTCACCAATAAATGGGGCAAATGGTACAACATGTTCTTCTAAAATGTCTCTGATGTATCGATCTGATGTCATGGTCCCTCCTGTGACTATCACTAACTCCGTGCGAGCTCCCAAACATATCCCTCCCCAAACCATAATCGAGCCGCCACCATAAGCCACTGTGTGTTCAAAATTAGACTGTATGTGGCGTTCTCCTTTGCGTCTCCATATTCGCTGTCTCCCATCGATCTGTTTTAAAAGAACTCTGCACTCATCAGTAAAGAGAACCTGCTGCCATTCATTCAAATCCTTTTTTTGTGTTCCGCTAATTGTGCCGGTGTGTATATTTACCTTGAAATATATTTACTTATATTAACCTTAAAGACATTTACATAATACGTAATTCTTAAGTTTATAATTACTGTTTATGACATAGATCTTATGTCATAATGTCATTGAGTTCAATGCCACTGTTTTTATTTTAGTGATTACAATTTAGTTTACTTTCTGGTTTCTAAGTTTGATTTATGCTAGCACTCTGCCTTAGATGGTTATATATTGCATTGATTATGCGCGAAACCTATTAGTGATTGCTATGTGCGCTTGGTAAAAAAATTCTTGCTAAAGGACTACAATACTCTGTATACTTCTCAGTTAAATACAACTGTTACATACAATAATTAAAAAAACAAATTTTTTAACAAATTACATTATATTATATTCACTGCGTAACCCTAAAGTGATATTGTTAGCTTATGCTGACCTGGAATTTTTGTGTGGTCAATGTATACACTCCGCTTTCTATACAAATTAATTATTACGTTTTTCACATCTGTTATGTTACAATACAACTTTATATGATTTATTTTAATTGTTAGTTTTAAATTGCATTATTTTCTTGTTGTAACTAGTAGTAGTAGTAGTAAATTCTTTATTAGACAAAAAAAAATTTAAAGTAGTAAATACAGTTGATTTTTAGAGTCCAATTGAGGCGGTCTTATCGCTATTTAGCGATTTCTTCCTTTAATTTTAACTAGTGATCTAAGTATCTACCTTTATTTATAAAAATTTCGTATTAATTTTTAAAGCATAAAAAAAAAATAGTTCACATAGAAAACTATTTACAGCTATGACAATTATTCAAAAGGCTGGATTATTTCTATATGAAATAATGTTAAGGAGGGTCCAGTTAATCATGACTCTTTTTTGTATAAAAAAAATACTTTGATACAAATTGATTTGAATTCAGCTATTACATGCAAAATCTTAGTGGTTGTTTTTTTTTGAGATTCCAAAAATTTTTGTTATATATACCTACTTTTTGCTGATTCGGATTTGTAGCTTCGTTGACTCTTTTGTACGCCTGTTGCGTTGCTGCTGCAGATGTTGTTACGTCCTGGGTGGTTACCTGCCGCTGCTCAAAGTCGCTGTCACAACTGATATTCATTGCTATACGTAACGTGTCATTTTCAGTATAATTTCTACGTCCGCTATGAATATCTTGAGGACGTTTCGCAGGTGCTTAATCCGTAGTACGGAATATAAAGCAAAAATTAGTGTATTGACTAGAGGTTCCTGCAGTTCTTGCAATTATGTTGTCGCCAGTGAGACGGGACGAACATGCGCCGGTAGAGCCATTCGGTCTCTTTGTGTTGGCTTTTGCCTAGTGTGTATGTGTGATACACTAGCATTTGTGATGACAGGTGCGATTAGTGGAGAAAATCGTCGTACTGCCCGCAGACATGCCACTCTAGAGTTAGTTACTTCGACAAGGTGGGCTATGGCAGGTTGCTCAACTGTTTATTTTCACTGTGTCCAGGAAAGTAATTTAAACTAATCATGGTCTCTGTGTGTTTTGTCTGTGTGTCTGCTTCCTTCGATATGGGTCTAATCTTGTGGTTGCTATGGAAGAACTAGTTCTTGGGTTGGTCAGTCCAGAATGGTATTCTAGTTGTTGCTGCTAGGTCTTCTTCATGACTTTTCCTTTGATTTTCCTGCTTGACTCCTTGTTGTAGTGCAGGTGAAAGTTGCGTCTTCTCCACAGTGGTCCTGTGTCTGCCTACCGGTAACTTTTAAATGCTTTCTGTGCGGCGAGATCTGTTAAGTTAAATGTAAGGTATGATGCACTAGAATCAAAACCAAAACTATATCCAGCACCTATACCACCAATTTGTTGTGCCAACTCCTTTTTTGTTAAAACAAAAACACAATACTTGCAGTTTTTTTAGTAGCCATTGGATTTTTTATAACAAATAATTATTACTGAGGCAGGAGATGCAAAAGGTGAATGCGGTTGTTCCAGAATTCGACCACTTATTGCTCCAATATTTGACTAGTAAGTAAAACTAGTGTTCTTAACTTTTATTAAACTTTTGTAAGGTTTGTAGTAAACAATTATCATAGGCATCTATTAGTAAGTGTTGTGTAAGATTAAATCGGGTGGACAGCTACTTTTTGGCGCCCTCTAACCACGTGAATTTTTCCACCACATACAAAATTTTACCCAGCAGTTTTTTACATAAAGTTAACTGAAGAAATATCTATACTGCAAAACAAACTTGTTTCCTCTCTTTTAGCCTGTTAGAAGATTATTTTCCATAGACTCAGCAATAAGTTATTATTTATCTGCAGCCAAATGTATTAACACTTGTTTGAACTACAAAAACAAAATAACAGGATATATATACAAACTTTCTCCCACTAAGTACTTCAAGTGATAGATGACTTTTTCAAAAATGCTGGTGAACATTTTTCTTAGTGATGAGCAAAGCAAGACCAAGACCAAGACTAGAACAGTCTTGGTCTTGGTCTTGCTTGTTCAGTCTTGGTCTTGCTCAAATCTGTCTGGACTCGGTCTCGGTCTTGGTCTTGGTCTTGGTCTTGCTTACCTAGTCTTGGTCTTGGTCTTGCTGTATTTTGTTTGGTCTTGGTTTTAGTCTTGGTCTTGCCATAATTTCTTAACGAACATCTTTCAAAACATTTTGTAAACATTTTATTTTTATTCAACAAACATTTTTAAACCTAAATTTACTATCTTTGAATTAAAAAAAGTTCATTAAAATATTATTTCTTATTGTTATTCAAAGATGGATTGTGAATAGATAGTTTAAAATCAATCATTATTTTGTAAAATACTTTATTTTATTGCACTTTAAAAATTTAGTATTTAGTATTGCTGAATATAAGTCTAGATTTCAGTACTTTTTTTCGTTCTTTAGCAGGCGGGTATTTTTTAAATATAAATATTTTATCTCACATAGAAAAAGGCGAGTTACTGTGAAAAATAAATTTTGGTTGAGTCTTGCGTATTTAATCTTGGTCTTGCATAGTCGGTCTTAGTATTAGTCTTGTTCTTGTCCATATTGTCTTGGTCTTGGTCTTGCAAGTCGAAGAATGGTTTCGGTCTCGGTCTTGCTTTTTCGCAAGACCAAGACCAATATTGCTCATCACTAATTTTTCTTCTTAATTTTTAACTAGTTCAAATATACAGTACTTTTCATGTAATATAAAAAGTTGTTTGAGCAAAAAAAGTCTTAGACTCATATTTCTTTCCTTTATATTAATGAATTTTAAGAAAAAAATATTTAACAACATTTAAATTGCCAGCTATAGGAGTAATTTTGCCAGCAACCAGTAATGTTATCAAAGTTAAACCACTAGTCAACCACTGAAATACTCTATATTTTATGCTCCAACAGTTTAACAATAAGAAAATGATTAACAATAAAAACTTTTAAAACCTGCACATTCTAAAAAATACATACATAGTAGACACATTATAGTAATGGCTTACCACAAATACTACTCTTAATTAATTGATCTTGAGGTAAAAGTTATGGTTTGAAATAAATAACTTTAATGATTTCCTGGTTGGTAAATAAAACCCCTGAGGATATTATATGCATTGATAGTAGCTAGAATTTTTATAAAAGCTAATTAAAACAATGAAAAAACTCAAATGATATTATCTTGTGTGCAACAGGTTTTCCAGTAAATATGGTATATTTTGTCAGGGTTTAGAAGATTACTTGTAACTTTAAGAATGATTTGAGGCATTTGACTGTGTCCAACATGACAATCTCATCAGGAAGGTACATCACTATGGTATTAGAGGCAAAGCTCTCGACCTTTTGACCTACATGAGTAGGAGAGTACAGAAAATAGATGTCAGCGGTGAAATATCTCCGGGATCAACAGTCACTATGGGAGTCCCTCAGGGCTCAATTTTAGGTTTTTTTCTATTTCTTATTTACATTAACGATCTCCCATATCATGTAAAAAACCATGACATTGTCTTATTTGCTGATGACACCTCTTAACTTTTTAAAATTAAGAGACAACAGACATGTTATGATGAATTAAATAATGCCCTTTCTAAAATTGTTAATTGGTTTAACGTTAATAATTTGTTACTTAATGAAAAAAATACCAAATGTGTTAAATTTAAATTACCAAATGTTAGTCAGATACAGACATGTATTAATGTTAATGGCGAGCAATTAGAACTTGTAAATTCAACAGTATTTCTTGGGATAACGCTGGACTCTAAACTTCAATGGGGTCCTCATATTCATAACCTGGCCAAAAAACTTAGCTCTGCTGTGTATGCGATCAAGAAAATAAGACAATTGACTGATGTCGACACTGCAAAAATAGTATATTTTATCTATTTCCATAGTTTAATGACATATGGTATTTCAGTTTACGATTTATAACATACTTAAAAAACTACTTACTAGACCTCGTTCAAACCAATTTTCGGTGGAAGTTTGCATGGTAATGTACATCATATATTTTGTGTGTATCTTGCGCAAACTATTTATTCAGTTTAGAAAAAAATGATATTTGAAACCTCACTATCATTTTTGAAGACCTATCCATAGATACCCCACACATATGAGTTTGATGAAAAAGAAATTCTGAGTTTTACTTCTAAGTCTGTGTTCCAAATCCTACGGAGTAATTATCGTCCGGTAAAGTTGAACAATCAAGCCGTTTCGGAATGGGAGTTTGACAGTTAATTATCACACTGACAGGAGTGAATTTCAACCTTTTCTATAGCAGTGTAAAGAATTCAACTTGACAGTTGGAAAATTAATCTACCCCGGGCGTCCCAAAACCACTTTTTTAACTTCCTTGTTGCGATTTGGAACGCACCCTAAGCAAAGGGAACCGCCAAATTTTATTTTTTCTATTTTTGTGTGAAAATCTTAATGGGGTTCACAGAATCCATCTACTTATCAAATTTCAACAGTATAGTTCTTATAATTTCGGAAAAAAGTGGCTGTGACATACGGATGAACAGATAGACATGACGAACTAAAAACGAAATTTAAAACTGAACGGACCCCAAAGGTTACAAAAATAGAACCATTCCACACCCTTTTAGCTTTTAAACTAAGGTACCTTTAAAAAAATATCTATGCAATACTTACTTAAGTTTCCATGGTAAAGTTCCATTGATTCCAATGCCCATATTTTCACATGCCGCAGCGATTAAATTGAGTTTAACCTTTGACATCTCTAAAAGATAAAAGCTAAAGTAAAACAAGATTTTCAAACTGTAAACTTAGCAACTACAGAAGTTAATGTTATATTTTAGATATAAATAAAAAAAATAATCAAAATACTCGGATTAGAATTTAAAGATTTTTTAGACAGTTGTATTTTATCAATTTGTTTGTGTTAAATACAAAGAGAATATAACCACTACGCTTAGTTAAATATTCAGCTGGCTGGATACAAGTCTTTCAGCCAAGCTGTGTTGCCAAGCGCTCTAGTCAAAAGTTACATGAGGGTGCCCAAAAGTCTTAGTCTTTTTTACAATGCGTACGATTGGGTTACGATTAGGCTACTTAAGTCCTAAACACTGAGACTGTGTTTCACAATTGTCAGCTTAGACTACTGGATGGTTAATGTAATTAATTACTGTGTTCTTATAGGTCAGACCACGGACCTAGGATTTTATTCTATGTCTATGGGTCAGACTAAGTGGTACAGTGGAGATAAATTATTGGTCTGTCTTACTAAGCAATGTGACAGGACAGACGTTATAATTTAGGTATTTAGTACAAAATCTCACTTAGTTGTACTAAATACCGTTTGACACTATAGACTTCAAGTTCTGTAAATTGTCCTATGGATACAAAATTGGCCCAAACTTTAGAAACTGATCAAGTTAATCTGTGGTATCTTTTCTCATTGACATGTCACCCACGTTCGCTTCGTCTCTGTTCATGGAAGACTGCGAATGTGCACCCGGTGCCCAGATTTATCGAATTACAGGCCTATCGCTATTACCTCTCTCCTCTCCAAGGTGATGGAGCGTATGATTAACACACAGCTTCTAAGATACCTAGAAAACACGACCTGGTCAGCGACCGTCAATATGGCTTTCACCACGGTCGCTCGACTGGTGGCCTTCTAGTGTGTCTCACACACCAGTGGGCACTAGCCATTGAGAGTCAGGGGGAGGCATTGGCATGTAGGCTGGACATAGCAGAGGCGTTTGATCGGATCTAGCACCGGGGTCTTCTATCAAAGTTGCCATCTTACGGAATGCCCCAGAGTTTGTGCAAATATGTGGCTAGCTTTTTATTCGGCAGACGCATACGGACCGTAGTTGACAGTAGTTGCTCTGATAGCATGGACATTAATGCTGGTGTGCTGTCTCCTACGCTGTTTCTACTACATATCAATGATATGTTGTACATATGTGGTCCCATAACTCCAAAACATCCCCCTCCATCTGTAAGAGCATTGGGATCCTTGGTGTTGACATGTCCAGCGATGTTCCGTTCCGAGATCATCTGCAAGACAAGATGAAGCTGGTAGCTGGTGTCCAAAAAACTTGGAGTACTCAACAGAGCGAAGCATTACTTCACGTTGGGAGCAAAAATTGGTGCGACCCCATATGGAGTACTGCTGCCATCTCTGGGCCAATCTCCGCGAGGACCCCCCGGATATCAGCTTGGGCCTTTTGAGCCCTTAAGTCTGAGGGGAGACTTTGCCTCCTTGTGTGTGTTCCTCCACTTGTAAATTGGGATGTATTCTGAGGAATTGATCAAAACAATGCCCACAGCTACTTTCTACCATCGCACCGCTCGCCATCGGCAGGAAATTCATTTGCACACTTAAGAACCGAAATGCTCGCATACAGTGCGGTTTCCTACAATTTTCCTACCGCGAACGCTTGGGTTGTGAAATGAGCTCCCTGCCAAGGTTTTTTCTAAGGACTACAGTATGGGGTTCTTCAAGAAAGAAGTTATTAGATTTCTGGAGGGTCGGCAACGCGCGAGTGATACCCCTGGTTTTGCATGCGTCCATAGGCTACGGTTACCGCTTAACATCAGGCGGAAGGTAAGCTTGTTTGCCAGCTTAGCAGTATAAAAAAATGCTTACCTATTATTTTTTGTAAAAAATACTGGCAGTAGCATATATAATGCATATACATCGTTGTAATTAACTAAAACTACTGCAAAAAAGAAGAAAAGCAAATCAAGTTTTTGGTGTTGGTGTTGGGGGGTTATGGAGGGGGTGCGTGAGGCACCTAGACATGTAGATGAATGTGTGTGTGAACATATGTATTTGCAATGATTTTGTGTATTTGGTGGGTTGGTTCTTGCGTGATTGATTGGTTACAGGTGTACTCCCGGGAAGTTTCTCGTAAACTTGTTTCCTAAGTGACATTAAGTTAAATGGTGTGCGTTTGTTGCCGGACTGCCATATGGGAGCTGGTATTTCGTAATGCAGGTTTTAGTGATGTGCAAGTTGCAAGTGCTAATAAATTATGACTTTTTTGTAAAGAAATTAAATCTTTACATGTACAAATTAAAACTTTATGTATGGAAAAGTGGGCCTTAGAAATATTTCCGCCTTTGGAACATACAGAATACGCTACACCTGCTACAAAAAAAAAAGTATTAACACTTTGAATACACAATACCGTAATAAATAACTAAATAATTAATTTCAATTTTTTTTTAACAAATAATTAAATAATTAATTAATTTTAGATTCTGCCGCATTATGTGTTTGCTTATATCAAACCTTGGAAATATAATGTAGTGTATCATTTACTCACTTTAAATTCAATTCTACTAAGAGCTATTTATGTACAAGCCCAAATAACACATGACCGGTTTTTATTATTTGTTGTTTTGCTATAGAGCTAGTTCGATTTTAGAACATTTTTTGCCAATGTGAACTAACGTGAGCGCGGTTGTTGAGTCGCAAATGACCCGAATGGATTTTGATTTTCTTTGATTACGAAATCGATTGAGAATTTTCCACAGGTACGGACGGACAAGTGTCTATCGTTTGAAACTTGTTTGGACTAAATCTGACTTATCTTGCATTAGCAAAATAAAAAAATTCGGTGGATTAGACACTTTTTGCAAGGTTCCCTTCGAAGTATCTTGTTTTGGCAAGTTAGAAGAACTAAGTTAAAGGTGATATGTCTGGTGGTTTCTGAGATCTAATTTGCCAAAAAAAAATAATAAATGTCAATGTTTTGTTCAAATACGGCTAAAAACGTTTCATGAAATTCACGTCACCATTTTCGCGTTCGATGTAGTGCTTTTACTTATTTTCTGGTTCAGTTCAAGTGCAATCCGGCGGGCATGGCACCGAACGGTCGTCGCGATAAATATGTTAAAATATGCGGGTTCTAGTGTACGGCCGGCCTTAACCTAATGAAACTAAGCGAATGTCTGTGGTGTAGGGCTTGATGTTCCCCCCGATCGACCTCGGCACGGTCGTAAAACTATAGTAAGGCGGCCTCGGCACGTACTAACGGCCCCAGATGACGATCTCGCTGTCCTGATAGCGAAATTAGTCTCTACGACCTCCCCGACGACTACGACTCTCTAGGGCCTCCCTCCAAACACGACGCCGACGTCCCCGGGTTCGTCGGCGCCCGCAAGGATACACGAGGTATCAAAGAGTGCCGGGGCGCTTCTCGCCCCCACTCAATCGCAACCGCACCCGCGTAACGGGGAACTCCCTTCCTGGCAGTGACTCACCTTCGGGTTAGAGACTCACGCCGGTCGTAGGGACGCCTCCGATAGCGACAACCCAAGCCGAGGCTTCCCCCGCGGGGAGCCCTTGAGCGTTGGGTGCTATATGGGCTGAGGTCGGAGTCTCGCCCCAAAAAGCCCGGTGAAGCAGTAATGGCTGCAACAGTCAACTGCATTGTCTGCTCAGAAAAAAAAGCCTTTATATAAACGAGTGTGAGCAAGCGCTTGGAAGGAAACTACTCGAACATAAAATTTTCAATTTCCTACCGTTTATCAAATTTTACATAAAACAAACAAAACAAACACGCGTGGGTGTGTGTGTGTGTGTGTGTCTGTGTGGGAGAGAAATAGGAATAGAGAGAGGTGTAGGTAAGTATGTATGAATGTAATTATGTGTGAGAGACGTGATATCATGTCTGTAATATAAAAGTATTACGGAAGTAGGTAGATATTAATTTTAGCAGAGTATACCTACCTATCGTGATTTTAGTGAACTTGCTTTGTGTTATTATCAAGTGGAAGTTGATAAAGCTTCGGTGTCGTTATAGTTTGACGGTTTAATTGTTTTTTTTTATGTAGGTACACAAGGCTTACTGACATAAGTATGGGCAATATATTTATAATTTTTTGTATTTTAAATCGATTGATTGTTCCTACTTCCTACATAATACTAATAAAAATGTACCTATTTCTATAAAAATATAGATATACTAGACTTTGCCAGCGGCTCCGTCTGTCCTATATTCGGTTATCGGCGTGGAACTCCTTAATTAACTCCAATTGATGAATTTGACCAATGAATTACTATAGCATGATATAGGTGCAGCAATTTTTTTTTTTTTTTTTCTGCGCTGACTATGCAGTTCGCTGTTGCAGCCATTACTGCTTCACCGGGCTTTTGGGGCGAGACTCTGAAGGAGCCTCAGCCCATATAGCGACCAACGCTCAAGGGCTCCCCGCGGGGGAAGCCTCGGCTTGGGTTGTCGCTCTCGGGGGCGTCCCTTCGACCGGCGTGAGTCTCGAACCCGAAGGTGAGTCACCGCCAGGAGGGGAGTTCCCCGTTACGCGGGTACGGTTGCGATTGAGTGGGGGCGAGAAGCGCCCCTGCACTCTTTGATACCTAGTGTACCCTTGTGAGCGCCGACGAACCCGGGGACGTCGGCGTCGTGTTTGGAGGGAGGCCCTATTCGGGGAGGTCGTAGAGACTAATCTCGCTATCCGGACAGCGAGATCGTCATCTGGGGCCGTTAGTACGTGCCGAGGCCGCCTAACTATAGTTTTACGACAGTGACCGGGTCGATCGGGGGGATGAGTGCAGCAATAGTTTGTTTAACTCTGTTATAGTTACTCCCGCAGGAACTTTTGAATTTTTAGGGATAAAAAGTAGCCTATATGCTATTCCAGGACCTAACCTATATGTATACCAAGTTTTATCCATCCGTCTAGTGGTTAAAGGGTGATTGAGTAACAAACATTCATACAGACATACAAACTTTCAGATTTATAATATTAGTATAATATAATTATAGAAAAACCGGCCAAATGTGAGTCGAACTAGCGCACTGAGGGTTCCGTACCTATACCTACCACCATAAACTATAATCACTAAGCGGTCACCCATCCAATTACTGACGAAGCCCGACGTTGCTTTTCTTTGAATATCGTTTCCAACAAACAAATATGTTACTATTTCGCTTAATAATAGCTAGATGGCGCTGTAACGGTGATTTAAGATGGTAAATAGCTCGGGCCCGTCTCACATTTAGCCATATATATATATAGATATCTCATACCTCTAAGCGAGTAATACTTGTATATATGTATATATTTTTTTTATACCACTAAGGTGGCAAACAAGCACACGGTCCGCCTGATGGTAAGCGGTCACCGTGGCCTGTGGACGCTTGTTACTCCAGGGGCGTCACTCGCGCGTTGCCGACCCTCCAAAAGTCCAATAACTTCTTCTTTGAAGAACCCCATACAGTAGTCCTTAGATAAAACCTTGGCAGGGAGCTCATTCCACAACCCAAGCGTTCGCGGGAGGAAGTTCTCTGAAACCGCATTTTACGCGACCATTTCGGTTCTAAGGTGTGGGAATGAATTCCCTGCCGATGGCGAGCTATGCGATGGTAGAAAGAAGCCGTGGGCATAATTTTGAATGATTACTCAGTACACATCCCATTGTACAAGCGGTATAACACACACAGGGAGGCAAAGAATCTCCTCAGACTAAAGGGTTCGATACGGCAAGTTAGTTTGGAATCGTCGACAATTCTCACAGCCCGTCGTTGAACCGAGTCAAAAGGGGCTGGTATCCGGGTGCACCCGCCCAGAGATGGCAGCAGTACTTCATATGGGGCCGTACTTGCAACTTCTAAAGCAGCAACCTCTACCCCAACGTGAAGTACCGCCTCGCTCTGTTGAGTACACCTAGTTTTTTGGACGCCAGCTTTACCTTATCTTGTAAATTATCTCGAAACTAAACATCGCTGGAGATTACAACACCAAGGATCCCAATGCTCTTGGAGATGGAGATGGGAGTGTTCTGGAATTGTAGGAGTACAGTGAATGGGGTTTTCTCAGCGGTGAACGCACAGACTTGTGTCTTTGTGGGGTTGAATCGGACCAAGTTTACCCGTCCCCAGTCAGAGACCTTGGACAGGACCGCGTTTTTCCTCCACAACGGAACGAGGGATGTTTGCCCGACCCGCGTAATAAGATTTGATAGAAGGCCCCGGTGCCAGACTCGATCGAACGCCTTCGCTATGTCCAGGCTACATGCCAATGTCTCCCCTGACTCTCAGTGGCTAGTCACCAGTCGAGCGACCGTGGCGAACGCCATATTTGACGGTCACTGACGGTCGTATTCTTCTAGGTATCTTAGAAGCTGCGTGTTAATCACACGCTTCATCACCTTGGAGAGAAAGAGATAATAGCGATAGGGCTGTAATTGGATGGATCTAATATATCACCCTTTTTGGGCACCGGGTGCAAATTCGCAGTCTTCCATGAAGACGGAAATTGCCTAGTGTGGTAGGAAAGCGCGGAGAGGCGCGTGAGTATAGGACATAACTTAGGAGCACACTGCTTAAGCACCACTGCTGGTATACCGATATATTTATATAGATATATAATCTGAATCTCGGAAACGTCTGGAACGATTTTCATGAAATTTAGTATGCTAAGGTTTCGGGCGCGATTAATCGATTTAGCTAGGTTTCATTTTTAGAAAACGTTGTTTTATCCGTGTTGTCAGGCAACGATAAACTGAAAAATATGACTCTTCCTGACATCTATTGGAGAGTATTAATACTATTATTTTTAGCATTAAAGCTACTCGACAATAGATTGCGTTATTAAGCAACACTAAAGCTACTTGACAATAGATAGCGTAGTTCAAAAAAACGAGCAAAGCTCGGTCCCCAGGTACTTGTTATTACTTATATTACTTTAGTAAGTAATATTAGAATGTTATAATTTTATTTTTCTATAATGTTACATGGTTCATTAACTTATATTTAGTACCTGTTTTAAACAAGTACAAGTAAGTTCATCTAAGTACTGTAGAGGTTACGACCTCTTGTTGAATGTAAAGGAAGTAAATAGGCTAGCGAACGTTTTTCACGCAGCAAATACTTCGTAGTGGTTTTATGGAAACATAATAGATGGTGTCAGTGCGTTTTTAAATAAAAACAATCGGAATTTCGAGCTTGTCATTATTTTGTTATTAATTGACATTCAAGTGAAAAATATAGATCGGACAAGTATATATAAATTTGGAGGGTCGATTCCTGTCTCTATCAGGGAGCCCTAGAATTGATAGAATGGCATTACATTGCCAGTAGACTTAAAGTAATATACTCCAGTATCCAAAATATTCCAAGCATCGCCACCATCGCGATTTAATGTCCTAATGTATATTTTATCCAATGTACCGACTCGACGACCCGAGGCCTATTGAAGGATGGCCTAATAGAAAAAGATGTACTGCAGATAAGTTTAATATTGTATAATAATTCTCCTAGGTAGTAGATGAATCTAAAGGATGTATTCTCTTGTGGCGATTGAAAAGAACATCTAAATACATAAAAGAACTCCCGATGTCGTCTTTTTATTAGCAGAGATCCCGATACCTAAATAGAAATAGGTAGAAGCAGCATCTTTACGCCCCCGCACGCTGCATATGGTAGAGTACGCCGTTGTCTGCTAAAACAGGTGAAAAAGGGATAGAGACAGGTAAAATTATTTAGCAATAATGTCTCTAAATGTCCAAGAGTTATCTAGGAGAATGTCAGGTGATGGGTCAGAGGTATTAAGAGCCCTCAATGAACTAGAGGTGCACATTGTAGTAATAGGTTTCAACAAAGCAACAAAGGGTCGGCAGGTTCTGGAATTGTTATTGCCAGATCACTGGCGCAATTATCTCTCAGTGCATAAAAAATTAGAAGAAAGCACAACGTATGAAGGGATTGTAAAATGCATTAGGTCTAAAATAGAGCTTAAGGATCCTATGCAAGTATTCTATGATATGGCACAGCATGCACAGGAAGGTGTAGAGCCATACTTGTATAGACTTTTGGCACAGGCGGCGAAGTGTAATATCACAAATGAGGACATTATAATACAACGATTTGAATCGAGCGTATTATCCCAGTGGCAGGAAAAAATTATACCCTTATATATATTTCAGCTTAAGAATCTCATTAGGGTAGTTGAGAAGATGGCAGATAGTCCTGTAGATAATTGTAAAAATGTAAATAGTGTTGTCCAAACGGTAATTCCTGTTATTAATTCTAGCCACCCGCGGAAAGCTGGTTATCCTTGGAATAAATCGGCAAGACCATCGCCCTGGAGAAAATATAATCGTGTTTACGAAAAGAAGACTTACGGAGAAGGACCAAAGAGAGGTTGGAATAAATGCCGAGATTACTGCCAACGAAACAATTTCAGTAAGTCAAAGTTTTATAATAGTAGAAAGTCTGTAAAGAGGGAGCATGGGCAGATGTGGTCAGGTATAGAACCAGCAGGGGGCTTAAACAACAACGATATTGAGAATCGAGAATGTGTTGTTAATTTTAGTACTATTAGGAATGCACCTAATCTAGTAAAGATTCCGATTACTTTACGTGGAAGTAGGATACCTATCATGGATACAGGATCAGAGATATCCATTTTGCCAGAAAGTATTTTCCACAAATTATTCGCAGAGGAAGATGTACGTGAAGAAGAAGGAGTGCGAATGACTTCGGCTAATGGTACACTGAGCCAAGGATATCGATTGCATAGCATCGATATCAAAATTGCAGAAAAAGTCTTTGAAGTAGACTTTATTGTTCTTAAAGGTTGCAAATTTCCAATTTTAGGTCTTGACTTTTTGCATAAGTACAATTGTCATATTGACTTAATGAAGCAAAATGTATATATTGGCGATAAGGTAATAGTATCGTTTCCTCAATTAAAGCCACATGTCATGGTTCCAAGTTCGAAGAATGTATACAATGTGCTAGCTACAAATGTAGTGAAGGATAGGGCAGATAGTTTTTTAATGGTGCAAGATAGGGAGGAGATGAGTATCTCAAAAGAGTGTTATAGGGCCGAGCAAGGAGAGTTGGACTCTAAAACTAAGCAACCATGTGCTCAAGCATCAAGTAGGAAGACTAGACAAAAGTCGCGAGGCAACCGTGCAAAATCTAGCAAATTGGTTAAGAAAGAGAATAAAGCCGGGCAAAGCTACTTAGAATATATGTATCTCATTGTATTGTTGATTATTTCCTTCTATGGTAAGATTGGGCAGCAACATAAGATAAGGAATTATGGTCGCATGAAGTCGACGAGGGTAAGTGGCAAGCACGTAAGGTTACCACTTACATATATGAGGTGTGTTAATTTTTGCCACATGGTAAGGAAGAGCTACGAAAACTTCCGCCAAGTAGGTAAATTAGGAAGGTATATTAATATTTTCTTAGAAAAAGTTAGGCAAAGGATAATGCGAGCGCAGCAGCAACAAAAAGTTGTATTTGATCGTCGGGCGAAACCGAAAAATTTGGTTGTAGGAGATGTAGTATTGTTATATTTTGTTAAACGACGAACAGGGTTCTCATATAAATTAAAGAAGATTTATAAGGGTCCTTATGAGATTGTTAGGTTAGTTAGGCATAACAATGCGTTGTTGAAAAATGTACGTACGGATAGACAGGTAGGTCCTGTACATTTTAATAGGTTAAAAGTATTCCGTACGAGATTAACCTTATAAATAGGTTAATTCAACTATTTTACTTGGTAAAATAAATAAACGGACAGATCGATTTATTTATATATAGATAATGAAGTCAGGGTATAAAGCTAGTCAGGCTAGTTTTAGTAAATTTTTTGGCTAGACTTAAATTTTCAAAATTCAGAAGGTCTAGTAACGGACATTGTTAATATTCGACTGGTAATTTTAGGTATTTTAGACGGTCTAGATTTGAATTTTTTTAAATGTAGAAAGTCTAGTAGCCGATATTGGTAATATTTGAGTTGTAATTTAGGCATATAGATTATTTAGGTATGTGTAGGTTTACTAAACTATACTAGGTAAGTAAGAAATACTTGAGAGAAATAGGTAATTTCTTAAAAGTTTAGAAGTTTGAAAGTCAAACTTAGGTAATGTCGAGTGATAATGAAATGTCATTATAGAATATCATGAAAAGTTAGCCGATAAAATACAATAGGTGAAGAGCGTATGATATTTTCGAAGTTGTCATAGCAATAAAGGTTTGCTAAAGCAAAGATTGGACGAGTGAGCCATGTTATTCTAGTTGTCATGGTAACGTAAAATAATAGGGTATTTTCATTTTGGTTGTATTATTATGGTTGTGGTTGTGCTACATATATATGGATAGAAGTTAATGTAAATGAAATAGGATAGAAGAAGGCTGTAGCCTAGCTGTAAAATGGGTCATAGAAATGAGTAAAGCAGGAAGAGAAGGTCACCAAATCATGTGAAACTTGAACCTTGTACTAAGTACACGCTGGAGGTTAGTAAATATTGTAGGAGCATAGATTGAGGTAAAAAGAGTTCATAGGAAACGAGGGTTTGGTAAGTTGATAGTTGTAGGAAGTAGTCATACTATTAGGATTTTGTAGAGAATGGTAGGAATTTTAATAGGTGTAGGTTATTTTGTTGAAAAGTTCAGTAGGGTTTGATATACGAGATTTTGTTAGAAAAATACAAAGTCTGCATATGAAAATAGGTCAAGCATAGAGAAGTTTGAAGTTAGATAAGGTTCCGTAGGGAATATTTTATTGTGTGATGTGTTTAGGATGACAGTAGTCAGTATAGGACAAGCGAATTTAGAGGACAAGGTTATATTTGTCAATAGATAGGGCTAAGACAGATTGATGTTAGTCAGTAGTAGGGTTCCGTAAGGTGATTCATTTTATTGAATTTAATTATTATATATTAAAAGACAGGATTTCTTAAGTTAAGGTTCCTTAAGATTAGTAAGTTAAGTATGGATTATTTCTACTAGAAAAAGGGTTAGAGGAAGTCAAGAGGAGTTTTAGTTTATTAAAGTAAGGTTCCGTAGGTAGATTTTTATAATAAAATTAAATAAATAAATAAAAAGGTATTGTAAAGAGTGAATTGATTTGAGGAGATATAGGGTTCTGTATATAGGTTTTTGCATCTTATAAATATATAATGATATAAAATATTGTCAAGGGTGAATAGGTATAATGCGTAGGGATCCGTAGGTAAATAATTTAACGATAGATTGATGTGTATAATAGGTTAGAGCCAAGTGCGAACCATTAATATTTTAAAGGTATTATAATGAGATATATGGTTGAAACATGTTTAGGTCAAGAGTGATCTGTGTCAAGCGTGATTCGGACCAATGGTATTGGAATAGTCATTATGGTCGAGTGAGATTTAGGTCAAGGGTGATCTAAGTCATTAGGTATAATCCAAATAGGATCCAAGTAGGACTAGGGCCAAGTGTGAGCCGTAGGTGTATAGTATTTTTTTTTAGGTAGGATAGCAATTCCTATCCAGGTAGTCAAAGGTGAAACTTGAGAAAAAAATAAATATAATATGTCAAGGGTGAACCTTCAAAAAAAAAAAAAAATTTTTTATTCGTTTTCGAATCGAAAATGAAATAGGGTTACGCTTCGAGATTATATGATTAGTATTAGGTATTAGGGTTAAGTATGAGTAGGAATGAGAATTCATTGGAAGTAATTTACGCGAAGTTCGTTGTTTTTTTTAAATACGAACATGACATATGACTTTAATGAAAAAGGATATAAAGGTAATGGTTTTTAATAATATATTGTATTAATAAATTAGGGTAATTAAAGGAAATGACTCCATCCTAAAATAATTGTTATTGTGGTTAATGAATTTTATTATTAGTTAACAAAGGAAAAGAAAAGTGGTAAATGAAATGGAATATGTACCTAAATGATGTCATTTTCTTATGAAAAACTTCTTTACATTTAATAAAATGTAAAGTAAAGATTTTACAATTTGAAAATATGCGCGATAGGATATACATTGAATTTCTTAAAGAAAAAGAAACTTTGTTTAATTATAATTCAGGTAATGGAAGTTTATGAGATTCTTAGGATGTATGGTAGGTATTTGATGTAAAATAAATATTCTCATAGTTGATGAATTTATTAATTGTTAAGGAGTTATAGGTAATTAGAAAAGTTGTTTATTAGTTTATTAGAAATGGAATAAATATGAGGTACGAGGTTTATAAAGGATAATACAAGCTGAAAGTAGGAGTTTTTGTGTTATTGCAACATGTTAAAGTAAGTTAGGTAGGTATTGCACTTAATGCATGGTGATGCGCTACCAAATCTAGTTAAGATGAGTATCTTAATATTGTTTTTAATTTTGAATTGTTGATGAAAAAGTATAAGCGAGTATGAAGGATCATTGTATTTATAGTAAATATTCAGAAAAGGAGATGCTGATTTAGGGATCATTTGTATGTCAATACGGGTAGGTTCTATAACGCGAATTGAATTTAGAATCAAATGAACACTGTTTGACGCGAATGATTTATTGAGCTGCATTACAGTTTTAAACTTGAATTAAAAGTGATAAATGTAAATGGAAGTTAGGAGGACGAGAGATTTTGTTTTAGGAGAAAAACTAAAAGATGTTTAAAGTAAAGTCAGGTATAGGTACAATTGTGATTAATTTTTGTTTTGTTATATTGAATCGATGAAAATGTAATTAACGTAGGTTGATAGGGTATCATAGTGTATAATATTTTTGAAGTTTGACTTCAAAAGTCAAAAATTTAAAACTGTTTTGTGTTGGCGTTATTAATGAATTCATTTGAAGGGAGTTGCCCAACATTTAAAAAAGTTAGTGTTCGATAAGGAGGTAGATAGTGCCATGTCTTTGGATCCTTACCGTGGTTTATCCGGAGGAAAATCAACTAAAAATCCTAAATGGATTCTGAATTAGTTAATTTACCATTTGCATATGGCTTGGCATCGCGTGACGAAGTGTCCCGGTTTTAGGTTAAAATCAGTAGGGTAATGTAGATTTCCCGCCATTTATGATTTCGATGGGTAGTTTATAGGTAGCGAATAGAAAATTATACGCAACGAGTTGCTATAATTTTCTGGCCGATCGGTGGGAAATATGTAGAGGTTACGACCTCTTGTTGAATGTAAAGGAAGTAAATAGGCTAGCGAACGTTTTTCACGCAGCAAATACTTCGTAGTGGTTTTATGGAAACATAATAGATGGTGTCAGTGCGTTTTTAAATAAAAACAATCGGAATTTCGAGCTTGTCATTATTTCGTTATTAATTGACATTCAAGAGAAAAATATAGATCGGACAAGTCTATATAAATTTGGAGGGTCGATTCCTGTCTCTATCAGGGAGCCCTAGAATTGATAGAATGGCATTACATTGCCAGTAGACTTAAAGTAAGATACTCCAGTATCCAAAATATTCCAAGCATCGCCACCATCGCGATTTAATGTCTTAATGTATATTTTATCCAATGTACCGAATCGACGACCCGAGGCCTATTGAAGGATGGCCTAATAGAAGAAGATGTACTGCAGATAAGTTTAATATTGTATAATAATTCTCCTAGGTAGTAGATGAATCTAAAGGATGTATACTCTTGTGGCGATTGAAAAGAACATCTGAATACATAAAAGAACTCTCGATGTCGTCTTTTTATTAGCAGAGATCCCGATACCTAATAAGAAATAGGTAGAAGCAGCTTATTTACGCCCCCGCACGCTGCAGTACCTACCTTTTTATAATAATATTAATTAACTAATAATATTTACTTTCCAGAGTTAAGATGGTTAACTATTACTTATAAGGTTGTAAAGCCTACTTAGCTATGATAGTTTTTGTTTCAATTTTGTTATATATGCTACTCCCATGATTATTTTCACACACCTAAGAACGGCTATTTAGCTGGCAGTTGGACACTGGGCTCTAACAAATATTTCTCAAAAAATATCAAGAATTAAACAAACTTTCAAACGATAGGGGAAAGTAGTACGAGTTGATTCCCTGGGGTAAGATGATCCTTCGCGATTGTGCTGAAATCACTAACGCCATCTAGTTGATTTCACTGGTAATACATAGCTCCGGACACCTCCCCGCCAAAGTCAAATCGTAATGGCGGCGTGAACGATACATCGATTTTGACGAGAAAAAATAAAAATTTTGTACGGCTGATCTAAGGTAGGCATGACTTTGAGCTTATGTTACTTTTATTCAAATAATGTTAAATGTAAATACTGTTGATTTGAGGCTTTCTATTATGCTTAATTTTAATATTTTGGCTACGTGAACATAGCCGCGTGCTTGTAGGTTATGTTAGCAAACATTGAATGAAAAGTGGGACTTGGGTCAAGATGATTCCTTTCTATATCCCTAGGGATCATCTTGTACGATATTTTTGTTTAATTTTAAATATCGAATAGCCACTCGCTTCGATCTGTCAGTTTGTCTGTGCTTAGGTATGTCTGTCTTCAGGGTTATTATAGTCTATTATTTTGTCAATAATTCTGAGTTTATACAACTTTTATTTTATTTACTTTCTTTTACGAGCCGTGCCACTAACCACAGTGATATATCGCTTGGTGATAATGTTATTGCAAATTTTGCCATTACACCTGCTACATTGAAACCTTTACCACAAATTGTGGGCAAAAGAAGCACGTTGAAAAGGAAAACCACTCATACGACTGTTTTAACTAGCACATCATACAAAAACTATTTAGAGGAAGAAAATAGCAAAAAAAAAGAAAAAGAGATAAAAAAATTGTGAAGAAGACTGCATCTAAAAAAACAAAGAAAGGCAAGGGAGTAGGTAAAGGGGTAGGTAAAGGGAAGTCAAATAAAAGAAAGAAAACTTAATATAACACATCTGAGTCTGAAGAAAATGATACTGAGTGTCTGTACTGCACAGAAAAGTTTTCAAGCGATACCAAGGGTGAAGGATGGATAAAATGTTGTGCATGTGGAAAATGGGGCCATGAAGCATGTGCTGGGATAGAGGTTGATGACGCTGGTGAATTTATTTGTGATATATGCAATGCAGCACCTGCCAAAAAGCGTTTAAATTTATAAGGAGGTAGAATAAGTTATTTTCGTTATTCATTCGTAAATGTTTTTTTTGCTACTTTTGAACGATTTGTTCGCTTAATTAGGTATTCAGAAAGGAATACGATATTTAGATTGATCTCATTATGATTAATGTAACTGGTACAAATTAATAACTAACTAAGAAGACTGTTTTATTTTCGTTTTTATTTTTTGTGACTTTTAAAGTCATCTGACTGTTGATTTTGTTAATTTTATTACCTTACTTAATATGAAAATAGTCATACATATTAATGTATGACTATTTTAAATAAATAATATGTTTCATTATTGCGTTTTTTTTGTTTTTATAACATTTTTCCTCATAAAAATATTTGTTTACTCGGAATGGGGGTAAGATGATCATACGGATCATCTTAACCCGACCTGGGTGATCATCTTACCCACAGGGGTGTACAAGATGATTACTTTGTAAGGTTTTAAAAAAAAGACATATTTTAATGAAACCTCAATTAATTTCTGGTTTTGAATATTAGGAAAGTTGGATAGATATATATACTAGTAGTAATCGCCTTTATTTTTGGTTTACCTTGAAAAATATGTATTTTACAGCGTTTCCCGCTTAAGGTGATCATCTCGTACTACTTTCCCCTACTCCACACTATGGGGTGGAAGAGAAAAAAATATCCCCACTTTTCGTGTAGGGTAGATAACCTAAAAATATTTTTTTTTAAATTTTATTTTACTATTAATTAGTACTTTCTAGTACTAATGGTCTATGAGCTAAGCCGCGGACATACAATCAGACGGAAACAGCGTAACTATTAAATATCCATTTTGTAAATGCTGGTAATACTGAAAAACTACTAATTATTTCAAACATAATTAATATTTGATAAACTAAACATAATTTAAACTATTTCCGTGTTTTGATAACAATTTTGCGTCGGTGATAATAACAAAACGTTGCTTAGTAATTCCAAAATTTATTACTATGTAATTCCAAAAATATTAAGGTTATTTACGAGCATTGTATTTTAGTAAAAGTAAGATTTTACGATTACAATAGTAATAAGTAGGTATTTCCTGTTTCTAACTAAATTTAATTAATGTTTTGTACATTTTTATTTGTAAAATTAATAAAATCTATTATAATTCCAAACAAATAAGTTGTTTTTAGTAGTATACTACTGGGTATAAGGTCGATATTGCGTTGATTCGTGTAGGTACTATGACTACACCCTAAAAATAATAGTAATTTTTTAGACATTTACAGCTAACGGATTAATTTTTTAACCTTTTGAGTCCTTTTTTAAATCTAGTGCAGTGGAAAGTACTTCTAAATCTATTAAAAGAGAAAAGCAGTAGGTATTTATCATCAGCATGCACATAAACTTGTGTGTGTCCATTCATTAGATAATTAAAGATTAAAGAGATCATTAGGTATAAAAGAGAATGAACAGGGTAGGTCTAAGAACACTATCCTACTAACGCTAAACATAGTGTTAGGTTCTCATGTTCTTCGCTACTATAGGTACATATAATGTATCTTCATATTTATTCAGTTTAAACTTTTGAGTCCTGTTTTGTAGATAGCCAGCCAAAAATTGAGGCAAATGAGTTTTGTAACACGGATGGGGACAGAGACGGTACAAAAGGCCTTTTACAATTTTTTTACGACGAGGGCGCTATTTTGTGTCCAGAGTAGAGCGAAGGATTCTTAGGTAGAATCCGGAGCGCAGCGAGGGATTCAAAAGACGGCACCCGAGGTAAAATTATTTTGCAACCCAGTGATAAACTCTACTTTTTATCACCTTTTATGAGAAAAGAGATAAATGTAACTTATAAATAAGAATAATACATTTATTTATTTTAGTATCACTACTTGAGGAACTCACTCTTTTTTTTTATAAAAGTATCATCATAAATACGAATTTGAGTAAACAATTACAAAGGCTGAATGTATTTCACGTTGTTATTACTTTTTCACAGACTTTTTTTATTAGGTCCACGCGCGGGCAGCCAGTTTTATTACCTAAACAGCTAGTAACTTGTTCATACAATGTTCTTGATCGATCTCTTTAATCCACAGTCCAAACTAAAATCACTTTGCGGCCCTAAGGATTCAAAGCATGCGCGTATACGGAGGGGGGGGGGGGGGATTTGGGTGTCGTATGCCCCCCCGATATCTTTGAAATTTCTAATATTCAGATGCACTTTTCGGCGCAAATTTTGGCGGTGCGAATTTTTCGCGATCGGCTCGTATCGCCGAACGTTTCCGTCCGATACCTACAAGTGCCGCACGCACGCCTCGCGTTATCGGCAAGGTTGCCAGATGAACTTAATACCAAACAACGGAAAAACAAATTTTCTAAGGTGTAAGTACCTACATATACTTACCTTAATTGATCCTCAACTACATTGATGATGCCTTTGCATTTTAGGCAAATTTGCACAGCCTTATGCAGAAAAACCTCAAGGAACTGTCAGTTTTTTACATAGCAAGAATTAAATAAGATTGATTTTAACTTACAAATGGGTAAAAAAAAACAGAACCACTACTATTTCGGTACAAAATACAAATACAAATAGTTTTTATTTGTTAAACATAGGTAAGATAATACAAGTTTTTATAACAGATTTTGTGTTTTGCCGTTGATTGCGGCGTACAAATATTTAAGCATGCACTGAAATACACCGTTCCAAAAAATGTAATATTAAAAGATACAATACTAATTATATTATAGAATCACTCATAAAGTCGTTTATCGTGTAGTAACATTTTTCTGTAAGAAATGACACTAATGGCTTTTATTGCAAGAAATACTAGGTTTTCATACAACATCGTAGTAATCATAATGGTTAATAGCTACAATAAAATAATCATTTTGTTTGCAGTAAGGTAAAATTCTCTTGAATTTTTTAAATTTTACAAATGAATGATAACCATTACAACATCATGCGTAAGTGAGAATTATTGTGCACACACTTAAGAACTAATTGATCTATCAGAACCGAAAAATTAATAAAGTACATTTTCCTATTCCTAGAATTTATTAAGGTAAGTCTTTTATTTATTATTAACTAGCCTTTTTCTAAGGTTCCGCCCGCGCTAGAGTCTATAATCCTCGTGTCCTTAATTAAGTATAGTAAGAAAGCAAGCTATATCTGTATCTACATATAGCTATAGCTCGTCCACGAGAAATTCGATAATAATTATTTTGACGTTTTAAATTTTCCGGGATAAAAAGCTCACCAATGTCCTTCTCCGTCTATACAACGACCTCTTCTGTGCTAGATTATTTTATGCAACACGAAGGAAAGACAAACAAACGAACTCACTAACACATTTATGATATAAGTATATATTAATAAGCCTTTAATGATTTTAAAGAAATATGCCAAAAGAAGTGACGAAGACCAGCCTTATTATTAATGCACAGTCTTTATTTTAATGTGTTTGGCCCAAACCATAGTAAAAGCAAACCTAATTAATAAATAATTTTGTAACTGAAAGATATGTATGCATAACTAGAGCCTTCAAATAATAACTTATTTAACAGAAATTAATGCAAGTGTTTCGTTGCATAGTTAATAGCCTTCCTCCCAAAACTCTAACAACGACCTAATTAAACAAACATTTTCGAAGTCGGATCCAAGTGTAATGTAATGGCACTTTACCTATACACCCTATACAAGATAACTAGCAAGTAGGAGTGGTTCCGCATAGATTTTTTTGCCTAGCATAAAACCTACAAGAATCCATGGGTCATATTATTTATGAAGTGATTATATTAATATTAATTATTTTATTATACGTAAAATTATTTATGAATTCTTCTTATATTTAAAAGAGGCTAAAACTCGACCAAAAGCTCACTAGTTTCAATTCTTGTCGGTACCAATCTTACTTGAGTGTTTTAAAAATATTTTAAATATTTGCTATAGTTCAAGTTAAACTGGTCGAGTTTCATATATGAGTGGATAAGAACTCGTCGCGCCTGGCCTGTCGCCTAATTTCTTGTTAACTTTATTATAATGGACCTAATTGTACCTTTATTAAGTTCAAATTTGAAGTTAAAACTTTAAAATAACATTTTGGACGAACCAGAACCGTTAGGGTTGACACAAGATAGAACACAAGTTTTATTGATTTATTTTTTTAGAAATTATCAACATTTCAATCGAAATAAAATCAACATACATCAATTATATACAATGAAATTATCAGTTTTTAGAAGTTTAATGTCAGTTATTTGCAAATTTGTGAAAAGTCATATTAATAGTAGAGATACTAAAATGGAAGCTATTTATTTATAAATCTTATTCATAACTGAAGAATTTAGTAATGAAATAAATATATCATTTATGCAAAATTATATTAATTTTATTCAAATTAAGAAAACTTTATTGAATAGAACAAATAAAGTGTTATTGTTAAAATAACATAGTTGAATTTTCTTGAATAGAAAAATTAAAAATTTTGTTTGGTAAATTTGAGTAGGTCATACGAAATAATTTTGCCAACCCTAATATTTGTTCACAAAACGCATAAAGGTTAGATATAATGACTTTTCTTACTTCTTGGTGATTAACGCACACATACAAATAGCAATAAAACCCTGGAAACACTTTACTGTGTTTTAAGTACAAAATTCTGGCCAAGTTAACTAGAATTTTCCCACAACGATAACGTGAGATGAAATTTTTGTTAGAAATCAGGACGAGAAGTCATGACAGTCAATCGCGAACTTTAGACCGGGAACGTTCTTTCCAATAATAATTAATTTTAAATAAAAGTGTTAGTGTGTTGAGCTTACAAATAATATAAGGCACTTACTCATATCTAACTCAACCTGTCAATTGAGATAAGTGAACATAAATTCTTCAAGCTTAATTTAACTAAGGAACCGATAAATAAATGAGTCCTTCTTATGTTTAGAAGTAATTTTAATTCCTAATCTTTTCTTCCGAAAGTATGTTTTTTTGAGACCACATACATTTAGGAACTCAAAGCATTCCTAATAAAGGTCTCGAGGAATTTATCGAACAGGAGTGGAACGATAACTCCTATACACTGGGATGTATTTGGCGAACACTTTGCCACACAGGTCCTAGCTATGTTTAACGTCAGTTTTGAGTTTGTAGCTTCAGGAAATGATACATTATAGCTCTAGGAAACTCGTGGAGGAACTCGTTGATCACGTGCGTCAGTATGTGGGAATCCAGCTTTTACTAGACTTTATGTAATTGTTTCCTACCTGGTTATAAATTGAAAATGTTCGTCACGAACAGATGCTGGACTAGGATAAATACAAGCAATAGTTGAAATTTGTTTTACAACTTTGATATTTGTAACAAGATATTCTATATCTTAGAAGTCTAAAGTGTCCGTAGATTTTTAGAAGAGAAGTATATCAGTGCAATAGGTATTAGTTTAGGGGGAGAATGAACGTCCTATGTCTGCGTCCCGGTGTGATACCTATGAGATGATCTGGAAAATTGATCGATGGTTTGAAAACACATAGTTTAGAAAATACTCGTCCTATCTATACTAGGGGGCGTAGTATAGATAGGAAGAATTGCTGGTGGCATGTTTAACATCATTCAGTGCCTAAGGTCTCTTGGAGCCAAAATGGATGTCCAGAGATATAGGGTCGTAGGAAACATTGGTTTTCGTTTTCATTTATAACATTAAAGACAATCACACGCATAACACATCTTACATCACACACACACATATATACATATATATGTATAGTGAAGTAGGAAGTGAAAAATAGACGTAAGGTGAAAAAGGACATTTAACTTGGATTGCAACCGTACCTTTTGTTCTCTCTAAGTACTTGGAAATAGTTTCTTTTCATATCTTCTTTCCTGTTATTAATTTTCTAATTTTGATTTGTTAGTATTCCTATGTTGATTTTGTAAATTTTGCAATTCTATTATTCATTTAAGAGAGGGGGAAATCCCTACACTAGTTTAGTTTACCTCCATTACTCCGGTCCCTATAATCCATTTCACGGCTAAATAAGTTTCAATCTAATCAAACCTCTTCCTTTTTTGAAGCGGGTTAAAAATGTTGTAACTATCTTGAAAAATTTAAATCTACAACAATTCGAGCTACTATAAATAAGAAGAAAAAATATAGAAATATAAAACTTGTGATAGCATTAAAGATGATTAGAATATTATAATGTTTATAAAATATTTGTTTTGTATCTAAATAACCTGCCAAGTGAGTCAACGCTCTTTTCAGTAGTCAAACCAAAAAAAATAAATGAGTAAACAGATGCGTATTCGGGAAAAAGTTTTGGATTCCAACCACCAAAACACAAAACGAAAATTCTTTGATAAAAATATATATATAGTAACCGTTTTCATATGTATACATTTTTCCTAAAACTATCAGGCCATAGTTTTGAATAAAATGTGTAG
This sequence comes from Apoda limacodes, assembly GCA_946406115.1. NCBI lineage: Eukaryota > Metazoa > Arthropoda > Insecta > Lepidoptera > Limacodidae > Apoda > Apoda limacodes. The sequence continues at coordinate 46,098,866 of OX291540.1, forward strand.
ATGTATGTTATCCTGATTCAATTTACAAATTACTGATGATACTCGATCGTCTGCTCAACTTTGAACCTATGGCCTGCGTAGAAATTATGACGTTTCCTATTTCCATGTAATTAAATAAAAAAAGAAGTTATAAACTCATCTCTATTGCACCGAATTACAAAAAATAGATGATTATCAATTTAACCCGTATGTATGTATGTTTGAATTGCTCAATTTCGGTTTAGTTATGTTAGTTAGTCTTTATGGATTTGTGTACAGGTTAGCCAAATTTTATTAGTTACTACTTTAGTATGTATGTTCACATATATCTCAGAAATTATTTTTTTGGATTAAGTATTGTTTAACTTAGAGAACACTGCTAGTTTTATCAAAAGCGGTTCTGTAGTTTTCAATATATGGACTGTTAAGTGTGTACTAATTACTAGAAAAACACTTGTTATGTGTATATATACTGCCACTGCGATTTAAATTGATAGAAAAGCATCCAGGGTTTTGTGTTGAAGCTGGAAAGTAGCTAGAGGAAAGTCTGTGATGAAACGTCGCAACCTCATCGAGGTAACCCCAAACCCCTAGCGTTCTCTGGCTGAAATTCGCCTCGTGTGTAATGATCAACTTAGATCACTTGTATGATAATGTACTAAGTATTATACTCTATACGAGTCAGTAAAAAAATATTTATACCGATATAATTGTGTGTTGAGGGATTCGGGTATTCGGCTGCGTGTCAGATTATATAGATTTTGCTTTCTCCCATGACCCGGGCATGAGCTACCGGTAAGCTTCATACTTGCTACATACTTCGGACGACCTAAAGTGATCGTTATTAAATAATTCAAACTTAACATAACATGCAGTCAATCATGCAGTGTATAATTTGCTGATATTGTAAACAAAACTAATTAATTAATTCTACTTACTTATTGTTCGGCTATTAAACCGAAATTTGGCCTAAAGTCATAATTCGGAATGAAATTTCGGCCCATCTCTAATACTTACTTAAAATGCCAATCACTTTAGAAGTTGTTGTTTATTATATACATGAGTTTAAGGAAGCTATACATATAAATTTTTAGTTAATATTCGATATTTTTCATTTTATTGATTTGAGAATGTTTTATAAAAGATAAAATATCCTTACACAACATTAATGTATATACAATTGAAAATAATATATTAGAAAGTTAGCCTACGACGTAGGTAGTGGCTGACATACAAAATGGTATGTGAAATTCCCCTTTTATTTCGCTTAGTTTTAGTTTAATGTTCTTCCGGTCTTTCCGGTTTTTTTGTTAAAACTTTTCACGATCTCTTTCTCAATTTCTTTAATCCTAATCTATTTATTTTTATTTGATTCTGAGGAGGAAATAGAAAATGAAAATCGAAAAGTCAAATATTAGAAAATTTATCTTGTTGTGGTTGGGTTCCATAGCCAATGAGCAAAATAACCCCTATAAATTCCTTCCATTCGTCCGTCAGTATGACACAGCCCTATGCTTTGGGTAAATTCTAATGAAAATTTATAGAGTTTTCGTAATTAGGTACCTAAAACAATTTCTAAGATTAGAACCCTATTGCAGAACTAAAAAACTTATAGGGGTTTATCCTCTTGACCCGATTGCTAATTTGGTACTTACAGCAGAAAATTATAATCATAATGTCCGCTACTCGCATTAGTAACTTCCTATGGTTAAATTAAATCGTGGAGTATTTAGGTGTATATATACGTAAATATGTAGGTATATATATGTATGTATGCCATGTAGGCAATATGTATGTATATCATGTAGGTAGACATACAAGACTGGATGGTAACGAATATTCAAGAATACCTAACATTTTGTTAATCAACCTACGATAATTTTAATACTATCATTATGTTGATAACTTCAAAAGATCATGTTTTAAGGGAGATAATAAAATAATAAAAAGATTTTATGAAGCATCTCGCTACTGCCTTTGCCTGTGCCACACAATGCCTGTCATAAATTGTCTTAATGACGTATACAAACCTACGGCGTCCAACTTTTAATGCGTCATTAACCCATATTGAAAGCTCGCAGCCATATGGCCCAAACGCAAAAATAATAAAACACTCAATAATGGAAGGAGCAAATAGATAATAAAAGAAAACCGCAACCTGACGTTATAATATTACAAATCCATTACGTAAAAAAATGTAAATGAAAAAAAGAAAAAGTTTATTTAATGATTCGCGCCAAAAATGAAAAGAAATTAGAGCACGTTCCATATAAGCCATAATGACAATATTATTCGATATATTTTTTTGTGACTGGCTGTAATGAAAGTAAAGGAAAAGATGTTGGAGGTTCCGGTTATGGGGTCGGAGAAGGACGGAGAGATTTTATATTTTCTCCTATAGATCTGCCGAAAGCTGTGCGATAAGTACGGTTCGTTTTAGTTCAGTCAGTTTTCAGTTCAGAGTTTTAGATGGCTGAGAGTGGATGTTTGTACCGCTTTCGCTCGCGTCGTAAATTTTCCGCATGCGGTTCGAATAAAAGGAATGTATTGTGGTGATTTTGTTAACTGTAATGTGTCAAAAAAAAATTTATCATCTAAATATTGACATATTTTTATTAAAACTAAGTATTATATGATTAAAATAAAATACGTAATAAATTTGCCATACATTTGATTTATACAGTCAAGATTAGTGCTTGTTTATATTCCTTATCAGTGTTTCTTATTTATTGCTTCATGTGCTGTAGCCTGTCAAATAAAATGTGCACTGTAGTGTTCAGATTTAGTATGAATTTTTGAACTTGGAAGCAAAAATTGGGTAAGTTATTAAAATATATAAGTTGCAAAATATTAATTTTAGGTTTTTTTACTCTTGGTTAGTGTTTATGTTGTATTTTATATGCGAGTATATCATTGTAATTTATATATATATATTCTTAATGACTGTGATCTTTACAGACCTTTTAACTCGTCGTATTAGGCTTATTTACAATAACAAGTTTATATTAAAAAACCCTCTCTAGAATGTAGACAGATACAAAGTACGTGATTTGGAAAAACTAAGTACTTTTTGGGTACGAAATAACTGTCTTGAGCCCTTTTAAATAACTATTTCTATTCTATCTATTCTCTTGTAAGTTATGTTTTTTAACTATCATTTCTTTTCAATTTTAGTTTTCACTTTTTTTTTATTTAATAATAGTTGATTGATTGATTCTTTAGATATAGATTCCTCTAAAAAAACAAAGTAAATTAAGTTATCATAGCTAAAATGATATTTTAAGTTTTTACTGATTTTTAACTTCAGTCATATATATTTATGTTTTAATAAAATCTTAATTTTTTTTTCAAATAGCACGTGGTACAAGTATAAACGTTACAAATTAAAAGGGAACACATAATTCTCTAGCGTTTCATTTGTTTCCAAAATTGTTAAAGAATACCACAAACTAATTTTAAACGTAACCTGTGACTTTTCACGTCATATTTGTAGTAATTTGATATCTTCAAGAGCAATGTTGCTTTGTTTAATGAAGGTTACAACGATAACGTTCAACAAACACATGTCGAGAGCTCTACGTTCTGCGTAACGGAACGTGCTTTTGGTCTTATTTATTTTTGTTATGGATTTAGCTCGAGTATTTATATCACTCATTATTTTACAGTTCGAATTAAACCTCAATGGCTGTGTTGTAAAGTTAGGTATTTTAAATCTTTTTTAACAAAAGTGACAATGACTAAAAAGTTTGATTGGATTTTGGAAGGTCATGAATAAATTAATGTTTAAAGTATTCTTGTTCTAATTTTTAAAGTGAAAATTGAACAATGGAATCGATCTCGAAAACTTAATAGATATATATTCAGGGCACAGGCTACTGTATTCATCAAAATCTAAGTGCCGCGCTTAGTTTTCCAATATCTGCCTATTTAATATTATGTATACAAAGTAGTAAACATGATAAATGTCTATTTGTTGAGTAAGAATTAATTAATATTGGATCTGTAAACACGATATTAATTAATTTTCCTGTTTGTCTGTTTTGTCGGATACAGCTTAAACATTGGGTTTGGGACTGTAGGTACCTATGCAAGTGAATGATATTAAACATCTAATTCTTAGTTATGATAGTATTATGCAGCCATGTGGTTAAATTAGCCAGTTAATCGGACGCCTAGGCAGATCGTCGAGTATGGAAAAAAAACGAATGTGTGTTGGGTTAGATTCAGTTTATCTTGTGCCAACGTAGATGCGGAGTTAGCAAAGCGAGCGAATTAAATAATAATTTCTTTTTCAGTTGACTGACTAATTAAACCAGATGACTGCGACATATACATATACACGTTCGTAAAAGCTATAATACATACATACAGATACAATGCAACGATTGGAGAAAGAAGGACTTTAGTTTGTTAACCGAACCGATTTAACCGAATATCGGAAGGTAGATTGTTGTGTACACATAGTGGAGTTGCTTTTACAGCAAATGATTTGCTATAGAAGGTAGTGGGAGTCAGATTAGTTAAATCTCGTTCTACGTTTGATCTTAATGATATACTTTCTAAAGAATTACATTTGTAGTCAAAGAGCTCTTGTAAGTTACAGTAAAGTTCAGAGGTTTTATTCAGTACACAAATACAAAAGAGTGAGAATGTGAGTATTCCTGCGAAGTTGAATTGGATGCCACTTGAGTTTATCACGAATTTTTTGAAAAATTGTATTTTATTTCTGTTATCCGAGAAATAGATTTTATATTAAGAAACACTCTTGTCGCCGAATAGCGAAACGCTGTATTTTCAAAATTTTATTTTGAAATAAATGAAGTTGTAACAAATTTGAATAATTTATCAGCCCAATATCAAGCAAACTTCTGTTTTTTAGTCACAGGTTTATTGAAGAATATTCTTTACTAACTATAACCCGGGTTTTGTGATATCACTTAACTTGTTTAAAATAATTCAATGATAATTCAAGGCTTGTTCAGTAAGATCTCATTAGATAAGATATAAGACGATATTATTTTTTTGCGTTATTCTGAGTTTTCACGAAAACTCTTGAGTCTTCGTAGAAACACCGACGGATCCCGCATTTTCTAAGACAGTATACCCAAGTAACACCTGTATATCAGCTAAATAACTGTCTACAATAGAATCTTTAGCTGACAAGCCTGCTGAATAAGAGCGTTAGCAGTGCTGTTTCAGCTTATTTAACTCTGATTTGGGCACACATTAACTAGCTATTAGCTAAGTAACTGTATCTAATTGCATTATATTAGCATTATTTCAGCATTAATAAGAGTAACTATTACCACAAGAGCTGAACATTGCCTGATTATTAGAGAAGATGTTACCAGCATTATGCAGCATGTTGGCTGATTATTAGAGTGGGTGTTACCTATTTTGTAGTTGAAAATTCCCAACAGGTAAAATTGTAAATATTTTTAGTGCTCCGACTGCACATAACAAAGCTGTTATAGTAAAATTTTGGTATTGTTTGTGCGCAATCCATTGTTTATTTAACAATTACTAATTATCCTTGAGTGTTTTCTTACTCGTCCATGAAATTTGATTGGGAAAGCAAGTATTTTGTCAAATACCATATGAAATATTCTAACATTTTCACGCGCTCTCAGAATATAACTGTTTACTTAAAAATAAAGAATAAAATAGGTTGATGATATTTTAAAAAAAGCTAGAAATATTTTGTCTATAAGCTATTTACTTATAAAAAATTAGTTGTCATATACAAATCCAGTTTTTATTTTCATTGAATAAACATAAATAAATTGTTGATTATATTACATAGGTTAGAATCTAAAAAATGGTGGACAATTCGATTTTATTCAAAAAAGGTTAAACTCACACAAAAACATAAGCAAATCCTCTTCTATACTAATATTATATACGAGTATAAAGCTGAAGAGTTTGTTTGTTTGTTTGCTTGAACGCGCTAATCTAAGGAACTATTTAAAGATTTAAAGAATTCTTTCAGTGTTAGATAGCCCATTTATTGAGGAAGGCTATATATAATTACAAAATTGCCCTTTACATCATTCGATTTGAATGAATATCTTAGGACATATCGCAGTTTTAAATTAACATCGCAGCAAAATAATGATCAAGTACTGCACGCGCATTTATGATGTGCGAGGCCAGCAGGCAGTCATAAGGGGGAAGGGCGGTACGTATTATTTAAAAATATTTTCACCTTCTACGTATACAAAGTCGCGGGTTAAAGTTAGCGTTAGCCCAAAGTAACTATTACTGAATGACTGACTGACTGATCTATCAACGCACAGCTCCAACCACTTGACGGATCGAGCTGAAATATAGCACACACATATCTATTATAATGTAGGCTGCGCTAAGAAAGGATTTTCCAAACCTCACCCCTTTAACGGGAGTTCAAAGTTTGTATGATGCTCGCGAGGTTAATCCATTAGTTAATTAGTTTTTAGTAGTTAATTATTTATTATTTTTGAGAAAGAGAGAGAGGTAGAGAGAGAGAGATGGAGAGAGAGTGTTAGTAGGTTTTTTTTCTATAATTGAGGAGTTGCCGTAAGAATCCTACGCCGATAACCAAATTTAGGGCGGGCGAAGCCGCTGATAAAAGCTAGTATGTATAAATAGAAGGAGTAGAAACCGCTCCAACGATTTTCATGAAATTTTGTATGTTTCAGGTTTCAGGGGCGATAAATCGATCTAGCTAGGTTTCATTTTCAGAAAACGTCGTTTTATCCGTGTTTTTAGGCAATGATAAACTGAAAAATATAACTCTTTCTGACATCAGTTGGCGAGTAGTAATACTATTATTTTTACCGAAACAGCAACGATAAAGCTACTTGACAATAGATGGCGTTGCTGAAAAAAAAAACGAGCGAAGCTCGGGCCCCCAGGTACTTTGCTTTATGTGCGTTAAGTTGAAATCAACAATGTTAATCTCAAATAGAGCGCATTTTTCTGTGGCAAAAATATATTAGAGATAGGCGAACACCTAAGCGTAAAAATTGGAAAATAATTAATTACAATTATATCACATATAGTATAACAATGCTATTCCAGTATTTTTTTAGCTTTATAGTTATTTAAGATTTAATAAAATAAATTATGTTTCCGCTGCTAGTCGATAAGGAGTTATAAATTAAAAATAGGAAAACAATAGGTTTGGTCGTTATTTTTTTAAAGCGATGTTTTAACAGATATCATAAAACAAATACAGTAACTTTCTAGTTAAGGAATGTAGAAGCCATAATATTTTTTTCCAGTCTGAACTTGCAATAAGATAGTGAGTCGATTTCGAAAACGAGCAGACAACCGCACATTTGAGAGGAGCGCAGCCTTAACGCTCACAACATTACAATGGTGTTATAAGGATGCTTAGTAGAGTACAGGAGAAAGCGTAATTATCAGCCTCTGTCTTCTTTAACACCGCAACGCTCCCGTATTACACTAATTCTAATTGTGTTATTTAGAACCAAGCCAAACATGCTTCTCAATGCTCCTTTTTCCACACCATTAATTCTACTTTCATGCTTTGTTTGCCATACCCAACATTTACTTCCATACATCAGTGATGCAATTTCTCACACGCTTTTTTTATTTCATTCATTGATTTTACAAAGTTACATTAGGGTTGTGGTCCTGGTTAGTCCCGCACGATCCTCTTAAACTCTTAGGAGTGCACTCGCACCTATGCAAAGACGTAAGGAAATGGACGGTGCTATAAAATTGCTTCTTAGTGTGACGGCGACAGCCAACGCGTCGTTTATAAAAAAACTACAATAGTTATCATAAAAGTGGTCGAACACAGATATTGGTATTGCCTACTATTTCGTTTTAAAGATCCAACGAAAAATTGTGAAAAACAATGATTTTTGGACGAAGAACCGTATCGAGTAAAATTTCAGAAATCGTTTTTTGATGTTCGGGCAAATAAAGTTTAAGTTCCTGTGTAAAAATATAAAACTAACAACTAAAATACAAACTGAGATCTAGATCGACAGACATAACCATTTCGACATATACGGTCTCTTGAGTAGATACGTAATAGGTCTATTAAAAACGAGTTAGTACGTAGACATACACAATATGATACGTAAGCTTCATCTTTGTACAATCACTATACGTAATTACAATAAATCCTTCACAAATATTTATGCGACAATTTTTTTTACTACTCGTATTATCTTATATTATTTTAGTAAAAAGAGCTGAGAATATCTTGTAATTGTTTTTTATTGTAATAAAATTGCTCTTGGGTATATTTTACTTTATCAAAGATTTTTCTAATTTGAGTCTCGGCATCTGCCTCGTGTTTTGAGGGGCGAGCTGGCACAATTTGGTAAAGGAAAACAATATACGTAAATCTGTAAACGCCAATAAGACGCACTTAGGTTAGGACCCAAATCACCTATGCCTATGTGAAATAGGCCGGTGCCTAAGTAATACCAAAAAGGCTGTGTTAACAAACAAGCTTTCATCAGACCCTGGTTATCTTTTAAAACAAGAGTACTTGTCAAGACAAATCAAACAAGCCCAAACTCGACGGTATAGCTTCATTTCGTTACAGAGATCCTATGGCCACCTTCAAGCTCTATCATTAGACCAGCTCGTTGACATCATTATATTGCATTCTCATCTGATTTACGTGTGTATGCAAAATTTCAACTTAATCGAATACCGAGAAGTGGGTCAAATATTACGTGCAAAATTTGATTACAGACAACGGAACAGGTGAAAAAACGCTTATAAATAAACCGGCCAAGTGCGAGTCGGACTCGTGCACCGAGTGTTCCGTACAAACCTGTATGTAAAATTATTTAAAATATTTTTATTATATGATGTAAATAAAAAATTACGGTTTGCGCAATTTTTCCTTTATCTCTGCTATAAGTCGTTGCTTCGTACCAAATTTCAAGCTTCTGAGTTCACGGGAAGTACCCTGTAGGTTTTGATTCCCCTGCGAGTTTTGAAAATTTGAGGAATTTTGCGGCATAAACAGCAGTATCTTTTGATTGCGTTGGCTTAGAAGTTTGATTTTTTCACAGCTCCAAGGGACAGTAGAACTGAGCATTTGATATAAATTTTAGCTTGATACCTCCACGCGTTCCTGAGAAAAAGTGTCTTGACAGACGGACAAAAAGGATTTCATTTTTTCCCGTCGTGGTACGGAACCCTAAAAAAGATAGATTTTTCATACAAATATGTAACGATTGAATCCTATAGAAACTCTTGCTAAGAAGAGAATTCTAAAAATAAAAAATACTTACATTATCGCAAAGGCCGCGAAATAAGCAATCACATGTCGAGTAAGGCGCGAAATTAAATGATACGATACAGGCAATAGCCATTTACCGAATATATAATAGTCCTTGTCAAAAAAAAAAAAATACTTAGGCAACGGATTTGGTTTTACTGTGTACGTAAAACGGTATGTAGCGTGTAATTTTTTTTAAAGTAATGACACCGACGAATATGACTGCGTATTCTTATTAGTCTATCAGCACGCAAGACAAAAACATACATACTAAGTATAGTTCAACAGTAATTTTGTAACGGATAACGTAGTAAAGAAAAATGTTACCGATAACTTGATATAAAGGCAGCATGTAAAAGTAATTAAGAAGATATTACATCCTTAGCTATGGTTTCATAAAATAAAATTACGAAGTTCTGAAGCCATAAGAAGTAAAGGTTTCGACTACGAACGTAGCTATTTGCGTAGATGACGTGGATTCCTTAGAACAAAATACGCTCCATTACCCATAATTACAGTAATACGTACTATAACTATCGGCAGAGGAGCGAATCACTAAAATTTACAGTTATTTTGTTTTTGTCTACAAAATACGTTATTTTGTCGTATTTACAATAAAATAATTGTAATAAATAATAATAATAATATAATTGGGATTTTTATCGGCTACAGTGAGAAAAAAAAGCGCTAACAAAATGCCAAAATACGCTTTGTTCGCTTTTTATAAATACCGTAACTAAGTACTTTGCCCCTACATTGAAACTCATATAGTTCCGACATTAACCCTTTTATTGTTAGATGAGTTAATTGCTAGAGTAACTATTGAACTTCAATATTAAAGCTATGTATAAAATAAATTGTTCCATTGACAGTCTTAAGTGGTCAAATCGACAATGTATGCTTAAAGCATCCTAAGTTGTTGAAGTGACAATGTTAATTTGTCGAAGTGTCCATAGGCAAAATTAAGATCAAAACAAAATAATATTTTGTTGGTTTGACAATTGTGAGTTGTCAACGTACTTATGGACAAATTGGGATTACAACAAAATATACTTTACAAAGCAAATTCGTTAGTACACTTTGCTAATAACACAAAGTTTGAATAACTTGACAAAATAAAACGTTGTCGCTTGGAAACAGTGAGTTGATACGGTGGCAAAATTGCGTTGCGACCTGAGCAAACGTTTGTTTCGTTCAGTTTCACTATGGTTCAAGTGGGTAATGGACGATTATCAATTTTATTTTGAGTTTTGGCTTAATTTTTGCAAAAGTATACCAACACGTGCTACAGCTATAGATCAAGTATTGAGTGAACTTATGAATAATATTAGCCGGTTATGTGGTTAAAGTTTCTTTTTTAGGAATAGGAACAGTTTTGAAGGCCATTACATTAGCTGCGTCTATATGTGTTCAATGGTAGGATCACAACACGTAAGCTTGCAGGAATGGAAAGGCGCAATGTTACCAGTTGGAGTGTACAAAAGGGACCTTGCGCCCCCTATTAATTACTCTGACTAACAATCTTGAGGTTATGGCATTATGGGTAGACGAGGGTAGATCATGACAACAACGTTGGCTTTGTCACAATAGCAAATTACCTAGTCAGAGTGACAACATTAACATGGTTGTAAAATCAAACTTGGTCATGAGAACAACGTTAGCTTTGTCACTGTAACAAATTACCTAGTCAGAGTAACAACATTAACATCGTTGTAAATTCAAACCTGGTCATGAGAAAAAAGTAAGCTTTGTCACTAAAGCAAATTACCTAGTCAGAGTGACAAAATAAACAACGCTGTAGAATCAAACTTGGACATGAGGACAATATAGGCTTTGTCACTGCAACAAATTACCTAGTCAGAGTGACAACATTAACATCGTTGTAAATTCAAACCTGGTCATGAGAAAAAAGTAAGCTTTGTCACTAAAGCAAATTACCTAGTCAGAGTGACAAAATAAACAACGCTGTAGAATCAAACTTGGACATGAGGACAATATAGGCTTTGTCACTGCAACAAATTTGCTTGGTCAGGCTGACAGCAGTAAAATTGTTGTAGCATTAAACTTCGACAGCATTGTTGAATTATCAAAGTACAAAGTGACAATAAAAACGTTATCATTCCATCTATGGACTTTGGTGGGCTCCACAATAACAAAATTTTTTTGTCAATTTGACAATATTTTTTTCTCGGGTGCCTCGATAGCTTAATGGTAGATGCAGGTACTAGTCCTAGCTCGAGGTTAATCTTTAGACTGCATCTTTGCTATGAACATATTTATTTACATTGACAATAAATAATTGGTGTAGTCAATCCATTTATATTATAATATATATAACAGTCTGCAGAAAAGAAAAACATAGTTAAATAGTTTTCACACAAAAAGTACTAATAGCAAACTATTTCAAATTCTTCATTCATTATACTAATGAAGATAAATATTATATATTTTTATTTAAATAGTACATAAAGGCTTTTAACACTACTTGGAATACGTCCAAACGCTGTAAGCGCTAATGTCTCAGTCACACGTAGCGATATGTAGCTGCTATTTTCCGCCAGCGATAATTAGCTTCAGGTAACCATCCACGAGGTAAAAATTGCTGACCACATTATTTATAGCCGTTATAAAATTAAGCATGTTAAATTTTTTAGCTTGCTAAAATAGCCTAACGATAAATAGGTACGTGTGATAGGACAGTTGATACCTTTAGCACGAGTAGTCGATAACCATTCCTGGCTAGTTGTCTTTTTACTCTGTGGTTTTGTGTTGTGATGGTTTGTAAACGTATTAATATATTGTCTTTCTTGCGACGAAATGGCGGAATTGCAGGTAGAAGAAAAATGGGGAACATCTGAAGAAATTACGTTTTTGGGCATTTATATAAAACTAGCTTGTGCCAGCAGCTCCGACCGCCCTAAATTTGGTTATCGGCGTGGGGTTCTTACGGCAACTCCTTCATTATACTAAAGAAGTTTAATATAACAAGCTAAGGCTGCAGCTATGGTTCATTCATGTGATTCGGTTATAGTTACTTCCGCGGGAACTTTTGAATTTTCCTAGATAAAAAGTAGCTTTCGTCCTTCTTCGTATCTTTAACTATTTTTGCGCAAAATTTCAGCTCAATTGGATGCTCCGTTGCGGCAGGATTGACAATCGGGATAAAAACTATCCTGTGTCCTTTCCCCACTAAAACTATCTCCATACCAAATTTCAACTAAATCGGTTCAGTGCTCCCGATCCATCCAATGGTTTAAGCGTGATTGAATAACAAACAACGAAACATTGTATTATGTCTTGTAAGACGACGACGACTTAGAGACGACATTTCGACTACACGGCATCAATCGAGTGAGATTTTAAGCGGCTAAAAGCAGCGTAGGCGAAGATGGTCACACAATAGAGGCGATTTCGAGCTGCTAGTAATCGCAAGCTAAAAATAGTAGCTGTATATCGCTACGTGTGACTGAGGCTTAACTCATTTAAGTATAGGTTTTCGATATTATATAATTAACAAACAAACAAATTAAGTAGTATGATTTTTGTACTTGCAACGAAATGTAGATATAGACGGAGTCCAGAAACTTTAAGAATAAACTGTCCCTGAATTTATTGCCAAAAATATATTTATTTACAATCTTAAGCACCGTGATGGTATTAGGGTTAGGGCCATCCATTTAATACGTCACGCGCTAAGGGAGTTAATTGTACCGTTTGATTTGTGAGCCATTACGTATGTACCTACCATTATACCTGATTGTCAGATTGAATATTTGAAGAATACCCATATTATTCTTCTGCAATAACATTAATACCACTACTAATTACGACCTCTAGTCTATCTATACTAATATTATAAAAAGGAAAGATTTGATTGTTTGTTTGTTTGTATTGAATAGGCTCCGAAACTACTGGACCGATTTGAAAAGTTCTTTTACCATTAGAAGCCGACATTATCCCTGTTGAACATAGGCTACTTTTTACCGCAGGAAAATGCTTTATTACTACGGGAAAACGGGTAGTAGGACAATGGGCAGTAAGAATTATTGTTCCGTACTTATCTTTTACTAAAAAAATTTAAAATAATTAATAATGTACTTTTCTTGACATTAAACTCTGTAATAGGTACCTATATCTACCTAAAGTCGAAAAAGTAATTTGTTTTGCGAATTAAATACTTTCTATACTGTCAACGATAAATGGAACGCGTTTATCTTATACGAAAATAGAATCCAATATTAAGAAAAATACTGTGGCAGACGATGTTTTTCACTCCATTTTTTATGGTCAAGTTTTAAAATACACTTTTTAGTTGTCAAAAATTAATTATCTGAAAGAATACACGATAAGTACAAAATTAATTTAGGTAGCCTAGACCTTGTATATTTGTACGTAAGTACAATAAAATTGTCTCAAGGATACCAACGTGGTCCAGATTCGTTCAGACAAACTGCGTCAAGATAGGAAGATAACTACGCTATAACAGCTATTAAGGCCTCGCTTGAAAATGATTATTATGTCATTAACAAAGTACTGGCAGGTATGCATACTAACCTTGGCCAACTTAAAAAATGCACATGTATTTTATTAAGTCTACTTGTTTTTCTTAAAAAAAAAAGATATTTAGGTAAATTTATGGTTTTTAACACTCACAGTGTTCATACTTAGGTACCCTTAAATAATATTATAAATGCAAAAGAGAGGTTGTTTGTTAATTTTCCTTTCTTCACGTCGCAACGGAGAATTCAATTGAGCTAAAATTTAAAAGAAACATCATGTTCCGAACATGTAAAAATGAAAAGAACACAGGCTTTTATTCCATAAAATTCTAAAGTTGCCCCGGAAATAACTACAGCCGCGCACTATGTAGACGAACTTAACCTACAGCAACAGCTTGCTATTGCAAATTTCTTGACTATAATCAAGGAATTGATAAAGTCAGGTAAAATATGACACATTTGAAGTTTAAAAATGCCAAAAGAAATATTATGCTTTGCATCAAAAACGTATAAAGTAAAAAAACTGTTCAGACGGCAAACATCAATTACTTACTTTATTAAGAAATTAAAAAAATATGTTTATGTTTAACATATATAATGAAGAATTATTTAAATAAAATGCAAACTAAGGCGAAATCGAGAGATTGGTAAAACAGTATGAAAAAGTAGTAAAAATGTATGTGCAAAGTAAAATTAATAAATGACCTATCTCAGTGTCTGAACACAAAAGTTTGTGTTGCCAGTGATGACTTTGATATGGTATATTTACTAAAACCTAGTCTCTTTGAAGCTAAAAGTCGCTCCCCGAGCAATGGAGACAGTAGGTAGCTGTTTCTTTGCACCTCCATGGCTCTGCTGGCCTGCCAATCCAAAAAGCGCGGGTTCAATTCAGAACACACATTTAATTTACGTTGCGAAAATTCAAAGTGTACCGCTGTCCTATTTCACTTAGGTCAAGAGCTCCTTGGATAATATTGCTGAAAGCTGAAAGAATAATTAGATTCGTAGAATAAGCATTGTTTGAAAAATACTAGGAATTCTAATTAACTGGACATATGTCGTGCTAAGTATCAGCCATTTTATTATTCCTGTTAAAAAAGGCTTCTCTTTTTCAGTATGTAGGTGTGTGTATAAGGTATAAGTGCATTATATGCTTTAAATACATAAAAATTACCTTTCTATAAATAGTATGAAGCATAGTCGCTTTACAGGTGTCCCTTATGCTACATAAAAACAAAAAAATAATTATAACTTACTAATTTATTTAATTACCAAGTGTTTCAATACAGATTATATAATTGATAGTTGATTAAAACAGTTTTGTATAAGGTATTACTTTAAAAAGTTAAGTTTCTTGCCAGTACTTTTTGGCAGAAATCAACAAACCTACGTGAATAAATATTATTTAATTTAAGCTTTTTTTACCGACTTAATAGTAATCATTATTAAATCAAATATATATTTCTTATTATAAGCACAATTTCTAATACACAGTTTCCTCCTAAGTACCTACGTAAACCAGACTCGCCCTGGACTATAACAAGAAGTATGCCACTGCCCTATCTTACTTAGTAAACAAGAAGAGTACTCTTGGTGAATAATATTGCTGAACAACTAATTGGATTCTTAGAATGTACGATATTGGAAAAATACTTAGAATTCTAAGCAAGTTGGTACTTAGACTGGTATTGTATTCTGTATCACGTTTTTTGTTTTAATTAGGTCGTGTTTAGTGTCAGTCATTTGTTATTTCTGTTGAAAGGTACTATTCTTTCCTAAACTGTTCACTTTAATTATGTTCGAACTTAATTTTTTCAAGTTTGAAACATTGCAGAATCGCTTAGTGGGATGCTGCGGTATGGCTGATTAAAACGAGTACGGAAAATCTAACGTTAAAAGATATGTGTGAGTGGGGTATCAAATTAAGCCAGCACATTACGAAACCTTTATGAATTATTCTAGCTCTTTCTCAAGTTAAACGCAATAAAGTGTTGTAAATAAAGTTGTTAAGTTATTCAGTTTCGCTCTAATTCCTTACTGATTCAACGTGACGTTTGAAACAAAGGTTCCCCGTAGCTGTGAAGGTAAGTTAAAGGTCACCACATAAAATATCACGAGTTGTCAGTTTTGGCACGAACTATAAATAAATAATTTTAAATTTGAACCTAAAAGTAGATGATATGACAATATTATAAAATGATAACATTAATCATCATTATTTTTAAAAACCTCTATCCTCTTAAATAATCTTTAAGAGGATAGAGCTTGATTTTTATTTTAAAGTTTTATTTTACTCCTAAAAAAAGCTTATGTATTGTGAGATAGTCATTAAACAGTCATAAATTAGGATCTAAAAGTTTTTACAGTCGCTGCGGGACGTAATGTTTACTGTCAAGGTTTTTCTTGATAAATGAGGATAGAATTACATATTAAGAGGCGTATAGCAACTAACTAGCGACAGCATTACATTTATTTTATTTTATTTCGGTACTCTTCGTATAAAACTATACGTATACGACGCGATATACGCCACTGTAATACGTTATGCGTAAAAGGGGCTACAGAGCGAAATAGAGGCTCGAAAGTTTCTTCGAGAGATCTGTCTATAGGGCATCTGCAGTGGAATAAGCTGAAGACCGAAACTGGCAAAATCGTTTGGTCCAATCATAATATTGACAGAGATTAAGACTTTGTATTAACAGTTGTATACCTCAAACCATGAAGGATTATGACAGGAGATAACATTACGGCAAAAAAACTCTGAACCAAATTAACTCGACATTATACTGAAGATTTCCCGGACGTCAGCCTGTCTGAGATTAATAGATTTTGTGGAATCACGTCAGAGCTTCTGAAAGAGGGTGGAACACCGACACTTAAAGTCCTTCAGAGGCTATTTAATTCTGTTATCCTCAAAAGCACCACGCTAGAGGTTTGAAACACAAGCGCGGTTATATTTTCCTAAAAAAAGACCTCGCCATATTAAAAAACTGTAGACCCACCTCGCTTCTGAGCCATGTCCATAAGCTGTTTTTAGGGTCATTACGAATCATCTGGAACGCATGTTTGGCGAATTTGAGCCTCCCAAACAAGCCAGTTTCCACATACATACAAGTTATACAGAAAACAGACCTCTTTGGGTAACGTTTGTGTAACTATACTTTGATTCTATCGAGACCAGGGTAGTATTACTGTCTCCAGCGATGCCACATTGACTATCGGTACAGAGAGACAGATTATTGAGACAGAGACACCATGTCTGTAATACTAAAAGACCAAAACACTTAACCAATCCAACGGCAGAAAGGTGTGAGACGGGGAGACGTCATTTCTACGAAACTGTTCACTAGTGCGTCAACAGATGTGTTAGAGCTTCTGCAATGAAAAGGATATGGCGTCAACATAAATCTTGAGTAAATCTCTTTTAATTAGGCAACGACATATTGGTCATGGTAGAATCGCTGGACGACCTAGGTACGATGCTCGGAGACGGATAGATGTGGAAGAAAGGTTTTCGAGTGGCGACCACGGATTGGACGACTCGGCATAGTACGGTCTCCTACCAGGTGCACAGACGACCTGCCCCCTTATTCAAGTCAGTAGAAACCATCTGGTTCCGAGATGACTATTACATGCATTGTACATTTACTTTACATTTTTACACGTAAGTAAACGGACAATGCATGTCACAGCTATCTCGAAACCAGATGGTTTTGACTTGAATAAGAGGGTTGGTTAGAGCCGCAGGAAGCCAATGGGCGTCGAAGCAGGGAGACCTACGTTCAGTAATGGACGTCTTCTGGCTAAAACAATGACGAAGATGTGAAACTTATTTCTACAACACATCTGTAAGCTTAGGTTAAGGCCCACTATACACTAGCACCGCCACAGGATATTGTTGATTTCTTCTTCATATAAAGCGTATTTTAAAAAAGTATAAAAAAGAAAAATACTACTGACCAACTATTTTCAGAAAGTTTTGTATTATTTATAGAACATGTCTGCGAGTTTTAGTTTCTGTTAAAAGTGGCCGCTATTAGTCAATATCAAAATTAAAATCGCAGTCATACATTCTACAAATAATACAAAACATTGTAAAATAGTGTTTCAGCAGTATTGTATTTTACTTCAACGCAAATTTGTGCACTGGAAATTGCGATGAGCTAAAAATGGACAAATTTGGAGTAGGGCAACGAAACCGTAGGGGCCAGCGTTTCGTTGACTTTATGGAGAAAACAGGACTCTATATGATGAATTATTTCTTCAAAAAACCACCCAATAGAAAATGGACCTGGATGAGCCCTGACGGTTTGACCAAAAACGAGATTGACTTTATCCTGACTTCTAGTAGTCAAATATACAGCGATGTCTCTGTGATCAATAGAGTGAAAACTGGCAGCGATCAACGCATGGTAGGAGACACGCTGAATATTAACCTCAAGTTTGATAAGGTCTACGCACCGTCCAACGATTGCCTTCATACAGAACCCCGAACTTTTTTGCTGCTTTCAGAGCCTAGCAGATTCCGAAAATGTCGAAGGTGGCAGGCGATGACGGAATTACGTCAGAGCTTCTGAAAGCGGGTGGAAAACTGATACTTAATATCTTTCAGCGGCGCTTTAATTCTGTTATTCTCGAAGGCACCACGCCAGAAGCTTGGAGCAGAAGCGCGGTCTTTCTTCAAAAAAAGGAGACATCACCTTATTGAAGAACTATAAACCAATTTCGCTTTTGAGCCATGTCTGTATGCTGTTTTTCAGGGTCAATACGAATCGTCTCGATCTCAAGTTTGACAAATTTCAGCCTCCCGAACAAGCCGGTTTCCGAAAAGGCTTTAGTACCATGGACCACATACATACGCAGCGCCAGATTATACAGATGACGGTGGAGTATAATCGGACTATTTGCGTAGCGTTAGTGGATTATGAAAAAGCCTTCGATTCTAGGCGGTGTTAAAGTCCCTCCAGCGGTGTCACATTGACTATCGGTACATTGAAGTACTGAAGTGTCTGTATAACAGAGCCACAATGTATGTCCGACTACAAGAACAAAACAAGAAACCAATCTGCAGAAAGGTATGAGACAGGGAGACGTTATTTCTCCGAACTGTTTACAACTGCGTTGGAAGATGTGTTTAAGCTTCTGGGGTGGGAAAAATATGGCGTCAACTTAAAGGCGAGTACATCACCTTTCGATTCGATTCAACGACATAGTAGTCATGGCAGAATCGCTGAAAGAAGGCACGATGCTCGGATACCTCAGCAGAGTTTCCCAACAGGTTGTCCTTAAAATAAACGTGGATAAAACGAAGGTGATGTTCAAAGTCCATGTCGCGCCTATACCGGTTGTTGTTGGGAACGCTACTCTCAAAGTTGTTGACGAATACACATACCTAGGGCAAGTAGTTCGATTAGGTAGGTCCAACTTTGAGAAAGAGGTAAACTGAAGAATCCAGCTCGGCTGGGCAGCGTTCGGGAAACTACGCAGCATCTTTTCGTCCAAAATACCTCAGTCCCTCAAGACGAAAGTCTATAATCAATGTGTGTTGCTAGTGATGACTTATGGTAAAGGAACGTGAACTCTTACTGTTGGCCTCTTAAATAAGCTCAGAGTCGCTCAGCGATCTATGAAAAGAGCTATGCTTCGTGTTTCTTCGCGCGATAGAATCCGAAACGAGGAAATTCGCCGAAGAACTAAGGTTACCGACATAGCTCAAACGGTTAGCAAGCTGAAGTGGCAATGGGCAGGCCAAATCGCTCGTCGAACCGATAACCTATGGGGAAAAAAGTTTCTCAAGTGGCGACCACAAGATCATAAGACGCAGCGTGAGTCGGCCTCCTACCAGGTGGACAGACGATTTGGTCAGAGCCGCAGGATGCGGATGTGCGCGGGCGGCTCAGGACCGGCCGTTGTGGTGACATATGGCGGAGGCCTTCGTTCAGCAGTGGAAGTCTTTAGGCTAAAACGAACGAACTTTGGTTTAAAGGCAATAACAGTGGGCAGTAGTTAGAAAAAAAAATCATAAGGTATGAATTTTAGATAAATTCATGTGCATTTTAAAGTTAAGAGTAGGTAACTATTAGCAAAAATAGTTTTTTCTATATAAGGACTTTATGCATTAAGTTTTTAGATAGAAAAAGAGATATCTTCGTATAATGAGTACAAACGACCGTGCGTGACTTGAATGCGCTACACAATTCAAACAATTCTGAACTTTATCACATCACAGCAAGGTTTTAAATATTTTCCTTATAAATAGTGAAACAATATTCAGAGCAGTAAATTATGAGCGGGTAAATAAACTGTCTTGTGGAGAGAAGGAAGCCAGAATGTTTACAAAGAATCCTGGCGGAGAAAGGTATTGGAACTAATTGGAAGTCATTTGTGAAATTGTTGCCGGGAAATTACTTCTGTTACCAAATAAAATTTATTATAGTCTATGAAATGTTGTCTCTTATGCCCATGCAGGGAACATGTTTTAATATTGGGGACATTTTTTGCCATTATCATGTTATAGAAACGTAGAGAGATTTTTTTTTTCTATGCACAGGGCAATCATCCCGTAAACGTTGAGCGAATATAGATAACTATTGTAATGAATCTTTATGCGGCGCATTTATAACCGTAACTCGAACTTTAGTAGAACTGATAGTAGGGTAGCAAAGGGGTTTTGGACATTAGCCTGGCATGGCATAATGGTTTATAAACACAAGCCCGAAGCCCATTTGCGTCAAGAATTTTGGCTAGATCATCGGACTTGTAAGTTCACAATACGAATTACAATAAGTACACTTTTTGTTCAATTTAACCTAGTTTGTACTTGAATTGTGATTTGATCAGCAGCGACTCAAACTTGGCTGGTTGCAGAAGACAGAAATCAGGGAGAAATGGGACGCTATTCAGGACGATACGCCTCTCGCAGAGGACCAAAATAAGATTTGTTGATAGAAGTAAAATTATAAGACTGTGAGATACGGACAGATGAAAGACTGGAATTAGTTTCGTTTTTGGCATGTGGCTTGGACATCTGTTACATCGGTTATTTATGATTCAATGTTTTGAACACATGCATACAAAGGCTCCTATGTTTAACCCAAGCACACCCTGTGCTCTAAGTTTGTTTTTAACCTGATATTCATGAGATGGTGTTACGCAACTTAGAACATCTTTTTCCTTCGGTACCAGCCTTCATACATCCCAACTGTTAGGGCATCATCCCATCCTTGCCACAATATTATCCAATAGAATAGTGGTACGGTACGGCGAGGGTTATTTGGTCTAAAGTTCAAAACGACACGTACAAGTTTCCCCATGACGTTATGTTCATTTACCTAATTAAGTCTTAGCTGTACGTTAAGAAAATGATGTGTATACTTCAAAAATTTTGACAAAGACTTAATCGGTCATGTCGGGACTTAAACACACGCCCCTAATGCGAGGCAAACGATCAGACCACTAAGGCACCACTGTCCTATTTATATTGTAATATGGACCATATCACAGTATAAAGAATAGTACATATCATAATATTGTATTCTGTGCTCAGCAGATAATACATTTATGAGTTCATTCGAACTAGGGTAACAATAAGACTAGAATCCATTTCAGTACAAATTTGGATGCAAAAATGTGTTCCAAAAGTCTTTTCCTAACCATACTTATACGTGCTTTATGTTAGAGGGTATCGCCTACCAAGAGCAAATTGGGCAACCGTCCATACTCGGGAACAGTGCTGATTGTGGATACCTTGGTCTTTACTGAAAATAAAAAATCTAGAATGTTATTTAAAGACTTATTAATATAGGCTTCTTTTGTATTACTTATTTTAGATTTTTGCTCTATCCTCTAAATGTATTCTGTCATTTCGGTGGCATATATCATACTGCCCAAGTATTCCGGACATTTTCCCTAAAAATAATTGAGGTAATCAAAATACAAATAGAAAGAGGGAAGGACAACGAAGCCTTTGTTATAGGTTTCCTCTAAATATGTTTTTTACCCGAGCAAATACTTACTAGATTACTATTATATCTTTAATTAAACCAGTTGTTATGTAACCCAAAATATTAGATTTTTATGTCCATAGCTTGGTTTTTTACTATACTTTTGTAAACATAATTTACTAGATTTTCTGAGGTCCATACAACAAAATCCCTAGAAATGAAATGTTTAAGGTTTTAGAGAAAAAACACTATGCGACTTTTTCCTAAAATTTTAATTGAACAAATAAACGAAGAAAAACAAAATTTGAAAGCGGCACATCCTGCGAAAATCATAGTCATCCTAATTGTAACATAATATCTGTGTGCTTGAACTATTTGACGTCAAAGCCACTGCTATGTAGTAATTAATAATGTAGTAACATATCATATCACGAGGGTAACATGCTTGGTGTAGAAGTAACAGGCGTGCATTTAACTGTGATAATGATGCTGGTAGGTAATTTGAAACTGGATTGTCAGGATTTGTATTTTGAACCCAATAGGTATTATAGTATGTGCTATGTTTATTTATAGCCTATAAAATAATAGCTTTACTAAGTTTCTTAGTAAGCTTTGCTGCAAAGTTCGTAGATACATTGTGCGAAATTGGCATCATCGACGTGAGGGTTCTGGGCTAAGCCATTGTAATTTTTAGTAACTGTAGCACAGGGACTAGTTTAAGGGTTACAGGAATGTATTTTTAGGTTTATTATTATAATAATTATTTTTATCAAGATAATTCCGACACCTTAATGTCAAATGAACACTGATAATGAAGCACTTTTGGCTAGGGTTAATAGGTTTAGGTTTGTTTTATAGGTTTGAATAGATAATTTTATTTTAAATAAAATATAAAAATTTAATATAAAATCAGTTTAAATTATTGCATTAATAGATACTAAACACACACATGTAGATATTATTAATTGTGATAGACGACTGCGGCCCTATCATAAATATATCTGTGTACAAAAGGCATATTAACGTTACTATTTTAGTCGGTGACAGAAAATAGTAAACTATCCAAGCACTGCATTAGGAAAAGCTGAATTGCGTTGTACGGATGAGTAATTGAATCGAATATGTCTGTCTGGATTAAAACGATTTGTTGCTGGCACAAGTTAAAAGCTATCGACGACATGAATTTTTATAGGTGTGCTATAAAAGCAAGCTTAGGAAGTTTCGATGGGTTTAAAAATAAAAATGTATCTAAAGATTCATTAAAACCTATTAGATGTGAAACAATATTGTCACATATTTGGAAATGTTTTTGATGCTGAAGAGCTTGGAGGTTTTGATTTATTTTTTCTGTATTGATTCCATTTGTTTAAAGACTGCAGTATTATATAAACACAATATAATTCCGTTTCTTGAACAATATATTAGACTAGCTTTCGCTAGCGGCACCGTCCGCGATGAATTCGGTCACCGGCGTGGAATTTCTACAGAACGTCCTTGATAACATAGCTTCTAAGCTGCGCGGCGTATCAAGATGAAAATTAGACCACATTTCATGTAAGCATTACAACGGTGCAAACCGCATCCAATTTCGTATAGTAGTTTTTTGTGTGGCGCGCATATAAACATACAGACTGACAGACTGACAAACAATAAATCTAAAGAGAATTCTCTTAAAACATAAATAATATGAAAAAATATTTTCTCTTCAATGTCTCCTGTGTACAGACATTGGCCAGTTACAAATTTAATATATGTGTAGATTGTCGGTATGTAGTATTATGGCTATTAATTTCCTTTGTCTAGATTCGCACATCGAAACTGCTGCCCGAAATAAAAACAATGCTATAAAGTGATTAGAAAATTACGACACCGAAGTAGTTAATCTCAGATCATGTTAACTATCGTCTTCGCTTATACCTTAAACTAGCATTTTACTTCAAGTGGTATCATTGACTGACAGATAGATAGACAGCGGGCTGAAGTCGAGTGTCTAAATACGTTTCAGGAACGAGGCAATATTTACAACTGAAATCAAACGAGTACCAACATCAACAATCGTCTGAAGAGATTGAGTTTAAAGTCTAGACTTTAAAATATTGACAGGCAAAGATAATTTTAGCTCCACGAGAAAACAAACCGGCGAAGTGCGTGTCATACACGCATGAAGTTACGGTTATATAGAATGAGAACTATAGCAAAGATTTAAAGCGTCAAGAACCGATATTGTTCAAAATATTTCTCGTTGGATGGAAGTATAAAGCTACATAGCATGCCATTTTTCAAATTTTTATATAAAACAAACGATTGAAACATACTTCAAAAGCCGGAGTAACTTGCAAAATATATTTCTTAGAGAAAAAGTTACCTAAAAGATTTAAAACGTAAAAAAATCTCAAAATATGAAGACCCGTCAAAAACAATTTTAAGACACGGTGCGCGCGAACTTTTTTCTTATTTTTCCGTTCAATGTAAGAATAGCTACCCTTAAAAATAAATTGGTTTTTTAGTTTTTTTACAAAATTATTTAGTAACGATTTATATCAGACATATTTCTGTATAATTTTATCAGAATCAATGCAATGACAGCGGAATTAGAAGGCTGTGACATACGAACGGATGGACTTACATTATTATTTTTAGTATCTCAAGCATGCCTGATGTTTAGTAGTTACCGTACCCAATAAGGGTTTCGTTTTTACCCCTTTTGGTTGAGGGACTCTATTTGTTAGCGCTTAAAACTCATTTAGTCAGTTTTTTATTTACTTTGGCTTAAAACTTTTACGTGTTGTGTAATAAAAGTATAAATGTAGCTCGTATACACAATTTGCTCAAAAGTGCAAGTGATTTATGTTAACACTTGTACCTATACAAGTGTTAACATACGAGTGACTATAAAGGGATAGTATAGTATCTATACCTATATACTTAAGTATTAGTTATGTGCCTATTCGTTTAAAGAATATAAAAGTATGCTGATAAGTTGAATAGGTATTTATTACTCTTCGTCTCCATACTTTTCCTAAAAGAGCAAAGTGATGTCTTCCCTCCATAACTCCATTAAGTGCTAAGTGATCCCTTTTGCCTTTTTAAGGGAGCTTTAGCCCTGAAACAGAGAACGAACTTTTAAGAGCCCTATCTACTACTTGTTCCAACTTTCTTCCAAGTTTATTGAGATATGACGCTTAAAAGTTTGGTGTGTGTTAAATAAACCGTTACACATGACTTCCTCTGCCTAGAAAGTAGTGACGGCACAGCCCCTATGTCTATCACTATGCGTCGGCTCCGTGGCCCAATCGGCAATGATCCGACTGATGAATCGAGGAGCGTGGGTTCAATTCCCGCATAAGACCAACATTTATTATTTGTGTTTGTCTTGAGACTGGTTGTTTTATATGTATGTATTTATTTACAAAAATAGTATATATATATGTATTTGTATCCATTGTCTTTGCCTAGTTTGGGACCAAACGCCGCTGTGTGTAACGTCCATAATGTTTTTTATTATTATTATTATAAAATGTCTACTCAAATCGGTTGCGGATAATCAAACATTATTTGTTCTGCTGAACTGCAATTATTCATTTTTTTAACATCCCTTATAACACAGTACAAACAAACGAGTATATTGCTAGTTACCGTAGTGCAAAAAGTTTATTCATCCATATAAAGCCAAAAGACCTTTAATTATCCAATTTTTTCAATTTTTTCCAATTTTTACAAAATGTTGGTTATTTAATTTTTATATATGTATGTATAGGTATGCTTTTAGTGACTATGGTAAATAGAAATATTACGATAATAGCACATTTTGAGTGGCAGAATTTTTATAGTTATATATATTTGGTGTACCGCAGTTTGTATGACAGCGTAAATTACTAAATATTAATCAATAAAAAGTATCCAAAAATATTATTAATTCTTATACAGTTTATATTAAAAAAAATATTGCACTATATATTTCTTCTCCACATTACACATTTGATTTCTCTTGGGGACTTGAGGATCCATACTTAAGTTCTAATTTAGGGAGAATCTTAGCACACAGACAGATCAATAGATTCAAACTATCCTGTAGTCGTATTATCATTATCTCTAGCAACGTCTTACTTTAAAAATGAGAATAAAGGGGTCTGTTACTTATTTAACTTCTCTTGAAAAATTAATCGCTAAATTTGCGTTTTCTTTACGTTTTGAGACCTGGGGAATCGTCTGCCATCATTTTAAGAGTGATGTGATACTCCACGTCATGATTTAGATCTGATAAGAGTTTGAACAAAATCGGTCCAGCGGTTTATTTTTTATCGGTAAAAGTAGCTTTTTTTAGTGTTTGTTACATCAGAAGTCCGTCATTTATAAACCGTTTTGAAAATTTTCACATATAAGAAAGGCACAACCCATAGATTGGTCTTATTTTAATTTAGTAAGGATTTGTACCAGAAATACCTGAGTTATGTGAGAAAATGTTTACAAGTTGTATCATTTAGACGAGCTTCTACCGGTCTCTAACAGACTGGCCATGTAAGTTTCTGCGTGGAGGAGGAAGCACTGTGAATGAGATATACAAAACAATATACGATACAATGATTGCTCCACATTATAATTCTTGCAAAATTATATGATCCGCATTTAGTTATCAACTCGACATTCTAAGGTTGGATGCAAATCGGTCCAGCGGTTGGTTTTTTATCGCTAAAAAACTGATTTTTTTAAAGAGACAATAATAATTTTCATGTATAAATTCTCAAACATAAAAAAATATTCTCAAGAGAAGTTGCTCGTGCGATACTTGCTACCGAACTAATTTTTTTACAGCAAAAAGTAAAACATTTATTATTTTTTTTTTTTTTTTAGATAATGTAAAATATACTGAATTAAAACAACAGTGGGACACACAAAGCAATTCTTAGCCAAAATACCAGGATAATATACTTTATTAGAAGTATTGCGGCCGTGATCTCACCGTTTGTCACGCAGGACAAGTGGTTGACAATCAGAATTCAAGGGATTAGGACTATGTGGATATAAATACATTCATACGAATACTAAAAACAAAGTGCGAGTCTGGCTCGCGCCCCGAGGGTTCCGTAAAATCTTATTATAACTACATATAAACTTATTATATGTAGTTTTCCATGATGAGATTAAGTCTCACAGATTTATGCCTTAGTGATAATTTTTTGGATATTTTTCTATATTTGTGATGTAAAATATTGCTTTTTGGTGCATTTTTTAAAGCAGTAGGAAGTTAGGGTAATATTTTCTTTTTAGTTTACTATTAAAGCATACATAGATGTTTGATGAAAGTGGCTGAATGAGAAAGGCGGAGGACCGGGTGTGGTGGCGTTTATTGGGAAAGGGCTATGTCCAATGGAGATTGCTGTAGGCTGTTTTAATGATCGATCTTTCATAGTGGTAGACTTTCTATTAAGGTATAATACCTATGCCTAAATAATTTTATGCCTTATAGTCAATCTTAAACACGCTTCATATAGACTAGCTTCTTTCTGCGACTTTAAGCATAATGAAGGTTTTTCAGCTGAATGTGATTTAACCTACAAAAATATCGGAATTCTTATACAAATTTTTAAAAACGCTGGAACACGTCTATCTTGGTTTTTAACCTAGACCAAAAACCAATTTTTATTTTTCACTTTAAAAATGATGGTTTCCATACGAACCTATTAAGCTTTTACGTCTGTACAAGAGTATGTACCTACGTATATAAGAGTTTACAGATGGTGCCGTGGCGACAGGATCAAAACTAATACATCAAATATTCATATAATCAAAATTAATACAATAACGTTTTAAAAAAGAACGTATGTGTTAACTATAAAATTAAACTAATGAGTTTTATGTTATTTATTTAGTACAATGATTGTTATATTGAAATAATCAAAGGTATATAAATGATAATTGCATTTATTAAAATTGTGACATTTAAAATAATACTCAGGCTGTTATTATTAAAATTTTAAATATAAAAAGCTGTTATTTTATTTGAAAGATATTTATTAAACACAACATTAAGGGTGAAAATTAAAAATTAAATAAATTAAATCATTGCTGTATTATTATTTACAATATTTAATATAAAATTACAGCCAAAATAATATTTTAAATGTCGGAACTTAAACATTTACCCGCTTATAAATCATTGTAGGTAAGTACTAAATAAATTTAATAGCATAGAATTCATTGGATACATTTTTAGTTCAGAAATATGAAGTTACGAGGTTCCATGAAAAATGTTGACCTGACCTGCTCAAGTGTATGGCGCTTATGTGTAAAAAAATTGTACGCATGTTGCGCAGCTGTGAAGAAATGGCGACAAACTGTGTATCTGTGCTTTAAATTACGGACAAAAACATTGCTGTTTTAAGATGGCAATATGTGCTAACGCGAATTTTGCTATGATAATTTTAATTTTAATTAAAGCGAATGCAACTTTTTTTGCTAGCGAATTATATTTTTATAATATAATAAATATTTTTGATTAGAGCTTACCTAAGTTATGTTTATAAATACATATACCAACTCAAGCTAAAACTACTGGATGTGTATGTATGTATTTATTGGAGATGTTAAGTATGTACATGTATATATTGAACGTTGTATTAGTTTTGTTATGATTGTACATATGTATAAAGTCTGAGAAATAGCTAACTGATTTATTACATGCTTTATGTTTCAGATTCGACTCCCGATAGAAAACAATAAATAGTTTTAAATGTGTCGATAGTCAAATTTTAATATCAAATTTTTATATGCGAAGCAGGTAATTGCATTGGATTTATATTTTTGGACATAACACACAGCGCCATCTGGTCCCAAACTAAGCAAAGCTTGTGCTATTTATATTAGACAACAGATAAAAATAGATATATATATACATAGTTTCCGCAACAAACAAACACTAGCGACACCTACGCACTGCTGCTTATAACTTTAATAACCCTAATTAATGTTTGTGTTCAATCAAATTGGATCTATTCGGGTTCTAGCACGGCGAAATTCCAGTAAGATTTTTTTTAATAGGTATTCAATTAGATTTATGTGCAGTTTCAGTTTGTATCTATTCTAAATATTGAATATGTACATATATATATTCCTCTTCTTTAATAAATAGAACAATTAAAAATAAAATAAAAACAATTAATTTTAAAAAATATATTATTTATAAATAATTATTATTTGTTAAATAATTATTATTTGTTTTTCTTTATTAAATAATAAATAGTGCAGCTTAATAAATGAATACAAAATTAGTTTATAATTATTTAGTGACTAGATTTAGATAAAAGTGAATTTAACATTAGTGTCAAATAGGAACTAATTAGTGTGTTGAAAAATCAGTGCAAAATGATGCCTAGGACCAGTCATGTGAGTGATTTGGAGAGACATCATTGGTGCGAGCTTCGAGGGAAACACAGCTGAATTGTAAGCAACAGAAAGCATTGTGAGAAGTTTTAATGGTGTAAACTTCGAACAAGCTAAACTTTAATGAAAGGAATTTACACCCTATGACGTTTTTGAAGACATTAAAAAAGAATATATTAAACGCGAGGGAAAGTACTAAATAGCTGCACTGGACAATAAACACAATTATAAACCAGGAGGGGCAAGAAAATCATTCCAAACTGGCAACGATCAAGAAGAATGGAAGGCGAATGAAAATTCCACAATTGAAGAATTCTTCTTCTTATTAGGGTTTGAACAGGTTTTGAAAACAATGAGAACCAGAGCTAAATACAAGGATAGAAAAGGGGTTTGAAACCCATTGATTATTTCAGAAATTTTACAAATTATTGGGTTGATTTATATATAAAGATAATGATTTTTATATATATATATTATCTTGATTTAAGTAGTACTTATTTTCAGATAAGGTTACCCAATGATAATACAAAATATACTGGGGTCTTACCTAATAATAAACGCAACGTGTATCTGATTTTGCGCGCACCGCGAGGAATTTTCACCAGTGTATCGGGATTCACTAGGGCTATGTAATGAGATCATACTAGGTAATGAGGTACTTATTACCTCGATGGTATCGTTTGTTTAACAGCCTTCAATTACATTTGGAACAATTACACAAATTACTAGAATGGTTTGAAAGGGCGGGACTACTGCAATTTATTGAAATTTATTACGTAAATTTTTAAAAAGTAGTAATGTTAGGTCATATTATATTGTCTAATGTCACAGATATGGGCGATGAAAAACTTGAGTCCATAAAAGATTTTCCGCTCCAAAAAAAATTATTAGGGCTTTTCTTGGAGTGTCATAGATAGAATATCGCTAGATATAGCGGCGCGATTAACCGTTATGTGATTTATTAAAAAAAAAGGAGTTAAATTGCGTTGAAGAGTGAGTGCTGGACAACAATATTATTTTGATAACATAAAAGATTTATTTATCAAAACGGTGATATTAAAATATCCAGATCTGAATAAAACCTTTTATCTTTAAACGGATACCACGGGAATGCTTCAGGTGGTTGTTTTTATCAGTTAGACGAAAACGGAAATCATTATGTAATAGGTTTTTGTAGTAAGGGCTTTGAATGAACAGTTTCAGAACACTATTTCTTGTGAGTCATTATTTACTGATTAAATTTTTTAAACCTATTTAAGAGAGGCTTATCTTACTATCAGGACTAATAACCAAACAATCCTAGGCCGAACAATACTAAACGATTCCGAAAGATAGGGAATTGCAAATAATTTGAGGATTTATTGTCAAAACTCACATAAAAAATGGGCAAAAATATTAAGCGATATTGAATAATGTCTTAATGATACAATTCATCAAAAATGTTCACCAATAATTTTCTTTTATATGGCAAAAATGAGGTGTCTAAAAAGAAAATCTTGATTTGCAAATAATTAATGATGCTAAAACATTGTCAGATGCTAGACTTAAGTTAAGTAAGCTGCTGAAAACCTGAAAATCAATACATGTCATCATCGTAAATAATTCATTATAAAAATAGATTTGTAAATGTTTATTTGCGGTAGAAACGCTCGCGGCCCATGGGGTCCAACTGTTCATAAATTTTTTAAATTAATTTTACCGCGCTTAAAACCTACGTCTGACGACAAGAAGGCCAGCTCATTTCTCATATATGTATATTAATATAATATGTATTCGATACAGAGGAGAAATGCAGTCAGCGTAATTGGAACTCTACTACGCGGGCACACATTGTTTTTAAAATTAGCTTTTTTTTTTCGTAGTAGGTATATTAATTTAACGTTTATAATTATTGTACATCAGCGTAACAATTAAATATTAACAAAAGCCATGTTAATTATAATAAACAAATAAAAAAACATATAAAATAGGATATTATATGAAGTTAAGCATTGTAAATAAGCTAGAATTTAATTCTGGTAATTTAAGATATTTTCATAAAATTGTTACATTTTAAATTTTTTTTTCTTATTTGTAGTCTCTTTATAACATTTAAAACGTTTTTAGTTTTAATTATTTTGTTGTAAGAACATTTTGTTAAGTTTCATAAAGATAGCTTAGCTAAAGGATCCATGAATATGCTAATTTATTTAACATTTTAAAAAAGGTTTTTTTTTTTCTAATTAGTTTCATGTACTCGTAACTTAATCAACTAAACAATTACATATTTAATAAATATTACACTAGTATCAACTTCCACCTACAAACAAATAAATTGGACTTTATCTAAATAGGGGTTGGATTTTTTTTACTTTTAGGTTAAAATTATTTTTTGTAAAAAGAAAAAAATTAAATAATTTTAGAAAGAAAGAAAGGATGTATAAATAATTTCGAATCATACATTTGAAGTCACAATTTTACTTTAAACATTGTAATTTCTATAATTTTATTAACCTATTTTTGTGTGTTTAAGGAAGAGGTCGACGAGACGCAGTCATCGACAATTAACGAATCGTGACGCATGATACACGTCACACATACACACATAAATACCTACTAATGTACCAACACGTTCTTTGAGGTGATTTGAAAACTATACGTAATAAATTCTATAGCGAAATATTTTAAAATTTGTTTCACTATTTTTTCTAGATGTAATCAGAGTTTAATTTCGAGCTAAAATTCCTAAGACTTTACGAAATTTTGGAGCGATTTGTAAGAATCATTTATTAATACAGCGGTTTCACCGTGAAAAGGTAACAGACAGATTTATTTATTATTATATTATATTCATAGATAGTATGGATAATTTTAAGTATATGTATGTACATATGATTGTGCAAAAATATAATTATGATGGCGCTAATGCCACTAATACTATTAAATATCGGAATTCTCTTAAATATATTATTGTAGTGAATTTAAAACCTTAATTTGTGTTAATTTCGAACTGGTGAAACCTTTATTTATGTTCAAATCAAATCAAATCAAAATCATTTATTAAATTTCGGTTACCATAATTGAGCACTTATGAATGTCACTACGCCATCGGTTCGTTAGTCTATAGGGCGGGAGACCTTGTACTGAGAAGAACCGCCAAGAAACTCAGCAAGGGCTTGACATTACTGGTGATATTTCTATATTCTTTTTGCACTTTCCGTTTGAAACCACCAGTTCTTTTAAGTTTTCTCTAAGATTTACGATAAATTTGCACAGTTCGCAAAAATAATTTAAAAAACTAATAAACAGTAGGGCTAATTAAGTAATATAGTTATTGGCTAAAAATAAGGTCTTATTACAACCATTGGCATTGTAAAATACTTCTCTGTACTTTACTATATGGCTAAAAGCCTTAACTAGGGGACCTTTTATGAAGGATAAGGAGGAAAGGCTTTACTAATTATTTTACTAATACTTATGTACAGCTGGCATCAAAAGAGCATTAACTTTTACCTTTTAAAGAGCATTAACTTTTACCTTTAAATAGTTATAACTATTTAAAATGTTCTTATATATTGGAGACTTTTATTAGAGAATTTTGCAAATCTTTTCAAAGGATTGTTGCTGTAACAAATTCGTATATAGGGCTATAGGTATTGCAGAATACCAAAAGACACTACAAAAGCTGTAAAGGAGAATGTATTTATTCTTAATAACAACCGGAAGCCGTTATGTTTCTTTTGTTAGAGACATGTACTGGTTTTTGGTTTTTCTATTATACAGAGTTTGTGTTACTTGGGATAGGACATCACGCTATGAAAGTAACTAAAATGTACTAGCCGGGCTGTAGCTTCGTCTGTAAGTGGACGAATCTTAACCGCAAAAGCTGCAGAACTAAGTCTATTCGCCAATCTAGCTATGTGTGGGCCCCATTGAAGTTTTGCTTCTAAAGTAATGCCTAAGAATACAGCGCTATCTACAACATCTAATTGCTCCCCATTTATAAGTACACTGGCTCTTACTTGACTAACATTTGGCGTAAAGAATACATTTGGTTTTCTTACTGTTTAATAGCAAATTATTCATATTGAACCAGTGGACAACTTTAGATATACAGTTGTTTACATTATCTGGAACTGTTTCGCGTCTTTTAACTCTAAACAATAGTGATGTGTCATCTGCGAACAACACTATCTCGTGATTGTTTTTAACGACCTCCGGCAGAAGCTGCTGAATCTATTCTAAAGGACAGTGTTACTGAGTGTAATGTTAACTTTAAATTTAAACATGTGGATCCCCAAATAATTATCACAACATTTAAAACACTTAATCTGAAAAATACTGAAGATTTGTGGGGGATGTCTGTTAAGTTAATTAGCTCAATCATTTCAGTTGTTGCTCCCTATCTTGCTGATATATTTAATGTATGCATTGATAATGGTGTATTTCCAGACCTCATGAAATGCAGTAAATTGATACCTCTTTTTAAATCTGGTGACAAAGAAGATCCCTCAAATGTTAGACCAATATCTGTTCTACTTGTTTTTAGTACAATATTTGAAAAAATCTTGCTAAATCAATTGCTTTCACATTTTTGCATACAGGGACTTTTACATGATCGACAATTCGGTTTTACCAGGGGACGCTCAACTACTGATGCTGGAGCCTTGCTTATGAAGCACATTCTCGCGGCATGGGAGAGTTCCCAGGATGTAGTTGGCATTTTTTGCGACTTATCGAAGGCGTTTGATTGTGTCGATCATCATACGTTGTAAGCTAAACTAAAATATTATGGTGTTAGAAATAAATTCCTTGAACTTGTAGAATCATACTTAAGCAATAGAATTCAAAAAGTGGTTATAAATGGTGCTCAATCTCAGGGATCTCTAGTGAAACTAGGTGTCCCACAAGGGTCAATGTTAGGGCCTTTCCTGTTTTTAGTATATATAAATGACTTACCCTTTATGGTGCAAAAATTTGCAGAGATAGTATTATTTGCAGATGACACTTCATTATTGTTTAAAGTTAACAGGAAACACAACAATTCGAACGACATAAATAGACACCTTATAAAAATTTCAAACTGGTTTACTGTTAATAATCTTGTACTTAATGCTAATAAAACAAAATGCATTAAGTTTTCACTACCTTATGTAATCGAAATTAATAGAAATCTGGTATTAAATAATGAAAAATTAGAATTAGTTGATAAGACTGTCTTCTTTTCTTAGTAACCTATTGACTCAAAATTGCAGTGGGGTCCACCAATTACAGTACTAGCAGGTAAACTTAGTTCTGCTGCTTTTGCGGTAAGGAAAATCAGGCAATTGACTGACATAACCACAGCAAGACTTGTTTACTTTGCTTATTTCCACAGTGTCATGTCATATGGTATTTTGCTATGGGGTTCTGCTGCTGATATTCAAACCATATTTATATTACAAAAAAGGGCAGTACGAAGCATTTATGAGCTAGGAAGCCGAGACTCTGTTGTCCGTAAAAATATATTCCAATTTCCGAGGAACAGTGATAGCA
The DNA here is from genome assembly GCA_946406115.1 of Apoda limacodes. Taxonomy (NCBI): domain Eukaryota; kingdom Metazoa; phylum Arthropoda; class Insecta; order Lepidoptera; family Limacodidae; genus Apoda; species Apoda limacodes. The sequence continues at coordinate 46,133,434 of OX291540.1, forward strand.
CAACTTAAATACGAGAAATAAAAATAAACTTGCTATGCCAAAGTTTAGGCTTACTAAATCATTTATGGGAAGCGGTGTAAAATTTTATAAGTTAACTGTAGAAATTCTTAACTTAGGTGACAAACAGTTTAAATTTTATATTAAACATCTGCTATGTAAGAAAGCATATTATAATGTAGATGAATATTTGAATGACAAAATTGTATGGCCTAGTATCACACAAAATTTATTCTAGGTTTTCTATTCAAACTGAAATAATTTAGGTTTGATAAGTTAAAGGAGCACTCTAAAGACCAAGCTAAGTAACGATGTTATGTCTCTGTTGTTTACTTTATAGTGGTTGGTGGCGAGCTACCAGGGGATGCACCATGTGCAATCCGCCTTTGGTTGCCTGGTTTTGGTGGGGCTTTGGATGTTTGGGGGTGCGGCGCACGAGTACATACGTGTTTGTGTGTATATACATGTTTAGATAGATATTGTGTACTTGATGGCTTGGTTCCTGCATGACTGATTGGTAACAGGTGTACATCCGGGAGTTTCTTGTCACTTCTTCTCCCTTAAGGCTAGTTTCCGAAGTGATGGTAGTTTAAATGATGTGCATTTGTTGCCGGGCTGTTGTGTAGGGGCTGGGCCACTTTTGGGGTGTGCAACGTCTGTTTGAATATGTGTGTGCATTTATGTATATATGCGTGTTTGTGTGAAGCACCCGCTCGTGTTCGGAGCCCTGCCGCTATCGGGCGGCCGAACGAGGATTGAATCAGATAGGACCTATAAGTTCTTTTACGTATAGTTTTATTTTCTATCTTTTTAATATATATTTGTAAATTTATATATATGTATTAATATTTGTCTGTATGTGTATATATGAATATGTAATATTTTACAAAGATTACCTATTGGACGCATGCAATAAAACACTATTGTAATTAGTTTGTAAAGCCAGTTGTAGTTAATTTACTTGACGATTCGAAAGTGTTCTTAGTAACCCATTTGAATAAAAAGATTTTGATTTTGATCATTTATGTATATAAGAAATAGGAATTGCCCCAGGATGGAGACCTGTGGAACGCCCATTTTAATTTTAGATCTAGGGGCGCACTTCCCATTTATATCAACTGTCTGAATCCTATTGTCCAGGTACAAGCTAATGAGTTAAGGTGCAGTACCCCTAATACCATAGTGTTGCAATTTCCTAATTATGGTTTCATGTTGGACGCAATCAAATGCCTTGGATAGATCACAAAAAACACCCAAGACATCCATTGAATCCTCCCAAGCATCAAATATGTGCTGAATAAGCTCAACGACAGCGTCGGTTGTTGACCGACCTTTTGTGAACACAAACTGTTTGCAAGTCAGTTGTGAAGTAAAATGACTACTCATTTGATTTAAGATCAGTTTTTCAAAGATTTTACTGAAAACAGGTAATATAGAGGTCTAAAATTAGAGAGGTCAGTAGTACTACCTTATTTAAATATAAGTATATTTTTACTGAATTTCATTAAATCAGGAAATACACCACAATCAATAGATTTACTTGAACAATGAGGCAATATCTGTTTCTATAAAAATTTTGTCTATTAAAAATAGTCCCATCAACTTCTAGACAATAATTAGTTTTATGAGATTTTGGTTTTCCAGTCTCAGCATTAATAATACTCCATGTAGTTTCTATTTTATTATTACTACTTATAATTTTTTTACTTAAAAAACGTGATTTTGCTATACGGCAGATTACTTTAAATAATTTAGAGTATTTTTTAACATAATCATTAAATTTCTCGCTTATATTAAACTTTCTTTCACTATATAACTCATATAATCGTTTTCTGCTTATATGGATGCCCACAGTAGCTCAATCACTATAGAATGGACGTTGGTTAGCTAAGACATTCTTGGGTTTAAAAACAGAGTCATACTCATCACTAAAAACTTTAAAAAACATATTTTATTGTGTATGGGATTTTTAACAATAAATTATTTTCAAATTTCTCCAAGTGTCGTTTAGTTTTAGGTCTTATAATAATTTTTCCTTTTATTTATTCTCCGTTAACAATTCAATTTGCACTAACTGCCCACAATAGTCAGAAGAAAGGTTATTTATAATACTTTTATTTGTAACTGTAATACAATCTGTAGAAATATTATCTATGCATGTTGCTGTATTGGCTGTTATTCTAATCGGTGAGAGAAATATATTTTTACATTTGAATGATTGAAATAGAGTTTTTTAATTTTATGCCTTTTCTGTTAACAAATCTATATTGAAATTCAAATACTTTTTTATTTTTTTTACAAATAATGGATAGAGCCTCCTCCATTTTATTTTCAAAAAAGACATAATCCGCTGAGGGCTGTCTGAATACACTAACAACAATGAAATGCTTTATCTCCACACAGGCTATTTCAATAATTCGTTCAACAGAGAGGCTCACAATATCTTTACGATCTTTATGTTTTAACTTGTTATTTACAAGAATCAAAGAGCCACCATGTATAGCGTGTTCCCTGTTGAATGAACTACCAATATGGTGACTACTGAAGTTGAACATGAACTGGTGTGATTTTAGCAAATGTTCTGTAATGCATAGAATATCATATATATATATATAATATCATAGAATATGTTGCAGCAGTTCATGAACAACTCTATTTCAAGGTATTTTCCAAGCATACCTTGAATATTTTTGTTTACTATGTTTAGGGATTTTACATTCTTTTCATTATGTTTTTTTTGAAATTTTGTTGTTTGTTGTTCATGTTGTGTTTGTTGATGATTGTATCAAATTTTGTTACGAGTATTGATGTTTTTAGTGTACGAGAACAAAAATCAATGCATCACTCAAAAGGCTGAATTACGGTTTGAAGTTGGTGTCTATGTACCTAAAGTTTATAACACACTTCACTTTCATGATACCAACCTCTATCTGTAATTTTTGGAAAAAAGTAATTATTTTTCCCCTTTTTAGTGCATCTTTTTGAAGTCGGTTAGTTGTTTTTTTTTTTAATAAATGAGTCTATAAAAGTTGACTTAAGTTAAATATGAATATATGTTTTTAGAAATTTTACTACCTATTTCTAAATTATTAGTAAATACATTATTAAATTAAAATATAAATATCCTAAAATCCTGAATTAAAAATAAAATATTTACCTATAAGATAATAATCATAAAAATAAAACTAACAGCAAAAGAAAAAGGAAACTTGTCTCATTAAAAGGACACCTACTGGCTCCTAGTGGCAATGTGCCCATTATATTTTCAGCGTTGCCTCATTGAACAGCCATACTAAGTCGTTGAGCAAGGAAACACTCTGCACTTAAGTCACCGGAAGCTAAAATAAGTCTCTTTAATTAACTTTTTACAAAAATTTTGGTATCCGATGACCCATTTTCTCTACAGCAAGCGCCACAACCTCGTACTGATTAAGTAAAGACGAATGTTTGCGATGCTTACGTAGTTTTGCATCCTTGGCGGCTACTCCAGGTTTACGTTGGACGTAAGAAAAGGCAAAAGTGTCGACGGTATTAAAGAGATCCCATCAGGACTCTTTCCATTGTCTCTTAAGAGACCACAAGGCTCTAAGACTTTTTTTAAATTAGAAATTGTCAATATGTTATTTCTAAAATAAAAATGACATTTTATTTGATTTTTCTATAAAAAAACTATTGATCGCTTTAAAATTATAAATATCAGTTAGGTATTAAAAGTTTAATGTCAGTAAATTATAAATTTGTGGAAAATCATATAAATAGTTAAATATTCTCAATAATTAATCTCAAATCTCATTTATGTCTGCAGAATATATTAACAAAATATAGACATAAATATTTATTTGTATAATTTGTATAAAATATACAAAATATAATAAAAAAATAAAAATAAATGTTTATTTATATATGTAAATAAATTATAGAAACATTCACATTCCCATATTGTACAATAAGGCCAATTAATTACATTCCATCTACAACATAAGCAGTGTGCAAAAAAAACAATGCCTTCCTGGCAATTAAATCTCAATTATGAAGAAACTCAGGCATTATTAAATATTCCTGTCTGACATATAAACTCAAATATACACCATCACACACACACACAAATGCAAACCTAATATTTTTCAATTATATAAATATTATTGTGATTGAAATTTTCCTTGCTTATAGTTTAGTAAAACTAAGTTTTTGTTTTTGTTTTAATATTCAGTCATACAGTCAAATTCTATCTCTAGTTTTTGAAGTGTAAAATTTATATCTGCACTTTGATCTGAGTGGAGACTCATAACTCACAGGAGACTTATAATACAAGATTAACCTAGTTTGAGATCCTGTCTCCCACCATATAACTTGTAAGTTAGATATAGTTATTTAGATTAGGATCCTTTCTATTTTTGTATTTTTAGCGTGGGATTTGCAATAAATAATCAAAGAATTCACAGGAAATCACCGATAACCGAATTTAGCTAAGGCGGAGCCACGGGTAACAGCTAGTTTTAAATAGTATCTTACACGGGTTTTTAGTAGCAAGTTATTAATTATATATTGTACACTTAATAACGATTTTTGATAATGATTATGTCGTAGCACCATCAGAACTAGGTAGGTGTGAAAAGTTTTAACGGTATCGGTTCATAGATGAAAATTCAGTACCTAATTGATGGTGGAAAATTAATCGTCCCCCTAATTTTCTACAGTTTTTTTTTAATTTAAATGAGCCAATTTTATGGTATACAAACAAGGTTTATGTTAAACAAAACAAAAAAAATAATAAAAATTGAACAATTCAATAAAAGCAATACGCGGTTATTTTTATACCACAAAAATTACACTTTCGATTTGAGGACCCCTTCTTTTTGTTTCGTATATTATTATATATCATATCTTAATTATATTGCAGTAATTGAGTTACTATGTTTACAATACAAGTTCTGCTATAAACAAACGTGAAATCACAGATCAAATACTAGTAACTACGTTACGTACAATACGCCGGTACCATATTAATTACAGCCGGAACTGCAGCCCATACAATGCAATTTCTGCGCCGATGGGCTAGGGCAGTGTCTCCTTTGGCACTAAATACAATATAGCTCAATAATTTCAGGTGTGTTGTATAGGAGTAGAATAGACTTTCCTATCTCCAACGAATACATCCGTCAATACCACGCCAATAAGACTTCAATTATGGCAGCGCAAAACACAACGCATTGTTTTGGATTGCATCCCGAAATAGATCGGGCAATGTTTAGCTCGACGGCTACCAGTTTAAGGTGCTACTATTGTTTTTAAGCTCACTCTCACATTATACTTTCAATCTGCTTCTACGTATTATCACCTATCACGTCTTTAGTCTGTGTGTATTAGCGCGAATTACGTCATATTGAGCTAGTATGTATGCCGTATTAGAGTCGACACCGCACTGCTGTTTCAAAAATTGCATTTTGTGGGCCAGCTGGCCTTCCAGCGCATCGTCCGTGACGTAAAACCTAGTATATTATCTATATTAATAATAATAAATATTTTTGAACATTACACACAGCGCCGTCTAGCCCCAAAGTAAGCAAAGCTTGTGTTATGGGTACCAGACAACGGATATAAATACATATATATTACTTTTTTTTGTAAATACATACACATCATATACATAAGTACACCCCGACTCAAGACAAACACAAATGTTTAACACATATGTTTGTCCAGTGCGGGAATCTAACCCACACCCTCTGCACGGAAGTTCATCACACTACCAACTAGGCTATGACGTGAAGGTTGTTAATAGCGTCTCCTCTAGAGTGTATACATAATGATCCATGATAAACTAAAACAAAGTACAAGTTTTAGATAGTGTAAGGGCCTTAACCAGTCCTATTAGATTTGAGTGTTTAATTTTACTTTTTTTTCTATCTATAGCTTAGTTTAAACTGAAGTTTAAATAAACTTGATAAATAAAAACATCACCACTACGTTTAAAGAGGACTTTAGTGTGCAAAAACAAAAATAGTAGCACCCCACAAGTTACGTATTAGTTGCATAATAATTTTTGTTTTTCTGTTCCGTTACGCAGGTGATTTAGTTTATACACAAAGCCAAATAAAGTTCCATCTTAATAATATATCACCTTATATATTATGCGGTAAAATATAATATACTAATCGGGAATACAAAACCATCAAGGTATGAATTAGAAACTATTGAAACTCAAAACTTTAGTGTTTTTATACCTTCCTAGTTGTATATTTTTTTAACTGAGGTAGTTCATTTATTATCTTAAACTATAATAATGATAATAATAATATTAGCTTATATTGTCTACTGATGGAAATAAACCTTCTCTATGGCGCGCCATTCCTCCGGTTTCTCTGCCTTCCGCAGCCAGCCACCACCGGTCACCACTTTAAAGTCATCGGTCCACCGGGCTGGACCGCATCCCACGCTAGACTAGGGGTTGAATTCTCCAAAATAACATTAGAACGTCTAGACAGCTTAATCTATCAGTCGCAAGGTATAACAGAATTCTATGAATGGCGGTACGAGGGGTTCTCGATTCAACGCTCGAAGACATTCTGTTTCGATGATAACGGTCCTACACCATAATCTGTACCCTAATCATTTAGAACTAAACAAAACATGCATAAAGTTTAAATATATAATTAAAAAAAATTAAATAAATCCTATAGCTGTGGTTGCCAGCTTCTTAGAGGGTCTACATCAATTAGAAAGTCTATATGTACATCAGAATTAAGTGTGCTTGCACACACTTCGTTGGTGCGATATTCTACTGACACCTGACTAAGCCATCAACGCTGAGCCGATGAAATAAACATTTGTTCCTTTTATGACACCTTTTTAAGAGTTCTTCACGCTGCAAATCCCTCCCTTTAATTAGCTTTCTATTCCAACAATCTTTCAAAGACTCATATAGTTCTTAAAAGTTAGTCGCCAAGTGATCACTTTGCATTTTGCTTATTTGTCATGAAGAATGAAGAATGCAGATTTGCAAAGTTGCGTCCTGAAATAGGCTCCAGCTGTTTGGAACCTATAGGTTTCAGCTGTCAGGAACCTATAGGTTCCAATGAGGTATTATATGTTGTACATACCTATACATGATACGGATGCGCCCAGTCCGATTATCTATGGGTTATAATAATTAGACCCTACATTGACAAGGTTCTTACCGGGGTGATTAGCCCAAGATTTGACATGTACTTAACTATGTATTTCAACCCATCTTCCCTGATGATGATGAAAATATGAAATTTGATCCAATAGTTAGTGCCCGATTCCATTAAAGTGTTCAGCAATGGCCGACTTTTGTGTGTCATTGTTCTTAACAGCCTTTATATGTTCATTTATTCGGCACGCGATGGACCTTTTTCTTTGTCCAATCATCACGCGATTGTGGTGCTTGCAACAGCATCAAAATATCGTAAATCTTCGGCTAATCACGGTTAGAACCCCGTCGATCTTGAATCTTTAAAACAATCCAATAATAAATACTTTCACAACTGAAACTTAACCCCGGAGTAAGGTTAAAAAACAATTAAACGTTTATGTTGTAGAGCAAGTTCCTATACGACAAAGGAAGTGATAAGGTTTTTCAAAAGTTGGCAACGCGCGAGTAATGCCCCTGGTGTTGCAAGCGTCCATAGACTACGGTAGAAGCCTAACATCAGGCCATGCTGGACGTAAGTTTGCTATCTTGGTGTTAAAAAAATATCTTTTAACTAATGGCAACGTTTATTTCATCATATATTGCATTGCACAAACACAGAACACAACAGATAACTTAAATAATATTAGGTACATGAATTATGATTTTTTGAAGGCGTGATTTAATGTTTTTGTTCAGTTAAATCGAGATATACCAGAGCTATTTGAGTATTAAATTGATTCCTTAGAAATTGTATTGGAAATATTTTGAAGAGAAAAACTTCTTTAGCGGCGTTGTGGACTTTTTTTGGTATGGTTAAAAAATGATTAACTCGCGCAGGTTGATCGAAAATTCATAAAACGGAACCCATAATGACACGCCATATTTTAGTTTATGGCGATTATGAGTAGTACAGGGAGGTTGGATATGGGATTTTAATTCTATAACAGATTGAAATGTCAAATATATCAAATAAACATTATTATTTATGATAAATAAATATGTATACAAAGTGATAGGAAGTAAATAGAGAGTACGTTTTTACTTCTGTTTTAGCTTTTTCTCAAGCTGGCTGATTTAATTCGGTGGATTATTCAGTAAAACCATAAACTGCGGAACCCTAAAAATAAACGTTACTATATTTCTGCTACAAAGATTACCCACCGGCTAGAAATCCTAAATACCCGAAATGCTATTGTTTGTCCAACAACTTGTATATAAACGAAAATTCTCGAAATAATACGGAACGCAATAAAATTTATATTAAGAAATTTTATTGTTGCTTTGGAAAACAAATGTTTTTACGGCTAATCATCTAACTAAACGACTCAATTTTATCGTTTTAATAATGGCCTTTATGAGATTATATGAGAGATAATTAAATTCTTAAATTATCGTAAGTGATATTCCGAAAAATACATTTTATTGTAAAAGCGAGACGTTTAGGGTTCCATAGTGTTAAAGCTAGGCTTTGAAACCGTAATATGATGTTACGTTACGTTACATCACATTGCGTTATGTTGTATTGTTGTACGTTATGTTATGTTACTTAAGAGGCCCCCCAACGCGCCTCACATTTGCTTTATGGGCGTTAAGCTGAAATCGAAAAAGTTAATCTCAAATAGAGCTCATTTTTCCGTGGCAAAAATATATTATAGATAGGCGAAAAACTTTGCTTAAAAACAGAGGAAGCTTATATTTAAAAGCTGACCAAAATAGGCTGATATGATGATGCTTTTCAACCAACCGACTTCAAAAAGGAGGAGGCTCTATGTTTGACGGGTATATTTTATTTTATGTATGTCCGATTTCTCCGTCAATTGTGTACCGATTTTAAAATTTCTTTTTTTATTCGAAAGAATTTACTCCTGAGGTGGTTTCATTGTAACTAAGTCAGGATCTGATGATGTGATCCCAGGAAATTAAAAGGAGGAGAGAAAACCACTGTTTTTTTAGGTTCTTTCAAGATATTTCCATGTATGTTCACCGATTTCTCGGCTACCACATAACCGATTTCAATAATTTAAACAAAATTTGAATTAGATTCACTCCGTGGCGATTATATATCAATTTAAGTAGGATCGAATCATTGGGAGTGAACGTCTTTAGGTTAAAAGATGTGATTCTAAGATATTTATATGTCAAGCGATTAATTTTAAAATTTCTTGTTCTATTCGAAAGATTATACTCCTAAGGTGGCCCATAGTCACCAATTCAGGATTTTAATATGGTTTCAAGGAAATCGAAAGCCATTTCTTAGACTCTTTCAAGTTATTTTTGGGTGATAGCATCTGTGAGTCATCATTAACCGACTGCTGAGATCATGATGGAAGCCAGGACTCTGTATCGGTTAATGTAACACATGCGTAATTTGCTGATGACACCTCTTTGCTTTTTAAAGTTAAGAGACGACAGACATATGATAATGAATTAAATAATGCCCTTCCTAAAATTGTAAATTGGTTTAACGCTAATAATTTATTACTTAATGAAAAAAAAAACCAAATGTGTTAAATTTACATTACCAAATGTTAGTCAGAGACAGACATGTATTAATATTAATGGCGAGCAATTAGAACTCGTTAATTCAACAGTCTTTCTTGGCATAACGCTGGACTCCAAACTTCAATGGGGTCCTCATATTCATAACCTAGCCAAAAAACTTAGCTCTGCAGTGTATGCGATCAAGAAAATAAGACAATTGACCGATGTCGACACTGCAAAAATAGTATATTTTAACTATTTCCATAGTTTTATGACATATGGTATCCTATTGTGGGGTAGCGCTGCTGATGTAAATACAATATTTTTGTTACAAAAAAGGGCAATTCGTGCTATTTATAAATTAGGATCTAGGATATCTCTGAGGGATAGGTTTAGGGAAGTAAAAATTTTAACTTTAGTGTCGCAGTACATATATGAAAATCTTTTATATGTACATAAAAATATCAATAGTTTCAGCAAGAAAAGTGACGTTCACAAAGTAAATACTAGAAGTAAAAATAAGCTGTTGGTGCATGATACACGTCTACACAAAATAAGTCACTCTTTTATGGGGCAATGTATACACTTTTACAACAAAGTTCCCAATAAAATTCAAAATCTATCAATAAGTAAATTTAAATCTTTTATCAAACAGGTACTTTGTAAAAAGGCATACTACAATATTTCAGACTATGTAAATGATAAAAATCCTTGGGACTGATGATGCTCAATTACAGGATGCATAGGTAAACCAAATTAAAATGGAAATAACATAAAATTGTACGACTAAAAATTTTTTATTTAAAACATTAATTGTGTTTTAGTTTATTTGTATTATTGATAGTGTTTTTAAAAGAGTAACTATCGAGTTTCTTGCCGGATTCTTCTCGGTAGAAATCAACAACATTGTGAACCGGCGGGAAGGTGGGAGGGTTAAAAAAATAATATTTTATAACTTTGACGATTCAAAAGTGATTGTAAAATCCTTATTTGAATAAACCATTTTGACTTTGACTTTGACTTTGCATATTATTATTTGATGATATCCTATGGAAGAGTGGGTGATTGGGTTTAACGTTGTTATACGATAGTTGTTATCGATCAAACTGTGGACTGTACTGTAGGGGAGACCTTTTAAATGAAATTTTACAAAAACTTACATATTGCAGTACTTATTATAGTTTTACATATTTTATCTTATAATCAAAATCAAAAACATATTTATATTTCTCCTCAAACGTCAATCAGACAGGATTCGTACATATTTGCATTCCATAGTGGTCTGTTAGCAACAATAGTTTAAAAAGAAAATAAAAGTTTAATAAAAACTAAAAACACAGTGAATATTGGTATAAGGTGGCCTTAATAAACGAACTTTAAAAAAATATTAAACTGACTTCAAAGAACAGATGAAACCAAAGAACAGAAAAAAATAAACTCACTAAGAAGCAAAAAAAAACTGATAATAGACTTTTAATTTAAAGTACCAAAATATGTATCAGAGTTATTATTATTGTCTAATTTTGTTCAAAAATAACGTATGTAAGTATTATATTAATCATTACAATAACTAGATAAACTAACAGAAAACTTTACATTAACCCCTGATACCATTAAATAACTTTCTAAAAAAATACGAACGCAAAACCTTCGTGATAACTTAAAAAATACATATAATTTAAATTCATAAATAAGATTATAACGAAATAAACTAATTACCCTTACTAAATTAAATAAGCCGTCCATTCATACTGAAGTTAATTATTTTGTAAACTACGAGTACCCAAATCACAGTTCTGCTATGATATAATATTGTATATTTATATAGAATATTAACTAACTGTACCGTCATTCGAAGCCTATAAATGAGAAAAGCAACACTATTTTTCTAAGCTGTGGCGGAAGTGACGTCACCTTTTCCCGCGAATTGCACGTTCCCCTCTCTTCTTAATGCTAGTTAACATATTTGCCACCAGGTGGCGAGAGTTTACTTTCTTAGCAGAGAAATTTTCTGTGCCTCATTGGCAATCAATTTTTCAAACTGTGCGTACAAGTGAATAATAAATTTAACTTCACCTATAGTTTAAAATTAAAAAGAGCGAATCTGTGACTAGTAGTTACTCTACGTCATCGGAGTCCGAATCGGTCTCGAATTTGCAAGAAGCTACCCCGGTACAGGAGACACCTGCTGTCGCCGCTACCAACAGGAAAAGAAAATCACGTTCTTCGCATAGAACAGGCAACAAGCGTCGCAGGGTGTCTTCGAAACATGAACTGCGAAAGCTTACTAAAAATATATTTTATCCTGCGCAAGGATACAATAGTAACGCGCACGCCCCGCAGGGCTATTATAATGCGCCCAAACGGATTCCGCAGAACCGAGACAAAACTTGTCGTCCTGAAATGAATAGGGCATCTCGTAACAGATCGCAGTAAGATAATAGATCTGCCAAAGGTCAGCCAAGGAATAGTCAAACCACTAAAACCTTTTGTCCCCAGCGAAAATTCTTACCTTTGTAAAGCTATAGGTGGTAAAGGCTTGCTTACTTTGTATAAAATTGGGGGGAGCTTTGCGCACCAAAGACAATCCTGAAAATAATAAAAGGCTACACAATCCCATTCGGACAAAAACCCCTACTAGTTATACCATCCTCGATAAATCACAAATTTCGTACCCCCGTCTCACTCCAAATGAAAAAAGTCTTAAAAGATTTGAAGAATGCTGGAGTCATAGAAAATGCTCAGCTCTCTCCAAGTTTCATTTCCCCCATGTTCTTGACACCGAAAAGCGACGGGACCATGCGCCCAATTTTCGATTTGCGAAATCTGAACAAATTCCTAATCTCAACGAAATTCCGCTTGATAAACTTGAAAAAGATCCCAGATTTCTTACAGCCTCACGACTGGCTAGTGAAGATAGACCTATACCTCCAACGCATATTTTCACGTCAGGGTGGCCCCGTATCACAGAAGATTTCTAAGACAGAACATTTTCAACGAAAAAATACTGCAGATGACATGTTTACCTTTTGGCCTGACAACAGCACCACACGTTTCTGCAATGATAACCAACTGGGTCGCGCAGACTCTACGGGACAAGGGTATCAGAATTGTAACCTATCTAGACGACTAATTACTAGCAAGCCAGGACAAAACGGAGCTGTCCCGTCAAGTAGGCGAAACGGTGAATATTCTGGAGAGTTTAGGCTGGCAACTCAACTACAAAAATTCCATTTTGACTCCGCAGAAAAGCCTAGAATTTCTAGGGATATGTTGGGATCCATGGTTAGGTCTAAAATGGCTGCCTCTAATAAAGTGTCAAGCCCTAGAGAGAAAAATTTTACCTATACTCACACGAGAAACGGCAAATTTAAAGGAAATACAAAGCCTAATTGGCCTGATAAATTTTGCCAGTTTTCATGTAACAAGAGGTCGACTGAATCACCGATTCCTTCAATTTTGCAAAACGTTGTTAAATTTAAATTCCTGCTGCCGTTACCCATTTTCGAAGTTAGTGCAACAAGAAATGAAATGGTGGCTAAAGAAACGCAGTGCTCGTTCCCAACTACACACACCACCAGCTACCCACTTCATGACAACAGATGCATCAAGAATCGTGCTCTCTCTCCGCCATTCACTGTGCGACGTCTTCACCGGGTATTAGTGGAAACGTCAACAGACCAACCACCACCGAAAGTCAAGGAGATGTCACTACTACAAGTCTAGAGATGTGGGGGTGGACGTCAATAAGCGTTTTATTTTAGGTAAAATGCCGTTATTAATGTAAATAGGTAAGTAGTTTTTATAAGTAAGGTTTCTATTTGGTTATTTAGTTATTGTAATGATAAGTATGTACTTAGATACGTTATTTTAAACAAAAAAAGACAATAATAAAAAGTCTAATACGTATTGTTGTCTTAAAAATTAATAGTCTATTATCTGTTTTTTTTTTGCTTTTTAGTCAGTTTTTTTTGGTTTTTGTTTTTTGAAGTCAGTTTTTTTTTTTAAATTATAAAGTTAGTTTTATCATTAGCGTTAAGGTAAAGTCAAGTCTAATATATAGTGTTGTTCCATCAAATCGCATTCAATGCTAATTATACGCTCACTAAGAGACATTGCGTCACTTTGAATCTTTTTAAACGCTCGTAAACGTGAAATTGATTTTTTTTTGTTTCTTAAATCACTAAGATAGACGCCAACGTGAGAAGAACGAGAAATTTTGAATGGATGAAAATACAGCGGTGGTTTTAGTTTTAGTATTGCCAGGTATAATTTCTAATTTAAAAATAAAATTCAGACGCAGCCAAAAGCAATTAATGCGAAAACCTGCCATTTGCATAATAACATGTTGTTCACGGAAAGTTTAGAGATTTGTAGCAATCATAACAACAGATTATGGGCTAAGCGTACTGTAACTAGCTGTGAAATAAATAGGGAAAGCGTGAGGTATAAGATTACAAAAATAAATATTGGGTAGAGAGTCTATCATTAGATCTAGCATTGAAGAGTTAAAAAAAATTCAATAATAGAACTTATATCAATAATTTTGAAGAAAATTGATTTTAAAGAAATCAGGGTTTTCAAATATAATTAATCATTTTTTACGGACACGCAGTTCTTGAAGTACCCAATACATGTAGTCTTTAGAGATACCAAAACTCGTAAGCCAACACTGACACCACCAGTTAACTCGTATGTTATGTTAATTTTAAGGCCTACCTGCTGAGGTTACCGAACATCGTGCCAATGTCTTACAACGATTCTGCCATGACCACTAGGCTTCCACTGCAGAAGTCTAAATACGTCTACTGCTGTTTACAGTTTCGCAAAATTAACGTCTAGTTAATGTGGCACCGCTGGAGAGACTGTAACACTGCACAAACCCCGATGGAATCGAAACCCTTTTTCATAGTCCTTTTCACTAATGCTACGCTCTGTCTTCTGTATACCTAATCTGGCGCAGCGTACCTACGTATAGGGTGCTTAAGCCTTTTCGGAAAGCGGCTTGTTAGAGAGACAATTTGTAATGACCCTGGAAAACAGATAATAAAAGCTCCAAAGCGAGATCGGTGTATAGTTATATAATAATATGAAACCTCCTTCTTTCAGGAAAAGTATCCTCGCACTTCTGCTACAGGCCTCTGCCGTGGTTCCTTGAGGATCAAAGAATTAAAGAGCCTGTGGAGGGCTTTACACATCGGTGTTCCACCCGCTTTTTAAAGGTTTCTGACGCCATTCTGTCTTCACCCGCTGCCTCATTGCTCTTTATCTGTTTCAGGGCCTGTCTTATATCTTACAGGCTGATGTCAAGAATATCTTCAGTGTAATGACGTGTAATTTAACTCTAAAATCTTTTGCAATGATGTTGACAGGATCACTAGTTGAGGTGTATTACTGTCTATCAGTGGTCTCGAACGTTAAATTGCGAAATCGGTAGAGCTGTCCACTAAAATCGGTATATTTTTACCTATTTGTTCCCAAAATCGGTATATGACAAAAAAATACAAAATTCAATTAAATTCGTTTATTTATAATGAAATAGTCAACTTACAAACTAATTACAAACACACTTAAGACTTATTAATTATTCGTAGCTTATTTAAAAAAAAAAACTACAACAAAACAGCTAAATAGGCTGTCAACATAAAAATAATTACATAATTATTTCTAAGTACGATACCAGTGTTCTTTGGCCATATTCTCAGTCATTTTTGAATTTATTTCAAAGTCATAACAATTTGCGTCATTGAAGAGTCGTTTAGCATGTAATAGACCAGTGATTGACTCAGATAGCCTATTTCGTTGTTTTGTTTTCATAAGATTAATGTGCGAAAATATGCGTTCAACGTTGGCGGATGAATGCGGCAAAGATAAAATATTAAAGATAAAAGTAGGTAACAAAGGAAACATTTGAGTGTCATCGCTACGCTTTAATAAACTGACTTCTTCCCAAAATAGTTCTACTAGGCATCTGCATTTAAACAAATTTACTTGATCTGGTGTTAGATCTGCTGAACTACTAAGTTGTGTATTAGACGCCGCAGCACCATAGTATACGGCGTCAATATCCACAAAATTGCTAGGGTTTTTAAATTCAACATTTTCAATCGGCGTGCTGGCTAAATATTCTCTTTTTAAAAAGCAATCAAAAATAGTTCTTAATGTTCCAGTAGTTTTGTCATATAAATTGTGAATTTTCGGGTGTTCTGCTTGCATTTCTTTATTTAAATCGTTAAATAGTGGTAATACAAAATCTAGAAATTCCAAAAATAATAATGTTTTGGGATCTTGGAGCTTCTGTAATATATGCTCTGCAGCTAAAATATGATCATTATTAGATACTTGGTCTATGGAAAATAGTTTTAGAGCAGAAACTTGTTCCAATATTCTTTTCACTGCTGCATGGACTGATAACCAGCGGGTCTGAGAGTAAGAATTTTATGTACTTTTAAGTCACAAAAAATTTGAAAATTTTTAAACTCTGCCACTCTTTTTGGACTAGAAGTTGTAAATGTCCCTTACAAGATCCTCTACAAAGCGTGGCAGTTTAGCACAAGCATATGACGCGCAAAGGTGAAACGAATGGCAGGTGCATTTAAGTATAAAAATATTGGGAATTTCGTTTTGCAGCAACATTACAACAGAATAATTACGCCCCATCAGATGCAAAACCTATTACATTCTTTTTATACGAAATATCATTGATCCTAAAAAAGTTAACAATGTGTTCAAATAAGGATACTGCATTAGCATCTTCCAATGGAATAAGAGCTAAAAAGCAATCTTTGATGCGATGTTTTTTGGCATATCTCACGACTAGGCACAAGTGTTTGATTGTGCTAAGATCAGTGGACTCGTCAATAATAAGCGAAAACTTAGTTTGCCGCAGATCTTCACATAAATTATCGAAACTTTCTTTACCTATAATATGATCAATTATGGCGTGAGTTTTCGTCGTAGAGCATTTTATCTCTTCTGCTATTTTTGAATCAGGACAAATGGATTGTATCAGTTTCGGTAAGTGCTCCATAATAGTGAATGGCAGATTGTGTTCAGCAACAAACGAGGCCAATCTTATTTCACCTGAAATGTATGTCTAGTTATGTCTAGTGGTCATTAGAGCATTCACTATGTGTAGCAGGGGATTGCCAGGCCAGGATCCTCGTGTCCTACAGCGGTATGGGTTGTTGTGATGATGATGATGATGAAGACATCTAGTATAATACACAACGATTAGTAGAAAACAAAATAATAATAACAATGTAGGTAAATAGATAGTAGGTTGTAAAAAATAAGTAAATATTTTTACCTTGTTTAGCTAGTGTATCAGATTTTTGAGTTTTTTTCACAGTAAATGATGATATCTTCGGTTGTGATTTTATATATTTTGATGATACCAAGTGTCCTTGTGAAGAACTATGTTTCTTTAGAGCATCTTTCCCTGATGTTATGTCAACTCTTACAATAGGCATAGTTTACGCCTTTTCTACTTTCTTGCAGCCAGCTTGAAAATTCTTCCTCCCATTCTATAAAATTTTAGATATTTTTTTCTTTTTGCGCTTGTACTCGGTTCCTCGTCACATGACATTTTAACTAAATAATTTTCACAATTTTAAACACTTCGCAAACTTTCTTTTCGAAGTTAAGAATATTAATGAATCAATTAACCCCGAAATCCTGTATATATAGCCGAGCGAAAGTGAATTCCCGAACGGGAATCCCCTATAACAGGGATTTCTAAGCTGTGCGCTTACTATTGTTATTGAGGGATTCCCCTTAACGTAAAACATAAATTAAGAGGGCTGCCAGGTAAAAAAATCGGGAGAATTTCCACATATTCTCTGAAATCGTGGAAAAATCGTTGTATTTCGGTATTTCGGTAGGACAGAGCCCATATCGGTAGAAATACCGAAAAATTGGTAGGTTCAAGACCACTGCTGTCTATATAAACTATTAACCTGTCTCAATTATTTATGTTTGGAAAAAAAAAACTGCCAGTTTCATCTTTCGTTGTTTCCGAATCCACAGATCACTAGATTATACTTTTGAGCCTATGTTTCGTTCCATAACCTCTTTAACACGTGTTGATTGTAGATGATGCTAGTTTTAAAACAAATTCTGAGGTAGCAGTTGCCTTTGAACAGTTTTTTAAGAATATTCCATTCAAAACAACTGAACATCTAAACTCAAGTCCAATCTTAGCAGAAAAATTATTAAAAACTAGTGTTCCTGAATGTAACGTTCCCTTTGTATTTAAAAACATTAGTCCTACGGGTATCATTAATACATTTAAAACATTAGAAATTAAAAACACCACAGACCTTTGGGGACTTTCTGTAAAAACTATAAATTCAATTATTCATGTTATAGCACAACCCTTAGCCATTATTTTTAATAGTTGTGTTGATAGTGGTGTGTTTCCTGATGAGATGAAACTTAGCAAAGTTATACCTCTTTTTAAATCAGGTAGTTCAACAGATCCTAATAATTTTCGGCCTATTTCAATACTACCTATACTCAGTAAAGTTTTTGAAAAAATCATTCTTTGTCAAATGTTAAGCCATTTCTGTATTAATGAGCTACTTAGTAGTAAACAGTTTGGCTTTATGAAAGGCCGTTCCACAACCGATGCAGGAGTGGCACTATTAAAAAATATATATAACGCCTGGGAGGATTCGCATGACGCCCTTGGAGTGTTTTGTGATTTATCTAAGGCATTTGACTGTGTTCAACATGAAAATCTCATCAGGAAGCTACATCACTATGGTATTAGAGGCAAAGCTCTCGACCTTTTGACATCCTATATGAGTAGGAGAGTACAGAAAATAGATGTCAACGGTGAAAGATCTCCAGGATCAGCAGTCACTATGGGAGTCCCTCAGGGCTCAATTTTAGGTCCTTTTCTATTTCTTATTTACATTAATGATCTCCAATATAATGTGAAAAATCATGACATTGTCTTATTTGCTGATGACACCTCTTTGCTTTTTAAAGTTAAGAGACGACAGACATATTATAATGAATTAAAGGATGCCCTTTCTAAAATTGTAAATTGGTTTAACGCTAATAATTTGTTACTTAATGAAAAAAAAACCAAATGTGTTAAATTTACATTACCAAATGTTAGTCAGAGACAGACATGTATTAATATTAATGGCGAGCAATTAGAACTTTGTTAATTCAACAGTCTTTCTTGGCATAACGCTGGACTCCAAACTTCAATGGGGTCCTCATATTCATAACCTAGCCAAAAAACTTAGCTCTGCTGTGTATGCGATCAAGAAAATAAGACAATTGACCGATGTCGACACTGCAAAAATAGTATATTTTAGCTATTTCCATAGTTTAATGACATATGGTATCCTATTGTGGGGTAGCGCTGCTGATGTTAATACAATATTTTTGTTACAAAAAAGGGCAATTCGTGCTATTTATAAATTATTTACTTACTTATTTACTTACTTATTTATTTATTTATTTATATTTCTTTATATTTCTTAATGCCTATCGTGCAAATCGTGGTGCAAGAATGCAGGTTAACCTACCCTCATTTGACGGGGAAGCATTAAAATATTTCGCTATTTCGTACCTAAATATGTATTCTTTTATAAAAATAAGTTAAAATGGCCTACACCTTATCTATTTACTATCAGAACGTGAGGGGTTTGCGTACAAAGTCGCACATGTTTTACTCCGCTATCTCTAACTGTAATTACGACGTCATTTGTGTCACTGAATCGTGGTTAACAGCCGGATTTTACAGTAGCGAGTATTTTGATGCACGTTATATTGTTTTTCGTTGTGATCGGGACCCATTGAGCAGTGGCATGGAGCGTGGCGGCGGCGTCATGATCGCGGTCCGCCGCGAGCTATGTCCCGCGGTGCGCTCTGACGCATCGACGCTCACCGGCGCGCCCGATTACCTATGGGTGACCATGCCCGGATGTTCTTCCCGTGACGCAGCTGTAGCTAACTTACACATTATCTGCGCCTACATTCCTCATGGAAGATCACATGAACAGCAATTAACCACTTTTTTTGAACATATTGCTAACAGCTCAGTTAACACGCTGACAAATGACGTTTTTCTTGTTTTAGGTGATTTTAATATTTCTCAACCCAGCTGGGTGCACAATAACGCAAGTGATAGCATGTTTACTGGCCCAAGTAATCATCAGTTAGTCTTTCTTGTCAATGAATTTATGAGTTACTCCTCAATGTTGCAATATAATTCTGCTTTTAACTATAACAACCGATTTTATTAGACCTAGTTTTTTGCAACATTAAATGCGACGTGGTACACTGTACCCAGCCACTTGTGCCAGAAGACTTTCATCATAAAGCCTTGAATATTACCTTATCTGCGGACATTCAGAAAACCCTATCAAATAATAAACACATCAAAAAAATGTTCTTTAAAGCTGATTATGAAACCATCTGCAAAGAGCTCTTTGCAATTGACTGGAACAAAGAGTTCACAGCATTTACAGATATTAATTCCATCACAGATTACTTCTATAAAACCTTAAATAACTTAATAAGTAAATATGTACCTAACCGTACAATTAGCTCAAACTCCAAATACCCACCGTGGTACTCTAAGTCTTTAATAAAATTGAACAGAGAAAAATGTAAGTTCCACAAAAAATGGAAAAAATATGGTAATCAATGTGATTATAATAGCTTCTCTGTTTTAAGATCACGTTTCAAAAAAATGGAAAAAAATAATTATGAAATGTATATAGAAAATAGTGAAAATAATATCAGGAAAAATCCAAACTCCTTTTGGGCGTATATTAAATCCAAAAAACAGAATAATAACGACATCCCAGATAAAATGTTCTATCAAGGTCAAGTCTTAAATACCGGCATTGACATCTGTAACGCTTTTAATAACTATTTTCATTCTGTATTTGTAAAACACAATGAAAATAACACTAGATCTCACCAAGCTAAAAGCGATTGTATTGTAGACATAAACACAATTAAAATACTTAAAGACTCGGTTCGCCATGAATTAAATACAATTAATATCAACAAAGGTGCAGGCTATGATGGAATCCATCCCTACTTTATTTTTAAGTGCTCAAAGCAGCTCCTAATTCCAATTGTTTACATATACCAGCTGTCAATCAGTTCAGGAACTTTTCCCGAAATTTGGAAAAAATCTATCGTTACACCAATTCCTAAAAACACTAAAACTAACCAAATAACCGAGTATAGACCTATCTCAAAACCAAGTATATTCGGTAAAATACTTGAAAAAATGGTGACCTCTCAGCTATCATATGCTTATGTTAACCAAATATCCAATAATCAACATGGTTTTATAAAGGGACGAAGCGTTGAATCTAACTTACTTACTTTTACAGAGTTTGTACTATCTGCAAACGACAAAAATCTTCAGGTGGATGTTGTGTACACCGACTTTTCTAAAGCATTTGACAAAATAAATCACAATCTTTTGTTAGAGAAGCTTTGGGGGAACGGTGTGCACGGCAGCCTCCTAAGATGGATAGAGTCATATGTTAAGAATCGCTCCCAAGCAGTTTTTCTAAAGGGTTACTGTTCTGAATTCCTAGATATACCCTCAGGAATTCCACAGGGATCTCATATCGGACCGTTGCTTTTTAATATTTATATCAATGATATTCATGGTAAACTAGATGACTCCAGCAACCTTCTAATGTATGCTGACGATGCCAAACTATATAGAATTATTTCAAAAGAAACTGACTGTGTTAAATTACAATCGGAACTTGACACTCTTGCTGGATACTGTCACGATAATCAACTTTTCTTAAATATAGATAAATGCTCTGTCATAAGCTACACACGCAAAAAGAAACCAATATACTTCTCTTACAAGTTATTTGACAAATCACTTGTGCGTGTACAAAGCGTACGTGACCTAGGAGTTATTATAGATGACAAATTATCGTTTAACGAACACATTGACTCCATAATCCTAAAAGCATACAGGAACCTCGGCTTCATCAGCAGAGTCACTAAGCCATTTAAACATATATTGACACTTAAAATATTATATTTCACCTTTATTAGGTCTGTTCTCGAATTTGCATCTGTTGTTTGGTCACCCCAATACAAATGTCACATCGAAAGGATCGAAAAAATTCAGAAAAAATTCATTGTACTGCTTAATTACAGATATGGAAACGTAAATAGTGAACTATTCCCAAAAAGATTCAACATTTCTTCTCTTGAAAACCGACGAATTATAATAGATCAATGTACATTATTTAAAATAATTAACAATAAAATACAATGTCCACAGTTATTGAATAACATATCTTTTATCAGCCATAGTAAATTCTTAGCTCGCCCCTCACGTGTAAGGAAATTAAACGATAAGTATTTACATGTATTTGTAACCCCGAAAGCATCAAAAAAATATACCGAAAACAGATTCTGTATACGCGCACCCGATTACTATAATAAACACTTTTGTGGATTGGACCAACTTAACTCACATATAGATATATTCAGTAATTCAGTAGCAACTTTCAAAATATCTGTAAGAAAACGACTTGATCAATTTTACCATCATCTGTAATTTCACTTAATGTCTTTCTAATGTAATGTAATATGCCGATTTTAAGATATATATATATATACATATTAGTACCTACCCCCTAAATATCCCAATGTCAATTTCTTTAAAAATTTAATGATATATTCAAAAATATTAAAAATAATTAAAATTGCTGTGTTCAGGATTAAATTAAACAATATTAAGTAAATATTTTATATTGTTGGATTTAATTCTTAACAATCTCACAGTGTTAAAAAATAAATACATATACACTTTGTAATTATTCCTTTATTTAGCTCAGTTATAGGTACTCGTATGCTTGTAAACCTTATTGTAAATACAATAACCTCTTTCAATCAATAATTTATACTTACAATAACAATATTTTACCATCTTATTTTATGTAACCTAAATTGATTCTGTTTCTTTTATTTCAAAATATAAATTAATCTCGCCTTGTGCTTAACTACAATGTCTCAACCATGTACTTAATTATAGCTCTTAATAATTATCATAATTAATCATGTAACGACACTATAGGTCTAATTAATTAAATAAAATGTATTGTATTTGTCACTGTCTGTAAATGACCGTTTGTTGTCTTAAAATGAATAAATAAATAAATAAATAAATAAATAAATTAGGATCTAGGATATCTCTGAGGGATAAGTTTAGGGACGTAAAAATTTTAACTTTAGTGTCGCAGTACATATATGAAAATCTTTTATATGTACATAAAAATATCAATAGTTTCAGCAAGAAAAGTGACGTTCACAAAGTAAATACTAGAAGTAAAAATAAGCTGTTGGTGCATGATACACGTCTACACAAAATAAGTAACTCTTTTATGGGGCAATGTATACACTTTTACAACAAAGTTCCCAATAAAATTCAAAATCTATCAATAAGTAAATTTAAATCTTTTATCAAGCAGGTACTTTGTAAAAAGGCTTACTACAATATTTCAGACTATGTAAATGATAAAAATCCTTGGGACTGATGATGCTCAATTACAGGATGCATAGGTAAACCAAATTAAAATGGAAATAACATAAAATTGTACGACTAAAAATTTTTTATTTAAAACATTAATTGTATTTTAGTGTTTTTAAAAGAGTAACTATCGAGTTTCTTACCGGATTCTTCTCGGTAGAAATCAACAACATTGTGAACCGGCGGGAAGGTGGGAGGGTTCAAAAAATAATATTTTATAACTTTGACGATTCAAAAGTGATTGTAAAATCCTTATTTGAATAAACCATTTTGACTTTTTGACTTTTGACTTTAGCTTTTGAGATTTGCTATTCAGCGATGTTAAAGAAGAGCAGCACAGGCGTGTTTTCATTACATTTTTTTTATTTTCATTTCTTAAGCTTTCTGTTCTGTCAACGTCACGCCGCCAACGCCGCCGGTTTATTTACTATGGGCGCTCATATCTATTCCTACAAATAGATAGACAGACAGATGCGCATGCTGAAACTCTAAGGGTTCCTTGTTGACTACGGAACCCTATAACAGTTGCCGATCACAGCCCGTAGGCTGATTAGGAGAGCTCAGTCGTAAGCGTAGATTATGCTACGGTGCCAATCTTGTTGTCTGAGGTCATATTTATGTTTCTTTTGTTGTTTGTTCTTTTCTGTCGTAGAGCGTAGCTATTAACGTAGCAATGACTACAAGCAAAGAGCGCTCTATAATCAACTCAACATGAAAGATAACTTTGAACTACGAGTATTTTGAATAGAACAATACGCGATATAACAGTCGTATTGTTATGATTTAAATGTCGAACACCGCCCTTCTTCATTAAGCTATTATGTACCATTCAACTCATTTATACATTTCTTAATTAAAGACGTCTAGACAGAGCAATGATAAGGTTAGGTGCGTGGCAACACGGGGGGCGACTGCACTCGACTAGCATATTGTCGTTACTTATACCTATTCGAGTGCTGTCCAGCCAGTCATAAATTTTGTCGCGGCGCTATAACTGTCTTAATGTCAGATATATCAAAGGCGATGACTGACCGAAACATGAAAGTGTACTTGCCGAAGCAGTGTATTGGCAAATAAAAATGAAGGGTTTGTGGGGTGTAGTTCTATTTGTCGCTACACAAAGAATTGGTGAGGTACGCCTGCTGTATTATGTAAGGAAGCGCGCGCACTGCACGAATATTTATCGGCAGGTAGTTCATACAAATTCGAGACACAAGGATAAACTCAACCAAAAGTCACTAGCTGGAATAGTTCTCCCACGTGACATACTAAATAGTAACGTGACAATTGTTTATAGTGTCACCTCTAGTGTACATCATAGCTCAGTGTCCTTTATTTCTCATCGGTAAATGCAATTTCATCTGTCTCGAAAGTGGTTCTCGAATGGAGGCCACTGACTGGCAAACGCAGCGTCGGAAAACCGCCCACTAGCTGGTCAGACGACATAGCGAAGGCCGCAGGAAATCTATGGGGGAGGCCTATGTTCAGCAGTGGACTTCTTGCGGCTGAGATGATGATAATGTGAAATGTTATTTCAAGGTACATATTTAAAAATGTATTAAAGTAAATGTTCACGAGCATAAGCAGACGCCATCATTCTGTCTGAAAAGGTATTATGTATGAATATTTTGTATGAATAGTACCTTTTTGTAATCTAAAACTTTTATAGACTTAATTTTAAAATGTTTAATACCTATAAAATATTAATATAGTTAGCTTACTGTTGTGTTTTATGTTTTTTAAGAGTTTCAGATTTTTATTAGAATCCGCCATTTTGCAAGTAGTCGAGACTGAGACGACTGTTGACAAAACTTGAGTAAACTCACTAAGAGCCAAGCAGGGACTACTATCAAACATCGCTACTACGGTTCACTTTCTGAAATCGTTTTTTTCATCAATTTTTTTAAATAATAAAAAAAAGTTTTCTATTTTGTCAACAATTATTTGTCAAAATGTTTAAGATCTATCAACTTCAAAATTAGAAGTTAGCGATTGTTGTTATAGGCTGGTTTATTATAAATACAATCTATTCCCTCCGATTTCACCTACGTCATATATAACTTACAGCAACTCAGAAAGTATGAGGTGGAATGGAAAATGTTTCAAATCAATCCGTTTGGTAATTTCTGCGTTATAAAGCGATCAACAAAACCTTGATTCCTCTTTATTGTGTTTTTATAATTAATTAATATTCTTTTTTTTGGAATGTACAAGTTTAGTTATTTCAGTTTAGGCGTATTCTATTGTTAAACCTATTTTAATATCCGTGACATCCTCAAGTAATGCAATAGCGTTTGTCTAATACGAATAGAAAAATTTAAATGTCGTTTGAAATCGATAAATCATAGTACCTACCTAACTCTGAATATCCGCTAGCATAATACAAATATTTGATCGGCGCTTTGCTAGACTGCTTGGTGTTGGGACGTTGCCCAATTTTAATAATGTGATTTGCGCACACTTCACTCCTCAACGATATTTTGAGATGTGTACATATTACCATTACTCGCCTCCTATATTACTTAAACAGCAGCTGTGACTGCAATAGACGCTCATATTAATTATTATAGTTATTCGCACAGGAAGCAACTAGTTGCCTGTAAACTGTTGAAATAGATGAATAATTTTCGAGATTAAATTAGATTTTTTAATTTCTATTTGTAATCGTCGATTCGCCGCAGACTTACAACTTGCAACGTGTCGTCTTAAGAATGAGCGATGATTGTTTATTTTCATGGTTTTAAGAACTCACGTTAAAAATTTAAGTGCTATTTATAAATCAAGCTCTTTTATTTGATTCTCTACTCAGGCAATATTGTAAACATTATATTTTTCGACCCCCTATTAGACCCCATATCTCTGTAACCCCCGAATAAATTTGTCTCATGGTCAAATTTTAAAATTGGATTGAATATAATGTACTCGTCTACAAAATTTCATAAAGTTTACATTATAACGATACTCAAGGTTTCGTCGAACTAACATACATGGCACATACAAACATACATTAAACCCCGATTCAACCCCCTGTCCCCTTTAAGAACTCGCTGGCTTAGCTTGTGTAACTGTCCAAACTCAGGCAAAAGCCAACTACATCCGTAAAGTACTATGCGTTACAACTGAGTTAGCGCACGGTCAGGCGCCACATTGTACGTGAGTTTCTACGGTGTGCTCGCTGCTCTGTACTACTCGTAGTTACGGATTTTTGCCACCAAGCTCATTTGAAACGCATAGTACACTATTGTAACATAACTATACTACATTTGTAACTCTTAGTACAGCTGGTAGGTACAGCGATAAATTCGGTTTATAGCTCTCCGGAAATTGCTGGCCCATTCATCTCGAGCGTCGGTTTTCTTGTGCTTACGTGTATTTGCGCGTTCACGTTAGGTAAACGTATAAACTTTCCTTTGAAGTCCGATGACATGTCAATAATGTATTCGATTACGGACTTACGGTGTTTTAGTTACGGCACCAGTTAAACTTCTGAAGTTTCGCATAGAAATTGTAAATGACGAGTTTATTTTGTGTCAGTGGCAACACTGGCAGCCATCTAGGTCTTATAAATATATTAATCTATGGATACCTACGCATTTTACTACCTGATCCTTTATTGGCTTGATCCATACTAATATTGTAAATGCAAAAGTAACTTTGTCTGTGTCTGTCTGTCTGTTACCTCTCTACGCTTAATCCGGTAAACCAATTTAGAAGAACGGTTTAGTACCGAGATAGTTTGAGTCCCGGGAAAAGACATAGGATAGTTTTTGTCCCGAAAATTCGCTTAAACGAACTATACATAGCTACAGCTATAGCTTGCTATAGCAAACTTCATTAGTAAAATTAAGGAGATGACGTAAGAATACCACGCCTATAGCCACATAGTGATCGTATAAGGGTTCTTATTTCTTTTCCTTTTGAAGTACGGAACCCTTAAAACAATTTATTCTAACAGTAGAAAGCGATCATAAGCTTATGGCTCTCCTCTAAACATCACTTTGAATATTTCTAAATACATTAAAATATATTGCGTGTAAGTTGTTTACCTAAAAGACGATAAATACTGAATAGTTTGTGCATAACAATTTAGATGAGAATATTATCTTGTTTCATTCTTTTTAAGGCGTTGTTCAGTAGTCCGTTTTTAGTTTTTGGACTTATTTTTTAATTTACGGAACCCTAAATTAATGCGTGTGCAACACACACTTGGTCGGGTTTTTGTGTAATGAAACAAATTAAAAAAATCTTCACATCTCAAAGACGAAAATCCACACCGAACGGGTTGGCATGAGACCCAACTTTCAGTAGTTTTCAAGCTACCCAAAGGCCTTTCAAGCTTAAGAATATGTGCCACTATATACCATACATACTAGCAGTCACCATCATCCAAAGACTGAACACGCCAGATGGTGCGAAGTCATTCCAATAAAGGAATACAATTGGGCCACAAGCTCGGCTACTCCTCAGTCACTGTCAATAAAAATATTCTGTTCACAATCACGGCTGTATTATGACAACTATTTGGTTACACTTGCCTTAATGTCTGGATCTCGAAAACAGCGCTACCTACCGGATCCAAATATAGTTAAAAAATAATTTTATCAAAATCGGTCAAGTCGTTTAGAACATAATTTCTTACCACTGCCACTCCAAAAAAAAACATCTCGGTCCATTGTAACCTTCGCTCCGCTCAGGATTATACTCTAGAATTAGAAAATTAGCTTACAAGGTACATGACATACTCAAAATAAAAGGATGGGTTAACTCTGAAGCCACTAAATTACAAGCTTATGTATCAAACAGAGTAAGGGTAGTCCAGGGCTTGACCGCTACATGGCGCTGGGGTTTCGTAAAAACAACCCAAAACCCGGCTGATTACATAAGCAGAGTTTTAAAACCGACAGAGCCTATCACGTGTGGAATGTGATAGAATGACCCGGAGTTATGTACAGTGAGTATGAATTCAATGAAAATTTGTCCATAAAAAATTAAGAGAACTTACCCAAGGTAAAGACTGGTTCAGTATTCTCCTCTGCTGTGGACCCCGCTGTTACTGTTTTTGCCCCTGCTATGCTACTCCTTACCCTGAAACAAACTGAAATCCCACATATATCAGACAGATATTCTGATATTTCCAAAATAAAACGTGTATTGGCCTATGTCCTTCATTCTACCATAGCATTAAGAACCACTATAATAAACAAGGATTGCTAACAAGCTACCTAACAAGCATGGAGCTTGGACAACAGCTTTATTTCATCGAAGAAATAAATTCACTGCATAAAGGTGAAAATGTCAAGAGCTCCCTGAAACCTTTACATCCATTTTTAGACAATATGGGCTTGGTACGAGTTTCATACAGTTTCATACAACCAAAAACAACCAATAATATTAAGGGATCAAAATTTACAGACTTAGTCAAATCGAGTGAGCACCTTAGACTGCTTAATGCAGGGCCAAAATTATTATTATCACAGCTAAAACAAAGATACGGGCTTGTAAACGGGTTACGTAAAGTACAAAAGGTAACTCATGGATGCTTGTCTTGTTTCAGAATGAAAGTAGTTTGTGCAAAACAACAAAAAAGCTCGCTGCCTCACGCGTATTGTAAGTTGTCGGGTAAAACTATGCTGCTCCAATTCAAATTAAAAACTCGAGAATAAGAAGAGCATTGCTCACTACAGAATATATATGCGTGTTTGTCTGCTTTAATACAAAGGTTATTCACTTGGAATTCGCCTCAGACCTAACAATTGCTACATTCCTTGCCTGCTTTAAAAGATTTATCTCGCGACGTGTCATGCCCAGCGAAGTTTTTTGCGACAATGAAAGCGCGTTTAAAAGTGCGGCCAGACATTTAGTTAAATTGTAAAAACTTAATAGCTCCAAGCGCTCCAAGCGAGCATCAAGCACTCGTACATAGCTTCACAGCTCAAAATGGTATCAAATTTAATTTTAAAACAAGCTATTCACCTGTGTTCGCTAGTTTTGCTATCAAAAGAGTGTATTTACATACCAGCAGTCAAATACAATTTTGTACCAAATTAAAGGCATATTAAATTCAAGGCCTTTAATGCCACTGTCTTTGGATGTCTCAGACTATAGTTACCAAACTCCAACGCATTTTCTAATAGGTACTCCTATTACCGCGTATTCTGAACCAGATATTTCTGATGTGCACACGAATAAACTAAGATATTGGCAGATAGTCAAAGGTATAAACCAAGGCTTTTGGAAGGTTTGGCACAAACAGTATATGAATACTTTTAGTATACTACAGTGCAGACAAAAATGGCGCGATTATGTGCCTAATATCTCTGTTGGGAATTAAGTACTGCACAGGGAATCGAACTCTCCACCTCTTTATTGGCCAGTAGCACGGCGACCGCTTACTGGCAGGCGGGCTGTAAGTCTGTTTGCCACCTTAGTAGTATAAAAAAGGACGGATATCAAAGGTATCTTTTGGTCGCGACAATAAGGTCAGGGTTGAAGTTACTAATGGGAAGGTCTATAGTCGCTCCCTTTCTGGCATATGTTTAGTACCTATATGAAACAACATTTACTTTAATAAATAATATTGATAAATTTTACTTACTTTTTCTCTATTGGACATAGTATTATTAAAGTTACCTATATTCAAATAAAAATTGTACTTAATAACCTTGTTTAGAATATAAGAATAGATAGTTATGTATTGTATTTCTCATGGGCGTAGCCAGGTACGGGCAGGGGGAGCCAGCTGCACCCCCCCTAGCCGGGCATGGGTTGGCATATTTTCGGGATAATTTGGTCATTTAAAAAAGTACCTATTCGGATCACCCGCATTTTTTTCTCCTACTACACTGCACCGTCTTCCAACAGTCGTCCGTACAACCTTCCACATGTAGAGAGACGGGCAGTTCGTAAGTGTTTTGATGTTAAGTCGTGTTGGCCCGCCATTGCTTTAGTAGGGATTTTGTACGGTCGCCACTACAGGATCGTCTAAAGGTGCGTACAGATTATTTGCAACCCAACATTTCCTATACATTTTAATGTGTTCGCAAACGCACTGGAATAAACTGCGCGCACGCTATGTGCATTAGCAGGGCACACGTTGATTTCAGCCTATTGTCGGTTTTTCGAAAAACGCTTTGAGTGCGCGCAGTGTAATCTGGACCGCTAACTCGCGGCGGACCTAATGCCCGCAATATTTGAATTGTCAATTGTAACAATAGATGGAGATGACGACTGGGACTTTTTTTATACACTGGTGTAATAAAATAATTAAAACACCAATATAGTCATGTACACTTCAAGATCAAACGGCGCTAAGCACTGCCGGGAATGGCCGTTGTAGACGCACGCAGCGTGCGCGCGGACCGTCCACATACATTCTTGTTGCATTGCATCTTGTGTTGCAAATAATCTGTACCAACCTTAACAGTCAACTGTTCGTCCAACCTTTCACGAGTAGAGATGTAGTTCCTCAGTTTTTGATGATGTAAGGTCGAGTTGACACGCGACCGCTTTATTCGGTTATCGGTGTAGGATTTCAACGTCATCTTCTCAATTATAGAAAAAATCCGACGCTTGACGTTTTAAAGTAACCTATGTCCATCCTACGGACTCAAACTATCTCCATGCCAAATTTTCTTCCGGTTATACCCGCCCTAAATCGATTATCGGTGTAGGCTTTCAACGGCAACTCCTTAATTAAAGAAAAAAAACGACTCACGTTTCAAGTAGCCTATGTCAGCAAATAGACAGACAGAGTTACTTTAGCATTAATGATATAAGTATGGACTACTTGTCCCAAAAATAGCAGGTAAGAGCACTGCAGTATAGACGACGTAAAGACGTGACGAAGCTTCCTAAATCCTGCCCAACCTAAATGGACCCTCTCCTTTTCGGCTTCTTTTTCGAAATAATTTTCCTTCAGGACGACTTCGTCCACTTTCCCAACTCCTCCACTTTTTAAACTCATCCTCCTAAAATTAGCGCTACTACGGGTAATACCACGGGTAAGTAGCTATAGGATAGCCATTGTCCATTTTACAATCCGTCCAAATTTCTAACTAGTCCACTTTTTCACTTGTCTTCCAAAAACGTTTACCTACATTATTGTCAGTGTCGTTTCAAGGGTTCTACAAGGACCCTTTATAAAGTTTAAATTAATATAAAATACTAAGTTCTTTGAATTTTATAAAAATTTCAACTTGATCCCTATTTTTGAGGAAAAGGGTCTTGATAGACAGCTGGACAAACGGACAGACGGACAACAAAGGGATCCTGGGTTCCGTTTTTCCGTTTGAGGGACAGAATAATTAAAATAAAAAAAAAAACGTGAAATTATAATAATTTTAATAACAAAAGATAAAAGATTATGCTAAAACTAATCTTATTTTGGATCTTAACATAAAAATGAATGGGAGTGTTTTTATTAAATTGTGATAAAAAAAAACTCTAGACACTTCAATTTGATAAGTATAATTTTTTTCAGAAAATTTATAGGAGATATTATATTCGCATTTATTTGTTTTCGCAGCTTTGAACATTGTTTGTCAAAATAAATATCTGCTGTTCTTCGGTTATTTGGAAATGGATGAAATATGCTCGTAATGGCCTCTCTTTTTAAAATGCTGCATATCTTATAAACATTTGAGTGACCTTTTCTAGAGAATTTCTGATTTAATCTTCGATGGTTCCTTCTGCTGATTTGTTTGTTCATTGTTATTTTGTGCACAACTTAGCATATTAAAATCTTTTTAAACCACTGCTCTTCAAAATATTTCCTACATTTTTGCCATTCAAGGAAGTGGACGGGTTAGGAAAGTGAATGAGTTAGGAACTGGATGAGTCAGGAAAGTGGAGGCCAGTTGGGTAAGGGGACGAAGTCGTTCTTAAGAATGATCTTTACCCAACTGCGCTATAATATTATCGTCAGAAAATTGTAGGTGTAAGATTTACTCGCTGTTTAAATTTACTCATGCCATGTCCTTTCCAGTTATCAAGACTTAGATAACTGTTTCGAGGACATGACATCCCTTTTTCACTCCTTTTTGTAGCTTGATAAGTCATGTTTGACTGTTTTGTAGAACTGATTTCGTTGTCGATTCACACACACATCTCAAACACCTCGACGTATTACTAGTCAACTTTTTCATAGTCCACAGAGGATCTTTCAAGAAAGGCCAGAAGATTTCTAATCTATTAGTGAAAATGAGCTTAATTGAGATTATAAGTGTGGCCAGATCTGGCAATATTTTTTCAGCTGGGTGTTATCTACCGTATTGAAAAATATAATTTATCAAAATCAAGAGCAGAAGTAGCTTCATGCCTATGGAGTTTTACCATATAAATAAAAATAGAGTAAAGTGCCTTCTATGCCATTTTTGCCGTATGAAAACAACATTTTGTACCTAGTCTGCTCCCCCCTAGCCCAAAATCTGGCTACGCCCCTGGTATTTCTTAAAGCAAAACTCGCGTTCATAGAACTCACGGGCAGTAATGACGCGCTTATCAATTATGTACCACTTCCCAAGCCAAAATTTATAAATTCTCTGGTGGTGGTGTTGTTTTCTCTACTTCTATTACTGCCATTTTAATTATGTTTTGGAGAGTTTTATTTATTTATTCTTCTTATATTTTTATTTATTTACTTGCAAATGTGATGAAAAAAAATGTGTGTAATACGAGCGGTGCGGATATTACAAACTCGAGTCATTAAAGCGTTATATCTCCGACCTTGGGCTTTTAAATAGCCTCTCATTAGTTTTTTTCTCCTTACTACCATTAATACACAATGTACTATTTTATCCCAATTTTTATATTGCTTCGCGGCGCTCAAGTTTAGGGTCCAGTGCTTTATGATGTTTTGATTTATATAACCATTGTTGTTATTTAAATCTATGCAGTAGTTTATAACCCATTGAGAAATTTTCTTTTTTTTTTTTGGTTTTACGTGTAGTTTTATAAAATTTTATGTTATCTGGTATTTGTTGGAATCTGTATTGATGAATACCGTTCTTATATATTTTGCAACGCCTATTAACCATATGGTATTTTTATTTCATCATTATTATATATACGTATTAACTTCAAATAAAATTATTAAAAATAAAACTTCAAATAAATTGTACTGAAAAACAGATATATTAAGATAATACTTTTAACACGGCCCGTTGAAAAACATTCTTCAATGCTTTAGTTTTTATTTTATATTTATGAGTCGTTGAAAAGAATTTTCATTTATTTTAAAATAGAATTTACGTAAGAGCAGACATTCGTTTCTTAATTCTATAATTAAACAAGATGTTGAAACAAAAAAAAAGACTAAAAAATTGTATCATTGTCATTATTTCTTAGATTTTAGGGAATCTAATGTTTTAGAGCATTAACGTACCCAAATCAACAAAAAATATAGTTTTAGGCGTCTTGTCTTTATTATTTTTGAACAGCAGGTTTTTGTTTTATTAAGTTTTATTGAAATGTTTCGATATTTTACTATAAATTGTGGTTTTTAATTAAGATGATAAATTCAAAACAGA
Organism: Apoda limacodes; assembly: GCA_946406115.1. Lineage (NCBI taxonomy): Eukaryota > Metazoa > Arthropoda > Insecta > Lepidoptera > Limacodidae > Apoda > Apoda limacodes. The sequence continues at coordinate 46,167,140 of OX291540.1, forward strand.
TAGAGGTCTGTTTTTGTTGTACCTTGTTTTAATTTGACGTAAATACGTCATTAATCAGAATGCTGGTTTGAAAAGTAGTGGGTATCGAAGTAGAGTGTATTTATTTGTGAAATAATAAGTGTAAGGTAACACGCCCCTATTGTCCTTCTTCTTAATGTTATTTTAAAAGATTTGAAATTTTACTTGAATACGCGTGATATTATAACAAACAGAAAAACAGAAATTCAAAATATCTTTACGGAGACGGCTTGTCATTCGACACCCGTGCTTTTTAACTTGGCGTCTAGGTATATAATTGGTTAATATGATCCAAAAAGTTTTAAATTAACTGTTTTTGCTTGAGATAACATACGCGTCGCTGCTATACTTCTTAGTGGCTGCAGTTATTAACTTTGCATAAAAAAATAGTTATAAAAAAGATAAATAAATTTGACTTACAAAAATAGACGACAACAAAGTGTTTGTGTATTAAATTTGTTCCTAATAGTAACGCCTTAAAATAAACGCATCTATCAAGGTTTTCCTTACTTTTTATATTCAGATATTTCTGTACAAACTGCGAGGCGAGGTCATTATCTTGGACATTCTCTTGAGAAAAATAGGCTATCTATATATAAATAATGAGTGATCAGACAACCACCTGGATTTATAGAGCTGTTACAAAAGAATATGAAAAAGGTGATTTGTAACCTCTTTTCAGTTTTATAGATTGCATACGTAGTTGTACTAATGCTACTAAAAACTACTAAATTCAAGCTGGCAAACCCTACTTCACATAGCAGGCATAATAACAGATCACTCCCCCCCCGTATCACCCATCTCTTCTATTTCGGCATAACCTACCGATAGTCCACTATGCAGTATATATAGCCTAGTTCACAATTTTAAAAACCTGTTCATTAGTAGATAAAATATTGATCATCTAGTCCTATTAGCATTTCCAAAAAATTCAAACAATTGAAACTATATTTTTTGTCGACGTTTTTTAAATACTAAAAATTATGAGCGATACACAAACAAAGCTCCGGGACATTCCTGAAACCATGAAAGAAAAAGGTACTCAGTAACTTCATAAATTTCATCAAATGATTTGTGATGACTTATAAAAACAAAAGACTGATTTATAGTTATTTATTTATTGTATCACTGTGAAACTGTAGTCAGGTTTATGATTTAGTATATATTAATGTTAGATCGGTAGCATTTTAGATTTACTGTGTTATTAATAATATAATTTATTGTATAAATTATTGCGGCATTATTCGTTTGAGGAAAACGAACCAATTAAGAAATAAAATGAGTGTTGAATTATTTGTTTTAAACACAGTAAACTAGTTTTTAGGTCGGATTTAATTTTATTAGTTTAGTTTAACGTATACTTTGATGCCATAATTTGTTCATTTAGTATAAAATATTGCCTCGTTTATTTGGCTTTCGTAGCCAAATGGTTAAGATGAAACCCTTATAGTTTTTACATTCATCAAATTATTTTGAAGCAAATCGATTTCCAAGTTTTTAAATATTCGCAGTAAATATTTGTATTCTATGGAACCCCAACTAAATGCAAATACCTACTGCACTCACTTGGCTGGTTTTGAATCATTGGACTGGATTTGTCTCCGATGCCATTACGAGTAATTCCTCTGTTGTTGCAAGCGTCCATAGAATACGGTGTTGCCGTCTCTCTAGAAATCTTTTCATACTCTTGAGAAATCCAACAGCTGGTAGTTAAATATGTATTCTCTAGGGTAAATATCGAGTAAACATTCCACAACCTAAAAGCGTTTGCGGGAGAAAGCTTTTCCGAAGTCCCATTGTATGTGTCCATTTAGGTGCTAAGGTGTACAATATCGGCTTATCATCTAATTATATTAATACAAAAAGTGGCCTTATCGCTAAATCGAGATTTCTACCAGACGTCGTGGTTGTAACTAAAACTGATCTCAGTTTTTATTGCAATATCCGTGTTTTCCACAGCTCATACACGAGAAACAGTTTTAGATTTTATTCTGACATGCACAGAGTTAATTTTAGACTTGATTTGTTATTTCAGCTTTCTAGGTCAAATCGTACGTGACGCACAGGGGCCTTATTGTGAACCGTCTCGAGTACGCAAGACTCGTGAATTTGGGATTAATGTATGTAAGTTCTTTCAAGGGTTTCGAGGTGTAGGACTTACTTGGCCTCTTCCAAGGCTGGTACGTTAGAGACATAAAGATAGCATGAGCTAAACAGTAGGTACTCCAAATAAAAATTAGTTTTAGGAACTTTATTTTCTATAGGTACCTTATTATTAAATCAGATAGAAGAAAAATAAAAATCAGTTTTACACAATCCATTTCCAAATATAATGAAACTAAAATTAGTAATTTATTATAATTTTTTTTTTTTTTAAATATAGCCTTGATCTAGGGTTGCAAAAATTATTTCATGAATTCAAAGTTTCGGAAACCCACTTACCTAGATATTATTTCTTCCGTGGGAATTTGTTAAAAATGAAAGAAACAAAGTTATTGTGATTTGATTGACCCAGAATTTTTTGACTCAATAAATCTCTATAAGGTTGCAGGCAATTCGTTTTGAAACAGATTCAGTTCGAAACTCAACAACATAAAACGTTAATAGATATGTGTTTATACGTACTCTAAAAGACTGTTTACAGTAAACATTGAGGTCGTAAACATTCCCTTTGTTACAATGTTACGTTGAGTGATAATTCAAATTATATGGGCCGACATTTTGTAATGTGGAACGTCATAAAATGGCCGCATGTTGACTTTAAAATGTTTCGTGTAGGATATGATTTCGGAATCGTAAACACGTTGTGTTACGCAAAAAAATCCTGCAAAGAATTATATATCAACGAAATTGCCAGATTTTTGCCAGGAAACTCACGACTGTTCTACTAATGTCATAACATAAACCTCATGATTTTAACTCTCATGTAGACTTTGATGTGAAATAAAAAGATACGGTCCAAAACCATGTATTTGTATACAGCTGCCTAAAAAAAGGTAAGTATGTGTTTTTGCAGGGTTCATTCTCGTGAATATGTATTTATGTGGGTTTATTCGTACCAACATAACTTCTTAACATTCTTACCTATATAATATAACGCGTAAGATTCCTATAGCAAATCGTTGATTAGTTATAGTAAAGTAATAGTAAGGAAGTTTGCTATAAGTAGCACGCTATAGCTGTTGCAATGGAAATCGGTTATAGTTATTATTCTTGCGGGAATTTTAGTTTTCCGGGGATAAATATGTCCTTCTCCGTCTTTTCAACTACTTCCTTGCCGGATGAATTGTATGTTTCTGTAATGAAGTTTTTTTTTCCGTGGGAACTCTCTATCGGCATAAGTGAATTCTATATAATTTGGCCAAATCACTGTCGCAGCCAGTGATGTGGTATAACTGCAATTGATTGTTACTATTACCCTGGAAATAGTGAGTGATTTGGCCAAATCACTAATGTCAGTCGTGTTATGGTAAAAATATAATGAGATCTTGCCTCACATTTAAATAGTCATATAAAAAACAAATTGTAGACCGTGTTTTATTTTAACTAAAGTGACCGTAAGAATTTAAAGAATTTGAAATTACGTAATCTGTAAATTTTAAATATGGATCAAGAGAGTTTTGGAAATATATTGAGCACGAAGTTTGCTGGCCAAGGACGAGATAAGAAACCAATATGGACAAGAGAAAGGATTGTTGAGGTAATTAATACAATGGAAGAGTTTAAATCTGCATCGGTTATGAAAATCGTGAAGACAAATTAACACTTTTATTTTGGTAACAAATACGACGTGATGAATATGGACTCCCAGAAGTGTTGTTATTGAAACGAAAAGTACACACATTATTAAATTAATACCTCCAGAATAGTATTTTGAAGTTCTCAGTGAAATTCACCAAACAACTGTTCATGGATGGAGCTCTTATTGAAAAATATTTTGGTCAAATCCTTAGAATTTTGGACACGGATTTTCCCACATACCTGCGACACATATACTATCCTTGTGCTAAAAATCAGGTCATTTCGTTGCATGATAAAGGAATAATGACTTTTCCGACCTGATTTCGAAATACCTATCAATGTTTACAAAATATTAATATTTAGAGCTAAAAAATTTTTTTTTCTATTTCGCAGTTCATACATAAATATGTATTATTATACACGTCGGTTATTTATATCACCAAAAAGCAGGTAAGGTGAATCTGACCAAATTTTACCCTTATATATCTTTACTATGAACACTTCACTAATTAAATGCGTTATAATCATATATCGCTTTTACCACAGTCGCAAAAATATATTCATAAAATGCCAGTGAATAAACAAATAACGTAAGCTTAATGAAATTAATTAACTATATACCTGAAACGTGTTGTGTTGCGCGTAAGTAACATAAAACGTGATATGCGAAGTTCAACCTTACGTAAGCACGCTTAAAATGATTTTAGCTTGCTTCATGCTAGAGTAAGGTCACTTGTGTCCAAAATTTAATAAAATAGCTTTCATTTTATTTGATAGTGATCACAAGTTTCTTCCGTTTTATAGAAGTTCGTATCAGATTTATTGCCAAGTTTGGGAAGTTTCCTTTGATTTCGGGAAATGTCAGATCACGCGTTTATCTCAATAAACATAAATTGAAGGGTACACAGTTTTATTGAGGTTTTTTTAGGGTTTCGTATTAAAGATATACATTTTTTTTTGTAGGATTTCGTGTCAACGATAACATTATATTTATTAAAAGAAACCGTAACGGTGTACTGTTGTATCGTCGCAGTAGATTATACCTATCAACAATCCAACATTTTGCCGAATTTAATTATTCGAAATTTGTTTTCTCATTCATTCATTTCGTCTATTTTTTATTTAATAAATAATTTGAGTCTTTATATATATATAGACATACAAGCATTATGGGTCAATTCAAAATTGAAAACATTCTATTCCGTAGAGAAACATTAAATGAATTTTCTCCCGAAAGTGTTAATCTATATTCTCAGTATAGAGAGATATAGTGAAGAACCTTTATTTTGACTTCTTTAGGGTTCCGTGCCTTAAAAGTAAAAAAGGAACCCTTATAGAATCACATCGTTGTCCGTATGTCTGTCTGTCAAGACCCTTATTGTAGTTTTACTTTAGATAACCTAATAAAAAATACGGCTGAAATACGGCAATTTTGGTCATATACTTTGGCATACACATAAATGAAAACCTATGGGATACTTCCGCTGTCTTAGAACCATGAAATTTGACACGAATCAAGTTATATAGGTATTATAGGGAAAAATCCAAAATTTGTTAATTTGTAGTTATAACACATTAAAAAGTTAGTTTTTTTCCCGAAATATTCAAACATTCTCGCGGGATAGCTATAAATATGCTTAAATGGACTATAACTATAGCGATAGCTTGCTATAGCAAACTTCATTAGTATAAGTAAGGAGCCTACGCCGATAACCAAAAGTTCGGGTGGAGCCGCTGGCAAAATCTAGTTATTTATATTTTACTCAAACGATATACCTACTGTCCCTCATTTTTTACACGACTGCAAGAGGACGTATATGTTTATCGGACGTATCTTATATCATCCAAACGGATGAATGTATTTCGATTATTAGATACGTATAGTATCAACAACGACATAGGATAGGCAATTAAAAAAGGGTCTCGTACCGCCACACACACAAATAAATTAATTTAATTTTACCTGTTATTTTAATTTTGGTTCTTTTTAACTTTGGAAGCTAATAACATTTAAAGTATGCACTTTAGATAAAAAAATTTGAAAACCTATTCAACGATACTGCACAGTAAGAGGTACCCTTAAAATATTTATTTTTCTTTATTTCATTAAAAGTTTTTATTTAACTTTCTCTTAAAATTATAAGGTGTAGCGGGATTATAAGGCTGTGACATACGGTGGGACTAAAATAACGAATTTATTAGGGTATGTTTGCCATTTGGCTAAAAAGATGCGAGAATAACATTATTGAGAAAAAAAAAATGTATTGTTAAAATATTATGCTCTAATCAAATTCCCAAACGTCTTTGAGTACTTATAGCCGAAAAGGCTAAAACATCTCATTTTTCCTTGAGATTAACGGTTTGTTTATCAAGGGTAATTCGGGGTTAAATTATCTACCTCATTTATCTTTCAGGACATTAGGATAGCTTGGAATTCGGTTGAGAAAATAATGACAAAGAATTAAGCTATAATGCTCACTTTTGTGGACGCCTTTCATTGCCAAAGGAGACCTTGGAGGATTATATGAAATTCCTAGGCCAAAGCCTAAGTCATACGAGAAAGCGGATTTGATAACAGTGAATCATGATTTTGAGGCACATTATATGAACTTTTTGCTTTTAATATATTTTATAGTATAAGTGTCTCAACCTGTGCGAAATAAGTTATTAGCGTGAAGATTTATATATATATTTTAGTAAGAAACTTTGTTATAGCTAAATAGGAATTCTTTTATAGTTTTAAATCCGAGAACTTTTAAATTGTCCTCAACAAAATTTATTCCAAGAAAAAAAAGCCGAACAATGTTTTATATATATATTAAGTCAGAGAATAAACTATTTCAAATTTTAGCCAAATCGGTTTAGTTGTTATTGGTTGAAGAAAAATCAAACATACTAACTTACACACTAACAGAAAACGTTTTCTTTTGTCTCCAGTATCTCTCATCAAAATGGTACGTAGTCGAAAAACTACCTAACGCAATACATAAATAATCTAGTAAAAAATATCCTTATACTAAGAGCGCTTCACTTTTTGTTTTTCTGTTGGTTTTTAATCGTTGTTTACTATTTTACTATTGCAATAACTAATATAAGTTATACATAAATTTAAATATTTTTCTTTATAACGGGCAGAACCTGAATCGTTTTTTTAAAACCTGGCAAAAGAACATTAAACATTTTAGTTATTGTTTCTACCATAAAATCATAAAACTGAATTATTTAAAAGAATGATTCCTAATTAGTAATAAGCTTAAACAAAATACAAATAAAAGACCAACGGTACCTACTTAAATAACCCTAGATAGTAACCACAACAGATTTTTATATTTAAAACAAAAAAAATAATTTACAAACTGATTTTCACATGTCACTGAAATTGCAGAACAGACACGTTCATAGAGGAAACAAATACTACAAACGAACTTTTTTGTCGGGATATGTCGCGCATCAAACCGTATTTTACCAAATATAAAATAAATAAATATAATATAACAAAAAAAAATATAAACGCAGGTAGACGATTTGAGAAAAAAGTCTCTTCCGCTTTTGCCAAAGATCACAGAAGACAATATGTTTGGGAGAATCTCCTTTGTAGACGTTAGCATTCGAGAATTAACATAACTGCGTATTTCGACGTGTTGCACTAATTTCTAAGCTTATCTATATGGTAATGTGATCGCTTTAGGAATTTCACTGTCTTTTAAGATAATCAAGTATTTGAAATTTTTTTTGGATTACTTATAATGATAATATGTTGTAAAATGTTTCTAGGTTTTGTAACCTTGACAAATAGACAGAAAGAAGCAGGAATTAATGGGAGCTTATGAACAAATGTAATATTAGAAAAAAATGGATATTATCAATTTTATTTTTAATTATCTTCAAGGTGTTCTTATCGCTTCTACAAATAAAAACTTTAATTATATAATAATACATTATATTAAATTATAAATATTAAAAAAAACCTAATTATTTGAAATACTTCGATATATATGAGACGATATAATATATCGAAATATTTCAAATAATTATGTTTTTTTTATTATTGATAATTTAATATAATGTATCAATATTAATTATTTTCAATAATGAGACACGCAAAAATAGGATATTTTTTATATAGAGTGTCAAAATTCACATACTCGTATGTAAAAATGTTTTTTGTAAGGTAAATTAGTTAAAAAACATTTTTTTATAATTGAAGAATACATTTTTTATTTCCTTTCTATCTAGATTTTTTTTTCGGAAAACCAAAATAATATCGTGCATCTAAAGTATAAATAAAAAAAATCATTTGTAAATGTCAACCCATCAAAGTATGACAAACAAAATGGACGTGTTGTTAATTTTGGCAATTTAAAAGTATGTACTCAATACAACGGTCAAATTCGTAACTTGATTAAAAGAAAAAGGGTTAGTTGTCTTTCTACGTATCCAGCGATCTCTGTGCCAAAAGTAAGTTCTTCTGCAACTTGAAGGAATGTTCAGATCCGTGTTTTTAGCTTTACCTGCATTAAAAAACCATATTGCGTTTATATTTAAATATATAGAAGATACCTACACTACTCAAACTCTTCATTCATCTCCCTAAACTGCAAAAGCTTTGTTAGGAGATCGTGTTTCGTGTTGCAAACACTATTCTGAATTTAGCTACAATATGAAAAAGAGAATATCATCAAAGCTAAACTATTCCTACAATCAATACTAAAAAATCTTTGAAAATACATACATACGTACACACACACACACACACACACACAGACATCACTCTAAAAATGATTGCAAATGATTCTCCAAGTCTTGAAACGTAAAGAAAACACAAAATTTTCGGTTTTGATTTTCGGACCTATTCCAACTCATAAACAAATAAACTGATATATAGCATGCGCAAGCACATAATAATAATATCTTATCTGATTTTTATCAAATGCTAACGATAAGTTTAAAATATATATATTTAGAATAAATTGGTATATTTTGAATTGCGTATCAGTGAAAACAACAACAAATGTAAGGTAAAAATGTTATTGATTTACTGAATTTGATATTAGGAGCCAAGTCACCATTATGTCCTCCTACAAAGTATTTTGAATTGCGTATCAGTGAAAACAACAACAAATGTAAGGTAAACATGTTATTGATTTACTGAATTTGATATTAGGAGCCAAGTCACCATTATGTCCTCCTACAAAGTATTTTAAATTGCGTATCAGTGAAAACAACAACAAATGTAAGGTAAAAATGTTATTGATTTACTGAATTTGATATTAGGAGCCAAGTCACCATTATGTCCTCCTACAAAGTATTTTGAATTGCGTATCAGTGAAAACATCAACAAATGTAAGGTAAAAATGTTATTGATTTACTGAATTTGATATTAGGAGCCAAGTCACCATTATGTCCTCCCACAAAGTATTTTGAATTGCGTATCAGTGAAAACAACAACAAATGTAAGGTAAAAACTGGTTGCCTGTAAAGTCGGTATACGGGCGAAAGTTTTACGTGACAATGATTTTATGTCTGTCTCTCTCGCTCTTAGGCGGGCGCGTGCCTCTCACTCGCTCTCATTGTGAGCGCATAACGTGAGCGGAGCGTAACGCAGTTTCTTGAAGTGTCACCCGGCAAACCAATTTATAAGACGTTGTCACGTCAAAATGTTATTGATTTACTAAATTTGATATTAGGAGCCAAGTCACCATTATGTCCTCCTACAAAGTATTTTGAATTGCGTATCAGTGAAAACAACAACAAATGTAAGGTAAAAATGTTATTGATTTACTAAATTTGATATTAGGAGCCAAGTCACCATTATGTCCTCCTAAAAAGTATTTTGAATTGCGTATCAGTGAAAAAAACAACAAATGTAAGGTAAAAATGTTATTGATTTACTAAATTTGATATTAGGAGCCAAGTCACCATTATGTCCTCCTACAAAGTATTTTGAATTGCGTATCAGTGAAAACAACAACAAATGTAAGGTAAAAATGTTATTGATTTACTAAATTTGATATTAGGAGCCAAGTCACCATTATGTCCTCCTACAAAGTATTTTGAATTGCGTATCAGTGAAAAAAACAACAAATGTAAGGTAAAAATGTTATTGATTTACTAAATTTGATATTAGGAGCCAAGTCAACACTATGTCCTCCTACAAATTATCTCATTCTTTTACTAGAAAGGATTTTGAAAAATTCAAAGGGTTAAAATGGGGGTTTAAAGTTTGTTAATAAACTCAATGCATAAATTGGTATTTGGCCTTTAAGTTGAAAATAAAGTCTGATGTGTTTCATCAGTATCCAAAAATCATCCCCTAGGAGGAAAACAGGGGATAAAAATTTATATGAGAATTCCGATATTTTTGGTGGTAAAACATAATAAACAGTTGAAAGCTTTCTTTTTTCAAAAGTTCACTCGGACGAAATCGCGGGAGAATTCTAGTAATCTATATATGTAAGGTACGCGTAATGGCGTAGGTAACCCTCAAGCCAGGTAGAAAATAGCCGTAAGTGGCTGAAAAAGAAAGGCTTGAGCAATAATTAATAGATAGCACTATGATAACACAAACAAAATAAATTAGAAAAGCAGTTCTAGCGCTGCTCCGTCAGACATGTGGCAATCGATTTTATTTTTATATAGATGATAATAACGCTTTTGTTAGGTATTCGTAATGAAGCCACGCTTTATTGTATGAATCAGTATTGAAATATATCTTCATCAAAATCGTTTTCTTTAAGCATAATTTAATTATTAATTAAACAACGAACTTTCAACTCAAATTACTTGGCTTAGCAGCACAGTTTTTTTTGGTTATGTTTGTAAATTACGTAAATGGTGGAAGATACGGAACCCTCGGCCCGAGTCCAAATCGCACTTGGCCGGTTTTTTATATTGTATTCTTACGTCAACCAAGAGTGCCTGCAAAATTGTAGCACAATGTTGGTCAAAAGGTCAAAACTGCCTTCAAAGATAAGATGTAGAACGACACCGGACAGACAATGAGTTATGGTAAGTAAAAGCTTTTAAAAGAAACCAATTTATAACTTATTAAAAAGTAAGTAATACCCTTTTAAATGCACTTTAATTTTTTGATGTGTTTTTATACTAATTTCTCAGAGGTGTTGCTGAACTGAAATGTAGCAATACTGTGTTCGTGGAAAAAAAAAGGAATTGGTACACAAACAAATGGCGATTAGTTAATTGGCTAAGCATGCGAAATACCCATGCAAGCCAGGAAAAAAAATAAAAAAAAATGGCGATTTTATCGGTGTTTTGGTGAATATGTTTATGTTGGACATTTAAAATTGGAATCAGTGTTAGTGTTCAATTAATAATTATAATGTTGTTACTGTACGTAGGTGCCGTATACGTTAGGTTGGTTTAGATAATTTGATTCTGTTGTCAAAGTCGGTGATTTGTTAAAAAATTTAATTTGAAATGATTAAAGTGTAAAAAATATATGTTGTTTTATTTCATAGATACTGTAAATACATGATATTAGAGTAATTTGAAGTTTTGAATTCGCTAGCAGAGTTATGAGATTATCGTTTTACTTCGATAGTGGTTTGTGCTGGCAGACATCCGTAAGTCGATTTTCCTCATAATTGTTGCTAACGAATTCGAAACTACGTATAAATTACTCATTAGACTTCAAAAAGTAACACCTCAAGTAGGTATATAGGTATGATAATAAATACTACATACCTATACAAAGGTACCTATGTATAGGTGATCTAAGTGTAGCAATTAATAACAGATAGCGTTGTATAGGTTTTAACATAAAAACATTGAGTTAAATCTCTATTTCAGTATATAACAATGTAATCTATGATCGTTAACAACATACACGGAGCATACAATCCAAACCAATTTAAAATTGTGAAAGTCCGTTTGTTAGTTAGTAATCTATTTCCTAACATCATTACGGAGCAACTAATAGAGCTTATTTTTGGAACTGAGGTGGTTAAGGGGATGAAGAATTTTCATCCCTTATTTTTTCCTTTAGGAAAAGATTTTCCAAAAACGATGAAACACGAACGTTTGTATATATATATATATATATATATATATATATAGATTGATACACTTTAAAATTCCGTAGGTAAGTGATCTATAGTATAATAATGTGTAAATTGGATTTTGTAATAAACATTATATATGTTAAGTTGAAAGTCATAAATTATTATATTTGTGTTTTTGTAAAAACTTTAAATGCAAAAATAAAAATGAAATAAATTATTAGTTACTGTTTTTAAAATGGATTATTTTGTGTAAATTTGACGAATATTTTTTTTTTCTTGTATTTGTATATTTTTTTATGATTAATGTACCGAATTCCCGATTGTGATTAGTTTAAATCATTTTCGTGTGCATGTTAACTGATAGACCGAAACAAGTTATTGCCATTTATTTTATTTAATGACTACGCTTAGTGGAAAGGACAAAGGTCGCTGGTTTTGTTCAATCTCCACGATGCCCATTCCTCGCCAACCTCCCCCCCCCCGCACCCGACGCAAACTCCTGATCGTATCAGCGAGCTGAATATATAAGCTAAATGATGACACCGCATTTACGCCTTTAAGACTAATAGTTTGGAATTTATTAAGGCAAGACGACATAGACAATTTTGTGACGGTTCACATTTCTGTAGGTACCCGTAAGTTTCAGTGCGATCTTAAAGACGTTTCACGTCAAAAAATAGGCAAATACAGGTGTTATAAATATCAAGATTTCATTTTCGATAATATCTGTATCGAGGTTGTCGAACATTATCGTCTTCCGGCAAATTTTGCCAGAACCGTTGAGTAGGACGCTATAGTTGTTGGCATACTGGTTGTTAGTAAAAATGACGGGTTTGATATAGTAAATATTTTATACCACTTTTTTTAACTGTTGAGATAAGTTGACTGACTGTTGTTGATTGACTGCAATGTGTTGATAAACAAATCTAGACGAACCCATTGTTCAATTAAATTGTTGGTCAATTACAAAAAAAAATTAAATAATAAGTTTTAATATGAAATATGAAAATAATAAATATTTTAAGTAGATTATTCAAAACTTTAGTAAACATACTTAAAATTTTTTTTTTTTGCTTAACAGTGCCATATCATGACTTACGACTTATAGTTTGTCGGGAAACAATGGTAGTATATTATTCTGTCTCAGGTCCTTTAATATACTGTTTATTACGTTAAAGCTGGTAGTTAACGACGTATGAGACATTAACATGTATAAAGTAACCTTAATCAAGATACATCGTACCGGAAGCATTGTTGCGGCAATAGGGTCAATCTTTTTGTACAAGCCAATGATAAATCAAAAAATATTTTTCAGAAATGACACCACAGTAAAGCGGTTGGCAAAAATAGGCTGTCCCCCATATAATAATGTTTATGGGTATCCACCACCCACTGGGATAAAAGCGTAAAGATATTCATAACTACAAATTTACGTTAGGTTAAAAGGATAAATCCCATTCTAGCAACTGTATAAGTTTAACAGAGTAATTTAAAAGTAAAAAAAATGTAAATTTTGAGTAATTGTTGCTGGCTCTTCTTAGAACTTGAATTAATATATTTTTACTTTCACTAATATATATATATATATATTAGTCAAAGTAAAAATATATTAATTCAAGTTATATATATATATAAATATAGCTGGCCCGGCAGACTTTGTTCTGCCTGTAAAGTTGATGCTCCATCTGTTACAAAAAGGGTAGGTAGGTAGCTATTACCCACAGCTACACCGGCGTAGATTTCTATTAGATTTCTATTAGATACCTAGCTGACCCGGCGAACGAGGTTTTTTTTAAAACAATTGCTGCACTAACCTATTGTGAAAGGGTTGTACTAATTCAGAAACCGTCCCCGGCACGTGCATAAAAACTTACCAAAATTTCATTAAAATAGGTTTACCCTTAGTGCGCGAGACCGACTCGCACTTGACAGTTTTTTTTTTTTCATAAGAACCTTCTCCTGACAATAACAAACACAACAGAAAAAGAATAAGCGAAATCAGTCTAGCCGTTCACGCGTGATGGCGTGACCAAGGGAAATTGGGATTCTTTTTTATATATATAGATAGATATGCAGCTAGGCCCTGTGATTTTTAGTTTTATTATGAATTAAAAACCTCATATTTGATTAAAATATATCACACTAAAAGCATCCTTCTTTTTGTGCAAGTTAATGATAAATCAAAAAATATTTTTCAGCACACACCACAGAAAAGACCGTCAGATTAATTTGAGGATTTCCGTTAAAAGTTTCCGGATCAGAAAATCCTTCTAAAAATTACTAGACCTAAGATTATCGCTAAGTGTTGATTAAATTTTACGGTTTATAAAAATACCTAAAATGTTAAAAATAATATATTTCAATTAAAAACAAGCCATTTTCATCACTAATGTCTACTTTAGTAATTTTAACATTGGACTGACTTGTTGACTTTAGAAAAATCAGGATTCATTTGTGTATATTTTATGGTTATTTAAGAATGAAGTAAATATATGAATTAAATTTGCTTAAGTCAAAATACAATCCTTACACTTATTTTTATTCTTATAAATAGAGAGGCAAAAAACTGAAACTGAAATTAACTTATCGCATTACCATATACGAGCTCAGAAATGAGTGCAGTACCTCGAAATACGAAATTATGTTAATTTTCGAATACTTGTATACGAAGGTTATTTTTTCTAAGGTATTTTAAACAATAAAATTATTAGAAAAGGATTTATCTAGTATCTGTTATATTGAAAACTGAAATAAGGCATTACGGGACTTCAATTCTAATCATATGTTTTATAGGCAGAAGTTAAAATACAGTTTATTATTTACACATAATTAAATTAAAATTTAAAAATACAAAGAAAGAGATGAACAAAATAAGACACCATATTCGATGAACATAGAATGTATCTTTAAATTTAATAGCAGCAACAGAAGTACATCATCTGTAAAAATTTCAACTGTCTAACTATCACGGTTTATGAGATATAGCCTGGTAACAGACAGATGGACGGATGGACAGTGGAGTCTTAGTAATAGGGTGCCGTTTTTTACCCTTTCCCTTAAGGAAAGTGGAAAGTGGTTAAAAAGCAAACAGCAGAAACAAAACAAATATCATAAAACGAAACAATACATATTTTATTACTTTCTAATTTATAAAGTTACGAGATTATTTCTTTTACCCTCGTCGTCAAAGCCTTTAATTTTTATAGCATAGCAAATCTTGAAAAATCTACAGATCTTTATCTATTGAATAGTTTTTATCTACAGTTAGGTAGGACGACAAATAAGACAAAGCCTTAAATTTTACATAGTATCCTAATAATGTAAAAAAAACCGAGCAAAAAACGAGTTGCGGGCAACATTGTAACTTACGAGCCAAGGTACCAAAAAATAGTACTTGTAATACAGAATTCTCACTCAAAAAACAAACTTCAAATAAAAGGAACCAGGCAGGAAGTAGAACAGTACCTAGATCACCTTAACTCCATTCATAACAAAATACGTTTTACATATGAAATGGAAAGTAAACGTTCACTGGCATTCTTAGATGTTAAATTGAATGTAAGGGAAGATGGCTCTCTGGGGCACACTGTATATCCAAGGACGTTATTGTACATCGGAAACCCACACACACGGCCAAATATCTGAACGTCTCCTCGCATCATTACCCGCATCACCTAAAATCAGTTGTGACGTCTCTGACTAACCGAGCTCATGACCATTGCGACCATGAACATTTAGATACTGAGCTGGCACACGTTCAGGAGGCACTCAAGAGAAACGGGTACAAAACGAAGAAGAAGTTCAGTTCACCGTAACCCACGTACGAAGAATTCAGAGGTTAGCAGACAGCCAGCGTTCATGCCCTATGTCAAAGGAGTAACAGATAAAATTGGATCGCTTTTGAATAAATTCTCCATTAAGACTGTATATGTTCCGTTCTCCAAAATTGAACAGCAGGTACGCACGCCAAAGGACTAATCCCGTACCAAACTTCAGGTGTCTACAAAATTGACTGCAGCTGCGGCATATAGCTGTGTCATATCTTACATTGGCCAGACCAAACGCACAATTACGGACAGTGTCAAAGAACATATTGCTGCTGTAAAGATTTGTCAGACGACAATCAGCTATAGCAGAACATTTGACTAACTCAAATTCCAACCACTGGATTGAGCTTCACTAGCCTAAGGTTTTGTCCACCGATTGCCAATATTACATAAAAAAGCATAAAAACTTCAATCGTGAGGATAGATACAAACTGTCGCCTGCATGGATTCCAGTCATAGGAAAATACAGTTCTCGAGTTTCACCAACAAACGCACCCGAGGACACCGTTAGTGTTGTGTGTAGTGATTATGACAAGTATAAAGACAAAGTGAGGGTAGTTCAGCAGAACGCCTCCACTCGAAGCCGAAGACACCGTACACCGCCAGTCTACCCGTGACCAAGGCTGGTGTAACTCAGCCGAAACGTCGGGAAAAAGTTATTTTGCCAAATAACGACGCGTTTAATCCCGTTTTATTATTTTAAATTAGTAATGGAACGCGTAACTTTAAAAACATATATTACAAACTTTAAAGCTTAACTACACTGTTGTTAACGCAAAAACGAACAATTTCGTTCAATTGCGCGGCTCGTATTACTGAAATAAGGCGCAGACTTCATCACTTACTAAGAACTGTGTCGCTTACAAAACGATACGGCCGGAGAGCATCTATGGTCTGGTTAAACTTATCAATATATGTAGTATGTATGTGGTGATGGTCAACTTTTATGAACTGGAAGCTTATTGGGAACAGACTCGAGTAAGACTCTGGAATTTGAGAGCAAAATGTATGCAAGCAAGTACTTTAATGGGTTTCAAGAGGCAAGAGCTACATGCATACATTTTTTTCTGAAATTCCAGATTTTGTTGCACTTAAGACTGTTCCCATAAAGCTCTCTTGTGACAAATATCAAAACTTCACTCGTTTAATTTAGATGTAAACTAACGCGAGACTAGCGACAGTCATGTGCTACGTACAGTACAGTAGTTGTCTTACCTCGAGAGAACGCCCGAAGGTCGACAATTCTATATACCTAGCCACCGCTAAATGGCCTGCCTATGTTTAGAATTATCGATAATGTTAATTTACTTTTATTATTGTACAAGTTTCATTGATTACGATATGAAACTGCTAATAATGTCAACTTAGTAAATTTACGGTTGTAAGAGTCGCTTCCGCTTATGAATATTTCAGATATTAGAGCACAGGAATTTCATAATTCTTTTGTGGACGACAAAGTACGTGTAGTATAGCTGAATTCATCGCCATTATTTTCTTAACCGAATTCCAAGCTTGCTTAATGCCTGGACTCTATAGGCATTAATGAGGTAGATCATTTAACACCGAATTACCCTAGATAGAATATAAACTCTTTTAAGAGAAAATATTTGTTTTAGGCTTTTAGGGTCTTTCACTTAGCTGTCGCATTATTTTTTCCGGCCTTTACTTCACTGGCACATTTGTGTAGGTATCTATATCTTTTCGGGTCGGAACTACTAGTATTAAGCGACTAAACTTCTGGACAGCTGCTCCCCTCGGGGGTGCTTAGTGTTAAAATTGAATGTGTGTGTAATATAACTAGTGAGCACGTCCTTTAGAGCAATTCAATGTGAATTATAATATAATTAGCTGAATACATTGCTCGCTGTTGCTCGCTGTGCTTCAATTAATACCCTTAGATTATTACTCAAAGGTGTTTGCTTTTCTTCAGCTTTACAAATAAAAATAACTTATGTCCCTAGTTATGAGATATGGAATGTAAATACCTAAATAATAAATATTGATAAGGAGTCCTGAATGTTTAAGTATCCAGATAGAGAGAGAGAGAGAGTTTTAGGATAAAATGTTCACACGTTTAATACTTTTCACACTCTTAATAACGCTAGTTTTGCCACCGATACCTATTTTGGTTGCAAAACGAACAGTTGACGTATATACAGTACGATAATAACACACACCCACTTCTTAAAATTACATTGATGAAAGTAATATTATGAAGGGGTTTTGACACCACACAGTGTTATGATAGTAATTACCGAATTATCTATACATATAATAAAATGGTAGGAAAGTCAAAACTGAACATTGAATATTTTTTTAAAAGAATACTTGGGGTGTGATCTACAATCGATACCGAAGCCAAAAATATGAATTTTTGTCTGTTTGTCTGTATGTATGTTCGGGTTAAACTCAAAAAGTACTGCATGGATTTACTTCAAATTTGGGACGAATATTATTAAGAAGTCGGGTCAACATATAGGCTACATATTATCACGCTGTCACCTACGGGAAAAGAGCAGTGAACCTTTATTTCTTCAACGCATTCTGTAAAAACGTGTTATCTAACGACGCATATTTGACTTGCTTCTTAATTATTAATTATTCTACTCACACATAGCCATTTATTTTATGTTAAAAAATCGTGTAAAGTCATAACTTCGATGTGTTATAATTTGTGACCATATAAAAATGTTTCCTATTTGTTAACTAGATGGCGTTGGCGTCGAATTAGATCGCGGTATGGTTTTGTTCACAAAAAGTGATCTTATAGTATAGCGTTCACGCAGATGACGTCGCGGGCGGCAGCTAGTATATAAAATAAGTATGCCGTAAATTCACTGATTTAATATATAAACAATTCACCTAATTATAATTGGTATTTGAGCACAAAAGTGCTACTCTGCTACTGTTTCGTACGTAATATTATTAATTTATAATTAACTAAAATGAATATTATACAAAACTTAAGGTACAAGTAAAATAGTGGCTCAAATGGAATAACTAAAGACTGTAGTAACTTAGTTCAAATTGATTCCGTCTATTATTCCACTTTGAGGTTTATTTCGTTATGCAATCATCCGGAAGGCGGAAGCCTTGCCTTTGAAAGGAGATAATTATCTTTATGGATCGTTTAGCTGCCGGTTTCAATACAAACTTCAGCCCCTTTTAGATCGTTTGATAAACATCGAACCAGGAATTAAATGTTTTGTGGTTTGTTTCTAGCAACGGAATAGACTCATATACCGTGAGAATAAAACAAAAATTATGGTATTTGATAAATTCTTAAAATATAAAGTAATGATATATTTTTTTTTTAATTAATAAGTCAAGATAAATTTGTTTTTTTAACGGAATTTGAATCTCTAAAAATAAAAAAAAAACATTGGAAATATAATTGATGCTAAAGCAAAATAGCCAACACTATATAAAACGAAGTTAGCTACCTAATATCCAAGGCTGAAAGCAAAGCTTAAAACATCACCAAATTTTCCTTCTGAACACCTATAGGTATTTTGCACCATATTAAGTATTCTTTTTACATTACAAGGAGCAGTGTATTAATATTTCCATACTTTACAAAAGTCTTCAGAAATTAAATTAAACATGTTAAAATATAGCTATGAATAAATATATATATATTAATAACTAAAATGTTAGCTAGTGCATGAGCAAATTCTTATCAGCCTAACTGTCTGATCTAGGTACTAGGTACACATGTGTATATATATGTGTTTAATATAGGTATTTACCTACATACCTAGATAGTTACCTAGGCAATGTGAATAATCTTTCACACTATAAAATTCCATTACAATTTTTTTTAGTTATACATTGTGAAATATTATTAAATATTATTAACATTGCCGAAGAGCCAAGCGTTATGGTATGGTATAAATAATGACATTCCTTCCGATTCCTAGTCTCCCGTTTGCTTCATAAATCTGAATCGTAAATTTTCTTATTCTTTATCCTCTCAACATGGATAAAATATCCAGCATACCTTTTTTAATTTTTATCACATCTTTTAGTACGAAAACGCAAAGTAAATAGCGATAGATATTTTGATTGAAGTCAGTCAGTCACGCTGACTGCGTTTCTTAATCTTTTTAACGTGGCGCGGTAATCTTTTAACTTTTCTTTTTGTCACTGTTGTAGTTGATTAAATACTTTCTGCTTTTATTAGTCTTTCTGAGAGTAATCGAAGAATTGTATTTTTTCTGACCACCGACGAAAAATCCCGACCCTTATAAGATCAATCACACGCCTGTCTGTACGTACGTTGCTTTTTCAAAGGCATTTATATCAGAAGGCCACTGATATAAACTTGAGGCATTGCGTACAATGCGGCAGAAAAGAGTAGAAATTAATTATTCAGTACTAAATTGTTTCATTCTGTGGCAACACCTTATTAGCTGTCAATACGTCAATACTTCTGTGGAGTCGCTGGCAAATTCTTAGCAAAATACGATTTTGTTTTTATAGGATTATATTTTTGTTTTCGTATTGTTTTACGTGTTATTTCGTATTCTAGGTCGTTAGACAGGATCATCATAAACAAAGTTATCCGTGGTGGTTCTTCGGATATCCTATTAAAATTATAAATAAAAAAGTTTTTTAGTTTGTTTGTTAGGTACTCAATCATGCCGTATCACAGAGATAGTTGAATAGATGGAAAATTACATCATAGGCTTTTATCTTATCCCAGATAATGTAATTTATTTAAAATTTTAGCAAGAAATTAGGCCATGCGCTTAGTTCTTATTTTTGGAAAAAACATTATTTATTAAAATCATAGTATAATTACTAGATTACATTAAATATCAACTTATTACAACATTTGACACGAATTTGTATTTACTGTCCTTGAAAAGTGTTGCTAAACCGTCGTCTGACAATCGTGAGATCTGCTATACACACTCGTCAGAATTACGGCCTCGCCTTCGCCTCGGGCTTCAACACACAACCTCGTCTGTAATGAGCAGCTTGGGTCACTTGTATCAGAATTCACGATTAATCTTTCAAAATAATGATATAATTTTTTTGTACAATAAATTAATATAATTCCATATTAAGCTATTCTTTGTATAATTTTTAAGAACGATTATCTGTCTGAACTCATTACTACAGGTGTTTGTAAACCCTAGACATTTTGGGAGTCAAAGGTTAGTGTATACTAATCTAAGCTATATTAATCTGATTTAGCCATGCATATTGCTAATAATTTATTAGCTTTATCTTGCAAGAAGCGTACAATAATATCCGGGTTTCATAATGCAGAGCACTCCCGCTTTCGCCCGTATTGGCATTGGATCGGATAACCGGCAATATCCGGTTTTATCGCCCTCTCTCCATAGCTTAATGTTCTAGTCGTTTTTCCTCTGAGTGGTATAAGACATAGTGTTAAATTACTATAGAAACAACGTTATATTACCAGGGGAAATTATGCGAGATAAAATGTAAAATAAAACTGATTTATGAAACTGTTTATTTAATTATTTTAATAGCTTTATTATACTCGTGTTTTGTTTCGCTACAAAATGTCAGTAACTTGATTATGAAAACCGGCCAAGTGCGTATCGTACACGCATTTAGTAAGGGTTCCGTAAAATGAGATATTATTGCGGATACTTATCTAAAACATTTTTGACACCATGTCGTTCAAAACAATTTTCGTTGATAGTATTAATAAAACCCTATTATCGTTATTTTTTTCAGATTGAAGATCACTTGGCTTAAAAGTAAGAGTTTTGGCACACAATATTTCATCTTTGGAAGTCAATATCGCGCAAAATATGAATCTTAGAGAAAAAGTTTAAATTTCTTAAAATACCTTACATGCATTTCTAAAGGTCTAGTCAATGATATGCCATTTTATCCCTCGGTTTAATGTATGGAGTAATAATACCCATATTTTTTTTTTCAACTTCCATATATAACATATTACAAAAGACACATTTTGTATAGTTTCATTAGAATCATCCGAAAACGGCGGAATGATAAAGCTGTAACATATGTCCGTCATGACCAATTTGTAAGCAAATTCGAACCCTAGAACCCCAAAAATTGAGCAAATTTATACATTTACTTTTTTAACTGGATAGTTATCTGTTTTATAATAAGATCAAATTGGGCCCAGTGTTTAGTAAGTCGTGTCATAAAGTGGCAATGGGCAGGTCATATTTGTCGCAGAACCTAAGGCTGTTGGGGCATACGAGTCTTAGAGTGGAGACCATGGTTTGGTAAGCGCAGCGTAGATCTCCCGAAGACCTTAATGAGTTTGTCGGAAGCGGCGGCATGAGAAAGGTGGAGGACCAGGTGTGGTGGCGTTCATAATGAATGAGCTATGTCCAGCTCTGGATTGCTATAGGTTGATTGTAGTCGAGTTATTTTTAATAGCCTTTTTTTTGTTATGCATGTGCTGTTTTTCATATATATTTAGATTTCGTTAATTTTCCGACACAGCAATTAACGGTTTTCGATACAAACCCCTCTGAATATAGCCACTTTAAACAATTATTATTTTGAATTCTCTATTCAACTCATTACTTACTCGTTTTTTTTCTGGGAAAAACAGGTCAGTTTAAGTTTATGCCAAAGGAGGATTTAAGTTGAAGCGTTTTGTAGTTAATTTAAGTTATATCGCCAAAATTAACAAAACTAAATATCAAACAAAGCCCGAACTATTTAACCCAACACATAACTGTAAGTTTGTCCATTATATTATTTAGTTATTAACGCCTACCGAGGTTCTGTGTATATGGCTTGCTTAGGTAATAATTATGTTATTTACAGGATTAGGAACAAAACATACATTTTGACATTGAACAAAACGTTTTGAGTTTAAAGTCCTACCTTACTAGCCTTTATATGCCCCACTGTTGGGCCGCACAGTAAAACACTTACCTTTGGTGAGGGTGTGTGATGGTGTCGATTGTGAACTTCCTGTGAATGTGCAATTTCCTCACTAAGAGAGGTAGGGCACAGCAAGTACTCGCTCGAACAAGCCGCTCGAACAATTAAAGCTGGGCCTAGCGAGTACTTGCTCCAATGAGCAGCCTGAACTGGGGAAGTACCTCTCTTCACCTTAAAGAAAACCGCAGCCATAATAACACTAAAATTAATTAATAATGTGTTCCTGGCGGTGAGTAAGGTTGCCAGAGGTCTTTGAGGATTCGCTGCGCGGACAGCGGAGGACCGGCGGTGCTTGTTGCTGTTATTGCTCGGCGTAGATGCGTCGTGCTGGCACGGCGGTGAAGGAGACCTGATGAACGGCTGACCCCTGGCAGATTGAACGGGTTCCCGAACCCAGAGATCACTTAATCTCCGCCCTGGGAGGCCGATCCGCCAACCAGTGTAAAGTCTCTGAAGTAGTAGTCGTGCCGGAGAAGGAGACCGACGTGGACCCGACTTCTATGACAGAGGGGAATCAGGGGCCCTTCGGCCCGCCGCGCCAGCAACCGTATTATCTGTGCCGAGCTTTAGAAGTTCCAGTACCGCACCTTTTGTCCTCTTAGCTGTCTGTGAAGTGAATCCTCATATTTAGTCTATGTAACTGTTTAGGCAAGAAAATTAAAGAAAAAAGTTTTCACGCAAATCTTAACGCAGTACACCACCATGTGGAGACTGCGCAGCCGACCATTCTTTTTCTAATTGAGACGCAGAAATTCTGCCCGGCCGATATACCATATCTTCATTATCATATACCTTCATTATCCCGGCTACAAACTCGAGCACAATTTTGTGAGTCGTGCCGATGTATGCATGTCCGGGAGGATATCTGCTGTCGCCGCCTTCATATCCTTGAAGACAGGGACCTGTCGATTATGTGGGTGTGCGTAGATCACAGCGGCTACACTCGTATCTATGCGTGCCTATACGACTTCAACGCCCACCATCGTGACTGGCTCCGTTCTCATGAATTTGTTCTGACCTATGGATTCTCTCGGCTGGTACTTTCTCCAACGAGAATACCAGATATAGAGGACCATACGAGCTCCTTATCGGGCCTTCTGCTGACTACACGTCCGGACGGATATTCCGTCTCAGTGGATGCGCCTTTAGGTTCCTCGGACCACTGTCTCGTTCGGACTCAAGTGTTATGCACACAACCAGATCAATCTGGGCCAAGTAATTGGCGTCGTGTGATTGGGATGGATTGCGAGAATTTTATGCATTGTACTTGTGAACCTGACGTCTCCGCATTCACTAAGACAATCCTCGCTGGTATGGAATGTTATATTCCTAACCCGCGAGTAGCTGCCGGCGACAAAAAATGACCGTGGTTTAATAGGTCTTGCAGAGAAGCTAAAATCCTTAAGCAAACTGCATATAAGGCTTGGACCACGGCTTGTAATAATAAGGATCCGAATATTTCTGAGGTAAAATGCAAATTAAATGCTGCCTCGTGGTTCAGTCGAAAGCAACTGCCAGAGCAAAATTCATCGGCAAAATAGGTGGGCGACTTGCGAACTATCCTACTGGGAGTCGTGCTTTCTGGTCGCTTGCCGAAGCTGCCAAAGGGAACGTATGCCAATCGTCTTTACTACCACTGCCGATAAGCCGAAAGACTGATGGTGACTTGGCCCATAGTGCTAAAGACAAAGCTGATCTACTAGGCAGTCTATTTGCCTCAAACTCGAATATGAACTATGAAGGCGCTATACCACCTACTATACTGGGGTGCGGTGTGACCATGCCCGTAATCTTAGTTACACAACGAGAGGTCCAGCGGGCGTTGCTTTCTCTAGACGTTCATAAGTCGAGTGGGCCAGACGGCATAACAGCAGTGGTGCTTAAGCAGTGCTCCTGAGTTATGTCCTGTACTCACGTGCCTCTTAGCGCTTTCCTACCACACTAAGCAATTTCCATCTTCATGGAAGACTGTAAATATGCATCTGGTGCCCAAAAAGGGCGAAAGATCAGATCCATCGAATTACAGGCCTATCGCTATTACTTCTCTCCTCTCAAAGGTGATGGAGCGCGTGACCAACACACATCTTCTAAGAAACCTAGAAGAACACGACCTGGTCAGTGACCGTCAATATGGCTTTCGCCACGGTCGCTCGACTGGTGACCTTCTAGTGTCCCGGAAGGCACTATGCTGTCTCCTACGCTGTTTCTTCTGCATATTAATGACATGTTGGACATCAACAACATTCATGGCTATGCAGATGACAGTACTGAAAATGCTTATACGGGACGTGCAAACATCCCTCGTTCAGTTGTGGAGGAAATCCGCGGACAACTTGTGTCTAAATCGAGACCACACTGGTCAAGATCTCTGACTGGGGACGGGTAATCTTGGTCCGATTCAACCCTACAAAGACACAAGTCTGCGAGTTCACCGCTAAGAAAACCCTATTCACTGTAGTACCACAATTCCAGAACACTCCCCTCTCCATCTCCAGGAGCATTGAGATCCTTGGTGTTGAGATCTCCAGCGATGTTTAGTTCCGAGATCATTTACATAAGACAAGGTGAAGCTGGCGTCCAAAAATCAAAGTTTACTCAACAGAACGAGGCAGTACTTCACGTCGCGGCAGAGTTTGCTGCTTTACAAGACGCAAGTTCGGCCCCATTGGAGTACTGCTGCCATCTCTGGGCGGGAGCACCGGATACCAGCTTGGCCCGTTTGACTCGGTTAAACGGCGGGCTGTGAGAATTGTCGACGAACCCAAACTCACTTGCCGTATCGAGCTCTTAAGTCTGAGGAGAGACTTTGCCTCTCTGTGTTCTACTGGATGTGTTCTGAGAAATTGTTCGAAATGATGCCCACGGCTACTTTCTACCATTGCACCGTCCGCTATCGTCAGGGATTTCATTCTTAGACTTAAGAACCGAAATGGTCGCGTACAGTGCGGTTTTAGAGAAACTTCCTCCCGCGAACGCTTGGGTTGTAAAATGAACTCCCTGCCAAGGTTTTCTCTAAGGACTACAAGAAAAAAGTCATTGGATTTTTGAAGGGTCGGCAACGCGCAAGTGATACTCCTGGTGTAACCAGCGTCCATAGGCCACAGTGACCGCTTACCATCAGGCGGACCGTGTGCTTGTTTGCGAACTTAGTGGTATAAAAAAATATTGTTTTCCTACACCAAAAAGTCCGTGGTGTGAACGAACACTTTACTGTAGAAGTTATTAAAAACCCTCATTGGTACACGTTGGCCCCGAATCTGGGCGCCTGAAACGCGGGGCAGTCGCCAAAACTACATCTTAGTGACAGATGTACTGCAGGATCTGAAAGAAATTCTGATCAGTCTTAAATGTTCTTCTAGCTAGGCACCTACCAGGTCACAAGATAAACGAAAGTCATATCTAATTTACACCAGAGAAATGAACGTCGGTAGTAAAGCTATTCTAAAGCTAGACCAATACCAAGATCCAATAATTACTCTAGATAGAAAAAACTTTGATAAAGAAGAAGCATTTTGGCAATTGGGATTTTGAGAGTTGCGTCAATTCTTTTTGATGCCAGAACTTTTATGTTTGAAAACAAATGCTGAAGGCATTCAATGCAACTTGACTATTAAAAACTAGGATCCTGATCCTGTAGTAAAAGTGACTCAGAAGTGTCTTTGAAAGAACGAGAAGATTCGACTAATACCGTTTATCAACATAGCTCTTTATAGGCTTTCTTTAAAGGTTATGACTAGAAATAAGACTATCCGACGAAGAACTATAGTAACCGAAAGTAGCAGTAGAAAGGTCATATCTGTTGCAGAACCAGAAGTTGAGATCAAGGATCAGTAAGCACAGCGTGGGTTGCCCTCCACCTAGGTGGAACGATGACCAGAAGTGTCTGGATGAGAAAGACTTGGTGAGCTGGCGTTCATTGCAAAAGGCCTATGTCTTAACGGTAAACTGACAGCAATATACAGACCTAAGTTCGTTGATTGATTTGATTATCACGACACGATTTATCTATAATTAAAGTACAAAAAGGAAAGGAGTAGGGTTAAAAATCCACCGATCACTAATGAGTTACCAATCGTAAGTGGCGCCAAACGTTTCTAGGTAAACGATTTTTCTTGATTTCAAATATTTTGTATTCTGGTATTCGAAAAACTCGAATACGTCCTAGTTCGGAAACCTGAGTCTTTTGGATCTATACATAACCTCAGAGTCTCTCATAAGGCTATGGATAGAGATCCATGAAAAATAATAAGAAAGCCCGCAGTGCCGTAAAAAAAGGTGCGCCACAAAGTCGGTAATTTTTTTTGATTTTCTGACAATTTCCAGGGTAAATTTGGTCATTTCATTCTGTACGGCATCAGTTTCATACTGTTTCAATACAGCTTCTAATCCATTATTCCGCCGTACAAAAATCATGCGACAAGGGGAAAAAACCTCCTCTCTTTCCGTGGTCCGGGGGTGATTTGAAACAATATAAAATTAATTTATTTTGAAAGTATTTTATGCATAGAAAATATTTTTTTGCATGCCGTACATTTTCGTTGGTCCAAAGGTTTGTAGGGGAAAAAAAACTTAAGGAAAAATCCATAGAACGAAATGTAAGAAAAAATATGGTCTGCATTAAAATGTACGGCATCATTTTTTCCTAATTCATTTATCTTAATACTATTGAAAACAAGGAAAAAATGTAGAAAATTGCTATATTTTATTTATCTATGAATATTTAAACTTTTGCAATAATTAAAAAAATTTCAGTTTTTGTATTTCTCTATCATTTTTTTTTGCGGTTTACGATTTATGACTTATTAAAAAAAACTACTCACTAGATCTCGTTCAAACCAATTTTCGGTGGAAGTTTGCATGGTAATGTACATCATATTTTTTTTAGTTTTATTATTCTCTTATTTTAGAAGTTACAGGGGGGGGGGGACACATTTTACCACTTTGGAAGTGTCTCTCGCGCAAACTATTCAGTTTAGAAACAAATGTTATTAAAAACCTCCATATCATTTTTGGAGACCTATCCAATATCCCACACGTATAGGTTTGATGAAAAAAAACTTTTGAGTTTCAGTTCTAAGTATGGGGAACCTTAAAAATTTATTGTTTTTTTTTTTGTTTTTAAGTGAAAATCTTGATGCGGTTTAAAGAATACATCTACTTACCAAGTTTCAACATTATAGTTCTTATAGTTTCGGAATAAAGTGGCTGTGACATACCGACGGACAGACAGACAGACATGAGGAATCTGTAAGGGTTCCGTTTTTTGCCATTTAGCTACGGAACCCTAAAAAAGCGGTCCTTGTGGAAAATACATATACGGACAGACAGGCACAAAGACGTTGCACTTCATACTATGCATCAGAATACGAGTCGATATCTGAATGTATACTATAATATTTCAGTTTAATTCTATATATGCATAGATATATCCATGCTTGTAAATTTACTGTGGTACTATGCCTGCGGCGCACGTACGTACGAAGTTACTGTTTTTTTAGTACGCCGATAAAAACAGTTGATTTCACCGTACGACATTTTTAGCCTCACTTTTCGTCAAGCCCTAATCGGATTCCGTGAAATTTCTTTCACGAATGGAATTCTAATACTTATCTGGAATTTAATTTCATCGAATATCACAAATAATTCTGCCGCTTTTACAAAAAATTAAGTCTTGAGAAAAATAAAGTCAGGGTCACGTTTGCCAAAATGTGCATGGAGCAAGCGTTTGGTTTAAAGCACAGTTACTGCCTAACTAAAGATATTCTTTATTTTGTCTTTGTTCAAAACACACTTAACAAATGTTACAAATCAATTATTAATAACTAGTGACAAGCTATCTTTACAACGCTATACGTCGTTTATAGACTATCGAAAAAAAAAACTTGAAAATTTCTTTACACTATGAGATGCACTTAGAGATTATAAATTCTTGGGATATTTGTAACTGTGAAAATTAAATTTATTTGGACTAAATTTGCAATTTTCTGTATAAAAACATGACATCTTTGATGATAATTAAATATTCTTTATTGCCTTAAAATATTTTGCAATTAAACGAAAAGAACAGTGTTGCAGTTCAGCATATATAGAAACCGAAGCGCAAGTTAAGTGGACCACGGCGGTCCCGAGGCATAACACCTCGCCTGGCAGGAGATCTCCTCTTTGCCGCCGCTCCACATTGGTGACCCCGAGCTGAACATTTGACGCACCTTCCGCAGCAGGCCTACTTCTTCCTATCAGGTACACGGACCAGTTTTCAACCGTACGCTTCGCATCTCAGAGCTTCATCAGGACCTACCGCAGCACTTCAACGACGCAACTGTACAGCATTTCACCACAACCTGTTGAGGATTCTCACTCCAGCGTGGCACCTCCTCTGTACAGCATCACACCACCCTGTCGAGTGGTAACCTCCAGCGTGTTATATAAAAATATTTTCTCGATATAGAAAACAAATTTTTTGAACTAAAGCCAATTCTTTGCATTAAATAATTATATTCTTGAAATAAATTAGAATATTCTCTTCCAACAAAACTATAATTGGTTTCCTTAGATTTTTTTTTTCAAGAATACGATTGATTTTTGACCGCATATATATAAAACGTTGTTTTCTTGACATAATGAAATTTGCTATGACTAAAGAAATCCTTTTTTACCGTGTAGCTGTAAATTGTAAAAAGTGTTTCTGCTAAAATTTTTACCAGAAACTCTATCTACAACTTACAGGTATATTCGTATATTCCAGATGCAATACATATTGTTCTAAAATAGCTTATAACTTTTTATACCACTAAGGTGACAAACAAGCTTACGGTCCGCCTGATTGTAAGAGCTCACCGTAGCCTATGGACGCTTGCAACGGTATACGAGATGAAATATCCTTTCGGGCGTGTAGTCTGCAGAAGGTCCAGTAAGGAGCTCGTATGGTCTTCTATATCTAGTATTCTCGTTGGAGAAAGTACTAGCTGAGATATCTATAGGTCAGAGCAAATTCATAAGCAGATATCCCTGCATAGTTATTGGTTCGAAAACTGAGCCATTTACGATGGTGGGCGTTAAAGTCTTCCGAAATAACTAGTTCTGCAGTGGGATATTGCTCTAGAACTTTGTCCGTCATCAAACTCAGGTACGAGAAGAGTCGAGCTACGTCCGTGTCACCGCTGTAAGACCTATATGATACGCATAGATACGAGTGTAGCAACACTGATCTACGCGCACCCGCAATGTAGAGAGTACCTTCAAGGCTTTGAAGACGGCGACAGTAGAAAATATCCTCCCATACATACATGCATAAACCGGCAAAAAAAATTAGCCCTCACTACGACCGGTCCGAATAATGTGTTGTACCAAGGCTAAAAAGGACAATAAGTACTCTCAAAACATGATTTTACTAGGTGTTAGTGTGTAAGTGGCAAATATCACATATTATTCACTTCTAGAAATAAGCACTTATTATTTTCTTCTATTTAAAAAAAGTGTGTGTGTGTGTGTGGCTTGTATTTTATCGCTAAAAAACTGATTTTTTAAAAGACACAAAAATATTCTGTAATAAACTTTATTAGGAAACATGTTTGCAATACGATATACTCAACTTTTTCATGTTTGCTATTGAACATAATAAAAAAATGATTTAAATCAACCGCAATCATTATTTATTCCCACTTGTCCATTCGTTGTACCTTATTCCCTGAGCGGAATAATTCAAATAGGATGCCTTATAAATTATTCCCAGCGGATATTTGGCAAAATTACACACAGAAGGGTCCAGGAAATGTATGTTACTGTAATGTACCCAATACGTATTTATTTTCAGATAAACACATAGTGAAGCTACAAAAACGTGTACTTATATTCTATATATCTGCGTAACTTTCTGTTTGCAGTTCTTAGGTAGATAATTTATAACTCTTAGGTGAAAACCGCAAACTTTAGTTCCTAGGGTAAAAGTCGATAGCGCTCATTGCATAATCTAAGCGTTTGCAGAGAAAAACACTTTTAAGCTTAAAGGGGAAATTTAAAAAGAGCAGGGTGTTATGATTATTCATATTTTATGCGTGATTTAATCTCTAATTATGTATTTTGATCAACTAAGTATCATTGTGGTAGTACCAAAACACAATTAGATCAACTTCATTCGACTCATTAGTTATAAGGTTACCTCTGTATTTACTTTATTAAAGATTTACTTTTATTTTAACATTTATTGCTCTAAAGCTGGTAATTTATAAATTAATTAATTTATTTAAAGTATAGATACAAACCTACAAAATCACGTAATCTTCATGACTTCCGCCTAATCCTAAAGTTAATGGAAAATCTTCAAAAGCGGAAAAGATAATTTCTACTTAAAAAAACAATTTTTCTCTGACCTATTTTAGATGTCATTGTCTTTTATCTTTATTGAGATAAAAATAAAACGTTGGTTTGATCCCGTAAGTCATTCTATTTCATGAATCAAAATTGTTTTAAATGTATTTTATTTCTATAATTTTGCTTTTGTGAGGAATTTTAAGTAATTATGTCCACAGCTACTTTTAATTGGCGCACCGACAGGGAATCTATTCTCACATTTTATAACCTAAACGGAAAGTTATTAAGAATAACTTGTTAAGAATAACTTCCTCCTGGGAACGCATAGGTGATAGAATGAGCTCCCTGACAAGGTTTTTTCTAGTGACTACATTATGAGCGACCCTCAGTGTTCCACCAACACCGCCCGTCCTCCTAGATTTGGGGAAACACAGGACAGAAACTCCACTACCCCTCCTTATGGAGAGACCCCCGGGGAATACGTCACCCGTCGTAGTGCTGCGGCCTAGCATACGGGTTTACGATTTTAACGGCGGCACAAGGTAACTACCCGGTTGCACAGTAAAATGCTTGCCGAGTGCGCCCTGCTCAGCATCCGTTGGTAGACTCCGACACAGACTCTGAGAACGTAGAGTCCATTCGGAGCAGCCCGCCGCCGGAGCGGTTGGCCTCGGAGGCTACACTCCGTACGAACCTTACCGTTAACGTTGATCTAGTCCTACGTATGTAGCTATCTCATAGTTTCATACCGGACTGGATTGTTACGACAAGGCGGACACTACTCGAGGAGGAACTTACAGTACAACTTAGTTAATATTTCGTAACTAAACTTAATTAACTAAAAAGCCTCTCGGTCGGTAAACGCCGGACTTAACCTATCAAACTTTACCTATTAATTTTACGGCCTTCAATAAAAGTAATTTTGCCTCGGTAAGTTAATGTCACTTTGAATAATTAACTTAACAGTAAGTAAGGTTTAAGACAATTATCTATTGGCAAAAATCACGAAGTAATCACGTTTTATGATTCGTGAACTTTATGATAATAAAATGGATAAACTTCAACAGATGGAAACATATTTTTATTTTATGAAAACATTTTTTCTCTGCATGAATGTAGCCAGCCATAATATAACATTGTGTATCAGATAAGGGTGGTAAGGAGAAAATTACTTACAAGAAGTTTAAGGTTTGATTCAACAAAACGAAATAATTACGTACCTCCCAATGCACACAATGTTTTTTATCACATTTGCGAGTCAATAATTAAAAAATATAAGGTCTCTGAGAATATTATACTAGGGTAATTCCAGGACAGATGGACCAGTCGGTGGGACGGACCATCGCAATTTCTCCTAAGCTAATTTTTTTTTTAACTGGCATCACTGATCTACTCATGTCAAACCAGTCGTTACGTGTGTTAAACAAGACGGCCGTATTCTTAAGATATTGTGGAAAACAAATCTAAAAAAGAATTGTGGTGTGTCAGTTTTATTTTATGGGTGCAATAAACACGACGGTGTGTATCGATTATTGAATTTGTAAGATTGTAATTGGCGTCAATTTACTTGAATTTTCTCAAAGTCACAATATAACCTAACAAAAATTAATAAACATTCATGCCTATAGCCATCTCTCCTCTCAATTTAGGAGTGACGGACCAGTTGTTATATACTAAAATATCTTTTTTTCAGATTTATGTACTTTTTGTAGTAGATCTGATAGGAAGTTTATGTATTTCATCAGGTTTTGTTTTTTCGTTTTCAGAGGTCATTAACATATTTAAGAAAAAGAGGGGAGGAAAATTGCCCTGCAGAGGGAAATTTACTGAGGTTGATTTAGGCAATGCCATGAAGGTTTTTGCTAATGGAATGGTAATCAATGAAGCAGCAAAAATATTTTGAATACCCCCCCCCCACACCACATTTAAGAGAGCTTACAGAACAAAAATTTTGAAAACGGACGTATTTGGACAGGGCTGTGTATTGGACAGTTGAGAATATAAAAAGATTGTTTTCCAAATAAAAAAAAACTTCAAAGAAATGGATTTACTCCTACAAGAGAAACAGGTCAAAAAACAGCATATAATTACAAAAGAAGCTGGTTAAAAAACGGCATATAATTACAAGAGAAACTGGTCAAAAAACGGCATATAATTTAGCAGAGCAACTAAGTATCAAGCACAATTTTAACCAGGAATGTGCTAGCTGTGGCGAAAACTACGACAATATATTTAATTATAACTGTGGTCTAACTGGACTGGTGATGGTCCAATGCCATATTTTTTTTTCTCAAATTTTACCTTTAAGACACATTCATTTTGCCCTATAATTATTATAAATGGTAGATTAATAAAACTGTATTGATATAATAACGTTAGCGTGTATTTCACTTCCAACACCAAAAAAATCCATCCGTCCTTGAATAACCCTATTAAAATTGCGATATTTTTATTTGTTTCTTCATAGTGTAAACGTTGCCGACCCTTTAAATATCTTATAACTTCTTTCTTGAAGAACCCCATTCTGTAGTCCTTGGAGAAAACCTTGGCAGGGAGCTCATTCCAGAAGTTTCTCTGAAACCGCACTGTACGCGACCATATCAGTTCTAAAGTGTGAGAATGAATTCGATGCTGATGGCAAGGGATGCGATGTTAAAAAGAAGCCGTGGGCATCATTTCGAACAATTCCACAGAACACATCCTGTTGTACAAGCGGTAGAACACACACAGGGAGGTAAAATCTCTTACCGCAAGGGAGTTTGGAATCGTCGATAATTCTCACAGCCCGTCGTTAGAACGAGTCGAAAGGGCCAAACTGGTATCCGGGTGCACCCGCCCGGAAATGTATGCGTTTTTCAGTGAATTTTCATAAATGAACGTGAAGGTCGACCAGCGACTGCGGTTACCGAATATGATACTGGATACCGTATGTCCATTAATTGACTTATGCAATTACTACATATACCAATGATATTTAAGTAAAGATAAGGGTTCTTTATCATGTTCGAAATCTAAATTTGACAATTGCTATTATCTACATACTAACCTTATACGAATGCAAAAGATAATACGGAACGTGTGAAACGAAAGTAGATAGCTATATTTGGAGAGTGACAAGCGACAGAATCAAATTACGACAATTGTCTTAATTTCGCTGCCTCAGTTTTTGCGTGATAGTACGATATCTGTTTTTTTATATATGTCGCAGCCATCTGGTTAAATTAGCCAGTTAATTGGGCACCTAGGCCGATCGTTAAGTATGGAAAAGAAATAATTTAAAAAAAGATTTTACTGGTGCATCTGATGATTCGATAAAGACCAGAAACGATTGCGTGTAGTGGTGTCGTAAAATGATAACAAAGTTTCATGAAAGGTAATCATTGGTCTATGGTAATATAACCGGAAAGGAAAATCCAATCGGCAGAGTGGATCTTTTCTATCAAAAATTAACCAACGAAAGTTAGGAAAAGAAGAAGCGTTCGTTTGCTGCATTTTTAGGTAAATTAGGACATTACAAAACAGTATCACTTTAAGACCAAAAAACAGTGTCTACAAAAGTTCGCAAAAAGCGTCCTTGAAGCAATGCCATGCTTCACCACACACATCGCAATAAACTAAGGTAACAAAAGTGTATTTAAAGGCTTCAAATGTAGAACTGATAACGCACCAGCCATACAGCTCAGACCTCGCACCTTGCGACTTCTTTTGTTTCCTAAAATTGAAGATAAACTTGAGGCACTGCCTTTAATCAGTGGTGAATGCGTTCCACATTTCAGTTTGACCAAAGTAGGTAGATAGATGTTCACATTCACCACTTGGCGCTGGAAAAGATAAATTTCGGGACTGAACAATTGTAGGGTTTCTTGTCGGTTTTTCGCGGTAGTAAAATCATACCGAACCCCGGAGTTTATGGTAAAGTTTATAAAATTAATATATAAATTGACGATTCAAAACTGTTGTTTAAAAGTTTACTTGAATAACAAATACTTTGAGTTTGTAGGTGTTTTTAACTTTTCTATTTTGTTTTGAAACAAAAAAAAGTTTTGCTTTTATGAGGCTATCTATGCAGTGACGTAAGCAAAGAGGATACCTAGTTGCTGCCTAGTTTCTGTGTGACTAAGACAGGCAGCCAACGCGTATATATAAGTATATAAAATTGAAAGAAAGTAATTTTTCATCTTTCATATACTCTGAAAGTAGACCACATATCTAGTGGTTAAGAATTGATTAATATGATGTAAATATCGTGTGGATATCTTGAAACCCAATTAAAATTTAACAAAGCTACTTATATAGAAATTTACTCTATTTTGACTTAGAAAAATGTTGCATATATCCTGCGAAATAGAAAAAGTCGGAAAAATAAGTCCAATAAAAAATAAATTAGTTACAGTTATAATTTTTTTGTCTACATCGTTTTTCGTTTCTTATTTTTATTTATTTCAAATGAGTGTTAAAAATAAAAGAATACAAAGTATATTTTTACAGTTACATAGGTAAGGTATATAAAGCAAAATGGATCCTCATTTGCGGGGATGGACATGTAATTTCCCGGACGGAGATTGATAGAGGGTGAAGGACAAATGCGGAACACATTAAGTTTTATACGGATATTAAAGTAATGATTGCTACATACTCACCACAACATGCTAATCTCCTAAATAGACGTACCTATAAGATTACACAAAAAACAGTAAATACGGTTTTCGCAAGTCATTTTCAAGAATATTTATTCCAAAATATTTACAATAAAATATTGCAATGCTGCGATATAAAAAACTTAAACACTAAAGAAGCAAGCAAAATAATACGTTTGTGACTTCTTACTTTATCATATAAACAGACTGAAGAATTCCTAAATGCATTTTACCGCACTAGTGCGAAACTAATATAATCTTTATGTATTTGTATGTATTAATAAAAGAAAAAACACACTAAAACACCCGCACTTTCCCACCCACACACCCTTAAATAGACTCACACTCACCACACATACTTTATCTCTTAAAATTCTCTATTTACATAATACTACATTTAAATTATTCCATATTTAACATGTAAGATACAACGTTAAATTAAAAATTAAAAAATACTTAATATATATATGTAAAAGCATAGATGAATCGAATATTATTATTTGTACTTACTTGTAAATAGATATTAGCTAAGGATCATTTGCTATTTATTGCCATAAAATAAAATATGTATTGGCGTGAGAAAGAAAGTACCTAGGTAAATGTTAACCTGTAACTCCCCCCACGATACAGGCCTGACCTAATGTGGGAACCACTGCTAAAACTAACGACTTTTATGATACTTTTTACACAAATTATGATACTTTTTAATCATGTATACTTACTAATAAGAAAACAATAAATATAGTAGTTTAAATGTGTAAAAATTTCTGTATAATGTGTAGTTGTTAATTTGTATTTTTTTCTGATGTGAAAAATAAATAAATAAATAAATAAACATACTTGTGACAGATTTGTAGAGTTATGTAACGTATTATTTTACGTTACGTGCGTAACGATCTTGAAAATTATATAAAAGTAACTTGCTTACATGTTAATAACACATTAAGCTGGAATGGTTGTAGTTATAGAAAATAGCTAATGAGCATCAACATGATTTAGACACATTATTATAGTTTTATGATTATCACTGGCGTTAGCGTAGCCAAAAATATTCTTCGACAAGACCCATTTTACATTTACAGTTAATTATTTGCTTATATTCTTTGGTTTTCTGGTATGCCTTAGCAGTGTTTTTATTGTTGCAGTTTACAATGCCTAACGCCACTCCAACAGGGTTCCAGTGGGACAAGCTGTCACCAGCAGAGTTCCAGCAGTTGCAGGATTTAGCTTCATGTTAGTACTTTTTTCACATTTAAGATGGTCCGATTGAATAATTTTATTAAACTGATTTATGATAAGCTTTTGGCCAAGGAGCATTCGTTTATCGATATCGATATGCAAAATTAAGCAATTTTGAGTCAGGCGTCGTCAAATGAAAGTTTAGGCTGTACTACTGTATTAAAACTTAAAAAAATGCGCTGTGGGCTGGGTCGGAGTCACAAAACTAAGGCTAAGTGCCAGTCGGACTTGCGCATCGAGGATTCCATACCATCAGATAAGGACGAGGCTGACTTACTTGACACATGGCGAATGCACATATTTTTTAGTGTTAGACAGACAACAGTCAGACAGACAAATAGGCCGACAACTAGCGTAAGCTTAGTAGGGCTCTATAGGCACCCCTTGGGTACGGAACTTTATAAACTTTGCTCGTCTATATTTTGGACTGCAGTTGCTAGCTGTATGTTTTATGGATTTCCATAGACTCCCTGATTTGATTTCAGTATTTTTTCGCCAATCAATAGCAATGACTTCTCTCACAAACTTTAAGCGCGGGTGTTAAACGCAAATGACCAGTGTGGGTCTCTTTCAAGAGACGTTATAATAGGTCCGAAAATCTTAATCGCTATATTTGTGTTTTATTTACGTTTTGAGTATGTGTGTGTGTGCGTATGTCTATATGTAAGTTAGCTTTTTGCTCCACGATATCTCAAGATAGAATAGACGAATTTGTCTCGTGACCATATCAGTCGATACGCCAGGTCATGACTTAAATCAGCAAGGAGTTTGAACAAAATCGGTCCAGCAGTTTGTGTTTTTTTTAAAGACACAAAAATATTCTAAAGAAAAGTTGCTTGTGCGGTACTTGCTACCAAACTAATTTTCTTCAAAATTGGTTGTGGATTTCTTTTTTGTTTCTGTAATGGTTCAATGATGGTCATAAAAAAATAAGTGTTTTCTTATACACCATTGTAGGTAGAGACCAGCCTTTTCTATCATTTGTAAGCGCCAAAAGTACATACTCGTAGTCTGTATGTCGCAATTTTTTGAAATTGTCTGTAATTTAAAAACGTTTTATCGTTTCCCTCTCTTTCTTTCTTCTCTCCGTTCTTCCGTTGCTTGTGGTGGAAAAGTGCGGAGAACATGTGTCAAAAATCCAATTTACCCAACAAAGATTGCAACAATTCTGCGCGTTCACTGCTAAGAAAACACCAAAATCATTCCAGAACATGCCCTATACCATCTCTTAGATCATTGCGATCCTTTTTGGTCACATCTTCAGCAAAGTTCAGTTCTAAAATAAATACGGCCGCCGTCCAAAAAACTTTGTGTACTAAAAAGAGCGAAGCAATACTTCACCTTGGAGCAAAAGTTGTTGCTCATAAGTCGCAAGTCCGGCCCCACATGGAGCACTGCTGCAAATTGCTGCTGGGTGGTTGCACCAGGATACCAGGTTGGCCCATTTAAATTGGTTCAACGACGAGCCGAGAGAATTGACGATTATCCCAAATTCACAATCAGAATGGAGCCTTTAAGTCTGAGGAGAGAATTTGTCTCGTTGTGTGTGTTCTACCGGTTGTATAATGGGCTGTGTTTAAGAAATTATCCGAAATTATGCCCACGGCTTCTACTATCGCACGGCTCACCAACGGCAGATAATTCATCCTCACACCTTTAAACCGAAATGGTCACGCACAGTGCGGTTTTAAAGGAAATCCCTTCCGCCAACGCTTATATTGCGGAATTAGCTTAAGTGCCTAACCTCAGACGTAAGCTTGTTTGCCACCTTATTAGTATAGAAAAAGAAAGTTAGTTGTTTATAATGAATTAATTCATTTCAATGAGTTTAAATAAAGTATTTTGTTGTATCATAGCCCTAAAAAATCCTCGCCAACCTCATTCGTCCTCACTGTTTAGGGCACGGTCTATCCTCACTGACGGCAATTTGGGTCATAGTCCATCACGTGGGCCTAGTGCGAATTTTGGACTTCATATCCGTTTTCCCTACATAGGGGTTTCTTCACGATGTTTTTCTTCATTGAATAAGTGGTGTGAATGTTCAATGTATACTTGAAACATTAAGAATAACACTAATTGGTACACACCTGGCTAAAACCTCTGCCTCTCAGAACGCGAGGTGAAATTAAAGCCCCTAGGTCACCACTTCCTAATTTATAAGTATATATAAAACTTAATAACCAATTGGTGTATGACGGAGCATCACTTCAGAACGGCTCGACTAATTTGCCTGATTTCTTTATTGTTGTGTTTTTAGGACAAGGTTTGTATGTAAATTTTTAAAAATTTAATGAACACATAACAACATGAACTAGCAAAAAATTAAAACATAAAAAATGTAGAACAAAAAGTCAAAGTGTTTTAATAGAAAACTAATTTGCTTTTAGTTTTTATGGCATACAAAACAATTGTAAAAGTTATAACAACGAGGACATTGAACTTGATTTCCACAAACTCTGGCAATGATTGGGTAAATTAAGTGAACTTTCACCGATTCCTAAATATAAAGAGAAGCCATAGAAAAGAAATACAATTTCCTAATAAGGTTTCTAGTTTGTTATTCAAATATTTGAGAATTGTTAAACAATCTGGAACTCTCCCGCCAATTTTCAGAAGAAAAAATGCTATTTTTTAAGGTTTCGTAGCACAATGACAAAACGAAACCATAGTTGCGACATGTCCACCTGTACGCCCGTCTGTTAATAACAGCCTTATGATTCCGAGACGTTTCTACCGATTTTAATAAAATTTTACAAGGTGGTGTGTTATTTAAATCGCCATATAGTTTTGAATTTGAGGCTTTTTTAGGAAGATACTCAAAAAATTTCTT
Source organism: Apoda limacodes (assembly GCA_946406115.1). NCBI lineage: Eukaryota > Metazoa > Arthropoda > Insecta > Lepidoptera > Limacodidae > Apoda > Apoda limacodes. Next base: position 46,206,675 of record OX291540.1, read on the forward strand.
GGACGCAAAGGGTCTGGATTTGAGATGTTGTTGGATTAGGTCGTAAAATAGGGAAATAATAGGTACTTATAACATATTTAAAGTTTTATAAAACTCGCTGTTAATATTTGATTATAACTAACGTTAAAAAAATATGCTTGGTACAAAATGAAATAATTAAAATGTATGTTGCATTACAAAAAATTACAACTTCACATTTTGTCCTCTTATTTCTGTAACGCACGTAAGCTCACAAAAACCTCGTTGTAACACAACCTTGTAAACAAAAGTATATGATCGTAGTTAGCGTAAAAGCAGCATGGGGCTAGTTTAATCCTCTAATAGATCACGTGGGTAAAACCTTTTAATGGAGAGTACCCCAATTTCTCAATAACCCTAATAGTCCGGTACACGCGACGGACCAAATAAACATATTAGGTAGAATAGTATTTTTTTCGTATCAGTGAAAGGTCGTGGACGTAATTTTATATAAGGAGTAGTATATACAGGACATTTAACTCATTTAAGGATTCAATAGCCAAATGGAAAAATGGAACCCCATGGTTTTTTTTACCTAAAAAAATATGTATTAAACAAGCTAGATTGGCCTAAGCTAAATTACGTAATACTAACGTTGTGCAAGTGACGGTGTTTACTAAAAATTGGAGCTCAATATCAGAGTTTTTGTTCCGTAACCTACTGCAAAAAAATATTATACTCTAAGGAAAAAAAAAAGATTACTGTTTTAAAGGTTTGTAGTCACATGTGTTTGATAATTCGCTAAAAAAAATAGTTTATGCCCTGGGACCTTATTAGGAACAGTCTCGAGCTATTTGGACACTGGAATTTTAGAAAAAAATGTATGGAAGTCTGCCTTAACTCATGAAAACAGTGAATGTACTTGCATACGATTTTGCCTCTAATTCCGAAGTCCAAATAGTACGACACTGTTTTAAAAGGACAACAACAAATTTTAGTAACTTTACTAACTTTCATCACATCACGTTTTAAAAATGTGCACAAGTTAAGGAACATAATCATTTTCAGGTTTTAAGCACTTAATGAAATACAGATACGTTTTTTTTATTTGTGAGTATGAGTACATAAAATATGTTACAAAACATAAAATAATCACGGAAGGCGTACAAATACATATTACCTATAGGCATAGGTACATACTTCTGACAATAGGAACTTTTTAAACAGATGTTTATTAAAAGGCACTCTCCCAAGTGTCTAGAAAAACACTAACGTAACGTTCCCAACCCATAAAAATGGTTTGTTAGGAAATGTTGAACAATACAGTCTCTTTAAAGTTTGCACAAAAATATATTTCCCCATCAACATGCTTTTGTTAATAAAACGACAAATTTACTTAGAAATACGTAGAATCTTTTCGAAATTTATTTATTACTTTATTATTTTTCCTTGTTTTGCGCCCGGTGCAGGGACAGTTTATCTATGCTCCCGTGCCGGCAAAAAAGAGATAACAATCTTTCTGGCAAGCTTGCTTTAAGCGTGTTCAATTGTACAAGAAAAAATGTTATGGGAAGTATTTTATGCGTAACGCACAGTAACGTAATTATTTAACTCTGCTGCGGTACGGGAACTACTGTCAGTGCAGTGACAGCTTAAACATTTTTGAAGTGAAAACTTCTTTAGCGGCGTTGTGAACTTTTTTGTGATGGGTAAAAAATGTTAAACTCGCGTCAGGTCACGTGTCCTGATCGAAAATTCATAGAAAATTCGTAAGACGGAACTCGCGTCGCGTTTATTTACAATGTCAAATATATTACGTCAAAAAAGTAAATAAACAAACATTATTATTTATAATAATAAAAGTGCGGATTACACATGTTAAAATATGATACGATACGATACGAGTTGTCTTGTAACATATTTGAATGTTAAGCGCGAATCGTGTGTAAAGGTTTTCACTTCTGCCGGCACTTCCGGAGTGCAAATTTTTTTTTTTTTAAATCCTACACGTTAAATAATATATAAATAAAATCATAAAAAAAGAGACGCAGAAGGACTTGGATACTTTCTACATTTTTTTCGGAATATTTTAAAGTTTTCGCAGGAATAACTACAACAGAAATTCTTCGAAGAGCCAGCTGTATAGCTGTAGCTTGTGCCCAAATTACAGCCAGCGATATTGCCAGAAATCGCTACTATAAGATAATTATGCATGATTAAGAACTAGGTGTTTTAACTGTTTTAAGTTGATTAAGCATAATTTCAATAAAAAAATAAAATATAAGAAGATTTTTTTTACAAGTATACCTCATCCCTAGCTTTATATCCTTTCTATGCGGCACTAGAAGTAATTTACCGTAGAATAAGCGGTTTTGAATAATGCTGAAAACTTTTTAAATATCACAATAAACCCCGTGCTATGGTAAGTCTATACACAAGAGGGTGTGAACTATTGGTTTTTTACTCGTTATTTATAATCTCTCGTTTCCATGTCTTGAAGTCAGGACTTGATACGAGAAAATAGCAACTGTAACGCATAGCTGGTATCATTGATATGGGCAGTATATGACTTGTACAGCACTATAACTAAGTTCTCTTCTGGAGCTAAAGCAGTAAATGTGTTAATAGTTAAATCTACCAAAAGTGTAAGTGATAATCGATTGTTTTCTTTGGAATTGAGAATATCATAGAAAATTTAAATTTAGTTACTGGTAATAAAACTTCATACAACAAAGGTTCATAGTCCGTACTTAATACAAATAACCTAATTTTTTTTTTAAATACCTAAAGTAAGTAGATATTAACTAATCAAAAGGTCGACCCTAAAAAACGTATGTTTCATAGGAATTTAGGACGGAAGCCGCATTTACACGCTAGACAGCTAGCAAAATTCTTCGAATCAGATATGATGAAATACAGGAATTATGTCCTCTTTTCCTTATCGTCATTATTCTCATCATATCAGCTTTTATTAGTCCATCGCTGGACATAAGCCTTCTGTATGACGCGCCATTTCTAGAGGTCCTTGCCTTCTATGCCTTTGCCTTCTGCATCCAGCCATCACCAGCCACCCTTTTAAGGTCGTCGGTCCACGATTTTGTACGGTTGTTCAATTTTTATAAAACTTTTTGATTCCGAATTATAGGTGCCTGTTGTTTCAATTTCAAACGCTAAGCGGCACAAAAATGTAATAACCAAATCCTTCAATATGTCATGTTTTTTTCTCGCTACTTGCTCCGTAGCATATCCAGTTTCTTCAGCTATCTTCTGGATGCCTTTGATGCACGAAGAGGCAAAAGTGCTCACACAAGAGACATCCCGCAAAGGTCTTTCTCCCAAGGAACTAATGTAAGTCAGCCAAGTATTTACCATCGGTTCAGCAGATACCTTTCGGTTCAAGAATTAAGGTAATATGAACATGGCATCCTTTTTTTGAATAAAAATCTTGATTTCTACGAAACTAAAGTTTAGGTTTTCGGTTTTATGGTGCTAGATTCAAGTATTTTAACAGTTGTTAAATATGTCCACTCCAACATGGCGTCCACTAACTTCAAAAATTATTTAAATTTGAATTAGTTCTATTGGATATTTAAGGGTGCTAAATTCAATTTCAAATTTAAGATGGCTGGCTGGCTGATGGATTCAGATCTAATATGGCACTCATGCCACGATTCTTGATAACAAAGATCAGTTATTTGTACGTCAGTTGCTGCCACATACTTTTATTATTTTTGATAATTTCCCCATATGTTATTTTATTAAATATGTACTTCAAAATTTTAAAATCACTTTGTAAATGTTACTTACATAACTGCGACATAGTAATATGTAACTCTGCTATAATTTTAAAAATAAAGTCCCTGCAAGTTGTTCGCCACGGAGTTTGTGTGACTAGCTTTAGCGACACCTTTTTTTTAAATGTTCCGGCAACATTCCTAAATCAAATACATTTATTTGTTTTCAGATTCAACCAGAAAGCTGCAAGATGTTCTCAACGAATTTTGTGAAGTTAAGAAGCAAAGTCCTGATGGGGTAAGTTATTAAGACCCGGTACCCTAAATTAAATATTCACGATTTACCCGCCCACTGCAGTTACTACAGTTTGAAACACAGCTATTGATAATTACAGATTGTTCAGAGTTTAAGTCAAAATGAGCTTCAAAACAGTTTTTAGCTATTTACCTAAAAACTAACTCGATTTCTTAGAACTCAGTAGTGACATCCACGGATTATCAAGTTTAGTACCTTGAGGACCGGCTTAATTCGTTTTTTTAACAGCGCCATCTATTGTTAAGTATCTTTATTGTTGCTGCGTAGTATTACTACACGCCAATAGATGTCAGAAAGAGTCATATTTTTTATTTATCATTGCTTGAAGACACGAATAAAACGATGTTTTCTACGTAGCTAGATCGATTTATCGCCCCCAATACCCCACGCATACCAAATTTCATGAAAATTGTTGGAGTCGTTTCCGAGATTCAGATTATATACATATATATGTAAGAATTGCTAGTTTAAAGGTATTAGATAGCCGTTAATTTTAATGTTTAGTGTTATACGTTAACGGATAGAGTTTAAAAAACCGAAAACAGAAAGTCTTTTTGACATATTTTTCTATCTAGGAGGATTTTTATTATTAGTGGAAGCCATTAGATACATATTCTTCTGTAAACGAGTAGGAAAGAATTTTTAACCGTAAATACAGACTACATTTGTTTATTTTTGCCATTTTTAACCCTTCACATTACAAATACTCTTAACTATATAGATACTTAACGTTAAAACCACAAAATTATTTACACAAAAGAAAGACTACGTTACGAAATTATATTTTCATGAAACTACTGACGCGTTTTATATTTTCTTGGGTCAATTTGAGTATTAGTCAAACTCAAACAACATATTTTTTTTTCTTAGCGAACTAAAAGATTTTAAAACTAAATTTTGATTTTAACTTTTTGTAATAATTACATTAATAAAGTACAGTTTTTAGGTTGCATTTGCAGTTATTTTGCCCATGTATGTATTTGGTATGTAATTTAGAACTCTTTCTAGGAGGTTTTTTTATTTAAAAGTTTAAATTTGAGGTCTCGGGATGCGAGATTTTGCACCTACCCCAAGAATACTCGTCACGATAACTCCAAACTTTTCGCAATAACCTCTCTGATCGATATACACATACCTATCGCACGTGTCGCAAATATGCGCTTTGATAATATCAACTAACAGATAACGAAATGACCCATATTGCCACTTACCCACTCTATTCAGATAAAACCACTTAAGTGATGTGATTTTTATACGTTTTTGTAATTAATATTTGAGGGTCCATTGTTTTTTTTATTTCTGTACCCAATTTTAGTAGTGTGTTTAAAAAACCTTTCTTTAAAAGGATTTTCAGTTCGTCTTGAGATGGGTAGGGTTTTCTTGCATCACCAATTATTACCACAACAGAGTTTTGAACTGATTAAAGAAAAACTATAGGTAACTATTAAAATTATATTATATTTAAATGCGTTAGTAATCCTGTATGTCTGTCTGTCGATATCTGTCTGTCTGCTACTTCTACACGCTTAAACCGCTGAACCGATATAGATGAGATTTGGTATGGAGTTAGTTTTATTCTCAGGGAAGGACATAGAATAGGTTTTAACCCCAAAAATTTTAAAAAAATTGTTAAGAATAACTTCAACCGAGCTTACACGAACTATATCTACAGATATAGCTTGCTTTAGCGAACATAATTAAGGATTTGATGTAGAAATTCCACGCCAATAATCAAATTTAGGGCGGGCGGAGCCGCTGGTAAAATCTAGTTATATATAAACCGGGTTCGTGTGGCACAGTGCCAATGCTTTTCCTTATTAAATTCTCGTGGAAGTTTTTAATTTGTTTTTAATTTTTAGCGTGTCAAAAGAGGCTAAATTATGAGATAGGTAAGTACTTATTGCATTCGTTATTTTAAAAACGGATGAAGGGATTGGAATTCAATGTACTGAAACTGTACGGCATAATGTATTCCACAGTTGAACGAAGGTTAGTAGTTTATCGCTCAAAGAAGCGCTCTCTTCATTACTCGTTGACGTTGAGTGGCTTTGTTATATCTATGCTTTGAGAATATTTAGGCCAACAGTTGGAGACTACGTTCGTACTGTAGACCGTTTGATTACGAGACATGACAAAATGTGGAAATGATTCCAAATGTAATACATTTCTATGAACCGTTTATACAAGTAACCACACAACAAGACACACGTTTTGCAAAACACATATCGCTACTTTGTTACTTACTTGTGATGACAGTTTTGCAGTTGCAACAGAGCCGCTGTATAACATATATTAGGTTGCAATACGTCAGGATTTGTCCTGACACATAAGCAAAAATTACAAGGTAAAAGGTGTTGGTTGGTTGGTTGGTACGTCTTTGACGCATCTGTCAACGCTTAAAACAAATATTTGAAATAAATTAAATCCATAGGAATCAGACTTTTTGCACTAGCCGGTACACTAACACAGACAACAGAAGTCTTTACTAGTACCACTATACACCATCCAACACGACAAAGTTTCTTCCTTATTAGTTGCAATAGTAGTTTAGGGTGCGTATGTGAATCTACGTCCTTAGTTCGATTTTTCACAAGACTCGTCATGACATGATTTATGCATCACATGACCTGCATTGTCATGATCATTTATTATTTGTTGCATAATTGCATGCATTATGCAATTAAGGAGATGAGATAAGAAATTATTTTACAGAACACTTTGTCAACCTTTTTTTTTGTTTCGTCACGTTAGGTTACCGCAAATCACATATGTCTGCATAAGTTATTAAAAAACCGGCCAAGTGCAAGTTAGACTAAGGCATCGAGGGTAGGGTACCTACCACCATTAACGTAATTTACAGACACAAAGAAAAAAAGGGAGCCGCTAAGCGGTCGGCCATCCAAGTACTGACCAAGCCCGACGTTGCTTAACTTTAAATATAGTTTCCAATAAACAAATGTGTTACTGGTTCACTTAATACTCTGAACCGGTAATTTAAAATAGTAATTGCTTGGGCCTTTGCTCACACTTGCCCGGTTTTTAGGGTTCCGTAGCCAAATGGCAAAAAACGGAACCCTTATAGATTCGTCATGTCTGTCTGTCTATCCGTCCGTATGTCACAGCGACTTTTTTCCGAAACTATGAGAACTATATTGTTGAAACTTGGTATGTAAATGTATTTTGTGAACTGCATTAAGATTTCACACAGCAATAGAAAAAAAACAAAAAAAATTTGGGGTTCGCCATACTTAAAACTGAAACTTAAATTATTATTTTTACCAAACCCATATGTGTGGGGTATCTATGGATAGGTCTTCAAAAATGATATTGAGGTTTCTAATATCATTTTTTTCTAAACTGAATAGTTTGCGCGAGAGACGATTCCAAAGTGGTAAAATGTGTCCCCCCCCCCCCCTCTACAATAAGAGCATGATAAAACTAATAAAAATATATGATGTACATTACCATGCAAACTTCCACCGAAAATTGGTTTGAACGAGATCTAGTAAGGAGTTTTTTTTTACATGTCATAAATCGTAATCCGCAATTAACCTTTCATTCAATTAACTCCAATATAAAAATATTTTTGTTTGTGTTTGTAGATTACATAAATGGTGGTAGATATGGAACCCTCGGTGCGCGAGTCCAATCTGACACTTGGCCGGTTTTTATTATTATTGTTATACTTTAGAGTTTACTCTATTTTTCACTGCGATATTTAAGTTCGTATGTCTTTTTATGTTTACGATAGAACAAAAACAACGAAAATGTGTTTCTTGTATGGTCCCCTTTTAATTTTTACTTTTTCAACTTTTATTATTTATTAGATAGTCCCCCATTTTAACACATATTCTATAAAAAATTCAGGCTTCTACCTTTTTCGGTCTAAAAGATAAAGCCTTTTAATGGTCGGACAGATGGACAGACAGACAGACAGCGTAGTCTTAGTAATAGGGGTCCATTGGCACCCTCTGGGTACGGAATCCTAAAAATACAAATAGAGCGAAGCAAACGAACTTTGTCGTTTCGTGTGGTGCGCTGTAAGCAAGCGGTCAAGATACGGTAACTTTTTGTGTAAAAAGTACCTAAGTCATCACTGGCAGCCTACACACACTGCTTTGAGTTTTCCCCCTTATGTACTCAAGTGTTAATGTACACAACCCGATTCATCTGGGCCAACTAATTGGCGTCGTGTGTGGCATTGTAAGTCGGCAGACTCAGATGGCTTGCGTGAATTTTATGCATAGTACCCATGGAGGCAGCTCTGCTTTGGCTCAGAAGATCCTGACGTCTGCGCAGCTGCAGTCACTAAGACAATTCTCGACAATGTTTCATTCCTAACGCACGAGAAGCTGTTGGTGTCAAAACAAAACCGTTGTTTATCGGTCTTACAGACCACGGCTCATAATAATAATGATCCTGATGATAATATATCGGTGTAGCATTTCAATGGTAACTCCTCAATTATAGAAAAAACGACTCACACTTGACGTTTTCAAGTAGCCTATGTTTTTTTCGGGACTCAAACTATTTGCATGCCAAATTTTATATTAATTGGTACAGCGGTTTAAGCGTGAAGAGGTAATAGACAGAGTTACTTTTGCATTTATAATATTGGTATGGATAAGTCTCATAAGTTGTTAATCATAAGGTCTGAATAATAAATTGTAAAATGAAAGACCAAGGACAGAATAGTAGGTACACCCCCTTTCGCCTGTTCCTAACGAACTTTAGTTTAGTTAGTTAAAAAGCAAGTTAGTACTTATTTATTTTAGATTTTGGTCAGCCAAAAATTTCACCTCGATAGTTCAGTGGTAGACCACTAACACGGTATCTTAGGGTCGCAGGTTCAAGGCCTGGATTAAGGTAAATCTTTTGTACTATGAAAATGTTTATAAATAAATGATATAGCCATAGAGATGGCCTATGTGCTACGTTGTCTTTGAAGGTTTAGAAAATCTTGAACAATTTTCTATGTAATATTTACCTAAAGTTTGTATATTTGTGAGATTGTAGTACTAGGACTTCATAAGTTGTGTGTTTAGGTTACTATTTACTAAAATATAAAACACTTTCCCTTTAGTTTACGCTAGTTAAACTTGCTTTCCACCAGTTTTTTAATCTTTATTATATTCTCGTCATCAATTTTCTTCTTTGGAACATAAAGTTTCATGCACAAAGAAGCTTAAAATACAAATGTGTCAAGTTTTCTTTTGTAAAAATGTTTTACCTTTCCATCTTTATAAAGAATATTAAGTGAAGAATCTAGAAAAACATGAAACTTTTTTGGTGAAGTTCAAGTTGAGCTTTGTTAAAGTTTTTGAATAAAGAACTTAATTACCTATTCAAAGTCTAATGTTTTAACACTCCGTTAGCTTTAACTTTAATTTTCTTTACGTTATTTTTTTATACATGTCTATTTTATTACATCAAAGAAAAATTATAACATTTAAAAAAGATTTTTAAACAAAAGCTTTTATAATTAGTTAAAATTTTATTACGACATTTAACAGAGACAGAGACTTTTCGCATTAAAAAAAAACTCAGAACACACACTTGCTAAACTCAAAAACATAAATTTGACTTTGTTAACGACAGACTTTTATACAATCTAACAAAACTCTGTTTGGCCATTTAAGGAAATGAATTTAGTGAAATCTGACCAAGCGAAAGAATGTTAAGTGAATAATGTTAAGAATTTTGTCTCAAACCTTCTTTTTACCCTTTTCCAAGTTGGATAAAAGCAGAATTATTTTAAATACTAAATTTCGTTCCGAAATATTTCTGCATGAATCAATACACCATATGTTTATTTATTTATATATATTATAGTTTATTTCAAAATATTTTATCCACATCTCTAATTTCCCGTTGTCCATTTCATATAACAAACATTGCATTTACCAAACAATGTTTTGTGTACTTGCATACACAATATACTGTACAAACACAGCATGGACACAGTACTGCACATGTACAGCGTGTAAATAATGGAGTATGTACAGCAAATCTACTGGGATTACTTGTTTCATAACTCCATTTCGCAGGAAACTGCATATCGAATTTTCAAAGCTCAGGGGAAAGCTTTTGTATTGTTGGATATACAAGGCGTACTATTTTAAAGTTGCAATCAGTGTTGCTACTACTTGCAGCACAGTTTATTTAAACCTACTTTAAGCATTATCGTGTACTTGTTTGTTTAAATTATTTTTGTTTTTTTTTTAATCCAAGCTGGTTCTTTTTTTATTCGTGTGCATAATTTGCATATTGGCTTTCTTAGTTGAAAATTTTATTTTTAACCCTCCACGAATATATTGAGAGTTTTAGAAATATGCAAAAAATCACGATAGCTTTATGTTCTAAAAAAAATTGCTTTGAACAAAATGAAATATCAAATTTTTAAATAAACATTATAATACTCATTCTACGGGACTTTGGCCGGTGTTTTGGGATCGTACTTTCAACGGAGCCCTATTACTAATCCTGTACAGCCTGTTTGTCCAAATATTAATGGCTCTATCTTTTAGTTGGGCCCAATGAGGTTGAAACCTGAAATTTTCACTGAATATGCTATGTATTGTTATTATGACTGAATACGTATACAAGCTTCAAAAAATTGTAAACGAATTGAGTGTAAGCTCTTAAGTAAAACAAAAAATAATTAGTTCGGTAGCAAGTACCGCACTAGCAACATCTCTTTAGAATATTTTATGCGTCTTTAAAAAAAAACAGTTTTTTAGCGATAAAAAACCAACCGCTGAATTGATTTTGCTCAAACTCTTTCCAGATCTAAGTCATGACGTGAGTCATCGATTGATATTGGTATGGCAAAAACACACATCACTCTAAAAATTATGGCAAACGATTCTCAAGATCTTAAAATGTAAAAAAATAAGCAAAAGCTATTTCGAATTTCGGACTTATTATATATAATAACTTCTTTTAACAGAAGTTCGCTCAAGTGCCAGTCAGGATCGTGAATTGTGTGGTCGTACTGAACCCTCTGCACGAGTCCGACTTGTACTTGGTCGGTTTTTAATACAGTTAAAATTAAATTTTTACTGGATTTTATTACGTAACTCGCAATCACACTGACAAAATTTACGTACACGTAACTTTACAAACGTAAATTGTTACCAAAAACAAAGCGACTGTAGATAAGTTCACTTAACGAGCACAAGGAGTTTTTTGCACGACTTACATACCGTATCAACTTTGTTACTTAGTTATTATTGCTTTCTGTAAATAACACAAAAATGGCTTTTTATCAATAACTATTGCTTGCTACAGCCACTATCCGTACCACTGCAGGAGCAGACTTCTCCTTAAGAAGGAGATTTTGGCCGTAATCCACCGCACTGACCCAGTGCGAATTGGCGGACGTTTGTTGAGCTAGTGGCTGGCTTTTATACCACTAAGCCAAACAAACTAACGGTCCCAATTAGAAAAGCATCAACTAAGAATTCATACCGTAAGGGGGTGAAATAGGGTTTGAAATATTTGTATAAACTATTAATATAACTAAATAATAACCCAACTAACAAAATTTGGTCGTGTAAGGGTTGAGACAACGTTTTAGTCGCAACCTAAGGTTGTACCGTTTTTGTTGCAGAACAATAATGTTATTGTGTATATGACGCGAAATAGGCTAAAATTTTAAAACTTTCATTCGTATAATGATCGAATAGACGTCATGTAACTTAACAGAAAATGTAAAGTATCATTGTTATAACCTTAACAAGGAATCTTGATGTCAAAAGCGCCTAACTAATGTCTTTTATCTGCAATGATTTTTTACTATAAAAGTTAAATTCGGTGTTAGCAATTCTTAGTACCCACATTTCTATTATTCACAATTTTTGAATGCCCCCTTCTAATAATATAATTTTATAATTTTTTTTGATATTACATTAATGCGATTGAAAGTATTGACGACACTTATTTCTTCTTTCTTTTCTTTTATGTTTTTTTCTTAATGTAGAAACTTATTTCCAGTCGCTTTAGTTTTAGTGAATGGGCAACCCCAGGTATTCATAAAAGTAGGCGTAAACTGTATGAATTATATAAAGAAAAAACATATAATAATAGCCAAATATATAGGGAATATTTAAAAAAATACTCAAAAACCTTTAAAAAAGGTCTGTCTTGTTGCAAAAGCAATTCACCTCAGACATAAAGAAAAAAATTCAACAAATAAAATAAAAACTACATGGAACATAACAAATAATGAAACTGGTAAAGCTAGGAATTCTTGTCAGGACTTTGAGTTGATTGTAGATGATGCTAGTTTTAAAACAAATTCTGAGGTAGCAGTTGCCTTTGAACAGTTTTTTAAGAATATTCCATTCAAAACAACTGAACATCTAAACTCAAGTCCAATCTTAGCAGAAAAATTATTAAAAACTAGTGTTCCTGAATGTAACGTTTCCTTTGTATTTAAAAACATTAGTCCTACGGGTACTAAAAATAAGGTTTCTGTAAAAAATATAAATTCAATTATTCATGTTATAGCACAACCCTTAGCCATTATTTTTAATAGTTGTGTTGATAGTGGTGTGTTTCCTGATGAGATGAAACTTAGCAAAGTTATACCTCTTTTTAAATCAGGTAGTTCAACAGATCCTAATAATTTTCGGCCTATTTCAATACTACCTATACTCAGTAAAGTTTTTGAAAAAATCATACTTTGTCAAATGTTAAGCCATTTCTGTATTAATGAGCTACTTAGTAGTAAACAGTTTGGCTTTATGAAAGGCCGTTCCACAACCGATGCAGGAGTGGCACTATTAAAAAATATATATAACGCCTAGGAGGATTCGCATGACGCCCTTGGAGTGTTTTGTGATTTATCTAAGGCATTTGACTGTGTTCAACATGAAAATCTATTAGAGTATTAGAGGCAAAGCTCTCGACCTTTTGACATCCTATATGAGTAGGAGAGTACAGAAAATAGATGTCAACGGTGAAAGATCTCCGGGATCAGCAGTCACTATGGGAGTCCCTCAGGGCCTAATTTTAGCTCCTTTTCTATTTCTTATTTACATTAATGATCTCCCATATAATGTAAAAAACCATGACATTGTCTTATTTGCTGATGACACCTCTTTGCTTTTTAAAGTTAAGAGACGACAGACATATTATAATGAATTAAATAATGCCTTTTCTAAAATTGTAAATTGGTTTAACGCTAACAATTTGTTACTTAATGAAAAAAAAAACTAAATGTGTTAAATTTACATTACCAAATGTTAGTCAGAGACAGACATGTATTAATATTAATGGCTAGCAATTAGAACTTGTTAATTCAACAGACTTTCTTGGCATAACGCTGGTCTCCAAACTTCAATGGGGTCCTCATATTCATAACCTAGCCAAAAAACTTAGCTCTGCTGTGTATGCGATCAAGAAAATAAGACAATTGACCGATGTCGACACTGCAAAAATAGTATATTTTAGCTATTTCCATAGTTTAATGACATATGGTATCCTATTGTGGGGTAGCGCTGCTGATGTAAATACAATATTTTTGTTACAAAAAAGGGCAATTCGTGCTTTTTATAAATTAGGATCTAGGATATCCCTGAGGGATAGGTTTAGGGAAGTAAAAATTTTAACTTTAGTGTCACAGTACATATATGAAAATCTTTTATATGTACATAAAAATATCAATAGTTTCAGCAAGAAAAGTGACGTTCACAAAGTAAATATTAGAAGTAAAAATAAGCTGTTGGTGCATGATACACGTCTACACAAAATAAGTAACTCTTTTATGGGGCAATGTATACACTTTTACAACAAAGTTCCCAATAAAATTCAAAATCTATCAATAAGTAAATTTAAATCTTTTATCAAGCAGGTACTTTGTAAAAAGGCATACTACAATATTTCAGACTATGTAAATGATAAAAATCCTTGGGACTGATGATGCTCAATTACAGGATGCATAGGTAAACCAAATTAAAATGAAAATAACATAAAATTGTACGACTAAAAATTTTTTATTTAAAACATTAATTGTATTTTAGTTTATTTGTATTATTGATAGTGTTTTTAAAAGAGTAACTATTGAGTTTCTTGCCGGATTCTTCTCGGTAGAAATCAACAACATTGTGAACCGGCGGGAAGGTGGGAGGGTTCAAAAAATAATATTTTATAACTTTGACGATTCAAAAGTGATTGTAAAATCCTTATTTGAATAAACCATTTTGACTTTGACTTTGATAACTATTTTACGAAATCTTATAATTGCAGGTCATATTACATGACTTTAGTTCATTTATTGTCTGCCAATTTTTTGGGGTACCGTAAAAGAAGCGAAAACCGAAAACACAAAAGACATCGGTAAAACTATTAAATGTTCAAAATGTTTTTACAACAACTTATATGAAGCTTCTTAAAATCATAAATACTAGAATTTTGTCAGCGGCTTCGCCCGCCGTAAAATTGGTTTTCGGCATAAGACTCTTCCGGTAACTTCTTATACTAAAGAAGTTTCACTAAATTAATTAGTTAATTTATAAGCTTTTGCAAGCTAGCTTTTATAAGCTTTCCGCCCGCCCTTAATTCGGTTATCGGCGTGGAACTCCTTAATTAACGCGAATTAATCAATTAATTAGTTATACTATGAATTGCTATAGCATGCTATAGGTGCAGAAATAGTTCGTTAACTCTGTTATAGCTATTCCCGCAGCAACTTTTGAATTTTTAGGGATAAAAGTCTATATGCTATTCCAGAACCTAAACTATATGTATGCCAAGTTTTATTCCGATCCGTCTAGTGGTTGAAGCGTGATTGAGTAACAAACATCCAGACATACATACAAACTTTCACGTTTATAATATTAGTAGGATTTAATTATTAATAATCTGAAAATTTGTCTTTTTAACATTGTATAAAAGTTGTGTAAGGTATCGTCAAAAGTTCTTAAACGAAACGTGTATATGACAATACGTTATGTAAGAGGGAAATTTATGACCTTCATATGATTATCATTTTGAAATCTATCTATAGTCTTATAAAAGAAATAATTGTGGTCTGTATACGTTCATCTTGTAAGAGTCGTTTAACTGTCAAAAATTCTTAAAGTATCGTAACAATGATCACAAACACGATGATAATATATTTTTCGTTAAAACGATAAAGAGTTGCATAAGAAGGTTCATTAAAGGTCACCGCTGCGACTGTTATAAGATGATTATATAATTTTATCGTGTAAACGTTTTCTAGACTGAATTAAATGACTAAAGTATTATACAACTAAACGTTTGAATAAAATACTGTAACACAATCCGTTGAAATTTGATAACCGCTATATAACCAAATGTTATTTAGTGTGTATATTATTAGACAACATTGCTAGTTGGGAAACGATCAACATCCTAACAAACTACTGAATATAAATCTAGGGTCAGAGAAATTCGAAATGGTATTGATTTTACTTCCATCAACGGCCTCCCAAATATTACTGGTCGCCGGCTCGCTACTGTACTCTTTGCTGATGACATATCAAATGAAAATCAAAAACGAAAAAGAAATAGATTAGACTGGAAGCAATGGTTCAAAGCGAATTATCTTTCCATTAATGTTAAAATAACGAACTACCTACATGCAATTTCTAAATTAAAATACAAAACCCCTTGATGTAGAAATCAAATGTAATGGTAATAAAATAAAAGAACATTCTATAGTAAATTTTTTGGGCATTAAAATGATATTAGATAAGGTATTCAAAACAATTAATAGATTTGTTTTTGCACTGTGCAGATTAAAAAAAGTAGTGGGACAACAAACAGCATTTATAGCATATCATGGATATGGTGCCTCCTCACTTATATAGGGGCTTTTGTTATGGAGAAATTCTGTTGACATCAATCGTTTTTTTATTATTCAAAAGAAATGTATAAGAACCATGTGTGGGGTAAGACCTTGAGATTCATGTAGACCATTATCCACTCATTGGAAGATTCTAACTCTTCCGTTTATGTACAAATACGAAGTAACAATTTTTGTAAAGCAAAACTTACTCTTGTTTAAAGCAAAAAGTAAGAACTGTACTTATTACACAAGGTTTCTGAATAAGCTAGTAGTATCCAACTAGCGCAGCGTAAAAATCCTAGGTCCGTGCAGCCAACACTAAGGCTACATCTTATGAAAGTAGTATAGCTGTCCTTATCCATACTTCAATATTATAAATGCGAAAGACTGTTTGTCTGTTACCTCTTTACGCTGAACTGATTAAGATGAAATTTGGCATAGAGATAGGTTAAGACCAGGAAAAGGACATAGGCTACTTGAAAACGTCAAATGAGAATCTGAAAAATATATGATGAACATTACCATGCAAACTTCTACCGAAAATTGGTTTGAACGAGATCTAGTAAATAGTTTTTTTTTTAATACGTTAAAAATCGTAAACCGCAATTTACCTTTTAGTCAATCAACTCAGATATAAAAATATTTTTGTATGTTTTTGTAGATTACTTAAATGGATACGGAACCCTCGGTGCGCAAGTCCAACTCGCACTTTTCCGGTTTTTTCCTATAATTCAATAATAATTGAGTGCCGTTAAAATTCTACACCGATAACCAAATCTTGGGCGAGTAGTACCGCGGGAAAATTTAGCATGGAGATAGTTTGAGTCCCGAAAAAAGGACATAGGCTACTTGAACACGTCAAGTGTGAGCCGGTTATGTTTTCTGTAATTGAGGATTTGTCGGTGAAATTCTACACCAGAAACTGAATTTAGTGCGGGTGAAACCACTCGAAAAAGCTAGTTTATAATAAAATACCTGAAAATACTGAGAACCTTCTTTTTTTGAAGTCGGTTAATCAAAATGAAAATAACTTATTATTGTGATTAAACATTTATTATCAATATTTAGGTAATCATTTTATAAGAACAACTAAATTTCCTTTCACTTTTCTATTTTCCTTGACATTTTAGCACACTGACAGTAAACAATCTTTGCTATAGTAAAATTGCAATTACATGCGATATTTTTTTTTTGGTTAGGTATCTAATAAAAAGAAAACAATTTATTAAAGCTTCAAAGATAAAAATTTGGCAAATATTTCCTTTATTCTTCGTACAATAAGTTACATAACCAATTTATATATAAGAGTATGAATTTGATTGTTTATTTGTGTGCAATAATTAATTGAAATGTTTTTTTAAAAAGTCGGTGAATAAACCATATAACAACAACATCTATAGGTATATAACATGTTAAGATTTGCATTTTACAAGTCGGCAAAATGGATGTAACCGATGTAATGTAAACATCTCATTAGATATTATACTGCATTTTATGCAAATAAAGGTTTATGTATTAATTCATAAAAACCCGTTATTTATTAATATTTATCTGTAAAAACTGTTATTTCGCCTTTTTATTACAAGAATTATACATATAACAGTCATTTGTGAGTATGGTTTACATTTTTTTGTAATTAATTTTGTGACCACAGTGCAAATTCTTTTGTAATAAAATATTTTTAACATTTGCATACAAAATCTGCGAAAATTCAATTAGGGAAATGTGTTTTGTCGCGGCTACGGAAACAATGCGGCAAAGGTTTTATGCAAAAAAAACTTATTGCTTTAAATCGTGAGTTTGAATAAAATTTTAATTATTTTTAATCTTCAAAATAGGAGGAGGTACTTTATTCGGATGTTTGGTTTTTTTTTTTCATGTTCAGGCATAACTCCGTCATATATAGACGGATATCCAAATTTTTTTTTAATTAAAAGCGTATACTTCCGACGTGGTCCTTTATTAATTTTGTGGATTCCAAATCATAAAGAAATATTGATATGGAGATTTAACGTATAAATAAGTAGTGTTTTATATAAGCCATATTAGCAGCAGCTGTGACAGAAAAAATATGTCTAATTTGCTATATTAAGAGGTAGTGCTATTTGGCACTCAACGTGAGAAAAGACAAGGACGACGCGACATGTAACTAAGCGTACGTACTTAATTAGTACAGCTACATCACAACTCAAGAATATTTTTATAACAAGGAAGAATATAATACCTAGTAAATTATACTTCATTGCTATGAAAACATATCTTTGTTAGGTTTATAATAAATATCACGAAAATGTTATACCAAAGTAGTAAAATAACAGCGCGTTGAACTTCAAAGATTTCTTGCCAAACAAGTTTTGAAAGGAGTAAATTTAATTTTTTATCGATAAAAGTTAATCATGTTTTCACAATAGTCTGGCGTAATAGCTTATATTTAAACAAGTTAATTAAATTTTAGTAGGATCTGCTTCCAAAGAAACCCTTGGCAAAAAATTAAAATTTTAGTACTACGGCCTCTTAAGAATAATTTAGAACCAGAGAAAGGCCTTTGATCCACCTACTTAACTCGTTATCAATCACTTTATAAATAAATTATTTTATTTATGTGGGTACATAATGTAGTAAATTACTGCGGACTTGAAGGCTTTTGACGTAAGCAAAGTTGTTCCAACACATACATATATAATCATGTCTTCACCCATTTTATGCGAGAGGAGCGTAAACAAAATATGAAATATATTCCCTCCCGGAAGACAATTCGTTACGGTAATATTGTAGGACTTTTATTTCATATAGAAGCAGAAGAATACAATTTTTGTTTCTATTACAGTGTTTTTCATATTAGATGACATATGTAATACACGTAATACTAGTACAATGCAGCAATCTCTTCTGACCCGGTGGTCAAAACTCAAAACAACAGTCGCCATATCAAAACAGTTTAAACTTGCACTATACTAGCGACCATACACTTGGTTAGAAAGTTTGTTGCACTGTGTGTAGTTAGTTACCTATCCATTTTACTAGACATAATAATTTAATAATTTCCAAGTTGAAACTGCCTATTTCAGTATTGTAGGTGAATGGGCTAGTCAAAATCCCAGTAATATTAATAAATATAAAGGTTTGTTAGTTTTAATGTAATTCAATTACGCCGCAACGAAGGATCCAATTGATCTAAAATTTGGTACAGTGAAAGTTAGTTATAGCAGAAGATTCGGAGAAGAACATAAGCAATTTTATTTTTATTTTGGAAAATTAAAAAGTTTCCCCTTAAATAACTACACCCGAATGCCACTTGAACGAACGATACTAACAACGATAGCTTTCTTTAGCAAACTTCTTAATATAATCATGGAGATGCCGTAGAAATCTTACGCTGATAACCAAATTTGAAACGGGCGGACGTACTGGAAAAATCTTGGGGCAAATAAAGGAAATCGTTGAGTTCCGTATATATCTAGCTCAACAGTAAACGAAGGAGGAGAATAAAGGATTCTGAGAAATATTGCTTGAACTTTACAAGTAAACACACAAGGCACGCATCCTGCGTCTCAAATCAAATTTGGCTACGCCTCAATAAACTACCATGTATTTGTCCAAATCATCAACCGTTTTTCTCACAATGTGTGGTAAAACATTTTTATACAATTCAGATACAAATGTTATTAAATTAATTCTACCTAAAATAAGGAAAAGAAATAAACCTGAAAACTATGCTAAATAAAAACAAAAATTTAAATACAATTAAACTAAGAAAACTGTTATATAATTGAATAAACAAGGTCTAAAAGTGTCCATAGTACCAAAATCTAGTTTTTATAGTTAATGTCAAAAAACTCTGCAAAAAATTTTTTCTACCGAGTATGTGCACAATATCCGCATCGAGTAAAATTGTTTCATAACTCAATTTCATAGACAATCTCAACATTATTGAGTTTCTCGAACTCAATTACTTATTACGTATTTTGCAGCTCAGTTCTAGATACCAGTTATGATTAACTAACTCAGTTCGGCCTGCAATGTGGTTGTGTATTGAATTTAAAACAGAGTTTTTGTTGGTATTAATATTACCTACTAGCTTACCCCGCGAACGGTGTTTCACGCCAACTAGTCGTAAAAGGGTGCTATTAATTCAGAAACATTTCATTTTATCGGTTTACCTTTAGTGCGCGAGTCCGACTCTTACCTGTCCCTTTTTTCTTTCATAATAACCTGGTACTAACAATAACAAACCCAACAAAAAAAGAATAATCCAATTTATTGCAGTTGTTTGGAAGTTCTGGCGGGACCAAGGGAATCTGGGATTCGTTTTTATATATATAGATACCTTAATGAGAAAGTAAGTTTTTTTTTCAGTCTTTATTGGGTTATTCTCTGTCTCTTGAACAACCCTTTGTGCCAAAAATTGGCACCTTTGCTGACATATCACAATAATACCGATGGTTTAATATGCAATACAATGCACGGAGGAGCTCAAAAATGTACTTCTAGAAGACCACCCATCCAGGTACTGACCACGCCCGACGTTGCTTAACTCAGCGTATCGTTCGTAACTAGGCCACGAGAATAAGTTTGATGATTATTTGTACGATTTTTTATATATCTGGTTAGAAGTAATTTAAAAGATGCAGTGGTAATGTTAATTATATAGGTTATCCTATAACCCCTAAATCGTTTTTATACAAGACGAAAAAGGCGACAACAAAGTCGAGGACAAAATCTAGACAAGAATATAAGGCAATCTCATATTCCCTTCCTTAGTTGCAAAATCACCACAGTAGTCTACACAATTGAGAATATCTATTTACACCAGCGTTCCTTAAGGGGACGATAGACCTCAGTTGAGCAAACCAAGTATAAAAAAAACTAAAACCATCCCTGCTTCACTTGCTCTCATAAGGTTAAACTTCGCAGGTCACGTTTTATGTGGCTTACGCGTAAAGTTTTTATGTTTGTAGCTAGTATTTTCATGTTTTTTTAATTCATTAAAAAAAAAACTTTATACAAAACTTGTTACCTTCTTTTAATATGAATTGAATTAATGAATTAATAAAAATTGCAAGGTTCCCGGTCAAAATATCCGGATCTAAGACAAGAAAACCCAATTTATAGCAAGTTCTTGTGATTGTTTAAGATTTTTTATATTAGTAGTATTTCCGCTTCAGCGGTTCGCCATTCAGCTCATTCTCGCTTTTTAAGTGTCGATTGCGTCTTAGTTTGTTAGAAACCCAGTTCCGAGTGCTCCAGGGCTGGTGGGTGATATTGCATAGTTCTTTTCAGAGCTACACTCGTTGCTCGGGGGGAAACCTAACGGTGACAACAGAACCCCAGCCGTAGGAGTAGGTGCCTAGGTACTCATCTAAACAATCCGTAGCACTGCGGAGCGTTTGGGCACACGTAGGTACTCTTGCTCCTCGTGAGTAATGAGTATCTAGCTCAATCCCTATACCTCGGCCACCTCGTAATGGCCGAGTTATGCCGTATTAGTAGAGTATTGTCCCCGGACCAGCAAGGAGCCATCATCGAGAGTTTTATTCGAGATGGCTCAGAGCAGGTTCAAGCCTGCATTGCTAGGGTCTAGGGTCAACCGGCACTGGCATCACTTCCGCGCGCCCATACGCCCTGCCGAGTTCGTCGCGCACTTGCTCGCGCTCTCCCCGCACGCGGTCTTTCTGCCTCAATATTCGGGTGTCCGCAACCATTCGCCCCCCACTCCGGTATCAGAGGTGATTCGATCTCATCGATTTACGATTCGATCCCCCTCCGACCCCTGCGCACTCAGAGATCGCACCCTCATCCCCAGACGCCGTAATGTCCAAGGAGTCAGCTTTGTCTTCTAAAGAGGACGATGAGGGCTTCCTAGTGGTCGGCCTAGGCACTAAGAAGGGTAGAAAACGAAAGAAAACCGCCAATCCCCAAAAGACTTCGGCGTCCTCCGCATTGGAATCTCTTCCTCCTCCAGACTCCGAGGCCATACCTCGAAGCGCTCAGCGCTTCCCCGTCCTCCTCGGCGGCTCGTCCAAGAGACGCGATGAAGGCCAAGCGTATTAATTATACGCACCCCCGCAACTGACAGATTTCTTTTAACACGAGCGAGTACTACGGGTAGACATAAGGGGACTTCCGAAGGAAATCTCCGAGTCCACTGCCAAGGATGACTTGACTACCCAAGGCCTACCAGTAAGGGAATAACATTGAATGTACAATGGCCGTAACAAAACAGAGTGCTACAACACGGTGCTTGTAGTGCTCTACATGACCAAAGAAGACAAAGCCGTCTTTAACATAAAAGATGTGTGTAGCCTCAAGGGTGACCGGGTCTTGCCTCAGCCCTTACGTGCTCGACATAGCACTTATAAAGAATGTAAGGCTTAGCTTTCGCTCTATAGAGGTGCTTGACGAACTTGACTCGGGCCACTGTCATGTCCTCCTCCGATTAGGTTCCCCATCGGACACTCCTACCGACACTATCCAGAGACTTTCCTTCTCAATGGAAATATGCGATTGTTATAGGCATCCATAAGCCAGGAAAAACTCGTACCGAGCCGTCCTCCACCGCCCTATAAGTTTACTTAAGGCCCTTGGTAAACTTTACGAACGCCTCGTCCTCGCACGCCTACGGAACGATACGGTCTCCAAAAGCATCTTAATCGACGAGCAGTTCGGCTTCCGCGCAAAACACACGTGCGTCCACCATGTCCTCCGTATTACGGAACACATTCTCACTGACTTCCAACCATTATAAGGTAAGCCCCGTCACACGGGCGCTGTCTTCTTCGATAAAGCGAAAGCCTTCAACAGAGTCTGGCACAACGATTTACACTGTTCAACTATCAGTTGCCAGACCGCCTCGTACTCAACATAAGAGACTGTTTGTCGAACCGCAGCTTTCGCTATAGAGTCGAAGGCACTCTCTCATTCCCTCGTCCCATACAAGCAGGGGTGTCGCAAGGGTCCGTGCTCGCCCCTACCTTGATCATTCTGTACACAAACGACATCCCTAAAACGATAGGTTAGGCCTCTCCGTGGACGATACCGCTATTTACACCACCGATAGGCATGTGAGTCCAATCACTAAGAGACTCTAATCCGTTATCGCCGCCGCAGGCGGATGGTTTCGGAAATGGAGAATCGAAGTGAATCCCGACAAAAGCTCTGCTGTTCACTTAACCACTGGCCTCCCTATGAGAAAATCTCCCCTTTCACTCTGTGGCCGTGCTATTCCTTGGCGAAACCCCGTGTGACCCTGGATAGGCGTTTAAACTTTCGCGATCGCACCAAACTAGTTACATACCGAGCCGCTTTTGTCCTCGGTCGTCTATATCCCATGTATCCCATAGGCAAGTACAGTAAGTTATCGCTTAGGAATAAGCTGACTCTGTACGCCACTTGCATTCGCCCCATATGCTTGCGTCGTCTACGCGTTGTCTAAACGCAACCTCCATAAACTCCAGACCCTCCAAACCGCTCCTCAGAGCGGCCTCCCGAGTCTCCTAATACGTCCGGAATGCGGACCTACACAGGGGAGCTCCCCACGACTCCCCAATATCTTAAAAACCTAGCAGTCCGCTTTTTCGAGCGTACACAAAATCACCCGAACAGATTAATTGTGCAATCCACAACCTATCATCCCCAGACCGACCTCGGTACGGTCGAAAAACTATTGTTAGGCGGCCTCGGCACGTACTAACGGCCTTAGACGACGATCTTGCTATCCAGATAACGAGACTAGTCTCAACGAACTCCCCTAATAGGACCTCCTCCCTAACACGGTGCCGACGTCACCGAGTTCGTCGGCGAACACACAGATACACGAGACGCTTCTCGCCCTCACTCACTCGCAATTGCGACCGCGTTATGGAGAACTCCCTCCTGCTGACGCACCTTCGGGTTCGAGGCTCACGCTGGTCAAGGGGACGATCCCAAGCCGAGGCTCCCCCCGCAGGGAGCCCTTGAGCGTTTGGCGCTATATGGGCTGAGACTCCTTCAGAGTCTCGCCCCAAAAGCCCGGTGGAGCAGTAATGGATGCTTTATATAATAATGTTGCTTTGAGGTATTTATTTATGAAGGTTTTATTCATTTTTAGTATTTGTACTGTTGATAACGCTAAGTGTCTGGTATGTGACTTGATCTTACGTAAATTAAGAAAAAAATCAAAGTAGGTTTCGACATAATTTCAAGACAGAATTATTTAACTTGATAATGAGTTGGCTAGTTATATAAAGGGTATAAGATACATAAATAAAAATTACGCACTACTGTAATTATGTTCGCACATGTTATATAAGCTGCACTATGATAAACCTAAACGTACGGCAATAAGAGCCACTGAACAATCGTTCAAGATACAGTGTGATCATTTTCAGGGACTCCTAACACAAATTATTTCATACCACTAAGGTGGCAAATAAGCTTACGGTCCGCCTGATGGTAAGCGGTTACCGTGGCCTATGGACGCTTGCAGAACCAGGGGTATCACTTGCGCTTTGCCGACCTTTCAAAAATCTAATAACTTCTTTTTTGAAGAACCCCATACTATAGTCCTTAGAGCAAACCTTGGCAGGGAGCTCATTCTACAACCCAAGCGTTCGCGGGAGGAAGATTCTCTGAAACTGAAAACATTTCGGTTCTAAAGTGTGAGAATGAATTCCCTGACCTTGGCGAGCGGTGCGATAGTAGTAAGTAGCCGTGGGCATAGTTTCGGACAATTCCTCAGAACACATTACCATTTTACAAGCGGTAGAACACACACAGGGAGGCAAAGTTTCTCCTCAGACTTGAGGGCTCGATAGGTCAAGTGAGTTTGGGATCGTCGACGATTTTCACAGCCCATCGTTTAACCGAGTCAAAAAGGCCAAGCTAGTATCCGGGTGTATCCACCCAGAGATGGCAGCAGTACTTAGTACAGTACTATGGGACGAATTAGCAACCTTTGCCCCGACGTGAAGTACTGCTTCGCTCAGTTGAATACACTAAGTTTTTTGGACGCCAGCTCCACCTTATCTTGCAAATGATCGCAGAACTTATCATCGCTGGAGATGTTAACACCAAGGATCCCAATGCTCTATATAGTGCCCATCGGTGTGTGAGATACACTAAAAGGTCACCAGTTAAGCGAACGTGGTGAAAGTCTTGACGGTCACTGACCAGGTCGTGTTTTTCTAGGTATCTTAGAAGCTGTGTATTGATCACACGCTCCATCACCTTGGAGAGCATATAGGTAGTTGCGATAGACCTAAAAGTCAATGGATCTGATCTATCGACATTTTTGGACACCGGATGCACATTTGCAACCTCTATGAAGACGTAAATGTCTAATGTGGTAGGAAAGCGCGAATCCTCACGCGCCTCCGTGAGCACATATGCATAAAATTCTCGCAATCCATCCCAGTCTGCCAACTTATAATGCCACACATGACGCCAATTAGTTGGCCCAGGTGAATCGGATTGTGAGCATGACACTTGAGTCCGAACAAGACAGTGGCCCGAGTTGCCGACTTGTAGTTAGCAGAAGGTCTAGTAGGGAGCTCGTATGGTCTTATATATCTGGTATTCTCGTTGGAGAAAGTACCAGCTGTGAGAATCCATAGGTCAGAGCAAATTCATGAGCAGATATCCCTGCGTAGTTATTTGCTTAAGAACTGAGCCACTTACGATGGTGGGCGATAAAGTCTCTCAAAGAAACTAGTTCTGCTATTGGATATTGCTCTAGAACTTTGTCAGTCGTTAAACTCAGATGTGTAAGAAGTCGAGCTACGTCCGTGTCATCGCTATAAGACCTGTATAGGCTAGCATAGATACGAGTCTGGCTGCCATGTCCTACGTGCACCCACAATATCGTCAGGTCCCTGTCCTCAAGGCTATGAAGACGGCGACAGCAGATATCCTCCCGGACGAACATACATACACCGGCACGAATTCACAACCTCACCGAAGCTCAGAAGCATGCCCGTGTGGAGTGGTGCCGTTATATGATTCCAAAAACTTGAAGAAGGCTCGTCTCGGCGCGTTTTCGACATTGTGACAGGTGAGGAATCCTGGATTTATCAATACAATCCAAAAACAAAGCGTCAGATGACAGTTTGGCTGATTCAAAAGCGTATGTATTGGTCATTCATTACAAACAAATAGAGCTGCCATTACGACCTCACCTAAAGGCTGTGACTACAATTCCGCCTCGTATGTACGTTTAGTCATTACCGAGTAATAGTGTCTTTGTATTATATTGTACCTACTATAAAAACGTTTCATAATGTGCCTTAATGACTCACTCGCATCTTGATTTTAAAAAAATGTATTAACTTGGGAGTGAAATAAGCTTAAGCAAGAAGCCTTGAAATGTTACAAAAACTTAAACCTTCTTTGTGATTTACAAACTACTGTGTTTCCAAAAAAAACTGTACTCGTGAAAAAAATAGTTTTTATAATGAATTGTATTTCAGAAAGTACGATAACTTATACGCTATCTAGGCAAGTACTGAAGTTGACTAAGACGAGCCATATTCCTATTTTTAGCCTTAATGTAACGATATACCTAATGGTAAATGAAACAGGGTTTAATTTATTATGCGGCCTTGGCTTACATAAAATTTTACGCCCTCTCTTGTGACGTCATCGTTGCTAAGCAACGCCGCGCCGTTCACGATATTTTCGACTTTATTTTACATTAGGTCGTGTCAGGTTGCTATTTTATATATGGCTGACGGTTCATCGATTGTGGAGGGTTAATGACGTCATATAAGAGTGAAAGAGATGTAAGATGTGACGTTGTATATTTTGTTTAGCGTTTTACTCCTAATGATATAGTTGAAAGAGCGACTGCTGGTGAGTTTCTTTTGCCGTATCTTCTAGCCAGAACGCAATTTTGAATTAGAAATCGTAGTACCAGTAACTTATAGTTTATTGACTTCAAAAAAAATATATGATTGCCAAAACTTCTCTGATTTATTGCAGTATACTTTAAAAATTAAGAGAATAATAGTTATATTCCCCTTTTGACTTCAAGGAAAATAAATCATCTAGCTGAATCTTCTGTCAATAAGTCTGCTTAAGAGTGTTATTGGTAAACGTAGCGTAGCGAAAAAATCCTAGGCTGTGGGTAAACGGGCCACCCGCCATACAAACTCCCGATTTGCACACGCAAATGTGCGCGGCTCACCACACACTTTGAAAATTGGTAACAATGAAAAAAAATAAAAATATTTGTTTTTTATAACTCTGTTTTGTCAAACAGAAATCGTTTATAAATATTAAATATTTTTAAGTTGTCTAAGTTTTCGTATTATCACTAGATGATAAATTTAGGTTCCTAAAATATTTTTTGAGGAATTTTATGAATTAATTATGATTTTCTATTCTATACAATTACTTTAACAGAACCTCTTCTGTTTCCCCAATAAGTTTTTTCCGATTTCCAAAATTCGCTGTTAATCTATAATTTTAGTTGAAAATTTACTTTAACCGGAAAATTAAAAAAACATGAGTTTAAAGTAAGCTTCGACTCTAATAAATGTTGTACATAAATACTATATATACATTTAATGCGGTAAAACCATAGGTTTACTTAAAATTATTTAAATAAACTTATTTTTTTAACGCATTATTACATTTATTTACGCATTTATACATTTACGTGTAATTTGAATTGGAAAAACCCTAAAATTTATTTTTTCTACCGATAACATAAAGGGCTTATTTTTTACTTTTAGTGGATTTTAAGTTAGATTAATTTTTTTATTGTAGTTATTTGTTTAACGAGTAAGCAAAGTTGTTTTTTGTTAAGAGTGCCAACTTTAAATCAGGAGCTAGTGAAGATTCTTAATATAGACTACTGAGCACAGCGAGGGATTTAAAGACACGAGATCTAAAATTATTTGATCTCGTGTGAAACATACAACTGTTCACCTCTACCAGTGCGAAAAAATAGATCTTAGACAAGGAACACATATTGAAGGCCATTTAAGCACTAAGTTTATTCTAATTTACAAATACTACCTACTATACTCTGCTTCTATCAAAAAATAAACAATAGGAAGGTACTAACTATTCTTTTTAACATTAGCACCTTTTGAAAGTTGCCAATTTTTTAACAATTCGTATGCTTTAAGATATTTTTTACGTAATTTCTGTGGTAAAAACTTTAGTTCAGCATTAGACGCTTGTTGTCTTAGCTCTTCAGAAATGTACTTTATGACACTTTTATCGAAAAAAAAGCATTTTTTTTTTAAATAAACGCTATTAATTATTAGTAGGTATAATTAATCATAAATAATAAGTGCTTCAACAAAAATTCCAAGAGGTTCCAATTTTCAAACGTTGCAATAATTAGTCTCTCACTCGCGGCAAAAATTGATTTTTCCCACTGTTTTTGAACAGCAAATCCACTCTTTTGGTGCTGGAGAGGTGAAATAGTTATTTGTTCAACAAGTGGACAAAGTTGTTTTTCGTGAAGAGTGCCAACTTTAAATCCAACCTAGCGAAGTAGTCTAGAATTGAATCACGAGCTATCCCCCCGATCGACCTCGGCATGGTCGTAGTTAGGCGGCCGCGGCACGTATTAAAGGACCCAGATGACGACCTCGCTATCCGGATAGCGAGATTAGTCTCAACGACCTCCCCCAATAGGGCCTCAATGACTAGTGTCCACTGGTGTATGAGATACTAGTGTATGGTCACAAGTCAAGCGACCATGGCGAAAGCCATATTGACGTTCGCTGACCAGGTCGTGTATTTCTAGGTATCTTTTAAGCTGTGTGTTGATCACATGCTCCCCCAATATATATAGATATATAGCGATAAGCCTGTTATCCATCTAGATATGATCTATCGCCCTTTTTAGGCACCGGGTGAATATTTGCAGTCTTCCATCAATACGTAAATTCCCTAGTGTGGTAGGAGAGTGCGAAGAGGCGCGTGAGTATAGGACACAACTCAGGAGCCCACTGTTTAAGCACCACTGCTGGTATAGTTTCTGGACCACTCGACTTATGAACGTCTAGAGAAAGCACTTCGGTATAGTACGTGGTGCGTTCATCGTTCATATTCGAGTTTGAAGCAAAAAGACTTCTCAGTAGATCGGCTTTCTCTTTAGCACTGTGGGCCAAGTTTCCATCTTACGCAGTGCTGGTGACGACGACTGGCAAAAGGTCCCTTCGGCAGCTTTGGCAAGCGACCAGAAATCACGACTCCCATAGGGATAGTTCGCATAACACCCTATTTTGCCGATAAACGATAAACTCGTATGGCCCTTTATATCTGGTATTCTCGTTGGAGAATGTTCCAGTTGAGAAAATCCATAGGTCTGAGCAAATTCACGAGCATATATCCCTGCGTAGTTATTGGTTCAAGAACAGAGCCACTCACGATGATGGGCATTAAAGTCTCCCGAAATAACTAGTTCTGCTGAGGGATAGGCAGATTTTGTGATGTGGGTTTACGCAGATATTTTTTTTACGTTGTTTATGTATATTACATTTATAAAAAGAGATAATTTCAAATAAACTCAACAGCATGTCCCTTTTCACTGTTACAATAAAGGTAGAAGGAGTATTAAATTTAATCATATCCCTTGGTGGTACAGGTTTTATGGATGAAACAGAGAGTTAATTCAGTTATATCCTTAAGAGCACATTTTGGCTCGGATATAAGTTATTTTTTTTTAAAACCGTTAACATTAGATCAGTAGCAAATTACCCCGTGAAAGGAGATTTTTTAAATATTAAGACTTCATATAATGTTTATTTGTAAGTATAGTTGTTGAAGAACAGTGACCAAAAATTCGAATAATTTAAGCTGCAACGGTATTTTGCGTCTCCTATAA
Source organism: Apoda limacodes (assembly GCA_946406115.1). Taxonomy (NCBI): domain Eukaryota; kingdom Metazoa; phylum Arthropoda; class Insecta; order Lepidoptera; family Limacodidae; genus Apoda; species Apoda limacodes. Next base: position 46,236,317 of record OX291540.1, read on the forward strand.
GTAGTGTTTATCGACTTTAACCCCTTTTCACTAGAGGCACAGAAATATAAGTTTATGAACCTTATAGAAAAATAAAATCTAACATTCTGAATACTAATACTTACTAAATTAATAACAATTTATACGTTCAAATTCAGGCGCGACGCTTGGCAGTACAGGGTAGAGACTTTATATAGTTGTTCTATCGTAAAAACAGTAACACATACAAGCTTCAATCTTGCAGTGATCATAATGGTGTGTTTGAGCTCTAAAATATAACAACAAATAATAAAAACAGGCCAAGTGTGAGACGGACCCGAGCCATTTTCACTTCTTAAATCACCGTTACAGCGCTATCTATTTCTTATTAATCGATACAGTAACTCGTTTGTTTGTAAGAAACGATAATCAAACTTAAGCAAGGCAAGGCTTGGTCTGTGATTGGATGGCTCAAAGCGTAGCGGCAATCTTTTTGTTTTTGTTTGTGTTTCTAAATTACGTAAATAGTGGTAGGTACGAAACCCTCGGTGTGCGAGTCCGACTCGCACTTGGCCGGTGTTTCTGTGATAAAAATATCCTCCAAATTTGGAGTACATCTTGACATTAAAACGAATATTAAATTACATACTAATAAAAAAAATAATCTCATAAATGGTAGAAAATCTACTAACAGTAACATAGCCCTCTGTTAATTATAATTTTACTTCTTATTTACTCCTACATAATACATTTATAACCCCTATACAAACTTTACTCCCCCTACCCTGTTTGACCTCCTTAAGGGATCATTATCCAAAAATTATGAAAAACGTCATTCCTTATTTGCAAACTTGCGCTTGTAAATCCTTAAAGTAACTTAAATTAACTTTTAAAGTAACTTTGATATTCTTTATGTTACATCTACATACAAATATATCTTTAAATCTACTGTTATAAATTAGTAAATCCTTTTTTTCTATTTCATCCAGAGATATATATCTTTTAATCTTCCTCAGCATCTCGTGTCTCTAGAGAGCGCTCAAGTTTCACCTAAACTCAATTTAGTTAACATTAAGCAGACGCTAACGTTTACTTAAAGTATAAAGTTCCAACTTTACTGCAGCGAGATTGTACGTAGAGGCGAGGTTTAATAGCCACATGGGTTATCCTTGTGCTTAAACATTTTCAGTAGATATTCTATTTTATGCATCTGCTTACATAGAACATTTTGCCGGGTTCTTTTAATAGGTAACTCCGAGTTTGATCACCGCACAGAACAGACATTTAAGTGATTAACTTTTGTGCTTTGGTTTTGTAATTTGTAATTATTTACAAAAATAAAAGAAAAAAATATATAGCTTGGGTAAGTATTAGCCTTGCTTATTTTGTTTGGGATTTAAAATTATTAATTATTTAAAACTAATGAAAGAGCAGGCGTAAACTGAACATTCAATTAGCGTACTTTTAAATTTAACTTTAAATAAAACTGGTCAAGTCGAAGTTTTACTCGTGAACTCGGGTCTCATCTGACGAAAATCGTAACTATCGATCGCTTTAAATATACTACTTCACACAGGAAACAATTAGTCGTTACGATCGATCATTTACTTGGAGATGCTCAGACGTGCTCAAATATTTCAACAAATTCCCTATAATATGGAAAACGACCTTCCTTTCCTTACATATGTGGCGGTAACTTTGATTCGGATGAAGAAAAAGAAAACCTAAATAAAATTAGGTTAAGAAATATGGCTATAAAAGCAAAATCAATATCCCCTGAAATACAGAAGCGCGATTACAAACATGAGACAAGCTGTCAGTAATCATGAGCGTCTGTGCGTGCGGGGCGGCCGGAGCCGGGGCGTCAGACTGAGACAAACATCGAATCGTTGATCGCAAAGAGGCGTACATCGTAACGATATTCATGATTTCATGGGTTTTTGTTGCGATTTTCGACATTGTCTTGGATTCAATCGATCAAACGTTCCGTATATGGGGCCCTTTATGCAACAAACCCATAACATACCAACGTTGAGGAGTCATGGCGCCACGAAAAAATATATGACTGGCTGGACAGTACCCGACTTGCAGCCATATGTGACGACATAGGCTAGTTGGGTGCAACCGCCCCCTGCCTCGCCGCGCACCGCACCTCACGATTGCTCGGTCTAGATGCCTTCGATGAGTGACTGTATGAATAAAATGCTGGTTTATAGCCAGAGATAGTATTCTCAGTACTTTGGTTCAACTATCCCTTTGCCAAATTTCAACTCCACTGGATCCTCCGTTACGACGTCAAAGAAGGATAGACAGGCTAACTCATTGTTGCATTATAATATATATTATAAGCATTATATTATATATAATTATAAGTAAAGATAAAGTTGGTGGTGGCCGAGGGGTTTCGATTTCACTTTGCGTCCTGACTGGCGGAGGTTCGAGACCGGCGTGTACCAATGAGTCTTTTTCTTTATTTCTTAAAAACGTTGTTTATTTACACCACTGGCTTTTCGGTGAGGTAAAACATCGTGAGGAAACCTGCATACGTCAAAAAGAAGACGTATGTGATGTCCACAATCCGCACGAGGCCTATGGCCCACATGGACCTCGGTGAGGGTAAGCCGTGCCCCAATAGTTGGGACGTATGAGGCTGATAAGAAAAAAAATACTAAGTAAGTATAGATTAGTTTGGATTATGTTATTATCATATTATTATTATGGCATTGTTTAAAGCTAAGTTATACTACCGAACAGTGGCCGAACAGACAAAATTAGACAATAAGTACTTTATAATTTACTGTCTCTCAAATTAGTAACTGTGTGAAATTCAGCTAAAATATAATTATTCATAAAAGTTCATAAAGTTTTGGCCGGACGAATTCTAACTTTTTTTTTCATTGAATGTATGCTTTACGAACGCCTCAATAAAATAATACTTTTTAAACCTCACCATCTACTTACTTTTACAATAACTCACTGATTAAAACAAACCATAAATGTTTAAATTTCATATGTGGATCAAAAATATGTGTTAACTTTTAAACGAATAAATAAAGATAAAATAAAAAGTGTTATTTTAGAATGAAATAAACAAATAAAAACAGAAACAGAACAATAGGCCGTGAACGAACAATACCACTCCCTCAAAACAAAGCCTCTCTGTTGAATAAACAACAACAAACTTTTGAAAGAGCTTAATTGGAGGAAAGTTAATCTCGGCTCCACAAAATAAAAGGATATATCGTTTTTTTTATACTAGTTTGTGTCGTTGTATCAACTTTGATATGCTAAATATGGTTGTTGTCAAACGTCGGCAATCATTAAGCCAAGGTAAACGGGCGCGGACGGCTTGAAAACTCTAAGTGGCCTAAATCTCCTCAGAGGAGAGGCCTAATTTCATAGGAAGAAACAGATCCCTAAAAGAAATAGGAATTTTTTGGCACAATTTTGGTCGCCTGCTTGCTTTGTTATCAATTTAAGCACACAATACAACCCCTTTAGGTACATCGATAGCTAAAAAACTTAATTTTTAGAGTTCCGTAGTCAACAAGGAACCCTTATAGTTTCGCCATGTTCGTCAGTCTGTCTGTCCACCGCTTAGCTCAGAGAACATTAATACTAGGAAGCCGTAATTTGGAATGGGTATAAATGGTTCTTTTAGTGTACCTCCTCTATACGCAAAGTCCCCACTTTACACGAGTAATTTTTTCTCTTCTAACCCATAGTGTAGGGTGTCGTTGGATAGCTCGTTTTGATAATATGTGGTGATAACCATTTTTCGATTCAGCGTTTGCGTAATATTAAGCTTTAAAGTGGAAATTTTCCTCCCAGTTGCAATAGCAGCCCTCTTTTTTTTCTGAACTGACAATGCAGTTGGCTGTTGCAGCCATTACTGCTTCACCGGGCTTTTTGCGGCGAGACTCTGAAGGAGCCTCAGCCCATATAGCGACGAACCCGGGGACGTCGGCATCGTGTTAGAGGGGAGGCCCTATTAGGGACGGTCGTAGAGACTAATCTCGCTATCCGGACAGCGAGATCGTCATCTGGGGCCGTTTGTACGTGCCGAGGCCGCCTAACTATGGTTTTACGAGCATGCCGAGGTCAGTTGGGGGGATGAAGGTCGATCGGGGAGATGACTACTACTACTACTACTGCTAATTTAGCAGTATAACTTTTTATATGAATCTAAACACAAAGGCAAAAAATATGGCGTAGTGTTTTTGCAGATAAAATGTATCCAACTAAACTCAGTCTACCCGGATAGAGCGCATGCTTCTTTTGCAACAAATAATAATTCCGCTGCAATGAAAATAGGTATACAACTTATACGGAATCATTGGTGGTTCAAAAGAATTCAATAAAAATTTAAAAAACTTCAACGCAAAAAAGAAAATTTAAAATACGTATTTTGAAATAACATAAACAAGAATTTAATATAAAATAACGTCGTGTGGTATTTAATATCTACTAATTACTTATAGAGCGCGTATACTTATGAGCAGTTGATTTTTTCAAACATCCAAACCTCCTTGCATCCTTCTCTATGGTGTATTGCACGAATGATGTGCACTAGTGAAATAATGAATTTAAGTAGTGTTTTATTTAACGCGTGCTCTAAAAAGTATCTTTCCGCATAATTTGTACACATAATAAGGAAGACTTTACGAGCAACTGCATTTTGAACTTGAACCTGAATTGCATCTGTGAAGATTAATCTCACAACACCTACACACGATGGGGTGCGCAATAAGAAACCATAAATATTTTTAGACATTACTAATGTATATTGTGCGTGATTATTGTAGCTGATTGTGAAAGGACGTTTATTGGCTAGTTTAGTTATCTATCTTGATATTTGTAATATTAGTAGTCTTGTATTAAGAGTGTATGGATAAAATTACTAACGAAAAGGTACTTAGAAGCCTAAGGTCCTATGCCATAGGTTTTAATGACTCGAGTTACTAATTTCCGTACCGCCCGGAAAATTGTGTACCCGCACACAATTTTTTTATCGAATTTGCGAGTAAATAGCTATAAATTAAAAGTGAATAAATAAATAAACTCAGTAAAACACAAGTGAAATGGCGGGAATAGAAAACAACGCCACCACCAGATGGCGTATTTGCTAAATATCTAGAGAATTTATGAATTAAAAAGTTTTGGCTGAAGTTAAAACTTGTAATTGCTCGCTTGTAGTGAGTGCGTATTTTGTAATTCGAACAGACAGCTTTTATACATACTTGATATAAGGCGCGTCATTACGGCCCGTGAGTTCAATGAACGTGAGCGTGAAACGTGAGCGATTTGCAAGGAAAAAGCCTGTGGGAGTAATTAAGGTCCTAGCACTCGCTTTGTCTGCACGAAATGACACTGTTTTGTATTTACGAGGAAGTGTAATGAAAATATTATTTTCTAATTCCTATTATTACAATAACATTACTAAATAAGTAAAAACTAGGCACTTTATTAAATTAATTTCCCTTTGCCCTTTGCTGGGGAGGTAAAGTACGAGTCAACGTCCCTGAATTAGATGCTACAAGAACTGACAAAGATAGCATTATATGACGTCGTATCACCTATCTCTTTCACACATATATGACGTCATTTCAGACTAAATCGATGTTGCAATTTTGCATAGAAATATGAACTTTATCTCTCTTTTAAGATGGAAGGTAATGGTGCTTCGATTAAAAAAACAATGACGTTACTAAAGTTTACGTACCTCTACCTATATGTAATTCGATCAAGATAATAGTGTTAAAACACGTAATCGGGAAGCTCGTGGCCTAGTTTCATTCGGGTATCGGTAACGATATATGAAGTTAAGTAACGTCGGGCGTGTTCAGTGATTGGATGGGTCTATGCTTAGGTGGTACCTCTTTTGTAGCTTCTCCATTCGCCGGACGTTGAACTATCGCTCCTAGTTTTTATCATATGGCATAATAGTTGATAATCCAAGTCGAAGGCCTTTAAAAACTGACATTCGAGAGGCCGCCAGCTTAATCTGGTCCGCTAGTAATGAGCTGTGGCCAAACCGACGTTACTCTAAGGAGAGGCCTACAGCAGCAATGGCAAATATACTTGTGTGCAACAGGCAGTTTGATAATTCCTTCTAAATTTAAACCAAAACTCTAGTTTTGTCATTACTTCCATCGAAAATTGTATTAGTTAAGGCAAAATCCCTTTTTCTCTTACAATTTTTTTAACAGCCCCGTTCTGCGCATTCTACATTTTCTTTTAAAACAGCGTAATGCTGCTGCTAAGGCGTAGAATTATTGTATTCATTTTAAAATGTCCTAAGTTTAACAAGAAAATCCTTCAAGGCAAAACAACAGTGACTATGCAAAACAACGTCCATTAATTAAGCTACTGATGTCTTCTTGACAACAGCGCCCACCCAATGCCCACCCAACGCCCACAACAAGACTGCCTTTTCCTTTGCAAAGATACTTTAGCTAATCTCTTACGGAGTTTCAGTGGGTGCGGCAAAACTTTTGAGTTGCAATTCATCACAAATAGAGGTACATAAATTGTTTCCTGTGGAAATAAAAGAAAATCTCAAAATATTAAACACTCAACACTGTAGAAACCTTTTCATCAATTAGCCGAAAAGCAATGCTTTACAATGTGTCACGAATTTTTTCATCAGGAAGGACTGTGTCGAAATTTTTGCGTATCGTCCTGTATTGATGTTAATTTAATAAAACCAACCAGTGAAAAACCTCCTCTTTTTTGAAATAGGTTAAAAATAGATTGTTTATTCTAAACACTATCCTTTTCATTTGACCTTAAGGTTTGATTTTAAACTAGCGAACGTTGTTTCTTTTTTTAAAACAACTAGCGCGCCACCTTTTCTGAAAGGGTTATACTAATTCAGAAACCTACCCCGGAGTGTGCAAAACATTTTTTTTTACAATCGGTTTACCCTTATTACGCGAGTGCGACTCGAACTTAACCAGTTTTTTCTCTCTCCGAAACCATTCCCGGCGTGTGCACATAAACTTACTAAAATTTCAGTACAATCGGTTCACCCTTAGTGCGCGAGTTCGACTTGCACTCAACGCTTTTTTCTTACATATAAATCTTGCTCTAACGAACACAACAAAATAGAATTATCAAAATCGGTTAAGCTGTTCGATTTTTTGTGAGAATAACAAACGCAAATTGATTTATATATATGTATATTGATTTATATATATGGATTTATATATATATATATATATATATATATAGATTAGACAGCAATGTCCAATAACCAATATTGTTTTAATTTGTAAATAATGTCACGAGTCTGATTTATAATTGTGCCCGGTACGGCGATGACCTCACCACTTATCCCATTTTCTAGACAGAATACCATCACTAAAACGAATAACTATGCTAGTTTTCGCACGGGAGCTTACGGCTTTGCTAACAAACTGCTTAAAACCTCCCGGCGTAAAAAGCACAAACGTGAGATAACACAGAGAAATCATAAGGTCTATAAGTCATAAGGTCTCGCGCGAAAGATTCCTTACGAGCATTAGTTTGTATCTATGACCACCCCTGCGGTGATAAGTGCCGTTGTAGTATACACCTATATTAAGCATCTAATTAAAATATGTTACAGATAGTACACATTAGAAATATTGTTATAATATAATACAAAATAATAAACAGGAAAAACTGCTAGCAAAAGCTACTGTATTTAAATACAAAAAACTTCTACAATAATCTACCTCAATACCTATATTAATAAAATTCTTAAGACAGACTTTTACATAAATAAATACAGGCAGTGGGATATTGTTTCAAAGATAAGTTTAAAAGTTAGATATAAACAATTTTGAAATGAGATATTGTGGACTTTCAAGGAATTGCTTTTGCTTATTCAATGTCAATGAATTCCTCTCAAAGCGTAAATATTACTTTCAAATTGCTCCATTGCTTGATTGGAATCGTATTTCCAAAAGCAATTAACAGATATATTTAATTGGAAGTTACCAAAGTTTATCTTTACTGATTTTATGAAGAGTCTATGTTTATTTTGATATATTTAATTTAATACAAATAATAAGGTGTTAAACAAGCTTACGGTCCAGTTGATGGTAAGCGGTCACTTTAGGCTATAACGCCTACAACTTTAGAAGCATCTCTTGCGTATTGCTGACTAATGCTGATGGTTTGAAATTTATATGGACATTTTTATTACTAACTCAGAAAAAAACTGGACTTATATGGTAAATTTGAAGGAGATTTGAAAAAAATATTTTTCTCTATTTGTTTGGTAGTAAATTTTATTGTTAATGACTATTTTTACGTTAAATTTTAGACTTTCTGGTGTTAATACCTATTTCACTTTTACTGCTAAAATTCATGACGCTACAACGCACAAGTTGCATGACGTTACCATTATATCCATATCTATTGCTTTTAAAAAATTGACAGACAGTCAACTTCTGCATTGACAGCTAGAACATTTTTGTTTCGCATAATTTGCTTTTTGCTGTTATTTGACAAAACACTGGTAACGTTGAGTTGAAGGAAATTAAGAAGGATAATTGCCAAACTATGTGCTCTCAGTAGCCACCAAGCGGAAAAAAGCTTGCCTACCGAAATAGCTACGATGACGCACTGCCTTATCTGTACCTGTACATAATACTTATTAATTTGTATTTTCTATATGGTGGGTATCGTTTGAACCTGGGGCCTGACTTTCGTGCTGATAGAGATAATCTCGAATTCGAGATATGTTTGATTGATTTGCAAGGGTCGCAACGGAGTTTTTGTAACCCAAAAGTCATTAAAATTAGAAATCATATGGACTCCTTTTTTTAAAAAAAGAGGGACCGCATAATTCCCCCAATATCAAGCCAAATAAAGTTGAAGGACCCCTTTTGAAAATAAAGGAGGTCATAAAAGATTGCTCCAGTGATCACTCTTTTTTTTAAAACTATAACCGCCCCTTTTTGATGATCGATCGAGTCCATCGCCACCATCCATTGATGGTGAACATTTCTTCGCCATGTTTTTTCGACATATCTAGTTCAGACCAGCCGATCTTTCGTCTCAAACAGTTACCGCGATTAACAAGCCAGGAGTAAACAATTAAACATACGAGTATTTCGAATTCGAGGTTATCTGTATAAGCACGAGAATCGGGCCCCAGAACCCAAAGTGCATGCGAATTTGTACCCCTATCCAAAAACAAGCAATTGTTCAAAATTTATTAATATATAAACAACATGAAAAGTTAACTTTTTTTAAGGATATTTAAACAAATAAAAATGCCACTTATATTTTCAGATATAGAAAACAGAAACTTCAGTAAATTTATGAAAAATTTTCGTAGTAACGAAGCAACTCGGTACAAATTGTATTCACTTTACTTTCTCAATTTCCGAGACCTCTTCGGACGTCTAATCATCTACAACGTCGAGTCACTCCGATAAATTGGACTCAGTTTACCATCAGAAAAAAAAGGCAAAAGCAATTTGACGAAATAATGTTTTCTTATATTTCAGAAAATAATTTATTATAGCTAAGTACCTATGTAAAAATTTGGTCAAAATTTAATAAAGATTTTTAAGAGCTCTAAAATAAACACACACACACGCACACATACGCCCGCCAAAGAGAATATTATCACTACGTTTTATATTCTACGAGAGACAAGCAAGAAACAAAAAATAATTTTACGTGACATTTTGAAACAAAACACCGTAAACAATGTTATACTTACAAAACAACCAGGGTGTTGTTGAAAAGACAATAACGATCTCTGAAAGGGATTACTTATTGTTTGAGGGTGAAAATTAATCCGGGCTTCACACAGTTTGTGTTTGTTTTATTATGTTTTTTTTTATTTTACGAATGGACATGCCCCGGTAGCTGGATACAGAAGGCAGAGGAACGGAAGAAGTAGCGTTGCGCGCGAGGCTTGTGTTCAGCATTGGTCAAAACAAGATTTAATGAACTTAATGATGATTACGATAGTGATTTTTGTGATCGTAATTATAATGATCATAAATTTACGTTTCGGTATGAAAGGAATGGAAGCGGTGATGTAGCTGAAAGTTCCAATCCGGTCAGTCATTCTTCAAACAGCAAACAAATGAACATAATCAATCATACGAAAAAACAAACGTTTTCTCTTTATTATAATATAAGTATTTATATATAACAGCTTTGCCACGCTGATACTGAGCCAACTTAATAATTAAAACTGAAATACAATAAATTATAAGAGGATGCAACGCGTCGTGCGATCGTGCGGTGCACCGCCGCGCCGCGCCGGTACACTGACGGTCAAATAGTTAAGGTATGAGTTCAAAGCTTTGCCCTAGGTCCTTAACCTTTTTCGGCTTATTTCTGTCCAAGTCAACGTCCTAGATTTAGAAATGACAACCAACACGGACAGCAATATATGACGACATACATATCTTTCTGTTTCATACTAGTAGCTATGACGTATTCGTGCCCGTTATTTCCAAGTTCAGGTTGCATTTCAGGAAAATTCTTATATATATTTGGCTTGATTGGTTTCCGAGGAGAGCTGAATATCGTACGGCAAGTTTTGGGACACAAGTACATTGAGAGACGGCCAAAAGTGTATTACACAGGCATTATTTTAGGGTTCCGCAAAATGACGAATGTTTTTCAGTTATTTTTGTAACTAAAGTTAGAAGGAACACAAAATTTTGAATTAATAACTTGCAATATATGCCAGAAAGAAAAAAAATGTTTCGAAATCTTTAATAAGTATACTTTTAAACATCTTTAACGATATTGCACATACTGCTATGCATGGAGAGCTATTGTTATACTTACGAAATCTTATAGCAGTCACACAGGACATCGATAGAAAGATGGCAGAATTATTAAGTTGTGACCTACGGATGGACGACCCATAATAAATAAGGAAGGCTGGAATCTGTGTATTAAAAAAATCTTAAACTAATGGTTTCTTTACATGAACAGGGAAGCCATTCTAAAAGTTAAGTGTTCGTAGGTTGAAGCTTTTCTAAAGCTGCTTGTAGAGTTGTCATTTAGGAGCTGATTTGAGCCTGCTGATGTAGCCTAATTTGCCATCCCAACGCTTACCGCCGATAGAAAGCCGTGTCTATTTTATATTAACACATCACGCAAGATTGAAGCTTTTATGTGTTACTGTTTTAACGATAGAGGAACTAGATTATTCAGAGAAACAATTTCACATTTGTTTGTTGGAAACAATATATTAAATTGAAATAAATGATTTTTTTTTGTAATTTTTTTTAATACCTACAATTTCTGCACGAGTTTGTGGCTGTTAGTGAAATGACAAAATTTCCTAACGTAGCTGCAGATTTCTGTTGATGTTTTTTATGATACTGTAACATTAAGATTCTAAGCCTTAATAAGCAGTAGCCCGTTATTGACTGCTAGTTAAGCTACACAAATTGTTTTCTAAGCTAAAAGCTGTCTCAACTTGGTGAATATCTTATATAAGTTAAAGTAACTTATATTTGACTTACCCACATTGTTGGGCGGCATGTATACCTAAACTAAAGTTACTCGTATCAATACGTTTAGTTAGTTCAGTTTTTTATATCTACACTAATATTCTAAAAAGGAAAGATTTGACTGTTTGTTTGTTTGTTTGATTGTATTGAATGGGCTCTGAAACTACTGGACCGATTTGAAAAATTCTTTTACCATTAGAAGCCGACATTATCCCTGATGAACATAGGGTACTTTTTACCGCAGAAAAATAATTCCGTACTTATCTTTTTCACATAACTTCTAAACGGCTTGACCGATTGGGTTGAAATTTTATATGGGTATTTCGATGGTTTCCTGGATAATTTAAAAATACAATTAGACCAAATGTTCAAAACCAAAACTAGTATCATATTAATATTTTTAGCGACATTTTGCATAAAGTTAGCAATATTAAAGCACGAGCAACGAGCTTAATAATTTTCTTGTGTTATTTGTAAAACAAAATAAGTAAAGACTCGTCTGGCAGTTATACAAAGGTAAATTTAACTCCATTGGATATATTACATGCAGTAACTAGAAATGGTTCTTACCTAGTAATTTTTAATTTTTTCTTTTCTCTTTTATTTTACCTATATCATGAGAGTAGATAAATTAGTGTATGAAACTGCAAATAACTAGGTCTAAAACACTCTTCTGATCCTATTATAAATCCACACTCGTGTTTAATATCCCTTATCATATGACAGTTTCATAAACTATTATTTTATTACTGTAATAGCGAAGTTTGAAAACTGACCGTTAATTTTATTTTTGCCTAAATATTTTATTATTGGGGCACGTTAAACCGTCGGCCCTGGCTACTTTGTCATATGACAATTACTTCCGCGCTATTACTTCGTTTATACTTAGCTTTAGCTTTATTATATTAGTATTTATGAAAGATATCAAACGGCTGAGGCAATTCAAGTCTAAAAAATATTTCGGAAAGGTCAAAACTACATGCAATACCAAATTTACCTAAAACGTACCCAAAGCTTTTTTAATAATAAACCATCCTCAAGAATTTAGACACATAGAGTGCAAATCCTTAGAATTTTACTTTTTAAATTTTGTATTATTTGTTAGATAGTACCCCATTAAGGCGTTAGTAATATGGCTCCGTTGGCACCCTTTGGGTACGGAACCCTAAAATAACCGATGGTTTAATATTTCAGAGAAACTAATTAGTTCGATTTCAGGGGTAGGAGAATCGATTGAGACATCGATCAGCCTATAAGTTTTTAAGTTAGACGATCTCAAAAGAATCGGCCAAGTGCGAGTCGGACTCGCGCACGAAGGGTTTCGTACCTTTATCTATAAAAATGGCAAAAAAATCACGTTTGTTGTATGGGAGCCCCCCTAAATATTTTTTTTATTTTAATTTTATTATTTATTTTTAAAGTGACTATATAACTAAATATTCTGTGAATATTCTAAGCGTCTAACTGTTGCCGTTATCAATATCGAGCAAAAAAATAACATTTGTTGAATGGGAGCCCCCTTAAATATTTATTTTATTCTTTTTTTTATTATTTGTTGTTATAGCGGCAACAGAAATACCCTATCTTCTGTGAAATTTCAACTGTCTAACTATCACGGTTCATGAGATACAGCCTGGTGACAGACGGACGGACGGACGGACGGACGGACGGATGGACGGACGGACAGCGGGGCCTTAGTAATAACCCTATTACCCTAAAAATGCGCACGTATTTACTCACACACGCGAAGAAACGTAAAGAACACACAATTCCGGCAATTCCGATTTTACGGACTAGGATAGTAAATCCTTATAACAAAGAGAAGTAAAAACGTGCATCAGAATTTAATGATTATTACATAGTCTCATAAGCATAGCTCAAAATATTCTAAACTTCTACAGTAAAATGTTTTAAGGCAAGACAAGAGTGACTCTGCGAAACAACAATCATTTATTAAGCATCCGCGGATGTCTTCTTGACAGCAGCGCCCACCCAACCACGCTCACATTTAGGTTGTGTTGGATCTGCGGCATTTTTAAAAACCCTCCTTCTGCTCAACGATTTTAGAAGGTTTTAAAAATAAATCTTAAAACTTTGTCAACGTTGAAGAAATGTTTTTAAAATAAATCTTTTACCTATTAAAGCTGTTACTAAACTATTTCTTTTTGTTATTCTGTGTCAAATCTTTGAAGAAAGATTTCAATATTTTATTGTTATCGTATTGTGCTGCAATTCTCCTTAAATTTTCTGCCTGTCTGACTGTCTGTCCGTCTCCCTTCAACATTTTAAGTCAGATTTTACCAAAAATAAAAGCAGTTGTTTAAGATTTTTTTTACTAGGTAATACTACTATTTTTAGTAAATAATTAGTAACTAATTTACATCGGTAGGTAAGTAAGTAATTATTACTATGCCCAGTCATGTATGCCGTATGGTGGGGACGTATAAGGGCTGGCGAGTACCAGTAGGCCTGGATTTTGTAACGAATGAACTATTCTAAATTCATAGTATTATATATTTATTTTGTATTTTATTGTATATAAGTACTTATAGCTCAAGAATGATTTCGTTTGTATAAATGTATAACGTCAAGATTTTAATTCGCCGAACTAAGAGTTGGATACACAGCCAGTATAGGGCAGCCTTTTTAACCAACCACTTTAGCGACTTTCTTTTTTGACTTTGATTAAAATTGCGTAATTGTAGCTAAATGTGTTTAGTCGATTATGCATCCTCGTGTAACAAACCCTCTACAATCTAAGCAGCCAAACCAAACATATTAACAAACGCATAGGTTTCCACAGTTAGTTGAATTATTTAGTCTTAACACACTACGTCTGAAACAGTGTTGGTCGCCCAGGTGGATAAGGTGGTTGGTTAAAGAGGCTGTCCTGTACTGGTAATGATTGAGTACAGCTATTTGCACGTCACTAGATTTTTCTCCCTTTTGTATAAAAAAGTGATGTTCATTATTGCATAGAGCAACGATATTGACATGCACGTGTTAAATATTTTTTTTCTGTGGTATTTAAATAACTTTGCTGTGGTATGGTGCCGAATACATGCACGCAAGTAAATGTCCTCGCATTAAAACACCAAGCCTGCATATCACCTGCAGCAACTACAATTTACCACGATTGAAAATAACTTTTATTACACTATTATTTATTGGCGATGTTTTACCCTATCAAAAAAAAGTGAAGAATCTTTACAATGGGTTGTGGTACTAAGGTGTAATTTTTTTATTTCATAGATAAAAATAATATCTATTCGTAGGTGTGAAGGATATGACCTCAAATAGTAATAAATTATTTGCACTATTTGTACGAATCAGGTGGCAAACAAAGCTTGCGCTCCGCCTGATGCTAAGCGGTCACCGCAGCCTATGGATTCTTGAGGTACCGTTCTTAACAAAGCGCTAGATTTTTTTTAATACCACTAAGGTGGCAAAAAAAGTACACGGTCCGCCTAATGGTAAGCGGTCACCGTGGCCTATGGACGTTTGTAACACCAGGGGTATCACTTGCGCATTGCCGACCCTTCAAAAATCCAATAACTTCTTTCTTGAAGAACCCATACTGTAGTCCTTAGAGAAAACCTTGGCAGGGAGCTCATTCCACAACCATTCGCGGGAGGAAGTTTCTCTGAAACCGCACTGTACGCGATCATTTCGGTTCAATAAAGTGTGAGCATGAATTCCCTGCCGATGGCGAGCGGTGCGATAGTAGAAAGTAGCCGTGGGCATCATTTCGAACAATTCCTCAGAACACATCCCATTGTACAAGCGGTAGGACACACACAGGGAGGCAAAGTCTCTCCTCAGAAGGGTTCAATACGGTAAGTCAGTTTGGGATCGTCGACAATTCTTACAGCCCGTCGTTGAACCGAGTCAGAAGAGCCACGCTAGTATCCTAGATGGCAGCAGTACTCCATATGGGGCCGAACTTGTGACTTGTTAATCAGCAACCTCTGCCCCGACGTGAAGTATTGCCTCGCTTTGTTGAGTACACCTAGTTTTTTGAACGCCAACTTCACCTTGTCTTGCAAATGATCTCGGAACTGAACATGGCTAGAGATGTCAACACCAAGGATCCCAATGGTCTTGGAGATGGAGAGGGGAGTGTTCTGGAATTGAGAAACTACAGTTAATGGGGTTCTCTTAACGGTGAACGCGCAGACTTGTGTCTATACCCAACACAATAACTTGCTTGGCCGAAATCGGGTATACTTAGTAGCTTATTAATAAATAAATGTAGTACTAAGTATACCCGAACATAATTCATCAATTCCTTATTATTTAAGTAATTAAATCAAGATTTTATATGGTTAAGTAAATTGCTCAGTAAGTATCCTTCTCCTTATAATATAGAGCAAAACAAAAATTAACAGGCTACACATTTAAAAAAAAAATGTAAAAGTCAGCATAGCCTTACTGCCCTGCTGCTAATATTTATATAAATGTGCCAAATGATAAATAATACAAGTTTATTTTAAATACATTAATGCTCATATCTGATCAAAAAAAAACTGGTTGCCTGTAAAGTCGGTATACGGGCGAGTAAGTTTTACGTGACAACTTGTGCCTTTCACTTTTTATGTCTGTCTCTCTCGCTCTTAGGCGGGCTAACCATGCCGCGTGCCTCTCACTCGCTCTCATTGTGAGCGCATAACGTGAGCGGAGCGTAACGCAGTTTCTTGAAGTGTCACCCGGCAAACCAATTTATAAGACGTTGTCACGTCAAAATCCTAGCATTATTAAGGAAACTATGGATGACTTGTTATTTTCCACCTGTAATTAACAAGTAATAACAAATCGTTAACTTTTAAATATACCCGATTATGACACCCCAAATCGGGTACGTTTAGTAGTCAGTTTTCTGTAAAGTTTAGTCCTAACTATATCCGACCAAAACCCTATAAAGACGCGTCCGTGCTGGTCTAGAGAAACGCGCACGCTCGACAGATACTAGTAAAAACACGGCTTTCATTATGAAACTTCCCCCAACAAGTTTTTAATTGATTATCACTTCCAAATCCAATTACCGTACAACTCATAATAAATTGCAATGCCTCGTAACTCCGCTACTTATAAATTATAAGCTAAGACACTATTGGTGTAAAATAACATAAAAATATATAGTTTTTCTCCACATTGGATTAATTATACAAACTTCGTTTTAAGTAATTCCATTTATTGACCATAAACGCAAAAAAAAATCCTAAAAATTGTGTTTTGAGTACTATATAATATGGCCACCCTCTGTGTTCAACTATATTTTTATTTTCAGAAAAAGATTTTCACTATTTCAAAATGAAATATACAAGATGTAAAGCTATTTTATTTTATTTTGCAACGCTTATATTAGTTTTACTTGTTTGTTTGTTTAGGCAAAATTTCGATTACTTTCCGACTAGCTAGAACGGTTTTTATTTATTGTACACATATAATTACATTCTAATTGTATTGCTAATTTTATACTTTTTAGTTATATTTTTAAATGATTTTTATAATATTTTTTTTTTAATTATAACAAAACTACTAGTGTAATTTTTACGAAGTTGTATTAAAATATCGGAATTCTCATACCCATATTTTCTCTGTTAGGGGATAATCTTCCACAAACGGTGAAACACTTAAATTTTAATTTTAGGCCAAATACCAACTTTCATGCATTTAGCATACAAAATGTTGGATTCAAATACTGACCGCCAACTATAATTTCTCCGAATTTTGCTAAATAAGCTTGCTAAAATAGGGGAAACTCTTAAAGTTATTTCTTTATAAAAAATTGGAAATAAATACTCAAATTAATACTGTGAAATTCCGTGCCGAAATTTTCTGTAAGAGTGAAAATCCCTCAAAAAGTTCAAAGTTGACTATTACCACTTACGATTCCAATTTCCGCGAATAAACCCCTAATTGCCAACAATGTCGAGTCACTTCGCGAAATTGCTATTTTCCGAGTAAGTCATTAGCTAATCTGATCGTTATACATTTAGATTAAACAACTGTCTTATAATAGGAAACTTATTGCATTAGTAGCAATTTTATTTAACACTAGCTCTTGCCCGCGGCTCCACCCGCATCAAATTTGGTTCTTGATGTGAGATTCCTACGACAACTCTTTAATTATGGTAAGGGAGTTTTAATTAATTACATTAATAAAATTATAGTATGTAAGTAAATTGATGCACTTAAAACACTAATTACCTGTTCTTAGTATGATAAATTTGATGTATTACTTACGGCTTACTACGCGAAAGTAATTTAAGCGCCTCAAAAGCGTATTTTTAAACTTGATTCACCAATATCGTCGCTTGCTCACTCTTCTTCACTTACACCATTTCGGTTATGATAGTTTTTATTAATAAACTAGGTTTTCTATACAAATTTGGTCGCATCGGCTTTTCCATTTCGACCCCACAGCCCGAAAATTGATGGCCTTTTGGATCGTAAATAAATACATGCATATAGATTGGCTATGAATACAAAATCAGTGGTATCAGCCTTTGACGTGCCGATAAAAAGTATTTCCTTTGAACGTTGAATACGAATAAGCTGCGGTTAACAATGCAGACTATGGAATATTTCAGTAATTAAAACTGTATATTTACTAACAGTAAACATTTGGGGTGGCCGAAATCAAAGAGCAGTAAATTAATAGGCTTAACCAGATAAGTCACACCTTATAAAATCTATCCTGCCTACCGCTCCTTCAGTCACAGTTGTTTTTTATTAGTCGCAAGTGATTTTTTGTATAGATATTTAAATGATGCTATAGCGGAGTATCTAACAAAATTAAGCTATAGAAAAACACAATATTTTTTTTAAAATCACACTCGAATAATGTTATATTTTTCTAATACCGTTTAGGTGGCAAACAGACTAACGGTCCGCCTGATGGTAAGCGGTAGGCTATGGACGCTTGCAACACCAGGGATAATAATCGCGCGTTGCCGACCCATCAAAAATCAAATTACTTCTTTCTTGAAGAACCCCATACTGTAATCCTTAGAGAAAACCTTAGCAGGGAGCTCATTCCCCAATGTCCGCGGAGAAAGTTTCTCAAAAATCGCACTGTACGCTACTATTGCGGCTCCAAAGTATGAGAATAAATTCCCTGCCGATGGAGAGCAGTGCGGTGATACGAAGAAGCCGTGGGCATCATTTCGAACAATTCCTTAAAACACATCCCATTGTACAAGCAGTAGAACACACACAGGGAGGCAAAGTCTATCGTCAGACTTAAGGGCTCGATACGGCAAGTGAGTTTGGGTTCGTCGACAACTCTCGCAGCCCATCGTTGGACCGAGTCTAATGGGTCAAGCTGGTATCCGGGTACGGGTGCAGGGATGGCAGCAGTACTCCATATGGGGCCGAACTTGCGACTTATAAAGCAGCCACGTTTGCCCCCAAACACCAAGTTTTTTTTGGACGCCAGCTTCACCTTGTCTTGCAAATTATTACGAAACTTGATATCGCTGGAGATGTCAAAACCAAGGATCCCAATGCTCTTGGAGATGGAGAGGGGAGTGTTTTGGAATTGTTGGACCGCAGTGAATGGGGTTTTCTTAACGGTGAACGCGCAGACTTGTGTTTTTGTAGGGTTGAATCGGACCAAGTTTTCCCGTACCCATTCTCAGAACTTGGACACAGTAGTCTCGATTTGAGACACAAGTTTTTCGCGCTTTTTTACAAAATTTTGACGTAAGCTCAAGGGACGAATAGGAAGACGAACTTTTGCTAGGAAATTAATATTAAATAATAATGTAGGTGAAGAAAAAAAAATTGAGATCAAATTGCTTACGACGTGAATAAAGCGACAGAATTTTATTGGGACGGAGCGATTCAATATACGATGAGTTTGTACAATTATTTCGGTAATTTAACGTTTTAAGAAATATTTTTGGATTTTTTCAATGCGATCAATGTTTGTTTTGTAGAAAGGATTCCAGACTATGCAGACAAAATCTAAGATAGACCAAACAAAACTAAAATATAGAGGTATAGCAGAGCTGCCTCCGTGGGTACGATGCATAAAATTCACGCAGTCAACTAACTTATAATGCCACACGTGACGCCAATTGGTATCGAGTTGTGTGCATGACACTTGAGACCGAACGAGACAGTGGTCCGAAGACCCAAGAGGCGCATCCACTGAAACGGGGAATATTGCTCTCGAACCACCGTACTACCGCCTTGATCTACGCGCACCCATAATAATATCGACATTTACCTGTCTTCAAGGCTATGTAGGCGGCGACAGCAGATATCCTCCCGGACGAACATACATTCACCGGCACGACTCACAAAATTGTGCTCTAGTTTGTAGCCGGGATAATGTAGGTATGATGTATCGGTCAGGCAGGATATCTGCATATGCGTTAGAAAATAAATGGTCGGCTGCGCTGTTTCTAGACGGTGGTGAACTGCGTTAAGATTGTTGTGAAAATCGCTCAAAACATATTGCAAAAATCCACATTGAACGTGGATGGAGTGGCCGCTGAAAAAACTCCCTTTCTTTTAATTCTTGTCATATTTTTAAAAAGGTTACTTAGACTAAAGGTGAGGATTCACTGCACAGACAGCTTAGAGGACAAAAGGTGCGGTACTAGAACTGCCTAAGTTCGGCACAGATAATACGGTTGCTGGCACGGCGGGCGGAAGGGCCCCTGATCCCTCTCTGTTGTGGTAGCCGGGTCCACTCCAGTTTCCTTCTCCGGCACGACTACTACCTCAGAGACTTTACATAGGTTGGCAGTTCAGCTTCCTAGGGCGGTATAGTATGATAAGGTGTCACGTGACAATCCTAGTGAATTAAGTTGGCTGTCCACTATACCGCCTTATTCCATATTTTATTTATTGTTACTTCCATAAAAACATTGAAGTAAATTCAATTTAATTAGCAGCTAATTTATTTATGCACACACAGCAAAGTATATTATGGGAAATACAAGATATTAATGTATCATCAACAAAAACATTTATGTTTAACTGTGATTTCGTTAGTGAACTAAGCTGAGCTAAGTACCAATCTTCTTGTTTATTACACATCCTACGCAACCCAATAGAGTTCGTAACTTGAGGTAGGAATAGAGAGGCGTACAGTATATATTTGTTGCTTAATAAAATGGATGCCTGTTTTGTATTGGATTTGTGTAGGAGTGTGAGGCTACCAATCTTCATTTCGCTGGAGAACGAATGGACTTTTTGTTTCTAAGAGTAGTAACACAAATCTTAAACGTGGAATGGGTTACATTGTTTTATTTTTTACATAACCAGGGTGACAAACTAGCATACGGCCTGCCGTCTCCTATGTAGCAGCTCAAAACTTTATCATTTATATTTTTATATATTACAAACGATTTCGCTTACAACTCAATGAATCTAATTGTGATAAGCCTGAATCATATTGATAATAACCGCGAAAGTTTAAATGATTACCTAATTTCATTATAAACAAGTCTTCAGAATACAACCCATTATACAAATTATATATTAATAGCAACGTAAATTTGTAAGGACTATTGTAATATTTTGAGACATGTATCATGAATCGTACTTTACTTAGGCTTTAGTACACATCAGCATAACTAATTATACAGCTATCCTAGGAACGTGGATAGGTTTAGAAATTACATGAAAAATTTTCAGACTGTGATTTACGTACGCTGTTTTGTTGTGTTTTTACAAAATATTACATTTGTAAATTGTAATATTGTTTTATCTAAATCTATTTCCTCCCTCGCAGCCTAGTTGGTAGTGTGGTCCGCTGCTGTGCAGAGGGTGTGGGTTCGATCCTCGCACTGGATAAACATTCATGTGATAAACATTTGTGTTTATCTTGAGTCTGGGTGTATTTACGTATGATATGTATAGTCCCGTTCAAAAAATATTTACCACCTTAAGGATCACAATTGCATGCACACATTTAAGTCACACTTCGAAAATCTTTATTTAATATCTAGTATAACATCCCTCCGCAGCTATGACGGCACGTAGTCTATCTCACATAGATGCAACAAGACGCGTGCATAGATCAGTACCTCTGATATCATCACATACTTGAGCACAGTGAGATCTAAGAGCTTGAGGGTTTCTTTCATTTTGACAGTCCCAGCGTTGAACCATAAGCCCCCATAAATTTTCAATAGGGTTTAAATCAGCAGACCGAGCGGGCCATTAAATGGGACGAATGTCACGGTGCAGGTTGAACCACGCCATAGTAGCACGGGCTGTGTGTATCCATGCATTATCTTGAACGTAAGTAATGTGTGGGAATTCCGTTACAGGATACACTACGCGCACAGTAGGCAGCATCACTTCTTCCAAAAGCGACACATAATTAATGGCCGTAGCCCTATTCTCTAACGACGCCAGTTCTCCGACGCCGCCGTCAAGGCTCATCCACCCCCATAAGTTTACTGTAATGCGACCTGACACGTTTTGAGCCACAATATGACCTTCATCATACCGAGTTCGATTGTAGCGCCATAAAGTTAATCTTCCGATTTGGCTTGATTTAAAAGTTTTTTCATCGGTAAATATAGTTATATAGTATTCGACCAATCAAAATCGAGATGTCGTCGCGCAAAGTTAAGCCGGGCTGTTTTGTGGTGAGGTTTCAGTTCCACTTTAATAGCATGGTGTTTGTAGGGTAGTCCAACATTGTGCAAAGCTCGTCGGATCGCAGCAAAATAACTAGTTGGTGTGAAACCATTCTCTTTGTAACGACGAATGATTTCTGTTATTTGCGCGGCGGTTAGTATCGGTCTTCGTCCTGAATTATTTCTATGATCTGTTATTTTTAGGTACTATAAATTGCACTTATTAATTAACAAATCAACATCAAACAATAAATTAAACAAACTACACTCGGCTGCTCTATATAAAATTAAAGAGTAGCTTTTTAATTATTGGGTCCCTACTAGTTCCCAGCTGTACAACAGTCTTTAATTAAATAAAAAATAATTAGTTAAATTAAATCAACCAAATTACTAGTAAATATATCAAATTGTAAAAACTTGTTTAACAACACAATAATTTTGCTCCCAATTTCATCAAAAAATGACCTTTGTACTCATAAACTATTATGTTAATTAATAACCTAACACACAGAATTACTTTCTCGAGGCGTTAAGATTTTTCAGCCCGCCTCGACTAAAGACAAATTTGTCTAGGATTCCCGCCTCGAGAATTCTCGAACAGAAACCCTAATCTCGAACCATACTATTTGGTTATGCGCTTTGTTTGGAACGCAACACGGCGCTTGTGATAAAATTACCTTCATTTCATGACAGTTGCAATAAATAGTTATTACGATAGATCGCATTAATAAAAACAAAGCTTGGTTACTCTAATACTTATATATCGTATCTAGCCAGTATAGTATCTTGATAGCTCAATTGGCAGAGCTATCACGGAATCTAAGGGTTGCAGATCCTGCCTAAAGGTCAGATTGTTTCAGGTCAGAAAATAAAGTTGAAGGTCAGAAAATAAAGATGATTGTTTATCTATAGTTATATATAATGCAACACTTTAAAGAAATCCCTTCTACAAAAACATATTTCTTGCATATACATTATATTAGATGCACAGCCTAAAGAACTATTTCATTCGGCCGGCTATCGAAGGCGTCTAGACAGAGCAATCATGTTAAGGTGCACGGCGAGACAGGGAATGAGCGCACCTGACTAGCTTATCTCGTCACATATGGCTAGTCGTGTTCTATCCAGCCCATGTATTAACTTCTCTGAAGGGAAGTTATTATAATAGGTTCGAAAATCGAAATAGCTAAATTTGCGTTTTTTTTACGTTTTGCGACCTTGAGAATCGGTCCAGCGTGCAGCGGTTTATTTTTTATCGCTAGAAAATTGATTTTCATTACTAAATTCTCAAATATAAATAAAATAATATAATAATCAAGAGAAGTTGCTCGTGCGGTACTTGCTACCAAACTAATTTTTTATATGCCTTGACTCTCGTCACGTTGTCGGATTTAACAAAAGCGATGACTGACTGTATGAATGAAATGAATGCTAAGGCTGTGTTACAGGTGTGTCTCGATAAAATTAAGTGTTTTATGACACACCTTAACTTTTAATCAAAATTTGTCATTTACTTGCTTCTCTACAAATGTTAGGTGTACAAAACAAAAACAGAGAGGAATAAAAGTAAGTATTTTGTAATAAATTGCAGGCAAAAATAACAATTAACTACGGCTTATTTGCTCCTTTAATTGTCATCTCGTCCTTGCAAATTGCAGGCTCAAAGTTTCACATCACAAAGTAACTTTAAACCCTATGTTGTAGTGTAAAGTCACAATTCCGCAAGATCATAGACTGCCCTCTTGGCATTTCCGTGACCTATTTAAGGGCTATTACAGTTCTGTTGACTTAATTCTAAACTAGCACCGTAGCGTAACCATAGCAATTAAGAAGATTATGGTTGCTAAGCCTTCTAGGAATACTACATGTATTTATCAAATATGTTTCTAGTTCGTATATTTTATAATGTTTCACACACTTAAATAATATACTCTACTATGTAACGACTTTCATGTATATGTTACATACAAAATCATGCACGTGTCTAGTTTTATTCAAATGGTTCCATTAGCATGGCATATCAAATCAATATTTATTCAAATAGTTTTGAAACACTTTTGAATCATTAATACAATGTAAACAAAAATAAGTACAAATAAGTACTAAAAATAAGTAAAAACAGTAATTTCTGCCGAAAAGAGCTGGCAAGAAGAGTCATAGACTAAACTGGAAACACCATTTTGTGTGAAAAGCTTAGTAGTGCAGTATTTGCACTACGAAAGCTGAAACCACTCGTGTCTGACGTTGCACTACTACAAATATATTTTTCCTACTTTCATTCCCTTCTGTTTTATTATTCTATGGGGCAACTCGACAGACTCTAATCGAGTGTTCATTATACAAAAGACAGTTATTCGCACACTGGCGGTTGTAAAACCTCGCCATTCATGCAGAGAACTATTTAAAAAATATGGTATAATGACACATTATTCTCAATATGTGTTTGATATTATAATGTACACTCGACGCAACATAAACACCTGTAAACGCATCAGTGTTCCAGGCAGAGTGACTCGTCAAACAGGGCGTCTACAACGTGTGCCACGACGACTAGCAATGCTGGATAAAAATCCGCGAGTCATAGGCCCAGCTTATTATGAGCACCTCCCCGTCGACCTAAAAAACGAACTCTCGGATCAGAAATTTGGTCGCCGGCTAAAAGAGCTTTTACTGACTCAATCACTGTATTCTGTCAAAGAATACAGTGACCACGTTTGACATTTTTAATATTTGTTTGTTTTTGTTTTGACTTTTTATTGATTTGATTGATTTTTATTTATGTTTGTTTTTGTTTTGACATTTTTATTGACTTTTAATTTTTATTTATGTTTGTTTTAAATTTTGTCATTTTTAAATCTTTGACTGAATATTGATTCTATTTATATGTTTATTTTTAATCGTAGACGTTTTATCTTAGAATATTTCTAAGCCTTTATTTTTCATTGTGATTTTAATTTTTATACTTGACGATCTTTTTGTGAATTGGTTATGCATTATTATTTTAATGACATAATGTAATTTTCGATGAGAAATACATGACCTACCTACATTCCATTTAAAGTAATAATACAATACTTTGATAATTAGCTGACGAGTATACAATATGTACCGAAACACTTATTAGGTAATAAAAAAATAAGTTAGTAAGCTACTAAAACTTGTTAACTTGTTTTGTTTTTATGTAGCATGAAAACTATCATATGTCGTTTCCCTGGACTCAAACTATTTTCATACCAAGTATCATCTAAATTGGTTAAGCGGTTTCAGCGTAAAGATGTAAGAGGCAGACAGACAGAGTTAGTTTCGCATTTATAATATTCGTATGGATGTTGCTTTTTCATACCAGATAGTTGAATTTTTTTTTTGTATAGTTGGAATTGAATTAAAAGAATGCACAATATTTATTATAGAAAATATGAGATCAATCTATGAGGTAGGAATGGAACTCAAGTGAGTATTCATATAATTATAATAAATTAAGGTCAACAGTTTGTTTTACTTTGAAACCAACATCGTTTACAACTTTTCATTGAAAAAACTCCTCGAACCCTGCTTTGCTGACTTATTTCTCCGTATCCAGCTTCTCCTTTAGATGTTAACAAAAAAGTGAAAAATAAATTATAGAAATGAATGATAATGAAAAACATTTACAGTGAATATTGATTTAGTTAGTGAACTAAGCTCAGCTCAGTATTAATTTTCTAGTTTATTACACTTCCTACGCAGTACAATATATGTATGGCGCTCACACCTCGAGATACGAATAGAGAGGCGTACAACAGTGAAAACGTTTTATTTGTTACAAACAGAAACAAATGCTTTTTTCGTATTGGTTTTGTGTGGGAGAGTAACACCACTACTCTTCATTAGGGGGAAGTAGGTGATTAGAGTAAATAAGTTACATAAACAAAATTGTGGATGGGAGACACATTTCACATCTAAGGTTCGTTTTATAAAAGTTTAAAATGGGGCTTAAGGCTATTAAATAATATGAAATAGGTAGGTCCTTTCATAGCAAAAAAAATATGAAAATATTGGAGATTTGAAATTATCTGGTGAAGAAGTAATATTTATATGATAAATTGGATTAAGAATTTGTGTGGTTAAATAACTGAAATTATATAAATACAGCGTGAAACAGAAACCGGTGTGAAGTTAGCGGCCTAAGTAAGCGGCCTTTTATAATCCGACCAAATTAAAAAGTAAAGGATTTTAATGAAATAATTTACTGAATTAAACGGATATAACAATAAATAGACCAAAATAATGAGAAACCGGTCAAAAATTAAACAAATATATATATAATTTAAATAATAAAAAATTTAAGTAAAAGAAAATTTCACAATGTGATACTTATCGGCCTAAAAGGTCATCATAAAAATGCGGTAACACTTAGTGACGCATATCAAATTGAGCCTCTTTAAACCAGAAACCATATTAAGTTTTCAAATTACACCTATCTCGGGGTTAAGTGTAAGAAAAATGGTTAGCGGCCTAAAAATAATTTTCTTTCAAAATTTCAAACACACCGTAAATCTGTTGGTTAAGGAAAAAGTTACAATCAAATGCTGTTGAAACAAGCATTTTATATTGTTCTTATTAATAAATATTGCTACACGTGTAATACCTCTTCTATTAAAATAATAAACAAATAAAAGTTGAAGAAAATTTCACAATGTGATACTTATCGGCCTAAAGGGTTATCATAAAAATGCGGTAACACTTAGTGACGCATATCAAATTGAGCCTCTTTAAACCAGAAACCATATTAAGTTTTCAAATTACACCTATCTCGGGGTTAAGTGTGAGAAAAATGGTTAGCGGCCTAAAAATAATTGTCTTTCAAAATTTCAAACACACCGTAAATCTGTTGGTTAAGGAAAAAGTTACAATCAAATGCTGTTGAAACAAGCATTTTGTATTGTTCTTGTTAAAAAATATTGCTACACGTGTAATACCTCTTCTATTTAAATAATAAACAAATAAAAGTTGAAGAAAATTTCACAATGTGATACTTATCGGCCTAAAGGGTTATCATAAAAATGCGGTAACACTTAGTGACACATATCAAATTGAGCCTCTTTGAACAAGAAACCATATGAAGTTTTCAAAACATACCTATATCGGGGTTAACTGTGTGTAAAATGGTTAGCGGCGTAAAAACTATTTTCTTTCAAAATTTCAAATACACCGTAAATCTGTTGGTTAAGGAAAAAGTAACAATTAAAGGCTGTTGTAACAAGCATTTTGTATTGTTCTTATTGATAAATATTACTAAATGTGTAACACCTATTCAATTTAAATAATAAAAAATTAAAAGTTGAAGAAAATTTCACAATGTGATACTTATTGGCATAAAAAGTCATCATGAAAATGCGGTAACACTTAGTGACGCATATCAAATTGAGCCTCTTTAAACCAGAAACCACATGAAGTTTTCAAATCACACCTATCTCGGGGATAACTGTGAGAAAAATGGTTAGCGGCCTAAAAATTATTTTCTTTCCAAATTTCAAACACACCGTAAATCTGTTAGTTGAGGAAAAAGTTACAATCAAATGCTGTTGAAACAAAGATTTTGTATTGTTCTTATTAATAAATATTGCTACATGTGTAATACCTCTACTATTTAAATAATAAAAAAATAAAAGTTGAAGAAAATTTCACAATGTGATAATTATTGGCATAAAAAGTCATCATGGAAATGCGGTAACACTTAGTGACGCATATCAAATTGAGCCTCTTTAAACCAGAAAGCATATAAAGTTTTCAAATCACACCTATCTCGGGGTTCACTGTGAGAAAAATGGTTAGCGGCCTAAAAATTATTTTCTTTCAAAATTTCAAACACACCGTAAATCTGTTGGTTAAGGAAAAAGTTACAATCAAATGCTGTTGAAACAAAGATTTTGTATTGTTCTTATTAATAAATATTGCTACATGTGTAATACATCTTCTATTTAAATAATAAAAAAATAAAAGTTGAAGAAAATTTCACAATGTGATACTTATTGGCATAAAAAGTCATCATGAAAATGCGGTAACACTTAGTGACGCATATCAAATTGAGCCTCTTTAAACCAGAAAGCATATGAAGTTTTCAAATCACACCTATCTCGGGGTTAACTGTGAGAAAAATGGTTAGCGGCCTAAAAATTATTTTCTTTCAGAATTTCAAACACACCGTAAATCTGTTGGTTAAGGAAAAAGTAACAATCAAAGGCTGTTGAAACAAGCATTTTGTATTGTTCTTTTTAATAAATATTACTACATGTGTAACACCTCTTCAATTTAAATAATAAAAAAATAAAAGTTGAAGAAAATTTCACAATGTGATAATTATTGGCATAAAAAGTCATCATGGAAATGCGGTAACACTTAGTGACGCATATCAAATTGAGCCTCTTTAAACCAGAAAGCATATGAAGTTTTCAAATCACACCTATCTCGGGGTTAACTGTGAGAAAAATGGTTAGCGGCCTAAAAATTATTTTCTTTCAAAATTTCAAACACACCGCTAACCATTTTTCTCACAGTTATCCCCGAGATAGGTGTGATTTGAAAACTTCATGTGGTTTCTGGTTTAAAGAGGCTCAATTTGATATGCGTCACTAAGTGTTACCGCATTTTCATGATGACTTTTTATGCCAATAAGTATCAGATTGTGAAATTTTCTTCAACTTTTAATTTTTTATTATTTAAATTGAATAGGTGTTACACATTTAGTAATATTTATCAATAAGAACAATACAAAATGCTTGTTTCAACAGCATTTGATTGTAACTTTTTCCTCAACTAACAGATTAACGGTGTGTTTGATATTTTGTCAGAAAATCTTTTTTTACGCCGCTAACCATTTTTCTCACAGTTAACCCCGAGATAGGTGTGATTTGAAAACTTTATATGCTTTCTGGTTTAAAGAGGCTCAATTTGATATGCGTCACTAAGTGTTACCGCATTTTCATGATGACTTTTTATGCCAATAAGTATCACATTGTGAAATTTTCTTCAACTTTAAATTTTTTATTATTTAAATTGAATAGGTGTTACACATGTAGTGATATTTATCAATAAGAACAATACAAAATGCTTGATTCAACAGCCTTTGATTGGTACTTTTTCCTTAACCAACAGATTTACGGTGTGTTTGAAATTTTGAAAGAAAATAATTTTTAGGCCGCTAACTATTTTTCTCACAGTTATCCCCGAGACAGGTGTGATTTGAAAACTTTATATGCTTTCTGGTTTAAAGAGGCTCAATTTGATATGCGTCACTAAGTGTTACCGCATTTTCATGATGACTTTTTATGCCAATAAGTATCAGATTGTGAAATTTTCTTCAACTTTTAATTTTTTATTATTTAAATTGAATAGGTGTTACATATGTAGTAATATTTATCAATAAGAACAATACAAAATGCTTGATTCAACAGCCTTTGATTGGTACTTTTTCCTTAACCAACAGATTTACGGTGTGTTTGAAATTTTGAAAGAAAATAATTTTTAGGCCGCTAACCATTTTTCTCACAGTTTACCCCGAGATAGGTGTGATTTGAAAACTTTATATGCTTTCTGGTTTAAAGAGGCTCAATTTGATATGCGTCACTAAGTGTTACCGCATTTTTATGATAACCCTTTAGGCCGATAAGTATCACATTGTGAAATTTTCTTCAACTTTTATTTGTTTATTATTAAAATAGAAGAGGTATTACACATGTAGAAATATAATTAATAATAAGAACAATACAAAATGTTTGTTTCTTCAGCATTTGATTGTAACTTTTTCCTCAACTAACAGATTTACGGTGTGCTTAAAATTTTG
The DNA here is from genome assembly GCA_946406115.1 of Apoda limacodes. Lineage (NCBI taxonomy): Eukaryota > Metazoa > Arthropoda > Insecta > Lepidoptera > Limacodidae > Apoda > Apoda limacodes. The sequence goes on from OX291540.1 coordinate 46,266,187, forward strand.
AAAGAAAATAATTTTTAGGCCGCTAACCATTTTTCTCACAGTTATCCCCGAGACAGGTGTGATTTGAAAACTTTATATGCTTTCTGGTTTAAAGAGGCTCAATTTGATATGCGTCACTAAGTGTTACCGCATTTTCATGATGACTTTTTATGCCAATAAGTATCAGATTGTGAAATTTTCTTCAACTTTTAATTTTTTATTATTTAAATTGAATAGGTGTTACACATTTAGTAATATTTATCAATAAGAACAATACAAAATGCTTGTTTCAACAGCATTTGATTGTAACTTTTTCCTCAACTAACAGATTAACGGTGTGTTTGATATTTTGTCAGAAAATCTTTTTTTACGCCGCTAACCATTTTTCTCACAGTTAACCCCGAGATAGGTGTGATTTGAAAACTTTATATGCTTTCTGGTTTAAAGAGGCTCAATTTGATATGCGTCACTAAGTGTTACCGCATTTTCATGATGACTTTTTATGCCAATAAGTATCACATAGTGAAATTTTCTTCAACTTTAAATTTTTTATTATTTAAATTGAATAGGTGTTACACATGTAGTAATATTTATCAATAAGAACAATACAAAATGCTTGATTCAACAGCCTTTGATTGGTACTTTTTCCTTAACCAACAGATTTACGGTGTGTTTGAAATTTTGAAAGAAAATAATTTTTAGGCCGCTAACTATTTTTCTTACAGTTATCCCCGAGATAGGTGTGATTTGAAAACTTTATATGCTTTCTGGTTTAAAGAGGCTCAATTTGATATGCGTCACTAAGTGTTACCGCATTTTCATGATGACTTTTTATGCCAATAAGTATCACATTGTGAAATTTTCTTCAACTTTTAATTTTTTATTATTTAAATTGAATAGGTGTTACACATGTAGCAATATTTATTAATAAGAACAATACAAAATCTTTGTTTCAACAGCATTTGATTGTAACTTTTCCTCAACTAACAGATTTACGGTGTGTTTGAAATTTGGAAAGAAAATAATTTTTAGGCCGCTAACCATTTTTCTCACAGTTATCCCCGAGATAGGTGTGATTTGAAAACTATATATGCTTTCTGGTTTAAAGAGGCTCAATTTGATATGCGTCACTAAGTGTTACCGCATTTTCATGATGACTTTTTATGCCAATAAGTATCACATTGTGAAATTTTCTTCAACTTTAAATTTTTTATTATTTAAATTAAATAGGTGTTACACATGTAGTAATATTTATCAATAAGAACAATACAAAATGCTTGATTCAACAGCCTTTGATTGGTTTTTTTTCCTTAACCAACAGATTTACGGTGTGTTTGAAATTTTGAAAGAAAATAATTTTTAGGCCGCTAACTATTTTTCTTACAGTTAACCCCGAGATAGGTGTAATTTGAAAACTTTATATGCTTTCTGGTTTAAAGAGGCTCAATTTGATATGCGTCACTAAGTGTTACCGCATTTTCATGATGACTTTTTATGCCAATAAGTATCACATTGTGAAATTTTCTTCAACTTTAAATTTTTTATTATTTAAATTGAATAGGTGTTACACATGTAGCAATATTTATTAATAAGAACAATACAAAATCTTTGTTTCAACAGCATTTGATTGTAACTTTTCCTCAACTAACAGATTTACGGTGTGTTTGAAATTTGGAAAGAAAATAATTTTTAGGCCGCTAACCATTTTTCTCACAGTTATCCCCGAGATAGGTGTGATTTGAAAACTTTATATGCTTTCTGGTTTAAAGAGGCTCAATTTGATATGCGTCACTAAGTGTTACCGCATTTTCATGATGACTTTTTATGCCAATAAGTATCACATTGTGAAATTTTCTTCAACTTTAAATTTTTTATTATTTAAATTAAATAGGTGTTACACATGTAGTAATATTTATCAATAAGAACAATACAAAATGCTTGATTCAACAGCCTTTGATTGGTACTTTTTCCTTAACCAACAGATTTACGGTGTGTTTGAAATTTTGAAAGAAAATAATTTTTAGGCCGCTAACTATTTTTCTTACAGTTAACCCCGAGATAGGTGTGATTTGAAAACTTTATATGCTTTCTGGTTTAAAGAGGCTCAATTTGATATGTGTCACTAAGTGTTACCGCATTTTCATGATGACTTTTTATGCCAATAAGTATCACATTGTGAAATTTTCTTCAACTTTTAATTTTTTATTATTTAAATTGAATAGGTGTTACACATGTAGTAATATTTATCAATAAGAACAATACAAAATGCTTGATTCAACAGCCTTTGATTGGTACTTTTTCCTTAACCAACAGATTTACGGTGTGTTTGAAATTTTGAAAGAAAATAATTTTTAGGCCGCTAACTATTTTTCTTACAGTTAACCCCGAGATAGGTGTGATTTGAAAACTTTATATGCTTTCTGGTTTAAAGAGGCTCAATTTGATATGCATCACTAAGAGTTACCGCATTTTCATGATGACTTTTTATGCCAATAAGTATCACATTGTGAAATTTTCTTCAACTTTTAATTTTTTATTATTTAAATTGAATAGGTGTTACACATGTAGCAATATTTATTAATAAGAACAATACAAAATCTTTGTTTCAACAGCATTTGATTGTAACTTTTCCTCAACTAACAGATTTACGGTGTGTTTGAAATTTGGAAAGAAAATAATTTTTAGGCCGCTAACCATTTTTCTCACAGTTATCCCCGAGATAGGTGTGATTTGAAAACTTAATATGCTTTCTGGTTTAAAGAGGCTCAATTTGATATGCGTCACTAAGTGTTACCGCATTTTCATGATGACTTTTTATGCCAATAAGTATCACATTGTGAAATTTTCTTCAACTTTTAATTTTTTATTATTTAAATTAAATAGGTGTTACACATGTAGTAATATTTATCAATAAGAACAATACAAAATGCTTGATTCAACAGCCTTTGATTGGTACTTTTTCCTTAACCAACAGATTTACGGTGTGTTTGAAATTTTGAAAGAAAATAATTTTTAGGCCGCTAACTATTTTTCTTACAGTTAACCCCGAGATAGGTGTGATTTGAAAACTTTATATGCTTTCTGGTTTAAAGAGGCTCAATTTGATATGCGTCACTAAGTGTTACCGCATTTTCATGATGACTTTTTATGCCAATAAGTATCACATTGTGAAATTTTCTTCAACTTTTAATTTTTTATTATTTAAATTAAATAGGTGTTACACATGTAGTAATATTTATTAATAAGAACAATACAAAATCTTTGTTTCAACAGCATTTGATTGTAACTTTTTCCTTAACCAACAGATTTACGGTGTGTTTGAAATTTTGAAAGAAAATAATTTTTAGGCCGCTAACCATTTTTCTCACAGTGAACCCCGAGATAGGTGTGATTTGAAAACTTTATATGCTTTCTGGTTTAAAGAGGCTCAATTTGATATGCGTCACTAAGTGTTACCGCATTTCCATGATGACTTTTTATGCCAATAATTATCACATTGTGAAATTTTCTTCAACTTTTATTTTTTTATTATTTAAATAGTAGAGGTATTACACATGTAGCAATATTTATTAATAAGAACAATACAAAATCTTTGTTTCAACAGCATTTGATTGTAACTTTTTCCTCAACTAACAGATTTACGGTGTGTTTGAAATTTGGAAAGAAAATAATTTTTAGGCCGCTAACCATTTTTCTCACAGTTATCCCCGAGATAGGTGTGATTTGAAAACTTCATGTGGTTTCTGGTTTAAAGAGGCTCAATTTGATATGCGTCACTAAGTGTTACCGCATTTTCATGATGACTTTTTATGCCAATAAGTATCACATTGTGAAATTTTCTTCAACTTTTAATTTTTTATTATTTAAATTGAATAGGTGTTACACATGTAGTAATATTTATCAATAAGAACAATACAAAATGCTTGATTCAACAGCCTTTGATTGGTACTTTTTCCTTAACCAACAGATTTACGGTGTGTTTGAAATTTTGAAAGAAAATAATTTTTAGGCCGCTAACTATTTTTCTTACAGTTAACCCCGAGATAGGTGTGATTTGAAAACTTTATATGCTTTCTGGTTTAAAGAGGCTCAATTTGATATGCGTCACTAAGTGTTACCGCATTTTCATGATGACTTTTTATGCCAATAAGTATCACATTGTGAAATTTTCTTCAACTTTTATTTTTTTATTATTTAAATAGAAGAGGTATTACACATGTAGAAATATTTATTAATAAGAACAATACAAAATCTTTGTTTCAACAGCATTTGATTGTTACTTTTTCCTTAACCAACAGATTTACGGTGTGTTTGAAATTTTGAAAGACAATTATTTTTAGGCCGCTAACCATTTTTCTCACACTTAACCCCGAGATAGGTGTGATTTGAAAACTTCATGTGGTTTCTGGTTTAAAGAGGCTCAATTTGATATGCGTCACTAAGTGTTACCGCATTTTTTATGATGACTTTTTAGGCCAATAAGTATCACATTGTGAAATTTTCTTCAACTTTAATATTTTTATTATTTAAATTGAAGAGGTGTTACACATGTAGTAATATTTATCAATAAGAACAATACAAAATGCTTGTTACAACAGCCTTTGATTGTTACTTTTTCCTTAACCAACAGATTTACGGTGTGTTTGAAATTTTGAAAGAAAATAATTTTTAGGCCGCTAACTATTTTTCTTACAGTTAACCCCGAGATAGGTGTGATTTGAAAACTTTATATGCTTTCTGGTTTAAAGAGGCTCAATTTGATATGTGTCACTAAGTGTTACCGCATTTTCATGATGACTTTTTATGCCAATAAGTATCACATTGTGAAATTTTCTTCAACTTTTAATTTTTTATTATTTAAATTGAATAGGTGTTACACATGTAGTAATATTTATCAATAAGAACAATACAAAATGCTTGATTCAACAGCCTTTGATTGGTACTTTTTCCTTAACCAACAGATTTACGGTGTGTTTGAAATTTTGAAAGAAAATAATTTTTAGGCCGCTAACTATTTTTCTTACAGTTAACCCCGAGATAGGTGTGATTTGAAAACTTTATATGCTTTCTGGTTTAAAGAGGCTCAATTTGATATGCATCACTAAGAGTTACCGCATTTTCATGATGACTTTTTATGCCAATAAGTATCACATTGTGAAATTTTCTTCAACTTTTAATTTTTTATTATTTAAATTGAATAGGTGTTACACATGTAGCAATATTTATTAATAAGAACAATACAAAATCTTTGTTTCAACAGCATTTGATTGTAACTTTTCCTCAACTAACAGATTTACGGTGTGTTTGAAATTTGGAAAGAAAATAATTTTTAGGCCGCTAACCATTTTTCTCACAGTTATCCCCGAGATAGGTGTGATTTGAAAACTTAATATGCTTTCTGGTTTAAAGAGGCTCAATTTGATATGCGTCACTAAGTGTTACCGCATTTTCATGATGACTTTTTATGCCAATAAGTATCACATTGTGAAATTTTCTTCAACTTTAAATTTTTTATTATTTAAATTAAATAGGTGTTACACATGTAGTAATATTTATCAATAAGAACAATACAAAATGCTTGATTCAACAGCCTTTGATTGGTACTTTTTCCTTAACCAACAGATTTACGGTGTGTTTGAAATTTTGAAAGAAAATAATTTTTAGGCCGCTAACTATTTTTCTTACAGTTAACCCCGAGATAGGTGTGATTTGAAAACTTTATATGCTTTCTGGTTTAAAGAGGCTCAATTTGATATGCGTCACTAAGTGTTACCGCATTTTCATGATGACTTTTTATGCCAATAAGTATCACATTGTGAAATTTTCTTCAACTTTAAATTTTTTATTATTTAAATTAAATAGGTGTTACACATGTAGTAATATTTATTAATAAGAACAATACAAAATCTTTGTTTCAACAGCATTTGATTGTAACTTTTTCCTTAACCAACAGATTTACGGTGTGTTTGAAATTTTGAAAGAAAATAATTTTTAGGCCGCTAACCATTTTTCTCACAGTGAACCCCGAGATAGGTGTGATTTGAAAACTTTATATGCTTTCTGGTTTAAAGAGGCTCAATTTGATATGCGTCACTAAGTGTTACCGCATTTCCATGATGACTTTTTATGCCAATAATTATCACATTGTGAAATTTTCTTCAACTTTTATTTTTTTATTATTTAAATAGTAGAGGTATTACACATGTAGCAATATTTATTAATAAGAACAATACAAAATCTTTGTTTCAACAGCATTTGATTGTAACTTTTTCCTCAACTAACAGATTTACGGTGTGTTTGAAATTTGGAAAGAAAATAATTTTTAGGCCGCTAACCATTTTTCTCACAGTTATCCCCGAGATAGGTGTGATTTGAAAACTTCATGTGGTTTCTGGTTTAAAGAGGCTCAATTTGATATGCGTCACTAAGTGTTACCGCATTTTCATGATGACTTTTTATGCCAATAAGTATCACATTGTGAAATTTTCTTCAACTTTTAATTTTTTATTATTTAAATTGAATAGGTGTTACACATGTAGTAATATTTATCAATAAGAACAATACAAAATGCTTGATTCAACAGCCTTTGATTGGTACTTTTTCCTTAACCAACAGATTTACGGTGTGTTTGAAATTTTGAAAGAAAATAATTTTTAGGCCGCTAACTATTTTTCTTACAGTTAACCCCGAGATAGGTGTGATTTGAAAACTTTATATGCTTTCTGGTTTAAAGAGGCTCAATTTGATATGCGTCACTAAGTGTTACCGCATTTTCATGATGACTTTTTATGCCAATAAGTATCACATTGTGAAATTTTCTTCAACTTTTATTTTTTTATTATTTAAATAGAAGAGGTATTACACATGTAGCAATATTTATTAATAAGAACAATACAAAATCTTTGTTTCAACAGCATTTGATTGTTACTTTTTCCTTAACCAACAGATTTACGGTGTGTTTGAAATTTTGAAAGACAATTATTTTTAGGCCGCTAACCATTTTTCTCACACTTAACCCCGAGATAGGTGTGATTTGAAAACTTCATGTGGTTTCTGGTTTAAAGAGGCTCAATTTGATATGCGTCACTAAGTGTTACCGCATTTTTTATGATGACTTTTTAGGCCAATAAGTATCACATTGTGAAATTTTCTTCAACTTTAATATTTTTATTATTTAAATTGAAGAGGTGTTACACATGTAGTAATATTTATCAATAAGAACAATACAAAATGCTTGTTACAACAGCCTTTGATTGTTACTTTTTCCTTAACCAACAGATTTACGGTGTGTTTGAAATTCTGAAAGACAATTATTTTTAGGCCGCTAACCATTTTTCTCACACTTAACCCCGAGATAGGTGTAATTTGAAAACTTAATATGGTTTCTGGTTTAAAGAGGCTCAATTTGATATGCGTCACTAAGTGTTACCGCATTTTTGTGATGACCTTTTAGGCCGATAAGTATCACATTGTGAAATTTTCTTTTACTTAAATTTTTTATTATTTAAATTATATATATATTTGTTTAATTTTTGACCGGTTTCTCATTATTTTGGTCTATTTATTGTTATATCCGTTTTATTCAGTAAATTATTTCATTAAAATCCTTTACTTTTTAATTTGGTCGGATTATAAAAGGCCGCTAACTTAGGCCGCTAACTTCACACCGGTGAAACAGAATAGTTGCACTAAGCCTAAAACCATCACAAAACCTTATGAGTCGAATAGCCAAATGGTTACGTTTATTATTCTAATTGTTAAAAACATACTCACATACAAACTTTTTAAAAAACTTAGTAAACTTTAATTCGTGAACATTTTGTGATGCTAGTTTAGTACCCACAGCCACTCGTTTTCCCTTCGGTTATTGCTTCGAAAAGTAATGACATGCTTATTGTCACTACAATTTGCTATTTTTCTAAGTATTTCGGTGGCTGTCGGCAAATTTCCCTTAAAATATTACTTATTTTATGGAAGAAAATACACATATCATAGCTGTATCTCAAACTGGCTGAATCACTTTCTTGAGTTTATAAAATAGTAGATTGTAGCACAAGGGATCAAAATAATATTTCTACGGTGAAAGAGCTATTTTGAATGCAGAGCGCAGCGAGGGAACCGAGTGATACACTCTTATTTTTATCACCCTCTACGAGAAAAGAGAGAACAGTACATTTATTTATTTTATTATCACTACTTGAGTAAAACACACTATTTTTATAAAAGTATCATCATAAATACGAATTTGAGTAAACAATTACAAAGTTTCGATGACCATGTAATAGCTTGCACTTTGCAGAAGACCTCTTAAAAAACTATAAGTGTGAGTCGGATTACCGTATACCAACTGTAGTATACTGCACCTGCTGGAGTGGGGGTATTCATAGATTTATACACTATATGGGGTAGTCATCTATCAACCGCCATACTGAGCGTACGCGTGCGATGTCAAACAAATGCCGAACGAGGACGACGTAAGTTCGACATAATTGGTATATTGTTAAAAGAAAGTAAATAAAAGTGTTATGTGTACGAATAAAAGTGTCTTTTCGGGGGAGGGTTTTCGGTACAATTTAAGGAAAAGTTCATAAGTAAAAAATTACTATTTGATACCCCAACGGATACGCCTGTGGTTTGTGATATATAATTTCTAAACTTATTCAGGGGATAATAAAATGGTTGGTGATTTTATATTAAGTACAAAGTATTACGTTACATTGTATTAAATAAGACGCCGTAAGCTCTTTTGACACCTTGATGGTATAAAAAAAAACGGGTTGCACTCCGGGAGTGCCGGCAGAAGTGAAAACATACTCGCTATTTACTTCCCATCACTTCTTATCCATATTTATTTATTAAAAATAATAACTTTTGTTTATTTACTTTTTTGACGTTGTATATTTGACAGCTCAATCTGTCAGAATTAAAATCCCATATCCAACCTCCCTGTACTACTCATAATCGCCATATACTAAAAATAAAAACTAACCTAATGTGAATAAAGGTCACGTGTCCTAACGCGAGTGACATCTTACGAATTTTCGATCAGGACACGTGACCTGACGCGAGTTTAACAGTTTTTACCCATCACAAAAAAAGTGCACAGCGCCGCTAAAGAAGTTTTCACTTCAAAAAGTTAAATTATGTGGTGGGACCAAAAGCTTCGATAATAGGTGGAGCTGCGGTCGAGTTAATAATGAATATAAATAAAATGAAATGGCAGCTATTCCTGTTTTCACAGTGATTAAAGCACGCAATAAGTAGGTGACGGCCTAGGTGTTTCGATTTCACATTGCGTCCCTCAGTGACGGAGGTTCGAGACCCGGCGTGTACAAATAAGTAATTTTTTTAATTTCTCTAGTACATTGATTATTCACACCACTGGTTTTTAGGTGACAGAAAGTCCACAATCCGCACTGGGTCCGCGTGTGGACTATGGCCCAAATAACCGTCGTTGAGGGTAGGCCGTGCCCCAGCAGTAGGGACATATCAGGGCTAATTAGGTAAGCATGGAATAGAGGAAGCAGGAGGAAAATGGTGGAGGGGCAAAAGAAAGAGGAGGCTAAAGCGAAACAACTTTCGTGGGTGCGGCTATAGTTATTGATCTATTTCCATTTTAAACCTCCTTTTATGCAGTCAGATTGTTTTATGTTTGAAGTGAAAACTTCTTTAGCGGCGTTGTGCACGTTTTTTGGTATGGGTAAAATTGTTAATCTCGCTCACGTGTCCTGATCGAAAATTCATAGAAAATTCGTAAGACGGAACTCGCGTCGGATTTATTTACATTAGGGTAGCTTTTATGATGGGTAAAAAATAATAAACTCGCATCAGACTGATGGTCAGACGGAAACCATAATGCCACGCCATAAGAATTCGCAAGACGGAAACCATAATGCCACGCCTATTATAATTTTGATGTGAAAACGTCTTAAGCGACGTTGTGCACTTTTTTTTGTGATGGGTAAAAAATGTTAAACTCTATAAGACGAATAAAAAGTAAGAGGAAATTGGGTTGAAAAGGTGAAAGTGCGGATTATAATTGTTAATTAAAACATGTTAAAATTTTATGTCCAGGTTGCATGTTTTTGAAGAGAAAACTTCAAAAAACGACAATTGATAGAAAATTCGTAAGACGGAACTCGCGTCAGATTTATTTATTTACATTAGGTTAGTTTTTTATTTTTAGTATATGGCGATTATGAGTAGTACAGGGAAATTGGATATGGGAATTTAATTCTATGACAGATTGAGATGTCAGATATACTACGTCAAAAAGTAAATAAACGAACATTAGTATTAATGAAAGTGCGGATTACACATGTTAAAATGTTATACGAAACGATACGAGGTGAGATACAAGTTATTGTAGAGCATAGCTTACGGTACACTGGATAGAAGGTATATCAATAGTGTTGACGTGTTAATAGGTGATTTTATAGGAAAATAAATAAACAATCTTTATTTATTATGTTGGGTTGTGACAAAAAAAAATAGTCGATAGTTAGAGGAGTAAGAGACGTGTAATAGGATAGAGAGCTAGTTCCATAGCAGTAGTGGCATAGTAATATTACGCTTAATATAGCTTATTACATTATTTAGAAATTTAGGTAGGATATTGCTTAAAAATATACAGTAGGTCAAGACATGTCTTGTAACATATTTGAGTGCTAAGCGCGAATTGTGTGTTAAGGACATTGGTTCTATACAATTAAATATGACGTATGAGTTGTAAATACGGGAGTTGAATTCTATGATCGATTGAGATATCAAATATACTACGTCAAAAAAGTAAATAAACAGACATTATTATTTATAATAAATAAATATGTATACGAGGTGATGGGAAGTAAATAGGTCGTATGTTTTCACTTCTGCCGGCACTCCCGGAGTGCAACCCGTGTTTTTTAATTTGAATGCGCTTGTCAGCCTAAGATATTATATTAACTTTGTGTATGTGTGTATACAACTTAGGGCATGCACACATACAAGATTCGTTTAAAACCTTGTGTGAATAAAGCTGACTTCTTTATTATTGCACAACCTATAGGAGCCGCAACGACCATAAACAACAATTCCAACTCACAAACTCCTTTAATTGTCATCTCGTCCTTCGCTATCGTAAAAATCGCAAACGGAAATAAAAAATCACAGAGCAAGTTTAAGTTTTTCTTTGTCTACAAAAGACACAATTTCGTGTGACAAATAAACTGCCCTTCGGTTGTTTTCGTGACCCACTTAAGGGCTATCACTGTTTTGTGTTCTGAATTCTGATGAAGGAGCTTAACTACGGTAATTTATCGGATTAGGGTGGTTGAGTTTATTTGGTATACAGATATTACATTAAATAATTTTCTCGCTAGAGAATGTTAGAACATTTAGATGGTTAGTTATATTTGGCCCGTGGCTCAGTGGGTAATGACCGGACTGCTGAATCGAGGGGTGAGGGTTCGATTCCCGCACAAGACAAACATTTATTATTTGTGTTTGTATTTGTATTATTTGTCTGGTATCCATAGCACAAGCTTTGCTTTGTTTGAGACCAGGCGAGGCTGTGTGTAATGTATAGATAATATTTATTATTATAAGTAAATTTTTCTTTACTAAATTAGTAAAGGAAAGTAGTAGTAGTTTACATTAAATGTAAAGTAATTAACTCTTTACTACCTTCACTCGGTGAAAAATGAAAAATACGCAAATATAAAGAAAACCCATTTTTTTAGATCCAGGTTCCTTGAAAAACATAGATAAATCTATAACCTGTTGAACTGTTTCTTATGTACCACACACCTAAGGAAGATAAAAAAATCTACCTACGAATACATGATGTCAAGTTAATAAATTCCTAATACGGACAGACATACACGTGACGGCTCCTTTTTCTCCCGAAAGGTAGGAAATAGCAAATTAGCAAACAACATTTAGATATTTATTTTTGTATTAATTATAGTTTCAGATATTTTTACCTTTTGCGTATGAATCTGATGTTGGTAGAGTTTTAAAATTTGTAGTTGTAGTAATAAACACTATAACTTTTACTACAAATAATTTTTAACACAAATTTTACTATATATAACTCTTAAATAAGCTACTTGTAGATTGAAAATAGTTATTTGCTAAACTAAGTAAACTTTGCAGTTGCTATTTGGCGCAAGTGCCTAAACTGAATACCGAGCAAGCGAAGCATGCTAAGATTAAACCCACGAGCAAAGCAAATGGTTCAAAGGTAGGATTCTAAACGAATCACGCAATGCAAATCAATTAACATTAAGGTATATCTTATTGTTTTTACCCGACTACGGAAAGGGTTGTGATGACGGGGTTACAAAAATTAAATATGACTTTTGCACTGACATTTAGTGTTATTTTATTTTCACAAATTGTAAAATACATTTTGAAGATTCATTATGGATAAATTTAGCGTTATACAACGTACCAAAATTATAGAATTTTATTTTGAACATCGTCAATTATTTAAATTAAAGAACATGTCGCCGCCATTTTCTCGAGATTTTCAACAATTCACTGGCCCGCTCGCTCGCCGGATAAATCCGAAGGCCGAAATATTTACTCTGGGTTATTTATTAATATTAATATCTCCATGAGTTTAATTTTACTTTCTGATATCAAATTGATATTCATAAAAAATATGTTATAACCAGTTGTAAGCTCTTCGTGACCCATGGCCCATCCTGTATGTAGCTCCTAAGATACTTAACATATCGTAACAAATGAAGTGTCGATAGCTTCGAATTAGAATCGTGAGTATCATAGGCTTTGTGACGTCACAATAAATTCATCATATCAGATACTAAGAATTGTAAAATACTCTCAGTCATAAAAATTTCACAAACATATCGAGTTTGATATCAGATAAAAGGATTTTATTAAAGGATTTCGAAAATGTATAACTTGTATAATAAAATGTATTGTATACATATATGTAAAAGCGAACTACCTACCACTCTTATTTATATGTTCCTATGTAGCTTCTGTACAGTAATATCTTTTATCAATGTAACGTTCATAACGTTATCAAAGGTTGTGGTACCTCTGTTATCTTTATTAAAAATTATTAAATAAAGATTAGTTAAAGACACGATCTGTATTTTGTTCGATTCTTCTATGATTATTTTCCTTTTCACTAAGCGATTTCCACATATTTTTTTTGTTTAAATTAAAAAAAACTGAAAGACAACTTAAATTAATCTGTATGAAAATATGGTGATGGCAAGTGTAGCCATGGTCGTGGCAATTGATGCCAACTACTTCAACTCGAGTCACACGACTTTTTGCTGCGACGGCATGCGATAACGGCTACACTGGTCATCGTAATATTTTTATACAGTAAATTGCCTATTAAAACGGTGACTTGTTCAATAGTTTTTTACACTGAACTCCCAAACTGAAGACAAATTTTAGGCTATGATTACGGACCAGAATAATTTCCTTTTTTCATGCTTTCATTTCAATTTTCCGTGGTGGGGTTTTAGTTTTTAAACTTTATTTTATGGATAGTTTAACAAAGTATAACATTAGTACCTGTGGGTAATAAGCCCTAGCTAAGGGGTATTTGAAATAAAATTAAAACAATACAAGATAATCATAAGGTATTAATATTAATCAGTCCTTTATTTCGATTACTAAAACATATAAACTTTATGAGCAACTTTTGCTATAAATACAGCGATACTGCAACTTTTTAAAAACCTTCAATATAGGCCTTATTTTAACATGGTAGGATTATCCTTCCCACAAAGTCTAATGCAATACGGCGGGAGGTGAGGTATCGCACGTGTACGAACCTTTAGCGACAAGTCTGTGTATGCCGCGCCTGGCGCTTTGGCTTTGTACCTATATTCCTATTTTATGCCACGATTTTGGTAATTAGGCCTTATTACCCGACATGCCTTATTACCCGCAGGTACCTTAGTCTTTTAAAAATTGTGTTGCACTGCTAATATAAACCTATTCAAAAACATTTACCTGTACAGCCAAAATATTTACATGCATTAAGAAACATAGAAAAGCGGCGCGGAAAGAGCAATATCAATATGCGCTTTCTAAACAAAATATGTGTAACTCAACAGTGCGTCGCAAAAGGCGGCAAACAGATACATACTGTGCAACAAACTTTTGAAGTGAAAACTTCTTTAGCGGCGTTGTGCACTTTTTTTGGTATGGGTAAAAAATGATAAACTCGCGTCAGGTCACGTGTCCTGATCGTGAAAATTCGTAAGACGGATGGAGAGTAGACAGCTGGCGCGGCGTAGGAGAGGGAGTATCCCCCTCTCTTTCTACGGCGCGGCGAAAATGTATGCCTGCGCCTGCTGTTTCGTTTAGGCTTTTTTTTTGTTTACATCACTTCTATATGGTGACTGCAGTTTTGATTTTTGACCACCAGGTCAGAAAAGCTTGTGGCACTACCCACAAGGAAATAAAACACATTTTTATGAGTTTTTCTATGTTTACCTATTAGAACTGTCCACGTCGGATATAGTGACATGGAATGACAGGGAATGACAATAATGTAGACAAATATAACGGAGAAAGCTATTCTAGCAAGTAATAGTCTGATTTCCGTAAAGTTAGATAATTTAAAAAATGCTACGAACATTTTTATAAGTGGTCGGGAATTTAGCAGCGTTCCATAAAATCATTCTCGAAGAATGTTTTATCGGTTTATTTCTCAGTCGTAGATGAAAGCTTGCAACTGCACGAAATGGGTTTAAAATAGGTACTAACTTCGCTCGTAATGAAAAACGGCACTCTTCTTAAATTATTCTTACCTTCATTTTGTGACAGTTGCACAAATAGCTATATTATGGCGCAGTGTTTTTAAAAAAAATTGGGTGGGATACACTTTAAGTAAAACAATAAAGGACTTTTTTTATATTTTCGGATATTACCCACAGCGCCGACTGGCCCAGAAATAAGCAAACTTTGTGTTATGTATACCAGACAACGGATACAAATACATATACTCGTAAATTACTTTTTGTTTGTAAATACATACATAAATACACCCAGACTCAAGACAAACACAAACTTTTATCACATAAATGTTTGTCCAGTGCGGGTATCAAACCCGATCTCTCTGCATAGCAGCTAGTCACACTTCCAACTAGGCTGCGAGGGATTGAAATCAAATAATTTTAAAGCAATGTACTCGTATTTATAAAAAAACCGGCCAAGTGCGAGTCGGACTCGCGCACAAAGGTTTCCGTACCATTTTTTACGTAGTATATTATAAAAACGGCAAAAAAATCACGTTTGTTTTATTTTAATTAAATTAAAGTGAATATATAACAAAATATTCTGTGAATATTTCAAGCGTCTACCTGTTGCCGTTATCAATATCGAACAAAAACGAGCAAAAAAAGTGACGTTTGTTGTATGGGAGCCCTCTTAATTTTTTTTTCTGTTTTTTAGTATTTTTTGTTATAGCGGCAACAAAAATACATCATCTGTGAAAATTTCAACTGTCTAACTATCATGATTCCTGAGATATAGCCTGGTGGCAAACGGACGGACAGCGAAGTATTAGTAATAGGGTCCCGTTTTACGCTTTGGATACGGAACCCTAAAAAACGAAAATTTAATTATGTTTTGAAGTAAAAGTATTTAGCACTAATTTCTAGTGTTGCTAAATTAGTAATCAAAGTTTATTAAGTTAAAAGACAGAATTAAAAGAAAAAAAAAATCAGCCAAGTGTTTATCGTACATGCATTAAGTTAGGGTTCCGTAGAATGAAAATAATTGCAATGACCTAAAAAAATTGTGAACTGTTTTTGTGTAAAACTATTTTTAAAGAAGCTATTTATAAGGCACTAGTATCGTAAGATTTTTTTAGGGGTTTAGAATACATGGCTTAAAAGTTAGACACAAAATTTTCAAATTTGGAAGGCAATAACTCGATTTTTGTTTTGACAAAAATTGAGTATGGGCTCGCAAGTGGATTTTGAAAGTCCTATCAAACGATAACCCATACGATAAGGATCACAAAAAAAATGTAGGTACTATCCCTCGGTTCAATATACGAAGAACTACCCGAAAATTTTTTATTTTTAAATAACTTAACATATCTGTTAAAATTTCATTAGAATAGATACATACAGACTGAAGGACTTGATGAATTTATAAGAGTACCGTTTTTGCCATATAGCTATGAAACCCTAAAAACGCTGTTTCATCTTGGACTGGCAAAAAAACGACTACACGCTATCGTAATTTTGCCGACGACGAGACGACATGATTTACGGCTTCAGACGCCGCAAGATAAGGATTGCGAAAATTTAATTTACGGCCTTCTAGATGCGAAATTATCTGTACATTGAAAATGTTAGAATTTATTCTTCCTAAATTTTATTTACATAGGTACAACCACGGCGGCATACAAGCATTTGGCATCCGTATATGGTCTAATAATAATGAGCGGTCACGTAGTAGCCAATGACGCTTGTAATACTCACCCGTTGTCGGCCATTTAAAAATCTAATCACCCTTTTAGTACCCCACAAACTAAAATGATATACATCTTCACTACATCCTATCAGCTACTGGACATAGACCTTCTACCTGGTGCGCCATTTCTCCCAGTCCTCTGCTTTCTACATTTAGCCACTACCTTTTGAGGTTGTCGGCTAGAGTGCTTCCCTCGCTTTGCCTTCAGTACGTGTTCTTCGACTCCAGTACTCGGCTGCTCCATCGGCCATCGGTTGTCCGACAGACGTAACCAGGCCACTGCCACAGCTTGCTGCTTCTAAGAGCATTTAAGTGGGTGGGTGACTTTTCGGTTTTGATACCTCAAAGACAATCCGAGCTGGATCGCTCGATCTCATCTTCACTTATAAATATAAATTAAAATCCATTTATTCACAATGATTCCATTACTACGTTGTTAATTTAACTACAGACTAACTATTTCAAAAATTGTATGTCTGTTTGTTAAGTAAGATATATTTGTTTTGTTTTGTCAGCCTACACAGGTCCACTGTTAGATATAGGCTATCTGTAATTAACGGCTCTTCGCAATCGTCTTAGTCATCCGTATATCTACCAACGGGGCATCCCACGCTGCGCTTTCCGGTATCTGGTAAATTTAATACTTAACTTAAGATACTATAATTCGCAGAAGAAACTGTTATGTATCAAAGATTTATTTACAAATATAAAGGCAAAGCAATCTGAAAAGCAATGATATGAAAGATATATTTTGCCATTTTGAAAAGCAAAAATTGCTGTAAATAAATAAACATGAAAACATGAATAGCATGTGTCAGCTAGATACTCATTCAAAGTTCTGACATGACTTTACCCTTCTTCCAACACGTCCGATTATCCGCTCCGTAGACAGGGGTCTGTTGTACCCGAGTCGAGTGAACTGACCCGAATATCCCCACATGTGAAGGGGTTTGTTCAAATTCAAATTGGGAGATATTTCACAAGAATCAATGAAAAACATGAAAATTAATTTTAAAAGCATTTCTGTCGCAAGACAATGGTTCAGAAGGTTTTTAACTAGGCTTTGCTAAAGAAAATTAGAGTTATGATTGTTTACATGTGGATATGCATATGTATTATATAGTGTATAAGTCATTTTTGTATTGATGCTTTTTTGTGCAATTTTGTACAAAAGGCAAGATTAATGCCTTAAGCATTCTCTCAGCCAACCTATCAAAAAACGTCTTATAAAAAAAGTTTTCTTGAAAGAAATACACATAAATAGCTGCATCTATCTCCTTTTGTATTTGTAGCGCTCTACGGTGTTTCTCCATAGGTCGAAACGCAAAAATACGTACCTAAATATATAAATTACAGTACATGTATCGAAATTGTAAATTATTAAAAACACCTAAAACTATGAATATGTCATACAGCGTTGTGTGTGTTCTTGACCTTTGGAGTGAACTTATTTGCATTGTTCAGAATTTTGCAAAAACAGATTGTTACAATTCCGTTGACTTTGTTAAATGTTTGTAACAGAAAAAATTAAGGACAAGGTTTGTATTTACAATTAAATCATTTTGGAAGCAAATAATTAATTGAATGTTTGCGCCGTGCGTCACATTTGTTAAATATTATTTTCCAAATTTCTTTACGTATACCTACAGATGATAGCAGGATTCCTTAGGCATTTACAAAACCCATAAACTAAGGCAATAATTCCATATTTTTCAATATACTATATTTATCCGCGTCTACTTGCAACCTTCTGATCTACAAACGTCGTAGCTCCGGCGTAGCAGAGTCTACGAAACATTGTTTAGTAAGTTACTTTATTTTATTTTCAGGCACTATCATTATGAAAGTTATAATTTTCTACGATTACAATTAATATAATGAACCAAGGCAATTCATTCGGCAAATGACAGTAAAATGGCGTGGATTATTGTCATGATTTCTGCCGTATCAGCTGAAATTACTGGCATCAATGAAGATTTGATTGATCATTGCACAGTACCAGTTATGTTATTAGTACACAATATTAAAGAGAAAATTTTATACTTTTATTTTGTATATCGCAATTTTTTTGTAGGTTAGTCTATGATACAATCTCACAGCTTTCGTCTAAAAAACCCGCCGGAAATATCTGCGGCCCTCGCTGGAATGTCTGTTTACATATTTTCCTGAAATAAAATATGTAAACAGACAATACGAAAATCGAAATTGATTTTGTGTTTTCTTTATTTCCTGGGACATCATTTTATTTTTAATGCATGTGTGAGTGTGGCGTGTGGCGTCTATTTTTTTTTCAAGATTTTGGATTTCGATATATTTGACGAAACTAATAAGTTCTATCATAAATTTTATTATATTATAAAAAGACCTGAAATTTGAGAATAAGGAACCTAGCCAAGTTTCTTGCCTATCTCAGTAAATTAATAGTAGTAGTATTTGACTGGTTCTCGAAACTGGATCGCAGGAAGCGAAAACCTCGTTCTTCGGTTCAGTAAATTAAAACTTTTTGTTATAAAAATTGCTTAAAATCAGAAACCTAAACTGCTTTTCTGCCTCTGAAACCCCTGTGAATGACTATATTATATGAGGTTCTTCACTTATTTTCTTATTTGAGATTGAGGTATACGTTTCAAAGTATACAAATTTTGCTTTCTTCTTATTATCCCAGGCGTAAGCTTATGGTTGTATACACCCTGGATATATAAATCGCTGCCTTATTTCATTACCCTGAGTGAGGTATATGTTGCAGGTGGTAGAAATAGGTTGCTGCATAGCAAGAAAAAATTAAACCAAAGAAAAAAGAGACATTAGTTAAACTCAAAAATCCCTAGCAATAATCACCTCATAAAACTGTATTTGTCTAAAGACATGGATTAGAATATTACAGACCTAGTAGCCTACATTCGTGATGAGACGTAAAGACTTGTATTAGACGACCAGTAGTTTATTTTTATTAATATAGGGTATAAGGGTATAAGGCTGTACCTCATTATTTGCAGCTAACCTTTATTGATTGAAACAGTTTGATTGGAGTATTTTATTGGCCCCAAAAAAGTTAACGTAAGAAAAAGCTATTGTCCGCGTAGAGTACTGCAATGATATCTTCAACACCCTTAGCTAAAAAAGGGTGCTAAACGATGTTGATAGTATTTGTGGAGATCGCGTTCTGAGGAATTGTTCGAAATGATGCCCACGGCTACTTTCTACCATCGCACCGCTCGCCATCGGCAGGGAATTCATTCTCACACTTTAGAACCTAAATGGTCGCGTACAGTACACCTAAGTGGTATAAAAAAAAACGGGTTGCACTCCGGGAGTGCCGGCAGAAGTGAAAACATACTCGCTATTTACTTCCCATCACTTCTTATCCATATTTATTTATTAAAAATAATAACTTTTGTTTATTTACTTTTTTGACGTTGTATATTTGACAGCTCAATCTGTCATAGAATTAAAATCCCATATCCAACCTCCCTGTACTACTCATAATCGCCATATACTAATAATAAAAACTAATCTAATGTAAATAAAGGTCACTTGTCCTAACGCGAGTGACATCTTACGAATTTTCGATCAGGACACGTGACCTGACGCGAGTTTAAAGGTACCCCTCACAAAAAAAGTGCACAGCGCCGCTAAAGAAGTTTTCACTTCAAAAAAAATCCTTTGTCCTTTTGAAAGTAATGATATAAGGCATCGACTGCACTATTTAATTTGGCTGGTATTCCATTATCCTTACAACCAGATTCTCTTAAATTAGCAGATAAACTTCAAAATTGAATAATACTGATTCTGAAAATATATGACTGCTGATGATTTTTCGATTAGATTGGCATTGTTTAAGAATGTTTCAGAGCGGCAAAAATACTTGAACCAAGATTTCCATTACTTGTTTTTCATCGAACAGAGTCGTGTAGAATCTGAGCAAGTTCACTTAGCAGGCCAGTCATGGCTATCAATCAAATGTCTTGAGATTTTATTTATTTATTTCTTTATTTTATATATTTCTTGATTTGATGGACACTTGATGTTAAGTTACTTGTGGTAAGATCACAATTTATTCCGTCTGACTCTATCTGTCAGACAAGTATATTTTATGTAGGTAAGTTAACATTTTGTGTTGGATCTTAAAGTTATTGAATTTCCTGAGATAAAGACTCATAGAAAATCAGTTATTTTTTATCGTGTGTTTTTTCACGCTTACATTTTCCGTTGTATCATTATTTTATGTACTGTTCTCAATGACCTCTTGACTATTCTTAAAAAAAGATAATATTTATAATTTCTAATTTATTCAATCCCTAAAAATAATCAAAACATAAAAAACCGTGCTGGATTTTTTAGTTACAAACCGTGAACTCATGTTTATTTCTTTATTTTATTACTTAAACGGTGTGTTTTTAATAAATGGTAAAAATTACGATGATAACTTTAGTAGATAAAATATTTCCTCGTACTTTTAGTGTTTTAAAGTTTAAAATTTTGCAATACATTTAACTATTTTTCTTTTTTTTTAAAAAAAAAGGGATTTTAGAAAGACGTTAAACAGTTTTAGAAGTGGGTACCCGGTTCTGTACCTTCAGAATATATGCTGGTTCTTCATTCCCTAGTAGGTAGGTATTGTGTCCTTAAAACATGTGTGCAAATTCCCATGCTTATCTATACATATACACATGTAATCCCATTTAGGTTAACCCTCTCAATGCGTGGGGTATTAGGGGCTTTTTATGAGAACCCTAATCGGCCTTGTCCCTTTGACATGTCCAAGTAAATGTGCGTGTCTGGAAAATATGAGGTTTTCTGTGAAAAGTCAGGGTAAGGGCTTTTGAAAAGGGACCGGGAAATTGTAGTTGGGGAAGAAAGGGTTTTATGTGAGAATTTATTAATTTTTATGTGGTTTTCAAAATGTGTAAGGGTTAAAAAAAATATTTCATGAGTAGACTAACGACCTTCGGGGTTGTTTTATCATTTTAAGACGATCTTCTGAGACGACAGCTGTCTAATTTAACACCGCCATATTCAAATAGCAATAAGGTTCACTTTAGTAAGTCACTATTTGTAGACGGAACTAATATCATGCATTTTCAACGTTTTTGATCCTTGAAATAACCTACGCTTTAAATTTAAAATCATTAATTAAGTACATACACCAAATTGTATACATAATACTAGAGAAAAAATATTGTATTAACTTTGTATTGTACATTGAGTGCTTACTTGGCTTTGAAAACTTTATATTACTTAATTTTTGTAATTTTTTTCTTATTCTATACGACATTTAAATAAATTCTAGGCAGTAATGACTATTTTATTTCTACACTATTCTATTTTAAAGTAATTTATCTATCAATTGGCAGATTTTTTGTAGACCGTATTATTTGTCATTGACTTGTACTTACTTATTATGGTTAAAAAATTGAAGTTTCTAGAAACACTGAATAGGAATTACCTTGTGTATTATGATGATTATAATATAATATTAATAAAATTAATAGATACTACGTAGTATTCGGTAATTTAACAATAACCTAAAAATATCTTGTTAAGTATAGGGAAAATTAAGTTGATTATGATAAACCCAAAATTTGAAATGTCTGTTCATAAGCTTTAAATACAAGCTCTTGATGCTTAGATACCAGAGTAACATAAAAACATGAGAGGTCTTAAACAACATAATCCCGCTGCTGTCTGACGACGTTACAACTCATCCCGTCACTAGGCAACCATGAGATGTAAGCTCATATCAAGTTATCGTACTTCATCTGTGTCAATAACAAGACATAAAGCTTTATTTGAATTTTATTCCAAGATGATAGATAACTTATTAAACAATTCTTACAGAAATAAATTAAATATGAAAAAGAATATGTTCGTGTATCCAAATGCAAGAATGAATTTAAATTGACAAGGACTGTAAAACTTTTATTACGGTTGGTAAAATGTCAGACATATAAGATTAAAATTATATAAAATGTAAGTGTGAAATATTAGTAAATACTTAAAGCCCCGTTAGCTTCATTAGTATTTTTGTATATGTATGTATTTATCCTCAAATAACGTTATAGCAGCGATCGAGCTTTGCTCGTTAATTTACGCGATTTATCTTCAGATAACGTTACACAGGTTAAACTTTACTTGTAAGTAACTAGTACCTGGATGACATAGGTTTTTTTTTCGTTAATCGTGTTTTTTGGAAATTATATTATATACGATACGAATTACTTGCCGATGAAATATGAATAATATTTTTCGATCTCACCGACATAATAATAAGAAAATATGAACTGGTTTTTAAAATAAAAAAAATCACGAGTGCAATTAGTTTAACATTTTATTAGAAACAAGTACTGACTTTTAAATTAGGCGATATGATTAGAAAAAATGTCGTTATGGATGACCCTTTCGATCAAAATCATAAAATACAGAATGTTATTTCTTCATCACATCATATTTATATGTATTATTCTTATTTTGGACATATAATTTTGAGTTAGAAAAATACTAATACAAAGTAATATAATTATTAAAGAGACAAGTCAGACTTTAATTCATTGTGTAAATAATTCCAAATTAACAAAATAAATGAAAAACTAACGAATAGTAACATGATTTAACCTTTTTCGACGGTAGACCCGAATGTTACTCAAAAAAGACTTTGTTAAAACGTATTGAAGTGAAAATGCTTTTGAAATTAAATAGTACATTGTTCACCAAGGGGTGAAAGTGACTGATTACCGACGAGGGTGTAGTTTGCCTTAAAACACACGAGGTGGGAATCGTCTTTCATCCCGAGTGATACATAGTGCTTTACACTACAAATGCGAGGATAATAAAATATAATTAATTAAAGTTTTAATTTACTCAACAAATATTAATTCACTTTTATAAACATACTGCTGTACCGAATAATTACAGGCTATGATTATGTGTTCTGTTGTTTATAAATAGTGAGTTATTTTTTCAAATTGAAACTGGTTCGCTTTTATAATCACAGATGGCACTGTACCAAATAAAAAGAAGCTATGTAATGGTTTCATCAGCTTTTAAATAGAAAGTGTTTTTTTTTTATTATTACTTTCTTCGCTCTAAACGGGCGAGAAAGGAATAATCTCTGCAAACACGTACTTTCAAACCTATTTTTGACTATGCATGAAGGTTCTTTCAGAGCATGTGTAATGTAAAGAAATTTGACATTGAAATTTTATGAAATTAATGACGCTCTCGGCAGATTGATTGTCTTTGCGGATAACTAATTAGGGACACTTTAATGTAAAGCAGAGGATCATATTAAAATGCAATGAAAAAAAACGAGTTGCACACGGGAGTGCCGGCAGAAGTGAAAACCTTAACACACAATTTGCGCTTAACACTCAAATATGTCACAAGACATGTCTTTGACATTGTCAAGAAATAATAATGTTTGTTTATTTACTTTTTTGACGTATATTTGACATCTCAATCTGTCATAGAATTAAAATCCCATATCCAACCTCCCTGTACTACTCATAATCGCCATATACTAAAAATAAAAATTATAATAGGCGTGGCATTATGGTTTCCGTCTTGCGAATTTTTATGGCGCGGCATTATGGTTTCCGTCTGACGATCAGTCTGACGCGAGTTTATCATTTTTTACCCATTTTAAAAACTAACCTAATGTAAATAAATCTGGCACGAGTTCCGTCTTACGAATTTTATATGTATTTTCGATCAGGACACGTGACCTGACGCGAGTTTAACATTTTTACCCATACCAAAAAAAGTTCACAGCGCCGCTAAAGAAGTTTTCACTTTAACAGTCATCATTTGGCATTACTATTCATAAAAGGTCAATTTGAATTGTTTAAATTGCAATTCAGCCGCCTGTGTAATTGGCATTTTTAATGATAACCATTTGGCATCGACCAGGCATATATGCTATTAAATTCCGGCATATCTCGACTGAAATACTGTTCCAGGCTTCCTGAAACTTGTCGTAACAGCTCTCGAATTGTTTTGGAACGTTGAGAAGCAACTTTTTTCTTTACTTCAAACCACATGTGCTCTATCGGGTTAAGGTCAGGGCTGTTAGAGCAGGCTAGTCAAGTACTGATACCGACTCTTTTGTTAGGAATGTTTAGACCGACTGTGCTGTATGCTTGGGGTCGTTATCATGTTGAAACGTCCAAACAACGGATAGATTCTGTTCATCATAAGGCAGCATGGTTTCGTTTAGAACTTGTATTGATGTTGATCTAGAGTACCTTAAATTTTTCTTACATTCATAGGACCCTATGCCAAGTCCCAAAAAACAACCCTATATTTTAATATTACCGCCTTCATGTTTCACGTGCTTTTTAGTGTACTTTGGATTCATTGCTGCATTTTTGGTACTGCATACCATCAGATAAAACAAGATTTTTCTGAACAACTTTCCCCACCGAACATAGTTCGAAATCTCGAAAGAAACAGAATTATCTCCTGCATTGTTATTTGACACTAATGAAACACGTAGTATATTAGTCGAACTATAACTTGATTAATGTTGCTCTGAACTTTATAAAGTACAGTAGACGAGTAGATTACCTACACAAATATTTTTTCTAAATTCAAACGAGCAGAATCGTTTAGCAAAAAAATTATGTTAAAAATATGCCCGAGTGAGATATTATATGAAAGCGATTAACTAATACAGCGGATATTTTAAACATAGGTCCTTTAGGGCGTTTAGGGATCAATGTGGTAATGATAAGGATGCTATAATGAAGGGAGTGCTGTTACTTGGAAATGCCGAGTCGTGGGTTTGACAGGAAAACCTATATAAAAGAGTATTTCTCTTCTATATGTACTTGAGTTGCGCTTACTGCTGAATAAATTATTTCTTTTCTTTTCTTTTCTATCTTTACACTTTCGACTGGGATAAAAGTATATTAGTCATTAACTATCCTCACAGCTATATTAGTGCTAAAATTTAAGTCTATTGAATGCGCCGTTATGACGTGTGAAAAGGCACCCTCCAAAAAAATGTCTCTATGGGAACTATTGATCAGAATAAGAGTATTCTGTATATTTTTATGTCCTTTCTGCAATTCCTGGAAGAGTAGTGCCTTTGTTCTAACGACTTCATGTACAAACTTGATATTTCGAACTAAACGCTTACACTAATAAAAAAAATTATTTTTAGCTTTTATATTTTATATAGCAGGCATATTAACTAAGGGATAGTAAAACCTTTTTATTAGTAAAAGAATGTTTTAAGTCGGCTTTGTAGCTGAAGTGATTACCTCCTACATACAAACAAACAAACAATAAAATTTTACATCTTTATAATATTAGCATATTAGTATTACAGTTGACGGAGGGCAATTCACAACCTTATTCGCTATTATCGTCATCAGATCGAATTCTTGACTTGTTGAATACCATTTGCAGAATTAATTTAATATACGTTTTTTATCGAGATAGTTAAGAATAAGGGGGCAGCAAACTATTTTGACCATTCCTGTAATGTGACATAATGGTTTTGTTTTTTTTATTTAGCAGTTCTATTCTTATCTGGTTTTAATAATGGCATGACACTAAATAAAGTTACTTAGTTACATTCAAGTTTTTTTGCCTGAGTGTAATATTATAATAAGACCAGCTGAGAGTTGAAGATTAATCTACATTTTAGTCTACTTTAATTTAAACGAATGTTGAGGCAATTGGTTATATTCAATTTTGTCTTTAACAAATTTCTTTGAAAATTAATAATATAGATTTAAGACTTAGTTTTTGGGGTTCTGTTCGCCTGTCTGTCTGTCAGTCCGTCTGTTCATCTGTCAAACCATTAAAGAGCTCTATCTTTTAAACCGAATCAGGTAGAAGCCTGAATTGTTCACAGTCTATGTGTTATGATAGCAAATTATCTAATGAATAATAAAAACAGGAACAGGTGTTCGTTGTTTTTGCTTTATCGTTAAAACAGTAACACATTAAATCTTGAAACTTGCAGTGAAGATTGTGTAAGCTCTAAAGTAGAACAAGAAATATTAAAAACCGGCTAAGTGTAAGACAGACCTGAGCAATTACCATCTTAAATTACCGATACAGTGTCATCTAGCGATAATTAAGAGTTGTTTGTTGGAAACGATATTTAAAATAAAACAAGGTCGGGCTTGGTCAGTGATTGGATTGGTTACCGTTTAGCGACATACTTTTTGTTTTTGTTTGTATTCGTAAATTTTTTTTTTTTTTTTTATACCACTAAGGTGGCAAACAAGCTTACGGCCCGCCTGATGGTAAGCGGTCACCGTAGCCTATGGACGCTTGCAACACCAGGGGGTATCACTTGCGCGTTGCCGACCCTTCAGAAATCTAATAACTTCTTTCTTGAAGAACTCCATACTGTAGTCCTTGCAGAAAACCTTGGCAGGGAGCTCATTCCACAACTTAAGCGTTCGCGGGAGGAAGTTTCTCTGAAACCGCACTGTACGCGACCATTTAGGTTCTAAACTGTGAGAATGAATTCCCTGCCGATGGCGAGCGGTGCGATGGTAGAAAGTAGCCGTG
The DNA here is from genome assembly GCA_946406115.1 of Apoda limacodes. NCBI lineage: Eukaryota > Metazoa > Arthropoda > Insecta > Lepidoptera > Limacodidae > Apoda > Apoda limacodes. The sequence goes on from OX291540.1 coordinate 46,293,154, forward strand.
GGCATCATTTCGAACAATTCCTCAGAACACAACCCCTTGTACAAGCGGTAGAACACACACAGTGAGGCAAAGTCTCTCCTCAGACTTAAGGGCTCGATACCGCAAGTGAGTTTGGAATCGTCGGCAATTCTCACAGCCCGTCGTTGAACCGAGTCAAAAGGGCCAAGCTGGTATCCGGGTGCACCTGCCCAGAGATGGCAGCAGTACTCCATATGGGGCCGAACTTGCGACTTGTAAAGTAACAACCTTTGCCCCGACGTGAAGCACTGCTTCGCTCTGTTGAGTACACCAAGTTTTTTGGACGCCAGCTTCACCTTATCTTGTAAATGATCTCGGAACTGAACATCGCTGGAGATGTCGACACCAAGGATCCCATTGCTCTTGTAGATGGAGAGGGGAGTGTTCTGGAATTGTGGGACCACAGTGAATGGAGTTTTCTTAGCGGTGAACGCGCACACTTGTGTCTTTGTAGGGTTGAATCGGACCAAGTTTACCCGTCCCCACTCAGAGACCTGCGACAGTGTGGTCTCGATTTGAGACACAAGTTCTCCGCGGTTTTCCTCCACATCGGAACGAGGGATGTTTGCACGACCCGTGTAAAAAGCGTCTCCAGTACTGTCATCTGCATAGCAATGTATGTTGTTGATGTCCAACATGTCATTGATATGCAGTAGAAACAGCGTAGGAGACAGCACAGAGCCTTGCGGGACACCAGCATTAATGTCCATGCTATCAGAGCAACTACCGTCAACTACGGTTCGTATGCGTCTGCCGGACAAAAAGCTATCCACCCATTTGCACAAACCCTCGGGCACTCCATAAGATGGCAATTTCGATAGAAGACCGCGGTGCCAGACCCGATCGAACGCCTTCGCTATGTCCAGGCTACATGCCAATGCCTCCCCCTGAATCTCAATGGCTAGTGCCCATCGGTGTGTGAGATACACTAGAAGGTCACCAGTCGAGCGACCGTGGCGAAAGCCATATTGACGGTCACTGACCAGATCGTGTACTTCTAGGTATCTTAGAAGCTGTGTGTTGATCACACGCTCCATCACCTTAGAGAGGAGAGAGGTAATAGCGATAGGCCTGTAATTCGATGGATCTGATCTATCGCCCTTTTTGGGCACCGGGTGCACATTCGCAGTCTTCCATGAAGACGGAAATTGCCTAGTGTGGTAGAAAAGCGCGAAGAGGCGCGTGAGTACAGGACATAACTCAGGAGCACACTGCTTAAGCACCACTGCTGGTATACCGTCTGGCCCACTCGACTTATGAACGTCTAGAGAAAGCAACGCCCGCCTGACCTCCCGCTGCGTTATGGAGATTTCCGGCATGGACTTACCGCACCACGGTATAGTAGGTGGTACAGCGCCTTCATCGTTCATATTCGAGTTCGAGGCAAAGTAAATTTATAAACCTGTTATTAAAATCAGCCAAATACGAGACGGACTTGCGCACCGTGGGTTCCGTTCCACCATTTACTTAGTTTACGAACATAAACAAAAACAAAAAGTGTCCGCTAAGCGGTCACCCATCCAATGGCTGACCAAGTCCGACGATGCTTAACTTTTAATATCATTTTCATCATAATATAAGATATCATTACATATTATTCCTTATAATAGTTCTTTTTTGTGCATTAAAGTAGATACATTGTTATTAATTATTAAGTTTTAGACCACCAAAGCCACGTCGATTCAATTCAAATATGGGTTGGGGATTAACTTCATTAGTACGTGTTAAATAAGTAAGAGCTACAAAAGTGATAGAAAACAGTATGTTGATAGTTGCTTCACTAAAAAATCTGTATATTCTTTGTTTTAAAATAATTATAAATCTGTAAAATGGATAAACTCTAACAACAACGTTTCGTTTTCTTTTATAAATGTGTCTTACAACAAAAGAAAACACTAATAAACATTTAACACACCTTTAAAAAGCTCCCTAAACTCGAGAAAATTATGTCACGAACGTCTGTATTCATCTAAAGTTAAGCACTTGAACTCTGGAGAGAGAATTTTGTAATCATAATCTAGACCTTTTTTAAAAGCACTTAAGTCGTAACTTTATACAATGGATAATATTTAATGATCGTGTAAATTTTCTTGAAAATGTCAAAGAGACAATACGGCCGTTTGGGGCACGTACCGTAGTACGTATAAAAAACCGATATTACCTCACGCGTTTAGAGGGTTAAGCAGAATGAGGTGATAAGTGCCTACGAGCTTACACGCTCGGGATATCACATCCCATATAGGTAAGCGGTATAATCAATATTTGACTTAAGGTATACAAAATTTGTTGGGAATATTTTACCTTAGATTTTATCTCTTTCATTATTAAAGACTAGACTTTACCAGTGGCTCCGCCCGCCCTAAATTCGGTTATCGGGGTGAACTCCTTAATTAACTCCAATTAATTGATCAATTAGTTATACCAATGAATTGCTATAGCATGCTATAGTTGCAGCAATAGTTCGTTTAACTGTGTGTGTTATAGTTATTTCTGCATTTGACTTATGAATTTTTAGGGATGAAAAGTAGCCTTTATGCTATTTCAGGACCTAACCTATATGTGTGCCAAGTTTTATCCCGATCCGTCCAGTGGTTGAAGCGTGATTGAGTAACAAACATCCATCCAGACATACAAACTTTCACATTTATAATATTAGTAGGATTATTAAGTTTTACACAACCAGAGCCACTTCAATTCAATTCAAATATTAAGTGATGATTAACTTCATTAGTAAGTGTTGAATAAACAAATAAGTATCTCCATACAAGTGATAGTAATCAATTGATAGTTTCTTTACTAAACAATCTGTATATTCTTTGTTTTAAAATAATTATAAATCTGTAAAATGGATAAATTGTAACAACAACGTTTCGTTTTCTTTTATAAATGTGTCTTACAACAAAAGAAATCACTAATAAACATTTAACACACCTTTAAAAAGCTCCCTAAACTCGAGAAAATTAAGTCACGAACGTCTGTATTCATCTAAAGTTAAGCACTTGAACTCTGGAGAGAGAATTTTGTAATCATAATCTAGACCTTTTTTAAAAGCACTTAAGTCGTAACTTTATACAATGGATAATATTTACTGATCGTGTAAATTTTCTTGAAAATGTCAAAGAGACAATACGGCCGTTTGGGGCACGTACCGTAGTACGTATAAAAAACCGATATTACCTCACGCGTTTAGAGGGTTAAGCAGAATGAGGTGATAAGTGCCTACGAGCTTACACGCTCGGGATATCACATCCCATATAGGTAAGCGGTATAATAAATATTTGAGTTTAGGTATACAAAATATGTTGGAATATTTTACCTTAGATTTTATCTCTTTAATTATTAAAGACTAGACTTTGCCAGCAGCTTTTCCTAAAATATTCCCATCTTTAATTTATTAATAAATTTTAGATAGGAAAAATTTACTTACTTTACACCATTTTCAAGGGATGTATAATATCCTTATATGATTAACTTTTTGTCGCTAGGATATACTTATGGATACCTCCACATCGCGGGGTGGGCACAAAGGTAAAGGAAAGTAAGAAAGACGTTTATTCATTGATAGAAAGACACATACATAAATTAAAAAATTTACACAAATTCAAAATAATATACAGAGGAACATAAAAGGTGGAGAATGTCTCCGTATCAATGAAATGGCTTTCGACTCAGCATTTATGAGAGTCTTAAACTCACAAACTGATTTTAGATTTCAGAGCCACGCCCGTAAGTGTATACAAATCCCACAAATGACAACCCATATATAACTGACTTTTACCCGTGTAAACGGGCACGTTTTCGCATTCTTCTGTGACCCCCATGGTGTCGGACTGCACCCCTTCGTAGAATCTTACCCCCCTTTTCCTAGATTAAGGGGTATACAGGAGCACGAAACTCCACTGCCTTTGCTCTTGGAGAGACGCAGAAGGAGCACATCACCCATGTCTCCTTCCCATAGGGAATTCCTTGTAGTGCTACAGAGTCAGGTCCCGCCAAAACCTCAACCGTCCGAAGCCCTTATGGAGTGGCAGGAGAAGATTCCCATACACCTAACAACCCTCCTCCAACGGTAGTTTTTTGTAGAGGTCGTCTCCTTTCAGCCTAGGTGCTCAGTCCAAGGCCGTCGCTTCCGTCGGACTAGGCCTACCTTGGTCTATGACCTACTAACCGTCTAACGTTCGGGGCTACGATTTACAGCGGTGGTAAAAAGTGCCTATGATTGGCTCCACAGTAAAGTGCCCACTGAGCCAGACCTCTTCATCTATTGATGGACGCTAAGAACAGATTCCATTCGGAGCAACCCACCCGAGTGGTCTTGCCTTGGAGACTTTAGAGGATTGGTGAGGGCACCACAGATCCACGTAAAAGTCGACCTAGTCGTACGCAGTTGTCTCTTGTTTTACACCGGACTGGCTTATTTGGCGCTATACTAACTCAGCCCCCTCGCTACGACAAGGTAGACACCACTCGAGGGGGTTGATATATACATAATAACTTAACCTATCCTATTTTAAAACTTTTTCACTTGTTTTCTGCGTTGAACTATGTTAACCAATAAAAGTAGCTCGAAGGTAAAATATTTTTATACTTTCCTTGATATCTTGTTGTGTAGGGGAAAATGGGACGGATTCATACAAGTTGCACATTCATAGACATATCTGAAGTTACCTTCACCAAAAAAATTGGCCATTCATTCGTATATTCATTATCTCACTTTAAAAATCTTTTCTTACTAATTACTGCTCTTTAGATTTATAAGCATTATTTTATTACAAAGGTATTAAGATTGTTAATTAATTAAAAAAATATGAGTCTGATTTCTTTTTATGCAATATTTAGTTTTTACTTTATTGTGATGAGTGTTTTGTATACCTCCTTATATACAAAACATTTTATACTCTATGATACTTAGGTACTATATATTTGGTTTCCTATTAGTGAACAAATTTTTACAATCGGTTCATTAATTGCAGAGATTATCAAACAAATTTTAGCTGAGTATAATATTAGAAATAGAAAGAATTGAAAAAATATTCATATATTTTGTGCAAAAGGACTATTGTATACTTTTTTATAAATCAGAAGTTGTTATATTATTTTTGATAAATAAATTGATGTTATCACACATGTATGAATCTTTAATTTTTAAAAAGTGTTACAGAACCCTGTTGAAGTAAACTTTTAGGTCCCTTTAATATATTTTACTAAATAATTACTGAATTACACAGGATTTTAATACTTCGAGGCATCACAAGACCAAGCGCTTTCCCTAATAATTTCTTCACTTCTTTGGTTTCTTTCGTCGCCATACAATGTTAATAGTAGGCGGTGGAAATTACACGTCAAAGTCAGCATTTTTAGACAATGCTTACATCAAGAAAGTCTAAGCAACACCAACTAATATTTTGACTCGACAATGTTTTTTTAGTTACCAGTTAAAACAAGAAATATATGTAAAAAAAAATTCAAACATGCTTTTATATTATTAAAAAAAAAAAACAAAAAGTTTGACCGACATCAAAGGATTCATCATTATACCCTTTTCTGTTTTCCTCCCTTAACCAGAATGCTGTTCCACAGGGTCCTCCGTATTGGTCTAACTATAATAATAATAAAAATAACGTTCATTGAGTCACTTTCTTAGCCTAAGATACAATGTAAGTAATTAGAAGTAAAAACTTTACATTCTTACACAATATAGATACTAAGTAGTTATTTTAATACATAATCTAACATCCACTAGTGGGTAAGTATCAAAAAGAAAAGAAAACTTTCTTTGTTTGTCTAATGGCGATTCGATGTTCCCCTCCGGTCGAACTAATTATAAAATTGTATTTCGACCGGTGGTGATTGTCGACTTTACGCAGGTTGACAATGCAAGCCGGTTATAATTCCTGACCTCGTATAATTCCTGTGCCAAAAACGTTTAATAACTCTTTGCTTTATATCATAAGCTTAAGCTGAGCAATTGAGCATTTCTGATTTGCAACATTCAGACCACTCTTTGCATTCAATTTCGCCTCTGCACAACGAAGTCAATCTTTTTAATAAATTATTTTAGAAACTGTGCAATTTTAGTTGTCAAATTCAAATACCTACTCAGAAAATACCTGACTATCTGATAGTTTCTTGACGTACGGCTTTAAGTACATACTTATTGCCAGTCTAATCTGAATAACCTATAATTTTTCCTTGGGACCGGCATTGGGTTCAATAAGGAGTACCTAAATAGATTTTTAACAGCTGACAACACGTCAATAATCTCAGGGTGTTGCAAAGCTTTCACAGACTACGATAACTGCTCAACATCCGGTCAGTTGTATGCTTGTTTGCCACCTCAGTTAAAAAGATTAAAACTTACATTGCGTGTATGTAACAGCTTCTATGTTTTTCATCTCACTGACTCGGAAAGGCTCACTATGTCGTTTAAAATTTTATTAAATCTGTGTGGAAAGACCTACTTTATCCGCTTGCGCGCAAAAGTTTTTTTTACTTTATATATGAGTGAGTCCATTCATAAGTAATTAAACACTAATTATTGTTTTTTTTATATCTTGTATATATTTTCTTCGCTGTAGTGAGATGAAAAATAGTGTGTGTGTGTGTGTGTACGAACGCCTGGATTTTTTTTTGAGTTTCGTGCTTTCAAATCCATCGCTTGCTCGGTATTCAATACAGGCACTCAGGGCTGTAGCTAGAGTTGAATCTAAGGTAAGGCAGCGTTGGTTTCATGCACGGATACGGCGCAAGTAGTTTTTCTATCTTCCATTATTTTACATGCTTTTGAGCGTGAGAAATCAAGGAAGAAGGTAATTGGGTGGGATTGCGGGAGAACAAGAGCAAAATGGTATTAATTTATAGTACGGGAAAACAATTTATATATATTATACCTTAGTTGCCCCACAATGCCCCTTAGCTAAGGCCCTACAGGCATTCACGCCAAAAATCAACACTTCAGCCTTGCATAACAATTAAACTATTGCGACCCAGCTGCAGATGTACTGGCGCCGTTGTTATCCTCTCGGGCGCCTTCACTCTGTGGGCACCGCCTTACTCGGTCATATGATGTTTTAAGTGTATCAGTTTTTGGGGTAGAATTTCCCTTTAGGAGCCCTTTCCAACTGTACACGATTTCTTCATTATGATTTGGCTTTATAACAAGTATTAGGCCGACTCTGCATTAAATTTAAAGACGTATTAATATCAAAATGATTGTTTTGATTTTGTTATTTTTCAACATTTAATAAAGCATTAATTAATAGTTAATAATAATGTCTGCGTGTTAAAATAAAGTTTGTTTAATTGTTTTAGGACATCGACTATGAAGGGTTCCGTTGGTTTCTCGACACATTCCTTGAAGTCTCCACGCCCGATGAACTCACCAGGTATAATCTAAATTTATTTGATCTATAAAATTTAGAAATAATAATAATAAATATTTTTGGACATCACATACAGCACCATCTGAGCCCAAACTAAGCGAAGCTTGTACTATGGATACCAGACGACGGAAGCATATTCATATATATGTATAGCTATATTTTTGTAAAGACATACATAAATAATCACAAATTTTGATCACATAAATAATTGTCCTGTGCGGGAATCGAACTTATGCTCCTCGTTTTAGCAGGTAAGTTGACACTGAGCCACCGAGCCGTCAAAAGAAATACTGCTCCTTTTAGTGATTTTTCATTACAGAAACACTTCCACTGGAAATGTAATCTGTCAGTTCCGAAATAATTTCAACCAACATTGTTTACTTTTGAACTATAATATATGTATTTTAGTATATATTTAAGATATTTACTCTAGTTCATCAACGACTATTGAGCGCACTCCATTTTAATTGATATTATTTGTTTGTGGATAATTCTTACATCAAGAACATCTTTTGATTAATGTAAAGACCGCGTATAAAAGGTCCCCGGTGACCCAACCGGGTTTCGAAATAAACATTTTGAACACGCTGAATACAAATTAAATTTAAAATTAAAAACATGGAGATAGGCAAAAGCAGGACAAGATGGGGCAGTAAAGGTCTGAAAGGTTATACAAATTGTATTTTCACAACACGTAATTTTGAAATAAAATGTTCATATTTATATGTTTTAAATAGATGCCATACTTTTACATTCGAACTACCTTAGGTATTGAGGAAAAAATAACTTGAAAGAGAATACCCGCTTGATTAAATATTTGTAAAAATTCGAAACTAAGTTTATGGCCACAAAACATACCTAGTTCTATGTTCTCTTAAAGCCCAGCATACATATGCTACCTAATAGCTTGCACATCAGTATGCCCGTTTATTGTACTGTAATCGTAGTTTTACGTACATTCGCACTTGCCTTTTGGAATGCGCTTGTAGCCCCCCTTCGCGTCGTTCCTACCACATTTAGCATGACTAAAAAATATAAAATATATCGCCACGGGTATGGAAGTAGCTTTCATGCCATTTAACAGGCTACTGCCATGTGTATTCTAGCCTTTAAAGGCTTTCGCATATTTGCAATTCCTAACATAGATTAGTAATTAATTGCTAAAAGTATGAACGCAATCCTATTATGATTTCTTAGGCACTTGTTCCTGTCATTCGTACGAAGGGATCAAAGACCAGCGTTGCGTGAGATGGCGGCGGCGAGCTCGGCTGCTGCTTGTGCACCTGTCACGTCACATGGCGACCATCAGGTGGGTATTCTTCTAGAATAAATACCGATGCTTTTAAAAACTAATTATTCCAAAATTGAAAAGCTATTACTTTTCAGTATTGAATTAGAATTTGAAGATATAGATTTATAAATAACTTTTCAAAATACTTATAAAGTGGCTCTTATTGATAATACAGCTTATAAAACATCCCTTTTTACTTCACCTTGTCACACTAGTATGTTAATGTTTTATTATCTCAAAAAATATATAATAGACTTCTCCATTTTTTTAAATTATTGTTTTTTCTAGTGTTAAAAAATGTCTTGTAAAATGCCTGAGCATTGGTCATTTGTTACTCACTCACCTCCATTACAACAACTAAGCTTACTTAATTGATCATGATGCACTGTTTTTTTTTGTGAGTAATTAAGTTACAATTAAGTAAAGTTCTTACTTAATTCAAACTTTGAATTCTTTCGGACTTTTTTTGCTTAAGGCTGTAACGTGATTTCAAATCTTCTTTCTAAAAATAACCATTGCGTTCAAACACACGAACTAAAAAAAAAGAACTCCTTAGCTTTATTATATCAATCTAAAACTATAGATGTAGTCCAGTCAAATTAGAAAGTAAAACAACATTAATTGGTAGAGTTTTGAATTTCGGTGTACATGTTCATTAAGACCTCTTGTTGAAGTTGTGCATACTAAAAGTCCCTGTTGCGCTTGCGCCGCCATCTTGGAAAAAAGGTACCCTTTTTGCTTATATCTGTAATTATTAATACGATGAAATCGTGTAAATAAAAACTTTAACTTATGAAATTTCCTATAAAAAAGCTAAGATAGATTATTTATGTATTAATCTTTAGCTGTAATCCGACATTAAAAAGTTTTTTTTTATATATTTTGCTATCGATATATGGTTTTGTTTTAGTTTTCTCCTAAAATGTTCATATATAAGATATTTATTCCATTAACTTATTCCATGACACTTCCTATAGATAGAAAAAACGACAAAGATGATGAGAAATAGAGAGAGAGAGAGAGAGAGAGAGAGAGATGGGGAGAGATAATTCGGTGGCAGATGCATTATGCGACATGATATGTATAGCAGGGCGGAGTCCGCTTGGTGAATAAGAATAGCCACTAGGCTAGACTAACCAACCATCAGCTGATCATCAGCGCGTTAGATTCCGATAAAAACCACCTATACTGAGTAGAACGTAGGCAAGGTTCTCGACAGACTGATAAACAAACTCAATTTTAACATTATCACTGCTACTAACTACGCCGTTAATGACAACCATAGGCTGGAACAAGCTCAACATAGCGTTTCTACAAAACATTAGCCTAAGTTTGTGCCCCATAGAAGTACTGAATAAACTTTGCTTTAACAATCTCTTGATATTATGTCCCTTGGGCCCCAGGCCTACGAAGCTACTGCTACAGACTAATAAACGGGGACAAATTCAAGAAAGCTCTTAAAATAATCAGCTTACCACAGCTAGATCTCATTCCTGTTCTCATTAGATCTCTAATATTGATGTGGTCATCGAATCTGTCACCCAAAAGACAGTCGCAAGCTACTATTAGCAAGTGCATAAAATGAAAACCAGTTAAAAGCGATCACAGTGTATGTGGAACAGCTTATAAATGTAACAGCTTAATAACCGTTGTGTAAGTATTTATGAAAGCTGTCGCCACGTCGAAAAATGGCGCTCCTATAAGTATAAATGTAGGTACTCCGTGAAATCTGTGATGCAGTGCCGCTGTTCTGTTGTCCAAAATCCGAAATGTCTTTGGTAAAGAGGTCTATTCTATACTTAGTGTCTATGAAATTACCTAACCGTGGTAGTAGTAACCATTAATAAAGTTTACTCAAACCGTTTAGTAAACTAAATTACCTTACAGACGAGGGTTTAGGACATTTTTACCCTAACTACATCGCGAAAAAATATAGCTCGACATCCTCTCGTTAAAAATACTTATTAATATGATAATCAGGAGTAAACTTAATTTTGATAGTCTGCTAACTTCGTCTGCAATGACAGGAGGTAGAGAGGTAAGCATCTACATTTGACCTCATTGTCTTCCTCGCGGTCATGATTGGTGTCTACTGGTTTAGTGCTAAGCAAGTATTACGACTCTAAGTTTTTTCTAAGTAGTCCGCCTTTTAATTCTTGTCTTTTGAAGGAAGGCATGAGGCTCAAGGTGTTGACTTCAATAGCTTTATAGCTCCAGTTAATCTGGAGGCCAGGCTACATCCCTTCCATCGCGTTTTCATGACTGCTCTTTCTTTAATACGCCTTTGTCGGATAGGAGTCAGAGGGACATATAATAACGTGAAGAAAGTCAAAAAAAATGCGTCTAGCTAACAGAAACCTAGGCTTACGTTATGTGAACGCGCTATGTCAAGTATTTCCAGCCTATGACTATCGGTAGTATTGCAGTACTATAAATCGGAATAAGTTGCCTAAGTTTTATCGTATCAGCAAAAATTGCCAAGATATAAGCAAAAAACTAAAAAAGGATACATTTTTACCAAGATGGCGGCGCGAGCGCAAAAACTTTCGATGGGGACTTTTAGTATGTTCAACGAAAGTTCTTAATGAACAAGTACACCAAAATTCAAAACTCTACCAATTAATGTTTTTGTAGCCCAAAAATGTATCTAATTTGACTGGCCTAATAAGTGATCTGTGGCACATATTTACGCACAATGCAACAAACTTTTTTGATGCGGTGGTCAAACATCAAAACTACAGTCGCCATATTAAAATGCCGTGAACATACGCGACACTATCGACAGACACCGGGTCAGAAAAGTTTGTTGCACTGTACTTACTATTATTAGTCATGTTTGTCGATTTGGATCTCAGTTTGTATGTTATGAGTTCAAAATTTTGACACAGAAAACTTGAACAGGATCTTTAATTGCTCGAACGACATTCATCACGTCATACATTTATTTTTCTAGAAAATCCTTGTTTCGCACACATTTTTTAATGAATCTTTAAAACGAAACGAAAGGCCGCGATTAATTTAAAATTGATTAATAGGCAAAAACAATACCTTAATATGCTCAAACCAGTTTTTTGATAAGTATAGAACAAGTATAGTTGGTTGAGCTGGTTTATCCAGGTAGATCCTAGGTGCCAACTTTTATCTTAATACGCTTTTAGGGCAAGGTGAGCTTGGCTTCCAAGATCCATGGCCTAGCCGAACGCTTGCAGCAACTAGGAAAAAGCTCAGGGGATTCTGTTGAAGGCAGTGATAAAGGGTCCAGGAGCAGAACAGGTAAACGAAATTTGTACACCAATATTATATATATAGATATGTCCACGAATAATAAATTCCATTGGATTTATTTAAAAATTTTAGGAAGCGTGCACCCAATGTTTAGTGTAACTACACATCCGTCCTACTCCGCCCATGAGTTGTGCCTGGACAGGCGGCTGGAAACCAGTCCCAGTCACAGCCAAATGTCGAGGAATTCGAGCCGTAAGAGCAGCAACTCTTTAAGGGTCAACCAGTCCACTAAAATTGAAGGTAGCTAAAAAATATCTTATGTATTAAGTTAATTAAAAATCAATAATCATTTCAGCATCCTGACGTCCACTGCTGGACCTTTAAGCCTAGACGAACTTTTTCAAAATGTGCGACTCTGTGCTGCTTGTAACCAATGGCTTCCTGTAACCTTATATTAAAATACGATATGTTAAAACAAAGCTCATCACGAAACTAAAGCAAGGCATATTACTACATATTTTCTGAATAAATTAAAATAACCAGACACGCAGCTTAACAAAATATATAAATAAATATTTTATGACCTTACACTCGGCGCCATCTGGTCCTAAACTAAGCAAAACTTTAACTTTTGAGCAGACAAAGGATACAAATACATATACATACTTTTTTGAAAAATACACATATATTATAGTGTAATGTATATATTTTTTAATGTAAAACATTTTGTATAGAAAAAATAACACCCACTCTCAAGACAAAAACAAAAATTTATCACATAAATGTTTGTTTTCAGCCCCCCACAACTACCCACTGAGCCACAGATTCGAAAAATATATTTAAGTTTTTATAGATATTTGGTACTTGGGCGACCGAGATTAAAATATTTTTTTTGCTTAATTATGTTTTTATTTAATCGCGTTTTTACAAAACAAAATATATATATTATAAGATAAACTCAAAAAGCAAACCCTATCAAAATAAAAAAAAAACATACAAATCCTTACAGCCGTTACCATGATACGCAAATATATATACATATATATATATACATATGTACAAAAATTGATAATTTAAATATACATATAAGATAACAGCTACGTGCGCGACGGGCTTAAGTGTTTCCTTCTTCTTGGCATCGGATGCTAATAAACATTTTTATTATTTTTGCTTCAGATGTTTACATTAGACTTCAAGCATAGAATACTTTGCTCAATATTTGCATTCAACTTCAAGAAGAGAAAGAACATTTTGTTCAAAGGGTTTTTTTTTGTGACATATCTTTTACCGTTTAGTGGAAAATTTTAATTGTTTCCAATTTTTTTATATGAACAAATGAGCATATATCAGTGAATCATACAAGTAAAAAAACAAATCTTAAAACTATATTTTTATAAGATCCTTACCAAATTTTATATAACCACCTAAATTAAAAAAAAATTAAAATCTGTAACGAATTAAATTAAGAAACAACAAAGTTATGCTTTATTCGTTTTCTTTTCTAGACTTCAAGCATTTAATGCGTCGTCCGTCCACGGTAGAAATTCACACTGCACGAGTCTCTCTCAAGGACATTGTATGCTACCTCTCTCTTCTAGAAGCTGGCAGGCCAGAAGATAAATTAGAATGTAAGTGAAAATCTAACTAAATCTCCTACCTAAGTACTTTTATTACAGATAGGCAATTGTTGATTGAACAACTTAACATTGTCTAGTCAACAAATTTCAATTGTCAATTCAAAAACGTAGCTTTTGTACGTAAAACGTAGCTGCAGTAACTAAGTTTAACTTCTCCTACAAGCAGTACAGGTACAAAACTGTATACGTAAATAGCACTTCATGTCAAAACAATAAAAAAATTGCTGCCAACAAAAAGTACTTCATTGCGGTGTCTGTAAACAGCTGTCATTTTGGTAAATATTTAAGTTATTCATTTTAATTTAATGATTTCTGTTTTCTTTACTATTTTGAATGAATTCTTTTTTGTAAAGTTTTGTACCCAATGTTTTGCTTGGAAAAACTGCTTTATAACGAATTTTTTTTTAAATAACGTCAAATTTTCCCGCTAAATTGTATCAAAATGTGTTTTATAAAATTCTGTTACAGTCATGTTCCGTTTGTACGACACGGATGGCAACGGTGTATTAGACACCAACGAAATGGACTGCATCGTTAATCAGATGATGACGGTTGCTGAGTACCTTGGCTGGGAGACATCAGAACTGAAGCCTGTAAGATTTATATACCGACATATAATTTGACCACACATCATGCCCTCACTTATCCTATTAAAAAGCTTTTAATATCTAGGTCAGCCCGTTACCAGATAGAGCCCGTTAGTCAGACTCGCGCACTGTGCGATACGTACAACAATTTGCGTAATTTACGAACTCAAACAAGAACGAAAAGTGTACCGCTAAGTGGTTATCCATCTAATGAAATCCAATTTTTCTTACCTTTAAATATCGTTTCAACAAACATATATGTAACTGTTTCGCTTAATAATCAAGACTATTTTTGCTAGATGGCAGTGATATTGTAATTTTAGATGGCAATGGCTCGAGCCCGTCTCACACTTGACCGGTTTTTATTATTTACACTGTAATCTCTGCAAGTTTGAATTATATGTCGTAGCAAAAATAATGAAATCGTGTTTTTTTTGCATGGGGCACACTTTAATTTTTTCTTTTTAAACTTTTTATTATTTGTTTGGTAGTGCGTCAATATAACAATTATTCAGTTTCAGGCTTCTTCCTACTTTGGTCCAAAAGACAGAGCCCCTAAATGGTTTGACAAACAGACAGAAAGACAGAAATTCAGAGTAGGCTTAGTATAATAGGGCTCCATTGGCATTCTTGAGGTTCGGAATCCTAAAAGGCAGTAACAAACTTCACTAAGACTGTTGAAAAACAGTCCACAGTTTATTTAGTAATAGTTAATAATTATAAAATTCATCAAAAATAAAAAAGACTAGAAATAAAATAGTAACAAAGTAGCAAAGTACAACTGTCAAAAGGATTAGTAAAAAGAAGTTATGAAAGTTAGGAAGCGTGTTAAAAATATTTAGGACATAGTTGATAGTTGGTTAATATTTTTAATTTTACTTTAATTTTTATTTGAAATTTTTTACAGGTTCATAAAAACAAGCAAAAACAAATAGCATCATAATAGTTTTATGCATAAAAACTTCACTGATTGGACTGTTAAAAATATAGCATAGGAAATAATTGAAAAAATATTTTTAATTGTAATGAAAAAATTGTAATTGAATAATTGAAAAAGTCTCTTAAAATCATTAGCTACACGGGAAATAGTAGGTACCTACGTCTATTAAAAAAGCTCTATGTAAGCCATAGTTACAAATTATTAATTAGACTGTTAAAAAGCACTCCATAGGAAATAATTAGAAAAATCGCTAAGTCTCTTTAAAAAACATTACACAGGAAATAGTACCTAACTCTGTTAATAAAGTTCTACATAGGCCATATCTATTAGTGAGCCTTTTAAAAAACACTTCATATGAAATAATTACGAAAGTTGCAGAATCTATAAAAAACATTATTTATGAATTAGTTACAAAGTAACTAGGTCAGTCAAAAAGCTAGAGGTTAACAGTAGTTTAGAAAATCTTAGCCTGTTATAGATAGTAGTGAAATAGTTTAATTTAAGAAAAAATTTGGAAAATCCAAAAGTGCACGCCTCATAGCGGTCATTCACATTTAAAAAAAAATTCTAAAACAAAAACTCAAGTTTTTTAAAATAAAATAACAAATAAGGTGAGGAAAAAATATACTATAAAATAAAAATAAAAAATATATATATAGATATACAGTATACAGTTGTATATTAGTTTTTTATAAATTATAATTAAACGACAGTACTTAGAACGCTAATATTAACTAGGAATCAGCACAGTGTAATACTTTATATATTAAAAACAAAAGTATTGCAGTAAGATGAATTTTTCGACCAATTTCTCTGCCACATACATGGTCACATAAACACAGACTCACGGACGTCCAAGAATGATTAGTTTTAATGTTATTATTTATTATATTAAACAAATTAATTGTTTATAAAATGTACCATATGTGCTAGACAGATTATTTAACTTCATATTAGTGCACTCATATTATCCTGTAAGTGTTATATTAAAAAAAAAAACGTCATTTAAGTTTCGAAAGACTGGGTTTTTTGACATGTCGAGAGTAGAGCACTACCTCACCGCTCCGCTTATGAGGCGTACAATAAACCGTTAAACAGTAAACTGTAGTAATGTGTAGACCGCACTAACGAAATTTGCTTCACTAGTCTATCGAATGACCGAGTGAACACACTATTTGATGAATTTTGTTACATGTTTAGACAATTGGTCCGACTGTGAACTAAATAATCCTGATTAATTATAGACGTTTTTTTAATTAACAGATTCTACAGGACATGATGGTGGAAATAGACTACGATGCAGATGGTACAGTTTCTTTAGATGAGTGGAAAAGAGGGGGGTAAGCTATATTTCTTATCCAACCGTAAATAACATGATGTCACTTATTTCTAAGGGTTACTACAATTATTAATATATGTGTTAATTTCTAGAATGACCACAATCCCTCTTCTGGTACTGTTGGGGTTGGACACAAACGTGAAAGAAGATGGAGAGCATGCCTGGAGATTGAAGCATTTCAATCGACCCGCCTTCTGCAATCTATGTCTCAATATGCTAGTTGGGCTTGGGAAGAAGGGCCTATGCTGTTCATGTACGTATAGATATAGATTATAGTTCGCTTGGCCTGTGCAAAACATAACGCTCCAACCAAACTCTTTGAACAACAGACTATTTGACAGAGACTAACATAAAATACTTTTCATTTATAAGTATTTTGTACTATTCTCTCACTTATGCGATTCAATTGATATCTTCTTTTAATATCCATTTCTATAATGATTTCCAGTTTGCAAGTTCACAGTACACGAGCGATGCGTTCAGCGTGCGCCGGCGTCCTGCATAGCAACCTACTCAAAGTCTCGTCGAGCCTCCCCCACTCTTGCCCATCATTGGATTGAAGGTATGATAGTATTTTATATTTTTTCTAAGATATTGCCAAAAATGGTTTAGGAGTCCTGGAAACAATCTATGGCATTTCACTACATCTATGCATTGCCGTAATGCTGATGGCCAGTGTATATTGGTCTTATATTGCACGCAACCATTATGGTAGAATGTTATGAAATTCTTAAAGGAGTTGAGGGTTTGTATTAAAATTCGTAATATTTTAATTTCTGTTTCAACTCCTAAAAAAACGGTGGGCCTTTTTTAGGATCACTCGTCCGTTTTTCCGTCTGTCACAGTCAGCGAACTACAAATGTGACATACAACCAGAAATTGTTCCTATAAGGGATATCTATGTTCTGTCTAAATCTAAAACCCTATATTCAAGGATTACCATTGGCAATTGGCAACAGGAATAATATTGCCTTAGTGGGTCATCTAGAAGGGATTCTGCCTGCTGAATTGAGGCTCGTGGGTACGATCGCCGCACTAGACAAACAATTAGGTACTGTGATGAAGATTTGTGTTTGTCTTGAGTCTGGGTGTTTCCTATGAATATATTTACAAAAAAAGTATTTAGGTATAAAGTTCATAAATATTTTTTGCTATTATTTTTGACCCGTTAATTGTAATAATGTTATATTGGTAGGAAATTGTCACGGAAAGTGTGCGAGATGCCGAAAAAAGATAAAAGGATACAATGGGATCACGGGCTTGCATTGCCGATGGTGTCACATAACTGTAAGTACACAAGAGCTTATAATATTTGTGATATCAGGCAATTCAAATAGTAAAAATATATTTAAGCCTTCCTATTTATAGTCAATGTCATCCTTTAACCGTTTCACCATTCCTTATCATATCTCATATCTTCTTTATTTAAATTAAATGTATGTGTGCATGTATGTATATTTCAACAGCTTTACTCTACGGCACCCAGTACACACCCACCCCATAATGTTGGGAAACTACTCTTTTCGCCAACTACTTTTAAATCCCAGGATCTAAGGACCTAGCCAATTATCACAACGCTGCTTCTGATATTGTATATCTGGACTATAACAGGGAATTGATATATGTATGTCATATAAGTCATAAATCACCAACTTTGCAGGAAGTGGTGGTAAAATGAAAATTCAGAGACAGAATAATACTCCCCCCCCCTTGCCAGTTCTTGACTCTTGACGAACTATAAGAAGTAGGTAAGTCAGAATTCGACAGGGAGAAAATATAAATAGAACTATTATACCTGAGGGTATAGTGGCATTTGTAGCAAAAGCGTATTTTGAAAGCCCCGGCACCATGGTGTCCATGAAGCATACATGAGTATCTGTATCAGGTCACTAAATGCAAGGGAATAGTATAAATCTGTCATGTGGACAGGTCAGGACCATTACCTACATCAGGTCATCATAAAACATGACAGCGTAATTTCTGTAGCTCCACTTTAGTGCATATCTTTATCAGATTTTTAATTACAGAAAATTTATTGGAAGCAGTGGACATCCTGCTGCTGATATTATTATGGTGATGCTAATAATGATCTGTCTATTAGCTGCACAACCGCTGCGTGGGCAGTGCGGGTGGCGCATGTTCCCTGGGCAGACACTCGCGCCACATCCTGCCACCCACCGCCATCCGGCCGCTCGTGCTTGATAGACAGCGCTCGCTCCCGCACAAACCTCATACAGACCAGGTAGGTGCCGACAAAAGGGTTGCTACTGTAGTCCGCAGGGAAAGCCGACCTGGAGCTCATTCCACAACCTAAGCATTTGCTCAAGCAGAAACCACAATGTACGTGACCATTTATTTTCTAATGTGTGAGTATGAACTACCTGTCACTAGTGAGCGTTGTGATGATAGAAAACTTACTTTCTCTGTCTGCGTAGATAATTACAATTCCTAAAAACACACACCACTATACAAGGGAGTAGAGCACGCATCGGAAGGCAAAATATCACCTTGTCTTTAAAAAAATTTTGTTTCTGAGGTTAAATAACAATAACTCATCCACAACACACTTCAAGCCCGTCTTGGTTCTAAATTAATTCATGGCGCGCATCACGTAGCTAACTTAAGAGACAAAAAGTTTTATAGCGAGTACTGCATGCAAATAGGTATCATTTATAATTAATTCGAAAAGATTAAAATTCAATGATGACAATATTGTTTACAGCAAACCCTGCCTACGTCAATATCACTGCCTACATCTATAGCAACCACTACAGAAGAACGAAAAGAAGAGAAGAAGGAACACAGAGCTCCCCCAATCTCCTTCCAAATAAACCCCCCGGAAGGCAGTTGCCCCTTGCTCGTGTTCATAAACCCCAAGTCTGGAGGTCGGCAAGGCTCAAGGGTGTTGAGGAAGCTCCAATATATATTGAACCCAAGACAGGTTCATGACATAGCAAAAGGAGGTCCAATGCAAGGTTAATCATAATTTAAATACTTTTTGTAATTATTTTCACGAACGTACGCATTTTTTTATGTTTTTATAGATTTTGTTTGATTCAAAAACAAAATTTGCTATGATAGTACTTGTATAATTTAGTATATGTTTTTAAATTTTAGGTCTCCAAATGTTCAAAGATGCTAAGAACTACAGAGTAATATGCTGCGGTGGAGACGGCACAGTTGGCTGGGTACTGGAAACAATGGGTGGGTATCGTCAACCTTCGATTGGTATTTAAGGGAATGGCTATATGGACGCTTGCAACTCATTTTCATCAACATTACTCACGTGTTACAAACTTACTTACTTACTCACCCTTTAAAACATTATCCCTTTTCTTTTGAAGAACCCTACACTCTTCCTAGTAAAAATCTGTTGTAAGGTTTTATTTAAGTGTTGTGTCAACTACGAGGTAATAGAAGAAAAGAAAAATAAGAAACACTGCTTCCAAAAATAACTTAAGTTTTAAACTTCCTGCTTCTAGGGACACAGTGTGGGGTTCTTTAAAAAGTAGTTATTAGAATTTCAAACAGTCTGCAATGCAAGATAATTCAGCTTCATTGCGACGTTGGTGGTGAAGAAATGACAAAAAATACCCCTTTTAAAACAAGTTACTTATTTGTATCTATTGTTGGCAGATAAAGTCCAAATGGAGATGCAACCCGCAGTCGGAGTGATCCCGTTAGGAACTGGAAACGACTTGGCGAGGTGTTTACGGTGGGGTGGAGGGTAAGTTACCATATCGTCTGTTGGCTCAGTCTTTTCCTTTGTGAATGGAGGCTTAGGCTTATAATCCACTACGCTGGCACAGTGCGGACGTTTTCGAACTTGTGGCCACTCGACGGACAGAAGTTTCAAAGCGCCAGTCACGCATCTGACGTAGTAATGACTATTTTTTATGCTACATACAGGACCCATAGTTTGACGTGCTTTCATTGAGTAACACAGGCTATATTTTGTGTTGACATAAGGAACTATTTTGAAAAAAAGCAACGGGGTGATCTGACTTGATTAAGCCCCGGCTTAAGTAACTGGAGGTAGAAGCATATAGATTGAATTAAAATATTTTTATTTATCCGATCTAGAGTTCACACGGAGATAATTTTTCTACGGGCCACTTTATTCCTCACGTCATTACGCGCATGCGATAAATTTGATTTTTTACATAGAAATAGCTGTAGGGACAGATTAGCTAGACTAGATTGAACTTTCCCACGGGAATAGGATTCACTGCGAGTGAAACCGCAGGGCGCAGCTTATATATACTAAGTTTGATATCGTTTTAGATATGAAGGTGAGTCCATACACAAGATACTGGACAAGATAGCTCGTGCCAGCACCGTCATGATGGACCGCTGGCAAATACACGTCGAAAACTCCACTACTGAGGTAAGATATTAAAATATATTAAAAATAATTATTAGTATTATATTTAAAAAATATAAATTAAAAATGAAAAACACTGAAGCGCTGTATACCAGGCATATACCTGGTCGCTGTGACTATTTACAGTTGTTAAACTATAGTTTATTTTGAAGATTCTTCACTTCAGAACGCCTTTGTTTTCCAAAAATATTGCCAGAATTTAATCTTATAAGCGATTGCCCAATCTAAAGTTCGTCGCCCCACTCCAGGGCGCCCTTGTACGAACCGCCTTAACTTCTGATAGCAGAACGCTAGGAGAACCGCAGCAAATAGGTAGCCTAAAAAAACACTCATGTGTTTTACAAAAAAACTGATAGAGATTTTTTTTTTTAATATTACGTGTTTTTCCGTAGTGTGACCAGCCACAGATGCCAGAGTCTCCACCGCACCCCACCTGCGTCCCTTACACCATCATCAACAACTATTTCTCAATCGGCGTTGTAAGTACATAATAGAAGATAATTATACAAGTGAATTAAGTTGATCACTCCCTCACACACGAGGCACGATCAAATATTGGAGCTTACTGTATAATGATCACTGCTCACGCGTTTCATACGGCATTTTTCATCTCACTTGCGCTTCAACACACACAACAACATTGCGCTCTCTCGAAAAGCCTGTTCACAATCGGGCCTGTGCACATATCGCGTGCGAGCAGCGTACTAGGAGCTCTACATTATTTCGGCCTATTACTGCTGGTCTGATAATGGAGACAGAAGGTGGCCATAGGACCTCCGTAAGGAGACAACACTACCCGCTTACAGCTGCTGAATTACGTCTTGTATATCAAAATAGGATGAAATAGAGAAATAATGGAATATAGATGTAGCAAGAAAGAGAGAAGTGACACGAGATGGAGGAGGCCTACGTCCAGCAATGGACGATCCCACAAATAAGTACAGAAAATAGTTAAAAAAACAAATAAATTAGTATCGTTATATTATTATTTACAAATATTCTAGTACACAAATTTTATGTATTTATTGTCAGTCTAATTAAAAATGCTCTTGTTTATTGTACATTTAAGGGAAATAAAGGCTATTATTATTATTATTTTTATTATTAGATGTAGCAAGTGATTAACTTTTTGTACCTATTCGTAATATCTCTTTAAACCCCTAGGTTATGTTAGGATAAGTGACGTTATGCTATATTACATTTTATAATAATCTCCATTATATTATAGTCTATTATATTACAGGACGCAGCGATATGTGTGAAGTTCCACATGGAAAGAGAACGGAATCCGGACAAATTCAGTTCCCGGATGAAAAATAAACTGTGGTACTTCGAGTTCGCCACCTCGGAACAGTTTGCTGCGAGCTGCAAGAACTTGCATGAGAAAATGGACATAGTGGTGAGTATAGCTTTTACTTTTCCAGCCCCTCATTTTATAATGCGCTGCGATGCCGACGCATTTGCTGTACGTGAGAAAATGTGATTTTATTGCTGTATCCCCCGCTACCGTCAGCGTAGCCAGATAATAGTTACAACAAGAACAAGTGAGCAAAGTTGTTTTTTAGAGTTCCGTAGCCAAATGGCAAAAAACGGAACTCTTATAGATTCGCCATGTCTGTTCCTCTGTCTGTCCGTCCGTATGTCAGCCACTTTTTTCCGAAACTATAAGAACTACCCTGTTGAAACTTGGAAAGTAGATATATTCTGTGAACCGTATTATGATTTTCACACAAAAATAGAAAAAAAAACAATAAATTTTGGGGGTGTTGGTTATCTATGGATAGGTCTTGAAATGATATTGAGGTTTATTATATAATTTTTTTCTAAACTGAATAGTTTGCGCGAGAGACAATTCCAAAGTGGTAAAATGTGTGTCCCCCCGCCCTGTAACTTCTAAAATAAGAGAATGATAAAACTAAAAATAATATATGATGTACATTACTATGCAAACTTCCACCGAAAATTGGCTTGAACGAGATCTAGTAAGTAGTTTTTTTAATACGTCATAAATCGTAAACCGTAATTAACTATTCATTCAATTAACTCAAATATAAAAAAACATTTAATTTTTATAGATAACGATACGGAACCCTTTGTGCGCGAGTCCGACTCACACTTGGCCGATTTTTTGGTGTAAGTGTCTAAGAGCGTAGCAAGCGATTCTAATGTAGACAACTGCGAGCAACAAAAGTTGTTCTCGTGTGAATTTCACGTGATTTCAGGTTTTAGGTAAGACTTACACTGAATACAGTATTCAACAATAAGTTTATCCCAATTTACAAAAACTTAATAAGAATAAATATTAACAACAGATAGGTACTAATTAGATGTTAAATGTTGCAGTAAAGTTACTGCAATTTCGCAGGTAAAATGCCGCCAGTTCTGAAAGTGTTTCTATATGTACGTCACGTTTTATTTTAATAACTGCTTTATAATTCATTCCATGGATACTCGGTTGCCTTGTTAGGGTTCCGTACCTGAAAGGTAAATAGGAACCCTATTACTAAGGCTTCGCTGTCCGTCCGTCTGTCACCAGGCTGTATCTCATGAACCGTTGAAATTTTCACAGAAGATGTATTTCTGTTGCCGCTATAATAACAACAACGCTAAACAACAGAAAAAAAATATTTAAGGGGGCTCCCATACAACATACGTGATTTTTTTGCTCGTTGCTGTAGATAATGGTACGGAACCCTTCGTGCGCGAGTCCGACTCGCACTTGGCCGATTTTTTTAAATTTGAAAATCGGCAATATTTTAATTATGTTTTAATTTTTTTTTTCCGAATTCTCTGGTAAACTTATCTGTGTTCGGCATTAGACACAGTCACAAAGAAACAGAAAAAGGTAGGTATCTTCCTTAATAGGTTCTTTCATTTTATCTAGAAAACCGCAGTAAATTCGTACAAAACCTGATAAAAACATCCTGCCTTTGATACATTTTTTTTATTTGCATTTGGAAATTTACCTGCATGGCATTGTCATCGCAAACAAAGCATGATATTTTTAAAGTAAGTAATATCAATTCTTACTTATTAACATTAAATAGATCCTTAAAAAACAACAGACTTCAGAAACGAGAAACTTGTTCCGATAGAACTTAAATAGTTTCTGAACCAGTCATCGCGAAGCATTGGTGGGCTCCTCAACTCCCCTTGCAAAAGATAGGTAGAGACTTATATTGTATTCCTCCATGTGATTGGTGTAGAAGACATAGGCTACATCTTAATATGTCTCCTCGCATTGCCTAGAAACGTAGACCGTAGTTTGTAAGCACACTTAGTTCTGGTTGCCTTTATTCGATTGAAACTATGTTCATTTGTTTCTTCCAGTGTGATGGCTCCTCCCTGGAACTAGATAAAGGTCCAGCACTCCAAGGTGTCGCTCTTCTTAACATCCCCTACGCGCATGGGGGTTCTAATTTGTGGGGGGCCAGTGGCGCACATCGAAGAGGACGCTTCCCTAACGCACAACAAGGTCAGTTGGTTAGTCATGCAAGTGTCAAAATAACAATATTTTAGGCATGCAAGTGCCATAATAACAATATTTTAGGCATGCAAGTGCCATAATAACAATATTTTAGTCATGCAGGTGTCATAATAACAATATTTTAGTCATGCAGGTGTCATAATAACAATATTTTCGATAGTTGAGAATCATAATAACAATAGTTTAGACATGCAAATGTAATGATTACAAAGAGATTGAAATGGACAAGTAAAATAAATTGTCAGTTCCATTAAAAGTATTTGCTTAAAATTTATCAAATATATCATTATAAATTAATTAAAATGTGGTATTTAGTTTAAAAAAAAGTTTTCCGTAGTAAAGTATATCTTAGGCCTATATTTCAATTAAATATAAATATTTATTTTCTTATAGATATTGGTGATAAGTTGATTGAGGTGATTGGTTTGGAAAACTGTCTTCATATGGGACAAGTAAGAACTGGTAAGATTGTTAAACTGTTAAACTGCATAATTTATATATTTTCAAAGTAAAATAGTCGAAAAAGCTTATTGCATATTTCCGAATAACTGTTATTTCACACATATTTGAAAGTTATTAATACTGCATACATTTATGAAATAAAAAACTTTTACTCGATTGCAATTTTTTATTGTTACAAAATCTAGATCCAAAATGACCATAGTCCTTTATGTTTTTATTAGGCCTCCGTGCGTCAGGCCGACGATTAGCGCAGTGCAGCTCAATCACCATTACAACAAAACGGACTTTCCCAATGCAGATTGATGGAGAACCATGGATGCAACCTCCATGCAAGGTATAGTTACTACATTACATTGAAATTTATTAAAAATAAATATATTTACAATTATTTTTTACAATGAAATCTTAGGCGAAAATGTATTGTTTTTAATAACTGAATGGAAACTCGTAGATATTATTCAATAGGAGATTGTATTATAAGGGAGTAAATTAGTATTTTTATGACGAGGGTGCAATTTTGAATTCTAAGCATAGCGAAGGATTATAAAGAAGAATCCTGAGTGTGGTGAGGGATTCAATATACGTAGCCCGAGCTTAAATATTTTGTGACCGAATGATACACTCTTCTTTTTATCCCCCTCTATGAATAAAGTAATAAAAGGCGCTTTTAGACACAACTCATGAAAAAAAATCTACTAATTATTGAAAATAAAAGAAAAATTAATATTTTCATTTGAAACTTTTTCACAGTTTTGAAATGTTATATTTAACGAACTATTATTAGAAAGAGTAGAGAATAAGGGCGCAGCTTTTTTATCAGAAATGGATCAAAATTCATTACTACCCGCATCGGGTAGCCTGATAGCGAACCAATCAACGTTATTTTTGAAAAGATATGATAAAAATAATATTTTCTAATTTTTCTTATAATTTATCAACGACGTTCTTGTCATAGATATGTGTAAATAGAAAGACATATTAATGTGTGTTGTTGCAGTCATGTATATATTTTTTCTCACATCTATTTTAAAAGAGATGATTGGTTCCTCGTAAACAGTCTTTCATTTCAGCACTCTGAATCTTTGGACGCAAAGTGATTTCAACTTGGAATGTGGATTATAGAGATTGATCAAGAACATTGTATGAATAAGTAACTAGGATCTTATAAAAAAAAGTGTGAAGAATTAAAAACCGCGTAAAATGTATTCCGCCTTTGTAATAGTTTACTCAAATTTGTATTTATGATGATTCTATTATAAAAAAAGTGTGTTTAATAATATACTTATATGTAAAACTTATCTCTTTCTCATAGAGGGTGATAAAAAAAAGTGTGTCACTCTGTCCCAAAATTATTTAACCTCCTGTACCGTCCTTTGAACCCTTTGCTCTACTATGGATTCGAAATAGCACCATCGCCGTAAAAATATTATTTTGATCCCTTGTGATACAATCTACTATTATTTTTTAGAATAGTTCAATAATTATTTTACTCTCAATATGGATACTGTAAGACAGACACTGTTAATATAACTGCAGAAATATTAAAATTAGACTGTAATCCTGACAAAGTTATTAATATTTTTTTTTAAATATTTTCAGATAACTATAACCCACAAAAATCAAGTTCCTATGTTGATGGGACCAGAGCCAGAAAAGGGGAGGGGCTTCTTCAAACTTTTCACACATTGCTAATTTGCTGTTGACTGTCTCTTTCACTCATTCCAGTTTTTGTTATACGTAACTTATAAAAAATAAAAGGGCAAAATGGCGTCTATTGACCGCCATGTTTGAAATCCCTTGTCATACCTAATATTATGTTATTTCTAGAAACAAACCAGTTCCATAAATAATTAGTAAAATGTATCTAGACCATCTGGTTCTATTTATTAATTATTGTGTTGTCATACATAATTGTGACGAACTTAAATTTCTTTCAACTTCGTCGCGATAAGGTAAAATAAAACAATCATTCAGTTCCGAAACAACACTTGGGATAAAGTTAAAAACGTAAAAAAAACATATTTCACATAAATAAAAATTAATGTATTTTTACATTCTTGGCCATTTTAAAAAAGGTGTGTGACAAACGGCATGTTATAGGGATATCACAGGGAATTAAAATGTTTGTATGGTTTGAATCGCTGCGTCTTTCTGCGGACTTCTACTAAATTATTGTAATGGCATGGCACGCCATTCAAATATTTCCCGTTTGTTTTGCCGTCACTAAAAATAATTGAAATATAAAATACAATTTTTATCAACTGGATTTCATATTACGGATTTTTATAGTTAAGGAGGATTGTGTTTTGATTGAACTATCCATATATTACTAATATAAAATTTCCTACTACACTGAGTTTTGATAATAAATAAATAATTTATAATTGTCATAATGAATTGTGAAAAAGTATAAAAAAACCTTTTAAATTCACTTATACCTGTTATATATTACAATTAAATATGAAAAATGTACCAAACGTATGGCGTCCATTTTTCAGTATACAATTTTATATTGTAAATAAAATGTTATCACCAAAGCTTCATATACATGTTAAATGTACATGTACATACATACATGTGCATTTACTTATTAGTTTCTAAATAAGTACACATTTAAAAATAAATAACGAATGTACCTTTATGTAGATAGGTAATTCCCTTATCCAAAATGTTAAGAATTAGACTTTTATCAATTAAGGAAAAGATTCTTAAATGTATTAAATGTCTACAATTTTCAGTATTGTTAAATTAGGAATATATTGTATTTAATTCATAACAATCATATGAAGTAGAAATATAGATAAAGACAATGTTTCTATTTATTTATTTTTCAGTTATTTTTGATTCTCCATAGGTATCTGTTTTTTGCACAAGAGACAACGAAAATTTGAGATTTTTTTTTTCAAATCTGGTGACTGAATAATTCTGAGAACTATCTACAATAAATAAATAAGTAAATTACATATTTACCTACATTTTGTTACGTTTTTTTTTGCTAAACAATGTTTGACTGTTTACTGTGGTGACTAGTATTTTTATGTAACTTCTCACTATCAATTCGTTCGAAAATGCCGACTTCATATTTATCAATGTTCAAAAAATTTTGTACTTGAACCAATCTGATACAAATTAAACACAAATTACCATTTTTTTTGCCTCGCAGGACAAATAAATTAATATAAAAATGATAATAGATTTCATCCAAAAATCCAATAAAATTAAAATTTTATTTTACATTTCGGGCCCCTACTGGTCATATAATATAGTGTTTTCTTAAAAAAAACACTTAGGTGGCAAACAATCTCACGGGCCGTCTGATGGCAAGCAGTCACCGCAGCCTACGCTTGCACCACCAGGACCATCACGAAAAAGCCTAAGGGCTATTACGGCCTGTGAGTTTGGGATCGTCGACGATTCTATTAGCCCATCATTAAACTGAGTCAAAAGGGCCAAGCTGGTTTCTAGCATTATTCCATAAGACTTGTGACTTGCAAAGCAGCAACCTTTACCCCGAAGTGAACTGCTTAACCTGCTTCGCACGCCAGCTTCACCATGTGTTTCAAAGGATCTGGGAACTGAAAATCGTCGACGATAACAACTCCAAGAATCCCAAAGCTCTTAAGATGGTAAAGGGTGTGTTCTGGATTTGTGTGTCCTCAGTGAATGGGGTATTCTTAGCAGTGAACGCGTAGACTTATTTTATCGTTGGGTTGGATCGGACCAAATGTTCCTGCCTCATAATCAAAAACCTTGGACAGAGTCGATTTTAGACAAAAGTTGTCCGCGTGCCGTATGCTTATTATACTATCAATGGACAACATATCTTTAATATGCAGTAGAAATAGCGATAGACATAGCACAGAGCTTTGTAGGAGACCAGCAGAAATATCCATGCAATCAGAGCAACTACCGTCAACTACGGCTCGTATACATCTGTCGAACACAAAACTAGCCTCCTATTTGGACAAAAACATTTTACTAGGAAAATAAATAAAAGTTTACAATATTAAAGAACTGCATCGAAATACAAGTCAAAAGTTAAAATAGTTTTGCAAATTTTTAACTTAAATTGCTGAGATAAAGTAATTCAACTTTATAATTCTGGACTCGTCGATAAGTTAAAATATTTTATTTATTAAACTAATCACGCGGTACATAATATTTTATAGTTACATATAGTCTTTTAACTGTATTTTAATTGATTTACTATAAAATCAGTTAACGCTGCATTTGCTGTCTATTTAATCATAAATTATTAGCTATCCGCCCGTGGCTTCGCTCGCGTATACCTACTTTAAGATTTGTACAGTTTTTAAATAAAAAACTGTATATCAGACCTCTAATTGTTACCTCTCCATAGTTTAAAATTCAAAAGTTTTTTTACAAGCGATGCTAACGACATAAAATGTAGCTGTACTCCAAATTTTTATCCTTAGCGATTTTAGCTGGGCGATGATGGCAGTCAATAAAAAAAGTCAATAATACAAAATTTGCTACTTCTTTTCTCTTCGTAGGGGCTGAATATTTAGAAAAACCAAAACCGACGATTTTTAATTGCAAAAAAAGTAAATTTACCCAAATTGATTATACAAATATTCTATACCAGACAAATTTTGCAATGTTTTTTCTCCCACTTATAAATTAACCGGTAAATTTTTAAAAATACTGGAACCCATCATTCTTTATCTCCTACCCAATATGTATTTACAAATTTTCATGGCTTTATTTATATTACTAAAACCGGGTCCCCATACAAAGTTTATTCCCAATTTTACGACCTGTAGGATCACTGAAAAATTAGTGAAATGAATCATTCTGGATTTGAGTAAAAATAGCTTAAATAACTACCAATCTTTGTAGATTTAACCCTAAAAATAACGGATTTTTATAAAAACTACCAACCGCTATTTCAACCCTTAGGCGTCAAATTTTGCAAAATCCATTCTTAAACGACATATTCAATAGGTACAAACTCTTTCCCCATATTTTGAATTACTTTCTTAGCGATTTAGGCTGGGCGATGATAATGGGACATTGCCTTTTACATATATAGATAATTAAATGGACAGCAAATTCAGCGTTAACTGATTATAATTTATAATATACCTAAACTTAAGTATTTACTTAATTATATAGTTGTACTTCCTGTATGTTGTGTTAAGTCTACTATAAATGTTGTTAAATTTATGATATTGATAGATCTATGAATGTTATCAATCATGAAATGTCTAGATGTAGAAGAAAAAGCTTAAAAATACTAGAAGAATTCCCCACATTCAAATTTTTCTTTTGTATCGTGTATAAATGATTGTTTTTGTAATTTTTATTCAGTAATCAAGAAAAATTAATAAAAATATAATTTAAAATTATTTTCCAAATGTAAGTACAATGTATATTTGTTTTAAATTGTAAATTTTTTTATTTATAATTGTTTTTTTTTATTATATATTTTTGAGTTATTATTATTAAGTAGTTGTATTCTAAATGTAACCAATTATAAATCTGTGCCAGCTTTAAATAGTGTTGTAAGAGATTTGAGTTATTATTATTATAAATATATATTAAATATTATTGTAACGAATATATGTGCATTTGAAATTTACTTTTTTGTTTCTTTTTAGTGACATACTTAAAGATCATATATAAATTCAATATATACCTTGAAAATAAATTTCAATTCAATAATTTTTTAATAATAATTTTGAATAAAACTAAGAAAATCTTGTAGATACTATGAATACCAGGCAAGAGATGCAAATAAATACATATATACTTTCCTTTTGTAAATATATATATATTATACATGTATAACACCTAAATTCAAGACAAGCACAAATTTTGATCACGTAAATGTTTGTCCTGTACGGAACCGAACTAATGTCGCACATCTAAAATTGTTAACAATATCCTTCTAAACTGAAAATATGATTGCGGGAAGTTTTAAAAATTTTACTAAAATTTCGAGTTTCAAAATATTCATAGTGAAAAAAACCCATATAGCTTCATCTCGCCGTAGTAAACATAACACATAAAAAATATCGAAGGTGAGAAACATTCCTATTTAGTACAGGTGTAGTTCAACTACCGATATTTAAATCACTTGAGACAACCTTCACAAATATGCAGCCTTCATCAACCTTGATATTCAGTAATTTATGCATGTGGAACGTATATATCATCTGGAGGAAGTGTAAGAAGACCAGTTTTATGCATCTGGACGGGAGTATGCAGCTTACGCCAAAAAATACTTTCTCTTATGCTAGTTTAAATTTCGAAATGACTGTAAAATGAGTTTCTTGCCTATTAGTTACTATATTCCTTTATTTTAATTAATTCTATAATTAATTACTAACCTTGGTTTTTGCTTTGTGAAGACCATTCAATGTGACGAGAGGACTAGCTCTTCCCTTGCTCAAGGCTCAAAGGATCACTATACCTAGCCAGAGAGAATATGCAGACAGCATTATTAGTAGACTACCGCAAGGACAATCTATATTTTGGTAGGTAGTTTTAAGATAAGTTTAAATTTTTGGATAGTTCAACCATATTTTTTTCATACTACTAAGTTGGCAAACAAGCTTACGGTCCGTCTGATGATTAGCGGCCACCATAACATATGGACGCTTGCAACACCGGGGTACCACTCGGGCGTTGCCAACCTTTTAGAAATCGAATAACTTCTTTCTTAAAGAACCCCATAGTAGTCCTTAGGGAAAACCTTAGCAGGGAGCTTATTCGTTTCTCTGAAACCGCATTGTACGCGACCATTTCAGTTCTAAGGTGTAAGAATAAATTCCCTGCCGATGGCCAGCGATGCGATGGTAGAAAGTAGCCGTAGGCATCATTTCGAACAATTCCTCAGAACACATCCCATTGTACAAGTGGTTATTTTATATTATGTATATATATAATTATATATATCAGATTTCAATAAAATAAATCAGTTTTCTCGGAAACAGTTTATTACCCTGAACACAATGTTTACAACACCTGATGAAGTGGCGACTTCACAATCTCGACCTGTTACAATTGCCAAACTCGCATCACCGCTTAACTGCTAAAATAAAACATTGGTAAATATTCCTATAATCCAAAATCAACTGAGTTCGTGTGACTTAAAATACAATAATAGTAAAAACAGGTTTCAGTGTCCTACCGACTGTTCATGCTCCAAAAATGATTTTATACTGTTAATTATGTTATCAGTTTCATGCCTTAGCTCTAGTAACTAAAATATTGGTTCACTGAACGTTAATTAATACCTTAATTAATCAGGAAACATTTATGATAAGTGTCAAAACTAACTAAGTACACATTTTTTTTTTAAATTTGTGTCTGAACTTCTGGCAAATAGAATAACAAATTTAAAAAAACGCTATTTATCACTAACGGTGTTCCTAATAAAGTGCTTAATGTATTAATAATTTGATACTAAATTTCTAATTCTCCATTTATTCAGCAATTGGGCACCAAATAACATTAAAAATAAAGAAAGTAATAATTAATATAAAAACAGTAGGTCTGTATGCCGGCTATTGCGTAACTATCGTTGGTAAGTGTGTAATTAATTATATGGAATAAAAACTGAATTCAATAGCTCGTAATGATAAATAAGGCTTAGTGGAGCTTATAAAATTAAATTGTGTATTGTTACATAAACTTACTCTATTTTAATAATCTTGCAATTTCAACGAAAATAATTTACCGGCATTTTGCGACTACAGAAAGATTGTAGACAAGGAGACAAGATATATTTCTTTTATTTTATTTGTTAATTTTTTTTATTGTTTATTACGTACATGTATAAAAGGCATTTCTAAAAATCTGAAAAAAAATTACAATGTGTGAGGCTTTTCTCCAAAGCGGTCTTGATAATTATAGATAGGTAGTAATTTTCAAATCGGATAAGTTAGGAATGTGCAGAGCGGTTTTAATCCTTAACCCCGAACACCCGAATACACCCGATTTTTTACGCTTGAAACCAATTTCAATTGAGCATTTGAAAACCAATTCAATTGATAATCCCACGATGAAACCAGACACAAAAACTTAGCTATCTTAGCGGTAACCGATATAGTTCTACAATTGCCCAGCTAATCGAATCGAAACTAAATTGAGACCTGATGTGCAGTTTCAAGAAAAGTATGAATTGTACCGTACCATATTTTTCGATTGCTGTAAGAATTTACAATAGTAATTAGTTAAATAACATTTAACTAACATTTAAGTAAGAATGAATATGCAGTACCTATATTAATAACTAAACAATTTCTTTGAAAAAAGTATCTAAGAAAATCTTCTTCTTAAAATAATTAAATTTTTTTTAAAAAAAATCAGGATTATCAAGAATTAAACTTTAATAGAAACTATAATTCTACAATCTTGGTCAGAAATTACTCATTATTAAAAATAACAATAAGACAATCAGCTCTTTTCGAAACGCAACAAATTAAACACTAGCAATTTCCAAAACAACAATTATAGAAATTGCTAAAAGGATTTCTTTTTAATTATTCTTAGACTTCTAGCGATGTTTTTTAAGTAGATACTATCTTCAATTAGGTGTTTTTGGGAACATGACATTTTTTGAATTAGTTTGTTCATCGTATCTCCTTAAATAGAATAAAAAACACTTTGTAATTTGGACGAAAAGTAATTAAGGGCTTCTTTTAGTTAAAAAGAAATCACCATTTTATTTCATCTGCTATTCTAATCGGACAGTATAAACTGTTTTACAAAATCAAAATTCAGATACATTTTTAAGAAAGTATCGACGATGAACTTTAGAACTAGAACTAGTTTTATCATACTTTGAAAACTATAAATAAAACTAGTTAATAACATTTTAGCCAACCTAAATAAAAAGAATAATTTTGATAGATTTTGTATATTAATTTTGTTCTATGTTTGTTTTCTGCAAAATCGACGATGATATATTTTGTACCTAATTTATTTTGTATCAGTTTGTCCCTACGAATTTTCGTTTATTGTTGGATGCACTACGTCATCCAAACACAATTACGTAGAACTGTCAATCCAAAGTTATTTATTTCAGTCTATGGTCATAACTATCATGACCAAAATGTCATGCAAAAATAAAGCCGTAAAGTTGGACAATATTTATCATAACAATCTTTAAAATCGTACTGGCATAGTGCGTATTGTTCATGTTATAGGTTAGGGATCCGTATATTTGACAATATAGTCAATAGTTTTGATTGAAAGTATTTATACAGTTCAACTATTATATTTTTTCGTTCTACTATTATGTTGTGTATTTAAAACCTCACGGTTAAAAATAACATTCTTAACATTGGGAGGCAATAACTCGCTAAGTTTTAACCCGAGGAGAAGAATACTTAGCAACCATAAATCCATTTTTAAAATCTGTTCAACGACACCTCGCACAATAAGATGCGCAAAAATATTGCCCTCAGTTTAATGTATAGAAGCTACTCTCAAAATATTTTTCTTAATTTCATTACTAAAATTTATGGCGGTTCATAGAGTATTTTTTTGCTAAAATTTCATTCATAGCCTATTTAACATTTTTACCCGCAAGGCGCAGGCGCGCCAAAAAAAGGTTTAACTCTTGGCCTACACTGAATACCCTGTCAAAAAATATTTTCTTCCGTATTAGGACAATGAACTATGTTTTTTGTAACCCTTTATGTCGTTCATTTATTGGGAAATCATTTAACAACCCTATAATTTACGTTGAAAAACTGGTTATTTTATTGTAGCTGTTATTGCTATCAGGTTATTTTGAACAGAAGTGACTTAATTCCGCTTTTGCCTTTTAGAGTTTGAGTGGCATTATGGTGCGCAACTTTAACACGTTGAAATACTTCTTTTTATTTTAATTTTGATTTCATTTATTGACGTGATATTTTACTACGAACAGAGATCCGTAAACGTAGCTGCCATTCAAGAGACAGGTGCCTTGTACGCTGCCGCCCGTGCCGCTAGATAAGGTGGAATAGAGTGAGGCATCTGATGAGTTGCTGATTGACTTAAATTGGGCAGCATCACTTGCAAAATCCTTCAGCCAAGACGATGAACTGATAATCTGAATCATAGTTCAATCAGCACTGTGGGCCAAGTTAATATTGGTTTTGCGCAGAGGTAGTAACGACAACTGGCAAAAGTTTTCTTCGACAGCTTTAGCGAGCCACCGGAAACCATGACTGTGGAAAAGCTTATTATCGCCCACTTATTTTGCCGATGAATTAGAATTTATCTCTGGCAGATGCTTTGTTACTTGTTGGTTACAACGTGTACCTAGTACGTGTTGACAAACTGTTCTGACCTGGTGGCAAACATCAAAAGTCGCCATTTAAGAAATATTTTAAACTTACCCGATACTAATGACAGTCATATGCCATAATTTTTGTAAAATAAAACCAAGATGACCAAAAATGCATATTACTTACCGCTGAGTGGCAGACACCTGGTAGAGGCTACGATAATATAAAAGACGGACAGATGGACAGAAATGTATTACAAGGATTTATCGAAACTGCACAAAAAACCTAGTGAGTATTTTTTGAGAATTAGGCAGCGCTGGGTGAACATTAAGTTTTAAGTCATAATAAGTGACAAGCTAGTTTTCTCCAAAATACACCTGCAGAATATAATCACATATATCTTGATACATCAACCTTAAATAAGTAACATATTACGTCGCACAGTTGTCACACAACCAGGTGGGATTTAGATTTAATTTACATACATACTCCGGAACAAAGCCTATACCAGCTCCGCCTATTAGTTTAACTGACTGTATACATTACTGTTCAACAATTCACATTATAATTTAAATCTAAATTGAGTTGGTGCATTTTATAATTTTCTTAAAAAACAATGCAAATAGTCGTAAATAATCAGTTTTTTAGAAAAACTGTAGCATTTGAAAGATAAAAAAATGTATGTTATAGAGCTTGTTTTGGATTAGTTTATTGATTAATTTTAATTTATTGTATTTATTTTTGAAATTAGAACTAGTAAAGACTATATTGTTGCAACACTTTTTAAAGCGTATTTTGCATTTAGGTGTAATGAAAGTTAGTTAAATCATTAGAATTGTTATCTGATTATTTGACAATAAGAATTAGCAAATGGACAAAATATGTGATAAAGATTACCCATTGCAAATAAAAAACAAAGTTTTCCTTTTTACAATATTTGGTATAGATATTTATAGTACTTATGTATATTTTTTTGCTTTGCACTTCGAAATAAATTCATTTTAGAGGAAGAAATACAAAAGTTCAAAATTATGAATCAGAAAATTACTTATCAATATGACTGTTAAATTCTTAAGAGGGTTGGGAGAAGCAGGAGATATGCGCGAATATCTTTGCTCGATCGTATAGGTACCTCAATCCATTAAAAACGGGCACGCATAAGGTTTTACTTTGCACATAACTTTTAAGGGCCTCACATTTTGTGAACTTTGAAATTCACCTTTTTCTCGTAAGTCGTAAGTTTACCTTGTCAGGCAAGGGCGTCCTTACTTAATGTGTTATTTTTTAATTAAAGTTCGCACGTCCAACCTCGACTTTAATATAACTTACCTACCTAGGTACATACTCCTTAATGTTTCCTGATAGTTATATACATTGCCTAAAAAGGCCTGCCAAAAACCTAGTAAAGCAATTAAAATCACCAAAATGTCACATTCTTAAAATGTTACGATGGCCTCCACATATTTGAGCCAATGCTAAATATTGCTCGCAGCGCTCCATACAAACATATATTTGTTATATTTTCCGTAGCTGTTCATAGATTTAATTTAATAACATATATATAGATCTGTAATATACTAGTATTCTATTTAATTATTTTTTGTAATCTTGATTAAAAGTTATATAGGATTCTTTTTATTCTTAGAAATGGTTCCAAATAATATTTCAAGATACTTTTAATTATTTTGGAAAAATTATAGAATATACCTTCAAAACTGCAAGAAGTTTGGTTAGTAAATGTAGCAAACAGGCTCAAAGGAAATGTTTTTCGGTATGAAGTCAGTTAATCGAAATTCGAAAAAATAGCAATGTGTCAAGTCTAACCGGAATTCTGAGAATGCCTACCCACCATACGTTTGCCCAATCGATACTCGCTAGTGCGTGGAGTTACAATTTCTACGACTACCAACCTAAATATATGATCTTGGCTTTTATTTGTCTGTTGACAAATGTTTCCGGGTAATGCAGTAAAGCAGCATATTATTTTACAAAATGACTACTTTCTACACACGGGAAAAAAATTAAACATATCAGGTACATATATCTTTGATTATTTATTTCGGTTTAATTTTAAATTTTTTGTAAGTTTAGCGAATAAATTGTCAAATTCAAACAAAATCAAATCTTTTACGATGGCCAAAGTAAGCCTTAAGAAAACTGTTGCCATTTGTTTGTATGAAACACTTTACCGTTGCTGCAAGGAGTAGGTACAGAGCTATGAAACCTTATAAAATGTTTAGATACGGTTAGAAATGGAATTTATATCTAGCCCACTAAATGCGATTCAGGGCACCGAATTGCTCAATTGTAAGTATGTTTAAAGTTTTTCAAAATATTGGTTCTCTTGCCTACCTGACAAATACCGTGGAACAATTGTTGGCGATAATACCCCATACATTAGTAAAGATTGCTCAATATTGGCAGCAATGTTAAGACGAATTTGCATAATTCCGCCTACGATTAGATATCGCAATGACATTACGCATCAATTACCAGTTGTATTGAAGTTGAACCGCGCCTAACACTGGCACGCGGAAGGAATGTGACATTGATATAAGAAGTAATACAGATAAGCCTCTTTGAAACAGAAAATTAAATAAACTAATCCTAGTCCAATATCGAACAGGGGTCTTATTGCTTAATGTTTGTAGTACTACGCAGCAAATACAAAAAGGTGCTGTTGAGAAGAATAAGCAAGAAATGATGCACAATGTCTCAACGCCTTACTTTAAAACAACCGTCTTACGTCTTTAAAGGAACAACAGTAATTTTAGAACGTTTTTTGGGCTATGTACTATAAATTGTAAAAAAAGTTTTTCAACCATATTGCATCCCACTCGCTATTTCAGATTACCAATAACTATATTTTCTCTTTTTTTTTATATTTTGATACTTAGATAGGTGGCAAGCAAGCTCCACAATAAAAAGATTCCAAATTTTAAGCACCGAAGCATACCGAAAAATCATAAATTGAAAATAATCAATTGATAGGGCACAACTGTTATTGAAATCCTTATCGTTAATTACGCTTTTAATATTGTATTAACTAACATTATATTAAGTGACAAGTGAATGATGATACATTGAAACGTTAACCTTAATAATTTTCAACATCAAGCTAATAAATTTTTTTTCATGTCGATTGTACGACATATATTGTCTAAAAAAATATTTATTTATATTTAAATTTCAAGTCTTAAGACACAAAACTATCGGAATTCTTATACACGGTAAAAAAGAATTAGTTGAGCCAAGAGAATATCGTTTCATATATGCACCAACGAATATTTACTTCATCTAAGATATTATTTCTCTTAAATATTTAAAATAATATGAAGTTATCACAAGATCAAATTTCATTGAACCAGTAAATAAAACTCTATCAATTTGAAACAATATTTAATTCATTGAAGAAAAATATGCTTCTTTATTTGAAACACTTAGTTTTCTTGGGCGTAGAACTTCGTGCTTTATTGCACGGAAGAAATTTCTAGTTCACACAAGAGAATAGTGCTCTTAACTAGACTACATCAGCTCTTAAATTAATAACATTATATTTTAGTTTAAAACAAAAAATGTTTCGGTCCAAAATGACATAGTTAACCGTCAAGATTAAATAAAGTTTTTTTAAAAAGCCCTACGCCTCTTTTCTGGAGGCTTGGGCCATATAGAGTCAGTCTACCGCACTGACTTAGTGTGTCTTAGCGGACGTTGTCGAGCTAGTAGTGCCCTACTGCAGAGGCACAGGCCTCTTTTTCTGGAGGCTTGGGCCATATAGGCAGTCTACCCGCACTGCCTTTATATGGACTTTGTCGAGCTAAGGTAGCTATTCTCGCCTTTAGCTGATTATACAGCGTTATGTTTAATTATAATTGTTATGACTATTTAACGATCCTTCTTAAACATGGAAGAAAAGCGGTCACCCATCCAAATACTGACCACGGTCGACGTTGCTTAACTTCGCTTATCGTTTCTGATAGACGAATGCGACTGTTTGCTGGATGCTTGTGGTGCGGCGGCAAAGAGGAGATCTCCTGCCAGGCGAGGTGTTATGCCTGGGGACCGCCGTGGTCCACTTATCATTCTGTTCGGTTTTCTATATATACTCATGGACAGAAGAAACTTTGATAGCGCGGTGTAGGACGCGTGACGTCAGCCTTGCTTGTAGCGGTATGATATGATCCGCTACAAGCTTTA
Source organism: Apoda limacodes (assembly GCA_946406115.1). NCBI lineage: Eukaryota > Metazoa > Arthropoda > Insecta > Lepidoptera > Limacodidae > Apoda > Apoda limacodes. The sequence goes on from OX291540.1 coordinate 46,332,350, forward strand.
CAATTCTCAGAAAATAAATAACTGTAGGTTACTCGCATAAACTGATACTAATTTGACGCACAAAACCCTACAATAAACAATTATTTAAAATTAAAAGCCAACACGAAATCCTATGAAGGACAGTGATGAGATTCATTCAATTTTGAAAATGCAAGTATTTACTTAAACGAAAAGAAAATTCGTTCAAAGGGATACTAGTTGATTAATTTCAACGAAAATGTTTAATATTTTAAAGCAGGTATTTTATTTGTTTCGACTAAAACAATAGTTTTAGCATAAAATATCAGATTTTGAGTCAAGAATCTAACAAATTCTGTTAAAATTATTATTTTCTCTAATTCAAAACAATATTATCTTAACTGAACATTTCACTGGCTTTGATTTAAGATACAATTATTTTCATCGAAAAATATAGTTTTTAATAAGTGACGTCGCAGATTTAAGAAAACCATGATTTTGGCGCAAAATAAATTATATTAAAGCAAAATATTTTTTTTTTTCAAACGAAGAAAAATAAAATGTTGCATATAAAAATGTATTTATTTTATACAAGAACATTAACTGTCTTAGGGTAATTAATTTAAGTTTGGTTGATCTAAAACGAACATTTATTTGGTTAAAAAAAAATTTGTTCATACGAAAAGAAGTTTATCAATTTCGATTGATAAAATGATTTTTTTTCTGGGAAATAATATTGCCTTCTGTGAACAAAATATGTCCAAAATAGTTGGATTTCTTGACTGAATGCAAATTACTTTGGTGGAATAGAACTTGGAAACTCTTTTTTTTCCGTGTACAAATTTTTATCCCCTTTTTTGTGCTCTTGGGGATGATTTTCCAAAAACGGTGAAATATTTGCTTGGCCTTGTGAGAAAATAAGCTTTTAAAGTTAGATAGCTTTACCTACAAAAATTACAAAATTGTCATAAAAAAATACATCCCGTATTTTGCCTTATAGGGGATCATTTTTCAAAATCGGTAAAATTTTTAACAAAAAGGCCAAATACCAAGTTTTATGCATTTAGCTTTAAAAATTAGATGTTTTTAAACGAAACTCCTGTTTGAATCAAGAAAAACGAGTTTGTGTGTAAATTTAAATATTTTTGTACAAGTAGATATCATACTATTTACTGATTTTTAAAATATCTACACGCGCACGAGGTCGCTGAGCTTACTATTTGTAAAAAAATGTAACTGACCGTACCTTAAAGTTATACAATAACTTATAAATTTGCCAAGAAGGCCTTTTTAGGACTTTTTAATTGCAATATCGAGTGATTATGAATTACATTTGTAATTCTATTAATTGTTCAACCTTTTTAAATAAGATTTACGACTAGACAGCAAAAAATACTTGATATGTGACAATTATCAATATATATATTTATCTACTTTTAACATATATTAAAAAAAAGCCACGAGTTAATTTGTCTGTTTTAAGAAGAGTACATAGTTTTTAGCCATATACTTATGACAAAATGGCAAAGACTTGTCATGACCGTCCGCTCGTACGTACAATTTACATATACACATATTCTACCATTTTTTTATAGTTTTTAATGAAATATTCCAGAGTACCTCCTTATATAAAATATCTTTGAGAAAGTTAGTATAACGCGTCCAAAAATAGTAATTGCTTTTCTATTTCCTTTACGTTTTAATTTGCGACTATTTTTTATTATTAATATTTTAATTCGATGTGATAATTTCTAAAACTTATAAAACTGCTAAGTTTAAAAAAAATTGGAATTCATGGAAGTCGATGAATTTTTGGTACAAAATGTATCAAAAAATATACTTGTTATGAACAAAAATGAACCACTATTTTGTTTTTATAATAAGTGATTTTTAAACATTTTATACCAAAAACCCAAAAATAAAAAGCCCAGGCTATTTATATTTATATATGTATGAAAGCGAATTACCACTCCTTCGCTCAAGAAATTTTAAAAACTACTGACTTACGAAGCTGGAATTGAGCATGTAACAATCCCTTATAGGGATATATCCCTTATAGGATTAATATTTCCACTTAGAAAGGAAATGACGAAGTCACTCCTTTGCGACATTAAGAAATGACAAACAACAGACTCGTTTTTATGTTTATAATTCAAGTATAATTTTTATGTAAATTAGAACAAACTGTGTAATAAAGTAGAAGTACAAAATATATATTTTCAGAAATAACCCAGGTAGGTATAATGTTGTTATATAATCATGTTAACTTCATTTTCTCTAAAAGAGGATGTTTCTCTAAAACCGCACTGTACGCGACCATTTCGGTTCTAAAGTGTGAGAATTCCCTGCCGATGGCGAGCGATGCGATAGTAGAAAGTAGCCGTGAGCATAATTTCGAACAATTCCTCAGAACACATCCCATTGTACAAGCGGTAGAACACACAGAGGGAGGCAAAGTCTCTCCTCAGACTTAAGGGCTCCATATGGCAAGTGAGTTTGGGATCGTCGACAATTCTCACAGCCCGTCACCCACCCCGAGATGGCAGCAGTATTCCATATGAGGCCAAACTTGAGACTTGTAAGGCAGCATCCTTTGCCCCGACATTAAGTACTGCTTCGCTCTCTTGAGTACACAAAGTTTTTTCGGAACTAAACATCGCTGGAGATGTCAACACCAAGGATCCCACTGCTCTTGGAGACGGAGAGGGAAGTGTTCTGGAATTGTGGGACTGCAGTGAATGGGGTTTCCTGAGCGGTGAACACGCAGACTTGTGTCTTTGTAGGGTTGAATCGGACCAAGATTTCCCGTCCCCAGTCGGAGACCTCGGTCAAAGTGGTCTCGATTTGAGACCCAAGTTCTCCATGCTTTACTTCCACTACGAAACGAGGGATGCTTGCACGGCCCGTTTAATAAGCGTCTCCAGTAGAGTAATCAATTAGAATTTTAATTTTTATAACACATTTATAACTTAATTTTACTATAATATAACATAATAATGGTAAACCAAATTATCTGTGATTTAAATAACAACAGTAGGTATAATATGATCCGGTGATTTCGTGTCCTAATGTTACTGAGGATCCCAAAACCTTTCTACAATAAACTTTACAATAACTATAATTTTTGTTAAGAGCCAGAACAATTTTGTATACAACGCGGATTACGAACGTAGTATTGGCGAAAATTACTTAATAGTGACATCTCAAATATTGTTATTTGTATTAAAAATCTGACAATCACAGCCCTGAGTTTTGTTTTAAGCAATATTGTAATAAATTTTTATTAATAAAATATAATACGAAAAAAGGCACGAACTGCAGATAAACTATGTGATTTTGTTCTTTTGAGAAAATTTTATTGTATTAATGTTTTTGCTAATTTTCACCCTTGTAATTAAAATTTAGTGTCTTTAAATATTTTTTACTTATTTGGGTTGATTTACTCACTTTTTACCTGCTCTTAAGAAATGCAGCAGTTAAACAGCAACAGAATTATTAAAACCGGACCAGCAGTTCCGCGACAGGACTGGACAAATAAACAATAACATACAATAATTTTCATTGTGACTAAGCAAAAAGTTTCCACCGAACCGAACCGACTTCTGCTCGAGCGAATCTGCAGGAAAAAACAAGTACTTATACATAAATCTTTCATAGTTTGAATCTTGAAACTCAAGAATAGGCTGTTAGGAGCTAAAACCATATTCCTGGTTATAAGCGTTGTGCGTTGTTTCATCATACCTACCAGTCACAAGGTCTTAAGTGCAGGACATACACAGGCTGGTAGGTAATAAAACTCATAAACTGCATTTATGTATTAATTTCTAACACTCCTTTGATTTTAAAAGAATTGGATCTGAACCGCTTACGTCCACGGACTTCCCACGGACCGAAGAAGGTCATCAGTCCACCAAATGAGAGAGCATTCCCACAATGCGTTTTCTGGGTCACGGTATCCATTCCAGAACTTTTTTCCTATATTTCATCGGTTATGGCCTGAACATTTCCACATTTTCGTACTGATTCTTTAAGCTATGTCGGCCACAACAGTTCTTCTGGATCTTTTCGTTTCATATCTTGTCGGGTCTCGATAATCCGAGTCTGAGCATAGCTCTTCCTATAACCTCCTATAACCTCCTATAGCTCATGAGTCGATCCACTATTATACTTTTTTTTTATCCAAAAAAAATATAGTAACTCCAATAGGGATCGTTTTCTAATCCATAAACATTCCCACTGTCGAGCACTTAGGTATTATTTCACCATACGACACCTAACTACGCACCAAGAAATGGAACTAGTAATATATTTGTAAATCATACTAGCTGGCCTGGCAGATGTTGTTCTGTCTTTTCAATTGTATCTCTCGTCCGCGCTATTTATTTTGTTTTCGCTTAGGATTTAATTCTTTCTGTCTTTCTTTTTTGCTTGACTACTAAGGGTTGTTTCTGACTTTTTTACATTTTGCTCGAATCCTAAGAGTTGTAACATGGTATTTAATAGCCTATGACCTTGTTCAAGAATTGGGCCATCAAATGCAAAAATATTTTTAGAAATCTGACTGGTTGTTCCAAAGATTAGCGCGTTCAGATAAAAAAACGCTTTAGCTTTATTATACATTTTAGTAAAGATAAAACTCGATAGTCTTATTTAATAAAACGATTTCTGCCATCCTAAGCGGTAATACAGAACGACAAAAAAGTTTGTGTGAGAGTACAACTGTATATTATAATACAGTCCCACCGCCACGTCTGTCTGTCTGCCTGTCTGAAAAAAAAACCGGCTAAGTGCGAGTCGGACTCGCGCAAGAACGGTTCCGTTCCATTATTTATAAAAACGGCAAAAAAAAATTACGTTTTTGTATGGGAGCCCCCCTTAAATATTTGTTTTATTTTAATATAATTAATTATTTTTAAAGTGAATATATAACTAAATTCTTAATTTCTGTGAATATTTCTAGCATCATCCTGTTGCCGTTAACAATATCGAGCAAAAAAAATCACGTTTGTTGTATGGGAGCCCCCTTAAATATTTATTCTATTCTGTTTTTTTAGTATTTGTTGTTATAGCGGCAACAGAAATACATTATCTGTGAAAATTTCAACTGTCTTACTAAAACAGTTCATGAGATACAGTCTGGTGACAGACGGACGGACGGACGGACAGTAATAGGGAGTCTTAGTAATAGGGTCCCGGTTTTTACCCTTTGGGTACGGAACCCTAAAAATTACTGACCGGTTTTCATAAGGTTTTCCTAATGGACGGAGTGATTCACGAGGAAGGTTAAGGTGTATAATTCATTAATTGAATTGAATTCATTAATGTTTTGTGTAAACTGGCTGAAATATGACGTTGAATGTTAAAGATGTCGAAATAAAATTATGCCGCCTAGGAGCTTTATTGGCGTCTTTTAAGCTGTACCAATGCATATCTATCTTCTAATATTAACATACAATAAATACAATAAACATTTATTAACGGAACCCTACATTAAGCATGACGACATGCTCTTGGTTATATAATAATTACATATTTAAAAAATGTGTATATTCCCTATTGCGCCCATGTGAAGCCGGTCTGGGTCGCAAGTAGTATTTACAAGAATACCTAAATAATAAATAATTTACACGAACAAAGTCGGTGGCAATTATGTACCTACATTAAAACAAATACATATATTTATAAGTACTAGTGTCACGAAAACCTTATTCCAGATAAAGTACTTAGTTCAAGACCGTATCTTAAATTACAAGTTCTGTAAGCTGATACTTTACTGACGAAGGACCTAATATCACAAATGGAACGAAACGAACGACATATTTGATGCGATTTACTTCAAACATACAAGTAGATGCGCCTAATGTTATTTGTGGGCACAGTTTTGTTTTATTAATGACTTCTAAATTAATGAATGATTAAGAGTATCTCTTGACATTATTGTAAATGGCTTAGAGCAGTGATCTTAATGTTTCAAAGTGTCAATTTTACACAATTTTCGTGTTTATATGGGTCAAGTGTTTATTGGCATTTAATATGAAAAGTAACTTTACAAAGAAAGTAATAAATTTAGAGTTTTAATAAATTTTAATATATTTAGAGTTTAGTAGTCAAATAGCTAAAACAGAAATTATAGACGTCCGTTTTAACAAATCAAATCAAACAATATTTCTTCAGATAGGTTTCTGAGAACACTTTTGTATCGTCAATACAATGTAAGCAATGTTAATTACTGACAAAAAGAGCTGGCAAGAAGTTCTACTAAAAGTAATAATACAATACTTTCTTTCAATCTTTTGACGTGACAACGTCTTATAAATTGGTTTGCCGGGTGACACTTCAAGAAACTGCGTTACGCTCCGCTCACGTTATGCGCTCACAATGAGAGCGAGTGAGAGGCACGCGGCATGGTTAGCCCGCCTAAGAGCGAGAGAGACAGACATAAAAAGTGAAAGGCACAAGTTGTCACGTAAAACTTACTCGCCCGTATACCGACTTTACAGGCAACCAGTTTTTTTTTGATACACTTAGTAATAAAATAAGTTAGTAAGCTACTAAAAACAAAGTCAAACACATGTTAATTATTGTTTTTTGTTTTTATGTAGCAAAGGGGGCGCACCATGTGAAGCGTCAAATATCGTCAATCGAGTAAAGGAATTCAGATATTTAAGAGCACTCCGATTAGTAGGGATTAGTAGGTACCATCATAATTATATTCTTGCACAATCATATGTATACTAAACTTACATACACTTAAAAATATCCATACTATCCATGTATATAATAAATATAGTACTATAAAATAAAGTAACTATGTCTGTCAGTCTGTCTGTTAGTTCTACACGCTCAAACCACTGTACCGATCAAGATTTTTTTTTATAGCACTAAGGTGGCAAACAAGTTTACGGTCAAGATAGTGTTCGATCGATAAGTATACCCAGATTTTTGACTGTGTCTTTGTATAGCATAGATACTCCGTTCACAGTTACTAACGGGAGTTAGTAACAAACACACCATTTAACTTACTTTCACTTCGGAGACAAGCCAAGCAAGGGAAGAAGAAGTGAGAAGAAACTTCCCGGGTGTACACCAGTTACCATCAATCACACAGGAACCAAGTCACCAAATACACAAAATATATGCAAATATGTGCAAACACGTCTATACAGACAGTTTCGTTATGGTCTTCTATCCGTCAGTTCGTCCGTATGTCACAGTCTAATAACGCTACCGTCATTACATGGACACAGTATATACGTAGTATTTTACAGAAAGGTGTGTTATGTAAACCGTTTGACTTTTGTTACGAAGCTGAGAAAATTATAAGGTAAACACTAAATATTTCATCTAAAATTAAGATCACTCCTAAATTGGCATGACTACATTTTATTAGGTACCTAGAGTAAAATGGACATTGGGATGGTTAATTTGCCGTATATTATTTATCTGTGAAAAGCAAAACATTTGCCGCGAACAGGGATCATGCGATTTTACTGGTCAACTTATAACAGGACAGGTTATAGTAGTAGTGCCCAGTTACCAAATGCACCGGCTAGGTGCTCAGAAGATAGAAGTTTAGGTAGAGGGAGTTCAGAGGTCAGTAAAGAAACCGCTTTTCAAGGGTAAGGCAGGTTATAATCGTATACTCTTTCACTTTTATCATAACAGACTTTAATGAACAATATTATCCTAATCACATAAGGTGATTCTTAACCCCTAAGAATATCTACACAGAAGCTACCTATTTTACAATAGTATAGAACTACCTAAATAAGTAGAAAGATAGAAAACGCAAGCCTGCCTACGCAGAGTTTTAAAGTGTATGGTTTTCTAGTCTTTATTAGGGATCGAATAACAAATATGGTTTCTTCGGCCTAGAGGCCGATCCGAAGTCTTGCTCGTTGAAGACACCCCTCAGGTCACCGCCGCCGTATCCAGTAGACGCGGACGGGACTGAATTTAAGTGACCTATCAACGTGTATTAAGTAATGAGATATGCCGCCCGTGGCAGGCACAAGGTAAGGCCGCACGTGGCTGGCACAGTGCAAGATTGCACATGAGCGCAGTTCGCCCCGTAGCCTCGGTGTGGAGCAGTTCGCCCCGTAGCCTCGGTGTGGTGCGGTTCGCCCCGTAGCCTCGGTGTGGAGCGGTGTTCAGGAAAGCACCACTACCGCACAGGCCGAGGATTTGGAGTACAGGATACTCCAGGCAGGCCGAAGATTTGGAGTGTTAAGGACTCCTGGCCTCCCTCAGTGCAAACGCAGCTAAGCAGCTGCAACGGCCTTTGCCGTAGTCGCGAAGAGTAGGGTTTATATCCGAGGATATAGGATGGAAACCCCCACGAAAAAACCGTCGTGCTAAGAGAACTTCGGTTTTTTCACAATTAAGTATTAGTATAATTAGTAGTAGAGATTGCAACCCGGTATGTTTTTCAACCCGGCCGGGTCCGGTAACATTCGCCGCCTTGACAACAACGGTCGAGTTGATTTGTTAGGATGAAACCTTTAAAGTATTTTACGAAAATTTGCTTTAAGTAAATGGTGGAAAAATAAAATGGTTCAAGGTTACGGAATTATATTTATTTCAAACCAGCAAATCAACAATAATCAGTCTCACGAGTTTTTTATACAGAATTAGTTAGTTTAGTTTCACTTATGAACGGAATAGTAACATTAGTGTTACTAATTAAGTTTAAGCAAGCATTAGTATTCAGGAATTAAGTTTAGGATAGAAATGATCTTCCACGCGCTGATGAAATGCCTGGATTTAGAGGATTTCGAGAAAAAGTTTGGCAAGTAGTCAGATTTTTTAAGAATTCGCCTGCAATTTAATTACGTACGTAAAGAAAAAGACCTGCTTGCTTAAAGTTAATTACTGATGCTAATGTAACTATTTGAAAACATAGTATTAGAATAAGAAACTAATAACGAAGCCTAATGTACTAACCTTAGATAGATAAAGTTTGGTAGCTTTAGTAAAAACAAAACAAATTCTTAAGAGCAATAACTATATTCTTTTGATAATAACAATAACTTTAGGTATTACGACTATCAGAACTATTTTCTACAAGTTGGGGCTGCCGTGCCGCAGTTTTCGTACCTACCGGGCCCGGCCACCAGGCCCGGTATGAATGGCCGGGCCCTGTGGATGTCTGCCCGGCCGGGCCCGGTTTGCAATCTCTAATTAGTAGCCGTCATAGAGTTGACGCTTTACTTTAAGCAGATAATTGAAAGTATTTAGTTCCAATTAAAATTAAAATAGAATTTTTCTATGTCCGTATAGAAACCAACACCAATAAGTATGATGACAAACCCAATGTCATAAGAAATCAAGACTCTTTTGATCTCGAATTTTGAAATCATGGGTTTGGTAATAGACCTAAGAATGGATGCCTGGAAACTTCCACTGTTTCTACGTCATCCGGTCCTTTCCCGGAGACGGACCATCGGAAACGGTCGTTCCGTTATAAACTTTATTAAAGTAATAATGATCAATTACGTATCTTCTGATAAGATGCACCTACAGATCCCTATTTAGGTTTAAAGTTTGCAGTTAATTATTAGTGAATATTTAATTGGTTATGCCAATATTAGTTCAAATAGGCATAACCAGCAAAATAACATGATTTCGGTACGCTGTTTTTTTTTCTTTTTACAAATAATTTATAGCAAATTTTAAAACGGTAGGGTTTCTGTAGATGCATCCTATAAGAAGATACGGAATTGGTCACGCTTACTTTATAACAAGTGAGGTTACCAACAAAATAGCATGAACCCGTTTGTCGGCAATTTTTGTGTGTTGTGCGGATGACACTGATAATTTAAGACAAACTAAGAAGAGCAGGGATTTCATGAAATAGGTAATAGGTCAACTTTATATTAAAAGCGTATTTTGTAGTATTTGCAAAATAACTTGATCCCTATTCGCGACAAATTTTTGGTTTATTTACGGCAATTTCCTTCCATTTTACTTTAGGATAGTATTATATTATCTGTGCTTGACACTATTTAAATATATCATAAGTTTTTATTTTTTGTGCAATGTCAAGTATTCTGAGTTATCTTTTCTTGTCTCTCTGTATTGAAGTAATTAATGAACAAATTCGCGCTCTATGTGAGATGTCGTCGAATAAGTTCCTAAGTCACCTTTTATCTACAATATTGATAAAAGTACAGTAAGGCCTAAGAATTTTATCTATTTTGCGAGTATACTTCGGTAGCTAAAAAATTATGTCTCTTAGTTTTAAGCCGCGTCTTCGAAAAAAGTCTGTAAGATATGGCTCCAGCTATGGTGGATACAAACGGCTTTAACAAAATAAATAAATATACAGATTGGTATCTATATATATATTTTAACGTAAGCAGTTATCTAGGACTGTTTTATCTTTAACATCACAACAATTTTCAATTGACCAAAACCTTAAACGAACGGTTAAAAAGTTGCCAATTTATAATTTCTGGTTTGGTAATTATAATAACATTTTCAGTACAACCAGTTGCGATCTGCAGTAAGAAAAAGAATAACTAAATCGGCGCCTGCGCATATCGATTAAGTATAAATTGAGTCGACGAGTCGGTAAAGTTATCAGTCTCACTGTACAGTCGAGAGGATACACAAGCAGACATGTTCGCTAAATTGGTGAGTTAATTCTGCCTTCCTTAACTGTTTATGACGATCAAATTTTATAGTAAAATTTTGTTTGATAATGATTAAGTTTAAAAAGTCAGTGGTAGCCTTATGATGCGATGTTTTTTTCCTGTGAGGGAAAGGTTCAAGTCCAGCATATTACCAATGAGTCTTTTTCTTATTTTCTTAAGTACGTTGTTACTGAATTTTTTGGTCGAGGAAAACATCGTGAGGAAACCTGCACACCTATGTTAAAAAGACGCTTGTAAAGTTCACAATCCGCACTGGACCCTCGTGATGGTCTATATAGCCCAAAAGCCCTCACCTAAGGCGAGGGTAAGTCGTGCTCTGACAGGCTGGTAATGACACTCATAAACTGTCCCTACTGCATTCCAGAATTATAGGAAAGTACATGAGGCATGCCTGTGAAGTGTTAAGTGACATGTGGTGGCCAATTATTGGCGTTGTCAAAGATTAAAGTGTTCCTAATAATAATGGCCGGAAGAACCACTCTAGTTTTATGAGGCGGCACAGTGCGGCTAACAGGCCGTTGTAGTTTTTTTCTTGGCCTGTCTCCTAAATAGTTGCCTAAAGCCAAAAAAACAGAAACAGAATATCAGTTTATTCTCATTAATGTATTCTTATATAACACCAAGACCGGCTTATTATTTTTTTTATATTAATATTTTGGTTAACGTATTTATTGTAAGAAAATAGTCATTTAAAAAATAATACTATTTATTTAAAAAGCGAGCGCAGCAAGTGTTTTCAAAGGCACGCATTTGGAAAAACCTTACGCTGACGTATCATACAACGTTTTTCAATGCATTTTGCGAGGAAGTAAAAGTTAGACATAAATATAAACTTCGTCAGAACAAATCTTCTTCTCAACAAGTCTTTAGTAAAAAGTAATATTTACTAAAGACAAAGCAGTTTTGCAATGAAATGGCGTGCTTTTTTGCGGAGGCGCGCAAACCGGTTTTTTCTGCCCTACTTACAGCCAAATAATGTTCAATATATATTTGTGTTTGCGAAAACAATTTAAGATATGTATTTTTAAATGAGATATTCTAGAATTTAATGATAAATTATGTCGTAGGGTGTAATCATCTACTAATTACTTATAGAGCGTGCATACTTATGAATTCTACTCTGTGATGTAAGGTGCAAAATCAAAATTAAAACCATTTTTGCACGCGTGGAATAATGTAGTGTTTTAATTAACGCGTGCTCTAAAGAGTATCTTTCCGCATAATTTGTACACATAATAAATAAGACTTTACAAGCAACTGCATTGAAAACGGTAATTATTGTTTAAATTACAGTATCTAATACCTTTAAACAAGCAATGCAATGAATCTCGGAAACGGCTCCAACGATTTTCATGAAATTTATTATGCAGCGGGTTTCGGGGGCGATAAATCGATCTAGCTAGGTTTCATTTTTGGAAAAGTTGTTTTATCTGTGTTTTCATGCAATGATATGACTCATGAAAAATATGACTCTTTCTGGCTTCTATTGGCGACTAGTAATACTATTATTTTGACCAACACAGCAAAATTAAACCTACTTGACAATAGATGGCGTTGTAACGAAAAACGAGCGAAGGTACTGATTAATAAAAACAAGTAGAAAATATACATTTAATTTTTAAACGATACCGGTAATTTTTATGGAACTAATAAATAAATATAAGTTCTATAATATTAAGAGAACTTTATTATAGTCTGTAATTTACTTTGACATTGAGTGCCTTATTAAAATGCATTAATCCTATTAGTAATTCATACCACACCTGTTTGTTTGTATGTCACAATTAGTCGTACACCTCCGTACCTACCTTGTCACTACCATTTCTGAATTTATAGCCATGAGAATTACTTTTGACATCAATATATGAATAGCAGTAATATATAGTTTTAAGATATACTTACCACAACCAATATGGCATATAAACTTTATAAGTTATATGTATGTATACTATGTATGTTATAGACAAAGTGTAGTGTGTGTATAGGAATTATTAGAGTGTAGGTTAGATTCTCAAGTAGGATAATAAGTATGTAATTGCAGGTTTTGGACATAATTTTGGTAAGGTTTGTGTAGGTTACCGTAGCCTAATAGCAAAAATAAATTTCATAAGGTTTTGTCATTTCCGTCCGTGTATCAAGGCCAGTATTTGTGAACCGCTACCTATGGCCATACTGTCTTTTTAATAATAGCTCTTCATACATAAAACAGATGGATAAATAGTAGATTTTTGCACCAAGTAGAAAGTAAAATCTTGCTGCGACTCGTGTTAGTTTGGCATCAGAGATTCCATGCGGAGTAGAAACTATGATAAAATGGATTTTCGTAGAACATTTATGCACTGGAAACTCGGGACGAAATGATGCTTTTATGCATCAAATATTCCTGCATTGTTTTGTAAAAAACAAACTGTTTATGCCCAGCGTTGCCTGCCATTCTCAATTATCTCTCATACGCGCGCTAATTTTCTGATTTAATTTTTATATATCATAAAAGAACCACTTCCGTTTTCATTTTAGGTAAACAATTATGAAATAACTCAAAACCTAGTTGGAATAAAAAAATCATCAATGATAAAGGCTTTTAACTATTCAACTTTAAGTGTTAAATAGCACAAATTCTGAGAAAATTGCGTAACTAATGATAATTATTTTTCATACTACGTAAAATCAAACTGTTATGTGGACTGTTCTGTTAAAATTTACCCAAAACAAAAAAAAATCAGATTTTAACGATAAAAATGACAGCCAAATATATTTATTAAAATATATCATGATAATATACTGCATCATTACGCAAATATTGCTTCAAACAAACCTTAAATCCTTCACTTAGCCAACAAGTCTAAATTCCTATAAGTAATTAATTACCTATTATCATACCAACAATATTGCACGAAACACGCAACGGGGCATTACACGCCCTGCTAGGACTGCAATACAGGGTTGCAAAACGTAACACCTACCACTGTTGCATGTAAGTACATACATTCGGTAACGACGTAACGGTACATTGAATTATTAAGCCTATACGGTGATTAGGTACGAATAACACGGTAAAATCATAGACAATTATATGGAAATTGGTCACATATTTAAGATATAAAGGAATATTGGTAGGTACTGAGAGATCTAGCCCTGTTTTTTCTTTAGAATATTTTTGCGCATTTTTAGGTGGAAGTTAAATATTGATATAATAGTAGCAAGAGTCGATTTTTCCGAACTCCAAACAGGTCAATAGATCTGTAATTACTTTGGCTCTTAAACGGTAGTTTTTTTGATATCATTTGTTCCTATGCATATAGTTACGTCGTCGCCATGGTTTCAGCCAAAAGATGCCAATGCTGAACGTAGGATATGTCTCTACAACGCAATATTTGACCCGGCTTGAGCCGCTTGCTCGCGCCTGTAGCTCTAACCAGATCGACAACCTTTATTCGCCATTCGCTTCGACGAGCGATGCAGCTAATGAAAAAGGGATTAAAGTAGTAATTGTAAAACCACAAAATCGGATGTACTGATGAAGAACAAAATTATCTAAATAAGTCACATAATTCAACTCCCCGATTTTACATTTATACCAATTACTCGAGTTCTTGGTTTTTTCTTTTTATTGTCATTACGAGTATCAAAATATCTGTTGATTTTATTACAATTTTGACAACTTTGTTTTTCATCCGTAGTACTTATAAACAGTGTAGCAATGTAGTTCTTAGGACACTTTTAATGTGAAATACTTAATTTTATTTATTTTGTGTAACACTGTAATTAAAAATAAGTAGTTTTTAGAGTTATGTTTTGTCTATAGATTGTAGTTTGCGCCCTGGCCGCGGTAGCGCTGTCTGCCGAGTACCCGGCCGGAGTCCACCCCGCCGTTTGCCCCAACTACCCCTTCTGCGATGCTGATGCTCTGGCACGACACACCCCATCCGGGATCCCTATCCCCCCATGGGTGTCCAACCCTGGGCTGCTACCTGTAGCTCCAGCCGAGTAAGTATATCACTGATATTTTAAAAAATAATTTAGTTAGGTAGTAATTTCATTACATATTCCTTTAACACCTGCATCTCTTGCCCAATACTATCATAATAAATTGTAACTAAAACATACACACAAAAGTGTGTGGGTTTATTCCTCTAGTAACGTAATATCTTTTTATAAGGATGAATACAGGCTAGTAGTAATTGTGTTGAGTAAGATATCTACACCTATTTGGTCTTTAAAAAAAGTACATGGCTCAGGCATTGCTTTGATGTTGAGAAGTCATAGGAAATTTGGTCTTGAACAGAAGGATGGGACTTGATCATTGATTTGACTTCAAGAAATCAATACCTCTGACCAATAACAAAAAATAAACGAACACTAAAACTAATCCGTACTTATCTGTAACGATAAATATAAATAAATAAATATTTTTTGATACACCTACTTCATAATTTTATTATTACATATAGACATACACTAGCCTCCGTTGATACTTGTAAAAAGCAGAGATTTTCAACTACGGGTTTGTCTGTACAATAAATTTAAAGGTTGTTATTATTTTGTTACAGTCCTGCCGCACGTTATCCAGCTGACTTCCCAGCAGCCCTTTGCCCCAACTATCCTTACTGTTGGTAAGCAAACAAATCCCGCCATATTATAGAAAAAATATATACTATGATTTTTGCAGGCCAAATCTCGCATCGTAAAGCCAAATTGTGAATTTTACACTGTCATAAAGTAAATACTTTTCTTATGAGAGCAGCAAAACTTTATTTCATATTGTAAAAAGTGTATAAAAAATGTAAATAAAATTTATTTAACTAAATCTAACTATTTTTTTTAATTACCTAGCAATGAGAATGACATAATCTAATACCTATAAACGAGCATATGTGTGTGTGTGTATATAGTCATTGGTACTATGACATGGGATGCCGTGGCAGAAAACTTAAGTAAAATCAACGGGAATCGTAAGTAAGTGTGCGTGAGTAGTGCAGCTACATCTCACCCACTGATGGTATCAAAGACACATTAGAAATAGATTAATAGTTACATCAGTTATCAGGGCGAAAAGCACTTTTATGGCTATGCTTTACCAAAGCTGTAAACTAAAATGTAAGTAGCACGTAAAATTTTAAAACATATAAAAAACTGGTTGCCTGTAAAGTCGGTATACGGGCGAAAGTTTTACGTGACAACTTGTGCCTTTCACTTTTTATGTCTGTCTCTCTCGCTCTTAGGCGGGCTAACCATGCCGCGTGCCTCTCACTCGCTGTCATTGTGAGCGCATAACGTGAGCGGAGCGTAACGCAGTTTCTTGAAGTGTCACCCGGCAAACCAATTTATAAGACGTTGTCACGTCAAAAGAGTAAGAAGGGAAGGATTTTTTTATGAAACAAAGACATTTTTAATCATATTTTTACGTCATTACATTTAAGTCAGATTTGAGCTAATTCGTGGAAATAATTGTAATTTAAGTAGTCAAGCCAAGAGGCTTAAGAAAGCGACCTTGCCACTGCTTCATTATACAGTTTTTCACGAGGGATAGTAATTTCGGATTCCATACCGTACATCTTTCGACTTTTTTGCCACAACTTTCTTAACGCCTAAAAAGCTATGAATTTATAATAGTAGGATGGTATACATAGTCCTCACACTATTTTGAGTTTTTTTTTTAGGTAGGTCGGTACATATATGTATTTTAGGATTTTATAATTTAACGCCCAATTTTATTTGAAAGAAAAGGGTTGAAAGGGTGACCGGGGTGAAGGTACCTTAAGTATGGATAAAATCAAATAAAAATTCAATTAAAGGACATATTCCTTTATTTTCTAAAACTGGTAAAACTGCATTCAAAGATTTTTATAAATCACGTTTTGCAACCGGGAACCGAACCCCTGTTATTTTAAAAAAACAATCTGTGTTTTATTATTTTGATCGAAATAGTTATTCATAAAGCCAAATTTCTTCTAAGTTACATAGTATCCTAAGTTAAGAATTAGTAGATAGATAGAAATTATATTTATTATTCTACGAGAAAACGGTCAGAATTTTACTGAACAACTTAATTTATTTTAACAAAGATTTATAGTTACAAACGGGACTATTAAATGGCTTCTTTGGATCTAACACAGTTAGAATTTTTCATCGGAACCCGGATTTCTTATTAGAGCAAGAAATCAAAATTGCTATCATCAATATATTTTAAGGTAAGTTTTCAGCAAGGTACTTTCCGTCCAATATTCACCTTTTGTTTAAAACCTTTATAACCAATGAATGTATCAACCCTTTTTTAATTAGGTACTTAAATAAATTATATATAATAATATATAATTATTATAAATTAATTAAATTTGTTAACATAATTATTATAAATTAATTAAATTACATGTTTTTTGTGTATTGTTTATCAATTGCCAACATTGCAAAATATCGATAAAGAAATAAACGAATCGCTAACGAAATCAGCCAGACGGGTTCAAGAGGTTGAAACGCCGTGCACTACGTTCTGATGTAAAAATCTATATAATCAAAAAAATTTCAAAAATAACTTTGTATTTGATACTTAATAAATTATGGCAAGACACCTAAAACTAATTCATATAAGTGTAAGAATACTATAAGAAGTGCTCCTAGTACTATGACGTCACAATCGAAATGGCTATTATGAATTTCACTTATATTTATATGCTTTTCAATAATTAAAATTCATTATTATAAAAGGATTAAATATAAAGGTATAGTATAATTTCATAGCAATAAAGCATGTTCAAAAATTTATTCAGTGTTATACAACTAAAGCCTTTGCTGTTAGAACCTTATATAATTATTTTAGAGGTAAGAACTTGTTGCGAACTTGTCAGTTTTACATAGGACTTCACCAACAGAAGGGGTAATTGGGACAAAGAGCTGGGTCCATATCGGCTGGGTACCCTAACGCAACAGTGATGATGGCGGAACTGTGACAAAGTAAAACAAGGAAATATTAGTAGTGAAGTAAATAATAAATCCAAACATAAAATATACATGAAAGATGTAAGTAGATTTAGTTCAAGTCGTGATTACGTCTTATACGATTGATAACACCCATCTACAGAAACTACTAGCACCTGAAAACGATACACATTAATTTATGTAGATTAAAAGTACAACTTTAACTACGCTTATAATGAATGCCTTCATGGCTTATTTGGGAGTGATTCTGTTTGCTAAACTGAGCGCGTGGTGTCTGTAGTCTGTTATTTCTATGTATATTATGATGTGACCAGATGGCACTTTGTGATATGTTAAGAAATATTCATTTATTTATTTAATGTGATAGCCGAAGAAACATCTAACACTACGACAGTGGCTCTACCTGTCCAAAACATCAGCAATATATGGCTTAATCAGTCAGATGTACGACTTTCTTTAACTTTGTTTACGTACGACAGGACTTGCAACCCGATCTGTCGGTCTGATCCGTATGTCAATAGGCAAATTGGGAATGGGGGTCGATATGTTAGCGAAACCGAGCAGTAACGACCATACCAATCGGTCCTACGGATCGTATGCAGGTCTTGGCGTTCGCAGACGCTTTAAGCACTTTATAAGCGCGACCGATGCATTGCGACCTAGATAAAGTGCAATTAGACTCGAAGTTAAATAGCTATACACATCATTTGCACACGAGATAAGGTATTCAATGATGAATATTCAGTCATCGAATCCGTCAACAAACACTTTTTTATGTAGCTTATTTAATTAGCAATAATATTTTTCAACCTAATATCACATATCTTAATAAAATATGAATAGATATAATTCTAATCTATCTATTTATATTTCTTTTATATGTCATGTGAATTCGTTCCTCTTTAAAACGTCTGTCGTACCAGTTGCAGTGGGATTATATAGCTATCTTACCCTACAGTTTTGAAATGCAGTAATATCAAGCACTATGTTTAATGACCATACAAACGTAACTAAAGTTCACAAAATTAAAAATAAATCAGTAAGGCCTGCGTTATAAAAATTGATTTCTCTACAATTGCCGTAGTGACCCTGCCTCTCTTATTATTGTACTTACTCGGCAGAATTATCAGCTGACAAAACAGGATTTGAATCCAACTTTGGTGTGGATATTCCAGAAGGGGTGTATGGTGCCAGGTCTTTGTTATCGCAATAGGGGTAGTTGGGGCACACAGTAGGATAGTGTCTGTCCGAAAATTGCGGTCTCTCATCAATTCTGCAATACAATTATAATGTTTCTTGATAAAATAGGTCACAGTGAAAAAAAAAACGTGACGGATCTTCCGTTCAAAATAAGGTTATTGAGGGTTTCGAAGATGGTGATCGGCAATCGCGTCACATTTAAAAAATATCTAAGGTTTTATTATATATCTACTTACTTAGTGAATGCTGAAGAAGGATTTAAAACTTGTAGATATATGGGGTTATCTGAAGTGGTATATCGCGTCAACCCATTAGCATTACAATAGGGGTAGTTGAGGCATACGGAGGAATAGACTTCAGGAGAATTTGTCAGTTCGATAGTTCTTCCGTGACTGCAAAAATATTTGAAAACTTTTACAGAATTGCTTAAGAAGAAGGTTATTAATAGTGTCATAGTTGTAATCTTAAAAAAATCAAACAATGTTTTGTAATGTGTACCCTTTTTTTAACATTCTACTTATTTGTTTTAAATTTAAAACCGGTTTTTTTTTGTACTTACTCGGCTCTAGCTACAGGGACCTGGCTAGGATTAAACACCCACGGAGGTATAGGACTTCCTGAGGGGGTGTATTGTGCCAAGACATTGACGTCACAATAGGGGTAGTTGGGGCATACAGCGGGGTGTAGTCCAGCAGGGTACTGCACCGAAAATGCCACCGCAGCCAGTGCATTAGCAATAATCTGGGGATAAACTGAACCATATAATACATATAAATGACCATGGTGGCTCCTGCTTAGAGTGAGTTTGCGTATATAGTTGTCTTCTTCTTCATACGATTTTTGACTTGTGTTCCACTAATATTGCCCCACTTGTCTTACGTATCTATGAATTTTCTTTAAAGAAAATATATGGCAGACACTTTAAAACAGGCCCCTTATTATTCATTCTTTTATTTTAAAAAGATCCATATGATTATTTAGGAAAAACAGTTATTTTAGACACTTGAACTTTTTAAACTTCTTTGCTAATATTAATAATTGTAAGAAAAACATGTCAAATGCACGGATAATAATCAGGCCAAAAAATAAAGTATATCAAAAAATATTTCATGCAAATTGTCACTTTTGGATAGAAATAAATATCAAATAATTCAAATTAAAATTAAAATATATAAATTGACTTACCAATTTACATAACATACTGCGGGTATAACTTCTCGACTCAATAGATAGAATGACGAATCTTCCAAATTATGAATCCATTTTATACGTCATTGAATCTCCAATAGAACGTAATATGCTATTGTTCCACATATCATTATCAAGTGAATGAGGTTGTTTTAAAAAGAATATAAAGAGGAAAAAAGTATAATAAATGAATATGTAGGTTACAGATTGAACAAGTTTTTTTGGGTTTTTAGAATTCTGACCGATTGTGCTTAATACCGTCATGTGTGTGTGAAGTCGTTAGTGGATCTGGGTGTGCTGTGTGACCTACTAGCGATACAGATTCTTAAGAAAATATTATATAACATACCCTCTTATAATTATTCTTGATAGGTATAGTATAAATACGGCTAAACAGCATATGCCTAAAATATATGTGTTGTCGGATAGTTAAATCAGCTGTCCAACTAAATGCCTAGAAAAGTCGTTTAGTATGGGAAAAAATTAAAAATATAAATACAGATTATTATATGAAATTTGATACGTTGTCATTAGACAACCTAAACCTAACCTAAAATTCATTACTTTTACAGTCTGATTTCTGTTCCATACTACATACATAGATAACTGGGCAGCGCATTTCCTAGCCAGATGTAAAAACTAATAGCCGCAAAGGTGGGATGCTGAGGTCTATTGTCACTTTCTAACTTGTTTAAATAAACATGTCTGTTCTTATACAAAAAATGTATTTTTTCACGTTAATACTCCTTAATTTTGAAAAACGTTAAGAATTTTCGTTACCTATATATAAAAATTTATGAACTCGTTACCAATTCAGATTAGCAAAATAATTAATTACTATTACAACAACAATTAAAATGTCGTTGATACAATTAAAAAACTCTAATCTATATATTTAATTAAACATTAGAAACCGCATGTCTTTACATTCATACTAATATTATAAATGCGAAAGTAACTCTGTTACCTCATCACGCTTAAACCGTTGAACCGATTAAGATGAAATTTGGTACGGAGATAGTTTGAGTTCCAGGGAAGGACGCAGAATTGTTTTATCCCGAATAACTATAACCGAGCTTTAACGAACTATAGCTTTAATTACACTTCATTAGTATAATTAAGAAGTTGACGTAAGAATCCCACGCTGATAGCCAAATTTAGTGTGAGTGGAGCCGCTGGTAAAATTCATTAATTACTACCTCTCCCATTAATAGTATAAATGCAAAAGTTTGGATGTTTGGTTGTTTGTCACTCAATCACGTGTCAACCACTGGATGGATCGGGATGAGATTTGACACACCTAACCTGTATAGGTCCTGGAAAAGGACACAGACTATTTTTCATACTAGAAAATTTTAAAGTTATTATATATTATAATCCCATGCCGATAACCAAATTTAGTTGTAATATATGTGTGTACTTACTCGAATGTAGCAACCGGCTGTAGAGAGGGGTTTGACTCCCATTTGGGGTATGGGGATCCCTAAAGTGGTGTATCGTACAAGGATATCAGGGTCACAGACAATAAGGGTAGTTTGGACATAGAGCCGGATAGAGTCCAGCTGGGTACTTCGGCACGATATCTTCGCTCGTAGACCTGCGACGAGCAATTCTTGTACAAATTACGTATCTCGGAAACGGTTCTAACGATTTGGATGAAATTTTGTGTTTAGATAGAGTTTTGCTTCTTAAGTTTACCTATTGTAAGTGTGTATTTTTTTAAAAAATTTAAAATATTTTAATTCCAGGCAAAGCTTTCTCGCCTAGGTAATTATATAGCAATATAATTAAAGTGATAATCACAGAAATTGCTCTGTCACCAGATGATCAGAGGACACTACGAAATATATCTATGCTTGAGCCGGAATCGGACCCAGAACCAGGGGTGGCGCACTGTAATAGTCCTAGGTGTACGCAAAAAAAAACCGCAAATCGATGTAGAGTTTAGCCGTTTGGCACACAGGTAATTTAGGGCAAAACAATAATTATGAGCCGCAGTTCCTCAAAATATTTTTCTAAGGGCGGGGTTACGGTGTCATCAATTTTTTGTATGGGATTTAAAAACTTTTTTTTGAGAAACCCATCGTGTGGGGTATCAAATGAAAGGGCTTGATGTGCCGGTTCTAAAAATATACCACACTATTACCTTTTGGCTACTTTGTTTATTAAAATCAAGAAAGTATTTTCAAAACATACCAAGTTTGGGCCACTCCAGGTAGAAGACAGCTCAGTATTTTTCTCTAATTTATACCTTAAATGATAGTTTATATCCTCATTTTTAATCCCCTGAAAGAAATTTGGAAAATATTAAAATTTAATATTTTTTTTGAATTTTTAAATACACTTAAATAACACCAGTAAACAGAAGCAGCAGGGTACAGTACAGTTCACATAAAGTCTCATAAAAATCTGAAGTTTAAGGAACCGTCTCACATTGCAATATTCAAAAACTTAAAAAAAAAACTAAATTTTAATATTTTCCAAATTGCTTTCAGGAGGTTAATAATATGGATATAAACTATCATTTAAGGTATATATATATATATATTAGAGAAAAATACGGAGCCACCTTCTACCTGAAGGGTCCCTGGTATGTTTTGAAAATACTTTTTGGATTTTAAGAAACAAAGTTGCCTAAAGGTAATAGTGTGGTATATTTTTAGAACCGGCTCATCAAGCCCTTTCATTAGATACCCCACACGATAAAATTATTATTTAATATCTGAAAAAAAACTTTTTAAATCACATAAAATTATTGTCTTACCCTAAAGTGCCAAACGGCTAAACTCTACATCGATTTGCGGTTTTCGAGCGAAATTGCCGTTGTACATTCGTCAGTCTAATGCAAGAATCGCTTGATCACCTGCCTACTCGGGTGTAGTTAAAAAAATTTTTTTGTCTCTTTATAAAATAATAGTGAAAAGTTGGTTGGTTCGTTTAATTCAATTTAGACTGCCTCCGAAAGGTCATTGAAATATCGAAAAAATATGTACTACGTTAAGCAGTTAAAATTTGAATAAATTATACTATTTTTTAATATTTTATATTGCAACGATAGTCTTCTAGAGATTTAAAGCAAAAAACGCATGGCATGGCATGGAGTCCTGCGGTAATCGGGAATACAATTTAGTTTTCGCGCGAATTAGTACGCTTTTGTTTTCAAGGTGAGAGGTCGTCCGATCATCAGTTCGAGCAAAAAGTAAGAATTTGCTCAAAACGAGAATTTTGATAGATCAACGAACTAATCGAAGATTATTTTTTTTTTTTTTTTTGATATCATATCTTGCTTCTTGCCAAATTTCATGATTATAGGTCAACGACAAATACCCCATAGGTTTTGATTTATTTGTGTCATAATATGCGACAAAAATGACGGTATTTTGGGCATATTTTTTTATTGCATTGACTTATAAGCTTGATTTTTTTACAGCTTCAAGGGACCGCAAACCTTAGTATTTGATATTAATTTCAAAGTGATAACTTTACGCGTTCCTGAGAATGAGGGTCTTGAGCGACTGACGGAGACACAAACAAAGTGATCTAATAAGGGTTCTTTTTGAGGTACGGAACCCTAAAAATTACAAGAAACTCTAAAGAGAAAGCAGGAACGGGCAAAAGTAAGCAGTAAGCAAATCTTTGCATACTAGTCCTACGAAGGTTATTTAAAAAGTTAGTACTTTTACTGTCTTTATCTGCACTATACTATAAGGGAGGAAAGATAGAACTTTGGAAATTATAAATAAGGGTGGTAAAAACTACAGGACAATACCCGTTGAGGATAAATTTCGTTAGTTAAGGAGCCAGGATCTATTTACTTGGGTTACGTAGTACTCCACAATAGATTAGCTAAAGAAATGCACGCCACAATCATACAGTTTCTGATGATGGAAAGCATTTCCCGTCATAGAGCTCACGTCAACACTGAAATATAACTAAAAAAAAGGTTGCATTGACCACTCCCAATGGATAATCTGTTTACTGGACATGAACGGTCTGCCTTCGAGGTACTTGTTCCTTCATCTTGATTGGTGTGCTACGGGGACCAAGTCTTATACCGGTCAGCTAGGAAAAGCACTTGAAACCTGTGAGCAGTGGAACTATTTTAACGCATCGAAGGAAAATTGTTGCCAGAAAGGCCTAAAGATTTCAGTTTTGATCAAATATATTTACACATGATTGTCTCGGCTATAATATCGGGGGATTTTCCAGAAGAGCTGGCAAAAAAATCTACTAGTAAATTGTCTCATGCACGTTGGCTTATGCGGGCTAATCGAATACTGTGGGTGTGTGTAGCAACTGATACACCATCTGCACATGTAATATCTTCTTTGTAGTAAAAGTTTACGCTCCGTCATGGTTCTGTATTTAGAACAAACCATCAAGCATAAATGCTACACGAAATCTTTTTGACACGGTTTTGGTCTCCAGATGATCTGAAAAAAGTTATCGATCACGTTATTCAGAGAAATAGCTATTATGCGCATCCTGAGAACTCTCTACTTTCTATGATAACAGTTGACAGGAAACACATTCGTGAGCTAGCAGCCCGGCGATATTAAAGGCGCGCACTACGCTTCAACCTGATACACCTAGATTATTTGAATTGCTAAAAATAAATTTCAACGCGTCAACATACTTATGTTATACATCTTACGTTGATTTTATTAATTGGCACGAAGAATTAACAGAGCCAATAATCATGAAGAACTTATCATTTGAAGAAATTAACTCCATGGTTCAATCGGGAGGAGAAGGCGATCTTACACTGAAAAAAAAGGATAACAAAACTGGTTTAGCTATTCGAAATTTACTTAGTATTAACCAAACTTTTGCTTTAATTAAACAACTGATTCGCTGCACATAACTCAACACTCTATCTTCTATTAGCAATTTAGTTGAGCAGTCCCTCAGTTATGTTACCAGTAGATAACATTTGTGCTATTGTTAGCTAATCTTTTTTTTCAGTGTATGTTTTTAAGGCTACCATGTCAAACTCAAGCTGTGGAATGGGTTGTAAGGTTAACAACAGAAGCTGCTTGGTGTCAGTGCGCAAAAAAGCTAGATAAACAGATTAAAGTTTACGACAATGACCCTAGGTACCCTAGGTATTAACTAGCTGACCTAGCAGACCTGACCTTCTCGTTGCTCTTTGCACAAACCAAATGATGATTATAATATATAAATGTAATTTTACTACGTTATTATATATATTTAAATATATGAGATGGAATATGAGTGTATTTGTTGGTTGTATACATATATTACACTATAGACATACACTATATTTAACCAACTAATACACTCATATTTCATCTTATATATTTGAACGAGCAATTCATGTACATGCTGTACATCTATATGTATATTTGCGTATTTCGAAGACGGCTCCAATGATTTAGATGATTTTTAGATGATGAAATACGTCAAAGAATAAACACTTTAATAATAAATAAATTTTATTTACAATCACACATTTTACGTGTATAATGTACAATGGTTCCCCAATATACACCTATAATTTCATATACTAATTATCGCCAATAAATGAAGAAAGTCAGGTTACACGGAGAGTCCATCCATGTGCTTCATTCTGACGCAGAACCAACACTGTCGGAACTGCAACTATAAAAAACATTGGAAATTGGAGATATCAGTGATAGGAAAACATAATACAAGCGCTATAGGATTTTATGGATAATTAAATTTATATAGAAAAATTTAGTTATCGGCGTAGGATTTTAACGACCACTCCACAGTTTTAAAAACAATAACGACTCACACTTGACGTTTTCAAGTAGCCTATATCCTTTCCCTGGACTCAAACTATATTCATGCCAAATTTTATCTTAATCGGTTCAAGCGTGAAGACGTACTAGACGTAATAGATAATGGACAGAGTTTTGCATTTATAATATTTATTTCTATGTATTTCATGAATGTAAATTAATTTATAATGATTTTATTTTAATAAGGTATGCTGTCCATGGTAATTCGCTTGCAAGAAATATTTAAAGAATAAAATATTCCTCAAACATCCATCTGGAGTATTTTCTGGAGCTTTCCCAAAAAATTTTTTTTATAAATCAAAATTACATTATTTCTTTATAATATTAGTAAAAATTATTATCGCAGTTGCTAGAAAACAATAATAAATATACTTACTCGTCGGTGTTAGCGACAGGCAGTAAAAAGGTGTTGGAATCCCACTGGGGTATAGGAATCCCTGAAGCGGTGAATCGTGCAAAGACATCAGCATCACAGTAGGGGTAGTTTGGACATATAGCGGGGTGTAGTCCAGTAGGGTACTTCGATGGGTTATTTTCGGCTGTGGACCTATAACAAAGTTATAAAAAAAATCACATTGCTTTATCACCAGAAAAGGAAACTCTATGCAATCACACATGTATTTACTTACTCGGTAGGAGCAACAGGCAACAGAGAGGGGTTTAACTCCCACTGGGGTATGGGGATCCCTGAAGGGGTGTATTGTGCAAGGACATCAGCGTCACAGTAGGGGTAGTTAGGACATATAGCGGGGTGTAGTCCAGCAGGGTACTTCGATGTAGAATCTTCGCTTGTGGACCTATAAAAAGTAATAAAAACAAAATAATAAACACACATTGCTTTATCAGCAGATGAAGCGACTCTATGCAATCACACATGTATGTACTTACTCGGTAGGAGCAACAGGCAATAGAGAGGGATTTAACTCCCACTGGAGTATGGGGATCCCTGAAGGGGTGAATCGTGCAAGGACATCAGCGTCACAGTAGGGGTAATTGGGGCATACAGCGGGGTGCAGTCCAGCTGGGTACTTTGGTGTAGTATCTTCGCTTGTGGATTTAAACCTATAGCAAAGTTTTTGAAAAAAAAAACAATTAACACACATTGCTTTATCACTAGAAAAGGAAACTCTATGCAGTCACAGATGTATGTACTTACTCGGTAGGAGCAACAGACAATAGAGAGGGGTTCAACTCCCACTGGGGTATGGGGATCCCTGAAGGGGTGAATCGTGCAAGGACATCAGCGTCACAGTAGGGGTAATTGGGGCATACAGCAGGATTAAATCCAGCTGGATACTTCAGCTCGGCAGAAACGCTTTTGGAACTACAATGCAATAAAATAATGGTTTATTATTCTACTATTTAGCAGTTCTTTGGAAAACACAAATTTTAAGGTAAACTTACTCTGTGAGCGCAACAGACAATAGATTGGAGTTTGACACCCATAGGGGTATGGGAACACCCGAAGGGGTGAATCGAGCCATTGTGTCGGTGTCACAATAAGGATAATCAGGGCAAACAGCAGGGTTAACGTCAGCTGGGTACCTCGGAGCTATAGCAACGGCATCATAGCTGCAATAAATTCATGAGGGTAAATAAAGTGTCGTCTATACAAAAAAAATTCTGTCTTATACATCTATCTAGACAGCCAAAGCATTGATTCGACAAGTAGCTCAATAAAAAGTTATAAGCTACAAACAACTTAAGATACGTAACATAATACTTCGCATCTACCACTGTGACATCTATAAGTACAGAATATAGATACAAACCTGTTAAAATAACTCACTTTACGCATTGATTTGACACTAAACATTCAATATTTTTTAAATACTCTAACTCTGTGTGAGCAATAGGTAAAAGCCGCTCTTTGATACTCAGAGAGGAACAGGATCAAACAAAGGGTGTATCGTTAATTTTTCGGTGTCTGTGTAAAGGTAGTATGCACAGAACGGCTGCGTTAACGTCAGCTGGGTACCTTGAATGGTGCCATGGCTGCAATGAATAGTTGAAAAAAGTGTCTTCATGAAGAACTATACGAAGAAAAATTAGAAAAAAAACTACACAATACAACCAAAAATTTAATAAGTTATGTGCTACTATTCCACCTTATACTAAGCGAGCTACGCCATCTATCCATTAATGTAGATAGGTGCAGTGGTTCACCATGACAGTCGGCCGCACACGGGCGCATCATCGTGGCGATCAAGTGACTTGATCTCTGATCTCGGTATTACAACAACTTAAATACGGATATTTTATTTATAATTCCAGATTTGCTCAGCACTCGATTAAAAATAAGTACAACACAGAAGCTAGGGAAGATAAAAGATATTTAAAAAACAAAGCGATTAACGGTGTTGTTACCAATAATTATTTAAATTGTTATAATTTACTTATGTCAAATATATTTTTTATTGGTACACTTAAGGCTTAGTTCCGTTGAGTGCTTAAATAGTGATCTCTTTGTAATTTGATGATGTGATACTTACTTAGTAGGACTGGGGTTAGATAGCCATGTGGGGATAGGCATTCCTGATGGGGTAAATCGTGCTAGGACATCAATGTCACAGTAGGGGTAATTGGGGCAAACAGCAGGGTGAATTCCATCTGGGTATTCCGCAGACAGGCTTCCTGCAGCCAGCGCAAATATAGCAAACTAACAAATAAATAGGATCTGATTATGTTTTTTGTAAGTACGTCTTTATGCTGGTTAAAAAATATTTTTGCTGATGTATGAGTTAATAGTTTATTGCTATATTTCTTGACAACCAAACGGGCGACCTTCGTATATTTTATTGTAAAGTTGTGAATTAACTATACATGTCAATATATTATAGCTTTAATGCAATATATTACAGTTATAGGTTTTTTCCATTACAAAGGAAATCATATTTGTTCTCAATTGTTAACATCACTATTAATTTAATTATACGTAAAACATTATTCTTCTTTCGGTTGTCGAATATAAATAGCATTTGAAAAGAAGAAACAGATAAGATTTTGATAAAATAATTTTTAAACTTATTCTTGGTGTGACACAAAAAAAAAGAGAAGATTAACTCACCAATTCAAAGAACATTGTCGTAATTACGTTTGTATCTTCTTGTCTGTGTAATGAGAGACTGATGACTTCGCCAAATTCAGAACTTATTTTATACTCATTTGATTTTCGCAATCGCTAATTTTTAGATATTTTTTTAATGATTTATTAATTATCAGTATTCTAATTGAAGTTCCTGTTTTGGCAAGAATTTCTTCTAAGTACGGTAACGGTAAAATTCTATCCCCTGTTACTTTTCTCTTACCCATATCATATTTTGTAATGTAATATGAATCTTCTAATTAAAAAGCCTCTATGTTTTATGTAGGGCTTTAAAAAAAGAAATCTATATATATGAAAGAAGAAACTGTCTGGCTGACTGATTGATTCTGACTGATCGATCCAGGCACAGCTGAAACTACTGGGTAGGAAGCGTAAAATTTTGCACAAGCGTTCCAAGTGAGCACTAATAAAATGATTTTGAAAAAAAAAACCTAAGGGGGTTTAATAGGGGATGACATGTTGTATGGAAATCCGTCATTTTTGAAGTCAAATGCATAAAAATTGGTATTTGACCTTGAAGTGTAAAATGACTATTTTAGTGTTTCATATTATCTGAAAATTTAGATTCGTTTTGCTTGACATACCATTAAAAAAAGTATCGGTGAAAAGTTTTGTTGTTTGAATATTGCTGTACCTATTAAGAATCGATGATGTACAGTGTATGTACTCTTGTGCACAAAGAAAGCATTTGCGATGCGGCCTATTCGTCAGTGCTGTGATACGGCCCATTCCTGCCTACTCCCAACTCGTCGAATGTCGTAAGTATATACCGAATCGTGGTTCCGCAGCAAGTCGCTAGATGGCAATATTCAGTGCTAAGAGTAGCTACAGTTCAAATCGTAAAAGTCATCCCACCAAAAACATTCTGTAAAAAACTAGCCAAGTCTCGATGGAGCTGCTTGTTTATCCCTAAAAAGTAATGAAATCTAGACAAAGTCTTGCCTTAGACTAAGGTTCCTTACTACGATTTGTTTGTTATTACAGTTAATGTTGTGTGACTTGGCCGTTGAAGGGTACACAAGGGTACAAAACCAGATGCTCCATGACACCATTGCACCAATCTAAGGTCATATAAGGTTATCGGAAATACAAACGTAAGCGCGTTTTAAAATACAGTCAGCGCCATCTACCAACGTGTGCGGGTATCACCGCCACTCTTAGTCCAATACATTATATTTTGACCAAATTTAGAGTGAAATTAATATTTTAGTGTAATTTATTTATTTAATTTGTGTAATGTTCGAGTAGAATAAAGTTAATCGTTCGACTATTTCTTCTTGTTAACTTGTAAGTATAAGTAAAAAGTATAAAAGCCAGTCTAGTCTTATCCAGAGTTTTCCTTTAATTTTATTTATATGCGTATTAAAAGCAGAAGGGGAGGCATTCGCCCAGCAGTGGGACGCTAAAGGCTAGATTATATTAGAATATGTGACCTACTACGCTGGATTTTTGCAATGATAGTCGATTTTTTAATGTACCAATAGTAGAAGAGGGCATTACCATGTCTCTAATACAGCTGAGACCAGCTGAGGGTTCTTTATCAGATACTTCAGACCTTCGATTTTTGACATCAAATGAAGCGGCCCACCAAGTTGAATATTTTTTGTAAAGGCGGTATGTCGATCGATTTCTAATAGTTTGGTTGGGCTCTTGTGTTTTCTAATCAGGGTCACCAGGTACTCCATATCTTCGATTTTCCTAGTTTTAACAGTCTTCCCTTTATGTGGCCAATAAACCCTAACTCTGTACCAAATTTCAGCTCTCTGAGTTTATGGGAAGTACTAGTTCCAGTAAAGGATGGCACGGCTGTGTTTGCTTCGCGCTCGACTTGGCGGGGGCACTGCCGTGCTCCCCGATCCAAATACCTCAACAATTGACACTCGCGTGAACCTACATGGCAACAGCTAGTTGAAATTAAATTTTCTTTAATTTAATTAGAATTGTATTTTATTGTGACCTAATTTGATTACTATTTATGTTTAAATCAATAATAAAACCATAAGTAGATATTAATTTATTAGGCAATTTAAAGTAAACTGTTAAATACCAACAAAAGTACGTTTTGTAAACACATTAACTTTTGGTTCCGTGGTATGAGAAAAATTGTGAAAATCAAAAACTACTACAAAAACTCACCTATGTCTAAGAGGGAAATAGGTAAGCTGATTTTGCTAAAAAAATGGCCTTATGGGGCAGCGTAATTGAAAAGTTGGCAGTATTTCCTCGTTGAATTGCAATGGAAATTCTTTGAGCGAAATAACTGCCAGCCCTTCTGTCGTGAGACATATCGACCAAACGTTTAGAAATTTCTTTAAACTAAAGATGAGTCCCCGGCGACCATGGCCACACGGTTGCAAACGGCTCAAAACGGCTTTGCGGTTTTCAGTAAAAGCGGCAGCAGCTCCCGCCACAGAAGCTGTACCAGGAAGATAAGTCAGTGCAAGGATATCGACGCACGTTAAAATTCTCGTCGAACATATATAAATATATTATTACATAAAACAGTTGTAATTTCTTTCAAGTTAAATAATTCAGTTTTAACACTTTCATGTTGTGTTAATGGTTTTTTAGATGTTACATTTTGGTTTCAGATGTTCTACTATGGTTTTGATTATTTATCTTTTCAGATAAATATTTTCAATGGTGAAACACACCAAACAAAATAATTTAAGAAATTTACATACATCCCATCACTCATACAATATTTATGAACAGTAGCTAAAATAAAATAGTCTGTCCCTAATTCAACTTAAATAAAAAGACTGAAGTCTTCTCGTTCAGCTACCTGAAATCCACTCGTTTGAAGACCCTGTGTAAAGAGGAAAAGTCCCTACTTGAGTCTTTCAGGATTTATCTTAAGGTACCTAGACTCCTAAATACATTTTATAACCCATAAAGAATAAAGAAACGGTGACGAGATACACACAGGAAAACTATAGTAGGATACAGGATAATTCGTACCTCACTGCATAAACCTAAGGTTAAATTAAAATTAAATGTTATCAAATTTCTGAGCATTTGGGTACATCTTATGATGCTTAAAGACACTACACTCTGAGTATATTTTTTTTCATAAGAAAAGAACGTTCCTGGTTTAATCTTTGCGTTCAAATGCCATGCCTTCTCGTTCAAATTTCTAACTAAAGTTTTATTTTCCCCGCTCGTATTGTGGTAATATATCTATTATCCTCGGTCAGAATTTGGCTCTTAATATACAAGCTAAGTGTTTTCACGACTTTTTGTTAAGAAAGTTTATTCGTGTGTGTAAAGGGGTGTCTGAAATGTTATTAAAAGAAACCTTTATGCGTTTTGTAAAAGAAATTTAAGCGTCAGCAAAAAAAAATCCAAGTCACTTATTGCCCAAAATCTACATCAAACGGACCACAAATACTAGAAAACGGCGTTGCCTCAGTCTTCTAAGGTAGTGTGGCTTGAGTTTGACTTTTTTGAAATACAGTGCCACTTTTTCAACGTTTTTAACGTTTTGTCGTAAAAATCTCAAAAGAAATGAATTTGTTGTTGTGATTTTTTTTTTAAATATAAGAGTCCAGTGCTTTGTGTTACAAAGCTGAACCAAAAAATATCCGTGGGCTTACAAAGCAATTGGCTGATTTATCAAATACTTAATACTTAATAACTAGTATAAAATAATCCTCGTATTTTACAAAAAGTTACGAATAGCAGATTATGTACCTATTTGGTGCCTCAGATTCCGAATTAAGAAATACAACAGGGTAAGGCATATCAACTTAAATTTAGTTCGAAATAACGAAATATCCGAGAATCGTACTTTGATACCTTTGTAGCAAAAAACCTACAAGTGTATGACCATATTGGCGGTCAGATAATGTAATACATTTAAAACTAATTGTCGTCGCCAAAAGCTACAACACCGATATCGGCACCGATACCGACCACGACACACCACGGGTTCGGAAAGCGAGTAGTTAGCGGGGAAAGTAAGACTAAAACGTGCACTGTACATTGTTTCTTGGAGCTTTATATTTAGACATTATAAATAATTGAAGTTTCTAACCGCTAACAAGCCTACGGTCAAATAAGACTAAAGTTATGACAAGTTTAAATATGACTTCGTAACTTAAAAATAATTTGTTGAATCCAACCCCTGTTTTTAGTCACCAACATTCACCGATCGGGCCGATATATCTGTAACAGATCGGTGACGATACAGCTGCCAGCTTTTCTGGAACGTATTTCAGCTTTTCGGTATAGGTATCGTCCAGTGTGAAAAGAGTAATTCGAAGAAAATTCTCAATTTTAAACAAGGGGGTGTGTAGAAAATCATATTAATTATTTAACTTTAGCTTTACCAACTAGTGAATTCAACTAATACGAACAACCTCATTTGAAAAGGTTGAATTAGATATAAATAAATGGCAAGCATTTCATTCACAATTCTAGCCCGTGCTGCGTGATTTATCGCTGGGAAATCTTTCGAGTACGTCCTGGCAGCTTATCGCCAAAAGTCTGGAGTACTTGGGTCTCCTATTCGCGGGGTAAAAGGTATGACATTACACCTTGTCTATAGATCTAAATAATAAGTCTCTAAAGGCAAGATATACTTTTTACCGTCTGTTGTCACGGGGCAGCGCCGTAGTTTGTACAGACTTCTTATTCTTATGGTGATAGTAATATCGGACACCTACAACTAGAACCCAGCAAATAAGCCACAGGTTCCCATTTGGAATTGGGACAGTCTTTCGGTAGATTAAAGGAGGTCCAACTCTACTCGACTTCATTTGGAGACACGTCGTTTCGTCTGTCTTCCCATGATGTCTCCCAGAGTGATGTGATCAGGTAGTGCAATCTAGGAGCGTTTCTCATTAAGATGAATCCAACTGGATCCCGCGCGAAATATTTATTGAAAAATGCAGTCTATCTTAATATTATAATTAGCTCACTAAACATCAGTAAAACATGCATTCAGTTAGTAAACCTATTAAATAACACCTAGTGAGTTAGTCAGTTCTAATGTAAAGGCTGGCTGCTACTTCGCTCAGATGATAAGAAAGGGAAATAAAGCCAGTGTTTAAGGTAAGAACGATGCCACAATGTCTCATATTTTAAGTGTGCAGAAGACATTATATTTTACCTATTTAATGTTTATTTATTATTTATTGTAAACAAGCTGACCTGGCAGACGTTGTTCTGCCATTTCCGTTGTTGCCAACGCCCGTTTGTTTTCGCTTAGGATTCTTTCCGACTTTTTTTTCTTTGCTCGCCTCTTAAGGGTCTTAACTTGATGATAAATAGCCTATATATAACATTTCGCGATAATTGGGCTATCTAAAGATAAAGATTATTCAAATACGTTCCAGAAATTATCGCGATCAAACAAAATCCGAACAAACTCTTTAGCTTTATTATATTACCTACTGTTATAGTATTGTTATAAATTCATAATATTGTTATTAACTCGGAGTGCAGGTGGACCGTGTGCTTGTTTGCCACCTTAGTCGTATAAAAAAAAAAGTTATTTCCAATAATAAAAACAATGTTGAGGAGAAACTTAATATTCGACTACATTATTTCTTATAAGATTGAGCTATTGAAGTTACCGAGGCGACGGCGAGTATTATCAGAGAAGATTTTGGTATATCTAACCTACGTATTAACGACTACCTGACCTGGCAGACGTTTTTCTGCCCTTCCATACTCTTTATACCAACCAAGCCATAGGTGTGATATATACCTTTAACTAAATAAAGGTGTGTGCAATTATATGTATGTATGTGCAACCCATTAAACTAGAATAGTTTTAATTTAACGATTTTAGGCAAATATAGCTATATTTGGTTATCTATAAGTACCTACAGATTTATACAGCCATATTGCTTTCTGACAATCATTTTTTGAAAAATTCTTCGTAATTCAATAATTATTTACGTGAAAAAAATTATTTTACCTAAAAGCAAAGACAATATTAAAATAAATAAATTTAATTTACAACCACATATTGGGCGTTTAAAATGTACAATGGTTCTTAAACATAGACCTATAATATAATAAACTAATTGTCATCAACAAATGAGGATAGTCAGGTCAGAGAGACGGGTCCATGTACTTTACTTTGACACATCATCAACAGTGTCGGAACTGCAGCTATAACAAAAAATATTTATAAAATTAGGTTAAGTACTGTAAGGAATGGGCAATTTTGTACACGCGCTATAAGACTAGATAGGTTTGTAAAAAAAAAGAGGAAAACAATCATTTATTTATTGTATGAATATTAATTTATTTTTATTATAAATTACTAGCGCTCAGAGGCAATTCTCTCCCATGTATTACGGAATCCATGTTTTAGAAGAATAAATATCCCTCAAATATTCATCTGGGATAATCTCTGGAGAATAGCTTACTGACAATACAATAACATTTACAATGTCACACGTACAGAAAACAAAGGCATATTCTTTCTTTTAGCAAAAAATTATATCGCGCTTGTTAAAAATATCTTATATAAATAAATATACTTACTCGTCGGTGGTAGCGACAGGCAGTGAAGAGGGGTTGGAATCCAATGGAAAAAATAATAATAAACGCACATCGCTTTATCGGTAAATAAGGAAACCGTATACAATCAGTTATGTATGTACTTACTCTGTAGGAGCAGCAGGTAGTAGAGAAGGGTTTATCTGCCACTGGGGTATCGGATTCCCAGAAGGGGTATATCGTGCAAGGACGTCTGCGTCACAGTAGGGGTAGTTGGGACATACGGCGGGGTGAAGTCCAGCTGGGTACTTATGCACGGTATCTTGACTTGTGGATCTGCAACAAAATTATAATGAAATATGATAAACACGCATTACTGTACGAACGAATAAGCCGTGTGCTATGGTAAAAATAACGGCAGCACACTAAAATTAGATCTTACAAAGGTGTATGTTACATTTAAAAATTTAATTTGTCAGAAACAAATAATTATCGGTTGGTGTAAAACACAAATTTGTATGTATACTTACTTAAAAGAAGCAACAGGTAACAGAGCGGGATTTGAAACCCATAGGGGTATGGGGGTCCCAGAAGGGGTGTATCGTGCCAATACGTCAATATCACAGTAGGGGTAATTGGGGCATATGGCAGGATAAAGTCCAGCTGGGTACTTTGGCCCAGTAGCAACGCTGTTAGAACTGCAACAATATAATTGAATAAAAAAATGAATTGTATATGTATATATCTATATGCCTATGAAGTGAGAAATTTAACTTAAACACATTTATCATTTAAAACACAAAAAAAAAACAAAGTTTTTGAAAAACACTAGGTTAAATGTACACTTACTCTGTAAGAGCAACAGGTAACAAACTAGGGTTTGACACCCACGGGGCTATGGGAATACCCGAAGGAGTGAAACGAGCCATTGTTTCAGCGTCACAATAAGGATAATCGGGGCAAACAGCTGGGTTAACGTCAGCTGGGTACCTTGGAGCTACAGCAACGGCGTCATGGCTGCAATATAATAATAAAATGTTCTCTTAAACAATTTATAATAAAATAATGCTGTTAGAATACTACCCCTATTTAGACAACCAAAGTAATACTTCGTATTTGATAACACGACTTGATGTTGCGAGGTACTTTAGATTTCTAAGCGACATATTTTTATCAGGTTATGCACTTTCTGGTTTATAACACAAAACAAAGTTTTTATTTGAATATACTTACTCTGTGAGTGCAATAGGTAACAGAAAAGGGTTTGACACCCAGAGAGGTACAGGAATACCCGAAGGGGAGTATCTTGCCATTGTTTCAGCGTCACAATATGGGTAGTTAGGGCAAACAGCTGGGTTAACGTCAGCTGGGTACCTTGGCACGGCAGCGTCAAGGCTGCAATAAAATAGAAGATAGAGGTACCGTTTGAAACAACTATATGAAGAATATACTAGTCAAGCCAAAGATGACAACCGATTAACAAAAAAAGCTATTTGAAATTTATGTTAGGCTTCTTTTTATTTCGTAATGGATTGACTTAACATGTCACTCTATTTCGCCTTATATAAAGTATCTATAAATGCGGTAGATTAATATAAACTTTTATACCAGAAACATACTGTGGCAACCATAGCCATCGCTTTCTGTGTGTTCCTAGTATGATAAGTCCCATATAGAATTGTGAATGTAAAAGTACTTAGTATTTTTGGAATTCCAGATAAGAAAAAGAAATCGAATAAAAATAAATAAAACACTTATAGGGAGATGAAAGATATGTAAAAAGAAATCTGTCAATACTAATTTTGACCGTATTACCGATAATGATTTAAATTGTTGTGTAGCTTTTATTTACTTGGTACACTTTAGTGTTACCTAGTTGCGTAGTTTACTTAACAGCCATTGAGGTAGAATATTATCAGCTGTGTGTGATCACTAAGATATTTGACTATATGGTACTTACTCAGTAGAAGCTTTAGGTAATAGACTTGGATCAGACACCCATGGGGGAATAGGCATCCCCGATGGAGTGAATCGTGCCAGAACATCGATATCACAATAGGGATAGTCTGGACAAACGGCGGGGTAAAGTCCATCAGGATATTGGGCAGACGAGGCAACCGCAGCCAGCGCAAAAGTAACAATCTAAGAAATAAATAAGACATGTTTGTTTATGGTTGTAAATTACATACAATATACATTTTAAAACGTTAACCATGGTTAAGTACTTAAAACCTTACTTTTTATGTCACAAGTAATAATAAGTTGATAAACTCACCAATTTAGCAAACATTGTCAAAAATATTAGCTTTTGTTTTTTATCAACTCTTCAAAGTGTAACTGATAACTACACAGAGTTTCGAGCTCGTTTTATAGTCTCTTGATTTATATACACGCCGATTGTTTTATAATTTTAATGGTTTAATAATCGTTAATGCACTAAATAAACTTGTTTTGTTAATAATGTGTCTCTTTAAAATTAGAATTTACACCAAACCCATATTCAGTCTCTAAATCTTTAATTATTATAATTAATATTATTTATAGTGTATCAAAAACGGCTATCATGTTTTATAAAGACTACACACATAAAGAAAAATATAATGTTACGAATAAAGATATACCTATTTTCGTTTATATCAACAATAGACATTAATTAAGGCCCGTTAGCCCTGCCCTCAGTTAGCCCTTGGAATACAACAATAATTTTAATTTTGAAGGCGTGATTTCTAGTGGATGGTGCTACTTGACACACTGCACGTGAACAAACCACAGAAAATGATAGATTTTTAAACGGAAGGTCTAAGTGAACCTCTCGGAGTAATTCATTATATCAGTTTCCGAAATTTTATTTGAAGAAACTAATCGCCACCTGCCTGGTGGCCATTTAAATTTTATTTTATTTCTTGTCTAATACATATGTTACATATGATAATACATAATATGTTTTTAAAATTAAAATAACATAAAAACAAACCAAAGGTTGACAGATAGCGATTGCCCTTCAGTAATAAGACCCTACATTGTGCTTCTGTAACCTCTACTAATTGTTGTTTACATATTGTTTGTTTGGCGTTACATAAATGTTATGGATTCATTCATTTATCCATTTTTTTATTATTTTTGTGAAGTCATGTAAATGTTGTTAGTAAATTGTTTAAAAAAGAGTGTCCTGAGACACCCATTACACTATATAATTTTATAGTATCCATTTGGCCATTTATGCACTAGAGGAGACGCTATTAGCCAAACGTCATAGATTTTGCAAAAAACTGTTTTAATTTTAATAATAATCGGCTAAAAACGTGTGGCCCAATAAAACACAATTGTTTAAGTTATCGGAGGCAAGTTCGGTGTCTCTTCTAGTACGTAGTACATAATAATGTAATAGTATAAGTGTACGAAATCTTCGTGTGTTATTGTGTGCATCCTTCCCACTGAGGCTCGGTGCTGTGTACAAAAATAAAAAAAATACATTACAAGAAATTATAAATTTAGAAAAATAGGTCAAAGTGCGTACGTATCTATGTAAGAGATTTCTCCCCGCAGACTCAGATAAAGAATAAATTTACAAAAAGGTGGCAAAGTCTTGTACGAAAACTCTTCAATCTTTTAATATTTTTTTAGATTTCAATAATTCGCTGAAAATTCGAACTTTCCGTTGAAAAATCACTTTGCTCGCAAAATCAAAAAAACATTAGTTTAAAATAACCCTTTATGTAATATATAATGATATTTTTTAATTTTTCTCATATACAAATACACTTACAAAAAATTATTGTTATTTACGAGTAATTTAATCTCCAAAACCACAAATATTTGTTTTTTTACCGATGACACACATGAAAAAGCATTAATTTAGATTAACCTTATGTTATACCTACAAGAATTTACACTCTCAATTGGTTCAACAATAATTTCTTGATAGATTTCGGTGACGTCATCTGAAAATCTTAACCAATGACACCCGAGTGAACACACGGTGAAAACAAGTCAATATTAAATTAGTTCTAGTAGGTATGTAAATAAACTTGTCTTGTCTTGTGTCTAAATTTAATTACTATTTTGATTAATATTTAATGATGTATTTATGCAATTAAAAGTAAACTATTTAGTAAGTAATTAACAAATATCCGGTTTGGTGCATGTCTGTCATACACGCGTTAATTGAGGATTCCGTAGCATAAAAATAAAGACTTTTTTTTGTTTATCGTGAAACAAAATTCTACCGTGATTTTTAAAACCACAAGGTTAGAAAGTAAGATTATTATTGGATTAAATTTAACGTAATCTAAAATGCGAACAAAAAATTAAAGGTAAAAAGTCACTCAAAAACAACAATAAATTAAAATGCAGTTTGAAAAATCTATTCAACAACACCCAGCACATTGGTGTGCCAAAAAATGTTTCATCCTTTACTTCTATGTTCTTAGGGATTTCTTCTTTTAAACAAAAAACTGTACTTTAGTTCACATCAGGCATCTTTCTGTAAATTTTCAGTAAAATCGATGAAAGGAGAGTAAAATTATAAAAACTCTAGGGTCCCACATATGATAATTGATAAGCCAGGTCGGGCCAAGAGAGACGTAGGTGCATGTAGTTCGACATGCCTTATGGGACCCCAGTATTAAGATGTGACAAAAGGATTTTTTTTTCTGAACTGTCTACTGCAGTTGGCTGATGCAGATGTTACTGCTTCATCGGACTTTTAGGGCAAGACTCTGAAGGAGTCTCAACCCCATATAGCTTCTAACGCTCAAGGGCTCCCCACGGGGGGAGCCTCGGCTTGGGTTGACGCTCTTGGGGTTATCCCTTCGTCCAGCGTGAGCCTCGAACCCGAAGGTGAGTCATTCTTCCTTTCCGGTCATCCTTTTGTCTCCCCCCGACCGACCACGGCACGGTCGAAAAACTATTGTTAGGCAGCCTGGGCACGTACTAACGACCCCAGATATTCTCAACACTTCCCCTAATAGCCACCCATTGACCGGAAAGGAAGTATGACTAAACTATAAATATTCCAATTTTCGCCACTTGGCTACGGAACCCTAAAAAGATGCAATGTGTACCTAGATTACCTCTTAAATATTCTTAGAAATTGGTAATTCAAAGATAAATTTATTATAAACGACAGTTAGTATGGTATGCAGAAATTGTAGATAATAATTATATCACAGGTTTACTTATTAAAGTCCCTCAGCCATTATACGCCTCGTTG
This sequence comes from Apoda limacodes, assembly GCA_946406115.1. Taxonomy (NCBI): domain Eukaryota; kingdom Metazoa; phylum Arthropoda; class Insecta; order Lepidoptera; family Limacodidae; genus Apoda; species Apoda limacodes. Next base: position 46,372,847 of record OX291540.1, read on the forward strand.
CATGACCACAGCTACCGAGCTTAGTGCAAGGACAATGATTTGTTATCCTGTGGAGCGGGTTAGTAGGAGATAACTCCTACTACTCGACATAGGACTGGCAGAGCTTTCAAGCGGTCCTTGTCATATACGACAGACCTACGGAATTCAGAGAAATGTGACAATAAGTACTGAATCCCACCTGCCGTTGCCTTGCGCAATGTAGGGTTTTGTAGTTGTTGTCTTAATGTTTTATTTCTCTAAATACATTAAATTAGTCGACTATCACTCGCTAAATGTGTAAAGCCGTATAAGCCGTTATAGTCTTTCTTTTGACTTCGTCGTACACATCACTTCTGTAAATTACTTATCCTATAAGGTTTTTAATTCCAAATTTTGATTTGAAATTAAAGGCGGGAGAAGGGTTTAAAACGCTTATCGTGGCACGAACGTTCTGTATTTATTTCTTTTGTGATAGAATTAGTTATACCCGTAATTTCTTTATTATTTTAAAATACGCTTTATACTAAGTGGAAATTGAAACTATCTAATCGCGGCGGTAGTTAACTGCTTTGATGCGTCTTAACGCACTCGCTCGTGTAAAACTGATACGTTAGGTATACATATATTGTAGTATCAAATTAATTAAATGGACTAGCGATTTTGGCCAGGAAACATTTTGGTTGTTAAATATAATAAAAAAAACATTCCAAATTGATAATGAAACCGCATAAATATCGGCTTCGTACTTTAAAAAAGACTAAGTAATAGAAAGTTATACAACACACCCTTAACGCAAATATCATCTCCGTTTCGTAGTAGATAAAATACAAAGATATTCAAAACTATACAATAAAATAAATTAAACTTATAAAGTACATACCTACATACTTGAAGTTGTTACAAAATTGAAAACAAAAATTCCAAATTAAAAAAAAAGCGCATATCAGATTTGAACTTGAGTGATTTGGGCATTACTGGAGGCAAGTAACCCTCTATACCAATAAGCCATCTACGCACGTAGTCATTTAAATTTTAAAACAATATTTAACTTTTTTGGCTTACTTATTTAACTAACCCAATAACTATTAATTTTTAAAACTTCATTTTGTTTTTCCTATAAAGTATAGATAGATATTTATTATTTAGAATTATTTCAGATTTATCGGCTCATAAACTACGGTCATAAGGCGGGTTACCAGATTTCAAGCTGATAGTCGATTTATGGATGACATACGGACCGACACCGCAGTCTCTCTATAAAGCATCGTTTTACCATTTTGATTCAGAACCTTAAGAAAGGGTGCCTTAATCTGAAATCAGGGTTTCAAAGTCAGTTTTGAAGTTAATGCTTATAATTATTAACTTTAAATAACAGTAAGTTACCTATTTACTCGGATTTTAATATTTAGGTTATATATACACTTATTTAGCTTATTTATATACGTATTTAGTTTATTTATTTAGTTTATTTACTTATCAAGCTACACAGACGAATATCTTATAAGTTTGGTATATTTTATCGTTTACAATTACCATTAGGAAACATCAGGAACCAGTAGGTAGTCTTAACTGCGATATGTAATGATAATAAATTGGATAAACAAAATTAATTTATTTTTAATGTATTTAAAATTAATTAGTTAACTCAAAAATTACAAGTGGGATCGTTAAAATAATTAATTGCACATAACAACTATGAACAAGTATAACGGTTTCGCTATCGGAAAGTCTAACCCGTGGTACTTCTCGATCGAAATTAATATGTATATTTTTTATTTTTATTTTATTCCCCATAGTGGCGTAACGAGTGGCTGGACCCACACCCACATCATAATTAGCTAAACAGCCTCTTTTTACCAACCAAATTAAGCCCTGCGTGACAAGGGGTAAGCCCGTCGCTGCGACACTGGTTTTATACCAAAGTGGCTTTCCCAATCGCTCGAATTACCATCTTCATAAGTATTATATTGAAAGACCATGGATAAGCTAATATCAGTACTTAGCCATTTCTTAAGGACCTCTAAGTAAGTCAGTAGTAGAGAATATTGGGGAGGTATCCATATTAATTTTATAAATGCGAAGGTAACCCTGTCTGTCTGTTACCTGTTCACGTTTACACCGCTGCATGGAATAAGATAAAAAATTGGCATGGATATAGTTTGAATCCCGGGAAAGGACATAGGCTACTTGTAAACATCAATTGTGAGTCGGTTTTTAGGGTTCCGTACCTCAAAAGGAAAAACGGAACCCTTATAGGATCACTTTGTTGTCCGTCTGTCTCTCCGTCTGTCAATACTCTTTTTCTCAGAAACGCGTGGAGGTATCAAGTTAAAATTGATATCAAATACTCAGGTCTACTGTCCCTTGGAGCTGTGAAAAAATCAAACTTCTAAGCAAACGGAATCAAAAGATACAGCCGTTTATGCCGCAAATTCGTCTTATAGTACAGATAAAGGAAAAGTTGCGAAATCCGTAAATTTTTAGTTACATCATATAATAAAAATATTTTTAATAATATACAACAACATATCAAAAGTTTGCACGGACGGACGCAGTGTAGGTCCACATGAGATGGTGTCTCCTTGGCTTCCCTGCAGCCCCTGCATTGGGAACTGTGCATAAGGTAACGCCGATATTGAAATAGTGCTTTTTTAGCGGGCAGTCAAATTGTATGCTAAATCACATTTGCTGCAGAACCAGGATTTTAGAAGGGGTTTTCCGGAAATTATTCTCATTTTTATTGATTAACCCTTTTATATTTGATGATCGATATATACTTTACCAGTAATTGCCCGCGGTTCGACCCGCCGTAAATTCGGGTAAAAGATTTCAAAGGCAGCTCCTCAATTATAGAAATGAAACCAACTCACACCTGACGTTTTATAGTAGATTATGTCTTTCCCCAGGACTCAAACTATCTCCATGACAAATTTTCTTGCGGTTCTACCCTCCTTTGTTTTACTACTCCATTATACAAAAAAAATCAACTTACACTCGACATTTTCAAAGTAGCCTGTGTTTTTTCGTTACAGCGGTTTAAGCGTGAAGAGGTAACAGACAGACAGACAAACAGAGTTCCTATTGCTTTTTAATATTTATATGGTTGATATGGATTACTACTGATTTAGCTGAGGAGTGAGCAGTGGTGAGGGCGGAACTTCATATGATGATGGTAGTTTATTGGTAACAATTAGAAATATAAATAAATAATGAAGATTTAACTATAATTACATGATAATTGACATCACGAGGTGTTCTCGATTCTTCATTCTAAGACATTCTGTTTTCATGTGTAAGGTTGTTACTCGAGGGAGATGCTATTAAATATATATATTACACCGCAGCGACGCCGTATATCTGCCAATTACGCTCAACTTTTAATGGACGTGCGTGCACCCACGGGGCGGATAATATATATATTTCATCTTCCAGCATCCGCGTCTGCTGAGCAATATGACAGACTCTGTATGAGTTTTTCGCAAATAAATACAGAATGATGCATTAATTGTCCGCGCGGAAGTGCCAATAATTACCATATATTTTCAACCAACGTTAGGAAAGAATGTTCTACGTTTTCTCTTGAGCACGCGGGTCTATCATTAATTTTACTATTTATTATTAATTGTTTTAAAAAGAAAGGTTCAATGTTTCCTTGTAAGTAAATTCTGCAGATCCTACATTATAAATAGCGCAGGAGTGACAATTATTGTGTGAGTGTTCGTATATTTGCTACTCTTTCACAACACCACAACTTAATCAATTAAGCTAAAATTTGATCTTTTTATGTATAATTAACACATACACATAAACTTAATTTAACACACTAATTTTAATTCCGGAAATATATATATAATCAAGGAATTGCGGTAGGAATCCCATACCAAATAATCAAATTTAGCACGAAAGCGCGGGTAAAAGCAAGTCACCATAATATGTATTCATTAAAACTGTTACCCTTTAGTAAATCTAATTTAATATTTGACTCAAAGAACCGTTTCGACATTTAGGCATTATTATGATGACATCCGCTATTTGAAGCTAGTTAATAAGCTCGCTGCGAACTCGTTAACATGAGGCGATCTTCCAGTTCCAGTTTATCGTCTTAAAGATATTCTCCAGTGCGATGATAAACAGTTTCGTGGATATTACATTTTCCTGTCGTATTCCTCTGCCCAACGGAATGGACTTTGCCTGCTGGTCCTGTACGTAAACGGTTATTGTAGCGGCGTCTTACAGACATCTCAGCACCTCGATATATCGACAATCCAGATTTCAAAAAAATTGAAGACTTTTCGTTGTCCACGAAGGCAAAACAAGGCAAGTTATAACACTTCTGTATTCTGTTTACTGCGCTGTAGCCGTTTCAAAATCCAGCCTGTTTTAGAGAGGCTGAAAATATTTTTTTAGTAAAAGAATAGACAATTTTATAATAAATTATTTTATTTATAACGTAACACTCTTCGCGTATTAAGTAACAACGGTTCCTAATATATACTTTCGTTTTGAAAATCACCAACAGTAAGGATAGTTGGGACAGAGAGCTGGGTCCATGTCGGCTGGGTACTCTGGCGCAGCATCAACAGTGTGGGAACTGCAACTGTAACAATTAAAATGTGTAATTTAAAAACAATGTAATTTCAGTCATCCTTGCGGCGATTAAAATGCCTCAACTCAGTGAAAAATGCGGAAAGTGACGTAAAAGTAAAAGTGACGTATAAACGTTTTGGAAAGAGAACCGATAAAACGATGAGAGTATCAAATTGTATTTTTTTTTCAATAAACTGTTACAAAAACTTATAAAAGAACTGTGACCAGCTCTCCATCTTGGTACTGTAGAGGTTACGACCTCTTGTTAAGTGTAAAGGAAGTAAATATGCTAGCGAACGTTTTTCACGCAGCAAATACTTCGTAGTGGTTTTATGAAAATAAAATAGATGATGTCAGTGCGTTTTTAGATAAAAACAATAGGAATTTAGAGTTTGTCAGTATTTTTACATTGATTGACATTCCAGTGAAAATTATAGATCGGACCAGTCTATATAAATTTGGAGGGTCGAGTTCTGTCTCTATCAGGGAGCCCTAGAATTTGTAGAATGGCCTAATATTGCCAGTAGATTTAGGATAACATACTCCAGTATCCAAAATGCACTAAGCATCGCCACCATTGCGATTAAATGTAGATATTACCCAATGTACCAACACGACGACCCGATGCCTATTGAAGGATGGCCTAATGAAAGAAGACGTACTGCAGATAAGTTTAAAATTGTATAATAAATCTCCTAGGTAGTAGATGAGTCTAAAGGATGTATACTCTTGTGGCGATTGAAAAGAACATCTGAATACATAAAAGAACTCCCGATGTCGTCTTTTTATTAGCAGAGATCCCGATACCTAATAAGAAATAGGTAGAAGCAGCTTCTTTACGCCCCCGCACGCTGCAGTACACACGCGTAGATTCTACGTATCTATTACAAAATTAAAGTTCCTAAAATAAGATACGTCTTTATCAAACTAGAGTTATTTACAATAGTTTTTTTTTTTAAATCGTACCGTCGTATCGTATCGTCGTTCTGGATACTATCCTACACATACATAAAAACGAACAACCTCACTCTCTTTCTTTGTAAGATATACAAGTAAAAACGATACAGAGAATATGTATATATGTACCACAGTATGTACTTACTCGGTGGCAGCAGCAGGCAGTAGAGAGGGATTGGACTCTCCCTGGGGTATAGGAATCCCTGAAGCGGTGAATCGTGCAAAGACATCAGCGTCACAGTAGGGATAATTGGGGCATACAGCGGGATGCAGTTCAGCTGGGTACTTCGGTGCGGTACCTTGGCTTGTGGACCTATAGCAAAGTTATTAAAGTAAAATTATAAACACACATTGCTCAATCACCAGATGAGGAAACTCTATGCAATCATACATGTATGTACTTACTCGGTAGGAGCAACAGACAGTAAAGAAGGGTTTAACTCCCACTGGGGTATGGGAATCCCTGAAGGGGTGTATCGTTCAAGGATATCAGTGTCACAGTAGGGGTAGTTAGGACATATAGCAGGGTGTAGTCCAGCTGGGTACTTTGATGTGGTATCTTCGCTTGTGGACCTAAAAATCAAAGTTATAGAAGTAAAATTATAAACACACATTGGTTTATCACCAGATGAGGAAACTCTATGCAATCATACATGTATGTACTTACTCGGTAGGAGCAACAGGCAGTAGAGAGGGGTTTAACTCCCACTGGGGTATGGGGATCCCTGAAGGGGTGTATTGTGCAAGGACATCAGCTTCACAGTAGGGGTAGTTAGGACATATAGCGGGGTGTAGTCTAGCGGGGTAGTTCGATGTGGTATCTTCGCTTGTGGACCTATAAAAAGTAATAAAAACAAAATAATAAACACACATTGCTTTATCACCAGAAAAGGACTCTATGCAATCACAGTAATATGTACTTACTCGGTAGGAGCAACAGGCAGTAGAGACGCGTTTAATTCCCACTGGGGTATGGGGATACCTAAAGGGCTGTATCGTGCAAGGAGATCAGCGTCACAGTAGGGGTAGTTAAGACATATTGCCGGGTGTATTCCAGCAGGGTACTTTGATGTGGTATCTTCGCTTCTGGACCTAAAAAGCAAAATTAAAAAGTAAAATTATAAACACACATTGCGTTATCACCAGATGAGGAAACTCTATGCAAATATACATGTATGTACTTACTCAGTAGGAGCCACAGGCAGTAGAGAGGGGTTTAACTCCCACTGGGGTATGGGGATTCCTGAAGGGTTGTATCGTGCAAGGAGATCCGTGTCACAGTAGGGGTAGTCTAGAAATACAGCGGGGTGAAGTCCAGCTGGGTACTTTGGCGCAATGCTGTTAGAACTACAAGGAAATAATAGAATCCCTCAACAAATATTTTCAAATAAAAATTTTGCTAAAAAAACGCTTTGAATAATTTATTTAAAAATAAAAATTATTTTAATTCTGCCAGAAGGTGAAGAAATACCATAAATCGATGTAACTTGCCTAGTGTAAAAGTTAGTTTACAATATTTTAACATTTGAAAGTAGCTGCACTACTTATAACGATATAAAATGAAATAATAAAATCATTTGATTACTTTCAAAGTAAACTAATTCTAGAATAGTATGAACAAAAGCTAGAATTCAATAGTTATATGTGTACTTGTTAAGGCGCAGCATGGAATCTTGGAAAGCGAATTACGCTTTTGGTATTGCAAGCTTCCATAGGCTGCGGTGACTGCTTAGCACCAGCAGGAACGTTAGCTTGTTTGCCAATTTAATGGTATTAATAAAAAATTGAGGTCTTTAATATCCACATCGATATCCACAAGCGTAGATTTACGTAAACTTATGCATTGTATGTTTTGTTTTGTCATTCCAGATTGCATGTAAATCGGTCAAAATCAGGCGAGTGATGCACCAGGTGTTGCTAGCGTCCATAGCGTCCATAAGGTAACCGCTTACCACCAGGCAGACCGCAAGCTTGATTGCCACATTATTGGTATTAACAAAAATTAAGAAATAACATAGCTAAGAAAGATAAAAGGTGTATGTTTAATTGTCATATCGATCAATAATGTTGTTGGGTTGACTTGCCAATAATTATCAAAATTCTCGTAATCTAAGTACCTGTTGTCCAGTTGCTCGTTAATTGGTATACTTAACGGTTAGTGCCGTTGTGCACTTTTTACAACTGTAAATAAAATTATATGTGATACCTAATATGATACTTACTCAGTAGGTAGAAGACTGGGGTTAGACACCCAGGGGGGTATAGGCATCCCCGATGGAGTGAATTGTGCCATTAACTCCATGTCACAATAGGGGTAGTTTGGGCAAACGGCAGGGTAAAGTCCAGCTGGATATTGGGCAGACCAGGCTCCCGCAGCCAGCGCAAGTATAAAAATCTGAAAAATAAATACATATTTATTGTTATATTAACAATATTATAAATAATAATATACCTTCACGAGACTTATATTTGGAAGGGTTTGACAGTATATTACGCGCAAAAGCTCGTGTTACATTGTAAGTCTACCGCCGTACGAAGCAAAAACCAAAGTCGAGACAACTTCACAATTTTCAAGTTGTAACAATATTAGGTCCAGAACACATGGTGAAACGCAAAAACGACGAAACTGCAACTCCTAGTTAGTTTTGAGTTACATTTGAATTAATGGACTCCTTTGAGAGACCTCACATGACGCAACCAGGTTGAAACCGGTTTAAAACGCATTGCAAATCAAACGCATTTAAACTGGCATGCAGGAAACTCGTGTTTGCGTTTCATCGTTTCGCGGTTTTTTTCGATGCAACAAAATGACTGATGACGAAAACAAAAACATTTTATTTGTGTTGGAAGTTGAGAAGTATCCTTGCTTGTACAATACAACAGCAAGAAGCAGAACTGTCACTGATAAAGAATGGGCGGGAATTAGGAAAGCAATGAAGATACAAATACATAACTACAACTTCTTCGTCACTTCAGCTAGACATTTTACACGCGTCTGTTCTCAAAGAAACTGAAATTATTGTGATAATTTCATCACATTGTGGTACAATTTAGGTTGCGCTTGTGTGGATAACGTCTTAATTTAGTTTCAAACCAATAATTTGAAAAAGGTTTCGTTGCAGTTGCGTTTCACCGTCTGTTCCGGGCCTAAGTTGCCCCTGCAGGAAATTGAGCTCGGAATATTGACAGCCCAAATGCTCACTGCATTTTATTAAAATTATAACTTTTTCCTTGTTTTTGAATATTTAAAACCTTATTTTCATGTAAAAAAGGAAACAAGTAGATTAACTCACCAAGTTAGCAAACATTATGATGGGTCCGTTTCTATCTTCTCGACTGTGCAATGTGAGACTGATGAATTCGCCAACTTCCGAACTCATTTTATACTCATTTAATATTCGCAGACGCCAAAGTTGTTATAGTTTTTAAATGTTTTATTAATTATCTACATTTTTGGAAAGAACTCGTATAGCTTTAAAAATATCTATGAATTTTCGTCTCGTATCTGTAAGATCTTGAGGTTTACACACTGAATTCAAATTTTGTAACCTAATGTATCTGTTGTCGTTTATCTGATTCTGGGGCGTCACTACCTGTATATCCAAAGACCACGACAGGCCGCGCAACACATATCGAGGCATATGAAGTCGTTCACTTCCAGAGTCCGAATAGCTTGAGATTGTTTCCAATAAGGTCCCAGGTCGGCCGCAGCGGGGCATAATAGCTGCAGGCCATAATACAGTGCAAAAAGCTTTCTTCACTCGCACACAGAACTGCACAGTGCACTGACAATTTCCACCAAAAAAACATTACAAATATTTTTTTCGATATAAAAATAATGGGTGTGTCAAACGAAACTTCAACTATATTTTAAAACAGCTGATCTGGCAGACGCTGTTCAGCTTTTTCAGTTGCTGACTTCCCTAGTCCGCGCTTTTACTTAGATTTCTCTTAGGGTTCTTTCTCCTTAATCATGATGGTTAATATCCTTCCCCAAGAATTGGGCTATTAAATGAAAAAGATTTTTTCAAGAAATTAGCGCGTTTAAACAAAAAACATACTCAACACACTCAACAAACTCAATAAGGTCTCTGGTCGACTACCTAAAAGTATTAACTTACCACTCTCATAGTAGAGAGTGGAAGAATTCTGATAATTAGATAGCTAGGTCCTGTAACAGCACCTGACTTAGCAATAACTATCACTATTATTTACGTTTTAGACGGTTTGTCGCGCTTTGTTGGCGATAAACGGTCTACAAGCTGCAAGAGCTATGGCCTGGACGTTTTTGCTCGGCTATTCAACGTACTCACAGAGGTCTTCCGCGAACTTCTAACTTAGTTTTCTAGAATTTAGATACCTTGGCCAAAAGAACCGAATTACAATACAGAACAGTGTAGGCAAAATAGTTTGTAGCCTACGGTTAAGTTGAGTGAACCCGAGGGCAATAACTAGTCAATAAAAAATTGTTTAACATAATTATACTTCTATTTTATTGTTATTAATTACTTACAATTACAATACAATTTAATTACTGTACATATTTGTATAGGTCAATAATGAAATCATAATTAAGTTAAATGTAAACTATTTAAGCAATAGGTACTAAATACGAATTAAAAGATACATCTAGTATATACCTACTAAAATATTTTTAGGAATAAGTAATTAAAGTTAAGTGTTACAAAGAAACGATAAATTAAAATGGCATGCAAAAGAATAAGGCATGTAATAGGATTACTAATAATAAAAATAAATAGGTAATAAATGAATAAAAGAACCCGACTGCAAAAACATTAAGAAATAAATAAGAGCATCTAAAATATTTAACTATAAGCAGGCGGGACTCATTTTAATGCAAGTACTAATAGTACTACAAATTGCTTAAATTTCTTGTATAATTTTGGTTTATTATTTATTTTTATTTACAACTTTCTAATTTTTTTCAACTCGTGCTTGACTATTTTATGTACTTTATAACACTCGGGAGATGAATACCTTTTTTTGACACCTCATTTATCGAATTCGGTTCAGCCGTTTAGACTACAGATCACAATGGAACGGAAATATTCACATACATACAAACATACGAGCGAAAAACATTACCCTCCTTCTGGGTCAGTCTGGTCAAAACTAGGACGTCGCGACATGTAACTAAGCAAGCGTGAGTAGTGCAGCTTTATCTCAACTCACTGATGTTTTCATTGAAATAAATAAATAGTTTATTATACATCATCAAAACTCAAAACTACAGTTGCCATATTAAAATGGTGTTACAACACATGCGACCAAACACTCAGAAGGTCAGAAAAGTAGTAACAGTGCAACAAATACCTACCTACTAGTATTTGTAGTGCTATACAAATTGACACCAGTCTACCCTAGTCAAGTGAGCACAACCAGAAGAGCAATCATTAGAACATTTTGATTGTACCTATATGTCATGTAGCCTGGACAAAGCGAAGGCGTTTGATCGGTTCTGGCACGAGGGTTTGTGCAAATGGGTAGCTGGCTTTTTGTCTGGCAGACGAATACGAGCCGTAGTTGACAATAGTAGCTCTGATAGCACGGATATTAATGCTGGTGTCCCGCAAGGCTCCGTGCTGTCTCCTACGTTGTTTTTTACTGCATATCAATGACATGTTGGACATCAACAACATACATTGCTATGCAGATGACAGTACTGGAGACGTCTATTATACGGGTCGCGCAAACACCCCTGGTTCCGTTGTGGAGGAAAACCGCAGAGAACTTGTGTATCAAATCGAGACCACACTGTCCAAGGTCTCTGACTGGGGACAGGTAAACTTGGTCCGATTCAACCCTACAAATACACAAGCCTGTGCGTTCACCGCTAAGAAAACCCCATTCACTGTAGTCCCACAATTCCAGAACACTCCCCTCTCCATCTCCAAGAGCATTGGGATCCTTTGTGTTGACATCTCCAGCGATGTTCAGTTCCGAGATCATTTACAAGATAAGGTGAAGCTGGCGTCCAAAAATCTAGGTGTACTCAACAGAGCGAGGCAGTACTTCACCTCGAGGCAGAGGTTGCTGCTTTACACAAGTCGCAAGTTCGGCCCCATATGGAGTACTGCTGCCATCTCTGGGCAGGTGCACCTTTTGACTACCAGGTTGGACCTTTTGACTCGGTTCAACGACGGGCTCTAAGAATTGTCGACGATCCCAAACTCACTTGCCGTATCGAACCCTTAAGTCTGAGGAGAGACTTTACCTCCCTGTGTGTGTTCTACCGCTTGTACAATGGGATGTGTTCTGAGGAATTGTTTAAAATGATGCTCACGGCTACTTTCTACCATCGCACCGCTCGCCATCGGCAGGGAATTCATTCTCACACTTTAGAACCGAAATGGTCGCGTACAGTGCGGTTTCAGAGAATCTACCTCCCGCGAACGCTTGGGTTGTGGAATGAGCTCCCTGCCAAGGTTTTCTCTAAGGACTACAGTATGGGGTTCTTCAAGAAAGAAGTTATTGGATTTTTGAAGTGTCGGCAACGCGCGAGTGATACTTCTGGTGTTGCAAGCGTCCATAGGCCACGGTGACCGCTTACCATCAGGCGGACCGTGTGCTGGTATGCCACCGTAGTGATATAAAAAAAAAACCTTACCAAGTAATCTGCAATCTTCACCCTGTCTTATTAGTCAAGTAATTATGTTTCTTGAAATGTACACATGGCTTGTAGACCATCATTATTTTTCTGTTACAAAAGGAAATCTTAATACCTACCTAAGACCAAACTAATAAAGTTATCTAGTAGGTAGTTTTTTAAGTATATTTCACAGTCTAAAGAAAATTGATTTTGAAGAGTTTGTAGTTGTATTTTAACCATTAGTGACTGGCTGGACTATAATATAACTATAAATTCAGTTAATGACATTAAGTTTTCAATCCCTCGGTGAGGATAGGCCGTGCCCCAACCAGTGGGGACGTATGAGGCTGATAAGAAGAAGTGCTGATACTGTTGGTTTAGTGATCCTTTAGATGACGAACCCACCTGAACCGACAGTCATTACAAAAGACGGAAAAATCAGCATTTTTCTGGTTGGGTGCAATGCGGTTTTAGCCAAAAATCAGCATTTTTTCTGGTTGGGTGCAAGCGGTTTTTAGCCAAAAATCAAAAAGATGTACAAAACTTTAGCATTCGAATTTAGGCACTGTGCCTTCAGACACGTGCTCAATCACTAAGCCATCATCACCAATGGAAACGAAAAAAAAACTATGTAGCACAAGCGATACAATCGCTAACTCAGCGCTATCTCAATAGTGATAGATCTCCATACATTTCCCTATGCTTGTATTCGATAACATTTTGAACAGTCTAAGGGCTTTTAGGTCTTTAAGATCCCGAATTTTCAATAGTTGCAAGTACGATAGTCGCGGGCTAACATACTGCATCTCGAAATACGATCGAACACAGAAACTATATATTAGGACAGGCAAGAGACCCTAGCAGTGTATCTTTAAAATAGTAGATAGTTATAAATATTGTTTTAAATATAATATGTAGACCTACTTGTATTTAATTTTATAAACAACCATTTTTATTCTATTTTAATATCTATTTCCAATATTATGATTTCTTAAATCCACTTCTACAATAAAAGAAACTGTAGCTTGTCGCCCAGGAGGCAGCAACTCAGGGTGGACCTTATTTATCTTGACCCTCTTATTCGACTTCATTTCTTTCATCTTCTTGATATTCTTCTCCATCATCTGGATGCTATATTGATCTTCCAGAAGCTTCTTAAATGTCGTTATTACGGTTTTACTGGTACCATTTGTTTCGAACAGTTGGTCGAGCTTGACCGCTATGGCGGCGCAGCTTTCTGGACTCATCTAAAAAATGACATCTGTTAGATCTTAAAAACAAAAACTATTTTTTAAGATTTTTAAAAATAATTGATAATAATCAATAACAATATCTCAATTTACTGAACACAGTTTTTCAATAACTATTTTAAATCTATGAATAAACAACGTTGTTGGGTATATTGTACGTGTTGGATGTCACCGGTCACTCCAGGCATCAATTATATAACACCGTCTCTGTGCTTGCGTCACCATAGGGGTTGCTTCAGATTCTTTAATCTCTACTTTCGTTTGTTATCCGTGGTACAACCTCAAAATCAAATTAAAAAATTCATAGCTCTATAAATTTAGATCCCGCCTTGATTTTCTACTCTGGCCTATCTATGGAGCCGTTGCTCGAGGAATATACTATAGACTTGCTTAAAATCCAAAACAACATATTTTCTATACCAGTCCATCAGAACCTTTTATGTAAGTCAAAGACGTAATGATCAAGCAATTAGTTTACCTACTCAGAGAATCTTACGAGGAAACAGCTTTAAATTCTCTTCCTACCTTTTTCAGTATTGGTTTAAGGTCTTCCAACTCCCCCGATACTCCTAACTGCGGATTTTTAGACTTAAGCCAATTGTATTGATTCTCGTTGGACTTGTTTTCCAGCGCCCTAACTTCCTTTAACAGGGTTTCTGCCTAAAATATTATAATAGGTATTAGTATCTGGAAAAGGAATTAATAATATAATCTATAAAACCGAATTAATTGCATTTGAGCATTAGGTATAATCTACCTATACATGCCTACTATCAGCCCATTTTCATTAAAACTCAAAAGGTTTCTTCCTGAAATATAAAAATCTGGAGTAATTTTTCGTCTAACTAATAAAATGATATATTAGGTCCTTACATATGAAATTGCTGTTTTATATGGAAAAGCAACTATGTTTTTTTTATGTTTTTTTTTATTTAATCAGTCAAAGTAGTCTGTCGGCTGTTAAACGGCTAGCTTTTCCATCATAGTTTCCAATTGTCGGCAATTCAGATCTGCCGTAATCTTAGGAAGCTGTAGTGGATGACACCAACGCTGGTCCACCAGACACTAACCAGTAACTATTTTTGTGTCAACTGTCGTTTGGGGCAGGTTTTAGCCGGTTCTCCTGGATTTAACCACTGTGATGAGCATTTCTGATTATCATATAGGATCCATTTTTCATCACAAGTAATGATACGATTTAAAATCCCCTCGTTAATGTGGCGCAGCAGTCGCGTGTTTGTTGGTTTGCTTGACTTAGTTCGTACAAATTTTTCAAGCTTTTCAATGTGTTTCAAATGATTCAAAATGGCTTATCACTCACACCGAAGCCTGCAGCTAACTCTGACGTGGTTTGAGATGGATTCGATTCCACGATCACTTTCAATTCCTCATTGACAACTTGGGTCTTCGGCCGTCGACGAGGTTTGTTCTGGATGTCAACATTTCCAGAACGAAAGCGTTGGAACCAACTCCGTACACATCATTAAGCTGTTCCTTGACCTTTGAGCTGCTGTAGCAGCGCTAGTCCCACGATAGAATTCGTATTGGACAATAATGCGATATTTTTTGTTTTCCATATTTAGCACAGAACGATATCAAAGCAAAATTGAATGACGCGAAAACAAATGAATTATTACATTCGAAAAACAAATAGACAAGCTTAAAATTGAAATAAATTTGAATTTTTGAACGCCGGTTTTTTGAGATCAAAGTTGCCAGTTCTATAAATCATCAATTTCATATGTAAGGACCTAATATTAAAATGATGCTCGTAACAAAGCCTCTATAGGCTTACGTTCGGCCTATTTTTATTTAAACTTATAACGAGATTAGTATGAGATTAATTAAGCCCGTCAAATAGTGTCTGTCATGTTCATTTTCAAATTACTTTAATCTATTACAACAGACAAATCTTAGAACAAAACCCTAAAAACCTATTTTAAGTTTGTCATGGAATAAGCTGGAGATTGAAATTTTTCAAAGAGTTTTCTACAACCTAATAAAAATTTACTACTCACGTATTGAAACAAATCCATACAGGTGAAGTTTTTTTCGGTTCCTACTGAATATTTTTCGCCAAAAATCATATTTATTCTTCTATCTTTACACCTTTTAACACAAAAAAAATATAATTTAATTGGTTGCACCCCAAATTAAAATGCTCTCATTTATTACAAAGTTTAATTATAATAATAACGAAAAGCTCTGTTGCTTAATCTAAGGTTTTTCATATTGGACTATTCGTAAGCAGAGATACGGATTCAATAGGTACTTTTAACGTATGATTTATTTATTATCAATCTTAATAAATCCATGGCGGTTTTTGTAACATCGGCAACAAAGTTCTCGACAAAAATAAAACTGATTTCAAAAATCAAATTATACAAAAGAATAAATATCATCATATAAGCCTAGTAGATATACCTCTTAACTTTTTTCACAGTGTGCCACTCTGTGCCCCCTATAACTAATGGCTTTTAACAACCTTTACAAGGTCATCCGTCCTGTCGGGAGGTCGTCCCACTCTTAGGGTCCCGGTACATGGTCATCGCTTGAAAACCTTTTCTTCCATTAATTCTCCAAGCTATGCTGATGAGTTTTACGTTCTACGGATCTCCTAATTTCTGGTTCAACATGTATTATTTACTCCTAAACAGAAAGAAAACTTTTAATTAAATTTTTAACACCAGATGTCAGTCAGATAAGAACCAGTGTATTTATAAACGGGGAGCAGTTAGATATTGTAGATAATATAGTATTCTTAGGTATTCTTAAACCGAGGCACAAAGCTAGATTGGTGAATAGCCTTAGTTCTGCAGCATTTGCGGTTAAAAAGATTCGTCAACTTACGGACGAATATACTGCCTGGTTAACATACTTTAGCTAATTTCATAGCGCAATGTCTAACGGTATTTTGCTATGGAGACACGCAACTGATATTCAAACAATATTTGTGCTGCAGAAGAGAGCTGCTCGAGCAATTTACAATTGTCCCATAGACACTCCTTATAGATAAATTCAGTAAAATGAAGGCCTACGGAAAGAAGAAGGGAAGGAAAGGGAAGGGATATTATAACCTTAGCGTCTCAAAATATATTAGAATTTGATTTCTGTTAGTAAACATCGATATTTATAATCGTAATTATCGAAATTGACACCAACTTGCTCTGATCCACACAAGGCTAAAGAAAATAGATAAATTATTTTTTTTACAGGAGAATTTTCTGTTTTTACAGTAAAACCTCTGCAGTATTAAGCTAATTAAAATTTAAAAAGTTTGGAAAACAAAAACGCTTATTATACAAATTAAGGTCTACCTTGATAAGGTTTTTTATTATTAACAAAGTAGTCTGGGAGCCTGTGTTAGTAGCATAAAATTTAATAAACTTTAGTTAATATTACTCTATTGACTTGACAATTTGTATTGATTAATTAAAATTTATAAGAGTGACTGCTGGGGCGTTTTTTTCCAATTTTTTTGTCGGAAACGGTAGTAGTTTGTAGCGGTTGTAGTTTATTGTCTTCAAAATTTTTTTTTTTATATAACTCATTTGAATTTGATAACAACTATTATTTTTATCATAATAAATTAATGGTTTCCAGGGAGAGGGGCGTATTTATACTTTATGCCCCATTACCACAAATATTTAGATATGTCTATGACTACAAGGTTTGAATCAGAGCCGTTTGCATCCAGCTATTTATAAGCATAACTGGTTCTGATAGCCAATATACATTCGATACCAACGTAGGTTACGTTTAATTAATAAAAAAGTAATAAAATACAATCACATTTTACGTTAATTTAATTTTTGAGCGAACTCGGCGTAGTTTTTACAAATTGCTATTATACGCAATACAGCGCGCAGTAGTGATGGTACCTACGTTGTAATGGCTGATAGGAGTTATCTAGAGTACCAATTAATTGAGTTTATCAAGAGGAATATAGTGTAGAAGATAATCTGATCAATAAAAGCTAGATATGAGATTATATCCTCACCAAAGTAAACAAGCCATTTTTACGAAGGATTCTCAGGCCAACAAAATAAAGCTTTTTATTAGTTTCCGGCCGCTTAAGCATGGATTCTTGTACAATTTACATGTTAAATGAGAATGCAGCCTTAATTTTTTTTTTATCAGCTACAGTATTTAATACAAATTAGGTTAAATAGTGTGAAAAGCAAAGTCATGTTTACGATTTATTTTTGAACCAAGTATCTTCTTTTATGTAATATATGCATATGCATCACTATTTTAAAAATATTTTGAAGCATATAATTTTAATTATGTGCTTCAAAATATTTTTAAAAATAGACTTACGATTTTACATCGCTAAGTTACCTATAAGCGTTTCATATTTTCTCATCGCTCCTAGAGTATTATGGAGCCTAAAGTAGAAAATTGAATGAAAAAGAAAACATTTTGTTAAAAAAATGATAAGATTGGTAGAAATAAAAGGAACTGTACCAATTTAACATATTAAGAAATATAAGAGTTCTACTTTACTATCATATTATAAGAAATCGACCCATTTTTAGGGTTTCGTACCCAGAGGGTGCTCTATATCTATCTATACTCTATTTTGCTCTATCATAAAAGCAGTAATACTTACCTACCTACATATAAACTTCAAACTTGCAAAAAAATTGTGTGAACCCAAAAGTATAACAACAAATTATAAAAATCGGCCAAGTGTGAGACGGGATAAGCCATTGCCATTTTAAATTACCGGTACAACATCATCTAGCAATAGTATTAAGAGACACAGTACCACATTTGTTTGGGGAGGTCCTCATACAAGAAGCATATTTTCGTTGTTTTTGTTCTATCGGAAAAACAGTAATACATACAAACTTCAAACTCGCATTGAAAAATAGTGTGAACTCTTAATTATAACAACAAATAGTAAAAGCCGGCCTATTTTAAATTATCGCTACACCGCCATCTAGCTTATTATTCAGAGAAACACTAACACATTTTTTTGTTGGAAACGATATTCAAAGTTAAGCAACGTCGGGCTTGGTCAGAACTTGGATGGGTGGCCACTTAGCAGCACACTCTTTTTTTTTACATGCGTGTTATTATCATCAAATGTAAGTCGGACTAGCGCCCCGTGGGTTCCGTACCACGATTTACGTAATTTACGTGCACAAAACAAAAACAGAAAGTGTGCCACTAAGCTGTCACTCATCCAATCACTGCCCAACGTTGCTTAACTTTAAACATCGTTTCCAACAAAATAATGTGTAACTGTAACATAGTTACTTTATTGAGAAAACAGTAACACATACTAGCTTCAATCTTGCAGCTAGTGTGTGTGACATCTAAAGTATAACAACAAATAATAACGTGGCAGTGCCATTTAGCTTATTATTAGGAAGCAGTAACACATTATTTTGTTGATTGGAAACAATATTTTAAGTTAAGCAACGTCGAGCTTCGTCAGTACTTGGATGGGTGACCTCTTAGCGGCACACTTTTTTTTCTTTGTTTGTAAATTACGTCAATAGTAGTAGGTACAGTCGCAATAGGCCGGTTTTTATTTTGACAATAACAAAATATTAAAAATGACTTAAATCGTCAATTTTAGACAAACAATTAGAAACCGTTTATCTTAAAAAAAACTAACGATAACTTTTCTTAATGTTCATCGTCAAATATAGGCTAAAATACTCGTACTTGCGAAATAAGGCATATATTATAACTTAATACTTGTTTGCCTGTGTTTGATTCAACATTCTGTCGGTATCTCTTGTACATTTTTTAGGTCCGCGCTTGTACACTGACGTTTATGAAATGTCTGGGGCTTGCCTCTTGACAACAATTACAATTGAATGCCAATTTTCAATTATCTTGCAAAAAGTTATGTGATGATTTTTTGGCTTTAATATTTATAGTGTTTTATTTGATGCCAAAATTAAAGCGAAAGTAAAATGGGCCTCAATAGTTGTTAACCCGCAGCTGCTCAAACCATCACCTAAATTAGTATTTAAACATACACCTACATACGTATAAATAAACAATAGACGAGTCGTTTATTCACATGACTTATGGCCATTTATGGCATAATCATCTTAGTCCAGAAAACATGAATACGTACGTATTAGAATAGTTAACGTTAATTATTAGTCTAATAAGGTTTACGTCTCGAATACTATGGTTAGGTCAGGACTTTGTGTTTTGTCTGTCGGTTTTGGCCATAGACATAGGATTTTTTCACTACGTTCAAAAGACCAATAAAGCGTGGGAGCGAGAAATCCAAATTAAGTGCATAGTGTCAATGAGAAAATGAGATAGAAGAAAATGGCCGAATGTGACAATAATAACATTGATAAGCGGCGATATCGGCCGGTCTATTTTATAGCGATTGGCATTTTCTCTTTTTCTCCTTGAATTATATTTTAGAATATTTAAATTGTAAATTTGGTATCTATTTTGTGAGCCAGTGTGACGTTACAAGTCGCAATAATCCGAATAAATACACGTTTTACCGCTGATTTATGATTTTTTTACTGCTTTGTTGTTAATTATAATTTATCGAATTTATCCGAAAAATTTACGTAAAAATGAATTTGAATTGTAGTTTATATATTATTCTCTTAATTTAAAACTATATTTCATTGCTAAATCAAGATTTGGTGGATATTTTGTGTAAAATATGTAATTATTTAGTTACGATAAAGATTGACTTACCACTGACGTCATGCGTATCGATATCGATAATAAAGTCTATTAGGAGTTCTTTTTGCGGCAAAGATATATACGTTTGACGGCTCCTTGGCTCTGTTGGTAGTGAAGACTATCTACGGAAACGAAGGGTGCAGGTTCAATCGCCGCAAAAGAAAAAAAAAGACCAAGTTGATTGAATATTTTATCTAATACAGCTGAAAAATCAACGAAAAAAACCATTTGAATCGTAGTTTATATGTTTTTCTATTTACTTGATACCATATTTCGTTGCTAAATCAAGATTTGGAGGATATTTTGTGTAAAATATGTAATCATTTAGTTACGATAGAGATTGACATAGCGCTGACGTCTTGCGTATATATAATAAAGTCTATGAGAAGCTCTAACTGCGGCATAAATAGAAACACGTTCATTAAAATTATGATTAAAAAAGCATAAAATTACATGACCACAAGTAAGAGGATATAGCGTTTCTCTTAAGGCGAATGGTTTTTTTTTAAAATAATCCTGGATTAACATACAAACTATTAATTTTGTAGGTAACTATGGTGTCTTGTGCTGTGAGTAAATGTGAAATCACAACAGATAATTCGAATAAGTACACATTTCACAGGTAAATTATGATAATTTTTACTGTATTGTTGTCATATGCATATTTTATCAGTTTTACCTCAAAATTTTACGAAATAAAAAACAATTTAAATCATAGCTTGCATTTTTTTTGTCTAGATTTACTGAGTACCATTATTTCGTTGTTAAATAAGGATTTGGAGAGTATTTTGCGTAAAATAAGTAGACATTTAGTTACCATAGAGCTTGACAAGGTGGCGACCGACGGCATCAGTATCGATATATGTAATTATACATGTATAGAATATTAATAAGATAATTAATTCATAGCCATCCAAAGGTGATCGCACATTCGTCCGTATCGTAAGCGCCGTTCGAGCCACATTTAAAGAATAAGTATGAAATGCAATATGTAGGTATTACGCGCACGGTGGGGGTGAATTGTAAGAGGTTGCATGATGAAAAATAATATAAAATACTTGGTTTTTATGACGATGTTTTGTTCACCAGAAGTCTACTTACAAATAGTTTCTATATTAAATGTTCTTATAGTTTTAGTAGTATTACTAAATTATGTTAAATTTAGATACTTTCAATAAAAATAAATTTTGACGTATCAATTAAATTTGGTTTTTATTCTTTACAATTACTCAAACAAAATTCTCTCAACTAGTACTTTCTCCAACGAGCATACCTGATATAGAGGCTAGTCACTGAGACAATCTTCGCTGGCATGGAATGTTACATTTCTAACCCTCGAGTAGCTGCCGATGTCAAAAAAAGACCGTGGTTTAATAGGTCTTGTAAAGAAGCTAAAATTCTCTAGCAAACTGCATATGAGGCTTGGACCACGGTTCGATCAATAAGGATCTGAATAAGTCTGAGTTAAAACGCAAATTAAATGCTGCCTCGAGGTTCAGTAAGAAAGTAACTGCCAGAGCTAAGTTCCAATTCATCGGCAAAATAGGTGGGCGACTTGCAAGCTATCCCTCTGGGAGTCGTGCTTTCTGGTCGCTTGTTAATCTGCCAAGGGAAACTTTTGTCAGTGGTCGTAAACCAATTCTCCCATAGTGCTAGAGAGAAAGCCGATTTACTGGGCAGTCTCATTGTCTCAAACTCGAATATCAATAAGAATACCACCTACTTTACCGTGATGCGGTAAGACTATGCCAGAAATCTCCATAACACAGTGGGAGGTCCGGCGGGCG
Source organism: Apoda limacodes (assembly GCA_946406115.1). Taxonomy (NCBI): domain Eukaryota; kingdom Metazoa; phylum Arthropoda; class Insecta; order Lepidoptera; family Limacodidae; genus Apoda; species Apoda limacodes. Next base: position 46,394,698 of record OX291540.1, read on the forward strand.
TTAAGCGTTTCAGGATACAACCCAATAAAGACACAAGTCTGCGCGTTCACCGCTAAGAAAATCCCGTTTACTGTTGTCCTACAATTCCAGAACACAGCACTTACCATCTCCAAGTGTATTGGGATCTTTGGTGTTGACATCTCCAGCTATATCCAGTTTCGCGACCATTTGGAAACCAAGGTGAAGCTGGCGTCCAAGAAACCAGGAGTACTCAACAGAGCGAAGCAAAGGTTGTTGCTTTACAAATCACAAGTCCGGCCTGCTGCCATCTCTAGGCGGGTGCACCTGGATACCAGCTTAGCCCTTTTAATTCGGTTCAACGACGAGCAGTAAGAATCGTCGACGATCCCAAACTCACAAGTCGTATCGAACCTTTAAGTCTGAGGAGAGTTTTTGCCTCCCTGTGTGTGTTCTACCGCTTGTATAATATGTTCTGTGTTTTGAGGAATTGTTTGAAATAATTTCCACAGCTACTTTCTACCATCGCTTCGCTCGCCATCAACAGTGAATTCATTCTCACTCTTCGTAACCTAAATGGTCACAAACAGTGCAGTTTGAGAGGAACTTACTCCCGCGAACGCTTAAGTTGTGGAATAAGCTCCCTGCTGAGGTTTTCTCGAGAGACTACGATATGGGGTTATTTAAGAAGAAAGTGATTAGATTTATAAATTTCTTATAAGACTTGATTATAGTCCTAATAGTTTAGGTTCTAATGGTATATTTACACTCTTGCATTCAACGCTATGATATTGGGCACATGTACGAGCACAAGCGTGTAAACAGTTTGCTTTGTCCGACAACGCGTTCCGAGGCGAGAGTGTAAACGCGACATAGGTAATATTTAATTTCACCAGCGCGCTAGTTTGCAATAATTTTGTGCAGGTAAAATTTTCGATAGTGTTGTTTGACAACACTATTCGACTCACACATTTGCAATTTTTTTTCTGTTTCGTTTTTCATTAGGCATGGTTGATCTTGTACATTCTATATCTATGGTTTTGGCAGATTTATCTTATAACAAGCCAATAAAATAATCTTATTTAACCAATGGATGTTTAATAATGAATAACTGGCTAACTATAAAACTTTAAGTAGTTCAAAATTATAATGGTTTACTTTAGCTTGTAGCTGGCATTACAATGAAGGCGGTTGAAAATATTGCATGTAAGTATGTGGGACACTCAGAAAGTCTTGAGAAACTAAAAAACTAACTTTTATGGATAAAATATTTTAAAGAACTCTCCACCAGCCTGTATACAAAGTTTCATGCGTCTGAACCAATTTTCGAAACATTTTTTCCGGACCACCGCAGACACCTCTTCCACGGCCTTCTCGAACGCTGCTAGCGCGTCTTCCGGCGATAAAAACTGTATCACTTTCAGCTAATTTTTTATTTTAGGGAATAAAGAGCAGTCACACGGTGCCAGATCAGTACTATAAGGAGGGCGACCCAAGACTGACCGGTGTGGTTTCCAGGAAGTCTCTCGTTTTAAGCACTACGTGCGCGGGCGCGTTGTTATGGTGAAGTAGTACTCCGCGGAGCCTGGTGTTCGAACACTTGTTGCTCATTACAGACAAAACTTCTGGCAGGCATTTTGTGGTATACCATTCGGCGTTGATGTTGCCAGCACACTTTCTTCCGTGACAGCCGTCGTAGGACGACCACTCCTTTGTTCATCGCCCAAAGTAAGACGACCGCGCTTGAACTCGCTATGCCAACGGTAGATGGTTGCTTTTGAAGGTCCTTTATCCATAAAGGCCATTCAAAGTCAATCAAATGACTCATCAGGTTTTAGGCCACATTTGAAATCGTAGAAAATCATCACACGAAAATGTTCTGGATGCAGATCCATTTTTAACTGAGACACGATAATTTAATTTATCTCTCAAGAAAATGTGGAGGTAAATTCGAAATTCGAACACTGGTATGATTACTTTTTAACAATCAAATTTTTCAAAATCAATATAAGTGGTCAGTGCCTTATACATAAAAACTTTTTTTCGCAAAACTCTCTGCGTGGCCTGGCACGATTTATATTACCTACTTTTTAAGATTTATATTACCTACTTTTCAAGTAAATGTTAACTTCTTAATTGTAAAGTCCGATCAGATTTATTTTTCCTTTGTAAGCTATTTTAAACTCTTTTAAGCAGGAATCTTCGTCGTCATCCATTGCAGAACGTAGGCCTCTCCCACAATATAATAACATCCAGCGACTATAGAGTCGTCTTTCAACCTAATAGAAGTCCATACGATCTGTGGTCGCCACTGTAGAACCTTATACCCATTGGTTATTAGAATATTTGCAAGGTAATGTCAATTTACAATGAAAAAGACAGTTTGTTGGCTTATGTAAAAAAAGTTTTTAATAAAGTTAATTAAAAATAATAATATATTAAGTTAAGAGTCCTCTTTGCTGGAATCATTTTATCATCATTCATTAAAGAAGTCTCGTAATCGATAAAGAACTTTAAGCCTGTACAAGCAGTTGCGTGCGATCTCAATGGCATGTCCCTCAAAGCGAAGCCCGTTATCCATGAGCACACCCAAGTTTACCATGAATTGTTACATTAGTACTTTTCCTGCTTATATAGTCTATCTGCCATTTTGATCCCATTATCATGTATTTAGATTTGGATGGATTAAGAACTAGTGTATTCGCCTCTGACCATAATGCAATTTATTAAATATTTAAATGGTTGATTTTGCCTAGAGCACTGTAAGTTTCCTAAAGGTTAAATAAAAAAATACTTGCATGTCGTCCGCATACAAGCGATATTTACAATGTCTTATTTTAGCGGTTCTCGCTTTCATTTATATTTGTAGCAACTATCGGTGTGCGATTGCTTAAATAGCGCTATGGTGAAATCAGTAATAGCGAAGTTTGGACCATAAAAGAGGAATATTAATAGAATCAAATGCGCAGAAAAAATCAAGGAGAACCATTAAAGTTCCTTGTTTTGCGTCTTGAGAAGACAGAATATTGTCCACAAACGTATATCAGAGCAGTGGATGTGCTGTGAGTCTTTCTGAAGCCAGATTGTAATGTCGGACGTACCTATGTTATTTCTTTTAAGTCATCTATATAACTTTGAATTGAGGTGAAACATCTCCTATACCATAATGAACAAATAAACGGACTACTAAGGCTGTACGGTTTGTATACTTCAATATAAAAACGAAATGTACGGTGTTACAAATTCTTTAAAATCGCGGTATTTGGTTAGCACATAGAAGTCAAATAAAAATATCTATGTGGGTATGTGTAGGTCATCACTCTATATGAAGGTCACTGATGTTGATTTTTTTAAAGAGCAACGCGGCATCCGGAGTTATTGCTTTATGGTTCCATTTTGCTGACCGTACACAAATGTCACATTTTTTTAATTTTTCAAACCCATGACATCTTCACTCGAACTTCTATAAACAAACAGAAATGTTCTATGAAGACAACGCTATCAAAGTCGGACGCTTACGATTCGAGTCGAACGACTAGAATGCTAAGGGTTCCTTAAATATTTTAACATAAGGTAATCCTCTAACTATTCCTAACCCAAATACATTAATTACTTAAGTAATAGGTACCATTATATAAATAATAACCTAATTACTGCAAAAAACGTAAGTAAATTGAAATAATACAGATCATATTCGAAATCTTACGGATTCATCTCCCCCAATTTTATGAACCCACTTTGACACTTGTTTTTTGTAATAGAGAATGCGAAGGTACATATCAACCTACTGTTTGCCTACTGGCTAAATCGAATGCCTAAGTGTTAAAAATATTGTAAAAGAATGAAAAGGTGTCTAAAATCAGTCCATTAAAACATTTTTATTTCGCCAAAATGGCTTACAACAAACAAGTCACTTGCGACTGACAATCTTTGCCTTATCAATTGACAAAGAAAATTCTGAATTCAGAACAAGGGTTCTGGGTTGCTTTTCGGAGGTTGCGTTGCAAAGACCACATCAACACAGCTTCAGTCAAACTTAACAAACGGAACCCTAAATTAAAACAAAACATTTTATTAAACAAAAAAATACTTAATGGAACCGACACATTTTATAACCAACAAAACTTCAAGAATCTTCTAAAAATGAGTTTTACCAGTGTAAAAATTATGGATAAAGTACGAAACGCAATGTTCTGCATGATGTCTAGATGTGGACTGATTCCAAACATATTAATAATAAAACCACGAAAGGCCAATAAACTGAAATTAAAAATTAAACGAAAGCGCGGGAAACACCTTACTGATAAAATGAACGAATTAAAGAAACGTAATTTCCCGTATAGTGAAAATTTAAATAATTCATTACCCAGTGTCTGTTTTGATAGTGTTTATTAAATTGAGTATTGTCGAACACTTAAGAAGTCTTAGTTTTACTTTCTATTTGTCTCCGAAAAGCAATGCCCTGATGTTTGGGTACCGTGTTGAGAACTATTGGTTTTTATCCCACGGAAGCCAGATTCGTATTAGGCAACAAATTGGCCGAGCACCACTCGTCGTCACACCTTTACAGGTGACATATGATCTGATTTTGAAATGATGCCCACGGCTCGTTTTTATCATCGCCTATAAGCCTACATATATTTTATCCAATGAAGTTATTAATAAAAGTACATTAATTTCTTAGTTAATATAATAGACGTAGATGTTGTCAACACTGTTTGTATTTTTTACAATCATATTTTTAAAACCTGAACATTATTTTTCAGAAGCAGCGATCAACCAGGATTTAAACAAAAACCGGACCTGTGCGTATCGTACACGCATTAGGTTAGGGTTCCGTAGAATTAGAATTATTGCGGATATCTAAAAAACGAATTACTTTGTCCAAAACAATTTTCGTTGGTAGTATTTAATGGGTTTTTTTTATCCTGTCGTGATGTTTTTTTAGATTTTTAGATCCGAACTGTTTAAAATGAGTTTGAGTCTAAACTTATCGACTTACACGCAAATTAAAAAATATCGCCTAAAATCGCAGCTTGTGTATTTAAATTTTCTTGGTGCCTTGCCTATGAAAGATAGTAATATTAGTTACATTATAGAAGTAGCATATGTTTTTAAGGAGTTTTTGGCATTATGTAATTATCAAAACATGGCAATTTACATTGCGAATAAAACATTTTTTTTTGCTTGATGATTTTTATTTTATTTTCTAATGGATTTAGAAGTATAATCGTTTGTGTCCGTGACTTGGTCAGATTCCGTCCTATAGTCTTTAAAGTGAACATCGATATCTACAAAATACATTTAATATGAATTATTAACTTTAATTAAAATTTTGAAATTCAAAAATTTTGCCTTTATAGTTATATTGCAATAGAAAGCTTATAATGATACAAAAAAAGTCGACATTCCAAAATTGTGAACAATTTTCCTGTTACTTTTACATGGAATATAAGTAAGTAGACACACAAATATTTCTTAAAACTACTCACATACTCCTACAAACATTTAAATATTCATAATTTATATTGATCATCGATATTTACGAAATACATTTAATTTATATTACTAAATAATATATCTGATAAAAGTATAAAGTAAACAGAAAAGAAATAATTTTTAAACACAATTTTGAAATTTTTAAATACAATTTAACTCTTACAAATAGAAAATAATAGGTATATGATCTACATATAGCATTTAAATAGAATCAATAAAACCTATACTTATATTTATATTTTATTACAATGCAGTAATATTAAAATATCTCTTCTTCAATGATCTTTAAACACTCTCCTACATTCCCTACATAATATATTATCACTATTTGATGGAAGTACGTACGTACGTTGGTCTAATTTCAGGTATTTCAGTCTAGCAGTTTCAAATCAAATTCTTTATTTGCATGAAACACAGGTTTATAAGGATAGAAGTACATAATTATTAAGCTCTGTGATATACCAAGAACAGTGGTGTGCAAAGAAATAATTTTTAAACACAATTTTGAAATTTTTAAGCACAATTAAACTATAACAAATAGAAAATAATAAGGCTCTAAACCTCCGGATAAAAGTATGCGGCGTTTCCAGTCCGCAATATTGAGTGACTCTTATAAGACAACACAAACAGCACTGTAGTGTAGAACTTTGCAGTCCAGGATGTAGAGTAGGGAATTGATCTAACCAGTACCAGCACACCTTAACTAGCACTTAGAAAGAGGCAGTTAACTGTGCTGTTTTTTAAACTATAGTAACTTCGGAAAATATGCATAATTGTGTATAATGTCTCTGCTTCATATAGAAAGTTCCATTTTAGATTTAGTTTGCAAGTCATCCACCTATTTTGCCAATGAATTGACATTTAGCTCTGGCATTTGCTTCCTTATTGAACCTCGAGGCAGCATTTAATTTGCGTTTCAACTCTGAAATATTCGGATCCTTATTGTTTCAAGCCGTGGTCCAAGCCTCATCAAGCCAAGCAAACCGCTTGAGAATTTTAGCTTTTCTGCAGGACCAACTAAGCCACAGGCGTCTTTTGACACCGGCAGCCACACACAAATTAGGAATAAAACATTCCATACCAACTAGGATCGTCTCAGTGACTGCGGCTACGCAAACGTCTGCCGACTTATAATGCCACACACATACGGTATACGGTACTGAGTCCGAAATATTGAAACTAGAAGAAAAATTTAATAAAACAATGAAAATAACAACTCTATCACTGAAGTAATCATTACTTATAAATCATAATCAGTCTGCTTTAGTTAAAACCTAAACATATTCATTATAAAGCCCGAGTCGTCGTCACACCTGTTAGTCACATCATATGTTTTTGCAGAAAATTCCTTAAGGTTCCGTAGACGAATAGAAAAAAGGTATAAACCTACTTATACTAACTATTGAAGTTATTATTATATAATTTTAGACTTTTTAGACCTTTTTATCCATAATGTAGATTTCCCGCCATTGTTAAATGTTAAATGCTAGCAAATGTCTTATCGCAGTAAATACTTCATAGTGATATTACTATAGAAGATGGTGTCACATAGTTTTTGAATAAAAACAATTGGAACACTCCGGGAATGTTCCTTTTTTCCATAAGATGAATTATAGACCTGGAAATTCTGATGAATTTGTAAGGCTGATACTTGTCTTTTAACAGAAAGCCCTAAGGTATTATAGAATGGCTCTGTGTAGCCAATAGAGTCAACGTCAGACACTCCTGTGTCAAATATCTGAAGCTCATATAGCATATAAGAGATACTATGAGATAACTAGTATTAACCAAAAGCAATTGTAAACCTACTCAGAAGAAGGTTCAGGAAAGAGGAAACTGGACACCAAGAGAGATAAGTTGTCTTTGTTTAATAAATGTCGCATAGAAATATTAACTAAATGATAGTCACCTCAGATGATAAAAGTACATGAATATACAAAAGATCCCCTGGTTTTAATTAGCAGTTAGATCCCGTACCTAAAGGTAATTTTTAGAAAAAGCAGCACTACACCTTGCTTGCTGCAATACCAATGCAGGTTCGACTCTCAAGATGCAAATGGAATCAAAACACCTATGCCACACTGCACACAACTACACACCACCAACTCTATTTTGATTTGCTATTGAGTACATTTACTGATACATGCAGCAATTTGGATTATTTTGCCACTCAAAATAGCTTGAAGCCACAGTTAAATTGAGACCTTTAGACATTAAAAAGCTGAAAAAACTTTTAATGATCTGATTTCAAAAAACCATTTAAATTTCGAAAATAACATTTTTTTAGCAAAAATTTCACAAATGTCAAACAGCCAAAATAAAAATAAAGAAAAAGCAAAAAAAAAATTTTGAGTTAAGTTGTTTTCTTCTTCTTAAGGTTGGATAGGAAGGTAGGATGTAATGGCAAATGATGTGTAGGCCTTTTTTTTTCTAAAATATTATCCATCATATCAGGTTTTGTCTGTGGTCCCTACCACAATCCAAGTCTACAATTAGCATTGAGCCCTTGGCTGTACTACTGCTCAAATTGCCCTTGGTGAGGCATAGAATTAATTTGCATGTTTTTATTAAATGCATTGAACCATTTCTTTTTTAGATTTTGCTTCTGGTTGTGCTCTCAGACGACAAACAGTGTCAGGGACCTGTGTCGCTGACTATTATAGAGGCAGGTGATACTAATGACGCCCACAAATACTGCTGCAGTCAGTAGAGGTGACAAACATGACTGCTACGACATTTGTGATACAAAATTTGCTAAATGCATACATTTACATTTAGGAGGGATAACCATCAAAGGCTCTAACTGTAATCTCTGAGTTAGGTCGGCAAGTAATTATAATAATGCATACCAGTATCAAAGGTCAATGCACAAGTCTCAGCTGCAGGCAGTTGTATCACCTCAGGGCCTATATTCATCTCCTCCTTGATGGTGTGTTCTGGATAAAGTTCCTCTCTGTCTAGCTTCATCTGCTGAACAATAATTGTTATTATTATTCATGCACCACCATGTCTCCCAAGTGGTAGTACATTGGACTGCTTTATTTAGGTTCCAAACCCAATTTAAATGATTGTTAGCATGCAGATTGGTAAATTGACTCAGGTAGTCATTTGGTTTTTAAAATCAGTGTGTCTAAAGCTGTATATCAACACCAACCTAAGCAGGGTTTATACTATTTGATATCAGAAATGTCAAAGTACCTTTTGTATGAAGTAATGGGTCTAACACTAACATTTGGATATTCTGAGAATAGTGTAGCTATACCATGCAGTTAGAATACTAAGATACTAAATGCACATGTGCAGTAGGTATTTGTAAGTATGGGTTGATTTTTTCCCTTGCGCCCCCTTTTAGTTACTCTGACCTAAGTAGGTATGCATTATGAACGGAATATAAACTGTGGTGTGTTTACTTGTGGGGTGTAGACTTTGAATCAATAATAGAGATAGACCTATCCTTCTAAATGTTAAAATAGAGCTATAGTAAGTAGCACAATGGATATTATACATCATAAACTAAGACTCACCTGTATTTGAGACATACATAAAGATTTATTGTATCCCCTAAAGTCATGTTTCACATCCTCTTCAACTACTTCATTAAGAAATTCATTTTTTATTATCAGCTTGCTTCTATCTGTTGGTAGCTCTGATACCTTGTCTCCAACATCCTCTTTGATTGTTGTATAGTTCATTATCGAAGCCAGGACCTGCTTTAATATTTAATTTAAGGAAGCCCGTTGTTTTGATTGATGAATTGCTCATTTTCCCTGGGATCCCTATAATAACATGCAACATGTAAATCTGTGCCCTATATCATAGAGGAAACAAATACTGCGTAAACTGCCCTATATAGTCTGTCATAGACTATTAATTAACACGTCTGTGTTTTTAATAGAGAGGTAACCATAGAGTAAATAATCACTGTGTTGAGGTAACCCTCAATTTTTTTTTAATTTATTGACCTAGTATTTAAGACTTTGGGTCAAGTCTTTATTTTGGTTTCTACAGTACTTTACACAGAACATAACTTTATTGATATTGTTTTAATTGATGTATTTATAAATCTGTAGTGGTCGAAAGGTATTCATATTTTTCAATGAAAACACCACAGATTCACAGTTTTATAGTATCAGGGTAGCGTTCTAAAACTCGCTCTTCCAAGGCGCGTTCATTCATTAAACTATTTGTTTATGAGTTTCGTACTGTCTTTTTCCATATTGTAGAAAAATGCTTGTGCTATCCTCTTTGTCGGCGCAACCCGAATTAGCCAGAATTAGGTTTATGAACGCACCTTAGATTGACATTCAGCACCATATAATTAAAGTTCCGTAATCAATCCTATGAACTGCGAAATAGACTTTAAAAATTGACCATAATAAAGACCAAAATAATCTGAGGTATCTTTCTGCAAAAAAAAAAACAAATGTAGAAAGAGACAACTACTTGCCGCACGTTTGATTCGTCTCTTTCATATTTATGTAACCATTTATACTTTACAGAGCCGCGTTAAAAAGCTTATTCTACGTACTCTACCAGTTTAGAGTTTTGTATTGTCTATACAGTACAGACTGTAGAGAAATATGTATTTGCAACAGGGCATGTATTAACGTTAAAAATTGGTAACGTTACCAGCTGCTCGACAGATTAACGATAGCGAAATTTAAAACGTTACACATTTTAACGCGGTTTTTTTACCAGTAAATTGAAGTAACGTTAATACAGAGTATTGTTAATATTAACGTTATTTTATTAACGTTATCCGGCAGTAGTTTCTAGTGTAAGCTTAAACGTAGTGGAATCGCTTGTCGGCGTCGTATCGTAAGTATATTAAACATGCTACAGCTGGAACCCATTGTTGCTGTGGACTGTACAATGCCACAAAAAAGGATAAATTGAGAACATACTTTCTATTGTGCTAATGCGTATCGTGTGCTACGTTAAGGTTTCGGCCGTCATAAGTTCCCGCAGGAACATTCAAATTGACCGTATCTAGAATGAAGTTCGTCAATTGTTTAAAATAATTGAAGGTCTAAAAGCATCTACAAACGACCTAACTTCGCACATTATCCGTAGGTTCTATCGGTACGGTTGATCTGATGACCATCTAAGTAGGTAGACCGCCGCCTACGCGCTAAAAATGAGACGGCAAAATTGTGCTTAACTTCGACTCCAATCGTAAGCACACTTCCTTCGCAGTTGCTTGTTGACAGACAACCCACTGTAATGATAATGCAAAAGTATGCATTAACTACTAGGCCAATTTAAAAAAATATTTAGATAAATAAATTAAATAACCACACACATAATGACACACAAAAACGATCAATAAAAAGTAAAAAGTACTTAACTAAATATTCATAATTTTTAAAACCAATGCCTAACATAACATAAATTGAATGCTTTGTGTCATGAAGGTGTGCCAAATAGGCCACAGCTCACCACGAGCTGTGTGTCACTGGACACACAACTCTGATTTTCAGCTGGAGCATTGGTTCGGTCACGGTCGAAGTAACATCATTCTAAACCTTTTCTAATTTAATTTTCATAACAAAAAATATTAAAATGATCAAACATTGAAAAATTAATAGTACATTGCCACCCGTATATTTCAATAGTGAAATGATGTTACTAAGAAACATACAGCTTTATTCTATTTAAAAAAAATAGCGATCCTTATGTGAACTCAAATAATGTAACCAAAAGTGTAAAAAATGACCTATTAACTTGCCTTATATCATGCGCGTTGCAAAAACTATTAATGACAGAACAAAATAATGTAGTCCAATAGCGAACACATCGATATCTACATAAGATTCGCAATACCACTTCGAAAACATTATAGTTATGTTACTATAACTACGTTTTTCAGTTTAAAAAGTTATAAGAACAGTCGGTAAAAACTAGACCACGGTAGATCAGGCACGCACTAGCCCGATGGTTGATCGGCCGAGTGTTTGATCGAGTTTAGCACTGCCCGCGCACGCAACCGAGTTTTTGATCGGGCTATGGATGTCAGCTCGCACTACGATTTTCAGTTGGCGGATTCATCTTATGTGCATTGGACGTGTACTATGGATTTCAAATAATTAGCAAGCGCTAGTGCTATTTCTTTTAAAATCGTTTGAAGAAGAAACGCCAAGAGAAATACTAGGTGCAAAAAGGACATTTTGCTATGAAAATCTTGAATTACATCTTGAGAAACTTTAGTATTATACCAGAATGTCCGTTGAAAGCTACAGTGAACTTCATGAATTGCTTTTACTATACATAACATATCAAAATGTGACAGTATTTCAAGTTCTGAAAGGCTATTACTTACCATAAGGTAATTTTGTATTTCATTTTACATGCTTATATATGCTACCGCTCGGCCGACTAAACAAATCAACACAACATTGGTGCGCGCGTGTTAAAAAATAAGTTAATAAAGGTTTTCAAGGGCAATCACCTCTTTGTATGCCTCTTTGTTATCGTAGGTAAGAAAAATTTGAACCCAATAATAATTACGCACGCACACTTATATATTCATTCATAATTTACGGTTGCGACGTGATGCAGTGGGGATACTACCAAATAATAAATTACGACTATCTCTCTTTCACGACTTTTTCGCTGCGTTGCGCCTTGGGTCCCAAGTTAACTTTGGGTTTAGGTAAGGTTGATGTGTCGCTTACTGTACATATATTTTTTCATATATTTTTACATATATTCTGTAATAGGGGCCTTAAGGATTATGCGTGTAAAATTACAACATAATCTGTCCCGTAGTTTTTGCGTGAAGCTTGCACTGGACATAATCTGTTTTATAGACAAATAGAAAAAAATGAATAATAAACTATATTTTTGGCATCGGTATCGTACATAGATTTACATTGCTTTCAAAAGCTTATATCGATAATAATTTTCAAAAAATAATATTAAGTAAATTAATTTCATCATAATTATTTGTATTTTAATGCACCAGAGAATGAACCCCAAAAAGAATTTTAAATAGTTTCTATTCCATGCAAAGTGGTCAAAATATTGTATACTGCGACTTTTATAGTCAAATTTACTATAAACTGTAATAATACGAGAAATTTAAAATAAATTAATAAAATTTAACCAGGAATTTAAAAATTGAAACACTTTATATTTTCTTAAAATTTCGATTAAATTATAAATTCGAAATGATGTCCACGACTACTTTCTGCCATCTCACCGCTCGCCATCGGCAGGGAATTCATCCTCACACCTTAGAACAGTGGCGGGCAAAGTACGGCCCATGGGCCAGCTCCGGCCCCCGAAAGGATTTTATCCGGCCCGCCGCCGGTCCTTCGAAATAATTAGTATATGGCCGGCGATAATTATATTTTGACTTTAAAACTTACTTCTTCGCAACTCGAACCTGCATTCGACGATAGGTATTATGGCAAAACAAAAACTATTTCATATGTCTCACACACCGACTATAGCAGGGCCTTTAATAAAAGTTAATTTGTAATTTTTGAGTAAGTAACATTTGCGCAAGTGTATAATGTTTATAATTTTAAACGATTTCAAATAAAAAATGTTTTATACTTTTATATGAATAGTTAACAGTTTCAAATCAAAATGCATTTTTAAAATTTCTTAAACTTTTTGGCCCCTCATAAAAAAGTTTGCCCACTACTGCCTTAGAACCTAAATCGCTCTTGCTGTCTACAACCGTCTGCCGCAGCGGATAAGAGTTGCTTCTTCCGCTAATATATTCAAATATAATATACTCGAAGAGAGACTAAGGACCTGGCTCTTGCAGATGTCTATGATTTCAAAGAATTCATGGAGCTGCTACTGTGAATGTAAAGCAATTCTGAATGTCTTTTTTTTAGTTTTTATTATTGTAATATTCGTTTAAATGTTTATTATAATTTCATTAGCATGACTTTATATAACAGAATATTTTGACATAACATATTTTATTTCGAACTATTATTTAATAACATTGTTATATGAATAAAATTCTGCAGTATATGTATTTATCCTGTGTTTTGATGTTGATATCAATCGACATTGATATTTGGCATTAATGTTAAATATTTATTTTTTACTTACATATGTGTTAATAAATACACAGGTAAATAATACTTTTAAAAGTTTTTACAGTGGTATTAGAGATGCCTTGTTAGGGCTTAATTTTTTATGACAAAGCTTCTAAGTTTCGAAAGTTTTAAATAATTTTAAATAATAATAGTAGCTTTATCCATTGGCGTCTAGCGATGTAGAAATCTATTAGCCAATTATACCTAGCGCATATATAAAAATTCTACGAACTATTTCCATCTTTCTCCTTACCTTTCCATCTTACCCCTAATATGGACCTTCCTCGCTTCTTACGTAACAATTGGTGTACCTACTCACTTGGACAGAGAGTTGTTTTTATATGACTGAATATTGCATTTTAAAAATGCACTAGTTATCTCATCAAAAAAGCATTCCGTCTCACCCCCACTCACCTTATACAATTTTGTAAATTAAATACCTATAAAACAATTATCTTTAGGTATACGTATATTATTTTAAGGTATAGTGCCTAATATATATACTGGCGGCATTACCTCGCTGAATGGCGGCTCAACCTCTGCTATATTGAGCAAAGCAATAACCAGCTTTGATATAATCTCCTGATGCCTAGACTAGTCGTTTCTTTAAGTAACACGATAATATTTTTAGTGTTTAAAGACTATGGAACCCTAAGTTACTACGACAAGCGCCACAGACTCGTTACTAATATCTGCGACGCTTGCGTAGTTGTGCTTGTTCGGCTACAACACCGCACTCAATAGCTGTAGCTATTCTGTGTGTAAAAAGGGGTTAGAGTATCACTACACATATCATCCCACACCAAGCTACGTCCCATAATCCACGGTTCTGGAGTTGTGCCATCTGGCCTTTCTCCGTCGTCTCTCGAAATGCAGTGGCGAGACACCCCTTCGTATCAAGGACCTTATTGTTAACAGTCTCGAGCTATTTGGACTCTGTAATTCGAGAGTAAAATGTATGCAAGTACATTCACAGGTTTCGAAAGGTATACCTGACTTCCGTACATTTTTGTGTCGAATTCCAGAGTCCGAATAGCTCGAGACTGTTCACAATAAGGTCCCATATCATTGATAGTATAGTATCGTGTTAGTAGAAACGGTTGGCTTTCTGTGTACAAAAGAGTCCAGAATGTCCTAATTTATCTACAGATTTACAACAAACACACGAATACGAGTTGAACATTTTAATGCCAAGCAATTGCGATTCGTAACGCAACATCAATGAGTTTTTTAGAGTTATTTAAGAATATAAATGAAATTACCTCTTATCGAAAAAAAACAGTGTAGATATAGGAATATAACCCGCATGCCTACAATTAATAAACAAGGGTATAATTGCTCAGGTATCAAAGAACAATAACCACTCTTCATACCTGGGTGGGCTACATTCACGTCTTTAAGTAGCACATGTCACAGTTTTTTCCCAATTCAATCTAAATTCTCGCCATGAATAAAACAAAACTATCCAAAAAGTTTAATAATTATCTACCCTTCAAAATAATATCATTAAAGAGTCAATACATTGGAAAGTATAGCACTAATAGCATTGTTACGTAATAATTAAGGTTGTTTCTTCGTGTAAATTAAATGATTTTGAATTTTTCAATCTTTTTTCTCAAAAATCACAATTTATTTAATTATATTATTGTACTACTATCATTTCAAGATGTAATCATCGTTTCATCCTAGTCCAAAAATGGCTGTTCTTTAAGATTTATTATTGTGTGTTGGTACGGAACACTCGGTGCGTGAGTCCGACTCGCATTTGGCCAGTATTTTTTACACATAGATACGCACTCTGTCTCTACCATCGATATTTTCATATCGATGGTCTCTACCACACATTAGATTTCAAGATAATTTTAATTTTAGATGTAATAATTTTACAATTGTTGATTAAAGACAACATTGATCATACATTATTGTAAGACTGGCGATATTTTAAAAAACAAAAATATAACAAAATTTTCGTTTTATTTATAATACTTACCTATTACGTATAGGTATACTATTAACAATGAATAAAAAACAAGGTTTAAAGTATAGGAACAAATATATATCTTCTGTGTTGATGTACCTAGTTTAGATTTTCGTAATTGTAATGTAAGTTGGGACAGTTAGCACTCGTATAGAGTACTAATATTACTGACCGTCTAGCTAGGACGACCATTACAGTACCTAGAGTGGTCTTTGACCGCTCCGTTTGACAGGTACCTGCATTCGTGGCAAAAATATAAAAATGTGTTTAGTATTAATGCCGTAGGCAATTATTTAAATACTGGCTGAACAGTTATTGTTACGCACAAAGCTCAGTGTAAGTAATAACAATGTATAAAGTTGGGCCACTTTCCGGCGCACTAAGTGAAGAGTTTGTCGGAGTGTCCAACACGCACCAGATTCAATAAATATAGGTACCTAACTAATATTGAAAACAAAAAATGTACCAGTATTCTTAAGATCTCTAAAAACTTAACTAAATGTGTATTATAAATATGAACTTCATCCCGCGATCGCTTGTGTTGTGGAATGAGCTCCCTGCCAAGATTTTCTCTAAGAACTACAGTATGGGGTCCTTCAAGAAAGAAGTTATTGGATTTTTGAAGGGTCGGCAACGCGCGAGTGATACCCCTGGTGTTACCAGCTTCCATAGGCCACTGTGACCGCTTACCATCAGGCGGATCGTGTGCTTGTTTGCCACCTTAGTAGTATAAAAAAAAAAAACTTGAAGCTGGAAATGATTATTTTCCTTTATAATATCAAAATACTAAGTGTAATTCTTGTTTTTTCAGTATTATTTAACCTTTTTGCAACCACAAATTGCACTGTTACCACTTTCATAATATAAGTACGTGTATTTTAATGTTGGTTACTCGGAAAGTTAAACTTTTATTTTATACTACTAGCGACATCTTGTGATGAGTAGTAATACTAAAAATATCGCACAAGATGTAATGGTGTAGTGGCAACACGAACAATATCTATACCTATTAATATGCCAAAATATCAAAACGGAAATATATTTATAGCTGCGTGTACCACACACTCAAAGATTACTACAGGATATATACCGTGATATGCCCTGCTATAATTTATATCAATATATATTAAATCTCAGTGTGTGATGGACATAAGGTGTAAGTTATGGTGATTAACTTCAAGAATATATCCGACTCCCAAACTACTGAAGCTAAAAACGAAATTTCGGCAGCAGGTTTTTTCTTTAAAAAATTGCACATTTTTTTAAATAAAAGAGTCCTATCTGATAGTACTCTATCTCTATTATAAACAATTTTAAAGAAATGTTGAAAATAGAGCTCCACGCCACCAAGCGCTGTGCTGTGCTGTGCTGTGCTGTGCTGTGCTACGCTACGGTTTCAGGCTTCACGTGCGGCTTCACATAATTGATAATCTTAACTGCTGCGACATTTGTTAAAAGTTTACTAATAGCAGTGGTTTGAGAATTCATATTAGAGAACACACAGGTAAGGTACCTTACTGCTGCGTTATTTGTAACAAGAAATTTTATTTGTGTTTATGTTGTGGTGATACTAGTGAGAATAAAGGCATTTGACAGTCCACATGCGGAAACACACGGTAATAAATCTTACTGGTGCGATATTTGTATGTATTAGGATATTTACTAATAAAAGTAGTTTAAGAGTTCACAGCCAGAAACACATAGGTTATAAACCTTATTGCTGCGATATTTGTGATAAGCAGTTTATTAAAAGCGCCCATTTGACAATCCAAGTGTGGAAACACGCATGTAGTAGACCTTAGAATGGTGAAAGGGGTGATTTTACAGTTCACATGCGGAGACACAATTGTTCAACTTTACTTTAGTAATTATGTAAATAGATGGCACTATAATGGTTGGGTAAATATCTAAATTAAGCTGGCAATATATTTGGTTTTTAATTACAATTAATAAATTAATTAGCCTTTATTGCTGCGTAGGTTTGCGGAAAAAAGAGTAATGTTTTATTCTTGGTATCTAGTTTTGCAATTTAATCTTCAAATACGTAGACATTTACTTAGTACCTACATTTCACCGCGCTTAAACTGAGGCGCGGTACAGCACTTGCAGGACACTATTATTTTCTATACGTTAAAATTAAAATCTTTTAGTCTTTTACACAAGAAATATTTTGGTTTATTAAGGTAGAAAGGATGGTGTAAGCATCTATAGGAATATTTTGAAACAAAAGTTCTTTTTACAAGTTTTATTGCAAAACAAAAATAATAACATAATTGCTTAAGCATAATTCGAGTGGTTTCAACGATTATTTCAATAGAATATCACAATATAAAAACATTCACTATCTACAAAGTGTTTATTTGGTTAATACACGCAAAAATTGCAAAAGTGGAGATATGAGTAATAAATATAATAGTGGGTCAACTCGGCTGTCCGACAGAGCAACGATAAAGTTCCGTATAAAGGAGAGCTGCGGCTGCACGTGGCGTGGCGTACTATTATATCTTTGCTCTAGGTAAAGGACGAAAACAGGGCAACGAAAGCGACACTGGTACATTTCAGTGGCACATAGCTTATGCTCAGAGAGCCTAGCACGAGTTGGTTAACGACCATATTTCGGATTAAAACATTGGATAACGTAGTCTGCTTTGAGTTAGTTTACATGCTAAGACCTTAGTTCAAAAATGGCAGTAGGTACCCCATCTTGTACCAAAAAAAATGAAACAAACTAGTAAATAGTTATTAGTAGTACTTTTTACCACCGCGTACCACTGGTTGCGTTCTCGTCGACCTGCTTGGTCCTTGACAACTGTGAAATCTTTTGTGTGATTACATTACAAAGAGCTACATTTAATCTACTTAAATTATTTATCTTTAGATAATCAAGATTTTTAACAATGCAACAACAGCATTTTACAAATAAATAGCATTGCTGAATAGAAATTTAAAGTAAACGCGAATCTTTATACAATTTCCTGTCCTTCTTGAAAATCTTTAAAGATTCATTTTACTTTGTAAATAATTTACTTGTATTAAAATTCTTGGGAGAAATAAAAATATTTGTTTACAGTTTTACATTTGCATACCACAGAATTATTAAACACATGGATATATACATATGTATATAATAGTAATATGTACGTACATATAAATTATACACATTAGTCACTTTTAAAAATACATAAAATTTACCTAAATAAATATTAAAAGTACTTCCACTAAATTATAATAAATTTTAGACTACATTAGAAAAGCATTGGAAATTCAACCAAGTTTATCGAGCTATCATTATTATCCGACAGAGTAATGATGTATTTTATTGGCAGTAACCTTGCTTAAAGACAAGGACGACGCGATATGCAACTAAATATTTGTAAGTACCAATGGCAATGAGTGGAATTATGTAGAGAGTAAGCCAATCAAAAAAAACCGCATGATGCAAGGTTTCTTTTGATTAAGGACCCACTTTTAGACAACGTACTAATATGTACCTCAAGTCTTTTTTTTGTAAATGCATACATATTGTACATAGAAAACACCCACACTCAAACATACACAAATGTTCATCACATAAATGTTTGTCTTGTGTGGGGATCGAACCCACACCCCTCGTTTCGACAGGAAGGTCACTACCGCTGAGCACAGAGCCGCCGAAAGGCGATGATGATAATTCAGTGACTTTAAAGTATAATAAAAGTGGCTTCGAAAAAAGAGACACGCATGCTTGTCAGTAGGTGCTAGGTTAGGTTAGTAAACAAAACACACAAAGTTTCGAAATATTAACACAATAGCACAGCTTAAAATGATTGTTGAATGATTGTGTTACTTTATTACCGAACCACACCCAACACATTGATCCGAAATCAAGAAAATAAACTTCCTTAAAAGCAATGAAGTGCGACGTTATATATGTCGTGGCCCGATCTTAGAATGGATCACTTCATGATGTGACCAATCATTTCATATAGAAAATATAGAACAGTACCCGCTGGCCACATCACGATATGGTCTAGCCAAATCAATGAACTCAACTATTAAAGATATGAACAACTAAACAAACGATTAATTCATCATCATCATATCGTAAAATAGCTACATCTCCCACCGGTAGTGACGCTAAAGTCGCTTTGTTTTTGTGATGCATCATGGTGGCAGCCAAATAACTTGTATTAAAAGTAAACAATAATGTTCAAAAATTAAAATTACACAGAGGTTAATTATGTAAGTTTAGAAGTGGGCGGGAATGTTTGAAACTACTTATCCGATTTCAAATTTCTTTTACATTTGATTTCAAATATTAATATTGCAATTGTCTTTTTATTTAAATGTAGAATACGAGTATCTGCATATACCCTAATAAGTTTTACGTTATTTTTTAAGCTAATTTTTGTGTGTTGTTCCTTCTTTATTTTTGTGTTCCCTTTATATGATGAAAATCTTACCTACATTTATGATATAGCCAAACGTGGATTGACATTATCATTAAACGTTAACGCTTAAACGATATGGTCAGATTTGGCTGGCAGTATCATGAAACACGACCATTTCATGAAATGATCGGCCACATCATGAAGTGATCAATTTTAAGATCTGGCTACGACATATATTCTCAAGCTATGCGTCTGGTTTTCTTTTACAAAATATGCCGAAATTTTGTTAAATCACAAAACACTAACCAATTCACAAACACAATATCACGTAAACAACGATAATGGCTACTAACACATACTAAATTCTAAATAAAACTTACACTAGGAAATGAAAACTATATTATAGTTTACTATAGGAGCGTCTGTCTGACTAATAATATACAACGCGTAGCAACGTCGCAAAATTCTACAGAGAGGTTGTACAGTACGTTGAACAAAACTCGAAAATTCATGGCTTTCGACCTATTGTCGATATGGTCGCGAATTAAGTTATAGCTTAATATAAATTCTCTATTTGTACGTGACATTGGTAGTATTAAAATTATTATTGAGATTTTAAAAGGTAGGCTGATGTGAATCGGCTTCTACTAACACTATCCCAATAATACATTAATATGTAAATTATACACATTATAGTCACTCTTACAAATTATATAGAATTTATATAAATATTAAAAGTATGTCTACTAAATTAAAATAAATTTTAGATTACGTTACAAAACCATAAGAAATCCAACTGTACCCAGCAACTTTAACAGTTACTACATATCAACTAACTGATGCATTTATTAGCGACTTCAAAAAGAGGAAGTCCTTAATTTATGTTTTTTTATATATATATAAGAAATTGATTATTAATTTAAGTACAGTATACTACAATGTTTAGGCAAGTTAAGTAAAAACTATTAAAATTACGATTGACCAAATGAAAATAGCTCAACATTAGAATGCCAACTAATTTATTTATCTACAACGAAGGTAAGCAGGCGGTAAGCCTTTTAATATTTTTGCTTAACCGTTTCGCGTCTAAATTTAATAAAAATGTTTCTTTATGAATATCAAAACATTATTCAGTTTTAATTTTTTCATCTTTGCTAAAAGGCCATAAGGCCAATGCCGGAACAAGTCTTAACAAAAATGTAGACTTCATCATACACAAAACAAAATTCATGGAGTAGAAATATAATGTATTAGATTTGCATAAATTTTCTTCTAGTAATTTAGCTATATAGACTACGAAACCAGTTGCGAGAACTGCAATAACCAATGAGCGATCTTTAGAATTGTGACGGTATCTGAAAAAAAAACACATTTTTTGTAACTTATTACACAAAGTAAAACTTGGCTTATCTCGGTAGCCAAGTGTGGGTATGATCCCCAACAGTGTATGAGTGTCAATGACCAGTCTTCATACGTCCCCACTGCTGAAGCACAAACCTACCCTCACCTAGGCCAAATTGACTTGGTCCATTACGCGGGCCCAATGCGGATTGTGAAATTCACATAAGTCTCTTTTTAACGTATGTTGATTTCCTCACGATGTTTTCCTTCACTGAACAAAATACTTGATAAAATTAGAAAAATACCTAATAAATACTTAATTTAGAAAATTAGGTAGGCGACCGCAATAATATTTAATAGAACTTGAATTTATTAGAAAAATTATAATTCTAAGTAACGTTAAACGGTTATTTTATTTCTATTATTTAAATAAAAATTTAAGACCGTGGTCTATGTGTTAGTGTAGTAGTAATAATAGTTAAAATACTAATCTAATTGTTTTGTTTATCTAAAAAAAAATTATATAGATTACAATACTGATTTTTAGTGGGAGCCTTTACTACGTGACTTTACGGACATTACCTATTAAAAATTAAGACTCCCTGAAGGCCGGAGTCTTCCAAGCAAACATACCATAAAAACCATATCTATGGCTATATCATAAAAGGCCAAAATACTAACTACATCTTTGCTCTTTGCGAACTTCTTAAACACACAACTACTAGGGACTTATGAAGCTTTTATGATTTGTTTACTTCGAAGAATCCAATCTTCAAGGAGTTTTAAATGAAGAAAGATTATTTCGATGTCATGATCATGTACTTCTGAGATACAACTAAGATGAAAATTTCATAGTCATATGTTTTTGATGTTCGTAACTAGCGTATTTCCAGACCAACAATTATGTAGTTGCCATTTTAACTGGCCAGAATTGTTGTGTGATAATATGTACCTATATAAGTTTATAAGTATCTATTATCAGTTCCATAATACAAACTTTGCTTAGTTATTTTAAAAACCGGCCACCTGCACGTTGTACCCGTATTAAGTTAGGGATCCGTAGAATCCTACTATCCTAACCTACTAATATTATAAATGTTGAAGTATGTCTGGATGAATACATGTTTGTTACTCAATCACGCTTTAAACACTGAACTGATGGGGATGAAACTTGGCAAATATATGTTAGATCCTGTTATAGGACATAGGCTACTTTTTTACCTGAAAAATCAAAAGGTCCTGCGGGAATAACCATAATCGAACGAACTATAGCTATAGCTACAGCGAACTTTATTAGTATAATTAAGGAGTTCCACGCCGATAACTAAATTTAGGGCAGGCGGAGCCGCTGGCCAAAAGTAGTGGAAAATATTGGGATATCTGAAAAACCTATAAACCGATTTTTTTTAAATCTATTTTTGTTGGAAGTGTTTACAAAGACTTAGTATCGTAAATTTTCCAGATTTTTATAGAACGCGGTAAAAAAATAAGGTTGGGGACACAAACTTTTCAACTTTCAAAGTCAAACATTGCAAAATATATATTTTAGGGAAAAAAATCGAAACCCCAATTACTTTTTGAAAGCGTTATCTAAAGATACCCAGCATGAAGAGGTGCGCGAAAATTTTTTTATCTGTATGGTGAGCTACCGCAAAGAAATCTCCATTTTTATAACAAATCTTTAAGGCGGTTAATCAAAAACACCTTCCTGTTTTTATTATAATCGGTGCAAGGGCGGCGGAATCATAAGGCTGTGAGTCACGGACGGGCGGACGGACGTTAAGAATTTATAAGGGTTCCTCTTTTGCCATTTTACTACGGAACCCTAAAAAAAGTAAAAATATAAGGCACAGATTGACGCGAAGAAACTATTGAGGTTTCGATTTTGCTATTTCAGGCGACAAAAATCTTTTTGACCGCTCTTATCGCAATGTGCATTTAACGTGTCAACCATAAGCTAAATTTAAGCAAAATCTTATGCTCATGGTTAAAGGAATGGTCTTTGCCCCCTAGGACAGTAACATTTTATTTGTTCCCAATACGTCAAACGATTATCGACCACAGTAAAATTGTCATATTCCATAAATACAAAATGAAATTTTGTCAACATATCAATGTTATATAATTCTGTACTTACTTAACAACAGCGGGCGTAACAGACAGTGCCCATCCCATCAAGCTACCAGTACACTGAACAAGCGCAAACATCGGAGTAGTGGATACGTGAATATTTATAGGGTTTTCGCACCAACGAAATGCCTGCAACATTGCATTATAAAGTTGTCATTATTAACAGACAGTGCCCATTCCATCAAGCTACCAGTACACTAAACAAGCTCAAACATCGAAATAGTGGTTACGTGAATGTTTATAGGGTTTTTGCACCATCGAAATGCCTGCAACATGGCATTATTAAGTTGGTCTTTTATTGGCATCAGGTACTCACCTATATATGTAAATAAAAATGATATGCTGTTTGTTGGTAAGCCCATCACTTGAGAATGGGTGAATCGATTTTGGTTTTTCTTATTTTTAATGAATAGAAATAAGAAATAAGAGTGTAATAGGTGGCGCTGTAGTCAAGTTATTAAAGTTCTTTATTTATAAACTAAACTTTTTTATATTTGTAATATCATGTGTTGGTTTAAGGTCAAACGGTATTCTAGTATTCTCATCAATTGTAAGTCTAATCCCATTAATTTTAATCCATGCGTTGTAGTCACTTTTTTGCTACAGTGCCAACTACCAATAACGCATACTATTTTACTAAAGTCAATAGGTATTTAAGTTTTCCGGGGCAGGGTGACCAGTTAAAAGTATATTTATTATACTTCTATTCTATTTATTAAGTTCCTCTGTGCTTAGGAGGAAGTCAAGCTGTCAGTCCTGACTGTTGTTATATGACTACTAACTAGCCAAATAACGTCTGCCAAATCGCACTGGGCCATCGCGGTTGCCTAAGCCACCTCTCTCTAAGGAGATACCTGTACAACTGTAGTTGGAAGAATCAACGTCTAAGACCATAATTTAAAGTTTTCACTCGTTTTTGACGACAACCACATCACTTGATGTAAGAGCCAAAATATTCTTAGCACTGATGTCAAAAGTAAAGATGGTCAAATCACGCCATCTGTTATTATTTTTTAAAACTTCGTAAATCATTGTGAATGGTGGTGTTAATTTCTAACAATTTTCAACCAGTTTAGTTACACCATAAAATCACAAACACCTCGGAACCCACAGAATGTGTACAAAATTAGAAACATTTACAATTCCATATAAAAATGTTTGCCCCTCAAAAATTTATCGCTTTGTTCTGAGACTTTGAAAGAAACCCATTTCCGAGGTTTATGTTCTATAGTGACTCCGCTATACGTCCAGTTGAAGACGCTGTTGGCCCGGTCCTTTCGAAGTAATGAATATGTCCATGATTGTAATAAAATTGCACTTACCAATTTAATAGTCGATTGAGGATCCAATCCAACTGCTTGCAACCCATAGTACGTAGCTGCTGCTATAGCTATAGTGCCAATTGCCAACACTACATGGCATCTTATAGCAAATGATGTTTTTACATTTTTATAACAACCATATTGCCAAATGTAAGGATCGGATATGTAGATACAGAGCGCTGGTGCTAGAAATGAACCTGAAATACGTAAAATACGTTTTTATTTAACCCACTAAGTTGGTATACAAGCTTACAGTCTCACTTATGATAAGTTCATCATAGGCTATGGACGCTTAGAACACCTAGTATAGTATTAAATAATCTGTGACCTGGGGAATTACTCGCGCGTTAGTGACACTTTAAAAATCTCATCACTACTTTCTTACAGAACACCATACTGTAGTCCCTAGCGAAAAACTTGGCAGGGAGCTTATTCTACTATTGAGGCGAAAAGATAAATTCTCTGCCGATGGCGAGCAGTGCAATGGTAGAATGTAGCCATGGGCATAAATTTGTAAAATTCCTCTGCACACAACCCATCTTTGTTGTGGTAGAACAGCCCCAATCCGCAGACTTAACATAGCAGACGTTATTGCTAGCTAGTCAATACAAGCAGCTTCACTAATTCACTTAGATATATCTTTATTTCCATCTAAGATAATACTGTATATTCTTTCTTAGCCATCTGTTATACTAGGAAGGAAGAAAGACTATTATTACTAGGAATCTGGACTTTGGCATGAGTGTACATATTAAACCCAAAAAAAATTTTAGGGTACCTACCTCTCGTACAAGTAGTGGGGATAATTTTTTTTTGTCTATTGGGTCATTAAAAAAAAATGGCGGCTGTGTAATAACTATATTTTGATTCGGGTACCCGAAGCCAGCAGTAGTACATAAATCGAAGTAACTACAACTACATATTAACAAGTAACTACTAATCGACCAACTTATAAAATGTACTTGAAGAAGTCAAAAATTGGGAAGGCGAAATACGGAACACTGCGCGTGCCCGACACACACCTGGCCGGTTTTTTTAACATACATAACTAAAAAATTATTGCCAACTAACGAATAAGAACTAAATAAGGTATTTATATAATTGCTGTATAAATGTAAAAGGCTGTACTTGCCCATTCTACAATCAAGATAAGGAAGTTACCCTAAATATGAGTTACTACAAATTACACCAGGCAAAACCATGGGACAGAAGCATAGGACGATGGATAGTAGTCTGATTGAATAATCTACGCCAATTGTTTGGTAGAAGCACCTGATTTACAGTCAGATCAACTGCGTCAAGGATACAAATTGCCATAATGATTGCCGAAACTCTAGAAAACAGCACAGTTTATGTAATGGCAGTTCTTACAGTATGGTCACTTTCTTACAACAACTTTGCGACCCCTTTGTTACAATCCTGTTACCGCGTTAGATGGAAATATAGAACAGGCTCACATTTGAGTATATACATACGTCATTTGATTTAGTTGTGTTAGTAGCCACGAATAATGTGGTTTATTTATGTAGTATCACAACCTGGGGAGTGTAAAGAATAGGTATATACTAACCAATAAGAGCTCCCAATAGACACTGATGCGGAAAATGCGTCGCGACAAACAAACGTGCTAGCATCACTGAACCCAGTACTGCTGCAAACAGAGGGTACACTATATGTTTCCACCACCATAAATAACATCTCCTGTAATGAATATTAAAAACATACAGTTCCAAATGAGTTGGTAAGTTATCAGATGCCATATTGGTGGCCGAAGTCCATAACCAATAACAAGCACCAAGATCTGTAGCAATTTTCGTATAATGTGGCACCCTGACCATCATCTTACTCATTTGGAATACATAGTAATGATGCAATGCATATTTATCAAGCAAAAATTAAAAGAAGTCTAGCAAATCTTGTTCAAATTGAGTCGTTTCTAAAGACAGGTGAGGTCAAAATCAAAGCACATGGAAGTCTTTGGTCCTTGCCTGCATGACCTACGTACGTACAGACATGACAAAAATTATAAAGAATTGCTGTTTGGCTATGTAAAACTAAAGTGTAAAGGACTCTTTAATCATTGTATAAGTATATATGTACATACCTATCATTCATTACATGCGATATCCACATGATGCCCAGCATAAGCAGCATGGCAATGTTTGTAGTATGGCCAGACGGTGAACCTGGCCCAGTTTCACAAGTTTGCTGGAATTGCAGCAGCTTTGGGTGCTGTCCATCTGAGTAGAAGCTTGTCTCACGCACCCACCAGTATGGACGGTCTTCTAAAAACCACCTAGAAATAGCACCAAAGTTATTCATATTATATCTTTTTTTTCACTTTCTTAAACATATTTAATCTTATTAGATTCTTAAGAAATTACATTTTTTAAATTATTTGTTTACATTATTTTGAGTTTGTTTTTGGACTCCCTAGGAATAACTAAAGAATTTAGTAGCTAATTTTCTTTTAAAACAATATTCTTTGGCTCCGACAAAAAATATCACTTACAATAATCACTTGCTTGCAATAAGACCACTTTTCGTACAATATTTATGAATATTTGAATGTACCTTGTATTTTATGTGTATTTCTATTCTATTCTGATACACATCAGTCAAAACCAGTCAGAAAACAGATCAGACACAATAATCAGAAGTAGCAATCAGCAAATTATATAAATCATAATAATTTACTAAATAAGCTACATAATATAAATCATAATAATTTACAATACTAAAAAATCTTTTCATACTTTTGATACATAACAGTTATGTTCGTACATTTCTTGGACTATCAGCCCTTTGACTATGGCGTCTTTCAAATGAATGTAAAACTAAAACTGTAAGTGTATAATAATTATTTATGTAAGAATATATATTTTCTTTGATAGTTAAAAAATCCCACTTAGTAAATAATAAAACAAAATTAAAACTATATATTTTAAGACATCATACCATTTCATGACAGCATTTAGCCAACTTCCAAATGACATGCAGAGTAACAATTGAGAGGCAAATACTGAATCCACAATGGAAACAAGGGGGAACATAATCTCAAAAGCATAATGAGGGTTTGCTAAATCATTGACTGCCCCAAAAAAACTTTCAGAATCCTTAAACCTGTAAGAAATATTATTATAATTAGACTAGACAAACATCAGCCAGATTTTACAGATTGGATCCCCAATAACATAGTAAATAATACAAACAAATATTTCTGGACCTTACACACAGCACTAACATGTGACAAACCATGCAAAGCTTGTATTATGTATATCAGATAACGGGTACAAACATTTATTTCATTCTTTTGTAAATACATAAATAGTATACATATAAAACCCAGACTTGCAGAAACAACAACAAACACAAATGTCTATCGCACAAATGTTTGTCCTGTGTGGATTTCAAATCCGACCTTACTTATCCACTGGTAGTCTCCACTACCACTACTACAGAATGAGTTGATCCAAATGAAAGCCAGGGTTAGATTAACTTGAAGGGGACACACGGGAAAAAAATCTATCAATTATGATTTTTTTAGCTAGTCTATCAATTAGGATTTTTTTATGCAAAAATTACAGGTTGCAGAGAAGTTAATTTTTACTAATCTTAACTATATTGACATATAGAAGGAAAACAAAGGGCCATAGTAACACAACAAAGTAATCCTATAAGGGACTTTTCCCATTTGAGGTATGGTATCCTAGAAATAAGAATAGGACGGATGAGGATGTGACATACATGCCTACCGAAACCTTGCGCCCCATTTTAGTCATTTTGACCGATATTTATTCAAACAGTATCTACGGTACAGAAATAAGGGGAGATCAGTGTTTAACAGTCTATCTACACCATAATTTCCTAGGACTTTTAAGGTTATTCATGTAAATAAATAACGTACCAAAACTGAATAAATTCGATTGAACTGACGCCAATAGCGTAAAGTCTCTCCATTGTAAATGGTTAATTGTTTCACATTTAAAGCTTTTTATCTAAAAGTTTTGTAACCAAACATTTAATTTTTGTTCTTTGTTTTATTTATAACTAAGGACATGCTAAGGTCTTAGACCATGCTGCCAAGTCTTTGGTATTAATTGTTGTTCATTCGTGGTTATTTTCAAAATAAAGTACCTATTCGATATTATTTTAATGAAATATAAAGTAGTGTTTTTCTCATATTTTCTCCATATTTTGTCAAATCGTCTTTACTTAATTTTTTCAAAGGACTTAGTTCATACAGCCCTTATTTGGGGACATCTCTTATCTATAAAAATGCTGAAATTTCTTCGATTGTGATTTTCTTTTGCTACGAAGAAATTGTTTCTAACAATAAGTTCCCCGAAGGAAGAACGAAGTTAAAGCAGCTTACAATTTTAGCTAATTTGCCCTTAATCGAGCAGCCAACTACTTGTATATAATATAAATGTAACACCCTATTTATTTTACAACCACTTGTACCATTCAGTTCCAAACCCATACAAATGAATAGATGGACAGATTAAGTAAAGAATGAGGGTTCGTTTGTTACCATTTAGCTACTGAACCCGTAAATCATTCAACAAACACGAAGAACCTTAACATTTTACAAAATTGTTGGATGGAAAAACGTACCGATAGATTAAGAGTTTGGATTTGACTACGGATCCCTTAAAATTGATGCAGTCAAAATTAGTTTTTTACGTTACTAAACATACTAGATACTTCAGTAGATCATCTAAGTAACTACAAATTACTGAAAAAGGAAAAAAGGTCTGCCTTTTTGTCTGTCCTAGAATTACGAAATTTAACACGAGGCAAGGTCTTATCTCATCACAAATATAGTTAAAAACTCGTTAATTTGTAGTTATAGCACAATAAAAAAAACTTTGTCGATCTGTCTGTCAAGACCCTTTTACTCAAGAACGCGTGGTTGATAACTCAGGTATCAAGTTGAAATTAAGTTAAAATACTAAAGTCTACGGTCACTTAAAGTTGTAAAAACCCGGCCAAGTGCGAGTCGGCCTCGCGCACCGAGGCTTCCGTACCTGCCTACCACCAATTACGTGATTTACAAACACAAACAAAATCAAAAAGTGTGCCATTAAACACCCATCCACTTACTCACCAAGCCCAACGCTGCTTAACTTTGAATATAGTTTCCAACAACAAATGTGTTACTGTTTCGCTTTAAAATAGCTAAATGGCGCTGTAACGGAGATTTATGATGGTGCATGGGTCGGGCCCATCGATGGTCGGGCCCGTCACACTTGACCGGTGTTTTACACATCATGATCACTACAAGATTGAAGCTTGTATGTGTTACTGTTTTAACGATAGAGCAACTAGATTATTAAGTTTGACGGTTTATACCCTGTACCTCACACTCTAACAAAAATTTTCACTTTATTCATATATATTGATCCCCACTTTACGTGTAGGGGAGGTACCCTAAAACAAATATTTTATTTTCTTTTTTCCCGGCCTAATTAATAGTATACCCATGCCAAATTCTAAATTTCTAGTACTAATAGTCTCTGATCTAAGCCGTGAACAGACAGACAGACGGTCAGACGGACGGACATGGCGAAACCATAAGAATTCCTTGTTAACTACGGAACGCTAAAAAATCAAGCTTCTAAGTCATTAAAATAACAAAAATGAGCCCAAAATACGGTAATTTTTTTGCATATTGTGATACAAATAAATCAAAACCTATGGGTACTTAACACTTTCCGTAGACCTAGAATCATGAAATTTGGCAAGAAAAAAAATATCACATCACGAATATGGAGAAAATCCAAAAACTGATCATAAACCTGTGAGACTTGATCTCATGACGGAAGAACTATCCAGATATAATAAGTTTGTACGGAACCCTCGGTGCGCACTTGCACTTGGCTGGTTTTTTGTGGTCTAGTCCTTCTTTATCAAATTTAAATATAGCTAAGAGCGTTTCCATGTATGTAAAAATCTTTAAAATCCGTTTACAAACAACAAGTTATGCGGTAGTATACCTAGTACATAATAAACACATCTGTGAAATGCGAGTCAGAAATCGTGAATTTTTCGTACTACCATTTTCGTTATTTACGAAAACAAAAAAAATTTTCCACCAAGCGGTCACCTATCCAATGACTGACCAAACCAGACATTGCTTAACTTTTAATATAATTTTCCAATCAACAAATGTATAACTGTTTTTTTTAATAATTTTGACTATTTTTGCTAGTTAGCGCTGATAGTAATTTAAGATGGCAATGGCTTGAACCCGTTTCGCACTTGGCCAGTTTTAATTACCTGTTGTTATACTTCAGAACCAAGGAGCTTATTTATGGATGTCACATATATATGGATGTGACATCCATATCTGTTCTATGGATTTCGCAATGGCCTCGCAAAATTGACCATACTTTAAAAAAAACAAAGCAAACCTGGTGGTCTCTTTTTTTCTTTCAACTTCCGCCATTTTGTTTGTTTATGTTTTAAAAACAAGTTAGAAGATAAAAGATATCAGTTTTTCTCTGCTTTCTCTTCGTCTCCTAATTACTATACTGAGAATTTAGTGACGAGATTGTGTCTTCAACACGTGTTGTGTTAAAGAGGCGTATAAAATTATGCAATTTATTATTCGAATACTTAACATCTCGGTTTAATATACCGTTATCAATGCTAATAAAATATATACAATATGAATAAAAATTAAAAACTAAGTTTATAATTAAAAAACCATACTTTAGTTGATGGAATGACAGATGTAAATATGACAATAAATGATGGATTAAAAAGTTTTTCAGAGATTAGTGACATAGAAACCACGTATGTAAATGTAATTTTTTTTTTCTGACTTACTATGCAGTTGTCTGTTGCAGCCATTACTGCTCCACCGGGCTTTTGGTTCGAGACTCTGAAGGAGTCTCATTCAGTCATAGAGCGCCCACCGCTCAAGGGCTCCCCACGGACCAGCGTGAGCCTCGAACACGAAGGTGAGTCAGCGCCAGGAGGGAGGTTCCCCGTTACGCGGTTGCGGTTGTGATTCAGTGGGGGCGAGAAGCACCCCGGCACTCTTTGATACCTCGTATACGAGGTAGGTCCGTGGACAAACCCCGGGACGTCGGCGTCGTGTCGATATATACTAAGGAAATAAATAAAACAGTGATTGTGTAAATATTAATATTTTATTAATACTATATGAATTTAAAATTGTCGCGAATATTTATATAAAATGAATATTCGAAATGCAAGCCTTACATCTAGCCTCGTATAAGCCGCAGCTACCTACATGCGTCGCGCTAATAATTTTTTTCTGTTCTTCGTTTATAGGCTTTGTTCCTGTACTATCTGTTTGATGCTGGGCACTTCTTCGAGTCCAAAAGGGCACTTCTTCGAGTCCAAAAGGGCACTTCTTCGAGTTCAAAAGGACACTCGCCGTCCTTACGCTCTTTTCTGGCTTTAATTAAAACAAACCTCATTGTCTCTGAATTCCGACTTCTCTTTTTCTACCACTGGCTAAGGCTTCTATTCTCATTCTACTAAACCCTAATTTTCTGCATGGATGACATGCATTTGGCCGGATTTTTTTAGAGCATCTGCTTTATTCTTTTGCGTTTCCTGTTAAAAATTAAATATTATAAATATCGGTCTTTGGTCCGGAGGTCCTCACTTGTAACTTGGGTCTGAACACCAGGTTATAAGGCAGGATGTATAACGGTCTTTCCAAATAGCTGTAATAATCGAAGCAGTCAGTGTTGAGAAAACCCAAACCATCATCCTGCGTAGTATCACATCACTTATTGATTCAGCCAAGTCAACTACCTGGGGGTGACAAAGTGTTACTAAACCGTCGCCTCAGCACCAGATGTCAAGTCTTTGCAGTGATAAGAAAAACAAGATCCACACGGGCCTATCCACTGCACTCGACGGATCCTCTCCCTCTCGTCAGAAGTAGTTTCAACTCAGCTTCACTGGCCTAGTGTACAATAACCAGTGTATTACAACTCGGAAACCTATTAAAGGCATGAGTCGATCGACTCCTTTTTTCCTTTTATGAAGTTATTCTTGAAAGACTTTAGACTAGATCGCCGTTGAAAAATCTTTATTTTCAGTTTTAATTAACAATTTAAGTAGAAGAAAAATTTGAAATTATCCATTTTTCAACTACTTAAATTGTTAATAAATTACATACATACAAGCTGCACATATTTTTGTAAAACATGTGCGCAAATGCTCAACTACCAGTGCTAGACTAGTCAAGCGCCGGGCTAGTTACTTACCGCTAGTACCAGGGCTAAGTTTCCGATTAGGGGCGATAGCGAGCACAGAAAAGTCGCTACCTGACCAAATGAAGAAGATATTTTTCATGTTTCCTTACCAAATGCAGACGCATCCTGCGTATTTGGTAGAGTTATAACGTTTCTACAATGGCTACTGCCAAAATGCACAATTGGCTTATGTGGCTGATTGGAGGATGAAACTATAATCGGCTCGTTAGGTAGCCCCGTTCTATTCTAAATATCGACATTGACCTTGGTTCCTATGATTTGGTTCCCATTTAACATATGACGACCATCTAATTGCTTGTTATCTTTATTAGTAGTAGATAACCTTTAGCTACCCGGCACCTATTTTTTACTAAGGGCGACAATGATAATGAATATTACTTCTCACTTAAAAAAATCTGGACTTCCCTCTAAGGGAATCCCAAAACTTAAATTGCAAGAACTTAATTTCTACTAAAGTATTCAAATTGCACTTACCAAGAGTGAGTGTGTAGTTAATATCAAATTCTTCTCCTGTTCTAGAAGAAAAGTCTCAAAGGACTTTTTAGACAATGGGTCAGATACCAACTATAAATGTTGTGGTCCTGGGGTATACAAATAAAGGACTATGAACACCGCCTACCTTTATCTTAATCTGCACGCATATGAATTTTTCAAAAAACTATGACGAAATTTTGAGTTTTTTACAGCTACTTCACACCTAGTCGGGATCTGTATGACGTAATCTATGAATTTCATAAGTTTCGGCCATAGGACGATGATAATAAGGATATAGTGATAAATACATGACTTTGGTCGTGGTCTCTCCTGGTGGATAAACTAAGGAATATTTGCTTAAAATAACTGAATTTGAAATCATCTTCGATATTTTCATTATAAAATAGAAAACAAGTTATAAAAGTGAACATTTTTGTATAAATATAGCCCTTTAGCCGTAAAAGATCGAGTTCAGCGTCTTCTGGCGGCATTTAATCACAAAAGATAAGCAAGAACTTGCTCTGAAATGATAGCTATGTAATACATTAAACCACATAGAAATGAGCACAAGCATTTTAAATAAAACACTAGTTCATCGCCCTCTGGTGACCTACAACCGTAAATATGACAGACAATCTGCTCTAAGGTGACTAATAATATAAATGTAATTATATTACATAGTATAATTAATATATTAATATACCGTCTCCATGCGTTCTGCCGTTACCGGTAATAATTACTTGTGTAGGATTAATGGCTGTCTATTTTATCTTTTTACGGAGGGCGCTAATTTGATGGGTGCCCTAGGTGCAATATTCGATTGGCAGACCCATGTTTCCAGAGTCATCATTACGGTTGTCTCAAACTTAGGCTTGACAATTTTCTGCCTCTCGAACAAGCTAGTTTTCAAAAAGGCTTTAGTACCACATGTTACATAGAACGCTTTGCTAGATTACACAGAAGACAAAGAAGTTAAACACTCTCTTTTCGAAGCGTTCATAGTCTGGACTATCAACTGCTCCGCAGTAGTACTGTCTCTTCTGAAGTGCCACATTAACTTTCAGTCCATTAAAGTGTTGACATAATGCATTGCTGACCTTTGAGCTGCCAACGTTAATCCCTGGAAGACATAAGCACAGAAGACATAAGACAATGACGATATAAGTGTAAATTTGTCCATGTGTACGTATGTGCGAAAGAGATATAGAAAAGAAAGTGTGTGAAAATGCGTATGAGAATGTATGAGTGTTTACTTGTTACCTAAACTCTTAAATGGTCTAGACTCGCTGATATTATACGAGTAACATCTTTATAATATAAAACAAATTATAATATTAAATAAAACACAAATTATTTTCAAAAACTTATATTAAAGAAGTATGTATAGTTACATAATTAGTAATTCTTTATCTAACATTGTGCATACACATTACGTCTGAGACGAACTATTTTGCTTCCATCAGAATAAATTATATTACTTTCATCATCAAACACTAGACCAAATGCATCTTTCATATCAAACATCTTTTCCAAAACTGTCGTTGCTTTGTTCATAAAATAAATTCCATCAGATCGGCATATAAAAGCTCTCCCGTTTCGATCTGTAGCTAATGCTCTCATACTTGAGTCATAATCTGGATATTTGAAGGCGTCTCTTGTCCCCAATTGTTGTGTGTACAAACCAGTATCATTAAAATATATCATATCATTCTCATTATCAATTACCAAACTATAAATTTTAACGCCTTTTAAATCTTCAAATTCAGTTTTAACACGGTAATTAAAATCAAAAGTGTATACATAAGCTTCGGGATGAATAGAAAAATAAAGTTTATCGTTAAGATAAACATACCAAACGAATTTCCCTTGCATAGTTAACAGATTGGTCTCGTTCGTGTCTTGATTGTAGACCAGCAAACCATCTTTACCCCCAATGTAAACCTTATGTGTATCTTGATCTACAGTTTGTACAAAACCCATTGGTACACTGTTTAATACTGTATATTCTTTGGTATTTAGATCAATTTTTGCTGAAACCCAATTGTCTCTGGTATCGTGACTAAAAAAAAGAGTATTTGTTCCATAATCTACAGCTAGATGTCTTGGTCTATGAAGTCTTGTTATAAGCACTTCCTTATCGTGGTAAATACCTTTTATTTCGATTCCATCGCAATCAGCTGTTTCTACATTTTGTATGAGGGTTTGCGTTACGATGAAACTCAAAATGGTACAAAGGATCTTCATTTTTGCCTGAAATGCAGATCAGTATAAGATAAACAAAGACTTGAACATGGATGGACTTGAATATATTTTTAGGAAAATAGAATAAAAGAATTAAATAATTTGTTGTGAAATAAATCAACTTTGACAACTGAGCGATTCCAACTCGCATTTGCCTGATTTTTATCTATTGTCTAAGGGTTGTACTAACTCAAAAACCACACCAACTCATAGAAACTCTCCAGAAAAGTTTTTTTAACCGTCTTAAAAAAAGGAGGAGGAGGATTAGTAAAGCTAATGCAAATTTAATACAACTAGTATCCACGCTGTTCTTTATGACATAAGAATAAGGTAGTTGCGCCTAAAAAGGGCCGGTTCGAAATAAGGTCCATCTTTTTAAACTTCCCGCATTTAATGCTTAAACCAAAACAAATAGCGCGCGGCCCCTCCCCAGTAACCAATCATAAAAGTGCATCGACATTCATTGGTTTCGCGCAGGCCATTTTGTCAGTGGCTGTGTGTGTTAACTCAGAAGCGGTCGACGCAACTCAATTTATAAATTATCGGTTTGAATTTTGCGTGGTATTAGTAATAAAAGCCGGTCTTTTCTTCTTCTCTGCTATAGGGATGTAAAAAATACTTTTAGCACGTGGATTGATGAGGTAAGTAACTAAAATTGTTGCTTTTTTATTTCGATTTTGTTTGATTTTATCAGGACATATCTACGTGCCTAACAAGGTCCAGGTTGTTGTCCCCAAATAAGGTACGGACCTTATTAGGGTTACGAAGTTTTAAAATAGACATGGTAAATGACTTACATAAGTGTAAATAAGAAGCTGGCCTAGCAAGTGGCACTTTTGTTTGACGATAAGGACATTTCGCTACACTGGGTCATTGCTATCGCACAAAACTTGACTAGACGCCGTTCCTTCCGTGGACTTCAACGAATGTTAAAATAAAAATCCAGTCGCATTTCGAGTTTTTTAAAGTTAAAAATATAATAAGGATAAGTAAATACACTCTGTGATTAAGGGTACGTGCATATTTATCTTTTAATACTTAGCTGCTAGTAGTTACCATGTTTGTTATTTTCAAACACTTAATAAGGTCCCGACTGTGATAAAAGAAGTATAATACCTAATAAGGTCCAAGGACTAAGACTGGAAAAATGACTGATTAGTTACATTTTGTTATTTTCTTTACTAGAATTAATAAAAATAAGCATAAAACTACAATTTGTTACTAAACTACACTATTACTGTTGTAAACTACAAATACAATTTTCGACTTTTTTTTAAGCTGTTGCTTTCTAAAGATGTGATTTTTCTGGTATACAAAGCCTTAAATCTTGCAGTTCAATTATAGACCTTATTCAGAGCCCTAGTGCTCAATAAGGACCAAAGACAAGTTTTTAAAAAACTTTTTTTGTAAGTTACTGGCGATTGGTACCTTATTTTTGTACAATATTTTCTCTTCAAATAAAAACGGTTTATTTGATCATGTTGTCTTACAAACTAACACACTTCCCAAAATTGATTTATAAGGATTTCCAAAAACCCGGCCCTTATTAGATGCTTAGTACACGTTTTTTAATATATATATAAACTGTAATTCAGATCAGATTTTTGAAAATAAGTAATTATTTTTACCTTTTTAGTTCATCTTTTTGAAGCCAGAATTTTTTTTTGTAAAAAGTTATTATTTATCTATATTAGCAATCAAGAATCGGAGTCTTTACTTTCAGAATCGTGTTTTTTATTGAATTTAAGAGTAATTTAAACTATTCATAGCTTTTTTAAGAAAATTCCTTTTCTAATATTTACTACTTTACAAGTAATTTATCTTTTCCCGTTCCCAACCTAACTGACTTTCACCCTCATAGCTTTTAAAATATTAGCCTTTTTTTTATATAAAATTTCAACTACTGCAATCCCCCTTAATATGTTTAATGTCGTAAATATATTGTAACAGTACCTAAACATTTATATTAAACCTCCAACTTAATAGCAAAGGTAATAGTGTTTTTGGTAGGTAATAATTAAATCCCAATAGGTAAAAGTTTTAAAAATATAGCAATAACATTTTGCGCTTACCAGTTCTTAGTGACGTTCGGGTACAACTGGTCAAAAATAATTTATTGCTAACATCATAAATACACTACTACGAAACAATGCAGAATACATATTCATACAGTCGACAATAAAATAAAACTTTTTTCAACAATATACATATTACATAAACGAAAAACAAATGAAAGAAATCTTAAATTATTTCAGGTTATAAACTTGTTTTTAGAAATTTTAGGGGTTTTTGTATTTATGTATATATTTTGTATTTAATAGGGAAATATATAAAATTATTGGGGCGATATTTTTTATAGTTACTGCACCACATCTGGTCAGTTTCAATATTACTATATAAGAATTTCATAAGTGTTTACCGTAAAACGAAGATACATGATTTTGGTCGTCATCTCTTAAATCAAATCAATTCGTCTGTCTGTCTGTCTGAGAAGATTTTTTTTCTCATGAACGCGTGAAGGTATCAAGTTTATGTTAATATCTAAAACTAACTACGGTTCCTTGAATCTGTAAATAAATTAACCTTTAAAGTCAACGCAAAAAAAAATACGGCCATTTTTGTCGCATATTTTATTATTAGGTATATTATATCTTATCATTATTCGCAAATAAATCAAAACCTTTGGGGTATATCCCGTTATCCTAGAATCATAAATAAAAAATAAATTTGACACGAAGCAAGGTCTTACATAACAAATATAGGAAAGAATCCAAAAACTGATGATGATGGAAGAACTTTCTACATATAACAAGTTTGTACCGAACCCTCGGTGCGTGAACCAGTCTCGACCGGACACACTTGAC
Organism: Apoda limacodes; assembly: GCA_946406115.1. Classification (NCBI taxonomy): domain Eukaryota; kingdom Metazoa; phylum Arthropoda; class Insecta; order Lepidoptera; family Limacodidae; genus Apoda; species Apoda limacodes. The sequence goes on from OX291540.1 coordinate 46,433,199, forward strand.
CGGGTTTTTTTTTTACAAAACAAGCTATTTCATAAATATATATACATGGCAATGTCAGGATTTTATATTTTTTTAATAATGGCCTGTAGGAATCCAGACGTCCAACATTACAAATAGCTCTAATGCATTTCTACTGTATTATGAATACATCTTGATTGTTTGTTGAATTTCCCCATAAAATTATAATCTTGTCCATTGAGCCAAAAATAAATCACACGCTGTACCGTTGTGACTTCGTGTCGTAAAGGAATAGTGCATTGCGCTATTACCCGCAGAAAAATATAATCCCGCGGGAACTCGTGATTGGGATGAAAAATATTTTTTGTACCGTACAGAAATCACCCCTGGTGAGTGGAGCTCTTAAAGCAGCTGTAGTATCTATATATATGTCGTAGGATAAACGAAAAAAAAACGGATTATTGCAAAAATCCTAGGACGTTTGCAAATGACCGGATGATTGGAAAATAAGAATGAGTTTTGTAATATTCCAAGCTATTTTTAGGATAATTGCAAAAATCCTAGTTCATTTTAGGATTATCGCTAATAACTACTCACGTATCGTGAACCGTAAGCGCTGATTGGTATGAACTTTGTAAACTTACAGAAGCGCTTATTGGCTAATGACTAATCCTAAATTATCATTAATCCTTATTTATGATTGGCTTCTTTTGTAGTCAAATCATTCTGTCCAGTATTTATAGCTATTCAACATAATTTTTTCAAGAAAGAAAACCGACGTTAATTTATACCACAGTGTTGTTTCCGTCGTTGTCTGTTCCCACTACAGAAGTACGGGCCTTTTCTTAAGAAGACTTATGCCATAATCTACCGAACTGGTCCAGTGCTAATTGGCAGACGCTGAGTAGCTAGCGGTCGCTTGACTTTCAGAAACTTTTAATTCGCCCATGAGCAAATATGCTAATAATAACCCATCCCCTGTCTCTTAACCCATGACTGCTTTGTCCCGACGATGCTCAGCTTCGGATGTCGATTCCTAAAAGTGTATAATTCTGCAGGGGCGCAGGGCTCTTTTTGAAAAAGAAGACTTGAATCAAGTTATATTTAAAATTCCGTTATCAAAGGATGTCAACAGAACCCTACTACTAGGCCTATGTCGTCCGTCGTTCTGTCGAATTGTCTGTCCATCTGTCCAGCAGTATAACATATATATATATATATATATTTTCAATATATTGTTATTGATTTTCTAATTTACCAAAAATTTAAAAAGCAACATGCTGTATGCTGCATGCTGGTACCTCTCTTAGTACGTAAGTCCAAGTGGCATTGGATTGGTACGGAAAGCGTCTTATAGATATTAATTATCATTGTGTGATTAACTATTTTTGTATAAAAATGTATATTGGAAAGGCTGGATATTAGAGACAGTAGCGTGCCTCGGGTTTTAGAATAAGGCCAGCCCAAATCTATGCCTATTGTTTTTGCTCTATTTTTTATTTCACTTGCATTACACGTACATGTCCTGGATGGAGGCGCCCAGCAAAGCACAGACTGAAGGCATACTAGTATAGTGCTAGATTAAATATAAATATACATTAATAATTTTTTTTACTGAAATAATTACGGAATACAAACACAGCATATTATGGCGCACTTAAATGAAAGAAAATTTATATTCTGGGTAGATTGAAGTAAAGTTCGTTCACACTAATGCGCCGCTTCGCGCATGCTTGATATCACAAATAGCGGTCTACTTTTTGCTAACTTCATAAGCATCCTTCACGCATCCGCCTGATGGTAAGCCGTCACCGCAGCCTATGGACGCTTGCAACACCTGGGACCCTTCGAAAATCTAATAACTTCTTGCTTGAAGACCCCCATACTGCAAAACCTTGGCAGGCAGCTCATTCCACAACCTAAGTGTTCGCAGGAGGAAACCGCATTGTACGCGACTATTTGCCTATGTTCTAAGGTATAGTAATAAATTCCCTGCCTTTGGAGAGCGGTGCGATGATAAGAAGTAGCCGTGGGCATCATTTTAAACAATCCCGAGAAAACATACCATTGTACAAAGGAGGCAAAGCACAGAATATTATAAGATGTTCTGTGAGGCAAAGTCTCTGCTTAGACTTAAGGGTTCGATACGGGTAGTGAGTTTGGGATCGTCTATGATCCTCTCAGCCCTTGGTTGTCCGAGTCCGAGTCAAAAGGGCCAAGCTAGTATCTGGGTGCAACCGCCCAGAGATGGCAGTAGTACTCCATATGAGGCTAAACTTGCAAAGCAGCAACCTTTGCCTCATTCTTAAGTTCAAAGTGTCCACTACCAAAGCGGTTAAAGCAACACCGCACTGTGCACTCTTTAGCCGTATCTACCCCAAACATAGCGTTGACATTATGAGCAGTTTCGCTGCGTTAGTCGCACGTCGAAAATCTTATTCTGACATGACTCTGATTTTCAGTGTCTTCTCACTTCATCTTCACGTTTAGGGCTGAATGTAAAAACAATTAATAGTGAAACAGAAAACTGAGACATATAAAAATAAAAAAATAAAAACCACATAAGTATGTTATAGATCTTGGGAAAAATATTTACCTAAGGTTAATCCATATATTGAATTGAGGAATGAACTTCCTTTTAGTGCATCGTATATTGTCAGAAAAGTATTCAAGATATATATATATATATATATTTACACCAGGTACTTAGGTTATTAGCCTCAAAAGTCAATAATTATGTTTAGACAGTGCACAACATTATTGAGATGCGTCCTTAAACTTGCCTATTACTTATCTGATATTTCGACTCTATAGATGCCTTTGTTCTACTTTTGCAGTGCTTTGTTGATATCGGGGTGCACAGGTTATCATTGCCGAGCAACGAAAATGCCACATACATATGTATATATGAAAAAATGTGAGTATTGTAATCAACCCTATAACATCATCTCAGCCTATCATCACTGCTGAACCTAGAACCCGACACCTGAATTGTCATCGACCAGTTTTGTGTCGGCTGCATCTAGTGGCTTCCTGCAGCTCTAACCAGATTATGCACCTGGCAGGAGGCCATTCCAAGCTGCATCTTTCTGACAACGCACCGCTAGCCACCGCCAGAGAATTTACTCTTACAATGAGCCGAAATTTTGTCTAGGGATACAGAACGAGATTTATCAATAAAGAAGTGAATATATTTTAAAAGGTCAGCAACGCCAAGTAGATATTGCCCCAATCTTGTTGCAAGAGTATAGACGCTTTAAATCGAGCAAAACGTAAGCTTATTTTCCACCTAGATGGTATAAAATCTGTATTAAGGGAGGTATAGAGAGAATTACTAACGAGAGGCTATTTAGAAGCTCTCAAAATACGAATTTGGTATTTCCGTATACCAGCCGTGATACTCACATGTTTTTAGGGTTCCGTACCCAAAGGGTGCCTCAAAAACTGTGATAGTAGACAGTTGACATTTTCGCAGATGTATTTCAGTTGCCGCTATACAACAAATACTAAAAAACAAAATAAAATAAATATTTAAAGGGGGCTCCCATACAACAAACGTAATTTTTTTGCTGTTTTTATAGATAATGATACGGAACCCTTCGTGCGCGAGTTCGACTCGCACTTGGCCAATTTTTATATCGTAAACTAAAACCCACCATAGTAACCAACTATACTAAGTGATAACACAAGATACTAATGTCATAACAGTGTAAAGTGATAACATAGATCTATTTGTATTTATGATATTCGATATTAAAACTTTATTTTACTACTGTACCAAATACTTTGACCCCTGTTGATATCATAACCTTAACCCAGCCCTATAAAGTAACATACAACTATTTTTGTTATTAATATTTTCAAATGAAAACTTCGCAACTCTTTTATTGCAGTATCACAGCACAAAGTATGATTTTTCCTTCATCATTCCGTATCGGGAATGTACCCTTAGGGCACTGATAGTCTGCTGTATATGGTTGTATTCCCCCTTGTTTGAGGATATCTTCGAGTTCAGCAGTAGTGGAGTCCTTAGAGAACGTGACGCCGCCAAATGCGACGCTGACGACTGCTATTGTGAAGATGGTAATCCAGAAAATTTCTTTGGACATATTGAATCGTTAGTTCTGAAAAAAATTACAAGGGTTATATTTTATATGGTTATTGCCAACTAGCACCGCCTTAAGATATTTTAATTCCATCTTCGTAAAGAGCGTATTGCAACAAATCACATACCTAAATACGAAAGAAAAGGCTAGACAAAAGGTACTCTTGCTATATTTGGCATTGTTTGTAGATAAGGCGTGTCTGAGTGTTTAAATTGTGTGAAACTGGCCACTTTTACTGTAAATGTAATTTTGACAATATGCTTTGTACCAAGAGAAAAATAAAATTTCTACAAATATACCCATGAGTATAATTTTATGATAAAATTAAACATCTTTATTGTAGTATAGTTAGGTTCGAACAGGTTCAAAAACTGGTTACACAGTAGTAAGGTCTGTTAATCATAAGAACGGTTACATAGATAATTTTAAACGTGAATCAACTGGAAAATCGTCATTGCAAATTTACATTAATACTCGTACATTCAAATAATATGTAAAATATGCATAACAAGTCCAACACACAGACCTGCCCATACATAAATGAAAGTGTTCCTACAATTTGGTGACAACCCTAGTACATTTTCTGGGGTTGGCAGTTTTTAGGGTTCCATAGCCAAATGGCAAAAACGAAACTCTTAAAAATTTCGTCATAGGTTCAGGTTAACTTATTTATTGATTTTGTTGAAAAAATACTTTAACAATGATTTACAAGAAAAAAGATAATATTAATTTATATCACCGATAGCCTATATTGGCCCAAATTGCACTTAATTTAGTTACTAGCTGGAAAAAGCCCTCAAAAAGTCGGCCGCTAAAAGCTAAAAAATTCTGACATTTTTAGAAGAAATGGGGTTCATTATGAAAATAAAGACCCGCAAAGAGATATAGATAAAACCTCTGCGACAGCGAAGTGAAGCCGGTTAAAACTACACCTCGCCATGTACATACATTATAACATTATTTATACCGACTGTGTCTCCTCTTATATTATCTCACTAGTAATAACTTAACTACCGTAGTATAGCTTTAGTGACCAATCAAAAGTAGTGTTTTAATACGAACGAATGTACATTATACATTAAATAATAGGTAGGTACCTAATCTGATTTAATAGACAAGCATAAATGTATTAGTTGTGTTATATAAATTTGCTATTGCTTAGTTTAATCGCAATAAGCGGCGAACAAAAGACACTGTACATTAAATAAAAGGAATTTTAGTGGTAAATTGTATTTAACAAAAATTATAGGTATGGCGGAAAAATTTGATAAGGGGCTAATTTAGCGGCTTGTGACTGGTGGTACGACTAGTGATACCACAGATAACAAACTGGGCGTCACGTCACTTGATATTTTCAATTGCTACATTTCAAACATATGCTTCATAGAAATTGTTCAATTAGTCATAAGCTATTTTTAAAACGTTTTGTACTATGTGTGGAATAATTTAGTGAGTTAACAATATAATTTTTGCTAAAAGCTAACGTTTTCAGCAAAATATATATTGTAAACTCACTGACGTATTTTACACACAGTTTGAAACATCTTAAAATAGCTTATAACTAGTTTAACAATTTCTATGAAGCATATTTTATAAATACCTATACTTTGGAGCTATTTATATTAGCCGCTGGGGCTACCTTTAAATTAGAAAATAATTATCTCGCACTAAAAAAACAACTAAATTAGGATACAAATAGTGTTACATATACTCCTTACCTTTCCAGCAGATTAAACTAGCCAAATTGTTTAATAGTTACAGCAAAATACAACGTTACACCAAAGAGTATAATAATATTAAAAAGGAAACTTTCACAACGATCGTGTGAAAAATAAAAAAAAATTAAGGGTTACTAGTTAGCTATTTCACAATGTCCCCAAATCTCATTACTTCTCTAAAATACAACTATTTTGGAAAACACTTGTACCGAATTAGTATGGATCTTGGTATTTTTTTTCCAAGTAAATTTAACCAGCGTCCACTTTTGTATTTAGGTAAAGCATGGGTAAAGCCTTAGGTAAAGTAATAATAATAATAAATAAAATTTAAAATAGATTTTCAAAAATGTAAGATAATTCATATTCAATTTGAACAGCACAGGCCATAAAATGCTAAGAAAAAAGAATATTAGTAACCCATAAGTTTTGAATTATTTGTGAATACCAAAATATGTGACAAAAATGACCGTATTTCGACCGAAATTTTTCATTGCGTTAACTCAGAAGTTTGATTTTGATTCAAGGGACCGTAGACCACAGTATTTGATATTAATTTCAACTTGATACCTTCAAGCGTTCCTGAGAAAAAGGGTCTTTACAGACAGACAGACAACTAAATGGCTCTCATATTCATAAATACTCACAATTTTTTATTTATTTTAATGTTTTTGCCCGCGCCATACATTTAGACAGTGTTACAAATAATTATGTTATTATTCACGGAATAACGAACATATATATCAAAAGAATGGAATTGCTCGAACGCTCAAATTTTCATTTGATAATAGGAAGGTATTTATAGGGTGCGTTTGTGTTAGTATAAGTAAGTTTCTACATTTCGTCCTTTCACTTTTATGTGCAGGCCCATGTAAACATTTTAAGTTCTAACCACAAAAGAATAGTGGACTACTTTACTATTTATCCTTTTATATCTACCTTTAAACGAGTGCTGTTCTTTTTGGGATAAATATTCATTATTTTTGTTTATTTAAAATTTTAGCCCTCTTAAGTTGGATTTTAGAAAGCTTTTTTCATTCTAATTCCAGGATAAGTAATATTTATAGAACTCGGTTGAGATTTGGAGCAGAAAAGTGGGAATACAAAAGACCAATTTTGATGATGTGACTAGGTATAATTAGACCGAGGTGCAGTTGTCCCTATCGCACTTCGGTGTCTTGGCCCGGTTCTTAGCGTGACATTAATTGTATTTCTAAATACCTCTGCCTGATTTAAGGAAGTTCCTTTGATGTTTGGTGCTGGTCGAGCGTTGCTGTATTCACCAGAAAAACTGCGATGCAATTAATGTCTTTTTGCGAATAACTCGTAGACCACTGCTTAGGCATTAGGCCTTTCACCATCTGTCAACGTTGTTTAAGAGTTCCAGCAGTAATTCCTTTATTAAAACCACAACCTCTGCATACAAAAGTGTCCGAGGAGCCGGTTTTTGGAGATCTTTTGTAGTGTAGGCTATGGCAATGTTAAAATGCAAGGGGTTTAGAGCGGTTCCTTGGTGAACTCCGACTTTGGCCTCAAAACTATAACTACTACCCACTGGTGGTACCACTTGTGTTGTTATATTACTATACATGCCTTGTATGATACTGATATATTGCTTGAGAATCAGTTGGGCTCTAAGTGCTTGCCATATTTTCTTACGTGGTATTCGGACGAAAGTCTTTTGCAAGTCTATAAAGATATGGTGAAATCTTTTTTAATGCTTTATATTTGTCCATCAGTATTTTAACACAGTGACTGCGTTTCCTAATCCGGCAGTAAAACCTTACTGGTTTGTGGCTACAGTGAAGAGTTTATTTAGTCTACCGACAATGTGACCCTTTCCTATGACTACAGGGTGTGTGAGGTTAGTTATAGCTCTATATACTTTTCAAAAATAAGCAATATTCCCTTTCTTCTAATAGAATGGTAACATCTTACTGAATCTTCTCTTATCTGACATTTTCCCTGTCGTAAAAAAGGGTTTGAAAAGGCGTGTCAGCAACTCCAGCTATGCCTGTTTTCTTCTAAAGTTCTGCTGGGGCCGGTGGTTTTACTATCCGGAAGATGTTGGAAATTTTCCTGCCAATTCATTATATAGGTCAGTACATTTTATTTTGCTTTTGAAAGTATACTGCGCTTATTCTTTGGTATGGATGCGTATAGGTACTGCTGCAATATATATTCAAAAAATGAGTAAGTTTTGTGGCGATATTTTATTAACCTTTTAAATAAACTGAAATACTAAATCAATCTAAATAAAAATTATTTCGGTAGCAAGTACCGCACGAGCAGCTTCTATTGAGAATATTTTTTTATATTTGAGAATTTATACATGACATGACATTTATACAAGATTATTATTGCGCCGTTAAAATTATCAGTTTTGTAGCGATAAAAACAAACGGCTGGACTGATTTTGCTCACACTCTTGTCAGATCTAAGTCATGACGCCACGCCACGTATCGATTGATATGGTCACGAGAGCAATTTGGTCCATTGGTTCTTAAGATATCGAGAAGCAAAAAAAGCAACAACACACACAGACATTACTCTCAAAATTATGGCAAACGATTCTCCAGGTCTCAAAAGTAAAGAAAACGCAAATTTTGCTTTTTCGATTCTCGGACTTACTCGTAGATATTATTATAACTTCCTTAAGAGTTAAAAATCTGCCTCAAACTTTTATTATGATTCGGTTTCTCTAATCGAACTAATATTTACTAAAGTTATTATTTTCCCCAAATTTATCCAAATATCCCAATATTTCCACACTGAACTAAAGTCGGCCAATAACAACCAACAAGATAACAGCTTCTAGGTCTTATATTAATTGAATTTAAAACCGGTTTCCACTACTGCGAAGATGGATAATATTGTCACAGAGGTTTTAAATGAACTTGTTTTTGTTTAGTCGTAATTCAACACAAAACCTAATGGTACTCGTAAATACCTATACTACGAATTTATGAATCTATAAATAAACGAGACGAGACTCTGGACGCTCAATTTTAAGGATTTTTATTAATTGTCAGCTCCCTAATTTTACCAACTTCATGTTTATATTTTTCCGCCTAGGTGTGAGGCAAAAATGCTGAGCTAACGCTACAGTTATCATAAAAAATCTGTTCAGTGGAATACAGACTTAAAAAGAGAAAAAACATTATTGCGAGGTATCTAAAAATAAACATTACAAGTGGGCTTAACGTTTGTTTACTTATCGTCTTAGTTAACAAGAAAGTGTTATCTATGAGTCATAAAGTAACACGCCATTGGGACGCAGGGGGCTTTAAATGCAAAATAATGTAAATCGACAGTTAAGGAGGACCTGCTTGCTCGCAGAGAATACCGAAACGAGTCATGCTCAAAAACGTCTGAACGTTTCTGTGGGGAAAACCGCGGGTATTGTCTAGTATTATAGTAAATTGTGTATTAAGGTTGGTATGGAGTACAATTTCTAAAGAGAGACTTTTTAGAAGCCCAATCCCAAAGGTTTTAATGACTCGAGTTTGTAGTTTCCGTACCCGTATTACTCAAGCGCGGATATATGTTCATATATACCCATACAAGAAACACGTTTTTGCTGTTTTCGCTCTATCGTTAAAACAGAAATACATAAAAGCTTCAAACTTGTGGAAGTGTTAGTTAGCTCTAAAGTATAACAACAAAAAGAAACCGGCCAAGTGCAAATCGGACTCGCGCGCGAAGGGTTCCGTACCATTATCTATAAAAACGGTAAAAAATCACGTTTGTTTTAAGAGGGGGCCTTAAAATTTGTTTTATTTTAATTTAATTATTTATCTTTAAAGTGAATATAAGTATAACTAAATATTCTGTGAATATTTCAAGCGTCTACCTGTTGCCGTTATCAATATCGAGCAAAAAAATCACGTTTGTTGTATGGGAGCTGCCTTTAATATTTATTTTATTCTGTTTTTTAGTGTTTGTTGTTATAGCGGCGACAGAAATACATCATCTGTGAAAATTTCAACTGTCTATTGTGGTTCATGAGATACAGCCTGGTGACAGACGGACAGAGGGATGGACAGTGAAGTCCCATTTTGTAACCCTAAAAACCAGCCAAGGGTGAGACAGGCTAAAGCTTTGGCTCAAGCCATTACCATCTTAAATTACCGTTTCAGCACCATGCAGCGAAATATTATAGATTCTAAGGAGAAACACTAACACATTATTATTGATAAACGATTTTTAAAGTTGGTTAAGCAATGGCGAGTTTGGTTAGTAATTGATGGGTGACCGCTTAGCGGCACAATTTTTGTTTTTTTTGTAAGTAACGTTAATGGGGGTATGGCACCCATGGTGCGCCGAGTCCGACTCACACTTGACCGTTTTTTTTCTTACAATAAAATTTTTCCCCCTCCCCCAAAAAGAAGACGTAGATCCGCGCTTCGTATATTACTCACAACTTTTTTTCACATTTGTAAATAAATAGAAATATAAGGTGAATAAATAAATAAACTTACTAAAACACAATTGAAATGACGAAAATAGATGTAGAGAAAACAACGCCACTGCTAGATATTCAGAGAATCTATAAATAAAAAGGTTAGCTGATGTTAAAACTTTGTTCTTTTTAGTGTGCGCGTAGTTCATATTTTGAACAGACAACTTTTATACATACTTCATAGAATAGGCGCGTCATTACCGCCCGTGAGTTTGAGAAGTATACTTTACAAAGTAAAGCCCCGTGAAAGTAATTGAGGTCTTAGCACCCGCTTCACCGGCAGTTTACGAGTAAATGTGATAAAAAATAAATAACCTGATTCTAAAATAAGATTAGGAAGCAGCCACCTCTCTTGTCACATGTGGCACCGACAAGCTTAGGAGTGATCGATTTAATAAACGCAGCATTATATTGTTGGAGCATTGACAATTTTGAAGACATTGGGAAGTAAAAGTTGCGTGACTCTAAATGAGAGAGTACGAAAGGGTTACAGTGTAAAATTAGCAGTACTGGTAATGATTGAGAAAGCTCGTGGTTGAAAAAAATGTGGTTTAAACACGTTCAGGGAACAAATAACAGAAGATGTACGAAAAAAGCCTAAAACGTCGAACAAGTATTAAAGCATTGATTTGTGAGCCAGGAAAGTAGCAAGTGGAAGTCTGCCTGTCTGAAGTATCTGCCTGACCCTTTGGGAAATAGCCGTGATGTTATGTAAGTACTTACTTAGGTTCTTGTTGCAAGGATCAAAAGATGCAGCGTAGGTCAGAGAGCCTCTTACCAGATAAACAGACGATCTTTTAAAGCCACAGAAAGCCGATAGGCGCGAGTGGCTTAGGACCGTCTACTCTGAAGACATTTTGGGAAGGCCAACATTCAGAAGTGGTTGTCTTTCGACAATTACTGAGGTTCTTGTTCATATATCGTAAATCTTTCGAGCATCTATAACAATTTTAATGTGGTGTATATTCATTCTATGCCGTAAAATTACAGTCATAGAGAAATTACAGTTTTGTAAAAAAAAAATATCTTCAACTCTATTCGTACAAAGTCTATGGTGCAAAGTGGCATGGGAAGGCAAATACGGACAGCAAACAAAATAACTATTGATTTATTTTTTATTAATAACTTTATGAAATATTTTTAATTATTTACCATTATTAGATAGGTAGGTAATGCAGCGTGCGGGGGCGTAAAGAAGCTGCTTCTACCTATTTCTTATTAGGTATCGGGATCTCTGCTAATAAAAAGACGACATCGGGAGTTCTTTTATGTATTCAGATGTTCTTTTCAACCGCCACAAGAGTATACATCCTTTAGACTCATCTACTACCTAGGAGATTTATATCTGCAGTACGTCTTCTTTCATTAGGCCATCCTTCAATAGGCCTCGGGTCGTCGTGTTGGTACATTGGGTAATATCTTCATTTAATCCCAATGGTGGCGATGCTTAGTGCATTTTGGATACTGGAGTATCTTATCCTAAAACTACTGGCAATATTAGGCCATTCTACAAATTCTAGAGCTGCCTGTTAGAGACAGGAATCGACCCTCCAAATTTATATAGACTTGTCCGATCTATAATTTTCACTGGAATGTCAATCAATGTAAAAATACTGACAAACTCTAAATTCCAATTGTTTTTATTTAAAAACGCACTGACACCATCTATTATATTTTCATAAAACCACTACGAAGTATTTGCGTGAAAAACGTTCGCTAGCATATTTACTTCCTTTACACTTAACAAGAGGTCGTAATCTCTACATATTTGCCACCGATCGGCCAGAAAATTATAGCAACTCGTTGCGTATAATTTTCTATTCGCTACCTATAAACTACCCATCGAGATCACAAATAGCGGGAAATCTACATTACCCTACTGATTTTAACCTAAAACCGGGACACTTCGTCACGCGATGCCAAACCATATGCAAATGGTAAATTAACTAAATCAGAATCCATTTAGGATTTTTAGTTAATTTTCCTCCAGATAAACCACGGTAAGGATCCAAAGACATGGCACTACCTACCTCCTTATCGAACACTTACTTGTTTCAATATTGGGCAACTTCCCTTCAAATTAATTCGTTAATAACGCCAACACAAAACAGTTTTAAGTTTTTTACTATTGAAGTCAAACTTCAAAAATATTATACACTATAATACCCTATCAACCTACGTTAATTACATTATCATCAATTCAATATAGCAAAACAAAAGCTAATCACAATTGAACCTATACCTTACTTTACTTTAAACATCTTTTAGTTTTTTTCATAAAACAAAATCTCTCGTTAGTTAGGAACTTCTATTTACATTTATCACTTTTGACGTGACAACGTCTTATAAATTGGTTTGCCGGGTGACACTTCAAGAAACTGCGTTACGCTCCGCTCACGTTATGCGCTCACAATGAGAGCGAGTGAGAGGCACGCGGCATGGTTAGCCCGCCTAAGAGCGAGAGAGACAGACATAAAAAGTGAAAGGCACAAGTTGTCACGATTCCGGACGGTTGTCCGACACTAATTTTTAATTCAAGTTAAAAACTGTAATGCAGCTCAATAAATCATTTGCGTCAACCAGTGTTCATTTGATTCTAAATTCAAATCGCGTTATAGAACCTACCCGTATCGACCTACAATTAATCCCTAACTCAGCATCTCCTTTTCTGAATATTTCTGAATAGGAAGGCACACAAAAAATTAATAATCAATCTATAAATACAATGGTCCTTCATACTCGCTTATACTTTTTCATCAAAAATTCAAAATTAAAAACAATATTAAGATACTTATTTTAACTAGATTTGGTAGCGCATAACCATGCATTAAGTGCAATACCTACCTAACTTACTTTAACATGTTGCAATAACACAAAAACTCCTATTTTCGGCTTGCATTAGCCTTTATAAACCTCGTACCTCATATTTATTCCATTTCTAATTAACTAATAAACAACTTTACTAAATACCTATAACTCCTTAACAATTAATAAATTCATCAACTATGAGAATATTTATTTAACATCAAATACCTACTATACATCCTAAGAATCTCATAAACTTTCATTACCTGAATTATAATTAAACAAAGTTTCTTTTTCTTTAAGAAATTCAATGTAAATCCTATCGCGCATATTTTCAAATTATAACACCTTTACTTTACATTTAATAAAATAACGACTTTTACAGATTCCATTCCATTTACCACTTTTCTTTCCCTTGCTAACTAATCATAAAATTCATTAACCACAATAACAATTATTTTAGGATGGAGTCATTTACTTTAATTACCCTAACTTATTAATACAATATACAAATAAAAACCATAACCTTTATGTCCTTTATTCATTAAAGTCATATGTCATGTTCCCATTAAAAAAAACCAACGAACGTCGCGTAAATTACCTCCAATGAATTCTCATTCCTACTCATACTTGACCGTACTAATACTTATCATATAACCTCGAAGCTTAACCCTGTTTCGTTTTCGATTCGAATACGAATAAAAATATTTTTTTTCTCAAGGTTGACATATTATATTATTATTTTTTTTTTCATGTTTCACACTTGACTACCTGGATAGGAATTGCTATCCTACCTAAAAAAATACTATACACCTACGGCTCACACTTGGCCCTAATCCTACTTGGATCCTATTTGGATTATACCTAATGACTTAGATCACCCTTGACCTAAATCTTACTCGACCATAATCACTATTCCAATACCATTGGTCCGGATCACGCTTGACACAGATCACCCTTGACCTAAATAACTTTCAACCATATGTCTCATTATAATACCTTTAAAATATCAATGGTTCGCACTTGGCTCTAACCTATTTTACTCATCAATCTATATTAATAACCCTTAACCTACGGATCCCTACACATTATACCTATCCACCCTTGACAATATTTTATGCCATTATATATTTATAAGATGCAAAAACCTATATACAGAACCCTATATCTCCTCAAATCAATTCACTCTTTATAATACCTTTTTATTTAATTTTATTATTAAAATCTACTTACGGAACCTTACATAAATAAACTAAAACTCGTCTTGACTTCATCTAATCCTTTTCCTCATCCTCCGTGGAAACTATCCATACCAAACTCACCAATCTTAAGGAACCTTAACTTAAGCAATACTATCTTTTAATATATAATAATTAAATTCAATAAAATGAATCACCTTATGGAACCCTACTACCGACTAGCATCAATCTGTCTTAGCCCTATCGAATGACAAATTTAACCTCAAACTCTGAATTCGCTCGTCCTAAACTAACTTTACTGTCATCCTACACACATCTAACAATAACAAATTCCCTACAGAACCTTATCCTACTTCAAACTTCTCTATGCTTGACCTATTTTCATATGAAGACTTTGTATTTTTCCAACAAAATCTCATATATCAATGATGAACTCTTTTTACCTCAATCTATGCTCCTACAATATTTACTAACCTCCAGCGTGTACATAGTACAAGGTACAAGTTACTGACTTGGTGACCTTTTCTTCCTGCTTTACTCGTTTCTAAACTCCGCATTATGGCTAGGCTACATTCTTCTATCATATTTCTTCTACACTATCTTCTAACTATTTATTTGTAGCAAACCTTATTTTGACATATTTGCCAACCATTATAATACAAACAAAATGAAAATACCCTATTATTTTACGTTACCATGACAACTAAAATCACGTGGCTCACTCCTCCAATCTTGCTATGACAACTTCAATAAAAATCATACGCTCTTCACCTATTGTATTTTATCGGATAAATTTTCATGATATCCTATAATGACATTTCATTATCACTCGACATTACTTAAGTTTGACTTTCAAACTTCTAAACTTTTAAGAAATTACCTATTTCTCTGAAGTATTTCTTGCTAAACTATACCAAAACCTGCCTACAACTAAAGAATATATATGCCTATATAACAATTCAAATAATAGCAATGTCCGCTACAAGACTTTCTGAATTTTGAAAAAATTCTACCTAAACCATCTAAAATACCTAAATTACCATTCAAATATTAACAATGTCCGTTACTAGACCATCTGAATTTTGAAAAAAATCTACCTAAACCATCTAAAATACCTAAATTACTATTCGAATATTAACAATGTCCGTTACTAGACCTTCTGAATTTTGAAAAACAAAATCTAGTCAAAAAAGTTTACTTAAACTAGCCTGACTAGCTTTATACCTTGACTTCATTATCTATATATAAATAAATCGATTAGTCCATTTATTTATTTTACCAAGTAAATTGATTGAATTAACCTATGTACGTACATTTCTCAACAACGCATTGTTATGCCTAACTAACCTAACAATCTCATACATATATTTTTTCTTTAATTTATATGAGAACCCTGTTCGTCATTTATCAAAATATAACAATACTACATCTCCTACATACAAATTTTTCGGTTTCGCCCGACGATCAAATACAACTTCTTGTTGCTGCTGCGCTCGCATTATCCTTTGCCTAACTTTTTCTACTATTTGACGTAGGACTACATCCCGTGTTTCTCTCGATTCTAAAGGTATTCTACCTCGATTATTATCCGTTTCAATTTTCGGACTTCTTCCTAGAAACACTTCAAAAGGTGAGAAACCAATTGTATGATGCGGAGAGATATTATACGCATGTACGACTTTGCGTAAAATTAAGTCCCAGCTATCTTGTCTCTCACTATCGTATATTGACAACATAGACGTGATCGTTTTTTTACTTACTTCAGCTAAACCATTTGACATAGGGTGAGTTATACTACTTTTAATATGACAAACCCCGTGTATCTCTAAGTTCATGCTCATTAATCTGGATCGAAACACTGAAGCTCTATCGGTGCATATTTCTACACATGTACCATAGGTCAGAAATACATCTTCTTCTAAAAATCTCAATACAGTATTACAAATTGTGATGGCCCTGGCTATCATGAATTTAGAAAATGAATCAATTGCTACTATCACATATCGATTCCTTCGCGCTGTTACTTTTAATGTTCCTAGTATATCTACATGATACTTTTCTCCCACTGACGTAGGCGTTATCGGCTCCAAACATTCCTTTTGTCTACATTTTTTCCTTTTCTGACATACCATGCAAGTTTTTATATAATTTTCAATAACTTGTCTTGCATTTGGATAGAAAAATCGTTCTTGATATTTCCCTAAACATTTAAATAACCCTAAATGACCGCGTGTCAACGAATCATCATGTATTTCCTTTAAAATCTCATACACGAGATCTTTAGGTATTACATGCCTATACACATCTCTACCTAAAAATTAGCGTAAATGCATTAGCATGCCGTCGCGAACTAAAAAATCCTTTATAGCGATTTATTCCGTGATTCACCAAACGTTGAAGTACACCTTCACAAAAATCATCCCTATTTTGCCCTTCTAGCAATTGATTTTGATGGATGGCCAGCACTACTAAATTATCTTCAAAATCTTTTGGTGATTTTCCTGAATCATCTCCTTCTAGTGGATACCTAGATAAATAATCCGCTAAGTTGCTTCTTCCTTGCACAAAATTAACTGAAAAATCAAATTCTTGCAAAGCTAATACCCATCTTGCAATTCTGCCAGTTTTATTACGATTGGTTGCCAACCAACACAATGTCTTGTGGTCTGTATCCACCTGTATCGCTTTACCCCAAATATAACTTCTAAAAAAATTTTGTGCCCACACTAATGCTAGACATTCCTTTTCGGTAATTGAGTAATTTCGCTCAGCTGCCGATAATTTTCTGGATGCAAACATCACGGGTAGCTATAAAAAGGAGAAGGTATTACCTTTTGCACATTACTAGACAAATTATTTTCTACCTGCCTAGCAGAAGTCTTCCCTGCTAACTTTTCAATGCTTTTTGTCAATTGCTCCAACGAAAGTAGGCAAAGCATTTCGATTTTCCTCTTCCATGGCAAGGAAACACTATCCTCAAACCGCTTTATTATGATGCACTCATCTCTAATATTACATTTAGCAGCCTGACTTAAAACACGATATAGGTAAGGCTCTATACCTTCTCTCTCACTCTGTTGCATTGTATAAAAATAATTGGTGGGGTCACCTGGGGACACTTTTGTCTTAGTACATTTTATGATCTCTTCGTACGTTGTGCTTTTATTTAATTTTTTATGCACCGATAGATAATTGCGCCAGTGATCTGGCAATAACAATTCCAGAACCTGCCGTTTGTTTCTTTATCTAACCCCGTTAAAATAACATGTGCCTCAATGTCGTTGAGGGCTTTTAATACCTCTGACCCGACATTCTCCTAGATAACTCTTGGAAATTTAGAGACATTATTGCTAAATAATTTTACCTTTCTCTATCCCTTTGTCACCTGTTATAGCAGACAATGACGTACTCCACCATTTGCAGCGTGCGGGGGCGTAAAGAAGCTGCTTCTACCTATTCCTTATTAGGTATCGGGATCTCTGCTAATAAAAAGACGACATCGGGAGTTCTTTTATGTATTCAGATGTTCTTTTCAATCGCCACAAGAGTATACATCCTTTAGACTCATCTACTACCTAGGAGATTTATTATACAATTTTAAACTTATCTGCAGTAAGTCTTCTTTCATTAGGCCATCCTTCAATAGGCCTCGGGTCGTCGTGTCGGTACATTGGGTAATATCTATATTTAATCGCAATGGTGGCGATGCTTAGTGCATTTTGGATACTGGAGTATCTTATCCTAAAACTACTGGCAATATTAGGCCATTCTACAAATTCTAGGGCTCCCTGATAGAGACAGGAATCGACCCTCCAAATTTATATAGACTTGTCCGATCTATAATTTTCACTGGAATGTCAATCAATGTAAAAATACTGACAAACTCTATATTCCAATTGTTTTTATTTAAAAACGCACTGACACCATCTATTATATTTTCATAAAACCACTACGAAGTATTTGCTGCGTGAAAAACGTTCGCTAGCATATTTACTTCCTTTACACTTAACAAGAGGTCGTAACCTCTACAGTAAGTACTGAGAAATATATATTTGTTTGTAGTTCTTCTTTATTCAGATACCTACATGTTTTTACTCATGACCAGCAATTGGATTAGGTAGAGCTGTTTGAAGTCAATAATCTCAATTGTATATGTTAATGTAGACATGCCTAAAAATTTAAAAAAAAAACAAAAAAATCACTTTGAGAGCCTAATGCCAAATTACAGCTTTCTAGTACTAATAGTCTCTAAGCTAAGCCGCGGACAGACGGACAGACGGACAAACGGGCGGACGGCCATGGCGAAACTATGAGGGGTCTTTGTTGACTACGGAACCCTTATGATCTAAGCATATTTTAATAAAATGGTTCTAAGTATTTCTTTGTGTGTAATAAGTGTTTTCATGACCAATAACGATGATTAATAAAAACTTGTTGTAGGTAACCGTTTCCAGTTTTGGACATACGTGAACTGTATGTACTTACGTAAAAAGATATAAATTAGACTTATAGGTAGACCTATATACAGATTAAATACTTTTATATAATATTAGTTCATTCATCATAACATAAAAAAAATCGGCCAAGTGCGAGTTCGAACGAAGGGTTCCGTACCATTATCTACAAAAACGAGCAAAAAAATCACGTATGTTGTATGGGAGTCCCCTTAAATATTATTTTTTCTGTTTTTTAGTATTTGTTGTTATAGCGGCAACAGAAATACATCTTCTGTGAAAATTTCAACTTTCTAACTATAACGGTTCATGAGGTACAGCCTAGTGACAGACGGACGGACAGCGAAGCCTTAGTAATAGGGTTCCTAATTACCTTTCAGGTACGGAACCCTAAAAATTAACAATAAAAAAATCTAAATCTAAATCTTCATAGAATTAAGAAATACAATATAAATTTACATACATAGAAATAATCTTTCTTCGTTAATGACTCCCTGAATGTTAGAATCTTAGAAGAAAATATACTTTATTCTATAATAAATATTGATAATTAAGTATTTACTCAAAAAATTTAATAAAATAAAGTTTTAGAAAATATAATATACATGCTATATCAAAAATAAAAATAAAATTCAAATATAGTATAAGTAGGTAGCACTTACTCTGTGATTAAATCCAATGCAGTAACTACACTGCTGACGGTACAACATTTTTTTTATAATTTTTTACACGTTTACATTTACATTTTTTATACAATTTATTTTTTTGATATAATGTACAATTTTGATGTAGAAAAATCTAGAAAAAGAATTCCTCTCATCACATCAATCCATATACTTACATTATTTACTGTTTTATTACTATATCTTTGTGTTTTTTACAGCGAAAAGAGATTTAAAAACAAAATTGTTGTCGCCATCACCGTTTGCGACTTAAATCCCACAAAGGGTCTAAATTTGATCAAATCTATTATATTCTTTTCAAAGTTACCAGTACATTTCGTAATATTCACTGAAAGGGACCTAAGGATAAGTCTACTGAAGACTCTAATCAAGTGGAGGGAGCTGACTAAGGGACAGTTACATTATGAAGTTCACGTGGTCAAGTTTCCAAAAAATACTCCAAAAGAATGGCTGCCTTTCTTCGAGGTCTGCTCCAGCCAGAAACTTTACTTACCTGTAAGTTATTTGACTTTTTATGACACCTGACGCAAAAACGAAGAGGTTCTTAAGTTGAAAGTTCATTTTCAGTATCTTTGTTGGTCAGTCGAAGCACAATGTAACTATTGTACATGGTTATGCTGTGGTATGTCTGTCTGTCTGTAGCAGTGTAGCGGCCAGTCCGATTGCAATTCGGTCTAACAAGCTAGTTCTTGGCTATATATGTTCACAGGTATAGTGAAAATAAGTCACCGGAGATAATTAGCTTTTCCTTGTGGGTCCATAAATCTCAGACAGTATATTTTGTATATTAATATCATTTCCACTCGTCTGATCAACAATAAATTTGATACAGAAAGTAAATACGATGACACTGAGCTAATTTGACAACTTCATCTGTTGCTCTAACCAGTCTGCAGATTACTTACCTCTCTATATATAATCTTTGGACTCATTTAGTTCGTGATGTGTTTCACTGCTGGACATGGCCCATTCCCAAGGAAAGTCAACAAACTTTGTTCTCCGCCTTCCTCATCCAGTCACTTTAGCTACCTTCTTTAAACCGTCGGTCCACCAGGCTGGGGGTGACCCACGCTACGCTAACCGATCCCTGATTCTGACTATCTCTGCCTCCCCTCTAGAACACATCTGCCCCAACGGTCATCGGTTCCGCGACAGATATGACCACAGACCACTTGTGGTTAAGTGGTCTATGGATATGAACTACTCTCTGTACATTTCAGTTTGGTTATTCTGTGTGCTATGTCAGTTACCCTGTTCTTCGTCGGATATTGTCATTTCTGATGTTCATGTAAAGAATAATCAAAAGAATTTGAAACAAAAGCATAAGCCATATCATGAACTCCGAAGGTAGTCAACGAACTCCTAAATTATAAACAGCATAGGCCGGGGGGTTTCATAAAATTAAATTTCACTTGTTCTTTCTGCAGCTTTTTTGATTTGTAAATCTTTGCTCTGAAAGGTAGAGCGATTAAGGTTCAATCAATCAGATCAAAATTTTTTATCAGATCCTTTAACATAATACGTTTTTCGAAGGCAATATTATGATATTATGATTCCGTGTTATATGTGTATATAGTGCAGTGATTTTATTTAAACCGAAACTTCGCAATCTCCTATACGTATCTTTTTCGGATTGCTTGTTTTAGATAACTCTGCCAGCTTTTTCTTTAGCAAGACCTGACAGTATCTCTCTAGAAATTGATGCGAATCTCCTGGCATATCATAAAATAACTGAACTGGTACCAATTCGATAAATGGTTTATTCAATTGAATGCTTCTTTCCGTCGTGAAGGACGGACTTAAAAACAAATAAACTTACTTTCGCATTATAAGTAGTAAAGATTATGTTTTCTATTTTAGGATCTGCTTCCCCACATAGACACACTAATATACTTGGATACAAACTTTTTATTCCTGAGTCCTGTGGAAGTTATTTGGAGCCAGTTTTATAAGTTCAACAGCTCCCACATCAGCGCCATGGTACCTGAACAGGACTTGATGTTTCATAGTTCTGGGACTAAAAATTACTTAGGAAAATGTGGTAAAGTTGATTAAGTTCATATTTACTATGAATATTAGGTATTGGCGGTATCTTCATATGACAAGGCCTTATGGGCGGCTTAATAACATTCAAGTGGCTACTAACTCCAAAAACGTCCGCCAATTTAGACTAGGCCAATCACTGATAGTTAACCAAGAGGTCTGTGATGCTGAAATTCAACCAGCGTCCAACGGCTCAAGTAATATTAGGTACTAACTCGTACCTACTAGCGTTCCTAAAATTTTATTCAAAAATATAAAACGAACCCTTATGCTGTTTGTGACACTGAATTATCTTGGTATCTGCTATGTGAGTCTTCATACTAAGTATTTGCTTAAAAGGTAGAGCTATATCATCTGTGTGTGTATGTGTACCTAAATCTGTCCGTTAGCTAAGTTTGAAATGCTTAGATCAGTCAATCAGCGTAAAGCAGTACACTGTTGGATATATCCCTTTCCTCCTCTAACTTTCTCATCCAGCTACTTCCAGCTACCTTTTTCAAGACATCAACCCACCTGGCTGGAGAGCCCCCCACACTGCTCTTGAAAATCCGTCGCCACCTTCCTTTTGCTTATCATGTAAAGTTAGGGGTTAAAGTATGAAATTGCCGTTTCGTCATGAAAAATGAAAATCATTTTCTTTAAGATTAAATGTATTTATTTAATCAAAGTCCCTTCGTGGTCTTTATATTTATAGCATCGAACATAAAGATCATTTAAAACTTTCCGATAAAACTCTGTTGACCTGGACTCCAGAAACCGAGCTAAGGCATTTTGTTCTGCTTACTATAAAGTTTTTTTTTTCGTTTCCTCGGTTGGTGCAAGGTCCGGCGAGTATGGAGGATGACGGATGGTTTCTAACTGCAGTTCTTGTAGTATTACTCTATCACGAGCAATGTGAGGTCTGGCGTTATCATGGAGCAATAATGGGATTTGTTGCAAATGAGTCAATATTCTAGGTATGCAAAAATCTGGCGAAACGAAAATCCGACGAAACAAAATCTGTCGAAACGATAACAACGGCTAAAATCAAACCATACCGCTAATTCTTTGGTAGATTGACACAAATCAGCTTCCACAATCTCCTTGAATTTGTAGTTATTAGTGGTGAACCAGGTCGAAGTTTTCACTACAGGTTAAACTAATAACACACCGTGCATTTGTTAGCCGAATCCTCTCCAAATTCAGCATTGACATTAAGAGCAGTTTTCCCCACAGTCCCACGTTAGAACTCTTATTCGAATATTACTACGATTTTCACAGTAGCCATTTTTATCTTAAAAGTTGAATGTAAAAACAATTGAAAGTCGAACAATTCAACATCAAATGTGCATAATACACAAAATGCCCTTTTGATTAATTATAATGTTATGGTTTTCGTGTGAAAAAAGTGACAGAAATCTGACTCATTTAATGTTTATTCAAAGTGGTCATTAAAACGACGATTTCATATTAAACCTCTGTTATATGTCACCACTCTAAGACTCGTCAGCCCCAACAGCCACCTGTCCTGTAACAAATATGAAAGATTTAACAATTACTAAATGGAAATGACTATTTAATTTCTTTTCAGGCCTGAACGCAGGTATGGTAATGATGAATTTAAAAAGGATGAGGCAGTTTAACTGGACTGATAAAGTAGTTAGTGCCTTCAAAGATTGGAAAGGAGTTTTGGAACTCAGCGGTCAAGTGAGTAGTAATAACATATCTACACTAAAAATCATAGCTTTAGTTTGTTTATTTATGTTACAAATTATTCATTCATCGTCTTAATGTTCAATTACTTCTCGATAGCCACGTATCTAACTGATTTGAATGGTTTAAAAAATACACCCATACTAAAACACCACTAATAAGTAAAAAATCAACCTTAAGCAAATGAAACATTGACATTGATTTTGTCCTCGAAGTGGAATATGTACTAAAAAACACATCCAACTCCAAGAAGAAGACAACACTTTGCGTTTGAACAAACATGTTTTACTTATTATTTTTGAAGCAGGCGTAATTTTAAGCCAACTTCAAATGAAGGAGGTTATCAATTCGAAATTCGTCAAACCTATCCTCAAAGCCCGGTTCATACAAACTTAAATTCGAATTATAAATTCTTTGGTTTAGGTTAGGTCATGTTGATTTTAATTTAAGCGACTTTACTGACTTAATTTGATACGAGGCCGTATCGTATTTTAATTTTTTTTTGTGATAAGTTAAAGTTTGTACTACCGGGTTTTGACTAAGTGAATTCTCAGGTTTGTACTACCGGGTTTAGACTAAGTGAATTCAGTGACAGGTTTGACGGATTTCTATGTGAGCTTTTACACAGATGTGCCAAATTTTATGAATATACCGGCATATAAGTAAAGCAATAAAGCTTGTAATGTTTTTTGACAGGACATAATAAACACAATATTTAGTAGCAACCCTAATACCGTGAAGGTACTACCAGTTGCTTATAACCTGCGCATCACCAAATGTCAAAACGAAATATACGGAACTAAAATTTGCGCTAACACTTCGGTGGATAATGGCGTCTTTTTGATAGGTAGAAATAAATTTCCCACGAACAATTCAGTTTTCAAGGTATGTACATTTCATATAGTTTATATGTTCGTATAATAATTATAATGTCACGTATATAATTATCTCAGCCGTTGTTTGTTACCACTATGGGGTACAGGCCTCTCCTTAATCTTAATCGCCCTTAAGATATTATCCCAAAACAGTCTTTTTTAGTATTCTAGAGTGAAGAAGTGGCACATACTACAAATCATAGAAAAGTACAGAAGTTAGGTTAAGAACTTATTTAAAAGAAAAATCGAACAGAATCTTGAAAAATTTATAATAAATGAAGAAAATATTACTTAAATAATCAAATAAAAGTGCTGAAAACTAAGTTTACTTGATTTAGATCTCGATATTTTGTCAGGCAACCCAATTATTTTATTCAATTCATAAATAAGTAACTGTTTCATATTAAAAAAAACGAGTTGCACTCCGGGAGTGCCGGCAGAAGTGAAAACCTTTACACACGATTCGCGCTTAACACTCAAATATGTCACAAGACATGTCTTTGACATTGTCAAGAAATAATAATGTTTGTTTATTTACTTTTTTGACGTAGTATATTTGACATCGCAATCTGTCATAGAATTAAAATTCCATATCCAACCTCCCTGTGCCACTCATAATCGCGAATACTAAAAATAAAAATTATAATAGGCGTGGCATTACGGTTTCCGTATTTTACAAAGACAAAGATGCACTTTGTTCAATTTCCATATTTTAAATACTTTATATACACGAATTTTACGAATACAGTATAGCAGTATGGCCACTACACAGACGGTCGAGCCATCAGCTGTCACCATCCATGGATGCGCGTAGCACGCTGTAACATAAACACACACCACCATTCGCGCAAGCGCCCTGCGCCGCCTAAACGAAACAGCAGGCGCAGGCATACATTTTCGCCGCGCCGTAGAAAGAGAGGGGGATACTCCCTCTCCTACGCCGCGCCAGCTGTCTACTCTCCATCCGTCTTACGAATTTTCACGATCAGGACACGTGACCTGACGCGAGTTTATCATTTTTTACCCATACTAAAAAAAGTGCACAACGCCGCTAAAGAAGTTTTCACTTCAATAACATTCTAACATTTTAAAGCAATTTTCGCTTTGAAAGTTCAGTTTTTAATGATTTGATTTGATTATCATTTAAAAAACTTTAAACCTATTTTAAACAGTAAAACAACCAACAAACAAGCCATTATCTATTTCTACTTGATTTTTTGATAACTTTTATTACATTATTTATCATAACTCTTGTGATTACCAATATTCTGAATCATTCCATTTCCACAGGTGTTTTTCGAGAATCCTGGAAGGATGCTTATGCCTCCTTTTCTGATTTCCGTCCTATATCCATTCTTTCTTTCTTGTCAAAATTTTGGAACGGCTTGTCTCTCAACAGTTGTCACATTTTCTTCCAGAGACAACCTTTTAAATCCCTAACAATCTGGTTTCCGTGGCGGTCATTGTACGACTGCACTTATCAAAATAACTAACGATATACGTTTTGGCATGGAAAATAAAGAGGTTACGGTTCTGACACTCTTAGATTTTGGCAACGCTTATAACACCGTAGATCTAGACATTCTTTTACTCATTCTTACTTCTCTCTAATCGTTATCGATTGGTTTCATAGTTACTTGCGTGGACGCCGGCAGCACATAACGATTGATGATAGTCTATCTGACTGGTGCAAGACGGCTGCTGATGTTCCGCAAGGTGTCGTTTTGTCTTCTCTCCTGTTAACTATTTTCATTAATTCTTTAACATCTGAATTATCTTCTCTCTACGTTATCTATGCAGAAGATCTTCAGATTTACACACAAACTCCTTTTAGTGAACTGACAAGCGCTATTTCAATTGTTAATCGAGGCCTAGCTCGCATTGTGGAATGGAGTGAATCCTATAGCCTCATTGTTGGTCCTACGACAACACAAACAATCATTGTAGGCAGTTCTAGACGTATATCTATGATTGCCTGGAACGAACTTCCGTTAGTAACTGAATGGAGTTTCTATTCCTACGTAAGTATGACCATATCTCCGAATCAAAGCTCAAGGGGCTCCCAATTTGACTTCGCTGGGATACTCATGTTATCTTTCTTCTGTATAACGTCCTGTTCAATCCATTTGAAGAAAAGTTTCAATTTTATCGGAAATACTTCTCTTTGTGAGACTACACGCTGAATGCTAAATCAAGTACAGTAGTAGAAAGCGCACCGAAATTCCGTATTGCCATAATTTACGAACACAAAAAAACCCATCCAAAGACTGGTTACGCCTGACATCGCTTGCTTCGCATATGGGCCACGAGTTCCTTAATACTGTACCTACGTTTATTACAAACGCTACTGTACGAAAGGAACTGTTTCTCTTAATTATCTGGACTATTTTCATTGGATAGTATTACTAGTATATGTTCATTATATGGTAAGTTATAATGATAATGGAGCAAGCCCGTCTCACACTTATTCGGTTTCTATTGTTTGTTATAGCTCATTAAAATCACTGCAAGTTCAAATTTTGTCGGTATGTATGTTTGAACGATGAGTAAGAAATTATTATTTTTTAGGTAATCTGTCATAATAACTAATAGCCTGTGAATATTTCAGCTGTCTATCTGTTGTGATTCAAAACCTCGGACAAACAGACAGCGTAGGCTTGGTAATAGTTCGCAACCTTAGGGTACAGAACTCTAAATACCCTGGGCTCACCACCTGTCACTTATTTTTAGCAGTAAACTTTTTCCGGTGGAGAACAGATCATAGACATAAAGAACTGGACAGCGCATTATCTAGCCAGCTGTGAAAATAAATTTGATCCCAAAAGTGTAACAGAGACGAAGCGAGCCTGTGATTTCTTTTCTCCTTCTAACTTGTTTTAGTTAAATAAATTAAACAATGGTGGCCGTTAATAGAAGGAGAAAAGAAACCGCAGATTTGCTACGTCACTTTCTAAAGGATGGTCAATTTTATAAGGCTATTGCGCAGTCCATAGGGCAGATTACAGAACTCGATGTCTATAGAACAGGATTCACATATTTTTTATACTGCCAAGAAAGTAATAGGTATTTAATTTGTGAGCAAGGTGACAAACAACATAAGTACAGTGCAACAAACTTTTCTGACCCGGTGATGGTCAAAAAGCAAAACTACAGTCGCCATATAAAATAATGAAGACCATATATCGGGTCAGAAATGTTTGTTGCACTGTACTTACCTACACTTATTCAATACCGTCGTTCAGATCATGGACGATCTTTATATCTTTTTTGTTGCAGGCGTGCTACAAAGCAATCAATAAAACCAGTATTGTAGACAAATTACCTTTCTTACTATTCAATCGAATGCAACGTTTCCTTAAAAACACTTCACTGGCAGGATGTCCCGAAGAAATGAATGCCATACTTAGATTTCCATATGAAAGTTTAACCAAAAAGTACAAAGTAGCGGGTCAGAAAACAATGCAGAACAAAAATACAGGTAAAGCAGCGTTTCAGTAAAAGAAACTGGTCAAATATGGTCAGAGATTCGGACAATTAGTTTCACTGATGCACCTACAGTCAAGTCTGTGCTACTTCATGGTATGGAAAACTATTTTTTGACATAGATTAGAATCACCCCCCGCTCAAAGTTAACTTACTTATAGGTACTCAAGAATTGGGCATATTATTCTATCTCTGGTCTTTTATTTTATGTCTTTTAATTATTAAGCAGTAATTATTGACTTATAGGACGTAAGCGACGTATATAATGCCGCTTTAGTCCAGATTATTTATCATATTATACTATACACAAATAATGTTGCGGCGGAGGGATCAACACCTGTCATGCAGGACTAAAGAGGTTGGTGCAAAAAAAACCCTGTCCTCACATTGTGCTGTGATTGTGTATCTAGTCAGAACTAGAAAAACCTCAGATAACAAAAAAAGAATTCGTGAGATTAAAACAGCAACGTTGTACCTACATACTCGGATAACATAAAAAATTCTTTGGGAACCCCTGATCTATATTTATTTTTGCTTTAACACTGCCTGCTCGTATACGGTAAATCTGGAATCGGGACTTTTAGATATTTCCCGTTAGTTGAAGAACACCAGGTGAGCCAGGAATAGACAAATATTTTAGTCCGCTAAAAATTTACCGCAAAATTGTGTGATTCATTTATTTTGAAATCGAATATTCGGGATTTAGGTGATGACGTAATCAGTAATTATGATATGCAAATCCTTCAACTAATCACGGTAGGGACCCCTTAAAAATAGTGATTTAACCAATGACCTAATATAAGTACAACTCTTCCATAAATAATAGGACTAAAAAGATTCCACACAGATGTTGATTTACAGCATTAGTTACTTTAAATGTGTAAATCACCACTATCACTTAAGCTTATTGTGGTGTAGCTACTGCTGGACATAAGCCATCGTTCTCCATGGGGAGCCATTTTACGCAGTTCTCTGCCTTCCGTATCCAGCTATCACCGGCTACCATTTTAAGGCCATCGGTACATTTGGCTGGAAAGCGTCTTCTCGTTTCAGTACACGGTCTTTACACGCCGGCTCCAACGACATATCGGTCATCTGACAAACGTGACTTCACCTTGCTGATTCTGCGAGCTATGTCGGTGAATTTAGCTCTATTATATTGCGTTTTCTAATACGCTATTTCCAAAGGCAACAGCCACACTGACTAGATAGTGGCTGGCTTAGCGTGGTGGCGACAGTCGTGACGACATGAGCGCGAAATATCTAGCGTAATGCCCCAGTTATAACCGCGTTAGCCCTATTTTAACTACCGCGCGTTCACTGTGGCCTTCGCCTAAGCAAAGGCCTAAGACTCTTTATACTTATGGCCACTTCAGCTTTCTTTCAGCTATAGGTTACATTAGTTTTTTCTTAGTCCATCTAATTAAACGATAGACGAGTACTGGCCAGTGGACATCTATCGATCATAATCTTTTAGTTCCGAATCTGAAAGGCTATTGATATTTCAGGTTTTTTTACCTATGTAATAAAAATACCTATGACCACATATCCTCGTAGTATCTGACAATAGGCCTGATCTACAAATAAAAAGTACCTACCTCAGCAACCCGTGGAGAGGGCCAAGATCGGTGTTTCGTTGAAGGATGTTACAAAGATGAGGAGATCCGACGAAGAACTAAGGTTACCGACATAGCTTGCAGAATAATGCAAACTAAAGTGACAGTGGGCAGGTCATATAAGTTGTAGAACTGATGGTCGTTAGGGCAGGCGTGATTTAGATCAGTAAGATCTACCGTCGTCGGGGGGTCACTCTTTAGCCAAGAGCACCGATGGCCTTAAAAAGCCATAAGTGGTTAGATAAGAAAGTTGGAGGACGTAGTGTGGTAGCGTACAAAGGGAAAGGCATATGGGCAACACTAGACTGCTATATAAATTAATTGAAATACCTTTGCATACCATAAGTATTTGATTAATTATTTATTTATTCAAAGGTACTACTACTTTGAGGCCT
The DNA here is from genome assembly GCA_946406115.1 of Apoda limacodes. Taxonomy (NCBI): domain Eukaryota; kingdom Metazoa; phylum Arthropoda; class Insecta; order Lepidoptera; family Limacodidae; genus Apoda; species Apoda limacodes. The sequence continues at coordinate 46,462,685 of OX291540.1, forward strand.
TTACTACCTCCGTTGCTGTTGATGACACCAGAAAAATACAACGAAACAGACAAAATTTAATACATATACAAATATTTGAAGGGAAACATTAACATATTTTGCTGCACCAAAGTGCGTGTAAAAATTTCAACGAAAAAAATGTTTAACTGTCAAATATTCATGATCCGGAACCTTTCCCTGATTTCGAGATTTGCCGCTTTGGGAAAAAAACCTCGACAAAAAGGGAGCTAACGATGCCCTTGCTGGAAGTCTTAGTAAAGTGGCGGTGTTTGTCAATTTTGGCGCCACTGTTTATTTGAATGTAGATCAAGGAATTCACCTTAAAAAGTATTCAAAATTAAATGACTTCTTTTTTTAGTGCTTCGCACCAAAATCATCCGTGGTAAGTCCATGGACTCTATACTTACTACTCTTATATTTGCATAGCTTAGCTTGTAGGTATCATGATTGCTTATTAGGTAGGTAATGGTATTATTGCTTTGAGTAAAAACTAGGCTGGCTTAAGCGCAGGCACAAATGTACCTGTTATGATAGCCAGCACCACTGTAGAGTGTGAGTTTTAACTATTACTATCTCATTTGCACCAAAATTATTGTATGGGAATAGAGAAGCGCCCTTGTTGGACGGATTTCAAGCCGCCCGTAAGGCTTGAAAACTTGGATTAACGTAACGACTGCTATCACAATATGACAACAGCCATGACCGTCGGTTTAACGTGCACCGAAGCACGGAGGAACTCCGAACAATGTGCCAGTAGGCGGTCACCCATCCGGGTACTCATCACGCCCGTCATTGATTAACTTCTTTTATGGTTTCCAATAAACGAATGCGACCAGATCACGAGCTCCATAAAAAATACGCAAACGCGATTAGAGAAAAAAAAATCAATTTCCTATTTAGAACACAGATTTATTTTGTATTAAAATTAAAATCCTGGCGCTACGGATAGTTTCAAAATGTAAGAAATACAACTAACTAATGTAGAAATAATTAACCAATAACCAAACAAAACCCTCTTCCCCTACATGTGTAAATTATTTAGTAGCGCCTTGATGCATACCGAAGCAATTTAAAAGCGACAGAGTTGAAAGTTCAAATACCATAATAAAGTATGCGGAAACGGTCCCAAAGCGAAGCCGTCAATTTTTTTTTCTTTGTGGCTCAATAAACATCGATCACAACCTCAGCCAAAAGAAAAAAAAGAAGCGCCACTGCGCGCGAAACACTTCATCTTGTTTATGCGTCGTGTAATGGCGCTACTTTATTTGTTATAAGGAACACTAAACGGTGAACGGAATCAAATACATGGCCTTTTACTTCCCAGATATAGTTCTGCATTTTCCCGTTTGACCTATTCAAAGTTTGTGGATCTGTACGCGCCTAATAATGACAAAATATTTCGGTTATTTGAAAGGGCGGCACAGTTCGACTTTTTTTGACTAATTTATTGTTTTTCTTATAAAATGCATTTGTTTAAATTGGATGTAGTAGGTAAACGTAAAATATATTAAAGAAATTAGGTTATGCATACATGTTTGGTTTGAGATAGGTAGGTAGGTGACTTAATACCAATCTACGATACATCATGTAACTAGGGTTGCCAACTTTATTACAAAAAATAAAGTATAATAAGGTTGGAGAGAGAAAATGAACAGTAGATGTTTGTAAGAAAAAAACTTAATTATATACATACATACACAACATAACAGTTATTTTTTAAATATAAGTAACATATTTATAGAGCTTTTTGCAAAACTTATTACTTTCATCATTTTAAGAGTTTCGCAGCCAAATAGATAAAATGGAACCCTCGTAGTATTGTCATGTCTGTCTGTCTATCTGTATGTCGTAGCCTTATGGTTCATCGATTTTGATGAAATTTTACAGCAAGATGTTTTTTTGTAAACCGCTATCACTACACATATCAGTAATGAATGAAATAAGGAAAAAAATGAAAGCAGTTCATATATTTAATTAAGTTCCTTATTTTATTTTTTTGCCACGTACACTATCGTGTGGAGTGACCTTTAATAGGTCTTTGAAAATGCAGTTGTCGTATATAACTTTATCTCTGAGATTAATATTTAACGACTTATTAGCTTTTAACAATAAAAAACCCTCTTCATATCTGTTGTTAAAAATAAAGTATAATATTGTTTTTAACATTATGATTAGCAACCCTAGGTATAACTCAAGTAGACGATTTTCTTAAAAGTTTCGGCCATAAGTACATACACTTTTCGTAATTGCTATAGGCATTATGATGTAGGACCATAAACATCAAACAGTATGTTTTAGAGTGTAGAACCGCAAACAATATAAGAATATTGTTAATTATAATGTAGTACTTACCTCGAGCATGTAAATAAAATCTCTTCATACTTTCACATAGGCGTAATGTAAATATATATAAGTCGTTATTTCAAGCTTTGTATATAGCTGTTTATAAATGTGCTATCGTCTATGCGCTTGCAAGAAAGATACAATACATTATTTTTATTTCAAGACACGACCTCCAATCAAGCCAAGCTAGTAAGGCGACACGAACCCCACCGTACCTATATCACCTGAGCTAGAATGCAATAAAAGCCAAATGGAAGTGGCAAAGAATAAAAGTGTCTGAATCAAATGGCTGTGACATACAGAGAGACGGATGGACAATCAGAAACTCATAAGCTCGCAAGGTCTTGGACGCAGTAGGGCCAAGTCCCTTATGTTGGCGAAGTGGGACTCCTCTGCCCTCGCAAACATGCTCTTGACAAGTCGTCTATTTTTCATTTTAGGTCCCTCACAATCGTTGCGTTCCTCACCAGACGTGGATGCCACGATGAGACAAAGGCTCAGGTAATATTTGTAGCAAAGTCTTTTCCAGGCCGGGTCTGCAACAAATGCGTACCACGCACACTGGAACGAAAATCGACTTTCAAAGACATAGGAATTGATTTATTTTAATTATCGTTTTTTGCACTTGATATGGCCTTCTTTACTATTATTATTTTCAAATAAAACAAGTATGTTCATTTGGAATGAAAACAAACAACTTGTATGGAGCTAGTACGAAAAATATCTCTGGAACCGCAAAGAAAACCGTAATATCCTTGGAGATTTTTTGACATACTTTATATAGCGCGAACTGCTGCGGTTTTTATTAAAATCATCGATTAAAAAGATTGTTTTTTATGACCTTTTTACTTCCATATTTTCACACAATAGGTATTTATTACATTTAGTACTAAAACTAGACAACAAAAACTACATTTAAAAATGTACCACGCTAGTGTTGCATATTTGAGACAGGATCTGATGTATGTTTCATAGATCCTGAGCTTTAATCGCAGGGAGAGGCGTCGCGAGAGGAGCAGACGCAATTTTGCACGGCCTATATTTTTTTTGTGTAAATATATTATTGCAAAATGGCTGGCTTATTTCTATTCAGCATTTTTACCAACCTACAAACTTATTTGAGATCTGAGTGCTAATGTCGGTTATATGTTATATAAGTTGGTGGGTCTGAATTCTTTATCAACCTATTATTTTGTGTTCTGTTATTTTTGTCTAATAATGTCTTAAGACCTATGTCTTAACAGAAATAGTGTAGGCGTTACAAAAGATTTTTATGATTAGAATACAAACTTTACAGGTTGGTCTACATTCGTAATTTGGAAAGAAACTAGACACACCGATTGCTTATGGTGCATATTTAATTTGTTAATTTTTTCATATATTTTACAGTTTAATCATTATTTATTATCGAACATCACTTTTTGTTATAAGAGCACACAAGGAGCACTATTTTTTAACTTTTTTTTTGAAGTGACACAGAAATAACTATTAAATCATATTTATTGTCTTGAAAACCTAAGCAGGACATTATTAGACGAAAATAACAGAACACAAAATAATAGGTTGATAAAGAATTCAGACTCAGCAACTTATATAACGTATAACTGACATTAGCACTCAGATCTCAAATAAGTTTGTAGGTTATATTGTGTTTCGTGAAGAGTTTCTAAAACCCCAAGACAAATGTGGACAGCGTCCATAGTGATCGTAGATATTTTTCATGTACCGAATAATCTGCAAGTCTGCAAACGCTCCATTTGGTCCATACAGCAACACGGCATCCTGACATGGGGGCCGTGTTGGTCTATGATTTAGTCGGGACGTTTCAAGAATTTACGCGAAAATGCACACTGGTCTATGGGGGCTTGTATGGAGACTAATTACGATGAGGATTGGTGATAAAGACTACCTACCTTACTCACATGACGTCGGTTAAATGGGTTAACATGCTAGGTCCATTTTATAGCTTTAGCTTTTACATTATAATAGTAAGAGAAATAAACTATTTTTTTAACAAAAACATGAACCGACTTCAAGTCCACTAAAAAGTAAAAATAAGGGTCGGCTCAGACCGAGACGCGACGCGGCGTAAAGAGGTTTGAAGATGCAACAAGCGTCTCAAGTCGCCAAGCGGCGTGAAGATCCAAGCGGCTTCGCGTTCCGCCGCCTCTCGTTGTTCGTAGAGATACTTGTAGCAAAGTCTTTTCCAGGCCGCGCGGCGCATCTTCCCGTCGCTTGGTTACTTTGTCGGTTGCCACGGTTTCCTTAGCTTGCGGGGTTGAATTTCGTTGTATATTTTTTTATCACCTATATTATTTGTTCTGGAGTGTACTAAAATTGTCATTACTCCCATGGGCTTTTTCTTTGTAAATTTTACTTTATAGGTGTGATAAATTTCATCAAAATCTTCATTTCGGATGACAGCTGTCAAACTAGAAACGGCTTTGTCTCCGTAACTTTTGATCGTAGACTAGTAGTTTCTTCACATAAGTGATAGATCTCATCAAGATCTTTATGTCCGATGACAGCTGTATAACTAGAAACTGCTTTATCTCCATTACTTTTGTTCGTAGACTAGTAGTTTCTTTACAGAAGTGATAGATCTCATCCAGATAATTATTTCGGATGACAGCTGTCATTACAAAAGTTTTTGTTTATTAACTACTATTGTAGTATTTTGAATTTTGAATTTTAATTTTAATATTATAAAATATTCATTCAAACTAGGACCATAATGTGTTGCTATTTGAAAAATGCCGCGTCGCGTCTCGGTATGAGCCGATCCTAAGCCCCTAAAGCAGACTTATTGACAGAACATTCAGTTACATGTTTTATTTGCCTTGAAGTTGATTGCTAAAAATAAAGACAAGTAAAGATAGGTAATAAGGTTATGTTAGCATCCGACATTAAGGCAAAGAAACTGTAGCTTAATGTTCTGTCAGTAAGTGTGTCTGCTTTAGGGGCAGTGGCAATCGACTTTTTAGTAAGACTACGAAACCCTTATATTTGGTAAACAGATGGCCGCCCAGTTATGACAAAGCTATAGATAAACTACATAACATTCGGTTTTGATGGAAGCCTTTTAAACGCCAATTTTTAATCAAAACGCCAAAATCAGTTTTTCTTGCAATTTCAAAATAAAATGTCAAAATGATCATCGATTTTATTACGCCTACCGTGCACTTCGGTAAAATGCTGTTTTATTTTTTAATTTGTAAGGTGTGAATAACACAACGAAATTGCGCTCACTGCGAGATAGAATCGAATGCGAATTTCTGTGTTTTGCTACAGATTTATTGCGGACACTATGCACTTAAGTATATTATGCCCCACGCACTAGGTACGCCAAAAGATCCGAAGATCGCTGCAATAGTGCTTGAAACACGATGAAGAAATGTCACTATGCGTTTAACAGATAAAGCGTTTTTTTTTTATTTTTACTGATAGCCTCCTACTCGTATGGTTTTAGTAAATTTTAAGTCAAGCCAATAATCCCTATCGAATTTTTAGAATTCAAATTTAAAGCACGCTCTAAATCTGATGCGTTACGATTTTGAACACGCACTGCGTAACACCAATGAGTAAATTGGTTACGAGCTATTTTTGCATAAAATGTCTTAAACGATATAAAGCATCCCCAAAAACACAAATGAAATGCAAAAATCGGCGGAAACAATAATTTTTCGTAAAAAAAAATATTAACTTTTCTATTGTAGTGTGTTTGTATTTGTATTTGTTGTTTCTGTGTAGTGTACTAGTGTAAGTGTCTAAAAAACAAAGCGAAGCGTGCCGCGGTAGCGGCCGGCAGGTGCCAGAATCTAATTTCGCCATTGTTACTTAGTACTTTTTGTATGATTCTTGATTTTTATTTTATTTATTTTTACAGAAAACTATGGCTATGAAAAAATACAAGAAAACGTTTTGCAATCCTGCTTGTCAGGTCAATCGTTCTATCGAATTTGTGGGTGAAGCGATGGGCAAATTTTTTAACTAGGGTTTAAAGATACACGTATACCTAAGTAGTCAGCTGCAATTTATAGAGTTAATGAAGATTAAAATTGAAGTGCTGATAGTATTCCACTCTGAGTACTTTAAATGAGTTCCACTGATCCAGATTACCTACAGAGCCAGTCAAATTATAAAAAAGAATGGGCATAGTCCACCGCGCTGACCTAGTCCGAAGTAGAGGACGTTGTCGAACTAGTGGCCACTTGCCAGTCAGAATTTTCAAGCTCAATAAGGCTTATGCTTTTGTTTAGCTACTACTATCACACGACAATAGCCAAGAACAAAATGTGAAACGTGTCGCTTGAGTGCGGTCACCGCGCACGATGTGGTTTTTTTGTAAATACAAACATATTGTACATTATTTATTTATTGATTAAAAACAACCAATGTTGAACACATTTAAGTAAATATTTGTCACGTGCACTTAAATCCACGCCTCTCGTTTCAGCAAGAAGGTTACTAATTACCTACTAAGCCGCAGAGACTCGTTCCATCTCGCACTTGGACGCTTTTTAAAAACTAAACAGGCTAACAAATTATATAGTGACAAGTTTTTGGAGTGAAAACTTTTTTAGCGGCGTTGTGCACTTTTTTTGGTATGGGTAAAAAATGATAAACTCGCGTCAGGTCACGTGTCCTAATCGTGGAAATTCGTAAGACGGAAACCGTAATGCCACGCCTATTATAATTTTTATTTTTAGTATGCGCGATTATGAGTAGTACAGGGAGGTTGGATATGGAATTTTAATTTTATGACAGATTGCGATGTCAAATATACTACGTCAAAAAAGTAAATACACAAACATTATTATTTCTTGACAATGTCAAAGACATGTCTTGTGACATATTTGAGTGTTAAGCGCGAATCGTGTGTAAAGGTTTTCACTTCTGCCGGCACTCCCGGAGTGCAACTCGTTTTTTATTTTAATAGAAGAATACCAACTTGGATGCCAACGTTGATTCGTGTGTGAAAGTCTAAGGTCGGAATTACGTAGCGAAGTTGTGTAGGTACGCTTTAAGTGCACTACGATGAAATTTAAAGCTATGTAAACAATCACAAAGCATACTTGAGTTGTTGAGCTGACGATTGGTAGAACATGTATTTAAGAAAAAGAAGCGATACTGACACATGTATTCTCGTAAATCGCAATCGCATCGCTCATGGCTATGTTGCCTTTTGGAGAGCGGGCGGAGGTTGCAAGGAGCGCGCAGGCAACGTGTCAAACGGCCACACCGCTGTGGGGCCCTGCTATACCATCGTATAGATACGCGCCCGCTGAAAGTCGTCGGTCTTGACCTCACAAGTACGCGGATTATTGTCGCCTATGTACCTTATCGCCGGCCGTGACACTGGCATTATTTCAAAACCAAGAAACCAAAACAACAAAAGGCTTAAATTAAATTACAATTTAAATGACTGTTGTATTGCGATAAAAACAATTGATTGTTGTTGTACCGTCAAAAAGACGGTAAAAAAATAACCCCCTAAAAAATTAAATAGGTTCTATACTAGTTATACTATTCTTACCAGTAACATACTACTATATTAGTTATACAATACTATACCTACTAGTTTTATAATACTACACTAGTACAGGCTCCCATACAAATACAAGAGACGGGACCGCCGTAACTCAGGCTAGGACCGAAAAAAAAACGATTTCGGCATGGTATCGACTACATGCAGCCGGTTTGGATACGGAGAAAAATTTACTCAATTCAATCCGGATAGTTATAGTTCCTACCTTACACCCCTACACTTATCTCCAAAGGTGGTGGCCACAAAAAACTACGAATCTTAAGAGTCCATACTACCTTAACCTAAATTTTAGGCATATTGTAAGTACCTATCACGTTACTAACCTACCTTTTAAATACATAATAGGTATCGAAATGAACATGGATAAAACAAGGGTGATGTATAATGTCCATGTCGCGCCTATACCGGTTGTTGTTGGGAACGCTACTCTCGAAGTTGTTGACTAATACACATACCTAGGTCAAGTTGTCTAGTTAGGTAGGTCCAACTTTGAGAAAGAGGTTAACCGAAGAATTCAGCTCGACTGGGCATCGTTCGGGAAACTACGCAGTATCTTTTCGTGCAAAATACCTCAGTACCTAAAGACGAAAGTCTATAATCAATGTGTGTTGACAGTGATGACTTATGGTACAGAAACGTGGTCTCTTACCGTTTGCCTCTTAAATAAGCTCAGAGTCGCTCAGCGAGCTATGGAAAGAGCTATGCTTGGTGTTTCTTTGCGCGATAGAATCCGAAACGAGGAAATTCGTCTAAGAACTAAGCTTACCGACATAGATTAAACAGTTAGCAAGCTAAAGTGACAATGGGCAGGCCACATCGCTCGTCGAACTGATAACCGGTGGGAAATAAAGGTTCTCGAGTGGCTTCGGAATCGGAAGTTTCAGCGTGGGTCAGGCCTCCTACCAGTAGGACAGACTATCTGGTCAGAGCCGCAGGAAGCGGATGGAGACAAATGGGGAGGCCTACGTTCAGCAACGGACGTCTTCCAGCTGAAATGAACGAAGATATTAAAATTTCCACAATAACTAGTAAGTATTGAATGGATAAACAAATGGAATCTTAATGCGAAACACAGGTCAATAAGTTAAATAATATCTTATATGCAACATATGAATAAGTTACTTAAATGCTTGATAGCTTTGAAAAATACAACAAATAAAAACTTTGAAGTAAACATTTTGTGTAGAACTTTTTCACAGGCTACAATTCGAACAAACTTAAACATAAAGATTTAAGTCCACTCCAAAACCGCCTATGTTCCATTTTGAAACCACGCGACGCGTCCAATTACACGAACTAACTATATAATTATCACAATTAATGAACGTGCACATATCTCACAGAACTCTTTAAATAAATCTACATTTTGATCTACAAAAGAGACAGGCGCAAGCGCATCCGTTCTCAAACCAGCCACGCCTAACGCCCTCTGATTGGCTTCCATCTAATTATATCCCTTCATAAGCTATTTGCATCGTTTAAAAATATGCAAACTAGTATAACTCCAAACTCAATGCACTAAAGTTTGAAATTCAAAGTGAAGATCTTAAATGTAGCATACGAAATTGTCATTTTGAAAGACGCCCATTAGTTGATGCTTTCTATCTTAATTCAGATGAGATAAATTTCTAAACAGTATATCTCCATGTATTTTAAAATAATTTTCAGTCTTATCTACAACAAAATAAAGAAGGTTATAGAAGAATAAATATCACAGACTACACAAATGTTTTTCAGAAGAGGCAGTTAAAATTCCAACTGAGAGTCGTTTCAGCGGTCTAATTTGACAAAAACGTGTCGTTTGAGCTTCAAATTAGTTTAAATTATTGTCTTCCGAGAGACACACGACACTAAATTCGATAGTGAACGAAAAAAATGACCAATTTGGACTTTCAAAACGTTTGTTGGATCCAAATAGTGCAGACGCATCTTCTGTTGGATATTTAAAAAACTGTTACCAATTTCGAATTCAAACTTTTTAATTTAGATACTGAAATGGATCCTTCGTTAGAAAACGAACCATCTATGGACTTAGATGATAACGCTGAAGTCGTTGAATCCAAAAACGAAAAATCAGATATTAAACTTCCGTTTTCAATCGACAGTCTTTTAGCTGATAAATTTGATAAAAACGTAGTTGGTAACGTTTCAAGTGAAGAAATAAAAGTAATTAATAGTGTTTCGCCGTCCGGAAGTTATATGACGGGTGTTTTTGACAATACTGAAGTGCAAAACGTGAGATTTGATACAGACGATGAAGATAGACTTAGCAACAGTTCTGAGACTGTCGACGTTGAAGGTTCAGCCGGCGGAGACCTTGATCACACAGACGCAAAACCTCTTGATTATCAACAATCAGGTAACTTGCAATACCTATATATTTTTTATTCCTTTAAACAAAGATTGATTGTGGAACAAAAATTCCTCCTGACCAATCCTGAATTATTTCTTATAACACCGTAGATATGACTTCTTGCTAATTCCAAATAAGTTACAAATTTTAAAAAAGAAATATTATGATAAGTGAGTTGTATCTGATATCAAGATATTCGAAACATGTATTTTATAAGTTGACTAACTTTTGTTCGGACCAATCCTGACTCACTTTTTATGGTCTGTGTAGATCTGTGAAAGGGGGGGTAATAGGTCTGCATTTTACCACTTTTACTCTAAAGTTGATGATTTACTACTTATTTCATATATAAAGTCACCTTTTAGGCTAGATAGGCACCTACTTTTTATCAGAAGCACCGTGGCGGCGATCGACTCACCGCCGGTCACACAGGACTAAAGAGGTTGGTGAAAAGAGGCTGTTTACCACATTATGTGAGTAAGATAAGAATCTATCCACTGGTCCCCCTACCGGGGATCGGACCGTAACGATATAGGTACATACATACATTACATTATAAGACAATGCCCCACGCGCTCAGCCTATGCCTACCTAACTACAACAATTAGTGTATTTAACTTCTTCTTTTAATATCTATGTACCTAAGCTATTTTATGTTCTTTAGCTTGGTATTTTTACATTTTTACCAGACTACGAAAGGTTTTGATTCTAGCTGTCCATGTAAATAACAGATTATGTTCATCTATTCCCGTACAATTTTTAAATTTTGGCAAGTATTGCTTTTTTTGTTTGGCAGGTGTGATTCGAATTCTCTTTAACACTTATACTGTCGTCATGTCCGTCTGTGTGTCTGTGTCCAATCGTTCGTCCGTATGTCACAGCTTTTAGGCAACTACTTCTGACACTTTACCATCGATTTTGTCGCAATTTTACAGAAAGATTGCTATTGTGAACTGCTATACTTACAGTTTCGTTAAGAAATTGAGAAATAAGGTTTTAATTTATTTTGCACACCCTATTATTGTACCTGTTGTCATTTGTTTACGGATCCCTGTAATTGTGACCTAAGCAGAGTCTTGGGTGATTTTAATTTTTTACGGAAGTGCGTGACCGAGGAGATAAATGGCAGCTTATATCCATTGCAATACCGAAAATTGGGATAGGAAGGCCTAAATTAAATGTTGCTTTTATAAAGCGAAATATTTCTACCACCAAAAAGACAGTGGCAGGAACTGTGAACGTTTGTTGATACTTGACAACTGAAATAAAAAGTACTTACGTGTCTTACACAAATTAATTAAGCTAGGTTTTCTTAAAATAAAATAATTGTAGTTATCTGTAAAACATGTAATTTTACTCATTTTTAACCGGCTTCAAAAAAGAAGGAGGTTCTTAATTCGGTTTTTTTTATAAGTCTTACCTCAAAGTAATTTGGATATTTTTTACATATAGGTAGGGAATGATTTACCCACAGATTGGTCCTATTCTAATTTAGTAAGGATTGGTGGCTGGGTGCACTGCAGCGCGGCGTGTTTTGGTGCGTGTGCGTATTAAAACATTACACAAAAGCATCTACACAAAACATTGTTGTCGCTACACATTATGATTGTTATAACTTTGTTTTTGTTTACGAAAACAATATTTTTGCTTTCCACGCTAGACGGAAAACATCTAAAATTTTGATTGTTTAGATTTTAAACATTTATCGTGGGGGCGAGGGGAAGGGGGGCGGGGCACAATAATCTCGTTAGTATATAGGTATGATCTGTGGTAATCAAATGTCTTCTCCTTGTTGGATACCTAATCTACCATTACCCTCTACTCCCTGCAGAGGGTGTGGGTTCGATTTCGAGGCAGTAAAAAATAACCATTTATCTGTAAAACGTGTAGTGACAACATTTCTTTACAATATGGCAAAGGGATGAAAACTATCGAACCTCCGTTCAAAACGAAAGACAAGAAAGTGTATTTTTCTAGTACTAGAGGACTATCTAGAAGACCTAAAAGAATTTTAAAAAGAAGTATTTGGTCATATACCGAGCGGCGATCTTCAAGAGAATTGATTTTGAAAAAAGTTAATCTATCCGCGTAACTTTGCAGCGTATGTAATTTGTGAGCATGAACTGACAAGAAAAATAGGAAGCGCTTTTGTAGTTTTTCTATTCTGTTAATGTGGCATTTATAGAAGATGTTCCATGCACTGCAACAATATTCAAATGTGCTATACGAACAAAAGCGTTATAAATGGATGTGAGAGCTGTTCTATTCTTAAAAGTCTTACAATTTCGCCAAATGAATCCTAACATTTTAAATGATTTATTAATAATATTGTCCATCTCCATGGAATAAAGAACAATTTTGAATCTAAAACTCGGTACGCCAAGATACCTGATTTGATCGACTTCTTCTAAGTTAAAATCAATTTATATAATAGAATGTTTGTAAAAAATTACGCTTCCTATGAAATTTTATATGTTTACATTTTTGTACAATAAAATTAAGTTTATTTAATTCAGCCCACTTAAAAATTTTGTTTAAATCTTTTTGTAGCAAAACAGAATCTTCAAAACTTTTGATGACCCTATATATTTTCAGATATATAAAAGTAAAAATTTCGAATATTAAATTTTACTGCCCAGGTCGTTAATAAATATCAAAAATAGTATTGGGCCCAAATGAGAGCCTTGGGGGACTCCTAACGTGACGTAATAGCTTTTTTTTAAAAAAATTTTTTATCAAAGTTTGATGTACAGTAGATAAAAAATCACATTCTGCCAAACTTACACAGTTTGTCGGCAGTAGCTCTCGTGCGGACAATCAATTCATCGAACTTACTCACATGACTTATTTTACACATACTATGTTCCAAATGTAACTTAAACTAAATATATCTTTTATAAATGCTAAATATCACATAGTTAAGAGTAAAACAGTAAAATTATAGAGAGACATAAGAAAATAACAATTATTTAGTAAATAAAAGGTGAAAAAGAAAGCAAAGGTAAAATGTATCACGGTTATTTACCGAGATCAAGACCTTGACATAGCCGTAATCCCGAAATTTTGACAGATATTGACAGATGGCGCTACAATGAAGCAATGCTGGATCGCCCAGATATTTTCATCTTAAAATGGCATACATACAATAAATCATCTGTCATTCATTATTATTTCTAATTACAATATATATGATGATTATAATATTGAAACAGTAGTAAAATTAAAACAGTAATATAAGTAAAACACTAAAATCTCGATAAAATGTAAAAAGTAAATAAATACAAAAACTAAAGGTATTGATTGACACGATGCTGTTCGATCACTACTCATGTTATGGACACAAGGACAGGTAATGTTTTTGCAAGGTTGCCTTTAGATGGTTCTTGCTATTGATATTGCTTACTAACTGAGAAGGTAACTTATTAGTTGTTATACAGAACCGGCGTTAACCAGCGCCTCTCACGCTTTCCATAATAATTTTGAACCCTTGTAACTGCAAGTGTTCGTTTTTAAGTGTTCTGTACCCAAAGGGTAAAAAGTGGGACCCTATTACTAAGACGCCGCTGTCCGTCCGTCCGTCCGTCTGTCACCAGGCTGTATCTCATGAACAGTGATAGTTAGACAGTTGAAAGTTTTACAGAAGATGTATTTGTGTTACCGCTAAAACAGCAAAGACTAAAAGCAGAATAAAATAAATATTTAAGGGGCGCACAATATACGTGATTTCTTGGCTCGTTTTTGGTCGATATTGATAACGACAACAGGGAGACGCTTGAAATATTCACAGAGTATATAGTAATATATTCACTTTAAAAATACATAATTAAATTAAAATAAAAAAAAAAATTAAGGGCCCCCATTAAATATTTGTTTTATTTCATCCCATTATCCCAATATCCCATTCAAGAAAAAAGTTTTTTTGCTGTTTTTATAGATAATTGTACGGAACCCTTCGTGCGCGACTCCGACTCGCACTTTGCCGATTTTTTGATAATCGTGTAGAATACCTAAATTCCCTTACCTGCTTATACTTTTTGATGCAATATTGTTCAATTACATCTTTATGTAAGTATATAATTATACTGTACGTGTATTGTTTTGCATTTTCTAATTAGTGTTCCTTAGATTAAGTTATTTGTTTGGTGTACAATAAAGAATATTTATTATTATTATTATTATTATATGTCACGGTACTCCTTAACGGCTGGATCGATTTGGCTGATTTTTTTGTATACGTTTGGGTGGCGCCCTGGGTTGTTTAGATTCACAAATCAGTCCAGCAGATGGCGCTGCAGTCGGTAGACAACGTCTAAGTTCTTTATAAATTTTAATTCCACTGGCAGTGTTTGGCATATTCTGAACAGTTTATTGTAGTCCCCTTCGAGTGATGTTTTTACAATGTTATCTGCTAGGAGTTTTAGTAATCTAGTTTGTAACATCTGGATTTTATTCAAGTGAACAGGAAATGTTACACCATACGTGCCCACTTCGTATGTGTATTTCTATATTTCTATATACTTCGTATAGTAATTATTCACTTACGCACAATACAGTACGTAAGTGAATAACTAAACAAAACTTCTACTAACTAAATATTTTATGTTTTGTAATTTACAAAAGATTGACAGAAGTTTGTTGCAAACTATATCTACAACATGTGCGTTCCAAATAAACTGCCTTCCAACAGTTATTCCTAAATTTTTATAAGTGACTACATTCTCGAGACTCATGCACTGACAGCTAATTTTAATTATATGCAAGCAGTCGTATGTGTGTCCTTTTATATAAATAGTTATATTATTATTATTATAGATGTGATAATTTATGGCCATGAATGTAGTTTTATTTAAATTGATAATGATCCAATAAAATTTCTGACAGCCAACAATTACCTTTTGGGTTCCAGCTGATATTGACGCTGATATTCACCTATAAATCACAGCATATTCATAAATCCAGGAAAGGGGAGATACCTAACATATCTGTAATATGCTAAACACACATTAAAAGTAACATATACCATTTGTACTGTTGAAAAATAATATCTAAATTAAGCTTACTTTCGTTTTGTAGACACATAAATAACTGAAAGATTATCCTGTAGCAATTTGAGACAGCAATTAAAACTAAGTAAAAAATTGATTACTTCGCGCCTTTCCAGTACATTTAACAAGACACACTGCTTTTTGTATCACTATATTAAACATGAGAAGTGCTATTTTAGGTTTTCCTAAAAGTAATTAAAAAAAACCCAGTCATGTGTAATTTGGAGTGACGAGTGGAAGGTCTTTAGTATTATAATCAGAGACCTAATATTGTGATAGATATATTATCATTATTATTAATTTTAATTATTCAGATTCTTTTTTTATCCCAGGATGCAGTCCAAATGCCTTTACACAGTTTATGGAGTGTAGGTCCACAGAGTTTGTTCACAAAGGTTTAAATTATCTACCTTTTAGATGAGAGAAATTTATAGACAAGAGGGTAATACTTTGTTAATTAAATATATTTCATCCTACTTACAAAAAAAAATTCATTACGAAACAGCAATTTCATAATTTAACCCATTTTATAATTTATTCCAAGGGGCTGGCCTCTTATTATACGAACTAGGTATTTTTGGTATTCCACTTATATATTTAATAGTAATATCCTTTCTTTGGATGCGCAGTCGGTTTAGTTCTTTATACAGCTGGGATGTTCTGTCATTGTAAAATCTTACTTCCTTACGCGCTGTAGTCTTATATTTATGAATGTTGATAGCAATGAGTGTATATATTAATATCATTGGTTGATAGCGTCAGATCAGTTTTTCATGATTAGATTTAAAGACCTGGGTTAACAGTTGTCTTTCTGACCTGAGCGGAACACCTTAACCACTAACCGAAGCTCTACCATCATCAACTACCTCTTCTAAGACGTCTTTAAGTATGCTTTCGTCATGGGTTTTCTGAGCTGGATTATTTTAAACTAACTATGATAATATTGTTTGCACGATGTTTGTGTTCAGCCATTTATTGGGTTGTGGAATTGGTATAGATGGTATTCAGTGGGTTCTTCTTCGTAGTCAAACTATTTAAAAAAACTGTTTTTACCACAAGGAATTATGTTTCTTGGTGAATGATCAAACAATTCAAATGATCCTCCCTGTATTAATTAAGTAAAAAATACAGTATGTAAAGAATTCGGAATCGATTGGGAGAGAGCTTGCTTGGTTAATTGTTTTTTTCATTTCATCAAGCTCTTCTCGTGCGGCGTCGTAACGTGATTTTATTAATTTTTGACCTTGAAATAATAATGAACATAATAACTTGAAACCGTAGTGCACATAAATATTAGAGTGCGTCACGCCTTAAGGCTATGGCATACCTACCCTAGCGAAGGCGTGCCGTTTTGACTAGTGTACAAAGGCATTATTTAACTGGCACTATTAAAACATACAAAGAGACAGAGTTCCACGTACGATAGGCGCTAGCACGTAACCGCACGTTGGAAGTTGAAAATAGAGTGTCAGAATTAATTTTTCTTCCAACTGTTTCAATAGCCAAATTATTATAATACTAGCTTATTCCCGCAACTTCGTCTGCGTAAACTTTTTTTAAAAAAAACAGCTTTTGACTGATTACTGTTTTACATACAATAACATCGGAATTCTTAAACACATTTTCATCCTCTATTTTGCCGTACAGGGAATAATTTTTCAAAAAAGGTGAATCACGTGAATCTTATTTTTTAACGTTTAAGCAAAGTTTTAGCCATTTCCATGCAAACTGCCAACCCATATTTTAACCCATTAGGGGATTAATTTCCAAAAATCCCTTCTTAGTGCATACTAACGTCATTTAAGGAACGTTTGTGCAAAATGTCATGATTCTAGACACAGCGGTTTCAGCTGTTCATTGATCGATTAGTCAGTCAGCCAATCAATTTCTTCTTTTGAACCGGCGAACGTTGTTTCTTTTTAAAAACAGCCTAAAAGGGTTGTACTAATTCAGAAACCTTTCCCGGCGAGTGCATAACAACTAACCAAAATTCCATTACAATCGGTTTACCCCTATTGCGCGAATCCAACTTGCACTTGATCTTTTTTTTTTCTCAGAAACATTCCCCGGCGTGTGTATAACAACTTACCAAAATTTTATAACAATCGGTTTACCCTTATTGCGTGAATCCGACTCGCACTTCACCCTTTCAGTAAAACCTTTTCTTATCGGATGCCTACGTCATACAAAGAACACACCCTCCAACTTTCAGGTATCTACGATCAGCGATTTAGGCTGTGCGTTGATCCGTCAGTCATTCTGGATAAAGCATTTTATATGTATATAAGATAAAATAATATAGGTAGAAAAAGAAAACTTTAAGTATTATTGTACACAAAAAATAAAACACCAAAAACGCATAACCTCTTTGAGCTTAGAAACCCCTGAGGTACTAATATAGTACGGTGACTTTCGAGACATTCCAATTTTAAAGTGTATTGAAGTTGTTTATGTTTTACATTCCCCGGCGTGTGTATAACAACTTACCAAAATTTTATAACAATCGGTTTACCCTTATTGCGTGAATCCGACTCGCACTTCACCCTTTCAGTAAAACCTTTTCTTATCGGATGCCTACGTTATACAAAGAACACACCCTCCAACTTTCAGGTCTCTACGATCAGCGATTTAGGCTGTGCGTTGATCCGTCAGTCATTCAGGATAAAGCATTTTATATGTATATAAGATAAAATAAGATAGGTAGAAAAAGAAAACTTTAAGTATTATTGTACACAAAAAATAAAACACCTAAAAACGCATAACCTCTTTGAGCTTAGAAACCCCTGAGGTACTAATATAGTACGGTGACATTCGAAACATTCCAATTTTAAAGTGTATTGAAGTTGTTTATGTTTTTAAGTAAGTTCAACCTGTTTTGAATAAAATTGGATTGAGTTTTCAAACATGTGTCGAAATAAAATTTAATTAAAATCAAAAGCTTTAAAGGAGTATTGATATCAACTTCGAAGCAAATAACCGCCAAATAACTTTCTACCAATTTTTAACCCCGTTAGGGGATGAAATTCAATAAAATACAAAACACATATTCCATCAATTCTGGTAAAAAAAGGTTTATGCAAAATTTGAAGTAGATTGGACCAAGGAATCACGTTGTCCCATACAAACTTTGCCCCCCTTTTTCACCCCCTTAGGGGTAGAATTCCAAAAAATCCTTTCTTATCGGATGCCTACGTCATACAAAGAACACACCCTCCAAGTTTTAGGTCTCTACGATCACCGGTTTAGTCTGTGCGTTGATCCATCAGTCATTCAGGACAAAGCCTTTTATATGTATAGATTAGAAAATCGAATTGAACTATAATATATATTTTTTTTAACGTCACGTCAAAGCGAACTCAGGAATGTAACAAAATTAATTAAATTCTTGCAAACTTAAGTCGTTTGGGTATGCCATCACCTCAAGCCCCGTGATATGACCCTACCTTCGCTACTGGTCAGGTTGCTGCAGGTCAAACACACATTTCACTTACACCTATTACATTGGATTACACAATCATCAGCTAGCTAGTACACTCTCTCATTGGAAACACTTTAATTTAAAATATATTTGTTAAAAAGGTTAATATTTACTGATTGGGCACGAGCTTTTTTTGCATAATAAATGTCTAGAAGCCCTTAACACACATGAAATGCAAAAATCGTCGAAAACGATAATTTTTCGTAAAAAATATTTGAAGAAACATACACTTTTCCATTCATGTAAGATTCTCAGAAACAAAGCGAAGCGTGCCGCGGTAGCAGTCGGCATGTGCCAAAATCAAATGTCGCCATTATTACTTTTTTTACAAACAATAACTATAAAAAAACTTTTACGGTGCGCTGTATAAATAAAAAATCCGTACCGTAAGAGATTTAAGCATCACGTAATTTCATTTTGCATTGATTTTGGAATTGCAACAGAATGCAATTTATGTAAAAGTAGCTTGTGCCCAATAAGTAAATATTTACCACAAAAGATATGTATATACCTACCTACTTTTTATTCATACAAACTCAATATTTATATATAAAATATATATCAATATAATATATTACTAAATACTATTAAATTAAATTAATTAAATTAATATTCTTACTTAATTTAATAGTACCCACATATTTTTTTATTAGAAGAATAATCTTATATTAGAAATTTCTAATGTCATAAATACATTAATGTCATAAAAGAGTTAATTCAAAAATAATTTTGGGGCAATTTTAAAAATAATGTCATTAGGTGTCAATTCGTTGGGTATTCCATTGTAGATTTTTGGACCTATAGTATATATACAGATTAAAACTTTTTTGTTACTTTGTTTGAATACGGATGTATAAAGTTAAGAATACAATACATTTTAGGAAGCCGTGAAAACAGGTCAAACAGAATATAAATTTAAAGAACTCTAATACACTTATGTCGTTTGCATCTGTTAGCTGTCTTAAAACTTCTAGGTATCTGTAACTATAAGCAAAAGAAATATAATTGTATTCAACACACAGTTTTCACAAATACACGAGATAAATAATTTAATTTCAGAAAATACTTTGATGACAAATTGAACACAACGAGAATATTTTAAATCCTTGCTGTGTGATTAAAATAGATTTATAGTATTTTTAGGACAGCGAGATTTCTTATTTGTTGGCTTCAAATTATTTGTTTGTTTTTTATTGTCACAAATTATTACAACATATGTAATATCAAGACGATAGAGGAAATAATTGCATATTTTATTTTTACATTTACCGTCTAGACTAGGCGCTAAGAGAAGTGAGTATGGAAAATATTAGGAACGAAATCTATTAAATGATGCGCATACTTATGACCCAAAAATACTTACATGTTGCCAGCTGCTGTAAAAAATTGTTAAAATCCATTCAAAGAACTAACAACTATCTAAGGAAAGACGGCCGCACAGACTTGGCGAAATTATAAAATTTCCGTTTATTTTCCATTCGGCTACGGAACCTTACAAAGGCAAACAGCCAAGGCACTCACCACCGACCTTTAAGTCAGCGTACGTATCAATAGAATAAAAAAAGATTAAAAGGGGAGAAGTGATGCAACACAGCGTATGAAAAAATGTACTTTTTGTTAGCTTAGAGTCTCAAGTTGGAATGAATCAGCAGATCTCGTTCCTCATATTTTGCAAACTAAGTTCCTCAGAGCCTGCTCGACAAACTTATTATAATATGTGTAAATGATATACCTATAGGTTGTGTAGTTGCAGGTATTTTAAGGTGTGATGGTTCGATGTATTATAACTATTAAGTAAAATAAAAAACTTGTAAAATTTGCGTTTTTCAAGAATAATCTTTTCTTTTATTGAAATCATTCAAACCGTTGTAAACACAAATTCAAAAAAGATGCAAAAAGGTTTTATATACCATCCAAACCGAATCAAAAATTGGCAACACTAACATAAACAAAATTTCTCAATAAACCAACATAACATAATGAAATTAATGTAAATGATATTCAAAGATTAAGGCGCTCAGGGGTCCTAACCACACGGCCTGATCTAGTAACCTATCTACCCCTGCAGCACCAGTAGTTTCTGAAATGGCCGTGAATAAAGCGATTTTTTAACCATAACTCTGGCAACTCTGGTTTTAACGTCAGCACCAGTAACAGTATATTGAAAAACACCTATAGGCCAAAGCAACCTCAGTTGGCCCCAGTTTTGACTATCAAAATCATCAGGTTTTAAGATTGTGTCATACAACATTGCCTTCGTTGCACAAACAACCCCATTATTTATTTTTATTTCATCACGCCTTTTTAATAGTAGTTTGGGCTGTGCGTTGATTTATATAGTTATCAGTGAGTTTATTATTTTATATACCTATAGGTACCTATAAGATTACCTACCTACTACACTTAACTAAGATATTGTCAAGCATTAAAAAAAATATTATGGTATATTTTTAGTTATTAATTCATTTATCTACATCTACATAAAATTTTGTCACCATTGGAATGCTACATTATCCCTGAGTAACATAGGCTATATTCATGATTAGGAAAAATTTCTTTTTTCTGTTGTTGACAAAGACACTCATCCATACATCCAACGATCAACAAGGATTTTCCACTAAAATATGGCTAAATCCTACATAATAATATGTAAATAATAATTATGCGAACGCCACAAAATAGCAAATTATATTATTCGGGTTCCTTACCCAAAAAGTGCCAACGAAACCAAAATTACTAACCCTCTGTAGCATTCCGTAGAGTGTTGGCAACATCTATTCGACTTCGCCTACATAACTCATAGAACAGATATAAAACGTAATCAAGCACTGTAGCCCGTAGTCGACACTCTGAGCTAACGATCAAGCACCTAAGAAAACAACTAGTTTGTCGCAAAAACTAAATAAAAATTGTATGTGTGTTTTGTGTCAAAAAAATAGAGAGACAAGTGTTTCAACTTTATTATGTAACGTTATTACTTATGATTATTTGTTTTATTTTGTTTTTATGTGCAAGAAGAATTATTTAGTAACTCTTTATTTTCCATGTGCTTTTATAATTTTTTTCAAAAAAAAAAACATACGGGTTTTTTATTTCTTTTTACTTAACTCAAATCTCAAAAAAATTAATAAATTCATGTTCTTGCAGTACAGAGGCCTAAGCCAACGCTGTCTGTCTATACAAGCATTGGCACAACTTTTTGACTGAAATAGGTAGAATTTTCACACACTTGACACTTGACTCTAACTAAAATTTGCACTTAAAGCTTAATAAGCAAAATAAGCAAACGCATCGCTGAAACGAAAAATATTTTTTACACACCCTCAATATAAAACGAGCTATCCAAAGCAACCCCACACTATGAGGTATACGAGAAAAATAATTATCCCCACTTTCCGCGTGTATACCCATGCCAATTTACAGTTTTCTAGTACTAATGGTCTCTGAGCTACAAGCCGCGGACAGACGGACATGGCAAAAAAAATATAAGGGTTCCTCGTTGACAACGGAACCCAAAAAATGTACAGCATATTTATGCGATTACGACAAGAAAGAAGTGTATTAAACTGTTTATTGCGGTTTTATTTAAATTTTTTGTTTGCTACATAATTTTATTAAAATGTAAAAGGTTAATATTAGGTACCGACTTATAGCAATATATTTATTTTCGCTTCACAATATTATCTGAAATATTGATCACAAATCTACAATATTACTTTTTAACGAGCGATTTATTTGAAAAAGAACATTCCATTGCTAATTTATTTACAGTCTGTCAAAACAAAAGAATAAAACTTCTCCGAACATTTCAGTGTTCCCGCGCTCTCAACTGAAATTAGCCTTTTCAATTGGTTCCAGACACACAAACAAATAAAACGATCTATCTCGACACACACACTCACACAACTTAACCATGCACTGATGTCTCATTTTCTAAATTTGTTACGAAAAGATAAATCTCTACGCCTCTCAAGTCTCGTTAGCTAAATCTTTCTCCCCTGTAATTATTCACCGACTAGGAAAAAAGGAAATAAAGATGAAACAGACTGTCTTTTGGATGAAATTTAGTAAGTGGTTGGAACCCATTAAAAATCTGTAAAATTCTATTACAAGAGAGCGGATGAGTGAGGTTTTCGAATTAGGTCGTAGCGTTTGAATTTTCAATTGCCATTCAAAAACAAATGACATTCAATTTTGTTTTTTATTCTTTTGAGATAGGTGCTTTTGTTTTTATGCCAGCAATTTCTGGCTGTAAATAAATAGCTGTAGAACAGAGACATTGTTCGTTGACAGACAACGATAAAGTGACATTAATTGTTTCGCAGTTTCAGAGTAGTTTGCAAGCTTGTTTTGCGATGTTTTAGTTTTGCCAAGAATTATTTTAGCAGATCGTTAATTAATTTATTGGCTACTTCATTATTGTGCGAGTGTTGATGCATATTTCTTTTAAAATTTTAAGACAAGCTTAGGCAAGTTTTAAAACCGTTTATTGTCGATTTTGTTAATGCGAGCGCAGATTTAAATCTACTAATATATATAATATAAAGCTACTAATAATTTAATAAGTTACTTTTTGTTTTAATGTGGTTCAAATTTACAATAATAAGGGGGAAACATTAAATAGTTTAATTTTGTTTAAACTTCCGTCTTATTATCAAAATAATGAATTTAGAGAGTACGTTAGGTAAATTTCTGGGTACCTACATTAGAAAACAACAATTATAAAATTCCAAGAATAACCGTTCCAGACAGTTCCAATAATGTCTTAACCTTACAACATCGGATATGCCATTTTTTACGACTCTTAAAACGTTTTAAAAGCAGCAATGTGACACTTACACTCATTAAATCATATTAAAACTGAAATATAACCCGTTTTAACATATGTTCTTTGAAATTTCTTTAACGATCATCGGATGGTAATAAATCGTATACACATTCATTTGTCTCCCAACAAACAAGTGACTTTGCGTCTACAATTTAAAACTTAAATGACTATAAACTTTATTCATCTTGACTTAAGACATACAACTGCTTTAGAAAAATATAATCGTGGTTGTTGATCTGTATTTTCGCGCGCTCATTAGACTGCGTTCCCGTCGTTTAGTGGCGCTGGCATCGCATGAAATCCAAGATGGCGCGGTGTCAGTAGCAGAATGACATGTTGATTTATTACCACTAATTACTCATGGCAGAAAGGTGTTTATTGAAAATAAACTGTAAGGTGATGACGTGCTGTGTCCGCTCAACTAACGCGACAGAGTCGAAGACTGCTGGGAATGACTTCCGCAGTATATTGATCTATTGTTTCTTTACCTAGGTAATGATATTTTTACCAAAATTAATACAGAATAATGCAATGAAAGTGTTCACTTTACCATCATTTTTAAAACATGCTAGCTACATATGCATGGTAGCACTGAATCTATATCTATCTATGTTCACAAAATGGCTACTGTCAAATCCTACAATAACAAAAGTTAAGAAAAAAAACTTTTTTTTTGTGTTTGTTATTTAATGCCTATAATTTGATTTTTTATATTAAAAAATAACTAAAAACTCAATTTATAAAAAAAAAGGTTGCTTTTGTATTTTATACTTTGATGAAAAAAAAAAACGATTTTGGTAAATGCTTATATTTAAAAAGCAAACTTTATGAGTTAAAATATTATTTCTTTTATAAATTAGGTATAAGAGATCGAAATCGGGTACACAGAACTCAGGCACAAAATTCGTGTTGACTTGTGTAATTTATGTTTGTACAATAGCGTCATATCTACGCCTAAAATCACAACTGCATGACTCAGGCAGTTATCTGAGCTTGCAGAAATTTAAGATATAGGTTGCATCTCTGAGCTACGGCAAAAAAATGTTACAATTATCGGCAAATTCAAGCCGTTGATTAATCATTAATCAACCGAACAAAGATCAATCACCCTTCCAACCACAGCGTAGGACCAAATAATGAAGGTATAATATGCAGTATACTTACGTCATAAGCGCAGCGCTGGTATTCTTTCGTACATTAATTAATAATTAATACAGATATAGGTACTGGACTAACATGCTGCGCTCACTGTCGTCGGCAGAACTGGGTAGAGCACTAAAGCCATTTACAACCTAAGCACCCATTCATCTGCCAATGTTTGGTTAGGTACCTATTAGGCGAATCCTGATACTATGTCATATTAATTTAGTATTTATGATATAAAAATATTTGTTTGCAGGATCGTGCTTATCTCGAGGGAAGAGAGCGCGTACCGCTTTCAGCGCCCAACAGATTAAGAGCTTGGAAGCGGAGTTCGAGAAGAACCGGTACCTCTCTGTTGCGGCAAGAGGCCGACTGGCCCGACAACTCAGGCTTACCGAAACACAGGTAAATACCGGTAGACAACACAAACTTCTAATTTTGGTCAGTGATAGGTAGGTAGGTACTTATCGGCAAAGACGGGATATGTGACAGGGGCTGCCCGCTATCGGCCATAATACTTGTAACTAGAGACCTTCGATGATCATTTCGATTCACACATTCACACACGACACACATAAAAGGACTATTATATATATAGGATATTATAAGGTGCGTTCTGTTCATTGGTTTAATGCGTTTAATGTCATAATCCAGCAAAGTTAAAAAGACATAAATGTTGTGTGACACACTGTACAAATCTTGGCTCATTCTCTTTGGTTGGATTATTGACATTTAACGCATAATGTGCATAATGCCTGCCAACAAAACGCTACTATAATTTACCGTGTGGACGACCGCGGCACTACGATAAACGTCTTAAATAAGACGCTTTTATAATGTATCGTCTTACTGAGAGCCACGATTTTATCGTAGATGTCCAAGGCAAAGCTTTTATAATTCGTCTGTGAAAGCAATTTGTTTCTTGATTCTATAATAGTACGGATGTAATGTTCTCCGAGAGAAGGCGACTACTTTTACTTTATTCATTATTTATTTGATAACTAAATAAAAAAAATCAGATATTAAGAATCTAATATATTTCGTTCGTTATATATATTTCTATGATACAAAAAAATGAAGTTGTATTGCTTATCTATGTAAAAATATTTTAATATTTTTTGTAATAAACAAACAACGGTCGTAATAATGACTACGGAACTCTACGCTTAGCATGACAAGACAGACATGGTCTCGGTTTTATAATAATAAAATATAAAAAAGTGTGCATATTCCCTCTTGCACTCGTGTGGGCTGGGTTGCTTGTTTATTATAAAAATTCTTACGGAGTCAGAAGCAAGAGCTTCAATTCTAGACGATTTATTATTCTTATGACACTTCTTTTTAAGTTTTCCACGACGATTATTTAAGTCGGCCGGTAAATCCAATGGTAAATCGTTGCCGCTCACGATTTACCGTTATCGTGTGTGTTTTGTCGTGTCGCTTTTCTGTATATTATAAAAATATCATAAGAAAAAGAAATATGTGAAACCAAACGACAACAAAAGCACATTAATAATCAAGACGGCTTACTTACAAATAAAATAAAATATTATAAAAAACCTTCAAAACCACGCATATTAAAAAATAACCAAAAGTAGAAAGTAAGTCAAGGGTCAAAAAAGCGTGGGTACAGCAATACAATAGCATCAGTCAGCATGACCGGCTAATTAAAACTCGGATGAGGGCTTATTTCCTACTTTTTAGTTATTTTTTTAGAAGCAAGATTTTTATTTTTATTTTTTATTTTTTTACTTTTGTCTTGATCTCCATATAAAATGAAGTTTCATAATGGCGGTATGTAAATATTGATGTTATGGTGTTTGCGCAAATGATTATTGCATTGTCACAGGCTTGTGAGCATCCCTTAAAATTTGAGCGTTCTAGCTAGTCGGGAACTGACCAAAATTACGATTACAAGATTTGACCCAAACAAGTGAAAATAATTCTTATAAGCGTTGTAAAAATGAAATTAAATACCTATCCACTAAGTAGTAAAAAAAAAGTTAAAAACTAAAATGGCCGATGATATGTAACGGTGAACTTTAAGTATAATTTAGGTAATTGCAATAATTTCAAAAAAGGTTATGCGTTATAGGGAGAGCCTCATGAGCCTCTTTCATGTGATCCATGTCTTTGGACTAGGTGTTTGTTGGTATGTAGATTAGGTGTTAATTTCGGACAAGAATATTTTCACCTCTCCAGCACCAAAAGGGTGGTTTTGCTGTTCAAAAATAATGGGCAAAATCGTTTTTGCTGCGAGCGTGAGTTAAAGTAATGCAAAGTTCGAATATTACCTTTTGGAATTTTGTGATACTGAAAAAAAAAGCGATGATTGGTTTAGAAACAAATTTATTTTAAGGCTGCGGTACAGGCTAGATCGCAAAAATACGCCGTTTTTGTGCAAATCTTGTGGCTAAACTATAGCATCTAAAGGATTAAGAAAAATATATGTTATAAAACTTACTTTTGCCTAGTGCATTACCTCAGTGAGCGATTTTCATTTATTGTATTTAATGCAAAAAAAAAATTTGAAGTGACCATTATTTCAACACTTGTGCAAATTTTTAAAGCGTGTTTTGCATTTGCTTGTAATGAAAGTTGGTTAAATGATTTAAATAGCTTGTTATCTATTGCATTGACTCTAAGTTGTAGCAAAAAGTCAAAAAATGTGACTAAAAAATGGTAATAACGTTAAATTCCATACAAAAAAATAAAATTTTCAAGGCGTCATTACTGTATAATAGGAAATATATCATATTTATATCTCATAGTAATTTATATGACATTATCTAATGATTTAGAGTGCATTTACATACACAACGTTAGAATAACAGAAATTAGCTTCTGTAATTACTTCTGAAAAATACGTGAAACATTGTAAACTCGCACCGTGCATAGTTACCGATTCGACAGATTTTAGTTAGGTTGTTGTTAAATTACGCCATATTTCACGGTGGTAATTTTAGCACCACTAAAACAAAAAGGTCCTTATCGATTGCATTTAGAAGAAAAAAATCTTTAATTCTCTCCATCCACACAAGTTAGTTTTGTCATGAATTGTACCTATTAATTTTAAAATGTATTTTATTACAGATTAAGATTTGGTTCCAAAATCGACGAACAAAATGGAAAAGAAAATATACAAACGATGTAGAACTTCTCGCCCAGCAGTACTACACTAGTCTGGGACTAGTCGCTCCAAGACCAATGTTCGTTGGTGACCGCCTGTGGATTTTCAACTACCCAAACCGAATACCAGCAACGCAGCAACAACAATGGATGAAATCTTTGAATAATTTAACAAACTTAAATACACATAATCAAATCGTAGATCGAAACGTATATAGAACGCTACCAAAGCCTGATATGCCACCTTTTTTAATCCCATCTAATTCCGGAACGTATCCGAATGAAAGAGTATTTTTGGAACGCAGCCTAAGTTTAGCGGGAAATCCTAATGTCAAAATTCCCGCGCAAAATCGCCTACTTCCAAGAGAAATTTATAACAATATGGCGTCGACCCAAAGAAACATTGAGATTTATAAAAATAATATCTTAAATCATAGCAGTACGCCACAGGATTCAAATGTGGATCATTTAAGAAGATTGGAGGAAAATTTTAGTATTTAGGCTTGAACCTACTTATTACCATAAGTATTAGTCATATATCCTCCCCAGTTACCTACACGAAACTAATACACTTTTTTATTAAATTATTGTTATACTCAAAAACGGGTTCACAAATTATATAGGTACCGGGTTATTGATTTCAGTTAACGTTCGCGTCGCGTGTAAACAATTAAACAGTAAACAGTTCACAACTGTGACTTCGTCCAGTAACACGATTATTTCATTAAAATACATCGCCTTCGTGTAGGTAATACAATTTGAAAAATCTGGGTGTCGCAATATTTTGCAACTCCTATGCATCTTAAATATGTGGTATATTGGTATATGTGGTATATTGGTATACCATTGGTATACGCTACCTATTTTACTAAGTAGTTTATATAACTTAGGTTCTAGGTATAAAAAATTCGTCGCAATTGAGCTTTTTTTAACTAAGTGAAAACTTAGCAAATGTTTTTCTAGCCCGTGACGTCACACTCTTAAAAAGCGAGTGGAATATGTATTAAAAAAATTACATTTTTGTATTTTGTCACAAAAAAAATTGAATGTAGAATCTGAAATAGAAAACAAAACCATTAAAACACAATTATGAAATCTCCAAAAATTTTACATTATCTTTGATAGTGTACTAAAACTATATTTCTTATTGTACTTTTGGTATGTTAAGACTCTAGCGAGTTAAGAATCTGGCGAGTTGAGAACCTCGCGAAATCTCAGGCCTACATTATCCAACTACAATGTGCCTTTGTAGAGATAACTGTATTTGAACTCCTATCTTACTTTTTAGTTATATTTATTGCAACCGTATATGTAAATAAATAAATTTTTGAACCCATTCAGTAAAAATCTTATTGCCTAAGGATCCAACTTAGACAGCGTTCATGAGGCTTACCATTAATTGTCTGCCTTAATCTCAGTGCTTGCTTTACGCAGTTTTGAAACGCTAACTAAAGCAGTTCAACCACAATCTTGACGACTTCTTTATATATGGTACTAGCGACCCGGCCCAGCTTTGCGCGGGTGCAACAGGGAATATGCACATTTCTCTAAAACGTATAATAGTCATATAAAGACAAGAGCAAAGTATTTTCTAGCAATATTTTTTCATTATTGTGTGTTAATCTTAAAAGATAAACATATAGCATTGCTAGTTTATTAGATCTTTTTAGAAGGAATAATACCGTTATACATAGCTTTCATATAACTCTATTGGTTTACGCGTTGGAAGCCAGTAAAGCTCCCAGACGGAATGATTTTTTCAACAATCATTGTCATATTTCAGCCAATTTACACAAAACTTTAATAAAGTATACACCTAAACCTATCTCATGAGTCACTCCTTTTATCGGTGAAAAAATATTTTTTGAGATTTTTTTATACCACTAAGGTGGTAAACAAGCATACGGTCCGCCTGATGGTAAGCGGTCACCGTAGCCTATGGACGCTTGTAAAACCAGAGGGGTATCACTCGCGCGTTGCCGACCCTTCAATTATAGCGGCCAGGCAGTAGCGTCGAGGGGGTCGTTGTTTTATAATATGTAGTGATATGAATTCTAACTAAACCGGTCAATTCTTAGATAGAACCTAAATAGTCACTCTCTGTGATATTAAGGATAAAATATAGTTTGGGCATGGGGTTTTTTAGTAAGGGATTGATTGTTCTAAGACAATCAATATCGGCTGGCCGTAGCCATCGACCGTAATCCATTTGCACCTTGACGACACTGCAGAGCACAATAAATGTTACAGTAAATAATAAGTAAAGGTATGAATTGCGTCACGTAAGTTGAACCTGCGCAGTAACACATTTTTGGTTAGTTAGTACATTTGTCCATACTGTACCTGCGCAGACGGCCGCCATTTCAGTTCAACTTACGTGGCGCGAACTACACTAATTACAGATATACGGACTTTAGCCACCAAGATGGCGCCTGACCGGGTGCCAACTCATTTGAAACGCATAGTACATAGTACTATTACTTATTTTGTGGTAAAGGCGCCGCGTGATGGACTATGACCCAAATCATCTGCGCCAAAGGTGAGGGAAGGCCAGTGCCCCAACAGTGAAGACGTAAGAGGGCTGGTAACGAAATATGTGAAGTACTAATCCCATTCCAATAGTAATAAAGCGTTTCGTATTACTACCAAAAACCAAATAAGAAAAATCTTTGTTATCGTTTAAATGTGTTCTTATACCAGTTTATATCAGATAGGGTGAACCCTTCGTTGTTCAACCACGGATTTGGGGTTTCAAGGTTATATGATGCGCACTAAGTCACATAAGTGTTTAAAATATAGTTTATTATCTACATTACAATCTCTCACACGTTTTTTACTCAAGTGTTCTTAGAAATTTGCCACTTATCCTTGTAACCCCAAGATTCGTCAATCGATCTATACATACATACACGAGTACATAACTATAAATATCCCGCAATTTACCAGTTTTCATTAAATTAATAGAATATATAAATTTGAAAAAACTGTTGTATTTCTAACTTAATATACTAAATACCGATATACGAAATGAATACAAATGCTGCGGGGATCGAAGCCACGCCCCTCAGATTTGTAGTAATAGGTACTACAAACCGTGGAGGCGTCACGAAGTTTGTATGGGAAAATTTTAATGGGTTTAACCATAAGCTATTTTTAATTTATTAATTCATATAATAAAATTTTCCTCATATTTAGTTTATATCGTTACAAAGAGGCTTAAGCATCGCATTAAATATTTTACGACTTATTGCTAATAAAAAAAAACAATAATTATTTAAATACATAATTTATTCCTATGGTACAAGGTGTTCTTAATGATTTACCGATCAAATACCAAACTAGTAACAAAATGTATAAGAAATCAATAAAAGTTTATTTTTTAATTTCCTGTTACATACCATTTTTTTTAACACCATCTATAGGTTATTATTCAAAAAGGGAATACATTTTTTTTGCACTACATACAATGTTCATAACGATCCACGCTTGGTACAGAGCAACAAACTTGTCTGACTCGATATATGGTCGCTAGTGTCGTATAAGTTTTATTAAGGCGACCGCGGTTAAGAGTTTTGACCACTGGTTCGGAAAAGTTTGATGCACTGAATTTTACTAGCACTTTTTAAATTTGATTTTTGCCAACTTTATTTACTTATTTCAAGTTATCACGCTACATGCAAAATCACTGCTATTTAATAAACATAGAAATTTACTATAAACATAAAAAATAACAAAATGTAATTTACACATGTTTTTTTTCTTCTTTTACACTTTTTTTAGACAGTTGCGTTTTTTTTGTTATTATAAAATACAATATTATATTTTGATACACATTTTTCTGTTTTTTTGCCACTATATTATTTATTAATACAGAAATAAAACAGACTTCCAAGCATTTAATTTCATATTGTTTGTATTTAACAAAAACTATATAAATACAAAACTGAATACTGGCCAGAGGTATTTGAATTTGATTAACATTTTGCACCTTAAAAAAAAATAAAAAACCAAATTTTGTTTTTTATTCAGCAACTGTCTACCGTCACCACTGTTAAAATAAAAAAAAGTTTTGTAGGGTAAACGAAAATGCACTGTTGTTCTATGGAAAACGATAAGTTTGTTTAGGGATGTTTTTATATATGTATGCTATGCACCAGGCTTTAATTATAGTCCATGTAGACACTCATTTTCCTGCTCTGATTCTCAAGACTGCTTATTAGTACCTGAAAATTAAACATTCTGTTACCATTAGTTGCATTTGGCGGCTCCGTGGTTAAAAAAAACACAAATTCAGCAATCACTATTTGCGTACACATTTATGTAACTTCTCATCTCAAAGAGAAGTTATTAGACATCATGAACTTCGAGTTTTGTAATATGTCCTATGGACTCCGCAATGGCTTCACAAAATTTGCCACACTATAGAAAGAGATAAAGTTAACCCGTGGTATCGTTTCTCTTAGACAATGCACCATAGTTTTGATTTCTCATATCACTTTTGCACCCATTTTTATGCGCTGTCTAGTTCTCTATGTTTAACATACATACATACATAAATATTAAATGTACCTGTATCGTTAATATTATTAAAGGACATTTTAAAAAGTTTCATAAGTTTTTCTTTGTTCTACCAACTACACTTGTGCAAGCCACCCAGAGTGATATTGACTTGGGATAACTGTCTCTCTGCCAAAAAGAAAGCAAAGAAAAAAAAATATTTACCAAACACGCAGTATACAAAATAAAGGATTTTTACAGAAGAAATAACAGAAATATAAAAAAAAGTGCGTGACCTAAATGGGCCTCTCCCTTAGCATGATTTGTACCCGTGTTGGTGCAATACTGAATTTCAGTGGGAGCCCTAACTGCTTCACTTCACGGACATTAGTCGCACAAACGCTCCTCACTAAACCGTACAAGATTAGTGATGAAAATTTATACGGCCCGTTAAATAATAATGCAATTATCTACTCACATATGTTTACGTGTGTGCTGCCATAATAAGTCTTTTAAAATTTCACCAGTAATATTAAATACAAAACAAAAATTTACATAATTTTGATTTTATTCGTAAAATTTTAAATATCTGTAAAATATCGACAACATTCTTAACGGAGCTAATTTTTCATTAGTCATATTGTTTTTGTAAATACTACAAATCGTAATCATTAAAATCTGATGACTTTGCCAACTTTGTCAAGAACCCTATATATTATCTCTACCTAGGGTTTTCAAGAATATTACTTAATTTTTTGAAATGTCAATTCATACCTGGCTAGCTGTCATCTTGAAGGGAGTTAAATCGGTTCCCGAGAGCCAGGGGCTGCTTGAGAGACCCTCCACGTGCGGGTGCTCCGGCCCCCGCAGTGCTCCAGCCACCGCCGCGCTTACCACTAGATCCCAGCACCGGGAAGTAGTCATCATTGTGTATGTCCGGGGCATTTTTCTGGGAAATTCCATAGTTGCACATAAATACAGTTGCCTCAGCCGTAGTTTGTCCCCATGACAGGGGCACAGGCTTCTCCTTAAGGTAAAAAGGCTTAGGCCATAGTCCTATACACTGGCCCAGTTAGAATTGACAAATGTTATCGAGCCACCCATAAGGCCTCTAACTTGGTAGGTGTGTCCATCCATCCACTGGTTATTCCTTTTGGAGGATTAAAGCCGTAAAACGCCGTGCCATAACACACATAAAATCCATAAATTAATGCATTCCTTAAGTAAACTAGAATAGTTTTATTTTTCTTGCACAAAACATTATGCAATGGCTGGCTTAATTATATAAAGCATATTCTACCAGCCAACCTTAACAAATAAATAAAGAAAACTTACACCCTGATTCCGCCGTTGGACCTCAACCGGACGCTGCGCAAGACGCGATGCTGACGGCGGAATGTACTTGGTAGGCTCACGAGCCTTTTCCTCCACAGGCGGTGGGGGCGGCAGGGCCGGTTGCTCTGTCTCCACCTTTTAATATGATATTTGCCCAAATTCAATTACAGCAACACATCAACACATGTTGACACATCTTAGTAAACTTAAAAGTAAGCCAAGGCACAAAAAAGTACAGAATGCTCATTAATGAATTTTAAGTACCTTTCGCCCCGTAACTCAACCGCAATAGGGCTGGCAGTTCCTACTTTGAATACCTATCCATCTATCGATAACTCACACAAATAAGGTGCGCAAACTAATTTAATCCATCGTGAAACTATCCTAATATCATAACAAAACTGTATGGCAATCGTATTTTCTCGATCTGTGACATATGGACGGACATGAAACGAGATTTTTGTCATTATGTAAAAATTCATAATCTTTAACGTTTTGTAGAATAAATAACTTCTATTTTAAATTAAGATGCTAAGTAAAATTATATGTTTACCTTTATACAGACTAATAAACCTTTTTTTTAAACAACAACATAAACCGACTTCAGATCCACTAAAAAGTTAAGGGAGAGTGGCAATCGACTTCAAGGCGAATCAACCAAGTAGCTAAATTTTCTTTTAATAAGTCTTTTTTAGGGGCTTATTTTTTACTTTTTAATGGATTTGATAAAAAAAAAGTTTATTTTATAATACTTAACGAAAATAGTAGCACATCAAAATTACGTGCTGTATTTGATGATGCTTTAACAGCCAGCAGTACAGGTCTATCACTCAATCAGGTGCTTATAGCTGGACCTTAGCTTCAACAGAGCATTGAGGACATTATCTTGTGTTTCTGAACACACTTTATAGTTTTCATAGTACATCTAAAGTTAACATTAGACTTAACTAATTATCCTAACTTTAGTGATTATTCCTACTTGTTATCCTACGTGATTAACGATTTCTAAAGCTAATAGGCCCCTGCTTGCAGTAACTGATTTTTTTATTTGTGTTACTCTATTTGCTTTGAAAGTCTGCCACTTGTGAAAAGGGTTCGTAAACAGGCTAACACAACAGTCGCACAAGGCCACAGAATTTGTGATTGTTATTCATTTCCCTAGTATTTCCCTAATATTATAGAAAAGACGAGCCTAACTCCGCGAAGTTCAAGCCTTGTAGGCAAATTTTTGCTTTAAGGGCAATTTTTTAACCCTAGATTCAGCAAGAAGCAAATTAATCGATACATCTCCCGATCAGTCTTGGACGATTTAGTAAGCTGGCATAATCATTTCCTGAAGCGTTACAAAAACCCATAAGATAGCAATGTTTGAATTTTTGGCACAATATTAATCTCGGTATTTTAGAAACGTTAAAACGAAAAAAAATGATTTCCACACGTTAGAGAACTCTTCAGGCAGTTGGTATATAGACCCTGAGTTATTGGAGTTAAGTATCCACGAGGATCATAAATGCGCAATATGGTGTGGGTTCTTTTCTGACACTCTATAAAAGAATTCCATTTTATCCCCGAGATTTTAAAAATATATCACCTGACTCTACTAATCTAAATGGAGACTGGTATTCATGAAGTAATACATCAGATTTCCGGCCTTGAGAAAACATTGGTTATTTTCTCTTGCGATTCTTAGGCTGATTGAAAATCTGTGCTACCTGTAATTATATCGTCAACAAAGGTGCCTTTACACAGAATACGAACCGCTTTAGGAAATTACACTTCATTCTAAAGTGCTAATTCATGCAGAACACGTATAGCTAGGTAAGCTACACTAAATACTCCATAGGTGACAGTTGTTACTTACAAGTGTAGGCCCTACACTAAACTGTAGTTGAATGAATAGACTGAAATTTGCAATCATCATCATGCATTCGAACTGGTCGATACATTTGCTTAAATGAAAACTATAAAGTGTGTTCGGAAACACAAGATGATGTCCTCAATGTTCTGTTGAAGCTAAGGTACAGCTATGAGCACCTGATTGAGTGATAGGCCTATACTGCTGGCTGTTGAAGCATCATCAAATACTGCACGTAATTTGATGTGCTACACTATTTTCTTTAAGTATTCCATCCAATTCAATCCATTCTTTGTGGTGAAGTATCTTTCATCTTGGAAATAGGTCTCATATGATTACTTTTAAGTTTATCGTCCATTAAGTCTATAATAAATGTAGATTCGACATACATTTCCTTAAGCTTAAAAAAACCCTCTTAAGAGCCTTTGAATGAATTTCTCCTAACGGCTTGTGTGTGTCCTGGAATGGCAGACGAACAATAAACATACGTGTTTAATCAAGAGTGTGTGTTTCCACAAAGTATTTTTACATAGCATTTCATCGGGATTTTGGACCTTAAAAGAAGGTATTTCTTTCACCTCCCTGATTTTGGTTAATGTCAGGTTTAATTATGTAGTGTCTGTAAATATAAGATGTCATAACTAGGGCATGCAATATCGGAAAGTTATTAATCCTAATATTGATTTCTGATTTCGGATTTTAATATCAGATGCAATGCGACGAATGCAATGTGGTCTACCTTAGATATTTCCATCCCGTCACGTCTTGACATTTTTCTTTAGGGTAAGGCAGCTGATATTTATAGTCTTTATTTTGCAAAACAGAGAGCATTGGGACCTCGAATTTTTTTCTTAGGGAACTATTTATATCACTTGTATAAAGTATGAACGCTAAAATTTCACCATAGAAATAAATACAGTGTTAATATAAAAAATATGGATAAAATAGCTTTTTTGTAATACAAAGCATATATTTTTATAATAAAATTTTTGAAAATGTGGTCAATTTCCCTCCAAATTAATTTAAAACGTATCTCAAATATGGTTTAATTATTTTTATTTTTAAATTTTAAATAAAAAATTTATGAACTCATTAACGAAAATTTTTAAGAATTAAAACCTAATTAAAACATGGTATATTATGTTGTTACCTAGTGTAAGATTATATTGTTTTATTTAAAAAAAAAGAATTAGAAAAAAAAAATATAAAAGATTAACTTTATAAGAGCTTCTTGCCGGCACATCTAGTTTGTAAAATCGTTCCGAACCAGTGAAAAAGTCTATAAAATATTTCAGACATGCAAGAATGAGAATTGAAAAAACTTTTCGAAATACTTACAGGTTTATTCCACGGTCCCTTTATTTTGCCATTATCTGGCGCAGAATCTTCAGCGGTCTGGTCACGGTTCGACTCAGGAGTACCGTTGCCACCTTGAAGCACCTGGATTTTGAGACCGGTGTAATCCTTGACAGGTTCTTCATATTCCTTCCATTCTTCTTCTTCCTGAAAATTAAAATGCATGCTTTAAGTTTATATGCAAAATTAATTCTGTGAATGTTTTATAATGGATCAATATTGTACTTTATGATAAACTCATTCTAGTGTGGGCTTGATTTAACATGGACATTAACACTATTGCTGCAATAGTAAATTTACGCCATAGAAAGTATATATTAAAGTATGTATAAACAATTATTAAATATGTAAAAAGGACAAGCAGCGTTGTTGCTTAGACCGTTGATTCTCGTACAAAGCTAGTAGTCATAGTTACAGCAGCTAGTCTATAGTCGTCGGTTAGATGCAGTAAGCGAGAGCTGAAACAAAAGCTAATAAAGGGGTTTGAAGATTTTGAACCAAAAGTGTGTTTGGACCCTTATTTTTAAAAAGTACGCGGCACAGGATAAATGTCGCACCAATCGTTAGAGGAGAATAAAACTATACTAAAATGTTCTAAAATGTTGCGTTGTTGAGTTATTGATACTTAAATGTTCCATATAAAAATCAACGAATTTAGTCAATCAAACTTCTTAGGCTTTAAAGTCTAAAATCATATACGCTATATTGGAGATCAAACGAGAACATTTATACTCGAATGCGAGCAAGAGCTATGCAGGCAATAATTGATGAACTGTGTGATGTTGTTCTAGTAGCCCAGTAGTAAATTACACAGTTCAATTTGATTAATTCTATGAGACGGATCATATATTATAGATGATTCATAATAAATAATTTGCTAGGTACCTGGCTCCAACAAACCAATGTATATTGTATAACATAATTATCTACTTTTAAACCCACGAACGATGGATGGTCGTGCATGCGGTGTTCTTTTCTAACATTCATGGGTAGACCTAAAATTGATATTAAGTACTTTAAGTAGTAAAACAACGTGCAAGAATATCGCCACTACACACACACTTGGTGCCCTAGACAAGAGAGCTTAACTTCAGTCATCTTTGATCTTCAATATCTGTGTAATATTAAGATTTGAATGTAAAATTTAATTGGAATTCAAATAAGCGAAAATTGATGATTATTTTATAACTGGAAAAATAGTTTCATTGATTTTTATATTTAAAAAAATGCTATAAATAACTCAGTAACACAGCACTTTAGTACATTTTACTATTGATATGTTTTTGTTTATTTTATTGTATGATATCAATTGATTTACCCTTTACCCTGCGCAGCGTACTTAATTTCAAATAAGGGTCTTTTCACACTCTTGGTCCAGCTTCCTATGAAAAATCTTTAATCCCCTTTGGTTGTATAGTCCAGTCTCCACCCTGAACTACATGTCGTTTGGTTTATGTGGCCAGTTCATGGTCAAAGTATGG
Organism: Apoda limacodes; assembly: GCA_946406115.1. Classification (NCBI taxonomy): domain Eukaryota; kingdom Metazoa; phylum Arthropoda; class Insecta; order Lepidoptera; family Limacodidae; genus Apoda; species Apoda limacodes. Next base: position 46,501,076 of record OX291540.1, read on the forward strand.
TCTACATGTGACGTATGGACTATGTGTCCAAATATCTGAGGTTTGCAATATAAAACAGGGAAGTGATTGTCAGTACGGCAACTTGTCAGTATCAGGCGGACAGTATGCTTGTTTTATAATAAAAGAAATCAGCCAAGTGCGAGTCGGACTCACGCACGTTTCAGCTCTTAGTAGGGGGAATCCTCAAAATTTATTGTTTTTTTTTCTATTTTTGTATGAAAATCTTAATGCGGTTCACAGAATACATCTACTTACCAAGTTTCAACAGTAAAGTTCTTATTGTTACAGAAAAAAGTGGCTGTGACATACGGACGGACAGACAGACAGACATGACGAATCTATAAGGGTTCCGTTTTTTGCCATTTGGTTACGGAACCCTAAAAATAAGCAAATAAAACATTATTTTGCCTTTATTATAATCATAAATGTGCAATAGAAAAGCATAAAAGAAATACAAAGAATGATAGTAGTCTAGGAAATGAAAGAAATAGCAAAAGAAGCGTGCTAGAATATGCCGTGGCAATCTTTGGTCTCTGCCTTTAGGTTGCGTTCAAAAACTAGTAAGTTGAGTAAAACATGGCATCATCGGATTCCTAACTCTATTCTAAAGTTTTTGAACGGCTAACCGAGTTACATCAGTCAAGTTGAATCAATGTTTCTACTTTAAGAAATTTGGCCCTTTTTAAGGGCTATATTTTAATTTTAAGTACCTATGTGAGGCCTAGGGAACAATAAAATTCAATCTAAGTTTTAGGCTATTTTTTGACAAAATTTGAGTGCGAACAAAATAACAAATAGATACCATTTTGCTTTTTTCAATTAATTTTCCAAAATAATAATATAAAAACATTTCAATGAAAAAAACAACCGGTTTCGAAAAGATGCACTAAAATGGTAAAAATAATTACTTATTTCCAATAATCTGATCTGAATTACAGTTTGAAGTTGGTGTCTATGTACCAATGAGATTTTCTCAATTTTTGAAATACATTGATTTTTTACACCACTGTCTTTCGGGATTGTTTTATTGGTACCAGACAACAGATAATGTTAATTTGATATACATACAGAAAACAAGCAAAAACAATGTTCTTAAAACCCATGTCCCTTATTATTTTAATGTTGTATAATATGTAGAAGAGAATTCTTACAGGAATTAAATAATCTTAGATATTTTAGAAACTTTTTATTGTAGTCTATCAACAGTTCTGAAGTATGACAGAAACAGACAAATAAAAAACTATAAAAACACCAACTGCCCAGAACAGTCAAGTTAGGAAGAAATCATAAGCATACTCCCCAAAGTGTTTATATTTGGATATTTCAACAATTGCTTGGGTAGGGACAATTGATTGTCTTATCTGATCACCTCATTAAGCCATCAGTAATAATGTTTCCAGTTGTTTTGTATTTTTAAACAAAGAGAATATAATCTGTTTTTAAATGTAATAATATCCAATGTCAAACAAAAGGATTTTTTTTAAAAATTTCTGCTATTCTGCTCGAAAGGCTGTTGGATGTTAGAACCATATAACCTGGCCATCAACGTTTTGATAATTATGAGGGATTTTTTTTTTCTGAACTGACAATGCAGTTGGCTGTTGCAGCCATCACTGCTTCACCGGGCTTTTTGGGGCGAGACTCTGAATGAGCCTCAGCCTATATACAGTGTGAGTCTTCATAAAGTGCACATATAAAAATGGGTGAAACTAGACCCATTTTTATCAAAGGAAAAAATGTCAAAAACAATCTAAAAAAATTTTTTTATATTTTATAGATTTTTTTTTATTTTAATTTCCTTCTGTTGACTTACTGCAAAGAAAACGTTAAAACTTTTGATCTAAGAGGTATATCCTGATAAAATAAAAACAGTAATGATGGTAAATAACAGGGGATACTAATAAAATACACAAAATGCCCAAAAACGAGCAACAAGTAATAATAAAATATTACATTTTGAGAAAAATCTGTATTTTAATTGGTGTTTTTTTAATTATTTGATAAATTTCTCCAAATAATGCCCATATTACAGGTGGTTTTTATTACTTTGTGTTATTCTCCATCATATTACCTTTGTAAATCCTATGTCTCTATCCCTATCACAATGTTTGCAATTAGCGTTTGAATAAAGGCCTGCCACCACATTATTCTGTGCCTCAGGTAGAGACTTCCCTTCTACTCATGTCCCACCCAAGCTTCTAGCTTTCTTTTGTTCTGCCTGGGCCCCCGCCGTCCACTACCCCGCGCATTGTGTATACAATGACCCACAAAAAAAAATGTCTCTACCTGAGGCAAAGAATAATGTGGTGGCAGGCCTTTATTCAAACGCTAATTGCCTACATTGTGATAGGGATAGACATAGGATTTTTGGTTTTACAAAGGCAATATGATGGAGAATAACACAAAGTAATAAAAACCACCTGTAATATTTGGAGATATTGATCAAATAATTATAAAAACACCAATTAAAATACAGATTTTTCTCAAAATGTAATATTTTATTATTACTTGTTGCTTGTTTTTGGGCATTTTGTGTATTTTATTAGTATCCCCTGTTATTTACCATCATTACTGTTTTTATTTTATCAGGATATACCTCTTAGATCAAAAGTTATAACGTTTTCTTTGCAGTAAGTCAACAGAAGGTAATTAAAATAAAAAAAATCTATAAAATATAAAAAAAATTTTTTTGATTTTTGCTTGTCATTTTTTCCTTAGATAAAAATGGGTCTAGTTTCACCCATTTTCATATGTGCACTTTATGAAGACTCACACTGTATCGCCCAACGCTCAAGGGCTCCCCGCGGGGGGAGGCCTCTGCTTGGGTTGTCGCTCTCGGGGGCATCCCTTCGACCAGCGTGAGTCTCGAACAAATTATGAGGGAATGTCAGTACAATGTTAAAATATCTATTACTTATTATTCCCAACTTCTAAAAATATGCAACAATTACACTTTTTGTTATACTTGTAAAATCCTATTAAAACCACACATTTACTTAGACATACGTGAAGTTTTTATGTGGTACCCAAAATAGGTAGAAGTCTGCCATTCTTCTTTGCGGATATCGTCAGAATTATGAACAAGTTGAAAACCTTTGAGAGTTGATTTTTCCAGTTTAGGCCACAATAAATAAAACAAACAAGAATTTTTGGTGTTGCAAAAATTTTACTTGAAAAAACTTTGATAAATTCGCTTCAGCTTTTGACTAGATCTTTTTTTACATTGCATCATAATTAAATAATCTATCATATTATATCATAACAGACTGGTGCTTCTTATTATAATATTTTATTAACATACAAGCACCACATTCAATCATTAACATATAAATTAAATTGAAGCAGTACATTTGACATATTTCTTTTATGTATAAGGGAGACAAATAATTGGACAAAAGAGATCCAATCCTCAAAACTACCATTGAAAGGTTTAATTATTTTTTTTTTAGCAATTGGGCTCTTATATTTTCTTTATTAGACCTGCCCCCATTTTCTGATTGCTTTGTGTCAAATGTGTATGTGAAAGACCTGGCTATGGATATGAACATGGCTGTGATTTCACTAAAACTTAAAATTATAATGTTTCCTTTGCCAATCTCTTAAATAAATAACTAAATTAAATATGATCAAATTTCTGTAAGTGAAACACAAAAAACTTAATACTTAAACTAATAATAAATGGAAAACAGGAGTAAGCAAATAAAAAACTTACATCAGCAATCCATAATGTATCACAATGGAGAAAGGGGTGAAAGCACATTCAGTTGGTCTTTGAACTAGGTAAGCTACCAGACTTACCAAAGATACCACCATATGCAATTACCAACTTTTCGACTGCTTACGCTGCAAGCTCATGCACTTTCAAAACCTTTGATTTTATCGAAATCAATATATAGAAATGTAAATAAATATATTTAAAAAGCAATAACAATACATGAACTTTTAGTAACATATTCTAAGTCAATTCCGCTATATTGAAACGTTTTTCTAACAGATAATTGCAACAAAAGTTAACTGGCTGGTTTCAGCTAACCTAAAGGTTAAACAGCTAAACAAAAAACAGCAGACAAAACAAAAAGAAAGCAGACAACCCACGACTGAACCAACAGTCCACTATGTAGAGACTACATTGCAGCTGACTAGGTTGATCAACAGGCCCTTGAACTATCCAAAAACCATCTAAGATACTAAGTAACAACAGACCATTAGGCGGTCTTCTTGGATATCTGGACAATGCTAAAATAGAATGAGTAACCAGTTCTAGATAATTAGTTACATAAAAAAAGGGTCTACTGTGACAAAAACTCGCTATTAAGTAAGCTCATTCATATGCCTAATGGCCAACCAAGTTGAGGTGAGGAATACAAGGCACAAAGGTTGTTTTTCCCTTACTACTTTGAGGTATTCTGACCTGCCTTGAATTTATACAGAAGCATTGGCTTAATACTAACTGATAACATTTGCAGATTATAAATCACATTTGTATTTTACAATGAAGTTGAGGTAAAAAAAGGGAGTGTTAAATTTTTTGTCTTGGGAAAGTAACCTCGGACTTGTTTTTTAATACACAAAATGAGCATATTTGGCAATCGCATAGCACTGACAATGGAATAGCAAATATATTATGCCAAATGCAATCGCAAAAGCTAAAAAAATATACATTTAGTTACTCTGCAGTTTCTTGAATATACAGTCATTATATAGCTTATTACATTTTTTTTTGGTTTAATTTAGCTTATTACAAATTTCAGATAGCAGATAGCATCCAAAGATTATAATATATTTTTTGTGCTTTATGAGTAATAATTAACATTTTAAGAAATCACCATACATAACAAAAATGTTAACTTTAAATTTTTTTTCGATAACACGTAGGTATATCACTCATGTAATTTCGACTCAGTAAAAAGGAGTGGCCACTTAAATGTCTAAGTCAATTTGCATGTGTTTACAACCTATAATACGTCACAAACAGACCACTTACCACGCAAACGCAATATATTGCCATTACTCACATTAATTAGAGTCAGACTTTTTTATATATTCACTTCTATAACCTCACTGTGAGAAGTTCATGATTTCAAAAACGATTGTCATCCATTATTGTAAGTAACTTACCCCGACAGCTCTAGCTTCTTCGCCTTCTTGCAATGGTCTTTCTTTCTTCGGTCTTACATCAGATTTCTGTTTGGGATCATCCGATTTTTTTCCTAACTCATCGGTGGTGGCAAACTTTTTGACTGACTTTGACTTTATGCGATCTCTTTTCGCGAAAAAATTGTCTAAATCTGCCATGACGAATTTTGAAGAATCACTTATTTGTATAATGTACAAAGGAGAATAATAACGGCAATATTAGAACGAAACAATAACGGGAAATACGTGGTTCCCCAAAATGCAAAACGATTTTTTTGGCAAGCGTGGCCGACTTTAATTTTTTTTTGTTTTATTTGTTTTTATTTCTTTGTTCTGTAGGCAGATATCTCTCAGCATACAGACAAATGTGGTTTTAGTCTTAAAAAAAAAACTTGCAAAATGTTGGCAAAGATAAAGTAAAAACATACATAGATGAATCAAAATAAGTTGAACAAAATATGTACCTGAAAACAGTATTCGTCATTCAAGTGCTATTTTCGCGTGGTATTAAAAAGATATAGCAGTGCCCGTTCTCGAACGTCTTGAAGTAATGCGCAACCTTAGCGCAACGTTTATTTATTATCCAATTGGCTGCAGAGGTGTATTTTTGATTTCTTTAACATTCTGTTCTTTGCTTTAACATATATTAATCAAATTTGATTAAATCATTGATTTATAACTATAGTGTGCACCGTTACCGGTTGTTCGAGTCGAGTCGATAGTTTTACAGGAGAAAAATACGAATTGGTAAGTCGAATTCTGTAAGTTGGATCCCGATACATATCGATAACATCGATAATTACTTTTGTCATGTTAATACTAAAACACTTTTAATTCTGAATTGTTAACGGTTTCCTAGTGATCTTGAAATAAAATGGATCTAAGATGTATGAAAAGGCGATGATTAGATACTTCACGACATACACGTATATGCTCTTATTATTAAAGATTCTTGGTTTCGTGAGGATATCGACAAAATATTCTACATTCGCATGCATTGCCGAAAATATTTTTATATCAGCAATTGATTTGATTTACAAAAACAGTGTAAAATATACGGTAATAAAGTAAAAAAATACGTACAATATTTAAAAAAAACGGCCTAGTGCGAGTTCCGTACCATTATCTATAAAATCGGCAAAAAAATCACGTTTGTTTTATAGAAGCCCCCCTAAATATTTGTTTTATTTTAATTTTTTTATTTGAGACAACTAAATATTCTGTGAAAATTTTAAGTGTAATCTGTTGCCGTTATCAATATCGAGCAAAAAAATCACGTTTGTTGTATGGGAGCCCCCTTAAATATTTATTTTATTCTGTTTTTTAGTATTTGTTGTTACAGCGGCAATAGAAATACATCTTCTGTGAAAATTTCAACTGTCTAACTATCACGGTTCATGAAATACAGCCTGGTGACAGCGACGGACAGCGAAGTGTTAGTAAAAGGGTTCCCCTTATTACAACTTTGGGTACGGAACCCTTAAAAAGTAGTAAATGTGAAAGTCTGATTATAGAAATAAAAATGTTCCTATTTCAAAGTAAGTATTTATTTTGTGACACGGCCTATGACTAAATGTAAATAACTTTTTTTAAACGTATACTATGTTTTACTAAAAATACCAAGTATGAATAATTTTTTCGCTAGCCTCATATATACATTTCTTACTTAATTCAAAAATAATCTGTTATAAGGTGATGGGATACCCAAATGAGTTAAATTTGCAAGAATTAGTCTAATCAATTTAAATTTTACAGTCTTAAGTACACTTTTTGACGTGAAAACAATATATGATTTAGTTCAAAACTAAATTAAGTGGATTTGCTAATATTATAATAATTTGGCTATTAAAACACTTTAAAAAAATCGGACACTCAATTTTGGGCTGTAATTCAAATTGTTTGGAAAACTAAGAGTGATATGCTGTTGATACTTATTTCATAGAATATATAGGTATTACTAGCGGTCCCGGCGAACGTTGTTTCGCTGCCGTCCCTCTGTAACCCAGCGAACGTTGGTTTTTACCTAAAGCGCCCGATTCCGGCTCGCACTTGACAGATCGAGATAAAAACTATCCTATCTTTTGAGTTGGATCAAATAACAGATAGCTGACCTGGAGAACGTTGTTTCTGTTGTTTAAAACAACTAGCGCGCTACCTATTTTGAAAGGGTGGGCGGTGTGCACAACCATTTACCAAAATTTCATTCCCATTTGACCCTTTTTATTTCATATAAACCTTGCCCTAACAATTATAAACACAACTTAAACTATCCAATTCGGTGCAGGTTTATATATATTTTTAACATAGCACCACCTATTGAGTACTTACTCAATCTAGTTAACAGGTATCGCCATCTGTTAGAATGGTTTGAAGCTAACAGATAATTGTGACACGTGGTGGTTTGCTATTAAAATTGTAGCTTATATGAAACGTTTGTATTTTTAACATAGCGCCATCTATTGAAGAATCGTTTGGAGCTAACACATAATAGACAAATAATTTGCAATAAAAATAATATTGCGACTATAAATTGAGATGTAAGCTATCCTATATTTCAAGTTGGATCAAATTGCACACTGTGTACAAATCAAGTTTAAAATCGGTTCAGTAGTTTAGGAGTCCATCGCGGACAAACAACGTGACACGTAATTTTTATATATAAAGATTATGACCGTAATTAGCCAAGAAAATGAGCTCTCGATATTTCTGTGCTATTGCAAGCACTATGATCTCGGGATGACTGGTGTACTTGCGAGTTTGTACAAAATCTTTAGGCAAACATACCTACTTACCCTCTTTCTTTTTCGTTTTGTTACAGAACTACTAGAACTCACACGAAAGTCACCCCGACAGTATATACTCACTGTATCACTGCGTTTTTTGGAACGTACTAATTTATGTATGACTGTTTTTTATTAATCCAAACTCTGCATTCCACGTATTCAACAATTTAAACACATCTTCCCTATTGAAACTTCTATATTTATTAATTTCAATTGCCTCTTTAACTACTCTAGGTAAAAAAGGCGTTCTGTCGACAGTATTTGTGGATTGTGAAGTGAAATTCGATCCAATGGTAAGTGCCCAACTCCAGTAAATGTTTAGAAATTGCCGACTTTTGTGTGTCATTGTTCTTAACAGCCTTAATATACGTACTTACCTACTTAATACACCATAATAGTCTGCAGTTGCGGCAGTGCATACATTGGACAAACAAAATGATCCATCACGGGCCGCATGAACGAACATAAAAAAAAGAAAAATCATGGTGCTCATTTCCTCGTCTAATCACAGTAAAAACCCAATAAAAAATTATGTTTAATAGTGATATTAACCGTAAATCTTTAAAAGAATACTTAATATTACGAAGTGAATTTGCTAATGTTATATAATAATAATAATGATAAAGCCTTTATTGCTGTAAGTTTATACAATACAAGTAAATGGATTATCCTAAATCTATTTAAACTAAATCACTAAGTAAATTATAATATCGGCAAACCGGTTTGTTTATATTTTTACAGCTTGCCCTTTGACATAGGCCTCCTCTAAAAATTTCCACTCCTCTCTATTTCTAGCCTTGCATGCACATGGGGCCAGTTACTCTGCGTATATCATCTTCCCATCTTTTGGTTTGTCATCCTCGTTTCCTTTTTTCATTACGTGGTATCCATTCTGTCACTGATTTCGTCCATTTGTTTTTGTTGTGTCCCAAAATATGTATTGTCCATTTCCACTTCAATCTCTTACTAGAAGAAATGACATTTCTAAACTTAGTTCTGGTTTTTATTTCTTCTAGTTTTACTTTGTCCTTTAGTTTTACATCTAGAACACTCCTTTCAATACTATTTTGATATTCTTAGCTTAGCTTAGCTAGTTCTTTTGTTTGTAAGTGAGTGACCAGGTTTGGCATGCATATGTTAGGCATGGTAATATACAGGCATCAAAGACTTTTCGCTTTTAAAACATATCTAATTTTTGTTTTTCATGACCTCTGACAATGACCAATACCTTTTCCAAGTATTTGTTATCCTACGGTCCAGCTCTTTACCCATGCATTCTTTGTTAGCTATAGGGTATACTAGGTATATATACTCATTTACATATTCGACTTGATCTCCATTTATTGTTATTGGAACTGTTATTGAATTTGTCATCACTTTTCCTGCTTTCAATCCTGCTTTTTTTCTTTCTTCAGCTAATTCTTGTAACATGCACAGTAGTTGTCTTGGACATTCAGGGAACACGACAATGTCATCTGCGAAGCGCAAATGGGTTAATTGGTCACCATTTATGTTAATACCATTTCTTTCCCAGTCTAGGTTCCTGAATAGCATTTCAAGAACAGCTGTAAACAGTTTGGGTGATATAGGGTCTCCTTGCCTCACACCACGAGCTATTGGAAACGTAGGACCACACTTTTCTAGTTTTATTTCTACTGTACTCTTTGAGTACACATTTTTTATCAGCGTGATATATTTTTTGTGGAAACCTTGCTTTTTTAGTGCTGACCAAATTAGTTCTAAATAAATATTTGAATTTTATAACGACAAAAAACCGGGAAACGATTTTCTGAACCGATAAATTTCATAAAGCTCTGGTTGTGATGTGTTAAAATGTATATGGAGGCTACGTTATCCCCCTGGAAAGTATACTTTGTTCTTCCCTGCACATTAAAAGTCATAGTAATCTGGTACTACATGTTTTCGTGAAAATAGGACAAATCCACAAACACTCTTTCGAATTCATAATATTAGTATGATTCATCTACTTTTCTATTGATTTCGATATTCCTTAATATATCTTATCGCTAATAGATAAACAGCAATAGAAAACCACTATTTTATTTCTATAACTATACTCTACAACTACATAGTTACAATTATTATTATATTAATAGTCAAAGTGACATTTTATTCGTTTCAACCCACTACAGATACTGTCTTTGTCACGTTTCAGTACGGTCTTATGATATTTTTTTGGTGTTACAAAGGAACTTTATAGTAACTGGGGTTATTCGAAATACAAAATCATTAATTGTTTTTCTTTATCCTTGATATATAGACGAACTCACAATTTATCGATAGCAAATTACAGAAAACAGACAACAGTATGGGTTATATATCTAATAGCATTTTATTATAGTCAAAGTAATTACATTCTACTCGTTTCGCCTACTAAAGAGACTGTTTTGGTCTCTTTCTGTCTTATGACATTTTATTCGGTGTTACAAAGGACATTATAGTTCGTGGTATCATTCTAAATACAATCCATCTATGTTTTTACTGTATCCGGGTAAACCCGCTTAGAGATTGCAGCAGCACTTCATAAGGGGCTCGACTTGCGACTTGTAAAGCAGCCCGAGGTGAAGCACTGCTTCGATCTGTTGAGTGCACTAAGTTTTTTAGACGCCAGCTTCATCTTGTCTTGCAAATGAACTCGGAACTGAACAACACTGAAAATATTAACACCAAGGATCCCAATACTCTTGGATATAGTGAGGGTTGTGTTTCTGGAATTATGGGGCCTCAGTGAATGGGGTTTTCTAAGCGGTGAAAGCGCGGAATTTATGTCTTTGTAACATTGAATTGGACCAATTTTTCTTGTCCCCAGTCAGAGACCTTAGTTAGAGTGGTCTTCCTCCACAACGGAACGAGGAATGTTAAAACGTCCCGCTTAGTAAGAGTCTCCAGTACTGTGTTCTGCATACCAATGTATGTTGTTGATTGACTACATGTCATTAATGTGCAGTAGAAACAGCGTATTTTTCCTTCTAAATGGAAAGATGCAATTGTAATAGGCATCCACAAGCCAGGTAAAGCTCGTACCGAGCCTTCCTCCTACCAGCCTATGAGTTTACTAAAGTCCCTTAGTAAACTTTACAAACGCATTCTCCTCGCTCACCTACGGAACGTTATAGTCTCCAAAGGCATTTAAATCGACGAGCAGTTCGGCTTCCACGCCCAACATTCGTGCGTCCACCAAATCCTGCGTATCACGGAACACATTCTCACTGACTTCCAAACAGTATAAGGTAAGCTCCGTCACACGAGCACTGTCTTCTTCGATGTAGCGAAAGCCTCCCACAAAGTTTCATTTATAAACTGTACAACTATCAGTTGCCAGACCACCTCGTACTCATCATACGATACTATTTGTCGAACCGCAGCTTCTGCTATAGAGTCGAAGGCACCCTCTCTTCCTCTCGTCCTATACAAGCAGGAATCCCGCAAGGGTCCGTGATGTCCCTATCTTGCACCTTTTTTTTTTTGTTTTATACCACTAAGGTGGCAAACGGTTACGGTCCACCTGATGATAAGCGGTCGCCGTAGCCTATGGAAGCTTGCAACACCAGGGGTATCACGCGCGCGTTGCCGACCCTTCAGATTCCTAATAACTTCTTTCTTGAAAACCCCATACTGTACCCCCAAGTCAAGCGTCCGCGGGAGGAAGTTTCTCTGAAACCGTAGTGTACGCGACCATTCCGGTTCATAAGTGTTAGAATGAATTCCCTTGAATTGTACCTTCTGTACACCAACGATATCCCTAAAACGTTAGGTACCAAACTAGCCCTCTTCGAAGACAATACCGCTATTTACACCACCGACTTCTCTCTCACTCTTCGGCCATGTCATTCCTTGGCAAATCAACGCGAAATATCTCGGTGTGACCCTGGATAAGCGTCTGAACTTCCGCGGTCACACCAAAATAGTTAGAGACCGAGCCGCTTTTGTTCTCGGTCGTCTATATCCCATGATAGTCACGTACAGTAAGATGTCGCTTAGAAATAAGCAGACTCTTTACACCACTTGCATCCACTCCATACTAGCATACGTTAGTGTCGTCTATGCCCGCACGCTTACATCATATGCGAGGTATCTAAGAGTGCCGGTGTGCTTCTCACCCCCACACACTCGCAATCGCAACCGCGTAACGGGAAATTCCCCTCCTGGCACTGACTCACCATCGGGTTCGAGACTCACGCTGGTCGAAGGGATGAATCCAAGCCGAGGCTTCCCGCGGGTACTCCTCGAGCGTTGGGCGCTATATGGGATGAGACTCCTTCAGAGTCTCGCCCTAAAACCGAGGTGGAGCAGTATTGGCTGCATCAGCCAAAAAGCTAGCCTCCCATTTGCACAAACCCTCGGATAATCTGTAAGATTGTAACTTTCATAGAAGACCCCGGTGCCAGGCCCGACCGAGCGCCTTCTCTATGTCAAGGCTACATGCCAATGCTCTCTTTGACTCTCAATAGCTAGTGCTTAGGTGTGTGAGGTACACTAGAAGGTCTCCAGTCGAACGACGAAAGCCATATTAACGGTCGCTGACCAGGTCATGTTTTTCTAGATAGGTATCTTAGAAGCTGTATGATGATCACGCGCTACATTACCTTGGAGAGAAGAGAGGTTATAGCGATAGGCCTGTTCTGTAATTCGATGGATCTGATCTATAGCCCTTTCTGGGCACCGGGTACACATTCGCAGTTTTCTATGAAGACGGAAATTGCCTAGTGTGGTAGGAAAGCGCGAAGAGGCGGATGAGTACAGAACACACTAGGGTGGCAACAAGCATGCGGCCCACCTGATGTTGATCGCTTTATTTGGGTGCCGTAGCCAAATGCCAAAAAACCTGCACACCTTAAAAAAATACGTATGTGAAGTCCACAATCCGCACTAGGTCCGCGTGTGGACTATGACCTAATTCACCCTTGATGGGGATGACCGCACTGTGCGTGACCATTTGGGTTCAATGATGTAAGAATATCCTTCCATTGTAGTGCGATGGAGAAATAATCAAGGAACAGCTCGTCGCTGAAGATGTCGACACCTAGGATGTCAATTTCATAATTATAGTTAGAGGTCGTGTTTTAGAATTGTGGAACCAAATGGTTTTTTGTGGTAAATTTTATAGAATACTTTTTCTCAACACTAGGTAACTTAACCTTTTACGTAAAGGGATGACGTTACATACCAACTATATTTCACTGACTGCCTCAAACGAAAACCTCTGGTTCAGTTCATCATTGGTAACGTTAGAAAAATAGTTTCGTAAATTTAAAAAAAAAAGTTCCATACAAAATAAATATCAAGGGTATTTATTTCGTATGGATCTTTTTTTTTAATTTTTAGCTAAATTAGTTAAGTACCTATATACTACCTGGATTTCACTGACTGCCTCAATCGAACCTCTACTTCAGTTCATCATTGGACACGTCAGTAAATAGTTTTCGTTTGAGGCAGTCAGTGAAATTCAGGTAGTATATACTTACCTAATTTAGCTAAAAATTCTTTAAAATATTGCTTTATAAAAAACCAAGGGCTGTTATCGGCAAAATTTATATGCAAGTAATAATATTCGAGTTATTGATATTTAATACAAATCGCCCATAATACGTTCATAGTCCGCGTTATATTCAGGATTTATACGCAGAAAAACAATTTCGAGTTTTTTTTCTACAATTTCAAGTTTCTTTTAAAAGACAAAAATTTTCTATTATTTGGTATTTAACTTCCATAGCAAGAAGTTTATAAACTCTATACAAATTGAGTTATAAAATAATAATAACTGAAATTTTCCGGTTCGAAATATACCCAATACTATATAGCAAGTACCTACCTAACTCACATGAATATAATCCGACAAAAAATAATTACTGAACAAAACTTTTACACCAATACTATAATCCTCCTTCTTAAATCATGCGTATATTCACCCGCGATTTTACTGTTTTTACAGTAAAGGACGCTTATCAGCCTAGCAGGTCAGTCGTACCAGAGCTGATAGGCATATAGTCAATAGTCAATACTTTATCTTATCTACCTGAGCACGCCTCTACAAATTCCGTTTTTTCCATCGACTTTTATAGCTAGGAAGTCAAAATGTTAGGTCCAGTGGCCAGGATTTCAAATCAATTTGGAAGGAATGTGCTGCAGAACTTTGTGAGGAATGGCTCAAATGGAGGTGTTCCAGGAGAGGTAAGTTTTTTTGAAATTACGTAACCATTGAAAAGTGGCACAGTAAAGTCATTTAGATTTTGAGTTTTCAAGTAAATTATCAAAATATTGAGATCTGAAGTAAAAAATTAAAGAAGAGACCCCGTTGGATTAGTTTCACAAAAGATGTCAAAATTATACATAAAAGCATCAAGTGAATTCAAAATGGATGTCGTATAGGTACCAACTTCAATACCTTTGCGTACCAATTTTAATGTAGTCACTAGTTTAATGACTAAAAATTAATAAATACTAATAAATCAAATTATAACTATATGGATCGCAAAAAAATATAACTAAATAAGATACAAATACACTATAACTAAATAAAATATAACTAAATAAGATATAAATAAAATACTTTGAGTAAAATGTGTACGTACTTACCTACTTTTTTTAGCAAATACAGATCCATAAAATCAACTCGAAACAAGGAAAAGTCAATTCTATGAGGAAAAGACTACAAATAAAGTCTTTATCTGCAGATGTTTTGTCTCGTGATGTTTGTTTGAACAACTTCTTTATTAGCAAATCTAGATTTTGCTATCCCCTAACGTCAGACATGATGACCTATCTGTGTGTCAAGTTCCATTTTAATAAGTTCAGCCGGTTATGCGTATAAGAAATACCTACCAAACATCCTAAGATCTTTGATTATTTTGCATTTTGTATTATTGAAATAAGTTTTTCCTTAGATTCCTTTTCTAAATCGGACTACCAACTCTGTAAAAAGTTATGCGTAGTATGACAGAAATACTTATGTATGCCACTTAAAAAATATACGCATCGACCTGAGAACCACGGTTGAAAAGAAAAGGTAATGAAACAAACGGCCAGACATAATTTTGCCTTTTTAAGTTTGGTATGGAATTAATTAATTTAGGTACCTACAACATTTCTCAACATTTTACTGCAGTCTCAAATATGGTCTTGCCAAGTTGTTTCTGTTCTCAGATTTTGTTACTTCGCATGTCCGAACTTGTACAAAAGTCGTTCAAAGGTCAAAAAGGTTAGACAAAAGGATCGATAGTTCTCTACAGAAGTTATTTTCGCGATATAAATAACTGTATTCGAGTTTATACAGGTTTGAGTTGTTATGATAATGACGCATAGCATACCATAAAGTGCAGAAACGTTGCAGCCATAACAACACACATCACATCCGTTCATTCATTTATAATTGCATTGAGATGGTTATCGTCATTAAAACATACATAAGCCTTGCATTTCATGAATTCCTGGTATCCACAAATTATAAAGTACTTACTAGGTTTTGCCTGCAAGGAGCTTATTCGGAACAGTCTCGAGTACGCCCGACTCTAGAATTCGAAAGAAAAATATATGCCTAGCTAAAATGCGAGACTCGTCACAATAACCTCCCTGCTCCGCCCGCGCGAAATTCGACTATCGGCGGCGTGCACGGCGTGGGATTGCTAAGGCAATTCCGTGATTACAGAAAATTTGCTTAAGCGAGACCTACATTTGTAGCTATTGCTATTCGGTTGTAGTTATTCCTGCAGAAACTTTGGTATTTTCCGGGATAAAATGTAGCCTTTGTGTTTTTTTATGGTTAAAGCTGTCCCCTTTCCAAATTTCACCCACATCGGTTTTTTTTGTTTCAGCCGAGGCGTGAAAGAGTAACGAACACGATAACTCATACTTTTACACAGCTTCCACTTATTATATAAGTTGGATATATTGTACCAACTTGTATTGATTTAGCTAACTTAAAGCTATTGTTTCGCTTCCGTGGCATAATATTTATTTAGGAAAAAAGTTATGTCAATAAACATTTATTTTATTTATTTACGTGGATTCTACTTATCTGTCTTAGCCTTAAATTCGGTGTATCGGCATGTTCTATACACACGTCAGACACATTCTAGTCGGCGCTAAAAACTAGATCACATCTTTCAGTGAAGTGATAAAATACTTATCAAAACTTATCTTTTTAAAATTCCAGAACCTACCGTTTGGCATTCACAACCGAGCCCGTTTGACGCTGAACTTCTTTTGGTTCGTGGGCACTGGGATAGCTGCTCCCTTCGTCATCGTCTGGCACCAGCTCAGGAAGAATTCCTAAACCTGGTAAGCATTTACATTGTTTTCTTGTTCAAGACGCAACTGGATTTTTAAAGTGAGAACTTTATTGCGCGCGCTTGGTTGGGGGGGGACGTATTTCGTTGAACGTACGTTCGTACGGGCGATCACGGGAAAAGCGCGGCGGGGAAGGGGAAGTGGGGCGGATAGGCGCGCGCGTATAGCCGCTGCCTCTCTCGCTCTCAGTTCTCACTTTTGCGGTATGTAATCGGTTAGCAAAATAAAATTACAAATAAAAATCGCATGTTTGCAGGGTTATTCAAAACGCACGGTGAGCATAAGCTGAGCAAGCGCAAGGCTGTGCTCGTGAGGGATGAAAGCACCTACAGTATGTCGAAAGCTGCCTCGTTAAATATCTATACATATAATAAAATTGTAGGAAAGTCAAAACTGTATATACATTGAAAATTTTTTTAAAAGAATACTTGGGGTGTGATCTACAATCGATACCGAAGCCAAAAATATAGTTTTTAGAATTTTTGTCTGTTTGTCTGTATGTATGTTCGGGATAAACTCAAAAAGTACTTCATGGATTTACTTCAAATTTGGCACGAATATTATTAAGAAGTCGGGTCAACATATAGGCTACATATTATCACGCTATCACCTACGGGGAACGAGCAGTGAACCTTTATTTCTTCAACGCATTCTGTAACAACGTGTAATCTAGCGACGCATATTTGACTTGCTTCTTAATTATTAATTATTCTACTCACACATAGCCATTTATTTTATGTTAAAAAATCGTGTAAAGTCATAAGTCATAACTTAGATGTGTTATAATTTTTCACTAATAATTTTTCAATAGTTTCCTATTTGCTAACTAGATGGCGTTGGCGTCGAATTAGATCGCAGTATGGTTTCGTTCACACAATATAGGTATTAACTTTTTATCTGCAAAGCTATCTACAATGAGTGATATATTATAAAAAATTGTGTTGGACCGCAGTATAAAAAATCTTCGTAATCGCTACACCGAACCCTACAAAATATATTTTTAGTTCTTTCGATAGTAAACAATGTCATATCTATACATATAAAAGGCTTTGTCCTGAATGACTGATGGATCAACGCACAGCCTAAACCGCTGATCGTAGAGACCTGAGACTTGGAGGGTGTGTTCTTTGTATGACGTAGGCATCCGATAAGAAAGGATTTTCCGGAATTCTACCCCTAAGGGGGTAAAAAAGGGGGGCAAAGTTTCTATGGGACATCGTGATTCCTTGGTCCAATCTACTTCAAATTTTGCATAAACCTTTTTTGATAGAATTGATGGAAGACGTGTTTCGTATTTTATTGAAATTCATCCCCTAGCGGGGTTAAAAAGGGGTAGAAAGTTATTTGGTGGTTATTTGCTTCGAAGTTGACATCAATACTTCTTAGTGCTTTTGATTTAAATTACATTTTATTTTGACCAAAGATTACTTATACGTCATCTTCGATTTTGACACATGTTTGACAACTCAATCCGATTTTATTCAAAAAAGGTTGAACTTACTTAAAAACATAAACAACTTCAATACTCTTTAAAATTGGAATGTCTCGAATGTCACCGTACTATATCAGTACCTCATAAAAGGTTTCTAAGCTCAAAGAGGTTATGCGTTTTTTAGGTGTTTGATTTTTTGTGTACTTAAATTTTTCTATTTCTACCTATCTTATATAAATATAAAATGCTTTGTCCTGAATGACTGACGGATCAACGCACAGCCTAAACCGCTGATCGAAGAGACCTGAAACTTGGAGGGTGTGTTCTTTGTATGACGTAGGAATCCGACAAGATAAGGTTTTACTGAAAGAGTGAAGTGCGAGTCGGTTTCACGCAATAAGGGTAAACTGATTCTAATGAAATTTTGGTAAGTTGTTATACACACGCCGGGGAATGTTTCTGAGAAAGAAAAACAGTCAAGTGAAAGACGAAAGAAAGAAAGAAAGAAAAGTGCAAGTGAGACAGGGTCAAGTGCGAGTCCGACTCGCGTAATAAGGGTAAACCGATTGTAATGAAATTTTGGTAAGTTTTTATGCACACGCCGGGGAATGTTTTTGAAAGAGAAAAAATTGTCAAGTACGAGTCGGACTCGCGCAATAAGGGTAAACCGATTTGAATGATATTTTGGTAATGAACAGCTGAAACCGCAGTCTAGCTGTCTAGACACGGCGGTTTCAGCTGTTCATTACCAAACATAACATTTTTATACAAACGTTCCTTAAATGACGTAAGTGTGCACTAAGAAGGGATTTTTGGAAATTAATCCCTTAAGGGGCTGAATTATGGGTCGGCAGTTTGCATGAAAATGGCTTAAACTTGGCTTGAACGTTAAAAATGAAGATTCACGTGATTCACCGTTTTTGAAAAATTATTCTCTAGAAGGCAAAATAGAGGATGAAAATGTGTATTCCGATGTTATTTTATGTAAAACAGTAAACAGTCAGAAGCTGTTTTTTTTTTAAAAGTTTACGCAGACGAAGTTGCGGGAATAAGCTAGTATTACATTAAATTTGACCTTTGTAAACCCCAATGA
This sequence comes from Apoda limacodes, assembly GCA_946406115.1. Taxonomy (NCBI): domain Eukaryota; kingdom Metazoa; phylum Arthropoda; class Insecta; order Lepidoptera; family Limacodidae; genus Apoda; species Apoda limacodes. The sequence continues at coordinate 46,519,827 of OX291540.1, forward strand.
ACTTTAAACGTCAAATTTTACTATCCGTTAAAATGGTATAACGCTGTCAAAATTTCATATCGCACCTACACCTTATCATCCTGATACGAGCTTATCGTTTGTGTCTGAAGGTACCAGTAAGGTAGGAAGGTACTTCTGTCTGATTTAGCTGAAACTATCTGGGATTTTAGTATTAATAAAAGAATGAACTTTTTTCAACGACTTTTCCAGAGAATTTCAACGAATTTGACAATTCTTCAAAAGCTTTTGTGACTCAAGCGTCAAAAGTGATTGATTTATTATCAATGGCTAGTGATGAATTCATCTGAAAAAACTAATAAACGTTTACATAATTAAGAAACGTAACTAAAATTATCTTAACTTAAAACCTAAAAATAAATACATTCAACATAATTTAAATTTAAAAACCCCAGACTCATAAAAAGAATATTTCATCTAATGTAAACCCCTGTGGTACAGTACTATTGACACTGGCGGCATTACCTCTCTGCACAGCCAAACCTAGCCTTTGAGAGAGGTAGCATCCAGCCCTTAAATCGCCCGACGCAAGAACAAGTCTTTTAGATAAGTCCTTAACAAAAGACTTTGTATCCGATGACCAAGGGCCAAGTGTCTCAAATGTAAGTGCCGCAAATTCATAACGATTAATTTAAGATGTATGTTTGCGGCGCTTACGTAGTTGTGCTTGTTCAGCGGCCGCACCAGGTGTAGTAGACGTACTCTGAACGTAGGACGGAGCAAGTGTATCGACACAAGTTGCGTCCCACACCAGAGCACGACCAAGACTCCATGGCACTAAAGTCACCCCATCAGGGCTCTTTCCATCGTCTCTAAAAAGTCCACAAGTTTCTAAGTTTGATGGAACAGACGCAGTAGAAAGAGCTCTCATAATGAGGTTATTAATAGTACCATGGCGGTATATGCGGCCTGCACTTTTTAGGCAAAAGAGGCCATGAACACCTCGCTCGTCAACACTGTGTCCACAGGGGCAAACATGTACTTCACAAACATCCGTAAAGTGTCTCGGTCTAAAAGTGTGCCTAATTTAGATGAGAGCAGCGCGTGCAGCCAGTGACCAGACTCTATTTCTGAAACCGCCAAAATACGAGCGCCGTCCGTCATATCCACACATTGTTGTACGATATTAATATGGGCTTGTTTAACCGATGGTAAGTCCCATAAAGTTTGCGGACATCTACAGGAATATCTGAAAAAAAAAAAATTATTACTATTCTATCCAAAAATTACAAGATTACATCCGTATATATTTTAAATACTAGCTAACCCGGCGAACGTTGTTTCTTTTTTTGAAACAACTGCCGCACCTAACTATTGCGAAAGGGTTCTACTAATTAAGAAACCTTCCCCGGCGTGTGCATAACAACTAACCAAAATTTGATAACAATCGGTTTTCCCTTATTACGCGAGGCCGACTCGCTCTTTACCCTGTCTTACTCGCCCTTGACCTTTTTTTATTTCTCAGAAACCTTCCCCGGCGCGGACGGTATCTCCGTTTGCAACGGTACTTTTCCGCTGCTCTGCCTTCTAGCATCTTTAACACTGCTATGGACAATTGCATTATTCCTTCTTAATGGAACGATGCAATTGTCATAGGCATCCACAAGCTCGTACCGAGCCTACCTCTACTAGATTCTTATTTTACGAGATTTCCTCTACCCAAAGGTTTTTGGAAGAAATCGCTAATAAGCGATAAGACCGCCTCAATTGTACTCTACCAATCAACAGTATTTACTACTTTTGATTTTTTTGTGTGCAATAAAGAATTTACTACTTACAACTGCTTCTTCTACCGCCCTATTAAGTCTTCTAACGTCCCATGGTAAACTTTACGAACGCAACCTCCTTGCAACTTTATCGACGAGCAGTTCGGCTTTCGCGCCAAACACTCTTGTGTCCACCGAGTCCTCCGTAACACGGAACACATTCCCACTGGCTTCTAACCAGTGCTAACTAAGCCCCGTCACACGGACGCTGTCTTTTTCGATGTAGCGAAAGCCTTCAACAAAGTCTGGCACAACGGTTTAATTTATAAACTGTACAACTATCAGTTGCCAGACCGCCTTGTACTCATCATACGAGACCATTTGTCGAATCTAAATATTCCCTATAGTGTCGAAGGCACCCTCTCTTCCCCTCGTCCTATTCAAGCAGGAGTCCCGCAAGGGTCCGTGCTCTCCCCTATCTTTTACCTTCTGTACACCAATGACAACCCTAAAACGTTAGGTACTCAATTATCCATCTTCGCAGACTATACCGCTATTAACACCACCGACAGGCAAGTGAGTCGATTATCTAAGAGACTTCAATCCGCAATCATCGCCCTAGGCGAATGGTTTCAGAAATGGGAAATCACAGTGAATCCCAATAAAAGCTCTGCCGTTGTCTTCACCACTGGCCGCCCTCCGCGACAATATTCCCTCTCACTCTTTGGCCATACCATTTCTTAGCAAAACAAGGCCAAATATCTTGAATTGACCCTGGATAGGCATCGAAACTTCCGCGATCACACCAAAATAGTTAGAGACCGAGCTGCTTTTGTCCTCGGTCGTCTATATCCCATGATAGACAAGTCCAGTAAGATGAAGCTTAAAAATAAGCTAACTCTTTACACCACTTGCATCCGCCCAATACAAGTATAAGTTTGTGACGTCTATACGTTTTCTAAACGCAACCTCCATAGACTCCAGACCCTCCAAAACCGCTTCCTCAGAGCGGCCTCCGGAGCCCCCGGTTCGTGCCCAAGCATCCTTCAGAGTCTCGCTCCAAAACCCCGGTGGAGAAGTAGTGGCTGCGTCAACCAAATTGTAGTAGTCATTTATGAAAAAAATAATTTGATTTTTAGAGGAATAATGCTATTAAAAAGAAATCGGTTTATTTAATTAGCACCCTTTAAATATTTGATAAGTAAAAGCTTTGTAATAAGTTTATACTACGTACTATGAATTTGATGAAATTATGATGCCAATTTTTTAAAACAGATTGTGTGTGTTCACTCTCAGAGTTCACTCGTCATTTCCCATTAATTCTGTTATATTACTTAATGTATCTTCAGTAGTATCTTTAAAATCTGATGTTTTTTTATCACTTTCGCATTTTTAATATTAATATGGATTTGCCATACAGGCCATAACAACTTTAAAAATTTCAATTTTGCCGTAACAGACAAATATACAGATGCTAGACGTATTTAGATACACTAAAAAAGTTAAGGAGTAGGTACGGCAACTAGCGCAATTTGCACAAAGTTTTATTTTCCAAACCACAGATTTTGTTTATTATAATTTAAGTTTATTTTTTTTATATACAACTAAGGTGGCAAGCAAGCTTACGGTCCAGCTAATGGCTAGCGGTCACCGTAGCCTATGGACGCTTGCAATACCAGGGGTAACTATACTGAGAACCCTATACTGTCCTGTCCTTGAAGAAAACCTTGGCAGGAAGCTCGGTTCTAAAGTGTGAGAATGAATTCCCTGCCGATAGCGAGCGGTACGACGGGAGAAAGTAGCCGTGGGCATCATTTCGAACAATTCCTCGGAACAAATCCCATTTTACAAGCGGAAGAACACACACAGGGAGGCAAAATCTCTCCTCAGACTTAAGGGCTCGATACGGCAAGTGATTTTGGAATCGTCGACAATTCTCACAGCCCGTCGTTGAACCGAGTCAAAAGCGCCAAGCTGGTATCCGGGTGCACCCGCCCAGAGATGGCAGCAGTACTCCATATGGGGCCGAACTTGCGAGTTGTAAAGCAGTCTATATAAATGTCTAAATAAAAGCCTATATTTAGTGGTTTTTATTGCCTTTGATATTATATTGTGAATCTTAAACACGCATGCCTAGCGTTGGTAAGCCATTGCCACAAACCAGTCCCTGTTTCATATATATTTGTAGAATCAGAAATCAGGTTCATATTATGGCGATTAAAGATACAGAGGCGACAAACTTTACTTACTTATTAGGTATATACGAGAACCTACATTTATACCTATACTATGGTGTCGTGCTTAATGCCAATAACCGAGTATCCACTTACGTAAATTGGTCATTGTTTTACAGTTGCTATTGTAGCGAGCGACAAAATGTTGTAGCCTGCGAATGTAAGTAGGTATAGTAAGTAGGTACCTTACTATTTATTTACTAGGTTGTTGTCCTATTTAATTTTATTTAACATCCATTAATTTGGAACACTTAAATATTACCTATCCTATCAGCACAATGTATATTATCATGCTGTGCTATCAGCCATCACTGCCATCAGCTACTACCTTAACAAACTTTAAGGTCGAACTACATTTATTATAATAAGTCGGTCTATTGAATTCAATGCTATGGATGTATATAAATACATCATCATATCAGCTTAAATTGGTCCACTGCTGTACATAGCCACCTTTATGGCGTGCCATTACTGTCGGTTCTCTGTCTTCCGCATCCAGCCACCACCGGCCATCCTTTTAACGTCATCGGTCCACCGGGCTGGATGACGTGCCACGCTTCGCCTTACCGTTCGCGGTCTCCACTCCAAGACATGTCTGCTCCATCGGTTATCGGTCCTCCGACAGACGTGACCAAGCCACTTCCACTTTCTTTCAAATGTTTCGGCTACGTAGGTAAGTCATGGTAAGTAGGATGCCACTCGTCAAAAATGAAAAATCCAAGTATGCAAAATATGAAATCTCTCATAAAATCCATTGTAGAGCAAGGTCAGAATTATTATTCAGATTTGCGTAGGCTAGTAAGTAGTTGTTTTTTGCACTTCTCATGCTCAAAAAGTGTGTCATTATTATATTATTATTATATTTTATTTATTAATTGGTGTAACAAGTGGGGTAACAAGATAAATAATTGGTGTAGCCGTGAAAACTCTAATATTTTTCTCTTATTTATTTGAGAATACCTATCACCAGTGAAAATAAAGATATTACTGCTTTACAATTACAAACAACACGGATCAAGTTTAATATTTAAAATTGTTTCTACTGGAGGTACCTACTTCTAATTTATGCATAAAATATACTGATTTATTTTATTTTCTCGCAGTCGGCAATAAAACCGATTCATACTTGATTCTTTATAGCGTCCCTCGCTCTCGCTTTTTATTTATGTACCTACTTATTAATTATACCATATGTTAGAATTTTTATAATAATAAAAAGTTAAACATACGTTTCTTATTTTGTATAAAATACAAGACAAATAAAAAAAATTAAAAAAATACAAGACCTACGAGTATATTAAGGAAAAAGATACATCGGTATCTTATCATATCTATTTGATATCTATATCAAACTTTGAAAATGATGGAGGAACGGTCATTATTTGGGTTTGGTATCAAAATTAAAAAAAAGCGAGTGACTTTCAATTTGTGGATGGCCCATTTTTGGGTGCGTTCTTCATTCTCTTGTCCTATGTCATTAAACATTAAGGTATGGGAGACGTGAAGACCTGACGTAACTATTTGAATGCTACCCAGCCCAACTGAATTCCATCTTACCATCAGGCGGACTGTTCGCTTGTTTGCCACATTAGTGGTATAAAAAAATAATAAAAAATTCGACGACCACTGATTTGTCTTCGACCTTAGTCTTGTCTACGTTCAGCTTGAGACTTACTCGTCGGGAAGAACAGTAGAGCCTAGCTGTTCCTATTCAGCATTTCTTTCAAATCCTGCAGATTTGGACATGCACTACGATGTCGACTGCGAATCAGAAATGAGAGATTACCTCGCCGTTTATAGAGAGGCCGCGGATTTTTTTTCCAGTCCAGTGCCTTAACCCATTAGGGGTAGTACTAATATAATTCTAAAGTAGAAGTACTAATATTTTTTTAAATTATCTTTATATTCGTATTGAAATATGACCTAAAAAAAAACAAAATACAAGAAAAAGAACAAAAATAGTAGTTTTCATGAAATTACAGGGGTGTACTCAATCGAGTACACGTCAGTGTAAGTATCAAAAATTTCAAAACACGCTGTTTCGACACAAAGTGTTTTAAGGCACTTCTTACATTGCCAGCGCACTCTTGAATGACAAAGGACACATCGCAGCTGTTTTGCAATTTTGACGGGATAGTGTCCAACTCCATCATGAGGCAGGCTGACACGATTTTCTTTATTCACCTTGGCGTAAATAATATCGTGCGATACGTTTGGAATAAACGTGGAATCGCTACGCCTGTCTTCTTTTTTTATTGGACACCATCGTTTTACAGTCCCTAGTGGTTTAATAATGTCGTAGTTGGTTGCCTTGGTCCTCACACTGTTATCTTTCAACCTTACCAATAAAAGTTCACCTTGCTTGTCAAACCAGTAGTCATAAGTGGCACGTTTCTTTCTTCGTCTTCTTCTTCATTTCCTTTGCGCTAATCAGTAATTGCTGCGAGATGTAAATCGTTTGTATATGAGGAACCGCAACTCTATTTAGTTATATATCAAAGTCTTAAAAATATTTGCTAATTAATTTATATTTATTTGTCTAAATATTAATGAATTAACGAGGGGCATGCAAAATACACCATGAATATACTACTAGAATATCAATAAAAATGCAAGCGCAAATTATATTGAAGTATTTATTACAATAATATAGCTCGTTACAGAATACAGCAGCATTAACATTAAGGCTGCGGTATAGGCCAGACCGCGAAAATACGCCGTATTTGTGCAAATTTTGTGGTTAAACTATAGCATCTAAAGGATTGAAAAAAATATGTGTTATAAAACTGGCTTTTGTCTAGTGCATTACCTTCCTGAATGATTTTCATTTATTGTATTTAATGCAATAAAAAATCTGGAAGTGACCACTGTTTTAATACTTGTGCAAATTTTTAAAGCGTGTTTTGTATTTGTGTGTAATGAAAGTTGGTTATATAATTAGAATGGCTTGTTATCTAGTGCATTGACTCTAAGTTGTAGCAAAAAGTCAATAAATGTGACTACAAAACGGTAATAACGTTAAAGTCCATACAAAAAATTAAAAGATTCAAGGCGTCATTACGGTATAAATTACTTAAGAAGTATATAACAAATATATCTCGTAGTAATGTATATGACATTCATTTCTTCGTTCTGTTTTATCTTACTGTGCCCGTAGCACAAGGCCTAGGTTTTTAAATTCCAGTAAAAGATCGTAACTTGTAAAAACGTTATCAAAAAAGACTTCATGATTAGCTGGGGTACAATTAAGTTTCTCCAATGATTTTTTAACTACGCGGGAACCCAAAGGATCAGAAGTCGGTGTCTGCGTTTTTCCACAGTAAAAATCGAATAAGTAACAGCATCCGGTCGAACTGGCCGCTCTCGGATTTTTATATCCAAAACGAACTGATTTCCCACGAATAAATTTTACCATTGATTCATTGACAGAGATACATTCATGAAACACTCCCTACTGTAATAACTTCTACATAAGTTTGTCTGCCAATGTCCTGTCTGTCTTATTTTGGACATTTTATCGTTCGACGTTACTACTATGTCGTTGACTACAAGATACAAGGTTTCTTTTCATATCTCGAAACCTATGCCTCGACACGACCTTGCCCACTAATTCTACGCCTATATCTTCATCTAGAGACCCGTTCATTGGTTCTCGAGGTAGCTCATGGTAACCAGATAATATTAAAACCCCTAAGAACTTTTTTAAATTTTTTTTTTTTTTTTTTATACCACTAAGGTGGCAAACAAGCCTACGGTCCGCCTGATGGTAAGCGGTCACCGTAGCCTATGGACGCTTGCAACACCAGGGGCATCACTCGCGCGTTGCCGACCCTTCAGAAATCTAATAACTTCTTTTTTGAAGAACCCCATACAATTAAATCAAAGGAATCCAGTTGAAACTAACACATCTATTGTGTTGATTAGCGTACAGTTAGCTATTGGATATAATCATATCAACAATATCATTATCAGACCATTTTTCAAATATTTACACACACAAATATTACAAATAGCACTTCACAAAACGGCTTCCATAGCTTCTTCAAGCCCCTTGTAGCTCTTTTGAGTAGTAAATTGCTGTTTTTTCATTGCAAGGAATCTGAAACATTATTTTACATACGTATGTTGTCACTGTACTCAACTGTAGTTACATTTATATGACCCTATTTTTATTTCTTATAACTTACTTTGACATGCATTTTATATCAATAAAGTGAAAAAAAAACGTATGTTTTTTAAAAAAAACAAAAATCATACACTTACCTCCACAGTGTTTCGGTGTCACAACTTCAACTGACACTTTTAAAAAAAGTCACTACCCGCGTAATATTTAGCAATATACTTGAACAATGTTATGATGAAGTAAAATAACAAGGGTTACCAACGTTAACTTTACGAGATCTGTAATTAACACACAGGGATATGGCTGTACTCAGTTGAGTACAGTGACTTCTAATGGGTAAGACATGCACATCTTCCTGTAGTTTTTTTTCACAGAGGAGCAATACGACTCTAGGGACGATAAGAGTGGTGCCACCATACCCGGCATTAACATATAGGGGCGCTAAATTGCAACGAACGAACGGTTGTGAGCACAAAAATAAAATCCAACTACCCCAGTTAGCAGGTACCACTTTACCGTACCCGCTAAAATGAATTATGTTACAATCCAGCTCGTTGATTACGTAGGTAACATTTATTAAAACCGGCCAAGTGCGTGTACCAAATCCTATAAATATAAATGCGAAGGTTTGTTAGTCTGCCTGTCTGTTTGTTAATTCATAAGTCACTCATATATGGACCGATTTAGATGGAATTTGGTATAGAGATAGTTTGAGTCCCGAAAAAATCAGAAGTTTCCGCTGGAATAACTATAGCCAAGCTTAAATGAACTATTTCATTAGCATAATTAAAATTATTAGCATATTTTAGGGGTTGACGTAAGAATTCCACGCCAAACACCAAATTTAGGGCGGGTGGAGCCGTGGGCAAGTCATTAATTACCAGATATCCTTAATTACCAGTTATCCCATTAATATTATAAATACGAAAGTTTGGATGTTTGGTTGTTTGTTACTCAATCACGCTTCAGCCACTGCACTGGATGGATCGGTATAAAACTTGGCACATATATAATTTAAATCCTGACGGCGTAATAGGCGTATTTTTCAGCCCGGAAAATTTATAAGTTCCCACAGGAGTAACTTTAGCCAAATTCCACGAACGAACCATAGCTACAGCTACAGCTTGCTATAACAAACTTCTTTAGTATATATAATCAAGGTATTGCCGTAAGAATCCCACGCCGATAATTTAGGGTAGGCGGAACCTCGGGCAAAAGCTAGTGTACAATATAATACCAATAACACAATTATTCATAAGCAGTAGGTGAGAGAATTCCTTCTGTTTTACGCATTTGACCGCAAAATCAAGTGATTAGGAACATCCAATAGGAAAAAATCGGCCAAGTGCGAGTCGGACTCACACACGCTCGGTTCGATGTTGCGCCCACTAGTCCAATGCGTCATTTGAACGTAACTATTGTTATCAATTTAAGGAGAATAGTCTTTCGAATGTTATTATTTTATTTTTCTATAATTATACATCGTTCATTTACTTATATTTCATACCTGTTTTACAGATGTGCCTGCTTCATATAAGTAATTTTTAATGGAATTTGTACAAAAATTTACTTTCCCAAGTACATTTTATAACTTGGTCGACTATTACTGGTTAGCCTGAAAAGTGTACTTACCCGTGATAGTTTTCCTTTTAAATTCATTATATGCACTACCACCGTAATTTTTTTACCTGGTAGAGGGGTGGAGGTGGGGGAGACACTTGACTCTAACAAAAATTAGTACTTTAAAGCCAAATGTATCGAAAACGGAGCCCTAAATCAAAAAAATGATCTTTGCATACCGCGAATGTTTTTGGCATTCCTATCCAACGATACCCCAGACGAGAAAAAAAATTACGTCCCCCACTTCACGTGTAGGGAAGGTACCCTTAAAAGATTGTTTTATACGAGTAGGTTAGTGGGAAGTTAAAAAATTATTCAAAAATTTTTTTTAAAAAAAAACTGACTCTCTGAAGAAGTCACTAAACTTCTCATTTCTTTGCACTCCAATATTTTCCAAACAAAAACTAAAGTATTTATCTACTTAAAGAGCGATACCCCATCGATGGGGTAGGTCAAAATATTTGTTTCGGACACCGCATTGCTGTATGGAATATTTAAAAATATTAGACGCGCTCTAAACAGCTCCGTTCATTTGAGGACGTGGTCATATCGATTGTCAGAAATCCAACGGCAACCGCAACTCTTAGCTTACCAAGACTAGTTTACCTCAGTGCAAACTCAAATGCGTAAATAGATTTTTTGTTTCGAATGCCAATGGTGAAACAGGAAAAACATTTATTAATTATTACCATTGGTATCCTTGCAGAAGTCAGGATTGCAATTAGGTTGGAAGTAGCGCTTTTGTAATTGCTTACACACTGTTTCCTGATTGCAAAACAATCACGTTTAACGTTCTCAAGCAACAAAAGTCTACAGTCTTTAATCATAAAGTATGAATCTACGATGGCAAACAGGCAAACAATTGAAGTTGTAGACAGAACTCTTTAGGATATCTGCAGTAATAAGCACATGGTGTCAAATCAAACAAAATCAAATATAATTTATTTAAGTCGGTTAGATAGGTCATGGTTCAGGCATAATCTTTAAAAAATTATTCGTTAGGACGTAATTATTTCAATAATACAGTGAAAGCCGCGTGATTAGCTTAATTTAATAAGTAAACATCACGGGCTTCGCTCACTTGAGGCATAATCCTAATAGACGACCTTTTCATCCGCCATCAAAATTCCATGCAGGCGTATTCACAGTTAGTATTTACCCAATATCTATAAAAAAGTATTCAATATATCAAGACACTGAAAGATTTTGGCAGTTGGCGCACACTCACAATTAAAGGTTGCACGAAGTATCATGCTGTCTCTTAATGTTCTATAGAAAAATCTATTTGTTATGCTCCTTTCAGTGTTACGCATTCGCTAAATCGCGAGCAATAACTTGTTTAACCTGTAAGCCATGTTTGTTATATTGCCTATAGCCTGGACGCGAAGAAGGATTCAATGAACGGTCTCTATATGTCTCTGTTGCACGCGCATAATTATTTGCTGTCGCGCTCGCACAGATGCGATGACCGACTGCTGTCATCAGAAATTACTACTATTTTGACAAATGACACAGTCTAAAAAGTAAAAGGTCAATGTACGAAATTCTTTGTGCTTCGCGTCCGTGCTATACCTACCTGTATTTTTCTGTATAAGTAACAGTTATTTTTCGATTTCAGGTACTTAGTTGCAGTAATTACCATCCGAAACATTGTGTGATTTAGTAAAAATTTTCTATGTAGACTTTTAATTACTAAACTTGTAAAATCTTCTCTCAAAATAAACATTATTATTTTATATTTTGTTTTTTAATTCAGGGAACACTGACTCACTAAATGGAACGCGATCATAAAAATGCGGAAATCCAAAACTTGTTTTCTCTTTTTCACTCGTTCCATTGTTCCTTTCCTTATCTTACTATCTCATTCTTTCGCTCTGCCTGGTGCCTCCCTCAGTTGCGCAGTGATATCTCTTTGCTTTGCCCTCAGTATAAAAAAAAACTGCGTTAAAATCTTGAGCTCCAAAGCTATTTAAATTTTTATCAAAATGATGACCCCTCTGGCTCGAATTTCCAACAAACTTGGCAGAAATGTAATGACCAACTTTGTACGAAACCATTCTCATGGAGGAGTTCCTGGCGAGGTAAGTTCCAAATTTGAATGATTACGAGAGTTACGTAACATTTTAACTATTTTACTGAATATTGTATAACTGTCATTTGTTTATCGTTAACTTATTGTTAAATTTTAAAAAGCAGTTAAAATAATTAACTTCTCATAACTTGATGACTTATTTATAACCTCATTACCTTTAGCCTTTTTTATAAAATTAGTAGCGTTAATACATAAAAAGAAAAGATAAGAAATAATTTCTTTGATGAAAACATGAAGCAATAAATAATAAAAATTAACAGCACAATAAAAAAAAATATACAATTTAATTTCGTCCAATAGGTACCAATTCAGCACATGCTGTGACCGGTAAGGATCACAACATTGGTTTTCAGTTGGCTCTTTATTTAGATGACGACCCGACGATAATGACGATATGCAATTATATGTTCCAGAACCTACCGTTTGACATCTCCAACCGATACAAGTTGACAGCTCTGTTCATTGTCTTTGCTGGATCTGGCCTCTCTGCGCCATTCCTAATCACTCGTCATCAACTTCTCAAGAAATAAATTGTATTCAGGTACAATAAATAATGCTTGAAATATTAAAGTGCTGATATTAATACTAATGATTTATCCTTTGTAAGTTTTGTTAATAAAAATCTAAAATTCAGGCCAGATTTATGTTGTAGTTATTCAGATATCAAAGTTTTATCTTACCTCGTCAAGTTGCTTAACCCATTACGCGTCCTAGGGACCACAGTGGTCTCTAAGCATTTTGTGTCGCGGGGGATTTTTTTCAGGATGACTTTTATCAGACAGGCTAATTGTAAGTATTCAGAAGTGAAGCCAATGGCCTGTCCTACGTTCTAGTATTTTTGGGTGGACAATATTTTGTGCGTTTAATATTTTTTTAACAGAAATTGTTTTGGTTATTTGTACCGGCCGCCATTTATATTGCGCCATTTTGAGTTGAATTTTGGATTTTATTAACAGTAGCATAGAGTTCATTTTGACCCCTGGTAATGTGCTATATATAAAAAACTATGCCTTTTTTTAGTAAATAAATTTATTATTACTTATTATATTTATCATAAACATATTCTTATTTTTTATTTTTTATACTGTATATATTAGGGAACATACCTAAAAATAAATAAAGAGGAATAAACATAATAAAGTTAGGTGTATGTCCGTTTATATGTGGCAAGGGCAGATAATTTCCTTAGTATGGGGATGCTAAACGGGTTAAATGTGACTTTAAAATAACAACAATGTTATATTATCCTTGCCACTGAGGCCCACTGTCTTAGATATTTGTATTCTGAAATTGTAGAATTACACAGACACAACCCCTAGCCAAGTATTCGTTTTGAGCACTAGTGACCTAGAAATTTAGGTATTTTACAAAGTAAGGTGAACATTATTTGGTAAAATTACATTAATGACAATTCTATGATCCCTATCACCCTCTGTGCACACTTGTCTAGGGCCCCAGGCATATCTAAGGAGAGAGAGGAGAAAATTAGTTTCCTCTGCTTCAAACCCTTCCCATCTCTAGAGCAAGCCCACAGAGTACATTAATACCCACACAACACCACATCTCAAATTATTACATACTGATATGTTTAAGTAAACTAACAAGTATGTAGAACCAATAAAAATAAATTTGAACCTACAGATCGATTAAATTATTTTGTACCTAAATTTCTCCTTTGCAATAGGTTACAGATGAACTTCAACATGCTTAGTACAAACTGCATACTTTTAACAGTAGTAATTTTTCCTACCTAAACTGGTGTGAATGCAAAATCTGCATTATAATGTCAGGATCGTGGTTGTGGTTGGTCCCTTGATTCGGCTCCAGATAGTGCTTTCTTTCACTAAGCTGCCAAAATAGATTTTAAGCTAGGTACTTGTACTTAGGAGTGCTGTTCCAAAGACATAAATGTATCTTTAGTCAGGATGTTGTTACCTAAATATTTTTTTAAAAAAGAGTTAAGTTTTTATTAGTTTTATTATTATAAGTATTTTTATTACAATGTCAATGTTGTTTCAGATGCAATTTGTTCTGTTCCATAATGGTGGCAATAAGTGAAGATCTTTAGATTTAAGTTAGAACAATGGTTGTACATTAAATCACCTAAGTAAACATTTCAAAATCAACAGTATTTTTCTTTAAAGAATAAACAGCAGATGCCCCTGGTCCCACCCGGTATAAATATTTGTGTTCCTAAGTAGTGAGATACTGTGGCATTTGTATCTGTATGAATTTTCAACAATAACTTGACGAGGGGTTACGAAAATATTTTTTAATATTATTTTTATTATTTATTATTAGTAATAGAAATATTCCACAAAGTAACACATGCTCATAAAATAGAATATTTCTGTATTAATATTTTTGATGCTTCTAATATATATTAAAAATGCCGCAGTGTATCTGTCTGCCTATCTATCTGTTACCTTTTCTCATAGAGCAACATGGTATCCTACAGTGGCCAATGGAGACTGCTTTGCCAATGCTCTATGCCTTTTCAGAATCAACCTAGATGGATTTAGTCGAGAGAATATCTTAAGGACTTAGGCTACCTACTTAAATAAGAAATAGAGCTAAACTGCTGAACCAATTAAACTCAAAATCGGCCAAGTACGAGTCGGACCCGGGCATGAAGGGCTCCTTACCATTATCAATAATTAATTTTTTTATATATTTGAGTTGATTGAATGAAAGGTTAATTGCGGTTAATGATTTATGACGTATTAAAAAAAATGCTATTTATTGAAAAAAAAAAATTCCCCCCATTTTTGACGACAGTGCCTAAAGTGCAATTTTACCAAAAAAAACTACTTACTAGATCTCGATCAAACCAATTTTCTGTGGAAGTTTGCATGGTTAATGTACATATATTTTTTTAGTTTTATTTTTCTCTTATTTTAGAAGTTACTAGGGGGGAGGACACACATTTACCACTTTGGAAGTGTCTCTCGCGCAAACTATTCAATTTAAAAAAAACGATATTAGAAACCTCAATATCAATTTTGGAGACCTATCCATAGATACACAGGTATGGGTTTGATGAAAAAAAATATTTGTGTTTTAGTTCTAAGTATGGGGAACCCCAAAATTTATTGTTTTTTTTTTCTATTTTTGTGTGAAAATCTTAATATGGTTCACAAAATACATCTACTTAACCAGTTTCAACAGTATAGTTCCTATAGTTTCGGAAAAAGTGGCTGTGACATACGGACGGACAGACAGACAGACATGACGAATCCATAAGGGTTCCGTTTTTTGCCAATTGGCTATGGAACTCTCAAAATTAATGAGGGCCTTTATGTCTTGCGCGGCAGTGTTCGTGTTCGATAATTTTTCGCAACTTTACGAATGTGGGCGCGCTTATTCGTAAACCAAACTGAAATTTGCACTTATAGTTGGTATAAATAGTCATTATTATTGTTAATTTTGTCACCTGTCACCGTTCGTTAGGATTGGTATAAGAAATAGTCCTATGTGTGAGGCAAAATATTAAAATTTTAGTATCATTATCATCTATAACAAATTGTCGAGCGTTCGTTTACGATATATTTTTGTTTTCTTGTAACACCGAAAATTAAAACATTTAGAGTCTAAAGCTCATGTTTGAATGTGGGGTTTTTTTTTTTTTTTAATATTATAATGGGCTCGCACGGTCTTAGCAGACCATTTATGCATTTGCCAGAGTCAAAGTCAATTATATTATATCGTATCGTGGCGCGGGCGTTACCGCGCGTCCTCGTTTTCAAGTCCCAAGATTGGGCGGGAGATTTGGTGTGGATCCTCAGACATTGCGCGTCATGTCCTGTTTATTACTTCATAATTCACTATTCATGAGCCTTCGCTGCACAATTCTTAACACGCTTTTGTAAAACATTGCTAAAATATAAACATCGAAAGTCACTAAATGAATTTAGAAAAATTAAACAGAAAAAAACACCACTCCTTAAGATTCGCGCCAAAACTCTCATGTGGGGTTTTAGTGTTAAATCTGTCAAACTGCCTATACATATTCATTGTGTATGGTAGTGTGTGTACGTCAACCGTTTGTTTTGCAATCAATAATTGGCGTTTTCAAAAGGCCACTATACTCAGCTGCGTTCTGTTGACCAAAAATTAATGCGCTATGACGTCACTTCCCAACCGCATTCAACGCATTGGCTGCACATGCTCGGAAGTAGAGCAGTGGATGCGCTGTGAAAATAGTGAACAGCCGTATTGTTATTTTTTACATTATATTAATGCAAGATTAGAACGCACGTTCCAAAACCTGCCGAATAATTATCACCCGTAAACTTGAACAATCAACCCGTTTTGGAACGGGTTCGGAATTTCAATGACTATGTTTCTGTGACAAAAACAATGTTCAGTAGTATGTAGATATATAGTAAAGTATATATCCAAATGCCACGTCGGTACCACTATACTGATTTGAAGAACGTAAAAGCTTGAGACCGTTCCCGGACTTCCAGGTCTAGGTCTCTTCCAAGTGGAGTATCTAGGGCTATTTTCCAGGAAGGGCCCCTGAGCAGTGTTGGAGTGGCCATATAGCAGGAGGCAACGAATACTACGGGCTTCGCGCATAAGGGGGCCACGTGCCTAGGCAAAATTAACATATTCGTGTTATTATTATTATTTCTAATATTAATATTATTCGTTATCAGTTGTTTGCCATACTAAAATTTCAAATAAAACATCGTGGTTATTCAGGTCACGAAGCGAGCATTGCTCTCTCTTAATAAATAATCCGTTGTATTGAAGAGTTGTTTTTTTTCCTGATCTGACTATGAAGTTGGCTGATGCAGCCATTTCTGCTTCACCAGACTTTTGAGGCGAGACTCCGGCTCACAACGCTCAAGGGCTCCCCGCGGGGGGAGCCTCGGCTGGGGTTGTCGCTCTTAGGGTCGTCCCTTTGAAAAGCGTGAGCCACGAACCCGAAGGTGAGTCAGCGCCAGGGAGGGAGTTTCCCGTTACGCTGTTGCGATTGCGATTGAGTGAGGGCGAGAAGCCTCGTTTGATACCTCGTATATGAGGTAGGTCCGTGCGTTCACCGACGAACCCGGGAACATCGGCGTCGTGTGAGGGGGGAGGCCCTATTAGAGGAGGTCGTTGAGACTAAAACTTGATGAGCAAAATTGCTAAATATATAGTATTAAGTTAAGTTGATTTGTGGAGTGCTTATCACCAAATACCAAATTTAAAATTTATTAAATGCTCTGTTAAAAGGTAAAGGAAATGTGCACGATCAGTCAATCCGAATAAAAAAAATCTGGTGTATCTTACCATTTTCTCAGCTAGCTTAAGTTGAGCAGAGTTAAAGCTATCTCAAACTAATTGAATACTTCGTTAAGACGTGAGGGAATAGTACACCGTTTTAGTTGTGGTAAAATTAATTTCCTTGAGAAATCATCTTGATCGGGATAAAAGTATTCTAAAATTAGGTTATTTGGGTGCTGCGTAAAGCAGAAACCAACTAACAGACTTTTACATTTATTTATTTGATAGGATTTATTACGGGTATCTAGGAAAATAATATTCAGTTAAAAAATATAAACAAGGTTAGTGATCCAGATGTTACTGAAACTTTTATTGGCCCTGGATTTCCCTGATTTTTTGATATGTTGTTCTTAGTAAATATCTTATTTTAGGGTAAATATAAAAAAAAAACTTGATAGCTCGAAAAATCAGGAGTGGCATTATAAGGCCCGGTAGTAAGATGAGGTACCATGAAACAAATAACATTGAATAAATAATAATAATACGGGTCATTCAATAAATACTTAGCCTACAAAAGAAAAACGAAAATTTTGTAAAAGTGGCAATTCATTTTTCCACAAAATCTCCGTTTAGCTCAATTCACTTGTCCCAGCGATGCTCCAACTTTTTCAACGCGTCCAAAAAAAACGTTTTCCCAAGGTCTGCAAAATAGGTCTCCGTGGCGGCGAAGACCTCCTCATTCGACCTATTAACCTAACTATTCGAAATCTATTCCCGGCGAGTGACTTTTTCAGGTTTGGAAACAACAAAAGTCACAAGGGGCCGTCTGGAGAATACCGTGGATGGGGCAGCAATTCATAGCGCAATTCGACCAATTTGGCCTCGGCGACGGCGCAGGTGTGAGCCGGCGCGTTATCGTGGTGGAAAAGCACTTTTTTCTTCGCCAAATAAGGCCGATTTCAATGCGGCGTCGAATCGGCCCGAAAGTTGGCATAGTAGAGCCCCGTGATTGTTTCCCTTCTCAAGGTAATCGATGAGGAACACACCTTGCGAATCCCAGAAACGGTGGGCATCACCTTCCCGGCCGATAGAACAGTCTTCACCTTTTTCGGAGCAAGTTCATCGGGTGAATTCTACTGTTTGGACTGTTCCTTGGTCTCTGGCGTGTACCAGTGAATCCATGGCTCATCACGAAAATCCGACGTACGGCCACGACCAAACTCGTTGAACCAATTCTTGACGATCGCCTTCGAAGGATAAGAGCCACCGTACACAGCATCCAAGTGATCTTTAATTTCGCGGCGCGTTTTCCCGTCCAAAAATAAAAATCGAATCACCGAACGATATTGCTCTTTTTCCATTTTTATAAAACTGACCGACACGCTCGCTTCCAAAGGCTATAAAAAAACTAAAGAACGGAATTTAATGAAACTTTGACAGTAGGCTACTAAAAGAATGTACTGCACGAAAGTAAATCAGTTTCGTAATAGCAGCGCCATAGGGAGGTGAGGCTAAGTACTTGTTGAATGACGTAGTACACATTCTTTTTCTTCAGAATAGTATAATTGCTTATAAACTAAACAGTGGTATGATAGGTCACGTTACTTACATTTAAGTGTAAATATATTTACGACACATAAAATTGGATTTCATTTTACAAATATTGCAACGACCTTATCTAAATATTCAACTTAATGATTAATTGATGATAATAATTTCACGGTGGCTGCTGGGTGTGCGACAAGGTCCTCACTTTTCTTTTCTTTTCTTCGGTATGTCTACAACAATCCTTTAGCAGCAACTCGACGATAAGTTACGTAGTCGTAATTTGCAATTTTGTATAGCTGCCAAGCATTGAGAGTTGCCATATAAAAACAATGAAAAAAAAACCTTTTTTTGCCTCGGATAGAGGTTCTGTACAAACCACTAGTTTGATCAGACCTGTCTACTCCGCCCATGTTCTCATTATAGGTTTATATGACAGCAGTTTTATCAAAACGTATGTATTTTTTTAATTGCTGAGAAAATCGTTTGACTTTATTAGGTGGTTCAATTATTTTTGAATTAAATGATATTACTATACTATTGTCGTTTCATTTGCAAACTAAGATCTGCTTGGGTCGACTCGATTTGTAGGTGAATGTGCGCTTCCTCAGAGCGGCCTCCGGAGCCACACAGGGACTTCGAGCTCCTTCTTCTCCATTATCTAAAAGACCTGGCAAAACATAAAAAACATGAAATATTAAGACTAAATATTAAGAATACAAAGAAGTTTGCAAGAGCAGACCAGGCGCTGACTCACGTTCGGGTTCAAGGCTCACGCTGGTCGAAGGGACGAACCAAAGAGCGACAACCCAAGCAGAGGCTTTCCCCACCTCCCCTCCTTCAGAGTCTCGCCTCAAAAGTCTGGTGAAGCAGTAATGGCTGCATCAGCCAAATGCAGTAGACAGTTCAAAAAAAATGGCCAATGTGCATCTTTCTATCTTTTTGAAGTCTTTGTTCACTGGAAAACTGGAAAAGGACATTTAGACATAAGATGTTCACGAATTGTACCTGTAGCTCTCAATTGCCTATCACTCAGTTCATCAAATATAAGAATAGACGAAATAAAATGTCATAAAACAAATAAAATTGAGTGTTCGATCGAGTTTAGGAATATAGATAAAAGGAGTGTATTTTACTACCAGGTGTTATAACGCCACTTTTTTTTAAAACAAAAATCTTTATGAAATGTGTGAAATTTAAACACACTGTAACTATTCACATATATTTTAATATTAATTCTATACGATATTATAAGCTTAAGTAATAACTACAAAACTGTTTTACTCTTACTTACCTTTGTGTAGACATGTCTCAATGAAATTACACTGTCAATTTATAAACATGTCTGAATTTGGAAATCCTACATGCAAAGTGATAATTGTTAAGTAACCGTTTCTAATTATAATAACATATGATGATCTTTGTTTAAACAATTAAAAGAAAAAAATATTAGAGGTAGATCGTAGATCTAACACTCTTTTCATGGCGTTATTAAACGTAATATATTACTATGAAACTGGCTCTCTATCCTTTCACACGTCTAACTCCTCTAACTTTCGGCTATTTTCTTTGACACAACCTAACATAATAAATAAAGATTGTTTATTTATTTTCCTATAAAATCACCTATTGGCACTTTCATTACTATAAATAATAATCTTTGTTTATTTACTTTTTGACGTAATATATTTGACATCTCAATCTGTCATAGAATTAAAATCCCATATCAAACCTCTCTGTATTACTCATAATCGCCATATACTAAAAATAAAAAACTAACCTCATGTAAATAAATCTGACGAGAGTTCTGTCTTACGAATTTTATATGAATTTTCTATCAGGACACGTGACCCGACGCGAGTTTAACATTATTTACCAATACCAAAAAAAGTGCACAACGCCGCTAAAGAAGTTTTCGTTCAAAAAAAGTTTTGGTCGCGGGCCGCATCAGATTTCAAATCGGGCCGCAGTTCAACGATCACTGAATCCTAAAAGGAGTGTATTCGTATCTCGATGACATCACCATTTGTGGAATATATCAGTCGGGTAATGACGAAAAACTGCACAAAGGAATTGTTCACTTTACATAGGGGTTTTGGCTTGACGTGGTCAAATTCTGGGACAGAAAAATTATTATATAAGTAACCAGTAGTATAGACCCTCTTCAATATCTTTATCGTAATAATTTAGTATCAAAGCCATTTTTTTTAAAAACAAAAAGTGTTTGAAGTTAGGTTATGAAAAATGTTGACTGTGAAAGCTGAAGCCTGTAACGTAGTTATTTCCTTGTAAAATGTGGATATTTGTATTATTTGCTGATTATGTTTCTGTCAATAAGAAGGATGAGGTACTCTGCAAATAAAATAAAAACAAACAAGCTATATTTATTTTTAATACCTAAGTATTAGGTCCTTACAAATGAAATTGATGTTTTATAGAACTGGCCACTTTGATCTCAAAAATTCGTCGTTTGGTTAAGATTTCCTATATTCTTAATTTTAAAACCAATGAGTAAGTTGTATGAAAATAAAAGTAATTATAGCATTTGAGACTTAAATAAAAAAGAAACACCACATTACATAGGATAAGCGAAAAACATAAGCGATTTTCAATAATGTAGAGTTTTCTAGTCGACGCCCACGATACAGCGTTTCGATACATGAGGAATAAGTCTACCACGACTGTTTTGACAACGTTCTCTCTATAGCGATACTGCACGATTTTTCAATTGTAACTTGTCTTAGGCCCCTGGTCTTCCATTTTTAAAATGCGTTTGCCTACTACTGCTAATCACAATTTTTGGACTGTGTCAAGTAACTGTTGTTGATTTACAAGAAAATGACGCTTAGCTAACGAATCAATCCATTCAACTATTATAGCTTCTTCTTCTTTTGTAGGATATGGTTCGGGTCCCATATTACATACTTCAGTACTTATACCGTTAATTTTGTTGAAAAAGGTTTCATAAGGAACTTCGTGTTTTTGTGCAGCTGTTTTTTTCGAAATTCTGATGACATGAATATCTTCAATAGCATTTGCCACTTTGTTGGGGGGTGTAGGACATTATTGGTGTTATATTTTCCTGTGCGTATATAAATTTCCAGAGCAAAGATGTAGTTGGGATTTTCATCAGTCAGACTTGTGACTCGGTAGCTCAGTGGTAGAGCGCTTACACGGAATGAACGGAAAGGGTTGCAGGTTCAAGTCCTGGCTCGGGATTAATCTTTTGACTACATCTTTGCTATGAAAGTATTTATTTATATTGATAGATATGGCATGTATAATATATGTTCTTATCTCTATTAGAATATATATTTATATCTATATATATTATATTAATTATTATTATTATTATTATATTATATTAATATAACTATTGAGACCTTGGGCAGGCAATCCTAAGTTCCCTAGTATAGTTCCCTATAAAAAGTAGCTTGTTAGAAAAAGCCGAAAGAGCAATCTAAAATTACTTAGGTAAAAAAGAATATATAATCACTGAATTTATTGTCTCTAATTGGGGATAACATGACTGACAAAATGTTTATTCCAAGACTATTCTTTGCGAAAAATGTTGAATCAGTAATGGAAATTGGAATGATGAAAATGTTTAAATAAACGAAAAACAAAGAATTTTGATAAAATAAACACTTAAAAATGATGTCCATTATTTGTTTACTTTGTCTCGCAAACGCGCACTTTCTGAGCTTTAGAAAAATCTGTGTTTAAGAATGATTGAAAATCATTTACCTCTTAGCAAATTCCTTTAGAAAATTCCAAAATTTATACCCCTATTTTTACAGAAAAAATCCCACACATTAAAAAAATGCATGATCAAGGGTGTTATAACCATACAGCCAAATAATTAAGAAATTATCCAAAGTGTTGCTAACTTCTAAAATGACTTAGAACACTTTTATTTTTTAGTTTCAAAATGTGATTGCCATGACTAGGGTAGGTTCCAAGACTGGATATTCTTCCTTATAAATTAAAACTACATTTTAATTTTATTTAAAACCATATTACACACAGCGCTGCCTATACCAAACAATGGATACAAATACATATCATACATAATTACACTCAGACTCAAGACAAACAACACAAATGTTTATTACATAAATTTTTGTCCTGTGCGGGAATCGAACCCACATTATCCGCACAGCAGTCGGCCACACTACCAACTAGGCTGCGAGGGAGATATTTTGGCTTGTGGGCCAAATTGATTTATCTGTCAATGTCAAATATCAGTTGCAATTGAAATTTATGAGCTTGTCTGTAATCTGTTTGCTTCATATTTGCTTAAAAATCACAATCAAAAGCCAGAAAATCTAAGAGCAAGCGGAAACGAAAGTAAAAAAGTAAATAAACTTTAGCTGTAACTGTCAAATTTTGACAACTGGTGGACAACTACTTTTAACTAAAACAAAACCAACTCAACTACAACTTATTTTTTTTTTTTTTTTTTTTTTTTTTTTTTTTTTTTTTTTTTTTTCTGAGCTGACTATGCAGTTGGCTGTTGCAGCCATTACTGCTTCACCGGACTTTTGGGGCGAGACTCTGAAGGAGCCTCAGCCCATATAGCGCCCAACGCTCAAGGGCTTCCCGCGGGGGAAGCCTCGGCTTGGGTTGTCGCTCTCGGGGGCGTCCCTTCGACCGGCGTGAGTCTCGAACCCGAAGGTGAGTCACCGCCAGGAGGGGAGTTCCCCGTTACGCGGGTGCGGTTGCCTACAACTTATACATGGTATCTTGTGGTCGTTTGCTGGACCATCGCCTAAGCTGTAAAAAAATGGCGACATCAGGCAGGGGCCTAAAATACGTTGCTGGCAACACTGCAGAGTTCATTGTTTACAAAAAAGGCAAGCAAAAAGGTTATCCACAAATTAGAAAGAAAATTGATTATTCTGTTTGCTTGTCCTAAAATTAACTATACCGCATTTTTTGAATCCTTGATAAGAAATAAGGTACGTTGGCCTACATCCGCGTCTTCACTTTCATCGAACTGTATTCACTCATTTTGAGACCTGTGGCATCATTCCTAAATCACAATCAATTAAAACTGTGACTTGATACTCATTCATATTAAATATTCAACATAATTGCAGCCTTTCATTATCTAGGATAGTTTATAATTTAGTTATGTAAGTTCATTCATTTGTAGTTAAATGCATTAGTCCATTGTATATTCCTTTACAGATTGACCTGGCTGATAAAAATAACCTTTTGGACTAGTTACATAAAAACTGATGCGATGCAGGCTTAATGTACTGAATGTAAAATAGCCATTAAATAACAAGAT
Organism: Apoda limacodes; assembly: GCA_946406115.1. NCBI lineage: Eukaryota > Metazoa > Arthropoda > Insecta > Lepidoptera > Limacodidae > Apoda > Apoda limacodes. Next base: position 46,543,675 of record OX291540.1, read on the forward strand.
TAAGATCAATGTTGTGCCAACTGCCAAGGTTTATCATTATGCATGTCATAAGTTGACAAAACGTTAATGGTAATCATCTTGTGAAAATGTATTTACATTAGTTTTAAACTTTTAATAAAATGACTGAAACTTCAATTTATTTACATTAGTTTTAAACTTTTAATAAAATGACTGAAACTTCATGCTATATTCTCGACAACGGAGCATATACTGCTAAGGTTGGATTTTCTTTTAACGAACCAAAAATTGTTCCTAACTGCATTATGAAAGCAAAATCAGAAAGACGTCGCCCTTTTATTGGCTCCCAAATTGACGAGTGCAGAGATGCATCTGGACTTTTTTATATCCTGCCATTTCAGAAAGGCTTTCTAATCAACTGGGATGTTCAGAAAAACATTTGGGACTACATATTTAGCAAAGAATGCTGCCCTGTAAACTTTAATGAAGTGCCCCTTATAGTTACTGAACCTTTATACAACTTTGCTTCCATACAAGAGGCTATGACTGAAATTTTCTTTGAGGAATATGAATGTCAAACTTTGCTACGAATAAATGCAACAGATCTAGCCGAATATCAATACAGGAAAAAACATAACAATCAGTGCACAGTTGTAGTAGACTCTGGTTATAGCTACACTTACATTGTTCCATATATTAATGGAAAAAAATACCGGGAAGGTATAAGACGAATAGATGTTGGTGGCAAAGTTTTGACAAATCATTTAAAAGAAATTTTGTCCTATAGGCAACTAAATGTAATGGATGAAACATATGTCATCAATCAAGTTAAAGAAGACTCATGTTTTGTGTCTCAAGACTTCAAAAATGATATGGAAAAAGCTAGAAAAAAAGGTAAAATCTAATAATTTTGCTATAAATGAGGGAGAGTGCATAGTGTAGATGCACCTCTGTGGTATAATTTGTGGTCATTTGTTTTTAGGGTTCTGTTCCTCAAAAGGTAAAAGGCAACTTTTATAGGATCACTTCATTGTCTGTCTATCTGTGAAGTCTTTCATCTCAGGAATGTGTTAAGGAATATCCTAAGGTCTCCTGGGGCTGTAAAAAAAACCAGCTTTGAAGCCTATGCAACAAAAACAGACTTATAATAACATGGAAATAAATCCTGCCCAATATACATATTGTTAATGAGATTCAAAATTTGCATTTTTTTTTAGTTTAATCTTGAGGATGTTGACCTTAGACAGAGAATACCAATCTTTCATCCTTTTTAAATGATCTAACTACTTCTTCATTATAGCCCTCAGCTTATGAATTTGAAATGTGTTGAAGTAAAAAAAACATTTAAATTGTTTTTAGGATACAATAAAATTGTGCCCATCTGAGAAATATAGTATGCACATAGGCCATTGCAAGGTGTAGTAAACAGTGACTACCTGACACCAAAAAAAAATTAAAGAAAATTTGATTGACCATACACTAACCAAACATGTTACTAAGCTGTTGATATGCACTATTTTTATTATTTTCAGGACCAGATAATACAATAGTTAAAGATTATGTCTTGCCTGACTACACAACAATCCGAAGAGGTTACCTTCGTGATATTGTGAAACCTGATGAAGATTTAGACCAGCAAACCCTAAGACTAGGTAATGAAAGGTTTTCAATACCTGAATTGCTCTTTCATCCTTCTGACGTAGGCATTCCACAGATGGGTATACCTGAAGCAATAATGCACTCAATAGATGCCTGTCCTAATGAACACATGGAAAATTTACTAGAAAATATTGTACTTTATGGTGGAAGTACACTGTTTCCCGGCTTCCGTGACAGAGTATACAATGAAGTCCGTGCATTTGCTTTAGACCACTTTGATGTCAATGTTACTATTGCAGAAAATCCTGTCACATATGCTTGGGAAGGTGGAAAGCATATATTTAGAGACCCAGAATTTTATTCCTTTTCCATGACTAGAGAGGAGTATGAAGAAGAAGGGAAAGCACTGGCTTTTGAAAGATTTGATGTATAACCTCGGATCAAGTGAGGTGATCTTTTGAGTAGGTACCTTGCTTGTTAAGTTAATGGTAATTTGAATAAGACTGTTGACATTATTGTGACTGAGCTGTGCTGATAATTGTGTTAAGATATAATGAATTATTAATCTTATATGTCATTAAACATTTTATTGTCTATGAAATTGTTTCAGTGTATCCATAAAATACTGGACAAATCCTAGTTTCATGCGCCAACAACGGTACTATATAAACTAGCATGTAGATACTTAAGGAAAATTTTTACTTTGTAATTGAAGACATTTTCTTAAAGACATTATTATATGGCACACACAGTCAATTCAAAGTTAAAGGAAAAAAAAGGAATTATTAAAAGAAAAAATGGTCCTCACTCATATGTATAATTTATAAACTATATACTTATACATCCAAAAAGTTTCTCATTTACATTTTATAGTACCACTAGCGGTCCCGGCGAACGTTGTTCCGCTGCCGTCCCTCTGTAAACCGACGAAATTGGGTTTTAGAGTCTGGCCCCCACTTAACAGATCGAGATAAAAACTATCCTATCTTTATGTTAGAACAAATAACAGATAAATACGAAGTTTGATCAAACAACATGACAAGTAATTTTTATATATATAGATATTTAAATGATGCCAATAATAGAGCAAACAAGTGCAGAACCTACGCTGTCTGTGTGCCTGACCTATAAATAACTCTACCTTTTGAACTGTGATAGGTATAATACTCAAATATATAGATTTGGTCAGAGTAACTAAAAGGGGGCACAAGGGAAAAAATCACTCCGATTTCCTGAAAAATAATCCTACTTGATTATTATAATTGCTTAAGTTTTGTGCAAAAAAACAGTTTCAGATTTAAGTTAGAGGTCACAATAATTCGAAAACTATGTTAAGGTACAAAAGACATCACCTACTAAAATTTTAACTAACGGATTCAATAAAACGTGGCAGAATTACAAGATTGTAATCTGTGAAATGCAGACACCCGGCACAGTGGTTCGATTTTTATAAAAAGTGGACATGAGACCTGACATCTAAAGTAAGACCATTTTTATTGAAAAAAAAATTATGAAATATTTGTGTGGAGAATATAAACTATTTTTTTATTCAGATTGTTTTAGTTTAAGAGTATAACTTATAATCAAAGTAAAAAACATCTTAAAAAATCTGAAAAACCGGTCAAGTGTGAGTTGGGACAAAGTAAACTGTATTGAAGCACAAACTTTACTTTGTCTTTGTGTACTTGTCCCAATACATCAACATAGGTCGCGGCTAGTTTACTAACTGGAAATAAGTTTAAAATCGCAAAAAAAATTTTTTTTATGTAACAACAACTTTAAGGTTTTCAGATTTTACCTTTATGTATAGTATTTTATAATCTGTGATGTAGGTATGCTAAATGGCATTGCTTCTTGCCAAATTTCATTATTCTAGGTCCATGGAAAGTACCCCATAGGTTTTGGTTTATTTGTGTTACAATATGCGACAAAAAAAAACTGTAGTTTGGGCATATTTTTTATTGCATTGACTTAGAACAGTGGTACCCATACTTTTTTCTATGAAGATTTACCTACTAAAAATGTATGACTGGAAGATCGACGCTTGTACCTATAGAACTTTTAATTAGTAAATAAAACTAGGTGTAAAATAGGTATAAATTTGTGTTTAAGACTGCGGTATAGGCTAGACCGCGTAAATACACCGTTTTAGTGCAAATTTTGTGGCTGAACTATAGCACCTAAAGGATTGTAAAAAATACATGTTATAAAACTTGCTTTTGTCTAGAGCATTACCTAAATGAGTCAATTTCATTTATGGTATTGAATGCAATAAAAAATCTGGAAGTAACCATTGTTTCAACACTTGGGCAAATTTATAAAGCGTGTATTGCATTCTATTGTAATGAAAGTTGATTAAATAATTAGAATAGCTTGTTATATGCATTGACTCTTAGTTGTAGAAAAAACTAAAAAAATGTGTAATGATTTTTAGTACATTTACATACACAAAGTTATTATTACAGAAATTATATTACAAGATCCCAGAGCAATCTAGGCTGACATCTTATTTTCACATAGATGAAACCCTAGGTTCTCAGTAGCGTCTCATGTTCTTTGAATACCTGCGTGCTTGTGGAGCTACCCTTGTGACACCTGGGTATGTACCAAGTAAGAAAGATATAAAAATAAGGGTTCCTTAACTAAAATTTTAAATGGCTGATTTTTATATATGTTTTGTAGAATATTATTCTAAAATAGTACCTATTATAAGTGTCAGACACTTTCCGTGGGCCAAAACTTTTGTCAGACGCTTTAAAGCTCCACAAAAATTGGGAGAGATTGATATTATTTTATTTAAACAAGTAATTTTTTTGCTCAAACAATATACGACGATCGGCCTCAAAAACTCTTGCGATCAACCGTTTGGGTACCTCTCAAAATCTAATAACTTCTTTCAAGAAGAACCCGATACAGTATTCCTTAGAGAAAACATTGGCAGGGAGCTCATTCCACAACCCAAGCGCTCGCGGGAGGAAGTTTCTCTGAAACCGCATGGTACGCGACCATTTAGGTTTTAAAGTGTGAGAATGAATTCCCTGCGTGCGATGGTAGAAAGTAGCAGTGGACTTCATTCCGAACAATTCCTCAGACTTAAGGGGCATATAGCAGCAGGGCAATGTATATCGGTTATAGAAACCTTTCCTGTATGCAAAATGGTGTTCATGATTGGTCATATTAGAATATTAGAAACGTTTCTACAACGCGGAAAGGGGCCCTGATTTAGAACGTTTAAGTGATATAGTTATTGTATTGCAGCTCCGCTTGGGGCTAACTAGATACATATTTGTCATATATACGTTGTTCTTTGTGACTTCAGTAATATACTAGGGAATTTTAAACACTAGTATCACTATGAAGTGATAAACCGGCCACGCAAACACTGATATACAACCATTGAGTGTTAAGGTAGTGATTGCTATTCCTTCCTATTACAAATTTAATTACTGTTGTGTCGACCATCTATAAACGAAGTTTGGAGACCATAATAATTGATAAGTTATTATTTGTTTAATGTTAATGCTTCTGTATTCTGTAACGAGCGATAGTATTGTTATAAATAGTTCAATATCACTTGCGCTTGCATTTTTATTGATATTCTTGTAGTATATTAAGGGTTTTTTTTGCATGCCTAATTCATTAATATTAAGGCAAAGAAATATATATTAATTAGCAAATATTTTTAAAACTGACATATAGAATAGATATAGTATAGTATATAGTAGAATAGATTGAATAGAGTTGCGGTTTCTCAAATACAACCGATTTACAACATCTCGCAGCCATAATAAATTTTAGGTCCTGTAAAGATATCACAGTGAAGCGATATGTGACTTTTTAGTGATAAATAGGAAATAACAAAGTTGTTATGTACCTAGTGATATTTAAGCCTTGTAAATACTTTTTTAACAACTTTTGAGTGTTAATGAAGGTCCGATTAGGACAATTTTAGAGCAGTTGTTAACGGGAGCTGCTTAAACGCAAATGTGTTGTAAATTCATTATAACGGGAGCTGCTGTATCACGGTTTAGCAGTGATAGTGACTATTTAAACACCAGTGTTATATTAGTTATTTAGGAGCCAAATTAATATGGCTTTGCTTCATAACGATACCATGAAAGCCTTATATACAACATAGTAGCTCGATAACGACGGTTGTGACTGCCTATTTAGAACAGTGCTATAGGCGTTATACAAAATGGCAGAGTAAACGTTTATAGGTATGATAGGTTAATGTCACAATTTTGCTGTTAAGCCTTATACAGCTACAATTTAAGAAATACATATATATGACCAGCAGTCACAAGCGTTACTTCTATTTGACTTTGATATCTCTCTTTTGTTTCATAAGATTTTCTTTTATCACATTTTTGATAGCTGGGAAGCGTCTCCAGTACTGTCCTCTGCATAGCGATGTGTGTTATTGATGGACAACATGTCATTGATATGCAGGAGAAACAACTTAGGAGACATCCATAGCCTTGGGGGATGCCAGTATTAATGTCCATGCTATCAGAGCAACTATCGTCAACTACAGCTGGTATGTCTGCTGAACAAAAAGTTAGCCACTCATTTGCACAAACCCTCGGGCACTCAGTAGAATGGCAACTTTGACAGAAGACTCCGGTGTCAGACCCGACCGATCGAACGCCTTCGCTATGTCCAGGTTACATGCCAATGCTTCCCCTGACTCAACGGCTAGTGCCCGTCGGTGTGGGAGAAACACTATGGACGTCTAGGGAAAGCAACGCCCGCCGGATTCTCGCTGTGTTATGAAGATTTCCGGCATGGTCTTATCGCACCACGGTATAGTAGGTGGTATGGCGCCTTCATAATTCATATTAGAGTTTGAGGCAAAGGGTCTGCCCAGTAAATCGCCTTTCTCTTTGGTGGTAACGACGACTGGCAAAAGTTCCCTTCAGCAGCTTTAACAAGCGACCAGAAGGCACGACTCCCAGATGGATAGCTCGCAAGTCGCCCACCAATTTTAAGAATTTAGCTCTGGCAGTTGCTTTCTAACTGAACTTCGAGGCACTGTTTTCAGTGTCTAATGTGGGGCCAAAATGTTAATTTCAGCTAAACAATTATTTACCTATCCTACAGTATGCTACTTCTTAATTTTATATTTTTTTTTACGCCTACCCTCTGTAAGACAACTTAAATGGAAATGTAGCATATTTTAAGTAATAAGTAAGAACCCGTATATAACTAAATTTTTCTTCATCATCAGATCTTCAGTTCCTAACCCCGAGAAGGTGATTTGTGTCAGGCCCTACCTTATTACCTGACAGTCGGCAGTTGGACCCTCAAGCAGGCGCAATGCCTCTTAGGGTTTCTCAACTTTGCAACCTTCATTACCCACCGGGTAAGGTCACATTGCCGTACGATGCAGCACCTCAGCAACCGTTTTCACGTGTTTCCTCATCTAATTAGTCCATTCTCAGAAGAAATATAAAAGAGGTGTAATTAGAACGGTGGTTAGACAAGTTTACAAAACTTCACCGATCCATTAAAAGTGTCGAAATATTGAATCATGGATAACTGCCAATATACTCGTATGTTCTTCTTGGGAAACCCAGCAAAGCACTGCTATTTAAAAAAGGTATAAAAGTCGTGACTCTGCTAGATGGTATGAATGTTGTCTTGCCTCCTCACTGCCATCTGGGAGTATACAACACCACCATGTAAAAGAAACATAATTCCAAATAAATAAACATAGCGAGCAGCCGTCCCCTGACGTACATCTTGCTCTGTTAATTTTTGGATGGAACTTGCTCTTAACATCCAATTCATCTACTCGTAAGAAAGATTTGCTGACATGCTGAAGACAATAACCAATTGTAACTTACCTTCCTGCACTAGGTATATTTGTAATGGAATTTAGTTGTGGGTACACTATACTCCTTTGTCGTAGAGCAAAACAGCTACAGAGTTGCATAATCGGTGCTTCTGAGCAAGACAACCGGCGAGTATAGGAAATGCGTTTTTGCAGCATAAGGGCCGGAGGTGATAGATGCCGCTCTTTTTCTAACCGAACTTCGTCGTTGTTCTGTTGAACGACTCTAAGTGCCTGTTGAATCAAATTACGTATAGCGCGTGCAGTGGCGGCGTCGCACTAGTAAGTAGGTCAACTTCTATATAAACCTCAGATCATAGAATTTTGTGCGCTCTACTGCCGCCGCCGCAGACGTGAGGCGTGTGCGTCGCCCGCCAACCGCCACCTACAATTAGGACTCCCAACAGTTTCGAGCTGTACGGTGGACAATACCTCACGTATGTATAAAATTACCCAATTAATAAATAAAATCATACCTAACAAAATTGGCATCATGAATATAACAAGCTTAATGCAAATAAGGCATGTAATGAAATATATCTTTCTTTCAATACTATTTAGAGCAAATTTTAAGTGTTTTTATGTTTCTTTGACACATAACTGAATGTCTCAGAGCAATAACAAATAATTTCTTGACAGCAAAATAGTTTTAACTTTTTATCGTAGGTGATCATCCTTTAAATAAGTAATAATATATATTTATCAGGTCCAAACAAGTGTTTAATACTTTAATACCTTGTTACCAATTGCAATTTCTAACTATACTAAGAACTTATATATACTTCTAAATACATTTCTTAATCACATTGTTGCGTGTTAGCTATAAAATCCACCAGGAGATAACAAACAAGTCTCTCATAATGGACTTCGGACGTCAAACGGAACACATAATATACAAATTTTTCCTTCCAATAAAATTCTTATTATGCTTCCATAGACGTCCGAAGTCCAGGTAATGTCTTCCTGGTGGTCAACAGCATTATGAGCTGAACAATGACAAAATAACATGGCGGCTTATAGTAGGTAAAAAATTAAATATGGTTAACAGAAAGTAGGTTTATCTACTTCCGGCGCTGTCGGCGGAGGTCACGTGACGGAAAACAGCGATATCTAGCGGCCAGCGACAGAAAGTTGACGATGTACTCTCTCATAATGGACTTCGGACGTCAAACAGAACACATAATAACACATAGCCATTTATTTTATGTTAAAAATCGTGTAAAGTCATAACTTACATGTGTTATAATTTTTCACCATTTAAAATGTTTCCTATTTGCTAACTAGATGGCGTTGGCGTCGAATAAGATCGCGCTATGGTTTCGTTTACAAAAAGTGATGTTATGAGTACAGATGTCGTCGCCTCAGCCTGTAAAAACTGGGGCTACCTGCGTTGCTATACGTTATCGTGTGCTTGGTCGAATTAAACGTGACATTTTCCTGAAATATAAATAAAATTTTACTTAAATAAACTTCAATCGGACTACTGCTTAGCTATCATTATATGTGTGTAAAGTAAACTCGGTAGAGTTGTATCCAGCTTAGAAGAACTCATTCGATGTGTGTACGGGGACATCAGTCGTATACCGCACCAGCAGAATTCTTGGGTGTGTGAGCGGGCCATTTTGACGCCCAAAAATGATCAGGCTGCAGCAATTAACGAATGTTGGGAACGAGGGGAATGAAGTGGTCTACACCTAAATACACACTGTCGTCGAGCAAGATGACGCAACACATTATCCCGTGGAATATCTGAACTTCCTGTCAGCAAGTGGACTTCCAGCACATACCATCAAGCTGAAGGTCGGTGTCCCAATTATGCTTCTTCGGAACCTAATTCCTCCGAAGTTGTGTAACGGGACCCGCCTTAAAATCATCTCGCTCCACAGACACACCATTTAGGCGGAAATTCTTGCGGGTTGTGGCGTCGGCGAGGCAGTATTTATACCACGCATTCCCCTCATACCTCATAACTTCCCGTTCCAGTTCAAGCGCGTACAGTTCCCCGTGAGTGTTTGCTTCGCGATAACCATCAATAAGTCGCAGGGGCAGACACTGAGGGCAGCGGGTGTCGACCTCAGGACGAGCTGCTTCTCACACGGGCAGCTGTACTTCGCTTACTCCCGCGTCACCAGTCCTGACTCTTTAACATTTTCGCTGTGGAGAGCCAAACCACTGATGTTGTTTATCAAGAAGTCCTACAAGTATGTATTTTTACCCTATTCTGTATTCTTTATTCATTATTTTCTCCATCTGCTTTAGTCACAACTTATGACTTAATTCAGCAGAATCACCATAAAGTCATTTATTCAAAGCAGGCTGAAAATCAGCGCTTTTTGAAGGTCAATTTTACAAAAGACAGTCTCCCTCTGTTACTCCACTTCCTGTAGATATAAAATGTAAAGCAGAAATGGATAAATGAATGTTATTTTAAAAGGTATAATTGTAGGTATTTTTGGTGCTATACAGCGTTCACGCAGACGACGTCGCGGCCAGCAGCTAGTGACAAATAAAGGTACTTATACACAGTACCGAAGATTCAAAAACACCATACTTACGAGATCTAACTGCGTTCTTAATAAGTAGGTATCTGTGACTATTGTATATTGTTCAAATTGATTCCTCAATGGAAAGTAGTCATTAAATCAAAATAATTCTAAATAGCACGTTCTAGCTTAGTGTACAACACCATCTGTTGATATAATTTAGATATATGTTTTAACTGAGAATATATGTTTTTGGAATAACTTAATATTTTGAGAAAGTACTCCGTCTTGTAAAGAGAAATCCTTTTTATCTGTGTAGTTTAAAAACAAATTCTGAGATAGCAGTTGCCTTTGAATTTTTTTTAGCAATAATCCATTCAAAACAACTGCACATCTTAAATTAAGTCCAATTTTAGCATTCATGTTATAGCGCAACCCTTAGCTATAATTTTTAATAGTTGTGTTGATAGTGGTGTGTTTCCTGATGAGATGAAACTTAGCAAAGTTATACCTCTTTTTTAATTCAGGTAGTTCAACAGATCCGAAATAATTTTCGGCCTATTTCAATACTACCTGTACTAAGTAAAATTTTTGAAAAAATCATACATTTTCTAATGTTAAGCCATTTCTGTATTAATGACCTACTTAGTAGTAAACAGTTTGGCTTTATGAAAGGCCGTTCCACAACCGATGCAGAAGTGGCACAATTAAATTAAATATTAATTAAATTACTATTAAATATTTAACGCCTGGGAGGATTCGCATGATGCTCTTGGAGTGTTTTGTGATTTATCTAAGGCATTTGACTGTGTCCAACATGAAAACCTCATCAGGAAGCAACATCACTATGGTATTAGAGGCAAAGCTCTCGACCTTTTGACCTCCTACATGAGTAGCAGAGTACAGAAAATAGATGTCAACGGTGTAAGATCTCCGGGATCAGCAGTCACTATGGTAGTCCCTCAGGGCTCCATTTAAGGTCCTTCTCTATTTCTTATTTATATTAATGATCTCCCATATCATGTATAAAACCATGACATTGTCTTATTCGCTGATGACACCCAAATGTAAGTCAGATCCAGACAAGTATTTCAAAAACTAGTATTTCATAACTTTGACGATTTAAAAGTGTTTGCCTAATTTGAATTAAAAATTTGAATTTGACTTATAATTTGACAGCTGTTATCTGAAATGAATATCTCGATGAAATCTATCACTTTTGTGATGAAACTACTAGTCAACGATCTATAGTTACGGAGATATTGCCTATTGTAGTTCGACAGCTGTCATCAGAAATGAAGATCTCGATGAGATCTATCACTTTCGGAATGAAACTACTAGTCTCCGATCTATAGTTCCGAGATTTAGCCTATAGTTCTATAGTTTGACAACTGACTATGAAATGAAGATCTTAATAAAATTTATATCGGCGCTCTTGTTTTATCGACATTCATTTGTTTTTTAACGATATCATTTTGCGGTATAAAATGCAAGGTAGTTAAGATTATTTTTTTTAAAATAAATACGTTTTTGATAGTTTTAATAATTAGTACGACACTCTTTCCTAGTAAACATGTATAAATGGATCTTGTAAACGGTGTTTTTTTTTTTTTAATTTTACACTTAAATTTAAAAAAACCTTTAAACGAGCAATTCTTGTATATATGTATATATATTTATAATCTAAATCTTAAACGGCTCAGACGACTTTCATGAAATTTAGTATGCAGGGGTTTTCGGGAGCTATAAATCGATCTAGCTAGGTTTCATTTTTAGAAAACGTCGTTTTATACGTGTTTTCAAACAATGATAACTGAAAAATTTGACTCTTCCTGAAATCTATTGGCGAGTAGTAATACCATTATTTTTACCGACACAGCAACACTAAAGCTGTTTGTCAATAGATGGCGTTGTTAAAAAAAACGAGCAAAGCTAGGTCCTCCAGGTACTTTTAATTTAAGTAAGTGAACCCAAACGCAACACTTTTCTAGGTTTCTTCTTGGATTTCTTGAGCGAGTTTCAACTACCTTAATAGCCTGGGTTTGGGGGGTTACGGCACCATACCACATCCAAACAGTGAGGCAAGATATACAGAATACGTCCTCGGACATCAGCCCATTTGTCAAGCCTCTGTGGACTATGAGAAAGTTGACTGGCAATACGTCGAGGTGTTTGAGATGTGTGTGTAATTCGACAACGAAATCAGTTCTACAGAACAGTCAAACATGACCTATTCAGCTACAAAAAGGAGTGAAATGAGGGATGTCATGTCCTTAAAACTGTTTACAATCGCACTGATGGCTTTCAAGTCTTGTAACTGGTAAGGACAAGGCATAAGTAGATGTAAACAGCGACTTAATTTCACACCTACAATTTTCTGACGATATTATAGTGCAGTTGAGTAAAAATCATTTCAAATAGGAAGCTGATAGGAGGATCCATTTAGGTTGGGCAGGATTTAGGTAGCTTCGTCTCGTCTTTACGTCGTCCTGCAATACTCATTCTTACCTGCTCTTTCTGGGACAAGTAGCTGCCCCCCCTGCCCGTTCCTGGCTACACCGTTGCTAATAGCACTGCACAATCAACCACCTTTGTACGATATGGTGATGGATTTAACTTCATTTTTAAGAATAGTGCAATGTGATCACAGGTTTATAAAAAATGCATAATTGCAGGCATTGTGTTAATCTTTGTTTATTAGTTTTTCATTTTTTAGGTTTATAATCTTTTGACATATTACATTTTAATATCTTGGCATGAAAAATTAAAAGCACTAAATATAGCATCAATTTTGTGACCATTCTCTTGGTGGTACCTTCTCGACTTGGTGGTGGTAAATTATATCCTGTATTTCTTAGGGGATCACATGCATACATTAATAAAAAGAATATAAATTAAAAAGTGAACAATCTGGAAGAAATAGCTTATTAGCGATAAACGACCAAAATCAGATATACATACTTTCCTCTTTTATTTGTAATGTTAGTGCAACAAGGAATATATGAATTCCATTGTCTTTTGAAATTAAACTTGGTCATTATAATTAATTGAAATAATTTATTTTAATTCCATACTTATTTTCTTGACATAATATAATCCCCTTAAAAAAATTGTAGAAATTAATAATTCCAAGCACAAATTCGTATGTAAATTCAATATACCAATTTTATTGACGAAATTGATTAAGTTTTAAAAAAAAATGGTAGCATATTTTTTTGGAATAAATAAACTTAAAACACCAACGCAAATAGAATAGCGGGCAATAAGTATTTTTAAAGTAATTTTTGGAATAAATAAACTTAAAACACCAACGCAAATAGAATAGCGGGCAATAAGTATTTTTAAAGTAAGCATTAATATTTAATACTAAGTTAACATAATGTTAAGATTTCATTACATAAGTAATAGTAAAGTTTAATCGATTGAATCGGCTGGTGACCTAACATCGTCGATTTTGAGTATCATCTTGACGAGCTGTGTTGCCAGAGCGATCTGTTGTTTCTTTGAATGCAGGGACTCAATTACGTTTTGCGTTTTCATGTCGTTTGAGCCTGGAAATAAAGATAATGAAGAGTAGTTAAGGTCTATGCTATGTCTAGGGATCCAAGTCTCCATATTGTATTGTAAGATTGTGTCTGTCACTTGTCTGAACGCAGGACACATTTATATAAGTGAAAATAATTTCCAACAAGTGAAATTTGTTGCCCCAATGTAGGGGCCAAAAATGGTCAAATCTATCACAGAACAATGCAGTAATTTCATTGACAAGTACACTGCGGTTTCTTGACGCGAGTTCGATTAGTCTTCCTCGACGAAGGTACGTCCAGTGGGCATTCCATAAAAATTGCGAGATTAATAACGTGTACTTGTGGAAGCTTAATACTCAAAAGTTAAAAGTTAAAAATATAACAAGTATTTTAATGTAGACTAACAAACATAAAACTTTGATATTACCTTTTCCCATACAATCGACGCCAAGGCACGGGTTGTTTTCAGCCGCCTGCCGCGCCTTCACTTCAGACAGAGTGTCGATTGGAGACAAGCCACTGCAAGACAAAAAAATATTATATTTTAATGAATTTTCATCAATATACACCTACAGATGTTTGTTTTTTCTAACAAATATTTGTTTGTTCTTTTTCCCCACGAAAGTATATTGGCAAATATCGTATGACACGTGAGAGAATTGATGACTACTTGCTCGGGCTGTAATCCTGTTCCTGAAAATTTTATCCTTCAGTTTTATGAATGGAGATCTAACCTTAATCATTTTTTTATTTCGTTACAAAACTATATGCCAATTTACATAAAACACACCTGTAAAATTTTATCAGAATAGGTGGAAAGATGACAAGACTACAAGAGTTTCGGTTTTGCCATTTAGCTACAGAACCCTAAAAAATGATATCTCACCTATTTTCTGCCAGGGCCAAAGGAATTGCCTCTAGGGCGTCAGCGAAACCCCGGAACGAATACTGGTCCAGTGATGACAGTTTTTCAGCGGCTAGGGCCACAGCTAAAGAGCAAGACACTTCAGCGGCGCCGCCACCGTAAACTACGCGAGAATCCTGTGAAAAAAATAAAATACAGTATTTGTTATGGCTAATATTCAAAGCTGACCAAATGTGAAATTCTGTGTTGAGGGTGTTAGGAATCGTCTATTTCATAAACTTTAAATATTTTTGAGGGATATGATTTTTATTTTTACTTAGGGTGTAAGTGTAATAGAAAAAATAGGACCATTTTGTTACATATGGTTTTTATTTGATTAAGGGTGTTTTAAGGTATAGAAACGAACAGAAAAAAACTTTCTTCTTTTATTATGACACTAGATGTGTGATGTAGAAATAAAAAACTAATTTAAATGAAAACAAAATAGCTTTCTATTGGTTAAAGAATTTTAAGATTGGGTTCAGTATTTGCAGAGATTACCCACGACATCATATTAGTATAGATTATGTCAGCAGTTACTCGGTCAGTCGCAGTGAAATCTGGATCAAATATAATCTCACCTGTACCAAACTGCGTACTATACAGAGTGCGTCATGCACCGACCGCTTAGCTTCTTCCACAATCATACGGTTACCTCCACGCATTAGTAAGGTTACAGCTCGCGAGTTAGAACACTGCTCTATCACCAACATTTCTTCCTTTGACGTACCAAATGCTGCAAAAATAATTTTTGATCATATGTAGAAATTGAATATATGTTCCATTTCCCACAGCATGGTGCGGAAAATACAATAAATAAAAACCATTTATTGTTTTCAATCCTTGAAATGCTATAGTTTTGTCACAAAATTTGCACAAAAACATCGTAAAGAAAACAAAACATATTACTACAACAAAAACATTGATAAAAGTACAAAAAAATCAAAATCTATATGGAACATAGTAAAAAAAAAATAACGTTATACAAAAAACATTACTGTAAAAAATTGGCCAAGTGCGAGTCGGGCTCGCACACAAAGGGTTCCGTACCATTATCTATAAAAACGGCAAAAAATCACGTTTGTTGTATGGGAGCCCCACTTAAATATTTGTTTTATTTAATTTGTTTTTGAAGTGACTATATAACTAAATCTTCTGTGAATATTAGAAACGTCTACCTCTTGCAGTTTTCAATATCAAGCAAAAAAATCACGTTGTTGTATGGGAGCCCCTTTAAATATTTATTTTATTCTGTTTTTTAGTATTTGTTGTTATAGCGGCAACAGTTATAGATCTTCTGTGAACGGATGACAGACGGACGGACGGACGGATGGACGCACAGCGGAGTCTTACTAATAGGGCGAAACCCTTCTACTAATTACTCTTTGAGTACGGAACCCGAAAAAGACTTAAAAACTTATAGTGATAATAATGACATAGTAAATATTTTTGGTAAATACTTTGAAAACGTAGTTGTAGATTTATTTTACATTAATCTTAAAGCAAATATAGACATCAATATTAAAATAAATATAAAAATAAAAATAAATGAAGATGAAATTGGAATGAAAATTTCTATTAAATCCAAGACAAACCAAATAACTAAATTAAATCATATTTAGAGAATAGAAAATTCAGTCTCTCTTTTATATACGGATGATGATAAACTTAGACAGAATGAAGTAGAATTTAAATGGTACGGTATAAAACACGGAGTCCCACAAAGGTTCATTACTATTTTTATTAATTATTAACGACTTACCTACAAATTTACCTAGAAACTTACAGATGACTCAACTAGTACAGTTAATGCCAAAACCACTGATGAACTAAACATCAAAAGCGATAAAGCAATAAAAGAACTTGAAGATTGGTTTCACGCCGACAAACTTCTTTTTATTAAGATAAGACTACAATCATCCAATTTTATATCAGAAAGAATATATATATATAGAAATTTAACCAAACAAGCACACTTAAAATTGACTAATTCTTGCATATTTCTGGGTTACCCAAAAGACGAAAATTAAAAAAAAGATATCCTAACATCAGCATACTGGAGACATTTCTGCCCAAACACGACAAATGGTCTAGAATTCTTAGAATCACTTTCCCTAGTAGACAAAATGTTTAAATTACAAAAACAAGGAATCGGCTAATATGTGAAGAAGCTTTAATTATTAAAAAAATTAAGTATTTTTAAAATATATAACATTTTTGTTTACAAATTAGCAATATTTTGTCAAATAAAATGAATTTTTTTTTGTAACATTACATACAAAGTTTTAATTGTAGGGAAAAAAAAGCATTGACTGGATCTAGCTATCACACGGCAAAATCCTCAGCACAGTATTCCGAACATTCCGACAATTCAACCTCTCAGTGGTCGTGGAATCCTCTAGCTTCCCCTACACTTATCTTAGTTAATCCCAATGTTATAGTAATCCAAAAGCTCCTCCAACTACCACTTTTAAATACCACATCGTACAAAAACGCGTTATTCGTGCCTACTAAAATTACAAAAACATGACTGATATGCGCTGAATATGTGTGTTGACTTGCTAGTGGTCACAGGATCGTAACAGAAGCGCGGCGTGATTAACTATCGAGAGCAGCGAAGAATATACTACACTAAATAACAGTGCACTTAAGGATAAAAACTATTGATATAACTTACTGAGTTCTCTCACTAGACCACATGACCCAAGCTTGTCAGGAGTCAGCTCTTCGAACCTGGGCACAATCCGTCCACCAGTAGCTATAGCAATGAGCTCCATTTCGGGACCACCCACCCATCTGACAGCTGGTAAATTCTCAGCTAATAGCAAGTGGTTTGCTTCATCATCAAAACCCCATTGGCAGATGGCCAGATTTGCTCCTGCCTCCTGGTGGGTTTATAAATGTTAAATCAAATCAGCACTATCCCATACCTAACTTCAATACAATCAATATCTATAACTACAAACACTTCACTACTCAAAATACGATATTATCACTATTTGCCATGGATGAACAAGTGACATTATGAGGGGAGATCAAAAATTAATGATAATTGGATATTTCTAGTATTCACAAAAATCTAAAAAAATAGAGAGCTTGCATAAAACCTTCACTAGTGGATGCAGGTTAAAGGTATTTAAGCACACAGTCACATTTTGAAACTTCATTCATTTTATGTGAAGCCTTCATCAAAACTTCTGCATGGAAAATGTTCTAATGTTTTATATTGATTTATTACTACTTTTTGATCACCCCTTTTATTAAGTAACCAGAAATTTTTACTAAATCCATCCATTGAATTGAATTATTTATATTTTTTTTTTTTTTGCAGAAATGCTATATACAACTCTGTGAATAATACATAATGCTTTGTTAAATATTTGGTTTCTAACATTTTTGAAAAATGCTTTGAATGAAGAAGAATATTAACTACTAGTTTAACTGCTATTATGACAACCAACATACCTTGACTTTTCGGACCATCTCCAAGAACTTTTCATGCTCATACTGTCTCAGCTCACGGTACTGGTCTACAGAGCCAACTTGCAACTTATGTTTGGTTTTCGGCTTCGGTGGCTCAAATGGGCAAGTAAGAATAGCTAATTTCACATCCTGAAACAATAAAATTGATTTTATCCTGCTTGTCATAAAACACAATTTATGAGTTTTGGTTAACATTTGGTAAGGAAATTTCGAGTAACAACAAATTTATATTATAACCTCTTGGCATGTACCAATTAGTCTATTTCTTAATTTCTAAAGTGCATCAAATATTCACATTACTTTTGCTTTTCTTTAAAAAAAAATATGTGAGCTCCACAATCTGCACTGGGCCTGTGTTATGGACTATCGCCCCCAATATATATGAAACATTGTTGACATATAATGGGCACTAAGTTAGTGGTGGCCTAATGGTCTCAGCTTAGGTCTCATATTCTGACAGGCAGGTACTACAGACTGGCATGCACCTAGTAGTACCTACATACATTGTTTTTTTACACCACTAAAGTAAAGGAAAACAAAGTGATGAATCCTGCAAACATCAAAGACACTGTCGAGTCTACAATCCGCACTGGGCATAAGTAATGGCTGTGATCTGGCCTACACTCGCCCTAGGCGAGTATCGGCATGCATAAACCTTTTAAATTATAATAGCCTCAAAAAATAGTTTTGTCTATGTTAATTCAATATCACATACTAACCTTAAGGACTTTTGGCATCTGTGGATGACTCATGGTCTTATCAATAACTACACCTCGCACCAGCATAGAATCTTCCATCCTACCTCCAACTTTACCCTCCACTTTGATCAGCTCAAAGTTTACATCCCGTTTCTCTAAATCAGCTACTGACAAAACAGCCTAAAACAGTCAACAAAACCTCATTTGTAAATTGAAATTGATATATGAAGCTGGACATATTGAATAACAAATAACAACAAAACAGTTCTTGTGGCAGCTGCAGTTATTTAATGATTTTCATCAAGAGCTTCACTGGAGGTTAAAAAAAAAGTAATGCTGTGTTCCTTCTTATCTTATTTTTATTAGTGACAACTACAAGAAATACAACTACTATAAAATTAAGACTTATATAAGGTTTAAAATTGATGGATAACCCATATTGTCAGAGTTGCCATTTGAATTAAGTTTTTTTTTAATACTTACATCAACAGCAATTTCGGCCATAAGCCTATGACATTTGACCACAATCTTACTTCCAAGTGTTGTCATGGCCACTTTTATAAGGTGTTCCCTGGTATCCTTGTTAACTGGGTATGCTTCACTGATGCTGTCCAAATGGGCTAAAGCTGTTGCAGCGGCTAGCTCAAAGCCATCAGCAATACGGATTGGATGAATACCTTTGTCTATGAGGATAGATGCTTGTTCCAATAAGGCACCTAAAATATTAACCATGTAAAATTACTATCCACAAACAAAGTACAAATCAACACATTCAACATAACTTGACATCCTTCTAAGTCTTAAATTTACTTGTATAAAAAATTACACAAATGTAATACTAGCTTTAACATGACCATGTAGATCACACTATGCAAAATGTATCAGGATAAAACATGGCTCTGATTTAAAGTTAAACAGTATGGATGTGTCTTATACAATTTCTAGACAGTGGACTATATAAAAGATAGATAGATGACACTGTGAGTTTGGTAATTCAAATCTACAAAACTCATGTCTGACTCTAAGCACATGGCTTTCCTATCTTAAATACATATTTTGTGTTGGGTACTGGCCTACTGTGTGCTAGCAGCTGCACAATTATTTGAATAAGAGTGGCTAAAAAACAACAGTGAAGTAATGTCACATCAATGTCGTCAATTAAATAGTAATAATTTTATATACTTACCAGCAAGTACCACAACACCAGTGGTACCATCACCAATTTCATCATCCTGACTTTGTGCCAGCTGCACCATAAGCTTCCCAATCTGATGTTCAACATCCATAAGCTTTAATATAGTGGCTCCATCATTTGTGACTGTTACTTCTCCATCAGAGGATACCATCATCTTGTCAAGTCCACGAGGACCAAGGGATGTACGGAGAATGCCAGCTATCTGACGAGCAGCTTGTATATGCGACTGAAACAAAATGGTCATCCTAAGTTTGAAAGTTTGACTTACTTCAAACTTTGAACTGATTTATACACGCTGGACACCTCAGACACAGCCAAGGAATATATCACAGTAAAAATCATAACACTATGTGAGAATCTAATCATCACTGGTGTCCAATAACAAATGTTTTGGGTGTAGAAGTGTATTAGAACAATAAACTCAAGAAGGCATTATTTGAATATTCTTGACTAAGTGTGGATGCACCATGTTGTTGGAACATAGTTAACAAGTGTGAGTCTGAGTAAAAAAGCTATGAATAAGTCTAAAAATAGGGATTGAGGGTATTAATTGTTTACATTTTTTCAGTAAAATTTATTTAAAATAGGTAGAAGCCCCTTAGCAAACCACAATTAACATTTATGTGGATGTTAAGTAAATTTTATTTTTTTATTTATTTATTATACAATACAAAATTAACTATGTACTGAGGCAACTTTTTTTCTTACAGTTAAACTCAAGACAGAGCATGTATAACAAATATGATATCAGGTAGATGTGCGTTTATTGTAAGTTAAACAGCTGTCAAACTAAAGGGCTATTTCTTTGTAACTGTTGATTGTGGACTAGTAGTTTCCTTACAGAACTGATAGATGTTACAATTTTTTTTATAATAATACCAAAAAATTATTTTGAAGTCTCACAGGTTTATGCCTTACTTATCATCCCTATCATTTCTGTAATGAAACTGCTGGCCTTAGATAAATAGTTATGGAGATATAGCCCTTTCTAGTTTGACAGCTGTCATCAGAAATAAAGATCTTCATGGGATCTATCATTTCTATAGGAAGCTGCTAGTCTAGGATCAAAATAGTTCCAGAGATATATCCCTTTCTGATTTGACAGCTGTCATCCGAAATAAAGATCTTGATAAGACCTATCATTTGTGTAAAGAAACTGTTAGTCTAAACTGAATAGTCACAGAGATATATATCTTTCTAGTTTGACAGCTGTCATCAGAAACAAAGATCTTTATGGGATCTATCATTTCTATAGGAAGCTGCTAGTCTAGGATCAAAATAGTTCCAGAGATATATCCCTTTCTGATTTGACAGCTGTCATCCGAAATAAAGATCTTGATAAGACCTATCATTTCTGTACATAAACTGTTAGTCTAAATTAAATAGTTACAGAGATATAGCTCTTTCTAGTTTGACAGCTGTCATCAGAAATAAAGATCTTTATGAGATCTATCACTTCTATAGGAAGCATCTCATAAAATAATAATAATAATAGCCTTTATTCAGACAAGTTACATAAAAAGAATTTTCATCACACTTTTTATCATGCATCAGCTCCCTGTCTGTATGTTACAGATTGACAAAAGCCTCCTCCAACTGTCGCCATTTCTCTTTGTCCTTAGCTACTCTTGTCCATATGTTGCCTGCTATGGCTTTGATGTCATCAACCCACCGTCTAAATGGTCTACCTCGTTTTCTTTTCTTGTTACTTGTGTACCAGTTCATGACTAATTTTGACCATTTTTCACTTCCTCTGATCGTATGACCTGACCACTTCCACTGTAACTTTTTTATTGTTTTTATGACATCTTTTGTTCTTGTTTTTTTCTTAATGGTTGCAATTTTTATTCTATCGGACAGTCTTTTCCCTATCATACTTCTTTCCATAGAGTTCTGTCATATTTCAAGATTCTTTTTGTGAATTTTTGTGAGCGCCCAAGTTTGGCAACCATAAGTAAGTACAGGCAGTATGCAGGTAGCAAAAAGCTTCTGTTTAATAGCTATCCTGGTTCACTGTTTTTCATTATTTCTTTCAAACTCCAATATTGTTTCCAGGCATTTCCAATATGTCTGTCAATTTCTTTTGTGGTTAGATCTAGAGGAGAAATGATTTGACCTAGGTATATATATTCTTTAACATATTCGATTAGGTTGTTATTGATCCTGATGGGTTCTTGCTTCCCATTTGTCATAGCTTTGGTCTTTTGTGTGTTCATGACTAATCCAACATTTCCGCTTTCCCTATCTAGTTCATTCAACATCATCTGCAGGCCTTCACTCGTTAGCGAGAGCATTATCAAATCATCTGCGAATCTTAAGGTTTTCACCGTCAATGGACAGTCCACATTTATCCCAGTCTAGTTGACGAAAAACCTCCTCTAGCACTGCCGTAAGTTTCGGTGAGAGGGGATCGCCTTGGCGTACTCCTCTTTCTATTTCGATTTCCTTTCCTTCTTTCTCTAATTTAATCTTAGCTTTGCTGTTCTTGTAGATGTTTTTAAATCTTCTAATATATTTGTAGTCAACACCTTGGTTCTTAAGTGCTTGCCAGATTTTTTCATGCTCTATTGTGTTGAAAGCTTTATTGTAGTCCACGAAACAGCAATAAAAGGTAAAGTTGAACTCCTTACTTTTTTCAAATAATCTAGTATCTAATGTAGTCTAAGATCAATAGTTACGGAGATATATCCCTTTCTAATTTGTCAGCTGTCATCCAAAATAAAGATCTTGTCTTCATAAATTCGATTTGATAAGTTCGATTGTATGGAACTCCTACTCACACTAGGCCGGTTTTTTTTGTAGTTGCTCTTGATTGTACTATAAAACATTTGAATGGTGCCCTGGTAGTGTCAACATTTGTAAACAGCACTACCTGTAGTGCTGCTGGTAGTGCTGTTTACAATAAACGGATATGTGTACCTTAATAATTAAAACATAAATAAATTAAACTCTTTTGAGTTGTAAGAAAAACAACTAATGAAATAAAAAGTTCAACTAGGTAAATAAAAGTGATTTCTTGAAAAGCTAGATATAATTTTTTTTTTATACCGCTAAGGTGGCAAACAAGCATACGGACCGCCTTATGATAAGCGGTCACCGTAGCCTATGGACACTTGTAACACCAGGGGTATAGCTCGCGCGTTGCCAACCCTTCAAAAATCCACTAACTTCTATCTTGAAGAAGCCCATACTGTAGTCCTCAGAGAAAACCTTGGCAGGGAGCTCATTCCCTAACTCAAGCATAAATAAATACATATACAAATTTCTGAAAAAACATACACATATATCAGTCATATAATATCAAAGGTGGCAATATCCACATCATTGGAATTTGTAGGAAGTGATAAAATGTGATAATTGTCTCTTAGCTTAGATATTTTAATACAGTGGTATGGGAATAAAAACAAGTATTTTAGACCATAACATTTAACAAATATAGCCTATTTAAAATGTGAATATTTCCAACTTTATTAGATACTAGCTTCTGCCAGCCGCTTCGCCCGCCCTAAATTGCGTTTATTGTTACTCAAACATACACAAACACTGAACTGTCAAAAAATTACATGAAATGTGTTTCATTCAAACAATAATAGCACTACTGAAATTATGAGATGCACTTAGACGGAACCGGTAGTTGGTGCTAAATTGAGGTTCTACTAATCAATTGCAACAGCTTCGAATGAACACCCTATTTGTAATTTTCAATTTGAAATACTTCAATATGTCAATTTAATCCACCAAGTTTTTGACCCCTTGCACATGCAAGGTCCTATTACAGGGCTTAGGTGTATGAGTTAACCTCATTAACTAATTATGCGATTAGTTCATTACCTATGCTTAGATATATTTCCTTATTTTCCACTATTAAACTGAAAATGTGAAAAGTAATGCTGAGTTTCTCAAAAGGCATGTCACTCAAAAGAAACAAAAAAAAATAAAAGGCTTCAAAAATTTATGGAGCAAATAAGAGTTAGACTAACAATGATGCTAAGAAGACATTTAAATATGAATGAATATGCAGCATATCTTTTTCAATTGCAATTATAAACAAATATCATAATTAATTAAGAATAAATATGGGAAGCACTGTACATTAAAAGGCATTGACTTTAAATAGTAATATTTTTTTGGGACAGGAAAAAACATACTCATTGTATTGTTTTTACGTCACTTGAGTTAGGAAAAGCGCAAAAAACGAAAAATTAGCGATTTTTGTTAAAAAAATTATAAACAAATACTGATGGAAAAATAACTTTTATAATTTAAAGTTTTGTATCACCTAATACTAAATTTTACATAGTAGTAGCTTTTTTACAAACAGTTTAACACTTTCTACGTGTTTATAATCTAAAACAAACACATAAATTCCAAAAAATAAGTAAAATGAACAAAGTTGTTTTTAAATAAATTAAAATCAAACAAAACCAAACAGTAATAAATAAAAAAAATACTAAACTATTTTTTTTTTATATTGTTGACAATGGATACAAGTCTTTTGAGTAATTCCTTAGAATCATCGAAAATTCATTTCTATCAATTGTTTAAATTTACGATGAATGATAATGGGTCGCCCTGACTACACTAAATAAGTACAGTTGATCCTGGCGCTCGCCGGCCGCTGCCGCGGCACGCTCCGCTCGCTAGTTTTCATGTGCTCCGCTTGGCTTTGCGTTATAGTTTTCATGTTCGCAAGTGGGTCGCCCCGACTACACTAAATAAGTACTACGGTTGACTAAACGCTCAGAAATTGTTGTTGTTAAGTTTTGATTATACATAATGAAAAAGAGCTCTCTTATTTTCTGGTTTTAAAAGTTTATATTATAACTATATAATAAAAACAAGATTCGATTAATATAGTAGTCCATTCAAGCATTTTTGATCAAAATACTTTTATCCATGTTCTATCCACGAAAAAAAAAAAAAGATATGAAATGAACGAAATATTTATATATGTGCAATGTGCATACATAATAATATAGTATTATCTAAATTACTGAAATATTACATTTATGGCTATTATTACCATGTAATGTTAAAAGATATTACAAAAAAAATGATAAATTATGTAAACGCGGTATTCTTGTATGCACTATTACTTTCGTTGTTCTTTTATTATGTGAGGTAAAAGCAAAGTTATCCTACGACACTGAATTTTCGATATTTTATTTCTCGAAAACTATGAAGTTCCGCAAGATAAAACTTTGTAGATAGATTAATGACAGTAAGTTCTAATCCCAAAAAAAATATGAAGTCGAAAAAAAATAGCTGATAAAGTACAGTGCAGCCTTACTTTACTTGCAAAAAAAAGGTGGCAACCCTATGTGCAGCTCAATATCATTCATGTCATCATGTGATCAAGACTAACACCTGGTAATAAAACTTCGCCAAACGCAATAAATTTGTAAGCAGCTACAGTTAATAACTTAATCGAATGAAGTACAGTTGAAAATGTGCGATTTCTAGAACAAAAAGGCATAAAACGACAATTTATTAATAAATTCAATATTATAACCTGGGTTAAAAAAAATTGTTAAAATTACTATAGGATGAATGAAATAGGTGACGTATTCAAGCGAAGAGACTTAATTAGGGCGTTAAGATAATTTCAGCAGGAATAACTGATGAAAACTTACCTTCAAGGCATCTATACCGGTCAGCCGTTTCTGCCTTTCTTGGTCCCTTAAAATAATAAATGGTCGCCCATATTCATCAAAGGCAACAGCTCCAGGAAATAGAGCCATTTTTTAACAAGTTATCACTTTACACAAGCAAGATGAGGACAGATTTTAAAATAACAGTTCCGGACAAAACAAAACACTAAAATGAAGGATTTGTTTTTTTTGTTTTAATATCAGTGTTGCTAGTGAACAGAGCAAGCCACGGCTCGGGTAGGGTATACGATTGTTAATAGTCTGTGCGCACGAATGGGCTACATCCACGCACAATTGATCGATTTCGGAGGATTCGCCAAACTTAGTTTGGTACCACAAGTGTTATAATAAGACAACAATCGCACGCAAGATGGATGATCCATAGACAATTAAGAGAAAAAGCGGTTGGCAGGAACGATTGTGTTTTGATCTATTATAGCAAATTCTATGATATTTTAGTTTTAGTTAACTGACCTCTACTACTACACACTGGACTGGCTTTTCTGTACAAGGGATAGCAAGTTTTGTGTGTCAATTTGAAACGCCAC
This sequence comes from Apoda limacodes, assembly GCA_946406115.1. Taxonomy (NCBI): domain Eukaryota; kingdom Metazoa; phylum Arthropoda; class Insecta; order Lepidoptera; family Limacodidae; genus Apoda; species Apoda limacodes. Next base: position 46,569,557 of record OX291540.1, read on the forward strand.
TGCGAAAGTCTCAGGGAACTAATTTTGACGTATATTGTATATGACTGTCTTGGTAGATGTAAATAAACATAAAAAATTGCTGAATTTAACTTAATTTGTCGGTGTTTTAGTGAGTTTTTAAATTTATTTGTGTAATATCGAAGTTACAAATATGAGGAAATGTGTCTTTTGCAAACGTTGCTACAAAAAGGGGAGTAACACGTCGTTTCACAGGTACGTGTACTTAGTGTTTGTATTTATTCAAAAATGGTGTAAAATTTATATGTAAACCATCTGATTCAATCAGAAATTGTTATTGCAATACTATATTAGCAGTATTATATTGAATTTCGGCAAAACTGATATTTATTTGTGTTGTTTAGAATTTGCTAGTGATTCAGAGGTCATAATTTTAATATCGATATTTAGAAAGTTGGCCAATATGGACATGGAAATTTTAATATTTAGAATATTGTAAAACGCAGTTAGTCTTCTGTTTCGATACTGGCATACCTTCGACTTAGAAAGCAGGATGTTGATATATTTGAAGCCCTTGTCTGTCTGTCTTTGGCATCGTAGCTTCAAAATGTATCGAAAAACAGATTTCAATATAGTTTTTCTTATAAGCGGGTTATCATGAACTAGCGAGTTAAACGTATCGTGGAATTCAAGCCACTTATTAAAACGGCCACTAAATCGAGTTGGTTTTATAGCATGAAACTTGACATCACTATTATCCATCACTGGATTCAAGGCACAACTATGAGTTTCGAAATCTTTTGTTACAGAATTCTGCTGTAATATATTGGATTTACATACCTTGTCATCCTTGGAGTGCCCCATCGATATGAAAAAACAATAGATATGTCCAAAAAGCACCGGCAGGCTAGCCGCCCATAGTCTAATTTTTAGACTATGTTGAGTAGCGCATCGATTTGACGCAACAAACACAAGGTCACCCTCGGCGAGTGAACATCTAAAGATTTTTTGCTTGTTTTATTTAAATAATGTCGTATTGTGCTGTAAAAAGTTGTAAAAACTATAAAAAAAGGAAATAAGAGTTCTAGCGACGTTACTTATCACACGTTAGTATTATTTTCTCATAAATAACCGATTTACTTCGATTTATAATAAATTACTTTAATAGAGGTGCACTATTTTTATCGAAATCATGTTAGTCATCACTGATATTTTGTTCATAAAAAGTGTTATTTTTCCAATTTCATGGCATAATTTTAAACATTTCTTTTTATTTGTGATAAAAAGAATAAATTAACCTTGAACTGTGACTGTTTATCGAGATTATTGGGATATCGTTACATAAATTCACAACGAAAATAAATAGAAGACAATAAAGTACCTCACCTCTATTTGAGTAGAAATTGTTGTGCAGTCTTTATTTCGAAAAATTATTGAACTATTCTAAACCGTATTACAATGATATAAAGAATAAATTAAATAAGTAATGCGCCATCTACCAGTGAGTAGCTAAACTAATATGTATACTGCTTAGCGGAATAGCTTAATTTGCTTAGTGTTGTACGCATGAGAGAAAGATATCGATGTTTTTTACCCGTTGTAATCAATTTCCACAGCTGTGGAAATGAAGTGAATTGATGCTTGTAGTCAATGGAATGTTTTAGGGTTGCGTTCAAATTTCAAAAGCGTTCGATTAATTAAATTATTTTAATAAGTCAAATGACTCTGTCAACCTGTGGGTACAATCAGTTAAATGAAATTTTAATTGTACATTTTAACGCGCTTATTTAATGCAAAATACATCTAAAAATACTGCTTTTCATCCAAATAATATTATAAATGCGAAAGTTTGGATGTTTGTTACTCTATCACGCGTCAACCACTGGACGGATCGGGATGAAACTTGGCACACATTTAGGTTTAGTCCTGGAATAAAGCAAGTAGGCTATTTTTGATTTTCACAAGTTTCCGCGGAATTAACTTTATCCAAATTCCACTTGTACGAACTACAGCTTTACATAGCAAACTTTCATAGTATCAACAAGGAGTTGCCGTAAAAATTTCCCGCCGATAACCAGTTAATTTAGGGCGGGTTGAGCCGCTGGCAAAATCTAATCAGTAATGAAACTGTTGTATAATATTGTGTAGAAGTACATACAGTTTTAGAGAAAGTGTCTAGCTTCGAGCTTTCCTGTGATGTATAGAAATGTTTCGTTGTTTTATTTGATATACAGGCTGGTGGACTAGGATTATGTTTTTATTTCGTTCATTTGTTAAGCTTTATGTTATGTGATTGTTGACTTTTGCATGCTTCTGCGAGATTTCTTAACGTCTGGAAAATAATACATTGAGTAGTGTTTGTGGAATATAACTAGCTTTTGCTGCTCCGACCGCACTAAATTTGGTTATCAGTGTTAAATTTCTACGGTAACTTCTTGTTTATAGAAAGAAAGTTTGCAATAGCAAGCTACAGCTGAACCTATCATTCATCCGCGTGTAATTTGGTTATAGTTATTTCTACGGGTACTTTGGACTTCTCGGTCTTTTATACTATCTCTGGGCCAAAATTTAGGTTTATTTAATGCTCCAGTGCGACGTCAAGGAAGAACAAACTTTCACATTTATTTTATAATAGTATAGTAAGTATAGATTATTTTTCAAATTTGAATTGAAAAATACTGTCACATTCATTCAACATAATACACTTAAGATACAAAAAAAATCGAATTATAAAATATTCTTTTTAGGTTTCACGGTACTAGATTGTTTGCGCCTAAAACAACAAGCACTATTCTTTCAAGTTGCAATAGTGCAATAAAGAGATTATTTTTAACACAAAACTAACTGACAGGACAGATAATTATTTATGAAGGATATTTTCAAATCGATTTTTCAAGGAGTTCCCATAGGAATCCTTCAGCGAAGACCGATAACTGTGCGTAGCTATGGACAGACAGTATCTCAAAATCTAACGTTTTCATGGACTTTTTTTGACTTATATTTTTTAGATTTTCTAAAGATTCTAGGCTTAAAGGGAAATAGATTGGTGCCACGGGCCAAAACGAGAATTGGTATCCTACACCCAGGGCAATTATTTGTTCGGAGCATTTTGATTTAAGCTGTTCTTTAGAAAATAATGGACGAAGATACTTAAAAATGGCCCAATCCCACCAGTTAAGTTGATGGCTCGTTCTACCAACATAATATGTAGAAAAAGTTACAGCAATGTATTAAACGAATTGCGAGAATTAGTACGTAATTTTTGATAATTATTTTACTTCTAAATGTTACTTATGCAGTTTTTTAAAGACTGAACTTTATTTTGTTATTATTCATTATTAGATATACCAACAAAACCTAGTGCTGGTCTTAAATTTTTGTCTTTGTATTTAGGTCAAAAAATTTCCATCATCAAGTATATCTATAAAGGAAAATCAAGAAAACACTGTCAGTAGTAGTATTCGCACATATCAGTTATTACCATCAGTTAATGTAAGAGCACTAACGGTTTTGGGTTGTTTTTTGAATGAACACAATAATATCAGCACATTTGATAATCCCTACAGTAATAGTGATGAAACAAAGAAAATTGCAGTTTTTTTAGAACCATGTCACATGCTGAATCTGATCAGAAATGCTTTACATGCATTTCATGATAAAAATGCCAAACTGTTATGGTCCAATAAGAAAGTGTCCTGGGTTTATTTAGATTTGCAAAATAAATTACAAAACACAGAAATGTTTCATTTAGGAAATAAATTAAGTAACTCACATTTGAAATTTGAAAAAAATAAAATGAAAGTTCGGCTAGATTCAAAGTTACTTAGTAAAATTGTATCTAAAGCTTTATCATTTTGTAAGTCAGATTTAAAACTGTGTAGACTATCTGCAATAATTCTCGTTATCGGACAGTTTTTTTTAAATCAATGTCTTTTTAGGGTTCCGTATCTCAAAAGGAAATAGGATCACTTTGTTGTCCGCTAGTCTGTCTGTCTAGACCCGTTTTCACAGGAACGCTTGAAGGTATCAAGTTCAAATTAATATCATATACTAAGGTCTTCGGTTCCTTAAAGCTGTAAAAAATCAAGCTTTTATGTCAATGCAATAAAAAATACGGCCGTTTTTGTCGCATTTTTGGTAATCACAAACAAATCAAAACCAATGTGGTACTTTCCGTATACCTATAATCATGAAATTTGGCAAAAAGTAAGATTTTACGTAACAAATATAGAAAAAAATTAAAAATTAATAATTAAGGCATAAACTTATAAGACTTGATCTGATGATAAAAGAACTATCAACATATAATAAGTTCTCGGTGCGCGAGCCACACTCGCACTTGGACGGGGTTTTTATCTTTAAGTTCCACTTAATTCCATGAAAAGTATTCGAAAGCGTACAACAGTAAAACCATAAAAGTCCTAAAAATATACCTAAGGATGTGTGAACATATACTAAATCAGGTCAACGAGCTAAATCAGCAAGTGTAACAAAATGCAAATGGAAGTATTTTTGATTGCATTGACTTACAAGCTTGATTTTTTGCAGCTCTAAGGTTTTTGAGGTAAATAACCTTAGAAATGAATGTTGGTACATCCGAGATCGACAAACTGTTTGACCGATGATAACCAAGAAAGTTGGCACATCTAAGTGTTTTTATATGGAGAATGCTGTCCGATATATAAAAACCCTGAAATTTGCCACTGGATGGCCGTGCAGTGCAAGAAAGGGCAAAACAACATCTGCTGGGCTAGCTAGTAAGTTTGGTGTCCCACTACCACATTGGTTAAACAATATTATAACTTCTGATAGTTAAAATGTTCTGTCAATATAGTATAAATGTAGCTTATGCATTCACCACTTCTTATACTTTAGAAAATTAATATTGATTGTAATACTGATGCAGGAGGGCAAGCAACCTACTACATGATTTCAAATTGGTTATATAGATAGTAGTTGTAAATGTTAAGAAAACCAGCTGTATGTGACATAAAACACCAAAAAATTCAGTTATCGGCGTAGGATTATCGGCAACTCCTTGATGATAGAAAAAAACCGACTCATACATGAAGTTTCCAAGAAGCCTATGTCATTTCCCTGGGCTCAAACTATCTTCATGCCAAATTTCATCTTAATCGGTACAGCAGTTTTAGCCTGAAGAGGTAACAGACAGACCTGCATTTATAATGCTATGCTAGGAAACAATGCTATAATATGCGTAAGCCAGGTAATTTGCTTTTTAATACTAGCTATGCATTCTTATGCTCTATCATAGTGCCCACTTTGGTACCTACGCTCAGACGGCAACATTTTAATCAAGTAGTTAGATACCTAGGTACATAGTTTATGGTTTTTGATTAAGTAAAACTCATATTATTTATTATTTTTATGATAAAACTTTTAGCGTTCATCTATATATTTTCATGCCATGAATCAAATTCGATAAAACAAAAGCTACGGTAAAGTTTAAATTTTGAACTAATTTAGCCGTTTTAACGTAATGCGTGTTCAAACAAAGTTAAGTTAAAGCATAAAGGTACAAGTGAGGTAAGGTAAATAAATCGATATTCCAATTATGTAATATCTAAATCACAATATAATTTGCTGTTTTATAGATACCTACATAAAACTAAAATGTCAACTGCAAACTAATTAGAATTAAATTATTTAGGTAAATTTATAATTTTAGTATATTTCATCAAATTAAACTTTTAAAAAGCCTAAAATCGCCAGTTTAATTAACAATTTTATAGATTCGGAATGATTTTACTACCGATAATATAAAAATATGTGTTGATAGTTAGTTAGGAATTTTTCGAAGATATTTTTGATCAAAGCATCATAGGAATCTATCGATAATTTTGTTCATATCGCCACAGGAACAACACTGGGTCTAATGTAAAATTAAAGTACTGCTACTCATCACAAGATGTCACTAGTATCAACGTGTAAGCCTTATGTAATGAACATAAGGTTTAAATTGGAATCAAAATGGTGACTTTCTTGCCCCACTTCATCTACTCCACCCCCGCTATCAACGGCTACGCCGGTTTCCGAACCACAGTGTCATGTTACCATATCTATTGTTTTTTCATATCGATGGAGTGCCCCTTCTCGTGGTCATTAAGGGTTTGGCGATGGTGATCTACACCTGCACGTTGGAAATGAATATCTGACTGTTTCTACAGGGGTCTTGGAGGCGCATTGTCAGCTTACCAAACTCAGCTGCGAAGCTATGCTCTTCAGAGACGAAGAACTGTCCCTCTTTAAATCGTCCACTTATATTTCAATTTCCTCTAGAATTGTATTAAATTCTGAATAAACTGTTTCTATATGAGATATGCGAGTTTTAATTTGACTCAAGTTTACTGCTGAAATTATTGAATCTGTAAATGTTTCTATTAATTTAGAACTACGCTACTTTATATCATAAAGTAGTTCGAACCATTTATCTAGCTAGGAGGTTGACATAGTCAAACTGGGACCATATTTCTTTGATGAGGAAATGGCATACGATCCATTAAAGTTACAATATTCTGAAGTGCCAGGTTTTAATTAACAGATTTTATCGCGTTATTAACCCCATTATTTCGCACGATCACAATACCTTCTTTACATATAGGAGTTCGAAACAAAAAAATATGGTCCAGGTTGAACTACGTCAAAAGGCTCAATTATAGTTAAATAATAAGAAATCATCGAGAATCCTCGCCAACAAATTGTTTTTAGTAAAAAAACTTAGAGCTAGTAGTAAATGTTTTTCTATTGTTGTTGGGTAAAAAAAAACTGTCTATTTCTAAAACATAATAAATCAATATATCAGATATAATGTCGACTGGCGGACATCCCTAATTTTAGTTCTACGGAGTTTCGTATCTGCCTACAGCGCGAAAATGGCGTTATTCAAATAGGCACAAAAAAACATTTGACAGCAGCCAGTCCAGTGGGTAGTAGTAGAGGTCAATGTTTTAGTCCCATTGAGTTAAACATAAATAGAGGAGCAAACCTCATTACAGCGCGTCAAAAAAAGTATAACCACTATCTAACCGCGACGAAGTAGCTTTGAAACCACTAAACATTTAAAACTAAATATATGTCTGTCTCAGTTGCATATATCGCAAGAACATTGCTGTCCACTAAGATTAGAAAAAGACACACAAACCATTCGATGGCGGGTTGGTGTTGCACACTATACAAAATTTTACCCAGAATAAGCAATAAAAAAAGGTTTTATTTTAAGTTGCTTTGTAATAATATAACTGAGTCAAAATTAAATTTGTATTTTTTTTTATCTTATAATATAAAATAGAATGATAACTAGGTATGTTTCCATGTATGTTTGACCTCTATGCATTCCGTAACTGTTTGATTGATTGCGATTAAAATTGTTTAGGTTAAGATAGGTTTCTGAAAAAATATGGCCAAGTGAGTCAGACCACGCACTATAAAAAGTAATCGATTTATTCGAAAATTGTTAGACCGATTGTGAAATTGGTGACTTTATTGTCACCAATCAAAATAAAATTATTTATTCTTTTCATGAGCAAAAAATATATTTTATAATTATTCCTAAAATATTTAAGGTAATTTTTACTTTTCAAGAACCAGTTATTTTTACGTAACGATGATTTTAACTGATACAAAACTATATTTATATACACACATGAAATTCAAAACCTCGCGGAGGACAGTAGTTTTTAAGAAAAAATTAAATTATTTTCGTACAAATACGTCATTATACAACAATAAATACAGAAACAAAAGAAAAAAATAACAGTAAACTTTTTTTTAATTGCAATGTAGCCAGTTTTACACAATTGTGTACTTTCTTAATCGATGGAAGAGCATATTTAACCAACTTCAAAAAAAGGAGGAGGTTATCAATTCGACGGGACCCTTTTTTTATGTATGTTCCCGAATACTCGAAGACGGCTGGACCGATTTGGTAATATTTATTTTGTTTGAAAGGGTATACTTTCCAGGTGGTCCCATTGTCATCAGGTCAAGATCTGATCATGGGATCCTAGAGAAATCGAGGGAACTCTTCAAATATTATAGGCACAACTATAGCGATTTGGGTATTTTTTATTATAACTCGTGCTTTGTTTTAAATAAACAAACCTGCAAAATTATTAATATAAAATAGGTAATAACATATAATTATTAGATTTTTTATTAAAAATCAAAATGAGATTATTTATTCTTTTTATGAGCAGCAGATATATTTTATTATTACTTTAATATTTAAAATCAGAGGTAATAAAGTAACTTATTCCATAAATCACATGTTCTCCAATTAAGTAGGAAAATAAAAATTGTTCTTTAGTGGCAACACTGAACCTAAATTGCAATATTTCGTAATTTATTTAAATTTTTACGTTAATTATGTATACATAAACAATAAACTTACTTATGGAAAGTAATTCCGCTTGATTTATTATGTTTTTGTGACCTTGAATCGCATTCTTTCACTGCACATTTACCCATTTTGGAGATAGTTTTTGTCGCGCGTCGTTTAGTTCAACTCGGACGGCTTCACACTGAGCATTGAACTGAAGTTAACTGGGCATATGACTGTGGTCATTTGTGCAGTGGCAACGCTTTAGCGCGGTGATTACTGATCTATTGTAATATATATATATCAATGTTTAGTCCTATGATAGTTCAGTTAGTTCAGCAAAGCAAAGTAAGCAAATACAGTTTTATTTAGGAAGACCTCATGTTGGTAATCTATTCTATTAAATCCTTAATTAGTTATAGCTTAATACTACTCTAAATGATTAGTTCTTAAAATATGCTTCTTGTTACAATCACTTGCGAGTGGAATACCGGAAGCCACACAAATTTAGCTTACAGGTAGCTTTGACTGATTCACAAATTTTTTGCCCAAAAGAAACCACATAAGACATTTTAACTTCCCCTTGGAGTTGCTGCAGCTGATGTTGTTTAGTGATATATTACTGGTTTTTTTTTTATTTTTTCCCATTTAAGGACTAACTGACATCCATATGTATGTATATAAGAGGAGGATATACTAAATCCAAAGGTTCAAGGAAACTCATTGTGTTTCCTTGAACCAATGCATTTTTGCTTTTTTTTTCTCTGCCATTCATTAACCATTGCATATTAACCCAAGTAAATCTTTCTTCATTCTCGCAAATATTCACTATACAATTGAAATCTACTATTTCACTCCCATTTACTATTAATGTGACATGACATCCATTCATTTTTTCACAATACTATAAGCTACATACTCAGAGTACGGTACGTATCTTTACAACAATAGTGACAACAACAGTATTCACATATCCTTTTAGCTCCACCGGTATTAAGTAGTGGAACCACGACTACTTGAAAACCCTACTGGACCCACTAGTTGAACCAACAGACCGTAAAGTGTATTTGATACTTTTTGGTTATAATTTATTTCCAAAGTTAAAAAAAAAATGTCTTTAATACCTTATAAACCATGTCTTCTAGAAAACTCTTAAGTTGGAAAACCCATATAAGCGGAGCAGGGCATCTGTTAGTCGGTCGTTCAATCGTCTGACGTCAATATCATCACTCTTCGTCGAGGGTAAGTCAAAGTAAGTATCATGGAAAAGCATATAATATGTTTGTGCGAAACTTTTGGTACACAAGCCAGACACGCACTTGGCCGGTATTTTAATCAAAACTAATGGAAAACCTGTAAAAATAACAAAAATGAAAGTGTTTTTTGTCTTTACATAAAAAAAAGTGATTGGGAACCAGTTACAACTAGATGAAGTAGGCAAAATAATAAAAATACCAGTTTTATTTATTTAACAGAAATATCCTTGTCAAAGTGACGTTGAAATATATGTATGCACTTCTGATTACTCACTTTTAGTAAAATTAAACCCGACTTCACATTTTACTATCGAGTTTCTCTCCGATTCTTCTCGGTAGAAATCATTATAATTTTCTTCTTTAAATATCCACTCGACTCAAACAACCGGAAACTTTACATGGTTATCAATCCATAATTTAATTAAGTCAAATCTATATATTTAAAAGAAAACAGCAGAATATTTTTATGAAATTAAAATAACACCTCATTATAAATCGCGGCACGTAAGTTGAACCAAAATGGCGGTCGTTCACGCAGGTACAGTTACGGACAATAGCACTAACGAATATTTCGTGCGTTGTCCGTACCTAATTTCTCATATTTATTCCTAAGTTATTAACTTATTGTGTAACTAAGTAGGAACCTACTGTCTGTCACTGCCCTGCGCCCGCCACACGAGAAGAAAGTTTATTACGTCTCATATACCCCTAATTTATATCTTATGAAGTTAATTAATTAAAAAGGTTTTGATGAATACATCCTGTTTAACTAGAATTGTCATAAATACTTAATATCCGTTCATCTTTCAAGTTATTGTACCTCTTGATCAACAGTGGTGTGTTATAATGAAATTTAACAGTAAAAAAATAAGAATTTCATAAAACACTAAGGGGTTAAAAGTTGCTATTTTTTTTCATCAGTCACTCATTGAATTGGCGTAGCACCAGAACTTGGGCTTGGACTTTCAAACTTTATAAAAACACCGCATTCTCCACCTCAATGGGCCCGAAAATGTGTTACTTACTGCGCATGGTTAAACTTATGTGCCCCGCGCGACCTATACTACCTGTAATATCATGGCTGCCGGCGGCTGGTGGCAGCACACACTGCTTCATGACGAGCGTGAACAGTATTTGGCTCTTTCTTAAAACACGTAAATTAGCATTAAAATAACGAGCACTGTTTACTGGCACTTTGTTTAATTTATAGCAATCTATCTATCTTCTTCTACTGCTTTCGGCCATAGACATAGAGAACGTTCTGTGGACTGTGTACTGCTATTGCACGGTTAAAACCGATTCATATACCCAAGAAGCTTATATATGGATTTTCATGTGCTATATATAATCTTCTAGACTCAATTTCACTGTAAGAGTGAGTTTCCGTACAAGACCTGATTTTGAAGACTAAAACTTACAATCACAAATTATAAAGTATTATGTACAGGTACAGATAAGATAGTATGTCATCGTAGCGAGTTTGGTACGCAAGCTTTTTTCCGCTTGGTAGCGCTAAGGAGAGCGCAAAGTTTTCGAATGGTCCTTCTTGACATCGTTCAACCCAATACTACTAGTGTTGTAAAATAACAGCAAAAAGCAAATATGTGAAACAAACGTGCGCATACACAGTAAAAGTACAATATTAAGCAATAAACAAATAATAAAATGGCTTTTGGCTGATGACATCAGTCAGAAGCGCTACCAAGCGGCAATTTTATTGCCTACCCAACATTTTGGATTTAAAAAAATGTTCTAGTTGTCAATGTTGTGCTTACAATAGGGGCGTTCTATTGACGGCATTGAGAGCTATGACATCGCATAGGCATTGAAATCGTTCTGTTCATCAAATGTAAACAAACAATTCATCCCCCCGACCGAGTTTGGCATGGTCGTAAAACCATCGTTAGGCAGCCTTGGCTCGTACTAACGGCCCCAGATGACGATCTCGCTATCCGGATAGCGAGATTAGTCTTAATGACCTCCCCTAATAGGGCCTCCCCCCTAACACGACGTCGACGTCCCCGGGTTCGTCGGCGCCCGCAAGGATACACGAGGTATCAAAGAGTGCCGGGGCGCTTCTCACCCCCACTCAATTGCAACCGCACCCGCGTAACAGGGAACTCCCCTTCTGGCGTTGACTCACCATGGGGTTTAAGACTCACGCCGCCGCGCCGGTCGAAAGGACGCCCCCGAGAGCGACAACCCAAGCTGAGGCTCCCCCCGCGAGAAAAGCCCGGTGAAGCAGTATTGGCTGCAACAGCCAACTGCATTGTCAGAAAAAAAAAAAACAATACATGGCCGTTCACTATTTGACAGCGCATCCACTACTCTACCTCCGGAGCATGTGCAGCCAATGCTTTGAATGCGGTCTGTAAATGACGTCATAGCGCATCCATTTTTGGTCAATAGAACGATCGAGTGTGCTTATAAAAAGCATTGAGCACATTCAATGCGTATAATGCTTGTCCACAAAACGCCCCTTATATATTTTGCAGTGGACAACACTGCATTCTTTCTTTTTCTTTTACGCTTGAATGTCAGTAAAATCAATAAATTCTTGCAAGTATATTATTTGATTCTGACAAGGTAAATAATCTTAATTTTTTCCCATAATCCTATGTTTAAAGATCAAATTAATATTGCTAGTGTTTGTTAATAAAGTATCTGAGGTGGTTGGTGTAAATATTTTTATTATTGCATTTTTATGGTTACTCACACCGATAGCTGGCTTCTATCAAAGTACAATATCAACATCGGGACGGTAGTATTCTAATTCCCTATCTTACGTTTACCCGTATACTTACGAAAATAATATGTCTTATTCGAATATTTTTCGACACATCAAACCAACTTTTTATCTCTCATTTATGGTTATTCAGGAAGTGATTTGAGCCTGGACAAGTCTGCAAATGAAAAATGTAAAGAAATCAATTCATATTATTTTAATCTATACTACTTTAATACTAACAGGAACTATAGGAAGTAACAAGTAACTATAGGAGTAACTATGCCAAAACGTCTTGCTTTTAGTCTCCCGTGAAGACTTCTTGTTGCCTATCACTATGTAAGGAACTGCCTTTATTTTCCCACCAATCCACTCCTGTGTGACAGGTGTTAGCCCTGAGTGAGGCTATATTATGTAATGTAGCTCTACTAGATGACCTAATGAATATAGGTTGGTAATGGCTATATTGATGTGATTCCTTCTTTACTACACCCACCTTTTTCCCCTATCCCACACTATTTAGAGTGTAACAAAATGGGTTGCTTTTAGTTACTTTTGACGCCTAGGCTTACTTCTATCCCCTTATCCTCAATTCACACCCAAAACACTAACTTTTAAAAATATATTAATGTGTTAAGAATTGTAAACATATATTTCCTTCTTGATGTATTGTCTATGGTCTTGATGGTAACTAGATATAAAACTATAATATATTATACTGTTATGGATTACTTACAAAATGTATTTCATTTATGTTTAATCCTTAAGAATACCTACATATTAAGATATGCACTGCGCAGGTATCTGCTACGTACTCAAAAGGTTATGGGCCCAGCACGCTTCTACTGTGCATTATTTCAAAAATGCATGTAAATTTCGTAAAATTGTGTACTGATTCAGAAACTTTGGATCCAACAAATCAATGTTTCATTGCAATTAAATGTTTAAATTAAAATACATAAGGGATAAACATGGGTTAATTTAGTAAAGAATTTTTTTCCCAGTAATGATGACAAAAAAATATGATTTATATTAGTATATCTTTTCAGTTTTTACCGAATTCAAGATTGCTTTCAAGAAATCTGAAATGCCAGAACTTACTGAACTGGACAAAGCTACAGCATCAATGACTGAAAAGCGGAAGGAAGAAACTGCATCATCTGACAGTGACTCTGATGACACCATCCCAGAACTGGAAGATGCTGGTTATTAATTCTTTAATTTATTTATTTACAGCAGCATTTTTAATGTGAACAACATTGTAACATCCTTCAAATGTTTCTTATGGACACTAGAAATTAGGTAGAATTACACATAATCTATGTCCTTCTTCAAGATCATATTTGATAAAAATTATCAACATTGGGTCAATGGAATTAACTGTGATTGGTAAAAAGTGGACAACCAGAGATGCACTTAACATATTGGTATGGATCAATGTAAAAATGGGCAGTGTATGAAAGGAGTGCTGAGGATAAAAGACTGAAAAAAAATTCAAAACAAAGCAATGGGGTTGAGTTGAAGAATAGGTTTAAAAAAATATCAAAAATATTTTTTCAACTTTTGTATGAAAATGTTTTGTGTCCCCATAATAAATAATGATAATTGATAATTATGGGAACATCATACATAATTATAAATATTGATGATGAAAATCGGTGGAGGACATCATTGGCAGCAATGTTTGTATATAGCACTTTTTTCTGTGACCTTTCCTCGGACTGCAGGGCCCAATATTTTTTTCAAAAAGGGGTATATGGCCATTTGGTTTTATATAACTTTCATAAGGTGAATGAATTTTTAAAATTAGTTCTTTTATGATTTTGTGGTAAAAAACTGTCAGATATGAGATGCTGCTCCATATCAATGTAAATATTAATAAAAAAAAATATTTTTGTTCAAAACTATTATAACTATGTTTTAAAAAACTTACATAAAATAGACTTCCAGATTTCATAACATTAAAGAAGTGTATGTTAATACAGGAGCACCAGGTGCAGGAGGTATCACAAACACCATACCCGGCATAGACATTGTCTCAAAGGCAAAGCAGTCTCGTGGTGAAAAGAAGGCCCGGAAGATTATGAGCAAACTCGGATTGAAGCCTGTGAGTATGATCCACATAAAACTAACATACAAGTAACAACATGTTTCACATACAATTAACATACAAGTTATAACTAGTTTTCAGCAATGAAGGTGAAGAAAGGTGCTGTATCTTTGATGAGTTTTTTGATAGTTTTCAACATAATTTGCAAGGTTTTGATTGTTAGAAGTAATCTGTATTATGTTCAATAGTTTAGTGTGAAATAATCTAACTGTGGTTACTTAGTAGTTTTCATTATTATTAGAATAAGTTACAGTCACCATATCATCTAGTCCCAAACTAAAGAATAGGAATTATGAAAAGGCCCTCATCTTAAATAGCCTACAGAAATACATATAAATTCTTATTGCGCACTGAACTTACTGTAAAAAAATACATGGATTTAGCCAGCACAGCTCATTCCAAATGTTTTTAGCTCTTCTTTAGCTTTTTTAGATGGTGAAAAACAAAGAATATGTTTATTTGAGTAGCAAGGATAGAATACCTTAAACTCAGAAAATACTGGCCATATGTGTGTTGTACATGTGTTAATTTAGTTGACTACTGAGGTAAAATAAACAATTATAGTATATTTTTCTAATTTTTAGAACTCATTGCTAAATTATTAAGGATAAACACATAAAAATAATGACTATCATTTCTAAG
This sequence comes from Apoda limacodes, assembly GCA_946406115.1. Classification (NCBI taxonomy): domain Eukaryota; kingdom Metazoa; phylum Arthropoda; class Insecta; order Lepidoptera; family Limacodidae; genus Apoda; species Apoda limacodes. Next base: position 46,584,586 of record OX291540.1, read on the forward strand.
TACTGTTTTATATATATTTTAAGTTTTATTGCAAAATTTAGCTGGTTTATCTAAGATACCTCACTGAGATTAATCCAGAAGTTGTGACCTATGGACGGACGGTAATGACGAAACTAGAAAGGTTCCGTTTCTGACATTTGGCTTCTCTTTGTTTACTTAAATATCCATACAGGAAACAATTATTTTATTGTATCTATTATGTGAAAGAATAGTGTGAAAAATCAGTAACATTTAAAAGCATAGACATACGACACAATTAACCCGTCAAGCGTCCCCATACTAAGGAAATTATCTGCCCTGGCCGCGTACAAACGGACATACATCTAACTTTATTATGTTTATTCCTCTTTATTTATATTTAGGTATGTTTCCTAATATATACAGTATAAAAAAAAAGTAATAAGAATAAGTTTATGATAAATATAATAAGTAATAATAAATTTATTTACTAAAAAAATACATAGTTTTTTATATATAGCACATTACCAGGGGTCAAAATAACCTTTATGCTACTGTTAATAAAATCCAAAATCCAACTCAAAATGGCGCAATATAAATGGCGGCCGGATCAAATTACCAAAACAATTCCTGATAAAAAAATATTAAACTCACAAAATATTGTCCACCCAAAAATACTAGAACGTAGGACAGGCCATTGGCTTCACTTCTGAATACTTACAATTAGCCTGTCTGATAAAAGTCGTCCTGAAAAAATTCCCCCGCGACACAAGTCGCTTAGGTCCCACTGTGGTCTCTTGGACGCGTGACGGGTTAACAGAGTACCTACATAAATAAACATGTGTGTTAGTGTCACACTGTAGTGCCGTGCCATTCGTAACCCGGAAGTGCCGCTCGCGGAATGGAATCGCAGAATGAAAGAGCCCTGCTGAAACCAAGCAAGGCTTGGATACAGAAAGTTGACCTCTTGATTGGTGATTTGATAAATGTATGATGAATGTAAATTAAAATGTTGTACTTAACATATTTCTTTATTATATCCTAGGTGCCAGGAGTAAACAGGGTAACAATCAGGAAATCAAAGAACATACTGTTTGTCATCAACTCCCCTGATGTGTACAAAAATCCTCATTCAGACACATACATAGTATTTGGTGAAGCTAAGATTGAAGATTTGTCACAGCAAGCTACGATGGCTGCAGCAGAAAGATTTAAGGCTCCTGAGAGCACAACGGCTGGCAATGATTCTACTGCCACTGGCACGGTTAGTATAGTTGTAACGTGATATTAGGCCTCTCTAGACATAAAAAAAGAAAAGTGCTAGTCACATGTAAATCATATTTAAATTTTTGTTTGGTTTAAATGTGGATCAACAACTTTATTTGTCAATTTACAGACAGTAGTAATAATTAACATCTTAAAAAATTCTTATAATTTAAATACTCATACATATTTTTTATCTAATTTGCAAATTCAAAACTTCCAGACAGTAGCTCCAATAGCAGAGGAGGAAGATGAAGAAGGCGTAGATGAAACTGGAGTGGATGAAAAGGACGTAGAGATAGTGATGTCCCAAGCCAATGTGTCACGAGCGCGAGCCGTCAGGGCACTGCGGAACAATCAATCTGATATTGTCAATGCTATTATGGTAAGTCACAGTTAAATCCACCTTAAGTAGATTTTACTGGATTGATAGAAAGGATGAAACAGAAGTGGTAATTAAATAGGTCTAAAGGCTAAGAAAAAACTCCCATAGACCTATGCCAATGATGTACACACAATTGAGGGTCACTGGACCTAACCACAGACATTTACTAGAAATTATTGAACACACTGAATTAAATAAATATAAAAAACATGTAATGACGCTAGGACTAGGCTGTATGTTTTGTGAGTGCCCAAGTTTTAGCTAACTTTGGTCACAAGTACATGTGGTTGGATGGATGAAGGGTGTGAAAAAGGTGACCACCGCCTAGTAGCCTTTTTGTAGGAATGTCGGTTCTGGCTGTTGTTGTGACAACCGCCGCCAATTCGAATAGTGCGGTGGACTATAGTAGCCTCTTTTCCCTGAGAAAATACCTACCCCCTTGTAGTGGGGAAAAACAACAAATGAGACAATTTAGTCTAATATCATCAACAGACTGACAGAACTTATGGTGTATAGCAGCTATTTATGTCGCTTCATATTAAGAATGGATGATGTTAGAAACATGTCAGGTTGAACCTGTTTAATCATATTTTTTTGTTACAGGAACTAACCATGTGAATGGGTCTTAACTACAAAAAAGTTTAATGTTAACTTTATGACTAAACCTAGCTGTAAGTCGGTTTTTTATTGTTAGTTTGGCGAATGAGACAGATGTATTATTATGTGTCTTGCTCTTGCACTGCAAATCTGAATAATGAAATCCAAAGTTTTCCTTCTTGAAAGGAATATCAAACGTAAATGTATATAGGATAACAATAACTTCAAAATATAATAAAACTTCATTTATTCAATTCATAATAAGACTTTTATTTTACTTATAAGGCACCAAATTTCCAAATATAATATGAAAAACTCTTTTTCTACTCCTCCAGATAATATGCCAATAATAACGTCACTCGCTCGTCGCGTCGGTGCGGTGCAACTTCTCAAGGCATAGTCAGACTCAAAAGTTTTATGTTGCATTAGTTCAACTGTGAAAAATATTTTTTTTACTACTGGAACGATAGAATTGTTAATATTTTTCAGGTTTACCACGATTAGATTGTAGAGTTCCCGATATTCGACACTGTTGCATTCGCCATCTTCACGATTGAAAGCACAAAACGTTTAAAAAGGTCCCGTAGATACTCGATCGGTATACAGTGTCCTGTGTCGTCCATCCCTTCATTAAAAAGTGGTTTTCGACTGTACGGCAACGGCGACTGCACTGGTGAAAGCAAAAATGTATCAAACTATATGTCACGCTTCTTAGGTTTCCGTACCGAGAGGATGCCAACGGATCCCTATTACCTCAGAACAGAAAAAACAATAGAAATAGGGCTAGTTAGAAAACCCCTGTAGTCTTTTTGCACACAAACGTGATCTTGTCATATTTTCTCGTACCTACATCAAAACAATATCTAATTGGTAAAAATATCAATAGTTTCAGCAAGAAAAGTGACGTTCACAAAGTAAATACTTACTATAAGCTGTTGGTACATGAAACACGTCTACACAAAATAAGTAACTCTTTTAATGTTTAAAAACTTTTACAACAAAGTTCCCAAAAATAATCAAAAGCTATCAATAAGTAAATTTAAATCTTTTATCAAACAAGTACTTTGTAAAAAAGCATACTACAATATTTCAGGCGTAAATGATAAAAATCCTTGGTACTGAAAATGCTCAATGACAGGATGCATAGGTAAACCACATTAAAATGGAAATAATTTAAAATTGTACAGCTTAAATTTTTTATTTAAAACAATGATTGTATTTTTAGTTTTTATGATGTTTTTTTAAAAGTGTAACTATCGAGTTTCTTGCCGGATTCTTCTCGGTAGAAATAAACAACATTGTGAACCGGAGGTAGAGTTCAAAAAATAGTATTTCATAACTTTGACGATTCAAAAGTGATTGTAAAATCCTAATTTGAATAAACCATTTTGACTTTCACTTTGGTTACATAACAATGAAAAAAAAAGTATTTAATTTTATTATTTTATATGCATTTTGGTATACAAGCAAAAAATAACTTTATCAAAAAGTAATAGTTTTGTAATATGTCATCTCTTATCATTGAGTTACGGCGTTCTTTAGTTTGACCTACGCGTAGCCATTCTTAAATAGTAATATCAAAATAAGACAATCATGGAAAAAAGTAACATATATACATACATAGTTAAATCGCCTATCATATGCGGTAGTCTTGGATTTACGACATTCAATGCAAATGCAAAATATGCAATGCGCTACTTTCAGGAGCGTTTTGTTCACTGCTTCAATGCGTTTAATGCCATAATCCAGCCAAGTTAAGAAGACATAAATTAGGTGTGGCACACTACACATCTTGGCTCACTTTAGTTGTATTATTGACATTAAGCGCATAATGTACATTATGTCGGTGAACAAAACGCCACCTTTATCAGTCATCGAGTCGTCTAATGAAAAAGCAGCTATTAATTTATTTTTAAGTTGGCTGGATTATGACATTAAAAAAAGGTACCTTTTTCAGTTTTTTGCTTATATCTCATCAATAATTATTAATACGAGAAATACTATCGTATATATATATTACTTATTAAATTTCCTATAAAAAAGCTTAGATTTATTATTAATGTATCTCTTAAACTTTAGCTGTAATCCGACATTAAAAAGTTTTTTTTATATGTTTTTGCTATCGATTTACAGTTTTGTTTCTGTTTACTCCTAAAATGTTCATATATATCTTCAAAAACTTATTCCATGACACTACCTAGAGACCGACAGTGATGATGAGAAAGAGAGAGAGAAGGGGAGAGATAATACAGGGGCAGATGCATTATGCGACATGATGTGTATAGCAGGGCGGAGTCCGCTTGGTGAGTAAGAATAGCCAATAGAATAGACTGACCAGCCATCAACCGATCATCATCTCATCTGATTCCGATAAAAACTACCTATCCTGAGTAGAACAAAGGCAAGGTTCTCGACAGACTGATAAACAAACTCAATTTTAACATTATGACTGCTACTAACTACGCCGGTAATGACATTCATAGGCTGGACGTAGCCAACATAGCGTTTCTACAGAACATAAGCCTAAGTTTGCGAGACATAGAAGTATTGGATGAACTATGCTCTAAACATCTCTTGTTTATTATGACCCTTGGGCCCAAGGCCTACAAAACCACTGCGACAGACTGATAAACTGGGACAGATTCAAGAAAGCTCTTAAAATAATTAGCTTTCCGCAGCTAGATCTCATTCCTGCTCTGATTAGATCTCTAATATTGATATGGTCAACGAATCTGTCATCCAACAGTCACTCGCAAGCTATTATTAGCAAGTGCATAAAATAAAAACCAGTTAAGAGTGATCTCAGTGTATAGTGGAACAGCTTATAAATGAAACCGGTGTGTAGTATTTATTGAACGCTGTCGCCACGTCGAAAAACGGCGCTCCTATATGTATAAATGTGCTCCGTGAAATCTGTGATGCAGTGCCCCAGTTCTGTTACCCAAAATCTGAAATGACTGGTGAAGAGGTCTATCCTTAGTGTCTATGAAATGACGTAACTATGGTAGTAGTAACCGTTTAAAAATTTTAACCAAAGCGTTTAGTGAACTAAATTATCTATATGACGAGGGTACTTATACCCACCAAGCGGCCCCAAAACACATTCCGACCCAGCCATACACATCGTGTCACAATAAATTTGCCTCTTCCCTCCCCTCCCTTTGTCTCTCTTCTCACCCTCTCATCTCTCTGACTCTTTCTCTCTTGGTAGTTTCACGCAATAAATCTAAAAAATATATTGAACCATTTTGGTGTAAACATAAAACAAACGGTATATCGGCAGCAAAAGAAATAATAATTTTCCTCTTTAACGTAAGATTACAGCTAAAATACTAGAGAAACAAAAGTAATTTGTCTGAGCTTTTTATAGGATATTTAATAATCTATAGTTTTCAAATACACATTTTTTACGTATCAGAAATAATTGCCGAGATGTAAGCAAAAAACTATAAAAGGGTATCTTTTTTCCAAGATGGCGGCGCGAGCGCAACAGCTATCGATAGGGACGTTTAGGATGTTCAACGGGAGGTATTAATGAACAACTACACCAAAATTCAAAACTCTACCAATTAATGTTTTGTTAGCCTAAAAATGTATCAAATTTGACTGTACTAATAATGAAATTTTAAATTACATAGAGTACCATGTCATTTATTATCGTTATAGGTCGTAGGAAATGTATGAAAGCATTGATGCGTATAGATGAGGCAAGAGAGGTATGCCACGATCGTAGCAAGTGGCAGTATTTGGTCTCTACCTACCCCTCTGGGAAACAGGTGTGATGTTATGTATGTATGTACGGATCTAAAAACCATTACATACTTAATAAAAAAATATTAAAATTTAAATACATGCATACATATAGTTTGATTTGGCTTTGAAATCCCTTATCCGGATTTTCGATTATACGGAATACCCGGGTTTTTTTTAACGGATAATCTATATAAAGGTTCTGCTGTTAATATACGTATCGTTGGTCTGTTATAGGAAGCATCCACTGTCGCTTTAAATATTTTCCGCGGCGGTATTTTTTTCGATTTCGACACGTAGAATTAGTGCGAAAAACAGGTGCTCTTTCACACTTCTGAGAAACAGCAGTGTGAAGGAGCAGCTCGAAATGATGAAACGCACCAAAAAAATCAGCTAGGAAGCACACTACGCTTTGGGGGCTTCCCCTGTAAGTTTTTAATAACAATGTAAATAAATGTGGCTAGAATTTTTAACAATATTTTCAAAGGGGTTTTTATTCAGCCAATTAAAACAAAAACATCTAGGTATGAGCTTATAGCATAGACTTTAAGTTCTGTAATCTGTCCAATAGATTGAGCAATAGCTCTTCTCTTTTAAACGACGGTCGTCATTTCGTTTGTTAACGTGTATTATAACAAGTTAGGAAGAGACAAGTAACCTCAGTTTCGCTTCGTCTCTGTCTTTCGCTATTCTTTTTTTATACATCAGGCTAGGAAATGCGCTGTCCAGTTCTTTATGTCTATGGCTTATATATAGTTTGTGGTATCGTCCGTAGTGATTATATTCTCTTTGGTATCGTCAATTCAATCAAAAAACGGCAACACTGACACTTCATTTGTCAAATTGTCGATGTGGTGTTATTGGTGTTGGATTGGATTTTTCTAAAAATTATCTATTATTTTAACGTATGTATGTATTACGCTTTTTACTATTATTTTGATTGCGTTAGTTTAATTTCATTTGTGGTACGATTTAAATTCTGTGAAATATTTAACAGAATATTACTTTTGAAGTGATTAATGTGATATGATAGTAGAATTACGATAAAATACCAAGTCCAAAGTACTAAAATTTTGCAAGTCTATTGGTTTTAGTGATTGATAGTAGAAACAGTGGTGATAATGTCTATGGAGGAGAAATTTAACGCTGCAGTGAATGTTATAAGAAGCCTTCCAAAAAGTGGTAAGTGATGTATAATAAAATTGGAATTATATCCCATACTTCCATTATTCCTTGCTCTCTTTTGGCTGCGCAATCGGTTAGAGAGACTAAAGGAGAGAGAAATAAATTATTAAGAATTCAGTGTTGTAAGGTAATTTACTTACCTATCAAACACGTAACCAACATTTTTATTTAGTTTATTGTAGTTAGGGTGGTAGTTAGTTAGGTCATCTTAAATTACATCCCATTAACATTAATTTAGGTTATCAATAGAAGGTGCAGTGGTCAAAAATGTCAATAAAGTAAATCAAAATCAAATACTTATGTCTATAAAAAATAATCAAAATAATATAACAATAATATTAAAATAATATTATAATTTATAAAAACATTTTTTTTTTTTTTTTTCCATTACAATTTGCCATCAGTTGTAAGACTTCAAATATGTTGGGATGCAGTTGACGTTTTTAGAAGTATGAGGCCAATGTCCCATATTCAATATTTAAGGCAGTACATTTGCCCTTTTAAGTCTCTTAAATTTGTTGGGTTGGAGCAACATTTTGGTGAGAGGATTAGGATGAACAGTGAGCTGATCCTTGTAGTTTATTTTGTAACGCTCTATTTCCTCAGAGATAGTTGGGATTTCAAAATAAGAGTGGATTTCCTTGTTCCGGGCATACCAGGGAGCTCCTGAAATCACTCTTAAAATGATGTTTTGGGTTCTCTGTAGGCTCTCAACGTATGACTTGCTTGCAGTGGACCACATTAGTATGCCATAGTTCCAGATTGGTTTTATAACAGCATTGTAAATGAGCATTTTGTTGGTCAGTGACAATACAGATTGTTTTCCGAGGAGCCAAAGGAGATTCCTAAAACAAAGGTTGATTTCGTCTTGCTTCTTGTTTATGTGGTGTCTCCATGAGAGCCGTTGATCCAAGTGGAAACCCAAGTATTTAACACAATGAGTTTGAGGAAGAGGAGCTTCTCGTAGTTTAACTGGCAGTCATAATCCTTTCCGTAAGGTGAATGTTATGTGATTGGATTTCGAAGCACTTGCCTTTATTCTCCACTTTTGTAACCAAGTTTGTGTTATTTTGAGCTGGTTTTTAGCAGTTCGTGGCTCGCCTGTACGGGGTCCTTTTTACAAGAGAGAAAGGCTGTATCATCAGCAAAAGTGGCAACACTAATCATAGACGATAGTTGAGGAAGATCACACGTAAAAATGTTGTATAGCACTGGTCCAAGCACAGATCCCTGAGGTACTCCAGTAAGATTTTTCGGAGAGTGGATCCGGATTCACCTTGTTTTACTTAAAACCATCTGTCAGCCAAGTAAGATTGAATAACAGGGAAAATTGAGTGAGGCAAATATTTTTTTATTTTGCACAACAAGCCTCTGTGCCTGACTCTGTCAAAAGCCTGCTGAACATCCAAAAAAGCAGCTGAGCAGTACTCTTTCTTCTCCAGACACTGCCGAATAGTGTGGTAAACCCTGTGCATTTGCTCAGTTGTAGAGTGGCATTTACGGAAACTAAATTGGTGGTGGGGAATGATGTCCACTTCACTAAGGCATTTGCTAAGTCTTAGGAGAAAGACTCGTTCCCAAAGTCTTTAGAGAACAGGAGTGAGGCTAATAGGCCTATAGGACGAAATTTCACTGGCTGGCTTCCCAGGCATGAGGATCATGGTAACCCGTGAGACTTTCCACAGTTGAGGGAAATAATTTAGTCTGAAAATAGCATTAAACAGAATTCTAAGAAACACATTGCATTTCCTAGGCAAAGCCTTTAGAATCTGGGGAGTTATAAGGTTGTATCCAGGGGCTTTGTTCGGATCCATCTTTGCTATCTCTCTAGTTACTTCAGTGGGAGTTGTCATTGATATTAAGAGACATAGCTGACTAAGGATTTGGTCTATCTCCTTATCATCATCACCAACAGGAACGTTAGGTTGATATACAGATTCTAGGTAGGTAGCAAATCATCTGTTCGTGTCCATTTATTACCAGTTCTGACTGGATGAGAAAACTGTTGGGGTTGTTTTGTATCTCTTGTTATTTTCCACAAATTGTGCTCTCCACGGCCATTAGGTGGCATATTCTCCAGCTTTCTCTTCAATGTTTCATTGGCTGAGTGTTTAAGTAAGCATTTAAGTTCCTTGATGGCACGATTGAGGCGGGTTTTGTCAGAGGGACAACGGGACTGCTGCCATATTCTTCTTAGTTGTCGTTTTTCCACAATTTTATGCTTAATTTCTATAGGTAAGATGCGATTTGACTGGGAGACTTGCAGATCTGGGGTGTTTGCCCAAGCAGCGTTTTGAACAAGGTTTGTGATGTATACAGTGGCCTCGTCAATGTTTTCAGTGGAACTTTGAGGTTAATATTCTCATTAAGGTATTCTTTGAAGGATTCCCAATCAGTTCTGTGATTGCATAGAGATTCGTAACCATTTTTGGTTGTGACTATTGAAGAGCTTATATTTAGTATGACAGGAGTGTGGTCGGATGATCCATCTAGATTTACTTCAATTGTGGTTTACAACTTTCCAATGTTTTTGGTAATGAAAAAATCTAGCAAGTCAGGCAACTTGTGAGGATCTGAAGGCCAATAGGTTGGTACACCAGTTGATATGGTTAGCAGGTGTTTTCTGTCAACGCATTTTTTTTATTCGCGTCCGCGAGTGACAGTTGTTCTCAAGCCCCAAGATTCATGCTTCGCGTTCCAGTCCCCTCCAGGTATAAAACGGTTGCTAAGTGTCTCCAAGTAGTGTGAGAACATGGACTCACTAATTTTGTGCTTAGGTGGGCAATACACAGCAGATAGATTTATAGCACCCATTTTGTCTTCAATCTGTACACTTGTTGCTTGTAAGTGGTCTGTGGCATACGGGTTAAGAGCGCAATGTTTAATGCTTTTTTTGAAAACAGTAGCAGTTCCATCAGGGTGAGGAGTCAGATATGTGCAGAAGTTGGGCAGGCAGGCATTCTACTTTTTGATGAAACATGGGATTCAGATATTAAGACAATATCTAGGTTGTTGGAGTTGATAAACATTTCTAGTTCCTTTGTGTTCGGTGTGAGGCTGTTAATGTTCCAGGTGGCTATCCATAAGGAAGCCATCATGACAACTTAATGACGATACTTGTGATAAGCCCTACAAGTTGGCTTATTTGTTGTAATAGGGTGTCCATTTTCTCACTTTGTTTTATGGGTATGTCTTGGAGTAAGTTGTAGTTTGCTTGTGAGTGGGAATCAGTTGTAGGAATTTTAGTAGCAGCTGCTTCTGCAAATGACTTTAGGGGATGGGGTGTTTGGGCAGGTATTGATCTAGGGCTTTGTGTGGTCTCTTGGGTAGGGATGGCAGAGTCTAATTCAGGCTGGTTAGTTGTCGCTAGCATGTTCGGCCTGGGTAGTTTGGTTATAGGTTTCCTATTTTTCTTAGCAAGGATTTCCTTGTACACTTGGCTACCTTTGTAGTTGGCTGGATGGTCAAGTGAGCAAAGGGCACATTTGGCAGGAGTGTTTCTATCTTTTTTTTATATTCTGATGTTTTATGTCCTTCGCCACACTTCACACATCTAAATGGCCTCATGCATTTATTTTTTGAGGGGCCATATTGTTGGCAGCGTTGACACTGTACAATGCTGTTCGATTTTCGGGGGTCTTCAATTTTAATTTTCTGGTTATATATATAGGTGATGTTTTTTACTTCTTCTTTATTTATACTCGGCACAAGGTTGACGAAGAACGTAGACGTAGGTATTTTGTCAGGACCATACCCTGCATTTATTATTTCTCCTCTTACTTTATTGCCAGTTGCTGTGATTTCTTCTATTATAGCACTATGAGGTGTAGTGTGATGAAGGTTTCTGATAACGATTCTAAAGCTTTTAGATTCCTTTCCAGAAAAGGTGTACCCAACAAGACCTTTTGCTCTTATAATGTCAATGATATTCTTGTAATCTTCAGGGTTGTCGAATAAAACGCGTAATTGGTTTTTGTTCACAATCCTGTATACAAAGCTACTTTTGTCACTGACGGTGGTCAATAGATTTGTGAGCTCATTAACATCATCAACGCCATACAAGATAATTGGAGGGGGTTTATTTGGTGGTTTGGGTCTGCTGTTGGTGATATTGTCAGTTGGGTCAACTGGGAGATTACTAAAGCGATTTGTTGTTTGGATTATATGTGGTTGAGGGGGTGAGCAGTCTGGTTTCTTGCGTTTAGAGGGATGAGATCCAGGAACTTGTTGCCAGGATGGTGGTACAATTTCTCGGTCTTGTTGAGAGTCAGGATTGTTTGTAAGAGTTTCAGCTGGAAAATTGTTTGTTGTGTGGCTGGTTGTCCTTGATTGATGAGGGTTTTTACTGTCTGTTACTGTAGAGGTTTTTTTGTCTGTTGAAAAGAGCAGGGTGAAAAACTTGTTGGGTCAAAGTTTTTTTGGTTGTGATTGTTGATGATGAAGGTTTGTTTGTGTGCAGGGGGCTGCATGTGGGGGAGATTTTGGTCTTCATTAATTCTGTGGGGCTACTTGGAGCTAGCGAGACAGCCACAGGGAGGGATTCTTCAGTACAGCTAGTTGCTATGGTTGTTGGCGAATTGTTGCCTGGTTCTTTTTTTGGAGGCGTTATCATTAACGAGGACCTCTTTGCAAAGGGGTCAGGGTCTGTAGATTTGGGACTATATTTTGTTGAGGTTGCTGATTTTTGGGTCCGATTACTAAACTGAAATTGGCCCCCCCAGAATCCGTGGGGCAACCTGTACATGTTTCTGCAGGATCTGTAAAATCATGTACAGAGAGGGATTCTCCGCATAGTTTTTAGTTCCGCCATTTCATTATTTGAGACTGATCCACAATTTCGTCTTTTCTGTCAGGGTAGGATCCCTTAGGCCGCATCTTACAGGACTAAAGGCACGCCCATGCCTACTGGTTTTGGTTCGCGCTAGGTATTTGATTTCCCTAGTACCTCCCATATCTGGGCGGCATTCCCCTATCCAACACCTGGGGACGCGGTCTATGGGAATCCAGCAACTCCACACGAAAATAAAAACATATGATGTAAAATAAAATCAATAATGTAAATAAAATGTCAAACAATTTATAATATTATATTTATGTACTCATCAATAGTGTAGGATGAATTATCTAAAAAAAGGTTCTTAAGTTGGCGATAGAATGATTCGTCATTCGGTTGCTGTTATAGCGGGAAGTCGCTCATAGTATGTAGTGCCAATAACCCTCGCATTTCTACTAGCTAATGTTGTGCGTAGTGTAACCGCTAACATATGCACTGCGCTGTGCTGAGTGTTCCACCATGCCAACTAAACGTGTTTTATTTTGTTTAGTAAACACTATTACATTGTATAAATATAGGCAACGTAATGTCCTTAAATAAATCTCTGCAACAGTGTTTAACATCAACACTGAAGATGTTTCGGGCATTGTTCTTAAATGCATTGTTACTCAAAAAAAGGATATCATATTACCCTTTTTGAAGTCAATAAACTGTAAGTTACTACCGAATGGCAGTCAAAATTGTATTCTGGCGAGAAGTAACTGTTAAATGTTAAAACAATGATTTTCTTAAGTTTATCTCTTAAAGACTGTCTATGGGATATATTGTTAATTGTTCAAACAGCCCTTCTCTGCAGCACAAAGATAGTTTGAATATCAGCTGTGTTTGGCCTATCCAGGCAGTAGCTTCGACCGTAAGTTGACGAATGCTGCAGAACTAAGCCTATTCGCCAATCTAGCGACATGTGGATCCCACTAAAGCTTGTCAAGGGTAATACCTAAGAATACTATTTCTACAATATCTAACTGCTTTTCATTTATAAATACACTGGTTCTTAACAGACTGACATTTGGTGTTAAAAAATTTGTACATTTGACTTTTTTGCTATTTAGAGTAAATTATTCACGTCGAACCAGTAGACAACTTTAGCCAGCCAGTTGGTTACTTTGTACCTTGGATCTATATATGTTTGTCCACGTATTCCACACTAATGACCAGATTTTAAATTTTTTTTTTAAATTAACTAAGGATGAACAGTGCAAGTTTTATTAAAATTGGGTCTGTAGATTTCAAGATATTATATAGATTGTTAAGTGTATACCAATCGCAAGGAAAACACGTCATCAGTTAAACATATTGGTTTGGCAATATATTAACGCCGAACTTGCTGTGGGTATGTTACCCGATGTCTAACGATGGTGAGCCGTTTTGATACAACTAAGGTGGCAAACAAACAGGTGGTCTGCCTGATGTTAAGCAGTCACCATAGCCATATGAATAAAGAAGACAAATAGTTTAGTCTGTCCCCTAATGGACATTTGCAAAGCCATCCAGGGGCATTATTCGGGCATTGGCGTCTGTTTAAAACCCTTTACATCACTCAATCCTTGAATGCTATATTTGTTATTAATAAGGGTGATCCCCATTATGTATTAATTTTATTTAAATTTTAATTCTTTATTATACAAAAAAAACATTACAAGAAATTATAATTGTAGATATAGATAAATAGATGTAGGTATATTTAAGTAGCAACTAAAAATAAAAAAAACAATAACTGTAAATATGCAAAAAAGTTAAAAATAATCACGCATCGGCTCCATCATTAACTTCCTGCTTCAAAGTCGAACATGCGGATGACTCTTCCTTAACTGAACAATGCCACACTTTTAAAATAAATTAAGCAGTGTTACAATTAATACTTTTGACTTCAGCATTTTTATTCTAATGTCAACCTATTTAAAAAAATGGTTAAATGCATTATGTTTGGTATGCAGAATGCTACAATCTATTATATATTTAGCTTGTTATATTTATGAAGAAACCATTTAATTATTACCTTCATGATGCAATAAATAACTGCTGCACCATAATGTAGTTACAATAGGCTTAGATAATTACATCAATTGAAGTCTAAACTAATATATATTTGTGAAAGTTTGTTAGTTTCAATAATAAACGCAACGGAGCAATTGACCTGATTTTAGCACAAAATGACAAAAATTGTTAAACCTAGCCTTTACTTAAACTTAATATAATAAAGGACTTGCCGTAGAAATCCCTCGCCCGATAACCAAATTTAGCGGCGGTATAGCCTGCGAGCAAAAGCTGATATAACAGGTTTATTAATTGTTTGGAAATCTTAAATTGTATCTGTTCATTATAACCTAAAATAGTTCATCAGGTGTCTACATTTAGGCCGGTAACACACGTTGGCCCATGTGTCATGTTTGTTAGCCACATATGCACACACAATATGTGCTAGCTCACTCCGAACGACTGCGTAAGCATTGGGGCCAACAAAAAAAAAAAACAAAGGGCAAATGCAAATGCCTGTTTATAATGAAACTAGTTTATTAAGAGACAGTACTACGAGGCAGAAAACGTGAGTAAAAACAAGGATTACGCAATATGTTAATGAGCGTGCATGAGTAGTGCAGCTACATCTAAATTGAGATTATCATTGAAATACATGAAATAAATTAAGTTTCTTTTTACACATCATTGTTATCAAAAAATGCTTTTTCTTAGGGTGTAAAGCACTATCACGGCTATGCTTTAGCAAAGTTGTAAACTAATAGCACTTAGAACTTTGAAGATTTGTTTTTGCAAAAACTTTTGAAAAAACAGTGAAAAGGGATCAGTTTAGGATTTTTTTTCTATCGAATAAAAGTTTATTAATTGTGTTTTCGCGTTTTTTAGGGTTTGAACCATTTCCCAAAGAACAAATGAATCTGTTCAGCGGATCTGAAAAAATAATTTGGTAGTATATATAGCCTCTTAAATAATTAATTTTATTAAATCGGTACCAAGTAATGTTAATTTTATCAGGACATGCAATCCAAGTACGATTTTCGCGTATTCAATATAATTCCGCGTGAATTTGAAATCACCTGTGTGTACCCTCATATAATTTTACGTGTAGAATTGTAGAAAGAAACCTGCCGTTTTTATTCGCAGTTTGATGTAGGCCTTAAACTTTACAGTGTTTGTAACTATTAGAATAAATAGAACCAAAATTACCACTTTATGAAGACAACATTTTCTAAGCTAGTTGCAAAAATTAAAATTTACGCTTTGCGTATACTGAGTTAATTATTTGAACAAGATTGGCGGCATGCCTAGACTGCTAGATTTTGTAGGCTATGTGTGGTCTCCGTGTTCAGTCGGACAGTGTCGCTACTAAACAGATAGTTAGCGTGTTATTAAGTTCGAAATACTTTTTACGTGTTACACGTAAGTAGTATTATTTATACTATTTTATTTTTCCGGATTTGTGGAGCAAAATAGTTTTGAACTAAATACAAACCTATTATACATTCAATAGCGTTACAACCTTGAAATAGAGAATACATTATCTTGACACAAAGGAAATGAACTGGTTATGATTTTGCAATTTATTCAGTATATATTTATAATAACATCCCAATATTATAAATGCAATAGGGTATTTATTAGTTTGCTTGCTGTGATTGCACAAAATTGAACATCCTGTTATTCATATGGGTTTCTAAGAGCATTTTTGTCTCTACAGATAACATATTATAAAATTTTACACCGCTTCCCATAAATGATTTGTTGGCTTTAGTACCTAAGCCTAAACTTTTTCATAGCAAGTTTATTTCTAGTATTTATATTGTGTTTATCACTGTTCCTCGTATATTGGGATATATTTTTACGGACATATATAATATTTTTATCGATATATTGACAAGGTACCGTTAGAATATTTATTTCTTTAAATATATACCCTGAGATAATGCTAGCTTATAAATGCTTCGTACCGCCGGGCCCTTCCTTGTATTATAAATATGGTTTCAATATCAGTATTAGAACTCCATAATATAATGTGACCTTACACTGTAGAAATGAGCAAAGTACACAAGTATAGTTTTTTTTTTTTTTATTATTCCACTAGCGTGGCAAACAAGCTTACGGTCCGCCTGATGGTAAGCGGGCACCGCTGCCTATGGACGCTTGCAACACCAGGGGTATTACTCGCACATTGCTGACCCTTCAAAATCTTATTACTTCCTTCTTGAAATACCCCATACTGGAGTCTGGAAAAATAGTTTTTTCACAAAATTAGGAGGAATCAATTTGAAGTTAGAAATTACTAAAAAAAAGAAAAAAAGGTCGAGTCATCATCAGGTTCTATTTCCACTAATGACTTAAACACATAGTAAAAATATATTTATTTGTGGAAGGTGACGTAAATTACTTCTACATGATGCGGTTTCGAATCCCGTTCCCCTCACAACTCTGGGAGACCTCAACCAGATGTCACTAGATGTGTTATATCAAGTAATAACAGGAAAGTGAAAGTGTTAAGGGCACCCCCTCACGGCGGATTCCAGCGCATTCGGGTACTGTCTCCGCGGGAATGTGTGGGACAGTAATTTTATTTATATTAGTGGAACATCGGTTACGTGTAGAAAAAAATAACGTTGTCTGTGTGTGTATTAATTTTGGGTACGTACCCGGTCTAATTTTAATTCTCGTTATTGAAACGTCGACTACATTTCAGTTACGAGGATAAAATTTTAGAAGAATATAACACAGTAGAATAACAACTCTGTTTTTTCATTTCGTAATATTGAGTACAGTCGTCTCAAACTTTTGCACCATAAAGGTTAAGTCATTTATATATACAAAGAACATTAAATGCCCTAATATCGACCCTTGTGGTGCACATTCTTTTACTAGAGATCCCTGAGAGTTAGCTTAGCACCATATACTCGTATAACCACTTTTTGAATTCTATTCTACACAACTGAAGCCATAAAGCTGCAAGCAGATCTCGCGAAACTTATCTTTACGAAATCTTGAATCATATTTCGGTTTTAATCTCGTAAGCTGGCAATCTTGTTTTCGAAATGTCGTTCGGCATTAACAATATCTGTCGAGATTATGAACGAAATTTCAAAATTGAGCAATATAAATGATTCAGGTTGATCAGTGCGTAACAGGATATATGATATAGGAACTATACTAGGATATAGGAATATTGTAGGCTTTATAGCAGCGGATACCTATAAGTTGGCCCATGGTTGACTACAACGTAAGTATGCTTCCTAAAAAGTTATTTCCAACATAAATAACTGACATTTGGCATGCGTGCGTATTTGCTGATCTTTGCAGAATTGAGATGTTCATGCTCACCGGGCCACTATAATGGTATAATACGTCTGCGTATCATTTCTTATATTATGGTAATGGCCATTAATCGTTCCGCGATTATGGAAATATTTATAAATTGCCAAATAAATATGAATAGCGGATATATCTAAATATTTAGAAAGATTTTGTTCAAAATACTTTTAGTTGGAAGAATTGATGAAGTTCTTTTATTGTTATTTTTTAGGGTAGATATACGTAAAGAGACGAGGAGAATTTTTACTCGTCTATCCCTATTGTGATTGATTAGTGGCGTTGGATAGGTCGTTTAAAAATATTGGGAGTGTGCATGAGTACTATTTTTCGATTCAGGCATCCGTTAGCAAAAAATTGAGCTTTAAAGTGCTCATTTTTGCTAAACCCCGTTTGCCAAGTAAATGGTTGGTTTTGGATATGTGAAAAAACCAGGGCAGTGGTACTTATATTAAAACGAATTTGAAAGGATAACTATCATAGCTAAGTAGGTTTTACAAGTTAACGCGCGAAAGTATAGTGTATTTGGAGAAGTAAAACATTGACGGTAATAATTACCGACGTAACTCTATACTGCGCATGACCCGACGCATTTGACGCATTTGGCCGGTTTTAATTAAAAAAGCTTATAAAAATAAAGTTTGGATCTGTTGATTAGTAAAAATACGTCGTTTCCCAACATAATTATGTCATTATATTACGCAAATCAGTGCGTTAAACTTTAAAATAACGTCTGAAAAAATATTGACCTCAAAATACGTTGTTATTGCCTAATCCTCCGAAAATACACCTTTCTACTTCTAGTGCCGGAATAACTTACATAGTGCTTCTTGCAAAATTGAGAACGAAATATGGTGTTTTGTAATCTGTGAACTGATGTTGCCGGCCGTTCTCCTGAGATGTTTGTTTTTATCGTTTTTTTTTTGCATCGCCGCGCCGCGCGCCGGTGTCATTTGGGTCTGTTAGAAAGGTAATAAATAACCATCATCTCATCATATTTAATTTGTTAGTCAAAATACTGCATGCCTTAGGTATTGTTCGCCCCACTACACACAGGCATCTACTTGGAGAAGAAGGCCTTAGGTCATATAGTCCATAGCTCTGGCCTAGTGCGATTTGGCGAACGTTTTTCGAGCTCAGTAGCCACTCGATTTGGGTTTTTTGCCACCTATAAGGTCTCTTGGATCCACTTGGCTGAACCACCGCTGTTATTGGACGACAGTCAATGGACCTTCAGTTTAACGTGCTCTCCAAAGCACGAAGAAGCTCGGAAAAAATATACCACAAGCCAATTGCCAAATTTCATCTTAATCGGTACAGCAGTTTAAGCGTGAAAAGGTTACAGTCAGTCAGACAGAGTTATTTTCGCATTTATAATATTGAATAGTTTTTGCCAGCGGCTCCACCCAAACGAACGAAGCAGGATTTTAGCCTGGCCCGGCAGGCGAGGCGAGAATGTACCTAATGAATTACCATAGATCACTCGTTGAATAATGTAAGTTCCTGTACATTTTGCTTGGTAGAGTTACTAAAACTCGGGCGCACTCCGAGGTCTATTTTAGGGTAGCTTTTTTTTATATAAGTGCTCAATATAATATTGTAATCTATAAAATATTTTATAGTTTTAACTAAGTTCTTGTATGACCTTTTAAGTCTTGAAACTAATTATTAATGAGACATGTTTGTCCTTTCATGCTGCCTGCAAGGCTGCGTTCGATCGATGGTTCGATTATCACAGAATATGAGACAGTTAGCATATGTTTCACTAAGCTGGCGCTATGCATAGCTTCAAACATTTTTACATATTAATTAAGAAATTATAATGATATTTTTGGACAACACACAACAAAAAGGAATAAATAATCAAGAGTGAAAGGTTCGGAAATAAAAAGTTGAGCAAACTATGTCAAGGAACAAGGGTCTTACTTACTTCAAACTCTTTCTGTCAAAAATCTTGAAGAGACTTGTATTTCATGCAGATTTTTGAAAAGGTCACAGAAAAAAAACGATTAAACATGTTTATGGAATTCGGGGAGATAATTGTAAATTATGATTGTCCAATAGTGGGTATTTGTGCGATTTGAAAACGTTTTAAAATTACTTTACGATTGTAAAGTCCTTATAAATGCTAAACAGCAACGTTTAATTTTTTTTGGTTGCTGAAAGAGCTATGTTATGTAGTGTTGTTGGATAAGTTTAAATCTATTTCTATTAAAGTAATTTTAAAAGACAGAAGAAATTAAGTTCAGAGTAAACTAGCTTTTTGATTTGGTTTATTTTATTAGAGATAAAGTTTTAAAGGGGACGATAGACGCCAGTTGAACAAGACAAGTATAAAAGAGGTAAAATTATCTTAAGCCTGCTTTCATAAGGTTGAACTTCGCACGTCATGTTTTATGTCGCTTACGTTTTTGACTGATTTTTTCATGTTTTTAATTTATTAAAAACAAAACTAGCCTTTATATAGATTTTCTAGACGATTTAACTGTTAGTACGAAACAATAGGTACCTACTTAATCAACTGGAAAAGTAATTGAGTTCCCTGACAAAATATCGAGATGTAGTAAGTAAACTTAATTATCAGCACGTTTTTGTGATTAATTTCTTAATCTATGTAATTTTTATTAAAATTCTGTTCGATTATTCTTTTCAATTAGTTTTTTTTTTTTTTTTATACCACTCAGGTGGCAAACAAGCCTACGGTCCGCCGATGGTAAGCGGTCACCGTAGCCTATGGACGCTTGCAACACTAGGGGCATCACTCGCGCGTTGCCGACCCTTTAGAAATCTAATAACTTCTTTTTTGAAGAACCCCATACTGTAGTCCTTAGAGAAAACCTTGGCAGGGAGCTCATTCCACAACCCAAGGGTTCGCGGGAGGAAGTTTCTCTGAAACCGCACTGTACGCGACCATTTTGGTTCCAAAGTGTGAGAATGAATTCCCTGTCGATGGCGAGCGGTGCGATGGTAGAAAGTAGCCGTGGGCATCATTTCGAACAATTCCTCAGAACACAATCCATTGTACAAGCGGTAGAACACACACAGGGAGGCAAAGTCTCTCCTCAGACTTAAGGGCTCGATACCGCAAGTGAGTTTGGGATCGTCGACAATTCTCACAGCCCGTCGTTGAACCGAGTCAAAAGGGTCAAGCTGGTATCCGGGTGCACCCGCCCAGAGATGGCAGCAGTACTCCATATGGGGCCGGACTTGCGACTTGTAAAGTAGCAACCTTTGCCCCGACGTGAAGTACTGCTTCGCTCTGTTGAGTACACCAAGTTTTTTGGACGCCAGCTTTACCTTGTCTAGCAAATGATCTCGGAACTGAACATCGCTGGAGATGTCAACGCCAAGGATCCCAATGCTCTTGGAGATAGAGAGGGGAGTGTTCTGGAATTGTGGGACTACAGTTTTTCCGTAAACTCTGTTTGGGATATTAGTATGTACTTTTCTGTTTTTTTAGTATATTCTGGGATATTAGTATAGTATATATCCTACGAGTTGTGTTGATTAAATATTGTAACATGTTGTAACATTATAAAGCGTTTGATTTCAATACCGCGGAACTAATAATAGTATTATTATAGTAATAATAGTATATTGCAATGTCGCAACTACTCAATTAAGAAAATTACAACGTTATAAACCTTCTCCTGTAAAATTGGCTAAAGTACATTTACTTATGGCACCTTTGACCTATAGTATATACTCGAATTTACACTATCCCATTACAATATGTATGTAAGTACGTATAACGTCACTTACGGTTTTTATCCTCAGAAGAGGATACCAGTGGTTGGATACCATGGACTACGAATTCTGTAATCTGTCCAATGTGCAGATACCTAATAGAAAGAAACAAAGTTAATCTGTGGTGTCTTTTCTCTTAGACTAGACACCACAGTTTCGCTTTGTCTTTGTCACACTATTGCGGCCACTTTTTCACATCTAGCCAGGAAATGCGCTGTCCATTTCTCTATATCTATTTTGGATACATAGTAATATACACCCACATTTTAATGGGAGACAGCCTCTTCTTATCAACCACTTTAATCCTGCGTAATAGCTGGTGATCCCATCGCTGCAACCTTCCATATTTTATTATGTGACTGCTTCTGATACACAGTGTATCTGGCGGGACTAGTGTGGCTATATATTTCTCTTCTTTTTAATTTAGGTGTTAGAATTTTGTTTAAAAAATAAGAAGAGTTAAAAAAATAGGTTAAAATATGTAACGTTATAAAGGTAGTATGAAAAAAAAAAGGAGTTGCACTCCGGGAGTGCCGGCAGAAGTGAAAACCTTTACACACGATTCGCGCTTAACACTCAAATATGTCACAAGACATGTCTTTGACATTGTCAAGAAATAATAATGTTTGTTTATTTACTTTTTTGACGTAGTATATTTGACATCGCAATCTGTCATAGAATTAAAATTCCATATCCAACCTCCCTGTACTACTCATAATCGCGAATACTAAAAATAAAAATATACACAAAATACGGTCATTTTCATCGCATATTGTGACACAAATAAATCAAAACCTTTCACATAGGAGACTCGATCTCACGATGAAAGAGCTATCTACGTATTATAACGTTTTTTATTTGTAAAAAAGTTTACGCGGACAAAGCCCCTGGCAGGAGCTAAACGTGTAAATAGATAAATACGAGTATTAAATGTATACACATGTTTGTTTTCAATTTTCTTTACGGACGAACGGACGGACAGACCATTAAATACACATATACATAAAGAAAAGTAAATCACTTACAAACTTACTCAACCACGAAAGAATCATAGGAAAGAAAAAAAAAAAAAACGGGTTGCACTCCGGGAGTGCCGGCAGAAAACATACTCGCTATTTACTTCCCATCACTTCTAATCCATATTTATTTATTAAAAATAATAACTTTTGTTTATTTACTTTTTTGACGTTGTATATTTGACAGCTCAATCTGTCATAGAATTAAAATCCCATATCCAACCTCCCTGCACTACTCATAATCGCCATATACTAAAAATAAAAACTAACCTAATGTAAATAAAGGTCACGTGTCCTAACGCGAGTGACATCTTACGAATTTTCGATCAGGACACGTGACCTGACGCGAGTTTAACAGTCTTTACCCATCACAAAAAAAGTGCTCGCCACGGCCCCACAGTGTGATCTATTTATAAACAAACAAACGAACGGACGAACGAACGAAAGAACAAACAAACAAACAACCTCCCTGTACTACTCATAATCGCCATATACTAAAAATAAAATAATAATGTTTGTTTATTTACTTTTTGACGTAGTATATTTGACATCGCAATCTGCCATAGAATTAAAATTCCATATCCAACCTCCCTGTACTACTCATAATCGCGAATACTAAAAATAAAAATTATAATAGGCGTGGCATTACGGTTTCCGTCTTACGCATTCCACGAGTAGGTCACGACCTGACGCGAGTTTATCATTTTTTACCCATACCAAAAAAAGTGCACAACGCCGCTAAAGAAGTTTCGCTTCAAAAACCTTAGTGGTTTGGAAGATAAAGCTACCAACATTTCGAGCGCGAAGTCGCGGGCGGTAGCTAGTATGTAAACACTTATATTTAATTAACTTGCCTCCGCTAAAAGGCGTCAAGTTTAAAAGAAAAAGCGAGCGTATGACTGGCCATTATTCAAATAAGCGTATATTTACGTATTTAAGTAGGTGTCAGTAGGTACCGTGCCGTGATGAGTCAACACATTGTGTTTTAATGGTTTTACTGGTTACCGTGGGAGACGAAAACCTTCTTAATTTCTTTATAGAAATTTGTTTCTGTATAACGTCATACAAAGTTAATTTTGTTATTGACAGTCATAGGCAGTTACTAGCAACACCGATTGTCTAAAACTACTTTATAAGATTGCTTATATTGTTTGTAACGAAGCACCTTATTTGTAATTGTAACTGTAAACTAGCCATGCGCCTCGGTTTCGGATCGGTGCTGTGCTATAGTAATCAGTGGCGGTTTACTTCCCCGTCCATATAATGTACACGCACACACTCAGATACCATAGGTGGAAAAAGAAGGTAACTGCATTTATTAAATAAAAAAAATACTAAATAAGTGTTATCTATTTTACACAGATACAAAATTCTAAACCTATATTATAATTATGTTATATTAAAACTTAGATCCAAAATAAATATAGCAGTAGTAAATGTTACAATCAACTATTTTGAATTTTTAGATAATGCTTATAAAGGGAATTTCTTGAGGCAGACCGTTCCATAATTGATTTGCCGACACCGTGAACGAATCAAAGTAATATGTCGTACTGTGCACAATAGCAGCAGTGTACTGTTCCCTGAAGATATGATTGAACACATTGTCTTGCTGACTGCGATATATTTCAGGACCGTAAAATAGATAAACGTATGTCATGGTTTACATAGTCAAACGCGTTGCTAAAATCTAAAAGGACAAGGACAGTTAGTTTTCTTTCATCCATAGTAAGTCTGATGTCATCGGTTATTTTGATTAAATCTGTAGCTGTACCTACTATGTGCTAAATGAAAACCTGACTGAAAATATAAGGTTATTGCGGTATTAAAAATATATATGGTTATTGCGGTATTAGAAATTTAACAGTTAATGATAAACAGTAGATGTAGAAAAGAAATGGGCCTAAAATATGAATAGTCTGTAGGTTCGTTCTTTTTTGGTAAAGGTATTATAAAAGCGCTTTTCCAGGATCTGGGAAATGGAATATACGAGCAAAAAATTAGAAATTTATTATATGGGTAAGGTACGGTAAGATGCGACTCTATACAATGAAATCAAAGCCATCTTTCGGTATAATTAAAAACAAAAACAATTATGTATTATCTTGGTGTGTAATATTTCGAACAGTTGAAAAGAAGCAAACACAATTTTCTTTTAATTTAGCATGCAGTGGCCTTGAAGGACAAACTTAACTTTGTAATTGAAAATAAATGTTCTCCCACACATCGATATAGGCGTCACGACACACAGTCATTTCTCCAGTTGCAAAAATATCTACTGTAATAGCAAAATCAAATTTATATTATTTAACTACAATACAAATTAACAATTGTAGGTTACATTGGTACTTATAGTACATTCATTTTGAATTTACGTAAGTAATTGGAATAAGTATACATTTTTGTCAATCATGTTTAGCATTGGTAATCACTAGATAACCCTGAAAACCGATAATATGCAAAAAAAATTCACTAATCTCCTTATTTACCAAAGTTCTACTTATGTAAATAATGTAGATAAACTATATATCTTTGGTTTGACAGCGCCGATTAAACAAAAAGTCTCAAAGTCTGCGTACAGCCATCGAATGGCTTTAGCTACGTGCGCATAAAAGCGATAGCGAACATAGTAACGTTACTACCCGACCGAGTAAAATATAATGTTTGATTTACAACTTTACCAAGAAACGTCGAACATGCCTATTTGGTCAGATAATAACATTACTAAGATCTTTTCCGATGTTGTTCATACTTGGCCATAAAGAATGGCTGGCTATATAACTTTTGCATTCGATTTTTTATTCCTATGCTTTACGCTACGATTCTGAGATTATGTCTAGTTTTGATTTTAAACAAATTAAGAAAAAGTGAAATCAATTTTTTTTTGGAATTTTTGCAATAAATTATGGTTTAATTTTTGAACTACTCGTTA
The DNA here is from genome assembly GCA_946406115.1 of Apoda limacodes. Taxonomy (NCBI): domain Eukaryota; kingdom Metazoa; phylum Arthropoda; class Insecta; order Lepidoptera; family Limacodidae; genus Apoda; species Apoda limacodes. The sequence continues at coordinate 46,609,563 of OX291540.1, forward strand.
CGTAACATTGTTTTTTAACCCTTCAGAACTGTCGCGTAGAGAGATTTTCACACGCATTTTTTAAAACGTTTTTTTTTCTCAACATTTCAGATGGAATGACCACTTGAAATTTTTTTACCTTCACAAAATTGCTTGCTTGTTTTACAGGATGACTTGTGGGGTCAAAAATGTCCAAAAATTGCGTTACGAAATACTTAAACGCTCCTTAAGAAGTTATAAGTATAAGTTCAAGTTAAACTTTTAGAGTCAAATGCACTGCAAATATTTTACTATAATAATAAAATTATCAATATAGAGACGTAACTCATAGTTCTTTGTTTGAGGTCGACGAGCCAATCAAAACAAATAGCATACTGTCAATTGATTATGCAACTTGTGTATATTGTCGTTGAGTGTAATTTACAATGTAAAGAAATTAAGTACGTAAAAGTAAATGGTCTATTGAGTTTGTTAAAAGTTGATTTAAGTTTGTTTTTAGCCTTTGTTGACCTGACTGCTTAGATTCTATGCAGTCGCCTTCACACATGTTCAGGTCAGGGATTCAATGCAATATTGTCATTTTATGAACCGATTAAGATCAAAGGCAGCATCAGAGAATAGATAAAAAATTATACTTGTGTACAGAAATGTTACGTCGTAGAAAATTTAGCTAATACCTAGACAAATGTATCTACAAAAATTTATCTAAGATTATTTTATAGATATTTACGAATAAAGTGTTGCTACGCCATGTATCTTGTTATTTTCCGAATAATTATTATTTTATGTAGTGCTGTAGTGGTTTAACAAAATAAGTAATCGTCATCCCCCCGACCGACCTCGGCATGGTCGTAAAACTATAGTTTGGCGGCCGCGGCACGTACTAACGGCCCCAGATGACAATCTCGCTGTCCGGATAGCGCGATTAGTCTCTACGACCTCCCTTAACAGGGCCTCCCCTCTAACACGACGCCGCCCGGGTTCGTCGGCGCTCGCAAGGATACACGAGGTATCAAAGAGTGCTGGGACGCTTCTAGCCCCCACTCAATCGCAACCGCACCCGCGTAACGGGGAACTCCCCTCCTGGCGGTGACTCACCTTCGGGTTCGAGGTTCACGCCGGTCGAAGGGACGCCCCCGAGAGCGACAACCCAAGCCGAGGCTCCCCCTGCGGGGAGCCCTTGAGCGTTGGGCGCTATATGGGCTGAGGCTGCAAAAGCCAACTGCGTTGTCAGTTCAGAAAAAAAAAAGTAGTCGTATAAAGTAGTAGTTGGTTACTGTTTCTTGGGTACAGTAACCAAATGGAAAATCGAAACCCTTACGGTTTCGTCACTTTCGGTCGTCCGTATGACACGACCTTATGATGCCGCTGTCTGCATCGAATCTGATAAAATTAAAAAAATAATTATTCTTTTACAATTTTTTAACTAATTTCAAATTCGTAAAAAAAAATGTTAATAGTCAGGGTAGCCCGCCATACATTGAATTTCGAGGCGTTGTTATAGTATAAAGTCAAAGTCAAAATGGTTTATTCAAATAAGGATTTTATAATCACTTTTGAATCGTCAAAGTTATAAAATATTATTTTTTGAACCCTCCCGCCTTCCCGCCGGTTCACAATGTTGTTGATTTCTACCGAGAAGAATCCGGCAAGAAACTCGATAGTTACTCTTTTATCTATCAATAATACAAATAAACTAAAAATACAATTAATGTTTTAAATAAAAAAAATTTAGCCGTACAATTTTATGTTATTTCCATTTTAATTTGGTTTACCTATGCATCCTGTAATTGAGCATCATCAGTCCCAACGATTTTTATCATTTACATAGTCTGAAATATTGTATTATGCCTTTTTACAAAGTACCTGCTTGATAAAAGATTTAAATTTACTTATTGATAGATTTTGAATTTTATTGGGAACTTTGTTGTAAAAGTGTATACATTGCCTCATAAAAGAGTTACTTATTTTGTGTAGACGTGTATCCTGCACCAACAGCGTATTTTTATTTCTAGTATTTACTTTGTGAACGTCACTTTTCTTGCTATTGATATTTTTATGTACATATAAAAGATTTTCATATATGTACTGCGACACTAAAGTTAAAATTTTTACTTCCCTAAACCTATCCCTCAGAGATATCCTAGATCCTAATTTATAAATAGCACGAATTGCCCTTTTTTGGAACAAAAATATTGTATTTACATCAGCAGCGCTACCCCACAATAGGATACCATATGTCATTAAACTATGGAAATAGCTAAAATATACTATTTTTGCAGTGTCGACATCGGTCAATTGTCTTATTTTCTTGATCGCATACACTGCAGAGCTAAGTTTTTTGGCTAGGTTATGAATATGAGGACCCCATTGAAGTTTGGAGTCCAGCGTTATGCCAAGAAAGACTGTTGACTGTTCTAATTGCTCGCCATTAATATTAATACATGTCTGTCTCTGACTAACATTTGGTAATGTAAATTTAACAAATTTGGTTTTTTTTTCATTAAGTAACAAATTATTAGCGTTAAACCAATTTACAATTTTAGAAAGGGCATTATTTAATTCATTATAATACGTCTGTCGTCTCTTAACTTTAAAAAGCAAAGAGGTGTCATCAGCAAATAAGACAATGTCATGATTTTTTACATTATATGGGAGATCATTAATGTAAATAAAAAATAGAAAAGGACCTAAAATTGAGCCCTGAGGGACTCCCATAGTGACTGCTGATCCCGGAGATCTTTCACCGTTGACATCTATAGGATGTCAAGGTCGAGAGCTTTGCCTCTAATAGCATAGTGATGTAGCTTCATGATGAGATTTTCATGTTGAACACAGTCAAATGCCTTAGATAAATCACAAAACACTCCAAGGGCGTCATGCGAATCCTCCCAGGCGTTATATATATTTTTTAATAGTGCCACTTCTGCATCGGTTGTGGAACGGCCTTTCATAAAGCCAAACTGTTTACTACTAAGTAGCTCATTAATACAGAAATGGCTTAACATTTGACAAAGTATGATTTTTTCAAAAACTTTACTGAGTATAGGTAGTATTGAAATAGGCCAAAAATTATTAGGATCTGTTGAACTACCTGATTTAAAAAGAGGTATAACTTTGCTAAGTTTCATCTCATCAGGAAACACACCACTATCAACACAACTATTGAAAATAATGGCTAAGGGTTGTGCTATAACATGAATAATTGAATTTATAGTTTTTACTGAAAGTCCCCAAAGGTCTGTGGTGTTTTTAATTTTTAATGTTTTAAATGTATTAATGATATCCGTAGGACTAATGTTTTTAAATACAAAGGGAACGTTACATTCAGGAACACTAGTTTTTAATATTTTTTCTGCTAAAATTGGACTTGAGTTTAGATGTTCAGTTGTTTTGAATGGAATATTCTCAAAAAACTGTTCAAAGGCAACTGCTACTTCAGAATTTGTTTTAAAACTAGCATCATCTACAATCAACTCAAAGTCCTGACAAGAATTCCTAGCTTTACCAGTTTCATTATTTATAATGTTCCATGTAGTTTTTATTTTATTTGTTGAATTTTTTACTTTATGTCTGAGGTGAATTGCTTTTGCAACCTTTTTAAGATTTTTGAGTATTTTTTAAATATTCCCTAAATATTTGGCTATTATTATATGTTTTTTCTTTATGTAATTCATACAGTATACGCCTACTTTTATGAATACCTGGGGTAGCCCATTCACTAAAACTAAAGCGACTGGAAATAAGTTTTTTTTTTGCAGTAAATATTTTATTATACTCTGTAGTAATAGTGTCTAGAACAGTATTGTACATATTATTTGGGTTGCCATTATAAAGTAAATCTGGAAGTTTATGTATTAAGTTAGATTTAAATGATTCAACCCGTAATTGTTATTGGTATAAATTTAATTTCCTTTTTAGTAATACTATTCTTTCTTTCTAAAACCACTAACTGTCCACAATGATGTGACCACCACATACTCCTCACTACAGCTGTCAAACGTTTCTATAATTTTCTGAAATTGGTCCCGCTCTTCTAGGACAGTACCATATTGAGTGTGCAACACTGACAACTCATTGCGGACGCTACTATTTTTGTTTAATATTTCTAAGAGTTCTCTTTCGTTATCATCCCTTTCACTGTATAGCTGATCACACTTTTCCTTGGAAATCTTAAGTTCCTGCAAAGCCAGTTGAAGTTTGGACTCTTCCTTGCGAGCAGATACCTTGCGAGTCATCATTTTAAGGCTGTTTGAGCGTAATAAATACAAAAGAGAGAAGTTAAAACTTACCAAGGAATAGCTTGACAACGTAACGAAAGAGATGGTTTGTTGACAATTTGCTTAGTAATTGGTTACTTTACCTTATAACTGTGTTCTTTTATGAATACAATACTGATAAATAATAGTAGAACTCACAATCACAACTAAATAATATACAAAATATGATTGAAAAATTTTGAACTTTATAACGGATGGATAGCACTTAAAAAAAATTTTTATCTAGCACTTATTTATGTACATTTAAACCACTATTCTAAATATATTACTAGTTATTTGTAATGTTTTGCATGAATTTATATTAAAAAAGGTACAATTTACTGAAAAACAATTAAATAAAATTACGACAACTTTTGGTCAGCTGTTACTTCATGGGTTGCCACAGGAAAAAAAAATATTTACTTAATTTACTTAAGACGTATATAACAAATACAACTGACAGTATACAATAGATGTGTTATTTTGTAATGATGTTTAGTATCTTTAAACGAACAATTATTGTATATACGAATATGTATAATCTGAATTTCGGTAACGGCCCCAACCATTTTCGTGTCGTGGGTTTCGGAGGCGATAAATCGATCTAGCTAGGTTTCATTTTTAAAAAAAGTCGTTCCGTGTTTTCAGGCAATGATAAGCTGAAAAAATGACTTCCTGACATCTATTGGCGAGTAGTAATACTATTATTTTTACCGACACAGCAACACTAAAGCTACTTGATAACAGATGGCGTTGTTAAAAAAAAAACGAGCAAAGCTCGGTATTCCAAGTATTATACATTTACATGCACGTCGTTAGTAATACCGAAATTAGCTGGTTGGGGCTTCTCGACGAAGCAAAAACGTAAAAATATTGTAAGTCCGTTTTTAGGTAATCGGATCAAAATGTAATAGTAGCGAGTTAATTATTTCTTACATATGTGTTTACATTACTTGTTAAGCCTAAATGTCCCATCTCTTTCCTCACCAGGTTCATACCAGCCCAGCAATGAGCTGATGCTGAGGTTTTACAGCTACTTCAAGCAAGCCACAGAGGGACCTTGCGACAAATCGAAACCTGGCTTCTGGGATGTAGTTAACAGGTAAGTTAATACCTACTATCGCTAGCGCTACCAGCCTCCATTCGTTACCACTGTTGTGCAAGCGGCCTACTCACACTCTGTGGCCGGGCGAATTGAGCCATAGTAAATCACGTGGGCCCACTATGGATTGTGGAGTTCACATACGTCTTCTTTTTGACCTATGCAGGTATTCTCACGACATTTTCCTGCAACGAAAGCCAGTAGTGTAAACGGACGATATACAAACTAAGAACACGACTTATTAGTACACAGTGAGCACAAATCTCCGCCCCTCAGAACGCGAGCCATTCGCAACGTATAGGCAACCAACCACCCACTTTATATTACCTATATTGCTATATTGGCAGCTTCTGTTTTTGCTGCGTTACGTTGTACATCGAACTATGGCTGACAGTGATACATAAAGTACTTTTCGAGAAATGTTTCTTCTGATTTATGTTTCACTATCAACCATATTCTGGACAAAAAACAGTATAGTGTATTTTGTATACTAAACACTACTCTCAAAGCTAAAACATTCATTTCATTTATACAGTCGGCCATCGAAGGCTTCACAAAATTTGTGAATCACAAAAATATCTGTAAGTCCAGTCGAAAAAAATGAGGCATTACTGATCTGATTTTTTTGGCGCAGCGATAGTTGGTGGGACTGAAAAGGATATAGAATACTTTTAATCCTTATATCGAGAGTTCCCACGGAAATGATTTTTTCTGTAATTCTGTATAAATTATCAGCCTACTGACTTAAGAAGCCGGTCAACGATCTCTTAAAATTGGTTAACACGGTACAACTCTCGCTTTCATGTAGATAACCTTTCGTTTTACCTTCGCTTTGATTGTGTGTAGCTTAATGCGTCTTCATTTCTAAAAATAGATTTAATTGCATTATAATGATAATTGACTGGGCTAATGTAATATTTAACAAGACAAACCCAGCGGTCTCATGTGCAGAAATACCTGTGGGAACTTTAAATAAGGATAAAAATATTCTTTGTCCTTCTCTGTCCCTGCAGCTATTAAGTTGCCACAATAGCACAAAACTATTAATTTTACTTATTCTAATTTAAATGTTGTAACTGTCTATTAATGAAAGATTTTTAGAATAAGTTCAGTATTTGCAGAGATGCCCCCTACAAACATATATACAAACAAACAAATTTTACCTTTTTTTAACATTTGTGTAAGGCCCTGCTGATATTTATAAACCCAGAGCGAAATACAGATTCGCCATGTTCATCAATGTCATATCCTTATAAATTTGTCACCTTTCTAAACAATTCTGATGAAATTTTCAACCAGCACCTGCACCAGGAATCTATGTAAATAGTCGTACAGTTTTGTTATATTTATAATATTATCTTATTTGATTTTTCTATCTGGCTCGATACCGGATAGTAGGTTACCATCCGGCGGCTATCCGGTATTCAATAAATGCAGCTGGCTGTCCAGTTTATGGGATGGCCGGATATCCGGTATCTGGTATTAGACCAAAATTTATTTGTTACATCTGTACTTCTAACATCCACGTTTTACGTATAGTGTTCCGTCCTACTAACGTGATAAGCTGGTGTCGAGACAAACCAGAGTCGAGACAACTTTACAGATATTTGGTATAGAAGCATCTTATAGGTTAAGTAAGTTTGCGAGTACTTCAATATATAACAAAAACGGGCGTATTCATTAAAATTATTTATTAATAAAGCTTATAATATGGATAACCAGACAATGGGTACAAATACATATACATACTTTTATTGTATATGCGTACATATTACACATAAAAAATACCCAGTCTCAACACACTCACATTTGTGTTAGTCAAATGTTTATCACATAAATGTTTGTCTGTGCGGGAATCGAACCCACGCCTTTCGATTCAGCGTTAGGTTATTACCCACAGAGCCGATATTTGAACCTTTGTTTTTATTTCAGAGCAAAATGGGAATCATGGAACAAACTTGGCAACATGACGCGCGAAGAAGCCATGCAGGCGTATGTGGACGAACTGCACAGGGTAAGTGTTCCTATTATAGTTTAAACCCATGAGAGAGTTCTATAAAAATATTTATACGAATTTTGGCTCGCGAGCTAAAAAATAAATAAAAAAATCTACCACCAATCCGGTAATCAGAGAGGTATTGAGTAAAATCAGACAAGGGGTGTGTGATAGTTTCTTTTTATACCCCCGAGGTATCAAAGAACTCCCTTTAAAAATCTTATCACTTTTAAAAAAAATCATACTGTAGACTTTAGAAAAAAACCTTTAAAAATCTTATCACTTTTAAAAAAACCCATACTGTAGACTTTAGAAAAAAACCTTTGCATCGAGTAGGTATTTAAAGCATCACAGTGAATGACCATATAGGTTCTAAGGATTTCTGCATAAAGCTCAAATGGTACAAGTAACCGAGGTCTAGCTCAGTGGTAACCTAAGAACAATGGTCCAATTGTGGCTCAGACAGGTCTGAGTCCGGGTTCGGTTTCCGCTCAGGACAATCGGTTTTTTTTGGGGTTTATCTAGAGTCTATGTTTTTCCATGCATAATATGTATGAATTTACAAAAAAAGTATATATATGTATTGATTGTATCCGTTGTCTGGTATTAATATTACAAGCCATACCTAGTTTGGGACCAGACGGCGCTAGATACTAAACGCCCTGCCTAGGCATAACGTTGAACAGCAGATTCAACTTTCGGGCGTTCAAATACATATGGAACATAATCTAATACCTTTAAACGAGCAATTCTTGTATATATATAATCTGAATCTCGGAAACGGCTCCGACGATTTTCATGAAATTTAGTATGCAGCGGGTTTCGGGGACGATAAATCGATCTAGCTAGGTTTCATTTTTAGAAAACGTCGTTTTATCCGTGTTTTCAGGCAGTGATGAACTGAAAAGTATGACTCTTCCTGACATCTATTGGCGAGTAGTAATAAGCAACACTAAAGCTATTTGACAATAGGTGGCGTTATTAAACAACGCTTAAGCTACTTGACAATAGATGGCGCTGTTTAAAAAAAACCGAGCATGCTCGGTCCTCCAGGTACTTAGTCATTACGCCACCTAACAAAAGTAACAGCAAACATAACAAATGTCTGTGATGGTTTCGGTGCTGTTTGCAATGTTAACTTATATGTTATTAACATTATTCTTATTACTCGTAATTATAACTTATATGTTAAATGTATTTTGTTACAGATAGTCGAAACAATGTCATATAACACGGACGTAGCGTCATTCCTATCAATCGCTGACGGCAACTTGGAGCTGGTAGCCGGGGACGTTATCAGTAGGGTGCGATCCCAGAGTAACACGCCTAGCGGTCAGTTAACACACGCATACACACATAGATCGCTCTAACTTCAAGGGGAAATGTCACGTATTTAGAAAGAGTGTGGAGCTAACGAAAAATTTGACAAAGGCCAGACAATGCCGTTTTTGTCAAGTTTCTCTCGGAACGAGAAATCATATATTCCAGGGGTTTAATATAATGGAAATTAAAGTAAATTAAATGAATGTCTTCTAACTACAAAACACAGGTACTATACGTATTATGATTAGTAGAAATAAAAACGGTAAAACCAGAAATACATCCTAGGTTAGGCTGGGATTCAAACCGAAGATCCTCGCATCGTTATTTTGATAGATTCTTGCTAACCAAGTGTTGTATACTATCTAACTAATATACATTCTAAGTGTAGTCCACTGTCTAACTAAGAAGCATACTGGCTAATTGACTAGTATGCTGTCTAACTAACTAGTATACCTAATAACAAACTAGATTACCAGCTGACTAACTAGTATTGTCATTAACAGTCTAATATACTAGTTAATTAACTAGCATACTTAAAAGCAAACTAGTATACTTACTAATTTTAAGTCTATCTAAGTAATTAACAACTAGTATACTGGTTTTTTTTTTTTTTAAAGCCCGAAACAACGTAATAGTAAATAAAACTTTGGCAACATTTTAACGTAAGACTCGTTAATAATGCGGAGTTTCAATTACAGAATCGTAAAATACGATCTGATGACAGTTGTAAAAACCGCCGCTTTAAACATTAAGGTCACTGTCGTCGTACTGCTTCCACACGTTGCGTTGACCAGCACTTACTGTGTTCCAAGGTTTGGATAGCAAGCATAATTAACGGGCCAACGTGTGAATGGCAAACATAATTAACTGCATAACCTGTGGGATTACATACTAGCATAATCAAAGGGACAACGTATGGATTCCAAGCATATTTAACGGGTCAATGTCTGGATTGCAAGCATAATTAACAGACTAACGTGTGTATGGCAAAGATAATTAATTAATGCACCAAGTGTTGATTATAAGCATAATTAACGGGACAATGTATGAATTGCAAGCACAATTACGGGACAGTGTGTGGATGGCAAACATTGTAAACGGACCAAAGTTTGGTTTATAAGCCTAATTAACGGGACAACGCGTGGATGGCTAGCATATTTAACGGGCAAACGTGTGGATGGTTAGGACAATTAAGAGGTTAACGTGAATATAGCTAGCGTTATACTCGGGCCGATGGGTAAATGACAAGTATTAACGGGCCATGTGCTTGTCACCAAATGCTGATCTTTAAAATGTTGCTGAGGTCAAATTTTTAGTTACAGATTCAAGATCAGTAAGCGGCGCGTCATCCCCCGAGCCCGTGTCCCCTCCGCCCCGCGTCCGACACGATTCTGAAGACGAGTTCATTGACACCGTCGACGTTAATATTGTATGTATTGTTTTACTAATCTCATTTTCGATCAATTACTACTAAGGATACCGCACGCCGTACAAAACGCTACGATCATTATAGAACATAATTAAACAGTTTGTGTCCAGTTTTTAAAGGGCTAGTTTTTCGTCCACGTTGAAGTCAACTGCGGTCGCGTTTTATCGTTAACAGCAGGCTTATGCATATGCATTATCCATGGTGTTTGTTAATCAAATAACCCTAACCATAATACCCAGAAAAAAAATAAGGAAATCACTTCATCTCTTTTTTTAAACCCTTTCTGCGGCGACCTATTGAATGACATTTTTATGGTTGAGGACGTTTACCCTCATAGAAATAAAATATAACCTTAATATTAATAATAATATTAATATATAACCTTAACAGTAGTTAATCATGTGGTCCTATTGACTCCAGAATGACCCAGACATTCCAGTTGCTGTGCCCCAACTTCAACAGCAGACGTCGCATCGGCTTAGCAATGGACACGCACACCAACTCACTTCGCAGCTGACACGTAAGTCTATATATGTCTGTCTTATAACACCTTTTGTTCTTTTCTTTGAAGCTTTGTTGTAGAAAAACGCACTCTGTGTGCAACGGACAAGTACATAAGTAGATAACAAGTGTTTTTCTTATTCCCTGATGTTTCTATGTGAAATGAACATCGATCTAATTACCACTAAGGATATCGCACGCCGCACAAAACGCCTTAAAAAATTATGGGACATAACATGCATTTCAGTTTACACTTCCGTGTATGTTGAAAAGAGCTTAGTAACAGTACCCAATAACCCATCTGAGATCTATCGACATGAGGAACTCATCATGTCAGGTTTATTTATATTCGGAAGTTATAACGTCATGTTGAACACCTAGAGTTGGTTCGGCTATTAAAACCAATTTTGGTGTTGAGACATTAGTCGTTTAGAAACTTTCGTCATCACACCAATTTTTATCAGCATAATTTGCACACCTGGTGCAATAAGGTGATAAATGCTAAAATGGGTAAAATAAGTTCTTGAACACATAATACGTCAAACATGCACAATACGGTGCAACAATATCATAAATGTAACTCTTAAAATTTCCCAGTTTTAAGAGGAAATTATGACGGATTGTCGTTTTGGTTTTGGCGGGTTTTTGTAACCGCTAACTGCCTAGGTATGCTATATTTATTCAGTTGCTTTCGGCCCCCTGCAGGAACTGTTAGTGTGTAGAACCAACGTCATAAACGTAATTATGACAAATATTTCAAACAATTTTGGGGTAATGACGACACAAGTGACTTTGTGGTTTTATTTTCTATTACAAGCAGCAAGTGTTTTTAATATGCCATTCATTTAAGTCACCCTCTGAAAAAGTTAGGTTTAAGAGATATTAGTGTTTATCTTTACAGCCGTTATGACGTTATTGCACCGCAAAGTTCTATTTTTAATTTGACTTTCTGCGCAACAACGCCATAAAGGTAGGTGTCTTATTCTTCTTCTAGGTGTCGTGATTGAAAGCATTACTTAACATTTTTATTTCTAAAACAACCTTAATTTTAAAATATAGAATATAAACAATACTGTAATCATCGATTTGTAATAGGATAATCAATGCATTTTACTTTAATAAAACGACAACTTTTGAATCGATCTTCTGAAAAAACGTCATTTGTTGCTTATGAAGTTTATGTACCCGGTGTACGATATATATGTATATACTGTTTGACACTACAAATATTAAGGCCTATCATCAGTTCGGATATTCTTGCACTGTGTGTAGCTAGGCACATCATGTTGGAAAACGAAGTTGCCGAACACAGTCCAGTTAGTTTATTAAAAAATTATAGTGTATTTGCCACTTAAAGAAAATTTTCATTCTTTATCAACTCAGTAAGACTTAAAATTAATTGTAGGCGCTTAGTTCTTACATCTGATACATTCGATCTGGTTTTGAAAAGTCGGCTATGGCCGCGGTTTAGTAGGTAGCGGTGGCGGGGGGCGGTGTCATATCGCATTTTATGATCCAGGGTTAGTGCTCCATGCTATCACCCGCGGAATCTTTTTCTGTAGGACGACAGGGACAGGAAAAGGTTATTCTTTTGGGTGGGGATAAAAAGAACCTACTTTTCGTCCTTGCGACGCTAAGCAATATACTTCCACGTTTATGTATCAAGTAGTTAGAATACGCACAGATTGATTTCCGTGTTCCAGTCAGCATTTGACATGTTATATTTCTTATTCTTTACCTCTTTCCTTTAAGGTTCTTGCCTGCTGAATCGAATGTGTTTGATTTCTGCACAGAACATTGTTTCAACAAGTGTTTGTCTTCAGTCTGGGTATTTTCTATCAGTTGTCTGGTATCCATAGTACAAGCTTTGCTTAGTTTGGGATCAGATGGCTCTGTAAGTAATGTCAAAAAAAAATCTCATTTTCTGAGTAATGGATATTATGAACACCTACTGAATTGTAGCTGAGAATATGTATACCTTTCTCTTACCATCCCTCTAACTTAATTGAACCTGCCATGTGAGATGAAAGACTGTGTTGTCTCAGCACTTTACGCACAGTTATGCTCATTTATATATCTTTAAAAAATGTTTATGATGTAACATACTGAAACTAATTTTATTTTCAGATTTGAAAGTATTGGAACAGCTGCCCGGAACATTGGCTCGGCTAGAAGCAGATGTGGCGGCGCTGAGGAAGGCTGTAGAAGGAGACAGAAGGATATTAGATGTAAGTGTATGTATGCATAACATTGCGGTTGGAATGGCCGAAAAGGAACCAGTGGCTGGATACACTGGCACATCATAATATAGAGGCAATGTCCTTCTTCACCAACCACTTTAGTGCTACGTGACGCAACACCGCTTCTGTTACAGTGTATCTGGACTCAGGTTTTATTATATTTCGTCCCATAAGTAAATCACCAGCTTTAAAGTAATAAGTGGTTAAAGACCAGTGACAAAAAATTTAATAAACCCCTTAATTATAACTACCTACCAATCAAAGAAGTTCATTTTTACTGATTGCTTAATTTTATAGTTTCCTAAAGTATTATTATATACTTTGAATATATTAAAAAAACATTAAAAAAACAGCAAAAATAAATAAAATAACCTTTTTAGTCAAAAATTTAAAGGATAAATATTGGATAATTTATTTTATTTGGATATATTTAAATGAGAAGGAAACAGTCTATACTTATTAAAAATAGAGAGTTCAGTCGTGCGTACATAGAACCCTTCAACTGTACACAATTAATTTACCTTATTCGTTGTTTGATTGTCCCTACTACAGAGGCACATGCCTCTACTTAGAGAAAGGAGGCTTAAGTCATAATGTACCGCGCTGGTCCAGTGTGAATTGGCAAACATTGTCGATCTAGTCGCCACTCGAATATTGGATCTTTTAAGCATTGTAAACCCACTACTAACAGCCACAATGGCAACAAATGTTTTACTTAAATTATTTACACTTTACATTTACAGCAGGTGTCTGGTAGATGGCGATGGCCGTGGCAGGAGCTAAGTCCACCGACGCTAGCGCTGCTCATATTGTGGCCGTTCATAGCTTACAGGATCGCGGCCAGGGTGCAACGGCGCAACACGTAACTTTTTCACACTGCTGTTACATGTTATACAGTACCACTGTTCACCCTTACGTAAGTGTAACATATTGCATTACTAAGTTACAGTTGTTATTGGTAGTGTAACCCACAAAAAAAATGTGTGGGAAACGCGAGAAAGGACAATAACCACACCATACATTATTGGACTAGCTTCAAGTCTTTTAGTGGCATATCACATTTTGTACGCATTTAGGAATGAAACAAAAAAATAGTGGGAAAGAAAGTGCACAGGAAATACAAGATTTGGGGTAATATCTTTGTAAATGTAAATATTTTGATAAACATTCTCCAAAAATTACTTGTTTTAAGTTCAATAATCATCCTTCATAAAAAATTATAAAATTTATTTCAGTTTAAATAATTTACACAGATTTTTAAAGATATTGTGATAGTGAACTGCACTGAAATATGGCATTGTGATGTTAATGTGATTTTAAGGCTCGATTATTGATTAGTTTTTCTAGTCCAGAGTGACCATTGTTTTATATCTATCCGTGTCACAAAATGTATGATCAACTCCAAAAACTTTTAAGTCCAAATGGAGTACTTTAACATGTAGACAGACATATACCAAGATTATAATCTATTTTTTTAATGTACAGGTATATCACTACGGTTCCGGAGTATAGTAAATACATACAAATACACGATTATATAAACATTAGATTATGAATTTATTTTACACTGATAGTAATGCTGGAAATTTTTTAGCAGTCAGTTATTTTTTTTTTAATAGACATACTTTATATTTTAGTTTTAAAACACCAGTTGGAGGGTTTTTGTTCACTATGATTCTGACAAGATGTTGGAAATGCCAGAAACCAATTTGACGGCAAAGTAATTTTAGTAATTTTTGTTTTAAGGTGAAACTGAACTTTTATTTATACAAACTTTATTCAAACTTCATTAACTTAAATATCTTTAACTGTAGGTAGAAAAATATATATGTAATTTAACATAATTGGTTCCAATAAAAACTGGCATTTTGTAAATGAATATGCTTATTCCGCACCTTCAACTGTAGGTAGAAATATATATATATATTTACCTTAATGTAATTTAACATAATTGGTTCCAATAAAAACTGTCATTTTGTAAATGAATATGCTTTATCCGCCTACGGCAAATTCATGGCGATATATTGTAAATAATAGAACGTTTTGTGTAGCGAAATACGTAATGAAGTTTAAATGGATAAAAACTCTAATATAAATATATATAAAAATCCGTTTTCGAATTCGATTTTTTCTTCTCGGTGCACTAAATATCTGTCACTACGAAAATTTCACCACATAAATTGCGTTGTTATCATATATCGCTATTTACCATATTGGTTTTTAGAAGCGAAATTGTTATATTTAAATATTTAGTGTAAAACAGTTTGTATGAAAAGATTTGTGTCATATTCACCTTAAAATTTTCAGGCAAGACTAAAGTTTATTCATTTATTTTGTTTAAGTACATTACTGCCGCGTACTGTAATGGTCGAGTTTGCTTAAAGAAGGAAGATTGTCAAAATAATGATCACATTACTGGCATTTTTGAGTAAATATTTTTTTTTTCAATAAAAGTGTTTTTATGGTTTCCTTTTGTGGATGCCATGATTTTTAGTGGCTGATAATTATTTTGCATTTTTGTTTGTAAGTAACATAGGCTCAATATGGGGTAATTTTATTTGGTTATTATTTAGTTATGATTAATATTGATCTTTGGATAGCAGAGAAAATTAAAAATGATATCTTTTTTAGTACAAACTAGATTTTTTTTAAAATAGAGTTCTTTTAAGCTAGTTAACTAAAAAAGGCTAACATTTTAAGCAAGCCAACTAAAAAGGCTATCCCTTGTGGGATTTAGCTTTGTATTTTTTTTTTTCAAATTTAAAAGTTTAAAAACCTTTTAGATATCTATTATTAGTTGGATGCATATTAAATTAATGCATATGCTTTTAAAATAACTTCCCTAAGAAACATTCTTGAAAAGAGGTGGGTTGATCTGTCAACTCAAAATTATATAATTGCCAATGTTTATAATATTTGTTTTGGCAACGTTTGTTTACCATATTTTGTGTCCTAGCAATGTTATTAGAATTTATAATTTTATGATCTAGGCATTTGTGATATCAGTTTCCCTTAGTTCATTTTTATAATTTTATTTTTGTCTCAAAATATTAAAAAAGAAAGATTTTTATTTTAATATATTTAAATTTTCTCATGTATTATTCTTTTTTATTTATAGGAACATGGAAATGGTTTCAGTTTTGTTAGGTTGATAGTTAGTGAATAGTTTTTCTTTGTTTTTTAAAATATGTTACATACTTTTGTAATGTTTATGTGATAACTTGATTAGCTATTAAGGGAATTACTTTTTGTTACATTTGGCATTTAATTATAAAAAATATGTATGTTAAAATTAACATACCATGACAAGTTACGCAGTTTAGCTTGGATATCATTCGATAACTTTAATTTTAATTGTACAAATAAATAGTAATGATTTTAAGTTTTTTTTTGTGATTTCAGGGAGTTTTGGTTTTATTATGTGGTTATTGTCTTATTGAATTGTTAGACTCATCTTCGTATAACCAAAATATGTAGTGTCATAATGTTTTATTACCTATCTTCAATTTATTTATACCATGTGTACAATATAGTTGTATTTTAATTTGTTAAGACCAAATGTAAAAGAAAAACACTTTTTTTTATTACAGAAAGTTTAAGAAATGATATATATAAAACAGACTATTTACATTTTTTTATCTACCTAACTGTACCTTCTACAAATAGCTCGTTAGCAATTAGGCCTTCTAATGCGAAGTGCCAACCACCAACAATATCGACTTCTTCTTATACTTATTTATGGTTTTGGTATAATATCACTCACCTATCATAGGCGTATTCAGGGAGGGTTATCGGCGACCCCGCCATAAAAAAATTCTAACCAGTAAAATGAAAGAATTCTAGGTAGTCCCTATGGAAAACCTCAGCAGGAAGTTCATTTCACGGCCTCAACGTTTGCGGAACGAAGGTTATTTGAAACCACATTGTGGGTTTAATATAAACTATTTTTTTATAAAAAGTTAATAAGTATATAAGCAAAAAGATTAACTCCACCCCCGAAAAATAATCCTGGATATGCCTGATACCTGTATTTATACATTATTATTCACATTCAACAATGTATCTATGAATTAGTCATAAAGTGCAATTTCTAAAACAGTTATGTACCATTTACCACTGTAACATAAGGAATTTAGAAATAAAGGGATTTTATAATCAATGTTTTTTTTTATTGTCTCAGCAAATCAATGACCCCACTACTGGGACAGGCTTTTCCTTCGTGAAAGGAGGGTTGGCCATAGTCCACTGCGCTCTGGCCCAATGCAGATTGATGGACGTTGTCTATCTAGTGTCCACTTTACTGCCAGAGTTCTCAAGCCGCCCATAAGGCCGCCTCTCATTTGGCTTAAGGACTGCTGTAATATGACAACAGTTAGGATAGGCAGTTTAACTCGCGAGAAATATGCTATTAGGCGGCCACACATCTAATGACTAACCCAGCCTCATATTGCTAAGCTTCGCATATAGCTTACGATGACCAGTGTAACTGGCCAAAATCTGTATTAATAGCTTAAAATAAAACCAATATTTCACGTACCAATACAAAGATTTTATTTCGCACCACCAATGTATCATTAAACATTTACAATATTTTTTATTAGTAAGCCATGTTTCACTTAAAACTTATCAACTTTAGTCTCATGAAAAAAAAATGGCTTGAAACTAAAACTAAGTATGTACAAAATCACATGTATGTAGTTAAAATCAACGATATTCTTTAAAATAAGAATTAAAATGTAACATTATATTGAAATAACAGAACAAGAATTAAACAAAAAAATAAACATTCAATTCCTATTTAAGGATAAAAAAGACGTGTATAGTTACGGGATTGTGCTAAAATAAAAACTGTCAACTGTTCAATAAAATAAACTAAATTGTAAAGGATTTAGTAGGTCAGAAAAATAGTCAAATTGTTTAACAGCGCAGTTGAAAACCAAAAATATATTTCATTTGATATTGTAACCTAAATATGTAGATTTTTTTCTATTAATGTCCAAATATGTCTTTATGGATACATTAAAAAAGAAATATTATCTTCGGAATATTGTAAAATATAAATACAATATAATCGAAAATTAATGTCAGCTATTTTAGAGCTAGTTCAGGAAAAAGGACTCAACCCACAAAAAATAAACTATGACATAATAAACGTTATTACTCTGTAGTCTCTCTCTACTCTTAATGTACTCTTTCTTCTATATTCTTCAGTGTTGTAGGTACTTTTGTAATTGTGCTATTTTCGACAATAAAGAGGCTTTAGTCCTTTCTGCTAAACTCGTTCCACTCTAAAAATTGGAGGTTTCTTTTGAATACTTTGACCAAGGTAACGAACTTGAACAGTACTACATAATTTCTTTAAATTCTAGTCTCAAGAAAAATAATCACAACTGCCACTTTGGTCTATTAGCAAATCTCTAAGAATTTGAATCAACATAAGCTAGGTTTCCATGTAAGCAGTTCGGGCAGCAAGGTCAGCCACATAAAGCACGGCCGCATGCTGCCGCGTCACTAACGGACTGCCTTGATTGACTACAGCTCAAGTGAAATCTAGTTATATAACTTGTAACCGCGACACACGTACAGTGGACCACTCGCAAAAGTATGGTGTACTTGATACTGATTATTGATTTTAAACAATTTGAAATTTAATTATTATCTTGTTATTCAGGATTAAACATCCATTCGTTACAAGTTTTTTAATTTTAAGTCGATGAAATGGACCGAGTTAACATTGTATACTTTTAGTTATGGCCGTGTGTACATTACTGTGAACTACATAATATATATTTATAGGTTATGATGATAAGAAACAATATTCACTATTTATAATGGCATTTTTATATATATTTAAAAATATAGCTGCCAAATAAATTATTTCAATTGACCTAGGCAAGGTTGAAGCCAAAATAAAGGTTAGAACCCGTATGTACGTATAATTGTACTATCCGTGCTATTTAAACAAAATAAACAACATTTATAATGAAAATAATATTTGAACAAATTATACTTAACAAATCAATGAGGTATGATTTCGTAAAGGTACATTTATCAACTTATATATAATCTTTTGATCTGGTTTTTCATAAGTATATATGGAACACCATTGCAAGGCATATGTTCTTAGTGATAATAATGCATCTTTATATACAATTCAATAGTTTATAAATATAAAGGCTGCATTGTGGCTGAGTTTGGTGACCTGCCAACAGGTGGGACTTGGGTTAGATTCCCGACAAACTTGCGTTTGTCTTGTGTTTGGGTGTTTTCTGTGTAAAATGTATTTACAAAAAATATCTGTTTGTATCATTTGTTTGCTACCCAAAGAAGAAGCCTTGATTAGTCTGGGATCAGATGGCGCTGTGCGATGTCCGGGATTATTCTTTATATATTTAATAGTATAATAAAAATAAAGTTTAAAGTTTAAAGCTGGAATGTTCATACAAATTTGGAGAACCAAAATGAAAGCAGAACTTTATCTACACACTCGCTCCTAGTGGTTCTTATTGCACCGCTTTTGTGTGCATAATGACGCAGCTTATAAAATACGCGTGCTTTTATTATTTTTAATATTGATTACATATATTTTATCATCTCTGCTGGTTGTGCGTATCCTTCAAAGATGGTGTATGTAACTTCCATGAGTACAGATGAGAAATCTGGCTCGCTGAATGTTTTCGATAGCCGCAGATGCCCCTGGACAACCGTGCAGACTGTTCAATCGCGATCGGCAGCTTCCCATATCCCATAATAAATCCTTTGCTAGCTTTAGTGTGTCATAACAATGATTTTACATATAATCTGGTATGCAAACTACAACAAAGATGTTCTCATAACAACAACAAACAAAAATCTGTTTAAACACACATCGAAGCGAAGAAAAAGTCCGTATGCCACAGATTTAAAGAATAGTTCAATTTGATACTTATATATGATCTTAACCTAGCTTAATATACGTAACCTTATTTTAAAATTTCGAGTAATTTTGTCCAGATATCTCAATTTAACGATAAAAGCAATTTAACAATTATAATTTTCTTAATAAAATTGTCAAAGCGTTGCATAGAATAAATACAATTTAATGACACTTATATATAACTTGTTTCGCATTAATTTATAATTATAGCGGTTATAATTTATCAAGAAAGTGAAAGCTTAAATAACGATTTCTCTACGTGACCAATGTTTGAAATACGTAAAGCCAATAAAATGTAATTTAATGTGCTCAGGGTTCCCAAATACACACAGTGTATCGTGTCTAAAACACGTTTTTATTAAATTTCGCTTTATTTTAAAAGGGATATAAGATGCATTATCCAAAAATAACTTGCTTGAGATACAAGTTAAAAATACTGAAACGTCAAAATATCTTATTTAATTTCAACTACGTTCCAAAATCTCTGCAGTGAAAAACACCCTAGCCGTTCCAGAACACAAGGGTAAAAAAATTAAAACCCACCTGGGTAATTATTCAACTGTCAAGTTAGATTACTTGTACTGCCGAGGTAGATTGATTGATCAAGGTCGATTTTTACTCCTGTTTTAATGACAAGTAATAAACTAAAAAAGTGATATTTCGTGAAATTACACATTAAATTATTGAAAAGAACAGAAAACATGACTGCATTAAACATGTTAGATAGGTACTGGAAAGGGAAGAAGAAAGGACAAATCAAACTAATTACTAATAATTCAAGATGTTTTTTTCCGTTTCGCTGAAGCCTTTTTTAAATTTGTACCCAATGTCATCCACACAATTAAGACGAATCTAATGGCACTTTATAATTATATAATGTATTAACGTCAAATCGTTTAGACTACAGAAGATGCCGGGTTATGCAGCATTAACTATTACAACTAGGACCATGCGAATGTCCACATAACACAGTAAAAAATAAGAGATTTGGAACGCAGACTAAAAGTTAAATTGCGAGCACATGCAGCACATACCCACTGCAATAACAATAATTGATCACATAACGCACACAGCAAGTTGTATAATAATTAATGACATCTTAAAAACTTATGAAGTACATCAAAAATAGTCCTTATTTTACCTAAGCTAATTAGGAATTTGATGTGCACAAAAGACGTTAAAATCGGAAAAGACCTATCAGAATTCATTGTATTTAAACTAACCGATTTCTATTTGGAATCTATTTGTTTTTTTTGTTTAAACGCGCAAATCGCTAATAGCACCAGTCGGATTTAAAAAAATCTTTTGCACTTGCTAGCACTATTCCTGAGAAAGTAATCGCGTGACAACCCTTAGGTGCCGAGCAAATAGGAAAATAGTATGAGCCAGCGATGCGACTGGGGAGAGCGCTACATTCCTGGAACTTCTGTATTCTGCAACATTATTTATTAAATTATGAAACTCAAGAACGTTTTTTTTGTTTTCTAATTTTTTTTGACTCAATATGTTTATTTAAACAGAGATAGCAAAATTAAGGGATTAATGGTTATTTAATCGTTTTACGCGTTTAAAATCTATTAAAATATTAGCACACATTCACAGACTATTTCCGAACATCATTCTATCATCATAAAGGCTTAATCTATTGCATTCACTGGCTCTGCCCTTTTGAAGAGCTCTGTCCCTTCTGGCACGTCTTACCGCCACAGGTAGATCCCCAGGAGTTTTCACTCTACCAGCCGGATTCTGCAAATGTATGTCTCCTGCAGATGTAAATATTTCACTAACATGCTCTAAGGAACGTTGCCTTTTAATCGTTAAATTGTTTAACACAGGTTTCGGGGATTTCGGTTTTTCTACAATCACTTCGGGTGCCTTTAAGTCTGTCGTATTTATTTCACCATTTAAAGCTGCTAAGTACACGGGATTATCACCACTGTAACCGTTGACTAGATTCTCTTTATCGTGTGAATCACTACATTCGTTATCGAAATTAGTGTACTTGTATTGATGTTTCTTGAAACTGAAGTCGGTTTTAGTTTGACTCGTTTCTTTTAATACATCGTTTTGAACTTTTTTCTTATCATTTTCGTTATTTTTTGGTATGGTTTGCATAGTTATTTTTGAGCCACCGTTTTCGGATAACAACATAAGGTGTTCGTCTTCACTGCTTGAGCAATCTGAGTTTAGATCGAAGGGGCTGTTGTTTCCGTTGAAATTTTGATTTGGATTGTCTTCCAAATATCGTAATTCTAGATTAATACTTGCTTTAGACGATCTATCGCTGTTCGAAGCATTTGAAATAATCCCGTTATCACAACTTAATCTTTTTTTCACAGTCGAATCTTCAGATTCTGACTGAGATTTAAAAATACTTTGAGAAGAAATAGACGTTCTGACTGATTGTTTATTAATGCTTTCAGAACTGCCACGAGAATTAGAAGCTTTGCTTCGCATTTCTATTAAATTCCCGAAATCGGTTGGTTTCGCTTTAGGTACTATGACGGCAAATATTTGATTTGGAGCTTTTGAAGTATCACTTTCGTCTGAGGGTAGTCTTTTGAATACTTTATTTTCCGATCTATTCATTTGTGACTCCATCATCATAGTTGGTGATAATGTTCTATTTGGTGGTGATAAAGTGCATGGTCCTTCGAAATTGTAAACACTATCTTGATTTAAAACAAGATTGCTCGGCCTTTCCGTATTTATATTACTAGGTTTTTCGTTGACTATAGAAGTTTTTGTTTTACCGTTTTGATTAACGGAAGTATTTCCTGTACTTTCCGATATCAATTTGACTTCAGTTTCAAGAACTTTTGGGTTTCTACTCAATTTCTTTTCGAAAAATTTTCTTATACCCCATTTAGGTTTGTCAATTTTAGTATCATGTAGCAAATTTGTCTCTTTAGGTCCTCTATCTACGTCTTGGGAACTGACATCGTTTTGAACGTAATCTAGAGGTCTTTGATAAGATCTGACTTCATGTATCCTATCTGAATTTTCATAATCCTGGACTGGAATTCTACTATGAGAGACTCTGGCTACTGATAGGCAATTTTCTTCGATATTTTGTGGTCTAGTCAGCTCTGCTGGTACAGATATGTCCTTGAGACTTTTGTGGATAAGTTCAGCGTGAGTTTGTACGTTTGTGTGTGTGTTGCGTTCTATGCAGGCATTTCTGCCTATATGTGGGTGGGAGTAAAGAAGGGGCGTTGTGACGTCACTGTTTTGCGTCGCAGTACAGTTGGAGTTTTTATCTGTTTCTGAATGCATAGGTGTATCTATGGAAAAAAAAAACATTACATTGAAATATAAATTTACTTGTGACAGGATTTGCTAACAAGTACTGCTGCTTACATTTGCTTTCGGGTTACTGACTTAATAAAGTTGATATCTTAATAAGAAATAAGATATTTGACCTAAAGCTGCAGGAAGACAGTTATGAAGGCAATTAATAAATATTATGGTCATCTAGAGGCACTCGGACTGCCTGCTTGCTTGTCACTTGATATAAAATTGGAACTATTTCTATTTAACATATCGACAATATAACTTTTTATAAGTTATTAGTAGTAACAATAACCTTCGAGTAGTAATGATATCGGTGGGATGTCATTTACAATTAATTCTTATAAAATGACTTTCAAATTTAATTTAAACTAATAGTATCTTAACTTAGGTTACTTACCATTCGCTGAATGCGGATGTAGGTTGTTATCATGAATGACTGGCCCTTGCGTGTGGAGCATAATTTTCAGTTCAGCCATTCGTTCTTCAACACAAACTGCCGTTAACCTAACACAAAAAATATACCATCAGAAAATTTACAGCTTTACGAACTGGTAAAGGTTTTTTATTGTCTCTTATCGTTCAATATACTCCACTATTTACTCTAAAGCTGGCGTTTCCCACTTATGGGACTTATTTTACTTACTTACTGACTAGATACGCTTCTACCAGAAGTAGAGAGTAGTAGCAGTGTTACGGCGACGGACACGACAAGTGTCTCGCAGGACGAAAGTGGTTGGTGAAAAAAGGCTGTTCCTCACATTATGTGGATGTGTATTCAGCTATTGGTACCCCTCGGTTGGAATTAATACATACGTAAACATAAACATACACATATAAATAAATAAGCTTTTATAAAAGTACGCATTTGCCAAGTTTTTTCTGGAAAAACATAAAAACTTTGTACTGAGCTTCATTCTAGACATGACCGATAGAAATCTCTAATGTAAAGATTTATCTCTGGTATGCGCCTGCTTTAATAGTTTTGTGGTTTTTAGTTACTTAGTAATTTAAAGTCAATTTACCAAATAGGGTAATAAATGAATGCCATAAGATATTTGGATAAGATAAGAAAACTTACATGATGTCCCAAGAATACAATAATGAATAGAAAAGTGTATAAGCCCCACAATGTTACCTTGCTTCGGCGTCATGATCCCAGCACTCATCGCAGGTGTCCGTTGCTATCTTCAACGCTCGGCCCTCAGGAACAGGCCCTTTTGGTAAAGGAGGTCTTGCTTTGTTACGGGATACTAGACTCTGTTTAGAAAGAAGAAAGTTTAGTTTCCTCCTATTAGCTATTTTAATTTCATTGTTAGAAAGTACCTAGAACGGGAGTTTATGAGTTAGGTTTAAGTTTATTATTTATATAAGTATATTAGTTATTCAACACGTCTGCAGCTTTCTCTTTTCCAATCCAAGTGTTCAACATACACCGAGCCGCAGAACTGATAATCGCAACTTAGTATTGTTAAAGAGTAATGTTGTCGTTTTTGGTTGCATTGTATACTTTGAAATATTTCTAACAATATAAATCAAACAATGGCTTTGTATAATGCGGAAACGATACACCTTAGTGTTTTACAAATTTAAAAAAGTTCATACATGCTATATATCAAAAAATATATGTTTGTATGTGTCGGGCTTACCACGATTAGATTTATTAACTTCCCAATATTTCGGCACAGTTGCATGCGCCATCTTCGAGAAAGTAAAAGCTTTGTAGTAAGGGTCAGCTGAAATTTCTCACTACCCTTGTAATTTAACGACTGCGTCCCGTTGCAAAGTCTTGTTCGGGCGATTCACTACTATTATCCACATTCTGTAACTCGTCACGAACTCGACACACTACACTGACGGTGTCACTCGGTGCACTAATTTAGGTCTGTGAACGTTTCTTGCACAATCTAACCATTGGATTCCATGTACTTGACAATTTAAAGATCCGGATCTACACAGTTGCAACACAGCAATGTTGTTATGTTGCTGAACATTTGCTAAATCCTTTCGTTAGTGTATATTAATATATATTGCGAAATTTAATTTGTCAAATATCGGGAATTCAATGAATCTAATCGTTGTAAACCCGAAATATATAAACATTTCACCGCGAAAGTCCAAAAAGATATTTATTAAATGATATGTTTTAACCTGCATCTGAGCCAAGGTAGGCCTCGGCGTTAGTCCATGATGCTGATATGGCGGCGCATAAGCTGGAGTTCTACCCGCATGGGCTCCGGAGCAACGCCACAGCATCTCCCATAGGACCAAGCCTAACGCGAACACGTCGACAGCGCACAGAGCTGCTCGAGCCCCGCTTAAGTCCAGGGCCCCTTCTAAGGCTTCTGGGGCTAAGTATCGTAGTGTTCCGGCCTAAAAAGATATTTTAACAGGTTTGTATACAATAAAACAGATAAATCAACGTCCAGGAGCTGTTATTACTGAGCGCCATTTCGTAGAAAGCATATATAAACATATAACGATTATTTCTTAGGATTTCAGTTCGTAAAAGTGCGTGTCGTACAAGTCAGCGTTCCGTATAACGAGAATTTTGCGGAAACCTAAAAATCTTTTGAACCGACTTCGTCCAAAACCTATTAGGGTGATTTTTTGACATATCGCTCTAAAATTTCATTAGAATCTGCCTAAAGATGGCGGAATTATAAGCCATTTGGTAAATCCATTTTCAATTAATTTAGTTTAAATTGGATATAATAAATTTCATATTAGTAATAGGCTTTGAAAATAAAGTAATTGTTAATTAAATATTACGTGTACAGTGCGGTTTTACACTAACTTCCCCCCGCGGACGCTTTGGCTGTGGCATGAGCTCCCTGCCAAGACTTTCTCTAAGCACTACGGTATGGAATTCTTTAAGAAAGAAGTTATTAGATTTTTGAAGGGTCGGCAACCATCAGGCGGACCGAAAGCTTGTTTGCCACTCTAGTGGTATAAAAAAAAAGTATATTTTTGATAATACAATTATTGTAGTATTAAATTACGAGGGAAATATGTGGCAGATGATATATAGGCAAGTAAAAAATGCTACTGTCACATAACTAACTTTGAACCGAAATATCTCGGAAACGCGACACGTTACGAGATTTAATTTAATTTTGTTTCCTATTTGTCATTGCAAGAAAGTCAGTTATTGATTTGTATAAGTTTTATTGGTAGCTGCTATAATGAGGAAGAAAAAAAAATGGCGGACAGTAGGCTCCATAAGAAATCTTCAAGCTCCTTTGACAACACCTTATGGCAACCACCAAATAAAAAATTAGTGGCTCAGTGGGTTTTAAGATACAGGGGGGTTCGCAAAATACACATCTTCGAGAGAAAAAAAACATATAAACCTTTAAATGCATTTTTTAGGGCCCTATCCAGCGGCACCACAGACGATTGAGGGCAAACAAATATATTTATACCTCGGTTTAATAAATTTTTAAATATTTTTTTTCTTGCTTTTAATTACAAATCTTTATGGCGGTTCACAAAAGACTTTCTGTAAAATTTTATTAAAATCGACACAAGGATGACCGACTAGTAATGCTGTTCGTTTTTTCCATTAAGGTACCAAACCCAAAAAGTCTTCTAGTATTTCTGATTACTTTTGGACCAATTGTGTGAATTTTCTGAAATATTTTATTTATTTCAGTCTCGTGCTTGAAACTGACCTCAGTCAGGGTGGTAGGCGCGGCACGATCTCGACGTGAAGGCACGGCCTGCGAGAGCCCTAGGTCAGCGAGACGGGCCTGCCCGCGACACACTAGCACGTTGCTGCTTGTCACGTCGCGGTGAACTACACAAGGCTTGCCCACGCCTCACATAAAACGAAAAAACAGGATATTCAATGAAATAATATGAAAATTATAAGTTGCATTCATTTAGAAACCTTGCCTCAGCCGTCATACGTCCTATCGCAAGAGGACAGGCCTTTCCTTGTAGGCGGAGACTAAAACTATAAGTGCACCACCCTAGCCTAATGCGGGTTGGCGGAAGTTGTCGAGCTAGTAGTAACTCGATTCTTCACGCCGTCCATAATACCTCTCACTTGTCATAAGACATGTTTGTTTACATATCATGCACTTGACATGCAATCCATTTAATTTAATTTCACATTGGTGTCCTTAAGGTTGGGTTGTCCTCTAACATAGGCTTACTTGATAATGCGCCATTGTTTCTGGTGTGTTCTTATCAAGCCTCTAAGTAGCTTGTCTTTCTGTCACTTAATCCGTCATGGGTGACGGCAGATTTGGTAACATAGTCACATTTCAATAAAAGCAGCTAAGCTATGGGGCGCTATCTTTATATTCACGTGTTTACGAGCAAGATTTTAAAATATACCTACTTATCACAAGTATAAACATACTGGAAAATTACAACTAGAACAAATAGAAGCCTTAATACTTTATACATTTTATAAAAAATATATTGTGCTTATGATATACACATATATTGAAATCAATAAATACCGGGAGTGTGTAGATGTGCGAGCGCCGATGCTAATCCGTGAGCTAAAGTTGCAAATTCGAGCCAAGTGAGCGAAGCAGCTTCCAGACGATTTCGGAGCGAATGTGTACATAGTTCTAATACAATCAAATATTCCCTTATACCGCGTGCTCCGTCGCTTATAGAAGGGCGACTATCACTACCTGTAACAAAAGATTTACTCCAGGTACATAATGAGTGGACATTGGTCAGAAAAAATAAATGTTGGTTCCTTTGTTCCTATTTTATGCGGTGCCTTACCGTTTATCTGATTCCGATGAAATTTGGCAAGGTGATAGCTTGTACCTAGGGAAAGGACATAGACTACCTAAAAACAATCAATTGTAAGTTGGATTAGCGTAGAGGGACTTAATAAGAATTTAGTTGAACCGATTTCGATAAAATTTGGCAAGTGTGATTCGGATTAGCGATACAAAATTTAAGGGTACAACAACGTCTACCGGGCCAGCTAGTAGACATTAATTATATAATTATGGTGACTTAATGTTTTCTTTACATAACATTACTAAATTAATTATTATACATTGACCATGTTCAAACACAGTTTACTAATCAAACTTCGTAATGTGTACTCGTCCAATATTTCATGAGCAGTGAATCCACATCCAGTCTCTGTATTAAGTTGCAGGTCGTAGGCCTATCGAAGCTGGGAACTTTGGAAAATATATTATTTCAACATACCATAGTACTTTAACAAATTAGGGTGTGAGATGTGAGGTAAAGCGTATATGGCAGCCTCTCTCTGCCACGCATTAGCGTTCGAGTAAAGTTTGACCGCTACTGGTGCATTCCCAAGTGTTCCTCGCCACACGGATCCAAATTTTCCTTGCCCTGTAAATACACATAACAATATAGTTTTCCATATTATAATTTATTGGAAAAAAAATATGCATGTTTGTATAACAAAATGTATGTTTGTTTGATTCCCCCAAGGAAAGGGAAGTGGCTACAATATGGGTACACATCATAATGTGGTGATCAGTCTCTTTTCACTAACCAGTTCAGTCCTGCACTCGACTGCCTATGATAAAGTATATTTGATTCCCTCCCAGCCTAGTCGGTAGTGTGGCTGACTGCTGGGCAGAGGGTGTGGGTTCGATTTCTGCACTGGATAAACATTTGTGTTTGTCTTGAGTCTGGGTGGATTTATGTATGATAAAGTAATATATATGTACTAGACTTTGCCAGACTTTGACTTAATTCGGTTATCGGCGCGGAACTCCTTAATAAACTCCAATTAATTAATTAGTTATACTAATGAATTGCTATAGCATGCTTTAGGTGCAGCAATAGTTCGTTTAACTCTGTTGTCCAGTGGTTGAAGCGTGATTGAGTAACAAACATCCATCCAGACATACAAACTTTCACATTCATAAAATTAGTAGAATTTGTATCCGTTGTCTGGTATCTATAACACAATATCTACATGTAATATCCAGAAATATTTATATTTGTTTTTTTATTCATTTGGACTAAGGCTGTAATATCTGATTTGCGAAAATACACTTATTTCTTTGTTTATATTTTTTAAAATAAATATCCAGGGACAAAATAATATGCTTTTTTAGTTTTTGACAACATGTAATTCAAATAAAGTATATAAAAACAAAATCAATAGAAAATCAGTCAAAATAAAACTGGTCTTATTAACGATCTCCTACGGCTTACAAACATCATACCGTAGCGAAAAGACGAACGGAGGCGAGCAGGATAGCAAGAAGGGCATTGCTCACATTCGAGGGAGGTACATTCTTATAGTATTACGGTTGTAAATGTAAAAACTATTTTTGAAAAAAGAACATAAACCGACTAAATCACATCAAATCCACTAAAAATTAAAAAATAACCCCCTAAAGCGGACTTATTTACAGATCATTCAGCTACATGTTTAATTTCCCTTAAAATCAATTGTTCTGTCAGTATATCTGCTTCAGGGGCAGTGGCAATCGACTTCGAAACCCTAAATTAGTCAAGCAGATCAATGATAAGAAAGGCTAGGAAACGGCAAGGGTTCAGTTTTTACCACATATCTACGGAATCCTTAAAACAAATGATTGAAAATACATGACGAAACTATAAGCGTTCAAATTACTTTTTACCATTTGTCTACGTTACCGCTTAAGGACCGACGACGGACAGATATGGCGAAACTGTATCATGCCTGCCGTTTTTAAACCTAAGATGGAAGAACGGATGGACATGACGAACTCAGTTTTTGCGACTAAGGCACTCTTATATTTAACAAACAGGTGGACCAACAGATATGACGAAGCTATAGATTGACTAAATAAAAACCCTAAAAAACCGGCCACTTGGCCTCGTGCGCCGAGAGTTCCGTACCTACCACCATTTACAAACACAAACAAAAAACAGTGTGCCGCTAAGCAGTCACCCATCCAAGTACTGACCAAGCCCGACGTAGCTTAACTTTGAATATCGTTTTCAACAAACAAATGTGTTTCTGTTTCTCTTCATGATAAGCTAGATGGCGCTGTACCGGTAATTTAATATATTATAATTATAATTGCTTGCGCCCGTCTCACACTTGGCCGGTTTCGGTTCCGGCCGTTCGGTTTAAAACTTAAACTTTTTTATTCTAATAGACTTTTAAACAGCACTTTCCAATTGTCAGTTTAATTATTAATTAAGAAAATTACCATCGGTTTGGAGTGATTTACTACCTAGAAGCACCGGCAAGAAACTAAGCAGTTAATCCTACTAATATTATAAATGTGAAAGTTTGTCTGGATGGATGTTTGTTACTCTTTCACGCTTCAAACACTAGACGAATCGAGATAAAACTTGGCATACATATAGGTTGGGTCCTGAAATAGCAAATAGGCCACTTTTTATTCCGAAAAATTCAAAAGTTCCCGCGGGAATAACCATAACAGAATTAACATTAAACAAACAAAAGCTGCACCTATAGCTTGCTATAGCAAACTTATCTAATTACCCAAGTATACCTAATTAAGGAGTTCCTCGCCGATAACCGAATTTAGGGCGGGCGGTGCCGCTGCCAAATTAGTATACCTTATTAAGGATTTCCTCGCCAATAACCGAATTTTAGGCGGGCGGAGCCGCTGGCAAAGTCTAGGCTTTTTTATTGTTTTCTACTTCATATTAATATACAATATAGCCTTACTCTAGGTAAAAACACAACATACAATGTTTTAATTAATTAAACTAAAAATAGAGCCTTTTAATGGTTGGACAGATGGACAGACAGCGTAGTCTTAGTAGTCTGGGTACGGAACACTAAAAATTAAAAACCGTTTTTTGCAATTTCTAATGCATAAAATGACGAAATGGTCATCGAAATTGTTAGGCCTACCGTGCAGTTCGGTAAAATGCTGTGCGTTTTTTTCAACATTTGTAAGGCGTGAATAACACAGCAAAATTGCGCGCTCTGCGGGATAGAATAATCGCATGCGGATTCTGTGGTTTGCTACCGATTTGATGCATGTTCGTTTCCGCAAGGATATTATGCACATTATGCACTTAATTATACCCACGCACGACGCAGAAACACCCGCAGATCGCCGCAAAGTGCTCGAAACGCGGTGAAGAAACGTTTTAGAGATAAAGGGATTTTTATTTTTACTGATAGCCTCCAACTCGAATGATTTAAGAAAATTTTAAGGTTAATTTAATCAATAATTCCTATCCAATTCTATACGATTAAAATTTAAAGCGCGCACCAAATCTGAAACATTAATATTTTGAATATGTGCCAGAACAAGCCGCGCCGCAGTGGACTGGGACTTTAGAATATGTTTGACAACAAGAGTGCGCGTCATATGAGTTTGCACTTATTAAAATGCTTAGCGATAATTCTATCGTATATTGTTTTGTTAATCTCATTCACAGCGGTGCTTTCGTCACGCAGAAACTTACATGGCCAGTCTACAGGTAGAGAACAGTAGAAAGTCATCTAAATAATTAAAGTCTAAACTGTCATTACTGCAGTCATTTTCTCACTTAACTCTTGGACGAATGCTGACTAAATTGGAATGGTACCAATTTGAGGGTTAACCCTTCCATATATGTAAAATAAATCCAAATAGGTTTATAAATGACAAATTTTCAAGGGAAACATTTAGTAACTAATAAAAAGATAAAATGAACGTACCAATATGTTCAATAAGGTTGAGATTATCAACGCAAAGTAAACCAGTAGCCAACATTTCTGATCTAGATCCAGTGTCACCTAAAATATAATATTTATATAAATTTCAGATTGAATTTTCAGTTAGACAATAAGATTAGAGGTTATTGATACTAAAACATATACATAAACAGAATAATAGTACTAGCACACAGAAGCATCTCTCTCTAATAACTTTCACTTATATAAAAAAGTAAAGTGCATAATTATATGCCTTGGCCTATAAGTGGAGGAGTGGAATATGCCCAAAAACCTCACCCGCCATATCTAGACAAGTTTGAAGTATATGAGGTTGGTCATTGATCCACGGCTTTTTTATACTTACCTTTTTCCACATCCATTCCTTCGCTCAAATCATTATGTGAACCCTTTTTACAATATACTTTCTGAATGACTATTACAACTATTGTAACAATGACTGCTGATACGCCCAAAGCTATTAATTTTGAATAGTTCGTTTTTTGAGACTCAGTATCAACTGTTGATTCTGCTTTTGGTTCGATTATCTTCTCTCGCAAAGATTCTGCAACATTTACAAACATAAAATATATATACATTAAAAATTGTTTTAGATTAAACATGAATACCCTTTAAGCAGTGCTGTGACGTTAAAACGTGTGATTTCTTGCAAAAGGTGACCTAGGGACTTATTATATCTTGAATGTATTTTTAGAGCCATGTTTTATAATTGGCTAACCATGTGCGCTGATGCCTCAATACTTTTTGTTGACCACACCTGTGTTGGGTCAGCTCTTTGGATCCCCAAGTACAAAAGCTGAGTCAATCAACAGTATTTCACTGGGGAATTAATAGTTTTTTTAGAGGCTGTCACTTACATATATAGAAGCTTAATCAAACCCTATCCATAGTCCTGTCAGATTCAAAAAGTTTTCTTCAACCTATACTAACCAATCAATTCAGAAATCCTATCTTATTATTTTAAACTTGTAAAAATTCTTATACAAATGTCATTCAAATTCAAATGCCTCACTTCTCAAAATATAGGATAACATATCACTTTTTGAAGTCAATAAACTATAAGTTACTAGTTACTACGGTTTTGAAGTCAAAATGGGATTCTGGTGAGAAAGGCCTTTTTTTTTCAACTTTAACTAATCAATCAGAATTAAGTTAATTATGTTAACAAACTATTACTTAATCCCATGCATTTTTATCATCAAGGTAGACTATAATTGTGTAATAAGCTTTTTCGACAAGTTTCTGTCAAACAAATTGTACGATTACAACTGTACCTGCGCGGACGACCGCCATTTTGGTTCAACTTACGCGGCGCGATCTATACATGGATTTTATTGTAAAATGTACATAAAAATTTAAAAGATTTTAAAGGACAATTTATCCAATGTATGTACAATACAACACAATATATCATGTTTAGGGGATTAATATAGCTCATGCATGGGTCACATAGCCACAGTAGTATTGATGGAAATGAAATGGTGAATCATTAGGCCAAAGAAGCAAAACATTCTGGGATAGTGAGTGTGTACAAAATCCTATCCTCTGACTTATAATGTTTACCTAAAAATCAAATGTCATTAAATTGGGAGCAGGTCTAGAATTAGTCAACCAACTATTCCTAAAGAACCCTGATTTTTTAGATACCGAAATTGCAACAGATCTGTCATATCTACTATCTGTCGTAGACAGTTTAGACATGCTTGCACCTAAGCATTTTTTTTGCAATGATTAGAGTCACAGCAGAGATAATATCGTTTGCGAATATGGCAAGATAAAAGGCACCATTGATCATATATCTTTCTTCTGTCCCAAATTTCCCTGCTTAGTATATTATATAATAAATAAGTTCCCCATCCAGTTAATATGCAATACCTATTAGCCTAAGTAAATTCTCTTATCGTTAATTGTTTAGATATATGAAAACAAGACACCTAATGTTAAAATTAACTTTTTTCAAAATTACCTTCTTTCACTCATTTTTTTTTCTTTCAAAGGCCTTGAGTCGATCTTATTTTTCATTTAATGTAAAAAAAAAAAGCTATTTCACAATTATTTTAGAAATTTCTCAAACTAGTTTTTGATAACTATTGCAGTTTTTTTATATTCAACATATTACTGTTTTTTTGCTAGGTTTACGCGTTGGCTGTTGCTGCCACACAAAGCAACAATTGTATAGCGACCTGTCATTGCTTACGTCATTACATAGTTGCACTCTTAATATTAAATTATTACCTAACCTCTTTGTGTTGTATA
The DNA here is from genome assembly GCA_946406115.1 of Apoda limacodes. Taxonomy (NCBI): domain Eukaryota; kingdom Metazoa; phylum Arthropoda; class Insecta; order Lepidoptera; family Limacodidae; genus Apoda; species Apoda limacodes. Next base: position 46,643,511 of record OX291540.1, read on the forward strand.
TTTTTACTGTAGCTAAACATTCAATTTAGAAGGAACAAGTATCCAGAGCCATATCTCCTTAATGCGTCGGTATATATGCCTGATACGTGTCTCCCGCACCACTACTGATAGTAACAAAATTAATGTGGATCAGAATAGAAGCCATATAGAAAATCAATAAAGTTTACTCCATTTCATCTAAATTAATGAATTTGTTGCATTTATACATCTTTAAGGTAAGGTGTCTGTATTGGCAAAACTGCTTATAGTGGGCATTGATAATGACAAATGGAAAAAGGCATAGTAGATATTTTGATACGGTCTTCATATGGGTAACTTTCATTTTTATACAATATATTAAACACATATAAATTTGTATTTTTCAATCTTATACAATATTTCTTAAAAAATAATACATACAAATATAGTTTTACATAATATCTTCATTTTCAAGAATCATCACAATCTAATAGGGTTTATGGTGAGGAAAAAATTCCATTTTATGAAAATTTGTAGCTTCACAGTCACCTTAAAATATATAATATTACTGTTTGTGTAATATTTTTAAGGTAATCCTATTATTGAATGTTATATGTTAAATTTATGTCACATAATTTTAAAAAGATTAATTACTAAGTATCTTGCCAGCTATTCTTCGTAGAATAATTTTGGACCCATAGATTTATTCAGACAGATTCAAGATAAAAATATAAATTGCTGATTTGATAAAACATCCCCTAATGTAACAAAAATATTTTGAGTGTAGGTTTGATTCCATAATATAATCTGTAAAACCATAAATAGATACAGTACTTGAAAAACCTAAAGTTAGTCGCAAATGGTTGCTGTTCAGAGTGCTTAATCCCCACAATATTTTACTGATGACGGCCTAGGCGAAATATATCCGTTTTTAATGTCTTTCAATAAATAAATAAGTATAAAACTTATATTAAAATTTATATTTTGATAGTTAAATAAATAATCAGTTTGAATGAATGGATTGAATTCTTACTAAATTCAGCATTGCAATAGCTCTTCGTGCAGCAACAAAACTTGGAGTGTGGTATACTTGCCACACCAACACAGTTGTCACACGACCCTGTTGCCGTTTCAGATAGACGCCAACAACCTGGTAATTCAATCAAACTAGTTACATATATCATTAATTAAGAAGTGGTATGGTCTCCATTTACATATTTATGGCAAATCAAGGTGCATTTAATAACAACCTGATACCAGATGATTTTTGGGCCATGGGCTTGCAAATCAGCAATACACAAGCATAGATTAAACAAAATTATAGGTGTTTTGCAAGCAAAGACAAAATAATTAATTTAATATTAGATTTTCTAAGCCTACATGTGTAAAATGGTAGTGTATAACCATTTTATCATTATCATCAAGTAAAAATAAAAGTTTATTTTAAAAAACTTTTCTATATATACTAAAAATTTAAATGTATTTAACTATTGTTTTAATACTTGTAGTCAATCTATAACAGTAAATAAGTAGTAATAAAATTGTGCATTTACTGCATACTGCAATACTGCATTTTTTTACTTGAAAATAAATGTTTTACCTTGTCCTAAAACTGTAACATTGTCACCCTCTTCTTTGTAAAGGGTGTAGCAGGAGTCTTGAGGATCAATACACTGTTCCACTTGAACAATCTTACCACTAGGCAAAGTTTTATCTGATAATGGTCCAGGGAAATCTGGGAAGGCAAGAATATGGTAATGAAAGTTTTTTTTTTTATATTTATATATTAAACTTAGATTAGTTAGTTTTTTTTAATAATAATACTACTTAAAGTAATTGATTTATTTACCATTCTTCAGATGATTTAACTGCTTATATATGTGATATATATTCTAACTAGCGGTCTTCACACACATTTAGTACTATTCATGTTTCAAATTTAATAATAAAGCCACACTTTAACCCGCGACGCGTCCTAGGTCCCACTGTGGGCTCTAAGCGACTCTTGTCACGGAGGGAATTTTTTCAGGATGACTTTTATCAGATAGGCTAATTGTAAGTATTCAGAAGTGAAGCCAATGGCCTGTCCTACGTTCTAGTATTTTTAGGTGGACAATATTTTGTGTGTTTAACATTTTTTTATCGGATTTTGTTTGGTAATTTGATCCGGCCGCCATCTTGTGTTGGATTTTGGGTGTTATTAATAGTAACATAGTGTTTATTTTGACCCCAGGAAATGTACTATTTGGCAAAAACTATGCCTTTTTTTAGTAAATAAATTTACTATGGCTAAAGTAATAAGGTGAGCTTATTCTTATTACTTTTTTTTTAAACTGTATATATAAGGGAACATACCTTAAAATAAATAAAGAGGAATAAACATAATATAGTTAGGTGTATATCACTTTGTACCCGGCAAGGTCAGATAATTTCCTTAGTATGGGTAACGCTTGACGGGTTAAGGAATTGGTTAATGTGATGCATGGAGTGAGTCATACTCCCATTCAACATTAATCAAACATTAAAATACTTGTGTCCCACCCTTCTTTTGGTTAGTATATTTGATAAACCGCACAGTTTTTAATTGGGTAATAACTGAAAAATGCTACTAAAAGAAAAAGCAGCACCAAAGCTTGACTTTGAAAAAACAACTAAAAGTATTGGAGACTTGGGGTAAAGCTAATTGATCAAATCTCAAAATATTCCAATTTTTGCTTAATGTGAGAACTCTTGCATTAAGAGTGGTATTACTGTACAGCACATTAGAACTATTGAAAATTAAGGTGGAGAGAGAACTAAATTAATAGTTTGACAAGTAAATATGGAAAATACTATATGCAAAATAGTACAAAGCTTTCTCTACTCAGTTGTAGGCAACGGGTTGTTAGCTATATTAAAAAAGACTATACAGTGAGTGTAAATCGAAAAAGTCCCACAAACCTTAGAATAATCATGTAACTTATATTATAGACATACCAATTTTATCACTTTCTACCACCCACTCTGACAGGGAATTTAATTCCTCTCTATAGGATGGTGTTACACTCATAGAAACACTTTGTATCTTATATAAACAGGATATATGTGAGCCTGCTGTAGTTGGAGGGTCAGTAAATATCTTAGCTTCCATTACTTGAAATTTTTTGACACCAGTCTTCTCAATACTTCCATTTTTATCAGCACCAGACACTTTCTTTCCGAGTGTATGGACACTGTTTTCTCTACCGGTATCGTGTGCGAATTGGTTTAAATTTAAAATACCTTCAGAACTACTAAAGAAATCATTTGTATTTGTAATCTCAACACTTCTTTTTCCAATAACTTTCGGATGCTCCTGGTTTAACGTCCAGTAATTATTCACATCTTGTAAATTAATCCTTTGTATTGTTCTCCTATGATGATACTTTGTGAATGTTCGTACGTAGTGTGAAGGCTTCAGATGCTGTATACTGTTTCTTGTATCTTGGGTTTCTTGTGGGCGTGATGTAAGAACTTTTGCTGTGAATATAAACAGAAAAAGTACGACGCATTTTAACAGAGGCGTTACTCTTTGTGATAAGACGCCTTCCATGATGCTCATGTATATATTAAATGGTCAATAGTGAAGTGTTGGTTCATTGTATCTTCAAAAAACAGAATAAGTTTGTATAATGCGTAATAGTAAACAACCTAGCAACAGCCACTGCAGAAGTTATTGATTTTTATATCATCTTTTGCGGCACCTAACGACAGAGTGCACAACATTTTGTCTAAACTTTTATTTTTAATGAATGATGTGATAACGTATATTTAGCATATCTATTTAGATCCGATTTGTATTGATTGTAATAGCTAATAGTCCACAAATTATGCGAAAGTATTACAATTCCCAAACAGAAAACTAGCTAGGTTAAACTTATTCAAATTTAAATTCCTAACACAAATGTTTGTACTGTTTATTTAATGGTAAATCAATAAAAATAATTTATTTGTTACAGAAAAAGTAGGTACATAAATTTCATTTTCCCATTTTGTTTTTATAGACTATTATTTTTAATTTTTAAATGCTTTGATTAAAAACCATCAGCTTATTCATTATTACTCTGGCCGGCGGTGTAACGTGTTGAACGTGATATTTTACAGTAAAAAGTCTTATTTATAAAAAAAAATGAAATATTCAAATGAGTAAATTTAGGCTAAACCTGTGAATTTAATAAGCCTAATTAGTTTGTTCTGGGCCAAACGGGTTCATCCTTAGCGTGTCACGATATACTAGTTTAGCCCAGGACAATCTAGTTTGGCCAAGGCTGAACTGATTTTGAATAATCTTTTAAGTAAAATAATGCTTAAAATGAAGAGACAATAAATTAGATGCGCAATATATATTCACGCACAGACTCCCTAATTTAAAAAAACAGTATTAATTAAAAGTGACACAACACTTGTACAAAACTATAAACAAAATCAGTACTTTTTAGTGTAATGTATTCTGACTGACTAGCGTAAATAATTTTGCAAAAAAATATGACTTCTTGAGACTGTTATTCGTTGATTTTGTTCACATCAACTAATGTGAACAAAGAAAAAATACTATGTTTTCAATAATTATTCAATAAGACTGGCATTAAAGACTGATATTTAGACTACGAGGCTGAATCTAATATTGCTCCAATTTTATTATCATATTTAGCGGCCATCTAAACGACCGTGTCAAATATGTTTCTTTATATATTTAAATACACAATACATTGTTATTTTGAGTAATTATAATTTACATTTTAGTTTGTTCATAATTTTCTTAATATCTATTATCAGATATTTACGCAATAAGTAGACGTCAAATGTCAATAAATAATTTGTGATGAGTCTGTTATAAAACTACAGTATTCTATTAATTAATGGCAAAAAAATAAAAAAAGCAATTTTTGAGCAATAATTCAAAATAAAATTAGTACTTGAATATTCTTCACATCAAACTCGAAATTTCCAAACCACAAAATGTTTTTTTTTCGAATGATTTCAATAGTTGAAAAATTTCATCAAATTTGTCTATCCCTACTCTCTGACAGACGGACGGACGCACATAAAAGTGATCTCAGAAAGGTTCTGTTTTGCTTTTATGGTACAGAACCTTTAAATATAAGTAGAACCATAAAAGTTTTAAAAACGTGTAAAAATAATATCTCTATCTTAATTTCGTAGAAACGTTAACAGATTCAATAATTTCAGCAGTAGACTTGTGTCAAATTAAAACTTGCATATCTCATATAGAAACAGTTTATTCAGAATTTAGAGGGGCCGTTCTTTGTCGCCGAAGAGCATAGCTGAGTTTGGTAAGCCGACCGTGCACCTCCAGGACCACTGTAGAGACAGTCAGATGTTCACTTCCAGCGTGTAGGTCTAGATCGCCATCGCCGATTTATTCCTTTAATGACCACGAGAAGGGCCATTCCACGGATGACAAGGTATGTAAATCCAATATAATACAGCAGAATCCTGTAACAAAAGATTTCGAAACTCATAGTTGTGCCTTGAATCCAGTGATGGATAACAGTGATGTCAAGCTTTATGCTATAAAACCACCTCATAAGTGAATTGAATTCCACGATACGTTTGTCTCGGTAGTTCATGATAACCTGCGTATAAGAAAAACTATATTGAAATCTGTTTATCGATACATTTTGAAGCTAAAATGCCACAGGCAGATACAAAGCAAGACAGACAGACAAAGGCTTCAAATGTGTCAACATCCTGCTTTCTAAGTTGAAAAAGAAGACTGACTGCGTTTTACAACATTCTAAATATTACAATTTCCATGTTCATATTGGCCAGCTTTCTAAATATCGATATTAAAATCATGACCTCTTTGAATCACTAGCAAATTCTGAACAACAGAAATTAATATCAATTTTGTCGAAATTCAATATTGTACTGCTAATATAGTATTGCAATAACAGTTCCTGATTAAATCTGATGGTTTACATATAAATTTTACATCAATTTTGAATAAAAAAAAACACTAAATGCACGTACCTGTGAAACGACGTGTTACTCTCCTTTTTGTAGCAACGTTTGCAAAAGACACATTTCCTCATATTTGTTACCTCGATATTACACAAATAAATTCAAAAACCTCACTAAAACACCGACAAATTAAGTTGAATTCAGCAAAGGTTTATGATTATTTCAATCTTCCAAGGCAGCCATAAACAATATACGTTATATTAGTTCCCTGAGACTTCCGCGGTGGCGTTTCAAATTGACACACAAAACTAGCTGTCATTTGTATAGAAAAGCTAGTCCAGTGGGTAGTAGTAGATGTCAGTGTGACGGTTTTGGCAGGCGCACCAACAATAAAATTGTTTTATTTGTCTTTGGAGATGCTTGATTTTACTAAAACATCGATAATTACTTCGATGTTGCGACTTTGATAGGTCAATATCGATGTCAAATATTCTTTGAACGATTTTCCAGCCGCTCGCTAAAGTTTCCCAATTAAATTTTTAACTATTTGAAGTTTTTTACTATCCATGGTTAAAAATACATTAGTTAGGGATATTTCCTAGGTCTTGGCATTTTAGGAACAGAATTTTTATAAATATATCAATCTATTTTCTTGCGTCAAATTAAAGTATAAATCATATAAAATATATAGTTTATTTCGTTTAAATTCAACAGAGTTTCGATGCCTGGCAAGTTGTGCTGAGTGACCCTCAACTCTAAAGTGGCAACGACTTATTTTTAGTGCACACTCCCGGGTTCTTTAACGTCATATTCGTTGGAAAGTGTGGGAAGGATCAGTCAAATATTTTTAAGTTATGGTCAGGTAAATCATTTTTGTAACTTATAAACTTTCAGAACATAATCTTTATGGACATTATGGAATATCTTTTGTACATCAACTTTAGGTCTGGTAGGGGACCGGAGAGGGTACAGCCTGTGTTCCTTGATGGAGCTCCGGTTCGGCTTGTCGAACGTTTTAGGTACCTTGGCCACATTCTCACGCAAAACCTCAGTTAAGATGAAGACATCGAGCGCGAAAGAAGAGCCCTATGTGTCCGGGCGAACATGCTTCCGCGCAGATTCTATAGGTGTGACAGAGAAGTTAAGAAGATACTGTATCGCGCTTACTGTCAAAACCTATATACGTGCCATCTGTGGTTAAAATACACACGTAAAGCTTACAGCAACATGAGAGTGCAGTATAATGACGCATACTGTATTCTCATGAGAAAGCCGAGATTCTGCAGCGCGTCAGGCAAGTTCGCGGAAGCGGAACTATCAGACATCTTCGCAGTCATCAGACTTCGAGTTACATCTTTCTGGTCCAGACTACGCGATACGAATATCGCTATCCTGAAAGCCATTTATGACGATATAACTAGCCCTATTTTTGCTCACTGGCTCGCTGTGCAGCGGGACGCCAATCGCAAATAGGCAGGTATACATATTGTATAATTGTGTAATTTGGAATTTTATATTTTAATATTTATTGTATGTATTTTTAGCCTTTTTTTAATTCGGTTTTTTTAATGTATAGGATTAGATTTTGTATTTTGTATTTGATTTGTAATTTTGTACTAGTGTTGATGTATAAGTATGTATGTTTGATATGGGTGTACTGCCTGAAATAAATGGTTATTATTATTATTATTATTATTATAAGACTTCCATAAGTTCCTACAGTGCGGTTTCAGAGAAACTTTTTTTAGTTGTGCGAACGCTTGGGTTGTGAAATGAACTCTCTGCCAAGGTTTTCTCTAAGGACTACAGTATGGAGTTATTCAAGAAAGAAGTTAATAGATGTTTGAAGGGTCAGTAACGTGTGATTGATACCCCCGGTGTTGCAAGCGTCTATAGGTTTTGGTGATCGCTTACCATCAGGCAGACCTTAAGCTTGTTTGCCACCCTACTGGTATAAAAAAATTACAAAAATTATTCCAGTAATTATTCCAACCAGTTCAACAAGAAAGCGGTCATCGAATGTACACCAAAAAGTCATTAATATACCTTACGCAGATACCTAACAATGAACTGGGTGTTTACTTCGTTTTGAAGTCGTTTTCCAATATAATAGTGTTTACTATGTTAATGTAGGCATTCTACTACTGAGAGAGAAAAACACAGTGCTACAAACTTTTCGGGCCCGGTACTTAGAATCAAAATTACAGTTGCTATACTAAAATGATGTGTAGGTACTTGTTTACACGACACTAATAACTAAATACCGGCGGGTCGATTCCGTAAAAGATTGCTAACCTTTTTTGAAAGAAATAAGATATACATTGCGGTTTCGTCACAATCGATGAATTTCATACGTCATTTCAAATGCGCAATGTATATCTTATTTCTATGGATTTCAAACGAGAATTGTTAGCTATCATTTTAGGGAATCGAGCCGCGGGTTAGAATAGATTGTTGTGCAACAACATGTTTTATTTGCTTAAATTTTCTATTTAAGTCTATAAAATTTTCTTTGATGAATATCGAACTTCCTGTATTTTAAACTTCTCTAGTATCGAAACAATCATTGAACATCCCTAGCTGTCACTTTTTTACTTTTGATTTATTTGTGTTGTAAGATTCTGTGCGCTTCGTTTTTCTGATTGTTAAAAATCAATTGATTTATTTTGCATTTTGCATTACTTACTATAATAATAATTCTGTCGCAATCTCTCCGTAGCTAAAATGAATTTTTCGTCACCGTCTGAGGAAATTGACGAAGCGAAAGAGCGCGCCCACTTTCGCGCCGTTGTTGCTGCTTTCAAATACTATAAGTAAGTAAATGCGGCTATAAATAGATGTATTTGTCTCTCTATACTTATTTAGAAAATATATTTTACTGTACTTTGCAATTTATCATCTTATCACGTATACTGGTAAATTTACAGCCCGTACTCTTTGTTTGATAGATCTAATTAACCTATTATGTCTGCAACAATTGGAATAATGTACAGTCGGTAGGTAGGGGTTTCTGTTGCCTTTCTCTTTTAATGGTCAGAGTAACGAAAAGGGGGCGCAAGAGAAAAAAAACCTTACTCAGCGCCCCCTTTTGTTTAATTTAACCTTTTGTGGATTACAAGTTCCTACAATTGATACTTTTTTCACTTTTGATAATGCCAGTTCTGCTACTTGTTATCTATTCCTTTAGAGTTTAAATATCAAAATTTTAGTATCATCTGTAACAAACTGTAATGCGTTCATTAACAATAATTTCATCACTTTAGCCACCGAAAAATGAAACTTTAGACCCATGTCTGGAGGTGAGGTTTTTGTGTTAATCTGTCAAACTGCTTCTACATATTCATTGTTTCACATCACATTTATTAAGTCCTATATTGTAGTGCACACTTAGTTCCCAGATAAATGATAGTACCCAGTTTCCAACATTGTGCCCAAATTCAGTTTCTGTAATCAAAGGTGTGAATGATTTGATAATAACACAAACTGTGTACATTGATTAAATTTGTTGTTGTGGAATGGCTATAGCTTGGTTATAAAATTAGTGTTGTGACAGTGATTGTTAATGCTAATGTGAAGTGCATTGATTGTTTCACCCATATAATATGCTGAACAGAAGCAACACTAAATATATATACAACAGGCAGTTTAACAAGTAGTGATTTGGGGATGCTTTAAATTTATAAGAGGAGCGATAAGTAACTATGTCTATATTATGATTGATAAGAGGGGATAGTAAAAATGTTTTACATCAAGGTTGAGGTAATGATACAAATGGAATAGTTTGAAATAGTCTTTGATTGGTTTCTTTTTGAAAATACACTTTAGATTTGGATTTTGACAATAGGTGATAAGAGGTGGTTGATAAAGAAATTTTTGGGTCTCGACACTCTGTTGTAGAATTGGGAATAAGTCTCATAAGATTTTTTAAGTTTATAACTATCATGGTCTTGAAACATTTTTTAAGTTTATAACTACCATAAAAATGGTTTGTTATGAATCTTATTTCATTTTGATTGTGATTTTGTCAATTTGATCTCTAATAGTCAAAGGTAAATCTGTTTCATAAGAAAGTTATGGAAGTATTTACAATCATGACACCCTTTCAAAATTTTGTTTTCATACATTAAATAGTTGGGATTGCCATTACAAATCTGTCAACCTTTGTTTTATCCACTAAGGTGGCAGACAAGTTAGTCAGAGTTAAGTCCACATCTAGGAACATAATTTAGTCAAGGTTGTTGTGGCCAAATCATTAAAAATTTCCCTAATAAATTGTTTTAAAAATAAGGGTTTAAACTCTTGGGATCTTGCCCACTAGCGCTGTTAGATAACATAACACTGCCATACCAAAACATTATTAGATATCTAGGTGTATACCTCCATTGCCACCTTACTTAGGCCCAACACATTCAAGAGATCAGGTATTCAGGTACCTGGTAAAAAACCCTCTATTGGATTCTGAGGCGAAGAAGCATACTTAGTATAGACAAGCTGCTTATCTACAAGGCCATTTTGAAACCAATCTGGGAAACTGTTGCCAACTATGGGGAAGCACCAGCAACTCAAACATCACAATCCTGCAGATAATGCAAAATATGATGATTTTGGTGATATTCTGCACTGATATGAAGTAGGTAGATAGGAAGTATGTATGTTTCTTTTTACTAATACCTATTTGATAATATCGCCAAATTTCATACATTACTTGAGTACACAAAAATAATTTTAATTACCGAGAACCTTTTATAATTAAAGAAAGAAATAAATAAAACCTTGCCATTGCTTTTAATTTAACTTGTGAAAGTATGTTGAGTGTATGTGTCGGTGAACATTGTGGCACTCCCAAAGAGTTTGGCCACAGAGGCGAACATTTTAAGGTAATAATTTATGTAGTCAAATTTTTGCCTACAGTTCAAAAATAGTTAGTACAAATTACTTATTCTTATGGTTCAAATTTAAGAAATAGGTAGTTGTTATCACTGCAGTTTCTGACAAACGGCAATAGTTCCCAAATAGGGACAGATTTTTTTGGTTTTACGTATTAACACGTAAGATAATAGGTTAGTCATAAATTATGAATTAAAATTTAAAAATTATTCTTAATTCATTTTAGACCAAATATCATTTTTAAACCAAAAATAAATACGATAAAATAAAATAAGAATTTGCAGGATTGATTTCTCGGTTCGCCAGAATGATAGTAGGTAGAAATAAACTGATTACAACTATCTATCTGTATTTTTATTTTTTCGCCTGGTGTTTTGGGTTCAACGGTCATTGTAATTATGAATGAAATCAGCTGTTTCAGGGCTGTCACTCTACCGTTTTAGGTACAAAAGGAAATTTGCTGATTGTTGGGAAAACTGAACATTTATCGACTTCAGAATATTTTTCTGAACATCTACAAACCAGCCCCTATCTACCACTTAAGGCTGTATACACTATTTCACTAACATGTATAATCTTGAAATTTTTGAAAAACATAGATTAAATGTCAGTCGAGGTTCTGACAGAGAGACATTTATGATAACATTTGCTATTAATTTTAACATTTTTTTTTCAATATTTTCGCATTATCTTGGTAGCTATGACACACACTCACACTCTCAAGATAACCTGACAAACTGTCGATGTAAGCAACAATCAAATTTGTTTACTAGTTTCTTTAGATTTATAATATTTATGAAAATGTTTGATGTCTCAGTTGATAAAAGCTATATTTTTTAGTCTATTACGAGGGGAGTTTAAAGTATTGTCGGTATCGCAATTTTTTTTGTAAGTAATGAGGGTAGTTTTTACAAGGTTCTCTTAAAACATTATCCAACGTGAATTAGGAAATTTCGTTGTTTTACTGTTATTAGTTTTTCCTCAATCGTGCAACACAATGTCTGAAAATGTTAGAGCTCCGCGCTGTTATTAAATTACTGACGGAACAAGGAAATCTAAATTTATAGGATAGTTATATTTATATTATATAGGAATAGGAAAAAGAATAATAGTATTTTATCTCAAAGAACTTACGTTTCCAATAAAAGAAATATTTTTATAGCACCGCGTTTTATTTTAGTTTATGACCAATTTATAACTATTACTATATTTTAAATAGATTTTCAATTGTCCAACAATAAATTGGACAAACTATTTTATAATAAATAATAGTTTGTCCAATTTATTGTTTCTTGTTGATTAGTTAATTAATAAAATTGCCAAACACATTCACCTTAATTTTCAAGATAATAGCCATTTCTATACAAACTATCAACCCCCATTTTACCTTTTAGGGATAAAATTCTTTGGAGTTTGGGTTGTGCCTTGATATATCAGTCAGTCAGTCAGTCAGTTTACTCTTTTATGCATATAGATTACTATAGTACGGACGCTAAGCAGGAAGAATTTCGTTCAATGACTAGTCACCATTTGTCTCTTTTGAAGTTTGCAGGCAATAAATCTAAATTGTTTTCAGCTATGAAAACCTGATTAAAATTCCTTTAGTAATTACAAAGAAACTCTTGCACAGACGGGACCTATAGGAGATTTTATTTTATACTGTAGATAGATAAGAACTGCATAAAAATGTAAATACATATTTATTTTAGTCTTATATAGGCTTATCATTAACTAATGACTTTTCTGGTTCTATCTGGTTAAGTTATAAAATGGTGCTACTGCATAATGCATATGTATATCACACTAGCTGTGGCCACGACTGCGACTTAAAATTATGAACGCGTGATAAAGTACATATATGTACTATTGTTAACCAACAGTATAATCATATTAACAATCATGCCGAATTTCATTGATACACTTCAGTAGATTTAACGTGATGTATATCCTTTTTTCTAATAACACTTGCTTAAAAAAATTAAATTAAAACTGCGACACAAACATTATTCTATTCACCTACCTATTGAATGATTTTCTAAAAATGCTAAAACATGTCATTACTTATTGTCACCCGTTGCGGCGGGATTGAGTAACAACGGTTATAGTTATTGTGGCAGGAACATTTGCATTTTCTGGGATAAAAAGTAACATAATATTCAAGACTATAATCTATCTCTGTGCCAAATTTCATCCAGATCCGTTCAGCCATTCTGCGGTATTGAGCAAAAAAATCAATTCATCCAAATATTCGCATTTATAATATCAGTATAGATACGAGGGAAGTTGAAAGTATTGTCAGTATATAAATAAAAGAAGAGGCATAAAAATCGGACATAATTTTATTTTTCTATACAGTTCCCTGCAAATTTTCCCCCAAAAATCTTCTTACAATGCGAAATCATCTTTTTAATACTCTAAAAAATAACTATCATTCTCTTCTTATTGTTTACGGCCGGCTTCAGCTTTTCTTCGTCGGAGAATCGCTTTCCTCGAATCTTCAGTTGCAGGAGAAAAAAATATTCACTAGATGCTAGGCTATAAGGTGGATGATTGATCTCTTGAAACCACAGTCCTGAATGCCCAGTGAACGGGCGTCATGAAGGAGCACGTCACCCGCGGTCAGTTTTCCTCGCCTTTATTTGCACCCTTCAATTTGCGCATAGCGATTGCGTAAGCTGCTGCGGTTATACTTTGGCCTTTATTGGTATATTCAATAAGCAAAATCTGTTTCGCGTCCCAGAATACTATGGCCATGAGCTTGCCGACCAATTGCGTGACTTCGAACTTCTTCGGAGGTGCTGCATCCTTTTTGACCAGGATATCTCGAGAAATTTAGATGTTTTTATTAAAAAACAATTTTTGCTTAAATTATAAATTAGACTGATAGAAGAAATCAATTAAATGAAGTAGTAAATTTTTAGTTATCATAAATTCCACTAATCAATTACCTAATCAGCAAGAAACAATAAATTGGACAAACTTATTAATTTTTTGGGAAAATTTTGGGAAAGTTATATTTAACACATGTGTGAAATTTGTTACAACTTAATAAATGATGCTCCCGAAAATAACCTAATAGAAGAAAGCACCCGCCCTCCCTTCACGCTATTGTCACGCCCCTATAGGGGGGCGCGCCCCCCACTTTGAAAATCATTGGTCTAAAGTAACACTATTTTACTATCGACAACTTTACAGGCGAAGCCACGTTTAAAAGCTAGTAGATGTGCTGAGTAGTACTTAAAGTTCCTTGTCAAGTTTATTATTATTGTTAGCATAGGTGCCACTTTATCTAATAAATTGAGTAAGTAATCAATGTATTTGTGTTAATGCATGATGCAATATTTTGAAATGTATGAGACTACTGCGTATTTTTATAAAAGAAATAGCTATATCCCCGTGACTCCACCCGCGTTAAGTTATAAAAAAAAATGTTAGCAACTCGACTCTAGCGCCTCCTGGCGATATATTTTTTCTTTTTTACCACTGTAGGTAAAATAAGAACATGTTTTGTAATAAATATATGAAATTTTGGTTTAAAAATATATATCTTGTTAATAACTTGACAACACCGCCACCTTCGTATTGGATTATAAAATAACTCGGATTGTATAGGTGTAATATATAAAGGTATTCCTATACTTATTTATCAAAAAATAACTCTTTTTAGGATTTCTTACCTCAAAAGAAAAAATAGAAACCCATATAGGAGCACTTTGTTGTCCGTCTGTCTTTTTGTCAAGAACTTTATCTCAGTAACGCGTGAAGGTATCAAGTTGTTCATAATATCAAATACTAAAAGACCAGAGCCAAACCGCTTAAAATATCGTAATAAAAAAAATATTAGGACTTTACGAGTGGTTGGAAACTTTAGTTGATGATTTAAGTAACGAAGGTAAAATAGTCCAGACTCAGAAAGTAAGAAAAAGTTCTGGAAGTGGGGTGGGTGTGGTAATATATACTTTTATTGAGGTTGGTACTAGTTTTTTGCGATTTGTTGCTAAACTATGCATCCTATTGAAAAAAGATAAATGAAAAAGTTGTAGATAATACAAAAATCTATAACTTTCGTCTCATACATTATTGCCCATAACCTCAAAATTATCGAGAAAAATGCAAAAAATCGATTTTTTGATTTTTAATTTTATAACTGTTGCAAAATTTTTTTTTTAATGAAAATCGGTTGTAGTATGCTTTTTGTGTTTCAAACAAGTCCAAATTTTTCATTTTTCAAAGCAATTCCCAAATTTCCAAACTGATTTTCCATTTTGGTTAGCAAATAATCTTCATTGTTCATAAATTCAAATTCAAATTCAGTATAATTTATTCAGTTTAGGCTACAATAATTGAGCACTTATGAATGTCACTACGCCATCGTAAGTCTACAGGGCGGGAGACCTTGTACTGAGAAGAACCGGCAAGAAACTCAGCAAGGGCATTTCTTTTCTCCCTCTCTCTTACAGCGTCCAATTAAAATATTGGAAAATGCCCTCCCTATCATAAAAGGACACTTTCCATTACAAACATAAAAAAACATGAAATATAAAGCACAAGCACAACATAAAAAGTATCTAATATAAACAAAAGACAGTTTATGTATTCCTCACTAAGAAATAATCAATGTCTTACAGTATTAATAAACAAAACAAAAAAGTAAGACTAAATACTAAGAATACAAAGAAGTTTGCAAGAGCAGACCAGCCTCCACAGGCGGCACCCGTTCACGAGTATGACACATGAATCAGCCATCGCTTCGCTCAATCATGTTTTAGGGAACGTAACGACCCGACACACACGCCACCACCGCAGAGACACTTTGAGAGAGCATGACACACTCAAGCAACTCCAATAAAACTTCGATTGTACTAGTTACAATGTGTGTAGTAAAGGAACAAAATATAAGAGGAGAAGATTGGAAGGTTCGTAATGCTTTACTACCGAGAAGCACCGGCAATAAACTCACTAGTTAATCTTTTATACATCATATAAAAATACAATATAGCCTTACACTAGGTAATAACATAATAAACAATGTTTTAATTTAAAAAAAATATTTCAAATGCCCCAATACAAATCAATTAAGTTCTAATTTTTCCAAGCATTTTTATCATTTATGTATTCATCAACTTTGTAATAGCTTTTTTTCATTAAAATATCTTTGACATATATTTTAAATTTATTTGAGGGTAAATTAACCATGTTCTGGAATTTTATTGTAGAAAAATATACTTTGTATTGCGAAAGAGCTATGCACCTTCTGAAGACGACATTTTGGAACTACCAATTTATCCTTATTCCTTGTATTAACACTGTGGAGGGCACTATTTTTAGCAAATAAGTCACAATTTTGGCGTACATACATTATACAAGATATATTGGCAAGGAACAGTTAAAATATCAATTTCCCTAAATAGTTCCCTAAGAGAAATTCGAGATCCTAATTTATAAATTGACCGTACTGCTCTCTTTTGCAAAATAAAGACTGTATCAATATCAGCTGTCTTACCCCAAAGCAAAATGCCATAATACATGACGGAATGGAAATAGCTAAAGTAGACCAAGCGAGCAGTGTCAACATCTGTAAGCTGCCTAACTTTCCTAACTGCATAGGCAGCTGAACTGAGTTTTCTCGCAAGAACTGAAATGTGAGGGTTCCACTGCAGCCTATTGTCTAATGTAATACCTAGAAACACTGTTAAGTCTAATAGTTCTATTTCTTCTCCGTTTAGGGATAATTTTGTACTTATGTTTCTGACATTTGGCATCATAAATTTTAAACACTTAGTCTTTTTCGCATTAAGAAGTAAATTATTTGCCGTAAACCACTGAAGAACCTGAGAAAGCGCACTACTTACGTCGTCAAAATTAGTTTTATTTCTGTCAACTTAAAATAAAAGAGATGTGTCATCAGCAAATAGTACAATCTTGCACAGCTTCTCCTCAAAGAAAGGCAAGTCATTTATGTAAATTAAAAATAGAAAAGGACCTAAAATAGAACCTTGAGGAACTCCTAATTTTACTTCAGAGCCATTGGATTTTACTTCATTGATTTGAACCTTCTGCATTCTACTACTCAAATATGAGCGGATAAGCTCAAGAGCCAAATCTGCAATACCATAATGACTCAGTTTCCGTATAAGAGTTTCATGTTGCACGCAGTCGAATGCCTTTGATAGATCACAGAAGATACCAATAGCATTTTGTGACTGTTCCCAAGCAGCAAATATATGCTGTATAAGGGCAACACCTGCGTCAGTTGTGGAACGCCCTTTTGTGAAACCAAACTGTTGAGGATGAAGTAATCCATTTAAGTTAAAATGTTTCAGTATCTGATTGAACATAATTTTTTCAAAAATTTTGCTTAAGGCAGGCAGTATAGAGATAGGTCTAAAATTATTAGGATCATCTTTACTTCCACTTTTAAAAAGTGGTATTATTTTACTATATTTCATTAAGTCTGGGAATATCCCTTCGTCAACACACTTATTAAATATTATGGCTAAGATTGGTGCTATAATATCAATAATTCCGCTAAGGACTTTGACTGATATACCCAATAGGTCACAAGTTTTTTTCTGAGTTAGTAATTTAAATGTCTTTATGATGTCTTCAGAGGTAACATGCTCAAATTTAAATATAGCCTTGCATTTATTTACATTACATTTTAAAAGTAACTCTGATTCTAATGGAGAGGAATTTAATGCATTAGTTGTAATTGTAGGCATTTCAGTAAAATATTTCCCAAAGGATTAGCGACATCAAGATCTGAATCAATTATTTTTGAATTTACAGTAAGTGAATAATGATTGTCACGCGGTTTAATTTTTCCTGTTTCACTATTTATAACATTCCATGTGGCCTTTATTTTAATATCAGAATTTTTAATTTTATTACTTAAATGTATTGATTTTGCAACCCTGCATACTTTTTTAAATATTTTTGAATACATTTTGACATATTTGGTGAATGCGGGACTGTGGTTATATTGTTTCATTTCATACAACTCATACAACCTAGTTTGACTTCGGTGTATTCCTACAGTAGCCCAGTCCTTGAATTTCATTTTATTATTTATCCTAAAAGTTTTTACTTTAAACACTTGCTCGAACTCATTACTTAAGAAATCAAAAAAAATATTATAAAGATTATTAGCATTATCATGCATGAAATGTAAAAATGGAATTTTCTTTTCAATATTAACTTTAAAATTGTTTAATCGAGCAGTGGTCAAGCATAAACATTTACATTCATAAAAAGCGTTACTCCTTCTCCTCCTAAAATACTCTGTTATATAATTATAATTAATATAATTTACATTTACTTAACTACTCTCGGCTAGACAATAGTTATATATTGAAAATATAAAAAACGGTTTTATGCATTTTTTCGTTAATTTTGTGTTTGGTTGTGTATAATAATGTGTGAAAAGAAAGTTTCTGATTTTCTACTTATCTTTTATGTTTAACTTTTTTCGAAAGGATGCATAGTTTAGCCGCAAATCTTAAAAAACGAGTACCAATTCCTAAAAACTTATAATTCCACCACAAATATTACCACCGCCACCTCCCTTCCAGAACTTTTTCTGATTATTTATTAGACTATTTTTCCTTTGTTATTTACATCATCAACTAAATTTTCCGACCACTTGTATACTGCTAAGAATTTTTCTTCCTCAAACAGGATTGGCCCTGGTCTATAAGGTTTGCGGTCCCTTGAATGAGCTTCAAAGGAGTCATTTTTGTCGCATATTGTGACAAAAATAAAACGTAAACTATGGGGTACTTTCCGTTTAGCTGGAATTATAAAATTTGGCAAGAAGCAAAAACTACTCATAAACCTGTAAAAAATATATAATGTCAAGGAATATTAATTTTATTAATTATCTTTTTTCCAGGTTATGCAGCTTAGACCGTATCCACAAATCAGAGAGCATAATATCTAAGTTGCCGCCGACTCACCAACGACGGCTGGATAAGTATAAGGGGTACTTGGCTAAGTTCAAAAAATGTCTCGACGTCAACAATGGCATAGTGCATCTAATAATTAGGGTAATCTGCTTATTTAATACACGTAGATATTTTTAAGATTTTGTTATCGGCCTCATACGTCCTGATTGTTGAAGCACGGCCTTCAAGGCACTTTCTTCACTGAAAAGCCAGTGGAGTAAAAAATCAATTCACTTCAGAAATTAAGAAAAGGCTTGTTGTCACAGCTCAGTAATTATATTTTTGAAGGGGTACTTCTTGTTGCCCTGGAATTATGGAATTTAACGCTATAAAAAAAATATGCCTAAAATACGGTTATTTTTGTCGCATATTGTGACACCAATAAATCAAAACCTATGGGGTACTTCCCGTTGACCTAGAATTATGGAATTTCCCAAGAAGCAATTACAAACTTATTTGCAGTTGGTAAACTAACCGCGACCTATGTCAATGTGTTGAGATAACAGTTGTCCAACGGCAAGTTAAGTTTGTCCCTCAATACAGTTTACCTTTTACGGAACCCTTGGTGCGCGAGTGCGACTCGCACTT
The DNA here is from genome assembly GCA_946406115.1 of Apoda limacodes. Taxonomy (NCBI): domain Eukaryota; kingdom Metazoa; phylum Arthropoda; class Insecta; order Lepidoptera; family Limacodidae; genus Apoda; species Apoda limacodes. The sequence goes on from OX291540.1 coordinate 46,662,830, forward strand.
GGCCGGTTTTTTCTTGTTAGCTACACATTTTTGAGTACCACAGCTATATTGGTTCGAAATATTAATTTTTGTAACGAAGCAACGGGGTTGCCTGATGTTTGGCACAGTAATAGCTCGTGGGACTAAACAGGATATTGAATATTTTTTAACCCGATATGTCTTTACCACACGACTCAGGGCACTATTCCTCACGTCGTAACGGTACATATATTTGGCTTCATTATTGGCACAGAGATAGCTCTAGGGTCAGAACAACAATACCCGCGATCAAGAGATACCTCGGGAGTAGTGTACTATGGCGGTAAAACGCAAAGCGTTTAGTAAATTGTTTAATTCAGGCAATGATTGTTGTAGTATCTGATTTTTTCAAAAAATCAACCCTTTTATCCCTTTAATTCAACTTGAGTCATGGAAGTCATCATATACTTATTTGGGCATTAGGGGCTTTTTCTGTTCAGGCTTAAATAGGTTTTAACATGAATGTTATGTTTCTGTCTTTGTCGTTGTTGACTTCTTTTTACTTTTATGGTAATTATTCTTATATTTGAATCATTATTCGTAAAATAAAGGTCAACTGTCCATTATGGGTAAGCAGCGATTTTTCTTTTTTTATTGTGTAGGAGGTCTCTATGAGTGTAAAACTGAGTTCTATGGCGCAGCGGTTATGAGCTTTGACCGCCCAATAAAACAAGAGAACGAACTTCAACTCTGGCATGGTGGTAATAATAGTTCTTAGTTTTTCAGATTTTGACAACTGTCAAATAACTTTACAACACTTGTATTAGTTACTGGTGCCTACAGGAAATGTCACCGGTGTGCCCTTGATTAAGTAAAACAACACTTGTTTTAGGATGTGGACACAATGTTCGAAAATGTAGATCACAGCACAAAAGACGTGTCCACGGCAAACGGGGCTGAGAGCTTCGGTTGTGACTACAACAATTGTGAGAATGCCTTTCAAAAACAACACAAAATGCAACACGATGTTGAAAAGGTTGGTGGATTGCTGTGATGGGATGAATTATAAAAGTGTGTTAAACTTAATATAGTAGTGATATACTTTACATTTACTTTACACAGTGGTCAAGAATTAAACCATTATAGACGTAGTCAAGAACACCCAGGTGGGGCAGCTGCACTCTAAACTGCCCAAAGTGCCTGTATTTGGATTTTTGCCTGTATTGTCAATTTTTACTGTATCAAAATAATAATTTGTACGAAACCCTAGTCCATCCTGCCCCATTCTAGCCCAAAAGCGCCCATTATCATCCTTATTGACGTAAAAGCACAACTCAATGGTTTAGGATTTTTAGTTTTTGTATAAGAATTCATTTTATTTACAGGCATAGTATACGAGATTACATGCAAACTTTGTCTTTACAAGGATTTAGAACAGTATAAGTAAGACATCCACTTACTACTACGTCAAAGCCAAAAGGAAGGGTTCTGAGCTAGCAGTCTATGTTATTTTGTATTTACGTATGTTCCACTGTAGCGCCTTAACTACTAAGCCGATTTTGATGACTAAGGTGTCACTCGGTTCGTTATTGTAGTCTAGGTGACATAAGCTATGTGACATCATATTAAATCTAACATGGCGGATTTAGCTTGCATAATATTGCGCTAAAAAAAATATATATCGAAGAATATATATATTTCCATATGTATCGTAAGTATTTGGACATTCTAAATAAATAAATATTTTACAAGTTAATTTACCAACTCTAAAAAATATTATAAATGTATCGTCTTTGAAATTATTATTTGTGTAGTCGGGTTTTAGTTTTAAATTTCTACTTGTTTGAGGTAAAATTTCATGAACAGTTGCCAGTACGTAAGATACTTAACTTACCAGGCGAGGTGCTATCGATTTGTTAGCCCTTAGTCCAATACGCAATTCGTCCAAAAAGTATTTAGTCTCATTACGCGTTTCGTCCAGCCAGTGGTGTGAATAATCAATGTACTTAAGAAATTAAAAAAGAAACTTATTGGAACTTTCGCCGCTCATGGCATGACACAAGGTGAAATCGAAAGTGTGTGATATATTTTATATTTGCAGTGATGGTTTTATTAACTGTACCATAAAACTGCAAAATCAGTACAGTACCAGGCAACAAATTTACACCTCGAGCTTGAAAAAGGAATAGTTGACTAGCTTTGCCTTTGTAGGACTTCGCTTCTGTCCCGAGAAAGACTGACTTCGGTAATTATTAAGAGCTGCTTAAACACTAGCGTTTTTTTTCATCAAATAAAAACACCTAAAAATAAAAATGAAACAGGTCTTTATGATTTATTGCTTTTAGAATGTAATTTAAAGAATTAAGTACTGACATTCAGTACTTTATTTTAATTTATAATATTTATTCGAATCAAAATAACCAATAATGATAATGTTGATATAAGTATTGAATTTTTTTTATTATATATTTAGAAAAATAAATCATTAAGATCAGATTTATTTTTAGGTGTTTTTATTCAACGGTAATTAAACGCAAATTTTTAACAGTTCTTCATAGATAACCAGACTGTCAGTATTTCGTGCGACAGAAACGATGCTCTGCAAACCGAAGCTAGGCGATTATTTATTTTTCAAGCTCTATGAGTATAATTCATATTTATTGCCTTGTGGTGTAACAACAATACTTATAAAGTAATTCTATGTTGGGCCTAGTATATTTTAACCAAACTACTAGGTACTACTTATATTCAATCTAAGCCTTCAACTGCAATAGTTCTAAGTCGACAGTTTGTGTTGTCTATAGGTACAATCAGTATTAAAGAACATAGTTCGCGATTGGAGCGACATAGGTGCATCGGAGCGGGAACAGTGCTACGGACCAATATTAAATGAATTAGATGACCGATTTCCACCTGAAGAATACAGGTAGAAATACATAATTTTTAAGATTATTATTAAGATGAAAATGAAAAATTATAATACACTTATACATTATATTTTTTCTTTTTCTTCTTTATTTATTAGTCTTTTTTGAGTTCTTCCGTTTGTCGGAGCCTACGTAAAACCGCTAGTCTGGCTGATTACCATTAAGGCAGCAGTCGTTAAGCCAAGTCAGAGACCTAGAAAACACACAGTCAGTCAGTGACAGTCGAGTAACCACTAGGTTTTTCGTCAACCCGCACTAGGCGAGCGTAGTGGTCTATAGCCTAAGCCACCTTCTTCAAGAAGAAGCCTGTGGCCCAGTAGTGGTGCGTTTAATGGCTAAGGCGATACCATAATTATTATAAGCAAATTGATTTATCCCCTCTGCCATTTTGTTTTTTATTGTATGTATAAGTGTAGACTATTTTATTGGTAGGTATCAGTAAAGTTTAAGCACATAATTAATCTTTATTTTCTTCTTTTTCAAAAATTATAAAAACGACGTATATTCTGGATTAGTTCCCTTAGAGAGTTCTGCAGGTACAATTATATTATTGAAATCCACCTGAACTTTCTTACTATAAATATTTATTATTAATAAAAAATATAAATAAAGAAGTTTCCGTTAAAATCCTACGCCGATAACGGAATTTAGCGCAGGCGGAGTCGCGGACAAAATCTAGTAAAGTTTATTTAAACAGATGTTAGACAACATTTATAAGCTTTGGAAACATAAATGTTTTTTTGCCAATAGTGACCGACGCCGGGTAAAAGTTCTCGTGCCGGGCGCAGGCCTGGCTCGCCTGGCTTGGGAAATAGCTGCACGTGGATTCACTTGTCAGGGAAACGAGTTTTCCTTATTTATGCTCTTTGCTAGCAACTTCGTACTAAACCGATGTCCTGACGTAAGTCTAACATATCTTGATCTATTTTGGTAGTTATTTTTTACACCCGTAAATGCGATTAATTTGCTGTTTGTAAAAAAAAACTTTTTAACATTTATTATGTTAGCTTACCCTGTAAACGTTAATTCTCCTTCTTAAAACTGCCCCGTCGTATGCACAACAATTTACCAAAATTTGTGCGCGATACAACAAAAATAGAATTATCCAATTTGGTGCAGTTGTTCGATAGTTATGGCGTGACCAAGGGAAACAAGGATTCATTTATATATATACATATATATATATAAAGATTTGCCTAAATTAAATAAAAAATAAAATTAGTTCGGTAGCACGTACCGCACAAACAACTTCTCTTGAGAATTTATCCATAATATAATTGAGTCTTTAAAAAAAAACAGTTTTTAGCAATAAAAAAACTAACTGCTGGACCGATTTTGCTTACACTACTTCTCAGATCTGAGTCATGACGTGGCTTATCGACAAATTGGGCCATTGGTTTCTGAGAATATTGTGAATATTTAACTTAAATGTTATTCTACAGCGTATACTTAAAATTTTTGTTTTCACCAGGCAAACAAATATACGGTTTACCCCTGGGTTCATCAGTACGTAAACAATGTGACTTGCGAACACCAGCTGTTAGCCGCTCAGTTCCCCGACGTGCGACCTTCAGGAGACAAGCCCAACCACGACTTCTCCATGACTGCTGGAGATTTTCTCAAGGTAAGTAGAGAGTAAAAGTATATACATACACAACATGCTGTTTTACGAACAAGTAGGCAGAGAAGACTTCCAGTTGTTACGATCCTGGTTTATACAGAACATAAAGCCGATAAAGTCTAAAACGGTGTTAAGGGGGTGAGAATGATTAACAAAAATACATGGGAGGTTTAATTTAAAGAAATGGCAACTAACGAATGTTAAATTTTAAAAGTTTATTCCTAAAAACAAAGGAAGTTAGGGGCTTCACATGAATAAATAGTATGTTTCCTATTGTAGTTTTCTCTAGGGACTATGTACTATAACTATGATTAGGTCTGGGGTTTTTTAAGAAGGCAGTGATTAGGTTTTTAAGGGGTCAGCTAATACGCGAATCAACATCATAGGGGCCGTACCTCTGCTTGCAACGTTAGTGGTTTAAAAAAAAGTCATGTACGTGCGCCGCCCCCCCCTTTTTACCCACTCTTGATAATTGTCTGATGCGTAGATGACTTAGACAAATATAGATTTTTGTCCAAACACTAAGTAACAAAATCAAATATCAACGGGCTTTGGAAAGACCTATTTATTCTTAGAGTTTCTGTACGGGACTGTATGGTTACTTTAAACAGTTACGTTTCTTGCCGGTTTTTTCGGCATAAATTTTACTAATTGTATTGTCGATACAAAAGCGTTCTCGAAACCTATATCAATAACCATTATTTGATATTAATGTATCAGATCCAAAACCAGAAATGACGTAGAAGAACTAAATATACCAATACAGCTTAAATAGTTAGTAAGCTAAAGTGGGTAGACGGGCACACAGATTAGATAATGAATAAAAGATGGAGAAAAAAGGTTCTAGAGCGAAGACCGCGATTAGGAAAACGTAGTCTAAAGTAATAAAATGTCCAAAGGGCACAGATACAAAAAGTATAAAGCGACAGAATACTATTACCTATTTCCCACCCGCGTAACGGGGAACTCCCCTCCTGGCGGTGACTCACCTTCGGGTTCGAGACTCACGCCGGTCGAAGGGACGCCCCCGAGAGCGACAACCCAAGCCGAGGCTTCCCCCGCGGGAAGCCCTTGAGCGTTGGGCGCTATATGGGCTGAGGCTCCTTCAGAGTCTCGCCCCAAAAGTCCGGTGAAGCAGTAATGGCTGCAACAGCCAACTGCATAGTCAGCTCAGAAAAAAAAAAAAAAAACCTATTTCTTACGTATGTGTGGACGCGGAAGTGCGAAGTGGATGACGCTATTTCATTTGCTTATATTTGGTATTTCTGCTGTTTAATCCTGGTGTAGGTGGACTGACGATGTAGTTAGGGCTGCGGGGAGTCACTGAATGCATGCGCGTTTGACCCGTTTATTTTGGAAATCTATGGACAAGGCCAATGTAGAGCAGTGGACGTCTAACAGTTAACATGCTCTTTTTCTCGGTTGTTTACCACATTTCAACTACTAGCTAGTAACCATATAACTTATTTCTTAGGAATTTGCCTCTTAGTTGACATAATTTGTTTAAGCTAATCTGTTATTTTTAGGTATACACAGATGGTGACGAATGGCATTGCGTGGCGACTTGTTTCTTTATAGACTGCGCTCCTAATGTCATAGAATTTATAGAAAGAATATATAAAATATTGAAACCAGGAGGGTTTTGGATCAATTTGGGGCCGTTGTTGTATCATTACAGGTACGTATGTATATATAAAGGTGATAGATATATAAAGAGAAGCTGTAAAATTTATTTGTTCCGATGTGAATTCTAAAAAACTGCACATATTTGAAAATACTTTAGAGCCTAGATGATCCGAACACCTACAAAACCTATAGAGGCGTTCGGATTATGAGTGTCCTGTTGTGTACCTACACATTTTTCGCCAAAGTATTATTCCAGTTGCATGCCTATGGGAAGTGTTAAAAGAATTCTTAAAAATATAGTATTTTGTAAGATACGGGCATATAAGTATAATAAAATCTAATACTAAGTTAATTCCATAGACCTACAATTTAGCTCAATTCGTTATTCAATATAAGTTTTTTTCCTTACTAGTGACATGTCGTCAGAGAGCAGTATAGAGCCACCTTTTGATATTTTACTGGAAATCATCAAGGACATCGGTTTTGATATTTTGGTAAGTCTTATATAACCTTTTGGGGGAAATGTTTACGTTTATATTAGATTCATACCAAATCTGTCGATTTAGATGTTTTTTTTTTTATTTCAAGATGGAATTAAATGTTATTCGATTATTATTATCAGTAAATAAATGTGACTAAAAATGCGAATATTTCTTTGTATAGGTTAGGGGATTTAATAATGGAGCAGGGTTTACAATAGTTACTGTTTATGTCACTTTAAAAAGCTATATACTACCTAAATTTTATTTTTTTGACCTATGTTTCTCCTGATCAGCTGAGCAGATGCGACTTAAATTTAATGTCGGTGTTCTTCGAGATATGGTTCAGACCCTGAAAAACGTGAAAACACGATTAACGAACCTCTTTTTAAGTTTTGGTAAAGAAATCTCTAAAGTCCCAAGTGCTACTTACAACTGTACAACTTTGCTAAAGCATAGCCGTGATAGTGCTTTGGACCTTGAGAAAAAGGATATTTTGAAAACAATAATGTGTAATAAACTATATATTTATTTCATGTATTTCAGTGAAAAAATCAGTGAATTGCGATGTAGCTGCACCACTTACGCAGGCATCAACTATGTAACTAACAAATCGCGTCATCCTTGTTTTTACTGTCACGTAGTACTGCCTCCTGAATTAGTAATACTGGCATTAGTTTTAAATTTGTTTTTTTTTTCAAACTAAACGCAGATGAGAAAATCCTGGTTTTTATAACACACTAACTTACAAGCTTCTAATATATACTATACTAGCTTTTGCCAGTGGCTTCGCTGGCTCTAAATTCGGTTATCGGTGTGGGATTTCTACAGCAACTACTTGATCATAATAAAACTCTCGACTCCCACTTAACATTTTCAAGTGGCCTTTATCCTTTTCCAAGGTACATGCCTCCAAGGTACAAGGTTACACGATTACCTTAGCAAACAGAAAGACAGAGACACATTCGCATTTATAATATTATTATGGATGATATACTTTAGAGCTCGTAAAAATATTCCTCGGGTCCTTGAAAAAAATCTTACCTGATATTTTGTTTTCATATCTATATTTTAAATAACATATTACCTTATAGTATCAAAGAGAACTGAGTTCTTCATAACACACGCGGGCTTAATGGAGCTTAGCTCACGAGTGTCCTTAATTTTTCCATACACTTGCATTAAAAAAAAAAAACAATAAAACACATTATAGGTAAATACCATAGACATAGAGAACTGGACGAAGCATTCCCAGCCAGATGTGAAAAAAATAAATAAACGCATAAGTGTGACAGAGACGAAGTAAAACTGTGGTGACTTGTCTAAGGTAAATGAGATCACAGTTTTACTTTTGTCTTTTTCTAAAATGTTGCCAATATTGTGAGGCTAGTGTGCAGTCCATAGGATAGATTACAGAACTCGAAGACTATAGTAAATACCTAATAGGCGGATTTATTTCTTCGCGCGCCGCGGTCGAGGACGTAAACCAATACTATCATTGAAGTAAACGCGCTGGCCATTGAAGGCGACAACAGCCTATATTTTGCTGCGATGCGGTTATGTTAAGTAAAAAGCGCGCGTGTTTTATAAGCTGCATTATGAACCTAAAAGCGGTGCAATAGGAGGCAATTTACGAGCAAGTATGTTAAAAATATAATTAATGATTTCTTATTTCAATTTGCAGAAAGAAAAGACTGGTGTTAAAACGAAATATGCACAAAATCCCAATTCCATGATGCAACATGAATACGACTCTGTTTTCTTCGTTTGCCGAAAACCTTATTGCATGTAAATATTCTAATGTTATCCATAGAAAAAAATCAGATTTATACTCTGTAATCTATGACAATATTAATATTTTTGAAATAACATCTACATTTAAAAAAAGTGAGTTATTTTGTAAAAAGAGTTTTGCCTATTTTATAATTAAAATTAAAAAAATATATAATTCAACAGAATTTCCACTAGTTAAAGTTAAGCTTGCAAAATGAGTATTTTTACAAAATTAGAAGTTTTGGCTTAAGTTTTTTTTTTAAACTTGTTAAGTAGCAAGTGCAGATGACAAGTAACAAGTTATTTGACGAGTAAAGTTATCGTATTAACGAATTAGCAGATTAATATTTCAGCTAGTTTTCACTTTTCTAAGAAGAAACTACAGGTATTGAACTGCAGTTATTAGCGACATCTAAACGTTGTTTTGATATTAAGAAAATTATGTCCACGGCTAGTTTCTTTCATTGCACGGCTCGCCAACGACAGGAAGCTAATCCTCACTGCTTAATCTAAATAGTCACCAACAGTGCGGTTTCAGAGGTGCTTCTTCTCGCGATCTCATGTTGTAGAACATTACGTACTAGTGCTCTAGGGACCCTAAGAAATCTCTAGGGACTGCAGTGTTAACGTTGCCAGAGGAACAATATCGCGTGATTGCTGCCCCAAGTGTCCATAGGCTACCATAACGCTTAACACCATGCGTGTCGTAAGCTGCTTTGCCACCTTGGTGGTATAAAAAAACAATACCACTGAACATCTTGTCACCTGCATTACCTACTTAGCAAATTGGGATCAAGCCTTATGTCACACACATTGTCATCGATGGTCAATTTGGTCACAAACAATCGTATATAGAAATGTTTTACAGTTATTGATAAAATAAAAATTGTTACAAAATTGATCGTTGCGTAAAGCCATCAATAATTAAATGTGACTATTATTGTATTCACACTACTATAATTCATTGGCATTTTATGAATGCAAATGATTTTCGAGACAGTTTAGTGGTTAAAGCAATATAATTCAAATTTTTTTCTAAACAAACTGAATTATCTAGAGTTTTATTGAATTCATTTACAACATGACTGTAAGGAATCAAGAAAAACTCTGGTTATATTTATGATTCAGTGGCATTTTATGAATGCAAATGATTTTCGAGACAGTTTAGTGGTTAAAGCAATATAATTCACATTTTTTTCTAAACAAACTGAATTATCTAGAGTTTTTATTGAATTCATTTATAACATGACTGTAAGGAATCAAGAAAAACTCTGGTTATATTTATGATTCAGTGGCATTTTATGAATGCAAATGATTTTCGAGACAGTTTAGTGGTTAAAGCAATATAATTCACATTTTTTTCTAAACAAACTGAATTATCTAGAGTTTTTATTGAATTCATTTACAACATGACTGTAAGGAATCAAGAAAAACTCTGGTTATATTTATGATTCAGTGGCATTTTATGAATGCATATGATTTTTGAGACAGCTTAGTGGTTAAAAGCAATATAATTATTTTTTTTTCTAAACAAACTGAATTACCTAGAGTTTTTTGTTGAATTCATTTATAAAATGCCTGTCAATAGAGTTTTTATCAAATTAGTTGACTGTAAAGAATCATCAAAAACTCTGGTTATATTTATGATTCACTTGCATTTCATGAATGCATATGATTTTGCTACAGTGGTTAATAGCAATATATGTAAATAACGAATTTTAAGAAGCAAAATGTTTATAGTTATAGATATTTAGGCCACCGAAGGTTGTATTTATTGTTGTTTCACCTTAAAATTATATTGAAGTTTTTTTAGTTTGGAAGAAAAAGTCATTTTTTTGTTTGAAAGAAAAAGTCATTTAAAGGAAATTAATTTTACCGTATTAGCAAATACGTAAGAAGGATCAATTTCCAAACTAATGCAATTGACTCTTTTTGCAGAAACAAACCTTCGTAGCTAGTTGTAACCCGGAACGATTCTTAAAATATTGTATGTTAATTTTATTACACTTTACATTATATATATATATCTATATATCTTTATATATAATATATAAAGATATATATGTCCATTTAGAGTTAGTTTCTCCGTCTCTTCAACTATCTTTGGGCCAAATTGAGGCTCAATTGGATGATATTGCATGTAGCCATAGTTCGTTCAAATGGAATTTGGTTACAGATATTCCTACTGCGAACTTTTTAGTTTTCCGGGATAAAAAGTAGACTTTGTGTTTCTCCGTCTCTTACACTATTTCTATGCTAACAAACAAACTTACAAACTTTCACATTTATGATACTAGTAGTTTATAACAAAAATTCGTCTCATGGCGTCTTTAACAAATAGGGCACATAAAACTCTAATCATACCAAAAATAATCTAAAATAGCTTGCTAACTAATACGCATTTTTTTTCTGATTAGTGTAATTTGATTTTTGAACTGTATGGGTACCATTAATTAGACGAGCGGACACGCTGTTTGTAAGATGTAAATCTAAAGCTGCGTTACAAATACTCTTTGCTAAAGAAAACTCTCTATCCCACTTATATTATGACCTAACTAGCTGCTACCATGACCCGCAACTCGGAGGAGCTCCAGGCCTAACATATCTCTATCAACAATGATATACCATTTATGAACTCAAGCGTCAAGTCATTGGATGGGTGTGATGTCTCTAGTGGGACATTTTACTGAGCTCCTCAATACTTTGGTGGACATGTTAAAATGTTAGTACTGTACTTAAAAGTTTTAACAGTCGAGTGACCATAAAGTCGATTATGGCTGTGCCCCTGAGTGGGGGGGTTCAACAACAACTGCTGCTACCTGGTAAGTATAAGCTACACGTACCTTCGGTAAAGCTTTACAAAATTAACATATGGGGATTAAAAAAATGAAAAGCTATCGTTTACGATTTTGCCGAGGGCCGTTCGAATGTTAACGCTAGTGTTGTGTTTTAGATTAGACAATCTCTGACTGAATTACTGCTTTAGATCAGTTATTGGTCTGCTGGAATGCCGTGGCGGGACCGATAGCTATGTTAGGTTGTGGAAAGGACGGTATATCATCTATGCAAAATACTTTAGATACTCTGACAAAACTAACTTACACCACCGTCTTTACGAAGCTACGATAGCAGAAAAGTGCCATCAAGTTATTAGAGTTCAAATTCTGGACAAATATTATCCTTTTGTAAAAATAAAAAAAAATTATGGCCTACTGCAATGCAACAGTCATTTTTGTTTCACTTTTCGGCAAAAACGGCGGAGTTATAGAGCATTTATTCCAGGTTGTACGCATTTTGTGTATCGACGCTTAAGTCTTTAAGGATCCTCTAGTTAATTTGGTATTATTGATTCACATTTGCCAAGAGTCAGAAAAATACAGCTGTCAAGTGAATTGACAGCTGTATTTCTCTGACTCCAGTCTCATATTGATGCGTATGTGGCACGTATCAATTCGTAACCGTATTTATAGTATTTGAATATGTGTATTAAAATCTAATAGTAGGACAAGTACTTTGTAGAACGCAAACTACATACTTACAATTTCACATAATCGATGTGTCGAAAGTAACGGCGCGCAAAGGAAGCTGATTTGATACGTAACAAGGGTTACGGTCCCCTTCATATCGCAACTTATCGTGGCTCTTTCGATTGGCCGATTTAACTTGCTATTAGATTTTGTCACACATATTATGATGTTTGTATATTGTTCAATATGTTAACTGGAGCTAAAATGGAACTATGCACACTTAGAAATAAATTAAGAAATGTATTTAAAAAAGTGATATGTTAAAATAACCGTGATATCTTTGACTGTTTACAACTATTTATGTAATTCTATTTTATTTTTAATAATTTTTCGATGTGGTTAAAAAGTAATTAACTTAGTTTTTTTGTGGGCATTATAGAGTCAAATTAAAACGACAATGCTTAGTTGTTAATTTTTTGTTACGATTTATACTTTATTTTTTATACCTCTTTCTTTCTCGTTGTATTCCTTTAAGTCTTGATAACTGAGAGACCGAGAAAGAAAAGATTTAGGGATTCGATTTTTTTCTCACAAATTGCTTCTTTTTTTTGAAAATCTTGATATCCCTCCTGATATTTTAATTTTTAATTTGAAGTTAATAACATACCAATGGTATAGTAAAAGAAATATTGTTTTTCTGATGAAAAAAGTGTAGGACCTATATACGGTCAAGAAGAAGTATATTGTTCGCCAATAGGGTAAAGTAACTGATTACTAAAAAGCATGCATTTAGTTGAAGTAGCTAATCTGTACTTTCCCTAATTGTAATAAAAATTTAAGTTCCTTTTTATGCTTAAAATATAAATACAAAAGAATAAACTGATCATAGTACAGCCGACTAGGTCAATAAACTTGAAATTTTGCATAGGGGATTCCTGTTATAAAGTAGACGAGCACTAAGGTAGGATTTTGCAAAATTCATCCCCTAAAGGTGTAAAATGGGGGTTTGAAGTTTATTTGGAAAACCGTCATTATTGGATCTAAATGCTTAAAAATAAAATCTGGCCTATAGGTTGAAAACTAAGATTGACGTGTTTCACCGTTTTTTAAAAACCAACCTACGTAAGGTATGGGTCGCTTTGTTTCTTTCATTCACGACGCCCGTATTTATTTTACAGACAAATAGGGAATGCGCAGTTCAGTCTCTATTGTCTATGGGCATCACCCACACCCAGGGCCTTTATGACGCCGCAAATTTCATTCTTTAATCTGTTCCTACATTCTTATAAATACTCTCAGTTAGAGTCAGTCACAAAATCTTCACTTGGCATCTTCCTCCCTTTCGGTTCTAAGTGTATTTAAGCTGCGCAACTTTTACCTGACTTCAGAGACAATAAGATTCGTGGGCGAGCATTGAAAAAAATTTGTAACGTGGTTTTTATGGTGCACGCCCTGTATACACACTATTACGTCTTACGCTGCGCTTATTCTGCTATCAATCGAGTCTGCTCCGTGGGCGGTACCCCACTACCGGGTACAAATCAAATCAAAAGTAATGTCGAGGTTTAGTTTGGGTTACAATTCTTTGTTTTTGATATTTTAGCTACTGAAATGTGTGATGTTATTGATAAAGAAAAAAAAAAAGGATTATTCTGTTAACAAAATTTTCTAAAGCAGTAATGAGCAGTAATAAGCTACTTTCAGCCCAGTTATTGCAAAATTATTTAAAGTTTTATTGCTGATTCTATATTACGGAAACTTTGCATTGGCTAAGTATTATTCTACTGTTTTTTATTTAGGTAATTGTCTACATTTTGAGTTGAATTTAATTGATGGATGTTAGAAAACTATTTTGATTTTCTAAAACGGTTGTTGGTAAAATAAATGGCTGTTATTTCCCGCCATCTTTTTGTTGTAGGGTGATCAAGTCTATTTTGTATTGCAAGATATTTTTTACAAATAAAAGTGTATCTACCTATTAAGTTTTGTGGAATAAACTTTAGTCAGGAAATGTTTATAGACTGGTATCTAATTGTGTAGTAATTATGATGAAACCAACAACGATATACCTATTATAGTTAACGCACTTACATCCATAAAAACATTTTACATAAAAAAATTGCTGGATACGTAATTTAATAATATAAAAAATATTGTTTAGTATTTTTTTAATCCGTTTCAAGAAAGTCGAAATTTCTCAATTCGCCTGTACTTTTTAGGGTTCCGTATTTGGTTGTATATCATCCGATACTTTTGAAGCTTGTGAATCGATTTTTTTGTTTGTTATATACAAAATAAATTTTGGTCACCCTAATTATTTTATAAAATTTTCTGTTGGTACAACAAATGTGTGTTATGGTGCTTATACTTCGCCGGCTTATACCTAAGAATACGTGCTATCTCTTTTAATCTAATAATCAGCGTTCCAATGTAAAAAAGAGACGTACGTAGGTATTAGTGGACGTTTTAGCTTATAGTAATATCCAGATTTATAAACGTACGTTATTGTTTTGGTTGTAAGTTTTACAAGAGGCATTATAGCTTGTATCTAAACAGAAGACTTTGTTAGTTAATTTGTTAAGTACACGTAAAGAGATTATATTGTAACATTTTATTGGAATTTTGGTTTCATTTTTTCTATCCCTAACAGTTTCGGATCAAGACAAGAGCATTTGGCTATTGTCATCAATGTACAATTCGAATCACATGATGATGATGCTCATGTACATTGAGTCCATGTTTTAAATGAAGTTTATATCTATTAGTTATTTTTTATACATTTGTATACACAATTGTACTTGTAAATTCCCCAATAAATCAATCCCAAACCGACCATAAGGCCATAAGGCCCGAAACCGGAAAATTGATAAAAAGTGCAGATCGGCGGTAAATAACCGTTCTAGAATTTGTTTCTAATTATTTGCTGACGTTTAGGGTAGGTTGTCGGGAAATCGTGCAAAGAGGTCCAAACGGCCCGATTACGCAAGCAGGTAAAAACAATAACTTTTCTCGCGATCAAGGCTCCCTGATTTAGCCAATGTTATTGGATTTGTTATGAAAAACACACCTTTCAATAGTTTTTAGGGTTCCGTACCCAGAGGGTGCCAACGGAGCCCTATTACTAAGACTACGCTGTCTGTCTGTCCGACCATTAATAGGCTCTAGGTAGGAAATAGGTAGGAGCCTGAACTTTTTACAGAATATGTGTGTGTGTGTGTGTATAGTGGGGGATTATCTAAAAAATAAAAAATAGTTATTATTTAAGGGTGGTTCCCATACAAGAAACACATTTTCGTTGTTTTTGCTCTATCGTAAAAACAGAACGAGATACAAACTTCAAACTTGCAATGAAAAATAGTATGAACTCTACAGTTTAACAACAAATAAAAAAAACCGGCCAGGTGTGACAATCACGCAGGCCCAGCAGACTGACGACTTCACGTACTTGTTTTTGATGCATACAGGTTTCCATACCGTCTAGTAGCAGTCCGGTTGTTAGTCCGGTTGACCGAACTACTACGATGTTTTACTTCGCCGAAAAGCCAGTGGTGTAAAAAATACAATGTAGCTATTTGAGAAACTTAGAAAAATAGTCGCCTGGTTTGTACACTCGCCTGGCTGAAAGAGATGAAGCCGCGAGGGTGTTTAGCTAACTCTTTGTTAAGCAACTCCAACAGTGCAGATGGCAGGTTACAGCAAACATGTTGTATCTCAGTAACTCTTGGAAGTTATTAATTAACAAAGATAGCAAAAATTTTTCCATCAAGTTTGTCGAAATTGAAAAGGATGATTAGTTATGTTAGCCGTAACATTTTTGTAATAAAATTGATATTTTTTAAAGTCACCTAAGTATATGGTAAAACAATAAACACCACCGCTCGTAGACATCGACATTAAGGACGATAGAATCAAAGAAACCGAAGAACTGAGTGCTGCAGTTTTCCAGCCGCTATCAGATCTAACGTGACACTACAAAAAAAAATCTAGACAGTCATTTAAGTAAGTTTAATAACTTAAATTTTATTTACATATTTTAGATTTTAGTCTGTTAAAGTTTTATTTAAATACAAAATAAAATATCTTCCAATTTTGTTTGTGTCTTCATTGGAATGGTTCATTTTTGCATATGTTAAGAACTGTCTACGTAATCTGAGCAGATTTTGAGGATTTACAAATTGAATGAACCCTGCTTCTAGTATACACCCAGGGTATTCCGGAAACCTAATTTCTCCATCTACATTCAGTTGCTTAGCTTCGAGAATTTGTTTTGTTATGGATTGGGTGACATTGTCTAGCTCATATAGGTAGTTTGTAGAACTGAGTGGCGGCTGAAAAATAAATAAGATAGTTACAAAATAGTTATGATATGATAGTTGATAGATATCTACTGCTGGACTTAGACCTCTTCCATTTGATTTCCTAAATGATCTTTCATGTAGTCGCTTCCAGCGGCTCTAACGAGGTTGCCTTTCCACGCTGCCTTTTATGGCTTGTTGCTCTCCACGCTCAAAGCTCCCTTCTCCATCGTTCTATACTTCTACGAGTGCTGGTTTCTACCCATTGCCACTCTCATTTTAATAAGCAACTTTGAACTTATGTGGGTTATATGTATGAGCGTATGAGGTCAACAGTTGTAAACCAGCGTTTGGTATATATAGTTGTGTAAGTCCAGTCGTTGGAATTACTGCATTTACTTGTACTTTCCAGTAAGTTTTATGTATCTCTGGATGACTAGCACAGTGTATCTTTATTTGCCATTCAAACTCACACATACTTTAAGCAGGAATGACAAATAAAACTCACAAATGTATTTAAGGAATATCACAAATGTGTTTTAAAAATAGATTAGCTGCTATTAATTCTTTGTAGTAGATTTTTAAAATATGCTTTGTACGAAGAGGAAATAAATAATATCTCATGGCGGCGCTAGTTGGCTACTATAGGTCATTTACCAATATTACTCTGTATGTAAAAAGTATACAATGTTCACTATTTAAAACGATCTGCTAATTATAATAGTACTTACATTTTGTGTACTCATATTTGGTGGTGGTGGTTTTTTCTCATATAGAACTTTGTATATAGCATCTACATCTAGTTTGTCCGTTGGCTGGACCGTGAATAATGGACTGTCCCATCGATTGTTAGAATTGGGTTCCTCAAATCTGGTGGTAAAAATAAAAAATCGGTGAAGGTCGTGTGAGCTCTAAAGTATAACAACAAATAATAAAAACTGGCCAAGTGTGAAACAGTAATTACTTAATTTTACATGCGCGTAATTACAATCGGTCAAGTGCAAGAAAGACTCGCGCACCGTGGGTTCCGAATACCACTTGGCCACAACAATTGCCTATAATTCTACATGTTATAGTTGTTCAGAGAAATTTACGTACGCTTGACCATCATAACCTCCCGCCATTCTCCCTCCCTGTGTGGCGCAGAGTAGAATCATACTCCCGAATTCCATCGGTTTCGTAAGAGGGTAAGGGACATACCAGATGGTAGGCAGCAGCACCATATTGAAGAATTATTTAACATCAATCTATGATAGACAACCCGCATGGCGATTATTGGCTCAAGGGGGGGGGGGGTAAATTATTGTTTGTGGAAAGCCACTAAAAACCCGAAAAAGCTAGGTCTGAAGATGAAAAGACTAAAGTTTTTGCAGAACATCTTCTAAACACATTAATGCACTCAATCCAGACACAAATAGGGAGTCAAAAAATCTCTAGAAACACCTTTACAGATGTGCCTACCGATGCGTAGTGCTTCTCCTAGGGAAGTCATGAACTTAGACGAGGGAAAAGCTCTAGGATATGATTTAAAAGATACAACATTGCTAAAATACCTACCTAAAAAGGGCATTCTTCTTGTCACTCTAATAATCAATGCTTGCTTCAGATTTTCAATATACCCCGTGCAGTAAAAGATAGTGCAAATTATTATGATACCTGTATCCTAAAACTGGGCCCTAAGAAAAATTACTTTTACTTACGGTTTTGGCGTCAATTGTTTTCGACAAAATGTTAGTGTAAATTGTATGTGTTGTGTTTGTGTATATGACTATATTGTGTTTCTCTGTTTCACTCACAATTATATTGTGTTTCTCTGTTTTACTCACAATTATCAACTTAATATATAATACTCTGCGGAACAGCAAGCCTTAGCAACATAGAAAAATTTGAAAGATTTCATAGTAAGACTATACAAACAATGTTGAACATCCCATACAACATGCATTAACCTTAGATCTTACTACAATTAGGCAGGAGACAGTGAATTTCAGCAAGCAGTAAAAAAAAACGGTTCTCAACTTATATCAATGAGCTCATCCCATTCTGTGTAAGCAACATGCATGGACCTAGATCTGACCACAATAAAGTAGGAGAATGTGAATTTCAGCATTCACAGCAGCAGAACACGTATTGTCATTTTGCAGAATAGGAACAGAAAAAATAAATTGCCTTGAAACAGCTTAAAAACAACAAGGTGGTAGACGATGACAGAATTACGTCAGAGCTTCTGAAAGCATGTTATTCTTGAAGGCACCCCACCAGAGGTTTGGAGAAAAAGGAGACCTCACATCATTGAGCAGAATCGCTGGAAGACAGGCACGATGCTTGGAGACCTCAGCAAAGTTTCACGACGGGAGAAGGCTTAATATGAATATGGATAAATGGAAAAAAAATGTTTAATGTCCATTCGATACCACAGATTATATAAAGCTATATTAGTACAGATGCCTCATCCCATACATTGAAATGAGACCGCCGTAACTAGGGCTATTTTGTTTAGCCTCTAGATGCCGTAAGTAGCATCGGGTAGCAAATGTAAACTGACGCTATATAGCGTTTCTCGTTGAATACTTACTGTTATACTGGTAACTGGTTCCTGGAAGTCAATAGATGGCGGTAACTGTGTCTAATACCTACCTACATATCGAGCCATACGACAAAACATCGCGCATCCTACATATTTTCATTATAAAATAGGAAGACGAGGAAGTTTATTGCGAAAAAGTCTCGAGTACTCGGATCTTGCCTTTTTCGGGGGCCAAATGAAAGGAAGTACATCTTACCTCTCAAGATTCAGTAAAAAGGTCTGAAGAGGAGAGTTACAATTCCATAAATTTGCCCCCCGCAATGAGCTCTGAGATTTCAGTCAATAAATTTATGCTAAGTAATATAAGTACCTAGTAGTTAATAACTTTTTTTTAACCAGTTATTCAAATTTAAAGTAGATATGTCATGAAAGTAAATACCTACCTATTATTTTACAGTATTTTTATAACGAATCGGCAACGATTCGAAATGTAGGTGTCTATGCAAGTTAAGAAAATTACTAGGTAGGTACCTAATGACTATGTAATTAATATGTAAAAGTATGTAGGTGCATTATAAAATTATAAACGAAAGCTAAAACGCTACAGTTGTGAGCAGTAAATTTTTTTTTGTTCTAATTTTTTTACAACAGGTACGGATTAGGGGGGGTCGAAAGGTGTTTACAAGTTTCTACCGAATTCCTTTGCGTCAGGTAATTTACAAATTTGGTATTTAGGTTTAAAATTATAAATATGTAATGTGCGAAGCTTTTTACAAGTACGAAATACGGGCAAAAGGTGGGTTTAATTAGTTTCAAGTTAAGGTATATGAAAATCGCATCTTTTTTTTGTAGGGGCATAACATTTTTTAACAATGTTTTGGGCTGGTTTATAATTTAAAATAGTTAATTAATGAAAAGATTCTCACAAAACCCAGGGATGTAAAAAACTTAAAGGTTAAATTATTATTATTAAATGACAAATCTTTTGTGGTTAATTTCCTTTTTGAAAATCCTATGATTTTGTGTTAGTAGCCAGTATTGAGTGGGTGTTAAGGTTAAAAATTAAAAATGAATCCGTATTATCATAAATATATGTAATAAATAAGACGTACAAAAGAATCGGACGAAGGAGACCAAAAGGTGGTCGAATTTTTAAGTATCTAAAATTCCAGAGATATTTTTTACTAGCTTTTGCCCGTGACTCCGTAGAATAATGCAGCTATCGTCGAAATTCACATTTGGTTAAGGGGTCTAGTAAGCAACATTTACCTTTGCTATGCATATGCATTTCTATCCGACAGCCAAGTTTAGAAAAACCGACTTCAAAAAGGTGCACTAAAAAGGTAAAATTAATTAATTTAATAATTTGTTCTAAATTACAGTTCGAAGTTTTTTCAGCGTTGTGAACAGTTTATAACACACTTCACTTGCACGACACCAACTTTAAACTGTAATATAGATCAGATTTTTTAAATCATTTTTCCCTTTTTAGTGCAAGATGCTGTAAGTCGGATTAAAGTCGGTCCTTGTTTTTGTTAAAAAGTTTTTATTTTATTCTTTTAAGTACAGATGTGCCGACTATGACTTTGGCCGCCTAACTGATTAGTCGGCGAAGCATTCGACCCAGGATAACACTAAGAGAAACAAATTCTACTGAGGTCAAAGTTTACGTTTGCGTGCGTTTGTTTTATAACATATCTAATTATTTAAGTGGGAAGATACCAAATTTTTTTTTTATATTTGGTGGGTAAATACACTTATTTCAGTGACACCGTTGGGTCACTTGGGTGTCGATTTCAAACTCAGAATATGCAAACAGCGTCATCTATCAATATGTAGTTAAAATTTGTAAACTAAATCGGCACATAGTTCCATTTATTGCCGCTAAAAGTACAACGACCTCATTCAATTTATGCAAAATTTCGAAAATTTTATAAAGGCGCTCATTACTTCATTTTTCTTAGCCTAAGGGATATTTCGATATTATTAAGGGTCGGTTATAATTTTTAAGGGTCGGTTACTTTTCTTTTTTTTATAAAACAACCTAAATAATAAATCGATACGCACATGGCGTTGTGCTATATCTATTGATATGAATTTAAATCATTTCTGTTTTGTTTGTGATAAGAACCCGTGACTATACTATGTTATGTACATATTACCTATACTGATTGTTGTCGGGAAGGCTACTCTTGAAGTTGTTGATGAGAACACACTTACAGAAAGCAATTAATTGAAAAGTCCAACTCTCAAAAAACTGAGCCACATTTCTTGTCCAGAATACCTCAGTGCCTAAAGACGAATGTCTACAACTAATGTGTGGCTAGTGAAAACAGAAATGTGGTGTCTTATCGTTGAGCTCTTAATAAGTTCAGAGTCGTAAGCTATGGGATGAGCTATGATTGGTGGATTCGGAACAAGGATATTTTACCGACGTACCAAAATTACGAACATAAGCTTAATTAAGTTGTTAAGATTCTGAAGTAGCAATGGGCAGGATATAGGAATGGAAATTCATAGCACACCAAACTGATAACAGGTGGAAACAAAAAGTCTCAAGGTGCAACCACAAATCAGAAGGTGTAGAAGGGTGCTCAGGACTCGCTATACTCTGGAAACATATGGGGAAGGCCTACATTCAGCAGTGGATTTTTTTGGGCTGAAAGGATGAAATAAGTTATCCCTTTACACATATAACATTTTCCACAATTAGTTACCTAAAATGTGTACTTATATAGT
The DNA here is from genome assembly GCA_946406115.1 of Apoda limacodes. Taxonomy (NCBI): domain Eukaryota; kingdom Metazoa; phylum Arthropoda; class Insecta; order Lepidoptera; family Limacodidae; genus Apoda; species Apoda limacodes. The sequence goes on from OX291540.1 coordinate 46,684,242, forward strand.
TGCTAAAGCCACCCAGTTATTATCATTAACAAGGTGGGTTAATGATAGTTATCTATAATAATCTAATGTTTCTTGATTATAATAAAGCAAAAAAAAATTAAATGCTCTCAGTTTATTTTATTTTGTTATAATTAGTTTACTATTAGTTAATAATAGTTTTGATGATAAAAAGTGTCCAAAGAAACTTTATTTCAATAAATCTGTTTGATTCTGTATATAAATATAACTCCTAAAGTTATATGATTCATTTAAATCTTGAGTAAAAAATCTCACCTCAATTTAGTGAGTGCATTAAAAACTTCTTCAGAGTATGGGATACTATTTATGATCATTTTGATACCAGCATCATCTTCGCTTAAACAATTATCTGTGTCATCTTTACTCTCAGCATTAGTCCGTCTCTGATTTGCTTCCCAAGCTTCATCATGGTTACGTATGGTGTAAACTGTGCACTGAGTAGATTTGGAAGCTTTTGAAGCACAATATAGTTCATATCTGTAACCTAAAACAAACTATATCATTACTATTACACATATTTTTGGGTTTCCTGTGGCAAGTGGAAGATTGTTATGGCACTACTGGAACTCACATGGATGTGATGCAGCCAGCCATGATAGTTTACTGAAAAGTGGGTTTATAACTCAAAATGAATGTGACTGTTCCATAAAAAGTTCTGAAAATTGTTTGCCAATAACTACTTAAAATATCATAATTTATTGACATATGGTTTTAATGACAATATACCTCTTTGGTTTGCCTGAAACAGAATTAAGGCTTTACCATAACTGAACCGCTTCATCGAAACGGAGAGTCGTAGATCCCGCTGCTGATACCAGCGCCTCTAGCGGTGACTCTCAGAACTACTTGAAATACGTCAAAGATTAAAAAATAAAAAGGAAACAGCGGTTACCGTAGCCTGTGGACGCTTGCAATACTAGGAACATTACTCACGCGTTGTCGACCCTTTAAAAATATATCACCCCTTCTGCGAGAAAAAAAACTCTATACTACAGGTCACAGAGCCACTAGTTTTATTCTTTATACATGATCTTTGGTCCGTGATTATTAAGTAGGTATATAATTTTTTTTTAGTACCTATATGTTTTATTATTCTGTATATAGTACCTAAATAGTAAATCCGATCGGTTGCAGTAGGCCTTTATAACGCCAGACTTTAAATTTTTACCTTTTTATGGTTCCGTTGTGCGGACAGACCCTTCGATATCTGTGGCACAAGGTTTTGCAGGTGACAAGGAGTTTCTTCTTAGGCGCTTGAGATATTAAAACGCGTATATGCACACAACAGACCGATTTTATTTAACTTATGCTTCTAACTTAAATTCTAACACATATGTACAAAAATTTTACTTCTTAGCTTTCATAGCTATTAACTTGTTGAAGTTCTCTTGAAGACTGTATACAAATCAAAATTCGTTCTATATTTATAGTAAAAATGAAAAACCCCATCAGAGGGAGAGGTTGTTCCATAGAACCTTCTAGATTTAGTACTTAACTTATTGTACTTACTGTAGTGACTAAAAATCTAGCCCACACAAAAACTTAGTGAAAGACAACATATAGTAGTCGATATAGACATATATCGAAAGTGTAGGTATATCTACCTAGCTATAAATCGCTACTTACAGTTGGGGTTTCTATCGGCTATTGCCATCACAGTCACACGATTTGCGGCTTGACTATAAAATAACACTGTTTTATATTTTTAGGTTTTATAGCCAAACGGTAGGAGCTATAATGACGATTTAGGTGTCCTAGGATAGATCTTTAGAAGGCGGTTCCAACGGCACATAGTGGTATGTTCCATTGTCTACGGTTAGGCCGTAGTGAGAGAAGAGCTGAAATTCTAGCTCTCAGGGCTTTCTGCCTACACTAGATGACTACAGACTTTGTGTTATATGTCAAAAAATGGACCTAAAATTCGGACATACCTTTTCGTGTTTTTGGTGTCTGTCAGTATGTTAAGTCATGAAAAAATGTGTGACATAAGTTTTCAGGATTTTCATTGTGCTCCTGTACTTCAGGGCTTAAAGTTACCTGTATGAAACCTATTTATTACGGTAGATGCCTATGAAGGGTATCTAGTGAAGCATTTATTTTTATCCTATGTAACCCGGTTGCTGAGTTATAAGCTATCGTATTTCATAACTTTACACGTAATTTGCGCCCTAACCATACTACTTATCGTAACGGTATAGATACCTACGTGTAGGGGCAAAGATGTGCTTTTAACCTGTAATGCTAATTTTAGGCATAGCCTAAGGACTTAATGACCCTAGCCAGGTAAAGTTTTAGACAGTCTTTCTCTTTTTTACCCATAGACCCATCCCTTTTGTATCTCTATCGCAGTCTATTTTCAAAGGAGTGAGGGAGAAAGAATGTACAATGCTCAACACGCTAACTATTTTCACCTGTAACTTATTAACCGTACATACGGCTTATATAGAACTTTACATGGTAGTTCTGTATAGTTTTGCACAACAAATGGCATATTTTTTACAAACATATGTTAAACTAAATTTCCCGCTTTTTTGGGGATAGTCGTGCGTATAAAGTCGACAACATGTCGGTACTCACACAATATCATTTTTGATATCAACAAATAGTAAAGAGGGGAAATGAAACAAACCTGCTCTACTTTTACCTAACTTAATACAATTTTACAGTTATTGTTATTACAAGTTTTAAATCTAAACTAGTCCCTATTAGGAAAATAGTTTTTATTGTGTAAATATATACTTAATATTAACTTATTATTACGAACATTATATGACAAAAATTATGCATTTTTATATAAATGTTTATAGATGCAATCCGTGTTGCATTCTTGCAGCGGTGATAACAAAGCCCCCCCCGTCGCCGGGAGTGCGACAATAGTAAGTCTTCACCGCACGTCTTCTGTTGGCAACACGATGACTTTCTTGGTTGTCCTCTGTATTATGGAACCGCTGGGCAACTGTACGTCAACCACTCTGTTTAGTTCTTTTTTAAAACACTCGCGTTGCATACATTTTAGCCACAGAAATTCAGCTCGGTTCATTAGCTCTGTAGGTATTTGGTGATAACAAAGTTCACTGACCGCGTTTTGCGTTTTATCTTTATTTTTATTAACACTCGCGACGTTTTTCGGTTTCTTATTTTTAATGCGATTCATTGCGTTTATATTGACGGGCACTGTTCGTAAAATTTTTGATTTTAATATTTCAATGAATTGTAACACTCGCGCTGTGGTACGAATAAGTCTTAACCACTTTGAAAAACGGTTAATGTTCGGTAGCACCACTTTTAGACAGTCCTCATTAATTTTATTTGAATTTTCACTAATATTTTTATTTAATGAGTCTGTTTGTTTTTCACTGCACTGTTCGTTACAATTATTTTCACTTGTGAAGAGTACACTTTCTGGCGACGGTGTCAGCGACACCGGCTGGTGCGGCCAAGTCTCCTCTGAGCCTCGTAGGAACTCAGGCCCACAGAACCATCTGTGTTCGGCGGTGAGTTTGCTGGATATAGGCCTCGTCGCATCGTCGGCCGGGTTCTGCTTGCCTGGCACCCATCTCCACTCACTTTTCTTTGTGCTGTCTTCGATTTCGGCTAATCGGTGAGCGACAAAGATTTTGAAGGAGCGTGGCGTCGCTTGTATCCATGCCAACACCACTTGTGAGTCAGTCCAAAAAACTTTTTTGTCTATGTTAAAGTCGTGTTCGCGCTGTACGGCAGCGGCTAGCCGCGTGCCCAGAACAGCTGACTGTAACTCCAATCTTGGAATGGTGGTCGGCTTCAACGGTGTGACTCGGTTTTTTGCTGCGGCCAGTGTGACTTGAACTCTGCCATCTGAGTGTACATTTCGCCAGTACACGGCTGCGGCGTAGGCCTCTTCGGAGGCGTCCACAAAGGTGTGCAGCTCTCTTCTCATAGGTGTGCCGTCGTCATAGCAACGTGGGATTTTGAGATCGCCCAGTGCTTGTAGATCGGTCAGCCAGCTGTGCCATCTGGAATGCAACTCTGGCGGCAATGGCTGGTCCCATTTCGTTCCGTGCTTCCATGTGTCTTGAAGTATGCGATTAGCCGGCGTCGTTACGGGTGAAACGAGCCCCAATGGATCGAATAGAGACATTAAAATTGACAGTGCCTCTCTTTTAGTGGGCGGTCGTTGCCCCGTGATGACCTCTGCCGGCGATTTCGCTGTGTTGACACGGAACCCAATATCATCTGAGTCGACGTACCAAAAAAGGCCCAATGTTTTTTCGCTATTGCCTTTGTTTCCCAGCTCTGTGCTTTGTCTGTTGTGTGCGTTCGGTCTGTTGTGTGCGTTCGGCCTGTTGTGTGCGTCTTGAAAGTTTCTCAATACCTCTTTTTTGTTCGATTTCCACTGCGTTAAAGTAAAGCCGGCTTGTTTGTGAATATAGTCGACTTCAGAGGTGATTTTTTTTGCTTTTTCGACGTTTTCAAAACTTTGTAGGTAATCGTCGACGTAATGGTTCACCTCAATTGCTTTAGCGGCCTCTGGAAATTGTTCCGCATAATCCCGCGCGTTTCTGTTTTTTGCATAGATGGCTGTCGCCGGTGAACAGCAAGCTCCAAATATAACTGAGGTCATTCGGTACTCAGTAGGTATGTTGTTTTGGCGCTCGCCGCCTTGGCTCTCGCCGTACCACAAAAATCGTAATGCGTCTCTGTCTTGCGGTCTTATTTTGACTTGCATGAACATCTCGGCTATATCGCTGGACACGGCTACTGGGTGCTGACGGAACTTCATTAGGACCCCCGGTAGTGATCGTAGGAGGTCGGGTCCGGACAGCAACATGTCGTTTAGGCTCTTGCCGTTTGTTCTGGCTGCGGCGTCGTGTACAAGACGTATTTTCTTTTTCTCCGTGTTGATGACGGGAAAGTGCGGCAAGTATAGGGTGCGATTTTTTGGTGCAGGCAATTCGGCGGGTTCTGCATAACCTTTTTCTAAGAGGTTGTTGACACTCTGTGTGTACTTTTCGTTCAAACTTTCGTCCTTTTCTAGACGTTTTTTCAGGCCTTTCAGGCGCTTACACGCATCTGCGTAATTGTTTTCAATTTTTTCATTTTCGTTTCTCCATAGCAATGGTGCCTGTAGCCTACCGTCGGGTAAGCGCTCGGTGTATTTTTCTAAATACTCGGTGGCACGCACATCGGGATCTTGCTTCATGGATTTTGGTTCGATGCATAGCGATTCGAGTTTGAAAAAATCTTTCATTTGTTCTTCGAAGTTCTCTTCGATGGTGGCGTGAGCGCATACACTTTCGCTTTCTGCGAATATCTTTTTCGATCTTCCGTGTAGCACCCATCCTAATTTTGTTTTTGACGCAACGGGTTGGTTTGGGCGACCTCTCTTGACCTTTCTTGAGATAATATATTCCCAGTTGTCTTGTCCAATCAACATAGTGGGAACGGCGTGGCCATAGGTCAGTTGGTCGACGATGCCACTGAGGTGTTTGCAATTTTCGATGTCGGCTCGCTTTATCGTTTGCGTCGTGATGTTCAAGTATGGAACCGTTTTTGTAGAGCGTATTAACAGCTGATTTTCTTGGTCGCGGCCTCGGACATTGAATGAGACAATCTTGCTATTTTTCGCTTCAATTTTCTGACCAGAAATGCCTCGAACTGTCATTGGTTTTATTGGCCCGGTGGCTCCGATTTTCTCCGCCAACTCCTCCGTCAAAATCGTGACGCTAGAACCTTCGTCAAGTAGGCAGTAGGTGTTGACGTCTCCCTTGGGACCGGAGACAACAACAGGTGCTATTTTCAGCAGCACCTTTCCTTCAGCGGTTGCCGTGGCGACGTGCTCGATTGTTGGTTCTGGCGGCGGTGACGGCAAAGCGAGTTGGGCGGACTCTTCGGTGATGGTCGGCCGTTCTGTTCGCTCTTTTATCTCATGGAGCAGCCTATGGTGTGGAAACTTGCACCCTTTTACACCACACGGTCTCGCACGGCAAGTGTCTTTGCGATGTGAGCCGCTTATGCATCGAAAACAAAAACGTATTTTCTTTACGATTTCCCACCGTTCAGACACGCTTTTCTTTGAAAAAGTGGGACATCTCGACAGTCTGTGGTCGTCTTTGCACAGTGGACACGTCGTAGGCCCTCTTTGTCTCGTTTCATCAGTGTGAAAAACTTTTTCGGTAGGTCTCGCAAAGTTTTTTCGTTCCGTAGTACGCTCCTTTTCTGGCAGCGCGTAGCTTCCGCATTTGTCCGCTTCTATGTTGAGAAAATCGGCCATTTTCTTGAGTTCTGGTACGTCATCTGACCGTCCAGCTCTGTAGTCGAACCATTTTGATCTCAATATAGGAGTAAGCTTTTCACATACTACTCGCGCCATCTCTGGGTTGTAAAGGTACTCGCGTTTGTTCAATGCTTCTATCGTGGCGACACTGTTGCTTATTTTGCAAGCAAAAATGCACAATTCACGTGGCGATTCGTTCAATTTATGTGCGGTTCTCATTTTGTCCATCTCAGACATAATTATTATCTCAGGTCTTCCAAACCTGCGTTCAAGCGTTGACATTATAATTTCCGGTTCTGGGTCGACTAGTAGTAAACTGGATACTGTTTCTTTCGCCGCAAACTGTAGGCTTCTTCGTAGCCTAGCTACATTCTCTACTTTGGAGAAATATTTCGCTGTACTCTGGTAAGACGATCGATAATTTAACCATTCGCTTGTGTTTCCCGTAAACGTTGGTAGTTCCTGAACGTACCGAGGGGCGGCGCTAGGTGTATTATTCTGTCGCACGGCTTGCGCTAATGCATTTGCCAGCATAGCTACATCGACGGTCGAACTTCCTTCCATTTTCCGTATGGATTTTTCCTCGACATATTCCTGCCGGTTTTGTTCGACGTCGGTCAATTTCCGATTTTCTTTGTGCGACGGTGGCGCCCCCTGGTGGGGATTTTCGGCGATTGCTAATAATGCAGGTGGCCCCTGCTGCTCTTCGATCCACTCTCTTACCCGTGATTCTCTCTCGACGCTCTCGCGGTCGTCGGAGTCTGACGACTCATCAGCCATTCTGGCCAGTCGTGCTTTCGTTAGTTCTGCTTGGGCGTGTATTTCTTCCAGTTTTAGTCGCGCTAATTCTTCAATTAACTCTCTTTTTCGAGTTCTTCTTTCAGACTTCCTTGACCCGGCGATGCTCTTCGGCGGATCAGGTACGGAGTTGGGCTGTTCTATGGCGGTGACGACGCTGATCTGTGCATCTTTCGCGGCGTCGGTGGTGGACGCTGTCGTCGTCGTGGTTGGCCCTGACGACCAAGTATGCGTGGTCGTTTCTCCGGTCGTGGCGGTGGCGTCAGTCTGTGTGGCTGACGCGTCTTCATGCGTCTCGGCTGCGCCTTTACAGCTTCTTGTAACTGGCATCTTTCTGGGCTCTTTCGGTTGCAATGGACCAAACTTCTTCAGCAACCGAAATTGCTGGTTCTTCCAAAATTCGGCTCGAAGCTGACCAAATTGTGCGGACAGACCCTTCGATATCTGTGGCACAAGGTTTTGCAGGTGACAAGGAGTTTCTTCTTAGGCGCTTGAGATATTAAAACGCGTATATGCACACAACAGACCGATTTTATTTAACTTATGCTTCTAACTTAAATTCTAACACATATGTACAAAAATTTTACTTCTTAGCTTTCATAGCTATTAACTTGTTGAAGTTCTCTTGAAGACTGTATACAAATCAAAATTCGTTCTATATTTATAGTAAAAATGAAAAACCCCATCAGAGGGAGAGGTTGTTCCATAGAACCTTCTAGATTTAGTACTTAACTTATTGTACTTACTGTAGTGACTAAAAATCTAGCCCACACAAAAACTTAGTGAAAGACAACATATAGTAGTCGATATAGACATATATCGAAAGTGTAGGTATATCTACCTAGCTATAAATCGCTACTTACAGTTGGGGTTTCTATCGGCTATTGCCATCACAGTCACACGATTTGCGGCTTGACTATAAAATAACACTGTTTTATATTTTTAGGTTTTATAGCCAAACGGTAGGAGCTATAATGACGATTTAGGTGTCCTAGGATAGATCTTTAGAAGGCGGTTCCAACGGCACATAGTGGTATGTTCCATTGTCTACGGTTAGGCCGTAGTGAGAGAAGAGCTGAAATTCTAGCTCTCAGGGCTTTCTGCCTACACTAGATGACTACAGACTTTGTGTTATATGTCAAAAAATGGACCTAAAATTCGGACATACCTTTTCGTGTTTTTGGTGTCTGTCAGTATGTTAAGTCATGAAAAAATGTGTGACATAAGTTTTCAGGATTTTCATTGTGCTCCTGTACTTCAGGGCTTAAAGTTACCTGTATGAAACCTATTTATTACGGTAGATGCCTATGAAGGGTATCTAGTGAAGCATTTATTTTTATCCTATGTAACCCGGTTGCTGAGTTATAAGCTATCGTATTTCATAACTTTACACGTAATTACGTAAATAGATACCTACGTGTAGGGGCAAAGATGTGCTTTTAACCTGTAATGCTAATTTTAGGCATAGCCTAAGGACTTAATGACCCTAGCCAGGTAAAGTTTTAGACAGTCTTTCTCTTTTTTACCCATAGACCCATCCCTTTTGTATCTCTATCGCAGTCTATTTTCAAAGGAGTGAGGGAGAAAGAATGTACAATGCTCAACACGCTAACTATTTTCACCTGTAACTTATTAACCGTACATACGGCTTGTATAGAACTTTACATGGTAGTTCTGTATAGTTTTGCACAACAAATGGCATATTTTTTACAAACATATGTTAAACTAAATTTCCCGCTTTTTTGGGGATAGTCGTGCGTATAAAGTCGACAACATGTCGGTACTCACACAATATCATTTTTGATATCAACAAATAGTAAAGAGGGGAAATGAAACAAACCTGCTCTACTTTTACCTAACTTAATACAATTTTACAGTTATTGTTATTACAAGTTTTAAATCTAAACTAGTCCCTATTAGGAAAATAGTTTTTATTGTGTAAATATATACTTAATATTAACTTATTATTACGAACATTATATGACAAAAATTATGCATTTTTATATAAATGTTTATAGATGCAATCCGTGTTGCATTCTTGCAGCGGTGATAACATCCGTAGTCCATATTATTTATCTATGGGTAAATAATTTCGCCATGTTAATCAACAGGGGGCAAAGGTAACAATAAACTGAAATTTTTATAGCATATGTTTTTACTCTTTTAAAATATATCTAAGAACCTATGGTATGTTTTGAATACAATTCTATAAAATTCTTTATATTCTATAATTGAAGTTTTATTTTTACAAGCCACCCGACCGGTACTGGAGGACCACTTTGTAGATATTGTTTTTATTTTATGTTATGTTACATTATTTTAGTTTTTACCCTTGACAGTGAAATTCAGATTTAGATTGGTTTATTTATTTTTCATGAAGTCAGACAGTCAGAACACACATACATCATAAAGCTACGGCAAATGGGAGGAGCCACTGGGATGAAGACGTGGACAAAAACAAGTACATATTGTTTAATTTAGGTAGGTACTTATGATACATTATGTAAAATCCTAGATATGAAGTCCTAATCATTGACACAAATATGAAGTAGCGAGAAACACGTAGCGATCAGCCGCCGCCGCCGACACAGTGAATAGCCGCTAAACCGCCGCGCCTTTTCGTATACCTACCTAGTATAATATGTATGTACTGTGTTCCTGCGCGCTTTACATGCTCGCACACTAAGCGTAGCGTATCGTGGTGACGCGGCGCAATAAGTAGGTAACCGCACCGCGCCAAGTTTTATACTTATATTATGTACCAACCTACTCAAAAATATTAAAATACAAAACTTTATTTTTGCATTAAAATTTAGATACCTACACGGAAAAAAAAGAGTTTCCAAGTTCTATTCCACCAAAGTAATTTGCATTCAGTCAAGAAATCCAACTATTTTGGACATATTTTGTTCACAGAAGGCAATGTTATTTCCCAGAAAAAAAATCATTTTATCAATCGAAATTGATAAACTTCTTTTCGTATGAACAAATTTTTTTTTAACCAAATAAATGTTCGTTTTAGATCAACCAAACTTAAATTAATTACCCTCAGACAGTTAATGTTCTTGTATAAAATAAATACATTTTTATATGCAACATTTTATTTTTCTTCGTTTGAAAAAAAAAATTATTTTGCTTTAATATAATTTATTTTGCGCCAAAATCATGGTTTTCTTAAATCTGCGACGTCACTTATTAAAAACTATATTTTTCGATGAAAATAATTGTATCTTAAATCAAAGCCAGTGAAATGTTCAGTTAAGATAATATTGTTTTGAATTAGAGAAAATAATAATTTTAACAGAATTTGTTAGATTCTTGACTCAAAATCTGATATTTTATGCTAAAACTATTGTTTTAGTCGAAACAAATAAAATACCTGCTTTAAAATATTAAACATTTTCGTTGAAATTAATCAACTAGTATCCCTTTGAACGAATTTTCTTTTCGTTTAAGTAAATACTTGCATTTTCAAAATTGAATGAATCTCATCACTGTCCTTCATAGGATTTCGTGTTGGCTTTTAATTTTAAATAATTGTTTATTGTAGGGTTTTGTGCGTCAAATTAGTATCAGTTTATGCGAGAAACCTACAGTTAATTATTTTCTGAGAATTGTAAAGCTTGTAGCGGATCATATCATACCGCTACAAGCAAGGCTGACGTCACGCGTCCTACATCGCGCTATCAAAGTTTCTTCTGTCGATGAGTATATATAGAAAACCGAACAGAATGATAAGTGGGCCACGGCGGTCCCCAGGCATAACACCTCGCCTGGCAGGAGATCTCTTTGCCGCCGCACCACAAGCATCCAGCAAACAGTCGCATTCGTCTATCAGAAACGATAAGCGAAGTTAAGCAACGTTGACCGTGGTCAGTATTTGGATGGGTGACCGCTTTTCTTCCATGTTTAAGAAGGATCGTTAACAGTCATAACAATTATAATTAAACATAACGCTGTATAATCAGCTAAAGGCGAGAATAGCTACCTTAGTCCGGGTAGCAGTGCGGGTAGACTGCCTATATGGCCCAAGCCTCCAGAATAAAGAGGCCTGTGCCTCTGCAGTAGGGCACTACTAGCTCGACAACGTCCGCTAAGACACACTAAGTCAGTGCGGTAGACTGACTCTATATGGCCCAAGCCTCCAGAAAAGAGTAGAGCTTTTTAAAAAAACTTTATTTAATCTTGACGGTTAACTATGTCATTTTGGACCAAAACATTTTTTGTTTTAAACTAAAATATAATGTTATTAATTTAAGAGCTGATAGAGTCTAGTTAAGAGCACTATTCTCTTGTGTGAACTAGAAATTTCTTCCGTGCAATAAAGCACGAAGCTCTACGCCCAAGAAAACTAAGTGTTTCAAATAAAGAAGCATATTTTTCTACAATGAATTAAATATTGTTTCAAATTGATAGAGTTTTATTTACTGGTTCAATGAAATTTGATCTTGTGATAACTTCATATTATTTTAAATATTTAAGAGAAATAATATCTTAGATGAAGTAAATATTCGTTGGTGCATATATGAAACGATATTCTCTTGGCTCAACTAATTCTTTTTTACCGTGTACTCACTCCTATCTATCAGTTCGATTTGCTTAAGATTGTTTAGATTGTTTGAAATCTTTACAGGAGATATGGTTTTTTTTTATAATTATAAAAATTGTACCTACTAAGAAACCTATACCTTTTTTGACCTTTAACGACGTCCCACAAAAATTTTACCCGTCAGTTAAATGTATGAAGAGATGTCAAAAAGTCTTAATTTTATTACAAAAATAGGGGAATAGGTATTGCCAGTTTACATAAGTCACCATCACAATAAGGCGGATATAAAGTCATATGTTGAGTAAGATAATAAAAAAAACCATTCAAGTACTTGTCGTACACGCATTAAGTTAGGGTTCCGTAGCCGTAGTAACGCAACTATTGCAGATTTCTCAAAAACCTATAAACCGATTTAGTTTAAAACAATTTTGCATGGAATTATTAATAAAGTTCTATAACTAAAATTTTTTTTCTTATTTTTTATAATTTATTTTTGTAGCAGTTAGCAGCAACACGAAACACTATTTTGTAAAATTTCATTAGAATCGGAGCAAAGACGACGGAACTATAAGGTTGTGTGTGACATACATAGAAAATATTAAAAAAAAAATAGTTCAGTATTTTTGAATACTCAATTAACAAATAAAGAATTTACAATATTACATATATTTTTAATTGACTGCAACGTACTTTTCACGCAAGTAAAACTCTCTAAAAATAATCAAAGTGTCAGTTTTTGAAAGACCTTTTTTTACGTTAAACAGAAACTAAAACGCTTATACTATTCTCGAGAGTTTTTCCAACAACTATAAAATCCGATACTCATTGCAATTTTTTTTTTTAAGAAATTATTTTTTTTTTTTTTTTCCATTTATAATTTGCCATCAGTCGTAAGACTATAATCAAATATGTTGGGATGCAGTTGACGTTTTTAGAAGTATGAGGCCAATGTCCCATATTCAATATTTAAGGCAGTACATTTGCCCTTTTAAGTCTTTTAAATTTGTTGGGCTGGAGCAACATTTTGGTGAGAGGATTAGGATGAACAGTGAGCCGATCCTTGTAGTTTATTTTGTAACGCTCTATTTCCTCAGAGATAGTTGGGATTTCAAGATAAGAGTGGATTTCCTTTGTCCGGGCATACCAGGGAGCTCCTGCAATCACTCTTAAAATGTTGTTTTGGGTTCTCTGTAGGCGCTCAACGTTCGACTTGCTTGCAGTGGACCACATTAGTATGCCATAGGTCCAGATTGGTTTTATAACAGCATTGTAAATGAGCAGTTTGTTGGTCAGTGACAATACAGATTGTTTTCCGAGGAGCCAAAGGAGATTCCTAAAACGAAGGTTGATTTCGTCTCGCTTCTTGTTTATGTGGTCTCTCCATGTGAGCCGTTGATCCAAGTGGAAACCCAAGTATTTAGCACAATGAGTTTGAGGAAGTGTGTCTTCTCCTAGTTTAACTGGCGGACATAATTCTTTCCGTAAGGTGAATGTTATGTGGTTGGATTTCGAAGCACTTGCCTTTATTCTCCACTTTTGTAGCCAAGTTTGTGTTATTTTGAGCTGGTTTTGCAGTTCGTGGCTCGCCTGTACGGGGTCCTTGTTACAAGAGAGTAAGGCTGTATCATCAGCAAAAGTGGCAACACTAATCATAGACGATAGTTGAGGAAGATCACACGTAAAAATGTTGTATAGCACTGGTCCAAGCACAGATCCCTGAGGTACTCCAGCTAAGATTTTTCGGAGAGTGGATCTGGATTCACCCTGCTTTACTTGAAACCATCTGTCAGCCAAGTAAGATTGAACAACAGGGAATATTGAGTGAGGCAAATATTTTTTTATTTTGCACAACAAGCCTCTGTGCCAGACTCTGTCAAAAGCCTGCTGAACATCCAAAAAAGCAGCTGAGCAGTACTCTTTCTTCTCCAGACACTGCCGAATAGTGTGGTAAACCCTGTGCATTTGCTCAGTTGTAGAGTGGTGTTTACGGAAACCAAATTGGTGGTGGGGAATGATGTCCACTTCACTAAGGCATTTGTTAAGTCTTAGGAGAAAGACTCGTTCCCAAAGTTTTGAGAGAACAGGAGTGAGGCTAATAGGCCTATAGGACGAAATTTCACTGGCTGGCTTCCCAGGCTTGAGGATCATGGTAACCAGTGAGACTTTCCACAGCTGAGGGAAATAGTTTTGTCTGAAAATAGCATTAAACAGAATTGTAAGAAACATAATGCATTTCCTAGGCAAAGCCTTTTAGAATCTGGGGAGTTATCAGGTCGTATCCAGGGGCTTTGTTCGGATCCATCTTTGCTATCTCTCTAGTTACTTCAGTGGGAGTTGTCATTGATATTAAGGGACATAGCTGAAAGTCCTGACTGAGGATTTGGTCTATCTCCTTATCATCATCACCAACAGGAGCGTTAGGTTGAAATACAGATTCTAGGTAGGTAGCAAAAGCTTCCGATTTTTGATCATCTGTTCGTGTCCATTTATTACCAGTTCTGACTGGATGAGAAAACTGTTGGGGTTGTTTTGTATCTCTTGTTATTTTCCACAAATTGTGCTCTCCACAGCCATTAGGTGACATATTCTGCAGCTTTCTCTTCAATGTTTCATTGGCTGAGTGTTTAAGTAAGCATTTAAGTTCCTTGATGGCACGATTAAGGCGGGTTTTGTCAGAGGGACAACGGGACTGCTGCCATATTCTTCTTAGTCGTCGTATAGGTAAGATGCGATTTGACTGGGAGACTTGCAGATCTGGGGGTGTTTGCCCAAGCAGCGTTTTGTACAAGGTTTGTGATGTATACAGTGGCCTCATCAATGTCATCAGAAGTTTTCAGTGGAACTTTAAGGTTAATATTCTCATTAAGGTATTCTTGGAAGGATTCCCAATCAGTTCTGTGATTGCATAGAGATTCGTAGCCATTTTTGTTTGTGACTATTGAAGAGCTTATATTTAGTATGACAGGAGTGTGGTCGGATGATCCATCTAGATTTGCTTCAATTGTGGTATACAACTTTCCAATGTTTCTGGTAATGAAAAAATCTAGCAAGTCAGGTAACTTGTGAGGATCTGAAGGCCAATAGGTTGGTTCGCCAGTTGATATGGTTAGCAGGTGTTTTCTGTCAACGCATTTTTTTAATTTTATTAAGAAAATAGAAACAAAAATACAATTCTATTCAACACAAACTATTAACGAGGCTCTAAGGTATCAATTGATATTTTTTGTTAACATATTAGAGTAACAGTTTCTTCGGCTTTTTCACTTGAACCAGCACGAAAATTAGGATATTAGTTTATTTAGCCCCTTAATGAACAAAAAGGGAGGGGAAGTATTTATATTATTTATGGCATACAATGTCAAGGCTAATTGTGCCATCATTTTGTCTATCCATAGAACATCTAACGTTGTGTCCTGTTTTGCTTTCAAAGTATTGCTTCCCACTTATGTTAAGGTTGAGCCTTTAAGCAAATAAAATATGCTTCTTCTGTGTAACTTATAATACCCAAGTAACACAAAGAAGCTGTTAAATAGATGTTCAACAGAATTTGCTCCATCTCAAGCCTGTAAAAAGTGTTTTAAGAACTCTTTATAAGTGCTTAGCCAGTTCTTATAAGTGCAATTTGGGCCCCAAATTAATCAGACTTTGGTTGTAGACTGACTGTTTTGTAGCATTACAACTGTTTTATAATGGAATTGTTAGTGCTTGATAAAGGCTGACAAATCTGCTTTTGACCTAAAATATGTCTTTTGTATAACGCTTACCTAGTTTGAGTTATTTATAAGAGTAAAATATTAGCATCTGCAAATGTTGTTTGTTTTATTCACGCTGTTTTAATTACCAACGAAAGTTATACAGTATTAAGTTAAAAGACGTGCAGTAAAAAATTTAATTGGGAATGCAATTTTTGCTTCTCTTTCAGTAGATAATTGTGAAATATGGTTGCGGATATCAGTTTATTGTGAAATTATATACATATTTTTAATTGATATTTCACGCACTTACGATATAAGAGCTATTTAATGTAAGAATATATTAAAATACCATAAAATCAAAACAAATTTCTCTATTTTGTTAAGGATGTCCTTATTTGAAGTAAACAATTTCGGTAAAAAATGAAGGAGCGCAGCACGTAAAATAGACATAGTGTTATTTTAAGCATTCTGAAAATATATAAATTAAATCGTAATATTATGGAAATAAAAACAAATGGTGGCAGTTTACTCACAAGCTTTAGACATTTTAGACATACGTTGAAGTGCTATCAGTTTGATAAAACTTGAAAAAACAGCTTGAGGGCAGTTTGTTGCTGTATAAATTACTTTCTTAAGGGGATAGGCTGCATTGCTGCATTAAGAGAGTATGTAGTAATGCTAAAAGTATTATGAGCGAAAAAACATGTGCTATTATACAGCTTATTAGGGTCTCGCTACTAAAAGTTGACTATTTATATTACTAGTGATATTTTTATATTATTTTTGTACTTTCCGTTTGATATCACCAGTTCTTGCAAGTTTTCTTCAAGATTTACGATACATTTGTACAGTTTGCAAAAATAATTTAAGAAACTAATAATATACTAGGGCTAATTAAGTAATATAGTTATTAGCTAAAAATAAGGTCTTATTACAACCATTGGCATTTTAAAATACTTCACTCTACTTTACTATATATAGCTAAAGGCCTTACTAAGGGACCTTCTATGAAGGATAAGGAGGAAAGGCTTTACTAATTATTTTATCAATGCTTACGTACAGCTGACATCAAAAGAGCATTAACTTTAACCTTTAAATGATATAACTCTTTAAAATGTTCTTATATATTGGAGAGTTTTATTAGAGAAAATGCAAAGCTTTTCAAAGGATTGTTGATGTAGGTATTGCAGAATACCTAAAGCTGCAACAAAAGTTGTAAAGGAGAATATATTAATGCTTTATTACAACTTATTGCTTAGCAATACATTGATCTAGAGCGCTATACAATTTTAAGATTTATTAATTTTGTTAAATTTTTTTAAACAGAATATATCATTTCCGGAAGTTATGTTTCTTTTGTTAGACTAGGTGACATTTACTAGTTTTTGGTTTTTATATTATACAAAGTTTGTGTTACTTGGAAAGGTTTATACCTTTTTGGCTAAGGGATTCGACTAACCTTTGATATAGTTGCTGCCATCCAAAATCACTACACTGTCTTTACTTATATATCTTAAAACTTCAGATTTAAGGTAACCTCTCAGCCGTTTTTCTTTTTGAGAGTCCAAATAAGTGGAATTTTTATTATAACCTAACTTTATAATTGCTTCGTCTTCAGAGACTATTTCGACACGTTTACCATGTTTATTCTCAAAAAAATCTTTTAATTCATTAGTCCTAGCAGTTTTGCCACTAACTGGAGTACCACAAATTATAATCAAAGGCATTTCAATTAGTTAATGTAAACGAAATCCGACTGAAATACTTTTTTTGACATTTTACTATTTCCAAGAGTACGTTCCAAAAATAAACGAGGATATTAAAAAAAGTTTTTTGGACGCCCGGTGTAGAGTAATTTTTAAGTGTCAAGTTGAATTCTTTACACTGCCATGGAAAAGGATAAAATTCACTGATTTCAAACATTCAAAATTACCTGTTCATGAGTTCCGAAACGGGTTAATTTTCAACTTTACCGAGTGATAATTAGTGGGCGGGATTTTGGAACATAACTTAAGAGTGGGTTTAGTTTAATCAGTGTGACTAAAAAATTTACGATTGGTTTGACAGCCTTATAGACATAGACTGCGATCCAGCAAACGACCACAAAATACCACGTATTAAGTTGGTTTTTGTTGTAGTTAATATCTGGACCCGTTGTAGATATTTGACAGGGACAGTTGAAGTTTATTTCCTTTCTTAAACTGTAGATTTCTGCTTTTTCTAAGGTTTTCTGACTTTTAGCTGTGATTTTTAAGCAAAGATGAATCAAACAGAAAAGTAATTAATAATAATAATAAATGATATTCGATAGTGACAGATAAAACAACTAAAAAAAAGAGGAACCATGCTATGAGCTGTGGTTATTTGTAGTCATTTGGTTTAAGTTGGATTATTTTATATTCACGTCATGGACCCGTGGTTGTGACTTCATTTGGTCATATTTGGTGGAATATGGTCGTTGTTTATTGTACCAGGACCACACTCATAAAAAACTGGACAGCAATTTACCCGATTAGCCAGATATAAAAAAAAAAGTGTGACACAGACAAAGCGAACGTGTGGTGTCTTGTCTATGAGAAAAGACACCACAGGTTAATCTTATAATAAGAACGAGTGGTGTTAAATAGGTACTAAGGTTCACGAGCCCGTAAAACCGTATAGAAATCAAGCTCCTAAATTTACGCAATCAAAAAATACGATAATTTATGCCGCAATTTTTCACACTTTTGTAGTTAAATTACACAAAAATGTACCTGTATCATACAAAATATACCAGACAGACGTCTGTCAGATTTGACCCTTTAACTTAGAACCGCGTTAAAGTATCCAGTTAAATTGATTAACAATACCTAGATTTACGGTCCTTTGGAAATGTAAAAAAGACAAATTTCAAGTCGAAGAGATCCATAATTATGGCAATTTACATGTTTCACAAGCAACTGATAAATTGATCATTCGTAGTGAAATCACACTGAAAAAATATCTGTCTGTAACTGACAAAATTGTATCGTCTAAACCTGAAATATTAAGAGAGAAGGGCTCCACTACGACTAGTTTGTCTGAAACGTAGTTTGACATACACTAGTCACTCTAGTATATTCGACTTTTTTGTGTAGCGTTCCTGAACCATAAAAAGCCTTCAATTCTATTGAGATTTGATCGGTGTTACAGTATGACTAGTGATGCCAAATTGATTGACTATCGGTACATCTAAGTGCGGAAATGTTTATAAATCAATCCATCTAAAGAAAAGTGTCTATCAGGGAAACATTATTTCTCCGAAACTATTAACCATTGTGTTGAAAGATGTGTGTGATGTGATATGGCGTCAACATAAATGCCGATTACATCACTCACATACAATAACATAGTGGACAGGCAGAATCGGCACGAAGTACCAGTTCTTTTTGCTATATATTATGTACTAGCACAGTAATCAACTCCCATTAAACTTATGCTTGACATTTTGTGGGTAGGTACAAAATAACTAGGGCTAGAATCGACTAAAGAATCTTGATTTCATAATATCCCATACACCTTATATATGTTGTTGATGTCCAACATGTCATTGATATGCAGTTAAAACAGCGTAGGAGACAACACAAGGTTGCGTTTTTCCATTTAGACTACATAACCCTAAAAAAGACAAGCAGTATAAAGATAACAGAACGACGAGTTGGCTGGCAACCTGCTTTACAGTCGTCCGAAAAATGCCGAGGTCTACTATACCCCCAGGGTCCGACTTACCACGTCGCTCACGAGATAACGAACGACATTGAGCTGTCACGAACAGTCTACTTGATTGATAAATATTAAGTGCACTATTTTTATTGTTTAGTTTGAATTTTATTAACTCATGTTTCGAGTCACGAACGAGGATATAAATTAAAAATATTTTTTAAGTACTGGATACCTAACCCTAAGTACTTAATACATAAATGCAAAAGTGTCTCCTTTTGTTTGTTCTTCCTGAAAGGAGATCGCTATATATTGGATTGAGTTCATTAACGCTTTTTAACAGATCAGAACTTTAAATCTACTTTCGGTAAAGTCGGTGGTGGTCTAGGAGTTTAAATTTTACTTCGCGTCCCAATTGACGAAGGTTCGAACCCCGGGCCGGCGTGTACCAAATAGTCTTTTTTTAATTTCTCAAGTACACTGAGTTTTTTTATTCACACCACTGGCTTTTCGGTGAAGGAAAACATCGTGAGAAAGCCTGCATACGTCAAGAAAAAAAAAGACGTATGTGAAGTCCACAATCCGCACTGGGCTCGTGTCTGGACTATGGCCCAAATCACCCTCGCTTATGAGGGTAGGCCGTGCCCCAACAGTGGAGACGTATGAAGGCTGGCGAGAGAAAAAAATCTGCTTTTGCCATTTTTAGGGTTCCGTACCTCACCGTAAAAAGTATTTCTGTCTGTCAAGACCCTTATACTCAAGAACGCGTCGAGGTTGAAATTAATATCAAATAGTAAAGTCGGGCACTTAATGCTGTAAAAAGATCAAGCTTCTAAGTCAATTTGAAAAAAAATGTGCCCAAATGACGGTAATATTTATCGCATATTGTGACACAAATAAATCAAAACCTATGGGGTACTTCCCGTTGACCTAGGAGACTTGATCTCATGATGGAAGCGCTATCTACATATAATTAGTTTGTACGGAACCCTCGGTGCGCGAGCCAGACTCGCACTTGGCCGGTTTTTTCTCTCATCAGAACGCCTTTGCTTTTCCGAAACAGCTGTAAAGTTTTGCCAGGTTCGTGTCTATGACACCCTTAGACAACCGCCCAAACTTTTCGCTGCAGAGTGCAAGTAGCACCGCCGCAACGGCTGCGGCGAACAACAGTAGTTAATAGCTACAAAAAATATATATCAACGACGAGACGCAAGCCAGCCGAAAATGTGTGATTAATACTCAAATAGGTGATTGGGGTCAGTCTAGGGGAACGGATGTTCCTTATGTTCTGAGCTCCCTGCCAAGGTTTTCTCTAAGGACTACAGTATGGGGTTCTTCAAGAAAGAAGTTATTGGATTTTTTAAGGGTCGGCAACGCGTGAGTGATACGTCTGTTTTTACAAGCGTCCATAGGCTACGGTGACCGCTTACCATCAAGCGGACTGTAAGCTTGTTTGCCACGTTAGTGGTATAAAAATAAAAGAAAAGAAAAAAGTTGCCAATATCTAGGTAAAGGCAGTAGTGAACCCTAGTTTAAGTATAAACAGGATCAGTTCTTAAATACAAGGTCCCTTTTAGTAATACTTCCTCAGACATACAAAAAAATTACAGTCACGTTTAACCTTTAAGTTCAGTGATTTGGTAAAGTTTATACTTTAATATTATCTGTACTTTTATTATTTATACTTAATTAGGCACATCCCGGTCATATAAACTGATATTAAAAGCCTTTTACAAAAAGGGTGAAACTGCTATAGTCGCATCTGTTTTGTTTTAAAATATATTTTACACAAAAATGTCTATCTAATGGCTATGTATTCAATACGAGTGCTTCAGCTTTAGATACTTAATATTTCATTAATCCATTCAAATGAATAAATAAATCAATACAATTAATCACTAGATAAGGTTTGTCGTCTTTGCTGAGAGAAGGACGATGTTAATATAAATTGTAGATTCCGTATAAGATTACAGTTTTAAACATTGATTTTTAAAAAAATTAAAGAACAGCTCTAAAACTAAACTGAAACAAATTACTTTATACTTCCATTTTTGTCCCCCCGTCAAATTTCCGCAATTTACGCATGCCGATCCGTTTTTATCAATTGGAAACCGTTCTAAAATACTGTCTCGATATTTCCTAGGTTCGAAGCCTAGCTTAGATATCGGTAGCTTTTTTATGTTCTGTTGCTATTTCTGGTTCACCACCATAGTGCAGGTTCTCCTAGTTTGGGGCTAGATAGATAAATGGTGTATGTATAAGCGTCATGACAACAGTCATCAAATCAAGGTAGATACCCTACGGGCGGCTAGAGATCTTTAACAATCCGCATTGGGCCAGTGTGGTAGTATGGGTTAAGCCTTCTTGCCTCAAGAAGAGATCTGTGCTCCTATAGTGGAGACGTAGAATAACAACACAAAATAATCCAAACCCATAAATTTGTTTAGATCTGATTTCAAAAATATCATCCGATCGCCACTATCATCATTGGCTCTGTGAGGCGCTTGAGAAAGCCCTCTATCACAATCTGTCTTTTGTCACCTGTATCCATTTGGTATTCAAACAAATCCTTATAATGTAATTAGTTGTCACATTAGGTACAGTAAAAATCTCAAAGTCAACAAAAAAAATGTAAAGTCAAAAAAAATTGTAAAGTAAACTACATTTATATATCGTTACAACTTTTTAGGGTTCCGTACCTAAAAAGGAAAACGGAACCCTTATAGGATCACTTTGTTGGCCGTCTGTCTGTCTGTCTGACTGACCCTTTTACTGAAGAGCGCGTGGAGGTATCAAGTAAAAATTAATATCAAACAGTTAAGTCTACGGGCACCTAATTTTGTAAAAAAAACCAAGCTTCTAATTCAATGCGAAAAAAATATGCCCAAAATACGGTAATTTTTATCGCATATTGTGACACAAATAAATCAAAACCTATATGGTACTTCCCGTTGACCTAGGAGAATTGATCTAATGATGATAAAGCTACATATAATAAGTTTGTACGGAATCCTCGGTGCGCGTGCTAGATTCGCAATTGGCCGGTTTCGACAATTTTTATTGTACTATGTGTGACAACTATTCACCGTTTACTAGATACTTTTGTCGTTGCACGTGTCATGTCAGCCTTATTATATTATATAAAATACCAATGCTTATTTGTAACTTTGTGCAAAAACATATAGAACACAGAACCCTGTTCTTTAAATTGCAAACTAATGGAACCAGTTGCAAGGAGACATGTTAAGTGCATTATCGGGTAGCAGCACCTACATACTCCCACTCATATTATGTCCAATATTTATTATGATAGTGATACAAGGTCTGACTTCGTTTATTTAGATAGCTAACTTTAAGCGGCGTCTTCGTTTTCGTAAGCTTTAGAATTTTATAATTTGCAGAAGGTACACCTTTAAGCAACAATCTTTAAACTATATAACAGAGAGAACTCTATTTAAGTTAAAAGTTTTAATAAACAATCAGACTAAAATATAATAATGAGAAAAAATCCCATTGTATAAGGTACGGCCGGCCTCTCGCTACAGTTACTACAGTAACCTAATATCCATGATTGTATATCAATTGGTATTTTTTTTTATACCACTAAAGTGGCAAACGAGCTGAAGCGGTTGCAATACCAGGGGTATAACTCGCGCGTTGCAGACCTTTCAAAAATGTAAAAACTTCTTTCTTGAAGAACCCTATACTTTAGTCCTTAGAGAAAACCTTGGAGCTCATTCCACAACCCAAGCGTTCGAGGGAAGAAATTTTCTCTGAAACCACACTGCACGCGACCATTTCGGTTCTAAAGCGTAAGAATGAATGTAGAAATATGCAATGGTAGAAAGTAGCGGAGGGCATCATTTCGAACAATTCCTAAAAAAATTTTAGTTAAAAAACGGCTCTACATTTCCAGTTGAAGATTTATTCAATCTAAGCTAGTCAGGAAGACTTCCTTCTTTATCTGACGCTCGCTGCCCCGATCGCGTGACCCACTATGGTACTGTGGTGCCTTGACTCATCAGTTTTAATCTATCAATTCATCCGTCTAGGCGCAACAAATCAATAAACAGACATACCAATACACATAGACAGAGACTACAACTGTATATCGTACCGTAAGCCCCTTTCGTTGTTACGTCAGTGTGTATGCATAGCGTCACAGTTTTTATTTCCCAAGGATTTTAACTAGTAGCTGGAAACACGCCCACATCATAACGTGGGGGACAGGATCTTTTCATGAATCACTTCAGTCTTGCGTGACAGGTGGTGAGCCCATCGCCGCCCAACTGCTTCTGATAACAGTGTATCTGGACTGAGGTCCTTATCAGCCTCATACGTCCCCATACTATTGGGGCACGGCCTACCCTCACCCAGGGCGTTTTGGACCGTAGTCCATACGCGCGCCCAGTGCCGATTGTGGACTTCGCATACGTCTTTCTTTTGACGTATGCAGGTTTCCTCTCGCTTTTTTCTTTAACGAAAAGACAGTGGTGTGAATAATCAATATACTTAAGTAATTAAGCAAAAGACTCATTGCTGCACGCCGGGTCTCGAACCTCCTTCACTCAGGATGCAAAGTGAAATCAAAACCCCTCGGCCACCACCGATCTGGACTAAGGTGGCCTTATACATGTATGTCCCATAAGTCATAAATACCATATTTAAAATAAGCGGTAAAATGAAAAATCGAGGACAGAATAATAATATGGGTTATATTTATAATTAAAATTATATAAACAAAACAATTATTGTTGGAAGCATTAATAAAGTTCTAATTATATTTTTTTTTTCAACAAATACGGTTGACAAGATCCGCCATAATTAGCGTTTTAATTTTACAGAACCCAAACACTGATAAATATAATAATGAATGCACGATTACGGGCATTGGGGCCTAGCACAATAACCCCAATGAAGAGGGAGTCGATCTATTTCGCCTCAGAGTCGTACTTATGTGAAATAGGCGTGTAAAGAGCACGGAATACACTTTTTGAAAACCGAGTGTTTAAAGGGTGTGGAATAATTCTACATTCCTTGAAAACTAAATTCCTTTTAGGTACGATACTGCCGAAACCCTTTGGTTTAGCTTGTAATCCTAGACAATACCTATTGTTCTATTTAAATTGATCACCAAATACACTTAATTCACGAACCCATGAATAAAATGAATGGCTTACCATCAGGCGGCCCGTTTGCCACCTTAGTGGTAGGTATAAAAAAAACGTCTTCAATATGTAACAAACTTATTCTCCAAATTAAATTAATTTCAATCCTTAGCGGTGAGGTAATACTGATGGTAATTTGTTATGCGATGTTGCGTGGCTATGCAATGGCATTGCCATATGAATAAACAATAAGATATGCCTATTGACACTATAGATTTTATCAAAAACCAGCCAGTCGGATCTGCGCACTAAGGACTTCTGTCCAGGGAGGCTTAGCTTTATAGACTCATATTCGTCATGTTATGCTTGGTGTACGCCAGCTTTCTGCTTAAATATCAAAGTATAAAAACCTTGTTGACAAAGCGATAACGTTTTTTTAACCTAATTTCAGAAAAAGGAGGTTTGGTTTCGACGGAGATAAGTTGTTTCAATTCTGTCATTTTGACGATTATAAACTGAAATTTGTTTAGAAGTACGAGAAGAAAAACTGAATTTGACCTTGTATTTAGTAGTTCAAGAGGCAATTAAAAATAAAATAAAATGAAAAAAATTGATCCGACTTTAAATAATGAGCCAGAATGTAAAAAATAATCTACCTAATCTATCAGACACACCAACCCTTTGCAGTAAAAATAGCTAGCAAAAAATTGTGTGTTAGCATCCAACGGCAACGGCAACGGTGTAAGCACCCACGTAGTTCAGTTACTTTTTGATAGATTATAAAAGTTTGACTAATTTGTTTTTACACTTACCTACATATTTCTAAAACGTGCGTACAAAAACTTTAACAAGTTTCCTATAGTAAACCTCACAGATAATTATAACTACTTTCTAATTTATCTAAATTATGATATTGCTGACAAAAATAGAGAAGTTATCTACGCTAATGATGTAAAATCACTTTTATTTAAACTCTTAATATTATTTACCGTAATTCTAACTAATCATATAAGTCAGTATAAATGCGATCTGTTGGTTTCTTTTTAGGGTTCTGTACACCCGAATGAAAAAAAAAAACAGCGCAACACTTATAGGATCACTCGTGTGTCTGTCTGTCTGCTTGACACAGCCAATTTGCTCTAAATCAACTGAATCGATTAGGTTCAAATTTAGTATACATCTGGTATTCTGTGACTCTAACGTGGACGTGTAATGCAAATAAAGTTATTTTTAATATAGGGATTACTTTTAGAAAAAAGTTTTGTGTGACATAAAATAAACGGATTTTTGTTATAATTTTAAAGTTATTTAAAAACCCCCACCCTTACATCTCCGAAACTACTATTTTAATAAATTTACAATTTTAAAGAAAGACAGAGAATAGTTCTTTAGTCCTATATATAATAGAAAAACCTAAGAAAAATCTATGGTCTAGAAATAACATGAAAAATCTCTTTCTATAGGGCGTAGGTACAAAGTTACAAAATCAACCGTTTTTGAAAAAAAAAAATTAAGAATCCTATTGAGTACCCTCAGTGCCCGACTCTAACTCGCACTTGACCGGTTTTCTTTGAGACAATAAAAGTTCATGGCGCCGCGCGTGAAGCCGCTAGAAAAACAAGGTATATCTTATAATGCAAACATAAAACGATCCATTTACGATACATATAAGTATAGACATACACTGACTTTGACGCTAGGCTTGGTCTTTAAACTTACAGAACCCTAAAACTATACTTATATTTTTTTCTCAAACTTGTTAAAATCATTACGAACCCCCAATTGACTTTAAAAGTATAATTCAATGAGATTAATTGCAACGATATATTCGGTACTTCTTCTAATAAGTATCTTACCTAAAATACTTTACGTAATCCTAGTGTAGATACTCGTGTATTTAAGGCGTCACTTTCTTTTACCAAGCTCATTTACGTAAGTTAACGTACTCAAACAATTCTCTAAATTGACATTTGTATTCGAGAACAATATGTGGACAGTCGTTGCATTCGCATCTATATTCTCGCTTGTCAATTGTTATACTCCATTTCCGCACTTTATGGGAATATGGTTTCCCGTAGCTAAATATCCTTACGAAGGTTCCCAGACGAAGGGATGTGAAATGGTGGAAATATATTTTGAGAATTTTATTCCGTGTCAGTGTCGTGGAATTAATGAATCTTTACCAACAATGTCGCTTACGAAGAGAAATGTTATTATTCGAAGAAATCCGGTTTTATTCGCAAATAGTTCTGAGGAGGTGACACGGATGTTGGATTCAGGTTGTGAATGTCATTCGAGTGATGGGATGGGTGGTCTTGTTATTTTCAGGCAAATAAGTGAAGGTTTCTTCTTTATGTATGAGAGTGAATGGGTTATAAGGTATACTGATAAGGATCCCAATTCTGTAGCGGTGTTTGCAAGAAAGGTGCCCAAAATGTCAGAATTAAATCTTGTTTTAACCAATACAGAAGATTTGAAGGACAGAAGAGCACGGTTGCTTTGTGATTTAAAACCATGAATAATGCAGGAACACTATTCTCAGTCAAGTAAAGAGGACACCAAGTAAAACATAAAATATTACTGGTATCTGTTCTGTATGAATAATTTTAGAATATTTCTTTGAATTTTGGATGTGAATATTGCGAATAATTTTGTTGTTAAAAATAGATTACGACTATGGATGCAGAAAATAAAACAGAATTTGTTTTGGGAGTTTATTTAATTGGTGTTTGTTATGATCAGTTAGATATTTAAGGTAACTTATTATATCACTATAAGAAACAATTTGTAAGATTAGCTTTCATTTTGCACATGTTTGTTTGCAATAAAGTAATTTTAAGTATGCCAATTGTTTTGTTTAACAAATTCTTTTTTGTATATAAGTTTATTAAAATAAAAAAAAAACGTTATACAGTTAACATAACAACAGCGAGCAAACATGGAGAAGGTTATACTCAGTGTTTCTTTAAAGGGTAAGCAAGCTGAAGTGACAATGGGCCACAGGACCGATGACCGCTGGAGCAGAAGTGTTTTAGAGTTTTCACTGACTCACCACGGATCTGCTAGCGTGCCTTGAAGAGAATGGCGGAGGACCGGGTGTGGTGGCGGTTATCGGGAAAGGTTAATGTCCAACAGTCAGCTGAAGGCTGATTGATGAAAATGTAAAACCTATTTGTTTGTTTTTCTTCAATTTTTGGCTAACGGGAATAGTTTTTTTGCAGAAATCCGCTAAGCACTATTTTTTTAAACTTTTCATCGTAACTTTGCTCTCTTGCGGAGTTAATTAAACCAAATAATTTACCTGGTTTTTAGTAAATAGTAATAAAATGACATAGGATATATATATTATCCTATGTGCTTTTCAGTCGTAAGTTAACCGTCAAAATTCTACCGAAATCTAAATTAAACAACCAAAATCTTTATAAAAGCCAGTGTTATAATATGATGTTAAATGTTGACTGTTGATAAAGCTAAGCTCATTGATATCCATTGCAGCTAAACGTTGGCACCATCTATTGATTTTCACGTTTCACAACTTTCCGCCGATTTCATATTTTTAATTTCCTGTGGGTAGATTTTATTCGTCTGTACTAATAGAATTTCTTAAAAAATAGCTGGGTTTTGACAGGCCAACATGATCAACGTGAAAAGCTAGTTTTTTATTTACATAACGTAGCAGGTTCGGCACTCGTCCAAGTTAAAATTGGCTCGAGTGGGAGTTTTTCCAATATTTGGTCGTTATTTAATTTTTTTTTGTTTCGGACTTTTGTCAGTTTGTTCTGTTAACGTTTTCCGTAGTAAGTAACTAACTTTAACTTTAACCAGTCGTCAAAAATGGAAGATTTATGAAAATTTGCTGAGGCACCTTTTTTAAATTTAACCGGCCCGTCAAAGTTAGTTATTGCAACCCAGCCTAAGTGTTGAATGTTTAACCCAGTGGTAATCGTTAAATGACTTACTTTAAAATATAACAATTTGCCTATAGGTTGGCTATTCCATATGCATATTTTTTTTATATGTATACAAATACCTACCGTGCCTAGCTTTTTGGAGATACGGTACGCACAATCAGTAAGATATAAATACGTATTCGTATTATGACATTAACCAGGACTTATAATTTAAAAGGAAAATTTGGAATACGCCTAGATTATTTCTCAAACCGGTATAAAAAAGATTAAATTAGCCCACTGCCTGTGTGCTAGGCACGGCCCGACATGGTTTTGACCCGTTCTTTAATGGTGGAAAATAATTGAGGCTAATAGATATAGGTAATTTTTATTATACTTCTATGCTGCTGGTAGATAGAAGTAAAACTGTATATTTTAGAGGGAAACAATTTTTTTTTTCATTTAAAAACACAATAATTTATTAATTGACAATTGGACCGAGATCCTGAGTTCCACAAGTAGGTCTCGCTTTTCAGAACTTAGTTCCTCGACTTCAGGGTTCCCGCCAAAAATCCGGAAATATGGTACAGTGTGGCGCCAACTTTGGCATGCGTCCTCTTATACCAGTGTCGTGTGTAGACGATTTGTTATGGGCAGTTACCTACAGATCAGGCTGCGGGCCGAGGCACGCGGGCAAGGTCTCGCGCCATGCAGCCGTAATGCGACCTTCGCAAACTGCGGCTCATATATCTTGTGGTCGGTTCTATACACTAAATAACAATTATTGATAACATCGTTTCACGGAGTTATTTGTATTTGTAATTTATTCATACTTGGGAATCATTAACATCGCCGTTTTTAGACATGTTCTTGCGAGATCCATTTATATAACGTCAGTAGGTAAGAAGTTACAATTCTAGCGTTGATCATAATTTACTTAGCCACGTGCCTGTCCTACACAATGAGATGTTCAAAAAATATATTTCAGTTCTATGTTTAGAAAATAAGCTACCCTCATTCTTATTTATTCCAAAACGGTACGCGATTGACATAAGACACCTACGTGTAAAATTACATCAAAATCGAATGGGAGATGGCAAAACTATTAGAGCTGTGACACATGTGAAGGGACATAGCAAAATTATAAGGGTCTCTCCCTCAACTGGCTCTCTATTGTTGACTTAACCTCCCCTCTGTTACGATCCTGTTACCGCTAGTATAAAACACGCACACATTTGCACTTATACATATACACGCCGTTGTAGTATAAGACGTTTCAAAGAGACCTAGAAGCGAGAATCCGCTTCGCTCTTGGCCATTATAATGAAAGTCTTTTTTATCAATCTTATACGCCCCACTGCCTGGAGCACGGCCTACTTTCACCGAGGATGATTCGATCCATAGTCCACACGCAGCCCAGTGCAGATCGTGGACTTCACATACGTCTTTTTTTCTTTGACGTAATCGCATGCAGGTTTCCTTGCGATGTTTTTCTTCACCGAAAAGCCAGTGGTGTGAATAATCAACGTACTTAAGAAATTATGAAAAAGACTCATTGGTACACTAGTTGCACCTACGATACAAGTCGAACAATACATTAGTCTATAGGTATTATTATTAAAGTATACTAATTTTAGGATCATATATTCTTTGCTTTCGAATTTAAAACCTTGGAACTGTGGTGTTCAGACATTCAATTAAGAGGCAGTACTACGTGACAGTAAAAACAAGGATGACGCAATTTGTATCTAAGCGTGCGTGAGTAGTGCAGCTACATCGCAATTCATTGATATTTTCAATTTTTGAAATACATGAAATAAATTAATAGGTTTATTATACATCATTATTATCAAAAAAATGCGTTTCCTCAGGGCTTAAAACACTATCACGGCTATACTTAAGCAAAGTTATAAACTAATAGCACTCAGAACTTTGTTGATTTCTTTGCCAAAAAAAACAGAGAAGAGGTGTCCGTACCTCGAAAGGAGAAAACGGAACCCTTATAGGATCACTTTGTTGTCCGTCCGTCTGTCAAGACTCTTTTTCTCAGGAACGCGTGGAGGTATCATGCTAAAATTTATATCACATCCTCAGGTGTACTGTCCCTTGGAGATGTGAAAAAATCAAACTTCTAATTCCGATTATGCCGCAAATTTTCAAAACTCGCAAAGGGAATCAAAATCTACAGGGTCTTCCACGTGAACTCAGAATCTTGAAATTTGGTACGAAGCAACGTCTTATAGCACAGATAAAGGAAAAATTGCGAAAACAGTAAATTTTTAGTTACATCATATATTAAAAATATTTTTAATAATATACAACAACATATTATAAGTTTGCACGGAACCCTCGGTGCGCGAGCCAGACTCGCACTTGACTTGGTCATTAAACCTTAGTCGAATCTATTCAGCAGATCTGGAGAAACCTTTGACAAAAAAAAATTTAGGTAGCATAGCCTCTTAAAGATCTCTGTAAAAAACTGATCCTCGCTTCTGGAGATGTAAGAGCAGGAGCTTACCTCTCCCAGAAACAGTTAAGCAGTGTTGCTGGTAATGCTATTCATTTTAAGAACAATGCCACAAGAAACGAATTTAGACGAGGTATTGTTTTACAATTTTCAATAATTTTTTTTATAATAAGATTCAGGAATTTAGTTTGTTTAGGTATTCATTGTTTATTTTTATTTTTAGTTACTAATTTTCAATCTTGTGAATATATTCTTTTAAATGTGATGTGTTTAGAATTGTACAATCCATACTAATATTATAAGTTGCTAAAGTAACGCTGTTTGTTTGTGTGTTACCTCTTCACGCTTAAACCGCTGAACCGATTCAGATGAAATTTGGTATGGACATAGTTTAAGTGCCGGAAAAGCACATAGGGTAGTTTTTATCCCGAAAAAATCAAAAGTTCCCGCAGGAAAACTATAGCCGAGCCTAAACAAACTATAGCTTGCTATAGCAAACTTCATTAGTATAAATTGATGAGTTGACGTAAGAATCCCACGCTGATAACCAAATTTAGGGCGGGTGGAGCCGCTGGCAATATACTTCATCAATTACCAGCTATCCCATTTATATTTTAAAAATACGAAGGTTTGGATGTTTGGTTGTATGTTACTCAATCACACTTTAACCACTGCATGGATCGGGGTGAAACTTGGCACCCATATAGGTTAGATCTTAAAATAGGACATTGGCTATTTTTCATCCCGGTAAATTCAAAAGTTTCCGCGGAAACAACTATAACCGAATTTCACGAACGAACTATAGCTGCAGATATAGAACTTCTTTAGTATGATCTAGGAGTTGCCGTAGGTATACTACGCCGATAACCAAATTTAGGGTGGGCAGAGCCGCTGGCTAAAGCTAGTGATAAATAAATCAAGTCCAACACTGATAAATACAAGAAACAAAGTTCTGTTCAAGACTGACCCAAAAAATTAGGATCTAATATTATGATGAAACATGTTCTTCTATTGCATACCACCATCATAGGATCTATAGCACATTCGAATTTCAAATTGGATTATGTACTTAGGACAAGTGATTTAGTACAGTTAATCGCGTGGTGCGTGGTGGTGTAAGCAGTGAGTGACCTGCATAAGCCGTTTTGTATAATTTTGTTTGTTTTTTTTTTGGTAAAAAAGGTGTTTTGGTTACAATGTTGAAGATAATTGCCATATTTTTTCTAGGTAATTTTTCTTGTTTATAAAAGGGGCAAGTAAAATTAAGTTTATTTAAACTGTGATCAGTAGTTATTTTGAGACAGGATCAGTTTCATCCAAAAAAAGGATAAACACCTATATAGTATTCTACAAAGTTTGGAAACAGATAAAGTACGATTACGCAATAACAATTAAATTTCAAAATAATTATTTCTGCCTGGCCGTTTTTGTAAGTGTAGAATTTATCACTTAATGGTGTTTATTTTTGCAACAATTTGTGAAACAATGTAATTCCAAGCAGCTTTAACAAAACTTGTCTTAGGTACTTATCTATATATATATATATATATATATATATATAAAAATGAATCCCTATTTCCCTTGGTCACGCCATCACGCGTGAACGGCTAAACCGATTTCGCTAATTCTTTTTCTGTTGTGTTTGTTATTGCCAGGAGAAGGTTCCAATGAAAAAAAAAAGTCAAGTGCGAGTCGGACTCGCGCACTTAGGAAAACTCAAAGACGGCTGGACCAATTCGGGTAATTTGTTTTTTCTGTGTTTGTTAGTGTTAGGGCAAGGTTTTTATGAAAGAAAAAAACGGTCAAGTGCGAGTCGGACTCGCGCACTAAGGGTATACCGATGTTAATGAAATTTTGGTAAGTTGTTATGCACATGCCGCGGAAGTTTTCTGAGAAAGAAAAAAAAGGGTTAAATGCGAGTCGGACTCGCGCAATAAGGGTGAACTGATGGTAATGAAATTTTGGTAAGCTGTTATACACATGCCGGGGAAGGTTTCTGAATTAGTACAACCCTTTCACAATAGGTTGGTTCGGAGAAATAACGTTCGCCGGGTCAGCTATTAACTTATAATTTTTAAATTTGTATGGAGATTATGACATTTTTATTTAAACCGCTATACAAATTTTTAATATATATATATGTAAGTATATATATATATATATATATATATATATATATTGTAGCTTCTTCCATCGACATTATACGTGTGGACTTTTGAAAAAAAAAGCGTTTGTTTACGGTTTTACACACAATAATATCGAAATTTATTTTTTGCTCTCTATGGAAATATTTTTCTAATAATGACGAGACACATCAACTGTAATTTTTACCCTCAAGGCTAAATATCAAGTTTTATGCATTTAGTTTAAAAAACTACGGATTACCATACACATTTCCAACCCCATTTTACTCCCTTAGAAAATTAATTTTGTTAATTTTTTTCTTAATGCTAGCGTAAGTTATAAAAAACACGTCTGTACATAATCTCAAGTCTCTGGACACAAAAATATCGGAATTCTCATATTAACTTCAATCCCCTATTTTGCCGCTTAGGAAATAATTCTTCAAAAACCGTGAAATACTTGCGTAAACTTTTGGGGAAAAAGCTTTTAACTGTGAATAGCTTTACCTACAGGAAATTCACATATAAATTTTCATCCCCTATTTTGTCGTCCTGGAGATGATTATCCGAAACTGTGAAACACTTAAACCTTAATTTTTAACCTCAAGGTCAAATACCATTTTTTATGCATTTGGCTTCAAAAATGGATTTTCATTTAAACTTTTAAACCCGCCGTAGGGGATGAATTTTGGAAAATGCTTTCTACGTTATAACAGGAAACCTATGTGAAAAATTCGCTGATACTTCAGTCGGTGAGTCAGTTTATTCCTTTATACATATATATTACAGTATATACAATTTTATATAAAACACAAGTCAACATAACTACTTTAATTATTTTTTTCACACGGTCCGCCTGATGGTAAGCGGTCACCGTGGCCTTTGAACGCTTGCAACACCAGAAGTGTCACTCGCGCGTTGCCGACCCTTCAAAAATCCAATACCTTCTTTCTTGAAGAACCCCATACTGTAGTCCTTATTTAATGACTATTGTCTGATTTTTTACATAAAAAATTATTACTGCTACTTATAAAAAAAAAAGGTTTACTTTTGTTATTTATACTATAATGAATAATATACACGATTTTTGCCAAATGCTATAAGCAAACTTTGTAAGATAAAAATATTAATTAATAAAATAGTAAAATAAAATCGAAATCCGGTACACAGAACTCAGGCACCAAATTCGTGTTGACTTGTGTTATATATAATAAAAAAAGGCATACAAGATCGTTAACCTATTCTGCATACGAATACAGAAACTAAAAACTTAACCATTAAATCACCGACAATTCTTAAGACAAATCTATAAACAGTATTACATACTATTCATTGTTAAGCACATAACATTGTAGCAAGACTAGATGCAAAACCTGCCCAAACGTCAAACACATCACTTATGAATTTACCATATAAAAAATATATTTATTTTCATAGCAAAGATGCAGTCAGTAGATAAAAAAAAGGGGCCAGGACTTGAACCTGTGATCCTAAGATTCCGTCTTTGTATCTACCACTAAGCTATCGACGTACAATAGTGGCTGGCCAAGATCCTGACTAAATTTTTGTCTTTAAAATACGCTCATTACGAACGTCGTTAACTCTTTACAGAAACTTATGAAGTCCTAGTTAACCAATTTTACAAACACACAAATCTTTATAAAATATTTACATAATCTTAGAAATCATACTATACAATGAAACATATCACAACTACTACAGTGAAGCTTACTGCTGTATTTATATCATATAAGTATAATGATTTCATTGTACGTCATACTAAATTCGTGAAGCCACAGAGTCATCGCACTTTAAAATAAATGGCCATAGACATACAACATACTTCTTACTCAACTCTCCTCTTTAAAAACTAAAAAATACGCAAAACCTTTACAGTGCAACAAACTTATCTGACCCTCATACCTTGGGAGTTTGGTCGCTAGTGTCGTTGTATGTTTTCATTCCATTTCAATATGGTGACTGTTCTTCTGATTTATGACCCCCAGGTCAGCAAAGATTGTTGCACCTGATTGTATCTTTATTCTAAATTTGTTTTCTTTTGACCCTCTGGTTGGACTGTACGTTGATATGTCAGTCAGTTTTTTAACCGACTTCAAAAAAGGAAGAGGTTCTCAATTCGGTTGTTCGTATTTTTTTTATGTATGTTCGGGCATAACTCCGTCATATATAGATATACTTTTTTTATTTAAAAAGGGTAATTTTCCGAGGTGGTACCAAATTAATGAAGTAAATTTTAAAACTTAAACTTTTGATCAAAAGAAAATAATCGGTGTTAATTTGGAACTGGTGATACGCCTTTTATGTTGATGATTGTTGTACGAGAGAAAAAGCAATTCGTCACTCAAAACTAAAAAATAAAAACTTTTTAACAAAAAAAAAACAAGCGCCTTCAAAAAGATGCACTAAAAAGGTACTTAGGTCCTTTCATGACACCAAATTCAAACTGTAATTCTGATTAGATTCTTAAAAATAAGTAATAATTTTCACCTTTTTAGTGTACCTTTTTGAAGCCGGTTGTTTTTATTGTCAAAAAGTTTTTATTCCTTAATATATACAGATTTTTATGTGATTACTACAGACAGACAGTACTACATTACTTTTCTCATTCTGAGTAGAGTTTGAAGGACAAAACGAGTATACTATAGAGGTGAGTCCGTCATAATACGAATCCAGCAATGGTCTCTCACGGCCGAGACTTGTATTGAGCTTTTCTCAAAACAGCAAATCAAAAAGCAGAAATTAAATCTATAATTTGCAAAACGTGATAACCTGGCTATGCTCGTATATTTATTAAATAAAGTCGGTCGTCACTGACCTGTTCGATATTTGAAAAAAAATAGGAAATGTTCTTTTACTATTTCGTGTTTATCCAGAATCCATGTCCTTCCTGTGTTCTTTTTTCTAATGTAATTTTACCATTTTAATAGTTTTGGATTAAATATTTTTATTGCTTCAGTATTTTTACAATTTGATTTAATGAGAGAATAAAATGTTTTATAATTTATAATAGGTCAGAATAATTTAACCTTTTGCAATTATCGCTACGTTTTAGGTGACACAGTGGTATGCCTTTTTACAAGAACACAACCATGTACGCGAGTCGTTCCTCGAAAGACTGACTTATAGGGCAATGGTAGTGGTCTAACCACAGTACAAGTAAGTCAGTTATAGCATCTAATCAAAAGACTTATATGTACATACAGACGGACGGATGGACGGATATGACGAAACTACAAGAGTTTCGTTGTTGCCACTTGACTACGGAACCCTAAAGCTGGCCATGAGAGGGTCGTACTTAGGGTCGCTCCAGAGGATGATAATTATTGCAAAATATCTAAAAACTTGTAGATCTATTTTGTTCTCTTGAAACGAAACGCAAAACTGTTTTAATTACCTATTATAATTTTATCTGATATATATAAATAATAGTATATAAACTCTTTAGAAGAGCTTTTAGGAGCTTACAATTAACGAAAAAAAACTATGCATTCTTCTTCAAAGACTTTGAAGAAAATATGTGCTATATCTATGGCTACATCATCAATGCAAATAAATATTTTTATAAAAAAGATGCAGTCAAATGATTAAAAATGTATAATGTATAATTTGAAATGAAATTTGGAATAAGTGGTGGAAGACTGTGACATACGGATAGACGGACGGAGAAGACGAAACTTGCCCAGCAGAAGCGCTTGAGTTATATTTATGAGTGCGCGCGTTGGTGTCTCTTACTTTAAAATTATTTTACAATGAGTACACGCTCTACTGGCGATGTATAAGTTGCTAAAATTTTTGACTTTATTTACGTAAGTTTATAAGTAATATTAATGACCTGTAACATTAAATTTTCAAATTTTTGTCTAGGATTTTGCGACTGAGTACCGGGTTTCCAACAAATTTAAACGTAAATGATTTTTTTCTGATTATTTTCTAGGTCTTCTGACGCAGGGCCTCTCCCAGGTACCAGTGGATTATTACCACGAGCTCCATCTCCCCCATTCTCCTCCACTGTTCCCTACTTGGACCCACGCCCCACGCACTGCTTTCAGCTGTCTTGGACGCTCAAAAGGTTACTACGCTGATGTCGATGCTGGCTGCCAGGTTAGACTCTTCATTAGGATATTTCATTTTAAAGTAACAAGTAAAGAAAAGAAAGCCGTTTTTTTATGAAAAAAAACTAATGTTTTACTAGGCTACGTCTAATTCCTGTGATATTTATAGCAGGTATAAAATAATAAGGTATATATTATTTTGTTTAGATATAATAAATAAATATTATTGGATATCTCACACAGCACCCAAAATAACAAAGCTTAATATTTGGTTTGTTTTTTTTGTTTGAAGGCGCTAACCTCTGAACCACCAGTTGGATTTGAAAATAAAAAATGATTCTTTGTTTAATAGCTCGGGCTTGTCTCATACTTGACCAAATTTAATATTTGTTATTATACTTTAGAGTTCACACTATTTTTTACTGTAAATTTGAAGTTTGTAAGTTTACTGTTTTTATGATAGAGAAAGAACAACGAAAATGTGTATCTTGTATGGGAAACTTACTTAAATTTTTGCTTTTTTAACTTTTTATTATTTTTTAGGTAATCTCTATTATAATTCATATTCTGTGACAATTTCAAGCTTCTTACTATTTCGGTCTGAAAGATAGAGCCCTTTTATGGTCGGACAGACAGAGAGCGTAGGCTTAGTAATTGTCTCCATTAGCAATCTTTTGGTGGCAAAAGGTAACACAACGCCATCTAGTTCAGCTAGTGGACATATCATTCTTTTAAGCAATGCAACGCAAAGCTAAAACTCCAAGCTGCTGGGTCCAGAATATTAAAATTTGAAAAATATGTAGGTTATTTGCGTGGCTTAAAAAGGATTTTGTAAAATGTATTCCCTAGTTTGTATGGAAATCAGTCATCAGTATCAAGTTAAATGCATAAAAATTGACAAATCACACAAACAAAACCGACAGCCAAAGAACCTGAAGAAGTCAAGATTGTCGTGAATTTGGAAAATAATCCCCTAGAAGGCTAAATAATAATAATGATATAATTTTATTTTCGAACAAATAAGCTGATAGTTGTTAGTTACAGTAAAATAAAAATAAAATAAAACAATAATAGTTAAATAGCGGTTACATTCAAACGACTGTGTAACCGCATCCAACGCTCCATCATTGGGCTGTCCCACCTATTGGCCAGTGCCTTCAGGAATAGAGAATAAAAATTTCGATAAGTTTATAGCTGAAACGAACAGTTAAAAGTTTCTTTCAAAAGTGTACGCGGTCAAAGTTGCAGGGAAATGCTAGTATTTTATATAGATAACACCCAATTAAAACTTTTACCACAAAAATTTGTTTTGTGCGGAAATGGACTCCGCATCCTCAGTACTCCGGTCACTCCTTACTGAGCTACCTCTGCACTTTCGGTACATCAGGTAGGTTCACTCCTGACTAAGCTTTTTTTTTTTTTTTTTATACCACTAAGGTGGCAAACAAGCCTACGGTCCGCCTGATGGTAAGCGGTCACCGTAGCCTATGGACGCTTGCAACACCAAGGGCATCACTCGCGCGTTGCCTTCAGAAATCTAATAACTTCTTTTTTGAAGAACCCCATACTGTAGTCCTTAGAGAAAACTTTGGCAGGGAGCTCATTCCACAACCTAAGCGTTCGCGTGAGGAAGTTTGAAGTCTGAAACCGCACTGTACGCGACCATTTCGGTTCTAAAGTGTGAGAATGAATTCCCTGCCGATGGCGAGCAGTGCGATGGTAGAAAGTAGCCGTGGGCATCATTTCAAACAATTCCTCAGAACACAACCCATTGTACAAGCGGTAGAACACACACAGGGAGGCAAAGTCTCTCCTCAGACTTAGGGGCTTGATACCGCAAGTGAGTTTAGGATCGCCGACAATTCTCACAGCCCGTCGTTGAACCGAGTCAAAACGGCCAAGGTGGTATCCGGGTGCACCCTCCCACAAATGGCAGCAGTACTCCATATGGGGCCGGACTTGCGACTTATAAAGCAGCAACCTTTGCCCCGACGTGAAGTACTGCTTCGCTCTGTTGAGTACACCAAGTTTTTTGGACGCCAGCTTTACATTGTCTAGCAAGTGATCTCGGAACTGAATATCGCTGGAGATGTGAACACCAAGGATCCCAATGCTCTTGGAGATGGAGAGGGGAGTGTTCTAGAATTTTGGGACTACAGTGAATGGGGTTTTCTAAGCGGTGAACGCGCAAACTTGTGTCTTTTAAGGGTTGAATCGGACCAAGTTTTCCCGTCCCCAGTCAGAGACCTTGGACAGACCAATCTCGATTTGAGACACAAGTTCTTCACGTTTTTCCTCCACAACAGAACGAGGGATGCTTGCACGGCCCGTGTAATAAGCGTCTCCAGTACTGTCATCTGCATAGCAATGTATGTTGTTGATCTCCAACATATAATTGATGTGCAGTAGAAAAAGTGTAGGAGACAGCACGGAGCCTTGAGGGACACCAGCATTAATGTCCATGCTATCACAGCAACTACCGTCAACTACGGCTCGTATGCGTCTGCCGGACAAAAAGCTAGCCACCCATTTGCACAAACCCTCGGGCACTCCATAAGATGGCAACTTCGATGGAAGACCCCGGAGCCAGACCCGATCGAACGCCTTCGCTATGTCTAGGCTACATGCCAATGCCTCCCCCTGTCTCTCAATGGCTAGTGCCCATCGGTGTGTAAGATACACTAGAAGGTCACCAGTGGAGCGACCGTGACGAAAGCCATATTGACGGTCGCTGATCAGGTCGTGTTTTTCTTGGTATCTCAAAAGCTGTGTGTTGATCACACGCTCCATCACCTTGGAGAGGAGAGAGGTAATAGCGATAGGCCTGGAATTCGATGGATGCACATTCGCAGTCTTCCATGAAGGCGGAAATTGCCTAGTATGGTAGGAAAGCGCAAAGAGGCGCGTGAGTACAGGACATAACTCAGGAGCACACTGCTTAAGCACCACTGCTGGTATACCGTCTGGCCCACTCGACTTATGAACGTCTAGGGAAAGCAACGCCCGCCGGACCTCTCGCTGTGTTATAGAGATTTCCGGCATGGTCTTACCGCACCACGGTAAAGTAGGTGGTACAGCGCCTTCGTCGTTCATATTCGAGTTGGAGGCAAAGAGACTGCCCAATAGATCGGCTTTCTCTTTTGCACTATGGACCAAGTCACCATCGGTCTTTCGCAGTGGTGGTAACGACGACTGGCAGAAGTTCCCCTCGGCAGCTTTAGCAAGCGACCAGAAAGCACGACTCCCAGAAGAATAGCTCGCAAGTCGCCCACCTATTTTGCCGATGAATTGGAATTTTGCTCTGGCAGTTGCTTTCTTATTGAACCTCGAGGCAGCATTTAATTTGCGTTTTAACTCAGAAATATTCGGATCATTATTATTACGAGTTGTGGTCCAAGCCTCATACGCAGTTTTCTTAAGAATTTTAGCTTCTCTGCAAGACCTATTTAATCACGGTTGTTTTTTGACGCCGGCAGCTACTCGCAGGTTAGGAATGAAACATTCCATACCAGCGAGGATTGTCTCAGTGACTGCGGCTGCGCAGACGTCAGGATCATCTGAGCTAAAGCAGAGCTGCCTCCACGGGTACAACATAAAATTCTCGCAATCTGACCCAGTCTGCCGACTTATAGTGCCACATACGACGCCAATTAGTTGGCCCAGAAGGATCGGGTTGTGTGCATGACATTTGAGTCCGAACGAGACAGTGGTCCGAAGAGCCAAGAGGCGCATCCACTGAGACGGAGTATCCGTCCGGACGTGTAGTCAGAAGGTCCAGCAAGGAGTTCGTATGGTCCTCTATATCTGGTATTCTCGTTGGAGAAAGAACCAGCTGAGAGAATCCATAGGTCAGAGCAAATTCATGAGCAGATATCCCTGCATAGTTATTGGTTCGAGAACTGAGCCACTTACGTTGGTGGGCGTTAAAGTCTCCCAAAAAGTTCTGCTGTGGGATATTGCTCTAGAACTTTGTCAGTCGTCAAACTCAGGTGCGTGAAGAGTCGAGTTACGTACGTGTCACTGCTATGAGACCTGTATAGGCACGCATAGATACGAGTGTGGCCGCCGTGATCTACGCGCACCCACAATATCGACAGGTCCCTGTCTTCAAGACTATGAAGTCGGCGACAGCAGATATCCTCCCGGACGAACATACAAACACCGGCACGATTAAAAAAATTGTGCTCGAGTTTGTAGCCGGGATAATGAAAGTATGATGTGTCGGCCGGGCAGGATATCTGCGTCTCCGTAAGAAAGAGGATGGTCGGCTGCGCAGTCTCGAGGTGATGGTGGACTGCATTAAGATTTGCGTGAATACCCCTGATATTGCAAAAATCCACATTGTATGTGGATGGAGTAGCCGCTGTAAAAACTCTTTTCCTTTTTCTATTTCTGGCCATTTAATATAAAGTTACTTAGACTAGGGATGGGGATTCACTGCACAGACAGCTAAGAAGACAAAAAGGTGCGGCACTAAGACTGCCGAATCTCAACACAGATGATACGGTTGCTGGCACGGCGGGCGGAAGGCCCCCTGAGTCCCTTCTGTTGTAGTAGCCGGGTCCACTCCGGTCTCCTTCTCCGGCACGACTACCACTTCAAAGACTTTACACAGGCTGGCGGATCAGCCTCCCAGGGCGGAGATTAAATGATCCCTGGGTTCGGGAACCCGTTTAACCTGCGGGCGGCCAGCGGTCAGCCGTTTCATCAGGTCTCCCTGACCGCCGAACCAGTCGTCTACGCAATGACAGCGATAAGCACCGCCGGTCCTCCGTTGTCCGCGCAGCGAATCCTCAAAGAGAGCTCTGGCAAACTTACTCACCGCCAGGAACACAGCACTACTCAATGTTTGTGTTATTGTGGCCGTGGTTTTCTGTAAGGTGGTGGTACTTTCCCAGTTCGGGCCGCTCATTCGAGCAAGTACTCGCTATGCCCCGCTTTATTTGTTGGGGCAGCTTATTCGAGCGAGTACTTGCAGTGCCCTACCTCTCTTAAAAGCTACATCCGCACTATCAATACATCACGTAAGGTCACTGCTAACTTATTTACCTCCTAACTCCTTTGTCCCACTATAAAATTGGGATTCTTTCTAGTATCCTATTCAATACGAGAAGATATAGAGGGCGTTAGCGGCCACTTCATCATAGTTTTATAATAATTTTATATCATGAACAAATTATGGTACAATACACCACTCATTTTTAGGCTTACCACTTCTGTTGGAGACAACGGCGAGTTAACACCGATCTCTGCGCTAATGGGACTCTCTTCAACGAACAGTTCCAAGTAAGTTGGCATCGTGCTTTGGCTGTAAATTTTTAATAATTCGAGTGTCGATGGGAGAGCCTGTATCACAGTGACGTCAAGCTGCAAGTATGAGGACACTGTACAGACCTAGGATTTTTGCGCTAATGGTTTAACGTAATAAGCACGAATTAGCAACAAAAATGTATCACTAGCCGGTTACTCATTCAATAACCAGACGTTGCTTAACTTCACATATCCAATAACGAAAGCTACTGTTCCGCAAGCTTCTTTTATGTGTGTATCCCTTAGTTAATATATTTTGCTTTAATTGTGTGTTTTATAATTTACAGGTGTGCGACCACTTTTATAACGTTCGCTGCGGATCTCCGTATGAAGATTTATAAAAAAGTATCGAATGTAATAGTGTAAATTGTATCAGCAAAGTGTAATAGTATTTTTAATTTATTTATTTATTTTGAAGGTGTTTTATTTATTAAAAAAACCGGCCAAATGCGAGTTTGGCTCGCGCACCGAGGGTTCCGTGCAAACTTATTATATGTTGTTGTATATTATTCAAAATATTTTTAATATATATGTAACTAAATATTTACGGCTTTCGCAATTTCTCCTTTATCTGTGCTATAAGATGTTGCTTTGTACCAAATTTCAAAATTCTGAGTTCACTGGAAGTACCCTGCAGGTTTTGATTCCCTTGCGAGTTTCGAAATTTTGCAGAAATTTGCGGCATAAACGACTGTATCTTTTGATTGCGTTGGCTTTAAAGTTTGATTTTTTCACAACTCCAAGGGTCAGCAGATTTGATATAAATTTTAGCTTGATACCTCCACGCGTTCCTGAGAAAAAGGGTCTTGAAAGACGGACAACAAAGTGATCCTATAAGGGTTCCGTTTTTTTCCTTTTGAGGTAAGGAACCTTAAAAAACCTGCCAAGTGCGAGTCTGGCTTGCACACCAAGGGTACTTATTATATGTTTATAGATAGTTCGTCCACCATGAGATCAAGTCTCACAGGTTTATGATCAGTTTTTGGATTTTTTTCATATTTGTTATGTA
The DNA here is from genome assembly GCA_946406115.1 of Apoda limacodes. Classification (NCBI taxonomy): domain Eukaryota; kingdom Metazoa; phylum Arthropoda; class Insecta; order Lepidoptera; family Limacodidae; genus Apoda; species Apoda limacodes. The sequence goes on from OX291540.1 coordinate 46,727,213, forward strand.
ACATCTTCCTTGTTGCTAATTTTCATGATTTTATGTCAATGGGAAGTACCCCATGGATTTTGATTTATTTGTGTCCCAATATGCGAAAAATATGACTATCCTTTTTTTGCATTGACTTAGATGTTCCATTTTTTACAACTTTAAGTGACTGTAAAATTAAATATTTGATATTAATTTCAACTTGATACTTCCACGCGTTCTTGAGTAAAAAGGCCTTGACATACAGATATACAAACTTTTTTTTAATCTGTTATACCTAGAAATTAACGATTTTTTTACCATATCTTTGATATAAGACCTTGCTTCGTGTTAAAGTTTATAATTCTAGAACAATGAGAACTATCTATAGGTTTTGATTTATATGTAAATGCCAAAATATGCGACAAAAATGGCCGTATTTCAACCGTATTTTTTTATTAAATTGACATAGAAGCTAAATTTTTTACAACTTCAAGGGACTGTTTGACAGACAGACGGACAACAAAGTGATCCTATAAGGGTTCCTTTTTAGGGTTCCGTACCTGAAAAGGAAAAAAGTGAACCTTATAGAATTTCTTTTTGTCCGTCGGTCTGTCAAAATTTTTTTTTCATAGGAACGCATGTAGGTGTCAAGTTGGAATTAATATCAAACAATTAAGACTACGATACTTTGAAGTTGTAAAAAAAATTAAGCTTGTAAGACACCGCAAAAAATAATATGCCCAAAATACGGACATTTTTGTTGCATATATCGTGACACTAATAAATCAAAACTTATGGTGCACTTCCCGTTGACCTCGAATCATGAAATTTGGCAAGAAGCAAGATTTTACATCACAAATATAGGAAAAAATCTCAAAACTGACAATAAAGGCATTAATTACCCTTTGAGACTTGATCTCCTGATGGAAAAACTATCTGCGAATAATAAGTTTGTACGAAACCCAGGATACGCGAACCACACTCGCACTTAGTGTTTTTTTTTTCTTTTGAGGTACGGGACCCTAAATATTAAAAAAAAACATCGTATTAAAAGTCATTTAATGAAATAATATCACAAGACACATACTTATATTACGTATTGAAATGTAATAGTAGTTTCTTTAATAGAAAAATATGATAAAAATATTTACAGCATTTACCAAAATGTCTAACTTGGAAAAACCACAACTTTTTATCAAACTCTAAGTAAAGCTGCAACTGCTCCTAATAAAACCATCAAAAAGCAGCTTCCAGCAAAGCTGGCTGCTCCAGGACCCTCGGTCGTATCTTCGATTTCGTTTCCTCTCATCACCCTTTCCATCTCATCCCTGATCTTCTTCTCAGAGATAGCAAGAGTTGTGGCTTCATTTACGGTTCTCATCAGAGAGTAGTTGGGGAACTCCGGTTCAGGAATATGGAGTTCCAGCCTTCCGTTGGAAACTACGTATGATATACCCTTACCTAAAGTGTCAGGTCGATTCACTGCAAAATAATAATCATATAAATCCACATGATTGTTTAATGGAGCATCACTGGAGAACGGCTACACCGATTTAGCGGATTTCATTTATGGTGTGTTTTGTAATTATCAGGACAAGGTTTGTATGATATCAAAAAACTGGTCAAGAGCGAGTTGGACTCGCGCACTAAGGGTAAAACATTTATCCCGTTGTAATTTTCGTAAGGTGTTAGGCACACGATAGGGAAGGTTTCTTTCTAAATTAGTAGAATACATTGATAACAGGTAGTGCGCCAGTCGTTTCGACAAAGTAGTTGTTTAATAAAAAAAATCTAGATAAATCGGGATAAAAGTATACATTCCTGCAGCAACCCTTTTGCAAAATATCAAATTACATCGTTGTTACACGTGCAGTGCACCGCGGTTTCACTCACGGTAAAATCGTGGGAACTCTCCATTAAGGCAAAAGTACTTTGTGTCCTTTTCCGTCACTTCAGCAATCACTGTGGCAAAAATCAGCTCAAGAGTTGTTATGCTTCACGTCGATACATATATGCGATACATAAACGACGCCCCCCCCTAAACGTAGTCTAACTTTAACGATTTAAACAAAAAAAATATAATAAAATAAAATAAGTCTGTGCATTTTAATTTTAAAAAAAAATTGTGTAGATATTGAGTAGATCAGCATCAATATCCATTAAGGAAATGCAACCAGCATTTTTTAACATGGACAATCTTTTTATTAATTTTAGATTTTATTATAGGTTTTTATAAGTAGTAAAACAAAATTGTATTGAAACATTCAGTTTACAATTGCAGTTTTTATATAAATAAAATTCATAAAAATATTGTCCATGTGCAAAAATGCTGGTTGCATTTCCTCGATGGATAGCGATGCTGATACTTTGAGCAAGAAATTAGCCAGTCTTTTTGCCACCCATAGCAAAAAACAGGCGACTGCATGTAATACTTCTTTAAAAACAAAACGGAAAAATAAAGTTTTCGTAAACTAGTTTTCCACATTTTATTGGCGATATTAAAATATATTGATTTATCTACTTACTGTCAGGCAATCCAAGGGTATTCAAAGCCTTTTTCAAAACTGGATCATCAACAAGTTTGTTGTATCTATCTAAAAAGTCTACGTATGCATCTTTAGCAGCACTACCACATGAACCCCTGAAGTCATCAGTATCCATACTCCACACCATCAGACCTTTCAGACCGTAGTCTACTGCTAATCTAAGAGTGAAACATAATGGTGATAAAATAATAGGCTTTTTGGTTCCTTTAGTCTTTGAACGTGCAGGGCCAAAGGCCTCTCCTTGAAGAAAGAAGGCTTAAGCCACAGTTTGCCAGCCGGTGCGGCTTGGCGAGTGTTGTTGAGCTAGTGGCCACTAGACTGCTAAAAAAGGCTCAATCCTCTCTTTATATTACGGTTAAAAAGATAGAGACAGATAGACAGTACAGGCTTAGTTTTTCATCGACATCATTGGGCACGGCACCCTAACAGTTTTCGTTTAACGCAAATCTTCCCTTTTCAAGGATTATGACTAGGCCACTTTCTAACATCGCTCGCAATTGCCAGGGAATGATGAAATGAAAGGGAAACCTTAATGGTCACGCAAAGAGCGGTCGAAGAGATGTTACCTTCTTCCGCGAACGCTAAGACCAGTGACAGAGCTGTGAGGTGTAACAAGCATCCATAGGTTGACGGTAGCCGCAACGTCAAGAGCTCCGTATAAATACTCACTTGACTTTCAAGGCTATGGACCGTTGATTGTCATACGATACGACTCGTTCTCCATCACGCAAGTAAGGGGTTTTGCTCGGCTCATGCCAGTAGTACATCCAAGTTAAAGTATTGTTCATGAGCTCGCTACAGATCTAAAAAGTAAGAAAAACTGGTAAAGTGCGAATTGGAATCGAGCATCAACTAAACAACAACTTAACAGCAACATAACAAGTTTTGTGTTCAATTAACAAACTACTATTTAACTGCTTACGATTTTAGTGTTCTTTGATTAAGTCAAATTAACTAGCTTTAGTTCGCAGCAACGCCTACCCTAAATTTGGTTATTGGCGTATGTGATAGCAGTAGTAGTAGATAGTAGGAAAGTTTGCTACAGCAAGCTGCAGCTGTAGTTATAGTTCTACCACGTTAAATTCGATAACTAATAGATATTGCGAATTTCATCGAAATCGTCACACCATTTTCGAGGATGCGATTACAAAAAAAAAACAAATAATTTAATACTATATAATTCTTACAGTGTACAGTACACAATCATTCATAGGCTGCGGTGAACGTTTATCGTCAGGCGGACTGTTAGCTTTAACCTTAGTGGTATATTAAAGAAAATAGGTGGTTTAAGAGGGCTAAAACAGTGCTGTTAGTTTCTTAAGGGGCTGTGCCCTTCCTATAATTTACGGTGTTGCTATGATTACTGGGACTCAGTTTCGACAATAATTTCATGAATTCGGCGTGCCTGTGGAAACGTATACAGACTTTAAACTTAAGACAGATTACCTCATTGTATCCCATAAACCCTGCTTCACGAGTAAAAGGTCCTGCAAAGCCTGCATCCTTAAGAGTAGGCGTAACACCAAATTCGATAACCTTCGTTTCTGGGTCCTTTAAAAGGAATGTTCTGCCATACAAGGGTAAACCGAGGACCAGCTTAGATCGGCTGATGCCATGGTTTATCATGTAATTGATTGTATACTCCTGTAAAATAATGTTCAAAAAAAGATCATGATTCTCAGTATTAAAATGTGCAGTTGTTAAAAGTAACTAGGGCATTTAACTAGAAGTCAATAAATTAGTTTCGGGAGTAGTTGCAGGACCACAGACATCTTAGAGAAAAAAGCTTAGACGTTATTCCACCGCGCTTGCCCTGTGTGTCAGTACACGTTGTCGCACTAGTTGTCACTTTACTATCAGAATTTCTTACCTCTTGAATTTTCGACCAGGTTGAATGACTGTTGTCATATTAAAAAAGCCACCATTATTACAGAGCATGGATTTCTAATGCTTCTATGCTTTTATTAAATTACAACATATAGCTAAAAATCCTGTTATATATAAAAAAAATAACTTTATTTAATAATCACAACGCTGCAGTGGTAATTGGCTACATTATCGTAGAAGCGTATCGGAGAGCGCAATGTGGCTTGTTACGAGATGCGGCTTTCATTTTCCATGAATACACCTGTGCCTTAGCAACGACTAAGCCAAAAAGGGTAGCTTGAAAACTCTGACTGTTGTCCTGGTAATGTCCGCAAATCAGCACTAGGTTAGTGAGATGGACTATGGCCTAAGCCTACAGAAATGCCTGTGGCCCTGAAAAAGGAACAATAAAATATGTACTCACCACATTAAAAACATCATCATTTCCCATGGGCTTTAGTGGTGCATTCGCCCCTACTACTTCGTCCCACTTTCCGTGATAGTCGTAGCACATCACATGGATTAGGTCTAGATAACGGTTCAGCTCTGGAAGATTATAAGCTGAGTCCATAACCTCCTTGCCAACTCCGAATGCAGCAGTCAGAATGTACCTTCGAGGTGTGAACGCTTGTTTAAGTTCCTGAAAATAGTAAAGGTACCATTAATAAACGTATTTGTATTTTAGGCGGTTTCATCTAGTCTGCTCACTAGTTTAATAAACTTTGTATGTTTGAACGTACTGATCTCAGGAGCTTCGGGTCGTCGATAAACTGAGTTAGGTACTTTAGGGTAGGGTCTAGTGAGTCTAGTCAATCGTAATGGCGATGGGCACACTAGGCACGCTGGACCAAATCAAAAGCTATGTTGCGGCGATGAGAAAACCACCTTTCTCGCAGGTCTAAGGTGGTAGGTGAAACGGGGAGAGGGAGTAAAACTGTAATGTAAAAGCTTGTGGCCAAGTGTAACTTTTCTAATTGAAATAAGCAGTCGTCAAGCCAAGTAAGAGGCCTTAGCGGGGCTGGATAAATCTGACGACCGACCAACCTGCACCAGGCCAGCCTGGTGGAATATGACCAAGCCTCCTTCCTCCTCCTTTAAGAAGAGGTCTGTGTACCAGCAGTGGGGTTTATAACAGATGAGGCATATAAGCTATACTCTTTTTCCTTGTGAAATTATATTGGACAAACAATTACCTTTACTAAAGCGACGAAGTTCGCCTTGTCTTCAGGTTTGCCATTATTTCTTGTAGGGTACTCCCAATCCAGGTCTAACCCATCGAATTTGTAAGTACTGGAATAAAAGGAAATTAATTCTTAGGGTTTTGAACCCAAAATAGGCTCATAGATTCGTCATGTTCGTCTGCTACTAGAAGTTTCTGCCATTTTAGATTCTGTGATCGTCTCAGAAGGATCGCGTAATCCAGTAATATTTGTCTATAGTTTGCTATATGTGCAAAGTTATTGCATTTTGTGTTGAGAAGTAAATAAATAAATTCCGTATGATATCGATGTTCAAAAACTCTTAGCTGTTTTTATGGTTAGGCAACTATAATCTATTTGGTGTAATTTACATGTCTGTCCATCTGCGTGTGTCATAGTTTATAACCATATTAACCCCTGTCTAATACTGACTTATTTATTATAGTTCATACAAATTCTGCAAAGGGGGAATATCATGGTGTCCCTTTGTAAAAATCCTCCAAGTCATGCCCACGATGAACTCACCACCTGTTACGTAGGACTAAAGTAGTCAGTGAAAAGCTGTTGCTCATATTATGATCTGGGTACGTATACAGCCACTGTTTATCCACCTCAAGGGATTAAAGCTGCGTCGTTATAAGAACATACATACTCAATAACTGGTAAAACTATCGACTTGAAATTTGACCAGATTTCAGAGTAGAATTTTAGCAGAAGCGGAAGAAAATATGATACTAATAATAATAATAGTAAAGGTAGTTAGCTCACTCCAAAAATACCAAGACGCTGTTGATGAAGGTTTGCCTATTTTCCTGAGTAAACGCCATATTGGAGTAATTGGTTGACCCTTCATTCCAACCACCAATGGCGATCGTCACAGTGAGATGGGGATAATTCACTTTAAGATCCACCAGACCTTTGTACCCGCTTTTCCCAGAATTCTTTTCAATGTCTTGCCAAGGATCTGTTAAGAAAATGAAGAATTTTTAATCACGCCGGAGAAGATTTCGCGTAATTTGTGGCTACTAGCATTGCAATAACAAATGTCGTAACATAAGTAACAATATTTGCTTCCACATGCAACTTCTCGAGCGATTACACGATCGTTGCAGGTAGAGTCGACTCAAGATGTTGTGAAGATTGGCTATACTGCCTGTAGCTAATACCTTTATGGCGTTATTAAAATCTATCTACCAATATACACATATTATATTATATAAACGAACAACGACAACTCTCCTCACGCGATTGGACTAGGTTTACATATTGGGGTGTCATATATCACATTCTGTTCGTCAGTAAAAATAAAATAGAACTAACCTTAAGCTTTTAAAAGAAGAATCGGAAAGATTTGAGGTTATATTTTCGTAAATGTTATTTTATTTTACTGTTATGTATATTTTAATACGTATCTTTCAAGAATTACGGCTAGTATTGGCCACACCCTAGAGTACACCCTTGAGATTGCAAACCGTTTTTATCTCGTTATCCACAATGAAACATCTATAGGTTAAATTGCCTTGTTTAGGTTATTTTACTGGCTTGATATATTTGGCTAGAATGTGCCGGGTTATATACCTTCAGAAAAAATATTATAAAAAATCAATAATTTTTTAAAATAAATTTTTGATGTCACTTTAACGTACTTTATTCTTATAATTTATATAATTTACCAAAACTTTAAAAATGAATGTGATGGTACTCAATAATTACAATATGGTACAATACACTCATTCAAGGACTTGATTATCATATTTTTCTAGCCCAAAATCTATAGTATTATTAATATAATTAATCTATTGTTTTTATTTAAACGCCCGAATTTCTTGAACAAGCAGCCGGATTTGAAAAATTATTTTATATTTATAGGCTATATTACTTTACGCTGTAGCCCTTAGGAGAAGAGCAACGCGGGTAAAACCATGGAAACTGCTAGTTTATTATGGTAGCTTTAGTTACCTACCAAGACTTCTTATAGTGTAGTCGGTAGCGTTAAGTCCTGCAAAGGCGTATACCAAATGTGTACAGAGGGTTGGGTCAATATTTGTGATATTAAAGCTTCCAGCTTCGGGCCTGTACACAGCCCAGCTTGATACGTAGCACACCACAACCTTATCATGTTTTGGACCTGGAAAAATAAAAGGTAACAATGTAGCAACTAAGGTTATTAAGTAATTATATAGGGCTTGGAGAACTCGTGACCCAGTGACATATGTCTATTGGAAGCGATATGCGCAGTAAAGCACTGTCGGCCGTGGTCAGGCATCGCCACTGGCATATGTAAGAAATTACCTAAGAATAGGCGGTGTTGAATTTGAAGAAATATTAAGTTTAGTAACTCAAAATAGTAGGTAATAATTACCGTAAATTTGTATTAAAAAAATATGCAATAGGTATTTATTTTGATTTTTGGGTTCACCAAAAAGTAAATTAATTTATTTATTGATTCCTCCATTCATTCATACATTTATTCATCAAGTACCTACTCTTTAAAAGTGTTTTTCGTTTAATAGAACATCATAGGTCTTGCTCTTGCGGTTTCTTGGCATTGGTGGTTGACATAGTATTATTCATTGAATTGATTCACTAATAATGAATCACATTAATATCTAGCGAATTATTAATGTAAGTAAGTACAGTTTACTGAGAACACGCAAAATATACTAAACCGCAAAATGATAACATCAAATTTGTAATTTAATTTCAAATTATTGCTATTTTATACTTAATAGTTTTGCAATGTTTTTCCGTCTGTCTTTCTGTCCGCAGCTTAGCTCAGAGATCATTATTAGTACTAGAAAGCTGTAATTTTGCATGGGTACACATTTACATTAGGCCAACTAAGTGCTTTTTAGGGGAGGTATCCCCTACGCGTAAAGTGGTGATAATTTTTTTTTTCGTCAACCCCGTAGTGTGACGTGTCGTTGGCTCGTTTTAAAATAGTGAGGGTGCGTGAAAGCCATTTTTCGATTCAGCAATGCGTTTGCGAAATATTGAGCTTTAAAACGCAAATTTGATGAGTCAACATGAAACTGAACATAACTTATATAAATAAATACTTCTTTAGCAAAGATGCAGTCAAAAGATTAATCGAGCCAGGACTTGAACCTGCAACCCTATTCACTGCAGCTTTTTCTTTCGCAAAATAACTTTTAAAAAATAAAATAAAAGTAGGTAGGTAGGTTCGCTGTGTTGTAATATTAAGAGGGCGCCTTGCAGCGGGCTTTAAACAAACGAATATCTCATTTGTTTTTGACATTCACTGATCAATCACTGTGAAATTGTTTAGTCATAATCCCGAGCCGAATACTTATGTATAAAAAACTAGAATCCTGTATAATTTTGAACTATAAAATAAATATAGAAAACTGGCACACTGCAGACCTAGATATTTATTACTAGAACATGTCTTCAAAATTTCGTGCTGTTTGATCAGCAAAAAATAAGTGAGAAATTCGTTTGTATTAAGCACGCACGGACGCGCTCCGAATCGTTTTTTCTTAAAAACCAGCCGAGTACATGTCGTACAGTGCAACAAATTTTTCTGACCTTCTGACATTGGGTGTTTGGTCGCTGGTGTCGTTGTAAGTTCACACCATTTGAATATGGCGGCTGTAGTTTTGATTTTTGACTACCGGATCGGAAAAGTTTGTTTCAGTTTGTTTGTTTGTAAGTTTACTCGCATTCAGTTAGGGTAATTTTACATTCCACGAATATTTGTAAAAATTGTAAACCGATTTGGTTCAAACACTACAGGATGTTTAAGCGTCAAGCGTCGTCACTCCAATGCTTTGTTCGAACGTAAATATGTAATCCTTTCGCGTTACTCTGTCAAAGAAAAATCAAAATGTCGTAGAACCTATTCTAAAATTATTTACTTTTAAGAATATCGCGCCTGAGACGTTTGGTTGATTCATATCAGTCATAGTTCGTGTCTAAAAGCCAACTTACTTAGTAAGCCGATCCGATTTAAAATTGACAGAAAAAAATGATGACATTGTTAACTAACTACGTGAGTTTTTAACTGATGTAGCTGCTGCAAATTTTATAATGCTTTTAAAAAAACGTGCTCAACCCATTGTAAAGGGGCGTTGAACCGCTTAGGCTGTAGACCGTTAAGGTATCACACCATTTAGGTGAGTTATTCTTGATTTTGCGAATAACATGCTCTATAAATTCTTTTAGTCATCGAAAGTCTTAAGATATTTTAAATTGTGACATATATATTTATTTATCTGCCACACCTATGTTTAATAAGTGGAAGTCGAAAATAAAACCCGACAACTCAAATCACACCGAAGACGAAAAAATTACTTTATATGGAATGTGGTCTCGATGACCTTTCATTCGATACAATTTCAATTGATTTTTTAAAGTTGTTCGATATTGAATTTTATTGACGTTACATAATCTATGACACCTAGACCACTAAGACTAAGTTAACGACACCTTATTTATCAACGATCAGTAGCATAGGAGCTACACAGAAACATATGAAAATGCTAAAAAACATACATCGACTGCTTCATTATACATTTTCGAAATCTTTGGATAAAAACCATTCATTGGTATATCCCTTACAGTCTAGTTGGTAATGCGGCCAGCTACTGCGCAGCGGGCGTGGGTTCGATTTCCGCAGTAGACAAACATTTATGTCATAGTATAAACATTTGTTTTTGTCTTGAGTCTGGGTGTATTTATGTATGTATTTACATAAAAAAAGTAATATTTATGTATTTGTATCCGTTGTTTAGCACCCATAACACAAGCTTTGCTTACTTTGGGGCCAGAGACGGCGCTGTGTGTAATGCCCAAAAATATTTATTATTATTTATTTATATATAAAAGTTCACACAAATAGAAAAGATTAAAAGTACCTACAACTTTAAACCAAAAAACCCCCTAAATATTCAACCTAACTAAATTAAATAACCTAATCAAAAATCAATACACATAACAAAAAAATTAACACCTTGCACTTTGGGGAAGGACATAGGCTGCTAAAAACGTCAAGTGTGAGTTAAAATATCACACAGAGGGTTAAAAGAACTTGGGATGAACTGCTAATAAGAGATAGCTACTTAAAAAAGTCGTGTTAGTCGAATTAGCGTAAACAGGATAAATAAGAATTGGACTAAACCGCTGAGCCGAAAACCTGGTCAGGCTCACTATTAGTAGGTATCAATATAACGAGTGAGCGTCACTCGTTTTTTACCTGTTTTATTTTTTAGACACTTTGATCGCGCAACGACAGATCGGTGACCGTGGAATATTTCACTTATTAATTCAATGTTGACCTTTTTATATAAAACGTAACTTATTGAGTTGGCAGTATATTTATACTAATTTATTTATTTATTTAGCTATTACTTAGCTTATTATCGCGAATTTGTCGTCGTGAATTTTAGAAAAAAACTCAGCTTTCGTACATGCTAAAAACTGTTTAAACCTTTTATTATTTGAATCTTACAATATTTTGATTTTCATCCCTTATTTCATCCCTTTAAAAGATGCTTTTTTAGAAATAGTGAAACATGTCAATCCTTTTTTTGAACCTTAAGGCCAAATACCAATTTTTATGCATAAAGTTTCAAAAATAAAGTGTTTCCACACAATAATGTCCAACTTAGGGGTTGCAGTATGCGAAATCCTTTATTAGTGCTCGCCTACGTTATAACAGGAACCGTGTAAACGCTGTGCGTTGATATATCTTATATTAAATAACTCGTGCATGGGGAAAGATACAGTACGAGGGCCAAGGGTTGCCTATGAAATTCCAAGTTTGCGGGCTACGGTAGGTAACTGCCTAGCATTACGCGAACCGTAAGCTTGTTCGCCATTCTATATTTTATAGTGTACAGTAAAGGAGAATCATTTCTTAATTCATACTGGTTTCCAACTTTGTAATAGCTGTATCTTTTCAAACTTTATAGGTTAAATGCTAAAATTTACATAAATAAATTTGTAAAAATAAGAGGTATCTACATTACGAGGTTCCTAAACACTATGCCTATTTTTTTATGTTTTTTGTTTTTGCTTTATAGTAATAAAAGATAAATCTTTCAAACTAACAGTGGATATAGAGCATACTCTTATGTCAAATATTATAACAAAACAAAAGCAACAAAAACCTTATGAAAAATTCTCGATTAAGTTTATTAATTGGCTACAAAAAGGAATAAAATCTTATAAACAGCTTATTCTAGGAGGTGAATTTAAGAAAACGAGTAATCTTGGTTAAAATCTGACCTTTCTTTATCTTGTTAAATTCCATTCTAATTTCTAAGCCTAAATCATTTGAATTAACGAAAAGACAATTAGGTTAATACATTCTTACATGTTGTGAAATTTTATATGTCTTGTTATCTTAAAGTGTCGTAGGAATCACTTCTGTCTTAGCAGATAGCATCAACGGCCACGTCATATAAAATTCCACATTATATATTGTGACATCAGAAATCTTTTATCAGATTGTTTTTTTTTTACTAAGGTGGCTTTTCGATATCTTTAATAGTTTTGCTTGATTCATGGGTTTCACGCCAGGGTCATCAGGTACTCCAGATCTTCAAAAATCTAGGTTTTGATAGTTTTCCCTTTATATGAGTAGTAAACCTTATTTCTATGCTAAGATTCAGCTCTCTAGATTTTGGTTAAGTACAAGTTTTATTTTTAGTTCTAAGAATTACTCACTCAGTCAATCAACGTCGAATTTTCGTAACTTTGCATCGCTATAACTTCTAAACCAATGAAGCTTTAAACATGTAATTGTCGGGTTCCTATTAGTTCCTTTATCTAATTAAATAAATCGGCGGTGGTGGCCGAGGGGTTCCGATTGTAGGCGGGTTGCCTTTGATGAGCCTTTTTCTGAATTTCTCAAGTATATTAATTATTTACACCACTGGGTCTTCGATGAAGGAAAATATCACGAGGAAACCTGCATCCGTCAGAAAAAGAAGTATGTGAAGTCTGCAAGCCCCGCCTGTGGACTGTGGCCCAAAACGAGCCCCAACAATAGGGACGTATGAGGCTGATAAGGAAATTTAATAGACATAATTTTAGCATTCTTCAATCACCTAGTGCTGCTATACAGAGGCGTGAAAATATGCCGTAATGCTTCCGGAAAAGAATGGATACCTACGTCAGTTTGCCTTACGCTGGAGACTTGCGGGGGCACGGTGGAGGTATTGGCTAAGTTTCTGGATTGATAGGACTTACTATTAAACAGACTTACAAATCCAGAACATATTCGTATGGCTATATATATGTTTGTATTTAAGGGTTTCGTTGATCAATAAGCCTACTCTGTCTGTCTGTCTGACCAATAAAGGGCACTATATTTCGGACTGTTCGATAAAAGTCCCACAGAATATGTGTTGTGATGGCAGATTACCTAACAAATTATTTTTATGTTCGGTTTAGAATTCCAACGAAAGATAAAATTAAAATAACCTGTTTAGTTCTGCTCTACACCCAAGTATTGTGTACCTACTTGTTTATAGTTCGTTATCTATTAGTTTAACAAAAACTTCTTTTCAAAAAGATAAAATTAACAATGGCATATTTTTTTGTAAATCCGACCAAGTGCGAAGAATTAGACTCGACTGAAAGATCCGTATCATCACACAATGGCGCAAACTAGACTCGCACTGGGCTGGTTCTTTTTATTTATAGATTTTCATTAGAGCTTATAGTTATATACAATCATCCCAACTATTTTTATTACTACTCTTTGTTTTTTGTTCATATTTGTTAGTAAATGCGCCATAATAAAACATATTCTGTAAGCATTTCAGCCTTTTTACTATTATGGTTTGGAAGATAGAGCTCTGAGGGGTATGCGATTCGCGGCGCCCCGCACGCAATGTGCTTCATACAAACGAATTTTACAGTAAACTTGTTTTTAAAATTTATTGACATATAGAAACACAGTTAAATTTTGTAGACATGATCTAAAGTTGAATGTAAGTTTTCCAAAGTCCTAGAAAATGCTTTTATTACCCTAAAATATATTTTGAGACAATTAGTATGAAAAACTAGAATCCTTCATAACTCTTAACCTATACAATTTAAAAGAAAACTAGTGCAATATTCCTAAGTGCGGTCATTTTTTCCCTTGCGCCCCCTTTTAGTTACTCTGACCCAATGCAGACATAGATATTTATTCCTAGAATACGTATTCAAAATTAAATGGTGTTTAAATAGTAAGTGTCAAAAAAAGTGGTAAATTTGTTTGTATGAAGCAAGCTGTTATATACAACGAATCGTATTCTTTTAAAAGGAAAGTCAGACAGACAGACACCGTAGGCTTATATAGGGTCCCGTTGGCACACATTAGTTACGGCACCTAAGCTCTGCGCTATGCGACCCTTTCAACTTCTATGGTCACAATAATTTTGTAAAACCTATCGTTATACTTACTTTTTATAGTTCGTTATTCGATTGGCAAAAAGACCCCGAAATAGATTATTCCCCGGGTATTTAAGCAAGTAGGTACATGGTAAAATTACGATTTGCAAAACTTCAAGGTTAATAATACTGTTGACTAAAGAAGACCGATATTGCTTATGTTCTTGCATCCTTACAATATTACCGAATTACAAGATCAAGACCAATGGAAGTCTTTATGGAACACTTTTCAAAGTATAAATGACTACCCCATTGTACCCCTTTTATGTTACTTTGTATATTGATATAAGGTCCTTAATGAAACAGACAAAGAGACTTTGAATTTTATAAATTGTTAAGTTTTTCCATTTATATAATTACAAACACATTTGTAAACACGTACAAGCGTTAAGTACCTATAATGAACTTAATTATATTTTATACTTTTATTTTCGGAACAGGTAAGAGAATGAATCATTTGAAATGGCATAAGGTAGTTTCGTATATAACAGAACAAAAATTGTTAGTCGTGCATAAACAAAAGAAAACTCGCATTGCGCTTGACTTAAATAACTACGTATCGAAGTTTGGTGATGTAAATAAATCGTAATAAGTTTAAATTAAAAAAAAAATCTGAACAAATCAACTTACCACCGGTCTGGCCATACATAACTGACACCATCATTGAAGCAATGAGGAAAAACAAACTATAACTTTCCGGCATTTTGGTAAACCAAATTGGGCTTAACAATCTATTGTCTTTAGCCTTTAATTTGTAATTAAAAAAAAAACAATTTAAATTTAGAATACGTAGTCGAGACTTCGCAACATTCTCGTTGACTGAGGTGGCCAGACATTAAACGTTTCACTGAATATACCGGTTACATTAAGAAACACTCGAATTTAACTGTTATTTGATTACGTTAGAGTTCAAAATTAGTTTTGCAAGCATTTAAGACCGGTTGAGTTAATGTGTTATTCTCTGTCACTTGATTTCGAACTCTTCTACTATACGAAATACGATTATAAATTAAAAGTTATGTAAAGTGATATAGTAGTGTTATACACTATTCCCGTATTTTTGAAAGTGGCTCGATTGGAATCTTTCCACATTATTAAGCATTTGTGGAAATACTTTTTTACAGATATTGTGCTTAGTTGATCCATTTGCCAAAATATAAAAACCGTTTGTTTTTACATCCTTTAGCAAAAAGTATAGGTTAGGTCACTAAACTGATGTGGCAGCTGTCGATGGCGGCAAAAAATATAAAGGGACATAGTTTACACACGGTTGCGATGGTAATAAAGGATTTTGGTTAAAAGAAATTATTTTATTAAATTGTTATTAAGTACTCGCAAATTTATCTGCGAAAAGATTTGTGTTACTAAACGGAACTTGCAATTGCCAGTAACGTCATCTTTGACTTATATCACAATATGTCTGCCGGTATACAGTGACGTCCGCTTTTCGTGGCACAGGGCTCACACATAGCTGGATTAGCAAATAGACTATATTACGAATTCAATCCAGGCAAGCATTACCAACTTTCGGATAAAATATAGTATATCTGGTTTTTAAGGGGGTAAATAAAGAGTACGAATTAATAAAAGTATTATATATTGTAATTTAAAAAAATGATTTTTTTTTGTACTTTCTTCATCATATTACTTCTGTCATATTTGACGTAATGCGTTGAAGCGAACTTTGTTCCAAAAAGTGTCAGAAGTTATTAAAATGATGTTTTTTAGTTTTCCGGATAGTAGAGTTAGAACAGCTTAGGTACCTGTCCTTACAAACTAAGCCTTACAATCTAGCCAAGAGTAAAAAGTCATATTTTTTTTATATTTTTAAACTATTTTATAGCGTAAACTATGAGTGTTATAGTAGATTATATATGATATGATATATTACACCTACATAAAATAGAGGAACCATAGATAAGACTGAGTTAAGAGGTATTAACACAAGTCATATTAAGTTTTGCAAACTAAATCATTAAACGAAATAAAAAATTACTGTACAATAAGGGTACCACATTCCATAAAAATCTGGCACAGGTTTTTAGTGCAGCACTCTTTAAAAAAACTATTTAACATGTCAATGTATTGCCCAGCAGAAATGCCCCCTACAGTTTTCTGAAAGTTACTCACCATCAAGTCTAAAAGGTTTAGGAACATCTAATTCAAATATTTCATACGGTTTTCGCCATATAGCTAAGTTATACAGTTTTGGTCGTGAGCTCTATGACTATTAAGCATGTATAATATAAATTTACAGTTATACCCGTAAATTTAATGTATATAGGTAGTAGGGTATCTGTATAGTATTTTTTTAAAGCACATAATGCGTTAAATTTTGCTTATTAATTTTGAGAAATAATTTATTAATCAGTCTCGATTTTCTCAATGGCCGGTCTTGAACATCCTGCTTCGGGTAGCTATTTATAGGCCAGGGACTTTATTGGAAACAGTCTCGAGCTATACGAACTCTAGTTTTCGAGACAAAAATGTATTGAAGTCTGACTTATCTCTCGAAACCCGTGGATGTATTTGCATACATTTTTTTCTCGAATTCCAGAGTCTGAATAGCTCGAGACTGGTCCCAGTAAGGTCCCTGAGAGCTTATGATGAAAAAGTCTGGAGTACTCAGGTCCTCGCTTTCTCGAGGGCAAAATTTATGGAAGTAAATCTCACCACCCGAGACCTAAAAACTAAGT
Organism: Apoda limacodes; assembly: GCA_946406115.1. Lineage (NCBI taxonomy): Eukaryota > Metazoa > Arthropoda > Insecta > Lepidoptera > Limacodidae > Apoda > Apoda limacodes. The sequence continues at coordinate 46,743,887 of OX291540.1, forward strand.
CTAAGAACTGAAATGGACTATGACAGACATCCTTAGAATCCACCGGAATCAGAATTTTTATTTATAAGACAACTACGTTTTAATTCGGTTAAATCAGCGTAGGATACCATGATTATGGTAAGAAAGTTGGCTTTAGTTGTAGCTCGTTTACGTGGAATTCGGTTATAGTTATTCCTGTGGGAACTTTTGAGTATTGCGGAATGGCCTTTCTCCGTATCTTTAATTATCTATGTCCAACATTACAAATTATGCTTTATTATGGTATACGTTGCGACCCGACAAGAATGGACAAAATCACTTGAAACTAACAAAATCACTTTTGCATATATAATGTTAGTATGGATATGTAATGTTATTGCTTTATTTGCAGAACCATCGTGACACTTATGACCGAAGGGGTAGTACCCGGCACAAACCGGAGTTGCAAAAAGACAACTTAATTTACAAAGTGTTGCAGTATCTATTGATTTACTTACCAGGAAAAAACCCAAGATTTTTAACTTGACAGACCAGCATTTTTATTACTTTTAAAGAATCTAAATTTTATGGTTTATATGGGGTATACCAAACAGGTTTATTTTAGATTAATTTCATCCGCGTGGATCATGTGCTCTATCTCCAGTAAATAACTCTAATTGGATTTGTATGAAATTATGTTTCTGTTAAGTTTAACCCCAAAAAAACAAAACTAAAAGTCATATTAGTTGAATAGTGTGAACCATAAAAACAGACAGACAAACAAGAATTCTATGAAAAAAGTTTTGGGTTCAGGAGACATCTAATTAGCCAAAAATTAAAAATTCGCTAATTAGACAATCTAAAATATTCAAAGTGCAACCAGGCGGCCTTATCGCTATTACAGTTACAAGTAGTGCTACCATCGTCCAAATTTCTCCGGAGAAGTCCAGTCATGAGGCCTCCTGTCCGGACCCTGTCCGGATTTGACATTTGTCCGGATTGACATTGACTTATACAGCATTTTTTTAAAAAAATAATTAATATTTGACCAATTAATCAGTCATGACTCATCTCAACTAATAACAATTGACTTATAGTTTAAACTTTCACCATAATTAGGATTTGATCATTTATTTGATTATATGACTATGTCCAGACTTTTTTTGAAATGTCAGCCTTTTATTTAATATTGAAATGGTAACCAAGTATGTTGCTATGAAAGCAAGTAGTGCGCAGGAAGATAAATGTTAAAAAGAAAAAATATAATAATTAAACTGATTAGTTAATTCCAATTAGTTTTTCAGAGACATCTTCAACGTACAGTTTCATTTTTTCAAAAAACTAATTTATTAAATGACTACATACATACTTATACTAACAACTTAGACTTTTGAAAAATCGGTCCAGTGGTTCGAAAGATTCTCCTCCACATATGTATAAACAAACTTACAAAATCCCCTCTTCTTATAATATTAGTATAGACTAGTAAAGGGTTATATAGATATAAAATTCTTACCTTTTGGCGTAGAAAAATGTAAGTCACACTAAAATAAAATAATTGATTTCTTTATACATTTAATTTCAAACGAATTGCACATTCGAATACAAATAAATAACAACATTAAATAGGAGATCAAAATTAGTTAATGAATAATTAGGAAAATTCAATGTAATGGCAAGTTTAAACTGTACACAATACATAGGTACTCATTTATATAATATGCATACCTACATTCAGTAATAAGTAAAAATATATATAGTGCAACCACTGTTCTGACCTTCTGACCTTGGATCTTGGTCGCTAGTGTCACTGGAAGTTAACTCTATTTCAATATGGCGACAGTAGTTTTGATTTTTGACCACCGGATCAGCAAAGTTTGTTGCGCTGTAATGGTTTTGGAAGCGTATCTATAGAAGTTTTTGGCATGATAGGCCACTCAAAAGTCGTATCTACGATGGTTTCTTTTTAATGGTACACAAATTAATGTACAGTGCAACAAACTTATCTGACCTGGTGTATAGATGCTAGTATCGTGTAAGTTCACACCATTTTAATATGGCTGCTATACTTTTGATTTTTGACCACTGGATCAGAAAAACTTGTTGCACTTAAAAACAAAATGTTAAACTATTTTTTCTGTCATTTGTTTAAGTACACTCTCTAAAGATTATTTATCTATCACTGAATGTAATGACAATCTAATTTTCAATTGTAATTAAGGATTGCTGTGAGTGGAATTTATTGGAATCGTTGTCCAGAGTAAGCCCCCAGACACTTGGTATCAGAAGCAGTGTTGTGACGATGGGCTCACCCCCTGTCCCGTAGTATTAGAGTGGTTGTAGAAAAGAGGCTGGCCACCACTTTAGGATGTGGGTGTGTTTTCAGCTACTGGTAACCCCCTTTGAGGGAGTAACAAAAACCATGAGGATAAATATACATAATAAAAATTAATTGGGCTTCAATTTTAACAAATTTACTTTCAAATATTCTATTATCACTTGTTGCTTTAAAAAAAAATCTCTACTAATCTACAAATAAATTATTCAATAAATAACTTATTAATAATGAAATAAATAAATATGTTTTGTTCTAACATACCTCGTCTTTTCCAAGAAAAGGGCTCAACTTGGTCGAAAAAATGTTTACATTTTCTCCCGCGAAGTACCCAAAAACATAATAAAATAATGACACTGATCTGTACAACGATGTTATACCTTTGGACCTGGTGTTAGATTACTCCAGGCTACTTTATGTTGTAGTAAAACATATAAAAATAATTTTATCATTGTTCAACTAGACTGTTGCATGTCGCTCTAAAATGGCTGATTTACACGATGCTAGTAAGAGTACTCAGTTATAACATTATTTTTAGTACAATCTAATAAAAAAAAATGTTATACGTACTTCGTGGAGTGTGGTTAAAGTCCGAACTGTTTTCATCTAAATTTATTCAGGGTCAGTTAGGTATTTAATTTGTACGGTTATTACTATCAACCTAACCTATCCAAAACTACTGATAAATTATGTTATCAAATCGCAGAAACTTTTACTACGTAGTTCTGTTATCAATATCACCGTAGTTTGTTTAGATTTTGAGCCTTTGTTTCATTTTTTTTTAAATTCAGTTAACTACTGACTTTGCCTAGGTTACGTTAGGTTAGTAGTTTTTATCATAGAGAAAAAACATTAGGATTAAAATAATTGTAGCTAATATTTTGGACTTTTACCACACTTCGGGCTTTTACAGTAACATATGTATACATACATATACAAAGCATAATACTGAGTATATCCAATGACATGATTTTTATTGTTAAAATCATAACAAAAATTCTGATACTAGGACCTCTAACTGAGATCGTGTAAACTAGCCAAAAGGTCCATTTAGAATTAACTTTCCCTAAAAACTGCTGTTATTCTAAAAGTCAACATAGTTAAGAGCTGAGGCAATGACGGCCCGGATCCATCCAGCCGTGACCTTTACGTTATGGTAGATCCCAGGCTGGTGGTCTACTCCGCATCCGAAACCAGCTGAAGTGATGCCAACCAAGTAGTAGCGACTGTTGTCGAGGACTATAAGGGGACCACCAGAATCACCTGGAAAGGAAGTAAATTATTTATTCCCTAATTTAACTTAGTCTAACTTTAGTCTAGACTTTAAGTCTTCAAGAACTGGCAAAGAGGGTAGTTATTCTGTTTGTTGAGGCCTATTCCTTGACGCAACTCTAAAAATCTGCTTTCTTCATTATTTATAAAAGATTATTGGAACAGAAAACTGACAGAAGAGTGGGATTTGCAGCCTAAAAAGTCTGCAAAAAACTTTGTAAAATAGGCCCCAATTCTTTAATTTAAGTGGTTATTACTCTAAAGCTGGTAATTTACGACGTACGGGACATGAGTAATGCCACCTTAGTACACACAGACACTCCGCATCAAAACAGTGTTGCGCTCGATGTGCTCACCACCTGTCATTACATCACCATACAGGATTAAAGTGGTTGGTAAAAAATAATCTGTAGGTACTCTTAAATGTAATGATGTGTATTTAGCCACTGGTTACCGCATTTTGAAGATTTAGGCCGTACCTAAAGATATACAATTCGAACTTCTAAAACAGCAAAATGTAGTATTAACTACGTTTTATAGTATTCACGATGTAAATGTAAATATCAAAAAATCATTACTTGCTTTAGCTATTATACGCCCCATTGCAGTAGCTCAGGTCTCTCTTTGGAGAAAGAGACTTAGTCCACCGCAAGTTGTGAACTTCACAAATTGGTTCCGATACTTAAACGAATGTTTTTGGACTACTCCTCTTTCTTTTTATCTTAAGCGGAAAATCTTGGTAGGGGGCTTTTTTCACAGCCTAAACTTCTTCATACTTACCTCCTAAACTGCACTGTGCGTGAACATTTAGGTTCTAAGGTATGATGAATAATTTCCTTGTAAATGTCGAGAGGTGCGATGTTATTAATTAGCCGTGGGAAATCATTTTGGAAAATTCTTTAGAACTCAGAACACAGCCCATTATACAAGTTGTAACAACACACACAAGGATGAAAAGTCTTACCTCAGACTTAAGAGTTCTCCCAGTTCGTTGTCGAACCATAGACAAAGTCATAGAAACAATCACATTACGGTCGAAGCAATGAGTAGAGTAAATGACTAACTTCACACTAGTGATAAACAAGCTGTGTTAAATTTTTTCCAAGTACTTGTACCTAAGCAGGCGTCCTGGTGTCCATCGGAATGTCCGGCGCAAATCATCTCGGAGTGGATCTCGACGGAGATCTGCTTGCTCTGGTGCCAGTTGATGCACTGATCCGTGCCTGGACAAGTTGAAGTCAATGACAGTAAATAATAAAAATATAGCAAAAGACAAAAGAAAAACTCGTTTTAGGATGAGTTACACAAATTCTTTGCCGAATATGATATCTTGCCACAAAAAAACACAAATAGCAAGTTAAAATAGAGTTTTAAAGGGAAATCTCGACATTTTGATGGTTTTTCTACGGCTATTATGTATACCGTAATTATGTTGAAAATGTCGGTTCAAAATTGAAAACGTCATAGAATTTCAATATATACATATTTTTATATAGTACACGCTTTAAATCTTTTAAAATAAACTTACTTAAAATAGGCACCGTGGCAGATCTAAGCAAGTTTGTTCCCGTGTGCCCCGTACTTGTGTCCGTTTTGCCCCAACCAGCTATCACGCCAGATTTGCCCCGGAGCTCGAGATCATAGTCCGGGAGACAGATGGGCAGAATATGGCTGGTGTATGTGATAGGACGAGATAGTTTCAATAGAGCTATGTCGTAGCGATCTGGCTGCGTTATTCGGAATTGGAATAAGGGATGAAGGATTTTTTGAATTACCCTGTAATTTAAAAAATGGATTTTAAATCAGGCTTTATGATGGGTAACAGTAAAGATTTGGATTTTTTTGGCCAATTTTGATCAATGGAAATTTTCGTTTACTTAGGCTTATTTTGATCGCTATTGCCAGTTTTCGACGTATAATAATAATAAATTTATTCTTGTAACAAGGATCAAATGTTCAATGTAAATGAACTGTTAAGAACAATAATCAGAAAAATTTAAGTTTCTAAATTACGTATTTTATTAATATTATTAAGGAAACTGAAATTGAAATAATTTATCTCCATCGTAAGTCGTCAAAACTATTAAGGTAATAATATAAAGAAAATAATAGTTTAGGCGATTCAAAAGCATTCTAGAAACCTACTTGAATAAAATTTTGAGCTTATGTCTGCGAATAAATACTGTTTTAGTATTTATTCGATTTCTCGTTTTTTTTGATTTATCATTCTCCATTGATGTTGGCCCTGTTTTTAATGATCAGTATCAAACAATATGCAGATTTACCCCAGCTTTCTGGCCATATCAGCCCCAGCAGCAGTGTCGAGTGCTCCAAGCCATATGGTTATATCCCGTGGCCGGGCTCGGGACACGCAGTGTGCTGCTGTAGCCACGTACCAACGGGATACTGAAATAATAATAATTAAGTGAACTAATCTTATTTTATACGAAGCAGGATTCTAGCCCGACTTAAAAGTTGGGGGCGTAATGAAAGCCTAGAGCGTAATGACCAATGCTCACACGTAATACGAATTTTGATATGTATATTAGTGAAAAATGGCTCAAAAATTTATTTTTTCACACATAGTGTTGTGGAAATAAGGCTCTGGATAGCCACTCCACCAGCAGCCTATATTTTGCTAATATATAAAGATGGAACAGTAAATTAATTACGGTACCGCACCATTGCATTAATGTTAAGTAAAAGGTATGTCTATTTTATTAAATACAGTGCAATAAGAGCAACTTTACGAGCAAGTGTGTTGAATTTGGTATTACTTAGCGATTTCTTGGTCAATGTGTTAAATAACAACCAATCCAAATGTTTACTGACAATATACTCATACGCTTAAAAAAATCACCTAATAAGTAAATGCACTAAACAATAATAAGTTTTGCATCTCTCATCTCTGTCTCTAGCATAAATCTAAGAAACATACACTTTTGATACTGTTAATAAGTTTAAAGGATTGATTTATTTTGCCATAGCATAAAAACTGGGCATACGTGCAATCTAGCCTAGAAGTTGGGCGAACCCTTAAGGTGAACTTCTAAGTTTTAAGCATTATTTATCGGGTGCATATTTTCGATAATAATAATGTAGCACTTATTATTATTATTACCAAGGACTCCTCCACACTGGAATTCCAGGATTCTTACGTGAGCTTGCCAGGGAAACTCCGCAAACTTGGCCTCTCGACCGCCAATGATCCTTTTCTGGATTATTCTCGTAGCGGGAAGACCACAGTCCACCTGGAGAAGTAGGAGAAAGAAATCTTCAGATATCGTTTACGCTTGGTTTTACTTCGTTGCTTTATTTACCTATCTTTAGCATTATAAACTTCATCTCTAGTATAAATATGAGTTTTTAAATAAAATACTAATTAATGATAATTTAGGGTTCGGTAGCCAAATGGCAAAATGGAATCGGCCAAGTGCGAGTCGGACTCGCGCACGAAGGATTCCGTCCCATTATCTATAAAAACAAGCAAAAAATCACGTATGTTGTATGCGAGCCCCCTTGATTTTTTTTTTCTATTTTTTAGTATTTGTTGTTATAACGGCAACAGAAATACATCTTCTGTGAACATTTCAACTGTCTAACTATAACCAGTCTAACTATATATTCATGAGATATAGCCTGGTGACAGACGGACGGACGGACAGCGAAGCCTTAGTAATAGGGTTCCTAATTACCTTTCAGGTACGGAACCCGAAAAATGTAATCCTAAAAGTCTCATCATGTTCACGCGTCTGTATGTTTATTCGGTGTATATACGGTTTTGTAATGATGTTGTGTGACGTATCGTTGGACAGGTTTTCAAAAATGCATTTGTGGATTTTATTTTTTGTCCCTGTAAATTTTGGAACGGCTACCAAAGTTCGAAAATTTAGTTTTGTCTCCCTGAACTTCTCAAACGCGTGTTCTAAAAAAATCTGAAAAAAATCACAATTTCTTATTCTTAACTAAAATATTTTCAAGAACAGCGGTTCCCAAGTTTTCTAGATATCCGCAATCCACTTCCACGGAACCTTAACTTAATGCATGTATGATAAACATGGCCCAAAGTTACCTGTGAGGCGTCATCGTCAACTCTTCTTCTCAGCACATTAGTAGGCATGACACTTCTTTGAGGAACCTGGCGTAGTTTCGGAGGCATTACTTTGTACTTCCAATCCGATGAGGGTATGCTAAAAATGAGAATTTTAAAAATATTATATTATTTTTCAGAACAATTATTCTTTTCGACGTTGTGGCGGTGATGATGGAATCTATTGTTCACTAGAATTCTCAAATAGAAAGGAATTGTGTTAACAAAGTGCTCGATGATAATCTTCTCAACATGTCCATGATCTATTAAACCTCGTATTAACTTGTATCGGGTTAAAAGGCGCGTCGACTCGGTTATTAATGGATCGGTAAATAGAAGTTTCAAGGAACAATTTCCGGTTACCTTTTTCCCAGGGCTCAGATTTCTACTTCCTTTCAGATAAGGTAACTAGGATTGTATTATGATCTGTGGCCCTTTATTTCGGATCCAGCTTGTGCGGGTCTGCACAAATATTTTTTTCAAACTAGAAAGTTTCTTGACGATATTTAGCTTTACCAACCAACCAAATCCATTATCGTACTTCAAGAAATATCAAAGGTAAGTAAAAGAAAAACCCAGGGGAAAAAGAGTGAGTAGGTCTGGGAGGTTTTTCACGCCCACTATGTTATGTGGCTCAAATCTCGTTTCACTGAGTATGCGTAGCTGAGTACATATTTACTCACAAATATATTCCGACCTATCGATTCTTTTCAGCGAAAACACCAGATGTAGATGGCCATACGCACTCCTTACTGGACCACACGTTTGGAGTCATTTTCTATATCACTGAATGCGCTGCTTGACTATTCTGTCCACTGCCTTGTCCGGACATTAGTCTACACTAAGTAAGTGACAAACGTATGAGTGACCGAGAGACGTTGCATTTTATAATGTTAGGATAAATACATACCTGTTTTCAGAATCATCTCCTCCGTAAGGCACAGGTGGAATACAGCATGAGAATAACCACCCTTCGCCGCAGCCCCTGACCCTAGTGCCACCTCGAAGCCAGCATGTAATAGACAGGGTACATGGCCGTACTTCACTGCCGTAGTTACAGGACGCTGGGTAGCCAAAGAATGACGCTAGCATACTGCTGGAAAACCCTAAAACAAGAACATGGTGGAAATAAGTCTTTAAAATACTAGAAGTAAAAATAAGCTGTGGGTAGATGATATACGCATACACAAAATAAGTAACTCCTTTATGGGGCAATGTATACATATTTATACACTTTGGGACTTAAGATATTCAATTACAGGATGCATAGGTAAACCAAATTAAAATGGAAATAATATAAAATTGTATGGTTTAAAAATCATATTTAAAATATTGATTGTGTTCGCATATTTTATGATTTTCTTAAAAGAGTAACTATCGTGTTTCTTGCCGGATTCTTCTCGGTAGAAATTAACAACATTGTGTACCGGATTTCAAAAAAAAGTATTTTATAACTTTGAAAATTTAAAAGTGTTTGTGAAAACATACTTTAAATAAAAAAAAATTGACTATTATTTTAAATCTTAATTATTTTGTAATTTGAAAAAAATAGCGACTCCCAACGACTCGTGGACTTGTCAACATTTAATAGTATGACTCTGTATGGAGTCATACGGTACGGACTCCTGACATTAAATTTGCCTGAAAGTGGCGGTATAAACTAATATTAATATAGTCAATGAGACAACACTTAAGGTTCTGAAAGGGATAGTTGTATGAACATAAGAAATTTATGTTACGTTTGCAGTGTTAGAGGGTACTTCTACAAAAAATATTTTTTCTGACTACTTGCAAGTAAACTTATCAATGTCCGTTAATAATTATGAATAATGTTTATTAAACTACAATATCAATTATTATTTGTTTTGTTTTTAAAAAAAGGGTATATAATAAAATGACCAAACTGATGTTATGGAAAGTTTTATTATACCAAGATTTACCGTTTACAGTTTCCGTTTTGCAAATTTTTATGGCGTGGCATTACGGTTTCCGTCTGTCGATCAGTCTGACGCGAGTTTATAATTTTTTACCCATCACCAAAACTAACCTAGGCTATGTTCCAAATCACGCCTAGTAATTATCGCCCGGTAAAGTTGAAAAATCAACCCGTTCTGGAACGAGTGTTTGACAGTTAATTTTCACACTGACAGGAGTGATTTTCAACCTTTTCTATGGCAGTGTAAAGAATTCAACTTGACAGTTGGAAAATTACTATACCCCGGGCGTCCCAAAACCACTTTTTTAACTTACTCGTTGCGATTTGGAACGCACCCCTAATGTAAATAAATCTGACACGAGTCCGTCTTCTTTTTCTATTAATTTTCGATCAGACACGTGACCAGACGCGAGTTTAAAAATTTTTACCCATACCAAAAAAGTGCACAACGCCGCTAAAGAAGTTTTCACTATAAAAATCCAAAATATAGACTAATAGATATAAACTGTATTGCTCGGTTTGTTTGTTTTAAACAGCGTCACACTTTTCAGTTTATCATTGCTTGAAAACACGGATAAAACGACGTTTTCTAAATATGAAACCTAGCTAGAAAGATTTATCATCCCCGAAACTAGCTGCATACTAAACTTCATGAAAATCGGCGGAGCCGTTTTCGAGATTCAGATTATATATATATATATATATATATATAAATATATACAAGAATTGCTCGTTTAAAGGTATTAGATTATTAGTACCTGGAGGACCGAGCTCGTTTTTTTTAAACAACAACGCCAGCCTAACCTAGCTTGATCGATTTATCATCCCCGAAACCCCCTGCATACTAAATATACTAAATTTCATGAAAATCGTTGGAACTGACGAACGAGAATTGCTCGTTTAAAGGTATTAGATATATAGATAGATTAGAAGCAGTGTTGCGATGATCAGCTCATCACCTTTCAGCATGACTAAAGTAGCAGGTGAAAAGAGGCACCAATCAAATATTGATCTTCATGGTACTTACTATTGGTTCACATGAAGGTATATTTTGGATGCGCCGAACCTACTATCTTTTCTATGTAATTATTCATCAAAAAGTGTATTTCAAAGTTAACATAAGCATAATTTTACTTTTAAAAATTACCTTCTACAGCTTTCGTTGGACCAATCACATTTAGCAGCACAAACGGAATGAAAAATCTTAAACTTAACCGCCATTTCACTGACCGCCATCTTTGTTGCCAACATTTTGTTTTTATTTCTACAGTACTAACGATTTTATTTCTAAGATATACATTCTTTCTCTTTTTCAATACTTTGTCACTGTGTGTTTTTCTGTGTTTTGTATATTTATTTACATTATAGTTTTCGATTTGCCATCGACTGTTCACCGCTGACATTGCGACGATTTAAGAATGTGTTGTTCTGACATTATCGTGTGTCGGTACTTCACTTGTCGTTCTTGTGTCGGTACTTCACTTGTCGTTCTCGAAAACAGTTCTGGAAATAAAAATAGATATAGTTTTATAGTTATTTTTATACAAATATAAAGGTTTTTTTATTGGAAAAAGTATATAACTCAAAGCTCACTCCTTCTAGGCCAACAAGCTACCGAAAGAGACATTATGGTTTTCGTGAACTTAGTTAACTAATTACGTATTGAACTATCCCTCACTAATGGGCACGGAGTCTCACTGGTGGTAGCATGTCTAGCCTGTTACTTTTGTAGGTTATTAGAGTGACATTTAGCGCATTCGGGCGTCAGTGTCACTACTACACGACAGTGTCTCTTTGTTATTTCTTATACTATGGTAGGTATCTGCTTATCACACTAATGTATGAGTCATATTGAAAAACACATACTAATAACAGGCATAAGTGCACAGAGGGTTCAGTAGGTACAACTACACAATAATGCAAGCCAAACGTGAGCTTGGCCGGTTTTTTATTATTTTTTATTTTTAATCACTTTAACTTTGAAGTCCTTAATATAAATCAAAAAAAATGTCTTGTATCGGGACCCACTTAAATATTTAGGTCTTTTTTTATGGTTGGACAGACTTAGAAGTTGAAGAGGCTTAGAAGTACGGTCCTGATGGCCCGTGGCAAAGGTTGTAGACTTTCTGTCGAGTTTCTCTCTTGGGACGACATATAAGGGGTTCTTCAAAGGAGAAGTCATTCGATACTTGAATATAATAAGCTGTAGAAAGTACAGCGCAACAAACTTTTCAGCTCGGTAGTCAAAAATCAAAACTACAGTTGCCATATTAAAATTATGTGAACTTACACGACACTAGCGACCATACACCGGATTAAAAAGTTTGTTGCACTGTAAAAAGGTTACCGATATTAATGTAGAGGTGTTGATTTGTTTTATTTATCGAAGCGGAAGGTAAAGAGCGCGAGTTGTGCGGCCCAAAAGTGCGCTCGCGCGTGCCGTTGAGATAGGCTTTCGCGGAATATTCTCAGGTTTGAGAGAAAGGTTCACATTACACTACATGTAATTGCACTTAAAGTGGGCGATTTAAGTGTAAAAAGAAATTACGGGTAATTTTTTGATTTTCACAACAAAATAATAAAATCGTTAGGTATTTTTTTTACTTTTCCTTCATAATTGACAACAATCTAACTACACTAGTTATATCAAAGACGACCTAATACATAGTAGCAAATAGTATACTAGTCACATAGCCAACCATACCACTGAGCCTAATAAAAAGCCTTTGGATTGCTTTGAGGTTTTAATTGAACACATACACGACCCAATTTTAATTCCTTTTATTTGTTAACTAAAAACAGTTTGAAGAAATAATTGACGTATCAAGTATACGCAAACAATGAAAATAAACAAATTAACGTAAAATATTACGTCCTCCAAAAGATGCCAAAAATGGGTCACGTAGTAAGGTTACGATGCTTTAGCTTCGGCTTAGTGGTATGGTTGGCTATGTGACAAGTATACTATTTGCTACTATGTACTAGGTCGTCTTTGATATAACTAGTGTAGTTGGATTGTTGTCAAATACAGGAAATGGACCATGATGAGGTCCGCTGTACGAAGGTTGACGGTGGTACCTATTCTTAGACGTATCTATGGTCAATGGGATAAAATGGGTAGGTAGTCAACGAATGGGAGGCACACTTAACATCGAAACTGAGTGAAGACGACTCTTCGTTAGAAAACTGTCACATATACAGTTTACCAAATATTTGGCAGTTGCGTTTCAGTGCTTGAAAGAATGAAAAAACTGACCAAGCGATGGAAGTTCTGAAAAGCTCACATGCAGACTAAAACTAGCGAAATGGTTTCTTCCAAAACTGTTTTAAAAAGGAGGAGGTTCTCAATTCAGTTGTATGTTTTTTTAATGTTTGTTACCTCAAAACTCCGTGTAATAAACCGATTTGAAAATTAACATTTTTTTTAATTATTTTAATTATTGTTAATTTACGAATAGGGTAGGATTAACCCATCGTTTGGTCCGATTTCAATTTAGTAAGGATTGGTCCAAGAAAACCAGAGTTAGGTGAGAAAATGTTTTCAGGTTTTATAATTTTGATTATTTAGAGGAGTTTCTACCGCTCTCTACGACTAGAACGGCCATGTAAGTTTCTGCATGGCGGAGGCACCACTGTAAATGAGATTTACTAAACATTAGCTCTGCATTTTAGTACATGCAGTCTTCCATGACGCGCACTCTAGTTGTTAACTCGACATTTTAAGGCTGGGTACCTACAATGCGGCGCGGCGTGTTGCGGTGCGTATTTAAAATCGTAGCGCATCAGAGTTAGTGCGCGCTTTAAATTTAAATTGTACAGAATTTGATAGGAATGATTAGCCTTAAAATTCACTAAAACCATACCAGTTGAATGCATCAGTAAAAATAAAAAAAAACGCGTAGTGACAACATTTCTACACCATGTTTCAAACACTATTGCGGCGACATGCGGATGTTTTTGCGTAGCGCGTGGGGTTTAATATTTTCAAGTATGCAAAACCCGCAATAAATCTGTAGCAAACTACAGAAATTCGCATGCGATTGTTTCTATCTCGCAGTGCGCACCATTTCGTTGTGTCATTCACACCTTACAAATTTTGAAAATAAACGCACAGCATTCTACCGAAGTTCATTTGACATTTCATGAAAAAACTCATTTTGACGTTTTAATTTTTGGGGTTCCGTAGTTAAAACTGAATGTTTCGTAGTTAATCTATAGCTTCGTCATATTATCTGTGCGTCCATCTGTTTGTTCAAAAATATTAGGGTTCATTTTTTTTAAAATCATTGCAATAACATGATGTACTATGGTTTTTAGGGTTTTGTACCCAGAGGGTGCCAACGGAGCCCTTTTACTAAGCCTATGCTGTTTGTCTGTTTGTCTGTCTGTCCGACCATTAAATCTATCTTTAGACCGAAATAGGTAGAAGTCTCAATTTTTACAGAATATGTGTTATAATGGGGGATTACACAAGTCAACACGAATTTTGTGCCCGAGTTCTGTATACCCGATTTTGATTTCTTATACCAAATTTATAAAAGAAATAATATTTTTACCTAATTTATAAAAGAAATAGTATGATTATTAAGAATGGTAACCTCTAAGATTTTGGCGCTAGCGTGAATTTTTTTCACTATCGTATAAAATTCATGAGCAAAGTTTTTTTTATAAATTCAGTTTTTGGTTATTTTTCAATGTAAAAAATCAGACAATAGTCATTACAAACACAAAACAAGATTTTTTTGTTGACTTGTGTTGTCTAACAAATAATAAAAAGTTTAAATTTAAGAGAGGTACCAATACAAGAAACAGATTTTCGTTGTTTTTGCTCTATTATGAAAACAGTAATACATGCAAACTTCAAACTTGCAGTAAAAACAGTGTGAACTGTAAATCATAACAACAAATAATAAACACCGGCCAAGTGTGAGACGGGCCCAAGCCATTAATATTTTAAATTACCAGTACAACGCCATCTGTCATTATTATTAAGAGAAACAGTAACACATTTGTTTGTTAAAAACGATATTCAAAGTTAAGCAACGTCGGGGTTGGTCATTAATTGGATAGATGACCGCTTAGCGGCACACCTTTTGTTTTTGGCTTTTTTCGTAAATTATGTAAATTTACATGCGTGTTATTAAAATTGGTCAAGTGCAAGTCGGACTAGCGCACCGTGGGTTTCGTACTACTATTTACGAACACAAACAAAAACAGCTAAGAAGTCACACATCCAATAACTGACTAGGCCCGACGTTGCTTAACATTAAATATTGTTTCTAATAAACAAATCTGTTACTGTTTCTCTTCTTAATAATAAGCAAGATGGCGGTTTAACGGCAATTTAAGATAATAGATGACTCGGGCCTGGCTCACACCCATTTTTAGGGTTCCGTACCCTAAGGGTAATTAGCGGAACCCTATTACTAAGACTCCGCTATCCGTCCGTCCGTCCGTCTGTCACCAGGTTGTATCACATGAACCGTGATAGTTAGACAGTTTAAATTTTCACAGAAGAATGTATTTCGGTTACCGCTATAACAAAAATACTAAAAATTAGAATAAAATAATTATTTATGGGGCTCCCATACAACAAACGTGATTTTTTTTTGCTTAATATTGATAACGGCAACAGGAAGACGCTTAAAATATTCACAGAATATTTAGCTATATAGTCACTTTAAAAGTAAAGAATTAAATTAGAATAAAACAAATATTTAAGGGGGACTCCCATACAACGAACGTGATTTTTTTGCCGTTTTTATAAATAATGGTACGGAACCCTCCGTGCGCGAGTCTGACTCGCACTTGGCTGATTTTTATTGTGTTTATACTTTGGAGCTCACACACCCTATAATCACTGCAAGATGGAAGCTAGTTTATAAGTATATAAATAAATTTTTATTTCAGACCGTAGTCCATAATGCGTTACATTTAATACATTTAAAAACTATGTTAGTAGTACAAATAAAATAAAATAAAAACACTAAAATACTAAACAATTAATTTTTTTTTGCACACTTTTCGTTTCTGTTTGTTTTTGTAAATTACGTAAATGGTGGTAGTTACGGAACCCTCGGTGCGCGAGTTCAATTCTGACTTGGGCAGTTACTTTTTATAAAATAAACAATTATTTAACTATATAAACTTTTTTTAACAGAAAAACAAATCGACTTCAAATCCACTAAAAAGTAAAAAATAAGCCCCTAAAGCAGACTTATTGACAGAACATTTAGCTACATGTTTTATTCCTCTTGAAACCCATCAGCTCACCCCTCCTCTGTTATAGGTACATGACCCCTCCAAATTGGTAGATTCCTTGGACACAATTTTATTGTGCTTCATTTCAGGGGGATTGAAGATCTTCTTTTTTTAGTCCTCTGGGCCATAACGAATATTTTACGGTAGGTCGTTTAGCCACAAGTTTCCCCAACTATTTTGTAGATTGTTTAGCAGTGGAATGGAAGCTACTTGAGCATTTATTGCTTTCTGAGCGACTCATCAAAAATAAATAAATTGAAAAGCAGTGCCATTAGTTTGTAATGAAGAAAAAAATACGAAAACAGTGAGTTGTGACATTTTTCACAATAAACAGTAGCAAAGGTATTGACAAAAATTAGCAAACAGAAAAATAAAAGAAAGTATAAAAGCAATAAAATAAAGAAACGCTTCACTTTTTTTTTCGAGAAAGTACCTCTTTTGTTTTGTTTAGTCTGTAAGTTGACATAACAAATCATTTCATTTGCATTTGAAATACGATTCGTGCTCTTAAAATTAATTAAGGCCATTTTGTCAGAATCACTTTTACCACAGAATAACAAGTATCAGTTTGACCACATTACTTGACTTACATTAAGTACCTACTCTTTTAATAAACATTAGGGTTATCACACGCCTTGTATATTTATAAGCAATACCTACTGCTCTTCTCGAAAAAATTAAATCGAATGAAATATTAATTAAATTTGACGATTCAAAAGTGTTTGTAAGAACCTAATTTGGATAAAGAATTTGAATTTAAAACGTCAACCAAGTCAGCTTGTTTAAAATACCTAATGATGTAAAGTAAAAGTACAAAAAAAAAATTTTTTTTTTCAACAACGGCTAACTATTCTTGTACCTGTTAAGGAATTAAGAAAAAAGGAAAAGAAAGCACAAAAACAATACGCTAATGAAATGGTAAACTTTTTTTGAGAAAGTACCTCTTTTGTGTAGTATGTGAACTGACATAACAAATCATCTCATTAGCATTTGAAATACGACTCGTGTTTTTGAGATGAACTAAGGCCATTTGTCAGAAACACTTTTACTTTCCACTCTATAAGCGCGCTTCCAAAACGGTGTCTTGTTATAATAAATAATGCATAATAAATTTCACACCTTTTCGGTGTTCCGTAGGTAGTTAACAAAGCGACTAGTGTGAGTTTTTACTATAGCCAATGTTTCTATGTTAAAATATTCTATTAATTTGTTCAATTTTTACATTGCTTTCTATTACTATTGCATTTTGTTTGTGCATATGTGCATGAAAAATTATGAGAAAATAAAAAAAGAATAACGAATAATGTAGAACTAAACTTGAAGATATAAATACTGCGTTTAAAATACAGTCAAAATTACCGAAGAAAACACATCCTTTTTTTCCGAAACCAATAAAGCTAAAATTATTGTAATTTATAAATTTGCTAAATGTCTACCTCATTTTCTGCATTTTAAACTTACTTTAAAAAAGGAGTTTATACTATAATATTTTCAGGGAATTTTTACCTTTGCCTTTCACTTCACAAACATGAAGAAGAAAACACCTAGCTAGCTTCATGTGAGGAAACGAAAGGTATTTTTAACTCTTTGGTAAGATTTCGAAGGCGGTGTAATTTTTTTGTTTTTACTATCCAGAGCTCTTTGCACTGAATAAAAAATCGCACTTGACTATATAATTTAATTAATTGCATATCAATCAGACATAATTTTTCATTTTCATTAATTTGCTATCAATTTTTCCGTCTCATAAGTCAATATATTCATTATGCAAATAAGCCATTATGGTGATTACAGTTGAAGTATTGCGTACGATTGCATATTTTATGGAAGACATTTATTGATTCCTTGTTTTAAAGAAATTCAGATATACATAAGGTTATATAACAAATACATAAGGTCTATACATTTCAGGGTTCCGTGCCGTAGGGTTGTCACAGAGTACAACTTTTGTCCTGCTGCCTACGCTATCTGTCTGTCTCTCTGTCCGACCTTCAAAGGGCTGTAATTTTTAGACCGAAATGGAGAGATGCCTTAAATTTTTGGACGATTCCCTAACTAATGACATAATAATAATAAAAAAATATTTAATGGGAGGAGTAACATGTTTTTTTTTTTGTTTTTGCTTTATAGTAAAAATGTTAATATATTTTTTTATACCACTAAGGGTATAAAAAATATATTAAACAAGCTTCCGGTCCGCCTGATGGTAATTCGATAACCAATCGCGCATTGCCGACCCTTTAAAAATCTGATTCCACGGGAATTGATTTTCTGCGGTTGAAACTGCGGTCCATTAACGTAAAGTAATAGTGGACGGCTTTTTTACACTCTAAGTTACAATCAATTTATACTCTCACTTCGCAAGAAAATAATTGATATCTGGAGAGACAAGGATAAGGACTAAGAATTAACCCAATTAAGTTTTCCAATGGGAATAGATTTTATCCCGGCTGAATCACGTGTATTTAAAGAGTTGCCCTAGGAATCTCACGGTAACTAAATTCTGCACGGGAATTAGGATATAACTGCAAGGGTTCCGTTTTTTCCATTTGGTTACGGAACCTTAAATATATGTATGTTCAGTACTTAATGAGCTCAAAAAATGATATTCAAATGTCCAGCTGATCCCTACAATACGATGTGGGTGTGTGTCTAGCAACTGGCTACTCCCTTATCTTCTTTTATACATATCAAATGCTTTGTCCCGAATGGCTGACTGACGGATCAAAGCACAGCCTAAACCGCTGATTGTAGAGACCTAAAACTTGGGGGGTGTGTTCTTTGTATAACGTAGGCATCCGATAAGAAAGGATTTTCCGACTCGCGCAATAAGGGTTAACCGATTGTAATGAAATTATGGTAAGTTGTTATGCACACGCCGGGGAACGTTTCTGAATTAGTGCAACCCTTCTACAATAGGTTGGTGCGGTCGTTCTTTTTAAAAAAGAAACAACGTTCGTTGGGTCAGCTAGTACAGAATAAAACTGTAATTTTCACTTTCAGTTAGGCCTATCTATCTATCATTTAATAATCGAAAGTTTTTGGTAAGCGACTTTCTTTGCATCAAGATCAATCGCAGCTGTTAAACCGTTTTTGATTAGCTTTCACCTTTCAGTAGCTCATTTTAAGACTAAGCTTTCATAATTTTTTTGAAAGGCTGTGTGGTATGTAAAAGTCTTGTTTGATCATAGTCAACTTCGCTTGAGTATTATATGACAAAATGAATGTATTAATACAGGTGGGCGGGCAGGGTGAATTTTAGGAAGTGATTTTATATCGACAAATTCCTTGTAGTTGTATTAGTTTCTATCAGTCGCCGCCCCCAGCCGGTATAGAAACGAGGCGCGCGGGCGAGGGGCGGTGAAAGTGGTAATTTCTTTTTATTCAGTGATTTCATACCGAGTCAAACTTGGCTATTGTCAAGGTAAAAATTGACTATGACTAAATGAGACTTATTTTTATTACTTACATACCACATCGCCTTTTATAGTACATTGTGTATTAAGGGTGGTAAGGATAAAATTAGTAACGAGACGCTATTAAGAAGCCTAAGGCCGAAGGCCAAAGGCTTTAAGGAAGGAAAATTTAGACATTAAAGTTCTCAATTTTGTAATTTCCATATCGCCTGTGCTACACTTTTTTATCACATTTGCGAGTAAATTAAATGGAAATAAAGTAGAAATATATATTCTTAGAGTTGAACTTCCAGTAATCCGCCACTGCACTGCCAGTAATCCGCCACTGCACTGCCGAAGGCAATTGACAGGTTAGTTAATTTTTATAACCATAATAAAAATCTTGGGCTAATTAAAATTGAGGTGACATAATTTTAGATATTTATGCCACGTAGGGATTTTAAAACGATTATGTACATTATTTTAGATTAATTAGAAAAATTAGATTAATTTTAATGTATAAGTTTAGAGAAAATTCCAATAACATTTGGGCCGATGAAATCTTAATTTGTATTGAATACAGCCCAGATGTATACGCAAACTTCATTGTATCTCAAAATCCGTTTTGAATACCTACTTATCACCAAACCTTGTGCTTGTAAAGAGTACGTAATTATTTTTAAAATTCCTACGTATGCAGGCATAACTGTATGTTACAAAATCTATTTTCATACCAATAAACAAACGATAAATTGGAGATCGTATTGCTTCTCCTGGAAAAAATTGCCTTTTCATTGATTATTATAATTCCTCGTGGTTTTTTGTTCATTTTTTATTCGCACTTATAAACACTTCATTATTTGTACATTTGTACTGCAATTCATAAAAATTACAGTTTAACAAACTTTTCTGACCTTTTGACCTTGGGTGTTTAGTCGCTAGTGTCGTTGTAAGTTCACATCATTTCAATATGGCGATTGTTGTTTTGATTTTTGACCGCGTGGTCAGAAAAGTTTGTTGCACTATACCTAATAGAAATGACAAATATAAAAGATACAATTTAAAACTAACATAAAAAAAATATAGGTACTAAATACCTAAAGTTAAATGATCATCCTAATATTCAGAAGATGTTTTGCCGGCGTGCTAGGCTGGCAAAAATTCTGGCTACATTTTCTCGCTTCATTTAGAGCTGTTAAACTCTCCCAGCAAAGGAAGAGTCGGCACCAAGAAGGCAGTGAAAGGTTAGAAGTATGGCAAGCATCTATAGGCTAGCATAGACATATTTCACATTTAATTTATTCCCTGTAAAATTATACATCCCTGATTGCGATAGACTTTCGTGTTGCACCACAACAGATTGCACGATCCCGACTCGCAATTGTGCTGTTTTAAGTATTTGTTGTTTTCCATAGAGCATACACTATTATCGTTTTTACTTTGACGTTTGTATGCCGTTTTGACGAAAGAGTAAAAAACATTTTTTTTTTATTTTTGTTAGGAAACCTGGCATGATATACAGGGCGTTCCTTCTGAGCCGCGTTAAAATTTAATAGTAGAACCTCATTTTAGCACCAACTACCCTTTCCGTTTGAGCGCATCTAACAATTTCAGCGGCGCTATTATTGTCCAAGTGAAACGTGTTTCGCGTCATTTTTTGACAGTTCCGTGTGTGTAAATGTTTAAGTATTTTATTTTGATTTCTTTCTAGATAATATCAAAGATATATAGTTAATAATGCAAAAATAAACTTCTCTCTAAAAAAACAACTTTACAAGTATTTTTCTCAAAGGATTCACTTTCACATTTAACAGCTGTCAAAAAGTAGCGCAAAATACCCACCTCCCGATATGGGTTTTTGGTAGCAACATTTCGTAGCAAAACCGCCCAAAAGCTAATGAAACGCGAACTGCTAAATATTCTGCTAGTTACTGTTAAAAATTCGCAAAATGGAACGCCCTAATATGTTCTGTAAAAAAATCCGGCTTCTAGTTACCGCTGTCACAGAGATAAAGACCACTCAAGTTTAGATAGATAAACAAAAAGACAGTGTAGGCTTTGTAATAGGGCTCCGTTGGCACCCATAAGTATGAAATCCTAAAACTTATTGTCTCAGTTATTCTTACAGTTTTCTTCTGTAAAATTAAAAAAAAAGAAAAGAAAATCTGGCACCACACATAAAAACAAAATATAAAGGTTTACACTCTTGATCCATCTTTGTAAGAAATCTCAGCCTAATCCTGTTATGCTTACGAATCAAAACAGGCTTTTGAGGATCTCACTGTATGTACTCACTTGGTGCAAGATCTACGACTTTCACTTTTAAATCTAGAATCACTTTCACTAAAGAAAATGCACTTAAGTATCTCAATCTGGCCTTTCGCAAACCTATTATTTTTATTAATACTTAATTTAGTTTATAATTTTTTTTAAGGTAATTAAAGAAAAGAAAAAAACCACGACACTTCGAGAACGCTGTTAAATTTTAGAGCTTGCTCCAAATTGTTTTTGAGTTTCGAACGATCGCGTTCGAATTTTGAATTTGGAATAATTTATTTTAGTAATGGGCTCGACAGTCGACGTCTGCGTTCCAAAGTGTACTGTCGCTCGTTTTCTCAAAACCAGTCGCTGTAAAGCTGGTTTCACACTGGTCCGTCTCGCCGTCACGATTATTACAGTATTTGTTCAATAATGGTATGGACGATGTTACACATTTTCGTTTTACGGAAATTATGTAGTTGGAGATAAATAATATGATATTTCTCTTAGGTGTTTCCGAATTGTTATTTTGATATAGAAATAATAATATGTTTTCTGTTTTTACACAATACTTTCTAGTCATATAAGTTTCTAGAGGGTTCTATGAAGCGTTTGAAAGATTTTGTGTTGTCTTCAGAAGGATGTTTAAGGTTTTAAGTTTATTAAAGTTTTTATTTAATTTTTAAACATAATCATTAGTTATGCTTCAGTATCTAGTGGCATAGAAAATAATTTATCCTAGGAAACTAAACTGCGAAATACAAAACAGTCTGTCAAACAAACACAAATTTCATTTCATTTATACCACTAATAATATTAGATTTTAATTTTTAACATTGCACCCCAAAACTAACTGATTCAAAAAAGAACAAAATTGGGAGCTTTTTAATGTCATTCGATTTTGCTGAGTCACTATGTTTACAAAGTGCATATCGGAAAACTTTAGCAATTATGACTAAATTAATCATATATGATTTTTAGTGGCTTTTCGGTGCAAGTTTTGGCAATGGGAGAGGGGCATACTAAACACTTGAAGTACATATAATTAATTATAACTTTTTAATACAAATTACTCTGATACAAAGATAATGAATTCACATTTTATTAATTGTGTACTTAAAAAAAATCTTTTTTTTACTACAATGAAAACTAAACCCGCAAAAAAGCAAGCAATGTGTTCTCGCCTTTACAAGTCCGGTGCAGCCTCCAAAGCGAAAGGCGGGCGCGATACAGACTATGCGTTGTCGTATTTTATAATTTTTACCTAATACAGCCATTTTATTTTATGAACAGCAACATCGCGGAGAAATTATGGCAATTAGAGATAATAAGACCAAAACGTTAATACGCGTTTATATTCAAATTGTTTTTTCCATGTAGTTAATGTAATTTATTTAACTTTTTAGTAAAATCTAGACAATTTTACAACTGCTAATATTTTATGTGGTTTACTGTTCATAAGTATGAGTTTAAAGTATTAATTTTACCTAATTACATTGTATATTTATCTATTACTCTAGTGCCCGGCGTTGCCCAGCGTTGAACACAAAAAGAAAGAAATCAACCATATATCGGTTTAGCCGTTCTCAAGTGATGCTTCGTCATACAACTCATACATGTGGCAATTGATTTTTATCATATAGATACAAGATTTTTTTTTTATACCACTTAGGTGGCAAAGAAGCTTACGGCCTACCATCAGTAAGCTGTTACCTATTGTTGTTTGCAAACACCAGGGGTATCATTCACGCGTTGCAGACCCTTCAGAAATCTAATAACTTCTTTCTTGAAGAACCCCTTGGAGAAAATCTTGACAGGGAGCTCATTCCACAACCCAAGCGTTCGTAACGAGCCAACAGGTAACCATGTTATTTGATGCCGAGTTAAAAATAAATTTTCAGACGGAGTGGTAATATAAATGATCTTTCAATGCTTTGTTAGATGAGTGGAACTCTTTATCATCGGAAATTTAAAGAGAGTCATGGTACGACCGCCGCACGGGGGGTGTGGGGGGACGTGCAGTCCCCCCGCGAGTCCGGAGACCCCACCTTCTGACTGACGTCGGAAGCAGTCACTAGAACCCTTACACACACCAAGTGCAAAGCGTGCGTAACCGCAATAAAGCACCCACAAGGCTGAAGACTTGCACATACCCGGACCATCGCACAAGTCAAACGAAGGGGGCTCAGTGACTGGTCCCACGACTCAAATTGCACCTGGGTGTTGCTCAGGTGGCAAGCACCATCGGTCACATGAAGCCGCTAACGCGTGCAACATATACGGACCAACGGCCGGGATGGTGAGAACCTCTTCAGCAAGGGCCCCCCCCCCCGTCTTCGTGCGCCACACGAATGTGTTTCACAAGACCCACCAAGTCCTATCGGTTCTGGCGCACAGCCCCTAAGAGGCCGACATCATGTGGAGGGGCACTGTATAGCCATGACACAGTGGGATCCCCCTTAGAGCTCATGTCGATAGAGTTTCCTCCGTCACGTGTGATGAGTCACTTGCGCACATCCCTACCTTACATCAAACCTGGAGGCATTCTGCGCCTCGTGCTCAGAGAACCTGGGAAAAGGTAGCTCAACCTCCAGTTTTAGGGGTGGCTACACGTAAGGCAGCATAACCACCCGTAAGGAAAGTTAATACCGTCGATGCCCCGCCCGCGCCGCTGTCACACAGTTATCCACAGTCAAGGACATGCTACTAAATATTAAGGTACTATTATTTCATTAAAATAAACTTTGTTACATGAATTAAGTTTAAGTATGTACTTTCTCGAGTTATCATATTATTGTCAATATATTTCTAGTTTTGGCTCGTTAATAATTTTGTCCAGACTTATTGCGATGCAAAACAATATTTAAAAGACAAGTTATTAAACATTAGTTTATATTATTTCTTATTTTATTCTTTGATTGTGTTGGCCTTGAAAGGTACTAAATAGCAGCATAGTCAATATTTTTCAAGGATCAATGAAATCTATATTATAAACATTTTAATTTCACAATTATATCTAATTAACAATCGTTCCTAATTCTATGACCGCCATATACTATGTGTGTATTTACAATATATATATATATATATATATTTATATATATATATTTGTTTTTATCCGTTGTCTGATAGCTTTAGTGCAAGTTTCGCTTAGTTTGAGGGTCGTGATAGGAATAGGAAACTTTTGGAGTAGAGGTATGACATCGCCATAATTGCTTGTGTGGTAGCTTTGTTGATGAGGGCATTATAGATCAAAGTGCGAAAACTTTTTTCCAAATAGCTCTTCAAATTACACATTGTAAGAGTCGTTACCACCATAAATATACCATCTGTTATTGAGACTCTTGGGGTAATACGAACCGATGGAAAGAGACCAGCGGTCTGAAGGAAGGATGGCGAGCGGACCAAGCGGCGCATATATTATAGTTTCTCTGGCTTCTTTGCTCAGGGAATAAGCATCTCTATTCAGCAAAAAAATGCAGCCAGCATTCTTGCCACCTTACAACGCAGACAAACACTTTTTAAATATTAAGTTTTTCATTTACTTTTAATTATTTAGTATGTATAATTTTTAGTATCCGTTTTTATTGTGCATTTATATTTAAGTAATATCTTTTAGGCGTTTTTTTCTCCTAGAATTATTAATTTATTACATAAGCTGCGGTTAGCGCTAATCATCAGGTAAATCTTTAGCTTATTTGCCACCTTAGTGGTATAAAACATATATAAGTACCTAATATATCAGGTAAATCATAAGAGAGGTTACGTTACGTACTTCGTGTGACCAGCTTCAGGCTCTATAATTAGACACTGAATGACATATAGAACGGTTTTATTATTGTTAACGGTTTATCACTCTTATCGAGATGAATCCAACGAGGTGAAATTTGGTGAGACTTTGTTAGGTAGATCGTAAATCCAGTAGTCACCTTTCGTTAATATTGAATGCAAATAATATTGCATTGTCAAAAAGTTAACATGTGAGTTCTAGATTTCCTCACGATTCTGAAATTAGAAGTGCATTAAAATTTGATCATAAGGTAGAAATGAAATCAATCAAAAGTTTAATAGAATTACTACGAACTACGAGATTGATGGCGTAAGAAAATATGGAATCTATGGTGATTATTCTATTAATCTCAAAATTTTCTTCTAACCAACGTCCACATTTATCTATATATATATTGCATCTATTCATAAATCTATACAGATATGTTAATAAGCAGAGTTGATAACCGTTAAGCAACAGCTTTTTGAGTAAAAAAATGTTGACTCACTGCAGTGACCGTTAAGTTGGCCTTAACACTCGCTATGGACGGAAGATGTGCCACTTACGCTGAGGGTTAAGTTAGAATGTTATAAAAAACTGTCAAGTGTGAATCGGAGTTGAACGTGTTAATTCTGTATGTTTTTTTATACTGATCTATTATTTTACAGATTCACTGTTCATGTTAACTGTTGTTATTTAGATATCTACCCTACACTGTATCAGAAGCAGCGCGTCGGTGATTTAGCTCACAACTCACAACCCCTCATAAAGCGATGGGTGAAAAGGAGCTGTCTGCCATATATATAATATTGATTAAAAGGTGTATCCTTCCTTTTTGAAATAAATAAGGACACTGCATCTTTGCCTTTTTTCAACCCTTTCCGTGTCTATGGCGAACATAGACAGGACATGATTACCACATGCTTTAGAAATTTTAAATGGATAAACTATTTTGACGAATGTTCATTACCTTAAATCGCAGTCGTTACCCATTTCTCAAAAAAATATATAATATAAGAATATAGGCTGAAGAATGCTGTTGTAGGTTAACAGTTGCGGCTTTCTCACGGCATTTGTCCCCAGAAGGTGGCAGCTGGATCACAAGCTTTCCTCACACAGCATTTTCTTTACCAACTATTTTGGTCCTGCGTGACAGGTGGTGATCATTGCAACAGTGCTTCTGATGCATCATATCGAGAATAAAGCGAATTAATGTATGTCTTATGTAAGACCTGGGACAGAATAATGTACCCTCATGGCCAGTGGTGACTGCTTACCATTAGGCGAACCGTAAGCTTGTTTGCCACCTTAGTGGTATAAAAATAAGTTCCTGCCCAAGTGTTAGAAGTAAGTAATGCAGACTATAGCTCATGTTCGCGGCTACGCTCGCGCACAATCCGGTTTTTTGGGATAGGATTTCTACGGCAAGTCTTTGTTTATAGTAAGAAAGTTTGCTATAGCAAGCTATAGCTGTAGCTATAGTTAGTCTATATGAAATACGGTTATTGTTTTCACTACGGGAGTTTTTCTGCTAAAATTTCTATGTTCTCTATCCCATCTTCTATCATAATTGTTAGCACAGATATGAATATGATTAGCATAGAGACTTGCTAAAAATCATCTCAATGGGCTGCTCCGTAGGGGCGCTAAGCAATTACAAAAATCAACAGACTGTCGCAAATAAATATCAGTAAGGATAAGAATTTCCTAAAATTGTAAAGTTAGTCGCTCCCAAAAAACCTGGAATACGTATGTATGGGTGTGTACTATGAATTCAACCACTGATTACCACCTGCTATTTTATGTATACATTCATAGCGTATTTTTTTTATAAACTTGGTTAAACATAAATATTTATTGTTCTAGTAATGATTTCAACAATAAATTGTCTTAACAATGAAAACTATTTAACTAAAAACCACAATGGGTATGTGTGTGGACAGCGAGTGAGTTTATACTTATTTAAGAGCATACGAAGATTTCTACTTCCATAGTAAATATACACTGTATAGAAACTTCAAATCACCAATACAAAAGGAAAAAATAAAAGCATGAGGTTAAATAATCAGGCGCGCCCAAACGTAGACAGGCGCCAAGACTCGGCGCCTGCGCAAGCCGGAAGCTTTTCGTGTTACGTTTACGTGTTCTCATGTTGTAGGTGGCCTGACAAATAAGGCATTTTATGATACAGCGATGATCACCTTCTTTAGGAGTAGATTAATCTAATTAAGTTCTGTATCTGCCTTGTAGTTATTACTTGCTTTTAATATGGCTGATAATCAAAATTAGTTTTACTCAAAATATCGATTGTACATGGACTATGATCGTTAATCGTATTTCATCTATCTTTTTAAATACATTTGATATTGTCTCATGAATAGATTAGTTTTGTTTGTTGGCTGCACTTAGTAGAGTTTAACATCAATTTTATTGTACACAGCTTACACATATTCTTCATTCTTCTCTCTCTTTCTCCATACAGTTCAAAATTATCATCAATCAAATCATCCATCTAACTTACTTATCCCCAGAGGGAGGGACTTAGTCATATATATAAACACATACCCGTAACATCTTCCTTTCACTAATTAACTAAAATTGAGACCACTTTACAATTTAGATGTGTAGCAATTTAGATGTCATGTCCTTAACGAGAATCGAACCCACGACCTCCCTAAGTTTTTCTACCACTGAGCCACTTGGTCCTCCTGTCTGTGAGTCACCATTGTATATAAATTTACCAAATTATATTAGCAACAGTAATTTCCTAGCTTTTTTCGGATCGTTGCCAAAATGTAATTGCCTGCAACATCGTTACATGCAATGAGTGAAACCTGAGGTCAGATGATGGAGAAATTATAATATTCCGTTGTCATTACTGGTCATACAAACAAGATTGTATCCATGTGAATAGCATGTAGTACAACACTGGTTTGTGCTGACGTAACGATGCTAGGGTGATATTCCACTAAAGGATATAAACAGACAAAAAATAATACTACTTTTGTACCTGAATATTCGCCACTTAAAGATTTATTTTCCTACTTCTATCTTTTTTTAAATTATCAAATGTTAATAGCTACTATACTACGTATGTTTCTACTCCAAAAATCCACACAAATTATGAATCGACTTGCTTATTGTTTGCAATTTATCATGTATTCAATCGGAATACTAAAATTTTTTTAAACTTGACTACAATATTAAAAGAAACTTAGAAGTTAAAAATGCCGCAATAAAATTGACTGTTAATTTTTTTTATTTATTTTTACTGCCTGATATAAGTTTAATATAATGTTTGATTGTAATGTATAATGCATGAGTGTAAAAACCAGTTGTTATAATTTTTTATTTACCTTAACATATAAATAATTTGTGAACGGTTTTTGTCCCTAACTAAATTGTGGAGGGTTTTTGTCCCACGCGAATTACTATGAAACTTAGCATAAAGATTGCAATACATAGAGTATAACTATACAATACCATACCTATGCATCATTCTATGTATGTTGGAAGTCATCAGCTCTATCTCCCAGAGGGGCATAAGCAGTCAGATCATAATGTGGAGATTACCTCCTTTCACCAACCACTTTAATCCTGCGTGATAAATGGAAAGCCCATAAACGCAACACTGCTTCTGATATAATGTTTTCGATTCTGATACAATGTTTTCGATTCTGATACAATGTTTTCGATTCTGATACAATGTTTTCGATTCTGCTTTCTTTAAGATAAACCTCCACAAAACAAACTTAACAAATCCGCGCCCTCTCTCTGTATATGTATTTAAAGCATTATGTATCTATAGCCGCATACTATCCTAATATGTTATGCTTGGACTATAAATATACATAAACTATTTCTTTATGTATCTTTATATTTTGTCAACCAACACTTTATAACTGTTTCTATTTGAACAATCCATTTAAAATTTCGGCTGGTAGATAAGCCTATGGCATTAAGTTCACCTATTGTGATATTATTGCAATAAAATGTTTATTAATAAATAAATAAATTAGAATATATTAACACGAAGGTATTGAAAAGGCCAAATAAATATTTAAATTAACATCACAATGGTTTTGAAAGTTATCTTTTTCGGTCAATATATTTTATTGCTGTGTAAATAAATGCAGACGGTTAGAGGTCACCGACTGGCAACTTTCGAAGGAAAAAGAGTATCAAAAATCAAAATACCAGGTCAAAAACATAAAACAGTTTGTTTGTACGAACTTTCCAAAGGAGTCATCGGTGAAGCAAGGCAACTTCAATTTAATGCGTTATATCGACACCTCGCTTCAAAGAAGGTTTTAATTCTTAACATGGCAGGGACGTAGTGTTAGGGTACTTTGAATTAGACTCGATTTTTTTTTCAGGAACCTATAGTTAAATTTAAGATGGTAGTCTCGCCTTATTCATTGTTTGTCCCCAAGAAATGCCTCTTCTAAGGGCAAGGAGATTTAAATCACCAAATTGGCCTGGGGAGGCCATTCAACTGACAATTTTACACATTTAGGACACAGGGGACACATTAAACCGTGGGGCAATATTCTTTAGCGTGGCAATGAAATAATAATTATAATTATTAATTAATTATGATTTAATTAATAATTATTAACTATAATATTAATAATTAGACATATAATATCTGGTTGTTCTCATCTTGCAAATCGTGAATATTGTACAGATATAACAATGTAGCAAAAATAGTGCATCAACAACTTGCTCTTAAATACGACCTTGTGACTGCCGAATTACCCTATTATAAATATATACCAAAACCAGTTCTAGAAAACAACCACATAACGTTCTACTGGGATCGTTCTATTTATAACTGATAGAACTATTACTAATAATAGACCAGATATCGTATTAATAGATCCCTTAGTTCCCCATGCGACAATTATTGATATCTGCACCATCCCACATGATGAGAAAATTGTAAACTTGTAAAGGCTGTAAAAGAAAAAATAAATAAATATTATATAAAAATAAATATATAAAGGGCTGGCACAAGAAGTGACTGCTATGTGGGATGTGAAACTAACTTCTATTGTTCCTATAGTTCCTATTCTTAACTGAGCATGATCTCATACCCAAAAGTTTCGATAAATATTTAGAGAAACTTTGTATTGAGAAATGGATCAAGACTCGAATGCAAAAATCTGTTGTCCTAGATACTGCACGTATAGTTAGGAGATTCCTTAGTTTGTAATTCCAGCCGTCTGATAGCTGGACCAGTAAAGCTCGCTACTGACGGATCCTTTTCATATGTTTTTGAAATTAATGTATTATGATGTATAATTTTGAATGAATTTAGAGTGAGAAACAATAAATAAATGGATAATAATAATAAATAAAAAATAAAATGAGGTAATTGATTTTTGATCCATTAGTGGTGGATAACAAATATCCTTATTCCCGTATTTGGCCGTGGAATTCCTACGGCAACTCCGTGATTAACTGGGAAATAAGTATATTTGTTATCTATTGGGTCAAAATCAAATTACCTTATTGTAACTGATGCTTGTCTACCACAAAGGTAGACAGACAAAAGGTTCCCATATGCTACAAAATTGATGTAATCTTTCCGTTTTTAAAGTTCGAAAGTAAGACTCTTATTTAAATATAATCATTAGTCTTATATTTTAAGAAAGTAGATCAGTTAATCTGCTATTATATCTACAAAATAAAAATGGTGGACTGTTGCAGGATATGCCATTTAACTTGATAGATGTTGACCTAATCCACAAATACAACCAGTTTCATGGCTCTGATTTCGAAAATATTCCGGTACGCGGTAAACTTGTTAAGCGGTAAGTTGCTATAAGGCGGTTCCATTTATTTTGAATAATAAAAAAACTTAATTACGCTACTGAGGTGGTGAATAAGATGATGCAGTAGCCTTTGGACCTATCACGTGTTGCTTACCCTTTAAAACTCTAATCACTCCTTACAATAGTTTTTCAACCGTGCCGTGGTCGGTCGGGGGATAGTAGGACCCCCTAGGAAAAATCTTTACAAGTAATTCATTCCACAAGCGTAGCTGCTGAGATGAATACCTTTTATTGGAGACCTTATTTATCGAAAATTGTCCATTTTTTAAAAAATTTTTTTTTAGCTCTAAGGTGGCAAACAAGCTTACGGACCGCCTTATGGTAAGCGGTCACCGTAGCCTATGGACGCTTGTAACACTAGGGGCATTACTCATTACCCTCCTTTTGGGTCAATCGGGTAGAAATACATATAAGATAATGACAGTTACTAGTGAGCTAGCCTATAATAGTCATCCCATGAAATTAAATTAAATTTTTATTTTATTTTGTATGTTTGCTATACAAGAAAATGATGCGTTTCTATGATGTTCCATTTTTATTTTTAATAAATTAATTAATTATTAAGATCATTCACTTGTCAAATGATAATTTCTAATTATAAATATTAATGTTCATAATATTATATAATTTTTTGATATTTTTTACTTATCTATTGTTTTGTTTGTAATGTATGTATGTGTGTTTGTGTATCTGTAAATATATATATATCACTTGAGGGTTTTTTATTGATACACGATTAAATCATAATATAGGGGCAGCCTCTTTTAACTAACCCCTTTATGTCCTGCGTGACAGGGGGTGATCCATCGCTCCAACTCTGATATCATGTCGTGTATATTGACTCATGTGACTTTATATATTATATCCCATGCATCATAAATGACCAGCATTAAGGTAAGTACCTGGACGACAGAACTGTGCTCGGTTTTATTTGAAAATTGCATTTTTATAAAAAATTACATCTATATAGTTAAACTTAAAAAGTAAAATGGGTTTTATATATAGTTGTATATTAAGAATTGCTCGTTTAAATATATAACATAAGAGGTAAAATGAAAAACCAGAAACGGAATGGTATACCCCCATTTCTTGACGAACTATAAAGGAAGTAAGTCAGTATTGCACGGCCTACGTACAGATAAAAATATATTATTATAGAATGAAAATTAACCTATAAAACTACCTACATAAGTAATTTGTTGTATTTACCAAGAACTAAAAAAAGCGCCATCTTTTGGTATCTACTTAAGTTACGACCACGGTAAGTGAAAGTAGTAACAACGAACGTACGATTCAATTTACCTTTATTGGTTGTCTGCATCGTTGATAGATGGCAGCAGTTATTAGAATATACAGTCTTTAATATATTTGAACAAATATGGTGCTTTAAATACTATAAATTTCAACAGTAGGTTTTTAAATTAACACGGTTAAGTCAAATACCATGTATATGTATCATTATTACCTATTCTCCTTGGAAATATTCCTCTTAAAGCTGTTGAGTTTACGCTTTTATAATTACCTAAGAAATACCTTACCCTACTTAAGAAAGCCTTATGTAAGCATTAAAAAAAGGGTATCATAACAGAAATAAAGAAAAAGGTCAAGCCAGCAGATGACAGAAGGGCTGTCATTAATCTTATTTAAATAAAAATAAATTGTATTTTTTAAAGTTTCGAATTTAAAACTTAGACCTATTTTAAATTCTAACAAACTCATAGCACTCACTGGGGATGCTTTTTTTCTAGGTACTCCTATTTTGTTATGCTGAAAACAGGTAATTTTCGGATTGATCCAGTTTATTTTATAAACTATTATTGATACCATTGGATAGTAGCTCGTGAAGCACTTTTAGGATTAATAATCAGTATTTAGATATCGTGTATGGTTTAGAAATAATCGAGTGAGATCACTTAGCGTTTCCACCCTGTAAAGGTACCTAGGAGAAATCGGTAGGTCTTTCGAAAAAAAGGCAAACGAGGTAATTAGACTAAATTCAATATAGAGCCTGGTAAATGCTGACAGAAAACAGTGGGGTGTATCTATTTGATGTAAACTTTGTTGTTTATTTCTTTGTTAATAATTTTTTTTTTTAAATCTCATCAGTTTGTTATTACAATTATCAGAAGATTAAATAAAATCTACACATTGAAGCCAATAATAAAACAAATAAAATATGTAATTGTAAATTGTAAGTGAATTAACATGCATACTTAAGTTTAAAATGGACAAAAGATTTAGTTGGAAATACCACACAGGATATATTTGTGATCGATTGAGATCTGTACTTAGTAAACTTAGCAAACTGAAATACAAAATGCTAAGAAGACTACTTGTCACAACTATTGCATAAACAGCTACGATAGAACATTTAAAACATACTTGCATAATGTATATAACTTACAACTCAGAATATTAAAAACAATGGTACCGGTTTCAGTTAGAGACATACAGAGGAGACGAATTGAGATTGTTCAAGTATTGTCATGTATTGAATATTTTTGAAAACTTTTCTATATGAAAATTAACAATTCTATATGAAAATGTAAACGAGATGCCCAAATTATTAGTAAAAAAGGCGACCGGATGGATTAAGAAAATAATGTGAAAAACTGCTGTATAAAACTCCAAAGTGTAATAATCTCTATGGTCAATTAGTTGATTGAACATGGGATTGAAGGGGAAGGGAAAAAACATTGGATCAAAATAATATTTTTACTTAGCTATTTTGAATCCAGAGTGGAGCAAAAGATTCAAGAGTAAAATCTCGAGAATAGCGAGGGATAACAAGGTAGAATCCGGAACACAGTGAGGGATTCAAAAGACGGTGCACGAGTTAAAATAATTTTGCCACCGAGTGATACACACTACTTTTAATCACCCTCTATGAGAATAAAGATAAGTGTAACTTATAAATAAGAATAGTACTTTATTTATTTTATTATCAACACTTGAGGAAAATGTACTATTTTTTTTAATAAAAGTATCATCATAAATACGAATTGAAGTAAAACAATTACAAAGGCGGAATACATTTTAGTCTAGGGATTCAAAGTGCAAGTTTAATCCCTGTTTAAGATTAGATAAGATAAG
The DNA here is from genome assembly GCA_946406115.1 of Apoda limacodes. Lineage (NCBI taxonomy): Eukaryota > Metazoa > Arthropoda > Insecta > Lepidoptera > Limacodidae > Apoda > Apoda limacodes. The sequence goes on from OX291540.1 coordinate 46,778,092, forward strand.
AAGATAAGAAAAAAACAATTGATTAGCTTTTACCAAATAGTTATGATAAAAATATTATTTTAAACACCACAAAAAACCGAAAGAAGCTACTCAAAAAAAAACCTATTATTAAAATTTTATTAGCGTTATATTTATTGTGGTATATATTTAATAAAATTAGCTTCGACAGTACACACAATTAACATGGAATAAGTACTGGAGTTTAAAGAAAATATTTAAGAGCAACATGCCAATCAACCTAAAGACCAAAGTTATGAATTCTTGCCTTATACCATGCTTGACCTACGCTTGCCAGACGTGGAAGTTTAATAAAATTATAAGAAATAAGATTAAAACATGCCAACGCGGAATGGAGCGCAGTATGTTAAAAATTAAAAAAATAAACTAAATACGACATACAAAAATACGAAACATCTCAAAAGCTACGACGGTCTGGCAAAAGCTCTTGCAATTAAATGGAAGTGGGCTGTACAAGTAACAGGCCTTCAAGACCAGACGTGGACAAAAAGTGTGACAGCATGGAGCGGGCCAGCAGGAAAAAGAAAAATAGGGAGATCCCGTAATAGATGGAAGGACGAAATAAAACACATAGCGGGTCAAAACTGGATGCAAACAGCTAAATCTAAAGAAGACTGGCTCACTTTGGAGGAGGTCTTTACCTGCAGAGGGGTTCTTGCAGAAAAAATTATTGAAAAAAATAAAAAAAGTTATACTATTTTTCATTGATAAAAACTCACAGCAAACTTTACTAACACAAAACATAACTATACGTCATAACTTGATACTACCAACTACTACTAACATCTTCTTTGTAAACCAAATATCTATAAGAAATAAAAGGCTTTTTATTTTTATTTATTTAATTATATATTGTCTGGCGCAAAAGCAACTGATATTCATGTAAAACCTAAATGTAAGGTTTATTGAATAGTGAAATTTTTGTGTTCCTCCTTTGTAGAAAAGACATACCTACTCAAATAAATAAATAAATAAAACAATGTCTGATTTTGATATTTAATTCAGTATGACAAAGACACAAACACACACACACACATACACATATATAACACTTCTTTGTACACACTAGAATCATTTGAAAGTTATTGAAATTGCCATGGGCGTAGCCTGCTTTTGGATTAGGGGGGGGGGGGTAGGCTTGGCTAGGGGGGGCAGACCTGATAGAAAATGTCATTTTAATTTAGTAAACATGTTAATTTTGAGCCAATTCCTTCAGGTAATGGGCACCTAGGGGGGGGCAGCTGCCCCCCCCCCCCTGCCTGTACCTCGCTACTCCCATGGAAATTGATATACATACATAATTGTACACTACATATCAACACGCATTGAAATCTAAATCCCTATACAAGTATCTCACATATAAAAGACTTCAACGGGTTGCATACTATTTGTAAATAATTAACATTATTTTAGGAAATATTTATAAAAATAAGCGAATAAAGCCTATGACTTCAACTGTGCAAATCCCACGGTGGAAACCCCATATACAACAGTACTTTGCGACTTTACCAGCGAGAAAATCTACTTCCATTGGAATTCTTGATCAGATATTCTATGTCCTTTTGTTTCTTCAGTTATACCTGTGCCAAGTTATATTGACGACTAAAGATACGACTCATGAAAAAGCCAGTGGTACTAATGAGAAAAAAGGTTTTACAACTAGTGCAACCGTTGAAATAGGGGTACTACTGATAATAATCGAATATCCCAATAGTGCTTTCTTGCACGTAAAGGAGTTATGGATCGCTTTTTCCGTTCTTTGAGCTTGTCTTTAAGAAAAAATCAGGTTAGCACATTAAATAATTGTGTCTCGTGGTATCACGGTTAAAATTAAAATTCTGTGTAGTGGCCATAAAATGTCAATATTTTATGAAAATGTAATAACCTAGTTTATTTAAATAATATACTTAATCTAATACATATATGGTTACATAATACCATATTCTGATTATGACACAGTACGAACAATTTAACGAAAAAATGAGACTGTAAATTACCACCACTTACGCCCCCAAAACATCGTTGCTAAGCAACGCACTATCACTAATCAACTGCGCTACCAAAGAAAGACCAGTTACGTAAACGGTGACGTCACTAACATATCATTTTATATAACCGAAGTAGCGCCAGTGGGGAGCGAGCAGAGAGCTCCACAGTCCGCGACGCTATCCCATTTAGAACGCACGCGCGTATCCATTAAAAAAAACTTAAAATCACGATATGATCCATCTTTAAAAAGTAAAAAAAAAACAAAAGAAAATTTAAAAAAAAACAATGTTATAAAATTTCGAAAATTCGAAAACAATAATTTAACTATTAAAACTTGAACGTAAAATGAAAGTGAAACCAACGGATCAGTGACCGACGCAACATGTTGAACCAATATAGATGGAAAGTGATTTTGCTTGTGGCCGCGTCCGCTGTCATAGCCGAGCCAAGCCGGGCTCTAAGCATAGTCTATAGACCCTACAGAAACATACCAATGTTTGTACCAAAAAATTACTACAGACGTAACGGCGCGCGACAATCCAGAGTTATATTCCTAGACGAAGACGAAAATCATCAACAATTCGGTAAAGGTGAAATAGATTTGACGTCCGATAAAAATTACTCACCAAAAATCAAATTTGACGACTCAACCGATTACGAATTTACTTCGGAGGACTCTGAGACATCAAAAACAGAAGAAAAAGACCATATTTCGGAAAATGAAAGGTTCTATGAACCTTTACCGAGGTTCCGTCCGTATCAGAATCAGGCAAAGTTCTACCAAGGGCGTTTTGGAAGACCTTATGCCCCAAGTTACGGGTTTGATCCCTATTACATACCCGTGCCATTTTCTCCTACTATTCGAAATTATGGACAAAATGTGGGCTGGAAAGCAAGAAGCCCTCGCGTAGTTTTTCCTTATGCTTCGGATAGTGTTAATTCCTTGGTACAGACAAACTCACATGCTGGTCCAGGGAATTATGACAATAATGTAGTGTTCCGGGATTCAAATTTCGGTTTGAACGATGTTGCAGCTGATGACCAGGCTCTCCAGGATATTGATACTGGAAATGGTGACGCTTTTACGGAAAGAGGTGAGTTTTTCTTCTTGTTGAACAGATTTAATTAAGCAATTTAATCAACTATTTTTTTTTGAGTTTGTTGGTATTTGTTTACTTTTTTTTCTTGTAAAGTTTCTGTAGTGTGTATCCACAAATATTTTAAAGAGGTAAATTTGATTGTTTGTTAGTTTGCTTTGTATAAATGTATGTTTATATCTCTGCAACTACTGAAAGTATTGTGAAAATTCTTCCATTAATCGTAAGCTCCAATATCCCTGATTGTCTTTCTCTGATGGGGACAGAGAAAGACAAAGAATACTTTAATTTCGATCGAAAGTTCTCACGGGAGCTGGTTTTTCCTAGGCTGCAACTGCGGACCTCAACTGATATAAAATAAAGTCCCCCAACACATCTGTCTGTGCGAGATTTTAATCATTTTATGTATGTATATGCATGAAATCTATTTGGGTCAAAATACTTTTTGAGGCTTATTAAAACTTCCCTTGTACATTTTTACGCATAATTTTCTAAACTAGTTCAGAATGACATATGCAAACTCAAATGATAACTTTTATCAAAATATTTCGGGCCAAAATAAAAAAAAACTATTGTTTGGTAACGCTGTGGACAATATTTTTGAGGGATAATGGGGACTAGTAATACAGTGGTAATTTGAGTATTAAATGAGACTTTTTTATGATAAAGGGAAACCCTCCTAGGGAGGGTGGGGAAATCGCAAAACTACAAGGAAAATATTTTGAGACATCTACAATTTTGTGAAAGTGTTTATTATTTTTTTTCGCTATTTTAGGCACTAAAAAGTATTTTGGCCCATTTTGCACATATCTATAAAATTACTAAGTGTTTACCTACTTGAAAAATTAACATATTAAAATAGATTTTAATATGAAGGACGTGATGTACATGATGGTGTAAAAACTGTTTAAATATATCTCGGAGCTCGAGGCCCTGTGACATCGTTTAGCCGAAACAATATGCGAAGCTAAGCAACGTCGGGCGTGGTCACTACTTGGATGGGTGACTGCCTAGTGGCACATTTTTTTTATGAGCTCCTTCGTGTTTTGGAGGGCACGTAAAACCGTCAGTCGTGGATGTTAAGCAGTGGTCAAGCCAAGTCAGAGGCCGTATGGGTGACATTCGATTGGCCACTAGCTCAACAACGTCCGCCAAGCCACACTTGGCCAGCGTGGACTAAAGTCTCCCTGTTTCAAGGAGAGGCCTGTGGGCTGCAGGGAGCGTATAACGGCTGAGGCGAAAATATATTAATATGTTTATTGTTGGAAAACTCTTTACTCATATCAGTGAAACGATTATTTGGTACCTATTTGAAAAATGATAATGTAGTAAAAAATAATTTATGAACATTTCTGGTTTACATGCTTAGTTACTTTCATGTTTAAACATTAAGAAAAAGTGCATTAATTCAAATACCGAACCGGTAGGTGAGACCTTTTATAAAATACAAATCCAATAATGTTATTTCGGCCGACTATTGCGAGGAAAATATAATAATAATAAGCTACTTACTACATATATATTTGTTTGTATTCAGTGACATCAATTTTTTTTTAATTTAATTTAATTAAGTCGAGTGCAGAATACTTAACGTCAATGTTTTTATTCATGGAACTTATTTATTAATAAAGTGATATAAAATCCAAAGCCTTAACCATACCCCGCTCTCACTTTTTTTAAACGCGGATTAAACCTCATGCAATGCGTAGCAGCATACGACGTTGTAATAATATAAGATACTATGAAGAATTACACAGCGCTGTGTGTGTGCGAGTCATGCCCTTGGTGTTGCAGGCGGACCGTTAGCTTGTTTGCAATCTTAGTGGTATAACAAACACCAAACGCGTTTGTAATGCGGTTACACGATGCGGTGCAGTGCAGTGCTGTGCGACAAGCAACGCAGTGACAAACCGTACGCACGAATGCAGCAAGAGGGCTGAAGCCGCGCAGACGTGCTGCGACCACTCCGCGCTTTGATGACGTTGTATTATTAGTTGGTTGACTCTAGCTCATTTCGTATCACTTGCAACGATACGCATAGACGAACAGCGCAGCGCAACAACGAGGCATTGTATTTTAATACAATTTTTTTATAAAACAGACTCAATACCAACAGTATCGCCACTGACTTCACTTAACCTTAACCAAATTTTTCACGTAGCAGCAAAGGCTGAATTTGGTTATCATAGGTTCATACGCTTCAAGGGCAATTAAGTATTTTGAGGCAGCGTTTTTACACAGTGCAGTATAGCGCGTTGCAGATATCACATCGGTGATTCTCGGTGGGACATGCTACGCAACGTACTACGCTACAACACACACGCATCTTGTTTGACACACGCTTTACCATCAGCGCCCAGCTACGCTTATGCGAGTTTGAAAAAAGGAACAATTAAGAACGATATGCGACAAACGTCCTTTGCCACTTTTATACCTATAGTTTATTAACATTTGAAATAAAACTCTGAACTAAAAAAAAATATTTTTATAATTTATAATATTAAAATATTAACTAAATATAATCATCGTTTCGCTATTAAGTCAATGAATCTTTTAAAGTTCAACTACGAAGTCTTGTGTGACAGGCGTAAGCTTAATGTGACTAGTGAGAGGCACGTTTTAATCGATATGACGGTTCACCGATGATCACGACGAAGTTATTATAAACCGATTCAATAATAATCGATATCTTTCTGAAAATAGGTAGGTACACACTAAGTATTTTTAAGAACAGTGCTTATTACCGTACCTATATGGATATCGTAGCATACTTTTATTAAATAATTCCTGCTTGCTTAATTTTCTGTAGAATACTTTTACGTAACAGAGAAAAAACAAATTTATAATTAACAAACGCATGTGTGACAAGGAAGTAAACTTTAGATTTAATATTATTACTATCAAAACCCACAATTTTGAGGCAATTTTCGAAAAACATTATTTAAACAATTATTTTTTGTTTTTATATTCATCTTAATCATGTACTCACCTAAAACTATATCCTTAATGTACAAAAAATAAGAAAAAGGACGCCTTTTTTGGACTTGTACGCTGATAAAAAAAATCAAAAAAGTGACTTCTTCTTTATTGGGTATGATTTTTTGCTTTTGCGAGTGCATTTGATTTAATGGTGTTTCTTACTGTTCTGTGTACTTGCTATTCTCTTATTAGTGCTACGCGATTGCCAAATTTGATAAATTTAAAAAAACGTTAAAAAAAATAGCCCTATTGCTACGGGTCGACAATAATATAAAATTAAGCATGGTGTTACTGTCTATGGAATATTTTGATGACTACCTTAATTAGAAGGTTTTCCTCAATATGATGTTAGTGTTTATTTTCATTAACTGTAGATAGAAATTTGGTGGTATTATGGCATAGTCTTAATGTTTCTCTTCATAGATTACCACCCTTCTTTTACTACCAATGGCTTCTACTGACCCTCTGTCTAGCCCCGCCTCGCACAAAGTTACGCAGGGCTGCCAACTATTTTTATTGTGTATGTTTTTATTTACATATGAAAGTAGGTAATGTGTCAAAAGTAATTTAAAGTATCTTTTTATGAAAATAACATCAGTTTTCAAACCAAACAAAGAAGAACATAAAACATCGTTTCTTCGATGACGTAACGACTTTTACTGATGTTTGTAAATATCTTAGTCACTTTACAATTAAAACAACACAATACCATAGAACGTTGTTATAAAAGGTTATTACTTATATTTTAAGGTTTTGAACTTAGGGCAAATTTCTTAAATTATTTGTTTAATAATAAATAAACGAGTCGGTGGGGGCCGAGGGGTTTAAATTTCACTTCACGTCCCAAGTGGCGGAGGTTCGAACCCCGGTGTCGGCGTGTACCAATGAGTCTTTTCTTAATTTCTCAAGTGCACTGATTCACACCACTGGCTTTTCGGTCAAGGAAAACATCGTGAGGAAACCTGCATACGTCAAGAAAAAAAAAATGACATATGTGAAGTCTACAATCCGCACTGGGCCCGCGTGTGGACTGTGGCCCAATCACCCTCGCTTATGAGGGTAGGCCGTGCCCCAGCAGTGGGGAAATATGAAGGCTGGCAAGCAATAAATAAACAAATTGATAATTATTTTGTGTCCTCTTTTGCCAAGTAAGTAATACAATTATTTTCAGTAGTATTTTTTATTAACTATTATGTTTTTGTAAATGCAAAATTAGAATAAATGCAGAAGTTACTGAGACGTAGCGGTTTACTTTCTATGGATGCAATGTATCACAGGGGACTGCGTTGGTAAAATATAGTTAAAACTGTCAATCAACGCACAACCCAAACTTGAGGTAATAGAAACTTGTACTTTTCAGTGTAGCTTTCTTAAGAAGTCATTTATTGTCTGCTTGGCTAGGCGGATTATATTATCATTCTATTTTATTTACGTCCATCTGTTACCTTGTACACATATAAAGCTTATGACGTCATCAATTAATTTGGTAGTGTAGGACTATTTGGAAAGGAATTTTGATGAAGAAAGAAACCCTTATAGGATTAATTTTTCATCTGTCTGTCTGTCTTCTGTTGTTCTGTCTGTAAAGACCCTTTTTCTCAGGAAGGTGTCAAGTTTGTTGCATATTGTGACACAAATAAATCAAAACCTAAGTGTTACCTTTCGTTGACCTAAAATTATGAAATTTGGCAAGAAACAAAATTTGATAAAACAACGAAAACTAAAATAAAAATAAATAAAAAAGCCTGAGTGCAAAAACTTAAAGAACTAAAGAAAAAAATAAAATAAACAAGTGTACCTAAAGCGTACCAAATATTTCACTATTTGCTGACAAAACTCATTTTAAGGTTAGTACCTTATACCTACAAGTTGTTTAATCTGTGCTATTATTAATATTTGCATTAAAATTAGTGCCACCTGCTTATAGTTAAATATTCGGTGTGTTTGAGTTGCGCTTGTTTATTTCTTTTTAGTTCTTCATGTTTTTGCAATCGGGTATTTCTATTTATTTTTATTTACAGCTTTTTTAGGGTTCTGTACCCGAAGGGTAATTAGCGGTCCGTCCGTCCGTCTGTCACCAGGCTGTATCTCATGAACCGTGATAGTTAGACAGTTGAAATTTTCTCAGAACATGTATTTCTATTGCCGCTATAACAACAAATAATAAAAAACAGAATAAAATAAATATTTAAATATTCATCCAATCCAACAAACATGATTTTTTTGCTCGATTTTGCTCAATATTGATAACGGCAACAAGTAGACGCTTAAAATATTCACAGACTATTAACTTATATAGTCACCTTAAAAATAAATAATTAAATTAAAATAAAACAAATATTTAAGGGGGGCTCCCATACAAACAAGCGTGTTTTTTTCGCCATTTTTATAGATAATGGTACGGAACCCTTCGTGCGCGAGTCCGACTCGTACTTGGCCGATTTTTTTAGTTTTATCACTTTTTTCAACTGATTTTATTTTTATATAACATTCGAATGCCATTCATTTGAGATCTCATTTATCGAAATCGTTCCAGCCGTTTAGGCTACAGGACGTTACAATGGAACGGACGTACCCACATACACAAATGCATATCTTAGTGCTAACAACATTACCCTCCTGATCGTCAGGTAAAAACCAGCGTGCGCCTCGAGTCACAAATATTTTCGACGGATTTTTAGATCCCACTTCCATGTGTGCGTTAGGCACATCCTTCCATCACAACTACGAACTTTGGCGGCAATTTTAATTTACGAGGTCGTAAATTAGGCCGTTGTTAGGTCAGTTTCCTTAACAGGCTCTTGAAAATGGGTACGTAGTTTCTACAAAAGAAGTAAACTAACATGTATTTCCACATTTTGTGTATTTTTAAAAATGAAGGGAAGCTTTTGGCAGATAGGGAGCTGATGGGAGAGATAAAACATTACATTCTTTATAGGGAGTTCCTGTAGGAATCCCACGGCGAAAACAGAATTTTGCTAGGAAAACCGCGGGAAAAAGCTACATATAGGTAAAAAATTCAATGAATTGAAACACGCTGATACAGAATCTGCTGTAAGCGACTAATGGCATAGTAATAAAAAACTACTTATTTGTATATAGTAGTGACACTGTGCGGCCAAACGCACTGAAGGCTATGCCTTCACACATGGACAAAGTTGAAGGCAGAGCCTTGATATGTTTTTTTATTGGTTTTAATAAAATTGAAAAAAAACAGTTGAACAGGAATACATCTACGTTTTGTAACTCTTTGAAATGCGTTCTGTGACGATCACTAACCGCTAAGATACAAAATTACTGGATGTGGCACATGCATTTTATTGTACGATTATATTGTATTAATACAGTATTTATATAATTTTTGAGGTAACAATTTGTTTTTAGCATTTGGTTGATTAATATGTGTAAAAAGTCAAGAAGGAATTGCATGCCTGAGTCTGTGGATAAAACTTGACAATGCGCTTTTCAAGAAACTAAGAACACTTTTTTCTCTCTAAAACAAAGTTTACGGGTTTCAACTTTGCGTACATTTTTTATTTACTTAATGCTTAAGAAATGGTAAAATTTCCTGTGAGACTTCCTATGAGTATCAAGAATTACTTGTATAGATATATTTACCTCTAATCAATTATGTATGTTTGTTATGCAATGCCTTTTTCTATTCATATTAGCAGATTCATTCTATGACATTTAAATCTTAACTAAGTTTATAAGATTCCATCTAGGACATAAATAGTAATAAGATATCCTAAATTACATTAAAACAAATATGTATCATTTTTTTTAATGACATATTTTAGATAATTTATTGCGTTTTCTGCTCATTTATGTGACGATGAAACTATGATGATGTAATTGTTTTAAAGTGACTTAGATTTTTTATTCCGAGTGACTGTCAATAGTTAAGCAAATGAGTATTTTTAAGTTTAACTGTTACGAAAGCATAAGTAGAGATTTTAAGAGGGCGAAAAGCTTTTCTTTATTTCCTGTAATACCTGCGGATAATTATGAGATGTATTTGTTATGCCCTTCTTTATTAATTATATAGTAATACCATTTTTAACGTTTTCATCTTTTATAGACACATTCTTGACTGATTTTATTTTACATTAAATGCAATAAATGTATATTATTCCGTTAGTTCACTAGACAAAAACAAGTTTTATAACATATATTTTTTCCACACTTCAGATGTTAAGATTTGCCACAAAAAATACACAAAAAAAGGGATACGCGATCTCGTTTATATCTTAGCCTTAAATGAAATTAATAAGATCAATAGTTTTTGAATAGAGTTTCAATAATTTGATACTGTAACAAAAAAAAACAAATTTAGGACTCACAATTATAAGGAGTTCGGTATCTTAAAAGAGAAGGAAAAGGGTTCCTTGGAACATTTATTATTCAAATAAAAAGAATATCATTGCACCACCATTTAAAATTATATATTAAGCTTGTGGTTAGCTTGTAGAGAATGCCGTATGGCATTTAGCTCGCCACTGTACACTTTTGTTTGTGCAAAAAGAATAAATAAATAAATCTTTTTAAACCATTTGTATGAAAAACTAGACTCCTGTATAACTTTTAGACTATAAAATTTAAAAAAAAACTTACACATTAAACACCAAGACATTTATTACTAGAACAATTTCGTGGTGGCTAAAATTAATAAGGAAATTAAAAAAAATTAATAGTTTTTAGTTTTTACGTTTGAGTTTTTACTTACTCGATTACATCCTAAAAACTCTACAAGTAAAACCATTGCTAAATGATAGTTCAAAATGAAATCGATAAAAATGTTATTACGAAACTTTACAAAGATAATATCACATCTATTTAGTTTCTCGTTCCCTAATTCCGCGTGGCGCCCACAATGGAACTTTTACCAATTGTGTTACAATAGCTGGCTTAAAAACGACGGACACGCATCGTGGTACAAGGTTCGTAGATTCTCACCACAAATACGAGTGGTATTGTAAGTGATATTAATAGTACTAATTTCTTTTTGTTTTCAGATTTCGTAGAAGTTCAAGACCCTTCTTATTTTTATTTTTGGTTTCCCTCTAGTATCATACTCCAATTAATATCAACGACTGAGGAATATTTTCTTTATAATTTGAATAACAATTAAAATCAATTAATAACTAAACTATTAACAAAGTCCCTGGATGTTGCTGCCAGGTGATAAAGTGGCCAGAAGACTGGCAGCGTTGCCACGTTGTATGGCAACGCTGTTTGTTGTCCAAAATATAAACCAGCCTTCTGATATTTTGAAGTAGAGATCAATCGCTTGGTTATTTCTTTATAAAAACTATGAGCGCTCGGTCTCCAAGATCCCATGGTCTCCACTACTAAGGTATATAACCCTAAAAATCAACCCTAACTACAAAGACCGAAAGAATATGTTAGAAAATATAATATAAAATACTACTTTATTGTAAACAAAGAAAAATCATTCATATTATTTCTACAAACGCTATTTAAACCTTATGCGTGAATTCTAAGCTGCTAGAGTTCTTGTTTAACATTCTATTCCATTTGACACTCTCATTTTCATTTGGAGTTGCGTGAAAAAATGTCGCATGTATGCAAACAAAGGCAAAGGTGTAAGAGCTCTGCTGCACAATAAGAACAGTGTTGCCGGTATTTGCTACTTTGTTGCAAGATTAAAACCAAGATGTGGCACTTTTTCAAATATTATTAATTGTACATGAATTTTGAATTTCACAGCACACTCATTACCTATTTGTCCTCTAAGAGAATTTGTGCTCATGTAATGAGGCGTACTTTCACCATGGGTTTTTATCTTTTTGACTTGGTTAGTTTACTCTATTTCACTAACGAACTCTTCCGGCTTAAGGCTAGGGTATAGGCTAGACCGCGAAAATACGCCGTTTTTGTGCAAATTTTGTGGCTAAACTATAGCATCTAAAGCATTGAAAAAAATATATGTTATAAAACTTGCTTTTGTCTAGTGCATTACCTTACTGAATGATTTTCATTTATTGTATTTAATGCAATAAAAAATCTGGAAGTGACCATTGTTTCAACATTTGTGCAAATTTTTAAAGCGTGGTTTGGTTTTGCTTGTAATGAAAGTTGGTTAAATAATAATAATAGCTTGTTTTCTAGTGCATAGACTCTAAGTTGTAGCGAAAAGTCAAAAAATGTGACTACAAAACGGTAATAACGTTAAATTCCATACAAAAAATTTAAAGTTTCAAGGCGTCATTACGGTATAAATTACTTAAGAAGTATAAAACATATATATCTCATAGTAATGTATATGACATTATCTAGTGATTTATAGTACATTTACATACACAACGTTAGAATTACAGAAATTAGCTTTCTGGCCTATATCGCCCTCTTAATGTGACTAGTGAGAAGCACGTTTTAATCGATATGACGGTTGAATCGATTTTGGATGATCGCGACAAAGTATTGGAAACCGATGTAATAATAATCGATATCTTTCTGTAAAATAGGTGGGTACGCCATAAGTATTTTTATTAACAGTCCATCAAAATCAGAACATCTGAAAACAAAGTTACTTTTTTTTATTGTGTATGATTATTAGCTTTTGCGATTGCATATGATTTTTTGATGTTTACTGTTCTAAGAAATAATGTATTTGCTATGCGGTTGTCAGTGCTACGCGATTGCTTATTTGAAAAAACAAGCCCATTATCACCATGGCTCTACTACCAATATCAATTTAGGCTTGGTGCTACTGTCTCGGGAATATTTTAATGACTACTTTAATTGGAAGGTGTTTTTAAGTATTATCCATACTAATATTATAAATGCGACAATAAGTCTATCTGTCTGTTACCTCTTCACGCTTAAACAGCTGTACTTGACTAAATTTCTGCTGACCCTCTGTCTGGACCCTTCCCGTACAAAGTTACGGTTTTTAGATTTTGCCAGTGGCTCAACCTGCCCTAAATTCGGTGGAATTTTTACGTCAACTCCTTAATTATACTAATGAAGGTTGCTATAGCAAGCTTCAGCTGTAGTTATAGTTTGTAGAAGCCCGATTTTAGTTATTCCCAAAGGAAGTTTTGATAATTTCGGGATAAGAAATATCCTGTGTCCTCCCACGGTACTCAAACTATCTCCATACCAAATTTCATCTAAATCGGTTTTGCAGTTTAAGCGTGAAGAGGTAAGAGACAGAAAGGCAGAGTTCTTTCGCATTTATAATATTAGTGTGGATATATGTACATTATATATAGGTAACCATGTAATTGTGTAAAAAGGCATCCATTTTTAAAATGTCACGAAAGTATAAGTAACAGTTTTTACTCTTAACTATTTAAATGTGTAATTCTATGTTTGTTATATTCATATTATATATTTTTTCAATTACAAGAACATTAAACAAACCTTGAAAATATATTACGTGCAGGTAAAGCGGGAGTTTATATGTAGAACCTACAGGTGATAATGACATATGAATGTACCGTGCGCGCTTACGTACTGTCTATTCTATCAAGTACTCGTAAATATAAAAGCGTTATCTGTGGTTCAAGATAAGAACTACGCGCCATGCGAGCAATATTACAAGTTGTAACTTCAGCCAAAACTTTTCAATTCATCAATTCCCTAGATATCTCTATCTAGCGGTGGCTTTGTCTATCTATACTTCTATTCCGGCTATTTAAATTTGTGTTTTGGTAAATTTATTTATTTTTTTACCTTATATTTTTATTTATTTACTCGCAAATGTGCTTTGTAACACAATATAAGGGCGGAACAGAAATTAAAAACTCGAGTTTCCCGGCTTCTAAATAGCCTCTCGTTAGTAATTTTCTCCTTACCACCCAATAGAAAATGTACTATTGTGTCCTCGTTAAAAAAGTAAGTTTTACAATTTTATGCAAATTATTAAGTATGTATATATTTTCAGCAAGCAAGTAACGAATAACTAGCTAGCTATCTAAACTAGAACTTTTCTTCATGTATGTGTAGAAGCCAGTGCTTCCCAAACCCTCTGTCTCATTACCGGAATCACAAATCAAATGTATGTCAAAATATAATGGCTTATTTGTAGCCAATAATTGGCCAACTTAGCTTCAATGGCCAGTAAAAAATTGAGGGCGATCAATGCCATAGCTGTTTATTGCGTAATACCATTACATCAACTGTTGGCTGTTTTGACTGGGGAGCCATCTTTAACGTTGCGCAATGTTGAATGCCGCTCGAAAGTCGACGTAGAAAGTACCTGGTAATAATATGTTTTGTTAAAAATAAATATTGTGTGACATAGAAAATTATTGTGTATTTGGTTTTTTGATGGTTCTTTGTGTAGTACTGTGCTGTAGAAAATAGAATTGTATACAAGTTTTTTTAAAGTTTCTGTTTGAACATATATGTAGTTTGTTTTTTGTTTTTTATTTGAATGCGCTAATCTCTGGAACTACCAGTCGGATTTAAAAAAATATTTTTGCATTTGATAGACCGATACTTGAGGATACGATAGGGACGATAGTTATAGGCTATTGAGCATTACGCTTTGACCCTTATATGAGCCGAGAAAAAAGTAAAATATCGTAGGCGAGTGATGCGACGGGGATGGGGCTACACTAAAACGTAAAGGGCAGTACAAAGTCTGCCAGGTCAGCTAGTAGATAATAAAGCTAAAACGCGATAATTTCTCGCACTCCTAGTCGGATTAAAAAATTTTTTTTTTTATGTGATAGCCCAATTCTTTAAAGGTTAGGCTGTTTAACATTACGCTAGGACCCTTATAGGAGTCGAGTTTCAAAACAAAGTCAAAAGGAACCTTAAGCGAAAGAGAAGTTTTATCGCTGACGAGCGATACGTTGGGGGATGTCAGCAACGGATAAGGCAGAACAACGTTTGCCAAGTCTGCTAGTACTCAATATTATAATAAATAATAATAATAAATAATAAAGCTTTAAAGTTTGTTTGAATAAACTTATCTCCAGAACTACGAGACGGATTTGAAAAATTCTTAATGGATTTGTTTGCTCAATTCTTAAGAAAAGTTATAGGCTATATAACTTCACGCTATAGCTGTTAAGGAGCGCAGCAGTAAATTAAACGGGAGTGAAACTTTTGGGAACAGCTAGTGATAGGATAACTCTCTAAGGGTCACAGGCATACGCAAAATGGAATGCGAAAGTTAGCTTGTAAAATCTCTGCAGACAATTATTATGTTTGCGTTGATAATTTTTTTACCGGTCCTTTATAAAATCATATAGGCATGCTAACTAACGCTCGCTGTCTTTAAAGCGATTATGCCTACTAATAGAGGATAGTATAGATTACCATTATATCGTTTTTAATGGTAAATAACCTGAAATTAAAAATGAAACAAATAAAAATAATTACTATTGCCACTAGGATAATTTAATGTCTTTAGTGCATATACATGTGTTCTGGCACTTATAACTGAAGCGCAATCTTAAAGTCCAATTTTGACCACTTTCCCCGGCAGTTATGCGGTGGCTGGTTTCTAAGTGGTCTGTGGTTTATCAGCATTAACTAGAGTGTTCACACATTACTAAGTTTAACCCAGAGACTTTTATATGATAGTTGAGGCCAATATTCGTATGGACATTATGTCGACCGTAAATGGACGCCGGGTTTTGCGATTTGCATCTTGATTTGAAAGGTTATTTACACCATATTCAAGCTTTGTTATGACGTGTCTTATATATATGGTGATTTGTTACAAGGTACCTTTTGGTGAGGGTGGGCCTAGTGCGGATTGTTGTCTTCACATGAATCTTTTTCATATATGCAGGTTCTCATAAAGCCAGTGGTGCAAACGAACATTGGTATGATCGGGTTCAAACCTTTGCCTCCCAGCAATCAGCAGAATGTTTAAACAGACTAATTTTAAACAATGCTCTGGGTACTGCACGGTAGGAGTACGTTCGTTTTGTTCTATTTCAAACACACAGGTTATCTCCGTTTAGAACGTTCGGAATAATGTCTATACGGAATAAAAACAAAAGTGCACGAGACAATAGCTTTATTATGAATGTCGTGAGTTCAAAATACGAAATCTGTAAATCAAGTACGGAGAATAAATATGTAAATTCAGCGTATATTTCATTCTGAATTATACGGGGTTACGTCATTATGCGTTAAATTACTAAACTACTGAATTAATGGATTGGACTGACGAAAATGGACCCCGTTTTTGAACAAAAAATCAATTTTTTGCGGTTTGTCATTACGACCGCATACGTTGGCTTCTTTCAGGAATGAAAACGAATGTGTGCGCGATGGAGTTCTCTTGCATTCCGAAACTGTAAATCTAAGACTGTAACAATTATTTGCAGCCATCCTAAATCCTTATTTTGTTTCTTTAATTGTTTTTATCGGATTTCCTCTCCAAACTGCGCATGGTAGTTGAATTTATTAATGAGTTACCTAACACTGACGCATTCTCACAGTTTAGCAGCACTTTCGTATCGCACACAATGCTCAGTTCCCATGTTTTTAGCTACTTCTCACTACTAAAGCCAGTGAAACTAGATGAGTATTTTCACCCGATACTGCCCGTTATTCTCACGGTACGAGATATAGAAAATATTGCATATTGTTTGTTTTTATTATATATCTTTAAGGATGGGTTGAAAGTCGATAAAAGTAAAATTTGACAGGCGATTTTAGTGTGGTCTAGTGAAAAGCCAAAAGGGAGCTTAAAAAGTAAACGTGTGACTTAACAAAATGGCTACATTGAAATTTTGACAAAAATAGCTACAAATCAAAATTTTCTTCGAATACAAACAACGAATGCAAAGTGTTTTCGATTTCCTTATTCATTTTCCTATTTCCTGTTTTTATTTAAACATAATTGTAACCAAAACAATAAGGCATTTTTAACCAAAAAACATCAAACTGGTTTCATAAAACTTGTGTTCAACCTGAACGTCGAAAAAGTCTGTAGTACCTACTCGGGTCTCGCGTTCACGGGGAGAAATGATTGAAAAAACTTGCCTCTTGGGAACTAGCTTTTAGATCTTAAGAGCTGAGATGACTACCGGCTGCAAAAGTAGATCACACAGCCAAACATGTAACAGTTGTTTTATAATTATCAACGCATTTTTACCTACGATATCACATACATTCAAAAATTTAAAACTCAAAAAATTCGACTCGAATCAAGTCGATGCCATAGAAATTATCATATATTTCGTTGCTTGGTGCCTACTGTCAATCAGAACTTATCACTTTTTACAATAAACTATATTATTATGGTTAATATGTATGAAATGTCAAATAACTACACATTGACATTTTATTTGTTTATAACTTCGCCCCCCCCTAAGTTTGGTTATCGGCGCGGCGTCGAACTTCTTCATTATACTAATCAAATTTGCTATAGCTAGCTAATTGTTCATTTAAGCTCAGTTATAGTTATTATCGCGGGAACTTTTTTCGGGATAAAAAGTAGCCTGCCTGTTAATCTGGATAGTAATAAATACGTGTGCCAATTTTTATGACGATCCGTTTCGACTAGACGTGGCAAGCTATAGAGTAACAAACATCCATACATATATCCAGACATACTTTCACATTTATAATATTAGTAGGAGTAGGATAAACTAGTATTTTCCCGTGACTTCGTCCACTTGGACTTTTAAAAAAAAAAGAAAGCTTTTAACTGTTTATGGTTTTACCTACAAAAATATCAGAATTCTAACACATTTTTTTTATGCCCTGTGTTGTCACTAAACGGATGATTTTTTAACAACGGTGAAAGTTCTCAATCTTTTTTTTTTACACCTGCAGACTAATGTTTATGCATTTAGCTTCAAAGTTGACGTATTTTCATACAAATTTAAAACTCCCATTTTCCCTATGTAAATATTTTTTAAACTAATCGAGAATTTCCTCGAGAACGAATTTTCCGCAGGGCAGTGCATGTAATTGACTTGTTAGGCACAGAGGTAGCTGAAGGGAATAACAAATAATACTTTTATCCTGGGAGTTGCCACAGACCAGGGTTGCCAACTTTTTCGTAATATACCTATTGGTAGAATATATTGGTTTCTAAAGAAGGTAAATAAGAGTACCTATTCATTATAAAGAGTATAATTTGTTTTATTTTTGATTTTTGTACTTTTTGCATTATACCACTTCTTTTTGTCACGTTAAATGTGACCTTTGCATAAAAAAAAGGTATCAGAAGTAAACTTTGGACGAAAAATATCAGTTTATTATGATTAGTTCAACCGATGACACAAAGGTACCATGTACCAACCAAGCCATATAATTCAATCTTGTCTATAGCAAAAAGCAAAGTCGTTAACGTAAAAAGAGTAATTTAGCGTACCTACTCTATTTGTGTTATCGATCATAAAGAATCACACCAACACGAAATAGAGTACTGTTTATTTAAGGTAACTCTACCACAGTTATAAACTTTTCAAAAGGCAAAACCAAGGGCTCATATTATATAAAATGATATCGAAAATGGTAATGTGTTGACCTAGAGTCAGTGGTCAATCTATTGTCTATGCATGAATTTATTGACCCCAATCGTTTCTATTGTGAAATGTTAAATATTATATCATATATCGTTTTGCGGTTGTATAATTTGAGGTGTAACCCTAATTTTGATGAGTCACCTTGCGTTTCACTCTTTAAATTGTGAAGACAGCTTCTGGCCTATATTTTTAAAGGAAGTCAGTGTTATATAACTGTTACTGATTAACGCGTCAGCTTCGTATTATTTCTGTTGAAACAAGGTGTTTGTATGTATTTTGTAGGTAATATACACATATAATACGTGATCTCAAGCCTAAAATGTCTGTAGTTTTTAAAAAAAAAAAAAGTTTTTACTATTTTTTAACCTTAATAAAAACCTGGCACTCTTAGACCTAGATATTCATTCACAGAACAGGTCTCCAAAATTTCATAGTGTTTGATTTGTAATTGACAAAAATTAGTAAGAAATTCGTTTGTATGAAGAAATTTGTTTGTACCGCGAATAGTGCTTATCGTCTTAAAACCAGTAAAGTGAATGTAGCACAAGCATAAAGTTTCGTAGACCGTAGAAGCAAAATGACCTTAATTTACTTAATCATTGGTTTAATCTAATTTTTAACAATAAATATTCCCAAAACGAACCACATAGTTTTTTTAGCAAAAAAGAAAAAGATTAGTAGGTAATCATAAACCATTAAAAAGAGATGATTAGCCAATTGCAAAGGTAAAGCAGGAACACTAACTTGGTCTTATCCTAGACACTCATTTGATCTGGAAACCACATTTAAACAAAATAAAGTCAAAGCTGTGCTCTCTCATGGGAGCATTGCGCGGCATTGTTCGATGTCTCCCTCGTGCAATTAAATATAATATCTACAACGCCCTTGTCTAACCGCACATAGACTACCTTGTTGAAATTTGGGATACAGCAAAAACCAATCTAGACGCATTACAAAGAACACAAAATAAATTGATTAAGGTACTGTTTAATTACGATTTTCTTACTCCTACCAAAGTTATACGAAAACACTAAATTTATGAACCTCAAACAAACGTATTTTGGCCACCTTTGTCCAGACGCACTATATCAAAAGTAGTGTTGTGGCGATGGAGTCACAGTCACTGTCACGTAGTACTTAAGTCACCGTCACTGCCACGTAGTACTAAAGTCACAGTCACTGTTACGTAGTACTAAAGTCACCGTCACTGTCACGTAGTAGTACTAAAGTGGTTGATGAAATTTGGAGATTAAATCCGTAAGAAAAAAACCTCTTACTGTACTATCACTTTAACTGTTAAATTTTGCATTGTTCTTTTAATTGTCCAATTAATAATATTGAATTTGAAAACATACATTTATGTTATACTTCTTACCTAGTATATTTACTATATTCTCTTTGGTTATACTAGCTGACCATGTCAGGGATGTTACACGGCGTCTGTGGAATTATTGTGCAGGCGGGCTAGATTTATAGTATTTACAGCCAAATTATTGGGTTGTGCATTAAACGGAATTTCTACAAACGATGGAAAAAAAGACTAATTGGACCGAATTCACTAAAGTATTTCTCGCAGAGAACTTTCATTCTTTGCAATAAGGTTGAAATTTGACTGTGTTTGTAGTGAATAGGGTTACCATTCGGCCGGATTTAGCCAGACATGTCCGGACATTCGGCCCTCTGTCCGGAATCTGTCCAGACTTATGCAGCATTTTGTACAAATGAATAAAATTCAACTAGTTAAACAGTCTCACTCATGACTCATCTTAACTTAAAACAATTAACAAAGTTTAAATTTTCCACATAAATTAGGATTTCATAATTTACTTGATTATGTGACTATGTGCGGACTATTTTTGAAATGTTAGGAAATTTTCCAGACTTTCAAAATATTTAAATGGTAACCCCAGTTGTGAGTCTAATATAACGACGCCAAGACTGAAAGGCGTTTCGTTTCTTAGTTTGCGAACTTGGCTTTTCCTTACTACAGCCAACCATACCATAGACTGTGTGTAGTGTGAGCCCTAAATTATTGTACTTTTGCATACATTTATATTGTATGGATACAATAATTATTGTATGTCTAACATCCCTGGACTGTTGTTTCGCTTTTCTAAAACTACTCCCGGTGTACCCAATAACTTACCAAAATTTCATTACAATCCCTTAGTGCGCGAGTCCGATTCACACTTGACTCTTGTTCCTTTCAAAAAAACTTCGCCCTTACAATCACGAACACAACAAAAAGGAATTTGATACAATTTGGTGTAGTCGTTCAGAAGTTACGATTCAGAAGTAGATCATGTAAATTTAAGATTGCGATAAAAAATTAGCTATTGCATTCTAAACGCATGGTTTGTTACTGTTTATTATCAGTAGGCGAAGGTAAATTTTTTCTTAGTGTGATTTAACCATTGGAGTTTCATTAGAGTAACATTCTTTCCCATAGTTTCAGTGGCATGGACAAGGTTGGTGCAGGTAAGGTAGGCACTGATTGATTATTATTCATATTTTTTTGTTATAGTAGTGTTTCGTGTATATGTATGTATAATGTATATATATATATATATAAATTTAAGAACTATACTTATCAAAAATTGACATTTTAAAATTTTTAGTGTTTCATTTTAGATGGTATACTAATTACATGATTTACTTTTGAATTAAATTCAATTATTTTGCTATTGACAAACTCCCTGCTATAATTCCTATAGAAAAAACCTCAGAGCTCATTCCATAACCAAAACGTTGGCGGGATGAAGCCCCTTTTGTTTCCAAACTGTAAAGATGAATTCCCTGCCAATGGAGAGCGGTGCTTTAATACTTCTAATTTCATCCTCAATCCTACAAATTTAAAAGTTCCCGCAGGAATAACTAGAACAACTTCAGGTAGCCAAAGCAAACTTTCTTTATGTAATTAAGGGGCCATACTTCGGAAAGTACATTTTTGTTGGCAAAGATTTCTCCGGATCCGCTGAGTGGATCTGATATAAATTTAATAACTGTGTTCTTCGGGATATGGTTAAAACCATGACAAAAGTAAAACCACGGCTAATAAACTATTTTTTGTTAAAAAAAATCCTAAACTAAACCTTTTTTGCCCGACTGCCAGGAGAAAGGAGGGTAATGTTTTCCGGGCGTATGTATGTATGTCCATTTCTTTGGAACGCCCTACAGCCTGAACGGCTTGACGGATTTTGTCATGCGAGGTGTCATTTGATTTGTCGTGATTGTGTGAGTAACACTAGGTATATTAAAAAAATAACACTTAAAAACCATGCAAGACCTTAAAAGAAGTAAACAAGTGCCCCAAAATCATATCAAACATTTAACTATAAGCCAGCAGGACTCATTTAAATGCAAGAAAAAATAGTATAGATTGCTTACAATATTGTAAGTAGTTTATTATTTATTATTGACTCTTTCTTTAAATGTTTTGATGAAAATCTCATTGAGTTAAAATGTAGCTGCACTACTCACGCACGCTTAGTTACATATCGCGTCATCCTTGTTCTTACTCAAGTTTTCTGTCACGTAGTAGATACTATCTCTTAAGTTGTAGCCCTAGGAATCCCACGCCGACAATCAAATATAGCGCAAGCGGAGCCGCGGATAAAAGCTTTATTAAGCTAATTAATACTTTCATTACTTTTTCTTTAGAAGCAGTCAGGTTAAAGGTTAACGACTTATAACAATTCTATTAAATAGCGGTTTTGAAAAAGTAAACATGGAAATCCAATCCTATTTCGAAATCCCTGCAAGTCTACTTGAACTGTTAGGAAGGTGTGTTGTAATGCACCGATGCACCGGTCTAACAGGTTGCTGTGGACTGTAGACTCTTGACTGTCTCCTACTGCATAATAGATGCATTAAGGCGACGAGTATGGAAAAAAACATATTCGCCGATTGTAATGATGTATTCGTAATATTTAATAAAATAAAAGTTCTAAAACTAAAACCTTTTACGCTGAAAACAGTGATTTAACAGAGTAGTAGAAAACAGCACTTCTACACGTCAATTTGGCATCATAGACTTGACCTAACACTACCATTAAATTATTACGTTAAATTATTTTATCTTTTCATTATTTTTCGGATTGGACATTTTAAGCCCTAACATTTCCTTATGATCTTGATTTATCCTTACCAGCTGATACCCCACTTTTAGGGCACATACATCTTTTTTTGACGATGCAGGTTTTCTTACGATGATTCTTTCACCGAAAAGTCAATGTACTTGAGAAAAAAAGACTCATTGGTACACGCCAGATACGAACCTCCGAGACTTAGGACGCAAGGTTAAATCGAAGTTTCTATTCCACCATCATCAAATCAAATCAATTGTAAGGGGGTAGCCAATCCAGTAGCTAACCCACATCTTTATGCGGGCAACTACTTTAGTCTAACGTGACAGATCGTCGCAACAATACTTCTGGTATAGTTTGTCTAAATATTTCGGCCATAACTTTTGACATTTTCTCCTTATGGACGACATTTATTAAAGCAAAATACTATTTCTAGCCAATGACACGCATATTGTTAAGACGAATCCCACAAAATATCAAATAACTATACTTTTAAGTACGATCATTCATTTATAACATTTCTTTTGCTGTGCTGTAGATCGGTGCAAAAGATTCTTTCTTTTGTGGTTTTATACTAAATAATTAAAAACCAAAATGGAGACATTCTTGGTAAATTGTCTAAATAACCGCTGTAGTTATAGTCTTACATTCAGTATAGTTATAGAATAGTACTTGACATTTAATTAGAGTAAAATATTTTTTTAAACAATTCCATTTTGACTTAAGCAGAACACCAAAATTTAAAAACACTTTAACAACAACAATTTAAAAACAATTTACTAACAAAAGGGGTTAAAAAGAATTTCTTATGCGTACAACCTGAAATAATTTTTAATGCCTCGTATGTTTTTTCAATACTCATGGCCTTAAAAATTATAAAGTCACATTAATTGCGCCATAGTCTGTACCAGTTTTAACCTAAAAGTGTTTATGGCATAATAATGATAATTAATTGCATTGATAAATTCACATTAAATAAAGTCAGTCCAGAGCCAGATTAATTTGCTTTCGAGACTTTTATAAAAATAACAAAAATAATCCTTATCACTATGATTGAAACTTCGTTTCACCAGATTTGTAGGAAGTTTTTGGTCTATTCCTATTCCTTGTTTTTTTGACGGAGGTATTAATTATGAAGCGTTTCTTTTTCATATAAATTAGCCAGTAGTAGCCATTTTTTAAGTAGCTACCTGAAATCGATTTCGATTTAACTCAACTTATTCATGGTTATTCTTCGCTTTGCGTTGTAATTAAACTTCTTCCTTGCCATATACCTTTATTTAGGGTCGGTTCGCCAAGCGTTATATTTTTCGTGTAAACTAAGCTGTGCCTGTTCTAGGTCTTTGATTATAGTTATCAACAACGTGGCTATCAAATGAAATCAGCTTCTCCCTGTTTCCGGTATGCCTTTCTCAGAAGGCTCATCCGCCATCATTACACTTCCAAACCATCGCATACGATTTTCAGCCAACTAATCTTCAAGAGGAGCGATTTATATCCTGCTATCGCGTAAACGGTACTCATGATACATCCATTTCAGTGATGCTGCATTAATTCTATGGGCTACATCTATATCAATATTGAGATCTGCATTTAATGATAATAATAATCTATATTTTCAGACATACTCGTAGGTCCATACAAGAATTTTAGTATTTATTTCTATGTTAGTATACAGAGATATATAATAAATAAATATATACAATTATTTTACTAAGATTACAGCTATCTCGGTCTCACTGAGGCACTGTTACTTTTTAAATCCATAATTATGCAGTGTATCAGCCAGGGACAGTCGGGTTTTTCAGTATAACCTTGAGCATGTTGTTGGCGATGATCCCAGCTTTAGCATTGATCCCAGACATTTGAATTGGTTTATTTTATGTAGTGGGTGAGTGAAATGGACATATTTATGTTGCCTGAGGCTAATCACTGAAGCTGCGCTTTATATACTCGGTCTTGTAGCTGTTGATGCGGAGGCCATTTTTTTCTTGAGTGCTTTTCTCCATTGCTCGTGGGTGACCTGTAGTTGGGATACACATATATATGCGACTACATTTTCGCCTGCTTATAACATACTCACATTAGACATTAGTGATATAATTTTTAGATATATTGAATCAGAGTGGGCTAATCTTTGATGCACTCCGACCTTTTCTGGAAAGGGTTCGCTAAATAATGCTGAACTATGACTTGTACTGAGTATTGAACTCTTATAGCTTACCAGACCAGCTTCCGTGATATTCAATCGAAGGTTTAAGGTCCGTTGTTTTTCATCAGTCGTGGACTTACCTACCACGAATCCGCGGTGAGCGAAGCGGTTCTTAAATACGTGTTCTAAATTCTCTTCCGAGTTCTTCCTTTGTTGCTACACTTTACATTTCGTCAGTTTTTTTATCGTTATATACTGGGCATGTTTATCGTCTAAGCGCTCAGCACTGAACAAATCTTGCCTTCCAGTATGTATATGAAACTATATATAGGGTTTTATTATCGGAGTGTCAATCTCCGGCTTTTTGGTCCGCAGGAGTTATTTCATTTGGCTCCTATCCTCTTGTCGCCCACTGTGAAGCGCCTAACGAATTTTCCCCGATTCGATGTCTGGGGACGCGTTCTCTTGGGGTTAGGCTCCCCGAGAAAGAAGTTAGATGGTACCTTAAATATCTTATTACGTGAGTCTGTAGGTTTGACGGCGTTAATCAGTAACTTTCTAGTCCAATTTGATAATATTTTTTGGTGTTAGATAGCCCATACACCAAGGAAGTTATTTTTGTAAGTAAGTAAATGATTCATTAGGCTAGTGACACCATACTAACAATCAACAAAAATACAATCACAATAAACATAACGAACTAAACTTTTTGGTCACAATAAAACACACCAGAAACAAGTGAAATTTTCTAAAATTTAAAAAACCCCCAAACCAAAACCACATTCACATCGATTTATCGAAGGAAAGTAGCTTAGAATCCCTCACCAACCTATCCTTATTTCTCTTGCCTACTTAATCAGACCCAGATCACCATCTCTTTATAACATTTATTGAGACCATTTTAATAAGCCGAAACGTGATAAGGTGGTAAGGAGTTGGGTATCCTGCAGATTCTAGATTCTGCTGCGGCATCAGGTTAAGGTTACTATGTCAAATTGCAAGTTGCTTTCGACCCTTCATTTATACTAATATTACAAGATAAAGAGTTTGTTAATATGTAGATGGTAATCTCCAGAACCACTGGATCGATTTCAAAAAATCTTTTATATAGAGAATATTTTGTATAAAAGTTTAGAGTTTTGAAAGAAGCGCGGGGATAAATTTGCGACAGACTGCTAGGCAACTATAAAAGAGCTGATAATCTTCAAACGGCTTAAGAGATTTTCATGAATCATAGCTAATTACTCTCTTGATCGAGTCAGATTTATAACAAAAAATAAAACTAAATGAAAATAGGTTCGTCTTTCAAATAATTATACAATGGTTTAGCTAAAGTTGTGGATGTTTTACTGGACTCCAACTCAGCAATACTTCCAAGCAAATAAAAAAAGTTTAATCAACGCAATACTGGATTAACAAGTAGGTATCACCAAATGATGATGATGAGACAGTTATATAACTTCATGCTAAGGTTCTATAAAGTATTTATTTACTTAAACACGGGTAAAACCTCTTTTCAACAAGTCTATTTTAAATCATTTTGGAGGTTAGTTCTTTTTGAGGTAGATTTGTTTGGTTTGTTTGATATATGGTTATCGAGTTACGAAAGTTTTATAAATTAGTATAAAACATTTATACCTCGCCAAACTAAACTAGTTAATTTTTTTGAATTCATTTCTATATTTTTAACCAATTTAAAAAATAAAGAGAATGTTCTAAATTCGTCTATATTTTTTTGTATATTTGTTATGCGATATTTTTATTGATTTTAAACTGATTTTGAGGATTTTTACATGTAAACAAGTAAATGAATGTTTTGACAGTTGACAGTAAATCTGTTTTATTTTTATATTAAAATCCATTCTACAGTATACGTAAGAACATTCAAATTGATCATGAAAGTAATATATATGTGTCAAATTCTCTTTTTTATTATTGCTTAGCGTGCAATTAAACAAATAGATTTTCAAAAATATATATTAGTTGAATGAACCTTTGTATGTGCCAAAAAAGCAACACAGTACTAGAGATTGTTGAAGGGATTCAGAAGGATATAGGATATACCGAAAAATAAAATAAGGTTTTAGTTTGAAATAAAAAGGCACTGGTGCTTGAGGAACTTGTGGCCCAGTCACATTTGTCTATCGGAAACATGAAGCAAACTTAGGCAGCCAGGCATGGTCAGTACCTGACCGCCTACTAGCAAATTTTTTTGAGCTTTTTAGGAAACATATGCTAATAACCAGACTTAGCACGGGCGGAGACACGGGCAAAAGCTACTTCTTGCGTACCTTTAATTTTTGTTACTGCAGTTCAGCAATGAAGAGCACAGCTACTACAGTTGGTAAAACAAGTGACAGCAATACGCGTGTTACACAGCTGTTTTTTGAAATAGGAATTTCAACGATACTATATTAATTAACGATAATTAAATATGAGATAACAAAGTTTTCACTGGCACGCACAATGGCACGTGATACCTACTTTACATCACTAGTGTATGCGCGTCTCTTTCACACGTATATTCTTGGTTATGTTTCCGTCTCTATACAATAGTGGTGTCAGTGACTTCGGGATCAAGTTCATATTTTTCGTAACATCTAATCTGTGGAATGTTAGTTAACGTTTTATTTATTTATGGGTTAATTGAAAGTCATTAAGGTTTTTAATTAATGGTTAGTTATTTAGCCTTGCTTTTGTTACGATAGACATTTTAATAGAAAGGTTGATACAGCAAAGGTATATTTTAGGGTTATTTGTTGTACGAGTAAGGTCTAAGGCAAAACCGTAGGTATTTACTAGTAGGAATAATATTGCGTATAAGTAGTATGAAGAATGCATCGTAAATACATCAACATCCGATTTCTCAATTTTATAACAGTTTTTTCGTAACTAAGAGGGTTCCGTAATAATATAACAAGTTGTATAAGTGTATACAATCATTAAATATGAAACTGCTGAAGTGCGAGTTGGACTCGCGCACCAACGGTTCCGTATTTAATGAAACAATTTTATTTACTCGAAATCTGTTGAATTTGTAAGTTTGCGTACATAGGTACGCACAATGTTGAGATATTTACCACGTTATTTCAAGACCATATACTTTTTTATATCTTAGTAGTTTCTGCCAGCGGCTTCGCCCGCGCTAAATTTCAAATATTGCCACCTTAATGGCATAATACATTCGTGTCTGTGCAACCATCGAAATACCCAACCTAATCTGTCAAGCCGTTTAGAAGTTATGTGAAAAGATAAGTACAGAAGGACAATTCTTACTACCGGTTGACCTATGACCCGTTTTCCCGTAGGAATGAAGCATTTTTCTGCGATAAAGAGTAGCCTATGTTTATCAGGGATAATGTCGGCTTCTAATGGTAAAAGAACTTTTCCAATAGGTCCAGCCTATTCAATACAAACATACTTACATACAAATCTTTCGTCTTTATAATATAAGTATAGAATATTAATCTGTAGATAGTATTAGATAATTGGGGGTTTAATTTTTATTCATTTTCTTAAACATCTTTACAAATTTCATTTTAAAATTATAAAATATAGATTTGAAATTATTGGATACAACAGTACGGTTCGCAAAACTTTTTTTAATTTACCCCCCTAAAGTCAATCCCGTATTCCAAATTTATTTATTGACATTTACGTTACACTGCCATGTTTAAGTCATAGAAATGTATATATGTGCCGAATTTCAACTTAATCGGTCCAGTAGGTTCGATTTTGCCTATGACAAAAGGACAGACGGACACGCGAGTGTTTCTGTAGGGGTAGGTAGCCTAAAGGGTTACACTGTTACGGAAGCCTATAGAGGCAAAAGGTGTTTTATGTCGTTTATGAACCAGCATTTTGCTACATTTCCTTAGATAATTGTAGAATGATGTACCGAGTTCGTGGCGGCCTAGTGGTCTCGGCGGCGTGAGTCTTGCGTACTAAGAGCCCTCGGGTTCAAGGCTTTGCTTGTACCAACAAGTATTTTTTTTAATTATCTCAAGTAAATTATTTCGTTTCCACTACCTATGCAGTAAGTAGTATTTTAACAATAAAAAGTGATTTTTAGGCAGTGCTAAAAAATCTGGAAGTGACCATTGTTTCAGTTCTTGTACAATGTTTTTAAAATTTGCGTTATAACAATAGAATTTGATTTTACCTAGTGCATTTACTAAAAAAGTTGATAGCCAAACAGTAAAAAGGCTAAATTCCATACAAAAAATAAGAAAAGTTTCAAGACTTTTAGGAAGTGGGAACATCAAATATATCTTATACTAATGAGTATGACAATCGTAATATTTTTCAATAAATTTACATGCACATCGTTAGTATAACAAATATAAGCTTTCTTATCCGTCTTGATTTCATTGCTAAGACAACACTCCAACACCTATTTCGAAATTGGGTTTGACTTATACGAAGAATTTACAGCAATACGTCATGATTAGGCATAAGAGGCGAAAGTATATGAGTCGAAAACTGAGCAAAAAAACTATCGACGCATTAACGAAACACCATATTGTGTCATCGCCTATTAAAATTATAAAAGGTGAATGCGTATAAGACGGAAATGGTACCATTTCCGTCCTCCATTGCTTAAAATTAAAGACAAAGAGTTTGGCATTTGGTTAACAACAGTTTAATTGAAACTTTTTGAAAGTCTAAAATAATATACCAGCGAATTGTTTTAAAGATTAGCGGAGTATTACAAGCATCGATAAGCTATGGCGACCGCAGGTTGTCCATGGGTCGTAACACCAAATAAGAATTTATTTGGAGGTATACAAGAAAAATCAACTCAAAAAGTAACTTTCTGGTTTCTTATACTGAAATGGATATATATATATATGATGTATATATTTATATTATAGTAATAAATTATACACACAGAACTTATGAATATATAGGAAAAAACAGTTACAATCATTAAATTAATTTGAGTTAGGTATGATCAATTGAATAAAAAATGATTTTAAATTCAAAATCCAATTTAATTAGTAATCAAGTTCAAATACAAGTACATATTGCTCAAACACAAATAGTTACATTAAAATAAGTTCTACCTGCTTATAATAAAATATTTGGTATGTTTTAGGTGCACTTGTTTATTTCCATTTAGTTCTTAATGTTTTTGCAGTCGAGTTTTTTATAAATTATATTTTTTATTATTATTATTTAAGTACCCTTAAATTATAATAATTATCAATAGACATTTACCTAAATAGCTGTCAAACACAATCTATTCATTCCCCATGGAAACTCCCTGGGTTATCAAGTAAACTCGGGGGCCACAGGGTCCATGCCCAGTAACCACCGCTTCCCTTAGTGTGCATATTGTTACCTAGACTTTGTCACGCAAACAATTTAGAAGTTCTTATCCTGACTGGTTGTTTTTTTAATAAATTATTTATATTTGTTCTACATTTAAAACTACACAATCCTAACACAATTGTCTTTAGCAACCTGCCAAACTCCTTATCTATTTATTATAAAATTGCCTAACTTCATGACTGCAATTAACAATAATTGGCCCTAGCAAGGTAGTTGTGGTGTAGAATACGAGACAGTAATGATAATGTTTAAATAAATACACAAAAAATAAAAGCGCACGTTTCAACCATTTTGTTTAACAATGTGGTTTATATGAGAACGGACATCATTTACCGTAATATTATTCTTACGGTAAAAGCGTTTTATGTTGCATAACGTTCATGAAATTAATGAAAAAAGTCATATAATGTAGATTCTTTTTAACTATTTTATTTTCAAATATAGGGCCAAAAAGTTTCTTTGGTTAGAAGTTGCAATTTTTGTTTTTTGTATTTGAGTGGTAAAATGTAAAAGCAGGTATTAAAAAAATACCATTTAAATAAGTAAAAGCCGGCCAAATGCGAGTCATACTCGGCAAAAAACCACGTTTATTGTATGGGAGCTCCCTTAAATATACATTTTATTCCGTTTTTTAGTATTTGTTGTCACGGGTACGGAACCTTTGGGTACAGAACCCTTAAAAGAAAAAACCCTTTACAAGTTGTCAAAAATGTTTTAGTATTAGTATTTTGGCTCTAAGGTGTTTAGCTGTACTAGTTAAGAGTGTGTCAGGCCATGCTGACTGTAGGGTTCCGTAGCCGTAACTGCAAGAGTAGATAAGTTTCCATATACGCTTTACTTGGTCGTAAGCTGTTTGACTTTAGTAAACCTATGTCGATATCTTTACCAACACAAACCTTAACCAAAAGAGATAACTTAGAGCTGAATAATTTAAGAAACGTAGATTTTTTTGAAAAACAATTAATTAAATCCTATTGTCGTTTACTTTTAAAATTTCCTCAATATAAAGGATATACCCTATATATTTAATTTTTTGATTACAAAAAGCTGAGAGTCTTTGTAAAACCTGTTTAGGTAAAGGACTGTTAAACCAATTTCAGTTATTAAAATTAAATCTTCAAAACAAAAATCAATACCATATAAAAGAAGCTGGTATTTTTTTTTCTATTAACTTTTTTACAAAATTCTTCATCATACATATATATGACGATGATGAATTTTTCTTACAAAGTTTCAACTAAGGAAAAGTAATAAAAGTTATAAGCGGTTCATAAGCCAACTTAGTAATGAGCCTTTCACAATCTTGAAACAGACTGCTCTAATTACATACTTTTATGAGCCAATATTCTACGTTTCGCAGTTTACTGCATAATTTCTTCATAATATTCTGTTCAATGACTACTTGACTACATTTTTTTAACAAAGCAATTACATTCTTTTTTTCTAATTCTAACAGATGCCAACGATCCACATCGAGCTCAAAACAACGACAGAAAAAATGTAAAATTCAAACACAAAAATATCAATCGTACAAATTTTCAACTTGATAAACCCATGTTTATACAAACAAATGGAGTTAAAAAGAGGCCATATTTGAAAAGAAATGATGTATATGAATACGCAAATCGAAATATCAGTGAAAAACTGTCTGTATTGCCAAAATTCAAACCAATATCAGATGAACAAATGCTAAGAGTCAGAGAAATCTTAAGAGATTTACCTTCAAGTACAAATGACGTGATAAAACATAGTACAAATCTTAAATATAGAAAAGGACGTATAATAGACAGTGATATAGAAGCATCAAATACAGAAGCAGTTACCGATATACCAAAGAAAGAAGACAGACAAGACCAAAAGAAATGTTCACAAGGAGGAACATGTGAATTCTTTTTCTATTGCTGGATGATCGGTGGTCTTCTAGATGGCTCTTGTGGTGGTATCCTGAAAGGCTGCTGTCACAGAGTAGCTAAAGCTGGCGTACTAGGAGTACATGACTCTAATAGCATTGAGTATTCCTTAAATGAATTCAGTTATGGACCAGTGGCTAATGACGAAAGTAAGTGAAATTTGGAGGATTCTCACCGGTTTTTGTTTAGTCGCTTCAGAGTTTCTCACAACGTTGTGTAATTTGATTGTAGAAAAATATGGGTAGATTTACGTTTATGCACAAGTATAAATTGAGAAGCTTAAAAACACTGCCATTAACACACGTAAGATGATATGAGATCCATGATTTATTTTGCAAACAAATAAGCAATCAATAATTTTCATAAAAATTTTATTGTATAAGCGAATACATTTGATCTTGTTTCACTTTAGTTTATTTAAATTTGATATATTTGTCATTTATTACACAACAGTGTGCACAAAACATCGAGCGACTAAATACTGCCCACTAACCGAGCTCAGATGTGGTCGTTCGGCAAGACATATGTAGAATATTGTAGAAAGTTCCAGACTTTTCTATCAGTACGCTCCTGTCACATCATCAGGTATTGGATAAAAATCAACTGTATTTTCTTTTGTACATATTTTTTCATGTATGTATAGATTTCTTTGTCTCCCATATTCTAACTATGTCTTGCTTTCTCACATCTATTATATGTATTACTATGCTTTTTATATGTATGTTACTAACACTTTCATGGATTTTTATTCATTAATTTCCGCTTATAAACATGATGCAGGTAAGTGATTGCAAATTTCTGTATTGCTTTTACTTTCGCCAGTATTATTTTGTTGTTCTCTACCACTAATGTTTTTAGCAGGATATTATCACCAGTTAATATGTTTTGTAAGTAAATTATTCAATTGGAATAATCCTCAAAGCCGGCTCATGAGTCAATTATGATGAAAAAGATCATGAGACCATACCCTTGCCCATGCACTTGGTGCAAAATGATTTCTATTGTAAAGGTCGCATAATACGTCAATATGTAGTAATATAATATTTTTGTCGTTTATAATACTTTATTACATTTTGATAGAGTTTATATAAATGTTTCTTTCTCTAAAAAACAATATTAAGGCTCTATCAGTATAATACTAGTTAATATCTGTATCGTTATCAAAGTAGCATTCGGAACATCTAGGTTGCTCTCTACATTCAATCTCATTCAGTGAAGAAGACAATTTAAGCATCACTAAAAGCTCACTGGTTTCCCTCTAAGTTCTCTAAGACGTACCTACTATTCAAGGCAGAATTAAAATAGTTATAGGTACTTTAGTGCATATTAAAATACTGATCTATTTAAGTAATGATTTTTTAAAGTACGAATATAAAGAATAAACATAAATATAAACAAATGATTTTATGTTCACATCAAGGATATAGTCAAAAGTTTAACCTCGAGCCGGGTCTTTAACCTGCAATGCGAAGATTACGTTTTTGTGCTCTGTCAAGCGCTTTTCCCACAGTCTTGGCTTGAATTCAATCTTTTGACTGCATCTTGTTATAAAATTTAAAAATATTTGTTAACCTTATATTGTTGATGTAGCTAAATATATGGCTTCAAAGCAATGATATTTAAGTAAAGATAGGAAACCTTCATATTCTAAATCTAAAATCCGCTGTTATCTACAAGTACTATCCTTAGACGAATGCAATAGATAATACGGAACGTGTGAAACAGAAGGACATAGCTATATTTAGAAAGTGACATGTGTCTGAATTAAATCACGACAGTTGTCTTAATTTCGCTGCCTCAGTTTTTGCTTGATAGTACGATATCTACCTCTTTAAATATAGACACTATTGCTTTTAAGTTAATGTTTTCTTCGAGAGAAGAACTTGTACCTTCTTTTCAAACAAAAATTGATTATCGCTATGTATGTACCTAAATTTATTATTTCATTCTTAGTCCCATAAAGAATTGGTTATTTGTAAGATATATGCTAGAAGGACATCAGCATCCCTCTTTCCCTTCGGCTACTTTAACAAAAAAGAAATTATTCTTTTCTGCTAACCCGGTTTGCAGACAAGAGCATTACTTCTTTTTTCAAAATCAGTTACCAATTAAAAGAAAATATCCTGTTTCGAAACTATTTCCGAAACTCAAGAGTCCTCAATATAATTCGAGAAATGGTCGTCTTTTAATAGAAAAAACTCAAACTACTTTTTAAAAATGCAAAATGAAACTACTAACTGGTTTCCAAAAAAGAAGTTATGTTCTTATTTGGAAACCGGGTTTCGTTAGAAGAATTATTTTTCTTTTTAGAAACCGCTTTTGAAATTTGGTTTTGAAAGTGGCCGAAGGGTTCTCGTTCTGTTCTGAACAAAAACCACGGAGAAATTATGTTTTAAATTTAGAAAACTCTGTCTGAGGTCTCTGACCGGGGACGAGAAATCTTGGACCGATTAAACCCCACGAAGACAAAAGCGTTCACCGCTAAGAAAACCCTATTCACTAAGGTCCAATTCCAGAACACACCCCTCACGATCCAAGAGCATTGCGATCCTTGGTATTGTCATCTCCAGCGATGTTCAGTTCCAAGATCATTTGCAAGAGAAGGTGAAGCTAGCGTCCAAAAAACTTGGTGTAACCAACAGGGCGAAGCAGTACCTCACACCTCGGGGTAAAGGTTGCTGCTTTACAAGTCGCAAGTTCGACCCCATATGGAGCACCTACTGCTGCCATCTCACCCGGGTGCACCCGAATGCACCCGGATACAATTGTAGCTTTGCCCTTTTGACTCGGTTCAACTACGGGCTGAAAGAATCGACACAGATCCCAAACTCACTAGCCCTAATTCTGAGAAGAGACTTTGCCTCCCTGTGTATTTTCTACCGCTTGTGTAATGGGATGTGTTCTGAGGAATTCAGCTTCCACGGCTAATTCCTACCATCACACTACTAATCATCGGCAGGGAATTTATTGTCACACCTTTGAGCCAAAATGGTCGCGCATAGTGCGGTTTGCGGAGAAAACTTGGATTCTGGAATGAACTGCCTGCTAAGGTTGTCTCTAAGGACTGTATGGGGTTCTTCAAGAAAAAAGTTATTAGAGTTTTGTAGGGTCGAAATTGCGCGAGTGATGCTCCAGGGGTTGCAAGCGTCCATAGGCTGCGGTTACCGCTTACTATCAGGTGGACCGTAAGCTTGTTTGCCACCTTAGTAGTATGGAAAAAAAAAAAAAAAAAAAAAGCTACCTAGTAGTTGGAGTTTATGTTGAGATCAACGACAATATAACTGCATAACAATTTCCGTGAACTATACTTCTCTACTAAAAATTACGTAAATACTTTCGCCCGGCGCCACCGCTCGACCAATTTAACCTGTGTAAATACACGGACAACTTTCCGTATTATTTTATTATAATATACTAAGTGTGAAGTGAAAACCATCAAATTATTTTCAAATTTGCTTAATGATGTTAGATAATGTGTTGTAGGGCGTAGTTTCGGAACGTACCTGGTCAAATTGCAAGTTTCTATGAGTTATAAAAGCAAAGGCAGTACCTAATATCCACTTTCGAGGAAAAGACATAAGCATAGGTATGGATCTTTATACACAGCACGTAACGTGGCTTATACGAGAGTGTGTGCGCGCTGTATTTCCTCAGTACCCCTACAATGATAGTAAATTCAATAATGTTGTCCTACAACAAATTCAAATCTTTTAATCCTTGTTTTACAACTATTTATAAATGTTTGTAACGAAAATTATTTTGAATAAAATCTGTAGGTTTTTGAGTTTTAAGTCGGTGCTAAATTGAGTATCAACGAAGATATACAATACTGAAAAGAAATAGGTATTCCACTTCAATTCCATGCCCTTAAATTCAAACAAATTAAAAATTTTTAATCCTTGTTTTACAACTATTAATAAATTTTTGTAACGAAAATATTTTGAATAAAATCTGTAGGTTTTTGAGTTTTAAGTCGGTGCTAAACGGAGTATCAACGAAGACATAAAATACTGAAAAGAAATAGGTATTCCACTTCGTATCCACGCCCTTAAATTAATTAATTAACTAAAAAGATTTATTTTATTATTATTTTTTTGCAGGTTTATTTTTTTTAAAGTTTTGATTGAATTTTCTACGGGTTAGTAAGTTTTAGTTGATTCTTAGTTATGCATTAGGAAACCTATTAGGAAATGTTAATGCGTAAGCCACTTGTCAATTAATTTGAACTTGCGAAATGTGAATGACTTTACATTAAAACTAGTTTTACCCAATGTCAGATTTCAAAAGGTAACAGGTGCGGAGAATTAGCTAGTTTTTATATAAATTCTCTTTGGTTTATCTACAAAAGATTCGCGTTTCCAATATTTTGTAACATTCTACAACTTTTCAACTTATGTAACATTCTTGAGCTCGATGTCCAACTTTTCGCAAGTTCAAATATTAGTCGGCTGATTACAAAAGCACGTTTTTCCCAGTTATATTTTGTAAAACGGATACTCATACATGTGACCGAATTGAGTAATCCTTACCGACTCGAAGATTACTAGAACTGTGAGTCATGGAGTATCAGAAAGCGATGCAACAAGTGTTGAAAGGCTGTGTTTGAGAAGCTTATATAGTAATTGCTAAAAAAGTCTTACATCGCAGCTTAGGGTTCTATACCGAAAAAGTACCACCGGGGCCCTACGAGTATTACTAAGCCTAAGTATATATGCTGTGTGTCTGATTGTCTGTCCAACCTTTAAAGGGCTCTTTATAGAAGGAAGTAGGTACAAGCATGTTATTTTCACACATTATGGCGTTTACAGTATAATATATATTCAAGGTGATATAAATATGAAAAGATAAGACATGATGAGAAATATGATAATGTAACATCACAATATGGCTAACATCGTCTTTTGTCAATGTGTAATCAATAAATGTTAAAATGAACATATAATTCGTTTGTATGAGGCACGCTCTGAGACGCCGCGGACCGTAATTCCTAACAGAAATATTTACTTCAAATCTCGTAAAAATCTAAATAAATGATAAATCTTTGATTATTGACTATTCTGAATGGACGACGATCAAATGTGTAGAATTATAAGTATGTAAAAAATAGTTTTGATACACATATTTTGAGATGTGTATAAAAAAAGAAAATAAACGTATGAATAATAAAAAAATCAATATCTTGAAGTGTAACAACCGTCTTAACTGTCTCCAGCAGTTTCATAACTCGAAAAAGACCAAAAGGCAAAAGAACTCACGTAAAAACGACTCTACTTAATGATCCGATTCTTATAATATTTTTTATTACATTCGGGATCGTCACGATCACGTCCGAGCGATACCCGAGATGCATTAGATGCACCAAATGCTTTCGCTGCATTGTATCATATTACGAAATTAAATACCTTTACAAAAACTGGATAAGTGAGAGTTGGATTCGTGCACCGAGGGTTCCGTACTTAATAAGATTTTAAGACCATACACTTCTCATAGGTTATCTTGTAACTTATAAAGTAAAGGACTATTTTTTGTATTTCTTTCTTAAGTTTTAGGATCTATTTTTATCTATTTTTTTTAATTAATTTTAATTTTCTTTTTTATATTATGAAACGTTTATATTAGTTTTTTTATAAAATATATATTTGTAAAGTGTGCTCAATTGCGTATCATGTTTGTGGGACAAAATAAAATAATCGGTGAAACGTGGATGTTACGACGTGCATACGTTCGTAATATCTCTTACCACCCTTTCGAGG
Source organism: Apoda limacodes (assembly GCA_946406115.1). Taxonomy (NCBI): domain Eukaryota; kingdom Metazoa; phylum Arthropoda; class Insecta; order Lepidoptera; family Limacodidae; genus Apoda; species Apoda limacodes. Next base: position 46,815,882 of record OX291540.1, read on the forward strand.
TTAAATTACTCTTCTGAAATAAAATTTAGAGTGAAAGGCGACTTCGGAAGGAGTGAAGAGTTTTAGCGGAAACCACGCGTCGCCGATCACGATTACAGTCATACTTTTGACGTGCAGGACAAGGCATTAGCTGAGGCGGATAAGTTAATAAAAGAAAAGAAAATAAAACCAAAGGGAATTCATATAAAAACAAGTAGATCCTTGTAACATCTACAATAACATAGGTAAATTTTGACTTAAAAATATAATTCTGATTCAGACTGCACTATTGATACGGCCGTATGCGCTTGCGTAAAAATGACGATAAAATAGTTGTGGCATTAACCGATTCAAAAAGTAATAATTAAGGTATATAACTGTATGAAAATCAAGAAGCAATAAAGAGGGGTCTGTAGCCTAGTTGTATTTGAAAATTAAGTACTGCGTTTTCTTGGAACCTAACTACTCGACCATGGGAGATGTGCGTCACTTTATTATGATGATCAACATCCTCTCAGCTTGTATACAGAATCCACACCTTACAGTCCTTAGAAGCTCTAAATCGGATTGTTCATGACAATTTTTAGAATCAGATCCTATACAATAAGTAGGTGTAAGCCCCTAGTAGATACATTTGTGTGTTTATGCACAACAGCCAGTCTTCCTTTGAATGGTCCTAACAGCGTTGTCTAGTAGGAGCATCTACGATTTTCTTTCTATATAAATTACAAATCAAAGTATTATTTTCATTCAAGCTTGAACACCTGAGGACATAAAATTTTTACAAATCTTTATTACGTTTATTTAAGTGGCACAATATGCATGAGGACAATTTATTTTGACCAAATATTAAAATCTGTGTCGATATTGATTAATTAATATTCATATATAAATATAAATTTAAATAATTACGTATTACGAAACATGTAAACATAAACCTAATAAATGATTTGTTAATCGCTCGCGTCTCACTTTTGACACAGACCATTTAAATATCTGTGACCAGTCGAGCGTCGCAACTTCCGGTTGGCTTGCGAAACGCAACTCAAGGGCAAGATGTGCTTGAGCCACTTCCTTCCCATCACCGACCCATCATCTTGATCATCATTATATTACAACATCTCCTAGCCTATAAGTAAAGTTAATATTATGACTTAAAAAAGAAACTATGGTAGTCTAACGTTTTTATAGATCAGCTGTAGTTTGTCTCTACTACAGGGTCCTCTCCTTAAAGGAAGAAGTTTAAGGCCATAGTATATCATGTTGAAACAGTGAGAAATGTCAATCTAGTGGTCCCTCGACTGTCAAGATTTTAAGCCGCCACCCATATGACTTATGTAATGTTAAGGACTGTCGTCATACTACAACTGCTAGGAATGACGCTTCACGTACAGTCCGAAGTGCGGTGGAGCTCAGATAATTATTAGGCCAATTATTTATTTATTTTTATTTAGGGTCACCAGTAGTTGTTTCATTAAAGCTTATTTCTAGTACATGATTTGAATACGTTACCTGTACAAGAATCTACCAAATTATTTTTATAAATCTATTTAATATAGATTGTCTCGCGCAATAAAGGTAAACTGATTGTAATGAAATTTTGGTAAGTTGTTATGCACACGCCGGGGAAGGTTTCTGAATTAGTACAACACTTTCACAATAAGTTGGTGCAGCAGCTGTTGTAAAAAAAAAACAATGTTTGCCAGGTCAGCTAGTATGAAATAGTTCCAGTAATATATTTTTTTCCAAATACTCATAATTAAGATATTTGTTAATGTTTATTTTCAAGTTTGTAAGGTATATTATTGTATCATGGCATCCTTGACGACGAAATCACAAATAATGTTTGTTGTCATAGAACTTGATCAAATAGCAAATAAAAATCTTTTTAGTGTAAATATAGAAATCAGCACATTTTAGCAAATCCCATATTTGTGTCGAATTTTGTAGTAGCGATCTGAACTTAAATGTTGTACTAAAACTAGCCAAAACGATTAAAAACTTGTAAACAATATTTGCAGACGCTGATGTTTGACAGTTTTTTTTATGTATATATAGTATACGGTTATATATAGATATAAAATATATTATATGTAATAGCTTGTGTCTGCGGCGAATTATGCTATGGAAAAAGCTATGGAATTCCTTGATTAATTTTGATTAAAAGTGTTCCATACTGTATGTACCATCAGCTTTTCCTTTCCTAAAATTAGGGTACCTGCCTACGGAAAAAAACCACCCTAAATGTAACTCTCAATCGAGATAAAAGGTATCCTACCTCTTGTTTTGTTTCTCCAACTATGTCTTAACCAAAGCTCAGGTCACCTCATATCTCCACTACAGTGCGATGTGATGAAGAAAAAGAAATGTAAACTCTTGAACGAGATAAAATCCTGTCTTAGTCCATCTCTACAACTATCCCTTTACTAACAATCACGGTTTTTACCGTACATGTGCCAAATCATTGCTTTTAGTTTAGTATGGATGGATGATTTTTATTAAGGTCATAGCTAGAAGGACATGGGATATTTTGGACCCAATCGAGAATTCAGACAGGAATAGATTTTTCCACATATAAAAGCTCTATATTTTTCTTCACGTCACTACTAAACGGATTGAAGTGATTTTTGATACAAAAGTAACTAGAGGGACAAAGAAAAATATAAAGCATACTTTTCAATCCCGAATAATATTTAAATGTATCCCGAATATACCTAAGGGTCACCCATACAACATATATGTATAAGATAAGTTTGATTACTCTGAGCTGAGATGGTCTCAAGAGTGACTAGCAAAGCATCTATATATGTATGTACGGATAGATAACCATAACATAGTTACTTACTCTAACAAAAAAACACATATAACTCATTTTACAACCTTCATTCTGTCTCTCTGGCGGTAACAGCATCCTGATGTGTAAAAAAAATATGAAGTGCTTTTAGTTGGTCATTTTACACGGTCTTGTGATGACGACATACCTATTACAGATTTTTCAGTTAATGTAAAATATTGAAATATTGCCACATCACACATATCGCAGATTTTTTTATTATGTGAATAAATGACCATACTGGCAACTAATGACTTAGGAAGGAAATGCAGTCCATAGACTGCAATTTTGAGGGCGCAAGTGCAGTGTCTCCTCTAGTACGTAGAACATTGTTATATCAAATGAGGAAATAAGTGAGCCTATAGAATATCCCCAAAACGCATACGTTATTTAACAAGTCTCTCACAAATTGCTACGTAATCGAAGTAACCTTTACTGTTATTAAATACTTTGATAAACAAAAAGTAACCGGAAGGAAGCTGGTTTGCTGACGATGGCAAACAAAACATCTACACAAGTCGGCCAGTAAAGTGGGTAAATTATGTATACCTCCAGTGACCAACTTTCACAGGTTATGTAATGCAAGGCCGTTCGCTGGCCACTCGCAAAACGTAAGAGAAAAACATACTGGCCATTTCAAATAGCGATCAAAATTGAATTCTGTCTTTTTTTAAAAAAAATAATTTATGATAATTGCTGTTTCGTTTTTTAGCAAAAATTTTTTCCAGTATCTGGTTTCTAAGCTAAAGATGACTTAATATTTTGCCGTGATTTAAGTTAGGCTTTTGCGAAATTATTAAGTAAGTAATTATTATTGATAATTTTGTAAGATTTATTAAAAAAAATCTTTCTTTCTGCTTTCTTATTTGTCTAGAAAATTAGATGTCGGTTTCTAGCGAATCTGCAGTGTTAACTTTGCTATTATTAGTATTAATTAAAACTAAATTTAAATACAATATGTAACATAAACTAATAACTTTGACTCCCTCGCAGCCTAGTTGGTAGTGTGATGGACTGCCGTGCAGAGGGTGTGGGTTCGATTCCTGCACTGGACAAACATTTATGTGTTAAACATTTGTGTTTGTCTTGAGTCTGGGTGTACTTATGTATGATGTGTATGTATTTACAAAAAAAAAGTAATATATATGTATTTATATCCGTTGTCTGGTACCCATAACACAAGCTTTGCTTACTTTGGGGCTAGACGGCGCTGTGTGTAATGTCCAAAAATATTTATATTTATTTATTTATTTATTTATAACTTCACGGTTTTATTTAATGACCAGAAGTGTATATCCAGTAGTTAGATATATCATAATGTGGGGTACAGTCTCTTTTTACCAACTACTTTTCTACGTGACAGGTGGTGAGCACATTGCCGCAACCCTGCTTATGCTACTCTGTGCCAATAATCGTACATCACTAGCTTTAGAGTAAAATGACTGGTAATTTTTTTAGTTTTTGTCAAACTATAAAAATTAAGTCAGGATTGGACAAGAGGAAGATTCAGATATTTTCCTTTACATTTCGTGATATTCCTATCTAGATATTTAATATAAAGATTTTATATCAACGGGAGGTAATAAGGGGTTTGACGCTAGTAGGTACATTGTAAAAATTAAGGGGAAGGGGAAAACGTCTACCGTGTGACAAGTTGGTTAGTTAAGAAGTAGGCAGTTGGCCAACTTTCACTGTGATGACATAAGACGTTACAGCGGGCCACTCAAGTGGCCGTCGGCGCCGGTTACATACGGGCCACGTTCACAAACAAAGATCAGTGAGTCTGTTTGTATATTTAGTTAAACCTGTCTTGTCATTAGCATTTTAAACTATTGACATCATTTGTTATATAATTTGACATCATTTTTACCCAAGACGACGGACGGAACGGAACAGAAGCGGTGTAGATATGCGTTTGAGGTTAGAGCTTCTTTGTATGTGTGAAATATGAATGTTACCATTGTCTCGAAAACTTTTCAGCCGCTTCAATGCGAGTTTTTGCATTATATAGGTGTCATTTTAGAGCAGGTTTCCTGGACATGTTACATAGCTGTAGACCACCGGAGTTTTTAGATGGCCAGGGGGTACTGCAGTGAATATTTTTTGCTTTTTAAATTAAGTTTTTTGTATTACGACTATCGTCTACTAAAAAAACTAAAATTTTGCAGTTTTATGAGGTGACTAATTAAAGTTACGTTAGGTATTGTCTGAAAATGATATTTCTGCAAATAAACGAGACACATTATATCCATAGCTTTTCTATACTGCTACATTTAGATTGAAATCGTTAACAAAAATGGCTACCTGACGTATTTGATTAGATTTCATATATAGTAAAGCATGAAAGTACCGTCTTTTCGTACATATCTAAATTGATTACCGAGATGGTAATATAAGGTATATACCAACAATGAGAAAAATGCATATTGGTATTTTTCTATCGCTGCCTCAAAAGTCTCAACAATTACGGTGCATAGGCTGCACTGCACTTCACTTATACATACTGGTTGGAACAGACCTTTTAGCGTATGGCACGTGATGTAGGTAGTTACTAGTTTTTTTACAGCGTCTCTTCTAGTGTAAATTAAATAGATTAATGATTCTGCAATCGACATTGCTATCAAAGCCCAAGCTTGCAGTCTCTTTCCTTTTTCAATTTCTGAACTCTAACGTCCTTGCTTGACTCAAATACATTTGTTTCAGCGTAAATATTGTCAAGGGCAAACCATAACAATTCAGAATAAATAAATATTAAATAAGTTATAAAGTGAGCCAGGTCGGTAACTTAGAATGCGCTGCCGGCAACTGTTTCCTTAAGTGTCACTTAAGTTATATAATAAGTAAAACACATGTGACACACTTAACGTACCAAGTCAACTGCCGCGTTCTTAGACGTGCATAGATTAATTTAGCTTGCACTTGATAAGCATTACATTATTAGCGTAAGATTTAATCTGGAACTTAATACAGCGCGTGTAAAGATTACTTAAGGAAATAAAAAAAATAAAGAGCGATAAAATGTATAAAATATAATAAAGAGTGGTCTTTTAACTTTTCATATGAAAATTATACTTACAACCACTACGGGTTAAAAAATGTCGTCTGAGAGTGGTTAAGTTCTAATTCTAATATACATTTAGGTCATACAATTTTGTCATTTTAGTCATTACATTATAATATGCTTTCACAAATAGCAGATGTTTAATGTAAAATTGAAACTGTTTGTAACCTCAATAGAGAATTTCTACAGATAAATTTATTATACAATTTTACGCTGCTTTCCATAAATTATTTAGACAAATAAATAGATATTTTTTTTAATAAACACTACATGTTTTTAGTTACAGGTAGAGAATAAAGGAAGACATAGGTATATACAATTAACTATAAAATGATTTGTTGGCTTTAGTAAGCTGAAAGTTCGAAACTTTGGCAGAGCAAGGTTATGTTTAGCTTTAATATGTAAGTTATGACTGTTCTTCAGGAATTAGGATATATTTTTACGGACATACATAATATTTTCGTAGATATATTGACAAGGTGCCGTTTAAATATTTTATTTCTTAAAAAAAATGCCTAAGAGAATCTCGGCTACCTAGCTTATAAATCCAAATTAACCGGTAGACCTGGTAAAAAAGAAAGAAAGGAAAGGTTATTATAATTTTATTATTATTATTACTTCCCCTTTTGTAAGTGTTAGCGATTTAGGGTGTTAACTAGGTAGGTATCTAGTTTCAAAAACTAGATGAGTGTGACCCGAAATTAGGCACCGGTTTCGCACCACCTTGTATGTTTTACCGATTTTACTACACAAAAAATAAGAATATGTCACTTGAATGAGGATCTTTTTAAATTTAAACTGTTCTCTTAATATAACACATATTCTGCAAAAAATTTAGCTTTCAATCACTAACGCTTTTAAACAAAATGCTATCTAACGTCGGACAGACATACAATGTAGGCTTAGTAATAGGATCCCGTTGGTAACTTTGAAACCATAAAAAATAATAATTAGAGTAACAATTAAAGAAAAGAATATTAAACCATAACAGTAAAGCCTAACAAAGAGCCCAGCACGTAACTTAAAGCCGGTGAAAGTGGATTACAGCAATCTTGCGCAAACATATCTCCTTATGAGATACACTTTATAGCTTATATCCGTATTATGTTAAACATCATCTATTTTCTTTACACAAGATAATTTTAATATTGTAGAAGACTAAATGTTTTCTTGCGGTTTTACCCGTTGACAAACTTTCTCTTGTGAAAACCCTTGTTCAGGATTAAAGTATTTTATTTTATATTTTTTGTACCTACAAATATCTTTGTCACGATAACTGATAAAACTTATATGAGTATTAGTACTCCGAAGAAAAAAAAAACCGTGCGAACTCTCAATCAGGATGAAGAAGCATTCTATTAAGGATAATGGAATACTTCTTTTATCACTCCAGCTATCCGTATACCCCAAAACTTAGGTCACTCGTAGGTGCTTCATTGCAACGAGAAAGAATTGTGCCTCATTTCCTTCCACTTGATAAATAAATCTTTTTATATAAGACTGAAATTTAATTTAAACAAAACAAAATATCCCCCATTTTACTAAGACATAGAGTGGCTTCCTACTATTGAAAGGATCAGTTTAGTAATTGGAGTAATTGCATATAAACAAACAAACAAATTTTACCTCTATAATATTAGTAAGTTTAGATATTATTAAAGATTAAAGCAGTATAAAGAACTATTAACGCTCATAAAATTATATGTATCTACTAAAGTGTAGCCTACGTTAAACCTAAAGAAGATAAAATCATGAAATTTGGAAAAAAAGAAAGAGAAAATTTGGAAAAATTAAATGATAGTAACTGGTAAGGTAAGTGGGACGTGAGTGGGACGAATGCTATAATTTATTTTAATAGATGAACTTAATTAAAAGTAATATTGCGTTTAATGTATAAAACTTTAATTATTTTGTAGTACATCTTACTTACAAATATACAGTTATATAATAAATTATGATAAATATTATAAAACTAGGATAATCTAAACTAATCTAATCTAAAATAAAAAACATATATCTTCTAAAAAATTTGGTAAGGTTGCAAGGACAGTACCGTACTTCTTAATTTTTACTATAGTTATAGTGTACGTCATAGTCTGGAAGTGTAGGTTATAAAGTAAAAATTAAGAATAAGTTAATCAACACCAAGCATTCTAGTTAGGGGTTCGGGGCAATTGGGCATATCTTGAAATGTATAGTGATAGAATCAATTAAGGTGTTACCCTGTCCTTAACAACAGATCCTATTTTCCTGGAAACTAATTAACAAAACAAAAACAAAATAGCCTTTAAGAATTATGCGCTAAGTTTCAAGCATTGATTATTTGATGGGATATTGCATTAGCCGGTAACAGGATGGGTGGTCACTTAGACATATTGCATATAAGTAGTGCACGCATGAAAGACTATAAGACGTATAATATTATGTACGCTGCAATCTGACGACAATGATGGGTTGAATAAAATACTCGTATTTTCCAACTCTACTACTCGAAATTTGGGTAGGTTTATTTATAGCTACGTGTATAAATGCGGCAGCGTGTAGCAACTGCGGGTGTTTGAATACGGCAAAATTTTAGATCACTAAGTAAGCATAAGGTTAACAGGAACTTTGAAAACTAAAAAGCTAAACTCATCAAGCTTTAATTAAATTTCGGACTGGCAACAAAAATAATGCGCCATTAAATTAATTTAAACAGTAAAAAAAGAAATCGACATTGAAACGCGGCGAATTGGCGCAAAATTACCTGAACTATTTTTTATTTTCAATACAGTTGTCAATATTTTTTTTTATACGCATGTTTGAGAAAAGCACTAATAGCTGGACTCTGTGATGCGTTCTTCGGCTACGCCTCGGCCCGCATACTCACCATTGCCCAATTATGCTGCGTTTGCACATATAGATATACTCACTTCAAACTTTATTGTCTATCAGAACAGTAACTTACATTTACTCGTCAATTTGTATAATAAGAAAGTCCAAAAATTTGTCAGTGCTGGAGGTCAGCGAATAATAACGCGCTAGACCAAATTACTTAATACATCACTAACAAAGCAAAATTGTGGTATTATTATAGTATAAACATATAATGGGTATATATATCAAATATATCGTATATGGTACTCAAATTAAGTACTTATAACTAAAAATAAATATTCGCCAAAACAGCTTAACGTTGAGTCGTTTCCATGTTAAATGAAGGAGCCATATTATTACCTATTAGGATAGGTAATAATATGGCTCCTGTAGGTAATAATGTTAGGACATTAGGCCGTTAAATAATCGTCACATCTCGCCACAGTTTCTCGTTTTTTCTCACATTTTTCAGGTCATCGGTCTACCTGCAGCATGGGTTGAACCACACTGCGCTTTCCAATACACATTCTCCAATCTAGAACCCGTCAGTCCTAGGCAACTGTTTGCTACATGTATGACATGGCCGTTTACGCTGACCATCCAGTAGTGACAGTCACTACAATGACGCCCACTAGTTTATTAGTCATTTACTTTGCTTTTGATTGTCCAAGTGGCGACTACATTATAATCAGTCGCACCTCCTGTGTGGAAATGCCGTTGCTAAGGTGTTACATTTAATTTAATCAGTCACGCGTCATGTTGCTGAAGCTGCCGCCAGTGACCGCTCTCCATCAGTACTCTCACCTTAGAACTTACGTGGTCACGCGCTGTGTGGTTTAAGAAGTGCTTCCCTCCACTATTGCTTAGATGACTTATATACACTTGTATGTATATACAATTGTAATAATAATGCGCTTCTATACAAGTCAACCAGTCACAGTTAAGTCCAGTCAAGGTTTTTTCCTAGAGAATTAAAAATGGAGTTCCTTAAAATGCTGACATTTTTTAAAGGGTCGGCAATGCACGCGTGATGTTTCAATAGGCCCGGGTGACCGCTAAGCATTAAGTGAGCCGTCAGCTTGTTAGCTTTGATAGTATTTAAAATATGCTTGTATTTGCTTAGCTAGGATGCTATTTATTTTCAAAACGAATCTAGCAATTGGATGGCATTTGGTCGTCTTTGAACACAATCCCTTGTTATGGAAATTATTTGCTCTGTTGTTTGTCTCTATTAGTACCTTATACCATTGCGGAGTGACAATGACAGTCAGGGTCGGGCCACGCCAATATAGACCTACTTCCTCTAACCGCAAGCTCTGCCGCAATGTGAAAGTTTCACTCAAAGGAGTGTGGAAGCTAGGTAACACCAACAGAAAATTGTTTCTAATGACTTCCTATTAAATGAAAGTAAAATATTTAGCAAGAAACTACTAATCTATGGTTTTGCCTGCGAATTATTTGCTTTTTATTTTTGCACATAAGGAAATATTGCATCACAAAATAAGAAAAAAAAACTAAGCAGAGTTTAAATATCTATGAAAAATAAAAAAAAAACCCCATCCACAATATTTTGACACGTCTTACGAAACACCACGATATATACAAATGTGTGTAGGTGAGTACAATTGCAAAGTATGTGCGAATAGCAAAGTTGTGGAATAGTTTATTAAGACTACACAGTGTCATAAAGTACCTAAAATAGAGGGGCACGCAGGGATGCCATACATTTTGTAAACAACAAGCATTAACTAACTAGGGGTTGCGTAGTATGAGAATTATTGCGGATATCTGAAATATTTTTAACACGATTTATTTTTTTGTTCAAAACAATATTAATTTTTTTCAGATTTTGAAAACTTATGGTTTCTTGAGTTTCAGGCGTGACACAAAATTTTTAACTCTGTAGTTTAATAATTCCCAAATAATACATCTGAGAGAAAAGGGTAACACTCCTGGGCCCTTATTTTTTGCAGTCTGTCCTTCGAAAAAGGACACTTCAGCTAAAGTCAACCGTGCTGAGCCAATGCGGATTGGTTTGGTGGATGACGTAGAACCAGTGGCAACTCGATTTTTAATGTAACAGTTAGTAACTGAGCCACAAACTTTTCCAGATTCAAAATGGGGCATACGCAAAAAAATATTCTTTAATCAGTTATGTGTATGGGGAACTATTCTTGATTATTTATATCCTAATTTTATATAAATGGTATCACCATCAAATTATTGAGAAAATACACATTTCTACATACATACATACATAATGGATTAGGACGCATAACCAACTAATAGGTAGGTATCCCATTTCTTTTGGTACAGGGTGGCCTAGTTTTTATGAGTAATAAAAGAAGTATTCTTCGAACTTCCTATCAGGAAACGTGTAATATATCCTATTACGTACCAACATAGCTAATTACAAATTTACTTAATTGATACTTACTAAACTTACTTACATCATACCAAGGTTCTTTATATGCCAGTTAGTTCTGGTAATTATATAGTGGCAGTCGTACCTTATGATGAGATTAAAGTTTTTAGTTTAGTTTTGTAGTGATTAGTGACAGTGTACTTTTATTTGTTTCATTATGATACTGTATAATTGCGGTTCTCATATAAATTTGTTTTTAGTGTAGTACATTATGAAATGTGATTGTAGCATTTATTGATTTGATTACTTTTAAACTGTAGAAAAGTTAATTAAAGTTAATTCAATTATGGAATAACTATCTATGTGTTAACTACGTATATGTGCACTTAAGTAGGTACTTTAAGATGATGCCCGTTAAGATACATTTTAGAAGTTTCAAATCAACTTAAATATTTGATTATAATATGATGATCGATTTGATTGTAAGATACAAGAAAAATATTTAGTGACATTACTTTTTTTAAATCAACTGATGATGAATTATTGTATTGTAACTTTGTTACTTTTTTTAGTAATAAATGTTACAGTTGAAACAAGAAAATCTATCAAGAAAAGCAAAAAATCCAGCTTGCGCGATTTGGAGAGAAATTTCTTTCAAGGTTCATTATTTTGTTATAAACTTTTTTTCATCTGTGTTGCATAATTAAATTTTTTGGAAAGTTAAACTTTTATCTTGCTTCTGTTCTTCGTTTAGATTTTTGCACAGATAGCTATCTGTTATTTTCACGACACTTTTTTTTTCTGATATTTTCTTGTCTTTAAGTCAACTTTGGATATTTAGCGTAAAAATTTATGACTTTAAAGATATAGGGCTTCTAAGCTAAGTAAGGAATGTTTTGGGGGATCAAAAAAATAGTGTTTTATTTGTAATAATGAACTTACCAGTTTCACGTAGTTACAACCAGGCCATAAAATATTCTGTAATAACAGTGGTTTTCTTTTATTATTTTATAAATATTTTGGGTTCAATTGTTTTTCAGCACGTGAAACGTTAAAAATTATAGATGCGCATAATTATTTATAATTTTACCGCAAATTCTTTTTACCCTCGTATCATCCAAATGGCTGAATGGATGAGGTATCATAAAGGTATTGTTGGATTTGTCGCAGTAGGCCCAGCGGCCATTAAACATCGCTTTATATGAATAAAAAAAATTCTGGAAGACGGATAATAAAATCTTATTTATTTATATATTGCTTTCTGACCAGCATTCTACGCAGTTGGGTATTTGGTTTTTTTTTTATGTATACTGAGGTATTTTTTCAATTTCAGGTTGCGGAATAGCAGTATCAAAACAGACTGCTCAGCGACGAATAGTAGGAGGAGACGACGCGGGGTTTGGTACCTTCCCCTGGCAGGCTTACATCAGGATAGGGTCTTCAAGGTTACTATCACTATTATTAAGCTTTCTAGTTTAATATATTTTTATCGTAATAATTTGCATTTACTATGCAATAATTAAATATTTCTGTGTGTCCTAGTTGTGTTTTGTGTTATCTGTAGTTACAATATACTTACTGTATAAATTTCATTGCAGGGCAAAATAAATTTGGTAGGTATTTGAGTTTGTGGAAATAAATTTACAAATCGACTTTGGTAATACCACGTTGCTTGTATGTTTCAATGAAACGACAAATTTTTAGGCACAGGTCAGAAACAACAATAGACAAAAATACCACTTAAAAATTAAAAGTAAAAAAGAGATTTGTTATTGCCTAGATCAGTTCAATTATTAATTTCAAACCACACATTAAATTGTACCTACAGTACCTAAAATGTCACGGTGTAATTATAAAAGCTGGTACACACCTGCATTATAATGTGGGAGACAGACTTTACACCAAACACTTGAATCCTGCATGATAGGTGGAACATCAGGATTAAATGATTTTATATATTAGTATGACCTACAGGTGGTAAATCGCCAGGGTAAAATAAACACCAGAATAATATACCCCTTTACCAAATCTTGACGAACTGTAAGATATAAGTCAGGATTGGATACGGGGAAGTCAGGATAAGACAGATTCGTATTAAATATGATATAGCTTTAAAACTAATTGAGCAGAAAGATAAGGTAGGAAAGTAGGTAGGCAGTGAATACATGATGTTGCATTTTAACTAAAATGAGTTATTTACTTCTTGTATACTTGTTTATGATTTAAAAACCAGTGGAGATAGTGTAAGTTCCGCTGAGAGTTAATTAAAGGTACGTAAATAAAATTTATTAAGTTTTGATTGTAATTAAATAATTATAATATGGTAAAATTGCTTCAATTCAAACCATGCTGTATAATTATGTACCATAGATTACGCAGCACTATACTGTAAAAATGCAATTAATAATCATATTCGCTTGATTACATATTTCACACGCGTTTACATAATTTAATTTTACTAACTAATTTAATTAATGTAAAATCGATTACGTCATATTTGCTTTTTTATTTCATAATATGTAAAAAAAACGATAGATAGACAACATGCTGTTTTGTTTTAATTTTTTTTAAATGATCTAATGATAAATTTTAATTTAAAAAGCCGTTTACTAGCCAGTTAGTTCAAAGTCTATCTTTTTTTTTTTATGTAGGCAGATACTTGGAAAGCTTTATGTAAATGTATTTGTCAAAATATCAAAGAACGAGAGCATAATAAATATTATATAATGTAACAATGCACTATAAATTTAATTTTTATACAGAACAGCGTATGCTTTCTACATAGTAACTTTACTTCGAAAAGCTGACATTAAAGAGAGCGTGAAAATAATCAAAATACGAATATACCTCACTAATTTAATGTACCAAAGATAAACAATATTTAAAATATACCAAAAACACGTAGCATTAAGTTAGTAGATATCAACATTTCAAAAAGCTTTTTAAGTAAACATTTGAAAGAGCGTCACTTTAAATGTCACGTCCATTCAAATAAAAATTAGTTTTCACAATTTAAACTGCATAATGCATTATCGCCAAGGCATATAGATAAACATATTTTAAGTTTTAATTAAGGAATGCATTATCCAAGTTTAAAATTTATCATAAATTAATAATAACACTTATAAACAATTTTCCAGATGCAACATGCTTATGTCCATTTTCGAGATAATTGGTTGGAAGCAGTGTTGGATAGAGAGGTAAATGTGCGAAAGAGATAGCATGACCTAAATATACATTTCAGTATTTCTATAAGTATTTAAAATCCTTCTTTTATCCTTTATCTACTTACTGTATTCTCTCTGTCATTTAATTCTATATTATGTATTTAGAAGAGCTTGCTTTAAGACATTAATTGTTTTTACAAAAGAAATTAAATCGTAGTTACGGTAAACTCAGCAATTTATATTTGTGAGAGTATTATTTTACATTTCTGAGGGCAATAGTACTTCTCTTTTAGATAGATTCTTGTTTACATAAAAGCTTTTTCGCACATTCCTCTTTTTACATATTAATTAATATAGGTATACTTACATATTTGTATATTTGCATGGTTTCCTGTAATTAAATGTATTATTATAGAGTGTAAGTATTTACTAATATTACTATTATAGATTTGGGTCGAAGGTGCTAGCTATGTTAATTTCTCTTGTTCTTATTTCTATTCGCATTGGTTACTCAGTCAATATCTAAGTACGATTCTACTGTTTTACGGCATGTTAAAATCACAGTCTTATCTTCTGTGCTTCAACATTTGATACCTATGCATAAATATTACTTATATTTTGAATAAGGAAAATCGATGACGCTCTAAAAAGAGAATATACATACCTATGTATATTCTTATTTTAGGGCGTCATCAATTTTCTATTAATTCTTTATTTATGACAAACCAGAAATATTTATTACTTAAATTAAAAATATAACGTAAATTGGCCATAGTTAAATTGAATTTAGGGGTTAGTCAATTAATCCAAAAAAAATATGCTACATTATAATTCCAAGGTATGACATTAGCAGAAACATAATGCAATAAAATTTTGTCAATGGAAATCACAAAGTTGTTTTTTTTTAGTTTAGTTTTTGTTAAGGCCAATTTTTGATTTATTTCTATAGCGTTCCATATTTTATAATTAACTGAGATTTATTATAATATTTATAATATTACTGAGTACTAAACCAAGTGCTGTTTTTAATATTCGAGTTAGTAATATTTAATACTTAAGTCATGATGATGTTCATGATGCATGTTTATGTTTACGTGAAAACGGTAATACAAACAATATTTAAACTTTAAACGAATATAGTGTAAGCTCTATAGTAAAACAACAGCTAATTAACATCGGTCAAGTGGGAGTCAGCCTCGTGCATTCAGAGATAGCAGGGAACCCTCAGTGAGAGTGTCCAACTTGCACACCGCCGTTTTTTTAGTAAAGCTCTACATCATATGAAGACTCTACATTTCAAAATTCAAGTTTCTAGACCTCTCTATTTATAGACGGATTGAGAACTTCCTCCTTTTTTG
Organism: Apoda limacodes; assembly: GCA_946406115.1. Taxonomy (NCBI): domain Eukaryota; kingdom Metazoa; phylum Arthropoda; class Insecta; order Lepidoptera; family Limacodidae; genus Apoda; species Apoda limacodes. The sequence continues at coordinate 46,831,501 of OX291540.1, forward strand.
TAGTCGATTACAAACTCTTAAATATCTTGTCACTTTATTACAAAACGCTTTTCAAGTGAACAATAGATTTATGCAAGACGTATGTCGCTTCACATTGCGTAAGTAAAATTGGATGGTTTTGTACAATGCGGTAAAAATAATTGCTACTATTTTTAGACAACATTGTTATTATATGAACACTCGTTCCGTATCAACGAAAGGGCTCAAGAGTCTAAGTTTTTTTTTTTTGATTTAGGTTGTGTGCGTTTGTATGAGTTTTTGTGAGGCATCACTTTAGAGTAGGTTTTTAACCATTAAGTGTATAAGCAGCTGGGCCGCTATAATTGCTGAGCATGTTCATAAAAAGCGTGCTGCAGTAGATATTATGTTTCTTTAAAAAAGCTTTTTCTTTTATACGATTATAAACGATTAAAGATATATTATAGACGAGACATTTAATTCGATACCAAACGCGACACTTTTTGGCTACTTTTATCGAGTTGTTTAATCTTTTTTTTATGCGTCATTTTAAATTTTATAAGATGCTAAATAGCTTATGACATGTTGACCACTAAGTCTAAGGTAACGATACCTCATTTGTCAAAATATTTTAAGTAGCTTAAGAACTACACGACATCACATAAACATGCAAACATACCTACATAAATACATAGACTGCAAATCCCTCCGCAGTCAGGTAAGTAAGACAAACGAAATTCAAATACTTTGCGAGATAAAGCGGACCAAGTTAAGCTTTTTTAGACTACGATTTTTCTTGAAGTAACTGCTACGGGTCTCTACATTAAGCATGACTCTACATACTCTTCAATGGTTATTATTTTTAGGAAATTTTTGCCCATGTGCCCCGACCTTTACTCTGTCTTCCTTTGACTATAATATCAAAAAATATGCAAAAAACTTTATTTTACTATATTGCACTCCTATTTGCTATCTGATTTTTATTGACTGGTATGCGAGACATTCACCATTTCTTTTCCATAATAGCGTAATAATATTTAAACTTAGACTGAAAAAGTTATGAATAACGAATTCCAGATGTGGGGGCTCGCTGATATCCAGAAGACATGTAGTGACGGCAGGGCATTGCGTTGCGCGTGCGCAGCCTCGTCACGTGAGGGTCACGCTTGGTGATTACGTCATCAATTCAGCTGCGGAACCCCTCCCAGCCTATACCTTCGGGGTCCGCACCATCCAAGTCCATCCCATGTTCCAGTTCACGCCCCAAGCGGATCGATTCGACGTCGCCGTTCTCACGCTTGACAGAAATGTTCACTACATGCCACATATAGGTCAGTTACACTTTTCTTTTATTTAAGGATGGATTGCACCAACTAACTTATACGTTAACTAGCCGTCTTAAATGGGCGATTGTATGAAAAATTGCATAGTTCGCTATTTTGAAACTTACCCTGCCCGTCAAAGTTCAGTAAACCTCTGAGTGGTTAACTTTAAAAATAGCTGACGATAGAAATTTCCATACAATGTTCTAGTTTTGGCGACTGGGTAACATCAAAATTGTAGGTGCAACCTTATGAACTTCGTGGTTAACAGACGTGGATAGTGAATGATTGTAAAATATTTGATGAGATACGCATATATCGTAATGATATTTATATAAATTGATCGTTAACACTTATCGGGTGGCCATTGATGTTCGCCAGCTTACCACCATCTTCACAAAATTAAGGAGAATAGGGTAAATGTAGATTTTTCATACTTATCTGAGTGAGCCGCCCTGCGTCTGCGTGACCCTGCGTGCGAAATGTTTGAGAAAGGCGCCACGCACCCTCGTGCGTGAACAAAACACGCATATCTATCAAAACATCCTAAGTCAACTTCACTAGAAAGCCTTAATAGTAAATACTTATTAAGAAAATGATATCATGGTAGAATTTAAGACAAAGGCAAGAACAGCTGATTATATGGTTGTTACATATTTCTTATGTTTAATTTTTGAAGTGAAAACTTCTTTAGCGGCGTTTTGCACTTTTTTGTGATATGTAAAAAATGTTAAACTCGCATCAGGACACGTGACCTGATCGAAAATTTGTAAGACGGAGGGATTGTAGACCGCCAGCGCGGCGTAGGAGAGGAAGTATTCCCCTCTCTTTCTACGGCGAAAGTTCTGAAGTGTTAAATTTTTAATGTAATATAAATTGTCATGTTTGTGTACGATAGCGCAATAGATGAATATTGTATTTTACCACATTAATGATAATACTTTTATACTGATATTTAAAGCAATTCGTGCAAAATTATTCCCTAACCATTCCAAAATATCAAAAATGCACAACGTTAATATTCAAGTTTTTACTTCTTCCGGCACTCCCGGAGTGCAACCCGTTTTTTTTGAAGTGAAAACTTCTTTAGCGGCGTTGTGCACTTGTTTTGTCATGGGTAAAAAATGATAAACTCGCGTCAGGCTGATCGAAAATTCGTAAGACGGAAACCATAATAGGATGATTGGCAAAATAAAAAGATTGATTTTGAAGTGAAAACTTCTTAAGCGTAATTGTGACCTTTTTTGTGATGGGTAAATAATGTTTTATACCTCATATATATATATAAACCTCGGCAAATGTATGTAGATCAAATTGAGTACGTTCTCAGAAAAGGCCAGGTCAGGAGTACTCGGAACCGCAGGAAATGTATGAAAGCATTGATGCGTATAGATGAGGCAAGAGAGGTATGCCAGGATCGTAGCAAGTGGCAGTCTTTGGTCTCTGCCTACCCCTCTGGGAAACAGGCGTGATGTTATGTATGTATGTATGTAAATAATGTTAAACTCTATAGGACAAATAAAAAGTAAGAGGAAATTGGGGTGGTGAAAAGATGACAGTGAGGATTACACATGTTAAAATGTTAATATATCCAGGTTATATGTTTTCACTTCTGCCGGTACTACCGGAGTGCAAACCCTTTTTTTTATTTGAAATTAATACCTTTACCCTGTTATTAATACTCATAAAACTTACTGGAGATGCCCGTTTAGTACCCCTATTTTTACCCGACTGCCCAAAAGGAGGGTTATGTGTTTGACCTGTATGTCCGACTCTATGTTCCCAGTTACTACTAAACGGCTATACCGATTTTAATAAATTATACGTGGTTAGATTCGTCTTAACCACTAGAGTGTCATAGGCTATATTAAAATTATTGTAAATTAAAATGGCGGATTTTTGGCGCCAAGTTGCGTGGCATGAAAAATCTTTTCTTTTCGAAACCTATCGAGTAGGGTATCAAAATAGAGAAATTTAAAAGGTGGTTTCAAGCAAAATTTAAAAAAAAAACTAAGAAGCTGTAAATAAAAAAATAATAAATAAATAAATAATAAAAAAAACCCGACTGCAGATACATCAACAACTAGACAGAAATTAAAACATACTAAATATTTAACTATAAGCAGACGGGACTCATTTCAATGTAAGTTCAAATAGTGTACCTACCTGCTGATTGCTTACACTATAGTAGGTACCTTTAAATGAGTCCCGTCTGCTTATCTGCATCTACACTAATATTATAAAAAAGTTAAATTTGTATTTTTGTATGTTTGTAACGAATAAACGCAATTCTACATTATTCTATTATATATTATTCTAGGAAAAGCGGGTTACACTCCGGGAGTACCGGCAGAAATGAAAACTTATGTGAAATATGTGTTTAATATAAATGATAATGTTTGTTTCTTTACTTTTTTAACGTAGTATATTTGACATCTCAATTTAAAATCCCATATCCAACCTCCCTGTACTACTCATAATCGCCATATGCTAAAATATGTCGTGGCATTATGGTTTCCGTCTTATGAATTTTCGATCAGCCTGCGCGAGCTTATAATTTTACTTCAAAAATTAGGGTTCCCTACTAAAACTTTAATTATGTAACCCAAGGTGTAAAAAAATTTGCGATAAAATGTCTTTCATCGCTGGCGCTGCGAAAACTATTGATGATAGAACAAAAAATTGTACTACAATATTAAACACCATATCAATATCTATAAATAACTTGGCGATACCATATGTCCAAGTATTGTAGTTATATCACCATAACTAATTTTTTACATTTAAAAAGTTGATAGAAATACCGACCAAATACAGACCATCTTATGCATACCTTTGTAATTATCCTTATCCAAATAAATCATTTCGTATTCAAGACTGTTTCAATACCTGTAATTATTCAAATCGGACATTCTATTCGATAGATATTACGAAATTAAAAATGTCAACCTAAACAAAATACTAATAGAAAAATAAAAATAAATAAAAAAAAAACGGCGCCGTGATCGGCTCATTCAAGCGGTCGACTGCAAACACTTTTCTGACCCGGTAACTTGTCGTTACTGTTGTGTAAGTTTACAGCATTTTATGATATTTTTTGATATTTGACCACCGGGTCATAAAAGTTTGTTATACTGTACATTTTATATTCAGCAGGTTAACTACCTTGAGTTTTGAATTGTTGATTTTATAAAGTGTTTTGATAGTATTTTTTTATATGCAATAAACAAACAATAGTTTTTTTATTTTATTTTAGCTCCGATCTGCTTACCAGAACGGGGGTCAGATTTCTTGGGGCAATACGGGTGGGCGGCAGGCTGGGGCGCGCTCAGTCCAGGTTCAAGGCTTCGGCCACGAACGCTGCAGGCTGTCGACGTGCCAGTCCTGGATAACAGAGTCTGCGAGCGGTGGCACCGAGCTAATGGTAAGCTATCTGATAATTAATCTTATTCTCCTTTTCTCTTGTTTTTATTCACACTTGCCTTTAGCATGCGCTTGCAGCCCCCTCGCTTATAAAAATGAAATAAAAATATTGGCAAGTATCTAGTATGCCATTTTGAAAGCTACGGGAATGTGTATTCTTCACTTATATCACTTCAATCGAAGTGAACTGCTTAGCTCAAAGGAATTAACGAATATCCTGGTTTTACTAAAAGCTATTTTCATTTGAATTTAAAAAACTTGGCTGAAATCAGACCTTTCACAGGTATGTCAAATAAGCGACCAATCCGGCTGCCAGGATTTTTTTTACAAACAAGACTATGTAACGCCTGATATAGAGTGATTGCTGTATGATATGGTCGGACGCTTGACAAAGCCTTATAAGTTGCATACCCTTCACAAAGTTGCATACCCTTCACAAAATCTAATCACGCTCTTCTTGAAGAAATTCATATTTATAAAACTCAACAGGAAGTTTTTAAGTGGGTAAAAAAGGTTTTAAACCGGACTTAGGGGTCAGGGTGTGAGCATGAACTCCTTGCTGATAGTTTAGTGGTTTCAAGTTTCCCTTCCGATTGAAAAATGCAAATAGTCCACTAGCCGGGCAGTCGTAACTTTTAAATCTAAAACAAACCACGACGTTGGAGATTTATAAAAAATTTCGACGAAAACTATTTTGAAGAAAATCAATTTACAAGTTTTTTACATAACTATAGTTCTTGGCCTTAGCCATGTGTGCTCGTTTTTAGGGATCTTATATTATAGGAACGCGTGGGCTGTCCTATTGCAAGTTCCAAACTAGAAAAAAATTTACGTCACCTTACATTGTCCTATGGCAAGTTCCAAACTAGAAAAATGTGCCATTGCAAAAAACTAGAAAAAATTATATTTCTTTACACTGTCCTATTTCAATTTCCAAATCAGAAAAAACACATAGGGCATAACTACTGCTCCAACCTGGTACTCCAGTGTATAGGTCCCATAACTAATAAGTTCATCCTCATTTCCAGGTATCAACGTAGTGATATACCCCGAGATGCTGTGCGCGGGTTACCGGGGCGGGGGTAAGGACAGCTGTCAAGGGGATAGCGGTGGACCCCTTATGTTGGAGAGGACGGGACGTTGGTACCTAATAGGGGTCGTTTCAGCAGGCTACAGCTGTGCCAGTAGGGGTCAGCCGGGAATATACCACCGAGTAGCACATACTGTTGACTGGATATCACATGCTACCACCTTATCATAACACTAGTGTAATGTGTTTAAGGCGTGTTGATTGTTGAAAGGACTGCATACTTAAATTTCAGATATATGTGTTGTTTGATTTGAAAAGTTAATACAACTTATGCTTATTAAAATTTTATTAAAACAAAGTTAATTCATAGAATCGAGAGAGATATAAATAATACGTCAATATTCATACATAGAAAATAATTCGTGTGGTACTCTAGGCAGGTGTTAGCAACAGCGATCATAGATACCTAGGTAACTAACCAAATAACGAAGATATTATTTATGTAACTTTACCAATTTATCAATCAATCTGCATCCTGCGTTTTTTGTCGATTAATAATGTTTCTACAATTGCTATCGTTAAAACGAACACTTCGTGCCAACTAGTGCCAATGTCAGGATAGATTATCAAATCGCTTTAATTCTGATCAGGCATTATGATCCCAGGTCTTTCACTGTCATCAATAAACCCTAAATCAAGATACTAACACCAGTATCAAAATTAAAGAAAGCTTAGAAAACTTATTTTACTAATTAAATTATAACACAACAACGAACCTTTGCTTGCAGATCGGAACGTTGGCTTACAAAAATGTCCAAATGTAGCAAAACGCCGAATTTCTAGTAGACTAAATAGTAAAACACCAATAACACGATAAGTTTAGGGGAGCAAAAAGTTCAAAATGCGTTCATTTATTTTGTTCTATTGTACCTGAAAAAGAGAGAATAACAGAAAAACATACATTATTCCGGGTAATTACCAGATTTCCATAGAGATCTCGTAGCCAAATTCTACGTAGTTGGCAAAAGCAAGTCAATCAATCAGCCTATAGCAATCTACTGACACAGGCCGTTCCTAACGAATTCCACCATACTCGACCGAGACTCCGCCTTCCTCGTGTAGCCACTTCCGGCCACCTTTTTGGGCCTCTCTGTTTAACGGACGCTCACCACTGCCACTATTATAGCTGTCATGCATGGCCAAAACTGCTTTTTTAAGATGTTATGCCTATCCACTGTTCAGTTTCTAGAGTATGATGTGTCGTATTTCAAAGTTTTGCTATTTCGTCAACTTCGCCTCCTCCTCCATGTAACCTCTCCAAACAATCTGCATCTTGTCTAATTGGTAGGGTAACAATGTTTCTATGATCGCTACCGCCGAATTGCATTATTGTCTAGGAGGTCTAATCAAAACATTTGCAAATGGACCAAATAAAAATGGTGTTCTTTAACAAATGTTTGGAATAGATTTAGGTCTCTTATTGGCCCATAACATTATATATATTTTGCTCGCTTCTAGGAATAAAACGAAACAAGCCTAAAACTACTCATATTTCAAAGGCTATTTTAGGATTATGTCTTTGGAAACGTAAATATTTTAATACACATTTTTAAAGAAAATATTAAAGAGTATTTACTAGAAGTGTCTCGACAAATATAATCGTTTTGAATATCTTTTTTTATTTTGTTTTTTGAATTACAATGTTTATTATAGTTTTCAATTTAAATTTGATTCGCGCCCCGCTATTTATGTAGTTATTTTACTGTTGACATTCGCGTTTATAAACAGATGCCTTATATAGTTAAAGGTGAATAGTGGCCAGTGGCTATAGGTATATATTGATACCCGACAAAATAAAAAAAATATCATATACCTAATCTTATGCAAATATTATGCACCCAATCAATTTGCTAGGTTAATAACGGTTTTGTACTATGACCACTATCAACGTCATGTACACTTGACTGTGGCCTCTGGTCATCTTTGAAGTAATGTTTTCAAAACAAATGTTTTAGTTAAATTAAAAAACTAGTCTATTAACGGAGATTGAAATACAAATGATCATTAAATCTGGCCTAAGTGCAATCTTATGATTTTCTTATAAAATGTTTTTTGAATAGATAGTAAGACTGAAAGAATTCTTGAATAATTTCGTTGAATTGAATAATCAATTTTAATACAGTTGTTAACTATTAGAATTTAAAAATTAACAATGAACATTTCAAGTTAAAATTTAGATATTAACATAAAAATAAGTCTCAAGTTAAAATTAACACTAAATAGAATCATTTCTTTTCTTATTTATGTTTTTCATTATGTTACGTCGAGGTAAAATATTATTTAAATTTAAGTGTACATTGAAAAGTGTACCAACATTTTACATTGCGTTTATGAAAATTGTTAGACTTGGAAAAATTTTGACAGCCAAATATAATAAACTTAAAGTTGTGATATAAAACATTGTGTGAATGACATCCAATAAATACAATAATTATTGTAAACAGTAATTCTTAAGTGCCTATAACATACTGTAAATAAAAAAAATAATGTACATATTTCGCAAAAAAATAAAAAGAAGTGAACCATATCTTAGAACTTATTTTTACTTTTTATCAAGTAATAAATGTAAATAATAATTAATTTAGAAATGCTTTAACTAAATTATTGAACTGCTTCTAATTAAAAATTGCAATTGGATATTTTGTGTTCAGTTGATTTTTGTAATTTTTTCGCAAAATTGTTTGTGAGATAGAAGTAGGTAGTTTCGTATAATGCACTATTTAATGAGACTAAGTTAAATTATATTTATTGTTATTTGAAATATTGTTTTATTTTTTTACACTTAAATTTTGTTTTTAACTATGTTTTATATTAAAAAGGTTTGGCTGTAGAACTTTACAATTTCTGCTGAATACGGACTATACTCTGTGTGCCAAGTGTAAGTTTTTAACCCTGTTCTGTTGCGTTTGCGTCTTCAATAACAGGGTGCTTATTGTAAACAGCTACAAGAGAGCTTAACAGGAACAGTCTCGAGCTGAAAATATATGTATGTAATCGTGAGAAAAATGTATATATGTCTCGAGACCCGTTTTTAACTATATATCTATATATAGTTTTATCATATATGATAAAACTTGTACTTAAATGGATATCAGAGATTTTAATAATCAGATCAGATTTAACAAAAGTCGGCTAAGTACGAGTCGGACTCGTGCACAAAGGGTTATGTACCATTGTCTTTAAAAACAGCAAAAAAAACGCGTTTGTGGTATGGGAGCCCCACTTAAATGTTTGCTTTATTTGAATTCAATTTTTTTTAAGTGAATAAATAACTAAATATTCTGTGAATATTTTAAGCGTCTACCTGTTTATACCCGTTTTACGGATGTACCTATGAAATAAGTAACTTTTAATGGAATTTGTACGAAAATTTCACTTTCCCAAGTACATTTTATAACTTGGTCGACTATTACTCGTTAGCCTGTAAAGTGTACTGACCCGTGACAGTTTTCCTTTTAAATTTATTATAAGCACTACCACCGTAATTTTTTTTACATTTCCAAATACTATACTTTCGCTGGTAGAGGGGTGGGACACTTGACTCTAACAAAAAGTACTTCAAAGCTATATGTTTCGCAAACGTAGCCCTAAATCAAAAAATGATGTTTGCATTCCGGCAATGTTTTTGGAATTCCTATCCAACGATACCCCACACGATTCTACAACTTTATCGGCTTAATCAATGTGTATTGCAAATTTCTCGTATTAGTAGTTTTTGAACTAAACCGCGGACAAACGGACGGACATGCAAACTATAAGGGTTCTTTGTTGTCTACAGAACCCTAAAAAAGATCATTTAATACATAATATAACGTTCTTAGTTACCATAGTTCTTTTATTTTAGGTATTGTAAAGTTTAAGAAACAAAGTTTTATGACAAATGTTAGAATCGAAAACGTATTTCTTTTAATCTTATACCTACGTCAAACAAAACAATATGTTCACATGATGTTCTGCATACTGCAACATGGTATCCTGACGGTGCCCTGTTGATCTATGGGTAATCTGATGCAGAAACCTGGATGTCAAAATAAAAAAAAACAACACGACAAACATCATGATTGTGGCTTGAACTGAAACCCTCTCATGCCATGATATAACCGTGTCAGCAATACCGCTACACCACGGGGACGATGAGTGATAGAAACAAAATAAGTTAGGTATTCTAAGACATTAGTCATTAATTAGGTACTTGATATAAGAACAGTTTTAGGACAAAACAAAAGACATACAGACGTAACAGAAATATAATAATACTTATAATACAGATGTATGTATCTTTTTTTTAATCACTAAATCTAGTATGATTATTGAAGCTACTACGATCTATTACAACAAACACTGCACAAAACATTATTTATATCTACATTATCAATGGTAAACAGGTAGAAAATGCCTGAAGGCATTAAGTTCGCCTATGTACAAAATTAGTGCAATAAAGAATTTTATTATTATTATTATTATGTGTAACTTCCTCGCATTGACATTATAAATCGGTTATAATGATTTTAGAATAATAGGATTGCACAATTCTATATTTATTAATACATTAATAACAAGATATCTATACGTGTCATAAAATATTTGGATCTAAAAATTTGTTCCAGTTTCAAATTCTATTACCAGCCAATCGGTATTCGATACTTGCGCACTAGTCGCGATAAAACAGTTTGTAGATGGCGGTAATAACGCTTTAGGGCTGAAGCAGTTATGTCGTTCTCTCCCGTGGTAGCCAGTAATATTTCGTTCCATGGCTGTGAACTGCCTTTAGACATTAAATCTCTGAAAAATTAAATATAGAAAGTAGGATTCGATTAAATTAACAATATCAAGTACTATAGTTGACTAAACGTCCCATCCCATAAGTCGTTAATCACCAACTTTAAACGCAACTGAGTGGTAAAATGAACGACCAGGTACAGCATAATTCGAGTATAGGTGCATCCTTTGCCAGGGACCTTCTTGATAACAGTCTCAGGCAATGGCTGGTATTCAAGATAAAATTGTATGGAAGTCTCGAAACCCGTGAACGTAAGTACCTGCATACATTTTCGGAGTCCGAAAAGCTTCAGACAATAAGAAGTAAGCCATCGCAACTGAACTGAGGAATAGTATCAAGTGCTTAACACAAAACTACGCTGTTAAGTGTCTAATTTTGGAATGGTTCTTCAAATGTTAAAACTAATTTGAAACGAATTAAATTTCACTAATATACAAATTCAAAATTTTAGAAATAATATCTGGGTCATCACAAAATCAACTTACTTCAACAAATTCCCAGCCGCCTTAGACCCATAAATGTCACATCTGTGCATGACAAACGTATGAGGTATTGGTTCGGTGACGTTACGGCGACCGAAAATAGCTGCTTTGCAAAGACTTTCAAACAACTGATGCTGAAGAAAACTGCTTAGAAAGTATCTACGAACATAGAATATAAAATGAAAATGTTGTTAGTTCATATTAACGATAGAGAAATTATGTGCGAAGATAAGAAACAAAGGTATCGCCCAAGAATGGGTGATCACATAGTGCCACTTCTTCAACTCTCTCGTGCTTCTGGGCTGTGTTGTCAATACCAGTAGTTATTTTACCAAGTCAGAGATCTTATGAACAGCTTTAAACTTTTTGCATCATAATACCTTACATTCCTTGCCTTACCACAGAGTGAGGAATATTATTAGTTCAAAAAGTTACTAAGAAACAAACTTCAAAGCATGACTCTGTTGTGAAATTTCGTTCAAAAGCGCGGCGTTTAATGTAATTTTCGTGTACATGTTTATTAAGACCTCCCGTTGTGCTTAATAAAAGTCCCCATCCATACCTGTTGCGCTTGCATCTTCAAAAAAAGGTACCCTTTTTCAGTTTTTTGATTATATATTGGCAATAATTATGAAATCGTGTATACAAAAACTGTAACTGATTATAACTCGTATATAAAAAAAGGTAAGCTAGATTATTTATGTATCTCTAATACTTTAGTTGTAATCCGACATTGAAAAGATTTTTTTTATATTTTTGCTATCGATATACAGTTTTGTTTCTGTTTACTCCTAAAACGTTTTTATATATTTTTTTAAAACTTATTCCATTACACTACCTAGTAATAGAAAGACCGACAGAGATATTGAGAAAGAGAGAGAGAAGGGGAGGGATAATAAAGGGCAAATGCATTATTCGACATGATGTGTATAGCAGGGCGGAACGACTCTCGGGTCCGCTTGGTGAGTAAAAATAGCCAATAGGCCGATCTTTATCGCGTCTGATTTCGATAAAAACCACCTATCCTGCGTAGAACAAAGGCAAGGTTCTTGACAGGCTGATAAACAAACTCAATTTTAATATTATGACTGCTACTAACTACGCCCTTGGTTATTATGTCCCTTGGGCCCCAGGCCTACAAACCCACTGCGGAAGTTATAAACTGGGACAAATTCAAGAAAGCTCTTAGAAGAATCAGCTTACTATAAATGTGTTCCGTTAAATCTGTTATCTGTGCTGCCTATAGGTCTACAGTAAGAGGTCTATAGTGTCTATGAAATTACGTTACCGGGGTAGTAGTAACCATTAATAAAGTGTACTCAAAGCGTTTAGCAAACTAAATTATCTATATGACGAGGGCTTATAACATTTTTACCCTAACTACGTCGCGAAAAAATGTAGTTCGCCATTGCCCCGTTAAAAACATAACTTATTAATATAATAATCAGGGGTAACCTCAATTTTGATAGTCTGCAGAACTTCGTCTGCAGTGACAGGAGGTAGAGAGGCAAGCGGCAGGAGAGCGCATCTCCTTTTGACCTACCTCGTGGACATGATTGGTGTCTACTGGTTTAGTGCTAAGCAAGCATTACTACGTCGTGGCTAAGACTAAGTAACATTCTAAGTCAGATGCTTAGTAAGCGTAATATAATTAAATACAACAATGAACATAACTGAGGCCCGTTATAATAGTCGTTGCTTAGACAACGTATTACTTATTGCTAAGACATAGGCTAAGCTTGAATAATGTGATAATAAACACTGCTTAGACACACACACTTTGCTAAGCATGCTCTTATTCTTAGCTAAGCCTGAGTAACGCATTTCCTTTACTCAGGACAGTCTAAGCACGTAATGTGTTAATAATAATGAAACATGGATTCAAATGCTCAAATATCCATAATTTATTTTTTCCTAGCTGCTTACGTCGACTTATGTCAGGGTACTATAGGCAAATGAGAGAGGTGCGAGGGGTGGGGAAATAATTCTATTACATAAGTACCTACGGTACCATCGTCGGTGCGCAAGTTAAAACTCGCACTCGACCGGTTTTTTGCTTTTTATGGCATTTGATGCACGCAGGTAAAGGTTACAAGCCATACATCGTTGTCGATAAACAAAACCAATGTTTACAATGAATTGACATGAAAAAAGTGTAGAATTTTAGGTATAAAAAAACGTAAGCCATTTATGATAAATAAATGTAGTAATATAGTGGTAGTAACCATTGTATAGAATTCTCCGAGTAAGACTTTCAGAAATATTAGTTACAAATAACTTAGAAAGGACTAATTTAGACGTTTAAAGGAAGGCATGGCGCTCAGGGCGTCGACTGCAATAGCTTTATAGCTCCAGTTTGCCTGGAGGCCAGCTAGATCCCTTTCATCACGTTTTCGTAATTGCTTTAACTAAGTTTACCTGTAGCCTACTTGACACTTTTGTAGAATGAGTCTAGACCTCAGCAGAGGGATAATTGTTGCGTTGTCGTCGTGCGGCGTTGGGCTCTCTTATTAGTACCTTTATGTTTTCGGGCACCGGTGAACGCTTGTATAGAGCACTCGCTGATGTTAGCTTAACTTAGTGACTGGTTGCGGAGAGGTTGCGTTCTAGTTGCTTTAAGCTAATAAGCTTTTAAGGGCTTTCTTGAATACACCTCTGTCGGATAAGAGTCTGAGGGACATATAATAACGGGAAGAAGGTCAAAGCAAAATCCTACTTTACGTTTAAAACTTAGGTTTACGTTATGTAACAGCGCTTTGTCAAGTATTTCCCGCCTATACCTGTTGGTAGTATTGCAGTATTATAAACGGTTGCTTACTATATACATTTACATACAAAGTCACGTGAATCGGAATGAGTTGCCTAAGTCATTATGGGAAGTGAGGCATACCTACGGGAGGATGATCAGCTGATAGCTGGTCGTGGCTTTTCGGTATTGATAGCCAGTCGTGGCTATTTCGTGGTACTTATACTCATCAACTGGCCCCAAAACACGTTCCAACCCAGCCATACACATCGTGTCACGTAATGCATTTGTCTCTTTCCTTTTCTTATCTTTTTCTCTCTATCTCATCTAACTCTCTCTTTTTCTTTCTCAGTAGTGTCATGGAATAAGTTTAAAAAAATATTTGAACAATTTTGGAGTAAACAGAAAACAATCAAAACAAAGAAAACAATCAAATCAAACAAACCGGTATATCGGCAACAAAAAAAAAAATTTTTTTCACTTTATCTCCGGATTACATCTAAAAACTTAGGGATACAATAATAATATGAATAAGCTTTTTACATTCTTTCCGTTATCCGTATTAGAAATAATTGCCGAGATATAAGCAATAAACTAAAAAGGGTACATTTTAGTTTGTTAGATGAACACGTACACTAAAATTCAAAACTCTACCAACTCATGTTTTTTAGCCTAAAATTTATCTATTTTGACTGTACTAGGTGTTAAATGATCACAATAAGTAGGTACCAATATAATATAATAAAAAAAATGTATCAATTGTTACTAAATTTTACCGTACGAAAAGTTTTGCCCACGGCTCCATCTGTTACGATAAATAGGTACTATCCATTCCTTTTTCGAGGTGTAAATATCTTTTTTATGCTAAATGTATATAACGATACGATATTATACATATTAAAACGCTGTGAACTTACCCGACACTAGCGACGGACAAGGTTTTTGTTGCGCTTTACGTATGCACGATTATCTCAACGCTAAATAAAGTCGAAAATTTTTCATAGATCCCGCAGAGTGACCGGCTTCCTCTGCCAATTAAATAAAAAAATCAGATCTTACCTTATATAAGGAGTGTTATCGGGTACATGAAACTTTGCACCTATGTCAAAATATTCTTCTCCTCTATCCTCTGGAGGAAATATTCCTTGCAATTCTAAAGCCTTATCCCAAAATTCCTTGTTCAAGGAGTCTTTTTGTATACTACCTTCAAAATATTTCCATCTATATTCATCTATGAGCAAGGCAAACGGTATTTGAGGTAATTTGCTTAAAGCCTTCTTTAGCAAAAGTATTTCATCAGTAGAAAATCGAAAATCTTTTTCATCATCAATTTCGTTTCCATTTTCTCTTTCATTGTCGTTAAATACAGCTAAATATTTTAAATTTGCTACGTTTCCTTCGTTGTTAGTGATTTTTATTAGATATACGTCATTTTTTGGTTCCAAATGCTCTGTATTATATGTATACAGCACAGAATCATTAATTAATCTAAGTCTATGTAGATGTTGTGGTGCTAGAACTCCGTACATTATTGTGTCTCCTATAGCTTCGTGAAAGGCACTATTTGCGCCTTGCTGTAAAGCATTCAAAGGTTATATAACACGAAAATATTTGAAAGACTATTTGGTTGCATTGATGTTTTTCTACTAATATTCACAAATTACTTCATAAAGAACTTTTGTTTGTTTGTTTTTCCCCTTTTTAAATAGTTACCATTTTGAATTGCAAAACCGTGTCGCTTAAGCCAAATAACCTTTTAACTGTCGATATTTTTTTTGTGGCAGCATAGAATATTTATTTATCTGCTTCCAGGTTCTTATTGATGTTTCTATTGATTTTAATTTGTTAATTACATCGTTCTTCAAGAAAGAACTTATTAGATTTTTGAGGGGTCGGCAACCTGGTGTTGTTAGCGCCCATAGGCTACGGTAACTGCTTGCCATCAGGCGGACCTTAGTGGTATAAAAAAAATACCAAACCTTACACCTATTTCTTGAAGGATTAGAATTAAAGATTAATACTTTGAGGTACTATTTCTGTATTCACTCTCAATACTTTTATACACGTTCGATAGTAAAGAATAGGTCCCCTTGACCTTATGAAAGCGGATCTATTATGATCAAGATACGCTTGACTAGTTCTACCACTTATGACACTTCCATTTACTTTTGCCCTTATACGTTTCTTTTATGCATTAACTTTCATTCATCCTTCTTAACCCGAACAAAGTAACATACTTTATTTAATCTTTGACTTTGCCACGCTCTTGGCGTTTCTTATTTTGTCTTTTATGGTCAAACCTTTACAATTTTTAATTCTTTACATCTCCACAACATTAATTCTGCTTTCATTCCTCGTCTGTCATATGCAGTACCTATACTCTTCTTTCAGTGTCACATTTACATTTTCTGCCTTTGTGAACAAAGATTTTAAAATTCTCGGACTTGTTCTTTCCTTCTATCATAACATTCTGAAAATAAATACCATATATTTTGTCTTATTTACATTGATCAGCTTATATATTTTTTTTTAGTGATTTGTATACAATCACGGACCTATAAAAAAGACGGATGAAACATTACACTGAAAAGATGTGAAGCATGCAAGTCCCACAATTTCGTTCGTTATACATGACCTACACTCACACAGATACACCAGGTCCGACAACTCGCCGTCATTATACGTACCGCGTGACAGCGCCTGTGACATGTATGTTGCGTCGACGAAAATTGTTAAAGAATGCCTTCTTTTGTAGTAAAATCGTGTAAAAACTACATGAGTAAACTTAAAAACTCACAAGGAATCACCTACCACGCGTCAGTTATGATGATTTTGTTACTGTTTTTATAATTATTTTTTATTTACTTATATGTAAATTCTAAACAAAAATTATAAGGGTGTTGTAATTTTTTTATAGGAAATATTCCCTAAAAGTTGGGAAATCAGTATTTGTTTCATTTGTGACTCAGATCAGGTTTCGTAAGTTTTTAGGATTCTGTATTTTAATGTTCTGTATTTTTATAAAGTATATGTATTTGTATATTTATAAATATATATATTAATATATGTCTCTGTGTTACTCTATGTATGTGTAATTTAATATTTCTTTTATATGTATATGAATACCCATTTATATACTTACATGTTTGTAAAATGTAAATATGATGTCTGTGTATATGTATATGTACGTCTGCTGTGTAGTGATTTATGATATATGAATATATTTTTCTCGGCTATGCAATCTGAAAAACAATAGGCAATTGAAATATTATGTGAACTATGTTTTTCTTTTAAATCAAACTACATATTTAAATTGTAAAGCTTGTTTATTAAGTGTTTTGACAATAAATATGTATTTCTTAGTTGATTTATTATAATATTATGTTTCGTTTGTAATTTTACAAAGAGTACCTACCTATTTTATGCACGGAATAAACCAGTATTGTAATAAGTCTGTAAAGCTAGTTGTAGTTAATTCACTTGACGATTCGAAAGAGTTCCTATAAATCCATCTGAATAAAAAGATATTTAATTTGAATTTGAAGTTATGAAATTTGGTACACATGCTTAGAATCTGGTATAAACTAACATATACAAACACTTTTCGACACTATTACATACATACGGGTCCTAACCTCCTTTTTTTATTATGTTGAATTATGTTATTATGTTGAATACATATTATGTAATCAGTATTAATTTAATGTTAATAATAAATTGCTATTTTCGTAAAATGTGTTTTCAGTCGCTATGGTTATGTAACCGTTTTAAAATAATCATATCAATTATTATTCGCTTAATTGCTATGCTCATGTAAGCGATGTACAATTAAGTACACAAGCGAATTTTGATTTTGTCAATTTATTGGAAATGTAGAAAGTGACCTTCTAAAATCACACTCTTATTTGAATTTGACAACGCTAAAATGTACTAAGCGATAATTTGTCCCTAGTCCTTGTTCCTTTTTTACCCATTTTAATAAAAGAGTAAACAGTTGCATAACATAATCGAAGCTAATGCTTATGTGGGTAGTACATAAATAATAACATGATAATTTAACTATACTGGATTGAAAAAGTGGGGAAATTGATGATTCATAGGGTAACCCTCAAAGCACGTCAACACATTAATGGGCGGCCATTTGCATGCTTCACTCGTGCTTTAGACTAGGTTACGTCCGTCTTTTTTTAGGTCCGTATATACAATGAGAAAAGAAATGGAAAATTTACCATTTCTTTTCTCAATGTATACAAATCACTAAAAAAACAAAATATGTTTTTGCCACTTCCGATATAAGTTTGAGCTGGTCATCGGCACAAACTCACTCATTCTTAAACCACTAAAGGTTTTTACGTTTAGGGGGCTTTCGGTCAAATCAAGAATTATGGTTTTTACAGTATTTGTAAAAAAAATCAATAATTTGGATATCTTTATTTATTAGAAGCTAAACTTATTTTAAACTTATCCACTTACGATTCACGTCATAGTGATTTCTCAACTTCTGGTCAACAAAATACAGGTAAAAAAATATTTTTTATTATTTTTCATTTTAATTATTGATCAAGTGTGTAATCCGCGCACATTTACAAGTAGGTATCGGGAGTTTGTATGGTGGGCGGACCATGTACTGATAACACACACATTTGTGTGTTTTCCTTCACGAGACGCATTGATTCAATAAAATGATGATATACTTTTTATAGAGAGAAAAATAAACACTTACCCTAAATATACCTGGTTGGTTCGCATACGCCATGAAATATTGAACATGTCCTATTTCGTGATGCAAAACGTAGAAATCATCAAATGTTGTCCCGGAACAATAGAGTATCCTGAAATAATATTAACATTAAAAATTATTTTTTGAAGTGAAAACTTCTTTAGCGGCGTTGTGCACTTTTTTTGGTAAGAGTAAAAAATGTTAAACTCGCGTCAGGACTCACGTGTCCTGATCGAAGATTCATTATGTTTCATTTTAGGTTAGTTTTTGTGATGGGTAAAAATGTCAAACCGTATTGGACGAATAAAAAGTAAGAGGAAATTGGGTTGGTGAAAAGATGAAAGTGCAGATTACGCAAGTTAAAATGTTATATCCATGTTGTATGTTTTTGAAGTGAAAACTTCAAAAAAGGACGATTCATAGAAAATTCGTAAGACGGAACACGCGTCAGATTTATTTACATTAAGTTACTTTTTTATTTTTAGTATATGGCGATTATGAATAGTACAGGGAAATTGGATATGGGATTTTAATTCTATGACAGATTGAGATGTCAAATATACTACGTCAAAAAAGTAAATAAACAAACATTATTATTTATAATAATGAAAGTGCGGATTACATATGTTAAAATGTGATACGATGCAATGTGAGATAAAAGTAATTATAGAGCATAGCTTACGTTACACTGCATAGAAGGTATACCTATGTGTTGACGTGTCAATAGGTCATTTTATAGTAAAATAAATAAACAATCTTTATTTATTATGTTAGGTTGTGTCAAAGAAAATAGTCGAAAGCACAGAACATTATAGACCCCAGTCTTATAATTTCTGTGGTCGAAAGTTAGAGGAGTTATGAACGTATGATAGGATAGAGAGCCAGTTCTATAGTAGTAGTGGCATAGTAATATATTACGTTTAATGTAGCTTATTACATTATTGAGAAATATAGGTAGGATATTGCTTAAGAATATACAATGGGTCAAGACATGTCTTGTTACATATTTGAGTGCTAAGCGCGAATTGTGTGTTAAAGACATTGGTTCTGTACAATTAAATATAACGTGACGTATGAGTCGTCTTGTAACATATTTGAATGTTAAGCGCGAATCGGGCGTAAAGGACATTGGTTCCCTACAATTTAATATGACGTATGAATCGTAAATATGGGATTTTAATTCTATGACAGATTGAGATATCAAATATACTACTTCAAAAAAGTAAATAAACAAACATTATTATTTATAATAAATAAATGATGGGAAGTAAATACCTAGTATGTTTTTACTTCCGCCGGCACTCCCGGAGTACAACCCGTTTTTTTAGCGCTTGTTTTATACGGTCTTTTTTTGAGTTCAAATCTAATATGTGATATGATTAAATAAGCGTCTTACAGTTATTGCCAGACAATGAGTTTATTAGCCTATAGATACCGTGTAAATACCTAGATGGTTGTAAAATTATATCACCAAGGCAAATAAGCTTACGGCCTATCTGATATTGAGTGGTCAATACACGCTTTTAACATTATTAGGTAGCAAACAAGCTTACAGCCCGATAACAAAATTAAAAACAACAGTTATTGAAAGTACAATTAGCGAATGATAATTTAGAGTTTTGCTTCTTTTCCACGTGTTGCAATACTGTAGACTGTGGATAATATGATTCTGGTGTATCATTATCTTGAATTATCACCAGAATTATTTTAAGAAAAAAATCGATATCGTTTCTTGTATATTTTATTTATCGGCATAAATAAAATAGTATATTTTATTTATGCAAACGAGTTTACAAACTATTTGACGCTAAATGGTCATCGCAACCTATAGAAGTATGTAAAATTATATCACATAGTTAGCAAACTAGTTTACGTTTATTACACCATTATGATCACCATTGTGATAAACAAGCTTACGGCTTAATTCATCAAGAACATTGATAATTCACACCACTGGCTTTTCGGTAAAGGAAAACATCGTGAAGTTTCTAATATTGGTCCTAGATCCCAAAGCCACCAGATGACCTACGTTATTTTAGCAAAGCTAATATTTTTACAATATCTGCATGACATATAGGTAATTTGTAGATATAATTTATTTATAAAAAAACGATATACCTACTAAGAAAATTAAAAGCTAATTATAAAAAAAGTGTGTGCCCGCGTTATAGAGTTGCAAGAACGCTGGCTGCGTTTCTCCTCTGTATCGAAATACTTATTCTCTGAGCGAGAAATGAGCCGGCCCTCTTGTAGTTAGAAGCAGCTTTTAAGCGCGGTAAAATCGATTTAAAAAACTTATGAGCAGATGGACCCCATGGGCCGAGCGTCTCTACCGCAAACGGTACAAATATGTAATACAAAAGTAATTTACTATATTTGAGCCGCTTGGGCTA
Organism: Apoda limacodes; assembly: GCA_946406115.1. Classification (NCBI taxonomy): domain Eukaryota; kingdom Metazoa; phylum Arthropoda; class Insecta; order Lepidoptera; family Limacodidae; genus Apoda; species Apoda limacodes. Next base: position 46,852,415 of record OX291540.1, read on the forward strand.
TGCCTTTTTGGTAGCCGCAGCGTAAAAACAAAAAACAAAATATTTTCATAAACTGTTAAAGAAAGCTTTTTGGAGCATATGGTAATAAACTTAGGCGTTCTTGCGAGCTTAAAAAACAGCAATTTCATAGTTGTTTCACACCATCGAGATGCAAAATGAAATAAAATTCATATCGATGGTTCACATCTAATATTTGTAAAATTCAGGCTTGCTGCGATGACGTGGGTTCTGTAATTTTTTTAGCTTTAATGTGCCGGTCAGAAGTTTAACCCACGGAAATCGGATTGGTCTGTCACTGATGAGCTATCATTTCCAATAATATTATGTAACACATAATATATAAAAATCAGCTATGCTACTTCCACGTGAAAGAGATCACTTTTTAGTACTTTTCGTAGCTGTTATTCGTAAACGGGTCCCGCTTTCAAACTAACAAGTATGCATACAAACTGTTGCCAACATATTACATGAATATTGTTAGAAAAGTTACTTAAATGATGGCTCTGGGATCTCACCCTATATTAAAAGTCTATCTACTATCGTCCAAATCGCCCTCGCCGGAGGTAGGGAAGGCCGTGCCCCAGTAAAAGGGACGTATGAGGCTGCTACATGATAAATCGATCACGATAATACCCACCTGTAGTCATCATCTTTGAGCATGTTTGCTGCAGCGCCATGGCATTGAGTATAGTTCGTTACGCGATTAAATAAAGAATTGTTCCAAAATGTATTCGTCATAGGAGGAAGATCCATTGATTGATAAAAGTCTTCAGCACTCCTTACCTACAATTTTAATAATACTTTAGAAAACAGTTTTATTAGACCTTTTTTTCTTTTTAAATAGGAGCAGGTGTTTAGGTTTCTTTAATTTGTAATTGTTATTTAATTTCGCTTTAAAGGTTATAACACATTTTTAATTTCTAGTTTGAAATTTTGCTTTGCATTAACGGAGGATCAAATTGAGCTGAAATTTGGCACAGGAATAATTAAAGAGATAGATAATCAAATAGGCTAGGGTTTATTCTGGAATATTAAAAACGTCCCGCAGGAACAACTATAACCGATTTACACGTTGACGAACTAATCCTACAGCTACGTATGGCGTTCAATAACAAGTGAGAATGCGTGAATTGTCAGTAACTTTTATTAAATTAAATGAAATTTTTCGATATAGTCGCCATACATTTGACTTGGCATATATTTTTTTTTTAACCTCAAATTCTTTGCTTAAAAAACTCTTTATCCTATACACCTAAAAATCATCCCTTATCGTTCATGTAAAATACTATGCACACAACCAGACGAAATGTTTGTTTGTACTGTGACACGACCATCAGCTCAAACAATTTTTTTGACTTTTTTAACCATTTCTTCGGTCACTACCATTGTTGGGCAACCCGAGCGAGAGCTTTGATGGATGTTCTTCCAACGTGCAACTGTAGAATACGATAAAGCATTTGCACCTAAAGTATTCTGTAAATCTTGATTAACTTGTTCCGTACTATCATTCTTTAAGCACCGCACGCAATTTAATTTAATCCATTTTTGACAAGATGGTCCGACAAACTACAAACAAATGACTTCCATTTTATAACGGAATCACCGTTTCAGGGTTTCTGAATCCGGTAAATGACCGGAAGATGCAAGAAACTATGGAAGTTTCCAGACATCCATTCCTAGTTCTTGATACATTTACAAGGTTTCAAATATGAAAACTGTAGAATCGTTTTTACGAATGACATGTTGTGTCATGCCACACTACTGAAATTTTCTCCTTTGCGTGGAGTTGAAATATTTTCAACTGTGACTGTCACAATGCAAACATTACATGAAGATTAATAAACGTAGCTTCGTCTACCTCATTCTTTTGCGTCTACTCAATAATATAATAATATCCTGTTACAATTTGATGACCTTACTTTAGTCACTACATATTGGAGGCCGATGCTCAGCAGTGGACGTTGATAGGCTGAGGTGATTATACCTATTTTAATAAAACCTTACCATGTGCATTACGGTCCAATTCAACCTTTTAATACTGTTGTCCAAATTTAAATCTTCTTTGACTATGAGGTTTGTCAGTGATTCCCAATTTTGAGACCACAAGTCACCTGAGAAGAGGCGATATAATATATTGATATATAAAAAGAGAGCATCTCAAAATGTTGCGTCAACTGTTTGCGGACCAAGTACTAAGAGTGCGTGCTGTGGAATGGACTTGTTTTAAATTTACTATTAAGTATTATAAAGAGGTAAAATTTGTTTGTTTGTTTGCATGTAGGGATAAATTGCAAATACTAAATAATTATAATAATTCTGTCAATAAAAGAAAGCTACATAATACCTGAGTAACGTTTAGACTATATTTTGATACGACTAAGTTAAGTAAATCATGTATGATCAACTATTCCTTCTAGTTGGGAGAGAAAGTAGGCACTTTTCCTTCAATTTGCAACGAAGCAACCTGATTTTAGGCACAGGGGTGGCTAAAGTGACTGAAAAGGAAGACGATTACTTTTTATTCAAATCACGAGTTTTTACGGAAATAAAACTTTCTAAGGGACACTGTTCCTTATGTTGTAACTGTGCACATAATTGACTTGATTGTTTGCAAAGAATAAAACAAACAGACAGAAAGATAATACATTTATCCCGATCTTCTCTTGCGTCGTCAAGTCGGTCGCTTGCAGTTCAAAAGCTGAATCCATCTCGCGGGAGAAAGTTCTTTAAAAACCTCACTGCTTGACCATTTAAATTGCAAAATGTTAGGATTAAGTTCCTATCGGTGACGAGCGGTTTGATGGTAGAAAGTAGACGTGATTATGAAGAAAATGAATGAAGCTGCTTTATACTCATACATATAGATACCTAGTAAATGAGCCGGTATTGGTCCACGATGTGGAACAATGGGGCCATATCTTTTTCGCAGGTAAAACCTAACAACTCCATGGAGTAACATATACAATGGCTTTATATCATAATAGAGTTGACGACACCGTCTTCTTAAATTGGGAATTTCCAATTCATCACGCCAGACGGCTCCTATGTCTTTATAACCTGTAAGCATAAAAATATATTAATATACTGTGATAATTTGCGAAAACAGTAATGTATAGTGTAAGAAACTTTTCAGGCCTTTTGACCTTGGGTGTTTGGTCGCCAATGTCGTTGAAAGTTCACAAATTCCAATATGGCGACTGTAGTTTTGATTTTTGACCACCAGAATGCCTAGTGTGATTTTTTTAACGCTACTATTGCGTTCGCGTCAACAAAAAATATGTATGGAAATGAAGAAGCGCGGACGCATTTAGAGACGGTTTGAATTTAAGGTTAAATACGCGAACGTGATAGTAGCGTCACAAATACGCAAAAACTCACACTAGGCACACGGATCAAAAATCAAATGTCATGTCATGCGTGCACAACTCAAGAGCACAGAGTAAGGAATAGATATCACTTACTACTGCAGCTCAAATCCCCTTTTTATACCTTTTTATTTACAATCTGTAGTTGATCTAAGCTTTATAATATTTTTTCGACCTATGGATATTATGATAAGCTAAGTCAGAGGCCTTTTGGGTGGCTTGAAAACTCTGACAGTAGAGTTGCCACAAGCTCAACAAACGTCCAGTTCCTCGCAATGGGCTACCACCGAGACTATGGCCTAAGCCTCCTTCTTCTCCAAGTAAGCAAGCAATAATGTAAAAGCTTTTTATTTTATTTTATTTTTAGTTTACTTGTTTATATCGAATAAAAATTAATAAAATAAGAAACTCTCATACGGCAAACATGAAAAAACTTACATACAGTTAAATTAACATGTAATTGAAATGTACAGCCACATTAAAATCAAAAATAAACTACGAATTTATATATTGGTAAAAAGATACAGAGTTGGGTCGTTCGTGGGAGTAATTCTCGCTCGACTCCCAATTTCGATTCTAACGTCTATAAACTACTATAACATTTTTTTAAACCACGAAATTAAAAAGTATTATTATGAATAATCATTAAAGAATGAAGAAGGGGGAAAAACGGTCATGGTCAAAAGCAGTAAGTTTCGGAAAAACGAAAAAAACACTTTGTTTTAAAGCTAGTCCACGGACCTAAAAAAAAAGAAGCTAGTCTTTATTTATTTGAAATGAAATTATTTTAATAAGAGTTATAAAAAAGCCTTCTATTCTACTTTAACCTTAAAAACATTTAATTAGCATTTATTTAAGCCGAAATATTATTTTAAAAAAAAATATCTTGAAAAAAGTAGCAAAGTCTTTGGACTATGATTATTTTCACAGATAACTTATTTTTATAAATTTAAAAGTAAAAATAAAAGGAATAAAATACCATTTTAAAAATTATCTAAGGCACCTTGAAAATCTAAGAAAGCCTTAAATAAAAAAAATATTTAAAAGTGTTTAATCACCATTTCTTCTGGCAGCATCGTTCTGCATAGTCACTAGTTTTTCATAAGGCATCTTTATGGGTGATCCCACTTTTTCTCGCCAAGATAGCCAAAGCCATTTCAAAACTCTTGCGTTTTTTGAAAACGACATCATGTCATCAAAATCCTTTTCCCCAACTAAACAGAGTCCTTCTGTTAAATTCCAATTTACTGCTATCTTTGTAGCGAGCATTATTGAATCCAAGTTTACGTATTTACTTGTAAAGGATAGATATCTTACAATTGCATTTTCAACGTCCATCAAATGGTTTTTGGATATATTTTCTTTATGTGGCAAACATATTTTAGCGTCAGAATATATTGACTGCATATCTTCATACAAGGAACTTATTTCTCTTTAAAAATATAAACAATTATAAATGTAATCAATAAAACTAGCTATTTTTTTGTGTATAATTTACTACACAACAACATCGTTATGCAAGGGATATCCTTTTATCAACCACCACTTTAGTCCTGCAGGACAGGTGGTTAACCCATTGCTACAACCTTGCTTCTGACTGATACAGTGTAAATTGAGGACAGCCAGAAGAGAACTAATGGCTCAGATATAACTCGCAAAATCGGCCAGCTGAAGTGGCAGTGTGCTCTCCAGGTCTATCGGAGGACTGACTGCCGATGAAGCAGATGGAGCTTGCTAAAATGGAGACCGCGTATCGGAAAGCGAAGCTCCAGCTGTTTGAACCAATGACCTTAGGAGGGAGGCCGATAGTAGCTTAATAATATGTTAATATTGTATAATTTACCTGGTCTCATGGAAAGTAAATTCTGGTCCTCTACACCGTAAGTACGTCTGCCTAAGCTGTGTCCTGTTTAATAACTGTCTCTGTTGTAATTTTAGCAACCGAGCGCAGGTTGCATGCTTCCACAATAATGCTTCCTGTTCATAGTCGTTAACTTTATTTGGTAGATCTGGGTTGCCAGGGTCGACTGAAGATTCCCACGCTATTTCAGCAGCTATAGAATCATACTTAACTGTCTCGGAGTTGATTTTTTCGAAAAAACTATGAATCTCATTGCTTTGACACACAAGTGCCTTCAAAAGCAATAACAGAATTGAAAAAATCCAGGATTTCATTGTGAGCATTAATTTATCATAATCAGCGACTTAATATCATTAATAATTAAATCCTGAAATGAAAATCTTAAAAAAAAATCCAATTTAAAAAGCAAAACATCTTGATATATCCTGCTTGTTAAAAATAATAAAACAACCTGGTCAAGTGCAAGTTGGACTTGATTCTAAAAAGATTTTCATAACTTCCCAAAAACTGTTGATATTGTAAGTTTGTACTTCTAAGCCCAATATGAAAAAAAAATACCATGTTATATTAGGACCATAGACTTCTCATAGGTTTTTCTGTAACCTATAAGAAAACAACTATTTTCTGTATTTTTTTCCAAACCTAAGTTCAGTAGTTTCGATGTAAAGCTCAATTTTCATATATAATCTTAGATAACTATAAAACTATTAATTTAAATAATCGATTTAAAAATTGTAAAAAAAAATTATTAAAAATTCTTACAACAAGCCTTTTTATCTGATATTTACACGGTACAGTTCTTATTTACCCCCTGAAAGTAACACATCCATGTTTTAGAACAGAAACCCATATTCCAAGTAACAAAATTTGGTCATCTAAGTTGAGACAACGTTTTAGTCGCAACCTTAGGTACAATAATGTTATTGTGTATATGACGCGAAATATGCGGAAATTATAAAACTTTCATTCGTATAATGATATAGACGTCATGTCATGTAACTTAACAAAAATTGTAATGTATCATTGTTATAACAAAACGTGTATACCACAATACTTATGTAAGAAAAAAATTTATGACCTTTATATGATTATCATGTTCCACTCTATCTATAGTCTTATAAAAGGAATAATTGTGACCTGTATACGTTCATCTTGTAAGTTGTTAAACTGTCAAAAAGTCTTAAGATAGTCGTAACGATGACTATTACCACGATTATCATATAATTTTTGTTTAAACGACGAAGAGTTGCATAAAAAGGTTCCTTAAAGGTCACCGCTGCGACTGTTATAAGATAATTATATAATTTAATCGTGTAAACGTTTTCTGGAATGAATGAAATGAGTAAAGTATTATACCTATAACTAAACGTTTGTATAAAATGCTATAACACAATTCCTTGAAATTTGAGATACCACTAGATAATCTCTATTTAACGAAATGTTATTTAGTCGCTATATTATAGGACAACTTTGCTAAATATCAACTTACACAATTGGTCCAGTAGATTCGGAGCAAATTAGCTGTGACAGACGGACAGACGACACAAGTGATCATATAAGAGTTTCTCAGTTTTTTCATTTAGACGAACGGAACCCTATTATGAACATGGAAGAAATTATTGTAACCTACGTACACGGCGATAAACTTTGAAACCAACTTGTTGTCTTACACCGAGAGGTGCGCCCCGCTTAAGTGCTTTGATAAAACTAGCTAACTAATATGCAGTGCTCGAGCTAGTATTGTGTAGTTATCTAGTATAAAAATTTATCAATGTCCGAACATCCGTCCTGATTTAGTCAGATAACAGGTTTCATTATCATGTCTAACCTTATCTTCATACCTCCTGAATCTTTACTGAAAGGGTATTTATTAATATTTGCTGTTTGTTGTGATTCCGCCTGCTAATTAAGGGGCTTAGCAATGGCAAGTGACACTTTTTTAAATGGAAAAAATCAATACTTGTACTCAGTATTTTTGATTAAAAATTTAACCCTATATAGGAGAACATAAACCTAATGGCTTGTAGTACCAAAAACGCGAAAGCAGATAATGTGCCTCGATAGAAAAAAATAAGTAGATCTCTAAATTTTCTATTTTTTTGGTTTTTAGCCGCTATTCGTTAACGTTTGACATTAAATTTCATATTAATTGGCTAAATCTGTATTGGGTGCATCCTCTTACAGACCAACGATTTCTTTTATAAACGTTGCAGTAATCTAAGAAAATATCCGGATATACTTTTTAATTAGGTATTTTAGAATGTCTGATAATGATGACAGTGTCGGCGAGCTCATGATACGTATCGCTCCAGCGGTGTCTCTGTTGTCAATGGCGAGAAAAAACCGCGCGCGGAAAGCTGCAATGCGAACGCTTTGATATAATTCCATACATCACATTTTAGACGCGGCGGTTTTTAATCCGCTCAGGAAAATGTGGCTAGTCGCGTTTTGAAATTCCGTGGTGGAAAAAAATTTGCAGTGTGAACACTTCTATAGTGTTCGATACATCACGATATTTTTGTAGGTAAAACCATCAAACAGTTAAAAGGTTTTATTCAAAATGTGCTAGTAGTTCATAAGCTCTGGTTTCAGTACCGCCAGTTTTAAATGCGATTTTTGAATCTTATAAAAAAACACAATGAAAGAGATTTCCGAATACTTTAAACAAAAATTGTTTTAAACGAAATCTGTTTTAAAGTTTGTCCAATATCAGCAATAATTCTTATTCTACAGAACCCTAAATTAATACCTATAATGTACAAAACGTATTGTCCCTTTAAATATAAACTTTATTTCTAGAATCTCTAAAATTCATCCTATAATTTTTTTTAATTTATATAAATATTAACTCACCCGCAGCTTACCTTTTTACCTCGAAGTTGTGTTTCTAATAAAACCTCGTATGAAAATCACGGATACTACAAGAAACTACTCTTAACTGAATGTATGTAGTGTTTAGTCGGAGAGCTGAATCTGGACTGAATTACTGATTCAGAGCAAGTGGCGCGTAAGTGAACAGTTTATTTGCCCTACATCGGGTTTTAGTACACTGAAGAAGCTAAGCGATATTGCGATAAACATATATACTCTTGATGGGAAAATTATGTAATTTAAAGGTTTTAACTTGTGACTACCGGGCCTTATGCGCAAATTCGTTTTAATAAAAATACGCCTAAATTAAAAATAAAGAAATCTACACGATTCTGCTATTTCTTTAATGAATAAAAAATACAATGGTAAGTATCCATATTTTTAATACAGCTTAGTGCAAGCGTTTTTTACTTGTCGTCCATTTATTAAACAAAAACCGGTCATACAACCCTCGCACACCGAAATTAATAGTAGCAGTTTTTTTTAAGTTTACCCCTTAGGAATCGATTTTCACTAGAGTACAAAAATTTTTCTTTCTGTGCTTTCTGTGCTTTGAGCTACAATTTTGTAGACTTCGATGAAATTGCAATAATAAAGTTTAAAGTTTTTCGTGTCATGCACTCTAGTCTTAGATGATATAAGATCTCTGTAATAAAATAACGCAAACACATCGAGTTTGGTCTTGTTTGATTTGTCGTGTCAAGCACTCCGAACTTAGATAATATCCAGGATCAGACTCTGTAATGAAGAAACGTAACCCCACCGAGTTTGGGCTCGTGTGATTTGCCGTTACAACCACTCTGATCTTAGATGATATGGTCTGACGTTTTTGAAGACTTTACCATGTTAGCTTAAGACCTTAGAGTTCTTATATGATGAAATCTAATTGAATAAAATTTTGTATTTAGATAAGGTTTTGTTTTAACCGACTTTAAAAAAGGAAGAAGTTCTCAATTCGTCGGAATCTTTTTTTATTATGTATGTTCTCCGATAACTCGAAGACGCCTGGATCAATTTTTTTTTTATTTAAAAAGATATACTTCCCAGGTGGTCCCATATTATTGTAGTGAATTCTTTCTTTAGTGAATTCGAAAGAAAAAAAAAATTATGTTAATTTGGAACTGGTGAAACTATGGATGTCTTTAGTGTTCGAGAAAAAAAATCGTTATTTAAAAGTAAAAATAAAATCTTTTTTTGTGTTTTTGTTTTTATGTAAGTTTAGTAGCTTTTTTTTAAAAAAAACTTATATAGTCGTATTTATTGTTAAAACGCGAATTTTGAAAACAAAAGTATCCAAGCGAAGCTCGGCCGCCCAGATACTGCATATTGAGTAACTGGGCGACAATTTATATCATATACCGATTGATAGCAGACAGACGGATGTAAGGAAACTATTAAAGTTCCATAAGCTTAAGAAAACATCGCTCGAGATATTTTTCTTGCAGCACATCTACTGTTGTTCGACAGTCTTTACGTCTAGGATAACCCACACAATGTTATCCTTGGGGGCTGCAACACAATGGCAGTTCATCTTAATTCCGAACAACAGACAAATGTAAACAAATAAGGCTCTTTCTGTTTTCAATTTCGTTAATTTGGCACGTTGGCAAGTAAAGCGTACATGGTTTTGTTTCTCATAGCGCTAATGAAAAATAAAAGGAAAAAATCATCGCAAAGAATCAATACTAATATTATAAATGCGAAAGTTACTCTGTATGTCTGTGTGTTACCTTTTCAGGCTTAAAACACTGTACCGATTGAGATGAAATTTGGCATGGAGATAGTTTGAGTCCCAGGAAAGCATATAGGCTACTTGAAAACGTCAAGTGTGAGTCGGTTTTGTTTCTATACTCAATTTTGAATTGTTGAAATCCTACACCCATAACCGTATTCAGGGCGAATTGAATTACGGGCAAATTTGGCATAGAGATAGTTTGAGTCCTGGGGAAGGACAAAGGCTATTTGAAAACGACAAGTGTGAGTCGGTTTTTTGGAGGAGTTGCCGTCGAAATATTACACTGATAAACGAATTTGGGGCAGGTGGAATCGCGGGCAAAACCTAGTAAGTGATATTTTCCCAAGTAGGTATATTTTTTTCAAAATAAACCGGTCGAGTGTGAGTCAGACGAGAGGTTTTCGTATATTTTAAAAGTTACATAAAGTTTATAAGATACATTAGAAACTGGCTTTTAGTCAGTATTTTATTTAAGAGAAAAAGTCAAAAAATTAAAAATAACCCCTTACGATCTTAATTATATTATGTTGAGTATACAGTCCGAAAGTTTTGACAATAGTTATTTACTAAACTGTGGCTCTACCTATTGCTTGATATTACATCATTATATCGTTATGACTTTATTTATTTAATCTATATCTGTGACTGTAGCTATGTCTATAGCTTCATGTAACATGATTATATCTTTTTGACTGTAGTGATTTACTAAACTGTTGCTCTATTGCTTGATATTAAATTATTATATCTTTTTGACTTTAGTTATTAACTAAACGGTTTTTGACTTTAGCTATTTGCTAAACTGTAACATCGATATATCTTATTAACTTAAGTAAAACTTTATCTCTTCTGCTTAATGTTATATCATTGTATCATTTTGACTTAAGTCATTTACTAAGCTGTAGCTCTATTGTTTGATGCTACATCTTTATATCATTTTGACTTTAGTTATTAACAGTACAATATCATGAGCGACCACAGCGATTGTATTGACAGTTGCTAAGCAAATCCAGTTTTTCCAGTTTTCTTAACATTCGGAAGGATTCAGAACGTTATTAAATCGAGCCATAGTCCGTGCCTCACTCGCAGTTTGCTTAAAAAGCAAAGATGCATTGACTGTTTATTTTCTATCTTAGTCCTAAATAAAATTTATTTGCCTATACCTTTTGGTTTTAGCAAAAAAAAAAACAAAAAGTTATTACCTACTTCTCAGGAAGTTTACTTGAATCAGAATTTATCAAATTCAGGGTAAAAAGTTTTCTAATTGTTATTTTAATATTTTTAGCAAGTAAGAAAAATCGTTATGTTGTGTGTGGCTGATGTCACTTCCGTCGGAACACACCCACCCGCGCATTACGCCAAATAGGTTTAGCCAAAATATGCAAAATAGCTGCGAAAAGTGGCCCCATATTAGGTTCCTTTTAAATAAAAAAAATTATACATAAATAATTAAAACACTCGACTGCAGAAACATTAAGAATTATTTAATATAATTTTTTCCAATTTTTCATGAAATCACCTTTTAAAATTCTTTATTTTGATACCCCACTCGATAGTTTTTGAAAAGAAAAGATTTTTTATACCACGCAATTTGGCGCCTAAAATCTGCCATTTTGATTTCCAATAATTTAAATTCATATGCCTATTTAGCCGATGACACTCTAGTGGCTAAGACTAATCTAACCACGTATAATAAATAAATAAATAAAAAAAAAAAAAAAAATTATTAAAATCGATTCAGCCGTTTAGTAGTTACGAAGAAATATAGAATCAGACATACATACAGTTCAAACTTATAACCCTCCTTTTGGGCTTTGCCGCAGTCGGGTAAAAAATGCCAATTAATATTTGGGTACTGTAGGTTTCAAAAAAAGTTACTTAACATTTTAGAGTAAATCGCGTGAGTATCATTTAGAAGGTATAAAACATTTTTTATTACCTACTGAACTCTTCGAAAGACTTGCACCGATCGTGTTGAGCACGAAAATGATAGTATTCATAACAGGTAATTGATTTGAATGGCTGGAAATTAAGGCTAGGGTCAGGATTCTGTGCTGCATTGCCATTTCCGAGAGCATTTCTTCGGTGTTGACATCTAAAGGTTTGTGTATAAGTTGCAAAAGTTAAAAATAATTTATCATGGTTTTGACAATACATAATGCTTAGTTATGTTGTATTTTATGGCAGTTGGGTGGTATGTGCAAACTTACACCTTTGGACAAAAATAAATACTAATTAATTTTTAGTAGTAAGTATCAAAAACTATTCAAAACGGATTTGAATGGATTCACGAGGTATCAAAGAGTGCCGGGGCGCTTCTCGCCCCCACTCTCTCGCAATCGCACCCGCGTAACGGGGTACACCCATCCAAGCGCTGACTCACTTTTGGGTTCGAGGCTCACGCTGGTCGAAAGGACGACCCCAAGAGCAACAGCATAAGCCGAGGCTGCATCAGCCAATTGCAAAGTCAGAAAGAAAAAAAAGAAAAAGTCTTCGATGTTTATATAATTCCCTTGTAGGGTTATTTTTATTTCACATGACATTTCTTATAATTTATACCTTACCCTACCTTTTTCTTGTAGGATTTCGAAGTCATAGTTAGCTCTCTTCTAATAGGATGGTGAGTGCATTGCAATGACACCTGCGTGCTACCTTTTTAAACTATACACACTCATGGAGGGTGTCACTCGATGTTCGCGGAAGGAATACTTAATTTATCTGCTCCCGGCGCCATTGCAGACCGGAAATTAACCCCAAACGAGCTTCCCGCCCGGGATTGCAATCTCACGCGTACGTCGCTACGAATGAATTACTCGCCTTATTACCCATCGAGTATCAGTCTAACAATAATCTAGACTGGATATATCTGGACGTATATAACATCACAAACTTTATTACTTCAACAAATTTAGCGTGTAAACAATATCATAATAACGTACATGTTTATTAAAAAAACTAATTATATTGATAACTGTATTGACAGTATTAAAAAAGTTTAGGTAATTTTGCCACCAACTCGCCGCGTACAAATGTTTTGTTGTTTTTTTAAATTATTTAATAGCACTTTTTTATTAATGTGCCAGTCCGAAATTTCAATAAAACTTAATGAGTTTTCTCTTAAGTTATCAATGTTCGGGATTAAAACGGTTCGTTCCAATTTCAACTTACATATTCGACCTTTCGAGCACTCGAGCGGTCGGCTTAAAGATTGCGGGCCGCTCTCTGATATTGTACTGCAAGAGAGAAAATATTATAACATCGTCACAAATAAGTATCAAATAAATAAACTTTAATTCGCCTACTGTATTTAGCACATGCAAACGACTACATTAAGTAAGGAAATTATGAGAATTGGAAACGATTATGTGTTGGGTTCACATAAGATTTTTAGATTTTAAAAGCCAATGAACAAAATTATAATAATATACTTTATTGCACATAATATAACAAAAACCATAGGAACATAGAAAAAAAAATACAAATGGTGATCTTATCGCTATGAAGCGATCTCTCCCAGATAACCTTTGGGTGAAGGATTAAAAATAAAAACATTACAAAAGGTAATGTGTGCATTAAAAATAAGGTAGATAATAATTAAAATCGATCGTACATCTTTAACAAAATTTATGTAAAAAGATAATATTGATTACAAAATATATATTTAAGATAATATTAGATACAATTACATAATACTATACATAAATAAATAATTATTTAAGAATATATATATATATATATATATATATATATATATATATATATATAAGTGAAACATATATATAAATTTACATACATATTCATACAGAGATAAATAATCAATAATATATATGGATATTAGAAATATGGCTATGAAGTGATATATCAGCTTTTATTTATTATAGAGAAACGAGTTTTTTAAATATACTCAAGGACTGCGCTCGATTTATATCTAGAGGTAATGTGTTCCACAATCTGATTGCTTTTACATTAAATGAGTTATTATACATTTGTGTATAGTGCTTTGGAGTTTTTAACAACAGGTTTGTAGAATCACGTAAAAGAAGCACCAAAGGTCTGGACTTTTCTAAAGTCACAAGGAGTTGGTAAATCTAATCATTCTCCTATTCCTAATGAAATTGATATTAATGTCCTCAATCAACATTTTTCTTCTAAGTTTATCATTGATGATACCAAAAAAACTGCTGCAATAAACTTTCTTTCAAAAACGCCAACTCCTGACTTCTCTCCTTTTGTTCTAAATCGATTTTCTGATTGTGATGTTAAGAAGAACATTCTGTCCATTTCTTCCAATGCCGTTGGTAATGACTGCATTAGCCGTAATATGATCATCCCGATCCTTGACACCGTTGTTCCTGTTATAACACATATCTTTAATCACTCCATATCTACCTGTATCTTTCCTGAATCATGGAAAGTAACTTCAAAGGGGTAAAAACCCTTATCGTTCATATTCTCAGCTTTAGGGCTTTATTTTTTATTTTAAGCTGATTCTTAGGGTTCGGTACCTCAAAATATAAAAACGGAATACTTATAGGATCACTTTATTGTCCGTATGTCTATTCGTTTGTGAAGACCCCTTTTCTCAGGTATGCGTGGAGCTATCAAGCTGCAATTAATATACAATACTCAAGTCTGCAATCCATTAGAGCAGTGAAAAAAATCAAACATCTAAGTCAACGCAATCAAAACATACGGCTGTTTATGCTCTGTTATAGGGTACCTCTCGTTTACCTGGAATCATGAAATTTGGCAAGAAGCAATGCCATGTGGCACAAGTAAAAATCCCGAAAACTGTTAATTTTAGTTACATCACAAAACAAAAATCGCGATTATAAACTTATTTGCAGTTGGCAAACTAACCGCGGCCTATGACGATGTATGGAGACAACAGTTTTTAACGCCGAAGTTAAGTTTGTTCCTCAATACGTTTTATCTTTTACAGACCCTTGGTGCGCGAATCCGACTCGCACTTGACCGGTTTTTTAGTTGCTCTAATTTTTTTGTTTAAATAATTTAAAGTTTATCAAACTATACTCAACTCAAATATATCGAAAACCAAACCTTTACTAGGCATAGGTAGTTAAAGAGACACATCTAAACAGCATGCGCGTATGAGCGCAGCTGCAACTCGCAGGATTTGTTACTTCGATTCAACGCCGCCCGGCGCGCCGCCGCCGCGTAGTCCAATGCGTTATTCGAACGTAAATATTGTTATTAATTTAGTAAGTATTAGTACTTATCCAGAATTTTTTAATTTTATTTTTCGATAATATTACATGGTTCCATAAACTTAATTAATTTACCTATAACTAAATAAATACCTGTTTAACAAAACATTGCTGGGCCGGGTAGTCCGTGGTCGGATAATCCTGGCTGTACAATATTGACACGTACCGAGATTGTACTACCAATAATTGGGATCCAAGAATTGTAGACAGTATTTCATGCACATGCACTTGTTATAAAAATCTGCAAAAATCACATATTTCGTCAATGATGACAGGTACAGTAAAACCCAAATTAAAAGGAACAAGGCGACTTAACTTACCTCAGTATGTCCTATTGATGTAATGGAGCTCATCTGTCTGTACTACGTCCCGTCAGGGGACTTAAGGGATCCCTAAATTACGATGATTTAAGTAATCTGAGAGGTCATGTAAAAAACTTTACGCAAATTTTACCGTTTATTCTTACTTGGCCAGGTACTGTGCACGATTTAGGGTCACTATTCGCTAAGGGATAGGCCTATGTAGCTCTCATGCAGCAGACTCAGGTCTTTTAATGCATTATTTGTTTGTTCCTTGGATCATAATAAACTACTGATAAATCTTCATGACTTACAATCACTTAAGGATATGGAAAGGTTAAGAAGTCTTTCAAATTTCGTAACATAAATCTATGTGTAAGTTTGGTATATTACCTAGGTACATGGAAAACAATAAATGTAAACAAAATAATGCAAAGGGCCTCTGCAAATACTTTACCACAAAAGTACTACCCCAAAATAATGTAAATAAATCAAAACATTTTTACAACATAAACAAAAAAGGGACTTTAAATCTTGATAAACTTAAACTAAAAAGTTAAAAATAACTTTTTTTATTAGTTCAAAGGAAAAACCAGTAAACGACAATACACAACATTACTAATATTTAAGTAGTATTAATATCTAATCTGTTTTTTTTGGTGTCGGTGCCAGCGGCAGAAAGTTTATAAACCTACAATAATTTTGATTTAGATATATATTTCTCATAAAAATAAGTATCTCTTAAAGTATTATAGGGTATTTCTTAGTTTTTTTTTGCCTTAGCAAGCTAGCACTGTCTCTTGGAAAGTTTTTATTTTTTTCAAGTTATCTGAGGATTGAATATACTCCATCGCTTGTATTTAAATATGAAGTTTGTTGCTTTGTTTTTTTTGCCTTGGCTGGCATCATAGACTTCGAGTTCTGTAATATGTCCTATGAACTGCGCAATAGCCTCACAAAATTGGGTGACTTTAGTAAAAGACAAAGCGAACCCGTAGTCTATTTTCTCTTTCTATCAACGTCCGCCATTTTGTTTGATGATGTTTATCAAAACAAGTTATAAAGAAACAAGAGACACCACAGGATCTCTCACACTTTTGCGGCCCTTTTTTTAACATCTGGCTAGGATATGCGCTGTCTAGTTCTCTATGTCTATTGGTGGCACCAACTCCATAAATAACAGATTAGATATTGATAGGACTTGGTAAATCTGATAGCGCTATAGAAAGAGAACGCTGCATATGGGATCCCTCTACCTAGGCATGTACATATAGAAAGTCTTAGGGCGGGATGGGTCATAAAAAAAAGCAGACTAAAACGCGAGCGCAGCGAGCAGGAAATTTTTTGATACCCAGCAATAACGCACATTAAAGGACAAAGTTTACTATTATAATAATATACATAATCATGTTCTTCTTAAATTTAATTGAGTTACTGTTTCTTGCGCGTTTATTGATAGGCTAACTCTATATGTATTGACAATAGTGCTAGACCAGTGAAGCGCTCATTTCCGCATTGCTCCAATTTTATTATCACATTTAGCAGTTTTAGCTAGCTTAACGACCGTGTCATATGTGGCTCTTTATATATTTAAATACGACATTAAGGAACACAATACATTGTTATTTTGAGTAATTATTGTGTACATTTTAATCTGTCTTTTATTTTGTTAAATCTATTATAAGATATTTACGAAATAAGGATACATCAAAAGTTATAATTAATTTGTGATGAGTCTGTCATAAAACTACAGTTTTCCATTTGTAATCTATGTAATAAATTTCTTGTCGATCATAGTTTCTATGTTAAAAGATCATACGATATTAATAAATAAGTGTATTTTTGCCACAACCATGTCTAGGCAACTGAAATTCAGTCGGCAACATATAAACAAATTAAAAAACCAGCCAAGTACGTGTCGGGTTCCGTAACTAGTCACTGATAAAATAAATTGGTCAGTACTTACCTACCTATATTGAATTTTAACAGGATAAAGATCATGTTCTGATTCTAGCCGTAGGAAGATGGAGCAGTGATACGAGAAACCCTAGAAGTTTATCAACACGCCGACATACTTGGCAATCGTCTTCATGCGTTAGATACTTAATATTTATTTTATTTTGTTTTTTAGTATTTGTTGTTATAGCGAAATGTATATGCAATATATATATACTATTACTAAGACTCTGCTGTCCGTCCGTCCGTCACCAGGCTCATCTTATGAACCGTGATAGTAAGACAGTTGAAATTTTAAGTATAAGTAAGAATAAGTAAATAGTAATCCGCTAATTACCCTTTGGGTACGGAACATTAAAAAAGACCTCATGTGCAAATTTAAACTGTGACGAGCCTCGGAGACTCCACACAGAGTCTTCCTATTTAAGACTGCGGGTTGAGGAGTATTCTTATTTGTCTCGGGTCTTCTTTGCCTGAATACTGGCATTGGCTAAAGCATGTGCTCTGGTTGGAGCATTATAAATTTATTTCACCTAAACCAAAATGTTGGCGTCTTACAACCTTAAAACCTGGAACGATATCAAAAATGGATGGAGGCTAGTATTAAGAAAATTTCCAATATAACAAATTATTAGTTTACTCTATAACTTCTAAAACCTAACTTTAAATGAATTTACAAATAATAAATCAACATTTAAGTATTCGGTGGCAAAAAATAAAACAGTAAAGATTAAAGATTAGTAATTAAAGATTAAACAGTCTTGGACCCTTACAGGTATTACAAAAATAAATAAAGGAAAATATTTAAATAACTATGTTAAATATTTATACAACTTGTTACGGTGCGGAATAAAAATTATATTATATACTATACTATTTCTTACAGTTCCTAGTAAATAAATACAATAACAATGTTAAAAATTCATAATTTATGCGACCTAAGTTCGACGGTCTAATTACATGGCTTGGCAACCGTATCGTTCCGATCAGAATGCTTGACATAATATGGAATAGTGGAAAAAAAGAAAACTTTAACTACTTAAACCAAAAATTTAAATTATATGTTACAAATAAGCAATTAATGGCTCTTTCAGAATCTTCAAAGTATCGCGGTCTGTTAGCTCTGACGATGCCGTAGTCTGGCTCCAGGGCTGGCAGCAACTCGCACGAATGGATGATACTCCTGGACATGTTGAGTTTTAAAAGCTGTTGCATGGGGTATTTGTTTTTCACTGCATTCTCTGTCATCCTCTTCATTCTACTAACGTTATTTTTTATTGCTACCATCATTTTATGGTTTTCTGACAGGTGTAGAAATTCTTTTAAGTCCTGTAAATAATAAATAGGTATAATATATGCATTTAAAATTCAGTGATACTGTCATATTGTGAGGCATTTTCAAACTACTGAAGTGCGATAATCATTTGTGATCCTGTAAATTGTAGACATGTAAAAATTGTTTTAAACAAGATGTTTCGAAATATACACTGTTATATTGGTTATTAATATACCTACTTATTTTTTTATAATATAAATTTTTTTTATAATATTCTATTCAATTCAATAGTCATTATAACTATCAAGCCAAAATCAAATTCACCGAACGAAAAATGAATCGAAGTTTTTAATGATTGATTTTGATTCTAAAACACTCTACAGGTCTCAGAATTATTTTATGACACCTCGTTAAAAAAAGCCAAAATCAAATTCATTGAACGAAAATTTAATCAAAAATTTTGACTATGCTTTGACTTTGATTAAGAAATTTTGAACTATGAATAGCATTATATGTATATGTACATGTTACGCTCAGAATAATTTTATTGGCTTACTGTATTGTATTTAATGGAACATTTTTGGGTGAAAAAATTGTTACCTGTCTGACATGGTCGTATTTAGCGAAGAGCCAAAGGTAGGTGCACATCACGCAGAAGAGTTGCGGCTCGGTGTTGCTAAATCTCCACATAAACTTCAATATGGATGGTATAAGATCTCTCTGGAAAATTAAAGCAACAAGTTAAATATATATGTTTAACCAAAATCTCTCTTTTTTGCTCTTCTGTGTAGTCAAAATAATATTATGAACTGGTGGTAAGCAAATAACTAAGGTTACAGTTTTGAAAGAGCTTTACCCAATGGTCAAATGCCGTTATTTTACTATCGAGTTTGAAATAAAACTGTCGCTGACTAGCTGATGGACAACGACCGAGCCCAAACCAGGTGTAGGCCTAGGCATTGTAGTCTGTGCTGTTTTTGGCGGTTTGGCAATTTAACCTCGGTCAAATAATGCAGATATAACAGTAAAAAATACGCGGGATGTTAATTTCCGCGGCAGAAACATCCGAGTAGTGAAATAGACATATCTACGCGGGTATAAACGTCCGAGTATGGAAGGTAAAACAGTGGGCAAAATCGATTTTTGCTGCGAGCATGAGACAAAGTAATGCAACGTTCGAATATAACCTTTTGGAATTTCGCGACACAGTTAAAAAAAAATAGCCAAGTGCGAGTTGGACTCGCGCACGAAGGGTTCCGTACTATATCTATATAATTACCTGAAATTTATTAATAAGGGCCAAGTTGTAATAGTATTGAAATTAAGGTTTTTAAAATGATAATCAAATCAAATCATTAAAAACCGAACTTTCAAAATGAAAATTGCAAATTTATTTAGGCGTTCTTCATCTTCGAGACATCCAAACAACATGCGCACTGAGCGCAGCTACCTGTCACACGCTCGATTCGATGTTGCGCCAAGCGCGCCGGCTAGTCCAATGCGTCATTTGAACGTAACTATGTTATCAATTTAAGAAGAATAGTCTTTAGAATTTTATCATTCTATTTTTCTATAATTATACATCGTTTATTTACTTATATTTTATACCTGTTTTACAGATGCACCAACTCCATATAAGTAACTTTTAATGGAATGTGTACGAAAATTTCACTTTTTCAAGTATATTCTATAACTTGGTCGACTATTACTTGTTAGCCAAAGTGTACTTACCCGTCATAGTTTTTCTTTTAAATTCATTATATGCACTACCACTGTAATTTTTTTTACATTTCTAAATACTATACTTTCGCTGGTACACTTGACTTAAACAAAAATTAGTACTTTAAAGCTAAATGTTTTGCAAACATAGTCCTAAACCAAAAAATCATCTTTGCATACCGCCAATGTTTTTGGAATTCATATCCAACGATACCCCACACGATGGAGAGGAAAGACGAGAAAAAAAAAATTACATCCCCACTTCACGTGTAGGGGAGGTACACTAAAAAAATTTTTTTTCAAAGATTTTATTCTACCACTTTGTCGGATTAATCAATGTGTATATCCCTGCCAAATTGCAGCTTTCTCGTATAAGTAGTTTTTGAACTAAGCCGCGGACAAACAGACGGACGGACGGACGGACGGACGGACGGACGGACGGGCGGACGGCCATAGCGTAACTATAACGGTCCCTAGTTGACTACGGAACCCTAAAAACAACTATAATTTGATAGGAGCAGAGTATAATAGGTAACTTTTAAATTAGAATAAACATATTGCTTAATATGGCATTCAGTGTTTTCCTTGCCTAAGACCTATTTTTACGCACTGGTATAGGTGAAAAGTTGTATGTTTCACAGCAAATTATTTTAGGTCTCATGCCTTTAAATTCCTCGCAGTGCTCAATAGTCTACATTAAAATGACTCGCTATGCTCGTGATTCAATTCTAGACTACTTCGCTAGCTCGGAATTTAAAGTTGGCACTCTTCACAAAAAAGAACTTGCCTACTTGTTGCACAAATAACTATTATAATGGTGCCTAAAGACGTAATACTGTGTGTTTGTGTGACGTGATACATATTGCTGTAAAGACCATTTCGACGTGTGTTTATTTAGATACCTACAAAATAAGTAATACTTAGATTTTCTTTACCCGGTCTCTTGGGGTAAGAAATCGGATTATATTACACAAAAGTGTAGGTATCTACTGATGATGATTGAAACGTGATTATTTAAACCTATATTGGCAAGACCTTCTTGTTACCTGCTTGCTTTGGGCTCCGTTGAAATACATACAGTAGGTAGTTTAGTCCTCGGCAAAAAGCGGCGAAAAAAGACATACATATTCACACAAAAATATTTGTTTTCGTTTCATTATCAAAATTAACAAATCAGATAATGACATGGATATGAAATATATACCTCTTAACATAACAAAGAGCTATTATAGCAAGAAATAATCTGCTTTTCGTAAAGTACAGATATTTATATGAAAAAAGCTAGAAGATTTTTATAAGTGGCGAGAATCTAGCAATGTGCCAAAAAAAATTTTAATTTTTTTTATTAATTGGTATGCTTATTTTTATAACAGTAGCATAAATAGCTATATTACAAATTAAATATTCTTTACTGATTAACTTATTTGACTTTTATGATCGGTCGAAAAACCGGACTAGTCCGTAAAGTCAGAACGTATGGATTTTTTTATTATATTTACAACACGTAAACACTTAAAACTTACATTATTGGATTAATACATGATTGGAAATCATGTATTCAATGCACACTGTGAGCCGAAAGTCTATGTAAAATGCTTACACACGCGGTGGGTCTTAGCGCTGTGACGTCAGCTGAGCGACGGTCATCCGTTTCGCCCGTTTCGCGCGTCAGGCATTGTACCAAAAAATTTGATTGTCTATACCTCGGTCAGTTTTTGGTATTTTTTAAAATTCAAAAAAAAATATTAACATAAGAATACTGTCAACGGAAATCGATAATTCTAAACTAAGTGGTTATAGTCTATTATGTACAGTTGTATACACAACTTTGTCTACAAACACGACGGCGGCACCTTACAGCGCTTTACCTAGGGCCCAGTGCCGCTGCACGACAGGTACGACAATAAAAGGTGTGTCGGAGGCCCACTAATATTAATACATAAGTAAGCATATTTGGATTCAGTGCTGTTGTATTATTCCGTGACATGACATGATGAAGACCTCATATGTAGCAGTGGATATAGATATTATGTTAAGCTGCTTACCGAGTATATCTTGGGCCCAGTGCCGCGGTGACGGGTTAAGTTAACCAGCACGGCGGCGGCAGACTTGAGCACTTCAATACTGGAGATGGACCGGTTAGTCGCACACATATAGACGTACACTCCACGAACGATCGATGGGGCATCCTCGTCGTAACTCATTGGAAATAATTCGGTAAGAAGCTCTGGGAAATTATATATATAGTTATTTTAATACTTTCTAAACTATCATTTGTACACATTATTTTTATATTTTTTGTTTCTGACGTATCGGTTTGTGTAGTGAGGTTTTGAACGTCGATGGGAACAAGCAGGTTTAAACTACCCACGGTCCACAAATACAATCTTGTCAAACCAAAAGATAAATGTCGCGTGTAAGATCCGAAAATATGAAAATAATTAATATAGGTTTTTAGGTAAACTTTAAATAGGGATGTTGACCACGTCGTTGCATTTTTTTTTTTAATTCTACTGTCAAGTAATCTTTATATATAAAAATTACGTGTCACGTTGTCTGTCCGCGATGGACTCCTAAACTACTGAACCGATTTTGATCAAACTTCGTAACTATCTGTTATTTGATCCAACTTAAGAAATAGGATAGCTTACATCTCAATTTAGAATCGCAATATTATTTTATTGCAAATTATTTGTCTATTATCGGTTAGCTCCAAACGATTCTAAGAGATGGCGATATCTGTGAACTGCATTGATAGATAGATAGTGCTATGTTAAAAATATATACATATATATAAACGCCTGCACCGAATTGGATAATTTATGATGCGTTTATTACTGTTAGGGCAAGGTTTATATGATATATAAAGGGTCAAGTGAGAGTCGGATCCGCGCACTACTGGTTAACCTATTGTAATGAAATTTTGGTAAACGGTGGTGCACACCGCCGCCGGGGAAGGTTTTTGAGAAATAAAAATTGGTCAACCATATGCTGGGGTTTCTGAATTAGTACAACCCTTTCAAAACAGGTACCGCGCCAGTTGTTTTAAAAAAAGAGTTCTCCGGGTCAGCTATCTGTTATTTTAACCAACTTGAAAGATAGGATCATTTTTATCTCGATCTGTCAAGTGCGAGCCGGACTCGGGCACTTTAGGTAAAAACCAACGTTCGCCGGGTTAGAGGTACGGCAGCGGAACAACGTTCGCCGGGACCGCTAGTTACACTATAAAAACATGATACTTAAGCAAAACAGTTAGTCCGATGTTTAACGTTTAGGGTATTTTATAGATATTAGTGTTACTTACTACTTTTTACAAATGAAAAGGTTTTGTTGTGTAATTAAATAAGTCACAATTCGTCCATAAACACTAACCAAGAGATCTAAACGCTCTAATAACAGTCGCGATGCCCCGTATATTGTGCAACACCTCCATTGCTTCCTCATGCCGCTCCTTCAGCGACTCCTGTGTAGAATTAAGCGCACCTTCGCGCCACCTGCGTCGTAACTCACTCACACGTTTGTCGCACGCCGTTGTAAGTCGCGCTTTATTACCACGGAAAAGAGCCTAAAATCAAAATAAATAGTTCTTAAAATCGTAAATAGGCATTCAAACAATTTTTTTTAAAGATCTTCCAGTTACTTACGAGGGAATGATTCAAGCTGTCGCGATAAGTAAATAAAAGTTATTTAGATACTTAAGGCTGCAGTCTCGTGTTTTCGTCATTTAATTTTGGTGGTAAGTAGTGATGATTTCAAATAGTTTTTAACAATTACTAATAAAATATTTTAAATGTGTTTTCTTTTTATACATCACATAAACACTTCTAGTTTACTAGTTTTGTTAAAATATAGTTGACTTTCAGTTGAAACAAATTTTTAAGAAAAAAAAAGATACAGACATAAAATAATTCATTAACTTCCCGAATTCTATACAATGCAGTTCAGATTTGGAGGAGAAAAGTGTGGAAGACAAAACACCGATTTTGATGACTGTGACTTAGTATAATTCACCCGTATCTTAGGCCCTGGTCTCATCGCGACAGCAATTTTATTTTCATATACTATGCGCGTATTCGCTTCGGTCTGATCTTTCCTCTTAATGGTCTGTTAGAGCCTGTAGTCATTAAGTTATCCAATTACCGTAAACGGCCAGTACTACAGTTAAATTTATATGGAGTCAAGTATCATTTTCGATTTAGTTGGAAAAAACGGCTAGCAGAATCTAACAGACTTGTCGTATGTTGATTGATATCTATCATAAATCCGCACCATCCATTGAAACATAAAAACAATACTGGCTTTGACGATTATAAAATAGTTATTTTAATTGTGGAGGACATAAACTGCAATGGCGTATTGGAGGAGTTATTGGACAAGAACCTAATCCGCACTCTACTAGAGTACAAAATGAAGATTATATTAACCAAGTGTAATACACCTGGTTAATAAAATAAGAGTTTTAGTATGAAAAAATATCCTTACCATGTTTTTTAAAAATAGCGATGGATTGTGAACTCCTGATATTTAGTGGGAGTTCCACAGCTGTATAGCTTGCACAGTGAATGAGTGGATGTAGTAGTTGGTGTTATGTGCAGGTGTTTTTCAAAGTAAGCTAGTCGAAGGGCGAAGTGTAAGTGTAGATGAAGAAATATATTGAAAACGTTCTTTCAAATAATGAGGAGTTGGTGGATTGAACAGTACGTTATAAAGAAGTGTGAGAATATGGGTATTCCGGCGAAGACGAATTGGGAGCCACTTGAGCTGAGCACGAAATTGAGAGACATGATCATATTAATCGAATACAGAGATTTTGGAGTCGCTCAAGTTTGTTTAATTACTCCTAAGTGAGATTGATATAGCAAGCATCAGCATAATCAAGAATAGGAAGAAGTAAAGATTTGCAACCGTCTCATTGACCCAAAAGAAGCGAAAATTTTACGACCGACCTCTTTTAGTTGTGGAATCCATGATCGTGTACTGTCAATACGAATACCTAGAATTTTAACTGAGTTTAGGTAAGGAATAATAACTGAATTAAGTTCAACAGGTGGTAGTAAATCCCAATTAAGTCGTGAAATCATTTTTGGACTGACAATAATAATAGCTTTAGTCTTAATAGGGTTTAATTGAAGACCATAAAATGTACTCCATTGGAGTATTTGGTTATGATCAGCATTAATTTTTTGAATAACATTATTTATGTCATCAATTGGGGCATGTGTGTAAATTTGGAGATTGTCTGCATACAAGTGGTAGAGAGAAGATAGCTGGAGAGAAATAGAGTTAATAAAAATAGAGAATAGGAGTGGAGACAAGACGCCACCTTGCAGTACACCGGCTGAGGTGGAGCACCAGTCAGAGCATGTATCCTCTAACCGAATGCGTTGCCGGCGCCCATACAAGTAACTGTGAAACCAGTCTATCACAGTTGGAGATATTTTAAGAGAACGTAAGATGCCTAGCAATATGTCAAAGTCGACAGTGTTGAAGGCATTACTGAAATCTAACAGTGACATGACTGTAAGTTGTTTGGTATCCATACTGTAACGAATATCATCAGTTATTTTAGTGAGTGCAGTAACCGTACTATGACCAGGACAAAAACCGGATTGTAAGTGATTCAAAAGACTGTTTTTTGTCAGGACAGTGTTAAGTTGATAATAAACAAGTCTTTCAAGGACTTTTGACAGGAAAGGTAATATTGAAATGGGTCTAAAATCAGAAAAAGTAATAGGATTTGCCTTTTAGGTAAGGGAATAATGAAAGCATTTTTCCATTGCGCGGGGGGGATTAAGGATGTGAATGATGACGGGTACAACTATGTCAAGGACAGGAATGATCATCTTACGGCTAATACAATCACTACCAACAGCACTGGAGGCAATGGACAAAATACTCTTCTTAACATCACAATCATTAAATTGACTAAAAGAAAAAGGAGGAAAGTCAGGAGTTGGGATCGCTAAAAGTTGATTAAGCGTATGCGCCGTTTTGTTGTTATCCATGGCAACAATAGAAGAGAAATTAAGATTAAGTTGATTAATGTTGAAATTAACAAAAGATGTTTTTTCTTGAATTTTGCCAACTCCTAAAGACTTTAGAAATTTCCATATTTTTCTTGGATCACCATTTGTAACAGAATTATGAATATGGCGTCGTTGTGCATCTCTACACACTGTTTTGCAGCGATTTCTCAGAAGTTTATATTGTTCGAGATTGACAGGAGAGGGATATAATTTGTTTTTGGCCTTGGCACGATCGCGTTTTTTTGCAATATACGTATTTCGTCTGTAAGCCAAGGTGCAGGATAATGTTTCACTTTTACTGGTCTTTCTGGCGCATGTGTATCGTATAGTCGTGTTAGTAAAGTATAAAAACACATACTTTTTCATCAACTGTGTTTGCATTTATTACAGTACTCCAGTCCGTATTTAAAGCATCTTTACGTAATTGCTCAACGTCCATCCCAGCAAAGTTGCGCTGCAGAAGTATTCTTGATTTTAATTTAGGAGGGCGAATTTTGTAAGATAGGTACAGTAAGTCGTGGTATGAGACGGCATCAGCTGAATATTGACCATATGCTGTAACGAATTCAGGTGAAGAAACTATAATGAGATCTAACAAAGAAGGTGTAGAATTTGGAAAAAAATGCGTAGCGTTTGAGGGTAAACAATGCATATTGCATGCATTTAAAACTGATAGCAGTTGGTTAGCGCGATTATCATTTTTAAAAAGACACCTGCTAAAATCCCCCAGTATAACAGTATGGCTATAAGCAGGAGTAGATGTTTCTAGCAATGATTCAAACGATGCGAAGTAATTTACATTGAGAGAGGGACTATAAAATACTCCAAGGAGTATTTTGTTTTTTGATAAGTTAATCTCAATCAAAAGGTGTTCTGCAGTTATAGAGGACGGAGAGGCTTGGCTCGAAATACTAATAATGGAGTATGGAATATGTAACCGAAGATATATAGCTACCCCACCTCCTCTACGATCAGTACGGTCATTGCGAATGAGTGTAAAACCTGGCAATGAATAAGATGTGGAAGGAAGGCAGGGTTTGAGCCAAGATTCGGAGACAAGAATAGCATGAATATGACTGTTAGAAAATGATGCAAGCATATCAGGGTAATGAGCCGGAATACTTTGAGCATTTATATGAACAACATTGAAATTTTTTCAGAAAAGAAGCAGGAATCAAGTCTTGCGCTCAGCAAATCAGGAAAACTTTGGAAACTGTCGTTATTACTCAATCCATCATTTGAAGAAAAGGAAAGGAAGTGATTACTCTGGTTACTAACGTTACTGTCATTATCAATTTCATAAGTTAACATATAAAAATATATAGTGTATAGATATATAAAAAATAAAAATATACCAAAAAAAACAAATAAAATAAAAACCATTAAAAATCTAGCCGCCAGCAGCTCTTTACAGTATCACAAATACAAGATAATTAGAATAAAAGACAATTTCTTAAAAATAAAGTCAAAACTTAAATACTTTAGAAGTTTAGAATTAATTTCTGCAGTAAGCAATTTTAGGGATTTGGGCTGAATGATTGCAGACCGTTGCCGTCTCTAGTAGTCCGGTCAAATTAGACCAAAAAATAAGACTAAAGCTACCTAAATTCCCACCAAGCTGAAAATCAGTAACATTGTTTTAAATATGATTAAAAACAGAATTTGAAAGTTCCCCATCTTTCCCCTGTATGGAATTTTTTTTTATTTAAGGTCAAAGGTCAAAAAATGAGATTTCTCGATTTTCACCAAAACGGTAAGTTTTATCATAAAAATACGTTGACAAAAATTGTAGATCATGAAATTTTCTACAAAAAATGTATCAATACTTTTTTCTACGAGCCACCGTTTTTGAGATATAAATATAACGATCCAAAAAGTTGTAAAAGTTGTAATCGTCATAATATGCATGAGTACGCCACGTATGTACATCTCTATATTTGTAATATAATCATCATCATCATCATCATCCGCCCATGTGAAGTCCACTGCTGGACAAAGGACTCACCTAACTTTCTCCACAGCGTGCAACTCTGCGCCGCCTGTAACCAACGGCTCCCCGCTACCTTTACGAGGTCATCTGTCCATCTACCGAGGGGCCGTCCCACTCTGCGCTTTCCGCTTCGTGGTCGCCACTTCTTGCCCGATCGACCATCGGTTCTTTGAGCTATGTGCCCTGCCCATTGCCACTTCAGCTTTGCGATTCGGTGAGCTACATCGGCGACTTTAGTTTTCCTACGGATTTCCTCATTCCTGATTCGATCACGTAGGCAAACTCCGAGCATAGCTCTTTCCATCGCCCACTGAGCGATCTTGAGCTTAAGGTCCATAGTTAGCGGCCACGTCTCAGTGCCGTAAGTCATCACTGGCAACACAGACGGTTTGAAGACTTCAAGCACTGGGGTTATTAAGGACGAGAAAATAGTACGCAGTTTTCCGAACGCTGCCCAACCGAGTTGGATTCGGCGATTAACCTCTTTCTCGAATTTGGACCTACCTAATCGAACAGTTTGTCCCAGGTATACGTATTCGTCAACAACTTTGAGTGTAGAGTTTCCAACTGTTATTGGAGTGGATGCTGTATGGCTATTCGACATGATTTTCGTCTTGTCCATGTTCATCTTGAGGCCTACTCGTTGGGAAGCTCTACTGAGGCTTTTGAGCATTGTGCTAAGTGTAATCCTCCATCGATTCTGCCATGACCACAATATCGTTGGCAAACCGAAGGTGGGTAATGTACTCGCCATTAACATCATTGCCAAAACCGTCCCAGTCCAGAAGCTTAAAGACATCTTCATACGCATTTGTGAACTGTTTTGGAGATATAACATCTCTCTGTCTCACACCTTTCTGCAGTTGGATCGGTTTCGAGTTCTGATGCTGGAGACGGACTGACATGGTGGCGTTATCGTACAAGCATTTTAACACCTCGATATACCGATGATCAATACGGCTTCTCTGTAGAGCCTGTAGCACTGCCCATGTTTCCACCGAATCGAAGGCTTTCTCATAGTCCACAAACTCTAAGCAAAGGGGCCGATTATAGTCTTCTGACTTCTGTATAATCTACCGCAGCGTATGTATGTGGTCTACGGTACTATAGCCTCTTCGGAAACCGGCTTGTTCGAGAGGCTGGAAGTCGTCGGACTTGCGAGCGAGACAGTTCGTAATTACTCTTGAAAACAGGGTATAAACATGGCTCAGAAGCGTGATGGGTCTGTAATCCTTAAGGACCTTTTTTGAAGAAAAGCACCACCAAGCTATCTGTGCCATGCTTGGGGCGAAATACCTTGCGGCGAGTTGTAATATATGTTAAAATATTTTTCTATCGGTTATTGTTACTTACACTTATAATATAAAATATACATAAGTTATAACTATAAGAATATCAGGTAAAATTAAACCCAGTCCCTTAATTTAATCCACGTTAAAAAAACGCGCTTAAGTACACTACCTCATAGGTGGCGTGGGAAGGTGTGCATATTATGAATATTACAACTTTCACAATTTTTTTAATCGTTATATCTCAAGAACGGTGGCTCGAAAAAAAAAAAGTATTGAAACTTTTTTAGTAGCAAATTTTTTGATCTACAATTTTGGTCAAAGTATTTTTATGATAAAACTTATCGTTTTGGTGAAAATCGCGAAAAACCTATTACAGTTTTGACCTTTGACCTTGAATAAAAAAAATCTATACACGGGAAAAATGGGGAAATTTCGAATTTTATTTTTAATCATATTTTAAACAATCTTACTGATTTTCAGCTTGGTGGGAATTTAGGTAGCTTCGAAATTGACCGGACTATAGCTACCACATAAAAACAGAATAAAATTAAAAAAAATGAACTGTTAGTGAATAAAATTGTTGATAAAACATTTTCGTAATATAGAAGGTATCTTGAAAGAAGAATAAGAAAAAAATGAAATGGAGTGGTACCTACTACAAGAAGAAATTATACTTATCACTACTTTTTAGTGCGCTTAGATCTAATATTCTTCTCATCAGCGGGCTTAATTGATTGTGTATTACACCCTTCAGGAACTGGGGCGACTGGAACCTTATTTAAATCTGTGGTCGTCTGTACTTGATGCCGTTTGCCGTCGGAGCCAATGACAATGATATTGCCGCTTTTTGTCCAGCACTTCGTGATGCTAAAGCGTTGCCTAGCAGACAGGAATACGTCATGACTTGCTTTAGTCAAAAATTCAGATAGTGTCACACCAGAACCCTCAAGTGATTTTTTTGAGTACCCGACCTTATCACGCATAGATGTATCTCTGAATTTGATCAATAGTGGCCTAGATTTGCTGCTCGACAGGCGACCAAGTCTGTGACATTTATTGATGCATTCAAGTGAAATATTAACATCTGCCAGCTTGTCCTTTATAGTTTTGACAACGGTGTTTACACAGTCTTCATTTTTGCTCTCAAAGAGACCGTGGATAAGCAGAAATTTTCGTCGACTACGCATTTCTTGACGATCATCTTCACATATTAGCAGATCTACTTGCTGCTGTAAACTATTTAAAGCGGTTATAGTAAACTTCTTGAAGGAAGCAAATTCTGCGCTGAGGTCTGAAGTAGAAGCTGTGGCAGATTTACTATTAAGCTAATCTTGAAATCTGTTATGTGTTTATTGAACAATTCAGACAGTTCAGAAACTGTTTGTTTTAAAGAATCCATTTTGAGGTGATTGTGATGCAAGATTTTTTAGTGATTCAGTATAGGATATTAAACTGCTGGTAGGTAGAAATATTATCTGTTGTGATTTTTCATTAAAATATTTTTAGTTAAACACTGGTTTTTCAATTTTAATTATTATTCAAATATAGAGCTATTATTTTTAGGTGTTTTTCATACCTACCCACCAAAAAAAAATAAAAAATTAATGGTACTTTTTTGGCAAATGATTTCGCAATTGCATCGTATAAAATAATTTTAATCACTATAAACTCATGAATTTAAAGAACAGCAGACAAATCAAAACTTGTATGGTTTAATTGACATAAGGCCAATACTTATATCAAAAACTAAAAAATACCTGAATTTTTGAAGCAGCAAAGTTTCTCCTTTGATCTTCCCTCTTTTTTTGCAAGATTTCTCGTCTGATCTGAACTTGTTTTCGAACCAAATATCCTCTAATTTCTGCCTGTAACTGAATCATATATCGTCTCTTTTGCAGAAACTCACAGCGTAAAAGTCTTGTCACCAATTTGTTCTTCCAAATGTTTTGTATAAATACGACTTTCTGGCGGTATTGTAGGTATCTTGACTGTACCAAATATCTTCGCGCGTATTTTTGTATACAAACAGCTGCTTCTTCTCTTATTTTCTTCATTTGATCTCTTTGTTTTTTTAATCTATAGGCTCGCTGTAAGGTTAAAATCGCCAAACGTATCCTCAAATAACGTTTACTTTCGATACAGCATTTGACATGAGCCTGTAATTTCAGCACTGCTTTTCTTAATCGCTTATATTGCTCTCTTGTATTCTTGCCTATTTTATATGCCCGGTAGAATCGCTGTATAGTAAGAGCGGCATTAAGTTTATAAAGGTATTGTTTTCGAGTACTGAACATACGGTAGTTAGATTGTATACACACTACACTCTGCTTTATTTTCAAATATTCGTTGCGGTCTTGCTTGTATTTAACTACAGCTCTGTACCAAGTTTGTAAACGGTTAGCTGCCTCATTTCGACGATTTTCACGACAAATTTTATTTGCTCTGATACGCCGCTGTACAAATACTACAGTGTTTCTTAACAGCTGATACTGATTGAAGACATTTCTAGTTTCTCTTAATGTTCTGAATTGGTTTTGAATCAGAACTGCTGCAGATTTTAATTTATTATATTCAGTCTTTTTTTCCTTACCAATAACATACGCTTTGTATCTCCTTTGAATAGTAATACAGGCTTTCTTAACTATCAGATACTTTGATCTCTCTTTTGACATTAAGCAATAAGCTCTATATTGTCTTTGAATTGTCAATACTGCTTCTTGTAAGTCCAAATACGAGTTCCTTTCTCCCCGCATCATCAGGAGGGCTCTATACCTTATCTGGATAGTGACAGCAGATTTTCTCAATGCAAGATATTTTTCTCTTTGACTTCTTCCCAACTTATAATCTCTATAAAATCTTTGAATAACAACACACGATTTTAGTTTTAATGTGTATTTTGCCCTATCTTGCTTCATAAGACTCATGGCTCTATATTTCCTTTGTATTCTCAAAGTGGCAAATTTTAATTCTAAATAGGCTAGTCTATCCTTTCTCATAATTAATAAGCTTTTATATCTTTTTTGTATTAAAATAACAGCTTTTTTAAAGTCTAAAAATCTTGTCCTTTCCTTTAGCATATTACATTTACTTCTGTATCGTCTTTGTACGTATAATGACACCTTTTTTAATTTGTTGTAATTTTGTCTGATTCTTAAGCTTTCTTTGTATCGTCTGTAATAGTTTTGTATTATAATGGCAGCATCTCGTAATTGCACGTATTTTCCTCTTTCTTTTTTCATATCTAAATATGACCGGTAAAATATCTGAATTGTTACTGTGGCATCTTTCAGTTTCAAATACTCTTTCCTGAAAATTTTCTTTTCAATGTACGCCCTATAATAGTTTTGGATTTGAATGGTGGCACTTCTGATTTGTAAATATCCTTGTCTTTGCCTTTTACCAATGATATATGCCTTATAAAATCTTTGTATGCTAATACAAGCTTGTTTACTTTTCTGATAATGTTGTTTAATATGCTTTCCTTTTTTGCAGTTTCTATACCACTTTTGGATAGTGACAGCGGCTGTTTTTAATTTAAGATATTCCTGTCTTTGTTGTTTTCCCAGTATGTATGCCCTAAAAGCTCTTTGGATTATAATTGAAGAAAATTTTAAGTTCGCATGTATTTGTCGCATTCTGTTCATTTCTTTTTGAGCTTTAAATCGTTGTTGTATAACAATAGACGCCGAACGCATTTTTTGGTAATTAAATCTAGCACATTTCATTAAAATATTTGCTCGGTGACGGTTTTGGATATTTAAAACTGATGTCTTCAAGTTCAAGTAAGCAGTTCTATCTTTTCGCATGGCTTGAATACTTCTGTACCATACTTGTATTTTAATAACAGCCTTTTTCAATTGAATATACGAATTTCGTTGAACTTTTGATAATAAAAAGAATCGAAAATATGACTGAATTAAAATTGCCGATCTTCGTTTCTTGAGATATTCTTGCCTAGTGTGCTTCATTTCCAGAGTCGCCCTTATGTACTTTTGAAGCATAGAAACCGATTTTTTTATTTGTAAATACTGTGATCTTTGACTTTTCATGTGTAGATGAGACCTGATTCTTCTTTGCAAGTTTATAATCAGGGCTCTATCCCTAGTATAACCAGTGCGGGCTTTTTTGGATCTGTATCTTGTTTGTATTATAATTGCATAATGTTTTAGTTGTAAATATTTTCTTTGTTCAATTCGCATTTTAATGAGCGCCAGATAACGTTCCTCAATAATATAAACGACATTTTTAAGTCTTTGCAACCGTTTGTATTCTTTAATCATTCTGAAATTACGTTGTATAATAAAAGCACTATTCCTTTTTAGTGCAAGCGTATGCATTTCCCTTTTCATGATTAATCGACTTCGGTATTTTTGTTGTATGAGTATTACAGATTGCTTTATTTTCAAATATGATTTTCTTGAAAGATAAGTGCGTATCATACTTTGAATGAGCGTGATCTTCTTTAGTGTGTTCTTGTAACGTTTCACGCAAAACCACTTTCTAACATGACTTTGAATAATAATAGCAGATTTTTGTAACATTGTCTCTCTTTCTATCTTCAGTTTTTGAAGAATTTCTTTAGCTTCCCTTACCATCTTTTTGGACTTGTACCACATTTCTATTTGTACAACGCTAGACTTCATTCTGCGCAACCGACTTCGACAAATCCATTTTCTCCAATACTTTTGCAATATAATAGTAGCATTTGTAATTTGTTGCATTTTCCATTCTACAAAACGGTTGTATTGAATTCTGCGCCACCAGCATTGAATAGCACTAGCAGCGTTGTTCAACTTCAGCCTTTCACTTTCTTCTTTCTTCCTCTTTTCTAAAATAACTTCGTATTTCTTTTTCCACCAAGTCTGAATTACATTTGCTGCTTTCACAAAGAGTGGAGCGCGGAAGACGTGTATTATCTGCCACAACAGTGACAGAGTTTTCTCTCTATGACCATCAGCAATATCGTTTGCTGTTATATCACCAACAAGAACAAAATTGGTCTCTTTTAAAGAATTTAATGCAACTTGCACATTGTGTATCTTTTGTAGTCGAGATATAGCTGGAGCACGTAATTGATTTAGTAATCCATTTTTCATTAATAGTATCTCCATAACTTTAGTAAGTCTAACACCATCTCTAATGTCAACTGCTATGTTATGTACGGCATATTTATACTCGTCTAAGTATAGTTGTTTATGACTTACTATGTACCCCATTGGTCGCAAGTGTCTTGTGATGTCACCAATACCAGCAATAAGCTCTCGGGTAAACCTTATTATGATTTCTCGGCTATCTTTACAGACCGCATTTCTGCAAAATAAGCAGGGATCGTGGGCAATAAGCTTTCTTTGTTTTGCTTGATCCAAAAAAAAAACAAGACTGAAAAACTTTTTCAATGTAAATTTTTTTATTGCCTCCATATAGGCAGGCAGCAACATATTAGGAGCACTTGATTTTGAATGTTTATTCTTCAAAAAAGGATTTCTGAACAATCTCTGTACCACAAACAATGTCAATCCATCAATGTCACTATTTGATTTTAGAGGTAATACAAAACCATAAATTGCTTCTAATCCAATACGAAGCCACAAAGGATTGTAAGACAGTAGAAGTTCCAAAATAACTTTTTGCAGTCCAACATCTAAATGAAGATTTCTATCGGTTCTTATTGTTATTAACTTCTTATTTATTTGAATACTAAGTTTTTGAAGAACTTGTCCGATTTCAGGGCTCCGGAACAAAGCTCTTGCAGACCTGCGGAGACTTTCTAAACGATGATTATTATGATACATGCTACTAACTTGTTCTTTTGTAGGAGCAGCAGGAACATCTCTATTTCGATTTTCAATCCATGTTTTACCGAAATCTATTTTTTGTTCTATATTACTGTCCAGATCGGCAGGTGGTGTAAGTATACAATTAAGCCATCTTTTAAATTCTTTTTCAAATTTATCATAAAAATATGTTGATGATAGAAATGGATCAACTGTTAGAGATTGTGAATAAACATTCCCCACATAGTTGAGTGATATATTTTTTAAATGGTCTGTTGAATCAATCGTACTGTTAGATATTTTGCTACACATTGAATTATTAAGTTGAACAGTAGTGGGTCTAGATTTTAATGATTTCTTGGGTTGTAATAGGGGAATTTTCCATATCTCTGTTTCAGGCCTAACCGACTTCTTTGACCAGGATTGTCTATTGTAGCTTTTATCCTGAGGTTTATCAAAAGTACGGTTCATATAAAAAGTACTCATTAGTTTGTCGTTTGTTGCATCAAGATTCTGAGAGCTCTCTTCAGGAATAGATTGAAGGGGAGGGGAGGTAGACCTAGGAGGTGATCTGGGGTCTACTTTTACATCATTCGTCCAAACAAGGCATTCTTTGATTTTAATTGCATTATTTTTATCATAATGCTCTCTACGCTGCTGATATTCTCTAAATAAAGACTGTTTACATATCTTGGGTTGATGGTCTCTCATAAAATAATAAGGTACATTTGTTTCGACACGCATGTGATTAACAAACTTGTCTGTTGATGCGTTAGGAGATTCTTTTGTGTAAGTATCCGAATGTAATTTATTCAAATTAAAATCATCAATTAAATCATTAGTTTCATTGATTGCTTTTGAAACTTTTCTTTCAGTAGAAAATCTTTGAGGGAGAAACGATAAATCACTAATACGAGAAAGTTCTGTGTTAATAGAAAAATTAGGACTGTTTAAATCTGTAGGAGATGACGTATTTGGAATTTTTTTATGTTGGGTAGATGGTGTTTCTGAAGTCTGATTACAGTAGTCGACATATTGATTGCCCACAGATTTATATTGTTGTAATGAAGTTACATAAAATACTGATTTTTTTGCATTAATCTCTTTGTTTGCTACTTTTATATCTAAACTGTCGTCTAATTCGCTTTCGGAATTCATACTTATCACTATTTTAGGACCTTTTTCTAACTCCTTATTTGTTTTTAAAGAAGTAAATGCAATGTCACCAAATAATGAAGATGCAGGAGATATATCGAAAGTTGGCCTGTTAGATGGTTTTAAGATGTTTTGAGATACAGGAGATTGTCCGTTTTCCGCCATATGAAACGATTTGTCATAAGTTTCTTGTAAAGCAGTATTGGGCTTTCTTACATTAGAAAATATTTCAGACATATTGAAGTCAATATTAACTGGTGAATCAAATGGACATTTATCATGTCGATAATCTGTGGGGCTACCGATATCTACAGGTACATTTTCTTTGTTTGATCTTCTAATTTTGTTTACATTAAACTTCAACTCAACAGTATTTTTAATTTCTGGAAGATTCACTGTTTGATTGTAAATGACTTGAGCCTTCTTTTTGTACATAGCTACGGGCGATCTCTTGATTTTAGTTGTTTTTTTACTCATTTTTCCGGGAGAGGTTTTAAATCCTTTGCGTTTTCCTTTTACTTTCTGAAATGTTACAAAAATATATGGGTCGTACCAAATTTTGTATAAGTATTATGATTAAAACAAAAAGATATAATTATTTAGTATAGAGCTTTAATTTTGAAACTGGTAATTTTTTATAGTAGGTAATTGATAAGCTAACTTTTTTAGATCCTCGATGTAGGAGGTAATTAGTTTATTTTCAGGGAAAGGTCAATATCATCTCAGAAAATTTTGTAATTTTCAAGTACATTACTCTTTCCATTGTCGCGTGGGTAGTGCACCATGCACATTACCTACCCGCGACACATAGTCAATGCGTGCTCGACTCAGCGCCTCGAAGCAGAGTTCTTAGGAAAAGAAAAGAGTTTTGTTTAGTCAGAAAAATATAATATATCATTTCTTACCATCACAGATTTGAGGACCACAACCACATCGTATCTGCCTCTGTCATCATTGATAAACCGTATAGTTTCACGCAATGCAATCGGCTGAACTGGGGTCCACAGCAATGTGAGAGTGTAGCATGTTTCTGGTTCTAGCAACATATAACCATCAGGTAAATCTATCAACAATCCAGGGGGTAAAGCACGTCCAATTCGAATCTGTAACAAGAAATTTAGTGCAGTAAAAATATCAGAATCTTGGATCTGGTTTAGCTGGAATGTTATATCTTTTACTTAAGGTGAAACAACCAACTTAAGTGAAATTTAAAACATTTTAAGCATAGTATTTTATAAGTAATTTTACAAAAGAAAATAGATAAAGATATAGTAATTAATGATTCTTCAACACTTTTACCATATATTTTTACATAGAAGTTTAAGCTGTAAACATATATAAGCATTTTATATATGCATATATATGTTTACCTATATCTCACCTCAATGCAGTTCAGATCCAACAGCAGCTTCTCCTGATGAGGGATGATTACATTAGCGAAGACACAGTCAGAAGAAGACTTGCTGAGATAAACTTGAAGCCCTACAGGCCAGCAAATGGTCCCAAACTTGAGGCAGAGCATCGGTTTAACAGATTGGATATGCTCGTGACCACGTGCAGTGGGATGAAGAAGAATGGGCAAAATTCTTGTTTACGGATTAGTCACGTTTCTCATTATTCACTCATGACGGCGAAAAGTCTACAGGCGGCCAGGTGAGCGATACGCTCAAGCCTACTTTGCAGAAAGAGTCCAATACGGCGGGGGCTCTGTACACGTATGGGATGGCATCTCTTTTGAAGGTCGCACAAAGTTAGTGGCTATAAAAATGGCACTCTGACCAGGGTGAGATATGCTCAAGAGATCCTTAATGAGTATGCAGGACCATATCTGGTAAATATGGGTGATGGATCAATTCTAATGCAAGATAATGCCTGGCCACAAACCATTCAGGTCGTACAGGAATACATTCAGAAGGTTGGTATCAACTTGATGGCCTGGCTATCAAGAAGTTCTGACCTGAACCCAATCGAACACGCTTGGGATGAGCTCGGAAGGCTGGTCAGATGACCTCCTGTCACCCTCAATAATCTTAAACAGGCCCTGATAGAAGAATGGGAGAGTATCACCCAACATCGTCTCCGAAACCTCGTATGCTAAACAGACTCGAAGCTGTGATCAGAGCCAGAGGAGGCAACACCAGTTATTAAAAAGGTGAGTTTAAGAATACAAACGCCTTTTTCAGGATTTTTTAAGTTTTTGCCATTCAGTGAAAATGGCTACTTTTTGTTTTTATGTTTCATTTATGTTAAAAACATTAAGTTAAGTAAAATAAACTTATGTTAAAAAAATCTTTTTTAACTGTTCTAAATGTTGTTTTTATTTCAAGTCTCTAAGTTTAATAGTTTTAGAGAAAATTCAATTTAAAAACTGTTTTATTTTCTTTTGCAGGCCAGTGTATATACTAATTTTATTGTATAAGTGTTTGTATAACAGAGTAACTGTACTGTTACCAATCCATCTGCAGAAAGGCGTGAGACTAAGAAACTATTCAGCACTGCATTGGAAGCTGTGTTTAAACTTTTGGAGTGGAAAGGGTACGGCATCAACAAAAATGTCGAGTAAATCACTCATCACCTTCGATTTTCCGACGATATATAGTGGCCATGGTAGAATCGCTGGAAGAACTAGGAACAATGCTGAAGCTCGAAATTGCTGAATTCACATACAGGGCATGTGGTCCAGCTAGTATCCATGTGCACTTACCCAGAGATGGCAGCAGTTCTGTACATGGAGCCGGACTTGCCTACCTGTCTAACCCTCTCACTCTTCAGTCGTGCCATTCTCTGGCAAAACAAGACCAAATATCTCTGTGTGGCCCTGGATAGGCGTTTGAACTTCCGCGATCACACCAAAATAGAGACCGTGCCGCCTTTGTCCTCGGTCGTCTTTATCCCATGATAGGCAAGTACAGTAAGGTGTCGCTTAGAAATAAGCTGAATCTTTACACAACTTGTATCCGCCCCATTCTAGCATGAGCTAGTGTCGTTTATGCGTGTTCTAAACGCAATCTCCATAAACTCCAAACCCTCCAAAACCCCTTTCAGAGCGGCCACCGGAGCCTCCTGGTGCGTCCGCAATGCAGACCTACACAGGGACTTAGAGCTCCCCACGATTCCCCAATATTTAAAAGACCTGGCAGTCCACTTTTTCGAGCGTACACAAAATCACCCGAATCGACTAATTGTGCAATCCACAGCGTATTATCCCCCGACCGACCTCGACATGGTCGTTAAACTATCGTTAGGCGGCCTCTGACGGCCCCAGATGACGATCTCGCTGTCCGGATAGCGAGATTAGTCTCTACGACCTCCCTGAATAGGGACTCCCCCCTCACACGACACCGACGTTTGACCGAGGTATCAGAGTGCCGGGGCGCTTTTGCCCCCACTCAATCACAACCGCACACGCGTAACGGGGAACTCCCCTGCTGGTGGTGACTCACCTTTGGGTTCGAGACTTACGCCGGTCGAAGGGACGCCCCCGAGAGCGATAACCCAAGCCGAGGCTCCCTCCGAGGGAGCCCTCGAGCGTTGGGCGCTATACGGGCTGAGGCTCCTTCAGAGACTCGCCCAAAAAAGCCCGGAGAAGCAGTAAGCAGCAGAAAAGCCAACTGCATAGACAGTTCAAAAAAAAAAATACCAGACTGACTGACCTCAGTGCCTACAGAACAAAGTCTATATTCAGGTGAAGTAATTTTTTTACAATTTGGTTGGATTTGAAATCAGTTTTTAAATTTTCGTGTTCCATAGTAATTTAAAAGTTAAATAGGATTAAACGCATTGTTATTTAGCGAAATACCTTTTCCCGACATTTCAGCCTTGGTCACAGGTAGACTGGCGGTGCGTGGCGTCATTAGCTTCGAGTGGAGGAGTCCTGTTGAACAACCCTCACTTTGTCTTTATACTTGTCATAATCACTATACACGACACTTACGGTGTCCTTGGGTGCGTTAGCTGGTGAAACTTGAGAGCTGTATTTTCCGATGACTGGATTCATGCAGGCGACAGTTTGTATCCATCCTCACAATTGAAGTTCCTATGTTTTTTATTTTAAATGCTTTGTGTATCAATCTACGGTAATATTGGCGATCGGTGGCCCAAGCACCAATGCACTAGTATCTCACCTCACACACACTAATGAAAAAGTATGTATCCTTCACCGCCCATTCTTACTGTCAGAACCCCTACACCATCCTGCCACATACACAACATACACACCCTTGACACTTGCACACAAACATACATACACATGTGCATACACACTTTTACACTTTACACCCAAGCATACACCCTTTTACACACACACAACTCATATAAACATACACAACTCACATAAACATATGCAACACCAACAACTTTTAGGAGTAAATAAAAGTACTATGTATTATTAACAAATTTAAATTACTTTATTACATTAAATAATGATATTGCATTAAACAAAACTTTAATTTATAACTTAAAATATCTATACAGAGCTGATAATAAATATCCCACTGGCTAATTTCATTAAATTTTGTTGAAATATAGTTTTGTAATGAGTCAAAGTAATACATGAGTGTGAAAAGTTTGATATTGCTTAATTTTGCAACGGAGCATCCAATACAACTAATTTTAGTCACAGAGATTGTTGAATGGAAGGAGGTCATAGGCTAAAAGTA
Source organism: Apoda limacodes (assembly GCA_946406115.1). Classification (NCBI taxonomy): domain Eukaryota; kingdom Metazoa; phylum Arthropoda; class Insecta; order Lepidoptera; family Limacodidae; genus Apoda; species Apoda limacodes. The sequence goes on from OX291540.1 coordinate 46,893,617, forward strand.
GCCCAGACAATTCAAAAGTCGTCATTGGAATAACAAAAATCAAATGCCACAAGGACAAGTAATAGCTACGGCTTAAGTTTGCTATAGCAAACTTTTCAATTATAATAAGGGAATTGCCGCAGAAATACATACTGATAATCAATATAGTGCAGCCAAAGCAATGGGCAAAAGTTCAGAATGAAATATAAATATTAACCTTAGATTTGCATCTTATGCATAAGTACCTACTGAGTAATCTGTACCAAGGCTATTTGTTGAAAATTGCCTTAGCATCAAATATTTGATTTATGGACTGAAATGCATATATTAATCAATATTGGTAATTTTAATGGTTAAACTAATATGTTTTAATTCATGTGAAGGGTGCTCATTACTATAGCATAAACGCGAAGCACAAAGAATTTCATACATGGAACTTATACTTTTTAGCATGTGTTCAGTGTTCAAACAGTAACAATTTCTGATGACAATGGTTGGTCATCGCATCTGTGCCAGTGTGACGGCAAATAATTATGGGCATGCAGCAGAGACAAATAGTGACCAATCATTGAACAAAATTCTTCCTGCTTTGCATCTGTGCTATAGATTTTAAGATATGGTGTTAAATATGCTTTACTAGCAATAAAAATTAATAACTTTGACAGTGACTATAAGGGGGCACAAGGGAAAAAAGATGTATTCTTAGTCTTTTTTCTTCAGCGCCCTCTTTTGTACATCCCAACACTAATTCCTTGATCTCCTTGATTCATTGTCTTTAAAACCATCCATGGGAAAAATTATAAATTGCTCCAATGGCAAGCAAAAATTTATAATACCTGTTGAACCTGCTTCAATGGATTGAAAATTTCCAAATGCCTCTCACAAGAGCTGCCGATAAGGACATTTTCGAAAACTACTTGCGGAGCCCTAGAGAATGGTGCTAAAATTAAACGAGGACATTCTTCTCTTGGAGAACTTTTACGTATCTGGCGATTACGAACTTTTTTGATATGCTCAGGTGTGTTGTCTATCTGGAAGGAGAATAAAAGAGGGGTCAATTAAAGTTGAGTAGTTCGGTAATGAATGAAAATCAGTACGGAAAATAATTATAATTCACGAACCTCAAAATACATATTTTAAAAATAAATAAATATAACTTCACATAGGTTCTACTAAAATGTCATTGTAACATAATAACATTTACAACACAATTTCAGTACATAATAGTAAAATATAAAATTATTACGAATTTTTTTAAATTTCAAATTAAGTCAAACGGTATTTTATTGATGATATCCTCTTTCTTTGAAAGGCCAGGGACTGAGCCATACAGCCATGTCTTCAATATATTATTATGGCGAAAATAATTTTATATGTTTTCAACCGTGTTCTTGATGTAGTAGTTGTAGAGGTACAAACTTTTATAGGTCGAAGGATTGATCAACATTTTTAGGGCGTTCCTTCTGAGCCGCGTTAAAATTTAATAGTAAAACCTCATTTTAGCACCAACTACCCGTTCCGTTTGAGCGCATCTAACAATTTTAGCGGCGCTATTATTGTCCAAATGAAACGCGTTTCGCGTCATTTTTTGACAGTTCCGTGTGTGTAATTGTTTAAGTATTTTATTTTGATTTCTTTGTAGATAATATCAAAGACATAAAGTTAATAATGCAAAAATAAACCTCTCTCTAAAAAAACAACGTTCTAAGTATTTTTCTCAAAGGATTCACTTTCAAATTTGACAGCTGTCAAAAAGTAGCGCAAAATACCCACCTCCCGATATGGGTCTTTGGTAGCAACATTTCGTAGCAAAACCGCCCAAAAGAAACGCTAAAAGTCAACATTAGATTTGAATACCAAAAGCTAATGAAACGCGAACCGCTACAAAATCTGCTACTTAGTGTTAAAAAAACGCCAAATGGAACGCCCTATTCAATTATTTTATGAGCGGGGAATATAGATTCATTCTTAGGGTAAGTCTCTGGGTAGCAAAAGTTGGGCAATCAAAGAAAATTTGTTATAGTGTTTGCGGAATATTAGAGTTATAGTGTACGTATGTATATGTAGGAGTGAATGAGTTGCAAGATGAGCTAAAGAGAAAATAAAAAAGGTGGTAGTGTGTGAAGCTTTTGTTGAGGCCGGGAGTGTTTTAAAAATTGTAAAAAATAAGTTTAAGTTGAAATAAACGTTGAAAGTGGGAAAATATTTATTAATTTAATAACCCGATCCCACAATTTTGGGGGCTCGTCCGGGATCGAACGTAAAACATCGAAAAGAGGAAGATTTTAGTTGGCGTCGGCGGCGGCGTGTCGCCTGTAACGAAGAACGAATTCAAGTCATTCGCTAAGTTGAAGACATATTAAAACTTAAGGTACAAAGAGAAGAAATAAGACGAATTAAAAGATGACAGAGGAGAAAAGGAGGGGCGACAGCGATGATGCGTTGTTGGCACCATGCGGTCGGCATCCCTTTTAGAAGCCGTACACGGTATAAGTAAATTTAGAGGGGAGGATAAAACTTATTCGTCTACGAAATGGGCAAGTGATATAGAAGCTAATGCAGAAATTTTTGGATGAAGTGCTCAAAAAAACTTCTAGAAGCTCGAAGATCATTAGTTGGGACGGCGGAGTTGTGGCTTAAGTCCGAAAAAACTTTTAAAACCTACGAAGACCTTAAATCAGCTTTACAGAAAGACTTCTCGGAGACGTTAAACTCTAAAGAAATGCACGAGCTAATGGCGGGACGGAAAAAGCGAAAAGACAAAAGCTACTATCAATACATGCTGGTCATGAAAGAATTAGGTAAGAGAGCAAAATTCCCGGATTCCGTTGCTATACAATATATTGTTGATGGTATATCCGACTACGAAAGTAACAAGTCTATTCTCTGCGGCATAACTTCATACAGTACCTTAAAAGAAAAACTTGCTATTTACGAAAGTATGCAGTAGAAGATTTCTAAAAGAAGCGATGGCGCTATTAGCAAACGCGGTAGTACAAACAACAAAGATTGGAATGTCCCGAAAAAATAATTTCGCAATAATATGGTTTTAAGTGTGGTGAGAAAAACCATTTAGCGAATAAGTGTCCAAATGGGGTCAAGTGCTTTAAATGTAATAATTTTAGTCATATTGGGACACAATGCGGCAAAATACCCACTACGGAAAAAAAAGTTGGAAATGGCAGCGGGAATTCAATGTATGTAACTGGTGTATCTATGTTTTCGGCAAAGGGGGGTTGTGAGACATCATGCCGAGCGAACGAAAACCGAACGAGAACGAGAGCACACGAACGACGGTGAATGTGAATGAACGAAATTCTAGCTGTCAATGTCATAAGGTACTAAATGTAAACAAAACAAACAAATGTTTAAAACTGTTAAAGATGTGTGGTGTAATTGTCGAAAGTTTAATAGGTTAGGTAGTAGTGACTTTAATTTAATGTCTTCGGATTTGTTTATTGAGCTTGAGAAAGGAGTGTATGTCAAAGAGAAAATCATTCTCACAGGATTATGATCGGCAAAGGTATGTACGTTAGGAAAGTTTGTTTGTTTACTCTAAGTCGATAATCACAGGTTTGAAACGTGTTTTTATATTGTGCCACAAGGTGTTATCCCGTACAAAGTTATATTAGGCCAGTCTATTTTGACAATTATGATAGAGAGGGGTACATTCAAGTTCATGCCACAAAACGACGAAGGTCTATGCTTGTTGAGTTTGTCTACGGGATATGAACCTGTTTCTTGTTTACCAGCTGTTCGAGAACTAGTAGATAGCTACCAACCCTTAAAGGTAAAAGAGGTTCCTATTAAATTGAAAATAATATTAAAAGATGATTTACCGGTGGCGCAGCAGCCTAGAAGATTGGCTATTAAAGAAGAAGAAATTGTGAAAGTCCAGATTAAAGAGTGGTTAAAGATGGGAATAATACGTTCTAGTTTTTCTGCCAGTCCTCTAGTGTTAGTCAAAAAGAAAGATGGAAGTATGCGGTTCTGTGTAGATTACAGTAAAATTAATCAAAAGATGATCAAAGATGAATTCACTTAGACAAGTTAAGTGAAGCAAGAGTGTTTAGTACACTAGATTTAAAAAAATGATTTTTTTATTTACCAGTAGACGAAGAGTCTATCAAATATATATACGGCTAAAGACGGTATTAACTGTGGAAAGTGAATATGGCTTAGAAATTAACTGGAAAAAGACTCAACTGTTACAAAGGAAGGTAGGATACTTAGGACATGTGATTCAGAATGGTACGATAACACCTTCTTCTAGTAAGAATGAAGCGGTTATGAATTTTCCAGAACCAAAATTAATAAAACAAGTTCATAGTTTTGTTGGGTTATCATCGTATTTAAGAAAATTTATTGAAAATTATGTAATTTCACCCAGACAACTTACCGAGTTGTTAAAGAAAGAAAAAGAGTATTATTTTGGAGAGGAAGAGAGAAGCGCTTTTGATATATTAAAAACTAAATTGTGTAATAAGCCAGTGTTCAAAATATTTGAAGTAAGATTAGATACAGAGGTGCATACTGATGCATCAAAATATGGTTATGCAGCAATTTTGATGCAAAAAAGTTGTGATGATGGAAAGCTGCATCCAGTCTACTAAATGAGCAGGAAAACTAGCGAGGCAGAACAAAGAAACCTTACCAACTATGAATATGAAGCTTTAGCAGTGGTAGTAGGAGTAAAAAAGTTGAGAAAGTATTTGTTTGGCATCTATTTTATAATTGTGAGTGATTGCTCAGCTTTTCGTATAACATTGTATATAAAGGAAGTATCCGCTAATGTGGCAAGATGAGTAATGTTTTTGCAAGATTTTGATTATGAAGTGGAACACAGAGTCGGAACGAAGATGTCAAATACAGATTCATTAAGCAGGAATCCTCACATTTATTTTATTCAGTCTGAACTACATGCAAGAACAATTAAAGCTCAAAAGGAAGATGACAGTTTACAAGTTTTAAGAGAAATATTAAAAGAAAAAGAATATCAAGATTTTAATACTGAAAATGATTTGATAAAGGGATACATGAGAAGCTAATGACACCAAAATCTATGGATTATGAAATGATAAAAAGAGCACATGAAGTGGGACATTTTGGTAAAAAGAAAACCATTGATGTGAATGAAAAAGATTATTTCATTAAAGATTTAGATGAATAAGGTCATATTAGGATGTATTCCTTGTATACTGTCTAGCAAGAAAAATTGGGAAACAGGAAGGATTACTTAACCATAAAGATAAAGGAGAACTACTACTTGAAACTTAACATTGTGATCACTTGGTCCTATAGATGCAACTAAGAAGTAATACAATTATATTTTAACTATTGTGGATGCTTACACACAATTTGTTTGGATTTATCCAATAAAAACCTTAACTTCCAAAGAGACAGTTGAGAAGATTTTATCGTATAAAAAAGATTTTGGAAATCCGTCAAGAATAATAACTAAATAGAGGGGCTGCATTCACCGGAAAAGAATTTAGAGATTATTGTCAAGAAGAAGGTTTCCAGCATCATACTGTGACAACAGGTATACCTAGGGGTAATGGACAAGTCGAACGTATCCATAGAATAATCATTTCAGTCTTGACTAATTTGTGTGTTCAGGAACCAACTCACTGGTAAAAGCACAGCTTATAAAAGTACAAGAGGAAAATAGGAAAACATTTAATAGAAGAAGAAAGGTAGGACAGAACTATAAAGAAGGGACTTGGTAGCAATTCAGCGAACCCAGTTTGTTAGTTCTATGAAACTAAAACCTAAGTTTCTTGGGCCATATAACGTGATAAAGACAATTGGTAAGGACAGGTATCTTGTAGAAAAGGTACACTCTTGTTCAGGGGGACCTTTGAAAACTTCAACTAGTGTAGATTATATGAAGATGTGGCCATGAGTTTGCTCTGTATAACTCTGTTTTGTTTTATTCATTAATTATTTTTTGGATGTATCTTCTTATATAATAATTAATAGTATAATCTCCTATGTATAAATATATTTCATATTAAAAGTATGTTAAAGTTGATTAACTAAGTAACAGTTTTTCTTTTAAAGAAATTTATGTTGGTTTTCAGAAGCCAAAAAAAATACCTCTTTTAAATATTTAGTTTGTTTTATACTTAATAAATAAATAAATAAAAGTGCAGTTACATTAATGTGTAATCTAACCTAATCTGTTAGTTCAAATTTTTTATAAAACTTGGGTTTAAATGATAAACTAAATTAAAATTATTACAAGTTATAGTATTAGTTTATAAGATCTTAGGGCAGTGGGTCAGTAATCACGTTGTTTCAGTTTTACCTTATGAGTTTATTTTAATTATACGAAAGTTCTGTTAAAAATTAACTACTATATATTGTTGTTAGTTTAACTGTTTGTCAATTTGATTTTTGTGTCAAAGTTATATTAAGTTTTGTTTATTTTACTTGAGTTATAGTCTGAGGCCAGACTATAATGCAGGATGGCCGAGTTGTAGGAGTGAATGAGTTGTAAGATGAGCGAGAAATAAAATAAAAAAGATGGCGGTGTGTGATGATTCTGTTGAGGCTGGGAGTGTTTTAAAAATTGTAAAAAACAAGTTTAAGTTGAAATAAACGTTGAAAGTGGGAAAATCTTTATTAATTTCATAACCTGATCCCACGTATATTATTTTTAGTCAAACGGTATTTTGTATTCATTTTCCATTTTTTTTTAAATATTGTTAAAAGGATTGGACAATTATCCAACTACGGCATAAATATCGGAATCTCGGACCGCCAGGTCCAATATTAGAATTCCGATACTGAATAGATGAATATCGTAACATTGGAATCACAACACATCACAAGAGAGACACCAAACACAAATACAATCCTTGATCATGTGTAATCCAACTTAAAAAACAACAATTTTCCTCATGAATGAGCATCACCAGTTCTTTGCCACCCTCCGTAGGGCGTTTTACCAAAAATAAAAATCAAAATGCATTGCACAACCGCGCGTGAAAAACCCCGATCCGTCTTCATCGGCTATTTTAACGCCAACGGCCTTCGCAACCAAAGAGAGGAATTATCGCAATTCCTCTCGTCCCAAAAACCAGACGTCTTCCTCGTCCAGGAAACGTTCCTTAAGCCCGCTGTCCGTACCCCTTCGATCGCGAACTATCGCACCGTCCGTAATGATAGAACTGCCTCCAATCTCGGCACTCTCATCTATTACAGGCGCTCCCTGCATTGCTCCCCTATAGACAAACCGCGCAAAATGTGGAAACTCATCCATGACCTAAGTAATAACAAAATAAAAACTACTTCTATTCTTAACAAACTCTGGCCCAATTACGAATGTCAATGACATATGTCAACACTTTAATTCTTTCTTCGCTAGTATGGGCTCAGATTTGGAAAACAATATCCCTCAAAACTTTTATAATGAAACAATTCGACTGTCATATAGATATAACTATTCTAATAATGACGTAGAACTGTCAGAACGAAGTCAGTTATATTATTGATAACCTTAAACCATATAATGCCCAAAGTACTCCAGAAAAGATTACTTACGGAGTTCCCCAAGGATCTATCTTGGGTCCCTTATTATTCCTAATTTACATAAATAATATAAGTACTCTGAGTCTAAAGGGTAAAGTCTCCTTATATGCTGATGATACATGTTTATTTTACTTTAGCAAAGATATCATAACTATAATGAACAGTGCCCAAAAATGATTTGCAAAAATTAACTCTTAATATAGCCAAAACCAATCTCATTATTTTTAGTTTGAAATCCAAAAAAATACCTTATTTTGAAACCCCAACTGTCAACAACGCACCAATGACAAAAGTCGACACTGAAAAATACCTTGGCCTTATTCCCGACAGCTGTTTGTCGTGGAAACCTCACATCGAGAAAATTAGATCAAAGCTATCATCTCTCATGTTTGCGCCTCGTGGCACTGTTCGCTATCTTCCGTCCGAGGTCTGTTCGCTACATCATCTACAACTCTATTGTCAAACCGTGATTAGACTATTTGATCGAGCTATGCGAGCGTGACAGCAAAATTATGCACGTGCAACAAAAACAAATAGTGATCGGTCATTAAACGAAATTTTTCCTGCTTCACGTCCGTGCTATAATCATAATACAGTCCTAAGTTCTTTATTTTGTACAACATTTTCTTATATTAACGATGGATACCGATAAAGTGATTAGCCACTGACCGATAGTCACCTACTAGAACCCATTTCTACTGATTATAAACAGCGCTGGCCGACACAGATATAACCGCCTGGACTTGAACTCGTTTCGATGCCTGTTTTAAATATATCTTTCTACTTACCCACTTATTTTGCTTAATGTATCATTGCAACATTTTAAAATGTACAAACATAACTTTCCGTACACTCTAGACCTAAGTTAATTATTTTTGATTTTGTTTTTCTCAGTAAGTGATTTATAATCTTTTGAGAAATAAAGGTCTAAAACCTAAACCTAAACCTAATTTTGTTACATAACTTATGTGGTTTCCACTTGAATTTATTATCGATATATAGTCCTAAGTATAAATGCTCATTTAATAATTGTAAATGTTTACAATTTGGTATAAAAATAAGACAAGAGATGGCTATATAGGCTATATAGATATGGCTCGCAACTGCTGGCTTGGTAAAATATTTTTTCTCACATATGCTATGATATGCGACCATATCTTGCACAAGCTTCTTTGGTATAAATCATACTTGCAATACAGTATGGGAGAGCAACCAGGGGCCTTAGACAAGTTTCATACGAAAAATCGTGCGGTATCGCTATAGATAGAGGGTTTTCGAAACGATCGAATTAGACTTATCTGTTACTATACATTATCTGTGCCAATTATCGCAAATCGCTTATTATTTTGTTTTTTTTTAAATACTATGTAACATGGTGTAACATTTTATTTTCATTCAACTTACTTATCCTTGGTCTTAAAATTAAGAATATATGCATTTATTGTATATTGAAATGTTTTTATGTTTCAAGTAGGCTCCTAGTTTTTTATCTTAAATAGGTATATAGGTATTGTGAAAATATTAGGTACTTACGTAAAAACATTCTAGCTTTCTAGTAACGAAAATACTAGGAATCTGTTGAATCAGACATGAGACTAATACTTAAAACACAGATTTTAAATCATACCATTATATTTAATTACAAAATGTTGCTCATGATGTTGTTAAAATATGACAATAAATAAAGATTCAATATACCTAATAAGCATATTTATTTAGGTAGGTATATTTCTTCATATCGGAGACAAATTGATAACTATTATGCAAATATTGAATACAAACATGACATTTTAACACCTAATTAACAAAATACTTAAACTATTTGAAAAAATAATAAGCATCCACAATAGATTTTAAGCCGCCATTTGCAATCGCAAAGCTTATCCGTAGGGTCTAGGCGAACGCAAGTTCAACGAATATCAAAAAGGAATCGCGTTTGTAAAGTTGCAATTTGGCTACCTAATGTATAGACAACTTTCGTTTCGGCGCTCCAGTGGCTTGGCGATAGTATCCATAGCATAGAAAAGCAACAAGTCTATGATTTTTTTTTCGATCGATAGCAAGAGACGTCATACACTTTATGTTCAAACATTTTGTTCGATTCCATTCTTTTTTTCGTAACGCTAAGTTTAAGAAGTCTAAGCCCCCAGCAATGATTTATATGTCCGCTCGAGTAGTCAAATTTTTATTATTGTCAATACAGTTTTCAATATAATTATATAAGTAAAGTCACTTACACTCTTATATTTGCAATATTTAAAAGCTAGGTTTATAATTTGAAATTAAACTTACTTTTCAAAAGATATCAAGTTTATTATTGTTTTTCACAAATTACCTTTCGCGTTTGACAGCTATCAAAAAGTACCACAAAATTCTAACTTTTGGCTTTGTAACTCAAGAAATATTCGTGAGCGGCAGCTCAAATCGCAACTCAAGCACCTGAGCCCGAGCTGTTAGCCGGATCGCAGCTCAGCTCAAATTTAACGAAAGGTGCATTGTGATTCAGATTGCGTGAGCGTGCCAAGTGTTCTTGCAGCTCGTCGTCTCACATATCGGTGGCATGCATTCGCCTACGAGCCCTACTGCACACAGGTCGATTTTGAAATACTATTTTTTTCTGTTTCTATCACATTTACTATTTTACTAAGCTTATGTTTTTAATTAAACTGAAACTAATTTTTTTTTCAAATTAGGTTTTTACAGATAATTTTTAATATTTATAGTTATATAATACTATTTTTTTTTGAATTATGTATGACTAATGTCCTATGACAGTTTCACAGTTTTTGCTTAGCAACTAATATTAATACGAAAATTATATTAAACTATTGTAACTTCACTACATACATATATGTGAATTAACTATAAAATTCAAAAAACGGACTGTGTGCATCGGTGCAGCCCGTGGCGTCAGGCGTTTGATTCGGCACACCATTGAGTCGCCACATCGCTGGCAGCGGCTTCCAGGCTGTGAGTTCCGTACTGTTTTCGCGTTGTGTATATAGATAGGTACAGGTTTTGGTATTTATAAGTTATATCTTTATCTCACTTTTTGCTCGAAGTGTGAATAGTATAGATTTTGAGATAGAACGAGAAAGTTAGGGCCACTTCAATTAAACTTCTGATTTATGATAGGAAAATATAACTTTTGCTACAGATAATGAGGCATAAAATTGCGTGTACCGAGTTAATTTTAGTAAAAACAGGTTTTTTTCATTTAGGTACTCCGCGGTCATAGGTCAAAATTTTGAATTAATCAGTTATTGATTGTGTACCGATAAGTTCTGTTACGAATCTTGTCCTCTTAATCAAATGAAAGTGGAGTTTGGAGTCATACCACTGACTGGGATATTAATTCGAAGCCAAATTTGTTCAATTCACCTAATCTGTGGAACCTGTATTACCGTAGATTCAGTGGCTATGAAGTTTACTAAATCATTCACTAATGGTTGAGTTGTGTATTTTTTGAGTCGTGAGCTGCAGTTGTACATAATACTTTATGATTTGTGGCTGTAGCTCAACAACTCAATTGGTTAGAGCTGCGTTTTTGAGCCGGTTCGACGCATGTCTCTTTTTTTATAGTAATATTTCGTTGCACAACCACTTAAAACGATAAAGAAAACGATAAAATTTAAACATTAGATTTTGCTACAAACTTAACGCGTACGGCTAACAATTTTACTACTGAAGTTAAATGGAACGACCCTAAAGAGAATGTAACCTTGATGTTTACAACCACGTTTTGAGCTACTTTTTGGTATCCGATCTCTGAACAAATAATTAGATTTAAAGCTATTAAATAGACTTGTAATAGATATAATATTAGAATAAATAGATCCTAGATGATTTAGTGTGATGCGCGTGTGGTTTAAACCATTTATATAATGAGCAACATTTATATCCAAGAACCTCCAGCTTTAGGAAAGGTACAATGCACTTTTAGGTCAGAAAGGGTGTAGCCAGGTATGGGAAACCCTTTGTAGCAGGGCGTGGGTAAGCGCACGTTCGGAATGATTTTCGTTCAAAAATATATTTACTTCGCCCGCGTTTTTTTCGCCACTACACTATCCATTGTTTGTTCAACCTTCTCCTCTACATGTAGGAAGCCTAAACTTAGGCAGAGTTTGGATGATTTATTTGGCCCTACAGCAGTCAAACTTCTTCTCTAAACTTACATTTTGTAAAGATGGGTCATGTAAGGTTGTGTTGGCACGCAATCACTCCATTCATTTTTTCTCTACTTCTGCTTGTGGTGGTCCATGTCTCGGCACCATATGAGTCATATGGTCATATGATATGATATCACGGGCAGGACACACTGGCTTAAAATTTTAGTCTTAGCTTTGCAGTATTGATGATGTAGATGTGATAAGGCTTCCTAAATCATGCACAACCACAAGAGCATCCTTCTATTGGTATCATTCTCTAAGTTGTTATTACCCAACTGTGCCACTTGTTTGAAGAAGGTAAATTCTCAAACTTATTTCAAATTTTTTATCATCTTTTTAAAATTCAAAAAGGTGGATCCAATATTTCGTACTTTTTTTTTGTAAAAGAATTTTTCTCAAGAGAAGTTGCATGTACGGTACTTGCTGCCAAACCAATTTTTTAGTATTTGTTATTATAGCGGCAGCAGAAATTTATCTTCTGTGAAAATTTCAACTGTCTAACTATCACGGTTCATGAGATACAGCCGGAGCCTTAGTAATAGCTATCCTAGATACCCTTTGGGTACGGAACCCTAAAAATAAAGTACATTTTTCTTACAGATATTATTTTACATTTCAATATATTTAAGACATAACATACTTTTTTTACTTTTTAGTTTTTCAACCAATTGAATGGTGACTTGTATTTTTTTTATTATTATTATAAATCCTTTGTAATATGTTTTCCTCAAAGACTCCAACCTTAAGAAAGCCTCAAGCAAAGAAAAATAATTTCTATGTAATTTTATTTATCATGTATTTTTTTATTCTTTGAAGATTTATGTATCTGTAAGATTGACATACTAGGACTTTATAAGTTCTTAGGAGTTATGTAATTATTATTGCAATTATAAAACAAGTAATTGTTTACAACATTTTTTTTTTTTTATTTCCAAAAATCAACAATAAATATAAACTTAATATATAAAACTAAAATAAATTAAACTAAAAATATAAGCTTAAATTATGAATAAAGAACCTGATCCAAACATTTGCATTGTGGCATAGTGCCCAGAAGGCTGGCAGTGTTTCCTCTTTGTATGGCTAAACTGATTATTTGTGCCAAGTAACTGCCAGGTCACGAGATGTGTCAACCAAAAGTTTAGACATTTCTTTAAATAATTTATGTGCATCCCATGGGCCCATGGTTTCAACAGCAAAAAGAACAAATATATAGCCCTATCCCAGAGCTGTGTTGCAGTTTTCGGCCACAATTGCAGCAGAACCAGCCCTAACTGATGTTGTAATAAGATGAGACAGTGCAAGGGTGTCCCAACAAGTGGCATCCCAAAATAAAGGACATCCCATCTTCCAATCTATTAAAGACATTCCGTCAGGCTTTTTCCCATTGTCTTAAGAAAGGTTTTTCAGCTCAAGCATTGCTGGTATTTTTTAATTGTAAGAGACCGAGGAATGCGCTGCCTGTGCTTTTAATACAGGATAGCCCATGATGGCCAGAAAGGTTGAACACCTTAAAAAAATGACAGCGATGCGGAATACAAACTGTTGCACCAATACGAAGACAAGTTGATAACCAAAATGTTGTGTTATCCAACATTGTTGCCATATTTTTAAAGGGGAACGCTTGTAACCATTGGCCTGATTCTCACTGAGAAACAGCAAGAGGAGCTCGCCCTGACAGACTGGACTAAGTTTGAAGAAGGTTATTCCATACCAGCTGACAGAGCAGCCCACCCTACTGTTTCTGTAAAATCAAATTGGTAGTTTTGTATTTGGACAGGTCACTAACCAAGCATTTTTAGCTTCTGACATGTAGGAAACCTCAAAATTATCCCCAAAACAAGATAAGATTCATGAGATTTCTGTGCTATGAATGGAAGAAAGAAATGCCGGCATAGAAATACGAGAATTTTTCCAGATACCCAAATCATCTATTTTTATTGAAAGGTTTGGATATTGCCAAAAGTTACTAGAAAGCAAGTTGTATGTAAAATTTGGAATAAAAAGACAATATTGAATAATGAAATATGCAACATGTACATTTAATTAATAAAAAAAGTCAGCAGTTAAACTAAAATTTTGCATCTTCTCTTCTATGAAACTAGGAAAAGATTCTTACCATATGGGAGACCCTAGGAGGCGAAGGTCGCTATCACTTATGACTTTTAAATTGCTTGCTACTGACCTAAATATATCTATAATATCTTGTTTTCTAACAGACACACTTTCTGTTACAAAAAGTTCACATTTCGAATAATTTAGTTGTAAGCCAACTTTTTCTAATTCTTGCGATAGTAATTGCATCGCCACCTAAGGTTCCGTCGTCTACATACCATACATTAAATTTAGAATTCAACTGATTAATAATAGGTTGAATAGCCTAACAATATTGCAGGCCCGATTGGGTCACCCTGTTGACAACCTACTTCAGAAGATAATAAGTTATATAGAATAATTTTGAAGCTGTGCCATAACATTGCCACAAAAAATAATAAATATTTGGTATTTTATTTTTTATTTCAGTCAGCAGAGTTACCCTATCAACAGAATTAAACACATTTTGAACATCTATCTTCTGCGGAACTTCACTAAATTATTATTTTAAAAAGTTCCTATATATTCAATCACTGTGTGTGTGTGATATAAAAGCAATCATATTGAAGTACATTATATTACCCATAACAATCCATACTTTAGTAGAATGCATCATATAAACTCTGGATTTTGGTGGCTGGTTTAATTATTATGAAGTTATAGAAATCCCTAATACAGTTTGTGTTAACAGGTACTTCTAAAAACTACAGCTGGAGATATTGATGTAGAATTATGGACAAAGGAGGCTCCAAAAGCTTGTCGGAATTTTATACAACTTTGTATGGAACACTATTATAATGGTAAAACTATTGATTAAATTGAACAGTAAAGATATAATCAAATGAATGTTTACAATAGATGTATTCTAGACTAGAAAAAACTAGCATAACACTGTTGTAACATTGAGGGCTATGCTATTTACAAATTAGGATCTAGGATATCCCAAATGTTTAAAAATATCTTCTGTACTAAGATATACTGGCACCATCTGTTTTTACTTTTAACAGCTATAAAAAACTTAATTGCACATTTCTTGATAGTGAAATCACTTTAGCAGTGCCATTTTTGTGCCCATTTTTATATTGACCTTTATAGTACCTTCTATTTAATTCTGATTTTTTTGCTGTTGTTTCCAGGAACTATATTTCACAGAGTAGTGCCTGGATTCATAGTCCAAGGAGGTGATCCTAATGGAGATGGAACTGGGGGAGAATCTATATATGGAGAACCATTCAAAGTAATTTTACTACTATTTATCTATTTTTGAATATGCAAAGATAAGGGTACAATAGCATACTAAAATGTATCTAAATTAAAAACAGCCTGAACCTTGTTCTCATATTTAATTTAAAACCAGTTTATAGTTTTGTTGTAAGTACATTGAAACATTGATGAGAGTGGATGAAGCAAAAGAAAAAGGTGTGATCTTATATGAGTATGATGTTTTATACAGGATGAATTCCACTCGCGTCTGCGTTTCAATCGCCGCGGCCTGGTGGCGATGGCAAACGCTGGTAAAGACGACAACGGTTCACAGTTCTTCTTTACTCTTGCTGCTACGCCTGAACTGCAGAATAAACACACTATATTTGGGAAGGTCACAGGTATTACTTTTTATTATAATCGATTTTTTAAGGGGTACTATCCCTCAAGGTGTAACTGTGCATCCAATTAACTAAATGTTTGGCTCTGAGATAAATGTATTGACAAAAATGAACCAAGAAAACTTCTCAATTAAGAGTTCCCACACAAATAAAGTTTTCTGCTGGTGAAATCGCGAAACGTCATTGCGACACAATATCAACGCACATAGTGAAATTTTTAGGTTAGCTTTCTTTTTCACTCTTCCTAGGAGTGCTCATATAAGTTAATGTTGTTGTATGTTTTATTTCTTTTAATTTTACTGAAAATATAAAAATCTGTCCTGTTTACTATCTGGAGTTATTTTTGATTAATTTAGGAGATAATTATTTAAATACATAATTCAAATTTTTGATTTACTGCTAACCAAAATATGAATGTAATTTTTATTCATCAATTTTGATAAATTGTCTTCTGTATAACATTGAGAATAAAAACAAATCATCAAATATATGTTATTTCAATTCAATTTATGAAAGTTATTTCAATATGTCAATATATCAATGATTAAGACAAACAAAAACACAAAAGTGAATTGTTTTTGTATAAGCCCTCTTAGTCGAATTATCAATTTATTGATATAATTGGGAGATGATTCTGCAACTTTAGCAACACTAGTGTAGAACAGTATGGATTGATATCATATTTTTGTTTTAACGCAAGCTGCAATCTTTCCTCAACATCAAAATTTTGATACAAAATTAATTTGGAGATAAATATATTTATTATATATAACAATATACTTTATTTGAAATAAGTGCCTTTTTCATAGCTATGACGACTAGACTGATTTCATAGACTAGAAATCAGTCTTTTGGATACGAATTTGTGTAGGTTTGCGTCTCTCGAGTGTTTTATCATAATACAGAGGTATACTCCTAAGCTATGCTAATATTATAAAGTAATAGATTTTGGTTGTTTGTATATAGGGGTAGTCTTTGTAACCAATTGTAAACAAGGGCTAGGCTATGTTTTGTTTTGATTAAAATAATAATAAGCCACCACTCATCATCTATCCTAGGAAGGTCGTTCCTTCACCTCTCCTTTTCAAAATTAGACAATGTAGTAACGGGTAGCTTTAAAAGCCCGGAAGATTGATGGGTAGACGTGTTAAAGTTAAATATAGAAAAAAAATGTTTAGAAGAAATGTTTTGTAGTAAAATGTTGTGATGCTAACATGCTAATGTATAAGAAAAATAAAATGTTTATATTTATAGTCGGAAGTACTAAAGCATTTACTGTTTAAAATTATCGATAAGATAATGATATTGGAGGGGGTAAAATTTCTCCGTTATCACGGATTTCTTTTTTTTTTTTTTTTATTTTACGCGTTTTAATATCAGTTTTAAAAATATCTTTTAAATATCATTTAAATAGGGTTGCGAACCATTTCCGGCTAAAAAATGTTGGTCGGCCGGTTTTTTTCTAATTAAGTACAACATTTTGCACAAAATCACCCATAGGAAAATTAAAATCCACGATGATGGTAAAACATTTAATGAATTTAACCATATATAATTTATTTAAATCATTACCGGCTAATAAAATCCAAGCCGACCAAGCGCATTTTATACGTTTGATTATAAACTATAAATTTACATTAAAAATTTTAGAATCCGCGATGACGGGTCTTTCAGGATTGCTGGCTCCTCGCCTAAAATGGCTGCAATGCTGCAGTGACAAATCGTAGTATAACGCAAGACTCAATTTTGATTAATTTATTCACTTCTACATTTTAATTAATATATATCAATAATGTGTTTTTAAGGAAATATTACTTACAGAAGTATAAAAAGAACAAATATTATATTTTTTACAGTATTTCATATATAAAGAAATTATAATATAAGTAAAGTGCTGGAATGACCTCCCTCCTCTGATTCGTTATGCAGCTAGTAAAGCGCAAGTTTAGCGCTTATTTGCTGTTATTGCAAAAGACATGATATATATTCAGCACATTGTATCTGTATAGGGATGGTAGAAATATGGTAGTTTATTTTAAATTATGTTATTTGAAAATCTCTGTTTTATTAAAGAAATCTTTAAATCAAAGTTTTATTCTTATATAATTTATTTTTATTATTAATTCTTACAATAAAAGATTGAGAATGTATGTTTTACAAACTTTTTTTACATTTTTTTGTTTTTATAAAATATAATTTATATGATACTCCTGTAATATGCTCGTGGGATTAGTATACATACACTGGCCCTGACTGAAAATCAGTTTGTGAGTTTAAGGCTCACATAAATACTGAGTCAAAGGCCATTTCATTGGTATGGAGACATCCTCCGTTTTTGTTTTATGTATAGTGTTATATTATTTTGAATTTGTGTTTAATTGTAAATTATTTATGGATGTTGTATTTCTATCAATGATTAAACTCTTTTCTTTTTTTCTTTAAATATGTAACAGCAAATTCATCCCGCTCAACAATTTTCGACAAAAACACTATGAGCATACCGAATGTCAGCAGTGAATAAAACTTTGCGATAGCAGACATATACATTAACTAGCGCCCTAAATTTGGTTATCGGTGTAGGATTCTTAAGACAACTCCTCAATTATAGAAAAAAAACCTACTCACACTTGACGATTTCTCTGTCTTGCTCGCTCTCTCTCCCTCTCTCTTTCAAAAAGTAGGTAGTTATTTATTAAACTACAAAAAATTAATTAACTAATGGATTAACCTCGCGATCGTGGTGCTCCACATAAAACTTTGAACTCCCGTTTAGGGGGTGATTTTTGGAAAAATCCTTTCTTAGCGCACGCCTACGTCATAATAGCTATATGTGTGCTTAATTTCAGCTCGATCCGTCTAGTGGTTGGAGCTGTGTGTTGATAGATCAGTCAGTCAGTCTGTAATACTTACTTTCGACCTTCATTCAAAACCCTTGCCCCGGTTTAGACATCGCCACAAATGCACACAACAATCAGTCAAAAGATAAAAACAAAATTTGCGAACACCTAATTAGCAATGCAAACTATTATCAAAATTAACCGAGCAAAATACGCAAAATCAATTAGCGACACAAATTTTTATCCAAACACACCGACAATAAACACCGAAAATGAACGAATAAACAAACAAATTGACAATTTCAAACTGATAACAAAGGCGCGCGAACTTAACGCTAACCTTATTACTTAAACAATACCTAACTTAAATTCCTACAATAACTCAAGTAAACAAACTAGCTGCTTAATACCTACCAACGGTTCCTATGCCAAAAACCGAGGCTCTGCTTACCAGTTGTTACTGACCTTCTGCGCGTTTTCGTCGCTATCGTCAGTAGGGGCCTAGCTTGTAAGAGGGAATTTTACTTTAAAGGATAACAAAGACAAACGGAAAAGAAAATTAATAATAAATTGATCTGTTGTTATGCGTCAGTCACCGTTGCTGCGATCCGACGTGTAGTAACCGTCTTCAGCCGGTTATTCCAGCACGTTTTAGAACTTGGGGAAGATGCCGTCGAGAAGAATCCACCAATGCACTGTTCACCAATACTACACCAATTCACAACGTCACGAAAATTCTATAGGGAGGCCCGTTGCCTCTTTCCGTCCAGAGATCAACTATATAAAAATAAGCAGGACGCGAAATGCGTGCTTCCTGCTCGCCACGTTTTTCAGCAAGAAGCAAGCCGATCGTGTGACGCGACTAATGTCGGCTGCGAAGATTTCAGAACTAAAATGCGATCGGAGCACGGGCTGCCGCGCGGTGGGTCGATCCCAGATAAGGCCGGTGACGTCACCGCTTACCTGTACCGAACAGTCTATATATAAAAAAAAAACAATATTAATAAAAGGGCACAAATCCTTATTTTTCAAAAAGCAAAGGCAACTAGTCAAAAAAAACTGTCAAAATAATGATTTACAGAATCATGCTAAGGAATCAGAAAACTTGCCTTGTGCTAAAAAATTTTTTTTTCTTTTGAATTGTCCAATAAATGCCTAAATATCGTTAACCAAATATTGCTGGTTTATTAAATTAACTCGATAGTATAGTATAGATTATATCCAAAATAATATACAGATGGGCATTATTTATTTTACGGTAAATTTGGTTAAGAAGGGAACAAATTTATATTTATTGGACTTATTACTAAACTAGTTTCAAATGAAATAAAAGGAAATACCATAGATAAAAACTAACATATGGCCTTTTACAGGTCTTTTTAAGGGTACAGAAGAAATGTATACGAGCACTTTGTAATGTATGCATGCTAGCAAACCATTATTTAAGAAACTAAAATTATTGCCCTTGCCTTGTTTGTATATCAGACATATATTTATTTGTAAGACAGCTTCCATGTATTTTCCAAAACACTTCAAGGTAATGCCTTAACCTTCACGAGAAAAATCTTAATAATTAATATTAAAATGCAATTTGGATATATATAGTAGGAATGTGTATTGTATGTCAATAAAAATAAAAATAATAATGCCGAAATTTATCAAGATGCATACAGGATTTTTTTACAGCACCCCAGAATATCTTATTTTTAGACCATTTAATAAAATGAGTCAATATAATTATAAGAGAGGAAATAAATTTAACAAGAACCTGTTAAATTTATTCATGCATATAAATTCTTTTCATTCATGCATACGGAATCCTACAAAGAATGGCCCAACATGCTTTTGACCAGTTTTTTATATTAACACACAGATTTTTGTAAAATCTTTTATGTGTGTTCTTCTTTTTTTCAGGTGAAACCATATATAATGTTCTAAAATTAGCTGAAGGACTAATAGGTGCCGACGATAGACCAGAGCATCCACACAAGATCACTGGCACGGAGGTGTTGATAAACCCTTTCACCGACATAGAGATAAGGTCCGTGGAGGTGAAAGTTGAGGAGGTATCTAAGAAAAAGAAGAAGGAACGTCAAGCTGTTAAGTTAGTATATTTCGTTCTTTGATGCTTTTTCAAGAAAGTTATCCTTTACTATTCTAGCAATTATTGTAGGGGTTACATCTGTACATAACCGGCGTAAAATTATTTTACATGATTTGTAGAGATAACACAAATTTAATCTTTAATTATATGTGTTTTGATCTTGTGTTAAACAATCTACATGATAGTTTTTATTTTTAAATTTCTGGGTCCAAATGCTAAAAAAGTAATTAATATTTTATAATAAAGATATTAAAAAAAAGTATGTAAAAGTTTAGCAGTGCATTTTTTTGATTTTATTTTTATTATTATTATATTATTATATAAATGTTAATTTGATTGGGGGCGCTTAGGTCTGAAGCAATAAATATGTATTGTAGTTGCTTTTTTATCTTTTGTATGGGAAGAAGCATCTCCGCTAGTAAATGAAGCTGTAAATTACGAATAGGTGTTTACTTGCGAAGCCCCTTAATAAGCAATTGGGCTTTAGGTAGAATGCTTTTTGTATTTTTCTTTGTTCTTATAATACTTAACTTATAAAGGAATTTCGGTCTTCTTTCGTTTGGAGAAGAAGCGGAAGAAGACGAAGACGAAGCTTTAGAGTTCCGTGGGAAACCGAAATCCACACACGATCTTCTAGAAGATCCTAAACTCAGCAAGAAAACCGCCGCTGGTGAGTTCTATCACATGAATCCTAAATATTACCACAACTCGATCGAATCGATTGTAGAGAGGGCAAAGAATGACTTAAACTTGGTTCACAAAGGGCTACAAGACAACCTACTTACAATTAATATATCGAGAACAAAATATATTATCTTTGCTGCTAAAAACAAAAATAACATCCCAAATCATAATCCACTAAAAATTAACGATGTCGCATTTCAATATTCTACAGAAGAAAAGTATCTAGGTCTAATTCTCGCTTATCGTCTCACATGGAAACCTCATCTTGACAAAATAAGGTGAAAACTTGCATCCTTAAGAGGAGCACTATGTGGAATAACTCGTTGCCTTCCGAAACAAATTCGATACACTGTTTATAATACTCTTGTCAAACCCCACATTGAATATCTAATTGAAGTATGGGGATCAGCTGCAAAAACAAACCTGCGTCCACTGCAAAAATTAGCGCTATTTGTATTTTTGCATCTGAAAAATTTTAACAAATGATATCCATACACAAATATCTTTTACTAAAAAAATTCAAGTACACACACGCTTAACAAGACAAGAAAATAATATTTATATTCAACGTCAGAGCACACGCTACGGTAACAGCAGTATTGTAGCGGAAGGAGCACGAATCTACAACAAACTGCTAAAAGATATTAAAGAAGCTAAATCAGTCTATTTTTAAAAAACTTCTTAGGTGCCACATCTTAAAGGACTCCTCAAAGATAACATTAAAATATTAAACTAATTTGTAAGTAATATTCTAGCTCAAAAACTTGTAAGTAATATTCTCTCTCGCCGCTTAAGCTAATGTAGACTCAACCTTAACAAACATTGCACTACTACTTGTTTTATTGAACTGCAATATTGTTACCAACGCCAGTAGGCAATTTTTATTATACTACCTGTTAATTTATTTGTAAGGTACGAAACAAATGCGTCCACGGCAGAATATTGTAACAAATGATACCTTTGATTGTTTCTCATGTAAATGAATTTTAATTCTTTTTGAAAAATAAATGTCTTGCTAGTTAAGGTAAATTGCGGTTTTTCTATGTTTGTCACAGTCTTTTAATAGGCGATCCACCATCATCCATCACTATCTTTCCATTAATTGTGATAAATCTCCTTTATTTGTTTTAATGTTGCTCTCCATATTGCTTGCTTTTACTAAGGGGGGTCATTAAAAATGCACTGAAGGTCTTAACTTTTTATTCTTAGGTATATGTAGGGAGTTAATATAGCATCTAAAGTTATTAACTTTTTGTCCTGCTTCTTTGGATTTTCAATTTCGAGCACTATAATGGATATAATCTTTTAAATGACCACTTTAGTCCTGCGTGACAGATGGTAAGCCCATCGCCGCAGCACTGCTTTTGATGCAGTGTATTTAGAGTTAGGTCCACCAAGTAGATCAGAGAGAAATAATATACCCTATTTGCCAGTTTTAATACGTTTGTATGGGACAGAAAAAGTTTAATCGCGCTAATAACATTGGGGAAAATAGCTTTATATTAGTAGTATATTTTAATGTTTAATCAGATTAAGTAAATACGCGGATATAGATAAACCAGCTTTAACGTTTATCAATACTTGTCACCTTAATAACTATGCTCAAACAGACAAATAATTACAGAGCTAGAACAAGAAGAGCAGAATATAAAAGAAAATGAATCTAGTGAAGACGTACAAAGACGAGAGGAGACCGTTAAGACTGTTAATAGTATAAGAGATAAACTGAAATCAAAAACTAGAGAAAAGAGTCCTGATATAGAAAGTAAAAAAAGAAAGGAAGAGTCGGGTGGAGAGAGCGGGTCGGAAGAAGAGTATTATTTGGGAAAAGAAAGAGATATAGAGAGACAAAAACGAAGGTAATATTAAGAATTGTTTAAATTATCATCATAAGGTTTTCAAATTTTATGTTTTAAAATTGATGAAACATTTAAAAGGTATGTGTCGCTTAGTGATGTCGGCCTTGCGCCGCTCGACGTTACAGTGTGTTAATTAGTTAGGAATATGTTTTCCGCTTAGCCTCATAATAGGGCCAATGTTGTACCAATTCACATGTCATTGGTTACTCATACGACTTCAGCTCTGTCCAGATATCCAGAAATGTCTTATATTATTTAGTAGCTCTCTCATGGCTTGTGGATTAATAAGGAGCTTTGCCTGTTAGTTCAAACTTTTACTTGGGAAGGTTCCTCCTCGGACACCATTTAGCCCCTACACAGGGGACTGCCGGTAACGCCGACCTTTGACCTGTTATGCCAACTTTATAGCGTAGGTTTTTTTTAAAGGTAAATTGTTTCGTTCACACAACTGGTTTGGATCGGTAAAGGAAAACATATCGTGAGGAAACCTGCATGCGTCAAAAAGATATACAAGTTCACAATGTGGCACTGGGTTTACTGGACCCACGTAATGGACGACCCCTGAATCAGGGGTGCCAATAGTAGATTGTTTCACAAGGGATCAAAATAATATTTTGAATCCAGAGTGGAGCACAGGATTCTAGAGTAGGATCCCAAGCGCAGTAAGGGATTCAGAGGACGACGCGAGGTAAAATAATTTTGCGACCGAGTGATACACTCTACTTTTTATTACCCTCTATGAGAAAAGAGATAAAAGTATCTTATAAAGAAGAATAGTACATTTATTTATTTTATCATTACTACTCGAGAAGAACGCACTATTTTTTTATGAAAGTAACATCATAAATATGAATTTGAGAAAACAATTAAAAAAGGCGGTTCTTGATCGATCTAATCCACATTCCAAATTGAAATCACTTACGAATATGGAATCGATTCAAAGTGCATCTTTAATCCCTGTTTATGAGGAATCAACCAGCTGTTTTTGAATAGATTTAATATTTTTTGTTTTATAATATCTGAGTATAATAAAAACGAAACTAAATAAATTATCAAAAACGAGTATTGCCCCTGGTGTTTCAAGCGTCCATAGAGAACGGTGACCGCTTACCATCAGGGGTCCCCCTATTAAGCTTGTTTGCCACCTTAGTGGTATATAAAAAAAAGTGTACATAGACCATTGACACAAATCACGTCAACCAGTGACACAATCTATACGTGAACCATAATTAGGTTCTCGCTCGCTTCCCACCGCACCGCCTCACCACAGCTTTGTCGCCTTTCGCAAAGATGCCTTACTCGTACTCTCTTAAGGTGTTGTAATGGTAGGCTGGTGCCTTAACAGTAAGAACGTCTGGAGGCTTATAACGATTAATAAAAATATTTTTTTATAGAAACGAAATTAGAAATGAAATAAAGCAATTGAGGAAAGAGATGAAAGATGCTAAAGATGATAAGAAAGAAGAAGAGAGTAGCACAGAGGAGCAAAAAGGCAGTAAGAGTTTAGAGGAGGACAACGAAATGTACAAAAAATTCATAGAGGAGCAAGAAAAATATAGGAAAATGAAGGAGAAAATACCAAAGAAAGGAGCTGCAAGGTAAGAAATTACATTTAAGAGAAATAAACATTTTAAATGCAATTTTTGTATAAGGATATAAGGTGATGACTTATGGCCTCATACTATTTGCATTGTATATTTGGTGGTCAAAAAACAAGCTTAAAGTTACTCAGCTGGTGCTATGCATCATGTCCTAAATGAAATACCTTGAATGCCCAGAAAAATTCCCCACTGGTTGGCTCATCATGAACTCATATAAGTTTCCATATAAAAATAGTGATAAAAACTCTTATATTGAGACTTCATTATGTTTGTCTATAAATATATATGACACGGCTGATTATTCAGCAACTACAAATGATATTATATCTTGTGGAATTTTATTGCCCGCATCTGTAAAAGGTGAACAAGGAAATAAAAATAGTATAAAATAGTGTGGAGGATTTGAAAGGGGATGCCACTTCAAGTGGGGTGTTACATGAACAGGTTTTATTCGTACATGCCAAAAATTAAAAAAAATAAAACAAAATATGTTTCAAAACATAGTTTTATCTTGTGCGTATTGTTTTATTCTTATTATATGTATTAGGCGCTCGAAAAAAAATATATATAAATAAGTGTGTGTACTCTAGGTTGTTATAAAACTCAATAGATTTATAACGAAAATAACGAAAAATGAATTAAATTGACTAATAACGTCAAATTCCCTAAGAACAAAAGTTATTCTAATAAAATACTTATATGTAACGTAAAACTTTAAATACATGTTTTCGTTGTATGTCACAATGAGTAATGATTTTTAATATATTTATGTGTATTTCATTAGAATTACTACTAATCTGTGTATATAAAAGGCAATCGTTACTAACTGACTGACCTATCAACGCACAGCTCCAACCATTGGACGGATCGAGCTGAAATTTAACACACATATAGCTATTATGATTTAGGCGTGCGCTAAAAAGGATTTGTGAAACGGGGGTTCAAAGTTTGTATGGAGCACCTAAATAGCGAGGTTAATCCATTCATTAATCCATTACTTAATTAGTTTTTAGTAGTTATTTAGTTAATTATTTATTATTTTTGAGAGAGAGAGAGAGAGAGAGAAGGTCAAGTGCGAATGGGTTTTTTTTCTAAAATATTGAGTTGCCGTAAGAATCCTACGCCGAGAAACCAAATCTAGGGCGGGTGAAGCCGCTGCCAGTAGCTAACTATTAGGTTTAACTTTTGACGGCATCTTTGCTATGAAAGTATTTATTTATATTGATAATAATATTATACATAGCTACACTCTGCCTTCCTGGATTTTTCATATTCATACCGCGTACTTAGTGTTTACAGTCACAGCAAAGAATTGTATCCTAAGCGACCGAACGGCGGGGTTGATCTTATTTGTTCATAGTCGCCTCGCCCGCTTAAGATGTGCGTAAAGACTCTAAATGTGTTCCTGTTTGTACTGAATCCCGAAGTACTTAATAGTGTTTACAAATTAAGTGTTGCGCAAATTCAGTTCATTTTTAATTTAATATTTGTATGAAGTGCGTTATGTACGTTTTTTCTACGTTTGTGTGTATATAAGTGAAATTATGTGTAAAAAATGGATACACATGAGTGTACGGAACCTAATTCAAGAAATCATCACGTCTTTTCAGAAGCAAACGTACTAAGTTTACAAGGAAGCCAGCTAAAAAGAAACCATGGGTGAAAAACTTATACGAAAACCGAGACTATCCAGACAATTATACAGACAAAAAATTCCTAGAACAGTTGAAAACAAACTTGTATATTAAAAAAGTGACTCTGACAGAGGCTGTAGAAGGCTCATTTCGTGTTACACTTCGTTTGTGTTTGTGTGTATTATACGCAACTTTATTTGTTTACATGTATAATGAGTGGATACACACATATACAGTGATATATACATCAGTGACCGTTGTTAGTGTGAGTTATAGTTTATATGTTTGCGTAGAATCTAGTGCAATATTGAAGCATTTTAAGACTGTGTTAGTGTATTTGGTTATTGGGTATGTATTGTCTCCTATACTTCACACATTGACAGATACTGTTAGTACAGACACCATTTTTGCTTGGGCTGTTATTATGATGTTAGTACATTTAATGTTTTTTGATTACGATGTAAATGTTGCATTTGTTTCCAAATCTTTATCTATAAATGCAGCCATATTTGCATCTGTGTGTTTAGTGTCGAGGTTATCCACGCCTTTTGATGCTTTTATACTATTGACAGTATCAGTTATTTTCTTCGTGTTAAGTCCTCAGTTGTTTAAAGTGATTTCAGGAACAAAATTATTTTCTATTTTGTTCTATTCCATATTATTGTTGACTCTTATAGCATTGTATACGGTCTCAACTGTTTTGTTAGGTTATTTTGTAGCTTTAGTGTTGATTTTAAGTGTTTATTGTCCAGTTATGTTTGTTAGGTGGCAGAAATTCAAAGATAATAAATATGGTCCATGGGATGAAGCTGTTTTAAGTGATTCTGATGAATTCGACTTATGATTCTTTTTGAAAATAGTAGGAAATGGGTACACTAACAATAGAAAAGGTGACTAAACAAAAGAATATCTAATATAAAAATATGAGTTTAAGTATGAATGAAATAATTACTCAGATATTTATTTAAATACTAACTGATTTATTGTGATATTATGTATAAAATAAATGATATACTTTTTGTGTACAACAGGGTATAGGTATGCATGTATTTAGTTAAAATATATATTTTTGAATTCTTTTGTTTATAGAATAATTGATTATTATGCTCGTTCAAATAAATATAAACCAAAGTTAGTCAATAAATAAACAACCAAAGCTATTTATTACTGTATTAGTTCAAATCATCATCTTGATGCACTGTGATACTTAAGGCATAAGAATAAATAAAACGGGATAGAAGTGATACTCGGGTTTCCTTTATTGTTAATGCCGGCTAAATAAGTAATTCTTTTCTGAGCTCGTGGCAAAAACTAGAATTAACGATTTCATATACTAATTTAACTATTTAATTAACGATTTAGTATACTAAATTAACTATTTGCGTATGAGACTAGCACTTCACTTAATATCACTGACAGCATGCCGACAATGCGACCATAGGAATTGTGTACAGTTATGCTACTCTTTGTTGGCTATCAGCATGACATTTTTCACTTTCAGGCGGACAATGTTGTTACTATACAGACATAGCCTGCGTATTATTTCTTAAACTATGGTTTAGGTTTAATGAATTAACTTTTTGTTTTTTTACAATACTGTATTAATCATTCAAATGAACAAACAGGTGATAATAATGTTATTTAGTTGATCAAATATATTCGTCTACGAGTGCCCTGTTAAGGTTATGGCATACCCAAACGAGTTAAGTTTGCAAGAATTTGATTTATTTTGTTACAGTCCTGAGTACACTTTTAAAAAATATATGTTATAGTTCAATCCTAATATAGTGGATTTGCTTATATTATAATATTATTTTGGCTATTAAAACAGAAAAAAAAAATAGTTTTTTGGGCTTTAATTCAAAGTGTTTGCAAAATAAAGAGTGATATTCTTTTGATACTTATTTCATAAACTATATATTAATATGAAGTGAAATTGCTAATTTCATAGTTCTTAATAAATCTTTGAATTCTGTACCGACAAAAAACCGAAAAAATCGAGATTTTCAACGTGCGGTCACGTCCTAGCGCCTATTGTACGTGGAACTATGTCTCTTTGTATGCTTCAATAGTGTAATATGTCTTTGTACACTGTTCGAAACGGCAAGATTTTTCTAGGGTATGCCATAGCCTTAAATTTGTTGAAATATTTTAATTTGTTGCGTATCATGTGTAAAATTGTGGGCTTGTAGAAGTAATAACTTATAGAATTACTAATTCAATCTCATGTATTACACAGCAAGTACTTAGTATAACGACTGGAATTAATTTATAGATTTTATTAATAAAATATTTAACACATGGTCATTCTGTTTACTTTGTTGCGTTAGTAAGGAATAAGTCGCTTAAACGCCTGCCGATATGAGGTAATAAATATATTTAGTATTTTAGCTTTATTCTTATTTGCTTTGTTAAGGGTGACTCTTTTTTTCTAAAGTTGTCACCTAATTCTACTTTGTTTTGCCTCAATTAGAACTCAATTCACCGCGAAGGTAGATCAAATTGAACGTCAGGACAAGTCGAGCCAGATTACGGTACTATTAGGTTACTTAGTGCCGATAATTCTATATTATCTTCGTTAAGGGTGACACATTTGTTCTAAGTGTGTCACCTAGTTCTCATTCATTTCGCCCCAATTAGAACTACTAAACGCAAAAAAAAAACTAAATTGAATATCAGGCCTAGGCGACCTAGATGAGAGCCCTATTAGATTTTTCTGAGCCGAGAGAAGTCTGAAGATGCCTACATGTGTACATTGTGACGATAACTCTATTTAAGCTTGCTAAAGGCGACACCTTTGTTTTAAGTGTGTCGCCTAATGCTACTTTATTTTGCCTTATTTAGAATAAACCCACTTAACGCGAAAGAAAGATTGCGTCGCCCAAAACAGGCTACGGCGAGCCAGATTACGGCCCTAGTGGATTACATGTGCGATCATAAGGAACTATCTTCTGGCAAAATCGAACCTCCTTATGACCGAGCTACATATGAGGAAGAATGGTTAACATTGGCCAATAACTTAAATGCAATGGGAGGTGCTTTCAAATCTGTCGACAAATGGAAACAGGTAACTATTTTAAATCTCTAAAATCATTTGGAAACTAGGGATGTTGATTTAGAACGATTAATGTCGATACGGTTGCTATACCAACAGTGACAGTTAAGGTTTTATAATAAAATAAAATTCAATAAAGTTTTATTACAAAAGCTCTAGAATCGAAAAATTATTAGTTTTTTTTTATTGATCTTGAGGGTAAATAAGGACGTAGCAACGGATTATGAATATAAACAAATTCTTACAACATTTGTAACGTACGTTTTTTAATGTGTTTTTCAAAATAAAAAAAAGACGTTAGTTAGTTTTTTTATTTCCTAATATTCCTCATATCTTACCTCTGTTACTTTACCTATTCTATTTTTCCTGATGAAAACTATAGTGACCCAATTTAAATGCATTTCGTTCTATTAAAGTTAATATTTTTATGTGCAATGTGTATTTCTTGCTTTATTATATTTTATAAACATTTTTTTCGCTAATTTTCCGTGTAAAAGCGCACAGATTCTTTTAGTAACGCTAATCTAAATGAACTTGTAGCAATATTCTAAAATACTTATAGGTTTGTATCCGGCATTTTTAAGATCAATTAAATTTTAGTTAGTTTAAAGAGATATCATTTTTGGAAAAGTTTCTTGGTAAAATCTAATTTTTTTTGCTATTTTTCACTTAAATATCGAATAGCTCCAGTTCGAATTTCAGAAATATTACTTAAACCAAATAGCATCAAATATTTATTTTTCATAAAAGTAAAAACTACAAACTTCTACTTCCTATACTATTCTAAACTTTTAATTCATTCATTAGATCCTTTAGGACTGCCTTTAAATTACTTTCCTTCTTTTGAGGTCTGGAGATAATTACTTTCCTGGAATCGATCTTTTGGGTTTCCTAATCAATTCTTCAAATTAAAGAGGCAAATCGAATATTTAAAAATTACGATTCTAATCTATCGAAAAAAATCAACATCCCTATAATTAATGTTATAGTGTCTTGTCAATCATAATATTTCTTTAGATTTATAAAATATTTTTTAGACATGGAGAGATGTAAAGTCCAATGCTAAAAAACGTGGTTTTCACAGTCGAAGAGGTTCAGGCAGCAAAGGCGATAATTATACTGAGAAAAGTGAAAGAAGTGTAGAGAAAAAGATATTTGATTTTGTTGATCCATTGGCCGTTCAAGATCTTGAAAATATGGATGAGAATGCGGTGAGTAAAAGAGAAAAACAACTTTTAATTACGTTTCCCTTTTTGCGGGGGGATAGTTACGTTACGTTACATCCGGGCCCATGCGTTACGTAACGCTTCAACTGTATTTATTAGAAATACTGTCTTCTGTCAAGTCCGGAAATTCCATCGGGTAACAGTGTAGCACTGACGGCACTATACCAAAAACGATACATAATCAAATATTCATGGGATAACATGAAACTATACATTGGTCAGGGTGAGTTTCGGACTTCAAAAACACAGTCCCATTTGTCCATGCTGCATTAATTGCCAGAATTAATAAACTAGACAAACACACTTATCATACCGTCACAATTTATTGCACGTTAAATTATAGGTAACTGTAGTAAACTAAAAAATTGATATTAAAATTAGGAATTCCAAAATTTTACGTTACGCTCAGGGAGATCTAGCTGAAAGTTATGTCGCGTTACAAAGGGATTTTTGCGTACCGTTATTGACCTCAAAAACGTAATTATTCCTTATACGTGAAATATATGAGTATACAGACATACAAAAACTTTTCGCTTGGTGCAACAGTCTACTAGCGTACGAATAATTGATTTTATTCCAGGAACAAACAGAGGTAGATGATGTATTACACACCTATCCAGTGGAGGAAATGTCTCAGGAGAAAACGCCCCCACATACGGTCCGGCTAAAGAAACGGAAACGTTCGTTTGATTGTAAGTATCATCATACATAAGATGTATACGTTTATGAGCCAGTGTTACTTGACAGTAACCTTGACTAAAGACAAAGATGACGCGAGAGGCAACTAAATGTGTGCGAGCTACATTTGATTCAAAATGAATTTTTTAATTTAACTTTTATTTTTTAATTTGGTATAAATTTACTCAAGAAGAAAGGGCACTCTGGTCATAAATAGTGAAGTCTGACCTCACAGTTGACGTATGAGTAATTTAATTACATATTTTTTTTGTATGGGGCCATCAAAGTGTACACAAATAAAGGTATAGCCACTACTGTACATATCCAAGTCCGATACAAAAATATATGTTACGAAACTACTACTCTAAATACTATACTATTTCTGTGTCAACCCTTTTAATTTCTTGGGCTAAGATTCAAAAACCGAAGATCATTCACCTTTTAATAACTCCGTATATATTCACCTATTACTTATTAAATAGCATGACTAGAATTTGTGTTATGTAGGGTTTCTAATTTATTTCTCGAGGCACGAGAATTCTCGACCAGAATTTCTCGAGTTTCTCAAGTTGGTGTCTATGTACA
Organism: Apoda limacodes; assembly: GCA_946406115.1. Lineage (NCBI taxonomy): Eukaryota > Metazoa > Arthropoda > Insecta > Lepidoptera > Limacodidae > Apoda > Apoda limacodes. Next base: position 46,925,262 of record OX291540.1, read on the forward strand.
TATATAACAGTTTATAACACACTTTGCTTGCATGACACCAATTTCAAACTGTAATTCAGATCAGATTTTTGGAAATAAATAATTAGTTTTACCTTTTTAGTGCATCTTTTTGAAGCCGGCTGTTTTTTTTGTAAAAAATTTTTTGTTTTAATTCCTCAATTCTCTGGACATCTAGCGCCATGTGGCGGTGAAGTTTATTTACTCGCAAATTCTATGAAAAATATTGTGTCAAATAAGGGCGCTACATAAATTACAAAGTCTAGTCACTCAAGCCTTCGGCTTAGGTTTCTAATTAGTCTCCAGTAAGTAATTTTCTACTTACCACCTTTAATAATAAAAAATTCTCGAGAATTCTCGCCTCCGCGAATAATCGGACAGCGCGCAGTGTTTTATAGTTTTCAAGGAGAGCGTGTAAACAAGCCGAATAAAGGACCGACAAATATTTGTATTAGAAGTTCTCTGTCGGCCTGTGTATAAATGGACGTCTACGAGGGCTATTAGTGCGCGAGTCGACTCGCACTTGACCGGTTTTTTCTTTAAGTCCAATCGAACCCTGAGGAAAGCGCGGTGCCACGTAGGAGTGGAGTAGCTGTGTACGAAATATGCACATTAGATAAAATATACAGATATCTTATCCGTCCACGACTACTTTTTTATGGTTACTTAGCTAACTAATTTGAAACTACTAGTAATTCATTCCTATTTATATTCCAAAAGTTGAGTTAAATATTTAAAAAATATTGACTTCTAAGAAAATCATAGCTAATAAGCAATAATATTTATCTACTTAATATAAACTTACTTAATAATTATAAATAGATAATTGACAATATTGTAACCAATATCTTCAGAACTATTCTGAAATATCGATCTCATATTAATTCGTTCCTCGAACAAATTCTGTCGCGTCCAAGGCGCAACACAGCGGTTGCGGTAGGACTATAGTAAGAGATTTAAATTTACTTTGCCCACCATTTGTTTTATTTACCGATTTTCTTTCTTTGTAGACAGTTGGAATAGCATTTTGGAAATAGAAAGAGAGAAACTAAAATTACAAAAAGAAGAAATGGAATATAAATTGAAAAAGCTAGCAGTTTTAGACAGGTATTATGTTTTATGATTCTTGGAACCACACCCAAGTTGAAATCAAACGCAGCAAATGTAATTTATTCATTTTTACCCGACTACAAAGGGTTATAATTTTATGTCTAGATATGTATACAAGCATGTATCTATACGTCGTATCCCTCATAGCTCTTATGCATACGATATCATTTGATGTTCCTTAAGGTTGTGGCTTAGGGAAAACATTTTACGCAACTGCGAAGGGTTAAGATTTTAGCAGTGTATGTGTGATAGCAAGTTCTTATGTTCCCGAGTAGCTCCTAAGCATTTAAACAGCTTGAATTGAAATTGAAAAATTTTAATCGTCAGCTTAACTATTAATTTTATAAACTTTACTACCGGTTAGAAATGATTTTACTACCGAGAAGAGTACAAGAAACTCGTTACTTAATCTCTTATTTTAAACTTCATATTATAAATAATACAATATAGTCTTACACTAAGTAATTACATAAAATAAAGTTCAAGCATTTGTATTATTAATGTATTCATCCTACTCACCTACATACAAGCATTTTGCATAGATTGAATTAAAATTACCATGTGGGCTACTTGTGATCTATTCTACTTTTCTTCTTTTAAAAATGATATCAAATATTTTATTGCTTTATTTTCAGATTGGCAACAGCTGTGGAGAAATTGGCCAAAAAGAAATAATTTTTGATATTTCTTCATAAGAGGATGATATAGGCCAGAAAACTAATTTCTGTTACAAAATCAAGTTTTACAAAAAAAAAAAACAATTTCTCAGATGCTATAGTTTTGTCACAAAAACGGCGTATTTCCGCAATCTAGCCTATATATTATCCTCAATGTGTGAATTGATTATTTATATTAATTTATTGTAAGTTACATAAAAATAAAAAAGTTATATAAAAAGAAAATGTTTATTTTTGGTATATTTCGCTCGTTACATGGGTGATCAGTCATTGAATGAATAAATATAATTAACATAGAGAATAAATCTTTATTTATATTTATTTCATAAAAAATAAATATTTTCTTTTCATCTAACCCTCAGTTCTGAGTACTCTACAAAACACAGTCAATGAGAGACTGGCTCTTTTCCTATGTGACTGGTTCCTTGAATCCTTCCAATGGAACGCTGACTAGTAAAACGATGGAACAGAATGTACAATAAATATTTTTATTATCATATATTATATTTTTATTTGCATGTAGAGCTAAAACTCAATATAAAGTATAAATAAACATTATTAATTGTGAATTGATTATACCTTTTAAATAAACAGTTAGACATAGTTATGTAGAATATTGTAGAATTATTAAGTTGTTCATTATTAATGAAGCAGTCTAAAGTAAATTGTATTTGACTTGGCAGTAACTTAGTTTATTTTAGATAATTTGTATCTTTAGTTACTTTTGTAATAAAAACTTTTTTGTAAATTTTTATATTAAACTGATATTCGTTTATAAATGAAAGTTTAATAACCTAAAATCCACGAATTATTGTTTGTAGTAAACATAAATATAACTATTTCATTTATGGTTTTAGGTTTAGCCAACTCTACAAAATGTGGGTACAAAATGATTTTTTGTTATACAAAGCTGCAAATTTGTAATTAAACGCAAGTGCTTCTATAAAATACAAGGCATCGCATAGCAAGGGAAGGATGCTTCAGTCCAAAAATGGTATTCTTAGTGTAGCGAGCAATGCTAAGACACGAAACTAAAATATCTTTTATTACGGAATACATATTTTTTTTACTACAGCGAGGAAATTATAAGAAAAACAATTCAAATATTAATTATACTTTTATAGCTTAATGCTTAATGTCCACCTCCAAAATAGAACATTATAAGTAGGTATACTAGAAGTCAAAAACAGAAGTAAAAAATTAAAAAATTGGTGTTTGTGATATGAAAATACTTTGTATTTCAAATACCTTTCCACGCTAGCGCGTAAAAAATTTCATACAAAGAACTAGAAAGATAAAAAAATATGCCCCAGACAGGAGGTATGTAGTTAACAAAAACATCTCGCAGCGCTCAAAGTACTTTGCCTACTGGTTCAGGAAATCTACACAAACGCGTCCTTTAAATGTAGGTTGAATAAAAAAATGAAATGTAGGAATAGCATTTTTTTTCTCCAAACTTTTGATAGTAAACGTGCAGCTTCTCTACAAGTCTACATTTGGTTTAAGGGCGTCAAGGTGAAATCGACGAACTCAATTTTAAATAGAGTTCATTTTTCTGTGTCAAAAATATCTAATTTTTTACAATTATATCACATAAGTCACGGAAAAACTATTAAACGAACTTGCTAGCTTTACACTTTATCTATACAAGTACTATAATGAGAAAAACTTTGTTTTTTTTTTTTGTTGTTTGTAATATGCATAGACTTCGAGTTCTGTAATCTGTCTTATAGGCTCACCGCAGTCTGGTGGAATTGTTCCTCTTAAAGCTTTTAATAAAACAGTCTGTGACAGCATATCTATATCTCCAAAGGTAGACTCATAATAACTATTTTAAAATTTGAATTATTAAATAAAAATATCACGCGATTTTCAAAACTATTTCCTCCTATTCATTATCAATCTTTATTCAAATACGTAGTTAGTTACCTTAGAAGCTTTAGTAGCAACTTCACTTTCACATTTATAATATTAGTATGTTTTTATTATTTTTTTACAAACAATTTTCTGATAAGACCACAATCTTATTTACTACTTTTTTAGGGTTCCGTAATCAGAGGATGGCAATGGAGTCCTATTACTAAGACTACATTGTCTGCCTGTCTGTCTGTCTAGCCGACCATTAAAAGGCTCTATCTTTTAGACCGAAATAGATAGAATCCTGAATTTTTCACAGAATATGTATTATAATGGGGGATTATCTAACAAATAAACAGTAAAAAATTTAAAAATAAAGGGGGTGCCTATACAAGAAACGCATTTTTCGGTGTTTTTGCTCTATCGTAAAAACAAAAAGACATACAAACTTCAAACTTTCCGAGAAAAATAGTGTGAACTGTAAAGATAAAAACAACAAATAATATAAAACAAGTGTGAGACGGGTCCAAGCTATATCTTAAATAAAACATTACAGCGCCATCTAAAAAAAAATTAGTTTATCATTAAGAGAAACAGTAACACATTTGTTGGAAACGATATTCAAAGTTAAGCAACGTCGGGCTTGGTGAGTACTTGGATGGGTGTCTGCTTAGCGGCACACTTTTTTTGGTTTGTGTCTGTAAATTACGTTAATGGTGGTAGGTACGGAACCCTCGAAGATCGATTCCAACTCATTAATTTTTTTTATTACCACTAAGGTGGCAAACAAGCTTACGGTCCGCCTGATGGTAAGCGATCACCGTAGCCTATGGACTAGGGGTATTACTCGCGCGTTTCCGACCCTTCAGAAATCTAATAACTTCTTTCTTGAAGAACCCCAAACTGTAGTCCTTGGAGAAAACCTTGGCAGGGAGTTAATTCCACAACTTATCGTTCGCGGGAGGAAGTTTCTCTGAAATCGCACTGTACGCGACCATTTCGGTCCTAAAGTGTGAGAATGAATTCCCTGCCGATGGCGAGCGGTGCGATGGTAGAAAGTAGCCGTGGACATCATTTCGAACAATTTCACAGAACACAACCCATTGTACAAGCGGTAGAACACACACAGGGAGGCAAAGTCTCACCTCACACTTAATGGCTCGATACCGCAAGTGAATTTGGAATCGTCGCCAAACGTTCCACGTACGTTTGAATTTATTGTTTTAATATAGATTTGTTGTGTGCGCTGCGCAATATTTACATACATTTTTGCTAGTCGACGTTACTGTAACATTTTTATATAGATTTATTTGTTGTATGTGTTGCGCAACGTTAACACACTTTATGCTAGTTGACGTTCCCTATAATATTTTTTATATTTATTTATTTGATGCAAGCGCTGCGCAATGTTTACACACCTTTATGCTATTTATCGTTTACTATAATACTTTCAATATAGATTTATTTGGGTTATGCGCTGCGTAATGTTTACACACATTTATGCTAGTTGACATTTACTGTAACATTTTTATAAAGATTTATTTGTTGTATGCGCTGCGCAATGTTTACACACATTTATGCTAGTTGACGTTTACTACAATATTTTTATTATTTATTTATTTGATGTATGCGCTGCGTAATGTTTACATAATTTTCTGCTAGTCAACGTTTTGTTTAATATTTTTTATATAGATTTATTTGTTGTATGCGCTGCGCAATGTTTACACAAGTCTATATGCTAATTGACGTTTACCGTAATATTATTAATGTAGATGTATTTGTAATATGCGCTGCGCAATGTTTACACACTATTATGCTAGGTGACGTTTACTATAATATTTTTATTTGTTGTATGAGCTACGCAATGATTACACACGTTTATGCTAAATGTTGTTTACTATAAAATTTTTAATGTAGATTTATTTTTTGTATGCGCTGCGAAATGTTTACACACGTTTATGCTAGTTAACGTTTACTATAATAATAATAATAATAAATAAATTTATTTGTTATATGCGCTGCGTAATTTTTACACACGTTTATGATAGTTGATATATACTATAATATTATTTACATAGATTTATTTGTTACATGCGCTGCGCAATGTTTACACACGTTTATAACAGTTGACATTTACTATAATATTATTTACATACATTTATTTGTTCTAAGTGCTGCGCAATATTTATATAAGTTTATGATAGTTGACGTTTGCTATAATGTTTTTAATATGAATTAATTCCTTGTATGCGCTGCGAAATGTGTACATGCGTTTAAGCTAGTTGACTGATTTAATTTTTGTAGGGTGATGGCACCAATTAAGGTCATTTTAATCAGACCTATAAATTTTATGTAAAAATCTGTTAATCATTGAAGTGACTGAAAATGACAGTTTTGTATGTACAGGACAGGTAGTTAAAGTCTATAAATTAATAGTTACATGATTAACTAGAATTTTGTGTATTTTTACAAAAAATATATTGTATAATTTTTTTTTTGTATTAGACATTTTTTCATTAAACTTACTTTTCCTTGACACTTTGTTATATACATTTGTATACCATGTCAGTTTTTTACTACTGGTAAGTAAGTATAGAGCTATTTCGAAAGAAATCAATTTACATTATATATGATGCACATATTAGGAAATAATTTGAAGCAAGTAACGCAATAAGCACCCAAAAAATTAAGTTCGGAACTTGTCCATCACAAAATATTTATATATATAGAAACCAGTCTTGAACATTTTGTAATATGATGATTTAAAATTTAAAAATTTAACTCATCTGAAATAACATTATGAATTCCCTTTTGTTGTAATAAAATAACAGAAAACTCTTTTGCTCAAGCTGTTATCTTAAAACTCAATTAAGTTTATCAGTGACGATAGCTGAGGGCTGATTGATTAAGTTTTAGCGTTGCTTGTTTAGAACGATATTTACAATTTTTAAATATATTAATTGAAAAAAAAAAGTGATCATTATTGGTTCCTTTGCGCTGCGCAGTGTTTACACACACTTATGCTAGTTAAAGTTTACTTTAATGTTATTAAGATAGATTTGTTTGTTGACTGCGCTGTGCAATTATTACATATGTCTATGCTAGTTCACGTTTACTATAAGAATTTTAATGCAGATTTAATTGTTGTACGCACAGTGCAATGTTTACACACGTTTATGCTAGTTGACGTTTACTATAATATTTCTAATATAGATTTGTTTTTGTATACGCTAACATTCTCTATAATATTTTTTATATCGATTAATTTGTTATCTGCGCTGCGCAGTGTATACACACGTTTTTGCTAGTTGACGTTTATTGTAACATTTTTATATAGATATATTTGTTGTATGCGCTGCGCAATGTTTACACACGTTTATGGTGTTTGACGTTAACTATAATATTTTTAATATAAATTTATTATTTGTAAGCGCTACGCAATATATACACACGTTTATATTAGTTGACGTTTACTATAATATTATTAATATACATTTATTTGTTATATGCGCTGCGCAATGTTTTACACACATTCATGATAGTTGCCGTTTACTATTATATTTTTTAATAGATTTATTTGTTCCTGTGCTGCGCATTGTTTACACGCGTTATGCTAGTTGGCTTTTACTATGGTATTATTAATATTCATTTATTTGTTATATGCGCTGCGCAGTGTTTACACGCGTTATGCTAGTTGGCTTTTACTATGGTATTATTAATATTCATTTATTTGTTATATGCTCTGCGCAGTGTTTACGCGCGTTTATGCTAGCTGGCGTCTACTGTAATATTTTTCTTGTGAAATGTTTCTTTCTTATTGTTATAAATACTTTTGTTAATTCGCACCTGTCACGCCGTCGGTTTCAATAAATAAATGAGTAGGTATTGTGTTATCAAAAGTTACTCGCGGCACCTCCACAGAATAAGTAATAGTAGTAGTACTCACAGCTTACCTAAAACTTTTGTTGCCACATTCGTTGTACGTTCCTACCCTTGGGTAAAGGAGGCTTAGGCCATATTTGATTATTTACTACGACAGATTAGAGCGTATTGGAGGACTTTGTTGAAACCAATTGTATGTATTGAAGCAAAGCTTTTGACGTGGCTTAGATCTCAAAAACTATAAAAGGTTCGATAAGGTTAAGGTTGCCAAAACTACTTACGTGGACATCTTTTTCACCCCTGTACGGGCAAAATAGGTACAGGTGTCGGGTTAAAAACAAGCGTTTTACCCCATGACCCAGGCGAGTCTCGAGGGTGAGCACACCCTCGGTAATTTTTTAAAGAGGGCCTACTTTTCAGACCCCCTAACATAATGGCCACTTTTTAAAAGTGGCGTAAGAAAAATAAAACAAAAAACAATGAATGAAAAATAAAAACCGAGATTAAATAAAAATAAAATAAGAGTGAAAGTGTTTGCCAAAACAAATACCAGAGAGTTGTCCTTTGAGACCTTTGAAGCAAGAAGTGTCTAAAATAAAGCCCGTCGAGATATTTAATTTCACTAAAACTGCTTATTACTCTTGTAGTATTGGTCAGATCAACTCCAAACAAGTTCGAGACGATAGAGAAGGCTTGTCCCTAAATGCCATGGTGTATAACAAAGTAATAAATTACTTATAAATGTCATTAATTACAGAAATGAAACAAAAAATTACGACCGATTTCGAAGGAAAAGACAGCGAAATCCTCACGGATGATTTGTAACTGAATACCCAGGCTAACATAATCAAATAGAAATTTTGAAGTCGGACAACGTAGTCTATAGAAATTCATAAAAAATACCCTGGCAGCTATAGTCCAAAATTTAGCGTAGCTAGGTTTTTAGGGGCAAACCCAAAGGATGCCAACGGTCTTTTAGGCTGTCAATTGGCCAGTCAGTCTGTCGGTCAATATGTTAGTAGTAGTTAGTGTCTGTCTGAACTGTAAAAAGCTCTGGCTTTTGAACCTTAACAGGCAGATACCTAAAGTAATAAAACAAAAATAAAAAAAAACTAAGCAAAGCTCCCAAACATGAATATTCTTAAATTTTTTTGCTTTATACTTTTTTATATTAATATTGACGTTGAAGATTACAAACTAGTTATGATTATAGAATATGCTTTTAAGTTAAAACAAATGGTTAAAACTAACCATGTGTAAAACGAGCTTCGGCTAAGGACCGTTAGTCCTCCTTTAAATTACCATGCAAGTGCTATTTTGAGAGAATTGATATATATGATAGTTACTTCTGTATATTATGACATTAGTACAACGATTTAACTTAGATGGCGATAGTAAATAAACTTGGGTACTACAGTTTCTAGGATCGTACTAACCATATTGGGCGCCGGAATGCGAAAATCCGCCTGGGCCCGCCTGGCTAACAAAAAAAATAAAAAAAAAATTAAATTTTTATTTTCCATTTTTTATTTAACATTAAGTGCGCTTCTGCGCTGATTCGTTTCGCGGGAAAAAAATAATCAGTCAGAGCCTCTATCGTAAATGTATGACCGCGTGTTTTTCACGTAAGTAATTAAAATATACGGATAAGATTTTATAGGCAGAGAGCGCGGTAAATTAATCTCGTATTGAATTATCAATGTATCTCTTACTTTATGTAGGTCCTTGATAAAAGACTGGCAAAAATATAATCCTAACCCTGGTCTATAATTTTACGACCTCCCATTATTACGTAAAAGTTGTTAATATTCGACTTACGAAGCAAAATAATTCATATTCACAATTTATATTGGTTCAATGCCAAAAAAGTATATCACAAAATTTAGATGCGATAGATGGCGCTGCGGTCGAGTATTAAAAGAGACTTTTTAAATTTGTATAGGATAGAACGTAGAACGTAATCCCACGTTCTTTTACGCATTCGCCCGACTGTGACAAAAAATTTTATGTGTGCGCAAGGCCCCTTGTATCTATGTAGGTATTACTATTTAATAACAGGATGTATCTAGAACTTTTTCATATAAATATAAAGAATATATTTCTTATTCTTATTACAAGAAAATTTCTCAATAATGAAGAAAAAAAAAAAACAAAACAAATCATTATCAAACACCCGATTGATATTTTAAAGTGTAAGTGCAATGTTACATCATCCAGCCGATTGATAAGCTTCCTCCAGCGTCACCTGAACGGATCAAAAAAGGTACAGAAAAAATTTTGTGAATTTTATTACCTGAAAAATCTACGCAGATATTGCCTTTTAAAACCGCGAAGAAAACAGCGCCATCTATTGTCGAGTAGTGAGACTGTTACATAGTATATACTGTCGAGCTGCCTACTAATTGTCAGGTGTCGTCTTGCAGCGAGTAGCAGTATCAGGAAATAATAAAATTATTTTATATTTACTTTTATTTATGCATCGCTACATGTATTTTGTCGTTTTTAAGATAAATATGCATAAATTTGTGGTAAATTTAATGGTAAGCATAATGCTTAATGTTCTGATATATATATAGTAAACAATACTTTTACCACTCATTTTTATGTCTGCCTTCTGTTCTGTGATTATCTTGCTCTGGTCTAGTAACATTTTATTCAATTTCTCCATTGTGATCTTTAGGTAGATACACGTAGGGGTATGTGAATAAAAGTAAAAATAAATCTGTTATTTCGTGCTACTGTTACTCGTTGCAAGACGGTGTCTGACAATTAGTTCACAGGTCGGCGACAGGTGGCTATATACTGTAAAACACTGCCGCTACCCGACAAAAGGTAGCGCTGTCGTTTTTCAGTTAATTTTCTGTAGGTGGTACCTTTTTAATCCGTTCAGGTGACACTGAGGGCAGTTTATGAAACTGAATGTACTATTGCACTTAGATTTTAACATGTCAATCGTGTTTTTGAAAATGAATGCAATTTATCTGGATTCAGTTTTGCGTTCTTTTCTACATGTCTTAGAGATTTTCTTGTAATACTTTGGTTTCTTTCGTTTATTTTACACGTAAAATCCGTCATTATCATAAATTTATGGCATACTCCTTTTTTTATTTCATTAAGAATATTAAGCTTTTTTTTGCGTGATAAAAAACTGTGTCAAATTAAAAAAAACTATAGTTGTCACGTGATCAAAGTTGATCTAATACTAATTAAACCTCAATACTTCGGAAACGTGACACTTGACATAGTTTGTTTTTATGTGTTATACGAGTTTCAACTGTGGTTACCATTTTGAAAAAAAAAATTGCGAACAAAATATATGTCAATGTCTGCCTTATATCATGAGTTGGTAAGTAAAAAGGGCTAATATGGTTTTCTTTGGAAGATAAATATTGCTGTCACAAAACCCGGATAACTTTGTGTTTAAAGCTAACTTAGACATCTCAAGTTGCGTTCTATTGTAAGAACACTTTATATAAAATTTAAAATAAATCAAAATTTTCGTCACAAGTCGTGGTAACATTGTTTAAAAAATGGTTAAATAACGTATTTTTCATTACTTTCCGACCGGCAGAATAGGTTGCCGCTTCGCTAATGTATGAAATGTCGAATTCTTCGTTGTGCACAGCAAGGTCACAACCTTAATAATTAGAAAGTGAGAATTATATACTGTGTCTGTAGTGCACATGAGGATGTGAGAGAGCCGTAATTCTTTTCACGCATTCTATGCATATTGTCATTCCTTATCAGCCTCATACGTCCCCTGCACTGTTAAGGTTTTGGCCATATTCCATACTCGGGCCCAGTGCGAATTATGGACCTCATATACGTTTTTTATTCTGACGCATGGTTTCCATACAATGTTTTACTTCACTGAAAAGCCAGTGGCGTGAATAATCAATTTACTTGAGAAGTTAAGAAAAAGACTTATTGGTACACGCCAAATTCGAACCTGAATTCGATGCAAAATGAAATCGAAACCCCTCGACTACCACCGATGACATTGACATATTGTCATAATATAGTTTTTAAGACAAAGCTGTAAGCCGTAGCGGTATTATATACACAAATGGACGTGAGACGTGGTGCAATACACAGCTTATTAAATGTATTGATGTGCTTCATATTTCGTTTAGCACATGCATTAGTAATATTTAATGCTGCGCCATAATGCAGCAGAACTGTAATTGGTCGCCTGATTATTTGTTGGTTGCAATTGGTTTAAACTTTACTAATCGTATAATTTTCTGTGATAGTCCCGCCCCGCCTTGTCTTTAACGGGTTGATGTGATTTTTCAAACTTTTTTCGAATCATTGGTGGTTACAAATTTTAATTATATAATTTAAAATTTTTCTTTAACAGGGAAGACTTTACCCTACAGCTGCTAGCTAAATTTAAAACCAAACTGCACGCAATCAAGGAAAAGGCGCAGACAGAGGGAGAGAAGGTAGAGAAGATGGATGATAAAGCCGATGCGGATGATGATGACGTCAATAATGATGAGTGGTAAGACAAACATTTTATATGATTGAACATTATGTGAGTTAAAGTTATGTAAGTCAGAGAGGGCGCGATTGTGCCACCATTAAGATTGACTCCGTATACTTAGGTAAATTACTGTTAATCTAAAAGAGTTTAAAAATCTAGTAAAAAATGATGCATAGTGTCAAAACTACCTGGGCATTATGAAATGTATCGTGTACTCGTGAAAACACAACGGATAAAATTTTTTTTTGGACAGCCAGGCCTGAACAATCTCAGTGCAGTAAACAACAGTCATAAATTTAACTTAATTTGTTGATGTATACTCATGAAATTAAGAGATCTGTTTCACATACGAGTGCATGAGTTAAAATTTATAGGCAGGTTATAAAATATTTTTTCTCGCATTGATCCTTCAGCCACGTTCTAATTTAGCGCTATCTGGCGGTAAACTGTAGAACTCAAAGGAAAGGTTACGACTATTTCATCACATTAGCTATCCCATATTTTATCTGCGCTACTTATCGCAAGAGAGCAGTAGTTGTATCTAGTGGCACCTAAACAAGCCATTAGTTATAGTTGGCTTGCTTCTCATTTACAATAGAAAAAATGAAAAATATGCTAAGAAATATGAACAAAGCTTTGAGACATCAGGATGGGGATATTTTAGACACAAAAGAAGTTATAAAATACCATGCATAGCAATATAAATAAGAAGTTTAAAACTTAGGATTAGAATTACAAAATGAGTCTCTAGAACATCAATTGGAAACACAAAAAGCAAAACGGACGATATAAACATATTTATGGTGACGCCCCTGAAGTTGCAAGCGTCCAAAGGTTGCGGTGACCGCTTAACAATAGGCGGACCGTTAGCATGTTTGCCACCTTAGTGGCTTATAAAAAAGATTTATTATTTTTTGAAGAACGCGAAAGGTCTTGTCATGATCATCAAAAAAGTCTGTAATAAATTATATAAGTATATAATAAAGTCTAAAATATCATATATAATACATATTTTTAAAAAATGGGAGAAAACTGCATATAATCAGTACGGCGACTCGAAAAGGGAGGTAAAAAACAAGACCTATTGAAGAGACATTCCTTACTTTGTAACTGACAATAAAGTATCTTTATTTGAAAAGTAAGAAAAGCCTAGAAACTTCATCACCATGCTACATAACACAAGACTTACCCCGAGAAATATAGAGAAAACGCAAATAACTACAAACCCAATTAGAGAAGAAAAGAGAACAATGAAACATATAATATGATAGTCTTATCATTCTAAAATCCGCGAAAGAACAAAAGAGACACGTCAGCCTAAACGCACAAGCGAAACAAGAGAAAAGAAAAAAAAAAGAAAAGGCATCTCAAAATCTCCTGAAACACTGGGAAATTCTGGCAACAAGAGGAACAAAAACAACTCATAAAAGCTACTACGAGCAAAAAATACACGAGTAACTTCCTTATAAAAAAACCGACCCTGACTTATGGAAGTTTCTCACCGCAGTTACTATTTAAAGACTCTAGCAAAAAAACTCAGTTGCAACTAGCACGTATTCGTCTCAATCTCCAAAGACAAAAATCCTTCAGAAATATACTCAAAAATCCGCTCTACATAGTAACAATATAAGAACTATTAACTCATACGCGCCTCCTAGAGATATTGGATGGACTGAAAGACGCTAAATTTGATATAACAGGTTTTTCTGAAACGACACGTTTTTAGAATTCAAACAAAAACACCAAAATATAATATTTCACTACATCGGAGTCACACCATTGTAGCATTGTACGGAGTGGGTTTTTTTTTTAGTGAAAAAATACTTCGAAAGTAACCAAACTCCATCGGATTACAAGCTTTATTGGATTATCGGAGCTAGTAGCGCTATTGAAATTATACAAATCTATGCACACGCAGAAGATTAGATGATCAAATAGCAGCTTTCTACGCCAATATTGAAGCTTTAAAATTATCGGGAGAAAATGTTGTAGTTATGGGTATGGGTTTTAACGCCAAAATAGGGCAAATTCGAGATATTTAGAAGCATTAAACAACTGCCAAAGGGATCTGGTTTACTGATATGAAGAGAACTCAGTCCACATATATTACGATAAAATAACTCAGCTATTGAATAGAGTTTTAATCGGCTGTCATACTTCACACACATACAAACGATAAAATAACTCAGCTATTGAATAGAGTTTTAATCGGCTGTCATACTTCACACACATACAAATAGAAGATGAAAGTGAAGTAGCACTGATAATACCTGAATTTGTCTGGCAGCTTAAAGAAAGCCTACTAATCTAAGATCTTACAAAACTTGGATTGAAGGCCTCTGGGAATCGGACAAAATATCACACAACAGAAATGTAAACAAGCCACTATGTTTTAAAAAACACTGTACAATGCACCAAGAAAGCTTTTAATGCATGTTATTAGAAACGTCTCTGCATAAAGCCAATATAAATATAAATTACTAGAGAAATAAAACGTTTGAACTGAAAAAAAATCCGGGGCCAGATCGGTTAACCCACGAGTCAATAAAAAATACACTTCTTGCTACACCTTTGCCGATACTGTTTAATAAAATTTTAGATTTCTCTATGACGCCCCAGGGAATGGTTTCTGACCAAACCAAACTTTATATTGTTGTATTAAAAAGGTGACCCCTCAGATATAAGCAACTATCGACCCATCAGCGTTTTGCCCAAAAATATACAATTTGTTTTCGTCGATTAAAGAGAAAAAAAATTAGCTCTACACTAGAATCATGTCAACCGGCCCAGCAAGCAGGAACCAATTGAGTGAAACAATTTGAGTGAAACAATTTATCGAGAATGCCATAAAACCACTCTACATAGTCTTTATAGACTTCCAAAAAGCCTTCGACACTGTACTACACTCATCCATATGGGAAGCCCTGAAAATACAAAATGAAGAGACCAAATACGTCAGAGTTTTTAAAATAGGTCTATGACAACAACAGTAGAGTGAAACTATAGTCAACAGGACCCCCTATTCAAGTTAAGAGGAGAGTAAGGCAAGGTCATCTGTAATATTCATACATTGCTGGAATTCATCTTTAGTAAATTAAAATGGAACACAGTCGGCTTAAACATAAACGGAATACATACCAGCCACCTGAGGTTCGCTGAAGACATAGTTTTGCTATCTGAGAAAGGCACATGTCTAGAATACATACATGTATCCAACTTCAACAACTTTCTTGTGATCAATTTAAGCAAAACAAAAGTGATGACAAAATCAAATTAACGTCAACTATATGCAAGAAAACTGAAATAGCTGTGGGCAGGCCATGTAGCCAGAACGAGTGAGGGTCGTAAGGCCTAAAGACATCGGGAAGACAGATAGAAAGATATTGTAGAAATTGTAGAATGGAAAAAACTAAAGATAGAGACTATTAGACATCTCTGGGGGAGGCCACCTACTAATCATGAATTAGCATGAAACAAAAGGCTTTTTTATTTTTGTTAAGTTAAATAGGTTTTTCGCGTGTCTGCGCGGATAAGGTAGTAGTATACTAGAACCATATACCTAATCAGTAATAATGCACAGACTCAGTATATTAGCAACACTATCCGGACAAACGAGCAAGGTCACGCTAATTGCTTACAAAAGGTAGCAATCTAAGCAATCTGTCAGTGAGATTCAATTCTCATTTGTGGCGCTACTTTAAAAATCAATGAGTTTATCTTTAGCAGTTTTGAAGAGTTTCAAAACAGGGATTTTCAAGAATAAAGAAGTGTTGCTTGTTCACTGTTTTTTTATGCTTATTTTTTACAACACTAAGGTGGCAGAAAAGCTTGCAGTCCGCCTGGTGGTACGCGGTTACCGCAGCCTATGAACGCTTGCAACACCAGGGGCATCACTCGACCGACCTTTAAAAATCTAATAACTTCTTTTTTGATGAACCCCGTAATGTAGTCCTTAGAGAAAACCTTGACAGGGAGCTCATCCCACAACCTAAGCGTTCGCGGGAGGAAGTTTTTCTGAAACCGCACTGTACGTGACCATTTAGGTTCTAAGGTGTGAGGATGAATTCCCTGCCGATAGCGAGTGGTGAGATGATGATGTTACTCAATCAACCACTAGATGGATCTCATATAGGTTAGGCCCTGGAATATGACATAGGCTATTTTTATCCCGGAAAATTCAAAAGTTCCCTCAGAAATATTTATAACGTTTGTTAAACAATCCTGCCGCAATGCAGCATCCAATTAAGGTAAAATTTTGCGCAGAAATAGTTTAAGATACGGAGAAGGACAAAGCGTCCTTTTTTTTCTGGAGGATTCAAAAGATCCCGCAGGGGTTAATTTAACCGAATTCCACGAATGAAGCATAGCTGCAGCTATAGCTTGTAATAGCAAACTTCTTTAGTATAATCAAGGAGTTACCGTAAGAATCCCACGCAGATAACTAAATTTAGTTGAAATATTGAGTTGATGGGACTGATTAGACTTTAAAGGGTGGCCAATGCCTGAGTAATGCCCCTAGATGGCGATTTGCATACGTCCATAGACTACGGTGACTGCCTTACATAAAGCGGACCGCCTGCTTGTTTGCAACCTTAGTGGTATACATTGGCACACAATCGGCAAAATTATTAGGTGACATACCCACAATAAGTTTCGTTACTTTACAATTGCTCCTTAAACCAATGCGTTAAACAGAAGTGTTTTTTTAAGTGATTAGAAGGTATGCACTTAACAGTCTACATTTTAAACACTACTGATCTGAATTTGATAAAACTTACATTGTTACTTAATTTGAACGGTAAATAATGTAATAGAAGAGCACTAGTTATTATTATAGAAACTCAGGTCTTAACGCGATGCACGTACGTATACGGAAACAAGTACAGCCGTGACCACGATAAGGTGCAATCCTTGTCGAAACGTCGGCACCATATAAGTGCTTACGCGTTAAGACCAGAGTTTTTATAAAAATAATGAGTGAAAAACGCGAAAATGTAAAACTAACTAAGAGCACTAGTGTCTGAGAAATACATGGACATACATACATACACTTATGAAATATTTATGCGCATCTGTTTAGAAGCCTTTATAGACTGATATAATGCATATTACACAATTCTAACAATACTACACACATATGGGTCGAATTGATAATCTTCTTTTTTCGAAGTTGGTAAAAAAAAGGCAAAAATATCCTAGAATCCAATTATTGTGAATCTAAACCATCCAGTGACCGAATCAAACATACACAAAATTCCAGCTGTTTAGGAAGAGTTCAGTGACAAGACACTGTTGTACACAGAATATAAAGATTTTTGATAACTAGACCGCAGCGCCACCTATCGGATTTAAATTTTGCGATTTACTTTTTCGGCAATAATTTAAATATTGTATTGTGAATATAAGTTATTTTGCTCCATAAATAAAAAAAAAACATTAATTACGATACCACCGCGTCCACAAACTCAGTCCAGCCGTTTAGGAGTTTAGGGACTTACACATGGCCAGAAGAAATATGTGTATATGGAAAGTACAACTCCTGGTGACATAAAGTCCTAGTACATCAATCTTACAAACACACAAAATCTTCATAGGATTAGGAAATACAATATAAATATAAATTCTACATAGAAACAATCTTTCTTCGTGTATGACTTCTTAAAGGAAACTCTTAGTAGAAATTAAATTATATATGACATCTCTATGGCTATATCATCAATATTTAATTATTATTTTCGTAGCAAAGATGCAGTCAAAAGATTAACCTCGAGCTAGGACTTGAACCTACAACTCCTAACATTTCGTGTAAGTGATGTACCAATTGAGCTATCGAGTGCTGGCCGATAAAAATCCCAACTACATATTTGATCTCAAAATACGCTCGTTACAAAGGTCATATACAACTCCTAGTGATTTATGGCTCGATGTTAATCTTTTGACTGCATCTTTGCTATGAAAATATTAATTAATATTGATAGTATGTATATATGTAAAGACAATCCTAATGGTAGTGATAAAAAATAATGTATGTATTTACGACAAAAAATATGTCTCATCCAAAGTTCAAGCTTTGCATAGTTTGGGACCAGATGACGTTTACGATAATGTGTATACTGTCTAGAAATATTGTTATTATCTTATTTATTCAATATTGAATCAAAAATCTACAAGAAGCAAAAACCTGATAGAAAATTAAAATTATAAATAATAATCTATTATAAAGTTTACGACCGTGTTTATTCGTAAGTTTGGTACTCTTTCACGGCTTTAGTTGATTTGGTAAAAATTTGGAACGAAGGTAGCGTATACCCATAATTTACACGTAGAGCTGTCGTTGGAATCCCACAACGATAACAGAATTTAGTGCGAGCGTATCGTGCAGCTTTTGGAGTGGAGATACTTTCTTTAAAAACTTCAACATAATGAATTAAACCTTATTTAAAAATATTGTGTTTTACCCTTCCTGAAAAGTGCTGATGTATCGCAGCCAGTAATTGCGTGTAAAATTGTAAAATTTTGGTGTTTTAAAAAAGCAGATAAATTTTTGGGTGGATTTATTTTCGATTTGCTGTTGAGCCTTCCCAGGTTTTAAAAATAAATATTTTTTCAGTTAGAGTTCGAGAAATAAGTAATACCAATAAATCAACATATATTTACCAATGACAATAGTTGTATTTTTTGAGTCAAATTGTTGTATTGCTGTTTCAATTATCAGGACATGAGCATCATTATCAGCTTGATAAACTAATATTTTTACTTTAATTAATATGCATATTATGAAAAACACAACTTTTTGAACTATTTGAATGGATATATCTCAGAAATGGCGATCCTTAGGAAAAAAATTAAGAACAATTTTATAGATAATTGCAAAATCTAAAATTTTTGTCATTTTTTTTTACAAATCGTGCTGTTGCAGACTTCACAGCGTCACTCACCCCACTTATTATCTCATGTGACGGAGCCCTAGGAATTAAATATAGCAGTTTCTTAAAAAAAACCTGCATTTAATCTAATGAGAAATGGGGAAAAGCATACTCTCAAATAATTTACTGGATGAGAATGAAAGTACAAATATCTTTGATAAGAGCAGTCTCCATATGGATAAGAGACACAAGGAGACAAATTAGATCCCTTAGTTGTGAAGACGGAGCCGGAATTCTTTAAAGAAAGCAATGGAGCATTAATTTAAACATATATAACTATGTATTTATTTTATTCTTATTTAAAATAACTTATTTATTGGATTATCTATATACAATTTTTGTCTGATCTATTTTTTTGATAAAACTTTCTGTTTAGCTGAAAAATGCTAAAAACCCATTTTTTGAACTTTGACCTTGAATAATTTTTTTTGCACATGTGATCGATGAGGGTTTTTCACAATTCAATTATAATGGTATTCACAACATTTGTTATTAAAACCATAAAAAATTAAAATTTATAATTATTATAACCTTATTTCTATTTTTGAGCTAACTTGACCGGACTATTTTTATCGTAGGTTGGGTCACACCCTTTGTTTCGAAGAGAAGGGCGCTGTGCTCGCAAAAGATGCTTCGACAAAAGGAGACGATTGGTTTGATATATACGATCCAAGGAACCCTATTAACAAGAGAAAGAGGGAAAAATCTGATAAGAAGATGACTAAATAAATAATAAAACTTATTTTATTTTATTGTTTTTTATTCTATAATTTTACCAACCCAGGTTTTGGCATTAATAATATCTAATATGTTTTTTTTATTTTTATAGGTCATCTCTGCAACAACAAAGCTTTTAATTTTTTTTTTGCATTTAATTGCATTAAATTTTTCTAAAAAATTTTATACCGATCAAAAAATCCGACAATAACGGGTTATGCTGTCGGTTAAAACCGCGGGGCACACCTATTACTCATACATGTATATTGCAAGAAAAATTAAATTGGTTTTATACTCAAACCACCAAAAAAACCTCATGTGAATTGTGTGCAGTGTCATAGATGCTTAGGATATTTTAATTTTGTGGAGTGTATTTTAATTTGATCGGCGAAGGGTGTTATTGTTACTATGTTAATTTTTTAACATGAGTAATGGCACGATATCGGTCATCTCGGCCAATGTCATGGGTCGTCGGTACTGCTTGTAGTGATGCATAATTTTGAACTTGTCGATACCTGGTTCGTAATCTTTTTAAAGTTAGTATCTATATGCACAGGTTTTAAGGCAATTAAATCTATTTAAATTGTATGCTGTATAGTAGTAGTTTCTATGATATGCTGAAATTATACGCGATCGTAACTTTTATTCTGTTTGTTATTCTTTTACATTGCTATGTATGAACGTATCGCAAACCAAATTAACACGTATTACCTGATAACTGAGAACATAGAATGCTCGTTATCCCTTTCCCTCCCTTCCCTTTATGCCATGGAAATAGGGGTTTCTTCGGGCGTCGCCGCGGGAACATGCTAGTTTAGTTTATTTTCCTACTTTTATAATAAGGTAAATATAAACTAAGTGTGTATGATTTTAACTATCGATATCTTAGCACTCCACCACTAGAGCCGCGCTGTCTTATTAAAATTTTGTAATTACCTACGCCTAATTCGCGAAAAGTTGTAGATCTAACGATAATATCATGTAGATGTAAACTTCTTGAAAGTACGCATCCGATAAGCGAGGTACGAATTTGGGTAGAATAATGTGGACCATTTTATGTTTAGCGAAAATTACCCATTTTGGGTTTTACGATAGAGCAACTATGCTGTTAAGAGAAACAGTTACACATTTGGTTATTTGTTAACGATACAAAGTTAAGCCACGTCGGGCTTAGTCAGTGATTGAATGGGTGACCGCTTAGCAGCAAACTTATTGTTTATGTTCGTAAATTTCGTAAACGGTGGTACGTAATGCATTTTTTTGATTCCATTAAGGTGATAAACAAGCATACGACCCTATTTTGTTTTAGAAGGCCTAGAACATAGTTCAGTCTGAATTAGCAGACGTTGCGCGTTGTTGAGCTAGCGGTCTTGCAACTATCAAAATTTTAAAACTGACCGTAAGACTTCTGACTACTGTAATATAAAACAGCCAGGACTGATGTTTTCACATGCCGACGGAAGTACAGCTAGAACTGTTCTTTATCCTGCTGTAACTCAGAGCTCAAAAATATGCCACTAGAGTGGTCATCCATCCAATGACTGACCACGATCGACTCTGCTTAACTTTGCATATCGTTTTGGATCACAAGCTTCTTATATCTAAATCTAAACATAAAAGAATCCTCTTTTACTGTAGGACCTGAAAAAGTGAGTAATTTTGTACAAATTGCTGATTAATTTATGCTTATCCACTGTTTACTTTCGTTACATTTACGACACACAATAAAATTGTGGGTTCGTTAACCTACGATGTTTTTGTAAAATCTGCTAAAAGTGTTTTGAAGATGATTACTTACAACTGTTCTGTTGTTAGGGTTCCGTACTTAAAATAAGACTCATTATATTTTGGTAATGTTCTTCTATTACTGAGAGTTGTTCAATGTACACTTTTTGTAATAATAAAAAATAAAGTATATCACTAGCTTTCTGCCCGCGGCTTCGCTCTCATATTATATAGGAATTGTCCTTTTTATACTCAACAAACTGTAAAGAGTACCCCAGCCCTTTCACCTCTTTAGCGTTTGAATTTCGAATATGTCTATGAAAACGATGCTAATTGAGCCTACAATAAACTAACAATATTTACTTTAAAAATTTATAATTTCTTAACGATTTGAGCTGGCCTATAAGTCAATCAAAAATGAATTTTGAAAAATTATGGGTTGAATTTAAAAATAATACTTCTAAATTTTACCCCTTCTCAAAATTTTTATCTGTAGCAATTTGGGCTCGGTGATTTTGATACAAACTTTGCCTCGCCCTATTCTCTCTTAAGGTTTAAATTTTTAAAAATTCTGAAACACATTTTTCATTTATTGTCTTAAAGAAAATATATATCAAGTTTGAAGTAAATTGACTATTGACTTTACAAAGTTTGTCATCTCTTTCCTAAGGAAAAAAATAATTTTCACAAACCTTAAAACGCATTTTTCATAAGTTTTGTTGAAGCGATTTTATACCAAGTTTTGAATTGATTTCTATCAGTACTGCACTGTTGCAGTAAAATGTGATATGACACACACATAAACGAAGCGAAACTGTGGTCTCTTGTTTCTTTCTAACTAGTTTTTATAATCATAAACAAACCAAATGGCGGACGTTGATAGAAAGAGAAAAGAGACCAGAGGTTTGCTTTGTCTCTTTCAAAAGTTTGGTCAATTTTGTGAGGTCATTGCACAGTCCATATGACAGATTACACAACTTGATTCCATTGATTGATTGAAATAGAGGGTCAAAATCTAAAGGTAGGTAGGGTTGCCACGGCAAATGCGGTATTTTATGAACGGGCTTAATTTGCACATTTCAATGATGTAAAATTGGAATTTTTTAACGGATTTTGCAAAATACTCTAAGGGTATGAAATAGGGGTTGGAAGGTTGTATAAAAATCCTTGCAGCAGACAAAGGAATCCTCTGGTCTCTTTTATCTTTCCATCAACGTCTGCCATTTTGTTTGTTTATGTTCATTAAAACAAGTTAGAAAGAGGCAAGAGACCTCAGTTTCGCTTAGTCTATGTCACACTTTTGCGAACTTTTTTTTCACTACTGTCCAGTTCTCTATCACTATGGTCTCAGGTTATGATTAGGAAACCCATGGGCGTAGCGAGGTACAGGCAGGGGGGGGCAGGTGCCCATAACCTGAAGGAATTTGCTCAAAATGAACATGTTCACTATATTAAAATGACATTTTCTCTCAGGTCTGCCCCCCCCTAGTCAAGCCTGCCCCCCCCCCCAATCCAAAAGCTGGCTACGCCCATGAGGAACCCGGTGTTTTTCTTAATTGTCACGGTGAACTAAATGTAAAATTTCATTTTATCAGTAATTGTCAGCCTTTTTTGCGGCCACCGTTTAATTTTATTGTAAAGGAACTCGTGTTTAATTAAATTAAAATGTTGCTAAACACTCAACAAATGTCAATATATTTTTCTAGACCGCGATATAATTTCTTATGTAAAAAACTAATAAACTCGATGCAATGATAAAATCAATTTTATGTAATCACTTTTATGTTCGTAATTTAAGATATATTCTCAAACATGCTACGATATACGACCATATCTTGCACAAGCGTCTTTGGGATAAATCGTACTTGCAGTACAGTATCAGAGAGCTACCCCGCAATGTTTTATTAGTCCGCTTGAGCGCTCGAGCGGTCAAATATGAATTTTGAAATGGAACGAACTTTTTGAACCCGAACTAAAGAGATAACTCAACAAGTTTTATTTAAATTTCGGACTGGCACAACGTAAAGTATGCGCCATTAAATTAATTTAAAAAAGTAAAAAAGAAATCAACATTTGAAAGAAGCGAATTGGCGGCAAAATTAACCTAACTAATTTTATTATTGTTTGCATGTTTGAGAAAAGCACTCAACCAACCCTTGGCAACATCAGAGCATAGCCGGACTCTATGATGCGTTCCTCGGAAATGCCTTGGCCCGCATACTCACGATCGCCCGGTTATGCTGCGTTTGCGGGCCGCGGCAGTAATAGACTATTTTTGAGAAGATTCCTACAAATGCTTGTAACTTCAGACTAACAGACTCTTTAAAGCGAAATATCCGAATGGTTGATATATTCTATTCAATGTTCTGTAGTGTGCAATTGCCAAGTCACTCTATTTATTGAAGAAATAATAAAAGATAAGTTATCAATTTATGACAAAGTGGTTGGATAGCTGCTCGAAGGTTCTGAATTAACCGACTTGGTTTACATTAAATTTCACATCTTCAATGGCAGAAGAACTGCGTTGAGAGACTTGTGCATTTTTGTACGTGTATGTTTTTGATGGAATCTTATTTATTTTTGTAAGAAGTCCTGCTTTCAGGGTTCCCAGAGGGTGCCAACGGAGCCCTATTACTAAGCCTATGCTGTCTGTCTGTCTGTCCAACCATTAAAATGCGCTATCTTTTAGACCGAAATTGGTAGAAGCCTGAATTTATCCCAGAATATGTGTTATAATGGGGGATTATCTATCGAATAATAAAAAGTTAAAATATACGAGGGGTCCCCATACAAGGAACACATTTTCGTTGTTTATGCTCTATTGTAAAAACAGTAATGTGTACAAACTTCAAAAAATATAGTGTGAATTCTAAAGTATAACAACAGATAATAAAAATTGGCCAAGTGTGAGACGGGCCAAGGAAATTACCAATTTTAAATTACCGGTACAACGCCATCTAGCAATATTATTAGGAGAAACTGCTAAATATTTTGTTTGGGGAGTCCCCACACAAGAAACAAAATTTTTGTTGTTTTTTATTCGATCGCAAAAACAGTACTACATATACACTTCAAACTTGCATTAAAAAAAAGTGTGAACTCTAAAATATAAAAACAAATAATAAAAACGGGCCAAGTGTGAGACGGGCCCAAAGACATTACGGTTTTAAATTACCGGAACAGCGCCATGTAGCTTATTATCAAGAGAAACAGTAACCAATTTGTTTGTTGGAATCGATATTCAAGGCTAAGCATCGTCGGGCTTGGCCAGTACTTGGATGGGTGACAGCTTAGCGGCAAACGTTTTATTTGTTTGTGTTGTGTAAATTACGTAAATGGTGGTAGGTACGGAACCCTTGGTGCGCGAGTCCAACTTGCACTTGGCCGGTTTCTTTATATTTTCAGGTATTATATCTCGTGCCTCAGCTACAGTCTTTCTTTAAGCCCGCGCCCTGTTTCTGTGGGCTTTTATCAGAGGCTTTGTTTCATGTATTGGTGTTTGACAAGTCTGGACAGTAAATGCATCTAAACTTTAATATATTCAGAAATTGCAGACTAAAGAATACGAAAGG
Source organism: Apoda limacodes (assembly GCA_946406115.1). Lineage (NCBI taxonomy): Eukaryota > Metazoa > Arthropoda > Insecta > Lepidoptera > Limacodidae > Apoda > Apoda limacodes. The sequence goes on from OX291540.1 coordinate 46,950,211, forward strand.
TAAGCGTAGTTACCTACCTACTTAAAATGAATTTAAAAAGATCAATTACACCGTGTCAAACCTGTTCAAATTATCCAAACAACATATTAATCGCTAGTAAATAATATCAGTAAACAAATTTGTAAGAATTTAAATCATCAAACCAATAATAAACCTACCTACCTACCTAAAATGGGTGATTTAAGAAGTTCAAGCACAGCATGAACTTAAAATTCACTGAAGTTAACCTAACAACATCCAGATCGCCAGCAAATAGTATCAGTAAACAATCATCAAACCAGTAATATCAAGCGAAATTATAGATAGACGAAAACCGCATTGCAATTGGTTAGCGTAGGTACCTACCTACTTGTAATGAGTTTCAGAAGTTCAATTAGGTACCTAGGTACTAAGTGTAAATAATGTACACCCTTGAGTTTTTCTTGTTTTTTTAGGCTAAACAATAATTGTGTACAAAATTTGGAGCTTGTGGGTCTGCTAGAAGTACTTTAGAATTTTGATGATCGGTAAGTCAGTCAGTGATTAAATTAAAGAACTTTGACGTGCAATAATTCTTAAACTACTAATACAAATTCAATGTAATTTGGAAATATATCTAGCTATGAAATGTCCTCTTGGTCACTGAAAATTTAGGCTTCTAGTTTTTTCCACTACGAAGATTCCACCACGCCTCGAATGGCTTCAAGAAAAGGAAGAAAAGAAGAAGGAAAGAAACGGACAGACAATATCGATGTAATGATTTAGGTATCATGTTACGGCTTATATCGTATGCAGACAACATTCTTCTGAACATCACAGTCGGCGAATTGAGTGAAAGTAAAATGATTATCTCATCAGGAGTTGGGATGGAAGAAGGATTATTCTAGGTATTGATTTTAGCAACACTATTGGTATTGCTTGTGAAAAAAGGATAAAAAGAGTTGATTAAGGACATTAACGTTGATGGTGTGTGGAAGCGATGTTTTTGATGCTATTGGTTTACGAATTTCTATTCTTTCGACTGATTTTTATTTTCAACTGGTTTACAAATATGGCATCGTGTGCGTCTATACACTATATTGCAGCAATTCCGAATTTTCTTCGATTTCCGATTCCAAAGTCTATTCTTACTTTCCTTATTAGCCTCATACGTCCCGGATGTTAGGGCACGGCCTACCCTCACCGAGGGCGATTCAGGTCAAAGACGCATGCACATTGTAAAGAGAATTAACTGGTGATTTTTTTTCATCAATTGTAGCAGCATTGTCAAAATTGGTTTTAAATATTCGCAATAATTTTCATCCTACGTACCCCTAACTTAATGCTTGGACCGCACGAACTTGGCCAGTTTGTCTATTTTGAACATCCTGTCTGAACTTCTGAATTTTTTCTTTCAACTTAATAAGATGTACGTGACGGACGGACAAACAAACAAATCAACTCACTTTCGTATTTATATCATTAGTATGGATTTGTATCTAGAGTTTTTTTTATTCCCATATAAGTGGTGACTATTTTTTATTTATGTCGTCTGGAATGGGCTGTTAAAATTAATTGTCGGTAACAAAATACCTTTCAAAGTTGTAATCGGGTTATAAACGTTCCCGTTCTACGCGCTGTACCAACAAAATATTCTGGTTATTATAAACAATCTTACGGTATTTTTATATTAATTTCCACAGTCTTAACTTAAAACACTACCTTCCTGTTAGCCACGATACCACAACCAAGAATAATAAACAATTATGATATAACATACAATTATTTATTTACCCACACAGTTATTCGGCATTACGGAGGCATAACCTCGCGAAACTAAGTGAAGCAACGGTACAAACTATAGCAAGAATAGCTAATTAACTTTCATAATTAGAGAGTTTGGACACCTAGACTTAATTTAAACACAGAGTAGGAACTTTGTTGAATCATAGAATTAAGAAACTACCGCGCCACGCACACTAATTCCAAAAGGATGTATGATTTTTTCTAATTCTATGACTTGAATTAATGATATATAGGCAAGAAGCTTGTATATGGAGGGCTAACATTATGTTGCCTCAGCTCTGTTTGGCCTCAATATTGGGGCACAGGCCTTTTCTTTGAGAGAGGAGGATTAAGTTGGCCATACTCCAACTGCGCTAGCTTAATGCGGATTGGCAGACTTTGTAAAGCTAGTAACCTATCGACTATCAGAGCTCTCAAGACACCTATAAGGCATCCACAGATAAGCTTTTTGTATTAGGTTTTTCTTGCTTTACGACTGTTATCATATGATAACAAAAATATACATAGAACCAAAGTAAAAATACCTAACCACCTCTGAAACACGAAGGAGTTCAGAAAAATTTGCCAAGGAGAGCAGTCCAGTTTCCATGACTTGATCCATAATGAACTCAAAAAGTCAATTCTCGTGCTATAGCCTAGTCCCATTTGCTGTTGTTGCGGTTGTCTAAAATAAAGAGGGATGACGCGGCACTAAACAAAACCGGCCATCTAAAAGCCCGTGAAACGATTTTGTTCAAAATAATTTTCGTTGCAAGTTATGTCAATGTGATGTAATGATTTTTATGATGTGAAAAGTTACGTTGTTAGTTAGGAGGGACCATAGTTTTAACATAAAACCTAAATCTTGAAAGAAACGTTACTAAGAACTATTTAAGGCATTTTCAAATGGTTGGTTAGGGCAGGGTAATGTATTTGTTGCTTCTTCCCTAAAAATTCAAAAAATAGACTTTAAATTGTAATTATAACCGACAGGCATTTGAGTGCTGAAACTTGCGGCGCCTGTTATGTTTAAGGTGGGTCAGTTTCAGTCAAAATTAAAAATAGCGACCAAATTCGGCCAGTACCATAGCCGCCATTTTAAATTTAAGAGCGCTTAGACATTTTGGAGCAAAACCTAAACATTCAGCTCACTAGCACGGCCAGCGTAAGCAGAACTACCATTACAGGCGTATGTGTACTGTGACCAGTCAAACGCGTAGGCGGACGGGCCTGACGTGCGGCATGACCTCTTTCTAGAAGCGCACTGAAACTTTTATTGTAGAGACACAATTTATATAAGAAAATATGTTTATAATTTTTTATTTAGTTTTTGTGACAAATATAAAAATCTGTTTTGTCTGATCTGGAATCATTCATGCAGATATATATGTATGTAGCCCTTTTTGCTTTTTGTTTAAGCTTCCAATTAATTAGATTTTTTTAAAATAAGTAATACAATTTCATGATTTAATGGCCGAAAGGAATTACTAAAATGTTTTTATATTATATTTATTTGTTAATTTAAAAATGTGTTAAATAGTTATTAACGATTAAAAATCAACAGAAACACAAAAAGTAAACGAATTTGCTCTTAAGGGAAACAGGTAGATATATTTTAAATTAAGCTAAAGAAAGTTGCAAGGTATAGTTATAAAATTATCTCATTTATACTATTACTACTATTAGGATATAAATGGAATGAGATGAAATTAATAAAAATAATATTAAAAATAAACTATACTTTGAATAGCAATAATAGTCGGTAATTTTTTGTAAGATGAAATGCTAACCCTACGGTTCTTATCCTTTTTCTAGAATAAATGTATAGTAAACATTTCATTCATTTAACTAAACTATGACACTTTAATGGATAATTTATTATATAAAGGATAAATTTTGGTAGGTTTCTTTATAACTGTATGGTCAAGCTGTGTATAAACGAAATTGATTGAATTTTACAACGGATCAGAGGACTTTAATAGAATATAGCAGTTGCATACCTAATTAAAAAAAAGGCAGGTAAACGGGTCTTAACGGTTTTCCTTAAATTTACGGTCTTGCAGAATGAATTTAAATAAGGATTTGATTAAAAGATTATCTCACTAAGTCGGAGTCAGGGTGAGTCACACCTAAATATGTATTCAATTATGACTCAAAAAGTTGTGACCCATAACATATAATTACAGCTGAAATTGTTTTAAAACGGCAAAAAATGCTAACAACTTTTAATTGTTAATACAGAAATGTGACTCATCTTATTCTGACCAACCTGTAGATCGAATAAAGATTTTTTTTTCGAAGTAAAACCGAGTTGCTCAGTGATAGAATGTTGGGCTGTCATGTCGATTGTCCTGGGTTCGATTTCTGGTAGAGGCAACCGATTTTTTACAATTTGTGAATCGTAATGTTTTCTGAACTCTTTTTTGTGCACAGTAAATTAGGTCATAGGCTGACTACCTATCATTGCAGGACCTAATACCGTCGGTGAAACGTGGATGTTACGAGCATAATTATATGTTCTTAATATCACTGATCACCTCTTTTAAGGATGTGTCGTAATAATACATTATGCTAGTGAGAATTGGTATGGTTTCCATGCATGTTACATTCATTAATAAACTAATTTTATGTACCCATATGTCGTAGTAAGATGGTTAAAGCTGTGATATAGTTATATCACTAGGGATATAGCTATGTACCCGTATTTAGTTATATGAAAGCGGTTCATAGTGGTCTTACTTAGAATATAACTATGATACAGGCACGATCGAGTAATATAACTATCATAGTAGACCAATTTAGTGAAATAATAGACCAATGTGTATATAACTATCTTTGATTTGCACAACTGGTTACTCATTTGAAAAAAAACGGTGTAATCAGATAATTTTTTTTTATTACTCAATGGTCACAACCTAACAAAGCATGAAATAGGTAGTAATTCAAATATAAACATTACCCAATAAAAGAAAAGTAATCTGTTTTTATATTTAGGCATATAATCAAAAAATCAACAACAAACAAACATTTTCTATAAAAGCTTTTCTTATCAAGTAGATCAATATTTTTAACTTCCTTTAATCAAGTAAGTATATATGTATATATAAAAGTTTTCCTTTCAAAATATGAACTACGCGCAGAGTAAAAGCGAGGAATTTTAAGTTTTAATTAACTTCAGCCAAAATTTTTAATTCATAAATTCTTTAGTGGCGTCGTTTTCTCTCCTTCTATTCCCGCCATTTCAAATTACTGTGCTTTGGTGGTTTAAGTTTATTTATTTATTCACCTTAAATTTTGATTTATTTATTCGCAAATTTGATGAAAGTCATTGTGTCACCCAGCGGTACGGAAATCACAAACCCGAGTCATTCAAGCCTTCAGCCTTTGGCTTCTAAATAGCCTCTCGTTAGTAATTTTATCCATACCACCTCTAATACCCAATGTATTATTACAACTTGGCCATCTCCTTTATAATTTATAAACGACGCAGTAAATTCGCGGTCGTTATCACTATATAGTATTTCAGGATTTCAGGGCACTAAATATCTAAAAATATCTTAAATAATTGTAATCTGCCGCACGCTTGGAGGTTTAAAGACGAAAAAACGAAAACTTTGTAGTATGATCTTGATAACGAAGAATCCATTTGTATACCTAGTCCATCTAGAGCAGGTCAATTAAGTTTATTTGTCCTCAGTTGTTAAATGAGTTGGATATTATAGGACGGACTACAATACCTTTCTTTGGAAACGATGAAACTGACAACTGTCGGTGTCGGTATAAATTGTTTGGATTTCTAATAGTATACCATTTTGTCGCGCCCAACGGGGAACCTTTTTAAATAGATTGTCTAGTAAGATAGTTATATTAGTCGATCGTGTTCGTATCATAATTATATTCTTAGTAAAACAAATATGGACTGCTTTCATATAACTATATCTTTCTAGATATTAGGTATATAACTATATCACGGCTTCAACCATTTTACTGCGACATACATAACATCACCTGTGTTGCAGACAAGTGGTGAGCCTATCGCTGCAATACTGCTTATGACACAGTTTGTACTGACTAAGGTGACTTTGTATTATATATACAATTAATATTACAAAAAAATCATATACTTATATAAAAATTATAAAACCCAGGGTAAAAACCCTTAGTTACCAAAGTAACTACCTACTACTACTACCTAATAAATATAACCTACCTACTAGAGCCAACTCTCTGGTGTAGGTTTATTGAAAACCAACACACCGAAAGTTGTATTTGTATAGGCAAAGTTAATAATTAATGGAAGCCGTTGTTTATTTTGAAATCAAGATAAATCGATCCATATATGAGCCATCTACTTACTTACACCGTCTTACTCTCCCTGGTATTTTAACCTACTAATGTGATTTATAAATCTGCTCCAAAGCTATATCCTATAAGTTGTGGAATAATAACACCTTTAAGTACACTTAAAGTTAAAAATAGTTTAAGTTTACTATAGTTAACAGGTTTCCTTTGTATATTCTCCCAACCTAGGCTAGCTGGATAACAAAAATATCAAACCTTATGTTCTAAAATGACATGTTCAATTTGAGTCAAACATACATACCCTAGGGCAATTACTTTCTTTTTAATGGAAATTTGGCTTGTATTCATGGCAAAATGACTTTAAAAAAATTAACACATTGTATTATTATGATATCCAGTATTTTTTGTGATAAAATACCTATCTACTTAATCTCGATTAACTAACTTTAAGGTTCACATACGATGTTCAGGAAGTGTGCTGGCCATCGAACCATAACTGCTTCATTCAAACACACCCAGAAAAGATTTGCGCCACATTATTTGTAAATCCAAAACCGTAAAGACGTCTTATACCAACTCAAGTATATAATTAAAAAAACTTATTTTTTTCTTTTTTCGCGCGCTTTAAGACCGGTGGTTTGAAAATGGCGCTGCTTCAGCCTAATTTATGATTGGCAAATCCTGTTAATTTAAATTTATCGTTGTGAACTAATTAATTAAAATTATTAATGATAATGAATTCAATTTAATGAAATTATTTAATGCTAAAATGTTTCTTCACCTTTTTTTAAAGTTTTGTTTAATTTTGTGGTCGATTCCGTTAGTTTTTTGTGCACAAAAAATATCCATCGACACTCAACTAGGAACTTCTGTAGAAGGTGAGTGATTCATTACGTTTATTTCACAGAAAAGAGAGAGTCCTGCAAACGAGATTTGACAGATAAGTGCATTTGACAAAGTAATTTCATTAAGTAAAGTTCTATTACTTATGCAAAAATTGAAATATACTGTTGCACATATTCAATAAAACTATAAGCTTTTTAAAGATACCTTTTTAGTTTTGTATTTGATCTGGTGGTAGTGATTCTCCTTTGGTTTTAAGGGTTCCATAATCCTTTCAATTTCGTCATGTAGGTACGCTTGTTTGCCTCTCTCGCTTCATGTTTTTAACAACAATACTTTGTTGAATTCTACAAAATCTATGCCGCCAAAGTGACAAAGAAGCTTACGGCCTACTTGATTCTAACCAGTTTTCATAGGCTATGGTTGTACGCTTGCAACCCCATACTGTGGTCCCTAGAGAAAACCTCGACAGGGATTTCATTCCACAACCTAAGCGTTCTCAAAAGGGAGCTCCTCTGTATAAGGTCTAGGTTTCTTCTGTACCTATTTCTTTTCATCTTTATTTAGCTGACTAACTACTTTCTTTCATCGCACCACTCGCCATCGGCAGGAAATTCATCCGTTCACCATAGAATCAAAATTTACTTTGATGAACGTGTTGTGAAATGAGGTTTTTCAATGTCTAGAAAACTACTTAACTCTGGATTAGCTCGAAATTGCCTAGTTGCATCTCGTAATTTTGAGACCAATTACGAAATTATTAGTGTGGCACTTTCGGTTTTGCCAAGCTTACTTCTGCCCGGAAAAAGGTTTTCTTTTAATTTCAAGAAAATAATTATCTCTAGATGAGTAAACCTAGTTGCAGCTCGTAAAAACCTGTTTTTTTGGCAATTCCGGAAATGATGCTTTCGGTTTTGCTGTGCTAACTTCTGACTAGAAAACGGTTTTCTTTTGATTTTTAAAAAACTACTGCGTTCTGGTTGATTTCGAAACTACCTAGTTGCAGCTCGTAAACAGCTCGAAACTTTGAGACCAATTTCGAAATTATTAGTTCGGCACTTTCGGTTTTGCTGTGCTTGCTCCTGTCCGGAAATTGATTTTCTTCACTTAACTGTGGATGAGAAAACCTATTTGCAGCTCGTAAAAAGCTAGATATTTTTTGGGAAATCGGTTTTCTTTTATTTCTAGAAAATTATTTCATTCCGAATTAGCTCGAAAATACCTAAACGTAGTCTCAATATTATAAATTCAATAATGTCTATCTGTTAAGCTTAGTTCTTCGCATTTCGCACGCGTTACTTTCCGACTTTCTTTAAGTGCTGGAATAGCTTAAAATTAATTTTGAACAGCTCGAAAATACACGAAAATGTATGCTAGTTGGTTTTTCGATATTCAGCTTATTTCTGGGACATTAAAATAGTGCCTCAGGTTTTACCTGCAGAAAAATATTTTCACATAGGAACTCTGCATATCACGATTTTCTCCGTCGTTTCAGAGACAAATTAGAGGGCCTGTTGTTGCACCGTTCCGACGTGAAGATATGGTGGCTCACCATTTTAGCTGTGAAAAAAATCTATTTTCGTGGGAACTCTCAAATGAGATAAAATAAAGTTTCATATGTTTTTCTCCGGAATTTAAAATTAACTTTTTGAGTTTAATTAACTCTTTATAATAATTGGTTTCAGATTGCTTTGACCGCGTTTCTATCGGCGATCAGCTGACAAACAGTGCCATCTATCGAAACATATCAGAACTAACAACGCTTGAATGTGAGAAAATTTGTAAGCAAGATAAAAAGTGCCTAACCTATGATTATGGGTAAGTTTGCATAGATGGCAGTAGCATGGTATCTACGGTACCTGAACCCTATTACGTGCTATTACTTACTCTATAAGTTAAGACCTTTAATGAGCTCTATTTTGTGGTAGATGGCCAACATTTTCACAGAACAAATAGTAACATAATTAAACAAGTCATAATTTAAGGGGGTCTCCTAATAATAAACAAGTTTTTGTTGTTTTTGCTCTACCTATTGAAAAAACGGTTAGTACCTAATGCAGACAAGCTTTAAACTTATATTAAGAACTCTAAAATACGACATCCAACAATAAAAATTGGCCGTATATTTGAATTAAAATAAAAAAAATATTTAAGGGAGACTCCCATACAGCAAACGTGATTTTTTTTTGCCGTTTTTATAGATAATGCCTACGGAACCCTTCGTGCGCGAGTCCGACTCGCACTTGGCCGATTTTTTATTTTATTTATGTGTTTTTCTTTTAATTAAATTGTAAGGTTGTGTTTCTACCTAGGTATATTGCACGTAATTAATATTCATCTATTAGCATAAGTGTATTAAATTTAAGTTAATCATAGTTTGGGTGTAAACCCCTTAGTTTATAAATATAGGTATGTAGGTATAACCTATGCATTTAAATAAATAAATAATGTAATAATATAAATAATATAGGCAGGTCTGGAAACGCCAAACAATTTAAGAGGGCGATATAGGCTAGAAAGCTAATTTCTGTAATTCTAACGCTGTGTATGTAAATGTACTATAAATCATTAGATAATGTCAAATACATTACTATGAGATATAAATGTTATATACTTCTTAAGTAATTTATACCGTAATGACGCCTTGAAAGTTTAAATTTTTTGTATGGAATTTAACGTTATTACCGTTTTGTAGTCACATTTTTTGACTTTTCGCTACAACTTAGAGTCTATGCACTAGATAACAAGCTATTCTAATTATTTAACCAACTCTCATTACAAGCAAATGCAAAACACGTTTTAAAAATTTGCACAAGTTTTGAAACAACGGTCACTTCCATATTTTTTATTGCATTAAATACAATAAATGAAAATCATTCAGTAAAGTAAAGTACTAGACAATAGCAAGTTTTATAACATTTATTTTTTTCAATGCTTTAGATGCTATAGTTTAGTCGCGGTCTAGCCTATACCCTAGCCTAGGTAGATTTTGATCTCTACAGAACATGGCGACGATTGTTTTTAGGCACCTCATAGTGCGAGATGTTTTTAGATTTCAATAATACAATTTCCTCCTTTGTGCATGCTTCTTCATCTAATTTTTCAATTAAATATTAAAAAACCTGTAAAATTCATTATAGAGTTTTATATATTCCTAATGCAAATTATTTTGACCAAAATAAGCGTACAAAAGTGAAGGTATTGGACAGATATTGTCAATGTTCTTATACTACGGAACCAAAAAGTAAGGTGTGTAAACATTGTTCTCGGCCGGTTTTATTTTTTGAATTATTTGTTAAAATCGTACCTATATGTCAATCAAGTGTCTGATTACAAAATATCTCCGGTACTGCAGATACAAGAGTTTTAGACTAAAATGTATGCAAGTAGGTATACGTAGGTCATAACTTTTTTGAACCGTGAAAATAGGTAAAGTACTTACTGTGGAATTCACGTGTTTATAGTATTCGGACCCCAAAAATATTAAGCAAAGTGATGAACTTGACATTTTTTAGGTAGGAAATAAATATAAATTTATGAAATAAAATGAATTTGTTAATGACCTCGAGTAGTAACTTTATTGCCATAAACGGCCTCCGGATTTATCGTCCATGAAGATAGGTTTCATCAGTAATTATATTAAAAAGGTATGATAAATTAATAACGATGCATTAATTCAAATTCCATTTGTTTCAAATTTAAATGCTTTATTTCTCAAAACTAGGATATCATATCACTTTTTTGAAGTCAATAAACTATAAGTTACTAGTTACTACCGTTTCGAAGTAAAAATGGCGTTCTGGCGAAAGAAACTCTTCAGCAGTCTTTCTTGATTAATCAATTAAAATAAACATGATCAAGTTAATTATGTTGATAATTTTTTTTTAATCCCTTGCATTTTTATCATCAAGGTTATCTTGAATTGTGTAATAAGCTTTTGCGACAAGTTTCTGTTTACAAAATTTTTGAACTTTTTTAAGTTTAATTGACATTTTATTTTTGTCAATACGGACACATTGTCCTTTAAATAATTTATCTATTTTCTTAAGCCTTGCGTGGATCAGAGCAAATTTGTGTCTATTTCGAGTGTTACGATTATGAATTATATTCTTTTTAAAGTAATCAATATTTTTATGAACATAAATTAAATTATTTAATATATACTGAGACGGTAAGGTTAAGAGCTTGATTTCCGTAAATTTATTTCTTAAAGAATGCCTACGGAGTAGATTGTTCGAACAGCCCTCTTCGGCAGCACGAAGATTGCTTTAATATCTGCTGCGTGTCCCCATAGTAAAATACCGTAGGACATCACACTATAAAAGAAGCTAAAGTATACTATCCGGGCAGTAGCTTTGTCCATAAGTTGACGAATCTTTTACAACGCGAATGCTGCAGAACTAAGCCTATTCGCCAATCTAGCTAGGTATATGTGGGCCCCACTGAAGCTTTGTGACTAGGGTAATACCTAAGAATACTGTATTATCTACAATATCTAACTGCTCCCCGTTTATAACACTGGTTCTTACCTGACTCACATTTGATGTTAAAAAAATTATACATTTGGTTATTTTGCTATTAAAGAGTAAATATTTCATGTTGAACCAAAGTGGACAACTTTAGTCAAACAGTTGTTAACCTTATTCAAAAAAGGTTTGCGTCTTTTAAATTCAAATAAAAGTGATGTATCGTCTGCAAACAAGACTATCACATGACTGCAGCCATGGGCAGATCATTAATGTATATAAGAAATAGGAATGGCCCAAGAATGGAACCTTGTGGAACACCAATTTTAATGTTTGATCCAGAGGAGCGCTAGCCCATTTACGTCAACTGTCTAAATTCTATTGCCCAGATACGAGTTGATTAGTTTAACTGCAGTCCTCTTATTACTACAGTGTTTTAATTTCCTGATTAAATTCAATAAAGATTATAATGTCTGGAATTAAAGGTATGGGCCCAATACTGGACATCCATCTATGACTTATGTAGCTGAGAATTAATGACACGTTACAGTCAGGGGTACATAATGAATAGTCGTCCACAATCGGCTGCTTTGTGTTTGGAGGGGTTCTGGATGGAGGTGGGTGTGGCGCATAGACGTGTAAATGTCAGTGTGTTTACACATATTTACATAAATTTTGAGTATTTGGTAGCCTGGGTCCTTCGTGATTAATGGAAAAAGCTGTACACCTGGGTAGTTTCTTGTCTCTTCTTCTTCCCTTAGTCTTGTTTCCTAAGTGACAGTACGTTAAATCGTGTGCATTTGTTGCCTTTGTGATGCACCCTCTCGCATTTGAAGCCTCTCTCGCGCCAGGTGCCCTATGGTGCATTGCAGCGGGGTATTAATACTATATTTATTATATTATTATACTGGTACCTATGTAAGGCTATACAAATTTATGTGTATATTTTCTAATCGTATTAATTTTTGATACACTGTGTTTTGTGTGTCTTTGTGTATGAACTTACCTATGTACCTGTTGTTCCTAACGGCTCCACCGGTGCTGAATTGGTGTAGGATTACTACGACCACTCCCAAATTATAGAAAGAATGTTGCAATAGCAAGCTCTTCCTGTGGCTATAGGTCATTCCTGCATAAACTTTTATTTTTACGGAATAATAGTCTAGTATACGTCCTACTCCGTCTCTTCAATTATCCCTGTGCGAAGTTTTAGCTCAGTTGGATGCTCCTTTGTGACGTGATGCAGGGACAGAAGAACAGTCATCGGTTTAGGATTTCAAATTCAACTCCTCAATTATGGAAAAAAAACCGACTAATACTTGACGTTTTCAAGTAGCTTTTTACTTTCCCGGGACTCAAACTATACAGCGGTTTGAGCGTGAAGCGGTAACAGTAAGAGTTTCTTTCGCATTTATAGTATTTATTATTATATTTTATTCATGAACAGAATGTGTTCGGTAAAGTTAAGCGATGACGCAACGTCCTTTTACTTGGTACGACATTACCCGTCCCCGAGTGCAAATTAGTTCTAGAATAGTCGCAGTGGACTTCAGACGCGTACTTAATTAAGTTCTCGCGTTCTATCGGAAATACCAACGTCGTGGCATCGACGCGACTTTGGTGAAATTGAGTTTTACTGAGGTTATTGAAAATTTTAACGGCATGTGTACAAGGGACATTCCAGCTGGTGGTCTCGTTGTGTTTTTGAACGTAAAATAGCGACGCGACGCACAGGTAACACTACACTTTTTTTCCTGTTAAATTCTCTTATGCAATGGGCATTAATATCCTTAAAGTAAAATTCTTCTAATTAGCTTGGCCCCCTAACCGACGATAGAACAGACTGTCAGTCATATCATATAAGGTTGGTCATAAATGTACAAGCTGGTAGCATAACGCGGTTTTTGATTTACGGGCCTCTGGGCTATGACTAACCTTATGCGTCGATAAGTAAGTTAGGTAGCTATTTATTAGCTAGTTTGTTTGATTGAAATATAGGAATTTAAGTTAGGTATCTATTCTCTATCTCGAGGTCTTGTCATCGTTTATTGATCCCCTAAAAGTGGCCACATTTAGCATAAATAAAAAATTTAGCGACCCAGTACATAAATATTTTTAAATATCTTATTTCAATTTTTGATTCTGTTTTGAACTAGGTAGAAAGCAAAATTAGATGTCTAACGGTGGTGTCAGATAGTGTATCTTAGGGCCTTTATTCCGGTTACGCTTTTCTATGACTCACTCACGAAACGCCTGTTCCCGTGGGATGTTAGGAAAAAAAGTGTATAAGAACATCATATAATAATTCTTTTCGTTCTGCAGACAAAAACATTCTACATAGACAGATAATTTTTAGATATAGAGGTCTTACAGCGGTGATACAGACGTTACTGAACTCTTCTGCTGAAATTCGCAAGCAAACTGCGTACGAGGCTAGGACCACGGCTCGTAATAATAAGGAACCGCAAAGTTGAAACGCAAATTAAATGCCGTCTCGAGGTTCAGTAATTAAGCAACTGCCAGAGCTAAATTCTAATTCATCGGCAAAATAGGTGGGCAGCTTGCAAGCTATCCGTCTGGGGGTCATGCTTTCTGGTCGCCTGCTAAAGCCGCCAAAGGGAACTTTTGCCAGTCGTCGTTACCACCGCTTGGTACACGAAAAAAAACCGATGGTGTCTTGGCCCATACTGCTAAAGCGAAAGCCGATCTACTGGGCAGTCTCTTTGCCTCAAACTCGAATATGAACGACGAAGGCACCTACTATACCCTGGTGCGGTAAGACCATGACCGGAAATCTCCATTACACAGCGGGAGTTAAGGCGAGTGTTGCTTTCTCTAGATGTTCATAAGTCGAGTGAGCCAGACGGCTACCCAGCTGTGGTGCTTAAACAGTGTGCACCTGAATCATGTCCTGTACTCACGCGCCTCTTCGCGCTTTCCTACCACACTAGGCAATTTCCGTCTTTATGGAAGACTAAAAATCTGATAGATCAGATCCATCGAATTACAGGTCTATCGCTATTACATCTTTTATCTCCAAGGTGATGGAGCGTGTGATTACCATACAGCTTCTAAGATACCTAGTAAAACATGACCTGGTCCGCGACCGTCAATATGGCTTTCGCTATGGTCGCTTGAGTGGTGACCTTCTAAAGTATCTCTCACAATGATGGGCACTTACCATTGACAGTCAGGGAGAGGCATTGGCATGTAGCCTGGACACAGCGATGGCGTTCGATTGGGTCTGGCACCGGGGTCTTCCGTCGAAGTTGTCATCTTACGGAGTGCCCGAGGGTTTGTGCAAATGGGTGGCTAGCTTTTCGTCCAGCAGACGCATACGGGCTGTAGTTGTTCTGATAGCATGGTCATTGATGCTGGTGTCCCGCAGGGCTCTGTGCCGCTCCTACGCTGTTTCACCTGCATATCAATGACGTGTTGTTCATACGTAATCAGACGCTTATTTCTCGGGCCATGCAAACATCCCTCGTTCCGTTGTGTAGAAAAAGCGCGGAAAACTTGTGTCTCAAATCGAGACCACTATGTCCAAGGTCTCTGATTGAGGACGGAAAAACTTGATCTGATTCAATCCTACAAAGACATAAGTCTGCAGGTTCACCGCTAAGAAAACTCCATTCACTGAGGTCCCACAATTCCATAACACTTTCCTCACCAACACCAAGAGCATTGAGAGCCTTGGTGTTGACATCTGCAGCGATGTTCAGTTCCGAGATAATTTACAAGACAAGGTGAAGCTGGCGTCCAAAGAACTTGGTATACTCAACACAGCGAAGCAGTACTTCCCCTCGGGGCAATGGTTGCTGCTTTACAAGTTGCAAGTCCGGCCCCATATGGAGTACTGCTGCTATCTCTGGGCGGGTGCAGCCGGATACCAGCTTAGCCCTTTTTACTCGGTTCAACGACGGGCTTTGAGAGTTGTGACAATCCCAAACTCACAAACCGTATTAAACCCTTAAGTCT
Source organism: Apoda limacodes (assembly GCA_946406115.1). NCBI lineage: Eukaryota > Metazoa > Arthropoda > Insecta > Lepidoptera > Limacodidae > Apoda > Apoda limacodes. Next base: position 46,965,543 of record OX291540.1, read on the forward strand.
GAGAAGAGACTGTGCCTCCCGGTGTGTGTTCTACTGCTTGTATAATGGGATTTGTTCTGAGAAATTGTTCGAAATGATGCTCACGGCTACTTTCTACCATTGCACCGCTCGCCATCGGCAGGGAATTCATTCTCACACTTTAGAACGGAAATGGTCGCGTACGTGCTGTTTCAGACAAAACTTCCTTGCGCGAACGCTTGGGTCGTGGAATGAGCTCCTTGCCAACGTTTTCTCTAAGGACTACAATAAGGGTTTTTTCCAAAAAGAAGGTTTTAGAATATTAAAGGGTCGGCAACACGCGAGTGATACTCCTGGCGACCGCTTACCATCTGGCAGACCGTGGGCTTGTTTGCCACATTAGTGGTATCAAAAAAAACAACACGCGTCAGTTGTTTCAGACACCTTACTGTAAAATTTCGTATCAACCATACGCCATAGTGAGAAACTTGGTTTTTAAGTAGTTTAATAAAAAATGTACATAAAATTATTGAGTACCAATATTCAGTACAAAAACCCTATGGTGGCCTAGGGTTCGATCTCACCTAGTATACTAAAGGGCGGATGTTCAAGCTCGGTGTGTACCAATAAGACTTACTTATTTTCTTATGATAATACAATATTCACTCTATTAGGTGAAGGCAAACATCGAGAGAAAACCTGCATATGTCTGGTGAGGATAGCCCGTGCCTCAACAGTTGATAAGGAATTTTCTTTCAAAGTGTGTTTTTTTTACAGGGTTGGGGCAAAAGGCAACGCAACATGCAATCTCAGCAAAGTAAATGAAACAGAATTGAATAAAAATAAATTGTTGATAAAAAATCCTGATTATGACGTATTTGTGCGTCGAATACGATGTGAACAAGCACCACCAAGACCACTACTACAACAACAATCTGATGATCCTGAAAGTGGAAATCCACATCGACCAGTTTATCGTCCTGAAGATGATGATAAACGACCACTAGCAGATATTGTCGACTATCCTAATAAACCAAGTAGACCTAGACCGAATGATAGACCCATTAACAACGACGAAAGACCAGATGATTACTTTAATCCAAAACCGGACTATTTGAACCCACCAAGCTATGGGGACCATAGACCACAAGAAGCGCCTTTAAGACCTGAAAGACCCTATCGAAATCAGACACTTTTAGGTACAAGACCAGATCCCTCCGATATCTTATATTTCCATGATCCATATGCAAGACCACCAAGATATCCTCAAAGCAATAGACCAGATGCACCATATCCTGCTTATCCAAATGATGATTCCTATAGTGGATATGGGTTTAGACCAGATAGACCGTATGGTCCAGAAGAAAAACCTCCTTATCAAAATGTAAACAGACCAAACAAACCAAATGAAAAACCTCAACAATATTGTTGTAATTATAAACCTTCTAAACCAGATGGAGATGCATCAAGACCAGATCCGTACGGTCAGGGTCATCCAACTGGACCCATAGGTCCTCCAGATCCACCACAAAGACCAAGGCCACCTAACTATCAAAATCAGCAAAGTAGTTACGACGATAATTATCTTCAAGTTATAATACGTGACCCACCGAGACCACTAAATTATGGACATGGCTGTGATCACACTTATGGACCTGGTGGAAATGGAGGCAATAACTACGCAAGCAGCTACAGTCAGGAAAGCGGGTATTCTAGTCATAGTTCAAACTCCCAATTTCAAAATAGCAACTCTCAATTCATTGGAACCATAACTGAAATTGACACTAATGGGCAAAGTGTAACGAACCGACCTCAAAACTCTGGTATTAATAGGCCATTGAGACCTGATTATGGAAGTCAGAGTTCAGGCTATGGTGGCAGTAGTCAGTTTGCTACTGATCAAAATTACGGAACAGGATACGGGCCACAGAGACCACAAGATACCAATAGACCTGCTTATGGCATCAGTCAAGGCAATTCTGAAAGTCAAGGCTCATATAGTGGCCAGAGCCAATCTACCGGCAGCCAAGCTTCATATGTTGGCGGAAGTCAAGCTTCTTATGGTGATGATAGACCACTATATGGCAACAGCCAGGGTGCTTACGATAGTACTCAAGGGTCGTATGGCAGTAGCCATAGTGGTTACGGCGGTCCAACAGCAGTTGGAAGTCAGGTTACTTATGGTGGCAGTCAGTATTCGTATGGCGGCAGTCAATCCTCATTTGGTATTAGTCAGTCTTCGTATGGTGAAAGCCCATCCTCTCATGGTGACAGTCAGTCTTCGTATGGTGGCAGCCAATATTCAAACGGTGGTAGTCAGTCCGCATATGGTGTGGTTCAATCTTCATATGGTGGAAATAGTCAATCATTTGAAAGTAATCAAGATAAATATAGTAGCCATAACAGTGCACATGGAGGCTTAACTAACTATCATGAAAATAATCAAGGATATAGCTTTGGTCCTGCAAATGATAAATATAGACCTCAATATGGCAACCGACCCTTTTCTGGTAACAATCAGTTCAGTTCAGGATATGGTTCCCAAGACTTTAATATAAATGTTAATGGCAACCACGGGTCTACTAATGACTACAAAGTCAATAATACAAAACCAAATAATCAAACAAATCCCAAGCCAGATAGACCAGAAGAACCCGACAATACTGGCTACAGACCTGATAAGCCTGACAATAAGCCTGTTAACAGACCGGGAAAACCTGGTGACGATTTTGATAGGCCTGACTATGATAGACCCGATGACCCTGGTTATAGACCAGATTGGCCTAATAGACCTAGTTATGGTCTTGATAGACCTGATGAGCTTGCTTATATACCTTATAGACCTGATGGACCTAGTTATGGCTTTGATAGGCCGGATATGTCTGGGTACAGACCTGATGGCCCTGACTACAGACCTGGTCTCCCTGATGACTCCGGCTACGGCCCAAATAGGCCTGATTATAATCCTCATGAGCCCAGCTATAGACCCACTAATCCTGATAATTCTGGTTATAGTCCTGCTAATCCTAATAACAGACCAGATCAATATAGACCCAATGAGCCTGGTAATAAACCTGATAAATCAAGGCCTAATAGGCCTGATTTAAAACCTGTATATGAAAATGAGTCAGACAAACCAATTAAAGGACCCCATTATGATATTAAGCCGAATGGTCAAGTGATCGGTTCGAATCTAATTAGCATCAGTGACTATGGAGGACCAGGAAGCAGACTTCCAGGACCAGATTTCTCATACAAGGGTGAGTTATTATTACACTAGACTTTGCCCGCGGCTCCGCCAGCCCTAAATTCGGTTATCGGCGTGGAACTCCTTAATTAACTCCAATTGATTAATTAATTAGTTATACCAATGAATTGCTATAGCATGCTATAGGTGCAGCAAAAGTTTGTTTAACTCTCTTTTAGTGATTTCCGCAGGAACTTTTGAATTTTTATGGGATAAAAAGTAGCCTAAATGCTATTCCAGGACCTAACCTATATGTATGCCAAGTTTTATCCCGATCAGTTCAGTGGTTGAAGCGTGATTGAGTAACAAACATCCATCCAGACATACAAACTTTAACATTTATAATATTAGTAGCATTAAAAAATAATAAATTTATATTATTCCTGCATGTGCTTGATGCCGCACTGAAAACGACTCCTACATTTAATACGACTTTTTAGGTTTCATATATAAATATTTATAGGGGTTACAACATTTTAAGGCAGCAGCTGATCTTAGAAATATCCCTCCGCGGTGTAGCCGTTTCACAACGCGATTTTTACAAGTGGCTTCTTTTCGTTAGATATATGTGCTATTTGCTTTGTAATGTAAACTTCCGGGCTAGGGGGACACCTTGGAAGTATGTGTGGTGTGAGCCTGAATTGTAGGATAAGATTCTTAGAATTTGCGGGATGAATGATTTTCAAGCTCGCAAATCCCGGTATTTGCGTGCATAGGTGTATTTTGCTCGTTTTAATTAATCAAAAATCATAGCCTGTATGCTGTTATTACTTTTATTTATCAGGGGCGGCCCTAAGGCAAACTAGGCACATGCCTAGGGCGCGAGGTTACTAAGGGGCGTTCGATTATTTTTTTTAAATAACAAAAAAAAATTGTCAATGTGAATACCTATACACCTGCTCACACAATATAAAAGATTTTATAACTCTACAGAGACGTAGAGCTTCCAAAGCTTGTTCTGCCTTTTTGATTATCCCTATAACGCCTGATCTATACATACGTATGTATCTATCCATAGTATAAAACAAAGTCGTTTCCCGCTTTCTGTCTCTATCTACCCTTAGATCTTCTAAACTACATACGCAACGGATTTTTATGTCGTTTTCACTATCATTCAGATAATTTCTTCCGGGTGGTTTATAGATAGATAGATAGATAGATAGATAACTCTTTATTAATCACCAGTATTTAAAAAGTAAGTAAGTGGGTGGTGAATTGCATGCACAGCAAAGTATTATACATGTATATTATTTATGTATATAAATAAATGAATTACATATACATATATGATACAATACATAAGAATACATACAAAAATTAACATTTATACATATTAAATATATAATTATATATATAATATATAATATTATTTTCGGATAGGAATGTGACAAATAGATAAAAGAATCTAATATTTTTGAACGTCCATATGGTTGGAGCACTTTTAACGGAAGTAGGCAGCACATTCCAGAGTTGTATAGATCTTACAGTAAAAGAAGAGTTATAGAAATTTGTAGAATGTGATGGAGTTTTAAGGAGTGTTTGTGTTGATGAACGAAGATTTTGATTTAAACTTCCAACAAATTGGAATCTTTCTTTTAGATAAACTGGAGTCGATGGATTGAACAAATATATTATAAAGAAAAGAAAGATAGTGAATATTCCGGCGAAGGCGAATTTTGAGGCCACTTGAGCTTTGTTGAGCGAAATTCATAGATATGATTTGCGTAACCCAAATATAAATCTTATACATAAGTTTTGAAGACGCTCAAGTTTATTTAGTTGTTCCTCAGAGAGATTTGTATAGCTAGCGTCCGCATAATCGAGCATAGGAAGAAGAATAGAGTGAGCAAGTGCAATTTTAGTGGCAATCGGCAAGAAATTGCGTAAGCGTCTTATAGAACTTACAGCTGCAAATAACTTTTCACTAACTTCCTGGATTTGTGATCTCCAGGAAAGAGTACAGTCAAGAATAATACCTAAGCTTTTAACTGTTTTACTATAAGGTATGTGGCTACCGTCAAGTGAAATTGGTGGAAGTAATGAGAAATCAAGTTTATTGATAAATTTAGGACTTCCCAATATGATGACCTGAGAGGATGTAGTTGTAAACCATAATATTTTTATTTATTATTTTTTAATTTTTAATATTAGTTAACCGTATTATAGGTATAATTAATGCATTTTATGTTTACAGAAAACATAAAATGTTTAATCAAAATGATGTACTACACTGAATTGTGTATCTGAAATGTCCCTTGTCCCCATGTACCTGATGGCCTATGTCTATATCCTTCGGATATAGTATAACCATTTATACAATTGATTTATTTGTGGTTTCTACTTTCGCAGTTACTTTGACCAACATATTATATTATATATATTATAACATATTAAAACTATATATATTATAACATATTAATCCTTATCAAAAAATAAAATAAGTAGGTTACGTTGGGCATTTAACCTAAAGTACCTGGAAGAACGAAGACTGGAAGTAGCTGTGTCGGTAAAAATAATAGTATTACTACTCGCCAATAGATGTCAGGAAGAGTCATAGTTTTGTATTTATCATTGCCTGAAAACACGGACGAAATGACGTTGACCAATAAAACCTAGCTACATCGATTTATCGTCCCCGAAACACCACCCCTACACCGACTTTTATGAAAATCGTTGGAGCCGTTTCCGAGATTCAGATTATAAACCTATATATATATATAAACATATATTCAAGAATTGCTCGTTTAAAGGTATTAGATAAAATTTACAGTTTCTCGTCCTGTGGTTCCTGTTTTTACAGAAAATCCTATGCATACCCACTTAATATTTTAGAGGATATCGCAGATTTTAAATTGACCCATAGTAGTGATACATTTCTAAATTATAGGTGGACATTATTATTAGTGGGAAAATAGTAACTAAAAATAATTTTGTAACAAACTTCTGTTATTTTACGTATTTATAAATTACTTGTTTTAATAACATTAAATATATCTAAATGAAACGTTAAATATAGCTTTTGAAATATCTTTAAAACTTACAAACCGATTTTGTACAAAACAATATTTATTGGTTGGTAGTATTACAGAGCCCTTTTATCTTGATTTTTTTCAGATCACTAGGCTTAAGAGTTAGACGGGGGACACATTTCTTTTCCTCTGAAAGTTAATAACCCGCAAATATAAATATTTAAGAAAAAAATTAAGAATCTCAAATGCATTTAAATACTGAGATTATACATCACTCCTAGGGCAGGTGTGATACAAAAGCGTTGCGGTGAGAAAGAAGATGTAATAACAAAGATTGAGAGAAGGTATGTTAGGGTGATTTGGGCGTATTGAGAGGATGAATGAAAGTAGATGCAAATCATGAGGAAAATGTCAAGGGAAGGGTCGTTAGAGGGAGATCCAAATTGAGTTCGCTTACAGAAAAGACGAGGGAGTTCTATGAACCGTCGTACGCATATAAAAGAAAGTATGGATACGAGCGAGATCACCAAACGATGTAGCCAGACCACCAGGATTGTAGGAAGATGAAGAATTTCTTGCCTCTCTGCCTACACTTTTGGGAAACAAGCGTGTTATTATGCCTGCATGTAAAAATGCGTGTTGAAATTTCGAATAGAAACTTAATTAGTCGTTGCAATAGGGGTTAAAGTATGAATTACCGTTTCGTAATGAAAAATTAAAATATTTTTTTGTAGGATGAAAGTTGCCCGGTGACACTCAAGCTGTAGTGACTTGCTAATATTGTGCCACAAAAAAATTATTTTCATCTCGTGCTACCGACATGCCGCTAACAAAGTTTTCCAACATGCATCGATGTGAAGCCGATTAAGTTGTCAACAAGAAAGCCGCCGACATTTGTCGCAAAATCATTGCATATTAGCGTTTCCAACTGTCCCGTATTTTACGGAGCTTCCCATATTTACAAAAATCGACCATTTTTCACTACAATTTTGATTGTTTCTTTTTAAAAATGTATCACTTGGTGTTCAAAAAATATAATTTATATATGAAAGGTACTTTTCACGAGCAGTAGCGTTATCATGGTATAGTAGGATTTGTTGCAAATGTGTCAATATTGTGGGATATGCTAACGTCAAATCATTCCCCTAAATCTTTGGTAGTAAGACACGGATCGGCTTCCATCATCCATCTTCACATTAAAAGGTAAATGTTAATACAATTAAAAGACGTAAAATGTAATGTTTTATATCTTAATTTAGAATGTTATAGTTTCGTTTGAAAAATGTTTTCTGACACAACGTAGGTTTAATTGGTTCATCACACTTAATCGTAAACAGTGTCATTACGTGCAGGTAAAGTGCAAAGACCTTAATTACTACCACAGGATTTTTCTTTCTACAAAATTTTACAAAAAACTACTGTGTTGACTTAAATAATAGTGGGTAAAATGGTGATAAAAGGACTCGATCTTATAAGTTTATTCTATAATGAAAATATATAATTACCTAGTTCATATCTATTATACTCGTAGTACCTGGGCGGGCTAGGTACTTCTTTTTTGAAAAATCGTGTTTTTTTTCAAAACTTGCGTTTTTACAAAAATTACAACTATGCAGGTATGTAAATATGTATGTATGTAAAAAAATCCTGTCTGAATACAAAATTTCATACAAATTTTTAGAGCCATTATCGAGATACCCAAATAATAATAATAAAACTCTTTATTGAAGTAATTTTGTACATAGGCGAACATAATGCGTACAGGCATTTTCTAACAGATAACCTTTGGTAATGTAGATATAAATAAGGGGTTGTGCAGTGTTTTTTGTAATAGATGGTAGTAGCTTTAATAATGATAATAGATTTAGTGATAAAAGATAGTATATAAAAACAATATCATAAATTTATTCAATTTATATTATTAGTATAGATATTCAAGAACAGCTTGCAACTCCTTGATTATACTTAAGAAGTTTTGCAATAGCAAGCTATAACTGTAGCTAAAGTTCGTTTAAGTGTTGTATTTTCAAGGATAAAAAGTAGCATACGTCCTTTGCCACATTTTTAACTATTTCTGTGCCAAACTTTAGCTCAATTCGATGCTCCGTTGCGGCGTGAATTAGAGACAAACGCAAACCAATAAACTTTTACATTTATAATATTAGTAGAATTGTATCGAGGATTTTGGAAGGTTATGTCCTATAGTAGCCAGACGAGAACAAAGGGTTAGTCTGCATACATTAAGTATGGTACAGTGGTTTTTAACAAAGTGCATGCGAGGTCGTTGATTTTGGAACCTGAGAATGATTTAAAATGAAATTATAGGCTTACTCTACTCTGAATTCAAATCATTAGTTACTTTTTTAGAATAAAAAAAATAAACAAAGCTCAGATACGATAACACTAATGATTAAGCAAAAAATTAAAATAAACATAATAATATCATAAACATACATAGCATATATATAAACTAGTGAGAGAAATGAGAAAGTCAAGCGGGGCGCGGAAGGCTCAGGAAGAGATATGGGTAAGGCCTACGTTCAGCAGTGGACGTACAGTGCGGTTTCAGAGAAACTTCCTCCCGCGAACGCTTAAGTTGTGGAATGAGCTCCCTGCCAAGGTTTTCTGCAAGGACTACAGTATGGAGTTCTTCAAGAAAGAAGTTATTAGATTTCTGAAGGGTCGGCAACGCGCAAGTGATACCCCTGGTGTTGCAAGCGTGTAGGCTACGGTGACCGCTTACCATCAGGCGGGCCGTAAGCTTGTTTGCCACCTTAGTGGTATAAAAAAAAAAAAAAAAAAAAAAATACATAATATTAGGCTTGTTTTACACACAATTCTTTTGCTTTATCAAATCGCATCAATGCTTACATACACATCCGAGTTGCGTCTGACAACGATTAAGAGTAGGTATACTTGACCTAACCTTTTCTGAGAACGAAACGGAGGTCTACCTTTCATTAATCTTTGCTTCATAAAGTTTCGTGAATCTCCTTTCGTTCATTATCTGAACATGAACATTAAATAATTTATGTTCTCAATATTTGTCAAGACATCTTCCTTCACTTCATTACTTCACTCTCGTATCACATTTTTGTTATTCTTTTTTCTTTGTTTATACCCCAAACAGATCCTACTTCTCATATTTTTCGGGCATTTATTAAACTTTTACACTTTGAAAGCCAACCTGGTTCAGTAAGTAATAACCTGTCGTGTGAAGGGGGCGTGGGCTCGATCCCCGCACAGACACACAGGTCAGAAAGGAATATTGGTTAAAATTTCATTTCGTTCTCGATGCGGTCAGTTATTAGCATCACCACACCGCGGGGAAGGTTATCGCTGGAAAACATTTAAAATAACATTGTGATTTTTTCCGAAATTGACTGTGATGATGAATTGGGATTGGACTTTTAGGTAGTAGATAAAAATTTGTTTGTAGCTTCCATTTGTAATATTAGTATGCATTTCCTAGTTTTTAGTACTCGTTAGTATTTAATTAAAGTAGGTTGAACCTTACGATGGTATCTGGCCTATCGACAAATTTTTGTCGCGATAGTACAAATCGGAATGTGGAAGCCTGACTCGTTTTTGGCCGGTTTTTTTATTCAAATTAGTTTAAAAGCACTCCCTTATCTATTATTCAATAACGCAATCTAAACTGCCCATGACCTCTGATTCACATCCTACAGTTTTACTGAAAGTGATGTCATAATATTCATCATGTGGTGGCACTCAGAAAAAAAATGGGTATATTTTTTATTGTTATAGACTTTTTAGACCTTGATGGTAAGACAATAGGTCGGGCAGCGTAAGTGCCCAGTTCACGCTTCGTTTGTGCACTTCAGTAGCCTTTACATATAATACAAATCGCATTTTAACAAGTACAAAAAGTAAGCACGTCTTATAAAGCCCGCTCCACATCCTCTGCAAGAATTTTTCGCTTAAGATCGCTGAGACGAGACAAAGTCTCGATATGCCTACATTTTCGTCCCAGACACTATCTAGTAGCTGTCGTCTATGTTTCCAATTTATGTGTGTTATTGTGCTTCGGCTACAATACCAATGATATTATTTGCATATCTCACTATTTTAATCGCATTCCATATTAACACAATTGGAAAAGAAAATTGATTATATAAACTATATATCAATAAACTCGCGTCCATGTAAATATCCGGATAGCGAATTTCCACTTTTTTTATTAAACCAGATGTGACAAAAATTTGGCTATCAGGGAAAACGTAAAATTAAATCATCGGGTATAGGTTCACTACACCACGACAAAGCCCTCGTTTTAACCTCAGGCACTATGTCAAGTTACTTCTAGAGATATTCATTATATTTTTTAGTACTAAAAAACTTTTTAATTAATAAAACAACCGGCGTCAAAAAGATGCACTAAAAAGGTAAAAATAATTACTTATTTCCAAAAATCTGATCTGAATCACAGTTAGAAAATGATGTCATACAAGCAAAGTGTGTTATAAACTGCTACATAGGTACATAGACACCAACTTCAAACTGTAATTCAGATCAGATTTTTGGAAATAAGTAATTAGTTTTACCTTTTTAGTGCATCTTTTTGAAGCCGGTTGTTTTTTTAATTAAAACGTTTTTATTTTTTTCTTTTCAGTGACGAACTCGTAACAAAAGTTTTATACAATCATCAACATAAAAGGCGTTTCACCAGTTCCTTTTTTCTCTAAAAGTTTTAGTTTTAAATTCACTATAATAATATGGGACCACCTGGAAAGTATAACCTTTTAAATAAAAAAAAAAAAATCTCAAATCGGTCCAGGCGTCTTCGAGAAATCGAGTAACATACACAAAAAAAGTCTTCGACGAATTGAGAACCTCCTCCTTTTTTGAAGTCGGTTAAAAAATAATCCTTTAGTGACTTATGTCACGTGGAAACAATAACGATTTTGTTTTTCTAAGATACTTATTGGGCACAATATGGTACTGACTGAAGTGGTTGGTATACGAGACAATAAAAAACCATCGACTCAAAAATTATAATAGGTATTCTACATTGCTGCCTGACAAAGAAAATGTATTCGTTCACGGATTGAAGTTTTAGCAAATCAATTTTTTTTATAATTTCATTAGAGGATGAACTTTTTGGTAATTTGTCTTATAAATATCAAAACAAATTAGACAATAGCTGTCTTAAACCTATACTTTTGAGAATCTCATAATTCTTTTTAGATATAATAGACAATGGCGAAGGTCTTATAAAATAGCTGTATAGTATAAAGATAAATATGACGTAAAACAATAAGGTCCCTTCACAATAATGTAAAGATTCTTAATTTAAGATTTCTATCTTAAGATTGGCACAAGTTACAAAAACTAGGAGCGTTTATTATTTTTAAGTGTATCTGAGTATGTATTCGTCATACCATGGGGTATAGTTCCTTCAGTTGACGTAGGTACACGTTACTTTTTTAAAGTTTCAAAAAATATAAAAACATACGAATGTAATAAAATAATATGTATAATAATAATAAATCATTTAATAATGTAATTTAAGAAATTGAAATTTTTTTAAATCTTGTTTTGTTGGAAACGGCCACTGGGATTAAATATATACTCATATTGGGCGGTGCCGAAACTACTAAATCTGGTAAATATGTGAATATAAAACGTCAGAGGAACAAGAATAATAAAAGGCTTCCTATGATTTATCAGTTCATTTAGCCTTTAGCCTGGTATTTTTAATCCAATTAAATCGGTATTACGTTGGTAACTAATTTTGCGTCAGTCATAAACAGAGAAAAATCTCAAGCTTAACCCTAAATGGAACCACCCATAAGGTCTCTGAATTAGCTTGAACATGGTCATGTCATATGACATAAGCTAATTTTAACGTGCTCTCCGAAACAGCAGAGAAGTTCAAAAAATGTTTCACTAAGCGGTCACCCAACGCTGCTTTATTGGAAAAAAAATTACCAAAAAAAGGTAATTTATGAAAGATTTGTGAAGATGTCTTTGAGTTGTTAACTTGTACCACAGCATACCTCTGAAGTAGTAAATTGCGAATTGCTTTGGGCTAAATTGTTTAGACCTTCCATTATGTAGTCATTCATTGTAGGTATCGAGGAACTAAATGAATGAATTCAACCAACCTATGTTTCAGTTGTAAGGCAATATAGATACCTACACATTTTTTTTTAATTAGTTAACAAAATTCGAGGATATGTACCTGCAGTCATTACTATTAGATGAATTGTTAGGGGCACAGAGGTACTGCGACAACTACGTTTAGGTGCACCTCAAGACGTTTGGGGGATCGTACATTGTTTCCCACAACTCGATCCGTTCCTCTGATGGTCATCCGTTCCTTTTATGATTCCTTCCATGATCCTTATGTTTTATCTTGTTTCGTTTGTGACGTCTGTCTTCAATTTATTATTAAAAAGTATTATCTTTAATAAAATTACGAAAACGAATAAAAATTTATTCGGGTAATATACTTTCATTATTTTCTATATGCCATTTCGCATAACATGGTGCACCGTGTGTCGAATTTGTAAATTTTGATCCTAAAAATCGAAAATAAATCATATAACACTTCTATATAAATAATATTAAATAAACAAAAATTTGGATGAAGATAGGTGAAAAATCAACTAAAAAGCGTTTTATCAATTATTTTACTCTTTAGTATGGAAAAATTATTGATTAAGAGTTTATATAAAAAGTCGTATGTTTTTGATCTGTGGCATTTTGCTATAGATTGAGAGTTCGATAGTAATAAACAAGGTAATAAGATTTTTAGGGATGGATTTAGGAATATCAATGTTAAAGGCATGACATTTGTAACTGTCAGATTAAAATTGAATATTTATAAATATTGTTTCATGATTTTTGCGGTAGGGGCCGAAATATATATATATATATATATATATGTGCCATAGACTGGGATAGATTGCGTGAATTTTATGCATCGTACCCGAAGAGGAAGCTCTCCTTAGCTCAGAAGATCCTGACGTCTGCGCTGTCACTGACACTGACAGCTGCGGGTACAAAACTAAATTAAAGCTAAATTCCAATTTATCGGCAAAATGGGTGGGCTATGTCTCTGACATTCATGCTTTTTGGTCACTTGCTAAAGCTGCCAAAGGGAACTTTTGCCTGTCGTCGTTATCATCACTGCGAAAACCGATGGTGACTTGGCCCATAGTGCTTAAGAGAAAGCCGATCTACTGGGCAGTCTCTTTGCCTCAAACTCGAATATGAACGACGAAGGCGCTGTACTACCTACTATACCGTGGTGTGGTAAGACCGTGCAGGAAATTCCCATAATACAGCGGGAGGTACGGCGAGCGTTGCTTTCTCTAGATGTTCATAAGTCGAGTGGGCTAGACGGCATCTCAGCTGTGGTGCTTAAACAGAGTGCTCCTGAGTTATGACCTGTACTGACGCGCCTCTTCGCGCTTTCCTACCACACTAGGCAATTTCCGTCTTCATGTATTCATTACAGTCTATCAGTATTACACCTCTCCTCTTTACAGTCTTGGAGATGCTTATTACACGGGCCATGCAAACATCTCTCGTTCCGTTATGTAGAAAAAGCGCGGAGAACTTGTGTCTAAAAATCGAGACCAATATGTTCAAGGTGTGTGACTGAAGGTGGGGAAACTTGGTCTGATTCCTGTGTGTGCTTTTCTACTGCTTGTATAATGGAATGTGTTCTGAGGAATTGTTCGAAATGATGCCTACAGCTACTTTCTACCATGGTACCGCTCGCAGGCAGGGCAGGGAATGCATCCTCACACCTTAATGGTCACGTACTACTTTCTTCAGAGAAACTCTCTCCCGCAAACGCTTAGGTTGTGGAATGAGCTCCTTGCCAAGGTTTTCTCTAAGGACAGTAGTTTGGTACAGTATGGAGTTCTTCAATAAAGAAGTTATTAGATTTTTGAAGGGTCAGCAACACGCAAGTTATGCCCCAGGTGTTCCAAACGCTCATAGGTTGCGGGAACCGCTTGTTTGCCACCTTAGTGGTATATATATATATATATATATTTATGTATGCGTATATATATCTTTGTATATAAAATCTCTGTTTCCCTAGTCCTGCCATAACTTCCAAACGACTGCGCCAAATTGTGTTATTTTCTTTATTTTTTGTTGTGCGTTCATTATTGTTAGGGCAAGGTTTGTATGAAGGGATCAAGTGCGAGTCGTAATAGCGCATTAGGGGTTAACCGATCGTAATGAAATTATGGAAAGTTGTTGGTGTGCAAACGCCGGGGTTTCTGAAAAAGAAAAAAACTGGTCAAGTCTGACTCGCATACTAAGGGTAAACCTTAGTATACAAGTCTTTCCTTCTTCAAAAGGCAATGCGGACGAAGCAATGCTAGTGTTATTTAAAAATTGTATGTGTTCATATTGTCACTGGAGAATGAACAAATACTGTAAGATTTTTATGGACTAAAGGCGCCAATAGTTAATTGAATGTTTTTGTAAGTTATATTTCTGATGTTAATGACGTAAAATTTAGTATCAGGGTTTTATGCTGCGAAAATCCTGCATTTTGCAGTAAGTAGTTTTCTTTTAGTGAAAGAATGTTAAGAATCAGTTTAATAGAATTGAGATAAAGTCTACATACAAATCAAGACAGTTGTATTTAGGATGTCTAATGGGAACTAAAAACATGTATTAAAAAGCCTATATTTTCAAGTTGTAGGGGTTATAGTCTGAATTTACATTGGGAGCGGGAATGGGTTCGAGAACAGGAAAGAAATAGTTATATTTCCCGACACCAAAAAGGTCCATGTAACATCTAGTATAAAATAAAGATATAATTTAGATATTTAAATCAACATACTCACTTTGCGATTAACAGCAGCAGGCAGCTTAGTAAACACTCTTGTATCTTCCACACCATGTTATTCACATAATGGAGTATAGATGCGCTTCTTTCTATATACGCTCCACCAGTGCATGATCTCTGCACCACTTAATTTGTGAAGGAGAGGTGGTTCGGGATATCCCATTAATTATGTATTGTTTTCATTTCTGAAAACCCTGTAGGATCCAGGGACAAGTTTCAGATTCCTTGATGGATAGATGTCTCAGATTCCATTTTACCATATCTAGCTAAACAAATAGATGGTTCGTTAGATATATATTTATTATCAGACATTTTGCACAAATTCATTCCTACACGGAAACAATTTGTTTTCTTGTAGCAGATTGCTTGACTAATACGTAACGGATGTACCAAGGTCGAAACTATTGAGTGTCCGATCTTTTTTGTCTTACAACTTAACTTTAAACTATGCATGGCAAGCCTGAGCGATGCAGCCGGAAAATTAGATGTAATTTGAATACGGTGAAGGTTGTTTATAGGAATCCATACTAATAATATTATGTTTGTCTTTCCTTCACGTCGGTGCATCCAATTGAGCTGGAATTTTGCCCAGAGATAGTTAAAGAGACTTAGAAGATAGGCTTTACACCGAAAAAATATTAAATTAACTCAGGAATAACTGTAACCTCATTTCACGTGGAAATACTATAGCAAAGTTTATTACTATAATCAAAGTGTTGCCGTAGAAATCACCGTTGATAATGAAGTACAACGCAGGCGTACCCGCGGGAAAAAACTAGTTTGTTTATCAAAACAAACACAGTTATTATGTTCACGATTAGATAATCTTGTAATATAATATTTACTAGTTATTCTTGTATGCATGAATGTAAATGAGTTTTAAGCATATATTTTAACGATTGTTATAAAACAAGAGAATTTTAAAGTGAGATGGACGGTCTAGCTAGGTCTTATTCTTAGGAAATTCTTATAATCGTTGTGAGATACGCTAGTTGATGATAATACTGGCGGCCCCACCAAAGGTTTACCATTTGGTATACAGTCAAAATCAGTTATAGTGGCATCGAGACGACCAGTCAAATTCGGTCAAAGCCGATGTATGTATATCTCCACAGTTTTTATCTCCAGAAGGGCTTGACATACACCCACAGCATAGTCATTATAAATGATATATTAAAAATGTAAATTCATATGGGACGGGAGTCCGGAATTTTGAGTCATTAAAAAAGTTTTGGATGTATATTTAAATCCTAGTACCTACTTGTCTTCCGACGTAGCTCACAATGGTCGGATATACATATAAGGTTTTTGCTTCAAATAAATCCTATTTTTGAGAGACAATAGGCCGTGCGGTGAACTTATCAGCTGTAATCAACAAGCCGTAAGAATATAGGAGATGTGATGCAGAAACGACTTCAGGCTGTACATTTGTATTATTGTTTTTGATAATGTGATTAGTTTTTTAAAATTTGAGCCCTAGATGAGAACTCTCATCAATTAATCGTAAGCCCACGGTACTATTTTTCGAGATATGGAGAATTTTTGTAGTTTTGAAATTTTATAGACGAGTATAAAAATATTCTTTGTGGAAAAATATTAAAAATATATTTGTTGCGCCTACCTTTGGGGTAACTAGGCAGGATTATGTTTGTTATGATTAGGACAGTCTTAAATTTAACATTTTTTTGTTTGTCGGTATATATGAATATGTGTATATTTGCGATTTTTTAAAGATATTTATCGGTAATCCTAAAATTCCTCGTAAACTATAATAACTTAACCAAATTATCTCTACTTTTTACTTAACGACTTCAAAAACAGAATATTTCCAATATCATTTCATCTCACCTCAATACTTTATAATTTGTAAGTAAACCGTTTGATTTTTTTTGTTATAAGGGTATATTTCCAGATTGGTTCCAATTTATCAAAATTCAGTTCTGATGATGTGATCAATGAGGAATTGAGGTAACTCCTTAAATATTTTGGAACACACATACCGATCTGGTTGTTTTAGTAACAAATCAAGCATTTTCATTCAGAATGTATAATTTATTTAAGTGGAACTGATTAAATAAACCATGAGTTAAGTACAATATTTTTCCTCGTACCTAATACTTTTAAACACTTTAATATCTTAAAATTAGACCACGAAAAGGAACTTAAAAACGATTTTTATATCATAGTATGTCTATGTATATCTTAACAAAATTAAGAGTGGGTAATAAAATATTCGCAAAGTTTAAACTCATATCCACACAAATCTTTCGACTGTTTTCCTACCTCATAATATAAGCTTATGCCTGACAATGCTTCTGTTCAGTCTATGTTGCTCGCTGTGGCCCTGTTGACCCACATAACTGTAATTACGACGTATAGCATAGGTACAAAAATTGCACATTAAAATATATAAAAAATGTACGAGTATACTAATAAAATTCACAGACGAAATAAAATATCTCAGTAAAAAGTTAATAACGATGAGATACTTCAAATTATGCTTCTAAAGTGTGGAAATTATTTTCCCAGAACATCATAATAATTTAGTTTTTTTTATTGAACTGACTAATAATTATTAGTAAAATAAAACATTATAAAAATTCATTTAAAAGTGATATGATGTATAATAAAAACATAAGTTATGTTATCTGTTTGTGTGAATGGTGCTGACATCAAATAACAGTGAAAATGAAAGTGATGTCTATTTTGTTTGTTTGGTTGTTGTTACAACTTGCTGTCGGATCACGAGTGATTTTTGTGGAAAATGCTCTAAGTAAGTTAATTTTTTATTAAATCACTTCTTTTTCAACGGGCTATTTTTTGTTACAGTCAAGTGTCCACCCCTCCCTGCCAGCTAAATGGTTATTGTTGGGTGAGGATAATTCGCGGCATTAAAATATATTACAAATTTATAAAAATAACTATAATTATAAATAGCTATAAATAGGTTATACAAGTTAACAAGTAGTAGTCGACCAACTTATAAAATGTACTTGTCGAAGCAAAAAATATTTCAATCACAATTACTTAGGCGTAGTTATTAGCTGAATAAATATATATATAAATATGTGTATGTGACCCATGTTAAATTATGGAAAAGTAAAAAAAAACCGTTATAACAATAATAATTTCAAAATTAATTTTACGTTCGGATAACGCATTCCAAATCGCATCTAAATCGATCTGTTCGTTTCGCCCATATCTGAGAAGCTTAGAGTTTTTTACATTAAGAGTCGCCGCCCCAAGACCTCTAGATGTTCCCTAAAGATAAGATTGGGCTAAAGTGTCGACACAAGTAACATCCTACGTCATAGCCCTCTAACGCAATGATGTCCCCTGAATATGAGATTGGGCTAAAGTGTCGACACAAGTAGCATCCTACGTCATAGCTCTCTAACGCAATGCAAATATCATTTATGTGACATAAGTTTTATAAACTGATTACGATTTTACGCAAAGCTGTTTTACTATGTAAAATATGTTATTGAAAGCAAATATATATGCGCATGGAGTTTTATTTTGTTCTCTTATCAAAACTGACCACCAAAATAAAAAATGTTTTAGCCTTTTATTATTTAATTGTGCTAACAATTGCTATAACTGCTAAATTTAAGATAATTATGCTTGACGATCAATAAGAAGAATTTCGTTTTGTCGATTTTGGTACGAGACGTCAAAAACTTTTTAGGTCTTTGTACATTCCAAAGAAACATTTTTTGTTGTGTTGACACTGTCCGTCTGATTATTTGTCAGTGTAGGACGTAATGAAATAAATTGCAATGCTTTTAATGATACGTGATAGACCATGTGGTCCTCACTATACAATATTCCTTCCTCATCGTTCATTGGTTCTTTCACCAATATGACCCTTTGTCCCTTCGAGCTATATCGGTCTAAAGATTTTGTTGTTGTTATATATCAACAGCCTGCTTCCGGCGAGTGTTAGCCGGCAGACGAGCGCTACGGAGCCACGTTAGGCGCCTTATCTCATGCGAGCGACTGGAGGACTGTCGGTATGAGTGTGCAACTGAGAGGCGGTTTCCCTGCGAGAGCTTTAATTACAAGTAAGTCACCAGTTGAATTTAACATTTGAGTAATGAATTGTAACCAAAGTAATGCGGAGACGACGCAAATATAAACAGACCGGAGTGGTTATTAGATCAAGGACCTTACACCTATTTCACGCAACGAGCCGTCGTTGCGTCGGTCTCTTAGTCTCTTAGTGTTTGCAACCTTCCGCATCCTGCTGATCACCATACTTTGTTTATCTGTTTTTACACACATCTCTACTGCACTAAGCTTAATTCAAATATTTCGAATATATTTTGACATTACTTTTTTTATTTTGACATTTATTTTGAAACACCATTGGATTCGTATTATTCAACGCATATTTCTAAATCCAAAACACCTTATATTTCCTTTTAATTTTAGAGCTGTTGTCAAAAGAATTTTTCAGGTATCTTAAATCATACAGAAAAACTTAGCTAAGCGGCAGTATCTCGCCATTACAAAGCTTAAAACAATCATCAAAACCGTAACACACTTGATTTATGAATTGCTTGTTTTCAGTTTTGTATATTTTTTATTTTTTAATTTTATTATTATTTGTATTAACATACTTGAATTTAACTTAGTCTAACAAGAGAGTTTATTTAAGGTAACATGTCAAAGGATTGCGTTTCCTTTTATTACATTACCTTCTTTATCTTTAGTTAGTTAAATCTGATCCTACACCTTTCGTATTTTGCCATTTAGCGCTACTTTATGTTTATTTACGTCTGCTCCTGGACATTTTGTACGCTAATGAGTTTCTGTGACCCAAATAAGAGCTTGTAATGCAAATAAATGTGTTTTGAATATGGGGGTTCACTTTTAGGGCGTATTTATTGCTCAGACTTAAAGCAAGGCGAATTTTATTAAACTGCATTTGCTAACATCGTCTTGCACATATGTTTCTACCCTTTTAACATCCCGCAATTTGGGCTGATTAATGTAATGACATTGCAATAAGATAAATCTAGTTCTCCACATCTACCAATCTGCTACTTCGCGCTATTTTATTTATTTGCATTTCTCTACTTCTGGTACTCCCACTTTGTTATCCTGCCACTATGCACCCTCATTGTAAAACCTTATAATATTGATTGCACTAATTAAGAGACCAGCTTGATAATTATCATTTTGCAATCACTGCGCAATAAAGTGTTGGCCCTTAAGTTATAAGTTATGTTTTATGATGTGTAGTAACTCTCCCACGTGTATGTTCGCACTATTGTTGAAGTTTCCTGATTTAGAGGCTGCTTGGCGACCTTAATTTGGCTAAAATGTGGTTAATTTGCATGATTATTGTACGTATACCGAGTTGAAAATGTGATATTGATCTGGGACTAACTCTTTAGCAACTCTAAACAATAGTAGGGGTTTTTGTTTTAGTATTTGGCGGTAAAATATTTGATAAAAACACAGTTTTGTAGTTTTAATTGAGAGTTACTTTTATGAATTTTATACATAACTTAAATAGTTAGCAAGCTAATATAGCAATTGGTAGGCCTCATCACTCCTCAAAATTAAATTGGTTGATGCAGCGTGGTATGGCCACATACCAGGTGGACAAACAATTTCGTTAAATCTGCCAATTGCTAAGTAACGGCCGTAATAAAGATAAAGCCTAATCAACAACAAACATGTTATTATTATCATTTGACTCTATGTTAGCTCACAACCAGAAAGGATAAAACTATTACTAAATTAAAGTCTAAAATAACTTTCTGCCACAGAAATCGATACTAATATTTAATTTTGGCAACTATTTAAGAGCATTTAAGGGCTCTTCATACATTGAACTGTGGGATAAAAATTTTATTTACGATAAAAAACGTATATAGCGAGAAGTCAAATAAACAAATTTTGACAGTATACTTTTATTTAATAAAGTCAAAAGCACTAGTGTGTAATGGCCAATTGTGTCACAAGCAAAACATCTACGAAATAAATTAATGCAATTTAGTAAAAACTGGTATCTCACGCACCATGCTATGTAAAATAGACTATAATTACTCTTAGTCGTTTTTTTCTCAGTAAATTTATCAAATTTGCAATTGCTTAGGAAGGATTAATTAAATATTTTTGTTCATTATAAACCTGAATTGAATAATTGGTTGTGGATACAAAACCCGGCGCGTAACACAGCCTCGGTCCAAACTATCAGTGTTAAAAATCTTCATTGTTATGATGTCGGTTGTATTTCGTATTCCACTGAACGACCACCTTGTCTCATTTGACAGCACAGTGACGGAGTGAGGAATTAGGGGGAAAACTTTAATTTATTAACAAAATATAAATAAACTTAGCCAATAGTCCACCCCGCTTACCTTTTGCGGGCCACTCGTCTTCCAGAGTTTTCTAGCCACCATAAGTCTGAGCTAGGCTTCAAGACTGCTGTTATATGATAACAGCTAGGACCGACGTTTTTTTTATAATTTTTTCTAAACTATGACACTGAATTTTAAATCTCTAACACTGTAGATTTACAAAACTTCTATTTTACTGCTCCCTGCTACCAAAGTAAGCTATCCTGGAAATACGTGTGTATCACTATATTAGTAGAAAAAAGGTAAACATTTATATAAAATGCCCCCTTTGAATGCCTCCAAATACGTCACCTAGAGCAACAATGTCTAGCAAATAATAATACGATTCATCAGTATTTACTCAGTATAATAGGCTGTGACCTAAATATGTTAAAATGCGGCAAAAACCAGGGCCACATCCAAGGTCTTGATACAGAGAGCGACATCGTGGTTTATGACATTAATCAAGGGCACTTAACTACAGACCGTGAAAATAACTATAAAAAGAAAGGGTTCCGGTGTGTTAATTTCCCATAGTTCCGAATGGTAAAAAAGGTATTTAGTTTAGTTAATTAGTATTTTCTTGTTAATTTTTGTCAATTATAAG
Organism: Apoda limacodes; assembly: GCA_946406115.1. Taxonomy (NCBI): domain Eukaryota; kingdom Metazoa; phylum Arthropoda; class Insecta; order Lepidoptera; family Limacodidae; genus Apoda; species Apoda limacodes. The sequence goes on from OX291540.1 coordinate 46,987,519, forward strand.
TAGGCACATATCTAGGATATCTTACCCAAAAAAATGACATAGGTACTGGTTTTTACATAGATCTACTATATCCGACACTTACGAACCAAAGGGTAAACAAAACCTATCATTTGGCAATCCAATGCTATATATAATTTTCATCTCGCAAGGCATCTGACTCAGATAGATTACTGGACTTCCGATGATAGACAAGGCCGACGGCTTAACGTGCTCTCGTACGGAGGATCTAAAGACTGTGTGCTAAGCGTTATAGTGTGGATACCCATCCAATTTCTGACCTCAACTTGCGTATCATATTTACTTAACCAAAATTAAAAATAATGTAATTTTTTTTTAATAAAAGTAGGAACCTTTTGCCATTTTTTGTGTTTGTCTTAAAGTAAAGCTTGACGAATAGAAAGTACAGCAGCGATTTCTGATCAGTGTGATTATTTTTGTTTCTGCTTTGCGTTCAGAGTGGCGCACTTTCAAGAACCGGCGTACCAATGAGTTTTTTTACTTAAATTCTTAACTACATAGTTCCCTCACACGTCACATTACTGGCTTATCGGTAAAGAAAATAATCGTGAGGAAACCTGCATACTTCAAGAAAAACATTTGTGAAACTTACAATCCTCGCGGAGCTGGTGTGTTGGGCTATGGTCCAAAGTGCCCCCGTCCAACAGTGGCAACAAATAATAATACAGGGTGGTAAGGTGGAGTATAAGTAAGGAGTTCTGTGTTAAACTTGATCCTACAAACTTCTTTACAAATTGCTATATATTTTATGTTTATTCCAGGTTGGATACATCATTTCGCGGCAAAGGTATATGCGAGCTGATGACAAAACCAATCGAAGCCTTCGACCTTAGAAGAGACTTCGTTGATGAAAAAGACTACGATTTCTACGAAAGAGATCGTAACAGCTTAGAGCCATATTGTCCTGTCACCTTAAAAGGACCAGGTTATTTGCATTCGGGGTTCCTTTCTTCAAAACCTGATGTCGCTGTCTCACAGTACAAAGAGCGATGGAGGGATAGACTTGACTGGTCAGAAAATAGATATGATGAAAGTTATGATAGAGTCTACAACGGTCAGAGAGTACAGAAGCATGGAAGTGGAGGATATCAGGACAGGTTTTATGTGCCTTATCAAATAGGTGGGTTATATGGTGGCAGATAAATGGTAGTAATATTGAATTTTGAAGTAATATAAAATCTATATTAATTTTATTTTCCGTAGCTGCTCATTAATTTAAATAGAATCTTATAATCATGTTTTAGTATTAAATATCTGCAGAGCAACAGTTTTCTATTTAATTGTATAGTTTTAAAGTTATACATGATTCTTGTTTTCATACAAATGGTCACAAATAATAATTACTTTAAGGTAATAAACACATTTCTTAGGATTTGGTAAAGGGGATTAGGATCAAGCTATAGGAAATACTTTTTTCACCTCTCCGCCACCAAAAGTAGTTATGCTGTTTAAAAATAGTAGGCAAAATCGATTTTTGCTGCGAGACTGACGAAGATATTTCTTTAACGCCAAAAGAGCTAAGGCAACAAGTGTCTAATGCTGACCTTAGCTTTTTACCAGAGAAGACACGTGAAAAATATCTTAAAGCATACGAATTGTTCAATAATTGGCGCCTTTCAAAAAGTACTAATGTTAAAAAGAATAGTTAGTACCTAACTATTTTTTATTTTTTGATAGAAACAGAGTATAGTAGGAAGTATTTGTAAATTAGAATAAACTTATTGCTGAATATGGCCTTAAGTGTGTTCCTCGTGCCTGTAAATCCCTCGCTATGCTCAGTAGTCTATATTAGCTAGGCTACGCGCGTGATTCAATTCTAGCCTGCTTCGCTAGCTCGGGATTTAAAGTTGGCACTCTTCACAAAAAACAACTTTGCACACTTGATGAACAAATAACTATTTTGCGTAACGCTTTGATTTTATAGATCAATAGAGCCCAAAAAACTAAGTAAAAGTCAATTTTGGTTTATCACACTTTACTACTGTACTATCTTCCCCGAGGAATAGTGTTCGTTTTTGATCTCTTCTAATTTTAGGAATAAGTCGAAGCGACGACGATCAAGGAACTTATGGAGGTTCCTATGGTGGCTACGGAACCTACTACAAGAACAGAAATGACTACAATAAATCTTTGAACTATTGGAAGATAAACAATGACAGATCTCGCTATAACGGCGTTAAGCCTTATGGCGAAACCTCAGAGTTTAACTTTGACTACAATAATTTGGGAAAGAGAAAAGGATTATGGAACCAGAGTTATGGTTATGGAACGCGGAGGAATGAGAGATGGAACAAATCTGAAGAAGGTTGGCGGAATAGTTTAGATTCATATAGCTATGATGAACCTGGAATGGTTCATTACTATGAAGAACCAAGGGAGAGGAGTGATGAGGAGACCCCCGCTAAAGGTGATAACAATACTTAGCCAGGTTTTGTTTTTATGCATTGAAAACGCTTTACGCTCTCTATTTGCGAAATTTTTTACGCTTTTAATCCTTGTACTTACTAAAAATTAATGCGCTGTATTGTGGAATATGGCAACATTACCGTAGTGCATTCAACGCATTGGCTGCACATGTTAGGTATGTAGAACAGTGAACACGATGTCAAAACAGTGATCGGCCATTTTGTTTGCTGACATTTGTGTAATCTAACAATGTCATAGCGCTCTATGCCAAGGTTGTCTCGTAAATAAACCGCTGATTTGGTAAAAATATCGTTTTTATAGTTTTTTAGCTAATTAGTCTCAATCACTATTTTCAGTAAGTTTATAATATATATTATGCATATTAAAACTCATAGCTACAATTATTATCAAATTCAGATAAAATAACCGTTATGCTAAATTAATTTAATGCAAATACAAAAATTCTACTTTTTTCTTTCGATAAAAATAAATTAATAACTAGTTACCACGGACCACCTGCTCGTTTGTAACTTTTCATTTTACTTGTTTATCAGATTGCTCATCGCGTCGTCGTCCTGGCATGTCTCTTAGTTCTGGATCAGTACGAAGATCTCTTTCGACGAGAAATGTCGTCGAGTGTGAAGCAGCTTGTTTCAATGAGAGGGAATTCCGATGCGTTTCTTACAGCTTCAGGTATGTTTCATTATAGGTAACATAACATTTTGACGTCGAATTACAAAATCTCATATTTTTTCCTTCCCAAATACTTGAGCAAGTATACACAAAAGTGGAGCGGACAGGAGTTTTACATTCGTTTGGGATCAATACATCATATTAAACAAATATTAAACTATTAAATCTTCTCTTCTATCTGCTCTTATACTCAGATTTTCATTGTTGCTAGTTTCAATTTTGTTTTAGAGACTTAACATATTTTTTTTCTTACAGATACTCTGATTCTCATGGAAATGAAAATTGCTATCTAAGTGAGCGTCCATATCGTGGTTTGGAGTTATCTGCAGATAGTGGATCAGATGTCTATGCTATGCCACAAGACCAAGGATGCATTTCAGTTACCTTCAAACCATGGGTGGAAAGTGGTAAGTTGGTACAAAAAAAAAAACGTTGCAGTAGAAATACAATTGTTTGAAGCTCATATAAACTAGACCTGGTGGGATAACACAATACTCAATTTCAAAAAAACAACAATATTATTTTAAGGCCTAAGATTAATGAATAGCCGTATGTTTTTATGTTTTATAAAAACGTGTGAATAGGCAATGGTTTACCTAATAAAAATAAAGTTCATACAATTACAATAATTTTAGTTCAGGCGAAATATCGTATTTGGCCACAAAGTATTAGTTACTATGTTCATGTATAGTAAGACCAAAGCAACTTTAGAATTATTCGGGAATATTTAACCTATGTATTAATTAAGCTATGCTCTACACCAGATTTCATTGGTTCATCCATATATAAGCTTTTTGTATTGTTGTGTTGGGTTTTTTTTTTATTTTAATTCCACATGTCCACAGAATGTTTCTGGCACGTACGTTCTGGGTCAGGGGTGTCAGGGGAAGCTGTGAGAGGTGCTTTAACTGTAGCTGGTCTCGGTGCTTGTGAGGCGGAATGTATTCGGGCACAGAGCTTCTTCTGCAGAGGATTCAGCTTTAGGTAACCATAGTGTTGAAACTTTTTTTATTTTATTCAGGAAATTTCTGTAAGATAGTTAGTGACAGTAGGCGAACGCGGTGAAGGTGACGTTTATAGTTAGTGACAGTAGGCGAACGCGGTGAAGGTGACGTTTATAGTTAGTGACAGTAGGCGAACCCGGTGAAGGTGACGTTAATAGTTAGTGACAGTAGGCGAACGCGGTGAAGGTGACGTTTATAGTCTATAAACAGTAAAAGAAAGAGGGTAGGAACACTGCCAATGAGATTTGATCCTGATCAGTAGCTCAAGTATGATAAAATATTTTTTAAATCCTGCCTTTTTTAACTTATAATTTCTTTTCAATTCTTGTCTGGGGGTTAAGTTAGCAACATGATTTGTCTTACAGGTTTGATCCACCGGTAATTGGTGATGATTTAGAAAATTGTTTACTTACTTCATCACCACCTACGTCATTGGAGATAGGTCAAGGCTTAAAGTCAATTACAGGCCACGAATTATATGAGAGAGGAAACTACGGTCGAGGATGTGAACCCGCACTTTATGACGATGTCAATCATAAGGAGACATGTAAGTTACCGTATTTTTACTAATAAAATTGTTCCAGCAGTAACTATCGCACGAGTACTATAAAACTCTTTGTATGTCTTGGTATCGAAGAATTTTTGCAAGAAAATGCACGCTATATTGATCCGCAAGTTTGAATATTGAAACACTAGCGCACAATAGTTGATAAACAAATAGTTTCATCCAAACCGAAGAATGTTTGAAAAAAAAATTATAAAAAATGTTTTTTTATTATGAAATGTCGCTGACGTACACAAACACATTTCAACAACAACGATTTCTGGACACATTTTAGTTACTTCTTGTCTTAAAGAGAAGTTGAATGACTACCTAAAATATACGTTTAGGAAAATGTGAAATAATGCAAATGTAGTACGAAGCCTGAAATCATTAGCTTAAGTAATAAGTATCGATATGAAAAAAACAATTTTCATATCGATGGTCATAAGTGATAAATTGGAATACCTAAGCCAGACGATTGAGTTGTTTCGTTGGTTTTTATCTATGTTCTTTTGTAAATAAAAATAGTAATTAAAAGTAGCTCTCCAGGGAAAGAACTGAGGAAGGAATTTCGTTGAGATTTTTAAGGTAGAAACGCAAAAAATAAGTTCATGTTATCTATGGCTTCTCATGTTGTCTGTTCTTTTGCGTCTAATCTTTGATAAGAATTTTTACCAAATTCAAAAAATTATTATTTTCCTTCTCCGTTTTATCCTTCGGATGTGAACAATGGAATGTTTTTCATCTTCAGATCTCACTCGCTCGACAGTGGACTACCAAAATGTTGATTATCGGCCTCTTGATCACAATTATTTAAATGATAAACTGTGTAGTGATTATAATAAATGCATTTCAGCATGCTACCTGCAATACGATAAATCTGCACGATTGATCGGGTCCGCTGTACGTGGTCAAGCACGAGTGCGAGACGAAGAAGCATGTGGAGCGGCTTGCACTGATGCACCATTTAGATGTCTCAGCTATTCCTTCAGGTATTATATTTGTGTCCCAATTTAACATTATTCTTTGTATATTTTTTTACTTTTTTTGTAGAGTTAATATCGAAAATATTTGAAGGTTATGAGCTCCCGATATTTCGATAGGTACTGTTGCAAGCACCATGGTCTTGGGATGACTGGGGTTCATGAAAATGGCTTATAGTAGTGAAATTAACCATAAATATTTAAAACAATACATGGACTTCAGACTGTAGGTAACTTATGCGCTCCAGGTACATTAATATTAGACATAAAATACACCTGTATAGAAATAACTTATTCTTTATCAAGACTCTAGAGGTGGATCTTGTCAATTTTCTGCACTGAAAATACGTTTATTCGAAATAATAGATATAAAATTATAATTTTATACGTTGAACTCTCAGTTATTTGCGCTCCTAGTACCTTGATCTCATAAATATACAGTTTTTTACAATATCAAGAAATAAATAATATATACCGTGGGCTCCGTACCATTATATAAATGAGCCCATCTAATGACTGATCACGCCCAACGTTGCTTAACTTTTTTTATATTTTTTATACCATATTATACTGGAGTAAATGTTTCTCTGAATAATTTGGATTCCTTTTACTAGATGGTAAAATACGATAATATAATTTATAATGGTAATACTGCGAGTCTGTCTCACATTTGACAGGTGTATATTGTTTGTTGTTTAACCTTAGAACTCACATTGTAATCACTGCTAGTTTAAAGTATGTATCACTGTTTTTATGGTAGTTCAAAAACAACGAAAACCTTGTATCGGGGCCATGGGTCCCGTTGGCACCCTTTGGGCTAAGAACCCTAGTAATTTTACACAGAAATAATCTGTATTTGGTTCCAACAGTGCTGTGGCTCCGCCAGGAACAGAAAACTGTCTACTTTCGGAGATCAGACTATTTGACCTGCAGCGAGGTGTGGACTATCAGCATTCTGATGAAGACTGGCTTTTTGCTTTCGATCTCTTCAATGGTCACTGCTGGAGAATGGTCCATGGGAAAGATGATGAGTAAGTTATCTCTGCTTTAGGAACAACCTACCTAGCAAAAACCATTCTTATAAACTACTTTTTTCACTCTTAAATCAGTTTAATATCATATTTAAAGACAGGGCGTAATGATAAGTGTGTTTAGTTTTATGTCGTTTTCATATCAGTCTAGGTGAAAGTCGTTCATTCACAACCTATAGTAATCTTTCATAACCAATTGTAAGATTGAGCAGGCTAATATTGATCATACTCTAGTAGCCGTATCAATATACTAATAATATCTACGTCCGTTATCTTACTAGCCTGATCCAGCTTATATTATTTTTACGTAAGATCGAACGGCTGATTTTATAATTTAGGTAACATACTGAAAGTATTTACTGCGTTCGTATGGGGAATCATTATGTACTGTAAAGGGAACCCGGTTTTTGGTTTAAAAAAATAATGTTCTCTCGAAAAATAGATATTCCGTTATCATGTTAAATAATTTATATGTTATTTTGTTATCATATCGCCATTATTAAAAATCTGTATTGTTCAAGCGCATTCTAAGACTATTGTTAAAATGTTCGACTTATATCTATTTTAGGCTAGAGCATTGTAAAAAGTTTGTCTCATGTCAGTTTTTGGCTAGATTAACGCCATGTTAAAATAAAATTAGGGTCCCAGGGCAATTTCACATTAAAATTTCCATCCGATACTATCAGTGTATGCTCAAACACCAATATAGGGCTTTAAGTACTAAATTCTAAACTTCTAAAGTAGCTATTACTTATTTTATGAATACCTAAGTTTATGATTACTTTATGAGAAATTTCTTGCTTTATTTTTTAATAATCTAGAATATAATATAACATCTTACGAATATATTCTCAAAATTAATATAAAATCAAACAAGCTGATAATTGTCTTTCACAGTGTATTAAAAGTTTATGTATATCTAATATCACTCTTATATTTATCCTACGCTGCTAGTCTAATATTTGTTTTGAATAAGAGCTAATAACCATGTATTTAAAGTACTCTTACGCTAGTAAAACATAAGACTACCAATTTTACAATAACACAAAATAATATACAAATATAAAACTACGTAATAAGCCTAAACGTCTTTTAAACTATTCTGGCTTATTTGTGTAGTTATAGTACATTATTGCCGCGGCCCGCAGACGCAGCATAGCCGGGCGATCGTGAGTATATGGGACGAGGCATAGCCGAGGCACGCATCACAGAGTCCGGCTATGCTCGGTTGTGGCCGAGGCTTGCATAGTTCTTTTCTCAAACATATGTGTAAAAAAATAATTATATTGACAACTGTATTGTCAATAATAAAAATAATTCAGGTAATTTTGCTGCCAATTCGCCTCGTTCAACTGTCGATATTTTTTTTTAATTTTGAAATTAATTTAATGGCACATTCTTTTTGTTGTGCCAGTCTGAAATTTAAATAAATCTTGATGAATTGATCTCTTTAGTTATCAAAGTTCAAAAAAGTTAGTTCCATTTTCAAATTCCATATTTGACCTCTCCCATATTTATACCAAAGAAGATTGAGCAATATATGGTCGCATATTGAAGCATGTTTCGAGAACAAGCGATATGAGTCTCCCATTCTTAAAAGGTACGCATTCTACAAGTCTACTTTGCTAGTTGGGAAGTAACCAACTTCTAGCCCATTGTACAATGTTGCTTATTTTATTTTACCTTTGCTTTCAGTGAATTATCACTCAACCCACCTCATTCGATATCACCTGTGCCTGGGGACTTACATCGTCCTAGCTCTGGACCCAGTGGACCTTCGTACATATCGGGGCCATCAGGACCAACTGGACCAGGTAGATCTTCTCCTCGCTTATTTGGAATGACACAACATATAGGCGTCACTAAAATGACAAACACCACTTAAATTTGGGATTCGATCCCTCAGAGACACTGCAAGCATAGCTTACTCTATCGCACTGTGTAACTTCCAACTTTGATTTGAGGACTACTCTCGCAAGAAATGTCCACGTTTTTGTTCATGTAAATCAAATTAAAAGCAAGTTAAGTGCTAGTTTGATGTAAGCAAGAAGATAAAAGCTTTCATTGATCATCACATACAACATCCGTTGTATAGCCTGCAGAGGTATAGGCCTGACTTTGGAGTAATGTAGCTTAGGTCATAGTCCACCTCACTGGCCTAGTGTGGATTGGCGTCCGTTGCAAGATAGTGGTCATTTTACTTTTAAATAGTTTTAAGCCGCCCTTAAGGTCTCTGACATGGCTCTACGACTTTTGTCATATTACAACAGCCTCAGGACCGACAGTTTGACGTGAAATATGGAGAAGTTCAGAAAATGGTGCTACTAGGTGGTCGCCCACTATAATGACTGACCACGTCTGACATCTCTCAACTTCGCATATCTTTTCCAAGAAACTGATGTAACTGGGCCACCAGATTTAGCTAAAAAAGCTATATCCACGTGATATTTGAATTATAAAGGCCATCATTGTGGTCACCACTTAACACCAGGAGCGCCAAATGCTTGTTTAGCACCATAGTAAAATAAGAAAAATCTTTACAGATCCTCCTTATATACCCAGTTCTGGCCCACCAAGCGGCCCGGCCTATAGACCTGGATATTCACCAAGTGGACCTGACGTAAAACCTAGCTATCCAGATATAACTGGACCCGGATATATACATGGATATCAACCTGACTCATATCCATCCGAACCAAGTGGACCTGATAACAGACCTGGTTATATACCTCAGAAACCTGGGTATAAAAAACCTAATAGACCCGTTTATAGACCAGATTATTCACTCGATGGACGTGAACCCGGTTTTATATCTTCAAAACCAAACAGACCCGGATATCTCCCGGATAAACCAGGACACTATCCTTCGGGCCCCTCCGGGCCGGATGAAAGGCCCACGTATATTCCTATAAGCCCAAGTGGTCCCGAATATAGGCCTGGTTATCCGCCCAGTAAAAAGCCCTATCCGGTTCAGCCAAGCGGACCAAGTTATGGTGGTGGTGAGGAACATTATGGATACAGGGAAGATTCAAGTAAGTTTTTGTTCCGAATTTTTCAAAATCTTAGTAAAAATGTTCAGATTCATGAGTCACTATTAATTTATAAAGTTAAACTGTTTAACTTTTGATACTACGGTAGGTCCGTTGCCTGAAGTGATATCTTTTGCCTTATTGTAAAAATAATTGGGACAGTACGAAGTTTTTTCCATTTAAACGGACAGAATTACTAGAGTTTGAACTATAAAAAGTTCGTGTCTCTATTTTGAAAAGTGTAGAAGAAATTAGGGATAAAATGATTAAACCTTGCCAGTAATTTTATTTTATACTGAATTTTTTTTTTTATGTGCTACATTTTCAATTTATTTATGTTAATTATTATTTTCAACACTTTTTTAATACTTTAAGTTTGTTTTTTACAGGTTTTTTGTTCAGGTGAAAAATGTAGTGTATTAAACATAGTAAAAGTATTGCAGTTTTTATTTTATATAAAAAAGAAGCATTAGTTATTTCATTCATTACATGTGTCATTGTATTTTCATTCATTTTTAAATTAACTCACACACTTAACTGGGTATATAAAACCTTTATATCATGTCATTTCATCATGAAAACTACTAGTAGAAACATTATTTTATATGAAAACCGATGCATGCAATCTTTTTTGCTTGTATATTGCTAAAATTCTTGTAACTCTACAGTAGATTTTATTTACTATTTCAGTATTTGTTAAAGATTTATCGAAATATAAAAGTAATTTGACAAATATAACTCTTTAGTGATAAAGTTACTATTTTTTTTTATTTTAAAAACACATTTCTGTTCTTTAAAGATGACATAGTATTTTATAACCTATATTGTAAATTACTTTTAAATGGCCTATGCCAAATCTTGTACACTCAACTCTGCCCTAAATGTTGGAAGAAGTCGCCACATTTTAATATAGAAATAAAAAAATAATGATTTTATATTTCAGTAACAATGTCATGGCGGTATTATACAGTGTCCGGATTTCCATGTCGCCGTGGCACTTCTTGTGCCCAGAACCAGATTGCTGGGCACTGGGCTTGCGAGCCGGAAGGGGGAGAGATCGGTAAGTGTTTGCGAGTGTTGAAATAAGCTTTTAAGGCATGAGCATAATTTAGTAAAACATAGTAAGTTAAATTACGTGTTTTTTAATACTGTATATTTTTTAAATTCTCTAGTGCAAATCCCAATTTATACACACATGTAGAATGACAATTCTCGATTTTGAGATTAGGTGATATCAAGTTGCTAATGTAAATACTTGTTGGATTAACAAAAAAGGTGAATATATGTGTTGCAGTAATATTGTTATAATATCATACAAAACATAGAAGCTCTATTATGGTTCTGTAATGATGCTTCAGGTCATAGGGTAACAAAATAAATAGAGTTGGATATCTTCTTCTTTTAGAGGTGCCATATTATACAGAATTTCCACAATAATTAACGTAATTTAGAGCTTAGGTGATTCTACCAACCATTCACGTGGGTTTTTGAAGTGGAAACTTCTTTAGCCGCGTTGTGCACTTTTTTTGTGATGGGTAAAAAATGATAAACTCGCGTCAGGCTGATCGAAAATTCGTAAGACGGAAACAATAATGCCACGTCATAAAATCGCAAGACGCAAACAATAATGCCACGCCATAATAGGATGATTGGCAAAATAAAAAGATTGATTTTGAAGTGAAAACTTCTTAAGAGGTGATGTGCACTTTTTTTGTGATGGGTAAACGATCTTAAACTCTATAGGACGAAAAAAAAAGGAAATTAGGTTGATGAAAAGATAAAAGTGCGGATTACGCATTTTAAAATGTTATATCCAGGTTGTATGTTTTCACTTCTCATTATCATTTTCTTTAGGATCATGGGACTACTGCTGTGCTCCGACTCATCGCTGTGGATACAGTGAAGGATTTAACAAACCCTGGTAACTTAATTAATAACATAGTAAAGAGACACATTGACTTCTAATAATAAAATCGTCTAAATAAACATCTTGGGGTAAAAAACTTTATTTAAACTAATATTTTCAGGTGCTATGTGGGTACTTCACAAGATCAATGGCGTCCATGCAGTGAAAAGTACTATCCATATCATCAGCATAATGTACCACATCCAACGCAAGGATATGGAGGTAAATAATACCCACACACATATAAAACACACACACACACACACACACACACAGAAATCACTCTACAATTATGGAAGACGGTTCTCCAGGTCTCTAAACGTAAAGAAAACTCAAATTTAGCGATTTCGATTTTGGGACCTTCCCTCAAGAGAAGTTAAAAAATAAACTATTCGACAACTACTACAGCTCGAGCAACTTTTCTTTTATTTGTCTTAATATTGAACATTTTTTGGATCTGCCATTTTTAATTTTAAAAATCTGATAAAAATCAAAATAAAAGATTTTTTGCCATATAAATTGATGCTGTAATAGATAATACAGTAAAGAAATATTTGCATTTAGCACCCTCGCAAAAACCTAAAAGAACTTAGTTTCGAAAATCAAAAAAAATTGTTAAAACAATTGGTATTTCTGAAAAACTACTCAAAATCGTTTCTAGTTTATTTTTGTTCGATATTGTTTGTTGATTGAGCTATATATATTTGTTGGCGATAAACTAAATAGGTTGAAATACGAAGTCATATTTTTTCAAGAATGTATGATTTTTCAAGGAAATCAAGATTATTCTGGTCGTTCCTGGAACAAGCGACCATCAAATTACTACTCATCACGAGATAAAGGTAGACAACGGTCAGGTCCATATCTATCGGACGGTGACCGCAAATATTGGGATGACTTATATAAAGATGGACCACGAGCTTATTACGATAAATATGGAAATCCTCTGCCAGGTGATTATTCAAATTATTATTATTATTATTATTATTATTATTATACTTTATTGCATCAACATAAAAAAATTTACAAACAAAAACTATATTTACAAATAGAGAAAAACAAAAGGCGGTCTTATCGCTTTAAAGCGATCTCTTCCAGACAACCTTTGGGAAGAGGAAATAATAAAGTTAAACAAAGTATAGTAGGTGTGTTTCGATACAGTTATTAAGAAATATATATATAATACAATAATGCATATAAAATAAATAATTACACATAAATAACATATATGAATAATGTATGTATAAATATACATAAATAGAAGTACATATATAAATACACATGTATAATAGTACTACGTATAAGCTGCAGATTTAGATGTTCTTGTAGATAGAGAACTTAAATCTCGGTCCATAAAGTGATATTGCAGCCTAGTTGGTAGTGTGGCCGGCTGCTGTGCAGAGGGCGTGGATTCGATTCCCGCACTGGTAAAATATTTATGTGATAAACATTTGTGTTTGTCTTAAGTCTGGGTATATTTATGTATGACATGTATGTATTAACAAAAAAAAAGCATATGAGTATTTGTATCTGTTGTCTGGTTTTCATAATACAAGCTTTGCTTAGTTTGGGACCAGATGGCGCTGTGTGATATGTCCAAAATATATATTATTATTATTAGTGGCGTTTTGTTAACCGACATAATGTACATAATGCGGTAACCCTACGAAAGAGAATGAACCAAGATTTGTACTGTGTTATACAGAATTTATATCTTTTTAACTTGGCACGATTATGACATTAAACGCATTGAAGCAGTCAACAAAACGCACCTATTATCACATTATATTTAAGATATCAAAACTTATGAAATAGATTTAAAGATCAATATTTAGAAACTATCTATTGCTAAAATGTATGGTGAGTAAACTGGCTTTGTTCAATAAAACTAAATATTTAATTTATTAAGGTTATGTCCACGTTTCTGAAGAGGACCACTATTATTCAAAATATCACCAAAGCTACCCTGATAGTGGACAATGGGCACCAGTGGCTGCTTTGCATTCTGAAGACTCTGATCCGTCAGTCCCAGGAGGCCTTGGAGTTCCGAGGTTTGATGTTATGTTTGCTCAACTATTAAATATTGGTTCAAAATTCTCCGTAGCTTTGTTGGTAGGAGTGAGCCTACGGATACGAGGAGCACAGGTTTGATCCCCGGACAGAACAAATATTAATGTGATAACCATCTGGGTTTGTCTTAAGTCTTTTATATGTATAATATGTATTTCCTGTAATCATCCTGACTCTGGAATTGGCAAAGGTAAATATTATTCTATCACTGGTCTTACATTTTAACGTATATGATATATATAGCTGGTATTTGGGTCAAAATACATTTCGAGGCCTATAAAAACGTACCTTGTACATTTAAACGCATAATTTTTTACTCATTCGGATAATTTTCAAAAAACACATTATTTTCTAATTCAGAATGATATATGGATAACCGAATGATGACTTTAATCAAAATATTTGGGCTCAACATAAAAAAAAACAATTGTTTGGTAACGCAGTTAACACTATTTTTGAGGGTTCATGCATGGGGACTGGTAACGCAGTGGTAATTTGAGTACCAAATGAGACTTCTTTGTGATAAAAAACCTAGGAGGGTGTGTAAATTCATAATAAACATTGGGGACCGGTCTAGAACTAACGTAAAACTACTAGGAAAATATTTTGAGACATCTACAATTTTAAAAAAGGGGTTATAAATTTTCATCTCTATTTTAGGCACTAAAAAGTATTTTGGCCCATTTATGACTTATAGGTCATACAAAAATTCACCTTAGTACAGATACACGGTTGAGGCGAAGGATTTACAACCTGTTACGCAGGACTAAAGTGATTGGTAAAATGAGGTTGCTCTCCCACATTATGTTATACATATTCGTATGTATTTATAGAAATATATATCAATATTCGTTGTCTGGTGTCCATAGTACAAGCATTGCTTAGTTTGGGACCAGATGGCGCTGTGTGTAGTGTCCAGGAATATTTATTTTATTTATATTACCTTATATGCAACTCTTTCTGATAACCTATTTGATCATTGGACTTCTATAATGTATAGTTAGGTTAGTAGGTGGTACAGTGCTCTAAACGTCTGCCTCAGGTTTTTAGTGTTGGGCGTTCGATTACGACGTCTCCCAATGAGTATTTTTATATAATTCTTAAGTAAATTGTATTTGTAAAATACGTAAGCTCTGGCTGGCTGGTGCTCTAACATTGGGGGCATGTTAAGGTTGGTAACATATTTAGTCCTGAAAATATTGTACTTATAGCATTATTTAACTGATAAGTCAGCCGACATATTGATTGTGCCACCTTAAAATATATTATGGTGAGTCATGTGCCAATGTTTCAAATATGTCACCGTTATAAAACAAAAAAATAAATAACCGATAAAAGATACGTAAGGATGACGTTGAAAAATAATCTTGAACTCTAACATACTAACTTTTAACTTGTTTAATTTCATTTCACGCAGATATTGGCCTGTAGCGTATCTCCACAAGGGTCCACCGCCAAATATGACTTATTTCAAATATAATGAAACAACAACAACAACAACCACTACAACGATAAGATCTAATATACATATACCAGTAACTTCTACGCTAAAACCTATACCTGAACCAAGTAAAGTTAACATTGATGAACCTAAAGGGAACAGTATAGATGACAAGAATAAAAAAGACGAGAAAAAGGCTAGAAATTTGACTGATGATACTGTAAATGTATTAAATACGGATTATGATAAAACCATAACAACAACACTCAGAGCACAAATAAATGAGACAATTGAGACGATGCCAGAACAAAATGACACAAAAGTAAATGACACCAATATATTGAACAATACTGACAACGCAATAGTAAAAAATGCAAATCTTAGTGAAATTACAGATAAAGGAATCATAAAAGGTATCAGTGGAAAAACTGATTTTGATTCTTTTGAAGTATTCGACATTGAAGACGCTAAGTTATTAGAAAAATCGTCAGAGCTAAAAGCCATTGAAGCTGAAGAAAGACAAATAGAAGAAATTGGTAGATTATTAGCTTCAAAACGCAATGGAAAGTTTTCGTTAGAAAAACGTTCACAAAAAGATTTAGAATCTAAAAGCATAGCTGTTGATAGAGACACTGTAGATTTTGATTTCGGTAATAGATTTCCAGCATTAGAAAGACGGGGTATAGTTCAAAGAGTATCCAAACAAGAAATAGAAAATGAGAGAAATAATGACAAAAGTCTAGAAGTAAGCGAAACTAGTTACGTTAGACCGCCAAGGATATTAAGTACCACGGAAAATATTCGCAAAGCAGTTGTTAATGGTAAAGTTTTTTATGACGCAACTATAAGAGAACCAAGAGACGTTTGGTTAAGCAATACAAGACGAAATACTAGATATTTAGAAGAATCAAAGGGTCCTGCAATCTTATCTAACAATACAAACTTTGGAAGGAAGAAAACAATTAAGGCAAGAAACGTAAATCCTGTAAGAAGGGTAAGAAGAGTTTACAGGAAGAAATATAATCCTGAAGAGGTTAGAAGGAGACTGCTGGAGAGGGATAGAAATATGAAAAAGGAAAGTACAGAAAATACCAGGCAACTTTAGGACTGAAAGAGATCTGAAATCAATGTGGCATTCTGTTCTGTTAACAAAACGAACAAAAGTATTAATTTTTTTTTAGATTTTATTTTATAGTTTGTGACTTTACAATTAAACTGGTACAACTATTGATTTAATGTAGTAAAGAGCTAATATTAAAATAAACGCTATTTATAGACAAAAAATATGTAATTATTCTTTCATTATAAATGGCAAATAAGTTATGTGAAATTGTCAGCTTGACATAATAGTGAATTATGATGTAAGTGAGCTAATTTGATCATTACATACAAAAGATAATTTTAGCCCGAGCTACAAGGCGAGGGAATAATGGAGCTGAGTGTGTTATATCTTTAGATCACGTCTATAGATACGTTTTTTTTCAACACACCTGCGCGATAAAAATTAAAACATTACAATACATTTTGTTTAGACAAATAGAAGTTAGCGGAAAAATGACCGCGGATTTGTTTTTTCGCTTATACAAGTAACCATATTATACTATCATTGTAGTAAAAGTTCTGATCAGTGGACGCGACAGCAGTCAATATTTTGCCGGGATTAAAAAATAATGTGCCATTACGCACTAGTGCAGTTATGGTAAAGTAAAAAGTAAGCGTTTTTTAAATGCTGCAATATAAACCTGAAAACGGTTCATTAAGAGCAACTTTATGAGCAAGTGTGTTGAAAACTAATTTAAAATATTATGTTGAATTGACGATGCCTTTTTAAAATGAGGTCTTACATTTTAGTTGAATTATATAAATATAATTATTTTAAGAAACATTTTAATCTCAAGTTAAAATTGATAATAAACATAGTGTTATGACTAATATTAAAATACTGCATCTTTTTACCTATTAATTCAGGTTTTGCTAGGTATAAGGCTATTTTGAATTAATTTTGTAATTTACTTGAAAAACCTTAACAGTTACCACAAATATTTTTAAGTTTAAGTGAATATGACTTGATACTATTTTACAAACGAAATATACAGCATTTCGAAATTCAATTTTCTTATTTATATATTCGTTGCCTTCCTATTCTTTGTAGGAATCTCCAAGACAGGTTGTTTGTTACGAAAAAAGATTTTGGCCCTTGTGTTTTTTTTAAAAAAGCTTTAAACAGTAAATTGACCTTATTGGGAACAATCTTCAGCTATTCGGACTCTGTAATACGAGACAATAATGTATGAAAGTCTGACTTACCTTTCGAAACCCATGAAGTACTTGCATACATTTTTCTCTTGAATTCCGGAGTCCGAATAGCTCGAGATTGTTCCCTGTAAAATGTTGTCCCCAATGTTTTGTATTTGGATAATACTTATACAAACTAAAAATGTCGTATACCACAATCTCATAAAGCGCAATTTTTATGAGATATGATATTTTAAGATGGAATTAACTTTACTTGTAAATATCATTGAAACCTGACAGTTTAGGACATTATGTCATGCGACATATATTTGCATAGGAAAAATTAACTACAACACATAACTTTTCCAATATTTAGAATAAAATTTTGATATTTTCTCAACCACCAGAACAAAGAGGTACAAGATAAGTAATATGAAAATTCCTGACCCCAAATATTAAGCAAAGCCATGCAACGTATCAGTTGGTGGATTAGGAAGTTTACAACTGTACTAAAATGATTTCATAATTATAATATTATTCATTGTATTTTGAGTATCAACATAATATTATAATATTATATCATCAATATTAGTACATGTGTAGCACTTGAATGGTACAATTAGCCGTTTCACGTTTTTATAAGACAGTGCCGTTTTGTGCAATACGTTCTGCAATATGGTAGCCTATTATCGCGTCAGTGTCTTGTTAAGTCACGTTGTAATACACATGTATAGTAGGAATAAAAAATGTAGAAAAAAGCCTGGTGGCAAAAGTTGGAAAAAACTAAATTGGAACTAAAGACTGCCGAAGAGGCGGCTTATGACACGTTTATTGTCATTATGGTTAGCGGCATTAAAGAACGTAAAGCGCTGAATACTATGAGAGTGTAACGGACGGCACTGTGACATATATATAAATGCAATATTTCTATTGATTTGTGATATTAATTAAAGCTTAAAACGCACATAAGTTAAAAAAAGTATTAAAAATTAAAATCTTATAATATAGAAGTAAAGTTAGATTTTTTTTACTGTCTTCTTAAGAACTTGGAGGAGACAAGAATACAAAAGTTGCATGGTGAGTTATAAGCTACCTTTTAGTTGCTTCATAAACAGGTAGTATTCTTGGCTTTGGATTTTGTAGCGGTTTTTTATAGATTGGACTATCAGAGAGAGCTTCTCTTATTTCTAATAGTCCAATTTTTAAGAAGAGAGACATTTTTAAGGGTCAGCAACATCACATTATAGACAACTTGGTGTTGTATTCAAGTATCCATAAACTACGGTGATAATCTCTTGTAAAACTCTCAAAATGTAGGTATACATACTATATAGTACATGTCTATATTTAGGACTCAGAAAGTCAGTAACGAGGAATTTCTACGAGGAGTCGGCAATAAACATAAGCTTTTGCAAGACATCAAATAGCGGTAGGTCTCATATGAGGGACATGTGCGAGACACAACAAAAACAAACTCTTGGAACTCATATTTAACGATGGAAAAACTGGAAAGAGATGACCGGGCTGTTTTATTTTAATACCACTAAGATGGCAAAAAAGCTTACGGTCCGCCTCATGGTACGTGTTCACCGTAGCCTATCAAGACATTAAACAATCTTAGGATCATATTGTCTAACCTTACTCTGGTTTATGTAGATTTACCATTAAATTTATGAGCAACTATCTATCTAGGTATAGGCTATCTCTAATAAAAAATTTAATCATTAACATCAGCTAACAATTTATTAGCGAAGATATCGAATGTTATTGAAAACATTTTGTAAGAACTTACACTCGCGAAGGTTTAGTTTGGGGAATATTCTTCCCGCCGAGGTTTTCTGTTGAAGGAGTTACGTTTAAGGGTTGGCAACGCGTGTAATACCTCTAAAGGCGCGCTCTTGGTACTTTGCTCTGGTGGTGTTGCAAACTCCTATAGAGTACGATGATGACTAAACATCACGCGGACCATAAAACTGTACCTCATCAAAAACCTCGTCCTTTTTTAAAATTGGTTTGAAGGCTATAACTTTTAAAGACACTGTTCGTATATTTTATTTGTGAAAACAAGTTAAGAAACTTTTATAACCCATTCACATAACACGGTAACTGCACTTTCAAAAGTGAAATGCTATTTACGCACGTACCGGGTCTTGAGGGGTTTACGCACAGGCGTAGAAAGGTGCAAGACTTGTCGTTTGTGTTATTACTGTTTACTTTCTATTATTTATTTACTAGGCAATAAACACAACTTCACCTGAGCGGAGTTCAATATACAGCCGCTTTTATTCGACATAATAATTAAGAGTTACTAAGGGGTATGTATCCAGCAGCGGCCAATCGTGTAAAGGGGCGTCCATTAATTACGAGAGACGATTTTGGCGAGTTTTTGACCCCCCGCCCTTTACCCACTTTACTGAGATTCGGCTTGACTCCCTCCTCCCCATAAACATCTCATGATTAATGATAAGATTATGATATGGCGCCATTTTTAAACATTTTTGATGTGGTTATTTACTTACTTGGGCTTCTGGCCTGTTCCAACGAATGCCTAGTGACGCTCAAGATACCAAGCCTAAAAAAATCTGCTGTGGCGCCAAGAGCAATGCTACGTATTTCCTTACTATCCTAAGTCGGTTGGTGTAAGTAGAACCTGGCCAAATGGGGACTGCTCCAGGACCGCTCAACCCGATGCACTTGCAACCAGCGCAACAATCTATGGCATGTCCCGCATGCCCGTGCTCCTGCTCTGAGCGCGACCTGCGAGACGCTACGTCCACACCGCTGCCGACTGGGTATCATGTATTTAAATGGATATCGACAACAAAAGAATAAAATTCAAAGGTCTGTTTAATGGAAGGTAGTCCAATCAACTTTAGGCATTCAAAACTGCCTAGTACCATTCATTTTACAAATTCAACCACCCATTTGGTTTAAAGTAATAGTAGTTCAATACCATTCCCATCTGATGATAACCCTAGTAGTGTAGTGCTTAGAGCGGCCGCGTTAAAAGGCTGGCACGAGGATCTTGATTTTGTATCCCAGCTGAACATTAACGTTTTCTGTATAAGTTCGTTTTTACCAAAAGGTAAAAACCGGAATCCCATTACTAAGACTCCGCTGTCCGTCCGTCCGTTCGTCCGTCACTAGGCTGTTTCTGATGAACGGTGATACTTAAACGGTTGAAATTTTCACAGAAGGTGTATTTCTGTTGCCGCTATAACAACAATACTAAAAAACAGAAAACAAATAAATATTTAAGGGGGCTTCCATACAACAAACGTGATTTTTTTGCTTGTTTTTGTTCCATATTGATAACGCTTGAAATATTCACAGAATATTTAGATATATATTTATTTTAAAAATAAATGATTAAATTAAAATAAAACAAATATTTAAGGGTGGCTCCTATACAACAAACGTGATTTTTTTGCCATTTTTATAGATAATGAGTACGGAACGCTTCGTGCGCGAGTCCAACTCGCACTTGGCCGTTTTTTTTATTTATATATATATGACACTAGCACTCCGCCGCAACTTCTGAAACCAAATTTCTCTTTTAAGAAACTAAGCCGAGGTATTCAGTGTCTTGTCACTCTTATGGATCTAACTTCTGTGTTAAAAAGTTTACAGTAGCTATACAAAGTACGGTAATGTAACAAAAAAACCGTCAAAATTATAGATCCGAATATTATTATGTATTAGGTGTAAAGGTTAAAGTTAGTATTCTGAAATGTTAACAAAGTGAGGACACATACTAAGTTGGTTTCTCTTACAGCTTTGTGGCATAGTAACACATACGTCTCATTATGACGAAGCACTTTTAATATAAATATGAATTTCACTCAACTGTACTGTTAACCACGTAATATATGCTCGTAAAGAAACTAACAAAAAATCGGGCAAGTGCAAGTCAGACTCGCACACGGAGTGCGTACGATACTAATACTTAATGCACGAGCCCGACCCGTTTTTATTATTTGTTGTTTAACTGTTTTCAGTTTAAAGCTTTTATGTATTACTATTTTTACGATAGCAAAACAAAAGTAACAAAAACGAGTTTTTTGTATGAAAATTATGCCCTTTGAAATAACTTTTTGTATTTTTCTTAATTTTTAATCTATGTTTTATTTTAATCTAAAATGTAAACACAATTTTTTTAATTCATATCTCACTTTTTTAACTTTTCTCCGCAAATTTTTAAATGTATTTCATACCTTTTCAGTAACTTTCAATAACAGTAACTTTTGTCACAACCACGTTTCGCTTCTCTTATTTCGGATTTTTCTGACATCATTATTTTGGAATCAAAGAACTAAAGAACGAAAACAAACAAAAGAAAAGCTACTAATACATATAATTATATAGTGAAAATGTTGTTTAATCTGTATACATGTTATACAGGTGCGGTATAATCTTTGTGCTCTTCCACGAGAGTCCATGTTTCATTTTATTTTTTGCGTGTTTTGTAAAATATCGTATAGCACGTGTGAGCATTAGGCACACATTCGGGTCCATTACGCTTACACCGTCTCGTGTTTTTGTGTTACCTCAGCCGTTGTTTGATCTGCTGCAGGGACACAAGACTCTTAAGCCTCTTCTTATAGAAAGAAGGTTTAGGACATCCACCTCGCTTCTGACTTAGCTCAACGACTGCTCTCTCATGACAATAGACCAGTTTTAACCTATATTATAATAACCCAATTGTGTGACCCTAGCATGGTCTTGACCGGTTTTTTTGAAGTCGTGCGTCTGGTAAGTGAACTTATTTCCCTGACCGTATCTGCTAGTATTCACATCAAGTGCAAGGCCGATGAACTTTACAAAGAAAGCGTCGAATCTTTTCAAAGGCAGTACTTAATAACATCTGTGTAGAGTACAAATATCACTTTTACCCGACATCGCGGATTATAAGAGAAAGCCTCACTTTCGCTATAGGTCGACAAGTGGCTGACTTGCTCAATTAATATAGAGTTTTTTTCACGAAATTGCGCTAACGTGTAAATTGATGTTTTTTTTGTGGCTTGAGTTCTGTACTCGCAGCTAGGTTTAAAACGAACTATTATACTAATTATTTTATTATAATGCCATTTGTAAGATCGAATGGAATTATAATTTTTATTTTATTACATTTTCAAATATAACAGGTGTGCCATTATGTTAATCCGGCGCTTGATATGACTTTACATATTTGTTTCATACACATATTTGGCGAAATGTGGCACAGGTGTACTTATTTGTTAAGTGCACGACGCCGCGGCCTAAATTAGCAAGTTGGCAAAGAACTGCCAATGGAAAACTTATAAAACCCAGCTAAGTAAGAATCCAACACGCATTTAGTTAGCATAAGAATTATTGCTAAGACCTAAGAACTTATAAAATTAATTTGTCCAAACAATTTTGTTCGAAATTTTTTTAACACGCGGTTTAGACGTCAATGAGAAAGGGACCCAAATATTTTAACTTTGAAAGCCAATGCCTCGCAAAATATATATAGAAAAATTTGTGTGTGTGTGAGGTCTTTTAAAATGCAAGATTTTCAAGAAACGATGGGACCAACCAGACAATGGACAAGAATACTTACTTTCTTTTTTGTAAATACATACTATTAATACACAGAAAACATCCAGACTTAAGATACAATGTTATCATTTATTTATCTCTCACTCACTCTGCAAAACAGGCAGCCTTTTTACCATCTTTGCCACGAGGGTAATCAGGTGAGCACAAGAACGAAATTACAATAAATTCGCATATCCATAACTCATGTATTACATTAAAAAAATGTAGCCGAAATAATTAGATTCAACGAGTTTTTTTCAATTTAAAGCACCTAACCTACAAAACTACGCATACTGCATGAACAAATCGTTTTATTAAGGTCAAACCCAAGCTTCCGCGCAGATTTCACTTCAACAATACCTTATTAAGAGTCTGTGTACACCTAACACCATTTTATGAGAAATTCCTGAGAAACAATGAAGATGTTCATTGTATTAAAAGCTTGATTGAATTAGCGATCAATATCTGTTATGTAGTGGTTTGAGAACAGGTCAGAAGGCCTGTAACTAGCGTACACACACGGCTATGTTCACCACTCTACCAAAACCTGACCAGAGAACGTGTCTATGTTTCCTCAGACGTTGTTTGTTCTCACTATAGCGGCACAAGTTTCTTTTTAGAGAATCTTAGAGAAATAAATAGCTTAGGATATACTCCATCACGTTGGCCTGCTGCGACTTGGCAATCGTTGTCGAGCTCTTGTCCCCTTCTTGTTTTCCATAAGGCTTCTGGCTTAGAGACCTCCGAGGCCCCTAGGCGGTAGCCCATCCAATG
This sequence comes from Apoda limacodes, assembly GCA_946406115.1. Taxonomy (NCBI): domain Eukaryota; kingdom Metazoa; phylum Arthropoda; class Insecta; order Lepidoptera; family Limacodidae; genus Apoda; species Apoda limacodes. Next base: position 47,011,212 of record OX291540.1, read on the forward strand.
ACTGACTACGACCCACGTTGCTTAATGCACGTTGCATGTCGTTTCCGATAAGCGACAGTTTATGGGCCATCATCTAGCTCTTCAAACGACATGTCTATAAACTAAAAGAAAACCGTCCAAGTGCGACACGTACCCAGTAGGTAGGTAAATTAAAGTATATTTCACACACAAACTTTACTTACTAGATTTTTGTCCTTGTAAGAGTGTCAGTTAGACAGGAGATATTTTGTCCTACGTTAGATATTCTCACTAGCGATAAATATCTACCAACATACCTAGTGTTTTAAACAGAGGTCAGAAGATCGGCGAATTAAAACATTAATAAAGTTAAACTATAATTTCTTAATTTATATAAAAAAAAACTTGCTTTTAATAAAGAAATAATTAAAAAAAAATTTGGTTATCAACGTGGGATTCGTACGACAAAGTCTTGATACTAGTATACGAAATCGCTTTAAGTTATTATAATAAAACTAACCTATATAATTCTCAGTCCGCCTATGTCCACCTGTGCCACCCATGAACCCGTCAATCGCTCTGTTGCGTCGTAAAGGAGTAGTGCCCCTCGTTATCACATGCGGAAATTCTCTTCACGTCGGAGCTTTTAATCGCGTTAATAGTATCTGTAGGTACTCCTCCTGTATCAATATTTATCCTTCAAGTCTGTGCCAAAAATATGGCCATTTGAGTGCTCCTCTGTTAAGGGATAAAATAAGCAAAAAAATCTCTCTCGCTTTAAATATCTGTGCCAAATTTTGGTTGACTTTAATGCTCCGTTGCGACGTAACAAAAAAAAAAAATTAAACTCACTTGCGCATATATAATTTTAGAATGTGTATGAATGGATATAATGATTTTTACACGCACAACTCGATTCGGCATGATAATCATGTCTTAGTTTTATAAATTTCCGTTGTAAAATAATGAGTTTGTTACTAAGAATTGAACCGAATTGAATCAGCAAAAAAAGAATTACAACCTGAGTTAGGCAGCGAACCAAAAACAACTTTTAATAACTAAATCTTTATGGTCAAACATTATCTGTGGTCGGTCACAGTTTGCGATGTAGATGTCAGTAAAACCGCAGACTAAAAGAAACGAAGTTAAATATTATTTCAGAGTCAAACTATAATTTTTAGTATACTCGTTCGTGTTTCTGTGTAGTTGCCTGCTCTATTCAAATTTTTCCACGGGCATAAACTTTTCACGTGATTCCCATAACTCCTACTTCGTCTCTTAAAACGTTAACACTTTCTTTGACCACTTAAGAGTTGACTTTCGAAAAATCCTTTCGCAGCAAGCAAACTAAAATTCAAGAAGTCTCCCACTTATTACTCTGGTTATTTATTACTTATGAGACATAGGTATATAAAGCCACCTTAGCCCAGCCAGATCCACTTTATCTACCACATACACAACAACATGTCACGACTAAAGTGGTGAGCGTATATAGGCTGTCCCCATGTTATAATGTACGTTAGTATTCAGCTACCAGATTAACCCATTTTTTGGATTAAAACTATAAAATTATACACACATATACTTTAAAACAATAATAGTTACTAAATTAATATTCTAAAAAAGTACCTACTAACCGGTTTGACTAAAGGCACATTTCATCATCGCCACTACTCTGTAGATCAAGAAACTCCATGTAGGTAAATTACGAAATAAATAAGAAGTGAAATGCAACTTCAGAACAAGTAAAACCATTCTAGGTACGTGACTAAGTTAGGAATCGAACCTTGGACCGTCCGGTGCGGCGCGCCGTGAGAAAGTGTATTGTTTAGAGGGCATTGTGTCTTTCATGGGTTAAGATGCGTCCGTCCTCGAATACCTGATAACTGACCATTTACCTGACAAAACTATTATACAAGTAGAGACAGAAGAGAAATGTAAATAAAACTAAAAAAAAATAAACATAAATCAACAAAACTTGTTCTTTTTTCCTATTTTTTTTTCAGATATAGATGTGTTATTGTATCTCGTACACATTTCAGCACCACATATACATATATACATGAAAACGTTAAAAATATCTTTTGTACACTCTTCTTTTGTTGTTCAATAATATATACAAAGCTACTATCAAACCAAAACGGGCATTACGAATTTGGCTCTGATGGTATATTTAAAATTTGAATACGGTTTCTTTATATACGTCGTCGTCGTCATCGTTATATACTTCGATCTATACGTCAAAAAAAGTGATTCACGTTGAAGAAATTAAAAAAAAACATTCAAGTACAATAGTTTTTTGTCAAGATATTAAATAAACATTATTTTAAAGAATACTTTTAATGTAAGAAATTTTAATTTATTGAAACTGTGGAATTAGGTAGCGAAATTTTAATTTGGGACACGAAATTCCTTACAGTAAAATATTCAGTCAATATTCGAATCCTTTACAACTTCTATTGTTTTACTTACTAAAAATATTATAAAATAAACAATATCGATAAATAATAGGCAAACAAGCTAACGGCTCGTAGCGATGGTAAGCGATTACTGCAGCCTTTTTACGCTTGCAACAATAGGGACACAACTCGCGAATTCACGACCCTTTAAAAATCTTATAACTTCTTTCTTGAATAACCCCATATTGTAGTCCTTAGAGTAAACCTCGGCAGGGAGCTCATTCCACAAACTAAGTGTTCGCGGAAGGAAGTTCCTCTCGAATCGCACTGTACTTGACCATTTTTACAAGCGGTGGAATGATAGAAAGTAGCCGTTGGCACCATTTTAAACAATTCGTCAGACCCCAATTCCAGATCTTATTTTTGGGAAATAATGGATTTGTATTTGTAGATCACACACAGGGAGGCAAACTCTCTCCTCAAACTTTAGGGTTCGATACGGCTTGTGAGTTTGGTATAGTCAACAATTCTTTCAGCGACAGCCGACGCTTCTTTAATCCTAGTCAAAAGGGCCAAGCTGGTATATCCTGGTGCACCAGCCCAAGGATGTTTGCAGTAGTCCATGTGTTATTATAATGTCATTTGCAATATCATCGCTTAAATAATAATGAATTTATTAACTAACGAAATTAATTAACATTAATTCAAGAATTAATAGCCTTAAAAATTTGTTTTGTAGACGTTACAACTCACCAGCGAGCACAGACTTTCTATTGTGTGTCGACTGCACCGCGTTGAATACTTTATTGATGATGGCCTACGGAAATTAGTGAAGCGCCGAGAAAGGAATGGAATATCGACGTACTACATAGTAAATAATTATACAATTTATAATTTTTAAATTATAATATAATTTATATAAAAACTGTGATTTGCCGATGATGCGCCCTGATTATCTACTGGCTACGGCATAATGCAGTCCATATCAGACGCGTGCGTGGCGTGTTTGGACTTCTGAACGTAGTAAAAAGGTTATTTTATCAAATCTATTTTAAAACAGCTGGGTGGTTCTTTGAAAACAGGGACACAATTTGAAATGTGAACAGGTAGATATTGTTTGTTAATATTCCAATTACCAAAGAGAATGATCACGAACATTGTATAAACAAGTAACTGGCAGTATTATTAAATTAAACAAACGCGGATCAAATAAAAAAAGTGTATAAAAAGGAAAAAACGCGCAAAATGCATTCCACTTTTGTAATTGTTTACTTAAGTTCGGATTTATGCTGATACTTTTATAAGGGATGATTTCATCATATTGTAAAGTCCTGATAAGGAAAGTATTATATTAGCTCCAGATAATATTATATCTAAAAATGTGATAAATCTACAACTGTAAAGGATGGTCCTAATAAAACTGTTACGATGCACATCTATATAAACATTAAAATATAAACATTAGCTTCTTATTGTTTCAATGTTATGTCTGATTGTTCTTATTTGTACGTAAATAAAAAAAGTTACGTATTTTGTCATGGAGGATGATAAAAAGTAGTGTTTTACTCGGTCGCAAAATTATTTAATCTCGCTACGCTCAGGATTCTATTTATACTCTACAGTCCTTCTGTCCACTCTGGATTCAAAATTGTACCCTTGCCGTAAGAATATTGGTTTGCTCCCTTGTGATACAATCTACTATTAGAGAGTAATTTGCGTCGTTACGTTATAACCTGTCTAATATTAATTAAAATAAAAAACGTATTTGCCGAACAAAAAGATACAGTAGATTCATATGTTCTAATACATATTATTTAGAGTACATTTATATTTCAATAAATTATTCTTGAGGTATAGTCAAAAATGCATGTGAAATAAAAAGAAATATACAGTCACATATATTTTTCTCATCATTGTTTTTAGTCATTAATAATAATTTCAATGGATTAAAAAAAATATAATTGACTTTATGATCCCCCTTTACAAAGTAGAATCTTATATGTATTCGAAAAGAGTTTAGCTGCTAACGAGCTGTCTAATTTAAAAAATATTTTTAATTGGACTGGTGATTTCTCAAATAAGAGCGTTTCGACATACAGACTTACCTGGGAGCTTTTTGCAAACAGTCTTGATTCCAAAATCTAGAATTCGAACGAAAAATGTACTGTCTTACTCGAGACTTGTCTCAATAAGCTCCTAGATTTATATCGAATGACATAAAGTAAGCTATTGTAATTCATTATAACAACAGATTTAATTATAACCAAGTACATTATTCTATTAAGTGTATAATTAAACATTTTGATCGAAAAAAGTTTGTGTCCCATCACTAATGCTTCTAAGCTTGACCCTGCGCGAAAGTTCAGCACATCTCTAGCTGATACGATCAAAAGGTTAACTTTAAGTCGAGTCGTTTTCATTCAAGCAATTAGCTTAGTTCAGAGGTTATAATATCTACTTAAAGTGTAAGATTTTGATATTTCTCAACGGTGTACAATTCGGCTACATAGAAAATTAATGTAGTTATAATTCAAGACATATTAAATCCGACACAAACTAAAATTTGTCATGGCCGCTAGCTTGATTGCCGCCATAGTGATAATTTATGATTGACAGGTATACTGGTTCAATTAGGATACTTCTTAATCGCTTTTTGATTACACTTTAGGTCACTTCACCGAAATTGTAAATTACTTGCGCATCCTAGTAAATAAAGCTCTTCTTCATATACTTATTTTAAAAAAGATAAACTTAATATACATACAAATAAATAATCCATCGTCGTAAATAGGCCCCGAAAGTATGGTTCTTTAAAACAAAGTTATCATGCAAGCCATATCTTTGGCTAAATCATCAAGATGAACAAATAACGTTAAAATTAAAAGCCGGACAAGATCCGGAAAGACAAACATAAAAAAATAAGCCAGACAATTTCTCAAAGAGCAGGATGTGTCCGGCTTAAGCCGGACGTATTGCAACCCTAAATATTTTAGCTTAGGAACTTTCTCAATCAATATAAATTATACATATTATATAATCAATAATATATTAATAATAATATTATATAAAATATAATAATAATATATTAATTAAATTAGTAGATTGCTAGTCGGACTTGCGCCTTGACTAAATAAATGGTAGTTTACCAATTAATTAACTACCACAAACACAATTATACTGTAAGTTACGTTCAGGAACTGTCGCTTTAGCCCAATGATTTAGCCTCAACCGTTGTTTATTCCAACTACAGGTTGTTAGGTGGCTTCTTAGAGGAAGGAGGCCTAGGCCTATTGCCAATTGGCAGAAGTTGTCAAGCTAGTTGGTATGTGAGATTTTTTTCAGTTTTTAAATATATGTTAACGCCCAGGGCCAACGGCTTACCGTGGCCTTCGAAACAAAGAGATGCTTAAAAAAATTTGCCACAACATTTTATTATTTAAAATTTTAATATTTGTATGCCAATGTTTTGGCGGAATATGCTTGGTCAACATGTATGTAACATCATCAATTTACCATATTTCTGGCAAATAAAGATTATTCTGTTCTATTCTATTCATTTATAAAAAATTTGGGTTTTAATGTTTTCTATATATGAGTGTTAAAAAAATGAAAATGTATGTCTGTTTCAACCAACTTCAAAAAAACGGAGGTTCTTAGTTTGACCCGTATGTTTGTATGTATGTTTGTCCGCGATTATCTCGCGTTAGGCTGAACCGATTTCAATGCGGTTTTTAAAAAGGTATTTGTTACATTCTGCAGAAGGGTTTGGTATACAACTAATGTATACCCATGATCTCATAGTCATCAGGTCAGAATATAATGATGGGATCCTCGAGAAAGCTAGGAAAATCTTCAAATTGTTACTGAGCATTGGCGCACTTCAAGCGATTTGGGTTTTTTTTAAGTTTAAAAAAAAATAAGCCATTAGGTCACTTAAAAAAAACCTTTTTATCAAAAACATCAACCGATTCCGAAAAATGTATTGTAAAGGTAAATATATTTATTTCAAAAAATCTGATCTTAATTACAGATTGAATTTGGTGTCGTGCGAGTGTGTTATAAACTGTGTAAGAGAAAGACCGGTTTTTATTCTCCTATGTCATAACAAATTCTTTACGCAGTTTAATTTAATAATTATTAACTAAGTATTAAGATGTCAAATACATTTAATAAAGAACAGTACAACTAGTAAATTTTCAAAAAAACATCACGACACATGTGTTGGTCAGAGATATTATGAATGTTGCAAACTGTCCTGCTGTATTTTGCCCTAACGTGATACCTACGTCACAAATCAGACTATAGAGTTACTATTTATTGACTCTACCGGGGATCAAACATTGTACCTTTGACACGGCGGGACGACAATTGTTTGACTGCGGCACATCGCATTCTTTAAAATACTCAAAAATCTGAAAACTAGACTTTGTTTCTTTATTTTTATATTAAAATAAAATAAATAATTAGTTTGAACAAATTAAAACAATTAAAATTAATTATTATTTTTAATCAAAAAACACACAGAGCACAATGAATTTAAAAATGCCCTAAAACTTATAAAAAAATATAAATACAAAAAATTTAATTACCATTATATCTAATTACAAAGTTGCATCAAAAATCATGCTTACGTTCAAAGTATACGTGGTTGAACTATAAAAAAAATATCTATCCATCTCATTCTGACATACGTACGTCTCTCACTTTCTCATTTCACCGTTCACTTGTTTAGCAAGTTACCTTTCACTGTTACAGAGTTCTTTATTTAACTCTGCTATACCTTTTCTCTATCTTAAAATGAGGGATTAAATTTGAAATTGGCATAACATAAGTCATTTAAATGAAACTATATCGCAGTCAATTTAAGTAATATGTGTGTTTCTTATTTTACAGGTTAAGTTGGTCACTCGGCTAGTAGGTTCTCAACTGTGACACGGTACACACGTCTTTGTCTAAATACGTAAAAATAATTTATTTAAAAAAATTGGATTTTTTTGACAACAATGCCAAGAAAACCTTACCGGTGTCGATATTAAAAATATAATAAATGTATTTGTAAAATGTGAAAATTAAAAATCGGTTTCAAAAATCGAACGTAGTATTGAATAGTTTTTTTTAAATAGTATTTTTTATTTTCTAAATTCAAAATGACAGTCCAAAGATGGTTTAAATTTGGAATGTCCGGCAGTAGTGATGTGAAACGGCTGTTGGTATTTCTGGTGGTGTTATCGGTTTTAGACATTCTGCCCTTATCTTGTAAGGGCGAACATTATGGAAGAGGTAAGTTTAGTCACGCTTAAGTGATTTAAACTAAGTTGACACTAAAATTTATTTTTCTCAAACATGCTACGATATGCGACCATATCTTGCACAAGCTTCTTTGGGATAAATCGTACTTTCAGTACACTATCGACCCGCAATGTTTTATATTTGACCGCTGCAGCGCCCGAGCGGTCAAATATGAAACTTGAAAATCTAACGGAACTTTTTAAAACCCGAATATTGATAACTAAAGAGATAACACATCAAGTTTTATTTAAATTTCGGACTGGCACAACAAAAAGAATGCACCATGGAATTAATTTAAAAAGGAAAAAAAGAAATCGACATTTCAACGCGGCGAATTGGCGGTAAATATACTAAACTTTTTTATTATTGTCAATATAATTAAATATTTTTTTTCACGTATGTTTGAGAAAAGCACTATATAAGCCTTGGCCACAACTGAGCATAACCGGACTATGTGATGCGTGCCTCGGCTATGCCTCGTCCCACATACTCACGATCGCCGCGTTATAACTGCGTTTGAGGGTCGCGACAGTAATACTATATTCAGAAACTTATATAAAACAATATTTATAATTAGTATTTATTTAGCAATGATATCTGGATCAAAATAAATATATTTTTAAGTCCTACTTAAATCATCTGTCATGAATGATTATTAAAACATTTCTGTACAAAAAAAAACAAAATTAATAACATTACGTCATATTTTCTAAAGATTACCTCGTGTATATTTAGTTAAAATAAACACTTGCAAATTCCATGTACCGTTTTTGAAAAGATAAAAACATTTCCTTCTGTACCTAAATTATTATTAAGTCTTGTAAGTAGTTAACTAGGCTAAATATTAATTTATAGGTGGAAATGTTCCCGAATATAGGTAGAATAATTGCGGTAACACATATATAAAAACATCTTGACATACTTTACTATGTATAATAACATGTACCAACCAAAGGATTATTTTTGTTAGATTTTTTTTATAGTATTTTAAGTTTTTATTACCCTGTGTTTGGAATCTTTATTTTTGTGCACTCATAACAAAACGCGTGGTCTCTGTCAGTCTGACCGTAAGTGAGGTTTAAACCATTGCCTAGTTTACAATTATTTTTTTAATACTTTATATTCTCTGGCCTTGAGTAAAAATGGTATAAAATGTTTTAGTAAAAGTTGGTGGGCGTCAGTTCTAAGTTATTTCTTTAAATTCTTTCATAATATATTTAGTTATATATGTATGTATATAATACATTTATATCACATTTTAGTGAATCTATATTTTTAAAGTATTGTGTGTGGTTACTGTCAATAGTTATAGAATCTAATGCGCTACTTCGGTTTATTTAGTCAGCTTCGTGGCTCAGTGGGTAATTGACCTGACTGCTGAATCAAGGGACGTGGGTTCGATTCCCGCACAAGATAAAGTTTGTGTTCGCCTTGAAACTAGGTGTTTTCTATGTATCATATTAAATAACTCTTAACAGACATGTTTTTCATTTTTACATTTACATATTCTACATATCTATATAAAAATGGATGTTGCTATATATACGATATTGCTCTATATGATGTTGCTATATATTGGCACATCAAAGTGTTTTTCATGGAGACGACTTTTTTATTAATTTTCTATAAATGACCAATAGAAGGAAATGCAGCACATAGATCAGAACAACGTCTGCCGGGAAAACCAGTTAACTACAAACTAGTTGACCTGGCAGACATATGGCAGAACACCCTTTGCTTTTGCACTGTAGCGCCATCCACCGACTCATCTTTACTTCGTTTTCGCTTAGCGATCTTTCTCACTTTTTAATTCTCAGGTTCTAAGGCTCATAACGTGATGTTCAATAGCCTATAGGTAACCTTCCTCAAAAAATTAGGCTATCAAATGAAAAACGAGTAAGTTAAATCCAAGTCGTACGATTAACGCGTGCAAACGAAAAAAAAACAAACAAACTCTTTAGCTTTATTATATTAGTATAGATAATAACGTTTTGTGAAATTGTTTTAATATTGGCTACACTTAATTACGCTGAAGCGATTATAATGATGTCTGTTATAGATATGGACCATTTCTTATGTCAACATAAACAGCTGAAGCGATTATGATGATATCTGTTATGGATATGGACCATGTCTTGTATCAACATAAGCAGCTAAAGCGATAATAATAATATTTATTATGGATATGGACCAAGTCCTGTATCAACATGAACAGCTGAAGCGATTATAATAAAATCTGTTATAAATATGTATTTGATATCTGTTATGATATTTTTTGTAGAATTTACATGTCTTACTTTTCTGATAATAAAACCGTGGTATACAGATAGTGTGGGATAAATTCTAATTTGTAGAACACGCGTCATTTTTTTTTTAAGCGTCACAATGTAAATGGTAAGTCATGAGTATTTTTAATAAAAGTTCATTTTGAATAAATAATCTTAAAACCAATATGACTTGTTTAAAAATATATATGACGTTTTAAATCCCCCTTAATGCTTGAGTCCGAGTCACACTTGATTATTTTTAGGGTTCAGTCAACAAGGAACAGGGGTGTGAAAACTATTTTTCGATTCAGAAATGCATGTGCGAAATATTAAGCTTTGAAGTGAAAATTTTTGTTTGTGCCTAGTGTACTCCCCTACTGCCATCTTAATGGCTGTTCTTGGATGTGTAAAAAAAAGTCATAGGAGTAGCATATATAACTAAATTAAAAGGAAAACTATCATAGCTAAGTAGGCTTTACAACTTATTAAGTAATAGTAAACCAAATTAAAAAATGTAGTCGGAAAAGTAAAAAAAAATCGTACGAATTCCATTACTACGGGTACTTAGATAAAATTGGTACTTGCCTAAAACTAGTATTAAATATTAATGTTTCTACTACCCGCCATAAAAAGTTCATACTCAGTTTCGAAAATCAAACATTTTGAGACCCCAGTGCGAAAAATCTCCCATGTCAGTTCGAAAAACCGTATGAAATTGCATTCCGTACTTGGTGTGGCCAGCTATATTTTCAGCGCTGCCGTAGAAGAAAAATATGACGTCGCCAGCAGGTCATTCATACTCATAAGACATAAATTTTGGCGGGAAACCTTTCCATTTTTACAGTATACTTATTTTTTTTAAAAATAAGTCCGGTAGCAAGTACCGCACAGCAACAGATTATTTTTTTGCGTCTTTAAAAAAAACAGTTTCTTACCGATAAAAAACAAACAGCTGGATCGATTTTGCTCAAACTCTTTTCAGATCTAAGTGATGACGTAGCATATCGATTCATATGATTACGAGACAAATTGGTCAATTGATTCTTGAGCTATCTAGGGGCAAAAAAAAGCTGACCTACATACAGAAATGCATACATACACACACACACACACACACACACACACACAGCGAAGTTATTAATACTATACTATGCTTTCAGGTTGTAGAAAAAGTAACGTTCGTACCAAGTAAAAAATGGCTTGTCTTACCTTCGAAATAAAAGCTTTTGACATTTGCCTTCAGCTCATGTCGAAATAAGTTTGTTTCCTAGAAACTATATAAAACGTTCTGAAATTAGCTTATGACTAGTTTTATATTTCCAACATTTGGATTTTTGAGACCCCCAATTTTTTTTGTTTTTTTTTCATATTTGTGTGGAAATCTTAATGCGGTTCACAGAATACATCTACTTACCAAATTTCAACAGTATAGTTCTTATAGTTTTGGAAAAAAGTGGCTGTGATTTACCGACGGACAATACAGACAGACAGACATGACGAATCCATAAGGGTTCCGTTTTTTGCCATTTGGCTACAGAACCCTAAAAGCCGGTCAAGTGTGAGACGGACCCGAGCCATTTACCATCTTAAATCACCGTTACAGCGCCATGTAGCATCTAGCTATTAAGCGCAACAATAGTACATTTGTTTGTTGGGAACGATATTCAAAGTTCAGCAATGTCGGGCTTGGTCAGTAATTTCGATGGGTGGCCGTTTGTTACTTACGTTAATGGTGGTAGGTACGAAACCCTCAGTGTTCAAGTCCGACTCGCACTTTGCCGGTTTTTGTAAATACACACATATTATATATAGAAAACATACAAACAAAAGGAAAACACAAATGATCATCACAAAAATATTTGAATTGTACCGAGATTTGACCCACGTGTTTGGTTTAACAGGCTTTTTTTTACTGCGGACTGACCAACTGAGCCACGGAGCAGTCTAAAAATATTATCATGTACAAGTCAATTGCTTCTTCACAACTTTACTTCAAACGTCCGAACATCAAGTACACAAGCATGTAACTTCAAAATAAGCAATATTCTAAAAATCAGATGGTTTTATTTACTTGCATATTAAAAAGACTTCAACTCGCGTTCTTAATAGAGTACTGCAAATGTTGGAGGAATAATATTAGATTGTGAATACTGCACGTGTTTAAAATAATATGGTCACATACGATCATGCCGGTATCTTTTATTATTTTTATTATTTAAATATTTTAGACCACTTTAGATATTAAAAACTTGCTATACTTTTAAAATATCTCCTAATATAAAAACTTTCTTCTGCAAATTTATGTTTTGTATTAACATATATATGTTTTTCTAAATTAATGGTTAGAGATTTTATTTACACGAGAGTGAATTTGATGTTTATTTTCAATTAAACTTTCACTTTGAACTAAGTACCACGTATGTATCTAAGCGAATTTTTGTATAAGTTGTAATTTTTATAGTTAGAGTACATCGTGGCCACCCTATATAAACATAGTGTTATTCGTGGCTACTTACACTACACAAAATATTACGTGCATACACCTAAGCGCAAATGTGTGCGTTATCTTCGCTTGAGGTCACAGGATAGTAATTTTATACAACTAAGGTGGCAAACAAGCTAACGAAGCTCTACTCTCCAAAGTGCTATCAACTATACTGTGGTCATTGTGTTTGTTAAGAATAGAAATTAAAAATTGTCCTACTTAGATTCTCCTATTGGGAACAATATACGAAGTTTGGCAATGTTGGGCCAGGTCAATTATGAAACGGGTGATCATTCTAGTTGTATATTTTTAATGCTTTGGAGAGGTCGTCAAACCATCGGTCCTGGCTATTTTATATAAATCTCTATTGATGAGACGTAGAACGGTGGAGACAATATTGGATTTGTAGAATTTCAATATAAGTGCAGTTCCGTACAAACGTAACCCCAATTAACGACTCCGACAGGTCTGACCAAAAACGACCAGTTTTTTTAAACGTCGAGCAGTGGGGATTTTAATGAACAAAAAATATTAAGAGATTCCCTTTTTAAGTTTACCGCAGCTTTGGCAGCTTGCTTTTAAAGGGCTAATTTGAAGTATCGTGGTAATTACAAAAAACCAAAAAGTTCTTGATAACAAACCCTCATTATTTCTTATTTTTGAAGCATAAAGTTCGTTTTGGGTAAGTTTACAGGTTTGGTGTTATCTGTTATTGCTAAAAGTTTAAAAAATATGAAAACAAAGGATAGCATATTAAGAAAGAAAGATAAATAACCATGATAGAGTCAAGGATAGATGGACAGAAAGACATTCATGTCTAGATTTTATTCCATTTAGCAGATACGGACCCTCAAAGATTACATATTTTTTTGCATCGAAATGCGCCACAAGACGGTCAGATAGACAATCACATCATCATGTGGTGGTCACCGTCTTTCCATCCTCCACTTTGTTCCCACGGGACGGCTGGGCCGTAGTAAGCCTATCACTACAACACTGCTTTTGATACAGTGTATCTAGATTAAAGTTGCATTATGTTCCTATAAATCTAAAACACCCACTTAAGAGTAATAAAGGGTTAAAATTAAAGACTGGCGACATAATAATATGTAAGTCTCTTAAACAAAAGTTATGTTCAGCTTTAACAAAACTTGTTTGTGCGCAACATCTTTAACTGATAATTATGGAATTTTGTTAAATATGTTATGCCATTGACGGTAATGACTGTCACAAAATGAACTCGATGACGTTCCCATAGTTCGAGGTCAATGAACTGTTAAAAGACGTTTTGGAGAGATTTTATTTCTATGGTTATTAGGAAATTTAACTAATGTTTAAATCGTTTAAAATGTTACGTTGCTTAAATTATGTTTAGTGCTATTTGTGTTAATATCTTTTATTACTGGCTAAATGGCTAACAATCAACGCAGAGTCTATACCAGACATGAAAGAAAAGTAACATTATCAGGGTGGCTTCTTTTAGAAGTATGAATAGTGCAGCACCCATAAAGGAATTTTGAAAATTTATACTCTAATGGGGTTCAAAATAGGGGTCAAATGTTATTAAAAAATATTGGCTATCACAAAACTATAAATAGTAGGTACACTAAAATTGGTACGTAGATGTTCCTAAAGGTACAACCTAATGCGTGTTAAGGGATTTTTAAAAATGAATGGTAAGGGGTTGATGTAAAAAGCAAAAAATAATGGAGTTACCTGATTTTTGGTACAAAGGTCTAAATGGACAAAAAGTCCTTATTCTCTTCCTTTAAGGAGTTCTAGCAAGAATACAGGAGAGCTTTTTGAGAACAGTCTCGAATGCGCCAGACTCTAGAATTCGAAAGAAAAATGTATGCATCTAGTTCTTGAGTCTCGAGACTCGAAAGTAGAGACTTTAATGGGTCAGACTCTTGCGTACTCGACACTGTTCCCAATAACCTTCCAGGATAATAACTGAATTTGCGGGCGGATCGTCGAAAATTATTAAAATATTAAAATTTTGTTGCTGACATCAGATTGCATTGTACAAAATTTGAATATACCTTATACTTATCAACTATTTTATATACCTACTTGTAATATCCAATTTAAATCACCATCTCAAAATTGTTTGATTTTACTTTGGTTTTCTAAAAGTTATAATCGAAAATTACAGGAAAAACTAGATTTATGCCTCGTGAAAGACATGGTGTCTACGGTTATGAAGGCAAAGTCGAGACTGTAGATAACTCTCAATATATATTTAACTACATGTAAATATAAACAATATATCATTTTAATAATATCATTCCCCTTCCTTGACTGGCATGGCTTTTGGCTAAAACGAACCGGTTGCAACTTGTAACTGAACCGTTTCAAATCAGGTTTTTTTGGGTTAATCAATTCATATGCCAGTTCTCGCTATTACGCTAATAAGTGTATGTTGCATGTACAGATAAACATGTCTAAAGAGAGCACTTATTAATTATATCTAAACGCGAGCAGGGAGGGTATTGGGAACAGTCTCGAGCTATTTGGACTCTGGAATTCGAGAGAAAAATGTATAGAAGTCTGACTTACCTCTCGAAACCCGTGAATGTACTTACATACATTTTTCTCTCGAATTCCAGAGTGCGAATAGCTCGAGACTGTTCCCAATAAGGTCTCAGGAGTAGATAGGACACACAAAAGACAAAAGAAGAATAATTAAACAGGCGTTACTTTTTTTGCCAAAGTTTTTTTTCGGATCACAAACGTGAAATCATAATTTATGAGCTTTTTTTCGATAAACTTTCTCTTACAGCTTCGTAATATCAGGATGAAGTATTTACTGCGATTAGACGTTCGCTAGCATGTCTACTTCCTTTTAACCTAACGAGAGGTCGTAACCTCTACAGTACACGCGCGTCGTCCTTGTGTTTATTTGAGTTCTATGACACATTTTAAAAGTGAATAGAGTATTTTATACATAAAATTAATCCGCCTTCAAAACTCTACTAAAAACAAAAAAAAATCTCCTAAAGCAGACATACTGACTGTAAATTAAGGATCACAGCATTGCAGAATTTGCAGTTAGGTCGTAACGTTGCCTAGAGCTATAGCGACAGTTCCGACGACAATAGGATTTCTGTGGGTGAAATCGCAGGGCACATCTAGTGTATCAATAAAAATATCAGTGAGTTAAGTAAGCTCCACTACCTAAGCACGCTTAGTTACATATAGCATTATTTAAGTTTACTGACAAGTACAGTAAATTTATTTGCGATGTATAAAACGGAGTCTTAGGCCTCGTTTCAAGTATTATCATCAAAGCTGTCGGAACTCGAGCACTAAATTAACGATCGAGATTTAAGTTAGAAACTAATCTACAGCCGTCCAAAGACAGAAAGTTGTGAAGGCTTTCGTCTTACACTTTCACTTTCACTGTCGATACTAGGATTCTATACCGTGTAGATGGAGCGGCGTATTATTTTCAAAGAATGCAAGAGTTGTTAACTTTTCTTGTTTTCTCTTGATGAGTGTTACAAGGATAATGACGCAACTACGTGAGTCCCTTTTTTTGTTTACTTTATTTGTGACATCCGGTTTTGTAACTTTCGTAACAGGTATACCATTTGGGTAAAACCTTTCATATTTTATTTATTGTTGTCATTTTAAGGTTCCTTACGTCTGAATGAAGAAACTTCCTGTGAGTGTAGGCACTGTAGTAGCAGGTAGCTGGAATAACACACTCCTAACAATGTAATCATTTGTTCTTGTGTATTCTACTGTTTGTGTAATGGGTTGTGTTTTTGGGAATCGTTCATGATGATTCTCTCGCTATTGGCAGAGAATTCATTCTCGCTTTAAAACATAAATGATCACGCACAGTCTGTTTTTAGAGGAGTTTCCTCCCACGGACGGTTAGATTGTTAAAAAAGCTTATAAATAATGATTTTAATAAACGGGGAGTGATTGATTATTGAAAAAGATAAAGTTACAAACATATATATGCTATGATGACCACTTAGCTTCAGGCTGATAAGTAACGTAAGTGTGATCAGTACCTGGATGGGTGATCACTTAGTGGTACATTTATCTGAGCTCCTCTGTATTTCAGGCAAGTTAATTCGTCGGTCATAGTTGTGTTTGTCATATGACAGCAGTCGCTGACCTAAATCGGAGCCTCTATTAGTTAAAAGTTGGTTTAAGTCGCTGCCGATTTGAGGAGCTACTAGCTCGACAACGACCGCTAATTTAAACTGGGCCAGTGTGGTAGACTATGGTCTAAAACTCTTGCTTTAAAAAAGGCCAGTTTCCTTGCTAAGGCATAGCATAACACCATTCCTCTACATTCTTAGATTTCGTACATCTTACACATGCGGCAATACATAAAAAAGATACCGTTATTTATATGTTTGTGTTAAAGTCATTTTCTTAATGTTAACTTCCGTCTAAATAGTTTTTAAGGTGACACGTGCAACACACGCGTTAAATATATTTAACTGTTTTCCGGTAACCTGTTAAATGGTACTAGTCATTTTATTTATATTGTATTGAGGACATGTGTATGGGTGCGGTCCGCATTGCGCCAAAAGCGCCAAAATGTGTAGATCGCACTCACAAATCAGCTTCTTAAACATGTAACGTAACCAATGACGTCATATCCGTGAGCTTACAGTGCCTTTGGTGAAAATGAAGGACGTTGTGAGCACAGACAATAAACGTCATATTGACATTTCTCTTCGGTTTGATAATAAATCGTAACAATGAAACTGTATTTGATTTTTTATTGCACAAAATGGTTAAAATGCATTGCGGTGCACATTGCAGCAAGAAATAATTGTTACGTAAAATATACTTTAAAAGGATTTGAAAATAAATAAAACTTTGAAAGCAGTTTCCAGGTTAACTTTTGTACGCGCCTACACTGATTTGTACGTTATGTAAGCGCAATACGGAACGCCCAGTATATGTTTGTTTGTCTTAAGTGTAGCTAGTCTAAAAAGTCAGTTATAAGGAAGAAAATCCAGAAACGCACAAACGACGGATCTTTAATCTAGCTAATAGGTTGTTAACATAAAAGAATTTGTACAACAGATATGCAGGTAGGTTAAGAACGGGAATAAATAATTAGGTTTCATATATCCCGGCGTTTACCTACGTAATTTTGTACATATAATACCCAGTAATGTATGTACAAAATTTTACGATCTCATATTAAAACAAACAGATAATTATCTTTACTTTTGGTGTTTCCTACATTAGCAACATGGCATCCCAATCGTATAATCTGCATTGAGTTTTGTATAGGTACCTAAATATTCTCAAAATCATATCATCATAATAAAATAAGGCTGAAATGCGATCCAACTAAGGATAGTAATGACCTTTTAAACCTTTTAAAATAGAATTAAAAATATATTTGAATTTGTTATTCCTATTTGTTTATATTTTCTTTGTAAACAAATGTTTCAAAATAATATAATTACTAAGTCAGATTTGATGGAGATATAACGAACGTAGGAATGCTCGCAAGACCCACGTTTCACCGACGGTATTCCGTCCCACAGACGTTATAGGTGGCGAGCCTATAACCGTACCTGATACATATCAGAATCGAGACAAATTTAAATTTATAAATTGCTAAATATTGGTTGCTTCTATAAAGAATCGAACCTGGTACCTGCAACATGGTAGGCAGCTCAATTACGATTCATACAAAAGACTTCAACGCACGCTATTAAAAGTCGTCAAACGACAATGTCAGATTACATAATTATAAAAAACATGGTTGCAAATTTATCTTTTGTCATTTTTGTTCTTGTATATATTTATACATAACAAAGATAAGTTTCTATCGAATAAACAAATTGGAAAAACTACGCTTTATTAGGCAACTTCTGAGATAGTCAGCTATTGGGTGGTTAATCGCCTAGTATCACACATTCCTGAGCTCCTCCGCAGTTCCATGCTGACGCTAGGCAGCGCCTTTGTGCGAAACCTATAAAGTCTTACGCCACCCCTGAGGCTAACTTTGCGCGAAACCTATAAAGTCTTACGCCACCCCTGAGGCTAACTTTGTGCGAAACCTATAAAGTCTTACGCCACCCCTGAGGCTCTCGCTCCCGTGTACCCCGCATGACCCACACACAGGAGCCACCTCGAAGGGCACGTTAAGCTGTCGGCTCTGTTGTCTTAAAGCCAAATAGGTGGCTTAGAAATTCTTTGGACATAGCCTCTAGTCAGACAATATCTCTCAATCCACACTAAATTTGAATGATGAACTATGGCCTAACCTTTGCCTGTGCCCATGTACCAACAATGGCTGAGACAACTCTCGTGCCATCGACAGAAAGTAGCCCCATTCTGTTGCTGTGTGTGTGTTAGTGAAATCTTCTAATCTGTAAATATGTATGTATTCTTTGATTACATAGGGAATCTAGATGACGCCATGAAACCACAATACTATCCAATTAGATAAATCATGATTCATCATTATCAACGATTTTGGGCGTTTTTACACTTTTAACAAATGTCTATTTTTAGAACAAGAGTAGAAAGTTACAAATTTCTCTAAAGTGATTCTGCAAAAAGTTATAGTGCGCTTTCAGTTTTTTAATCAAATTTGCAAAATCAACGTTACTTATCCACTGAGAGAGTGTCACATTGAGCTATGATGTAATTTACGTTATGTTATTGTAAAAGCTCGAAATTCTGTAAAAATGCGAAATTTTGACATTTTTTTCTAAATCTATATTGTTTTATGTTCCTTGATGTCAAAGAATAGAAACAAACATTCACAATTACTCCACATAATTTGAAAAATAGACTATTTCATGCAAAAATTGGCTATATTAGGATTAACCTATAAAAGTCAGATATTTGTCTTAGGATTTGATTTTCGTATTCTAGAGTCTCAAAAATCATGATTTAAAAAGGTACAATGCTCAATTTAACTACAGGTTCTTAAACAATTTAAAAAATCCAAAAAACTATTTCAATGTTTTGTTTTTACAATCGATTTCAGAAAAATTACACATGTTAAGGGGGTTTGGTTGACATGTCAAAAATGCAAATTCATACGATACAGTTATTATGCTTAGCATTATTGCGTTGCGATACCTAAACTGAACTAAATATTTCAATTTAATCAATATTGTACAGTGATCATCTCGAAAAATATTTGATTGCCTACTATAAAAAATTATGTTATTGTTTTTTTATAAATTTTTAATTGTATATAATATATATAAACGCATTTACGTCAATTTCCGAGAAATGTGTAACAAATCATTTACATTTCCATTGAATAGTGCCATGAAACATAACTTTTCTTTGAATTCGCTTTAATCAATGAAGTAGTTAGCACCCAATAACATTATATTTTAACACTGTTGACAAATTATGCATTCCTAGTATATAAACCTTTTTTAATTCTATGAACAACAGTATACCTTATGGGCCACTTACATATCTCTTGATTATATAGAGAAGTGTGTGTTTTTAAAATTTATATACTTAAAGCGCAAGAGTTGCCTAGAAATTGTGTGTTTAATTGTCGTATATATAAACAAAAATTGATTTAAAACACCATTTCCGACAAAAGTGTAACAATCCATTTACATATTCAGACCAAATAGTGTCATAAAACTTAACACTTTGGTTTCGAAGTCGGTTTGATGAATGAAGCCATTATCACCCAGTAGCAGTACAGCATTGGGCCTTACACCTGTGCTCAGCGAGCTCTTTTAAATTTTAACACAATTGGCAACTTATACTCGTCTAGCACATAAAGTTTAAAGCGTTCTCTTAGAGCACATAAGTTGCCTAGGAGGTGTGTGTTGAATTGTATATGTGTAGGTGCACAAATAGGCTGAAAATACAAATTCTAAGCGATGTGTACTGTATATACTCATGTGACACGACACGTAACACTTTTGTTCCAAGGCGGTTTAATCAATGAAGCAGTTATCACCAAGTAACAGTGTACAGCGTTGGGTCAGCCAGTGTCACGCACACCTGTACCCAGCGACCTCTTTTCTATTTTAACACAATTTTCACTCTCTATGGCCTCTTAGGAACTTACTTTCTACTGCGGTTTATTGTACTTACAGATGTTAGTTGTTACATCGAATTGTATGCTCTTTATTTGCTGTTTTATTAGGGGTAATATAATTTTATAATTATAGGTATTTACAATATTATGTACCATTATTGTAAAATGTTAGAAGTTAGAATTAGCTTTGTAGATAGATTGTAACGTAAAATAGATCCTAGTAGTACACCGATGAGCAAAAATAACTTACTACTAGCCCAGTCACTACATAGACGATCATATTTCATAACCTAGTAAAGATAACTTCATGGAACAAATTATAACAGATATTAAAAAAAAGAATTTTATTTTATATACAAATAAATAAAAAGGGATGTTAATATGTAAATACGCTTTAATGTTCCTTTGACTTCATAGAATTATAATGAGTTGTTTAGGAAATATTGTCGTCTATGTTAGTGGTTAGTTATTATGGCTATTGTAGTTTCGACAAGGATGTTTGCAAAAAAATGACCAAGTGTATTTTATACAATATGTAAATTTTTGCATACATCTGAAAATGTTGTGTACAACACAATTTTATTGCAATTTTTTTACATTTTCAAAACTCTCTCCTAAAACTCTCAGAACTAAAAAGTAAGCTTATTTGAAAAGTTTATACCAGATAACCTGAGTTACTTGAACCAAAAAAATGCGTTTTGAAATGTGAAACAAAAGAATTACACCAATTTTTAGCAACTCTAATTTTTGCGTGAAAAAAAATCAGCTCAAAGTATGTAAAGCTACCCTTTAAATACTCTTTTTTTATTTTAACTAGTATAACCTATACATTGATTAGCAAATCAATTAGAACATTCCTCTTAGTGCAATAGTTACGTATAAAACAAGCAATGAACAGCAAATAACACAAAATCGTCAACCATTTCTATCGTATAATTTCATGATCGTTTTCGGTAAAAGGGATGAGTAAGGCATTCGTGAAGGTCACTGCTTTCATTTTGTTCTTGCCTATTTTATAAGATTATGGCCCACGGTATTGTTATAAAGTGTGTCAAACATTTCAAAGTGCTAAAATTAGTAGTATATTACCACGATCATGATTTGCTTACACTTTCTTTATTGTTAGGCGGTACGATAACTGTGTTGAGATACCGTTTCAGTTACTAACTATGTGTATCTCCGGGCTTAGTAACAGTGCTTGTCAATTCACAGTTCCGGCACAAAGTAAATAGGTTTATTAAAGGTCCTCCTATAATGATCTCAATTCCAAGAGAGGGCATAAAGGTAAAGGCCAATGGAATAATTGTATTTTCTGTAAATTAATTAAATCTTAATAAATAAAAAAAAACATTAGATACTACATTAAAATTTCAATGTCTTACATTGGCAAAAACATAGTGCAATAAAATTTTCTCATTAGGAAAAAATTACAATTTGCAGTTTATTTCTAAAAGAAATACATAATTTAGCTGATTTTGTGCTGTAATTATCAAATTTTTAATATGGCTAATTCAAGGGGGCCGCCCGCGTCCTTCGTTCACGTAG
Organism: Apoda limacodes; assembly: GCA_946406115.1. NCBI lineage: Eukaryota > Metazoa > Arthropoda > Insecta > Lepidoptera > Limacodidae > Apoda > Apoda limacodes. The sequence continues at coordinate 47,033,172 of OX291540.1, forward strand.
TTACCATGCATCATAACCTATATCTAAAATAATATAATAATGAGGAAAACTTGGTTTTTTTTTGTAATGGGTAATTTCTAAAACTAACAGTCCTATCCCAAAAATATTTTTACGTCATATAGTGTATTTATCTGGAGGTAACAGAGGCAATGTACCATCAAGCTAAGGCCAATACGAGTAGAAGCGATAAAATAAGGAAAAAGGGCTTAGAAAACGGAAGAAATGTCCCTTCTGAGACCTTCGTCGCGTGCGCTGCCTAAATAGTTATTTTCCTCTTATAAAACTCTATAAAAAATTCCGTATATCTATCTCCTAAGGTAGACTCAAAATAACTATTTATATACTTAAATTATTAATTAAAAATATTCCACGATTTGCAAAGCTTTTTTCTCTTATATACATCGTTATTGAAATAAGTTTATTTTCTCAAACATGCTACGATATGTGACCATATCTTGCACAAGCTTCTTTGGGATAAATCGTACTTGCAGTACAGTAGAGGAAAATTACGAGGGCTCCCACGGGAACAGGTTCTTCTGCAGGTCAAAACGAGGGGCACATCTAGTAACTTATAGTGTAGCAATCTATTTATAAAAATTTAAGTCCTTTACTGACTTGTCAATGCAGAGCTAAAACTGTTATAGTTAGAAAGGCAAAATGTTTTTTTAATTTATTAAGTACTTATACTGTACTTTTTGAATGCTTAATTTATTCATGTCCTTTTTTATAAATATAAACATCCATTTTATACATTGAAAACGCCCAAACTGAGGAAAAACACAAATGGGATCCTTGCCCTAAATAAAGGTCAAACTCTGTGTTAATACAGTCTCTCTAACATCTTGAGAAAACTTTGCTTCAAGGATAAAATATGAGATGAAATAGTGTACCTACTCTTATGTTAATTTACAACTATATTTTAAAACAAATATTTTGAACGAAGTTAGTAAAAAGAGGGTGCCCATTATGGTATGGGTGTGTTTACAACCACTGGTTGTTCCTTCTTAGGATTAGAAACGTGAGGATAAACACAGTATATGAAATTTAATTAATATACTTATGGCTGAGCTGGCTTCTTCTTTTATACTTGAACAGATGCCGCGGGCTAAAGCTAGTTTTTGAAGGAAAAAATTGTTGATAAGTTTGCTAGCAATTTTGATACTAAGCAGAGCGTCAAATTAGGGCCAAAACAGTTACGCAGTTAGCGTAATTCTGTTGATAAAGCGCAGTGAAAGTTAAGCGGAAAGAGAAATTTTAAGCTTTCTGTTATTTTAGTTAAATTGGATTTGGTTGTTAAATTCAATTAAACTACAATTTCAACAAAAACAAACGCCTACGAACTTATACTTCCTAATTAATAATTTTTATACCAGTGCTACTCGAAAAAGTACACTTTCTTCACTGAGTAAAAACAAAACACATCTTTTTACACAAGAGTTTAAATAAAATTTCAATTTGAAACCGACAAAACATTATGACTGGGTTGCATTCCAAATCCCTTTAGATAAAAAATTTAAATCAGCGTAGAAGTATATTGTCTCTAAGCATACAATCCTATGGATAATCGTGAAGGAGAAAAATCTGAACATGGGACAACTTGTCATTAACTCGACCACGTCTGCATTTGGCACTGGATCAGCTCGGCATACTATGGCCTAAGCCTCCTTTCTCCAACGAGAAGCCTGTGCCCCTGTAGTGAGGTAAATAACTGCTGAGGCAACAAAAAAGACCTCACGAAACATTTCCAATTTTAATTTATTTCCAAGTAGAAACTTTGGCATAATTCCAAATTTGTTTGTGTTATGCGAAAGGAATTTAAAAAGCGGAAGTTGAAAGTAAGAAGGCATCGCATGTTATCAGATAGAAATCTTATTATACTCTGTCTAATCGTGCGAATTGAAATCGGACTAATTTTGTTAATTAAATAATAGAAAATTGAATTGATCTAAATTATCTATGATCTAAGCTTCTATAAGGTTAGTGCTTTATATGGTTTATACTATTTTATTGGCTTGACTCTAATCTGTGAGTACAAAAATAAATTTTAGGTTATGGTGCAGATCGCTTCTGTCGACAAGGAAAAGTTCAAATGGACCAAACTTTTGAAGATTAAAAAAAACGGCCAAAATGGCATTTCATAAAATTCTTCAACACAAAACACAAGCAGGATATGGCAAACCATAAAAGTTTTTTAATAACTATCGTAGCTTTTTAATAAACGACGTTTTATTGATTTGTCACAATATTTACTCATTGGCTATCACCGTCACACTAGGCAGCAATTATATACCGCTGTTTCTTTCCTTACGTCTCTGCATAGGCGCACTCTTAATGAAAAATATAGATTTTTTTCCCTTTTTGGTTTTGGTGTACTCGTGTATGATTGATAATTATTGATAAACTTCGACACCGTTTGACCGATCATAATGAAAGTTGGCACATTACAGTATTTTTTCATTTTTTTTATGCCTCTCCCTTTGTTATAACAGATGAGGCTGCAGCGCATTAGCTTATATAAATCATTGGGACGGGCGGAAAAACGTCCACCGGGCCAGCTTATATATTAAAAAGGCATATATAAAGTAACTGCGTCTTAGTCAGTAATATAATTATAATTTGAATTCGCTGATCTGCGATTAGCTCTAGTCGTCCATATTAGATCTTTCGATTCAATTGGTTATATTTTTTATTGATTTACAATCACTCATTTTCAAAATATGAATGAAACAATTTTCAGAATTAGTGACGCCCGACCTTGACTTTGTCTATCAACTTATTTATTACGACACCAAAGCGTTAGTATACTGTACCATTCAGAGAGGCGGAAGCAATCCTACTTCGCAAACAGAGCGTGCTAGAAACGCATACCGAGTGCAACTGTGTCACAGTATCACCGACGACAGTAATGATAATCTTATAGTCATGAAATATTTTTAAATATATTTTAGGGTTCGATAACAAGAAACTATGAAAGGAATTCTACAGGAAAAGTTTTGTTGAATATCCATACTTTTCTAACACTGTTGCTTTGCTATGTAATTTTAAAGTTATAGATACAAGTGTAATAATAATTGGACACAAGTAGTCTACTTAGAAAAAATATGGGTTCGATAACAAGAAACTATGAAAGGAATTCTACAGGAAAAGTTTTGTTGAATATCCATACTTTTCTAACACTGTTGCTTTGCTATGTAATTTTAAAGTTATAGATACAAGTGTAATAATAATTGGACACAAGTAGTCTACTTAGAAAAAATATGGATTTTTTTATCAGTTACGTTGGTTTTTAAGTTAAGTAGCTGATATTTTTACAACGATCTTATAATATCGGATAAAAAAATAACTGTTACGGTGTTTTTTAATCACATTCTTTAACTATCTACATTAATATAACTTTTTGGCCAAATCAATCCTGCTAATATTATAAATGGAGCATCCAATTGAGCTGAAAATAGGCACAGATATAGTTTCAGAGACGGAGAAAGACATAGGCTACTTTTAATCTCAAAAAATTCATTAATTTCTGCGAGAATAACTAGAACCGAATTTTACTTAAACAAACTTAGCTATAGTTGCTCTATCAAACTTTTTTAGTATAATCAAAGAGTTGCCATAGAAATCCTCCGCCGATAACTTAATTTAGGCCGGGATCCGTTGGCCAAAGCTAGTCTTTATATAAAGTTACATACTTTGTCTTATGACTAAACGCGTTAGCGAAAGAAACTTAACTTTTAGTTAATATGTATGTATGTGAAATTAGAAAAAAAAACATGCAATTGAACTGTGGCAACACCATCAATGTTGATGAGAATCGGTACGCAAGCGTACGGTATTCAATTAATAGATCTTAATCGGTACCAGTTGATCAGTTTTTATTGTGCGGTATAGAGATATGGGATTAGATCGTGTTCGTATGTAATCTTAGTAAATTAAAATTTATGCCACTAACTAAGGGGACAACCGGAGGAAGCATACTGGTTTCATTGTCTGCCTCCAAAGCAAAAACCACCTAACCACTTAGACGACTGCAAGAGGAAGTTGCTATGATAATGCACAGTGTGTAACCATTTAGGTCGGTGTTGGACCGGGGGTTTCAATTTCAGTTTGCTTCCTGAGTGACAGAGGTTTTGAGCCCCTGCGTGTACCAATGAGTCTTTTTCGTAATTTCTTACGTACATTGATTATTCACACTACTGGCTTAGCGGTAAAGGATCTTGAGGAATGCAGGTTGCATATGTCCAAAAAAACGTGATGAACACAATTCAAACTGGACTTAAATAATCACTACTGTACTAGATTTTATCCTTAGCCACTTCCGCACAAAACTTGATTATTGCCATAAAGAATAACAAGTTTTATTTGGTATTCTATGTGCCTCCAGTAAGCTGCTCTTGGGGTCGAAATCAAATTACTTCGTTGCACTATTGCGATGTGAAGAAATATTGCTCCGCAGTTTTATACGTGGACCAATACTCTTAATTTCTGCTGACCACTGACCGCATTCAAATTTATTTCTTACTGCTTCCCTACCGAAATGGTCTCTCCCGCGAACGCTTGGGTTGTGGAATGAGCTCCCTCCCAAGGTTTTCTCTAAGGACTACAGTATGGGGTTCTTCAAGAAAGAAGTTATTGAATTTTTGAAGGGTCGGCAACGCGCGAGTGATATTTTTGATGTTGCAAGCGTCCATAGGCCATGGTGACCGCTTACCATCAGGCGGACCGTGTGCTTGTTTGCTACCTTAGTGGTATTAAAAAAAAAAAAAAACTGCCCTGCAAATTTCACGTTTCTATCATCTCTGGTTTGGGCTGTGCGTTGATTCATTGTCAGTGACTTAGTTAATCAGTGACACAACGGTTTTATACATTCATATGACTTTTAAACATTTCAAATTCATTACAGGATGTAAACATTTAGATAACCAGATAACGTAAGCGGATTATATAAAATATGATGACATTTCTCAGAAAAAAGTAAAAGTTGCGCTCGAAAAAACTCAAAGAGGAAAGTACGAGGATCTCGAAAGAAAGCAAACTTTTTATATTAAACTAATTTTATATCGATTGGTCCACGCTCGCTTTGATTTATATTTACCCAACTACGAAGGGTTAAAATTTTAGCGGTATACACATTCATTATTTTGTTCATAATTCTAAATTACCGATTTTATTAATTTGTCATTGGACGCTTCTTAACAATCCGCGAGTCATATAGTAATATGACGTCTCATTAAATCTAATATGGTGTATGAAAATAGACAACTCAAAATTAAATAGGTATTGTGTGTTTGATATCAAGAGGATTCGTACGAATGTGAAACAAAAATCTTGTAGTCGCTTACTGGGCGAATCCGGCTCCCACTTGGCAAACCGCAATTATGGCTTACCCATCCGACCATTTAAAAATCACTGACATAAATAATTACAAACTGATCAGGGAGCTCATTGGGAACAGTCTCGAGCTATTCGGACTCTGAAATTTGTGACTAAAATGTATGAAAGTCTGACTTACCTCTCGAAACTCGTGAATGTACTTGCATAAATTTTTTTCTTGAATTCCAGAGCCCGAATAGCTCGAAACTGTTCCCAATAAGGTCCTAGTTTACTTAAAGATATTGTAATACTTGTAATAATTATTAAGTTATAGAATAAAATGATTTTATATTATCGAATATAATTTGAAATATATATAAGCCTATTGCAAAAGGTCTTGAATACGCCAGATTAAATGTATGCGAGTATTTTGACGGGTCTCAAGAGATAAGTTTTAAGTCTTATGTGCGTACATTCTGAAATTCCCGAGTGGTCGAAACTTTTCGCAATAGGCTTCAACGTGACTTTTAGATATCAGATTCTATTCGATTTGAAAGTTACACTATCAAATAAGGTCTTGACCGAATGATTTATACAACTAACCTTAGACAGGATGCGAAGGCACAAAAATTATTTTCGAAAGTGTACCACAGCACTTGTATGTACTGATTAAATCTGGCCAAGTTGATTTGTTATTCGGTTTGCAACTTGGTCGACATATTTGTGAATGGATGTGTTTGTTTGATGGCTGATTGAAAATTCTAAAAAATTACCGCCAAGTTCGTTATGTACGAATTATTGCAGATGTGTAAAAATCTTATAAAGCAATTTGGTTCAATTTGGTTATTGTCGTTGGAAATATATAAAAGTCTATTATTTTGATATTATTTTCTCCTATTAGACAAAGTTCCATACATTTTAGTCACGAATTCCAGAGTCCGAATAGCTCGAGACTATTCCCAATAAGCTCCCATCTCGAGTAAGCCAGACTCTGAAATTAGCGAAGCAGCAAATGTATCCAAGTACATTCCTGGGTCTCAATAGATAAGATTTCCTTGTATATATTTGTCTAACGAATTCCAGAGTCTGGTTTACTCAAGACTGTTCCTAATAAGCTTCCAGGGACCTTATTGGTAACAGTCTCGACCTATTTAGACTGGAATTCGAGAGAACAATGTAAGTAAGTATATTCACAGGTTTCGAGAGGTAAGTCTTACTTACTTCCATTGTTCTCTCGAATTCCAGTCTAAATAGGTCGAGACTGTTACCAATAAGCTCCCTTATTGGGAATAGACTCGAGCTACTTGGACGCTGGAATTCGAGACAAAAATGTATAGAAGTATATTCACAGGTTTCGAGAGGTAAGTCTTACTTCTATACATTTTTGTCTCGAATTCCAGCGTCCAAATAGCTCGAGTCTGTTCCCAATAAGGGAGCTTATTGGCAACAGTCTCCAGTTCACCAGACTCGTGAATTCGTGAGTAAAATGCATGCAACTTCTTTCACGGGTCTCGAGAGGCAAGACCTACTTGCATACATTTTTCTCTCAAATGCCCGAGTATGGAGCGCTCGAAAACTGTGCGCAATAACCTTCCAGGGACCTTATTGGGAACAGTCTCGAGCCATTCGGACTCTGGAAATCGTGAGAAAAATGTATGCAAATACATTCGCTGGTTTCGTGAGATAAGTTAAACTTCCATACATTTTTGTCTTGCATTGCAAAGTCCGAATAGCTCGAGCTGTTCCCAATAAGCTCCCAGATCCTAGGTAGTGCAAGCGTCTATCTATAGGCTATATGGTGCTAAGCATTAGGTTGGCCGTAAGTTTATTGGCCTGGTCAGTGATTTAAAAAAATAAAGAATATGTAAAATTAACACGCTTTATCAGTATCGATCTTTAGGTATACCTACCTGATCGGAGTTAAACTATGATTCCACTGAAATAGAAAAAGAATCTTTTAGCTTTTTATTTTTATATATACAAATTTCACTTCATAGAAATCTAAAACTTAGTTTCATAGTAGCTACTACATATTAAATAAACTACCGCTTTCCCCCGCGGAGTAACTGATTTCTAATTTAATCTATCAGGTAGAGTCACGTCTCAGTTCATCAGTTACGATATTAGATACTAGATAGCGCTAGTTTTATGGAATAACAAATTATAATATAAAGTTTTCTTGTAACAAGATTAGGATTTTTGTCGATAACCAACTACGCTTTATGGAATAAGGTTATAAGTAATAAAATATTAGAAACTTAGTGATCTAATAATTAATTCTTCGTGTTTTACTTATCAAACTATTTTATGACGAATAAAGTTATACGGGTATAAATTTTATAAGTTTGTATCCCTTACACGCAAAACATTTTGTATAATTTCTAAGGGCTCATTGTTCCAACTGTAGTAGCTCGTGACCCAGTTATATTTCTCTATCAAAAACGATATACGAAGTTAAGCAACGTCAGGCGTGGTCAGTTATTGGATGAGTGATCGCCTAGCTAGTGGCGAATTTCTGTTTGGGCTTCTTCGTGCTTTTCGACCTGGCTGTTATGATATGACAGCATTTGCCAAGCCATGCCTTACAGGCAGCTTGAAAACTCTGATAGTCAAGTGACTAGTAGTGACCACTAATCCGGCTTAGATCATCTTGGTAGCCTTAGCTTCCAATCTTTAATCAGAGACAAAGCCGACAGCAAACAAATTAATAAAGTTGATGTAGCCAATGCATTTTCATGAAACTTCCCTTTTCTTTAAGTCTTCTCTTAATTTGAAAAGTCACTACTTTTATCGAACAAGAAGATGGATAAAATATTGGTAAGATATTCAGAAAATCATGTTGTGTATGTGTATGTATGTTCTATTAGAGAATTCAAATAAATAAATAAATTTAAAAAAAATACATTATAAGTAATAACTTTAGTTCCTAACTAAGACTGCAGGTCTTTTAATACATTATAAAAATCACCATTCGTTTAAAATCCTGTAAAGTTTATTAAATCAATAAATGAACAAATATTATTTTTTTGTTTGCAGATCCAAGGAAGTTCGGTGGCTATAGAATAACTCCAACACGATGCAAAGCAGTTCGAACTGCAAAATATAATAGAGGTAATACAGTATGCATGTTTAACCACGAATGCATACAAAGAGGAGGAGAAATAGTAGGTGCTTGCATGGATGGATTTCTTTTTGGAGCATGCTGTCAGCTTAAATCTGACAGTCAGTCGCATATACCAAAAGGACCTGGAGTCGTTATGACAAGTTATTTGGACTATCCTGATCCTGAATCAGAAACCGCAGATTACGAAGCTGACGAGCTGAACGCTTGGCATGATAGTTTTAAGCCGGTCATTACACCTGGCTATATACCAAGTAATAAAAACCCATCATCCACAACTGAGAAAAATATGCAAGACTTGAGCACTGAAAGCCAGATCATATCAGAAGGACTCAGCCAAATCACTAATACCTTACTACAAACACCACCTAAAGAAACTAATATTATTGATACAGAATCAGAAAAAACTGACGAAATCTATACACATAGTACAATCGATCATAATGTCGCTGAAACTATTTTATTAAATGAAAATGGTTTAGTAGCTGATAATGTTGTTAGGCCGTCTGATTTCAATATACAAGTGTCTGCTATGCAAACTAAACCAACTGTATCACCAATTAGAACAACGTCTACAGAACCAGCCCAAACTGTATCAACGCATCGTCCAGTATACACCAAACCTGTTTTCAAACCCAAGCCTCCAAACAAAATGACTACAAGTACAACTGAGAATTACCTAATGGTATCTTCTTCAAGTAACGATAATCAAAAAGTTACTGATATGTCGTCACTTAATACAATTATGCAGATGCTAAACGAAACTACTGATAGTAATAAGGATATAACAACATTGCCTACTATTTTAGATGTTGCAGAAACGAAATCATCTCCAGGCCCAGTTACAATATCTCCAGTTTCATACAGCACTGAATATCCCAATTACTATCTGTCAACTGGACACTATGTAACACTTAAGCCTTCATCGTTTGCTACTACAACATTATTTTCATTCAACAATTTCGATTATTCTACAACTGATAAACCAGTGTTAATAGGAAGCAAACCTACTTATAACAACAGATATACAACTCCCAATGACATACCAGAAGAAATAAAACCTACAACCTCGAAACCCACAAATTTTGATACTGATTCAAATCAACATATTGATATTTTTAATAGGTACCCAGAAATTCCAAGTGCATTTGGTGATTCTGTGACAACATTTAGTGTCGTAAGTACAACTACTACTACTAAACCAACAACTACTACGAGAAGAGCTCCATCTACAAGTTACGTTACTGGTTCCAAACCTATTAATAGACGGCCTGTGACATCACCAACCAGCCTGGTACCTAGCTTTGACGTCGCACCTGATACATTTTCTAGTGTAACTCCAACCGTTATAGTGCTTAATGGATTGCAAACATCAACACCTGAATCATATACAGAAAACAAAGAACCCCAGTTCGTTGAAATATTACAGGCACCGCTCAAAAAACCAGTGAACGAGATCACTGTCAATAACCACATCGAATCAACTAATAATATTTATGTGAACAAACAACCTTCCTACGAAAAACCTTCGTCACCTACTGTATTAATTACTCCTAAGCCACCTCCTATTACTACAGCGTACCCCATCAAAGGCTCTACAAACTATCCACTGTTTGATTCCTATCCAGAATATTTTTCACCATCAACTTACAAGCCCGAAATCCAAACATCGCCAGATGATTTAATCAACTTTCCACCTGTAAGAAATCCCTTGCTCAACGCTACAGGTTCCAACTCTGGTGTTTTTAACACAAGTTTATCTATGTCTGATATAGACTTCCAAGATGTAGATTTTAGTACACCAATTTGGCTAGATGACGAAAAACAAAACGATAAAATGATAAGCTCATTTGTTAATAAAATTGTTGGAAGTCTTCAAGGTACGTTTCAAGAACTTCACGATATTGTAATATTGGATAAAAAACCAAATGCAACAATACTTCAAGATGAAATACCAAAACCGCCTAAAAAGACAACAGTGACAACTAGAAAACCAGCGACTTCAAGTAAAAAACCGGTTAAAGTAACTACTACAAGTGCGCCTACAAAGAAACCGACAACTAGTAAGATTACTAAGAAACCGACAAAGGTATCAACTGCACCCAAGAGGACAACTACACCTGGACCGCAGACAACCGTGAGTACTCGTAAAAAACCTAACAGAAAACCTAGACCCTAAGGAAACAATCTCAAAATGAGCTTTAAAATTAGTTATGTAAATTAAAACACTACAATATTTTTATGAGAACGTATTAACTTCTGCCAACTTTAATTTTTTTATATATTACATCCAAATAACCTGAGGAACTGGGTGAGTATTAATATTTAACAACCTTAATTAAACCTAAATTTAATAACCTTAATTTAATAACTTTTGTAGATTTTTTGTTTATGATATTATTTTTTAAGACACCTCTTAAATCCCCGAAAAGTCGGGTTATAATTAATTTACGTATATCACTGACATACTAGTACATTAGAAATAATGTACACTAATAGGTTATTTTTATCAATAAGTAATTAGAAATAAGTATAATTAAAAATATCTAGCTGGCATTATGTAACTTGCAAAATGTTACGCATAAAAAAGACAAAAAATGCAGGAACGCGTGATTAGTGCAAATTCTTGGAAAGTGGAGTGAACATTTGACTTATATTTAATTTTCTCATTATTCGAAATGAAAAGTAGAGTATTTAATCCGGGTGAAAGGAACCCATTTTATACTCGAACTATCTCGGGCCGAAATATCTCGTCAGAAATGGGTGTCTTTCACCTCTTAGTTAACAATCTCCTACTTTTTTAAGGGTTCTGTATTTGTATCTTTAATAGTCTTTTTCTTCTATTTGGGTTTAGGGTTAACACTCCTTACAAAATATCCATTTTACAGGTTACCAGATAAAGACCCTTGTCATAATGATGAATAGACAGATAGACATGCAGACAGCAAAAGGCTTCTTTTTGCTTTGGACACGGAATCCTAAAACCCAATATTAAAGTATACTACACCTTAGTGAATTTTTTTTTAATTGCATTTACAAGCACTGCTACGTTTAGACTACGACACAAATGTCAAACACTAATTTTTGTACACTTCACTCTCAAATTCTATTTTCTGACTGGATAATTTGTTCTCATTCCAAGTGTCTTATCTCGTATCTGTACTGACCTTTTACATCTATGATACTGACAGTATGCTTGGTCTCCATCACCAATACAAACCAACGCCATGAATAAACGCTGTGCTGTATAACTTTTGAACTGTGTCCTGAAATTATGTATTTTTCTGCGGAGTTTTGCCAATGTTGCGTCTATCGTAAAATTAAAATATCTATAATTATTTTTTTTGCATTAAAAACGATTTAAAAGTACGCACACGATTGACTCAATTGACAATTTTCTATCTTCAATAGAATTTAAAAAATATGGCCAAAACTAGGGTGGCCACTTAAATGAAATATAAACTACATAGGTATACTAAGAGTCTTAAAAAGCGTAAATAAAGATTAAAAATTCATAAAGAAGAGTACCTATATTGAATTCAGAAAAACTGTGTCCTCAAGCGCCAGCGCTGACCCGATCTTTTTGCGTCACTTTTGTCGTCTGTCACGCCAAATGACACAGACGACAGAACAATATAATTTTTGTAATAATGACGTTTTTAATTACGCGTTATTAACTCTATGATCAATTAATTGGATCTGACAAATAATTTGAAATCACAAAAAAACTGTGTGTGGCTAACTTGTAAACAAGGAGCCATAATACAATAAAAAAAAAACTATATTTTATAGTACGGTCGGCAACCCTAGTGACCATTGCCATTGTTATTGTCAGCTGAGTCGATCGTGTGCGTAAAGAGTTAACCAAAAACCTGCACACTACAGGTGACGTCATCACCAAAACCCTCGAAGAAAGTAACAACAACCACAAAAGTCGAGTACGCCTATGAAGAGGTCACCACAGAAAACTATGTCGCCCAACCAATTGACTACAATGACAAGAGTCGTAAGTAACTTTGTATTTATATAGAGCACGTCACTATAACACTTACACCACTAGCTTGACAACGTCCGCTAATTAGCATTGGGCCTGTTCTGTATACTAAGACCTAAGCCTTTTTTCTCGAAGCAGAGGCCTGTGCACTAGAAGGACGGTTGAAGGACCGTTACTGTTGTCTCGAAGTATAAATCTTGGTTTCAACTACTGAATATAATCTCCTACCCAATGATTAATTACTTCCTGCAGCGCAATGAGTTATTGTTATGTCGTCAAAAGCGCTAGGTTTTACTTGACGCAAGGCTCCACTAAGCAAGGATTTTGCAACAGTTATTTCCTAAAGGGGTGAAATGGGGTTTGGAAGTTTGTATCAAAATCCTTCTTTTTATTAAGTAAAATGCATAAAAATGGTATTTAGCCTTACAGCTGAAAATAATATTAACGTGTTTTGATAGATCATTCCCTAGGGGCAAAACTGGGGATACTTTTGTAGGCAAAACCATAAACAGTTAAAGTTTTTTTCGTTTAAAAGTCTCCGCAGACGAAATCGCAGGGATATGCTAGTAAGCTGTAATTAAAGCAAGGATTTGAACGCCATACTTTTATTGAGGCCGTCTAGTGCGATAAGATGAACCGGTTATACAAGCTTTGAATTAGTTTGATGTGGGTAAGGTTGCAACAAGAACTATTTTATTTTAGTTAAAATTTGTCAGTATATATGATTGTATTTATATTATACTCGGAGGGTTCCGTGTGAGTAGGCTGAAATAAAAATTACACTACTTACATATATGAGATAGTAGAGGGAGAAATAAAATGAGGAACGCTTATATGGAAGAACTTAAGAATGCAAAAAATCTGTATTTGCAATGTTAAACATTCATTTGTTCTTTTTCCACGAAAATATTCTAATTAATTTTTTGTAATACTGTTCTATGTTTAGTTTGTGGAGTTAGACCATTAGTGAGAAGCAGTCGCATCGTGAATGGGAAGAATGCCGCTTTTGGGGCCTGGCCATGGCAAGTGTTAGTGCAGGAGTCCACCTGGCTTGGTTTCTTCACCAAAAATAAGTGTGGTGGCGTCTTAATTAGCAACAAGTACGTTGCTACAGCAGCGCATTGTCAACCTAGGTGAGGCTTGCATTTTTTTTTACATAAATACTTCTTTTTAGCTACCCTATCCAAAGGGTGCCAACGGAACGATATTATTTAGCCTACGTTGCCGGTATGTCTGTCTGTCCGACCTTAAAAGAGCTCTTTCTTTTGAATCGTAACGTTATTGCTGTTTACCTACAGAACAATGAAGAAAGTCAGAAAAACAAAGTTTAAGGGGATCCTCATACAAGAAACATGTTTCGTACTTGTAGCGATTTGTAGAAGTATTGTGCGAGCTCTAAACTATAACCACAAATAAAAAAAAAAACCCAGCCAAGTGTGAGACTTGCTATATCAACGCTGTTTACGATATGCACTCAAAAAATAGTCTAGATTATTAAAGGAAATAGTTACGCATTTGTTTATTAGGAACGATATTCAATGTTAAGCACGACGAGCTTGGGCACTTCTTTTTTTTATTTATGTCCGGTTATTACGTAAATTATTTTCTGTTCTTAAATTAAAAAAAATAGCTAGGTGAAAAGCTTAAGCTCAAATAAAGCGAAGCACGAAACCATGCCTATTTTGAAGTGTTGCCAAAATCCCATAATATTAAATAGATCGAAAAGCTAGAGAAATGCTGGACAAATGTATTGAGCTATAGGTAAGATTACGTTTTGGAAAATAAACATTTTTACTTTTTTACCAGAGTTTTCACTCTGCTTTAATATAAAATTAAGTCTCCGTCGCGTTTGAATGAGGACAAGGCTTAGGTAAAAAACTTAGGGAGGTCATTGCAGAGTAGCATCTTTCGGTCTGCCAGTAGCCAGTAGGTAATCCATAATTTTAACTAAGAATACCAAGTGTATAAGTAAGTCAATAGGTAAATGTAGATATAATTTAATATCTTAATTTGAGAACGAAATTATAATAGTCAAAAACTTTTGATTTTAGCACACGACTCGAACCTGCATACTTTCGGAAACGGTCCAAATTCTGCCGATTTATTAACTACAATATAGTAGCAGCACCTGAGCTGCCTAGATGTAAAGTTAATAAGTAAGATCTTAACTATAATGTTAAAGTTCCAGCCTCTTTGCAAGTCTGGTAGCCGTATTTGGAGAACATGACATCACAAGAGGGCTGGAGCCAAAACGACCTGTCTCCAGGAATGTGAGAAGAGTGATTGTCCACCGTAGCTTTGACGCAGCCACATTCGAGAACGACCTGGCACTCCTGGAGCTTGATACGCCTATCAAATTCGATTCTCACATAAGTAAGCAGGTTCATATTTTTTTTTAAATATACAGGTTGTGGTATACCACTGAAAGGATGAAACAATTGATAAAAACCTATGGAAGCTGGCAACACATAAAGCACATAAAAATAATTTATTTACTTTAATCTCGGTACTGTAGTCTACACTCCAAGGATGAGGCTAACGATCATCCCACATGCGAGTTTATACAAACAAACTACAATCCCTTGATATTAGTAGAGAGTTGTAATGCAGAGTATATTTAATTTCAGTACCAGTTTGCCTGCCCCCTGACGACCTTGATCTGAAGGACCAGTTGGCAACCGTGACAGGGTGGGGGCGGCTTTCCTATAATGGCGGAGTCCCACCTATCTTGCAGGAAGTTCAGGTTGGTAGATTGGTGCAATCTTAATGTCGAACGACAACATAAATAGGTATAGAAGGCTACCTACTAAACGCGCTCCCTACGTACGTACAGGCGTACTCAAGAAGTTTAAAAGGAATTCACAAGGAGATGTCATTGTGTTCCAAAGCGGAAGGTATTAAAACTAAAGTAAATCATGTGTAGATCATGTTTTGTACCTTTTGTTTGCTAGTATTGAACGTATTTAAGCGCTTTGTAAATGTGCGCATTAATTGCGTATACATAAACTTTATACACAGCGGAACTTACATTGCACATTCAAGGCATTGGCTGCACATACTCGAGCGGAACGTAGAGCCTTGCGTATAGATATTGTGGTACAGCTCTAAAATTGCAATCTTGAATTTTTGAAATGGGGGTTTGTTCACGGTGTATATCTCCAGAAGTTTGTAACCAGTTACTGGATACACACATTGTAATATGGTAGAAAGCTTGATTTCATCAACCTTAGTCCTTTGTAGCAGACGGTTACACTGCAACTGCACTATGGTCGTAACACTGATTGTGATGCAGGGTATCTGCTCTGCGATGTCTTTATATCCAGTTCTTGACTAACTATAACAACTACGACTAAGTCAGGATTTGGCTCTTAGTTTTGGAAACAGAAACTTAACTTTAGAACACAGGCAAAGTCACTTCGTACTGGCGTTTTGTATTAATAAGTATGTTCTGAAAATATGTTCATAGGTGCCTGTAATAGAGAACGGAGTTTGTCAGGAGATGTTCCACGCTGCAGGTCATGCAAAGAAGATCCTGAACTCCTTCATTTGTGCAGGTTACGCCAATGGACAGAAAGACGCTTGTGAGGTAATTATTAGTTTGATAGTTTTTTTTTCAATTTTGAACCCTCTATTAGTTTAGACACTACTGATAGCAATATGTGGATCCGTTTATCATATAATTTGACATAACACACCATGTCCGCGTATCTACGCACTACACTTCAATATGTAGATGAATAGTGCTACTAAAAACAAAAAAACCGGCTAAGTGCGTGTCGGGCCAAACTGCTATCGTAATTTTTTACCCAAATCCAAAACAACCATTACACAGTGGGGAGAAGGGATGGACACTTAACAAAAATTTGCGCTTTAAATCTTAATATTTGACAAACGGATCCCTAAATCTTAAAATACCTTTTACACATCTGCAATGTTATTGAACGAGCTAGCCATCGACAATATTTTTTTAAGCTTTTATTCTACCACTTGGTCGGAGTGATTAATATGTAAACCCATGTCAAATTACTGCATTCAAGTTTCAAGTCTCTAAGCTTAGCCATGTATAGATGGACGGACATGGTGAATCTAAAAGGGTCCCTTGTTGACCACGGAACCCTAAAAATCAAAATGCTAAATGTGCTAAAATGCTGAATTGGTCGAATCTGGAATTAATTTTAATATTACTAAACGATTTCCAGGGTGACAGCGGTGGTCCATTAGTAGTTCAACGTGATGATGGTCGCTGGACGCTTATCGGGACCGTCTCCCACGGGATTAAATGCGCTGAGCCATACTTACCAGGCGTTTACATGAGAATTACATACTACAAACCCTGGCTTAGAAGTATTACTGGCATACATTGAAAGCGTGTGAAATTACCTTTACACGAAATATTGCTATTGCCTTCCAGAGTGTGTAAACTGAAAACGAAATTGTATTAAAATGGATTAGTTTTACTTTTTGCCACATGCATGTGAGGTTGTTTAGGTATCAAACATGTGTTATTTTATACATGAAGGAAAAAATTACTACAAAACGTAGTTTTTAGTACCTATATTGGACTGTCTAGGTTATTGTTTGTGTAAATAACTACATAATATAATCAAGAATTATTCCATTCTTTATTTGAAAAATATTTGTTTTTTAAATACTGTGGAAATATAGTTTATCCCACCCAAAAACCATACAATTTGTAATACTAATATAAAAGTAATTTGATTTTATTTGTAGTTCCAAAATGGCGCCACTGGGACTTGTAAATTGGTTGTAACTTTTACAACAAATAAAATATAAGATAAAAATTGGATCCATACAGCTCTCTACATTAAATCCGAGCTGATTTTAAGACGCAACTAACTTGTAATATACTAAAATGTATATTAATAAAATTGTACATTGAAATGGATTTATTTATTGTTTAAATTAAGTATTTATTAAGCATTTAGTTTATAAGACTGAATTAAATTATATATACTAATGTAAATTCATAAAAGAAAATACGTATTTTCAATAATAATTATAAAATATATTGCTCAAATAGTACATATTTTATAAATTAATTACCATAAGATGTACTGTTGATGGCATGCTTGAAAATTTTGTAACTTAGTATTAAGACAATATTTCTTTGACCGTTATGCATTTATTAAAAAAGAAATAAATACTTGGTCATTTTTTTATCCTTTGTTTTATCAATTAATCAGGCCACAGCATTCCATTGTAGATAGGTTTTTCCCAACGAACCCACCTCTCCCAGTCCTCCACCATTCTCATCCAGCAAATTCTGGCTACCTTTTTCAGGTCATTGGTCTGCCTGGGCGGCCCGTGCTGCGCTAACCGATAATTTGTATCTACTCTAAGACTGGTCTATCGCAATGGTCACTAACCAGTGGAAGATGATTTGACCATTGTCATTGAATTGATTCCTCATTGTGTAGGCTCTGTCGGTGACTTTGGTTCTTCCGTAGACATAGAGAACAGGACCACGCATTTCCTAGCCAAATGTCAAAAGTGTAACAGAGACGAAGATTAATTTAGTTTCTTTCTAAAGTGCCGCCAATTTTGTGGACCTGTTGCGCAGTATATAGGACAGATTACAGACCTCAAAGTCTTGGGTTTCTTAGGGTTCTTTGCGTGACCACCTCATTTCTGATCATTTCCTTTAAAGATACTTCGATTATAACCGTTTTTATATCTTGTTAAGCGACCTTTAACTTGTAAAAAAGGCCAACTGTTAATGTCCTAGGACGCCCTAGGTAATGATAGACAAAACGCTTTGATTGAAAAAGCCTTTCGTGTTTAATCGTATAGGTGAAGACTTGACGCAACTTTGTCACACATTGTAAGGATTCAGAGAAGCTTCCTCCCAAAAGCGCTTTGGTTGTGGAATGCGCTTCTTACCGAGGTTTTCTCTAGCTGATACAGTATGAAGGCAATAATAATCGTCTTCTATTTTTTTGCCTCAGTCTTTTCCTGCTGTTGCTACTTCATTGGCCTGGGGGTAACTTTTGACGCTCTACTTTAATCACGCTTTGTCATCAAATAAACTTCCTATTGCAAAATCTAATATTATTTTTAAGATTTCCCATCACTAAATTTTATGTGAAAATTAATTAATAATAAATATTCTTGTATGTCTTAGGGAGCGCCATCTGGTCTCAAACTAAGCAAAGCTTAAATACTTTTTTTGTACATACATATTATACAAAGATAACACCTAGAGTCAAGATGTTCAAAATGTTAATGTTGGTCCTATGTGGGTATCAAACCTGCGGTCTCTGCACAGTGGGCGGCCTCTAAGTGAAGATCTGTCTGTCTATCAGAGTAGCAAAATAAGTATTTACTTTTATACAACTGACTTAATTTTTGACACAGGTATAGTTGGAGGGATGGAAAAGATTATTTATCCTATTTGATTAGAAATGATTTTACCGCACGTGAAGCCGAAGGGTAGTATTTCTTGGTGTTGCAACGATACAAGTGAGTGACTGGTGTTTGACAATCCAGGTAGGATAGACAGACAATAACATAAAATACTCTTTATCCCAATTGAACAAGGTATTCCTCGGTGATCACTTAACGCGGGCCAATCCATAGGTGAAAACTTGCCATATATCTGTCAGAGTTTCGGAATATCTTTGTGTTTCGCAAATATTATTGGATCTCAAAGCTGAATTGCAATTGAGTGTCAAGAGTAACCTAGCTGATCCTTTATTCCTTTGTAAACGAGTAATTTAAATGTGCTTATTGAAAACCCAATTAAAAATTAAACAGTTTGTATGCCTCATTAAATATTTATTGCACAAATATTATATTATAACATTTAAATATTTTTTACATTTTTCAACATTTCTATATTTTTAAACCTACCAATATCAATATCAATCTTTGCAATGCCAGAATTTTTATTAAAATAATACTAAAAAAGAAGAATTGAAATGTAATGTTTTCTTAAAAAAAACTATATAAAATTGAAAGTAGAGTTAACTTTATAATTGTAACAGAAGATAAGGTTCTTATAACAGAAACTTTCGTAACAACAAAAACTTTCGAACTTGTAATAGAATAAAATATTAGTAAATTATAAAGTACCACATGGTACCTTTATATTTCTACTAAAAAAACGTAAACGCAAATGTGTGTAGTTTATAAGTTTTGCGCGTGACTAAACACTGAATATATTTATGATAACATGATTATTATGAACAGTATACATTAAAACACTTATATATATATACTCTATTGTTATCTATCTAATACAAACATCTAAGTCATTATACTTCATTATATGATGGTGTTATGTAGAATATATTTAATGTAACGCTATATTGCATAATTCACTTATCAGATTGTAGTTATAAGTTATATTTGTTGTAAATACATATTTATTGATTTAGCACAGCAGTGTCATCTAAAATATTAGATATTATTGTATTCTATAATCTAGCGATATTTATTTACAAAACGATATACTTATACATAATATAATCTACTATACTAAAAATATACTCAACAGCTATGATAGAAGTAAATTAATTGTGCTTTGAAAATAAATCAAAACTTGCGAAAGCAAAGCCAACATCCACTATCAAAAATATGTAATTCCCAAGACACCAATCGTTTGATTTCTAAATTGTAAGCAATCACTGTATTGCTTTATAATTTTTTTTTGTATAGAACTGTTTAACTATTCTTTTGTATAGAACACTTTCACTATACTTCTTTTAAATATTATGTTCTCTAGAATACATTTAATGTAACAAGATAAGTAACCCTACTTAAATCACGTACAATTCTACTTTAATTAATTAATCGATATTACTTCTAAGAACTACATACTTATTTTCTTTATTCTTTCTTTTCCTTTTTAACAAATTCTAATTTTACCCAATTTATTGCCCATTTACTCTTTCCAAAAAATCTTACTTATAATACTTTCCTTTGTAATGAAAACATTTTTTACAAATGGCGTCGGCTTTGTCTTTTATAGACACACTTGTCATAGCTCTTTCTGATTCAGGCTTTGAATCCTCACTCTCGAATGGACCTTCGCTAAATTGTTGAATCAATTTCTTTATGTATCTACCCGGACCTTTGATTGTAAGCTTAGCATTACAATCATCGTTTGTGCTCTCATTCCTACTATCACTGTCATTAAGACGGTATTCATTTAACATTTGTAAACCATCTTGAAAATTTTCAAAAGCTTGAGTAATCTTATCCCCTATATTAAGTTTTTCTTCTAAATTACTTAAACCCTTAAGTTTCTCAGTGTCAATAGCTGCATCTGCAAAGTTCTTAGTTCCTGTAGGTGTGATAGTAATTTCATTTTTCTTCATGTCTATGGTTATTGTAGCGTCATCTAGTTTCAAGCCAGTTAATGAAATGTCAACAGATTTTGATCGGTACTGCCTAGATGGCGTCGAAGGAACAAGAAGTTGTTTCGAATCTAGGTTCAATTCGTGTTTGATCGTGCTGCTAGATGTCACTGGCGATGATAATAAGGATGATATATCGCCAGGACTGGATGCTAAATATAAATCAAATATTATTAAAAATATCACAATAAATATAGTTTGGTTAATTTATGGCCAAAGTTTTGCTAATAATCAGCTATCATGTATAGTTTTGCGGTTTAAACGTGTGAGTTAAGCTATTTTTTATTTGATATGTTAGGAATCCTTCACCTAAATAAAACTGGAAGTTACCTTAAAATTAGATTTTAGCTTCAACGCTTTCATTGTTTGATCCTAAAATTCAAAAATTAAATTAGAGACTGTAATTGGTATACTCTGTAATCAATTATTCATGTAATAGATGTGTACACTTGTAGCGCACCAAAAATATAGTTATGAATTTTAGAGCACTTTCAAAGATTTTTTTTTAATTTTATGCTACATATTTAAGCAAAAATAACAGTTTTTAACTTTCTCATATTTAATTGTATGTTTGTTAAATGCTATACTTTCAACGAGAAATTCTAGTACATAACATCTGAAGAAAATCAATTTTCCTAAAAAAAATAGTTTAAAAGTAAATTTTCACATTAAGGAATAAATGAAGTATCTATTGAGATATATTGATATTAGCTTAATACTTCGTTACGTTGTCATCGTGGTTTATTTAGTACATAGTAACCCAACAACAAACGATGATTCCAAGATACTTTAACAAGTGAATTGTTTACGAGAAGATTAGATCGCACGAATTGTTAATTATTAAAATAAAGTCGAACACTACTTATCCAAGTAAATATATCAAGAAATAATTTGAAGTGTTTTGTCTTATTCGATTGTTGGTTTATTTTCTTTTGATGATTATTTTAAATCAACTTTTAAAGTTTGAAGCATGTAAATTAGATATTGATTAATGAATAACTTTTTTTCGTGAAGCCTTATTTATTACATCCGTAATGTTTTAAACATTCATTAATAGACAATTTGGTTTTACTAGTGCTTTTATAACAATATTTATTCACCAAAGCTTTTCTTACTCTAATTTACTGCGTTGTCCAATTAACAAAGGTTTAATATTATAATTAACCATATTTGTAATAAAACCTTTAAAAACCTTCAGCATTACCTACCATTTGAAGCGTCCTCCCTTTCGTCCTCGGTGCAAAGCGGTAACAGTTGTTCCATCATCAAGCCCTGCACCATATCCATGCAAGAGTCCAAAGAGAATTTTTTACCGCACATCTTGATACCCCGAATACGCCGTCTCATCTCTAGTTTGGTTAGTAGGCATATAAGCAGCATGAAATGATTACATGACAAATTAAGTACCCAACCTAACAGTTAACGTGAAAATAATTTAGCTAATATAACCGACAGCTAATAAATGACAATGAAAGAAGAATAAAAAAGCTAATGATGTAAATGATACTAGAATCGTTTAGTTTATTAGGAAGCAAATGACGTGTTACATGTGATGCATACTATTGCATGGAAAGACAATGTTTTTCGGCATAAGTTACTCAACGTTGAGCAACATGATGCATGTCCGTTGCCTAATGAATACATGAATTTTTTTAATTAAGGTCTGTTTGTTTGATGTTACGTGCAACGGAGTACTAGATGCACATCTGATTTAGCACAGGGAATAGTTCTAAAGTCAGAGTAGGACATTAAATATTTTTCTTTTGATCGACAGCTCTTTAAAAAAGAATTCAATTGTGAAAGTAAAATTTATATACTATAGTTTAACCTGATATCCACCACCTATAGACGCACTTAAAAAATTGACTGACCAGGACTATCCTTAGGTTCCATCTTTAGTTGTGCAAAAGTTTGGGCGCAGGAAGTAAGCAATTGTTCATAGTCGCATATAGCCGCATAAGTACCGTTCACAATCTTTGGACTCATAGGACTGTTTGCCAGGAGCAAGCTTGTTCCGAAAGTCGCATTGAATCTACGGGTCTCTGAAATCAAAAGGTTTGATTAGGTTGTATTTGATAAGTCAGTGTTTATTCATTTGGCCGTCAGAAATTTTAGCTTTAAGACAGCACGTTGGGCACTATTTGGTTCTAACAGTTAATATTATTTATAATGGTCATTTTCTCTTTATCGTTGAACTGTAATTTTAAAAATGTATGTTTGGTTACTTATTTGTTAATATTTTAGTAAAAATTAGGATCTTCTACTCCTACCTTTCAACGAAATTCTAGCCTTTTTAGATGTAGCTATATTTCCATCCGCAGATCCAAATTCTTCTTCTAAGATCTCTGCAGCAACTGTCTTAATCTCCTCCCAGTCGTCTGTTGAAGTAAAGTGTTGTTTTCATGATTTTTATAAGTTTTTCTTTTTAAGATTTTAATACACCCATTTCTATTTTAGAGGGTGAAATTAAAAAAATAATCGTATTTCCCTCCCTACTAGGTGGATACAATATAAGATCAATATCGGCTCCGTAGCTCAGTGGGTAATAATCCGACTGCTGCGTTAGGGGGAGTTGGGTTCGATTCTAGCACAAGACCTACATTTATTATTTGAGTTTGTCTTGAAACTGGGTGTTTTCTATTTATAAAATGCATGTATTTACAAAAAAACGTATAAGAAATTAGTTTGGTAGCAAGTACCGCACGAGCAACTTGTCTTGAGAATATTATTTTATATTTGAGAATTTATACATGACGTTTATTGCGTCTTTAAAAAAAAACAGTTTTTTATAGATAAAAAACAAACCACTATACCGATTTTGCTCAAACTATTTTCAGATCTAAGTCATGACGTGGCGTATTAATTGATATGTTCACGAGAGCGATTTGGTCCATTGCTTCTTTGGATATCGAGGGGTAAAAAAAGCCAATATACATACACATCACTCTAAAAATGATGGCAAATAATTTTCCAGGTCTTAAAACGTAAAGAAAACGCAAATTTAGCGATTTTTTGTATCCGTTGTCTGGTATTTATAGCACAAGCTTTGCTTAGTTTGAGCTAGTCTAGACGGCACTGTGTTTAATGTTCAAAAATATTAATTTTATTTATTTAATAACACTGTCCAAACTTTATTAGTGTAGATTCAGTAGTTTCGGCTGGCCAATGATGAGATTGGTCAATTAGTCAATCAGTCATTTGTATTATGTCAAATACGATATTAATTTTAAATATGAAGGTGTATATTACCCAATATATCTTGATTTGTTGTTCGCGGTGAAGTAATGGTGAATCTGATTACGTAGGTTCCTTTGAAGCAGGCAGGCACAGAGTGGATGTGACCACGCGCATTAAGTTTTTTCAGGAGCTGCTCAGTTAGAGTGTTGTTCCCCTTCAAACGGAATACAACTAAACCTGGAATAAGATAGACAATGTTTTAATACAGAGTGTGCTGATACGGAAAAGATTCATAATATTTTCAATCATAAAGAGGTCTTGCCTAAATTCCTTGGTTGAGGAACTTCAAATCGAGGATCTGCCAGAATCAAAGCTTCAAACTTCTGAGCCAATCTTACACTCTGAAAGGATTTTAACATGAAACATTGCTTAAAATATGATATAGTAAACGATAATCGAAACCTAAAAAACTTTATACCTCTCGAATATGCTTTTGCAGTCCAGAAACCCCGTAATTCCTTAATACGAACCACAGCTTAAGGGCTCGAAAACGACGACTCAACGGAATCTGCCAATGCTAAAATAATTTTTAATATGAAAGTTATGATAACAATACTCTAAAAGTGAAGCTGACTAAATCATCATCAAATTTTTTTTAAGGATAATTTACGTATAGAAGCTATTTTAAGTACAATTTGCTTGCTTTTTTTTTTTAATCTGGTACTAAAAGCTATTGCCAACACCAGTATGTTGTCCTTCACCATATTATTCAAACACCATCACCTAAAGCTAACAAAACATACTAAAAGCTCTTTCTTATCAGGGTCTTCCAACTTTATATCTTGACCACAACCCGGTGATATTTTGTGATATCCGTGAAGGGTTTTCTTGTTGCTATCATCATCGCCATCAAAAAGATTGCTCTCATCATACAAATGATCGTCTCCCCCGTTTATGCCATTTACGTGTACTTCTCCGCCATTTATTTGCTGCTCATAACCATTAACTAGTTGCTCATTTAGTAAATCATCGTTCTTGATCTTATAATCTTCATTAATTCGAAGCATTCTCCGCGTATTTGCTTTTTGTGCTCCAACCTACATTTTGTCACAAAATATAAAGTTACTGAAAGTTAATTTTAAACAAGCAATCGAACGCCAGTAAAAAATAAGAGTTCTATTAAAGTTATTAAATCCGTAGTATTAAAACCTCAAAAGCTAAAAATGAAACTCTTACTGGAATCACTTTTTAGTCCGTTTGTCTATCTATCATGACAATTTTTATCTTTTTCGCACATAAATGCGTTTACGCATAGATGGATGCGGAAGTGCAAAGCTGATCGGGCTATCTATTACATTATTAACATAT
Source organism: Apoda limacodes (assembly GCA_946406115.1). Classification (NCBI taxonomy): domain Eukaryota; kingdom Metazoa; phylum Arthropoda; class Insecta; order Lepidoptera; family Limacodidae; genus Apoda; species Apoda limacodes. Next base: position 47,058,520 of record OX291540.1, read on the forward strand.
GGTATATCAGTTGCTTGACCTTAATTTAGGGGCATGAACCTAAATTAATATAAAATACAAGTAAATCAAATAATAAGTCAATGACATAACTAAGATTTCTATATAATACAATTAATCCTATAAAAAGTATGGTTCTCTTTAACTCATATTTCCGAATTACCTAAATGACTAACCAATGAGATTTCCAGCCGTAATAAAATCTCTAAATGTCGTATAAACTAGGTCTATGTCCAAATCTGACCTACTTATTTAGGTTATCAAGAACTGGCAGAGGCGATTTATTATCCTCGTTCTATCGCCAATCCCTACCATGAACCTGGCAATGTACGACATATGGGACATATTCTAAGCCACCTTAGTCCAGATACACTTTATCAGAAGCAATGTTGAGATAATGGTCTAACCAAAGAGTATAAACAATTTTTTTACAGTATATATTGAATTAGCCTCGTTTAATATGTTAAAAACTGGCAAATGGTATTTGTTGTTCTATTTGGTCCTATAAAGCCACATGAACAAAGAACATTTTAAAAATGTTAATAATTTTGTCGTTTTATTTTATCCTGTTTTACCAAATTGCTGCCAGTTCCAGTTTTTGTTGCGAAAGCATTGTTAACTTACCATGTAGTCAATCGCTTTTCCTGTAAGAAACAATGTCATTAATAACATCATGGTCCATTTTGTGAATCATTCCAAATGAAAAAAGCGTTATAATAAATATCTATCCCACTACAAAAAATAAGGCATCTCTTTACTTATAATGCTATTATAAGATTATTGATAAAGGGATATAATATGATGATTTTTTACTGATTCTTAGACAATATTCCATGGACAAGTGGTACAGACTCAGAATCAAACACTGATTTTTACGTTAAAGCTACTGCTCTAATAACCAAAGGTTGCTACTGAGTTTCTTGATAGCTTTTCTCATTTTCAGAAGATTAATTGAATTTTTAAAACACATTCATACCTGAATTCTCATGTCGTAGATAGATAGGGTTCACATTAAATGTCTTATGGAGTGCTGTACTGTCTTTCACCCTGAAATATGCAAAAAAATAGTCACAAATTGCTTTGTTTACGACGAGATGTAAGGCGCGCGTTAGAATTTGATTAACAAATCTTATGTCCATTTTCGGATTTTAAGCTTCCTATTTTCAGAGACTCCCAAATGTGGTATATTATTTTGACTGCTTTTTAGTGTCATTATGGTTTCATCGCTTACTCCATTGAAGCTGACGATATAAGACTTATCTATACTATCATAATAAAGCTAATTAGTTTGTTTGAAGTTTGAACTCGCTAATGATGTAAAAATATTTTTGCATTTGATAACCCAATTCTTGAGGAAAGTGTTGCAATTGGCAGTGGTGAAAAAGTCTTCTAAATTTTTAATGTGGGTGTACATTAGGAAAGAAGAAGTTATTAATCCACTTGTTACACCCGGGAAGTTTCTTGTCACTTCTTCTTCCCTAAGGCTTGTTTCCGAAGTGACAGTACGTTAAATGGTGTGCATTTGTTGCCGGACTATCGTGTAGGAGCTGGGCTATTTCATGCTGTATAACGTCTGTGAGTATGTGTTTGCATATGGGTATGTGTCCACGTTTTTGTGATATTTATAGTATTAGTATGGATTACGTACATTTTCATTTTAATCAGTTTAGTAATTTAAGCGTTACAAAAGTCAGATTCATTTCCGAATTCATAATAAAATTACAGTATTAAAAAATTTAGACAACTCAAAGATTATAAATAAAACTTACCACATGGCAGTGCAGTCGAAATTAACCATCATCCACTTGGAAGGGTTGAAAGCAAAGGAGTCGGCGAGATCCACTCCATCCAGCCAATGTCTAAAATTACCAAAAATAAAATTAATCAGAATGCAACTTATAGTAAAACCAGAGAAAAGCGAGTTCGAGAACTCAAGAGCTCAACAACGGGTTTCTTTAATGCAGATAGTGCGGGACCAGTACAATATTCGCATTTTTTTCGCACTCACGATCCGCTGTATTATGTTTTTCTACCATAAACCACTGTATATAAATATGTAGTGCTATAACCTATACTGTGGTACAGAGAACAAGTTCATCTGTAAATTTATGACATTTATTTTATGTATCACTTACTTAAGGATACCCCTTCTTTATGTTATGGTAATACCACAAGTGTAAGTAATTTTCTATATCCAGTGATAAGGCTTGACAAGTCACTTTACACAGACAAACAATTGAACTTCAACTTTAGTTCAAGTTTGTACGGAACCCTCGTATATATATATAAAATAAAAAATACTTTCATAGCAAAGATGCAGTCAAAAGAACCTGCGACCCTAACTAACTAAAGTGCTTTACCACTGATCTACCAAGGCACAAGTCTGACTGATGAAAACTACATCTTAGCTATGGAAATACGTTCGTAACAAGCGTCACATACAACTCCTAGTGACTTATAAAGTCCTAGTACATCAAATATAAATCAGTATAGTATATACAAGTAGGCAGGTGCCTAATATAACTACAAATTACAGATTTTCTGTAATTTTCCTTCACTGCTGCTCGTAGTCCCACCTTGCGTACAAGATATAGATACTATTAGGCTGCTAATATCATAACGCTTAATCCTCTACGGACTGAAAACAATTCATTTTGAAAACATACTCGAATTAGATAGATATGCGTGCCTGCGTTCCAGTTAAACTGTGAGCATATGCATCGAAGCGTGCATAGAATGAATAATTATTTCTTCTCGCGCGGCTGCAATGTGCGTGCTATGGCACAAAATTTACAGAAAGTTTGTTCACGTTATGTACTAGTACATTTTTAGGATTCTGTAGCAAAATGGTAAAACAGACAATAAAGTGAGTGAATGACTTTGGTGTCTATCCAATGGGGTTGTTTTTCTTCTGGTAACTATAAGGTGAATTATTGTAATTCAGAAAGTATAGTAAAGTAACTACAAAATCTTACGGTTCATACGAACGGGCTTTGTTTGCATTAATTTTTTTTTTTTCATTCTGGCTGACAATGTTTAAAAGACCACTCTCTCCTGTTTTATTGTGTTTTATAAATATAGAAATATATAGGTAAGTATGTCAAAAATTAAAAACATAAATGTAAAAAAAAGGTCAGCTTCTCGTGACACGTTTTGATTTATAAACTAAAAAAAAACTGAAATCTACGAATAAAGAACCTACAACATATTTTTTTTATATAAAATTTATTGCAACGAAATGTACACTGAGCTTACCTTATTTTATACCACTAACGTGGCAAACAAGGTCAGGTAGTACTTAGGACATATAACTTGATTTTGCAATTTATATGTTACGTAGGAAAATACATATAAGGATTTAAAAACCTACAAATGAAATACTATGTAAATACCTACCTTATAGTATATAAGTATCGGTACTTCAATACTAAATCATTTTAATTATGTACATAGAGGTTATGGTATAGGTACCTTAAAAATCATCTTACGTACAAAAGTAGAGTACCTATCTCCGGTAGGTAATTTAGAGCATTAAATAATTCGGTCTTGACCTATTTTTCATTTTCTATGTTATTGTCTCTTTAAATACAATCTGTTTACCAAATTTTAACTCTATTTCGGTACTGACTACAATAATATTGCGATACTATTACGACAGTATAACCCGTATAACCTGATTTAGTGTTGGTCATTATTCGGTTTTTCAAATTATTGCCCCTAATATAGTATTTATGTGCCAAATTCACAGCTCTAGGTTAATTTAAAGTCCCCTAGATTTTTTAGTCATCAATTGACAGTTGATGAGACCATTAGTCAGTGAGTGAGTGTGAGTGCGCTTTCCACTGTAGGGTTGCCAGAACTCGGCCGTAAGCACTATGTGCACTTAGATTATTAATTAACGACCGATTCTTTTATTCGTTCACGCTAATAAACTAATAGTTACCTGTATTCAGGACAGATGAAAGCTGTTCCAGCGTATGCAGCATCTACATGAAGCCATGTTGAATGTTTCTCACACACTTCGCCAATTTCTCGAAGGTTGTCAAACGCCACGGATCCAGTAGTTCCGAGTGTCGCACAAACCTAAAATAAGGAAAACAATGGAATATTTGACAAGGTAGTCTGAAACCGCTAAAGTGGCAATTAAGCATGATGTTGTACGGTCGTATAAAATATGTATTTAAATATAATTTAAAATTTAATATAAAGTTTTTTTTTATTCAATAAAGAATACATCAATCTATCTATCTATGTCTTTAAATATATTTATCAAGGAATTAATACTTTTAAGTAACACTGACTAGTGTTTGGTGTAAGTTATAAACGAATTAAGGTGCAGTCCCAGATCTGTAAATTACTTATTACCTAAATGGTAACGAATCATAAAACCAATTTTTTTTTCGAGTGGCCTTGAAAACAGAAAAAATGTAGCTTTTCATAATGTGAACATTTATAAATTTAATAACCTAGCCAGTTGTTACAGCGGTTTTTGTCCAAAAAAAAATTAAATATTTGACTGTATAGTTCAACACCTGTATAGGTGTTGAATACTTTATAGACCGGATTAAAACCTCAAAATAGTAGTATATGTCGTTGTTTGAGATTGGTTTCAAATACGTTCCGTAGCCTAATGGCCAAAATGGAACCCATATAAATTCGTCATGCCCGTCCGTCCGTCCGTTTATTAACCTAATAACTCCGCTGTCTGTGGCAATATTGTAATGAAGTTTTTCAGATATGTGTTTTCGTAAACCGCCATACAGTTATGTTATGTAAAGTGAGACAAAAAGATTTTTAGGTGTGAACCGGGAGATGAATTTTTTTTCGGGCATCTTATCATGTATGGTGTCATCAAAGAGCATTTAAATGCATTTAAAATTTTTCAGAATCTCTAAAATTTGTATTAAGCGAGTTATTGGGTTCGAAAGTTGAAAAATGTATGTCTCCCCTCTGTAACTGGTGAACCACTTCACCTAAAAATCTGGAAAAATCATGATAATAGGACTTTATACATACTACTACCAGAAATTGTTTTGGTCAAAATCGGTTCCTAAATTTTTATAGATATCGGCATTAATTTTCATTTTTTGAAACCCTAACTTAATGCATGTACGACATGGACTTGGCTGGTTTTGTTTAATAAGTGTCTCGAATTGCAGCTGAACTATAAATGTAGAGCAGGTAGATGTATTTAGATTTTGATGATAGGAAACTTTTATTTTCAGTACCTAAAAACGGTATTTACCGAGAGGTTGATATAAAAAAGCAGCTAGGTAGATAAATGATAATAGTAAACATATTTACTTTTAATATTTATGAAATACAATAAAGGCACCGACGAACTCGCTACATCTTATCACTGGCATCGTAATCCTCTTCCTACAACACTAATCTTCACAGAAACAACTCAAATTGGTCTCAGAGGGACCACAGCTCCAACTGGCTTCAATACTGAAACCGACTTTAAAAATGAGACCAACTAATCTTCTTATAATGGCCAAGTTTAATTTAAATGTTTTGATATTAAATTTCTCTCGGTACCCTAGGGAAAATATACAGTTACAATAAAGAATGGAGCCTATTATACTGACGGATGAAAGATATATAAAAAATTTAAATATACTTTGAATTTTGCAGGTGTTAATAACTAACAACTTAACAACATCAAACGGACCGTAGGCATGCTTGTTTTCTATTTCAGTAACCTCCGTAGGTTTTCATCCAATGGATATGTTTCTGCGTTTTCAGTTATTGTTTTTATTGACAGTTATACAGGATATCTTTATTATTATTTTGATATATTGTGCAGCTTACCCAAAATGGTATCAGTCCCTTGGCCTTGTCGTTGAGGATGGCTTCCTCTAGCCTGTCCCCCCTCATGCTCTGGTTTTCGTCGGACTCGATGTACCTCATGCGAACCAGACCTATGATATTTTAAATTATGTATGTCGATTTTTGTCACGTTAATAAAATTCTATTTTACTTAACTTAGCGCCAAATTTGGTGCTACTTTTAAATTTGCGGAAAAGGCAAATGAAAAATTAAGTAGTAATAAATACAACGTTTCGTATACTTTTACCTAAAAGAATTGTCAGAGATACAAATGGCACGTTCACTGTTGCATCTTACTGATAAAGATTATATTACGCTTACACCATGATTGGGGGATGACCCTTTTCATTATGTCTGACACAAACCTAACTACTACAATATGAAAACTGTTAAAATATTTTAAGTGTAAATATATGTATTTTTTTCTCTAGCAGTTTTTACGTCAGTGATATACTACGTGTTTAAAAAGGATCAAATGATAATGCAGGAGATAATTCAGCTCCTTATGCTGAACATTTTCGAGATTGCTCCTTTGGGAAAGTTGTTCAGTATAGTTTAAGGAGCAGAATTATGGTCTCTCGTAATTGAAACACGTAGTATGTATAATTTATGAAACTCTAAGAGAAAGGAGGTAAATCAACAGACGTTGCCGAGCTAGTGGTCAAAACAGTTTAACGTGCCTCTCGAAGCAAACAGGGGCTCAGAAAAATAAGCCACAAATATACAAAGATAGGAACTCATAAGAATATGACAATGTACCAATAAGTCCAGCCTTTTCAACGGAAGAATGCGCTTGGTCAGAGCAGTAGCAGATAAGGTGTCCCAGCAGTTCAGAAGACTGGACGTCAGGGTTCAACTTGGACAGCTCCATGAGGGCGCTGGTGCGAGCTGCTAGAAGACTCACCAAAGTGGCCTCACTAGCTGTTGTCTGCAGAAAAAAATCTTTATAAAGTAACTGTTGTGAAGATAATGGTATACCACCAGGCCACTTATATCCGAAGAGATTGCATGGTCAGAGATATTATGAATAGGAACTATCGTAACATATTCCTAGGGCGCACGTTTCGTGATAGCTTTTTTCAATACACAAATTGTGGCGTCTGTGCTGGAAATAGAAAGCGGGACATAGTTATCTCTATAGCATATTTAAGAAGCCAAAAGTTAACGACACATTGGTTGTGGAATTGCGTCTTTAGACACTGGAGTATTTAAGACGAAAAATTGTGGTATATTTACATTCTATATATTACAGTATTACCTGAATGACTCCACCGCCAGGACTGTCATTTTTCTCGTTAAGAAAGCACTCTGGCAGTCCCAAGCACTTTCCAAGCCAGTTCATGGCGATGGTCTCCAGCTCAGTGCCGGCTGGAGAAGAAGCCTTGACAAAAAAAACAGTCAAAACTAATTAAACTCTTTGGAAGTTTCAATGTAATGGATAGACAGAGTTCTGCAGTTAAGAATGTGGAACCTTGAGAGGTTCCATACCCTTGCCATATAGGTCTTACTGAATATCACAGTTAATTAACTTAAGAATTGGCCTAACATATTAATGGAAGAAAAATTTCTAATCACTCCCTTCCCCTTTAATAGCTCATAACTAACGGATTGCTATTCATACTACGGAATATTATTATATTATTATTATTCATAATATTATAAATGCGAAGGTGAGTTTGTTTGTTTGTCTTTCCTTCCCGTTGAAACTAAACTGAAGTCTGACACAGGGATAGTTGAATAGACGGAGAAGGACATATTTTAAGACTTGTATCCCGGAAGATTTCATTTCCTGCAGGAATGGGGCTAGCAGTATTTCACTTGGATGAACTATACCTGCAGCTATAGCTTGGCTGTAGAAAAAATTGCCGAGGAAACCCCACGCCAAAAAATGAATTTACCAAAAAGCTTTTTTCAAGAAAAAACTTCGAACCTGAGTGAAAGCTTTTAATAAACGAACTTTTGTAATTCTTACCCAGGTAAAACAAAGCACGTTGAGGCCACTGGAGAGCAATTCCCCCATGATGGATGGGTACGAGGTCAAGGCCGGGAAATAGGCGTGCATGTGAGGACTCTGCCAGTGGACAAGCTGTTGGGAAAATACAGTTCACTTATATAAATAAATCTTGCAAAGTAAACTAAACAGTTTGCAGTGTTTATTTTCTCGGATAATATTTTCTTCGTAGTTATAACAATAGCATCTTGTACTATTTTGTGGGTAGATGTAGTTACATTATCACAATATAGGTAGACAATGTTGCATTATCACAATGTAGGTAGACAACGTTACATTATCACAATCTAGGTAGACAACGTTACATTGTCACAATGTAGGTAGACAACGTTACATTGTCACAATGTTGGTAGACAACGTTACATTATCACAATGTAGGTAGACAACGTTACATTGTCACAATGTAGGTAGACAATGTCGGTGGTGGCCGAAGGGTTTAAATTTCACTTCACGTCCCTAGTGGCGGAGGTTCGAACCCCGGGGTTGGCGTGTACCAATGAGTCTTTTCTTAATTTCTCAAGTACACTGATTTATTTATTCACACCACTGGCTTTTAGGTGAAGGAAAACATCGTGAGGAAACCTGCATACGTCAAGAAAAAAAAAAGACGTAGGTGAAGTCCACAATCCGCCCTGGGTCCGCGTGTGGACTATGACCCAAATCACCCTCATTGAGGGTAGGCCGTGCCCCAGCAGTGGGGACGTATGAAGGCTGACAATGATGATGATGATGATGAGGTAGACAAAGTTACATTATCAAAAGTAGGCGGCAGGTACCTAGTAGAGTCCTTCTATAATGCATATGATATGACACACACTTTTACTAACATACAAATACAGTATTCATTACGTATCCCCGATGAGGTGGTCAGAGATATTCGTAACATTCACGTTATGCCGATGGTATTAAAGTTTATTTCCACAAATTTAAAGTCACAAGCGGTAGGTCTATCGCCGCACTGGATACAACGACCCGATCGACAAGACAACTACACAAGTAAATAGTATTAGTTGTACGTACCGGGAATCGAACTCGCGATTTTTGACATGACAGACCAACTTACTACCACTCACACAAATCTGTATATATACATATTCATATTTAAATATTTTTTCACAAGTTTTACCTAAAAGAACTACTTATTGTCTACTTTTTAAGATTCCTCTTTAGAATTAACATTGGAAGAGGGTAATCGATAAATGAAGCAAGCAGACATACAAACACTTTCACTTCCTTACTTGAATATAACACAAATAAGGATACTCATACCCCTGGCATGATGTGATCTTCGACGTCCTTGAAGATTTCGTCCCACTTCTCAGGCTGTTCAGGAGCCTGTTTCGGTAGCAGCTTGTGTAGGTATCCAGGTTTCACTGACGGGTAGACTCGACGCTCGCGGATGTTTTCCAAGTAATCTGCTATGAAGTCTACCATCTCCTTGGCTGGTATCAAAAAAGATAGTGTAGAATGCTGTTTTAATGCTCAGCAAGCCCTGGCCACTTCATAAAAAAAACCGGCCCAGTACCCCTACAAACCTTCATCCCTTAGTTCTATTTTTTCTTATTAATCTATATTACAAAACTGTATTATAGCAAATTGTTACCATACAAAAAAAAACCTTACAATCAAAGGAAACCTGGCAGAATCACAAGGCGAACAAACTGTCGAACGGACATGACGAAACTATGCAAGTACGATTTACCCATTTGGCTACGAAACCTTGTAAAAACAAAGCAAATAACAACTGTTGTCTTTCAATTTACTTCTTCCACAAAAGACAACAACTTCAACAAAACTATTGTGTGTTTTCATTCTACTCTGTGGTAAAAAAAGAACTGCTTGCAGTGCATTCAGCTGAGCTTTGTACACTGAAGTCTTTTGTTGACGGTTGGATTAGATTCAATCGTATTTATTGAAGTTTAATGTTTCTTAGTGATTACAAAATTTATTTTGACAAAACAATCAAAAAGACATAAAGCAAGAATCCTATATTTTGGGTAAGTCGTGAGCGCTGTGATGCTGATATAGGCGCCGACTCAGCTTATGCTGCGAAACACAAGTGCTGCAGCGCTGATTTTTAGCGGAACCCAAAAGTCAAAAGGTGTATGTACTGTAGGTAAGAGGGTACTATAGAGGATTAGGCCCTCTAGCGAGACATCGGAAAGTGGTGTATCGATAATCTTATCTAAATACTTCTACGTGATATGTCACCAGCCATGGAAAGCAAAGTAGATTAATCCACCGTAATAATACATATTCAGTAAAATTTTCAGTCTGACAGCTATTATGGTTCAAAATATATACTTATAGGAGCGGATACACAGACAGACAGTTGGCACCCTAAAAATAAACCTTAAAAAAATAAAAAAAATTCAAAACAAAACAATTCTTTTCCTAACTGTACATCCCCAATACATTTAACACCAACGCCCAGGATACAAAGACTAATAAAAAGGCTTACCATAAACAGACGAGCAGCAAACGACGCAATATCAACATGTGACAAATCCTACAATGATATTACTGCCCTGATTGTACTGATTTCAATTTATTGCAAGCAATATTGACTTTACTGCGTTTAAATTCAAATGTAAATCTATACACAGATATGTTATAGAAATTTTAAAATGCAGCTATATTTATAGATAATTTTATTTAAATATGGAAAAAATGTGTGAATATGATTGTTTTTTGCAAGAATTTGTGTAGATTCCTATTCCTATTCACACATTTTTTCAATATTTAAATAATAGAATTTTGTTATATTTTGCTATAGGGTATTTTTTTTATTTATTTTGTTTAGCTACTTAAAAAAAATCCAACACTCGAGGATTTTTAAAACATTTTGCTGCTTGCATTGCGTTAAAATGAGAGTAAAATTATTAGTATTTGGGTATTAACTTAAATCGAAGATTGTGACTAAAAGTGTTACAACGTTAAATTCCATACACAAAATTGAAAAGCTTCTAGTCGTAATTTTTGTGTCAAACAAGTACACGGAGCGACGGTCACTCGCCTAGAGATGCACCATTAAATAACTAGTACACAGTTTAACAAGATTATTGTAATACTGTGTCTAGGGACATTACTTGTACGTTGCCTTTTTAAATTGTAATCACTCTTTTCTAGAAGAACTCCATATTGTGATCCCTAGAGAACACCTCGACAAGAAGCACAATCAACATCCCAAGCGTTCAGTGTGATTGATAATAAATTACCTTCAGAAAATAAACAAATTTATTTAATAAATAATGTTTATTTTCCTCATATACATTCAATTTTAATCGTTTACAAATCTTTGCTTTTAACATTTTTACATAAGGGACACAAGTCCAAACTAGGTAAGCCCTATTATATGGGTATCTCGACTTAAACTTTCAGAAAGATACAAATAGAATTTTAAGGCAAGGTATTTAGCTATGTTAATATTCATTATGGAAAACAGACTGTTTCTATGATGTAGAAGTGTGTCCAGCCACTGGTTACTTCCTTCGGGGACTTAAACTGTGGCATTAAACATATGTATATATATACGTATAATTCTACGCATTTTATACCAAGTATATCAATTACAAGCGTCCTTTATTAAAGGGACGAGAATGGCGAAAAAGACAAAATTTGTAATACATACATTTGCAGTTACTCACTGCACAATAGTACACAATGGGTCAACAACACGTGACTGTTACAAGCGTTCGCGGCTACGATGGCCGTTTAATATCTGATGGGCCGTATGGATGTTAATAATAATATAAAAAGAATAACGATACTAAATATTTTTGCATAATGGCACCTTGATTTACTTGCATAAAATTTACTTAATACCAACGAAAGAATTTCTATTTCTAGAACACCAACCCCTTTGTTTAATAACCGAAACCTAATTTATGTAGTACTAGCGTTTGCCCGGGGTTCCACCCTCCCTAAATACGGATATCGGATTATACAAAAAGAAACCGACTCCCACTTGACGTTTTCATGTAGTCTTTGTTCTTTTTCGGGACTCAAACTATCTCCATGTAAATTTCATCCTAATCGGTACAACAGTTTAAGCGTAAAGAGGTAACAGACAGACGGAGTTGCTTTTACGTTAATAATATTTATATGGATGAGGCCGACATTGACTTCGTAATAGATTAATATATTGATCCTCTTCTTCAGTGGAACGGTTATAGTTTTTTAGTAAATTGGCAGAAAAATTACCACTACTGCGTCATTCCGCCTTACTTTTCCCCTTAACAAATAGTCAATCAATATTCCGTAGACGTGACAAATGTCAATATTACAACCTGCAGTTTTACCTCTAATACTTTGATTCCGATAACAAATAATTATGAGGTATTTGATTATAGTGGGAAACAAATTAAAGTTAGTTTGAATGCAAAAGGGGCAACGTTTTTTCCGCAATATAACTGTTTTTAAATACCAACGTATTTTTTAGAGTTCCGTTTGAAAAATATTTAAAAATCGAAAACCGTTGGGCAATACAAGAATTATACCGAAAAGCGTTGTGGGAATTTGAAAAGGGCTCCAGCTAGACGAATCGACACGTTTTGTTAAGTGTCGCTAGAGTTCCCAAATCAAAAGATGAGATTTTCTAATAAAATACACTGCGTTACACGATTTTGGTACTCTTCTAACTGTTAGCTGGGATGAATAGGCAATGAGGCATAGATTGAATGTTCCAAACGGATATGGATATGTGGTATCCATAACGTCCATTTTCGAGTCAATTGTTATTTTTACTACCCTCATTTAAGGCATAAAATAATAGATGCCTGGCTATTACTGAAGCAGTTATAAAAGAGAGTTTTTAGGACACAACTGGTGATTTCTGTTGGCGTTTTAAACGAGAAGATCATTCAAAGCACAAAATAAAAGGTAAAATTTTTTGTGTTAAAATTTTATAAGATGATTTTATTCTGATTTTTTTCTACCCAAATAATAAAATTGAACTTGATTAATGTAAAAAACGTCTGATTAGTTTTAATAGATTTCTTTAAAATATGTTTTATGGCCATTTAATTGTTAATATAATTTTTTTATTTGTAACGCAGTTTGTCTCAATGTTGTATTCTATGTGGTACTATAATATGTGTGTGTAAGTGTGTGTGAGTGTGTGTGTGTGTGTGTGAGAGAGAGAGAGAGAGAGAGAGAGGGTATGTGAGGGTGTGTATATCGTGTGTGTGCGTGCGTGGTTGACTTAAAGAAGACATGTGAAGATCAGAAGATTATCGTAAAATATTGAAATAGATATGAAAATCCATATTCTGTTGAGATGAAACTATTTAACTGATGTTGGACTTAATTTACCTATTTTGTTAAGATTTAATTTAAAAACAAAACAAATAAACAGATTTATGACTCACTTTCGAATAAGTTTAGATGTAGTCATGTCATATAAATTTTATTTAATACATCATTGTCAACAAAAATAAAAATGTAAGGTTAATGGCCACTAAAAAAAAAACCAGGAAAAAAAGTACCACTTGCAGCCAAGTTCTCTATATCATTTTAGCGTAACGTCACGTATATATTTTGCGTCTTACAAATAAAATATCTGATATTAACGAGTTAGAATTCATATGAATTAGGGATTAAAGTCGCAGCCTTATACACATCCCACTGAACCCTTAGTGCTTGATTCTCACTCGTACTTGGCTGGTTTTTTAATTAATTTTGAGTTATACCTAACTAGGTGAAGTCGTTCAATTTTAATCATCTAAATAACAATATAAGTAATAATGTGTGATGAAGGTAAAAAAATAGCTCGCATTTAGCTTGTTTTGTTTTCTTTATTGTTTTACTTTAGGGCTTACACTATAATCAATAACTTCGAAGCTTGTGTGATAGTGGGTGGTAGTTTAGGGCATGTAGTACTAATTCTGCTAATCCTGATCGGCTGAGGTTCGAGCCCGGCGTGTAGGTACCAGTGAGTCTTTTTCTTAATTTCTCTAATACATTGATCATTTCTCTTGTTCTTTCGTCTCCACTGGTTTTTCCACTGGTGATGGAAAACATCGTGAGATATCGATATTTAAAAAAAAAACGTATGTAAAGTCGTCATTCCTCACTAGGCCTGTGAGATTGACTATGGCCCGTATGACGCTCGGTGAGAGAAGGCCGTGCCCCAAAAGTAGGGATGACTTTATGAGACTGGTAAGAAAGGAAGAAGGATGTATGAGTATATCGATATTACGACAGAGAAAAAAAACATGCTTCTCGTTTAGGGACCCCCTTTAATATTAGTTTATCCGCACATCTCGGAAAATCTCAGAATTCTATGTTCTCAGATCGAAATATAGCGCCAGAGAGTTTGTCCGGTTAGTTACTGGCAAAATATTCGTCTATCAAAAACGATATGCAAAGTTAAGCAACAATGGGCCTGGATATTCATTGGAATAGTGATCGTCCAGTGGTAGTCTCTAAGCACTTATCTGCTCCGTCATTCAAAATGCACCATCGCTTCTAGCTGTTATATAATAGCAATTTTTAAGCCATATCAGAGTATTTATGGCTCGAAAAGTTTTGATAATCAAGTGGCCACTAGCTTGGCAAAGGTTCGATTGGGCCATGCCGACAATCTATGGTCTAAGCCCGGAGGCTTTATTGAAGCAGAGGGGAAAAACGGGGCAGCATCTATGATATATGATTCTAACTACGTAGGTACTTACTTACCTTTGACGCGAAACTCGGTGTGATCCATTTGTGCTGTTGTAAAATGTTATCTGAAACAATGGGGGTTGATAACAGTTTTAATTTAAAATCTTATCACAGTTATTAAAAGGCCACATACAAACCGAATATGTGAGAACTTACTATTTATAACTGTTTTATTACTTTCCATCGTTTCAGTTACACTGAAAAATTCCAGGCTTATATCTACTTCGGTCTAGTAGATAAAGGGGAGGTCACCTATTAACAGTCAGACTGACGGACAAACAGACAGACAGCGTAGGCTTAGAAATCCGTTGGCACCTTTCGGATTCGGAACCCTAAAAAAACAAGTTTAGGTGCGATGTTTGATGTTTAGTAGTTACTTAGAGTACTTTTTAGGGTTCCGTAGCCACTGTTGTTATTTAGTGAATAAATATAAATTTTATCAATGAGCAAAAAATGTTACTACCAATAGGCAAAACGTTCAGTTTCAAACAAAATATTATAAATTTTCAAGTTGTCATTGTGGTAGGTCTAAATTACTTAAGAAGCATATAACAAATAGTTTTCATAGTATATCACACTATGTAATGACGTTTTGTACATTTATATGCACATCGTTAGTATTACCGGAATTCTAGAAGATCTAAAAATCTAAACAAATCACGAAAATAGAGCTTTATAAATACTGTCAACCATAATTGTTTTGAACAAAATTGTTAATTAAGTTTTTCATATATCTGCAATAATTCTTAATCTACGGAACCCTAATTTAATGCGAGTGCCACACGCACCTGGCCAGTTTTTTGTTTCTTGTTTTCTTGCAAAAAAATAATAAGCACAATATGAAATTTTATTATATAATTTTTTATCACCAGAGTTTTTAGCTCTACTATCTCGTTTGCGTATATATTTTGTTATATACCATAGGTCCATAGGTTTATAAGTAAAAACAAAATAAGTCCACTACAGTTGCTGCTCCGTTTTCTGTTTCTCCATAATATATTCGTGCTATTTTCACAGTTACATCAAAGAACTGTTCGTACACTACATTTAAAATGTGGTATTTAAATTAACTCTGTCCTTGTATTTGGTAATAAATTCGATTTTGACCTGACTCTGAACCACTTAATACTTTAAGCCGTATGACTGGACTATGTGAAACCTTATTACTGCTGCAAAGTATCGATGTCCGTATGGCGGGAAGTCACTTTGACTAGCCGTTGTATAATTCGCTTTTTTAAAATACTCTTATTCAAACGCCATTCACTTTAACTTCGATTTTTTTTTTAACTTATCTACCTTTTAAAAAAATCTTTATCTACATATTATGTCTCAAGTGTCGATTCTAAACACTTAGGTATATACTGTAAAAGTTTATGTTGTATGTAAATTGTTATTATCATGTGTTTGGGAAAAAAAGTATGATGTTATACATACATATTTATAGCTTAGTGTTACACATAGCAAGGATTTAATGCACCGCCAATAAAATAGTCTATTTAGCCTATGGTTAGCTGGTAAAGAATGCCAAATTGTGCACGTTTGTACATGTACGTTTACTCAAATTAAAATGAAGTTAAAATAGAGATCTACATAGTAACTTATGACAAAGCAAACAAAATGTTGGTCTTTTATGCTTTTCAGTTTTCAGTTAAAAACCCAAGTAGATTGTTTAATATCCCACAATTGAAGACTATTGATAAAACAAAATGGCAAAAACAATAAGGCTGTGTCGTAGGGACAAATGGACCTGAGGATCTCTAAGGGGTTCCATTTTAGTCATAAAACTTCCATAGTTTCATTTAAAAGTTAAAAAAAAGGTTATACTACTCAAAACCTAAATAAAATTTACTTTACTTAGCTTTCCGTCAATACGTCACAATCTATCACTTTCTAAGCAAACCTTCTCCGCACTTCATTTTTATAAAATCTTTTCTACGGTCACCTTCCTTTATATTGACCTTTCTTTCTATTATTGACATGTTTGTTCTTATAGTGCCAAGGAATACGGTTTTTCAGGGTTACGTAGCTAAATGGAAGAGCCTGCCTATTTAAGTTGGATCAGAATGAGACTCGTTATGAATATCTGAAAAACTAGTAAACTTATTTTGGTCAACACTATCACTAATCACGGAAACCTTGAATGGATTTTTGTACTTACAACTATCTGAGAATAAGTGGACGGACAGCTGGATAGACAGACATAACAAACTATAAGAGTTCCGGAGGTCCCTTAGAAAACTGTCGATTGCTGTAGGATTTTGACGATTGACATTGGTTTCAAAAGTTAGCCCCAGGACAACATATATATATTTTCACTCGAACATTTCGACCCTGTATCCCTTTTAAAATCATGTTTGCATTCCTTATAAGTTGTCACTTTGAATAGATTTTTCATCCTTAACAATTGAAAAATCAGTCAAAAACCTTCTGCTTAAAGTTCCTCTACATAAAACAAAATTATAAAAAAAGTAGTGTGAATACCAATAACGATTTTATTAAAATAACTACATATGTTTCAATCAGTTAATTTATTGAAGTTATTATGACATAAATTAATGTTTTGATCAACTTGATCTTATCAGCTGTCATCACATTCGATGTTTCATTGAATAAATTCTTCCAATTGTATTAATTAAAAACTCAAACTATAAAATGATATAAACTATATTTATATATCTAATTTAAATATACGGAAAAAGTCTTGAAATCTACTGATCTATATACTTACATTGAAATACTTTATCCAACCTGCGCGGAAGCAATGACCAGGGACCTTATTGGAAGGTTTTGAGCTATTCGGACCTAGCAATGCACCCATAACTTTTGACCTACCTGGCAACTTTCAGGTTATTTATTTGTTCAAATAATTTAGATTGTGAATATTCATATCTAAGAATGGTTTTAAGTAAAAATATTTAATAGTTTTAAACATTTTCTTACATATTACGGCCGGTTTTCAAACTTTATCGGAGGGTCCAAGCAGGACGCGCGAGGCTGTTTTTTTAACATTATATTAAAATTATTAACAATACAGAACAAGTGCCACAAGCTAAAACTTTTTCATAGAAAATTTATTTATCTTGAATAACATTTATTTAATTTCATAAGTATGTTATGCGATTGTAATTTTTAGAAATTTTTAACTACGATATTTTAATTTGATATAGTTTCGATTAAAATTTGATTAACAAAGTTATTTAAAAAATTGCCAGTGTTACTATATCTTATAGACTGCTATAGGGCGTGTCGCAGACCTACGAGTGGTAAAGATAAACGATCGGTTACCTCTCGAAACCCGTGAATGTACTTGCGTACATTTTTCTCTCGAATTCTAGAGTCCGAACAGCTCAAGACTGTTCCCAATAAGGTCCCTGGGCCTTAAGCCAAGTTAGAAAAACAACGAAAACGATAATAGAAACGTTAGTATCCGACCAACTTTGTAAGTTGCACATTACTTGGCGAAGTTATACATTAAAGATACTTCCTTTACTCGATCGGGTATCAGCGTCTCTATGAACGCTATCGCTTTTATGCACACAAATCTAAAGCCCCAGGAAACGTTTGCTGAAAGTTGCTGGATTGGTAAGGCGCAGTATCGGGTGTAGTGGTGCTATTTGATAAAGACGCATTTCACCCTTTCTAATGATCAACATCAGAATTTTTACTTTCAACTTTGCAAGTTTTTATTAAACTAAGTTAAATCTGTAAAATTGAGTTTTAGCTCAGTGTATATTTCGTTAAATCAAGCCATGTTAATAATATGTGTTTGTGTTAACTTGTTAAAACTGGCAAAAAACTTTAATTTGCATAATTATTTATGATTCTCAGTTTTCGGTCTGTTTTTTATTACTTTAATATTTTTAGAGATTTTCTTTCTATAGAAATATGCAATAAAGCTACTCATTTAAACGTACTATATGTTAACCCATAAGGGTCAAACTTTAAATTTCTTGAACCGCAAGGTTAAATAGACTTGTATGTCTTATTACATACAAAATGTCCAGTCAAAACTTATACTGACTTAATAAAACCTATGACGGAAAATCTAAAGTAAATGTAAATATTAGAAGTGTAAGTCCGCTGAAAAAGAGTGAAATCGGTTTTAAAGAAATGTATGCATAATCTTTACACTAATTTGAAACCTGCTCTGAATTGATACCACTAGTTTTTATGAAAAAACGGCAAAAGACATCTATGTAATCGTTAAAAAAAACCAAGTCGAGATTTTCACGCTTTTCTCTATATAACTGTAACTAAAAAATTAAAAACCTATGTCCCATTGGGGATAAACTCAAAATGGCTTAAACCTTAAAATTTATGCATCTTTGCTTATATATTTATACGGCTAATTTTAATATATATATGTCTCTTAGAGACTGTTTAGAGAAATTGATATTTTAACTGTTCCTTGACAATATATCTTCGCTTGTATAATGTATGTTCGCAAAAAATGACACTTATTTGCTGAAAATAGTGACCTACACAGTGTTAATACAAGGAATAAGGATAAATTGGTAGTTCTAAAATGTCGTCTTCAGAAGGTACATAGCTCTTTCGCGATACAAAGTATATTTTTCTACAATAAAAGTCCAGAACATGTGGTTAATTTTCCTCCAAATAAATTTTAAATATATGTCAAATATAGTTTAATGAAAAAAACTGTTACAAAGTTGATAAATACATTAATGATAAAAATGCTTGGAAAAATTAGAACTAAATTGATTTGTATTGGTACTGGTGCATTTGTGATATTTTTAAATTAAAACATTGTATGCTATGTTATGAACTAGAGTGAGGCTATATTGTATTTTAATATGAAGTTGAAAAAACATGAAAGATTAACTGCTGAGTTCCTGATTCATTCCGAACCGGTGGTAATGTTTTGATATTTTTTGAAGTGAAAACTTCTTTAGCGGCGTTGTCCCATTTTTTTGGTATGGGTAAAAAATTATAAACTCGCGTCAGGCTGATCGAAAATTCGCAAGACGGAAACCATAATGACACGCCATAAAAATTCGCAAGACGGAAACCATAATGCTACGCCAGAATAGGATGATTGACATAATAAAAAGATTGATCTTAAAGTGAAAACTTCTTTAGCGGCGAAGTGCACTTTTTTTGTGATGGGTAAAAAATGTTAAACTCTATAGGACGAATAAAAAGTATGAGGAAATTGGGTTGATGAAAAGTTGAAAGTGCGGCTACACATGTTAAAGTGTTATATCCAGGTTGTAGGTTTTCACTTCTGCCGTACTCCCGGAGTTTTAAAATAATTTAAATTACAAATATGTAGTGGGATAATGCCGACCTAAATTTATCTTTTACTTAAACAAACTGTTATTTATATTTGTCATACTGTTATTTATTTATGTGTTAACAAGTTTGAAATAATGATGAGTTTCTAAACGTTTTATATTAACAAAAATAGAAAAATAAATAACCACTTTATATTAACTCAAACTTTTTTTATCAATTAGACTTTTAAACAGCACTTTCGAATCGTAATAATTTTTAATTTAATAATTAAAGTGACGATTCAAAAGTGCTGTTTTAAAATAATAATTTTTAAATTAATAATTAAAGTGACGATTCAAAAGCGCTGTTTAAAAATCTAATTGATAAAAAAAGTTTGAATTTATATAAAATGGTTATTTATTTTTCTATTTTTGTTAATATAAAACGTTTAGAAACTCATCATTATTTTAAACTTGTTAACACATAAATAAATAACAGTATGACAAATATAAATAACAGTTTGTTTAAGTAAAAGATAAATTTAGGTCGGCATTGTCCCACTACATATTTGTCAAATAAAAACAGCGTTAGAAAGAACTAAAAAAATGGTTGCTGCCCTATTTAAAAATTCTTAAATTTATATTCCGCTCTCCAACATAGATTTTCATCCCAATGAATTTACTTAAATATCGTTCTACTAAATAAAGTTCTTTTTTGTTAAGTCCTGACGGAAAAAAAAAACAAATTTTAATTATTAATTTTTGGATTAAAATTAATAAAATAAAATACTTACGCAACTTGAAAAAGTAGGAAGAAATTCAAGAATATCACTACACAATTCACAGTTATAAATTTTATTGTATATATTTGCAAGACAGGGACGTCCGAAGTTCTATTCGATTGAGGCGCAGTGTTACGCTTTTATAGGGGGTTGGTATTGCGCGGCGATCGGTCAACTTGTTGGTGAACTGAACGTTATATGTCAGACATAGTAATAAGCGGAGAGTTTAGCGGAGCGTATTGATTGTAAAATTATAAGCTACAAGCAACAAGGTCCATACGTATTGATGATTTAAAGGGGTAAACGGAAGTAAATGGTGGCGGGTAGAGGTCGAGCTACCACTATTAGCTTTCTCATGAGTTCGATGATTTTCAGATCAGATCTCTGTTATACGATTGTCTATGACACACGCTACAGCAAGGTCCGAAAAAGTTTTCACGAGGTGTTTAACACCTGCGATGAAGTACAGACCAAAAAAATACTATATAATAAAGTAGTTTGGTCGTTACCTCTCTTCTTAGTGAGCGGCAACCGCGCCTTGACAAAGTTTAGAGTTTAGGTTTTAGAGTAATCTTCTAGTAGGTATGATGTTATTGCTTATTTATATTATGTTTAAAAACGCAACTATCTGTATTATTGTCAGATGGATCTTTCAGACTGCATAAGTTTTATTTTCCGATCTGTTGTATTTAAGGATTTAGCTACACATGATCGATTTGTATATTTCGATTGATATATGCGTGTTTCAAAGTAAACAACTTTTATACAATCTACAGTTTAACTATACTATCAATATAAAAGATGTACTGATTTTTCTTTCAATACTTCCTTGCAATTTTAACAAACTTGCATTGATTTATTTCTCTGTGACAAACTATTCATGAGCGGTGTTAAACGCTATTCTTATGTACTACGCTATTGTAAATCGCTGGAGGACACTACAGTCGCTTGCCCATATAGTTTTAATAGATTTTCCGGGTGAACTGTGACTTGTACAGATCATTATCTCTTATTCATAAATATGATAAACTGAGAAAAATATTTAGCGATTCTTAAAATATAACTTTTGAATGATGCACGGTGTTAAGTGAAATTTGTAAGTGCCTATACATTTTTTTTTATTACGCGCTCTTTTTCAGCTTATTTTATAAATACACACAATAATATATTCAGTGTAAGTATACTTATAGTTATACATTATTCTATTTAAAATTTAAGAGTATTTAGTTTTATAAACTTAAAAATTCATAATCAATTTGTATATAATACACAAATACTTCTAGTTTCTCATGATAATATCCTCTACCTTAAGGTTGACACAAAAGAGATCACTTATAAGGGGTAAGACTGCTTCTTGTACTTTTCTATGTTGTGTTTAATTTTAAGGAATCAAGCGTTTCTTTGATAGCAATAATAGGTTTTTGTTATACTAAGTTTTTATTTAGTGCGAGTGCCTAAATTTAAAACCGAGCAAGCGAAGGATTCTAAGATTGACCCACGAGCGAAGCGAATGAAAAAAACTTTTGCGCACTTGGCGATAAAGGGAGCTTTTCCGCACAGATTTTGAACAATAAAGAAAGCCTTTCCGAGCGAGTGAGGTAAAAGATTATTATTATTATTATTATTAGAACCTATAACCAGTGTACTAACTAGAAACGAGTGGCGACGTGGTACAACATTGGGCTGACACCTCGAAGGTCGCGGGTTTGATTCTCAGTAGGTATTCAATATTGTTACATTCATGAATTGTAAAGTTGCCTCGACCCTGAATTGTGCTCGGCACTAGTGGTCAACATACTTTTGATTATGCCGTCTTTCCATTGATTTAACAGATGTCTATTGTGAAGTTCTCTGAGGTCTGTAATAGGATTGAGATAACATTCAGAAAAAATCGGCCAAGTGCGAATTATCTATAAAAACAGCAAAAAAATCAGGTTTGCTGTGTGGGAGCCCCGCTTAAATATTTGTTTTATTTTAATTTAATTATTTATTTTAAACTGACTATATAACTAAATATTCTGTGAATATTTAAAGCGTCTACCTGTTGCCTGTTTTACCTGATCAATAACGAGCAAAAAAATCGCGTTTTGTTGTTTGGGAGCTCCCTCAAATGTTTATTTTAATCTGTTTTTTAGTATTTGTTGTTATAGCGGCAACAGAAATACATCTTCTGTGAAAATTTCAACTGTCTATCACAATTCATGAGATACATCCTTGTGACAGACGGACGGACCCATGGACGGACAGCGGAGTCTTAGTAATAGGATTCTGCTAATTACCCTTTGGGTACATAACCCTCAAAACTTTCAGTTTTTTATTCTACCCAGCACATTAAGTAAAGGTTTTTGAATGGAGTTTTATATGAGATTTATTTATTTATATTTTTTTAGAGTTCAAATATCACTAAAGTTACCCACGAATTCAAGTTTCCAAATAATAAAAATAATGTGTAATAAAAAAGTTATGAACATAACAGTACAAACCGGCTACATACATATACAAATACAAAAATATGTACAAAATATGTACAAATACATAAAAATGTGATAAATATACGTAACTACGAAATATTTTACAATTGTTTGAGACTATCTTTTTCAACATGCTTCTATTTTAGTAATAGACTGAGTTTGACAAAAAAAGAGCAACTTAAATGTCGGTCAAAGGATAAAATGTAGAGGCAGGCTTGTAGACTAGATATGTAATACCATTCGACTTATGTTAATATTTTTGTATGTATATGTTACACTCAAAGACCGAAAACACTCATTGAGCGAAAAAGCAGCTCACGACGCGTTGTGGTCATTGCAAAACATCTAGGTACATCGCGAAATTCGTGTTGTGGCTCTTATAAAAACGCTCACGACGCGTTGTGGCAATCACAGAAAGGCCACGTAGCGAAATTCATGTTGTGGCAAGCATGCTGTACGACCAAAACGCACTGCGGCATTGATAAAAACCCATGACATGTTTAGAACTGTATTAAAATACGACGCACAGTGATTTTTGGTATAGGTCCTACTAGTCTCGAAACTTTGTAGTACTACGAGGGTCAAAAAGTGAGAATGACGTTGTAATGGGGGGTACTTGAAGAAAAAAATTATTGTCTTTCTTTCTCTTTCTCATAATACCCTCAAATAATTAGTTGTCTATCTTGTCTGTGTCAGTTGTATTAATTATTTGTTTGTGACGTGTCGATAGCTCACGCCATAATTTGAATAAATTGAAATTCGTGCTAAAATATTTTTCCTCGAAAAATTTTACTACAGAACAAATATTTAAAGATTTACGTGAGACACTGGGGGAGTCTGCTCCTCCATATTCCACAGTGGCTCGGTGGTGTGCAGAGTTTAAACGTGGTAGAACATCGGTTAAAGATGACCCGCGCTCAGTAACTCAGGAAATGGTCGAAAAAGTTGAAAAAATTGTTCTGGATGATCGTCGTGTAACAGTCCGTTTTATAGCTGAAGATTTCAATTGGTAGTGTGCATAGCATTTTGCAAGATAACTTAGGAATGAAAAAGGCCTCCGCGCGTTGGGTCCAAAGAATGCTAACGGACGCACAAAAGCAAACGCGATAACATTTCAAAGAGCTCACTGGAACTGTTTCAACGAGACCCTAGATTTTTTGGCTCGATTCGTAACAATGGATGAAACATGGCTTCATCATTATGATCCAGAAACTAATCAGCAATCAATGTCCTGGAAAAGACTGTCATCTCCCACACCAAGAAATGATTACGCAGAACAAATAAAAATATTACGTCAGGAAATTCTTGAAAAGCGAAGAGATAAACTCGCGAAATAAGTTTTAGTCCATCAAGACAACGCGTCAGCGCAAAAGTCTGCATTTGCCATGGCAACAATCCAAGATGCTGGCTTTCGAGATCCTCGATCATCCACCATATTTACCTGACTTGGCCCCTAGTGATTTATACCTAAAGCGTTTGAAAGAGCACTTTAGAGGAACAAAATTTGAAGATGACGAAGAAGTGAAGGCTGCCGTAAACGATTTTTTGAGTACTCAAGATGAAGATTTTTTTAAAAAAGGGAATTCTGGTTCGACAACAGATTTGCCAAATGTATTCACCTAAATGGTGATTACGTCGAAAAATAAAATAATAATAAATATATTCATTTTCTAACATAGGTATTCTCATTACTTTTTGAACGCCCCTCGTAAATATCCTTAATAATCAATCCAAATACGAACAAAAGATCGGTGGAATTATGACGCTGTGAGATACGGACGGATGGACATGACGAAACTGTTTGGGTACCGTTTTGGTTTTATTTGAGTACGGAACCCAAGAAAATGAGCTTGAAAATTCTATTACACTTCTGACGAGGAAATTTAGTTTCAATGCTATTATTTTTAGTTAGGTCTACAACAACTTCAAAACAAACTTTTTAAGAAGCTGAGACTGTTTTGTCTTATTAAGAGTGAGCATAAAGCCAAACGAAATCTGCATACAACGCGGAATGTGAACGTACTATAGACGAAAAGCAATAAATTTCACCAAAAGGTTTCACCAAATACATACACGGGTACCTAACATAAGTGTGAAAGAAAACATGCTACCGACGACACGAATTTCGCTATGTGGTCATTCTGTGATTGCCACAACGCGTCGTGAGCGTTTTTATAAGAGCTACAACACGAATTACGCGATATGGATGTTTTACAATGACCACAACGCGTTGTAAGCAGTTTTTTCGCTCAATGAGCGTTTTCGGTCTTTAAGCGTAATATATATATATATATATATATATATATATATATATATATATATTTATATATATATTTACAATCTGAATCTCGGAAACGGCTTCAACGATTTCATGAAATTTATCTAGATCTCTAATCGATGTGATCCAAATCGATCTAGCTAAGTTTCATTTTTTAATTCTTTTTAGGCAACGATAATCTGAAAAATATGACTCTTCCTGATATCAATTGGCGAGTTGTAATATTATTATTTTTACCATTTGACAATTGATGACGTTGTTAAAAAAAAACACCTCGCTCGCTCTGCATCAACGTTTACAAAAGAGAAACTGAACTTAACCTAACATACATGACTTATACAGTGCGATTTAAGTTCCTTTTCCCTTATTATTTGGAAAATATTAAAATTTTATATTTTTTTTGAATTTTTAAATACACTTAAATAACACTAGTAAACAGAAGCAGCAGGGTACAGTACAGTTCACTTAAGTCTCATAAAAATCTGAAGTGTAAGGCACCGTCTCACATTGCAATATTCAAAAAAAAATACTAAATTTTAATATTTTCCAAATTGCTTTCAGGGGGTTAAAAATGAGGATATAAACTATCATTTAAGGTATATATTAGAGAAAAACCACCACCACCTTCTACCTGGAGGGGCCCAAAATTGGTATGGTTTTGCATTTTAAGAAACAAAGTAGCCCAAAGGTAATAGTGTGGTACATTTTTAGAACCGGCTCATCAAGCCCTTTCATTTGATACCCTACACGATGGGTTTTTGAAAAAAATAATTAAATCCCATACAAAAAAATTATGACATCATAACCCCTAAGGGAAATATTTTGAGGAACTGCGGCCCAAAATTATTGTTTTGCCCTAAAGTACCTGTGTGCCAAACGGCTAAACTCTACATCGATTTGCGGTTTTCGAGCGAAATTGCCGTTGTACATCTGCCACTAATTTGCTACTTTGTCAATTTTCCTACTTGGTAATTTTGAGTTCAAATTCAAATCAAATATAATTTATTCAGTTTAGGCTACAATAATTGAGCACTTATGAATGTCACTACGCCATCGGTTCGTAAGTCTACAGGGCGGGAGACCTTGTACTGAGAAGAACCGGCAAGAAACTCAGCAAGGGCATTTCTTTTCTCCCTTTCTCTTACAGCGTCCAATTAAAATATTGGAAAATGCCCTCCCTATCATAAAAGTCGATGTGAAGACGCCTGAATGTTTTGAAAAAATAGTTTATTATATTATTAAAATGTCATATGTTCATATGTCATGCATGCAAGTAGGTATAACCAATAGGTATGTAAACTGTCACATTGAAAAGGTATTTAAATGCATATTGCGACATATTCAAAACCATATTTTACTATGTTCACATTTGTGTTGATACCATATCAATAACATCTACCATTATCTTTATAAAAATCAAACGTCTTAATTAACGGTATTGCCATAATTAATATTTTAACAACATTATAGGTCATAAAATTGATAATTTATGTTTTATTAATATATAATCAATAAGATACATAATTATAACAGGAATTGTAGTAAGCTTTTTAAGATTATTGATTTAGGTTAATGTGACGCAATATGTTGTACGTCCGTTTTCCGCATTTCGTTTTCCATTTCTTGATCTTTAATTAAGTTTTTTTTTTAGAAAAACATGCATATCATGTTACAGTCGAAGTAATATTTGTAGTGGCCATGTTTCAGATCTAATTTGCAATTAGCTATTTCGGGAATTCAAATGAATTAAAGTAATTTTCACGTGATGTTAGGTACCTAACAGGAAAATAGAAAAGTTTCAATTGTATTTGGAATAGAAGACTGTTTACCATTTAGATTTACCGATTTGGATAAAGACTTCCAGATCTTAGACCTTGTTGAGTGTTTTTTTATCACTCTAGAATTCGAGAGAAAAATGTATGTTAGTAGAAGAATCAAAATATTAGTATCTTGGAAGAGTAGCTTTGTATCACATCGGTTTGCCTCAGCAGGGGTTATTTTTTTAGCAGGAAGAAGCTTAACTTTTACTAAACTGATGGGAGCATGTAATAGGTTAAAAACCAAGCGGCGGCTCCAATAAAAGGCACACAGTTAAAGTTTTCAGGAAATCTATATAGTGCATCGTGACAATGAAGAAAAATCAAGGTTGTCCAATTAAAATTAATTAAAAAAACCTGTTACGAGAAGGAGTAGGTAGTTTTTCTTTTTTTTAAATAGCAAGTGGGATTTCGTGTAAACGGGCTTTGTTTGCACATTCCAAAGATATAATTTATATTAATTTTTACTTATTGCCAAAAATTGCCTTCCCTATGTTTGTGAGCCAAAAAATTCAAAATAATTTAAACTGATATATAATTGCTTTTGTCACATTTTACACCAAAAAAATCAAAATTAACAGGTTTTGCCTCGTATTGCGGCATGTAGCCTTGTTTCAGATTATGATTAGGCAACCCTAGCAGGCGTTCATTGTCATGATGAATACTATGAGTTAAAAAAATATCAACATGCAGATACATTCATGACCGAATCTCGGTTGTTTTTGTGTTCATCGCCAGACATAGCGTTGGATCTCTATGCCATTAACATTAGGTTGCAAGAGTGATCTCTATTTAGGTCTTGGAAGGCGGATTTTATAAGATAGGTAAACCTCGTCTTGGTAGCAATAAGCGTAAACATCGCAATGAACATGCTTAATATCATGTGAAGAAGAAGAAATTATTATTAAACCCAGAAGATGTTTTTAGGAAAAAAAGTGAGAAGCATTGAAATATTTAAGCACCGATTAAAAAAAGTTACAATGCGATAAATAACTTCCTATAAAATCTTCCGTGTAGCCTAATCTTTAAAGTCACGGCTTGGCATGAAAACGAGTCATGTGACTTTGGAATCCTAGGGAATTAAGCCGGCTTAGTACTTTGCCGTACGTAATCGAGATGTATTATTATATTATTTGATAATCTTATTATCGCGTTAAAGGATATAAGATCGTAACAGAGGGGTAGTGGGGTCGAATCACTGCATACATTGCATAAACAAGCGTGTAATGTAAAGGTCAGTCGCGGTATCAAACTTATATCTCGTTATAAATGTGTTACATCCCAAAATTAAAAGTAGAAAAAGTGATTTAAATTCGCAATAACATAGGGTTAGTAGCTTAGTACAAGTAACATCCCTCTACCACAAAATAAGGATAAGATACATAAGTCCTACGAAAGGTGTCTAGACAGGAGAATCACGCCGTAAGTGCGGGGCAAGAAGCGACCTCATATTAATGAGGCTAGTTGAAGTCACTCCTGCTCCGAACTTACCGCACAATTGCCTGTCTAGATGCCTTTCGTTGGACCTCTGTATCTAATACTTACTTTGTGCCAATACTGCTGTTTTAAGTTCAAGGATATGGATGTAAATCTACGATAGGCAAGTATTAGGGTTATAATCATCTAGGGAGTCTACCCTTGATGATTGTATGCACATATAGAAGTGCAAGGTTTCTAAGGGTTTTTTAAAAGTACGTAAAATAATTTGTAAGAATATTTGGTCCGTAATATAGGTGACTACGCCAAGCAAGATTTTATTATCAAGAAGCATCTTTTATAAAAAGATGCTAAGCTACATTTGATGAAACATTATGATCAGACATATTAACTATAGAATAAACTATATGGAAACGAAGATAGATATTCATCCCACCATAAAATTTTCCTTTAAGACGTAAATTGTAAGCATAATACTTTGCTTGCGTCATGGCTTTTCTTCATTGCCACAACGCGTTGAGATCGAATAGCATGTTAGCCACGACACAAATTTCGCTTTTTCGTTTTTCTGTGATTGCCACAACGCGTCGTGCACGTTTTCATTAGAGCCATAACACGAATTTCGCCATGATGATGTTTTACTGTGAACTCAACGCGTTATGAGCTATTTTTCCGCTCACTGAGCGTTTTCTATCTTTGAGCGTAATACATATATTAATGTCAATAGTTGACAGCATATCAGCATAATGTTATGATGGCATAACAACATAATGTGATGATAGCATATAAGCATAATATGATAATAGCATATCAGTATAACGTGCTGAATGCTTAAGGCACTTATACGAGTATATTATGTATATTAACAGCAATACAAAAAATCCTGAGAGAACAGAATTCAGTTAACTTTACCTACTCTACGACATAGGTAAAAACAGAAAAGGCTAGAGATATGTTAGATAGGTACAATACTTACCTACAAATATCAAATTTCTAATAGTTAGGTAACTTGACTCACCTACTGAATGTTTGACCTACAACTATCTGTACACAAAAGTAGAAAAATATACATAGGGGCCAACGCATGAAACCATTTTCAACAACCTGCCACAATCGAGAAATAGACAAATTCAAGAAAGGTGGTCAATTTTGAGAATAAATTACAATAGAAATTACTTTTTAAATCAGTAAATTTCTGGAAGCCATTTTAACGTCATCGGTTCTTGACGATGATAAACTAATTTATCGGTAAAGACTAACCCACATCACGCATCGTAAGGAATTAAGGTTTAAGTATAATTTATATTAGTTTTAAAACTATTATTTTTTCTAAAGATTAAAGCTTACTTAATTATAAACGAAGTGTTGTTACTCGACTGCAGCTAAATAGACAAGAGCTGTTCAAGCTCGTCGCAGAACTAATTTGAAACTGAATTGAGATTAAAAGGGATTTCGAAAGTTTCCCTGCTGGTGTAGTACCCTTTGCCATTTCTGCACCTTTCTCATAAAATTATTTCCGCCTACGAAATATTGTATAAGTGTCACTCGGCAATGGGACTAAAGTCATCGGTGTCAATAATAGCCATAATAATTACTAGCTGTTGCTTTTTGGTTTTACTTAAAATGGGGTTTAGAATTTTGTAATTCGTCAATTATAAAGTAAAGTGCATAATATTTGGTCTTAGGATTAAGAATAAAGATTGACATGTTATACGTTATTGAAAAATCCTCCAGAGATAAAAATTTGTACGAGAATTCCATGATTTTTTGTAACTAAAACCATAAACATGCGGGCGAAATTTAATTAAGTATATTAGTTATACATAGTAGCAAAGAAAGGCCGTGGTAGGAGGGAAAGTATTATAAAGATTGATGATGGCAAATTTTACTGCGACTTTTTAAAACAAGTAAACTACATTAGAGTGGAGGAGAAACACATTTTTATCACACATACTTGCAAACAGTGTCGTAACCAGCATGCAAAGCCGGTGCTAAGACCTCAGTAACTCCCACGGGCTTATTCTTTGTAAAATTTACTCTTCTCAAAGCAAAGCGCGCGTCTATACAACTCACGGTCGGTAATGACGCGTATATTCTATCAATTATGTATAAAATTTGACTATTCGAATTATGAACTACGCGTACACCACAAGCAAGCAATTACAAGTTTTGACTTTAGCCAGAACTCATAAATTTTCTGGAGATATATATATATATAGGTAGCGTAGGTTTTTGTGAACTTTTTTATTTATTCACCTTATACTTTTATTTAATTACTCTTAATGTGATGAAAAAAAAATGACTGTAATATGGGAGGAACGGAAATTACAAACTGGAGTGCTTCTAAATTGTTTATTTTTATTTTTATTTTTTTCCTTACCACCCTATACTTTTGTCTCTCGTATTCCCTAGTCTGGAATGCTGGAAACGTTCCGCAATAAGCTCCTTGACTGACTGATTCATCAACGCGCAACCTAAATCCATTTTGTACGCAACTTAAAATAGATTCCGTTAAAAATAGGCTTTGCGAAAATTTACCCCTTAAGGGGGTCAAAGAAGGATTTTTTTTTTTTTTTTTTATACCACTAAGGTGGCAAACAAGCCTACGGTCCGCCTGATGGTAAGCGGTCACCGTAGCCTATGGACGCTTGCAACACTAGGGGCATCACTCGCGCGTTGCCGACCTTTCAGAAATCTAATAACTTCTTATCAGAAGTTTATAAGCAAATCAGTCATTTGTAGCAATTATTTTGGTTGAAATTTAAAAATTACGTGTTAAGGCGGTAAATTATACGAATCTTTGTATTTTTGTGTTGTTCTCAAAGTTCAGTTGCAAAAGGAAATTACATGTTTAAGTAGAGAGCATATTTGTTGCAGATCATTTGTTTAGGTGTAAAAATCCAATTCCAAACTAACTGGTATCTATAGATTTGTAAAAGTCTGTCTGTTTGTTTGTTATTGCTTAACGAAGCTACGGAGCAACCTAATTAGCTGATGTTTGGCACAGATATTGTTAAGATGGTGGAGAAGGGTAATCTGTATTCCAAAACATTTTGCGCAGAAATAGCTATATAGGTAACCCAAATTAAAATTAAAATGTGTAAATATGGCCTAATAATAATAAAATAATATGGAACTGTTGTTGAAATTGATATAATTTTTTTGTGAAATTGAAACATTGATGACGTGTGACATCACAATAAAAGTTATGTTGTTAACGAAATGAAATTTTCAAAAGAATAATCATCAAGTTTCTTTTAGGGTTCTTCTTAGTGGAAATCTATATCGTGATCCCGATTTAATAATTTTGAAAATAAAAAAGTGTTTGTAAAAACCTAATTTAAATAACAAAAAAATACTGAAGGATTATAATAAAAGACTAGGAGCTTATTGGGAACAGTCTCGAGCTATTCGGACTCTGGAATTCGAGAGAAATATGAATGCAAGTAAATTTACGAGTTTCGAGGGTCAGTTAGTCTTCGATACATTTTAGTCACGAATTCCAGCGTCCGAAAAGCTCGAGACTATTCCCAATAAAGAACCTGGCATACATTTTATTATAGAATTCACGAGTTTGGGATACTTGATTCCCAATAAGGTTCTAGTTTCCTTGTGCGTGGCATATTGTACGTTACGTATCCTCTGTCATTAAGGAATTTTAGACTTTAGACTTACTTTTTTAACTGTAGTCTGTAGTTAATATACTACTAGTGCCATCTGCTTAAAACAACCCGAAGCGACATGAGTCAGATTACAACTATTACTAGTACCTATTTCATTTTGCAGTAGATGCTTTCATTTTACGATTAGACAATAGATGGCAGTACAAGTATGAAAAATTCACACAAATTAGCTTGGATGCTGACACATATTTTTTTGCCATTTTATTTTTTATGAAATTACTATAGCTTTTGCCAACGGCTCCGCCCGCTAGAAATTCGTAATCGACGTAGGATAACTACGGCAAGTCCTTGATTATACTTAAGTTGTTTGTTATATAGCGAGTTATAGCTGTACCTGTTGCTCGTTTAAGTGGAATTCGGGAAATCAGGGGTACTATTTAATTTTCCGAAATAAAAAGTAGCCTATATCCTCCGTCCCTTACGAGCTTAACTATACTCAGGCTCCGGATTTAGCATAGAACAATAAAAAAAAGGCATCATTATGAAGCTTGAAGAAATCTGGTAACAAAGTAATTTTAGCCAAACTTTATGTGTCAGTCCGTCTGCTTTTTTTTCGAAAGCAATTTTAATCAGTTTCTCGCTATTGGATCGTACCTGCAATTTTGCATACACTTTTGGTTTACGTGAAAATGCAATAATAAAGAATTGTGTCTGCCTATCCGTCTGTGTGTCAGTGTCATATCATTGACGTCAATTTTGACGAACTATAAATGTTGTTAATATTTTTTTTCTGTTTTTGCCATTTGGCTACCGAAGCCCTCATTGTTTTTTCATGGCCGTCCATCTGTGAGTTACAGCTTTAATAGCCATACATTGAATTGATTTGTTAAAAATACCAGAAAGGTCAAATAGTTTTGCATTTAAATTGAAAAATAAAATTTAGTTTAACTTAACTATCTCTCTCTCTCTCTCTCTCTCTTTCATTGTCCATAGTATCTACATGAACTGTAAGGTATGACATTTTTTTTCGCTTATGTGTCGGGTCGTTAGGTCTTCCAACGATAATTTAGAGTTTCTGGAAACCTAATTCCTATGATGTATATTCTGAGAGTTATTCCAAAAATCAACAAAATTTTAAATTTTATTTTTTAAACCGTGAGTGATAAAATTACCTACTTTGTTACAAGAGTATAAGAAGTCACCCAGCTGGTGTGCCTTTATGCTACTTCTATGTACACGACTTGTAATGTACCCATAACGAATACTTTGGGTACTGTAAGTGGTATCTCACTCCCTTTCAGAAATTGAATGCAGGGATTTTCATAATCAGAATTTCAGGGATTAGGCTTATTTAATACATAGGTAACTGTAACTTAACTTGCATGAAGGCGCTTTCCAGGGCGCTGAGCACCTCCCGCTCTGTGGTTTTCTGAGCTACACCCTCTTCCGGGTTTGCAACATTATTCGTCGAAAATTTAAATCTTTGAGAAAACCCTACACAGTAAAAACATATTAATTAAAAAAGACAAATTGCTTTGTAATAAAACAAATTCATAAGAAAATTATCCTCTACCTATAGACGTTAAAGATAATTTACCTAGTAAAAATATAAAAAAATATTGAAAATATTTATTGGTACCAAGGCAAAAATATTTAATAAAAGTAAACAACTGAATCCACGTTAGAATTACCGTTATTATGATAGCAAAGGAATGTTAGTCTAAAAGTTCCCTCGACGACTATTCGATACATTCGACTAGTCCACAAATTTAATTAGTCCATCGACAAATAGATCTACGCAAATGGACGGGCACTTTTCGTTGATAAGCGTAGATGTCCCTTCTCTAAATTAATTATTCACCTATCTACAGGGTTGTTTTTAGCCTTGGGTAACTATATCTATAGACATAACTATATCTTCGAATATATATCCGAGGCCGGATATGTTACAACTCCTTCACTTTGCGTGAAATACAAATGTCCTATATCCAGGGAGTGAACGAAATAATCCAAATAAACAATGGAGCGTGTCGCCCGTGTCGGTGGCGCGGAGCAGCCGAATAGCGATGCACGCATATCACTGAAAGTGACAGAGAGAGAGCTAGCGTTGAAAGCGAAAAAGTAACGTTGTCGTGTCTTGCTTATAAATAATCGACCGCACCGCTTTTTAAAATCACACCTGCTAAAAGTTTTGAGTTAAAATTGCGTATTGTGATTAAAAAATAGTTTATAAATGTTGCAATCATAGTCTGAATTTCTGTCCTAACCTAAGAAATGACTAGTCAAACAAAGCCCGGTTCAAACCTATCACAACTCATCACCAAGAATGTTTTCGTTCCGAACTAACGATTTGTGCACTCGTGATTGAAAGCTACGAAATCGATCCGAGGATTCGTTTGACCGCGTTGGGCTAAAAAATTGCATATTTCCGGGGATATATTAAGCGGATATATATCTTTAATCGGAATGATATGTGACATATCCAATCTTTGTCCGGAGTTACTTAGTCCATGGCTAGTTGTTTTGTTTAGAGATTAGTCTCACTCGTGTTCATGAGACTCTCCAAAAATTTCAATCCGCTGAATTTTTACGCATATCAAATGATAAGTGTTAAAGTGAAATATATAACTACGTTTAAAACATAACCATAGCACGCGTTACTAAATATACAGCGCCATCTGTTATTGCTTCAATAACATTATTATATTAACTTTTCGTTGACATGTTTTGGAATTCTTCTTATTACCCGACTACGGCAAAGCAAAAGGAGGGTTATGATTTTGACCGGTATGTATCATCATCTGTTCCCTTATAACTTCTAAAATACTTATCATAACGTGACATGTGAGGTATCGTCGGAAGCGTCTTGATTGTCCGCGCTGGTTATTATCCGCTATAAGATATCACATTAAATGGAATATGGCACCCTCTAGAGGGCATAAGGTCATGTAATTAAAAAAAAAACGAGTTTCACTCCGGGAGTGCCGGAAGAAGTGAAAACCTTTACACACGATTCGCGCTTAACATTCAAATATGTTACAATACAACACATACGTCATATTTAATTGTACAGAACCAATGTCTTTAACACACAATTCGCGCTTTACACTCAAATATGTCACAAGACATGTCTTCGACATTGTCAAGAAATAATTATGTTTGTTTATTTACTTTTTTGACGTATTATATTTTACATCTCATTCTGTCATAGAATTTAAATCCCATATCGAACCTCCCTGTAATACTCATAATCGCTATATACTAAAAATAAAAATTATAATAGGCGTGGCATTATGGTTTCCGTCTTGCGAATATTTATGGCGTGGAATTATGGTTTCCGTCAGACGATCAGTTTGACGCGAGTTTATCATTTTTTACCATAGATATAGAATGTACAAGATCAACAATGCCTAATGAAAAACGAAACCGAAAAAAAATTGCAAATGTGTGAGTGGAATAATGTTGTCAAACAACACTATCGATAATTTTACTTGCACAAAATTATTGCAAACTAGCGCGCTGGTTTAAATTAAATATTACCTATGTCGCATTTACACTCGCACCACGCAGCCTCGGAACACGTGGTCGGGCAAAGCAAACTGTTTATACACTTGTGCTCGTACATGTGCCCAATAACATAGCGTTGAATGCAAGAATGTAATCATACCATTAGAACCTAAACTATTAGGACTATAATTACGTCTTAAATCTAATCACTTTCTTCTTAAGGAACCCCATTTCGTAGTCTCTGGAGAAAACCTCAGCAGCGAGCTCATTCCACAACTTAAGCGTTCGCGGGAGAACGTTTCTGTCAAACCGCACTATTCGAGACCATTTAGGTTACGAAGAGTGAGAATGAATTCACTTTCGATGGCGAGCGGAACGATGGTAGAAAGTAGCTGTGGACATTTTTTCAAACAATTCCTTAAAACACAGAACACATTATACGAGCGGTAGAACACACACAGGGAGGAAAATCTCTCCTCAGACTGAAAGGTTCGATACGACTTGTGAGTTTGGGATTGTCGACGATTCTTACTGCTCGTCGTTGAACCGAATCAAAAGGGCTAAGCTGGTATCCAGGTGCACCCGCATAGAGATGGCAGCAGTACACCATATGGAGCGAGACTTTGTAAAGCAACAACTTTTGCCCTGAGGTGAAGTATCGTTTCGCTCTGTTGAGTACTCCTGGTTTCTTGGACGCCAGCTTCAACTTGTCTAGTGAAATGGTCGCGAAACTGGATATAGCTGGAGGTGTCAACACCAAAGATCCCAATACTCTTGGAGATGGCAAGTGCTGTGTTCTGGAATTGTGGGACCACAGTAAATGGGATTTTCTTAGCGGTGAACGCGCAGACTTGTGTCTTTATTGGGTTGCATCCCGAAACGCTTAACGACCGCCAGACCTTCCGCTGTGTTATGGAGATTTCTGGAATAGTCTTACCACACCACGGTAAAGTAGGTGGAACAGCTCCTTCGTTATTGACATTCGAGTTAGAGGCAATGAGACTGCCCAGTAAATCGGCTTTCTCTCTAGCACTATAGGAGAATCGGTTTTTTGCTGTGGTGGTAACGACCACTGACAAAAGTTTCCCTTGGCAGCTAAACAAGCGACCAGAAAGCGACTCCCAGAAGGATAGCTTGCAAGTCGCCCACCTATTTTGCCGATGAATTGGAACTTAGCTCTAGCGGTTACTTTCTTACTGAACCTCGAGGCAGCATTTAATTTATTAACTCAGACGTATTCAGATCCTTATTGTTCGAGCCGTGGTCCAAGCCTCATAAGCAGTTTGCTTGAGAATTTTAGCTTCTTTACAAGACCTATAAAATCACTGACTTTTTTTGACATCGGCAGCTACTCGAGGGTTAGGAATGTAACATTCCATGTCAGCGAGGATTGCCTCAGTGACTGCTGCTGCGCAGATGTCAGGACCTTCTGAGCTGAAGCTGAGCTGCCTCCACGGGTACGATGCATAAAAATCCCGCAATCCATCACAATCTGCTGACTTATAATGCCACACACAACGCCAATTAATTGGCGAAGAGGAAACGGTAAGTGTGCATAACACTTGATTCCGGACGAGAGATCCACTGAGACGGAATATCAGTTCGGACGTGTAGTTAGCACAAGGTCCAGTAAGGAGCTCGTATGAGCCTCTATATTAGGTTCTCGTTGGAGAAAGTACCAGTTGAGAGAATTTTGTTTGAGTAATTGTAAAGAATAAAAACCAAATTTAATTGATACGTCTCAAATTTTTTTATTGAAAGTATCTTAAATTAACATCACTTAGTAATAATACTAAAACTATAAGAATATTAAATATAAAAACTATTTGTAAGTAGACTTCTGGTGAACAAAACACCGTCATAAAAACCAAGTATTTTATACTATTTTTCATTATGCAACCTCTTACAATTCGCCCCCACCGTGCGCGCAAAATGCGGCTCGAACGGCGCGTACGATGCGGAAAAATGTGCGATCACCTTTGGATTGCTATGCATAATTATCTTGTTAACATTCTATACATGTATAATTACATATTCTTACGATTTACTATCGATACTGATGCCGTCGGTCGACAACTTGTCAATCTCTATCGTAACTAAATGATTACATATTTTACACAAAATATCCTCTAAATCTTGATTTAGCAACGAAATATGGTATCAAGTCTATACAAAAACATGTAAACTACGATTCAAATGGTTTTTTTTCGTTGATTTTTCAGCTGTATTCGATAAAATATTCACTCAACAATGCAGTAAAAAAAAGTACAAGTTACCTGTTTAACGTGTATCAATTCTGATTATTCCGTCTTGTAAATAAACATTGGCTCACACTAGAAGACAGCATTTTTTTCAAAAA
Source organism: Apoda limacodes (assembly GCA_946406115.1). NCBI lineage: Eukaryota > Metazoa > Arthropoda > Insecta > Lepidoptera > Limacodidae > Apoda > Apoda limacodes. The sequence continues at coordinate 47,096,531 of OX291540.1, forward strand.
AATATTTTAAATATTAATGACGGATTACAGAAAGAAAAAAGAAACAAAGTCACAGTAAACAAATGACGACCTTACCGGATCATATCGCGGAAGACATTGACATTAGCACCTATTTTCTTCTGTCTTATTTTGTCCCGGGCTCTATGCACTTAATTTAAATTTCTCGCTTCCACGCTTTATTGGTCTTTTTCTTGTGTGGAGATCGAACCTGCACCCCTCGTTTCCGTAGATTGTCTTCACTACCAACAGAGCCACGGAGCCAAACGTATATAAAGAATTCTTTTTTAAACAAAAGTCTTGTAACCTCACATTGGCTCACAAAATAGATACCAAATTTACAATTTAAATATTCTAAAATATAAATCAAGGATTCAAGGAGGAAACCAGAAAATTCCAATCGCTATAAAACAGACCCGCTCATATCGCCGCTTATCGATGTAATTATTGACATATTCGGCCATTTTCTTCTATCTCATTTTCTCATGGGCACTATGCACTTACTTTGGATTTCTCGCTTCCACGCTTTATTGGTCTGTTGAACTTAGTAAAAAATCCTATGTCTATGTTTTTTACCCATTTCAAAATCTAAGCTAATGTAAATAAATCTGACGCGAGTTCCGTCTTACGAATTTTATATGTATTTTCGATCAGAACCTGACGCGAGTTTAACATGTTTTACCCATACCAAAAAAAGTGCTCAACGTCGCTAAAGAAGTTTTCACTTAAAAATAAAAGTTTTTAATGATGCCGTGTTGGGTATCCAATAAAAGGGCTTAATAAGCACATTCTAAAAATCTATATATTGTAAGCTGTTGCTTGCAGCATTGCTTGCATGCACCCTAAAATCAAACCTAAAATCCCTAAAATTGCGATTTCTTAAATTACGCCACACTCCAAACCTATCCAAAATACATACATATTATCTAGCTTTTGCCGGCAACTTCGTCTGTGTAGGATTTCGAAAAACAAAGACAGCTTTTGACTGTTTACGGTTTTACCTATAATAATTTTAAAACTCACATACAACTTTATTTTGCCGTCTAGGCAATCATTTTCCAAAAACAGAGATTGACGCGTATCTCAGTTTTTAATATTTGACCAAAAATCAAATTTTATGTATTAAGCCTAGTAAATTACGGATTTCCATACATACTACCAACCCGCATTTTACCCCCTTAGAAGATGAATTTTGCAAAATTGTTTATAATTGCTCGCGAAATGAAAAATTTTAGGTCTAGACACAAACATATCGCAATTCTCATACAAATTTTCATCTCCTAATTTACCCCCTAGGGGATGATGGAGTACAGAAATAACGTAAATCTTAACTTTTAACCTTATGACTTATCTAATGACTTATTTCCATACAAACTTTCAATTTCCATTTTACCTAAGGGGGTTAGGTAACAAATTTCATGTTCATAACAGAAATCTCTTTGCTTGATTTCAATTCATTAGACACAACAAATACCCAAATTTTCATTCAATTTTTTATCTCTTATTTACCTTCTTAGGGATGATATTCCAAAAATGATGAATCGCATTAATCTGAATTTTTATCTTAAAGGCCTAATACTAAGTTTAATGAATTTAAATTAAAAAATGACGGATTTCTATACAAATTTCCAGCCCCTAATTTACCTCTTTAAGGATGACTTTTGCAAATCCTTGTTTAGTGCTTGCTCACGTAATAAAAAAAACCTTTTCACAATATTTCAAGTCTCTAGATCCAGTAGTTTGGGCTGTGTCAGTCAGTTTCATATTTTATTGGTTGATTCATGTGTCATACTCGTGAACGGATGCCGCCTGTGGCGGCTGGTCTGCTCTTGCAAACTTCTATGTATTCTTAGTATTTAATCTTACTTTTTTGTTATGTTTATTAATACTGTAAGACATTGATTATTTCTTAGTGATGAATACATTTGAATGGATTTTAGGGGACGTGGAAGAGATGTGAAGTTGATAGCCAGTTTAGAACGAATAAAAAGCAATAGGAAATTGGGTTCGAAGAAAATAATTAAGAATGCGGATTACACATGTAAAATGTTATATATCCAGGTTGTACAACTAGTCGGTGAAAGTTCTTTTGTGGTGATAGGAGGTGAGATATAAGCAATTGTAGTGCATAGCTTACGTTACGTTGGATAGAAGGTATAGGAATAATCGAAGGTTAGAGGAGTTAGAGACGTGTGATAGGATAGGGAGCCATCCCCTTAGTATTAGTGGCATAATAATATATGAGGTTTAGTATAGCATATATATATATAATGTATATACATTACTGAGAAATATAGGTAGAATATTGCACAAAAATATAAAGTTGGTATATGTTAACATGTCTTATGACATATTGGAGTGTTAATCGCGAATTATGTGTAAAGTTCAGTACAATTAAATATGAGGTATATGTTGTCTTGGGACATATTTGAAAGTTAAGCGCGAAAAGTGTGTAAAGGAGATTGGTTCCGTATGATTAAATATGATGTATGAGTCGGCGGTTGAGTTTTTGCTTTGTTTTTATATTTATTGACTGTTGTTATATGTTGTTGACATAATAATTTAGCACGATAGTTATAGTTATAGTTAGTTAGTGTTAGTGATATATAAAAATGGAATGAATGTTTTAACATTTTATTTTATAAAAAAATAAATAAATAAAAATAAATATGATTAATATAGTTAGTTGATTTTAATTGATATTTAATATAAAAATGATTTCTTAATATTACTAATGGGTTAACATAAAATATTATCATAAGGTTTAGACATGTGATAATGTTAAACCCTGATTATTTAATTATTGAAAGATAATTAATATGGGTGAAGGTAAAGATAATTCATAGAAGTTGATGAATATCTTTAAGTTTTATTTTATTTTAGCATTGATAAGAGTAAAGTCAAACTTATTTAAATAAACTTATACTATAATAATACATTAATATTTGGGAGTCAGTTAATTAATTTTGACGAATGAAAGGATTACAACTTCTTATATAAAACATGTACTAATATTTTTATTTATTTCTAGCATGACGTATTATCCATAGGGATTCGTATAGCTTAGGTGTAGGAAGGTAAAAGTAAAAAGAGGGGTTAGGGAAAACTAAGAATATATGCTTAGATGTGACAGTATATATTTTTTTTAATGAAAATATTATTATAGTAAAGCTACATATGACTGTTTGGTTTCTATGTTAACGTAATTAAGATAGTATTTGTAAATTGATTTCGGTTGTCAATAGTGGGGATATTCAGTAATGGTAACGAAAATGTTGGCATGTATTCATTAGGAGAGGTAGATAGTATCTGGTCTCTGAGCTTTCCGTGGTTTACTTGGAGTGAGTGTAACATAATAAAAGAATGTTCTTATTCAGTTAGACTGCTATTGAAATAGCCAGATATCGCGAAGACAGTCCACGGGTTAGGTAAGTTCAAAGGTAATCTTGTATACTTTCCACCTTTGTTGTCGGAATTGTAATAGGTAATAATGGACAGTAATTTTTTTTTCTTCAATGTCGGATTGTCAAAATTTCCAATGGCGAAATGCATAAAGTGTCAGATATTGTAATCGAATTTGTTAAAGTGGCTCTCACGGCCTAAGATCTTGTAACGGAACGACCGTTTCCGGTGGTCCGTCTCCGGTAAAGGACCGGATGATGTAGGAAACGATAGAAGTTTCTGGGCATTCGGTCTTAGGTCCATTACCACTGTTGTAATTTAAATTTAGAGATTAAAGAATCTCTAGATATTTGACATCGGTAAGTCAAAAAGAGATTACTTTACGTTCTGCTTGACGTGGTTGTAAAAATTCTACTGCTAATTATTTTTACGGATAGTAAACTGTGCGATCTACTTCTAAACTGCAAATTAATTGCATATCCACTTCTCTTCTATAAAAGAAAACCGTCCTCGGTAATTTTATATATTTATTTTTTCTCGTTCTGTGTTTTGTGAGTTATTGGTAAGTCGCTAATCCATTTATCTTTCTCCTTGACAGTACGGTTCTTAGTATATATATACTACGTATATATATTGCTTTACTACGGCTCTACGCCTAAACTGAGGTCCGTGAGAAGAAGTCTTTGTGTGCTGTCTGTTGTCTGACGACGGCGTACGACAGCTGCTTTGCTGTTCTTTTACTGGGGAAGGGCGGAGTCTACTAAACTCCAAATCCTCGGCCTGCCCGCAGTCTCCTTGACTCCAAACCTTCGGCCTGTGCAGAAGGGTGCTATCTTGAACACCGCTACACACGAAGGTTACGGGGCGACCTGCTCTGCGCCGAAGCTACTGGCGAGCTACGTTCACGTGCGGTCTTGCACTGTGCTAGCCACGTGCGGCCTTACCTTGTGCCTGCCACGGGCGGCATATTCACTACTCACCACGCGCTGTTAGGCCACGTAACATCAGTCCCATCCGCGTCTTCTTTCTACGGCGGTGCTGACCTGAGGGGTGCCTACAGCGAGCAAGACATCGAATCGGACTCTAGGCCGAAGAGATCTGAGTGTATTAGTTCCCTAATAAAAGCTTTAAAAACTACACTTAAAATCCGTGTAGGCAGGCTTGCGTTTGGCTATCTTTCTATTTATTTAGGTAGTCCTATATGATTGTGAATTAGGTAGCTGAGATCTAGATATTTAAGTGTTAAGAATCACCCTATGTGATTAGGATATTGTGCATTAAAAGCTGTTACTATATAATGAAAGAGTATACTAATATAACCTGCCTTTCCCTTGAAAAGTGTTTCTTTACTTGCCTTTGAACTCCCTCTATCTTTTCTCCTCCTTCTGAGCACCTAGCCGGTGCATTCAATAACAGGGCACTACTGCTTTAACCTGTCCTGTTATAGTGGCGCCCAACGTGGGGCCACTATAAAGGACCGGATGATGTAGGAAACGATAGAAGTTTCTGGGCATTCGCTCCTTTACCGGAGACGGACCACCGGAAACGGTCGTTCCGTTACAATCTCACGGACCATGTCACATCAGCTCACACCAAGGTGTAAATTTTACACTGTTACTGTTACACTGTAAATGCTCGTCGAATACACCACGTGTCGGTAACCACAAAGACGCAGCGCGGGTAGGCGTATAGCACAATCACGCCTTCACAAATCGATGCGGCAAAGTGTTTCAATGGTATTATATTTTGTTCCCCTCATTCACATATTTTCTTATCTAACTCTGATTTCTTTGGGCCGATCCGTACCAAATTAAAATTTATTAACCTATTCATATATGTAAATATAGTTACACTTTGATCTTAATCCGCAAAGATATCGCGTAACACACATACAAAAAAAGAACATACAGACGAATTGAGAACCTCCTCTTTTTTTGGAAGAACGTTAAAAAAAATAAAAAATATCAAATGTTTTTTAAGTTCCCTATTTAAAGTCCTATTTCGTGAGGGTATATAATTTTTATCTATCTGAAAAAAACAATTTACTAATAGAACTTTATAATATTTTTGAGGAAAATGTTTTTGAATAAAATCGTTTCACAAGTTTTTTTAGATGCTAATTCTCATTATACAGATCCCAACTTAATGCGTGGTGTACGACACACACTTGGGTACCTTCAAGTTGGAATCAAGAAGGCAAGGTGGTCCTGCAGCGATTTGGTTAAGATCAATCTAAAAACATAAAAAATATACTTACTATACGCATACTTACCTAAAATAAAATCGACGCTTACTAAGGTTTTTTTTTTTTTTTTTATACCACTAAGATGGCAAACAAGCTTACGGCCCGCCTGATGGTAAGCGGTCACCGTAGCCTATGGACGCTTGCAACACCAGGGGTATCACTTGCGCGTTGCCGACCCTTCAGAAATCTAATAACTTCTTTCTTGAAGAACTCCATACTGTAGTCCTTGCAGAATACCTTGGCAGGAAGCTCATTCCACAACTTAAGCGTTCGCGGGAGGAAGTTTCTCTGAAACCGCACTGTACGCGAACATTTAGGTTCTAAAGTGTGAGAATGGATTCCCTGCCGATGGCGAGCGGTGCGATGGTAGAAAGTAGCCGTGGGCATCATTTCGAACAATTCCTCAGAACACAACCCATTGTACAAGCGGTAGAACACACACAGTGAGGCAAAGTCTCTCCTCAGACTTAAGGGCTCGATACCGCAAGTGAGTTTGGAATCGTCGACAATTCTCACAGCCCGTCGTTGAACCGAGTCAAAAGGGCCAAGCTGGTATCCGGGTGCACCTGCCCAGAGATGGCAGCAGTACTCCATATGGGGCCGAACTTGCGACTTGTAAAGTAACAACCTTTGCCCCGACGTGAAGCACTGCTTCGCTCTGTTGAGTACACCAAGTTTTTTGTACGCCAGCTTCACCTTATCTGATAAATGATCTCGGAACTGAACATCGGTGGAGATGTCGACACCAAGGATCCCAATGCTCTTGGAGATGGAGAGGGGAGTGTTCTGGAATTGTGGGACTACAGTGAATGGAGTTTTCTTAGCGGTAAACGCGCACACTTGTGTCTTTGTACGGTTGAATCGGACCAAGTTTACCCGTCCCCAGTCAGAGACCTGGGACAGTGTGGTCTCGATTTGAGACACAAGTTCTCCGCGGTTTTCCTCCACAACGGAACGAGGGATGTTTGCACGACCCGTGTAAAAAGCGTCTCCAGTACTGTCATCTGCACAGCAATGTATGTTGTTCATGTCCAACATGTCATTGATATGCAGTAGAAACAGCGTAGGAGACAGCACAGAGCCTTGCGGGACACCAGCATTAATGTCCATGCTATCAGAGCAACTACCGTCAACTACGGCTCGTATGCGTCTGCCGGACAAAAAGCTAGCCACCCATTTGCACAAACCCTCGGGCACTCCGTAAGATGGCAACTTCGATAGAAGACCGCGGTGCCAGACCCGATCGAACGCCTTCGCTATGTCCAGGCTACATGCCAATGCCTCCCCTGACTCTCAATGGCTAGTGCCCATCGGTGTGTGAGATACACTAGAAGGTAAACCAGTCGAGCGACCGTGGCGAAAGCCATATTGACGGTCACTGACCAGATCGTGTACTTCTAGGTATCTTAGAAGCTGTGTGTTGATCACACGCTCCATCACCTTAGAGAGGAGAGAGGTAATAGCGATAGGCCTGTAATTCGATGGATCTAATCTATCGCCCTTTTTGGGCACCGGGTGCACATTCGCAGTCTTCCATGAAGACGGAAATTGCCTAGTGTGGTAGGAAAGCGCGAAGAGGCGCGTGAGTACAGGACATAACTCAGGAGCACACTGCTTAAGCACCACTGCTGGTATACCGTCTGGCCCACTCGACTTATGAACGTCTAGAGAAAGTAACGCCCGCCTGACCTCCCGCTGCGTTATGGAGATTTCCGGCATGGTCTTACCGCACCACGGTATAGTAGGTGGTACAGCGCCTTCATCGTTCATATTCGAGTTCGAGGCAAAGAGACTGCCCAGTAGATCGGCTTTCTCTTTAGCACTATGGGCCAAGTCACCATCGGTCTTTCGCAGTGGTGGTAACGACGACTGGTTCTTATTCCTCCAAAAGTATGTTAATATCAACATTTCGAAAAAGTAAATTTAGGGTAGATACCTTTTCTTTTTTAAACTTAAGAATAAAAAAAATTATATACCCTCATAAAGTGCGACTTTGTTGAATAACTTAAAAACATATGTGATTTTTTTTTTTTACCGACTTCCAAAAAAAGGAGAAGGTTTTCAATTCGTCTGTATGTTTTTTTTGTATGAGTGTTACGCGATATCTTTGCTGATTAAGATCAGAGTGTAACTATATTTATATATATGAATGGGTTAACCCGCGGATTGGTCCCGAGTAAGTCCCACTTGCAAACATACATTTTTCTCTCGAATTCCAGAATCTGGCGTAATCGATACTGTTACCGATAAGCTCCCTGGGACCTGATTCTCGTGCTAATAGAGATAATCTCGAATTCGAGATATGTTTAATTGATTTACCAATAGCTTGTTAATCGCGGTAACTCTTTGAGTCGATAGATCGACTATTTTGAACTAGATATGTCGAAAAAACATGGGGGATATTGTTTGCAAGCAGTTTTTCGTATTCTTAGAACCTCTCTTTAGGCATATGTCGTACGCTAGCGGTCGACATGCATCTAGCGGTTGGTAGCGGTAGCGATGGGATTTTTTTGATTTTTGAAGGGTCTGCAACGCGCGAGTGATATCCCTGGTGTTGGTGACCGCTTACCATCAGGTGGACCGTGTGCTTGTTTGCCACCTTAGTGATTTTATCAAAATGGAAAATTATAGGTAAACACCTTTCTTTGGAAAAAAGGGGGCGTAAGAGCGGTTTTTTTTCCCCTGTTATTTTAGGGGAATCATAAAAGTTATTAAAATGGGGAATCATATGGACCGCTTTTTAAAAACAGAGGGGTCATAAAATTCCCTCCTGTAACCACTCTTTTTCAAAAAGGTGTCCTTCATAGGGGGACTTTTAATGACTTTTGGGTCACAAAAACCAAAGGAGTCCATATGATTTCCCACACAAAAACCCCTCTTTTTTCTAAAAACGATATCCGCCATGTTTTTTCAACATATCTAGTTCCAACTATGTATAGACTGAGAGACTTGCCAAGCAAGCCTTTTCCAAAAACTGTTACCATTAGATTACAGACAGAAATATCTGTGTATTGTTTCTTATACCAGTACTTATGCTAGTACCTAGCAATCCTTTTGCTTTTGACATTAAACGATAGAAAAAACTAGACACCGAAGAAAATATCTCCTAGATACAACCCTTAGCAGTTAACCGCGCATTTAAGTTTGGCTAGTACTGTACATACCAAGTAAGATTTATAACAATTATAACCCTTCCTGCTACCATAGTCGGGTACATACATAGTAGCTTATACTTTCTTTATTAAGGCGGCGCTCGACTTTGACTTTGTTTTTTATTTATAAAATCAGTTATTCTAAATTAATATTTTATTTAGAACTTAATTATTGTGTGTAATAAGGTTTCAATTCGAACGCGTTAATTTCTTTTTCTATTTTACCTGTTTGATTCACGAGAATAATCCGTCCACCAACGGCGTTCCACTTTCCAAAGTCAGGTGTAATGGTGTTGCCAGGTTTTGTGTTGTTGCCTAAATCAACGGAACTTTGTTTAGTTCTAATTCTATTATGCCTTCCTTCTTTGCATATTTTTAGTTCAGGGCCTTATGTTTTACTTAGTTAGTTTTATAATTAAACCATTGTAACTAAACGAAGCCATGAAGTGTTATTACCTATACTAAGTTGTCTAGATATTTTAATCTAAAACAAAATTGTTTAAAAAAGGAAGGCCTGTTTAAGTATTTTTTTTATTATTCTAATTTAACAATATACTCAGTTTAGATGTTTTTGTTTGTTTGCAAATATATATTCTCGTTATTTTCTCTTGACATTGAGGTAAAGGTTTACAAGTAGCCCCTTTGCACTTGTATTTCATGATTTTTTATATGACAGGTTTGTTTTGTTTTATTGTGCAATAAGGTCAGCCATTCAATAAAGTTTAACATTGTTTCCTAAATCGTTCTCTTATCACGATTTTTAGTACAGTGACCCAAATTTGTTTAGCCCATTTTAAACAAAAAAAAATAAGCTGATATTATAAGAAAAAAGGGGAAAACCTTCATACTGATAACTCATAAAAGGAGTGTATTTATTATTAATAAAAAAAAAGCTATTGCTAGTTGCTCCGTCGCGCTAAATTTGATTTTCGGCGTGAGATTCTTACAAAAAATCCTTTTTGTAAATTATAGTAACAAAGTGTAAACTTATATAGCAAATTATAGCTGTAGCTATAGTTCATCTGCATGAAATATGGTTACAGTAATTTTTGACTAAGCTTTTAATTTTTCCTGCATATCCTTTTCTGAATTTTAGCTCAATTGGATGCTTCGTTGTGTCGTCATGAAAGGTAAAACAATCAAAAAAACTAAAAAACATATAAACTCACTTTTGAATTCATAATATTAGTATAAATACCAAATACTTAGCATTTTTTAAATAGGGCCGAAACCATTAAAAGTTCTATGGTGCATAGTCTAACATTATTTTGAAACCTTTCAATTTTGCTGTTATGCTCTTAAAATTTAAGACTACAACTTCGAAAAAATACCTATCCTCAATATTAAAAAGTGCACAAGTACCTCGTTTTTAATATAAGTTAAAATAAAATGCAATTTATGTGACAGTGAAGTTAACATGTATAGGATCTGGCAACACTTCCACGCAACAGGTATCCCCGCATTTTTCTGTCACTAGTGTACAAGTGCGCACGTCTGTTTTAATTCAAAACAATTCGATTTGCTTCAATGAAAAATAACTAAACAAATAAAAATGGCCATGTCCTACGCGGTTTCTCGCGTTTTACGGCGCGCACCACAGTTCTTTTTTCAAAAAAGGGTTGAAACAACTATGGCCAGTTTTACTAAAGATGAAATTCTTATATTGCTGCGACCTCCTTTCACTAATTGGAGCAATATCATCCGAGAAGCGGAGAAAGTTGTCGGATATCCAACCTCTTTTATGAATTTACGTTGTTTACTTAGTGATGAATTCGCTAACTTAGCGCTTTACTTGAGAAAGTTGGTAAGTTTATTTGCTTTGTATTTTTTAATATCTACCTTATACAGAATTTTAAGCAAAAATTTTCATTATAGACGGGACAGGGGAATTAAGTGCGGAAATATTTAAATATGAACTTCTCAATTATAAAAATACTATTTAAATCATTTAACAAACTATAAATCTAATTACTTATTATAATTTAGATATTTTTTTATAATATAAAAAACAACGAAGTACCTATTTATGTACGTTTTGACATATGCCAACTTGAAAAAAAGGGAACGTCATACATTTTTATAATTTATTGTCAAAATCCAAGTAGAAAGAAAAATAGATCATCATCTAATAGTTTGTTTTGTTCATAATACAAGAATGATCAAATCCGGTTTAGTAATTTCTCGTTCAGCGTATCTTTTGTAGGTTTAACTTTTCTGTACATTACTGAACATTACTTTCACTTTCTTTAGAAGCTTCTTAAAAACGAAAGCTCTACTTACCAACCTACATGTATCTGGTTAGTAACGCATAGTTTCCTTTTTTTCTACATTATTCTACTCTATTATATTTTATTAAAAACGATGTTTAATTCGTTGTGTTGTAAGGAATTGTTTGAAATAATTCCCACAGGTACTTTCTGCCATCGCACCGAAAATCATCATTGACAGGGAATTTATCCTCACAACTTAGAACCTAAAAGGTGAAGCGCTGTGCAGTTTTGAGAAGTTCATGCTCTCGCAAACGCTTAGGTTTTCGGATGGCAGATAGTGCCAAGGTTTTCTCTGACGACTATAGTGTTGGTTTCCATAGAGAAAACAAATACTATTTGGTTTTTTAAGGAGGAAGTAATAAGGATGTTAAAGGACAATCGACATGCGAGTGATGCCCCGGGTGTAACAAAAGTCCATAGCCTGCGGTGACCGATAACATCAGGCAGTCCGTAAGCTTGTTTGCCACTTATTAACCAAAGATCATGTGTCAAATGTTATATGACGAGGCACGCAGGAAAATACTATAATATAATTATGTTATTATACATTTTGTCACTCCATGAATCACCTTTGTACCTAATTCATGTCAAATTATGATGCGATGAACATTCATTTCTTGCGGTAATTCCGCTTTAGAAGATAAATTAATGACGAGATGTTGTATTCATTTAAGGTCTAGTCGTATGTACAGTACAAGTAACACTTTTTATCAGAATTAGTTTCTACGTAAGTTATATAACAACTTAACTAGTTTTATAGGTTTTGCTTCCGGGAAAACCTATTTCTGAGGAAACTTTGTATTGGGATAAATAATTTACACCACTTGCTTGACAATGTCCAATCATATGTCATTCAAAACTAACCTTAAGGAAGTCATAAGATTCCTAGGGATCTAGTATTGTACTAAATTTTATTTAATACCTAGGGATTTGATGTATGTAATTTCAATTTAAAATCTTAACATAAAAAAACTGAAAAAGACTTGATCTAAAATCGAACTGGCTACCACGACTAAAAAAGGAAAAAGGCGGGACAAACTGCAAATTTCTTTGGTGTTCCAGAAAAGTCTAAACAAACGTACACGCCTATGACAATTTCCATAAATGGAAAAAGTATTTACTTTTTTGGTAGTATTGCTTTTCATTATCTAGTAGAAGGTCTAAAAATTGTAAAGATTGGTATAGATATAAATCCCTTGTTGCACTTAGAGTCTTAGCTCCCCAGGTTCGCTCGGGCGTTAACTTTGAACATCCGGTAGTAACCCTTCGTTACGCTTAGGTTTTTATTTGTATATTTTTAGTATAGTATCATTAGACATGGCTTTGTAAATGCATTTAGGTTCCTAAAAACTTTTTCTCTAAAATCTATATTTTCGGAGCTATTTGGCTTCCAAAGTTGAAGAACTTGTGCCTTTGAACCACGTAATATAAAAATCTAAAAAGATGTTTTGGTCTTCTTTTTGATAAACTTTATTTTGACATACATTTTAAATTTATTTTGAGGTAAATTAACCTCGTGTTTGATTACATTAGGTTAACTGCCTCGTGTACTCTATATTTCGTAAACATAAATAACAATTATTACATTATGACGGGATACCCACTTGGAAAACTTCCGTATATCAACACACAATACACATAAAAATATTTAGTATATATTTGCTAACAGTACTTATATTTGTCTATAAAATTATCTGTCTACTACATGTAGTTATATTACCTATACTTTAGTAGTAGTAGTAGTTACAAGAACACTTAGATACTACATCTGAATTGATGTGAAGGATGTGGCAAGATTCAGCCGACCGTGAAAAAAGATTTACTAAACTATTTTGTAACCGATCTAAAGAACTCTGTCTCAGTATATTAAAAGCCACTAAGCAAGCTAAGCGAAGTTGGACGCTAGATCAACAACGTGGTTAGGGAAGGTTCTACAGAAAGTTTCTTAGCCTGTCAAAGACAATTACAGTACCTAACTAGTTGTTAGATTTGTCCTAATTAGTCATTGTCACACTAATTAACCCGACTATTATATTGTCATTATTGTCAGATTTAAGAACAGCTATTACCATGCGATGCTTTACAATTTTACATGGTTCTTTAATTACAATTTTGTCACAAAGACCACGCCCTATTATATATCTAAGTTTTAATCTTTACCAAATACTTATTTAAATTTCGAGCGTCGTCAGTAGTTTGGGTAGCCAAATAATTCATGAGCAAGCTAGATTTTTAGAGCTTGCAACACTGTTTTTTAATGTAGAATAATTTATTTTTGGAATTTAACCCACTTTCTTATAACATCAAGAGCGATGTATAAAGCAAAAGTATTGAGTAACGGAAAACGTCGTAAATATTAATCATTTACTTAAAATTAAGGAGGACCGCGTGGCCCAGTAACATTCGTTTTACGGAAACTATATTCTTCATACAGAGTTTAACCACTACGTTTTATATTCTCAGGTAAGCAACGTTGGGCGTGGTCAGTTATAGGATGATTGCGTATAATACAGTTTTTGTAGTAGTTGACATACCGACAGCAGCGCCACCTACCGGGTCCAATTGTATTCTTAAATCATCCAGGAACCATCGAAATACCCATATAAAATTTCAACCCAATCGATTCAGCAATTATGTAATAGAAGTTATGTAAAAAAGATAAGTACGGAAGGATAATTCTTACTACCCGTTGTCCTTTTACCCGTTCTCCCGTAGGAATGAAGCATTTTCCCGTGGTAAAAAGTAGCCTATGTTAATCAAATCTTTCCTCTTTATAATATTAGTGTAGATAAAACCACGTTGGTCATGCCACATGCTGTAAATTTTTGAAAACCGCCAGGACAAAAAGTAGTAAAAACAAAAAAGTAATATATACAGGCTGGAAACGCTAAGTGACCCACTCAATTATTTCTGAACCATACACGATAACAAAATACTGATTATTGATCTTATAAGATTTTCACGAGCTCCATCCAATGGTATCAATAATGATTTATAAAATAAACTGGGTCCATGCGAAAATTTGTGGAAGCTGAAAACATAAAATTTTCAAACACATTCAGTTTATGTTGTAAACCATTATTTATACCATTGGATAAAGCTCGTGAAGCACTTTCAGAATCAATAATCAGTAATTCGACATCGTGGAAAGTTTGGAAATAATTAAGTAAGATCAATTAGCGTTCCCACCCTGTATCTGTCTGACTTTAATGCATTAAGGTAAAATTAGTTATCCGATATGACATCATTGTACAATGTGATATTCAACAGATATTGTTGTTAGAAGGATTGATAAGCATCAAAAACAAAACAAAACTACTTAACTAGTAAATTGACTTTAAAGAAAGAAACACCTAAGCTCATTTTACCGTCTGTTGATGTTTATTTTTTGTTATTTTTGAATATTTCTTTAAGATCATCTGTTTAGAACCTCACATAGCCGATGAGCTACCGAACGGTCTAAGTAACGTGCTTAGCACAATCATAAAAAATTGGAAATAAGTATTTTGATACTACTTAATTATAAAAGTTATGATCTGGAAGGCGTGCCGCGGTTGCTTCATCTACTATTTTTTTTTAAAAAAAAAAGTGTTTCTGTTGAAATGTACATAATAGTAATATGTTTAAGTGTAAAAAATGTAGTCATGAACGTGTTAAAGTTGTCATGGATGGAGTTAGCTATGTTGTAATTTTAGCATGAAGCAAATTTTAGTATTATTAATTAATTTGATGATGACGTAACCGTCGCAAGCGTACCAGACCAATATTTTTTTTTATAATAAGATATTTATATTTATATATATTTTAGTATCCGTTGTCTGGTACCCATAGCCTAATTTAGTTTGGGACCATTTGGCACACTGTATGGTTTTCCCAAAAATATTATTATTGTTATTATTATTGATATCCACTGCTAAACCAATTTCGTTAGTTAACTGAAGGTCCTTAGGCATTTGCGACTCCATTGTTTTCTTGACTTTAGCGGTTTTTATATAAATTTATATAAAGACTAATAATTTGTATAAAGGGTCAGACGTTGTTGTCGAGCTAGTGCCCACTTGACTTGGAATTTTTAAGTCAACCATAAGGCTTCTGACTTATGGCATATGACAACAGCCAGGACCGATGGTTTGCTCTCCAAGACACGAAAGAATGTGGCACTGGGCGGTGTGTGCAAAAGGTATACAGCCTTCACTACTCGTATTCAAGTCGATTGGTGAGTGTCAACTTGCCTTGCCATAAAGTAAGCCTGGTTTCCTGATAAAGACAACCATGACTACTTTCACCGGTTCAGAAACTATGAAAAAAATAGATGCGTTACTTTTATTGCCTTCAGCGTCGAAAACTTTTGTAGTTTTAGTCCACAACCTTCAAAAGTTAACAAACATACGACTCACAAAAACACTTTTCTGTATATAATAATATGTAAAATCATAATAGATCCTATTTGTATTACTAGCGACTTCACTGAGCACTGACGTCACTTACGTGAGAGTGACTTTCTAAAGTGTAGGTAAGGAAGTCGCTCCCACACATGATTTATGCTTTATTTCACACTTCAATTCATTTATATCCAAGGGAATATGCGAAGGACGTATTCTGATATGTCGTGTCGGTTGCTCCTAAAAGTGTATTACGCATGGTTGACAAAAAGTATGTAATAAAAATGACATAGTAAGTAGTAGATAAGTCAGTTATGCGTACACAAAGAAGATACAAGGGACCTTGGGAGCACTCTCGAGCTATTCGGACTCTGAAATTCGAAACGACAAGTATGGAAGTCTTACTTAGCTCTCGAAATTCGTGAATGTATCTGCAGACATTTTCTCTCGAATTCCAGTATCCGAAACTGTGCCCAATAAGGTCTCAGGTCAAGGAAGCTTATTGGTGTAAGATCTGGAGTACTCGAGTCTCGCGTTCTCGGGCAAAATGTATGAAGTTACCTATCAGTCCTCAAGAACTTGTCTACTCGGCCTCGAAAGACGAGATGTACTTCCATACGATTTTATGAAATTACATCTTGTCTAAGCTTCTTGTATATTTCTTAGTGCCTAAATGATGTTGCAATGTTAAAAATAATTATTTTCTTTCTTATAAGCAATAATATTCATAAATATATCTCTGTCACGCTAAACACGTCTAAATTATGTTGTTTTATAATTAATATATAATTTTTATTTAGGTTCACCAGTAGTTGTTACATTAAAGCTTATTTCTAGTACATGATTTTATAACTATAAAAGTGTAATGCACAAATAATTATTGGTAAAAACCACATCATTTTATGTAAATCATTCATAAGCCGACCTTAATACTGTACTGTATAAATAATGTATTCCTAACGTGATATTGGTTTAAGATGTTATACGAAATGGAATTGTAATACAGTAAAAGAAAAATAAAAAAAACATACGACGTTTGAAGCATAAACATAAATATATACTTTAATAGGTTTTGTGTAATATCTGCTAAATTTACAAGTACAAGACTTCATAATAAAAATTAAATAAATTAAGAAAAACTTAATTTATTAATAACAAAAAGAAATTTAATAAGATTGCATAGGTAATATGAAATATATTAGTTAAGTTTGTAAAATGCAAATAAACATAGCAAGAAGAAAAAAATTCGCTACAAAAATGGTAAGATGCCTGTCTGTTTGTCGCGACTGTTTTTTATAGAAATTACAAATGATGGTAACTTAAAATATGGAACTTAAAATATGAAGTTATAAATCTTGCTTGCCAGTGTTTGGGAAGTAACTTTGAAAATGTCTGTACTAGTAGTAAGAGTTCTTTGTGTCGTATAGCAATTGTAAAGCTCGTATCTTATGGCGTAAAAACTTAGTTTGAAACACTATGTATGTGAGTGAAGAACTCTTGCATAGATAAAATTGAGTAAATGAAGTCAAGCGTAAACGCCAGCGCTGCGTGTAAGAGAAATTTTCTGTAAAAACAATCTTCTGCTAATGCATGGCTTCTTACTAATCCTGTATGTACTATAAATGAACAATTCTTCATACATCGTCACAAAGGCTGCTTTTGTTTTTACTTTCTTGTTTCTATTAATATCACATTTGTTTTATATTAACATAAATAAACATTAGTTATTCTAGTTAGGTCTTTAACGCTATCTCATAGAATAATAAGGAAAATAATTTTAGCTACTCAACAACAGGTGACGCTACCAACCAATCAATCAGCCTATAACTGTCCCTTCAAGCACGATATACCAGGTACCCGTATAGGTATGTAAATATCAGGGAGCTTATTGGGAACAGTCTCGAGCTATTAGGACTCTTAAATTCGTGACCAAAATGTAAGCAAGTCTGACTTACCGCTCAAAACGCCTTTGCTTTTCCAAAACAGCCAGATATAGTTTTGCCCAAGCCAAGTCTAGGACACACACGTGCAAAAGCCCCAAGTTTTCGCAGCCGAGGGGGCAGCAGCACTGCTGCAAGTTAGTGCGCTTGTAGTTTGTGAAGGACATCTGCGGCCAACAAAAGCCAGTAGTAAGAAAAAAAATCTGCCTTTCTCATACATCCACTTTCGCCATTGCTACTTTAGTTTCAACTTGAATTTTTAGTCAGATCTTAATTTTTGATCATATATTTTAAAGAAACTTCAAGCATAGCTCTTTCCATAGCCCGTTGAATCCGCAGATCAGGCCATCAGTCAGTGTCAACGTTTTCGCGCCCTAGGCCTTGACCTGCAAAAGCATGCATTAAAGATCTTCCTCTTTAAACATTGAGCTATGGCCATCATGAAAACCTGACGCAACTTTCCTAATCTAACAGAATTCTTCTGTCTGCCTCTCTATCGAACTACTTTCTACCTAGTGTAATTGTCTAACCTACGTTGGTGTTACGCTAACATCATATGGTATGATTTGAGAAGCTTATAATTTTATTAGCTAGTGACATTATTATTTAAAAAGTGTTTGTCTGACCCTTTTTTTAAAACTCGAATACTTTTATCAATTTCTCGTCAGATATAAACATAAAGTAAACAATACCCCTGAAGTTGCAAGTGTATATAAGCTACGGTAATTGCTTTACATCAGACGGGTCGTATGTTTGTTTGTCGCGTTAGTGGTATAAAACAAATTATCTGCATCTTCATAAGCTGCTGGACATATGCATTCTATAACCCACCTTTATTCAGAGGTATAAAAAACATTATTAGGTAACCACATAGAACATTATCAAAAATAAATTATTTGTTAATTAATTCAATACTAAGTGTATTGAATTAATTAAAAAATAATTTATTTTATATTTGGTAAATAATAATTTATAAAGTCGATATTCATGGATTATTCCAATCTTCTTTTTGTCTTTTATCTGTCTTAAACTTAATTTGTCTTAATTCAAAAACTTCTCGTTTCAGGTTGGCAGCAATCATCTGGTCATGCAAACAGCAAAAAATGTCCTCTATGGCGACTCAAAGAACCTTCAACCATGGGGTCTTGTCATTCTCCTTCTTGCAAAATCTGTAAAAACAACCATCACATCTCCACCGCAATTAAAGAAGTTAGAAGAAAGTCAGAGGATATTAGCTGAACTTACAGAAATGATCAGAACCGGGCATTTGATACATCGTGGCATAGTCAATGTACCATTCGCAAAACGCTCCAAGAATTCTGATACAGCTATATTTGGTAACAAAATAGCAATTTTGCTAGGAGATTATCTCTTAGTCACAGCAAACGGTATGTTATCAGGATTAAGGAACTCAGATGTTTCATATATAATTTCGACAGCCTTAAAAGATCTGTCAGAAGGTGAATTCTTTGGAGAAAGAGATGAACAGAACATGCCCCTACCAGGAAAACCTAAAAAGTTAGGAGATGATTTTAACATCATGTTTGATACTACTTCTATAACTGCTGATGATGTATTAGGGAAACCCAGAAGAGAATGGACTGCTAGAACAATTTTTAATGGAGTAAGTTTGCTTGGTAGAGGCTGTCAATCTGCTATGGTACTAGGAAAACATGATCGTGAGATGCAAAACTACGCTTATCACTTTGGATGTCATTTGGGATTGGCTTGGCAGGCCGCAACTGAATTACAACATCTCACTTCTGATAGCAAAGAAAGATTTTGTCTAGCAAGTGCGCCTGTGCTTTTTGCTCTGGAAGGAAATCCTGAAATTTATAAGATCATAGATCAAGCAAAGAATGATGTAAAAGATGTTGATTACGAAGATTTAAAGTTCAATATACTAAAAACTGATGCGGTTGACAAGACAAAGCTGTTATACGAAGAACACGCAAAGAAAGCTAATGCCTTCGTAGATGCTTTCGGAGAAAGTGAATCAGTTGATATGATCAAGAAACTTATTAATACATTTTAATTTATGTATGAAATATAATTTGGAAAGCAACAGCATGGTTACCCTTGAATCCAATTTCAATTTGAAAATCTTACAGCGATCGAGAAAGATTGCTCAATCGTGCTTTAACACTAAAATCCGTTATGATTTTTGAAACTTTATAACAAGATTATAGGATTTTGGGATTGGTATTGGATTCATGACTAACTCTTTTTTTAATTACACAAAGTATCTATAAGTTATTGAAAAGAATTATACAAACATGTTAGTAAGAACTAAGACGTTAAGGCCAATATATAGGCTAGGTTGCATAAATTCTTTAAAGTTTAGTTGTCAACAAGAAACCCTTACCTATAGTTTTGCAATGTCCGTCTGTCTGTATGTCTAACTGCCCGCAGCTTAGCTCGGGCTGCAACGGAATTCTATGCTCATGCATTAACTTTTTAACTGCTTATCATTTATTTAAGGAAAAATCATGATATTTCCCGAAATGTAAATTTCACATTTGTCAAAATTGAAACCATTTGACGGATCGAGCTAAAATTTAGCACACATATCGCTATTATGATGTAGCCGTGCGCTTAGAAAGGATATTTCAAAACTCACCCCCAAAACGGGGGTAAAAAGTTGCCGTAAGAATCCTATGCTGTTAACCAAATTTAGGGCGGGCGAAGCCGCTGGCAAAAGCTAGTTATGTATATTTGCTTACAATTTCGAAAATAGCATTTCCAACAACAACTGGTACGTGAGTGGCATGGACGGACTTGCATATGAATAATTGTCTATTGGATAACCCTGCTGACGCTGAGGTCTTCGAGCAGTGTTTCAATATCCTCTAGCGATTATGTCGGATAATCAAATAAAGTGAGTGATTTACATCTGTCAACGAATAAATTATCAGTTTTAGAAAAATAACATTTCACACAGCACTTTTTCACACCTGTCTGCAATTGTATAGGTTTCAGAATCTGATCTTGAGTCGGACAGAATTGGTGGCTGTGCTATAAAACATGAAGTGTTTTACACAAAACACTACAAAAGACTATAATAACCCCAGGTTTCAATAGAATTGGGGTTTTTTGATAGTTCACGAATACTGAGCAGTTAAGCTGATTTTAATGACCTTTGTATATAATCTAGCGCAGCGTATGTACGTGATCCATGGCACCAAAGCATTTTTGGCGCGTGCATTCAGCAGGCTAAAAGTTATCAAACCTTTGTTCGAGATGATTCATGGGGGCCCTATAAAATACCCTTTATTAGCTTAGAAGCGAGACGGACTATCGTTCTTTGATAACATGATATCTCCTTTTTTGGAGAAAGAGTCGCCACGATTTTTGTTTAAGCCTCTGGACCCTTCGAGCGTGATGTAAGAATCAATTGTACAATATTATGCATTGCATACAGCATGATGTTTTAATATTCTTTCAGGAATCTGATCCTGAAAAAGTTCCTTACTTTGATGTCCATGACCTGCAAAACGAGGCCTCCTCGTAAATAATCTTCACCTTGTGTGTTTGGTCGGGTAAAACCGTTTCTGTGATCGCTGTGACCGCTTAGCACACTTGTCTAGGGGGTCCGAATCCACTGATACAATAAATCACGTCTGGTCCAACGCGCACAGTGTGTGGGTGTGCACTATATACGAACATGATTTATCAGAACGATTAAATATGATATAATCTAACTTGCTACAGAAAACAACAAACCCATTAGAGAAAAGTGCAAATAAATATTGTGTACTTACTACGTCTATGTGTAAATGTCGCAGGAAATTTGTAACTGAGGCGTAAACTTTTAAGTAAGCTAGGAAACTTGTAAGCGTACGAAAAGTTTTAAAGCAATTTTTTGAATTACATCTTTCCTGATACATTGAAGGAAGTAGTAAGCTTAAAAGAATAGATAATTTATAACATATTTCCAAAGCCAAAAATCAATTTTTCAGAAAATTTTTAAATTTTCTAGATGCTTTTGATTTGTGAACGTATAGATGACGGGTAAAGTTTCCGTCCTAACCTAAAGGACCTAACGCCAACGCTGATCACCGATTCTCCAAGAACCTTAAAATCATTCGCTATTCTCGCATGGCACGATTAATCTGGACCACATGTGCACATTGCAATTTAAAAAGTCGTTCCTAGCAAACACTAAGCGCTGCTAAACAATTTCAAATTTACATGTATCAAGTTGTGTTTTCATGTTGAATATGTATGTAAACGTCATTGCGTACTTTACACACCATGGTGCTTCAGTTGAAGATCACCAATAAGATTTCGGTGAGTCTTCGAATGAACACATCGTATAGAAAGAGCAGTTTTATAAAGAGTAATGAGCACTAAACAGTCAAACATATAATAAAAACACTTAAATGAACATCCACAAGGTTTAGATAATTACGTGCTGAAACTTTTAGGAGTATACGATGGCTATTACACAAATATCGAAGAAGATTTAGGCATTTTCGACACCGTCAGCACGTTTAGTATTAACTAGTTTAGATTCATAACTAGATACTGCAATGAAGGATCATTAGTGTATGTCACCTTAGCAGTTAAAAAGTGTAGTAGTAATTAATGTAAAAAGATTTTTTTTTAATACTTAATCCTACTAATATTATAAATGTGAAATTTTGTATGTCTGGATGGATGTTTGTTACTCAGTCACGCTTCAACCACTAGACGGATCGGGATAAAACTTGGCACACATATAGGTTAGGGCCTGGAATAGCATATAGGCTACTTTTTATCCCTAAAAATTCAAAAGTTCCTGCGGAAATTACTATAACAGAGTTTAACGAACTATTACTGCACTTATAGCATGCTATAGCAATTCATTAGTATAACTTATTAATTAATTAATTGGAGTTAATTAAGGAGCTCCACTCCGATAACCGAATTTAGGGCGGGCGGAGCCGCTAGCAAAGTCTAGTGTAGAAATAAGTTTCGAATTAAAATGTAAGTAATGTGGGAATGCCAAGGACGTGGGAATGCACATAATGTCCTTTTTTAATTATCTGGTCACTATATTTACAAATTTACTGACGGCGCTTAGAAAACTTGTTAGTTTTCTGAAACATTAATTTTTTAACTCGGAAATCTTCTCTGACAACTTTACTCATCTTGTAAATTTCCTAAAATCTAACAGAAAAGATGTAATTCAAAACGCGACTTGACAAATTTTTCGTAAGCTTACAAGTTTCCTAGCAAACTTAAAAGTAATATGTATTTATTTTAATAATCAAAGTTATTTTTATTTAGGTACAAAATTCAAAGTGTTGGAAAAATTCGATAAAACCATTTCCTATATCACTGTTATCATTCAGATTTTCATTACGTCAAAATAATTTCAAGGTTAAAATAATTGATTAGTACCCATTCTGATAAACAGTAAGTATTTAGATAAACCAACAAAAAAGTAATAAGTACTAACATAAATTAAAATTTAAGTAAAAGAGAAAAAGTGTTTCACTTAAGATACCTACGCTATGCATTCAAAATATAAAACTAAAATTTGGATTGTGCAAATTAGGATACATCTTTGAGGTATGTATTTTATCGGTTCATAGGTTTCTTTTAAAAAAATGGGACTTTCATAACATATAATATTAGTGTTATATTCACAGGATTATAATACTTAAAACTTTCGAAGATTAGCTTGCACTCTGGGTACACCTGACAGACAATGCAACATTTTTTAAAGTTGTACTTCTCTCTCTATTATTATTAAATTAGTAAAACTCAAACATAGATTTTGGAGCTTATGACAACAAAAAAACAATAAGTAAGTTATACTTATTACTTCTTTCTCTATTATGAGTATATTAGTAAAAACATAAATGTTGGGTTACTAGAAAAAATTGTTTAGTATATTTGCCGCTTTAACCGTTTTTGAAAACTTTGTTATTTCGCAAAAGAGGTTTACTAAAAGCAGCATATATTTTACCCTAAATATTAGAAGAAACATGTATCGTGATTCTTTAGAGTAAGAATATATATAGGTATGTTTGAAGGTAGAATAACAGAATTTCTTTTTGTTTTGTCAGTTTATTTCCGAGGTTCACACGAACTTTGTTTCGGCTAATAGCTATTATAAAGAATATTTATAAATCCATGTTAAATATAGTTTATAGATTATATATAATATATATTATATGATATTGATATAACAATATATATTTATATTGTTACATCAACATTTTTTATCTTACACGTTTTTATTCTACTATGATTAAACTATGGGTAGGCATATAACTAACTTCTAATTTCCTACACCTGTGCTTTTATGCTTACCCATTGGTCAAGGCTGTGCGTTATCTGTCAGTCAGTCAGTGTAAGAGTTTTATGAATAAGCAGATTATCAGCAAAGTACTTATGACATTTTAGCCAAAATAGGGCAAAAGTATTTTGATATAAAAGAAGTAAAAACATTTGTTTAGCTCTCGAATTCTAAACTAAAAAGCAATTTTGTAAATCAGAGTTGTGTTATAAATCTTAATATAAGTTACTAAAGAAAACAATATGAAACTCGTTTAATAATTGCCAGAAAACCTCTTAATTTAAGTTGAAGCTACATAGAGTCAAAGGGCTGATAATCTATACGAACCTTTTTTGGTTGCTACGAAACGGAGTAACAGTAAAACTTTGAATACCTACATAAATAATCTTTTAAACTTATGACACTTATATAGTTTTTCAAATATAATATAATTTATCAAACTTCAAAAAGATCAAGAAAAAGCGGTAGTTCCCACATATATTTTGTCTGTCGTTCCATAGGCAAAGGTTTAGCAATTGAACCTTTCGAGTTTTTAATCTTTGGTAATTTATACCTACTGTCCACACTTACAATATAAAACCTTTTTTTTAGCATACAAAATAACATAGCTGAATGGACTAAGTCCTTTACCTTCCAAGATATTGCCAAATAAAACAATACTTAAATATGAAACAATAAATATAATATAAATTGTGTTGATTTATTATAAAAAAAAGTTTGTATTATATACTTTGTAATGTCATTTCATCCTGATGTGATGGAACAGTAATTCTTTTCACGAATTAAATACATATTGTCATCATACGGGCAAATATATAGGACACAAAGCTGTAAGTCGCAGCGGTATATACACATATACATAATTGGACGCGGCGTAATACATAGCCAAGTAAATGCATCGATACTCATCATATTTAATGTTGAACATCACTAGTTAATGACTATATTTTCAATTCTGCATAGTACTGCAGCAGCGCTCTGATTGGCAGGTATACGACTCTAGCCACGCAGTGAATTGAATAGGAGATGGATGTCATAAGGTTACCGTGGCGTAAAAGTTGAGGGACTGGGTTTCGTTTTACCTGATATTCTCATAGCTATACTTATGTATATTTTATATAGGTAAGTTACAATCAACGATAGAAAAATATTTTTACTTATATTACAGCTTCAGTGGCGTACTTATGAATTACAACTTTTCCAACTTTTTCAATCGTAATATCTCAGAATCGGTGGCTCTTAGGACAAAAAGTATCGATACATTATTTATAGATAATTTTATGATCTACAATTTTTGTCCGAGCTCATTTTATGGTAAAACTTACCATTTTGATGAAAACCGCAAAAAAACCATTATTTTGACCTTTGAACTCGAGTAAATTTTTTCAAAGTACAATTATGTTTTGAAAAATTTTACCAACTTTTAGCTTTATAGGAATATTTGTATCTTAAGATGTCTAGATTGACCGGACTATAAATACAACATATAAAAGGTATATACAGGCTGGAAATGCTAAGAAATATCGAAAAATTGATTTTCGATCCTGAAAGTGCTTCACGAGTCTGCCATTAGTATCCATTATGGTTTATAAAATAAACTAGATCTATACGATATTTGTTGTTTTCAGCTTTTATACATTTAGTGCAGCGACACGAAGTGAGATATTTTATCATTTAGGTACGTACTTAAAAAGATATTATGGACTTATTATTATCTATGTGTATCAATAATTGTGATAAATAGGGATACACGTGTCTCCAGTCCACGTGTTTACACTCTGCTTCGCTATTATACAAGAGTATCTAAAAACCAAACTGCGTGTATACATTTAATTCTTTTGCCTCGGTTTAAAAAAATTAAAAGAGGAATGGTCTTGGTATAATGACTTGATATCTTGATTTTCTATTTTTTGATATTGAGAAAACACAGAATAATTTAATGAACTAAAAGTTAGTTTGTGTTTATGTTTATGGTAAGTACCATAGAAGTAATTACAATAGAAATAGAGACTGATTGTAAGCGATTATAAGATTTTTCACAATTTAATGGCTTGGAAATAAATGAGCGATTGTACAATTTGGTGCTGTACTATGCTTGAATCAAGTACTTTAAGTAAGAAACTAGTTAAAGAGTTACGAGGCAGATTGAAGGATAAAATGAGGATAAGGATAAAATGAGGTTAAAACTAGGAGGGGATTGAACGTCACATTATATAGACTTAAGCCGAACCACCGGACTCTACATTTGGAGATGAGACACACGTATAACAACACTTTATTCATTCAATTTAAATATCAACAATGTATACAAAAAATATCCCCCCTGGTGAGCCCCTCACACATGTGTTTATTAATATACCAAAATGTATTCATACAGAACTGAAATATTATAGCTGCGTGTGGCACACAAAGATACCTTAAATAATATTAGGCATATTAATATATATTTTATCTCCGTGTGCGACGGACTTTATGTATAGTTGTAGCCAGCGATTGGAACTCGTTTTCTATTTTGTTCAATATACCTACTACTAGGTGAGCAGGTATCTACCTACTTAGCGGTTAGTTTTACTATTGGAAGCTGCGTGAAAACATGTTGATACTTAATTGCAATATTTTATCGTTAAATAAAAATGTGTTACAGTGAAATATATGTTTAAGATTTCAAAAATAAGTGATTTTCTCTCCTGCAAGGTAGTATTTTAAACTTATGGGAATTATCAAAAATATTAAGTACCTAAAAGTTTCAAAGGTATTGGAGTTTTCGATTTGGGATGCAAAATCATTATTTCGTTTTTTTTTTGGTCACCTGTCATCCGTTTGCATTTAGCATTTGTGTCAAAAATATCAAAATCTTAGTATCATCTGTCAAGTTAAGCATTCGTTTACGATAATTTTGTAATTTTTGGCACTTTTGCCTTCAAGCAATGAAACCTTAGAACCATGTCTGGAAGTTAGGTTTTGGTGTTACTATGTTAAACTGCATATACATATTTCTTATTTATGGTAGTGTGTGAATTACTATCGTAGTGTGTGTTTGTCAACCATTCGTTTCGCAACGAAAAATTTTGTTAGTAACCTTTCAAAGCTACACGAACGATAGGTGTCGTTGGCAAAACTAGCGTTATCAAAAGTTTGAAAAATATCAAACGTGAGAACTCTTTGTCCCAAAACGAACACACTCATTTAGTTATACCACGTAGTACCTACCTAGTATAGTAGTTGTAGGTACTCTGACTTTTAAATGAGTTGTTTATATATTTTATAATTTATTCGCATTTA
Organism: Apoda limacodes; assembly: GCA_946406115.1. NCBI lineage: Eukaryota > Metazoa > Arthropoda > Insecta > Lepidoptera > Limacodidae > Apoda > Apoda limacodes. The sequence goes on from OX291540.1 coordinate 47,123,490, forward strand.
AGTATTTTTGTTTGTATGTAAACACTAAGATGTTAAGAACACCACCTGAATATAAATTTGTTCCTGTGGATTCTCATAGTCATAATAAAAAGTATTATGTACTGCTACTTGTTAGATACATAATGACACTAGGGTTGTGGTATGAGCTTTTTGCCAAGGTTTTCTCTAAGGAGTTCAGTATGGGGTTCATCAAGAAAGAAGTTACTACATTTTTTAAGGGTTGACAACGCGTGAGTGATGACCCAGGGTTTGCAAGCATAAACAGGCTGCGGTGACCGCTTACCATCAGGTGGACCGTGAGCTTGTTTGCCACATACTTTAAGGAGGGAATAATTGATCACTAGAGCCTAACTTTTTACTAGGGACAGACAGATGTTACTACAGAATTTCAATGACTAATTTTAAGCATTTCTAGTTCAAGCAACATTATAAAAGTACTGCCGGCGGGGACGAGGGGGTTCAAAGTTTTTTTTTATATATTTGATTGATAAAGAATAATTATTCCTAGACATACAAGATCCCAATATCCCGGATACAAATATTTTAATAATTCTTTTTCATAAATTCATACATGAACGTTGAACCTATGAAATGTTTATTTGTATATAAAAACAAACATCGAAAAGTTAAGTTTAATTGAATTGCTTTAGCTACGAAAAATCAAATCAAATCAATGACGTCACTCCTACCAACACACAGGCTGCTTTCAAATATCAATGTCCCGACACTTAAGTGTCGCTTGACTAACCCGAGAATATTGGAATGATAAACCATGTTGAGCCTGTCATTTTACACAAATAAACGTTAATTTGACGTTTATGACGTCAAAGAGTTCTACTATTGTGGCCGGGAATTTATTCCACACGGCTTTTGTTTTACGCAATATAAATGTATAAAAAATCACTTACTGTCCCAAAGTTATAACTCAAATAGAAATAAAACGCCAAAGTTTTTAAATTACCTATTAGGAGAATATTATTTCCCAACTACTTTACCTATTATGTAAATTTAACGTACATAATTAATTTAAAATAGAATATTTTAAAGAGCGCTTCACTTAAAAACAGTGTGGCCTTGATTGTTCCTATATGATCCTTTCTCTTTCTAAACTCAGTTTTATTCTTAACTGTAAATTACGACTAGGTTGGATTCCAAAACCCACAATGGAGAAATTTTAGAAAATCTTAGACATTAATCTTGGACATTAACTGGAAAGTCAACCATATGTACCAGGCGATTATAACTAAGCAGAGAGAAATTGTGTTTTGTTTTCGTTTGTGGATGGAATTAAAGAGATCGTGATATTAATTCTACTAATATTTTAGTGAATATATGTCTAGATGGATGATTGTTTGTTATTCAATCACGCTTCAACCCCTAAAAGGATCGGGATGAAACTTGGCACACATATAGGTTAGATCGTGGAATACGATACAGTCTACGATTTATACCGAAATAATTCAAAAGTTCCCTCGAGAATAACTTTAACCGAGCTAAAAAGTACTATAGCTACAGCTTTAGCTTGCTATAGCAAACTTCATTTCGGCGGAATTGTAAGGGTGTGACATACGAACGTACGGACGAACATTATGGAACCGTTAAAATGCAGCTTATAAAGAATGCGTCTATTTGTATAATTATTTTGACATTCGTAAGTAAATGAAAACCTATAAGGTACTTTCCTATAAGGTTTGGCAAATAAACAAACAAGTGAAACAAAAGCCTAAAAAATTGTTAAGTTGTAGTTAACTTGTTATTGCTTATGGTTATTCTCGTTAACATACGATTATATTACGAAATATTTTGATTACAAACTTACATCTGCAGTTCAAGGATTGACCCTGACGAATTTACATCGATGTATGGGAGAATATTTTTATACCACGAAATTAAGTTTGTTCTTGAATTTGACTTTTGACCTTTTGCCATTTTGTATGGAACCCTCGGTGCGCGACTCAGATTTGCATATAACCTGTACTGTTTATTAGTGACCTGTTTTTTATGGGTCGTTGAAGCAATACATTATTTAATGTTCTAGGAAGAAACACGCTAAGAAATATTTAAATAATTGTTGGGCTGAAAAGCTCGTAGCCTAGCATAGAAAAAATCTTTTTATTTACAGAATTTGATTTTATTATTCAAAATAGTTGCCTTCGAGGGCGATACGATTATAGCGGGCATACAATTTTTCGATACCATTTTTATAGTACGAATTGTCTTTAGCCTCAAAATAGGCTTCAGGTTCGGCGATTACCTCTTCATCGGCGCAAAATTTCCGTCCAGCGAGCATTCTCTTTTCTTTTTTAAGTAATAAAAATCATAATATTTCAATTTCTACTGTTACTACTACTATCATTACATTTCGTATTCCTTCCTTATCAGCCACTTTATTATTTTTAATACTTTTATTACGTCCCCGCTGTTGGGGCACGGTCTACCCTCATAAGCGAGGGTGGTTTGTGTGACCACTGACCACTGTGGTCACGGATTGTGGACTTTACATACGCCTTTGTAGTTTTTTTGACCTATGCAGGTTTCCTCACAACTTTTTCCTTGACCTAAAAGCCAGTGGTGTGAATTATCAATGTACTTAAGAAATTAAGAAAAAGACTTATTGGTACACGCCTGATCTCAAACCACCGCCACTCAGGTCGCAAAGTGAAATCGAAACACCTAAGCCACTACCGGCATTTCTTATAAAGTTATTTTTTTATTTACTAGGTGCTTGATAGAGAATGTCCTTAGCTATGATTCAAGCATCATTATGAAAGTATGTGTCAGCCGTTTGAAGATCATCAGCTCTTTTCTAGTTGATAAATGGATATAAACGACTTTCACAGGCCTGATCGTTTCGATATTTGGTATCCTGTTTTATGATATAGCAAGAACATAGTAACCGTGACATTATTCTGCAGCAGAGTGCTGCACCTGAAATCTGCAGGATACCCAACTTCTTAATAACTCACACCAGAGGTTTATCATGTTTGGGCTTATTGGAATGGGCCTAAATATAATTGGTAATTTGGTAATTGATTAATTGGTAAGGAATTCTAAGCTATACTTTCACTGTTATGGTTCAATTCATATTTTTATTTTATTTTAAGTCAGTGGTTTTAAATTTTAGATAATTCAACTTGTTAATCCATAGCTCCTTATTTACTTGTTGTAAAAATTATCATTAATTACAAAAAATGCACAAATTTCCAAAAACTAACAAATAACTGTTATAGGTTTACTTGTGTCATATAATTTTAAATTTATTAATATTATTCCGATTTTACGCTAAGCTAAAATATATTTTTTAATGGTAAAATAACTTTATTTCTGAGATCAACATCGTCGATTTCAGCTTAACTATTTTAAAGTAAATGTGTATGCGCAAATATAGACCTTGAGAAAGAAAAATTCTCACGGTTCTTTTACTTTTTTAGGCAGTTAAAAATATCCAGAAATATCTATAAACACACACAAAAAGCTAAAAAAGGTTTAAAAACCGAATGCATTGAAACAAGAAAGGTTCTAACACGTCAACGCAGTGTCGCCAGGTTGCTAATAGTCAAAAACTATATTTTACTATACTAATACTTATCTGACAACGCTGCGATTATTAACTAATCTGTGGTTCCTAGCACCCGCTTTGTGCGCGATCTTTATTGATTAGAGCAAGTTATGACTGCTTTTGTGTATATGAGGAGAAGCCCTTAGCTTGAACAAATATTGGAACCGCCTGTTCAAGTCATCTTAAATGTAAGTAAGAAATAAATAAATATTTTATGGTGAAGAAAAAGCGTAACTAGATTTAAATTAACGATTTTGCTAGTCTGCGGGACAAAAACTACTAAAATCTGCTATAATATATTTTAAATTAAAGTGTCTGTCGCAACATAAAAGTGTTTTACCTGTTATAACAGACACTTGTAATTTAATTTTATGTATAGGACAAGCGAATTAGTATAACTTTTATTTTATTAATTTTACGTTCGGCGACATTCATTAATAAATAAATTAAACGCATATGTATTGCTTTTTCTGCTACATATTACTAGATTCCTGCTAGAGTCGTAGGATTCTGCTTAATGAGGTCACAACATTTCTGTAGTACGATAGTGATGTATATATCAATCCCTAGGTTTATAAAAAATATTGTCCTTTCACTCATCAAAATTGGTTTCCCAAAAACTGTTTGACATATAATATAATATATATAAAAGTATAATGTAATAATTATAACCTTAATCACCAAATCACTGTGATAACTTCCAGCCTTGCTAAATATATTATCGATTCCGCACTTTTTATCTAAATATTGATTACTTATATCTGACTATTTTTTATTTAATTACCTTCTGAATAAAACGGCAGTGGGGACATACGGACAGACGGAAATGGCAAAACTATAAGGGTTCTTTGTTTGACTGCGGAACTCTAAAAATAGGACCCTGATATAACTTTTTACGTGTCAGGCTTGGGCTGGAGACTATGAAATGTTCTTCGTAGAAATGGGACTCTACGAAATAAAAGTAGCTACTTTTAATAAAAATGCTATCTAAAGCTTATATCTGTGTTCCAGAAACAATACAAAACTTTTCTTATGCAGCTTATCACTAGTCTAATAACGTCTATGCAGTCTATGCATTTTTTTAATGTGCTCCGTGAAAATGAAATAATAAGTGAATTAACTAAAATTAAAAACAATGACGTTTAAAAAAATGGTGTCGATTGAACGAGTGAAAGTAGGTTAGAATCCTGCTCCGTCTTCAGACGCTGATCACCATCTATCTAGAGCAGGGGATTCCAAAGTTTTTCTATCACGCCCCTCTACTGCCAACATGAAAATGCCCACGCCCCCCTCGCCACAGCAAATGACAGCAAGAGGTCTGGCCACGCATTTTGTAAAATACAATAATGGTACCTGAAGTCCAAAATATTTTTTTAGATGTTTTTTTTAAGGAAAATGTTTTCACACACTTGTTTATAAGGTTCAATGTGACATGCTTGTTTTTGACATGATTTCAGTTCAATATAAATAATTGGCTGCGCATCCCTAGGGGGACCGCGCCACCCACATTAAAAATTAATGATCTAGATTCTTGTTTATTGGGACCATTTTAATGAGTACATTAACACACACACACAACAATAGTAACATAATACCTATGCTATAAAATTGGTAAGTTTGGGTATCCTGCAGTTTCCAGGCGATTTAAAGTTAAAGAACCCCATACTATAGTCTTTAGAGAAAACCCTGGCAGGGAGCTCATTCCACAACCCAAGCGTTCGCGGGAAGAAGTTTCTCAGAAAACCGCACTGTACGCGACCATTTCGGTTCTAAAGTGTGAGAATGAATTCCTTGCCGATGGCGAGCGGTGCTTTTAGATAATAAATACACCGATAGTAAAAATAACTGACGGCAGCTTTTAAATTAAAAATGGTAAATTGTTTAAAGGTATTCAACAATAGACGGCCTTACAGAATAAGAAATACCCGAGCTTATTTTGAGAAAACGGAGTACTCAAGTCTTGGGTTTCGGGAGGAAAAATGTACGGAAATATCTTGCTTCTCGGGGTGCAAAATAAATGGAAAACTTTCGAATACTTCAGAATTCGTGAACGACAATACCACAGACAGATACACATTTTCGTCAGGGGTGGTAATAAATTAAAAAAAAAATTGTTTTCCAGAACCATGTCTCACCTTGTTTACCTTCGGATAGTGGGGTACTTGACTGTTATATTTCTGCAATGCGGAAATGGGATGTATATGGTGAGGACTTGTCGAGGAGATGTCATGAAGGATCCCGATGTCTTTAATTTCGTCAGCCTGCAGTACCGATACTTTACTTGTTGGACCTTTGTGAGTATCCTAAAGCATAGCCTCACTAACAATACACTTATTCAGCAGGCTTTTGTACGATACACAAATTGTGATTTTTTATGCCCCTACAAGGAATCGAACCCAGGTCTTTTGACACGGCTACCTTAAGCGCTATTACTGCTACGCTACCCTTCTTTATCTTTAAAATACTCATAACATAAGATTCCAAATATTTATTGCTACATAAATTAATATTAATAATATATGTCGTAGCAAAGAAATAGTCGAAAGATTAACCTCGAACGGGCCTGATTCTCGTGCTGATAGAGATAATCTCGAATTCGAGATATGTTTAATTAATTTACTATTGGCTTGTTAATTGCGGTAACTGTTTTAGTCGACAAATCGAGTATATTGAACTATATATGTCGAATAATCATGGCCGATATCGTTTGTAAAAAGCTTTTTGCATTCTTAGAACCTCTGTTTAGACATATGACGTACGCTATCGACATGCGTAGAGTGGGCGGTAGCAGTAGAGATAGGATATCGCACGAAAAGTGAAATGAAGATGAGTCAGAATTAGTGATATTAGTTGACAGCTAAATAGTTTTGATGGGGGGGGGGGGGGAATCCTGTTTTATGATCAACATTAACTATGTTTTTTTTTTCACTTGTTTTATACGATATGGGTAATAATAGCCCTTTAAGCAGTATGGCCACTATGGTGTCCACCTCACCTCTCCTATTACGATCCGGTTGTACTGGTTGTCCGATGTAAGTATGTTCATCTTCAAAAAATGTTTCAATCCCTCAAGGGGAGTATTAGCAGATGGACACACACCTACACAGTTATGTGGCGGACAGCATTCTATAACAATTTCAATAATCACTTTCACACACCTAGTCACAGATGGTGAGCCGTTGCCGTAACACTGCTTTTGAAACAGTGTATCTGGATTCTGGACTAAGGTTGCTTTGTATATGTCCTATCTAAGGGAAAGTAAGTGGTTAATTGCTGGTGGCGATAGACTCTATCGGTCTTTAAAATAATAAGTTATAGGGTATATTATTAAACACATTTAACGCGATTAACAAGCCCTGAGTAAATCAATTAAACATATCTCGAATTCAAGAATATCTCTATCAGCACGAGAATCAGACTCTGGAACCTGGCAACCCTAAGATTCCATCTTAGTGCTCTATTAATTTATAGATATAGCTTGCACATGTCTTCATTGAAGGAAGTTCTAGGAGTCCCAAATAAAGATAGATGTTTTCTGTAATGTATTTGATTTCCCCATTTTACCTTTAGGGGACGAAGTTTTTAAAATCCGTTTTTAGTGAAGCCCTGTCAAGTAAGGAACCCACATACCAAATTTCAAGTTTCTAGACTCATTAGTTTGAGCTGTGCGTTGATAGTCATTAAATCAGTCAGTCATTCGGATATTCAATCAGTTTCATCTTATTTATATATAAAACGGGATTGTGCAATCTGTGGTCGCACTTGACTCATTGTTTCCTTTTTATTAGGGTTCCGTACCCAAAGGGTAATTAGCGGAATCCTATTACTAAGACTCCGCCGTCCGTCTGTCACCAGGCTGTATCTCATAAGCCGTGATAGTTAGACAGTTGAAATTTTCACAGAAGAGGTATTTTTATTGCCGCTTTAACAACAAATACTAAAAAACAGAAAAAAAAACATTCCCATACAACAAACGTGATTTTTTTTGCTCGATATTGATAACGGCAACAGTGTGTGACTAGTGTAAGTTTTTGCGTGTTTGTAACTCTACTACCGCGTTTGCGTATTCATTAAAAGTACTAAAAGAAAAACCGTCTCAAAACGTCGTCCGACTCGCACTTGGCCGATATTTAAGACCATAGTTCAAAAACCATTTCATAAAAACAAGATAACTACCTTCTAGTCATAAGCTATTTTTGAAAGGTTTTTTTTGTTTCTATAATGTATTTTTATTGCGCAATATATAGTTTTTTTATAATAGTAGTAAAATAATAAATAATTAAATATCTAAATGGCAATCTGACCAGCTCTTTGAAACTAGACACATCCTGTTTTATCATCAGCATTAATTATGTTTTTTATGCGTTATGGGTAATAGATTTTTAAGCAGTATGGTCACTATAGTGCCCACCTCACCTCTCCTGTTACGATCCGGTTACCGATCGTATAGAAAAGAACACGCAAACATTTGCGCGTGTACACACGTCAGTTGTTTTAGTAGTGTTAGTGTATATCTTCACAGTTTCGATCCCTCAAGGGGAGTATCAGCAGATGGACACACACCTAAATAGTAATGTGGGGGACAGCATTTTCATAACAATTTCAATAATCACTTTATTCCTAGTCACAGATGGTGAGCCCATTGCCGTAACACTGCTTTTGAAACAGTGTATCAGGATTCTGGACTAAGGTGGCTTTGTATATGTCCTATCTAAGGGAAAGTAAGTTGTTAATTGTAGGACCAAGGACGGAATAATATTATATTATTATTGAAAGTATATTAAATAATAATAAAAACTATTTTCATTCATTTATCAACATTGGTTTGTAAATTGGTCTTTACACATGCGGCAGGATTTTAGCCTGAGGTGCAAGGCGAGGGCGTAATGGAGCCTAGTGTATAATAATGACTTAAGCTTATTTTGTTGACTTACACAAATATTTGTGAACGCACTGGCTAGCGAAAGTGTCATCAGACTGAGATTATTTTAAAAATCAACAACTTGTTTCCAACAACAACCGATATTCGTGCTATTAACATCGGTCAAGTGCAAGTCAGAAGAGCATACTGTGGGTTCCGTACTACGATTTACGTAATTTACAAGCACAAACAAAAAGTGTGCTGCTAAGCGGTCACCCATCCAATCACTGACCAAGCCCAACGTTTGCTTAACTTTGAATATCATTTCCAACAAAAAAATGTGTATCTGTTTACAAACTCTTAAAAACATAGTGTCTTTATTGTGAAAACAGTGACACATATTAGCTTCAATCTTTCACCTATAGTGTGTGTGAGCTCTGAAGTATAACTAAAAATAATAACATTACAGCGCTATCTAGCTTATTATTAAGAGAAACACATTTGTTTGTTGTAAATGATACTCAAAGCTAAGCAACGTGAGACTTGGTCAGTACTTGGTGGGTGACCGCTTAGCGGCAAACTTTTTTGTGTTGGTAGATATTCGTGCTATTAACATCGGTCAAGTGCAAGTCAGAAGAGCATACTGTGGGTTCCGTACTACGATTTACGTAATTTACAAGCACAAACAAAAAGTGTGCTGCTAAGCGGTCACCCATCCAATCACTGACCAAGCCCAACGTTTGCTTAACTTTGAATATCATTTCCAACAAAAAAATGTGTATCTGTTTACAAACTCTTAAAAACATAGTGTCTTTATTGTGAAAACAGTGACACATATTAGCTTCAATCTTTCACCTATAGTGTGTGTGAGCTCTGAAGTATAACTAAAAATAATAACATTACAGCGCTATCTAGCTTATTATTAAGAGAAACACATTTGTTTGTTGTAAATGATACTCAAAGCTAAGCAACGTGAGACTTGGTCAGTACTTGGTGGGTGACCGCTTAGCGGCAAACTTTTTTGTGTTGGTAAATTACGTAAATAGTAAAAACCTTACGGAAACCTCAATTCGCCAGTCCAACTCGCTCGAGGCAAGTTTTTTTTTATTTAATATCACTACTTTTTCAGCGTGAATAATATGTACCATGCTAAATTATAGCTTTGAATAATAAGTCTCTGAGCTAAACCATAGGCAGACAAACAGACGGGGAGGACATGGCGAAACTATAAGAGTCCTTGTTAACTACGGAATCCTAAAAATCACTACTTACACTGCAAAAAGAACTGACTTGTGTATAAGCGAGGCGAGGTCAACACCAGTCGACATACTCCATGAAGAATCTATACTGTACCTTAATGTAGAAAATCTGGATTCTAATAAAAATATCTGTTTCAATTTCGGACAATATGGACTATCATAACACTTTTTAAATTTTTGTAATTTATAACTTTTGTATTATATTCTTTACAGACGCAACAGATACTTTATTCCATGGTGGGTTTATCGTGCGACATATTGACACTAAAAAATGCTGGAAAAAGTGGATATAAGCTCCCAAAACACTTGAAAGGATTTAGAGACAACCTATTTAGTGCCTTTGTTTTCCCGTCCACGATGGTGAGTTTGGTTTATGGTATTGGTATTGGTTTTTTTAACTAAATCGAACGAAAATTTGGTATACAGTATATATAGTGTGAGATGCTAGAGTCCCCAGACCTACTTTATATTAATGTGGCTAGTATTTTTAAATAAATAGATAATATACAGGGTGAAAACGCTAAGAGATCTCGATTAATTCTTAACCATATACGATATCGAAATAGTTATTATTGATCCTGAAAGCGCTTCTTGAGCTCTATCCAATGGTGCCAATAATGGTTCCATACATTTAGTATGGCGACATGGCACATATCGCATGATACCTAAGTAATTTTGATAATTATTAATTTGATAAGGTTTAACATGTCCCTCTTTTCAACATTAGAATACGACATCATTACAAAGTAGAAACGCAAAACTATTTTGTACGAACAAAATAGTAGGTATTTTTAGGGTTCCGTACCTCAAAAGGAAAAAACGGAACCCTTATAGGATCACTTTGTTGTCCGTCTGTCAAGATCCTTTTTCTCAGAAACGCGTGGAGGTATCGAGTTAAAATTAATATCAAATACTCATGTCTACTGTCACTTGGAGCTGTGATAAAATCAAACTACTAAGCCACGAAATCAAAAGATACAGCCGTTTATGCCGCAAATTTTCGAAACTCGTAAGGGAATCAAAACCTATACGTACTTCCCATTAACTCAGAATCTTGAAATTTGGTACAAAGCAATGTCTTATAGTACAGATGAAAAATTACAAAAACCGTATTTTTTTAGTTACATCATATAATAAAAATATTTTTAATAATATACAACAACATATAATAAGTTGCGAGACCTACTCGCACTTTGCCGATTTTTTTTTTACTCTATTCTTCTTTTAGTTTTTTTTTAAATTAAATCGAAGCAAAATAATCAAATTCATACTCGCAGTTCGGTTTATTTAGGTACTCTTTCATATTAACCAAGTAAGGGTAAACACTGAAAATGGAGTGGAGATACGTGTATTCGCTATTTAATACAATTATTGATACAGATAGATAATAAGTACGTTATATTATTTTTAAATACCTACGTACCTAAATGATAAAATATCTCACTTCATGTTGCTATACAAAATGTTTGGAAGCTAAAAACATCAAATTCCGTATAGATCAAGGTTATTTTATAAGCCATATAAAGCTCTGTGAAGTACTTTCAGGATCAATAATCAGTATATTGATATCGTGTTTGGTTTAAAAATAATCGAGTGAGATCACTTAGCGTTTCCACCCTGTATAGGTGAAAAACGTATACATGCATACTCGCCAGCTGATTAGGCCGCACCAACTTATTGTGAAAGGGTTGTACTAAATCAGTAACCTTTCCCGGCGTGTGCAAAACAACTTACCAAAATTTCATTACAATCGGTTTAGCCGTATTGCGCGAGTCCGACTTGCACTTGAACCTTTCGGAAAATCCTTTCTTATCAGATGCCTACGTCATACAAATAACATACCCTCCAAGTTTCAAGTCTCTACGATCAGCGGTTTAGGCCATAGACCTTTTTACGTTAGGATGTGCGTTGATCCGTCAATCAGTCATTCAGGACAATGCATTTACATGTATAAATAGATAGATAGATAGGTTCAGGCTTGCTGCTATAACTTAGGTTCACTAATTTCTTCACGAGCTCTTAAAGCATCTGGTAGAAGTTTCGGACCACGGAAAGTGTCTGGCAGTAATAAGCGATGGTTTCTTAAAAATTGGTTTCTTCTGTATAAATATATTAAATCCAGCAATGTTATTTTAACGTAAGAAAATACGATTTTTAGGTATTTAAAATCATGCCGTTAAGTAAGTCCTTTTCTTGTGCACTCGATTCTAGATGTCTTCCTCAGTCATGCTTTCCGAACTACTGCAAAACATGGTTGTGGTAAGTACCTAATTAAGACCGGTGTGCGCACATTTTTTATCGCAATCGAGCAAACGCATTTAACAACGCAGGATAACGTTCCCCGTCCCATCCAATACAAATTTATACTCTCTTTTTAATAACTTGGTTAAATAATAATAATCACAGCGCCACCTGTCGAGTCCAAATTTCGCGATTTAGTTTTAAGCCAACATACATTGTGAATAAAATTTATTTTGCGACATGTTTCAGACAAAAAAAAAAAAAATGAGGATGAATATAATCTTCTAAATATATGAAAGAGTAAACTGACTGATGTATCAACGCACAGCCCATACTATAGAGTCTAGAGATTTTAAATTTTGGACAGCGGTCCCTGATATAATATGAGCACTATGAAAGAATTTTGCAAACTTTATTTCCTTAGGGAGTAAAATGAAGTTTAAAAGTTTGTATAAAAATCCGTCACTTTTGAAGTTAAATGCATAAAAAATTATTTGTCCTTTAGTTTGAAAACTAAGATTAATGCGTTTTACGGTTTTCGTAAAATCATCCTCGAGGGTCAAAATAGTTGTGAAAATTTAAATGGTAATTCCGGTTGTATTTCACACAAACATAATTTGAATGTCTTAAAAGCCATCTTTTTTCCTCAAATCTACCTGGACGAAGTCGCGGGAAAAGCTATTTTATTATGAAAAATTGTATATTGGTGCGATTTTTATACCAGGAGCGCATAGGTTATCTAGTAGTTGTTTATGACGTTCCTTACTTATTTTCGGAACAAACACAAAAATGAATTAAAAAAATTAGTTCTGTAGCAAGTACCGCACGAGCACGCTGCTTTAGAGAATATATCTTGCCCCTTAAAAAAATCAGTTTTTAGCGATAAAAAGCAAACCGCTTTACCGATTTTGCTAAAACTCTTTTTAGATCTAAGTCATGACGTGGCTTATCGATTTATTTGGTCACGAGACAAATTGGTCCATTGGTTCTTGAGACATCGAAGCGCAAAAAAGCTAACCTACATACATACATACATACACACACACACACACACACACACACACACACACACACACACACACACACACACACACACACATACACGCACACATACACGCACATTACTCTAAAAATGATCGCAAACTTCTCCAGGTCTCAAAGCGTAATGCTAATTTAGCTATTTCGATTTTTGGATCTATTATAATAACTTCCCTTATGAGAAGTTAATAAATCAATATCGTTGAGATTTTCTTCAGCGGAATTGCACCCCGATGCCTTATTTAGCACAGCATTATGTCGGAATCTAAGGGTTTCAGGTTCAATTTCTGGCTCGAGGTTTATCTTTTAACTGTATCTTTGATATGAAAATAAAAAGATTTGTTTAATTAATTTTAATTTAAGAAATAACACCATTTGTCTCTCTTACATAAAATGTGAAATATCAAATTTCTTTTGTATCATATATTTTTTAATTTTTTTTCAGACGGTATGCCTTTTGTTCTGGACTCTATTCAACTACGATAGAGACCTAGTTTTACCAGCATATGTGGACAAAATACTAAGCAAGATTTCCAATCACATAATACACACTTCTATTGTACCTCTAGCCCTGTGGGAGGTTATGTTACAACCTAGAACACGTCCTAAAACTCATAAGATAAACTCACTGCTGATTACGTTTTATATCTTGCTTTATATGAGTGTGTAAGTATGAGTAAATACCTGGTTACAAAACTTTATATGAGTGTGTAAGTATAAGTAAATACCTGGTTACAAAACTTTATATGAGTTTGTAAGTATAAGTAAATACCTGGTTACAAAACTCTGACGTTAACCAGCCGTGAAGATTTTGTATAGTCAGCTATTTTTAAACCTAATTGGCCAGTCAAAGTTCAGCAAACCACTAGCTAAAAAGCTAGTTAACTTTAAAAATAGCTGACTATAGAAATTTCCATACAATCTTCCATTGGTTACCGTCAAAGTTAGTTGATGCAAGCCATGCAGCCTTAGTTTGACATAAATATTGATTTTCTTCAATTTTCGTAACTCCGTTGGAGTCACTTGGATCTGATGGGTGCGGGTTCAATTCTGAATCTACTTGTATGACACGACACTTGTCTTGTTTTTATTTATCTAGGTAATCTTGTAGTACGTAGGTGAAATTAAGCTTTATTTACTACTAATTGTTGGCTCAAAAATAGGCAAAAATCAAATGTATTGTATTCAGTACTACAAACTATATGAAGTAAAAACCGGCCAAGAGCATGTCGAGCCGTGCTTAGGGTAGGGTTCCGTAGATCGTTAGTACTGACGTTGTCTGAGACCGCTGAAAACCTTAACTTCAGTTGGCTATTTATAGCTATAGCTGACCAAGCCCGACGTTGCTCAACTTCACATATCGCTTCAAATAAACAAATTTTTGCTGGGCCACAAGTATGTTTTTCTTAATAGTCTGTACTAGTTACGCTAGATGGCGCTCACTTGACTAATTTTTGATATTTATTGATAATTTCGAGCTTTCAGAATAATCACTGCAGTTTAAAGCTTGTATGTATAATTGTTTTAACGATAGAGCAAAAACAACAAAAACGTGTTCTTTGTATTTGTTGGAAACCTGAAATTTCACTTTTTGAATTTTCATTATTTGTCCGCCGTAATAGCACATATTTTGTGAAAATTTGAGGCTTGTACTTACTTCAGTCTAGAAGATAGAGCCCCTTAAAAGTCGGACAGACAGACAGCGTAGGCTTAGTAAGTACTGTTGGCACCCTTTGAGTGCGGAACCCTAAATGTTACATCATTTTAAAGATCTGTGAAAGAAACCTCATAATGATTTTCAAAAATCAAATTTAAAAAGGCCCAGTCGCTGGGGTAATAAGAATAGTTTTTTTTTCAGTTTTAGGCATAGTTAACAAAAATAAAATAGTTTTGGCATGTGCAATTATAGGGCCCAATCATTTTGATCTGCTCCTACTTTTTGGACTCCTAACTTATTTACTTTTTTTTTCAGGTTACACTACACCTACTATGAAAGAGGTATCTGGTTATATCCACTGTTCAAAATTGTCTACGGAACCCTTTACTATCCTTTTGTGATTGGGGCTTTAATCTTAACATATATCAGTTGTTATTGGTTACAGTGGCCAATTACAAAATTAATTTGGGGCTCCTATACAAAAGTAAAAAATAAAAAATTATGATGACATTATACTATGCATATTTTTTTAAGGATATTTTTGTGAAAAGTTAATAGAATTTTATGAAAATAGGTACTTAGTTTTTTCTTTCTCATTATTTTCCTCACATTCTAATTGTAAGCGTTTTGCACGTTCAAGACATCAATAATAATCGTATAAGGTATACTTTTTTTTCATATGGGACCATGTTATGAAGTTCTTTAAGGAGCTGATTGGATTTTTTAAAGGATGGCAACACGCGAGTATTGTTTCTAGAATTACAAGCGTCCATAGACTATATCAGGCAGGGCGTACAATTGTTTGCCACCTCAGTGGTATAAAAATATAAATCATCATCATTTTCACCGGCATCAGACACCTACTGCTGAATGGTGGATACATATAGTCCACCGCGATGTCGGGTAGATTTAACCGGCCTATGTGAAGCTACACTCACCTGATGACTGTGATCATTGCACTTGATTCATTCAATTCGGCAAAATGGCGGTAGAAATTGATACAGAAATTTTAATAACATTCATAGGAATCTCGCTTCATATTATGGGACAAGGGAAAAATCTTTACGATCCCACACTGCGGGCTTTCGCCCGGGCTAAAACAAAATCGGTTAAAAAACGGTTACGTGTGAAAGCTGCGTTTCCCGCGCAAGAGGTAAATTTAAAAAAAAAATATGAAAAAATGACGCTGACTTCAAATCCCCACCGCAGACAAAATAAATCCTTTAAGCAGGGAACATTGAGTCAAGTGAATGTTTTATTTGAAGTGGATTGTTCAAAACTTCTAGCAAATGGGCGAAAGGAGTTATTTTTGCCATTCAACTTCAAGAAGAAGAAATCAAGTCGGGAAATTGTGCCATACGTACATTACGCACACGTTGCCATTTCGACCAATTCTGTCATAGCATAGATTAAATGGTTTTTTTTTATTTTAAGGCAACAGAAATGAAACTCGATCGCTTGCAAGTGATTCGAGAATAATAATAAAACAATAACATTTATTTGCTATTGGTTCTTAAACTCCATTTTTAACTACTTTAAGGTACAATGTTTTGTATTGAGTTAAAAAATCAACAAAGCTCTGTGTATATTGATCGACAACTGATTTTTTTTTCGGTAATAATAACTGTCCCGAAAACTTTTTTTTAACATTTCAAATATATTTTTTCTTAGATTTTTTCAATTTTCGATCAATATACATTAAGAAAATATGTTTTTTATATATTCTGAATTTACATAGATATATATTTTATATTTGTTACTCTCTTTAATATGTTCAGGTAATGTGTAAAAATACTGAATATATTTGTCAACAAATCAATAATTTGGTTATATAAATAATTTTATACAATAATTAAGGTACATTTGTTTCTTTATATTTATACCCGTAACTTCAAAGGTAATTTTTTTTAATATAGGTACCTAACATTGTTGATCATTCGAACTGTTTAATATACAATTTAGGATCTATTTGCTGATATTGGAAAAAAAAATTTTTGATAATAATACTGTAAAATTTACATTACATGACTGGATTAACAAAATGTCATATCCGTCGTTAGTGTGTTTGAAATAACATTTTATCATTAAAATTATAAAACAAATACAATTTTGTAATACACATAACAAATGTATACCAATTATTCCCGCTATCATTCTTGCCTTTTTACGCACAAATACACTATCTTTTATGTGTCCATATCATTACCATAGTTTTAGTGAAAATTTAGCAAAACATAGTACAAAATTTTAGAAATACCCACTAAACACTATCCAGCAATTAAAACGTTTACCCTATATCTCTATCACTATCCCGCTCACATTCGTACGTGTGTAAAAGAGACCACATCTCACGATCCGTTTACTCCTCAAATACCGCACCAATTACAAAGTCTATGAGAAAATAGAATGGACACTGATTTCAAGGGACACATTCTTAATTTATTTTTTGACTGTTTCATCTATATATATTTTTTTATTTTTTATTTTAAATGTGAATCCCAGGCTACAAATATAATTTGTCATGTTTATTAATTTTAAATCAATAATTATTATGTTAAGTAGAAAATTCAAGTAAAAAAGTAACTACGTATGCAGAATTTATAAATTAATTTTAAAATTAATAAGTGTTACATTTTAAAAAAAAAATGTGCAATTACAAATTCTAACTTTCTTAGTAACTGCACATTTTATCTAAAGTATTATTTTGTTACCTTTGGGGGTTTTTATTATTTTGACATTGTTCCGCTCCTAGTGTTTAGTGCTGAACTAAAGTAGATCAAAACTGTAAGTTTATTACAGGTTGAAGTATAAAAAACGTTCAACACTTCGGAAGGTTACAATCCACTATAGAGTGTTATCGGTAGTTGAGTCGCCTGCCGTACAAACTCCCAATTTGTAGGTATAAATGTGCGCGACTCACACTTTTTTAAAAAATAAATTATGAAAAAAATATTAGTAAATATTAGCTTTTTGTAAATGTATTTTGTTGACCAGAAGTCTTCTTACAAATATATTTTTAAAGTTGACTTAGTTTTAGTATTATTACTAAATGATTTTATATTTTGTGAAATTTAGGTTCCTAAAATATTTTTTTGATAGTTGCATGAATTAGTTTCGTTTTTCTATTCATCACAAATACAATAACAGAATCTTATCAGTTTCCACGATATTTTTTTTCAGATTTCTTTCTGAGATAAAATGATATTTTTCATTTATTATTCTAAACAAATACTATATAAAGATACTTCTAATGCGGTATTAAATTAGGTTCTCAAAAAATTATTGCCATTATTCTTTGATAGTTGTTTGGGTTAGTATCGAAATATTACTATTTTCATTTTTGTAAACTTAATATTTTTTTAAATTAGATTACAGTTTTCAGAACCCCAGATTACAAAATAGGAAAATTCATTGTACTTTGAATTTTCAATGAAAAATACAGGGCAGTGTTTAAAGGAATAGGTTCAAAAGTTTAGAGTGTAAAAAAACAATTATGAGATTTAACAGAACTTTCAGTCTTAGTGCTCTAAATTTTATATTAATAAAAGACGATCCTAAGTCGAAGCTAAATTAATACAATATTAAACCATCTAAGGTAAGTGCGTCTAATTTACTAATTTGTAATTTTTTTAAATCAAAAATTACAATTTGATTTTAGAAGTTACTTTATAGATCAAAATAAATATTATTATTATGATTTTTAAAAATCAACAACAGGGTATATTTTAAATGATATTTTCGTATAAAATAGTAAAAATGATAATTATAAGTATTAAAATATAATGTATATATGTGAAACAATGTTATGTATGAACCACCCGTACATTTTAATTTATGATGATCTCACTATAATTTTATGATTAAATCTATTTTTATGTTATTATCTGAATAAAAATACTTAAAAAAAATATATTTATAATAGCAAAAAAAGGAAAAAAAATAAAACAAAACAATGAGACAATAACAGATTGCTTTATTTAACAAAAAATATATAATATATATAGAAAGAAATAAAAAATTGCTTTTCCACATGGCCTTTCAAGAACACATCTTGTAGTCCATTGTGAAAAACCTTTTTTTTTAAATAGAATGTAAAATTAAAAATAACCCATCGAACCTTATAATAATATTTTTAATATAAAATACATACGATTAATAACTATTTACAAAATACGAGTTAAGGTTTTTTATATTTTTTTTATTTTTAATATAATCCAGTCTATAGTAAAGGCTATTCGACAAAACTTAGCATAAATGTTAGAAAAATTTACTGCTTTCTATTCTAATTAAATTTAGCAGGCAATTTAAATAATAAAAAAATGTATACGTACATTATAATACGTAGCGTAGAATTAAACACGAGATGATATACTATTTAATCATAAAAAGTCTTATTTTACGTATTGTTTTAAATAAAAGTGTACTTTTTTTATTATGCATTGAATCGTCAAAGTTGAATTGATCTATTATGAAAGTAAGAAATGTGTAATAATTTAAAAATGGCACCTAAGCGTAGAAATGTGCAAAACTTATGAGATCAAATTTATTCTACAGAAGTTCTTTAATTGCCTGCTAATAAAATAACATATAATGTTTGTCCGTCTAAATTGATTTATTCATGTATCTTTTTTTATATTCATATGCTCTGGAATTTTGTTCAATGCACCGTATAAAATACGTTAATAATAAACTTACTTATTACTTTAAATAAGTTTACGTTACTTTTGATTTATAAACATGCAAAGGACCTTAATTGGTATGGACAAAACAAAAAAAAGCGAACAAAATATTACAATAAAAATTATAGTCAGTATTGTGTAGTCTTATTATACAACTTATCGACAACCTACATTGAAGATAAAACATCAATAATAATAATAATAATAATCATTTGAAATAAATAACAAGTTTCATTTTTCTTTTAAAATAATCTGTTAAACATAATTAAAAAAGACCTATGTATTTAGCATTTCATTTCACAAAAAAATCTATTGTGTGATCTTTAACGTTCTATAACTCCTTTATTTATTTCTTAATAAAAAAATCCTATTTCTATTATTATACCTTTATATAATTATTATTTCTTCATCCAAGTTAGATACACTCTTAAATATATTATTATGAGATATTTATAAATAATACACAATTAAACCGTTTACAAAGATTGTATTATTGTGTATTAATATAAAATCATTTTAGCGCTCCCATATTTTGTCCAAAAAACTACATATTTTGCTATGTTAGCTTAAACCATAACAAAACTACATACCTTCGTGTAACCAAAAGACATCTTTCCATCCCTACTATCGAATTAAATAAACATTTTTTAAATATAAATATTGTACGTACGTACCTATACGTAAATATCATAATAACAGTCTCAAAGTACATACATACAAATATAAATAGATTAACAATACACAGAAAGATATACTTTAGTTACACGAATAAAAAAAAAAATTGGGAAGAATAACTAAAAATTATAACAGAAGCTGTCAAGTCTTTGAAATAAAATCTGCGATTCGCCTCAATCTGCCGGTCTCCAGCTACAATAGGCAAAAATGAGATCGAACACAAATATCTGGGCAATAAATATCCTTGAAATATTTATTATGAAAGTATCTATCCGTGTGTATAGTCCAAGACGTTGTCTAAGGAGAACAACTCCTTGTAGAGCGCTGGGAAAACGTGGTGTGGATGTGCGCTCTTGAAGCGGCATAGTGCCTCCAAATGCATCAAAGACAGCTCCCTGGAATTTGATAATAAATATGTCTTAGGCAAAGAACACTTCGTCGATAAATATTGGTTTTGGTATATAATGGTGTGTTGGACATCCAGTTAGCAGAAAGTTGGCACAGGAGTAGATGACGAGACAAAAATTGGCTTTTTATACCGCAAAATTGAAAAGTTCTCGCAAGAATAACTAACCGAATTCCTGGTGGAGGAACAGCTTATCTAAAAAATCTAGTGGAGAGGCAACTTGGCCGTTTGATGAAGCAACGATGAGTTGTTGTATAAATAAGAACGGAAATTTGCAATAACAGCAATTTGACACCAGAGTTGGGTAAAAATAGACAGGGTTAAAATACCTGAAGGTGGGTATCTTTGTTAGCAGCGTGTCCAGAACTGTCACGTCTCCTTTGATAGGCTGGTGGTTAATCTCTATCTCGTGGCGCATGGCTGCCATTGACATGTTAAACAGGCACTGAATCTCAGGGTTGCCTCGTACGCCGTGTCGTTCTGAAAACGATTGTTTTAACAAATCTAAATATTAAATACTATGTTAAGGTAAAATATATCCTTTTTAGGTTACGTTTTGTAAAAAATAGAATAAATTTGTTTTTTTTTTAAATTAAAAACTGTAAAATATTGTAAACAATATAAAAAAGTGTCATTAAATCAGTCAGGCATGAAATATGTATCTTTAAGGATAATATTTGACAAATTAATGTTGCAAAGTAAAAAAATATGTTAAAATCTGTATATATCTAAGCACAATAGTTTATTACCTGGCCACAAAAGCACAAGGCTTTGATATAATGCCAATTCAGTCTCTGTCAGCTTAAGTCGCGCAATGGACTTCGCAGCATCGAAGATACCAGCAACAAGAGCCGCATCTCGAGGACAACTGAAAAAAAATTAAGTATTATTTAGGGTTAATATTAGGTCAATAGCTTGACAAACGTTTGACAATTCGCAGTGGGCTACATTCGCATAAAGATCAAATAAATATAATAAATAATAGATGTCGAATATATGAAATGGATTTTCCGATGTGTACTTACAATTAGCTTCAATAAAGATAAAACTTACCGCGCATTTACGCACTGACGAATAGGCAGAACCACATCGCCGTACAACACTTGGTCACGGTTTACGTCAATCAGTCGTGATAAACGCACAATCGCCAACTCGAACGAACCTGTTAAAAAAAAAATATATTGTAATTATTAAAAATAGTAATTTTTTCTTTTAGGAAAATTGACAACCCTAAAAAACTATTAATATATTATTATTCTTATTGTTTAAAGGAATACTAGCTGTTGAGTATGTGACATATATTAAAACAATTCAACGACACTTTAGTTACTATTTTTTTTTTTTTTCAAATAATATGCAATGTATGTTCTTGAATTCATTCATTCGATTGTTTTAACTTCAAATATATACCCTTTTGAAGTTAAAACAATCAAATTAATGAATTCAAGAACATACATTGCATATTATACCTTTCAAATATAAGTATATTTTGGGTTTGAAGACAGGTTCTTAAATATTTTTATGCTAAAGCAAAACCCACAAAGAAGAAAGAAATAATTATCCCTAGAAAAATACAAGTATGTTTCAAATCTTTAAAAATAAAATATTACCTAAATTTTAGTTTTTTATATAAAATTTTGTGTTTTTCTAATTTTATTTATTAGTTATATGTAGAATACGGACAGTCAAATACATCGTCAAACAGTTCTTACACTTCTTAATAAATACTGTTTTTTTTTCATAAATTAAAACTAACCTGGCTACATTATTATATTTTTGTACATATCTAATATTATAAAAATATACTACTATTATTACCTGACTTTAGCAGCAATATTTGATCATCCTGTGTCAACTTCATAAATCCAGGAATTAATTTCGCGAACTCTATTATATTTTGTATCATCCCGGTCAGTTTGTTAGCGCAGTCCAACCACATCTCCTCATACGACATGGATGTGTAGCCAAGATGTCTGAAAACATATCAGTAAGATACGATTTTAACTAAGAAAGGAAAATTAAAACTAACCCTGATCCTAACTAATATTCTACAATCATTATTTCAATATTGGCCAGTTATACGCCTCCTTATCTAGCTGGATTAGCTTACTATCTAGGCAGTAGAATGCAGCTAGACGACTGGTCTTAAAGCACATTCGTAAAAGTAGCGTGTTCAACGCAACAATCCCTCTTCAATTATCAAATTAACAATCCTATTATGCTAAATGACAACATGAAAACAACTGAACCACTATGGGTGAAATTTGCAATAGTCATAACTTAAACTCAAAATAATAAGCGCAGGTGCAGCCGCTAGAAAAATATAGTTGTATAATTTTATACCTGTTATATATACTCACTTGTTGACATCTTGTGGTTTCCTGAACATCTCCAGAATGTACTCCAACTTTGGATTGGTATTAGCATGAGCTTCAGCCAGACTCTTCACCAGCACCTTGCTGATATCTCCTTCCGCTGGAAAAGAGAAGACAGTCAGGTTGGAAATTCTCAAAGACAAAAGAAAAGAGTACAAAGAAGTAAATGGCTAAAGTAAATTATATTTTGTAAAGGAATAAACAAAAAAAAAACATTTTTTCGACGGACTAAGTTAGGTTTTGTTCGATTATTCTTCTGGCTTAGAAGTTTTCATACAAAAATATTTGCATGTATCGAATATTCTTAAGTTTTAAGTTTTTCAAGTTTTTATCCCTAAAAAGCTAAAAATTTTGTAAACATTTAATGCTTTCAAATCTAAGCTTTTTTTAAAATGCCATCCTATTTTTGTTCATAGACTGTTGTATATATATCAGAAAATGACTGGTAAGTCCAGAACTTCTGATATTTAAGGTGATACCTGGTAAAAAATTAAAAGACTGACTATAATACAAAAAAAATAAAAATGTATCTTACGCAATCCATCCATCAATAACACGCCTTATTAGCAACCGCCTTACTTACAAACAGTAAAAATAAAAAATAAAAAACATCCTTCTGACAAATCCGCAAATTGACAGAAGGAACGTCAAAACTAAAATGAAGAGTAAATAATAATTTCCAACAAAAAATATAGAAAAACCTAAACATTCGTTTTTAAATTCAATAAGAATGTACTCATAAAATGTATTTGGTTGTTCAAAGTTACCCGATATGGGAATATGCTGTACGACTGCCTTTTTGGTAGGCGCTATATGCGGCTGTTGGCGTAAGTTATTCTGAATATATTCTCCTTTGATGATTATTTTCCTATCTTTTACACATCTGAAATCACCAATACAAGGCTATCCTTGGAATGTCTTTGAAGGATATGATCAAATATGAAAAGATAGACGAAGAGCCAAAATCACTCCCATAGTTCAAGGCAATGATATTTAAGTGAAGATAGGGTAATTTCATATTTTTCGAAATCTTAATTTCATCCGCTGTTATCTACACGTACTAACCTTAGACGAATGCAATAGGAAATACGGAACGTGTGAAACAGAAGGAGATAGCTATATTTAGAAAGTGACATGTGATTGAATCAAATTACGACAATTGTCTTAATTTCGCCGCCTTAGTTTTTGCGTGCTAGTACGATATCTATCTCTTTTATTGTAAATCTAAAGTGACAATGGTGGGTCATCTGTGACAAAACTATTGGCCGACGACGGGGAAATTGCTCTTTGACTATGATGCAGATTTTTAAACCGAATTGTAAAATCTGTTTAATTAATTAAAAAGCACAACCCAATGAAATCTTCTTGGCGGCGCGCAAACATTTTTTTTTTGTTTCCAATACTGAACCACTATATCGTAAAGTACCACGTTAAACCGTGATATGATTTTGGCACTGCACATTCTGCGTGGCTCATGCGGTGTTTATAAAATTCAACCTAACTTCGCTACGCTTCTCGCTACATTTCTCGCTACCAAATTACGGCCAGAGTCGATTTGCACCCATGTAACTTGGTACTTTTTGTATGATTTTTAATTTATTTGTTTACAGACTGTAGTTAGCCGCCATATATTTGCTTTCATTTTAACTTAGTGAATAAATACTTATAAGAAATATTGTACTTTTTTTCTTTTTCCAACTTCAGCGAGATAGATTTTAACAAATTCAATAACTAATTTTGTTAAACATTGTTCCAGCATGTTTCCTTCCTTGTTGCATATTTTTGCCTCTTATTCCGTACCCAATAGTAGTCGTTAGAGTCCCAAAACGTAAAGAAGAAGAGAATTGCAGCGACGACGAGAATGATAATAAGCCCAAACAAGAAAAGGAAGAAGAGAAAAGTGAAGAGAAAAATAAGGAAAGATTTAGTTCTCTCTCAAGAGAAGGAAGCATTGCCTCGCAGAAAAGAGACAGCCAATTAACAGACGTTACGGGATTAGATAGAAGAGAAAGTAAAGTTTCGTACGGAAAAGGTGAAATAATAAATGACAACGATAAAACTAAAAAAGAAGAAAATGTTCCAGGAGACCCTTGCTTCAAAGAAGGAAGTAAATGTTACAAAATTGAGAAGTCTTCTACTTGTCATGGAAAAGGTTGTTGTAAGGGGAAAAACACTGACACAAACAAAAATGGACAGGTAAGTTTGCTGCCTCCTTGTTGCAGGGACACAGGCTCGACCTTAGATAAAAAAGGCTTAGGCATATTCTACTGCACTGGCCCCGTGCAAATTGCTAGACGTAGTAAACTTCATATCGTTTTCGATAGACCAATATAACTGGGCCACTAGCTTCTCTTTTGTGGACTCTTAAGAGGTGAGGTAAGCAAAAACGAGGAATATCCTACAAGGGATTGGCGTGAATACAACAACGCTTAATGTTATAACCTATTTGTATTATCTCATTAAAAACATGTTTCGGCAGCATTTGCCTTGAACATTGGGCATCCACGTAAATGACTGGGATTCGATCCTAAGCCTGTACCTCCGATTATTTTTCCAAATATTGATTTTGTCACTGACCCAGTAAAATCTGCATGCCAGGATAAAAAAGGCAAGTGATATCCACCAATTGGGCTCGCATGGCAGACTTTATCCCGCGCCCTTCATGTAAAGAGAGACTTGTATCCCTGCAGTGGGATGTTGAAGAGGCTGCAATCATAACTTACTTTTTAGTAATATGTAATTATGTTCTCTATTCAGAAACGATATAGTCAACAAGAAAATTAGAGATATTAGCATTGAGCATAAAAACATGAGTAACGAAATTTGGAACAATTAAAAAACACATTAAATGCAATGAAAAATTAGGATCAAAAATATTGTGAAAGTCTTGTTTTATGAATATATTCCTTATTTAACTCTTTTTATTTTACTGAATTAGTAGAAAAATGTAGTAAAGTATTCATCTTTGTGATTGCTCTTCCTTTTTTTAGTCGGCGGCAGAGACTACAACTAACAACGCTCTCAATATAATAAACTAACTAATTGCATATTACACTATCGCTACTACTCAAAACCGAAAAGTATGTCGCCTCTTATGACCAACGCTCGATGGCAGGCCTATATTTTATAGCACATTCTAATCTATTGTACATATTATCTTCTTATTCTATTTAAAAAATATTAAAAAAAACAAAATGTTGTGAAACAGTTAATAATAATCCTAGGCAACTTCGAAATAAGAAAAATAATCTAAAATAAATATCTTTCACAGTTTTAAATGTCTGATCTACTTAAACAGCAATACTAACTACACAAAACAATAACCTACGCAACTAAGTGGTAAAAGTGTAGCATAACCAACCAAAAATTGTAGCAACGTAACCAAATTCTAATTCGTAACCAACTAAAAACAAAATAGCAACCAAAGGTATCCAAAATCCTCTTAAAACTCACAAGGTAGCTCATCGTTGCTCAAACTGTGACTCGACCCTTGATGTCTTCTATTCGTCACAACATTAGGATTCACCATACCCATTCCGGACATATTCATGTTCAAAGGATCCATCATCCTACCATGACCACTGCTGGATGTCAAATCATCAGGACTTAGCTCCTCGCTTGTCAAAGAAACAGAACTCTGACCACTGACGAGGACAGAATTCTGTATATCCATTGGACTGTGTTGGAGATTTGAAGGACTATGCAAGAATGTTGTTGAATCTACATAACTTGCTACCAGATTTTCTACACCCATTGACGTTTCTGGCTTAATCTCTTGCTTAATATTGATGACTCCACTTGAGATAGATGCTGGTGATTGGATCCTTTCTTGTTCGTATCTATCAAATTCCTGTTGGATTCTGGATCTTGGCATGTCTGATATTGCTGATTGCCGCATGGATGAAGTAGATGTGGTGGCTGTTAATGTTGATGTAGATCCATTTGGTCGGACAGCTGTAGCCTTTGGTTGCTCGTCTATAGGGAGTTTTAGTAATATTTAACTGACTTTTACAATAGTTGCAATATGTGTATGTATGTATATTTTGTTGATTTAATACCCAGAAGGGGGTAAACTAGTGGCTGGATACACACGCTCCTACATCATAACATCTTTTCACTAACCAGTTTGATTTTGCATGACGGATATCACTATGGGGTCACGCCCATCGGAGCAACGCTGCTTCTGCTACAGTTTAAACTAAACTCGCTTTATGTTTGGCCTTTGAGTCGTATATTACCAGCTTTACACAAATAAGCTTCCTTGAATAGTTTCTGACGAACTTGTAAGAAGTTAGTCAAAATTAAATATTAGGTATAATTGAATTTAATAAAAAATAAATAAATGTGGATGTGGCATCTCCACGATTTTTCATCATACTTACCGTGGCTGATAAAATCTGTGTCCAAGAACCCTGTTTGCTTCGGTTCGTAAGTAGTTGTAGAGTCAACGTAGTCAGTGGAGACCGCATACGATGGCTGTTGGGGTTGTTGTTGTTGGATTCCGCCCATGTTTGAAGTAAGTGGACCACCGCTGCTGTATCCACCGTAGGATGGCATGGGTGATCCGTAACCAGGGTAGCTAAAATAAGAAGGAATGGTTCTTAACCACCAAATGATTGATAATGATGATTCCATACGATTGTGGCAATGATAGAAATTAAATGCATGTCCATCAAAATAACTGTGTCAATTTAACCAAAAAACTAATAATTCCTTCTAAAATCATTAAAGCTGAAATTGAAAACAACATTTTTTACAGTACAGTTCAGGAATCAAACGATAAAATAAATACTAAACTGTATTTTATAAAAAATGTAAAGGCGACAAATTAGATACAGTGCTGCCTCTCATTAAAAACTATAGGTACCGCTACTCAGTACTGGATGGCGCTATTTACATTTATCGTTAAACATCATTCAACGAGATGTCACGACTGTGGGTACCGTTTGCTCGCTGCTATAATGACAGGGTCTGATGCACCGCTGACACAAATAGATGGCGATGCGGTAATGAATTACGGACCGGAGACATGTATTCCACGTTATAAAAACGTTTCAGAAAGACGGCATTATTTACATTTGATGCGTATACATAAAATGGCCAATAGAATTAGTTCCTACATTTTATATGTTTTTGCTTCAACCATTCAAACTAACATATGCGAGTACTTTTAAAAGTCTGTTAGTTATGGCTCAAAAGCATTAAGTAAGGTTATTGCAAACAGTCTTGAGCTCTGCAGACTCGGGATTCAATTCAATTAGAACTTTTTGCCATTCGGTTTTTATAAGTACATCAGTCAAGTCAATCAATGATGATTCTATTTGATAACAGATGGCAATACTTACCCATTGTAATGAGGATGGAATTGATCGCTGGAACTGGGAGTTTGTTGCTGAGTGTCATACACAGAATCTGGAGCAGCTTCAGTCCTGGCTCTGGATTGTATTTCTTGATATATCTTCACTTCAATTTCCACTTTCTCACGCTGTTTCTTCGACATCCTTCCAAATTTTACAGCTGTAGAGATACAAAATTTTGAGAATAAATATAATTAGGTATTTCAAAATTTAATTGATAATTTGTATGTATTTCTTTTACTTCTTTCTCCTCTTTATTTCTTATTTGTGTAAGTCTAATTTCCATTTTTAATATTGGTAATAAAAAAATCTAGTTCTGCTATTCACCGCTACACAATCGAGCGCTGCAATCGCCCAAAAAAGCCAGTGATATAAGAGACTCCATATTTGCATAGTTCTCATGTTCTCATCACAAATTATGCATTCCCACAAAAGAAAACGCATAAAATCGGTAACCATCTTCAACAATACAATGTAATTAATATGTCGTCAATGACACCTAACATCGTAGCAATATTACTCAACACCTCACCAATACAACCACAAATCTGTCAATGTGTGCGAATTGCGTAAACAGTTTATCTGTGTGCATAAAACTGGCTTGAAAGCATGTCAATGTGTGCAAATCAAATGTTTCTCTGTGTGCGTAAAATGGGCTTCGATTTGTTATGGACGTGAAGCACGCAATGTGCAGTAGTGTGAGTGAGGACACATCGGCCGTTGGCACACTGCCTACTGGAACAACGAACTCTTTAACTCTGACGTATGTATGTATACTGTGTACGTATGGGTGACGTGTAGCGGTTCTACTACGCAGCCTGCCAGTACCGTTGGGTGGCAACTGCTAACACGACCAATTTAAATCTGACGTATTCTTTCACTAAACGTTAGACGTAAGAGACCATTTACAATTTGTCGGAAAGTAGCGATTCGGGTTTTTTGTAGCTGTGTAAATTTTCGGTTCTATCGTCTATGAAAAGTTTTCTTTGTCGAATAGTTCAGTGAACTTTCAACGGCCGCTTTTGTTAGAGCTCTGTTGTAGTTTATTTTGTAAGGAAACGGAGTTTTTATTGATTGGTTATTTTGTTATAGGAGTTTTTGGAACTATAACCCCTGTTTTAGTGTTCTAGTTTATTAGTTAGCCCGCCATTGTAGTATAACAAACAACAAACCTATTATATTTTTAGAATAACATAAAAATATAACAAACAGTGTATTGTTTGAGATTATGTAGAAAATAATAAACGTGGTTCAAACTACTTTATAGAGAGAGTACATGCTGTTATATATACTATATATTATTACAACATACCTACTCAAAATCACTACACAATCTCTTACACATAACGAAAAGATGTATTTTGTTCCAAGTAGTAGAATTAATTTATACGGAAATTCCGTTCCTATATGTACAGAAAATTTAAGACGTCTAGAAAACATGCAAATTGTAAACAACTTTACGCTCCTACTAATCTTTTATGAGGAATTAAACGTTCTGTAATTGTGTAGTCATTAAATTCTAGACATGTACCTAGTACATTGCATATTTATCATTCTGAAGCCAATACTTCCAGGCAACTTATTCGATCCTGGTACATTTTTCATAAGGAATTAAACGTTTTTACAATTTTAGTTACCTTTTTTGGCTTTAAAGTAATTTTATTACACTTATTAGTATTAAATTAAACCTGGACTTATCATGCTTTTTTCCTTATTTTTATATGGCCACTCAGGACAATAAAATACCCAATTCTGAACAAATATTTAACAATGATTTCTATTACTTCTTTCTCTTATATAAAAGCCCCCATTTTTGCAGGTTCCTCATCAAAATTAAGTCATGTAAAAATTAAATTAGGTTGTTAAAAGTTGTTTTTCATTTCCTGTATTTTAATTTATAAAAAAATCTATATCAAGCTATAAAAGTAACATGATTGTAATTCTGCCATAAAATTAAATATCTATATAAATATTAAATATATTTGTGTGCTAATCTTAAGAGGATACGATTCGCGGCGCCTCGCACCTGGATTCATGCAAACGAATTTCTCATTTGTTTTTGACATTTACAGATCAATCACTGTAATTTTTTTAGTCATAATCCCAAGCCGAATACCTATGTCTGTGGTTTTCCAAAATCTTGTAAAATGTTTTTATTAACTAGAAATCTTTGTAAAGCTATTTGTTTGAAAAGCTAGAATCCTGTATAACTTTTGAACTCTAAAATTTAATGGAAAACTGGCACTTTGCCAGATATTTATTACCAGAACATGTCTTCGAAATTTCGTTGTGTTTCATCAGCAATTGTGAAGCATAAGTGAGAAATTCGTTTGTATGAAGCACGCTGAAAGGCGCTCCGAATCGTATTCTCTTAAGAAAAAAATCCTTAGATAAATATAAATGCTATAGGGTTCTTCACTCTACAAACATTGCCTGCCCTAAAAAAAACCACGAAGCGAACATTGCAAAACCTGGTCGATAGATTTTACTGCTTTGCTCACACAAAGCCATTGGCTCAAACTAGTACCTAGTAAAATGAAATTAGGCCACGTTAAATGTTCCGAACACATAAAAAAAACAATATAAGTAAGGTGTGCAAGTATGTCTTTACGTTGCGTGCAGTAAACATGCATGGATGTTACGCTGCACGCCTGTAATATTGCACAACCTCTAGAGCTGGTAAAGGTGGTGGAAAATCGATGTTATATCGAAATTAAGAAAAAACTAAGAATTTTTTTTTCTGACTGACTATGCAGTTGGCTGATTACTGCTTCACCCAGCTAATTGGGGAGAGACTCTGAAGGAGCATCAGCCCATATAGCGCCCAACGCTCAAGGGCTCCCCGCGGGGAAGCCGCTCTCGGGGGCGTCTCTTCGACTTTGGTCTTGTTTTGAACTTAGAATTCAAGATTTAGATAGATATAACAGTAAAATAAAGATTTAAGAACAAAAATAAATAAATAATCTCAGATGTTGCTTGTTTTTTGCACTTCAAAAACTCTAGCTTGTTTTCTTAAGGAATGCCCAAATTTACTATAACTTATCTATAGATATTTAATATCGAGATGAAATTAATTCAAGATCAAGACTGAAAAGATCAAAAATGTGATTTGTACCAAGTAGTCGTAGTTTAAATAAAGGTTTAGAAATATTAAAATTATAATTTAAAATCACAAAAGATGTTTTAAACACTAAAATATTATATGATATGTGTCTCAACAAGTAAGGATAGATGTTAAAAAACTCATAAATAAATATTAACAGATGCAATTATTAAAGTAAAAGTACACATATGACGAATAAAATTTACATTTAATCATTAAATTACAAGTTTAATTAGGTAAATGGGGTACAAAGAGCAAGGTGTAGACTACTCATATTTTAATTATATCATTTAATAACTTTCAGCTGCAACTTGACACAATTTAATGTTACCTACTGTTATAACTTATAGTTTTTGTATAATAAAAACTATAGCGTATCTATATTTTATTTTTAATTGTAGCGTTTTCTTCGTTTTCGTTTCCAAAACAAACATATGGTACATTTAATCAATACTAAATAATATTTCGAAGTAGATATACATATATCTATGAGGACAGTTTATTACATGCTTCTTTTACGAGATAAATGTGTCCTAAAAAGTAAAAAGTTGTCTAGTCTAGACTGTAGTCTGCATTAAATACCAGTTTGGCCAAAGAGAAGAAATTTTACTTCAGTACTTTTTACAAAAAAAATATTCTCAATATTATTAGTGCTTTAGTTGCCTGCGTAAAAAAATTACCAACCAACTCGTTGACTAATGAATTATTTACCTCGACTTTCTCTTCTATTCACTGAAGAATTTCTGCCTATAAAAACAGCTAAAAGCGTTTTCTTTGATATATTTGATGTATTTTTCTCTATTTTAAAAATATTACTTACATTATGAATTTACAAGCTGTCTATCGAGTAAAAAACAAATAATATTGGTATATACATCCTCGTCCCACTCACCTTCAATTTCATTTTGCCAAATAGGTCTCGCTTGATCATGTGCCTATTAAGAATAAACTAGTTGAAACATTTGGTTTTGGTTTTAGGTAAACAGACTTAAATATTTAGTGTATTACAAAATATGTGAAGAAACCTAGACTAAGACTAAGCATAGTATAAGAAATAAAATGCGAAGTCCGTCGTTTTAGCTCACTTCTAAAAAGAGAGGCCATATATTTACATCTGTTCTTTTATGATTATTTCCTTGCATTTTAACAAAAATTAAATATACCATTAAATATATAAATTTTAAATTGGGAGGATGTGGGATTACAGCAAGTCCTTGATGAATGTCAAGAAGTTTGCTCTAACAAGCTATATCCGTAGTTATGGTTTGTCCATGTGAAATTCCTGCGAAATATTCGATTTTTTCGGGATTAGAGTAGCCTATGTCCTTCTTCGTCTTTTCAACTATCTCTGTGCCTGTAAATTTCAGGTCAATTGTTTGTTTCGTTGCGAAGTCAAGAAAGGAAACAAACAAATTCACTTTTACATTTATAAGGTATATATGAAAATTAAATAAAATAAAAATATACGACATTCGATATCGATTATTTATTGGCACATCACTACACGTTACGTTGTATTGCGCAATGACGACGCGTCACTGAACGCCTCGACGACGCCTTGCTATGTGCATACTGACATTCTATGCAACTTGTATGTGTAAAAACTATCCTTTTCTTGAAATAACTAATTATAGAATATACAACCAGTAAAGAGTGGATGTTGTTCTATTATTGCAATCTACTGACGTCCACTGCTAACCGTAGGCCTCCACCAACGGCTTCCACAATGTACGATTCAGAAAAGCAAATAGTCAAGAGATTTTTCAAAAATAGTATTCAATAAGAATTTTATGCTAAGTTATAATATGTAAAACTACACATAGCATTTTTCTTAACAGAAAACAAATGAACGTACGTTTAATTTTTTATATTCCAAAATACCTATAGCATGATTCCCTTATATTAGTAGATCAATCTTAAATGCAGATCACTCTTTTGTTTATGACTAACTGATAATAAAGAAAAATTCTTTACATTTTCGTTCAGCTACTTTATATTATAGCGTAGCAACGATGAATATATATAAATTTAAATTTTCATAGTAATAGTTAGAATAAAATTACTCACTCACATGGTCAATAATAAAAAATAAAAAATGAATGATTAAATGTTTACATTTTAAATCGAAATGAAAACTGCATAAAACCTTTTCGAGGTTATTTAAAACCATTAAAATAAATTGTTAAAAAAGTATAACTTCAAATAAGTTAGTGGAAAATAAATGAAACTGTTTTTTAACTACCTGTGACATAAGTTTTAAAGCAGTTTTTAAAATTATTTATACATCAATGTGTATTCGTGACAGGAAGTCGTAAAAAGGAAAATAGTACTTCCTTTGTAGCACCTGAAGAAAGGATTGCCACATAAAAGCTGTGGGCGTTACCAAGCACCTGAAGAAAGAATTTGTAGGCCTGCCTACTGAATAAAAAACCGGTAACCAAAGTACGTAATGTACTTGCAATCAGCTAGAGTTTTCATAAAGTCTTACAATTGTAGTTTTCTGCAGATTTTAAAACAGGCAGGTCTCACTTTTAGTCGTTTTAGACCAAAAGTTTTATCTAGCTATGGAACAACATATGTCACAACGAGTTGCGAGTTAAAGTGCTCGGTTCCTTTAATAAAATGTTTCACATTACCTAACTGTTATTTGTATCTTAGAATTCTTAGCGCATGTGAACGGGATAGTTGGAGCTTACGATTTGAAACAACGCGTGTTCTTATCAAGTATTTTTATTAAACTTCGAACCTATAAATTTACTTTATCAACGGTCCGAAAGCATTTTTACTTTTGAGAAGAGCCGGCAAGAAACTCATTACCCAGTTAATCTTTTATATTTCTTTTGGGTGAACCACTAATTAGATTGTGGAGAATATTAAAACTGGTTTAAAAGATTTGGTACTAAAGCGAGTAGTTTTTATGTACTTGGGTTTCACAGCTTTAGTGCACTTGTAAACTTGGTATAGAATGGAAACCTCAGAACACGATTTCTGCTTCTCAGTCGTCTTTTCTTCATTCGCTCTGCGATTTGATCTTGTGATTAGACGCCGTTCGAACAACCGAATGACACCTTTCGGACATGATCCGAAGTCCTTTAAAATATGACAAGTTAGGGTAGACCTATTTAATTATAACATTTCAGCCCACGGATGACGATTTAAAGCAGCAATGTAGTGCATGATCATCTCGGAATGGGATAGAAAGCTTTAACTGACCTGTCCCTTGTCAAAATGTCTTTGGGACTCACCTCTGTTCCGAAGCCGACTGACAAATACGGAATCCTCCATTTGTCGACACAAAGAGCTCATCTCTGCAGCATCTTTGCGGGCTCGGACGGGGTCATTGGTTGGGTCCTTACACGGCTCTAAAATAGTACACAAATGTTGGTTTCGAAAACCATTGATAAAAACCTAAGTATGAGAAGCTGATTATTAACTGATTAAGGGATTTTAAACAGCATAATACTGTCTTTCTTAAGAGTTTCACTAGGAGAAATGCTTTATCGTCATCATATTTATTATAGTTTATTTTGTATTTAAGTTCCAGCTTTCCTAACCCTGTGTGATAAACATTGGTTACCAAAGCACAAACAGTTAAAAAAATTTATTAATGAGTTGTCCTGTAAAAACTTTTTGGGCCTTTATAGTAACTATACTATGTACTTACTAGATAAACAATTTAATCAGAGAGCTTATTGCAACCGGTCTCGAACACTCCAGACTAGAAAATGCGATGCAAAAAAGTATGCAAGTCGATCTTCTTAGTGAAATTACTTGCAAACATTTTACTCAACAAGTCTGTCGTACTCAGGACTGTTTACGATAATCTCCATCCCCAAGGTTTCATTTTTATATGATGAATTGCTATCAGTTTTCGTTTATTCGTTTCATTTTGTTAAGATAATCTAGAGACGTCAAAAGTATTTTTGGGTGTTCTTAGACGACCTTGTAGATATTTTCATTTTAGTTTTATTTAAGAATTCATGAATACTGCCTACTTGTATACCAGTTATATAACGTTTTATTTTGACAGAAAAAATATTAAATAGCTTCACCTATTTCATTCACTGATAATACTAAGCTCTTAAAGTTACATCACTAATCACTGCTATAATAATATAATACTCTCTTTATATAAAAATACTGCTAAATATTCAAACCTACAGGCTATCCGTTAAACGTTTAATAACTGTTTGTCTGTTGTCTGAATGTCTGTTTTACCTTACCTTTTTTATACAATCAAGAGAAAATTAACTATTTTAAAACAATATCTGTTAAATGCTACCAACATTTTTAAAATAAGTAAATTATATTGAAAAAGCACCGAAATAAGTTACGGATACACTTTATACGTCTTCTGGCCTTAGAGCCAGAAGAAAGTTTTTGTCGAGCGTCTAAAAAAAAATTTACTAGCAGACAAAACCGCAAGCAAATTACTAGTTTGACAATGAAAAAAAAATAAACCGCTTCCGCAACCGCTGTGGTCCCTTGACTTAAGCATGAAACCGTAATTGTATAAACATTATGTTATCAACACTGATAAGAGGCCGTTGACCCGACGTCGCTTCCTCATAGCCAGCCACGTGTTTCGAACGAGGTAATGGTTGAATAACATTAGCTTGCATGTTTCTTTTTATGCATTTTAAGCGCTTTTGCGTGATTTGCATGATTTTGAAAACCCGCTTGTGTTATCTTGCGAGTTATTGTATTTTAGTATTTTTAACTAAGTCGTGAGATACCTACCTAGGCTACTCGTCAAATTTTGTAGTATTTTGATTTATGTAGTTGGTGAAAGTAGGCCGTCCCCCACATAATTGTGTGTGAAAACAGCATGCGAAGTTAAGCAACGTAGAGGGCGGTCAATACTTGGATGGGTGACTGGGTGGTCATTGAGTCGAACTGTAATAGTATCGTTAGATATAATAGACTTTGACTACTGCTGCTAGAAGGGTACATACTGAATCACTTGACGTGCATTGTTTGACTGTGGTATTTTCTTGGTTGCATTGGTAAAGCTAGAGTTACCATTATTTAAATTAAAACAAATACGCTAATAATGTTTTTTTTTATCTTTTTTTTTGTTACTTTGTCGTTTGGACTACAAAAAGATTACAATAGCTACCTAGTTCGCAAACATTTTAGTAGGCAGCTTTAGGAGTATGAAGTACAATGATTAGGTAGGGTTTATAATTACAATAATACACACAAATTATAAGACCCTACAGTATGTAAATATTTATGTACCGTTAGTTAAATGTGCAACCTAAGTACAAAATAACTTATTATTCATTTATTAAAATAGTATATAAATTTATGTTTTATCGTTTTCTTCTTATAAACACTTACCTGTAGACACTTTTAATAACGTATATACATAACTAACTACACTTCCACCAGCTACTGTAGAAATTTACCACGGTTTTTTTTTGGTAAATCCAAATCCACCAAAAAAACTGTTTTCATAAACGGACAAACTGACTAAAATTCAAAATAAAATGAATAGGGACAACCTACCTGGAGCCTAACCCACTTTATTACGTATTACACTCCAGGGCACGTACTAGTGATGTAACGGAGTTTCACATTCGTGTTCGCATGTTTAAAAATATTCGCATTTGCGTATGTTTGCAATTTTTTTAACGAATTTAGTAACGTGGAACGCTGGCTGATAAGATGGAACGGAACATAAAACGTTACAAACTAAATATTTTTTCTACATTACGACGTTTTTTATTGCATTAAGTATGTTCGTTACAAAAAAAATTGCTTCTTCTTTAGTTACATCTGGCATACGAATAAATAAGATTCTAGCTGTAGATTGATTAGATTAATATTTTAATTTTGTCCTCGAATTCATATTCATATCTAAAACATGCTCGGAAATATTATCATTACTTTCCAAAAAAATATATATATTTACAGGAAAAATAAATCCAAATTTTTTATGACTAACTTGTATGATTTTACCCACAATATATTTATGCTTTTTTCACTGGTCTTTAGCTCGTAAACAGAATAAGTAACGAGGTGAATTTGAGTATCCATGTTAATATTATAAATGTGAAAGTGAGATTGTCAGTTTGTCCTCACAAAGCAACCAGAGCATCCAGCTTTGGCACAGGTGTAGTTGAAGGGACGAAAATAAGGTTTTATCCCGGAAAATCGAACAATTCTCGCAAGAATAACTAACCAAATTCTATGTGGAGTGGAGTTTTGGAAATTTATAATTACAAGCTTTAACGCAAAGATTGTTGAAGGGACGAAGAAGGATATAGGTGACTTTTTATCACAGAAATGTTCCCACAGGAATAACTATAACCAGATTTTAGGCAGAGGAACCATAGCTAAAGATATAGCTGATATAGCGAACTTTCTTACTAATATTGATGCAAGCTAAAATGAACTTTTTTTTAACCTTTATCTTTAAATATTAATAGAAGAATAAATAGCCGTCTGAGTTAGCAGTGTTAGTCCGTTTTGCATTCGACTGCAGAACCTGTGTGAACCTCCAGAACCTATTGTGTTACGGAACTTGGAATTGCGATTCTGACTTTCACTTCACTGGAATCGGGATTCTTATTTTTTGGTTTCAGGAAGATACTTAAAATTGCAAAATAATAAAACAGCGGTTTAAAAAACTTGTTAATGATTACGATACAAAGAAATAAAGCAAACTGTTTTATGAATATGTTTTAAAATTAATTCCTTATTTCTTTAACCAATTTTTTTCATTATCTATTATTTCTGGGAGTAGATAATTAAAGTAAAACTTTTCTTATTTAAATTATAATTTATCCTCTCAGAACTGATCATTGTGCTCAATTTTGTCGTAAATCAGTCCCTTTGTAGTCCACACGACGAAGTAACAAATTTTTCTCTTAGTGACGTGAAGTTGACCCTAATAAAAATAATAATGATTTCTTTTTTATGACTCATATTTCGTTCAAGAAACTCACAAAAAAGTACTTTTTTAGCTTGATGGCTTCAAAAGGTAGCATATTTGCAATTGAGTATGGAAATTTTACTTCTATTATATAATCTTCCCCAATAAGTTTGCAGCTTTATAATTTTATGTGGACCAATAAAAAGGGCCACACGCAAAAACTACTAAGTTAAGAAGCGGCAGGCCGCTTCCTTTGCTCTGTCAGCCATAGTTCATTATCGCTTTGATCTATTGTCTTTTTGTAGCTGGAGTTTTCTTCTTCTGTCATTGACAACTTAGCCACGAACTCCTTTTTTTTATTAAGTTCATCTCTGGATATATCTTCTTCCAGCTCCCATACATTATAATGTTCATTGGGATAACATCTTTCTCTTTTTTAAATATTTTGCTTCAAAAAAAAACTTTGTTCTTTTTCTGACATATTCTAAATGTGTCTTACTTTTTCCCGTAAAGCGCTTTGTAAACTGTCCTGGGCTACAATTCATCAGCTTCTTTTACAATCCAGTTTGCGTTGCTGCTTCACTATTCCATGATATTACTGCGCCGAAACATCTTCCTTTCATTGCATGAAACTGAAAACCCAGATCACAATGCAACTCAAAAACTGTTGATGTATAGCCAAGTCGTTTGTAAAAGAAGCCAAATAAAAAAACCCCGAACGCACAGCAAGCACAGCGACGAATGAAACAAGGGGAACATTGTTTAGTTCGCTCGTTCGCAAGCAGTTATAATTATCTGTGTGAGTGAGACACACTTTTAAAAATACTAACTATCTGATTTTTTAAAATGTTAGCGTCCTGGGCGTCACTTACTCCATTTTGCTATCAGTGAGGTATTGATTTTAATTAACTAATTATCTTGATCTATTTATATGAAAAACGTTCATCTTTTTACTTTATGGGTAACGGCCATCGGGAAATACATAGTAGTCCCAGTTTGTGATTTAATGCAACGTATTAACGTCAGCTTATCAAAATTTAAACCTCTTTTTTCTCATGTTTCATACAAATACATAAATGACACAACTTATGACCTATTTTTGTATTAAAATAGATAAATCTGAATCCCATTCTAGGCGATAAATATCCTTCGCATTGGCATTCGCATCGGCATTCGCATTCGCAACTGCTTAAGAATCTACATACGTTACATCACTAGCACTTCATTTTTCAATACTATAGATATGTATAGTACAGTACCTATATTAAAAATAAGTGTTTACAGGTTAAAATTACCTTCCTATTTCCATTCTTAAAAAAATTATAAAATCTGTTTTATAAATCCGTTATTATGTGATCAGTAACTGGTTTTTCATGCGATTCTCTGTTCGTTTGCGGATCATTATAATGGCAAAACAATAAGGCAAAAGGATTTTATATTTTTTATAGAATAGGAAATAGGTAAGTATTTTTTTACATTCTTTTCAATGTACAAAAAACCTTTGTAAATCATTTAGCCAAATAACTTATACATATTAAATATTTAAAGCTAAAAAATAATTAAGTAGGTACATGAAACATACATTCCAAATTTGACTAAGTTAAATTCAATCGCATAATCTATTAAAATACGTTACCTTTTTGAATGAAAACTCGCAGCTTCCTTCTCCTCTTAATGTATGTTCTATCGATTAATTTCTGTAGGTTGTTGAGTGTACAATAGTATAGGCTATGTAATAGTATGTGTATGGGTTGTTTAAGGATTTAAGCCATTGAAACCCATTTTTTAAGTATGTGGTATCGATTATATTAGGGAGGTTATTGTAGAGTTTAATAGTTGTCTGCTAGAATAATGCGGAATGGTCTACTGTGATAGAACGTGAACTGTGAACAATGTACACATGCTATATAATAATGTTTGCATGTGTAATTTAACACAGCATAATAATGCTGATAATATTATATTGTTGCAAAACACTACGTTGTTGTTATGCGAAGGGGGCCATAGTAGTGCAGCATTATAAGTAGTAAGTATATAAGTAAAGTAATTCTGTTAAAAATAAACATACGTAGGAGGAATAGTATAACATACCTACTGTAATGTTAAATAATATGACGTGATGCAATTAATGCTATAGGTATGGTGGGAGAGATAAAATGCATCGTATAACACATTAGCAATACTCCCAGAATAGTGTGTGTGTGTGTGTGTGTAATATCATTGTAGTAGTGTGACATCTAGTAATGTGTAAAACGTTTGTGACAAAATATGATACAAAATGTAATTGAATACACTTACCGTCGCGGCTCATGCCCAGTTTGAGGCATTTCTGAAGTCTGCAATACTGGCACCGATTGCGGTTCACTCTGTCGACCACGCAGGCCTTGTTCCGGGGACACTGGTAGTTCACAACTGAAAAAATTTACTGTATTAATATTTTACATTTTGTAACAAAACGAAGGACTTAAATTATTTCGTACCCAATCAGTTTTGTTCAAACATTGTACGTCCGTCTGTCGTTCGTTCGATATATTTTATGTTATATGTTGTATTTTAATTATTGGAAAATATGTGTTTATTTATTTTAATTCTAATAATGTTTATATACTTGTATTACACGTATATTTCAATGTAACTTCATGTTACAATTTGCCTAAAACGTATTTTTTTTAATATATATAAAAAAACTTGCTTTTACGCTACCAGAGAAAAAGCAAGATTGCTGTTTTGTATTTTTGAATTATTGGAAAACCTCTCTGTTGAAAAACCATGCGCTCAAAATAAAAGCCTCAAATCCAGCCAATACAACAAAACAAGACCCAATACAACGTCACCAAGGCTGATAGACATCTATACTATTAAAAAACTGGTTGCCTGTAAAGTCGGTATACGGGCGAAAGTTTTACGTGACAATGATTTTATGTCTGTCTCTCTCGCTCTTAGGCGGGCGCGTGCCTCTCACTCGCTCTCATTGTGAGCGCATAACGTGAGCGGAGCGTAACGCAGTTTCTTGAAGTGTCACCCGGCAAACCAATTTATAAGACGTTGTCACGTCAAAACTTTAACAGTTGTCTGTCTGTACATTTAGAAAGATATTTTTGTTCGGACAAAAATATTGTACTTAGTCATTTGAACTTCCAAAATCATCATTTTTTTCTGTTTAGACTCTTAATTGCGTAGTAACTACTCGCCCGTTTTTAGGGTTCCGTACCTGAAAGGTAATTAGGAACCCTATTACTAAGGTTTCGCTGTCCGTCCGTCCGTCCGTCCGTATGTCACCAGGCTGTATCTCATGAACCGTTACAGTTAGACAGTTGTAATTTTCACAGAAGATGTATTTCTGTTGCCGCTATAACAACAAATACTAAATAAACAGAAAAAAACTCGCACTTGGCCGATTTTTTTAATAGGCTTTCCACCATATAAGGTTTCAATAAATAGTACTGTACGTATAATAAAATATATAAGAGAAGATAAAAGGTTTGTTAAATTAAGACAAAAGCTGACCTGTACTCTGAGACCTCCTGAAGAATCCCTTGCACCCCTCACATGTGATCACCCCGTAGTGCACCCCCGACGACTTGTCCCCGCACACCTTGCATGGTATTATCTCGATTTGGGCTGAAACAATAAATAATAACACTTATATTAGTTTATTTTGATTATTTATGTAATTTATATTTAGAAGAATAGCGCTGAAATAGTAAAAAAAAATGTTAATTTATTCTTTTATAAATAATTTACTACTTACTAATAAAACATTTACATCTAGTTTTAGAGTCATAAATATATTAGGTAGTAGTAAAGTATCACTTTCTACTTTAAGATACTTCTTAGAACAAAGACATGGTTAAAATATATTTGAACTCAGGCCAGATCCCGAACCGGCGACCTTTGTAGAAACTGTCCAAGCGCGTGCAGCCTAACCAACTGAGCTTCCGAGGTTAGGCAGAATATAAAGGTAATACGAGTTTATACAAATTATTTATACACTAGGAGCTCATAAGCTTCAAAGATGTACATACATATGGTTTGTTTCAAAATAAGTAGTCCTGCCCACAGACATTTTAGATTTATGTCTATGGTCCTACCTGTTATGTTGCAGCTCCAGTAAATCACCCTCACTTATAATTTTACCTATTTAACGTTTTTCTTAATCCGATATTTTAGTATATAAGAGTAAGAAAAACCTTTAGTTAGAGAAAAGATAACTTTAATTTGTTTTAGTTGATAAAATAGCAGAATACTTTATATTTTATTAAGAATTTCCTATAATAAACGTAATTTACTTCTCGGATTACAGCAGCAGCATATATAGTTATTCTAAATAAGCTGAAAGAATAAAGAAACATCAGTTGTAAAGTAACACAACAAAACTGTTCTAAATTCTTAATTCGTTGACACTTTCATAGGCTTTGAAGCCTATATTAGTTATTACAGTAAAATTCCAGAAGTTGCGGGATCTGTAAAATGTAATTTGAAGTGTCTATTTTCCCACGCAAGAAATCCAGAAATGCATTCAAATTGGAAGCCGACTAACTGTTCTATTTGTTTATAAACACAGTTTAAAATTTGAATTTTATCTGGTAGCCAATTTTGTTGTTAGGTTCATCGACCCCGAGGCAAGGTCGGAGCGCGGTCGATGACTTAATCTCCATGCTTGTGTGCGTATAGTCACTTACACATAGACCTTAAGGAATAAGGATGGGAAATGTCATTAATAAATAAATATTAATTAGCATTTATCGTGTTTTTTCTATTGTATATATTTTTATCTTTGGCGCAA
Organism: Apoda limacodes; assembly: GCA_946406115.1. Classification (NCBI taxonomy): domain Eukaryota; kingdom Metazoa; phylum Arthropoda; class Insecta; order Lepidoptera; family Limacodidae; genus Apoda; species Apoda limacodes. The sequence continues at coordinate 47,166,366 of OX291540.1, forward strand.
TAATAAATAAAACAATCTCAGTACTAAGTGTGTGTTTTGTTTTTTACAATTAAGAAAAGATAATTTTTACTGGCCACTTGTTATAGAATACGCAAACGAGATAGAAAATAAATAAAAAAATGGGTGTGTCAGCTCCGACACACTCGGACACACGATTGGAGTTTACTCTCTCTGTCTCTCTCGGTCTCGGTCTTTTTTCTTTTAGTTTTTTTTGTTCGTAGACTGCGCAGACCCTCCCACTTGCACTTGACCGTTTTTTATGTAAACAGTTTCAGAGATATAACTCTTTTTAGGCCATAATCTGAAACAATGGTTTTGATGAGATCTAACATGTCTTCAAAGAAACTGCTAGTCTACGATCAATAGTTACGGAAATAAAAAAAGCCCTTTCTAGTTACATTTGTAACCCAAAAAAAAATCTTAATGAGATCTATCACTTCTGTAAGGAAACTTCTTTTCAAGATCAATATTTACGGAGATATATTCCTTCCTAGTTTGACAACTATTATCCGGAATAAAGATTATGATGTGACCTATTATTTCTGTAAGGAAACTGCTAGTCTTAGATCAATAGTTAAGGAGATATAGTCCTTTTTGATTTGACAGCTGCCATCCGAAATAAAGATCATAATGAGGTATGTCACTACTGTCAAGAAACGAAAATAAATTTTCGAAAATATATTCATTTCTAGTTTGACAACTGTCATCGGGAATAAAGATCTTGAGATCTATCATTTATGTGAAGAAACTGCTAGTCTAACATCAATAGTTACGGAGATATAATATATAAGATAATAGCTACCCATTCTAGTTTGACAGCTGTCATCATAAATATAGATCTTAATTAGGTCTATCTCTACTGTCAAAAAACTACTAGTCTACGATCAATATTTTACGAGATATAACCTTTTCTAGTTTGACCGCTGTCATCCGAAATAAAGATTTTCATGTAATCTGTTATTTCTGTAAGTAAAGTTCTAGTCTAACGTCTAGTCTTCAGTTACGGAGATATAGCACTTTTAAATTTGAAAGCTGTCATCCGAAATAAAGGTCTTTAGAGGTCTATCACTATTGTCAAGAAACTTCTAGTCTACGATCAATATTTTACGAGACAGCTCCCAAAAGTAAACTGCAAAACTTACTTTCCTCTAGTAACTTACTGCGTATTTCTTTTACATTTACTTTTTCATGAGTATTTGTTTATTGACGTAAAATATATTCACATTATCTCGTGAACTTGTTTAAAAACGCTGTAATCTTTTGTATCGCTCACGTGCACATGATATTAAAGAACTGTTTGAAACAGTCATAGGTATGCGGTAAGCGGTTAAATTCTGAAATTTTAAATCAGGGATACCGGGCCTTAAACAATAATTTCAGAAATGGCTACGGAACCCTACACTAAGCATAGCCCTACATGCTCTTGACCAGATTTTTATGACAATTCCGTTTCATTTTTAAATTACTAAAACATGTAATTCTATTAAATTTGTATTGACTCAAAGGTTGTAACTGTCTGTCTGTAGACGAAATATGGTCTAATGCGTTTTTAATTACATTTTCAATGACATCACAAATAAAACAAAATGATTATCAAGAATGGCACGTGTATAGTATCTAGTTCACTTTAGTATATAATCATACTAGCTTTTATGACCGGCTTCACACGCTTTTCAATTATATATGTTCCAAATTTCAGTGAAACTGGATGCCCCGTTGCGACAGGTTCTTCGTTGTTCCTTTACAGTGTATTAGCACTTATAATATTAGTTTTATTCTTAAGCTGGTGATTACCACATCATGTGGTAGACAGCCTCTTTTCACAAACCATTTGCTTGCTATTGTCTTTCTATGTGGCAGTCCATGGCCATGTCTGGCTGGAAAAAAGTGGCTTAGTATATCCCATAACGCCTTAAAGTCGTAAATTCCAACTTTGAAGTAATAAGTGGTTTAATGAACCACCAGGGACAGAATTCTACCTGCAGGAAGTCCTTATATTTTTATGTATGTAATTTAATTATATCTCCCTTGATTCTCTGAAGAACTGTGTTTATTAGGTTAATGCAGTATGGGCGCATAACTCGACTAGAATTCATATATTTGCAGTAAGTAACGCTTAAGCAGTGTGTTAATGGGCAGAGAGCAGAAAGATACGTCGAAAACGGAAATTGTAACGTAATATTTAACTTATATGCGACATCACAAATTCCATGCAGACTAAGTTAGTGTAAAAAACAAACTATTTCGCATTCCTTACCTTCTATTTCGATTTCAAAAAGCAAGACCCTAGATTTTTCAACTGTAAATCCCGTTATTTTAGCTACAATGGACAGAATAAGCGTAAACAATTATATTAGTTAGTAAATGGAAAAACAATTGTCTTTAGAACTTTTTGTGTCAAAATATATTACTCAACAATGAGCGATGGTTGCGCTGACCATACCTCTGTGTCGAAACAGCATTGTTGGCTATTTAGCAATATCCTATGTCCATGTACAAATTGCAAAATAAACGAAAAGTGTAAACGAAAACGATATATTTTTAACGATATTTTTATCTTTATAAATTGAGCTATAAGAAAGAAAAGTACTTAGACCCACATAGGCTGGCCATAAGTATTTGTAGGCTTTATAGTTACAAGCTAGACAATACAGAAATGGAAGTTTCAGAATTGAATTAATAATGTATGCTTAATAAAACAACTTCAATATAACGCTTTTTAAGTTTTCTTAAGTTTACCCTGTTATTCGTTGGAAATAATTTATAAAATCTACAGTACGTTTAGGACGAACTCTGTTATGGTGCCCCAACTTGCCATGGATTTGCCCCGCTGCACTTACTCAGCTGATTGTGACGTCACAGGTAAATGACCTTACTAAGCACCGTACGAAACTCGTTTTGAACTTTGGATTTATCCTAAACTGTCTCACAACTGGCTGTGACGTAATTTACCGAAGATGTTCAAGATGGATTTTTGTGCTTTAAAGTAATTTTAGTTTGAAAATTTTAATTCATTATTTTGCTATGAAATAATAAGAGCATAATAAACTATTGCGACGTTTATCTACGGAGTTGGTCGGAGGTAGGTATGTACACAGATTATATAATACTATACTAGTAGTATGAAGAATGCCAACAAGTGTGGGGCTCCATACAGTCCACTACAACAAGTGTGGGGCTCCATACAGTCCACTACAACAAGTGTGGGGCTTCATACAGTCCACTACAACAAGTGTGGGGCTCCATACAGTCCACTACAACAAGTGTGGGGCTCCATACAGTCCACTACAACAAGTGTGGGGCTTCATACAGTCCACTACAACAAGTGTGGGGCTTCATACAGTCCACTACAACAAGTGTGGGGCTCCATACAGTCCACTACAACAAGTGTGGGGCTCCATACAGTCCACTACAACAAGTGTGGGGCTTCATACAGTCCACTACAACAAGTGTGGGGCTCCATACAGTCCACTATCGCCTCCGTTAAACAATTTTTGCTTTGTCTCCGACTAAAGCTTTTTCTAGGTACTTGTATTAAATTTTTTAAATTTTAAGTATTTGAAGAAAAATAAAATTAGTGATTAGCTATTTTTAGAACGTTATGTATCGTTTCTTAAATTTAATTTAAGTATGTTTTAAATATATATTTCTGCTATAATTGTCTACTTTCAGTAGTAATACTATTGAAAACTAACTTTATCTTGAAACAATACAAAATATTTCAAAAAAAGGTTAACAAATAGTTTAATTTTTAATGACATTAGGTTTGAACAAATATGATTGACATACTCAGTTCGATCTTTTACTTTACGTGTTTTGTCTACGGATCTATAGAAAAGTAAGTAAAGCAGTAAGGTAGGTCATAATTACCTCAGTCCTCAGATATAAAAGAGAGGGTAGTAAGAGAACATGATTGCCTGTAAATTTTTGCTTAAAATACCAGTTATAGTAGAGAGTTTTAGTAGAGTCGATTTTGTGCATTAAAGAAACGCAGTCGAACGCATTTTAAATAAGTCAACGACACAATCAAACGTAAAAATCAAACTTCGAACAAGAATCTAGTTCCAAATTTGAATTTGAATTTTAATCTAGCGGCTTGGAACGTCGTGGGTGAACGACCGCAGTTGTCCGAACTAGCATATTCTATGCCACGATAACTATGTAGTCAGCATTTTCTAACATAGCATCTAATAACACTGTTATAGAGTTCTAATTTGATTGTGTTTAATTGAAATGATGCCATTGGTTTGTATGGAAAATAGTATGAGTTTTCATAGCAAAGAAATTTATTAGACTAAAATTATTTAGATTTGAAAATACGAATGAAGAAAGATTTTCTTTTATATCTTTTATTTTGTTATTTATATACTCTAAAGCTAGTAATTTACGACGTATGGGATAAATATAAAGCCACCTTAGTCCAGCCAGATACTTTCAGGTGCAGAGTTGCGGCGTAAGGCTCAACACCTGTCACGCTAAAAAGAGGCTGTATCCCTACATTATGATGTGGGTGTGTGTCCAGTCCGTTACTGGTTACCCCCTAAACTAAATTGGACAAATACCTTATAGTAAATTACAAAAAATTGATGTTAAAGTCGCCTGCTAAGCTACAGAGGCTGGCAAAATTATTATATTTTTTAATTTCTTTTCAAATGAAAACTAAAATTTTTATTTCTATGTACTGTACGTAACAACGTATGTATTATGTAATTTTCTGTTACTTTTGTGCACTAATTACTAAAAAAAACTTTTTTTTTACCATATTGATTTAATTACCAATTAAAATCTAAATTTGCTTATGTTTATGTTTTGTAAAATTTCCTTAGACACTTTTGAGTACTTTTATATGTCATGCTCAAAACGTGTAATTTGTGTTTTATATTAGGGTGTTTACAAAATTTTAATGACATTTTCGGTCCTCTTTAACTAGTGTTATTTTTTTTTAGCGCAGCGCGCACATTTTCAATAGTTTTAATTATTAAAGTTTATAATTTCTATAGCACAAAATAGAGTAAAAATAATTACAGTTCTATAATGATTTGTTGACGCGAATTGGTGATCATTTATCCGTTTTGGAATGGCATCGGAATTTTATGGTGGTGCAATAGTTATATTACTTGTAAGCTTTCAATACAAGTCAATTCTTATAAGTTCCTAGTAGGCACTTAATTTTTGTTAAGGTAATTCGTTTTTAGTATTTAATATTCCTATAATTATTATATGTCTTTATTATGTACTTACCTTTAACAGTTTTATAATTCCAAATCTCCCTTATATTATGTAGCTGTTCAAAATATTCTTTCGTTTTTGCGAATGTTTTGCAAGAGTTACTCGACTATTTCTTAGCTCAGTTAATCAAAATATTTGTTTTTGTTAATTTTATACACATTTGTTTTTGTTAATTTCACAAATATATTTCTAAATATATAAATCGTTTATAAACAACAGTTTACAAACGATTTTATTCAAAGGATTATATTTAGTTTTGGCTTCGGATCAGTATCGTAATGTTCTTGTTACTGCGGCCATCGAACCCTACGATCCATTGTTACAATAAATGTATTGTAATTAACTATGTTTCAACAACATTGTTAAGTATAACGCGATAATACATTGTATTTTTTATTTCTTCGCTAAGCACGGGCTGAATTTTTATCATTGCCTTTTTTTAAATATGTATTTGGCTTTTAACATTAATAATTGCCGGAATTTCTTGTATCGAGCGCCTCCAAAAAACTATATCCCTCTCATATTAGAATCAAATACAAAGTGAAACTCAGGGAACTTAAAAGATTATGGCAAACTTATTTCGTATGAAAAAAATCTACTGTGTTTACCCTTAAATTTATTATCGTAACAACTAAAGACAAGTAGTCGTTATATTTATAAATAAAATAATAATTGTCTAAATTCGGAACACTGCGTTCTAAACATAAACACTACTGATCATTTTCGATGTCGCAATGAGAAGCGATGAGATGACAACAGCAGAGATTTGCCACAAGGACGTTTTTAGCATTCTATGGCACTAGTGATGTGCTGTGTGGGATAGAATTATACATTTTTCGTAAAAGTGTATAAATCGTTAGGTATAAAATAGATTAAGTATTTTAATATCTATCTCACATGTCTTAAACTATTTTGTCTGATTATCTTTAATATTCAATAGTAGTTAACAAAACTATGTAAATAGATAACTAAGATAATACAAATAATCTGTTGTTTATTAATATACTATTACCTATGTTTTAACTTTTAATTACACAAAAAATCGATAAATTGGCAATTCTGGAAGTAAAGTTTTATTAAGTCGGTTGCTGCAACATTGTTTCTGAAACAGTGAACATGGACCAAAATGGACTGATATATGACCATTTCTGTTATATCGCCAGTTATAGAGTTATAAGTGATGAAATGAAACAGCTGAGTTAGAATAATATTCTCTCGAGAGTTCCTGAGAAACTATGACAAATAGGTAAGTCAAGACTTTTTCATCAATAAAAAATATATATATATACTTTTATCGATGACTGTCTATTTTGATATGGAAAGATGATAAATGCCTTATTCATTATCCATACCGATTCAAAGTACCGTCTTATGTTAAATTCATTATTGTTTTAACTCAGCAACAACGGTAAGTCTTCCTATTAAATTGTCTACTTTTACAAAACAAGAAACTTGATTTCTGATACAGACTTGCTACATGTCACTTAAATATTTTATAGAAGAAAAGGGAGCTGTTATTAGTTGATCACTTAGGAAAAAAATAATAAATATTCTTGTATGTACGTATTTAAGTTTGTTGTTCCAAGTAACAAATTCAGTATATATTTATGCATGTACATATCAAGCAACAGCGAATAAAAATTGTTGTATAAGTTGTGCTTAAAATTTGTATAACTAAATATCTGAATACCAAATAGCACAGCATAATCAATTTTACATTGTTCCAAAAGTATGAGATTTATTAAAATATATTCAAGCAATAGTGATTTCATTGTACCTATCTACAAAATTGAACATACACTTTGGCAGACATTTTTGGTCCATTTCGAAATAACATCGCAAAATGTAATTTATATATACAATATTATACTAATTCTCACCAAGGAAATTTAGTGACTTACACATACGTAATACATTATATAACTGTGAATATAAAAAAATATATTTGTGAACCTATCTTTTCATGACGATATTAGTTGATTTTAAAAACAAGATTTAAAAATTTAGAGGTGGGGGATGGGATAGAATTTCTTTAACTTTGGAAGCTACTAACTCGCTAAACCTACCTTAGTTAACACGGTATGGAGAGCTTACCCTAAGAAAAAATATTTGATTATGTCCGTTCTGTTTTCGTCATTTGGATACAGAAACTTTAAAAAGTGTAATGATTTACAATATCGTTCTCAATTTTTTTGGTCAGTATTTGACGAAAAGAGTTCCCAGTCTTTTCGACGAGAACAGGGCAAATACGCTGAAACCGCCAATATTATAGGATAAATTATAGAAAGAAATGCTGTTAAATCTACGCTCGTTAGGCCCAAATTCGTTTACATAGGTTTATATAGGCATATAGTTTAAATAAAAGCTAAGAGAAAAATACGTAAATACCTACTTTAAAAAAAATTACTATGTGCATAACATTATGTTAAACTTTGTTATCACTATATCAGATTGCAAAATCGAATACAGACTTCGTTTGTACGATACGTAACAAAGTGACGTATAACCAGCACGGCATCACAGAGGCAACGACCTGTCAGATAATGCTCACTACATTTATATTTAGAATGTCTGTCCTATAAAATACCACTTTATTTTAATTTTTTTTAATAGTTTCATTATTTTCAATTTAGAATTAGCTCTAACTAACAGTTTCATTTCATCTTTTAGATTTTTTTAAAAACTTGAAGGATTAAATGGCAAAGGAAAGAACTTTTAATACGTTCGTCGTGTCTAGGTTGCCAGGCGTTCGGATAAAACCGGACACAGTCAGGCTTTTTGGTTGCGTGTCCGGCTAAATAAGACGGTACCCGGCCTGTCAGGCTTTTGTAAGGATTAAAATTTTATCTTTTTTATGCTAAATAATAAAAATAAACACTTGTTTTACTTTAAAAAGAAAATTGACGTGTTACACTAAGACTAAAAAATTAAAGATGTCCGGCCTTTTTACCTAAATGTCCGGCTAAACTGACTGGTCTGTCCGGCTTTTCAGTTTTAAGACCTGGCAACCCTAGTCGTGTCAATACTTACGTCTGTATACATTACGCCCTGCTGGCATATTTTAATTGATTCTGATGTTTTTTTTTAATTTTATCTGAGTAATTAAGTACTCTACTAATGACTTTCTAGCCGTAATAGTATTCGCTATAACACAGATGAGGTAAAAGGTCTTATACTCGTACTAGCTGTTCCCTGCAGCTCCGCCCGCGCTTAATTCGTTGATCGGCGTGGGATCCCTGCGGCATTTCCTTGTGTTTTAGTTATATAAAACTTTACCTTATCCACAGGAAATTTGGTTATAGTAATTCCTTTTGTTAAGCTATTGATTTTTTCCCGTTAAAATTTTCATATCTATGTCCATCTCCATATCTTCAGTTGTCTATGCGCCTAATTTCAGCACAATTGGATGCACCGTTGCGACGTGACAGACGGACAAACAAATAAACTCACTTTCGCATTTATAATATTAGTATGGATAGTACCTACTAATAGTTGCATTTTTTGTGCTACGCTCGGGTATGTTTCTGTTAGTTATACGGAACGTAGAGTTTTCAGTGGCCTACGACGCCATAAGAAGATATTTATACTACGCCTCGCATGCGCCTTATTATATCTGTCTTATAAAACATAATTTGGTTTATTCAGCATATGATTTAAAACAACTGTTATTGCGCGAGTAAATTTAAACTAAGCAGGCTTTCATACATTCTAAGAGGTCTGGGAAGCTGCACGTTTTTATACAAAATGGGATAATGTCTTTCGCCCCTAAACTCACTCCGGTTTTCTAACCTTAAAATTGAATTAAAAAAATATTAAATGGCAGAAATATATGACAACAAGGATATGTATTATTTCGTCCCGCAAAACATTTTTTTTTATTTTTGTCACTACGCAACGACAATTTCATGCTTTTATTCCCTTATATTTTTGTTTTAACTACACAGTCCTCTTAAGTTGAGTATAAAATTGTTGAATTACTAAACATTATTTTTTACGAGTTCTAATTTATTCTATTAGTTACGCGTAGTAAAAAAATTTTAAAAAAAAGGAATTTCTATAACTTCGTAGGGTAAATTTCACAAACCTCCTATTCATCACCCGTTTACGATTGTGGCTGTCCCATAAAAATTTGAAATATAGCGTGATTTTAAAAGAAGTCGATTAAGAATAATAACTGCCCCAATACACTTCAAAGCGTTTGAAAGCCATTCCTTTTACGAATAGGTCTACTCTTTCAACGCCAAATTAAGTTTAAAAACAACAAAAACGCCCATACAACTAAAGTGCCGTCGCTCCTCAGTAAAATTAGACCGCGCCCTAAAATAAAAGTGACAGCTATGTGTGACGTCACACGCACGTCACTGGTCACTGACCGGCGACACGTGATCCTAATTAAGTTATGGAATGTTTATTTTTTTCCTTTAACGACTTCAATTATTTTAAATAAAATGGCCAATGTGGCCTGATAATTAGTAAAATGAAAAATGCTGTGAGCACTTTTTCGAATTTTAATTAACAGCTGAAAATAACAGGTATTGATTGCGATCTAAATTTATATGAAAATGTGGCCAGTGTTTTGTATCTTCCAGAGTAAATATATATTTTTTTTGATCAGTGTGTAGACAATTTGTACAAAACAGTAAAATTCATTACATAGAAACGGCCCGTAAGTACCTGGTTTTAACTTATAATAAAGTAGATATTTTGTCTTTACTTATTACAATATTATTAAGAAAAAAACCGGTCAAGTGCAAGTTTTATTTATGTTGCATTATTTTTTGATTTTCTATAGACAGAGATTTCAGTATAATCATTTTAAGTTTAAAGCTTGTATGTAGGTATTACCGTTTTTACGATGCAGCAATAACATGTTTTTTGTAAAGAGAATGGAGACCCTTAATTTTTTTTTTTTAGTTTTTATTACCTATTTGTTTAGTTTAAAATCCGCCATCATTTTTTATACTGCAACTACTCCGATCTAAAAGATGAAGGTAGGAGATAGAGACAGACAGCGTAAGCTTAGTATGTAATACAGCTTCATTGGCACTCTTATAGGTAGGTACGCAACCTAGAAAAACAAAATGTAAATGTAAAAAACTAAAGTATCACCTACAGTCGGTGTTTATTAAATTAACTCCATCCTTACCTTGAACTCGCAGTGAAACCAATTTAGTTCAAATGCGCCTTAATTAATTTATGTCATTCTCTCACTAAACTTAAATTTGCTCAAAATTTTAAACAACCATTTTAACTGTCTTTGAAAGGTATGTTTTTAATAGCTACAAGGTGGTAAACAAGCTTACAGCCCTTATGTTAAGTGGTCATGTTAGTATGGTTAGTCTGTGAATTGAAGATATTTTACGTCAGTATACTATTAGGCTATCATAAATCCCAAACATTTACCTGTTAATTATCATTTTCTATAAAGAGAAAAATAGACTAATTTGTTGTTTTCGTATTACTTGTGTTTTCAGAAAAAGCTCGAATAGTCGAAGAATAAAATATAGAAGTACAATTGACAACATTCACGGTAAAAAAAACCCGTTTTGAAACAATACTTGACATGCTGATCAATGAATCAATCGATATCAATTACACTTTAAATAATATAAATTCTAACCCAAATCAAATTTGCTTTGCAACATGTAATTAACACTCATCAAACACTCGCTTGACATATTTAATGAAAATTATGAAACAGTACCCGTCAATAACCTCTCATAGCAATCTAAGCACAACATCGCCTTAAAAAAACAATCGAAGTCAAAGTGCAAAGACAGCAAGTGCAGAGCAATGACCTCGGCCTAAAAGTTACACGTGCATCATGCACTCGGCATTAAGAGCCGGAACATGCATTGCTATCATAGACAAAAATAATCTTTAATTAATATTAATTAAAGTCTATTTTTGAAGTCCTAACATAATTTCATCCAGACTATCAAATTAAGAAAGAGTACATTCAAGGAAAAATCTTTATTTAAAAATAATTTGAATTTTTTTTTGTTTATAATATTTAATTTCTTTTGTAAATAAATGTCCAGTTTTTTTTATTGGTAATGAATATTTCCATATAATTTTTAAAATAATGAAGTTTTTCGTCGTGAATTAAATTGCAATAGACCTAAGGTATGTTAGTGTAACCTAAATTTTTAATCAATTAACACAAATTTGAAACAAAGAAAAACCTAGTCTAATAGTGGAAATTAATATGTAGGGCACAAACATTTAAATGCAATTTAGAACGACACAGATAAACTAATTGTGACCAAACATGCAGTTTTTGGGTCAGGTGACGTAAAAATCTATATACCTACGATATTTATGCGTAATACCCCATTTCAAAATAAAATTTTCTGTCATTCATTATACAATACAGTATTTATGTAAAAACGCAGAAAAATAACAAACAACAACAAATTGTTTTTAAGAGACATAACTCATTTTGTGTAATTTTCATTTAAATCGACAAAATCTTTTTGAGTAAACCAGTACATATGGGAAAATATTTACAAATCTGAAGTGTGCAACTATTGGAAACTTAGATGCAGTAATTGTTCATGAGTTAAGTTAAGGGTTTAAATAATAACTCCGAAACATTCCACCAACAAAAAAAACAAATATAGTCAAGCCAGCTTTATGGTTTTAAATCAGTATCTTAATTTTTAAATAGGACTAAATATATATAGGTTGTGGCTTAGGGGTTTCGAATTTGCCTAACATCTGTGGGGCGGAAACTTAAGCCCGGCTTGCACCAATGAGACTTTTTCTTGATTTGTCAAGTACATTGATTATTTACACCACTGGCTTTCCGGTGAAAGAAAACATCGTGAGGCGTCAAAAAGAGGCATATATGGAGTACACAATACAATCCAAAAAATACCCTCAAACTCAAATATTATTACACAGAAATAATTTGATCCTGGACAAGAATTCAAGATATGTAGGTTATTTTTATCGAACTTAGCGAATCGATTACTTCAAGCAGATAAATCAGCGGTAAACAACTAGTTCTTTAGTTCGTTAGTTCTTTAAGATTATATAAATAGTAAAGTATATAAAAACAGTTTAATTTTATCGTTCTTCACATTTTGATTCTTAACTAAACTTTGGCTGTCTAAATTTATTGATTAATCTTATAACTCTCAAGAATGAAGCGATAAACGTGATATCGCTTACAAACAAATTTTAATTAATAACTACATTTGTAAGTTACTAAGTTTTGCCCGTGACTTTATTAAGTTTCTCGGCGTTTACTTGTTGAGTCGGACTCGTGCACCGATATGGTTTCGTACTAGTAGAGAAAGCAAGAACCCGATTCGCACTTGACAGGTTTTAATTGTTAGTTGTCTTACTGTAGAGCTTCTAACACAATCGTTTTAAGTTTAAAGCTTGTATATGTTACTGTTTTTACAATACGGCAAAAACTACAAAAACATGTATCTTGAAATTTCATGTTCTCTTTTCAGAAAATCCCCGATAATAATACATATTCTGTGAAATTTCAGGCTTCTTCCTAGTTCTTTCTAAAAGATAGAGTCCTATTAAGTTCGGGCAGACAGACGGTCAGACAGACGGACAGGTACGGAACCCTAAAAATTGTTTCGAATTGAAAAAACCTATTTTTTTTCTCAAAATTGTGTCCAATACACAGACACGCATAAGATTAACATAACGTAATAGAATGTATGCAGATAGGTACTTTGTAATAATATACAGAGTTTGTGGTTACGCTTAGATAAGGGGAAACATTAACGTTTTAAATACTTGATTATTTCTTGAATATTTGGTCTTATCAACACGTACCCAGTGTTCGTAAAAATATCCTTGTTGCTTTTACTAAACCCATTCCTGACAAGAATTGAATATTCGAATTTCAAATGTTTCAAAACACTCAGAATTTATTTTGTTATCTGTACCTTTTATTTTTCTTTTAAACATAGTACCTACGTACGCGTCTACGTACGCGTTTGCACCTACGGTAAAGTAATTTTTTTTTTATTTAGGTGTTTCTAAGAGTATGTTGTGACATATATAAAAAAATACCGTAAGCAAGAGCGGTCTCAAGCAGGGCGATCCTGTTCAAAACCAAAAAAAAACCTAGAAAAAAAATAACATCCATTGACGAAATCGAATACTCGTTTTTTGAAAAATTAATTCAGTGACAACTTTGTGTTAAAAATTAAAAATACATACCTCTTATAGAATTTGCAGCTTTTTTGTCCATAAACGTTCCAGAAATTGAAGATCCAAACATTCCTTCGCTGGTTCCCGGTGGAGGTGATGTGCTGTCAGCTACAGATCCAGAAGAGATATCCTGCATTCCCATCCCCATCTGACTGTGCATCCCCATCCCTGGACCATCCGTCATAGGTTCCCTTTTCAACTGCATTCCTTGAGGAAGCGAAGACTGTCCTTGATGCAGCATAGTGGAGGCAGAAGAATGACCGCCATGTTGATCTGGAGGCCATTGCGATCCGAAAAGCTCATGAAACTGGTTGCTATTCATCGTTCAAATTGAATTTTTCAAATTGATTGCTTTTTTTTCCTTTTTTAAGTTATTTTCGGCCAGTAATTTTCTAATCCAGCGAATCGCATTCGCATTTCGATTTTATTAACACTAGTATCACTGAACGTTTTTATTATTTTCTTTTTTTATAATTTTTTGGTGAATTTGAATGTTACTAGGTTTTGAGTTCCGACTATGTCGTTTTTAAGGCAACTCTGTTTTTTTTGAATTACCATAAAAAAATCTTTGAAAAATCTTTATGGCACTTCAATAACTGTTTTTTTTTTCAACTTGGTTGATGTTTTGAGTTTTAAGCACCAGTTTTTTACTCTTTTAACTGATAAATATATTCCGGCCCAGCGGTGAAGTGAGATTTCTTTTTGCGAAATTTATTTCTGGTATTATCTTCTTGAAAAGTGACAAGTTTTTTTGCATTTTGTCTCCGTGACTATTTGGTTGATCCTTTTTCTTCGTGAAATTTGTTTAAGCATACTACATTAAGGCACTATTATATTTATTGTATTTTTTTATTAATTTGTTCCCGTATCTATTGTTACATTCCTTTAATTAGGAGCCACAAAAAATCTGTAAAGAGAAAACCAGAGCAGAAAGAAAAAGTCTTGTTTTCCAAAGATTTAAAAAGTGTAGAAAAATTTTGAATGCCAATTGAAGAAAAAAGAGAAATTAATTTTAGGTAACCGAACAGAGTTTCGTTCAATTATCTAAAATTCTTATTCGAATTTACGTCGAACACTTTTTTAAAAGTTAAATTTTTTAAATCGTTTCAAACACCATCACGTTCCATTTTCCAAATTTGAAAAAAATCCTGATCACTGTTGCACTTTCAAGGCACTGGCACAAAAACTTTTAGTAGCGTTCACCTCACTGTTAAATAAAAAAATTTGTACGTAATTATTTTGTACTATAAGTTGTGCACAACTCGGCTACGCGACTGAAACTGGCAAGTTCAAAGATGTTAACGCGAGGAAAGCCTGAACGTGACTGACGCATTGACGAATCTTCGGCCAGGCTCACGAAAAATTATATATTTTTTCATCCCGACCGAATAATCAACCTAATAGTGATAGTTCACTAGCCTCGCCTCACTGCGTATAGAAAAGAAAAAAAAAATCAAACAAAAATAATCTTTAATATTTTTTTTTTACTATCGGCAACGGAAACATTTCAACCTTCGAAAAATCGATTTGGATGTTATATTTTAATTACAGTATTTGTGTAATTAAGAAACAAAATTGATCATCAATCCGCAGAGAACAAGGCGCGGCGTCAATGTGTGCGTGTGTCGGTGTGCGTACGGATGTAGCGGCGCGCGCACACAGCCAAGCAGGCGTCACAGAAGTTCATTGACCCGGGACCCAAACAAAGTAGATTTCGGTGAAATGCTGTTGAACTCTAGTTTGAATGTAGAATCAGCGAGTTATACTACGTTGCCGTTTTTCTTGGCTGGAATTTTTTGACAATGCCTCTTTTTAGTCTGTATAAGGGATGTTAATATCTATGAAAATTAATTAAAAAAATCGTTTTTTTTATTTCAACGTAGGTAATGAGTTACCATACCAGCTAGCTACTGAATTAGTAGCAACATCGATGTAGTAGCAATGATATAAGTTAAGCTAACACTGGCTGAAAATTACGTGTTAATGATGTAAATTAAAAATAAATCGCTCTACAAGAAACGTTAAAAATCTCAATGCAAAAGCTAGCACACTTTTGCGCCCCTAGTACAAATTAAATTGTGATTGCAGTACATACGTTCACAAACATAAAATTTGCTTTATTTTTTTAACTGCCATATCATAAAAGATAATAATAACGTAGTTCGCCAGTGAGTGTCGACCTGTGTTACGTATGTTAACGGGTCATTAACCCCGGAAAATTTATCAGCGGCAATATAAAGTCTCATTATTTTTGGTTATTGGTTGCAAAGCAATTCAATTTGAGATGAACTAACTTTTTTTCATTACTAATAAGGACTATAATTAACCATGTACATAACAGGGATAAGAAAGGAAGTCGGTTTTTGTCGGTGAAGGACAGTGACTCAAATACGAAGTTAAAGAATTAAAAGTAAATCTATACGAAGAAATTACGAAGAAAAAAGAAATAACTACCTAACACGAAACTATAGAAAAAAAAATAAAAAACTAGTAGTAAATAAGAATAGCTTGTTTGCGTGTTGAAAGTTTTGGCATCTTCTATTAAGATCAATAAATTATAGAAATGTGAAGACAGTAGCTTTTAACCGTTTTTTTTTAAAAGGAATATTTCCATAAACATAGTTTCCCATAAGAATTTCATTGCCAAATGGCAAAAGGGAACCCTGATAATTTCCTTGTGTCCGTCCGTCCGCATGTAACACTTACCCTATCAACTTTTACAGTAAGATGTCTTATACCAGTGAACCGCTATATCGTTCTGTAATGATTTTAAGAAAAAAAAGAAACATTTTTTACCTAAACTGCTCACACCAATGTTATAAACATTTAAATTATTTTTTATAGATCATTGAATACAAGTATTCAAACAGAAGGAAATAGTTATCATACTCTTCACGCATAATGCAAAATACAAAATTTTTGATGAAACTTGGAAGAGTGATAGCTTATAGTTCCTTCTCAAAATTAAAAAAAACGAAACACTTTTACAACATTTTTTTTAATCCATCTGTGAATATATCACAGGCATTTTTTTCTTAATCTGCTAGAATTTAAAATTAGAAAGTTAGTAGAAAATTAAAATTTAGCGCAAAATTAGAGAGTTACTAATGACATGACCTTAACTGGAACGAAGTACCTTTAATAATTTAAAAGTTAGCTGCTTCAGTTTGTCAGTCAGGAAATGACTATAAATATTTTTCTACCAAATTATAAATATACCAATTAAGTCTTGTGTCAAGTGTGTTTACACACAGGACAGCATAAAATAAAAAAGATTTAGGTATTTGAATTATAGTACAGTAGTACAAGGTTAAAAAAGAAATTTCGTGGTTGGCCCCTAATGAAGGTCTGCATGTCATAAGAAATAACAATGTTTCCTTTTAGTATTAATAAAAAAATATGCATTTTAACTTATTTTAGAAAATAAAGAAATGTTTCCTTATCGTAAAATTTGCTATCATTAATATTTAGGGTATTTCCCTTTAACCTCAGCCTCTACGTTCCAGCCTATATACTTTAGGTAGGTATCGCCTACCAACATTTTTTTTAATTCAAGGAGAACTGTGTGTTTGTAAGATTTAAATAATGTACTATATTCTATCTCAAATAGCATGGTACGTGGCATTTTGTAATTTTTTTCTTAAAAATATAATTTCATAATATTAATTTAGGTTGCCTAGAATTGTATGTCTATAATTTAGCATAAAAATATGACACTTCAAAAAAACATCTATGAAATTCCTAAATCTAGTGAAATTATATGAGCGTTAATGTAGACGTAAAATTGATTTACTTAATACTTCATGACAACAGCACATTTCCTCCCCTAGTAGTAGATAAGGATTTATTTTGTCAAAAAAAATAAAAAGCAAATAACCTTTGGTGGAGGCACCGACCTTGCGAACGAAAAAGATGGCGGATATCTTCGTCTTGCTCCCTCTTACAGGGTAACGACCTATTGATTTTGGACCACGTGGTGCGACAATCATAGTTATTAAGTTATTACATATATATTATTAAATTGAATTCCTAAGTGAAATATAACTATAATTATTGTCTTGGAATTTGTTTTTCCCTTGCTTGGTTAATAAAAAATATCCTTCTTGCTTTAGATGCCAAGCTACTAATCTTCATTGAACTCGGTTAAGTTAAAAACATATAGCAAGAATGAACCTAAAACAAATGTAAGTAAAATTTACAATATTTCCAAACTGTGTTCTACCTATTAAAGAACTGCGTAATTAACGCCGCATTTTGTAGCAGCGCTATGATTACACGAATTATTCTTCATCTGACATATACAATATACATGGTATTAGATACAGGAAACTAAAAGACATTCATACATACAGCATATGCTGTAGTAGCAATGCTTATCATTGCAACATTCTGGATTGAAGAATATGTTCTTACCAACAATTAAGACCACACGAGATATTCTAAGCCCTAAACATGATTATCATATCATAATATAGTGGTACTTAGACAGACAGCTAACTCAAGGTATTCTACTTCAGACGTCGATCCGGTATAGTGAAAGTAACGGGTTTACAATAGTCTGTATCTGTTTGACCAGAGTAACTTGTGGAGTTTCTTGAAGACTCTTCTCATTCTTAGCAGAAAACAACGACGTAAAATACCTTAGCATGTTGAAGAAAAATCTACTGCAGCGCTTTCTGGTGGCCTGCAACCGCAAAACATGACAAACAATCTGCTCTGAGGTAATATGTAATACATAAACGCTTCAATATTGGTCCTGTGTTTTATGAGAAACACATCTACTGCAGTGCCCTCCCTTGGACTATTTCTGTAAAAGGTAAAACCTTGAATTGATACCTGTGTAATACGATAAAAATAATTCAATAAACTAAATCAAAATCTGTGTAATTTTTTCTCCAAAAAATGGTAGCAATTCATTCCTTGGTCGTAGGAAAAAAGTAACATATTATATTGTTTTAAACAAAGTTCGAAGTAAATAACATACACTATACTTTTGAAGAGTTTTGTACATAAAAGGTGCCAAAAAAGCCCTTTCCCATCTTTTATTGCTACCAACGAGCTAAATAAACCCATTGCCATATCTCATCTTAAAGAAGGAAGTGATTCGATTTTTAAAGAGTCGACAACACGCGAACAGTTATGCCCCTAGCTAGTGTTACAAGCTTCCATAGGCTATGGTGACCGCTTAGCAACAAGCAAGCCGTAAGCTTCTTTACTACGTTAGTGATGTAAATAAAGTCTGAAGCCTACAAAGAGCTGTAAGCTATATGAGTTTGAGTATAGGATTTAAACTTCGTATCTCTTCCGAAGATGACTAGAGTCAACACTCGTATAATTAGATATCAAACTTCACATGGTGAGTTCGTTTGATTCTTAAATATATTTAGGAGTTTCCCTTAAAACCACCTGAGTAACGCCGTGGTATTCTTGTAGAACTAGTGTAATACATAGGAGTGATACACTCCAACTTATAATCTTTGCTTAGAAAGCATATTCAACCGACCTATCAACAATTCTGTCACGTTTCGCATACCGTGTTGCAATAAATTTAAAATGTAAAATGATACATATTTTTAAAACACGGTAAGTACATTGTCGTAATTGTCAGAATCCACCTACGTAACATTGTGCAACTAAGACAAAAGTGGTCAACGACCCGGTGTAGTGAATCACGAATCATTTGGTCAGCAAATTTTGTTTATTTTAGACTTTGGTCAAGAAGGACGTCGACTTGTGATGTCATCATGATTTTGAAATAATGATCGATTGGTTAGGTTCAGTCTACAATTTAATCCGGAAATCTTGGTCAATGACTGAAAAAAACCGGGTTGATAGTGAGTTCGTCTCGCAAACCGAAATTTTCATACATACATACATAGTTACTTAAATACATTTATATGCCTAACTTCAAGGAGTCTCAAACGAAAAAATATTATTTCTATTTACGTATATGTAGGTAGGTAGGTAGGTTTCAATTTCACCTTGCGTCTTGAGTGGTGGCGGTTCGTGGCTGGCGTGCACCAATGAGTCTTTTTCTCAAGTACATTAATTATTCACAGCTCTGGCTTTCGGTGACGGAAAACATCGAGAGAAAAACTGCATACGTCAAAAAAAAAGACATATGTAAAGTCCACAATATCCGCACTGGGCCTGCGTGTGGACTATGGCCCAAATAGCCCTCGGTGAGGGTAGGCCGTGCCCCCGAGCAACAACAGTCGGGACGTATGAGTCTGATAAGAAGATAAGAAAGTTCATATATTTATTTTCATGTAGAAAATGATATACATGTGTGAGTATATACGTGTATGTATATACATGTGTGCATAAAATGTTTTTAGTTACCTAGAATTTAGTGTGTCTTTTGTTATAAAGAAAAGATATAGTCGGGATTTTTCCAAAGATACCTCAATTGGCAGTGCTCATTCAAGTCCTGACTTGAGGTCATATCTTTTGAGAACGTTTTTGATATATGTATTTTTATTATATTGTGATACATTTTTATAAACTCACCCATGTGAAATGTGAAAAATAAAACTCTATATTGTTTGCATTATTTGTTGTTAAAACAGAACGGGGTGATGTTAGGAAGGAGGTAAATACTTTGTTAGTCACACCATATATCTTTTTACTCTAATGAAGGTTAGCCTCTGGGCAAAAGTTAACAAGGCTACACCAAAAGAAGCGTGAAAATTAAAATAAAGAAATTTATTTTAAACAGGTAAATAAAAAATACAAAACTGGCAACCATAACATGTTACATCTTAACACGCAAAATTAAAAAGTAAAATTAAAAAAAAAACTTTATTACTTTACAACGTACGATTCAACGATAACAATCTTCTAAATTTACTCAACTTTAGACTTTAAACTATTGAAATAAGAGCGTTTCTAGTAACAAACCTTATCATTATAAGATCTCAGTAATGTAGGTAGCCCGTACGTGACATAAAAAAAATGAAAGTTCATTGAATCGCCCAAAATCGGCCAAGTCGTTGTCTTAGGTCATCACCGTCGCATCAGTCTAGACTTTATCATCACCTGTTGATAAAATGAAATGTTTTTCTTTAAATTTTCATGGATTTCCTAATATTTAGGCGGATATTTTGAACCCACAGATTAGACTTAAACTAATAAAAAAATAATGGTACCTATAAATCGAGGACAGTAAGAGATTACTCAAAAACTATCTGAGAATTATAGAACTATCTTAATCAGGAATCTAGTGCTCAGGGTTCCAGATTCCCGAATAGGACAAAAAACGTGATCTGTTGAACGCAATTTTTTTCTTTTAGCCTATGGGGTTTGACGTAAAATATGTGAATCCAGCATATGGTCTATTTTTGTTTTAAAATTATTTATTATAATTTACATAGTTGTAAATCTACATGCAAAAATTAAATTTATAAAAAATGGATTAAAGAAGAAATTAACAAAATCCAATTAATTATTCCGAAATTTAGGTTTGATCTATTGACTTCGAATCTAATCTCGTAAGTAAAACAAAACACTTTTTGTAAAATAATGCAGTCAGGTAAAATGATAATATACTCTTTAGTTACCCAATAATTTTCATTTTCATGATAAACTGGCTGGCTTAAAGCTTAAAAAACAAACAAACTTAAAACTACTCGAAAAATTAAATATGGGTTTTAGGAAGTACTAAAATCTACTTTGTAAATCAAAAGGTACATGACATATTCAAACTTCGAACGGAAGCCATTCGAAATTCAGATTTTCAGCAACGTAAACCATGAAGTTCGTCCATCGAACTCTGAACCGTGTTTGAACTTATGTCGACCCTTACGCCACCGCCACCTACTATAATATGTAAGTTAATTGTTAATCTATAAACTTTGCATATACATTCTGTGGATATAAAGGTATCTTATATATGTATGATTTTTTTGAGAAGTTAGAACTAAAGGACTAAAAATTCTAGTTTCAGAATATGTTAAGTGCAATATTCTTATATTGAATTAAAACACTGTCCTAATTTGAGACAGGCAGGAACATAAAGTAGTACAGAAAGAAAAAACCAAAGGAGCATGATTTAAATTTCTATTAACTATTTACTTTCTTAACGAACGATATTTAACGTTCATTTATCACACATTTAATGAAATTAAATGTATAAAGTATTCTAAATCCACTATTCGCAAATTAAGCGCAATTTATTAACATAGGTTTTGAAAACAGCTCGTTTCTTTAAATATTTTTCATTAATCTTTGTCTTTTCGCAAGTAGTGATGTATGGTGACAACATTTATTCTAAAATTATCAAAATTTATATTATACAGATGTGCCGCTAGTAAAAATATTAAACCAGGACTAATTTAACATATTTTTTTGCAATTTTTATTTTTAAATAAAAATGTAATAAGCTACTTGTAATCTGCCAACTATTCGTACATACAACTTTTTAATCCTCTATTCTTACAAACTATAATAATAAAAAAACTGTAATCAATAAAGTGTTTTAAACGAAATAAAATTCCCTATTCCTAATATCTTAACAGTAACATTTGTACTTTTTATTTTAATAATTTATTGTAAACTATGTTAATTATTATAATATGGTCTTCAAAACCAGTATCTATGTCATCACAGAAATAATTAGAGGATTAAAAAAAAAGTACAAGTCTGAATTCAAAAATTGAATGATGTTCGCGAATTGCATTGCCAACGCCCAATCTAACTGGCTGACTAGACCAATGGCGTTGAACTCGCAGTTTTCGGCGGTTCGACGCCCGACCTACGAACGATCAACGAACTGTAATCTCGTGCAGATAACACAACACTCGCAGGATATCGATCGACGAATAGTGCTGGCCAGTGACAATTATTTTCATTTGTTCTGATACATCATGTATCTGTATTGTTGAGATTTATTTAAAACTAGCAGCTAGCCCCGATTCTGTCCGGTGAAATACATATAATATATAGGATATGTATATCTGGAATAATGTACCTTTAAAAAAATCAAATAGCACACAGTGGTTCCGAGAATACTATCTACATAACAAACAAACGTACGTAACAAACTTACAAAATCCCCTCTTTCTTTATATATCATAAGTATAGATATAAAAATTGTGGACATTCTCAATTTCCTTAATTTCATCTGACAGTACAATACCAACCACTTGTTTATTACGCAAATTGCGAATTTTGACACTTCCATTACATGTTCCGTTTCCATTTTTAAACCAACCAACCGTACGAACGTGTTCTTCACTCTTGAATATAATTTGTTACACATTTTCTACCGACGTAATTTTTGCAAGTTTATTAATATTATTTTCTGATTTAAAATAATAGCTTGTTTTATGTGGGTTATTATTGATGTTCCTTATTTTTATAAGAGAAACCAAACAAAATTTATTTCCTTTAAAAGATCTTAGTATTTCCTTTTCTTTACATCTTTATAGGACCATATGAATACCTGCTTAGATACCTTAAAAGTTTCTGCATGTTCGATTTTCTGTTCTACAATTCCAAATAATAAATACTTAAGCCTTTTATTTAGACCATTCCTTAAAAACCAGTTTTTCTAAAAATACGTATCTAAATAAGGTTATTAACTAACACCAGCACAGCGATTTATTAATGAAATGATTGGTCTTTGATCTATGAGGCCTTTGGCTCTTTGCAGTCCTTATCCACAGCTTTCTACCCGTGTTTTCTAAATCGTTTCTTTATCTTTTTTGTCACCCTCTGTTCCTTTTACCAACTCTTGGGTACGAGGGTATTAAACTTCTACTCCACTTATCTATTCATCTTATTGTGTGACCAGTCCATCTCCACTTTAACCTTTTAATTTTTAGTGAGACGAATGCCACCCCCATCGCTTTTCTTATCTCTGAGTTTTTTTCTTCTAACACCTAGAATGCTCTTTTCTATTACGCTCTGGCAGACTAAAAGTTTATCATATCATAGGATTTGTACCCGTTAGTCAGCCCAGGTAGCCCTTTGATTTGAAGTTTTTGTGTACTATTTTTTTTGACTTATTTGACTCTAAGTACCGTTTCCATACGTTGGCTACACAGCTTCTACTGCATTTCCGTCAAATAATTTTTTGCTAATAATCGGACCTAGGTATATATTTGACTTACACAGATATTAAAAAACTTTTGTTACCTGCTATTATCCCGTCTTTCACATGATTACTCATAAGTTTTGGCTTGTCAGCAATCATTATTAGTCCCATCTTTTTGATTATCTAATTCAACTCTGGTTCAACCTTGGTTTATTTCAGTGCTATTTCTGCTTCTCTAATTAATATA
The DNA here is from genome assembly GCA_946406115.1 of Apoda limacodes. Taxonomy (NCBI): domain Eukaryota; kingdom Metazoa; phylum Arthropoda; class Insecta; order Lepidoptera; family Limacodidae; genus Apoda; species Apoda limacodes. The sequence goes on from OX291540.1 coordinate 47,190,062, forward strand.
TCAAGTATTTGTTCGTTGTCGTATGTTCATCATCCCATGTAATTCTTCTTTTTGCTTTTTATAAAAAGATTTGTAGAATTCTGTAGCTATTCGTTTATTAGTTTCACGTCCAATTTTATCCCGAAGTTTTGGAACCATATCTTTTTGGTCATCTTAATATTTATTTATGTTTTTTTAAGCTGCCTGTTAGCATAATGTGGTGTTTTATTACCTTTAACCTTTTTTAATTTTATCTACTACTTTACTTTTTGTTTTCTCATTTGTTCGTGTATAGATTTATTTAATTCGGCTATGTTCTGTCTAGTTTTTTTAGTTTTGTTTTTTGACTTTTGTTTCTATCATGTAGTTTACTCATTTATTCATTTATTTCATTCTCTGTTTGTTAAATTTCAGACCTTTCCATGTGGTCATATTTTACTTGAATACTGAGTTGTCTTGTATTTTCTTTATAGTGCAATAAAAAGTAATATAAATGTTGTGAAGTACACAATATTTATCTTAAGTTTTTTGTCAGCCTTAACTTCAAAATTGCTGTTACCATTTTTACTATATTAAATATGTTTATAATAAAACCTGTTTGGGTTTTTGGTAAAAAAAAATTAAATTAGATTAATATATTGATAAATCTTTCCGAATTGACCTCATCATGCCTAAGAAACTTCATATTAACACAGAATTATTTGAGTTAAATACGATTTCTTTTACACTAAGTGAATACACAGACAGAAAGCGACTGCCGAAAAAAGAAAAAACATATTTTTTTCAGTCAATTTTAATATATAATGAGGATCACTGTCTGAAATTAAAATACGTAGGTGTTTGTACTGGTTGATAAATCTCTTTTGCGTTAAAAAACGTTTTTAAAATAAGAACTACTACTACTACTACTAACTAATTATTTTAAACATGGAACCGGGAAGCTGGCTGAAGCTACACACGGTACGATAAGACCGGCCGGTTCCTTCTACAGCCCACGTGGTGGGTCAACGCCTGCCCCACTGCGCACTCGGGTTCGCTGAACGCATGCGACGTACACATACAAACTTACGCACACATACAACATACAGCCTACAATGCAAACATTCACACATACAAAAGGGCAGAGCCGATACAGGTGACTAATTGTATTTTTCAAAGGAGTCTCGTTATGCATGCAGTATTATGTAGGTGTTAATCATATTAGTTCTGTGTATAAAAGCCAGAACAAATAGTTAGCGGTTGAATTGTGATTTTAATTTTCAGATAAAATAAAACAAAAACTCATTTTAATATCGTTAATTAATTGGCACTGGAAGAAATTTTTTGCAAAAATTGCCAATCATTACTTATTTTTCTGAAGCAATTTTGTTTTCTATATCACTATGTCGAAAGATCACTCTTCTTCAAATTTTTATTTTCATATATGGTGCTGCCATTAATCATAGCAAATACTTCTTTGCATATAATAACTAAATTCAATTTGTATCTCATGTTTCTAAACATTGTTCATGTTCCGTCATATTTGGTACCAGTATTAGATTTTATCTTAGCTTATACAAGTACATCATAAAACCTACCGAATAGTGGCTGAATCAGAAACTGCCATGAAGTGAACGACATTTTTGACACATGCGTTGACAGTAGCGCTACAGCAGCAGTAAAATAACACAACAGTTGTAGCCATGTTCCGCTATTTTTTGTATTTGTTTTAATGTATTGTTGTTTATTGAGATTTTATCGATATGTATATCTTATTAGTGTTTAATTTACATTCAATATAATAAAAAACGTTTTACCGCTTTATTTCTTGAAAAAAAAATACAAATTATACCTACATTGAAATAATAAATCTATGTTATCTATACTAATATAATGAAGCTAAAGAGTCGGTTTGCTTTTCGCTTTTTCTTGAACGCGCAAATCCCTAGAAATACTTGTTGGATTGGAAAAAATCGTTTTGCATTTGATAGCCAACTTCTTGAGTAAGATTTGATCTATAGGCTACCTTATATCATGCTACCTTTAGGAAGAAAAATGAGAAAAAAACCAGAAAGATCCCTAAGCGAAGAAGTAGTAAAAGCGCTGGCGAGCGATGCTACTTGAATACCAAATATTTAAATATTTTTTAGGATAAAGAGTAAATTTGCCTTGTGATAAATGTTTTAATTTTGCTACAAGTATATATCTAAAAGTAATCTTTATAGAAAGTTTTTTTCAGTTTTAACAGTAAATAAAGTTTATACAATGATCATTAAACCAGTAAAAAGTAGGCCAATACTTTTTCCTGTAAAACAAAATCACTATGGAATTTCACACCTTGCGTTATAGGTTAGTAACCCACAAAAAATTTACATCAATATTCCGTGTCAGTGATTCACTAACAAAATAAATGTATCGTTGGAGTAGCCACAGGACAAAATTTTCCTCTTTCCACGATCCTAATTTCGAACACATAATTTTTCGCTCTGTTATCAACATCTTATACACACTTTTTTATAATGATCATGTTTTTGTAATTTATTTAATTTTTAAAATATACATTTGAAACAGATTAAATCTGCCAAACTGCACAGCAGCCCTCGTGCACACCGGCTAACAAGTATTGAGGTGTAATATTTCTAATAAAAAATTTACGTTTAACAAAATTAAAATTACAGTAAGCAAAGTTTTGTTATACTACTATATACTAAAAACTGTGACACACATTACGATGAGATGAAGTAGGTTCATATTTTGTTTCATACTTTATAAGTGGGTAGTAGCTGCTCGTACGTAAGTTTTGATAAAAGCTATTACGTTTATTCCGCTTTGTGGCCACATTCTAAGTTATTTTGTTAATTTAAAACAATCTATGTGTGATTAGTTTTTGCGAATTTGTTGATGCATATACTACTCTCGCTAACCTATTCCGTCTAAAAATGTTAAGAATAATTTAGAAAAGTAAAAATATTTTTCCTCCTATATAAATGTTGCTGTTGCTTTTCTGTTGGCTTATGATGGCAATTGTAAAGCTAAGCCAGAAGCTTGAGTCGCTTGGAAACTCTAATAGTTGAGTGGCCAGTACAACGTGATTAACAACGTTCGCCAATGGGCCAGCGTGGTGCACTATGGCCGAAGCCTCCTTTCTGGAAGCTTAAAGAATGGAAAAAGGAGGGCACATAATTTTTCTTTCCTATCTGTTAAATTCCGATCGGATAAAACCGTAGTCTACAGAAGACCAGGAGAGCGTTAGAACCAAGCTTTGCATTTACAAGAAACGGTAGAGGGTTGTCGGCTGGTATTTCGTATCTTCCATAAGCCGCACCAAGCTAGTGGTGATAGAAAATGGCACTTTATCTACTGCTGCAGGAAGATGCGTGAATGAAATTATAAATGAGTATGTTGGACCATTTTTATAAAACATGGTCGATAACGCCATTATTATGCAAGATAACGCTCGTCCACATACAGCTGAAATAGTGATTGCCTACCTTAAAGATTTCGCTATCATACGCATGAACTTGAACCCCATCGAGCATGCCTGGTACAAGCTGGGACGACGTGCACTCCACCGAAATTCCTCTCCTATCACGCTTCGTGAACCGAAAGAAGCACTGATAGAGTAATAGTAGAATATTCCACAGCATCGGCTCAGAAATGGTGGAAGCTCGTGGTGGCAATACAAAATACTGTAAAGTTGAATATTTAATACCGTAGCAAATTTTTTCTAAATATAGTGAAAAACAGGAATTTTTTTATTCAAAATAAACTTCATCATCTCGAACTTTTATAACTGAATTAATCACTATAAAATTTTCTATAATACAGACTTTATTTCATAAAGCTACCTGCAATATTTTGAAAGTTATTAAGGTTTTTGTTAATACAACTCGCTTGTTCACGCGACTTCATCCACGAAAACTTTTGAAAAACAAAAATATCGGAGTTCTCATACAAATTTTCATACCCCATTTTGCCCCAAGGGGATGATTTTCCACAAAAATTGAAACAAGTCACTCTCAATTTTTACCCGAAAGGCCAAATATTTTTTATTCATTTAGCTATTATTATGACGTATTTTATAAACTTTATACAACTATTGTTATATTACCCAGAAGCTTTTCTAGCTCGAAACTTCCGTCCATTGACCTAAAAATTTGGCTACTACAGACATATAAATCTTTAAGCGACCACGCCCCATTGGCCCAGTGCTGTCTGTAGAACTCGGGGTCAAAGGTACAATAAAAATCAATTGGGCGACGTGATGACTTGGAAAACAATTTTGAGATTGGTTTAGGTAACAAAAATAAATGAAACTTGTATAAGAATGACATATTAAGTGTATTAATGTATTTACATTTTAAGGGTTCCTTGCCAAAATGGTAAAAAAAGCCTTTATGTCGAAACTTCGGTGTTTGTCCCTTTGTTGGAATGTCACAGATGTTTATTTTTCTTTAACTACAAATATAGCCTTTAAATTTAGCACAGTTGTAAAACTTGCTTTCCCGCATCTGTCACAGGTACCAAAAAACAGTCCAAACCGTGGGTGGTTGGTCATAGTGTAGAAACCCGTAGCCGTAATATGAAGTCAAATAAGCCTAACTTTGTCGGTTATCTCTCTGAAGACGATTTTTAAAAGTAAATTTCAATTATGTGTCAGTATTCTGGATTTTACCGTTAGTTAGTTCTGACACGAACCGAATCAATCAATAATAGTTTTTTTTAGTTTAGTTTAGTTATACTTAGTAGGTATTGTCTATATAATGATTAAAGTCACCAACTTACATTAACAGCTTAACTTTTAATCTGAACCAGAAAAGGTAAAAATATTCGCCTACGTGTGAGTCGCCCTCGTGTATCAACTCCCTTACACAATCTACCACCAACCATACCTACCCACTAAAGATTCCAAATATAAAATTAATGTTGCCTCCTCCTTCTCTTCCTAGTCAGAGGTCGTCCCACGCTTATTGGGAATAGTCTCGAGTACGCCAGACTCCGGAATTCGAAAGAAAAATGTATGCGAATAGATCTTACCTCTCGAGACTCGTGAAAGTACTTGCATACATTTTACTCCCGAGTGTGACGTATTCGAGACTGCCCACAATAGGATTCCGGTGGTCGCCACTCGAGAAAATTTTCCCAATCGATATTTAGTCGACGAGCGATTTTAGCTACCTCATTCTTCGAGCAATGTTAGTGACATTCAAAGATATTGATTTCGGAACGGAACGTCTTTTCCTTCGTACTTACCTACATACAAAAGTTCATGTAATTATAGGATCTGCGTATAAATTGCCTAGATGTTTAATTTACAAAAAATATATATATAAAACCGATCTACTTTGTCAAAGAGTTTGTTCACAACCTCCTAAACCAATAACCTATGACAACAAGGTACTGACTACGCTTAAACACGATACAGACTACCAACGACCTGTGGATCTACTTACTGTGGTCGCTTACATTTTGGCACATTCAACCTAAGAGCGTTCGTTGACCCCCGAAACGACGCGTAGCAACAAATTTCAGATAGCTCAATGAAATGGGATTTTGTTGATTACATTTTTAATTGTGGGCGTATGCTGAGCTAGTAAAATATGCGTGGTTTTGCTTGCATCAAATTTAAATTATGCCTAGACAATAAGTCGTACATAACAGCAAGCCTATTCTTTGTACGGGTAGACTAGACAGAGACCTAAGACTTTCACTTGCTATGATTCTGGGACTCTTGACTTTTCTTTTTCCACGAACAGACTATTTTGATCTATATGATTTCCACAAGCCTCTTCTAAGGGTTCTGCAGTCCTTATAGTTTCGCCATGTCCGTCCGTCCGTCTGACTGTCATCTGTACGCCACTTAGCCAGAGACTATAGTACTTAGTACAAAGTTGGTATACATATTAATAAGGCCAAAAAATGGTAAAATAAAATCTTAAGAAACATTTTTTTTGTAGGTTACCTCCCCTACACGTAAAATGAGGATATTTTTGAAACTTCTTTAGCGGCGTTGTGCACTTCTTTTGTGATGGGTAAAAAATGTTGGACTCGCGTCAGGACACGTGACCTGATCGAAAATTCGTAAGACGGAGGGATTGTAGACCGCCGGCGCGGCGTAGGAAAGGAAGTATGCTCCTCTCTTTCTACCGTGAGGCGTAAGTTCTGAAGTGTTAAATGTTTAATGTAATATAAATTGTCATGTTTGTGTACGATGGCGCAATAAATGAATATTGTATTTAACCACAGAAATGATGGTACTTTTAATAATTAAAGCAATTCGTGCAAAATTATTCCCTGACCATTCCAAAATATCGAAAATGCACAACGTTAATATTAAATTTTTTCCGGAGTGCAACCCGATTTTTTATTTTTTTATATTTAATCTCTTATTTTTCATTTTTTAATTTTCTTTGACACCGAAACGGTCCTATATCACAGTATTTTTTATACTCTTATTTAGGGTCACACCACACATACTTTTCATTACTCTATTCTCAACATCATAAATTTTCTTTGACACGGGAACGCTCTTATGACACAGTATTTTTTATTCTGTTATTTAGGGTCACGCCACGTAACTTTTCATTGTTCTACATTCTACTTTCATGATTTTTTACTTATTCTATACCCATAACTTTTATTCCTATGCCAAAACCATCATTCACTTTCATACAGTGTTGGAACCAACACACCCCCATAAACAGCCAAACATTTTTTTTTATATCCTACTTTAACTAGAAATCTTCCATTTCTCTTTACACCAGAAACCTGGTATATACCAGGTCGGTATAAAACCTATATAATAATAAAAATGATACAGGCATTATCGCGTAAATATGAATTTTTGTGCAATTTTTTTGCATACAAGTTTTAATATGCGTGTATATGTTGCTAACAATACTTACTTTTGGCTTATACATAATTAAGTAGAAATGGATACATTGAACTAATATGAAATTAAATTTTTTAAATACATAAACGTATTTATAACTCGTAAATATTACAATTGAATTATGTGGTGTATGCATTTATTGAAATATGATTTTAACACTATAATTTTAAATTAATTTGACATTTTGTAATAAGCTAATCAAAATAATCTATTTAAGAATTCTGTATTTTGATTTTTATAAGAACCTAAGACCTTACTGTACCACGTTTCTAGCAAATTAAGAGTCATTCATTCGGTTTCAGGCTGACACGACACGAAACGAAATTATACTTTTTTCATGTTTAAGCTATAATAACAACAGTTATAAGCCTTAAAATTACAAAAACCTAAAAAATTATATCAAATAATTTTATTTTTGTTACAATATTTTAAGTTTTTAAATTCAAAAAGCAACCGTAAGAATATGTCAATATTATACACTTTTGATAAACAGTTGGATTGCGATGGAAGTGAAGAATGTACTACCTATATTGACCTAAGTTACTCCTGAAGGATTTTAATCATTTATTTTCTCATCATTTTATTTATTTTATTTAGTGCTTAAAAATCAGAAAATTACTTTTGTTAAAAAATGATGCACCTTTTATACATTTCTTTAGAAAATCAAGGAAAATAATAAAACAATTGGTCTTTGATCCGACTCCATGACGGTAAAACTTCTTCGAGGAAAAATACAAGTCATAAAAACATTGATATATTTTCCTTTTACATAATATTCGGGGCAGATCCTTCATTGAAATTAGCTTTCTCCTTTTGACACTTAGAAAATAAATATCACTCAAGCACACTTAAATCGTTAAGTTGTAAATTAAGTGTGATATACGACATAACACCGCCTATTAAGCGAATAAAAAATGCAGTTTTTGATAAATAAAACACCACATATATTTTATTGTCAAATTAAATGGTAATTTATAAATTAATGTCACAGAACGTGGTAGGTGCAATTTATTAATGGAATATTAATATAAAAACATTTATTAGATAAAAACCAGACTGTTTATACGAATAAATATATTTTATTGTAAATTTATCTATATCCATGTTTATTTGGAAATTTGCAATAATACGCATATTCGTTTAAAGAATTCAGCCTTCTACCTTTGTACCATTACCATTTTACTATTCATTTTACTAATAATATATACTGGCGAGTTTGTATGTTTGAACGCGTTTATCTCGAGAACTCTAGAACTACCAGTTCGATTTGAAAGATTATATTCTTGCGTTCAATAGCCCGATTCTTGAGGAGGATGGTATGCTATATAACTTTTCGCTTACACTCTAAGAAGCTGAACAGTAACCATAAAAGTCAACCAAAATGTATTTTAATTCCATTCCAATATTATAAAAGCTGGCAAGTTTATATGTTTAAATACGCTTATCTCAAAAAATTAAGCCCGATTTTAAAATTACTGTTAAAGTTAGTTAGACCGTTGTATTGGGCAAGGGAAATTTATACTACGATGACTAAAATTAAAGCAGTGGGGAAAACAACTAGAAACGGCTAGTATTTTATACATTTTTTGTATCGAATGCATTGATATATTATTTTATCTAAAATTAGCATAGTATTTTCCTGAAATGAAGGAGTATTTGACCCACAATGGGTTTTCCAAATCGGACTGGTGGTTTCTGAGGCTTCATATAAAACATTAATATAGATAAATGAAGAAAACACTCCAATTGAATGAATTATAAATTTTAGGGTACCTTACTCAAAGGGTGGTAACGGAACCCGATTTCAAAGCGTACGTTTTCTATTTACCTGTCTGTCTGTTCGACGTATAAAAGCTGTATCTTTTGAATAGTAAAATGGTAATGGTAAATAGGTAGCAGGCTGAATTCTTTAAACAAATATGCGTTATTATTGCAAATTTATACCATAAACTAAAAAATAAAGCAGGTGGTATCAAGACATGTTTTTTCGCTCTATCGTTAAAAGGTAACTGACATAAAGACGGTTTAATCTTGCAGTAATTAAAGTTTCAACTCTTAAATAGATATTAAACTTTCAAAGAAGTTTCACATTTAAATATTACCTCAACATATTGATATTTGAATAATTTCCTAAAGCTTTTAAGTACATCATCGAGTCATCAACAGTTTAATTAACTGTTGGAATAACTATTAAGGTAATTTAGTTGCTGAACACTAATAGAAATACTATTTTTGACCCATTTTAGGGATTTTGTATCCAAATTGCAAAATAAAATTCTCCGTGCGTGTTCGTGTCACATCTTTGTAATTCCGTTTTAGGTAAATTTCAATAAAATTTTACATAGAGGTGTTTTGTAAACCTCCGTACAGTAATGTGAAAATTAAGAAAAGACAAATTCTTAGAGGTTTCTATGACAATGTTGAAATTTTTCGTACAACTCATCATGTGGGTACAACTACACAGGGCTTTAAAAATGCATTTCAGGTTTCGTCTAAAATTTATATTTTGCGAGTTATTAGATTAGAGTAGGAAGCTCAGTAAAATCTTTTTAAAAAAAGTTTTGTTTAAATCAGAAACATATTTAAATTAGATTGTTTATTTCACTAAAAATAAAACAGTCAGTCCGTTTTTATTCTTAGCAAATCATGCAAAATCGAAAAAACAGATTTTTATGCGGTTTTTCATGTTGGATAGTTCATAAAAAAAAAATCAAATGAAAAAAAAAACATTAAGTCTGACTTAAACGAAATTAGTAGACAGGATTAAAAAAAAATTATAAAAGTATAAATTTAACAGCGCTCACATTATACTTAATTTTTAAAAATGATAAAATTAAGTAATTTTAAAACTTATTATTATAATTTTAATTTTAAGAATGTTTTAAATGTCTTGACACCTTAATTATTTCGTATTTAAATTATATTTACATTATATTTCTTCTTTCTCATAAATATCTTGCTTTAGTATATTTGAATGTCCGTCGATCGCATAATAATTAAAAACCTAAAACAAACGACAAAAAAAAATAATGCCACCGAGTATAAATGTATCTTATAAAAATAATAAAGATTGTATAGCATAGTGTAACGTAATTGCCTAAGGGGGGGCAACCCATGGCTGTATACTCATGCACATGATTATTTAGAGGTACAGGCTCCATTGACCAATCATTTTAGTCCTGCGTGACATGTGAGCCCATCAACGCAACTTTGCTTGTGATACAGTGTATCTGGGACTAACGTGGGTGCCAATGTCCCATAAGTCATATATCAAAAGCTTGAGTAATAAATGGTAATCCCTTTTGCCTCCTTTTGAACAAAATGTCCTAAAAACCTTCAGAACTCTAGGTTACTGAAGATTAAAAAGTCTAAGCGTTTAAAATTGCAAATAGATTATAGAATAGTACAAAACAATCCAACAACCAAAAATACACTTTCTACTTTGGCGCGTGATCTATATATAAAGATGGATTCATCTTACAAAAACGCGGCAAATCCACTCTTCATCATCACCAAAATGAGTCAGGAACACTCGGTCACGTGACCCTGGTCACCCAAACATTGTTGTGACGTCACCAGGCATCAGGCATTACACTCCTCGCTAGTGAATGACCTTACAAATATTTTGTTTGTATTTTGCGATGAGGTTTTTCTAACTCTTGCGCAGCTTCCGATTGTCGTAGAGGCGTAAATTATGCGTCTAATGATAGCTAAAATTCTTGGCTATAAAATGATGTAAGTTTGATCGCAATAGGTTTAGTAACTTTTGGGTAAACTTGAAATAAGTGTGTCATCACAATTCGAAACAGGCGTCTATATGTAATTGATGCTACTTCATTTATAACTCCATATAGTTCATGATAGTTTATTATTTCGATTGAAAATATTTTAAAAAATATATGCACTAAGGAGGTACAAAAATAGTAGCTATGTTACCTACGCTTTTAAAACTATGTTTGTTTTTCTTACGTATTTTTTATGTAACATTTGTTTAAAAATATATGTTTTTCTACTACTATAGGCTATGACCTATAGTATGGTCAAATTCGTTCATATTGCTTAAGCTTACCATGGAAACGCCGTCATTGTATATATACAATGACATACATGGAGATTAATGGTCTAAACTCAAATAACAAACCTGATCTAACTAAAAATACTAAATAAAATTAAATCAAACTCGAAAATACTTTAAAATATTATATCCTAATGTTATATTAAAAAATTATATAAGAAAAATTGTTATTTTTAAAGAAAAACAGCGAAAATCAACGGATTCTTAGCGTGGGGGTACGTTCAACTTGGCCAGGTCGTTCGTTGACCCCCAGAAATTCGGCGGGTCATCGCCCGGGTCGCCGGCCGCAGCCATGTTTGTATCTGTAGCGTTAGAAAGAGACAGTCATATTCCACATGACGTTTTGCAGCATAGCCTTTTTGATTGTTCTAAAAATGTAAGTGGTTTTAAGATTAATTAACTTTAAGCTCTTTGTGCCTTCTGTTTTCCCGGTTTCGCATTAAATATTACGGTCATATTTGTTGCATAGGACGCTGTTTGATCACAATATAGTGCATAGAGGCCTCTAAAAAGATAGGAAGAGAGGCTTAGGTCATAGTCCACAGCGGTGACCAGATTCAAATTGGCAGACGTTGTCGAACTAATGGCCACTCGACAATCATATGACAACATCCAGGACTAACGGTTTAACGTCCCTTTAAAGCTTAGAAATATGTGCTTAATACTAGAGCGATTACCTATCTAATGATTGACTACGCCCAATGTCGCTAAACTTGTCATATCGTTTCCGATAGACGAATGTTACTGGGCCACGAGCTCCTTGTTCAAAGAAGATAGATCAATGACGTGTATAGGATAGAGAAGCAGTTGTTTTAGAAAAGTGAAAGATCGGATATGGTTTTGTGTCGTGAGGGAAGCCTGTGTCTAGCAGTGTACGTTGACAAGTTATTAATTAATAATACCACATTAAAATATTTGAAAAGTAAATAATAATAAAAGTAAATAATAAAAAATATAATTGACCCGATACTCTATAAAAAATGTAGGATTTCTTTTAATCATATTTTCCCAATTTTTTTTATTTCAAAGGAAATTTAAATATTAACCCTTTTTTTAAAACGAATTTAATACTTTTAAAACGGAACAACACAAGACCGTATGCTTATTTGCAACTTTATTAGGTTAAAGAAAAAATTTATATAGAATTGTAAATCCGAAATAGTTGTTTTATCTTATTAACGGTCCTCCATCCAGTGACTGACCTCTCTATGCACTGCTTATCTTAGATTACGTGTCACTCTACACCCAAATGTCGTTGTAAGGAGCTTTAATTAGAAACTGATTAGCATTTTTAAAATAGCAACCATAACTAAAAAATTATGAAAAAATTAGAGACTGCAAGTTGAAGTCGCAACCTGAGAGTACCGTATCATCACAAACGTCCCGAACTTCAGTAATTCGCCGTAATAATTCACTATTCTGATAAATTAAATAAGGGTCGGACGGACAGAGAGCCTAAGCTCAGTTAGCCGAAACCGGCTGAACCGAGGGGCATGGGTTCGATTTTCATACAAACATATTTAAGTATATGGAATGAATATTTGTATTTGTATGCATATAACAAGCTTTGCTTAGCTTGGGACTAGACCGTGCTGTGTGATTTGTCCAAAAAAATCATTATTATAATTTTTGTTTGTAATATCTTTGATCACCTCTTCAGTAGACCCCTTGAGTGCCGTCACGGTATATTATCTTTATATATAAAAATTACGTGTCACGTTGTTTGTCCACGATGGAATCCTAAACGACTGAACCGATTTTGATCAAACTTCGTAACTAGCTGTTATTTGATCCAACTTAAAAGATAGGATAGTTTTTATCTCCGAGTCCGGCTCGCACTTAACAGATGTTAAGTGCGAGCCGGACTCGGGCACTTTAGGTTAAAACCAACTTTCGCCGGGTTACAGATGGACGGCAGCGGAACAACGTTCGCCGGGACCGCTAGTTATTATATATGTCTCAATTCTCTAACTTTAGCTTTGTCACGAATTGCTTTGTAATATGGAACCTAAAATTTAGAAGTTCAGATCTTTATATTTTGGGCGAAGAAAAAAAGACAATTTACTGACTCAGCCGTTGTACGTAGGGATTGCAATCCCGCAAAACGGGATCACGCGGGAATGCCGCTGCTTTTATTAATCTGCTGGATCCTGCACCTTCAAAGCGCGGATCCGTGGATCCCGCAAATTAAAAACATTCGCGTAAATCGCAAGTAGTACGAGTGCGACGTTTCAGTTGTTCATAAATGGCACTACGCTGCGCCTGCGCACGTCTTTCTGTAGGTGACGACTGTTTTGTTTTCGTATTCACCGTCCGGCGTTTAATATGGCGATATAATAAATGCCATTTGCTTCTTAAGAGTGTATTTATAAAAGTTATCACCATAGGTTGATATCATAGTAATAGCATCTATGAGAAAGTTGTGATTTGATTATTAGTTTTTATATGAATAAGACTGAATTATAAAAATAAAACTGTTGATAGAAGTAAGGATAAAATTAAACAAAACTAATTAACTATGTCAAGCATTTAAAGATGAATCTAAGAAATCAGATAACTAATTTCTTATATTGAATTAATAGAAAGGAAATAATAGCTGTTGCCCAATGTAAGAAATGGTCAATAAAACTTGATTGTACACAAAAAACCGTAGTTTCAATTTGATTTTATAACATAATTTTAAAGATGCGGGATCCCATTTAATTCCGCATATCAATCTCGCTGATGATGATGATATCAATTGAATGAGCTGCGGGATTGCAATCCCTAGTACCTAGTACGCCTGGTAAGGAGGCTAAGGCTATAGTTTACCACAGTGTGAATGGGCGAACGTTTGCAACCTAGTGGCCACTCGACTGTCAAAGTTTTTGAGGAGCTTATAGTACAATAAATGACGGTTTTTGGGTAGCAATTCTTTCTAGAGAGATGGATTTTGCTGAAATTTTGACAGTAAGTAGGGAATACGGTTTTTTTTTTTATACCACTAAGGTGGCAAACAAGCTTACGGTCCGCCTGATGGTAAGCGGCCACCGTAGCCTATGGACGCTTGCAACACCAGGGGTATCACTTGCGCGTTGCCGACCCTTCAGAAATCTAATAACTTCTTTCTTGAAGAACTTCACACTGTAGTCCTTACAGAAAACCATGGCAGGGAGCTCATTCCACAACTTAAGCGTTCGCGGGAGGAAGTTTCTCTGAAACCGCGCTGTACGCGACCATTTCGGTTCTAAAGTGTGAGAATGAATTCCCTGCCGATGGCGAGCGGTGCGATGGTAGAAAGTAGCCGTGGGCATCATTTCGAACAATTCCTCAGAACACAACCCATTGTACAAGCGGTAGAACATACACAGGGAGGAAAAGTATCTACTCAAACTTAAGGGCTCGATACCGCAATGAGTTTGGAATTCTCACAGCCAGTCGTTGAACCGAGTCAAAAGGGCCAAGCTGGTATCCGGATGCACCTGCCCAGAGATGGCAGCAGTACTCCATATGGGGCCGAACTTGCGACTTGTAAAGTAACAACCTTTGCCCCGACGTGAAGTACTGCTTCGCTCTGTTGAGTACACCTAGGTTTTTGGACGCCAGCTTCACCTTATCTTGTAAATGATCTCGGAACTGAACATCGCTGGAGATGTCGACACCAAGGATCCCAATGCTCTTGGAGATGGAGAGGTGAGTGTTCTGGAATTGTGGGACCACAGTGAATGAAGTTTTCTTAGCGGTGAACGCGCAGACTTGTGTCTTTGTAGGGTGGAATTGGACCAAGTTTACCCGTCCCCAGTCAGAGACCTGGGACAGTGTGGTCTCGATTTTAGACACAAGTTCTCCGTGGTTTTCCTTCACGACGGAACGAGAGATTTTTGCACGACCCGTGTAAAAAGCGTCTCCAGTACTGTCATCTGCATAGCAATGTATGTTGTTGATGTCCAACATGTCATTGATATGCAGTAGAAATAGCGTAGGAGACAGCACAGAGCCTTGCAGGACACCAGCATTAATGTCCTTGCTATCAGAGCAACTACCGTCAACTACGGTTCGTATGCGTCTGCCGGACAAAAAGCTAGCCACCCATTTGCACAAACCCTCGGGCACTCCGTAAGATGGCAACTTCCCGGCTCAAGACCCCGGTGCCAGACCCGATCGAACGCCTTCGCTATGTCCAGGCTACATGCCAATGCCTCCCCCTGACTCTCAATGGCTAGTGCCCATCGGTGTGTGAGATACACTAAAAGGTCACCAGTCGAGCGACCGTGGCGAAAGCCATATTGACGGTCACTGACCAGATCGTGTACTTCTAGGTATCTTAGAAGCTGTGTGTTGATCACATGCACCATCACCTTAGAGAGGATTCCGAATACCCCAAGAAGCAAAGTCTACCCTATGCCAAGCTGTGCTTTTTCTCGGGGGTGAATTCCACTACAACTTGTGGGTGGTAATAAAAAAAAACTCCAGGAATCGATAGAAAGATGGATTTTAAGGAAAAAATGTTCTATCGAAATTTTTCGAAAAATCAATGGATTATGAGATATTCGTGATTGTTAACCACGTTTTTTGACGATTTTTCACATATAACTCATAAACTATTGATTTTATCAAAAAATCTGTAATTATCAAAATGGTAGGTTATGAAAAATTAAAGAATTAATTTTTTTATTTTTAATATAGGCCCAATACAAGCAAAGTTATAGCTCATTGAAGGTAAGCCTTATTTTTTTAACGACAATTTCACAGATTTCAACATTGAATTACGAAAAACGGAACGTTTTACGATGAAAGTGCTCAGAATCTTTTTTAAAGTACATTGAAAAAACCTATAAAATGCTTTTTTAAAGTTCTCTTGCATAAAAACTAACGGAGTTATGACGAAATTAAAGTTGGATTATATTTTTTTAAGAGATAAATTAACAATGAAACGCATCTCATTATTACCCTAATTGGAATTAAATGTTACAAATGTACAAATGACAATCAATATGATCCAAAAGTTTGACCGATTTAAAATGCTTATTTTTGAAAAATCATATCAAAGTAAACTAGGTATTTTTGAAATATTCAAAAAAAATACTTTTTTCAAAGTAACTTAGAAAATAAACCATATACATAAAAGATGCTAGAGTACAAAAAGTTACCATTTTAATTCAAAAATTTTTTTTTACTGTAGCTTAAAAATTCTTCGAGATATGGCGTGTAAAACTTAGCATTGGTACGAAATCAGTACCGCCCTTGAGCCCTTTCACCTTTGACCTTTATAAAATTAAGGGTTTGAGATATATAAAACTTAGTTTAGTACTTACTTACTTAGTATGTATATGTATGTATTATATATATGTGGCGTTTCCCCCTTCACAATTCCTATTTTTTAATATTCATGGTTTTTTGCAAATTTTGGAACATTTTCTTTTTCTTGTAAATCTTCAAGTGCTAAAATTGGAACAAATAAAGATGAAACTAATTATGTGTTTTAATGAAGCATCATATCTTAAAAATCTACCTTTTTAGAGATTTTTTGTTATGGTTTTTAGGATATGAAAACTAATTATAACAATTCCCTTAAGATGTCTACTTTTTAAATATTATAATTTATCAAAACAAGAAATAAAATATATCGAAAAATGGTTTTTTTTTATTTAATTTTATGTCAAAAGGGATGTATTAAAAGGGTATAAGGAATAAAATAGGGGTCGAAAAATCACAAATAGTTTTTAAATCTATATAAATCTCATTAATCAAGAGCTTTATACGTTTTTTCATTCGTTAAATGCCTAAATTTGTGAATTTATAAATTTTTGTCAATAAGGGGTAGTTTTCCCTACCCTTAAGAGTCAAAAGCACTCATCGGCAATGTGTAGATTTTGAAGTGAATGGTAGGTAGAGCTTAATCCTAAATTTTTGAAGAAAATCCATCTTTCTTGAAAGGTTGTAGGCTAGGTTGTACCATCTTTTTACCGTCATTTACTGGACTATTAGGAGAATGTTACACTATACTATCACCCATCCAGATACTGACCAAACCCGACTTTGTTAAACTTCGCTTATGGTTTTGGATAACGAATTTGAGTGGACCATGATCTGTTTTAGAAGACACTAGCTGGGTAGTTCTCAAGAGATCACGAAATTGCTGTTCTCTCATTCTTTACAGAAATGTGACCAACTTTTTTTTAGTAACTATTATTTCCGCACAAGTTTCATTACTGTGATATGTATTATTTTGTAGAGAACCCATGGCAGGCAAGTTCAATTCAAACTTTATTCATTTTGTGTTAAATAAATAAAAAAAAAAATTAAATAAAATTACCGTAGGCGGTAAATAATTAAATTGAAAAGTTCAGTGCCCTCAGTTTGGAGAGTGTTTAATAGATAACGCGAACAAATACATATGTTTATGTACATACAAGTTTATAAAAATAACATTATCAAAGGGACACTCAATATTGTAATTACCAGCCTATAACAAAATAAATGATATAAAATGACTAAGTGTGAGTCGGACTTGCTCACTGATGGTTTCGTACTAGCACTCAATATTACGTAGTAATCTAATAATATTTAATCTGTGAGTCTGACTTGCACTTTGCCTTTTTTATTTTATTTATAGTTGACACAATTAATTACTTTAGATGCTTGGAGGTACGATCATTTTTACCATAGAGTAAAAAAACTTTGAAAAAACATACCAACTTAGTTTCTTGTATATATTGCTTAAGTTTAAACTTTTTATTTTTATCATACGTAAAAATATTTGCTTTAATCATAACACATAGGGTCCCTGGTATTTCAAGAGGGTTTTACCATGATTAGCTGGAAATCACAAGTTAAAAAACTAAAAAAAACCGCCAGGTTTAGGTTACCTAAAATTGACGAGGCTGCATAAATCCAACGAGTCCGGCTGCATGTGCAATATCGGCTGTGGTGAGTAATTGGATGGTTGACCGCCTAGTGGCATATTTTTCTGAGCCCCTTCGTACCATGGAACGCAAGTTAAAGCATCGGTCTTGGCTGTTGTTGTATAAGCAGTCGTTAAGCCGAGAAGCCTAAGTCTGGTTAAATTAATTGTGCAGAATTTGTATGTCTGCTTATTTAAGACCAGGGGAATGGGCTATATATAGTCTGGCCTTTTTTCTCTAAGGAAATGTTGGTTTCCCTGTATTAGGGATAAACAAAGGCTGAGACAACAAACCGTTTCGATATAAATTTCGTTTTAGAATATAATTTATTATTAGATACATAGTATTAAAAGTGTTTGAACATGTATACTAAATGACCTGAATTAGATAAAAGGAAGCTTATTGCAAATAATAAATGACGAGAATTGTTTAAAGGAAGCTTATTGTAATTACTAAATTACGGGAATTATTGTAAGGAAGCTTATTAATAATACTTAATGACGAGAATTGTTTAAACGAAGCTTATTGCAAATACTAAATGACGAGAATTGATTAAAGGAAGCTTATTGTTAATACTAAAGACAAGAATTGTTTAAAGGAAGCTTATTGCAAATACTAAATTACGGGAATTGTTGTAAGGAAGCTTATTAATAATACTAAATGACGAGAATTGTTTAAACGAAGCTTATTGCAAATACTAAATGACGAGAATTGCTTAAAGGAAGCTTATTGCAAATACTAAATGACGAGAATTGTTTAAAGGAAGCTTATTGTAAATACTAAATGACGAGAATTGTTTAAAGGAAGCTTATTTAAATACTCAATGACGGAAATTGTTTAAAGGAAGCTTATTGTAAATACTAAATGACGAGAATTGTTTAAAGGACGAGAGGGAACTCGTGAGTTCGGGAGTAAAATTTTACGGCATTTTTAAGTACTTTCACGGCTATCGAGAGAGAATCTCCATCCAATACGCCAGACTTTGGAATACAAGAACAAAAACATAATGAAACACTTTTAACGGATCTTGAGAGGTAAGACCTACTTGCATACATTTTTCTCTTGAATATCGGAGTCTGACGTACTCATGACTGTTCGCAATAAACTCCATACTTGCATTCATTTATCTCTCGAATTTAGGTGTCTGTAGCGGTTGAGACTGTTTTCATTAAGCTCCTTGGTTAAGTATTTCGAGAAGAATCTTTACACAATATTGTTTATAGGAATGTACACAAATCATGCGTCACTAAATAATAAACCAATGACCTAAAAACTGTTGTGCAATAATTACTTGTAAAATTACACATTCAATTTACGAGGAAAAAAGGTTTTTCATTAAATATAATGTATTTAAGAGGTAAAACTGATAGAGTGGTTGCTAATTTTAATGTTCCGTGATGAATAAAGAACTAAGATTTAGGACGATTCAACCGTTTTTTGCCAAGGTGGCAAACAAGCTTACGGCTCGCCTGATTTCAAGCAGTTACCGAAACCAGTGGATATTTGCATCATAATGGGGATCACTCACGTGTTGCCGACCCTTCAATAACTCTTGGATAACCCGTATTGTAGTCCCTAGATAAAACCTCGATAGGGAACTCATTCCATATAATGAATAACGTAGCGAGCGGAAGCCCCGTTTAGTGCGTGACCATAATTTAGTTTACAAATTGTGAAGATGTCTCTGCCGATGGCACAGTTCTCCTCAGAACACAACCCATTGTACAAGTTTTTGTAACATCTTTAAACCGAATTTAAATAAAGAAGTAAGCAGCTTTTATTTTTAATGTTTTTGTTCAAAAATATATTTTATCTATACTTGTAAAAATAGTAGGTCCCTTAGCGACTGCGCAAGTACAAAGATCAGGCATATTTTTTATAAATGTAATTTTTTTAAGCATTTATTTAATTCATAAACTCTTCTTTCAATCTTTCATCTTTCTTCAATCTTTCATAATTAATAAGTATTACAACTACTTCATTCACCTTTGCATAGTCTCTACAGCGACATATACGATAATGTGATTTAAGTCTCACGATCGGTGTTACTTTGATACGTTTCAGACAAAAAATGTAGCGAATCTTTAAAAACTCTTAATTGTTAAAATTTAAAAATTCTTCTGAAGTTGCAACTGGCAGGAAGGTTATTGGGAACAGTCTTGAGTTATACGGACTTAACGAGTTTCGAGAGGTAAATCAGTCCTTCATAAATGTTTTACCCGAATTCTAGAGTCCGAATAGCTCGGGACTGTTCCCAATGCCTCGGGTCAAATGTTCTAAACAGAAAAAAAGATTCAGATTTAAGGAAATTAAAGTACAAAAATGTATATGAAAAAACTTTTAAAATATTACAATATTATTTATAATATTAATAAATATGTATATTTCAATTAGTAGTCTCAGAAAGGAATGGTTTCTTTGTTCTCGGTTTGGAACTTGAAAATGGTTTGGCGAATATATTTAAAACTCCCCATATTCACAGCTCATATTCTCCAGAGAGCTTA
This sequence comes from Apoda limacodes, assembly GCA_946406115.1. Taxonomy (NCBI): domain Eukaryota; kingdom Metazoa; phylum Arthropoda; class Insecta; order Lepidoptera; family Limacodidae; genus Apoda; species Apoda limacodes. Next base: position 47,210,375 of record OX291540.1, read on the forward strand.
TTGCAAACAGAAAGGAATTAGAGAGAAAAATGTATACAAGTTTTTACCTTTCGAGAGCCGTAAAAGTACTTTTATACATTTTACTTTCGAATTCATGAGCTCCGTACTCGACACTGGGAGCTTATTGGGAACAGTCACGAGTACACCATATTAGCGAAAGTATGCAAGTACTTCTTACCTTTCGAGACCTGTGAATGTACTTGCATACATTTTACTCCCGACTTCGGTAGCCTAGCGTACTTGAGATTGTTAGCAATAACCGCCCTTTACCCAATAGGTACCCAGACCGCTTTAGGCTGTATAACATGCAGATAAAACTACAAGAACAGCTTATATCAAATAAAGTTAGACTAATCTATATAGTTAAACTCCATATAAATTTAAAAACTTAATCGGAATATCAAATCGAAAGTTTTTTTTCTTTCAATTGATATATGTATGTTCGAGGTTTACATATGTTGAATAAGTTAGTAAACTAGAATCGTAAATAATTTTTAATGTTAAGATCAAAGTTTTTGTTTTTTAAAGAAAACGAATGTCTTAATCACTGGAGTAACGAAAACAAAATTTTTTATGCGAAATGATAAATACTAAATATGACACTTTCGTTCTGTTGAGTATTTTTTGTTATCATCAGTTGGAACAGTTGGTCAACTATGACGACGTAGGGACCAATAACCTAAGAAGGATCAATGTACTCTATTGACACTTAGAAATGAACCCTGTAAAGGATATTTTGGTAGAGCGCCATCTATTGTCGAGTAGTAGAAGTAAAGGTCAAATTTATATGTGACGAGTTAATGAACTTCTAATTAAAATTACTGCCGGTCAATTAGGTATGCATGACTAATTTTGGCATAATATGTTTCATTATGTCAGTATATTACGTACAATGGGCGGTTATGTTTGAATTAATTAGTAGTATCGACGCCGATGTGACGCTACTGCAATGTTAATTAAGGGGCGCGGTCAACATTCAAATTGTTTAAAATTATCTTGATTCAGAAACTATCATGAATTGATATATGAAAAACAAAAATGTTACTAATTACATAATTAAATCATATTTCTAAACGATATACTAACTTAGGTGATTTGATTTCTATTTTTGTTTTGGTTAAAAATAAACGAATTGAATAAAAACGAAAAACAAATGAAACTGGTATTAGTCTTAGATGACAATATTTATATACATTAACATTCATATATCAAATAAATGATATTGGTGAAATTTCTTAGCAAATTAACATTCAAATTGTGATTAACATATCAGGTACTACTACTAAGTGGACTACTGGCAGATTACTATCTATGAGACAGACACTTGACTGTAATGAAGCTGAGACGCTCATACTTCCTGGTTGAATGTCCCATATATTACGGCATGGACCAGAGACAGACAGGTGAGGACAGCTAAGAAGGGTATACAGAGAGTATCATAATCTGGCATTAGTGTAGTTAACTTTTAAAGGGTTTGGCAAAGATTTTTGTATGAAGGTATTCGAGCAAAATATTGATAGGATTTCTTCAAATTAGTAGAGTAGAGTAAGAAAAACGAGGGTGAAGGCGGAGCCATATATATTTTATAATACCTACATTTATGTTTTTGTAAGTGTTTCCTTTTTTTTTTCTTGTAAAAAAGAAAGAATCTCACTAAAATATGTCATAACGACGATATTGATGCAAATATTATAATGACGTAAAAGAGTACAAATAAAATGACCTAAAAGAGTACAAATAAAAAATATACCTTGTGTACTCGGGTCTCGCGGACTCGGGTACTATTGCGTTCCGGGAGCATAATGTATGGAAGAAGATCTCGATAACATACCGCATTATGCGAATTTCTCGTGATATCGCTGAATCGAAGTCTCGAGCAAATAACTCGAGAGGTAAAGTGTCAGAATCCATTAAATCAAATTAATCGGTATTTTGAACGCAACTTTTCGGTACTTTGTTTTTTTGTTTTTTTTTTTTATACAACTACAGTGGCAAACAAGCACACGGTCCGCCTGATGGTAAGCGGCCACCGTAGCCTATGGACGCTTGTAACACAATGGATATCACTCGCGCGTTGCCGACCCTTCAAAAATCCAATAACTTCTTTCTTGAAGAACCCCATACTTCACACTGTAGTCCTTAGAGAAAACCTTGGCAGGGAGCTTATTGCACAACCCAAGCGTTCGCGGGAGGAAGTTTCTCTGAAACCGCACTGTACCCGACCATTTCGGTGCTAAAGTGTGAGAATGAATTCCCTGCCGATGGCGAGCGGTGCGATGGTAGAAAGTAGCCGTGGGCATCATTTCCAACAATTCCTCAGAACACAACCAGAGGCAAAGTCTCTCCTCAGACTTAGGGTCTTGATACCGCAAGTGAGTTTGGGATCGTCGACAATTCACACAGCCCATCGCTGAACTGAGTCAAAAGGGCCAAGCTGGTATCCGGGTGCACCCGCCCAGATATGGCAGCAGTACTCCATTTGGGGCCGAACTTGCGACTTGTAAAGCAGCAACCGCTGCCCCGACGTGAAGTACTGCCTAGCTCTGTTGAGTACACCTATGTTTTTGGACGCCAGCTTCACTTTTTCATACAAATGATCTTTGAACTGAACATCGCTGGAGATGTCAATACCAAGGATCCCAATGCCCTAGGAGATGAAGAGGGGAGTGTCCGTGAATTGTGGGACTACAGTGAATGGGGCTCTCTGAGCGGTGAACGCGCAGACTTGTGTCTTTGTAGGTTTAAATCGGACCACGTTTGCCCGTCCCCAGTCAGAGACCTTGGACAGTGTGGTCTCGATTTGAGACACAAGTTCTCCACGGTTTTCCTCCACAAAGGAACGAGGGATGTTTGCACGGCCCGTGTAATAAGCGTCTCCAGTACTGTCATCTGCAATGCATGTTGTTGATGTCCAACATGTCATTAATATGCAGTAGAAACAGCGTAGGACACAGCACACAGCCTTACCAGCATCAGTGTCCATGCTATCAGAGCAACTACCGTCAACTACGGTTCGTATGCGTCTGCCGGACAAAAAGATAGCCACCCATTTCCACAAACCCTCGGGCACTCCGTAAGATGGCAACTTCGATAGAAGACCCCGGTGCCAGACCCGATCGAACGCCTTCGCTATGTCCAGGCTACAAGCCAATGCCTTCCCCTGAATCTCAATGGCTAGTGCCCATCGGTGTGTGAGATACACTAGAAGGTCACCAGTTGAGCGACCGTGGCGAAAGCCATATTGACGGTCACTGACCATCAGGTCGTGTTCTAGAGTATATTCGAAGCTGTGTGTTGATCACACACTCTATCACCTTGGAAGAAGGGAGGTAATAGCGATAGGCCTGTACTTCGATGAATCTGATCTGTCCATCTGGCACACTTGACTTCTATGCAAGAACTATTAAATCACGGTCGTTTTTTGGTCGTTAGGAATATAACATTCCATACCAGCGAGGATTGTCTCAGTGACTGCGGCTCCGCAGACGTCAGGATCTTCTGAACTAAAGCAGATCTGCCTCCACGGGTACAATACATAAAATTCTCGCAATCCATCCCAGTCTGCCGCCTTAAAATGCCACACACGACGCCAATTAGTTGGCCCAGATGGATCGGGTTGTGTGCATGACACTTGAGTCCGAACGAGAAAGTGGTCCGAGTAGCCTAAACGCGCATCCACTGAGACGGAATATCCGTCCGGACGTGTAGTCAGTAGAAGGTCCAGTAAGGAGCTCGTATGGTCCTCTATATCTGGTATTCTCGTTGGAGAAAGTACCAGCTGAGAGAATCCATAGGTCAGAGCAAATTCATGAGCAGATATCCCTGCATAGTTATTGGTTCGAGAACTGCCACTCACAGATGGTGGGCGTTAAAGTCTACCAAAATAACTAGTTCTGCTGTAGGATATTGCTCTAGAACTTTGTCAGTCGTCAAACTCAATTGCGTGAAGAGTTGAGCTACGTCTGTGTCACTGCTATGAGACCTGTATAGGCAGGCATAGTTACGAGTGTGGTCGTTGTGATCTACGCGCACCAACAATATCGACAGGTCCTTGTCTTCAAGGCTATGAAGGTGGCGAGAGCAGATATCCTACCGGACGAACATATTTACATATACCGGCACGACTCACAAAATTGGGCTCATGTTTGTAGCCGGGATAATGAAGGTTTGATGTATCGGCCGGGCAGAATATCTGTGTCTCCGTTAGAAAAAGAATGATCGGCTGCGCAGTCTCCAGATGAAGGTGGACTGCGTTAAGATTTGCGTGAATTCCCCTAATGTTACAAAAGTCCACATTAAATGTGGATGGAGCGGCCGCTTAAAATACTCTTTTTTTTGTACCTTTTGCCAATTTTTTTAAAAGAAGTTACTTAGACTAAATTTGAGGATTCACTGCACTGACAGCTCAGGGGACAAAACACTACTCAATGTTAGTGTTATTATGGCCGCGGTTTTCTGTAAGGTGGAGGTACTTCCCCAGTTCAGGCTGCTCATTCGAGCAAGTACTCGCTTGTTCGAGCGAGTACTTGCTGTGCCCTACCTCTCTTTAAGAACGAAAAGTTTTTCCACCGACACCTAACGTGACACTTATGTCACGAATTCAAGTGAAGGTAAAAAATGTGCCAAGAAACTATTTTTCTGCAGAAAAGTCATATGTCATTGAATTTTTATGTTTTAGAACGGTGTGAAATCGCATCAATAAAATACCTATCTATATTTGTAACTAAGAAAGGCAAAGGCAATAATTTTAATAGTTATTTGTACTTTCGAAAGTGAATGGATAAAAAATCTGACACCGAAAATCTTTGTTCATTGACTTTTGTGATAAAGGCTAAGGATAACTACGCCGTATAAATAAATTACAGTAATTAATCTTACCTAAAACATAAAAGGCAGTTTTAATAACCTATATTCCTCACATTTGTTACAGTTTGTGATGATAACCGTATTAGCTATGTGATGTCCATCGAGAATGTTAGAAATGCTGCTACCATTCCACAAAGATTCATTAACAACATTTATAAGCAACCTGCGTTTCATAGATGGTTAGTAGATTTATTTACTCATTTTTTTTCCTTCTATTAACTCAATCAATCGTAATCAATCCGATGCTAAGCCAGTTCCCTACATTGTTTTAAACGTTTGTCCACATAAATAATGACTGGGTAGGTATTCATAAGCTCAAACAAATAATCAAATACCCGCCTTTCTTCCTATGTTTCCAAATATGTGTAGCAATTGTTTTAAAGTTATTTCGGATATCAGCATATTAGAAAAGATAGTGGCAAAGGTGAGCATGTTATCTGTTATCGTACTATGACATCAGCTTTGAGGCTACTCTTGTTAAAGTTGTATTGTTATTGTATGAAGGTAAAATTACATGTAAAGATGCCCATTTGATATTTCGCCCGCCCTAAATTCCGTTATCGTCCTAGGATCTTACGGCAACTCCTCAATTATAGAAAAAAACAAACAATCAAATCTTTCCTCTTTAATAGCATAATACATTCGTGTCTGTAAAACCATGGAAATACACATACAAAATTTCAACCCAATCGGTCAAGCCGTTTAGTACTAGACAATCCGACAGCAGCGCCACCTACCGGGTCCAATTGTATTTTTAAAATACCCAGGAAACCATCGAAATACCCATATACAATTTTAACCCAATCGGTTCAGCCGTTTAGAAGTTATGTGAAAAAGTAAGTACGGAAAGAGAATTCTTACTACCCGTTGTCCTATTACCCGTTTTCCCGTAGGAATGAAGCATTCTCTCGCGGTAAAAAGTAGCCTTTGTTCATCAGCGATAATATCGGCTTCTAATGGTAAAAGAATTTTTCAAATCGGTCCAATAGTTTCGGAGCCTATTCAATACAAACAAACAAACAAACAATCAAATCTTTCCTCTTTATAATATTAGTATAGATAACTCATGAGAAATAGTGCACTCTTTATTAATAACCAATAGTTTGAGTAAAATGTACATTTAGTGTAAATTGTTGTAATTATATAACATTTTGTTTGATTTAGTATCGACGTCTGTTTAAATATTTTCACCTGGATTGATATAACGTAATAAATAAATAAATTATTATTAGGAATGAAAGGAAATTTTATCATTTCTTATACTAAATGTGAACAGTGTCTGTATTGCATACATGGCGGCCCACTATGTGTAGCCTAAAATCATCTATGTAGTATTATTTTTTAAACCATTTATCTTTGAAAAGTCTGTTTTTGCCAAATTTCCGCTTTCTGCTACTTAGACTGCTCGTTAACTGCATTGAATGCTACCAATAGGTAAATACAGTCACATCTCAAGCTTATATATGTATGGCCATAACATAAGATGTTTAATTTTATTGCATAATTATAAAAGACGGAAGCCTTGTTGAATTAAGCTTGATATATTTTTAGCAGATTTCAATATTTAGTTGTTTAAAATAATAAAGTTGTAATTAACAATCAGTGTGTGTTTTCATTAATGATTTATGCTAGTTATGTACATGGCCTTGAAATCTTGGGCTCATTCACTAATGCACATGCAAGCAGAAATGGCAATGGTTAGGCTAAATCGCTCTGTTGAGCGATGGAAAGCAAGTTCTTAAATGGCAAACATGGATAGGGAAGACTAAGCATAGTACAGCCTCCCACTACGTGAATTAAGTGCCTTCCGGCCACAGGTTGCTTGAGACTGGTAGTTTGCAGTGTTGTGTGGACATGGAAAAAGCCAATGTTCAATGTTGAACAATGTACCTATATGCTGGGATGATGATGCCATGTTAAAAACTTTACTCTAATTGCAGACCAAATTAAAAATCAGTGGAAACTGTTCAGTACATTTTGTATGATGCATCGCACTTGTTTTATGCCATTTTACATCATAACTTTCAGCATAGTGTATTTTACTTTTAGACTTTTTCATTTCACACAGATAAAGTTAACTTTCTTATTATGCTAGTTTTATCTAATAAGTTTCATTCGTTGCAGGTTTTTGTTGCCGGTGTTTGAAGTTGTATTTTGCAAGGTGTCATTCAAAGAATCAAACCCCCAGGACATATTGGTGTAAATAATTACCGAAACTTTGTAAGTAAAAGTAGAAAAATCAAAACTGTTTTTTTTTATTTAACAGAACAAACAACAGTTCTTATTATTCCTATATTGTTGGTGAATATTTACCACATTTCAAGTATGGCTAATAGTCATATTAGGTGTCTTACAAAGCAGCACATACATTATGCGCTCATGTCTTTTTTTGTTTTGTGGTTTATGTGGAATATGGATAGAAATATAGTTGTAATTTTATACTTAACCAAACTAGTAAATATTAAATGCATAAATATATTTATGTGTGTGGGTATGTGTATATATATATATATAAAGTTACCTATTAAACTATTGTTAAAACATGAACGATGTTGTGCGAATTTTGTGGAATAAAGTGAAAAAAAAAAATGTTAGAAAATTACTAATAATATACACTAGGGTGTGTTACAAAACACAACGTAGAATTTTGAAAATATAAATATTGAGCTGTTAAATTAAATTCTTTACTCTGTCATAGATACGGTTCACTCCTGTCAGTGTATAAACATTGTGTGATCCACACATTTTTAATGGTTGGAAAATCAACTTTTCCAAGGGATAATCACGCAGCAGAGAGTAAAAGTGAATAGGAATATAGACTTATTAAGGTTGTTCAATTCATTTACAAACTTATAGTACAGGCTTAGACACCTTTCCTATTGGTAAAACCATAACCAAATAAACTTAACTTTATAACAGTTGATAAGTAAAGATCGTATCTCGTTAGTAAACTTCCCCATTAAAATATACACATTGCGGTCTTTTGCCATCTGGGTAACATACAGTACTGCCTACCGAGTAAAAATATATACTTTTAGGAAGCCTCTTAAAATCAATACAACATCTCAGTCTTCAGTTTTACTACTGATTACTTTAACATAACGGTCAGCCAAAGGCACAAATTATATCTATCTATACTGTTACTAAGTATAGTTTCAGGACGGAAGTTTAAAGATACATAAGAGCACCGGATTTAACCAATTAATTGCTTGGCACATACGGCAGACAAAATTGTCTTTGTCATATAATCCACAAAGTTTTCTTGAGACGCAGTTATTTCAAATGTTGTTACACATTTCTGCTTTGTTCATCGGGCTGTTGTTTACCATGAATTTTCTAAATTGGTTAGTTTGAGAAGGCCACTGCCTTACAAAAATATTTACAAAATATTAAAGCTACAATGTTGTGACCCCAGCATCAGACTCAGACCACACTGTGGATAAAAAAAAACCTTTTGGGAAGTATAACCCAATTTAACATATTTTACTGACATAATTTAGTAAAAAAGTGCCGTTTATAATTTCATATATTGTATTGTATATTCTATAATACAGACAAGAAAAAAACATTCTGTATAATTCCTTAAGAAGAAACCTTTTCAAAGAAGAATCGTTTACATCGTTCTTAACGACAGTATTAGTTCATCATTCGTTACTAAGTTTTCGTAGTCTGGAGTAGTCTAGAGTAAACATGTATCGAAAAACCTGCCAAGTGCGAGTCGTATTCGCGCACGAAGAATTCCGTACCATAATCTATAAAAACGGCAACAAAATCACGTTTGTTGTATGGGAGCTTCCCTTAAATTTTTGTTTTATTTTAATTTAATTATTTATTTTTAAAGTGAATATATAACTAAATATTCTGTAAATATGTCAAGCGTTTACCTGTTGCCGTTATCAATATCGTGCAAAAACGAATAAAAAAATCACGTTTGTTTTTGGGGAGCCGCCTTAAGTATTAATTTTATTCTGTTTTTTAGTATTTTTCGTTATAGCGGAAACAGAAATACATCATTTGTAAAAATTTCAACTGTCTAACTTTTACGGTTCATGAGATACAGCCTGGTGACAGACGAACAGACGGACGGACAGCGAAGTCTTAGTGACAGTGGTCGTTTTGTACCCTTTGGGCACGGAACCCTAAAAACCGTTTCATCATGCCACAGTTTTATCGATATCAAGAACTTCAGAGTCGAGAGGAGTGAAAATTCTCGAGTAAGTCGAGACTGTTCGCAATAAGTCTCCTATAAAATACAGATATACCCTTTTCCATAGTACGAGTATCAGAATGAAAAAAACTATTATTTATTATGTCTAGGATGATCTTTCATATAGATTAACCAACGATATCAAATTTTAGGCAACCTATAATTTATCCAGTTTCTAGATATTAGAAAAAGCTGTTTATAATAAATACTTTTTATAAATTAAAACAGCGAAAAGCTTTTAACTAAGTAGCTATTAATTTAGAACAAGTAAGTATCAAACTTAATAATCGCGATAAACGTGACAGTTATAGGAATTGAGGTGGTTTGATAGTTTTACTCAATGTTGAATTATGATGTGTCTCGCGATGGATTGCAGGAAAACCTATTCCCGTGGGAACTTTCGATTAGGATTAAAAGTATTCTTTGTCCTTCTCTATCTCTAGGCAAAAATCAAACTAATTTTATGCATTTTTACGACGTGAAGAATAAATAGCGCACAGAAAATAATGGTTACAGTGAGAACTTTGGATCGGGATAAAAAATATTGTCCTTCCTGTTCAGTCAAACCTGTACCAAAAATCTATTGTGTTACAAAAAAAAGTATTTTCAATAATACCAAAAAATTCCAACGTTTTGTTTAAGAGAAACATGTTGAGTAATTTTTAAGCGACTGTCAATAAATTTATCGAGATATTCAATATTTTTCGCATTTTTTTTTGCGATTATTTGCTTTGGAGTCAATAATTTCAAAATTAAGATACCCTAAAAATTTCACGTCTCTAACACCACTGGTTTAGGTTGTACAATTAACAAATATGTACAATGTGTAAAAAATGTAAAAATGACAGTCAATTAGCGACATGATTGTGTTATATATTTAGATTTCAATTTATGAAACTGACTAAATTATGGTTAGATAATTTTATTACACGTAGTGTCATCTGTTGTTGAAAAGCGATACTGAAGTTCATAAAACTCCCAAACAAGTTGAACGACCTTTTGCGTTATCTATTAGTATTATAAACGAGCCCCAACCTATATGACGCATTAATATGTTTATTTTTCATACTCAACAGTACACTTGTGTGAAGAAAAATATTAGTTTATTTTTATAGTAGGCTTTTCTTTGTTTGTTTTACTAGAATAATATAACTGTACACTCTTACATTCTGATCTGACCGGGTGGTCAAAGCTGGAACTATTCTCATATATCAGTAATTGTGTGGTTGGTAATAAAAAACTAAATATATACGTAGAATATGCATCACGATGTAAATGAATTACGCTGTTTTCAACTTTTGACTCTTTAATCATAAAAAATACAAATACAAGGCATTAATCAATTTGACAACAACGACATTTTTACTTGATCATGTAAATTTCTAACAGTGTACAGTTGTTACAATATTTATTAAACTTTGACACATTGTTTGTAATCAAATTCTTTGGGGCCAATTCTGAGATTCTATATTAAATTTTATTGTTCCGACATATTTATAAGCGCAATACTCAAACACACCACTAAAAACGATCCTCTCGTGTATAGCCCAGGATCGGCTAAAATAATACTTTTTGAAATGATTGATTATCATCAACATTACCTGGCTGGCGGTGGCTGGATACACGCCCACTTCATAATATGGGGAACAGCCTTCTTTACTAACCACTTTAGTGCTTCTGATGTAGTGTAAGTCCACTAACTCATGAATTACTCACTTTCAAAGAAATTAGTGGTAAATTATGGACCAGAAACAGGATATTTTACCCTTTTACAATTTTTGCCAAAGTAAAAAAAATAAAAAGAGATGAGGCAGGGGAACCGTTACTTACAACCCTGAAATATGTTTTACATGACATATCCATGTTGAAAAGTTGAAGTACCAACTCGGAAATTGGGTTCTTGTGGGTAAAATATTTGACGTACATATGGGAGACTATTGTAAAAAGACTGAAGTACGTCGTCCCTGAAATAAACTTGGGCGCGCCCCTATTTCCCTTTCCTAGATAAGCCACTGGACTAAATAATTTAATGAAATTCATCGTAGAACGAATGCTTGTGTGGTTGTGTCCACATATTTTAATTAGATTTATTTTGGTATTTTAATAGCTCTATTCAAAGACCATTTTGGAATTACGTAATCGAATTTTTGTTACGCAGTTAGTAGTATTATCGATAGACAAAGATAAATAAATAAAAATAAGTTTTAAAAGTCACCGATAGACAATTATTTTTTATTTATTTATCTTTGTCTTTCGATAATACTAATTGTGTTCTAGTGTTAAATATTAATTCTGTTAGAATTTTTATTCTGTCGGTACAAAATTATTAAATCAAACATATCTGATAATTTTATTTATTTCTTTAGGAACACATTTTTGCAATAAAAACCACAATATGTGGACTTATCTAATGCCATTATCTACCAGCTGACTTTTGGGTCATAAATAAAGCTCAAAAATGGTGTTTAGATAGGAACAGTCACAATTACAACAAAAGAATAACATTTATGAATGGAATAAAATTAAATACCAAAATTAAAATTGAGTCCCAGGACAATTATCCTTAAAAGCAGTGATGAAACCAAAGAGAACAAAAGCATACCAAAAACGTATGTCTTAAATTACAAATTTACTTGATTCTTTTATTTATTTATACTTGTTAAATAAAAAGTACCCGTGTGCCAATTTAAATAAATGTTCACTTTACCGTTTGGAATACTAGGATAGCAAGTGAACTTGAATCAAAGCAAAGGGAGCTTAGTATCTATAGAATCCAAATACCTAACATAAAAACATGGCATGGCATTTTAATGCGGTTTTTTTTTTGTTTAAAGGCCTGTCTAATCGGGATCGTTCTGAGCTTTGTTTCTAATATAATCAAGAAGCTTAATGCGAGAAGTTTAGGTTCTCAGACTCAGGAATTGAAAAGAAAAATAGAAGCAAGTACATCTTTTCTCTTGAGACTCGTGGAAGTACTAACATACATTTTACTCTCGAACTCACAAGTGTGGCCTACTTAAGGTTGTTCGTATAATAAGCTTCTAGTTATTTTCCTAGTGGGTCGATAGATCTCAGCCATAAAACGGATATTTATGGGTATATCGCCTCTACTTGCCGAACGACTGGAAATTTGATATACAACATAAATACCATATGACTGGAATATGACATTCTTGATCTGATGATGCAGCCAGACCCTGGTTCATTGTGATGTTGAATTATGGACAAATTATCGCACAACGGATTCCATAATAGGTATTCAGTTAAATCACTTTTATTTATAACTGCTCACTAATGAAAAGCACAGGTTGGAGTTTTTTTAATATAATAAATGAATTGAAAGGTCAAAGAAAGCCACTACACCCCATACAATTTACGCGACATATTATATTGCTTCGCTAATATTAATTCAAAAGTGTTTGTGTTTGTTACTCACACTGCACCAGTTGAACGGATTTTGATAAAATTTGGAAAGATGTAATTTTACCAGGAAAAGCTCCCGCAGGAACAACTTGGGCACCAGCGGAGCCGCATTCACAGCTAGTTGGCTAATAAAGTGCTAACAACTTTTTGGTGCTTTTGATTTAAATATTCGATCCTGCATTAATTAAGAACACCTTTTAATTTTACCTTGCTTGACAGGTATGTCAAGTGCAAAGTAAAAAAAGTAGCAAAAGGTGCAATTGTGTTTATTTCTATAAAAAAATAATTTAATACTCATAAAAAAACAATATATAGTATCGGTCAACGTACGATTACTGCAGCTCTGTGAGTTTACACATAAATATGTGATAAAAATTATGACAAGTAGGGACGGTCACTGGCCTAGTGAAATAAGGAAATACGCACAACGCCATCTCTCGGTTAACTTTAGAACTAACGGTCGTTGACACGGAAATTACATCAAAAAATTTAATTAAATTTTAAAAATAATATAAATTTCAAAATGCATGTTTAAATCAATACATCAATTATATATAGAATATAGCCATATTTAATGGATTGCTTGAAATGAGAACGAAAACAAAATATGTATATTTGGTTTTACTACTCGACGCTAGATGGCGACAGGATAGAAATTTCTTGTTGCTATGCTAAAATGTTATCAATATTGGTTAACTTTTTTTATGTTAAAAACATTATAAATTTAAATTAATGTAATGAAAGTAATAATACCAGTGAGTATAATGCGTCGATGCGAATCCTCTGTGAGGATTTTGTGACCGCTTGCTAGGTAAACGCAACATTTGCACATACCTTCACCCATTTAATATAGCAACGATTCACAAGGTTTTCGTATTATATGGATCGTTATTGCGAAAAGTCTGGAGTATTCGGGTCTTGCATTTGGGGGTCAAATGTGTAGAAGTACATGGACCTTATTAGGAACAGTACCGTGAATGTACTTGCATACATTTCTCTCTCGAATTCAGAGTCTCTAGCTATTCGGACTCTGGAATTTGAGACACAAATGTGTGCAATTACTTTCACGGGTTTCAAGAGGTAAGTCAGACTGCCATACATTTTATTTACGAATTCCAGAGTCCGAATAGCTCGAGACTGTTCCCAATAAGGTCCCATAATTCACTTCTAGACACCTAGTAAATCTCGATACTTAAGAAAGATGTAGGAGCTAACTAGGAAAGTCTCGAGTACGCCAAACTCTAGAATTCGAGCGAGAAAAGTATGCAAGCAAGTCTTACCTCTCAAGACTCTTGAAAGTAGATACTTGCATACATTTATCTCTCGAATTCCAAACTCTGGCTAACCATCAAGACCAAGACCGTTCCCAATAAGCTTGCTTCCATACATTTTGCCCCCGAGAACGCGATACCCCAGCACTACACACTTTTTCGCAATAAGCTCCTAAAATACATACATACAGTAAATTTGTACAGAAAGGAAACTAAAAACTCTTCTCTTAAATGCTCAGATCATAAAAAAGTCTTTAACAGTAACATATACTTACATAGCCAAACTTGTACAAATGGTATCAAAGTACTCAAGCATTATCTCCTTTTTTGCGGTATTCCCCTAATAAATTCGAGGTCAGCGACGTAATTTCAATTCAATTCTCATAAAAGGCCTTACAAATGAGCCCTTTTATAAACTTCCAAGCGACATGACGTCTTGAGCCAACTTGTTAAGACATCGAGTCCTGCAGAGCTTATTGCGAAGAAGCTAGAATACGCCAGACTAGTAAATACAGAAGTAAAATATATGCAAGTTCTTTCAAGTGTCTCGAGAGGTAAGACCTACTTGTATACATTTTATACGGACGTTTACGCGCAAAAAGAAGTACGCGCAGTATTAAAGGCCTCGTACAACTCGAGTATTAGGGAACGTTCATCCGTATCGGTATACGAATAGTTCGTTCGAAAAAGCATTTAAAATCCGCCCTGCACTATTCGTATGCGGTAGACGTAGAGTGTGTACAGTATCTTCTAGTCTATGTAGCAGTTTTAATAGTTAATCAGGCATAATGATAAATGGCAAAAATTCTTAGTTATTGAAACTATGGAATTATACAAAATGGAAACACAGTATTTTCATGTGTAAGGTTTACCTTTTCTTAGATTTATATCCTATCAATTTATACGATTATATCACAAATACTTTTAATTATTTTAATAATAAGAAGTGTTTTCTAGAATAATAAAACGAATTATGGCTTAGCAACTGACTAAATAGTGTAAAATTTATAGCTTTTATATGTTTTCTTCGAAGACGCCTACCTTCAAGAATATTTACTATAAGGGATATCTTTTTTTATTCTACAAAGAATTGTGTATTTGTAAAATTTATGTTAGTGTATAAGTTACCAAGTTGTGTGTTTGAAATGAAGGAGGGAAAGGAGAACTCTAAACTTCGACCCTTAACTTGAATTTATAGAGGTCAGATATCAATGTTTGAGAGTATGTCCAAAATCTGTCAAGGTACGACCTACAATGTGTGACCTACATGGAAATTCAAGTTTGGGGTCAATTTTGCAACTGTGTTTCAGGTCGACGAATGGTAGGTACTGTTTTAGAATAGTACTAAACAAACTACTAAATAATATTGTCAGGAGCGAGTCAGAAAACCAGAAATCACATTATTTTTTGTGTTGTGTAATAAAAATCTACAATTTAATGAAAAAAATAAAATTAATGCAAATGAATTTCATCACTCTGTCACCATAGATCTCACAAATATGAGATCATAACACTTACCACTTTGTTGGCATTAAGCACTTACTAATTTGGCATCAGGACTAGTTTTTTTTGTTATAGTTAAAACTTTAATTATAATCAAATGTTACTGTTTAAATTTTTGATTAATTTGCTTTAAAAATAGCTTTTAATATTCTTAATTTATTTTTCTTGTAATAGTTAATTTTCCGTACTTTGCTGAAAATACCTGAATTAAAAAACTGTTTTTTATTTGCGCAATGTTAAATTGACAATGCTTTATAAAACATTGTCTAACTAAATTCAAAATAATATTTATAAAAACAATAACCTTTGATCACTGATATTCGTTGTTTTTTCAATTATATAATATTTATGAAAAACATTAAAAATTGATTTTTTTTTAATTTGCAAGCGTCATTATCATAATATATAAATAAACAACTAACAAAGTTGTTTTTTGGTAGAGGTATTTTTGTTTTCTTTGTGGCATTTTCCTTTATGATATTTTTAATACCTTCCACTGTAGGGTTTGATTTCTAAAGATAAGTTCCCCTTCTTTAAACAACTTATACTTTTCTGAAGTCTATTCAGGGATCGTCTTTACATTACTCCTTATGTAAATTCTATCTCTTTCACTAATATAAAAAAAAAATTAATGCCCTACTCTAACAAATACAATAAGTATGTAGGTACAATTTATATCTACTGCGTAGTATTTTTGATTGTTGTAACGCTATAGTGTGATATCTGAATTATTGCGTTTTTTTTAAATTTAACGTTTACAGCTTTAGTTATGCTCTTGAAGTATGCACCCACAAAGTTAGTAATCAATAATATACATCACCCATATCTATCTATGATGCCTGTATTGTACTAAATATATTTGTAAAAAATATGGAAAACATTGTAACACTGATGCGTTTTAGAGATATTTTTGTCCATTTATGTGACTATATTTTATAGTATTTTTCGTTTCTTTATTCTTAATTTATTTTAGGTTAATTCATATAAGGTATTATATGATTTAGTTTAGTTTTATGTTTATAACTGTAATAATTAATAAAGAAAAGTATTCCCACGATTGTATGGGGAGAAATACTTGGCATTAACAATAGATTATTTATCACCAGTTATTATTATATTATTTTGTCCGTAATTAGAGTCATTTATTTTCTGTACCATGGGCTGTTATAACGGTGATGGCACTGCGCAGCGGTTCACCCGAGTACTATGGCTAAATTATGTTAAATCAATATTTTTATAAAGAATAAAAAACTGGTCAAATGCAAGTTGAAATCACGCACCGAGGGCTTTGTACTTAATAACCTAATGGGGTTACCAAAAACTAATATTAAGACATCTATTATGTTATTTTAAGACATTTACCCATTTACCCCTCACAAATTAACACAACTTTGAATGTTTACTAAGTTCGTAATTGTTACTAAAATAATATTATAAGAAAATTCGCGAAGATTCGGTTTTTTTCACAATACAGGGCAATTATGTGAAAACCAAAACAAAATTTTTGTAAATAGTATTCCTAAATTAAATTAAATTCATTTTTTGTGAAATTAAAGTACATATATGTTTAAAAAAAAATACAATTTTGAATGGTTCCCTTAATAGTTATAAGTTATAATTATTTAGCTTATAGTAGTTAAACTCATAGCCCAGTAACATTCACCTAGGATGGGAAGCAATATGCTAAGTCATGCAATGTCGGATGTGGTCAGTCATTTGATGGGTGAGCGCTAGTAACACATGTTTCTAAGCTATGCCGTGCTTTAGACTTTTATATGACAACAGTTACTAAGCCAAGTCAGATACCTTATTATGACAGTGGAGCATAACTACTAGTCAGTAGCAGCGCGGTGAACTATGGCCTAAGTATTCTTTCTCTAAGAAGAGGCCTGTGCTCCTGTAATGGTGACAAACAAGCAAACAAGTATATTGTGTTTATTTTCAATTCGGTTTCCATATGAATTCGTGTGAATTTTCATACAAAACGATGATGTTATCTATTTGTACATGTTTGTACATACATGGAAACCAAGATACGCGTAAGTATAATTTTATCGGTGCAAATAATTTGTGTGGTTTTATTCATAGACAAATGCTTATTACAAATATTGATTGACACAGTTGCAGTACATTTGACCTAATTTCTATGCCTCGTAGTTACCAATATGTTAAGTGACTGCATGGGGACTACTTATTTCAGATTGAAACGGAGTTTAGAAAGTAATGGTATAATATAAATTTATACATACATATGTTATAAAACATGAAATATAGTATTACGTATTAAGTAACCCTTCTGACTACCCTTAAAAGATTTACATGAACATTTAATATGCGTACGCATTTATATTAATATTTTTTGTCTACCCCAAGGTTGTCTGGGGACATAGACCGCCTATATTAATAAATACTACTAAAATTCTGTACTTGTAACTTAAATCAAGTGATATATACTCGTAAACTCTATTATATATTGATTGTTAAAAAGTCGACCGTACCATCAATTGGGTCCATAATTTGTAATTTTTTTATTAACATGTATTAAGTTTACCAGTTAGTAAGTTGGTTGATAAATATAGAATTTGTAAATAACTTAACTACATCGCTTCTGATTCTTATATAGCTGTTATGCATCAGACAGAAGGTATACAAATATAACGTAATTTAACATAGAATTGACTTAATTTAAAGTGGTTTGCTGCCTTTAAAAAAGTCAATGAGCTAAAAATAAATTGCTACCTATTTAGAGTTCTTATCTTTATAAGTTTTGAAAGTAACTTGAGTGTCTTGGGCTTGGTGTATTTTGTCATGAGGCCAGCTTTTAAGGCCACACCTATGCTAACAATGAGGTTAACAGGTATTCTGTTTTTTGGAGTAAGTACCAACATAAGAAACTAATGGCCCAGTCACATTCGTCTATTGGAAACGTTAAGCGAAGTTAAGTAACATCAGGCTCAGTCATTGGATGGGTGACTGCCTAGTCATAGGTATTTCTGAGCCTCTCCGTGCTTCGAAGAGCACTTTTAACCATTGATCCTGGCTGTGTTGACATACAGTCAGAATCTTCATGGGTGGCTTGAAAACTACCGGTAAAGTAGTCACTAGTTCGAAAAAAAAATTGCTAAATCGCACTTCGGCCTAAGCATTCTTCTTCTGGTGTGCTCCTCTAATTCGGCAACAGCTGAAGTAATTATGAAATAAAATTGCAAAAACTAAAATTGCACTTTACATAAAAAAGCCTTGTATATTATTCGCAGATGACATAGCAGTATTTATACCAAACGATAATTTTAAAAAAATTGAAAATCGGACACTTAAAGGAATTCTGAGTTGGCTGAAATCTAACAACCTAAATGTAAACAAAATATAAAGAATTCTCACACTGCAAAAGGAAAATGTCCCGATATGAAAATAGTAGGCGATGGGATAAGTATAAAAAAGAACAAAGACTATTAATTAAATTGACTGATATTAGATGAAAACTGTAACTGGAAAGTTCATGTTAACAAAACATGTAAGAACATGAACAGATTCGTTTATGCACTCAAAACACACCGCAATACAATAAGTGAAAACGCTGCTCTAACAGCATATCATGTTTATGTAGGCTCTATACTCAGATATGGTATATTACTTTACGGAAATTCAACTAACACAAAAAGAGTATTTTAGTCACACAAAAAAAATCATTTGATCAATATTAGGCATTGGTCCTCTTGTGTCGTGTAGACTTTGCTTTAAAACATTAAATATTTTGACTTTAGTTTCTCACTATACATTAGAAATCGGAACTTTTGTAAAAGAACATCCTGAGTTGTTTTAAAAACTCGAAGACAACAATGTTAAATACTGCCTAACAAAGGACTATACTAAATTAAAATTTTCGCCATACAAAAGTTCCTTATTAGAAAATAATTGCGCAGTCATCATATGTTAAAACATTTAATGGGGTATCAAGAGAAATTAGAGAATTACCATTAATAAGATTCCAAAAAAAACTTCAAAATTTACTTATTGAAAAATGCTATTACACAATACAAGATTTTTTGAAATAGTACCTATATTGTAATTTGTGTTCTTTATAATAATTTGTCAATCCGTATATGCTCCCTGGTATAAGGTTATAACTAAACGATTTATATTTATTATAATATACATTTGCATGCAGTATGTATGTATATATACTTTAGCAAAATAAGTGATGTGTTTTATGCAAATAAATGATTGATTGATTGATTAAATATTATGCAGTTAATTTAGATTTTCGTAAATTTGAGAGTCGAAGTTAAAATAAATGGAAATAACCAATTATTTAATTATTTACTTAATTTCGTCTAATCGTCACTTAGCGATAATAAAATACAAATAACATACATGCAAATGATCAATTTATCACCGTACAGTTTGCACCTGTAATTAATTAAATCATTCAATAATTTATTTCTAAATAATTTAAATCCGTAGAAAAGTGATTTCGTAATAATATATCGGCAAATAACCGTTATCGGGGTTACATCACTAGCCGTGGTAACTACACGAAATTTCCAGCCAGTATTTTGTTATAAATAAAGTTATTTATAAAACCTAAGCCGAGTTGTGCTTGCTTATAATAAAAAAAATTACAATAATATGAAACCAGTGCTCATTACGAAATATCAACTTATTCCTTTAAGCACTTTTAAACACTGTTACACGAAAAAATATTGAACAATTTTCCACTTTAATGCACAGCACTATTCACTAAAAAAGTATTTGTTTTGGAAATGGAATTCTAATTTTAAATTCGCGCCGATATTCTAAGGACCCGCTCACACTGAGATGTTGCAAGCGGGCCATCAGGGGAACAACTAGGAAATGAACACAGGCGCGAGCACACCACCAAGCGTGTACTCACACATGCACGATTGTATGCTCGTCCATACACAACCTCGTGTATGCGTGTAGTGGAGGTGCATGCGTTTTGACATTCACATGTATAGTTTATTTATACGCCTATGCGTGTACGGCACCATATTTTTGTTTGTGCGTAAGATGTCTTCATTAAAAATTAAATCATATGTGTAATATCTATAAATATTTATTTATTTCAATGGCTTATATTTTTTTAATTCTATGATCTGGCTAATGCCTACAGCCTTTTTCAAAATTTGCAATCTTATTTTATAATAAATTAATTGAATGGGTCGTAAAAAGGCATTAAAAAGATTAAAATGTCGCCGAGCCTATATAGCGGTATTAAAAGAAAAATGTTACGCGACAGTATAGGTAACCAACAACCGTTATTACATAACAGTCTGCTAGAAAGAATAGAACTGATATTTAACTTGTGTTAAAAAGAGACAAAAATAACTGAGGTTGTGTAACTCCCACAGCGAAAGCTCTCTCACGTAGATACCTACCTACTTTCTTCATTGTACATAATCACTACTAAACGTGTATGGCATATAAAAGTCACAAGTGTGCGTAGGCCTTTATAGTTCAGAATCTCAAACTATAAATAAATAAAATAAATAAACAAAAAGTCGGAAAAATTATATTTAGGCAATAAGTATTGACTTAGAAATATCTGATAAATAGAATATTCGAAATATAACAATTCGTAAAGTCCCCACAGGAAACTTCACCCAGTTTCGGCGGAGGTCATTCACACATAGTTCGGCGAGCCGCGTCTGTCTTCAGCTTTAAGCCTAGCGATTTTTTCCGCCATATTGTGGATACTAGGTCGGGTTAAGTCTGCAAAAGACGCGGTATTTCTAAAGAACTAAATGTAGGGCATGCGTAGTCAACTCGGTAATTTTAATCGATTTTTCCTTAAACAAGAGGAAAGGCGAGTCAAACAAACAATTTAAATGTAATGTTTTTGTTTATAGTGAGTCAATTAGTTATAATATAATAAGATTTTTAGAAAAATTGGGTCAAATAGTGATGTAGTGAATTATTATTTTAATGTTTAGGTACTTATCTGTTAGTGTCGCTACTCACCAATAGATGGCAATATAGCGTGAAGTATACGAATCGTGTATTAAAATACTAACAGATTTCTGAAACATTTTTAAGCACATTAATTAATAAATAAGGATAGAAAATATTACTCTTTATATAAAAATACTGTTAACAACAATATTTAATAACCTCCGAAATGAAAAAGTGATAACATGGCGTTAATTTTAATAAATAATTGGTTAACAAGCATTATAAAACGTTAATTATTTAATAGAAATTGCGGGTTTTTTTATATTTTACTCTTAGGTATCTTACTTAAGTACCTATAATAACATAATTTTATTTAATAACCATGGGTATACAAATATTTCATAGGAATTCAATGCTCTTTTTTTAATTAATTAACCTCATTCATCAAAATTAAGAAAAAAGTTGCAATAAGTTCCCAACAAAAAAACAAGAGATTGTTTAAAATTTTAAAGGTGTCCATACACTGTATATGCATGCTATTGCATCACAACCACTAAATAGCAGAGGAAGTGAAATATCAGTCATAATATTATATAGCTATCTTTTTTTGTCTGTATGGCGTCATCCTTGTCGCACGCGCGATGTTTTTCATTTGAAACTACGGAAGCGAGCTACGTCTAGCCGCTCTTCTCTTACGTCAGCATTAATGTATATGTCTACACCGCTCGTGCAAGGCAACGGAGTGCGTTGACCTGTCCTTGTTACATTAGTGTGCAGCCTTGCTTTACAGTTATACGCAGTTTTACTTATGTGTGAACGTACATCCTAAGGTATGTTACACACAACACTTTTTTTTACTCTTATGTACTAACTACGTCACTTACTTCTGTTTAGGAATTCGGTCATGATTACATGTCAATATAAATTTTTTCTTCTTTCTTATTGTGCTTTTTTATCCTTACCTGAAAAAAAAAATATTCATTAATTTCGAAATATAAAAAACTGAGTTCTTTAAAGAATATATAGTGGATTTAGTATTTTACTGGCTCATATGCCTAAATAGGTTAAAAAGGTGAACTATGTTTTTAGTAATATAAAAATCAGTCAAATGGATCTTAAAATTTTCTCTTGAGTTATTTCTGCTCTATTAGTCATTTATTCTACGAAACGGTTAATGATTTGTCATCAAATATATACTTTCTCATTTTGTTTGCAAAAACTCAACACTTACAACCTCGTCATCTCCGTCCATCCGTATTTAACCTGTACAATTTCAATCAATTTTAATGAAATTCTACAAGTGGACGTCCTATGTAAAACGCAAGAGAGTTTGTAATAACATTAGACTGGGATTATATTCTCCTACTATTTATTGCTATATTAATGTATGAGTAACTATTACTTTAACTAATTATTTTATTAACTAGCTGTCACCACGAATTTCTTCAGCTTTAGATTATAGCTTGGTTTAGTTGAGTTTCTTTAAAAAACCATCAAAGTAGTTTTTGAAAGCGTTTAAATACAAACTAAAATTTAGTTATTATTAGCTACTTTTTTACCTTATTTCTATTTCTAATTGTTAAAATTTTTTAACCGTCTTCATTAATTAACCTATTCAAATGGCCGTTATCTTGGTTATTAAACTGTACGTAAAGTAAAAGACTATAGTACGAAATCAGCTAAAAATAGTGTAAAAACGCCCTTTAAAAGCCGCTACGCTTGGAAAAAGTTGCGTCAGAGTCCATAAAAAATGTCTGCGAGGCGTCAACACGAGCATTACATCACTAGTCAGTTACCGACATGAGCATGTGTGGGTCACTAGCACAGATGCGAACTCATGAGCTGTGTTCATACGCGTAAGCACGTGGTCTGCCTTTATATAAACCAGTGCATGTGTGCGTGAGGCCTAATCTTTTGTGGAATGCGGGTTTCATACCTTAATGAGTACATTTTTTAAAAGCGCTGAAAAAGGAAACTCTCTGGTTCGCTTCAAGCATCAACGCGCTTGATTTTTTCGTTGAATATTTTTAAAAGCTCTTTTGAATATGTTTGAATTAACGATTCATTTTGGAGAAATATTTTTATTTATAAATATTAATTTATAGTGAAACTAGACTGATTAGAATGTATTTTTAGATGACTTAAAACTTTTTTTAAGTTATTTTTTAGAAAATAGTAGATATTCTGAACATTGCTGGACTTTCTGTTTGTGTATGTCTGTGTGCGTGTATCATGTGTGTGTCATTAATTGTTGTTCCAAAATGCTTAACTTACGGTTAAATGCCGGTATATTAATTCGACTATCTAAATACTTATTCACAATTGACATACATTACATGAAGTTGAATTATAAAAAATATTCATCAAAATGATCCTTGAAACACCTAAAACCCAATTTTATAAACAAAATCCTAACCACAAAAAAATTCTATAACTACTTTAAATATGAAAAAAGGAAAAATACTAGTATCCCATACATTAAATCCCCAACTATATCTTATATAATAGCCTCTTTTTTGAGCCTAAATCAAAGTTTTGTTGTTTTTCTGGTTAGAATTTCAAGTACATTTTGACACGATGTATATCTATATATAATACTAGCTGACCGGGCAGACGTTGTCCTGCATGACTCCGGCTGCAGCGCCATCTGCCGGGCTGATTTGTCTGATCTAAACCGTTTTTGTTTTTTTCGAAAATTTGTCAATTGAAATCAGGCCAGCCGTTCTGGAGGAGTACATTGACATACGCACGTAATGTAGAAATAGATATATACATATATATATATATATATATATATAAAGATATATTATGTTCATGTATACAGTAAAAACCACTTTCTTAATATATTTACTTTGAAGTCACATTGCTGTGGCATTGACCACATATTGACGATTTTAGTGTTGTTATTATACATTTCGAACGACTTCAAGGCAGCAAATTACAGACATGTAATGGAAAAAAACACTTTGTATTATTACAGTGTTATCAAAAAGGAATACCAAAATTTTTGACTCAAACCCGACTTGTTGCAAAATCTTGACCTACAACAGTACAAATAGTAGGTACACCGACCGACTATATTGAAGATTGCAAAGTTAATGTGATTATATTACGGTATATGTGGGGGTACAAGATATATGAGGATACAGTATATGTAGGGGTTGAGTATTTTGTGGGGGTACAGTCTAAATTGCAAAATACCAACACATAATTTTTGCACTTTAATAAAAACTTTAATAAAAATATTCTTTAATTCATTATTTTACTAGCAACAAATGCAAGATAATTACATTTTATTAAGAAACATATTTTACATATTAAGAAATATATATAAAAATATATATCTAAAAAGTTTTTGAAAAAATAAAAAAAAAAACCGACAAGCATTTACCTATAACAGACTTGTGAGTAGTAACAGATATTTTAATATCTGACTTAAAAAAAATTGTACCAGCAACATACTGCAATTAAAGGATAAAATAGATAGTGCTGCCATGATCCCATGAATAATAAAAGTTTGCAGTACTTACAACTGGATTGGCAATCTGACTAACCGTGGACTACGTTGTTTCTACTAGCAAATTACGAACGCTTGTTTAGCATATTAATGCCAATGGTAAAACCGATCGTTGTATGTAAGTGCGTTAATAATGTCTGATGAAAGATAAAAGTACAATCTCCGTTAATGTGTTGTACACAATTTTGTACATATGTATCAAGGTACGAGTGTGCAGCTGATATCAAATATTGTTTGCTTTTGTTTGCGGATGAATCATAAATAGGAGCATTTTATAACAAAGAATTGGGCATTGTAGTAAAAATTAAAGTAAATAATAATTTAGGCTAATATGAACAATATATTGTTATTTTTAAATAATGTTTGAAATTGTCGTTGATAAATTTTGCATGTTTTTCTTATATATTTTTACACTGGTTGGCTGGGAAAGGCAGAGGCCAAAGGCATTAAGCTCGCCTTTTGTAAACAATTTGTATTTAGTACAAATAAGAAATAAATAAATATAAAACGAAAATATTATCGTCAAAAATATCACATTTATGTCTTGTTTATATTTTTCTGACAACGATTTTTATATTTATTTTTAAAAATAAACAGAAAGATAACGGCTGACTTTTTAAATTTAGATCTTCCACAAATAAATTGATATACCTATGTAATTTATTTTTATAGATAGTATTTACATTGAAGTCAAAAGTTTGCTATAAACATTTTTTGTGTTTAACACATATTTTTTTACTTCACTGGTTTGCAAATAAAAACGAATGTAATAATATTAAAAGTGTAAATAATATATCGAAAACATGACTTAGTATACATTTTAAAGTTTGAAGAGAATTAGTAAAAAATATGTTATTGTAATATTATAACAGATAAAAGCATTAAAAAACATAAAACTTTCGCATAAATAACAGACAAAAAAAAATATCTCAACAAAAACCGATTGCTCACCGCCGCGTGTACTCACGAGACGTTGGCTTCGCGCGTGCGGTTCCTAACTCATCTATGTGTGCGTGTATCAGTGTGACCCACTTACGAACGCATTCGGTGAACTTCGGCCGTTTCCGTCGCACGAACATATGTCTGTGCGTCGGCCATCTTTACTTATTGTGGCTACAACCATCCACATTAACTTGACCTATCTTACGGATGCGCTACCAACTAAAATTAAGTCAATTTTATTTTAGTCGACTACGCGTATTACGTAAAAATCTGTCAATACAAATTATGTTTACTGGATGTCTGTTTTCATACTGATAACATGCATTTCGTCATCACATCACTGATAATAGTGATTTACTTCCTAACGCTTTGTTTGTTGCGAAACTAGAGGTTGTGACTCAGGAATTTACGTTACCTACCAATACGTTTTAGATGTAGTACCTACCGCCGGCCTTTTTAAGATTTCGTACCTCGGTAGGAAAAAAGGGAACCCTTATAGGATCACTTTGGTGTTCGTCGGCCTATTTGTCTGTCTGTCTGTCAAGACCCTATTTCTCAGGAACGCAATAAAAATATAAAGGTATAACGTTAAAATTATGAAATTAATATCAAATACTAAGGTCTATGGTTCGTTAAGGCTGTAAAAAAACCAGCTCCTAAGTCAACTCAGTAAAAAATAGATTGTAAAAACGGTCATTTTTGACGCATATTTTGGCATTCACAAACAAATCAAAACCTACTTCCCGTTGTAAGTTCTTACATCACGGATATAGGGAAAAATCCGAAAGTTGTTCATTTGTAGTTATAACACATTTAAAAAAAGTTAACTATCTATTTGTTACGACCCTTTCATTTAAGAACACGTGGAGTTATCTAGTTGAAATTTATATCAAATATGGAGTCTCTCTCTATCTACGGTCTCTTAAAGCTGTAAAAAAAATAATGTGAAAGCAATTAAAAATAGGGCCATTTTTAACGCACATTTAGGTATTCAGTTATTCACAAATAAATCAAAACCTATAAAGTACTTCCCATTGTCCTAGAATCATGAAATTTGACACAAAGCAAGATCACAAATATAGAAAAAAAAACGAAATTTGTTAATTTGTAGTTATAACACATTTAAAAAAATTTGTCTGTCTGCCTGTCAAGACCCTTTTACTCTATTATTATCAAATAGTAAAGTCTACGGGCACTTAATATTGTAAAAAAATCTAGTTTCTAAGTCAATGCGAAAAAAAATATGCCCAAAATACGCTCAGTTCTATCGCATATTATGACACAAATAAATCAAAACCTATGGGGTACTTCCCGCTGAGCTAGGAGACTTGATCTCATGATGAAAGAGCGATCTACATATAACAAGTTCGTACGGAAACCTCGGTGCGCGAGCCAGACTCGCACTTGGCGGTTTTTTATTTTTCGTCGGGCCATAAAGGGATCGGCACACACCTCTAGTACCTACCTACTGAATTTCAGAACAATATAAGGTACCTATGTCATATTAGTTAAACTGTTTAAGGTTTTCTTCAGGGTCTATTGGGTTCTACCAGCAGAGAGTAATCAGATTTTTAAAGGATCGATAATACCTCTGGGAACTGACTCCCGACAACAATCTTAATTTCAATTTAAAAAGCCAATAATTTGTAATACTTACATTGCAATCATTTTGTGGCGTGGAATCTTGTTAAACACTATTACGACTTTCTGGCATCAAAAGCTGTTATTTGATGCCAAAAACCCAGTGAAATTGAAATTGACCGTCAAGCGTACATAGGTTACGGCATAGGAATAAATAAGCTGGGACCTTATTGGGAGCAGTCTCGAGCTATTCGCATTCTGGTATTCGAGGGAAAAATGTATGCAAGTACATCCACGGATTTCGAGAGGTACGTCAGGCTTCCATACATTTTTGTCTCGAATTCCAGAATACGAAAGGCTTCAAACTGTTTCCAAACGTGCTGTTTCTTCGGATGGTTACAATAACCGCTCAACATCTGGCTGCCGTATGCTTGTTTGACACTTTAAAAATTGTGGTTTGTAAGAAAAAATATGCGAAATCATTATTGTCTTGTTTATTTACATTATTAATTTCACACATTTTGAAAAGTATCTGTATTTTTAGATACCCTTAAATTAATAAAAATAGATTTACCAACCTTAATAAAGACTAAATTAAGCAATGTATAAATCTATACCTAAATTTTAACAGGCCTTTTACTGCGTTGTTAAATACAAGGTTTTATAAACTCTATTTTATTACATTTAATTTAATTTAAAGTTAAACTACCCATTACCTGCATAAATATTCATTTTAAATCGACATTAGCGCAAAGATAATATAATTAATGTTTGAAACTAAAAAACAAGTATTGCATAACGTTATTTTTGAAACTCGAATGCTGGTTTCCGTATTTAAAATTTTATTTTAAATTATTTCCAACTCACACAAAAAATATCTTGTTAGCAACTTTCACATATTCGAAAGTTGCAAGTTGCAATGCACACATACATCATTAAAGTTACGCATGTGTGCGTGAATGAATACCAAACTATTTTCGGTTAGCAGTTCCCATGAAAGTTATTACGAAAATAACGTAACAACGATATAATAACTGTTATATTTAACGACTTCCCTTCTCTATTTCGCATATTTTTACCGGATTTTCCTAAATTTGAAAGAAAACCGATGAAACTGAATTGAGAAATTAATTATTTTGAATGTTTTGTCGCGTAAATGTTTCTGTGAATCGTTTTTGGGTTACGAGAGGGAATTCTTGAAACAGTATGAGTCATTTAGTTCATACAGATAATTTAGCATTATAGATAATTAATCGTGATTTATAAACGAAAATTACGTAGAAAATATACATAGTTTTACGTACACAAATGTTGTCACAAATTTATTTTTTGGAAACAATAGATGTTCAATACATTACAAGAGAGATTATCATTCCTTATGTATTAAACATCTATTGTTTCAAAAAAATAAATTTGTAACAACATTTGTGTACATATCTTAAAATTAAATAATGTTTTTTTAATAGATTTATTTGCACGTTTTACAAATATTAATACAAAAAAATATTTAAATATCTAAAAAAATTATTGAAATATCGTTCCTGTTCCATTGAATAAAAATTGTATGAAATTATTATTCTTCAAAGATAACACTTTTTAAGATTGCATGCAAGCGCGAGTCGTATACTAAATTCGTTCCGTAGAATAATAAATTGGTGCAGATACACGTAATAGTTTATAACCGGATTATTATTTATTTAGATAATTTTTTGTTGAAAGTATTCATAAAGTTATATTATCGCGATTTTTCTCAGATTTTAAAAACATGAGGTTCAAATTAGAAGCCAATACATGTAAAATATACATTTAAGAGAAAATGTTACTGAAAGCTCAAATGCATTTTTGAAAATCTATCTAACGATACCCCACACAATGGAAAGCGGTAAAAAAAAGGTCAGTCTATTTCTTTGTTTCAGTTCAATAGCTCTTCCTTATTAATTTTTTCAGTTTTATTACCAAACAATATGGCAGTTTACAAAAAAAGGTATCTTAACCTTTCAGGAAAATTTCATCTGATTCTATGCAAAGACTCTATTATAAGACTTGGACATATAGACGGACGGATATGACTAAACAATAAATGCTCCGTTTTGTTTTTGACCTTTGGCTACGGAACTCTGAAAACACTGAGAATCCTCGTAGAAAAAACGTAGAACAGTTGGTTCATTCCTCGAAACATAATAAAAAAATTATAAATTATTGTGTGCATATAAAACGAAGTCTTGGCTCAACAGTGTCGTGAGCGAGAATATACTTTCTCCAAAAGTTAGATAATGGACCGGTCTTAGTCAAACCTGGCTGAAGAGAATGAGTCTTTATGGTTCAGTAAGTAAAATGGTATGCCTGTTTAGTATAATATCATGTATCTTTGTCTTGCCGACGCAATTGTTACTATTTTTAGTAACCTACTGAATTTCAGTTGCTAAAAACAATTTACATTAAAAGTTTATTTACTTTTGTGTACTAAACGGTTGTCGTTAGAATTACCAGATCTAATGTTTTGGACATTTTTGATCAAGCCACACTAGTGATTTCCTCAACATTTAAAATATTTTACATTTTGTAAAATATTGATGAAATTATTGTATTTCATTCGAAAAAAAAGGAGTACATAGGTACATTAGATACAGAATCTACTACGAATTTACTATTTTTGATCTATTTGTTATTCATAAATGTACTAGTATGCTATTTTATCCGAGGCGTGTATTTAATTACCAGACACGGGCATAGCTATAAACAATTATGACCGTCCAGGCGTGGGGTCGATTCCCGCACAAGACAAACATTTTATGTTTGTTTTTGTCTTGAGTCTGAGAGTTTATGTAAAATATGTATGTATTTAAGAATTAAAAAGGAATTTAATTATTATTATGTATCCATTGTCTATATTGATATTACAAGCCTTGTTTAGATTAGCAACAGACGGCGCTGTGTCATTTGTCAAAAAATATTCTTATGACACGTTACAGAACGCAAATTTCAGGAAATTTCCTGGATTTCTTGGTCATCTGGCAACCCTGTTTGAAGTACGTATTTAACAATAATGGCTATACTTGTGGTAGCTTTCTTTTATTTTTTTAATGCTCAACTCAATTACTCAATAACTATAATACTTGCTGGCAAATTATATAGGTAGGGTATGTCAATGTCGATAATGATTCGATTAAGTCGAAATAAAAAAAAATCCGGCTCAGAAAACATTTGAAGTCGGATTTTATTTACTAGGCACCATAGTGAATATGATATTTTTTTATGGAACAAAATATAACCTAATTATAAATAAAAAATGTCTAAAAATAATGTCAATCAATAATAATACAAATCAATAAAATATGTTGCCCACTTGCCCAGAATGCTGGCAACGTTACTCCTTTCGATCGCCATACTATCCTATCATAGGAAGCAGCTAGCCCTTTTGCTTTATTTTATTTTTTAGGTTTCACTAGAAATTCGATTTAAAATCAGTTTCTTCTACTTGCACAAGCAAATAATATTTTAGTAGATTGTTTATTTGATTGCGTTTTGTCATAATTTTTTAGCCACCAACATACCCGGCATATTTAACTGGTACCCGACTGAATCCTATTAAAGATAACAAACAGACAGACCGACAGAGACATTTTTAATTCTTCTATTTGCACAATATTTATGTATATTATGGTAATATTGATTGATTGATTATTATATATTTTTTGTTTAGTAAAATTATTATTATTATATTAGTATTGATGTAAAACTGTCTAAATCGGGTCACAATCAGTATAGATATAGCGTTTTTGCCTACTTTATTATTTGTCTGCTAAATCGTAAAAAAAAAACATTTCTGAGACAATTAATGAATGCATCATCGTCTTTGTTCAAATTCATAATAAGAAAAAAATTACTGAGATATCCTACTGCATATAATTACATGCTATCTCACGCATCTTACAGATAATTTGCTGTAGGTAAGTACTAAAGTTATATAGCTTAGACCTTCACCGTATTTTACGCATAAGGGCAGCTACAAACGTAGCGGTTATATTAAGTCCGGTAAAATTTAGAGGGTTTTAAAACAGGTTGTTTTAATAATGTTTATTTTGGTGTTGTTTATGTAACTTATTATTTTTAATGATAACGATGTAAAACTGTGTCTATTTCCTCGTTTCAGCAAAGTTTCTGTTAATGTTTATCTGGATTCTTATATAAGCTTAGCAATGAAAACGTATGAAACACACTGATTTTTTTAGTTTTAATATTATGAATTAGTCTAGAGACTATTTATCCAAGTTGGCTGTAGGATCAGATGAAATAAATTTTGTTGATGCTGATGTCCCTATGGTACCAGGCACAATAAAGAAAGCTCCGTAAGTAAGTTCCGTTACGTGATGACTTGTGAAATAATAAGCAATGTATTTTTTATTTAATAATTAAAATTAGGGTTTTTTTTTTCTTTGTTACTGGTTTTTTAAATTATTGTTTTATGGCGGCACATACGTAAGCCAATATAACATATTGGCAATAATTGCAATTTTCTTAAAAGCACTTAAACGTTTTGGATGTTAGGTATGTCTGTTAGTTTATGTAAATAAATTAATTAATATAAACCATAATCATCTAACAAAGATAACTTACTTACTTAAGTTTTTTGGCTATTTTGCTTTTTTGTTACAAATTGTATAAAAAAAACATGTATCATGTTGCGTTAAAACATAAGACATAGGTGCATAAATATGGGTATCAAATTAATTTATACACTATAATGATGCTGTTTAAGACTGGGACAAAGTACGGACGAACAAACTCAACTATCTTATAAGGATTCCTTGTTTAATAACGGAAACCCAAACTTTTTATTATAAATATTTCCAACAAAGACTTGAAAAATTAAATCGCAAGAAAACTGGCACATGCCATGCATGTTTTATTTGGACACACTTATTGAAAAATGTCACTTTATGAATTACTAAACTACACTGTGCGCCTGGCCTTATTCCTTGCCGCGTGTTGACTGCAAGTAAGTAAGCATATCCATAATGAATGTCCTAGCACAGTAAAAGTCCCCTAAATGGAGGACATCGATAATATTGATCTATGCCTATGAACATAATATGCGATATGTTGCATTGAATTTCAATCCTCTCCAATTTAATCTTTTTCACATCTTTTATCACAGCCTTATTTTTGTAACATTACTATTTGTCCCTCTATCCCTTTCATATATTTATGCATATTTTTCTATCTTTGTCTGTACCAAAACCTGTATCAACCTCTTATGCTGTAGTCGATGTCGCAGAATCTACTGATTACCATAATAGTACCACTACGTAGATGTACGTATGTTTACGTTTTTTGGCAGTTTTAACAATATTTTTACTTAACGTTTGCGCTTATAAGAGTTTATTATGGCTCTAAAACATTTCTGAAACACTACTACTGTGTTGACATTGTCCTCAAGATGTTTTCATAACATCTACATTCTACGGTTACCATGCGGTGTAAATAAGAACACCTTCAATAAGTATTTAGTAGTATTCGTACTATATGAATGTATAAATACTGCTACAACTCCCGACCCAATTTTATATTTTTACAAATTTCACAACATTGCTGCAAAGAGGACTTCAGTGCCTCAACCTTAAAAACACCATAGAATGAATCAATATTGTATTACATGTTTTATGGTCAGCAACAGCAAAAACGATGTGCAGTACGTTATCCTGCAGGTTGTCCCATAATATATTTATTTATGCTGCATCTTTGAAGCCAGCTGTGCAGGCAAGTGTCACAAGTTAGAGAGGCTGCATGTCGAATTATTCATCATATCCATTACTATATATAAGGCTTTGTACTCTATGTATTGCGCCTTTAATCAGATTTGATATCTCAAGTTAATGACCAAATTTTATTTTACTTTTCAAGCTATGCAGTTTTTTTAAATAGACAAAAAATTAGTAATATCTTCGTACATATAAAATTTAATATTAGCTGGTACTCTACAGTGTTACCGGAAAAATAAAATACTACTAAATATGTTAATGGAAAAACAAAATACTTTCTCTTATATCACGTTTTTTCCTGACACATAATTTATGTGTCACTGATGTAGAACATCAAAAGTGGGCCACTATATAACGGTAAACACACATTGTGTTTTAAAATTTTAATAAGGAAAACGACTAATGAAATATATAAATAAGGAAAAATTACATAATAAAAAATAGATAGTAAAAACTTGATAATCTGTTCAGAGACAACTTTCTCTCAAACATTGTTTTAAATAACTACCAATATCTGTCTGGGAGCTTTATGCGAAAAATCTGGAGTACTTAGGGACCTTATTGGGAACAGTCTCGAGCGATTTGGTCTCTGGAATTCGAGAGAAAAATGTATGCAAGTACATTCACGGGTTTCGATGGATACATTTCACGAAAAACATTAACTTCATACTTTTTTGTCTCGAATTCCAGAGTCCGAATAGCTCGAGACTGTTCCCAATGAGGTCCCAGGTCTGGCGTTCTCGGAGAATTTTTTCATTGGCTTTTCAGGTTTCAGGATGTAAGATGTTCCATAAAATATGCCCTCGAAAATGCAAGACCCGAGTACTTCAGAGTTTCGAAAACTCCTTGTTCCAGTTGGAAGTGGATCTCGGTTTTGAAAACCAAATTTCACTTACAAAGTTTCGTCAAACTTTTCACTTTTTAGGGTTCCGTATGTTTAAAAAATAACCCTTATAAATTCGTCATGTCCGTCTGTCCGTACGTCACAGTCTTATAATCTCGCCGTCTTTGGATAGATTTTAATTAAATTTTAAAACGATGTGTGTTTTGTAAACCGCTATAGATACATGTTATCGAAATTGAAAAAAGCAAAAGAGAAAAAAGTTTTAGGGTAAGCTGCACATTGAGCCGAGACATATTTGTTTTACGCACCCTATCATGTGGGGTATCATTTGATAGGACATTAAAAATGCATTTAAGGTTCATAAAATATTTTCTTCTAAAATTTATATTTTAAGTAATTGGCTTACAAAGTAAAAAAAATGTATCTAACTTTTAAACCGCGTAATCTAAAGAAAATAGAAAAAATTATGCTGCAGTCAAAAACTATAAAATGAAAATTGCTTTGGATAAAATCGGTTGATAAATTTTAATAACTCTCATTCTATTGAACTAAATTAATGCGTGAAGGATACGCACTCGGCTGGAATTTTCTAACTAGTTTACCAATCTACCAAACGTTTGCAGTCACTGGTGTGGTTGTCTATGAAAAGTCGTGAAGCGCCTCTACTGGTTACCATAAGAACTAACAATTTTGATGGTGCCAAAGCTCAATTTGCCACCAAAAAAGTTTTCCTTACCCGGAAATGTGCAGTTTTATTGCATAGAGCTCATTTAGTAGTGTAGGTACAAATATATTTTCACCTCTCCAGCACCAAAAGGGTGGTTTTGCTGTTTAAAAACAGTACCTAGGCAAAATCGATTTTGCAGTACTGAAAAAAAAAACAAAGCTATGATTGGATCAGTAACCAATTTTTTTAAATGAAAAGCATAAATACATTGCATTTTTTCATTGTTGACAACTTAAAAGTTTTGAATAATAATACCTTATAATAATTAACAAAAATATGCTTTGTTTTATGATAAAAATGCCATAGAGTACATTTCTGAACGCACGTCTAATTAGTTATTTTAACCTTAGATTGTTTATTGGCGTATATATTTTATTTTATTTTTTATGAAAAAAGAGTGATCAAGTCATTCGAAGATATTTCTTTAACACCAGAAGATTTAAGACATCAAGTGTCTAATGCTGAACTTAGCTTTTTACCTGAGAAGTCACGTGAAAAGTATCTTAAAGCATACGTATTGTTCAATATTTTGCGACTCAAAAGGTGCTAATGTTAAAAAGAGTAGTTAGTACCTACCTATAGTTTTTTTTTTTTTGATAGGAGCAGAGTATAGTAGGTATTATTTGCTTAAAATAGCCTTCAGTGTGTTCCTTGCCTAAGACCTTTTTTTCACACTGGTAGAGGTGAAAAGTTGTATGTTTTACACGAGAGCAAATTATTTTAGGTCTCGTGTCTTTAAAACCCTCGCTGTGCTCTGTAGTCTATTAACATCTGGGTAAAATGCATTACAAACATTCAGACATCCTGTTGTGTCCACATATAAAAGAACTTTCACTCATAGTTCTCGCTATTCCTTTCACACATAAGTATGTGTCATAGCAGTCATAGCGCATCAAATGTGACTCAGTAACGGTAGTAACGGTAATAGTTACTGTTTGACCACCTACCGTTATTGTGGTTGTTGTTAGCCGTTGTTAAAAACCAGCTAAGCGCAAAATTTACGATTTTGTAAATTGAAAAATACACACCTGAAAAAATAATGCAGTTTTGAAAACCTGTCTAGCGCCATCACCTGCAATCGGGTGGGAAAGTGCCTTAGTGTCATGTATGGAGTGTAACTCCGTTCTTTGTTCCAATATACCAATAGATATCCAACGGGGCTCTACTACTAAACGTACGCTGTCTTTCTGTTTGTCCGTCCGGCAAAACTTTGAGGGATGATTCGATTTAAGAAACATATTTTTGTTGTTTTTAATCCTTTGTAAAAACTGTAGGTAATATGTACATAGAAACTTTAAGCTCTACGTGATATAGTGTAAGTTCTTTATCTATATTTCATCTTTAATAGTCATAAGACACAAGGCAGTAAAATTTCATCAAAATCAATGAAAATATGGCACAAATGATCCCGATTTTGTCTGAAATGAGAGGTCGAAAATTTGTAGCGGTGTCACTACAAGTAGGGGGTGTTATATAAACGGGCTTTGTTTTTAAAATTTGAACTCAGTTGCTGTAAAGAAAAGTCTCCGACACACACGCGTATTATAGATTTTCAAAATTACAAGGCTTTATATACATACCAACGTTATCACCGCAATCTATCCGTCCCCTCCGTAGGACATATGAAACGCAATCTATACGTCCCCTACGTTGGACATATGAAGCGCAATCATCATCGCAATCTATTAGTCCCCTACGTAGGACATATAAAGCGCAATCATCATCACAATCTATACGTCCCCTAAGTAGGACATATGAAGCGCAATCATCATCGCAATCTATACGACCCCTACGTAGGACATATGACGCGCAATAATCATCGCAATCTTTACGTTCCCTACGTATGTTTAATTTGTCAACAATGACAGTAAATTGCAATCTTTCCATTTAAACAATTATTGATATCTCTATTTTTGCGCGATGGATAAATTGCCTAAAATTATAAAAAACAAGAAGAGATTTGATAGGTATTTAAAACGAGTAGCCACTCCTAAGCACTCGATCTTAAGATTACAAAAAAGTACCGGCTTTAAGTTTATACCAACAGTAAATAAGTATTATGTTCGCAGGTTTGGTTTTAACAGATGGCTATACATCTACGAGATTAATTTGCATTTGTGATATTGCGTAACAATTTACATATCGTCGTAGACAGTGTAATCGTGTTATGCAGTGGACGGGGCTCGTTAATCCTAAAATGTTACTCAAACTAATGATAGAAGCCGCTAGTTTTTAGGGTTAGGGGACAAAAAATACAGACAGACAGCGTAAGCTAGGTAACAGGGTATCTTTTATTTTAATTATTACTCTTTATCTTTATTATTACGAAAGAGTCTGGAGTACTCGGATCTAGCGTTTTCGTGGGTCAAAATGTATGGAAGTAGATGATACTTAGACTAAGTTTTTGTCTTTGTACTCAAAAGTTTTATATAATCCGTCATTTATCACATTAATGGTAGATTCTTAACTTTCACCGAACATATAACTAAGTATTTAATTTAAAGACACATTTGTCAACTTTTAGGTATTGCGTATTCATAAGATAAAACGATTATGCTTGGATAAGGTATTTAAATTTGAACTTTACTTTACATTTATAAATAATATTGTAGCGTTTTTTTATGTTTTTTGCGTTCCGTACAAAAAGGTAAGTATCCCTATTACCAAGCAAACGCTCTTTCTGTCTAGCTGTCCGACCTTTCATGGTCTTTGACCGAAGTAGGTAGAGGGCGTGAAATGTTCACACATATTTCTTCCAACAATTTATAATTGGGTCTCAAAGTTTCTCGAGGAAATGGTTAATTGAGTTAAATTAATCAATTGTTTACATTTGGTAAAGGTGGTGCAGTAACTAATATGTCTGCGTATTATTCCCTATGCTTATGCTATTATTAAATTTTCTTTATCTGTTATAAATATGATATAATTTTAGCAAAAAAGGGGTGTCAGTCAATATATTAGTTTAAAAATTAAGCCGACAAAGTGGCGCAGTCGGTAGGTAGTTGATTAGACTACCATGTCACTGGTTTGAGAAACTGTACAAAGTATCAATATTGTTATGACTTTACAATATACTATTTATGTCAACTTCCCGTTCATAAACTAGCGCTATCAGGTATATAATTAAATAAAAATCCCTGATTGTTAACCTATAATCGTCCATGGAAATAAAAAAGGAACCGGGAATATCTGACAACACTGTCTTGAAATCTTATTAGTCCTATGACAAAAAAGTAAAAATTCGAAATTTAAATTTCGAAATTTGCAACAGGACGCTGCGCGTTGTGCCTGTCTCAATTAAAACTTCAATAGTAGATATCTTTTAAAAAAAAAGAATTTTAACAGTACGTATTAGGGTTCAATTCAGCTTGTGAGTTATTACGGCGTCAAGCCAAGTCAAAAGTGTGTCACAGAGTTGAACAGCACGCGCAAGGCCGGTCTATCTATGAATGCGCGTACAAAACCGCGAATGTTCTTCCCAACATGTGCTATCTTTTATCATCATCAGTGTTGTATAGTTAAGTGTAGGTGTCCTATATTTGGAGCAGGGATAGTTCAAATTCCTGTTAACCTTATTGAAGCTTTACAATTATTATATTTCTTAAAATATTGACTACAACATGTGGTTTTTTTGTCATTTTGTCAGTTATATCTTGATTTGCTTGCAAGCCTTATTATACCCTATATTCGTGTAGGTTTAGTGCAATAGAAACATGTTGAAACAGCATAAACAGGGTAATATTGTAAAATCCGTTATTAAATATTTATATTTTTTTTTATCGCATTTATTTAAAAACTTTTCCTTCTGAGAATCAAATTACGCTCAGTATTGTTACCCAGTTTTGGACTTTGGATGGAAATGATACCAGAAGGTGAACACATGGTTACTGTTACAACCATTCATATAAGAAACTATAATTGTGGTCGTTACCAAATACTAAGCAGCCATCTTTAATTTGCGTAACACATTTTTTTTACAATTGCTGTATTATATTCCAATATCGTACTTCGTCAATTTTGCGTATTTTTTCCTTGTCATAGTAGGTACTTATTTTCACTCACTTACGTTTTGAAACAAATCCATACTAGTCCATAGCCAAACTATAATAAATATTATAAATGCGAAAGTAACTGTCTGTCTGTGACCTCTTCACGCACTGTACCGATAAAGATAAAATTTGGAATGAAGATAGTTAGAGTCCCTAGAAAGGACATTGTCTACTTGAAAACTTAAGTATAAGTCGGTTTTCTATACTCAAGGAGTTGCCGTTGATATCCACCACCGAGAACGGAATTTAGGGTGGGTGGAACCGCGGGCAAAAGCTAGTGTTTTATAATTATTATAACTACAGTTTACCTTTAACTAGTTGATATGGTTATTCGAACTCATATGTATTATTATGTTTTTAGATTTGTTTATTGAATTACCGAAAACTAAATGTAATATGGGTATATAATTAAACAGCCTAATAACAAGTTATATTTTTCTACACAGAAAGAAAGAACTATTAAATTAAATCACTAAAATAACGCACTCTATCGTTATACGTTTACTTATGCATTTTGGCTTAATTTGCTTCTAAATTTCTCTAATTTAAATATTGAAGTAAATGATCTAACAATAAGTTTAAGTATGAAATAAGTATATATATTACGCATTAAATAAATTTTGGTGAAATCGTTTTAAAGCCATTCACGAATATAACAAGGTGCATACACTTTCTAGTTTCGAAAGGCGTGCGTATAAGAAAGTGAAACTTTTTATCTTATCAATTTCCGACTTCAATTCGCAACCGTCATTTCAAACAATCGAATGTAACATATTGTTTTTATATGTTATGTTGGTATGTAACAGGTATATACACAAAATAAAGCGGACCTACGCGTTATATGCAAATAGATTTTAAGGGATCTTATCATTTTCTTACTTATTCACGGTTGTCGTTTCAAACAATCGAATGTAACTATTATTGGTTTTATTTGTTGAATATGTTAAACAGATTAACAGATAACTAATGTGAAGCGAACCTACGTAGTTTATTCTCAAATCGATATTTAAGATTAACAAAAAAACTAAAACTATTTAAATATGAGTAGTTTTTTTTGTTGGTAAGAAAACGATACACTTGAAAAATTGGCTCGTATTTTTGGGAATAGTATAATAGTACGGTACACAGTACATTAGAAGAAATTTAGTACTAGTTAAAGATCTTTTAGGTTATTTAGTGTCTACCTATCTAAACTTAGACTTTTAGAGATGACAACGTAACGCATAAGTAAAATGTGCGGGTAAACAAAAAGTGAGCACACAGCGTGTTGCGTAACCCAGTCTTCACATGATTGATACAGCCCACAAAAAAAAAAAAATCTTATGGCAAAATAGCAATTTCTGCCGATGTACTTATAAAAGAAAAAAATAAATATAAAGTAATTACATAGGTATTTACTAAAAATAAAAACCGGTATAATTAAAATATTATGGACATAAGCTGACAATAAAACAAGTTTATAACACTTTTTTTTATTTACTTCATTTCTTTTTTTGACGTATTTTCCAGCGGTTATGAAGTCCAGTGATGATTTGGAAAATATTTTTTTTTTTTCTGCAGTAAGATGTTCAAAAAAAAAGGTGAAAATACATTAAATATGTACAAGTATAGCAGAAATCGCACAATTAGAAAGTAGTAAAGCGACTAAAATAAAATATCATATCTATTTTGCTGACGCTATTCATCAAATGTTCGTTTTCCTTGTTGCACCATCTGTGAATTTCAAGGGAAAGTGGTGATGTGATGACAAACGCAACAAACCTGCGTCACTTAAACTTTCATGCAACCAAATATTAGATAATTATTGCTTTAGAAGTTAGTAAGTAGATAGCTGTTAATTTAAGTTTAAATACTACAATTCGATACCCAATTAGTTGACCTTGTAACACAAATAATGGCTCAATGTCG
Source organism: Apoda limacodes (assembly GCA_946406115.1). Taxonomy (NCBI): domain Eukaryota; kingdom Metazoa; phylum Arthropoda; class Insecta; order Lepidoptera; family Limacodidae; genus Apoda; species Apoda limacodes. The sequence goes on from OX291540.1 coordinate 47,250,888, forward strand.
CCGAGCTATGGAAAGAACTACGCTCAGAGTTTCTATTAGTGACTAGATGCGAAATAAGAAAACCCGAAAAGTATTTGATTTGCCATTATAGCTCAGATAGTCTAAATGTCATCTAATTCTGCCATTTATAAGCATAAGCCATAAAACTTATTATTTGTACGTATAATTCTATACATATGCTCGCAAGCAATACGGCAAGCTATTGATGCGGAAAAATCCGGGTCACATACGTAGCTCGTACTACCAACTACAAGAAAAGACGTTCAAGAAGGGAGACTACGATTCAAAAAATGTGGGTTAGAACAATATTTTATTTACGATATTTAAATTAACAAACTATCACTATACACACTTTCGTCCCTTTATTAATACCCTTAGAGAATAAATTTCCAATATCGCCGATACAGCTAACTTTTAGTTATAAAATTTCTGCAATTAATTTCATTCTGATCACCAATTTCTATATTTATATACTCAATAATGATGAACATTCATAAAAACTTTAATTTCATTTATCATCTTAGAGGCAAAAAATTTAAAAATATGTACTTTTTTGTGCTTCCTTACGTAAAATAACTGGAAAGAAACTCCAGGGCATCTAGAGCCACTGGTTTAGGCTATGCGTTTTCTGTTATTTGTGAGGATTCTTATCACTTGCACAATTGAAATTGTAGCAAGTAATAGATTTTACTTTGAAATTGTTGAAATCGCAACAAATTCATTTCATTTTAAGTAAATCGTGTTTTTTCATACCCTTAAAGTAGCAAACAAGCTTACGGTTCTAAGTGATGCTTGATGTGAAGTAGTTGCCAAATACTTTAGAAAAATCTATAACTTCTAAACAATATAACTTCTTTCATGAAGAATCCCATATTGTAGTCCCTAGTGTAAACCTTGGCAAAGAGCTCATACCACAACTTAAGCGTTCGTTGATATCCGTACAATAAAAAGACTAAGATATTAAAAACCACTAACCGCTTAGTCTCTAAAATGGTGTCAATACGAGAATTATTTTACAAACATTCGAAATCAAAATCAAAGCCCTTCGCGTATGACGTCATTTAGTTAGCTGGCGTGCGCTGTCAGCCTTGGATGCCGACTGTCGGCATAATGAGACTCTACCTTAAATTAACATCAGACACACACTGGCAAGTATATTATACTTTACTCTGGCTGGTTTAGGGAATAAAAACAAGATGTATCGTTAATCATTAACCCTTTTATGAATTAAACTTTGTACTTATAACGGTACAAATTAAGATCATTTATAATAAGGTTTCAATAGTATAAAAGTTAAAAGCTGATTTCATACTTTGTTATATTTAAAGTTCCGTACCCAAATATTGCAAACTGGTTAAGTATGCTACCATTAAGCCTGCACCGTCAGTCTATCTTTAAAGGGCAAAGCAAAGGGCAAAGGGCAAAAGCTATCTTTCTTTTTTTTAAAGGGCTCTCTGGTTATGAACTGTAACTAGGTGCAATTTAATGAATGCTATAATATGTTCCATCCCGTATTTCATGAAGTTGGTACTCATGTGTGTTCATCCTCTGGTTATCCCTAATAGGGATATAAATCGTAAAGTTATACACAGATATTTGTTCACTTTATCAATACGATAGGAGCTCATGCTAAGCCCTCTGATTCGACTGATAAGTTGGTCAACCTGTTTAGCCACGTTCACCCTTTGCCAAAACAATTAGTTGTCAATATTATTGAAGTGAAATTCGACCTTCCGGCGAGTTTCGTAATTCCGACATCGACTTTGTCACTAACCGATCCGGGCTCGCTTTTTTACACTTTTCGCAATATCCCTACAAGGTGACATTGATTGGGTTTTTGTAGTAAGTGAAACCGGGTCACAGGGTTAGTCCTTGAAGGTTGATAATACATTTTATTTATAGAAATTGTTTTTCTATTGTGTTACGATGTTAGACAAATGTGACGGTGTCGAATTGATATCAGTAACGGAGTTTCTCGTGTATTCTAAGGCTTAATATAAACAAATAAGACTAGGCTTTGCTCGCGGCTTTGCCCGTGTGAAATTGTTATAGCCGTGGGATGCCTTCGGAAGTTTTCTAATATCTTACATGACCTGTATATAAGTGACCCACAATTTCACCCGCGGAAAAAATATACTAATGAAACTAAAAAAACTTTGAATCTTTAATTCCCTGTGCCGAAAATTAGGTTGATTGGAAGCTCCATTACAAGACGTAAAGAAATAATAAAAAATGAACAAAGAAACAAACGGGTTTTTTCTGTTATATAAAATTTGTTAGGATATATACAAATATACCTGAACTAAATTGAAGAGAGTATCAATAATTTTGATTGAAAAATAATAGTACTATTATTGCCCTGACCCTACACATTAGGTTTTTAAACACGAACATACTTGCTAAATTAATAATTTTTTAATAATTTTACAATTTTAATATTCTCTGATGTTTAAATTTTAGTTTAGTCTGATATAATAATTATATTCTACTGTTTACGTACATAACTAATATATTAAAACGATATATCTTGATTGGGTTTAGGTATTAAGTTTTCTGGTAGACATCGCTCTGTGTATCTGTATACACGATTATATAGCTATCATTTCAATGTCTACTTTGATCATCTACATACAGCTTAATGATGTATTTTTTATTACTTGTCTCGGACAATAAAATCATCGACATTCGTAACAAAACTTTATACAATCGTCAATAAAAAAAGGCGTTTCACCAGTTCCAAATTAACACCAATTATTTTATTTTACCAAAAATTTTAGTTTTAAATTCACAACATTTATATGGGACCACCTCAGAAGTATAATAACCCTTTGAAATAAAAAGATTTTTGAAAATCCGTCTATATATGATGGAGTTATGCTGATGCTGATTATAAAAAATAAAATATGAACATCCTTATTGAGACCCTTCTCCTTTTTTGAAGTCGGTTAAAAACAAAAATACTTTTTATTGAATTTGTTATTTGTATGAACTGTTATTTCGTGAGTGACGCCATCACCACTCGTGTGAACACGCATGAACGCATACACACAGGCAAAAACGCATACGTATATCTAATGACAATTCACGAAGGTTTGTTTAGTTTGACAGTATGATTGAGCGAGTCGAGTACATGAACTACGATTTTTATCGTCAAGTTTCCGATATTCAGAAGGAGAAACCAGCGGCTGGACATACGCCCAATTTTCACCTACCACTTGAGTCCTGAGTAACAGGTGGTGGGCTTATCTCCGCAACACAGCTTCTGTTTCTGTAACTGTATCTAGACTAAGGTGCTTTCATATTTGACCCATATGGGGTAAATCACCAACTAGGAAATGATAAGTGGTAAAATTTTATATCTAAAATAAGCGCAGAATGTTTTTAAATTATAACAGAATGTCACCTAATTCTATAAAAACAAATAAAAACCTACGCTGCACAAACTGCGCAAGCAAGTCAATCTGTTTGATTTTTACAAGTTTTATTTTTTTTATATTTATGACAATTGTCAAAGGGATAGCTAGAAACCTGGAGATGGATATGTCAAAAATAATAAAGTCAAAATTTATTTAGGTAAAGTTCAGGGCGAGAGTTGTACACAGTTTATTCACATAGACGATTTTTATCTCGGTATGTCGTCATGATTTTTGTGGCAGGCCAGTAGGTAGAAGTATAAAAGTATTTTTTTTAAATTCTCTGCAAATAGTGCGACGATGAATTGATAGACCACTTACGACTTCTGTACAATCCAAGCTTACATTATAAATTTATACTTTAAATGGATTTAGACCCGAAAGATCGAAGAAAAAAATGAGAAGACCGAAAAATATAATTGCAATGATTAAAATAGGGTAGGAAATAAGTTAATAACCATGTCTTACAGATGCTAAAATTTTAACCAAAATTTGCTACGAAGTAAATTTTTAAAGCAGCAAAATAAAGTTGTTAAATTACTTGTTATTCAGAAGAACTGTCAAGAAGCTCAGTTATTTTATTGAGATAAACGCATGCAAGTGAATGTAAAGGCAGCACGGGGCGGCACAGTCGCTCAGTCACGCACACTCTGTAGGCTAATATTATCATATTATCAGTAGCTGGCCCACTGCTCGCTAGTACCTGGTGCATGCTCCACGCATGTGCATACATATGTGTGTAGCTCGACCTCACGCACTTGATACTTGCAATTAAAGACTATAAAACGATTACGACATATGTCTATACTATAGTATTTAATTACTATACTCGTTAATCAACTACATTCGTATTTACCACCTTTGATTGATAAAAATTGTGTTGTGTCGGGTTAATTTTAGCGGCTAAAATAACTACATCAGAAGAGTTCTTCTTCTTCTTTGGAATTCCATACGGGTGAATTGGGGTGCAATTACTACTTTTATAGAAGATTGAATTAAACCTCACCTACGCAATATTATTATCTTCTGTATAGATTTACTTATAGATACTGAATGCTGTCACCGAAGTTTTGATATGTTATGTTTTCCTAAAATATACATTGTTCGCTTTGAATGTGACCTAGTTTATATTTAAAACAAAAAACCAAGTACATGTACGAGTACAAACGTAACATTGTTTCTAGATAAAAACCGGTTATTTATGTACTGTCACCAAGCTGTACAAGAAATGATGATGATGAAAAGAAACGATGCTAAATTACGAAGAATATAATAAAAAAATAATAACTAACAATAATTATGTACAAAATAATGAAAAAATAAACATATCATATTCTCTTTTTTTAAACACTTTCACGGTAACAATAATAATTCATCAGTATATAAGTATTTACAAACGAAGAATATATACTTAAAATTTATATTTTAAGCTACTTGTTCAATCATATATCGAAAATGTATAATAATTAAAATAGATTCCTTTTTTGGTGACGAAAATTACTACTAATCTTGAATTACATAAGATGGCTACGTAAAACAACTCTTAAAATGGATCTCTCAAGGTTTCATGGCTAAAAATGGTTCTAACTCTGTTATATTTCAGTTATTTATTGCCTTTTGATAAAAAAATATTAACTATCCTAAACTTTATCATCTTTTATAATAAATTGGCCGTTGATTTATGTAAGAAATCTAGTAATCATCCTATCATGGCTTTATTCTCAAAGTCTCTGTTAATGAAACCCACACCTTTTCATTTTTTATGAAAAATAGTAGGTACCTATTTTTATTTATGTTTTTTTTTACACATATACATTTTAAATCATAAGCAATATTTAGAAGTGCTGCATAGAGCCGTTGGTAACTAACTAACCATATGTCATTAAACCTCGAAGGTTACAACGCGACCGGTCAGCGCCTAAACAACTAAGTACCAAGACGAGTCTGTCCGCACGCATCGAGCTAGCGCTATATGGGTCTTGGCCAGGCAACTTTTTCTCGTGCACTTTAGTACTAAACTGTTCGATATGTCACATGTGTTTATGTTATCCTAGTTGCTTGGTACTTTTGGTTATTAAATGATTTACGTGGGGCTTTTCTTTGTAGTTAAAATAACTAACTGATTCGGGGTATTTGGCCTTCCTAGCCGGTCAAAATTATTTTTGGGGTTTCACTTTTTTAAAGTTTTAGTTTTTACGATGCTTTTAATGACACAAATTGTTCATTTAATTAGTATCTCAAAATCAATATAGGAAGGTTCGCTTATTGCTCGGCAACAAGCTGAATGTAGTTTGTTTATATCCCTTTTACGATTTTTAGACAAAAGTCTTTTGACCAGCTAGATAAGCGAAATACTGTATGTAATAACTGGTGATGGGCTACATGTAATACCATCCGTTTACGGATGGGTAAGAAACATTTCATGTCGAAGGTCTTCAGCTCCAAATGTTCTGTAACTCTATTTCCTATACGAATTGGCTATAAGATTTTCGAAAAGTCTCGTTTGTGATTTGGAATAAATATTATCAGCCAATGTTATCGTCAATACTACATAACTTTTCAGCCATGTTTAGAGTTCCGTAGTCAACAACGTTCATCTATCTGCCAATCTTAGTACTAGAGAGCTGCAATTTATTTTATATATAAATTAATCACAGGGGTAAAGTGGTAAATTAGAATCTTGAAAAACACGTAAAGATTATGTAAGATGTCATTGGATAGATCGTTCAAAAATATTTGAACGGCTTTACGTCGTAGACAAATGACTGACCTTTTAGGTTTCGGCAAAATCTTATGGAAAGACATTTTAAAGAAATCTTCTGAAACCAGGACTTAGAGGTAGATAGACGGAAAATCAGAACAATTCTGAACAAGGCGAAAACATAATCAACCGGCAAAATCTAAAAATAACTCCATTCGTAGAACAAGTAAGCGATTGTTTTAAAAATTTAAATAGATTAACATTTAAAATTATAAACTGATAAGTATACAGATACGTTATTTCGTAACTTTTCCAACTACTATACTATAAACATGGTCGACACACCTACGTCGTCGTTGCTTAATTTTCCTTCTCCACCGATAAGTCTTCAAGGCAAAAGTACACTGAACAGTAATGTGACGTGTCGTGACATGATAGCCACGTCACTTTTTGACTCAGCCACTTAACGACCTTACTGCTTGGAAAAAGAAGGCTTAGGCCATAGTTTTCCAGATGTTGTCAATTTAGTGGCCACTTAACTGTCAAAGATTTGAAGCTCATAAGACCTCTAGCTTGGCTCAATGAATGCTGTTATATGATAACAAGTGTTTAGATTAGGGTTTTACCAAAACAATACTGTTACCGATACTATAGAATGAAAAAAAAAACCTGCCGTTCCGAATGGCAAAATTATTCATAAGCAGTAGGTGAGAATTCCTTCTGTGCTACGCATTTGACGAAAAGAATAAATCTGATTTATCAATATCCAATATATTGACACTTGTTAGTAAAATATACGTAATAATTAACATTATTACCAAATTTCAAGTTCATAAGTCAATTGAATGTAAAACAAAATTTTGTAAAAAAAAAAAGGGGACTTTGGTGGTGTTTCCAATTATTTTTGCAACAAAAATACAGTATTGTCAACGCGCTCTAAACAACGATACCCCACGCGATGTGGTATGTCATTTTTTTCTTCGCGCCCCCCTTTATCTATATCGTAGCCTACATACCTTAAAATCATTTAGAAATGTTTTTCGACACTTTGTATGGCTTAGGGTCAACAATATGCTTATGTCCCACTTTTAAAATGAATCCAGCTTTTAGATGTTTGAAAATCCTAATTTGGCTGGAAAATTCGCATTGCAATAATATCTTAATACTAAATTAATAGCAATTGTAGATACCATTATAGTACGCTTTTAGCACACGCATGAAAAAAAATGAAATAAAACAATACGACACATTCTACTCAGACAAATATTTGTGAAAAATTACACGCGGATTTGTGTAAACACCGCGCCCGTGAAAACGCACTCGCCAGAGAAGCCGCCAGCATTCTATAGTAAGGCTGTGGCATACCCTAGCAAAAGCCATGCCATTTCAACCAGTTAAAAATCTCTATATCTGTTTTTTTTGTCGGTATTAAATTAAATTAACATATTTTATAAAATAAGAATCAACAGAATATCACTCTTAGTTTTCCAAACAATTTGTATTAAAACCCAAAAATAGAATGTCAGATTTTTTTTTTCTGTTTTAATAGCCAAATTATTATAATACTAGCAAATCCACTATCCACAGGTTTGAACTATAATATATTTTTTTTAACGTCAAAAAGTGTACTCAGAAAGTGTACTCAGGAATGTAACCACATTAATCATATTCTTGCAAACTAACTCGTTTGGGTATGCCATCACCTTAAACTAAGATTAAAAAATGTAAGATTGCACTAGTGAGATAATGTAAAGTAAAAATCACGCATCTTTTATAAACTGTATTATAAATCTTTAACCGGTATAATAAGAACCACTTTACAAGCTAGGGTGTTCAATAGAATGTTATGGGGCTTTATGTGACAGACGGATATAACAAAATTATAAGTTATCGGTTTTACCATTCCGGTACAGAGCCCTAATAGTTTTCACTTTTGCAATTACAAGTATGGAATTCATACATTAAAACTATAATTTAAAAGTGGAACGGTAATCAATGACCAGTAAATATTTTCCTCAATGCCCTGTGAAACGTAACGATGAAATAAAAACTAGTGTTGTCCACATTTTTCTTTGGTACTGGTTTTTCTGTAACAAAAATGTTAATTCAGAATAAACACTGCTTGGGCTCTTATTTTTATGGCATTTAACTATTCCATGTGAATAATGAAAAAATATTCTACAAATTACGATTTAAGGAAGTATTCACATATACTAAGTTCTGAAATATAAGTAGGAATGTAAGTTAACTTTGAATGATTCTATACCGAGTTACAAATACTAAGAAAAAAATTGAACAAAGGTATATTTCCCTTTATCAAATGATAAGCGTAACAATTCAAAAACCTTAATTAAAAATCAAAAAAAAAACTGTATCAATTTATTATTATTAAGACAATTTTTCGCAATGCTCTTATGTTTCTTATAAAAAGTATATTAACCATATTTATAATTTTTTATGACCTATTTTTTTTATTTACGCAAGTACCTTTTAAGCTAATGTAAAAAAACAATAAACCACTATTAGCCTTCTTACTTTATGCTTCACTTCTATAATTGTTGCCCGTATTTCAAAAACCTGATAAAAAATGTGAATGCGACTCAAAATTGTCAAATCGTTAATTCTTAATGAACAAAAAGATGTTCAGAATTATTTTTTATGCATTTAACTCACCCTTAACGAATAAAAACGGTTAATTAATAATTATTGGTAGCACTGGCAACTTGGCGTTGAACCATTCCATGCAACATTGTTACACAACCAGAACATGCTTTTAAAAAGAAACCAGATTTCATTATGAGCGTTTAAAGTAGCATTCAATGAACATGTCCTTTATTTAAAATTTCGCATGGGCTTGACTGTAAGATTTAGTTTTTTTTAAGAAATTATTTACTCAATGTTATATAAATCTTATTAAATGTATAGCTGTGTAGTTTTTAAATCCTACGATGATGATAAAAGTAAAAGTTAGTAAAGATGTTTGTTAATAAATCACATATTTATGGCTAAATAGATATAGATAAAATTAAATACTTTCCATCCCGAGAGTTCCAGTGAGGAAAAGTTTTTTCACAGGTGAAATAGCGAGTCACAGTTAGTATAATATTATAATTAACGAAGTTTCTAATAATACCTACCTTTTTAAAGACACTGAAAAAACGATTAATTAAACAACCAAAAAACGTTTTTACGCCGCGTAAGTTGAAACAACGCATAAAGTAAGAGAGACAAAAACGGTTACCGAATTTTAATTGGCTACTTTCTTTCGAAGTGTAACTTTCAATTACATAACCGACGAATAAACGAGATGAGAAACAATTATGTATGTATTATTAACGTTGACGAGGAAGTTTTAATCCAACTTTCTAAAATTAATTTTGATATCTTTCCGTTCACGCAATAATTTGTTGTTTTGATATGGCTTAACGAGAAGTGTCAGTATTATTTCTTTTTAATGTTGGTAATAATATTAAATGATAATAAGAAGTGTCATAAATTTTTTGTGAGGTTTTTTATTTATAAAATAGTTTTACAGATAGGATTTCGCAATTCGCTTATTAGTAGTTAGTATTTGTATTATGTCTGTCTGTTTACACTACGTTAAACACAAAAAGATCAGTACGTGCTTTGTAAAATTTGTCTGCATATTATTTTTATACTATACCTTTACCATGAGGAATATGCTACTGTAGTCACTACCGTGCATGAAGTAACACCCTCGTCCCAACAAACCATATGCTGACGCCCATGACCTGACCGACTTTCATCCGAAAACAAAACATAATTCCACTGCTCCATAATCCAATTCGAGAATTGAGGCGAAAATTTAACTTTTGTGGCCTTTTTTAAATGTCTTCCAAGATCTCTATCAAGTTACTAACTAACTCTCTTTTCTTACCGTTCTTTTACATTACAGGTTTAAGCAGCTGTACAAAAGCGATATCTCAAACCATTGTAAATAAAAACATAGCTATAATGAAATCAGTAGCAAACCGTCCGTAGCTCACTGCACTCTTCATTGTGATTACTGCAGCAGCGTCCAGAGGCACTACTTCACTTGGAATTGCTGGAAAATTGTCGTACACTTGCAAAAAACTGACTCTAAATGCTTAAAACCAGATACAGTAGAGATTAGACATCAATAATATAGTTACCTAACCTTTTCGACTTATTAACTTAACATCATTAACAGTATGTGCCTAAAAATGTGACACTTGATAAGAGTGGTTGGTACTTGTGATTATGAGTGTATATGGTATATTACATCACATTTGAGAAATTCGCATAGAGTTAAATTACAATTTTCTTTCTTTAAGGTTTCAGCATTATTGAGTTGGCTAAAAACTTAAATGTATAATGAAATGATTGGCAACAGAAGTCTATAAGCATTAATTAAATAATTTAATTATTGTATTACCCATATTCTCTGAACAATTAATATGCAGCCCGGTAATAAAGTAAGAAATTGAGATGAAGTGTTTTCTTTTCTAATTGCATCGGCATTATCTTTAAATATGGTAATTAAAAATAAGTTGAAAGTAATAATTAACAAAATAAGCAAAATTTTTCACAGTTAATAAACTAGAAATATTTTTACTGTAAAACTTTTTATGTAATACCGACGTTTTGATTCCTTGCAAACTATAACGAATTTCATACATTTTCAATGTCTTATGCGTGTCGTACTCGAAAGTTTGTCTTCTAAAAACTAAACCACTTATAAGTTACTAGTAACTACAACTAAATAACACAAACCTGATTTTCAATAAAGTTAAGTATAGTTCATAATATATTTTAAAATAAAATGTGTACTCTTAATTGAATGAATAATTTCAAGTATAAAATTTTACAATTATTAACAAACTAAAGCACATATAATAAACTAAAGGTATAAAATTTACTGAAGACATTTTACATAGGACAACAAAGGATTAAGACTGTATCGAGTATATGTCTTTAAATATAAAGATAACTTTAACATTGAAATTACGAAGTAGTTATTAATTAGTTCCTTTTGACTAAACTCATCAGCTTATAATTTTTTTTTATTTTGACTCAATCCCTGTAAATATCTTTGAATTACCTTTAATGCTCCCACCTGAAGTATGCGGCTGCTGGGATTGTTGAATATTGCTTTGGGCCTCCAATTTGGTCGTCACCGTGTTCCACATATCAAACATGTTTAACATTTTGGGCCCCGATTTACGGGACCAAAAATCACACAAAATGATCCATAACACTCAGTAATGCACAAATATACGTTTGTAAAGGTCATTCATTATTGTAATAGCGCACTAAAAAATTCAAAAGTCTCAAGATTGTTCGTCCGTTGTACAAAAACTTAAGGCTACTGCACTGATCCCCGGTTAAATTTGTGGTTTTAAATATTGCGTATTTTTTTATAAATATTATTTTATTTTATTTTGACTAAGTATATAAACTTTCTCAAATTGTCAACTAATGTAAATACGTTATAATTTATAAATAATTTATACGGATATTTAATATCAGTCTAAAATTTTCGTTCGTAAGGTTTGGGTTTACTTGCTTGGGAAGATTTATTAAAGGGTTTTTTACCGCTACTTTTTTGTGACATACTTTCAACTATTATTATCATTAATATTATTACAACTATTATGTGATTAAATATTGCGTAAAAATTTAATAAACTGTGATTAAATACAATCGGAAAAACTTTGTTTTAATATTGTCTTGGTGCTTTGTTCATGTAAAAATGTTCGCATTTAATTTCAGAGAGTAAACTTTTAGATTATTGATAATCATTCGTAACAGTCTTTTTTTTTTCTTCATAGTTTTTTTCCCCTGCTATTTTTTACTGTCCCCTCTCACTTGAAACTATCTAGTCCTTTAGTATTTTTTATTTAGGACACTGACAACCTCGAACCGGCTTCTAGTGCAAAACACGCTTACAACGTTCATTTTCAAATTCGAATTTAAATTCTATTTTTAAATTTTATATACTCATTTCACTTTATAAACTCAAAATTACTTTTTTTATTTCTTACAGATTATTACGTCGTATTTTGGATGTTTTCCTTTAGCCGCGTTCTTATGTGCACTGAAGTGCAGTTGCAGTGACATGGGGTGGTTTTCAGCTTCAGTTTTAAGGGTAGGGGTGAGTCGGAAGTACTGAGTTTTACCGCGCATGCCCGAAATCGATCCCGCATGGCCAGTGAGTTGTCCCAACTAAACACTACTTTCTTATGTGTGTGGTAACTTTGCGCATGGAAATAGGTAGGTACCGGTCTATAGTCTATGGTATGGGGTTTATAGAAATACAGAGGCGTCAGGCCTCTATTATGTCGTGCACTTTGATGTTTCTCTCTCGTACTTTACAGTTGTACTTACGTTCTATCTATAGAAACATTGTGGGTGTTTTTGTGAAAGAGTTCTTTTGTTACCCATTTATTAATAAATGTTGAAACACTTTGTATTGAAGCTAGAATTTAATTTGTAAAAGAATGTTTTATTTTATTTTTAATTTAGTTTGAAAACGTGTTATAAAGTAATAAGTAACTGAACGTGTTGTTGACCTTAAAAAGTAGGGTAAATGGATTGAAATAATAGGTGTATAGTGTTAAAATTTTGCGAATAATGTTAAAATAGACAGATTCGTATGCTAATATATATGTAACTTTCACCTTATTAGTAGGTACCTATATGTATATTTTAATTGAAATTAGGTCATAGATACTAAGCGATGAATTAAACTACTAAACTTTATGTATGTATTTCCGGAAAGTCGTAAAAGGGCAGATTCTGGTTGGTTGCGATTAACTAGCAAATTTTGTTTTTGATTATTTGTTCAAGTTCCTATTTATTTATTAAAAATTTAATCAAATTAAATTTAAATATATTTTTTTTTATTTTATTTTAAACGCTCAAAATACAAACCTTTCATTCGAAATATATTTTAAATTTTAACAGCTAATTTAGAACTTTCTCAGCTACATTATACTTACTACATAAATCAATGTTCGTATATTCTTTACTATGAAACGCCTACGGTGCCGCCCTCGTAGTTTTCAAATATATTTTATAACTACCTCTTAGTTCTGCTATTTCATATGCATTTCGCCTATTTGGCACCCACAGCACACACACTTTGCCTTTTACTCCTTGCGGGTTTGTTAAAAATGTTATGAAACCTCTTACATTAATCTTCTGCAGCAAACGAAGATAATCGCCGCAGAGTCTAAAGACGAAAGTCTTTGATCAGTGCGTCATACCTGCCTATCGTGATTTACCGTCACACAAGCTTAAAATTGCTTAGCGTGCTATGAAAAGTGCTACCTATGCTTTAAGTTTTTCTCAGGAATCTGATCCTAAATGAGGTCATCCGGAAGAGAAATGAAGCCACCGACCACTCCATCGACACGGAGCAGAGGTGTCTTAGAATGGACAAATTGTATCAGGAAGCGAAGCGCGGAACGCCCGCTAGCTTGATGAACCTATGACCTTAGGAGGGTGGCCAGTGGTAGCTGGATGCGAAAGGCAGAGGACCGCGACAAGTGACGAGCCTTTGTCCAGCATTGGACCAGAATAAGCTGATACGATGATAACAAGATTAAATAACACTAATTTTTTTATATAAAAAGCATTTTCTATAGAAGATGCTCTAACATTTTTAAATCTGAAACATTTTTCCCTCAACAAGATATATTGCAATGAAGAATCCGAAGCTATATTGTGGGAAATTTCGTGTTGTGAAACTAAGTGTCGACCTTGCTACTGTTAGATTTATATAAACTTAGATGTTTTAACACTGAATGTAATTTTATTCAACAAAGGAAATCTACAAACAACAAATAAATGAAAACTTCGCCATATTCCTTACATAACAATTATCTAATTAATTTTATTACGCGATATTGTTAAAATTAAACTGACTTACGAAATAGATAGATACTCAGAGCTGTTAAATATATAAAAAAATTGGCCAAGTGCGAGTTGGACTCGCGCACGAAGGGTTCCGTATCATTATATATAAACGGCAAAAAATCACGGTTTTTGTATGGGAGCCCCCCTTAAATATTTGTTTTATTTTAATATAATTATTTATTCTAAAGTGACTCTATAACTAAATTTTCTGTGAATAATTTAAGCATCTACCTGTTGCCGTTATCAATGTCAAGCAAAAAAAATCACGTTTGTTGTATGGGAATGTATTTATTTTCTTCTGTTTTTTAGTAGGTATTTGTTGTTATAGCGGCAACAGAATTACATCTTCTGTGAAAATTTCAACTGTCAAACTATCACGGTTCATGAGATACAGCATGGTGACAGACGGACGGACGGATGATAAAATAAATTTATACCTGCGTGGGCGAAAAAAGGTAATTAAAGTTTACTATTACAAATATATCGCAATATGCCTTGCTATATTTTTATATATATTATAACTCCGTGTGTAATGGGCTAAAGAATTCTTTGAAAAATAAATCAACATTCAAACATCGAACGCGTGAGCTCGTACAGTACGCAACGCAGGCGCAGCCGCGACATTCGCATTACGCAAGATTATGTTACGCAGTGACACGCACACACATACAAATTACGCACACAAACTACAGTCTCTGCTTTTAGTGAGAATCGTCCATGTCAAAAGCTGAAACGATCTTGTTTTATCAAAAACATGATTGCACAAATAATACGTAAGTAAAAATGTCAACTAAGTGTTTTTAAACACAAATTAAAAAATTATAAACATGCACAATGCATTATCAAGTATCTTTTATGAGTGATAATATAAGTAACCTGTTAATATTGTTCTAGTAAAAATCAACGTCTTTTATAATTTATAATGTACCAAATGAAAGACAACTGATTTTTTTTTTGTGTTTGTTTAATTTTTAATAAAATATGGCGAATCACTTTATGTATCATATTGGGATTAAAACGATATTTGTATTTTCTTCACGAATTGCAATTTTATGATACTGAAGAAGAAGTTTATTCACAAAAAAACAATCAAAATAGATTCAGAGTTAATCATCAGCAGATTCAATCGTTCAAACATTAATTTACGTTATATGAGTTTAAAAAATCTTTAAAAGTGTACAAAATAAACATAATAATTTCATGAAGAATTATTATTTTAACGTAAAAACCAAACAGGATCAGTACTGAATGTTAATTATGCAGAGTCATTAGTATAGGTAATATCAAGACGCGTGCTCCTGGATCTAAAGTATGCATGCAAATATTTAAAAAGAAAACTTTTTCAGGCTGCAAACATATTTTGAACATTAAACCAGTCGGAAAGTGACTACTAAAAAATTCATGGAAATAAGTGGTAAGGAAGCGTGAAGAAGTATGTATGTGTATCGTGACTCTAAATAATAGATAAATAGTGGGATATGAGAGCCTCGCTTTGCGGAGTGGAAAAAGATGCATTAAATAATTGAAAAATAAGGTCAAAAAACAACGGATTAATGAACTGAAAAGTATTAAATAAGAAAATATTCTGGTCAGAAATCATAGCCTACAATTCTTGTCTTGTACAGCGTAGCTGAAGTCCAGTGTAGCCGCCGTCGCATGCCACCCTGCAGTAACATACTCTTACTTAAGTAAATACAGTTGACACAGCATGGCACCTAGAGAGTAATTTTTTTATTTATTTTATATACCACCAAGGTGGCAAACAAGCCAACGGTCCGCCTGGTGGTAAGCGTTTACCACAGGCTACGTCATATTTTTATACAGATGTTAATAAAGTAAATAGCCAATTAAAGTGGTGACTTGTTAAAAAGTTTTATACAGCACTGAATTCCCGAAGACAATGCTATGATTTCTGACAAGATTATTTTCTTATCTAGTGCTTTTCAGTTCGTTCTTATGATGTGGGGTTTTGGATTTTTAAAGTGCTTTTTATTTAATACTTTTTAGAAGATAATAGAAATCTATGATCTACTTAAACACTCTATCTTTCCCTTTGGATTAAGTATCAAGAAAAAAAAATTTGGAACCTTTTTAATGTGATTAAAGATGAATTGTACAAGATTCAGACCGTATCTTAGACTAATCTTTATTGAAGATTTTGAGTAGATAACAGAGGTACACACATAAAACTAATAGATAAATATTTATATACTTACACATGATGATAGAATCTACATGAGAACATATGAACATGAGTAGTATTTTGCTTTTGTATATATATATATAATATACATTTCTTATTTATAAATTACTAGCCTTTTCACGCAGTTTCACCTGTCCTAAGTTCGGTTTTCGATGTAGGATTTTAAAGGCGACTCCTCAATTATAGAGAATAAAAACGCCATACAATTGACGTTTTCGAGTAGCCTATGTCCTTCTCCAGGACTTAAACGATTGCCATGCCAAATTTTCCCGCGATTCCCCTTGCTCAAAATTCGGTTATCGGTGTAGGATTTCAACGGCAACTCCTTAATTAAAGAAAAAAAAACCGACTCATACTTAACTTTTTTAAGTAGCCTATGTACTTCTCCGAACCCGAACTATCTCCATGCCAAATTTCATCTTAATCAGTACAGCGGTTCAAGCGTGAAGAGGTAACAAACAGAGTTACTTTTACATTTATAGATAATATTTATATGGATACATTTTCGAAATCATTAAATAAAAACCTTTCATTTAAAACTAAATTCGATGTATTTGTGAATTATTTTTTTCATAGCTTAAAGTATTTTAAATGTTGAATTTAATTTGACGTCCCATAGCCTATGATACTCGGTACTCTAAAACAAAGCTAAGGACACCTCAGTTGTTAAGATATGATAAGTAGCTTAGGAATTACATGAGTTCATATGAACATGAGTGGTATTTCACTCTTGTATATATATGGTATACATTTCTTAAAAATAAATGATACATTTTCGAAATCCTTAAATAAAAACCATTTATTTGATACCAAAACCCGATTTAATTGTGAATATTTTGTTCATCACTTAGAGTATTTTGCAATTCAAATCCGCCATGTTGGATTTAATATGACTTCCGCATAGCCTATGACACTCAGGACTGTAAGACAATGCTATCGACACCTCATTTGTTAAGCAAAACTTACTAATATGTGTAAAAGCATGAGAAACAAAATAAATCTAGCAGAACCGTGCCAATTGAAATTTTTTAGTTCTGCAAACCCTTACAGGGAACAAGCGTGATGCTACTTACGTGTTCTTAAAGTAAATTTTTATACTTTAATGATTGGTTTAATTTACGAAACGATATTTAAAGAAAATTATGTTTGCATGCGTCAAACATTAGCAGGTAGGTACATCAGTAACTAGGTTTAAATACAAAATTGTATCAAAAAACAAAATATCTGTTATTATAGTTATTTTAAGTCCTTAAAATAACTTTAATTTTCTATGAAAAAAATTAATGATTGAATGGCAGAGGTCGTTCGACTCTTATTACTTGGACTACACCAGCGGCGAGTGAAAGTAGCCAACTGCCAAAATCTCATGTGAAAGTGAGCGAGAGGCCACTTGATCGATGCCATAATTATTATTACCCATTACATGAGTTATGCTAAAAGCAAAAGCCGGATGTGAATTGATATCCGTTGAAAAAAAATATGACCAGACATCCGTTTAATAAATTTTACATATCGAATTTCGTAAGCGTTCAGCAAAATTAGCGTTCAAAGAGTTGCTGATTCTTTAAAAACTAGCATTCTATGACTGTAACTGACATTTTTTTTAATTAGGATATTTTTTAAATTTATTTACAATTATTTACACTTTTTTATCTTGATTAAATATATTTAAATTTAAAGACTATTTTGTATAGTGTGTATGTATTTAGTGCCTAATATTGCCTTACAATAGAGAAAAAACAGCAAAACTGAATTTAAAAAAGTTAAGTATTTCTTTTATTATTTATGATCATTAATACTTACGAAATTTTATGTAATAAAGAAAAAGAAAGTTTTGTAAACAGAAATATTTCTATTTTTAACCGACATCAAAAAAGGAGGAGGTTCTAAATTCGGTTGAATGTTTTTTAAAAAACAATAAATTAGTCATTTTTAATTTTTACTTACCTATATAAAAACCAAAATAGCCGAGCCTTTAATTTTTTGAAGTCAAAGTACAAAATAAAAATTGTGAAATTCAGGAAACCTCGAAGATTTTGTCAAATAAATTTAAAAAACCTTATTAGGTCGATAACTACAGGTTCTAAAGATTTTCACGAAAAACTTATTAAATGAACAATTCATCGTGAGATAACTGCAAAAATTATGAATGCACCTTGCAGTGTAATTATCGATTGTGAATTCTTAGATTTTTCTGTTCGTCCTCGAATCACGCAAAAGCTTATACACTTTGTACAGATATATATATTTAATAAATATCTACTAATTTGCTAACACTACAAATATTTCATAACTCAATTTTTAGGTGTTAGATTTGTTTTCAAAGTTTGTAAATTATTACGTGTCATATCTGTGATAAGCATTTAATCTGTGTCAATTAAAAAAAAAGAAAATTAATAGTCAAACAAAGTAAGAATCCTTATAACACTGACCCAAAAACGAGACAAAAAAAGAATAAACAGATAACTGTTATCATAAAAACAAATAAACGAAAAAAATGCCCTTCAGTCCCGAAAGAGAAAAATAATATTTCCCAAGAGTTTCCTAATATCCAGTGTCTCATTCTACCACAAGGTCGTTTTGTACAGCTGTCTCATTCCCACAGTATGCAATACAAGATCTCATGCAACTAATGCTAAAGACCTTGATAAATTGCAAGTTTCGTGATAGATAATTGCTGTACGGGTATTCATAATACGGGCTTTATAATTACACATACTAACAAAATATATTTAATTTTCATTTCTCTGTGACGTACCCTTAAGTAAAAATAAAAAAAAACTTTGCAATAAAAATGGGAATTTCTGATGCAAGGGCTAATTAATTCAAATTTTAGTAATAAAATGATCAGCTACAACGCGTATGTTACACAATTAATTAATCAGTAGATACCGGTTAGTTAACTACAAACGGACGAACAATCTGAAAACCTTAATATATATGTATATATATATCTATATTACTCACATCCAATGCAATGCATTTGATATAATCCAAAAGTCACAAGTAACACTAAATGTCCAAAATTCTAAAGCACTTGCCAAAACTACTCAGTTCAGTGAAAATTTTAAAAACAACTGTCAAATTGTTCTATTCTTAAACAGCATTCTATATTCAAAATTTAGTAGTCGAAGCTTCGGGTTCTAAATTCGAAAGTTTCGGTGCGAAGTGCGGCCGCGCGCGTGCGTTCTTTAGCACAAACTGAATTTTGTAAGCGCAAGCGAATGGTTTGGTTTGGCGCACTCTGGCATACAAGGCAGGACTGTGAAGGTACTGGCCACAGGCATTTAATTTGAAGACTTGTTCTAGCCATCAAAGCCATATAATAGTATTTGAACATGCACACATATTCTTTGTTCAAAATCACGAGATATATTTATTTTCTCGCAATTTTTTTAAAATCACCAACGAGGTAAAAGGTAACTTTGGAGGACCTTTTCTTTTATTCAAGCAACATTTGTATTCGAATCAAACACACACACACACATTCATTATTCAAAACCATTACATGCACTTAATTTCTTTTTGCGAAATGTTCTTATTCAAACCTATATTGTGAAAATCTGTTTGTTTGTTTGTCTGTTTAGCGTTGCTACGACGGAGCAACCAATTGTGCTGACTTTAGGCATAGACCTGCGTATGTTGAGGGGACGCAGAGGGACATAGGTTTTTAGCAGTAAAATATTCCGCAAAAATTACATTACTGTATTTCAGGTAGACTAATGAAAGCTAAAGCTATAGCAAACTTTCTTACTAAAATCAAACTTACCGTGGAAATCTGACTAAAATCAAAACTTACCGTAGAAATCTGACTAAAATTAAAACTTACCGTAGAAATCTGACTTAAATTTAAACTTAACCTAGAAATCCGATAGCCAAATTTAGAGCAGTCGTAGGGCAAAACCTAGTTTCAAATAAAAAACACGAAGGCTATTTTTATTTACTGCCCAAATGTTCATTATTAACACTCTAGTTAACCAAACAGTAAAACAAAAGCAAAGTTTTTTTATTTTCGTTTTTGGAACAGGTGTATCAAATTAAGTGTGACGTGACATGTTAAGACGTTAAAAGCAGTTAAAAATAAAAAGTTTTAACGCATCGTTTATTGTTCTAAAAACATGTCATCGTTTTACTGCAGATTAAAATAGTATACATTAATTATAACTGGCCTAGTTTATGAGTGAAACGAACGTTGAACAGCCTGCCCTTGCATTCTATTATTTTCCCCGCAAAAACCCTTTGAATGGACCCTTTTTTTTCAAAAATAACAGGTTATGTAAATGTCATTAAAGTCAAAACTGGACTACAGGACCAGATTTTAAAGGGGCACTCTGAATATTGCGTCTTTCTGTCGTCATTTATACTTAAAATTGAAGCAAGCTGAGTTCAATGAAGATAAGTAACTTCTAAATTTTTTTACCATCGTAAACGCCATATCAGATTTTTGCAGAGAATTACATACCTATCAAGCTATACATACGGAATGTCGAAGCCACAAATTTAAATTTTTATTTTTTTCGGTACTTTCACGCGAACAAACTTTTGCCTTTTTGGTTCTCGACGTTTTGTCCTACGTTACGACGTGTAAGACCCGAAAAAAAAAAATAACGTGTACAAAGTGCGATAGCTTAAAAAAACATAAAATTAAATTCACTCAGCCAGCTATGGAGATAGATATGATAATTTTTATTTGCATGAATATGATACATTATGGTCTTAACATATTAATCTTAGAGCTATCATATTCTACCAAATATTTTTGGTGTGCAAATCTTTTGTTTTGTAGTTTTACACAATACAAATTTCATTAATTTCAACAAGTATTTCATTAATTTAAAAATATTTTATTACAATAAACAACATTATAAAGCATAGACTTTATTTAAAAAATAAAATTAGGTCAAATAAAATAGTTGTGAAATGCAGGTAACATAAAAGAAAAATTATGAAAATTAAAAATAATGTCATCAAATATAATGAAAATTAAAATGCCAGGATTATATTAAATTTTATATCAATTTATCAATAAGGAATGTATTTACAGAATAATACATTTTTTGAGTAAAAGATCAAATAATTGTTCCTTAAAAATTTATGAAATTAAGTTTCTTTAAGTCATCTGGTATGTGATTATGTATTACACAATACAATTTTCATTAATTTCAACAAGTATTTCATTAGTTAAAAAATATTATATTACAAAAAACAACATTATTAAGCATTGTCTTTTTTTAAAATATGATAAGGTAATAAGTGAAATGCAGTTAACATAAAAAAAATTATGGAAATGAAAAATAAAAAAATAATGTCATCAAACACAATAATAATTAAAATGCAAGGATTACATCAAACTCTATATCAATAAGGAATTAATTTACAGAATAATACATTTTTTTGAGTAGAAGGACAAATATTTTTTTCTTAAAATTTGAAATTAAGTTTCATTTAATCATCTGGTATGTGATTATATATTACTGTTGCCATACAATACGATTTCTTTTTGTAAAGAGTCAGTCTATGAGACATACAATTTACTTACATATCTGACACTTCTTCCTGTTACTTCTTTGCATGTTTTACATAAATGTAGGGTCTTTTGTAACGAAAATTCCAATTTCGCAAGGAAGTGGCAAAATTTTCAAAGATTTAAACAGTGGTTTACAGCTGTCTAAATAGTCTGCTCCACATAGTGACCTCATACATTTTTTTTGAACTCTAAATGCTTTTCCAATATCTGTAAAGTTTTCCCATAATATTAAGCCATATCTAAGCACTGCTGTGACATAACCATGGTAAGCCAGAAGAGCAGCGTTTGTCGTGGCTACTTGTTTAATTCGTTTTATAGCATAAACAAATCTGTTTAGTTTAGAGCAGATATTTTCAATTTGTATTTTCCATGAGCATTGTATATAAATTTGTACACCTAGAAATTTGATAAAGTTAATTTCATCTATTTTAGTATTATTATATTTTACTTGTAAATTAGTAGTTTGGATATTTTGTGCTGTAAATTGCATAATTTTTGTTATGTCAATATTTATTTTTATAGTCTATAGTATTTTCTTAAATTCTTTAGTTTTAACAGTAATTGTTGTATCATCGGCAAACATGATAACTTGGTGTTTTGTTATATGAGACAGGTCTTTAATATATAATAAAAAGGAGGGGACCTAACACACTACCTTGGGGAATACCATAAGGATTGTTACTAAAAGTAGATTGAAATGTCGTTTTTTGTTTACCAAGAATCCTAGTTACTTCTAGTTAAGTCGTAGAGGTAACTTTTGATCCATTCCTGTGCTTTACCTCTAATACCACAATTGTGTAGCTTGTCAACATTCAAATAGATATGCAATGAAAACTGGCTAGAGTAGTGGAACTCTGTTTTCTAAATCCAAATAATTCTTTTGTGAGGATGTTTATATATTACGTCACAAAATCATATATATTTCTAAACATAACTTTTTTATATATCTTTGATATAATTGGTATCAATCAATACCAGGTATATAATAATTACTTATATTTTCTGTATCACTCTTTTTGTGTAGTAGTTTGATGATGGTTTTTTTAAGTCACGAAGGGAATTTACCTTCTGTCAACGACAAATTTATTATATGAGTTAGTAGAATTGCTACATGTATGGCAACTTGTTTAAGTATGTCGGCTCTTAAACCATCATATCCCGTAGACTTGGTATTGTTTAATCTTTTTATTATTTTATAGGTATCATGTACCGTAACAGCCCTTAAAAAGAGCAAGTTCTGTTTACAAGGAATTCCTGATTTATATTGTTTTGTAGTTTTTGATTTGTATGTATTTTCAGTATTAGAACTTGTCAAATTTATAAAATAGTAATTAAACATTTGGCTTATGTCTTGTGCGTTGTCATACACATGGTTGCATATATATATTATATGTATGTATATTTTTATACAATTTATTTCTTTTTGTTTTGTTTTTTTAGCTATAGAATCCCTTATGACATCCCAAGACGCTGTATTTTTATTTTTGTTCTGTGAAATATACTGTCCATTTAATTTTTTTTGTGATTGTGACATGCATTTCTTTAAAATGTTGGTGTATCGATTGTATTTTATTTTTTTATTTGATGTAGATAGTCTATATTTTAGATATAAGCGTCTTTTGTTAATACAGCATTTTTTGAAACCTTTAGTTAACCATCTATTTCTAATTATTTTTTTTGTAACTTTAACCTTAATAAAAGGGAAACACAAGTTGTAAAATAAGGTGAACATATCATGAAAACGATTAAAAGCCTTTTCTGTAGTTTTTTCTGAGAAAGTTTCTTGGAATGATAGAGGTGATATGCATTCTGTAAACTTTCGTTTACGAGAGATGACTATGCTGGTGTTACTTTGAAGGATATGATCTGAAATGAGAAGATCCAACAAAGAACTAATCTACCGTCATAGTTGTAGAATAAGCAATCTGAAATGGCAGCGCACAGGTCATCTTTTTTGCAGAACTGATGGCAACTATCTGTCAGTCCACCCTAGAGTGGATACCCTCCAACCAGCTGAACTTATTACGTAAAATATCCTCTATTTTGCCGTCTAAGGGGTAATTTTCCGAAAACAGTGATACACTTCAATTTAATTAAAGGACAAATATTAATTTTTATGCATTTAGCCTCAAAAATGACGGATTATTTCCATCCACAGGTCCAAACCCATTTTATCCCTTCAAAAAATTAATTTTGAAAAATTCATTCTCGATCTCGCGTATATTACAATATCGGATTCCTCATACAAAAGTTATTTATAATTTTAATACAAGCCATTACCAATTTTTAGGCAAATAAGTACAAGAATGCCGAATTTCCATACGAATTTCTAGTCCCTCATTTTACCACTTCAGGGGATGAATTTTGCAAAACCCTTCTTTAGTGCGCGCTAACGTTGTAATAGAAACCTTTGTGTAAAATATCAAGTCTCTAGGCACAGTAGTTTGGGCTGTGCGTTGATATATCTTTCAGTCATTCCGTCAGTTTACTCTTTTATATAGATAGATATACATAAATACATTAGGTAGTACTTACGTTATTGAGCAAGAAGAAATTTGGGATAGCTTACGCTAAAAGAAGCGATATTTTTCATTCAGGTGTGTTGCAAAGTAAAAGAAGATGTAATGACAAGGAAGTAAGGTTTGTTAAGGAGATCTGGGATGTTGAGTGGCTTGAGAAGCTGCACGAAACAAATTTATAAAGCAAAAATATATGGAAAAGTCAGTAGTTGAAGGTACTTTATCAAAAGTATCTCTAAAAAATCGACTTTTTGGTTCTGTAACACGAGAATTATTCAGATATCTAAATTATTTATTGGAAATATTTTTTAAGCCCTATTTTTTTTTTTTTTTTAGATTTTTATATCACGCGATTAAAATTTAGAAGCCAATAACTATTGAAAGCATTTTCAAATTTCTATCCAATGATATCCCATGTGATGAGGGCTTTTCAAAAAAATAAAAAAAAGGATCTCTCGGTTTCATGTATCCCTAGAATAAAATTTCTTTATTTCCATAACATATCGGCTTCACAAAAAAAAAACACTATAAAATTTCTACGTAATGCTAATAGAGTCTACCCAAAGACGGCGGAATCACACAGCTGTGACATTCGAATGGACGGGCAGACGAACGCACATGACGAATTTATGAGGGTTCCGTTTTTTGCCATTTGGTAAACTGAACCCTAAAAAGAGGTGATCAACGGTGTATGAAAGCATATTGATGCAAGTGGTTTAAGCAAAAGATGTGTGCCAGGATCGTAGCATGTGGAATGTTTGTTAATGCTGTTATTTAGGTACATATATTTTTATGTTACCCTCATAAATACAATTCTTCTAGTTTATCTAATGTATGTATGCATAATGAATGCTATAGCCCTGCCACACACTCATCGAGTGTTATGCGAGGAAAGGAGGCAGAGACGTAGTGTGGGAATACAGTATTCGTGAAGCCGCACGTCATGCTCCTCGTAATGCCCTCCGCTCCCTGTTTTGTCGGTAGCGCGAGAAGCATAGTGTGACAGAGGGGTTACAGTATTATTTCTCCAAAGGAAAGGATCCTTTATACCCCATTGCGATTAATTCCGGAAATGTTACAACCGTCTATAAGCTACGATTATTTGCAACCTTAGTGGTATATAAAAAACATTGACTCTTATCTCTAAATAACCTTATATGACGTAGGTAACTAAATTTTCAGCTATTGCCCTTAACAAAGAAATTCTTTGAGCGTGTTGAGAAAGCGCAGATACCAATATAATAAGGACCTGACAAAACTTTACGCAAGACCTCAAAGGCAAAAGAAAAAGCAGAAGAAAGAAGTTTTTGCAGTGCAAAAATTAAAAACCATTAGCAAAGAAGAGAGCAAGAAGTATGTACAAATATTTACAGCTTTGTTGTCTACAGCTGGCAAGGTTAACTGGTTGAAAATTTCGTATGCGTTATGTTAAACTTTGTGTAGCTTAATTTTTCACATAGTTTCATTTGGTGTTAAAACATTTGCGTCATTCTTATATTACACACATTATTGTGATGTAAATAATACGTCATGCTTTACATAACTTTTGCGGAAATAGATCGTAAAAGAATTTATTACTTGCAACTTTGAGAAAGAAAATACATTATCATAAGGTAAAGGTAATTTTGTTGTACTAAACTTAGTCAAGCAGTCAGTTTTTTAGTCAGTCGGTTCAGAGAGTTTCTTGCGAAAAGTCTCGAATGCCTCAGACTCGGGAATTCGAGAATGAAATGTATGAAATTACTTTCACGGGTCTCGAATAATTATATTTACTTTTATACATTTTCCTTTCGAATTCCCGAGGTACGAATACTCCAGACTTTTAGCATCAACTTACAATGCATGTTGCGTTGAATATAAGCTCGCCCCTCATTGGTGGCATGGTGGCCAATCTTCAATTACCATATTATGTTTACTATGTCCTGTGATTTTATTAGGAGCTTATGTTAAACATGCTCGAGAACGCTAGCCTTGTGAGTTCGGGAGTAAAATGTGTGCCAGTACTTTCACCGGTCTCGAGAGGTACGAATTGGTTCAGGAATTCCTGAGCAAAGAGTGCTCAAGTCTTTTCGCAATAAACTCCCTGTTTGCCTGTAGTGAAAATATCGTAATATTTATTACATTTTTTGGTTCCGTAGCCAATTAGTATAAAGAGCACTTTAAATATTTCGTATTTGACGCCGCTTATAATCATTCTGCCATCTTTAAATTGATTTTTACTAAATTTTACATGATAATTTGCGTTACTTTGTACTTACTATTTAAATATAATAAAAACTCCTAAAAGTTTTTCCCTCATTACGTTACCCTATACATTATTAGCTAGTGCCTAGTACTTATATAGCCCAGAATACAAATGCCAGTTGCTTGCACAACATTTTTCCAGCAACTTAAATGCCCGAAGCTGTACATGCGTTAACACTATGCCTTTTCTTATGCACATGCATCCCTCCGTCAGCCCCTAACAGCCTCTTCAATCAGCCTCTAACAGCCCACTGCTGCACATAGACTATTTTCTAATGAACGCTGCCACCCTCGGTCTCCAGCCAAAACACAACGCAACAGCTATGGGCAAGCAAGTACCTGTCATGCAAGATTTTGCAAGATATATTATTCTTATAAATTCTTCAAGCTGGGACTCGTTAACAACTGTTAGAGAAAAAACTTTTTGACCGTGGAAACCTGATAATGCACAACACAGCTACATCTTTATTCAACTGAAAGAACATTAATATCGAATCAGATTACATCCGTGATTCCGTCAATATAACCTTATCATTGCAAATCTTTGATGTTTCGCCAAATCCATATATCAGTTTTATGATTGTTTCCTAAACAATGACTACCAAAACAAAATAGCCTAAATTTATTTTAAAGAAACTACTACGTTTTCCTGCGACTTAGGCGACCTAACATTTGTCGTAGCATGATGTTTTGTTATTTTTATTGTCGTCTAAGCCATTGTAACGCACGCCTTATTGCAAAAGCACAGGACAAGTAGGCTTAGGATATAGTCTGCTAGGCTGGCCCAGTGCGGGTTGTAGGACGTTGACGAGAAAGACTGCTAGGCTGGCCCAGTGCGGGTTGTAGGACGTTGATGAGAAAGTCTACTAGGCTGGCCCAGTGCGGGTTGTAGGACGTTGACGAGAAAGTCTACAAGGCTGGCCCAGTGCGGGTTGACGGACGTTAACGAGAAAATCTGCTAGGCTGGCCGAGTGCGGGTTGGCGGACTTTGTCGTTATAGTGACCATTGTCAGAGCTCTCAAGCAATAAGATTTTTGGCTTGGCTTAACGACTGCTGTCATATTACAACTTTAATTCGGGTAATGGACTACAACATTACAAAAAATACGTACATATTTTAAAAGGTTGTCTCGTTAATGACCATTCACAGCTATAGGGTCGAATTATCACATTGGGAAAGAAACTCACTAACCATTAATTAAAATCTCATGTTGTAATCATTTTCTTACCATACTTTATCAAGTACTACAGTCCAAACGTTTTGAAGATGAGTATTGTGACGATACTAAAAGATATTCTTCTAATTTTATTACTACCTAATGCTCCGCCTGCATATTTGCAACCACCTAAAGACTATAACCATGGATATAACATTTTCTGAGCAATTCAATGGCAGCAAACTCTTGAAATTCGTCACATTTTTGACCTTCAGACAAAGTGTCGTAACATCAATAATCTACACATTAAAAACTAAATTCCTAGCCATCAACTAACTAAACTATTGAAAATCGCTACATTTCTGAGCGAAATCTTCTGGGATTAATTTCATAGCGGTACTCATATGGCTGTGATACGAATTGCTGCCTACAGGTCCACCTGCTTATTTGTAACCACCTAAATACATAAACATTGATATAAAATTGTCTAAACAATTCAGTCGTAGCAAAAGATACACAGTAACCTAATTTCGAGCGTTATCAAGTGATAACGACACATATAGGTCTTCCAACGGGGTCATTGAACGATAAACCGTGTACGTAACTATAAAGAGAATGCAAAGAAGCGTGTTGAGGAAAAAAAAACCTTATCTTTACGTTGTAAGAAGGTATAATGGCGAAGGAATTTATAGATAGATCGGGAAGGCGAAAATTACTGTTTTTTTAAATTCTTGTATCGTTTTCTGATAATTAGACCAGTAATTTAATGGCTTAGCATAAGGCCTTTGCCAATACGTGCAAAGAGACGTATGCCAGTTTGTCTTACCTCTGGAGACTTGTGAAAGTACTTACATATATTTCAGTACCTGAATTTACGAGTCTGGGGTAATTGAGACTTTTTGCAATTAGCTCTCAAATATTATTTCAACATTGTCGCTAACTAATTTAAACAGTTGGCTAATGCACGGTATTAAAATATGATATGTTCAGTTTTTGTTGTTTAAAGTATCAGTAAATTTAATCAATACCTACACATACACGAGCAAAATATCGAATTACGCTTGTTAGACAAACTAACAAACATTTCGCGTATTGACCTTTATAATACACTTTGTGCCACTATAACCGTCAATATATACAATTATTAATTTAGAAGCTTAAATTTCACACCGTAAATATAATGATTTTTGCATTTATTTCCAGTATTTGAATAATGGTTAATATATAACTACTTCGTTTTAATAAAACTTTTTAATTTTCATACAGAAACCCTGAACGTTTCTGGAATTACCTTCTCTATGTGGCTAGGTATAATGTTTTAAAACCCTAAAAAACTTTATTTTTATTTATAACCTTGAAGCCAATTACAAATTTTACGGTTTCACCTACAAACATGACGAAATTTTCATCCCATATTATCCTCCAAGAGGATAATTCTCTAAAAATAGTGTTTAAGAAGCAAAAAATCAATCATATGCTATTCTAAAACAAAAAGACTAACAAAACTAACTCTACATTATAGAATATTCAAAATACAGAGGGAGTCAACGTGTGATTGTGTATATAACAACGGAGATAAACCCTCAAAATCAACACCAAGTTTAATTATTCTTTTACTCTTTAAAAGTTACAGTTTTCCACATAGATATAGCTTTCATCTGATGAAGTCCAGGCCGAGTGCTTGCATAATATTAAAAAACCAATTAAAATAATTGTTTTTCTTGGCTTTTTATTATATGTTTAATTGACCCTAATCTTAAAACATAAATTGTAATTGTAATTTTTAAACGCCGCCGTTTCGCCAAAATCAATGGTCCAAAATAAATAGTAGAGTACAAAAAAATGCAAAAATTGAACCCCAGACCCCACTGCAGGCTATCTAATACACCAGGTTACCCATAACTTTAAAATAGTAACTACTTAGTTGCTAAGCAAAGCTATACGAATAGAAGTTAAAAAATATATTTGGGCACAGTTTTTATGCAAGCAGGTGTAATATTCAACTACAAACTAATAAACATACGAAATAGGAGATTTTACTTGTTAAAGCGGGTAACTTTCTGTCGTATTCTTTAAGTATATATGATTGAGTAAATTTATATATACAAACAGGACCAGGGACCTTTTTGGGAACCGTCTCAAGCACGCCAGACTCTGTAATTCTAGAGAATAATGGTTTTTTTTTTTTTTTTTACACCACTAAGGTGGCAAACAAGCACACGGTCCGCCTGATGGTAAGCGGTCACCGTGGCCTATGGACGCTTGCAACACCAGGGGTATCACTCGCGCGTTGCCGGACCTTCAATGTATGCAAGGACTTTACGGGCCTTAAGAAGTAAGGCCTACTTGCATACATTTTAAATTTCTTTAAATCTCTTAAATTTCAGTTAAATCCCAATCCAATCTTAATTTAGTCTCACGAAAAAAAAATGATTTTCTTTTTTGTCTATACTGAATAGACAAAATACTGTTCTTATTAAATTTTCAGGTTTACTGTTGATTAAGTCAGTAAATGAACTAGTCCCAGCTTTTCCTGTACGCGTTAGACGTGTGAGCTTATTGCGAGAAATGTCGGGCTCTCCAGACTGGGATATTCAAGAAAAATTTTTTTTGCAAGTAGGTCTTACCTTTGAAGAACTTACATATATTTTACTCCTGAATTCACGAGTCTGGGGTACTCGAAACTTTATGCAATAACCTCCCTAAGATAATTTTCACACTGTTGCTAACCAATTCCAACAGTCAGCTAAAATTCGATATCACAAATTCTTACCTTCAGTTTTTATGGTTTTAAGTACCAGTGAATTAAATACATACTAGGTATGTATACATGAGCTAAGTATCGAATTACCCATGCTAGACGAACTAACAAGCAATTCGCGTATTTGACCTTTATAATAAACTTAGTGGCAGTAAACCGCATAACAAGTCTTTTTACAATCATTTATCATCAAGTTTCAATTTCACACAATAAATTTCATGATTTTTGCATAGATTTCTGGTAGTTGTATGATGTTAAATATACCCAATGCATATATTAAACTGGCTCGTTCCAGCTAATTCTTTTAAAAGAAGAAAGTTTTTGAATTATCGTGAAGAATCCCTAAATATGTTTTTCTGGAATTTCCTTCTCTATATAGGTGGTCATCTACATATAGGCATGTAGTTTAAAATGCTAAAACACTTTATGAAAATACAATTTTATTTGTTTTACACACAAATTATAATCTTATACTATTTACCTTAGAGGTGATTTTCTAAAAATAGCGTTTTGCCGTTCAAAAGATCAATTATATATTTATCTAAAACTAAAATACTATTAAAAACAACTCTACATTTTAGAATTTCTATTCCAAAGTGGGAGTGTACGTGTGTTTGCGTACATAACAACGGGAATAAACTCTCAACATACTTAACACCAAGTTTAATAATTCTTTTACCCTAGGGGCGTTTTGTTGACAGCATTGAGAGCTATGACATCGCATACGCTTTGAAATCGTTTTGTTCACCAAATGTAAACAAATAATATGGCCGGTCATTATTGACAGCGCATCCACTACACTACCTCCCGAGCATGTGCAGCCAATGCGTTGAATGCGGTCCGGAAGTGACGTCATGGCGCATTCATTTTGAAGTGAAAACTTCTTTAGCGGCGTTGTGCACTTTTTTTGGTATGGGTAAAAAATGATAAACTCGTGTCAGGTCACGTGTCCTAATCGTGGAAATTCGTAAGACGGAAACCGTAATGCCACGCCTATTATAATTTTTATTTTTAGTATTCGCGATTATGAGTAGTACAGGGAGGTTGGATATGGAATTTTAATTCTATGACAGATTGCGATGTCAAATATACTACGTCAAAAAAGTAAATAAACAAACATTATTATTTCTTGACAATGTCAAAGACATGTCTTGTGACATATTTGAGTGTTAAGCGCGAATCGTGTGTAAAGGTTTTCACTTCTGCCGGCACTCCCGGAGTGCAACTCGTTTTTTTTTTTGGTCAACAAAACGATCGAATGTGCCCATTAGACAGCATTAGAATGCTCGTCAACAAAACCCCCCTTCTTTAAAAGTTACAGTTTTCCACGTGGATACGAGTATTGCTGCAATCTGATGAAGTCCACTGAGTGCTGTATTATCTTTTGAAATCCAATAAAACAGAAAATAATTGATTTTTCCTGAATTTTATATTACATGTTTTATATACCTAATCTTACAACATAATTTGTAGATTGTGATTATTGCTTTTGAATGCTGTTTCGCCAATAGCAATGGTCCAACATAAATATAAATATAACAAACAAATATAAAATTGAACCTCAGTCCCCACTGCAAGCACCCATAACTTTATAATAGTAACTACTTAGCTGCTAAGCAAATTTCAATCGAATATAAGTTACGAAATGAAAATCAATGTTTAATTTGAACACAGTTTTTATGCAAGTAAGTGTAATATTCAACTAGCAACTAATAAATATACGAAATAGGAGAAGCATTGTTGAGTGTTATCGATTTGAAAACAGAAATAGATTTCACTTAGCAGAACATTATAAGACTACGTAGGTGAAGCGGGTGACTTTATGTTGTATTCTTTTAAAATATATGATTAAGTGTATGTATATGTACAAACTGGACCAAAGACTTTATTGGGAACAGTCTCGAAGTATTCGGACTGCGGAATTCATTAAAAAAATGTATGCAAGTACTCAGGGTTTACGAGAAGGAAGTCAGCCTTCCATACATTTTTGTTTCGAATTCCAGATTCTGAATAGCTCGAGAAAGTGCCACCACGTCAGACTCTGGAATTCGAGAGAAAAATGTATGCAAGGACTTTTATGGGTTTTGAAAAGTAGGGCCTGCTTGCATACATTTTACTCTCAAATTCCAAAGTCTGGCAAACTCGATAGTATTCCCAATAAACTCCCTGCAGGTAACTCTTGACATCAGTTTACATCCAAAAATTATACACTCTCTAGTCTATACTAATTAGACAAAATAGTGTCCTTGTTAAATTTTTAGGGTCTCGTACATCCGAATGAAAAACGGAACTCTTTTTAGACCACACGTGTGTCTGTCTGTGCCTGTCCGTCTGGCAAAGCCAATTTGCTTCGAATCTACTGGACCGATGAAATTTTAATTTGTTTCTCATATCAATTTGTTTGACCCTTCCCATACCATAAGATAGAGCTTACCCATAACGTAAATAAATTAATTTTGAATAAAAGAGTCACAAAACATTTAGAAAAAACGTTTGCAAACTTTACCTACCGCGTTATATATCAAATCAAAAAGCTTGCTGTGAGACTATAATTCTTTTATATTTTAAAATAAATGGTTTAAAAATTATTTAAGAAAATAGATTAAAATTGATCTCCTCTCTTATCTCCGGTACTACTGAGGCTAACATAATTATAAAAAAATACAGAAAATTTATCATTACTTACGGATTACAGAAAAAATATAAAAAGTCTTTGAATCTTAAAATTACATGGAAAAATAGTATCAATTTAATTTTGTTGCATAAGATTTAGTACGTGTGTGGTGGACGGAACCCATAATGCGTGAGTCCAACGCCTCCCCCTGCGTGTTTTTCGCCTAAAGTTATTAATTGTTTGCTCATACTTTGTTACTATTTATACCAAAGTTACCGATATAACTCAAATATTAAGCCAGCTGAGAGTAATGGGCAGTCCACATCGATTGTCGAACGGATAACTGATGAGGGAGAAAGGTTCCCGTGTGGTGACCACGGATCGGAACCAAGGACTACAATGTTAGGATATAATGGAAAATCAAAGATATATGTACATATGTAGAAGACTATAGATGGTTAGTATTTGGCATGTTAGCAGTAACTTTATGTCCTTTAACACAGCGCAAAATGTCATGAAGCTATCTAGTGGGTGAAAAGAGGCAAATATAGCTATCTAGTAGGTCGAAACAAGTAGAATGTCACCAGTATGACGTACAATGCTAATAATTATAGGATGTATAACCCATAGTGTCGTCTTTTATCTCTGTTATCGATATTATTTAAAAATATATAATATTGAGGAATGTCGGAACCAATAGGAAAAATGTAAATCTTACTAATATTATGAATGTTAAAGTATGTTTGTAACATATCACCATAATACAGTCTATAGGTTGAATAAGGACAAAGAAAACTTTTTATCCAGCGTCTTAATGTAGTTCTATGCATCTTTCCGATTTTAAATTTGCAATCGATTTAAAACAAACTGTTCGATAAGTATCTGTACTTGACTAACTTTGATAACTTTAAACTGGATGAAAATGCTAGTTAAGCTTTTTAGTTGGTATCCTGTTGTTTTTTGTGTGTTTGTTACAAATGTTGCAATCGACACTCATCCACGTGATCAAAATCGATTGAAAAAATTTGAAACTTGTCAATCACAAGTTGAAATCACACCTGTTGTTACCCAGAGGAGTAGGCGCATCAATGCTTTCATACACATTCGATGGCTAATGTACTTAATGCTTGACCACGCCTTCTCAGAGATCAAACTGAATTTGATTGAGGTATATTAAATAAAATAAAATTTTAAAAAAAAAATTATTGTATATTTACCACGTTTTTGAAATGGACTAAAAAGTATAAAATATTTTTTTAGCCTTATACATTTCTAACACATTATAGACTTTTGTAATATTTATTCACTTGTTCTACAATTTATAAATAAGTCATAATGTTATAAGTTTATGAAAATATCTCAACTAAAATTGTTTTAATCAGGATCCAAGTTACAATATTATGTAGTGGTTAAAATTATAAAAACACCATTTTTATTAGTTAAACAGAAATATCCTTCACAAAATAACGTAAAAATGTCTATGTGCACTTATGATTAGCCAATTTTAGAAGAATTGAACTCGCCATTTATAATTGAACTTTATAGAACCTCAATAATAACGAGTTTCACTTAGCGATAGAAATACAGATTAATAAACCTTTAAAAAGAAACTCGACTTCAACAACTAGAAACGATTAATTAAATTATATATTTAAAAGAAAACAGAATATTTAAAAAGACACCTTAGAGCTAATTGGGAACTTTCTCGAATAAGCCAGATACTGGAATTCGAAAGAAAAATGTATGCGAGTACTTTCACGGGTCTCGAGAAGTAACACCTGTTAAATGTATGCAAGTATACATTTTTCTCTCGAATTCCAGCATTTGGCGTACTCCAAACTGCTCACAATAAGCTCCCTTGTTACCAGCTAGTAACAAACAGACATAACTGTTGGCGACTGTTGGCGCACACTGCTTCAAGACCGGCAGGAACGGCTATTGCTAGCTCTTTTTAATACTATAAGAATATTTGTTTTTAATACACGCAAAAATAGAATTATGAATACGAATGCTGTTCACAGGTGCTACTTGTACTACAGGGACTTGTCCTCATCCGGCTATTTTCGTGATTTTTTTTCAGAAAAAAATTACGGTAACACACATTTAAACCTGGGTAACTTTACGTACCTATAGCTAAACACGGCGACATGCCTAAGTTTAAGAAAGAGAAAGAAGTTGTAAGATTAAATCTTATATTTTCAACATTACGTTTCAACTTCAATTGTTTCGTAGGCCAAACGATATGTCAGTGTGTGTACTAGGTCCAGTGCAACGGCGAAGGCCTACGTTCAGCAGTGGATATGTCTTCCAACGACGACAAACTTCAGTCCCGTCCTAAACAAACTGCCCATATTTCAGTAACTTACCTAATTTTGTCAGATGTATATATTTTTCGAGGGACAAAAGACAACATATTGTAATAAATATGGGATTGTATTATTTTATAGGATGTTTTATTTATTTTATATAATACTAGTTGCGCCGCGTGTTCTCACCCGTGGCAACTTTTAAACGAGATTATAAGAAGGTACCCCTCAATCCAAAACGTAATCTACTTCTGTTTTAAATTTCCCGTT
The DNA here is from genome assembly GCA_946406115.1 of Apoda limacodes. Lineage (NCBI taxonomy): Eukaryota > Metazoa > Arthropoda > Insecta > Lepidoptera > Limacodidae > Apoda > Apoda limacodes. Next base: position 47,286,505 of record OX291540.1, read on the forward strand.
AATACTTGAATAGATGGGCATTAATATAGTTTGGAAAAACCTATTTTAGTGAGAAGTGTCAGTTAGGACAAAAGTATTGTTTAGCCTCCTTTGTAGATACCTTCCCGTTAGCGATTGGGGGCGTAATACTGCTTTTTATAAATACCTCTAGGAACGGGATCTATCTGATTGAAACCAGGTGTATAACTTTAAAGAAATTGGACATTTATTACTCCTGAACTACTCGTAAGTATGGACTACAATATTCACTTAACTCTTGATGACTCTTTGACTTCCAGGGACATCTCTTGGTTCTATGGATATTTCTTGCGGTACAAATTTGGTATTCTATGACTAATTATTCCGTAAGAGACATGCAGATTTATGACACAGGAGTGCCGGACATTTACTCTACTGACTACACAGAGTCATTTTATATTACCTTAGGGCTTCCTGGTAAAATACAAGAATCGACCCTCTGAATAAGCAAGACTTTCAGGGTCTATATTGAACACTAGAATGTCAACTTATGGAAAAAAGGAAAAATTCGGCATTCTGATTGTTTTTATTCAAAATATATCTGACAGTGTCTCATACAGCTCCGTTATATCACAATGAAGTATTTACTGCGATAAAACGTTCGCTAGTCTTTCTACTTCCTTAGAACCTATCGAGAGGTCGTAACCTCTACATATTTCCATCGATATGAAAAAACAATAGATATGTCCAAAAAGCACCGGCAGGCTAGCCGCCCATAGTCTAATTTTTAGACTATGTTGAGTAGCGCATCGATTTGACGCAACAAACACAAGGTCACCCTCGGCGAGTGAACATCTAAAGATATTTTGTTTGTTTTATTTCAATAATGTCGTATTGTGCTGTAAAAAGTTGTAAAAACTATAAAAAAAAGGTAAATAAGAGTTCCAGCGACGTAACTTAACACACTTTAGTATTATTTTTTTATAAATAACCGATTTACTTTAATTTATAATAAATTACTTTAATAGAGGTGCACTATTTTTATCGAAATCATGTTAGTCATCACTGTAATCTTGTTCATAAAAAGTGTTATTTTTTCAATTTTATGGCATAATTTTAAACCTTTCTTTTTATTTGTGATAAAAAGAATAAATTACACTTGAACTGTGACTGTTTTTCAAGATTATTAGGATATCGTTTCATAAATTCACAACGAAAATAAATCGAAGACAATAAAGTACCTCACCTCTATTTGAGTAGAAATTGTTGTGGAGTCTTTATTTCGAAAAATTATTGACCTAATCTAAACCGTATTACAATGACATAAAGAATAAATTAAATATCTAATGCGCCATCTATTCGTGAGTAGCTAAACTAATATCTATATCGCTTAGCGAAATAGCTTAATTTGCTTAGTGTTGTACGCATGAGATAAAAATATCGATGTTTTTTACCCGTTGTGATCAATTTACACCTATGGAAATGAAGTGAATTGATGCTTGTAGTCAATGGAATGTTTTAGGGTTGCGTTCAAAATTTCAATAGCGTTCGAATAATTAAATTATTTTTAAAAAGTTAAATAATTCTGTCAACCTGTGGGTACAATCAGTTAAATGAAGATTTAATTATACATTTTAACGCGCTTATTTAATGCAAAATACATCTAAAAATACTGCTTTTCATCCGAATAATATTTTAAATGCGAAAGTTTGGATGTTTGTTACTCAATCACGCGTCAACCACTGGACGGAGCGGGATGAAACTTGGCACACATTTAGGTTTAGTCCTGGAAAAGAAAGAAAATAGGCTATTTTTTTATCCCGGAAAATTCAGAAGTCCCCACTTTTCACAAATTCCACTTGTACGAACTACAGCTTTACATAGCAAACTTTCATAGTACCATCAAGGAGTTTCCGTAAAAATTTCCCGCCGATAACCAGTTAATTTAGGGCGGGTGGAGCTGCTGGGCAAAATCTAGTCAGTAAGAAACTGTTGTATAATATTGTGTCAAAGTAAATATAGTTTTAGAGAATTTGTCTAGCCCCGAGCTTTCCTGTGATTTATAGAAGTGTTTCGTTGTTTTATTTAATATACAGGATGATGGACTTGGATAATGTGTTTATTTCGCTTTCATGTTATGTGATTGTTAACTTTTGCATGCTTTTGCGAGACTTCTTAACGTCTGGAAAATAATACAGCGAGTAGTGTATGTGGAGTAAAACCTATAACTAGTTTTTGCCTGCTGCTCTGACTGCACTAAATTTGGTTATCAGTGTTAAATTTCTACGGAAACTTCTTTTTTTAGAAAGAAAGTTTGCAATAGCAAGCTACAGCTGAAGCTATAATACGTCCGCGTGTAATTTGGTTATAGTTATTTCTACGGGTACTTTGGACTTCTCGGTATTTTATACTATCTCTGGGCCAAATTTTAGGTTTATATGATGCTCTCGGGCGTTGTAAAGGAAGAACAAACATACTTTTACATTTCTTTTATAATAGTATAGTACTTAAGTATAGATTATTTTTCAAATTTCAAATCATATTATTAAATTAAATTAAATTAAAACTCATATTATTTATTATTTTTATGATAAAACTTTTAGCGTTCATCTATATATTTTCATGCCATGAATCAAATTCGATAAAACGAAAGGTTACGGTAAAGTTTAAATTTTGAACTAATTTAGCCGTTTTAACGTAATGCGTGTTCAAACAAAGTTAAGTTAAAGCATAAAGGTACAAGTAAGGTAAGGTAAAGTATATCTATATTCCAACTATGTACTATCTAAATCACAATATTATTTGCTGTTTTATATGTCCACTGCAAACTAATTAGAATTAAATTATTTAGGTTCATTTATAATTTAAGTATATTTCATTAAATTAGACTTTTAAAAAGCCTAAAATCGCCAGTTTAATTAACGATTTTATAGATTCAGAATGATTTTACTACCGATAATATAAAAATATGTGTTGATAGTTAGTTAGGACTTTGAATTTTCCAAAGATATTTTTGATCATCAAGCATCATAGTAATCTATCGATAATTTTGTTCATATCGCCACAGGAACAACACTGGGTCTAATGTAAAATTAAAGTACTGCTATTCATCACAAGATGTCACTAGTGTCAACGTGTAAGCTTTATGTAATGAACATAAGGTTTAAATTGGAATAAAAATTCTGACTTTCTTGCCCCACTTCACCTACTCCACCCCCGCTATCAACGGCTACGCTGGTTTCCGAACCACAGTGTCATGTTACCATATCTATTGTTTTTTCATATCGATGCATATTTCCCACCGATCGGCCAGAAAATTATAGCAACTCTAGTCGTAACCTCTACAGTACCAAAAATCTTGTCAATTTTATGCACCATAACGGCATGTCTGGGATAATGCCCCCAAAAAAAGTTTTATACAAGCACTATTATAACTTTCGATCTGTTTAAAACGTATTTTATGTTCTTTTCGGGCTCTTCTGCTATTTCAGTGCTAAAAATGATGTGCCGTTGGCTAGTTGTGACGTGAATAGCTCCTTTTTTCTTTTTATTTAATTTATAAATTTAAGAATTTCAAAATCGGTTTAGTAGTTTAAGAGATTATCCCCTAAATACAAATACAAATTTTACCCTTTTATGATATATTCTTATATTCTTCCACAAATGAGCGAGGGATTAGGCAAGGCTCGTGTTATAGGCGTCTCCTATACTGCCGTCTGCATAAATATGTGGTCGATGTACAACATAATTATATTATTGATATGCAGCAGATATAACGTCGGAGCCAGCAAAGTGCCTTAAGAGATACCGGCGTTAATGTTCATGCTCTCGGAAAAACTATCGTTAACTACTGGACCTTCATACTTTCGAATGACAAAACTCTAGCAATCATCTCAATCCTCGGGCAGCTCGTAAGATAGCAACTTCGATGAAAAACTCTGGTGCCAGACTGGATCGATCGCCTTTGTTATTTCTAGACTGTATACCGATGCCTCCCTTTGAATCTCAATGCCCATCGGTGATTAAGATACACTAGAAGGTCAACGGTCTAGCAACCGTGGTGAAAGTCACTGACCAAATCATGTTCTTCTAGGTATCTTAGAAGCTGTGTGTTAATCACATGCTCCATCACCTTTAAATGGAGACAAGTGATAGTTGTTTAATAATTGCCAAATTTAAATTTTTTATATCAAATGACTGACTGAAACTGACTGATTGTGGACATGGTCGTACCCTTCCTGCCTCTCTCGATATACAAAACTAAATTGCATTTTTAGGTTTCTATAGCCAAATGTTGAAAAGGTTTCTTTTATGGTCATAAAAAATATTTTTAATGTTGGCTTTTTTTATGAGGCTAAGGGATAATTTTTTCTCGAACACCTCATTTTTGAAAGTGTCTTCGGTAAGGTCTTCAAAAATGTATTTACTTAAATTTAAGAATCTGCTTTAGATGCATACTTTAGTTTGATTGCGAATTTAAAAAAGGGTATTTTATCCCCACTTTTAAATACTTTTTAAACACTTCTACTAACTAACGCTGGTTTTTCAACGGCTAGCAGCGGCATCTATAAGCGTTTACAGCATCACCAGGGGCCTATTTAATGAACGTGCAGGTTTTTTCACTATGATAATTAGAAGTACATTGCCAGAAGGTAATATTTGTTCCGTACATTACATATTGATTCCACTTAATTGTCATTGTGATTTTCAATTGTCACACTTAATGAATAGGCCCCAGAAAGCTAATTGCGAACAGTCTTGAGTACGCCAGACTTGTGTATACTTTATAAAATTGTATGCAAGTAGCTTCACGGGTCTTAAGAGGTAAGACCTATTTACGTGAATTCATTGTTGTCTCGAATTCCAGAGTCAGAGAAACTCCAGACTGTTCGCAATAAGCCCCTAAAATTTTTAGCGCGATATTTGGACGTAGACTTAATTTACCGAAGAGCTGTTAAAATTAAGTTACTGTTGGTTAGTGGTTTACCTGAAACATAAATTATGAACATTAAATTAATTAAAAAAAAAAAAAATCTTGTTACTACTACTAATGTGAATTGGTATATTTGACTTTATTATAAAGTGTCTCTTGTCAAATATAAAAATAATGAGTACTAATAATAACATACAATCGGGACCTGAAGTACGGTTACAGCACTAGCTTACGTCACTGGTGATATTCGCTTTAGTATGGATAAAAAAAAAGTTGCTGTTCTATAACTTTTGGAGTTTAGCAATGCCATCAATACAGTAGACTTTGATATCTAGTTGGGTATCCTACGTCCCAGGGGCGGCAGCTTTTGGGCTGGGGGAGAAGTGCATTCACGGGTTTCGAGAGGTAAGTCAGACTTCCATATATTTCGAATTCGAGAGTCCGAATAGCTCGAGACTGTTCGCAATAAGCTCCCTGGTTATTCCGCGTGCCACCGGACGAATGATCCGTGAAGCATGCTCACCTTTCATCTGCTTTGGGTCCAATAAACTCTCTGGACACCGCTACTCCTTATAGGTGCCAAACAGTCACGAGAGTGCTTAGTGGGTTCCGTAGCCGTTATTACTATCGTTGTTTAAGACTTCAAAAAACTGTATCTCGCAAAGTATCTAACTTTACATACTATTACTTATTTTATGACCGACACGAACTTAACCGAAAAGGGCTACTTTGGAGTTGAATATTTGAATATGGAACAAAATAAAAAAAGCAAAAACTGTCTAAGGAACCTCTAAATAATTTTAATTTTCCTATATAGGGCGCGTTCGTTTTGGGATGCAGAATCATTATTTTCATTACTTTTGCCACCTGTCATCCGTTCGTTTAGCATTGGTAACAAAAATATCAAAATTTTATTAGTATCATCTGTGACAAACTGTCATGCGCTCGTTTACGATATTTTTATTATTTTTGTCACTTTTGCCACCGAAAAATGAAACTTTAGATCCATGCCCGGAGGTGGGGTTTTTGTTTTAATCTGTCAAACTGCCTATACATATTCATTGTGTATGGTAGTGTGTGTGTGTTTTATCGTAGTGTGTGTACGTCAACCGTTCGTTTTGCAAGTTTTGTAACCAAAAATTTTGTAAGGAATGTTTTGAAGCTAAACGAACGGTAGGTGTCGGTGGCAAAACTGGCGTTATCAAAAGTGTGAAAAGTATCATTCGTGGGAACTCTGAATCCCAGAACGAACGCGCTCACAGTCTCTGAATAACATTGGTACAACATACGGACGGACAGGCCGACATGGCGAAACTATAAGATAAGCGTTCCTTGTTTGAATTCGGAACCCTTAAAACTATAGATTAAATTTAGATAGATTTAACAACAACCCCATAAAAATCCATACTATCCGAGACGCTTATCTTCCAAAGCCATGGCGAGTTCGTGGGAGCCTCCTGCTAACAGTCTCGAGTACCCCACTTGTTTTACTTTTCGAGACCCGCGAAAGTGCATACATTTTCGAATGCGAAAGTCTGGCGTAATGGATACTATTCGCAATAAGATCCCAGTTTTCAGTTTTAAGATATAAATTCCTATAAGAAATATTGTATCTACAATATTTATTTAAAAATCGCAGTTCCGCAATGAAAGAACAATTAGCTCCGACATCAGTCAATGACCTAAGACAAAAGCGGGATATTACAAAACAAACATGTTTAAACACTTTCAAATGGAACAGGTTTTGTAAAGAGCCTAAGAGCTGAAACAGTTAGCTGCATCCCGGATTCTACTCACACAAGCTAACTTTTTCCCACGTAACGTACACGCACACCGATGCGACATCAGCTGAGTAAAGCAAAACTGTGTCAGCAGTACCGTTCGAATACGGTACACTGCAAAAACTTGTTGTCGCTACTCGATACTAGGTGGCGTTGTCAAAGAAAAAAAAAATTATCTTGCTTATATATTGTTAATTCACAGTCATAAATATTACCATTTACTACATCTGAACGATTTTTTTGTTTTTAAAAGGCAAAGTGTAGAAGTTTTTAATAGCAAATATTTATATTAAGATAGTTTTCCAAGATGTTTGTTTCATCATTATTGTAAAATTGAAGATTTCAAATTGTCAATCGATTGTAAGCATATATTTATTTTACCGCTATATGTCGTCGGCGGTTGTTGACCTATTTCAACTATAACCGGTAGTTAATTATCGAATGAAAGGCTTTAATTAAAATAATTGAACGACCTATCGAAGCCAAATGCAGTCAAGTGTAAAGTTTTATATAGGTACTCAAGATTATTGCCTGAGGAATGGTTCATTTATAAGTACCGTTACCAGGAGGTTCCTTTCTAAGTATGTCAAACAGGTGCGGTCTTTAGTCAACAGATGGCATTGCTAAACGATTAAGCTTTCGGACTATCATAAAATACAACCTACTCATTTCTTGAATTGTTATAACAAAGATTACGTAAAGCATTATTCATACGATATACAATAAATACAAAGCTTAACAGCTTCAAAGAATTATAATTATCTTTGTAGGTAATAATAAGTATACATTTTTAGGAATCTATACGTGTGTTAGAAGAGTTAAAAATGTAATATTTCCGTCATAACTGTCTTCAAACAATATTCAGCAATACTAAAGAGAAAGTCATATTGATGACAACAAAGTATTATGACGATGTCGTCTCCTTTTATTCGCAAAATAATTTATTTCCGCCAATTGCAAATGGCATAAACATAAAGAGACATAAATTCTTATGCGGAATTCGATCCATGAATTTCACGATTATAAAATGTGTATCGAATATTTATAAGATACACAATTATTGCTGTCAATAAAATAAACCTAATACTAATACTTTGTGTATCGTCATCATATAGGTCAATATGACGATGATATCGATAACGTGATACAATACAATCACCCTTTCTGGTTATCAATACAATTACAGGTATATCAATATTGAAAAAAAAACTGTCCAATGCGAGTTGGTTTGATGACCCTTGATGTGGGTTCCGTACCTAATAGGAAACTTAAAAGTCACTGCTCACAAACTACATTATAAATCGACGTTTTCAGTGTTTTTTATTTAAATAAATTATATGGTATAAACCAAAATTCCAAATTCTTAACTTTATAGACTGGATTTCGATGTATTTTTTTTTTAATTTCTTTTTCGTGTATTGACCAAACAAAATGATTTACTTAATACAATTTCTAATTTATTATTTTGTACTGAGTCAACATTCTGCACAAATATGTTGATTTAAGCGAGTTTATTGGGAACAGCCTAGAGTATGCCATACTCGGGAATTCGAGACAAAAATTTATGCAAGTACATTTCGAGAGATACGTAAGACTTTCATACATTTTTGTCCCGAATTCAAGATTCCGAATAACTTGAGATTTTTTCCAATAAGGTCCCTGTTCATCCTTTTAACGTGCTAGAGACCCGTGATATAATCAGAAAGATGGACGGGCAGACAGAGAGCAAAGTTACAACAATAAAACAAATCCATTTTACCCTTTGGTAACTATAGGAGATATCTTTTTTGATCATACTATCTAAAAGGTTTTAAGTCTCAACTCTAAGAATATTGAAATCTTTTCAATTGAAATATGTAGGTTTTTACAATAAGAGTCGTTTTCGTCAGGGAGGTGCATCTCCCTTATTTAAATCCACTATTAGGATTCATCTAAGGCCCTTATTGGGAACAGTCTCGAGTTATTCGAACTCTGGCATTCCAGACAAAAGTCTCACTTACTTCCATACATTTTTGTCTCGAATTCCAGAGTCCGAATAGCTCAAGACCGTTCCCAATAAGGTTCAAGGGCCCAGGTTGAAAAAAATAACTCTGAATTAGTTTGTTATGTCTTTACAGAAAAATTTAATGGTCGAATCCTTTTTTATTATTAAAAGGTAAAAAATGGGGAGTTCAAGAGTTTTTTTCTATAAATTTATTCATAAGCTGTTGTCAATAGCTATCTCTAAGCCAAGCAACAACCACAATAGTTTCTAACATTGAAATACTCAAGAGGATTCGGTTAACCCGTGAAATAATTATAAGTGTATTAAGTAGTTCCGGTGCCCATCTGTAGTCATTATCAGCACGAAATAGTGCTTTTCTGAAGCAAATGTACAAGTTACTATTGAAAAATAGCCCAATAGAAATAAGTCTTTCTATAATATTTGAAGAGTTTCCTTGATTTCCCCTGGATCCCATCATCAGATACTGGCCTGATGAGAATGGGAGCATCTGAAAAGTATACCTATTCACACTAAAAATAATTTACCATGTCGGTCCAACCATCTTTGAGTAATCGATTAACATACATATAAAATTTGTTGTAACATTGTGACGAATTGAGAACCTCCTTCTTTTTGAAGTCGATTAAATGTATATCTCAGTACGGTAAAAAATATTAATAAAAATTGATTACATTATTCGAAAATTGAGCAGACAGACGATTAATGGTTCGGCAACCTAAATAAGTATCTCTCAAGAAAGTTATTCTTTTCTCTGAACTTTTATACACAAAAACGATTTCTAAATGGAGCAAATATATAGGGTTGGCAAATATAAAGAACTGGAATTCTACATCAATTTAGTTAGCCGGACCTTTTTTGCAAAAAATGAAAATAAAACAAATGATATTTAAGTATAAAACATACACAACTATTTCCTAAAACTTGAAGGCGATCCGGGTAGCAATACGTCGGACGTGGTCAGTAATAATGTATGTGGTGGGCTTGTGACCCAGTTACCAAGTTTGAGTAAAGATTTTTATTAACTGTTTAATTCCTCGTTAAAATTGAACTTTTAACTTTCTTTACTATGTTGAATGAGACATGTCGAAGTTTTACTCCACATACTTATTATGATAAAGTTTGAGTTTAAAAAACAATAATTAGAAGTCAATAACCTAGCCAGTGAGCGTGAAAGAAAATATGGATTGATGGATGTTACTGCTAGTACTATTAAAATTATAAATACTAAAGTTGTAATCGAGTGTGTGAGTTAGTTCTTTTGTTACTCCATCATGCCACAACACGTGATATCCCGAAAAAGCTGCGGGCAAAAGCTTGTTAGTAATATTAGTAAATTCATTTAATTATATTTTCCAAGATACTCTTAAAAAGCCCGATTAGCGTGTATTTTTAACAAGATAACGCTAAAATGTGATTGGCAACCCTAGGCTTATTTCATTAGTGACCATTAAGTTTTTGTTCAATTTCTCCAGATAATGTCGGTTCGTAGCGGCCCTGAGCGCGAATCGATATAAACGCAAGGATGTAGGGAGGTATCTACCTACTTCGTTTTAAACTTTGTAAATGGAATTTGAAAGACACCATAGTATATAATATATGCGACGGTGACTTTGGTCACAAACGCTCACTTAGGTCACAGTTGTTTTAGGTGGACAATACCTATAGGCCAATTTCTGTTAAAGCAGCAACCTAATTGATAAAAAACGATGTGCATGAAAATGTAATAATGTGAATCAATCAATATAGTCAATTTCATACACATAACTATGATATCAACTTGTTAAATAAATAATTCATTTAATAACTAGTGAACCCGAAAGAGGTTTTCCTGTGAGCTTATTTGAAACAGTCTCAAGTACGCCAGACTCTGGAATTCGAGATAAATGTATTTTTACTTACGAAGTCACAAGTCTGGCGTACTCGACACTGTTCCCGAAAAAGCTCCCTTTGAACCTGCTACTAGGTCTTATTGTGAATCTGAACCACCCTAGTACCCAATCAAACACAGACTAAACATTTCATCAAAATTCAGTGACATACAGAAAAATTGTATATATAAATATGACTCCCTAAAATTTTTAATTATTCTTATGGAATTAAACGGTTTTACCATTATAGGCTTATTTTTTAAAATATAGTCAATGCACCAGATAACTGATATTTGACACATCTTTGTGCTGCAGCAGAGAGTATTTAAGAGTTTAATTTAAGGAAATCAAGGTTTAAACCTTACCATCTTAGTATATATTAGATATATATAAGATAATTTAATTTATGATCATTATTAAAATTTTATTTAGTTTATGTTCATAAAAATATTGATTGTTTAAAAAAGAATAGCGATATTCTTAATCGTTATACGCGAAATAGACAAGAAATGCTTTGATCCACACAAGGCTTAAGAAAATAATAATAATAAAATTCTTTATTGCACTAATTTTGTACATAGGCGAACTTAATGCATTCAGGCATTTTCTACCAGTTAACCATTGGTAATGTAGATATAAATAAGGGGTTGTGCAGTGTTTGTTGTAATAGATCGTAGTAGCTTCAATAATGATAATAGATTTAGTGATAAAAGATAGTATATAAGAATAATATCATAAAGTATAATATGTAAATAAGAAGATGGATAAATTATATATAATTTTATACATAAACATACATATATGTATATATAATGCATATATATTTAGGCATAGTTCACTAGAAGGCTAATACCTGATCTATGTATTTTGGATGTCGATATAGTACCGATGCAGTAAAGCTTTAAAGCTCTCTAGTGACTTTGCATTACGAATATTTACTGGTAAATTATTCCACAAACAAACTGTTGTGACCGTGAATGAATCCGAACAAAATGTCGTACTATGCGTAGGGGTACGGAGGAGATTGGAACGGCAAAACCGTATCTGTCGCTCTTGGGAACCCAAGAACTCAAATCATTCTATTAAATAAGGAGGGGATAAAGGTTTATTAAGAATGCCATAAATACATTTTAGAAGATGAGAATTTCGGCGAAAACGGATATTGAGCCAATTTAACTGCGTACGATATTGGGAGACATGATCATACTTACGCAAGCCGAAAATATAACGGATGCATAAGTTGAGAAGGCGGTCGAGTTTGTTAAGTAGTTCTTCAGTTATGTCGGGATAGCATATATCTGCATAGTCAATTATGAGAAGCAACAGGGAGTTAACTAGCGTCACCTTAGCTGATTGAGGTAAAAAGTGTTTCATTCTTTTTAGGGAATTCATCGTCGAAAAGATTTTTTTACTTACCTCGGTGACATGATGTGACCAAGAAAGATTATTTGCCATTATAAGGCCTAGATTTTTTACCTGCTGGCAATAATTTAGTTGCACCCCGTTGAAACTTAAAGGTCGTACATTTTTTTGGTCAACTTTTTTAAGGTGTGCTTTATTACCTACCATTATGACTTGTGTTTTAGCAGTTTTAAGAGAAAGGCCATATTGTTCAGTCCAGTTTATTATAGATTCAAGATCTTTATTCATCATATTTATGTACTCTATAACTTCATCTACCCTAAAAGATCTGTAGCGCTAAAGATCATCAGCATAAAGATGGTAATGACTGAAATTGATTACTGAGACAGAATTGTTTATAAACACTGAGAATAATAAAGGAGATAGCACGCCGCCTTGATGTACGCCACAATCAATATTGCACTAATCAGAGTAATACTCGTCTATTCGTACACGTTGTTGACGCCCCTGAAGATACGATTGAAACCATTGTGCCACTGATTGTGATATATTTAGGGAGCGAATGATAGACTTGAGAATATCATGGTTGACGCAATTGAATCCATTACTGAAATCTAAAAGAACAAGTAGTGTCAGTTTTCGGTCGTCCATGGCTCGTCGAATGTCATCAGCGATATTAATTAGGGCCGTAGACGTACTATGTGCTGGATGAAATCCAGACTTGAATCAATTTAAAAATTGTTGCGATTTATGAACATTGACAACTGGTAATGTACTACTCTTTCTAAAACTTTGGAAAAGAAGGGCAAAATTGATATAGGTCTATAATGTGCGTAGTCAGTAGTGTCAGTTTTTTTAGGGATAGGTTTTATGTGTGCCATTTTCCATGAAGTTAGAAAGCAACTAGTGTACAAAGAAAAGTTAATAATATGGGTAATATAAGGCAAAATAATATAAGGATTGGCAATATCAGGTCTCGACCTAAGCCATCATTACCCACTGCTTTAATTTTTAGAGAAAAGATTATCTTTTTTATATTACAATCAGAGACAGGTCAAATGTAAAGTTGGTATTATTTGGAAGCGGAATTGAAGAAATTTGGTTGATAGTAGAATCCCTGGTTTTTGGGTCGACAACATGTGTAGGTGATGAGAAGTGTTGGTTAAGCATATTTATGTCTATGTTATTGTTAAGTCATTCCTACACTTCCCAAGACCTAAAGATCGTAGAAATTTCCACATATCGGTAGAAGAACAGTTTTATAAATCATTTTAAGGACAATTGGTCCGGTTTCACAATAAAATCCTTGCCAGAAAAATGTAAATTTAAAAAGTTCAAAAGTTTTGTAGAACAGAAATTTGTCCAAAAATCTTATACAATTAAAGATATCTTGATAAAAAAAATGCATGGTATTAAATATTTTTTTGTTAAGAGGGCGATATAGGCCAGAAAGCTAATTTCTGTTATTCTAACGTTGTGTATGTAAATGCACTATAAATCATTAGATAATGTCATATACATTACTATGAGATATATATGTTATAAACTTCTTAAGTAATTTATACCGTAATAAAACGCCTTGAAACTTTTAATTTTTTGTATGGAATTTAACGTTATTACCGTTTTGTAGTCACATTTTTTGACTTTCTGCTACAACTTAGAGTCTATGCACTAGATAACAAGTTATTTTAATTATTTAACCAACTTTCATTACAAGCAAATGCAAAGCACGCTTTAAAAATTTGCACAAGTGTTAAAACAATGGTCACTTCCAGATTTTTTATTGCATTAAATACAATAAATGAAAATTATTCAGTAAGTTAATGCACTAGACAAACGCCAGTTTTATAACATATTTATTTTTAAATCCTTTAGATGCTTTAGTTTAGCCACAAAATTTGCACAAAAACGGCGTATTTCCGCGGTCTAGCCTATACCGCAGCCTTAACACAGCTTACTTGACTATTTCTATTGATTATTTTAATTTAAGATTCAAAAGAGCGAATGCTTTTTGCCAGAGCGCCATTTTGAATTCGAAACTGTAGTATTATAACTAGTAACTTGTAGTTTATTTACTTCAATAGAGTTATATAGTGTCGATATTTTTGAGAAATAAAGCATTTGAAAATTTGAATTTGAATTTCGAACCAAATGCTGCAAATATTGCAATAAAAATAAAACGGGACGGCATAAGCAATGTTTATGTAGGTACTAGTTTTTTTTTTCAGTTACAGAAATAATGGAGTTCACTTTCGACATGTTTAACTTACTTACATACTTAAATAAATAAATACATACATACAACTATTTTTAATCTTCACTTATAAAATAAAACTTTTCTCTGGCAATACCTAGCTGTCCTCGATCAATACGGACGCTTTGCTGTACTGGGAGCTTATTGGAACCAGTCTCGAGCTATTCGGTCTCTGAAATTCCAGAGATAAATGTATGCAAATACATTCACGGGTTTCAAGAGGTAAGTCAGACTTCCATACATTTTTGTCTCTAATTCCAGTTCGAATAGTTCGAGACAGTTCTCAAAAAGGTCCCTGGCTTATGAAAAATACAAAAAAGTGTTTCTATCTATGATTTACCTATCTATACATAAAAGATGCGTTTTTTTATAAGTATTATACGCATACAATGAGCTCTACGTTGTCTATGCGCGCATTCGATGCTCTATGTGCAATAAGGCGGTACTTTCGGTACGCATTATACGCATTGGCATCACATGATCAGGTACCTCTAGCAGAGGACGCACTGTCAAAACAGTGAACGACCATATTATTTGTTTAAATTTGGAAAACAGAACGATTTTAATGCCTATGCGATATTATATCTCTCACTCAATGCCGTCAAGAAAACGCAGCTTCAATTAACTGGCCAGCAAGTACCACACGACCAACGGTACTTCTCTTAGTTTTTCTTGATATGGAACATTTTCTGCAAAAAAAAGGACGCAACACTGGAAATGAATTTCCCCCTTGAAAACCTCATAGAACTTAGTTTCTTCGATGTAAGAATATGCTAAAAATTCACTATCCTAAAAAAACTTATTAAATATTTAAATTCAGCATCCTTAAAAACCTAACACAACAGAACAGATGCAATCAGCATCAAAATTTAAGAATTAATATAAGGAAGAAGGACTCTGGAATTCGAGAGAAAAATGTTTGTAAGTACAAAATTAAAACGCTGGTGCAGATTTCACAATAGTTAGTATACCTAAAATTGATTGATTTAATGTAATATGGGATTTCTTAACCTATTACAGAGGATAAAGCATAGATAGATACATTTATAATAAATAAATATTCAAATAAAGTGAGACTTAAAAAAATATACCTACCAATATTGTTTACTAGATGTGTCCCGAGGTATCACCCGCAGAAAAACATACTCCCGTAAGAACTCTCGATCAAGCTAAAAGTATTATTTGTTCTTGTCTGTCTCGCTCTACAAATATTATACTTATGCATCGTTAGGTCCTGAGGAATATTGCCCGCAGTAAAATTTGGACTCTGGAAACGTATATAAGTGTATATAAGTCTGACAAAAATGTATATAAGTCTGACTTACCTCTCGAAACCCGTAATTTTACTTGCATATATTTTGCCTTCGAATTCCAGAGTCAGAATACCTCGGAACAGTTTCGAGTACACCAGACTCTGTTTCCAGTAAGTTTCACTTGGCAGTTTATAAGAGATCCTATGACTCCTTTCGTTATCCTTACCTTTCTGATATTCGGTTTCCGTAGTTTTCAAGATCCATTGGGTGAATACCACGTCACACGACGGGCTATTATGCAGCTGAAGATAAGTTGAATGAATTGCCGACAATTCCAAATTTACAAGCGGTGTCTAGCCTTTAAGTCTGACAAAAGACATTAGTGACCCGTTCAAAGGTCCTTTCCCTTGCAAACTTAGGTAGAAGAATAAAGTGCATATAAAGGCCAGGTATTTATTATTACCCGAAAAAACCAAATGTATGTGTTTTGATAGCTTAGAGGTAAATTTAAGGCCACGGTTTCATTGCTGGGTAGGATGAGTACATAGTGGCTACTCACGTTAGCTGCGTGGGTCAATCAGTTTTGATTAATCAAAAGACGCCATTACATTAAGCCGTACGTATCGTAGCCATGGGATGCATTGCAGTGAACAATTCTGCCTAAATTTTGATACAAAGCAAAGCCAAGTAAACGGGCGTAAGGGCTTCGCGGCTCTAGGCAGATTATTTATCCCGTAAATTATGACCCCACTCAAGCGAATCTTCAGTTATTTACTAGTGCCTAATAAAAAATAGATCGACTATCGATGTACTAAACTAACACTAAGACACTTGACAACAGACATAACAATTTTTTTAATCAAAATTACCTGACGCAGTAGTGGTGGCCGCAGTTGCTATCGGTAAAGTCCCCGATGTCGATGCTGACTCACTCGAAGCGTTCGCAGCATTAGCCAATTCCACAATTCTATCCACAGCTATACGGTTCCCGGGCAAAATACCTGAGTTTTCAGGTGGTTCCTGGCTTACATCTGTGTTTTCTGCTTCAGGTATTGGAGGATTTGGGGAAGGTGGCCCTAGGTCGTTAGCCACTATCACATTCACAGTTGTTAAATTTTCCAATTCTGAATTTTCAGTCACGATATGGTGTTGGGAATTGTCGATATACACGGCTGCAGACCTTGCCCCAAGGGTTTCCATTACGCTTTCAGCTAGTGATCTAGTCGATAATTCATCGATTTCTATATCCTGCTTTATGTCAATGATAATTTGATGCCTTTTTCCACCACCAGAGGGACTGTGAACTTGGTGGACGCTCACCTGAGCTTCTGTGCCAGGCTGCGTGATATGATGCTGTATAACATTTGTTAACTGGCTTTCCAGCGTACTTGTATCTCGATTGCCCGCCATTTTGAATATTCGACACGCACCTAAATTTATCAACAACGAACGCACAACACTAATACAATAAAGCGAAGAATGTCATAGATATAGAACATTCAACATACTAATAGAGAAAAAAAAGGGTACTGAATTTTCAGACTTATAAATTTCAGTCAAAAAGATTTATTTTTAAAAATTATTGCACAAGATAAAGCCCTAATCTAAGAAGGTAAATTTCACTCAAGATTTTTTTTTCTAAATTATTTTTTTAAACTAATGAACACAAATATCACGCACCAGGTTTTAGGGTAAACCTTTGAACACACACGATGGTAACCAATTCATCCGTCCATTATATTTGTTGTCCTACTGCAGATGTGCAACGCGCAGATGCAATCAAATTAGGTCAAGGGTCAATGTACACCCAAAACTAGGTTTAAATTATCGAATATGTTTAAATTGTGCGTTATTGGTGATTTATTCGAAATACGAAATGGCAGTGTTCAGTTGGAGGCACTGTTTGTTTTTTTTTTTTTCAATTTTTTTGTTTCTCAATTGATGGCATGTTTTTCTTCAGCGGCGGTTTCTTTGTTGGTTAGTAGGGTGTCTGGACACACTGTAGACACAATGACACGGTGTCCTATATTTGGAGAACGCGCGCCGTGGAGGCGTTGGTTTGCCGTTGTAGCCACTGTGAGGCCTACGAAAGCGTAGCGCTACGCCGCCGGCGCGTAGGTGCCACGTAGCTCACACTTCCGTGAATTAGTCTGAAGATTTTTAAATATTTTCATTTTTTGTAGAAAAAGTTTTTTTCAGACCAATCGGTAAATATTAAGTAATTTCTCTATTCGTTTAAAAATTATTGAAGGAATTTTGTGGATTTGAAAATAATGTAGGAACATAAATTTAATTTAGCTAAAACTGTAAGATAATTTTTAAATAAAAATTGATCAACTTGATTACATTGCTAATACATTTATAACTTTATATAAGTACACACTTGCACTGAAATTTAATAATTTTGTCTCCCAAATATTTTTAACATTCAAAATAAACCAGAGTAGATCACGTAAACACGAAAACAAGCAGTTTCACTTCAGAAAAATGTAAAATTTAGACGATACCTTTTGGTTTAGACAAACCTAACAGAAGAAATAGGTCGGTCTTAGATATAAGACGAGGAATTAGATTAAAAGTTCTAATAGAATAATCCCAAGCTTTTGTTTAATAACAAATTGGTAAATAAACACTAGTTAACTCACATTTCCAAATCTTCAGATCATACCCCGTGTGTGCAGACAGTTTTTAGGCAGCACGTGCCCACGCATGCGTCTTTTACTTCCTTTGGCCCCTCTTCCTCTACCGCCATACTTCCATCTCTTTCTACGCGCTTCGATCGTTCACAATGACGAAAAAGCACATAATCGAATTTATGTTGGTCCCAGGGCTCGTTCTACGAATCTAGGTAAGGTCTACAAAACAAAAAGGTGCTCATAACCTTGAGCTACTTTGAATTTTTTTTAGATTTTAAAACGATAATTTCATATAACGAAGGTCTGTGCTGAGAATTTGTAAATTTAGTGATGTCTGATATAAATCGTAGTGTGTGCGCTTTAATAGATTTATTTGAGTTATTCCAATTCTCATATTCTAAACCAAAATAGTGTCAACAATCCGTATTTAAATAAATGGCAAGGATAAATAATAAAAATTCTCTTCATTGCACATAATATAGCATAAAATTTTACTTTAAAATACAAATGGCGCTCTTATTCTTATGAAGTGAACCGTCCCAGGAAACATTTAGGGAAAGGATTTAAAATAATTAGATTTTGAAGTAATGTTTGCATTGACATACACTTCAAATCAGTACAAATATCTACTGAGATAATAAATGCGATGTTTGTTTCTTCCTTCACACCACAACTGAACCGATTTGTCTAGAATTTGAAATGCAGTTAAAAAGCTGATACCTTCATTACTATAATCAAAAAGCTGCCTTGGAAATCTAACGCCAATAACCAAATTAATTGCAGGCAAAGCCGCGGGCAAAGGTAGTTATTAATAAAAATACTGGTGAGTACAGTATAAAATTAGAAAAATTAGTAGTTGTCGATTTGCTACTCACATTTTTTATTTTTAAACGGTAAGGTATTTTTCTGCTGACTGTACACAGACTTCATTACGTAATTCAATATGATGACCAAAACAAGGAAACCGAAGTAAACAAAGTTGTATTTGTGTAAGTTTTCCTACATCTACTGTTACTACAATCTGCTACTCCTACCGCTTCCGTAAGAGATCCTAGCAACCAGCCCCTTAGCAACAACCCTACATACAAAATTAGGACGCGCCGAGTCAATACACTTTATCCTAGATTTATCTATGTAAACCTTACTTATTGTGATAAATATATATAGTGGCAGTACCTGAGTGTCTCAGCCGTTGTTTGCCCTCACTGAACACTGAGAAAGGGGGCTTAGGCAATGGTCCTCCGCGACGGCTCAATGCGAATTGGCAGACCTACTAGAGCTACTGGCCAATCGACTGTCAGAGTTTTGAAGTCACTGGTAAGGCCTCTGACTTAGCTTATAGACTGCTCTCATATGACCAACACAGCCACGACCGACGGTTTATCGTACGTGCCTTTCAAAGCACGGAAGAGGTCAGAAATATGTTTCCCTGGGGGTTCACGCGTCTTATGACTGACTACACCTAAAGTTGATTAACTTCGCATATCGTTTCCGATAGAAGAATGTAACTGGGCCATAAGCTGATATTGTTATTGTTTGTCATGCCCTTATTGCAGGCTAAAGATCAAATTGGTTGTTGATTTTTTTTTCAAGGTAAACAAGCAGACGTGGCGTCTGGTTGGTGAATGTCTTCTTCAGTTAAATTTAAAATAAATTTATATTACACGCTGTCACGTTAGACATAAGATAGAATAATTAAAATAGCAATTAAACTCATATTCATTCATAAACATTTTATACCAAGTACGCTTTAAACAACTTAATTATAACAATTATGTATCTCTTGTTCATCATGACATCCGTTTTATCCATTCTTTGTGATCTAAGTTATTATATTAAAGTAAGGGGTCGGTACGAATTATTGTGATTTTCTAAAAAACTTATGAACCTATTTTATTCAAACTAAAAATAAACATGGGTATCTGAGATATTTTTTTTCTGAGATATTTCAAGAACACTTAACTCTTAAACCACATCTTCTAAAAACCTAAAAAATCACGATAGAATTTTTGAATACTTTCAATAACTAAAATTTTTTTGAACAAAATCGGTTCCCAAGCTTTTCAGACACCCTCAATAATTGACATGCTAAGGACACCTAACTTAATGAGTGTACGCAACGCACTTAGCCGTTTTCGATAATAAAAATGGCACAGGTATTAATATTTATAAGACTACGAATTATTGAAATACGAATTCTAGAAATAAAACCTTTGTAAATAAAAGAGGAAACGTGTGGGTGTGGGAAAAACAACACCGGCACACGTAGACAATGCGGTGTGTGCAGACAGACAACTGTTATCTGTGTGTGTGTGCGCTATGCGGCTTTTTCCTCAAGGACACCGTGTTGTATTATATTTGAACGGGCGAGGTTAATTTGTGACTGTATTTGCTATCGACACTGTAGTGTAGCTATTGTTTTATGGTACACTGCGCGTCATAAACGCTGTTAGTCTATTAACCACTTAGAAATGCCTATGCGATGCGCAATGTATTTTAAAATAACAAATGAATGATATCAGTCGTTCGCAAATGCTGTGACGTAATCTAAGGGACGATTTTATAACATAATATAATTAGCTTTTATTAAAAAAAAACACGATCAGTAAGCTTTTCCAATAAGCAACGTCAGAAGGAAGCATATCTCTCTCTTGACGTTCCTTATTGAAAAAGCTTACTACGAACAGTCTCGATTAAGCCATACTCTAGAATTCAATCGAGAAAATTATATGCAAGTACTTTAAGGCGCATATAGCAGCTAACTAGCGCCGTCATTAGATATCCTCAATTTTCTGAAAATGGCCACTTTTAGCAAAAATGCCAACTACAACTCACAGATATTATTTAGAAACTATATAAAACTTTCTATAAATAGCTTATGACTAGCTTTATATTTGCGTCATTTGGATTTTAGAAATTCGTTTTTTACGAAGGGAAAATTGAGGATATCTAATGGCGGCGCTAGTGGGGTGTAAGAAGGACCTTAACGGGTCCCGAGAGTAGACCTACTTGTATACATTTTTCTCATCCTCTACTCTAATTCCTGAGTCTGGAGTGATCGAGACTGTTCGCAGTAAGCTCCCAGAATTACTGTTTTTTCAACATGCAATAAGAAGTCACAATGGCCCCTATGCCATACAAGGGTGTCTCTGCGTCTTTTGTTTGTCGAGTAAACAAAGAAAATAATCATTACAGGTTTTTTTAAGGTTAAACGCACATATAAAAAGGAAAACCGGTAACCTTAAAGGATCACTTCGTTGTTCGTCTAGCTCTCTGTCTGCAAGATTCGTTTTCTCATGAATGCGTGTAGGTCCTAAATTGATTCAAAATAACTTGAGTCTACGGACCCTTTAGGTGCGTACATTTTATGAAGTGCGAACGTATGCGGATGGTTTGCGCGCACGCCGCGCGCCTCATCTGCGAACGGCCCTTCCCTTCAGAGCGCACGCCATGGAGCCGTTTAATTTTGAAGGGTAGTTGACTGTTATTTGTGTGTCAATTATTTTATTACACTAGTGTATAAAAAAGTCCCAGTCGTCATCTTCATACATTTTTACAAACACAGTCGACAATTCAAATATCGCGGGCAGTATATGTAGGTGTTTCGCAGCGTGCAGGTACGTCGCTCAATAGCGATTCCTACCAGACAACTTTTCCATTCCATTCCCTGATTTAATCTGACAGGATCGCATAACTGGCTTCAATTATTGTATTTATATAAAAGGGATATAGAAGATAGATAAATCATGAGTTTAAGCGAGTTGTCGTAAAAATAGGGCAAGATTAGAGATTATTTGTATTTAGGGTAAACCTAAGAGATTATAAGGGTTTATTTACTTTACATCCTAGTGTGACCTACTTACGGAGAGTGATTTCCGATTCTTGATTGCTTGAAATGGAAAAACTCTCATGTTGATTGATATACAACAATTTACTATTCAATAACTTACATGGTGAAAAAATCCAGACAAGTTCGTATCTTAGACATAAAGTAAGGGTTCAGTAGAGTAGGCATATTTGCAAATACCTAAAAATCTTATAAATTGATTTTATTTAAAATGATTATAGTTGGAAGTTTTGAAAGTATTATAAAGCTTAATCACTGGGATTTTTAAAAAGAGACAACGGTTAAGACAAAAGGTTCATCTTCAGAACCGAAAACTCCTAAAAAAACTCAAAATCCAATCAAAAAGAGCGCTATCTGTTCTACTTGAAGTGTCGAAATATTATATTGGTAACCGCTTACCTTTAGGCGGTTTAGAGGTATAAAAAAAAAATATTACTGCTATATGCAATTGCGCATTATAACTTGTGTATCGGCATTAACTGTGCACTTATAGAGCATACTTATAGAGATATACAAAATTTGTACTTATAGAGCCTTATTATAAAGTTCAAACTTTACCAAAAAATGAAAATTATAATCAATGTTGAAAGAAAGCAATTAACAACGCCATCTATTATCCAATAGCGGTACCTAATTGCAAATTTAAAAGTAAAACCTGCCGCTGTCACGTGCGCTAACTAACGGGAAATAGCCGAACTGCGTTCATTGAACCCTACAGACAGTAAAGCCTTACGCAAGCTCTGTCACGATTACGGTGCTTTTAGACTTGTAGCTGGCACATTTAAGAAGCGTGCGTGGCGCGAATTTTAAAAACGGAACTGTATTTTTTTTATTACATTTGGAAAATAGGTTATGTTTTGTATGAATGGGCTGCGTCCGCAATAAACTTTTAACAGTAAGTAAATTCTAGGTTACGGTTATTTAGTACTACCTAGGTTAGCAATCTAGGTAACCTAGCAAGGCCGCGATCTCACAATTGTGAATATAATAGTAACCAAAATTTCATGTGATGAAATTGTTGAAAAAAAAAATTAACAAACGGCAACAAAAAACACTAAACTACAAACATTATCACTTTTGACACATCGAAACTACCTACTCACAGTTTTTTTATACACATTTGACACATTATATATATACCTATTTTTACATATAATATGCAGACAGTGAAAGGCATTAAGCATAAAAAATACGCTGAATTAAGTAAATATAAAATATAAAAAAGCTTGCGGTAAATAAATATAATAATGTATTAAATAATTTGGTATAGATATGTAAACGGGCAAAGTGTTCATGGACCTTATTGGGAACGGTCTCGAATTATTCGGACTCTGGAATTCGAGAGAAAAATATATGCAAGTTTATTCACGTGTTTCGAGGGGTGAGTAAGACTTCCATACATTTTTCTCTCGAATTCCAGAGTCCGAATAGCTCGAGACTGTTCGCAAAAAGGTCCCTGCTTGCACAATTTTAAAATTTGTAAACATAAAATCTGCAATCGTGACGTATTGCACGCGTCACCTACGCCATGTTTTTGCGGGAGTGACATACCTGGAACCTTATTGGGAACAGTCCCGAGCTATTCGGACTCTGGAATTCGAGACAAAAATGTATGGAAGACCGGCTTACGTCTCGAATAGGGTCCCTGGTTAGTGGTTAGTTAGTATCTTATTGTGCCATGTGCACACCTACATAGTAAGTGGGGGCTCTTTAGACCTACGTGACAGATGGTGAGCCCATCTCCGCCAACCGTATAGGTATCTGAACTAAGGTGGCTTTATATTTCATATACCTATTATGACCTAGCCGTAAAACCATACCAAACCTTTATAGCAATGTAGTTAATGAAGTCGTAAGACCAGTGACAGAGTACATAGTATGTCCTTTTTGCAAATTCAAAAAAAACTAGGTAAAATAAGTAAGTTGAGATTACAGATAGGTAAAAAAAAATTGTGTTTATGAAATTTCCTCAAGTCAAGGGGACAGCCTATTTGGATTGTTTATGCGGCTTCTAGCATGCCTAATGAAAATTTTATAAAATGTGACATATATTTTGTTTGATGTTGTAACAGCATCAAATAACCAGCCTTTATTTACCCCAATCTAAGCGGACGTAGTAACAGGTTTGTTAATTATACAAGCCGATGTTATAAGCGAATATAACGGTGAAGATATTCGTGTAGTAAGCGATTTAAAAAAGTTGTGTGACCAAGTTTGACCAGTTCGGGGCATTGTCCTTTCGGCACGTTTTTGAACAGCTGATGCTGGTATGATTTAAATATACCTATTATGTGACTATTTATACATTTTAATATTAATCCGATTACGGAAGTTACACATGTTTTCACGTGATGTTAAGTAAGTTATCCTTATAGCCAGTTACTTGCCGACGCTTTGTTAATAGTAAAATAAAGATTTTTTTAAAATTGGGTGTAGTAGTGTTTAGTGCAAGAAATTTTGTTCCTTTGTCAAGTTTCTGAATATAGTTAAGGTCTATACATTCTCATTTTTAGGGTGCCGTAGCCAAATGGAAGAAACGGAACCCTCATAAATTAGTCATCTCCGTCCATCCCTTCGTTCATATGCGTCAGCCTTAAAGCCTTATAATTCCGCCATCTTTGGGCAGATCCTTATGACATTTTACAAAGATGTGTCTTTTATAAACCGCAACACAAATATGTTGTGAAAATTAAGAGGCAGTAAGTACTAAGTCACAGAAAACTCGAGTAAAAACAAAGATATATTTTAAGCCAACAGTTGTTCTGTTTTGAAGTTGTGAATTTGAAGGTGCAATTCCAATCCAATTTTAAGCTTCTTTTAAGGGGGTTGTAACGATATGCGAACTAAAACAGCATTTTAATGAATCTTGAATACGGTTTACAATTAACGCCATTTTTGAACATTTTTTTTATTTATAAAATAATTGCCGCCTACTTTAATTGCGCCGACAGCCAACGCGGAAATCGAACGAAAAATAAACATAAGGGTAAAATGATCATGGAATCATTTTGCACCCCTCGTGTGGGATTATTGAACCCCAAATAATAACCCGAAAGCAATAATAAGGCCATCTAAAGTCATACACACCGGGGGATCGTTTTAACTTGCGTGATCATTATGTACATGTATCCACAAGATTCAGTTTGTGCTATATAGGGTACCGTTCCATTTGAAACATGTTTATGCCGAGTCCTGATAACGTGATTGCTACCAATTTACACAGAACTACTTTTTTCTGTAAGCAGTTAAAATTAAAAAGAATCTAGGTTGAATGCCACAGGACTATAAAGATACAGATGTTATGATAAAGTCTAGACGTATTTAAGTTAAATGCTTTGGAAGCTTGGAATATGTTAGACTGACGCGCTGGCTCAGTACAAATCGGCATACTTCAATTTAGTGGCCACTTGACTGTCAGTATTTTCAACCTACTGACTTGGCATAACGCTTGCTGTCACATTTTTTGACAACAGCTAGGACGAACAGTTGAACGTGCCCTGCGAAACTCGGAAGATCTTAGGAAAATATCCTAAAAAAAACCGTCATCCATCCATTGATTGATCACACCTAAGGTTGCTTAACTTATTTGCATATCAATTGTTACAGGACCACAAGACCCTGAAATATAAAAAGAATAATTAGATAGTCGGGATGTGTATCTTTTTAATCGAAATTGAAAAAAAAGAAAAATTAGAAAGAGCTATTTTAATGACATAGCATGGCGCGCGTATTAAATTTTTTTTCATATAAATGGCTGACCTTTAAGGGAAGCATACTCATTATTTACTTGCTATAATAAAATCTTCCGATCTGACGTGGACATTTTTAATAAATAAACGAAAAAAAACAGTGCGTAATTGTGTATATAACACTTTTTTTGAGAAAGCGAGCACGAAAATTGGTATATTGGTGCCCACCGGGCCTTTTTAGGGTTCCGTAGCCAAATGGTAAAAACGGAATTTATTATATATATGCACCGCACCGTCTTTGCATCAATTTGCACAGAAAGGTTCTTGTATAAATAAAACTTAATCTTCTTAAAAATTCTTAACCTAAACTGGAAAATCAAATTAAAAGCAAAGCACATAGCAAATTTCTCAATAATCATGCGAATGTGTTATTTGCTGAACAGTTTACATCTAGCCGCCATATTTACTTTTTTTTAATTTCCCAGGCAAAGGTGCGACGCTGTACAGCCGGTCCCACGGCGGCGCATGCTCGGAACGCGTCCATATAACGGGCATGCGCAGCTCACAGTTACACAGTATGTGGGTGAGCCGAGGCTAACAGCACCGTTAGCTACGTCACGTCACTAGCTCTAGTGAAGGGATTATTTTAAGGGTTGTTATCGATAACATTGACAAAATGAGAGGCGAGCGTGACTTTCAATAAAAGATCATTAACATTTTTATGATCAAATCCTTATTAGTATCCACTCTCAGCCTCATAGATAAATTTAAGATCTACGTAAATTAATATTAATGATTTCCAATTAAAATCTGGTATGCTTATATATTACCAGCAAGTATTGAATGCCAATTTTTATACTTACATACCTTTTGTAGGTATAGGAGCATAAAAAAGTCTTAAAAATATACCTTACTATGTAAATAAAGTACAACCAATTTTAATAATGTAGGTATAACACACCTGATTTCTTTTCCATGTTAATTTTTATTTTATACAAAATTCCACTTTCATAAATTGAAAGAAAATTATTAAGTACTTGATTGTTCTCAAGCAATCAAGATGCTGAATAGGTATCCTTATCTGCCTTATATCTTATGAATAATGGTTGTTATAATCTACATTGTTCGTTTAAAACTGACAATTTTAACCAGCAGTGCAAGTCGTTAACTTTACTGACGAGAAAAATTACCAATAAGTCACTTACATAAACAACGATTTTACACAAACTAGTAAAGATAGCTTCATTAAACAAAAAGTAAACATTATTTTACACATAAATCATTACATAAGTGATAAGATACCTACGCTTCAACGTTCCTTTGACTTAATAGAGCTATCACGAGTTGTTTAGGGAATATTGTCGTCTATGTAAGTAACTAGTTATTTTCACTCGTCAGTGTATCTTAGAACCAGATAAATATTATTATTATTAATATTATAGTTAGGGGCATCAAAATTTATGAAACAAAATTATGGCGGTATTATATGAAACAAAAACTGTTTAATCTACTTGAGTTTTAGTTGAAATAATGCAAATCTATTAAAATTTTGATTCCTAAACTCACCGACCCCAAAAGCCTTTATCGATAATGTCTCAAAGTGCATCACTAGTGGAGAGTACCGTACGCTACGTCACGAAGAAAGGGATTGCGACAGAACGGTAAAGAGAGGGCCTTGCGGTATCGCTAGTCTGTCGCGAAACTATCGCTTTCCTGTCGCTACGTGTCATGATCATGATAAGAGTATTTTGCCAAGTTTGACTCTAAGGTTTTGAAGAAAAAGCTAAATGTCACCCACCTTTGACTTTGGACAATTAGTAATTTGCCATTGAATGTACAAGAAAAATAGGCATAAAAATATATATATATATTTAAATATTTCAGTTATCGCTAGCTTGTAAGTTCCTTACGCTTAAAGCGCAGTTGTCTGAGTCAAAAGTGCAGTCCTTTTTAGGTTTCCATAAGAAATTAAAAAACAGAAGCCTTATAGTTTCATACGACTCTTTGCTTTGCAAGAAATCTAATTTCTGTATTACTAACGATTTGCATGTAAATATGTATACTATAAATTATTACACAATGTCATATAAATTTTAATTTTTTGTATCGAATTTAAGGTATTTACTGTTTTTTAGTTACATTTATAAATGTTGGCTCCAACCAACAACCAATCCCAATTATTTAACCAACTTTCATAACAACCAAATGCGAAACACGCTTTAAACAAGTGTTGAAATAATAGTCGATTCCAGTTTTTTTCGTATTAATTACAATAAATGAAAATCATTCAGCAAGGTACACTATGTAAAAGCACGTCTACAGACATATAATATTTTCAATCTTTCAGATGCTATAGTTGTGACAGAAAATTTGCACAAAATTGGCGTATTTACGCGGTTTCGCATATATCCTACCCATAATTAACAGTAGACCCCTTTACATTGAAAGTGAGAGGGATGACTTTTTATTGCGCAACCAGTTTTAATGGCTATTGTAGGATAGGTATTTAAAATACATTTAAAATTAAAGAATAGTACCTAGAGCTTTATAGTTTTGACGTAAGCTTTTTTGTTTTTAAATCATTTCAAAACTAGGTTACTTAACAGAATTGTCATATAATTAGAACTCAAATTAATACGTGTTCTACGCGTACTTTGTCGGATTGTTAGTATCTAGCAAACAATAAGTATATTGCTCTGTAGTTTATATATTTCGAGGAATCAGACGCAATCATTTCTATACAACTTCGTATTCACAACTAGAAAATTAGTTTTTATCATATATCGCTATTTACCACAGTCGCAAAAGCATAATTCATTTCTAAAATGCCAGTGAAAAATTAAATGACCAGAGTTTTTATTTAATTAAATCTACTTATATAATAGTAGTATTTTTTAAATGTAGTACATACTTTTGCGACTATAATAAAGAACGCCAAATAAAGTATATAACGAATTTTAAATGGTCAAATGGTTAAAAGTTCTAAAAAAAAGTCCGGGACAGCATATGTCTATCTTTTAAGGTTGGCTCACTATAACCATTTTATGCTAACCAAATTTGTTCTAAAATAATGCATTATTTGCGAAAGTGTTTTTATAAACATGATTTAATCCTTATCCAATTTCTACAACACTGTGCCACCCCCACAATTAAGACAAATCTAATGTCACCTCATATGTTGAATTCCGTCAAGCCGTCCTACATACCGTGCCAAAGAAATATTCATAAATAGGCGTGCATTACGCTCGGAAAACATTTAGTAGTCGGGTAATAAAACGAAGGCACTCAATTCGCATCATCTTTGATTTGCATGCACTGTCTGTGGACAATTTATCCCATATGTATAACATCGCTTCGTTCAAGGACGCTTCGTTCAAGGACCCTTCATAGACGGGTATGACCTTGTCGACCTTGACATAAATCCATAACTTTGTGACCTTCATGATACTAAGTAAACTCTGTAAACAAAAATTTACGTAAAAAAAGTTTTACAGACAAGCTTTCATCAGACTCTGGTTATCGTTTAAGACCAGAGTGCTTGTCAAGACAACTCAAACAAGCCCAAACTTGATGAGGTAGCGTCGTTTTGTTACAGAAGTCCTATAACCACCTCCCGGATCCATCATCAGACCAGCTCTATGACATCATTATACCGTCATCCGATTTACGTGTGTGTGCAAAATTTCAGCTCAATCGAACACCGTGAAATGGGTAAAATTTAACTTACAAGATTTGATTACAGACACGGGACGGGTGAATATCTATAAAAGCTTGTAGAAATAATAGTAGTCTAAGGAAGTTGGTCAGGCGTTGTAACAACTTGAATGGTAACTGTAGTGTTTTCTGAACTCCTCCGTGTTTCGGAGGGCGCGTTAAATAATCGGTCCTAGCTGTTTATCATATAAAAGCAATCGTAAAACCAAGTCGGAGACTGAATGGGCAGCTTGAAAACTCTGACAGTCAAGTGGCCACTAGCTTGACTATGCCCGCCAAACCGCACTAGGCCAGCGTGCTGGACTATGGCCTAAGACTCTTTAAATGTACCCCTGTAGCGGGGCATATAACGGCTGAGACAAGAGAAGGATAATATTTTTGGCACTTATGTATTTTGGAATTGATAAACTTTCAATACATACAAAGTTACGGCATAATGTTAAAAAAATAAAAGGTGCAGTTTTATTAGGTTTGGGGTTCAAAGACATTTAATAGACGACCTTAACCTAAATCCGTAACATTGAACTTCAGGCTCGCGGGAAGTTCTGGACGCAAGCAATTTAAAACTACACGTAAAAATTGTTAAGGAGGCCTATGACCTTTCGCAAAACGCGTAGTTATAAGGTTTCTGGAAGCTGTATCAAAACAAAGCTACTAAATCAACGCAATAAAAAAATACGACGGATATGTTAACGCTTGCAAATAAGCTGAAACTTGTAGGGTAGTTCTCCTTAACCTATAATCATGAAATTTGGCAAAAGCAAGTTCTCACAGCACGAGTTGAAAAAAATTGATAAGCTGCAGTAAAATGACACAAACGAAAATCAGTCTGTCGGTCACTTAAGACCCATTTTCTCAGAACGCGTAGAGGTAACCAGTTGAATGCAATACCAAATACTAAGGATTAAGGTCTCTTAGAGCTGTAAAAAAGACTTTCAAGTCAAAGCAATCCAATAATATGACCATTTTCATATTTTGACATTCGCAAATAAATCAAAACCTAAAGGGTACTTGACGTTGACATGAAATCATGAAATTTTGCAATCTGTAAGGTCTGGAGTAAAAATTGATAATTTGTTATTAAGTGATTAAATAAAGACTAGCTGTCTGTTACTAAATGCCCTTTTTCTCACCAAAACGTGGACGTATGCTGTTGAAATAAATCCTAGATACTATTTTAAGGTCACTTACAGCTGTTAAAAAGCCAAGATTTCAAGTCAACGTAATCAAAATATGGTCATTTGCATATTTAGACATTCGCAAATAAAGCAAAACTTATTTGTTTATTGACGTTGACCTGGAACCATTAATTTTGGCAATCCGCAAGGTCTCACAAACCATGAGAGGAAAAAGTCGAAAAATTGCAGTTAAATGACACACTCAAAAATCTGTCTTTATTTCACTTTAGACCATTTTTCTGAGAACGCGTAGAGGTATCAAGTTCGAATAACTACTAAACATTTAAGATCTCCTAGAGCTGTAAAAAAGATCAGATTTCAAGTCAACGTAATCAAAAATTAGACATTCGCAAATAAAGCAGAACTTACAGGGTACTTGACGTTGACCTGAAGCCATGAAATTTGGCAATCTGCAAGGTCTCACAACACCAGTAGAGAAAAAAAAACTGAAAATTTGTTAATATCTACATAAATCACCAAAAATATACCAACTGTCCGTCATTTAAGACCCTTTTTCTTAGAAACGCGTAGAGGTATCAAGTTTAATTTTAATCTAAATACTTAGATCCACAGTCCCTTAGATCTGCAAAGAAGACAAGTTTCCAATTCAAAGCAATTCGAATATAAGACCAACTTGCCGTTGACTTAGAATTAAGAAATTTGGCAAGTAGCACAAAGACTAAGTTAATGATCCAAAAAAAGTTAATTCGTAGTTATATCACATAGAGAAATATCTGCCTGTCTGTCTGTCCGTCAAGATCCAATACTAAGGAATGCTTAAAAGCATTGTTCAACTTTATATCAAATATTAGTCTACGGTCCCTTGACGATGTAAATAAATCAAGCTTCGAAGTAAACACAATAAAAACTACTGTCATTTGCATATTATACTGACACTTCCTAAATAAATTAAGCCTAAATTACCCAAAGTCCTTTCCGTTGACCTTAAATCAGGGGCGCAGAAAGAAGGAGAAAATGGTGTTATGTCCCCCTTCCCCCGAAACGACGCTACTTACGTATGTGTGCATTGGGAAATATCGACTACTCTTTTTGTGCAACTAGTGGCAAATTGACAATCAGAGATTTCGAGCCTCTAACATTGCTTAAAGACTGCTATCATCACAATATGACAACAGCCAGGACCGACTGTTGGACGTTCCCCTACGAAGCACGGAGAGTTGCCTTAAATCGCTTATCGTTTCCGATAGACAAATGCGACTGGGCCACGAGCTTCGTAGTGATATCATATAATAATGTTTTTATCGGTTACAAACTTACATTTTCAGTTGACCGTGACGTAGCAGTTTAAATCAATTAAAAATTTTAGCGTGTACTGTAATCCGATTTTGCGGTGAACTGAAAACATACTGAAAACAAAACGGCAAAAGTCTTCGAGACCTGATTTTCGTTATGGACACGTACTATTTACATACAAGTTTCTATATAACCCTCGATCAGCGAGTCATACTCGAAGTTGCACTTATCCGGTTTTTATTTGTTACGGTATTATGAAAAAATACATGTAAACTTGAGTAGGTATCAGTTTAGTATCAGTTATCTGGTATCCATTGATAGTACAAGTAGGGTTCGGACCGCCGCGTCGCGTCGCCGTCTAGGTAACTCGACGCCCAATTTAAATATTTCATACTTAAAACAAATGTTATAATTCACATTACTAAATACCCTGTGTAATTGCAATGTAAGTATTTAAATGTGTGTGTTGTCATACGACATAATTTAGAATTGCCTAACGATTGCAAATTGGGATTGTATTTAAGAATCAACCCCTGGCTGATACACATATGATACATACGTTATTGATACCTACTTGTACTTTTTTAGACCTACTAAGTTACAGTTTAAAATTTTACATTTATCCTACTATGATTCCTATTCTAATGTAAAATAAATGAAATTTATGGACAATACCAAGTTCAAACAAAAAGGATAAACTGGTAGTATAAATATGTGTTAAAAAACTGTGTAAATATGGCATAAGAAAAAAACGAAAGACAGGTACACAGCGACACACAAATTTGAAATTATAAACCACTGGCGCAAATGAATTTCAAATTTAATCTTTGTTACATGTGTGTAGTACCTATTTCCGTCAACACAGCCGTAAAGTACGTTCACCTTTTGCCCAATTCAAACAGTAAAATATTGCTGTAAAAGTAAATAGTTTTTTTTTATTCTTTAGTGTGCGGCCGTAGAATAATCTAAGTTTCTTGGGGATAACATTACTTGAAAGATGATACCCGTCTGTCAAAAAGATTTATAGGTCCAAATATGTATCAAGATTGGTTTCTGCTCTCTCTTATCTGCTAAAGAAATAATTAATAGAGAGAAACCAAAGTAAATTGTTAAAAAGCTCAAAGGATTTCTTTATTTAATCTAAAAACAGAGGTGTTCAACATTAAAACTTGAACATTTTTCGTTTTACATTATTATTTCTAACCAAATTATTAACAAAACTGATAATTTGACTTTAAGATTTTTCAAATTCAAACAAAAAACTCACCTCTTATTGTACTTGGCATTGTAAATCCTTTCAAATACCACCAAAAAC
The DNA here is from genome assembly GCA_946406115.1 of Apoda limacodes. NCBI lineage: Eukaryota > Metazoa > Arthropoda > Insecta > Lepidoptera > Limacodidae > Apoda > Apoda limacodes. Next base: position 47,319,552 of record OX291540.1, read on the forward strand.
CAAAAATCCGTACACAGTGTTGCAAAAACAATCCAAAAGTCGCGTATCAGGCAAAATCACAGACATGCTGCATATTAGAAAAAGAAATTACACAGTTTCCACATTCAAATTGGCTAATAGATCACTTCAAAAAGTTAGCGCTTCAGATGAATGTCAATTTGTCAAGTTTTCCCGCGCTTTCGTTCTGAAACCCGCTCCAATACGTCCAAGTGACGTCGAGAGGCACGGGCTTGTGGCTTGGTGCTTTTTTCGAAGCCGCTCAGTCGAGACTCCGGTTAACTGTAATTTTTTTCGTGATGCGAACACAGTGGTAACGGTTCAGAGGCCGGTTCTTCCACCTAGTGGATCTTCTAGCTGCTTTGGATTGACAGACATTCGATGGATTAGATAAACGTGTGGTTAATGTCGCTTGGCGGATCATTGCCTTGGATAGTTTCATTTTTTTGCCTCTGAAATGGCTTCAGGTATTTTACCTTATAGAGGTGCCTGCTTTTTCTGTAATGCGAGAAGGCATGCATAATGTCTTTTTATTTTTTTATAATTGTTACAGAGCAAATAGAAATAATCAACGTAGTTGTTCTTTCACGAATTTAAGCCTAAAAATGCGTTGGGTCTTTTGTCCAATCTTTTATGTTATTTCCAATAATTTATCTTAATATGCGCAAAAAAAAACTTGCTGCATTTAAAAATTATTACACCAGATTTGTATTACCAGATTATTTTTACAAAAAAAATAAAAATATTGAAGAGAGCAGACGAAAGTTTACCATTCCATCCGTTATCTCTAAATAACGGTTCCTAAAATTTAAAAAAAAAAAAACAGAAAATAGTTCTTTATTTATAGATTACACAAAACCTATGAGAAGTCTTAGTTCTGAATAACATAGTAAATCTTTTTAATATTGGGCGTAGGCACAATCTTACAAAATCAACGGGTTTTGAGTACTTAATTAAAGAAACCTTTAAGAGTCCTATTCAATAGGTACGGAATCCTCGAAGCGTGAGTCCATCTCGCACTTCACCGATTCATCAAAGTCCGTAGGGTATAATTATTATTTTTATTAAATAATAAGTTTTTAATTCCAAAAACTTTTGTAACATTATATACTTATTATTAATAATAGAAAACATATTGTTATTTTATTTCTAGCATTCAAGTCGAAAATATATGGAAGGCTGAAAACTAAAACCCGACTACCTAAGTTATATCTAAGAAGAATTGTGCTCATCGAGACCTTTCATTCCATACCTAACATGACATATTTTAGCTACTTGCCTACTTTTTTGCGTGTTGTTTCAAATGCGCCATATTAGTCTAAGAGATAAGAGCAGTTTTTAGTACCATCGCCGGGTAGGCTGATTTAGTATTCATAGCGTAGAGACCATTCCTGTGATAAGGCTCGAGGCGGTCTGCTCGCATGGTGTTGGTACTTTCGGTAGATACAGTCGTTCAAAGTGGGGTTATGGTAACAAAAATGTTACCATTTCCAGGAAGACAAATGGAACAGCATTATAATATGCACAATATCAGTTTGGTACCTGGTTCTTACGAGTAAGGTCCACCAAAAATGACTTTAAGCAAGTTAAGAGTACTTATAGTTATTTGTGATATACAGTTTAAATTGAATACAGTAGAATCCCGACTATCCGGATCAAATAAAACCAGGGATTTTCCGTATAATCGAAAATCCGGATAATCGATTTCAAAGCCAAATCAAAAAATATGTACACCATTTATCAGAATATAAATTACAAAAAATTATCTTATGTATTCCTCACGTAAGATTCACTTATTAATTTTTAAGCAAATTATACTACATATAACTAACGATAAACTCATGTCATTGCCATGATAGGACACATGATTTAATTAATGGATCCTAAGAAGCTTTAGAGCTACACTGGAACTCACGAACACATTAGTGTTGCAGTGAGTGGTATTTTAATTATATAAATAATGAAACATAATTTTACATAAGTCCATACATTTTTGGAATCCTCGATAAAAACCTTTCATTTCAGACCAAAGTGTATTTTTGTGAATATTTTTTTTTGGTACTGCGCAAAGTATTATGTAAGTTATATAAATATACGCCATATTGGATTTAATATAACGTCACATATCCTATGACACTAACACTAAGACAACGACACCCGATTGGTTAAAATACGATAAGTAGTTACGAAGCTACATGAACACGCTAATAAACATACATAGAATGCCAAAATCATAACCCTTTGTGGTCGAGTAAAATGGGTACTAGTCCCGACTGAGAAACACAACTGAGAGTCCCAACGGCAACAAATTATTCCTTCAAGTCGGCGTCGGAACAGAGCATCGAATTCATTAAATTTAAGGTGGAATTATGAAGCATATTTCATACTTTTAGGGAGCCGCACCTCAATGGTAGTCTGTCTATCTATCTATCAGTCTGACACGACCATATTTCTTCGGAACGCGTGGAGTTATCGAGTTAAAATTAATATCGAATACTAAGGTACCATCCCTTAAAGCTTTAAAAAAACCAAGCTACTAAATTGACGAAATCAAAAAATTATGCCAATTATGACGCATATTTTAGAACTTTTGGAAATAAGCCAAAACCTATAACTTTGTTACCGTTAAACTATAGAATCTTAAAATTGGGCAGCACAAGTAAAGAAAAACATGTTTATTCACACAAAAAATAAACTTGTCTGTCACATAATACTCTTTTTTTTAGAATTGCATCGCGAGGCAAAATACTTAGACTTACGGTCCCTTAGAGCCTAAAAAAAAACAAGTTTTCAAGTCAACGCAATCCAAAACTACGGCCTTTTCAAATAAAGCAAAACCTACAAGGGTACCTGACGTTGACCTGGAATAATTGAATTTTGCAATAAGCAAGGGTCTTGCAGGGTCTCGGAGGTCAAGTATATATAATAAATAAATGATTAAATTGTAGTTAAATCACACAGAAATACATCTGACTATCTTTTCTCAGCAACGTGTGAAGTTGAATTTAACACCAAGTACTAAAAATCTACGGTACCTTGGAGCTGTAAAATAAAACAAGCTCCCAAGTCACCATAATAAAAAAACGATTATTTTCATATTTTAACATTCGCAAATAAATCAAAAGTTCTTGCCGTTGACCTGGAATCATCAAATTGCAGAAGTATGGAGAGACAGAATACATTTAACCAAATAAGAGTACCTACAGGTTATTTTTCTGCGGAACACTATTTCTTCATGTCACTGATTTCTTTTGCTGTGCGTACCACTGTGTCATCTGTGGTCTAGACGTCTGCGCATAGCCCTCACCAGTGATATAGAGAAAAGTTTTCACATAGTTTTCAGTATAACATTTTTTTGTAGTGTTAGCAGCATCAAAAAATAATTAAAAAAATTGTTCGGTAATCAGTCCTATTGAGTGTGCAATAGCCTCTCATAATTGACCACTCCAAAAAACGTAGAAAGAAGCAACTACTTGCCGCACATTCGCTTCGTCTTTGTCACACATATGCACCCGATTTTACTTCACAGCTGGCTAGGGAATGCGCTGTCCAGTCTCTATGTCTATGGAATTATAGACACCAGCGACTATACACCGACCGCGTCAGGGAAGAGTTTGCACAGACGATATGTTTTGTAAATATTTTAAAGTTCCGTACCTCAAAAAGAAAAAGGAACCCTTATAGGATCAATTTGGTGTCCGACTGTCTGTCTGTTAAAATTAATATTAAATACTAAAATCTACGGTCCCTTGAAGCTGTTAAAAAAACAAGCTTCTAAGTCAACAAAATAAAAAAATACGGTCATTTTTGTCACATATTTTGTCATTCGCAAATAAATCAAAACCTATGCGGTACTTAACGTTGTCCTAGAATCATGTTGACAGTGTCTGTATTGCATACATGGCGGCCCATTTTGTGTATCCTAAAATCATCTCTGTAGTATATTTTTAAACCATTTATCTTTGAAAAGGCTGTCTTTGCCAAATGTCATAGTTCTGCTACTTAGACTGCTCATTATCCGCATTGAAAATCCTTGAACGCTACCAATAGGTAAATACAGCCACAACTCAAGCTAATATATGTGTGGCCATAACATAAGATGTTTAATTTTATTGCATAGCTAAAAACAGCAGAAGACTTGTTGAATTAGGCTCAATATATTTTTAGCAGATTCGAATATTTAGTTGTTTAAAATATTAAAGTTGTAAATAAGCAACCAGTGTTTTGTTATATTAGCCAGTAGTTTGGTTCAGTTATGAACATGGTTTTGAAATCTTGGGAACATTCACTAAGGCCCATGCAAGCTGAAATGGCAATAGGTAAGCCAAATCGCTCTTCAAACCGATAACGGATGGAATGCAAGTTCTCAAATGGCAAACATGGATAGGGAAAACTAAGCATAGTACAGCATCCTACTATGTGAATAAAATACCTTAGGGTCACGGGTGGCTTAAGACTGCCAGTTTGCAGTATTTTGTGGACATGAAAAAGTTCAATGTTGAACAATGTATCTATATGCTGGGATGATGATTCCATGTTAAAAACTACTACTACTACTACTCTAATTGCAGACCAAATTAACAATCAATGCAAACTGTTCAGTAGATTTTGTATAATGCATCGCACATTTTTTGATGACATTTTAGATGATAACTTTCAGCATAGTGTATTTTACTTTTAGACTTTATCATTTCACACAGATAAAGTTTACTTTGTTATTATGCTTGTTTTATCTAATAACTTTCATTTGTTGCAGATTTTTGTTGCCGGTGTATAATGTAGTATTTCACAAGGTATCATTCAAAGAATCAAGACCACTAGACATATTGGTGTGAATAATTAACGAAATTTTGTAAATAAAAGTAGAAAAATCAAAACTGTTTTTTTATTTTACAGAACAAACAACATATCTTGTTATTCCTATATTGTTGGTGAATATTTACCACATTACAAGTATGGCTAACAGTTGTTTTAGGTGTCTTACAAGGCAGCGCGTTTATTAGATAATGTTAGAAAATTACTAATAATTTACACTAAAGGTGTGTTACAAAATATAATGTAGAAGTTGAAAAAGTAGTTTTGGTATGTCTGACTCATAAATTTTGCAGCTGTTAAATTAAATTCTTTTCTCTGTCATAGATAGGGTTGAAAATCACTCCTTTTAGTGTAAACATTGTGTGTCAAACACACATTGAAAATAGTTGGAAAATCAACACTACCAAGCAATAATCTCAAGAGCAGAGACTAAAAGTAAATTGGAATATAGACTTATTTAAGTTGTTCAATTCATTTACAAATTTCAAAGTACAGGCTTAAACACATTACCTGTAGGTAAAACTATAACCAAATAAACTATACTTGTTAACAGTTAAACAGTTACTGATAGATAAGTAAAGCTCAAATGCTTCAACGGTAGTGCAAAGACTTCAACTTCAACATTAAAATATATACATTGCATTCTTTTGCCATCTGGGTAACGTTTAGTACTGTCTACCGAGTAAAAATATTCACTTTTGGGATGCCCCTTAAAATTGATACGCCACTCCGTCTTCAGTTTCATATAAAACTTCGTTTAATGTTAACTTATGCTGATGCTTGGTTTATCATACCAGTCAGCCAGGGGCACAAATTATATCTATCTACACTGTGACTAAGTATAGTTTCAGCATGGAAGTTGAAAGATACATTAGGGCACTGGATTGAACCAATTAATTGCTTTGCACATACGGCAGACAAAATTGTCATTGTCATATAATTCACGAAGGTTTCTTGAGACGCAGTTATTTCTTTTGTTACACATTTATGCTTTCTTCATCCGACTGTTCTGTTCATCATGCATTTCCTAAATTGGTTAGTCTGACGAGACCACTGCCTGCAAATACAAAATATTAAGGCTAAGCTAAATGTTGTGAACCTAACATCAGACTCAGACCTCACTGTTAATTAAAAAAAATACCTTTTGGGAAGTACTTATAACCCAATATCACATATTTTATTGTCTTGATTCAGTAAAACAGTGCCGTTTATAATTTCAAATACTGTACATATTGTAGGTATTGTATATTCTATAATACAGACGAGAATAAAAAATTCTGCAGAATTCCAAGAAGAAACCTTTTAGGTACTTAAATCATTGACATCTTACTTAACGACAGCATTTAGTTCCTCATTCGAGACTAATTCTGCGTAGTCTGGAGTAGTCGAGGGTAAGAATGTATCGAAAAAGCCGTTTCATAATACCACAGTGTTATCGATATCGAGACCTCCAGAGTCTAGAGAAGGCAAAGCTCTCGAGTAAGTCAAGACTGTTCCCAATAAGCCCCCTGGTCCAAAAAAAAATGAACTGCGGATACATTACGACTCTACAGTTTGGAACTCAACAGTCAGTAAACGACGAAAAGGGAGCTTATTGGGAACAGTTTCGAGCTATTTAGACTCTGGAATTCGAGAGAAAAATGTATGAAAGTATTCACGGGTTTCGAGAAGTTAGTCAGACTTCCATACATTTTTCTATCGTAATCCAAAGTTCGAATAGCTCGAGACTGTTGCCAATAAGCTCCCAGCAACGTCATTCAAATGAATAGAGGTGCGGATAAGAATTTTATTTGAATACTGAAGGCGCATATAGCAGCTAACTAGCGCCGCCATGGAATAATATTTATTTACACTTCGTACAAAGATTATTACAAAAATATAAATCAAAATTGTCACACCTGCTATAAGCTAATTTAAAAATGTTTTGTATTGTTCCTATAATACATATGTGAGTTGTACTTGATATTTCTGCCAAAACTGGCCACTTTTAGCAGAAAAGCTAAATAAAGCTCACAGATGTTTGCCAGGAATAATACAAAAAGTTTTAAATACAGTTTACGCCTAGTTTTATGACTTCTATGTAGTACATTTTTTAAATATGCTTTGTGCAAAGCGAAATTAAATAATATCCAATGGCGGCACTAGTTAGCTGCTATAGGGCCCTGAATTCGAAACGAATTTACAGATTATCATTCTATATACAAACGACGGTATTGCAGTACATTTTATCTTTAGTTCTGTAAGTTTAGTAATAAATAAAATACCGTAAAGTAATTCCTAAATTTACCTGTCTAACACAGAGCTTAATTCATAAAATTACTAATAACTATGTGTGAATGCCGTAGTCACAAAACGAATTATCTATCTACTTGCAAATTATTCGTGACATTCTTCCGGGTCTTGAATTGCCGCGTAAACAAAACGCTTGTAGGTTATTGATCCCAACGGTACCGCGTAACCTGCCCGAACTACTTTGATAAAAACCTCTGTGACGTCACTTTTGTTCTGCTATTCGATAACAGATGGTATTTTCAGCAAAAAAGCCAGTTACTGCGAAGCCTTGCGGAAAAATTTGGAACTACGTATAAAAAATTATTATAATAAAGTTTTTACACAAATAATGCACTGCGTAAACTTTTCATAAACATCAAATATTTCTATTTGTGATATAATATTACACAAACTTACAAAAAATATACCTACGAGTCAAAAACAAAAAGATAATTTTTGCCTAAAAATACTACGACTGCCATCTATTGTGCAATAGATAAAGAGATGCCTTTTAGCGACATCTCTTACAGAAATACTGAAATGTTGATGATGGAAGGTGGATGAAACCAGTTACGTGCCAACAGATGGCAGTACCATGCACATTTGCTTTAACACAAAAATTTTCGTTTATTGCCCGTGGTACACCCGCGTAGTTCACCTAGGTGTACCACGGGTAAAAAACGTAAAGAATATACCCGTGGTCCACCTCCGTAGTCCTCCGTATGTAATATAGCAACAGTAATTTTTTTGCCAGTGGAATTTCTGCAACGGGACTCTCCAATAAATATCTACCTAGCACTAAGGAATTTAAAAAAAAAATAACATCTAGATTGATTGGCGCCAGCGGTGACAAGAGGGCTGGCTACTATTTCGCTCAGAGGATAAGTATCGCTATCCAAAAAGAGAAAGAAAATGCAGACAGTGTTCTGGGTACGATGCCACTCAGTCCTAGTTTATATAATTAATTATTATTTATTATTTAATTATTTTTAAAATGTGGCAATTTGGCACTGTCCGTCGTCCAAAAGTGGTTTAAACCTTTTCTCGGTGCCTTTTAAATAAGGCATTGGCTAAGGCCGTGCAATTTACTGGGCCCTTAGATTTTATAGTTTTAAATTTAAAGCTTCTCCTTGAATATGAGCGGTATCTTTTTGATGGTAGTTCTGGACAATCGATAAACTAGATTTAACGGATTTGTTTTAGTGAAATTTAACTGATGAATTGGTTAGTCGAACTAAGGATTTAAAAAAACGGATGAACGAGTTAATGCCCAGCTATGATTGTAATGTAATGTCATGGGAATACATTTTTCTGTATATAATACCGCGATGTAGCAAATGAGCAGACGGGGTAACCTGGTTTATAGTATCCACAGCTTCTTTGGAGGCGTAATCACATATTCCGGCTCTTCCCTGGCGCTGATGAAGTTCCTTGCGTTGCTAAGCTTTCGCTTTGTTATCTTAAAGGAATAACTACCTTGAAGTACGCAGAAAAACATTAGATACTTTAAGTCTAGTTGATAAAAGAGCGTATTTCCAGAGCAAAGATGTAGTTGGTATTTTCATCATCATCAGACTTGTGCCGCGATAGCTCCATTGGGAGAGCACTTATCAACACGGAATGTAAGGAGTTGCAGGTTCAAGTCCTAGCTCGAGGTAAATCTTTTGACTGCATCTTTGCTGTGAAAATATTAATTTATATTAATGATATAGCCATAGATATGGCATGAATAATTTATTTTCTTCTACGACTCTAACCGTCAGGGAGTCATTAACGAAGAAAGATTGTTTCTATGTATGTATTGCATAATTATTCCTTAATTCTATGAAGATTTTTTGTGTGTAAGATTGATGTACTAGGACTTTATAACTCACAAAGAGTTGTATGATAAAAGTGACTTAATTTGAAATGACAGAGATTAATATAAAATTCTCTTTATCCCAATTAATAAATGGGAGTGATTCCCATGGCAATGACCGAATAGCCACAGCAAAAGCAAGTTTGCTCCTTTACAAAGTGGCAAAAAGCACTTCCCACCTGATGAAGAGCAGTTACTGTTGCTTTTGGACGCTTATAAATAACGCCAGGAATATCTCTAACATTTTGCTAATCCTTGAGGAATCGAATCACTCCTTTGTATATATATCGTATATCAAAAACACGATCAAAGACGCTTAAAATCAACAATTGCCGGTATGCGTACTAAAGGTCTTTCACGAAGATGGATAACGCATCTTGCAAAAAACTCGGGAACACACTGTTTGAGCACCACTGCAGGTAAAAGTAAAAGTAAGAATGGCAACAAAAACACAAAAAGCAAAATGATAAGAAATAACGCAATGGGAGGTCCCTGAGGTTATATGTGGTTTACATTTCATGAATTAATAAAATTAAAGACGTCGGTGGTGGGTTTCAATTCAATTCGCAGCATAAGTGGCGGAGGTTCGAACCTGGCGTGTAACAATGAGTCATTTTCTTCATATCTGAAGTAGGTACATTGATATTTCACTCCACAGACAGGCTTTTCGTCGATGAAAAACATCGTGAGGAAACAGGCATTAGTCAGAAAAAAAAGGCGTATGAGTAATCCACCAGCCGCACTGGGCCCGCGTGCAGACTATGACCCAAATCGCTTTTTTAGTGCGGGTAGGTTGTGCCTAAACAGTGAGGATTCATAAGCCTGATAAGGATGCACAAACACTTAAAATATCTACTTTATAGCTTTTACAGCTGCAAATTCGGTAATAACAATCTCAAAATTAATATTTCGTTGTGTTTCTGTAAGGGAATTGTATACATAGGGCATACTGAAAGTTCTGTTCTCCAGGCCGCTCATAAATGTTTGAATTTCGAATGTTATTTTTAAAAATCTATACCTATACTTAATATATAGAGAAAGCGGATTTTGAAAGTTTGTTACGTTAAGTTGTATCCTTCACTATTCACTATTTAAATGAGTACCTAGTTTGAAAGGTACATTATTCCAAATGGACATAATTTCTAAATTCAGGCTATAAATTATCTAAGAACGGAGAAGAACTATGGGTAAACAACGGCCGCCGGGTCAGCTAGTAAGTTATATTTAACTTCTACAGTACCTAGGTCAGGAATTAGAAGACAAAACAAAATAAGAAAAAACGATAACTTCTGCCAGTGCCAACTGATGCACCCAGATACCAGCGTGGCCGTCTTGAATCGGTTCAACGAGGAGCTGAGGGAATCATCGACGATCCCAAACACCCAAGCCTTATCGAACTCTGAGGAGACTAACGCATAACACATTCACCGCTACGTTTGTAGCGGTGAAATGTTGCCATTATGAACAGACTAGCTTATGCCCGCGGTTGCACCCTATTGGTTATCGGTGCCTCAATTATAGAAATAAAAACCGACTCACACTTGACGTTTTCATGTAGCCTATGTCCTTTCCCGGGACTTAAACTATCTCCCTACCATTTTTGCCCGCAGTTCTATCTGCCCTAAAGTCGGTAGTCGGTGTAGGATTTGAACGGCAACTCCTCAATTATAGACAAAAAACCTAATCACACATGACGTATTTAAGTAGCCTATGTCCTTTCCCATGAGTCAAACTATCTTCATGCCAAATTTCAGCCATATCGGTAAAGCGGTTAAAGCGTGAAGAGTAACTTTCGCATTTATAAGTGTGAATTACGCCGCGGGGTACGTTCCATTGCATTTTAAGGGCGTTTTTAAAAACACCTCTTTCAATATATTGCAAAAAAATGTTTGAAGCAACATTTTAGATGTAATTTATGATTATTAATTAGAAAATTATAAGTGACGTATTTAGAACATAAAAATTAGGACATAAAAACCAACGAAAAAAATCAGCAATCGTTGAACACAAAAAGGCGTGCGTTTTGATAAATTAATTTAGATATTAACATTTTCTGTCTTCTTTTATATTTCAGTTAGCAGCCATCTGGTTAAATTAGTCAGGTAATTGGGCGCCTATATAGGCAAATCATTAAGTATGGAAAAGAAATTATTATATAACTGAACAGATATCAATGAAACTTGACTGGAACGGAACCCCTACGTTGACACAAGAGTAGCTGAACCTAACCCAACATACATGACTTATACAGTGCGATTTCTGTTGCTTTCTTTTCCATACTTGACGATCTGCCTAGGCGTCCAATTAACTGGCTAATTTAACCAGATATTGTATACTGCGACATTGTTAGCAAACATACGAGTTGTTAATAATATCATTTTTAGGGTTTAAATATTTAGTGGATAATTATATTCGGTAAAATGGCTTGAAGGAAGAATCAAACAAAGGAGGATGAGGTATTGCAGATGGGACTCATCACACGCTGACTTTGTGCCTGACAACGATAAGAGTCATTATGAACAATTTAAAATAATCAGTCAAAAATCCAAAAAGTACTAGACGATTTGCGTTTAAAAGCGTCTAATTTCTCCGTAATACATTACAATAATTATATTTTATGATTCTTTACAAAACCTTTGCTTTCGTATTATTGTAGGTTTTTAGCATTGTTAGATTTTATAGTCCGAAAAATTGATATCCTGCATTTGACTAAATTAAATTTGATTCATTAATCAAATCTATCCCAAGTCCTATCGCTATTTGCAGGGGATTTTAACGCTCACAATACTTGGTGATGCAGTAATTCCACTTCTTCTCAGGGTAGATATATACTTGATGTGATCGGCAATAATAATTTGGGTCTGCTAAATGATGGGTCAGGCAAGGACAGTTGGCTCTATGACATGGCAATCTAATGCTTTGGTTGACATTTAGCTTCTCCTTCTTTGGCTGTTTATTGTGACTGGTGTGTATATGTCGATCCTCTTGACAGCTATCTCCTCCCTATAATGATAAAAGTTTTGATGAATGATAATGTTCCTCCTACCCTAATTAAAAAAAGAGATTGAAGTGTTTATGAAAAAGAGGTTGATTTTCACCTGCCAAAAGTCAGTCATGACTTACAAGACTCTCTAGGATTCTATAATTTATTTTGTAAAGCTTTGCACTCGGCTGTAAAATTATCATAATTTTAATTAAAGAAAGTTTGGTTGTCCTTGGTGGAATCAAAAATGTACTGACGCAGTAAATAGCTCCAAACAGACTAACATAAATTTTAAACATAATCCTTCCCAGGTACATCATTTACAGTTTAATTAAGAGTTTCTTGTAACAAAAAAATTAAACTTTACAAAAACTAACCTTACAGATCGAAAATGAAAATTCGTCAAAGTCATTATGTAACTTGTTCTTCAATCGCTGCACTGCAATTTCTGTAATCTAGAAATATATGCGTAAATTAATTAAAACATATATATAATTATATTAAAATAACAATACAAGCAATGATATATTTTCTATACCAATAAGGTGGCAAACAAGCTTACGGTCCGCCTGATGGTAAGGCAGTCACCAGGTGGCAGCCTATGAACTCATGCAACACTTAGGGCATAACACGCGCGTTGCCGACCCTTTAAGAATCTAATAACTTCTTTCTTAATTAAAGAACTCCAAACTGTAGTCCTTAGAGAAAACCTTGGCAGGGAGCTTATTCCATAACCCAAGTGTTTGTGGGAGGAAGTTACATTCTAAAGTGATAGTTCGTTTTCATAATTTCTGCAAAAATATACACCAGATTTTGGATTAGATGGTGTACAATGTTGTGGTGTGATATGTTGAAAAATCTCAATAGAAACAGTTTACATATTTTTATCAGCGTTTTAAATAGTCTTTGGTTAAATAATGAACTTCCTTCTGATTGGAAAATTGATAGCCTCATACCTATCATTAAGTATAAGAAACCTAAATCACATCCTGACTCCTATTGCCCTGTCACACTTACATCTTGTATAGGAAAAGTGTTTGATCAACTTTTAAAACAACATATGCCATTCTAAATTAAAAAAAAACTGTATTTTATCTTTAAACCAGTTTGGTTTCTGAAGAGGTTGTTCAGCTCAAGAGAACATTTGTCAATTACATCTTGATATTGAAAACAGCTTAGCTAATTATCAATTTTAAGGTTCTTCTTCTTTGATGAAATTGCTTCCTCTATATGGTGATTGTCAAAGTGGTATCTTGCTAATATTTGTTTAGTATATATTTGCCGCTTGAACCTTATTTTGGGACTAAATGTCAACAATCTTCAGTTTGCTAATGATCTAGTAGTGAATACAACAGATTATAATTTAAAAAATATAGTTGATATGGTTAAATAGTGCCTTAAAAAGCTAAATTGAATAAAACAATTATCTACATTTAAATATTAATCCAAGTAAATCAAAATTTGTATTATTGGTAAAAGACTTACAATAACATTGACAGTATATTTTAACAACATGTCTTTACCTGTTTATTCAGAGGCCAAGTTTTTAGGTTTAACATTTACTCGCAACTTTTCCTGAAAAAAAAATATGTTGATAATATTATTGAAGCAAATAAAGCTTTCAATGTCTTTAAGTTCCTTTCTACAGTCAACTGGGGAGCAGACCCCAAAGTATTTTAGTTGTTGTATATATTTCTCATACAAAGTCATTCTGAGTATGGGTTTTTATGCTTTGCTGCAGTCATAAAATTTTCCAACGCACTAGAAAAAGTTCAAAGCAAATGTATGAGAGTCATTACAGGAGATTCTGAAACTACAGTAATTAATGTAATGCAAGTTGAGTGCCAACTTCGACTGATAAATATTCTGTTTACTTATTTATGACAGAGATTCATTTTGAAAATTTTTTTTAGTCGACTACAAGTCTTTCACCAGTGCGTCCTACCAGTCAAGACTTACGCCGCCAAAACGGGGACACTTGCAGCAGGGCTGGTCCATAACTTCAAGGTCGCATAGCGCGCAATGGAGCGAGCTATGCTCGCAGTGTCTCTAAGGGATCAAATCCGAATTGAGGACATCCGGAAGAGAACCAAAGTTACCGACATAGCTCGCAGAATTAGCAAGCTGAAGTGGCAGTGGGATGGCCACGTCTGTCGGAGGACCGATGGCCGATGGAGCAGACGTGTCCTAGAGTGGAGACCGCGTATGGGAAGGCGAAGCGTGGGACGCCCCCCAGTCCATTGGACCGACAACCTTAAAAAGGTGGCTGATGGTGGCTGGATGCGGAAGGCAGAGGACCGGGAGAAATGGCGCGCCATAGAGGAGGCTTATGTCCAGCAGTGGACCAATATAAGCTGATATGATGAAGATGATGATGTACAATAGTCTTCTTTCTAATTTATCTCTACCTCATCATCATTATTTTTACACAAAAAACTTTTCATACTACAAGATTTCTCATATTTTTAAAATTTTCTTCAAAGCTTAGAGATAATTAGAGAGATAATTCTGTTATACTTTGTTATAATAGTTTATTTGTTGGTAAATTTCCTCAAATCAACATAGCTATAGACCACAACTTACCAACAAAAGCATGGATGTGGATGAAAAGTAGGCTCAATGGCCTGGTCATAGAATAAATTACACAGATGGTTCAAAGAATGAAAATAAAGTTTCCACGGCAATATTCAAAAGTGAAGGGAACAAAGCTGAAGTTGCTGCTTTGTCATCAGAATTGCTTACAATGGCTAATTGCTAGAGACAGTATGAGTGCTTTGTAAGCCTATTAACTGAAACAAAGAAACTTACAATATAAACAAATCATAAAATACAGGTTGGTCTTATCACTAAAAAGTGATCTCTTCCAGACAACCTTAGGGCCGAGGAGTTTACTATCAACAAATGAAAGTATCTGCACTATATAACATTTTACAGTTACTTAATTTACTTATACCAATTTAATTTAATTTACTTTTGAATTTAAAAAAATATTAATAAGTCAATACTAATAAATTATTAACAGAATAATTAGACTAAACTCATAACATATGAATATATAATCAATATTCATACACAAACTAAGTATATATTCATATACATTCAAGACTGCTACAGTTATATAAAGTATATATATAGTTATCTACGGCATTAACATTTCAAGTTCCACCTATAAGTTTGAGAAATGTAAAATTATACAGTTTCTGAATGTGTTAAGGGATTGTACACATTTAATGTCCGTTCTGCAAACTTACCTATAGCTTTCACAGTATAGCAATCATCCTACAGTCGTCAACATCCATTGTTTAAGTAACAGAAACAGACTTGTTGAATTGCGAAGGAAGGAAGATCTGATAAAATTAAATTGTTCATTCAGATATACAGGTGTAGATTGATTGAATAGAGTGTTATAAAGAAGAGATAAAATATGAGCATTCTAGCAGATGTGTATTAGAAGTCACTTGAGCTCAGAGCGGAATTTGGATGTGTTTGTACTTACATAAACCAAATATTAATTGCATACATTTTGAAGCCACTTAAGTTTATAAAGCTGTATTCCTACAATTACCTGTTATATCAAATAAAAAAATACCAAAGAGAAGGCTGCACTGTACTTTATCTGCTATTTTTTTTTCGACTTCATATTTTTTTTGGGTATAGAACTTACTGTCATTAATCTAACTACAAAGTTTTATTTTGCGGAACTTCATAGTATTCGAGATATAAAATATCAAAAATTCAGTGTCGTAGGATAACTTTGCCTAAACCTCACATAATAAAAGAACAACGAAAGTAATAGTGCATACAAGAATACCCCGTTTACACAATTTATCATTTTTTGTAATATCTTTAAACATTACATGGTAATAATAGCCATAAATGTAATATTTCAGTAATTTAGATAATACTATATTATTATATATGCACATTGCACATATCATAGAGGAAACAAATACTGCGTAGCACATATATAAATATTTCGTTAATTTCATATCTTTTTTTTTTCGTGGATAGAACATGGATAAAAGTATTTTGATCAGAAATGCTTGAATGGACTACTATTTTAATCGAATCTTGTTTTTATTATATAGTTATAATATAAACTTTTAACCAGAAAATAAGAGAGCTCTTTTTCATTATGTATAATCAAAACTTAACAACAACAATTTCTGAGCGCTGGTCAGCCGTAGTCATTTTCCTTGTTTTTGAGTTAAATAAAATTGAAATGAAACAGCTTAGTAGGTACATGCCAAAAGTTAAATATTTTTTTTAGTTTTTGTAGTCAGGGCGACAACTTGTGCTTATTTAGTGTAGTCAGGGCGACCCACTTGCGAACATGAAAACTATAGCGCAAAACCAAGCGGAGCACATGAAAACTAGCGCGCGAAGCCGAGCGGAGCGTGACGCGGCAGCGGCCGGCGAGCGCCAGGACCAACTGTACTTATTTAGTGTAATCAGGGCGACCCATTATCATTCATCGTAAATTTAAACAATCGATCTTATAATTCTTATTATTGATCGATTATTAGTCTGTTTTTCAATTCTTGTTTCTTGTTTCTTTTTACATTACAATAAATCAATTGTGTTCACCTTGGTTTCTTGGTAGAAATGAATTTTTGATGATTCTATGGAATTACTCAAAAGACTTGTATCCATTATCAACAATATAAAAAAAAAAAAAAGGTTTAGTATTTTTTTTATTTATTACTGTTTCGTTTTGTTTGATTTTAATTTATTTAAAAACAACTTTGTTCATTTTACTTATTTTTTGGAATTTATGTGTTTGTTTTAGATTATAAACACGTAGGAAGTGTTAAACTGGTTGTAAAAAAGCTACTACTATGTAAAATTTAGTAGTAAGTGATACAAAAACTTTAAATTATAATAGTTATTTTTCCATCAGTATTTGTTTATAATTTTTTTAACAAAAATCGCTAAACTTCCTCTTTGCGATTTGGAACGCACCCTTAGTTGTTTTATTTGGTTTAAAATTATATTATTCAATAATAAGACTTTATAAACATAAAAATTTCGATACACAAAAGTCCGGTCATTTTTTCCCTTGCGCCCCCTTTTAGTTACTCTGACCGACATTACCACCTAGTAATATCAAAAATCTGTGCAGCACTAAATAAAGCGGCGCCTGACCTAAGACAATTTTTGTGGTGTAACTTCGTGTTTTTATCAAGGAGATCAATGAAGATGGAAGAATATTATTGTCATGGGTGATTTTAATCAATGCGAAAATTAATTTATCAAAACTAGAGAATGGCTTATAATGAATAGCCACAAATTATACAAAAAAGAGGTGAAAATATGATCATATTGTAAAAAAGCACAACCAAAAATGACCTTGTCAATCTTCAGATGGCACTACAGAAACAGTAACTGCTTTTAAAATGTACCAAATTTAAAAAAAATACAAGTTATCAATGTCGTTTTTCTGTCATAGCTATATGATAGACCAGGGGGCTTATTGGAAAAAGCCTGGAGTACTCGGTTCTTGAATTTATGGAAGAGTATCTCGCCTCTTGACTCTTATATATGTCTATGAATAACATTCTGCATTATGAAAGCTTACAAATTTCTCGTGATATAGCTTACTCAAAGTCTCAAGCAAGTCAGTTCCTACTAAATCAAAGTAATCGGTACTATAAATGCACCTTTTTGGTACTTAAGAATGCAATGTTTTTCCATTGTACGTCAAGTGGTACTTGTCACAAATTCAAAAGAGAGTAAAAAGTGTGCCAAGAATAAAATGCAGAAAAGTCATATATATTGTATTACATACAATATATTAAGTTCCTATATTTTAAAACAGTATGAAATCGTATGAATAAAATACCTACCTATATTCGTGACTAAAAAAGGCAAGTTCGTACATTCAGAAATGGAATGGAAAATCTTTGTTCATCAACTGTGATTAGGGCTAAGAATAACTAGGCCGGATATATAAAGAATGAATGTAAAACATAGTTACGCAAACTGTAAGTAATAAATTTTTTTTGAAAACCTATTCTAAAATATGAAAGGCAGTTTTAATAACCTATTCTTTACAATTGTTACAGTTTATGTTGAAAACCATATTGGGTATGTGATGTCCATTGAGTATATAAAAATACCAATCCACAAAGATTCATTAACAACATTCATAAGCAGCCTACATTCCACAGATGGTTAGTATTTTTATTAACTCATTATCAGTAATCAATCCGATGCTGATGCTAAGTCAGTTCCTAACATTACTTCAAACATTTGTCCACATAAATAATGATTGGGTAGGTATTAATAATCTTAAATAAATACCTGCCTTACTACCTATGGTTCCTAATATGTGTAGCAATTGTTTTAAAGCTATGTCCAATATCAGCATATTAGAAAAGATAGTGGCAAAGGTGAGCATGTTATCTATTATAGTACTATGACATCAGCTATGAGGCTACTCTTGTTTAAGTTGTAATGTTAATGTATGTAGGTCAAATTACATTTAACCATGCCCATTTGACATTTATCAGAAAAATCACGAGAAATGGTGCAATCTTAATTATTTACTAATAGTTTGAGTAAAATTGAAAAACATTAATTTTAAATTGTTGTAATTATATACATTTTGTTTTGGTTAGTGTCAATGTACTCACAAAATATTTTCACTTAGATGTATGTATATTAATCTTCAAACAACAATAATTTTTGAAATGAAAGTAATTTTTTTTGTATTTCTAATACTAGATGTTGACAGTGTCTGTATTGCATACATGGCAGCCCACTATGTGTATCTTTAAATCATCTCTGTAATATGTTTTTTAAACCATTTATCTTTGAAGAGGCCTTCTATGCCAAATTTCATTGTTTGCTTCTTAGAATGCTTGTTAACTGCATTGAAAATCCTTGAATGCTACCACTAGGCAAATGCAGTCACATCTCAAGCTAATACCTGTGGCCATTATATAAGATGATTAAATTTATTGCAAAGGGCAGAAGCCTTGTTGAATTAGGAGTAATATATTTTTAGCAGATTTCAATATTTAGTTGTTTTAAATATTAAAGTAGAAAATCAGCAACCATTGTGCGTTGCCATCAATGACTTATGCTAGTTATGTACATGGTCTTGAAATCTTGGGAACATTCACTAAGGCCCATGCAAGCTGAAATGGCAATAGGTAGGCCAAATCGCTCTTCAAACCGATAATGGATGGAATGCAAGTTCTCAAATGGCAAACATGGATAGGGAAGACTAAGCATAGTACAGCATCCTACTATGTGAATAAAATACCTTAGGGTCACGGGTGGCTTAAGACTGCCAGTTTGCAGTATTTTGTGGACATGAAAAAGTTCAATGTTGAACAATGTATCTATATGCTGGGATGATGATTCCATGTTAAAAACTTTACTCTAATTGCAGACCAAATTAACAATCAGTGGAAACTGTTCAGTACATTTTGTATGATGCATCACACTTGTTTTATGCCATTTTAGATCATAACTTTCAGCATAGTGTATTTTACTTCTAGACTTTGTCATTTCACACAGATAAAGTTTACTTTCTCATTATGCTAGTTTTATCTAATAAGTTTTATTCGTTGCAGGTTTTCGTTGCCGGTGTTGGAAGTTGCATTTTGCAAGGTGTCATTCAAAGAATCAAGACCACTAGACATATTGGTGTAAATAATTACCGAAATTTTGTAAATAAAAGTAGAAAAATCAAAACTGCTATTTTATTTAACAGAACAAACAACAGATCTTGTTATTCCTATATTGTTAGTGAATATTTACCACATTTCAAGTATGGCTTACAGTTATTTACAAAGTGTCTTACAAAGCAGCACATTTATTAGATAATGTTAGAAAATAACTAATGCTATTCACTTAGGGTGTGTTACAAAACACAACATAGAAGTTGAAAAAGTAGCATGCCTGACTCAAATTAAATAAAAATAAAAAAATAAATTAATTATATTGCACGCCTCATAAGCGGAGCGGTGAGGTAGTGCTCTACTCTCGACATGTCAAAAAACCCAGTCTTTCGAAACTTAAATGACGTTTTTTTTTTTAATATAACACTTACAGGATAATATGAGTGCACTAATATGAAGTTAAATAATCTGTCTAGCACATATGGTACATTTTATAAACAATTAATTTGTTTAATATAATAAATAATAACATTAAAACTAATCATTCTTGGACGTCCGTGAGTCTGTGTTTATGTGACCATGTATGTGGCAGAGAAATTGGTCGAAAAATTCATCTTACCGGAATACTTTTGTTTTTAATATATAAAGTATTACACTGTGCTGATTCCTAGTTAATATTAGCGTTCTAAGTACTGTCGTTTAATTATAATTTATAAAAAACTAATATACCACTGTATACTGTATATCTTTATATATATTTTTTATTTTTATGTTATAGTATATTTTTTCCTCACCTTATTTGTTATTTTATTTTAAAAAACTTGAGTTTTTGTTTTAGAATATTTTTTCATGTCATCTGGGTAACATTCAGTACTGCTTACCAAGTAAAAATATACACTTTTGGGATGCCTCTTAAAATTTATACACCACTCCATCTTCAGTTTCATATACAACTTTGTTTTATGTTAACTGACGCTGATGATTGGTTTAACATGATGGTCAGCCAGAGGCACTACTAATATCTATTTACACTGCCACTTAGTATATTTTCAGCATAGAAGGTGAAAGATCTATAAGGGCACTGGATTGAATCAGTTAATGGCTTTGCACATACAGCAGACAAAATTGTCATTATAATCCACAAAGGTTTCTTGAGACGCAGTTATTTCTATTGTTACACTGACTGACTAACTGTTCTGTTCATCATGCATGTCCGAAATCGGTTAGTCTGACGAGACCACTGCCTGCAATTACAAAATATTAAAACTAAGCTAAATTATGTGACCCTAACATCAGACTCAGACCACACAGTGGATTAGGAAAAATTTTTTTTTAAAGTATAACCCAATTTCACATATTTTACTGTCTCAATTCAGTACAGCAGTGCCGTTTATGATTTCGTATATTGTACATATTGAAGGTATTATTGTATATTCTATAATACAGACAAGAAAAAACACTGCATAATTCCAAGAAGAATCCTTTTAGGCACTTAAATCATTGACATCCTACTTAACGACAGCATTTAGTTTATCATCCGAAACTAATTTTACGTGGACTAGAGTAATCGAGGGTAAAAATGTATCGAAAAAGCCGTTTCATAATGCCACAGTTTTATCGATTTTGAGAACTCCGCAGTCGAGAGAAGGCAAAACTCTTGAGTAAGTCAAGACTCACAGACTGTTCCCAATAAGCCCCCTATACCCACAAACAACGTATACATACGCTGTGTAAATAAACTATACAATACTAAGAAATGCAGAAGTATTTATGTTAAAATGCAGTTAAGCTGAAAGAAACTATAAAATTACGTAAAATCTTATGAAAACTATGGAAACGATGTTTGAAATGGATACTTACTAAATAATAAAACATTAGAGAAATCATAGCAATTAGTTCGAAAAACTTATCTGTAAAACACACATCCCAAGATAAATGATGTCAAACAAGTACCTAACTGAAAATAAATTACATCATCAATTTAAACTACATACATGAATACAGTAAAAATAACTATAGGTTCATACAAACTTGTAAACAAATGTATCTATATGCAAAATTATATGAAGCACCAAAAGCACACTTGCAAAACAATTGACTGCTAGTGACAGCTTAAACTTATAAAGAATTGACTTACATTTACAAACTGCAGCTGCTCATAGTGAGCTATCAAGAGTTCCATATTTATGGACTGTTTAATAGCTCCAGATACCATAACTCACTCATTAATATGGGAAGCTTTGTGGTTACAAAATGTAGCAAGCAAGTTGATATGTGTAAACTCATAGTCTAGCAATAACCAAGAAGTAGACCGAAAAATAATAGGTGTACGTTGAAATAAAGCTTTAGACAAATTCTTCATAAAAAAAGGTTCAGTAGTCATATTTTACAATTGGTAACTTATGCCAGTCAAACTCAAATTAATTATGCTCATTTTATTTTCAATCATTTAAATATTAACTATTTTAACCTATTATTGTTTTCTTTGATTGTAATTTCCCCTTTTGTATTTTGTCACATAAGACTGAGGCTAGATCGCGTAAATACGACGTTTTTGTGCAAATTTGTGGCTAAACTATAGGAATCTAATATCTTAAGGATTGAAAAAAATATATGTTATAAAACTTGCTTTTGTCTAGTGCATTACCTTATTGAATGATTTTCATTTATTGTAATAAATTATCTGAAAGTGACCACCTTTTTTAACACTTTTGCAGATTTTTAAAGCGTGTATCGCATTGGCTGGTAATAATAGTTGGTTAAATAATTAGAATAGCTTGTTATCTAGTGCATTGACTAAGTTGAAGCAAAAAGTCAAAAAATGTGACTACAAAATGGTAAAAACGTTTAATTTCAATCAAATATTTCAACTTTCAAGGCATAATTATGGCATAAGTTACTTAACAAGCATATAACGAATGTATCTCATAGTGATGTATATGACAGTGTGTAATTTTAAGGACATTTACATGCACATTGTTGGTATTATAGAAATTAGCTTTCTGGCCTATATCACCCTCTTAATACATTTTTCAGTGAAATACGCCTACGTCTCTCGTGTGACTGACGCTGTGCCTCGAGACAATATAACGTACTTTATATACAGTTATGGTGTTAACAGTATGATAATTTACATATAGACTTGAAACTTAGCACAAACAAAGGTTCCTGTTATGTCGTAAGCAAGAACTAAGAATGGATTTTGTTAAATTACCTAATCCAGTCCGTATACGGGTTTGGTTGTTTTTTGGGTTGCTGATCACGAAAATCGCGGTTTCGCTTTCAGGAAATTGGGGCTACGCCCTTAAATTAACAAAAACTACCCCAGATAAGGGGTTTTTTCTATGTATTTGCACTTTAATTTTTAAAAAATGTAGGGCATTTAGGTCCTATTTTAACAATTTAAGTGCAAATACATAGAAAAAAACCCTATTTTGGGGTAGATTTTCGTGATCAGCGACCCAAAAAACCTAATAAGGTATTTGGCCCTAACCTGTCGTTCCTTCTATGACGTAAGCAAACACTAAGAAAGCTTGCAATATTCATCCATATTCAATTTAAAACTTGTTATTTAGCCTTTGGATAAAAAAATAAGAATTGCGTTTCTATTTCACCGTTTACGGATAATATCCTGTAGCTAGCTAGAGGGTATACTACGGGTATAAGAATTTCGTAATTTTTGTGTCTTCAAATTTTGCAACGATACGAACCTGTTATAACGTATATAGGCGAGTTCTTAGAAATGTTTCATAAAATTAATCTTTTAAGTGGACTTTGCTAGGAAAATTCGTCAATTTTAAAACTGCCCATTAATAATGGAGTTTGTAAGAAACAGCCACACAAAAGTTAAAAATGGGTTTAGTACTCTATAGAATACATATACAAATTATCGCAAGAATTTAAAATTTGCGTGCAAGTAGCATGCGGCTTAACTATTCATGTTAAATCATAAATATTATTCCAGTCGGTTTACCTGCTATTTTTGAGTTTTATAGTAAGTCCTCGTAGACGTTGATCACCTACAATTACGATTTTTGGGCGGCTGCTGCCATCTGTTGGTGACTTTATATTATTACTAAAATGCTTTGCAGCTGAGCAACAATTTCCCTTACATTATGCATTTGTGTATCTTGTCACACGGCTTTTTCTTCAAGAACATGAATAAGTAAACAAAAAGATTGGTCATTTGCCCACTGTACAGCACTTACGTCACGTATATGGTATCGATAAATGCCTAAAAGTGTCATTGGAACGGTTTTAAGAGCTGAGGAATGGGCAAGACCTAACAAACACTCTATTTCACGTGCCTACTTCTTGATGCTGCCATTGCCCTTTTTGAGTTCTCTTACGGAGCTCTGCTAGAAAAACATGTTAAAGGTTGTTCTCGCCACAACATATTTCCAGGGCTTCCATCAGTATCACTAAAAAAAATTCTTCGGTTGGAAGGATCTATAGTACCTACTACCAATGCGCTCTTCTTCAATAGAATCAAGGTTCGACAATCCAGGTATTTCTTTTCACCAGAATTTCAAATTTATGCCTGGAGGTAGTCCACAAAAAACATTCGTCAAATTAGGTCAGGTCAAACTTTTCCGTAAAAGATGACATTATAAGTTTTACGGGACTTCAGCTTTATTAAATCCTTGCTCATTATTTGAAAGCGATCGTCATGCCCTTCCCATTTCCTGGTGGGTTTGTAATGCTACTTTCTTTATGTACTTTTAAACTAATTTCAAGGTATAGCCTCCTTTGTCCAATTCTCTAAATGTACCTACGTGGCGAATTCGCAAATTATTAGGTCTTTCAAAGCATCTTGCTTTCCTCAACTGGCTTTCTTTTCTTGGCGATTAACCTATATGGGCTCTATTTTTTTGTATAATTTTATTTTTAAGCCGTTATTTTTCTAGATATTTACGTAAGCCCAGTTTCGCCACTTTGGTATTACAAAATCAATTTATTGATATATATTTTAAACTAGCTTTAAACAGCGAATTTAATAAGTATATCGGATTTTGATTTTAAGTAAAAGAACTACTTTTACGATGACTCCATTGTCACTCTTCAGACACTAGACAAAACGACAAGCAGACGCATTACCATTCCGATTTTAACCTAAAAATATTGTTTAAATCGAAAGTGTGTAGTCGTACCTTACTAAACCCAAATCGAAATGAAACAAATACAAAAATCTACCGATAAATGTAATTAAAAGCCACAAAACGACCAAAATGTCACAAACATCGAATAAAAGGACTGAAGTATGTGATAACAGCATAAACATCGTTTGTTATATCTTACCCTCTCTAACATATAATCTTTGTATTGTTGTCTCATTCTCACATCTCACCGGTTCAGAAGCGTGACATCCCTGGGAGCTAAGCCTGATATATAGGGTTGAACACTACGGATTATTTTTGAAATAAAATACTATATACTAAGTTTCACCTTCTCTTTGTTAATAAAACCCAAAACATAGGTGGTATTCTACTACTTAGTCGCAACTAATACGGCCTCACCATCATTAGGGTTAGGTCATGTATTCTATTTAGCTGGATATGCAACTGAACTGGTTATAACTACTTTCCACTGCAGTGTACGTTATCTCTTCCATGAGTGTAACAATAAAAACGTTTCTGCTACTAATCAACTACATAAATCCTGAAAATTGTCACAGAAATGGCGGTAGTGTCTCCATATATTAATTCCTATTGGTCAAGTCTAGGTAATCAAGATAGAATGCTTTATCAACAGCTTATACTTTTTTAATTTACGTTCTAAACAGACAAATAGGCACGCATTGAACAATATCACTTTAAACAATGTTAAAATTATGAGGTAATTAATTAAATATGCACACGACATGTTGAATAAGTTATCCCCGTCGAACCCTTTGCTAGTGGCAACCCTACTGCTCACCTCCCCTCTCCCATAAAATCAATATTTATAGAGGGACGATATATTTTACCTCCGGCTACACTCACCTCCACGGCTTGTCTCAACATAACTCCACAAATGACGATTGAAATAAAGTTATTCTATATTCAACATAGAATTAAGACACAATCGGCTATCGCTTATCAAGGCTCATTATAGCCGTTCGACTTCTATGTTATTTAGTATAGTAATTATTATAGATATAATCTATGCTATGACAAAACTATAAAAGTGCAACATTTAGATAAATTCTACATAAGTAAAAATATTGGTATAGTAATATAGGCTCTAGAAACTTGTCTGTTTGATGCGTGAAAACCACCAAAACAAGTTCATATACTACCCGCTAGATGTTAAACGCTCACTGTAGCCTATTGACGTTTGTAACACCGTATACTAGAAGCATTTCTCGCTGACCCTTAGAAATGAAAATAATTATTACAAATACACACACTATATAAATGATATAATATTTATTAAGACACATTTTTTTTAAATATTTGTATCGCAAAAATTTTTTAACCAAAAATGGTTCAGGTACATTGGGTTGGAAATAAGGCGAACAGAAGTTCGGTGGTCAAAAGTAGCCGTGGGCATCAATTAAGCAATTCAAGCAGCAGAACACACACAGGAAGGCTTCCCTTTTAGCGGTTTAATAGCGCTTGCGAGTTTGGGATCGTCAACTATCCTCACAACTTGTCTTTGAATCGAGTCAAAAGAGGCGATCTGGGTCGAAAATAGTCTTGCTTTCATAATAAACATGCTGCTTGAACTACCCAAACCCAGGGGGTGTTTTCTAAGATGGAACTAGTTTATTATAATTGAAGACTTCGTTTAAAAAAGGTCGTTTTTGACCGACCTAAAAAAAGAGCTTAATAATTTAACCAGTATGTATGTTTTATTGTGCGAATTCCATTATATTATTATATTTTAGTCTATATGGGCTTCTGAACAAATGTGCCAAATTTGATAAGTGTATATACATATGTTGCAAAATTTATGCAAAACTTGAGAACTATAATAGTACTTGGAGGGGATTTTGAAAAATCTGGAGTACTTGGGTCTTACGTTCTCAGGATGCAACAACTGTAGAGTCTGGAGATCTCAAGACTGTTCGGAAAGATTTTATACAAAGGGCCACTAGTATAAAATCGTCCCTACGTAAAACCTCATTTATTGTTTTATGCCATAAAATTAATATAATACTTAATAATCTCTGTACCTAAGAGATTGATTGTTTGGTTAAACCAACTCAAGTCGATTCGCGGTAAGTACCCACCGATGCATGTGCCGTGGGCTAGGTAATGTTTAGAAAACTACTTATGCTAACAAATAAATATAGATATCCTTTTATTTTGTTTTTGGTTTCCGTCGCAACGCAGATCATTCAATTGACTTAATTTTTAGCTAAGGGGCAGTTGAAAGGGTGAAAAAGGATAAAGGATAATTTATCCATCCCAATCGAGAGTTCTTATGGGAATTTTTTTTTGGTGGCGATACCGCGGTACACTTTTACATTGCGTGATCATAAGTGACATATATTTATTTCTCATAAGTCGTATATCACCAACTTTAGAGCTCTAAATATTCTGCGTTGTTTTTGGCGAACTAATAGACAGTAAGTCAGAAATCAGAATTGGTCAGTGGCACAGAATAATGTTGTAACCTATGCCAATGGGAAATAAATAGTTCTCTTTATGCCCATATGTAGCGCTGGTATTTTCTTTACTTAAAGTCATTTTAGCATTACACTAGGTACTCGTACTGATATTGAGTTTTGAGAGTAACCTAGCTAACTAAAATTCTTCGCTACGGAACTTTTATAATATTTTACCTACATATACAGTCACACCAAAATCGCACAAAGCTAGTCCCAAGACACCGGAAACAATATATCAAAGTACATCCGTCTCTTTCCGACAATATTTCACATATTCACAAATACGGTAAACCTATGTTCGACGTGTAGAACACTTCAAACGAGCCTTTTCGATCTTAAGCTACAGGAAGACTCTGTGCCACACAGAGCCGTGTTTTACTTAGAGTTTAGAATCAATCGACACTCTGCTTGTTCTTGTTGGAATACAAAGTTGTGCCGGTCATTGCTCCTCATAAGAATACTGACCAGTTAAAGAGATCCCCTTAGTTCTTTCATACCTTAGGTAGAAGAGGTCAATGAGACGCGTAAGACTGGATGTTGAGGAAGTCATTCCGTTTGTCGAAAAGCGTGAGATGGATTGAAAGTTTATATTTGTGCTGATTTTGGCAGATTTTATAGATTTTTGTTATAAAACAGTTTCATGGAAGCAAGACAAAGAAATCGTTTAAAATAACATGAAACATAGGTACTTTATATTTATTATTTCAATAGTTGCGTGGTCTTTGTTTTAACACGTGCAATTTAAGAGCATAAATCCAGACAAATTCTGCATACGACGCGGAATATGAACGTAATATGAGCTAAAAGCATATTTTTTGTATTGAAAATTAACTAACAGACCTAGGTTTTGTAGTAAACAATATTATAATTAACTAACAGACCTAGGTTTTGTAATTAACATTCAATATCATCAATATCATTTTTGAAGACCTATCCATAGACACACGTACGAGTTTGATGAAAAAAATATTTTTGAGTTTCAGTTCTAAGTATGGGAAACCCCCAAAATTTATTGTTTTTTTCTACTTTTTTGTGAAAATCTTAATGCGGTTCACAGAAAACATCTACTTACCAAGTTTCAACAGTATTGTTCTTATAGTTTCGGAAAAAAATGGCTGTGACATAACGGACGGACAGACAGACAGACATGACGAATCTATAAGGGTTCCGTTTTTTGCCATTTGGCTACGGAACCCTAAAAATTTCGTGCCACGTTGTTTGTCCGCGATGAGCTCCTAAACTAATGAACCAATTTTGATCAAACTTCGTAACTATCTGTTCTTTGATCCAACTTAAAAGATAGGATAGTTTTTATCTCGATCTGTTAAGTGCGAGCCGGCTCAAGCACTTTAGGTAAAAACCAACGTTCGCCGGGTTACAGAGGGACGGCAGCGGAACAACGTTCGCCGGGACCGCTAGTTATTATATAAATTTTAGCTTAATTATATGTACCGTTATAAACATAAATTGAAATTTAGCTAAAGTAACTTTGTAATTTGAAGAGTTTCAATAAATGATCGTTCTGTATAAACAAGAAAACCGGTTAAGTGTGAGTCTGGATCGCATTATTAGGATTCCGTACTAAAGCAACAAACAGTAGTCATAGACCATCGTAAGTATTTATTTCTGTTGTCAAAAAAACATCCTTCTTTTTCTTTTGCGTCGGTTAATAACTTTTTCACTTAAACATAATGTTTTACGGGGTTCTTACCGTGATTAGCCGAGGGGAGCCTAGGAGCTCCTGATATTTCGGTGCTGTGGCAAGCACCATGATCGCGGGATATAACGTTAAGGACCCCGTAAAACATTATGTTTAATAGTGATATTAACCCTGAATGTTAAAATTAAAACAATACTTTTCGCTTCACTAATAAACTTTAAAAAAACCTGCAGTTTTCCTATACTCTATAATAATTACTAGCCTCAACAAGCATTCATTTAAAACCGACCCTATTAAAATTTAGCTTTAGGAACCTAAGAGAGCTAGGAGTGTGGGAAACGGTCAGTTTTTGCACATGTTTAACATTTCAAAGAAAGAGAAGGATTTGATTGAATTTAAGTCAAAATTAATTCAATTTAAAGTACATTGGATTTTTGGGAGCGGAGGTATAAGAGGGTTAGAAAATGTGGTCCTAAGATTTGCTGTATATTTAGATATTATTATGTTGTTGTTAAAGTAGATTTTTGGGGTTTTTTCACTTATTGGTGGAGTTTTGAAGTTTTCATAAAATTTGTTCAAGGTCTCCGACTGGACACAGGAAAACTTAGTCCAATTCAGCCCAAGATACAAACAAGTATGCCCGTTCACCGCAGATGAAACCCAAATTTTACCCTCAACACGCTTTTAATCATCTCCAAGAGCATAAAGATCCTTGGTGCTGACATCTCCAGTGATGTTCAGTTACGAGATCATTTGGAAGATATGATGAAGCTAACGTCCAAAAAATGCACAGAGCGAAGTAGTATTTCATCTGGGGGCAAAGGTTCTGCATATAATTCGTAGGTCCAGTCCCATATGGAGTGCTGCTGTCATCTCTGGGCGGGTGCACCCGGATACCAGCTTGGCCTTTTTGACTCGGTTCAACAACGGGCCGAAAGAATTCTTAAAGATCCTGAACTCGTTACTCGTATCGAACCAGAGAGTTTGCCTCGCTGTTTGTGTTCTATCGCTTATATAATGGGCTGTATTCTGAAGAATTATTTGAAGTTATATCCACAACTACTTTCGCCATCGGCAAAGAATTGATCCTCTTACCTAGGAACCTAAATATTCACGTACAGTGCGGTTTAAGAGAAACTTCCTTCCATGAGCTCCATGACAATGTTTTCGCTATAGAAACATATAGAAAATATGGAATGTTTAAAAAAAATAACCTATTAGAATGTAAGTACTTAATATACTGACTGACGGACATTAACTCTAGTCCCAGAACAGACGGTGAAACGCAACTGCAACGAAACCCTTTTGAAGTAATTGGTTTGAAACTAGTTTCAGACGTTATCGACACACGGCACAACCTAAATAATTGTACCACAATGTGATGAAATTATCACAATCATTTCAGTTTCTTTGAGAATAGACGCGTGTAAAATGTCTGAAGTGTTGAAGAAGTTGTGGTTATGTATTTGTATATTCATTACTTTTCCAATTTCTGCCCATGCTTTATCAGTGTCAGTTCTGCTTGAGTAGCTCGATAGTGTTATATTGTACAAGCAAGGATACTTCTTATCTTCCAACACAAATTGAATGTTTTAATTTTCGTCATCAGCCATTCTGTTGCATCGAAGAAAACCGCGAAACGATGAAACGCAAACACGAGTTTCCTGCACGCCGGTTTCAATGCGACTGATTTGCAATGCGTTTCAAATTGGTTGCGTCATGTGAGGTCTCTCAAAGGAATCCATGGCATAAACTCAAATGAAACTCAAAAGTAACAAGGAGTTGCAGTTGTGTCTCTTTTGCGTTTCACCATGTGTTCTGGGCCATAAGGTTGCGTTTTAGCTACGAAACCCTAGAAAACGGCCGAGTGCGTTTTGTACAATGTACATGCTTAAATTTTCATCTTTGAGTTTTATAGTGTGACACTAAGTATACAACATAGTTCATTGCGTCACCATTTATGTTCAAGGATAAATTTCCTGCCGATAGCGAGCGGTGCGATGGTAGAAAGTAGCAGTAGGCATCATTTCAAACAATTCTTTACAACACAAATCTTTTATTATACACGCTAGAGAGGCAAAGATTGTCCTGAGACTTAAATGTCCAATACCACTCACGATTTTGGGGTCGTTTACTATTCTCTCGGCTCATCTCTGAACCGAGTCAAAAGGTCGAAGTTGGCATTCAGTCAAACGCACCTACGCAGAGACGGCAGCAGTATTCCATGTAGGCCCGATATGAATTATAAAGGTGTACAACGGTTGAATTGAAGGCGTAGATTAATATTCATATTTTTCTGTAAAATGCATAGTTTTGGAATAACATGCGAAAAACGAAACAATATCATACTACGTAATATACATTATGTACTCCACCTCTCCTCTCATGATATAGGCTACTTGAAAACGTCAAGTGTGAGTTGGGTTTTTTCTACGTATAATTCTTTTGTACTTGTGTTTGTCACGTAACTCCTAAACGGCTAGAACGATTTCGATGACATTTTGTCCGAATATTTCAATGGGTTCCTGGATGGTTTGACAAACACAATTGGACCCTCTAAACAGCAGGAAATATTATAATAATATATTTTGTGTATGTTTGAGTGGGTCACTGCAAGGTTTGAATTCACACAAATGGACCCGGTAGGTGGCGCTGCGATCGGTGTGTCACTGATCTTTTCCTAAACGGCAAAGATGTAGAATTAAATAATTTAGACATAGAGGCCACAGTAAACAGTGAGATATCCAAAAAAGATGACTCAACCGAAGATTCAGTAAGTAACCGAAGTATGTAATTATGAAATCGCAGATTTAAAAAAATGTAAATGTTATATTTAATATAACATATTTAATGTGGCGTTGCTTTTCCGAGCTGAACAACGTCTGCCGGGTCCGTTATATTATAAATGCGAAAGTACCACTATCTGTCTGTCTGTTTCCTCTTTACGCTTAAACCGCTGTACCGATTAAAATGAAATTTGGCATGGAGATAGTTTGAGTTTCGGGGAAGGACATATGCCACTTGAAAACGTCAAGTGTAAGTCTTATTTCATAATTGAGGAGTTGCCGCTAAAATCCTACACCGATAACCGAAATTAGGGCGGATAAAACCGCGGGCAAAAGCTAGTAATATTATAAACGTGAAAGTTTGGATGTTTGTTACTCAATCATGCTTCAATCATTGAACGAATCGGGATAAAACTTGACACACATAAGTTATCCCGAAAAATCCCGCGATAACAACTTTAACAGAGCTTAAACGAACTATAGCTACAGCTTGCGTCCGTCCGTCTTTCTGTCTGTCTGTCTGTTACCTTTTCACAGCTAAACTGCTGTAGAAAATTAAGATGAAATTTGCCGTGGAGAAAGTCCCGGGAAATGACATAAGCAACTTGAAAACTTCAAGTGTGAGTCGGTTTTGTTTTTATAATTGAGGAGCTGCCGTTGAAATCCTACACCGATAGCCGAATTTACGACGGTCAGAACCGCGGGAAAAAGCTAGTTTTATATATATTTATAACCGCCTTAGGGCGCGTTCGTTTTGGGATTAAGAGTTCCCACGATTCACAACACCTATCGTTCGCGTAGCTTTGAAATGTTACTAACAATTTTTTTTGTTTTGGTTGACGTACTTATACTACGATAATAACACACACACTACCATAAACAATGAATATGTGTAGACAGTTTGACAAATTATCACCATAACCCCACCTCCAGACATGGGTCTAAAGTTTCAGTAGCAAAAGTGACAAAAATACTAAAAATTTACGTAACATTTACTTTAACGAACGCTTGACAGTTTGTTACAGAACAGATGATACTTAAATTTTGATATTTTTGATACCAATACAAAAAACGAATGCACGATAGGTGACAAAAGTAACGAAAATAATGATTCTTCATCCCAAAACAAACGCGCCCTTAGTCGATACACTGCATCGGAAGTAATGTGCGGCCATAGGCTCACGTAGGGCCCAAGTAACACAAAGAATAGTAAATGAATAATATTTTTGTACATTGGCTGAGAAAAAATACTGTAGGTATAAAGGCTGAATAGGCACCATTACAGTTACTTACTATACCGCTTAAATTGGCACAAATTATTCAGCTACAGGTTCACATTGCTGTTGAACAACGTTATAATGGGTATTGGGGGTAACAAGATTGAAAAGCAGCAAGTTAAGGGAGTACGAGTTACACCTTATTCAGACACAGTACGCGTAGTGCACCCTAACTTATCCTACTAACTATGTATGTCTGGATGGATGTTTGTTACTCAATAACGCTTCAGCCACTGGACGGATCG
This sequence comes from Apoda limacodes, assembly GCA_946406115.1. Taxonomy (NCBI): domain Eukaryota; kingdom Metazoa; phylum Arthropoda; class Insecta; order Lepidoptera; family Limacodidae; genus Apoda; species Apoda limacodes. Next base: position 47,352,669 of record OX291540.1, read on the forward strand.
GGATGAAACTTGGCACACCTATAGATTAGGTCCTGGAATAGCACATAGGCTTTTTATCCCCAAAAATTCAAAAGTTCAGGTAAGAATAACTATAATTGAGCTTAAACGAACTATAGCTATAGCTACAGCTTGCTATAGCAAACTTCATTAGTATAATTAAGAAGTTCCAAGCCGATAACCGAGTTTAGGGCAAAATCTAGTTTAGTTATAAAGCTAAACGTTCACCCTTTCCTGTTTAAAAACGAACATTATATAAAAATATACTTAAATGTATGTGCTTTAAGTAATCATTATTAAATTTCAATTAAGTTATTGAAGTGCAAATACAATTTTCGCTATAAAGTCGTAAAAAATGATTGGAAATGCAAGATTACTGCCAAACACATACCCATATTTCTCAGAAAATTTTCATCCGCTTCGAGAATAATAAGTTTTTATTAAAAATATAAAAAAGTCAAAACCTTTGGGCAAACCTTTTTCAGATTATTTTTTGTTTTTATGACATACTTTAAATCTATACCTGCTAATAAGTTTAAAACAACTTCTGGGAGAAGTCTTATTATGTTGTATATACTATTTATTTCTTTATTTCATATTAGAAATATAAAATATCCGGATAGAGTAGAATAATTATAGTTTAGACAAATTCAAAAAAGACTTTAATACTGCAATATTATTTCTATGGGCTGCACAATGACTGACTTGTGTCTTGTTAATCAAACTAAATCGCGAAAGAGTGTAACATTTGAAGTATTATATCGCAATATACTGTTTTTTAGATGTATACTAGTTCACAATATCAATTACAAAATTGCTGTATCTTGTTAAGCGTAATAAGATATGTGAAGTTTTCTTAAAGAGCTTTAGTGGCGTTCAGGTATACTTCTAAACAGCCGCTAGTCGGGTTGTAACAATAGCAATATAGAGACTGATTAGCTAGGAAAGGTTTCCTTTTGCTGTATAATACACTAAATTTACTTCATTATACGTCTTGTTGACTGTATAATAGTTGACTCAGACTCTCTTAAGGTAAAATATAGCGATATATAGGTTTACATTTACCCTAATAAGCAGCCAATAACATATTTTCCTCTCTTAATCTGCCCTTATTCAGCTATTAGAAATAGAAGCTGCTGAAAGCTAAACAGTAACGTTCACAATGTACCCTAAAACGCCCATTGCGTTATAATGGTGAAATTATTAACCAAAGTGCAGTTCTTATTCAGATTACAGCGTTATAAGTCACTTAGAAAATCAATAAACAGCCTTGTGAACCGCGGGGTTCAGAATAAGTGAGTAATTACGCTGCCTTATGTGTTATTTGGGTGGTGATTGATTAGTAAAAAGAGTTTGTCTATAAGCCTTGACTCTATAAACTCTACATATTGGTTAAAACTTGCCGTTTAACGTTTGTGGAACTATTATGTAAGTCTATAAGGAATAGTTTGTGCCAAAATCACGAAACAGAAAAGCTAGTCCTAATCCTACTAGTACTATAATTAAATATCGTAGTACCTACTCTTAAATTATTATTTTATTTGATTTGATATGCGTTTTATTGAAGTTGTAAATTTTGTAAAGTACCGAGCTAAAAGGTGGGGTGGTTATAAATAAGGTACAGTTAGGAGCACTGTGGATTTGGAACAGGCCCCGTGGGCACAATGTGAAACTCAGTTGGGGATATGGCTCTAATATAAAAAATAGTTTTCTTAATAAAAACATTATTCTAACTTCAAGTCCACTAAAAAAGTAAGCATTTAAAGCTGACTTATTCACATTACATTCATCTACACGTTTATTTGCCTTGAAGTCGATTGCCATTGCCCCTAAAGCAGAAGTACTGACAGAACATTAAACTACTGAACTTTATCTATTACCTGTTTTTACTTGTCTTTATTATTGGCAATAGTTTTCAAGACGAATAAAACTTGAAGCCGAATGTTTTGTCAATATGTCTGCATTAGGGACTTGTTTATGTTCTTACAGTCCTAAAGTCAAATCGTTGTTTTACCTTTTGATATTTTAGTTATAATATCACTACGTTGATCTAAATAAAGGCTTTTATGATATTCATTTCAAATATCTATTAATTTTTAAGCGGCCGCTGATAGTGATGCACTGCGGCATTAGATAGAATGCAATGTCCCGCAAAAAATGCGGGACTTTGCGTTCTACTTTATGTATAATAATTTTTTATGTATTTTTTATGTATAATAAATGTAAACGATTTAAGAATATTAAATTAGCCTACCCAGAGGCGGATCAAGCGGGGGGCGATCGCGGCGAGGACCTTAGGACGGCCGAGGAAGAAATGAATTGTAAATTTTTTTTTTAAATATATAACTGAATAAGTGCACGACCTGTGTCTATTGGGTTACTTGGGATTGCATATTTAATTATTCAAAAACTGCACGAGCTGGGTCGATTGGGTAACTTACGTTTGCAGATTCAAAGTTCAAAAAATACATTCAGATCTTATGATCACCCCCTCTAAACTTTTGTTCTGGATCCGCCCTTGTTGCTACCATGTGTACTTGAACTAATAACATAAAATTTTTTGATGAAAACACAGCAACTTTGTGTAAATCAACACAAAACAACAATAACTGTGACGATTTTATTAAAATTAGTTAGGTACTTCGGTTTTATTTTCTTAGTTCTATTTTAGTACCATGAAGAACCTTTACATAAATGTATAAGCATAAATATATTCATGTTTCTGTGGAAACATCTGTCAAGACAACTGTAATATTTGTGCTTATTTATAACCTACATTGATTAAATTAATGCACGATACACAATGTTTTGGAGCTGTGTAGGATTGTACTTGCCTTTTTTATGACATACATATAAAATTACAATACCAAAGAAAAATGTTAACTCTAAAAACTGACTTAGTTATGAAATAAAAATACTAATAATAATAGTAACAAATATTTTAGACAATAGATAATAGATATGTTCCAATAGTTAGTAAAGAAAGTGTAAAAGATTCGTTTTAATTACAATAATTCCAAGGTAACGTTAGCTTGGAATTACAAGCTGGTTAAATCGCAGTTCATACTTAGCTATAGTAAGTGAATCTTTATAAGTAACTTAATATATTTTAAATATGTATTAATCTGAATGTAAGTTTGTATTTGTTGACTTACAAATGGAGACAAGAATAATATGCATCACATACCATACATGCATATAAATAAGTCAATTTATTAACATTGACAATCAAAAGACTTTTAGAATACATATTACACTTTTAGCTTAAATAATTGTTAGCAACAAATGTCTGAAAAATCGACTTTGCTTTCTCATAACTAAAACTATGTCTATTTACACCAAGTATAGTGAACACATCAGATTTCCCCACTCACTCTACATGAAGATAGATAATATGAGAAAAAAAAATTAAAACCACGCAACAACTATAAAACGAGTTAACTATAAGTTTAGTTATGTAGGTAGGTACATAGCGGCTTAGGCCTATACTTAGAGAAACGAAGCTTAGGCCATAGTACAACGCGCTGGACATGTACAAATAGGCAGACGTTGTCGATGTAGTGGCCACTCGGCTGTCATAGTTTTAAAGGTGACCATGAGACCTTGGCTTAATGACAGCTTCACCATTACAACAGCGAGAACCAACGGTTTAACGTGCCCTCCAAAGCACGAAGGAGTTTATAAAAATGTGCCACTAGGTAGTCTAAAGTCTGATTACGCCTGACAATACTTTACTTCGCACATCGTTTCCAACTAATGTACTAACCTACTTACTTACTTATCTACCTTTTATTTGCTTTGCTGTATTCGGGTAAAATTAGAACCAACTGCATTGTATATACCTATGTGTGGTAGTTAGATATATATTTTTATTTATCTTCGTATTGTGAATTATCCATTTGCCAAGAAGCTTCCTAACCAGGAACATAGGATATAGGTATTATACGAATTTTCTTCAAGTGCCTATAAGTAAAAACAGACATTTTAAAATTTACAACACGGTCGATGTTCGCGTAAATCAATGTCGCTTACACTTCGTTGCATTGCCGATGAAACATACGCGAAAGAGACAAAACCATAGCATTCGACTCATAATGCGGGCTACATTTTAACACCGGCCGTTTGTACTGACTGTTTTCTTTCATCCCCACACAGCCAACGCGAAATCAATACAATAAACCGGCTCCAAACGACTTAAAACTTGTCGATGGATGACCCGTCAAAACTGATTTGAATAATTGTTAAAATAATACCACATAACGCCAGAACTAAGCAAGTTGCTTGAAAAATTATATCACCGTCGCATTTAACGGGAAAAATTAGCCTAGAAACGTATGCAATACGTTTAGAAAGCGAGTTGTAATGGCAGGACGCCACATCGTTTAGGCTTTGAGCGCTCGAGGGACGCTACGAATGTAATCTGCGATCAAAATGGAAGTCCGTCGGCCATCTTAGGTCTGCCGCGAGCGAGAGAGCGTTCTCGGTCCGCTCCGGGAATTTGGGAAATTGGTGTTTTTTTGTTGTAAAGAGAGCAGTATATAAGAGGTCGGTAGGCAGAGGACAGAACGGGTGCGGGACGCGGGGCGATCTCCGCACAGGCAAAGCGGTGTGAAGGGAAAGAACTGCGGTCGGAACACGAGGGTGAAATTGACGCGGGATTTGTCCTGAGATATTGTGCAACAATCATGAATAAATTTGTCACAAAACGTTTTTATTTTATCTTATACATGAACTAATATTGTACAGTTTTTAATGTAACAATAATATAATATAAAAGTTATAAGCTTTACAATAATATATTTAAAATAACACATCTTGAATCCATGGAATCACAAAACATTACTAAATAAATCTTCTTAGTTCAATAACGATCTAAAGTCAAAAACAAATATCAGTAAAATAGCTGTTATTATTATCTCAACATCGATCTCCGTTCTCCCAGTACCTCGTAGACCGGTCACCTATCTTTCATTGCACGTACGCGAGGTGCGCGGGGGGGCGGTCGCCGCGCGGCATACGCGGAGCCATCTTGCTAGCGGTCGTCGAATCGCTCGCGTCTCTACTCCACAAATCGTCTTTAATTCGCACTAATTAGCCATTAAACACAACAAAAACAATATAAATAAGTGATAAACTAAGCCAGAATAGTGCCCCGGACATTGTGTTAATGAAAATTTGCTGTCATAAATTATGTGTTGTTGTTTTGTGTGTGTGTGCATTCCGACTGTCTAGGTGAGTAGTCAGTCTTTGTGCGCGACAATTATCATTCTGATCGATTCGGTCGGCGCGGGGGTGTGCAACCGGCCCGTTTTATATCTTTTGTTGTTTTGTAACTCTGTGAAATCAATAATTTTAGTGGCGGCCACTCGTTTTGTGTGACCCTTGTGTTCTAAAGATTCTCTTTTGACATTTTGAATGCTGTATGTGATTATAACTGTTTTCACTCAGTTACTATTCAACGAATTTTCTCAGTAACCGATCACGGATTAGAACAGCACAAGCCTTGTGTGACTTGGAACTGTAGTGTTAAATTAAACTGATAAACTTTAATAGGTGCTAATCACTTTTGTAACTAGAACAGGTAAGCTGAAATCTTTTTACTAAAAGTAGTTAAGTAGTTCTTAATCATCATTCTAAAGTACATGCATTTATCTAACTATCTATAGGTACATACCTACAAGCAGATTCTGATTGCTTTGAATTCCACCCCATTTCTATGAATAGAACTACCAGGTGTGTGACCTCATAGGTACGACATATTGCTTCTACATTAGGATATTAAGTAATTTTTTAATGGCTGATTTCATTACAAGTAGTCTCATGGTATCATGCATGTGTATAGTACCTAATCGCAGTTAATTTAGGTCAAGTACCAAACCATGCTTACACACGATGCAATGTTTGATGCAGTACTTGATGTCACTAGTAACTAGAAAGTAGTCTTGCCATGTAAAGTGAATTTCACATTTGAACTGAATGAACTCCCTTCTATTTCTGTATTCCTATTACTGATCGGGTTGTTAAAAGCCATCTAGGTATTGAACCCAAAATCGAATTTAGTAGAAGTAGTAAATTCGTGTAGAAAAAAATCAAGATATTTCAATTATTACTAACTGATACTCCAAATATCAAATCGAGTCCAATATATTTTTAAACCTATTATGTTATATGAAACCTTTTGAATTATTATTTTATCTTATACTATTTATATTTTATCATAGTTTTAAGTATTAAATAAATTGTATATGTTTATATAATACTTTTAAATATGGTTTTTATGTTATGTTGCAATGAATTGAAGGCAAATAAAATTTTCGTAATTCCTGTTACATTCTTGCATCAGAATTCAGGAGTTGTATAAAATAATCAAGCGCCTATCAAAAACAATGAAGATAAAACGAAACTCAATTAAATTCTTAGTAAAATTCAAAACAACTGAAGCATGAAAAATTTAGGCCAAATTATCTCTCATTCATAACGAGACGTACTCAATTATGAAAGATTTAATTTATTTATAATATAAATCGTATACATACATGTATCCACACGCTTAGATAACCGAACATTACATCATGTCCTGATAAATCACAATGAAAATAATTCGTAAACAATATAAACAAAAGAATATTATTTATAACAATGACGATCAACTTTCGATTCCTACAATTCGAATAATTGTTTACGAAACGTATTGTCAATCAAATACATTGCGTTGGTAAACCATTTTGTAAATTTCGAGCACAACATTAACCATCATGGCGGATACGTAAGCACATCGAGCATGAAATAATTGCATTCGTTCACGAGCACGCCTTGTGAACGGCCTCTTGCCTTCATATCCACTAGATATAGTTGCCTACGTACTTTGACTATAGTTACCACCTATCGTTATTACCCGAACGCTTAGAATTGTGGGACCGGAATCGCTGTGCTAGTATTATTCTGAGCTCATCTCAATTTCGTCGTATTGTATCTCGGAGACAAGACGGGTCATCATTTTTTTTGGCTTGAGGTGCTCCGACAACCGACAACCGCTTATTATGCGGCCGCTCAAGAACGTCGTTTTTTAAGTTCTTCACATGTATATCCCGATGTCGTCCATAAATTGTTTGAGTAAGCTTTTAAATGCTGATTCATCAGTCATTATGAAATGAAAGATAATGTCGAGCAGAGTTTTTTTGCATAAGATTGATCATTTGTTAAATTTATTCATTTTATGATGATATAATTTATTTATACAATTTAAATAAGGTTAGAATAAAATGTATATATGCATAGCTTTATTGCAGTTATAATATACCTATATGTACATTAGGAACAGAATTATTTACATGAACTGTTTCCGTGTTTTATAGGAATAAGGTAAATGTTGTTATGAATATACATGGCGGTAAATTTATTCTACACACTCTTACTACGAAGGTACAAGGAAAAGTTTGCAAATTTCAGGATTCGGCATTACTTAATAATATTTTTTTTTAATACACCAGCCAGTATGTGTCCTATTAACAATATTTATTGAATAAGTACAACATTGGAACAAGGAAAAAAAACTGGTTGCCTGTAAAGTCGGTATACGGGCGAAAGTTTTACGTGACAATGATTTTATGTCTGTCTCTCTCGCTCTTAGGCGGGCGCGTGCCTCTCACTCGCTCTCATTGTGAGCGCATAACGTGAGCGGAGCGTAACGCAGTTTCTTGAAGTGTCACCCGGCAAACCAATTTATAAGACGTTGTCACGTCAAAAGTTCTCGTTTCATAAAGAGGTTCTTATCTTTAACAAGACAATGACTGTCGTAAAAATAACAGTAATACTGGTAATACGCGGAATCAGCCAACCATGGAGGTTGGTTTAAGTAACACCGCACACGTCTTGCTTTCCAACAAAGGCGTTAAATACACTATACGACATGTATATTACAGTGAATTCTTTTATGACAAACATCGCAACAAAACACAAATCACGGCTGAGTGTATAGTTGGAAATCTGTAAAGTAACAAAAAGGCCTTTTCCTAGATTTAAGCTGTTAATATTATACTAGCGTGTAATATTGATCTAATGCATAATTCAGCATCAAAAATACTTAAAAATCGGTAACAAGTATTTAATGCTGAAGCAATGGATATTGTAAGTTATTGGTGCTGGTTTGGAACGGATTTATTATTTAGTTTTAATCTAGTATTATCGAGTATGGTACATGATATGCGAAATATGTTTAACGATGGTATTTATCTTTTAGAAGTTTTGAATAAACTATGAGTCTAATTTAAAGTTGAGCTCTTATTAAAACTAACACAGATAAAGCTCTACTCATACACGACTCAAAAAAAACATGCTATAAAAATATATTTTCACTAGACTTCTGTAACAGATGAAAGATTATTTTCCATATATTTAGCAAATAAAATTAGTTTAATTTTTATGAAGACGTTAATTATGATTTTAGACTTTTAGACCACGATTGAACATTAGCTTCCCCTCTGTAGCCGCAAAGGCAGTTCTACAGTACTAAATGCTCTTGCACTTACATCTAGTGGAGTCCTAAGAACCGAACCAGTCCATAGTTGTAACCCATGAACCTTTCTTCCACATAGGAGGAAGAGAATATCGCTTCAACGAGTGATGTGGCTGACATATTGACGCTAAAGCTTGCTAATTGACTTTGAGCTTATTTACGAGGCTAACACCTAGGGACTACGTTTCTGAACCGTGTCATCATCAGAGAATGTAGCCCCACACTAGTTTTAGATTTTGGTGCTGAGGTATTTGAAACGTCACCCAGCTGAGATCCAACTCTGTGATCTCATTCTCTTAGTTTAAACTATTAACGAGGTTGGATTTACCTAACTGCATCTCTTGCCTTAGGTATATTCGTCAATGATTTCGAGTATAGCATTCTCAACAATCCTAAAATTATATGCCCAATCCCCGACATAGAAAACGTAGAAATGAGTAAATAATGGTCCTGTGTCCTGAATACATTTTATATTCATGTTTACTAGTAATTACTCATACGATTGGTGTATATTAATTCTCTTAAATTTGCTTAAGATTTATTCAAGTTTGTGACCCGAATTTCTCGATATTTAATAATTTTAAAATCATGAATGAAAGTCTGCTTGGAAACAAAATTTTAAACTAAAATATTTATGCTAACGTCGACTTCTACTGTCTTTCAAACGTTATGTAATATTATATTTGTTTTGACATGAAAGATTTTGTTACAAGAATCTGAGTATCACCTTTTATTTTTATTAAGAGACCATCCATACGTTTATAAAGAGCAAATATGAGATCATTGACCTTGATTAATTCTAGATGCTGAGTTAGTAAATGAGGATTCTCTATTGGCTAATTAATACATGTTTGTTTACTTTCTAACTAACCCTCATTTTTTTTATGACTTATGCAGGTTTTTTTACAAAAAGCCAGTACCTACATGAATTAACAATGTACAGCTAGTCGTAATAATGCATACATAGCTTATGGGTCAAAACTGTATCCAACCTATTCTTAAAATCACTCACTTTACATTAGCATTTTATTAATATTTTACCTTTGTCTTGAATCAACATAAGCTGCAAAATATATCATTTATACCTTACCTTATGATGATAGTGACTGTTTGTTTTGTTAAGTAAAAATAACTATTCAAAAGTAGTTCAGTGGTTTATATTCTCAGTTAGCAAAGTATGCTAACTCGAGTTAGATTCTCATATTATGTATTTTTTTGTTTTCTTATACTCTGCCGTCTTTATGTTTTTGATAGTATGGTTAATTTTAACATTTAATTATAGATTGCTCATTAAGGGTCACTAAAAAATAAGTAATTTTTAAGAAGACACCAGATATAAGATAGTCGAGTTTCTTAATAAAACTATTGCTTTTCACATTTACTTATGTACCTTCTTCCTTTTAGCTTCTTTGCTGTTACTAATCTTAAGAATTATTACCTAAAGCCTAGGAATTCATTTCAAAAGGAAAAGAAAATTGAACCTTATAATTTTTAGAAACCTAGCATTTTCTATTTGGCGATGCTTCTATATATTTTTGGTTGATTTATCAGATCATGTGATGCCTTGAACACTTAGAAAGTTATAATATTAAAAGCAAAATTTACTTTTTTTTTTTTGACAAACGACAAACGATTTGTTTTAAAGTATCAAATAAAGAATATATCCAACATGTGTCCATGAACTCAGCTGCTGTTTGTGAACATCAAATTTCCTTTGTGACGCATTAATCGATACGTCCAGTGTTGCCAGAATACTTTTTGCAAGCCCACTAGATGCAGGTCCTAAAACCACCAGATTTTTAAGCGCATAATATGAGACCACTAAATTATAAATTTGTATAAAAAACTAATTATTACTACTAATAAAAAGTTAAAGAATATTGAGTCAATTCAGTGATAGTTAATTTTGTAGAAACAAGGAAAACTACTTAAAACCAGCTTTTAAGGTCAGAAGCAACTTGAAGCCTGTACTGAGGTGTAAACGTGTACTGACGTTTCGGTATATTTATTATTAATAATAATAATAATAATAATAACATCATTATAATCTACATTCATTTATTATAAGCGATCTCTTCCTTATCTAAAAGTCTGTCCTATATAGGGCCTGTTTTTTTAGCTTGCAATTTTTCGCAAATAGATTTTTCAACAATACAGTAAGAGACAGCACGAAAGCAAATGCAACCTAAAATAGCTAAAAAGTCATGCCCATAGTATTTTTTTAAAATTACTAGAAATTTGTGGCCCTAGTCTTTATCTAGCGAACTACGGGAGTGAGTTCACGTTCGTTCGTAGTTCACGGGGATAATAATTAATGTCACCAACATTTAATTTTATTTATGATAGGGATATGTGATGACTAGGTACTAGATTAACTGAGTGCAATATTGTCTTTATTTAGCAAAATTTTTCTTTGTTTTTCAAAACTAGCAACCTAAAAATTGCCTACTAAAAATCCACTAGCCATTAGATACAAATTTTGCCCACCAGCAGGGGGTCCCAAACCATCAGATCTAGTGGTGAAACCACTAAGTTGGCAACGCTGGTAAAGTCGTAGGCGTCCGTCTGTTTTACCCTGTGTTGAGTTTTACATATTACCCTCTGATTATTCTGGAAACAAAACAGTGAGATTAAAAAAAGTGGTTCTGTAATTATTTCATTAATTATTTACTTATCTTTTCTAAATATAAAAAGTCATTTAAAATATATGGAATTTTATTACCAACTAGCCTATTTTCACAGCTTCGCTCACGCTTAATTTGGCTTGACTTACTTGGTACGAAAAAACTTGGTCCGATTCAACCCTACGGAGACCCAATTCTGTGAGTTCACCGCTAATAAAACTCCTTCTCTGAAATGATGCCCACGCTACTTTCTACCATCGCACCGCTCGAGGGGACTAATCTCACCTAAGAACCTAAATGGTCGCGTACAGTGTGTTTTTAAAAAACTTCCTCTAGCGAACCGTATTTCAAAAACAAGCGATGAAACCGGGTATACCAGGTTACCCGGTTCCATTCCTGAATGGAACCGGTTATAGGAAATCATGGAACCGGTACCGGTTCTGCATGACGTGTTGCAAGAGTCTATAGATTGCGGTGACTGCTTAGCATCCGGCAGACCGTAAGCTTGTTTGTCACATTAGTGGTATAAAAAATATTGATACTGTAATCCAAAGACTTATTTTAATCGAATCTTATTATAGCTTATGATATTCAGAAATACTGTAGCATTTTTTGTAAAGTTTTTGGGAATTTATTTTTGTAGAGGTTACCCCCTTACATACAAAATAAGCAAGTTTTACCTCTTTATAATATTGGTATAGATATTGATAAAAACAATAATACCTTCAGTGAAACCAGGCTTATTGCAAATGAGATATATATTGTTTTTGTAGGTTAGAAGATGTTTTCGTAGTAATCGTAGCTAACTTCATTGCTGTCCGTGATTAAAATATTGTTTTTGTAGGTTAGAAGAATATTTCGTAGTAATCGTAGCTAACTTCATTACTGTCCGTGATTAAATTGTTGTTGAATAAGTCCATATAAAATAATCTTATAAAAACAACAAAGGGATTCGCAGAGAAGAAATCCGGACTAGACCCTACATCCTAATGTATAGGTTCTGGAACTAACTACTGTGATATTCACATATACATAGTAAACATATACATTTTAGATACTATCCAGCTGAATACCGACAAGACGAATGACTTTTGATAATTCTGTAAGTATGAAAGTAACTAGCTAGAGGCGGGCGTATGCCAAGCAATCTGGTTTTCTTATTCTATATGGATTTATGATTGTTACTGTACTTAAGAATTAAAAATAAAACTCATAAGTACATCCCACCTTAAGACTGAAATTAATTCTGAAACAAGAAAGAAGACATAATATAGGAGGAAATCAAATAATTTTCATAAAAGTAACATTACTTTTTTTTGTCATTTAATTAATTAGATATAAAAACAATTATTATTTTATTTTCTACCTATCTTTATTTCATAGCACAGTGGTAAATAAATCAATGTCAATAGTATGCGGGACAGATGTAGCCTTTATTCATTAGTAATAAATTTTATCCAAGGGTCATTCAGAAATTTCAATGAAATACAAAAAATATTGTAGAAATTTGATAGACTATGTTTCAATTGTATATGATTAGAATGGTAAGTCCAAGCTTAATGGGTTTAAATCTAATATAAGAAAAGAACTTAATGTGTGAAATTACAACTTAGTTTGAAAACTAAGAATTTCGGTATCAAAATTAGAACGTCCCGCAAATTCGGGATATCTGTCACAACTTATAAAATGATACCGTCACTAGTGTATTGGATTAGAGAATTACACGCTGTCCATTTATTTTTAGTAGGTACCAAAAAAGCATAGAAACTTGAACAGCTGAGTAACTTACCTTTTAAAAACATGGACAATATCTATATTTCTATACTAACATAATAAAAACAGTAAAGTGTGTTTGTTTGTATCATAATAGGTCCGAAAAATTGAAATCGCTAAATTTGCGTTTTCTTTACGTTTTAGACCTGGAGAATCGTTTGCCATCATTTTCGGAGTGATGTCTGTGTGTGTGTGTGCGTGTGTTAGTATGTATGGTAGTAAGCTTTTTCGGCCCTCGATATCTCAAGAACCAATGGACCAATTTGTCTTGTGACCATATCCATCGATACTCCACGTGACATGACTTAGATCTGAAAAGAGTTTGAGCAAAATCGATCCAGCGGTTTGTTTTTTATCGCTAAAAAACTGATTTTTTTAAGATGCAAATAATATTCTCAGGAGAAGTTGCTCGTATGGTACTTGCACCTGAACTAATTTTTGAAAAATTCTTTGACTATTTGAAAGTTTCATTTTTCCAGATTACTATAATCATATAATCATGATCATCATACTGCTGTACATACATTAGTCTCCTCCATGGCGTGCCATTTCTCCCAGTTCTCGGCCTTTGACTGTGACTATTTGAAAAGTATTTTTTTTTCCAGGTGACTATCATCATTTAAGCTCAGATTAGTCCACTGCTAGACATAAGTCTCCTTCATGGCGCGCCATTTCTCCCGGTTCTAGACCTTACGCATCCTGGCATCACCACGAGCAACGGCCATCGGGCTGGAGGGCGTCCCAAGCTTAGCCTTCCCGTACGCGGTCTCTACACTAAAGTAGACGTCTGCTCCATTGGCCATCGGTCCTCCGACAGACATGACTATCCCACTGCCACTTCATCTTGTTCATTCAAAAACGAGAGCAAAATATAAAAGCTTGGGTTTATTGGTTTCGATTCTGCTATCTCAAGAACCAATGCACCAAATCTCGTGATCAATCGATACGCCACGTCATTACTTAGATTTGAAAAGAGTAAAAGCATAATCGGTCCAGCGGTTTGTTTTTATCGCTAAAAAACTGTTTTTTTTATAACGCAAATTATATTCTCAAGGGAAGTTGCTCGTGCGGTACTTGCTAACGAACTAATTTTTATTATTTTTTGGGTAATCCGCCAAAATATATATTCGGTAAAATACAAAAGACAAAGCTCTTTAAAGGTTGCCCAGAGATCGTACACTTAGTAATAGGGTCCCGGTGGCACGGAACCCTAAAAAATATTGATTGTGAAAAAAAATGTCGAGCTGTTGTAAGTCAAAATTGTTAAAATAAAGTTCAAGGAACTTCGGAAAATACAGCGTAAATTATTTTAAATAAAAAATGCTATTAAAATGTTTGTATGAATCTAAAGCATTATTGTTTAAACTTACTTTTTTACACCAACATCAAGTATTTTATTTGGCTTGCTTTTTTGCTCGTAGTAGACGTATCTTTCAAACGCAGCTCAAACTATTATATTATAAAATCAAAATAGTCCATCATTGCAGCGCTAGAATATTCTTTGGCGCAGAGTGCAAGTTTGGCAACAGTAAATAAAATTTGGTAACTGTAAGTCGCTACCCAGTGCTCGATAGCGCGAAGCGAGACTTACCGGTTGACTTATTGATATAGGTACCTAGTTATTACGGTATGCCTATAGTTACAAAATATGGCAAGTTTTTACCCGAATGCCAAAGCAAGGGTACTGTTTTTCGGGTTTACGTATGGATGTTCAAACCTTTGGCGCTTCGTATGGCTTGATGGATTTAGCTAAATAATTAGGGCGTTCAATCTAACTACTTCGTAGCAGAAATAACAACCGGACTACTGCTACTAGAGGAAATTGGTAGCTATTTGCGTTTTAAGCTTTTGGTAGCGAAATCTAATGTTGACTTTTAGCGTTCTGTTTAAGCGATTTTGCTACGAACTGTTTCTACCAAAAACACATGTCGGGAGGTGGGTATTTTGCGCTACTTTTTGACAGCTATCAAATGTGAAAGTGAATCCTTTGAGAAAATTAGTTAAATCTGAAATTATCAGCTGCAGTTAGACGCAAAGGGTAGTTGGTATTCAATTGTAACGCGGCTCAGAAGGAACGCGCCTATAGTGTCGCAAAATTCGCCGTTACTCCGGAAGTGTTATTACATACCCATTATAATTCTATACCGATTAAATCTGACTCTCCCGACTCCCTGCTCTACCTGAACTGTAATCCCTTCTTCCCAATATTGGCCCCGATTGATAGTCATTATGTTCAGTATTGTCATTATCTGATTATGTAGGTATCGATTAAGAAACCATTTCATATAGTCTCTTCAACATTGCTGAAAAAAATCTAGATTTTTTCTTTTTAGTTTTGTAGCAATCAGTTTTTTTTTGTATTTTTTTTATTAATTCTGTCTCTGTCTGAATCAAAACATAATAAGAATATGTTAATCTATAGGGTTTCATACTCAAAGATTATGTTCTTCTTCACCAGCCTGAGGTGTTGCGGTATATCAACCGGCCTAACCGACTGACTTCAAGCGAGGGCGATTTGGGCCAGTGCAGAAACATACCTAACACCTATGTCTTTTCGACGTATACAGCTTCACTCACGATGTTTTCCTTTATCGAATTAGGCCAGTGGTATTAACGAAACATGTACCTACTAACTACAGAAATGAAGGAGAAAAGACTCAATAGTACACGACGGGGCTCGAAAGTGAAGCCGCTGCAGTGGACGGCAGATATTTTTTTTTGAAATAAAACAAGTTGGCTCGCAGACGGCACAACAGCGCCATCTAGTGGCAAGTTAAAGATAAATATGCAGCGCGATAATACTCACCGTCTGCAAAATTCATAATAGCAAAACTGATTGTGTTCGTAGTGTGTGTGATCGAACACTTAACTTTGACTTGTTTTTTGCAAAGTAGGTAATATTAACGAACGTCCTGGGATACTTAAATAAAACTACAGATTTATAATAAAAGTCACAAGCAAAAGTATCACAAGTTCTATAAGCGCGATGTCGTCCCTCCTCGGAGCCCTTTAAATATTACAAGACGAGGTGGCATTACAATCTAAGTTAGGTATTTGAATTGGCTATTTATATGCTGAGAAAATATAATATAGATAAAACCTACTACTTATACAACAAAATTATAATAAAAGTCACAAGAAGAAGTGTCACAGTTCTATAAGCGCGATGTCGTCCTTCCTTGGAGCCATTTAAATATTTCAAGACGAGTTGGTATTACAATCTAAGTATTTGAATTGGCTATTTATATCCTGATAAAATATAATATAGATAAAACCTACTACTTATACAACAAAATTATAATAAAAGTCACAAGCAGAAGTGTCACAGTTCTATAAGCGCGATGTTGTCCCTCCTTGGAGCCCTTTAAATATTACAAGACGAGCTGGTATTTCAATCCAGTTTAGGTATTTGAATTGGCTATTTACATTCTGAGAAAATATAATATAGATGAAACTTACTACTTTCTTATCAAGTAAATAATAATGAAACTCACAGGCAGAAGTGTCACAGTACCTACTACAACCGCCAGGTTGTCTCTTCTCGGAACCTTTTCAATATTACAAGACGAAGAGGCATCACGATCCCAAATATTTAATAGGTGTTACATCCTGAGAAACCTAATACATACGTATAAAACTTACTACTAATGAAGTAAATTAATAATTAAAGTCATATACAGAAGTGTAACAATTCTATATATGCGCCATGTTGTCTCTCCTTTCAAATATTGTAAGGCAACACAGAATTACAATCCCAGTTATTAAAATTGGCTATTTACATCCTGATAAAATGTGAATAAAACTTATTCAAGAAAATTATAATAAAAGTCAAATGCGAAAATTTCACAGTTCTATAACCGCCATAATGTCGCTCTCAGTTTCCTTTTAAATATTGCAACGTCGCACCTCTTTCTCATGCACACAGAATCTAGGTCACAAGCTGAATGCTAGGCAGATCACGATCTCAGGGCACTCCGTCAGTACTTCCTACATAATGCCGATGTAGTACTAACAACGACGCTAGGAATTACTCACAATTATATTGTATTATAATCTGATTGCATCTACGTATATAGACTTGACCTGACTGACTGAATTATTAACTCATACCCTAAACTGTTAAGGTTAGAAACTTGAAATTTTTAATACAAGTTCCTTTTATGACGTTAACGCTCCTTTATTAAAGGATTTTGCGAAATTTATCCCTGAAGGCGTAATATTAGGGTTAAAAGTTGATATGGTAATCCATATTTATAGGAGATTTGCTATTTGACCTTTGGGTTGAAATCAATGACGTATTCCACTGTTTTTGGAAAATCATTTCCCAGGGGATAAAATAGGGGCAGATACATACCTAAAAATTGTGAGGAATCCAGTTATAAGTAAATAACACATGAAAGTGGTATATGTATATAGACTTTCAGTTGCAATAAAGGATGACGTGTTTAAGAAGTTTTGGAAATTCATCCCTTAAGGTAGTAAAATATGGTAGGAAAATATGTATGGGAGTTCCTACGACGGAAAAACTTAGATCGCGCGGATCACACCGCGGGGTACAACCTAGTCTATACAGGGCTGTAGATAGAGTTGAATCTAAGGTAGGTGGTTTCATGCACGAGTACGGCGCAAGTAATTTTTCTATCTTTCATTATTTTACCTACTTGTGAGCGTGAGTAATTAAGGTAGAAGGTAATTGGGTGGGATCGCGGGAAAACAAGGGAAAAATAGTATTAATTTATAGTACGGGAAAACAATTTAAATATATATTAAACCTTAGTTTATGGTGCTTTTAAGGTAGGGCATTAGTATTTCAAGTTGGGCATTGCCCCACAATGCCCCCCTTACCTACGGCCCTGAGTCTTTATTATAATATAGACAGCGCTAATTTCATATCCTACATGTTTACATTTATATGGTAAAAGGAGCATATTTTAAAGAAATAGAAAAATGAAATTAACGCGATCGACCGACGCCGTGATACAGGTTTTTCCCGAACATCGCCTCTCCAAAACCAGGATAGTATCCATCACAATATTTTATTTGGCCCTCGTATATTTAGGAGTTGTATTATTTTATTTATCATATTACATATTTATCCATTTGCTTAATACTATCTTTAAATCTAACTTAGATTTAACTAGATATTATGGTTCTCGATATTTACATTAGGAACCCATTAATTACGGAGATAAGAACTACACACACACATATCTGCAATATTTACACGATGGACTAAATTTAATATTATTACCACTCTCTGTCTGATGTTACAGCCTTAATAATATCACTGAGGAAGTTGGCATTTTACATTTAACAGACTGAAATCAAATAGGCAAAAGGCAACGATTTTTTTAGTTTCACTTCCCAGATATTAATTGGTAAATCATTCAATTATCTCATTTTGCATACCTATAAAAAAAAACTTTATATACCTATAAAAAATAAAACTTTATGAAAACGATAGTATGGTTCATCCTCTTCAAAATTTCTTAACTCTTATTTTCCCCCTTTGCGGTGATCGAACCCATGTCCCAAGTTCAAGATCATCATTCCCTACTGACCCACTAAGGCAGCCATTTAAGTTATTCATATTAATGGATGATGTTAATTTTAGTTATAACACAACAGTAAAAGTTTCATTAGTTAAGTACAATATTTCTGCAAAACTCGAACCAACAGATAAAACGCCAAAATTTGTAAACACATTTTCACTTCTATCTAATGACAAGTTTTATTTGTCAATAGCCTCTGTTACTGATTTTATAAGAAACGTAGCCATTACCAGAGAAGGTACATACATTACCAGAGACGGTACATCCATTACCAAAGAAGGTACATCCATTACCATTAAATTGGCGCTTTACGACTTATTGCCTCTGCCATTGTATATCCGCACTACAGGAGCACAGACATCTGCTTAGACAAAGGAGGTGTAGGCCATAGTCCACTGCGCTATGTCAGCTGGCATTGTTCAGCTAGTAGCCTCTCTCTGACTGCTGTCATATGACGATAGGCAGGACTGACAGTTTAACGTAGGCTCAGCTCATCGAAATGTGCCAATAGTCATATATCTAATGACTGATTATGCCCAGCGTTGCTTTACTTCTCGATAGACGAATGTTACTAGGTCTTTTTCTTTAAAGAAGCTTACGGTCCTCCTGACGGATAAGCGGTCACCGCAGCTTATCTACGCTTGCAATACCTGAGGCATCACTCGCGAGTTTCCGAACCTTCAAAAATCTAATGAAGAATTCCATACTGTCCGTACCCCGTTTTGGGACCATTTAGGTTCTACAATGTGAAAATGAATTCTTTCTCTCTCTCACACACACAAACACACACACACACTATAGCTTACTTTGCAACAATAACAATAACAAATTAAAGAACGAAATAAGAAATAAAAACGCTGCACATGAGTATCAGTCGATGTCTCAATGTTATATATAAAATGAATAAAACGATAATATTAGAATAAACTGGTTCTGTAAATGCTTTGCCCTTTTTAAACCCTTTTTATTAGGTCATTGGCCATTACCATTTAAAGTTAATACATCCGTCTGATACGTCTAATCATTTCATCTGCATTTTATGGTACCTATCAGTCGTGTTAGTTTTTAAAAAGCTCTAGGCCTAACTGCACTTGCTGGTCGAAAACTTCCTGTTTCTGGGATGGGTTTTAGTTTTTGGGTTTAAGTGTATAGCTATTGTCGTTAGTAATAATAACATGACTAACTTCTAACCTACCCCTTTAATATTGACTAATTAAGCAAGGCATATCTCAAAAACCTTCTACTATACCTTTTTAAATTTTGCCGCTGAGCGAAAAATGACGTTTGAAGAAAAATGGTTTTAAAATGGCGTCTGCTTGTAAGCCCTATAGGGCTGTGCTTAAAAACTTACCCCGACTAGTGTAGAGTTTCGTGCTAACTCTTCCGATCGTGCATAATGTATTTGCTATCATGTTGTCTTTTAAGGAAATTGTCTGTTTAATACCCCACCCCAATCTACGCCAAATGGAGGGTTGTGGAAAGTTAATAAACACAGCCAGGACTAAACATTGTGGGGAAGGGAGAAAGAGGACTAGCGACCTAGGCAGTAACTAGCTTAACTATTCACCTGTCACGCTGGACTGAAGTGGTTGGTAAAAAGAGGCTGTCTGTCACGCACACCTATATCATAATGTCGGTGCGTGTTCAGCCGCTGGTTACCCCCTTTTGAGGATTAAAAACTTCGAACATAAACATACATATATAGATACAATTAAGATTCGTAGCCCCGTAGGTACCATTGCGACTTGAGTCATATATTTTTAAATTGAATGACCATCTTGCCTTAGATTTCTAAAATGTACAACGCTGTGTATGTTAAACGTTCAGTGTATCTAGGTCACAAGTTGAATGGTCTAGTACTAGTTTGCGAAGCATTGTGCAGTCACCGATGGTTTGAATTGTTGTTAATAACTCATATTCATTACCTTTAGCCTGCGGTTCCGCTTGGGTGGAACGCTGGGACACTTAAAATTGACCTTCGTTAGGAATGACAGAGTGTGTTGCGAAGAGAGATCTAGCTATCCATTTCAAAATTGGTTTTAAATTATCGATTTTAATAAAATGTAGTTTCAGATAAATCCGATTTAAAAAAAACATATAAAAACTTCATTGCTGTAAGTGAAGACATTAGAGTAGCATAGACTGCTAAAGTATGCGAAAATGTATGAGCCCCGCTCGCCGTCTTTTGGCGCCCTAGCCGATTCCCAACCGATTCGGCATTTCACATTGCGCGTTCGACAAAGAATGTTGTCATGTATGTAAAAATAACTAAATATTTTTCTGTGGTAGTACGGTATAGTATAAAAAATGTTCTAAACTATCAAGAAACACATTGGTGTTAAATATACCTTAATTATTTTTATTTAGGTACTTGCACAAGTCATAGTGTTGTGTGTTAAAATTAATGTCGATAAACCTGTTGATATAACTGTTATAAAATCTGTTGAAGAATAAAATATTACATAGATCAATGGGACACATTGTATTCGCAGTCCAAAAAATATCATGCCAAATTAGGCTGCATTTTGAGGTATCTATGTATTTTGAAGCGTTTGGCACTTGGCTACTAAAAAGCATAAAAACGTCGACATTGTTTCTTACTTCTACTACTACTCATACACACACACCCGCCTTCATTTTTAATACCATTTCATTAAGTACTAATATAATATTACCAGTATATGAACGTTTTATATAATTTGGCAAATCATAAAAAATATGTAATCCGCCTTCTTGGAGCGGCGGCCATATTGAAATTATTACAATATTGAGTATTGATACCAACAAATGGTCGAAAAATGGTTCGCAAATTTTAAACGGACAACTCACATACGGTCAGAGCAAGTTAATATAAAGCTTGTAAAAATGGACGGAAAGAACAGATAGACATGAAACTGTGAGCAACTTGATCCTAAAAATCATCGAAATTATTTTTCTACTAAAACTAGAGAGTAAACACATTGATCCAGTGGAACATCTATATACGAATAACCTACAAATGATAGAGCTTTGAACATTTTCTAATCTAAATCTGGTTTCTTGAATCGAATCCTCATAGGATTATGATAACTACTTCGATGTTTTGCATGCACATTGGGTACATGTGACAGACAATGCAAAATGTGTTGAAAACAGTCATATGACACTCGTGAGCTCTTTTACAACCCACAACCTCGTCTGTAATGAGCAGTCCTAGCTCACTTGTAACATAATATAATGTACTATTTTAAGTTATACTTGTTACTTATACTACATTATTTAATTAATAAAGTAAAGCTTAATAATTCAACCTTTATCTTACGCCCTTAGAAGTAAAATTATCAAAAACGCTGGTACAACTGACCTTTCATTTATAAACTGAAAAATGATGAATTCTCATACGGACTACATTATCCCCTATGTAACCCTCTTAGATCAATGATTTTAAAAAAAACATTTTCAAGTGATTATCTACGTTGTCTATGCTACCTACTGTGCAACGTTCTATGCTTGCAGACTCACCGTACATTCATGAATGCCAGCAATATATTAAATAA
This sequence comes from Apoda limacodes, assembly GCA_946406115.1. NCBI lineage: Eukaryota > Metazoa > Arthropoda > Insecta > Lepidoptera > Limacodidae > Apoda > Apoda limacodes. Next base: position 47,374,666 of record OX291540.1, read on the forward strand.
CCGGGAGTCTTTGTTAAACGCATACATTTAAATAATTTGATAAAAAAACTTGGTTATTTAATAATTCACTGGCATTTAATAAATGTGCTTTCTGCGTTACAGTTACAAGCTATATACATGATAAAAACACGTTTTCAGTCACAAAATGTGTTAAGTTAAAAATATTTAGTATAAGGCAGTTAATATAAAAAATATGTTGGAAAGTAACGGATACGGAACCCTGTAAGTGCCTACACTTAATATAGCCGGACATGCCCTTTAGTAGAGGTTTATAAAACTTTGACATATCATGCGACATCATTTTTATAAATTAAACAAAGGTGGCGTTTACGATTACAAATTATTAACTCTTTTTTTATAAATTTATTAGCACCAGTTATTAAACAACTTAAAGATCATGTCTAAGGATATTTTATTGTAAGAGAAAAAAAACGTAATGATTGAACAAGTCGTTCGACCTGAACGCAAGGTGGCGACCAAGGTTAAAAAGCGATGGACAGGTATTATTAAGATTACTTACAACTCTAGCTGAGATTAATCTACCTTTATTGGTATAAAACTGACGTGTTGTATAGTTATAATAAATATATAAACGAACATGATCTGCCAGACTGACTCATGAACACCAAGCTCAAACTACTATAAGCTGAATCCGTTGTTTCTTGTGAAACCCAAAAAAATTGGTAAATGGCCATTTGGTTAGTACTAGAATGTTAACTGAGGGATGAACCACACCTATTTCTGACGTGATACTTCGGTGCTGGAACGAAGTGAGATATATATATAAGTATCTATACAAGGTGAATTTTTGAAGTGGGCGTGCATGGCCAAATCCCTAACTATGAGGAATATCGAAAAGTACTCAAAGAAGACTCTTGCCCGATAGTTGATTTTGAAAAACACATACTGTATTACACTGTATACACCATTCGGTAGTGTCGCTCATAAGGATCAAATTCTTGAAAGTAATGACGGAAACTTAAGGAATGTGTTGGTTTTTTAACAAATTACTTTTTTTAAACCTTAACTGCTTAATTGTCTGAAATGATGGCCATTGTTCTCAATACATAGCTGGATTCGATGTCTCAAGGATAGTACTGCATTCAGCATCACAATATTATTGATTCCGTTTATAAAATTAAGATCGTTTCAAGTCATCAATTGCATTATACGTGTCTTTGTAGATTTCGTTTTTTACGTACTCCCAGAGGAAATTATCTAAAGGGGCAAGATCCGGTGACCTCGCTGGCCACGGCACACAGCGCCATCTACTATTAAGTGAAACAATACATATATTAACACATATATTTGTTGGAAAAGATTTTCAAAGTTAGTGCAAAGTCGGGCTTGGTCAGCAACTGGATGGATGACCGCTTAGCGGCACACTTTTTGGTTTTGTTTGTGTTTGTAAATTACGTAAAAGGTGGTAGGTACTGAAACCTCGGTGCGCGAGTCCGACTTGCTTTCGGCCGGTTTCTTACTGTGACCTTCAACCATGAAAAGATTATAAAAAATGTTGTAAAATGACTGCGCTGCTAATGTGAGTTATATTCTATACATATAAAAAAGGTTTGTCCTGAATAATTGACTGACGGATTAACGCACAGCGTAAACCGCTGATCGTAGAGACCTGAAACTTGGAGGGTGTGTTCTAAGTATGACGTAGGCATCCGATAAAAAGGATTTTACCAAAGGGTCAAGTGCGAGTAAGACTTGCGCAATAAGGGTAAACCGATGGTAGTGAAATTTTAGTGAGTTGTTATGCACACGCCGGGGAATGTTTTTCAGAAAGAAAAAAGATGTTTTCTTCAAAGATATGGTCGCATATCGTAGCATGTTTCAGAAAAGATCATTATAGTATTAGTTTCCAAAATTTTAGCTTTTATATCATTATGTCATTAACGCCACACATGTTATAGAAACACTGCTACTCAATGAACCTATATATCTACACGGTTTTAATCCTAATAGTGGCTGGCTACACACCTACATTATGATGTGGAGGACATCCTCTTTTTACAAACCACTAAGTCCTGCGTGACACAGTGGTGAGCCTGCATCGTCGCACTATTGCTCCTGATGCAATATATCTGCATGAAGGTGGTTTAATATAATATGTCATGGGACATCGTAAATTACCAGCATTGAAGTAATAAGCGGTAATATACAAGACCTGGGACAGTATACACAATATAGAACTACAGGAAGTAGGTCAGGGTCAGGCCGATAAGAAAACTAAATTGTGACTAAAGATACTTGTGGTGCGCACCCTGATAAAAGGTTTATTGCCTCGTGAGGTCATAATGCTAATGCACAATTTAAACCCTACCTAGAACAAGAACTGACTTGTTGACGAAATAACATAAGGTATCTGTCCCATTTTCCATAATCATTTTGGATGGAAAAAGTCTAAAAGGCACTTTATAGTGATTAAAATAATGATTGTAGAGAAACAAGCTAGGTATGTGACAATTCCAATTCTCAGTTGGAGTGTAAATTTGGCTACAATCCAGTTATTAGTAAACTGGCGCAAAATGCAAAGTTACTGCAGATTCGACAAGGAGTTGAGCCAAGGGCGGATCCAGAACAAAAGTATAGGGGGGGATCATAAGATCTGAAGGTATTTTTGAACTTTGAATCTGCAAACGTAAGTTACCCAATCGAACCAGGTCGTGCAGTTTTAAATAATTAAATATACAATCCCAAGTAACCTTAAGTATTTTTTATATGTAATTTATAAGTAATAAAAGTTATACATTTAAAAAAATGTTACAATTCATTTCTTCCTTGGCCGTCCTTAGAGGGGGCGATGGCCTCGATCGCCCCCCGCTGGATCCGCCCCTGAGTTGAGCAGCACCAAAATTGTATGTCTCGGTTGAAGAACAAATTATTTTTAATGACATGACATCTCATAGGTACCATTTGAGTTAGAATTTTCCATACTGACATCTAGTAAAATGATTTTTGGTGCCTCAAGTTTTAGTACATACCTACCGTAGTCCGTGCCGTAATTGAAGTCAACAAACAAACTTTCGCATTTTTTCTTAGGCCTTCCAATAATTTACGTTTTAACATCATATTGGAACATTCCTTTACTGCCACGTTAAGGAATAGTGCCCAGTGGTATCATCTACGGAAACAACTGTTCTTGTGGAAGCTTTGAATCGTAATATAAAGTATTATGCGCCTATATTTATCCTTTCAGCTATATCTGTGCAAAAAATCTTGGACTTTGGGTGCTCGGATACGGCGCTAAGGAATTAAATATTCGCAATATGCATGAAAAAGGCGATATAATATACTCCCTTGGGAATCCTTAATCTGGATAAAAAGTAGCCTACGTCACTCTCAGACATACTAGTATACCTAAACCATCGCTGTGCGAAAATCTTGTTGACTCATTGCTTAGTTTCTGAGTTAACGTTGAAAAAACCAAACATATCAACAAAGTTACAAACACACTTTTTGCATTTATAATATTAATATGGATGACTTATTACAATTCAAGCTATTAAGTAATTATTTGGGTTGGATGGTTATGGTACAGTATTTCGTGTATGGTCTTTCGTTTTACCATTTATTACTGTAAAAGTGATAATTTTTAACTTTTGGTATATAATTATAGAAAAATCGGCCAGGTGCGAGTCGGCCTTGCGCACGAAGGGTTCCGTACCATTATCTATAAATACGGCAAAAAAAAACACGTTTGTTGTATGGGAGTCCCTTTAAATATTTCATTTATTTTTTAGTATTTGTTGTTATAGCAGCAACAGAAATATATCTTCTGTAAAAATTTCAACTGTCTTACTATCATGGTTCATGAGATACAGCCTGATGACAGATGGGCGGATGGAGAGCGGAGTCTTAGTAATTTAGTAATATGGTCCCGTTTTTACCCTTTGGATATGGAACCCAAAAAACCACCTATAGTAACTGTTTGTGTTGCGAAGATAATGCTCGTTCACCACTAGCTAAAAGTGTTCAGTGGACGCAGTATTTGAAGTGGTTTGTTAAAAGACTACCTCACATTATCGTGGTAGTGTGCATATATCCAGCCATACTGGCTATGTATACTCTGCTGGGGATTAAAACCGTAATGTTGTATCCACAGATCTAGGATTTTTTCATCTATGGTTGTATCGGTATACTTGGTTCACATTGCTCGTTAAGGCCCCTCTTACAGCCTACTAGCGCCGCCATTTGATATCCTTAATTTACTCTTCGTAGAAAACGAATTTCTTATGACCAGCTTTATATTTGCGACATTTGGATTTTAGAAATTCGTTTTCTACGAATAGAAAATTGAGGATATCTAATGGCGGCGCTAGTTAGCTGCTATATGCGCCTTAATTTAATATCTTAAATATGTAACGGACGGAGCTATGTAGGTTTCACTGAGATTAAATATTCTCTCCCAGACCCTTTACTAAACTGTCTACTCACAAAATTTTATTTCAATTCATATAGGCGGAAATTTTTGCCTCAGACGAGCTCGTGCCTAGTCGTATACGTCTATCGGAAGCGACGTCAGGCTTGGTCAGTACCAAGAATTTTTTAGGCTCCTCCGTGCCACAGATAATAAATATATATAATAAATAGTATGTCCCTCCTTGCTTCTGTGGGCGCGTTAAACCGTCGTCGGTCCTGGCCTAGGTCCTGGCTGTATTGTCATAATTGTGACAGCAGTCATTAAGCCAAGTCTGAGGCCTTATGGGCGGCTTGAAAACTCAAATAAATAAATGTGGACCTGGCCTAAGCCTCCTTCTCTATTCTAGTCAAAACTTCTGTCAGTTATTACAGATATATTTGTCTGTCTGTATATTATTGCAAAGTCTAGGAATGGCCCATCTGTAGGTACTACTAAATTTCGAACCACGCAGTTTTTTGAATTCGTTTAGTAGTAACTAGAGAGCTTGGTTGGTAGCACTAGTCAGCGTAATATAACAATCGATATTGTTTTTTCATATCGATTAATATAAATTGGCCCTTTTATACTTGGTTCATTTCGTATTAAGTAAAAGACATACTTACCTTTCTAGTATAGATGTATTACTGTGAAAGTCTAAACCTGATACAATATTGATTTTGTTCACGCAAATATGGCTAACTTGTTTAACAATGTCATTGTATAACTGAACTGTTTCTGAGTATTTGCGTCATCGGAAATGTCCGCCTCTGTACCGACACACAGTCACGTTTTACATCTGACAAGAACATCGATTGTATTGAATATCATGATCGATAACTCAACTGGACCGCATCGAATAATTGTATCTTTTTCTAAATGCCAGAAAAGTTACAGAAGGCATCACATCAACCTACCCAACACTATTACTACAACGTTTAGTTATAAAAAAATGTGGTGAAGGGACTGAACATTACTCGGCCCACGAATGCGAATATAACTCTTTCTGTCTGTTACCTCTTCACGCTTAAGCCGCTGTACCGATTAGGATAAAATTTGGCATGGAGATAGTTTGAGTTCCGGGAAAGGACATAGGCTACTTGAAAACGTCAAGTGTGACTCTTTTTTTGATAATTGAGGAGTTGCAGTTGAAATACTATACCGATAACCGAATTTGGGGCGGGTGGAACCGCGGCCAAAAGCTAGTATATACTATTATACCTACCACGTGGAAACTATTGGCGGGCCGAGAGATGTGCTACTTTGTGTAGGTACATAAGAAGCTGATCCAATATCTTGTAACATGTATAGCCCTATAGGTTATACTTTCTTAAATTCTACTTAAAATTATTATTTTTAATTTTAAACTAGCTGACCCGGCGAACATTGTTTCTGTTTTTAAAACTGATGCCGCACCATCATATAGTAAAAGAGATGTACTAATTCAGAAACCTTCCCAGGCGTGTTCATAACAATTTACCAAATTTTATTACAATCGGTTTTCTTCACTTGACCCTTTCGGATTCTTATCGGATGCCTACGTCATACAAAGAACACACCCAAGTCCAATCCATGTTTTAAGTCTCTACGATCAGCGGTTTAGGCTGTGCGTTGATCCGTCAGTTAGTCTTTCAGGACAAAGCATTTTATACTTATAGATTGGAATAATTGTCAGATTGAAATTTGTAATTTGATTCAGTCGTAGCTTGATTTTTAATAGAACCAGTACCTACTACATGACATTGATTAAGGATTTATAAATCCTTATTTTATAGATACATATTTTTAGAATAAAACTAAATTTTCAGTGAAGAACAACTTTTAATCAACTATGTCTTTGAACTTCATTGGGCAGTAATGTCCCTCGACCCCTAGAACCCACGAATTATATTGGTGGGAACATTACAGCCTATTCTAGCCAATATAACCTAAAGATACTTTAAGCCATTTGTTTTCCCTAGTACGGCGTCACTGGCACACTGTGAAGTAGCAGACATTGTCAAACAAGTCTGACAGATGTTTTCGTTAAAAAAAATTAGGGTTTTTTTTTCCTATTACAACCTACTTTATTTTGCAGTCAAATACAAAGCACAAAAGCTATTAACTCACCTACTGCTTATGAATAATTCTGCCATTCGGACGGCTTATATTCTTTATTTGGTACGGAACCCTAAATGTGCGTAGTCCGACACGCACCTGGTCGGTTTTGAATGAATGAGTGACATTTGTCGTCATTATAATCTTTTTTACTTCGTTTTGAATTGAAAGACAGTTTAAATTATTGTATAATTGGAAGAAACCAAGTGTCATTCTCTTACTACACCACTGTACTAAACCTCGAAAAGATCGGTGCTGAAGGTAACCGCCACGAAATGAATATCTACATCGCATGATTAGTTATTAAACCATATCGTAATAGTTGTGGATCTTAAGTAGAGTAATCAATCAATAAGCAGGTACTATAGCTTATGTGATACGCCGTTTTGATTTAAAAAGTTTCCATTGTATACCATGGGGTAATTCTAGAGTTGAAACCACGATCAAGACAACTTGATGAACAGAATGGACTGATGACCCCTCATCCCTGTATGCAAGCGGTTCAAACTTGTTCATTTTGGAAATCTAATACCAATAGATAAAGGAGGCCTATGTCCAGCTGTGGACTCCAGCTTACTTTATACAAAAAGCCTTATGGCTTTTGTTTTCTCTCCCATTTATAATATTAGTCAGGACTATTGGCTTGGTACTCGCTGAAGTAGGTAGGTACACCATTTAGGTTTTGAACCGTTTGAAGTTTTATTCTTAAGTACCGATCCCATTGTAAGGCATCCATGTTAGCAAATTTTGATGAAGAGATATTAAATTTTACTTCTAATTCTAATAGAATTATAAAATTTTTTGGCTCCAATATTTTGAACATGATTGTATACTTTTAAGTGTTACCGTTTTTACATTTATATTTGCCTAATTTGTCAGTTAAAAGTTCTGTGTTAAAGAAGAAGAAGCTTAATTTAAATTTGGAATAAGAAGAAAAGTACTACGAGTAAGTCATAAAATGTAGGTTTTATCTATAAGAATATAAAATATTTATAGTTTAACGCATTGATCTAACTTTTATATTAATCTGCCTAATAATAAAATGTATGTATAAAATACTCTGCCTCGCAACAAAGCTGTGACGTCACTGTGTTAAACGTCCGTTTTGATTTGTATGCTGCAACTGTCACGAACTGGTATTTTGATGATACACTCGCAATAGTAGGTACATAATAATACCATAATAATAAATAATATTTCTCGATAAATCACAAAGTGCCATCTAGTCCATAACTATGCAAATCTTGAATTATGAATTGATGGTAAATACGGTTTTTGTAAATACATAGGGTACAAAGATACATGCATCCAAAGAGTTCGTTCGTTTCAGCCGGAAGACGTCCACTGCTAAACGTAGGCCTCCCCCATATGTCTCCACAACAGCCGGTCCTGAAGCGCCCGGGTCTATCCGCTTCCTGCGGCTCTGACCAGATCGTCTGTCCACCTGGTAGGAGGCCGACCCACGCTGCGTCTTCCGATCCGTGGTCGCCACTCATACACACCTTGGTTCTTTGGCGAATTTCTTCGTTTCGGATTCTATCGCACAAAGAAACACCAAGCATAACTCTTTCCATATCTCGCTGAGCGAGTCTGAGTTTTTTAAGAGGCCAACAGTAAGAGACCACGTTTCTGTACCATACATAAGTCATCACTGGCAGCAAACATTGATTATAGACTTTCGTCTTTAGGCACTGAGGTATTTTGGACGCAAAGATGTTGCGTAGTTTCCCGAACGCTGCCCAGCCGAGTTGGATTCTTCGGTAAACCTCTTTCTCAAAGTTGGACCTACCTAGCTGGACTACTTGCCCTTGATATGTGTATTCGTCAGCAACTTCGAAAGTAGCGTTCCCAACAACAACAACCGGTATATAGGCGCGGAATGGACATTGAATATCACCTTCGTTTTATCCATGTTAATTTAAAGGCGGTTGGGTTGGGAAACTCTACTGAGGTCTCCGATCATCGTGCCTAGGTCTTCCAGCGATTCTGCCATGACCACTATGTCGGCGGCAAATCTAAGGTGAGATTTATGAAAACGAAATCATCACAATGGCTAACTATTATCTCCACTATTGCGAATAATACAGATCTTGTAGCTACCCCATTTAATGCCCTGCCCTAGCCATACGTTATGTTTATGACCCTTAAACCTGCGACGGATGTGGAGAAAGTGATTTTAACCTTAACCACGCACTTAACTGCAAAAAATGTGGTCTAATAACACAAGATCATAATCAACATAGAGATGATAGCAAACAATATTGGGATGAATTAGCCTGGGCACCTAGTACAACAGAACCTATATTGCGTGACGCAAATACAAGTCAACCATCATTGATAAGTGACTTATTAATAAATGGTGTTTTGGAACCTGCAAGGAAAGCGTTCTATGACACCTGGCAAAAAACAGCGCAAAGGCATAGTAGAGAAAAACATTTAAAATATGATCTTGCTGTTGAAGATTTGAGAGCGTCACTCACCGCACTAATTAGCTCATGTGACGGAGCCCTAGGCATTGAATATAACAGTTTCTTAAAAACACTGCATCTAAACTAAACGAGAAATGGGGAAAAGCATACTCTTAAATAATTTACTGGCTGAGAATGAAAGAACAAATATCTGTAATAAGAGCAGTCTCCATAAGGTTCAGAGGCACAAGGAGACAAATAAGATCCCTTGGTTGTAAAGAAGGCAATGGAGCATCAATTTGAACATATTTATATAACTATGTATTTATCTTGTCTAATGTCTGATTACTTTAATGTTTTACTCTATATATGTCAATAATTTTCTTAAATTAAGGTAATGCTATAAGATTTATAAGGTACATTATTTTATACTTACATAGAGAACAAATAGACTCCAAAAAAACACAATTTTTCACCATACCGCCTCCCCAAAATAAAATTATAAATTTAAAGCACAGTTGCGGTGATAGTCTTACGCACGCAAGACTAAAGTGGTTTGTGAAAAAGGTTGTCCCGCACAGGCTCACAGTATAATTTGGATATGTATCTAGCTACTAGTTACCCCTTTCTAGGGATGAAAGCCGTAAAGATAAGCATACATACATACATATACAATATAATATAATATACAATATATATATACTAATTGTGAACTCCCAAGATTTTGCCCGCTGGTCTTTGTCAAGCAAAATCTACCTAAGTATACCTACAAGTGAGTAACAAGCGTCGCATAGTAAGAATATAAAATACCTGATTCTGTTATCGCATTATGCGATGTTTGCTAATGCCATTGCTACATATGTAAACAAAATTATGCACTCTGGTTTTTTTATCATGATACCGACATTTATACTTATAAAATAGGTAATCAAACAACAAATTAATATAACCGTGTTCCTAAAGCGCGTGTTAGGAAAATTGAACACCTCTGTCACCAAAACTTACCTGCCAGTTCTAAATGGCATTACTGTAGTTAAATCGGCGTGCAAGCAATCATTTTTTGTCATGGACCCTTCGTGAATCATCTATCTCACACTTCGCCGCACGTGCGAGCGAGACAACAAGCGACCAGCTCAAATGGCTCAAAGGACAATGACTGCATTTTACTTTTTCTCCGCCAAATCCCGCAGATTTTATACTGGCAAGTTTTTTTTTTTATTTCACCATTAAAGGTTCCAATGAATTGCTGCAAGTATAAGGGACATGCAAACACAGTTTTTGTGTTATAATTTGAGATACACCTGGTGTTCAAATTTATTGTTATTTACGGTCGACAACTTAAATCTCTAATAAATAATTTTATTTTTATTTCGGAGTGATTATACTGTAAGAAAATAGGTTCTAATAGGTGTAAGAAAATAGATTCTAATTGGTCAAATAGATTTAAACATACATACATAACAGATTTACAATTAATTCTACTTGTTTGTTTTTTTGGAGATGTATACATAAAACTTTGTGCCTATTTGCTTTTGTTAAAAAGTGGGGTTTTTTACGTCCCATGAAAATTTTGTTCGGTAAACGTGCCAACATATTAAACCTTTTACAAGAATATTACTTTACTCTTAGCTTTTCTCTTATTTTAAACTTTGGCGGATTAAGTAGGTATATATTTTTTTTTAAATTACTCTGATTGCGGTAAAAATATAAAATCCGAAACGATAAAAACCCTGATAAACAGACAACCGACAAATGTCCAACAGATTAATAAAAAAAAGAGTATCAAGTTGTCACGATGCAAGTGCCTTAGCTTTACCAGTAGACAAGCTAAGTAGACAATACAAGTGTTAGGTAACAAAATAGAAAGTGACCGTGCCGTGTCGTTGTCGTTGCCCACGCTAGTTTCCCATACCACACTCTAATCGAGCCAATTTGTTAATCTCTAATCTTTTACTGGTCTCCTGGTATTTCCATGTCCCTTTGTAGGTTTAAAGTTACTTATAGATAGGTTTCTGTGACCCTAAAGTATTTTAAAACCATATTACACGCTCCCAATGCGCCTGTCGCGCTATAGCCAGCTACATCATTTCTTTAGTCTATTAACGTATTTAATTCTATGGACATCTTTTACTAGTCTTCTGGTACTTTGATATTCATGTCCCTTTGTAGGTTTATAGTTACCTGATTATGTTTTTTTGTGAAATTAGGTGGCGCGTCAGTTGTTTTAAAAAGAGATAGAACGTTCGCCGGGTCAGCTAGTATGCTATATATATATATATCAATCTAGATTTAAAAAAAAAGTTTAGACGTCAACCTGTCAAATACAGTTTATTAGTTTGAAGCCCCAGTAGCCAAATCGGAAATGTAGGTTACTAATAATACTTACTTCTTCTAATACTTCTTTTACTTTTTGGTTAAAGAAGTATTAGAAGAAGTAAGTAAGTTTGGTTTGGCAGTACCTAATGTGGTTGGCCCAGGTCAGTCTTCTATATAGACGCAAGCCCAGGTACTTGACACTGTTGTAACTTGGAAAGACCAATCCATACAAACGGGTGGGCAATCGCCATTTTATTGGGCATGGGCAATGTTACTTGTCTTGATTTGCTTACATTAGGTTTAAATGTCCACTTTTGTAGACAACTACTTTGTTGCAGTTTTAATTATGCCTAGTTTGGATCTTACTGATTGGCTTTTTCTTTCCGTTCATCACCTGTCATAATATGATAGACAGCCAATAATTGCTCTACATTCCACCTTCAGATGCAAATGTAAAATTTACACTCTACTCATTTCAGTGCCTAATACCAATGATCTTCTAAGTAGAAGGGCAATGCCTAATACAGTACGAAATTGCTGACAAGTAATTTTTTGTCATTTTTTAACTGACTTCAAAAAAGGAGGAGGTTCTATGTTCGACGGGTATATTTGTTTTATCATGTATCTCCGCCGATTTTTCCGTCAATTGTGAACCGATTTTAAAAATTATTTTTTTTACTCGGAAGAGTACATTCCAGAGGTGGTCCCATATTAATGAAGTAGATTTTAATCTTAAACTTTTGGAGAAAAAATACTTAATTGATGTTAATTTTAAATGATGAAACGTGCCTTTTATGTTGATGATTGTATAAAATTTTGTTACAAGTATGAATGTTTTTAGTGTACGAGAAAAGCAATTCGTCACTCAAAAGTAAAAAATAAAAAAACTTTTTAATAAAAAAAAACAACCGGCGTCAAAAAGATGCACTAAAAAGGTAAAATTACTTATGCTAATAGGCTTATTACTTATTGGCAAAATCTGATCTGAATCACAGTTTGAAGTTGGTGTCATGCAAGTAGAAGTGTTAGGTACATAGACACCAACTTCAAACTGTGATTCAGAAGAGATTTTTGCCAATTAGTATTTACTTTTACCTTTTTAATGCATCTTTTTGAAGCCGGTTGTTTTTTTTGTTACAAAGTTTTTAATTTTTTAAGTGACCAGTTCCAGAGACTTTCAATATGCCACGGACTATATTTTCTATGTCAGCATGGTCAAGATTACCCGTTGGCATCAATAGAATTTATATTCTTAATTTTCTAGTGAAAACTCTTTATCTTGACTTCCTTCCTTGATGTTTATAAAACTGTTAAATATTTGCAAGTTCTTGAAGGTAGAGGTATGAAATATACATTACAACCAATGATGTATAAGTATGATAGTGTACATATTACAACTATATATTTTTTCCGTAAAAATTTCGACCTCGCTCTTCAATTCTAGACTTTACCTACATCAGATTTTATTCTAAATAATGTAATGGCCTGAGCGCTCTGTATCAGCATTTACAATTAGTTTGCGTGTATCGATTTATCGACCCATTTCACGTTGTGTATTCAAAATTGTTTTTTTTTTTTCAGTTTTTGCAACATTTTTTTTTTATTTTTAAATTCAATAAGTTACTTCAATTTTTTTGAAGGTTAATTATGTTTTATTTTAGTAATGTGACTAGCTTGCTACTCAGTTTCTACCACGCTCGCCCCCATATGCCACTCGTCGTTTCCCATACCCTTACCCCTCTGGTGTATTGTTTCACTAAGGAAACGAGGGGAATGCTTGGACTACATAATATAATAATGCAAATGTCTGCCTGTCCATCAATCAGCTGAATTACTCACACAGTACGCCTTTATGTTACCGTTCCATCGACTTTTTGTCGATTTGTTAGAGGTTGTTTGTGTGCGTGCGTGTATGTATGTTTGTTATAATTTTCGTTTAAAGACATGTTTCCGATGGTGTTTTTCGCATTATATAGTTGTCATTTTAAAGCAAGTTTCTAGACATGTCGTTCACCTGCAGGCAGAAATAAGCATATGTCGCTGGTTGAGTTTTCTGTAAATGGTTTGTGATTCATAGGCGATGGTCCTAAGATAGGTGTTCCGGTGTTGATGCGTTTTTTGCAATAGGTACCATAAAGTAGAAATTCTCTAAAAAGGTTAAAATAAATAAAATTAAAATATCCCTCGGCGGATGTACCTACATAATCTAAAAAAGATTTAATAAAAGTTTTATGAGGTGCCTAACTGAAATTACATTGAATATTGGGTACGTAAATAAATGTTGACTTTGACTGATATAAAATATTGCATATCAATGAGACACATAGCTTTTCTAGACTGCTACATTTTGATTGAAACACAAAAAAAATTTGCACCATTTTATGTTCTCGAAGTAAATAAGTAGTGGGGACAGCACGGGATAGGTAAAGAAGGAGGAAAGTTGTGGAGGGGGAAAGGGGAGATGGGACTCAAACGAAACGTAACACTACGTTCAAAATTTATTATAAAATAATGCTATAACTAAGTGTATTTATTGTTATCTTCTTTCTTTCTTTTATGCCTAGTTTTACTATGCCATAGATTACGTAAATGAGTGACTGCATATTGCAACATATAACTCGTATGCGTTACAGTTGTAGGTATATGTCTGAACTGAAGATAAATTGAGACAATCCTCCATAACAACTACACTACTCTTCATAATAAAACCTTTCGAACCGTATCTAAATTATATACCGTGCATCCTTCCTTGGCTAGCTTGTACAGTTACCCATTTTTGTAAAATATTTATGTAGGAATACCTGTGTAACAGGAAATTACAGTCTTAAAATACCAACGTTATTCTTGCAAATTAAACCTACTAAGTCCGTCTGGAACGAACATCTAAAATCAATAAAGTACTTAAACCTAATAAAATATACAAATCAACCTATGCAGTGTAGTGTAGTGTAGGGCGTTACCAGACACTAAACTAATCTGCAACCAAGTACACATAAAGATAAACGGGATGAAAGCACCTGTCCTGCTCTGGCTAAGGTATGTGACCCATGTGCGACAGTAACAGCAATTCAAAGGCCAGAATCAATATCCAGATGACAGCGGCCAGTGTTTTATTTCGTTGGAGACATCTTTGTAATTGTGTGCGTTTGTTGCTTTGTGAGTGTATTTTCAAGATGCTATACAGACCGAGTACTGTGAATTTTAATCCTTTCATTAAAAGGGTTTGTTCGAATTGTATCGGAATATTCTAGATTCGGAAAATTATAATATTAGGTTCCATTTGTTATTACTGCTTAAATTTAACGAGTACATGATTACTTATGTTATACAATTTTGAAGCATTTATAAGTGTAGTAGCGTTTAGTTTCATTAAATATTTATGGAGATGACTAACATTTTCTCATAAGATAATAACTAAGAAGATATATAAGGTAGTTGGAGTAAATACTAAGGTAATTATACCATTAATTGAATTTTTGTTTGTGTTCATGATTGAGAAGAGTTAAATGTGAACGATTGGTGTACTTGGAATCTTTTAAAAGACTTTTAACCTCGGTTACTTTTTCGATAACTGTATTCCTAGAGGAAGAGGGGAACTTTTTATGTGATTGTGAATCATTAATACTGTCCGCATTATGTTGAAATTTGTTAAAATTTAGACAAATTGTTAAAAGTAAGTTTTCTTCAAAGACTCTAAAGTCTTTAATAAAGAAAGGTTATTTCTATTATGTATAATTTGTAATTTAATGAGGCCTTGTGTAGTTTTAACATAGTTGTGGGTAGGAACCTACAAGGACTTTATAAGTTTCTACAAGTCGTGTTTGGTTTTTGCTTACAAAATACGTTAAATATCAAAAAAGATTTTGTGCACCGTTATTAACTGAGTCCAATTAACCATCTTCAATCTATTTTTAATTCGAATGTATTATTCCCAAAATTAAGAAATAAACAAAATTTAAAAATCGAATCATTTGTCGTCAACACAGAATGATATAAATCATAAATAAAAGTCCCCTCAGTTCGACATAATTTGCCAAAACTATACCGTTTCGCACCCCTCTCGAGGGGTCAAACTACTTTCGTACTACGAACAACAAACGCTTTTCTATATTATAACAACTCTGCTCTATGTCCATTGCTCTTTTAACACTGTAATGGATTTTTTTAAGTTTAATTTGACCTTTATCAATGTAACGTTCTATTACGATATTTTATTTTGACCAATAAGAAAAGTCTGGGTTAACTGTCATCCAAAATACATCCTAAGTACATTATAGATGACGTATAATAACTCTGCTATCTGACTGGTAATTTTTTCCTATACGGCCAAATTTTTTAGAGATTCCGTTTTAGTACCGCTTGCAATCCTACGCAGGTAAAATTTGTAGAAAGCAAGTAAAAGCATTAAAAAGTGAAAAAAAATTACATACTATTAAAACCAAGCAATGTAAAGCAACCGTCAAAAGTGTCGTTCGTACCCGTCTTCCATTATGTGTAAATATTGTCGGAGCGAAAGGGACAGCAATATACAGGGGCGAATAATGCCACAATAAGGGTAGCCTCTATTGTCGTGAACAGTAATTTTTGTTATTCAAGGGCGCATTATTAGGTTATGGTTTGGCGCGTTGTGATTTTATGTGAGGGTTTAATTTTGTATATAACTAATTTAATTTTTGAATAATTTGTTTTATTAATGTAACTGTGATTAGAACTTAGGTAGGTATAGGAGACTGCGTGAGCTTTCTAGCCCTCAGTAACCCGGGTTTATTATACTCTACGCTTCTCTAATATCTCCTATTCCGGAAATAAGTTACATGTCCAAAATTGAATTAGTTTTTTTGCGGTAAATAAATTATGCACACGCCTCCAAAGTTATGAAGTCCTGATGACAATCCTATACTATGGTAACATCAAGTTTAGATGTAAATGGTAGGATAAAGCGCCATGAAGACTGTAATGCCCAAAACTTAGTTTATTCGTGTTAGGGCTCGTTCGAAATTTAGTTAGTCTTCTGGTTAGGGGTCGTCCATTTATCTTGAGGATTCAACAGGGAAGAAGGGTTAGAAAAAAAAAATCACGACTTATCACGTTGAGGTATATAAGAGTAGTTGAGCGGAGACATCACGTGTATTTGTATGTGCACTGTGAAAAAAAAATCACTTTTAAAATCATTGTCACACCACACAAAAATACGCAAATTTTGCAAATGTAATCCATCACAGAAGCGAATGAATTGTGCATATAAGCGCGTTTGACGAGCATGCTGGCAAGATGTTTGCCCTGTTTTTGCTTGTTGTTCCCACTTCCCATTAACATGTGACTGATTTGGCAAATTGATTTGATCTTTATTGCTTTAGCTTGAAAGGTAATGATGGTTATATACCAACTGGCGTTGAAAAGGTTCACAAGCTACTTTGATCATTTAACATCAGCCAGCCAGTCACAAACTCGTATTTGCCTTGTAGAATTTCAAAAAAAAGGCTGAAAAAACCTCATATGATTAATGGACGACCCCCTTACACAACAACATGATAATCAAACACTAATTTCGTTATTAAATGTTGCAATTAATAGGATATGAAAAAAAACAGTATTCCCTTAAAGGTACTGAGCTGGATCCCGAAAGCAAATCCCTCACTTACGCTCTGGGTTGTAAAGTCTTAGGATGCTGAGCAATGTCTTTTTAATTTAATACATAATTAGTACTCTATTTTTAAATTTTTGCCAGGAAATAAATCGACTCGACTGAAATCAGTTTAATTTAAAAATTGTTAGAAAAAACTTTTGATATTCTTAACCTTCCGATCCGATTTTCTCAACTATAAAATTGGTTAAACATTTAATGTAAATTACATTTTATTTTAACAAATATTTTTGTTATCTTTGTTACAGATTGGATTTGACAATGTGCTGAGTGAAAAGTGATTTTTAAGTGAAGTGAAAATTTTTGACGTGGCATGAAATAGGCGAAATGTGCTTTTATTCCGCGCCAGTGGCGACATCTAGGCGGTACGGTTTTGAATGAAAACTTCCATTGAAGGTAAGGGCTTATAATTAATTGAATTGGGTAGGTATTCATAACAGTAGGCAGTGACCTATTTATATTTTTTACAAGCTTTTCTTCAGTTTCACCTGTCCCGTTGTTTGTAATCAAATCTTGTAAGTTAAATTTTACCCACTTCCCGGTTTTCGATTGAGTTGAAATTTTGCAGACACGTAAATTGGATGACAATGCAATATAATGATGTCATAGGGCTGGTCTAATGATAAAGCCGGAAGGTGGCCATAGGACCTCGGTAACGAAACGACGCTACCCCATCGAGTTTGGAGTTGTTTAATTTGTATTAACAAGTACTCTCTCAAAACTACGACCAGGGTAAAAAAAAAATATGTAATTTCTTGTTACATACTATCATTACGTAGGTTTCAATGGTACAACAAGCAAGGTTCATGTTAGGTAGTCACCCATAGTACCTCATGGACGCTCTACACTAGGTAAATCTAATGACTTCCCCTTTAAAGAACCCCTACTGCAGTCTCTAGGGAAAACTTATGCAATAGCCTTACAGTTTTCCCGAAACCGCAGTTTTTAGTTTCTATAAGGTGTAAGAATAAATTGCCTGTTTTTGGCGAGACGTTGTAGATATATATTTATATATATATATATTGTTGTATGCAAATATAATAATGTGGAGACGCTTATTAAATTTTCCGTCCTCGAAAACATTTTTACAAGGATGTTTATGAATATTTGCATACAATTAACTATTACCTCCCTAAGTTATCGTGATACCGTAGACGTCCTCCTCAAATTTATGACGACCAAAATTTAAAAAAAGACAATTGTCTGTAAGTATTATGATAATGTTTTGATAGATAAGGTGGTGGGTCGCCGCAGCACTACTTCTGATGCCATGTTGGTATATCTGGTCTAAGGTTACATTATGTCCTATAAGTTGTACATCATCAATTTAGAGTAATAATTGATTAGATGAAAGACCAGTGAGGTAACTCTCGCTCGACGCTCAATTTCAATTTCACACTCCTTTTATGCCACTAAAATGTAATATTATTGAGATGTTGGCTTTTATACGAGATATTTTAACATCGCCGTATGATTGGAATTGAGATTGTCGTGGATTGAGAGTGTCGTGTCGTGGCAGAACAATTTTAAACTATTCTTGACGAACTATGCGGAGTAAGTTAAAGTTAAAGAGGGAGGGGGTATCTACTTCTGACTTACTTATTTGGTCGGTTTATGTGTCACGTTAGTTTGTAGTATGAAATAAAACGTAGACTCAAGATAAAATCTCTTTTAACCCATTGTTTTTTCTAAAAGCCACACACAACTCGGCAGGCCGAGCTATTTCTATTTCACTTACTTTTCAAATCTTGGTACATATCCAATCTACACCTGAATTGAGTACCAACAATAAATCTAGTTAAGCAATTTCCCGCCCAGAGTGACCTACTTTCAATATTCAACGTGAAACACTAATATTTGACATGAAATGGTTTTATCTTGTCGCTGTAGCATCCGAGCGAGCCGAATCGAATCACTAAAAGAGCTATGATGAAATGAGTCATGGTTTGGAATAGCACACACTAATAGATAGTGCTACGACTACGACGAAGTATTAACTCTAAGTACTTAGGTATAGGTACTTCGACGAACACGTAATATTATAGCTATCAAAATTTCCTTTTTATAATAAACTACCTTTTGCCAGCAGCTCCGCTCAATTTGGTTATAGGAATGAGATTCTTATCGCAACTACTTAATTACACTAAAGAAAAAGTTTCCTACAGCAAGCTATACCTATAGTTCATACAAGTTGAATTCGGTTATAGGTATTCCGCGGTAACTTTTGAATTTTCCGGGATTAAGTAGCCTATCTACAACTATCTCTGTGCGAAATTTTAGTTTATTGGATGCTTCGTTTTGGCATGATTTAGTAACAAACAAACTTACAATCTTTCATATATACTGTACTAAAAACTGTACGAAACGAATAGTAGTAATGATTTAGTTTTTTAGACAAATGGCAAACACGGAACGCTTACCTACAGTTTCACAATATCACGGTTTAAATTTTTTGCGCATCCCATTGTGTGTGTTGTTTAGGTAGGTACCCCGTGCTACAATTTAAGATATCTGTCATGATATTTAGTCTGGAGACTAGTAGATTATATTTTTATTTACTAGTTACAAATTACATGAATAATATGATACCTATTGCATGAATAATTTTTTTTTTTTTTTTATAAAAGTAATTAGAGATATTCTGTGGTCAAAATCGATCCAATATCTTTCCTACAAATAGGCCAATAATTAAATATGTATTTTTGAGAGTTGCGAGAAATGCTTCAAAATTTTGAAAATTATGTGTTAATTAAAAATCTAAAGTTACACAAAATTTTCTAATAAACGTAATAATTCTCATACACGGAACCCTAAATTATTGTACGCCACGAACGTGGTAGGTTATTTAAAAGAAACTACCTACCTATGTCTTAACTTGATCGGTCACTCTTTGCCGCATAACCTTTGATTGCCCATACAAAATTTACGTTCGATTCTCATTCGACTAAGCGCAGTAATCGACACAGTTAGGTAAACGCGGAGACAATGAGAGGTCATCGACCTGTCGACCAGTGTGCTCGGAGATAGTAACAACATTGTAGACAGGCAAATAGGCTGTTATTCACCTGAGGAGATGCCAGAATCAAGCCTCCAAGTAGGTAGTATGACATCCATTACATCTATCCAAACAAATTTAATAGGATGCCTTGTATTAAGAACTTGTGAATAACTTTATTTTTGAACAGTAATCAGCCATGATCGGCCATCATTGCCCCCATCATTTGGAAACTGTTCACCCAATCGTGATGTTTATTTATTTATTTTAGTCTATTTTAAAGATGGTTGCTAAGTGGTAGCAGCTGCTGTCGTATACTTGCTTAGTGCTTGCTCTCTCTTCCTCTTACTGTTAATAAATATAAGAGTCACAAAAAACGTTCATTTAGTCATTTTATAAACACGAACAATCACAAATTCTCTATGATCAAAAAATGCTGATATATTTGCAATTTTAAGTTTATGTATTTTGTGTTTTATGGTTTTCTTTCCGAAAATAATCGGATTTCTATACAAAGTTGCAAAATAATTTACGCTCTAGAGGATTATCAACAAACGTAAAACACGGCATCCTTAACATGCGAAATAAAGCTCGAATACCAATGTTATTGATTATTCATAAATGATGGATTGTCATACAAACTGTCAACCTCAATTCTACCCCCTTAGAATATGACTCATCCCAAATCCTTTCCAAAGGGGATCCCTAAATATCTATAAAGGAACCTATTTTAAAAATTTCAAATTCTTTAAGTCCGCTAAGTGATTACACAATTGTTCAAGGTTAGACATAGCTACTTTTAAAAACCTGCCAAGTTCGTTTCGTACACACATTAGGAGTTAGTGAAAGAACTGTTGCGGATATCAAAAAAAAATGTGTGACTATTTCGTTCAAAATAATGCTGGTTAAAAGTAGTTACAAAACTCGATTAATGTTCTTTTTTTATATTCTAGAATATGCGTTTGAAAAGTTGTAAGTTTGAAAGATTTATATAATTTTAAAATTTGAAAGCTAAAAGGTCGCAAGAAATATCTCTTAAATCATTGGTCTATTATGGAAGGGAGATTAACCTATATTGGATCGATTTTAACAACAGCGTAATATAGCGTAGCTCCCTCGCAGCCTAGTTGGTAGTGTGGCCGGCTGCTGTGCAGAGGGTGTGGGCCCGATTCCTGCACTGGACAAACATTTATGTGATAATCATTTGTTTCGAGTCTGGGTGTATTACATTTGCTAACTTTGGGGTAGACGGCGCTGTGTGTATCTGCAATACTTTCATGTGCCTTGATAAATTAGTCAGTCGCAACTCGAGACTGACAAAATGGTCTAAGCGGACATGTCTGTAAGTATAATAGTTACTAGCATTTTCAAACAAAATGGGGTGCTCCGGAGTCTCCACAACGGCCGGTCTTGAGCTGCCCGTGCCTATCGCCTTCCTGCGGTTATACGCTACCTATATGTTATCGGTTCGACGAGCGATGTGGCCTGCCCATTGCCACTTCAGTTTTATAACTATTAGAGCTATTACGGTAACTATGGTTCTTTGGCTAATCTTGTCATTTTGGATTTATGGCGCAAAGAAACACCAAGTATAGCTCTTTCCATTACTCGCTGAGTGACTGAACTTATTTAAGAGACCAGCAGTTAGATATAACGTTTATGTACCGTAAGTCATCACTGGCTACCCACACTAGTTATAGACTTTCGACTTGGAGGAAAAGATGTTGCACAATTTCCAAAACTTTGCCCAGCTGAGCTAAATTGTTCGAATAATCTCTTTTTTAAGGTAAGACTTGCCTTATTATTGGCCCTAGTTATGTATATTCGTCAACAACTAGCATTTCCAACAACAACCCGTAAAGGTGTGACGTGAACATTTAACATTGACTACGTTTTATTCATCCTTTTAGCCCACCTGCTTGGAAACTGCTGAGGTATCCCAGCATCGTGCTAATATCTTCCACCGATTCTGCCATTAACACTTTGACGTCGGCAAATCGAAGTATGTTGATGCCATAACCTTTTTACTTCAGAAGGTTTAACACATCTTCCTACGCAGTTGTCAACAGTTTCGGAGAAATATCGTCTCTCCGTCTCACATTTTTCTGCAGAACGATTGGTTTCGTATTCTGGTCTTGTAGCTGAACACACATGGCTCTGTTATACAAACACTTCAGCACTTCGTTTTTTCTATGTTCAATATGGCATCGTGGGAGACTATAAGACCGCCAAGGTCTCACTAGATCGAGGCTTTTTCATAGTCTCTGAAGGACTGCAAGTATCAGTGTTCTATCCGCTTTTAAATGCTTTTATGTGATTCCGTCGTCACCCGCCTTTTTTTTTGTTCATAAGCTGTTCCAAGGTGCGTTAACTATATCTCATTGTCAAGTTAATTTAGCTCCAAGTTCAGAGACAGGATCACGAGTTGAGGTGTATAACTGTCTATAGAAGTACTCGATCCCTCTAAATATTTAGGTTTGTACGTCAACTGCCGTTACCTGATAGACAGATCACTGAAAATACTTGCGTGTCTCTATTTCGCCCTACAGCCACTTTAACATGTGTTTTGAGATTTGTCTATGAAGCTTCGTGTGTAAAGGCTTTTGCTGAGCAGTAATTTATATATAAATGTTTGTTGCAGCATATTATTGTAATTTATGGTATAGCTTACACGCTATTTAGTTCAATCACTGACCTCTATTATATGATACTAGTTTATATACATAAATAATGCAAGATAAAGTTTGTTGTGACATCAAGAGTTGTAAGTAAGAATATGTATTATTATATTAATAACTTAGTATTATTATAGTAAATAGGTATAGTAAGTGCCTAATTAAACATTTTTATTTGCGTAATTTTCAGAATGTGAGTACAGTAAGAGGAGAATTTTTTATATTAATTATAGCAAGCCAGTCCGGCTTCGCACGGTCGGTCACAACTGGGAATTTGTACATTTTTTTATAATTTATTATTATAAAACCAAGAGCATGTCGGGTCAAGCTTAGTAGGGTTCCGTAGCCGTTACTGCGATCGTTGTTTGAAACCACAAAAACTATTTACTTTTGGTTGGTTATATATGTACATACATATATCGGCGCATAGAAGCGTACGAAATCGTCTGAACTGTTTGGTCTACAAGCAATTTCAATTTGGGAACATAAATAATGACCATAATAAAATGCTTATATGTTCAAGAGTATTTGTTAGCAATATTTTTTCGTTGTTGTGTGTTTATCTTAGAAGATACAGTTTTTTTAAGACGAATAATTCAGTAACACATTGTTTTCATATAACTCTATTGGTTTAGGCAGCGCACGCCAGTAGTAGGTAAAGTTGGCATAGAATATTCCGATATTTTCAGCAGTAATCGTCATATTTCAGCCAATTTACACAAAACCTTAATGAAATTAAAAAAAAATCCTTATTATTCACTTTGTCCATTCTCAAAAATCGTATTAGTATCCGTTCGCTATGTTTTTGAGATTATCGCGTTCAGACAGACAGACGCGGCAGCGGGGGAAAAACTATTAAAAAACCGGCCAAGGGCGTATCTAACACATTACCTATTATATTTTTTGCGAATATCAAAAAAACAATCAAGTATGGGGTTCTTCAAGAAAGAAGTTATTGGATTTTTGAAGGGTCGGCAACGCGCGAGTGATACCCCTGGTGTTGCAAGCGTCCATAGGCCACGGTGACCGCTTACCATCGGGCGGACCGTGCACTTGTTTGCCACCTTAGTTTACGATTGTAAACTGGTTTTATTAAGATTTAAGAATTTATAAATTTCTATTTTAATTATATAGGTGGAAATATTTTTGATACAAGACCAATGTGGGGCCGTCCATAAATTACGTCATCGGTTTTTTCAGATTTTAGACCTCCCCCCCCCCCTATAATCATCCTATCGTCATTTCTTAATGACCCCCCCCCTTCTCCCAAAATTGACGTCATTACTAGTTTGACAAAATAAAACATTGCAGATTTGAGAAAAATAGGGTATTATTTGAGTATAGTATTAATATGTGCTTTTATTAATTATGTAATGTTGTAGTTATTATTTAAGTATTGTGTTTATTATCAATACATAGTATAAAACAAAGTCGCTTTCGCTGTCTGTCCCTATGTATGCTTAGATCTTTAAAACTACGCAACGGATTTTGATGCGGTTTTTTTAAATAGATAGACTGATTCTTAAAGAAGGTTTATATGTATAAAACATGAAAGTACCACGGGCGAAGCCGGGGCGGGCAGCTAGTATTTTACTAGGTGTGCTGGAGGAAATTTCTTTTTAGAAATAATCTTTTTGTACGTGAAAAATAAACTATAATTAAATAAATAAGAATGACGTCAATTTCGAAACCCCCCCCCCATCTATCATTTACCGTCATCCGCAGACCCCCCCCCCACCCCAATTTAGAATGACGTAATATATGGACGGCCCCTGTGGATTATTTCCCATAATTAGTAAATTACCAGCTTTAGAGTAGTAGTATAAGGACTTATTTAAGTTATCGTTAAAACATATTCAATCACAAATAATAAATAATAATGAAGAAACAAATCGTGAATCACAATTTTCAATGGGAATCGTGGCAGTAAACTGGGTTAAATAAATGCAAAAAAAAGTATCAATGATACAGTAAAGTGTTGCCATCAATCAAATCTAGATACTTTATCAGATGAAATCTAGATGCAGTCTAGATATCTGTCAAGTTGTCAAGATGCTTGTTGGGATTAAAAAGAGATCGGTGTACTATTTCCCATGTCTGATGTTGTGTTGTGTTATGATTTCTTGTTGTAAAACCTAGGTACACCAAGTACACGTCATCTTTAGGGTCCGTTTAAAAAGTTTTTCATCTCATTAGTCCGTTCGTATCGGGATGTAGGTACAGACAGATTATTGTTTTCAAATTAACCTATTATTTAATGTCTCCAAGGCAGCGGTCGTATGAATAAACGACTATTTTGACCACACATGAACAAATGACGTCATAACCATATGGTCCACTTGCTATAACTAAAGTAAAAAAAAATCGGCCCAGTGCGAGTCGGATTATCTATAAAAATTAAATGTTTTTTTTTTATTTTTATATTTGAGTTGATTGAATGAAAGATAAATTGCGGTTTACGATTTACGACGAATTAAAAAAAAAAACTACTTACTAGATCTTCAAACCAATTTTCGGTGGATGTTAACATGTTATTGTACATCAAATATTTTTTTTAGTTTTATCATACTCTTATTTTAGAAGTTACAGGGGGTACACACACACACATTTTACCACTTTCGAAGTGTCTCTCGCGCAAACTATTCAGTTTAGAAAAAAATTATATTAGAAACCTCAATATCATTTTTGAAGACCTATCCATAGATACGCCCACACGTATGGGTCTAATGACAAAAAAAAAAATTTAGTTTCAGTTCTAAGTATGAGGCACCCCAAACGTTTATTGTTTTTTTCATTTTAGTGTGAAATGCGGTTCACAGTCTCTCTCTCAGACTTACAAAGTTTCAACAATATAGTTTTTATAGTTTCATACGGACGGACAGACAGACAGACATGAAGAATCCATAAGGGTTCCGTTTTTTACCATTTGGCTACGGAACCCTAAAAGAACAACTTAAAGCAAGTAGGCTACAGTTTACCCATAGCAGGGTTTTTACTTTTTTTCAAAGATACATTTGCCAATGTCAAATATCAGTTTCAAGTCTTTGTGTGTTATCTGTTTGATTCATAATTGCTTAAAAATCACAATTAAAAGCCAGAAACCCTTTGAGCAAGCAGAAATCTAACGTTCACGAAAGTAAACAAACTTCAGCGGTCAGTGTCTAATTTTGACAACTGCTCCAGGTGTTTACAACAAAAACCAACTCAACTACAACTTAATAGGTACTTTGTGGTCGTTTGCTGGACCATAGCCCAAGATTCATTTCTGAATATACATGCAAAACCATGGTCAATTACTAGTTTAAACATGTTATTGATTACAGTAAATAAATACCTACTCAATGCTTACCACCCACGTGTGTATTATTAAAATTATATGATTGCATAATTACGACACATCAATTACTCATGCACAAATATCAAAACAGTAAACGAAGTATCGTCGCTATTTAGGTCTGCATATTCTTTGACCCACACAATAGTGTAGGCAGGAGTTGGATACCATATTTGGCGTGAATACTTTACAACTATCCGACAAACTTGTCTATAAAATGAGTAAAAACTGGAACTACAACTGTCATAATTGTCATAACTATTTAAGGGCTAGATAGTGGTCGGTGTACACACAACACCAAATTTGGCTTGAAAACTGCAAATCAATGTATAGTATAGCCGTTTGTGACACAGGTACTTTAGGTTAAAACAATTTTTGAGCCGCAGTTCTTAAAAAGCTTTCCATAACCCGTCGGTGACGTCATCAATTTTTTGTTTGAGATTTGAACTTTTTTTTCATAAAATTATAGGGTGTGGTATCAAAATAAAGGGTTTTATGAGCCGGATTTAAAAATATACTACACATTCACTACCTTTCGCCAACTTCTTTTGGGCTCCTCCTACGGCTGAGTAAATCTTTTTTTAGATTCCAAAAATTTTGATTGGTTTTTGAGATATTTGCCTTTTTTCAGTAAATTGGTAAATATATTCGAATTTGCAATATTTTCGTACGGAACTTAATTGTTTTAAAAAAACATCTAGACGTGATTCCGAATGAATTCATTCCAATTTTTCCGTGACTGCTGAAAAAATTGAACAAAAACTTTGCAACAAAAAAAAACATCAGGCTTCAAAAAAATGCACTAAAAAGTTAAAAATAATAAATTAGTTTGAAATTGGTGTCATGCAAGCAAAGTTTGTTATAAACTGTTACATAGGTACATAGACACCAACTTCAAACTGTAATTCATATCAGATTTTTGGAAATAAGTAATTATTTTTACCTTTTTAGTGCATTTTTTCGAAGCCGGTTGTTTTTTTGTTAAAAAGTTTTAAATTTTTTTTCTTTTCAGTGGCTAAATACTTTTTTTTCTTGTACACTAAAAACATTCAAACTCGTATCAAAGTTTTATACAATCATCAGATGAGTCAGTGCCAGGAGGGGAGTTCCCCGTTACGCGGTTGAGGTTGCGATTGCGATTGAGTGGGGGCGAGAAGCGCCCAGACACTCATTGATACCTCGTATACGAGATAGGTCCGTGCGTTCGCCGACGAACCCGGGGATGTCGGCGTCGTGCTAGGGCGGGCCTCCTAGGGGAGGTCGTTGAGACTAATCTCGCTATCCGGATAGCGAGATCGTCGTCTGGGGCTGTTAGTACGTGCCGAGGCCGCCTAACAATAGTTTTTCGACCATTCCGAGGTCGATCGGGGGATGATAAGTTGTGAATTGCACAATAAATCGATTCGGGTCTTTAAGATATTGGGGAAATGTGGGCAGCTCAAAGTCCCTGTGTAGGACCGCATTACGGACGTACCAGGAGGCTCTGGAGGCCGCTCTGAGAAAGCGGTTTTGGAGGGTCTGGAGTTTATGGAGAGTTTATTACGCATAGACGATGCTAGCATATGCTAGTATAGGGCGAATGCATGTGACGTAAAGATTCAGCTTATTTCTAAGCGATATCTTATAGTGCATTCTATCATGGGATATAGACGACCGAACACAAAAGCAGCTCGGTCTTTAACTATTTTGGTGTGATCGCGGAAGTTCAAACGCCTATCCAAGGTCACACCGAGATGTTTGACATTGTTTTGCCAAGGAATGTCACGGCCAAAGTGAGAGAGGGAAGATGGTCGCGGAGGGCGGCCTTTGGTGAAGAGAACGGCAGAGCTTTTGTCGGGATGCACTTCGATTCTCCATTTCCGAAACCATTCGCTTAGGGCGGTGATTGCGGATTGGAGTTTCTTAGTGATTCGATTCACTTGCCTATCGGTGGTATAAATATCGGAATCATCCGCGAAGAGGGCTAATTGGGTACCTATCGTTTTAGGGATATCGTTTGTGTACAGAGAATCTCAATCAGAAACAAGAGAAGTTCTAAGTTAACGGAATAAAAAAATACGGCCATTTTCACAATCAAACACTCCCAAATTAATTCATTGTATTATGTTTGGGAGTGACAAAAGGGAACTTTCTCTGAACCCTTTATGAATACTCAAACAATTAAACCTACTTAAATCATTAAATTTCTTTAGTTGCAGGAGTGGTATGGAGAAGGAGAACAGTGAAGGAGATGCATCCAGCAAGGCGCCAAATGACGGTCTACTTGACGCCGCTGGACTCTTCGGAGGTGAGTTCTTATCATCAATCATTTATTATCACCGTAAAGAAGGTAACCCAACCAAGGTGAGGTTTGAATCCCGGTCATGGCACGATTTTTGGTAGATAATTACAAATAAACAATTAAAAAATACAAAAAACTTATTTTTTAAAATTGTTACTTCTTTCATGATATGATACAGTACCGTGTCCTGTCACATATATAAACTTATTGTTAAATATATCCATCAACATCATTATCACCATTATCTTAATCCACACCATCAAGTATGTGGAAGAATATATAAATGCTGGAAATCAAGGGAACCGATATAGGTTGAAGGCTTAGTTCGCTTATATGCTTAACCTACTTCCAAGACTTTTGTATTTGAAATGATGTCTTTTTTATTACAATAATATTGGACTGCCTTCTTTGCCTGTTTCTCTGTCTGTCATTTTCGAATATCATAGCTATTACATGAGGAGTCCATGTAATACGTTAGATAGATCTGCAAAAAATCTATCTAGTGCGAGTGGGATTCGCGCATCCTGTGTTCCGTACCACTACATAATTTACAAACACCAAAATTGGCTGAACGCGTCCACGTTTGCTTAATTTCGCATATTCTTTCCAATAATCAAATGTTGCTGGGCCGCGAGTACCTAGACTATTTTTAATTGTAATGATGGGAGCCCGTCCCACACTTGACTAGTTTTTTTTATATTTAGGTTTAAAGATTACACTATAATCACTGTTTTTACTAGCGCAAAAACAATAAAAATGTATTTCTTGCATGGGACCCGCTTATATTTTTATTTTTTGTTCTTTTTATATTTGCTGTTTCACATATTCTGTAAAAATTTAATTTAACTTTCAAATTTATTTAATTGTTATAATAACACACGAGAAGGTATGAAAAATTATGTACAATTTGTTTATAAATATATATATATACATACAAAACACCCGTCTATAATAAAATCAGTTGTTATGCAATTATCTAGCTTATGGTAAATTTAATTATGTCTTCTATTGATATAAAATAACTAACATAGGTACTATTAAATTTATTTGTAACAATTTCCAGATTATATTCAAAAGATAGAGCTCTTTAAAGGTTGGACAGACAGTTAGGCACCGTAGGCTTGGTAAAAGTATTTCAGGGGTTCAAGTACTTAAATTGTGACGCCGCTCATATCACATTTTAAAACCACTTTAAACTTCAACCACAGAATAATTAATTCTGGTATCTACCTACTTTTACGTTTGATCATCGTCACTCTTTACGGCTAATGTCGAGCGCATAGAATACCCAACCCAGAGTACCCTCTTTAGCGTCCATGAATGTAGTCATTGGTTTTCATGTTTTAATATGAACTAAGTAAAGTTTTAATACTATCGGTCTATAAGGTTTGGAGGTAACATTGTAATGTTTTCGCTACACATATTGTGCCTCAGCCGTTGTACGCCCCATTTAAAGGTTATACAGGCCTTTGGCCATGGTTAACCACTCGGCTGCCAGAGTTTTTAAGCCTCTGCAATCATAAGACATACAGCCGTGAAGCTCTGAAAAATGTGCTACTAAGCAGATACCCATCCAGGTACTAACCACGCTTTACGTTGCTTAACTCTGCATATCGTTTTCGATAGACGAACGTAACTGGGCCACGCAATGAGCTAGTACATACATAGTACTAAGCATCAATCCTCAACTTCATATTTATTACAAAGTGAATGCTGCAGTATTTTCAATATAACAGAGTATCATGTTAAGCTATTTGAAATGGTATGGGCTATGGGCCCTTAAGTGTTTTTTTTTGTTTTGGAACCCAGCTTTAACAAACATCTAAAATGGTCGTTAAGCGTCAAGAATATCGACACAAAGCTTGTGTGATATTGTATACGTAAGCCAGCTCCGAGGTCACTGCCCCCACGCTCAACAAATAGACAAACGACCAATATGACAACTTGTGAAATGAATTGGAAAATATATTGTGAAATATCAAAATGTAATCAGTGTGATTAATTTATATCAACTATAAATTTGTGCTGAAAAATTATTTAAGGTTCACTACATACAATACCATTTTGTTTATTTAGATAAAGCATTTAACGCAGTATGTTTGTAATCAATTAATTTATAAATTTGTAAAGTTTAGTGTTTTAAAACTTACTCTAAAGCCGATTTTTGTCTTTGACGGGTGCTCTGCACACGGAACGTGCATAACTTACTGATTGACTAATAATACGTCTCCAAACCAATCAGTGAGTCATCCTTGCTCCGCATTCGTCGAATAGAATAAGTGACCTAAGGTTAATATAAATAATGTGAAAGTTTGTTTGTTGGTTATCAAATTGGGCTGAAATTAGGAACAGAGATAATTGAACAGAAGGACATAGGCTTTTATTCTGGATAATTTAAAAGTTTCCGCGGGAATTGCTATAACCGAATTTCACTTAAATTAACTACAGCTACAACTTGCTACAGCAAACTTCTTTAGTATAATTAAGGAGTTGCCGTAAAAATCCTACACTCGTAACTAATTTAGGGTGAGCACAGTCATGTTTTATATAAAAAACAACGGACTGACACTTGACGTTTTTTTGTTGTAAAAAGATAACAAACAGACATACAGACAGAGACACTAATAATATTAGTTAATAATGATAGATGGTGTTAGGGCAGTGGTGTCTACAACGTAGGAAAATACTAAATTTATTTCATTTATTTTTAAATAGAAATTGCCATTTATTTAACATATTTTTAAACTCACCAAAAATTTAAACCAATAAATGTATATTCTTAACCAAGTTTAGAAAATATTTGAGAAAGGAACCCAAATCAAGTGTTTAATTACACAAGAAAATCATATATTACACGCATGTTAATGTCCATGCTAAAAGAGATTTCTAATTTCTAAAAAGTCTACTAACTGCCAATGTATCTTTGAACCGTCACATCCTTAAGACAAACTGATCTCGCAAATAATAATTACCCAGCTTCGTAACTTCTTCACACGTTGCCTACTGGTCCACTCCAGTTTTTAATTCACATAAAAAATTGGTTTCATCGACCTAATATGTATTAAAGTTCAATTTTCCATTCGAAAGATATCCGCCTTGCTTTTATCTTATACGAAGAACATGAATGAATTTGAATACAGATAAGATTATTTTTAAAGAATGTGTGATGATAACATAACAGACGAATAATTATATAGACGATTTATATCTAAACTAGTTGATAATCACGGTTTTAGTCGTAAATATATAAAAAGAAAAACTATTTATGCGGATAATTGATTTAGATCTGAATTTGTTACCGCACCAGTTTTCCACACTGTATATTCCCATTTTACCTAGCCCTAATAGATTAGAGCGTGTTCAATGATTATAACTGCTCCCCGTGGCCTGTCAAAGGTACCTAAATTATCAAATTGCGCAATAATCACGTAGCATTATTCATAATGACTAGAACGCTGTGATAAATAATGATGCTTTAATGATTTTTAATTAAATGGCCCGATTTGACATGTAATTATTCATACTGCCCGGACATTGTAAATTATGCCCTCATTAATCACTTGGTCCATAACATATATATTTCGTATAGTGCTTATCTCACACATCGCTAGCGCTGCCATTTCTAAAGAATGCCCCAGGATACCCACCTTAGGCTCTTTTGAATCGGTGTGTGAATTTGTTAAGTCCATTACAAATGCTATTTGCCACAATTATGACTGGTTGTAATGTGAGGAATTAAACTAATGCCATAGATTACTCCCATCATAGCACCCCTCGCGATCTGCGGAAGAGGTTCATAGTCATACCTACGATCCTAAATAATGGTCAGTAACCATACTGATAGGAGTTCCATCCAAATCCTAGAACCAGTTTAGAGAGCAAACACCTCTAGATATAGAGAGGTTTTGGATGGAACTCTTGGTTGAGGTTTTCTCTATTAACTTCAAGCAGGAAGTAATAAGGTTTTTGAATTGTTGCCAACACGTGATGAATGCCCCTGGCGTCACAAGCGTTCATATAGGTTATGGTCGGCGACCGTATAACATCAGACAGGTCCCTTCTATTACAACTTTCACTCTTTTCTTTCTTTTGTTGCTGTCACGGAAAAAATAGCTTATCCACAATGATAGTACAATAAAAAAAATGTAAATTATAAAGACAACTAAGTTATTGTTAAAGCTACTAGTTTTTTTACCCCGCATATCGTAACTATAATCATAATATAGTTGAGTTTACAATAATGATTGTACTATTTGTATTACTATTTATTATATTATATATACTATTGTACCTTTCCCATTCTACCATTTTTTCCTTGAAGGTCTACATACTTGCACGAGTTCTTTTCGCAATAAATTTATTTCTCGGTTTTTTTGCATTAATTAACTGCTCTTCTAAGGGCCATAGCGTGAAGTTATGTAGCCTATATTTTTTCCTAATTGGTTTTCTAATTCTAAAATTTTTCTCAAATTAGACTGATAGTTCTTAAAATTAGCGCGTTCAAATATACAGGCACTCCAGCTTTTATAATATTATTGAGTAAGCGTGGTCTGGTTTACGTTTATGGTTACTGCTCCGCTCCTAAGGGTCGTAGCGTCAAGTTATTTAGCTTATAACCTTTCTGAAGAACGAGCTTATTCATGCAAAATAAATCTTTTAAACCGGACAGTTCTGGCGATTAGCCTGTTCAAACATTTAAACAAACAAGCGTTATTTATTACTGCCTGTCCTGTATACTATCCGATCTGATACTCGTTAGTCTGACCTTTCCCTTGTCGCATCGCTCGTCCCCGCTATTACTTCGGTTCCGTACCCAAAGGGTAAAAAACGGGACCCTATTACTAAGACTCCCCTGTCCGTCCGTCCGTCTGCCACCAGGCTGTATCTCATGAACTGTGATATATAGACAGTTAAAATTTTCACAGAAGATGTATTATATGATTGCCGCTATATAACAACAAATAACTATTATATACACTATATAAAAAACAGAATAAAATTAATATTTAAGGGGGCTCCCTTACAACAAACGTGATTTTTTGCTCGTTTTTACTCGATATTGATAACGACAACAGGTAGACACTTGAAATATCCACAGAATATTTTGTTATATATTCACTTTGAAAATAAATAATTAAATTAAAATAAAACAAATATCTCAGGGGGGCTCCCATACAAAAAACGTGATTTTTTGGCATTTTTATAGATAATGGTAGGGAACCCTTCGTCCGCGAGTCCGACGTGCACTTGGCCGATTTTTTAGGCTCTTAATGGTCATGGCGTAAATTTAAATAGCCTATAAACCTTAATCAAAAATTTGGATATCAAATGCAAGAAGAATTTCTAAAATCCGAAGCCCTTTAGCTTCATGTTACATTAGTATAAATGTTCTACATTGGCTCCACTGAGATAAAAATAGAATAGGACATGACATGTGGTCAAATCATGTATCTCATACACCACGAGAGTTTTTGATCTGTAGGTGAGCTTATTTTAATAGATTCTCTGCGGGAGCCGTATTTGTAATGTTCTGTTTTCATAGAACAAAAGTACCTATGTAGCGAAGATGACAGATCGCTAGCAGATTTTGAGATAATCGAGCTGCAACTAGGATTACACACATGTATTATCCTAGGGTTTAACTCTTAGGTGGTTATTGAGCTCCCTGCCTTGGTTCTCTCCAGGGGGAATAATGCTCCTGGTGTTGCTAGGGTCCATAGGCTTGTTTGCCAGCTAGTTGTTATAAGACTATAATATATTAAATAAATACAAAAGAAATTTTTATCTGAAACGTCATGCACAAAAAAGTTTACACATAACTGAACAACAACACAAATACCTCTCTACATATATACGACTATATATAAACAAGGAGAAAATAATCACTAAGTTTTATATACTAAGTGGAAAAAAAATATATTTTACATACAAAGTAGAAAATTGGATGTATATGGATTAAATAAATAACTAAAAGGAAACGTTTCTTTATTTTTTAAATAACTAAATATGTGTCAAAAAAAAGTCAGAAATCGAATCTATGAAAACTGAAAAACAGAACAATCTGCAATTTTATGACATTTATTATTAATTAATTGTACTGTTATATTTTGGCTAAGTAGAAACTAAATACCATACAATACAGCGTTTAATAAGGAGTTAATACATATTTAATTATGTTCCTTGCACATTTTGTAATGTAAGATACTTTATTATTTGAAAGAGATTGATCCTTATGAATGACCCCTTTCAGTTATTTCATCAAATAGACATTTTTGTTTTTACATTACACAGGTCAATTCACGGGTGAAACAGGACTAAAATACAGTAAAGTTCTTTCCGTAAAATCTGCCATCATCACTGTTTACGGTACTTGCCCTCCAACCACGAATATACAGATATATATCACTAATACATACTTTAAAAAAAATTAGGATTATATGCTTATTGCAGACTACCTCTGATGTAGCAAAAATAAATAAATTAAAAACTCAAAAAACCCAACTGCGTAAAAAATGTATATTTAACCAATTTCAGTTATAGAATAAATTAAAACTGAAAAGAGAAAAATAAGTCCAGTAATGATAAATTATAATGCGGAACATAGCTACTTTTAACTTCTTCACAGTTATTATTTATAGTCAATTTCTTACGCAGTTGGGTTTTTTGAGTTTTTAATTTATTGATTTTTATTTCACACTTTTTTAGTCAGATTTATACGACGGTAAATATCGCAATTTAAATTGGTTGAAGCCTTTTTTGGTAGCGAAAACGAATATGACTATTTTATTTTCATAATTCATATTTTAGTGAACAAAAGAATAATGGCACCTCAGCTCCAAAGTGTATCGATCTCGAGATGATTTTTGTGGGTCACTTTTTGTAACATTTTGTTAAAATTCGATGAAATAATAAAGTAAAATATCAGAATTAAACGTATTTTGTAATTATTTAATTAGATAGATATCTATGCGTAATAATCGTGGAAATGTTTGTTTATAGTGTAACTCCTGAACGAACGAACGAACGACTAAGGTCATATTTACACAGTAAGAAATATTTTTCTTTAGCATTCACAATGGTTTATAGCTTTGTTAATATATTTAATAGACGGCGCTATAGTCGTTTTTAAAAATCTATAATTATGAACCTAAATTACTTATTTGCATATATCTTGGTTTAGTGCTAAAAAAAAAACAATCAAAAAATCTGGAGGCGATTGGTAGCTCTGTTTATTATAAAACATCGTAAAGGGCAGAACAACGTTTGTCAGGCCTGCTAGTGCACTTCAGAATACACCTAAACACTTTTTCAGCTTAATAAAGTCAAATGCTTATTTTCAGATATATAAAATAATAAAGCAATAACTTCATACCAAAAATTTTGTTTCTTAAATTACATTACAATTATGCAAAAACATTAATTTTACTTTTTTTAATGTAAAAAAATGTTTAATGCATGATGGCGGACACTAGCACCTTATTATTTTTTGAAGAACCGCATATTGTAGTCCTAGGTGAAAACCTTGGCAGCGAGCTTATTCCGCAACCTAAGAGTTCGCGGAAGGAAGTTCCTCTGCAACCGCACTGCACGTGACCGTGATTTTTATTCACCGGACCAGTTTTGGCAGCAGCATATGGGGCCGGACTTGCGACTTGTAAAGTAAACCTTAACGCTTGCCGCGAAGGTAAAGTACTGCTTTACTCTGTTGAGTACGCCAAGTTATTTGAATTACAGCTTCACCTTGTCTTCCAAATTAACTCGAAACTGAACATATCTGGAGATGTCAACACGAAGGATCATAATGCTTTTGGAGATGGTGTATGGATATGTTGCGGAATTGTGGGACCCTGTAAATGAACTGTGTAAATATGACCTTAATCGGTCAAGTCCTTCATAAGTAACACCATAAACAAACACTCCAATGAACATTAAGTATATTAGCCTAACTATAAATTATATTTCGTATCTATATATACAATTTGTATGTGGTTGTATGTGGTGTTGAAGAAAATGCATTTTTAGGTTTCATATTGGACGAACATGTTACGTGGAAGTACACACATTGATAAAATCTGCAACTAGGTGAACAAATTTGCATATGCACTATGGCGTTTAGCTAAAATAAGTGACAGAAAAACATTACTTAAAGCTAACTATGGTTACGTGGAATCAAACCTCAGATATGGTATCTTACTGTGGGGCAATTCTGTTAAAGGAAAAAGAGCTTTCATCGCGCAAAAAAAATGTTTACGTGCCATCTGTGATGTTTCGACACTGATAAGTTGCAAACCTTTATTCAAACAGATGAAATTACTTCCATTGCCATGTATCTACATTCTTGAGGCGTGTATATTTTCGAAACAGCATCCAGAGTTATTTACAAAAAAGGAAACTTTATCCAAATTTAATACAAGGTATCCCAATAAGCTGTGCCTTCCAAACTTTAGAACAGAATTATATAATATAAATTGCTATGCTATGAGTGTAGAAATATATAACAAACTACCGGAGGATATAAAAAAGCTACAACTAATGAAGATTAAATCAAAATTATATAAATGGTTGTTGGAGAAATGTATGATGTTAGAGAATATTTACAAGAAAAGTAACTTTAATGATCCCAACTTAAATATAAATCAATGTACAACGGTGTTGGTTTAATTAATTTTTTGTAAATTTTAATGTTAATATTTGCATGCTAATGTTTAGCGAGATGCGTCAACGCTCTCAATGTGTTTCTTACAACCTACTATATGTACCGCATTTCAAGCAAATAAATAAATCATTTAATATAATATTTCTGGGCCGGATAGCAGCTTTGCCCTTTGTACTCGGTTTAACGACGGGCTAAGAGAATCGTCGAAGATCCCAAAATCCGTATTGAACCCTTCAGTCAGAAGAGATACTTCGCCTCCATGTGTGTGTTCTACCGTTTATATAACGGGACATGTTCTAAGGAAAAGATTTATTATAATTTGGAAGAGTCGGCAACGCGCGAGTAATGATCCAGGTGTTGCAAGCGTCCATAGGCTGCGGTTACCGCTTACCACCAGGCGGACTGTTAGCTTGTTTGCCACCTTAGGGGTATATCAAAAAAGTATATACTCTATGTAAGTAACAAAATGCGTTTAATTGTGATTTTAAACTATTATTTTACCGAATTTGAACAAAAATGTTGCAAAAAGTGAAGAGTGTTATCGATGTGTGTGTGATTGATTACTATACAGAAATTCTTTGATATTCATATTATTTTCCGTAACAAAAAGGTAATCCATGTGTCTCCATTCCGATTTTAAGTTCATTTAGTTCAGCTGTTGCAGACACACATACTTTCGCATTTTATAATATTAATATTACTATAGGGCTATGTTAAAGAAATTTATTGATGTCTATACTATTGTGTTTATGCAAACATGGTCTGTTTAAAACTATAGGTAATGGATAGAGTACGCAAAAGTAAAATTTATGGATATCTGTATACATACGAATGTTAGGTGCCTCGGCACATGACTAAATAATTCGGTACGGTGAGTCATCCATAAATTTAACGTTACGAGTGGAACGACTTTGATGTTAAATAGACAAAATATAGAGTGAAAAATATTGAATAGAAGGAATTTTAATGTAAATTTTTATTTAAAAATTGCAATAAAACCAGTCAAGCGGATGTCGAGAGTTATGTCCGTATTACGTAGTTTAAGTTCGAAGGAGGCCATATATGTATCTAAATATTGTACGTATTTATCTGAAAAAATAATATTGAGTAAATATACTAAAGGTCGTTAGTGTTATAAAAACTATGCAGTATTAGCCAGAATTTAGTATCCACATAATTTGAATTCTTCACTTTGGCTATCCAGATACTACGGATAATTTGAATACTACCGATTAAATGTAACATTAAATAGAAAAATATACATAGTAATCAAAATAATATGTATTTAATACACATTTTATTTGTTTTTGATTCTCCAATGGATCACTATTAGGTAAAAAATATTGAAACGCAATGAATAGAAACATAAAAATTTCTGAAGGCGCAAATACTTATATCTTAAATTTTCTAAAATAATATTTTCTTTTATTTTTCTTAGCACAAAGAACTTCTTCTAAATATTTTTTTAATCATTATCGAACCTAACGAAATAAGTTTAACCAAGGTCTATAATATATTGGACCACCGCCGATCTATTCGTCTCCATGTTCTTAACGTGACTTAAGTACTATTTGATTCTGTTTGAGATGCTGCGTTAAGTTTTACCGGTCTAACTCTTACCACAGTAACAAGGAGTAGTATAGACGCCAAGTGTTGTAGGTTGCTCCATAGGATCCTTTGGAGAACAAAGCTTCTGTCTTGTTCGTGTTGGTGATATAAATGCGTTTTAGATACCTACTGACTATTTGTTCTATCAGCCTTTCTATCTTATCAGTTACCCCCTTCACAAAAGGAAGCGTAGATATGATCTATCTGCTTCACTACGTCGTGGACAAGTAAGTGCATTGACGACGCGATAACAGTGCCTTTAGTTGTAACCGTTTGTCTATTAGGCTGTCTTCACCTTACTGCCGCGGCTCGCAAATGCAGCATGACAGGGCGATCGTGAACTGAACTGAGTATAGAGTCCGGTTCTGCTCGGTTGTGGCCAAAACTTGTATAGTGCTTTTCTCAACATGCGTGTAAATTAAAAAAATAACATAATAACGTACATTTTTATGAAAAAAAAACTAAATATATTGACAACTGTATTGGTATGTAATGTTTGTAAACGATATGTTACTAAGCGTACATTAGTAGTGCAAATATATTACTCTGCTGATGTTTTCATTTGAAAATAAGAAATAAATATGGATACGGAGTTTTGGCGCGCATCTTAATAAAGCGTGGTGTTTTTTAGGGTTTCGTATCCAAAGCGTAATTAGCGGAACCCTATTACTAAGACTCTGCTGTCCGTCCGTCCGTCAGTCACCAGGCTGTATCTCATGAACCGTGATAGACAGTTGAAATTTTTGTGTGAAAATGTATTTCTGTTGTCGCTATAACAACTAATACTAAAAAACAGAATAAAATGAATATTTAAGGAGGCTCCCATACAACAAACGTGATTTTGCCGTTTTTATAGATAATGGTACGAAACGCTTTGTGCGCGTGACCGACTCGCACTTGGCAGATTTTTCCTGTTTAATTTTTCAAAATTCATTCAATGTGTTTCGATGTGTATATTTTAGCAGTGTTTTACGAAAACGTGTTAAGAATTAGGTGTGCAGCGAAGGCTCATGAATAGTGAATTTTGAAGAAATAAGCAGGACATGACGCGCAATTTCTGAAGGATGCACAGCAAATCTTTTGCCCTACCTTGGGACCCGAAAACGAGGACGCGCGACACAGCGCCACGAAACAGACAAGCTAAATTATTTAAGTCTGGCAAGTGCATAAATGGTCTACAAAGATCGTACCAGCCCATTATTAAAAAAATAAATAAAAAAAATATGGATACCTACTTTCTGTTTGGGCGCGTTCGTTTTGGGATTAAGAGTTCCCACGATACTTTTCACACTTTTGATACTTTTGTTTTGCCACCGACACACACCTATCATTTGTGAAGCTTTGAAACGGTTGACGTACAGACACTCCGATAAAACATATACACACTACCATAAACAATGAATATGTATAGGAAGTTTGACAGATTAACACAAAAATCCCACCTCCCGACATGGGTCTGAAGTTTCATTTTTCGGTGGCAAAAGTGACAAAAATATGGTAAACGAACGCATGACAGTTTTCCACAGATGACACTAAAATTTGATATATTATGCAGAACGAACGGATGACATGACAAAGTAAACGAGAATAATGATTCTGCAACCCAAACGAACGCGCCCTTTGAGTGCTATTAACGTTTTTTTGTACAGGGTTTAAATAACTATTACTATTTACCGAATTTATAAGTAAATGACCGGACTAAGGAAATTTTCATGATACACCCCAACCAAAAATAGCAAGTAGAACTTGCAGTAATTATCATTATCATTGCATATTACAAATTCTGTGAGGTACCTGCAAAGTTAAAAACACTATAAAATAAATTTATTTCATTAGCATTGCTACCTACATAATATTCAAAACACCAGGTAATGCAAATTTGTTGTATTTTACATTAATAATCTCATTTTATGATCATTATTCAACCTGTACATACTTCTTATTTGTCACTGTCTACCAAATCACCTACTCATTTTGACAAATTTGTTATTTCTGTCTTATTACCTACTAAGCTACTGTGTCACTAGAGTTTTCTGACAGTGATAGAAAGGTTCATGAGGCAAGAATGTTATAAGTGTCCTGGTGCATGCTAACATTATTAACTGAAGATATGGCAGAAAGATTGCACTTCCCACTTTAGCGCATGGAACTAAAATGTGCAGGTGTAGGTAATAAGCACGCTTAAAATTCCAGCTTACTGCTCAGTCAAAGTCCTTAGCGGAATTATTGATATTATAGCACCAATCTTAGCCATAATATTTAATAAGTGTGTTGACGAAGGGATATTCCTAGACTTAATGAAATATAGTAAAATAATACCACTTTTTAAAAGTGGAAGTAAAGATGATCCTAATAATTTTAGACCTATCTCTATACTGCCTGCCTTAAGCAAAATTTTTGAAAAAATTATGTTCAATCAGATGCTGAAACATTTTAACTTAAATGGATTACTTTATCCTCAACAGTTTGGTTTTACAAAAGGGCGTTCCAAAACTGACGCAGGTGTTTCCCTTATACAGCATATATTTGCTACTTGGGAACAGTCACAAAATGCTATTGATATCTTCTGTGATCTATCAAAGGCATTCGACTGCGTGGAACATGAAACTCTTATACGGACACTGAGTCATTATGGTATTGCAGATTTGGCTCTTGAGCTTATCCGCTCATATTTGAGTAGTAGAATGCAGAAGGTTCAAATCAATGAAGTAAAATCCAATGGCTCTGAAGTAAAATTAGGAGTTCCTCAAGGTTCTATTTTAGGTCCTTTTCTATTTTTAATTTACATAAATGACTTGCCTTTCTTTGTGAAGAAGCTGTGCAAGATTGTACTATTTGCTGATGACATTTGCAGAAGAAATAGAACTATTAGACTCAACAGTGTTTCTAGGTATTACATTAGACAATAGGCTGCAGTGGAACCTTCACATTTCAGTTCTTGCAGGAAAACTCAGTTCAGTTGCCTATGCAGTTAGGAAAGTTAGGCAGCTTACAAATGTTGACACTGCTCGCTTGGTCTACTTTAGCTATTTCCATTCCGTCATGTCTTATGGCATTTTGCTTTGGGGTAAGGCAGCTGATATTGATAAAGTCTTTATTTTGCAAAAGAGAGCAGTACGGTCAATTTATAAATTAGGACCTCGAATTTCTCTTAGGGAACTATTTAGGGATATTGATATTTTAACTGTTCCTTGCCAATATATCTTCGCTTGTAAAATGTATGTACGCCAAAATTGTCACTTATTTGCTAAAAATAGTGACATCCACAGTGTTAATACAAGGAATAAGGATAAATTGGTAGTTCCAAAATGTCGTCTTCAGAAGGTACATAGCTCTTTCGCAATAGAAAGTATATTTTTCTACAATAAAATTCCAGAACATGTGGTTAATTTACCCTCAAATAAATTAAAAATATATGTCAAAGATAGTTTAATGAAAAAAAGCTATTACAAAGTTGATGAATACATAAATGATAAAAATGCTTGGAAAAATTAGAACTTAATTGATTTGTATTGGGGCATTTGAAATATTTTTTTAAATTAAAACATTGTTTATTATGTTATTACCTAGTGTAAGGCTATATTGTATTTTTATATGAT
This sequence comes from Apoda limacodes, assembly GCA_946406115.1. Classification (NCBI taxonomy): domain Eukaryota; kingdom Metazoa; phylum Arthropoda; class Insecta; order Lepidoptera; family Limacodidae; genus Apoda; species Apoda limacodes. The sequence goes on from OX291540.1 coordinate 47,416,684, forward strand.
GTATAAAAGATTAACTAGTGAGTTTATTTGCTTCTCGGTAGTAAAGCATTACGAACCTTCCAATCTTCTCTTCTTATATTTTGTTCCTTTACTACACACATTGTAACTAGTACAATCGAAGTTTTATTGGAGTTGCTTGAGTGTGTCATGCTCCCTCAAAGTGTCTCTGCGGTGGTAGCGTGTGTGTCGGGTCGTTACGTTCCCTAAAACATGGTTGAGCAAAGCGATGGCTGATTCATATGTCATACTCGTGAACGGGTGCCGCCTGTGGAGGCTGGTCTGCTCTTGCAAACTTCTTTGTATTCTTAGTATTTAGTCTTACTTTTTTGTTTTGTTTATTAATACTGTATTGAAAAGTATGTGGTCCTACATAGATGAAGCAATTATATACAAATTTATCAGTGTTCTAGTGGACATATTTTCAGCCATTTTTTTCTCAGAGGACTATTATATATAAGCTATTCACAAAAGTGAAATAGGCTGCAGCCAGATGCATAGAGGGGCGCGCCCCAGGCCCCTAGTTTGACATACCTAGTCTAGAATCTCTATTAAAAAATTAAACACAAAGAAAACTTATGACAAAAATTGTAATTTCAAAATCTTATTACAAAAATTTTAAATAAAAGGTAAAAAAAGTAGTCGTTAAAATGTTCCTAGTAATTCCTAGCTCCAAGCTCTTCAGTCATAGTCTGCAATGTTTTCCTGTCTCACGGCGTTTTGAGCAGACACGGCGTTTCCTGCAATAAATGAGCAATTAGCGATATCCATACTTAGTTGGATATATGTATAATGTTACTCTTATTGAAGTTAACTGTTTTGATTTTTTTTTGTTTAGGTAGGTACTGTTGTGTATATTAACTGACTAGTTTTTATTCGTTAATCGCCGTTGGATTTCTTTTGGCAACTCCTTGATTATAAGCTTAAAATTCTTATAAATATCAAAATTATACCATAACAGCTGCATGGTATCATGGAATGGGTATATTTGGTATTTGCCAAATAGCAAAAAGAATCTTCTCATAGTTTTGTGGCAGAATTATAATACTGCAACATGCTGATCTGCCACATTACCAGCGATTTTTGTGAAAAACCCGGTTGTTTATTTTGTTAAAAAGTTTTTATTTTTACTTTTCTGTGACGAATTGCTTTTTTTTTCTCGTATACTAAAAATATTGATACTCTTAACAAAATTTTATACCACCATATACATTTTTCACCAGTTTCAAATAAACACCAATTATTTTTTTGACCAAAAGTTTAAGTTTTAAATTCACTACATTAATATGGGACCACCTCAAAACTATACCCTTTTAAAAAAAAAAAGAATTTTGAAAATCCGTCTATATATTATGGAGTTATGCCCGAACATACATAAAAAATACAAACATCAGAATTAAGAAGGAGGATGTTCTTTTTTTGAAGTTGGTTAAAATGACGAAAACAACGTTAAAATGACGGATGGACATGACAAAACTATAAGGATACATTTACATACACTTTTTAGGATTATTTTCGATAGAATTTTCAATGGATGTGATGTAGGCATGATTATAGGCTGTTTTGAACGTTTTCACCCTATCACGTAAAGGTCTATAAGATTCAAGGTCACAATGGTTGCCAAAGTCTTGAATTTCTTAAAAAAATTATGTTTCTCTTGTATTAATTTGATAAATGCTGCAGAATCCTATTTCGTATATGAACTGTTAATAACCTTTACAGGAGTTACGTGTAAACCTCATATACGTTAATAAAGTATGTAACAGCGTTTTCTACCTAATCGAAATTTCGTGATTCCAGTCAATATCTGAAATACTTAATTAATTAAGTCATACTGAGCTGAATTAAATATAAAATGTGTGAATGGCATTGGTTTGAAGTATTCAAGATCAGGAAAAATCTAAATAAATAATGATGGCGGTGTGATGGGGTTCAGTAGGGACCATAGGGTCCATGCATAGATGAACAATGGTATTATAGTTATTAGATAGAACTAGGTCTAAATTCGTCCATATTTGTAACGCACACTTTTAAATTGTAGAAAATTGTTTGAATTAATCTCATGTACAAGTAGGTATTCGTCGCGAGACTGAACCATAGTGGGCAAAAAAAACTGAATTTCTACTTGATAACCACTCAGTTGTGAAACTATTGTGATATCAAAACCTAAACTATAAACCTACCCATATAATAAGTTTGTACGGAACCCTCGGTGCGCGGGCCAGACTAGCACTTGGCCGGTTTTTTTTTAATTTACCATGCCCTGAGCCCTAAAGGTCCTATGCAGTACTTATAAAATTGTTTACATGTTTTATATGTAAAGATAATGTGAACCATTGTTTCCAGCTTACTGGGGCCGAGATGGGTCTGCAGCTGGCGGAGCCGCAGCGCAAGCACAAGCGCAGGCTGCGCTGTTCGGCTTTGGTTCGCGCTACCCACCTCCAACAACGCTCGGTGTCGCTGCCAATCAAGCTGCTTCACTCGGCCTGCATCCTGCTGCCAGTCAGTACCTTCATTCAATATCATACACCTTCTGCCCGGCGAACGTTGTATCGCGAAGATAGCTTACCGTTGGAAAATTGCTTTAAATTGCAAAAATACAACATTACCGCCAATTTTTCCTGTCCTCTCACTCTCACCTTTGCCATCTCTCCCCCTTCCCCAGCAATCCTGACTACACAAACTGCCAAACGCTAAACGGGTCTTACAACAATACATTTAATTTTGGCCACGCAGTGGTCACGGACAGACTGCGAAGATAGGAGAGACAGGTGCATGAAACTGTATCTGTACTGAATTGTGGTAAGACCCGGTAATAATAATCTAACCCAAACACGCAAATATTAGAATAAAAAAATTAAATCATTGTAAAACGGCTGAAGTAGTAATTTAAACACTGAAGGTGCACACAATAACAACGAAAAAAACAACCGACTGCAAAAAGATGCACTAAAAAGGTAAAAATAATTTCTTATCTCCAAAAATTTAATCTGAATTACACAGTTTGAAGTTGTTGTCTAGGTACCTTACAGTTAATATCACACTTCATTTGCATGAAACCAACTTCAAAGTGTAATTCAGATCAGATTTTTGGAAATAAGTAATTATTTTTACTTTTTTAGTGCATCTTTTTAAGCTGGCTGTTTTTTTGTTAAAAAGTTTTTATTTATTACTTTTGTGTGACGAATTGCTTTATATCTCGTACACTAATAAACAAGGAGTTCATAAAAAACTAGTTATTTTTGTTTTAGTATACGGACGTGTAAGAGCATTGCTGTACCTTACAGTTAATATCACACTTCATTTGCATGAAACCAACTTCAAAGTGTAATTCAGATCAGATTTTTGGAAATAAGTAATTATTTTTACTTTTTTAGTGCATCTTTTTAAGCTGGCTGTTTTTTTGTTAAAAAGTTTTTATTTATTACTTTTGTGTGACGAATTGCTTTATATCTCGTACACTAATAAACAAGGAGTTCATAAAAAACTAGTTTTTTTTGTTTTAGTATACGGACGTGTAAGAGCATTGCTCTAATTCGCACTTTACGCTTGTATTAACAGGTGCGGCGTGGTGGTCCATGGCCTCCCATCTAGCAGCTCAAGACTACTTGGCTCGGTTACAGGCTTCGGGGCTGAATTTTTCACCGATGGGAGACCCGTATGCTGCTCTTTCTGCCCTATCAGCTGCTGGCATGAAGCAGCCACAAAAGGCTGCCAAACAGCCAAGTCGAAACGAGAGGTAAATCTTTACTGCATTCATGATCTAAAATTTGCATCACAGTTATGTACTATCTCAACAGTTTTTTCTGTGAGAAGGTTGTTTAGAGATCTTTACGAATGTCACGTTCACTTTTAATTGGTAGTACCTGCATTTTATCCTTACAATACACCCTATTTCTGTACATTGGACTCAAATGAATTAATTAAATAATAATTTGAAGAATGACTTTCATTTCGGTCTAAGCCAAAACATTTTGCTAGTGTCCGTGATGAAAGAGACTCAAATTGAAAAATTTAATATTAAAAAGGAAGATTGGGGGCGTACGAGCTGAGAGATTCTGGGTTGTTTTACCTAAAACAAAAAAAACCGGCCAAGTGCGAGTTGGACTTGCACACCGAGGGTTCCGTACCTACCACCATTTACGTACTTTACAAACACAAACAAAAAATATGTTTTTTTTTATTTTTATATTTGAGTTGATTGAATGAAAGGTAAATTGCGGTTGACGATTTATGACGTATTAAAAAAAAACTACTTACTAGATCTCATTCAAATCAATTTTCGGTGGAATTTGCATGGTAATGTACATCATATATTTTTTTTAGTTTTATCATTCTCATATTTTAGAAGATACAGGGGGGGACACACACGTATTTTACCACTTTGAAACTAATCTCTCGCGCAAACTATTCAATTTAGAAAAAAATGATATTAGAAACCTCAATTTCATTTTTGAAGACCTATCCATAGATAACCCAAACTTATGGGTTAGACGACAAAAAAAATTTTTGAGTTTCAGTTCTAAGTATGGGGAACCCCCAAATTTATTGTTTTTTTTTCTATTTTTGTGTGAAAATCTTAATGCGGTTCACAAAATACATCTACTTACCAAGTTTCAACAGTATTGTTCTTATAGTTTCGGAAAAAAGTGGCTGTGACATACGGACGGACAGACAGACAGACATGTCGAATATATAAGGGTTCCGTTTTTTGCCATTTGGCATATAAATCAAACAAAGAAGAGTGAGATAGGATTATAGTGAGGGTCATATTAGTGCATCCAACTAGACTCATAAAACTTTTACAATGTACAAATTGTAACTTTATCTTGTCCATACCTGGGATCGAACTCACGACCTTACTTACCATCATGGTAGCCTTACTCCAATCGTAATTTTAATCTTCGTTTACATGAGGGTTTGTAGGTTTTTAGGATACCATATTAAAATAATAAAGAAGAACCCTTGTAGTGAGATCTTGATGTTGGTCAGTCTGTAAATTACAGCTTTATGGCACACTTTTGAAATTTGCTTGCTGGCATCTACCTATTACAAAACAATAACTGGAAACAGGGGTCAAATCTGAATGTAGGATCAATTCCGTTTTATGACCAAATTGTAGTATTATGACGTCATCCCTATTACAAAATTACTCCTGTATCAAGACTGTTGTGTTGTGTGTGACTTTAGGTTTTGGCGAGAACAGCTTGCAGCTTTGCAGGTCGGCTGTGGACCATCAAGTACCACCCACGAGCAAATTGCAAGCGATACTCGCCTTAACTTGACCAAGTGGCGGAGACCCGGACTGCATATAAACAAAGACCCTTGCTAGTTTTTACAAAGAATGTTTAGTCCTTACTAAACACCGAATGGCCACTTGCTCAACAAACGTCGACCAATTCACACTGGTTCGGCGCGGTGGACTATGGTCTTAGCCTTATTGTCCAAGGAAAGGCCTTTACCCATGCAGTGTGGCTTGTAATGTCTGAGAAAAAAAAGCGTTTCCCAACTAAATCTGACGGAGACCCTTACTGTGATTAAGTATTAATCAAAAGCATTTATACAATTTGTAAAACAAGACAATTAGAAATTTAATGTTACAAACTCTATGTTTAGCAGACCAGGGCGCAGTAATAGCACTTCGTCCAGCACGTCAATGAAGGACAAGATTCCATCCACCAGCAGCAGTTCCTCCCAGCAAAACATGAGTAAGTGGGGAATGTGTCATTATTTATCATTTTAGCTTGTCATAATTATTTTTTAATTTAATCGTGTCCAATCCTGACAGTACCAAAAGCTAGCAAACAAGTGGCAAAGGCAATAATTCTCTCCTTACGACCTTATGACCTGATGGTGATTTACAAAATATGGGACATAGACAAGGCCACCATAGAACAGACACTGAATTAGTTGCAGCGTTGCGGCGATGGGCTATCCAGGATTAAAGGGTTATTAAAAAGAGGCTGTCCCTCATATTATGATGTAGGTATGTATCAGTGTTGCCAGATCTAATTCCAACCAAAGTGGGTTTCTTGGCAATTTTCCTTGAAGTATAAGTTCTCATTATTAAAGAGTTGGTTTTACAACATCCATAATAAATTAAATATCATTTAAATCAAAATAGAATACAATTTTCCAGTACTATTTTATTGTTTATAAAGGGTGTATAGAGGCCCTGGTAACCATGACTCTAATATAATAGTACATATTATGACCTCAATACATGTCTTATTAACAATTGTGTATATCGATTATTAAAGCATTTTCTTAGTTTAATACGTGAAATATATGTAGTTTTTCCATTTTATTAAAAAAAGGCTACTAACAACTGCATCAAAGAGAAAATTACTTTTGGTAAAGGAAAACTTTGCGAGGAAAACTGCATACCTTGGAAAGACGTGTGTCAAATCCACAATCCGGAACAGGCCTACTATTTATCCATTGATTATGGCCCAAATCATTCTTACCTAAGGTAGGGTAGGCGTTGCCCTAAAGTAGGAACTTATAAAGGATGGTAAAGAAAAGAAAAAAGATGAAGCAGAGAATAAATCATTTGTTATAAGTTCCATCGAAAATCAATAACTGTTTCATCTATTCCCTTTGAAATTGTCTTAAATCTTGTTCCAGGATCATCATATGGTTTCCCGAAGACCTCATCTCCATCTACAATGCACTCGCAGGCATCATTGTCGAGCTTGGCTTCACTGAATAGCCTTGTTGGGTCTCCTCATCAATCAAAATCTTCTAGTAAACAGTCTACTGCACCACAACAAAGCAGTAAGTAAAATTTAAAAGTAGGTGATTTAATGTATGCATCAAGATAAATAAATTAGAATTTGATAATAAGATGGTAGGAGCTTGTGGCTCATTAACATTCATCTATCGAAAAAAATATGCGAAGCTAAGCAACGTCGACCGTAGTCAATCATTCAATGGGTGATTACCCAATGGCATATTTTTCTGAGCTCCATTCCATTGGGAGAATGGTACAATAGATCATTGATCTTGATATTGTTATAATATTATCAGGATTCTGGATTTTCAAGCAAAACAGAGTCCCATATGGCAGCTTGAAAATTCTGATAGTAGAGTGGCCAGTTGTGGGTGTTGCCAACTCACGCTAACTATGATCTAAACTTCTTTTGTTTACTAAGAGCCCTGTGCTGCTGTAAAAAGGATAATGTACAAACTATGGTTGAGGCAAAATTAAAGCAAAAAGAAAAATAAAAACGAGCGAAAGATTAGAAACAATTAGCAAGTTAAAGTGGCAATGGGCAGGCCAAATCGCTAGTTTTAAGCCGATAACCGATGGGAAAGAAAGTGGGGACAAATACGCATATGATGCAGCGTGGGGTAGCCTCCTACCAGGTAGAAAAACGACTTGCAGCCCTACTACCGACGCATTCAGGTTCGGATTGCGAACCGTAACAGATCGAAAAAGAGATTTTCGTAGTTATTTTACCAACAAACTAGCGCCAACCGAGTTGTATAAATTGGAACTAACTAACTAGGACCGAATTATTTCAGTACACTTTACAACTTGAATTCAAGGCTGGAATTAAAAAGTTTTTTAATGGTTCTAGGCTTGATTGTCTTCGAATCAAGAACGAATTCGGATTGTTATCATTTTCGGTGGTTACAGCCGCAGGAAGTAAGTGGACGTAGGTGGCACAAGAACGTCCGTTATTGGGGCATGTGGGGTAGGCCTATGTTTAGAGGATTTTTCCTGGCTAAGACGATGCCGATTACGAAACTAGATTTTACAGAGTTCCTAAGATTTATGAATTAAAGAAAAGTAATGCTAATATCCAGAAAATGAAATAAAACATAGCCAAGGGGGTTAAGAGGAAAATAATAAGCTGGTAAACTGACAGAACATTGAGCTACGTGTTTTCTTCTCATTAAAGAAGATATTCGCTATAGACTGGATGATACGTTTCTAATACCCCAAAGAGTGGCTAGACACACCCATGTGGGCGACAGCCTCTTGTCACGTGCCACTTTAGTCCTGCGTAACAGGTGTTAAACTTATCTCCGCAACACAGTTTCTGTTACAGTGTAAAATAAGGTGTGTTATACAAGCTGGAAAGAAAAGGCGGCCATGGAGGGAAATAACAGTAAATATTGATGGTGGCAAGTGTCTCTTAGGAAACTTTCCTTTTTTTTTAATATTAGTAAAACTGCATTTAAAGATTGTTAAGAAATCGTCTATTTTGATAAATTCTTAACCTATTTTCATTTACCTCTTTATCAGGAAAATCATCGTCATCTTCATCAACCACATCATCTCAAAAAGGCAAAGATCGCGACTTGGCGTTGCTTCGCGGTGATCTCATGCTAGCACAGGCGGCGGCACATGGGGCCTATCACGCAGCAGTTGCAGCTGCTGCTAAGGGAAAGGTATTCATTCACTTTACAACTAGCCTGATATGTTGCAGATAAATTGCAAGAAAGGAGATTTATTTACTCGAATAGAAATTCTAATCATCTCGTCATTTGTTTCAAATTGCTGTGCCAAAAACTCCTGACTTATGCCACAGCTTACGCGTTTTCGGAGTCATTTGATTTATCTAGTACAAAAGTAGTAATTTCGCGTTGATGACTAAATATTGCGCGGGACAAGGCCGCGGGTGCAAGCTCCTGCTTCGCATATAAACCAAAGATATAGATAGATTATATAACGCAAATAGTAAAAGAATAATCTTTAATTTTTTTAAATATTGAACTGGCCAGTGACGACCTACCGGGTTGCCACTGCGGCAACGATCCTGTATTAAAAATAGAAATAGTGGCGGGATATCACGTTCTTCAACCATTTCAAATTTTTTGATTTAAATTTCTGTTTCTTATTTTGCGTTTTTGAGTAAAGCTCTAAACAAGTCTCGCGTGTGTGGCCATCGCAGGATTCGTATTATTGAGAGACTCACCTCTCGGTTCGTCCTTTAAACTCCGTGGTTATTACTATCACGGCATAGACAGTAATGTATTTAACTGGACATATTTTTTTTTGTACTACTTCCAAAGGGCTACAGTTTACTTGGTCACTGGCTGGAGCAGGCGCATATGGCGTATGGCGTGACGTTTGCTTAATGCGTCTCCACTAGTGTAAACATGATAGCTAAATGCCTAATTTTAAACTTTTTGTTACAGAATCTATCCCCACTATATCCATTTGGAGTCCCAGGTTCAGATAAGGACCGTCACGCGGGTATAGATTCACTCACCGGGCTGCCACACACCATTCTAAGGTAATTTTAATTCTACACACAAACAACACTAAAATTATACATAAATGTACAGTCGGCCACACGCTAGAATGAAACCATTAGGATTTTGACACATCTGATATATTTTTTTCTAAAATAATAATAAAAGTTCCAACGTTTCTGATAATATAGAGATACCTTTATCCACGATAAAACATACATTGGTAGGTTATTTTGTTGCATTGATAATAAATTAATCTGGCAATGGACTTGTACAGTAGTTTTTAGGGTCAAGGCCAGGGTAGCCAAAAAACAGAACTCTTATAAATTCGCTATGCCCTTTCGTCCATCCTTATGTTAAAGTCTTATTATTCCGCCGTCTTTGCGTAAATTGTAATGAAATTTTACAAAGATGTGTTTTTTGTGTACCACTATACAGATAGTTATATGTTATGAAAATTCAGAAATTTTTTTTAGAGGTAACTTCTAATAGTTTCATGCATTGAACTGAGGGATAAAAATATTTTTTTTTGCGAACAATTTTTTTTTAATTATATTAATATAATAGGGCTTAATCACGGATGGGTAAGTAAAGTGTGGGTCAAGCCAAGCATATCGATTACCTGAAAAAGGCAGTTGGAAGTTCCTGGATGATAAAGGCGGAGGATCAGATGTGCATTCATTGGAAAAAGCCTATGTCCAACAGTAAACTGCTATAGGCTGATTGTGTGGTTAATGTGGCATAACTTAAATTACACACCTACATAATAAAATCATAGTTTTTTTATTGAATAAATTATTTTTTTATTTTACCCATTTTCCTTTTGTTCATACCAGTGCTGCTTTGGAGGGAGGGTAAGTTAAATTTAGTCGTCAAAATGTATAATAAACATTTTATTAATGTACTTTACATAAAATATTCTTAAAACCATAAGTCCATAAGTATCTTAAAAAAACTAAAATACATATGCGTATATAGCCATTAATTTATTTAAATAAGTCGTTTACGATTTTTTACTTTTATTTTACAGTGACCCATCATCAGTGTTAGGCGGGGTCAGACTGCCTCCAGATACGGAGATCATCAAATACACGTCCTCATTAGCAGGACCAAAGGTAAGTGGTTTCAAATAAAGAAACAGTTGTTGAGTAAATCTCTGTACAAGTCTCGGCCGTGAGGCCATTGCTGAATACGTATTATTGACGGACTCAACAAGGTTGGGTCACTAGTTGGTTTTGAACTTTCTCGTTTTTCACCAATTTTAGTTAAGATTTTCAGATTTATAATATTACTAGCATAGGAACAGTTTTCCGCAGCTCTGCCTATACAGTGTTCAGTCAGCGCATATGGAAACTCTGTTATTTTCTTTAGCTAATCAGGTTCCCTCGTTGCGACGTCAAGAAATTCTACATAGGAACTGGTTCCATATGTTTAAAAAGTATCCATTGTTCTTCTCCATTCCAGTTTATAATTTGTTTTGAAGTAAATGGCCAAAACGTGGTACAAAGTTCATAGTACACATGATTGCTGAGTAACATTTTCCTTACAGGCACCACCGCGTAACACAAACTGGGGGAGAAAGAAAACTATATCTATTGAAAACTCTATTGGGATGAAAAGTATCTTGTTCATCCCCGTCGTGTTTTATAAAATTATTTTGTAGTTAGTAACCAGAACCTGGTAGTTTATATATTACAAATGATTGCTAATTAACATTTCCTTCACAGGCACCACCGGGTACCACAAACCGTGGAAGAAAGAAAACTATATCTCTAGACCCACCGCAAGTATCAGTACATCCGTCCACTGGGGAAAGAAGCACTCCATTACCGAGTAAACGGCAAAAAGTGGTAAGTATAAAAACGTTTGTATCATATAGAAGTATATTGGATATTGACAATTTAAAATTAAATTACAATTATTACTACAGGATGAATATGGCAACTCTCGATCTTCTGTAGAAGTGATACGGTTGCCAAATAAACCAGATCGGGCCGGACACAACTCAATTTCAGGAACACCTCCGCCTAATTTATCTGACTATGCTGGTAAGTTTTTAAATGAAACTTCTTTGGCTAACCCAGTAAGACATTTAAGGATGGCGTAACGCAGATAATCTGTCATAATCATATTGAGAACCCCTTTGTAACACAACCTATCAAAAATACTAAACACTACAGTGCATTGTCGGTATGTAAAGTAACATGTTACTGATCGATAGATTTGAATAGTGTTACTTATTGCCGATAGACAGCGTTGACTTTTCACAAGATATATCATACATTGTCACTCCAGCTTCAGTATCCTAGCAATTCAAAAACTGGTCCTTCAAGCCGGATACCTTTTGATTGAATTTGTATAGGTATTTACTGTATTTCATTTCAACAGGTATCTCTCGAGAGTTGCTACAGACAATTGCTAGTCAAAGTGGAGTTAGTCTTGCAGCTTTGGAACGGCAGTTAGCTGGAACTGCTGCAGCCACGGGTAGGAATAAACATACTTTCTCATTATACATTAGATCACTAACAAAAGAAAAGATTTTTGGTTATGTTTCAAGCAACTTTAATTTATTAGACAAAAATACTAAGTAGAACTATATGAACAATATTAGGCATTTTTTAAAATATCTTTTTTATGTTATAAATAAGTAATGGCCGTCTGATTTGACTTAGTAATTTAATTCAATAGCAGCAATAACAAAACTTACTTAAGGTTAAATACTAACTCGTCGAAATGCTTACTAATCAATAGATAGCGTTACAATGCTAAATACTGAAAATTCAACTACTAAATAAGCGAATTATCGCTTTCTACTACTGAATTTGCTCGCGAAACCAAAAATGACGAGCTCTTGTCAGTATTTAGTACCTTATCTATCCATTTTTATAAAAATCAATTGACATTTGTTAGTCTCACAAAAACTCGAGAACGAACTTTTTTTGTTGTTTCGTTATTGTTAGAGGTTTATTTGTAATAGAAAAAGTGCGAGTTGGACTCGTGCACTAAAGGTTAACCGATTATAATGAAATTTTGGTAAGTTGTTGTGCAAACGCCGGGTAAGACTTCTGAACTTGTTCAACCCTTTAACAATAGGAGGTGGTTGTTGTTTTAAAAAAGAGAACTAAATTTTCGCTGGGTCAGCAAGTTTTAAATAAAAGTTTCGTGAAATCACAACCAAAGTGTGAAGGCAATCCTATTTACTCTCAAAAAATCAAGGAAAAATGATTTACAATAGGTTTCAAAAATATTAATATTATAAGCAAACCCGCTCAGAGTTGTTTTACGTATAGTCCAACTTTCACAATGATCGCTGATATTTTACCAAAATCAAATTTTTACATGCAATTTTATTTCAATGATTTTAAGGTCATGCTGTATATATGGTCATAAGTAGATATAAATAATATTTTTGTTCATTTCGATTTGGATAGCAACGTGTATGTCTCGCGTTTTGCTTACATTGTAGCACAGTTTGATTGACGTCTAGGTATCTATGCGGTGTACAGTAGATATATATAGTATAACACGAACACTGTTTACATATTATATCTTGCGAGTTGCTAGTCTATGACATGTATTTTACATTTCAAAAGAAATATGTTTACTTACCTTCTATATAGGTACCTATCCAGTAGGTACTAAGATATACTTATTTTGTGTCTAGGTAGGTACTGGCTGAGCTTGCGAACTTTGCTTTTGCTGTTTTATGTGCCTAGCGAATGATTTAAATGTACATATACTTATATACTTGTATAAAAATAGCTACCTATTACCTATATATTATTCCTCTTGAAAGAATTTAAAAACTTGGATGAAATCTATTCAGAGTTTTGAGTGCAGGCGACAACGGAACATTTAATAAGTATTTTATAATTTAGATCATTTAAGTTAGAAGTGGTGTAGGTAAATGCAGTAGAGTCTGTTGAAATCTAATGTTCGGTGTTTAAACACTGAATTATAAAATGGTGTAATTCTAGACAAAAACCATATTTTCTTAACTACCTACGAGATACTTTTTTTTATTCTAGGTACCTCTTACGGCATTTCGAGACCAGTTTGGATGATTTTTAGTTATCCGTACCAAAATTGTCAATACAGAACTATTTTAAATACATAAAGGAATCATTTCAACTATAAATAGGAGCACACACCTACAAAGTATACATGTACAAATAATAATTGCATGGCGAATTTTTATCAATCAATGAAAAATGTTCCTAGTAGCTATTTAGGAGATAAGTTTTATAAAAAAGAATACAAAAAATTAAGTAGCGGAAGTCTGTTTTGTTGGGTGCTGAATTAAAGAGCTTATTGCAATGCGAAGGACCTTATGTGGCTAAAAAAAGGCATCTGTATTTCACCAAAGGCCATCTCTTAATTGTGGTTGCTTTTGTGTTTAGATTACGAGATTTTTATTATCCTTAGTAGAAATTAAAAAAATAAGTTCATTATTTGTGTGTTATTATAGCGTGTCAAACAAGTTAACGGTCCGCTTGATGGTAAGCGGTCACCGTAGCCTATGGACGCTTGCAACACCAGGGGTATAACTCGCGCGTTGCCGACCCTTCAGAAATCTAATAACTTCTTTCTTGGAACCATACTCTAGTCCTTGGAGAAAACCTTGGCAGAGAGCTCATTCCACAAGCCAAGCGTTATTCGTGGGCTAACACTACAAATGTAATTTTTATCAAAATTGATTAACTTTGTAAATTCATTAAAGGAAAATGGCTGAATGAAGTTTCATGAAACCGAAAGCTACTAGCCCTTAAAGTCAAACGTAAAGTTGTATGAAGTTCCTAGATTATGGCAAAAGTATTTTGTACGAAAACCTTGCCCTGGCAAATTATAGTTAAGCACAGAAAATTAAAAAATAACCACTATTTAACAAAAAAATTAAACTAACAAAAAAATAAACTGAGAAGAGAATAATCAAATAAAATCTTTTTATTCTTAATAATCAATTTACTAAACTGATATAAGTGAATAATTTTGATCGGCTTGGCTCGACTTTTCCGATTTCCTGTCAGATCTAATATTCATAGTCTAGTGATTTTTAGATACTTATCGCCCACGCGTCACTGCGCGTTAAATAATTTTACTGTCGATTTTGTTTTTAGTGGCTCAAAAATGTATTGTATAAGTACCTACTTCTTACTTCAACAATGTGACTATTCGCTTCTATTTTATACTGTTTTATTTAACTATTAATAATAAATATAAATAGGCCCTCCTTTCAGCCAGTAAATATAAACATATTTTGGTGCCTAAAGTGTAATCTATCAATAGTTTACACCTTGTCCTAGGTTCAGGTCTCAACCTAAGTACGAAGTCAAACAATACCAGTACAGAAGAGAGTCCATTAGACTTGGGTGTGAAGGGTGCATGTAGCGCTGACGATGATGGACCACTTAATCTGTCTCTGAAGCCAACTCCACGTAAGTTAAACCAAAAAAATAATATAAAAATAGTACCGACAATGAATAAATAAATTTTACTTATTGTTTTTTATTTATTGATATAACAGTAAATAAAACTCACTTTTACTCACTAGAGAAAAAAAAACATTTTGAATTTGGAACAATTGTTAAGTTGTTTCAATTGTTATGTTGTTGTTTTATGTCATTGATCTCTGATAATCATTACCGAATATGTACCAAAATGTGATAATGGTACTTTTTATTTTCTCGCAGTCAATGGTAAAAATTAGAGTACACGCGACACAAAAATCATCTTGCTCAGGATTCTATTCCAGTCTATTCTTCGCTGGTCTCGGGATCTAACTTAGTCACTCGAATTAAATTCCCTTTTTTTCACTTGTTGTATATTCTACTTCTAAATTGATATTTGATATCTTGAATTGAAGTTAAGAAATTGAATATTTCTTCAAGTAGGTTAAGCCTGCTTTTTGTAAAGTCAAAACCACTGGTTTATGATGCTGAGTTATACTGAGATCATGCATTTAACTCGATAGTTGCCTTAAAAAATATATTTTACCCTTTATTCACAGGAGATCAACGTTTTTAATAATGATGGGACTTAGTTTTTGTCAATTATATTATAATTAATATATATATAAATAATTATATTATATGACGTTAAGGATTTACTAAGTTTTTATGATTTTCTGCAGCGGCTACTCAAGCATCGGACGCCCTCTCCCGGTTGACGTCTCTCAGTAGTTCTCTCAACGCCGCTTCTAATGACAGGATATGTGAGTATGGTTTCTTCATTAACTGTCTTACATTCTAGCTTTTGAGGGTTTTGCTTAGAAAATCCTTTGAATACTGTTATTTAAATTGAGTTTTAAAACTCATGTGTGTTTTTATAAGTTTTTTTACCGTTGCACTACGTATCGAGCTTCATATAAACGAAGTCAAACTGTATTTGACATTTGCTGATGAAACACTATTAAATTTTATAGACGTAAGCCATATATAAATGTCTAAGTCTGCAGTTTTCTGAGATCCTAAGATTGTTTATATTTTTTTAGAAAATAATTCTCATCAAGAGCATTTGAATGAAAAACAAGAATCTTTCAAACTTTCTTTTCAGCTCGTCGCAAGCCAGGAGCGAAACCTAGACGTGTGGCTCCCGAGATAAATTCGCAGATTGCAGAGCTGCCGCGTCCAAAGTCAAGTGGCAGTGAAGATAGCGAGTGTACGTTCATACTACTTTTCACTTCTTTAAGGCCTGTATTCCAAATATAATTTTGATTTTTTAACACATAACTTAACTTCCTTGTGATAATATTCCATTTGCATAGGCTGATTGATGACTCTTTGTCAAAGATTTTTAAAAAAATAAAAGAAATATTTTCTTTGTAACTGAAGGAATTGACGTAAGCACTAAGTACTGTACCTGCAACAAGAGGGCTCAGAACGAGTTCCTATCGAATTGGTAAAGTAAATAAGCGTCCACTTTACCGATACGATGAAAGGCGTAATTAGCCTATGGGTTATTAATCCAGTTGTTTATGTCATAAATAATCTGACATGCTGGCATTAAGTCTTTATAGCGAATCTCTACCTTTTGTTTTGTAAATGCGAGTACTATGGAATTTGACAAGTACATATTTATCACTTACCTAACTAAATTAAAATCCTTGTATTCTGACAGCAGTATCCGGGTGGCCACCACGTGAAGGTCGACCACGAAATTTGGGCAGAGGTGTCAGTAAGCCAAAGAAAAATACTGTCGCCTCCTTGCTGGCTCAAAGTCGTGCGCTGGGTTTGCGTCCCAGCCTAGCGCAGCATTTGCTTGGGGAACCAGATCTGGTGAGAATACTTCCATGTTTGGTTTGATGTGAAAATCAATATGTTAACCAAATTGTTAGTTAACCTGTTGATTCAATGGATGCAAATTGCTTAGGAATGTGGTTTGTGAAAATATTTGCGAATTAAGATATGTAGTAGACAGACAATAAAGGCTGAAATTGTAAACATAAATATTAAAATTGTAATAATAAGAAATGTAAAAATAACTGTTACATCTATTTATTGCCATTTTTAAAATATAGTAAAAATATTTTTTTGGAAACAAACAGCCTATCGATAAATCGTAGTTCATATAATTAGCAAACTGAAGTGGCAATGGGAAGACCACATCTCTTGCTGAACCGATAACTTATGCATGAGGAAGGTTTGCCAGTGGCGACCATGGATGGCTTAAAACCGATGAGCGTGGGTGGCTCATGGCCTGCCATTGTCGATAAGGGATGTACGTTCACCAGTAGGCGCCTTGCGGTTAAGTTGAAAAAACATCCCATGATTGCAACTACCTGATTCTACGTCAGAGTAACATCACATAAATTTTTGTCTGTGGGCAAATTTCTCGATTCAGTCTATTTATAATTTTGGCACAACTCACTATTTATAATTTTGACAGGAAAAGCTAAAACTTCTTCTTGGCGAGACGGGAAGTACTGACTCCGAGTGTCCATCAGACAGTTGTCCATCTGATTCTGACACCAGCGACAGCAGTCGGAAGCCCCACGAGACTCAGCTGAGATTACCTCTCGCGTTAGGTTCGTATTCAATATGTACTTCATTGTCCAAAATCTAATCTATTTTTGGTCTTATTTTGTCAACTTGTAACCTTAAACGCAATGATTAAATAAAAATTTAGCAGTCTTCTATTGGATATCGGCCTCTATCAAAGAACGTCATCACACTAGGTCCTCCGCCTTTCTAATCCAGCCACTTACAGCTACCTTATTTAGATCATTGGTCCACCACCCCGGGGGCCGAATGAAACTTCATCAAATATAAAAAGATAGTTAAACTTATAACCATATTTTCCTTTTTATTTAAGTCTAAATCATAGGTTTCACGAGAAGAAAGTTAGAAAGCATTTGCTATTACTGTTTAAATACAATTTTAGTCCAAAATGCAAACCTAGAGGTATGCCAAAGTCTTGTTCACATTGGTTACCCTAAAAGTTCTGTATTCTGTCCTATGGACTGCGCAATAGCCTCACGAAATTGCCCACACTTCCGAAAGAGACAAAGTTAACCTG
Source organism: Apoda limacodes (assembly GCA_946406115.1). Taxonomy (NCBI): domain Eukaryota; kingdom Metazoa; phylum Arthropoda; class Insecta; order Lepidoptera; family Limacodidae; genus Apoda; species Apoda limacodes. The sequence goes on from OX291540.1 coordinate 47,434,402, forward strand.
TGGTATCTTTTCTCATTGACAAGACGCCACATGTTCGCTTCGTCTCTGTCACGCAACCATTTTTTAAGGGTTAAAAACGGGACCCTATTACTAAGACTCCGCTGTCCGTCCGTCTGTCACTAGGCTGTATCTCATAAACAGTGATAGTTAGGCAGTTGAAATTTTAACAGATGATTAGGATGTTCCATCTGGCTACTTTTAAGTACAAATTGTTAGCGGTTTGCGTTTCATTCTTTTGGTAGCAAAATCATTGCAAAATCTAATGTTGACTTTTAGCGTTTCGTCTGAGCGGTTTTGCTACGAAATGTTGCTACCAAAAACCCATGTCGGGAGGTAGGTATTTTGTGCTACTTTGACAGCTGTCAAATGTGAAAATGAATACTTTAAGAAAACTACTTATAAGGTTGTTTTTTGAGAGAAAAGTCTATTTTTGAATTATCTATATGTATAAAATCACGTTGTTTGTCCGCGATGGACTCCTAAACTCCTGAACCGATTTTGATCAAACTTCGTGACTAACTGTTATTTGATCCAACTTAAAAGATAGGATAGTTTTTATCTCGATCTGTTAAGTGTGAGCCGGACTCGGGCACTTTAGGTACAAAACCAACTTCGCCGGGTTACATTGGGACGGCAGCGGAACGTTCGCCGGGACCGCTAGTGAACTATATATCTTTGTTATTATCTAAAAAAAAATCAAAATATAATACTTAAACATATTATATACACACGGAACTGTCAAAAAATGACGCGTTTCGTTTGGACAATAATAGCGCCGCTGAAATTATTAGATGCACTCAGACAGAAGGGGTAGGTGGTGCTAAAATGAGGTTTTACTATTAATTTTCAACGCGGCTCAGAAGGAACGCCTGAGATATATTTCTGTTGCTGCTATAACAACAAATACTATAAAACAGAAAAAAAAAAATATTTAAGGGGGCTCCCATACAACAAACATGATTTTTGCCGTTTTTATAGGTAATGGTACGGAACATTTCATGCGCGAGTCCGGCTTGCACTTGTTTTTTCACAGATAGCTAGGAAACGCGCTGTCCAGTATCTTGTGTATGCCTAAACCTTAGAAGAGATGTTATGCTAGACCCTGACTTACTTCTTTGGAACTGGCAATTCTTAACTATTATTTTTTCCCAGACCTTTATTTACCACTTAAATTTTTTCTGAAGCCATTAAATATTACATAATGGATTATGTTCTTAGCCACTTTAGTCCATATTTGCTGTACCAGAAGCAGTGTTTAGGCATAGGGCTCACCTGTCATTAATGCGAGCCGATAATGTCCAATTTGTTGATGCAAATATAAATAAGAAAAATTAAGTTCCTAGTACTATTCTTGAAAAGAAAACTAAGTATATTCTATTCTCTAGGTTGGAAAAGGACGACAATCATCAGAGGTCTATCACGTAACTGCAACATGAAAGGTGACGTTACCTACTCTCCACCTGAGCCTCACTCCTCCATAAGGATTAAATCCATGCAGGAACTACACATGGTAAGTTTCTAATTGGATTCTGGCACATATTTTCATACTTTTACATTGTTTTATTGAATGTGTTTAAAATAACGTCTTTCCAGCTCTAAACTAAAGTTTTTCCATTAAATCAATAGATACCATTCTGGTATCTAAATAAACACAACCTTGTCTAAACGCTTGATTAAATATTGTTATTGCATTCCATGAAATACGGATTTTTCGCAAGCTAAATATCATCGGTAAAAGGTGGATGTAACTAGCATTTTTTGATGTTCGCCGCAAAAATATTCACGTTCGTAACGTTGACCACCCTTTTGCAGATAAAGTGTCTTTATCGTATATTATTATGATATATTTAAAAAAAAAATTTTTTTTATGTTTTGTTAGTTCCTGGAATCGAATCCGTGCCCACCGTTGATAGTTGACAACTTTAGCTTCAGCGGGCGCCACCTCCTAGGCGATTACGTTCAACCCGCACCAGACATGGGCGAACCGCTAGTATTCAATGAAGCCGAAATCACAAAGAGGTGAGGAGAAGTTCTAAAGAAATACGCTGCAACTTCAATCTTCTTTTCTCTTCGATTTTAATGATTTGTTTTTGCATTAGGTTAGAAGAAGCGCGCGCGTTAGCAGCCCTTACTGGACCACGTCCAACACCGCCCCCTGTGGACCGTCGTATCGAGCTAGCTCGGCGCCAGCAGGCCGCTAGGGATGCCAGGCGTGACGCCAGTGTACGTTCCAGAGATCAGGTATGAAAACCTTTCATAGCTTTTCCTTTTCCAATTTTTTTTAATACCGTCACGGGGGCCGATGATCTTTCGCCGCCCGATGTTAAGCTTGATAATTCCCATATATTCTGCAAGTTAAAACGTTTGTTTGATACAAAGCTCACCAAAAATGGTGTGAGGTTGGATGTGGGTACAATGGTCAATGTAAACTCTCATTGGATACTTTAAGGACAACTAATTTCTCCAGCAAAAACTTAGTGATTGTTAACAATTTAGCGATATCGGTAAATTTTTTAAGCGTTTTTGTGAGTGATGCTGTATTGTTTGGGAACAGTAAGTTATAGCCTTAACTCGTCATGACGCTCACTCTTAAATAGATGTCGTTACAGTGCTGAATATTGAAAAATAGCGAATTGCCACTTACTAATACTGAATTTGGCCTCGAATTCAAAATTACGAGCCTTTGTCATTATTTATTGCCTTATTTTAAATATAAGTTTCCTTAGACAACATCCATTTTTAAATTTAAAAAATGTGATGCAAATTCTATGAACTCTCACAAACTCAACTGATATTGTAAACAAAATCAAGTAAAAATAGACGTTGGCTCGTTGTTTTACAGTTTAAAATAGGTTAAGCAAAGCTGCTCAGATTTGTTGCAAGTATCGTCTTTTGCAAGTATATATAATATATATACTACTTTCTATCTAGTAGGTACTATAACCTATTTATTTTGTGCCTAGGTAGGTACTGGCTGACCTTGCGAACTTTGTTTAATGCTGTTGGATATACCTTGCGAATGATTTAAAATTATATATATAAGTATGTGTCTATTACCTATATATTTTTTCTCTTGAAAGGATTCAACAAATCGAATGAATTTTTTTGAGAATTTTGTGTACACACGACTACAAGACATGAAATAAACCGAAAGATGATCAAAATTAATAATAATTTAGATCATCATGGTAAGAAGTGATGTAACTTAATGCGGTACGTTTCTGCTTAGTGCTGCAAGTTCGATTCCTGGTGTTTTTTATTTTTTTCCTTTTTTAGGCACACTTCAAATTAATGGCTACTGACTTATATGGTGTTATTATAGACAAAAACTAAACTAAACTAAACTTTTTCTTTATCCATACCAAAATTGACAAAACAGAATTCTTTATAGGTATATAAAGAAATCATCTTATCTATTATACATAGCAGTACTTACTTATTAACACTTCATAGTATAAGTACACGTTCAATTTATTTTTGCATGGCGAAACTGCTCTATACGGTGTCTTCAATATTGCTAAACAAAATGCGAGATTTCAGGACTTATTTTTTGCTTTTCAGTTTTTTAGTATTGGTGTTTTTGTTTTGTTTAATAATAAATTTTATTTAAATTTTTCTTAGTTTTTTTATTTTCGTCATTTAATTATTTTGCTAATTTAAAGCCACATTTATTTTATTCTGTCGTTATCTGCAATTAATATATATTTGTGAGGTGTTAATGATAAAATAAATACCTTGAATTTGGTACCATACTTGATACTTTTTAGGGTTCCGTACCCAAAGATATATTACTAAGACTCAGTTGTCCGTCAGTCACCAGGCTGTATATCATTAACTGTGATAGTTAGACAGTTGAAATTTTCACAGAAGATGTATTTTTGTTGCGGTTATAACAACAAATACTAAAAAACAGAATAAAATAAATATTTAAGGGGGGCTTCCATACAACAAACGTGATTTTTTTTGCCGTTTTAATAGATAATGGTATGGAGCCCTTCGTGCGCGATACCGACTCGCACTTGGCCGATTTTTTTAATATTCATCTTCCCGAAAAACAACATTTAACAATTTGAGCACTTGGGAGTAGCCTAAGCGATTGGGAGAAAGCACCCTTAAATCCGCACACTCTGCGACCATTTCGGTTCTACGGTGTGGATAAATTCCCTTTGACAAGCGGCGTGATGGTAGAAGGTAGCCGTGGTTACAATTTCAAATAGTCCATCGAAACACTTCAAAGGTATTTCTGTGTGGGACAATTTGCCTGCTTGAAGCTTAAAGACGTCCATACATGAAAATGTTCTATCAGTTTTATCAGCCTAAATAAATATATGTAAATAAGTTTTTTTTATTTTCTCAGGCTCGTTTTGTCAGAGAACTGGAGAAATCAGAAAAGGCTGAACTAGTTAAGAGAGAAAAAGAGGCTAGAAGTCAACAGCTATTGGAGGTAAGTGTAACTTTTGTAGATTAAAAAGTCTTGTGAGGGGAATTACTTTAATTTTTGGTTTTGAGTCTGACTGGGATTATTTGTAGATATTCTTTTATTTGTGTTTTAATCGTAATTGAATTCTGGTTCCCTCAATTTTATAAAGTCATCGATACAGCTATTGTAACAATGAATAGTTTTAATTATCGAAAACAAATAATTATTTTTATGCAAAATGAATTTGTAGTCATTATAAAATTGAGGTTTATATATTTTTCTTTTACTCGTATGTATGTTTTAAATTATTTTGCTTGTGTTTGTTGTATTTTTATTATCAATTTGATGCTTTTGGCAACATTGTGCTCACATTTCGTATCATGTAGATTTTTTCTTTAATCAAAAGCAAAAATAGCCGTACGGGGTTGAATTTCTTAAATTATCTGGCCACTTTTTGCTTTTACGTAGACAGCAATTGGATCTTCAGCTTATTAGTCAGTAGTTAAACTGTGTGCCTAATTCCTATTACATTAAGTATCTCCTATATACTTCAGTATGTTTATGTAAAATTTACCTTCTATCTGGGTTTCTAAAATATAAAATGTCTATTCTAACACACAAACATTTAAAGGGGATCTTGACAATGTTGTCAAAAATCCAATTGATAATAAAACAGTAGAAATAAAAAAAGATATTAATGAATGAAAATTCAAAACAGCATATCAACAAGAATAGAACGCAGCTTACCATCGAGCCAGTACCTTCAATACCAAAAGCAGGTACCGACTCCGGTGAATGGAAAATACCAGAAATCGTTATGGGTCCGGCGACAAAGAGTCACAAAGACAGAATAATGCCTCCTATAAGCTTATCTTTGATACCTGTAAGTGGGCCGAAAGATAGTCAGAATTCTCCAATAAAATCTATAAATGTGGATCAATCAAATTGGAAAGACGAGGAAGAATACAATGCTTTAGACAAAATGAAAGATTTCGCAGAAAAGGCGGCTTTCGATCTACCAAAACGTTCTAAAGACAAACAATTTGATTTTACCTTATTAAAAGCAAATGAAAACCGTCTTAAAACATCAGATAAAGAGAGCAGTTTAGAAAAACTTATAGAATCATATTCTAGAATAAATGAGTTTATAAATGGTTGTGATTGGTCGAAAATAGACACAAACAAAAAGACTGATGATGCTGAACTGTTAGAACAGAAATATTTGGATGCAAAAAATGAATTTATGTCACAAAATCTTATGTTAATGCCTAAGGATGATACCAAATCGACTAAAGAAGGTGACTCAAATGAAGATGACAATATTTTGACTGAAATTTTAGCGAAAAAGATTAGTAAAGGAACATTTAACATTGGCAAAGATGGAGCTTTGTCTATATCTGTCCATCCCCTCGGAACTAAGGATATGTACAGTTTGGTACGTCAAGAATGTTATTAAAAGCACTGCGGTACTAACTTTCGGGAAATGCTAATTTCAAACTAACACAAAATATATTATTTTTTTGCTTTTCCCTTTTCATTCTTCACAAATATCTCTATTTCATAATACATTATATGTTCATGTATTTTCCAATAACAATATTAAGTATAACTATTCATAAATATTATTAATGTTTATAATAAAATCATATGTGTTCTATTACTGTTCAAAAGCAAAAAGATCTTAGGTGTTTCTATGTTTGTTTTTAGGAATAGGAACATTGGCATTCATTTTATAAACATATTATTGTACTTTAGTTTGCTTGACTATAGATTGTTATTTGCATGATTTTCTCTACTTAGTCTTGCTTAACCATATTACATTAAAATTAATTAAAAACAATAAATATTTGCATTCAGCATGTATTGGTTACTTCTTTTAGGTTTTTTATTTTTTGTTATGCATAGATACTAATTGAATTAAATTTAAGCGTAACAAGTTCACTAAATATATTTTGGCAATTATAAGTTTAACTTATAAAATTTAATTTTAAATATTATGTTGGAAGAAATAATACAGTCCCAAAAAATATTTTCTGCCATTTTGTTTTTAAATTATGCTTCTACTTGGTTACTATAAAAATTAACCTCGCTGGAATACCCGCTCACCTCCGCCGCTCGTTTTTCTAATTAGCACAGTTTTAGGGCGTTCCATCTGACTGCTTTTTAGCTGACATTGTTAGCGGTTTGCGTTTCATGCTTTTGGTAGCAAAATCTAATGTTGACTCTTAGCGTTTCGTCTGAGCGATTTTGCTACGAAATGTTGGTACCAAAAACCGATCTCGGGAGATGGGTATTTTATGCTACTTTTTGATAGCTGTCATTTGCGAAAGTGAATCCTTTGAGAAAAATAGTTATAACGTTGTTTTTTTTTAAAGAAAAGTTTATTTTCGCATATGAATTCTATGATACTAAGGTGGCAAACAAGCACACGGTCCGCCTGATTTTTGGTATTATGTAGAAAAATCAAAATAAAATACTCAAACATACACACGGAACTGTCAAAAAATTACGCGAAACGTGTTTTGTTTGAGCAATAATAGCGCCGCTGAAATTATCAGATGCGCTTAGACGGAACGGCTAGTTGGTGCTAAAATGAGATTTTACTATTAAATTGCAACACGGCTCAAAAGGAACGCTCTATTTGTAAACCGTAGGAGTGTCGATATGATGTGATCGACTTGGGGTGCGTTCTTATAGGAACCGTGTTGATGCAAAGTAAAGTTTTACTATATTTAACTTTGAATATAGGTAGCGACTAAAACTCAAGTATTACTTATTGTTATCATTTGTTCCATGTTTGCTGTTTAATATTATGATTTGCTGTACCGCTTTTGATGTTGTCCGCACTATTGTCTTGAAGGCTAAAAGAAGAAAACACGAGGAGTTGGAAAAACAAAAAATTGAAGATCAGGCAAAAAGGCACCAGGTTTGTTTTTTAAGTTAAAATAATGAAATGCTTCATTTTTATTTTTACTTAAGAGGGCGATAAAGGCATAAGAGCTAAAATTTTGTAAGACTAAAGATGTGCATGTTAATATACTGAAAATCATTTCACAATGTCATACATTACGAGATGAATTTGTTCCAAACTTCATAAGTAATTTATTCCAAAATCATGTCTTGAAACTTTCCAGTTGCTGTGTGGCAGTTAACTTTATAACCGTTTTCAGGTATCTACTAGATGTTCAGCTAAACATTGTAGGTAATGCACTAATTAACAACTTACCTCACATTGAGGTGTGGGTGTTTCCATCCACTGGTCAACCCCTTCGGGGAACAAAAACTGTAATGTTATAAATACATCTTTAAAAAATAATATAGGCCCTCTGTAATACTAGAAGAATTTGCATCTATAGTTAGTGCCGTCCTGAAAAAAGTAGATTCATTCTGTTATTAATACATGGATAGTTATATAGTATATTACTGCCGCGGCCCGCAAAATGACAGAGTCCGGTTATATTATAATGACAACTTTATTGACAAAAATAAAAATAGTTTAGGTAATTTTGTCGCCAATTCACTGCGTTCAAATATCGATTCCTTTATTTTTTTTTAATGTCGCATTTTTTTTGCTTTTTGCGCTTTTAGTTATTAACGTTCGATTTAAAAAAAAAATCGTTCCATTTTCAATTTCCATATTTGAACGCTCCAGCGCTAGAGCGGTCAAATATAAAACATTGCAGGTAGCTCTCTGATACTGTACTGCAAGTACGATTTATCCCAAAGAACCTTGTGCAAAATACAGTCGCATATCGTAGCTTGTTTAAAAAAAATACTTTTGCTTTCCATCTTTCCATCAAAATTATTCCAAATATTAAAATCAAGGAGAAGAAAGCACTTAATTCAATGTTTCATGTGCGTGCGTTTATTTTTACTTTTTTTGTGGTTTTCGAAGATAGTGTAATTTTTTATTTTCTTTTATGTATTTTGGTCAATTTGGATTTTCCTTAAGGTTGAAAATTCGATAATTAGGATTGATGTGTTTTATCCATTTTTAGACAATCAGGGCAAAATAGAGGTTGTAAACTCGTATGAGTAATCCGATACTTTTGCAGTTAATACCATAAACAGTTATTAGCTTTATTTTTTTTCCAAAAGTCTACGCTCACGAATATATGATATGATAAAAAACTAAATCATTGGGCGCATACGTTCGAAAATTCAATGCATATATTGTAGTGCATTCTCTTTCCTTTATACGTGTAAGCGCTCGGGAAGATACAAATACGCTTGTAAATTAGGGCTTAGGCACAGGTATTTGATTGAGAAAAAAATACGCTAATATTATTTTTTAAATGGAAAAGAAAATGGCTTTTGGTTGTTCTTTCTATCCAAAACGTCAATTTTGTTTCAGGAGAGAGAAATAAAACGACAGCAAAATATGATCCTAAAAGAACAAGTAAGTTTTCAATAGATATTTGAATTTTTTTAAAGCATAAAGCAGTAGACACTTGACATTTTAAAATTTCTAAACCTCTATTTAAAGCTAACTTCAAACAAAAGCTATTAAAATTTTTATATTCTCCTAGTTATTTTAAATTTAATTTATCAAGATTAACGTACCTATTTATTTAGTTTATTTTACTATAATTTGTATTTTTAGTTATTAGTTTTTAGTATGAAGTTTATTTAGTTGACACTAAGAAGCAGGCCGCCCCGACTTTGTACGCGTTGAAAAACTATTTATCTACAAAATATATCTACATGGAATTACGTAACTTTTAAATAGGGAAAGAATTTTTCAAATAGTGCAATGGTTACGGAGACTACATATAAACAAACTTACAAAATCCTCTCTCTGTCTCTCTCTCTTTCTTTATACATTAATATTAATATACAGTAAAGGTGAGGCTTATGTACATTTCGATAAGATATTACGTAAAATATGTTGAATATATTGGACTTAAGATCAACTTCAATGGTTTAAGCTAATAAACAAAAGATTTAAATAAAATATGAAGTCACATGCTGAACTATAGTTTTGTTTAGTAACAATTAGTTTTGTTAATAAACAAAACATTTAGTGAAATCAATTAAAAAATAATAATAATTAAACCGCAGATTTCGTTTTTTTTACAAATTTGAAAAACTTATAATTTAGGATCGGAGTAATTTTGTATAATCGGAGTGTTAAAAATTATAAGGTTTTCAAATTCTTATTTTCCGCCCCTAGAAAACGTTTCATAAATTCACTTTGATACTGTAAAATGAACAAAAATTTAAATATTTATATTTAAATAGCAGAAGGATGAAATTGAAAAAAAAGAGCATGGCCATGGTTTGGCCAGCGACAGAGCGGCCGCCCCCGCCCCGTTTTCAGTACATCGTACCGCACCGCGCCGCTCCGGTCAACCGGCCTTGCTGCGGCTTAAAAGCGGCCTTAGTGTAGATTGTGTTCTATCTAATATCTAGACACGTGGCAGCGTGTCCAGCCAAGTTCAAGAAAAAAGGAACACAGCAGCCATGTGCAATATAACATGAACCATATCGAGCTACTTTTGACCCCTTCACCCATTCATCCAGCCATTAGCTTGTCTAGAATCCAAAATTTCATAAATGTAGCTCATACAGTTATTGATATATTAACGTTTAAGAACCGGCATTTTTATGACTGACTCATATTTCAAAAACCTGAACCACTTCCGGGTGACCTAGAAACTTGATATGTTGCATAAAGTTAGACTATTAGGCTTATAAAAAGGAAAAAATCTGAAAACTGAAAATTATTGATAATTAGTGTCAAACAACAAAGTGGAGTATGAAAGTAGGTAGGATAAAAATTTAAAATAATAATTTCTGTGCATAAAGTAAAACATAAATGTGAAATGAGAGCCAAGTTCAATATTACGAATATTCGTCGTTGTCGACTTCCCCGACAAAATTGAGATCTATGTAGGTACTAATAGACCGGGAGATAGTGACAGAAAATACTGGATGATTTGTACCAGTATGGCGGTTCTTCAAGGGTCTAATGACGAAAAGAAAAATGATGGTCATAGCGCTGGTACCGGCGGCCCAATGGCGTGGGCGTGAGTCGAACGTGTCGGATAAATTACGATGTCGAACGATTTGTTCCACAAAAATCCTTGTATTTTCCGATAGTCCATAAAAAAAAATAATGCCATACTTCTCCGGTGTGACATACAGCCCGCCATACCGACGCGAACACATTAATTTAAAAAAAACAATTCAACCATTTGTACCAAGCTAATTTTTGCACAGCTAATCATCGTTGAGTAGCCATTCACGAAAATCACCATGCCATACTTTTCGGACGGTTCCAAATGGCCGCCATTCCGCGGCCGCAAGGGAGTTAATTTTTTTTTTGCAAAACGATTTGTACCACCTTGAAATTTTTTTTTCAACATTTTCTGTCTGATCATAAATAGAAGTCTGATAATGCCATACCTGTAGGAGGTGGCAAATGTGCACAATTTTTTATGTCTTGTACCTTGACAACCCGTCGAAATATCAAGTATGGTGCCCCTTTTTCCCCCTATTAGAAGTATGACAAATATAATAATGGTCACATTGCATCATATAATTTCCAAAAATCCAAATGCCATACTGGTACAAATATAAATCTAATACCAGTCTAATTCTAAAAAAACTAATCTTATTATTTACACAATGCATTTATTTCACTTGGAATGTAATTCAAGCCAAAGATTTGACTTAGCTAGTTTCCACGTACAGACTATATTATATTTGTCTAATGAACTTATTTTCGTCAAGTCATACGCAAGTTAGTGTAAGGCCTGTTTGTACTCTACTTATTGAATTACATCCCAAGTGAAATAAATTCGTTGTGTAAATAATTGTAAAAGTAGTACTAAATATATAAATTCATTTTATAATGTTACATGTTATTGTTACTAAAAATTTAGGATTTTTTTTACATAGAACTTGGCACCCATATATATATCTCAATTTTTTTTGTCGGGGAAGTCGACAACTATTCGTAATATTGAATTTTACTCTCATTTCACATTTATGTTTTTGTTAGTATTATACGAGTATCTACGAGCACGGCAATGATACTGATAATGGACTTGAAAACGATTACTAATGGAGTTAGACAGTCGGACAGTTTAATGATCTTAACCGGTTCTTAAGTTGTGTGTGTGATATTTATGTATTAGTATGTTTTTGAGTGTGCATTTAAACTTATATGTGTATTTCTTTTTTTCCGAACACGCGTGCTGTGTCATCGCTGTAGCAAAAGTATATATCTGAGGTAATATATTGAATAGCTGGTCGTAATTTGATTGCATGTTTTTTGGTGCATGCTTTTTTAATTATCCAAGGGTAATAAACTAATTCCACAGTATAAGGTGGAATAAGTAATAGCATCAGGTACATGTAGTATATATAACCCCTCTCCACCACTCTACAATGTCGACCTCATCGCCCCTCTGTTGACCGCATGTGAAGTTAAGGCATGCATTAATGCGTATATACGTCATTTGTGGTTGTAGTGTTACTAGCCAGGAATAAAAGTGGGCAGCTTTGATAAATAAGTGGCAATATGACTTTCGAATTATGTACAGTAGGGGTCTTCGACGCTTTACCAGATCAGGGAGGTTATTGGGAACAGTCACGAGTTTTCATGTCTGCGTTCGTATTTCAATTGCACCCTATAAAATGAAGGCATATTGCAACTACAAAATCACTGCTCATTCTACAAAACACCAATATGTATACTATTGTACGTGCGTGCGTGTGTGTGTGAATGTGTGTGTGTGTGTGTGCGTGTGTGTAAGTGTAAGTGTATGTGTGTGTGTGTAAGTGTGTGTGTGTATATATATATGTGTGTGTGTGTGTGTGTGTGTGTGTGTGTGTGTGTAAGTGTAAGTGTGTGTGTGTGTGTGTGTGTGTGTATGTGTGCATAAAAACTTTTAATTCTACAATAAAAAATTTTGTAGACAGTATATACTTCTGTATTATTCCGCTAATAGTAGTTTAAAGCACTGTAACCCTCTGAAATATTGATAATTGTTAGTAAGGCACTATAAATCAACATATTTGTTTTATTTACTTCTACAGTGTTATTTATTTTAGAATAACTTGTCGACAGGAACGCGAAAGAAGGCGTCAACACACAACATTAATCCGTCAATTAGACTCGAGAAGAAGATGGGAAGAAAGAGAAAGAAGAAAACATCAGAACCTTTTGGACCGACTACTCGTAAAAGAGAAGAAGCTACAACAGCGACGTAAAGAGATGGAGCTAATATCCGAGCTTAGGTACAACATTCATAATTATTGAGAATGATTTATACTTGAATTGATGTTATAAAATGTGAAAGTGAGGTAGTTCATTTGTCTATCCTTTATGTTACAACGGAAAATACAATTAAGCTAAAATTTGGCACTGAGATAGTTAACAAGATGTAGAAAGGCTACGGCTACTTTTATGACGCAAAATTCTAAAGTTCCCACAGGAATAACTATAACCGAATTCCACGTGGACGATCTTTAGCTACAGCTGTTGCTTGGTACCAAACTTCCTTATGCCGATAGGAAACCGAATGACCAGGGGCAAAAGCTAGTAGATTAAAAATTCACGCTTGCTGTCGCCTTTTGAACTGACTGGAAAAATATCGGAAAACAGATAAATAGGTAAAGGGAGTGTATAATATTATTAAGAGGTAAAATTTGTTTTTATGTAGGGGTTATTTCTGCAACTACTAATTAGTAAAATAAGTTTTTAGCTTGAATATCTGTAAATAAATTTGGAAGAAATTGTTAGACTACTTACGTTTACGTTGCTACGAACCAGTAGTGTCCTGAATTTTCCCGACGGATGGCTGGAGGGACTCAAAAGGATATACAATACTTTGTATCACGAGCGGCTAAAACCTCAGGGCGCATCTTGTTACATATAATCGTAAATGTGTGAATATAAGATATTTGAACATATATGGCTAGGGTAGTCAAATCTAAAATTTAGGTATTTATTCTCAGGCGACCTCAAGAAGACTCCTCCTTATCTGATCAAAAGCCGCTACCTACTTTGAACAGGATTCCTGGTCTCAAGTTACCGGGACAGGCGATGGCAGACCTTCTTCAAGTTACAGAGTTTATTCAGAATTTCGGTCCAACTCTGGGATTCGGTAAGTCAAAATATGTAGTTTTTTCCTTTTTCCCTTCATTTCTAGCACATTTCTAGTACTGCTATGTTGTACCACCGATATTACTTATGGGAAATTTGACATAGTCCTACTTTATATATGAAAGTTTGTATAAAATGTGAAAGTTTGTTTGGATGGATGGATGTTTGTTACTCTTTCACGCTTCAACCACGGGATGGATCGGGATGAAACTTAGCTTACATATAGGTTAGGTCCTCGAAAAGCATATAGGCTACTTTTTATCCCGAAATTCCCGCGGGAATAACTATAACCGAGCTTAAACGAATTATAGCTATAGCTAAAGCTTGATATAGCAAACTTCATTAATGTAATTAAACGGGCGGAGCCGCTGGTTAATTAGTACACCGAATTAAGGAGTTCCTTACCGATAACCGAATTTAGGGCGGGCGGAGCCGTTGGCAAAGTCTAGTCTAGTATTGCTTCAGTTGTGGCACTAGTTAGTGGGAAACTTTTTTAATACCACTCAGTACTACTAGGTGTTTTTTTTATTATTCCTCCCTCCCAATAATGAGAGGTACTTATAGAATATCCATATACTATATCCACTAAATAGCCACATAAAACGAGTTAAAAAAATTGTGCTAGTGGGATGTCTATTAAAATTGCTTAATTTGCACATCAAGAAGCTGAGTTTTGAAAATTATTATTTTTATTATTTCACTGTCAACTATCTTTACCAATCCCAATCCCTCCCCCATATATTTGCAGCCATACATAGTATAATTTTTTTTTTTAACCAATTGATATTTCTTAGATATGGAGGTCATTCCGAACCTAAACACTCTGCAGTCCGCTTTATTGCCGGAGTGTAATTTGGAATTAGAGGAAGAGCTATTGAAGGTTCTAGGGACACTTCTCTTCTGCGCTATAGGTTAGTATCTATTTTTGATTTTACTATTGTAATCCTAAGGGTTGGTCCACAATTGTTGGAAGATACGTCGAGTAACACCGAAACAGAAAAGTAGATATAAGAACATTAGACCAATAAGTAATCCATCAGTACGTCGTGCGTACTGACTGACTACAAGCTTTAAAACTAATTACATTATCTATTTCAACAACAAAATCTAATGACTTTTTTTATTATTTTCGATACCTACTAATCAAAAACATTTATTTTTATCTTTGCTGAAACTCAATAAAATAATAATCATCATAATAATTTCGTTTTGCACCACCAGAAGATCCAGGCATTCCTCACCCCGGACGGCATACCACACTACTTGGTCACGCCATCAGAATGGCAGAACTCACGCCTTTCAATCTCAGTGAAGTTCTCAGGATATATCTGTATGCAAATGCTACTGGGGAAGTGAAAGCTGCTACAGGTATTGTTGTTGTTAATATCCTTGGCAATTAGTTTTATAAATTGTACATAACTTATGTTAAAAAAAATATGTGTAAAACTCTCGCCAACGGCAGCGATTTAATTTTCATACCTTAAAACCAAAGTTAAATAGGTTCTGTGCGGTTTTAAGAATGTGCCAATGCATGACAGAGTAAGAGAGATGAATAAAAACAAAATCGAACGCGCAAGAAAAGCTAGTACCTAGAAAGTTTTTTCTTTCCAAGATAATGCTAAAATTTTAAAAATAATTGCTTCAAATTTAATAGCAAATGTTTTGATAAATATCTACGGCACGATCTTGGCGGAATACGAAACACGGTTTTGAAATCTGCTAAATTTTGGGCTACGTCACCTGTAACCACAGAATATCACTGTGTTATTTGCAGGCAAATGCGTTAAGTTAATTTAGAAAAATCCCTGCTAAAATAGATTTCTTGCAAAAACACCCTCTTAAAGGTGCTTCCTCCCGGTTTCTTTTCCGTTCCCTGCCGAGGTTTGTTCTAGGGACGACTGCCCGTATGGGGTTCTTCATGAAAGAAGTCTAGATTTTTAAAGGTTGGCAAAGCGCAAATTAATGCCCTTGGATTGCAGGCGTCCATATGCTAACAGTGACTGTAAAATATTTGTTTATATTCCTAATTATACTGTATTGTGTATTTTCATTCTAGGTTTGACAGCAGAGCGAGAAAGAGAACGTAGAATAGCTGATCATCATCAAAATGACGCTGAAATGCAGCTTACTTGTAGCAACACCAAGAATGCCGCATATTACGAACATCTACACAATAATCCAACTTATAAATTGTCAGGTAATTCACATAAATCAAATTTAAGTTTTATGGTACACCAGTAGCCTAAATAAGTAAGAGGCCTTATGGGCTTGATAACTGTAAGAGTCAAGTGGCTACTAGTTTAAAGTCTGCCAATCTGTTCTGGGCCAGCAAAGCGGACTATGTCCTAAGTCGTCATCCCTGCCACAAGACGTCGACAGGTATTCCATTTGTCTATAACGGCTGGTTTTGAGCCACTCGCTGCCATTAGCTTCCTGCAGTTCCGTGGTGGCTATCCCACGCTGCGTCTCTTCGAACCTGCTAAATCGGGTTCTTTTCGGGATCGGGAACAATGTGTGACCAAGATGTGCCTTCATCTAAGTAGCGCGCAAAACTTTGCTCGTGCGTACTTATGCACTTGTACTAAAATGTGGTATTTTGCTCATTGTACAATGAGTAATGGGAATTTTATATTATTAGACTTTAGTTACAATGAAAATGTAGCAGAAGCAAACTCGTTGGGAGCAAACGGATCCAACACGACTAATAGTGTCAATATACTGAAACATAGTGCAAAATAGATTTTGATAGCTTTATAAAATAACTGATACAGAATTATTTTTTACCATTGCCACTCGAAAAAGGGCATTTTATTCATTGATAACAGTGACTAAAAACTCATTTTTACTCACTGAGTGAATAAAAACATAACAGTGAATAAAACTTACTTTTACTCACTTAGTGAATATAAACATTATGCATTTGGAACAATTGTTTAATTGTTTTAATTGTTGTTGTGGTTGTTTTATGTCATTGTTCTCTTATCACTTGGTAATAATTACCGAATATAAACCAAAATGTGATAATAGTACTTAGTTTTCTCGCAGTCAATGTTAAAAATTAGAACACCGAGTATACAAAACGTGACAAAAAATTTATCTCGGTCCTTCGAAACCTTCGCGCCGCTCGGGATTCTATTCTAACATCTTTCGCTGCTGTCGGGATCTAACTTAGTCCCTCGAATTAAATTCCTTTTTTTTAACTTGTTGTATAATCTACTATTATTTGGATTTAATAGTTGACATAGTCGTACGTGTAACAAGGTCCTCCTGTTCCAGAAACCCTTCGTGATAAACCATTCCTCGCTTTAAATTCTACAATAAAGGCGAGGATTCTTGCATATTTATGTGATGAGCTTCTGCAAAACAAATCCGTGTTGAGACAAATCGATGGCTCATTGGAACATCTTAATCAACTGAAAAAGGAGAGATATTTAATGGACATGAAGATAAGAAAGTGAGTTTTTCTTTAATAAATTAGCTTTGTTAGATTAGCCATCTATGCAAAAAATATTTTAAGTTATTGATGTCACAGGCTAATAACTTCGACATTAAAGTTAATACCTATTGACGAGGGCATATTACTCTGGCTTCGCTTTTTCATTTCACCCATTACTACTAAGCTGGTGATATAAGACTTGGTAAAAAGAGGTTGAACCCACATTGTAGCTGTGTACCTGGCTATGGATCGAAACCGTAAAGTTAATAAGAAGCTATTGAGTAATATGTTTATTCTTACAGAACAAGAGTTTTGTATCAACGCAAATTACGCGCTGAACAAGCGGAGAAGCAGCAAGCAATGGCGCTTGAGAGAATGCAGCGATTGGTTGAAGAAAGTACTGCCAATTTATTAGCCTTAGGCGTACCACAGATGAATGAAGATGGTAACATTTTTATACATTCATATTTCAAATTAGTTATTTCTTTGTTAACATAAGGAAAAGAATAACTTCCATTTAGTGAGTTTAATTTCTTGAACTTCTAAGAAAACATCGTTTGAAATATTATGGAGTACCCAAATAGCTTTAATAGTTCTAAGCCTTATGAGGCTGACCAATGCAAGTGACTCTTTTTTAAATGGATAAAATCAATACTTGTAGTGAGTATTTTAGGTTAAAACCCTATATAAAAAAACATATAGCTAATGGCTTCTACTACCAAAAACGCGATAGCATTAATTTGCCTCAATAGAAAAAAATTTGTAAAAGAGCGCTAAATTTTCTAGGTTTTTGGTTTTTAACCCCTATTCGGTAACATATAACATTAAAATTCATATTAATGGCTAGATAATCCATGGTTGTTACTACTGAAATCTAAAAAATCCAGTTACTTTTTAAGTAAATACCTAAAACCCATTTGATGCTCACGTTGACCTATACTGAAATGCGCTGTCACATCACAGACTGCTATTTATTAAATACAATGCATTAATTTTTGAATTTTGATACTAAAAAAAAAAAAATTTATTAGTAAATTGCCATTTTTTTAATTTATTCGTCTATTTTTACTAAGTACCGCAAAAAAAAAACCATTGAGATCCACATCCGTATCCGCGTGTGTAAGCCAGAAAATCTGCATGCGCGGATGTGAAAAATTCTGTAACCGCAACAGCCGTGCCTATTGATATTCTTTTAATATTATACGAAATTCGTCTTTTTGCTATTAGATATTGGTAAATTTATTTATTTATAAATAATGATTTTTATAGAAAACCAATCTGCAGTTACACCAGAAAAAAATCCAATTTCCTTAGAACAAGAAAAAGATACAAATATACGTATAATAAACATGGATGTAAAGGAAACAACACTTGACACACTACCGTCCCCGTATAAAGACCCACAAATAGAAGAGAGTGACAAAGAACTTTCACCACTAAAGGACGTATCAAATAGTTTGAAAACAAAAGAAATATTGAATAATAACAAAGATGAATGTTCTCCATCAGATAACTCTAAACTTGACAAAGATAGTGTTATGGGTGACTGTGATGCTATATTAAGTGATTTAGAAAGTGAGGGTACCCAACCAGAAGAGGTAAGTAAACAGATATCGTCCCTGTGTAGTGCATTATAAAGTACTGTTTAGTTAATTTGGCTTTCGACCGGCAATAAGTTCCAAACACTGTTAACCAAATAACAGAATATATTGCAGGTCGGTCTAAAAAATAATTTTTCGTTTTAGCAACATATATTTATATAGAAATAAAAATAAGAGTTTTTTTTTTGTAGGATGAAGATAAAAACTTATCATCAGAAGAACTAGGTCGAAAACTAGAAAAACTTCTAAGGCAATCGGAACAACAAAGTCTACAATTAGCAGCTGGCTCCAATGCTTTAAGAGCTACTTGCTATGGTCAGGATAGGTATGTTTGCCTACTGTTTCTGAATTCATTGTATAGATTGAAAATTCTTGATAAATACTTGCAACATTTTTTTATTTCATCAAAGGTACTGGCGTCGCTACTGGGCTTTAGGCAAATGCGGTGGAATCTTCGTCGAAGCAATTGAATCTGCTCAGCCAGAAATTATGGAGTATCATGAAACTTTGGAAGCATCGTATGAAAAATCTCTTGTAGATAAAAAGAATAAAGGTAAGTCAAATACCTCACCTACATATTGCAGTAAATGTACATAAAACGGCATTAATATCTACAGAGAAGTTTATTTATGACGTATAATTTAATATGTCAATGTATTTTTTTTTAATTTTTTTCATAGAAGCGTCAAAAGAAAATGTCACCAAAAATGGATGTGAATCCGAAATGGACCCAGAAACATTGAAACAAGAAGCACTAAATAATGCAATGGAACTTAAAAATATAAAGTCTGAACTAAACCTTAGTGATCATACTCAGATCATTAAATACGAGCCTAATGTTAAAACTGGAAACTTTAAAGTTGAAGGTATGTTAAGTTATAAGGATAATATTTTCTCTTTCTTAATATGCTTTTAGAATTGTTTTGATTAACTATGTTATTTAAATTATCAGGTTCAATAAAAATGGAAGAAAAATATATACAACAGAAACAAAATAATGAAGAAGAAGAAGGTATGCTTGATATAGAAGACTCAATACCCACTGCGTTCTTAGTCCAGAAACCGACGCACAAACCTATGTTTGCACCACAAGCCGAAACAATCGACAGCCCCCAAGAAATAGTCAAAGTTGAAAATGTAGCAAAAAGCGAAACTGTAGATAAACAAGAACCCGAAGAGCCAAAAGATCAACTAGTCAATAATTTAGAAGAATTGAGAAAATTAGCAGAAGCTGTTTCGTCTCAACTGGATGCTGCTAAAAAAGCAGAGGCAGAGAAAGAAGAAAAGGAGTTAAAAGAATCTATAAAAAAAGAAGAAATGGAAGTTGAATTCGCCAATTCTCATCTTTATACTAAAATGTTAGAAGGAAAGTGGTTCTCCATATTACGGCACGAGAACTCATTTTTAAACAACATTAATGAGATAACAGAGAAACGTCTAAGTGATATACCTACGTATTGTGACAATGAACAGACTTGCTCGGAAGTTATTCTACTTCAAGGACATAAATGGGATGTTTCAAACAATTTGCATCTGTTAAATGACCCAAGTTTGTTTACTTTAAACAGTATGGTGACCAGTGTCCCAGTTCCTAGTAATAACATTTATTCCGACTCAAGTTTAACAATGTCGGGCCTTGATCAAGATATGATGGATGCGAGTCTAAATAAAGACAAATTTTCAGATGAGACGGGAATTGAGGATGATAGCAAAGAACAGGTATGTAAAAATATACAGAGTGGAAAGGAAAGGCCCTGTTTGGTGGTGTAGTACCATAAATATAGATGATGGCAAATTTTACTGAAAGGAAAAATTTCTTTTTTTTTAAATAAATGTCATTTATAAGGATAAATTTTTCTTTTATATAACATCAACAACAAGTATCTGATAAAGATAAAATAGAAAAAAAAAGATATATAATTTAAAATTGTTATGTTATAAAATTAACTAACTTGATAACGATGTCACCAAACACAGAATGTTTTCTTTTTATATTTCATTGATTTGATTTCCAGCTTATATAGTTGATTATCCAAAAAAAATTAAATCGGAATTTATCAACTTAAAAATATTAAGGAATATTTCAGTAAAATTACGATTACGACAAAGTTTATAAAGTAAAAAAAGTCGTTCTTAATTACACCCTAAAATGAATTGTACAGATTTACGATAAAATGCTCCGTACGTTCGTAGTAAGTTTTGAATCGGGTGTTGTAAAAACTGAAATATTGGGCATAAACAAAAGAACGTGGCTAAGTAAGCGAACTTATTTAAAAAAATTGTACATATTTTCAGGACAATGATTTAGAAAAGGAGCTACAAGCAGATGCGTTAAAGAATGAGTCCATCAATCAGAAGATTAAAGCCAACAGTCTGACTAGTCTTGGGCTACTAAATTTTAATGCGCTTTCTACGTACGTAACTTGTGACAGCCCTCCTCCAATACTGATGTCACCAGAGGAACTTGAACAACTCGAGAATTGTAAGATACATGGACTGCCAAAGAAAATTGAAGGGAACTTTGTACCGAGGACACTAAGGTAAGGATTTAAGTTAAATGATAATTTATTATGATACTTCATACCGTTTCTTTCTTTTTCAAATTTTTCATTCATCTAGAATTTTATGAATTTTATGTTATTAACGATGATATTAGACTAGAGTCTAATTCAGTAGTAATTTAAACATCACAGACTTAAGGCCATAAAAAATACACTTTATTGCACAATATAAAATACATTACACAAGATTAACGAATGGCGATGTTGGAGCTTATTCTCTATATAAGAGATAATCACTCCCAGATAATCCTTTGGTGAAGAAATTAAGTTAAAAACAATTTTAAAGTAGTTTGTGTTTTGAATTAAACTAAATAATATTCATAAAATAAAAAAAAAATATGGTTGCAAAATTATAGTACCTAATAGAAAATGTAAAGAATATCTTTTTACAGGCACGGTTGGTGGCGTATCACTGATTCTGAACAAATTCAAGATTTGCTAGACGCTTTACACCCGCGAGGAGTCAGAGAAAGAGAATTACACGCATCTTTTTTACAGCATCTACCAATTGTTAACAACAAGGTAATTAGTTTACAGGTCTTCTGTAGGGTTACAAAACCTTTAAAAAAAAGGATTTTTAGGATATATTAAATATCTCTAGTAAGAGATATAGTTAAGAAAAATATAGTTTTCCATAGTTTCTTCTTCGGATGGGCGGATATCTATATGTGTTACTCAAAGATTTGTTTTTTCATATTTCTACTAAGCTCTGAGATTACCTATGATTTATAACATTTTCATTGTTTCCTCTCGTATTAAATTTCTACTTTTTATCTCCATCTGTTTATTTGAAATAATTAGATTCCCTGACTAGTCTAGGTTTTTGTCATGCAATGCAATAATTATATTTGTCTTAGGTTGAATCATATAAAAGGATCTTTATAACTCTAGACATATGTGCTTATATTGTCTTACGATGGAATACGTTAAATTTATTTAGCAATCTTATCATATAGCTTTTATCCACAGGTGTACATCGACAAAGGTGATACTGCTACTACAGAGTTATCTACGTCTCATTTAGACCATATGATCTCTCAAAATGGAGGTTATCCCATTCCTGATCTCCCTGGCTCGTTCTCAGCCATTACTGCGAGGAAGGTTGATATGGAGTTACTTAGTTTGGTAAGTCGTTTCTAAAATCCATCGTGTGTTATATCTTGTCGTTTAAAACTTTTCATCTATTTTATATTTCAATATTCTGATCATATGTTTATAAAATAGTACTTACCTACTTGCAAATGTACTTATTGTGTATCTCTCATTTTTTTTAGAGCAGGAACGTTAATAGACTATTGCACCTAATTTTTTTTTTTTTTTTATATGAAATTTTTTTTTTTCAAAACTAATGCATACGATAAAAACTGTAAAGTTCGATTTTTTAGTGCGTTAGCAAAAACGCTAGCTCCTACTAGCGGCGCGAAATAAAGTGACGTAACAGCGCTTAAGACCGCGAAAACCCACCGTAGTTATAAACTGCTCAAGCAACGCGCACTAACTTACAGAACGAGAGTTGATTATTATGCCTCGGTCCAAACAGAAGTCATATCATAAATATAAATATTGTGTTGTTCCAAAGTGCAAGTCAACAAATATACACCGGAAAAAACAATTATAATGGTGCCTACCGTACGTAAATGTCCAGAAATAAATGTATCAGAGTCATGTGAAGGGTAAGCTCTCTAAAAAAACAATATAGAGCATATTGCTGTAAAGACCATTTCGACGTACGTGTTTATTTAGATACCTACCAAATATATAAGACTTAGATTTTCTAGGCTTTCCTGCTTTTTGTACCGGGTTAGTCTTCAAAAGATAGAGATACCCGGTCTCCTGGGGTAAATAATCGGATTATATTACACAAAAGTGTACCTACTGATAATGATTGAAATGTGATTGATTACACCTATATTGGCAAGACCTTTTTGTTACCTACTTGCTTTAGCTACAGTAGGTAGTTTAGTGCGCGGCAAACACAAAAAAACACAAAAATACATACATTTATTAAAGCTAGATGATTTTTATAAGTGGCAAGATTTGTTTTCTATTAATATGTTAATTTTCCTGTGTTGTAATGTTGTAGATAAAATCTTGTATGCAACTGCACAAAATTCATTGGTATTTTTGTACTCGAGCCATGTAAAAATGATCTTTATTTCATAACAGTAGCTTAAATAGCTGTATTACAAAATAAATACTCTTTACTTATTACGTTAAACTCTTAACACTATTGGATTAATACATTAATGGAAATAGAAATAATGTATTCGATTTGCACACTGCGACCCAAAACTCCATGTAAAATGCGTACACGCGTGGCGATCTTAGGCGCTGTGACGTCAGCCAACGGACGGTCATCCGTTTCGCCCAATTTTGCGGGTCAGGCATTTTACTAAAAACTGATTGTTTATATCTTAGTCAGTCTTTGGTATTTTTTGATAATTTAAACAATTTTATTTACATAACAATACTGTCATCGCATTCAAATTGATACTTCTAAACTGAGTGGAATAGTATATTATATTTTACTTTCTTGTGAATTATGCCATAATATTGTTCTTCTTACTGCTCCGTTTAAGCTTGAGCCATAGTATGAAAAATATTACGCAGACTCTGTCTGTCTGTTCTGTCTGTAGAGTGGCGATACTGTACATTGGAACGCGGTTAACCGCGGTCACGGTAATAGCACAGCCTGCACATTCATTCCATTTATACAGTCAGTCATCGCCTTTGGTAAATCTGATACGTCGAGTGGTCATGGCGCCGCGACAAAATATATCCCTAGCTGGATATCAGTACAGCACCCGAGCAGCCATATGTGACGACAGGGTTGTCGGGTGCGCTCGTCCCTGTCTCACCGAGTACTTTTCTCACGATTGTACTGTCTAAAGACCTTCGATTGCCGACTGTATGAATAAAATTTATGTTTCGCCTATTCTAATCGCCTATAAAAATTGTGTCGTTGCCATAAACTTTTCCTTGATAATTAACTAGTTTAATATGCAGTTAGCTCAGTGTTCATTTAACGTTGTTTTTAGTTTCTGTCATAAAATCTCAAAAAAGTCTCAGAAAATAGATAGTGCAATCACAAAGGAAAGGTACATGATTGTCGTTTCTACCTCTTCTCTATTAATTATGCTCAAGCATTTCTAAGAGTAGGATAATACTAGAGTCTTTAAAAAAAACTATATAAATTCTTCTTTTTTAATGAACTATCAGCGTTATAGACATATTAAACGCTCTTCAGGTTGAACATTTAGAAGAAAAAATAGCAGCAGCCTCAATGCAAGTAAAAGGCTGGCATCCGTCCCGCCTTTCTCTGCCAGACGAAGCGACAGGGGCAGAGATAGTGGCGCAAGCGAGACACAAGCTTGCGTCAGTCGAGGCTCACATAGAAAGGAGATACCTCAAACCACCTTTGGTACAAAGGTATGCTAGGTAATGGACAATATTCATATTAACAGTTTGGTGTGATGTGGATTGCGGTGGGTAGTTTTTTTTTTTTTTTTTATTTAGTTTTAGCAAAGTAACTAGAGGGTCTCTAAAGTAAATCATCTAATGGAAAACCGCGTGAATTAGATGGGGTGAGGAATACAAGGGTCCTTTCCTCTAAATGAGGCTACTTTCCTCCAAATCATCTTAATAGGTTTGACTAATCTAAAAATATGTTTCAGATTGATATTATCTTAAGAGGTTATATATTAAATAAACGATAAATTAAATAAAAGAAACTTTTGATTTTGATGACTATATTAGGCCGTAGCAGACCAGATGCGTGGTGTGACGTGACTTGTGCACGCGCGTGCATGTTCTGTCACACCGGCAAAAGCGGTAACGCACACGTCACGCAGGTAACTTCTGCATGCGAACCCCAATATTAAAGTTGAGAGCTGACCGCAGTAATAAATTTTTGTACTCTTCATGTTTGGTGTTGTAGAGGCACTCATATTTGCAAACTATTTCTATGAGTTTATTGAAAAAAACATTCGTAAAATGTATTTGTAAATAAATACAATCTGCCGTGCGTGCGAACGTTCAGCACCGACTGAATATTATACAACATCACTGCACACGCGTGTGTGACGTTGCCGTTCCGCTACACACGAGCACAGACACGGTTAGTCAGTGGTTGCTTTTTTTTTTTTTTTTTTAATACCACTAAGGTGGCAAACAAGCTTACGGTCCGCCTGATGTTAAGCGGTCACCGTAGCCTATGAACGCTTGCAACACCAGGGGTATCACTTGCGCGTTGCCGACCCTTCAGAAATCTTATAACTTCTTTCTTGAAGAACTCCATACTGTAGTCCTTGCAGAAAACCTTGGCAGGGAGCTCATTCCACAACTTAAGCGTTCGCGGGAAGAAGTTTCTCTGAAACCGCACTGTACGCGACCATTCAGGTTCTAAAGTGTGAGAATGAATTCCCTGCCGATGGCGAGCGGTGCGATGGTAGAAAGTAGCCGTGGCATCATTTCGAACAATTCCTCAGAACACAACCCATTGTACAAGCGGTAGAACACACACAGTGAGGCAAAGTCTCTCGTCAGACTTAAGGGCTCGATACCGCAAGTAAGTTTGGCATCGTCGACAATTCTCACAGCCCGTCGTCGTGCGCCATTTGATCTGGCAACTTTCTTACAGTTTCATACAAATAGTGCGTGCGCTTGTCACGTCACGTCCCGCCACGCATGCCGGCCGGTCTGTACCGGCCTTAAACAGCTATTGAAACTGTAACCCTGCTAATGATGTTTTGGCGTCAATTTATTAATGTTAATGTTACGCCGGCTTAACACGAAATATGAATACAAAAACTGTGACATAGCCTTTTGCATATCTCCATGTCTCCTTCGTTCCACCTCATGTTACAAATTTTCAATTTTCACCGGTTTTGCCCTTAGTATGATATACTTTTTAATGATATACATTCATAGGAGCAGTGCGGCTTCTGGTTACTTTGTTTTTAATAACCAGTGTGAGATAAACTAAATAAAAAAATTTGAGATCATTTAAAAATCTATAAAATCACAACAACTCTGTTTTTAGTCAGAAAGTTTGAGACAAGAAGTATATGTTATTGAGTTGGAGGAAAAATGTTTTGTGTTTTTCCCAAATAAGTCTCACAATAGTTATGTTTAGATTTATTTTATGTATTATGTTTTCATTATTTAATTCTGCCCATGGATTCGTTTTATGTAGGCAAATTGATATTATTTGTAGTTTACTTTTTATTTTTAGTTCTAGAAAATTGGCAAACGCTTCTGTAGATTACAATTCTTAGGCAAGTTTATATACAGGGCTATTATAAAATATTTTGCTTAAATCGTTTTACTTATTATTTGCAACGTTCACAGCACGTATTGATTGAAATTTTAATTGAGTCTCATTTTATTTTCGCCCTGTATATCTGTACAGGATGTCCACTTTCTGGAAAGTCAGGGATAAGTCAGGGATGTTCGAGGTGGTCAGGGACAGTCAGTGAAATCGAGGGGACACCTGGAAAGTCAGGGAAAAATATGATATTTTATATAGTGTGATGTGTAATATGAAGGATAAATAACATGACTAATATCTCCAATTTAGTCCCACTTAGTTCATAAATTGTACAATAAGGTGGACCAATAAACACACTTCAGCCATTTGAGCAAATTTATTAGAAATCAGACAAAAATTTCAATATTTCTCCTATTTGATGGGCCTTTTCAGGAATATTTTTTTTTTTAAATTAGAATACACTCATATGTTGGCGAACAGGCCAACTACAGGAATATGACTACATATTAATTGCCGAGTAAACGCTCAAAAATCAAAGTGAAAATAGTACAGTCATGTTTTTGTTACCAGTCTGAATTGTTTACTTAAAACGTTGAATTTTAACTTACTTAATAAGTAACATGCAATTTTTATTTCTTGTTTACATAACTGGTATTTTAATTAGTATAAGACTACCGTGTTCTGCAATTTAGTAATAAATAGGTTCCATTATGGATATAATTGCCTTTTTATTTTGATGCCTGGTCAGGGAAATTTGCTTAAATGTTCAGGGAAGAGTTAGAGATTTTTTTAAGCATTATGAATGGACACCCTGCTGTAAGATGAAACAAAACTAATTTAATTTGGGATGCATCGTGGGTGACGGAACTGAAAAACACACGCAAGTTTACATTACGATTTAAATTTATATTTTAGATGTGATTGATTTCACAGCATGAGTGATTAAGCAATGTACTATATTACGTAGGACAAAAGTGATTAGTGAAAACACAAGCATCAGGGTGTGTGTGTGTATACAGCCACTAGTTAACTCATTTCAGGGATTACATTTAACCATACATTTACCAATTATTTTATTCTAATATGTTTTTTTTTCGGCAGCACTGCGGAGGCGACATTAGGTGCTGTTCTCCAAGCTGAACATGGAAATTCTACAACGAATTGTGATGGTGATGGAAAAGGTACAAATATGCTCTTTGCTTGAGGCGGAATTTATTTTACAAGATTACTCAAAAACAAGTAAATTACTAAAGCTAATTTCGTAGCTATCTGGTATTCCAATTATTTATTCCAAATAAAAGTTATTTTTTCTTAAATAATTACTAAAAATTTTTATCTAGATACCTAATTAATTTTCAGACACTAAAGGTATAGCACGAGGTCTGGCAACATGGCGTGAAGCAGTGGCGCGGTGTAACACGTCGGCGCAGCTGGCAATGTTACTGCAAGCCTTAGAGGCTGCCGTCGCATGGGATAAGAGCATTATGAAAGCTGTGAGTGTATGTTTTAAAAATATTAAATTTAAAATTAGTTGGTGGCCTTAACAACTACAATTGGTTACACTTTTAAGGCGAATGTTTCTTGCACTTGGCCAGCAAAATCCGGGCATTAGCTTAGCTTAAAGTTACCCAGGAATGGGGTATGCTACTTGGGCAACCGCCTTAGTGTCTCAGTTATGAGTGATGCTGCCTGCTGAATCGAAGCCGATTCGTTCGATTCTTACGAGATGTAGTTCTAGAAAAGTTTTAAATATTTTACTTATCATACAATTTTGTTTATTTTTAGAATTGTCAATTCTGTCTCCGCGATGACAATGATGATCAGCTGTTGTTATGTGATGGATGTGATAAGGGATACCACACTTACTGTTTTAAACCAAAAATGGAAGACATTCCTGAAGGCGACTGGTGAGTTACACCAATTTTGAGCATCAGTAAAATGTTTTCTCAAAAATTGCTATAGTTTATTATTTTAATGTTTCTTCTTAGTTTGTTTTTTGAATGAAATACATTTGTTTCTACTTTTTAAACTTGCCCTTAAAATAGCTCTTATTGCACCATTTAAGGTTCGTTACTCAGCTAGCACCGGTGTGGTAAAGTTGTTTGTTTTCTTCGCACAAGTGTGTTGAAATGTATAAAACTCGTAAGAATTGCTCATTATGCACTCGGTTCTATTACGTCCTCGCCTAGTGGCTAGAGTTGAAACATGTGTTATGATCAACTTAGCTCTCATTTATCATAATGTATTTTATTCAGAGTTTCCATCTGCAAACGCCAGTACTGATGAAAAAACTTGAGATTGTGTTTAAATATCAGAAGGGAAAAGGTCGCTAAAAGAACCGGTGAAATGAAAGTACCTATCTTATTATTGTAATAAAAAAAACCCACATATCTCACGTAAACATAACTTTTAGCGCTAGATATTAAACAGTTTATCAGGAGCGCAATAATAACCATCATCTCATAAATGTGAGAAAAACCATTTCAACATTTATAAAAAAATCTGCCTTTTTCTAGGTAAAAAAACACGTAGATAAATTGTAAACACCTTGTATAAGTGTACTTTATAGAATATCATAAACTGCTTGAATACATTATACATTATATATTATAATAGGTTTTCCCAAAATATCTTTGAATATTAAAAACAGGCTGATGTAAAAGTATTATGTTTACATAATAGGTACTGTTGGGAGTGCGTGAATAAAGCCCGTGGGGACCGGGTGTGCATCGTGTGTGGCGGTTCTTCAGGAGGTCGAACCATACCATGTGCGTTATGTCCACGTGCCTACCATCAAGATTGTCACTACCCACCACTTGGAAAGGTAAATAATCCACAGTTTAAAAAGTAAATGAAAGAGTCGGTAGGAAGACATCGGTAAAATGAATTTTGAATTCAGTCCGTTCGTGGTAAAGGCGAAGTCAAGAGTATTCTAAACCCGCAAACTTTTATGAATGCATTGAGCAAAATAAAATAAAACGAGTGCATGCAGCAAAATAAGTGCCAGAATCTTATTTAGTGGAATCTTTATCCCTGAATACCCTTTGGGAAACCGACGTGGTTTTCTGTATGTGCACAGGTTATAGATTTTACTGCGTACTACTTGATTTTGGCGTAATATATATCAAGTCCCACAATATTTTTGCTATATGATTTGTAAGTATGGTAGACTTGCAGATATAAGTATTAATTTGGCCGATTGTACCGTTTTGTGCAATAGTTTTTTTTTTTAAATGGGCAAATCATGTTATATGTAATTTTAGGCCAAATTTTTATACCTAAATTATAGAAGTTAAGATTTTTGCACACTTCTATTATTTTATCCTCTGCCATTGAAGCCCTGAAGTATTGAATATAATTATTGATTTCAGAACCCTCGTGGAAAATGGTATTGTACTAATTGCATATCACGAGCTCCGCCCAAGAAACCGCGAACCACGAAGAAGCGGGACAGCAAACAAAAAGACAACAGCATGGACGTGGACCAGAATATGGTGCCAAGGTAAATTTTTGCAAATATTATGTTTCATTTTAGACAATTACAATATGTAGAATATACAATTACCTAATTATTTTTGGTTTTATCTATCACAGTAATAAAGGCAAATAAGATTAATTTTATCATTAAAAAATGATAAGATATAAAAAAAACATATTTATAGCCATGTGGGTGTGGTGATCATGGTGGTAGCATGTATAAAAAACTCAGTCTCAAGACAAACACAAATATTCATAACATAAATGTTTATCTTATGCAGGAATCGAACCCACGCCCTTGAGGGCAAGATATTATTAACTACTTTTAATAATTATTTTTAAACCACTCCTTTAAAATAAGAAAATTATCATTATCATGAACTTTTATTTTAACTTAGGTTTAATGCAGGTTACCAAAAAAATTCAGATTAGGACTAACATATTTTTATATGAAAAAGTACTATAAACAACTAGTCCGGTACTTTACCGTTGAATTTTTATCAGCCCCGCCCCATCCCACGCATCCACGTCGACGACAGCGGAAGAGTGCTCTGCAAGTGTGCTGCACACGCCAGAGAAAGTTGAATGTCCGGAGAAGCATGAGGAACCGCTGGCCGAACCGCTCGCTGCCGTGGCCGAGCCAGGAAATGGGGAAAACCATCACCCAGGTAAGTAAACATACGTCATACATTTGTTCCTTTTTGACCAATTTTATCAGGTACATGATGGCAACCTGAGACATAATCATTATATCAGCTACTGTCATTATGTTGATCGACTGCTGGACATAATCCTCCTTAATGGCGCACCTCTTCTCCCACTCCTGCGCCTTCCGCAACCAGCTACAACCGGTCAACCCCTTAAAGCTGCTAAGCTTGTAGACTAGCTCCACTGTAAGTGATCACGTTTCGGCAGCGTAAGTCATAGCAAGTAGGACGCACTGGCTGAAAAACCCTTTTTGTGACAGAAGGAAATAATGAATGCCGTCTTTGAACTCAGATGTCTACGTGCGGGGGAAGGTTTTTGAGCGCTTAGTATGGGGTGAACATTTTGATATATTCTTGTAGACCCTCCCTAGCTGCATCGTCCTATCGGCTTCTTTCTCGAAGTAGTTACGACCAAGTTGGATTGCCTGTCCAACGTAAAAATAATCTTGAAACACCTCGAGTACCAGCGATGTATACTAGCTTTGGCATGAAGTGTTGGTTGTCACTTTTTTTGGTTCGATTTCATGCCAAGGCCAACTTGTCAAGAGGATTCTCTCAGTTCTTTCGGAGACATTGTCATAATAACGATGTCGTCGGCAAACCTTAGGTACGTAATATAATCGCCGTTTACGTTTATGCTACGACTAGTCCAGTTCGTTGTTTTGAAGATTTCCTCCAGCGCATTGGTAAAATTCCTTAGTAAGCAGTTCAAAAAAAATATCCCTAAAAAATCTGATTTAAGCTTGGCCTTTTAATGTCTAAACAAACTAGATACAAAAACTACTCTGCATTATTAGATTTTGAAGACGTACATAATATAATAGGCATATTTTAAGAGTAGTTAGTATCGTATAGTTAATTTTGATTATTTAAATGTTGTTAAAAGTGACATTGCCTCCGGAGTTACCAGCCGAAGAAGGACCTCCTCCAGAAAAACGCCGTGCACTCCATTTCGTTGGTGGCAACGGTGCTGTACAACATGATGAACCAGAACACCTTGATGGTAAGTGACCAAAATTTCAAAGATATTATATTATTTTAATTGCAAATGGTGTTTGTATTAAGCATTCATCTTTCTAGTAAGAAGGTCTTTGGTATTGAGGAATAATGAATAAATAAATGAATGTGACAATAAAGCAGAAAGTAAGAAAAATTGTTTTGTATATAATTACATAAAAACCCCACAAATCCTATTATATTATATTATAAATGTGAAAGTATGTCTGGATGGATCAATGGACGGATGTTTGTTACTTAATCACGCTTCAGCCACTGGACGGATCGGGATAAAACTTGTCAAACATATAGGTTTATGCCTGGAATAGGACAAAGGTTTCTTTTTATCTCAAAAAATTCAAAAGTTTCCGCGGGAAGAACTGTAACCGGGTTAAAATGAACTATAGCTACAGCTAAAGCTTGCTGAAGCAAACTTCATTAGTATAATTAAGGAGTGAATTATGGAGTTCCACGCCGAAAACCGAATTTAGGGCAGGCGGAGCCACTGGCACAATCTAGTAGGTAATAAACCACTACCAAAACTAATATATTACAGAAGAATATTAGTAGAAAACTACTAAAATTAAAATTACTATCAACAAAGCAAATGACTAGAATCCTATTTTTGTAGATTGTATAAGCGAGCCACAATCTTACTAAGACATAAATGTCATAAAACGCCAAGTTTGGCATTATCGGTATTATATTTGGTATTATCGGTAAAAGCGTTTAACTAAATATGCGTTTTATATGTCTACAAAAACGACATTAGAGATACATAAAGCAATCGAATGTTTTGTTTATCGTGTTTCTCACAGAAGATTTTTACAAAATGTAGCCCCTTTTGTTATATATTTGATTTGGTGGAATACTGTTTACAACATTGAATTTAATATTTTTGTACAGGTATCAGTCAAAGCCCGGAAAACTTACCGTTGGTGCCAAGAGCTAAAAAGGATAAACACAGTGCCAAAAAAGTTGTTAAGGATTTGCAATTTTGCAAGTAAGTTTCGTTTAGTTTAAAAAAAATATATAGTTATTGATTACTTAATGCTATAGTTTTGTCACAAAATTTGCACAAAAACGGCGTATTCACAAGATCTAGCCTATATCGCAGTCTTAATGTAAAAGTTGTTAAAGGTTATGGACGTTATTAATAATATTAAAAAAAGGATTAAGCAACAAAGTTTACCTGCGCAAAAATTTATAACAACCCATATACAAGTATTATCAAATTTGTCACAAGTTTACAAAGTTTTGTTATTTGTACAGATAACATTCTTTTTTCATTAACTACTGTAGTGTTTTGCTATATTATCTTGTGCAGAATTAATAAAATATTGCTCTATTTCAGAAATCTGCTTGGTGAAATGGAATGCCACGAACACGCTTGGCCGTTCCTAATCCCAGTAAACACTAAGCAATTCCCACAGTATAAGAAGGTCATAAAATGCCCAATGGATCTCTCAACTATAAGAAAGAAACTTCAGGACAATGTGTTAGTATGCCTATATTAAAAAAACATTGTGTCGGACAACCGTCCGGAATCGTGACAACTTATGCCTTTCACTTTTTATGTCTGTCTCTCTCGCTCTTAGGCGGGCTAACCATGCCGCGTGCCTCTCACTCGCTCTCATTGTGAGCGCATAACGTGAGCGGAGCGTAACGCAGTTTCTTGAAGTGTCACCCGGCAAACCAATTTATAAGACGTTGTCACGTCAAAAAAAAAAAATAAGTTGAGTTACTGGGTGTATAACCTGCTTGTCTAAAGTTTTCAAGTGTTACACAAACTTTAACACCCCTTAGCTAAAGGCTTAACTTTAGGGGTTAAAGTAACAAAAAATAACTATTTTAAACTCTGAATTACACAAGTACCTAATTTTACAATTTCCACATAAAAAGGGCGTTCCTTCTACGTTGCAATTTAATAGTAAAACCTCATTTTAGCACCAACTACCCGTTACGTCTGAGCGCAGCTGATTATTCTTTTTAATTAATTTTTGTTTGTTGACGTCAGTATCAAAGGTTAGTAATTTACCTCGGCGCTGTGGCCTACGGTTTATAGTTTAAGTTTAGCATTGAAAATTTAATCCGTCATTTTGTTTTAAAATTCAGTATTTCTAAAAGATAATTCAGTTTAGATTACTAACAGTCCTAAGATGTTATAAGTGGTTAAGCCTTTGTCGTACCCTAGCAAAAGCGTGCCGTTTTGACCAATGTACAAAGAGACACAGTTCCACGTACGATAGGCGCTGGCACGTGACCGCACGTTGAAAATCTCGATGTCTCGGTTTTTTTGTTGGTATAGAATTCAAATATTTATTGAGAACTATGAAATTAACAAATTCACTTGGTGATATGTATATATATTTTACGAAATAAGAATGAAGAGAATATCACTCTTAGTGTTGCAAACAATTTCAATTAAAGCCCAAAAATAGAGTGTCAGAGTTATTATTTTTTCTAAATGTTTTAATAGGCAATTTTTTATAATATTAGCCTATTCACTTAATTAAGGTTTGAAAAATATAACATATATTATTTTCACGTCAAAAGTTGTACTCAGGACTGTAACAAAATTAATCAAATTCTTGCAAACTTAACTCGTTTGGGTTTGCCATCACCTCAGTAGATGGAGTCTCACGTCATAGTTAAACAAAAAACCGAGGATGTTTGTTTTTGTTGTGCTATAATACAAAATTAAATGTAACCTAAGTGCTTAGAACTTAATTGTATTGAACAAATAAATAGAATAAAATAGATTTCTATAATTATTATTTGTTACAGATACAAAAGCAAAGAAGAGTTTTCCTCGGATGTTCGATTGATGTTTACAAATTGCGAAGTTTTCAACGAAGATGATAGTCCTGTAGGCCGCGCTGGGCATAACATGCGACTTTTCTTTGAGAAGCGCTGGCCTGTAACAGAATAGTCCAAAGATTGATCGTCGGATAAGTCGTCTCACTCAAATGAAAGTGTACCAACTCGCGTGTGAATTTTTGACTTTTATATCTGATAGTAAAATTTGTTTATTTTATCTATTTAACTTTCTTTTATTAAAAAAGAAAGAGTATAGGTAAGTCCAAATTTGGTAGAATTTGTGCACACATTATTGGCCCAAAGCCAATTGATTATTTAAAAATAGAAAGAACACAATAACACTTACACAACTTTGATTTGAGTAGTTAAAACTACACTATCAATTTGCGTAATTATAACAATAACATTATCTTACACAAGTATGTACTTACCCATTTTTACGTTACAAACAGACGGTGATTGTCAAACTTTAACGTAGTATAAAAGAGATTTGTAAAATTTACAATAGTATTGTAAATGTTACAAATATTTATTTTTTATTGTGAAATATTGGGTAATTACAAAAACTATGCAACATTCCAACAAAAATGGACTTTAGCAATTTAATTCACATTACGGATGTGACAATTGTTAATTAGAATCTCATGTAAAATATTTATGTGAGTAGTATGTAATTCTTTTAGTAGACAAAAATTGGAAATATAAAACAACGCACTTATAAAAGACGTTGTTGAGCAAATTGTATTTCAATTGTGTAGCTTGATGTAAATAGTAGAATTAAGCATAAGATTAGAAATTAAAAAAAAAGTATTAGATTGAGATCTATTTTTAAGCTTAGGATTAATAAATGTCATTTTCGAATATTATTTTTTTAATAATTTGCGCGTAGCAACGAAGCAGTATTTTTAAATTTAAACTTTTTCTAATCAGTAATGTAATAGCAGTCTATCTTTTGAATTCAAATATAAATACTCTAATTATTTCGGTGGCCAGTTTTATCCGAATCACAGATGGTTAAATTTGTAAATGTGCATTTGTGTGTGTAAAAAAAAAGAATAAAAAATTAGTTGTCTATTTAAAGTTTTCATTGTAGAACGTAAATTAGGTCATAGTGTGTAGAAACTATAAAGCATCGTGTAGAGCCTAATTCGTTAGTTTTAAGCTTGGAACATACCTAACTGGTGAAAATATATAAATCATGTATGAATGCGTTTATTTCTCGTAGAGATATGTTACGCTCGAAGTTTTTTTTTGAAGTCTAGATACTAATTTTTTTAGTTTTTATTAACCTTCTTTCTCTCCTCATAAAAAGTAATTTGGTAAAGATTTTTAATTTATCATTTATGAACTATAAATAAATATGTCTTAAACGAGGTAAAACATTTTAAAATGAACTTGTTTGAATGAATATAAAATAACTTTAGTATTCATTTTGGGTAATTTGTTTTTAATTTTTATATTCTTTAATATTATGTACTGTGTCAATGTATGAAATGTAGATTTTGCATTGGAATCCAGGTTTTTTTTCTTTTTGACCCTGAATGTTTTATACTTTATCAAATTAATTACTTACACACAAAAAGAAAATAAATTTAAATATATTATTGAATTTCTTTCGCATAAACATTCATTTTAATTGACTATACATATAACTTAATTATACATATGATTTTTTCTATCTATTATTTTTTTAACCCATACTACCCTCAGTAAAACGTTAAAAATATTACTAGTACTGTTTTACGGTGTTTAATGAGGCATGTATGTATATTTAACCAGTTTATCTAAAACAGTTTTTATTTATATATCAAAACTGGCATAATATTTTTTTATAATTGAAAAAAATGATTTCATATTTTATTTAATACCAATTTTTAAATATACATATAGCTATAGCTTTTATTATAAAATAAATTGGTTGGATATTTTTTTTTACATTTATACTTTTAGGATCTAAATATGTCTTTATCCTTTTAATGATATGAATACGAAAAGGAACCTTTGTACATAAGTAGTAATCATTTTTGGCAGCTCTAGATATGAAGTTATAATAATATCATGAAAATGAAATACAAACATTTAACCACCTTAAATGACGTAAAAACTTAATTAAGTTATTTTTTTTTATTATTGCATAATAAACTTTTCCAGTATTTGTTTAACAAACTTAATTTCAACGCAATTTATTTAAGTATGAAGTATTGACATGGAAGTATTAATTTTAACAATTACTTATTTCTTTTTTTTTAATTGAACACTAACATCTTGCGTTCGTTCCACAAACACGACTTACTTTTGATAATAA
Source organism: Apoda limacodes (assembly GCA_946406115.1). Taxonomy (NCBI): domain Eukaryota; kingdom Metazoa; phylum Arthropoda; class Insecta; order Lepidoptera; family Limacodidae; genus Apoda; species Apoda limacodes. Next base: position 47,471,109 of record OX291540.1, read on the forward strand.
TTAAATTATTGTGTATCTACCACCTAGTTCTTTAATCTTTGTATACTTAAAACTCTGCCAAGATATGTTGTTAGATCTTCAGCTCTAACGTTAGTAAATAAGGTAATAATAAATAACTGAATGAGTCATATGTTGGTGATGAGTCGATCGATTGTGTATGGGAAAGTGGTAATGAGATGTTTATGTTGTGTGTATTTGGTTGGTTTTAAATTATAACATGGATATATACATAAATTATATATACGTATAAATAAATAATTTTGAAGCACTATTGATTGGTTTTACTTTTTTATAGAATTTTTATCGTTTACATCTGTTATTTCAAATTATACCAAAGCAAGAGGCAAGGTTTCAGTTCAATATCCTCCCGCAAATGCTGAAGTTGTGGCAACTGGTTTTCTCCAAGGATACAATATGGGGAGAACCCCATGAAGAATCCTGTAAGAAGTTTTTAGAAGGGTCGGCAACGGTGTTGCAAGCGTCCATCCATAGTCTGCGATGACCGTTTACTATCAGGCTGCATAATACCATAAGGCATTTAGCTTATTTGGCACCTTAGTAGATTACAAAAAGAGAATCTTCAATATATTAAAAATAAGGAGAAATGGTATTTGTAAATTGCTCGAAATCCCTTTTCTGCTGCAAATATTGATTGAATATCAACTGTGTGACATCATGTCCGGAATAACGAATGACATCAAGCTAAAAAAATAGGTGTAATATGCTATCCAGACTGCAACTCAGACCGTTACTTTTTATACTGAAAATTTACCTTTTGATTTTTTATTTTGCAGATTCGGATGGGTTATAAAGTCCTAGTACATAAATTTTACAAATACACAAAATCTTCATAGAATTAAGAAATGCAATATAAATATACTTACATAGAAATAATCTAAGGACACGGACTTTATAAGTCACTAGGAGATGTATGTTTCACAAAGGTTGTGGCATTAGGGGACCTACCCAGAACTAAAATAATCTAAAGAGCGACGCTCACAGACTGTATTTATGCCACGATACGTCGGCAAAGGATTTTATTTAGCTCTAGTTATTTTAATACTCTTATCGCTCATATTCCGTTCACCGTCAGAGACACTTGACTGGCGCGCCACACGAATCTCGAAGGGCTTGGATTGAATTAGGGAAAATTGGTAACAGTCACGAGCTTGCTAGATTCTGGAGAAAATTGTATGCAAGTAGGACTGACCTCTCTAGACCCTTGAAAGTACTTGCATACACTTTTACCTCAAATTACAGAGTCTGGCGTAGTCAAGACTGTTCCCTATATATACCCTCCCTCCACATTTTTTTGTATTTAAATTTTACTGTATCACAAAATGTAAGGAAGCTAACTGCCTCTTAAAATTGTAAACCCAACGGTTTGTCAATCAGTATTAGCACGTATTAGTAGTAGTCATCAGCATATAAAACAGTTTTTCGGTCGGATACCCGAAATTCGGCCATCCTAAAAACCGGACAGCCAGATTTTCAGCCGCATATGTTTTAAGTCTGCGGACCTGGAAGATGAAAATCAAGCAACCAGATCAATCGACGCAAATACGAAGAATTTGAGCATTTTCTTATATGTTTGAACGAGCAATTCTTGTACATATAATACTTATGTATATGTATCTCGAAAACGAGTCTAACCATTTAGATCAAATTCTGTTTTTAGATAAGGTTTTTGTATTTTTTTAAATACTGTTTTTTTTTATACCACTAAGGTGGTGAACAAGCCTAAGGTCCGCCTGATGGTAAGCGGTCACCGTAGCCTATGGACGCCTGCAACACCAAGGGCATGACTCGCGCGTTGCCGACCCTTCAGAAATCTAATAACTTCTTTTTTGAAGAACCCCATACTGTAGTCCTTAGAGAAAACCTTGGCAGGGAGCTCATTCCACAACCTAAGCGTTCGCGGGAGGAAGTTTCTCTGAAATCGCACTGTACGCGACCATTTCTGTTCTAAAGTGTGAGAAAGAATTCCCTCGATACCGCAAGTGAGTTTGGGATTGCCGATAATTTTCACAGCCCGTCGTTGAACTGAGTCAAAAGGGCCAAGCTGGTATCCGGGTGCACCCGCCCAGAGATGGCAGCAGTACTCCATATGGGGCCGGACTTGCGACTTGTAACCTTTGCCCCGACGTGAAGTACTGCTTCGCTCTGTTAAGTACACCAAGTTTTTTGGACGCCAGTTTTACCTTATCTAGCAAGTGATCTCGGAACTGAACATCGCTGGAGATGTGAACACCAAGGATCCCAATGCTCTTGGAGATGGAGAGGGGAGTGTTTTGGAATTGTGGGACTACAGTGAATGGGGTTTTCTTAGCGGTAAACGCTTGTGTCTTTGAATCGGACCAAGTTTTCCTGTCCCCAGTCAGATACCTTGGACAGACCGATCTCGATTTGAGACACAAGTTCTTCACATTTTTTCTCCACAACGAAACGAGGGATGTTTGCACGGCCCGTGTAATAAGCGTCTCCAGTACTGTCATCTCCATAGCAATGTATGTTGTTGATCTCCAACATAACTTAAAGCTCGGTCATCCAGATAGATTTCTTTTATAGGAGATCGGGTAAAAACCAGTCAAATAAAACCTGAAAAATTATTCTGGATTAAAGAAAGATATAGGTTGTGGAATGTCGTCAAAATATACTTACTATCTTATTGGTTTTGTGTTATTATTTATTTGCTTACAAGTACATAACACAATAAAAATCACATTATAATTTTAAACCTAAAATAATTTAGAAAATACAAACTTAATCACGTACCTAATATACATGTGAATAATCCTTATTTCTTTTTTAACATTTCAAGAAATTTTTGATTAGAATTGTGTGCTTCCTTAGTCACCTCTTCATAACCTGGGGCTGTTTTCACTGTCTCGTAAAATTAAAAGTTAATGAACTAAAGACGTGCCTATTTAGTCCCATGATGATTCCAAACTCACAAGCTGTATCGTATCTTTAGGTCTGAGGAGAGACTTTACCCCAATGTATGGTCTTCGTCTTGTATAATGGGTTGTGTTCTAACGAATTGATCGAAATTATGCCCACGACTATTGTCTACCTACTCCTAGTGTCTTTACGAATGATGATGACCATTCACATCATCTTAAGCGCGAATTTATGACAATCCTGAGGTACCGAATGATATTTTAATGTACCACGATCTGGACCAGGGTCACTTGACTGGCGACACCGATAAGCCACCTAAGAATATTTGCAAAAATTCTTGCTTAGAGCTAACATTTGGTGTTTAGGAAATCTAACAGAAAAGTTCATGACCATTTTTTACCTTACAATATTTTTGTAGCCCTTAACATCACTGCTCGCAAAGGTCTCGTAATAAATGATGGTAGATACAATGCTGAGGTCAGCGATTGTCAAGTGCGAGCCGGAAATGTACTTGTTGCCCTCCAAGAAGGTGTCCAGTAACTTTAGAACTTCTGGTATTTGCGAAAGCTGTTGTTCAGTGGCAGAAGGATGGCCATATAGCAGAGGACCCTAAAGAGAAGACACCGTAGTTTGGTTGATTGTACCGATACAAATAAATGAAAAAAGAATAAAAAGGGACTTTATTTTCATAGAATATGAGTTAATATAAGATAAGTTAAGGTCGGACATGTTATGCAAAACCCAAATAATCAAGCAGTGAAAAAGTGCCTGTCCATGTATATGTTATATATGTATATCTTCAGTATATATGCAATTAGTTTAACCAACAATAAGAATATTATAAATGCAAAAGTAAGTTGTTTGTGTGTCCTCCTTTGCACAGGGATAATCCGTCTTCCCAGGAGAGGCATGGGGTCAAAGGGAAAAGATGCTAAGCCATGGGTTTCCGGCACGGCATCTTCAAGCAGTCGGACGGCGTCACCGCTTGGTAGTGGTAAGCAACCGAACGTGCCCCCACTAGAGTACAGGTAACGCTGCTTGCGGAGTCGCGAATGTATTGATGATTTCTCGTGGCCCCGGCGTAAAGGTACGAGAAGGAACACCGTTGGTTTTAGTTGTTAAGAGTCCGACATAACCTGTGCGCTGTCCTCGCAGCGCATAGATATCCATGAGGATTGCCAATGCAAAAACAGAGACGGTTGAAGAGACGGATAAGGACATACTACTTTTTATATCAAAAAATTGAAAAATTCCCGCATAAATTACTAGAAGCGAATGATAAAGCGAAGAAGTAACAGCTATAGCAAATATCTGTATTATGAACGAGTTTTGTTAGGAATTTCATGCAATTATAAGCTTGAGCAAAAGCTAATTCCATAAAGCTGGATTTAGTATTTTTATAAACCAACGTACACCGACATAAACAAACTCGGCAACAGTGTGCTGATATCGAAGTAAAGGCGCTGGTCGACCAGGGCTCTCGCACGTGGCTCCTCGGGGTATAGGGGGCTGCCTTTTCCGTACTTGTTAACCAGGTAGCTGATGATGGCGCGGTATTCGCTGAGTACCAGCCCGTCGTCCACCAGGGTCGGGATTGTGTGTTGAGGGTTGATCTGAATCAAATTTGTTTGTATATCAATAAGTATGAAAATACCTTTAATATATTATTTATTTTTTCACAGTTGGGAATAATGTCTTTAACATTTAACATTTTATTTGTCATAATAACTAAATTATTTCTTATTTAACTGTGGTTTAACTTTACGTTTACGTTGGTAAGCTCGAATTTTCGCACCAGGTTTACAAATCCTATGAAAATGTTCGTCGATGCCGAGCTCGTTAGTGGTTCAACCATTTAGTGGAATATTCGACCTGAAGAATTAACCACGAGGAAGACTAGTTACTAAGAAAATTAACGGTGAATTGAAGGTGATTTTGGAAGCCAATCCGTGTTAAACTACTAAAAAATTAACGGAAAGGTTTGATATTAGCATACCCAAAATATTGACTCATTTGTAGTAAATCGTTAAAATTAACCGACTACCACTTTTTCCGCGATTTGGCAACTTTTTCATTATGAAACCGCAGTTTTATACTTTTACACCTAATTTTTTTATTAAATCGACACAAAATATACTGATCTGAATTATATTTTACATCAAGCTATAGACTGTTTTTTTAAATGATTATTATGTTAGTTGGTACCTACTTTATACTATTATTTATTTTGTGACTAAATATACAAACAAATGTAGCGTAAGAATTTGAATCTGCAATCTATTACAAAATCGGGGCCTTGCCATCTGGGCTTTCAATATGTTTTCAGCCCGAGAAAGATGCCAAGCTATGATATGTTACCAATCTTTTTAAATCTACCAGTGAAAATACATCAAGAATGTCCTAAGATTGCTGTAGAAAACGTATATTTTAAATGTATCTATTGTTGCCATGTTTAGCGTTCCTAAACTCTTGAAAATTACATTTGAAGATAGATAGACTATAGTTAAAAAAACTTCGCGTAAATCCTAAGATAAATCTCAAGTTCGAGTCCTGCACCAACTTAAATTTCTTTTTGCATATACTTATTTTCAGCGATCACAATACTTCTTACATTCTCTTAAAACAGTACCTACGATGCGCCGCGTATCGAGGTTTTACTCCATTTTTTGACATTTCACTCCTTCAGACGCTATAAAATTTTGACATGATAGGATCTAAACATAAATATCTAGGTCTGTAATGTGCAAGTCTTCTATGTAGGTACCTAACAGTTTGTAACACACTTCACTTGCAAGACACTAACTTCAAAGGTAGGGTAAAAGTAGTAGTAACTGGCACTTTAAGCGACTGGCGCACGATCCAATTTTTTCTATATGTTTCATTTGACGTTATCAGTACTGTCAATGCTTGAAATTAAGGTGAATATATGGCAAAGGAAATACTGTTTTGAACACTAGCAAATAAGGATTACTTTTTATTGTAAATATTTTTTTATCACAGACTACTGTTTGACCTAGTAACTGGCATGAAAAATTAATAACTGGCACCAGTAATTCCGTAATTGGCATCTCATTGAAAACATTTGTTTTATTGTGAAAAAAGCACGAATTGCCCTCTTTTGTAACAAAAATATTGTATTTACATCAGCAGCGCTACCCCACAATAGGATACCATATGTCATTAAACTATGGAAATAGCTAAAATATACTATTTTTGCAGTGTCGACATCTGTCAATTGTCTAATTTTCTTAATCGCATACACAGCAGAGCTAAGTTTTTTGGCTAGGTTATGAATATGAGAACCCCATTGAAGTTTGGAGTCCAGCGTTATGCCAAGAAAGACTGTTGAATTAACAAGTTCTAATTGCTCGCCATTAATATTAATACATGTCTGTATTTGACTAACATTTGGCAATGTAAATTTAACACATTTGGTTTTTTTTCATTAAGTAACAAATTATTAGCGTTAAACCAATTTACAATTTTGTAGTTTTTTAAATTTTTATTAGTTTTTTATTAGGTTTTAATAAATATGAATCGCAAGCCAAAACGCAAGTGCGAGGTGTGTTATGTGTCGAAGAAAAACAGTGACATATTTTTAACCAGATTTCCGTTAAACGTAGATCGGTATGTAATTACATAGTGTCTTACGAATTTAATCTATATAATATTAATTTATATCTTTAAAGCCAATAAGTATTACGTTTAGAAAGTAAAATTCTAAATTTAAAAAAGAGAATATAATCATATTTAACTTATTATTTAGGCCAGCCGCAAATTGCGAGAAATGTCCGATAGAAAAATTCTCGAGCGCGTCTCGCACGCGCCCCGGGCCGACACCGCACAATGGTCAGGTCGGTGATTCGGCTGAAATTCGTGACTAAGATGTATGGATCACTCCGCAACGGAGCATTTGATTGAGCCGAACTTTGGGGTTTTTCCCGGTCGTCCATCTATTATGTCCAACTGGTTGATCGAACAAGGATTTTTTTTCCCCGTGGACCAACTAAATAGTTGAACATTTCATTTAAATTTCTAATTTAAATTCTTCTAACCGAAATTTACAGGGCCCTTCGTAAAACTGCATGGCCAGTTGGACCACTGCCCCAAAATGATAATATTAATTAAAGCTTTTAACCGACTTTAAAAAATGGAATTTTCAAATGAGGTTTTCATGAAGCTTCTATAATGAACTAAGCGCTATTCTTTTGTAACCGATTCTTAAAAGGGTGGAAGTTGTTGTAGTAAAAAAACGTCAAGTGTGAGTCGGATAAGCGCTCTGAGGATTTAATACGAAATATAAATACCAAAGCTTTTTAACCAAGTTTAATTGAAGACAGGGTTTTGCACTCAAAATCATAAAGCTTTATTCAAAGTGATAGTTTTAAAATGGCTACCTATATCTCCAAAACTATTGAACAATCAAGAACTTTGTTTTGGATGACAGCTGTCAAACTAGAAAGTGCTATATCTCGGCAACTATTGATCGTAGACAAGTAGTTTCTTCACTGAAGTGATAGATCCCTGATCTTCATTTTGGATGACAACTGTCAAATTAGAAAGTGCTATATCTCTTTTTTATTGATCGTAGACTAGTAGTTTCTTTACATAAATGATAGATATCATCTAGGTCTTCGTTTCGGATGACAGCTGTCAAACTAGAAAGTGCCATATCTTCATAACTATTGATCGTAGACTAGTAGTTTCTTTGCAAAAGTGCTAGATCTTATCAAGATCTTGGTTTCGCATGGCAGCTGTCAAACTAGATAGAGCTATATCTCCATAACTATTGATCGTAGTTTCTATTAAAAGAATTTGACAGCTATCATCAAGAAAGATATTCATATTCTTTATTTCATAAATTAAATCATTACATACTTGCCAGCCTTCATACGTCCCCACTGCTGGGGCACGGCCTACCCTCTAAGCGAGGGTGATTGGGCCATAAAGCCCACCCGCGAGCCCAGTGCGGATGGTGGACTTCACATACGTCATTTTTTTTTTCTTTGCGTATGCAGGTTTCCTCACGATGTTTTCCTTCACCGAAAAGCCAGTGGTGTGAATAAATTAATCAGTGTACTTGAGAAATTAAGAAAAAGACTCATTGGTACACGCCGACCCCGGGGTTCGAACCTCCGCCACTTGGCACGTGAAGTGAAATTTAAACCCCCACCGGCAACCACCGACTTCCATTACATGAAAGCATTACATGTCAAATAATAATTAAGTTCATAGTTATAAATATATAGAAATAGAAGAATAGAAGATCTTGGTGATATCTATCACTTCTGTGATAAAACTTTTAGTCTCCGATCAATAGTTACGGAGATATAGAACTTTGTGTTTGACAGCTGTCATTCGAAACGAAGATCGTGTTGGGATCTATCACTTCTGTAATGAAAGTACTAGACTACGATCAATAGCTACAGAGATATAGCACTTTCTAGTTTGACAGCTGTCATTTGAAACGAAGATCGTGTTGGGATCTATCACTTCTGTAATGAAACTACTATTCTACGATCAATAGTTTTGGAGATATAGGTAGCAATTTTAAAACTACCAAGTGTGGAGTCAAGCTTTATGATTTTGAGTGCAAAACCCTGTCTTCAATTTAACTTGGTTAAAAAGCTTTGGTATTTATATTCCGTATTAAACACTTAGTGTGCCTATCTGACTCGAACTTGATGTGTTTCAACTACAACAACTTCTATTCTTTTAAAAGTTGGTTAAAAAGAAAAAGTGTTTAGTTCATTATAAAACCTTCATGAAAACCTTATTTCAGAACCTAAATATAAAATAAATGAATATTTTTGTACATTAGATTTGGATGCTAAGCGAGCGAAGCGAGCGGCGCATTCCAGCCAAGTTTCATATAATCTATTTATTTATATGACAATTCAGCACACACTAAAATTTTACTATCGGAAATTTCTCATAATGTCCGCCCCGACCTTAAGTGTTTTGATTGCTACTAGTGTAACCGTAAGTACAAATTTAAATTTATTGATACGTATATATTGTATCTTTAAAAGTTTGTGATATTTTTTTATAATTATAAAACCATTTAGCCGGTGTAATTTGTTGACAACAAAGGTTTGGCGTACTATGCCTGTTAAAAAACTTAACGAATTAAAATTTGTATGTAAAGACCACTTTACACTTAATTCCTTTACAAAATCTAAAAAAAGACTGAAACGGACAGCCGTTCCAACTATAAATTCAGTTAATCTACCATTACCTGATAAAATAATAAATATAATGGTAATAAGCCCATTAGTACTATTAAATATCGGAGTACTCTTAAATATCTCAAATAGCTTACTAACTTATTTATATTACTTATTGTTTCAATACAGATTGTACACTTGTTGGCTGATTAACAAAGTATTGTATTATTTTGACATCTCAATCTGTCATAGAATTAAAATCCCATATCCAACCTTCCTGTAATACTCATAATCGCCATATACTAAAAATAAAAACTAACCTAATGTAAATTAAGGTCACGTGTCCTGACATAAGTTCCGTCTTACGAATATTCGATCAGGACACGTGACCTGACGCGAGATTAACATTTTTTACCCATCACAAAAAAGTGCACAAAGCCGCTAAAGAAGTATTCACTTCAAAAAAATCTAGCTTCATGTAGGATTTCGTTAAGTGGACGATAGACGCCAATGATCTTGCTAAAGCAAGTATAAAGCTAGCTATTTTAAGGTTGAACTTTCCACTCAAAGTATTAAATAGCATCTGGTCGCTGGATGCGAAAATGAGAACGCTTAGGTACCTCTATGGTATTTAAAGATTTCTACGCGTACGTGAAAACTGTTTCGATAAATCTCCCGACGCAGTCAGACTATATCGGAGTGACTGCTCTAAATCGTAATTATTTTCAATGCTTAAAAATTCGTTTATGCATAAATCTATTATACATTGTTTATTAGAGAACACCCCTATTTTTTATAAAACATTTTTGTTAACAAACTAACAGCTCTAAAGCTTTTATTATTTGTATAAATAGGTAAGGTAGTAACTACATATATAATTTTGTCACGCAACATTCTTTTACTATTACCTATACCCCTTTGGCAGGATTTTCTAAACGTGCTGAAGAACGTCATTTATTATTTGCATCTCAATCCGTGTATCAAATAATTGGATTTTCTATAAAAGGTTTCATCCAATGACCTTTTTCATCCCCTATTTTATATCCTAGTGTACGATTTTCAATCGAAAGGCCTAATAGAGTTTTCATGGATTTAACTTAATTTTAATATTTTTTTTATTACTTTCATTACTAATATTGTGGTAGGTATATAAGCTTTTTGGATTGTTGCGTAGATCAACCGTGCCCCTGTCAGGATTCATCCGGATGCGCATTGCTTTATGGATTGTTGCATACATGCATGTATTTTTTGTTTGTGTACTACGTCTGTTGCCTAGTTACTGAGTTTGTTTGTTCAATAACAACCAAAGATACAGTGCAACAAACTTTTCTGACCTTCTGACCTTGAGTGTTTGGTCGCTAGTGTCGTTGTAAGTTCAAATCATTTCAATATGGTGACTATAGTTTTAATATTTGACCACCGGTTCAGAAAAATATCTCGCAGTATAATATTGGAACTGTACTCTGTCACAACTGTTTACAATTTCAATAATTTTTTAAAACGATAATGAACAAGCAAATTAGTTAAATTGTAATTCTAGTCTCATTTTTACAAAAAAATGAGCACCACTCGGAGTGAGACTCTATTCCAAGGTCCCAGAAGATACAATGTGTCCAAAATGCGAGTTCACGATTATTTATATGGTAAGTATCGTCTATTCTACTATTATGATAAAAATATAAAAGTTTGTCAATGTATTTGTTACTTTGTAATGTATAATCATGGTGTAACAATTTATTTACGCCATTGTTTGTTGTTTACTTCTGCCACAGTAAAAATTTTTTTTTCTATAATTAAGGATTTGCCGTTAAAATCATACACTATAACCGAATTTAGGGCAGGTAAAGTTAGTAAAAAATTATACCTATAACATAACTTCTTCCTTATTAGATTTCTTTTCTTCGTATTCCTCACGGTTGGGGCATGGACTACTCTCACCGACAGTGGTTGGCGGAGGGCGGATTGTCCAATCGGGGCCAATGCGGATTGAGGACTATACATATTTTTGACATATGTAGGTTTCCACGTCATGTTTTTCTTTATTGAAAATCCAGTGGTGTCAATAAACAATGTACAATGGGCTCGAACATCCACCACGCAGTACACAAGATGAATTCGAAACCCCTAGGCCACCACCGGCCTCCTATGTATATCAACTATAAAACATATGACTAGTGTTTAGTTTGTATTTTCTACTTTTTAATTTTTAAAAAATAGCTTGGTTTGTAATAATTTTTTTGTTTACTTAGCCATTTTTTTGTAAGAAAAGCATTACGGGACTCTTATCTATGCCTTAGAATACTAACAACATTTTGCTATTCACAAATATTCAAATAAAGAGACTTTTTGCAAATCTTCGATTTCGATAAATGTTTGGGACTACGAGGTGCGAATTCAAATTTCTGGTAGTAGAAAGATAAGTTGCTCGCGCAGTAGTTGCTGTCAGCTTTTTTTTAAATGTACCTACCGTACATCGTTTTTATTTTACAATTTCAGACACAGCCTTTATTGTATCTGGCGCCAGGGATTACGCTAGGACAGCTTTTAAAGCCGCCATGAGCTCAGCCCAAATTGTAAGTTTTTCAGTGTCGTAAATTGTTGAAAATACTAAAAAGCACATAGATTGAAACCACGCAAGCACATAGATTGAAAGCACATAGATAAAATAACACGATTGACTATTGTTAAAAAATAGTCATGGCACAATTAATAAGATACTGACCATAATAACGGCTACGGAATCCTTCATTGAGCTTGGCCTGCTATGATTGTTTTTTTTTGAAGTGAAAACTTCTTTAGCGGCGTTGTTCATTTTTTTTGTGATGGGTAAAAATTGTTAAACTCGCGTGAGGACACGTGACCTGATCGAAAATTTGTAAGACGGAGGGAGAGTATCCCCCTCTCTTTCTACCGTGTGGCGAAAGTTCTGAAGTGTTAAATTTTTAAACAAATATAAATTGTCATGTTTGTGTATGATAGCGCAATAAATGAATATTGTATGTGCAAAATAATTCCCTAACCATTCCAACTCCCGGAGTGCAATCCGTTTTTTTAGAGTTCCGTATCAAAAAAGGAGAAATCGGAACCCTTATAGGATCACTTCCTGTGATCAGTCAGTCTGTAAAGACCCTTTTTCTCAGAAACGCGTGGAGGTATCAAGCTAAAATTTATATCAAATACTCAGGTCTACTGTCCCTTGGAGCTGTGAAAACATCAAACTTCTAAGCTAACGCAATCAAAAGATACAGCCGTTTATGCTGCAAATTTTCGAAACTCGCAAGGGAATTAAAACCTACAGGGTACTTCCCGTTAACTCAGAATCTTGAAATTTGGTACGAAGCAACGTCTTATAGTACAGATAAAGGAAAAATTACGAAAACCGTAATTTTTTTAAAATATACATCCTGTGTAGTAAAGAATGAATCGTCTTTCCGAATCGCAGAGACACTTTGAGAGAGCATGACACACTCAAGCAACTCCAATAAAACTTCTACTGTGCTAGTTACAATGTGTGTAGTAAAGGAAGAAAATATAAATCCGACCCACGTACTCTGAACTTAAAACTGATTTATAGTTGCTTTTAAAAATATTTAGATAAGAGAAGATTGGAAGGTCTCACTCACACACTCAAGGACACACATAAATATACATAAAACACAGTGTATCAAAAATTGATACTACTAAGAAAAAAAAACTATACATATATGTATAAACTTACAAAGGTACAAGTATAAGTATAAGTATTGCGGTTAAAATAGATTGGAATAAATAGGTTTTAAAATAGTTGTTTTGTTAGGATTACGATAACGTAACAATTTGTGTAATTGTGTAGTCGGGGTTTTCGTACATGGTAGTTAGGGTTTTTTTGGGGTTTATATAGTAACTTGGTTGCTGTAACAAACTGTTTATATAACAAACGGAGTCGTTTGATTGTGACTTTGTTTTGGATTGTTAATTGTGTGTTAATTTAGTTATATAACATGACGTCATCAATTAAGGAGCACAAAGTTGTTTTAACCAATCTGACACGATGGTTTTCAGGTGTTTTAGGGATCGTTAAGCGAAAAAGATCGGACGTTTGCATTAAGGCAAAGAGCAGAACAGTTTCCGACAAGAGTAAATGAACTGGAACAGGCATACCAGGGTATCTTATCGTTAACAGATGACGAAACTATCCTAAACGCGGTAAATTCTGACTATGATTTTTGTATGTCGGTAGTGGACGAGGTTAACGAGGCTGTGTCGACATTAGATACTAGCCCGCAGCCGGCAAGTAGGAAGGTTTCGGAACAAAAATGCAACGAACGGTTGCCAACTTTGGATATTCCTCATTTTAGCGGATCATTGGATGAGTGGACTAATTTTATCACACTTTTTGAAAGCATTGTGCACCGACGGACTGACTTATCTCACTCACAAAAATTAAGTTACCTTTTAAAGTCTGTCAGGGATCACCGATGTCAACTACAGTATTGCCAGGGAGTTGTTAGTGAAGCGGTACCAAAATAACCGTCGCATTGCGGATACTCATGTGGCTGCCATTTTAGGGATTCCTCAACTGTCATCAGTTAACCAGCTGCGGTCGGATCTGCTTAACCCTATTTTGGTAGCGACGAATGCTTTAAGAGGTCTAAAATTCCCTGTAACAGAGTGGTCACTTTTATTGTTTCACATTGTTTTAAACAAATTGCCCAATGACGTCAGGGCTCGTTTCGAACAGTTACACGGAGGTGACTCGGCGTCACACATACCTACTTTTGACACTTTAGTTTCGTTTTTGGAGGACCAGAGTAGGAAGCTAGAGAATTTACCCGCCGAGCCACAATCGGGACCGTCACGTAATTTTTGGACCCGCCTGGACCCCGTCAACAACCTCGTTCCGGGACATCGCGAGGTACCGGGTCGTTTCGCCCCCCCAGAATTTTGACAGTTGAAGGGTGTAGGGTGTGTTACGAACCGGGACACACCATTCTGGATTGCCACCAGTTCAGAAAATCTGGGATGGACCGAAAACGATTTTTGACCCGTAGGCTAGGCCTATGCTATTACTGTTTAGGGGAGCACCTAGCCAAGGACTGTCGTCAGCTGCGACCTTGAACAAAGTGTGGTGGTGGTCACCACCCGGACTTTTTCATGCCCATCCGAGAGGATGGTCCTCGGATGGCACATGGAGGTGTGTCTACGGCTCGCACGGGCGGGGGTTCGTCGCCGCTGAATCGAACCCAATCGCCCTCGTCCCTAGTGCGACATCGACCTTCCCCGCCCCGTTCACCGCGGGCGAGCCCACGGGATGGTCGTCGGTCACCACCCTCACGTGCCCCTTCCGCTCAGGTAGGTATTGCGGAACGGGCACATTATGCGGAGTATGAGCCTCTGCCCCTCCCTATCGCGGAGCGTCCTCTCGTTAGTCACGCATCTCGGCAGCCACTTATGCCCGCGTGGGATCCGTATGCTTATACGGGTTCAAGCGGGGGGCATTATGAGCCACAGGAGCCCCGGGGCCAAATACGGCGCTCGGGTCGGGCCAACGCCCGTTGACTCGTGGCAGCCGCTTCACCAGTATCTCCACCATCTGTCACAACAGTTTTGCCCACCGCGCAGGTTCTAGTTCATTCTCCGCGCGGACCTGTGGTTGTGCGCGCCATTTTGGACTCAGGCGCTCAGGGGTGTCTAATGTCGCTATGGCTGGTGAAGCGTCTTCGCTTTCAGGTAAGTTCGCGGAGTCATGGGATTTCTGGAGTAGAGGGTCTACGGGTGGACAAAGTAGTGGGTACAGTCTCGTTTTCCTTTTCCTCCTTGCTCCATCCTAGCATGCAGTATCATCTAGGAGTTGTTGTCCTGAGGGATATTTTAGGTCATCACCCTTAGGTGCCCCTGCCGGTGGACGTGCTGGATCTCTCGTCTGGTCTGCAGCTAGCCGATGAAAGGTTCCACCTACCTGGTCCTGTGGAGCTTCTGCTTGGCGCTGATGTCCTTGGATTGCTCGGACTGGACAAGGCCATGTTACTTCAGCCAGGTGGGTAAGTCGCTGTTCCGACTGATCGCGGATCTGTTATTATGGGCCCAGCACATTGCGTCTACGGCTTCGTCGGTGCAGGTGGGACTCTCGCTCGCTGACTCCCTTCAACGCTTTCGGGAAATCGATTCGATTGTGGAGAGAGGATCCGGCCTCTCCATTGGTTGTTTATAGTTTAGCGGTCATTTTGTTGAGTTGCTGATCAGGGATCGCCATGTAAGAAACTGTCATGCCGGTCTCAACGCATTGCTGGCTTGTCTGCAGCGAGAGTTCGAGATTTTGTCCGCCAGATGAGCAGTTCGGAGCGTCATATTTAAATGTTTCCCTTGTTATAGGTTAAAGGGAACCTTGACTTAGCCACAAATGGGTGACTTGCCGTCCGATCGCGTTCAGCCCGCTTGACCTTTCGCTAAGGTTAGGTTGGATTTCGCGGGCCGTTTTTGGTGAAGACGTCAAGTGTTCGCAATGCCCGACAGGTTAATGTCTATTTATGCGTCTTCGTCTGTTTGTTTTCCAAGGCTGTGCATCTGAAGCTCGTTTCAGCCTTGTCTATGGAGGCCTTTGTCGCATGTCTGTCGCGGTTTGTCAGGTGGCGTGTCACCAATTTCAAGGGTGCAGATCGCTATTTGAAGGAGGTCCTTTAGTTTTTGTCGGACAATTATACGTATATTGATTCGGAGTTGTCCAAACGGGGCGTGACTTGGATTTTTGAACCTCCCAGCTATCCTTCGTGGGGCGGTATTTTTGAAGCAGCTGTCAAGGTCGCCAAAACTTACCTCCGCCGTGTGATTGGAGAAACGGTCCTCACGTTTGAGGAATTACAAACTGTATTTTGCAACGTGGAAGCGGTATTGAACTCACGACCGCTTTGTCTGATCTCGTCGGATCCTAATGACCTGGAAGCGCTAACTTCAGGCCATTTCTTGATCGGTAGTCCTTTAACCTCCTTGCCTGAATACTCCTTCATCGATGTGTCAGTTAATAGGTTATCGCGTTTTCAGTTGCTTTAACAAATTACGCAATTGTTTCACCGTCGGTGGTCTTCGGAATATTTACATTTGTTACAGCAACGGGTACGGTGGACGGATAAAACCAACCCTCCAAGCGTCAGAGATCTCGTCCTCTTTAAGGACTCAAATTTACCGCCCTTGCAATGGCGTTTAGGTCGCATCGTGCAATTATTCCCCGGTCGGGCGGTATCCCGCGGGTCGCAGAGGTCATGGCTGGGAATTCAGTGCTGAAGCGTGCCGTCGCGACGCTTTCTCGATTGCCAGTGGATTAATGGCTCTGGCTTGGGTTATCCTCATCCAGACATGGTCTGGCTGGGACGGGGTTTTGTTTAGTAAAGAATGAATCGTCTGGTTGGTGTTCGGATCGTTCGAGCTAGGCTTTCGTTCTTTGTATACTCTGTGCGTTAGTCAGTCGTCATTAATCTATGCGTCTCCTCGCGGATACGTTTTTGTTCTTGCGCTAATTTTTATATTTAATATATTTACATTATAGTGAAACTAATCGCACACACGAAAACAAACATACTACTTACAAAAAGCGTTATCAAAAACCTATGACGCCAAGTTTAGGTAAGTCCATGCAATTTTCTTACGGCCTACGTGTGGCCTTTTTAGTAAACACAGCCTTTGATGCCGCAAATTTTCAGAATTACAGATAAAGGAAAAATCCGTAAATTTTTTGTTACATTATATAATAAAAATATTTTGATTAATATACAACAACATAAAATAGGTTTGCACGGAACCCTCGGTACGCGGGTCACACTCGCACTTGGCCGGTTTTTTTTATTTGATTGTTATGGTGGCAGCAACCCTATAAACATGGAACAGCGCACTTTGTTTTACGATTTTTCTTAATAACTTATCAATGCCAAATTACTTAGAGCATGGCCCGCCTAGTACCATTTTCAGTACAGCGCAACAAACTTTTCTGACCCTGTGGTCAAACACTAAAAAATACAGTCGCCATTTTAAATTTTTAAATACTGTTAACTTACATGACACTAGCGACAATTACTGGGTCATAAAGTTTAAAAATATTATAACTCCTTTCTTAAAGAACCCCATATTGTAGTCCTCACAGAAAACCTTGGCATCTCATTTTATAACCTGAGAGTTCGCAGGAGGAAGTTCCGCTAAAGCCGCGCTGTACTTGACTATTTAAGCTCTTAAATGTGAGGATTGTTTTTTAATACCACTTAGGTGGCAAACAAGCTTGTGGTCCGCCTGGTGGTAAACGGTCACCGCAGCCTATGGTCGCAACACTTAGGGCATTACTCGCGCGTTGCCAACCCTTCAAAAATCTAATAACTTCTTTCTTGAAGAACCCCATTGTGTAGTCCTTAGAGAATTCCTTGGAAGCTCATTTCACAACCTAAGCGTTTGCGAGAGGAAATTTCTTTGAAACCACACTGTATGAATGAATTGATGGAAAATGCCGCAGCAGAACTCTATATAGGGCCGGACTTGCGGCTTGTAAAGCAGTTACCTTTACCCCAAGTTTTGGGCGCAAGCTTCGCCTTGTCTTGCAAATGACCTCGGAACTAAACATCGCTGGAGATATCAACACCAAGGATCGCAATCTCGTAGAGACGGTGAGAGGTGTGTTCTGTAATTGTGGGTCCTTAGTAAATGGGGTTTTCTTAGTGGTGAACGCGGAGACTTGTATTTTCGTAGGTCTGAATCGAACCAAGGTTTGCCTTTAACTTATACATATATATTATTAATACTTTGATAATACCTGTTTGTACCTATTTCCAGACCATTATGCCGGTGTACACTACAATGTTTTCAGAAGTAAAGACAAACGCACATATGGGTGAGTTCCTAAGTAGACAAACTTATTCCTTAAGACATTACATTAAATATAATTAGAAGTTAAGATTTCAGATAGTCTTATGTCGTTCAATTAAAAAATTGGTCAGGTAGCTGATTACGAAATTCTTGGGTTGTGTGTGTATGTTTGTTTGTAAGTAGAACTATATTTGGGAACATTCTACTCAATAATAAAGTTTCAGTATCGTCTCATCTAAAATGTATGTATGTACAGTATAGTACCACGAATTGATGACCCATCGTAAACCTTTATATGCGCAGGCACAAAATCCCAAAGATATGACTGTAAATGGAACTAGGTTACAGTATAAGAAGTAGGTCTACCTACATTCAGTATGATTGCATCTTAGTGACGGATTTTTGATGTTATTGGTGTTTCAGAATAATAACGCGGTTTTTGTGTGGCCAGTTGAAAGGTGTGAAGTATACATACAACTCAGAAATTCCAGATTTCAAAGTTTCACTACTCAAAACATTTTAGACTGTGTGTCATTAGAACTATTTGCATAATTTTTACGCTGGATTTTCAAAGGTTTTAAGTAGGTACCTTAGGCATTTCGTAAAAAATAACAAGATGCTTCTGCGTTCAAATGCACTTGAGATAAATCAGTCATACAGTTTTGGTCGTTGATATGGAACCCTCAGCAACCCATGGCCCCTCCAACATTCTGTAATACGGGTCAAAATCTTGGGAGTTAAACCGGGTACTTGCGTAGGCTCTTTCTCCTTGGTGTAAGATCCTTTGCTCCCAACAAATTCATTAACTTCGTTTTTTTTTTTGATATGGGACCGTCAAAACCGTAATTTTTTTTTATAGAATGCTTAATTTCTAGTATACCATCCAAACTGCCGTCTGCCGGGGCACATTGACAGATCCTACAGCGCGTACGTGGAGCGCGTTCAACATACGCACCGGGCTCCTGCGCCGCAACTAACTGGAAAAGATCGGTTCAAATTTGCTGCTGTGTGAGTTACTTTGGTCTTTATTACAATGAAAAGAAATTTAGGAGGTCTAGGAATCTGCGAGAGAATGAGTCGTCTGAACTGGAGAAGTACAATGGTATTACATAAAATCGCGGCGAAATATCACTACCTTTGAGAAGTGCTTAGAGGAAGCCACTAAAAAACCAAGTCATTGACAGTTAGCAACCTGATGTGGTAATGCCCACATTGCCTGATGGAAAGACTGTCTAATTCAAGCTGTGGGAAAACAGTGGCTGCAAGTGACTCCAGACCGACTTATGTGGAAAAATATGGGAATAGCGTAAGCGAGGGTAAAGATTTCCCCCAATTGTGCATAGGTTTTGATTATGCAGCCTTTCTTTTAGCGGTCGCCGCTTGATATATAGCTAGAAATTTATTAAGTTTTAGGGTACTTCACAATTCCTAGTCTATTAGAAAGATTCTCTTGTGTAAATACTAAAAGGAAAAATATTTATTAAAGAATATATTTACTCATCACATTCGATTTCACATTCATGGTTACTACAATAACAAATAAGTTGATTAGTATGTACTTTAGGAGATATAAATTATATCTTTATAATTCATACGTTATTTATATTACTTATTTAATAATATTATACCATTATGTTGTATTTCCAAAAACAAAATAACAAAATCCTACGCACCGTGCTGTGTGAGATGGAACGTAGTGAGTTTAAACAACAAATAATAATTAGCCCTGGTTTTGTCTTTTCAGACCGAAGAAAGTGCTTCCAGAAAGACCACCAAGCCCACCTCGGCCTCCATCATTGAAACTAACACCTCGACTTGCCAAACCTAGAAATCGGGGCACTCAGAGTATGTATAGGTAATAATCCATCTGCACTATTATAAAACTGCAAAACATGAACAGTGTAACAGCAGTTTAAAATTACTAATTATGGGATTATATCGGATATAAGTAATTCATACTGATAAATAAACAGATCTAAGCTCCACTCCCTTCGCCTACAACGTATTGTATGGCAACACAGTTCCTAGTAAAACTAGGAAACGTGAATTTTATGATTTTTTTTAGATTAACTGACTCAGCGGTCTCATAAGGACATAGCAATAGGACCATGGGCAAAATGTGACTATAACATGTACAACACAAAACAAATTTAAAATTTAAATATACTTTATACCGTCTGTATATTGTTAACTTATTTTATATGTAAGTTAGTAATATAGTACGTTTATTCCAGAGAGACATCGGCCCAGACCCGGCCATGGCAGCCAGATGCCAAGGTAGCCGAGACTTGCGAGGAGACCCCGGAGGTCCTCTACCTTGATAGCTTGGAATGGGGTAATCATAGTTCAAAATATATAGCCATATACTAAGAATTTAAATATGACTGACTTCGACACTAACTTGGTCTTCGTTTTAGAAAAACGTAAATTTTTCCTAGAAATAGCAAATACTTAAATATTTTTCTTATAAATCGATTATGTTTTGTATCTAGATCAAATCATTGTATGACGTAAAAAAATTCTACCGTTGGAAGTTGGTGAAATTTTTAAAAACTTGGTGTCATACATTTTGTAAATAAATTTACTTAATAAATAGTCGTTTTTAAAAAATTCTGAGAGTTACAAACTTTACATTTTCATTACAAATATTTCAAAGCTTAACTTACAATTGAAAACTAAGGAATGTCATCGAAGGCGGTATAAGTAATCTCTTTTAAAAGAATGACCAGTAATAAGTTTCCGCTCGCGGCTGCGCATGAGCCGAGTTAGGTATTCACCGTGGGGGAATCCCAATTTTCACTAATATAATAAGTATTTAAACTTATTACCCATCTCTCAGCTAAGGCTGTGTCAAACAACGTAATGCCGTAGCACCGTTCCGACGCGAAATAAAATGGCTCCGCAGTGTCACTGGTGGGAATATCTATTTCCGTGAGAACCCTTGATGGCTATGAAAAAAAACTCTTTGTTGTTTGTATAAAATCTCTTGTGTGATGGTGGTAAGAGTAACAATAATTCTGTGATAAATTTCCGTTATTTAGTAAACGAACTGTTGCCTACCGTTTTCCAGGTCCAGGTGTTCCGTATCGTACAGGCGATTTACCCGCTGATTTCCACACCACAGAAATTATAAATAAGTACGTATGTTAATTTTGAATTGCTGCTTCAGCTAAGCCAGTTCTAGGGTGATTCGTTATGGTCGTCTCAGATGACTGCTAAACGCAAGCCTTTCCCAAAGCTCTGGTATGAACAATGGTGGTTATGCTAAAAATTGACATGCTTGGCACGAGGGTTAACTTTTGCAGGTTGATGATGCTGCTACCTACCATCTGGTACAGGTCCATTAGTCGACTTTAGGAAACCTATGTGAGGATTATTCTGTGACGTGATTCTGCTCTGACACCACAACACATCCATTAAGGGATTAAAAGGAAAAAAAATATTAAAACAAGGTTTAACAAAACTTACTAATTGGGAACCTTTTCCGTGTCTACATGATCCATCTGTATGGCCGTCTATCACAGATATTTTTTTAACCAATTCAAATCTACAGATCTTACTACAAAATAATTTGAATATTTTAGTATCAAGCTTGGCCTATATCTTCTGTTCACCAGTTTTCTTTATTTTCAAAAAGCAGCTACGTATAAAAAAAGAAAAATCGCAAACAGTAAATAGCACAAAACTTTTATTGCAGAATGCGTCACGCTCGGACGTGGATGACTTTGGTAGAGAAAAATAAATTTCCGGACTTCATGAAGAAAAGAGAAGCCATTATCACCGACGTCGAGACTAACGACTGGATATTCAGAGAGGCTGTAAGTAAGGTTTATATAGCTACGTCACTGATTTTGTTTTTGTAGTTGGATGCTACACGATCGGTATTAGTCGTGGTATTTGGATCGCGATTAGTCATATATATGCCGATGGTCATGTAATTGTATCTCCTCGTCGTGTCAGCCAGAACACATCCACCCTGCAAGTAGGCCACCCCTATAAGTTTCCACACTGGCCAGTCCTAGGGCGTACGTGCCTGTTGGCTTCCTGCGGCTATAACAGTACGATTCGGTACTACGACTAGTAGTAGTAGCTTAGTATTTCGTATGTTATCTTTACGATTTTTATCCTCCGAAGGTGGAAAACCAGTGATTAGATACACATGCACATCATAATGTGGCATACTGCGTCTTTTCACCAACCACTTTATTTCTGCGAGACCTTCGGGAGTGAACCTATCGCCGCTATACTGCTTTGATGGAGTGTATCTGGACTAAGGTAATTTATATATGTCCCAAACTTCATAAATTACCAGCTGTAAAGCAGTAAAATAAAAGACCTAGGATACAATAATATAACCCTGTTGCTAGTTAATATTATGTGTATTTCAGGAAATTGACGAGCTCCAAAGCATTCGACTGTCGCTTCTACACAAGCTGCAAGCGAATCTCCGCATGAAGCAGAATCGTAAGACCAGCACGAAACTGGCGAAACTTTGGGATGTTAAGAAGACTGAGATGGAACATAAAGTAAAGCAAATCCGTCGAGATAGGGATCGAGGTTAATTACTTTAAGTTAAGTAGTTCCATAAAATGAGTGTAAACAAAATTTTTTATTTTTTAACAAATACACAGTCAAAGGATTTCACATCAAGCCAGAACTTGAACCTTACAATCCGTGCACGTGCTCTGCCAAGTGAGCTACCGAGGTACAATACTGATAACAAAAAAATGTAGTCAGATTTTGCTTCAGTTAATATTGTATCTCAAAAGCTCAATCGGCAGAGCACTTAGACGGTTTGTCTTGTCTCTTAGGGTTGCAGATTTAGGCCTTGGCTTGAGGTAATTTCTTTTGGCTGTTTGTTTGCTACGAAAATAAAAATATTTGAATATGTTCATATTTATAATTTAGCTTAAGATGCTTGATGATGTGTTTTTCTTCGATGACCCTTACCTTCGGAGAGTCTTTATAAAGAGAGATTATGTATGTATAGTTATTATGTCTTTTTTAATTTCATTATCTTTGTACTAGGAACGTATAAGTTGCGTACCATTTACACAATATACCTATATACTAGGTTTTTAAAAACAACATTGAACTAATTGTTTTGTTTTCAGAACTTCGCAAATTGACAGCATTTTACTCTAGTGGGGGGCGCGCAGGGTTGGTGCGCCGTCTCCAAGCGGCCCGTGGTGGGGGGCCCGTGACCTTCGCCGCTGCAGACCCTACCTCGGACCTGCATGGGCCTCTGGCGAGACATGGATATCAGGCGCGCAGGAGACATGCTAACATATGCTATGACCCTTCGCTATTAAGTCAGTATACTAACCTTAGCAACCGCAATTTGTTTGAGAAGTTTAGGTTCTCTGCAAGACCGATTAAACTACGGTCGTTTTTTGACGCCAGTAGGTAGTCGCCTGTTAGAAAGAAAACATTCCATATTGTCTTATTGACTGCGGCTGCGCAAATGTCGAGTTCTTCTTAACTGAAGCTAAGCTGCCTCCACGGGTACCATGTATAAAATTCACGCAATCTATCCTAATCTGCCGACTTATAATGCCACGTACGACACCGATTAGTTGACCCAGATAGAACGGTTTCTTTGCATGACGCTTAAGTCCGGATAAGACAAAGGAACCATGAGGCGCATCCACTCAGGCGAACCTGTGTATATCCGTCCGGATGTGTGGTTAGCAGACGGTTAAGTAAGGAGCTCATATGTCCTCTATCTCTGGTATTCTCGTGTGCGTACAAGTTCTGAGAGTCCATAGGTCAGGGCGAATTCGTGAGCAGATATCCCTGCATAGCTTAAGTTTTCAAAAATAACTAGTTCTGCTGTAGGATGTTTGTCAGTCGTCAAATTAAGTGCCTGAAAAGTCGAGTCACGTCCATGTCACCTGTAAAGACACAAATAGATACGGGTGTGGCCGCCGTGATCTACGAGTACCCACATTAGTGACAGACAGGTTTTTGTATTCAAAACCATGAACGCAGCGATAGCAGGTATCTTCCAGAACGAACATATATGCACCGACACAACTCACAAACTCACACGCACTCCATACGAATAAAAATATTTTTTTTTTATCTGTTTATCGTTTGTAATGAAATTTTATTCACATGATCTAGAAATAAAAATAAAATCAGGGTCTATTGAGTAAATACTAAAAATAGTGCCAAACTACGTTCGTTTCAGGCAGGCTGAAGAGCACATCGTCTAAGCGTAGGCTTGTTTGTCACCTTAGGGCATTTCTGAAAAAGAAAGAGTGTATGAAAATTTTACAGAAATTAATGGAGTTAATTGGAAGAGGCCTATACCCTGAAGGGGACATAAATTTACACAAAATGATTAATTCGAAGATATAATTATTGTAACTGTAACTAATCTTATACCTAACCATAATTCATCATTCAAATCACTATTATCAGTAATTTGTTACAGTTTTAGAAGACCATCAGAAGATAGCCGAGCCACCAGCCTGGTTAGAGCAGTGCGGAGCCAATCTGAAGCTATCCTGCTCTGGTCATGCGTTGCCGCGGGACAAGCTGCAACTGTGCATCAGAGAGACAAAATGGAGTGAAAAGTTTCTTGAGAATCTCCATAATGATCTGAAAAGTATGTATTCAATGCATTTCACAAAGACGCACTTCTATCACATTAAATCTATTTTTTCTCGTGGTCTATTTTAGTAAATCCCTCGAGCTTGGGTTCACTTGGTTTGATTTAACGAGTGAAATACGTCACACTTAGTGACCAAAGCGTGTTTTTTTAAACTACATAATATTATTTACTTATGAACCGTAAAAATCTTATTATATGGGTTGTGATCTACCTAATTTGACCGGTAGAGGCAAGACTAGGAGCAGTAATGACGACGGCTGGTCCACTTAAACTGCTGAAACCACGACGTGTGCCGACACCGCGTCCGACCACGCCTGAAGTGGACCCGATCCATGACGATGACGAATCTAGCCACCAGGCAGCGCTGTTGCTACAAAAGGTCATCAGAGGACGAGCCGTCCAGAATTTGGTATCTAAGAATTTACCCTCTTAAGAAGCAACAGAAACAATTCTCTTAAAAAGCAGTGTAAGGTCGCGTTTTCATCAGCGTTTGTCAGGCGTGCGCTCTTTCCTCAAATATTTTAAGGTTTAATTACATTCAGTCAATGAAAATGTTAAGTTCACTTAGAACCTATTATTCTTCAGAAGATATTATTTTTCTCTCTTATGTTCAATGTAATTTTAATATACTTATTTATTTCTGAATCTTGTATGAGTATTTATGTAATTTGATTGTTGATTCTTGCCACGCCTCGGCAAAATTGTTTGTGCGATGTCACAGTCCAAAAACGTTCCATCGGTTTATGAATTGATCACTTCTTAACCTTATTAATTTTTACATTTCGAATTAGATTATTTTTTTAATGCTAAAATTATATTCTAATATTTTCTGATTCCGATTTTATGTGAGACCATCCTTATTAGATTTGTTTTTAGTAAAAGATGCAATACAGTTTTCATGCTAAAGTGCACTATAAGTATTGATAAAAGCAATTTGGCGTTACTATATTCTTCAAAATTCATGAATATTGTCGGTTCGGTTCCCACTCCGCACATTGTTGCCTCAGTATCTAACGTAGTACTTGAAGTGATGAGGTAAATAAGTATATAAACTTAATAAAACATCTCGTGTTACACGGAGATTATAATTATTGATGTGAATAACGTTTTTGGTCTGACAGCATACCGTTGTGCTCCCCAAATTGCAATGTAAAGAGATTTATATTTATAAACATAGAAGTACTTATGTGCAGAAATGTATTTGTTAACGAAATCCATTCAGTAGAGATATTTGAAAATGAATTTTTATTTACACTTCACATTCACAAGTAAAGATAAGTGTAATAAAATTCCACCCTTACACCTTGATGGATGACTTGGTAGGGACTAGTGGAACGGGCCACATTTTCATTACTTGTTACTATAACTTTGTTAAAGCATAAATCATTTAAACGCTGAGTTATATATCGGGTCTTCTTTGTCTTTACTCAAATTTACCGCCACGTACCATCTGTATATGTAGATGTACGAAGGACGCACGAGAGCTGCAGAACTGACAGAAGAACTGAAGACCACGCATGGCCTTCAGAAGGAAGATAGGCTTCGCATAGCCAGAGACGAAATCAAAGCGAGGGATTTCAACGTGTATCGCACGGAAACCGAACGTAAGGTAAGTGGAACTTGATCATTTGTACTTGGAATGATAGGTTTCCACCATCACACACACCGCTAGCCATCGACAGGAAGTTTATCATCTAAACTTAAAACCTAAATGGTTACGCTCTGTGCGGTTTCAATTCCTGAAGAGTTTCAACCTGCTTAGGATGTTAAATGACTCCTTGTCGAGATTTCCACAAGGGACTACCAAAAGGAAATGTTTCGTCCCGCCCGTTGATAACTGCAACGCGCTACAAGGTTAACGTAGCGTTTGCTGGCAACACTAGGTATCGTTGTCGTTGTTTATGCGTAAAGAGGTAGGGCACTGCAAGTACTCGCTCGAATAAGCTGCCCGAACAAATAAAGCGGGGCATAGCGAGTACTTGCTCGAATGAGCGGCCCGAACTGGCAAAGTACCTCCACCTTACAGAAAACCGCGGCCACAATAACACTAACATTGAGTAGTGTTGTGTTCCTGGCGGTGAGTCAGGTTGCCAGAGCTCTCTTTGAGGATATGCTGCGCGGACAGCGGAGGACCGACGGTGCTTGTTGTCATTGCTCGGCGTAGACGCGGCGTGCTGGTTCGGCGGTCAGGGAGACCTGATGAAACGGCTCCCCCCTGGGAGTCTGATCCGCCAACCTGTGTAAAGTCTCTGAAGTAGTAGTCGTGCCGGAGGAGGAGACCGGAGTGGACCCGGCTACTACAACAGAGGGGGATCAGGGGCCCTTCCGCCCGCCGTGCCGGCAACCGTATCATCTGTGTTGAGCTTCGGCAGTCTTAGTACCCCAACTTTTTGTCTTCTAAGCTGTCTGTGCAGTGAATCCTCATCCTTAGTCTAAGTAACTTCATACCAAATGGCCAGAAATAGAAAAAAGAAGAGTAGATTTTTGCAACATAAGGGGTATTCACGCAAATCTTAACGCAGTCCATCACCATCTCGAGACTGCGCAGCCAACCATTCTTTTTCTAACGGAGACGCAGATATCCTGCCCGGCCACATCATAACTTCGCTATCCCGGCTACAAACTCGAGCACAATTTTTTGAGTCGTGCCGGTGTATGTATGTTCGTCTGGGAGGATATCTGCTGTCGCCGACTTCATAGCCTTGAAGACAGGGACCTGTCGATATTGTGGGTGCGCGTAGATCATGGCGGCCACACTCGTATCTATGCGTGCCTATACAGGTCTCATAGCGGTGACACGGATGTAACTCGACTCTTCACGCACCTGAGTTTGACGACTGACAAAGTTCTAGAGCAATATCCTACAGCAGAATTAGTTATTTTGGGAGACTTTAACGCCCACCATCGTGAGTGGCTCAGTTCTCGAACCAATAACTATGCAGGGATATCTGCTCATGAATTTGCTCTGACCTATGGATTCTCTCAGCTGGTACTTTCTCCAACGAGAATACCAGATATAGAGGACCATACGAGCTCCTTACTGGACCTTCTGCTGACTACACGTCCGGATGGATACTACATCTCAGTGGATGCGCCTTTTGGCTCCTCGGACCACTGTCTCGTCCGGACTCAAATGTCATGCACACAACCCGATTCTTCTGGGCCAACTAATTGGCGTCGTGTGTGGCATTATAAGTCGGCAGACTGGGATGGATTGCGAGAATTTTATGCATCGTACCCGTGGTGGCAGATCTGCTATAGCTCAGAAGATCCTGACGTCTGCGCAGCCGCGGTCACTATGACAATCCTCGCTGGTATGGAATGTTTCATTCCTAACCTGCGAGTAGCTGCCGGCGTCAAAAAACGACCGTGGTTTAATAGGTCTTGCAGAGAAGCTAAAATTCTTAAGCAAACTGCGTATGAGGCTTGGACCACGGCTCGTAATAATAAGGATCCGAATATTTCTGAGTTAAAACGAAAATTAAATGCTGCCTCGAGGTTCAGTAAGAAAGCAACTGCCAGAGCAAAATTCCAATTCATCGGCAAAATAGGTGGGCGACTTGCGAGCTATCCTTCTGGGAGTCGTGCTTTCTGGTCGCTTGCTAAAGCTGCCGAGAGGAACTTCTGCCAGTCGTCGTTACCACCACTGCGAAAGACCGATAGTGACTTGGCCCACTGTGCAAAAGAGAAAGCCGATCTATTGGGCAGTCTCTTTGCCTCTAACTCGAATGTGAACGACGAAGGTGCTGTACCACCTACTTTACCGTGGTGCGGTAAGACCATGCCGGAAATCCCTATAACTCAGCGCGAGGTCTGGCGGGCGTTGCTTTCCCTAGACGTTCATAAGTCGAGTGGGCCAGACGGCATACCAGCAGTGGTGCTTAAGCAGTGTGCTCCTGAGTTATTTCCTGTACTCACGCGCCTCTTCACGCTTTCTTACCACACTAGGCAATTTCCGTCTTCATGGAAGACTGCGAATGTGCACCCGGTGCCCAAAAAGGGCGATAGATCAGATCCATCGAATTACAGGCCTATCGCTATAACCTCTCTCCTCTCCAAGGTGATGGAGCGTATGATCAACACACAGCTTTTGAGATACCTAGAAAAACACGACCGGATCAGTGACCGTCAATATGGTTTTCGCCACGGTCGCTCAACTGGTGACCTTCTAGTGTATCTCACACACCGATGGGCACCAGCCATTGAGAGTCAGGGGGAGGCATTGGCATGTAGCCTAGACATAGCGAAGGCGTTCGATCGGGTCTGGCACCGGGGTCTTCTATCGAAGTTGCCATCTTACGGAGTGCCCGAGGGTTTGTGCAAATGGGTGACTAGCTTTTTGTCCGGCAGACGCATACGAGCCGTAGTTGACGGTAGTTGCTCTGATAGCATGGACATTAATGCTGGTGCCCCGCAAGGCTCTGTGCTGTCTCCTACGCTGTTCCTACTGCACATCAATGATATGTTGGATATCAACAACATACATTGCTATGCAGATGACAGTACTGGAGACGCTTATTACACGGGCCGTGCAAGCATCCCACGTTCCGTTGTGGAGGAAAAGCGTGAAGAACTTGTGTCTCAAATCGAGATCGGTCTGTCCAAGGTCTCTGACTGGGGGCGGGAAAACTTGGTCCGATTCAACCCTTCAAGGACACAAGTCTGCGCGTTCACCGCTAAAAAAAAACCCATTCACTGTAGTCCCACAATTCCAGAACACTCCCCTCTCCATCTCCAAGAGTATTGGGATCCTTTTCGTTGACATCTCCAGCGATGTTCATTTCCGAGATCATTTGCTAGACAAGGTAAAGCTGGCGTCCAAAAAACTTGGTGTACTCAACAGAGCGAAGCAATACTTCACTTCGGGGCAAAGGTTGCTACTTTACAAGTCGCAAGTCCGGCCCCATATGGAGTACTGCTGCCATCTCTGGGCGGGTGCACCCGGATACCAGCTTGGCCCTTTTGACTCGGTTCAACGATGGGCTGTGAGAATTGTCGACGATCCCAAACTCACTTGCGGTATCGAGCCCTTAAGTCTGAGGAGAGACTTTGCCTCCCTGTGTGTGTTCTACCGCTTGTACAATGGAATGTGTTCTGAGGAATTGTTCGAAATGATGCCCACGGCTACTTTCTACCATCGCACCGCTCGCCATCGACAGGGAATTCATTCTCACACTTTGGAACCGATATGGTCGCGTACAGTGCGGTTTCAGAGAAACTTCCTCCCGCGAACGCTTGGGTTGTGGAATGAGCTCCCTGCCAAGGTTTTCTCTAAGGACTACAGTATGGGGTTCTTCAAAAAAGAAGTTATTAGATTTCTGAAGGGTCGGCAACGCGCGAGTGATGCCCCTGGTGTTGCAAGCGTCAATAGGCTAAGGTGACCGCTTACCATCAGGCGGACCGTAGGCTTGTTTGCCACCTTAGTTGTTTAAAAAATTAATAATAATAAAGTAATGCAAATATATAAATTTTGTGCCTTTTTGTTTAAGTAAAGCATTTTTCTTCGCATTACGCATATGCAGTAGTAATGCGTTAGCGAACAATAAAAAGTTGCTGTGCGCAGTGAAGTGCAAGTGAAATAAATTTTTTTGGTCCACGATAGAAGGAAAATACCTTTTTTGTTCCTTTTGTATATTTTAATTTAAATTTTTGTACCCTGTTTCCATTTTTATGTTCCTCTGATACGTCGCTTCAGAGGGCATTAGGAAAGTCAGACGTTGTCCATGTATGTGCAACAAACTTACATATTGGAGGCAAGTAATAGTCATTCCTATTAAGGTTTTAATCCTAGTTAGGTTTTGCTTTACCCGTCATAAGGACGAAACAGGCAGTAGTTCTAGATTTGCAAGCGCCTATAGGTATTAACATTAACAGCTTAAAATCAAGGTATGGGCATGTTCACTACCTTAGTAGTTTAAAATAAGTTCCTCTCGCAGAGAGCTTTGAAAATACCGATATCCTTAAGGATTTTTGTTTAGGATTCAGTGTTAAGTGTTTTTAAAAGAATACGATTTACACTCCCTCGTAGCGTGCTTCAAATAACCGAACTTTCCACTTATTTTTGATATTTATTGATCAAATACTATAAAATTTTGTAGACATGATTTCAAGCCAAATATCTGTTTGTGGTTTTTCAAAATCCTAAAAAATGTTATTAACTTTTAATCTTATTTGAGACCATATACTTATGTGAAAAACTATAATTCTGTATAACTTTCAAATTATACAATCAAATAGAAAACTGTCACACTGCAGACTGCTGCTAGACATTTATTCGTAGAACACAACTTCTTAAAAAAAGTTATGGTGCTTGACTAATAAGTGTCAAATATAAGTAGAAAATTCGTTTTTACGAAGCACACTGCCAGACACTGAGAATCGTATTCTCTTGAGTCAAAGCTTATATGTAGAAGCTATAGACAGAGCCATTGTTGTCACAGCGCCCAGGCGTTATGGACAACTTGGGTACGAAACTTCAGAAAGCGTCTGTAGTAAACTCGAGTTATATAAAGTACAAAGTTTCAGTACTTTGTAATTGCCAAGCTTTTGACTCGGTTCAACTAAGAGCTCAGTAAATTGTTCAAGATCCCAAACTTACAAGCTATATTGAACCCCTAAGTCTGAAGAGAGAGTTTGCCTCCCTGTGTGTGTTCTACCGCTTGTATAACGGGCTGTATTTTGAGGCATTGTTTGGAATGATGCCCATGGCTCCTTTCTATCATCGCACTGCTCGCCATCGGAGGGAATTTATACTCACCTAAACAGTCACGTATAGTGCAGTTTGATAGGAAGTTCATCCCACGAACGCTTAAGTTGTGGAATGATTCCTGTCAAGGTATTATCTAGGGACTACATTATGGGACTCTTCAAGAAAGTATTTAGATATAAGTAATTCAATTTTGAAAGGGTTGGCAACTCGCGAGTAATGCAAGTGTCCTTAGGCTGCGGTGACCGCTTCACATCAGGCGGACAGCAAACTTGTTTGCCACCTGAGTGGCATTAAAAAACCAAATCACTCTGTTCGTCAAGTTGTTTGTCGGCTCCTACGCAATCTTATTTAATAGATTTAGTATAAATATATGTATTCTTCCTTTCAGGAAGATGCGATTTCCTCTTTAGTGGACGAGCTGTGCGGAGGGGCCGTTGCTGCAGCCCTGGACTTTCTCGAGAAGGAATTGAGAAGGCTGAAGCAGGAGAGGCGACACCATGCGTTCTTACTAATAGCGTGTGAGTATTTTTTCTTTTAATTATTTTTATACCTTTTCCAAAAAGTAAGGTGCCGCCACAATACATCTCGAGGTTTGAGCAACATACAAATTAGAAATGTTACATAGCATGATTCCTGCAGAAGTAGTCCTTTTTCAAAGTGTAAGATACCGCCAAATTTCATTTTTTTCGAGATTTCAGCCGCATATAATATATGTTACTGTTAAATGTTACTGAAAAAATTCCACTAGGCCAGCGGAGTCGAATCGAGCCGAACCGCAATCAATCGGCTCACCTCGGTTCGGCTATATTGGACGTTGGCATTGAATACTTCCAAAATGCAAGCAGTCACCCTGAAGTTTGATTAAAATCGAAAATATTTTTTATTTAAGTATTCCCAAAGTTATCTCCTGTCTATTCTTCTATCACTAAAATATATGTCACATAATTTTATTTTTTTATTAGTTACCTAAAGTTTGTTTTTAGGGACTAAATATATACAGAATAGAAACAGTTAGTGATCTGACTCGATTACTTCTAAACGATACACGATATCGAAATACTGATATATTGATCCTAAAAGTGCTTTTCGAGCTCTATACAATGGTATCAATAATGGTTTATAAAATAAGCTGGCTCTATCCGAAAATTTGATGTTTTTAGCTTCCATTCATTTTGTATGGCGACATAAAGTGAGATATTTTATTAATTAGGTACGTACTTAAAAAGATATTATGCATTTATTAATATCTGTATCAATCATTGTGATACCAAGATAGTTGGATGGATATAGATAAAAACCGTTATTCACACTATTGGATAGAGCTTGTGAAGCACTTCAGGATCAATAATCAGTATTTAGATATCCTTTATGGTTTGTAAATAACCGAGTGAGATCACTTAGCGTTTCCACCCTGTATAGAATATATGTGGAAAAACTTCATATTCAAGCAAGATCCATATGATAACTTTATTGATATTTTTATTTTGTTTATATTTCCAGTGCGTGAGAAGGCACTGCGAGAAGCGGCTGAGGCAGGAAGACGACAGAAGGAAGAACATCGGAGAAGAGAACATGATCAGATGTTTAAACACGTGAGTAACTTTAGAAGTCACTTTGAGCATACTGGTAGTGAAAAATTGTGTATAATATATAATTTCTACAAAAGATTGTGACTAATATGATAATTTGTGACATTTTGTTATAATTCACATTCACAACGACGACTTATCGGTATATTATGTCATTCATAAAGATGCTAAACTAGGATCTCATAATCCTATAGAAGTTACCCTCTTAATATTATATATTTATATAGATACTGGGTGTGACACAAGAAACGGTAGATGTCTATCTCAAAGAGATCATCGAGGAAGGCGCTGAGTTGGCTGCTGAAGAGGACGCCGTTGCAAGGGCCAAGTTGGAAGCAGATAAGATTGAGCTTTCACTGCAGGATCACGGCTCTATGTAAGTCATGACATCTTGGTATATAAATATATAAGGTTAACGATGATAAATATTACGGTCTTAGTCTTGGAAAACATTCAGTAATACAATATCTCACACAGGCTCAGGTAATAAGTCAGGACATCCTCATCACGGTATATAAATAAATGAGGTTAACGTCTTTAGGTTCTCAAAAAACAGTTAAAATGCAACCTAAGTAGTTATAATATTCTGTTGGTTTCCAATATAAAATTTTATTAAAACCCTTGAGTAAAAAAGAGGTTTTTCTTATATACTAATCGATGAACAAAATATTCTTTTTCAAATGGCAGTGGTAAAAACAAATAACCTACAAATAATTTATCTTCATATTTTTTTATATCAGGTCAACAGCAGAACAGCACGAGCTTGTAGCAGAATTAGTCCAACAGTTCCTCCTACCGGACGCCCACAAAGCAGCCCACCAACACTACATGTTGACCCAACAGAGAGGAAAACTTGAAAACGCGCGGAGTGCTATCTTTGGGCATATCGACGATGCGGAAATCAAAAAAAGTAAGTCAGTTTATATTATTGGTTAGTCCTATGTAATATTTGGACTTGTGTATGATTTATAGGAGCACATTCAGTAAAGTAAAACATAACGAGAAAACGTGTATACTTTAAAGATAAGAATGTGAAGACCGAAATTAGTAAAGTGCCCGTGTAATGGTCCAAATTGCCCCTGCTCATGGTGAAAGTAGTGGAGACGTATAGTAATAGTAATAGGTAACGTTATTTATTTTACCTCTTTTCTGATTTGTAGAAGCGTGTATTCCATGTGGTGCTGCCGTAGGAGAAACGTGTCCCTGCCACACGACACACACCATCGAACAACTACCGGTGCAGACCACCTCAAGAGACGATCCACGGTGGAAGCTAACCAGAAGTAAGTACTGATCGTCATCATAAACTACAAAATACTATACTGTTGATATAAGCTGTTGTTATATAGGATATTGATTGGAACATTTGAAAATCTGTCTCTTTCCTACACTAAGCAGAAAGTAATCATGATTCCTGACATGTTAGCAATGCCGCCAGATTACTTAGCTACAACTGTCTTCTAATTATTGTCGTAATGAGTACAGGAGAACAGTCCTCTTCAATCTGTTTAATTTTTTAAATCTTCCATAAAGAAATTTGCCAAGATGTTGGAGTAGTTAACAATTCTGTTACTGTTTGTTCTTATTTGATAGATGATTTCTTGCTCTAATGTTAGAATAACTGTTTGTAACACTGTTCATTTGTCACAAACCAAGGGGCGTCAATTATTGAGCGAAGAATTGTTATTTCTGGAACCTTTGCATGAATTTAGTGTTAGATTTTGATTCCATAAGTTCAAACTGGTTAAATTATGGCAAATTAAGTTTTTGTGGAGGCCTTTGATTGATTATCGTTTTTTATTATTTGTTTTTTAATGCTTTTTTAATAATTCGATAAGAAGATAAATAAATATCACCTAGGAAATATAGTATTGCATAATATAACATTTTTCTTTTCAGAACGCCCTCCGCCCGTGCGTTCGATGTCGATATCGGAGCGCTACCCGCCACATCACGATTTCCGTTGTATGCTTAACACACTTGTAGATGATGGTATGATATAAAAGTTTATTAACTTTACTTCACACTAGATTTTATGCATGACTCAGCAGTATATTATCAATTTTGAAGTAGACTTTTTTTATGTTACTTAGAAGTTGAAAGATTGAAAGTAGAGTTGACACCAAATGTAAATTATTAGGCGAAGGAAAAATTCAAAAAACTATAAATTATCGATTTTTGACAAAGTTAGTGATGCGGTTAGTTTTAAGTTATTGATTGGTCGATAATAAAGCAGAGCCTTTTTGAGACGCGCAAATAGGATTATTTTAAAATCTAACAACTAACTTACAAAAGTATAAAATGTGAAGACTGCTAACTTCGGTACAAACAACGTCCGAGATTGTTGGTTTAGTTGACATCTTGTGAAACAAGAACTTAACTTATACTTACACCTGTGGTGACCGCTTACCATCAGCCGGACCTTTAGCCTGTTTGCCACATTAGTGGTTTTAAAAAAATTACAAAATTATTTAGTTGATAAAAAAGTAAATTTGTTACGTTCTAATTAATATATGAGTATAAAAAAATTGGCCAAGTGCGAGTCGGACTCGTGCACGAAGGGTTCCGTTCTATTATTTTTGTTTGTTTGTTGTATGGGAGCCCCCGTTAAATATTTGTTTTATTTAAATTTATTTATTTATTTTAAATTGAATATATAACTAAATTTTCTGTGAATATTTCAAGCGTCTACCTGTTGCCTTATCAATATCGAGCAAACACGAGCAAAAAAAATCACGTTTGTTGTATGGGAGCCGCTTTCAATATTTGTTTTATTCTGTTTTTTAGTATTTTATCTTATAGCGACAACAGAAATACATCATCTGTAAAAATTTCAACTGTCTATCACGGTTCATGAGATACAACCTGGTGACAGACGGACGGACGGACAGCGGATTCTTAGTAATAGGGTCCCGTTTTTTACCCTTTGGGTACGGAACCCTATAAATTGTGTTTTTTTACGTTCTAAGACCTGGGGCATTATTTGCGACCAAATTGATGATTGTGTGTGTGTGTGTGTGTGTGTGTGTGTGTGTGTGTGTGTGTGTAAACTGATACTAATAGTACTGATACTGATAGTACTGATACTGATAGTACTGATACTGATAGTACTGATACTTTTTAGAAATACTCAACAGTTTTTATTAAAAAAAATACTTGTCCATATTTATAACAAAATCGCGGATTGGGTTTAATATTACTTACTCTAATATAATCGATTCAAAATAATCGAAGTGACCCTCTATATAATAATTTTTTGGGTTTTTGGTTTTATGCGGTTCTGATAATATTCCATTATTTTTTTATAAATATTTTTGTAATATACAATTCCTCTATACAAGAAATTCCGTCATCTTTGCAATAATATATAAAAAAAATAATTGCTTGTCAGAATCTCATGCAAAAGTAAAAAATTTTAGGAGCTTCGCAGATCATGGCAAAAATCACTTGGTATGAATTTGACAGCGTTTCCCGGTTTAATTCTTTCTTTACTTTATGAAGAATTGTATGTTTATAAAATTGATTTTTGAGGAGCACATAGGTTGCCTAGAGTTTGGGTGATTAAACGTAAATTTGGTTTCTAAAAGAAAATTTTAAACAGTTGTGGCAGAGTCTAGAAGTCAACGTCGCAACAGAGATGAAGTAAGATTTGAGTTCAAACGTAAGCTGCAGGAGAAGCTTGAAGGCGCTCTTGAAGCCAAGGAGTTGGCCGACCTCAGTAAGTATTACAATTTACAATAACCGAAATTTAATTGGTTGCCAAAATGATAAGCCTCGTAAGAAATTGCTTGGAGTTTTTCTACATGAGCCGGTGTCAGATTGGATTCTTAAAAGAATATATTTGATGCAAGGGGAATACTCACTCTCCATTGTCATTCTGGCCAAAACAGATGTTAGAGCACTTATACGGATTGTAAGGTTGGTTGCAGGTTCAAGCCTTGGCTGAAGGTTAATCTTTTGACTGTATTTTTGCTATGCAAATATTTATTTACATTGATGATGTAGCCATTATTTGGCATTTATGAAATGTTTTGTTCAAAGTTTCTAACCTTTGGGGAATCTTAAACGTAGAAAGATTATTCCTATGTATATATATTTATAATGTATTTCTTAATTCTATGAAGATTCATAGTAAAAAAAAAATATGCTCTCGTTATTTTTATATTTTACCGTTCACCATAAGACCACCGAAGATTTGACTTTTTTTTGGATATACATATTTGATTTTAATTTAATTAATAATATTTCTTTTTTACAGTTTTCGATGAAGCAACTGGGGCGTTGACACATCCAGTCAAAGAAGTAGATAGGCGATTCTATATGTACAGGAAGATAAGAGACGCATTAGATCGAACTGAACCAGTTAAAAAGGATCCTTGTGAGTTCTGTTAGCCTGGTAATTAGAAACGAGTACCGTATTGCCTACTTGGGCATGCAGAACCGGTACCGGCTCCATGATTTCTAATACCCGGTACCGTTCAGGAACGGAACCGGGTAACCCGAGCATACCTGGGAGGTACTATTGCTTGTTTTTGAAATACGGTTTAAATTTTGTTATAAATTAATTATTAAAATATTTGTTCCGTAGCAAGTACCGCATGAGCAACTTTTCTCAAGAATATTTTTGCGTTTTTATTCGACTCAGGTCCAAAAGAATTGCCATCGGAGATAAGACGTCGGGAGGAAGAAGCTGCAGCCCTGGCAGACCCAACGTGCCGCTGCGATGACGAACCCCCAGAGAAATTCACTCTTAGTAAGTCCACAGCTAGTAACAGCACAATAATAACAGGGTAGTTCGTAGCCCAGTTACATATTTGTCTAGTGGAAACGATATGCGAAGGGCGTGGTAAGTCATTGGATGTATGACTGCCTAGTGGCACAAAGGCCTTAGCTATCTGCGCTGCGTTGCTGTATCGTGCTTGTGCCCGTGAGTTTGCTGTTGTGTTGTGCGTGAACAGTCGACTAAATATTTTGCTTGTAACAGTCTAAACAAACTTATAATCTGCAGTGGCGTTCGTAGATAACCTAAGTGTTCTAGCTGGCTGGTGTAAAAAAAAACATCCCATTTATTTATTTATGTAAGATAAAAAACTATGAAAAAATAATCCTAATAAAGCGACTGTCTGTCATACGGGAGCTGAGGTGGTTTTATACCAACCAGTTCCTAGTTATAGTGATAGTGATATTTCATAACTTTGACGATTCAAAAGTGATTGTAAAATCCTTATTTGAATAAATAAATTTTGACTTCGACTTAAGCTAAGGTATTAACGATAACTAAAATAAACGCTTTCATAACAATATTGACTTACCGTATAAAAAGTAGCTATTTTAACTGACTTCAAAAAAATTAGGTTCTCAGTTTGACCCGTATGTTTGTATGTATGTATGTTTGTCCGCGATTATCTCGCATTTGGCTACACCGATTTTGATGCGGTTTTCAGAACAGTGTTTGCTACATCCTGGAGAAGGTTTTGGTATACCTACAACAAATGGATACCCATAGTCCCATGGTCATTGGTCAGGATATAATTATGAGATTCCGGAGAAATCAAGGGAACTCTTTATATTTTTATAGGCACACTTGAAGGGAAATTTGGGTATTTTTGAGTGTACGAAAAAATAAACCAATAGGTCACTTAAAAGAATAAAATGAAAACTTTTTGAAAAGAAACAACAACCGTTTACCTTTTGAGTGCGTTTAAAGTCAGTTTATTTATACAAATGTGTATGAAAGTGTTTTATAACTTTGAATTTATTATTATGTATTATGTATATCATCGACATTTCATCAATATTTGGTTTAAAATACATAGTTACCTAGGTACTTAAAACATCAAACTAAATTAATCCCGCTATTATGGCGCGCTTTTTGTGATGTTATAGATACACCTGACATGCGTCAGGCAGAAACGCTTTCTCTGAGCGGCCGGAATATAACTTAATATTATATATAATGTATTTTACATTCATATTTTGTATAAGCGTGCCATTTGAATAAAATTTTCGTTAACGGCAGAGTTTGTATTCAAGCTTTTAAACAAGTCTCACGCTTCACGTTCTAACGTCGCATTTACTTGACCTTTTTTTGAGCTATGAACATAGGATACGTTTACGTTTACGTTTACGTTCCTGTGAAGATCCTATCTCAATAACATATTTTCACATGGGCTCATAATTTTCCTAAAAAAATATATTTCGTATACTAAATATCAATAATTGAATACAAAAAGTCTTTATTTTATTATTTCATAGGCTTAATGACAGAAGAAGAAAAGACCAATCTACTACCGTCAGAGTTGCGAGTTTTGGAGGATTTGCGACGATGCAAATGTGATAACGTGCCCGCCCCCAGTGCTGCCTCTACCGGTAATGTTTGTACACTAATTCGACTGACATTGAGCCAGTGTCCGCTATATAAGAATTATTTTTTGTGTTACAATTAAATATTTCACGGCTACTTTCTACCATCGCACCGCTCGCCATCGACAGGGAATTCATTCTCACACTTTGGAACCAAAATGGTCGCGAACAGTGCGGTTTCAGAGAAACTTCCTCCCGCGAACCCTTGGGTTGTGGAATGAGCTCCCTGCCAAGGTTTTCTCTAAGGACTACAGTATGGGGTTCTTCAAAAAAGAAGTTATTAGATTTCTGAAGGGTCGGCAACGCGCGAGTGATGCCCCTGGTGTTGCAAGCGTCCATAGGCTACGGTGACCGCTTACCATCAGGCGGACCGTAGGCTTGTTTGCCACCTTAGTGGTATAAAAAAAAAAAAAAAAAAAAAATATTTTTACTACTGTCCTATGTAAGTAGCAATATCAGCATATAGAAATAACACACAAAATATGACAAAATTATGACATGCAAACACAATGAATTGGCCGAGAATAAAAAAAAACCACCTGTGTGCACACCAGTCGGATCGCCCCGGCGCCCGGCGAAATTGATTGTATTTTCCCTAATTATTATTGTCTTTTGCGCAGAGATACTGTCAGAAGAAGGAAGCATGACGGTGGATGCGCTATCTTTAACGCCACACGATGGAGGAAATCAAAATGTGTTTTAATTATATTGATTTTATAGTAAAGTTGCTTTATTTTACTTACTTTGTGTAATATACGTTTAACTGCGTCCAGCGAATCAATTATCAGAATTTTATATATGAAAACATAGTTATGCTATAGGAAATCGACAACCTTAAACGTTATGATATTTTTTTTGGGTAATACCAGTACTTTACTACAAGTAATTTCTTCGTCATACCCATGGTACTTACCTGTGGTACTACTGGAAGTACGCCGGGGTTATTTTTCTCCCATACTACTATACGAGGGACGTTTTACCGCTGGTGCTACTTAAAAACTGAACAAAAGCGGTTAGGTACCTTATGCGGTTGACTGTAACCTTCTACCCTAACCCCTACCTTTTACCCCTCTGATTGAACCCATAAATAGGTGTTCACAGGACCCTTTCGATATCCTAAGCGCGCAATCATCGACTGTGACGATGACATTAGGTACTTGGCCATTTATTTACTTTTATATCAAACAAGTTAAGTTGCAAATAAAACAAAAAATATGCAATATGTATTTTTATTTTTTGTTGCACACTTATTGAGAATAATGAATAAAATTGCATGTAAGTATTTATAATAAATTCCTTAATTAATATCGCGTATAACTACAATCTTAAGGTTTTACCAGAAATCCTTACAATTTTCCTATTTGAAATAACCTTTAGCATCAACATATTTTTAAGTCAGTTTTACAATAAATACAGTGTACTCGTATGCATTATGTAAAGTTCATTGTTTTGAAAATAAAAGTTTTACATCGAAATCATTTTAATGAG
The DNA here is from genome assembly GCA_946406115.1 of Apoda limacodes. Classification (NCBI taxonomy): domain Eukaryota; kingdom Metazoa; phylum Arthropoda; class Insecta; order Lepidoptera; family Limacodidae; genus Apoda; species Apoda limacodes. The sequence goes on from OX291540.1 coordinate 47,511,765, forward strand.
TAAATTGCGACCTTTTGCAAATATGTAGTAATATATCGTGTCTAGCTGTGCTAAGACTGCTAATTTTCGTTGCTAGGATTATGATATAAGCTATTTTTACTAAGATTCCACACATAAAAATTTTGTCTGAGTTCGCAGAAATCTTTTTCGTGTTTCAGAATATATTGCTGATTGTTGGCGCTCTCACAAGTGGTGGTCGTAAGGACGCCAACGTATACCTAAATGCCTAAAATATAAAACACCTAAGGAATGTGGTTTATGTATATTAAATATCTGTCAGTTTAATCGTATACAAAAAAAATATGAAAGTAGCGTTCGAACATAAGTTGAGTTTTACCTTAATTTATAATTTTTAAATGCTACTATTTACTTGAATATTTCATACATTATAAATATAACATTTATCTCTACGTTTAAATATATAACCATACTGATATAATAAATATACTTGATATATTACTAATTAAATATATTAGAAAACAATTTACTTTAAAATGTTTCCCCTTATTACATATTGTATTGATTGTTGGATAAGCTACAATAAGCGAAATATCACAAAATAAATTGTTTTTTCTTTGTTAATATATTAATGTTTATTCTTACAACAATCCCTAAAATTTAAAAGTAGCAGGGTAAAACTACCCTATAATGTTTTAAATTAAATTAAATCACGTAATAGTTTTATACTTAGTAAATGCATAATATGTACTAAAATTTAAATGTTTACTTGTAGAATTTTATGGCACGGACATTATGCCACATGTATTATAAAATAATAATTTATATTAGAAAATACTGCCCGTTGAGCGTATCTCAACTATAATTTATTATTTTTAATAATTATTACCATCAATTTACATTAACATACAAATACATATATATACTTTGTAATATATACATATTATACATTGAAAACACCCAAACTCAAAACAAATTGAAATATAAATGTCCTTCGCGGGAATCGAACCCACGCATCAGGTTCAGCAGACAGGTTTTTTCATTACCCATTGAGTTATAGAGGCTATGAACTGACTGTATCTTAATTTTAACTTATAAATGCTGGTATAGTCTTTTGTTGATTACACTCAGTTTCTTTTCACACTCAGATTACAATCATATTAGTGTAAATTTGGGTCAGTCAGCCGTCTTAGAGTAAGATATATCTACTTATTAGAAAATTATGAAAAAGAAAAAAATAAAGCTATTTTTACTTTAATCTCAAGAAAGTGTATACTGTTTGAACTTGTTCTAGAATTTGACCTGGCAATATTTAATCCTGATTTTTTTCTTATATATCTATTACCATATTCTTTATTATGGCTATTACATTAGTAAATTTTATTTATACACTAGAACTGAATGATCTGCTTAATCCAATCTCTATGTTCAGATATTCTTGTATAAACTCCAGGTTTATTGGGATCTCCACACCCGATCCCCCACGAAATTATACCACTTAACACAAATCTATTGTCACTTTCTCGTTCAATCACCATTGGACCCCCACTATCACCTGTCAAAATATAATAATACGTTACATATATGTAGACATAATGAAATAAACACAGTAAGAATTATTAAAGACTAGCTGTTGCCCGCGTCTTCGTCCAGGCCAATGTTGGTATATACAAAGTTTATTTTCTTTTCTGGTTCATTTCCTGTTACCTAACTACATTACCGAGAATAGCCCTCATAACTTGAAAAGCCTTATGCATTTTTGAAATTCCCACTAGGTATCCTAAGGCAGCCAGCGTGATGGCAGAGTATGTTTAGTAAGTTCTCTTTCAAAAATCATGTGCAGTTAAGGCTAATAGAACAAGATAGCGTTACCTTCTATCATCTTAGAATCCGTGCAGACAAATTACAGTAGTTCGTAACTGTAACGAGATAGCGCTAGACTAATTTAGCGCTGTCCCTCGATCGTACATGATGTTGGAAAGAGAACTTATAGTGACGGCCCTAATCCCGGGTCCCCCCCACAGGCGAGGGCAGGCCGTGCCCCAACAATGGTAACGTATGAAAAACTATTATTAAATGATGTCTGATTCCTAATACCACAAAGATAAACTTATCTACACAATTTAATAATATTATAAAATAATTTGTTTGAATGTAAGAAGTAATCTCTGTAACTACTAAGCCGGTTCTAAAAATTATTTAACTAATAAAAAGCTGTGCTATAGGTATATTAAAATAAGTTTTCAGTTTGAAATATTTATATTTGTAAGTTAGGTCGGAGGAATAAATGCACTGTAGCAACATAGCACAAGGGTGACCTGATTTTTGACACAGGTATCGTTTGAGGGACTGAGAAAATCATAATTTTGATTCCGATCAAGCTCTCACGAGGGTAATATTTTTTGCTTAGCACTATTCCTAACATCATAAGAGTGCATACGAATTACTTGAGTTGAGGCTCAAAGAGAGATAGCTATAGGAGGGACATAGAGGGATAAAAAATATTTCATCACATAATCTGCTAGTAAAACTGTGGTGCACATCTTAATATATAAAACTGACGTGTCCCTGATTGAGTAGATGATTGATAATATCAACGCACAGCGTTAACCAGAGGTGATAGAAACGTAATATTTTCTGGGTAACTTCTGACAGTGTAGGGAAGCATTATTATAAAGGAAATTTTGAAAGTGGTCACTTTACCTAAAGTCTTGAAAGTTAACGTTTTTAGCCAGCAACAATATTAATGTCTCGAAAACTATAAATGACGGGCGCTTGATCGGTGCGTTTATTTACCTAAAACTTAGGTACAGGATCCTCAGATTACTATATGTGTTGTTTAAATGAAGAAAAAGGGACCCTCGCATAAAACCGTGGGACATACTAAATTTTACGCCTTCAAGATTAAAAATTCACTACAGCAATTTTTTTTTATCTCAAAGGCATAAAATTTACATAAATAATAGATGAATATTAGGAATTGTTAATTTAGTAAGGTTACTTTATTTTATGTATACCGAAGCCATAATAGATAAGTATCCTACTTATTGTAATAGTATTTTCTGTAAAACGTCTGTCTTGTGTACGTTCCTACACGAAAACATGATTGTATTATTAAATGTTATCTATATTTGTCAATGTAAAATGAATTATGTATATTAGATTTTGAAATATAAATATCTTAAACCTAAAACTCAAACAGTATTTCTTTACCTATGACATTTTAATGCACCTAACACCAAAAACAGTTGTTTATGACCTTCTATGACTTTTTGATCCGAGATTTAGTCAAATTGCTTATATAATATAAAATATATTTTACCTTCACAACTATCGAATCCACCTTCTTGATATCCAGCACATATAAACCTGTTAGAAATGCTTCCACCGTAGCCCGCAGCCGTGTACATGTTCTCGCATTCATCATTGGTAATCACTGGAACTTCAACTTCTTGCATTACGTTGGCTATTGGACCTACTGTAATTATAACATGAAATATATAATTCATCTTAATCCTACTGCACCTTCTGTAATTATAACATGAAATATATAATTCATCTTAATCCTACTGCACCTTCTGTAATTATAACATGAAATATATAATTATCTTAATCCTACTGCACCTTCTGTAATTATAACATGAAATATATAATTATCTTAATCCTACTGCACCTTCTGTAATTATAACATGAAATATATAATTCATCTTAATCCTACTGCACCTTCTGTAATTATAACATGAAATATATAATTCATCTTAATCCTACTGCACCTTCTGTAATTATAACATGAAATATATAATTCATCTTAATCCTACTGCACCTTCTGTAATTATAACATGAAATATATAATTCATCTTAATCCTACTGCACCTTCTGTAATTATAACATGAAATATATAATTCATCTTAATCCTACTGCACCTTCTGTAATTATAACATGAAATATATAATTCATCTTAATCCTACTGCACCTTCTGTAATTATAACATGAAATATATAATTCATCTTAATCCTACTGCACCTTCTGTAATTATAACATGAAATATATAATTCATCTTAATCCTACTGCACCTTCTGTAATTATAACATGAAATATATAATTATCTTAATCCTACTGCACCTTCTGTAATTATAATATGGAATGTATCCTATTTCAATCCTATTGAACCTTAGTCAACCTTTGCTCGTTACCTTGTAAAGCCTACTTTACTACTACTTTCTTACTACTTCTACTTAGCTGTGATAGTAAACTTTTAACTTTGGTACATATAACACTGGTGTAATTTTTTTACTTGATTGAAAACTGAGCTTTATTATTAAAAACCTACGTCCAGTGGGTCACGGAGCATCGGTGTTCCTAATTCTTCACCAGAAGAGCTGCGATGTAGGGTTGGATGCAGAAACTTGTAAAAAGTAGATGTCAGGTCCCACATTATAAATGCGAAATATGTTAAGAGGCATACCTACATGTAAAGCCAACTGCTGATCGGAAAAGGTCAATCGACCAACCCATTCCAATCTATTGGGTGAATAACCGTGTTGTCCTAACACCTACTCAAATGTAGACAATGGTCAAAGTCAGCAACCTTAATAACGTATACGTAACAAGACTTATTATTTTTTTTATTACGCTTAGTTTAAATCTTTCAAGTTTGGAGCCTTTTTACGATATATTGATGTACATTTAATATATTTAGGATTATTAAATTGGAAGGGCTTATAGGACTTACGATGAGATGTTCTCCCCCATCCGCTGACATGTGCTGTTTTACCAACGAAGTCGTCGTCGCTATCAGGAATGCAAACAGGCACGATATTTAGCTGAAATCTTACCGGTTCCAAAAATCTGTAAAAGGAAAATATATATTAATCTCTAAAGATAAACATATGCTTGTTATCAGTTATAATTTAGACCTGATTCAGTTGTTTTGTTCAGTTGTTATAACAAGCATAAAAGGAAAATAGTTAAATAATATAAATATTTGTAAATTAAGTCGGTAGCAAAAAATGCACTATTATTACTTACGTTGCAATGAAGCTAAAAATTCTCACGGAAATAAATTTTTTAAAGGGTGAAAACGTACACACTTCTGGTCATTATATTTAGGTTTTCTTAAAATTCTTACAGTTTATTTACTTCGAAAAGTGTACATATACAGGTAAAATATGTTTGTTTGTTTGTTAAACTACTGAACTGATTCTAAAAATTATATAAAATACTGATTCTATACACTAAGTAACACGGGCTTTTTATTCGATAGTTCTGATTATAATACGTTTTTAGGTTTTTATCCCGATCGATAGTGCCCACGGGATTACTATGTAGCGGTTTAGTTTTTGTCCCGTCCGCGTCGTAACAGTGCAATTCTGTGTATAGATTTGGCTTGATTTCTGGCACCGTGATAGGCGCAGGAACAGAGAAAGACAAAGAATACTTTTATCCCTAATGAAAGTTTCCACTGGAAAATGTTTTTCCGAGCGTAAAACAGCGGGGTTGGTCTAGTTTAAAAAGATATATATAAAACCTCACCTTATAAGGGCTATATCGTTTTCGTACGTGAAGTTATCGAAGAGCGGATGGGTGGCGATTAGCAGTAGTCCTCTTTCAATATGACCAAGCGGTTCGTTTTCATTTGAGATATCATATTCTCCCAAACGAAGCAGAAATTCTGATGGGGCAACACTGAAATTAAGATAAATATATTTAATATACAATCTATACCAAACTCTTTTTTTTTAGAATTGCTTCTCAATACAATAAATTGTTTTCAACAGTCGACCCATTTTATTTATCCAAGAAATCGTTCAAATCAAAAATAACAAAAATTCTTTTATCCAAAATTGATTAGGCACCGCACACACACTATCAATATCAAATACCCATGTCACAGATACAATAAGTACACAAGTCTCTTTCAACACACTTAACACACACACACACACACCCATAAATCTATAACTATACCTACAAATGTATTGATAGGGTTACTGGTAACACGTGATATAATTGTATATTCTTTTTAATGTAAGTTAATAGGAATTCCATAACTGGCTGTACAATCTTCTATTTTTTTAGCAATCAAATGTCAGTAGTTTTTAAGAATCGCTGTGTGAATTCAATAAATAAATAAATATACGATTATATAACAAAGGTCGCGAGTTTGATTCCCGAAGGTAAAAAACATTTTTGTAATGGAAATTAGTGTTTATCTGATCTTGATTTTGGTTGTTTTCTATTTTTAATATATACGAGTACCTATGTGTCACAGTAAAAACCCATTACCACGCGTAATAACGCAAAGTTTCCAGGTACATTAGATACTTTGCGTTCTCACTGACCATGACTAGTACCTACTGGAGCATTATGTAACAATCCGAAAAGGTAACTTATTTTAGCAATTGACTGTTTATGTTTGTCAGTTGGAACCTGTTCTCACTATAGGTATCATTTAGTAAGTAGCCTTCATAGGCTAAGTAAGCTTAACATCTTAACTGAAACACACAAATTACATCAACATTTTTGAGTCTTTCAAAATTACAACACCATTGTAGGGCATCGAAGCGAAAGATACCCTATCTTCTTCTATATATTAATGTTAGATATTAATTAGGAACACAGCCTAAACATCCATTTAATTAATACATTCGGTTATCGTGTTTTATGTTGAAAGAATAATGCGACAGCGTCTAAACATTAATGGCGCCACAAACAAACGTATGGCTATCTGGATACCTCTCGACTGGACACATAGGATAGTCGAAAGCCCTTGTCCCTGATCTCGACGCAGTCACAATTTCTATAAAACCAGACGCCTAGGATTGTCGACTGTATGAGTTTTTACACTGTGGTAATAGTAAAAACATACATAAGCCAAAGGGCCCATAACGTTGTACTTACTCTACAACACAGTGCGCTGCAGTGACCGCCCAGTTCTCATTGATTAACACAGCGCCACAGTTGTGAGTGTATATCGATGTGTCGACGCGTCGCAGTGATAACGTCCATGGCCATTCTCCAAACTCAGAGTCCCATCCACCATTTATTCTTGCATGGGATATATATTGTCGGCCACAAGCTGTAAGAAAATTAAATCTATAATGAAATTGATAAATAATGTAATATTCCCTGTACTCAAAGCAAAAGGGTGCCTGGCAAAGATCACTCCTTAGTAATAAGGCTTCCTAATTGTATGTTTTGTAATAAAACTAATGTTTTCTGGAGGATTAAGCATATACCTATATGACTATCGAAGATGAAAAAATTAACGATTCTAAAAAACTCACGTGAAAGACTTTTTTTTTCAATTTTAAACATTATAAAGTTTCTGAGGGTGTAGGTAATCATTATTTTCGTTAATTCTGTTATCTGTCAACCGTTTGTCTAGCATTGGTCTCAAAATATCAACATTTGTGTATCAACGGTCAGGCCGATAAGATTATTTAGTTACTATTTGGCCACCGAAAAATGAAACATTAGTTTTATGCATGAAGGTGGGGTTTCGGAGAAAATTTGACAAACTGCTTATTTAATATTTATGGGTGTGTGTGTAATTATCGAGGTGTGTGTACCTACGTCAAACTTTCATTTTGCAACCAAAATTTTGTTAGTAAAGTTCTAAAGCTACACAAACATTAGGTGTCGGTGGCAAAACTGGCGTTATTAAAAGTGTGAAAAGTATCAAACGTGGGAACTTTTTAACCCAAAACGAACACACTTTGAAGATGAGTTTTAAAAGTTACGAGTTAAAATATGTACATAAAAACTGACCTTCTTCATAATCCGATGATACATAAGGAAATTCTGTGACACTTTCAGAAGCAAATGTTGCCAATGTTCCTGGAATTTAAATGAATCTATATTATAGTTGATTTATATTATTTCAGACATTCTAATATAAATGGTAATCTGTAAATATATTTTATTATTTACAATATTTCTGACGTGAGGAGCTCGTGGTCTAGTGGCCATATTTATGTCGCAGGCAAATCGTATAATTCGCCATTTCACAAAATGCCTAGGCAGATCGTAAAGTATGGAAACGAAAGGAACAGTAATCGCACTTTATAAGTCATGTATGTTAGGTTAGGTTCAGTTTCTGCTTTGTAAACATAGATATATAGTTCCAGCCAAGTTTCATATAATAATCTGTTCAGTTATATGATAATTTCTATTCTATACTTTACGATCTGCCTAGGCATTTTGTGAAACGGCGAATTAAACGATTTGCCTGCGACATTTATATTATGTGAGAAACGGTCGGGCGTGATAAAAAGGTACCTAGATAGACAGACTAATTCTGAGCTTCTCCGTGCTTTAGAGGGCACGTTAATCGGTCTTGTCTTGACACCTCTGACAGTCGAGTTGCCGCTGGCTCGAAAAACTTCTGCCAATTCGCAGTGACCCAGCGCAGTATTAACTAAGCCTTCTTTAAGGTTCTACAAGAACAGGCCTGTGCCCGTGCAATGGGGCGAACAACGGCTAAGGTTACGACAAAAGGCACGTTCCTTCTGAGCCGCGTTGCAATTTAATAGTAAAACCTCATTTTAGCACCAACCAGCCGTTCCGTCTAAGCTAATCTGATATTTTCAGCGGCGCTATTATTGTTTAAACGAAACGCGTTTCGCTTAATTTTTTGACACTTCCGTGCGTGCATATTTTTGTGTATTTTATTTTGATTTTTTGTAGATAATAACAAAAGATATACAGTACAAACAATTTTAACGCAAAAAAAAACTTGTCTTCAAAAAAAAACAACTTTATAACTATTTTTCTCAAAGGATTCACTTTGGTATTGGACACCTGTCAAAAATCAGGGCAAAATACCTGGCTCACGACATGGGTTCTTGGTAGCAACATTTCGTAGCTAAAGTCAAAATTAGATTTCGCTACCAAAAGCTTAAAACGCAAACCGCTAACTATTTCTGCTACGAAGTAGTTAGGTGGAACACCCTTAATATTTTTGTAAAATAAAAAAGTAGGTACATCCCTAGTTTTTCATAATTTTTACAACATTTTCTTTAATCTGAATTTTGTATTAAAACCTACAGCTTTTCTGGAAGCTTATTTCAAAAAGTCTTAAACACTCGAGGCTCGGTAAATTCGAGAATAAAATGTATGCAAGTAGGTCTTACCTCCCAAGAGTTGTAAATTAACCTTATTCCTAATGAAGTAAGATTATGGAATTCGAGAGAAAAATGTATGGAAGTCTGAATTACCTCTCGAAACCAGTGTTGTACTTGCATACATTTTACACTCCAATTTCAGAGTCCGAATAGTTCGAGACTGTTCCCAATAAGGTCCTAGTACTTACTTACATTAATTCATGAATTCGCAACGCTGGCGTACTCTAGACATTACGCAATAATCGTCTTACCCCTATCTTGTTAAATTGTGAGATTCTCTTACCACTTTCATTTTCTTCTATGTTAGACCATATTCCATCAGAGAGGTCAGGTTTTCCATTGTGGTGGGTTGCTGTAAGTAATAACTCTGAAAATATATTAAATTCCTTTATTAATACACTAGTTTACTATCGCAACTTCGTCTGCGTAGACATTTGAAGAAACAGAAAGCTTTTAATTTTTTTCATACAAACATTCATCACCTTTTTCCCTCTATTGGAGACGATTTTCCATTAACAGCAAAATCTAAATTTTTAACCTAAAAGCTAAATACCAAGCTTTATGCATGACGGATTCCCAAACTTCAATCCTCCTCTTTAACCCCTTTCTACGAGTTTGCCTGCGTTACAACAGAAACATTTGTGAAAATTTTAAGTCTCGAAAGCCGGTTAGTTTGTGCGTTGATATATCAATCAGTCAGTCAGTTAACTCTTTTACTTCATTGAAAAATGTATGAGTTTAAAGAAACTTTAGCCTAGCTCTTCTCCTTCATTTCAATACCTTATTACTCTAAAACTCGGCAACTAGACAAAGTTAAAGAAAAGAAGGAAAAGAGGCTGTTCCCACACATTATGACATGGGTGTGTATCCACATCCACAGGTTCCACATCTCATGCTGGAGAAAAACTGTGAAGATACAAATATAAACTGAACAAACCTGATTCAAAATCCGGCGGCAAGTCGGTGTAATTCTCCGTCACAGTTGTGTCAGTGATTGTTGACTCGTAGGTTGGTGAAGTTGTGGATTCGGTTCTTGAAATCCCGTCTATGTACATAATATATCATCAAATTATTAATTAAACTAAAGTTACCAACATAACTCAAATAGTTGGCAATCCTAAAGTGAAAATGGGCAGGCCACATCGCTTGTTGTACTCAATAACTGACAAATAAGAATGGTTCTCGAGTGGCGACCATGGATCAACTAGATCAATGAGAAAAGTAGGTTCAAAATGATCACCACGAGCCGGAAAACCTAAATGGGCCGGATATCGACTAGGCTACTACACTGAAAAACTAGTTGGTGCCGAGGAAAGCCGTTTATAATTAAATTTTTGAAGGAAGCCTGGATCATACAGCAGACTCCCAGCATTTTATGACAATAGTCAACAAAGAAGGTGGTACACACAGATGAGGATTTCTATTCTTCACAACGACCTTATGGTTTATATAAATATTTTAATACAAATACTAACATACTCCTTTTTTATTCACACAAAATACTGTTATCATTATTAATATCTACATCATAAACTAATGACCAAATCTTAAAAGCTCACATACTAATGGAAATAAAAAAAACTTACCGGATTCATAATTTATCATGACGTTGTTAGTTCCTGTTAGAGGTGTTTCAATGGTTGTTAGTCCGTACGTTGCTGAATTTGTTGTTACTTCAATAGTAGATATACCATCTGTTAATATAATAACATGATTCAATAATTTGTGTTTTCCAAACAACTTGAAATATGTACTTCAGAATATGTTGATAAAGTTCTTCTATTAACTTACTCTTCACATGAACACACAGAGCAAGATATTACTGGACCCGAAACTTTTTTAGTATAAAACATAGTCTGTATTCTTTAGAAGTGGGTTTTATATTTTAAAAAAAACCAGTTTGGTTTCGAAGATTATTCTACAATTACCTGTAATAACATTAATCTATCCCTTTATAATATTGGTGAAGATTTTTTGATAGCTTTTAAAATATATAATTTGGCTAGTTTTACTAGTTCTAAGGAATTTAAAGCCTAGATCTATTAACGCAAGATAACGTTCAGTGGGCATCCAGGGCACTATCTTGTTTCTTATATTTTCTGGATGTAAACTTTTATTTTTTATTTACTTTAGAACTACTTGCTACCTAATTATAACCACGCAATTACTAATCCATTAAAAGTTCTTACCTGACTCGGTAGATTCAAAGTTATCATTACTGAACTGACTAAGAAAAGAAGCTGTAGTTTCAGACTCTTCTGAAAATGAATTGACAGTCAATCCTTCAGATTTTAGGCTATTTGATGTTATCATCGACTTATTTTCATCTAAGGTTGTAAAAGTGGTCATAAAATTGTTAAAGTGTTTATTCAGGTCTAATACATTTGAAGTGGTTGTCAAATAGATTTCTGTGGAAGGTAGTTCTGTGGAAGAATCGATGTCGGTCATCATATTTTTGGTTGGTTCTGTATTGCCTGATTTTTTATCTACAGTTATGGATGTAGGAGTGGTTTGAACAGGTAATGATGTAATTAAATTATCTAGTTCTCGTGTTGGAGGAACAGGTGAAAACAAATTCAAGCTGTCATCTTCTAGAGTCTCGCCACCTAAAAAGAAATTAAAACATGATTTAAATCAAGTTAAAATAACGATTTACTGTTCTAACAATATTTATTGTAGGATCTTAAATTATTCATGACAAAAGACTTACTTATACTGTCGTTGGTGTCTGTGTTCCAGTCTTCAATAATTGCAGTTTCTGTTACAGTAGCTGGTAGTATATAATCGTTATCAACTATTGTAGAATGAGTGAAAGAAGCTTCCGTATTCAAATCTTTTTGAGAATTATCTAGATAAGTCGCACTCTCATAGACGAAATTCATGGATGGTATAACAATTGATGTATGTTCTAAAGAATCAAGATTCACCTTTTCTGGCGTAATTTTACCTAACGCTTCATTAAATACTGTTGCCATTGCTGATTTGGTAGTTTCGTCTGCCATTTCCATTGACAAAGTTGTAGATAAAATCGTTGAAGTTAGTGAACTAATAGGAGGAAATAATCCTTCTGTTGATATTTCTTCAGATGTAGTAGATGGTTTGCTAAATGAAGGACTAAAATCAATTGGAGTTTCTGTGGTTGTAATTCTTAAACTTGTAGATAACGGTTCCATCGTTATAGGGCTCAGCTTTTGATGACTAATAGTTTCTGGTTCAAACAAAAAAGCTGGTTTTGGTCTGAAAATTCCTGGAAGTTGTGATAAGAAATTTTGAAAAAATGGTCTAAATGGCCTATTTGGGAAAAAAGGCCTTGAAGTAGTTGTTGTCGATGTAGTTGTTGTTGAAATAGTCTGTGAGCTTGTTGACGATACTGTTGTCAGCAGGGTACTTTCAGAATTAACATTGTTTGTTGACGTCGTTGTTGACGATACTGTTGTTAGAAGTGTACTTTCAGAAGTAACATTTTTTGTTGGTGTCATAATAAAGGTATCTTCTGAATCTTCCAATGGTTCTGAAAGGGAAGCTTCTGATGCCACGGAGGTGGCGTCGGTAATTTCAATATTAGTGATTGGAATTTTTGTAGTAGCTACTTCTGGGCCTCTAGAATCGATATCAGGAGTTGGAACTACTTTAGTAGTCTTTTCATTATTCGCTAAATTATGTTTGACTGTTGTTTCTCTCTTAGGAGTTTCAGTACTAGTTATTTGAGTTGTGTGAATCGTTTCTTTGACATAAGTTAAAGTCTTATTCGAATGGTGAGATTCTGTATTTGGGATCAACGGTTTTTCAGATGTACTTGCTGAACTCATCATAGTGTGTACCTTATTTTGCATTGTCTGATTATGAGTTCTATCTTTATGAATGATATTTACATTTTCTATGAAATGATTTAAAGCTGTTTTATTTGATATGCGACAGCATGAACCAAAGAAAAATTTGTCTTTGCATGCCCCCAAATGTGTACCGTTTGCTCTAGTACAATCTATGGCAAATGTGCAAAACCCTTCTTCGCCAGTTTCTTCAGATTTACATGATATTTTACGTGAATTTCTTTCAAGCGATGTACGAACTGTAAAAGTAACACAAGTGGTAAATTCCTATATCGCCTCCTATTTTATATTAAGTGCGTTTAGCACTTCGTGTTACTAGAAATATTCGATTAACAAATTACAAACTTAGTAAACCAAGTAATAAAATTCACCCTCACACTAAAGTGTAATATGTAATATATGAAGATTCATTTAAATAATTTTGGTCGCTTTGCTATGTCAAATGAAGTTTCTTTTGCAAACGTCTAGGTTGTGAAATAAAGTTAATTCTGTTGACATTTTCCTTTCCTTCAAAAAGGCATGATTAGATCTAAAGAGGAACACCCCTGGCGTTACGTGTAACTGCTCATCATCAAACTGGACGTGTGATAATTTGCCATTGTATTAAAAATGTCAAACGTAAATGAATTAAGATATTGCAAAAATAAATATTGGACTCGTCTTTACGGCGTCTGCCAAACCATGTTATTTTTTTATCTGATGAGTATAATTATTATATAAAAAAAATCAAGTTAAATTAAATAATAATAAATTTTTTTGGACATCACACACAGCGCCGTTTATCCCCAAAGTAAGCAAAGCTTGTGTTAGGGATACCAGACAGCGGATACAGATACATATATAATACTTTTTTTTTGTAAATACATACATATTTTACATAAATACACCCATACTCAAGACAAACACAATTTTTTTTTTATCACATCAATTTTTGTCCAAAAAACCCATACCCTCTGCACAGCAGTCAGTCACACTACTAACTAGGCTGGTTGGAGTCTGGAATTAAATACTTTTTTATTTAGTCCGATTATAGTAAGTACAGTTACATCAGAGTAACCATAGGCTAAAAGCCAGGTTGAACTTCTTGCTTCATGACCTCTCAGTCAAAATTATGTTTTAAGAGCAAATTGGAAAACAAGATCTTAATCTCAGACCGTAAATCAGAATACCACCCATACCTTTTGTAGTATAAGAGTAAAAGAGTCTGTTAAATATATTACTAATGTAGAATTTATTATTACCTTGCCACAAATCCGTATCATTAAATTCTGGGTCAGCCATAACTGTATTCAAATTTAAAACTATAACTAAACAACACATCACACCAAATTTAAATATAACACATTTCTTATAACTCAAACTGTCTCTTCTTTTCACTTTGCTATATGCATTATTGTTTCTCAGATTTTGGGCTGAATTTTCTTCGCTGCCATCATTTTGATCAAAGAAACAAAATCTTGGTAGTGAATTCATCATGAGAATATTTTGAGGAATAATTTTCAGATTTGTTCAAAGCATTCTTTTATTGCATGTATTGTTCCTAAAACAAAATGTTACAGTTGTTAATAAATTACATTTAACTATTTCTACGAAAAACTGCAACTTCTACTGTCAAGAGGAAACAGCCCGGTTAAGTGCAAGGTGGGCTCACGCACCGAAGGTTCCGTGCTTAATAAAATGCTGATTTTATTTTAGATAAAGAAGTGCCCAAAGCCTGATAATTTTGAAAGTTTGTACTTAATACAAGTAAAGAACGTTTTTCTGGTTTTGATCTCAAAATTGTAGGCTCAGCAGTTTTGGAAAAAGTAAATTTTCAGGATTTCCCGTTTTTACAGTTTGCAGACTGCTAGTTTTGTAAGTGTGTACTTTTGTCCGACATTAAGAGATACTATGGGTATTTTAGGATTATAGAATTGTCATAGGTTATTCTTTAATCTATATTTTCTGTATTTTATTCAAAATGTTAAGGTCAGTAGTTTCGAAGACAAGCGTAAGATGATCAATTTTCTTAAATACAAAAACTATTTGTATTACAATTATAATAAATAGTTGATTGTTAACTAAGGGTGGAAATTTCAAATTTCGACACAGCTTGTAGAGTTAGTATTTTGCCAAGGAATAGCTTTTAGTTCATTATAAAACTTTCATGAAAACCTCATTTGAGAACCGCCATTTTTAAAGTCGGTTAAAAGCTTTAATATTATCATTTCAGGGCAGTGGTCCAACTGGCCATGCAGTTGTACGACGGGACCTGTAAATTTCGGTTTTCTTATGTTCAACTATTTAGTAGTTGAACATAATACTATTTAGGGGAAAAAAATCCTTTTTCGTACAACCAGTTGGACATAATATTTGGACGAACGAGAAAATCCCAAATTATATAGGTAGTTTTTACTATAGACTTCTATTAGGTTTTATTTTAATCTATAAGTAAATAACTGTATTCTTCATTTTTTAGACCCTCACAACAACAAGTGCTTTTCATTTAATATGTAACACGGTGCAGATTGCAAAACTATTTTTTTTTATTTTCTTACTTACCCTCTAAAAGTGACTTCCACATTCAAAATTAATTTCTTTACGTTACACGTCCACTTTGGGTCATTGAAATTCATATGTATACTAAATTTTAACCTAATCGATCGTATAGATTCAGAGCAAATTAGTTGTGACAGACAGACGAGTGAACCTATAAGAATTTCGCCGTTTTTCATCCAGACGCACGGAAACCTAATTGTAGAAATTTTTATGGTTTTTAGGGTTCGGATATCAAAATTGTGATACGAAATTAAAAGAAAATCTATCACAGCTAAGCTAAATATGCTTTAAAAGTAAACGAGTAATAATGGACTAATAAATGGAATAAAAAATAATAACATCCTTAATGTACTGATTATTAACATTAAATTAATAACAGTGTTTACGTTCGAATAAGCCATTGTAGTGGGCAGCTCTCGGCGGTACGGGGTTTGAGTAAAATATGTTTGGAAACAAGTTTACAATATAGGCAATAATTATCATTCTAAGGAACACAAAAACAATAACAAGTAGTTTATATTTAACGATCGTCTTCTTGCAAAATCAAAATAAAATACGCGTCTCACTGAACATTTGCTTATTTGTCGAAACGAAAATAAAGTAAAGTTTGTATGGGAGCGCTTAGGTAGAGCGACGAGATTTAAGAGGGTGAGTAAAAGACGTTAAAACAAATCGCGCGGGTGAGACCATCACCAGTTAGTTGAATATATATACCTTTTTTACCATATCATAGAATCCAATAGACATAGACGTACGAGTATGTAACATATATTCAACTCCTTAAAGCAAATATTCTGAGTAAATTGGTGCTAAATTAACGGTTCTATTAAAACAACCGAGATTAACATTAACAATTGTCAAAGTTGGTGCACTTTTATTTGCCAAAAAAAATCCTATAATTATCCACATCCGCTTATCATAAAATTTGCATTATACTAATAATTAAAGGAATAACGGATGCATCTCTGACGGTCTTAGATTTTATCCATCCGCCAAGTAACGGTAGGAACTGATGTCCGTTTCATTGCACATAAAAAAACCAGCTAATGCCACGATGTTAAATAAAACCGTTACAAAGATTTAATCCTAATTAACCCCAATCCTTACTATAGTATCAAAAATAGTAGGTACCTAATGTATAACTCGCTTTGCGAGAAGAATTAACAGCTTTTTTCCGTGATATCGTCAACATGTACTTTCGAAGTTGGACTCGCGCACCGAGGGTTCCGTAAAAGGTACACTAGGTAAACTGTATTTAGGGACAAACTTAACTTTACGGTTAAAAAACAATAATCGACATAGTACGCGGTTAGTTCAATCAATTTCATCTCATTCAATCAAAATCAGTTTATAATTGCAAAAAAAACGGTTTTTTTTTATTTTAGGTTTATTTTTTATCGCATTGACTAAGAAGCTTGATCGGTCACTTAAAGTTGTAGAAAAAGCCACTTTGTGACCGTAGATATATATAGTATTTGATATTAATTTCAACTTGATACCTTCACGCGTTCTTGAGTAAAAGTGTCTTGTCAGACAAACTGATAAACATTTTTTTAATTTGTTATATTTAAAAATAACAAATTTCGGATTTTTTCATATATCTGTAATGTAACAACTTGCTTCATGTGAAATTTTATGATTCTAGGACAACATGCAAAAATATGCGTCAAAAATGGCCGTTTTTTTTAATGCGTTATTTTAGAAGCTTGATTTTTTTACAGCCTCAAGGGACAATTTACCTTAGTATTTGGTATTAATTTCAACTTGATACCTTTACGCGTTCGTGAGAAAAAGGATCTTGATAGACAGACGGACAACAAAAGAGTTTCTTTTTTCTGCTTTTAACTGTTTAACATCAAAATTCTCGTACAATTTTCATTCCCTATTTGCCCTATAGTAAAGGATTTTCCAAAAACTGAAATACATGTTAATCATAATTTTCAACTTAAAGGCCAAATACCAATTTTTATGAATTTAACTTCAAATCACACAAACTTTCTGTCCCTTTTGCATATACTCGCTGACGTTATAAACGAAACCTTTGTGCAAAACTTTAAGTCTCTAGACCCAATTGTTTAAGCTGTGCGTTAATATATCAGTCAGTTAAACAAATCTACTAGCATTTTCGCGCGACTTCATTCGCGTGATCTTTTGCAAAAAAAAACTTTTAACTGTTTATGGTTAAACCTACAAAAATATCTGAATTCTTATAAAAATTGTCATCCACTGTTTAGCCTCTAGGGGATAAATTTTAATATATATAAATATAACTTCAAACCTTTAATTCAAATATAAATTTTTATGCATTTAGCTTTAAAATTTACGGATTTCCATACAAACTTCTAACCCCTATTTTACCCCTTTACGGCAGAGTTTAAAGACAATGATTTTTAAACAATTAGTCCTATATGTCATGACCTACGCAGCTGAAACTTTTATAGCGAGGCTAGTTTACAAACTTAATGTTACCCAGTGCGCGATGGAACAAGATATGCTTGGAGTTTTTCTAAGGGACCGATTCCTAAATGAGGACTTTCGGAAGAAAATTAAAGTCACTGAAAAAGCTTGTAGAATCAGCAAGCTGTACTGGCAGAGGCTAGCTAAATCAACAGGCTCAAAGTAGTGGTTTGCTAAAGGACAAACAGCCATTGGAGCAGACGTATCCTAGAGTCGGACTGCGTATTGGAAAGCAAAGCAAGGGTCTATAGATTTGTTTTAAATCGGTTATGTAGTTTTTGGATTAATCCATTACAAACAAAAAACCAAATCTTTACTCTTTATAATGTTAGTGAAGATGTTGATATAGCCATAAAGTCATAAAACAAGGTTGGTTAGTTGGTGCTGGGTGCCTTTTATAACTGTTTTAACCGTCGAGTGCCTAGAGAAATCGACACAACATGGATACAACGGTACCCTTTTAAATCCAACTTCGTATTTTACATATTAGGTTTTTACAAAAATGGATAATAAAATTATATGAATACTTCAGAACAATTATTGTTCAGAGATAAATAGATATATGGAATTTTTATTAGACTTAATTTTCATAGCTGTCGATTATATTAACTACAAGGTATTCTTTATTCCTTATTTTATTATAAGGAAATATAGGTGTGTAATTACTAAGTAGCAATAGGGCAAAAACAATGTTCGTGTCTCACCTCTTACACTAATCGTTACTCGTGATTTAATGTCGCAAGTTTATAAAATGAGTTGATTGAAAGACGACTAATATGATACTAGTTTTAATTTCTTCATTTGATAATTAAAGTAGTGGAGTGGAGTAGTAGAGTGGAGGAGCGGGAGTTCAAAAAAAAATTATAAGGTTTCGTTTGTAGTTGTAAAAGAGTACCTACCTACTTACACGTTTCGCAAACACTGTATACTTATACATACCCACACTATAATAATTATTATAACTTTTTTGCTTCTTTTTTCAGATAAACTTAAGATGTAGCATACCAAATGGCAAATATAAACAGAAACGCGAAGTATTTACCGTTAGCTATTAAAGAGTTTCGCAGTATGTGGCATACTTGGCTGCAGTGTCAGGTCAAGATCATGTTATTGACCTTATAGGTGCTAAAAATCAATCAAATAAGCCGAAGACTTTGTATCTGCCAGAAATCAGTAAAAAGTACCGTAGTAAATTGCTACACTAGGTCAAGGTCACTATATTTTTAATGTCATTAACAGTTTAAAGTGAATTCAAATCAGTTTTTATTGCCTTTTTTCATCGTCCCAAAATGCATATTCATTTATAAAATGCCAGTGAAGTTATAAAATATTTTTTTGGAATATAGCACTTTCTGATAGTAACTAAAACGTTCTGAGTATCGGAATGTCTATAGTTAAGAATATTAATATTAATATTAAGAATATTATTAAGTATAAAAAAGATGTACCTACAGATACACCTTAAAAATAAAGGATTTTTTTTAATAAATAAGTAAATTTTGAATTAAATTTTCAGTGAGTAAATTAATTAAAAGATATAGATACAGCAATTTAATTCCAATGTCTGATATTGGCAAAAACATAATACTATAAACTCTTCTTAGTAAAAAAATATAGTTTGTGACAATTTTTGATTTATTTTTATAATGGTACATATTATTTAGCTGAAACCTTATAATATTGCTCAATACAAAATCTAGGGGTGTTATTAACAAATTTTCAATACAAATAATAATACTTGAGTTATTATTAATTAATATGCTTTTCGCCCATACTATACGTTCATATTCCGCGTTGTATGCTCAATCTGTCTGGCTTAATACTCCCTTTTAATACGAATTCAAAAGTCAGTACAATGTTTCAATACACAAAAGGCATTTTGGGAATTGATCGACTGATATGTTTATCTACATTTAAAGAAACAATGAAGAAGAAATTGATAAAACAAATCGCTGAAGTGAATAAAAATTAGTAGACTGCTTTGCTTAATACTGTACCGCAAAGTATCGTAGGCAGTAGATACTTATTTGCAATTTATTTTATGTCATATTGTTGTATTTTCAAATTGTTATCACTTAGGTTAGGTTATATAGTCTACACGTAAACAACCTGCTACGATTAAATATAAGCATAATATTTACATCGATTAATAATTGAGTTCTCTATCTTTCCGACTGAAAATACTTTGTGTTCCTTATAAGTTTCTATGTTACCATGTTTTCGATATTTGAATGCACAGTTAATGCCAATTTTTTTAAATATTTTACTTTAAATGTAGCGTAGATACTTAATAGGTACCTATATAAAAGCATTACCTTAAAGTGTGAGCGCGATTTCTTGATACTGGAAAAACGACACTACTTAATTTAAAAACTTACAATATTTTTTAATAAAATGGCGCGAAATGTACACTTTTTCTTCTTTACTAGTTAAGGCACGGTGGTACAGTGTTAGCTCTATGGTGACTATCTTCTGACTGAGCGAACTTTCATTGCGACCACACAACACAATAACCCAAAATTAACTTAAAATTTAGGTAAACCAGCTTTTGGTGAAAGTCTTTCTCGTTTTTATTATCTTTTACAGACTAATTGGTTCAATTTTGATAATATAACCACTATTTAAGTTATTTATTGGATTACACAAAATATAAAGCGGGATAACAAGATAAAACTAAACTGCATGCGGGTTCTGTATGTGATTTATTTATCTAAGTTATTTTAGAAAGTACCTACGTTAGTTAATTCTACTAGTTGAGGGTGGTTCACTGGTTTAAACATTTTCTTATTGTCTTACTATTGACACAACCGATGTTATTCTAATTCATTCATGTAATGATTTTCATTGTTTTACGGTGACCAGTTTTTTTCTGTTGGCATAAACTCAATTATAATATTTATATAAATATATAAATATCAATACTATTACAAAAGAAATTTAAACTATTAACAATTCGCTACTTAAAATGTGTTATTTATTTATTGCTAACTTTTATAGGCGCAAAATGCATATTTATTTATAAAATAGCACTATAGGTATATTTTATAATAAGTTTGTAGATAGGTACCGAACAAGAACCCTAATTAATTAAATATATGAATTCAATAAAATCCCTTTTAACTCCGACCTCTGACACAGCTTATTACGAATACCGGGGCCCAAACCATTGTGATTTTCCATCCCCAGAGAAGTTTTCTTTTGTAAATACTTCTTGCCACATTTTAACTATCACCGAATTTATAATTATAGTGATATTATTCGTAAGTCTAATAGTGTTTTTTTTATACCACTAAGGTGCCACACAAGCTAGCGGTCCGCCCGATAGTAAGCGGTCACCGTAGCCTATGGACGCTTGTAACACCAGGAGTATCACTCGTGCGTTGCCGACCCTTTAGAAATCTAATAACTCCTTTCTTGAAGAACCCCATACAGTAGTCCTTGGAAAAACCTTGGCAGGGAACTCATTCCACAACCTCAGCGTTCGCGGGAGGAAGTTTCTCTGAAACCGCACTGTACGCGACCATTTCGATTCTAAAGTGTGAGAATGAATTCCCTGCCGATGGCGAGCGGTGCGATGGTAGAAAGTAGCCGTGGACATCATTTCGAAAAATTCCTCAGAACACAACCCATTGTACCTACTTGCGGAAGTTTGGCATAGAAGAAAAATAGCCACGTGTGGTTCGATTTCAAAGAGGCAGTCCGAAAATTCATAAAAAATTTCAAGTTTAAAATCTACATTGGAAGGAATTGCATTTTCAAAAATTGGAAAACCTAGTAGAGCCAATGTGGTTTTATTAACAGGGACGATGTTTGGAGTTATCGAATTCAAGTTGTCAAGAATTGTTTGTTTTTGATGTAAAGAAATGTGTTTTAAAAAAAATACCTCACATTTTCCAAAATTTAGTGACAATTTGACAATCTTGGTCTTAAAATGTTGAATGATGTTTTGGAGATCCTCCAACACAGAAGACGCAGCCACTCTAATAGAACCGTTGAACCGAATTGCAGAGTATGAATAGCTCAAGACTGTTCCCAATAAGGTCCCTGGCCTCTAACGCACAAGCACCGCAAGGAATTGAATGGAAAGTACTATTTTTTTGTAAAATAGGTCACGGATGACAACTGTCAGAGTCCTATAGGTATGTTTGATGTTTGATTTAGATATTCAATCAAGTAATTTTAATTCAAGTATTTTAAAAGGATATGCACTATCAGGCAGCCTTCACGTCTAATGCTTTAAAATAGATATATATTTGTAAATGACTGAAATCAGTTTTTATCTGTCTGAGTTCCACAGTTTTGATTTACGTACTTAACAAACAAAAGTCGGCCAAGTGCGAGTCGAAAACGGCAAAAAAGTCACGAATGTTGTACCGGAGCCCCTCTTAAATATTTGTTTTATTTTAATTTAAATATTTATTTTTAAAGTGACTAATAATAATAATAATATACTTTATTGCGCATATAGAATACAAAACAATTAAACAATAAAAGTAATAACGAATTGGCGGTCTTATCGCTAATGAGCGATCTCTTCCAGACAACCTTTGGGTAGAAGAGACTTTATAAAATTATTGAGTAGAATGTGCTAAGTGAAAGGTAACAATATAAGTATACATTTATAGCAATAGCTTAATTTATATACATATGAATAATAAATAATACTAATACGTACAAACATCTAAACAAAATAAATATATATATATCAAATACATAACAAAAAATAAAAATAAATACACAAACTACATACATCTTAAATAATATAGATGAATAAACAGTGTTGCTGAGACAGCTTAAATTTTTAAGTAATGTGTGATTACGAGATTTTTAAATATTCTTAAAGTTTGTGCTTTGTTGACATCAAAGGGTAAACTATTCCATAGCCTTATGGGTGTGACAGTGAATGAGTCATTATATGCTTGCGAATAATGTGTTGGGGTTTTCAGCATCATGTTTGTAGTGGCGCGATGAGCTGTAGACCCTATACAATTGAAACGCTCTTTCCAGTATAACGGAGTAGACGGATTGAACAGTACGTTGTAGAGAAGAAACAGAAAATGAGTATTCCGGCGAAGGCGAATTGGGAGCCACTTGAGTTTTAATCGAAATTCGGATATATGATCATATTTACGTAAACCAAATATGTATCTAATACATAGGTTCTGGAGTCGCTCAAGCTTATTTAATTGCTCCTCAGTAAGGTCAAGATAGCTAGCATCCGCATAATCAAGGACAGGTAGCAGTAGTGATTTAACCAGTGCAATTTTAGTGGCATTGGGCAAGAAGTTACGCAATCTGCTAATAGATTTAGCTGTAGCAAATATTTTTCTGCTAACTTCTTTTAATTGTGGTTCCCACGAAAATGTCTGGTCTATGATGATGCCCAAGTTTTTTACAGCTTCGCTATATGGAATGACTGTTCCATTAATACTCACTTTAGGAAGATTTTGTAAATTAATCTTAGATATCATTCTTGAAGTACCCACAATGATAAGTTGCGTTTTATTTGGATTTACGTTTTGACGGTAAGAGGTACTCCAATCCATAATGCGAGCAAGATCGTTATTTATAATCGCAACTGCACTTCTTAGTTCACTAACAGGAACCTGAGTATATATTTGAACATCGTCTGCATATAGATGGTAGAGAGAAGATAAATTAGATGTTATATTATTAATGAAAATAGCAAAGAGAAGTGGAGACAACACGCCACCTTGCGGGACACCAGCATTGGTGTAGCACCAAGTAGAGAAGGAATCATCTACCTTGATCCGCTGCCGGCGCCCACGCAAGAAACTTTGAAACCAGTCGATTGCTGTTGGAGATATGTTAAGCGAACTTAAAAGTGAAAGTAGTATATAAAAGTCAACAGTGTTAAAGGCGTTGCTAAAATCTAATAGTGTTAGCACTGTGACTTTTCTGTTTTCTATACCGAGACGAATGTCATCAGAGATTTTGACAAGTGCAGTAACCGTACTACTTATGTCCAGGACGAAAACCAGATTGAAGGGGATTTAGTAAGTTATTTTTAGTGAGGAAATGACACAGCTGTTCACGACGACAAGTGACTAATATAACTAAATATTCTGTAAATATTTTAAGTGTCTACATGTTGCCGCTATAAATTCAAATTCAAATTCAATTTAATTTATTCAGTTTAGGCTACAATAATTGAGCACTTATGAATGTCACTAAGCCATCGGTTCGTAAGTCTACAGGGCGGGAGACCTTGTACTGAGAAGAACCGGCAAGAAACTCAGCAAGGGCATTTCTTTTCTCCCTTTCTCTTTCAGCGTCCAATTAAAATATTGGAAAATGCCCTCCCTATCATAAAAGGACACTTTTCATTACAAACATAAAAAAACATGAAATATAAAGCACAAGCACAACATAAAAAAGTATCTAATATAAACAAAAGACAGTTTATGTATTCATCACTAAGGAATAATCAATGTCTTACAGTATTAATAAACAAAACAAAAAAGTAAGACTAAATACTAAGAATACAAAGAAGTTTGCAAGAGCAGACCAGCCTCCACAGGCGGCACCCGTTCACGAGTATGACACATGAATCAGCCATCGCTTCGCTCAACCATGTTTTAGGGAACGTAACGACCCAACACACACGCCACCACCGCAGAGACACTTTGAGAGAGCATGACACACTCAAGCAAATCCAATAAAACTTCGATTGTACTAGTTACAATGTGTGTAGTAAAGGAACAAAATATAAGAGGAGAAGATTGGAAGGTTCGTAATGCTTTACTACCGAGAAGCAACGGCAATAAACTCACTAGTTAATCTTTTATACATCATATAAAAATACAATATAGCCTTACACTAGGTAATAACATAATATACAATGTTTTAATTTAAAAAAAAATTATTTCAAATGCCCCAATACAAATCAATCAAGTTCTAATTTTTCCAAGCATTTTTATCATTTATGTATTCATCTACTTTGTAATAGCTTTTTTTCATTAAACTATCTTTGACATATATTTTAAATTTATTTGAGGGTAAATTAACCACATGTTCTGGAATTTTATTGTAGAAAAATATACTTTGTATTGCGAAAGAGCTATGTACCTTCTGAAGACGACATTTTGGAACTACCAATTTATCCTTATTCCTTGTATGAACACTGTGGAGGTCACTATTTTTAGCAAATAAGTGACAATTTTGGCGTACATACATTATACAAGCAAAGATATATTGGCAAGGAACAGTTAAAATATCAATTTCCCTAAATAGTTCCCTAAGCGAAATACGAGGTCCTAATTTATAAATTGACCGTACTGCTCTCTTTTGCAAAATAAAGACTGTATCAATGTACTGTGTAATATCGAGCAACATCGAGCAAAAAAATTACGTTTGTTGTTGAATTTATTTTATCCTGTTTTTTAGTATTTGTTGGTATAGCGACAACAGAAATACATCTTCTGTAAAAATGTCAACTGCCTAACTATCACGGGTCATGAGATACAGCCTGGTGACAGACGGACGGACCGACGTCTTAGTAATAGGGTTCCGCTAATTACCTTTTGAGTACGGAACCCTATAAAACAGGCAACCTTATTAACATGTAGATAGTACAGTTATTGTCTCCGAATACCAAAACAATGTTTCTTGATAAATAAAAAAAAACCCTATTGAGAGTAACTGTCAGTCTCGTAGTTTTGATTTAGTTACTTATGTATTTATTTTTATGTATTATTTTCCTTTTGTACCAATTTTAATATTTTTACTACCTCCATTCCATTAAAAAGTTAGCTAACATTTCGCGCATTTACTCTCTAAAAAACGAACGTCATTATGTTCAAAAGAAACTGCAACAAAGGAGTCCGAAACCACTTTTTAATAAAATAATAAAAATTAAAAAATATTTACAATGGTATATGGAGTATAGTACTGTCAAATAAGATACATTTTTAGGTTAAAAAAACATTAATTGGTAGTTTTGAATTTTGGTGTAGGCACAGGTTCATAAAGGCCTTCTGTTTAACATACTAAAAGTCCCCATCTAATGCGCTCTCGCCGCCATCTTGGAAAAAAGTTTCCTTTTTTTAGTGTTTTGCTTATATCTCTGTGATTATTTTGCTGGTACGGAAAAAAATTATATGAACAAACTATAGCTTATTAAATATCCTACGAAAAAGCTTTTGTGCATTATTATTGTATCTCTAGTATTTTTTATTATTACAATCCGGCGTTAAAGAGAAAAAATGTTTTTTTTTTTCAGCCGTTATACCGTTTGTCATCTGTTTACTCCAAAATTGTTCAAATATTATATATTATTATAATATAATATTCTTAGATTTATTCCGTGAGAGAGAGAGAAAGAGAGAGTGATAGATGAGAAGGCGAGAAAGAAAGAAAAAGGAAATGGGAGGGAAGAACTGCATTATGTGACATGATGTGTATGGCTGGGTCGGAACGTGTTTTGGGAGCACTTAGTAGGTATAAGTACTACCAAAAGCCACGACTGGCTATCAATACCGAAAAGCCATGACCAGGCATCAGCTGATCAAAGTCTCGTAGGTATGCTTCGCTTCACATAAAGACTTATTCCGATTTACGTGAGTTTGTGTGTAAATGTATATAGTTAGCAAGCACCGTTTATAGTACTGCACAATACTACCATGTACGATAGCAAAGTTCTGTGCAGGCTGATTAACATACTCAAATTTATCATTGTAGCTATAAAGCCAGCTACTCTCTTTAACCTTAATGATAGCCACAGGCTGGAAATACTTGACATAGCGCTTTAACAGAACACAAGCCTAAGTTTCTTTATCTTGCTAGACGGATTTTGTTTTAACCTTCTTACCGTTATACATAATAACTCTATAACTACTATCCGACAAAGGCCATGTGAAAAGTCTAGTAGCTCAAACAAAGATAAGAAAGCTCCTAAAAGCTTATCAGCTTACAGCAACTAGATCTCATCATTCTTATCCATCGAATCTCTTACCAGTCACTAAGTTAAGCTACTATCAGCGAGTGCTCCAAACAAGCGTTCACCGGTGTCCGGGGACCCATAGTTACTAATAAGAGAGCCTAACGCCGCACGGCGACAACGTAGCAATTAAAAGTAGAGACTAAGGAATAGACTCCTTCTACAAAAGTGCCTACAGGTGTACTTTGTCTAAGCAGTCAAGAGAACCTGGTGGAAGGGATCTAGCCCGGCCTTCAGGCTTACTGGAGCTATAAAGCTATTGTAGTCGACAACCTGAGTGCCATGCCTCGCTTCAAACGTCTAAATTAATCCCTGCGTTTGACGACTACTAAAAGCAGATTGCTTACAAAAAACTTGTAATGCTTGCTTAGCACTAAACCAGCAGATACCAATCATGTCTTCGAGGTAGACAGAGAGGTCAAAAGAAGATGCGCTCTCTCGCCGCTTGCCTCTCTACCTCCTGTAATTGTAGAAAAAGTTCTGCAGTCTATCAAAATTAAGGTTACCCCTGATTATTATATTAATAGGTATTTTTAATGGGACGAAATCGAACTATATTTTTTTGCGGCTTAGGGTAAAAACGTTGTGAGCCCTCGTGATATAAGTCATTTAGTTAACTAAACGCTTTCAGTAAACTTTACAGCACGGTTACGTAATTTCATAGACACTGACCTCTTCACCAAAGTCATTTCGGTTTTTGAGCAACAGAGGCACTGCATCACGGATTTCACGGAGCACTTCTAAACCTATAGGAGCGTCATTTTTCGACATGGCAAAACCGTTCAATGAATACACCTTTAGATTTATAAGCTGTTCCACTAAACACTGAGATCGCTCTAAACTGGTTTCTATTTTAAGCACCTGCTTATAGTACCTTGCGAGTGACTGTTGGGTGACAGATTCGATGATCTCATCAATTTTAGAAATCTATTGAGAGCAGGGATGAGATCTAGTTGTGGTAAGCTTTCTTGAATTTGTCCCAGTTTATCACAGTCTTTGTGGCAGTGGCTTCGTAGTCCTGAGGCCCAAGGGACAATATAACCAATATAACCAAGAGATTGTTAGAGCAATGTTCATCAAGCACTTCTATGGAGCGCAAACTTAGGCTATTGTTCTGTATTCACGCTGTGTCGAATATGTCCAGTCTATGTTATAAGGGCGTAGTTAGTAGCAGTCATAATGTTAAAATTGATTGTTTGTTTATCAGTTCTCCGCAGGATAGGTGGTTTTTGTCGAAATGCGACGCGATGATGATCGGCTGATGGCCTGTCGGTCTAGCCTATTGGCTAATTTTACTTATGAAGCGTACCCGAAAGACGTTCCGCCCTGCTATACACATCATGTCGCATAACGCATCTGCCCCTTTATTATCCCTTCCCTCTCGCTCTCTCTTTAACCATTTCTGTCGGTCTTTCTATCTCTAGGTAGTGCCAAGGAATAAGTTTTTTAAGATATATATGAATGATTTAAGAGTAAACAGCAACAAAACGGTATATCGATAGCAAAAATATAAAAAAAAATCTTTTCATTGTCATATTACAGCTAAAGTATTAGAGATACATAAATATTATAATTTAGCTTTTTTATAAGAAATTTAATAAGTTTTATACTTTTATATTTTTATACACGACTTTATCGTATTAATAATTATTGCCGAGCTATAAGCAAAAAACTAAAAAAGGGTACCTTTTTTCCAAGATGGCGGCGCGAGGGCAAAAGGTATCGATGGGGACTTTTAGTATGTTTAATGAGAAGTTGTGATGAACATGTACACAATTCAAAACTCTACTAATTAATGTTGTTTCGTTTTCTAATTTTTTTTTTTTTTTTTATACCACTAAGGTTGCAAACAAGCCTACGGTCCGCCTGATGGTAAGCGGTCACCGTAGCCTATGGACGCTTGCAACACTAGGGGCATCACTCGCGCGTTGCCGACCTTTCAGAAATCTAATAACTTCTTTTTTGAAGAACCCCATACTGTAGTCTTTAGAGAAAACCTTGGCAGGGAGCTCATTCCACAACCCAAGGGTTCGCGGGAGGAAGTTTCTCGGAAACCGCACTGTACGCGACCATTTTGGTTCCAAAGTGTGAGAATGAATTCTCTGTCGATGGCGAGCGATGCGATGGTAGAAAGTAGCCGTGGGCATCATTTCGAACAATTCCTCAGAACACAATCCATTGTACAAGCGGTAGAACACACACAGGGAGGCAAAGTCTCTCCTCAGACTTAAGGGCTCGATACCGCAAGTGAGTTTGGGATCGTCGACAATTCTCACAGCCCGTCGTTGAACCGAGTCAAAAGGGCCAAGCTGGTATCCGGGTGCACCCGCCCAGAGATGGCAGCAGTACTCCATATGGGGCCGGACTTGCGACTTGTAAAGTAGCAACCTTTGCCCCGACGTGAAGTACTGCTTCGCTCTGTTGAGTACACCAAGTTTTTTGGACGCCAGCTTTACCTTGTCTAGCAAATGATCTCGGAACTGAACATCGCTGGAGATGTCAACGCCAAGGATCCCAATGCTCTTGGAGATGGAGAGGGGAGTGTTCTGGAATTGTGGGACCACAGTGAATGGGGTTTTCTGAGCAGTGAACGCGCATTGATGTACAGTGGAAACAGCGTAGGAGACAGCACAGAGCCTTGCGGGACACCAGCATTAATGTCCATGCTATCAGAGCAACTACCGTCAACTACGGCTCGTATGCTTCTGCCGGACAAAAAGCTAGCCACCCATTTGCACAAACCCTCGGGCACTCCGTAAGAAGGCAACTTCGATAGAAGACCCCGGTGCCAGACCCGATCGAACGCCTTCGCTATGTCTAGGCTACATGCCAATGCCTCCCCCTGACTCTCAATGGCTAGAGCCCATCGGTGTGTGAGATACACTAGAAGGTCACCAGTTGAGCGACCGTGGCGAAAGCCATATTGACGGTCACTGATCTGGTCGTGTTTTTCTAGGTATCTCAAAAGCTGTGTGTTGATCACACGCTCCATTACCTTGGAGAGGAGAGAGGTTATAGCGATAGGCCTGTAATTCGATGGATCTGATCTATCGCCCTTTTTGGGCACCGGGTGCACATTCGCAGTCTTCCATGAAGACGGAAATTGCCTAGTGTGGTAGGAAAGCGTGAAGAGGCGCGTGAGTACAGGACATAACTCAGGAGCACACTGCTTAAGCACCACTGCTGGTATGCCGTCTGGCCCACTTGACTTATGAACGTCTAGGGAAAGCAACGCCCGCCGGACCTCGCGCTGTGTTATAGAGATTTCCGGCATGGTCTTACCGCACCACGGTAAAGTAGGTGGTACAGCGCCTTCGTCGTTCACATTCGAGTTAGAGGCAAAGAGACTGCCCAATAGATCGGCTTTCTCTTTTGCACTGTGGGCCAAGTCACCATCGGTCTTTCGCAGTGGTGGTAATGATGACTGGCAGAAGTTCCCCTCGGCAGCTTTAGCAAGCGACCAGAAAGCACGACTACCAGAAGGATAGCTCGCAAGTCGCCCCCCTATTTTGCCGATGAATTGGAATTTTGCTCTGGCAGTTGCTTTCTTACTGAACCTCGAGGCAGCATTTAATTTGCGTTTTAACTCAGAAATATTCGGATCCTTATTATTACGAGCCGTGGTCCAAGCCTCATACGCAGTTTGCTTAAGAGTTTTAGCTTCTCTGCAAGACCTATTAAACCACGGTCGTTTTTTGACGCCGGCAGCTACTCGCAGGTTAGGAATGAAACATTCCATACCAGCGAGGATTGTCTCAGTGACTGCGGCTGCGCAGACGTCAGGATCTTCTGAGCTATAGCAGATCTGCCTCCACGGGTACGATGCATAGAATTCTCGCAATCCATCCCAGTCTGCCGACTTATAATGCCACACACGACGCCAATTAGTTAGCCCAGAAGGATCAGGTTGTGTGCATGACATTTGAGTCCGGACGAGACAGTGGTCCGAGGAGCCAAGAGGCGCATCCACTGAGACGGAGTATCCATCCGGACGTGTAGTCAGCAGAAGGTCCAGTAAGGAGCTTGTATGGTCCTCTATATCTGGTATTCTCGTTGGAGAAAGTACCAGCTGAGAGAATCCATAGGTCAGAGCAAATTCATGAGCAGATATCCCTGCATAGTTAGCATAGAGAACTGAGCCACTCACGATGGTGGGCGTAAAAGTCTCCCAAAATAACTAATTCTGCTGTAGGATATTGCTCTAGAACTTTGTCAGTCGTCAAACGCAGGTGCGTGAAGAGTCGAGTTACGTCCGTGTCACCGCTATGAGACCTGTATAGGCACGCATAGATACGAGTGTGGCCCCCATGATCTACGCGCACCCACAATATCGACAGGTCCCTGTCTTCAAGGCTATGAAGTCGGCGACAGCAGATATCCTCCCGGACGAACATACATACACCGGCACGACTCAAAAAATTGTGCTCGAGTTTGTAGCCGGGATAACGAAGGTATGATGTGTCGGCCGGGCAGGATATCTGCGTCTCCGTTAGAAAAAGAAAGGTTGGCTGCGCAGTCTCAAGATGGTGATGGACTGCGTTAAGATTTGCGTGAATACCCCTTATGTTGCAAAAATCCACATTATATGTGGATGGAGTAGCCGCTGTCAAAACTCTTTCCTTTTTTCTGTTCCTGGCCATTTTTTTTGAAGTTACTTAGACTAAGGATGAGGATTCACTGCACAGACAGCTTAGAAGACAAAAAGTTGCGGTACTAAGACTGCCGAAGCTCAACACAGATGATACTGTTGCTGGCACGGCGGGCGGAAGGGCCCCTGATCCCCCTCTGTTGTAGTAGCCGGGTCCACTCCGGTCTCCTTCTCCGGCACGACTACTACTTCAGAGACTTTACACAGGTTGGCGGATCTGCCTCCCAGGGCGGAGATTAAGTGATCCCTGGGTTCGGGAACCCGTTCAACCTGCGGGCGGCCAGCGGTCAGCCGTTTCATCAGGTCTCCCTGACCGCCGAACCAGCACGCCGCGTCTACGCCGAGCAATGACAGCAACAAGCACCGTCGGTCCTCCGCTGTCCGCGCAGCGAATCCTCAAAGAGAGAGCTCTGGCAACCTTACTCACCGCCAGGAACACAACACTACTCAATGTTAGTGTTATTGTGGCCGCGGTTTTCTGTAAGGTGGAGGTACTTCCCCAGTTCGGGCCGCTCATTCGAGCAAGTACTCGCTATGCCCCGCTTTATTTGTTCGGGCAGCTTATTCGGGCGAGTACTTGCAGTGCCCTACCTCTCTTACACTTATTAATAGGAGAGTCGCACTGTTGGATGCGGTTTCATACTAATTTAATGACGATTGAACAGAATTCGCAGGAACCATCTCGATACTCAGAGTACAGTGTGATCAAAGATTAAAAACTACAGTCACCGTATTATAATTCTGTGAATTGACACAACACTAGCGAGAGACATCAGAAAAAAATGTTGCACTGTACGTCCAGAGGTTTCGTCAAACGCGACGCGGTGCTGTCGGAACATGTACCAAAGTCAGTTTTCAGTTCCCGGCAGTGTCAAGTATTCCCCATATTCATGGCGCTTTTGGTTTAATTCATGCTGCCCTTTCCGTTTTTTGCTGACCAAAACGAAAGAAGCACGTAGCTTTTACGTCTGAATAGCTCGACATTTTCTTTCAACATGACTCGAGCAGTCACGCCGAGTGCGACGGGTAGGCCGATGCGATGCTAGCGTCGCGTCGCCGTGCCGCCCCGTCTGCGATTTCGTGATTTGCCTCAACTCCTACTCAAATACCAAAGGCAAGCTCAACAACTAATCTTTAATTGATAAATTATAATTATAATATAATATAAATACCTTTTCAGAACAAACATTTATTGGGGATAACCTTCCATGTGTAGAGGGGTTCCTAATTTTTTTCTGAACGGACTATGCAGTTGGCTGATACAGACTCTGAAGGGGTCTTATCCCCTTTAGTGCCCAACGCTCAAAGGCTCCCCACGGGGGGAGCCTAGGCTTGGGTTGTCACTCTTGGGGTCGTCCTTTCAACCAGCGTAGCGTTCCTAATTATAAAGTGTGTCATGATGTTGGCGCACAATCGGTCCTTTGATCATTTACCTATTTCATTATCAGCCCACCAAGGTTCTCAAGCCACCCATTGTTAGTGTTCGGGGAGCAGAGCCTCCAATATTTTAGTAATTTCCCGGAATCGGCTTCCTACAAATACTCCACTGCTAAATATAGGCCTCACCTAAGGTGGGCCCTTAACAAAACGCTTCCATCATCATATGGGTATGACGCAGGGGTAGGATGGAAAACTTTCGCCTTCAAGCTTTGCGGTATGGACAACGTTAAGACGTAAGGAAGCTCCTTGAATCCCGTCCAACCTAAATGTTATTCTCTTATCTTTCATTGTTGTACTTGTATTTGCCTACTTGTACTTGTCTGAGGTAAGCATATTTTTGAATAACTTTAAGGAGCACACACCTTTAGGTTATTAAAAATTGATGGATATTAAGTCCTAAACTGACGCAGACACTTAGAATCACTTTTGTCTGTCATTACTTTATTTGAAGGCCTATACGTCGAGTTTATTATATTAATATTATTTATATGTTGTTCTTTCCAGTTACAAGTCTTAAAGACCTTTTTTAGTAGTTTTGAAATTTGGGAATGTGACATTTTCAGAGGTCTTGTATGACAATATTTTTATTTACATACATATCGCCACTCATCTTTCTTATAGTCCACAAAGGCATGACACAGGTGCTTGGAATTCGTTCAAAAAGACAAGAAGATTTTGAAGAATAGGATCACAATGCTTCTGCTCTACGCCTCTGGATTCTTACTTTCATGAATGTAAACATTAAAGTGCCTCTATTGCCATTTTTTCCCTTAAGTATATGTTTTTGCCATGTTAAAACATTTATGCTAGCAACAAAACTTACCAAATAATTTACCAAATATAGCTTACAACTTGTTTACCTATAGCACATTTTTGTTATTCGCATTGTTCAAGCAAATAAGAAATCATAAATGACAATAAGCGGCACTAGTGGACGTCAGAAATCCTCTTAAGAGGTCTCATTACTGTAAAGCCAAGTGTATTTAATAAGTGAAATGCTGCTGCCTGTTATTGGCTGAAGGACTATAGACGCCGAACGCTTTTTCAGTGAATACAATGGCATCGTTACATTCGGGTCGTACCAAAGGGAGTCAAATATAAACTTATTCATGACTGTACTTTGACCATTTGAAAATCTGACCTTCTGAAAGTAGAGGAAATGTTAGCATTTAATTAGGCACATATATTTATTAAGGTCATTCTTTGAAGGTTTATTTTTTTTAACCTCTTATTTTGTATTTAATAAAAAAATACATTTTAAATGATAATAAGTTGTTTCATTTTATGAATGCTTAATTTTTGCGAAAATTGAAAATTAAAAAAATATATGCGAAATTGCAATTTATTTGTGAAAAATGGGTTCGATTTCCGAGAAACTTTGTGTTTGTCATGAATGTTTTCTATATATATTTACAAAAATGTATATGTTTGAATCCGTTGTCTGGCATCCAAAGTTCAAGCTTTGCTTAGTTTAGGACTAGATGGCGCTGTGTTTAATCTTCAAACATATTAATTATATAAAATAAAATAATAAGAAAACAGGAAATTATTTAATTTATTATTATATTTATCCATTTAGTTACAGTTTTTGTAAAATTTAGGCATGTTGTTGCTTAGCTCGGGCCTCTCTTTGCTTCTTGCGTCGGTGACTACGCCGCCTGTTCATTGGGGTGCTACCCATAAGCGCTCCGGACTTTTGAAGAGCTAACAGCTTCGCAGATTTACTCTGTAATGTTTAAGGAATCCTAATTCAATAAATAGCCATCTCCCTTATCCAATGCTGACTTGTGACTTAATTCTTTTATTTCGTTAAGAACTAGCCAAGTTCGTAAGTTTTTTCCGTAATAGTTTACAGATGAGGTTATAATTTCATTAGACCATTGATTTAAAGTTATAAAGTTTTCTTTCGAGTTATTACTATTTGTACACAGGTAAAGTTTTTATTTACACAACAATGTTTTCAAAACTTTATTTAAAAATGAATAATTCTGCTGGCACTGTTTATTACTGTTGCTGTAGCACGCCAAGGAATACAGTTTAAGATCAAGTTAAAAAAATTATTGGCGACTATATTCCATAAATACTACACGTGAAAAAACGGTCAGCCAACTAACAAACTTTTTTCAAATTACAAGAAAATAAAATACGTATTTGTAAAGTCGTCTCGAGATCCCTTTTCACGTTTTAAATTGAATAGTGTCGGTGAAATTCATATTTATAGCTTCACTATCTATTATATTCGTAAATATAAAAATCGCTTATTGCTGATCGTAACCTATGTATGCCTTAGTTAGTAACTCAAGTGGTAAGTCGGCAATGTCACAATTAAGTCAAAATGCACAATATGAACCGATAGGATTTTTTTTATATTTGAGACTTAGGAACAATTGTATGCAAAACACTTACCACCTAGAAAACAGTGTAAGACCCAATATTCGGCTTTATTATAAATTTTGCTGTACACGTCTAATTCACCAGTGTCTCCGGTTTTTGGCTAAAAAACTGGACCAGAAAACCTACCATTGAACGTACTGACTGAACGTAGATCGCCGAAGCAGGGTATTTGGGTCGCTCTATTGACCCATTTCTTTGTGCAGCATTTTGGGGCCTCATATTGTAGATTTTGCCATATTATGATACTGCCGACTTATCATTGGAGTTACTAACTTAGAGCCACCCAAACTGCATATGTCACGGGCACTCTGAATATAAAAATTACCTGTTTTTGATTTAGATTGTAACCGAATAATTCAAAAAGTTATATTTTAAATGTTGTATTTCAGATATACAATTATCTATAGAGATACAAAGTAATTTGATATGACAAAATGTTGTGGAATTACGTAGAAAGTCTCAAAAAACTGTTTTAAGTGGTATTTGTATCAAAACAATGTTAGTATACTTTAGATCTACTTTTATGCACACAAATTTAGATTTTTCTTTAAGGAACCCTCTACTGTAGTACCTACAGAAAACCTTAGCAGGAAGGTCGATCTAAGCTTTCGCGGTAGAAAGTTTAGATCCTAAGGTGTAAGGAGGAAGTTCCCTACCGATAGCGAGCGGTGTGATGATCGAAAGTAGCCGTGGGCACAATTCCTCAGTACACACACAGCCCTTTATACTATATTCAGCATCCAGACGCGGCCAGGAGAGGAGGCGCCATTGAGTATTATTCCAGTACAAAATAATCTTTAATATTTTGTGGGGTATTTCGCCCGATTTAAAGTGGAGAAGAGATAAGAGACTACAACAATTTTGTCTTCTACTAGGAGGGAGAAAAAATAATGTACGGAGTAGGTTTCTTAATAAAGAAATAATTACAACACTGTGTAACTCAGTTTATTGGTATATCGAACAGAATAGCAACACTCAATATCCTACTATCAGGACAAAAAAAACCCTTGGTCTATCATACAAGTTTATGCACCCACAGAAAAAGCTAACGAAGAAGAAACAGATAAGTTCTACTCTACTAAGTAAGGTAAATAACAGAAAAAGCACACAAAACTAAAATAATTATGGGTGATTTCAATAGTCAAATATGTGAGCAACAAGAAGGAGAAGGATTGGTTATAGGTCAACATTGACGTGGAAGCGTAAATAGGATAAGACTTATAAATTTTGCATAAGAACACAAATTAAAGATAATGAACAGTTTCTTTCAAGAAAAAACAACACCGTAGCTGAGATAGATATCGCCGGATCTTGAACAAATAGTTGGTCAAGATATTGGGTCCTCAATGAAGTAATGAAGAAGAAAAAATGTCAATGCTAATAGCAAAAAAAAAGTAAAGTTTTCAACTCATGTATTTTTCCTGTATTGACATATGGCTGCCAGACATGGTCACTCCCTAAGTCCAATGCGCAAATTTAAATATTTAAAGATAATAAGTGTAATGCAGTCTGTATAAAAAAAAATGTTACCTTTTAGGTGTATCTACCTTGAAGGGCTTGCTTATATAATGTGATACATAGTAAAATGGCTCGATATTTCTTGTCGATTAGCAACCTGTTAAGTCAAGACAATTCAAAACGCAATGTCCCCATGACTAACATCAAAGTTAGCATTATATATTTAGGAGACCAATAACTTCAGTCACACTTTTTACCCTATTTATGTATGAAAAATAAGCCATTGTCACACTTTGCATGACTCCCCCTCCTCCCTAAGCACGTGACGTATTAAATGGATGGCCCCTGACTATGATTTGTCAATGAACCACTGCTTTAATATTAATATAATGTACACCTGTATACCTTAGCAGTAGCTTTGCTGATCTTGCCCTTCTTCTGTGCAGTGTACAACACTTTGATCCTTCTATTTTCCAACATGGAGTGATGTTTAGAAAGGGCCAACTGTAAACATAAATTATAATCTACATTTTAAGAAATCGGCCGAGCATGTGTCGTGCGCTTATCAACTAAGGGTCCCATAGTATGACAGGAAAAATAATTTGAACAGATTTTTTAAAAAGTAATGTTTGTTAAACTATTTCCAAAGCTTCATTATTGTATTGTTTTTTTAGTTTTTTATAATATGTAGCTTAAAGTAAAAGAGAAAAAGACACGCCATTTATGACTGGAAGTACCTTTAGTGCACACCACTTAATGGGGTGTGCAAAAAAAAAACTCTTAGGCCACGTACGCATTACGTGTAGCTTGCTTAGCGACTAACGCTTAGATGATCGCCAGGCAACTCATTCAAGAATGGTCACTTAGTTGCACACCAGGCGACTTACTAGGCACCAAGCGAATAGCCACCTCCAAGTGCAGCCATTGTGTTATCCTAGCAACTCACCAGGTGGGTGTCGCTAGGCACTAAGTAAGCTACCTGCAGAGCAAATGTGTTGTTCTAACTATTCACCAGGTGTGTGGCTACCCAGCTAAGCATGCCAATCACAGTGCGGGTGTACAAATACAAAATACAAATGTCTTTATTTAGTACTGGGAACAATAAGTTGTAACAAAAAAATTGTAGTCTGATAATGCTTAAAGTAGTATAGGAAACTGCATTGTAAACATTAACGCCCACCTCAGAACAGAGTTGTTAGCGTCCCAAACATAATTAAATAGAATAGGTACATAAGGTAAATAATTAATAACTAATACAATAATAAGAAGATATATTAGACTTAATTTTACGTTATGTACCTATATGCATGCGTTATTGTGGGTGTTTGGTGTGTATAAGTTTGTGTGCGGTTGGGTTTGTGTAAGTGCATGCATAGAAAGAAGGAATCATAATTATACTACTTTTGGTTAATTTATTAGTTTTCCAGGCAAATTGTTTTTTATCCAATTATGAATTAAGTGAATTTTCTGTTTCAGTGTATGTGAGAGTTTTAAGCCAGTTTCAGAGAATAATTTTGCAATCTTGAAGTGTTTTAGGAAAAATATTTAAAATTTTAATTAGATTGTGGTACAATGCTGGAGCAAAATATTAGTAATGTCGTTAGGATACATCTAACCTGCTAAGTTCTATTTTACAAACCTTGTGGCCTTTGCGTTTGGTAGAAGTAGGTAGTTTGGTAAAGGATTGTAAGGCAATTGTGATTGTTTTCGAAGCAATATGTATGGCCTTAGTAGCCTACCCTTAAATTTGTTTTAAATCATAAACTGTTGAACTGTATGTCTGTTTACATAAGACCAGTAAAATAGCATATAATTTAAGGAAAGATGGCAGAATTATAAGACTGACACCCAGTCTAACAGCCAGACTGACATGAAAAAAATATTAGGTTTTATATTTTTTTGCACGATGAGTTGAAAAAAAAAAGGAACAGATTACTGATAAAATCACTTGCTTAAAATCAGCTAGTACAAAAGTTATTTTCAGTATAATTGAATAATATTATATTACAATTTTAGAGTATGCTGAGCTTGCACTTTGGCACCTTTTGCTGTTCTTTGTATGAAAATATGCAATAATTATATATTCTCCTAATATTTATTAAGTAGATTGATATACGAGTTTTAAAAGCAGCTAAGTACAGTCACTAACAGTCATTTAATATATTTGTACAACTGATAATCCATCACATGCAACGAAAATTTTAAGCTAATACCAGCCATAGTTTGTCAAGCAGTCTGGAAGTAAAAAAATATTTCCAATGGCTGTAAAATAAACGTCAAGTTTCTTTGACCAACCCTCACTTTCTGTTGATAGTCAGTCAGAAAATAACAAAGGAGTCATATTTTTATAGCTTGGCTCTTTCAATTCATCACTTATAACTTTAAAGCTGGATAAAAACCACTATCAAAGCAATTAAGCCATCTTAGTCTACAGTTCCAGAAACAGTGTTGCCACAATGGAGCCCTGTGGCCTGTCATGAAGGACTAAAGTGGTTGGTGAAAAGAGGTTGTACCTGACATAGGAATGTAAGTATGTATCCAGTCACTTTTTACCCCCCATTGGGAATGAAAATTGTTGAGATATACATACGTAGTACAATCAGTGTACAAAACTTTTGTCTGCAGATAATGGTAAAAACCCAACTTGCCTCAAAAGCAGGTTCATTGCCAAGTTCAACATAAGCAATGGCACTCTTCTTCTCTTCACTTCTTTTAGGTATCCGCACATCTTTAATATGATCAGACATTTCTGAGAAGTGACTTATGATCTGAAATTATTTTAGACATTTGAATATATTGACATAGTGTAAACAAGTATAGTAATTGATCTTTATACAAGCCGTCACACAAGCTTACACCCACTTTTGTCTTTCTACAACTGAGCAGCTACCCTTGAGCCAAAATCAGGTCACATTGTTGTTCTGTTGTGATATCATCTTGGATGAAAGTATTCTATGTTGTCTGTTCCTGAGCCAAAAATCAGGTAAAGGATGCTCTGTTGGGACACTAAGGAGTAAACTGTAAAACAATCAACTGATTACCTATTAATCTTATTATGAGTACTGAATCCCACAAAATGAGAATCCAACCTTTAGCGAATCTGACTCAGTTATGTATTATCTATCTTATTGTCTGTAACTAAATATGGTGAATTAAGATAATCTTACCTTTTCCTTGTCTATTCCAAGAGGTAAATTTCCCAAAAACACTACATATCTTTTTGGTCCTTTTGGTTTATTCTGAATCTGACTCTTCTTTCCTAAATCTTTTTTCTCAATTTCTCCCTCAACATTACTAACTTTTTTCAATTTTTTCACTTCATCCTTTTTGTCTTTCAAAACTAAAGTATCAACTACTTTGGTGGCTTCAGACTTGTTTTTGTTAGTTGGTTTCTTCTTAACCACTTTTTGTTGTTTTACAGCAGTTTTTAACATATTGTATAGTATTCTAAGTTTTCTCAAATCAGAATCTGTTAAATCAGGATTTTTAATAATTGACTGGATCCTATGGTTTATTACATCTGGCAAAAGGCTGTCAGATGTGCCCTTTAAATTATCTTTCAGCATTTGACGAATTCGACCTGAAAATTACAGCAATAAATGCATTAAAAAAACTTTATCTGCTTTT
This sequence comes from Apoda limacodes, assembly GCA_946406115.1. NCBI lineage: Eukaryota > Metazoa > Arthropoda > Insecta > Lepidoptera > Limacodidae > Apoda > Apoda limacodes. Next base: position 47,552,199 of record OX291540.1, read on the forward strand.
GCATTGGTTAGAGCAGCAGTAGCCAATTTTTTTTTTGTTTGATGTCTCATAATTACATATGAAGATCTGATGAGACATTCAGTCTATTTCTGAACTTGTTTAAGCATAATTGTAAGCTGAAACGCCAGTCTCGCATTGGTATGTCGATACAAATGGATTAACTTGTCAAGCGTCCCCATACTAAGGAAATTATCCGCCCTTGCCACATACAAACGGACATACACCTAACTTTATTATGTTTATTCCTCTTTATTTATTTTTAGGTATGTTCCCTAATATATACAGTAAAAAAAAAAAGTAATAAGAATAAGTTTATGATAAATATAATAAGTAAAAATAAATTTATTTACTAAAAAAAGGCATAGTTTTTTATATATAGCACATTACCAGGGGTCAAAATGAACACTATGCTACTGTTAATAAAATCCAAAATCCAACACAAAATGGCGCAATATAAATGGCAGCCGGATCAAATTACCAAAACAATTTCTGATAAAAAAATATTAAACGCACATAATATTGTCCACCCAAAAATACTAGAACGTAGGACAGGCCATTGGCTTAACTTCTGAATACTTACAATTAGCTAGTCTGATAAAAGTCATCCTGTAAAAAATTCCCCACAACACAAAACGCTTAGAGACCACTGTGGTCCCTAGGACGCATAATGGGTTAAATAACCATGATAGCCTTCTTTACAACTTTAAGGTTTATTTAAAAGGAAACCTTAAAGTTCAATCCAAACATCATTCAAATTTGAAGCAGTTGATTAGAATATTTGTTTCAGAGATAATTAATTCTTAATTTCAATAAAATTTGTACACTCCAACACAGATGAGATTGATGGAAAAAATAATCAAAGGTGACAGTCTGTTGTTTAAGACAATAGGGCCTTATTATCCTAACCCCTGTGACCCATACACAGTACCCTAGAGTTCTGCTTGTGAAGAAAATATAAGCAAAGATTGTACAGAGCTCTTCGGGTCCAATATAACAATGCATTCTGGGTCCTGACGATGCAGGGGTACCAGCTGTTTTTATGCAACCATGTGCAAACAAGCAGCATTTCTTATGAGCAGGGACCAAGGTGCCCCAATATGGTCCTTAAACTAATTGCTAAATCAATGTGTCTTTAAAGCCCTTATTGTTATTTTAATAATATATTATGAATCCACTTAGTTACAATTTCGGCTAAGATGTACATTAATCTGTTGCTACAATCAAATAATTTCGTTAAAATACCAACCTTTCTGATTGTTTGTCATAGGCACGCTCAGAAACTTTTTAACCAAATCTTCATTCTTTAATATTGGAAATTGATTGCCGGACTCATCATTATTTCCAACTTCGAACAAATTTGGTAGCTTTAGAACAGGGGCTCTTATTTTTTTTTCTTTTGTCTTCAATTGATTCGAATCATCCAATTTCAAAGTTTGAGGTAAAGAAGCGGTAACTTTCGTGGGAATTTTGCGTTTCTTTACTATTTTAGATGTAGTGTTTCGTGTCTTTTCCATTTTCAAAGCAGTTCCAATGAAGCTAACACACGAAAGGCCAATGAAAATTTTATAATGAAATACACCTCATCGTAAGAGGAGGGTTTCTATATGTTGAACCTACAATCGATACAGATAAATTATTTTAAAAGTGGACTGTGACTGATATCTATATCGACAACACGATATAATTTTAACATATTTCTATCCTATCATTATGAAATGCCTTTTTCCACGTGTGATTGACAGATGACGTTTTTTTGTTTTTATTAATTATATATTACGTGGCCTGGAAACAAGTCCTTAAGCACAGAACACTTAGGGTAGAAGAATGTCAACTCCATACATAAAACTCCACTCAATTGTTGCTCTTTAGCGGCAAATTCAAATGGTTTCTTTTTATTTAATACTTTGACGAAATTGCAATTTTTCTAATTTAGTGACAGATGGAAATCTTAAAAACAGTAAACTGTTTGTTTGCATTTTCACAATCAGTTTCGTTACAGTAATTTCCAACTATCACAAGCCCAGAAAAATTGCAACTTTATCGAAGTAACACATGTATTTGTGACATAAGATTATGATGATAAAATAAAAAAACGTTTATTATTTAACTATGTATATTTATTAAAGATGTGTAATTATAATTTGTTATTTTTATGGTTAATACAGCCTCATAATTTTTAGCAAGATCTGCTATAGCTGTCTTCGAGTTGCTAAACTTATAAAATCTGAGTGCGACTGGTGTTTTTTTCAAATGAGATCAGATTCAACTAGTGTCAAACTCATCCTTGTTGATAATATTTTCTCTTATGGTAAATTGGACGAGCCTTTATTAGAACCATCAAAACAAAACAGCTTGTCGATTTTGGCTATAACATCCAGTTCCACCGCTTCCGCATCGAATTGACCTGAAAACAATATACGAAAATTAATTTTCTACTATTACACGTAGAGACTCTTATTTAATATATTTAATGATCCTTAAATTAGTATATATTTAATTTATTACAATTCATTACTAAAAATAACTTAACAATCTCTATCTATTACTAGATTGGGCATTTAGAAAATTATTGTGTTCTATTTAATTATTGTCTAAAGGCTACATCCCAGGCCTAGTTCACTTCGTCCAGTCACTGCAATATTAAGGTGACAAGTAGCAACACTGCTCAGCAGCTAGCTTCAGAACATGAGCAATGTTCTGAATTACAATTTTAGTGTAACTAGTTTAGTGTGCTAAATTTATTTATCAGAGTTAGATACCTATCACAAACTGCAGCTAAAGATCATCCTCAACAATCTATGCAAACTCAGCAGCGACATTAAACAATAACTAACAAACAGACTTTCACAAATATGTATTAGTTTGGATATGCCACCTAAAAAAATGCATCAACTTATGAAAAAGAACTTATACTAAAAACCTTAGGTGATAAGATAGAACTTAAATAATTACGTCATCAGTTTTTGGGTTGCGTAAAACAATAAATATGTAAAGTTTCTAAGTAGATGATGGGAGGTAGGTAAATTATGTCTTCTCAAGATATCTACAGTAAAGTATTTTGCGCTCTCTGTAAATTTTATGCTGGAATTTTGATATAATGATGAGTAACACTACAGTTTCCATATCTTTGTTCTTTCCAGCACTTGGGTACTAAAGCAACAGTCATGACTAAGGAAACAAATTTCAATTTGACGTATGTTAATACAAAACCATTTTCAAAAGTTAAAGTAAAACGTATTGAATTGTTTCCAAAAGACATTGTAGCAGAGTTATACGTTATAAGACATCGCATCACCTGAATATATTGCCAGTCTATACGACATCGCTGCAGAGAATCTAGCACAGCGCAGGTTTCGATGGAGTGAAAGGTTTTCTCGTAGTCCACAATCGCCATACACAGCGACTGATTATACCGTTGAATTTTTTGTATAATCTGCTATGGCAGTATAAATGTGATCTACGGTACTGAAGCCTTTCCGAATCCCAGCCTTTTTGACTCTTCAAGTCACCCACCGAGACGATTCGTAAAGACTCTAGAGAACAGCTTATACACAAGGCTTAGAAGCGATATCGACCGGTAGTTCTTAAGTAGAGTTTTATCTCCCCTTTTCGAAGAATAATATAACCATGCGTACCCGCCACGTCTCCGGTGTAGTTCAGTTATGGATGAGGACATGAAAGAGCTTTGCTGACTCTTCAAGGACTGGAGTTCCGCAGACGGTGCAGCGGTGAAGTCATCGGCCATACCTCGGTTCGACAAGGTCCGCGCCTCGGATCGTGGCCGAAGTCAGACGCACATACACGGGTGTGCGGCTCGCTATTTAGTTCTCAATTAGTTGCAGACGACTACGCATACACCCGCGTATTGAATTGTTAGAGGTGTTTTCTCGATTTTGAATTTTCGAAGGACTTCGGAAAAGTCAGGACAAATTAAATCCTGCGTTCGGTTCATTTGTGTCGTTACGATTTTGTTAGAAGCAGTGTGATGTAGTGAGTTCTTTAATAGGCCAGTGTACCACTGACATTCCGACGGATAATTTCGTTGGAACGTGAGATAGCGTCGAGACGCCCTTGTGACACTACACCTGTTTCCTCTGCGCACAGTAACAGGAACTACCGCGGTTATTTGTTTAATTCTAAACCCTACTTGTCTATTTTGTATAAGTTTCCTAATGTTTTAAAGTAAATTTCCGTTCCTTAGAGTAGACCGCCTCGTAGATAACATAAGCACAGACTGACGCCTAGCGCCGCCGCGACGTATCCTACTGCTACTCCGCTACAAGGTGAGTAATATACTTAGACGGATTGTAAACACAAGTCATAAGGGCAAATTCTAGATTTATCGCGTTCTTGTGCTCCCACTTTTGCTGTAAAATCTGCCATCACAACGCTTTAGTTAGTCTTGGTGATGTTATAAAGGGCCTTGGAAATATCTTCATATGTGGCTTCGGCTTCTTCATTATCAGAGTAAGACAAGGTTGGCGCATACACCTGTACTACCTTTCGGAGAGTATCTGTTGGTAAGCTTTAGGACAAGGTATGCTACCCGAGTCGAAACACTGCCGATTTCCACAACGTTTTTAATGAGCGATTTGTTAGAAAACCAACACCGCATTGAGAAGGATGACCCTTTTCGAAAGTAGAATAAGTTTTCTGACTCCAGGGTCAGCGTGTCCTCGACCTGTCTACGGACTTCTTATAAACCCAGTATATGCCAGTTTATGTGACTTAGTTCTTCTTCTAGTACTGCGAGGTTATGATCCAATCTCATCATGCGTCCATTGTACGTAGCCAAATATATTCGTCGGTTTTAGTATCCGTTTGTTTAACCGTTTGGGAATTCCTAGCACCCTCTACCCCAACATTATACCAACCACTACCGTAGTTGGGAACAGTGTGGCTGCCGGGAACTGCGGGCCGTTTTTTTCGTGCTCTCACCATATTGGGTTTTGCCCATATAGTTACCACGCTGGGCAGGCGGGTTGATGACCGCAGCTAATTTTGACTAATGCAGAATGTTGCTGCTGCCCAAGATCAGTCTGTGTTTGGGGTTGAGATATGAGACCCCTTTTTCCTCAAAGTCCTGTTCTGCCGGAACCACACGGCAAGCTTTGGTACTCGCATATGTTTATGTCCTGCGGGCCTTGTACTTATACAATGAGAAACGCTGCTTACTCTATGATTTCATATATTATGTAAAACAAATCCCACAGCAGCCGTTCCAAATAGCTACTACATGCAGCAATTCTTTTTGCGTATTGCTACAAACACAATGCCTTTTGTTGAAATTTATGTAATGTCAATTTCACACCTGTCACACGTATACGTCAGTCTATACATTAGTCAAAAAGCAAAAATTGTATTGTGAAACACTTAACTGTTTATTCATATATTTTAATAAATGGATTTTCGAATTGTCATTTTTAACTAGCGAAAGCATAGTTTAGAGCTAATGAAAGCTGATAGTGGCTTTTTGGCAAGTTGGCAACTTAAAAAAAATTCTTATCGTGATAAGCCGAGAAGATGAGCGGGAGTATAACATTATGTGTAATAGTGAAATTTTAACCGTGAATCTTTAAAACGATAATTAAAAAAGAATTCGCCATCATTTCCGTCCGCACCCAAATACTTTATATAATATACTTGGTATTTATTTTGTCGAATTACCTATGAATATATAAAACCATTAAAATTTTGGTCAGAAGGTTATTGTGCAATAGATTAAGTAAAAGGTTAGGTTACTTGAGAAACGTCAAGTGTAAGTCAAATAAGCGAAGAGAGGGTTAATAAGTATTCTGTTAGAAATGGTTTCGATGAAGTTTGCCCATGTGATAGCTTGTACATTTTTTTTTTCTGAACTGACTATGCAGTTGGCTGTTGCAGCCATTACTGCTTCACCGGGCTTTTTTTGGGCGAGACTCTGAAGGAGCCTCAGCCCGTATAGCGCCCAACGCTCAAGGGCTCCCCGCGGGGGGAGCCTCGGCTTTGGTTGTCGCTCTCGGGGGCGTTCCTTCTACCGGCATGAGTCTAGAACCCGACGGTAAGCCACCGCCAGGAGGGGAGTTCTCCGCCTGTAATACGAAAGACAATGATAGGTTAAATAGTTATAGCAGTTTTGTACGATCCTGATATAAGGGTTATGGTGTAAGTAAAACAAATGGTAATTCTTTAATGACACCATTTAATGTTTCTAACGCTTAAAGTTTTTGTCTATAATCTAACCGTACATTATGAAAACATTTATTTTACTCTCCGCTGCAGGTAGATGTCTTCGCTAAGTGCGTAGTTCCTCTCTTATGTCAACCAAAGACCGCATAATACTCTTGACTACCGGCGTTGTAGTTCTTCGAGTGTCGTAATAGATTTAAGAAAAGTTTGCATCTTTAAGATAAATATCGCTATCTTCAGTCACTTTCTGTCAAAAAAAACTAAATATTTATTTATATAAAATCACTTTTAAATAACGTGGTACCTAAATTTTCCGAATTATTTAACATAGTTTATGTAAACAGTCACTAAAACTGACCAACATTTGAAATTGAATGTCTAAAAATTATTTTAGGTTATTAGAAATTTAAGTTGTTTTACTTTTTTTCCTGAAAATCATATTTTTTCTAAGGTGCGTCAAAATTGAGACGATAAACATTATACACAATCACATTAAACTTGCAAGCGCACTAATAATTAATATTACACTTCAAGAACACTGTTAATCAACAATACTTACATTTCGTGATGAAAATTTTGCAATGGCCGTAGATAAACAGTAACACTTATTAAATATTTATAAATTAATTTAATTTTATGACTTTAGAAGTTTTAACTATCTGCTTTTAACCCCGAAAACGCTACAAATGAGTAATACGGTATCAAAATACGGATCCAAGTTCTATTTGACACCATTATAGATATTTTATATAACTAAAAGTTTCAATAAAGTCCATTATAAAGGTGCAATAAAGGTTCGAGCGTAAAACTGACGATCTTATAACACCTGTTATACACTTCTACTAATGGTTATATAGAACCACTATAAAGCCTCTATACAGGCTTTACCTGCTAAATTTTGCGCCAAAATCGAAGATGACGAAGTGTTATTACACTCTATAAGTCTCTTATAAATTATACGCTAACTCTTTAATATTTAAGCAGAACCGAAAAAAGGGTCCACTACAGCCTTTCTTAACGCTAAGATGTTATTTGGGACGTTTTTAGCGTTTTGTAGTCACATTTTTTAATTTTTGCCACAACTTAGAGTCAATGCAGTAGATAACAAGCTATTCTAATAATTTAACCAACTTTCATTACAATAAAATGCAATACACGCTTTAAGAATTTGCACAAGTGTTGAAACAATGGTCACTTTCAGATTTTTATTGCATTCAATACAATTAATGAAAATCACTCATTTAAGTTAGCACTAGACAAAAGCAAGTTTTATAACAATTTTTTTTTTTTAATTCTTTGGGTACTATAGTTCACCCACAAAATTTGCACAAAAACGGCATATTTGCGCGGTCTAGCCTATCTTAATATGCTTAAACCAGTTTTTAGGGTTCCGTAGTCAACAAGGAACCCTTACAGTTTCGCCATTTCTGGCCGCGGCTTAGTTCAAAAACCACTTATACGAGAAAGCTGCAATTTGGCAGAGATATTTACATTGATCAAGCCGACAAAGTGGTAGAATAAAATCGTTGAAAAGAATTTTTTTTAGGTTACCTAACGCTACACGTGAAGTGGGGATGTAATTTTTTTTCTCGTCTATCTCATCGTGTGGTATCGTTGAAAAGGAATTCCAAAAATATTGGCGGTATGCGAAGATCATTTTTTGATTTACGGCTCCGTTTGCAAAACATTTAGCTTTAAAGTACTAATTTTTGTTAGAGTCAAGTGTCCCCCCGTCTACCAGCGAAAGTCTACCCAATCGTATAAATAGTATTTGGAAATGGAAAAAAAACTACGGTGGTAGTGCATATAATGAATTTTAAAGGAAAACTATCACAGGTAAGTACACTTTACAGGCAAACGAGTAATAGTCGACCAAGTTATAAAATGTACAAGTGAAATTTTCGTACAAATTCCATAAAAAGTTACTTATATGAAGTAGATACATCAGTAACATTCTAAAGACTATTCTTCTTAAATTGATAAAAATAGTTACGTTCAAGCATTGGACTAGCCGGCGTGCTTAGCGCAACATCAAATCGAGCGTCTTACAGGCAGCTGCGCTCATAAGCGAGCATGTTGTTTGGATGTCTCGAAGGTGAAGAACGCCTAGATAAGTTTGCAATTTTCGCTTTGAAAGTTTAGTTTTTAATGATTTGATTTGATTATCATTTAAAAAAAATTCATTTCAATACTACTACAACTTGGCCCTTATTAATTAATTCCAGTTAATTATTCTTTAAAAGGTTAAACTTTTATTTTGGAATTTTAAAGTCGTATTTATTTAATTAAACATTTTAAACGTACGTAATCGTAACATACCTACATGGGTACCTAACGGGGATGTAAAAGGGTCAATGTACACGTCAGCTGTTTTTACTTCTGTCGGTACTTCCGGAGTGCCACTGTTTTTTTTATATTCTGAACTTGGCTTTTGCTTCTATCAGGGATCCATTTGCGAAATTTTTAGCTTTAAAGTGCTTATTTTTGTAAGGCAAGTGTCCCCTCTCAGCGAAACCGTTGTATTCGGCAATATTTAAACAACCTCCAAAATGTTGGTTACTAAGGCTACTGCGGAATCCTCTATTGCGCGTGGCCCGACACGCAATTGGCCGGTTTTTTGATAAGTATCGTAGTTTTGTTACTAACGACGTTTTATTGATGTTTCGCAAGATTTTACGCGTTAGCTGTTGTCGTCACACTATACTTACATTTTATTAAAGGTGTATTTGACTATAAGTGTGCCTAATTTCAGTTTTCTGGCTTTTATAGACTCTGAATAAAATGGCTGTAACGTAGTTGCAGACAAATGGACATGGCGTAACTTTAAGGCTCTATAGTTTGACTACGAAACCCTGAAAAACATTTGAGGAAAGTTAAATTTTCTTCTGACAATTTTGTGATACTTTTTATTATTTTAAAAGTGTATCGCTTACGAATATTTTTGATTTTATAAATCGAGCGGAAGTGCTTCATTTATAACTATAAAAATAGCAAAACTATAGCATCTAAAGGATTGAAAAAAATGTTATGAAACTTGCTTTTGTCTATTACCTTACTGAATCATTTTCATTTATTGTATTTAATGTAAAAAAAAATAAAGTGATACAAATACAACTTTTCTCGTACGAGATATTATTTGTTTTGTATATTAAGGGTGGTACGGAGAAAAATAGCGCCTATTCTACGAAAGGCTATTTAATTTCTGTACCGGCCATGTTACACACAATGTTTTTCATCACATTTGCCAGTAAATAAATAATAATAATATAAGGTGAATAAATAAATAAACTGTAATTGCTCGCTTGGCGCGTAGTTCATATTTTGAACCACATGCAGACGGCCTTTTCCTTGAGAAAAGTAATATTTACAAAGAAATTGGTGGAAGTAATTTTATTGTTGTATTATTGTTACTATTTTTGTTATATACCAATAAAATAAAATATCGTAATGTGTAGCAATAATATTATCATAAAAAAAAATTTATTTAAGTAAAGGGCATGGTAATAGACGCAAAACGCAAAACATATTCTCAATAGAAGTTGTTTTTGCAGTACTCGCTACCGATCTAATTTTTTTTAATATATTATTTTATTCTGTAATACATTATAAATTTTAAGTTGAGACCAGAGGCAGAAAAAATGGCAATAGGTATTAGTTTCAAAGGTCTGTTGCAACTCTGTTGGATTACTGCATTTGCATGAGAGACTTGCCCTTGAGCCCTTTGTGTAAAATTCTACCCTTCTCTTCCCTTAAGCACCTAAATATAAAAGGATGTGAAAATTAAGGTTAGAACATGGAACATTGCCTGGTTCATAGTTTGTGTGTGTAATTTAGTCTGGATTTAGTCTGCAAAATGGTTCTTTCATTTTATTGATTGTGTTTAAACTAAAATTAATATAAAAAAAAAAATTACGACTGGTTTTTGATGAATGGCTTCGGACACCTCAGTTTGTAGTTTTATTAAGACTTAACAATAGATATTACAGTTAATTATTACTATGTACAAGAGATTTTTTTTTTCAAAAAATAATTTCGGAATACTTTTGACATAATTTCAAACATATTAAAAAAAATTGTGAGTAAAATTTAGAAATGACGACACATGGTTAAACTATATGGAAAGCAAATTCTCACTATCCCAATACATAATGTCCATTGTATTTGTGGTGCTACGTAGGTACCTATTACAGATACACAGCTACATGCCTGTCATTCATACGTACATAATGTATTTGCTTATACAATATTTATTTCCACTAAGTATAGCAAGAGCTTTATACGTCCATTAACTTTAATATTTAATTAACGTATAAAAACGAAGCAGACGAAGCTTTTAAAGACAACTGTCATAATATAATTAGCTCGGCCAAAGTTACCAGTAACAAACTCTCTCTCAAAGCTTGTTTACCTACTTCTTTAAGTATTACCACAGTTTTGTCTGCAACTCAAAGCTCATTGGACGGGAAAAAATAATGACCGACCAGAATCAATGCAGCGAAGCGAAAAGTAACTGTAGGAAAGTAATTTACATGGCATGGGCCAGTCAAGTGAGAAAGAGTGGTTCACTTGCACCCAGGGAGTTAATACTTGTGCTTACAATACTGACTGTGCGTTCAGTGAGGCCGCAACCGTGTAGCGGTCAAGGCTCCCTAGCATTTAACTGTCGCCCGCTTTCAGAAAGAAAAAAAAAATAAAAAAGCGCGCGCTTGCTGAATTCGAAAAAATCTATTACTTTTTACGTCTGCTACTTATTTAATTGCATTTTCTTGTTTTATTTATTTTATTTATTGTACAAACTCACGACGAGTTTTCTGAAGTTGTTAATCATCTGGGTTTAGTTCGAATAACTGTTAAACTGCTCAGTGCCGGCTGATAATGAGTTTGCTGTGATTGTGGGACTGATTTTATGCGACGAAACAGGTGAATATAAATTATGCCTATATTTTTTTGGTAGTTTGTAGAGCAATATAGGTTTTACTTTATATAAAAAGGAAAGAAAGAGCAATGCAAATTACTAAATTAATTTATAAACTCTTTTTCGTCATATTTTCCGAAACATTTCAAAAGAACAAGGGACGCATAACTAAAATTGGTACCTATTTATATATAAAGGAAACTGCTTTTCTTTGGCTCTTAAGTTACTCCTCGGGAATAACGGCCCTGCAATCATAGGTTGTTGCTCTTCCTACTTCGCTCAAGCTCAAGAAACTTGAAATAAGTGATTCATTCAATAAAAAGCGAAGAAAACCTGAGAGTTCTTGTTGTATGTATCTGTGTAAATTAAAATTAATGCTGCATATACCATGGCATGACATCTTAGGTACATTTTTTGTATTTTTAATTGTATGTCACGGCCTAAATAGCATAACATTTTTTATAATACGTTTGTTACTGGCATAAAAAAAGAAAATCTTTTGTTTTTTTTATCTACAAAATAGAGAGTAAAGACAAGTGTTTGTATTTGTAAGGTCGTATTCTGAGCATGATCCGTTGTGTTTGCTGGTGAATGTAGGTCAGTGAAATGCTCAAACGGCCCCGTACGGAATCCGACCCAGTCGTCAGCGGCTGACCGATTTCGTGGTCACACGATGTTCATGTTGACGATCTTTTAATAATTTAACTCTAAGTAGACTTCTATGTTAAACGACGGAAGGTAGTTATTCCGCCCGGTTCCGTTTACATAGGTGCCTTAATAGACTGCTGTAAAATTAAATTAAGATTTGACGCAGAAAATCTACAACAAGACAGTTTGAATCAGGGATTTTAAAAAAGTATCAGCAAAATAGAAAAAGACTGCAAAATATTGCAATTGCAATACCTAGCTGTTTTCTATTTGAAAAATCTTAAAAATTTTGTATACTTAAACACATAATCTATAAGGAATCGTCCTAATTATGTAAATTTAAAGGAATTCGTCAGCAAATTGCTATGTACATAAGATTATTTTCAAAAGAAAACAGTTACGTATTGCAATCGCAATAGTTTGTAGCCTTTATCTCTATTTGCAGATACTTTTTTACCCGACTGCCCAAAAGGAGGGATATGTGTTTTACCTGTATGTATGTCCGACTTTATGTTCCCTCGTAAGTACTCAACGGCGTAACCGATTTTAATAAATTATACGTGGTTAGATTCGTCTTAACCAGGTCGTGTCATAGGGTACATAAAAATAATTGTAAATCAAAATGGCGATTTTTGGCGCTTAATTGCGCGGCATGAAAAATCTTTTCTTTTCGAAACCTATCGATTGAGGTATCAAAATAAAGAATTTTAAATGTGATTGAAAAAAATAAATAATAAAAAAACCCAACTGCAGAAACATTAAGAACTAATATAAACATAAATTAAAACATATTAAACATTTAACTATAAGCAGACGCTACGAAAGCTTTTGTTTAAACATCTTTCTTAACTTACCTACTTATATTAGAAACCAATTATTGTCAATCGAAAAATAACCAATAAGAACGTTCACAAAACTTTTGATTCGAAAATCACGGACAATTTTCGTGAATGCCATTGTTTAAATGGTTTCTTGATCAGTAAGCTTAAGAAATGCATTTTGGCACGATTCATAAAGTCGTGCCGTGATTGAATGAATACTCTTGATCATGAATAAAGTATATCTAATGAAAACCTCTTTCGAAAATTTTACTGTTTTAGTAGAAAACTTAAAAAAACATTTAAAAATGATATCAGTCGACCTTATGAAATTTACTACTTACCACATAGATATACAAACACCAAACTATCATTGTTAGTTAGTGCGTCACACAAAAACTGCTAAGATTGACAACCGATTATAAAAATTATAGTAACAGTTGTTACACCATTCTTGATTCTTGAGGCCAAAGTACGCCACTGCCATGAGTAGAAAACAAAAAAAGAACAGAAAAACAAAAGAAAAAAAGGCGCAAATTAAATCTGAAGTCGTTATCGTTGAGTTTTTCTTTTAGTATTGCTGAAATCTGACAAACTTTAAATCAAAATTTGAAAAAAAATATCTGTAACCGCACTGTTATGTTCTGTTCTGTCATGGGTTATCATTGGACAAAGGATGTTTATATTATGCATAATTTTTTTTTATACCTAAATTAAGAATGTAAATAAGTAAATACAAATGGTGCTAGGCAGCTATATATCTCAATCAATTTAGTATTGTTATCGTGGTTAATATTATCAATGGCCTTTGGAATTTATAAATATGTCAGCACAATATAAATATTAACTTATTATGCTTACAATTTACAAGTGTATGTACTTTGATTACTGACAGGTTAATAATCAAAGTGTATTTACTTGGTAATTAATCTATATACAGTTAACTTCTTGATTCTTATAAATATACAAATATTAAAAATAATACATACATAGTATAATATTTAATACCTTTGCTTTGCGAGTATTTACTAACAAATAAATATATGTTAACTGCGTTGTTTGCGTACCTCCATTGATTTGTATGAAGAAAGATATTTTAAGAAATACGATCTAATATAGATAAATAAAGATATCTGATATTACCTGTCTCGTGTCTCCTTTAGCACGATTTAACAATCATTATAGAAAAGTTATCGTAATGGGACGTAAAACAGGTGAAATATTAATTTACGTTTTCGAGATAAAAAAAATGTCAAGGTATACATACCTTACCAGCCTCATACGTCCCTGCTGTTAGGGATAGGCCTACCATAATTTTGGACGAAGGTGATTTGGGCTGTAGTCCATCACGCGAGAACTTTTGACATATGCATGCAGGTTTACTCTCGACATATTCCTTCACCAAAAAGCCAGTGGTGTGAACTTGAGGAGACATTAATAAATATCAATTGGTACAGGCTGAGTTCGAATTTTTGCCCCGCTGAACGCAAGGCAGACACTGAAACTACTAGGCCATCACCGACATATCGATGATAATACCTAAATGAGTACAATCCGTTCCACCACACAATGTTAGTAGGTATAATAACCTCGTTCTCACTTTTGTCGTGACCAAATTACGTTTTTACCGGTTTTATTCTGAATTCGAGATAATGTAGTGTTTTATTAGCTTTCACAAATTAGCATATCAAATTTATGGTTTAAGGTACCCGCATATTTTTTTATTCTTAACTTGCTGAGTGATGTAAAATTTTATCACATTATTTAATTGTTCTAGTGACATACATTGCCTCAGCCGCTTTTTGCCCCCACTACAAGTAAACTGGCTACTCCTTCGAGAAAGGAGAGTTAGGTCATAGTTGACCACGCTAGTTCATTGGAAGTTAGTGGACACAACGTTTAGCTAGTAGCTACCCGTTTTTTAGAATGTTCATGCCATCTATTAAGCTTGACTTAAAGACATATGACTACAGACAGACCGACGTTTTAGCGTGCTCTTTGAAGTACAAAAGAACTCAAAAAATGTGCCATCCTATGACTGTCCACGTCCGACTTTGTTCAACTTCGAATATCGTTTCAGATAGACGAATGTTACTAGGCCTCGAGTTCCCCTATGAAGTATAGTATTATATAATCTGTGCCTATGACATACTATACATACTCGTATGTTACACGCTATGTTATAAAAAATCATAATAGATACATAGGTATGTATTTTATAATACATGTAACCTTCCCGCGACGCTCTCAGTCCTGTGTGACCATTCTATGAGAGTTTGTATATATATTCTGGTGTTACAAGCGTCCATAGGCTACGGTGACCGCTTACCATCAGGCGGACCATAAGCTTGTTTGCCACATTACTAGTATTTAAAAAAAAAAATCAAGCACACATTTGCGCGTATACGCACGTCATTCGTTTTTATAGATAGTAGCCACAAGTCACGCGGCTGTTGTATGAAGTAGTCAGGTTATGACGCAAATATAACAATCATTTCCCGCATTGTGCGAGTACATTACTCGCCTTGCACCCGTGTCCAGTTGTTTTATAATAAAAAACCCTTATCTAAACAACAATGAAAAATATTTCGTACAATACACACAATACAATGCAACGTGCAAAGTTTAGCGCCAAATAGTTCGTAAGAAGCTTATACACTACGAAAAGTATCTTTGTATTCAAATGTCCCGATTTACACACAATGGTCTCTTTAACCATAAGTATATTGGTGGGCATTAACGCCATATTTTGACTATAATATTACCAACTTGTCTCGTAATGGGCTGCTGAATGTTTAACTAGGAAACTACGGCTTTCTGCAATTAAAAAAAATATCCGTTGATTTTTTTTGATGACTTTCTTTAAAATAGCTGGCATAATGGTCGAAGAGTATCTTTACAATACAATGTTGAGCTATTAGTTTGTTGATTAATAATATATCACCACTGTTGAACCGATTAAGCAAAAATTTAGTATGGATATATATATATCCTATAACTTGAATTTTAGAGTCTACATTTTATTACCGGAAAATTTAAAAACTTCCGCAGGAATACGTTGAACCGAATTCTATAGCTATATCAATAATTTGCTGTAGCAAAAGGAGTTTTTAGGGTTAGGTTAGTTGTTAGGGTGCCAACGGAGCCGTATTACTAAGCCTATATACGCTGTCTCTTTTCGAGAATTAAAGGGCTCGATCTTTTATACTGAAGTTGGAAGAAGCCTTCAAACTTGTAATGATTATAGTATAAATTCTAAAGTATAGCAACATATAAGCAAACCCAGTCAAGTGTGAGACGTACTAAATCTATTATCATTTTAAATTACCGTATCACCGCTATCTGACAAGAAAGTCTAGATTATTGAGAGTAACAGTCACATATTTGTTTATTAAAAACGATATCATAAATAAAGTTAAGAAATTCCAGGGTTGGGCACTCATTGGATGGGTGACCGCTTAGCGGCACACTTTTTGTTTTTGTTTGTGTTCGTTGATTACGTTAATGGTGGTACGGAACCCACGGCGCGCGAGTCCGACTCGCACTCCACGATTTTTTCTTTATTGCTATCCATTACGAAGCTTCAGAAAATTCTCAAGTAGTATTTCACAACCATTTTTACTATTTTTGTGTAATATTTAATAATTTTTAGTGTTGAGTAGTAGGTTAGTAATATTTATTATTGAATTGATGTTCGTTCATGGCATACTTTAATAAAAGCGGTACCTACTAGACTCGTGACAATGCGTGCCCAAATGTAATAATATGTAAGTAGTTATTTATAAATATATTCTCATAATTTACAGCAAAAGTAGTTTCAATCCTTTATTTAAATTACGGTACCCTAAAAACGATAATTAACTAAACAGAATGCTCGTCTGAAATGCTTTGTTAATGAGTTACAATTGATCAATGTAGGTACAATAATCAATTTACCATTTCGGAGATCATTGAACCCGAGACCTAAAAACAACTCTCTGTTTGGACGTAGGTAACTGATCTAAAGCGCATTACAAAACACTTTTTGCCCGTGAATGTGTCTGCATGGACAAATCAAGCTTATTAGAAATTGGCTAAGAGATTGTACAAGAAATAACTTAGGATTCAGTAGTATGAATTGCAGTATTTATGATTTTTTTGTCTTCAAAGGAGGGTACCCCAGTTGGATACATAATACCTACCCATGTCATAATGTGGTAAACAGCCTCTTTTTCCCAATCTAGATTATAGGGTCAGAGTTTATATAGATAGGATTATTGGTTATAAATGTCCAGACAAAAGCACCTAAACCCTATTTTTTCTTACTTGTCTTATCTTATAAACAAAATTCTAACCTCAAAATCATGAAAACTATGATTTGGGTTCAAAAAAGATTACATTACAGTTAAATATCTCTTTTATTTATATCTACATATATATTTCGCACTTTCTAATATTTAAAGCTTAAATCATAATTTTCTTGCTTTTGAGGTTAGAATTTTGTTTACCAAATTAGACAAGTAAGAAAAAATAGGGTTCACTTATGGCTTATATACTTTGGATTTGAGACAGGCCCTGCGGGCTATGATGTGCCGCACCGGCTGGGCTCTACTAGATATCTTATAACTTTCGAACTGCGATAGCATTATGAACTAGTGAGTCTTGGCAGCCAACTTTACATTCAATGATTTTGGTCGGATTAAATTACAAGATCCTTTTTTAGCAGATCGCTATGTCAGAAAAGAAACTATTGTGCAAATTATATAAAACAAGCAATCGGTGCTGATGTGTCCGACAGTGAAAAAGTATTTTTATAATTTATATATAACGTTATATATAATAATTTCACGTGACACAGTATAACTTATAGTTATTGAGAATATATTTTCTTAAAAATGTTTGTACCGTTTCTTTTAATCTGAAACGGATATTTGGTAAGAAATGCATGATAGTTAAAATATGCAACCGGATCATTTAAAACGAAATACATGTTTTATGGTACAGTCGTTTCCATATTATGCTGTTTGTATTTTCATAACAGGAATTTAATCGACGTATAAAATTCTCATGTACTTTTAAAATTATAAGTACCTATACCTAGTTTTAGTTTAGTTTTCTCAGAAATGCGTGGAGGTATAAAGCCAATCACAAAATATGGCCGTTTATATCGTAGATTTTGACAAGCGCAAATAAATTGAAATCGATAGGGTTGTATACAATGAGAGAGTAGCTCAGTGCACTCTCCAGACTCGCACTTGTCCAGTTTTTTATATGTTTCTCACTCAGCTGCTAGAACTAAATGTGTGTCAAACAAGCCTTGAGTCGCGCGATGAACCGTTATTCGTGAAACAGTTCGGAAAGGTTAGCATATGTGAAAGTTGGCATGTGGGTGCACTGACGTAGAGTTGCTAATAATTTAAATTTTGCATCTTTTATTAGTTATTTAGGATAGGAACGACGTATTGAATTTACTAATTTTGCTTATTACAAAAAGTCTCAAGCACTATAAATTCGGGAATTCTCTTCGGGTCTTACATCTCGAGAGTTGAGACCCTTAAGAGTACTTAAATACAATTTACTTGAATAATATTTTTTTATTTAGCTTTATGTAATCAGTTTAACTTAATATTAGTATTTCAGTTATCTTTTGGTCACTAAAATACTTTGAAATTTACCTCATAAATTAATTAGTCAGCACTAAATAAATTAATTAGTTAACTGTAAATCAATATTTATCTATATAATTATATAACAGAAAGAAAGAAGAAACTGACTGACTGATTTAATGACATCAATTGGGCACAGCCCATACCGCTGGGTCTAGGAACTTGTAGTTTGCATTTTTGTGGGTTTCTTACTTGACTAAGGGCATCAGTAAGAAAGGATTTTGTAAAGTTTTTTATTGATATCTTCAAAACTTGCGGTCCCCAATAATTGTTTTTTTATTAATTCATCATTCCACGGATCCCTAACTTAATGCTAATAGCCCACGCACTTAGCCGTTTTTAAGGTTCCGTACCCAAAGGGTAATTAGTGGAGTCCTATTACTAAGACTCCGCTGTCCGTCCGGCGTGCATCCGTCCGTCTGTCACCAGGCTGTAGCTCATAAACCGTGATAGTCAGACAGTTGAAATTTTCACAGAAGATGTTTTCTATTACCGCTATAACACCGAATACTAAAAAACAGAAAAAATAAATATTTGAGGGGGCTCCTATACAACAAACGTAATTATTTTGCTCTTTTTTGTGCCCGATATTGATAACGGCAACAGGTAGACGCTTAAAATATCCACAGAATATTTAGTTACATAGTCACTTTAAAAATAAGTAATTAAATTAAAATAAAACAAATATTTAGGGGGGCTCCCATACAACAAACGTGATTTTTTGCCGGTTTATAGATAATGGTACGGAACCCTTCATGCGCGAGTCCATCTCGCACTTGGCCGATTCTTTTCAGGTTAGGTTTTGAACGTGCTTACGCTGCATGTATTTAAAAACGTCACTTTCGTTTGGGATTTTTTGGGAAATTTCACACAGACATACACATTGCAAAATAACGCTTGCTAGTCATGTGAGGGCAATACGAATCACACCCATAATAACATTGAACTTTTATTAAGACGACACTATTAGCAGCTATATAAACGTCTTCAGCTCAAAACGGACCGCACCTAAACAAATTGATCACTATACCGAAATCCACAATGTAGGTAGGTACACTGAAATTGCATTAGGTATATATTACCATGTAGGTGACAAACAATGAGCTGTTTACAGTTCCATTATTTCTTAAGAACACACATGTGTTTACAAAGTGTCAATGAAATACGTTACTCAAAAGATACTGCATAAAAATTTAGCTCTGGTTACGACCTATACTGTTACTCAATACAGAAAAATTTCTTGTCTTTAAAGAAAGGAGGTTTTGGCCATAGTTCATCGCACATTGTCGTGTCAAAGTTTTCTCTGACTTAGATGTGTGTCATAATACAATAACTACCAGGACCTATGGTGTCACTAGGCGGTGTCATATATATTCAATGCCTGACTACGACCGATGTAGTTCAACTTCGCACATCATTTTCAATACAGGAATGTTATTAGGCCACGAGTGCGACGAACAATCTATATATTAAGATAAGATAGAAGCTTTCACCCGGGTCTTCGCCTGAGATGAATTTGGTTATCGGTTTGAGGAATTACAGAAACTCCTCGATCACAATAATTCAGTTTTATATTAAACTATAGTTTCTCGACGTGGACTTCGTTTATAGATATTCATTAAGGACATTTTGAGTTTTCAGGATAAAAGTTAGCCTGTGTCCATCTCTGTCTCTTTAACTTTCCCTGTGTCAAATTTCAGCTCAACTGAATTCTCCGTTATACGACGTGAAAGTAGAACAAATAAACTTGGTTTAGCATTTATAATATTAGAAGACAAAGTATGAACAAAGCTACTTTAATTTACACACACTGTATCGGAGGCAGTGTTGCTGCGAAGGGCAACTGTCACGCAGGACTTCAAGTGGTTAGTGACAAGTGGTCAACCACATTATGGTGTAGGTATGTGTTCAGTTAACTGCTTACACCCAGGCTGAACCTTAAAGATGTCCACTAGATGTACAATAGATAAAAAAATAGGTAACTTAGGTCTGATTTTAGGTAGTAAATATCGAGAAGAACTTACTAGTGCCATACCCTCTGTTTCACCAAAAGAACTTTATTTAAATACGTGCAGCAAGCGTTACTTTTAAAATATTTTTTTAATTGGTAGAAGTCGGAGTAAAGTGCTAGTGCAGTAATAAAATAAATTATAAGTTGCTTAGAACAACACGAAAACTCAATTATTTTTTTCAATTCAAACTTTTACGCTAGCTTTCTAACTAAGGTTTACCGTAAGCGTCTGTCCCTCAATTTTATTGTTTCAACTCCTCCCACGGTAAAGTTATTGTACGGTCAGCCAATTAATAATACGGCAAGATACGGTTTCATGCTGTATCTTGTTATTACTTTGCGAAATATGACTTTGTGCTTAAGTCTAATTTATTTAATGTTGTAAATAGCGTTTCTATTAAAGTTAAACGCTATGGTTATTTATAAATTCATAAAATTTTACTGAATGTGTTTCTGCACATGCAGGATGTGTTTTTATAAATGACTAGCAATGACTTACGGCTTCGATCGCGCAGATTTTGGTCATTAGCGCGAGGTTACTATGCGTGATTTCTCTTAATTAACTGGTATTAAAAGTATATCAATAATAATAGCTTCTACAGTTTTATTCATAAAAACTTAAGGACAAAGAGAAATAATACTAATAAATATATATAGGTATTAGTAATACTATTCATAAATGTATCTCCTATATACATATAAGACTTTTTACAAGAAATTTTAGATAATTATAATTTCCTCACACATAGGTACTAATTGTGTACCAGTAATAACTTTGACAGTGTTTGTCATAAAAACTATAAAGCTAAGATAAAGTACTGGCTCGCGTTGATGTTTTTTTCATGGGTAATACTATTCTGCCATATATTTCTTGGAAGCGTCATTTCACTAGTAGCCTTATGTAGAACTTTGTGTTACTAACAATTTTGTCATACATGCGAATAGTGCACCAGTAATAGCTTAGCTTTGACAGTGTTTTTCATAAAATCTATAGAAAGAAGAAAAAGTACTGTAGTCGCGTTGATGTCTTTTACATGGGTAATACCATTCTGCAATATATTTTACGGATGCATCATTTTACTAGTGACCTTAAGGCCGGAGCAGACCAGATGCGTGGCGTGGCATAACGCGTGACGTGACGCGTGATGTGACGTGCGCACGCGCGTGCAGGTCCTGTCACACCGGCAAAAGCGGTGCAGCACACGTAACGCATGTAACTTCTGGATGCGTATTGCCATATTGAAGTTGAGAGTATTTAAACGCAATAATAACTTATAATTTTTATTTTTGTACTCTTCATGTTTGGAGTTGTAGAGACACTCATATTTGTGACTAATTTCTATGATAGTCTCTATTGCAAAAAAAAACACTCGTAAACTGTATTTCGTTTGTAAATAAATACAACTTGCCGTGCGTGCGAAAGTGCAGAACGCATGTGTGCGACGTTGCCGTTCCGTTACACACGCGCACGGATTCGGTTTGTCAGTAGATGCGTGCCGTGCGCACCTTTCTTATAGTTTCATACTTTATGCGCACGTCACGTCACACCACGCATCTGGTCTGCACCGGCCTTTATTTGTAGAAGTTTGAGTTAACATCAATTTCCTCGCACATACTTATAGTGCATCAGTAATAGCTTTGACAGTGGCTTGATAAGTAAGTTGCGCGCGTTGACGTTTGTTACATTGATAATACTGTAGTCGAATAGTAAGAACGCAAATATTAAATCAAATTTTTTTACATGTTTGGAGAACCACAAAAAAGCGTCACTCGCTATTAAATATAATAAAAATGGGTAAATGGGTAACTTTTATAACTATTAACCCGCGTCGGTGGTTTGTTTTTTGTTTACTTATCTGTAGAACTCACGCTGTGCTGCGTGGGACGGGCTCCTGACAGATGGGCAGATGACCTTGTGAAGGTTGCGGGTAGCCAATGGTCATAGATGGCACCGAGCCACACGCTGTGGAGAAAGTTAGCTGAGTCATATGTCCAGTAGTGGACGTCTGTAACCTCATATGATGTTGAAGTTATATGAGTTCATGCGTACGTATACTACTCCGCGATATTACCCACAGAAAAGTATGTTCCTGTGGGAACTCTTGATCGTAATAATCGTGTGAAAAGTATCGTAAGTCCTTTTTCGTCCCTACAACTATCTATGTTTCATGTATAAGGGCAAGCAATAATAAATGGATTTGTTATATAATTAATTGTACATGTATATAATAAACATTATACTTATTAAATTGCTACTATCCAATTTCCCCAGGGTCAGCTGTCTTACCCAGGAAATTCACAAAAATATTGGTTTTTATACTACTCCTTACGTGAGAAATGGAAAAATGAAACAATAAAATTTATATATATATGATTTTATGAGGTCTTGCACGTGATCTAGTTCGTACGTGATTCGGTTATTGGCGTAGGATTCCTACAACTCCTAGATTATAGTAAGGAAGTTTGCTATAATTATTCCTGCAGGACCTTTTGTATTTTCTGAAATAAAATGTGTTATACACAGCAAATATGAAGAAATAACAAAAATTACTAACTCGCAAACCTAATTATTATATTAGTACGATGATATCTGATATATCTAAAGCGTGTCTCAATAAGAGAACACTATTTAAATTTTGTAATTTTTTTTGGTGCATATGGCAACTTGAAAATTTGACAGCTATCACCTATAATCGTTTTGATTGTTAAAAATGGAGCACTACACATAAGAAGAAAGCGTTATTAATATATTGTAAACCCATTACAAATATTTGGAAAGTTAAAGGTTAACCACTCGCGAACTTTGCGGAACTTTCTGTGCAAAGTGCACCTAATGTGTATGCCAATAAACCAGAAACAATTCCTGAGACTCGTCATTGATGAGATACAACCACATCTATGTCAAAATATTATCAAAAAATTTAATGAAAAGAGCAATGCCCTGTCATCAGTGCTGAGGGGCCGTTTGCCTGATATTTTATTCCATACTTAATCGGAACATGTTTATTAAACAATGCAATAAAGATATCATGACTCAAAACGTAGGATATAATAGAACTTTGTATAGTAAATAAGAACAATATGCTACCAGTATACTAGCAAATAAAAAACTATTATTATCAAAAAATATCTGTTTTTATTTTTAAATGAATGGTGCACTCTTATTGAGACACCCGTTATAATAGGGTTAAAGCAAAAGTCAGGTAATACCACATCAGAAAGCTAGTAATCCAATAGTCTCTGCTCTAAGCTTAGTAAAAAGCTGCATGACGGCATCATTTCCAGTACCGATATGAAAATGAGTATACCGTTAGGTATATAGCTGCCGGTTGTCTCCAGTTGCACCTCCTCTCAGACCTTCCGCTACTGGCATTGTAAATTAGAAGCTAAAGATATACTTACCTATATTGAACTATAGGTAAGGAAGGTAAGTATTATTTATCAACTATGTCTTTATCCTTTACCAATAATAAAACTACACCAAGTCTTTGCAAATTATTTCGCTGCTAGTAGATAAATAAAAACTCAGTTCTTTATGGAATTAAGAAAGATACAATAAATAAACATACATAGAGAAGTCTATATTCTTTTATTTTTATGATGAAAACATATAAGTGCGAGCCTTACCTTAGGCTCAATCACCAATATTATTATTGCCATAGCAAAAACATAGTCAAAATTTTTGAGTTAAAGCTAGCACTTGAACCTGCAAGCCTAAGATTCCGTCTGCTCTACCATTTGAGCTTTTAAGGAAAATCCCGACTTCATATTTGCTGCGAAAATAAGCTTGTATGTTAAAATTTACATAAATTTAATTTGCTTTCAATCAATTTATTTCACTTACAAAAGCTCCTAGCTAAAATGTATGTAAAGGAAATCATTTACTTTGTCCAATTGCGATTTAAAGATAAAGTTATACTACTTTACAAAGCAAAAACAGGATCTACCCGTTGTACAGGACCCAATCAATAGGTACCGTTGGTCACTTCCCGAACCGGGATCTAACCAGCGCAATGCTTGGGTCACTGTCAGTGTTGCCAATTATTTTCTATAAAATTCGCTGGATGGATCTTAAAAAGTCATAATTTAATGAGAAACCGGTCGACTGACAGTCGTATAGAAGCTTTTTGAAACAATTTTTTACAAGTAATTTTGCATGTACATGTAATGATGAATCATCGAAATGATTTTCGAACTAAATATAGAACATATAATCCGAAATCCACGAAAGTGGCTTTATA
The DNA here is from genome assembly GCA_946406115.1 of Apoda limacodes. Classification (NCBI taxonomy): domain Eukaryota; kingdom Metazoa; phylum Arthropoda; class Insecta; order Lepidoptera; family Limacodidae; genus Apoda; species Apoda limacodes. The sequence goes on from OX291540.1 coordinate 47,576,645, forward strand.
AACTGTAATTTGATAATATTTATTAATCACAGGTCCACTTGAATAAACTGTGTAATCTAACTAAACTAAATTAAATTAACAGAGTGTGTAAAAAAGTAATTAAGTGAAAACTGCTTGAGCAAAGCCACAAATTTGATGCTCATCTTTCATTCTTTGACTCTTTTCTAGTTTGTACACCTTTTTATTGTGTAGTTGATTAACCCTAATTTCTCCTACCATGGTGCGGGTGATACTATAGCTTTTATTAAACTGCAGCCCCTGGTTACCGCAACGAAGTTATTGAGTTGATGTGTAGTCTTATATATAAAAACTATATCATTTACATAATAATATTATAGGATTATGTTCTATTTTCAGCAACAAAATTACAAAATACTACGCACAGTGCTATGTGAAACAAAATATAAATATTGTGAGATTATGTTTTTTTTATAGCTTTGAGTCTCTTAGCTAGTATCAAAAAATATTTTCAAAGTGTTTTTCAAGTGTTTTTCTGACGATTCAAAATTTTAAAATTTTTGACCGATTAATTATTTTATTTGCCAATAAACTCCTTTACTCCGTTATAAAAAAGGTAAATCCGTACCGTTGGCAACACTTCTCGATGCTAAAGTTGACTACATCACCTTGCAGTTATATATAGCCTTGCTGGATATTAATTGGCAATTCCGGGTCTTTAATGATTACTTATTGTAAAAATTTATTGTATCATATTTAGTTTTCTTACTTAGTTGCAACTACGTTTCCCCACTATATTGTTAAGTACATGTAAGCAAAATGTTAAAACAATAAAGCGTTAAACAGTGAACAAACCCGTGGTATGGTTTAAATGTATTTATTTTTTCATTTGTGATTTAACTTATTCTTATGCACCAGTAATTGTGACGTTATTTTGTGTAAGCTCAGTAGAATATACGCCAGTCAAAATTTTAAAGGGTCGGTACTTAACCCCTGGTGTTGCGAGCGTCCATAGGCTGCGGTGACCACTTCACATCGGGCGGAGTGCAAGCTTGTTTGCCACCTTGGTGGTATAAAAAAAACTCAAAAATATTAAAAAAAACTTCGATAGAAATAGAATATAATTACGGTTTTTTTTGTTTCAGATATTGTTTCTGCCGGCTAAAAGAAAATGCAACATACATAGAGAAATATTAAATAAAATAAAAAATAAATTAAAATGGGTCCACCAATCAGTACATGGCCTTATAGCCACCCCAATGTGAGGGAGAACATTGAAAAAAGTGACAATGAAGTGCAAAAAAGGGACAGTTTTAACAAAAAGTGCATATTGTTTAGACTAGTTGGACCATTTCGGTTGGCCTGCTTAAATCTTACATTTGTTATGTTGGTATTACAATTAATTTTAGCAATGAATACAGTGAGAGCTGGACCTGTCGTATTTAATCTGGATTACTATCAAGGTAAGCTTTTGTTACTGTTTTAGTTTTACATATAATTCAAATGAAAATAGGCTGCTTTTTATTGTAAGTTAAACGAAAAATGTAAATATACTTAAATAGTTACCCAGATTTGTCTTATGTTAAATGTTAATAAATCTTTAGTACTTAAACAATGTTAATAATAATCAAACCAAAATGTCCACCAGAAAAGGAGGTTTTCTTTTAATACAGGCTTAGTAAACTTAAATGAATCCAACTGTAATTTTTCAATAAATACTTTGTTCTTGTTGTTTAGTCGAATACATGCTTTTAATGTAAATATAGAAAACCTTTTTAGCATTTAAATCTTTTTTTAAAACAAAACAACCGCTTCAAAAAAATGCACTAACTAAAAAGGTGAAAATAATTACTTATTTCCTAACATCTAATCTGAATTACAGTTTGAAGTTGGTTTCATGCAAGTGAAGTGTGTTATTAACGTTTAGGTACATAGACACCAACTTTAAACTGTAATTATTTTTACCTTTAATAGTAATTAATTTTTTTTGTTAATAAGTTTTTATTTTTAACTTTTGAGTGACGAATTGAAAGACGTACACTAAGAACATCCATACCCTTATCAAAATGTTATACTATCTTCAACATAAAAGGCGTTTCACCAGTTCCAAATTAACATAATTTTTTTTTATGTTTAAGTTTAAAAAGTTAAAATTTTAAATTAGCAACATTAATATAGGATCACCTCGCAAGTATACCCTTTTAAATAAATAAAAAATATTTTGCAAATCCGTCTATATGTAGCCCGAACATACATTAAAAAAATAAAAACATCCTAATTGAGAACCTGCTCCTTTTTTGAAGCCAGTTAAACAATAAAAGTTTAAGTTTTAAAATAACTACTTTAATATGGGATCACCTGGGAAGTATACCATTTTAAATTAAAAAAGAATTTTGCAAATCCGTCTATATGTATATGACGGACTAATGCCCACACATTCATAAAAAAATAAACATCTGAATTGAGATACTCCTCTTGTTTTGAAGTCGTTTAAAAAAACAAACGGGCTTCAAAAGAAATTTAAGTTTTAATTTACTACATTAATATTGGACCACCACAATCCCTTTAAATAAAAAGAATTTCTCGAATCGGTCCAGGCGTCTTCGAGTAATTGAGGAACATGCATAAAAAAACCGGTCAAGTACGTGTCGGACTCGCGCACCGAGGGTTCCGTAAAAACTAAACTGTATTGAGGGACAAACTTGGACTTGGTTGGACAACTGTTGCCTCAATACATCGACATAGGTTTCGGTATCATCATCAAAAGCAAAGAAATATTTTTTTGTGATGTAACAAATTTACGGTTTTCAGATTTTTTCCTTTATGTGTGCTTCATAGTATTGCTTTTTTGCCAAATTTGATGATGAAATGATCCCGTTGACCTAAAATCATTTCATGTTTTGAGGTCGACGGGATCAAGTATACCTATCAAGTACCCCATAGGTTATAATTTTTTTGTGTCAATATGTGACAAAAATACCCATATTTTGGGCATATTTCTTTATTACATTGACTTAGAAGCTTGTTTTTTTACAACTTCAAGTGGCCGCAGATTGTAGTATCAAATTAATTTCAATTTGATACCGCCACGCGTTTTTGAGTAAAAGGGTTTTGTCAGACAGACACAAAAACTTTTTTTTTAATGTGTTATAACTACAAATTAACGAATTTTCCTATATTTGTGATGTAAGACCTTGCTTCGTGTGAAATTACACGATTCTAGGACAAAGGAAAGTACCCCATAGGTTTTGATTTATTTGTGATTTGTGATTTACAGACAGACAGACGGACAACAAAGTGATCCTGTGCGGGTTTCTTTTTTCTTTTTCAGGTACGAAACCCTAAGACAGAATTAAGAACTTTCGCCTTTTTTGAAGTCGGTTTAAATTTACTATGCATACACTGCCGGCCTAAAGCTTCAGACCACCTTACTAAGTTGGAAAATAATATTAAACCTAATTTTTTTAAAACTCGTTTTATCATCGAATATTAGACTTATTTACAAATAACATACATTATAATATTTAAGAAATATTAACCACTTATGGTAAAAATGCTTAAAATATTCCAAACCGTTATTTCGTCAAAAAATCGTCACTTGCATTTCATTCCTTTTTTCACCAGTCTCGGCATACGAGCTAGCAATTTGTCGATTGTGTCTTGTGATATATTATTCCAGCTTTCATTTAAAGCCTTCCACATGTCTTCTTGGGAGGAACCAGCAAAAACGAACATTTCGGTCGAGTTCTTCCCACAAAAGTTCGATTGGCTTGAGATCCGAGCTTTGAGATGGCCACACCATATTTTCTAAATAACCCCTGCAAAATAGAAATGTGTTTTGGATCACTATCCTGTTGGAAAATGAATCCATTTCCAATTATTTGTAGTCTGGAAGGAACGGCATTGCGTTGAAGGATTAGTTTATGCTGCTCTTTTTCATGACTCCGTCGATTCGTACCAAATCACCAGTTCCATGGCCCAAGAAGCAACCACAAATCATAACGGAACCACCACCATGCTTAACTGTTGGCACCACACAGTCTGACAATATCTTTTCCTGCGCGTTACGTCAAACATAAATTCTTCTTTTTGAACCAAATATTTTAAACTTCGATTCATCTGACCCTTGGACTTTTTTGACATCTTTAGTCCAATCTCGATGGGCAAGGGCCCATTGCATCCGTTTCTTTGCGTTTGTGGCCTTAATAGAGGTTTTCGGATTGCAACACGATCAAACAACTTAGCGTCTCTTAATCTGTAATAAATATTGAAATGGTGTGAACTTACTACAACAGTTACATACGACCAAACACCCAAGGTCAGAGGGTCAGAAAATAGAATTTAATGCCACAAAAAGCACGGCAAAAATCTAAATCAGCCAGTATAATGTTGTTTTTTCCATAGATATATCTATGGTTTATCTTTATTCCAAGTATTGCTTAGCGGTTTATTTTTTATCGTAACGGTATTAGCAGTTTATGAAGGATATAAAAATACTAGCTTATAACTTCTACTGTACGCGTAAACTTTCAAAATAGAGAAAGCTTTTAACTGTTTATGGTTTTACCTACAAAAATACCGCAATTCTCATACAAAATTTCATCCCGTATTTCACCCTCTAGGAGATGATTTTTCCCAAAAATGGTGAAACCAGACAATTAAAATTTTCAACCTTAAGGCTACAAATACCGTTTTTAGGGCCACAAAAGCAAGTCTTTGAGATACTAACTCATCAAAAGATGGCGTAACAGTGCTAAATACTGAAAAATAGCGTAGGTATTGCCGCTTTTAGCTACTCAATTCGGTCGCGAAACCCGAAATTGCGAGCCCTTGTCATTATTTAGTACCTTATTCATAATAAGAGTTTCGTTAAATACTAGCTACTTCCAAAATGATGACCCACTTAACTGATATTGTAAAAAAAATCAAATAAAAATAGACTTTGGCTCGTACAAATTAAAAATAGGCAAAGAAGGTTTCATGTTGTTGCAAGTATTATCCAACTTTAACAGGGGTCCCTGAAATTTAAAGGGGTAGAAAGTAGCTAACAATTGCCGCCATTAGATATTTCTAATTTTCTCTTCACAGAAAGCGAATTAGGCGATACCAGTTAGCTGCTAAGAACCCCTTAATAGAATCTTTATACATGCAATTTCGATGGTCATTATTGTATATATATTTTTAGCTGACAATTCAGCACCATTTGATTGACGTCTAGGTACCAATGCTGCGTCAAGTTGGTATTTATAGTATAACAAGAACACTGTTCACATATTATCATAACTGCTAGTTGCTAGTCTATCACATGTATTTTGTACTCTCATCTACATTTCAGAAAATATGTTTACTTACCTTCTATAATGGTAGCTATATTAGGTACTGTTACTTATTTCGTGCCTAGGTAGGTATTGGCTGACTCTGCGAACGTTGTTATTGCTATTATATTACATTATACCTAGCGAATGATTAAACAAATGGGGTAGACCGAGGCGAATCGGATCAATTCAATGAAACATTGTGTTTATTGATTGAACTGTAAACAGCCTTTATTCTTCTGTACGTAACTCAAATTTAAAATAATCCAATACTTAAATCTTCTTTTTTGTAAACCAAAAACTACACACCGAGAATTATCCGATTCACCACAAATAACCTTCGGGTTAATCGGACTCCTAATCGACAAAATTATGCAAGAAAATACAATTTTTGCATTTAAACACCTGCGAGCGTTGCTTACAATGAAATACGAGCGACAAAAAATAATGATTATAGTAACAAACGCGGGGGCAAGGACAAAGTGATAACTTGCCATGGCCGCATGCGTTCAATGTAGCGCAGTTTTTTAAAATTTTCTTCATTTCTATTTTGGTACGATTCGCACGGTGATCCGATAACAAGAACTCTATTCACATATCATATTTTGCTATTAAATACCTATCGCTTCAACTTATTTCGTGCTATCATCTACATAAGAAATACACAAAACTAATTGCCATATTACAATAAAATAAAAACTAATAAAACTAACTACTAATAGGTGACAGAGGCCTCGATATTTACAGAAATTTGTCTGGTGTGAACCACTATTTAACTTGAAATTCAGAAAAAAAAATTGGAGGGTAGCTCTCCATACTTTGAAAATAGGAATGAAAAACATTTTTACGAGATCAAAAGATCATGAATGCCATATATGTTATGTTACAAGATGCAGGTCAGAAGTTTTTAAGGCTGTGAGCAATAAGCGATTGAACTCTAGCCTTTATAGGGTACTGCTGCAGCTGGCGATTTGCCGTCAAGTCAGAATCTGAACCTGCAATTCATAGATTCCATCTAAGTGCTCTTTTAAATATGCTTTTGAGGTAGGTACTAGGCTGGGTGGGTAAACAGATGACTGATGTGTTTCATTGATGACAACTACCTTTATGAAGATAAACCTATAAACCTTATGACTAAAAGTAATAAGACTAACATTCGGTTGGATGCTCACATCATAGAGAAGAATATAATATACTGAAAGCTCACAAACATATATTTTAAAACGATTTCAAGACTTCAAAAATTAGTCCAGTTAAGATTAGTAGAAAAACATAGAATACATGAAGTTAACAAACGAACAAAAAGTTAACGATTGAAATACCTACAAAGCAAACATTATGGTAGTGGTTTTTTTTAATTTAACTTTATTAAAGGGTTCTTTAAGAAAGAAGTTATTAGATTTTGAAGGGTCGGCACACGCGAGTTAGAGTTAGTGTTGCAAGCGTCCATAGGCTACGGTGACCGCTTACTATCAGGCGGACCGTTCGCTTGTTTGCCACCTTAGTGGTATAAAAAAATATTTAAAAAAACAATTATAAAAAAAGTCAGAATATTTCTAGTGATACAATAATATAAATTATTAAGGTATCCTAATCATGCGAAAGTCTGCTTGTTTGTTTATTTATTTATTAATTATTTTCAAACGTTACATCAAGCCAAGTGGATAATTTTGGAATTGTTTTTACTCTATTTGTGCTGTGAGACTTGCTTCTTGCCAAATTTTATGATTCTAGGTCAATAGCAAAACAAAAACAAAACAAAAGTTTTGGTTTATTGTAAAAATATGCAGCATGAATGGCCATGATTCTTATTGCGTTCAATTAGAAGCCCTATTTCTTTAAGGAACCGTAAACCTAAGTATTTGATACAAACTTTTGGTAAAATAGAGTTAAAGAAAACAAATTAAATAGTATTTGGTAAAGTTTATTACTTTGTCAGAGTTTTTTATTACAATTCGTACAGTTTTACATGAGTCATTTCATTTGTATTTATTTTTAGTAATGCTTGGCTTTGAGGACAACTCGCGACTAAATTTATATAAACGCCCGCTATCGCTTGAGGCGTCTTTTGATCTTGGACATTATTTGTGGCTTATTGTGCATACTCTTAATTACTGATCGATGTTAATTACCTATAAAAAGTGGCGAAATTTATTCTAATTTCCACTTGTTGCGTTGCGAATGTGATATCAACTTTGTATATTTTGCTTTGTTCTGTGTAAAATTTCTATGTACCTACTGAACTGATCTACCTAAATTCTATGCCATGTTTGCGTCATTTTGCGTGTCATCATAATTTTAGTAGCTAGGCACAGAATCTTAAACGACACCTAGGTACCTCGTCTTACACAAATCCGCATTGCACTGTCACTGGCCTAAAACTCAAGTCGTGCTAAAGACGCATTATGCTGGGAGTACCAGGCTACCCGCGTTTCGCTTTCTTGGGGGCAAAATATATGGAAGTACATCTCAGCTCTCGGGACCTTGGAGCTCATTACGAAAAGTCTCGGATACTTCCACGGGTCACGAGGTAAGACTAACTTCCATACATTTTTCTTCCAAATTCCCGAGACTTGAGTGCTAGAGACTTTTCGCAAGAAGCTCCCTTCTTTAGTTTCGAGATACATTTTTACTCCAAGAATGCGAAACTATAGTACTCCAGACTTTTTCGCAATAAGCTCCCTCATCCAGCACCAGACAAAAACGACTTCACCTTCCTAGATTAAAAAAAAATACTTATCTCTAAACCAGCTAATAGAATATTTTTCCGTTGATTTCAATAAAAATTATAGGTATTCAAAATCATCAGTCGAACCGGATTCTATTACCTATATTACCTAGACAAATAAACTTAGACCAGGAGCACCAGTCGTCGGAGCTTAAAAGCAAGTGACATTAATTTGTGGCAACGACAGTTATCTAACATCAATAATGAAATTATTGAATAAAGATTAAAAAATCCAAATGCAATTCCGCAAACCAAACACAAGAGTAACTAACAAATAAAAAATTTAGGTGAAACACAGCTTTCTTATCTAATTTGAAGCTAATTTTTAATGGGCACATTGCCACAAGGAGCCAGATTGTACAAGGTGTTCTTTTTATAAGACAAGTTTCCTATTTCTTTTACTGTTAGTTTTATTTTTATGGGTATTATTTTATAGGTTTTTTATTTAATTTTTATCTTTAATAGATAGGATTAAGGATATTTTAATTTTAATTCAATTTTTATTTACTTATAATTTAGATGTAGTATTAGTTGAATAAATTTTACTAACTGTATAAAGTGTTTGAAGTTAAATTCGTAAATTTACTAAAAAATAATGCCTGAATCAAATATTATGAAACCAAAAACGACGAGCTCTTGATTTTTGGCTTTATGTTTAAGTTTTATAAACTTCAGAGACTATGACAAAATAATGTTGTACGAAAACCTTGCGAAGGATTTACATACGAACTACCAACTCCCATTTAATCTGTTTCAGGATGTATTTTGCGAAATCCTTTCTTAGTGATCGTCTACCTTTTAACCAGAACCTCAGTGCAAACTTTTTAGTCTCGAGCTCGAGATTCAGCTCTTTGGGCTTGTGAGTTCGTGATATATAAGTTAGATAGTAGTCGGTTTATCCATACTAATATTATTAATGCGAAAGTAACTATGTCTGTCTGTCTGTTACCTCTTCACGCTTAAACCACTGTACGGATTAAGATGAAATTTGGCATGCTGATAGTCTGAGTCCCGGAAAAGGACTTAGGCTACTTGAAAACGTTAAGTGTGAGTCGGTTTTTTTCTACGTATAATTCTTCAGTACGTGTGTCTGTAATCTGACTTCTCCTAAACGGCTGGAACCATTTGGGTGAAATTTTGTCTGAATATTTTAATCGGTTCATGGATGGTTTAAAAACACAAATTGACCCGGTAAGTGGACTGCAGTCGGTGTGTCACTGATCTTCTCCTAAACAGCAGGGACGATTTTAATGATATTTTTTGCGTACGTTCGAGTGGGTTTCTGCAAGGTTTAAATTTACAAATGAACCCGGTAGATAGCGCTGCAGTCGGTGTGCCACTGATCTTCTTCTAAACAGCAGGGAAGATTTTAGCGATATTTTATTGTGTACGTTCTAATGGGTCCCTGCATGGTTTGAATTCATAAATGGAACCGGTAGGTGGCGCTACAGTAGGTGTGTGACTGATCTTCTCCTAAACGGCTAAGCAATGTACGACAGTGATTTCAACATTCGCTACATTTATTGCTACTCCATTACTATTAAATACCACAATTCAAACATTGTTAATTTGTGGCTTGGAAACGACACATTACATAGAATTTAAAAAACGCATCGAAAGGGCCAGCTTAAAACCAAAAGGATTTTAAAAAGGCTTCCTGCCAATACTTCTATTATAGAAGACTTGGAAGAAAATGAAGAATGAAATACTTTAGAAATAGAGGACATAGTAAACAGTGAGATATCCAAATATGATGACTCAATATGTAGATTCGTTAGAAGTAATTATGTAATAGCATAATTTGAAAAATGGAAATGTGATATTTAATATCATATTTAATGTGGTGCTGCTTTTCCGGGCACACACAATCTGCCGGGCCCGCTAACTATACATTATATTATGAGTGCGAAAGTCTTTTTACGCTTAAACCCTCTGTACCAAATAAGATATTATTTGCGATGGAGATAGTTTGAGTTCCAAGGAATTTAGGGCGGGTAAAAGGACATAAGCTACTAAATATGTAAAGTGTGCGTCGATTTTATTCTATATTTGATTAATATTTTTTTATCGAAATCCTACACCGGTAACCGAAATAAGGACGGGTGAAACCGCGGGCAACAGCTAGTTCTTTTACAAATATAGAATACAATATAGATCTATCTTTTATACGGCCTTCATCCACTGTCAATAAGAATTATTTAGGTACTAACTTGACTTATTAGCTCAGAATTGAGTGAAACTATTATTTTCAGTCAAACAACAGTACATTCAAAACTTCATAATATTTCTTTTCACCTTTTACTAAAGTAAAAATAATTTAGAAAAAACTGAGGACATATCTGTATAGAAAAATGCTTGTTAACATACATCATTGGAGTAAAACGAATTGGAACAATTCACGCTTGTTATCTTATGAAATCACTTTTACATTTAAAAGTGAAATTGTTCCTTTTCATGTCTCTGGGTAGAGGAAACTGAAAGTTTTGTCAACACATTTTTTTTATTTTCAATAATAGAATATTATGTACGTAGCTACTACGTCACAACAGCTAAAGGAACACAAGGTTTGGTTTTACAAAAAAAGTATATTTTATTTTTATATTCGCGTTTGTCTTATAGTCAAAGAGGCCGATCCGTGATACCTAATGATTGACTAGTCAAAGCCCGGTTCATACAAACTTTAACTCCTCATAAAAATGTTTTACTGACGATAGTATTGTTTTTAGTAAGTCGTTTAAATTAAAACAACATAACCTAACCCAACCTTACCCAAATTAAAGCACTTCATCATCACATATCGAATTTAAGTTTGTATAAACCAGGCTTTGACTGGTGAATTCTTGACTTACTTTACACCCTTTGTCTATGATATATTATTGGAATATAAACCATACCCCTTTGCTAAATGATTACAGTCTTTCCACTTTCTGGTGATGCTGGTTTAGTAAGTAGTGCCTACCCCTATTCTGTTACACGCTGTATGAAAGGAATGTTTTTTTAGGGTTCCGTAGCCAAATGACTAAAAACGGACCCCTTAGGGATTCGTTATGTCTGTCTGTCTGTCCGTCCGTATGGCACAGTCACTTTTTTCTAAAACTATAAGAACTATGCTGTTGCAACTTGGTAAGTAGATGTATTCTGTAAACCGCATTAACATTTTCACATAAAAATAGAAAAAAAAAAATATTTGGGGGTTCCACATACATAGAACTGAAACTTAAAATTTTTTTTTAATCAAACCCATACGTGTGGGGTTTTTATGGATAGGTCTTCAAAAATGATATTGAGGTTTCTAATATACTTTTTTTCTAAACTGAATAGTTTGCGCGAGAGACACTTCCAAAGTGTAACTTCTAAAATAAGAGAATGATAAATCTAAAAAAAATATATGATGTACATTACCATGAAAACTTCCACCGAAAATTGGTTTGAACGATATCTAATAAGTAGTTTTTTTTAATACGTTATAAACCTTTCATTCAATCAAATCAAATATAAAAATATTTTTGTTTGTGAGTGTAAATTACAATAAAAGTGGTAGGTACGGTCGTGGTAGGTGCGAGTCCATCTCGCACTTGGCCGGTTTTTTTTTTACTGAACAAGCAAATTTGTAATTACACGCTGCGTTCTCTACCAGCCGAAAACAGGGTAATGAGGCTTATCCTTAGTGGTGAATCATAACTTACCTAAAAGAAATGTAAACATACCTGGTGCCGATTCCACAATGCAACTCTATCAATCTGCACTCCTCATTCTCCATAACAAAGTGCGATTAACGAATTGGCAATTGAATGTTTCTATTATAGACTTCAAAACATTGTTGGGTCAGGTAAATGGTTTAAAAGTGGGATTTACGAAGTGAAGACTTTGCAGAGGGCTCTGTGGAATAGGCCCCTGGGCTCTAGTTGAATGCGATAATATTCATGAAACACAACCAAACACCGCAAAGTTTAAACATACTTAATCGTAGGAAACTCTCATCAGATCCCTAAGGCTGACTTGTAAAGGAATAAAGATCAAGGGGCTATAGTATCTAAATATTTTTGAAGTGAAAACTTCTTTAGCGGCGTTGTACACTTTTTTGTGATGGGTAAAAAATGTTAAACTCGCGTCAGGACACGTAACCTGATCGAAAATTTGTAAGAGGAGGGATTATAGCCGCCGGCGTAGGAGAGGAAGTGTTCCCCTCTCTTTCTACCGTGCGGCGAAAGTTCTGAAGTGTTAAATTTTTAATGTAATATAAATTGTCATGTTTGTGTACGATGCCGCAATAAATGAATATTGTATTTTACCACATAAATGATAGTACTTTTATACTGATAATTAAAGCAATTCGTGCAAAATTATTCCCTAACCATTCCAAAATATCAAAAAAGCACAACGTTAATATTAAAGTTTTCACTTCTGCCAGCACTCCCGGAGGCAACCCGTTTTTTTTGGCAAAGATTTTTCTGATCCACAGAACAGATCCGACTAAAATTTAATGTCGGTGTTCTTCGGAATATGGTTCAAACCCTGAAAACACGATTAATGAACTTTTGTTCGATGGACAAAAAATACTAAACAAAGAAATCTTTAAAGTTCTAAGTGCTATTACTTAACAACTTTGCAAAGCATAGCCGCTTTAAGCCCTGAGATTTTTTTTGATAACTATGATATATAATAAACTATTAATTTATTTCATTCATTCATTGAATGAAATTCTCAGTAAGTTGAAGTGTAGCTGCACTACTCACGCACGTTCAGTTACATCGCGTCATCCTTGTTAAGTATTCTGTCACGTAATACTGCTTTTTAAGTAAATTACTATCTAAATAACTAAACCTGGGTCAATTGTATGACTAGATAAGCCCACTAATTGCTTGCGAAAGTTATCTATCCCGCACAAGTAACAACCTAACAAATAATAAAACCCAGGACCTGGGTTAAGTAGTAGCGCAAGACCAATATGACGTTGACTCATGTAAGTTTATGACTTGTCAAATATGCTTATTTTATTGTTAGATTGGCACAACTATTTACCATTTTGGCGCGAATTTTGAGTTACATCTGTTATCTACTTTAAATACAGTTCTGTTTTTAATTCGATCATATTTAGTGTCTATTGCAAATTTCATAATGGACAAAAACATCGAACAAAGAGTTTGTCTTAAATTTTGCATCGCCAATGGAGTTTCGAGTTCGGAGTCACTGAAAATGTTACAAAAAGCTTACGGGGGAATAGACCTTATCAAAAACACGTGCATATGAGTGACACGAAGCTTTTAAAAGCGGTCGAGATGTGATGAAAGATTTGTCTCGCTTCAACTGAAGTTATTATCGCAAAAGTGAAGGAAATAGTGACTGAAAATCCTTATTGAAGTTTGACAGAGTTAGCCGCTGAACTTTCTGTGTCTCATGAGTCGATCCGTACCATTGTAAATGATCATTTGGGTATGAAACATGTTGCCACTCGGCTAGTCCCAAAAAAACCTGAATTTCCTCCAAAAAGTCAATCGCAAAGAGTCCCTGAGGACATGTTAGAACGAGTCAATTCCGACACGACATTCATGAAACGCATTGTTACTGGTGACGAGACGTGGGCTTGACAAGCTTCGGAGTGGCGCCTTCCAAGTGAACCGAAACCGAATAAACCACGCCAAAATCGATCAAAAGTCAAAGTTATGTTGACTGTTTTCTTTGACTATCGCGGTGTTGTGCACTCGGGATTCTTGCCGGAAGGTCAAACGGTAAATACAGAATATTATTTGAGTGTTATGCGTTGTTTAATAGATGAAATTCTACGAAGCAGGCCAGATTTGTGTAAAAAAATCTTGGATTTTGACCATGATAATGAGCCTTCGCACAAGGCCATCATTGTGAATGAATTTTTCACCAAAAACTCAAAAAATACCATCGAGCCACCACCTTATTCACCAGATATGGCTCCAGCCGTCTTCTTTCTTTTTCGTAAACTCAAATTAGGCGATAAAATAAATAACTTACACCTTGCGTAATATTGTTCTGTTCCCGGTACTTTCGTGACAGAGTAGTATACTAAAAATTAGAGAACTTTTTGCTGTACATGCATACGGGAAAACGACTGGACGATTTTTGATGAAACTTGGCATTGTGAGAGCTTATAGACAGCATTATGGACATTTTTATTCCAGTAAAATAAGGAAATATATAAAAATGTACAAAATTGTAGTTGTATATATACAATAGTATACGAGTATTATACTACACAATTAAAAATTGTAAGAGTTTGCGTCTACATTGAGAAAACCACTTGCCATTCTGACGGTGCCATTTTTGTAGTAGTTCATCATAATCATTTTTTCAATAAACATCGAATTTCTATTAAACAAATCCCAGTTGAATCTCGCACGAACTTATCTCACCTATACTTATACACAATACTTATATACTTATATATAATATATAACTATATAATAATGCTAGAGTTTTTTTGTGTGACACGCTAATCTCTGGAAGTATCAGTCGAATTTGAAAAATTCTATAATCTATTAAATATCACGCTACGACCTTTAGGATCCGACAAAAAGATAAAAAGTTAGATAGAACTTTAGGTGAAAACGGAGTTAAGGAGCGGAAGAGCGAAAAAGTATATATGGGTGATATGACGGGAAAAATTGGAACGCGCGTGTATCACCACGGGGAACCAGCTAGTTAACAACTATAGGTACCTATATGCCATTGAACTAAGATACAATCGCCTTGCGGCCAGTCATTTCGACTTCCATGTAGCTAATGTTTTGTCTACGCCATACTTTCACTTCCTCGACAATCGTCAAGTAGGTCAGAGACGTGCCACACAACTGTTTAGGATATTAGGAAACTTTTATTTAAGCAGTAAAATTACAAACTTTTATATAAGTAGACAGTGGCGCCTCTTACACTCTTACATACAAAGTTATAGATAATCGGGTATAATAGTTTTTCTCGTATACCTAGTCCAGTGGTGGGCAAAGTACGGCCTGCGAGCCAGCTTCGGGCCTCGAAAGGATACCTAACGCCGGTCCTTAGAAATAATTAGTATATGGCCCGCGATCATTATATTTTGACAGTCCAGCCGTATAAAATAAAATAGTAGATGCATAAGTAAAGGAGCCAGCTAGACTAGCCGCGTAGGTCATGTGTCGAGGGCGGGTCGCGGAGCGCGGAGGGGGTAGCTCAGTGAGAGGCGTGGGCGTATAATGTTTATAATGTCATATGATTAAACGATTTTAAATAAAAAAATATTTTATACTTTTATATTAGTTAACGGCTTCAAATCGAAATGCATTACTGCTGCAATTCTGGCACTCTCATTTTTTTAAACCACTTACCTAGTCGGTCCTTAAATACTGTCACTGGCTGGCACAAAATTTTGAATTTCGAACATCAACTAAAAAAAAATAAAAACGGCGTCCGGTTTTCGATTGTTTTCTAACAAATAAAAGCAAAAATAATTTATTTTCGCGATGGAGTGGACGCTCAAAGAGGATCGAGTAGCAGTAATTGCATTACACCGTTGTGGCCACTCGCCTAACACAATTTTCATACTTCTTAAAAATTTGAAAATCTCACAGAGGTTTGTGTATCGTACTATCAAGAGGTATATGAATACTCAAGTGTCGAAGACAAGAAAAGATCAGGCAGGCCGCGCACTGTTAGGACTCCAACAGTCATCAAAGCGATCAAGGTATTGCAAGAAATCCTGTCCGGAAACAAAAATTGATGGCTTTGTAAATGGGTTAAAGTACTAAGACTGTTAAAAAAGTACTTAATGAAGACCTGGGTTTACGGGCTTACGGAAAAAAAGTAGTAAAAAGATCCAGAGTTTTGCTAAAGCGGTACGCGAAAAAAGAGCACCGAGATATCATGTTCACCGATAAAAAAAATTTAACATCGAGGAGAAGTATAACAAACGGTGCGTGCTGCGATCGATGACTGGCCACGAAGACTCAAGGAAGAAAAAGACTTTCTTCAAAAGAAATATTTTTTATAGCACCGCGTTGTATTTTATTTTACGACCTATAATAACTACTAGCTGACCCGGCTAACGTTGTTTCTTTTTTTAAAAATAATGCCGCACCAACCTATTGTAAAAGGTTTTTACTAATTCAGACACTAACCTAAACCTAAAATTTCATTAAAATCGGTTTACCTTTATTGCGCGAATCCGACTCACACTTAACAATTTTTTTCTTTCTCAGAAACATTTTTTTTTTTTTTTTTTTTATACCACTAAGGTGGCAAACAAGCCTACGGTCCGCCTGATGGTAAGCGGTCACCGTAGCCTATGGACGCTTGCAACACCAGGGGCATCACTCGCGCGTTGCCGACCCTTCAGCAATCTAATAACTTCTTTTTTGAAGAACCCCATACTGTAGTCCTTAG
This sequence comes from Apoda limacodes, assembly GCA_946406115.1. Classification (NCBI taxonomy): domain Eukaryota; kingdom Metazoa; phylum Arthropoda; class Insecta; order Lepidoptera; family Limacodidae; genus Apoda; species Apoda limacodes. Next base: position 47,593,031 of record OX291540.1, read on the forward strand.
AGAAAACCTTGGCAGGGAGCTCATTCCACAACCCAAGGGTTCGCGGGAGGAAGTTTCTCTGAAACCGCACTGTTCGCGACCATTTTGGTTCCAAAGTGTGAGAATGAATTCCCTGTCGATGGCGAGCGGTGCGATGGTAGAAAGTAGCCGTGGGCATCATTTCGAACAATTTCCCGGCTGGTGCATAACCACTTACCAAATCAAACAATATTTATTTAAATAGGTTTCTAACAACACTTTTGAATTGTCAATACAATGTAAACAGTGTTAATTTCTGCCAATAAGAGCTGGCAAGAAGTTCTATTTAAAGTAATTATATAATATATAAGTAATAATACTTTAATATTTAGCTAAAGAGTATACAATATGTTCCGAAACACTTAATAGGTAATAAAAATAAGTTAGTAAGGTACTAAAAACAAAGTCAAACATGTCAATTATTATTTTTTTGTTTTTATGTAGCATAGAGGGCGCACCATGTGAAGCGTTAAATATTGACAATCGAGTGAAGGAATTCAGATATTTAAGAGTTTTCCGATATTTAATAGTACTAGCGTGGCATTAGCGCCATCATAATTATATTTATGCAGAATACATATACTTAAAACTATCCATACTATCCATGAATATAATATAATAATAAATATTATAAATGTGAAAGTAAATCTGTCTGTTACCCCTTCACGCTGAAACCGCTGTACCGATCAAGATGAAATTTGGCATGCAGATAGTTTGAGTCCCGCAAAAGTACATAAGCTACTTGAAAGTATTATCCGTTTTTTCCCATAAATGAGGAGTTGCCGTTGAAATCCTACACCGATGACTGAATATTAAGAATACAAAGAAGCAGACCAGCCTTCACAGGCGGCACCCTTTCACAAGTATGACATATGAATCAGCCAACGCTTCGCTCAACCATGTTTTAGGGAAGTAACGACCCAACGCACATGCCACCACCGCAGAGACACTTTGAGAGAGCATGGCACACTCAAGCAACTCCAATAAAACTTCGATTGTACTAGTTACAATGTGTGTAGTAAAGGAGCAAAATATAAATCCGATTCAAATCGAGATTTACACACACAAGTTTACATTTAACATTACACGGCGAACACACGTACTCTGAACTTAAAACTGATTTATAGTTGCTTTTGAGAATATTTAGATAAGAGGAGAAGATTGGAAGGTCAAAAGCATTTACTAAATTATCAATTTTCTTACAATTATATTACTAAATAAATATATTAATACATACACAAAGACACACATAAATATACATATATGTATAAACTTACATAGGTACAAGTATAATAATATAATAAATATAGTATTAATAACCCGCTGCAATCCACCATCGGCCGCCCAGCGCCAGAGAGGCTCCAAATGCGAGAGGGCGCATCACACAAACGTGCACATACTCACAGACGTTGTATATCATGAAGTAGCCCAGTTCCCACACGATAGTCCAGCAACAAATGCATACCATTTAACGTACTGTTACATCGGAAACAAGCCTAAGGAAAGAAGAAGTGACAAGAAACTTCCCGGGTGTACAACTGTTACCATCAATCACGCAGAAACCAGGCCACCAAATACACAAAATCTATGCAAATATGTGTAAACACACATACATGTACACGTCTATGCGCCACACCCACCCCATCAAGAACCCCCCCCAACACCAAGCAGCCAACGGTGGACGACTATCCATGGTGCATCCCCTGATCGAAATGTGTCATTAATTATCAACAACATAAGTCATAGATAGATGTCCAGTATTGGGCTATGAGCTTTAATTCCAGACATTATTATCTTTATTGAATTCTTCCACAGTATAGTATCCCTTTGTAATAAGAACCTTTTTAATATAGGTTTCAAAAGTATGTACAGGTAGGGTAACAATATTCTCAGGAATTGTATTAAAAAAGCAAATGCTCTGAATTATGAAAGAGGCACGCACCTTCTGAAGTAGACAGTTTGGAATCGCAAGTTTATTTTTATTATTAACGTTGTGTATGTCACTATTTTTAACAAATAAACTTAGGTTTTTACGTACATACAATAAGCACGCGTAAATGTACTGAGAAGCTTCAGTAAGTATATTACTTTTTTTAAAGAGGTCGCGAAGAGAATCTCGACGTGATAAGTTATACATTAATCTTATTGCTCTTTTTTGAAGTACAAAAATAGTTTCTATATCAGCCGCCCTTTTAGCAAATTAAGCAACTTTTATGACAGCATAAACGGCGGAGCTGAGTTTTCGAGCTAAGACAGAAACATGTGAGTGCCATTGCAATTTAGTATCTAAAGTTATGCCCAAGAAGACTGTTGACTCAACAAGTTTAAGTGTTTCACCGTTTATCAATAATTGTGTTAGAGAATCTTTGACATTTGGTAAAGAAAACTTTAAACATTTTGTTTTCTGTGCATTCAGTAAACGATTATTTGATGTGAACTAAGAACTTGCGCAAGTGTATGATTTATATCGTTATATGCATCTTTGTTTCTATCAACATTAAATATCAAAGACGTATCATCTGCAAACAATACAATTTTGCACAGGTTTTCTACATAAAAAGGCAGATCGTTAATATACACTAAGAATAAAAAGGGACCTACTATAGAACCCTGGGCTACTCCCATCACAACAGGTGATCCAGAAGATTTCACTCCATTGATTTAAACTTTCTGAGTTCTATCACTTAAATATGAGAAAATAAGTTTAAGAGCCGTATCTACAACGCCATAAAGCTTTCGAATAAGAATTTTGTGTTCAACACGTTTGTTTTAAACAAGTCGCAGAAACTACCAATGGCATTCTGCGACCTTTCCCATGCGCCAAAAATATGTTTCATTAGGTCAACACCCGCGTCGATAGTGGACCTACTTTTCGTAAATCCGAATTGTTGACTGTGTAGCAGTTTATGGATGTTAAAATACGTAAGTAGTTGATTGAGCATGATTTTCTCGAAAATCTTGCTCTAAGCTGGTAATATCGAAATTGGTCTAAAGTTATTTAGAACGTTAAGTTTTACTTCCAGATTTGAACAGTGGTATGATTTTACTATGTTTCATTAAATCGGAACAGACTCCCTCTTCTACACATTTATAAAAAAATAATGTTAAGATAGGTGATATACTATTTATAATACCAACAAGTGATTTTACTGATATACCCCAAAGATCCGCTGTCTTTTTAGGATTAAGAGATTTGAAAGTTTTGAAGATTTCATCAGGGTTAACATGTTTTAATTTAAAGTGTTCAACACATTTAGAGACATTATTATTTTAAAGTAATTCTGCTTCTGACGAAGATAATTTAAGCGAGCTAGTAGCCAGAGCAGGCATATCCTTAAAACATTTTTCAAATGCATTTTCTACATCAACATCTGATTTAACAGTATCTGTTCCAATGTTTAAACTATAATGACTATCACGTGGTTTGAGTTTTCCTGTTTCGCTACTAACAACACTCCCCGTTGCTTTAATTTTATTGGCAGAATTCCTAATTTTATTAATGAGAAACATTGACTAAGGAGCAACACAAACTTTTTCAAAAATGTTTTAGAATTTTTTTTCACAAATTCAATAAAATCTAAACTTGTATTATATTTTTTCATTTCATATAATTTGACTCAAATTCTATGTATTCCCGGTGTAGCCCAATCACTGTATTTCATTCCTGAATGTTCTCTAATAGTTTTGACTTTAAATACCTGCTCGGACTCAGTTTTCCCAAAGTCAAAAATAGTACTGTACATATGATCTGGATCACCCTGTGTAAATTGCAAAAATGGAATTTTATATTCAACATTAACTTGAAATTGATTAATACGAGCAGATGTCACTGGTCTACATGATACTTAATTGCACTGTTTTACTTCTATGTTTCAAAATGATACGTTCTGACCGCAGTGGTCAGATGTTAGGTTGGAAAAAATTTGCTTAGCAGCAGCCCCTACATTCCAAAAAATGTGGCATGTGGCCGATGTGGCTGTAATTCTAGTTGGTTCTACAAAGTTTCATTACAATCGGTTTAACCTTATTGCGCGAGTCCGACTCCTATTTAACCCTGTCTCACTCACACTTGACGCTTTTTTTCTTTCTCAGAAACATTACCCGGCGTGTGTATAACAACTTACCAAAATTTTATTACAATCGGTTTACCCTTATTGAGTGAGTCCAACTAGCACTTGACACTTTCGGAAAATCCTTTCTTATTGGATGCCTATGTCAAACAAAGAACACACCGTCCAAGATTCTCTCTACGATCAGTGGTTTAGGCTGTGCGTTGATCCGTCAGTCAGTCATTCCGGACAAAGCATTAGATATGTAGAAAAAGATGATTATTAGTATTATTATACACAAAAAATCAAAAACCTAAAAAATGCATAACTGCTTTAAGCTAAGAAACCTTCACATGAGGTACTAATATAGTACTGTAACTCAAGAGACATTCCAATTTTGAAGAGTATTTGCTTATGTTTTTAGGTGAGTTTAACCTTTTTTCAATAAAATCAGATTGAGTTTTCAAACATGTGTCAAAATAAAATGTAATTTAAATCAAAAGCGCTAAGGAGTATTGATTTCAACTTAGAAGCAAATCAACGCCAAATAACTTTCTACCCCTAAAACCCCATTGGGAATGAATTTAAAAAAAATACGAAACATGCCATCCATCAATTCTGTTAAAAAAGTTTGATGCAAAATTTGAAGTTGATTGGACCAAAGGAATCACATTTTCCCATACAAATTTGTCTCCCCTTTGCAGAAAATCTTTCCTTATCGGATGCCTATGTCATACAAAAAACACACCCTCCAAGTTTCAGATCTCTACGCTCAGCGGTTTAGACTCTGCGCTGATCCATCAGTCATTCAGGACAAAGCATTTTATATGTAAAGATGACAGTATTTATGAACCGACTGGGTATATTGATAACCCATTTTTACTATAAAAAAGGCCATCAAAATCGATTGTGATTTTCTTTACACATGAAAGAAATTTAAAATAAAACATTAAATCAAATTAGAAGGTGGTCAAAAATAAATAAATAAGAAAAATCTGTAGAATTGATGATATAAATCAAAAATTCATCAATCAATCAGCCTATATCAGTCCACTTCTGGACATAAGCCCTTCCCAAGGAACGCCACTATACTCACTTTGCTAATTGTTAAGACTATTTTCAACCTCACAGTGACTAGTATAGAAATTGGACTTGTAGAAAGGATTATTTGCTAATCTGCTGTCAGTGGTACCACCATTAAATTTTTAACCGCCAAAGTTGTTTATTGTTGAACCAAAAAGTGCCATAATCACCAATGTTGGGATATTAAAATGAGAATTTTCTTATACCTACTTATGTTGTTATTCTTCTGTCATGTATAGTGGAGTGGAATTTGCAGCATGCCTTTTAGGTGCATGGCAGTCAAAAGCTTTTCCGGACCCGAAGTTTCAGATTGGAGTGGTTGATGGATTTTGACGTATAAACACATAGAATATCAAGCAAAAAATAGTAGTAAGTCACTTTCGCTATGGAGGACACCGGTGGGCCTCCCTAAAACTGAGCCCTCCAGGCTATTGGGGACACCTATGACCCGAGAGTGGTGTTCACTTCAAACATTGATTACAAGCATCTAATATTTACATAAACTGGTATAGAAGTGTAGCCCTGTTAAACAACAAGAACAGCTTGATTTTTAAATATTTGAAAAAGATCAAAATTTATAACAGTTTTCTTAGACAATGTAAGGAAACCTAAAACATAAGAAAAAAAAAAAAAAGAGAAACAATTACAATTAGGTATTTCTGAGAAACAGTTAAAATATTTAGAAATTTAAATCCTTAAAAAAACAGAATCTAATGAAACCAAAAACTTTTTTATTTCTTTTTGAAATTTTAATCAAAATACAAAGTGTAATTCACTTTGAAGATCATGGCAAATCAATTTTGTATCAACAATCTACGGCATTAACCCTTAATGTCAAAACCTATCAACCACTCCACTATGAAACTTTAGGCCCAGAACTTCAAATAGGTTAAGCTCTTTAATTTTTGGATTTTTTTTTTAGATAAAAGTGTAAAGTAAAATTTAGGGAACTTCAGAGATTGTGGAAAAATTTGTATGAAAACAATCTGCGGCGGTTCCCCTTAATATAGTAATACCAAACACCAGTCCCCGATATCCAATACTAAATGATATTGTATTGGAAAAAGTAAGAAACTTACTTGGGCTGTATTCTATAAATTATATCTATATGATGTTATACTAAAGGAAACTATATATCTAGGAAAAAAAAGTTTAATGCAAACCGAAGCTTCAATACATTTACAAGATCTTTATATTTAACCTGGCCACCATATTAACAATGTAATTTAGGTGTTGAGACATGATTATTTTACACCCAGGCCCGTTTAGCATACTAACACTGTTTCACTTATATTTAAAGACAGTTGGAATGTCACGAATCAAAAAAGAAATAACATTTTAAGATGTTTACCAAGAAATAAGTCTATCCCATGCATAGAATTACTGATGATTAAGAGTAAGATTAAATTATTTATAAAATTTCAATAGTTCTTCACAAGTATTCCATCTTTCTTAGTAAGCCTGACAAGGCAATCGTCAGACTCTCCCATGCGGCGTATGGCACCGCAGATGACATAAATTTTGGAAGTGTCCGCAGTACGTCCTGTGACAGGGTCCACGTCTGCTATTACCAGTTGAACCGACGCGTGGTCTTTAGCATGAATCAGGCGGTTACTTGCCGAACATTTCCTTGGGCAGTACAGATCAACGTATTCACCAGCGTCGTTTTGCATGATTGATGACTGCAACAAATATCGACACTTTAATTTCTATTGAATAATATTGGTAATGCTTTAAGAACAATATTTAACAATTAACAGTAAAAATCTAACCTGAAAAGAAGTGTAACCTCAAACACGACTCAGTAAAAAGAAAGAAAAAAAATCTTGTAGCACAATTGTCTTGAAGTTGCGTTCAGAAGTCGCGTACCATTTTGGGCGCGTACGTTTTGGGATGCAGAATCATTATTTTCGTTTACTTTGTTGTTGTTTATTTTACAACCAAAAATTTAGTAACGTTTCAAAGCTACACAAACGATAAGTGCCGATGGCAAAACAGTGTATAAATAAAATGTTAATACGAAAAGATTAGATAAAATTAAAAAATATCTAAGAGCAGGGGCATTTTTTTAAATACGTAGCAGATACCCGCGCAATGCTTATCTAAATATGCATAAATAAATAAATAAAATTAAATCATCTAGTAAATAAATAAACTTTCGTACTTTTTTATAAGAATAAAATCAAAACAAACTTTGCAACAAAAAATGGTTAGATTTAAACCATGCCTAGTTTTTTAACTAAAAAACAATGTTTTGAATAAGACTAAAAACTCTATAGTATTGATGTAATGGACTGTTATTGTTTTTATAAGAAACTTTTTCCTTTATGAAAAATTATTTTACAACAATGTGTTTCGAGCGCTTATCATCATCATTAGATTTCATTAGTTTTAGAGCACTTTGGCTGTCTACAAGCAATGCAATATTATCAGTAATGCTAAAATCAAGAAGAAGTCGTTGTAAATGCAATAGCTCAACACAGTATGAGCTGAAGCAATGTACTCCGCTTTGGCTGCGAGAGAGATTTACTCCACTTTGTTTCTTTGCTAAACCAGGAAATTAGATTGCTGCCATAAAATATATATTACCGATCCACTTACGCTTCTCCTATTTTTCTGCAACCTTCTAAATCTGCATCAATGTATCCAACAATTGATCTGCTGAATATGTTTTTCTAATTGGAATTATTTAGTTTTTAATACTTAAGAATTCGTTTTGCAGCATTCCATAAACTACTCGTAGGTTTATCCAGGAATCTAGATTAAAAACTGCAAAAGTTGTACCAGGCATGACACTGATAAATACAATAAACAACCAATAAGTTCGCGGTAAGGATTATCATAAATATAATTTTCATTGTCATCAGTTGTAAAATTCATTTCCATTGGTGTTTCTGTACCGTTACAGTTTTCCACATTAAATTTCTACAATACTTTCTCAATAGCCTTTTCTTGGCTGATTTTAATTTCATATATATTTTTTTTTATTCCGAATCCTAAATTATTTATTAATCCAAGATCCTTTACTATAAACTCTTTCAAATAATTAAAAATTGTATTACATTTATCTATATATTTTACATTAAAATCATGTGATCCTTGTAGATAAGTAACTAGACATTCTCGCTCTGATATACACACATCATTTTTGGATTGAATGAAGCCAATTTTTTATCAAAAAGATGTGAATCCTTTCGTTCCAACATTTAGGAGCTTGACGCAAACCGTAAACGGAGCGCTTTAGAACCTGCCTATTTTTTACCTTTACACCTAAAGGTGGCTTTATACAGACATCTTCTATCAGATCTCCATTCAGAAAGGCAGATGGTACGTCTAATTGTTTCGTAATCATATTTTCATCTAATGCCTTACACAACAGTATCTTTATTGTATAGGTTATTTCTAGCTACTGGTGAATATAGGTACATTAAAAGAAGTCTCTTCTTGAAAACCCTAGCTACTACCCTTGCCTTCTTCATTCCATCTTGTTTAGTACGAAATATCCGTTTTGTGTCAATAGCTTTTTGTCCTTGCAGCAATATTGTTTCTTCTCATGTTTCTAATTTTTTTAGTGAATCTAGCTCTTTATCAATAACTGTACTGTGTCTTCACCTCGACATATGGCGTCTTTGTAGGTCATTGGATCGCCAGTACATAAGCAGTATACTATTTGACAATCATAATCCTGTAGTATTTTCGGAGGTTTCACACACACAATATTCAAAATACATCTTATCCATTACTTTTATATCTCAACTAACTTCCAGCTTGTTTTCTTCAGGAATCCAAATTCTATATCCTTTTACTACTTCCGAATAACCAATGAAAATTCCTTCTTTTGCTTTTGGTGCAAATTTCTTATTCCTTTGTTTCTTTAAAACAAATGTTTTAGCTCCAAAAATGTGAAAATGATTTACTGATGGTACGTGTCCAACATATTTTTCAAAAGGAGATTTATTTTGTTTTGATTTGGTAGCAACTTCGTAGTAATGTAGTTAGTAGTTAATATCGCGTCAGCCCAAAATGTTTCCGGCATGTTAGCTTGAATTAGCAAGCAACGCGCCTTTTCTTGCAGTGTTCTGTTCTTTCTTTCTGCAACGCCGTTTTGCTGCGGCGTATATGGGGCGCTCAGTCTTCGTGTGACTCCGCAGTTTGTAAGGAATGAATCAAATTCTCTATTTATATATTGAGTACCATTATCTGATTGTAAATACTTTATTTTATTTTCAGTAAAATTTTCGACTTTAGCTTTATATTGTTTGAATTTTTCTAAAACTTGGTTCTTGTTTCTAATAAAATATACTTTTGTGTATCGGTTGTAATCATCAATGAATGTAACGAAATATTTATTTCCGGCGTTACTTTCTATGGGCATTGGTCCACAGACGTCCGAATGGATTATCTCTAATTTTCAGTATTCGGTTCCTTCGATTCCTTTTACTGAAATAGAAGTCGAATTATTTTTCCTTTTACACATACATCACATTCTGATAACTTTTCATAATCATTGAAGTTGACACCTTTTAAGGTTATTTGCTGCAATGTCAATTTCAGGTAATTTTCGTTGATGTGTGCTAATTTCATATGCCATCTGTCTATTTCCTTTAGGCTAAATGATTTTTCAGTCATGAAGTTTCTTATGTCTATGTTATAGAGGTTATTTTCTTTATTTGCTACTAAAATCATTTTTCCAAATTTATTTTTAATATTTGCCCTTGTATGTTTAAAATAGACGCTGCATCCATTATCTGTTAATTTAGAAACAGATACTAAATTAGTTGACAGCTTGGGTACATACAAGGCATTCATCAAGTTCATCTTAATGCCATTTTGATAAAATGAAATCGTACCTTCTCCGGCTGTATTTGTAAAGTTGTCATTGGAGGCTAACTTCAACTTGTCTGTTTGTTCATCGTAGTTTAATTCATTAAATAAGTTTTTATCAAAACACATATGAGATGTGCATCCGCTGTCAAGGCACGATCTGTTTTGTTTTGTTTTGTTTCAGAAGTGCTTAAGCATTCTTCAACTGATAAACTCTGCTGATGGTTTGTCGCAGTTTTGGGCTAAAACCAACAATCTTTATGAAACTTTTTCTTGCAATATTTACATTTTGGTGTACTTTTATCGTTAAAAGATTTTTTTAATTTAAATTTACTTTTGTTTTTACGAGTAAATAAAGCAGTATAGTTTTCTTCAACGTGAATCTTGCTTCACTCTCTTCAATTATTTTGATTTTAAGTTTTAAGTTCTTCTGGAGAGGGTAATTTGTCACGTGTCTCAATTGCAATCCGAAAATTTTCAAAGCTATGTGGCAAGCTGTATAAAATGATTATGGGCAAAAGGTCGTTGTTTATATCTATGTCCATTTGTTTTAACTTGTCTACAATATCCATAAAGTTATTTAGATATTCCCTGACATCCCTTTCAGATGACAGCTTCATTAAAATCAATTGTTTCAGCAATGATAGCTTTCTTGCAGGCCCTTTACTTTCATAGGCTGCTGCTAAAATATTCCAAACATCTTTGGTGCTGTTACATTTTTTTACTTGCCTTAATTCGGATGGCGAAATGAGTAAGTATAGTTCTGACCTGGCTAATAAATCTTGGTTTTTATCTTCAGGCGTTTTTTCAATATGGCTCCATAATCCTGCCTTTATTAAAACAGCCTGTGCATGTAATTTCCATGTATCATAATTATTTTTGTTCAGCGATTGTACATTGACATAACTTTTATTGTTAGCTGTTTGCATCGCGTTATTTTGGGCCCATAACCTGATGGTTATGGAGCACCCCAGAAGAATACAATGTAAAGATTTTTTTTTTTTAATATTATAATGGGCTCGCACGGTCTTAGCAGACCATTTATGCATTTGCCAGAGTCAAAGTCAATTATATTATACGTATCGTGGCGCGGGCGTTACCGCGCGTCCTCGTTTTCAAGTCCCAAGATTGGGCGGGAGATTTGGTGTGGATCCTCAGACATTGCGCGTCATGTCCTGCTTAATTCTTAATAATTCACTATTCATGAGCCTTCGCTACACAATTCTTAACACGCTTTCGTAAAACATTGCTAAAATATATACATCGAAGGTCACTAAATGAATTTAGAAAAATTAAACAGAAAAAAACACCACTCCGTCTTAAGATTCGCGCCAAAACTCAATATAAAGATTTATTACAGGGCTTTATTTTATATTATATTTATCACAAACAGAATATTTAAATTAAATGTTTGTTTACATAAATTCGTATTTTATTTTATTTGACAACCCTTTACTGACATATATGGATGTCGGAACTTTGTTGTAGTCATAGACTCATAGATGGTCATAGACATTAGATCTCAACACCCACCCACTCGAAAATCACAACCGCGCAAAAAGCCCGGTGGAGCAGTAATGGCTGCCAAATGCAGTAGTCATTCATAAAAAAAAGAGCGGCTTGAACGCAGAGAAAACCGAAACGTATCATGCTGAAAAACGAAACGAACGAAAACGAAAATGAAAAAAAAAAGTTTGCCTTCAGAAGTCCATGTTTAACAAGGCGATTACAAAACCAGTGATTAATACATTCTTAGACCAAATAGTGCGTATGGCATGTGGTTATTGATTTTAAATTTTTTTCTACGTTAGTTTATTTATGGTTCGCGTGTGATATTAGATACCTACATAGTGACAAATTACAGAAGCTTACTCCGACCATAATTTCAATAGGAAGGTACATCTAATTACCTTGTTCTCTTTTAATCACAGTTTTGACATCAAACGGTACTTAACAAATGAGTTATTAATGAAATATTATTATTTACGAGAGAAATGTTACATCTTGTGCTTTACTAGTGTTTTTAGCGTTATATAAACATTATGTCAGTACACAAGATGGCACACTTTTCACAGTAAAAGGTAAAAAATCTCTTTCCTGTTTTAAGGTGCACTCCTCACTGTGTTCAAGCAGTAATAAATCTTCGTATAATTTCTTTTCTCTGTGAATGAATCCTTCTAGCTCATTTTGATGTGAACACGTTTCGGTGCGGGGCGACAAGTGATAGTGTGGAACGGGTATAGTGTTCGCTAGATGACGGAAAGTAAGATGGCGCGGGACACCACCTAATAAAAAATATTTTTTTGTCTATTAATATATTTTTAACCGACTTCAAAAAATAAGGAGGTTCTTAATTCGGTTGTATGTTTTTCTTATTGATTGATTGGTTGGTCCCAAGATCATAAACAAGCCGATAAGAAAACTGCCACGCGTACGATTCGGGCTCCCGTTTAATGGTTCCGTACTTAGTATGTCTTTCAAAATGTTTTTTAACTCACCTAAAGCCAATTAAAAAAAAAAACAGTATAATATAAATAGTATTAATTTCTTCACCGGTATGAATTATTTCTGATTTTTTGTCGTAATCAAGTGAGATACATTTTTGTCTCAAAGAAATCGGAAGTGACACACGGATAGACGATAGACATGACGAATTTATAAGGGTTCTGTTTTACCATCTGGCTATGGAACCCTAAAGAACAGTTTTGCAATTCTGTTTTCCGTTCATGTGTCAAATAATAATATGCGCCATCCGAATCCATAATTAAACCAACAGAAAAAAAATACTCGTGGTCCGATCTATCGGACAAAGCAGTCGGACAACGTGTCTGGAGCGATATAATCAAGTCCTACAATTGTACTTGAAGTCAACAGCAATGTAGTTGCTGAGTAAAACAGCTGTGACAGTGACATACAGGCAGACGGACACCAGAGTCTCACCATGAAGAATCCATTTTACCATTTTGGTATGGAACCCTAAAAGTAAATGTGGTTCTTTATTAATAACCTAAGAATTTATATTAACTAGATGTATTTGAATTGAAAGTAGGTCAGTGACCCGTGAACATATATGTGAATGACTCACGGTGTTTTCACTTTACTCATCTTACAACTATCTATCCATATAAAAACTCTGTTTGTCCGTGTATTTGTCATCGGTTTGAAACGCAATCCCTTGATTACGTTTTCTTGTTTGAGTAGATTAGTCATTTTTTTATCTTGTGTTTGGGGCAACTCTTTCCGGTTTTGCAATTGCCGACTTTATCTGTTACTTGGTTGTTCCCCGCGACTTTGTCTCGCACATAGATGTTCTTTAAAGGATATCTTCAACTGCATGACTGTTCGTTAACAACTACTACTAGACAGCTATGCCCACAGTTACTTTCTACTATCGCACCGCTTGCTATCGGCAGGGACTTCATTCTCACTCTTTAGAACCGAACCTTAGTCGCGTACAATGCGTTTTCAGAGAAACTTCCTCCCGCCAACGCTTGGGTTGTGGAATGAGCTCCGTTGCCAAGGTTTTCTCTAAGGACTACAGTAAGGGGTTCTTCAAGAAAGAAGTTATTAGATTTTTAAAGAATCGGCAACACGCCAATGATACCCCTGGTGTTGCAAGCGTCCATAGGCTACGGTGACCGCTTACCATCAGGCGGACCGTAAGCTTGTTTGCCACCTTAGTGGTACAAAAAAAAAAAAAAAAAAAAAAGTAGATTTTGATGAATGAAATGTCAATTGATTCGTGTGACATAGGCTACGTGACATCATATTAAATTCAACATAGCATAATACTCTGCGCTATGCTTTAAAAACATTTGTGAATATATTGTATTTGGTATCGCATGAAAGCTCTTGGCGAAGGAGTTCCAAATATATACACGTTCTACAACTTGATTTCATATCTCTAAAAAAGATAAACGTCGTCATACGTGATATAACTTGGTTAGTCGGGTTTTAGTTTTTAAACTTTCACTGGTTTATTACCTATATTTTTATTTAAGATAGTATGCTTTTAAAAAAAAGTCCTTATGAATAACAATTTCGATTAATGTCATAAAATACAGGTTGTTTTTAGGGTTCCGTACCCAAAGGGTAAAAACGGGAACTTTTACTAAGACTCCGCTGTTTGTCTGTCTGTCCGTCTGTCACCAGGATGTATCTCATGAACTGTGATAGTTAGACATTGAATTTTACACAAAAGATGTATTTCTGTTGCCGTTATAACAACAAATACTAAAAAAACAGAAAAAAAAAATATTTAAGGGGGCTCCCATACAACTAACGTGATTTTTTTGCTTGTTTTAACCCGATATTGATAATGGCAACAGGTAGAAGCTTGAAATCACAGAATATTTAGTTATATATCGACTTTATAAATAATTAAATGAAAATAAAACAAATATTTAAGGAGGGCTCCCATACAACAAACGTGATTTTTCTGCCGTTTTTATAGATAATGGTAAAGAACCCTTCATGCGCGAGTCTGACTCGCACTTGGCCTTTTTTTTTCATACTTCGCAAGTTTGATTCCTAAGTCAAACAGTTGATTTATTTAAAAATGCAGTTTTGCTTATTCTAAAAAATAAAAGAAAGTTTCCTTTCAGTATAATTTGCTATCATCAATATTTATGGTAAGTACTATCCCTCTAACCACGGCCTTTCTTTTCCAACCGATATAATGGAGACAAACAAAAATCTTATACTATGTTATGCTTGGAGTAGAAGGTTTCGTAGTTGTTAAAACGTCATGCAAATCCGAAAATAAGTTTATCTTAGGAGGTTATATTTTGGAAACTACTCGATTCTAGCAAGTTTGATTTTGTTAAAGAATATTGCATTTTTTTCTGGATTCTTCAAGATATTGTGCGTTCAAGACGTTATCAAAACAGAGTAAGTGATGGTGATTTTATGATTAGATTAAATAAAATCCAAAAGTACACGCCTCATAGCGGTCATTCACATTTAAAAAAAATATATAGATATACAGTATACAGTGGTATATTAGTTTTTTATAAATTATATTTGAACGACAGTACTTAGAACGCTAATATTAACTAGGAATCAGCACAGTGTAATACTTTATATATTAAAAACAAAAGTATTCCGGTAAGATGAATTTTTCGACCAATTTCTCTGCCACATAATGGTCACATAAACACAGACTCACGGACGACCAAGAATGATTAGTTTTAATGTTATTATTTATTATATTAAACAAATTAATTGTTTATAAAATGTACCATATGTGCTAGACAGATTATTTAACTTCATATTAGTGCACTCATATTATCCTGTAAGTGTTATATTAAAAAAAAAAACGTCATTTAAGTTTCGAAAGACTGGGTTTTTTGACATGTCGAGAGTAGAGCACTACATCACCGCTCCGCTTATGAGGCGTGCAAAATGAATTATGTTTATAAATTTTTCCGTATCCGAATGCTTAAAACCCTATTAATATTAATGCAACGGCGATTCAAGCAATTAAGTCCATTTTTTGCAAGTCCATTGTATTTTAAACAGATCCATTAAGTGTGTTACTGATGGATTTTTTGGAACAATGAGTAATAACTGTAAAAACAACCATTAGTAAATTAGGACTTTACTATCAAGGGTTCCCGTAAAGGACAGACGACTATTTGGCTATATATCTGAGAAAGAAATTGCACGCAATTAACTGTCCATCAATCTGATAGAAGGTTGTGTTAACATAGAGCAGAGGTATTATCCTATTTTCTACAAGTAGATATTTTGTTTGCTTGTTACTTAATAACGCCATCACGGAGCATTCATTGAGCTGAAATTTGGCACAGAGATATATCAATAGACGGAGAATGACATCGGCTATATATTTTGTTCTGAAAAATTTAGTTCCCGTGGGAATAACTTCAATGACTATAACCGAATTCCACTTCAACTAACTATACCTACAGCTTTCTATAGCAAACTTATAGAAGTTTATATATCAATAATCAAGGAGTTGTCATAGGAATCCTACGCTGATAACCAAATTTAAGGCGGGCGAAGCTATTGGCATAAGCTAGTATAATATATATAAAGGAAAGACATAAACAAACGTCACATCATAGTTAAAATAATTCTTACTACGTTGCGTGCCGGGGGGGCCTTAACCAGCCATATGCCAGCTTATAAATAGCAATGCCAGTGGGTATGCCGCTACACTGCAGTGTGGTATCTCCCTTAGTAGGTACAATAAATAATAAATAAATATTCAAACTACATTAATTCAAATAAGACGTAACACGGTTAAGGGTATCCCTGCGGTCCACTAGCGCCGCCATTAAATATTTTTCAGTTACTGTTCGCAGAAGGCGTGACAGCAGACTGACAGAAAGACAGCGTGGGCCCGTTGAAACCCTTTAAGTACAGAACCCAAAACATATAATTTTTTTGACCATATAAAGTTCTAAAAACATTTCTAACTAGGTAATCAATTTATTGTGGAACCCTTCTAGCCGCCAAAGCTTACAACGGATAAATATATGAGTAATATTATACATATACGTATATATCATACATATCTATCGTGTCCAACAAAAATGTAACTTTCACTAATCCGGCAGATCCGCTGTCCAGTTTGGTTCGCCTTTTAGGGAACGGTTAAAGTAGCCTCATCAATGTGAATGAACCTTTTTCCTTCTACGGACGTAGTTATTGTACTAAAATAATTAATTGTGATATTGATTGGATACAGACAGAGAAAGTATTAATTTTTTTTTTTTCAACAACTGTAGATAAACTATATTAACATATTTAGCACACCTTTTCAATTAGTTTTTGAGCACGGAAATAGCCAATTTACTAAATAAAACCGGTCAAGTGTGAGTTGCACTCGCGCCACAAGGGTTTGTTTCAAAAGTTTGTTGGGGCCACAGCTTACAATAGCTATTTATGCAATTTTTGCAAATATTTAACAATAGCATATAACGAACGTCAAAAAGACAAATTTAGTGCAATTGCATACAATGCTTTTTCATACGATCAAAGAATATTATAATAGCATCAGAGAGGCGTCAGAATATCCTTTTAAATGACGTTTTTTGTGTTTGCTAAAAATATATTTTTTAAAATAGAGGTTTTGTAAATAATGGGTCGGGAAAAAGTTTCTTCGCATTGTATATGAAAAACTTAAGAGAGCTTAAGAGCGAGCTGTATCTTTAACATCAAACTTCCCGGACTGAAAACGCTTATACCAACTTTGTGCATACTCATACTGACACTGCATTAGGTCCATAAACGTCACAAATTTTTTTCGCGGTTAGCGTTGCATTTTTTCCTTTTTTGTGATATTTTAAAATGTACCGAATTTCTTCATTAGATTTACTCATTTTGACAGAGAGAAAAAAAATGAGAAATAGCGGAAAACAACATTTTACTAAATTGTTTCTGTTTTTGAAATGTAACCTTTTTAATGTCATCAAAATCAGTCAGATACAAATAGTACAGCCAAGAGATTTTATTACAAGTTTATACATACTATACACGAAACAACTTTATTTCCGACCTATTATAAACCTCAACTCAAGAAAATTACATGGGAAACACTAAGGCGATCTATTTATTACTACAGCGCTATCTAGCGGAAACGTGTCGCACCTCTTTTCAGTAAGGTTTACTCGTTGCTTAATGTTGCAAGTACATACTTTATGCAAAAGTAGCTGAAAATACTACTAATATGTACCTAATAGTTTTAAAGCCCAGAAAGGTATACTCAAAACAAATTAAGAAATATTTTTGGAGAACTATTGACCGATCTCTAGCGTACGAACTTTACAGTACCTGATTAGACTTATTTTTCATTATCAATAACCGCCATAGCCAAGTACCATTATCGACTTAAAATGCAAAAATCATCGCTGTAGAAAAGGCAAGGCCAGAAAAAATTGTATATAAATATATAAAATTTTACAAACATTAACTATTACATCCCTAGCAATGTACAAACCTGTGTACAGGGGGTAGCTAAGCTGCAGTGGAACCACGTTTTACTCGGCTAATCCAAGACCTTCGCCACCGTTATATATACCGGTATATATTATATACCGTAACATAATATGTGAAACATGTGCTATGTGCTAGTCAGTAGGTTATCAAACACATATCAAGCGAGCTTGGTAAAACATAAAGCTTATAGTAATATTTACAATGAAGAAGTAAATATACATTTGATTCGATTCGTGGTTGTTCCATACTTCGTAAGTAATTTATACAGCAATCACGTCTTAAATTCCTCCCTTTTTTGTATGGAATATAAGAAAGCGTTTTAGTAACGTGTTACAAATTACACTTATTTCTATAGGATTCCTCCAGCAACTCCTTTAATAGTAGCATGAAAAGATTACCTTATGTTATTCCCTGTCCCGATAGCTTTCTATATGCCAAAAAACAAATCAACCTCTTACACTGATCAGACATGAAAAAATAGCGCCGCCGCAGCCACGCGCGATATACGTACTTTGCGCCAAATAAGGATAAAAGATATTGTATATATACTTTTCTGTCCCTTTAACCACCTTTTTACTGAAAATCAATTTATCACGTTCGTCTGTGCAAAAGACTATTTCCGTGGTAACTCTAGATCGGTATAAAAAGTATTTTATGTTCTTTTCAGTCGTTTCAGCTATTCCTCAGTCTAAGCCTAAAATCAAATCATTGAATGATCCGTTGTGACGTGAAGGAATCAGAAGATCTATTACCGTAGAAACAGATCGGGACTTAAGAATTCTATCCCTCTCTATTCCTTTAACTAACCTGTGCTAAAAACTAAGTCTCTCTCTTGCTCCCATCCCATGCGACTTGAAGAAATAGTGTAGCATCCGCAAAAAAAAATCTATGTTTTTTTCCGTCTTTCCAACAATTTTTTCGCTTAAAATATGACCATTGATTTCTTAGTTGTAACGTGGAAGAATAGCAAATAAGCAATCTGACTTCCGCATTTATCTATCAATGAAAACTTCTTGAGCGGCGATGTGCACTTTTTTTGTGATGGGTAATAAATGTTAAGCTCGCGTTAGGTCACGTGACCTTTATTTACATTAGGTGAGATGTTGGATATGGGATTTTAATTTTATGACAGATTGAGATGTCAAATATACTACGTCAAAAAAGTAAATAAACAAACATTATTATTTATGATAAATAAATACGTATACGAAGTGATAGGAAGTACATAGCTACTATGTTTTCACTTCTGCCGGCACTCCCGGAGTGAACCCGGTTTTTTTTTAGATCTATTAGTTAGGATTCAGTTTTGGATTGCATTTAATTTAAAATTGATTCATATTGTATTTTTTTCAATTAAATATTTTTCAGTTACTGTTCGCAGAAGGCGTGACAGCAGACTGACAGAAAGACAGCGTGGGCCCGTTGGAACCCTTTAAGTACAGAACCCAAAACATATAATTTTTTTGACCATATAAAGTTCTTAAAACATTTCCAACTAGGTAATCAATTTATTATGGAACCCTTCTAGCCGCCAAAGCTTACAACGGATAAATATATGAGTAATATTATACATATACGTATATATCATACATATCTATCGTGTCCAACAAAAATGTAACTTTCACTAATCCGGCAGATCCGCTGTCCAGTTTGGTTCGCCTTTTAGGGAACGGTTAAAGTAGCCTCATCAATGTGAATGAACCTTTTTCCTTCTACGGACGTAGTTATTGTACTAAAATAATTAATTGTGATATTGATTGGATACAGACAGAGAAAGTAGTAATTTTTTATTTTTTCAACAACTGTAGATAAACTATATTAACATATTTAGCACACCTTTTCAATTAGTTTTTGAGCACGGAAATAGCCAATTTACTAAATAAAACCGGTCAAGTGTGAGTTGCACTCGCGCCACAAGGGTTTGTTTCAAAAGTTTGTTGGGGCCACAGCTTACAATAGCTATTTATGCAATTTTTGCAAATATTTAACAATAGCATATAACGAACGTCAAAAAGACAAATTTAGTGCAATTGCATACAATGCTTTTTCATACGATCAAAGAATATTATAATAGCATCAGAGAGGCGTCAGAATATCCTCTTAAATGACGTTTTTTGTGTTTGCTAAAAATATATTTTTTAAAATAGAGATTTTGTAAATAATGGGTCGGGAAAAAGTTTCTTCGCATTGTATATGAAAAACTTAAGAGAGCTTAAGAGCGAGCTGTATCTTTAACATCAAAATTCCCGGACTGAAAACGCTTATACCAACTTTGTGCTACTCATACTGACACTGCATTAGGTCCATAAACGTCACAAATTTTTTTCGCGGTTAGCGTTGCATTTTTTCCTCTTTGTGATATTTTAAAATGTACCGAATTTCTTCATTAGATTTACTCATTTTGACAGAGAAAAAAAAAATGAGAAATAGCGGAAAACAACATTTTACTAAATTGTTTCTGTTTTTGAAATGTAACCTTTTTAATGTCATCAAAATCAGTCAGATACAAATAGTACAGCCAAGAGATTTTATTACAAGTTTATACATACTATACACCAAACAACTTTATTTCCGACCTATTATAAACCTCAACTCAAGAAAATTACATGGGAAACACTAAGGCGATCTATTTATTACTACAGCGCTATCTAGCGGAAATGTGTCGCACCTCTTTTCGGTAAGGTTTACTCGTTGCTTAATGTTGCAAGTACATACTTTATGCAAAAAGTAGCTGAAAATACTACTAATATGTACCTAATAGTTTTAAAGCCCAGAAAGGTATACTCAAAACAAATTAAGAAATATTTTTGGAGAACTATTGACCGATCTCTAGCGTACGAACTTTACAGTACCTGATTAGACTTATTTTTCATTATCAATAACCGCCATAGCCAAGAACCATTATCGACTTAAAATGCAAAAATCATCGCTGTAGAAAAGGCAAGGCCAGAAAAAATTGTATATAAATATATAAAATTTTACAAACATTAACTATTACATCCCTAGCAATGTACAAACCTGTGTACAGGGGGTAGCTAAGCTGCAGTGGAACCACGTTTTACTCGGCTAATCCAAGACCTTCGCCACCGTTATATATACCGGTATATATTATATACCGTAACATAATATGTGAAACATGTGCTATGTGCTAGTCAGTAGGTTATCAAACACATATCAAGCGAGCTAGGTAAATCAGAAAGCTTATTGTAATATTTACAATGAAGAAGTAAATATACATTTGAATCGATTCGTGGTTGTTCCATACTTCGTAAGTAATTTATACAGCAATCACGTCTTAAATTCCTCCCTTTTTTGTATGAAATATAAGAAAGCGTTTTAGTAACGTGTTACAAATTACACTTATTTCTATAGGATTCCTCCAGCAACTCCTTTAATAGTAGCATGAAAAGATTACCTTATGTTATTCACTGTCCGATAGCTTTCTATATGCCAAAAAACAAATCAACCTCTTACACTGATCAGACATGAAAAAATAGCGCCGCCGCCGCCACGCGCGATATACGTACTTTGCGCCAAATAAGGATAAAAGATATTGTATATATACTTTTCTGTCCCTTTAACCACCTTTTTACTGAAAATCCATTTATCACGTTCGTCTGTGCAAAAGACTATTTCCGTGGTAACTCTAGATCGGTATAAAAAGTATTTTATGTTCTTTTCAGTCGTTTCAGCTATTCCTCAGTCTAAGCCTAAAATCAAATCATTGAATGATCCGTTGTGACGTGAAGGAATCAGAAGATCTATTACCGTAGAAACAGATCGGGACTTAAGAATTCTATCCCTCTCTATTCCTTTAACTAACCTGTGCTAAAAACTAAGTCTCTTGCTCCCATCCCATGCGACTTGAAGAAATAGTGCAGCATCCGCAAAAAAAAATCTATGTTTTTTTTCCGTCCTTCCAACAATTTTTTCGCTTAAAATATGACCATTGATTTCTTAGTTGTAACGTGGAAGAATAGCAAATAAGCAATCTGACTTCCGCATTTATCTATCAATGAAAACTTCTTGAGCGGCGATGTGCACTTTTTTTGTGATGGGTAATAAATGTTAAGCTCGCGTTAGGTCACGTGACCTTTATTTACATTAGGTGAGATGTTGGATATGGGATTTTAATTTTATGACAGATTGAGATGTCAAATATACTACGTCAAAAAAGTAAATAAACAAACATTATTATTTATGATAAATAAATACGTATACGAAGTGATAGGAAGTACATAGCTACTATGTTTTCACTTCTGCCGGCACTCCCGGAGTGAACCCGGTTTTTTTTTAGATCTATTAGTTAGGATTCAGTTTTGGATTGCATTTAATTTAAAATTGATTCATATTGTATTTTTTTTAATTATTGGAAAATAAAATAAACATTAAAGTTTAAATATAAAACGCAATGGATTGAGATAAAAAACTTTTTAAGCTTTAGCACTTATTTTGTGCTTCAGCCGTTGTTTGCCCTACTACAAGTTTTCCTCTAACAAAAAGAAGGCTTAGGCCATTGATTAATGCACTTTAGTATAGGCGTTGATGAGCTGGTGGCCACTCGACTATCAGAAATACAAGACATCTATAAGGGTTCTGACTGTGCTTAAAAATTACTGCATAATAATATGAGAAAAGCAGATAGGACCGACTTTGACGTCGACGGTTTAGCGTATCCTACATAGCACGGAGGAGGTTAGAAAAATATTACTAAACCAATGACTGATCACGCTGCCCCTTAACTTTGTATATTATTTCTGATAAAAAAATTATTGATAATATACTCGATGCAAAATAATAAGTAGGTATACTAGTGGTTTATTGTAAGTTTTTGAAAGTAGCTTTGTTATTTTTACCATCGGTCGTGATTTTTTTTTTTAAATAATCATTATTTTTAACTGTATTATATATGTCGCAGCCATCTAGTTAAATTAGCCAGCTTCATTAAACGCCGGTATCCAATAAAATGCCTAGGCAGATAGTTAACTAAACTAGAATGCCTCAACGTTTAACAACTTGGCGTATTGAAAGGCAGCCCTTTAAAGATGACTGACTAAGATATGTCGCAGCCATCTGGTAAGATTAGCCAGTGAATTGGGCGCCTAGGCAGATCGTTAATATGGTTTCGACGAGGAAACAATAATTGTCGGTTGTAATACCTTATACGCTCATAAAACAAAAACACTCGAAAAAAGACGACGAAATATAAACAAAAAGTCCGACTGGAGCGGTGAATGTGATACGAAGCCACCACCTTTCCGTACCATGTATATTGTAAAACAGTAATATGAATTACTTTTGTAAACAAACTCAACTTTTTATAGTATAAGAACGGTTTGAGTTTAAGATGGGGTACAGTACAAAGGAAATACAAAAATATATGTTGGTAACCCGCACGCGAAATTAACCACCAAACGCGTCAATAGAATATGTTCTTTATCGCGTGACTGTGCCTAGATCCTTCTTCGCGCTTTTGCATTTAATTATTTTTATTTGTAGGTAAAGATAGAATTCTTATCGATACTCGTCAAATTTATAGCTATCTTAAACTTCGATCGATCGCGTTAATTTTGGTGGTGTATACTATTCCCGAGACCTTTTAAAAACAGACGTGAATCTGGGATACCAGATGGCATTTGACTATTCTTTAAACATCTTGTATTTTACCGAAGGTCAAGGTAGACCTAAATCAGCGCAGTGGAACCTCAATACAAAAAAATACCACTTAATAGGTAACCTACAAAATGGTACATTTTTCACACCGTTGATCAGAAAACTCACGAAGTATAAATTGGTGGATAGAATCTTGGCTCAGCCGAGTCTGATCCCATTAAAAATAATGTGGCATTACATTCAAATAGTACTTCTATTAGGTACGTACATATGAAAAATGGTATTTTTATTACTTAGATAATAGTTACCCAAAATCTTTTGTTCATCAGTGTTGGATGAGTTTAAGTATATGCAGATGTACGAGTTTGTGATTGACGATGCAGGTTTTGTAGTTTACCACACTGATGATGGAATGTATCGTCAAAGGTTGGGAACAAAAGATGTAATAAGAATTGGAGGAGGGAGTGGAGGTACATGGCAAGATATACTGCTGCCAGAAGTTGCCATATTTAATGATTATTTTCGGAACCCTCGGATCCGATATTTATTTTTACTTTCGAAGCAGTTTTTACTTCTATTATTTGCTAATAGGGGAGGAAATAACTTTATGTATTTTAGTGTATCAAAAATTTTTAACGAATAAAATCATTAGATGATTGACGTTAGTGCTCACCATGCAACCTTTTTTTTCTTTAATATACTCTTAAATTTATCAGAAAGCATACTGACAAATAAGAACTTACTAAACTGTTTACCTGTTTAAGTTTATTTATTTAATTATTTATTTATTTATTTTTACACAATTACTACTATCATTACAGCAAACCCAATTCGATAGTGTAAGACAACAAAAAATTACACAAAAAATCAGTAGAATTAAAATTAACAGTTAAAAATTAAAAATTAAAAACATGAAATATGATACTAGGTCAAATGTCAAAGAATAAAAATTAAAATTAAAAGATTTAAATTAAAAGTTAAAAACCATGCTATGTCAAATGTCAACAAATAAAAGTATAAAATTTAAAAAATTAAATTAGAGTATTAAATTTCTTTTTTATAACTTGCGTCCAAAAAAATCTCCCGTTTAAATTCCTCAATCAAACATACTATCAAATCAATTCAATCATTGGTGACTTTGCGAGCAAATCGGTCCTAGCGCAGGGCACTGCAAACATACGTGGGCGCAGGCGATGCGATACATATCCGTTAGGCACGCACAGCCCCATCATGCTCAATATGGCCAGGTTTGACAGCACGCTCCGGAATACTCTCATTAAATAAAAAGCGAGGACCCAATCCCTCCTGACCTCCAATTTGTTGTAACCGACCATGCCTAGAACGAACAGGGTCGGATACATTAGAGGATAGGTGGGATAGATTCCATACATTCGTTGGTACAAAAATCTGCAGTACTTGTTTTGGATCCGCTCTAACATTGTAATATATTTCTGCTCATGAGGAGCCCAAATAGCAGAGTTGTATTCTAGTTGGCTTCTGATAATAGAGTCGTACAGCGCTGATATCGCTTTTATATTTTTAAACCCTACGGTCCGCCGCAATACAAAACCCAGCCTCCTGTACGCTTTTTTACAAATGTTAACTATGTGATTTCTAAATGTCAGATCACTATTTAAATTAACTCCGAGATCTCTGACTGTCCCCACGCGCTTTAAGACCTCACCACCGACGTTGTACTCAAAGCGGAGTGGACTACTGGACCTTGAAAATGAGATCACTGAGCATTTCGAGATATTGAGCTGAAGTTTGTTTTTTTACTCCACGCGACCACCCTGTTAATGTCCTCCTGCAACCGCTGACAATCGTCTCTGTCCCTGACTGCTAAAAGTAACTTAAGATTGTCCGCGAACAATAAACAGCGCGCCTCCTGGATAATCTCTGGTAGTTTGTTTATCATAATCACGAATTCCAGGGGGTCAAGATTTGATCCTTGGCCAACACCCGTTTTTGTGATATATGGTTGAGACCTGCACCCAGCATATTCCACATACTGTTTTCTGTCACTCATACAACTAGCGAAAAATTTCAAAAGTTTATTCGTGTATCCAACAGCCGCTATGTTTTCCAAAAGGGTATCATTGTCGACCAGGTCGAATGCCTTTTGATAGTCAAAGTAGGCGACGTCGAGCTGGACTCCGGCGTCGACTTGAGCAGTGATGTAAGCCAATGCGTCGAGCAAGTTAGTGGTGGTGCTGCGTGCAGGCCTGAAACCGTGCTGGGCGTCCGAAAGCTGGGCAGACACCTGGCGCTGAAGACTACAGTGCACGGCCGATTCGAACACTTTTGCTGGGGTCGATGGAGTTGCTACGGGCCTAAAACCGCTCACTTCGGAACCAGAATCGGTTATGAATACCTTAGCCCAAACACGATGTAGCTGCTGTAAGCCGTTGAGAAAGTCACTTGACAGTGTTCCTTCTCAATCATCAGATCGACGAAACCTGAATTAATCTGTTCAGGAATTACGGAGAAATACGTGCACGTACAGACAGAGTAGGTACGTATGAAGCTTTTAATTTACGGTAGTTGCTGAGGATCTACTGAGGTAAGTTATTTACTACACCAAATTGCTCAGCATGATCCTTTTTTATATTAAAAGTACTGCAGCTTTTACTTTGTATATGTCGCAGCCATCTAGTTAAATTAGCTAGCTAATTGGACGCCCCGGCCGTTCAACTTAAAACTTACTAAACGTAAGTTCTAATTTGTTAGTCTGTTTTCTGATAAATTTAAGAGTATATCAATGACAAAAAAGGTTGCATGATGAGCAGTAACGTCAGTCATCTAATGATTTTATTCGTCAAAAAATTTTTGATACACTAAAATACATTAAGTTATTTCCTCCCCTATTAGAAGAAATAAATCATAGAAATAACAACTGCTTCGAAAGTAAAAACATAAGTGGTATTGTCTACAATTATTTAAATTATTACTAATAATAGTCTTAGGGACAACCAGAGTATAAATATGCACATAAATAAGAACAAAATTTAGCAAATTAACCAAAACTGTAGGTTTGAATAATATTTCATGCTTTTGCTATAACACCTTCTAGTCCTAATATCAATATAGTAATTCGGTGATAGATGGTGGTACAAAGTTAAACATTAAAAAATTACAATAAAATGTATGTATTTGTATGTCATTCATTTTTTATTGAAAATTACATTATGTGTTTAAAAATAAATTCACAAAAAGATCATCAAATACAAAAATAAAATAATAAGGAATAAAAATATTCAAAACAAATACAAACAGATATGTCAAAAATGTAAAACAAAAAATATATAGAATGAATATTCAATACGAAATGTCAATATAAAAATTAAGAAAATGTCAAAATTAAAAACGAATAAATAAATTTAATCAAAATTATATAGATAAAATATAAATCACAGCTTTTCACTGTATTCTTTGACAGAATAAAGTGATTTCGTTAATAAAAGTTCTTTCAGTCGGCGACCAAATATCGGATCCGAGATTTCCGAAATAATCATTCAAGATGGCAACTTCTGACGGCAGTATTGTGCAATATTGCAATAATTTTCAGAGCTATGTTTAAGGCAAGCCGAAGAATGTTTTTTCCGTCGGAATAAATCATGCTGTTATCACCATCAAACGAGAGACCAAGATGCCACATTTCCCACATTTTTTTATAAGTACCATTGATGTTAAGACTATAAACTACATATTGGTCATAAAAATATATCTTGCCATATACATCTTTGTATTGTTGTCTGGTATTGTTGTAAGTCACTCTTTAAACCTCCAAAATTCTTGTTACATCTTTTGTTCCTAACCTTTGACGATACATTCCGCCATCGTTGTGGAAATCTACAAAACCTATATCCTTAATCATAAAAACGTCCCTCTACATATACTTAAATTCATCCAACACTGATGAATTACAAGTGAAGAATCCGAAGAAAATTATGCCCGACGCCGACGGTTTAACGTATCCTTTGAAGCACGGAGCAGCTCAGAAAAATATCACTCATCCAATGACTGATCACGCCCGCTCTTGCTTGACTTTGCATATTATATCTGATAAATAAATTATATTGATAATATACTCGATGCAAAATTTTAACTATACTAGCGGTTTATTGTAAGGTTTTAGTGGGAAGCTTTGTCGTGTTTTACCTAACATAATGTTTTTACTGTATTTATATATTTATTACATTATAATAATATAAGTCAAAGTCAAAGTCAAAATGGTTTATTCAAATAAGGATTTTACAATCACTTTTGAATCGTCAAAGTTATAAAATATTATTTTTTGAACCCTCCCACCTTCCCGCCGGTTCACAATGTTGTTGATTTCTACCGAGAAGAATCCGGCAAGAAACTCGATAGTTACTCTTTTAAAAATACTTAAATAAACTAAAATACAATTAATGTTTTAAATAAAAGATTTTTAGTCGTACAATTTTATTTTATTTCCATTTTAATTTGGTTTACCTATGCATCCTGTAATTGAGCATCATCAGTCCCAAGGATTTTTATCATTTACATAGTCTGAAATATTGTAATATGCCTTTTTACAAAGTACCTGCTTGATAAAAGATTTAAATTTACTTATTGATAGATTTTGAATTTTATTGGGATATAATTAAAGCTGTAGTACTTTCATATAATAGAGGATCATGCTGAACAAATTGATGTAGTAACTCACCTCAGTAGATCCTCAGCAACAACAATAAGCTGAAGGTATTTATAACCGTTTTGTCAGTTCTAATTTGTCTCCCTGCTGTCTGATAAATTTAAGGGTATATCAAAGACGAAAAAGATTGCATAGTGATTAAATCAGTCATCTAATGAATTTATTCGTCAAACTATTTTTTAAACACCAAAATACATAAAGTTATTTCTTTCCCTATTAGGGAACAATAGAAGTGTCAGCTGAATAGAAAGTAAGAACAAAAGTGGTATTGTCTACAATTAATTAACTTATTACTAATAATAGTTTTGGGGACAATCAAAGTAGCAATATGCACATATAAAAACAAAATTTAGCAAATTAACTTTAGTTTACCTGTGGGTGAGAATAATTCCATCTTTGCCATTACACGTTCTAGTGATCTCCAAATATCAATATCCTCGTAGTAATTTAGTACCCTAGATGATGGTACAAAATTTAACATTTAAAAATACCATAAAAGAAAATAATCATGGAATACGGCAACTTTTGACGGCAGTATTGTGCAATATTACAGTAATTTTTAAAGCTATATGTTTAAGGCGAAAAATGTTAATCCCGTCGAAATAAATCATGTTGTTATCACCATCCAATGACAGACCAAGATGCCACATTTCCCACAATTTGTTATAAGTACCATTGATGTTAAGACTATAAACTACATATTGGTCATAGAAATATATCTTGCTATGTACATCTTCAAAGTAATGTTGTAATCCACTGTTTAAATTTTCATCAATTCTTATTACATATTTTGTTCCCAACCTTTGACGATACATTTCACCATCGTTGTGGTAAACATCAAAACCTGCATCTTGAACTCATCCAACACTGATGAATTACCTCGATTAAAACAGTTTAAGTAACCATCATCTAAGTAATACAGAATATCATTTTTTATATGTACGCTCCCAACAGAAGTACTATTTGAAAGAAGTTCCACTTTATTTTTAATAGGATCATACTTGGCTAAGCCAAGACCGTTTCCACCAATATATACTTCGTGAGTTTTCTGATCAACGGTGTGAAAAGTCTGCCATGCCCCATTTGGTAGGTTATCTATTAAGCGGTATTCTTTTTTGTTAAGGTTCTATTTCGCTGATTTAGGTGCAACTACTGCAGAACCTTCACCTTCGGTAAAATACAAGATGTTCAAAGAATAGTCAAATGCCATCCCGTATCCTAAATCTACGTCTGTTATCAGAAGTTCTCGGGTATAGTTTACACCTCCAAGTTCAATGCGATCACCCTTGATAGGCGCAAAGTTAGTGACAGCTATTAATTTGATAAGTATTAATAAGAATTCCATCTTTACCTGCAAATAAAAATAATTAAATGCAAAAGTAGCATCTAGGTACAGACACGATTAAAAGTCCACTCCCGTAGATAAAGAACATATTCTATTGATGCGTTCGGTTGTTAATCTGGCGTGCTTGTTACTTAAACCTGACTCAGAATCTATTTGCAATTCGTGTCAACAACAATGACCTTGACCCGCGTCTTTCGCTTTGTTAGTCTATGCAACATAAACATAAATAAGTACAATATTTTTCATCGTAAATTTGGAATTTTGTAGATTTTAGTTAAATCAGTGTCGTGATTTGAAAACCAGTTAAAGAATGTGACAATAAAAGTAATCATGTAAGTATTTTAATGATTTATGATTAAATTACCAGAAAAAATGAACATTAAGTAAAGTTAGGTTACGTTTACAAGATTTGCAAATAGATTCTGAGTCAGGTTTACATTATTCTTTACTGGACAATATCTGGACAATATCAACTAAATTTTAACTAGGATATTGCTATACCTATTAACAAAGAAAACTTTTTGTGAAGTTATCAATAGATAATTTACCTTTAATATAACTCTTGTTTTAAAACGAATATATAAGCGAAATCTCAACAAAAAGTAAAAAAGGTTTCAAATTATATTTTTGATTATTACTTTTGTTATAAAATTTTAGTAAAAACAATTTAAAACCAAAGGTCCGACTGGTGCGGTCTAAAAATGATATGTAGCCCGGACCCTTTCGAACTGTGTCGTATCCACTGCGCCGCGAGGTGAATAAGCATAGCTAGCTAAATGAAATAATAAATGTAAGCAACCAGCACGCCAGATTAACCACCGAACGCATTAATAGAATATGTTCTTTATCGCGGGAGTGGACTTTTTACAGTGGTTACTTCGCTACGCAGAAACTTACATGACCAGTCTAGACGTAGAAACCGGTAGAAGCTCGTCTAAATAATCAAAATGATACAGCTTGAAAACATTTTCTCATCTAGATCTGGTTTTCTTGAACCAATCCTTACTAAATAAAAAAAATTTAGACAAAAAAAAAACAACTGGCTTGGAAAAGATGCTTTTCATACATCTTTTTGAAGCCAGTTGTTTTTTTTGGAAGTTTTTATTTTTTACTTTTGAGTAACGAATTGCTTTTTTTTCTCGTACACTAAAAACATCCAAACTAGTAAGAAAATTTTATACAATCATCAACATAAAAGCAGTTCCAAATCCAAATTAACATAATATATTATTTGTTTCTCCAATAGTTTATTTTTTTAATTCATTACATTAATATGGGACCACCTAGAAAGTATATCCTTATCAATAAAAATAATTTCTGAAATCGGTCCAGGTGTCTTCGAGTAATGGGGAACAAAAATAAAAAACGACTAATTGAGAACCTTCTTCTTTTTTGAAGTCGGTTTAAAATGATACCAATCTCTTAGTTGATCCTATTCTATAATTAAAAAGTTTCTAAATAGGTTTATAAATGACGGAGTCAAAATAAAAATAAAAATCAAAATCTTTTTATTCAAATGGGTTACTAAGAACACTTTCGAATTGTCAAGTAAATTAACTACAACTAGCTTTACAAACTAACTACAATACTGTTTTATTGGTAAAATCACAAACGAAACATAAAATTAGTGCACTAATAAATACATGTTTTGTATTGAAACACTTAATAAACACGATTTACAATGTTAATAGTTTGATTTAAAAAAAAAAAAACAATCAATATTTAGGTAATACTACGTTAAAAGACTTCAATTATTCTGTGACAGGATTTAAAGTAACTCCCTAGAAATATATATTCACATAACATATAATATTACACAGCAGACGAACATATATATATACATATAAATATACACATACAAACATATTTACATTTTACAAACATATAAATAAATAGGTTTTCATATACACAGAAAAATTTAAACTTTTACCAAAAATTTTTAAACAATGAAATAAATATTTAAGGGGGCTCACATACAACAAACGTGATTTTTTTTTTTTTTTGCTTGATATTGATAACGGTAACAGGTAGACGCTTAAAATATTCACAGAATGTTTAGTTGTATAGTCACTTTAAAAATAAATAATCAAATAAAAATAAAACAAATATTTAAGGGAGCCCCCATACAACAAACGTGATTTTTTTGCCGTT
This sequence comes from Apoda limacodes, assembly GCA_946406115.1. Classification (NCBI taxonomy): domain Eukaryota; kingdom Metazoa; phylum Arthropoda; class Insecta; order Lepidoptera; family Limacodidae; genus Apoda; species Apoda limacodes. Next base: position 47,624,757 of record OX291540.1, read on the forward strand.
TTTATAGATAATGGTACGAAACCCTTCGTGCGCGAGTTCGACTTGCACTTGGCCGATTTTTAGAATATGTATAATTATTTTAATTTTTAATTATTATTCAGAAAACTCTCCTGATTGATAAGATTGGTTAATTAGGAATGTCAGATGACCTGTTAAACTATAAAGGGCTGTATCTCCATAACTACTGATCGTACACTAATAGTTTGGTACAGAAACGATAGATCTGAACTAGATATTTATTTCGGATGAAAGCTAGATATACCTACATTTAAAGTGTCAATGCGCTACGACTAGTATCTTTACAACAAGAGTGAAACCATGAGTATTCACAAATCCTTGTAGCCGTATTAATAGCCGTAGAAATCCTATGTTGATGTCCGAATTTTGTACAGGAAAAGTCACAGGATAATGCTAGTAAGTACATTATTAATAAATCACGCGCTGTACATATTTTACACAAGTATTTCACACAATTTATTGAAATTAATTATTTATTATTGCGCTCCAAGTATAATAGTACAACAAACTTTTCTGACACGGCTGTCAAAAATCAAAACTACACTATTAGTCGCCATTTAAAAATGGTGTAAACTTACACCCAAGAGCAGAGGATCAGAAAAGTTTGTTGCACAATTTAAAAACTAGGAAGGCATGGAAAACATAGTATTTTTCGTAGAAAAAACGTAATTTATTTAACATAGTCACAGCGCCGTAGCTTAGGGAGGGCATTGTGGGGCAATGCCCTACCTTGAAATACTAATGCCCTACCTTAAAAGTACCAAAAACTAAGGTATAATATATATAAACTCTTTTCCCGTACTACAAATTAATACCATTTTGCTCTTGTTTTCGCGCGATCCCACTTAATTACCTTCTACCTTAATTACTCACGCTCACAAGTAGGTAAAATCATGAAAGATAGCAAAATTACTTGCGCCGTACCCATGCATGAAACCACCGCTGCCCTACCTTAGATTCAACTCTAGCTACAACCCTGCATAGGCAACGTTATTTATTGAGACAGGAAAAAAGAAAGATACATATAATCAGCAAGTTACAACATATGAGTGAGTGTCAATAATAACTTATCATGAGATATGTAGCGATAGTTCATAATAAAATTAAATAGAACTACATATATTTCACCAATAATATAATAGTCACCAAAAATTAAATGTTTCGTTTACATTGTATTTCAGACATTTTAATGGTGTGGAGGTGTGATGTTTACTAAAAATTGCTAAGTTGCTTCTACCAATTTGGTTTGTGATAAAGAGATTCATACAAATAAAATAAAAAAGCAATGATTAAGTTTTGCTATTTTTTGCCGGCAGTGTTCTGCAATGTTGCATTCTATTGGATTAGGTCGAAAAATGCTTAATTCGTTTGTAAAAATTAGGTTCTCACCAAGATAAAACTTCAGTTCAAACATGGCACTTGTCCCATTGTAGCACTCCACAAATTTCTTGAAAGCTTTTCATTACTTTTAAACGTATAAATTCCATACTTATCGATCATGTAGAAAAACACAACTGATACGTTACTAGTGACTTGTTGACAACCACGGGTAAATTTTCCTGTCGCTTGTTCATTTTGGGTATATAATTCATGAAAGACTCCCTCGCAGCCTAGTTGGTAGTACGGCAAGCTGCTGTGCAGAGGGTGTGGGTTCGATTCCCGCACTGGACAAACATTTATGTCATAATATAAACATTTGTGTTTGTCTTGAGTGTGGGTGTATTTATGTATGATATGTTACCTACATATATATTTACAAAAAAAAGTAATATTTATGTATTTGTATCCGTAGTCTGGTACACCATAACACAAGCTTTGCTTACTTTGGGGCTGGACGGCGCTGTGTGTAATGTCCAAAAATATTTCTTTATTTATTATTTATATTATTTAAGTACATCCCCGTGTCATTGCAATAAACTAAAATAAGTCAAAGCTGACACCAAATTTATGAATCTGTATACCCATAAAATCATCAAGGTCTGCTCAGTTATAAGTTCTCATCACATTTTGTAACATACGTTGTAGATATAAACTCCGTACTCTCTGATTAATGCTACATCATAATGAGATCATAATGGAACAAGTCGTTTTGTTCCCCTATGTATACTCCATGGGTTTTCTGATTAACGGCACGAGTACCTATAGGCATGTTTATTAATAAGCGGTACTCTTTCTTGTCAAGATAGAATCTAAGATCTAGCTTCTTCAAATGTGTATTGTAAAATACAAAATGTTCGAAGAATAGTTTATTGCCATCTGACATGGTCTATCGACGCCTGTTAACAGGGTTTCCTTATTATAGTATACACCGCTTTACATCACGCGGTCACACTTTTTGAAGTGTCTAGCTGTCACTAAAATTAAGAGTCCTAAAAGCAATTTCACCTTCATCCACAAATAATACATATAAGACTTATAAATTAATCTCAGTAAAAGAATTGTATAATACAAATATACCAGATAAACTTACTCGAGACAACTTTAAAAGCCAACTGCTACTTACGCCACTCGGCTGTCGAAAAAATAATTTATCTATACATAAAATTGCAGTAGTGGACTGGTAAAATTGCGGCATCCTTGTAAACACCGAGCTCGTCTCTTTTTTAAAAACAATATAATCAGGCAATGTTTCCAGCCATCGCGGAAAACAAAAATCTTTCGATTCTGTCAAAATTTGGACTGTTTTCGAATCCTCACAGCGATACCAACGGCGATATATTGAGGTGCTGAGATGTCTGTATCATCATACGCCGCTACAATGACTGCATCAGAACAGGATTAATAGACAGTTTGTGGTCCTCTACTACGATAGGGATATGTAATATTCCCGTGACTGTTTACCCTCTTACCTCATAGTGATCATTGCGAATTGACCTCGCATGTTTATCGAACCTTTGCATGCAAAACATCTCGTTTTGCGACTTGTGCCTAATTTTTTGGATTAACTATAAAAATTTAATAAATAATGATTTTCAAACCTTAAATATTTCGTCAAACATTAACTCCAATATTATAAAAGCCAAAAATTTGAAATACTTAGCTTATATTCGCCTAGTTCAGTCAGTCAATGTGTTAACATTCACGTGCGCCTTCTCACTATCTAGACACGCAGCGTATTGGCAACATAGCAGCCATTTGTAATATTACACGTACAATTTCGAGCCACTTTTGAGCCCTTCCCAACTCAAAACCTATTTAACCTACATACCTGAATTTAGCACAGTTATTAAAGGCCATGAGATTGTCTAGTATCCAAAATTTCATTAATGTAGCTCATACAGTTATTAATATATTAACGTTTAAAAACCGACATTTCACATCACTGACTAACTCACTCACTGAGTGATATATAGATCCCATCAAAAACATAATTCATTGTGAACGCAAAACAATAGATTCTTCCTTTCTGCGCGCATTGCTTAATCTAAATTATATCTTTTGTTGTGCATGCTGCGAAGGTTTTGCAAAGTAAACGCGCGCCTGACGTGAAGTATATTTTTTTTAATTCTATTTAAAGGGAATGTGTTTAAGTACATTGTTATTCAAATCATTTAATAATATGTCTTTTTAATAATCAAAAACCTTGACGGTCATTAAGGTTACGCGCGACTGCTGCCGTTACAAATGACCGCGCGCCCGCTTAAAGCTTAAGTGAAAAATATAATAAAATGATAAAATTTACTAGTTTCTGATTTATTCCTTTGTATTCTCCTAATTACCTATCTGCGTGCCAAATTTGAACTTTCTCGGTCATCTGGAACTAAGATAGAGTTTTGATCTATAGGTCAGTCAGTGATAAAAATGACGATTTTTGAACGTTAATATCTCAATAACCGTTTGAGATATGCTTATGAAATATGGAGCACATATGTATCTCGCAAGTCTCAATACATTGACACAAATTTGACACGTTTATGTGAAATAGTTTTTGAGTTATGAGGGGGCAAAAGTGGCTCAAAATGGTTCGTGTAATATTACACACGGTGCTGCTCGCCAGTTCTGTTACTTGAACTTGGCTTGACACGCTACCGCGTGTCTAGATCAAAAACCTATCCCACTTCCAGGTAGAAACTTGATATTTGGCATAAAGGATGATCTATTAGGCTTATATAAAGGAAAAAACCGAAAACTTAAAATGATTGATTATTAGTAGGTATCAACAAAATAAAGTATGCAAGGAGGTGGATATAAATATAAAATAATAATTGCTGTGCAAATTATCCTATTAAAAACATAAATGTAAAATGAGAGCCAAGTTCAATATTACGAATATGCGTCGTTGTCGACTTCAGCAACAAAATAATTGAGACCCATATGGGTGCCAAGTTCTGTGTAGAAAATCCTAAAATTTTAGTTACATGAACATGCATCATTATAAAATGAATTTATATAACAATTTCTTGTTTCTCGGTACTACTAATACAATTATTTACACAATGCATTTATTTCACTTGTGATTTACCTGATTCAAGCTCAAGATTTGACTTGGCTAGTTTTTCCAACAAACCAAATTTCAGAAAAGTTACATAGGAAATAGAAAAAGCCATCTGGATCTGGAAAAGGCATTGCAGCTATGATGGAGTCAAAGATACCTACATAGATCAAGTCAGGATTCGGGAGTTTCCACATGTTATATAAGGTGTGTTTTGCTCACTGCTTCCAAGCGTTTAATTTCATAATCCAGCTAAGTTAAAAACACATAATTTCTGTATAACGCACTACAAATCTTGGCTCATTCTCTTTAATTGGATTATCGACATTAAGCTCATAATGAACATTATTTCGGTGAACAAAACGCCAGTAAAGTTAATACGTTTCCTTAAGCCGTATTCCATTTTTTGTAAAAAGCTTTGGTTAAATACTTACTATATAAGAAACCATTTTATTAAAGTTTTATCAAACTTGGCCTAGGGGAACCATAGAAACCACCACCACAACCACTGTTTGAATAAACAAACTCTACCCAAAATACTAGGACAGATTATAGCCAATCTTTCATATAACTGAATTACAAAATCAATTCTCAACAATTCAAAATCCCAATAATGTACTTCATTGTGTAGCCGGCCTTGCGTGCTAAGTGCGTGTAAATTCGCACCAATAGAATCGTCGCAAATTAACCCTGCCTAGACAAGAGTGTTAATGATCCATTACTATAAATATTACAAAAGCAAAGACAATTGTTACTCACCCAGGTTTTTTGGCCCAAATTTATATTCGTTAAAATCTGAAACATTGTGTATTAGCAAAGTTATTAAAAATAATATTGTAACAACAACAACATCTGACAACCAACTAAAACACCAAGAAAAATATTATTCAAAATTTTTGTTAATAAGTTATGAAGCGGAAAAAACATCCTTCTATATAACCTTTAGAGACAGCAATTTTGACATTTTTAGTCCCATTTGTACATGGGTATTTTTACACTACACTATTATAGGTATTTTTATTTCGACCTGGCGCGGCCTAAACGGAATAATTATTACATGATGCCAGGCAGAGAACCTAAGTACGCGTAATGTTCGATCGATCGATGTTTTACTATGACATACGTCTGTTAAGTTCGTAATGCATATTCTAGCTGCCCCTTAACTCTTTCACCTCCCCTCGTGTTGACTTGTGTTTACGCTATTTCACTCTTATTTTGATAATTAGTTCCGTTGTATATTGTGACTTCGTTGGTACAAAATTTTCGTTTGTCTTGCAAAAATGGATTTATTTGTTGATTTCGAGCTTAAATAAGAACAATTATTTGAAATAGAAAATTTAGATAAATTGAATTGCAGTATAACCTATGACGAAACTTACGTAGTAACGAAAGTAATAATGATGAAGTTTTGAATACCCCGCGTTCTAGAAAACATCGACTTGTTTTGCCGGACGATGAGGAAGGTTGCGTTGGTCTATCTCCGGCGTTATCGGGCCATACACCTGACAATAAATGGTACCAATCACGTGGTAAGCAACCACGTTTAATTCTTTTTACTAAAATACGTCGACTGATTCCGGAATCAACTTACAAATCGTACAACTGCTGATTTCTATTCTCTATTATTTGAATAATTAGCACATCAGACATATATATTTGGCCAACAAGTTATCGATAAATAAGGTGTCACTAAAGGAAAGTCAAGATTGCGGACGTGGACGCCTTCCGACAAGGAAGTAATCAAGCGGTTGTTAGGAGTGATTATCTGAATGAGAATAATTAAGTTACCGAAATTTGTAGATTATTGGTCCAGTAATGAGATGTTGGGTCAATCTTTTGAAAAAAAGACTGAGTCACAACCGAGTCGATCTGTTAGAATGTTTCACTTCTCCAACAACCAAGAGGTGTCAAAAAAGACCGCGAGGGTAAAATAAGAAGTTAAGTAGATTTTTTGAATAACACATTTGCATTTCATTTTACTTCTGACGAATGTGTATGCGTTGACGAAAGCGATACCATGCCGTGGGCGTATAATTTTTTGCCAATACAATAAATCTAAACGACACAAATATTGCGTCAAGTTGTTTAAGTTGTGCACTGTGTGCACTAATATACTATGTTATTATGACAAAGGTAGTTTATAAGGGGCAGATAAATTAAATTTACAAAGGAATACGTAATCAATCAACGTTGTCTTGAACTTGGCACGTAAAACTGCCATTTGCCTCCATATTTTTGGTAAACGCCATGCTCGTGGGTAACTGATATATAAGTTTAGATTTAGCTAAAAAGTTGGTTCAACAAGATACTCATTTAGTGGGGACCCTACAAAAAGAAGAGCAAAAGAGGAGTTAGGCCATTAGTCGTGATTGACCATAATAAAGTCAAGGCTGCCGTTGAATTAAACATTTAAATATGTTTTAAAATCTTTACAAGTATATTTATTATAATATTTATAATAATGACAAATCTTGTCATATAGGTAAACAATATAACTCGGTTCAGCAACAAGCTAAAAACGGCAAAAACATGCTGTGTCATTACTATCATATGAAGTGAGCCGCTATAGCTAGTCTCGTTGATTGACTGCTGCCATTTGTCTTTGCTAGTCATGTACCTGTAAGTCCGTATAATATAAATAATTATCATAATTCTAATTAACAGCGAAATGCGCCTAAAAAGTGTGCCAGCAGAGCCCTTATTACTTAGCCTTCGCTGTCTGTCGACCCGACCTTTGATGGGACCCGACCGTTTAGATCAAAGTAATATGTATTATTATGGCTGATTTTTACCCGCTAGAAATTAAAGGGCGGTTTCCATACAAGAAACACATTCTTTGTTTTTGCTTTATCATAAAACCCGTTAAAATAATACAAGCTTTAAACTAAAAACTATTAATAGTAGTATTAATATAACTAGTAATAGTGTAAGTTCTATAGTATAACAACAAATAATAATAGCTGATCTGCTAATAAAAATTGCTAGTTTTTTTTCAAAACAGCGATTGTACGTAACGTAATGTGGTAACCTTCCGTTTACAATATAACTAAACTTAGGTACTGCACTTGTTCTAAAGTAAAATACGTTAAAAATGTCACATGTGACATGGCTAAAATAGAGAGTCTAACCAGTCTCACGTGTCAAAGTCCAAATGTGGGTCAGGAGTCCAAACACTTCACCTTGAAATACGACAGGTTCTACAAACGGTGCTTTGTGAGGTATCTCGTGCGTATGTCGCAGACAAATAATATAATTAGTTTTTTGTAGAAAAAATAGTATCAGTAAGTATTTACAAACTATATTTTTTAATAATTTAACTTTGACTTTTTATTAACTTTGATAAATTTATTTAATAGATTAATTTAGTCAAATCCTTAACAATATTAATATAATTTAATTCGATTTACTTTATTTATTCAAAATATTGGATCTACAAAAATTTACTTATTGCCATTAAAAAATACTAAACATGATATAAGAGTAAAATACCAAACATATGAATATGTATGAAATACAAAAAAAACAAAATTACACACAGCGCCATCTGGTCTTAAACTAAGCAGTGCTGTTTGTACTATAGACTGGACAACGAAAAAAAATTATATATTCTTTTTAGGGTTTCGTACCTCAAAATGAAAAAAGAAACCCTTATAGAATCACTTTGTTATCCGTCTGTTTGCCTGGCCGTCTGTCTGTCAATCAAGACCCTTTTACTCAAGAACGCGTGGAGTGGAGTCAAGTTGTAATTAATATCAAATACTAAAAACTGCGGTCACTTAAAGTGTAAAAAAGATCAAGCTTCAAATCTAGTCAATGCAATAAAAAAATATGCCCAAAATACGGGTATTTTTATCGCATATTGGGACACAAATAAATCAAAACCTATGGGGTACTTTCCGTTGACCTAGAATTATGAAATTTGGCAAAACACTATGCCATGTAGCACACATAAAGAAAAAAGTAAGTCTGAAAACCGTAAATTTGTTGTTACATAACAAAAAAATATTTTTTTGCGATTACAAACTTATTTGCAGTTGGTAAACTAACCACGACCTTTGTCAATGTATTGAGATAACTGTTTTCCAATGGCAAAGATTTTTACCACAATACAGTTTACCTTTTACAGAACTCTCGGTGTGCGAGTCCGACATGCAGTTGATCGGTGTTTTTGATAATGCATATTATACATAGAAAACACTCAGACAAACAGAAATGGTTATTGCAACAAATGTGGAGAGACAAGGAGTAGTCAACTTATAATTTAGACAGCCAAAAATCTACTTCGGTACATAATATTTATACATTTTTAATTTTTTTTGACTTTAATAAACACTCGTATTTTTTTGGTATCAATTATTACGCCACTGCATACTAGCGAATAACTTAAGCCCCGAGGGACTGTCATCTACTGAGCTGCTAAAATACCCGAGACAAGTTTGCACAGCACTGATAGCGATCGTAAAAACCATAGTCTAGCACATAATAAGATATTTTTGATAAATTTTACCAGATTATCTGCACGCTTGATATTTAGTCGCATAAAAGCGTTTCTACAATTGTTGCCGAAGGTATGCACTCCTGATTAGGGGGATCGGGCTTCCGTGGCTGTTACTACTTTTGGCGATAACTTAGCTGCCTATAAACAGTGGCCAAATTGCGCATCTAAAAATGCTAGTGTGCAATGGTCGTGTCAGTAGGTAAGGTATTTATTTAAATGCATGTATTGAAATTAGGTATTTTTTTAAATAATCTAGTTTAAATCTCATATGCGACGTAGCGCGACTGTCAAATAAACTAGTTTTATTGAAATCTGTCTGTTGAAATCTGTCCATCTGGGAACAGTTAATTGAAAAGTTAACTTCGTTAATCGTTCATTCGTTAATGAAAAAGCAAACTTCGATAGTCGTCAAGGCTTTAAATATTTAAAAATTAAAACTATCCGGTAAAAGTTAAGCCGTCCAAAAGTTGTACTGATTTATAATAATTTACGCTTTACGTAGGTGAATTGTATTGAATTGAAAGCAAGTCAAAGTCAAAGTCAAAATGGTTTATTCAAATAAGGATTTTACAATCACTTTTGAATCGTCAAAGTTATAAAATATTATTTTTTGAACCCACTCGTAAGTTACATAAAACATTATTGCTAAACAAATGTAACGATTTTAGTAAAGAATTTAATGCAAATAGAACAGGCTTGGCCAGGATACACAGGTAAACAATACAAAACAAGTAAAAAGAAAATATTTGATGTTTCTAGAAAGATTACAGAGAAACAGATAAACCTAGTAAAAGAAAGTCTTAGTACATTAATCTTACAAACACACAAAATCTTAATACACATACATATAAATAATAATATATAAATAATCTTTCTTTGTTTAAGACTGCCTAAGGGTTAGAGTCTTAGAAGAAAATATACGTGTTATATCTATTGCTATATCATGAATATAAATAAATACTTTAATAACAAAGATGCAGTTAAACGATTAACCTGTCCTGGCTCAAAGTTAATCTTTTGACTGCATCTTTGCTATGAAAGTATTTATTTATATTAGTAAAAAAAAGTACAATACGAGTCAATATTAATAACAATGTTGCATTTGGTGCATGTTATCTCTATCAACATTAGCATATTAGCTCATAGCGTAGCGTTTAGCTCATATCATATAGGAAAAAGCCGTTCTACTGTAGCATTAGATGGTATATATTAATAAAAAAAACATGTTTAAACTGGTTCACGTACGAAAGGCAGCTTTTCCAGAAGTTTTATTTGACGTTCGGACAATGTCTCCAAACTCTATGGTTTATTTTTCAGCGTTTTGTGTCATTTGTAACTATCATTACACTAGTAACAATGCTAAGAAAATTATAATCATTTAAATCATTGCTACTGGAATCTCATGCTAATATTTACTATCCTTCTCATTTCGCTATTTGAAACTTCTTCAATTTTTTCCTTCAAAAGCTTCTTGATCTAAAAACATACTGCTATCATACTTTTGCACCACCAGCAGTGAAACTTTGGGTTAAGACTACAACGAGTTGGAATCGTCCGAAACTTTTACCAGATAATTTAGAACATTAATCAACTATGTAGAAATTTTTTCGCCTTGACTTTTACCCGAAGTACAAGCATGGCGTAGCATGCAATTTAGACCAACAAAATGACGTCCGCAAACCGTTAATATTTTTCAGGATTAACCAAAAAGGTAAAAGTTTGAAAATTTTCTTACCTTCGTTAATTTACGATTGACGGTTTTCTGCCAAGTTGCTATCACGGTCATGTAGTTATCACTATTATTACTTCGACAAAGACGGGTTCCGTACCAAAAGAGCCCAGTGCTTACTTCCTGTTGTCTACAGCGTAGTGCAGCGCACATGTACAATTTTTTTTAGTTTTCCCACATGTATATTTTACACGTATATACTTTACGAGTATATTCAATTATTCATACACCACTATGAATATTTGTCCTTTGCATATATGATTATGATTTCAATTCTCTGTCGAGGTTTTCACGAGAGACCCTAGAGCAGCGTGTACGTGCTGTACTTAGAGCGCACAAGTGTTCATAGGCCAACGGTGGCAGTACGCTTATTCGCCACATTTGTGGTAAAAAAGCAAAAAATTATGCCAATAAGGCTTTTTGTATATATGGTGATAGACTAATGTATGATGTATGTATGTAATGACGTGTCCATTTTTTCAAATATCTCAAGCTAATTTATTAAATGCCTTATACTTATAAATAGCAACAACTTACAGAAGTATAACTATGTAAATAAATATTTATAGATATTAAAAGCTACAAAATAGCAAGAATAGAACTCTTGCAGTTGGCCAAATTTCTCAGCTATCGATTTGGCCTTTACTTAGCCGTTTATAAATATAGTTTTCTCTACATTCTCTACAATATTCTGTAAAGTGGCTTTGACAGGCTAGCAAGCACATAATTTTCTACCTTCCATTCATTCATATTTTTTCCATACATTCTTGGATAGAAGATAACGAAAGTGCAGACTTCTTCTACTGGCCTAAAATGTTTAAACAACGCGAAGTTCTAATTTTATCAGAATATATTTGTTACATTTAATAATTTGCTAATTACTTAATATGATTCTAGCAAAAAAAGTGCTTGATATTAATAATTACGTATCGGAAAATGACTGGCAGGACAATTACTTAGTTAATCGTTGTTAAAGTTATTTCAGCCGATTTTTATATTTCTTTTTTCCCTTCCTTGACGGTCCAAATTTGCCTTTTAATTAATTTTTCATTACTCATTTATTTCAAACAAATCTAACCGAAAATTGCCACTGGACCTAAATATTTAAGAAACAGTGCAGAGTTCCGTACCATTATCGCATAAATAGCAAAAAAATCACGTTTGTTGTATGGGAGCCCCCTTTAAATATTTTTTTTATTTTAAATTAATTATTTATTTTTAAAGTGACTATATAACTAAATATTCTGTGAATGTTTTAAGCGTCTACCTGTTGCCGTAATCAATATCGAGTAAAAAAATCACGTTTGTTGTATGGGAGCCCCCTTAAATATTTATTTTATTCAGGTTTTTAGTATTTGTTGTTATAGCGGCAACAGAAATATATCTTCTGTGAAAATTTCAACTGTCTAACTATGGACGGACGCACAGCCTTAGTAATAGGGTTCCGCTAATTACCCTTTAGGTACGGAACCCTGAAAATATTTAAATTCGTTTAATAAAAAAATACCCAAACTCGTGCTTTCAACGAAACTCCATATAAAAAGCTCCTTGTAAAAACTATTCCCATGTCTGAGTTCAAAGAGTCTGTATTGAGTCAGCTTATACATTTTTTTTTTCAAAACTGAATAGTTGTTTACACACGCACGACCAATACCTGTACAATTTCATAATAATTTTGTTTAGACGGCTGAATTATAAGGCTGTGAGTGCAGTAACACAACTCTTTTCGTTTCATTTTTGCCATTTGGTTTGGTTTGGTGTTTTTTTTAGTAATTATTTACCTAAGTAATATAGTCATTTAACCCCTAGACAATAATATGTTATTATAGGTACCGTTGGTATAATAATTTTAGAAAACAAAAACATGAATTGTTTGTCATGATGTTAACCTCTGGTTTAAACACTAAAGTTTCAGAACTATAGTCTGGCATTAAAAAACTATTAACTAATATTATCTTTCTTTGTTGCAGGCCCATCGCCAATAGCCAGGAACATAAGACACTTGCCCTGTATATCAAGAAAAACGAGCCAAGAAGGTCTTTGCATGTTTGCCATAGATTGTCTAAAAGCCAACGGTACACATTTAGGAACTTGCATAGACAGATTTTACTTTGGCTCATGCTGTCAAATACCAGACAAAACAGTTTTACCGCAAATCATTGGAAACGATATCGAAGATAATGGTATCGATGGAGCAGATTTTGTTCATCCTCAGACTGAAGATACCATAGAAAGTACGGTCAGTAAAGTACCAGAATACATATTTCCAACAAGAAAACCTATTACGACACAGAAAGTTACAGTTGCAACAACAACGATTTTACAGATATCAACCACACCATCATCTCATAGTGAAGTAAATTACTTAGAAAACAAATCAGGTGACGGTACTACTTTAGACAGCAAAATACCTAATGAAAATATTGAATTAACTACCGCTGTTACTGTTGAAGCTACAACTAAAAGTTTTACTTCGCAACAAACGCAAAAAGTTTCAGTTTTAAGCAGCACTACAGACATCCCTATAAAGCTGTCTACATTCCAAAGTGTTTCTGTAGAAACAAACAATGTACCTACTCCAAAACCAACTAATATCAATGAAAATGTGGCTAACACAACTCTTTCGACCATCACTGAACAAACTGTTTTAATAACTACTCAAGCAAGTACAACTCAACAAACTCCTAAGAAACCTATACGGCCTACGTACAAACCTAGGCCATCTAGTAAACCTTCTAACTTTACAAGGCCTCAACCCATTTCAAATACTACTAAGCCAAAGCCCTTGGCTCCCAGTTCCATTTACAATACCACAAGATTACCTTACAGACCACCTCCGAGAAGACCATCAACGAGGAAGCCTTTACCGTTACCTCCTCGATTAAACATTACTATAATACCGCATACAACAAGCTCGAAGCCACCATTTACTAGACCATCTACTGCATCTATAACTTTCATTAACACTCTAGCGTCTACCATCAAAGAAACACCAGTGACTACTAAATTAACTACAACAAGTACTAGTCCAATACCTGTCACTACAACAACTATTACACCAAGTAGTTCATCTTCTCGACCACCGATAACAGCTCCCGAAAAAGCTACAGAAGTTGTTACATTAGAAGTATCCTCACTATCTTCAAACGATATAAGTACAGAAAAATCGACAGACACAAGCACCTTAAGTTTTCTTCAGCCTCTTACTACAGAATCAGATCCAACAAAATCGTCAGAAACTGCTAATCCTGTAGCATCTATTACATCGTCAACAGAAAAATTGATAGTGACGATGGAACCTTTTAGTGAAAAGGAGAATAAGAAACCAACTACTGAGTCAGAAACGTCTTTGCCGCTATCATCGTCTACAGAGTTTCCACCCCTAGTCACATGGTCTAGTACAATTGATGCCACCACGAAGTCTCCCGAAAACATCACAGTCGCAAACAATGGTAAGTGTCTTGAAACTATTTAATACAACTAATTTAACTTATTTAATTAACACCTTCCAAAAAATATAGATATTTCCTTATTGTTTGATTAAAAGCATTGTTTGGATGGAGAGCAAGATAAAATTCCGGTTTTGAAAAAAACCTGCGTATGTTGTACGGCTTTTGTTAAATTATTTATAGCAAGAAGCAAACAAATAAATCCTTTTTTACATTTGCATACATAAAAAATGAATAGCTAATAAAAATATGGTATAACTGCGTAGTAGTGTGACTTCGTCTTAAGACGAGGCATATGTTCATAGATAAAAACTAACTTTAGGTCAACAAACTTACAAATAAGTTTTGTAACACTGTAATGTAAAATTTGACAAAATGTACAGTTGCAACACCTTCGTTCTTAAGGTTCCGTAGTTAAACAAGAAATCCTTAAAGTTACACCATGTCCGTCCGTATATCACGGTAATTTTATTTACATACATACTGCGGTTAAGGCCTAAAATTGGTGCACCTATAGGCAAATACTAATTACACCCCCACAATTACCTCTGTGCGGGATAATTATAAATGCGGGCAATATAGTTTTAGAAAAAAAAATGTTTAAAGGATTTAATTTTGACTAGCCCATCGAGTATATAATATTTGAATAGGGAATTAAAATTATTGTTAACTTTTTCAAAACTATACTTACTTTGTATTTGAAATATTAAAATCTTTATTCACCATTTTTGGTCAGGTATGTGTCGGTAAAGATATCACCCTAAACGTATAAGTGTATATATATTTTAAAAGATCTCGAGGTTTAACAGAGAAAAAAAGAAAAGGGATTTTCATTTTGTAACATATATTATTGATTGTATTCAAATTTATTATTATTTTTGTATAAGTTTATAATGTAAATAAATGTATAATTGTAGATTACTTTCCATTTTTTATTATATTTATTTGGGGTAAAATATAAATTTAAATAAATAGGTACGAATCCGACTCCGGCCGGTGGAGCCGCGGGCACAAGCCATTATTTTGTTAACGAAATTTAGCATATTGATTGTTCTTGGGAGACCGCTAGGCGACACTGGCGCTATAAACTATGCTAACATAATATAAGTATTAGTATCTGGATGCTAAATAGAACTATAAATATTTATAGGTTTATCGGAAACCACGAATGTTATGATAAGTGCGTGGTTACCTATATGTAGGTATTTTGCCTCTCAATAAAGCGCAGCAAAATAATGTTTATGAATTTCACAGTGTATATATATATATATGTATATTTAGCAGAGGCGTATCCAGGGGGTTGTTTGAAAGTTTAAATCTCCCGAAATGCAAGAATATATTAAACTGCTTTTTTGTTTGAAATCTCTCTGGTGTCCTAAAACATAACATGTTTTTGGTATGACATAGAACAATAAATTTATTAATTTCTCTACTGAATAACATACGCTGTCTTGCTTCGGTAAAAAAAGCTAATTTGCACTAAAAATTTATAAAATTAAAAAGACTAAAACTAATGTAAAGTTATATCTAACAAGATTTATTTTTTACGCGTTATAAAATTTAATACACTTTAAAGAATGAAGATTTTATTTATATACCACAATGCATCTATGCTAATTTAGTAAAGTTTTTTAATCCTGGAAAATTAAAAAGTTCCCGCAGGAATAACAGTTATCTACCGAATGCTACATGGACGAAACTACTGAAATCAAGCAGTAGCCTTAGGAATTCCATGTCGACAACAAAACTTAGTGCAGGCAGAGTCGCAGGCAAAACCTAGTGGGCAGAAGCTCTATTCTACTATTACTATAAATCTATCTATCTATATATATATATAAACATTACGTATCACGTTGTTTGACCGCGATGGACTCCTAAACTAATGAACCGATTTTGATCAAACTTATTTACTATCATTTATTTGATCCAACTTAAAAGATCGGATACTTTTTATCTCGATTGCCGGGTTACAGAGGGACGGCAGCGGAACAACGTTCGCCGGGACCGCTAGTGTGAATATATGTCTGGATGGATAGATGTTTGTTTCTCAATCATGCATCAACGACTAGGCGGTTCGAAATGAAACTTGGCACACATATAGGTTAGGTCCTGGAATACGGTTAGTTTTTATCTCGAAATATTTAGAATTTTCCACGGGAACAACTATACCCAAGTTTAAACGAACTATAGCTGCAGCTATAAACTTTAGTAGTATAATTAAGCAGTTCTACGCCGAAAACCGAATTTAGGGCGGGCAGAGCCGCTGGCAAAATCTAGTACTATATATTTGTACTATCTATATTTATGTAATAAAGCTGAAGAGTTTGTTTGCTTTTTTGTTTGAACTCGCTAATCTACCAGTCGAATAGGAAAACATCTTTTTTGCATTTGATAGGTAACACAATTTTGGGGAAGGGTTAAGACTATTAAGACTATCCAACATCACATCGCACTAGTTAGGAGCCGAGAAAAATTAAAAAAGCCAAAAAGAACTCTAAGCGAAAAAAAAGTAACATCACGTCGTGGAAATGATGCGACGCGATGGGTCGGTTCGGGATCGGGATCGGGAGATGGCGCTACTATAAAGCGTAGAAGCAACGGAACGGGCAGAACAACGTTTGCCAGGTCAGCTAGTCAATAATAATACGCGCCTTACAAAATAATGGAGGTAATAGTAATTTAAGGTGAATCCGATCAACATTTTGCCATACAATTTGCAAACTGCGTTACAATAAATATCTTTAGATATGAACATTTCGCTACTAAAATAGCTATTACCATGTTATCGATATTGACAGCAAAAAGCATATTCATCCATAAAATGCTAGTGAATCATCAAATTACCAGAGTTGTCCCAAAGTAATTAAACGTATAAAACCAACAAACACTTTAATCATTTAAAAATTTATTCTAATTTCATGGACGTAGGTAATTTATTTTCTTTTTGCGACTATAGTACATAGCGATAAATAATAATAATGTAAAATGATTCGAAATCACCTTAATACGTATAACTGTAGGTACCGTAACTTTCCGAAGTGTGTCATCTTAAGATATCAATATCACCCACGCACGGTTTTTACCAAGATCAACGACTGTTTATGACACCCTTGACTCTACAATTACAAATATAAAGGTGCCAACTACCTACATATATTAAACTATAAGTCTACCGCGGTTTCACCCGCACAAAAACTTTTCCCATGAGAATACTCGATTGAGATAAAAATACCTATCCTTTGTTCTTCTTTGTCCCTACAGCTATTTCTGTACCACGCCGTTATGTCATGGGGTTATAGTATAGTGGTATTTTAGCTCCTTAGTTTAATTATTTTTTAATTTTAATTTTAAGGATCGATTACGTCGTTGCGCGTTGCAGAGATTAACCCTTACATACAAAAAACTATTTTTTCCTCAACCAAATTCTTATTTTCCCTGTCTACGCTAATTCAACTCACTCTTGACGTTTTAAGGATTCCATAGCTAAATTGCAAACAGAAATCTTAAAAATCGTCATACCAGTCCGTCCGTCCGTATGTCACAGTCTTATAGTTCCGCTATCTTTGGGTAGATTAACAAATATTTTTGTGACAGAAAGTACTTCAGATTCACTTCTACACTAGTATTATTTATTATTCTTGTGGTAATCGTGCCGTTCCGCGCGACGAAAACTTATAGAAGCGTTTATTTCCTTCGTAATCGTGGTTCCGTGGAGGTCCACGGTAAAATTGTGCCGTTCCGTACGATAGTAAATTATGAAAGCGACCATTGGAAGTTATAAGTAAGAATACCACAGCTAAGTAGCCTTCACAATATATCTATAAATTACGTGTCACGTTGTTTGTCCGCGATGAGCTCCTAAACTACTGAACCGATTTTGATCAAACTTCGTAACTATCTGTTATTTGATCCAACTTAAAAATAGGATAGTTTTTATTTCGATCTGTTAAGTGCGAGCCGGACTCTGGCACTTTAGGTTAAAACCAACTTTCGCCGGGTTATAGAGGGACGGCAGCGGAACAACGTTATATATATATATAATATATGTATAATACTCCTACCAACTTATAAAATGTATATTACCATAATATTAACACAATTAACACCGTAAACGTGCCCTCCAAAGCATATAGAGGAGGTCAGAAAAAAGGGCCATTAGAGCAGGGCCGTAGCTAAGGGGGGGCATTGTGGGGCAATGCCCTACCTTGAAATACTAATGCCCTACCTTAAAAGTACCATAAACTAAGGTTTAATATATATAAATTGTTTTCCCGTACTATAAATTAATACGATTTTGCTCTTGTTTTACTGCTACCACCCACCCAATTACCTTCTACCTTAATTACTCACGCTCACAAGCAGGTAAAATAATGCAGATAGAAAAATTGCTTGCGCCGTACTCGTGCATAAAACCACCGCTGCCCTACCTTAGATTCAACTCTAGCTACAGCCCTGCAATAGAGCGTTCACCCATCAAGCCTGACTGCGGCCGACGCGACGTTGCTTTGCTTTGCTTTGTATATCGATTCCGATAGACGTTACGAATGTTACTGGAACACCAGCTTCTCTTATTATTATTATTTGATGATACTAAATAAAAAATCTTGAAAATTTCCATTCAATATATAAAAAAAATAAAAGAAAAATATATGAACTTAAAAATATATTATTATAAATTCGGAAATGCGTTTTTTTTATTCTTTGTCCTTTCTTCATCAGGCAACGAAGCATCCAATTATGCTTAAGATTGGTACTGGTACACAGGTAGGCCTATAGAAAAATGCGCGGAGAAGTATATACTTATATTCTTCGCATGCAGGAAAATTCAAAAGTTCTCGCAGGAGTAGGTGCCTGGATGAAAACTTATACATAATTTGTGCTGTGGCTACAGCTTCCTTTGGCAAACTTTCTTACTAGGTATAATCAAGCAGTTGCTGTAGAAATCCCAGGTCGATAACCGAATTTAGCGCCTGTGGAGCCGCGAGAAGAAGTTCGTTGTTAAACAATTTACATTTTTGTGTTTGCAGACAAAATAAAACTTAAAATTTAATGATAATTAGGATTTCTGTTCTCTACTGTTGAAAAAGGCTTTGATCGACAGTCGTACTTAAATGTTAAAAATCCGGCCAAGTGCATTAAAAAGGATTTCTCTTTTCAAGACGAAGTACTTTCTCAAAATATTAAGTTATTCCAAAAATATATTTTCTCAGAATAAATATATATTTTTGTTATAAAATTACTACCTGTCCGTTTCTGATACTATTTTATTCTTAGATTTTTAAGATAAATATGCTTTTTTTGAGATTTAATTTTATTTCAGTCAAAAAGATTGACTTCTTTAAAATCAAGAATTTAAGCCTTTCTAAGATAAATCTAAATAATATCAACAGATGGTGTTGTACAGTTATTAACACTAAGCTAGAACGCGCTATTTAGAATTATTAGGATTTAATGACTACTTTCATAATTAAATAGTCTAGTTAAAATACAATAGTCACAGATATTTAACAAAAACGCAGTTACATCTCTAAGTATGGTGTTTTTGAAACGTCGATACTGTGTATAAGTACCATTATTTGTCATTGCATATTTTTAAACAGAAATATTTATTACCTACTCTGAAGAATCAATCAATGAAATATAATTGCTAGAAAAAAGAATAATATTTCTTATTCTAACAAAAAATTCCTTAATGGAAATCGAAACATCTTTCACTTAAAGAATAACTTATCTTTGACTCGATTCATTTGTTTAATTGCATTGAATATTTTTTGTCTTGGTACAAATAAATAATTTCAAGATTTTTTTTTTACTTTTACTAAGTAAATATTCTTTTACGTCTATTGGGAGAGGATCATTTTCTTGGAGTTAATAAATTTACTTTGATACAAAGCAATTTGCCTTGTTTTAAGTAATCTGTTTTTACCGTGAAAGCACATTAAGCTAAGGTTTCGTAAAATGAAAACCTTTACAGATATCTAATTGATTTAGTCGTTGAATGTATATATAAAGCCCTATTACCATGATTTTTTTATAACACGCGGTTAAAACTTTCGAAGCCAATAACTCGCAACATATTATGTATATGTCAGAGAAAAAGTTTTTAAAAACTTTAATGCATTTTTAAAGTTATATCTAACGATACTGCTCCCACTTAGATCAAAGTATGCAGAGCTACCCTAAAAATATCTCAATTTCATTACAAATCTCTATGACGATTAACATTCATATAGAAACATTCCTATAAAATTTTATTAGAATCGATGCGAAGACGGCGGTGCGGCGGAATGATACGGCTGTCACATATGGACGGACGGACGGACAGACAGAT
This sequence comes from Apoda limacodes, assembly GCA_946406115.1. NCBI lineage: Eukaryota > Metazoa > Arthropoda > Insecta > Lepidoptera > Limacodidae > Apoda > Apoda limacodes. The sequence goes on from OX291540.1 coordinate 47,645,214, forward strand.
GGATGGGCGGTCATGAACAAACTACAAGAGTTTCGGTTTGGCCATTTGGCAACGAAACTCTGAAAAACCTTTTTCGCGAGTCGTAAAAGTTAAAAGTTAATAAAGTGTTATCTATTATAATAAGTTAAGTGCGGGTTGAATGATCCTAGGTAAATTTCGTCTTATGATTCATATTTTGTTCGAAATAGGTATAAACATCGGTAAAGATTCAGAATTTGACCTCAGAAATGCGTCAGAGGTAGACACTTAATGAGTTAATAAACTTCTAGAATTTAAGGTGAAGGGCACTTAAAAAAAATAATACTAAAAAAAAAATCTGATTACTCCGAACTACTACCGAAATCTACTAAAAAGTAAAAAAATCGGTCAAGTGCGACTCGTAGTCGCGTACCAGGGATCTGCCACGGAATGACCGAACCCGACTCGCACTTGACCGGTTCTTACTATTCGTCGATTTACGATCGAGCTTGTAGAACTACAAGCATTTTAAGTTTCAAGCTTGTTTGTGCAAAATTGATAAAAAAGACCCTTAGTTTTTAGGGTTCCGTAGTCAACAAGGAACTCTTATATTTTTGCCATGTCCGTCTGTCTGTCTGTCTGCGGCTTAGCTCAGTGACCATTAGTACTAGAAAGCTGTAGTTAGGTATAGGTATAAATATTAATTAGACTTACAAAGTGGTAAAACAAAATTAAAAAAAAAATGTTTGTAACGTGGGGGGGATATTTTTTGTTCTCGTCTACCCTAGTGTGGGGTGTCGTTGAATAGCTCGTTTAAAAATATTGGGGTTGTGAAATTCAGCGATGCGTTAGCGGAATAATCTTAAGCTTTAAAGTGCAAACTTTTATTAGAGCCCAGTGTCGTAGTCGGAAACCTTAAAATTTTAACTCAAACCTAAAATATTATATATATATTAAAGTTGTATTAAAATTTCATTTCAGCCACCAGCAATTTACTTTGAAAATCTATCATTGTCGAATTGTTTTTTTCAAAAGTAGGCGCAAAAAGATTTACTCGTAACTACTTTGTAATGTGATCATTAGTTTGACCACCTTCTTCGAGTAAAGTCGACCTTCTAATCTGGTTTTATTTTAATTACTCGCATTGTTTGAGTAAAGCACTACAAATACAAGCCTTGGTATGCAATGACTGCTCTGCTGGCCACGCTGTAATAGCTACAGTCTCGGCCTTCAAGCTTGGTTATCATTGCAGTCCTTGCTGTCATTACAGACCGCGGCAGTAATGTATGTACTATTATTACATAAGCCTGTTTAGCGTTTCATAGTCAACCACCCTTATGGTTTCGCCATGTCCTCTGTTTGCGATACAGCTCAGAGTCTCTAGTACTAGAAAGCTGTTATTTGATGTGGGTATCACGTCAAAAAAATGGTAGAATAAAATCTCGAGCAATAAAAGTTTAAAATATAGCCGCGTAACGTGGCCTTAGGTATAGGGTCTCGTTGGCACATTAAGGGTACTGAACCCTAAAAAGGGAAATGTAACGAAAAATTGGTATACGCTGTTTGCCTTTAAATTTGATGATCATTATAGAAGATAACTCGGCTTCAAGAAGGCGTATCAAGATATAACATGCCAGATTTTAAGTAACAACTCAGAATAAGGTATAGGTTACACCTCCAATAATGCAACTGTAAAAACCCCGCGAACAATTTTGCGCGTAGTTTTTGTGTTATGTGCGTTAGTACAAACATACCGACAGGACAAACAAAAACTTTAAGATAATTAGTTTGGCTTCTATTGCTCGATCCCTCATATTAATTAATCTATCTATGTATTTTTTTTCGTGTTTATCATTGTCCCCATATCTTACAAAAGGGATACAGTGGCTTGACCACAATATACTGTGGAATAAAGAATCTTTTCATTAACCTCCAAAGACCTGCGTGGCAGGTGGTGACCTCATTACCGCAACACTGCTTCTTATGCTGTTTATCTGGACTAATGTGGCTTTATATTTGAAAGAAACTGCGAGAGTATACCGTAATAAGCGGTAAAATAAAAGACCAGGGACAGAATTGCTGAAAAACTATAAGAAGTAAGTCAGGTTTGGGCAGTACAGGGAATCTCTCTTAGATATCTTCTATACATAAAATGCTTTGTCCTAAATGACGGATCAATGCACAGCCTAAACCGCTGATCGCAGAGACCTGAAACTTAGAGGGTGTGTTCTTTGTATGCCGTAGGCATCCGATAAGAATGGATTTTCCGAAAGGGTCAAGTGCGAGTCGGACTCGCGCTATAAGGTTAAACCGATTGTAATGAAATTTTGGTAAGTTGTTATGCACACGCCGCGGAAAGTTTCTGAATTCACAAACAAACCTACATTATATAACATTGTATAGCAATATATTTTTTCGTCGTGTCGGGGGGCCCCTATTAGGTCGTTAAGACTAGTCTCGCTATCCGGATAGCGAGATCGTTGGTACGTGCCGAGGCCGCCTAACAATAGTTTTTCGAACGTGCCGTGGTCGGTCGGGTGGATGGTGGATTACACTATTAATCGGGTCAAAGCGGACTGCCAGTTCTTTAAGGTATTGGGGTATCGTGGGGAGCTCGAAGTCCCTGTGTAGGTCCACATTCAGGGGGCTCCGGAGGCCGCTCTGAGGAAGCGGTTTTGGAAGGTCCTGAGTCCGGAAAGGCTTTTCACAATAAGTTTCCTTGTTTGGTCTCGAGAAGCAAGATATATAAAAAAGTAACTTATTTTTGTATTATGGCTGTTACAAAAAAAAAATTGTGTCTGATTTTTTGACCACACAAGGATGATACCAATGTATTTTGGAGCAAACTTAATCAACTTTGTAAATTATGGCTGAATGAAATTTTAAGAAAAACAAAAAACGGCAAACTTTTTTTGAACTTAAAATTAAATGTAAAGTTGTATGAATTTCCGAGAATATAGCAAAATAATTTTGTATGGAAATTCTGCCCGGCAAATCACCTTAATGTATAGAAATTGGTATTTGACCTTTAGGGTAAAACTAAGACTGACGTGTTTACACCGTCATTCCGTAAAAAAACATTGCCTAGGGGGTAAAATCGGGGATGAAAATTCCGATATTTTTTTAGGTAATTTAGGTATTGGTCATTGCTAGTCTCCTATGTACAGACATCAGTCGGTTACAATTTTATTATACGTTCAGAATTATCACCTGACTTTTAACGTTCCCCTTGTCAATATTTTGTCAATTTCAATATTTACATAAATAACGACGTTGTTGAAAATTGATTCAATTTATTTCAGACGGTTTATTTAACTTTAGTACTTGTCTTAATGTCAATATTAGTCTAAACCTATCGAATATGAAGGTAAATAATAAATAAAAACCGGTCAAGAGCAAGTCGGGCTAACATAATTAGGGTTCAGTACTTCGACAACAAAAAGTAGTAGATAGGTCAGAGCTAAATACACTGTCAAAAAATCGCATGACTATACCTTGTAATATACCTTTAAATGAATATTTAAACTTCAGAAACCATAGGAATCTGTTTGAACATTTTTCACTTTATTAAAAAGAAATATAAGTGCATATTTTGCGAGAGTAAATTTATCTATACACTAACGAACAAGACTGAAGTTGATAGTCTTTGATGAAATAAATGGGACATACACAGGAATGGCTACGTGAAAACTACATAGGTGGTATTTTTTTGATTACGTAACCCTTTAAAAACCCGTAATAAAGGTAATGTCCTATTTAGTTTACAATTGCTCCAAACACCGCGAAACATAAGGTTTTTGTAAATGTGTTAATTTACGTTAACATTCAATTTACAAAAAAAAAATATATGTATGTATTCGTATCCGTTGTCTGGTATCCATAACACAAGCTTTTCTTACTTTGCGGGCAGATGGCACTGTGGGTAATGTCCAAAAATGTTTATTTAAAATGTTTATCTTGTTTTCCATCAAGCTTTTAATTCTCTCCTTCGTATTAATTAGACGATATTTTACAATTACAATCAGGTATTAAAAATAACCTTGTTTTCATTCTTTTACAGAAGTTTGGTCACCAATCACGCCTCCTGAAGGTTGGGTACTTATATCCACTGTACCCCCAAAACCTAACACTTCGTCTAAAACAACTACTACCACAACTGAAAGTCCTACAACATTTGACATTGAAACAACTTCTTCATTTTTACCAACAAAAATTGAGACTACATTAACTGAAACTACTGTTCTTGAAACTGAGATGGTTACAGATAAGTCGCCTTCATCAGAAACTCCTTCAACTTCAAACTTGCCAATTTCATCACCATCAACACAATCTTCGACTTCAACTACTACCGAAAAAGCTACTTCACAACAAGTTACAACAAGTGACGCTCCACTTTTAGAGTTTACAGTGAACGTGACTATTTCACCGACAGTGCCAACTTCAACAAGCAGTATCGGGTTGACAACTTTTAGTTCTGTCACAACACAGAATGTAACTGCTGTCTCTAATGTAACTGAGTCACTTGGATCTACTGTTACTGGTAAGATTTTTTTATATTGTCTTTTTAATTCATGGTGAAAATTATCGTATCTACTTAAACTAATTTGTCTTAAACAGGTTTCGAAATGTAGGTAATAATTATTTTGACAACTTTAAAGTCAGTATGAAAATCCCTATCTGTCGTGTTTCACAAATCGAAGCAATAACTATGAATTCTCATTCAGTCCTGTTATTTCTAAATAGAACGAAATTTCATTTATTATAGCTTCAAAACTACCGAATGTTACATAAGGAGCATCTGTAAATCTACAAATTGGTAGTTTTATTCTTCCATAAATATTTACGAAGTTTAATACATTTTTGTACTTTTTGATTCCCTTCACAGAATTGTAAATGGATTATAAGGCATACCTAAGATACTGCTTATTCTTTCAGACTCCACTATGGCATCTCCAGTGAATGTTAGTACAGTTACCGTATCAGTCACCGAAGCAATCACCACTCCAAAACCACTCAACATGTCTAATTTCAAAGAGGGTAAGTTACTTTTAAGTAGATTTATTTTACATTACAATCGACCCATTATTGACTCCCTCGCAGGCTAGTTGGTAGTGTGGTCAGCTGCTCTGCAGAGGGTGTGGGTTCATGGTACATTTATGTGATAAACATATGTGTTTGTCTTGAGTCTGTTGACTCACTTAATAATTAAAACAATATTTAATATTTTTTATTAGTCTTTTTCTTTGGCTTCGCCCAAATCAAATTTGGTCATCGCCGTGAAATTCTTACCCATTGATTTATTGGGATAAAAATATTGTTTTATTTGCTTTTTCTCCAGCTATCCCTGTGCTAAAAATCAAATCAACCGTATCACAGTTACGACATGAAAGAAAAGTGATCCGCAATATTATATTGAATTAAAATGAATGAAATTGCCATATATAGATTCCCCGTATAAAAAAAATCTATTGGAACTCTCAAAAGATACAAAATTCATCCTACTTTTGTCCCAGATGAGTAAATAAGTGTAAGATTCCCCCACATGGGAGAATAGCGCGTCGTCGCAGTATTTTTTTTCTTAATACAACTAAGGTGGCAAACAAGCTAACGGTTCGCCTGATGGGTGGAAAGCGCTCACGCACGGCAGCCTATGGACGCTTGCAGTACCAGGAGCTTATTTGAGAGTTGCGGAACCTTTTAAAAGCAAATCACTCCTTTCTTGAAGAATCTCATACTGTCCCTTAAGAAAACATCGACAGGAAGCTGATTAATAGGCGTTTGCGGTAGGAAGTTCACTCGAAAAATAGTAGATTGTTAACTAAGGATTAAAAGATGTGAGAAAAACCGCAAAAAACCTAATTTTGAACAGTAAAAAAAATTTAAATTTATAAATTAATAATTTAAAGGGGAAAAAAAGAAAAACAATTGTTATAGCAGAAGAGGTGTATGCCCTGAGATCTTTTTAAAATCTTTAATAAAAGAAGGTTACCTTACAATATACAAACAAAACAAAAAATACTATGATGACTTAACATGTTGTATGCGGTTTCAGAGAAACTTCCTCCCGCGAACGCTTGGGTTGTGGAATGAGCTCCCTGCCAAGGTTTTCCCTAAGGACCACAATATGGGGTTCTTCAAGAAAGAAGTTATTGGATTTTTGAAGGGTCGGCAACGCGCGAGTGCTTGTTTGCCACCTTAGTGGTATAAAAAATAAAATGTATGGGGGCTACTTTTAGTGTAGCGGGTCATATACTTAACTAGACATCATAATCTCCGAATAAAATAACTGTGACATACCTACGGACGATTAGAGACGGGCAGGCATGGTGAAATTGTAAGGACTCCGTTTGCCTATGGAACTCTAAAAAGGATCAAAAACAGCCTGTGGTAAACTGGTATCAGTAGTAGTTAAATAGTAGAGTTGATATGCAATTTTTTTAATGTGTCACACCACATTCATAGATGCAAATAAGCATTTATAAACAACAAAAAAAATATGTAACATAAGTATGTACTTATATTATTATGACTGTAAATACAGTTGAACGTCCATAGATCAAGTCATTGACCACCAAATATTGATTGCAGTGTTAATAAATATAATTTCTATGTTCATCGATGATTTATAAAGTATAGAAATAAATCTGTGGCTAGACTGACAAATCGCTTTAAATTAATCGTTGCGTCTTCCGTTAGTTCACGAATAAGGAAACTCTGTGTAATAGTGACAGTTTCTGAGTTAAACTAGCTAATAACCCCAGGACATATTATTTTTGTCAGCTGTCCGAATCCTACACTTTAGTTATTTGTTCAAAAAATGGTCAAATGTTTTTTGTGAAGAGTGCCAAATTTAAATCTCGAGCTAGCGAAGTAGTCTAGAATTGATTGAACAGCAAAATCAGCAAAGCAAAAAAATATACGAAGAATTTGTTATAAATGCAACAAACTCTTCTGACCTGGTGGTCAAACATCATAAATACAGTCGCCATATTGAAATGGTGTGAACTTACAACGACACTAGCGACAAAACACCCATGGTCAGAAGGTCAGAAAAGTTTGTTGCAGTGTACTCGGGCGAGTTAACATGACACCTACGGCTTGATTCCGTAAAATGATATCTAACAATTCTCGTTTGAAATTCATAGAAATAAGATGTACAATGCGCATTTGAATTTACGCATGAAATTCATCGATTGTCGCGAAACCGCAATGTATATCTTATTTCTTTCAAAAAGATACGGAATTGACCCGCAGGCCGCATGAAGTCTATTCAATCTACTTTTGCACACTCTACATTGAATAAACTTGTAGCCGCCAGGTGTCATGGTAACTCGCCCGAGTTTGTATATACCGTCTATGTAGTTTGTCCTATATACATATCTACGTATGTACATAATATATATCTAGTGTCTTTCTATATTCAGCTTCAACTTTTGAACCACAGGTTGAAAACAAGTATATTTCTTTCCGTTTCGCTTGCCCAAATGTAGGGTTCCGTAGTCATACAAGCGTTTCTTAGACGGTTTTTTTTAATTATGCTCATATGTAGGGTCCTTAAAAAAAAGAAAAATTATTGTAATCGGTTTTACTTATACGTTGTTTTATAAAATAAAAGCAATTCTTATAGGAAGGTCGTCATATCAAGTTTAAATATAATGTATCACGTAGATACACATTAAGAAGACGTCCTGAAGGGGCGCCCGAGATTATGCCACGTTTTTTTTAATATTCAGTTCTAAAGCGGCCATTTTCGATTTGATTTGTGTCGTTCAAGATATCACGCAGACAGAACGCGTCGTCCGGAAAATCTGACAAGTACAGAATACTTACTAGCATCGAATTTTAAATTAAATTTGAAATTACTTATAAAATTACCACAAATTACTGGACTCAAATATTTTAGGAAATATAACCGACCTACTTAAGCTCCAGCAACCCTTAACACAGCCTCAGTCATTTATAAGGCTGCGCCCTACTTGCATGTGCAGTATTCTGCTCGTTTTTAAAATCGATTCCATTGTCCTATTGCAAGTTTCAGACTGGAAAAAAATAACATGGCTTTCTACATTCTTTAACTAGCAAAGACTTCTGTTAAAACATCGCTTAATAAAAATAACAGCCGAACCTCTCGCTTTTCTATTTTTAATTCATAACTCCTTATCAACTAGTGGCGGGAATATAATTTATTTCATGAAATGTTAAGTAACTATAAAGCTAGAAAATTACTGTAATATAATTTTTATATCTTATGTGATAAAACTGTAATTAATTATTTTCCACTTTTTACGCTAAACTCTTCGCCTATATAATATATGTTTGCCACTAAAAAATTAGCTCTATTTGAGATCAACATTGTCGATTTCAGCTTAACGCCCATAAAGCAAATGTATATGCGGGTTGGGGGCTCTCTATCCGGCAACGTCGAGACAAAGAGACAAAACTAAAGTCAAAGTACTACGTGACTTAGAATTATTTTATGCATCAAACAACGATAGTAGAAACGGCTACGGAACCCTTAACGTAGCACAGACCGACATGCTCTTGACCGGTTTTTATTCTATTGACTACCTACATTGTAGAAATCGTTGATTATCACAAACAAATTAAAAACAGACAGCCGTTATTAATATGCGAACAACATAATTTCTCTGATTGATTACCTCTTATTATTATTATTTAAAAATAATCCATATTAAAAAAATAACAGTGGTTGACGTAAGATTGACTTATCTATTGTTACAAACTAGGTAATTTGCTACTGAGGGCAATTTAAGTTGCGCCTGATAACTTCCGTATAGTGTTGTCTAAAAGTCGACAAAATGGTTCAAATTTATCGATATTAAAAGGAAACATATTTTATTGTATATATTTTTAATAACTTTTGCCTCCGTCTCTGTCCGCACTAATTTTGATTACCGGTGAGGAATTTTTAATTGTAATATAGTTAAGAAATATGCTGTTTCAAGCTATTAGAATTCATTTGTAGTTATTCCTGCGATAATTTTTAATTTTTCGCGATAAATTGCCTGTGTTAAGTTAGGGTATAAGCGTTATCCCATTTTTTGAGACTTGAAGAAGTAACAAACACGGTGACACAGTCACAAACTTTTGCACTTATTGTATTAGTAAGATAAGTTATTTTTAGTAAAATAAAGTGTATTTTTAATATACAATTTTAATTATCTTATTGATCAATTTATCATATTTTGTTCTTCTGAACAAAAATCCTAAATCACGAAATTAACATTAATAAATTCATTAGTATTAATTTTTGTCCAAGGCAAGGAAACGAATTCCTTAATTGGGTCAGTACAAATTATATTTATTTCCTTAAAGTCTTCGAACTGACCTTATTTGTCCGTAGAACATACAGTAATCTAAAATAAAGACTATAAAAATGGAGTACATAACGACAACATATACATACATATATATAACAACATAATAACTACAGAAAAAAAAAATACTTGAAAGATTTTTGGATAAAACTTCATTGAGTTTAGACAATTGATGTAAAAATCTGTGAAACAACTAACTTTAAATTGTTTTTATTTTACAACTCTAGACGTTGATTATCTTTATTGAGGCAAAACTCACCGCTTTTGGAATATAATATTTTATGACAAATGCGACATGAATTTCTTTAAATTCTAATTCTATAAATAGCATTTGTAAATGGCACCTGTTAACAAACTGTCAAAAACACTCTGTATGTAGGTAATGGGATAGTTGACATTGATGAAACTAATTAAGATATAAAGTGTGGATAAGAACATGTTGTCATAACCTTCTAAGTTGTGTTCAGCAAAACAGTTAGCTCGATATGAAATATTGTCGATATTTTGAACATATTTCAAAATTTCAAGTAACAAAAAATTTTTTATATTTTATATTTTTATATTGCTGGATAATAACTTTTATTATGACAGCATGCGTGAGCAGAATATTTAAGTAGATAATTGCAATATTCTTTAACGCGTATTACAAAACTACAATATAACCCAAGTGACTTTACGCCATATTTTTGGTATGAGGCGTTTTTTGCTAGGTGTATAAAATAGTAAGCGCCTTAGTGTTTATATATCAAGAACTACTTAGTTTTTCAGAGAAAAAAAAATAATTTCACTGAGGTATATCTTTTATATTTAAGTTTAAAAAAAATAGTCAGATCTAATTAGGGTAAATTAGATTGCAACTACCCAAACGCTCCCCAGCTGAGTTATTAAAAATGAAAAAGATTAAAAATGACAATATGAAAAAAAAATTTGATTTATGACTGAAAATTTATTTCATCAAAATACTTTGTCAAATTACCCCATTGTAGCACTTAACATAAAAGAGTAAAACTTACTAACATGAATAATGTACCTTTTTTATTATTTCTAGAAATACAGCGCTCTCCGCCTTTAAATAAATGAGTACTTAAAGATTTTATCTTTAGGTCGTTCGCCCCACTAATTTATGAGTTTAACAAAAAGTACGAGTCACAAAAACCCATCATGTAATTAGTGTTGCACTAATCATAACACGAAACCGGCTATTTAATTTATGGCCACTAAATAAGTTTGTTAGCTTTTCTCGCGACGTCATTCAAATTGATTAATATAATTATGATTGAATTGCGGTCAAATGTCTTCTTTTCTGTGAAGAAATAGTATATTTCGTACAGAGTACAAAATGAAGCTTTTTCTTACCTTGGATTTAGAGTTTAGGAGCGAAAGCTTTTATTCCGAGGCTAAGGAAAACTATTTTGTACTCGGTATGAACAGCACTTTTTCTAATACCTGAAAGTCCAATATAGTGTTAAAAAAATATATAAGTAGTTATTTATTATAAAAACTACTGTTTATTAGAATAAAGACCATGCAACGCGGCGCGGCACGAGAGCGTTAGCGTTTATACAGATTAGGTATGTGATATGGTGGCGAATTTTAAAGAATAATATAAAAAAAACATTTAAGAGTACAAATTTAAGAGAGAGAGAGAGAGATGTTAAAATGTTTTTTTGTTTTTGCTCCACTGTAAAAATGGTTTTACACCATGTAGGGAAAAATATTCTCAGCGTGCCTACAATTTTACAGTGCCAAAATCATTGCTAACGGTTGTGGATTAGGTATTGTATCCATTGCACAGGAAAAGACATTACTACGTTCTATTTTCGGAACGTGTCATCTTTTACATACTGTTTTTAAACAAGTATGTAGAAGTTTTACAAATTAAAACCGTGCCCTGTGCATTATTGCTATTTTATTTATTTCGAGTTGCAAAATTACCTAACATATCGAGTTAAAACAAATAAAGCAAGGAACAAACAGCTTATAATATATATATTAAAAATGTGTGAATTAGGCTCATTTATTTCATATCCGACATGACACTTTCCAAAAAAAATAATTAATACAGGACATTATGGCCTCTAAAGGGCGCCATATTGAACTTAGTGTGACGTAGCATTAAGAAGTCTTTAAAGATACCTCGTTTGTCAAATTATGGGAAGTAGTTTCAAGTTTGGAATAAATGCGGAAACAGATGAACATACATAAATAACCGTTGAAATCATACACCCTCCATTTTTGCCGTAGTTAGAAAAAAATAATTATCTAGTATTCTTCAGAGAAACTGTGATTTGAAATAGGCTTCAAAACTTTATTTTCACAAATCTGCAAAGTCCTGACCGCGTCCGTTATAACTTAATAAATACTTAATAACTTATGAAGCTTACCTCCCTCTCTCTCTACTTTATATGTTAAAAACTTGTATAAATTAAATATTTACATATGGAAATATATTGACGAATCTTTGAAGCGTGGAAACATTTGTGATTGAATGAAAAAGTTTTATTTAATAATGTTATTTATGATGATTTTTATTTTTGTTCACAAAATATAAGATAAGATTAAGATCAATATAAAAACCTACTTACATAATATATGAGTATTTTCGGTAGGTATATAAAAACATTGATATCTGATTATTTAACACCGGTCAAGTGCGAGTTAGAGTCCCACACCGGGGGTTCCGTACCTAGTAATTAGTAATTTCAAAAGTTTGTTTTGTACATAACGTACGTTACTTACATGGCTTAAGATATTAAATCAGCATTTTCAGTATTTGTGGTTTCAATACATATATTTTAGGGTAAGGAAATAAACTTTTTCGCTTCTTATTTTATTTACAGGTATCCCCAGAAAATGATTGAATTTGGTATAAAATATTTTAGTATTTAGATTTAAGGCCAACATTCTACACGAAATATTTAAATTTTTGGTTTTTAACTGATGTCCTTTATGAGCTAGAGACACATGACACACTCGGACAGACAATCAATTAATTAATTAAATTCGTAGACAACACTAAACACGTAACAAATTAATCTCACATTTGAAACATGCATAAATTATCCTGACATCGTTTTGATTCTTAATTAAATTTGCATTCGATGTTTTGAGCCAATAATAATTTATTTCAAACAAATGTATAACTTATCGGCATCAATATTTCATTACGTAAAACTTTACTCTATAAAATGTATTAAGTTATGTTATATGTAAGTTATGAAATATATATACTTCTTAATAACTGTATCGAAACACACCTACTATACTTTCTACCCAAAGGTTGCCTGGAAGAGATCGCTTTAAAGCGATAAGACCGCCTTTTGTTTTTCTCTATTTGTAAATATATTTTTTGTTGTTAAATTATTATGTTGATGCAATAAAGTATATTATTATTATTATTAAGTTAAAAAAATCTCTAGTATGGGTTTCTTGAGTAACGCCCCTAGTGTTGCAAGCATCCATCCTTAGACTATGGCGACCACTAAACATCATGCGGGTCGTAAGCTTGTTTGCTACCATGGTAGAAAAAAAAATTACAGGTTTTACTTGCAATCTAGTTTACCTTACATCTTAGGCGTACGTTAGTGGAATTTATAATAATTTATAATAATAAGCTTCGGTTTTAGCTAGGAACTTCCTTTTCAGATACTTGTTAGACTACAAACTACATAATAACTGTGGAAAACATTTAAAAGAATATGACAAGTACGGTCCATTTGCTGCACTTGTCAATCTTAAGAACTCGATTACTTTTTCGCAGGTCAAAGAACTTGACAGTTTCTCTCCTCTCCCATCTCCCATCTCCCAGCGATACTTAGCAAATAAACAATAACAAAAAAAGTTTAGTTGGTTCGGAATTCAAACAAAGACTTGTCAGCGCCCGTGCGATGCGCTCGCACGCCACGGCCAAGGCGAACGCAAGGACATCTTACACGACTGTGGTTTAGACGCACCGTTTGTGTTCTATATTTGATATTGCCTTTTTTTCTTTTGGTTTTCCATGAGGAAAAGGTTTTTGTTGAGTCATCGATAAAAATGTCATGGGAGTTTAAAGATAAACACGAATCACCCCATTAAGGACCGTCATTATCGTGATTATTTGTGGTATCGAAAGGATTTTAATCGTTGTGTGGATTTGATTAACATAAAGGTGGACGATAAGTGTTTAAAAATCGAAATTTAGATGCAATTTTGCAACAAAAAGTGCAACCATCGAGACTGATAGTTGTGCCATAATTTTAGTATTTGAATGACAGTATTAATATTTTTATTTTACAAGTTCAGCATTTAATCAAGAGTAATATTTTCTGATTAAAATAAGATTAAATAAATAAAACGCTCTTTATAAACGAAACACGTTGGGTTATATTGAGATATACAACTATTTATGTTAAAAAACTTTAAATAAAAGTAATATAAAAATAAATAAAAATGATAATAAATTCTACCCTCCTGGTGCTAACAGTATGCGGGCGTCGCATGTGGCCAGAAGCCAGAATTGTCGGAGGAAATAAATCTGGATTCGGGATGTGGCCGTGGCAGATCTCTCTTCGGCAATATCGAACATCGACATATTTACACAAGTGTGGCGCAGCCCTACTGAATGAAAACTGGGCCATTACAGCAGCACATTGCGTCGAAGGGTAAGTGTTTTTTTTTATTTTTGCGATCCAAAATAAGATATCGATAAGTCATTCACAACACTTTTTCTTTTTAAGTTTTGAAAACGGAATATCCTTTTCGCATATTTCGCATACATAAAAGTGTGAAGTTTCTAGGTACAGTTTTTTATCACTACATTGAAAGATAGTCAAGATAAGTTTTATGTAATTTATAATATAATTACCGTGTTGGAGTTGTGAAATAAGACAAGCTTGTGAGAAAAACTCTGAATACTTAACTTTCATATTTAAAATTTTACAAGTATCTAAATTTTATTTATTTTGGGCCTTAAACTACTTATCTAGAACCAAGTAAAACCGCATAATAATCTGGTTTTATGTATGTATAAAGACATAGTTTTTAGGGTGCCGTAGCCAAAGGGTAAAAAACGGGACGCTATTACTAAGACTCCGCTGTCCGTAAGTCTGTCACCAGGCTGTATCTCATGAACCGTGATAGTTAGACAGTTGAAATTTTTACAGAAGATGTATTTCTGTTGCCGCTATAACGACAAATACTAAAAAATAGAATAAAATAAATATTTAAGGGGCTTCCCATGCAACAAACGTGATTTTTGTTTGCTTGTTTTTGCTTGATATTGATAACGGCAACAGGTAGACGCTTGAAATATTCACAGAATATTTAGTTATATATTCAGTTTAAAAATAAATAATTTAATTAAAATAACACAATTTTTATAAGGGGCTCCCATACAACAAACGTGATTTTTTGCCGTTTTTATAGATAATTGTGCGGATTCGTGCCTTCGTGCGCTAGTCCGACTCGCACTTGGCCGATTTTTTATAATGGTAATCAACTCTGTGGTGTAGTTTATATACACCTAGTTGAAAAAAAAAGTTTGTTATATTGGCGTTAAACAAACAAATTATCATTCAATATGCTATGCCACCCACGTGCCAGGGCCTGTAAAAACACTGCCAAATGCACAAGCCTACTTCGCACTTTACCGCTTTTTATTATTTGTTTTGTACAATAGAGCTTACACTATTTTTGTTTTAAGTTTGTAGCTGAGCAGAAACAAGACAATCATGTTTCCTGAACTAGTTCTTATCTCTAGTTATTTTTATTATTTGTTAGAAAAACCCCCATAATAAGATATTCATAAAGTCTTAAAAATAAAGGTCGGACCGACAGACAAGCAGCGTAGGCTTAGCTAAGCTAAAAACACACGCACGCACATTACAAAATTCCATATTCATTAAATTTGCTGTATACCTATCCAGTAAATGACGTCAGTAACTATGCATTATGCATCATCATCCACAGTTGACCCTGAACGCTATTTTCTTAACATATAAAAATCAACGTCTCTCTGTCTGTCTGTCCATATAGCTAAGCCGCGAAACATATTAAGATGAATTTTGCAGTGTGATAGCTTGCATCTTGGTGAAAAACATTGGCTAGAAAGAGTTATATTAGTGCAGAGAGGGTTAAAAGGAATTGGGCTGAACTGACTTAGAACTGATTTTATGAGTGGAGGGGAAGAACGTAGCTACTTAGGAAAACGAAAAGGGTTACAAGTTGCATTGGGGTAGAAATCATAACTTAAACTACAGCAAACTTCCTTACTATAAATCAAGGAGTTGCGGTAGGAATTCCACGCATATTAATGGAATGCAGTGCGGGCGGAACCACTAGCAAGAGCTAGTAGACTCATAAAGTAGACGTCATGTTTTTGCATTACTAATAGAAGAGTATATTATAATACAAACTGACGAAGTCTGTCATATTACACGGCGCAGGCGGCGCCGCGGCGTAATGTAGCCGAGTAGGTAATGATTAATGCTCACGGGTTTCAGAAGACATTTTTTCAGTACAATTTAAAAATCGAGTCACTCCCTTCTTAAAGAACCCTGCGCTAAAGTGCCTAGGTTTTTACCTCGATTGATCTCGTTTGAAACCGCATTATGTGAGGTCCATTTAGGTTCGAGGTGTGAATATCAACTCCCAGCATGCAGTTTCGCTGAAGTCACAACTGTCACATAAGTAGTGGTATAACAATTTCTTTGTGACTGTTGGTAATAGTGATTGCCCGACAATCCGAGGGGTGCGGGTTTGATTCTACACGACAGCATTCGTATCGTACGATCGTACAGGACAAGCATTTATGTATTGATCATTAATGTTTGTCTTACTTAGGCTAACGTATTTACAATAAAGGTATCTAAGTATTGGTATTCGTACCTAAGGCTTGGTGCCTATAGTACAAGCCTTACTTAGCTTGTGACCAGATAGCGCTCTGTGTGATGTCCAGTAATATCTATTTTATATTTGTTCGTATATGTATAGACATCCAATCATCCTTTTCGAAATGAAGTAATATTTTACAAAGTTTTAATAACTTGAACAAAATGAGTAGGTAGATGCCCTTAAAACCTCCAAGTGCAAATCCACAGGTGGTCGAATTTGATACTGATTGAATCAAAGACGGATCTGATTGTATACTTAAAATTATTTACGTATGTACTTAACTCATTATTACCAATCACTGACACACGAGTTTACTAATTGTTATATTCAACAAATACAAAAAACGTCTGTTTATTGCCTTAACCTTCTGTTTGCTATCGTCACTATGGGGAACAACCTACGTTGCTCTAAGGAAAATGTAACTAGGGATTAACAGTCGCATTTCACATAAACGTTATACACGAAAACTTAATAAAATTGACAATACTGTAAGCCGCTCGCCACCTTCTGATCCTTCTGTTCGATCCAATCCTAAATATCGGACGAAATTGTACAAGGTAATTGAACTATAGATCAACGCAAATTAAATGCTGCCTCGAGGTTCAGAAAGAAAGCAACTGCCAGAGCAAAATTCCAATTCATCGGCAAAATAGGTGGGCGACTTGCGAGCTATCCTTCTGGGAGTCGTGCTTTCTGGTCGCTTGCCAAAGCTGCCGAAGGGAACTTTTGCCAGTCGTCGTTACCACCACTGCGAAAGACCGATGGTGACTTGGCCCATAGTGCTAAAGAGAAAGCCGATCTACTGGACAGTCTCTTTGCCTCGAACTCGAACATGAACGATGAAGGCGCTGTACCACCTACTATACCGTGGTGCGGTAAGACCATGCCGGAAATCTCCATAACGCAGCGGGAGGTCCGGCGGGCGTTGCTTTCTCTAGACGTTCATAAGTATACCAGCAGTGGTGCTTAAGCAGTGTGCTCCTGAGTTATGTCCTGTACTCACGCGCCTCTTCGCGCTTTCCTACCACACTAGGCAATTTCCGTCTTCATGGAAGACTGCAAATGTGCACCCGGTGCCCAAAAAGGGCGATAGATCAGATCCATCGAATTACAGGCCTATCGCTGTTACCTCTCTCCTCTTTAAGGTGATGGAGCGTGTGATCAACACACAGCTTCTAAGATACCTAGAAGGACACGATCTGGTCAGTGACCGTCAATATGGCTTTCGCCACGGTCGCTCGACTGGTGACCTTCTAGTGTATCTCACACACCGATGGACACTAGCCATTGAGAGTCAGGGGGAGGCATTGGCATGTAGCCTGGACATAGCGAAGGCGTTCGATCGGGTCTGGCACCAGGTCTTCTGTCGAAGTTGCCATCTTGCGGAGTGCCCGAGGGTTTGTGCAAATGGGTGGCTAGCTTTTTGTCCGGCAGACGCATACGAACCGTAGTTGACGGTAGTTGCTCTGATAGCATGGACATTAATACTGGTGTCCCGCAAGGCTCTGTGCTGTCTCCTACGCTGTTTCTACTGCACATCAATGATATGTTGGAGATCAACAACATACATTGCTATGCAGATGACAGTACTGGAGACGCTTTTTACACGGGTCGTGCAAACATCCCTTGTTCCGTTGTGGAGGAAAACCGCGGAGAACTTGTGTCTCAAATCGAGACCACACTATCCCAGGTCTCTGACTGGGGACGGGTAAACTTGATCCGATTCAACCCTATAAAGACACAAGTGTGCGCGTTCACCGCTAAGAAAACTCCATTCACTGTAGTTCCACAATTCCAGAACACTCCCCTCTCCATCTCCAAAAGAATTGGGATCCTTGGTGTCGACATCTCCAGCGATGTTCAGTTCCGAGATCATTTACAAGATAAGGTGAAGCTGGCGTCCAAAAAACTTGGTGTACTCAACAGAGCGAAGCAGTGCTTCACGTCGGGGCAAAGGATGTTACTTTACAAGTCGCAAGTTCGGCCCCATATAGAGTACTGCTGCCATCTCTGGGCAGGTGTACCCGGATAACAGCTTGGCCCTTTTGACTCGGTTCAACGACGGGCTGTGAGAATGGTGGACGATTCCCAACTCACTTGCGGTATCGAGCCCTTAAGTCTGAGGAGAGACTTTGCTTCTCTGTGTGTACAATGGGTTTTGTTCTGAGGAATTGTTCGAAATGATGCCCACGGCTACTTTTTACCATCGCACCGCTCGCCATCGGCAGGGAATTCATTCCCACACTTAACCTAAATGGTCGCGTACAGTGCGGTTTCAGAGAAACTTCCTCCCGCGAACACTTAAGTTGTGGAATGAGCTCCCTGCCAAGGTTTTCTGCAAGGACTACAGTATGGAGTTCTTCAAGAAAGAAGTTATTAGATTTCTGAAGGGTCGGCAACGCGCAAGTGATACCCCTGGTGATGCAAGCGTCCATAGGCTACGGTGACCGCTTACCATCAGGCGGACCGTAAGCTTGATTGCCACCTTAGTGGTATAAAAAAAAAATATGATTTATAGGAAAATTACAAACATTTATTTATAAATACATCGTAAACTACTAGCAATATTTACATATTTTTAATAGCGTTCCCGTAAATACTTCTAACGATATTCCTGAAATGAACAGTAGGAGGTTTTACGGAGCCAAAAAAACGGTCTTACTAGTCTTATTTCTAGTTTATTTTTTCGTTTCTACCGTGTTATCACACACAAAGCACCAAATCTGACTTGCCTGTACAATATATATATATGTATTTTTACTCGAACGATTTTGGTGAAATTTTATATAGAGATAATGTGATAGAAAACCTTAAAAACGCAACAACTTACACAAAAAACACTCTCAAAACAAACTCAGAATTAACAAAATGTCCATCACATACAGTTTGTCGTGTGCTGAACATATGATCAGCAAAATAATAGATCAACTACAAATGTTGCTAAAAACTTCTGCAATCTTTTACAGAGTCCCCCCCTCAGAGCTATTGATACGTCTTGGTGAACACGACCTAGCAAATGATAATGAACCATATGGATACGCAGAGAGAAGAGTACAGCTTGTAGCCAGCCATCCACACTTCGATCCTTCAACTTTTGAGTATGATCTCGCGTTATTAAGGTGAGTCTTTTCAATAATACATAAAGATAAATTTATGGAAGTAAATAAACGTATAAAGAAAGAGATGGGTCCAGCTTGTCGCCACCAGTTTGCTAAACTTGAGTAAAACCTCGCTCTCAAACGAGTTTTTTATTGATTCTGTACAAAGACTAGGGTGGATGGAAGTAAATAAACGTATAAAGAAAGAGATGGGTCCAGCTTGTCGCCACCAGTTTGCTAAACTTGAGTAAAACCTCGCTCTCAAACGAGTTTTTTATTGATTCTGTACAAAGACTAGGGTGGATTGTTTTTTCAAACATTAAAATTTGAGAAATCCTTTTCTGATGGATGCGGGTTTGGTGCCGTTATTTGTGTAGGAATAACAAACTTGTGTTGGAAATTGGGATGGAATAAACTTGAAATTCTAAAATATATAAAAAACTATTTTTAATCGCCTTAAAATGTACAGAAATATGCAGACCTGATAGAAAATGTCATTTTAATATAGTGAACATGTTCATTTTGAGCAAATTCCTTCAGGTTATGGGCACCTAGGGGGGGGGGGGCAGCTGCCCCCCCCTGCCTGTACCTAGATACGCCCATGGTGATATGCGTATGTACAAAGTTACCTACAGGGAACAGACAACGAAATAATTCTATCAATAATTATTATATGTCTTCTATATCTCTTGCAAAGACCCCTCATTATTTTTTTTTAGATCGTCACCCCTGCTATCTAGATTAATACCCCCAATTAATACATTTTTATTTTTAACTTTGTGCAAAGCGAATCTCATAAATGTGCTTCTACAAAAGTATGTAACTAGTTATAAGCTTGTTTAATGTTTTGGTAGGTTTCTAGGATAAGACTGCGAGTTGTAGATAGCATATCTGCTTAAAACGACATTTTATTATATGTATGGATGGAGAAGAATGTATTGTTTATGACACTTAAAAATATTTTCACGATAATAAAAGATAATTAAAAAACAAAGATATCTTTAATTATTTCCCTGCTTTTATGCGATTTCTTATAAATACTTTCTTTTCTAAGGCGGTAAAACACGGCTTTGGCTTCAATTTTTACACATCTTACTACGGCTTATTTGTGGCATGGAATTTTAGATAACATGAACTCTTTTACCACCTCTGAATTACTTGTTAGTCAATTTAAGTCCCGTAATATAGTCAAAATTACGGGAAAGGTTTTTCAGCGCGGGATACCATCAGATACTATATCTTACCGTTAGTATAACCGATAACCTGGTTTTTACCACAAATATAGGAAAACTTAGAACATAGAATAGGTAATATTTAAACCGAATAATTTTTAAAGTTTAATAATGGCTTCTAATTTATGCATGTTCCAAAATTTTGATAATTTGATAAAAAACACCGCAATTTTGATTATTTGATTTAAATAATATTGATTGCTTGATTAAATAGTCCGTATAAATGTTTATTAAACAGAACCCTAACCTTAACTTTTTGCCTCTGCCAATCTTCGATGGTAGAATATAACTGTGCTGCACCAGGAAGTTCTCAACCATCGCAAAGACACCACAAAAACAAACCACAGAACCGCAGCTTGAGCTAAAGAAAACCATTATCAAAATCAAATTCAATCTAATACCTTTAAACGAGCAATTCTTGTATATATGCATATAAATAGATATATAATCTGAATCTCGGAAACGGCTCTAATGATTTTCATAAAATTTAGTGTACAGAAGGTTTCGGGGGCAATAAATCGATCGATTTTATCTATGTTTCCAGATATATGATTCTTCCTGACATATATTGGCGAGTAGTAATATTATTAAATAAAGGTATTAAATATAAGTTTATGAACTACGTGACATTAAAGAAAAATAAAATCATAACATTCTAAATACTAATGTAATACTTACCTAATTAATAACAATATTTACGTTTGAATGACGGACGGGCCCGAGCCTTTTCCCATCTTAAATCACCGTTACAGCGCCATCTAGCTATAGTTTAGCGAAACAGTAACATGTGTGTTTGTTGGAAACGATAATCAAAGTTAAGCAACGTCGGGCTTGGTCAGAAATTGGATGGGTGACTGCTTAGCGGCACACGTTTTGTTTTTGTTAGTTTTGTAAATTACGTAAATGTTGGTAGTTACGGAAACTTCGGTCCTCGAGTCCGAATCGCACTAGGCCGGTTTTTCACACATAGATACGCACTCTGTCTCTACCACACATTTGCACACACACAAATTAGATTTCAACATAATTTTAAGTTTCGATGTAAATTTTTTACAATTGTTGATTATTGACAAAATTCAACAACAATATTGTAAAACAGGTGATATTTGAAAATATGAGCGAAACATAACAATATTTTCCTTTTATTTATAATATCTATTACGTATTGGTATACTATTCACAATAAATAAAAAAACAAGTAAAATTCAAAGTATAGGTACATATATATATATATATATGTATCTGTTATCATATATATATCTGTTGATGTACCTAGTTTAGGTTTTCGCAGTTGTAACGTAAGTTGGGACAGTTAGCACTTGTATAGAATAACTAATATTACTGACCGTCTAGTCTAGGAGGTCAATTACAGTACCTACAGTGGTCTTTGACCGCTCCGTTTGACAGGTACATTCGTGGAAAAAATATTAAAGAGTTTTTTGTATTTGTGCCGTAGGTAATTACATATTTGAAAACTGACTGAACAGTTATTGTTACGCACAAAGCTCAGTGTAAGTAATAACACTGTATAAAGTAGGGCCACTTTCCGGTGCACTGAGTGCATAGTTTGTCAGAGTGTACAAGACGCACCAGGTTCAATAAATATAGGTACCTACCTAATATTGAAAACAAAAAAGGTACCAGTATTCTTAAGACCTCTACAAACTTAACTAAAAGGAATAATAATACACATATTATAAATATAAACTACTTGAAACTGGAATCGTTATGTTACATGATTATTTTCCTGTATAAAATCAAAATACCTGAATGTACTTCTTTTTTTATACAGTATTATTTAACCTATTTGCACACAAACATTGCACTGTTACCACTTTAATAATATACTTTAGTTATATACTTTACTTAAGTTGGTTACTTGTAAACTATGAAAAAAATATCCAAACAATCAATAAAGTTTCAAAAAACCATAAAATTTTAAATCGTCTATATTTGATTAAAATTAAAAAATATTATTATATTTTACAACCCTGAGTCCTAATGTAGGTATATGTCATTAGTCCTTTGATTTAACTTGCTGTTATTTGAACTTAATTTGTCCCTCACTGTATCTACATATAAATAGACCGTGCTAAATTTGATATCATAACTGTTTTTTATTAAGTTTACTAGTTATACCCGTTTTATGTCACCTATAAGTCAATTATATAGAATTTATGGACGTATGATACGTTGATAGACATAATTTATATTCAATGCTATGCATACCTACACGGAGCTCTATCTATCTATACTAATATATAAAGCTGAAAAGTTTGTTTGTTTGAACACGCTAATCTCAGGAACTACAGGTCGGATTTAAAAAAATCTTTCCGAGTTGGATAGCCCATTTATCGAGCAAGGCTATAGGCTATATATCATCTCGCTAACACAAATAAGAGCGGAGTACCAATGAAAAATGTTTCAAATCAAGGGTTTTTTTATCCTTTTGAGAGCTTCCGCTGCGTGCGCTGCGTAAACGGTTAAAGTTTCGCAAAAATCATGTATGACAGAATTGTTCCCCTATAAAAGTTCTAAAAAAAGTCCGCGACAGCATATGTCTATATTTTAAGGTTGCTAACCATAATTGTTCTCAAAAAATGCATTATTTGTGAAGGTGTTTTTATAAACATTATATTAATCTTTATCCAAATAAATACGTTATTCATCACAAGCATTTAATTTAAAACAAAATTGCTCTTTACATCATTCGATTTCAATGAATATCTTAGGAGATATCGCAGTTTTAAAATAAAGTCGCAGCAAAATAATTATCAAGTATTGCGCGCGCATTTATGATGTGCGAGGCCGGCGGGCAGTCATGAAGGGGAAGGGCGGTACGTATTATTTAAACATATTTTACCTTCTGTTTTTTTTTTTATAATTGAGGTGTTGCCCTAAGAATTCTATGCAGATAACCAAATTCAGGGCGGGCGAAGCCGCTGGCAAAAGCTAGTATTTAATATAACCTATAGCAAGGCATATAACAATATATGTTTTATAGTACACTTTAACTTACCACATAATTATGCAGCTATAAATATAATTTAGTTTTGTATGAACATATATATTTTCACATATTAATATATAGGTATTATAGCTAAATGTGTATATTTTATAGTACATTACTGCCGTGGCCCGCAAACGCAGCATAACCGGATGATCATTAGTATTCGGGCCGAGGCATAGCCGAGGCACGCATCACAAAGTCCGGTTATTCTGAGTTGTGGCCAAGGTTTGTATAGTTTTCTTAAACATGCGTGTAAAAAATAGTTGAGGTAATTTTGCTGTCAATTCGCCGCTTTCAAATGTCGATTACTTTTTTTACTGTTTTTTAATTAATTTAATGGTGCATTCTTTTTAATATCCAAAATTTAAATAAATATTGATGAGTTATCTCTTTAGTTATAAATGTTCGGGTTTAAAAAAGTTCGTTCCATTTTGAAACTTCATATTAGACCGCTCGAGCTCGAGTGGGAGAGGTTATCTTAATTCTTTTCTTCTTTTCTTGCGCAAAATATGGTCGCATATCGTAGCATGTTTAAGAAAAGTATACCTATATTAGATCGGATTATAAGACGGTAACAATAAAATTGGTTTTATTTTTATTTGCTTTAAACCTTTTTTTATTCATTAGCTACGAGTATATATACCTATAGGTAACATTGTTTTATGTTTTTTGAAAAAACCATATAATTAACAATCTATATATATAAAAATTACGTGTCAAGTTGTTTGTCCGCGATGGACTCCTAAACTACTGAATCGCTTTTGATCAAACTTCGTAACTATCTGTTATTTGATCCAACTTAAAAGATAGGACAGTTCTATCTCGATCTGATAAGTGCGAGCCGGACTCGGGCACTTTAGGTATAACCGACTTTCGCCGGGTTACAGAGGGACGGCAGCGGAACAACGTTCGCCGGGATATATATATATAATTAAGTTTTGTTAGTCTCACAAAAACTCGAGAAAGGCTGGACCTATTTGGATAATTCTTTTTTTGTTGAATTCGTTATTGTTAGAGCAAGGAGAGGTTTCTGAGAAGGAAAAAAACTGGTCAAGCGCGATTCGGACTCACGTACTGAGTTTGTAATGAAATTTTGGTAGGTTGTTGGGCGTACGCCAAAGGTTTCTGAGAAAGAAAAAATGGTCAAGTGCTAGTCGAACTCAACTGAAAATTAAGTAAGTTGTTGTGCACACGCCAGGAAAGGTTTCTGTTAAAGAAAAAGACTGGTCAAGTGCGACTCGGACTCGCGTACAGAGGGTAAACAGTTTGGATTGAAATTTTGTTAAATTGTTGTGCACACGCCGGGGAAGGTTTCTGAATTAGTACAGCCCTTTCACAAAAGGTGGCTCGGCAGTTGTTTTTTAAAAAAGAAACAATGTTCGCCGGTTCAGCTAGTAGTATATAAAAACCTCGCTTAAGAGAATAATGTAATGAGTAGGTTTTTATATACATTTGTAGAAATACTTTTTTGGGTTGCTAGTCCCTGTACCTACTATTAAAATGTTTATAAATTTAAGGTTTCAAGTCCCTAGACTATAATTTGATGGCTGTCAATTTGTACTTCCATGTTAGTGATTACATACAAAACCCTAAACATTGTGCAATATTTCAAGACCCAGTAATTTGCGCCATGTGATGATATATTAGTCAGTCATTTAATTTTTATGTAGGGATATAAGAGAATTAAGCTGTACCAGCCTTCGCTAAATTCTGTTATCTGTTTTTTTTTCGACTTGATTAACCATTTATTTTACTATTCACTTGTTATTTTGTACTTTACTTTATGTAAGTAAATATACCCTGCCCAGATAACACCACAGACGTTTTTTATATAAAAAAAAAACGGGTTGCACTCCGGGAGTGCCGGCAGAAGTGAAAACATACTCGCTTTTTACTTCCCATCACTTCTTATCCATATTTATTTATTAAAAATAATAACTTTTGTTTATTTACTTTTGTGACGTTGTATATTTGACAGCTCAATCTGTCATAGAATTAAAATCCCATATCCAACCTCCCTGTACTACTCATAATCGCCATATACTAAAAATAAAAACTAACCTAATGTAAATAAAGGTCACGTGTCCTAACGCGAGTGATATCTTACGAATTTTCGATCAGGACACGTGACCTGACGCGAGTTTAACAGTTTTTACCCATCACAAAAAAAGTGCACAGCGCCGCTAAAGAAGTTTTTATTTCAATAAAAATTAATATCCCATAAGTCATAGATATAAATCATATATCAGGACTATAGTAAAAATTCACAGCAAGGAGTATTCCAGTTAAATGCCTTTTCGAAAGTAATTTAATGAAGTATATGGGTACTTAAAGTTTGTCATAATGGGAAAAAAAATTAAAAATATCAAATGAGAAGATTTTAGTTCGGGGCGAACGACTCATTAATATAGTCAGTGTATCATTCCTGTAATTATGTTTAAAATACACAAATCATAAACACAATAATTCGATTATATCTGTATTCAGGAACACGTCTTTCGGCAAATTTAACCGGGACAATTGAATAGGATGCAAATTTTCAACACATTAGTAGTAAAATGAAGGGTTTCAAATGTTACAATTTTTTAAAATACTTTCGCTTACTTTTTTGAAACCGCTAAGGTAGCAAACAAGCTTACGACCCGCCTGATGGTAAGCAGTCACCGCAGCCCATGGACGCTTGCAACACCTGGGGCATCACTCGCGCGTTGCCGACCCCTCAAAAATCTAATAACCTTTTTCACGGACTACTGTAGTCCTTAGAGAAAACCTTGGCAGGAGGCTCATTTCACAGCTCAAGCGTTCGCAGGAGGAAGTTTCTCCGATACCGTATTGTATGCGACCATTTAGGTTCTTAAGTGTAGTGGTAGAAAATAGCCATGTATTTCGAACAATGCATTGCACAAGCGGTACTACAGGCACAGGCAGACAAAGTCTCTCCTCATAGACTTAAGGGTTCGATACGGCTAGTGAGTTTGGAATCGTCGACAATTCTTTCAGCCCTTCGTTGAACTGAGTCAAAAGGTCCAAGCTGGTATCCGGATACACCCGGTCAGAGATGGCAGCAGTAGATAAATAGATAAATAAATTTATTTACCTCACACAAAAAAAGACCAATAAAAAGTAAAAAGTACTTAACTATATATTCCCAATTTTTAAAACGAATGTCTAACATATCATAAATTGAAACCTGCGTGTCATGAAGGTGTGCCAAAAAGACCGCAGCTCAGCATATGGGGCTGAACTTACGACTTGTAAAGCAGCAACCTCTTCCCCAACGTAAAGTACTGCTTCGCTCAGTTGAGTACACCAAATTTTTTGGACGCCAGCTTCACCTTGTCTTGCAACTGATCCCGGAACTGAACATCGCTGGAGATGTCAACGCCAAGGATCCGAATGCTCTTGGAGGTGGTGAGGGGTGAGATCCGAAATTGGAGGACCTCAGTAAATAGGGTTTGCTCAGCGGTGTACGCGCAGACTTGTGACTTCGTAGGTTTGAATCGGAACAAGTTTCCCCGTCCCCAATCAGAGACCTTGGACCAAGTGGTCTTGATTTGAGACACAAGTTCTCCGCATTTTTACTCCACAACGGAATGAGGGATGTTTGCACGATCCGTGTAATAAGCATCTTCAGTACTGTCATCTGCATAGCAATGTACGTTTTTGATGGCCTACACGTCATTGATATGCAGTAGAAACAGCGCAGCAGACAGCACAGATCCTTGTGAGATGCCAGCGTTAATGTCCATGCTATCAGAGCAACTATCATCAACTACGGCTTGTATGCGTCTGCCGGACAAAAAGCTGACAACCTATTTGCAAAAACCCTCGGGCATTCCGTAAGATGGCAACTTTGATAGAAGACCTCGGCGCCAGACCCAATCGAACACCTTCGCTATGTCTACATGCCAAAGCCTCCCCTGTTAAGATTAGTAGGTGATAATCGGTTCAGTTGCTCGATTGACTCCAGCGTGTTTGTAAATAAACAAAAACAAACAAAACGTCTATTGCTTGATTCATTTTGTTTTGATGAGCTCTATACACACACGCACGAATTACTGGGCTATCACATTTGACTCGTGAGCTACACTTAGTGGAAAGGAGAGAGAGCGCCGGTTTTGTTCAATCTCCCCGATGCCCATTCCTCGCCAAACTGCCCGCACCCGAAGCAAACTCCTGATCGTTTCAGCGACCTGATTGAAGAAGCTAAAAAGTGACACGACATTTACTTCTTTAAGACAAATAGTCTAGGATTTATTAAGGCAAGACTATATTGACCATTTCGTTACGGTTAACATTTCTGTCCGGGTACCCGTATGTTTTGGTGTGATCTTATAGACGTTTCACGTCAAAAAAAAACGGCTATTACCGTATAGTATCATATTATCATAAATATCAAGATTTTATTTTCGATAATATCTGTGTTGAGGTAGAACAACTCTATTGTCTTTCGGCAAATCTTGCCTGAACAGTTTAATAGGGCGTTACTTTTTGATACACTGGTAATGGAATGACGGGTTTGAAATATTTTATACCACTTCTGTCTAGTAAAAAAATCAATTGTTTTGTTACTCGCATATAACCATCTGTACTAGTACACTTACCTGATAACCGCGAACATTTTAGAGTTCCCGCAGGAATAACTTTCATCGAATTCTAAAAGGAGGAACTATATCTAGCTAAAACTCTAGCTTGATATCGCAAACTTTCTTCTTGTAATCAAGTAGTTGTCGCAGGAATCCCACGCCGATAGTCGCACCGCAAGCACGCAACGGGGGGCAACAGTCGTAACATCTACAAAAACCTAATATTTTTATTATTAAAAAACACATAAGGGATTAAATTCTTTGTTTAAAGAATAATTAAATATTTCATTTCCAGGTTTGTGGAGCCAGTGTCGTTCCAACCCAACATCCTTCCTGTTTGCGTTCCCGACAATGACGACAACTACGTGGGAAGGACGGCGCATGTCACCGGCTGGGGAAGGCTATATGATGGTATATAATCATTTTGCATATTAAATTAACCTATACTTACTAATGAGAAACTCATAGCCCTTTCTTCCCCATCATCGGTTCGAAAAGCGATGTGGCATGCCTATTACCACTTCCAACCCAATTTTTTTAGGTTTGGATTTCTATGTATGTATGTATCTTCATGGTCTTTATGTCTCGAAGGGGTTCACCAGCGACTGACACACACACACACATCATAATATGGCAGACAGCCTCTTTTTAATACCCACTTGAGTCCCGCGAGACAGCGGTGAGCCTATATGTACCGCATACAGAATAATATACCCACTTAGCTATTTCCTGACGAACCATAAGGTGTAAATCAGGATTGGGCAGGGGGAGTAAGTAAGTGTAAATTAATTATTTCCAGATGGTCCTTTACCTAGCGTATTACAAGAGGTCCAAGTCCCGGTTATCAATAATACAGCATGCGAGGGTATGTACCAGGAGGCTGGTTACAACGAGCACATACCTAACATTTTCATCTGCGCTGGCTGGAAGAGAGGTGGCGCTGACAGCTGTGAAGGTAATACCTATGTCATTATTTAACCTATTTTTTTGTACCTATATGTTTAATAAACAAAAAAATAAAAATTTAGAAAGCGTTAAGGTCATTTATATTCAAAACAGATGCCTGTTACTATGTAGTAGATGGAAGAAATAGTTTGATAACATGAGTTAAGGTACTATTTAGCTTATAAACTAAGGTCACGAACTTATTTCAATATATCAACTAATAGGTATTTCAAAAGATCAACTGAGCTAATATTAATAGATCTGCGTTTGTCACATCTCTATTATTTTCGGTTGAAAAAATAGATAAAAGATTAAATACTGCAATGTTAGTTTTATAACACTGACTTTTATTAACGTTATTAATCACAGGAGGTCAAAGCTAATTCTGTACTAAAACGAGCTCAGAACTTTTATCCTAGCGTTGTGATTTTAAAATTCGTACACGTTGTAAACGTAGTTATAAAGATAGGTAATGCGAAACTCCAATTAACTCTATCATCTCAATTATTTAAAAAGATAAAAGTCTATATTACGTATGAAAAAGATATTAATTATAATAGTTATATTATCATGTACATACGATTTGCCAAGTGGCTCCTGTTAGCTGGGGTGACTATGAGCGGTAGGCATCACCCTACTGTTAGCTGGGGTGACTATGAGCGGTAGGCATCACCCTACTGTTAGCTGGGGTGTCTATGAGCGGTAGGCATCACCCTACTGTTAGCTGGGGTGACTATGAGCGGTAGGCATCACCCTCCTGTTAGCTAGGGCGACTATGAGCGATAGGCATTACCCTACTGTTAGCTGGGGTGTCTATGAGCGTTAGGCATCACCCTACTGTTAGCTGGGGTGACTATGAGTGGTAGGCATCACCCTACTGTTAGCTGGGGTGACTATGAGTGGTAGGCATCACCCTACTGTTAGCTGGGGTGACTATGAGCGGTAGGCATCACTCTACTGTTAGCTGGGGTGACTATGAGCGGTAGGCATCACCCTTTTTGGTACGCGACTTGTAAACTTATCAGTAAGTATTCTCAATCATAGATATTCTTACGTACAACATCCCTTCAACTATCCCTGTAATAAAAGTCGTCACAATCGGAACCTTCATCACGACTTGAAGGACGAACATCAATTTAGCTAATAGATTTCAACTGAAAAGCTCAGTTTTCGTTATTTTTTAGATAAATATTTAACTATATAGTATGTTTTTAAACTAAATCTTATTATTTTTTTTAGGTGACAGCGGCGGTCCGATGGTTATCCAACGAGAAAGAGATGGTCGCTTCGTACTTAGCGGCATTATATCTTGGGGCATAGGCTGCGCTGAGCCGAACCAACCGGGAGTCTACACAAGAATATCAGAGTTCAGAGACTGGATCAACCAGATACTTCAGTTCTAAACTTAAGAGTTCATTTTATTTAAGACTTTTAGAAAGTCCTAAGACTTTGATATAATTGTTACTCAGTGTTTACTCGTGTGTTTCTGAGTTTAATGTCTGGGTCAACCCAAAATCGTGGTTCCAAATCATTTGGAATTGCAGTTTTAGAACTAAATTGTGTTGTTTTAAAATCTTGTATGAATTTTATTTTATTAAAAAAAATACAAATGCTTATTATTTATAAAATATATATTATATTCAGAAAACCATTAAAATATATAAATTGGTATCTATAAATATATTTCTTTTTTATGTTTTTTCAAAATATTATATATATTTAAAATATTTTTGCAGTTTTGGAACCACAGTTTCTTTGGGAACGTAATAAAAGTGACATAATAAGTGATTTCTAAGACTTAAAGACAATAACAGGGTGACAATTTTGGTTATGTCCCAGTGTTTAAAAGATTGGTTAAACCAGATACTAGATAGCTAGAACTAACTAAATGTTATAAATCTTAAGAAAATTATTAAGGAATTTACTGTTATGAGTGAAAAATGTTTTAAGATCAAATCTTAGAAAGTAATTAATTCCTACTTATATAACATAATATATTATTATAAATTCGCATTGATTGTTTCTCTCTACCAGTTTTAAAATTTTTGCCGTAATCTGGCTACATTCTCATATTCCCAAAACATATAAGAGATCACAGACTTATATGTTGGACAGATGTATATCATTTATTACTATTAAAAAAATGATGAAAAAAGTAGAAATAATTAAAAAAGGTCATTAGAAGTAAATTAGTATAATTACATGGCTAAGTATAGCCCATTTTTTTTTTATTTACACGAAATATTATGAAAATATAAAGTGTTGCAATATTCAAATTCCCGGTTGAATTTTATAATTTTTATTTCAAATTTCTCGTATCTTTCAATATTACAGTCTATAGTAAATTTGACTATAAAAGTCGCAATATACAATATTTTGTTCAATTTGCAATGTTCATTCTCTGGTGCATAAAAATACAATTAATTATGAAGAAATTAATTTACTTAATATTATTTTTGACAATTATTGTCGATATAATATGCAAATTAAATATTTTTGTTAATTTTTATGGTAAGGTATAATTTTTTATTGTATCTATTTTCGCCAAAATAGTTGTTAAGTAGATAAGGTATAGTCGAATTTATATTTATGTGATTATTTTTTAATCTTTTGTAAATTTTTGTTTTTAGATATTGGTTATTAAAATAATATTAGAAAAAGTCCAAATAACATTCCGTCCATCGAAGAACTGTAAATATTTTAATTAAATTACGAAAATATGAATGCATTTATTAATATAATGTTTTTAGATTTAAATAGGTACATAGTTATTATTTTTATATAAAACAATGTTTACTTAAATTTTATTTTATAGCAAATAAATTGTATTCTTAAACGATTTTGAGCCTTTTTTAAAAATAACGGTCAGTTGCGAGTCGAATTAGGACAATAAAGGTTCCTTGCTAATTCCTGGAGCTTATTGGGGACAGTCTCGAGTTATTCGAACTCTGGATTTCGAGAGAAAAATGTATGCAAGTACATTCACGGGTTTCGAGAGGTAAGTCAGACTTCCATACATTTTTGTTTTGAAATCCAGAGTTCGAATATCTCGAGACTGTTCGCAATAATGTCCCTTGTCAGTTTATTTTTCTTACTTGTCCGGAGTTGACGTGAAAACGGCTAATTTTGAACGTATAATGCCCATGTGGGGCAGGGGGTGCGTAAAATCCCCAGCAGAGATTTTGCAACCACAAACAATAACAACTTGCGCTGGCAAATTACTTTGAGGAATGACAAATATCGATGAGGTGGCAAGTTGACAGAAGAAGTACAAGTTACACTGGGATATCATAGGGCTATCTGAAGTCTGAAAACTGAACTACTGTCCCAAGGTGGCGTCGTGTTTATGGTCCACCAGTCTTTCATCAACAACATTACAACCATCGAGAGTGTGTCGATATATGCTTGGAGCTAAGTTCTGAAAAGCTCGCTGGAAAAATAGAACACAATAACTCTCTGATCAGACGCTCAATCTCAAGAATGTGCGGCGCAATTTAAATTGCAATTTTCATCTGTTAGGTCTGAGTACACACAATAGACAAATCTTGAAAGCCATATGACGCAATATACGCCACTTAAACATACCTCATAAAGATATAGAGCAGAATAAAAGCTTGAAAGTGTTTTCCAGAGATTTGTCTATTGGGCAACGACAATTGACAAAGTTAAAAAATGAAACTGGCAAAACCTAAAATATTGAGGAAGATTGAGAACTTCTGCAGGCAGTTATTCCCCTCAACTCGTAGTCATGTCAACATCACGGCAAAAGAACCTACAGCCAAAATAACTCGACACTCTGAGGCATACTACTCAAGTTGAGGCAACTGATGGACGCATTCTCAACAGCTGACTTAGTCTATTTCAAGACGTGGTTATTATAAGTTATTATAAGCCCTATAGTGAAATATGGGATTCCGGCACCACAATTTATCTTTATTTAATTTACCTCAGAGCAAACGCAAATTTAAATAGAATACTCGAAAGACTTGAGCTTGGTAGGGTAGATACATTATTTATAGGACATGTTTTTCACTAACGCATGGTTAAAATCAAGTCATGGTCATCAAGTTAAAATTAATATCAAATATCTTTATCTAGGGAAGTTCGCGTTGATCGAGAATCATACAATTTGGCGAGAAGCAAGGGCTCACAGCACAAGTAGAGGAAATAATCAAAAATTGCAGTTAAATGACACAAAAAAATTATCTGTATGTATGTCTTATAAAACCTTTTTCTCAGAAACGCAGGAGTAATCCAGTTAAATTTAACATCTCATCCAGATCTACAGTTATAGTTGTAAAAAGACACGCTTCCAAGTCAACACAATAAAAAAATATGGCCATTTGCATATTTTAACATTCGCAAAAAAAACATACAGAGTACTTCCCGTTGAAGTAGAATCATAGGTCAAATTTGGCAACCAACAAGTGAGAAATCAAAAAATCGTTGATTTTCAGTAATATCACATAAAACTTTTTTTATCGATTATAAACTTATCTAAAGTTTAAGAATTGACGATAACGTAAATGATGTAAGAGTAAACATTTTTTTTACAAGTTAAGTTTGTCTTAAACCTGATTTCCAAAGCGGCGAACTATTATCATGCATGCTTCTACACAACCCTCAATTCCCGAGTCAGACTCGCGTTTTTTTTATCTTTTATCATTTGATGTACTTGCCATAATACACATTCTAAGCAAATTTCAGCGGTGGTTCTAAGCAAAGTTCATATGAGTGTTCAAAATATAGAGCCCTATAATAGTCGGATGGCAGTTACGGAGGACATGGGCAATGGTTTTTGTCTCGGAAAAATCAAAATTTCCAGCAGGAATACGGTTTTTACGTGGTCTAACTATAATTACAGCCACGGCTTGCTATAGCAAATTTTCTTAACACAATGAAGGTTTTGCTGTAGAAATCCCAGAGCAGAGCTGTGGGCGGAAGCTTGTATAAATAAAAAATAAATAAAAATAATGTATAAATTAAATTTAATTGATTTATATTGGGGCATTTTTAATATTTTTTAAATTAAAACATTGTATGTAATGTTATTACCTTATTTATGTAAGGCTATATTGTATTTTAATATGAAGTTGAAAAGATATAAAAGATTAACTGCTGAGTTTCTTGCCGGTTCTTCTCGGTAGTAAATAGTTCGGAACCGATGATAATTTAATTAATAAATAAACTGATGATTCAAAAGTGCTGTTTAAAATTCTATTTAAATAAAAAAGTTTAAGTTTGTATAAATAAAGCAGAAGAGATCGCTGGGGTCTAACAAAATTTTGCAAACACATCGATGAATCGAAAAATAGTTTTACACACCCTCAATATTTTTAAACGAGCTATCCAACGACATATCCACACTATAGGGTGACGAGAAAATAATATTCCACCCCACTTTAAGTGTTGGGTACCAAAAAAAAATTATTTAATTTTATTTTGTTTGCCTAATTAATATGTGTATCCAGGCTAAATTACATCTTTCTAGTAGTAATTGTCTATGAGCTAAGTTGCGGAACCCTATTTATCACCTATATGAACTATTTGTTCTGTTTGTTATGTTAGGGGAATAAATAAAATAAACAGATTTTTTTTATTACGTAGGTACACACTTCTGCCTAACAAACCCTATTTAAGTTAAACTAGATAATAGATTAAGTTTAAGAATTACTTGCTTTAGACAAGAAGGGTTTTACTCAGGTATCTGGCTGAAGGTGGTCTTGAAACTGCCAAAAACCACGACTTGGTGTCTTCGATTAATGTCACTTAATGTGATCCTTTTTTAGTATGTCCTAAAACTTCACATGACCGATTAATACAAGTAACAAAAAATTAGACTGCGTAACTGTAAAGATATACGACCTTAATTGTAATACTAAATACTTAGATTATTACTCCATGACATTGGTTGTCATATTTACATGTTTTGTTATTTTAAAATATATGGAAGTTAAAAATGTAAATATAATAAAAATACAAATATATACTAGAAAATCTTTAATAACTTAATAAATCGTTTTATCTGTATTGCATATCCACACACAATTAAAAATTTAACAGTAACATTTTTTTTTTAAATTATTTCTCGTCAATGCAATTTCTCTTCAAAACAATCCGGAATCCAATCATAGAGTGATCTTAAATTATCACTCATGGAAGCTTACACTTTTCAATATTTACATTCAATGGCCTTCTAAGTAATTTACATGGCAATTACATTTAGTTATGAATAAACTTGATAATATTGTTTAATGTTGTGTCATGACAAAATGTTATATGAGGTTTATAACATGCCAAAAGACAGCGCATCAGGCATCAGATATAATATATCAAAAAATAGAAGCAAATAGTGTATCAGGAGTTGCGCTGCAGCGTAACTATTGAAATTAGTTTCAATTCCTATACCATTTCAATCCCAAACCAGTTTTAATTATAGATGATAAATTAATCATTGTCCGTTTTTACAATTATAAAATACTAAAAAATTAAATAAATACATGCAAAAGAATGTTAACTACTCATATTTCATATTGGGCCCAAATCTGAGAGTGCCATCCGACAAAACAAATCTCAATTCTGTTCGACGCATAAACGTGAGCCTTATTCATATTACCAACACATCTATACAGCGATTTTATTGGAGTTCGAAAATCTTGTTTCCTGTAAGTTTTATCAAAAAGTAAAAGTTATGGCTGGCGAAAAGAAAGTTGTATGAGATTGCTGGAAAGGTGTTTTTGAAAATGCTTATTATGACACCTATGTCAATATTTCTTTATCTGTTACCAAGATTTAAAGGATTTCCCGTACTATCATTAAGCGGTTGGTGACAATGTTTATAATATTTCAATAAATCATATTTGCAGTCTACATGCTAAAACTATTGTTTTCGAAAGTCATCAGTTTTATTGTTTTTGTAAAATATATGGAATACAGTATAAAAAACAGATGAAGGATTAGCTTTAAAGATTTGGTATCATAGTGTAAAATGATAGTGCTGACGCTTCAAATACAGGTGACACATTTTAATTTTTTAAACCAGTATAAATGATCTCCTTTAGGAGAGTTAGGAAACAAAAAGTATTTGTTGTGATTTTGTACCAATTTGTAATGGTATTAAAATTGGAATTGCAGTCACAACATTTTTCCTAAAATTAAATTAAATTACAATTATTAGAAAATGACAAAAAAATAGGTAGTTTTAGAGACTATTTACTTACATATAGCGTGGAAAAATGTCAAAGTACTAGAACTTTCTAAAAGTTATAAATGAAATAAACTTCAAGTTTGAGACCTGAAACACTAGGTTGATCCAGTCTCTGAACTCCGATATTCTTGCGTAAACTCCCGGTTTGTTCGGCTCATCGCAGCCTACACCCCATGACATAATGCCGCCAAGTACGAAGCGACCATCTCCTCTTTGGATAACCAATGGACCGCCGCTGTCACCTGCGACAAAATCCATAGAAATACTGTCGACTTCGGTAAGGGTTATACAGAGCAGAACCGAAATTCCTAAGTCATCTGTTCTTCGCATACTACAAACAATGAAATATCATCGCTACTACATACAAAAATTGCAGTCTCAGCTCAGGACTGTGCGCCACGGGTACAGTTTTGCCGAAGAATGTTGGACTTGTATCGAGAGGACCCAAAGTATTTTGAACACATTTTATGGACCGATGAATCCGCCTGCATAAAGGATAGTTAACACATAGGCTTAACTGAAGAACTTCGATGCATTGACCTTTTGAAATATTGTCTATTACCGCTGCTAATGATAAGCTAAATATTTCTATCACCCATTTTATCTAAATCTTTTGTCCCATTACTACATGTTAACCAAGTCAATAATTAGCTGTTTTAAAAAGGAATGACCTTGACCTATTCTAATATTAATTTTAACTTTTTGATTCATTCAACTTTACCAATATAAAAATATAAAAGACTTAAATTTTTTACTATCTCTTCAACTATATCTGAGGCAAATTTCAGTTCAATGGTTGCAATGTAAAATATGACAAAACCATAAATTAGTCAAGAGGACGAATAATAACAAGAAATGATAGGAAACTAGAAAGTTCGGTTTTTACCACATATCTACGGAATCCTAAAAACAAATGATCGAAAATACATGACGAAACTATAAGCGTTCAAATTACCATTTGACATTTGTCTACGTAGGTAGGTAAATACATATCTAAAATACGTGGGACACTCAGAAAGTTTTGAGAAACTAAAAAAGCTCCTTAGTAACTTTAAAAAAGACGGGTCTGATCGAAAAACAGCCGATAGCATTAAAAGACGTTTAGACACCTTAGAATCGTATTGGAACGAGTAACAAACGAATCACCGTCAGTTATGTTAAATCGGGGATAGGCGACACACATACTTTACAGAAAAGCATTATGAACAGGCATTCGAAGTTTATAACCATGCAAAAACATTAATGCATAGTTACAGTTCTGATAGGGTTGAAACAAGACCATCAACTCCAATTTTAAAACCAGCAACTCCTCTGTCAGCACCATCATTTTCTTCTCAGCAGTCACAAGCAGGTAACTCTCGTGTTAAAACGGATAAAGTAGAAAACATGCTCAAGAAACAGTCGAGCAATTTTAGAGCTTTTCAAAGGACGGTGTCTAACATACATTTAGAGGCAGATGGTGATAAGTG
Source organism: Apoda limacodes (assembly GCA_946406115.1). NCBI lineage: Eukaryota > Metazoa > Arthropoda > Insecta > Lepidoptera > Limacodidae > Apoda > Apoda limacodes. The sequence goes on from OX291540.1 coordinate 47,682,930, forward strand.
GGAGTTACAAGATTTACTCCACACTTTACAGTCTAGATGGTCAGCAATCGATGCACTGCACTGGGAGAGACAGTAAATTAGGCGGATCAGATGAATTATATGAGTCGACATTTTCAAAACATGAACATACATATCAAAACATTAAAAAAGAAATAAATAAAAAGATATGTTCTGTAACACATCAAGAAAAGTCGACTCCAACACTTGACATTCCTGTATTTTCTGGCAATTATTATAGTGGGTTCCATTCAAAGACTTATTTTCAGAAACTATACATAACAATCGGTCGATATCTAAACCTCAGAAGATGCAGTTTCTTAAGAGTAAAGTTAGAGGAGAAGCTGAGCGTTTAATACAGCACTTGCAAATCAGTTCTGATAATTATGATATTTGTTGGGACATACTAAATCACAGGTATAATAACAAAAAAATTATATTTTCATCTCGCATAAATATTATCTTAAATATACCTATAGTCAATCGACCGTCAATCGTTCATATTAAGCGTAAACATGACTGTACAGCAGAAAGTCTAAATGCTATAAAAAATTTAGGTATTGATATTAGCAGTTGGGATCCGCTAGTTGTGCATATGGTGTCTCAAACATTAGATTCTGACACATACAATGAATATGTGCAGGCTTTAAAACAACCGAGAGAACTGCCGAAATTAAAGGATTTTATGGAGTTATTCGAAAATAAATTTACTTCCATGGAAGCGTCTCGTAAAAAACAACACTATAATTATCAATATCAAAAAATTTCATATCAAAACCCCAAACAATTAAGGCAATATTTCTCTAGTAATCGCATGGAAACTGACATTTCGCAATCTTTAAACAATAATCGTAAATTGGGACAGATATCGCAACGAGCAAATAACATGAGCAAAACAGCTATTTCAAATAACAAAACCTTGCATCCTACAAAATATAAATGCCCACTGTGCAATAATGATCACGAAGTATTTTTCTGATCACAATTTTTAAGCATGTCGCCATCAACAAAACGTAAAACTGCTGAAAGATTGAATCTGCGTCCTAATTGTTTGTACAACCATAATGGAAAAATATGCATATCTAATATTATTTTGCATTGCAGAGAATGCAATGGTTTTAAAACACGGCGCTACACGAGGCATTTACGACAGCAAAATTATCGAGGTCAGAAACCTATCAGCAAAACGTCAATAATAACTTACACGTGTCTCAACAGAGTGATCTGACCGAGATTTTGTTAGCAACAGCAATGATTAAAGTACGTGCTAGTGACGACACTTACAAAACCATGCGCTGTATTGTAGACCAAGGGTCACAGGTATCTCTTATCTCAGAGAGGGCTGCTGAACTCTTAGCACTTCCTAGAAGAAGCTGCAAAGGTTCTATATCAGGAGTAGGAACCAAAGAAAGTAGCTGCAAGGGACTTGTCAATATAACATGCAAGTCTATTAATGACAGTTTCACATTTAGCACCGACGCTTTTATAATGCAGAATCTTATCAAAAATCTACCTAATCAAACTTTCACCAAACCAAATTGGTCATATTTGGGGAAAATTAATTTAGCAGACCCGAATTTCAATATCAGCCGACCTGTTGATATTTTGTTATGTGCAAATGTTTACTCTCAGATTATTTTGGAGGGGCATCTGTAAAGAAGATTTATCGCCCATAGCTCAACAAACTCACCTGGGGTGGATACTATGGGGAAGTACGAACACTTTTCAATGCAATATAGTCCTTAACAACATTGATCAAATTCAAAAATTTTGGCAAATTGAAGATATTTCAGAGGAATCAGACTTATCAGTAGAAGATCAGTATTGCGTAGATTTTTACAAGAAAACGACGACCCGAGAAAAAGAGGGCAGGTATCAAGTATCGATTCCATTTAGACCTGATTTGTCAGAAAAATTAAGAAATACCTAATCATTGGCTATTGCGCAATTTCGGCAGCTGGAACGAAAACTTTTAAAAAATCGAGATATCTCAAGCGATTACAAATTTTTTATAGATTCTGGGACACATGAAACCAGCTATAAGTAATATGAAACCTGAGTACTATTTACCGCACCATTGTGTTCGGCGTGAAGACTCTACGACTACGTCATTAAGAGTTGTGTTTAACGCGTCAGCTAAATCGTCTACCGGGTTCAGTCTAAATGATCTCATTTATTCTGGGCCAAATTTACAGCAAGATTTACAAGCATTAATTTTAAAATGGAGACAATTTGAGTTTGCATTTACTGCTGATATAGAAAAGATGTTTAGGCAAATCCTTATTGATGAAAAGGATCAAAAATTTCAAAAGATCATATGGCGTGATATTCCTGACTCAGCATATCAAGAATTTCAATTATGTACTACAACTTACGGTATGAAGTGTTCGCCATTTTTAGCAATGATGACCTTAAAACAGCTGGCACAAGATGAAAAACATAATTACAACAGTGAAGCAGTAAAGGTTCTCGAGGAATCATTCTACATGGATGATCTGCTTCATGGAGCTCATTCTTTATCGTCAGCAAACAGCAGGATTTAATATGTTTATTAAAATCAGGAGGTTTTAACTTAAGAAAATGGAACTCTAATTCACCAAATTTATTACAAAAAGGGGAAAATAATCAATGCAGTGGGGACAATTTTGAATTTAAACAGCTTGATTCTACAAAAACTCTGGGATTACGTTGGAATCCAAAAGAAGACAACTTTAATTTTCAGTCCAAAATCGAGCTATTATATAACAAAACGCAGTCTCTTGTCAGATATATCAAAATTATTTGATCCTTTAGGCTGGTTGGCCACAGTAACTACTAAATTAAAAATTTTATTCCAAACAGTTTGGCTATCTAAAATTGACTGGGATGATGAATTGACAGAAGAAATCAAAGTAGAATGGGAACACATCAAATCAGACTTAAAAAACATCAGCGAATTACACCTGGAAAGATGGCTAGGGACAAAAGAAGGAAGCCACTTAGAGCTTCACGGTTTCTGTGACGCTTCGACAAAAGCATACGCTTGTGTAATTTATTGCAAAACATCAGTAGGAGAGCAGTCGAAAGTGTTATTAGTGGTAGCAAAAACACGACTAGTACCCGCTAGCAAAAAAGTGACGCTGCCCAGACTGCAGCTGTGTGGAGCTCACTTATTATCAAAATTAATGAACAAGATAAAACAATGTTTTAGCCACTATAGAATTAAATTATATGGTTGAAGCGACTCTACAGCAGCTTTGGGTTGGATACAGGGAGATCCAGCGAGATGGAAACCTTTTGTAGCGAACAGAGTCAGTCAGATTACTTCTGTTATGCCTGCAGATTGCTGGCAGTACTTGAAATCAAAAGACAACCCTGCAGATAGTGCGACGAGAGGCCTTACAAGCACTCAACTAAAGGCACATACTTTGTGGTGGAACGGACCAGCTTGGTTGTCAACCTTCAAGGACGAAGCAAAAGAACGTCCTTTTTTCCAAACAAATCAAGAATTGAAGAAAATAAAACAAACTTGTGTAGTTAATCAAAAAGGTGACGACAGCATAATCAACTTGTTAGTATGTAAAAATCGCACATTTACAAGAGTTGTCAGAATATTAGCATATCCATGCTATCAGATTTATCTCAAAGAAAAGTAGACATCAACCATCTTATCTTACGATAAAAGAACTGAAATACGCCAAAACCAAAATTGTACAGTATGTTCAGCATGTACAGAATTTGCAGACGACATAACGGATTAACTAAATAAACAACAAATCAGTTCAAAAAGCAAAATATTGAATTTAAATCCATTTTTAGACGAAGAGGGCGTTTTGAGAGTTGGCGGGCGATTAAAAAACGCATGTATTAGCATGAACATGAAGCATCCTATTATTTTACCGCATAGTGGCAATTTAACCAAGTTAATTATAGACCACGCCCACAAACTTACATATCGTGGTGGACCACGGGTAACGTCAGCATTTATTAGACAAAAATACTGGATTATCAGTGGGAACCGAGCAACAAAAAAGCAACTCAGGTTATGCGTAAATGTCGCCGTCATAATCCATACAAGCAAAATCCATTAATGGGAGATTTACCAGAAGCAAGATGTAATTCATCTCGACCGTTTTAACACACAGGAGTTGATTACACTGTCTACGTCGATATAAAAGCAAATAAGGGTCGTGGGATTAAGACTACGAAAGGATACATCGTAGTGTTCGTATGCATGGCTACAAAAGCTGTACACTTAGAGCTTGTATCAGATCTTACGTCTTCAGCATTTTTAGCAGCCATGCGGAGGATGGCTGCCAGGAGAGGAACTCCTCGTCATATGTACAGTGACAACGGAACCAATTTTGTTGCCTCAGCAAAAATTATTCAAGAAGGATATCAAATGTGGCAAGAAATCTTAAGTCCAGAATTAATGACAGAACTGACTAAAATGGAGATTGAATGGCATTTCAACGCCCCTTCTTGGCATCCGGCTCGAAGGACCATAAAGATGTTAGGTTTGTTACCTAACACCTGTTGCTTTGCTTTAATGATAGAAGTTGATAAGTAAAACAATTTATTTTAAAAGGATAAAATGACACACAAAAACAATTAAAATTAATAAAATAAGAATTAACTAAAAACTTGCTAAAATGATAAGAATGCTTAAATTGTAAATATGCTGATTATGCTAAATTGATAATAATTGATAATTGCTGCGAATACACGCTACAATGCTCGAACATGTACTATTTGATATAATATGATAAAAAATGGTTTAATTGTAAAAATGCTGATTTTGCTAAATTATTGATAATTGATTATTGATTATTGCTGTGAGCACACGCTTCAATGCTCAAACGTGTACTGGCTTCGGAGCGTAAATGTTTCCGAATTATAAGAAACGCATCGTGTAGAAAAATGCTGACGCCCGCGATGTACGGTTAGACTGTACACGTACTAAAACACCGAACAGCAACTGTAACAAGTCAAGGCCTGATAAGAGCGCGTCGTTTAGGCATTTCCCCTCTGTTTTACTCGCGGCGTCAAACACTAATCTAATTTTGCCTTTTTGCGGATGACAGACGGGAAAATGTGGTTGGTACCACGACCGCGGAGATAAACACGGCGTCTCTACCTTTTTTGCGTAACCCTGCCTTAAGAGGTTATCGACTTGATTTGTATCGGTTTTTAATTTTTCATCCCTATTTAACTTTTTCTAGAGATAATATAGCTATGGGCTTGTTTACGGTTGTCTCGCATTTTTTCGTCGTCCGAACGCCATAACAAACCTACTTCGTACCGATTTTCAGTAGGTATCTTTGCGCACGTCGAATCTAAAAACTTTAGCGCCCTGCACTCCGGTTCTTTTACCGGCGCTCGCGGCTCAATACCTAACAATTCTATGCTGAAATACTCACGTATTAACGCTAACGCTGGCTCTTCACTATTTACTGAACGTAAGTGGTTGATGTTGGCTATGTACCTACGCGGGTGTGAGTCCTGACCGTGCAACACCCAACCTAATTTTGTTAGAGAGGCCACGGGTTACGTTTTGGGACCGACACGTAACTCTCTGGACACTATTAAGTGCCAGTTATCTTACCCTATAATTACAGTCGGCCTCGCAAGCTCGTAAAATAACTCATCTTCTATCTCTAACAAGTGCTCGCATTGCCTAACCAGCTCTTTATCTACACTCTACGGCGGCAGGTGCAATGCATTTACGGTATGTGCGGTAATGGTACTTATTTCCCTACTACAACAACTACGAATGTTTAGCTTGACTTGGGTGGACTCGTGGTCGTCAACGCGGTTTCCGCCCACGCCTTCTAAGGATAAGTGCGACGTTCTACCTGGTCGTGCTATCTCGTGCGCGATGTCGCGTTTTATCAACGTCATCGTGGAACCTTCGTTTAAAAGTGCGTGAGTAGTTATTGTACCTAAATAACCGCTTAACTCGATTGGTACGACTTTTAAGTACGTTTTCGTGCTACCGATGTGGTTGACTGAGCTTAAAACTGTCCCGTTGGACTTTTGCTCAGGCTGCTCCCTGCGGTTGTCCGTCTTATGCAACAGCTTATGGTGCGCCGCCTCACAGCCGTTAACGCCACACGGTACGTACTTACACTTAACAAAACGTCTGTGCGATCTTTTTAGGCACCTAAAACATAGCCTATTTTGTTTACTAGAAGCCCACCTATCTTGTATGCTAAGCTTAGCGAAATCGGCACACATCTTTACTGCGTGATTACCGCCGCAAACCGAACATATGTCTCTCTCACTCTTTTCTGTGGTTTTTCTAGTGTTGTCGCAATGTTTGTCTCTCTTTGGTTGCTGAAGCTTTGTAGGCGCTTTTTTACGTGCTACGCGCTAATTGACGCGACGTTGTTTGATATCTTGCTAGCATATAAAGATATAGTTTTACCGTCCTCTGACATGCGCGGCAATTTTTTGATCGATTCTAATTCACTCAAAATTATAATCTCGGGCCTACCGTAACGGCGTTCTAATGTATCCATTATTGCGCTCGTGTACAACAATACCTTTACGGTTTCTTTAGCGGGGCCCCGGATCGCCCTACGAAGCCTACATACGTTTTGGACGTCCGTGTACGATTCTTTTGTGTCGTTAAAAACTGATTTGAATGCTATCCATTCGTCTACACTACCGCTAAAGTGTGGTAACTTGTGCACGAAATGAGGCGTGGGGGGGTTGTTCGATTTATTATTTATTTTGATCGCTTCTACTATGGCGCTAGCTAAAGCCGCCACCTCGTCCGTCCCACTATTGGTATTTTCTTGTCCTATTTCTAACTGTGACGGGTGTACGTCCGCGTAAGGAGGTACGTTAGGTATGCGCGACCTATTTTGTTCACCCTGAACTATTGCCGAGTCTATTGCTCTGACGTTAGAACTCTGATCATTGACCCAGCCACGAATTCTAGTCAGTAAATACCTTTTTAGTCTTAATAAGCTACTAAAGAAGTTTTAAGTCAGCGCTGAAAAATATCATTCGTTATTAATTCCTTACATACAGGAAAGTTGCGAAGGTAGGGAAATCGTTTGGGCTAAGGTAAGACTGAAGAGGGTATTTTTTTATGGTTCAATTTTTAAGTCGGTTTGATTTTTTGTTAAAAAGTGTTACTCTTTAAATTCCATTTTTTAGAATGAACTGTGCCTAGTTATACAAAAAAAGCAATTATATTAATAAATTATTACTTATAATGTTCTAAAATTTTATTTTTTATATTTAATTTTATATGAGTTTATGTATATGTATATCATAGTTAATCCATGAGGTTTGATGCTACTGAAGTTAATGTTGATAAGACGAACGCCATGCGGAGGTTGTTCACTCTTGAAAGTGCGACGAATTCTTGCTTGCTTGCACGAAAACAGAGGAGCCAAAATATATATATGTATATATCTTTTTCCTTTACTATTATCTGCGCTCTTTGGGTGCCACATCAGATACCTATTCTGGATCCTTGATTTTTATGGACCATAAGAAAATGCTCATCAGATTGAATAACTTTCGATAACTCTTATAGTTTGGCGGGACTCAGAGTATTATATCAGATACTCCAGACCTTCGATTTTTATGTTCCAGCAGAAAACGCATATCCAAATGTCGAAAAAGTTTTAAAATTTTAGTAAGCACTAAAAAATCGTTTAAGCGATTCGCGCTAAGCAATTTTACAATAATCCACAATAATCAATATTTTTCTTTAGTTAATTTCAAAATTTAAATTTGGAACGTAAAGAATCATGCCAGGATGCTTCGAGAAACATGACAATACATCGACAAATGAATAAAACCTCTTTCTTGTATTAATATTAATATTCATTGAAGTTAAGAAAAAAATGTAAAGTGCCCGTTTTTTTTGCAAAAGAGTTAAGTTCCACAAATTTAATTGTCGTATTTTCTGCCCATTTCGTCATTTTATAATAATCGCAGTCCAAAGATTTACCTCGAGCTAGGTAGTCCTAGGTGTACGCACAAAAAAAAACCGCAAATCGATGTAGAGTTTAGCCGTTTGGCACACAGCCTCAAAATATTTCCTCATTTTTAACCCCCTGAAAGCAATTTGGAAAATATAATTTTTTTTTTGAATTTTTAAATACACTTAAATAACACCAGTAAACAGAAGCAGCTGGGTACAGTACAGTTCACATAAAGTCTCATAAAAATCTGAAGTTTAAGGAACCGTCTCACATTGCAATATTCAAAAATTCAAAAAAAAAACTATCATTTAAAGTATATATTAGAGAAAAATACTGAGCCGTCTTCTACCTGGCGGGACGTATGTTTTGAAAATACTTTTTGGATTTTAAGAAAAAAAGTAGCCTAAAGGTAATAATGTGGTATATTTTTAGAACCAGCTCATCAGCCCTTTCATTTGATACGCCACACGGTGGGTTTCTGAAAAAAAATTTAAATCCCATACAAAAAAATTATGACATCATAACCCTAAGGGAAATATTTTGAGGAACTGCGTCTCAAAATTATTGTTTTGCCCTAAAGTACCTGTGTGCCAAACGGCTAAACTCTACATCGATTTGCGGTTTTCGAGCGAAATTGCTGTTGTACACCTGCCACTAAGGACTTCGATAGCTCAATGGAAGAGCGCTTACACGGAATGTAAGGGTTGCAGGGTCAAGTCCTGGCTCGAGGTTAATCTTTTGACTGCATCTTTGCTACATAAGTATTTATTTATATTAATTAATGATATAGCCATAGATATGGCATATATAATATTATTTTCATCAGCCAGACTCGTGCCTCGATAGCTCAATGGTAGAGGGCTTACATGGAATGTAAGGGTTGCAGGTTCAAGTCCTAGCTCGAGGTTTATATTTTGACTGCATCTTTTCTATGAAAGTATTTATTTAAATTGATAATCGTTAACTTGTAACTTAAAATTAAATTTTGTTTTTACACGTGACATTTAACCTAAATTAATTGCTTGGCTACTTAATACGTGTAAACAAGCCATTAGTATGACAATTTAACGGGCCCCATAACACTATATTCTGATAAGAATGTGTTCGTATGTAGAACTTTTCTCTGTGACGCGTCCCGGGCCGGCTAAGGGGTTCAAAATCGGGGGGAAATTGATAGAAGGCATCTCTGCAAGCGATGTTAGTAGGAGACACTTTTGTGACAGCGCAGACCCTTAGGACACTTAGTAACCTTAAGACATGTCCAAAATTTCGTTTCAGCAATTGGGCAACAGAACTCAAAAAAAATGTAATAAAGAAAAAAAATAACAAGATATTAAAAACCACCTTTATTACAAACACAATAAGGTTCACACCATTTTAATCATATGAGCTAAGTCCCACTTATGTTGTAGCTCCACAGTTTCTTCTATAATCACACCTCTAGCAGTGACCACTCCAAGTTGGTACCGAGGAAATGAGCGTGCGTCGCGGTAGAAAAGAACTTCCATACATTTGCGGACAGCAGCTCTGAAAAATACAATTTTTAAGAATTATATTCTTCAAAGGAGAAGTGGTAACATTTTTAAAAGTATGGCAACACGAGAGTAATGCTCATGGTGACCGCTTAACATCAGGCGGACCGTACTGTTATTTGCCAGCTTACTTGTTTAAAAATTAAAAATTACTTGTTATATTTACTAATCTTGATCTCGTGGCCTAGTAACTTATGTTTATCAGGATGGCTATGAAAATTTATCGTCGCTGGCGTGGTTAGCTAATAGACGCAGCCCCGTGATGATAGCCGGCAGCATCTACTGCCCGCATTTGACTTTTATGCAGTTCGATAGTGCCTCGTAGGTGCCATAGCAGCTTTATTAAATTTTTAATTCATAAATCAATAGCTTATCATTGGTGCCACAAAAACCGGCGTAAGTGCCGCTATGGTTTAGCTATAAAAAAAAAACAAAATGGGCCGGTTTTTAGCCAGCATATTGAAATGCATAAAATCCGCCATTTTGATTTTCAGGAATTTTATGTCACTCTTGTCTAACGACACCTCTCAAGTTAAAATCCATCAAGCAGTTTAGGCTACAGAGCGTGCCAAAGAAGTACATACATACAAACATACATACAGTCGAAACACATAAATCGCCGAAATGTATATACGCGCATAACTTCCGAACGACTGCACCAAATTGAATAATTTTTTTTTGTTGTGTTCGTTATTGTTCGGACCATACCTTATGTATGGTATGCTACCGGATACATGCCTTATGTATGAAAGAAAATAACGAGTCAAGTACGAGTCGGACTCGCGCACTAAGAATAACTTCCACTAAGAAAGTGTCTGTCTATCAAACTGAAAAGTTTTACGGTTAAACCAATCGTGATGAATTTAATATAAAGAGAGCTTGAACCGTAAAAGACAAGACAAACAAAAAAACTTTTAATATTTTTTTTATTTAATTTTTAATATTTACTATTAATTAATATTAATTAATAAATTTAATATTTTATATTTATATATATTATATAAATTATTATATAAATTTAATATTTATTTACTTTCTTAGTTTTTTTTACGAAAATGAAAGGTCTCATCAAGATCTTTATTTTGGATGACTGCTGTCAAACTAGAAAAGGCTAGTTCTTTGTAACTGCTGATCGTAAACTCGTAGTAACTTCACAGAAATTATTGGTCTCGTCAAGATATTTATTTCGAATGACAGCTGTCAAACTAGAAAGAGCTATATCTCCATAACTGTTTATCGTAGTCTAGTAGTTTTTTCACAGAAATGATAGGATACCCAAACACATGTAGTATGTAGTATGACGTATTAAAAAAAAAACTACTTTCTAGATCTCGTTCAAATCAATTTTCGGTGGAAGTTTGCATGGTAATGTACATCATATATTTTTAAGTTTTATCATTCCCTTATTTTAGAAGTTACAGACACAAAGGGGGGGGGGGGGGCACATTTTACCACTTTGGAAGTGTCTCTCGCGCAAACTATTTAGTTTAAAAAAAAAAATATATTATAAACCTCAATTTCATTTTTGAAGACCTATACATAGATAAAACACACGTGTGGGTTTGATGAAAAAAAAAATACGTAAGTTTCAGTTCTAAGTATGGGGAATCCCCAAAATATATTGTTTTTTTTTCTATTTTTGTATGAAAATCTTAATGCGGTTCACAGAATACATCTATTTACCAAGTTTCAACAGAATAGTTCTCATAGTTTCGGAAAAAAGTGGCCGTAGCATACGGACGGACAGACAGACAGACAGTTTTTTGCCATTTGGCTACGGAACCCTTAAACGACAAAGTTACGTAGAAAAATATAAAATAGGAAAATGCAGAGGTTTCATTTTCTTTTACATACCAGTAAAGTGAAACTGATTTTTTTTTATGCCGCTGTAAGGTAGCTCTGGTATGCGTCAGCGATAAAAAAGGATTTTTTTTTAACATTCAATTAACCGTGGGGCCCACTATAAAGAAGTGGGTCTACTGGGAAAAAAGCATGGAACTGGGTCCATGGTTAAAACTCGGTTTTTTTTAACTTTCAATTACCCGTGGACCCACTGTAAAGTAGTGGGTAGTGGTGCAATATGTCAAATGCAGGCACTCTGTACGGTGCGGGGGTAATAGACGCTTTTATACTTTACCGTCGCATGGACCGGCACGACTACCATAAGAATAATAAATAATACAAGTGTATTTGGTAATCTTATGTACCTTCTATCGAAAAAAATAGTAGGTATTTTCAGAGCCCGTTTTTTTGAGCTAGTGGCAAATACCAGCATAAACACATTTCGTACACTCAACTAACTAATTTTATATTAACTAGTGCCACTTATAGGGTCTATTTTACTGATAACACCCTTGAAAGGAAATATCCTGCTGTTTTTCCCATAGAAACATATATCATTTTTTCATTTTCATGTATGATAGTATACAGACTCACTCGTACTCATAATGCCACTATCTAGTCTCATTTTTACTTTTTGAATTTTTTTTTTTTTTATACCACTAAGGTGGCAAACAAGCTTAAGATCTGCATGATGGCAAGCGGTCACCGTAGCCTATGGACGCTTGTCCGCGCGTAGCCGACCCTTCAAAAGTCCAATAACATCTTTCTTAAAGAAACCCATACTGCATTCCTTAGAGGTAACCTAACCTTTCTGGTGCTGCACTAGATGTAAGACTAGATCTCTTAAGCACTTTGGACATTTCAATGTGGTTTTGCATAAGTTTAAAAGTAAGTTCTTAGTCATGTTTTATAGTTAAAGGGTGCAGCAGCAGATATGTTCCTCAAAGGCTACTTACTGGTTGTTTTTGATGCAGTTAGTTACATAACATAGATATCATCATAGGCTTTATGGCTATAGGGCACCAGTAGCAGATTTGTTTATCTAACTTAAAGTGATTTCAATGAGGTTTATTTCTTGAGTCTCACTTCAGAGCAGATTCTCAGCCATGTTTCGTGGACATAGACAACAGTGGGCGCTGAATCATATATCATATGGATATCATATCATGTTTTATGGCTTAAGGCCTCTCGGAGGCATAGCAATACATGTCTTTTTTAAAAACTTCTGGATTATATTGATGCAGTTCATTGCATTACATAGATACCATGTATGTTATACTTTAATAGGCCACAAGGGGGCACTGTACTAGATGTGTTTATAAAAATAAATATTTGGATGTGATTAGTATTACATAGGTATTTGAAAATCAATGAGTGATGCAATAATATTGTATTTCTCTTAAATGCTTGAGCTGATTTTAAAGTGTAATTTTTTGTTCAGATTACCTGCACACTAAGTAGGGATCGTTTCTTTTTTTGTCTATGCAATAGTGTGGGGTGTTGTTGGATAGGTCATTCAAAAATTAGTTGGATGTGTGAAATGTGCGTAATGGCCGTTTTTTTAAAAGTATTGATTGGATTTGTGAACCCTCAATATGTGCATACACAATTGATAATTTAAAGATCTTACTTAGCGGATTCTTCGTCTAGATTTCCTTTATCCACAACTTCACGCAGTAATGGAGTAGCCATATATGCACCAAGACCCGTGGCTATTGCAGCATCTTCATATGCTGTTCCTAGTTTATCAACTGCCCCCAAAAAGGGTTCACCATCCTAAAAAAAATATAGCAAGTAGCTAAAACTTTTACAGTTAATTGCCATATATCATCACAATATTATCTAGAGTAAGGAAAATATCACTTTTTCACTTTATTTACTTTAATTTTTAAACATATTGAATTTAAGTTCATTTCATTCTTATAAACCTGGGTTAGCCAAACTATGTAAGAAAACAATTTTATTGTTTAAATAGGTTCAAAATACAAACAAAAAGAAATATGTTGCCACTTTTAAAAAAATAATATATAAGACAATCTAAAAATATATTCTTTTGTTCTGTGTGCAAATCAAAAACACAGTGGTGACATTGGTTATCATAACTTAGTGGCTCAAATGGGGGAGAAGCTGGATGTATTCATTGAAATAAGGCAAACTAGGTCTGTACATTTTAATTAAAAAAAAAATATTGTTTACAACTGCTCATATTTACAACTAAATATTCTTATTGAAATGTAGAACTTAGGCCGTGACTACTGGCAAATATGATAAAATATAATGCAAGGTGTGGTGAGGTAGCACTTGTAAGGGAGGGGGGCAGAATAGCCAATCTGTTTGTTAGTTCTAAAAACTACTGATTCCCGGAGTTTTTTTTTTAAAGATAACACACCTGAATGCCAGCTACAACATAGTTGTTCCACAGTGGGTCAATCTTGCTCCTCTTATTGTAGAGCACGCGTGTCAGCCAACAGTGCAGAGAACGAGGTTTTAGTTGCAGACCATCACCAATGCATTGTTCATCAATTCTAGAAAAACAATGATTTCCTTATTATTTATTTACATAGGTGGACAGGCCACATTCAATATATTTTACTGTAGCCAAAATGACCATAGATCACTACAGTTTTCAGATGCAGACAGAACACACAACTACTAGGTACTTATGCACTCCTAGTACATAAATCTTCTAAAAAATCAATTCTTTACAAAACTAAGAATTATACAATAACAATATATATTCATACATAATAAATCTGGGTTGAGACATATGATATACTTTTTGCAGTTCTGTAGGTAAATGGAAAAAAAAAAGCAGTTATAATTTGGTCATGTTCATCCATATGTTACTGCCTTATAATACAGACATCTCTGGGTAAATTCTTAAGAAATTTTACAGAGAAATCCACTAAGGTGGCAAACAAGCTTACGATTCGCCTGATGGTAAGTGGTCACTGTAGCCTATGAACGCTTGCAACACCAGGGGTATCACTTGCGCGTGGCCCACCCTTCAGAAATCTAATAACTTCTTTCTTGAAGAACTCCATACTGTAGTCCTTGCAGAAAACCTTGGCAGGGAGCTCATTCCACAACTTAAGCGTTCGCGGGAGGAAGTTTCTCTGAATTCCCTGCCGATGGCGAGCGGTACGATGGTAGAAAGTAGCTGCGGGCATCATTTCGAACAATTCCTCAGAACACAACCCATTGTACAAGCAGTAGAACACACACAGGGAGGCAAAGTCTCTCCTTAGACTTAAGGGCTCGATACCGCAAGTGAGTTTGGAATCGTCGACAATTCTCATAGCCCGTCATTGAACCGAGTCAAAAGGGCCAAGCTGGTATCCCGGTGCACCCGCCCAGAGATGGCAGCAGTACTCCATATGGGGCCGAACTTGCGACTTGTAAAGTAACAACCTTTGCCCCACGTGAAGTACTGCTTTGCTCTGTTGAGTACACCAAGATTTTTGGATGCCAGCTTCACCTTATCTTGTAAATAAATCGGAACTGAACATCGCTGTAGATGTCGACGCCAAGGATCCCAATGCTCTTGGAAATGGAGAGGGGAATGTTCTGGAATTGTGGGACTACAGTGAATGGAGTTTTCTTAGCGGTGAGCACATTCACACTTGTGTCTTTTTAGGGTTGAATCGGACCAAGTTTTCCCCTTCCCCAGTCAGAGACAGTGTGGTCTCGATTTGAGATACAAGTTCTTCGCGGTTTTCCTCCACAACGGAACGAGGGATGTTTGCACGACCCGTGTAAAAAGCGTACTGTCATCTGCATAGCAATGTATGTTGTTGATGTCCAACATGTCATTGATATGCAGTAGAAACAGTGTAGGAGACAGCACAGAGCCTTGCAGGACACCAGCACTAATGTCCATGCTATCAGAGCAACTACCGTCAACTACGGTTCGTATGCGTCTGCCGGACAAAAAGCTAGCCCCCCATTTGCACAATCCCTCGGGCACTCCGTAAGATTGCAACTTCGATAGAAGACCCCAGTGCCAGACCCAATCGAACGTCTTTGCTATGTCCAGGCTACATGCCAATGCTTCCCCCTGACTCTCAATGGCTAGTGCCCAATCCGAGTGTCAAATACACTAGAAGGTCACCAGTCGAGCGAACGTGGCGAAAGCCATATTGATGGTCACTGACCAGGTTGTGTCTAGGTATCTTAGAAGCTGTGTGTTGATCACACGCTCCAGCACCTTGGAGAGGAGAGAGGTAATAGCGACAGGCCTGTAATTCGATGGATCTGATCTATCGCCCGTTTTGGGCACCAGGTGCACATTTGCAGTCTTCCATGTGGTAGGAAAGCGCGAAGAGTCTTTTGTGAATCGCCATACAGATGTTTTATGAAAATTGAGACATAAAATATTTTAAGGGTAGGTCTCCATATATTGAATGAAGAGATAAGAAATGTTTTTCACACACCCCATTATGAGAAGTAATTTTTTCTCTAACATTTATATTCAGCGATTAGCATTTGAAATTGCCTCCCCCCCTATAAATTTTCAGCCATATGATCTAAAAAAAATTATATAATGGTTGTTGTATGAAAGCAACTATTTTATTTAAATGTATTTATTTTTTTAAACATAATAGTCTTGGTTAAAATTTCCAAAGAAAGTGTGTAATTGTAAATATACACAAAAAAATTGAATTTATTACACATTTACCCCATTTTAAATTCTACAAATAAAAAGCTAACTAGGTACTATGGATGGTATTATTATTATTATTATTTATATTTAAACATATATTACAAACAAATATAACAAAACAAACAAATATAACAGCCTCATTGTCTTCAAACTTCAGCATCCACCCATGTGTAAGATATTATATTCCGTCTTCTGTTTATATTTTGTTAGTAATATTCTGTCACTTTATACTTTTGTATCTTTTTTTTGCCTTACTCTATTATATTATTAATTAAAAACAACATAAACTGAAGAGTTTTAAAAAAAACTGTCTTTCTAAATTCTATTTGGTAAAGTTGCACTTTAGGGACTTTCGTAAAAAATGGGAGGAATTTTTTTTTTTTTTACAATAAATAGCTATTTTGGGGCCTACAAATTAATAAAATATGGGCAGAAAACATTTTTTTTTTTTTTTGGGGTGCCCTTACAAGATTTCTGGGTAGAAATAAAAAAAAAAATAACCACGAAGGCTGGCTGTGTTGGAGTGCCCTAAAAAGACTTCTGAGTTTCTGGCAGTTCTTGTTAGGGCACCCCAACACAGTCAGGTTTACCGCCCCTATTTTATTAATTTGTAGGCCCCAAATAGCTATTTATTGTAAAAAAAAAATTTCCCGTTTTTGACGAAAGTCCCTAAAGTGCAATTTTACCTTTTATTTGCTGGACATATAATGATTCAAATAAAATATGAATGAAATTATGTACATTGGGTGTACAAAATGGGGTGCTAAAAAAATATTACATTCATCTGATGGCGCCTGGTTTTGTTTTTTCCTTGTGTACCTTTTATTAATTCTGACAGTGTAATTTACTTTACTTACATTTTCTGCTCAAGAATGTCTTTCAGATACTGATAATCTGCATAATCTCCTCCACATCCCAAAAGGATGAGATCATTTACTTTTTGAACACGAGGGCAGTCACGGAATCTTGCCAAGGAGCCGTAAGAACCTAACGTGTCAGCGGCAATGACGCAGCCTTTATCGAATTTGACGCCAATAACTGTTGCAGTAGTAGTAATAGGAGAAGCGGAGCTGCAAATATATAAACTCTATTATAAAATGCTAAATAAACTTTACTTAAATTGTAAATAAAAAACTTACTGAGCTTTGAAATTTTGGACTGGATGACTTCGTGGACCTAGAGCCGAGGGATTTGCAGGAAAGTTGTAGAACGCACCAGGAGATGGGCCATTTACCCAAAATGGTCCTGGGTTCATTGCATCTCCCATAAATGCCATTTTATATATATCTATTAAACTTTGATAATTAATGCACCCGGTACGTAAATAGCCAAAAAACAGTATCGATGACAAGCGGCTATTCAATTTGACATAACCATAGAGGAAACAAATACTGCGTAAGACATAACCACAGACTATATAGGGATCCGGGGACATAACCAATCAAAAAGAATGTATAACGTAACAAACTTTTCTGATCCAACGGTCAAGCATTAAAACTACAGTCGCCATATTAAAATGCTGTGAACTTACGCGACACTAGCGACAGACACTGGATCAGATAAGTTAGTTGCATTGTAACCAGTACGAACATTACCAATTCTTTTTTATTTTTTAAAAGGCATGGATACAAAAGTCCTTAAAATAATTTAGTGTCAGTGTTGCTCACCTTCCAATTTAACTGGTACCTTTATAGAAAGAACTAACCATAGTCATAGAAATCTGGACAGCGTATTTCCTAGCTCGTTGTGATAAAAAATTGGTCGCAAAAGTGTGACGGAGAAGACAGTTATACGCAGCGTCTTTAATCTGATTTTCAGTATATGTTATAGATCAATAAATAAGAAAACCATATAACGTGATTTTTTTGTCGTTTTTATAGATTATGGTACGGAACCCATTGTGCGCGAGTCCGACTCGCACATATTTGGTTATTTCAGCTATAAAAAAACTGCTTAAATTCTATTTAAATTAGGACATAGGAGCAGAAAAATACACTAGGTATTCATGAAACGCTTGTGAAAAATACCCCTAGTCCGTTATTTTGTGTACTATTGTCAAAGAATAAGGAGTTGTACTCAAACATAAAAGAGTAGTTTAACTAAGTTTTTCGTCCTGGTTCTCAAACATCAAACTTTCAGTAATATTATAATGCTGTGAACTAACGCGCACAGTCCTGGTTGATTGCACTGTTAAGACGCGTGCCGCGACGCTTGAACGGATTTGGGTACGACAACCCAGTGATTATCTTACCTTTAAATAAAGACCAAAGTGTTTTTATTGCTACCGATAAGTGCAACATAACTGCCATTATGTTTTTTATTCAATTTGCCCAAAGCTGAGAAATCGGTTAAAATTAACAAAACCCGGGTGCTTATTGAGAATAGTCTCGATTACGCCACGCCAGACTCTGGAATTCGAGAGAAAAATCTATGCCAGTATGTACTTTCACTGTTCTTGAGAGGTAAGACCTACTTGCATACATGTTTCTTTCGAATTACAGAGTCTATTGTACTCGAGACTTCTCCCAATAAGCTACCTTTATAGTGTTGGCCTGATGTCATAGCATTATGGATGAAATGATGATGTCATAGAATTATGTCATTTTGGTACCTACCAAATTTATTTCTCATTTAAAATGTCATTAAAACAATATATAATTAATTTACAAAAAGATCGTCAAGTATAAAAATTAAAATAAAAAAAGGAAAATGAAAGGCTTAGAAATATTCTGAGATAAAACATATCCTCAATTTCCGTCAACATGTGCTCAAAGTGACTAACATTGCATTTCAGGGGTTAGGCTTTGTTCTGCGCCATGCCGCTCCTTTGTCAGCCGAAGCTACATGCGCGCTTTACACTTCCCTTGTCCGGAGTGTATTAGTATCGAATACAGTGGTGTGGAGTCCTCATGAGAATAAATATATACTCATGATGGAACGCGTTCAAAAAAAATTTCTTCACTGTGTTTATAAAAAAAAATACTATTATTATCCGTTTTTGTATCCTACCCAATTTTTGCAGGGGCATTTAGGTTTCGACTCATTAGAATTAAGAAGATCTATGGCTTTAGTCAAATTCTTTGTGTATATTTTAAGAAACAAAATCGACGACATTGAATTGCTAGGAAGAAAATTAAAGTTATTTGCACCAGATTCATATTTAAGGATGCGCAAACGTCCGTTGTTTAAAGTCGCTGTATCCCGCACTAACTTGTACCGATTGTCGCCGATCCCGCGCGCGCACGCAGCACTGCGAGCTCTACTCGAGGCAGCACCACACTGTGATCTGTTTGTGACACCAGTGCCGAGATGTTTGAGTGTAAGAGCATGCTAGAACGATGTATGTAAGATTTCTTTTTCTTTTATTTTTGTCTTCTGTGTTTCGTTTCTATAAATTGTAAGAAAATTATATTGTAACGAATTGGTTTTCTGACCTGTAATGTTGCAATTCATATATTTAAATAAATAAATAAATGAATAAATAAATAAATAAATCCTTGCCCGGGACTCAAACTATCTCCATGCCAAATTTCATCTTAATCGGTTCAACGGCTTAAACCTGATTAGGTAACAGACTGACAGAAAGACTAAAGTTACTTTTGTATTTATAATATTAGTATGGAAGTATAGTTTCTTGATATACATATTAATTAAAATAGCACAGATCTTAAACACAGGAATAGAAGATAAAACAGATTTTTTGAGACCGAGCTCGGAAGGCTATTTATTTTATTCATTTTTTATTCCGGACAAAATACTCAACATATTTCATTTCAAAAGAGATTGTAACTTGTAGTCAGAAGTAATTTATGTCATATTTTTTTATAGGTCGTATAATGTTTTGAAACTATATTCGAATTGTTTGAAAGCGGACAGGTCGATATAGATAAATCGCTGCAATGTTAATTTTTGCGTCCACCACTCGGTATCTGGTTTGGGCTGGTGACACTTTTCGGCGCTTTTTTTGTCTTATTTTGATGAACCCGACATACATTGCTGGTCAATTCCAGATGATCAGAAATAAGTTTTAACTATTTCTGTCTTTTTGTGTTTCAGTTTTGGCATTTCAGCTTGGCAATAGGTTATTTTTGTACGTCAAAATAAAGTGTAGTAGTTTGTCTAATACAGTTTATTTTGTCACGACCCATAAAATATATTTTATGCTAGCCCGAGTTGTGCTGAACGACTTTAGCACGAGACGCCTCCTTTTCAGTGAATACTCCTGTGACAGGAGCTGAAGGGTGAGTCAAACATATATTTTTTCAATGTCGTCAGTTTTATATTTACAGTAATATATGAAGTGAGAAATTTTATGATTTAGGTACGTACTTAAAAATATATTATGCACTTATTAATATCTTTATTAATAATTGTAGTATGTAGTAGATACATGTGTTTTCGTTCAACTTCGCTATTATAAAACGGAACGGGACGAAACGGAACCGTTCATAGAGAGACGCTGCTTCGAACATTTAAGCTGTTAAAAAAGTAATTAAATAAAAATTACAAGCTTATTAATTGAGTTTTTATTTAAAATTATTTACGGGAAAAATGTAT
Source organism: Apoda limacodes (assembly GCA_946406115.1). Classification (NCBI taxonomy): domain Eukaryota; kingdom Metazoa; phylum Arthropoda; class Insecta; order Lepidoptera; family Limacodidae; genus Apoda; species Apoda limacodes. The sequence goes on from OX291540.1 coordinate 47,703,446, forward strand.
GTTTAATAGATTTCAAACTTGAAAAGGTATTAGGTATCATGCAATGATTACCATTTCGCCATTTCAAATGTATGGAAGCTGAAAACATCGATTTTCGAATAGATCCAGTTTATTTTATGAACCATTATTGATAGGAGAGAATTTGTTTAGCACTTTCAGGATCAATAATCAGTATTTATGATTATATCAGTGATGTCATGTATGGTTAAGAAATAATCGCGTGAGATCACTAAGCGTTTCCACCCTGTTTATTTATAATTTCTGTTACTTTAAAGCTTTTGGAGTATGAAGCTTTCAAAAGTATTTTTTACTGGTCGCAATTTTTTTTAAATAATTTCTGGTACGATGAGGAAAATGTTAATCGAATTCACGTCAGAATTTAATTACATGGCCTGTTTCAATCAACCAAGGTGATCTCTGTCAATTGCTTGCCGTCAACTATGTAATAGGGTTGAGTAAGAAGAGAATAATACGGATTGTACACTGTCCACACCAGTCTTACAAAGTAAGATTTTAACTCCTAGTGTATCTATATTGTATTTATCATTTAAAACTTTTTGAGACTAAATAAACGAAATTATTATTATAATATTACTGTACACATGAATTGCAACTGAAATCATTTGTCTGAGTTATCATTGTTTTAGAATTTTCTGTAAAGTATTTAGAAGGTTTTGCAGATTGTCTTGAGTACGTAGCAGATACCTGCGCAGTGCTTATCTATATATGAAGGTATTCATTTAGGATTAAACATAAATAAAATACTTAATATATGTGTACAATTCTCAACACCCCCCTCAATTTAAACTTCTAATAGAAATCAAAATTGCAATATTAAAACTCCACAAAAAACACTAATAAAAAAAATTTTAATCATACAACTTTCTGCAACAAAAAATGTTAGCTTTAAACCATGCCTAGTTTTTCAACAAAATAACAATGTTTTAATTTAGACTGAGACTTTGTAAATAAATCAGCTATATTCTCTTTGTTATTGACATAATGGACTGTTATTGTTTTAGAAGAAACTTTTTCCTTTATGAAATTATATTTTATATCAATGTGTATCGGACGCTTACCATTATCATTAGATTCTATTAGTTTTATAGCACTTTGGTTGTCTACAAACAATAAAGTATTATTATCAGTAATGTTAAAATCAAGCAACAGACGTTGTAAATGCAATAGCTCAACACAAGTATGAGCAGATGCAATGTACTCCGCTTCGGCAGTAGACGGACAGTGCTACTACACTTTGTTTTTTGCTAAACCATTAAATAAGATTGCTGCCATAAAATATCGCCGATCCACTAACGCTTCTCCTATCTATTTTGCAACCTGCCCAATCTGCATCACTGTTTCCAACAATTGATTTGTTATCTATGTTTTTCTTATATAAAACCAATTGGATTTAGTTAGTTTTAAATATCATTTAATATAATTTGTTTTGCAGCGTTCCATAAACTGCTTGTTGGTTTGTTCAGAAATCTACTAAGATAAGATACTGCAAAAGTTATATCAGGCCTACTTGTCACTGATAAATACAATAAACAACCAATTAGTTCGCGGTAAGGCTTATCATAAATGTAATGCCATACACAACATCATCCTTATTGTAGAGGTTCTAGCTACTGGCGAATAAACACTAAACGAATTTTCATTTGGAAACCCTTAGCTACTAACCTTGCCTTTTTCATTCCATCTTGCTTAGTACCAAATACCTATTTTGTGTAAATAGCCTTTTTTCTTGCGGCAATATTGTTTCTTCCCATGTTTCTAATTTTTCTAGTGAATCCAGCTCTTTATCAATAGCTGAACTCTAGTCTTCTCCTCGAGATAAAGCTTCTTTGTAGGTCATTGGATCACCGGTACATAAGCATTATACTATTTGACACTCAAATCCTGTAAAATTTTCGGAGGTTTCACTATTCTTCCAGAACGTGTTTTTACTACAGTCTCACTAGGCATTTCATAACTTACTATATTTCTGTGGTTTTCTGTACTTTCCTCAGTTTAATTCTCACAGTCTACCCCGTTGTTTTCTGTACGTTCTTCAATTGGATCCTCACATTCATAAAATATTTTACTGTCAGTTATCTTATTATTTACTACATTTTCTAGAAGTTTTATATTTTCGCTTGTTGTTTCTTTAAAAGTCCCTTCTGGTATTGATATTTTGAAATTCCTACAGTTTTCTTCATCTGCAAGTTCTCTTAACCTTTCTATGGTATATAAAATCATTTTCGTTAAATTTTACATCTCATTTTCATTGTTATTTTCTGGATTCCATAATCGATAGCCAGTTCTACCATAACCAACCATTCTCATTTCAGCAGCTCTGCTGCCCAATTTGTCTCTTTTCGGCAAAATTTATGCCCAGGTTTTAGAGCCAAAGACTCGTAGTTTTCCTAGATCTTTTTTGCAATACAAAATTTCTACTGGTGATTTAAATCTAGTTGCCGATGATGGTGACCTACTTAATTGATAAGCTGCATATTTTACACGATTACTAGAAGGAGAATATGGTCGTTTGTACTCTATTTTGATTCCTTTCTCATCCGCAAAAAAGGGACTCAATTTATTACAAGTGAATTCACCACCATTATTGCAACGTATCCTTTTGACTTTCTTATCAAACGCTAACTCAAATTTATGAATAAAGTTTATTAAGTTGTTTGTAGCTTCTGACTTTTGTTTTAACAGATAAACTACACAAACGATATCAGTATGTATCAAAAAAAAAATTCTAAAGATTTAAAAGGCCACCTGATAATTTTACCTTCCATACATGCTTCACAATGACTTTGATTGGTTGGCAGTTGCAGAATACCCAAAACTCATGAATTAACATGACCTAGCCTTTTATGCCAAATATCGGCCTCAGCGGAGTATACTGCCTCAGCTCGTACTGTCACATTCTGCACTTTACCCTGTAAAATATACAATCGTCATGTATTATATACCCAAATAGAGCATCGTGATAAAGTTATTTTAGCGAAATCAGAAGTAGAAAATATCTTATTTTTTTTTCTAAAAGTCTTTTTACGGATAGTAAATTGTAAGCTAGATCTCTGACAATTAATGCAGTTATGTTTATCATAACTGATTGGCAATAGATTTGCAAAGTTCCAATTGAATCAGCTAATAATTTTTGACCATTGGCAGTATTAATTCTGATTGGAATTTTTAATTTTTGAATATTTATCATATCTGTCTGATAGAAATCACTAATAAGATTTTCAGAAGCTCCAGAGTCTACAACAAATTACTCTTACACGAATAAAATCCCGTGTCTAGTATAAAAGCCATTTCATAGGCATCTACTTTATTATCCGCAGCCAAATTAGCATCCCAGGTGTCATGATGTGCGCTTTGTCCAAGCCGTCCCCTGCCCGATCTGACTCTGAATCGGAATTCACTGGTAAAATATCGCGATGAACGACCTCTACACTGATTGACATAATGACCTTTACATTACTTTACTTTACATTTGTGACATATTATTTTCGCTGGAAAAGCAGTATTGCCCATATTTTCAGTTTCGTTGTCTTTGAGCTTTAATTCTGCATCTAATCGGGAAGCTTTAGTAAGATCAAGAGTTAGCCTATCAGCTTGTATTGTTTCAAGAGCCGTAGTTATGTTGCTATATTTCTCAGGTAAAACAAGCAACAGATGAATAATTTTGTCAGCTTCGTCCATCGGTGACATTGTTTCTAAAGTATTCAATCGTAGAAAGAAATCCTGTAGACTTTCTTCAGTATCGCATTTCATTGATATTAATTTTTTCTTTAAATGATATTTATTTACAATGCTTTTTCTTTCAAAACCGTGTTCTAATGTAGATATCATAGCATTTGCAGTGGTGTATTTCTTTATATACTGTAAATATTTTTCGCATATATACTGCACAATTACATTTCGTGCTTTTACATCTTAGATCTTATCATCCGCTTTTAAATCTTTTGAAGACAAAATTACTAAAGTAACTGTCAACTTTTAGCTATGGCATATGAGAATTTTCAACTGTTGACGAAGTCATAATTAGGTATTATCCATGCACGCCCATAACCTCTTGAGGACGTACCAGATACCTGCGCAGAGCTTATCTATATATGTAGGTATTCATTTAATATTAATCATAAATAAGATACATTTTGTATGTAATCCATAACAGAATAATATATTCTTGTTTTATATAGTGACAGTAAACAACAACACCATAGACAATACACCAAGGAGGTAATATATGTGTACAATTCTCAACAGATTTTACTCTGCAGAATAGCAGCATCGTTGGAAATTTAAACCTGGTAACACTGCCTCTAGTTCCTTTTCTTTTTCTGCAGAAAATTTGAAACAACAAAATGTCTAAGAGAGGTTTGTTAATTGTAAAATATCTTTATTAATCCTATTTCTACAGCTGTAAAAATTTGTATTGACTTGCTATTTCTTAAACTACTTGTATTTCTGTGAAGTTCCTACATTTATTTCCTTTATAGATTTTTATTTGCGTTTTTTATAGATGCTTTTGTGATCAGTGACAAACATGATATTCTTCTATTTTAAGGACGTGGTGGTTCTGCGGGAGCAAAATTCCGCATATCTCTTGGTCTTCCTGTGGGGGCCGTCATTAACTGTGCAGACAACACAGGTAAAACTATGATGTTATTGCAACGTAACCTCAAATTCACACACGCTTAGTGGTCTTGGACGATTTATGATGATACTAAATTCATTTTCTGTTATTGATATACGATGATAATTACCTTGGCTGTGTCTGAAATCGTCCTTTTTATTTTCCCTTCTGATTTTCCTCATATAACGAATAGGGCTTTGAATAGTATACTTTTTTATTGTCTAACTATTGTATGTATTTAGGAATTCTTTAACTTTAATTAAGTTTCAAAAAAATGTTTGTTTGCTTTTGAATACTTATAACGATATTTCAAGAAAGTTCAATAGGAAATTTGCTATAGCTATCGGGCTTCTGTTAGTTATCCCTGTGGAAACTTCTGGGGTAAAAGTTATGAGTTGGATTTTGAACTGTTTTTAATTGCGTAAAAATCGGTTGTAGTTAGTACAGATTTAGGTGCTGACTACAACAGTACCTCTCTAGTTAGTTAGTTAGTTGGACTTATGTTTTCCGCACTTAGGCTCATAATAGGGCCATTGTACGTAGGTAACCAATACCTGTCATTGGTTACTCATACCATCCCAGCTCAATCCAAAAGTTAAGGAGGCTTAAGTACCACTGCAATTAAAAGGTAATGCACTGTTATGATGGGGCTTCACCTGCATGTAATGTCATCAGTTTGCACTTTCTTGGACATAGTATGCAGATATGACTGGGTGTTAGGATGCTAATGACATAGCTCAGGTAGCGGTAACTTTCAATGCACCAATGAGATTTAGCACATTGTTGGGTCAGAGTAACTAAAAGGGGGCACAAGGGAAAAAGCCCCCTTTTGTACACCCTAACCCATTGTTGTGGCCACACCTGCTGCAGTAATTTGGTACTGTGAATGTGACAAATGTGGACACATGGCATTTATTTTAAGTAAATGGTGAAGTGAAGTAATGATGTAGTGGATGAATGAAAAATGCATTGAGTTCTTAAAAGCTCTCTGTACTGAACCATGCTTGTGGGATCTGAGGGAAAAGTCACACCCAAATTTAAAATACTTGGCAGACAAAAATCCTAACCTCAAAACATGAATATTCTGAAAACCAAATGTGACATGCTGTTACATAGGCTGGTTAGAGCTTTGACATTTTAGTATTCAATGCAAAAATAGTGGATGTGAAACTTTTAAAAATCATACAAAAAGTACCAAGTAGAATTTGTGCAAATTAATTCTGGCTGCAGTGTAAATGTGTTTAATAGATATGTAGTTCCTTTTGTTTTTACCAAAGCTAACAATCTTTTACTTAAATCTTTTCTTTTTCATAGAAATGACTAGGTTCCATAGTAGATATATCTTGCTAGAATGAGGAAACATGAATTGCTTATAACTTACTGATGAAAATCGTAGAAGTCTAATATACAAATAATTTTGAAGCACTAAAAATTAAATGTTATTGTGACATAAGTACATATTTTTATATAATGTAAAGAAATGAAAAATTTATTAAAATAATCATAAATTTGTCTGAAATTTTGCTATTTTGCACTATTTAACCTAATTTTATTTGGGTGCTAATTGGGCACATTTATATACAAAGATGAAATTCAGAAACTCTCGGAGGACACTAGTTTTTTTGGAAAATAAATAAATTCATTTCATACAAAATCAGCCATTACACAACAATAAATATCAACAAAAACAGAACACATGAGAGTAAAAAATAACAAAAAAATAACATGTTGCTAGTATTCAACAATTGAGTACTTACTCCATAAAGTAATAATTGATAAAAAAAAAATCTCACTAATATATTAATTACTACTTATTTAGTATAGTCATGGCAACCCACTTTGGAACATGAAAACTTGAGCTCAAAGCCAAGCGGAGCACATGAAACTTAGTGTGCGAAGCCAAGCGGAGCGTGCTGCGGTAGCGGCCGGTGAGGGCCAGAATCAAATTGTACCTGTGTTACTCAGATCAATAAACCAGTGTCTACCCTGCCTCCCTTACTCCTGCCAAACAATTCTAAATTAGAACAATTTGTTTCTGGCACTTCGCCGGCCTTTGCCGCGGTACGCTTTGCTCGGCTCGTGCGGTGTTCACTACGTATCGTAATGGCTCGTCGCTTTGCTCCTCACCACCTTATTTGGCAAGGTTTGGATCCGCTGCCAGTTTTTTTATTTTATTCGAGTATGAAAATATGCTTTTCTATCGATTAAAATTAGAGAAAAGTAAAATCAATTGAATCTTGTGTTTATTTTTTTCTTCAGACCGGCAAGTATTTTCGTGAAAAAAAAAATTTTGTATTTTAAATGTTGGTGTGTAATGGCGGATTTTGTATGAAATCAATTTAGTTTTTTTCGTGAAAATCTAGTGTCCTCTGAGAGTTTTTGAATTTTACCTGTGTATATAAATGTGGTGTTATATCAGTTAAAACCATTGTTACGTAAAAATCTCCTGAACCGGACAACATAAGTAACGAAACCCTAAAACTAGCAGCACCGATCTTAGTTACTCATATGGTACATCTCTTCAACAACATACTACAAACAGGTCAGGTACCTGTCCAATGGTGTAACTCAGATACAATACTACTGTACAAAAAAGGAAATTCTCTAGATTTAGGTAATTATAGACCCATCAATTTACTATCTAGCCTAAACAAACTATTTGCATCAATAATTTCAAGTAGAATCTAACATAATATTGATAACCAACAACCAATTGAGCAAGCAGGATTTCGATCAGGGTACTGTACAATTGATCACATACACACAATTGAACAAATAATAGAAAAATATTCAGAATATAGCAAACCTCTTTACATAGACTTTATTTACTACTCAAAAGCTTTTGATAGTATAACTCACAGCTCTATATGAAAAGCACTCGAGGCCTGTCACATAAATAAGATATATAAACATCCTAAAGAATGTATACTCAAGATGTGTAAGCAGAATTAAACTTGAGCCAAAAAGAAACACATTTGAGATAGGTAAAGGCGTCAGACAAGGAGACCCCCTGTCGCCAAAACTTTTCATAGCAGTACTTGAAGAGACATTCAAAATAGCCTTTATCAACTACTCAAAAGCTTTTGATAGTATAACTCACAGCTTGAAAAGTACTCAAGGCCTGTTACATAAATAAGAGATATATAAACATCCTAAAGAATGTATACTCAAGATGTGTAAGCAGAATTAAACTCAAGCCAAGAAGAAACACATTTGAGATAGGTAAAGGAGTCAGACAAGGAGAACCCCTGTCGCCAAAACTTTTCATAGCAGTACTTGAAGAGACATTCAAAAATCTTAAATGGAAGAATAAAGGAATTGTAATACTGCACCAACGCCTAACCCATCATAGGTTCGCAGATGATATTGCAGTCTTTTCAAACTGCCTCAGATATAAAAGAAATGCTACAAAATTTGGATAAGGAAAGCAAAAAAGTAAACACATGAACCTCAGCAAAACAAAAGTGATGACAAATAATACTAAGAATACAATATAATTAAAAAAGAACAATACCATACTGGAATATGTAGACGATTAGATGCCAACAGAAAGAATCAAGAAATAGACAGAAGAATAAATTCTTCCTGGAAATAGTTTTGGGCACAAAAAGAAATTCTAAAAGGTAAATAGGACCTAAGTTTAAAAAAAACAGTTATAGACACCAGCATACTGCCCTGTTAACAATATGGTAGCCAAACATGGACATTTGCTGACAAAATAAAAAATGAAATAAGATCATGTCAGCATGCAATGGAGAGAGAAGCATTTTAAAACTAAGGAAAATACACAAAGTCCGAAACGACGTCATCAGACAGAAAACAAGAGTGATAGATGCAGTAGAGTATGCTTTAAAGCTTAAATGGACATGGGCAGGACATATTTCTAGGCTCAAGGACAACAGGTGGACACTGGGAGCAACTAGATGGCAAGGCCCAAAGGGCAAAAGGAAAAAGGCAGTCCAAGAAAACGTTGGGTAGACGACATTACCACAGTCGCTGGCACCAAATGGATTCAGACTGGCCAGGATCAGGAAAAGTGGAAAAAATTGGAGGAGGCTTTTACACGTAAGGGGTCCACATCAACAACATAGAACTAACAATAGTTTCTTATTTTAAATACAAATAATCTATCAAAACTAACCAATATAAGCATATAAGAAAATTATTATTTTTCTAAAATGTTAAATTGGGATAAATAAAAAGCTTTATTACTATTTTATTAGAAGCTTGTCGACTGAGTTAGTAAATTAGGTGATAATATATAAATCTGTGGGACAAGTAAAAATAATTCTTGTTCTTTATTTGATGGTCTCTTTGGAATATTCAGGTGGCATTTGAAAAACGGAAAATTAGTTTATTAGATGTTTTCTCATTTTCCTGTGGCTAAGTTTAAAAAAAAAAGGTTGGTTTCCGTGGCCAAATAAAAAAAACTATGGCTTGACTTATAATTCCCCATTATATTTAAACATAGCTGGTGAAAAATTTTTAGGATTGGATTTTTATTTAACATGTGTAATTGTCCAAGAATAGATGCTTAAGCTGCTGGCACTTTATATAGTTGGCCTGTGTAATGTTCAAAGTTGGACACAGATAAATTTAATCTTAAAAAAATTTGTTTGCAAAAAGCATAGTAATGACCCAGTAGGTTTGCTTAGAGGATATGAGAAATTACAGAACAATAAGTCTGATGTCAAATATATATAAACTATTCTCATTGAAACAATTAAATTAAATCAGAACAGATATAGATAAAAATCAACCACCTGAACAAGATTTATGAAAAACTTCTCAACAACAGACCATATCCAAAGTATAAACATGATAATAGAGAAATGTTATGGATATCAACTACCACTATACACACTATACCACACTATACTATACCACTATTCACATGACTATTTGACAAGCACTAACAGAACAAGAAATTCACCCTGGTTATATTACAATAATAAAAACAGCACAGCTTGGGTCAAAACTAGAGACACTGGGGCACAATTTCAATATCTGCTGTTGTGTGCGCCAAGGAGATCCAATGTCACAGAAGCTTTTCTTAGCTGTGTTTCAATCAATTAAAAAAAAAATTGGATTGGTACGAGAGAAAGAAAGGATTTTTTTTACCACTAAGGTAGCAAACAAGCACACGGTCCGCCCGAAGGTAGTACGAGAAGCATACCTATCAATCTTGAGATTTGCCGATGACCTAGTTATTTTAGCAACAAGTGCTTTCAAATTATCTTACGTTTTGCAAGAACTAAACACACAAAGCCTAATAGTTAGTCTACAAATGAACGAGTTAAAAAACGAAAGGCAAATTCAAATTCATATTCAATACAAATTGTATTGAAAACCCAGTCCAAATAGAAAATGCAACCCTTGAATATGTTAATGAATATTTTTACCTTGGAAAAATAGTATCTTTTAAAGATTGCACATATAGAGAAATCGAGAGAAGAATAGGAATCACATGGAAAAATTACTGGACAATGAAGAACATGTTCAAGGGAAACCTTCCAATAAAACTGAAGAAAAATGCTTTCAATAACAGCATTATCCCTTGTCTGACATATAGGTGTCATACATGGTCAATAACAAAAAATGGGACTGCAAAGGGCCATGGAAAGAAGCATTCTGAACATGAAACTTAAAGACAGAGTCAGAGCTACGAAATAAAGTAATGGATGCAGAAAAATTTATCTTAATGAAAATCCAATGGGCTGGAGACATTGCTAGAATGACTATAATGTACCTTACCCTTTCCTCCTCCCCTAATTTAATGAGCCAAATAATTACCAAATTAAAACCAATTCTTAATGGGAATAGTGTTAATTGGGAGAGGGTACCCCATCCTCTTGCCCAAACGATTTTTAATTTCTACTGAGAGGGTATTACTTAAGGGATTATACATTGCAGTAAAATTAATTTTTAAACATAATAAAAAAAATTATTAATAGGATAATTAACATAACTTTTACTAATACCATATTATAATACATTCAAGGAGCGAAGAACTTATATGTCATTGCGGTCCAAGGTATCAAAGGTCGCCTCAACAGACTGCCAGCTGCAGGGTCTGGTGACATGATTGTAGCCACAGTCAAAAAAGGAAAACCAGAACTCAGGAAAAAGGTATTTGGTTTTGTTTAATAAAATTTAGGGTTTTAAATCGTGCATTCCATTGAACAATCAGTTCTTTTGCAATTTTACTATTTAAAATATGTAAAGTTGTCTTAAGAATTTAGGAAAAGTGCTCAAGTATAACTGCACTACTGCAAAAATTTATATCCACAGCCCTTGAAGCTGTAAAAAAAGGGTCTTTTGCAGGGAATTCGAAGATAGAGCAGTCTTTTTATTTGTTAATTTTTTACTATGTATTTTCTTAGTGAGGATCGACGACTAATTTTTTACGCAATGTTTTACGAATACCTGTTAAAGATTATAAAGCAGAGACTCATGAACACTAAATTTGGAAGAATAAGCAAGTAACGACGCGCAATATCTAAACATTTCACATCAAAATAACCCTTACAAAATGGCGATTCGCTATAATTTATGTATTACACAATGATGCTAGGCTAATGGGTCTTTCTAATGCCTTATCGAGTTTGACAAGAAACCAATTAAATAAACTAACTAAAAAAATCAAGTAATTATAGATATACTGGCAGTATATTTTGGTGATTTTTTTTTTGCATTCACAAATAAATCAAAAACTATGGGGTACTTTTCGTTGGCCTAGAATCATGAAATTTGACACGAAGCAAGGTCTTACATTACAAATATATTTAAAAAAACTGGATTCGTTAATTTGTAGTTATAACACTTTAAAAAAAGTAAGACCCTTGCGTAGAGGTTTTTAAGTTGAAATTAATATCAAATACTAAAGTATACATTTACTTACAGTTGTAAAAAAATCAAGCTTCCAAGTCAATGCTTTTAAAAAAACATGGTCATTTCTGTTACTGTGTACATATTGTGACAAAAATAAATCAAAACCAATGTGGTACTTCCTGTTGACCTAGAATCATGAAATTTGGCAAGTAGCAAGATATTACATCACAAATTTAGGAAAAAAATTAAAAACTGATCATAAACCTGTGAGACTTGGTCTCATGATGGAAGAACTGTGTACATATAATAAGTTTGTATAGATCTCTTGTTTTGCGAGCCAAACTCGCACTTGGCCAGTTTTTTTTCTGTATAGTCTATACTCGTTTACAGCTCCTGTAAAGATCTTCAAATTATATTTATAAAGATGCACATAAGCTCAGTGTATTCCAAGAGTTTGACAGTTAAATTTATTTTCTTGGACCCCGGCTTAATAATACTTGGCATAATTTTTAGCATAATTTCAGTTTATCATGAAGAATAACCAAGTAGAATTTTAGCTAAAACTTCAATAATCATCAAACAAGCAAACATAATTTCTTAAACATAAAAAGCATACATTGAGATTCAGGTTCGCTTTGGCTCGCTGTTGGATGCTTATAAACAATTTAAACTTTTCTTTATTGCAAAATTATGAATTACAATTTTAAAGCAAAGAAATTACATACCTCAAAGTTTGCCTGACTTACTAGGCTCAATTTTTATTTTTGAAGTTGGATTTTATTTTAATTTTACCTATCTTAGAATTGTCATGCTCAGTGCAATACCATAGAAACTTATCCTGTGAAAGCTTAGGTTATGGAATAGGCTACCTGATGAGGTTTACGTTGGAGAGTTCAATATGGGGTTCTCTAATTAGAAAGGTTTGTAACACATGAGCAATACCCCAACTGTAAGTGCCCATAGCCTACAGTACAGCCTATAGGAGGCAGTCTGTATTCTTTTTACCATCTTTGTGGTATAAAAAACCTAAGAATTGCTATGATGATACGCCAATGGTTTCGCTTATTTTAGTACTGATTGTTTTTTGCAATTTGTTGATACGCCTTGGCTGACTGAGCAATTATTCTTAAAACCAAAACCAGCTTTAGGAACTTGAAATTTGACATGCAGGTTATTTGTACCATATAGGAATTTACTAAAAAAGGATATTTCAAAATTCAATCCCTGAGGCTAAACAATTTTATAAACAATTTTTAGCAGTTGATAAACAAGAAGAGAAATATTGTTGAATGATATGTAGTATAGGAGTTTACTTTTCTGCTCATTTTCAGGTAATGCCAGCTGTGGTGATCAGGCAACGAAAACCATTCAGAAGGCGGGACGGGGTGTTTATTTACTTCGAAGACAATGCAGGTGTCATAGTGAACAACAAGGGTGAAATGAAAGGTTCAGCTATTACAGGACCAGTAGCGAAGGAGTGTGCGGATTTATGGCCCCGTATTGCATCAAACGCCAGTTCAATAGCCTGAAACATCTTAATATATGGTTAAAATAATTTGATGTTTTATTTAGTCCTCTCTTAAGTCACAAATGGCGCATAACTTAAATTGTAGTACTGTATACTTTATAAAATATTGGTAGTTCTTAAAAAGTTAGCTTAGAAAGCAAGACAATTTCTTTCACTTTTTAAAGAACAAGGGGTTACAAATTATTTTGCCATCTCATTAACTGCTTATAACATCGCATTAGGATCCTTATTGTCATAGATTATTTAGAAGACAAGGTAAAGCTGGCGTCCATAAAACTTTGTGTACTCAACAGGGTGAAGCAGTACTTCACCTCGGGGCTAAGGTTTAAGTCCGGCCCCACATTTACTACTGTAATCTCAGGGCGAATGCGCCTTGATACCAGCTTGGACCGTTGAACTTTATTCAACGACGAGTTGAAAGTATTTCCCACAATCCAAATTAACCCTTCAGTCTGAGAGAACCTCCCTGTGTGTGTTCTATCGCTTGTATAATGGGATGTGTTCTGAGTTAAAAATCATTTGGATAACTATACGAAATCATAACTAAACGATTTTTTTTTTTGTTTAATCGTTAACTTGGCCGGTTTTTTTGTAATTTAATTCTCGATTTTAATATAAAATTAACTATACTATTTTTTTCATGTTTAATCGTTAACTTGTCTGGTTTTTTTGTGTTTTGATTCTCGATTTCAATATAAAACATTTAAACGGTGCCATGGTCACTACCTTTAAACGTATTTATCAATAAACGTAAACATATGTATTTCTCACGCGGGGCAAGAAATAGAACACCTAGTAGCCACATAGTACCTAAATATATGTCGAAATATATCTATACAAATAAAATGCTTGTCCTGAATGACCGTCTTGATCCGTCATCAACGCAGTATAAACCGCTGGTCGTAGACATGAAACATGCAGGGTGTGTTCTTTGTATGACGTAGGCATCCGATAAGAGTTTTAAGACATGTTTGAAAACTCAGTTCAATTTTATTCAAAAAAGGTTGAAAACAAGCAAGTGCTCTTCAAAATTGGAATGTCTCGAAAGTCACCGTACTATATTGTACCTCTTTGAAGGTTTCTAAGCTTAGAGGCTATGCACTTAAAGGTGTTTGATTTTTGTGTATATCTATCTATATATATAAAAAATACGTGTCACGTTGTTTGTCCGCGATGGACTCCTAAACTACTGAACCGATTTTGATCAAACTTCGTAACTATCTGTTATTTGATCCAACTTAAAAGATAGGATAGTTTTTATCTCGATCTGTTAAGTGCGAGCCGGACTCTGGCACTTTAGATAAAAACCAACTTTCGCCGGGTTACAGAGGGACGGCAACGGAACAACGTTCGCCGGGACCGTTAGTAATACTTATAGTTTTCTTTTTCTACCTTTATAAATATAAAATGCTTTGTCCTGACGGATCAATGCACAGCCTAAACCGCTGATTTTGTATGACGTATAAGAAAGGGTCGAGTGCGAGTTGGACTCACACAATAAGGGAAAACCAATTGCAATAAAATTTTGGTAAGTTGTTATGCACACGCCGGAGGTTTCTAAATTAGTACAACACACAATATGTTGGTTCGGCAGTTGTTTTAGAAAAAAAAAAGGTCAGCTAGTCGTAATATACATTGCTATTATATAGTTTCAGTGTATAAAGTCGATTACAATATAAATGACACTACTCGTTTTCTCGTGGGACTAATGGGACAAGTAAATTTATTATAGTTGTGTGTGGTGCAGGGATATTTCGGTATCTGTAATTTCCGAAACACGTATAGGTAATTACAGGAATTAACAAAGGTCACATTATCATTTGTGTGAAAAGTATCATTTCGGTAAATTTGTTTTGAAAATTACTAATATTAAAATCTTGGAGAAAGGTGGCTCGCACTTGGCCGGTTTTTTCTTAATTCGATTTAGATATAGTAAGAATAACAGCTTTTAATTTTTAATGACAGTAAACTGTTAAAGTTGTAAATATACTTTACAGTACAGTATGTCTTAAATGTTAAGTAAGAGTACCTATTATATTTTATTTTTTACAGTAGAAAGGGTAAGAAGCGACAATTTACTATAAACAATATTTTAAATTGGATTTAATTGAACTCAAGTCCTTGGTCGCTAAATTTATTTATATACAAGCTTTTGCCTGCGGTTCCACCCGCCCTAAATTCAGCTTTTAAGCAACTCCTCAATTATAGAAAAACTCATACTTGACGTTTTAAAGTAGCCTTCCTTCCCCGGGACTCAAACTATGTCCATGCCAAATTTCATCTTAATCGGTTTGAGCGTGAAGAGGTGACAGATAGACAAACAGACAGAGTTACATCCGCCAACCATTTTGTAGCGATAAGGCTATATTTTCATTTTTTTTTGTCAGATTCATATCAGCGACCTCGAAAGTCCTCAAGATATCAATAAATATAATAATTTAATCAACTTCAGTAACAGGGGGTGTAAACCAAAATCTATATAGTATCGTAGAACATTTTTATTATATTCGTATAATAAAGCTATCCCGAAAATATCGAGATTCCAAATAATTGGTTTACGTATCGAATAAGGGTAAACAATTGCAAGGCAATTCATCAACGTAAATCTATAGTTTCATCGAGTTTTCTCATCAGATTTGTAGTCAAAGAGCGACCTCGAAAACTTCTAAAATATCAATTTCAAGACGCTTCCCCGATAACTCAGTGTGACAAAAAAAACCTTACAGTGTCTTGGTTCCACTAATGGGTTCCAAGGGGGTCATTAAACCCCCGGATAGGGCTGGCAAAACTGGCAAGTGTGTGGCGAAAAACGCTTAATGCGTTATAGTTCAAAAAAATAAGATAGCCTCTTGTATTTGAGCTCGTTGGATTTTACTTTTCAAGTACTAAAATCCTAGGAAGGTGAGTTCCTTAGGAGCTCCTAAACTTAGCAAGATAGCCTAATCACGTTTAGGCTCGTTAATTGTGACAAGAAGGTACCATAGACCTAGGTAGTGTCAAGGCTGGTAGTATAATGTTACAAAAGTATCTAAGCTACTAACTCTAAACATATTAAAAAAATATAGATTATACACAGGCGAATTGAAAAGTTATTATAAGTCAGTTTTCGGCATGTCACATCGCACTTCCACACACCGACCCGCGCGCACTCACACTGAAATAGTTTACATGTAGGTACATGTGTGACGGCCGGCGAATAATGGGAGGCGATAAGCCCTCAGTCGGGAGATTTCCTAGGGACATAACAGTATGTTTTTTTCCAAGAGTATTTGGATTCCTAAAGTCCTTGAATAATACTCCCGGTAAACAATAATAACCAAGTGCTCTACATCAGTCCGTAAGCTTGTTTGCCACTTTGGTTACATATAATATTTAAATTAAGATATTAATGACTTATTATTTCGAACTAAATATTAGTAATTAACAGAGTAGTGCAGTGGTGGCCTAGGGGTTTCGATATCACCTTGCGTCCCGAGTGGCGGAGATTCGAAAAGCACGAGTACCACTAAGTCTTTTTCTTAATTTCTCAAGTACCTACACTGAACCTACATTGATTATTTACACAACTACTGGCTTAACGGTGAAGGAAAACAACGTGAAGAAACCTGCATATGTCGGTGTGTGAACTATGGCCCCCAAATAACCCTCGTTAAGTGTAAGCCATGCCCTAACAGTGGGAACATATAAAGCCTGATAAGAAGGAGGAAATTAACAGTCAAACACGTGCGTGAACAATAAATGGTGAAAAGATGAAATCATACTGTAGGTAGGTAGGTACTAGGTGCTTTAGAACACAATCATCATATACATAACCGACGCGATACCTTGCGCTCACGCTCTGACACGGAGCGAGTACGACCTAGAAGCATAGTTCAACTGCCTGATATTTATTTACCGATTTAATACCGGTATTTATTTAGAGAAATATTATTTATAAAAAAATAAGTTTTCTCGAAGTTGCCAGATAGATCAAAAAAGTAAGGTTAAGTTACAGGCTTAGTAGGAATTATTGTTTTCTACCTTATGCTTTTTAGATTTGGGTAAGTATGCCCATATATCAATGCTTAATTTGTGAACTAAGCTCTATGTTGACTTTAATCATTGCATAGGTATTTTAAAACTGACTGAATGAAGCGAAATATTTGAAAATAAAAAACTTCTGTGTCGTTATTTATTAAAAAGCTTACGTAGATGTTCCGGCAAAAATCATTTTTCAAAAAAAAAACCAATACATTTATGGCGAGTTACAAAGAATAATGGAGAACCATTTTAGAACTTTCTCCTTTATACGAAATGTTTTATAAATTGTAGAAAAATCTACAAATTATAAAACATTTTTTATACCACATAAAAAGTAGAAATTGATGATAGACACTTATTACTGAAGTCACAATTCAATGCCTAAAAACTCTTGCGACAGTTTGAAGCCATTGACAACACCAGTTAGAAGTACAAAATAGAAAACCAATAAAAATGAATCACTATCGCCTCTTTTTGTGACCTTTAGTAGGTCCTTTGACAAAGCACCAGTCGACTGAAATAGCTTGGCCAAGAATATCAGCACCATCCAACGCTTCGCGGGCACTCTGTAATATAATTGAAACATTTGTTTAATGTTCAAAGTCAATTTAATATAGGACAGAGGTAGAATATCTGCTAACTGGACACAGCCACCATGGATGGCATAATTCAAAAAAATGAAAAACAAACCTAATATGTACAATGATAAAAATTGTTCCAGTTTAATTTAAAATTATTGTTCCAGTAAGAAATATTTTATAGTCAATCATATTTGATAGACAGCTACATATTATCTTTCATGAAGAATATTTCAGGTTGTACATGTTTTAGGAGATTAATATACTAAAGTACATTTTAGGTTTATTGTATTCAGTCATTATTTTTTAACTGCTGAATGTTAGTAAAGAACACTGACCAAGCAAAGCCTGGTAACGAACACTGCTCAGACTAAGCCAAATATTGTGGGAACAAATCTAATGTTTTTTAACTTATCCTATGCCGCACAAGCAGATTACATGCCCAAATTTACGTGTAATATAATAATAAATCGCTCACACACTGGCCAAATTGGAAACACCAGTGCCATAGGGTATAACTAATTTAATGTTGAATTCTACTTACAACGCGCGCAAAAAAGTTCACTTCAAATAACCAGACAAGGGCGTGTCGGGTAATCAAGTTAAGGTTCCGTAGAAAGATAATTATTGCGAATATCTTAAAAATAACCAAACAGATTTTGTTCAAGGCAATTTTTGTTGGATATATTTATAAAATCCTGTAATCTTTACTATTTTATATTAATATTTTTATTTCTTGAACAAATGGTATAAAAATTTGACCTCAAACTTTCTTCAAAACACAATAACTTGCAACATATAAATCTTAAAAAACTTATTTCTACAGCTTTTTAAAAACCAATCCAAAGGCACCATACATGATAGGCATGATAGAGAGGTGTGACATAGAAACAAACGAGCATATGGACAGGATGAAATTATAAGGGTTACGTTTTTATTATATGGCTAGGAACCCTAAAAAGGATACATGCTTATCAAGATTCCAATTCAGAACAGAACCCTTGTATTGTATTTCAATGCCAACATTTATACCATACGCAAATAAGTTGTTATTATACACTGTTATTATTGATACTTACTGCAGCCTGTTTATAGGTCTCATATTCAACCAATGCATAGCCTTTTAGGAAACCTGTGCGTCTATCTAAGTTTAAGTGGATGTTCTTGATCTCGCCGAATTCTGAGAACTGATTCTGTAATTTAAGCAAACTAGATTTATTTTTTTCTATAAATATGTTAAAAAAGAATATGGATATATCTGTTAGGTACAGACCAGATCGAAAATGACTTTTTGACTCAAAGATGCTTAATATTCAGTTATAAACAATGTGCGTGTAGATAGTGTATTACTAGATACTACCTATTAGGCACCTATATCTCTACATGTCTTTTTGGCACACTGCATGACAGTAATTTAATCAATTTCGAGTTAACAATTCATTTTCGATTAATGTCTTAATACTTTCATTTGGTTTTTAATAAATAATTTATATATCATAAGCCCAGAGCTATGTTTGATACCTGAATATCTTCTTCTTGTGCCTCTTCATGTACATTGCTCACAAACAATATCCAGCCCTCCACCGACCGTTGCGGACCTGGTGTATTGCCATCACCTTCAGGAGCTAAGCTGTCATATCTAAAACATTAACAATATATTTTATGGATTTAATTGTAGGCATTAAGTATATAATGATTAATGATTTGTATGTATGACCCAGTTATTACAGATATAGCCTCGGCCGGATCATTACAATTTTTAAATATAGGGTATATGTGACCACAAAAATAAAGATACAAAAAATTTAAAGTAGGAAATCCCGGATAAATGACATTTGGCAAAAGGAACGTTAGCGAAATGTACTGTCAATATACACATATAAAAATTGCATTCATTAAACAGTAGTTCAGATGGGGTTAATGGTGACTTTGAACTGACATGGTTTTTTTAAGAACTGCCCAATGTGTTGGGTTACATTGGATTGATCTTCAAAAATAAAATTGAGTATTTTAAGAAACATACTTTATCTCTTAAAATATATTTTGCAACAGCTTTTCCTATCGCTACCCACATTAGACAATACAATCAAATATTTAACAATTATTTTACAATAAGAATCATCAAGACATTTTCACCACTAATATGATACAGCTTTAGGGACATGGGAATCCTCATATAATTAGTTATTTGGTGCCTACTATCAGTTAGGACAACAAATCTCTCTAAATTAGACACTTACTACTCAATATATTGCTGATGATGCTCCATAGGGAGGGAAATATTTCGAAATAAATTGTTTTTTATTTATTTCTTACAACTAATTTAATACAGTTAACTGTTAGAGTAACTCACTGCATTTATACTGAAAGGAACTCTGCAAAGTTTGTAACCAGGAATTTCAACAGATAATGGTCCAAGAAGAAATTAGGATTAAGATCGTGAATATTGTCAAATGCAGAATTATTTATATAATTATTTTATCGGAAACTGTATATTAGATACAAATGTGCAGAGGGCATGGGTTTGATTCCTGCACTGGACAAACATTTATGTCATAATATAAACATTTGTGTTTATCTTGAGTCTGGGTTTATTTATTATGTATATGTATGTATTTACAAAAAAAAAGTATTATTCATGTATTTATATCCGTTGTCTGGTACCCATAGCACAAGCTTTGCTTACTTTGGGGCCATATGGCGATGTGTATATTGTCCAAGAATATTTATATTTACATTTATAAATAAGTAGAAGTAATAGTAATACAACTAAATACTAAAATGTATGTAGTGGCTACAAAAAACATACTATTTGAGTTCAGTTGGTTTTGCCGATGACACAGCCTTCCTCTCAAGTAACAATGATATACACATGATATGATAAACATAAACAATTATTACGACAAGCCAACATTAAAACAAGCTTAAAATTACCCTAACCTGGTTGCAAAAGTGTAGAATCAAGTCAATTTCATATAGGGTTATGTCTGGCAGTAAAATTAGGAGATACAACCCTCCATCAAACTAATTGTATCAAATACTTCGGTTTCAATCAACCAACGGCTTACATAAAGAGACCACATTACCAAAAAACTAGATGAAATAATACTTTGATTAAGGAATTTGCTTTAGTTCTTACTCCAAGTTTACAACTCAAGCAAATCAAATGTTGAGCGCCTACAAAGAGACCAGAACAATATTTTAAGAGTGAGAGCAGAAGCACCCTGGTACACCCAGAACAAGGAAATTTACTGATATCTCAAAATCTCACCTATTGCTAAGGAAATAGAGACAAGAAAAGCTAAAAGGTTCCCCTTAAGTTCATCCTAATCCTCTGACCAAAATGTTGCTTCAACCCAACATTAAAAGACTGAAAAGAGCAAATGTACTGCCTTAAATACTGAATATAGGGCACTAGCCCTATACTTTTAAGACATCAACTGTACGAAAACTTATTTCATTACAGTGTTGCAACTATTGCAAAACACCAGGAGCACTGTTTGTATGAACCAGTTTTTTATACCTAAGTCCTAGATCGGAAATGCAATTTGCAGATTGAGAACAAAAACCTATCTTGTGATTAGGAATGTCAATCAAAAGATTTCAAATATGTTACTAATTTTCATCATATGGAACGTTTTTCAAACAATCACTATTTTAGTTACTCTAGGCTTTCAGTTCTCACAGCCACTACAAATATAATCAGTTCCCCTAAAAAATAATAACTTCCTCCATATTGGAAACATTATATATTTATATAGATGGACAAAATGGAATGACATGAGATCTGATCATTTTAAGAATGAACAAGATTAATCTCAGTAACAAGATATCACAAGAATAAGAATGCATTGTCTAGACCCAGGGTTGCATAAACATGAATGGTTGTCATTTATTTTTCAGCACCCCTGTTTGTACCAAATTAGCAAAAAACATGGTAATATTCTAAGTTCAGGTAACTTCCCTTCCAACTTGTTTTAGGTACTGTGACACAGTTTGTAGTTTTTCAGCAAATATTCTCATTTGACAGAAACCTAACATTTTTTCTTAATAATTATCAGACCATTTATGGCATCTTTACAAGATTATTAAGTTTAAAGTAAACAAACCAACTGTACCTTCCCCTACTAACTCTTTCTGATCCGCCTCCAGCTCCAGTTTCATTACCAAAACCTCGACCTTTACGTTTTCGTGCCTTCTCCTTTAGTCGCGCTATTCCTTCTACGGAAAATGTAGAAAAATAAGGTCAATAACATTTCAATTGCTTTGTACAGTTACGAAAGAGGTTAGAAAATTAAGTTTTAATTTACTATTAAAAATATCTGTATTAATACCGGATCAAATAACAAACCAGCCCCTTTTTAATAACCTATGCCATTAAGTACCCAAAATGCATAAATAATGAAAATAAACGTACGTTCACCATCCTCGTCTACTTCAAATTCTTCTGAATTTTCAATGTCCAGCACATCAGCCATTTTATATTTTTAGATTTCAGGTAAAAACTTGATCGACTTAACTTTTTTGTATCTTATCAAACATATATGCAATATATTTCTATATTCATTCAAAGCGTCAAAGCCCAAAGAGAATGCAAATTATTGCAAATGTCAAATGGTCAAAGAGAAGAGATCCTTTTTTTTAATTATTTCTATTTATTTAGGAGCTTTAAAAAGTCTTGAAAGGCTGTTTGGTATCAGATCCATTTAACCAATCGAATTTTTTGTAACACTCATACATAAAGTAGATATTAACAATACCAAGTTAGTAACAATACCAAAAAAAAATTGCGTAAGTGTTAGTTACTGCTTTTGTGTGGGTTGAGAATAGTGTTGTCTGCGTACAATATTGTTTAATAGTGGATTCAAATCAAATATTAATTTCGTGTACCAAGTTTTTTTTAAATTGTTTTTTTTTAATCCATAGGCTCCCAAACTAGTAAAAACTGTATTGTAGGAGCCAGTGGCTTCTCCCATTTAAAAGTTATTACTATTAATATAAATATTAATATTCTACCTAGAAAAAGATTTGTCCTACAATAAATAAAGTAAAAATAAATGAAAAAAAAATTAAAAAGATAAAACGTGTTTTTCCGTGTGAGTGTGTGTGTATGTGACTGGTGTGAGAGGGTGAATGTTAATGTTAAAAGTAGAATCCAAAAACATATTTTCAATATCTTCATAGTCATATTTTTTTAGCCATGAGATAATTAAGATTTTTATTGTGTTATCATAAATGTATAGTTTTCTTACACTGAGCCCATTAGCTTTATTATAAAGATCACTAGTAGAGTGCCTGTAGGGTAGGTAAAGTAGCACTTTGAAAACAGAACGCTGTGCGCGTTCAACAGAATAAGATGGGATTTAGCTGAAGAACCCCAGCCACAAATACAATATCTTAAAATACACTCACACAAAGCCTTAGATTGTATTGGAATTCTAAAGTTGTATTCATTTCGGTAATCACCTGTCTTGTGTGTAATGCTTCAGATCTAACACTAGACTAGGCAAAAATAAGCCAAGTGCGTGTCGTAATAATTTAGGGTTTAGTAGGATAATGCGTGTTGTACACGTTACGGTTCAATTTTTTTAATTAAAATTTAAATAATACGCGGTTTTAAAGTTAGAAGAGCGGGAACGAAAATTTTGTTACTCCCGAATTATATTAACAAACCTCAATTGTATTTTTGAAGTCCTATCCTACGATACCCCAGAGGATGAGGTTCGTGAAAAAGTTACCCCTAATAATTTTTCTTCTCCATTTTTATGTTAAAGATACCTACCTGTAAATTTGTATTAGAATCGATGCAAATGCGGCGGAATTATAAGGCTATGACATACGGACGAACATGACAATTTACGAGGGTCCGTTTGTGCCATTTGGCTACAGAACCCTATATACGAAGACTATTCACGTGCGCTTAAGTAATATTTGTAAGAAACATTATTAAAATTAAATTACTCTGGTTGTTGATAAATAATTATGGGAGAAAATATCGATATCGTTTTATCAAGTCCTAGCGTAAGCAAACATTTTCCAATTTTAATTAAAATAACATTAATTAGACACTTTCAATATGAAATAATTCCACGTTTTACAAAGTAAAGCAATATAATTACGTAAAAACAGTTTTCTAAGCCAATATTTAAAAGAAATTCGAATGGTTTGAAAAAATTACATGGAAACTTAGTAATTACGTGTAAAACGTATGATTGTCCGGGTAACTCTTTTTAACTTCCGACGAAAACAAAGGGGTGTACCTGTCTGTAGCCTAAGCGGAGGAACGTATTTTGATTAAGTTTTTAGGGTTCCGTACCCATAGGGTAAAAAATGCAACCCTATTGTTAAGACTCAGCTGTCCATTCGTCTGTCACTAGGCTGTATCTCATAAACCGTGATAATTAGGCAGTTGAAATTTTCACAGATAATGTTTTTCTGTTGCCGCTATAACAAATATTTAAGGGGGCTACCATACAACAAACGTGATTTTTTTGCCGTTTTTATAAATAATGATACCTTCTTGCGTGAGTCCTACTCGCACTTAGGAGTATCGTTGAAAGATCATCGGCCCTTTATAGTTAGTTAAGGGATAAGCAATTTTCTGTTGGGCCCGTGGAGTTTTAGGTGCTGAGTAGAATGTAAATCAATATAATTAGAAGATAGAAAATAATTTTATTACCCAAAAATATCACACAGAAGTCAAAACAAATCAATCGATGACATAGACATAAAATTAAAGTATAATCTATGCTAATGCATTGATATAATAAAGTTATTTCCAACACTTTCACAGGTCCGATCAATTCAAAATTTGGTATCCATTACTTCAATGATATTGCAAGAACAGTAACCTTTAACTGATGCTGCAGCATCACCTGAGAATCTGCAGGATACCCGACTCCTTAGCAACTTACTCTTATAGCAGATGTTTGGGCTCATTGAAATGGTAACAATGAATATATAAAATAATTATAGATAGATGGCGATCAGGATGGTGAGGGATTCTAAACTACTTTCACTCGTTCAATCGATATTAATTTTTATTAGTCGACAATACAATGTATATAATTAAAGTTATTAGCCCGAGGGCCGGCACGGTCTTTCCCATATCAATGGACAAGATTTTTAGATAGAGCATATAAAGAATTTCATAAGGTGTCAGAATAATGTCATCAAACAAATAGTATTTAACACACCGTTTTTTTATATTTTATTTGGAAGTAAGTAGTAAAAAGAAAATTCTAAATCAAAATGAGTGTATTTAACTTATGGGACAAGGACGTGAAAGAACCAATATTAAAATGTTGTCTCTCATCAGAATGGACATATTCTCCGGTTGCGACGCCTCGATCCTCTTCACCTAACAGCAAGGCTGGTGAACAAATATTCAATAATTATTTAGAACTAATACATTCAAAATCGGATTTATTCACAGAAGCTAAACAAACAGAACATTTTGAACGACCTTTTGACTTTTTCGAAGACGATGAATATGTTTTTGGCGTAAACTTGTTAAATAACAATGTCGCATGTGTTGGTGATAATATGACAAGGCTGATTCAAATGGGTGAGTATATTTTTGAAAATTTGAGAGTCTGATTTACTAACCATACTAACATTATAATTTCTTATATTATTCAATAGCTATTAAAATTTATTTATTTGTAAAACTTTCTTGCACATCTATAACGAAAGAGAAATATGAAAAAACTTTATGAATAATAGCAACGTTGACTAATATGAGGAAAGTGGGAGTAGATGGAATGCTATTTTGATGAGATAACTAGCGTATTTTTAAAAACGTGTGCAAAATATTACTGTAGGTAGTAGTATACAAAAACTACCTCTCTCTCCAAAGTGTTACGTAACAAGCGAGGAAGGTCCAATTTTTTATTATTATAGTATGAAGTAAAGTAAATTGAAATAGCCTTTTATGACAGAAGAAGCTAGGTAAGATGGAATAATAGGGGGAAAGATGGACATAGTATCTAGTATGTTATATAACCGCTAGGTATAATTGGCTATTAGATTCCTACATCGCTAGATGCCGATGGATAAAACTACTATTATTATTTAAAAATACCCATTGTAAACCGGCAAAACACTATGTTCTTTAAAATTATATTTCTTACCACGTTTGAAAGTAGACTGGACAGTATTTCTCAATCTTTCAGCAGTGGTTTACTATAATCTATTTTAGTCTGCAGGATGGCAATTAAAAACAAACACTCGTAAAAAATGTTAAATTCTAACTTCAAATCAGTTATATTTTTTATTTGGTATGGGCTCGGCAAGTATTTGCACGCAGAGAATACTGAATATTTAAGCAATGGCTCCTAAAATTTACAAAATCTATTATAATATTTGCTCAAATTGTACATCAATAGTAGTAGGTATATTTTTCATAACTTTGTAATTTTTTTTTGAAAAAAAAAACAATGAATGATTCACAAGGTCCTTCATCACAAATATACGTCGTATATAGACTTGTCTGTCTGACTGTCAAGACCCTTTTACTCAAGAACGCGTGAAGGTATCAAGTTGAGATTAATATCAAATAGTAAGGTCAAGGGAACTTAATGTTGTAAAAATCAAGCTTCTAAGTTAATGTGGAAAAGAAATGTCCAAAATACGGTCATTTCAATCGCATATTGTAACACAAATAAATCAAAACCTAGGGGTACTTCCCGTTGGCCTAGGAGACTTGATCTCATAATGGAAGAGCTATCTACATTTATTAAGTTTGCACGGAACCGTGGGTACGCGAGCTAGACTTACACTTGGCCGGTTTTTTTAATTACAGATAACGGAGTCAAATTAAAAGATCGGCCAAGCGCGAGTCGGACTTGCGCACGAAGGGTTAAAATATAGTTTTTATAGATAATAACATTATCAATAAAAATGGCAAAAAAATCACTTTTGTACTATGGGAGCCCCCTTAAATATTTATTTTATTCTGTTTCTTATTACGGGTACGGAACCTTTGTTGTTGTGTATTCCCACCAATGACACCAACACTATGACTTGTGTGTACCTAATTAAAAATAATACTTCTTTTTTGTGGTTTTTAAAAAACACCTATATTTGTGTTTCTTGAACGTCTAGATCAATTTTACTACGATACAATACTACAGAAAGGGATTGTGTCATTAAAAACTTTTAAACATTCTTAGTCAAATGCACAATGACTGCCTCATCGGCCGGCATTCAGCGAGGGCGCTGATAAACGGCGAGTGGGGCCTCATAAATTTTCGCTTACTTTAGCGGGCTATTCTACTGTAATGTCTTTGTATTTTTATATGCCGGAAAGAAAGCAACAGTCTTCTGTATGGATTTCCGAAGGTGACAGTATTTAAAATTGAGGGCAGGCGAGAAACGTAGGCAGAAAAATAATAGCGTTTTTTTTCTCCCAAACGGGTTCTGTCTGCAGGATCTCACTTGAAGAACAAAAGACAGTAAATGCTGAATGGTACACCACCATGCCCAGTATCTTTAAAAAAGTTGGGAAAAAGCTTCCAAGAAGTTGCATCCTATTGCACCATGATAATTCAGCGTTCACCGCGAACAAGACAAAGTCATTTTTGGCTTCTGATTAGGTAGAGCTAGTGATCCAAAAATTAAGTATTTGATGAGAGGTTTGACATTTACGGGGCCCTTCCGGCCGAGCTTCCAATCAACATGTAAGAAGCATGCCCTTAGACCAATGGTCCTCATGTTTTCAAAAACCGAGTGACAGCATGAAAAAATGATTGAAATATAATGGAAAATAGTTCGAAAAGCAGTAAATATGTATATTACTTTACATGTAAATTGTTTTTAATGTAGATAAAATTTGACTCCTACACAACATTGATCTGACATGTAGTTTAGATTTTACGATCGTGTTTTTGCAAAAATAAAATAAAATATGCGCCTAACTGAACATTTGCTTATGTAAGTATGTATGGAAGTGAAAGTTTGTACAAGAGTTGCAGCGCTTGATACAGTGACGAAATTCGAAGGGTGTGTAAAAGTTTGTATGGGATGGGAAAATATAAATTGTACGCAAATGATCGACGGAGTTTTACCACAAATTTCATTCTTATACATGTACGTTGGGCTACCATGGTCTAGGATGCGGGATGTTTGGGCTCTGCTGCGATAAACAGTAACATGGGCTTAAGCGCTCCCTAATTTGACGGTAAAAACGATGGGTGCGTTTTTCCTTAAGAGTTTTTAATTTTTAATTATTCTTAAATTGGAATTGTTCAAAAACTTTATATGTTAGTAATTTAAACATTTTTGTACATGTGAAACAAAACTTCTAAGTGCGTTTATTTTGCGTGCATTAAAATACTTCTCATATCAATAGTACAGTAAATTATATGATTGATTTGATTTTTGACCTCAGTAAAAGTGTTTTTACTGTGTTTCCTGCAACATTTAAAGTTCTTTATCTCTCTCAGCTCTGCCTAAAATCCCTGTGAAAATTGATTTTTAAATATTTTTTTACCGCCTTCAAAATAGGTGGTGGTTGGCACGTACCTAAAGTACCTATACGTTTGTACCTACTCAATATTATTATAACTGCAATATAATCACATATGATTATCTATTAGGTACGGCTTCCAAACAAATATAGAAATTATTTATTTATTTATTTATTGGATTTTAACCATTCTTTTTTTGTTTGCTTAAATTTACTTCTAATTAGTGATCAGTGCATATTTTACCAAAATCATTTTAGAATTTTTTGAGATATAGGTCGTTATGTGTACCTAACAATGTCTAGAAAAACACGTTATCAGTTAAACGCATTTGCTCTAGGCATAATTCTAACGCAGAACTTATTGTGGATATATTACCCGAAATGCTCACGGGTTGGAAGCCGATTTGATATCATTAAGATGGCAAACAAGTGGACGGCTTACCTTATGCTAGGTGGTCACCGTAGCCTATGGACGTTTGCAACGCATTCTCGGGCATTCGCGACCATAGAGCAACACGGCATCCTAACATTGCCAGAAGGGGAATCGCTATTGAGTCTTATTGCCGTATTTTTTTGCGGGGATGGGGAAATAGGTACAAACTTACTTAAAAGTCAAAGTTATACTAACAATTAAACTATTTTAAATACGTCACTTTGTTGTCGATGCATAGGACAGTGATATTGTACTGTATTTTTCGGATATGTTGGTTGTACTGTTTCATTCAGGGCTAGGGCTTTTGACTTAACTTATCGATAAATTAAAAGAAATAGTAGCAGTGTGTATACAAGGTCTACAAAAAAATATTAAATACTGCTAAATAATACTAAAAAAGACTTTTATAACATCCCTTTACATAAAGGTTTTATGCAAAATAAAACAACTGTCATTACAATACAGTTCTATTCATATAAAAATATCGTAACTTGGCACAAAAAAAAATAATATGTATAATAAGCCCCTTTGTGATAAAGCAATGCATCTTAAACAGTTATTCGTTTTATGACATGAAAAATTCAAAAATGAAATTGAGGTTTTTGCGGGAAAGTCAGATATTTGAATTGTATAATAAAAAAAATCTCATGCGTTACGGACTCTGCCGTTGTACACTCTACTAACAGGGCATAGGTCTCTCCTCCGAGAATAAAGTTATGACCATAAATCCACCGTATGGGCCTAAAGCGATTGTGAACCACAAAAATGATGGACGTTTGTCAAGTTAGTAGTCACTCGACAGTCTTTGCTTAACGACTGCTGTCATATGACAACATAGCCAGGATCGTCGGTTTCACGTTCCCTTCAAAGCATGGATAGCCAGTGTCACCGATTATTTACTTAAAGATCACCTAATGAGGTTCTCACCTCATTAGGTGATCTTTAAGTAAATAATCGGTGACACTGGCTATCCAGCACAGCAGATAGTTTTTTTAAATAAGTTTTTCTTTCCTCTAAAACACAAGTTCAAACTAGGTACTTTAAGTTTGTCATAATGGGTAAAAATTGAAAATCGGGAGTTTTCATTTTAAGACCAACGACTAGTTAGTGAATTATTGTACTGTAAATATAGTTCTGCATCTGTATATATAAATGAAGAAACTAACTCACCGACTGACTTACTGATTTAATGATATATCAACGCACAGCCCAAGTCACTGATCTAGAAACTTGAAATTTGGAATGTGAATTCCTTACTTGATAGGGCTCTAATAGGAAAGAATTAAGCAAAATTCAAACCCTAAAGGTGTTGAAGGTTTATATGAAAATCCATCAATTTTGAAGCTAAATGCATAAAAATTGATATGAAGATTAAAATTAAGATTGACGTGTTTCACATTTGTTGGAAATCATTCCCTAAGGGACAATACTGTGATTTGTATGATAATTACTATATTATTGTAGGTAAATCCATAAACAGTTAAAAGCTTTCTTTCTTGAAAAGTCCATACGGATGAAGTCGCGGATAATGCTAGTTTACACAGTGAAGTTACCACATACAAGTTAAGTATTATTAATGTCAAGATTTCATTTTACATACTATCTATATGGAGGCAGAACAACACTACTGCTTTCGTCATATTTAGCCTGGGACCGACAGTTGAATAGGACGCCACTTTTCTTCATACTAGTAGTGAAATGATGGGTTTGAAATAGTGGGGTGTTTTATACCACTTTTGTTAACTGTACAGACAAGTTGGTTATTTTGGGGGTGCTCGATTGATTGCAGGTGTTGGTAAACTAATCAAGATAAACAAAACGTAATTTAAAGTATTTAGGCGTAACTGATCATTTCTTACAACAAAAAAACGATCTATTTTAGGGTAACCTTACAGTTGCGCAACTACATTTACTTGAAGAAAATCCGCTTTTAAATAGTTTTGTTACTCGCATAATGATGTCGATTTGGACTTTTATAAAGGGTGCCTCCGTGTGGCTTCTTCCCATGTAGGTGAATGAAGCAGGTGAATTAAGTCTGCGGAAGGGTATGGAGCCGTGTTGCTCTATATTCTCTCTCTAGACCCTTCAAAGGGATTAGAGAATCACTCTTCCTTGAAGAACTCCTTATTTTTTAATTTACAAGGGTATTCCCTACAGATAAAAGTATATATGCATTGTGCAAGTAGGTAGGTACCACCTAAAAATTAAAAACCCATTAAAAAGTAAATAAATTAAATATTTTAATAAATTGACAGCAAAGATACGAGACAAAGATTACTTTTTGACAAATAAAACTCATTTTTCCATGTATGTATACATGCGTAAGGTTTATTTATTCACGTTTTTTTAAACTTTAGTTAGCCCGAAAGCCCAGCTTACCCTAGGGAAAATATCAACTACATAAAATCTTGTTTTCTTATCATTATTTGCCCTTGGAACTATTATTTAAAACGACGCGCCTCATTTCGAATTTATCTAATACTAGATTTTGCCAGCCACGCCACCCGCCCTAAATTCAGTTGTCGGCATGGAACTTCTTAATGAAGTTTGCTATAGCAAGCTATAGCTGCAGCTATAGTTCGTTTAAGCTCGGTTATAGTTATTCCCACAGGAACTTTTGGTTACTTTAGGATAAAAAGTAACCTATGTGTTAATCCAGGGTCTTGGCTACCACTATACCAAATTTTATTTAAAGTGGTCCAGCCGTTTCAGCGTGAAGAAGTAATAAACATACAAACACACAGAAACTTTCGCCTTTATAGTTAGTGATATATGGCGCGCAATACTTCGCAATAACGAAATCCAGGGGATAGTACGTAATAGCTGGTTATCTCGCCCACACGCGCTAGATTTTTACCTTGCTCTGTATTTTTTTCTAATCTATGACAAAATGCGAAATAATGATAAACATATATTGTGCAACAAATTTAAAGTTTGTGTATAATTGATGTGGGAGTGTGAGTGGTAGATTTATTATTTACCATGAACCCTAAACACAAAACTACAAGAATAAACGTTTATATAAGCTGAACTTCTGTGTTATTTGTAGCTATTAAAATAACAATTCAATAATTGGTAAATGATTACAATTGTAAAAATATCTAAAAGTAACAATATAAAAACAACACGTTGATAGGAAACCTAACGTTCAGTGTCAGATGTTTAACTTGTCTATGCTTAATCATTAGAGCAAAGAGTTTGTCATAGAGACATACAGTCTACACACCTTCCCAACTTTTTTCAGGATCGAGAGATTCTGTCGAGACCTACTCTTTTGCTCAAATCTTGTAGTCTAGGCCCGTAGAGTGTTTTGGTCAGCATGTCAGCTGTCTTCTCCTCCTCCCATGTTTTCTTTAACAATAGGTGTCGGTGCAGACTTGCAGTTACCCATGTTGAATTTTTGTAAGAGTTTCTTTGTATATGATGTTTTAAGGAGAGTGATCTTATTATCCACTTTGTGTGTGTGTGACGTTCTGATCTTTACTCTCTTTTGTAGCTCATTAATAAATTCGATTTCAGCCTCAATATTATTGCTGGCTACGAGTCCGTCATCAACGTATAAAGCGATATGGACTTTCTTTGTCCCTCTTACTCTAGTGTCATTGCTGAGAATGTTTGTAGTAGTTGTTTCGTAGAAGTTTGTCTTCAGTATTTTAACATCTTTTGAGAGGACTGTCTTGCGCTCGGCTGGAATGTAGATTTTGTATGCTTTGCTGATTTCTGAATAACCGACAAACAAACTCAGGTGTCGCTTTAGGTACGAATTTGTGTCCTTTGGGAACTTTCTTCAGAACAAAGGCTTAAGATCTAAACTGGTTTAAGTGGTCGACGCAGGGCTTTCTTAGTACCCATCGTTCGAATGGAGTTAGATTTCTAATAGCGCTGTTGATGCTTCTGTTTGCCAAATAGTTTGCTGTATGAACTGTTTCAGCCCATAGATGCATCGGGGCTTTGGAATCATAAAGCATAGCTCTTGCTTTTTCCACTAATGTCCGATTCTTCCGTTCTGCAAGACCGTTTTGATGTGGCGTGTAGGATGCCGAAAAATCCCGTTTGCCTTTAGATGGTCTTGAAATTCTTTGTTTATGTATTCTGTGCAAATTTTATGTAAGTTGTTTTTGAAGTGTTTGTGTCCATAAACCTGTTCAGGTGTACTCGTACGTTGTTCCCTTCTTGTTTACTGAGTATCAGCTGTTTAAGAAGTGACGCTCTACGAGCTGGACCTTTACTTGCATAATCTTCTCTTATTTTGTCCCAAGTTTCTTTCGCTGTTTTGCATTGTTTAATTTGCTAAAGTTCCGATGGAGCGATTATAAGTGTAAACTTAGCTTGTTAGTCTCCTTCGATGTTTTCAGCACTTGCAGTAGCACTTGGGGCACTTTGCACATATTTCCAAAGTTTTTTTTTTAATAGCACAGCCTCAGCTTGTATTGCCCAAGTGTCGTAGTTGTCCTTGGTTAAAGATTCAATATGTATCTTCGACATTTTTAATTTTCTTGTAGTTTTTTACGCTTATGCTACCATTTGAAGTTTGTGCAAATAATTGATGTATTAAATTAAATTATTGACACTCTGCTAACATTTAAAGTTTTCGTATAATTGATGTGGAAGTGTCAGTGGTAGATTTATTATTTACTATGAACCTTAAATACAAAACTACAAGAAAAAACTTTTATATTATAAGCTGAACTGCTGTTTTATTTGTAGCTAGTAAAATAACATTACAACAATTGGTAAATATCTAAGAGTAACAATATAATAAAACAACACGTAGTGCTAGGAAAACTAACGTTCAGTGTCAGATGTTAAGCTTGTCTATGCTTAATCATTAGAGCAAAGAGTTTGTAATAGAGACATAGTCTTCACAACAAACTTAAAAGGTTTACAAAGTTTATGAATTTTTCTGTTTCTTTGTGGCAGAACTGAATTTGACTTTTTTACTTAAAAAATGTCTGCCAATTTATGCGAGTCAAGATGTTCGAATCTCACTAAGAACTGCAGCTAACAAACATTCAGTTGGAACAGAACAAGGTTTTATGAGGTGTACCTGTACAAAAACCTTCTACGAATAGGTGCCAACCAGTGAAAAAAAAGATTTTGTGTAGTTCAAAATGCATGTGTACATGATGGCAACACTAAGCAACGTTCAGAAGCTACACGCACACCGAGTGCAAAAAGGCTCAAACGGAAATACGAACCTACTTATGGGGCAAACTAAAAAATATTTGCCCCGTTTTCACTTGACTTTGATCTTTATCTTTGTTTTCGACCAATTTTTTTGGCTTAGATCAGTATAACATAAGTATAACAGCACTGTTATAGATTCTGAACGCTACCCTGTTTGTCAAACAAATTACAATTCGACGGATATTGTCTTTCTTTACAGAGTTTTATTGTGAAGATATTCTCTTCCAATTCATCAGTCTTAAAATATAATTTGACAATATGCCGGAATTCCCACTTAGAGATACCATTGTAACATCCCTTAATGGTAAGTTATGTTTGTAATGTTTTGATAGGATTACATAATTTTGTTTCTCAGAATACTATTTTGTTAGTCTGACTAATCGTTACAATTATAGTCGCTGAGTAGGGCATTATCAGGACAAGGTAGCGGTCTACTTTTGGGTTTCATAATTCTAAAAAATCTTTGAAAATGAAGGGTCTGGATTCATTTGTATTTGGTATCATAATTTCATTATTTGATGTGTTTGATATTTTGAATCTAACGTTTTAATACTGGAGCTACCAGACAAGACAACCTGAAAAGACAGGGTACCATCATGTTTTAAAGCTTGGTTTTAAATAACTGATTTGTTAGTATATTTTTGGTGAAAGTAACTAATAGGAGACACAAAGGCTTTTTCTTCTGCGTACCCTTTTGTACATTACAACCACAACCTGACTACTCTAAAAACTGCATGAATCGTTGTTACTAACTTGGGTTGCCAACATTTTTCAGTTTGTAATAGAAAACTATAGTACACTCCAAAGGAGTTAAGAATATTATAACTGTGATTTAGGAGTCCGTAACTACTATGTATAATAGGTATTCTATCATGATAAGCAAAAGTATCATAAAAGAGTTAATAAATAAATTAATAAAAATTATTTTTGGACATTACACACAGTGCCATCTGGCCCAAAATTAAGTAAAGCTTGTGTTTTAGATACCAGACAACAAATACTAATACATATAAATTCTTATATTTGGAAATAAATACATATCATACATAAATACACCTAGACTCAAGACAAACACAAATGTCCAGTGTGGGAATCAAATGCACACTCTCTGCACAGTAGCCAGCCAAACTACCAACTAGGCTGCAAGGGATTCTAGAGTTCCAAAGTGCATCTTGTCCTATTCACCATAAAAGAAGTTATTGACAAAAAAACTGTTTCTATTCATCATAAGGAGTGTAAGATATTGTCTTTTAATCAAGTAGTGTCTAAAGGATCTATTTTCTTAACAATAATATGCAATAAATTTATCATAATAAAAGTCTAAATTGTAACATTTTTAGTTAGACATACATGAACATGCGAGCTTGTGGAAGTAAGGGATTTTTAAAATAGATTTTTCTTTTCAATAGATGGGATTAGGAACAAATGTTAATGCAGAAAATGATAGCTTACATTCATAAGCTTTTGGCATTTTTTAAAGTGGAACACTCGGCAACACCACACCACAGTATCAGTGTGTTCTAACACCATGAATTTTATAGCAATTACTTGAAGTTTAGTGTGGTCTCTTATTTTCCTATAAAAAATATATATTTGCTATCCAGCTGCCTGTGCAGGTAGTCCACCAAAGCATGTCGGAAATATAGTTCTTAGGTAACATATAATAAAAATTGGCATGGCAACTCTTATAAATATCTTTAACTATATTTTATATAATTATCAGCATAAATAAAAATCTAAAAATACCTTCTAAATAAACTATGTACAAGGCAGGAATATCTGTCCACAGGGCTAGCCAGTCTATTTGAATTCAAACTCCTCACAAGCGTGGTACCCAGTTTATATGTGTCTGTTGGTTTAACAGCATTTATTTTTAGTTTAAATTATATTGTAACTCATCAGATATTATTTTATTTTAGTTTGTAACATTAATATAAGAATTTTAACCCTTAGTGGCCCTGAGGTGTGGCCAGGCCACAAAAGGACTACACAGAGTAACTTATTACCCCACGCTGAAAACCCTATAACATATGGGTATTTTGAGACTTATCACCGATTGTTTTATGTTTGTTGAAAGTTCATTGACAATTCTAATGATTTTTATCGGCCAATTTATTTTAAAAACTATAAATTGGCTGCGGCATAGCAAAAAAAGATACAATAAAGATCAATAGATTCTTATTTGTTTGATACCTTAAAATTGTAATTCACTAAAAAATACATCAACAATAATAAATCAAACTTAACTTTAAAAAAATATGCACTGAATGCAGATTTTTTGTCAAGGAATTAAGTTTTTTTTTATTTAGTGTAAAATGTTTAGGTGATATTAGGTATTATTACTTCTCCATCGATGTATGAATGATTATAAAAAATTTTTTTGTTGATAAATAATATCTTGTAATCAATAAATTTTCTTATGCAAATATCATTGGTATGATTGCATGTAGTATAACATTTGTATACTATATAATTTGTAAGTAATTTATAACCTGCTGAATGCATTAACCACTAGTGTTGTTTAGTTTCTTTAACAATCGGGCAACAACATATGCATTGATAACTATCTAACATAAACTATCTGCATTTACTATTAGATTTAATTTAGCTTGTATGGAATTTTAGCAATTCATTTCTGTTGGTTTTTTTGATTGTAATTGTCTACAGTGCCTTAGCAAATGTATTGTATGTACCTATGTATTTCAGCACAAGAACCGTGGCCTGACAATGTAAAGCTGTTTCAGCCATATGAGGTGGAACAGATATTACTACCTGACAATGCCAGCTGCCTTGCTGTGCAGGCATTCCTAAAGGTATATTTATTACCATAACCTTACCCTATAATGCACCATAGATAAATAGTTTGAAGATGTATGACATATGTTTTTTACACAAAGGGAAAAATGAATAATCACATGTATTTAATACAAAAAATGGTTAACCCAAATCCTAAATTCAATCATATATTGTTACATTTAAATTTGCAATCAACTATAGTAACTATAGATAAAATAGTTATTTTACGATTATTTTGTACAATTTACAATTTATTTTGTACCCATTGTGAATACACACTAATGACCTTTTTGTGAAGATCAGATCAGCTTAATAATAAGGGTTACAGCTAGTTCACTAATTGGAATCGCCGTTTACTATAATAGAATGCACCACATAACTACACACCTAACTTGCGCTTAGCTCACAAGGGGTGACTATCAAGTCACAAGCTATTTTGTCTTATTTATACATTTGCTCGCATGTTTCTAGACAGTTCTGAATGATACGAAAACTGAGCTGTCGAGAATGTTCTACAAAGTGAGTTAGCCAGATTTACTAAGCTATGCTGGAGGCGTGCCTAGACTACTACTTTTTATAAGCTATTAGCATTACCTTTAGCGCGTTTGGTGAGAACCGTCTCGCCAAACGAGTGTCGACACTATACACACGCTAAGAGCTGCGTGTAATTTCTTATACAATGCTCTTACCTTACAGCTTCAAATTAATTCAATGTGTAATGTCTAAGGATTATTGATTATAATTATTAAATTCCATTGCAAATTAGTAAAATATTTAAAATTATTACTTACAGATGTGCAAACTTCCATTTGAAGTAGAAATGCGATGGAATGCTGAATTCATGTCGCCATCAGGCCGCGTGCCCTTCATTAAATGTGGAGCCTTCGTAGTTTCAGAGTTAGAGCCTATAGTACAGTTTGCAGCCAACAAGGGAGTGTCACTATGTACAAGACTTAGTACAGAGGAGAAGGCAGAGATGAGGGCCTATATGAGTCTTATAACCAATGTGTTGGTTAACGCTGAGGTGAGGCTGGTTTTTGTTATTTTCGTGGTTCAATGGTGAACAATGCCGAAAGAAATACAGTTATTTATTTTATGCTTCTTGTCTGTCTAATCTTGTTAGTAGTTGTGACCCCCTATCAAACCGATGGGCCTAAGTTCAATCCCTATACAAGACAAACATTTATGTGAAGTCAGTCTTGAGTCTGGGTGTTTATATGTGTAATATGTTCCTATTTATAAAAAAAAAGTATGTGAGTATTTGTATCACTTGCCCAGCACCCTCAGTTTGGGACCAGATAGTGCTGTGTGTCAAAAATAAATATTTAAACTCTTTTCAGTTTTCTCCCTAGCTTCAAGCTTTAGTATATAAGTTAAATTTTAAAAAAAAACAAGAAACAAAAATCAATAACCATATTCTACTAAAAGGCAAAAAAAGGTCTCAAAGCCGACAGAACATTGAGCTAAGTGCTTTCTTCTCCTTGCCTTAAGATAGATCAACATTTTTTTTTCTTTGCTTTTGTATTGTCAATCACCATTTGAATAAGACAATCAGCCTGCAGATGAGGTGACATTTATTAAACATATAAAAACCAAAGTGGGTATTTTCCTATTATGCCTAGGTTGTATGTTTTCTACACAAAATTGCTATTTTTCACCTGTAGATATTAAAATCCAATTTTCAGCTTTACATATCCTGGATAGACAACGAGACATTCAACACAGTGACCAAAGTACGCAATTCATCGGTCTACCCGTGGCCTTTAGGCTGGCTACAGACGAGATCCAAGAGGAATGCAATCGCGAAACGCCTGAAAGCACTCAGCTGGCATGATAAGACGCTAGAACAAGTTTTGTCTGATGTAAGTGTTCTTTTCATTAATTACTAACTTTTGACTGCTACTACGCCTACTGTAAATTATAGTAAATCGGCGTGGGATTATATAATATATATTATGTCTCTATGCTTTTTAACGATCCGTACCCGAAGTGCGACACGGATCCCTATATTTCTGTCTGTCTGTCGGTCTGTCCGAGTATGTCAAGAGTCTAGATCATAAGTGGAATGAGTTACAGACCTGAACTTTGCATATTTTGTTACTAATGTTGACCCAAAACTGAATATTGATTAATAAATTCAAATAAACTTTTTCTTAGGGAAATGTGTGAAAAAGTTTCTACAATTTTTTTTCCTTATCATTGAGTAGAATACTAATACATATCCATCAAATTTGTAATTTTTTAATCATTTATTATTAAAATCTAAATAAGTAATGAAAAAAACATCTTAAATATGTAATGACGAATGCCAATATTTAATGTAATTTGTAAGCTGTGACCCAAACAAATGCATGCAAGCATGGATATGGCATTCAGAAATTTTTTAGCAGTTTCACACCTAAGAGTCTTTTTTTAAAAAAAAAACATATTCTTTTCTTCTTTGTTTTAGAACTAAACTAAAGTTTTACAACACTAATCTATTGCGACGTAAAGTTTTATATATATTTAAATAGTTTTTACGTTTTGTATGACTGCAAAAAGCGTCGAATTAGTATTCTAAGTAAAAATCGTTATACTATTATTATTTCAGGTTGAACAGTGCTGCAATTCTTTGAGCCAGAGGTTAGGAGAAAGGGATTATTTCTTTGGAACGTAAGTTTTTTAATATAATATATTTTTGCTTAAGATGAATACGAATCATTTTTTTCCATACAACTTTTAGTGCACTAAATATCCATAACTATAAAGATGTTGCTAGTTAAAATATGTTGTTATTATATATTGCTATTTATCACTAGCAAAAAGCATATTTATTCATTTAATGCCAGTGAATTATTAAATATCCAGAGGTTCGGTTGATTACATACATTAAATTAATTCCACAAACACTTTGTTTTTTAATAGTTTACTGGTATCTATAAATGACTTTACGTTTTGTTAATAATTAAAGCCTAATAAAAGTAGTGTAATGCAGTGTAGGGAAAAATAATGGTCGAATTCACCTTAAGGCTTATGCTGAGGTCCCACGGCCTGTCTAGCCGCAGGCTACGTAGGCTGCGCACACCACTCTACCTGTCGAGGCCTATGATGGTGACCGTTCCCATCGTTTTTTACCCGAAATCATGCGTCATGGGCACCGCGCCCGCAGAAGCTCTGTCTGTCCTCCTCGCACCGAATCTTTGATTTATCCGACTCGCGACGCGACTGATCAGGTAACGACAGGCTACAGCAGGCCGGTCGTGTCGCAGTCTGGCCTGTAAATTTTCGGGCTGTGGAATCCTAGCATTAATGGTACGTGACTTAGTGGATAAGGTTGACGCAACATGTGACTATGCGTGCCTTCATTCATCACATTTTATTGATGCATATTCTTTCATTGTTTTGGTCTTTTCCATCGAATATAATTGTTATTTTAAAAATTGATACATATTGTTTGCCTTGATTATATTTAGTTCAGTAATTAATAATTATTTATTATTATTATGCAATTATTCTATACCTATATTTTTTTTTTGTGAAATCATGTTTTTGCCATACACAAGTAGGTACTTAGTATAAATCCTAGAGTTTATTATAAGATACTTATTATGAAGTGAATTCTGCAGTATTTTTTATAATACGAAGAATCTTGCATAGCAATTTGTGGCAGTGAGACCCTTAAAGTACGTTAGTAATGATATTGATATTGGTACTATTTACCGATATACGATAAAAAGCGTTATAAGTAGCGAAATGTTGGCAGTTATAGATATGTAATAAAATGATATTGGTATGGGGAAACTCTTAACCGGTTTCACCTTAAGAAAACATTGTAAATATTCTTGATGTTCTTGAAGTATATTTTTTTTAAATATTTCGACCATATCTTTATATAAAGGCTTCATACATCCCGGCCGAAATACATCACCCATTATCACGTTAGTTAGCAATAACAATTTTCCTTTCTTTTGTTTCCTTTTCCAATACTTCCTAATCCTAAATCTCCTTTCTAGACCCACTCCATTAGACGCTCTTATTTTTGGACATATGCGCGCTTTATTGTCGGCCAATGGGCCTAAAGCTGCCTTAATGATAAAGCCCATAACAAGCTCTCTGCTCAAACATACCACTAGGATGTCAAAGTTAACCGAAATGGCTTTGAAGGTTCGTGTTTTTAATTTAAAGTTATATTAATTATTAAGGTATTTAAAACTAAGTATATTACTTAATTAAGGCATAGTACGATAAGTAATACGCATACTCTGTATATTAGTGACGCTGTCCGACCTAACGCTCTGAAGGTCAAACTAATAACCTATAAAAAGTAGCAGTTTAGGAATGCTGCCACTACAGTTTCATTTTGTGGCAGTTACTGGCGCTAGTTTAATATGCAATTAGTTAACTTAGTCAAAGTACTTGAAGCGCATCCCGCCCGGTAATCTTGCATATTGGCGACTGTTTACAAAATGTAAACCCAAAATATGGTTCGGGCTGTCAAATGTTGGCATAAGAAAAGCGAAGCAAAATAACTGCCAAAAATGTGTATGGTCGCGGTGAGAAAATGTTTACCACCTTAAGGATCACAATTGCATGCACACATTTAAGTCACAAGTTCTAAATGTCTATTTCATAATAATTTGATTGACCATAGATTATCTTTTTTCTAATATAACAATCAATCGCTCTAGGACAGGGATGGCGAACCTTTATTAATGAATGTGCCATTTTCTATGAAAAAAACAATACTGTACCTATGACGTGCCGTCAAAAAATCTGGGTTACTTAATAATAATGGAGAAAAATTAAACGAATTGCTGTTAACTTATCTATTTAGATATTTGCAGCTCGAAATGTTTACAGCAATCGAAATGTTTAATATTTATATTCAAAATAAATAAATAGTGTGATTTCTGCTGTTGCAAATTAGGTGCTAAAAATCTCACATTAGGGCAGGCTCGTACTTCGTTACTAAGCAGTATGGAAGCTAAACTAGAGTTCATTTCTAAATATGACTTGCAAGCATACGTAGGTGAAAATAGAAATTTCATATATGATTGGTGTGCCCGAATTGCCATGGGTTGAATTGCCATCTCTGCTCTAGGAGATGGACTAACTACTATCAAGTTTTAATATATAGAAAACCTTCTTTGAAAAAACTAATATTTTAGTTTTTTAAATAACAATTTAAAGAAATAATAAAATAGACACTTTGAAAATCTTTATTTAACATCTAGTATAACCTCTCTCTGCAGCTATGACGGCACGTAGTCTATCTCGCATAGATGCAACAAGACGAGTGCATAGATTAGTACCTCTGATATCATCCCATACTTGAGCACAGTGTGATCTAAGAGCTTAAGGGTTTCTTTCATTTTGACAGTCCCAGAGTTAAACCATAAGCCCCCATAAATTTTCAATAGGGTTTTAATCAGCAGACCGAGCGTGCCATTGAATGGGACGAATGTCACGGTGCAGGTTGAACCACGCCATAGTAGGACGGGCTGTGTGTATCCGTGCATTATTTTGAACGTAAGTAATGTGTGGGAATTCCGTTGCAGCATACACTACGCGCACAGTAGCCAGCATCACTTCTTCCAAAAGCGACACATAATTAATGGCCGTAGCCCTATTCTCTAACGACGCCAGTTCTCCGACGCCGTCAAGGCTCATCCACCCCCATAAGTTTACTGTAATGCGACCTGACTCGTTTTGAGGCACAATATGACCTTCATCATACCGAGTTCGATTGTAGCGCTATAAAGTTAATCTTCCGATTTGGCTTGATTTCAAAGTTTTTTCATCGGTAAATATAGTATTCGACCAATCAAAATCGAGATTTCGTCGCGCAAAGTTAAGCAGAGTTTCAGCTCCACTTTAATAGCATGGTGTCTGTAGTGTAGTCCAACATTGTGCAATGCTCGTCGGATCGTCCCAGCACTCACACCATATAAAGCAGCAAAATAACTAGTTGGTGTGAAACCATTCTCTTCGTAACGACGAATGATTTCTGTTATTTGCGCGGCGGTTAGTATCGGTCGTCGTCCTGAATTATTTCTATAATCTGTTACTTGCCCTTCTTCGCCGTGACGCCTAATCCAAAACCTCACAGTGAATCGCGATATATTGAGTTCTCGTGATATAGCACTAATACTATGTCCATCTTCGAAGAGAAATAATATTTCAGCCCTTTGCTCCAGGGTTAAACTTGCCATTTTATTTCGTTATGAAAAAATCTTTTGTAAAATTTTACTCTTGTCAAAACGACGTTCAAACAATATTTTTTGATAAATGTCATTTCAACAAATAAAGATATTAGTTCCATTATCAAAGAGTGATCAATAATTCTTGTTGTTTTTCTCGATGCGTCATTTTGCATAATAGCTTTTGAAAGGTAATAAGTAACTTGATATGGCATTTTAGACTTAGTGAAAAAAGTGTGATATAGAATCTAATTTCAAAACTGGTAAACATTTTCTGACCGCGACCGTACATAGACAATACATCAAGACAATCAATGATATGTACCTGAAGTTGGTATTTATTTTGGCAGGATTCAATTAGGAAAGAACATGAATGACACTTCTATCGGTTTATTTAACTCAACGCTCAACTTAAAATTAGATAAATATAAACAATATATTTTTTGTTTCATGCCTTTTTTAAATCAGACTAGAGTGGTTGACAGAGGCCTAAAGGATTGATAGCCTAAAGTTGTCACTTTTGTTGATGTAGACTACACAGTAACTAGGTCAATATAAATAAAAGTACATGCTAATCACGATGAACTACTTCCCGGTACGCGTATATCGCGTACCAACATGCGAGCTCGAAGAGTTTTGAAAAAAATAGCATAGGGAATTAATTCGCGAATTTGGCGTCACTCACGCGACTAGTACTTAACTTAATTGAATTTTTTTACGAGATCTTCATGTTATATAAATCTGGGAGATGAAAAAAGGGTGTGTGTCGGGTGTCCTTTGATAGGTCTGTAAGAATGCATTTGTTAATTAGGTTTTTCTCTCATATGTAAATTTGGCGAATTATTAGCATAATAAGTTAAGTAATGAAAGGGATTTGGAATTAAATTTTTCAATCAGGTTTTATAACATCAATTTTTTCTTCAGAATTATTTTGAACAGAATCATTATATAATTTTTTTAGATATTCGCCATTACCCTGGTGCGTGTGTGACACAAACATTCCTGTTCTTTTACTACGTCTAGTAGATTACAAGGTAGGTATTCAAAAAAAAGGTTTTGTTACAGTAAAGGGCAAAATATATTATTTTACTCATATTTTAAAGAAACTTTATTTTTAGGATCAAGAACAATATCTGATAACTCAAGCTTTCCAAATTTGTATCAGACGTCGAATTAACGTGGATCCCTTAGAAAGGGGACGAGCAAAAAAATCTAAGCTGGGACTCAAAACTATTAGTAGGGACAGTTTTGCATCCGACTACAAGGATGTTTTCGGTATATTATGCTTCTGTTTCGTAGTTATAGTAAGAAAATCGCCCCATCCTCAAGAGATTCACTTAGGTAGGCCGGGCACACGTTAAAGTACACCTTTGGCATTTTGAACCGTTAAAAGTTTTATTATTATCCGATATCCATGGTTAAACATTCATTGATTAAATTACTCTGTTTAGGTAATTTTCTTGGCTTATAATACATCTGCTATTGGAAATGTAAAGTAGTTTTTAAATCCCAACCATCGATGTACTACTACCAAGGATAACTAAAACTCCGCTAAAACATAGCGGACTTTTAAAAAAAAATCATCTATTGTACCAGACTAACGCTTACCATCAATTCTGACTTTTTCTAGGTTACAATAGGTAAATCATTTCTTTGAACGGCAAATAAACTTGGTGTCAAAACTAGCTAGCTTGAACATGCATAAATGTATTTAAATTGTAATGCATATTGCGTTCCACAATTTTCGTAGCGTTTCATACGGCGTTCGGACGGAGGAATGACATAGGCTACTTTTCCAAATCCCACTTGGACAAACTTTAGCTATAGCCATAGTTTGCTATAGTAAAATTTTTGTGATCAAGGAGTTACCGTAGAAACTGATAGCCGAATTTAGTGCGAGCAAAGCCGTCGGCAAAAGCTAACTCAAAAAGTTTAACTGATATGCCCCGAATTGATATGGTATACTTTTAGATGTGGCCATTGTACGTGAAGAGTAGGTGTATCATTGAAACATATTTAGTGTATACTACTTTATAGCATGATAGATGGGGGGAGCCTATCGCAGAAATGTAAATCGCTAATACAGTGGATCTGGACGAAGGTGGCTTTGTATATCCAT
Organism: Apoda limacodes; assembly: GCA_946406115.1. NCBI lineage: Eukaryota > Metazoa > Arthropoda > Insecta > Lepidoptera > Limacodidae > Apoda > Apoda limacodes. Next base: position 47,748,221 of record OX291540.1, read on the forward strand.
ACTAATATCATAAATGCGAAAGTAACTCTGTCTGTCTGTTTCCTCTTCACGCTCAAACCGCTGTACCGATTAATTTAAATTTGGCATGCAGATAGTTTGAGTCCCGGGAAAGGACATAGGCTACTTGAAAACGTCATATGTGAGTCGTTTTTTAGGGCTCCGTACCTCAAAAGGAAAAAATCAACCCTTATAGGATCACTTTGTTGTCTGTCTCTCACAGGAACGCGTGAAGGTATGAAGTTGAAATTAATATCAAATACTAAGGTTTACGGTTCCTTAAAGCTGTTAAAAAATCAAGCTTCTAAGTCAGCGCAATAAAAAAAAAAGCCGTTTTGTCGTATATTTTAGCAATTACAAATAAATCCAAAAATGGGGTACTTCCCGTAGTCCCAGAATAATGATTTCACAAGAAGCAAGGTGTAACATCACAAATATAGGAAAAAAACCCAATTTTGATTCCCGGGGAAGGAAATAGGTTACTTGAAAACGTCAAGTGTAAGTCAGCTTTTTGTCTATTATTGACGAGTTGCCGTTGAAATCCAATAACCGAATTTAGGGCGGGTGGAACCGCGGGCAAAAGCTAGTGTCCCATAATTTGTAAATCTTACTTAAGGAGTGCTAAAACAAACTACTAGGGACAGAATAATGTAGTGCATCTACAAAATCTTGGCACATCCTACAAAATACCCCGATGTATACAAGTGTGTGAGTGTATGTATACAGCAAAACTGTAATTAAGTATGTGTGAGTAAATAACAAACTATGCTTATGTAACACAAACATACTAATCAGTTTGTTTACTTAGCTACAAAGTCTCGTGAAGCACAGTGGAGGGACGCGCGGGCGTGCTAAGATTTTTAGGTCTATTTTCCCTTTGCCAATTCTTAACGGAACATAATTAATAAATTAAGATCGAAAACAAACTAATTCTTGTCTTTTTATCTTTGAAACTTATTAATATTCTGTTTAATAAATGTAATAGGTTTCAAACCATTTGCGTCTAAAAAAGTAATAATTATGACCACAAAGGAAGGCATTTTATGCGATTTTGAAGAAACTCGCAATAAATTTGTTCTTGAGGAAGATATTTTGTACATAGAAGAACTTTTGGACGAAATAATTGACAAAGTAGACGAATGTGTTAAAGAACCGATGGTAGCAAATCTAAAAAATAATGTCAAATTTAAAGATTGCCTCATGGGTGAGTTTAATGAGAAATTGGATAAAGACAACGAAAAAAATGATTTTGAAGTCATTGAATTTTCGCGCAGCAAATACGAAAGGAATGACAGTCCCGTTTCTGATGTTAAACTTAACTATTTGGATACCATTGACGAGAATGATCTGAGTGATAGTACAGAATCGTTAGCTGATCCGGAAGACGTGATACAGATCATAAATGAAGACGGTTGTGATATCATAATAGATAGTGATGGAATAGTTAATGATAAATTACTTTCATCACCGGAAGTTTTTAAGGTTTTGAGTAAAAATTTATTGCAAAAGTATGGCGAGGATGTTAACGATCCAAGGTGAATTTGTAAGACTTAATAGATACATATAAAAAATATTTCATGGTTGTGAAAAAATCTTGGATCAGTAGGCAATGTAGTTATAGACTACTACAAGAATATTGTAGTGGTTTTAAAATACTTGCTTTTAGAGTATGTTAAATTTTTTTTTTTTTTATTTACACCACCATTTCGACTACCAACGCTACTTGGACTAGGTGAAAATAATAATTATCCATACGATTATAGCTCATTATTATCAATATTGGTCTTGTATTTTATATTATGGTTGTGCATATTATTAGGTACGATTACTGAATATTACAATATTTTTGTAATTTTCGTAATATTGCAAAAATAGGTCCCTTTTTGATAGAACGTTCGACTGCCAAGTGTCAATTGAAAAAGTGGTTATTGGTCACGAGATTTTTCCAACTGCAATAAAATACAGATTTTTTTAAAAGTTTCTTTTCCTAAAAACTTGTTTTTATTAAGAGTCTACAAATAATGTAGTGTAGTCAAGTCTAGTAATACGGAAACCTCTTCAATCCTTTTGTTCTTTCTGATTTACGAAAATGTAAGGTTTTTTTTTCAACAGTATTAAAAAACAGATTTCGGAATCGCACATAAATATTAAAAGCAGCGGTGACATGTCTGAAGTGACTGCTAAAATTTCAAAAACATCTGCCAAGTCCTTGACTCCCTCAGGTTTTTTTTTCATTTTTTAGTAGATTTTGCAATTTATACCATCACTACATTTAAACATTACTATATTTATGTACCATACCATGATAGGTATAAGGTACGTCTGCCTGATGTGTTTAAAGTAAGGCCGAAAACAACAGATACAAAAGTATAAAGCGACAAATTATTATATTATCTTTTTTAAGCACGGGTGGACGCTGTAGTGCGAAGAAAGCAAAGCTATTAACATTTGTTAATATTTAAAAAAAATGTTTTTAACTGTTTGTCGTTATACCAAAGTATCAGGATGTCTAAGGAATGATTTTTAGTGAAACATAATATATCAATCATGATTTTAAACTTAAATGCTATACAAACTGCCGACCCCAATTTAATTTTCTTAGGGGATGAACTTTGCAAATTTTTTTTAACTGCTGCCTGCATTATGACAGGAACCTCTGTGCTAAATTTCAAGTATTAAGACACAAACATATCGAAATTTTCATACATATAGATTTTCCAAAACGATAAAACACGTCAATTTTAAACTTAAAGGCCAAATACCAAATTTTATATATAGTTATGTATTTTGCTTCTAACATCAAACTCCTATTTGACCCTTTAAGGGATGATTTTTGCAAAATCCTTAGTTGCTTGCCTACACACAACAGAAACCTTGGCACACAGTAATCTGGGCTTGGGTGAAACTTTTTGCGCACTATTTATGATGAGTATCGTTGAATACATCTTCACAATGCTCATTTTTTTCTCAGTTACTTATGTTGTAAGTTATAAGCTTCCAAATAGTTGTCATATTAAGTATTGGTAAGCCATGTCAGAGGCCTTACGGGCGGCTTGTAAACTCTGACAGTCGAGTAGGCACTAGCTTGATAAACATTCGCCAATTCGCACTGGGCCAGCGCGGTGGATTATGGATGGCCTAAGTATCCTTGTCAAAGGTGAGGCCTGTGCCGCTGCAGTGGGGCGAATAATGGCTAAGGCTAGCTTGCCTCCAAATTTGAAAGTTTTATTGTTGCACACGTGCCTCGTGTGTTATTGCCAAGTTAGCTTATTTGTAGCAATGTACTATTACTGGAGTGTAATTGTGTAGAAAACATAATATATAATTACATATTATATGTACCTACTTGCTTTGTAGGTTCTAAAACTTTGATGAATTTTCCAAGTAATGAAGAAATTACTGTCGAAAAATTATTAAACTATTTGCGAAAGAAAAATGCTGCCTACAAAGATTCTGACATGCCTGATATTGACTGAGTTTTATGGAAAAAACCGCATCGGAAGTGATCTAGTATTATATTAATTTTTTATTTTAATGCTATTTGAAAAAAAAATTATGTCAGATTTATTGCATTTAAATATATTAAACAGAACTGTTACAAAATAGTTTTTATGTAAATAGTATTTTTATAATATTAATTGCCAGGTATCAGATCTTGTAATATGTACAAACTAATGGAAATATACGCATATTGTAATGTCGCACTGATGTCCAAAAAAGTGAGTACCATGTTCATACACGCTTAGATGTCTTATTGACCATTAATGTGGGTTAGAGCTCCGTAGTTGTTGCTTAACAAGGTATTTACCGGACAGTAGCTTGGTCACTTCTTAGAGAGTTAAAATTTTTGTAAGGATATTACTCTGCCAATTTAACATATATCTTAAATTAAAGATAATATATAATAAAATTTAAGGTAGTGCATGACTAAAAAAGCGACTGACTAAATACAGTATTAGTTTCATAAGAAATTGACAAGTATAATATAGTTCTTAAATACCAAGAGAATGTGAAAGTATCGAAAATTATTGTTTAAAAATAAATAACATAAGTATTCAGTACCTGGGGACCGAGCTTTCCCATTTTTTTAAACAACGCCATCTATTGTCAAGTAGTTTTAATTTTGCTGTGTCGGTAATAATAATAGTATTACTCCACGCCAATAGATATTTTTCAGTTAATCATTGCCATAAAACACGGATAAAACAACGTTTTCTAAAAATGAAACCTAGCTAGATCGATTTATCGCTCCGAAACCCGCTGCATACTAAGCATAAAAATCGTTGGAGCCGTTTCCGACATTTAGATTATATTATCTCGATTTACTTAAAGCAGTTTACAAAAAATCCCTGTTGAGTTAAGAAGAGTTTTTATCATCAAGGAAGCATCGAAATACAAACACATATAGACCGTCGCGCAGTGAACAAGTGCCAGGAAACTGTTGATAGCCTTAATTTGTTAGATTGTAATAGTGAAACAGTATTAAAATGTTATTTTAGTGCGATACGTGTGTAAGTGCCGATTGTTATAATTATTACCTCAATTGAGGCAGTGTTCCCGGGTTGCCCTGACCCTGGCCCTAGATCGGTTGCGTCGTCATCTGAAGTGGCATTCGGGTAACCGAAAACATGGTTTTATTAAATTTAGATTTCAAAATGCGTGTGTAGTGTGTTTTTTCTCTGAGCGCAAATACTAGACATTAAAAATCATAAATTGTCATATCGTTGCTTCGTTGCATAGTTAAAGGAAATCGCATTTTGTCCATGTACCTGGTAAATGAAGACCTGTGGCGGAAGGTGCGTCAAATTTGTTCAGCTCAGGGTCACCAATTGTGGAAATTGTAGAGCGGCGGTAAAGTGGAATACCCCGCTAGGTGAGGAGCAATACCTAGAGAAAGCCTTGTTTCACTTTACTTGCATTTCGGTATGTCGGTATATATGCGAACTACCGAAGCAATTTCGATAGCGCGATGTAAGACGCGTGACGTCAACCTTGATTCGTAGCGGTACGATATGATGTTGACTAATTCTTAAAAAGGTGTTTGTGTACGTTCATTGTAATGACAAGTAGAGTTTTATCTGCCCACATTAATAAAACTTTTTGTAATCTTTAATAAGCCTTAATTGTTGATATTAATTACCCTACTTAAAAATTCGAGGAAAGTTTTATAGGATTTGTATAATTCTGTAATCCGAAGTACGAATTATTATTTACGGAAAAGAATAAAACTATTTTATTGTTATTATTTTATGAAATTAATAAATATATACTTAAATTTACATTGTTTTGTAATTTTCAGAAAAAAATGTTTAAAAATTAATAAAATTTAGTATTAACGCATTTTAATTAATAGGTTTTTAATTCGAACATTTTTTTTCTTTGTGAAGTTGCGGGTTTTATTCTCTTTTTGATAAAACCCACGTCTAAAGTCTTAACAAAAAATAAATTTAATTTTTTGCAAAATTTATTTTCATCGTCATATATTGTATGTAACTATCAAAATTCCCACAAGTGGAATGAGTTATCGGTGCCCTTGCGGCCATCTTATGTCTAGCGTGTTAGGAAATATTAGCGTGCTTAGCGTGTTCGTAAGAGAATAAACCATGAGACGTAAGCACAAGAATTATTTTAGCTTGTGTAATACAAGTAATGTAATACTGAACTTACATTACGCATTTCTACTTCAAACTGAAGTGATTAGCGCTGTACTTTAATATAAATGTTATATTTGTACAAATAGTGCATTTGAGAAGAAATCTTAATAGTTGACACTGGATACTTCAGCCTACGTGACTTAAGCAAATAAGACTTTTGTAAGTTACTTTTTGTGTTTTTTTCTTTTACGGAGCGGCAGATAGGGGCCAAAATTTGAGTTTTTTTTAGGCTGCTACGATTCCATGTGTTTTTTATTTCGATGCAAGGTAGTCTATAATTTTGACTTACATTTTTTTAATTTTCAAATTTAATTTACACACTTTTGCAGATAATTTATTGTAAAAACGGCCCGATTGTCCCTTAAATGATTTATCTATTTTCTTAAGCCTTACGTTGATCAGAGCAAGTTTGTGTATATTTCGAGTACATATTACGATTATGAATATCGCTATTCTTTTTAAAACAATATTTTTATGAATACAAATCACCTAATAGTAATAGGTTCACATAAATGAGAATGACTGAATTATTCTATTTACGGCTGATGAAGCTGTAAAAGCATAGAGCGGTAAGTAATAAATATAATTTACATTTCGAATCTACAATAAAAAATAAGGCTGAAATAACGATACTACCGTTGTATGAAGAAGTGACAGAGGACGTAACCTTAATAGGTTTCCGTCCTGTACAGTAGCTTTGTCTCTTTCTATAGGGGGTGACCAATTCGTGAGAATATTTCGTAGTCTATTTTTTGTGTCAATGATTATTAGATTTATTATGTCCACTAAAACTCTTTAGTAGATCCAGTTAAACATCTCGGTTAAATGGTCCTAGTATTATTATACGTTTTTTTTTATTTTCAGACCGACAGAACTGGATGCACTAGTATTTGGCCACGTTTTCACCATCATCACTACGCGACTACCGTGCAGAAAACTGGCAGATACAGTACGAAAGCACGAGAAACTCGTCGCTTTAGCTAAACGCATTGACGAGCAGTATTTCAAGAGACCATAGCGTGAGGTATTCAAGGACATCTCTACTGCATTTCAGAGTCCTTGAATATCCTTCCATGTCATCTTAGTACAAGTAGCTTTAAAGTATCTCCACCGAGGTATTTTTTACTTTTACTTCATAAATAGACGCTGTAAAATATGTTGAAGTAAGCAATAATCTGTGGGATTTAAAAGTACAAGGACATCTCTACCTATTACATTTCAGTCCATTCAATCTCCTTCCACTTCATGTTGTTCTTGTACAAATAACTTTAAATTAACTAATATTACTTCCATGTTTTTTTGTAGACATCTTGACAAATCGTCACTATGATGCTTTATTATGCCATACGCCAATTTGCAACGCTGTTATGTCATTTAAAACTTATGATAGTTCAATACTATGAAATATGGTGAATTACAAACAACTACACATTCCTTTTCCACAACTCCGCGAATGGAAACCTAAAAAAAAATGTTATGTTTTGGCCAATCATATAGACGATCAATTCGTCAAGCCATAAAAGCGGAATGTCAGGAAGGTATTCTTTCATTTCATGGTAGTTAACTACAAGCAGAGAATTGGGGTGTTCGCACGAGAGCTTTTTCAAGGCTTGAACGCTCGTTATTTTTTGGATTTGCTTACAAACTGTTAAAAAAACTCACGACGTGAAAAGCGCCCACGTGCGAACACTAAAACTATTCTGAACATTAAAATTAACTGGCGTTAAAGTATTAAAAGGCTCTCGTGTGAACACCCCAATTTTACATGATGAAACCGTTCGAAAAGGTTTTGTCTAAACACGTAAATGAAAAAACAATATCTACGAGATTAAGGATGTATAATATTCATTCAGCGACCCTAAATCACCTTCCGTATACTATAAACTTAGTACAAGTGTTAAGTGTGGAGGTAACTAATATTTCTAGCATAATACGAGACATACTAAGTAATTTACAATCCACGTCTTTAAAGCTTAGTAATTAGAAATAACTTAAGTAATTTATGTAAAAAAATTAAGTTGCTAGAATCAGTCTTGCGTTCGATAACTTAGATGTAGCTCAAACAATACATACATTTCGTACCTGCCAACGTCACTATAACATGACATTAGTAATGTCCAACAGTATAAATCCGGCTGGGGTCGGTGTTTGCGCAGTTAACTTTCGAACGGGTAAAATGTTATATCATCACTAGCGTTAATATCCGAACATAGAGATAGAGAGAGAAGTGCATTCCTTAGTCAGCTGTAAAGTAAAAACGGTCGCAAAATCGAAGAGACGAAAAGAATCCGTGACGGGCAGTTGTCTCTTTCTACATTTACATTTACATACATTTTGCTCTCGAATTCCAGAGTTTGAATAACTCGAGACTGTTCCCAATAAGGTCCCAGAACTAGAAATCGATGTGTTAAAACCCGACCCTCGGGCTTATTCTAGAACAGGTCGGTAATTATATACTTGGTAGATAATAAGTAAAATTAAGATCGGGCACTCAACGCTTAGTGTAAAAAAAAAACGAAGTTGTCGATAATTTGGAAACCTTTTTTTTTCTATCTATATCTATATTAATACTATATGGTCCGAGGTTTTGTTTGTATTTAAGTACTAAAAAACATTCTTTAATAATAATATAACATTTAGTAGTAGAGTGCTATTGTGTTAAAATATTGGAAGGTTGGGTTGCTATTTTTTATGCCTTTCCATTCCATAGACGATGGCACTTGGTCACTAAAAAAAAGGACCGCTTAATTCGTGGCTACCATAGACAATAGAGACTGGACTCCATAAAGAAAATACGGCCGGTGTGACTTTAAGAAACGAAGCGACTTTACACGTAGCTGCCGCATCGACTCCGCGATATAGCTTTGTCTTTTACTTAACAGTGGTCAATTTTATAACGCTATATTGCGCTGTCCACAGGCCAAAACATAGACACTCAAAAGTCTACGATGGCTACTAACACTACACAAATAACGTGTTCATACGCGAAAATGTGTGCGTGATCTTTGGGAGCGATCACCAGAGCTGTATAAGGTGCCTGTATTTAATCTTGGCTAGATGTAGTTTTTCTTTTTCGTTATTTAATTATACACTAGACACTCCGCCCGTCCTAAATTCGGTTATCGGCGTGGATCTCCTTACTTAACTCCAATTAATTAATTAATTAGTTATACCAATAAATTGCTAAAGCATGCTATAGGTGCAGCAATAGTTCGTTTAACTCTGTTATAGTTACTAAGGTGGCAAACAATCACACGGTCCGCCTGATGGTAAGCGGTCACCGTGGCCTATGGACGCTTAAGTTATTCCCGCAGGCACTTTTTTTTATTAGGCTACTTTTTATTTTTAGTGATAAAAAGTAGCCTTTATGCTATTCTAGGACCTATATGTATGCCAAGTTTTATCCCGATCCGTCCAGTGGTTGAAGCGTGATTGAGTAACAAACATCCATCCAGTTATACAAACTTTCACATGCATAATATTGGTAGGATGATGACATTTGTTGTTTTTTTAAATTAAAGATTATAATCGACTATTATTGAACTAAGATTCGCATTATTGTATTTATATAATAATAGTTCTTTGGTGGGTGGATAGATTGCCTATCAAGATAAAATTTGAAGTACCTATGTTGTATCTGAGATTAGAATATTTTACATCTAGTATTTAATTGTGTAGTTTAGACTAATTATATGCTACAACGAACAATGTTATTCTACTAGCTCAGCGTACTAAAGTCTCACTCCTGTCAGCTTCTACAAAACGTTTAAATATCAACAAAAATATACCTAAAACCTAAGTCATTCGTCGTCGGTTAACGTTGAATAACAATAAAACGCTCGGCACGATGACGTTACGCGGCAACGCTGCTAGGGTTGCTAAAGTAGTGAGCTTTGAAGTGTAGTTTAGAACATCGCTACTAATGAGATAATCACAACAAATTAGTGAGATGAAATAGGCAGGTGAGGACATATGCATGCACATAAGGATCATAGTCATTATTTGGCCGCTCTAGTTGTGCGCTTATCGCAAAATGGTGAATGTTTACACCTGAGAATGTTTTACTGTTCTGAAGAGAGTAGATTCGCTCTTCTGCTGTCAGTGCTGTGCGATTGATGTTTAATTTTATCATTTACGGAATTTTCCACTTACTCCACAAGATTGTTTTTGATAAAGTTGCAATAAAAAATGTAGTAGAGGATCCGAGTAAGGAACGACCTTCACCCAACTGTTTAATGAATGTAAGTTTTTAAATCAAAATTAATATTAAATTTAATATATCGCTAATAGGTTGACTAAAAAATTTCAGTTCCAGGTTATGATGAACATAAATAAAAAAAAAAAATTATACAAGTAGTACCGATATCAATAATTTTATTTTGTAGGTTCATTTACATATATATGCTTTTGTAATTATATTAGTTTACTTCATTTTAATTTTAAACAATGCATATTAATTCGCTTTTTTTCTTGCAATTTATCGGGTTGTAATTATGGTTGGCTGGCACAGAGTGCTCAATGGCATTAAGCACGCTTTTGTTCATATGTTTGTGCAGAAAGATTAAACAAACTTTGAATGTATGTATGTATGCAATGTGTTGATCCTTTCGTATGATTACGATGTGACACCTTATCCTTTGGACAAAGCAGTCGGACTACATGTCCAGAGCGTATTTTTTCACAATCAGATGTCATAATATAAGAAGTTTATTTCTACCTAGAGTATCCCACCCTAGTTTTTATTAGTAAGCTTCTCAAATGTTTATGGTAAATTTTGGTGGATGAGATTTTGATAAATTTTTTCACAATATTTTGCTGTATTTTTTTGGTAATACCAGTATGAAGATTCTTATTTACTAACAAAAAACACCTTTTGTTTAAACCAGTTTTTGTATTTTATAGGTACATTTATTGCACAACAGTTTATTCATAATAAACATATGAATAAAATTATGTAGTACCTAAAGCATAAAAAAAATCTGTTAATAAAAATAAGAAGCGTCTAAAATTTTGTATTTTTTTTCTATTAGTGTACTTGAAACTTGAAGCTTGTAAGTTTTACTAAAACTTACAATCAGAAGCATTGATGATTTGCTTAACCAAACAAAAACCTAATTTTAATTTACACTTTTTTATTACGAGTATTGGCATTTAACATAAAATATAACTAGTAGAATAGATGATCTTATTAAACGTATTGTTTTCTTTTAATTGTTGATTAAATAAAATTAGGCATTAAAAATGTTGTTTTATTTAACTTTTTAATTATTTTATAATATTAAGTGTTCACATATGTATGTATATATAACGTCAGATTTAACCCCCAAAGGGATAAACTAGTGGCTGAAAACTCACCCACATCATTTCCCCTCACAATAATGTGGGTGCCTCGTTTCACTTACCAATTTAGTCTTGCATGATTGGTGGTGAGCCCATCGCACGTTGTTTCGCTTTTTTAACTGGCACGCCACCTAATCTAAAAGGGTTGTACTAATTCAGAAAAGTATAAAATAAGAAAAAAAATTATGGTACCTCCCCTTCACGTCGTTCCAGAAAAACATGGACAAGCCATTTACCATCTTAAATCACCGTTACAGTGCCATCTATTATTAGGCGGCCAATAATTAAAACCGGCCAAGCGTGGAAGGGCCAGAGCCATATACCATCTTGAATCCCTCCTTGTTTGAGATTTTCTCTGAAAGTTGGAGACTTCAGACACTTCGAAGAAAACATAAGGCTATATATACATCATCAATATAAAAAAATATTTTCATAGCAATGGTGCAGTCAAAAGATTAATTTTGAGATAGGTTTAATTACTTCTAATGAACCAAAATTAACCAGCCTCCCAACTAGCACACTAGTGAAAATTGCAGCTTCCTTTAAAGCTCCAATATCTATAGGGGTGGTATAAGGGAGTCAGAATTGGACACGAGTTCAAAATCAACTGCTATTGAGAGAAGTTATGGCTGCAGCAGAAACCTAAGATATTTATGTGACACCTTATGGCACCATTCACTTTACAACAGTTAGGTTTGTATATCTTTTTTGGCACTTTTAGTTACCTTACGTTTCCACGAAGCATACTTTGCTTCGTTGTGCTGCATAGGATAGGAATTTGACTAATAATGTGACTAATTAGCGTCTGTTATGCATGTGAGGTAAAACAAGCTCTTTAGCTTTATGAAGTTGGAAGTGTTTAATTATAGGAAATAATAGCTTTTCCTTAATCTGGAAAACGTTAAAACTGGCCGCACTTTTTATTTACCTATTGGTTTTTATTATAATAATTCACGTTTATTACTAGTTTCGCACAATAATACTAGTTTTTTTTTAAGCAAGGATTTCTAGCATTTTGCAGATCTCTAAACTATATTCATTGTATGTGAGGGTGTAAATGTAGGTGCAAACTATTAAATAGGGTCTATAAGGGGCGTTGTATAGCACTATGAAATAGGGTCTATAAGGGGCGTTGTATAGCACGGTATGTAACTAATTCTTGAAGCTTTTAACTGTAATTTTATACGCTATAAAGCTCTTAAGCAACTATTTTGTGTTAGTTGGGCTGGCTTTTTTCACTATCTCAATCACACAGTCACAGTCCGCCTGACAGTAAGCGGTCACAGCAGCTAATGGACGCTTGCCACAGCCGAGCATCACTCGCGCGTTGCTGACTCTTATTTATCTAAAACTATCATTATTTTAACCTCGATAGGGAGCTTGTTCCACAATTTAAGCATTCGCAATGCAATATTCAATAGTTTCTTTGAGGTTTTATCGAGTTTTAAATTTTAACAAACTCTGATAAAAAAATAGTTATTTCAAATTAATTATATTTCGTGAAAAAATGAATACGATGCAATCTTTTTCAGCACGGCATTTTTATTTAGAATGTAGCTTGTAGTTTCTGGATTATAATTAATAAAAACAAATATTTTAATAGCGAAGACGCAGTCAAAATTTCGGCTGCTTCAAATCCCAACTACTTTTAGCTTTGAAATACGCTCGTTACAAACTCCAGTATTCAGGATTGATGAAGTCCTAGAACACCAATCTTAGAAATACACAAATCTTCATAGAATAAAAAATGCGTGATAAATATTATACCTACATAAAAATAATCTTTCTTTGCAGACTTCAAGCTTCAGGGAGTCTCAAACTAAGTAGGCTTATTTATGTATATTTATAAGCAGTCTATGTAAGCTAGACACCATGGGCATCACTCGCGCGTTGCCTATTCTTTATAAATCTATTTTTTTCCTTTTATAGAAAACCTTGAGTCATTCCACAACACACATAAATCTAAACAAACTAAGCGTTCGCAATGCAATATTCAATAGTTTTTTTCAATCTAACGGTCGCAATGCAAAATTCAATAGTTTTTTCTGGTATTACCTATAGAGTCTAAAATTTCAAAAAAAAATTAATACAACGGCATTTTATTTCCGAAAGTAGCTCGTAGTTTCAAGACATGATGAATGTCATATTTCATTATGGGGCGAATTTCAATCTTCAGACAAATTGTCTTAAAACTATTTAAGGAATAATGTTATTAGAATTTTTATCTGTCTGATAACTGATTTCAATTTTCAATTGTCATTTGTCTCATAAATAACTATCCACCTGATTATTACAAGTTGAACCTCGCTAGTTTGAGATATATGGAACGAACATATTGCACATTTAGGACAGACTATTTATTTCATTTTCTCTGAGGTAAAAATGACGTCAGATTAATTCAAGGATATGTATGTATGTTGTTTGTGAGTATCGATGGTTAGTGAATGTTGACTTTTAGTTTAAAATTTTAGTTTTAGTTTAAATATTCCCAACAGATGTTATCTTTGATCTCATGAGTACTTATTCTTGTTTGAAGCATTTAAAAAAAAAAACGGTGAATTTACTGAAAAAAGAAATTCAGATAATCTGCAATTCCTTGTTAAAAAATAAGCAGTGGCATGAAACTATCAATACTTTACAACCGGGACTGACGGCTTAACGTGTCCTCTGAAAAACGGAGAAGTTCAGAATAAATGCCACTAGCGCGATCACCCATCCAATGACTGACATACCCAATTTTGCTTAACTTCGAATGTAGTTTTTGATAGATGAATTTTACACAGCCACGAGTTCCTAGTATTCTTGCATACATAGATACTAACAACTCTGGCTATATGTGATTTTTTTATAAAAATATTTTTTTCTATCAGAAGCCAATATTATTATAACATAGGTCCTTATTTTCATCAGCAACGTGGGTCACAGCCCGTTATTCTTTTGAATAACGCTTTATCTGGCCGTCGAATGGGCAGATTAAATTGTTCGTCAAATAGTAGAGTTGTTCGTCGAACAGTCTATCTGACGATTGAAAAACTGTTTTTTTGCTGTCTGTTTATCTGAGGATTGAAAATTAATCAGCTTATACACATTATAATCAATATAAATAAATATTTAAATAGCGAAGACGTAGTCAAAATTGCGGCTGCCTTATATACCGACTACTTTTGCTTACAATATGCTCGTTACAAACTTCAAAAAGAAACACATAACTTCTAGGGATTACATAGAACATCAATCTTAATTTCACAAATACCTAAATCTTCATAGACTATATCCATTCTTTGCAGACTCCAACCTTAAGAGAGTCTCAAACGTAGTATTATTTATATAAATTACCCGTATTTCTTATTTCTATGATGATTTTTGTTTTTTTTTTTATTGCACTAAGGTGGCTAACAAGCTAACTGCCCGTCTAATGGTAAGCGGTCAACGCGGTACGTTTGACACTGTGGGCATCACTCGCGCGTTGCCGACTCTAAAAATTTAATTCCTTTTTTCTTGAAGAACCCCATATTGTATTCCTTTAATAAAACCTTTGCAGAGAGCTCATTCCACAATTTAAGCGTTCGCAGTGCAATAATCAATAGTTTGTTTCAGGTATCACCGAGTTTTAAATTTCAACAAAAACACACAAAAAAAAACATTATTTCAAGTCTATTATAGTTCATTAACAAATAAATACAGGGACCTTATTGGGAGTACTCTCGAGCGATTCGGACTCTAGAATTTGAGATAAAAATGTATGGAAGTCTGTCTTATCTCTCGAAACCGGTAAATGTACTTTCATAGATTTTTCTCTCGAATACAAGAGTCCGAATAGCTTGAGACTGTTTTCAATAAGGTCTCAGTTTCTAGACTTGATTAATTAACATGTTAAATTTTACATATGAAGGTATTTTTAAAATTACCTACTTTCCGACCAAATCAGCTTATTGCATCTTTATAATACAAGTACAATAAATAGTACAAGTACATATAATAAAACTATTTTATCCTTTATCAATAAATATTTTCATAGCATAGATTGCATTCAAAACATTTACCTTTTTATTTTACCAATAAAGTGGCAAACAAGCTCCGCCTGATGCGTGGTCGGTCACCGTAGCCTATAGACGCTTGTAACACCAGGGGTATCCCTCGCTCGTTGCCGACCCCTCAGAAATCTAATAACTTCTTTCTTGAAGAACTCCATACTGTAGTCTTTGGAGAAAACCTTGGCAGGGAGCTCATTCTACAACCCAACCGTTCGCGGCAGGAGGTTTCTCGAGCCAGGACTTCCTGGCTTATTATAAATAATTAAACCTGGCTGAGGTTAATCTTTTGACAGCATCAATGCTATGAAAATATTTATTTTTAGTAATAAAGGTTACACCACACACGTATGGCCTATGTATGCGTATTTATCTCGTATTTCTTAATTTCTATACTTATTTTTATTGCACTTAGGTGGTCAAGTAATAGGCTAACGGTACGTCCTAAACGGTAAGTGGTCACCTCAGTCTATGGGTGCTTGCAACACCCGGGGTTGCCCGTCGCTGGCGTCCGCTGACGTTCTAGCAGACCTAAATGTGGTGCTCGAGCACGCTTCCCTACTATGTGCTTTAGAGCACTTTGCACCCACTAATCTTTTTATTACGCCCTGCACAGACGATGGTATCACCAGTAGGCTCACAGCTCAAGCGCCTTCCGCGCCCGCGTCCGCGAACACAGTCTCTACAAATATCATATACAGAATACGTCGCCGCCGGCAGCGACGGAACACTAGACAGTTTAGCACACACATACACACTGAAGCGCGCGGGTATAATAGTTTCACTAATATACCCGGGCACTTTGACTAGTTAGATTTAAATAATAATAGGCGAGGGCTGAAGAGTTTCTTGCCGTTTCTTCTCTACAGAACGCCTTTCGAAACGGCGGTAAATTTTAGTCGGATTCAAAATTAGTTTTTAAGAGCGGTTGCCCAAGCCGAGGTTCGTGTCTATGACACCCTTGTGCAAACAGCCCCAACTTTTTGCAGCAGAGTGCCAGCAGCACCGCAGCAAAATTTAGTCCGCGTATAGTTTTTAAGGCCATCTGCGGCCAACAACAGTAGAAAGTAGTTAGAAAAAAAAAAAACCCGGGGCATTAAAAAGGCACGTTTTGTCTATAAAAATCAACAAAAAATTGCTTGTTTCTTAGAACCTTATTTTGTATGCCTTAGAAAAAACCCTTGGCAAAGAGCTCATACCACAATCTAAGCGTTCGCAAAGCAATATTCAGTAGTTTTTTTCAGGTTTCATCAAGTTTTAAATCTTAACAAAAACACTCGGATAAAAAATCATTCATTTTTGTACATTAATAAATGAATACAGTTTATTATTTTCCAAAACGGCATTTTGATTTAGTCGTTTCAAGACTTGATTATAGACATATGTAATTTGACCCTTATATGATTTTTTTATATTACCATCTTTGTGACCAAATCAGCTTATTGTATGTTCAATCTTACATATTATAAAACTTATCAATATAAATATACATTTTCATATCAAATATGCAGTTTGAAAATTAGCCGGGACATGAACGTGCAACCCTAAGATTCCGTCTTAGTGCTCTTAACTTTGAGCTACATTTTGCTTAGAATATACGCTCGTTAAGAACTTCAGAAACAGAACACACAACTTCAAGGCATTTATGAAATCCTAGTAAACAATTTTACAAATACAAATATCGTCATAGAATTAAGAGTACTTGATAAATATACCTACTTACATAAAAATAATCCGTCTTTGAAGACTTCAACATTTAGGTAGTCTCAAACAAAAGTAAGATTATTTCTATATATGTAGGTATATTATCATGTATTAGTTTTTCTTAATTCTATGAAGATTTGTCTATTTTTTCTTATTGCATTAACGTGACAAACAAGCTAACTAGAGGAACGATCCGCCTTATGGTGAGCTGCCACTGGCCACCGCAGCCTATGGACGCATGCAACACTAGTGACATTATTTGCGCGTTGCACTCTTTTAAAAAATCCTATTTTTCTTAAATAACCACATATTGTATCTCTTAGAGAAAGCCTTGTAGCGAGCTCGTCAAACAATCTAAGCGTTCGCAATGCAATATTTAATAGTTTGTTTCAGGTTTTTTCGAGTTTTGAATTTCAACAGAAACATTTGTATAAAAAATTATCTATATAGGTTTTTTTCGAACTACCGACATCGCAACCAAATCAGCCTATTTTATCTTCTATAAATAAATATATATCAATAAATATTTTTATAGCATAAATGCATTCAAAGCATTAACCTCGAGTCAGGACTGGTTATTACCGCCGGTCGAAGCGACGCCCCCGAGAGCGACAACACAAGTCCTTGAGCGTTGGGCGCTATATGGGCTGAGGCTCCTTCAGAGTCTCGCCCCAAAAATCTCGGTGAAGCAGTAATGGCTGCAACAGCCAACTGCATAGTCAGCTCAGAAAAAAAAGGTTATTATAAATAATTAAACCTCGCTGAGTTTAATCTTTTGCCAGCATCAGTGATATGAAAATATTTATTTATATTGATGATGTAGCCATAGATATAGCCTTTGTGACATGTTTCCGACGAAAACTCCAACCTTCATGGAGTCTCAATCGAAGGAAAATTATTTCAATATACTTATATTAATCACGTATTTATTAATTCAATAATGAAGATTTTTGTATTTGTTTATACCACTAAGATGGCAAACAAGCTACCGGTCCGCCTAATGGTAAGTGGTCACCGAAGCATATTGACGCTTGCAACACACACTCTTTAAAAGTCTAATTCCTTTTTTTTCGTACTGTTTTCCTTAGAGAAAACCTTGGCTCCCTGCTAAGCCACAACCTAAGCGTTCGCAATGCAATACTTAATAGTTTGATTCAGGTATCATTGAGTTTTCAATTTCAACAAAAACAGACGATTAAAAAAATATAATTTCAAGTCCATTATTGTACATTGAAAAATAATATATTCATTCAATTCAAGAACGGCATTTTAAATAAGTAAGTAGCTAGTTGTTTCTAGATTAGATTATTTACACGTTTTATTTGATGTAGGTATTTATTTTATATTCCAACTTTGCGACCAATTCTTCTTGTATCCATACTAATATTATAAATGCGAAAGTAACTCTGTCCGTGTGTTACCTCTTCACGCTTAATCGATGAACTAATTTAGATGAAATTTCGTAAGGAGATAGTTTGAGTCCCGGGGAAGGACATAGGATAGTTTTTATCCCGAAAACGTCAAAAGTTCCCGCGGGAATAACTATTACCGAGCCTAAACGAACTCTAGCTACAGTTTCATTAGTATAATTAAGGAGTTGACGAAGAAATTCCACGCTAATAACCGAATTTAGGGCGGGCAAAGCCATACCATATTAATAAATATTTTCATAGCAAAGATGCAGCCAAGAGAACAACCTTGAGCCAGGACTGGATCTTTAAAAATCTAATTACTTCTTTTTGAAGAACTCTATATTGTATAGCTCTTACAGAAAACCTTGGTAGGAAGCTTATTCCACAATCTTAGGGTTTGCAGGAGGAAGTTCCTCTGAAAACGTAATTATAAGATTGATAGGCGAGTAAATAAACTCAAAAAGGCCTTAACTAAGGAATATCGAACGCAGATCCTGATTTTGATTGTTCGTATAAGTGTCCTGAACAAACTACCTAAATAAAAACTATGGCTTTTTTACTTCCCCTTATTAATCGTGACCAGAAGTCCAGCTCCAGGTGGACAGTGGACACGGCTCTTTTAGACCAACGTTATGTGAGCATTTAGCTTTAGATTAGGCATTTAGATTTACGTTATACGTAGTTATCAAAAGTAGGTACCAACAGATGGCGATAGTTTTTATTAGTATAGAAGACACCGATCATAAACATTTGCTCGAGGTTTAAATAAAAAATACTGGCACGTCGAAATAGTTGTCTTATTTGGTTTCATCACAATAGTTATAGACAGTCAGCAACAATCATCAATTACCTACTAAAATAACTTTTACTTAAAATACACCCACCCATACAAAGATTCATAGGACCTAATAGGTGGATAATTTCATCACTAAACCTACTATCGCGCACAGAAAAAAAATACTAAAATAAATACAGTGATTCTAGTCGATTTCACAATCCATAATCCATACATTCGCAAATACCTTTTTCTTTAAACATGTAATTAATTTTAAAAAAATCAGGCGGCCATTTTGAATAAATTTTTTTTCGAACGCACATCGATGCACGTTTGATAAACATTCGCGCGCCTCTTACATTAAAAGATTATCGTCCCTTTTATGAATAAAAAAACAGTTTCTTTCTTTCTATTGCTGGTTATAATTTCATGCTATAGAAAGAGAGAAAAAACAAAGGGATGTCAACGGTTGTTACGACACATTGTTCAAGTTTCGAGTAATATAATAAAGCAGGGGGTCTGGTAAACGTTGTTTAGTTCCAGAATGTTTTTTTGGAAGCTTCTAGAATGTTTTAGAGTCTTCTGCCCTGGTTGAGGACCATTTGGCGGACGCTGAAGGTGGATAATCCGAGACCGATGGCGGCGAGGGCTACGGCTGACCTCGACATCATCTTCTCACGGTTCGCTGGCTGAGGACAAAGAAAAAATACATTAGGTAACATTATATTCCAAGGAATAGGAATGTAATTTCGACTTCATAGTTGCGGCGATGGGTAAATAAATGACAAGTTTAAATGGCAAATTTATGATAGTCTAGAGAAAAAATTGGTGAGTATTTGATTATTAGCATAGCCAGTATTGGGTTAGGAAAGGTGGTGTTTTTGTTTTTGAATTTGATTGAATTATGTACTATAGAGTCTCAAGTAATTTACTTAGTTAAAAACAGTTATTCAATAATGAAAATATATTTAAACTAGCTGACCCGTCGAAAGTTGTTTCTTTTTTAAAAAGAACTGCCGCACCAACCTGTTGTAAAAGAGTTATACTAATTCAGAAACCTTTCCTGGCGTGTGCATAACAACTTGCTAAAATTTCATTACAATTGGTTTTCCCTTATTGCGCGCGTCCGACTCGCACTTGACCCTATATTTCTTTCAATCAAAATCAAATCACTAAGAAGTCTTGATTTCAACTTCGAAACAAATCACCGCCAAAATAAATTTCTTCCCCTTTTTAACCCCGTTAGGGGATGAATTTCAATAAAATACGAAACCTGTCTTCCATCAATTATGTTAGAAAAGGTTTATGCAAAATTTGAAGAAGATTGGACCAAGGAATCACGTTGTCCCATACAAACTTTCCTCCCCTTTTTCACTCGCTTAGAAGTAGAATTTCGAAAAATCCTTTCTTATCGGATGCCTACGTCATACAAAGAACACACCCTCCAAGTTTCAGGTCTCTACGGTCAGCGGTTGAGGCTGTGCGTTGATCCATCAGTCATTCAGGACAAAGCATTTTATATGTATAGATATAATATTTGCATATTTCATAAATGGCTTTAACGATTTCGATGAAATTATGAATTTTGCTTTTAAAGATAACGTACCTTTATATAATTGTATTTTTTGGAAAAGGCGAGTTTTGAAAGTCGCCCAGGTACTAATAAAGATAAAACACAATGAAAATGTTTAGGTACTTGTAACAAAATACCTAAGTCAATCATACCCAATAAGTAAAACAACCAACAAGAAATAAGAACTTGCGTTTTCCTTAAACAGTACACTGAATAGTTTGCTACTGTTTTGAATGAATATTTTCAAAAAATTTCATATTTAAATTAAAACTAACTATTATTATGTAATAATATACACTCATGGACATATTTAGTATTGCCTCCTCTTGCTGTCAAAACTGCCTGCATCCGTCTGGGCATTATTTTTATACAATTGTAAATAAAAGCTTTGTGGCATTAGGTTCCTGTTTTAAACCAGTTCTGTTTTGAGTTCTGTTCCCTTAGGTTAGCTGGTGCTGGATATCTTTGTTTAATTTCTTGTCCCAGTTTATCCAACAAATGTTCTATCGGATTCAGGTCTGGCGAGCGTACTGAACACACCAAAATTTGGATTCCGACCTCAGTTAGTACTCCGATACAACAGCCGCAGTGTGAGAACGAGCATTATCGTGCATTAAAAGTCGATGAATGGGGCAATGTTATTATTATTACCTTATCTGATTAAACATATTAAAAAAAAAAAAAATCTCTATACAGCACAAACAAAGAAAAATGGCTTATGCTATTTAGACACACCACGTTATTCAAACATGATGCGTGGGACAACCGCGGTCATGTGAAAGTTATTTATGTAACTGGCGAGTAAAAATAAATGAGCATCGACTTGCAAGTGATAATATGGCGACCAAGATTGTTGACTGCTGTGGTTTTGCTCCATACAAACGAATTGCCCTGTTTCCTCCCTAGATTTTGGGATTAGACATATAATATTTTTATATTATGATGGATACACACAGCCACTATGTCTGTATGTTTTGCTTTTTTTCAAATGCCATGCATTCGTATAAATATCTGGGACCTGCAAAAATACAAAAAGTTGCCTGTTTTTTATGACATTTTCAGACGTGCTCTGTACGAATAGGTAATAAGCCAATTTTTAGAAAAGAAAACATACAAACTTATATAGAATAATTGATTGACTTCCAGTTCCAGGACGGCTGAGATTTGGAGGAGAAAAGTGGGGAATAACAAAAACCGATTTTGATGATTGTGACTAGGTATAATAAGACCGAGGCGCAGTTGTTCCCAGTAGATGTTATCTATGTTCCTATCGCATCGGTACCTTGGCCCGGGTCGTAGCGCTACAGTAAACGATTTCCAAATACCTAAATTGTGTATTCGCTTGGGTCTGATATTTCCTCTTAACCTACTTCTTCGGTCATAGCAGCGTGACGCTGTGTACAGCTCTTGCAGACGACGCTGCCTTAAATACAGTGTAGTGTATGGACTGCAGTTACATAGTCACTGGCTGGATGGAACAGTCCTTCCCGTGTACGGCACGTAAGTTACAAGTATTTCATTTGAGACGTATGCTTATAGGGCCATTCCCGGTACCTATAAACCTTATTAGTTCAACCGTTGAACTAATGGGAATAGCAGATATAGTAGGTACACAATATGGTAATAAAATAATATCAAACGCAATTATTTTGAGCTTGACACGCTTTTGATAAAATATTATCTTAAGTACATACATATATAAAATAGTAAATGAGGGCAATGAATAAAACGGGAGAAGAACAAAAAAAATAATGTACCGCCGTACAGAGGAGATACCTCACTGGCTGCAGCTGTATAAAAAAAAATGTGGGTATGGGTTGCAGTTAACTTAGTAACCGGCTGTAACCAGCGTTCCCGCGTATAAGACCGGGAGACGGTGACACAAAATATTGGGTGATTTGTACCAGTACGGCGGTTCTTCAGGGGTCTAAGGACGTAATGACGAAAAAAAAATGATGGTCATAGCGCTGGTACCGGGGCGGCCCAATCGCGTGGGCGTTAGTCGAACGTGTCGGACAAATTACGAGTGTCGAACGATTTGTTCTACAAAACACCTTGTATTTTCCGATAGTCCATAAAAAAAAGTAGGCGGTAGCGTAATGCCATACTTCTTCGGTGTGACTTACAGCCCGCCATACCGACGCGAACACATTAATTAAAAAAAAAACAAAACAATCATTTGTACCAAGCTTATTTTTGCACAGCTAATCATCGTCGAGTAGCCATTCATGAACATCACCATGCCATACTTTTCGGACGGTTCCAAATGGCCGCCATAGGCCGCAAGGGAGTTAATTTTTTTTTTTGCAAAACGGAATGCGAGAATGCTGGAATGGAGATAGCTTATATCCTAAATTAACAAAAGCTTTTATACAAAAAATGACGAAGGTTCTCTTAGGACTAACATTTAACGAATTCTCATAGCTGCAGTACAGCTTTATTAAATTTACTATACATATAAATAAATACTTTCATATTAAATATGCAGTCAAAAGAAAGATTAACCTCGAGCCAGGACTTGAACCTGCAACCATTACATTCCGTGTAAGCGCTCTTACATTGAGCTATCGAGGTACGTCTGGCTGATGAAAATCCCAACTACATCTTTGTTCTGTAAACTTACTATAAACGAGGAGTTGCCGTAGGAATCCTACACTGATTACCGAATTTAGCGCGGGCGGAGCTGCTGGAAACAGATTGTCTACGTAAATGCTACGTTATTATATACATATTTGTAAACAGCATCAAAAAAGTTAAAGTTTAGGGGGTGACCAGAGCTAACTAGCGCCGCCGTTTGATATTCTGGATTTTCTTTTTGTACAAAACATGTTGCTAATGTCTAAAATTAACAAATTAAACTAGAGGTTATAAGGGACTAGATTTTTTAAAAAGCAAGTGCATATTTCTTCAAATTTAAACTGAACCGTAAAAAATAATATTTTTGCTTTCTTATAATTACTTTCATTAGATACAAGAATTTGATAAAGGCCACTAAAAAGGATATTGCGTCTCAGACTAAAGATTCTTGTTTAGTAAACTACGCAGTTGCTACTCGATGACGATAATGTATGTAAATGTATGTCAAATTAAAAGGCTAACATTGAAGTATTCGGTATTTGGGTGGGAGTGAACTCAGAATTTTGTAATTAAGCTTCTTTGTTTTTTATTTAAATGCTGCATGGTTATTGCGTTGCGATCTATACAGCGTCACCGGGCTTCTAAAAAAAAATCTGAAATAGTGTCAACAGTCGTAGGGTCTACTTGAGGAAAGCTTTGACGAGGGATAAAACTGCGATAGACTATAGACTACTATTTGTAGCAGCACAAAAGCTATGCAACAACGCTAGTATATATTACCTATTGTTAATAAACTATTTAAAATTATAACAAATATATCCTTCTACACAGGAATGTAAGCGTAAGTGACGGTTAAACTATTTCCAAGGCCGTAACTCTATGATGGAGCGACGCCAAAATATTTAGCACGGATTCAACAGAGCTAGTTTTTTGCAAGAGCTCGTAACAAATATGCTAATTATCGACGATGTGCTACTTTAACGTGAATCCGAATCAGTCTTCTTTTAAATAAGCTACGTTACACTACATATCTTTTACTCAAAAATGATTGTACCTAATGTGATCATTATTTTGACAACAATCTTTAAGCACAGTCGTCAGGTAGCAGGTTTTATTTAAATCACTCGCATTATTTGAGTTAAGGCGAAATAATACTGGAATAGTGCGACCGCTCCGCCGAAAGTTACATTTTAAAAATGGGACTCGTTGAAGTTTTATATAAGCTTTTTTAGAAAATCTATAAACGATTAAAGAAACTTTGCACGATAGAAAAATACTTTTATAAATATCATCAGGTTTTCGAACTTTGACTACTTTAGGACTCATTTTTTCTTGGTTTATAATAAAAAAAAATCTTTTATTAAATAAGATATTATAGTGCTCCATATTTATTAAATAATGTGTTTAAGGAAATAATTTTACTTGGGTCCTACAATACTAAAAACAATAAAAATAAAAACTTTAATAAGCGCTCAAATTAAGACATTATAGAACGGCAGCGTACCTGTGCCAAAATTTCCGTTTATTATCTGTGGTACCACCAGTGTTACCTAGGATAGTTTTTTCTAACCGTGGTAACACCAGTGTTACCAAGGTTTGTTTTTTCTAACCCTATCTTGTGCATGTTGCATGTATGCGATAAATACACGTGTTTTCTTTCTTTCTTTCTACTTTTTAACCGACTTCAAATAACAGAGGAGGTTCTCAGTTTGACCTGTATATATGAATGAATGAATGTATGTATATATGAATGTATGTAGGTTTGTCCGCGATTATCTCGCGTTTGGCTGAATCGATTTCGATGCGGTTTTTAGAAAAGTATCTGCTACATTCTGGAGAAGGTTTTAGTATACAACAAATGGACACCCATGGTCCCATGGTCCTCAAGTCAGGATATATATATTGATGGGACTGACTCTTGAAAATTTTAACCGACTTAAATAAAAGAGGAGGTTCTCAAAACCTTCTCCAGAATGTAACAAATACTTTTCGGAAAACTACATCGAAATCGGCCCTATCACATGTTCTAGACCCTAATAAACCACTAAGTTAATGATCTAAAAAATAAATAAACAACTATAAATTCCATTCCAACCAGAGCAGTAATTTCTGCGTTACTGACTAACAAACACAAAACGCTCAATTCGAATATCCCTGGAATTATGGCATCAAATATACCACTTATAACATATTTTAATGTCACCATACCACCAAATGTAATTGTAATAAAGTATTAAAATTTATTGGCTTTTATTTGAGATTGCCGTGCGATTGAAATTAGGATTGTCGTCGGGAGTCCGCCTCCTAGAGTTCCTAGAAAAACATATCTCTAAAATAGGGTACATGTGCTAATCTAGGGCCTATACTATTCAATACTATTTATCTAATAAATTCTCTACTCAGAGCAGTGATTTATAACATCTAATCTTTCAAACACACCATGTTAATAGGATTTAAATCAGTTCAATTCTGTATCTATCAGGATTTTCAAGAAAATGAACTAAGTTTAAGTATCTAAATGCTATGAGGCTATAAAGTATATCTTGACGTTCTTATAAGAATATTTACAATTGTAATTTACAAATACGAAACTTCGGTCATTTGCCTACAATTCACGTCACTTTGGAACAGGCCATCCCACGTATGGCACATGACTTGAGGTGACGTAGGAACTAGTATTCACCTGTTACGTGACGTTTGTTCATAGCGTCTCCTCTAGTGTAAACATAATAGCTCAAGGTTGGAAGATAAGTGTATCAAGTTGTTTGTTGTACGTAAGAGATCGCTTGTTATTAAGAAATCTCAGAAGTTACAAAGCATACTTATTAAGAATGTAACAGGTAAGTTTTATACGACATAAGCATTCGCTTAAAACTTACCTAGTCGAAATTGAACTCCTTAAGGTGGCAAAAAGGGGAAAAAACTTTGTATAGAATGACGCATAACTTCCTAGTGCAAAAACATTTAGAACTGCGCCCAATTAGTTTTTTTTATGTTTGGATAATATACCTATAGGTACCTCGCGATAAACTTTTAAGGTTTTGAAACCACATATAAGGCTCAAAATTAATAATCGCACAATTATTTTGCCATAAATCTCACTTAGACTTCAAAAGTCGGCGTTTTTTGGTTCCATGAAGTTCAGTCAGATCAGAATACAAAGTGGAATTTATATTTGGAGATTATGAAAAATAATTTTGCAAGCAATGATTCTTCCTTAAGTAGGTAAAAGAACCTGCAAAAAAATTATAATAACTTACACCGCCCTTAAAAACCCACTGAAAACTAAAAGTAAACCTTAATAGAACATTTAGCTAAGTGTTTTCTTCTCAACATAAATTTCAACTTTCAATTTCAACGCGTTCTTTCTTTCTTTTTGAGGTACGGAACCCTAAAAAGAATGGGTTTCTTCAAGGAGGTAGATATTCGAGTTTTAAAGGTGGCGAGCACTGTTTTAAGAATATGTTTGTAAGTATTTGTTAGGGTAGTGGCTAATGGCAGCCACTTTTAGCGGAAACCCGAATTAGTCGAAAAACAATATAAAACGTTCTAAAAATAGGTTTTTTTTTAGGACTTGTTTTTATTTTTTCACTTGTTTGAAATACGCTTTGTACGAAGAATAAATAAAAAATACCTAGCGACGGCGTGCATTATATGGGTTATCAAGACTTATCCATCGGAAATTTCGTAAAAGAAAGAAAAAAAAATTAGCAAAAGAAAACAAAAAAGGAGCAAAGTTAAAAAATAAAAATTAATACAACAATTAAAAACAGACCTGTTTGTAAACGTATTTTTCTCGCTAAGTATGACCTTTACCAGATTATGTAAAAACTACGTAGTAATTTACAAGCTATAAGGATTAATATGCTTTTTATTAAAATCTAATTTAATATACCACAATTTGCGGCGCTAGATAGGTAGCCCCTTAGCACTGCATACCTTAAAAACTAATGAAACCTATTTTAATCAAACTTGCAACTTTCCCCAAGTTGAACATTACCTTATTCAATAAAAAATAATTATTAAATTCGATAGCTTGTCTCTGACAAATAAATGGACAATCATACATTACATACATACAATTAAGCACATCTGTGTAGAGAAGCCTAAAGAGACTAACATAAATATTGTGCAAACCTAATAATATTACCTACACACATACGGGTCGAATTGATAAGCTCCTTTTTTTAAGTCGGTTAAAATAGGTACAAATGGTATTTTGTTATCTACTAACTATAAAAAAATATTAATCTGATACGTCTAAGACACAAAAAGGGAACTCTTGATAAGCGTGAAATATTTGTTCTTCTAGCAAAGTTCGCGCTAGTATAAAGTGGTTTTTCAATCTATATTTATTAGTGGACAAAGTTCGTAAATGCGTGATAAACTTTCTCAATTTATCTCTCACGTTAGTAATCACAGGAAAATGTCATCTTAAGTATTAATAACAAGCGATAAAATTATTAGTTTATTAGTGAGGTTTTTTCCTCAGCTTTTGTACGTCTCATTGTAGGGGCACAGGGGTTCTCCTAGAAAAAGGAGGCTTAGGCTATAGTCCGCCACGGTAGCTCAGAGCAAATTGGCAGATATTTGTGCCGCTATTCGTTTTTTCAAGCTATACATAAGGTTTGCTGCTTTCTTCCAGATGTCCTCATTTAGGATTCAATCCCTTAGAGTGGCTAAGAGAAACTCTAAGCATAGCTTTTTCAATCATGTGCTGAGAAATTTTAAGCTCTAGTCCATTAGCTTAAGTCAGCTGTAACACGTCCACGTTAAGGCATCGTAAGTCAAAGACCTTTATTATTAGGCACTGCGGTTTTGGCGACGAGAAGACTTGACGAGGTTGCCAAATGCACCCATCCTAGCTTGATGCTCCTATCGGCTTCTTTCTCAAGGTTGGACCGGATAAGTTGGAGTGTTGAGGTTTTCTCTAAGGATTACAGTATGGGGTTATTCAAGAAAGAAGTTATTGGATTATTGAAGGGTCGGCAACGCGCGTGTGATACTCCTGGTGTTACAAGCATCCATAGGCAGAACTAATTAGTAATAAATATTTATGTAAAAGATGTGTTATGTATACATATATGAACGTTGGTATTTTTTCATGCCTACATTTCCAAAATATATGTTCAAAAAGTTCAAAAGTATATATATATACATAAGACAATAGTTTTGGTTCTCTATTACTGTGTACTTTCACTTTGCTCCAAATATTCACACTCCAAAATTTTCAGTTTACTAAGTAGAAAAAAATACGATTAGTTTTTGGACCAAAACTTCTTCAATTTTGATGCTATCACAACTTATTACCATTTTAAAGGTTAAGGTAATTTAGAGAGCTACAACTTTTTTCATTACAATTTATAATGAAAAAACTTTTATTTTAAAACGGTGAAGGGTCAAAAGGCTCGAGAGAGACTATGATTGCGCTGCCGCGCGTTCTTTAAACAATCATATATACGTCAATTTTTGTGACAGAAAAAAAAAAACAAATTTTTTGTCAGAAAAGACCTACATTTTTTATCATTATACTTTTATACGCATCTTTCATCATTTTTGAGATAATATGAAAAGAGGGTGGTTTTTGTAAAAATTCGAAATTTTTATTTTTCTTAAAATCGTGATTTTTTTGAAAAATATGTGTCCTAAAGCAGCCATACTGCTAGAATCCATCAAACTCTTTATATTAAAGTTAATTCTAGACGGAATTTTAATTTTGGGGGAAAAGGATTTGTTCAGTTTTTTACCTGCTACAATTCTGTTCATTATTAAATATTCGTTAAAATGCATATTTTTGGAGATATTTACAAGAAACCGATGAAAAACGTGAAAAAATTCCGAATTTTCAACTTTCAAATCTTTTGCAAATCGGTTCACAGTAAAAAAAATCGGACCAATAACGCTTCAATGACTGCACTAATCTCTTTTGGCGAACTGACACGCTAAGACTTTCACCGTCAGACAGACGAAACAAATATGTAGTTTGTTTTAATCAAATTCATAGGTACCCATTTTTAAGGTCCATCTAGATACCAGTTTAGCAATTGCAAATTGTGTTTATCGCAGAAACCGTCGTAACTTAAAATTTTAGGAGGGTTGAAAAGTAAAGTTTTTATTGTAATTCACTTCTGATGCACACCAAGGTCCTTGTGCTCTAACTTGACCTTGAATTCTAAATGATCACGGAACATGTCGGAACTGTACGTAGCTAAAAATTTAAACATCAAGGATACCCATGCTCTTGAAGATAGTAAGGGGTTTAAAAAAAACTCGTTACATAATAAAAATAAATCTACTATGATATGCCTACCTAACTATGTATTGTAAATCTTTAGGGGCATAACATTCTTTTGTTATCTATGATAAAAATAATCTATATTAGACAATATCTTATATAATCGGTCAACTGGCGCCCGGTGGCTTATCAACTATGCACGAGAAGTAAATTTGGCAACAATTTCTTCAGTATTATAACAATTAAACATTATTTCCATTAATTATAGCATCGATTGCTGTTTGAGAATGTTTAATAAAGAAATATTTTAAAAGAGAAACTGCAATGGAAAATAAATAGTACGAAAATGTTGAAGATCGACAGTGGTTGAAAATAATTTAGGAATTTGGCACACCCTCTATTTGTCTATTCGTAGACGGTAGTTGTTGCCAAAATATGCCTGGTGGCGTTTAATTTATATATTCATGGTTAATGTACATACAATATTTTTTCGTCAACATGCATAGTAAGTGTTTCTTTGTTAGAATTTGTTTACAAGCAAAGTGCTCTATTTTAAAATAGTTTGGCAAAAATAAGTTTTTGGCATGGTACGTATTTGTGCCAAATGTTTTCATAATTACGTTATTCGTAAAAAATAATAAACAGATAGTAATGCCATGGCGTCATAATAATCTTATAATAAAAAAACCTACGTGTAGGTAGCTAATTAGACAACCAATCAAAAGTCAACATAACTTAACCAGAACGTGAAATTTTCCACGTAGATTCTTTTAATAAATTTGAAAACAATTTTAATACATTCCTTCCTTAAGAGTATTCTAGACGTTTCTTAATAGGGCCACAGTTCGGAATTAATCATCCATCACCTTAATATTAAAGGGTTTTTTCTAAGGTGGACATTTTTCTTAATAAAAATAAGGTGACAAACAAGCTTACGGTACGCCTGATGGTAAGCGGTCACCGTAGCCTATGGACGCTTGCTACAACAGGGGTATCACTCGCGCGATGCTGACCCTTCATATATCTATTAACTTCTCTCTTAAAGAATCCCATACTATAGTCCTTATAGAAGACCTTGGCAGGGGGCTCATTCCACAATCCAAGCAACCGCGGGAGGAAGTTTCCCTAAAACCGCACTGTACGCGACCATTTCGGTTCTAAAGTGTGAGAATGAATTGCGATGGCGAAGTATCAGTTATGAAGTATGAATGAAACCCGAAGTTGAATTTGGCATTATCGAAGACGCTACCGGCGTTAAAACGATGACATTAAGGTTAACCTATTTCGAGGAAATGGAAACTAGTTTTTAACGTATTTCATTAGTGACAAAGTTAGTCATATTTCGATAACTATGCGGGCGCCTGCTTATCTTCATATAAAGACTGTATGTTGCCATAAGATCCCTCTAACCGCTCACTAGCGCTTTAGATTTTGGTGGCCAAAAGTGGCCGTTTTTAGCAGAAACGCCAACTTCAATTTACAGATATTATATAGAAACTATATAAAACCACGACCGACGTTGCAAATAAAATAGTTTCCGATAGACGAATGTAACTCAGCTACAAGATTTTTAAAAGACTTGTATAAGTAGGAATGCTCTAGGGAATTTAAATATAACCTTTTTAGGGTACCGTACCCAAATGTTTCCAACGGAGCCTAATTACTAAGCCTACGCTGTCTCTCCATTCGTCCGACCTTAAAAGGGCTCAATCGTTTAGACCGAAGTAGATAGAAAACCTGAGATAAAAATTGAAGGGTGGTCCCCATACAAGAAACCCTTTTTTGTTGTTTTTGCTCTATCGTAAACATACAAACTTCAAACTTGCAGTCAAAAAAAGTGTAAGCTAAGTATAACATCAAATAATAAAATCCGGCCAAGTATGAGATTACCATATAAGCGCTGTATGTCTCATTTGAACCTAAGTACAAAGGACTTTTTGGTTTTTAAGCTACATCTAGGAATGCAGATATAGAGTACCTAGATCTTAAAATATGATACTAACATTTTCAATCTCACTGTTTACTCACTAAGCATATTGTGCACTAGCCTTTCTGTTAGATTTGCTAGAACTCTCTCTGAACGCCATTTTCAGAAAATTCGTAACTGACTTCCTAGTGGTTTGTCAACTGCAATGCATAACATTAGCAGCTCGTGTTTGCTGCCGCAAGTAGCTTATCTATCGAAGCCCCTAGAGTTATTTACACTACTACTCTTAACATATTACCGCGAGGGTAGACTCAGCTTGGGTTGCCGCTCTCGAAGGGAAAACATAACCTGAAATCTTATATACCCTGTACACTCATGTTCCCAACTTTTTTTAAACAGTTTTAGGCTAAATTTGTCTTATATATGCAAACAAATTATGATATGTGACACAAAAAGACATAAGTCGGTCCAATGACGTATAGCAAAAAATGGTATAAAATATTCTCAATATCAGTTTAAAACTAACCATTTAGACAGCCCCACATATTAAGCCATCTTGCTTTTACTTAAAATGTAAAAGTATCATATAGGTATTCAAAACCAGGTCTATTTTATTTATTCTATTCCCTTCTCTTTTTTTATAGTTATATAGCTTCAGGTAGCGCATTTAATTTGAAAAAAAAAAGAGAAATTTTCTTTGAATAGTCAATTTGCTCTATTGTGCCAAAATCCCTAGACGATTTATAAATGGCGTGCCAATGCTCGATATGCCAATGTCTGTGACCTAATTGGAGGTAGATAATCGAACTAACATCATGTCCAATCAGACGTGTTTATAGAAAATAATAGAAAAAAATAGAGTAGTTAGGTACACTTAATGTTTCACGGGTAGTTTTTATTACAAACTAGACTTTGCCAGCTGCTCCGCCCGCCCTAAATTCGGTTATCAGCGTGGAAGTCTTTAATTAACTCTAATTAATTAAGTAATTAGTTAAACTGCTATAGCATGCTATAGGTGCCGCAATAGTTTGTTTAACTCTGTTATAGTTATTCCCGCAGGAACTTTTGAATGTTTAGCAATAACCTATATGCTATTCCAGGAATCTACCTATATGTATGCCAAGTTTTATCCCGATCCGTCCAGTGGTTGAAGCGTGATTGAGTTATAAACATCCATCCAGACAAAATACAAACTTTCACATTATTATATTCATATTAGTAGGATTACAAAAATGACCTTCACTTGTTATACCCATATAAAATAAAGTGGCTAACAGTGTTTATAAATCAAAGTCTAGGTTTTTAGGTGTACTTCAAAACTTTGAGGGGGGGGGCTGTGTCCAAACCATACTAATATTACAAATGCTAAAGAAGCTCTGTCTGTCTGTCTGTTACCTCTTATATGTCTGGAATGGTGATTGTTTGAGTCCCGAGGAAGGACATAAGCTACTTGAAAACGTCAAGTGTGAGTAGTTTTTTTTCTATAATTAAGGAGTTGCCGCTGAAATCCTAAAACGAATTTAGTGCAGGCAGAACAATGGGTGCGCCATCAAACATTGGTCCTCCGATAGACCTAACCAGCCCACTTCCACTTCAGTTTGGTGCTTCTGCGAGCTACGCCGGTGCCTTTAGTTCTCTTCCGGATGTATTCATTCCGGATGTAGCTCCATCGCGCGCTGTGAGACATTTTATTTGTGGCAAAACCCTTCAGTTTCGGCACATGCTTATTATACCGATATAATTCAATATCCTATCTGAATGATTGACTTTACCTTGGAAATTGACATGTAGAGTGTCATTGGTTAGGAGTTATTGAGTCAATCAGCGTACAGCAGCCTTTCATAACCACACCTGGTCCTGTGTTTTACTCATACAACTACTTCCCGCTACCTTTTTCATGTCTTTAGTCCGCCTGACTGGCTTAATAAGAAGATCGTGGTTGTTTATTATTTTTCTTAAGCATTAATGAAGTCAGGGACCGTCTACGTTACGGGTCTATAGCAAAAACTAAATGTACATACCGTAATAATATACTGTATTTCAACAACAAATACTAATAAAAATAATTCTTATTAAGGGTGTTTTACTAGGATTTTTTGAGACATGCATGTTTAGTCACGCACACACGCAAACGGGTGAGGGGCGCTTTTTTCATACTAATCTGAGCTAGCCGCCCCGCGTCTGTGTAACCTTGAGTCGAAATTTATAAAAAAGGCGCCACGAACCCGCATGCGTGATAAAACACGCATATCTCTGAAAACGCCCACTAAGGGAAACGGAACTCTAAGTGTGCGAGTCCGATTCGCATTTGACCGGTTTTTTTTATCTTTCCACGCTTTGCGTATCAATAGGGTCAAATACAATTAGTATAAGCATCAATTATACCTCCTACAAATAAACGCATCTATAGTGTTTACCATGGGCACGTGCATATGATTGCATTTTGTTTGCACTTGTCGGGATGCACCGCAAACGTGATGTGAAACCAGTCAACGTGATTTGTTCATTTGCAGATACATTGACATACATGTAGATAAAATGAATAGGTCAATATTGTTAAAGATACCGTAGAAGTGTGTCACGTTTATAATTTCAATTCATTTTTATTTCAATTGTTAAATTGATTCCTTTTGTCGGGTTTCTATAATGTTTGATGTACCTAAAAGCACCACCACAAAAGTGACGATAATTTTAAGAGGTGGTCCATTATTTACGTTAGGAGGTTTTGGCGATTTTTCGACATTGTGAGATCTCACATGAGCTTTTTAAAAATGCGTATTTTAGTTTAAAGGTATGCTTTATTGCGTTAGATTTAATTAAAAATACATAATTTGGTACTTTGTGGCGTTCGCCTGGCGGCGACACACATTATTATGTAGGATTTAGCCATATTTTAGTAAAGAAATATGTTTTACTTAATCTGATCTTAATTACTTAATTATATGATATTTGCCAAAACCCCCTCCGCCACGTGAGATTGGGTGAGAATCGGCTCCACCAATAAGTGCCTCACGTAATTAATGAATGCCCCCTAATTAACCTAACTCTAACTAATATATTGAACGAATAAAAAATATTATGAATACTTACAGGCTTAGTCGATCGTGATGCGTGTATTTGAATACCTACAGAACCCTAAAAAAAAAACCGGCCAAGTGCGAATCTGGCTCGCGCACCGAGGGTTCCGTGCGAACTTATTATATGTTGTTGTATATTATTAAAAAAATGTTTAACTAAAAATTTACGGTTTTCGCAATTTTTCCTTGATCTGTGCTATAAGACGTTGCTTCGTACTAAATTTCAAGATTCTGAGTTCACGGGAAGTACTTTGTATGTTTTGATTCCCTTGCGAGTTTCGAAAATTTCCGGCATAAACGGCTGTATCTTTTGATTACGTTGGCTTAGAAGTTTGATTTTTTCACAGGTTCAAGGGACTGTAGACCTGAGTATTTGATATAAATTTTAGCTTGATATCTCCACGCATTCCTTAGCAGCCCTTAAAAAGGGTCTTGACAGACGGACGGACGGACAACAAAGTGATCCTATAAGAGTTCCGTTTTTTCCTTATGAGGTACAAAACCCTAAGAACAACTAAGTGCGTGTCGAACACGCATTAAGTTAGCGTTTGGTAGAATAATAATTATACCGGATTTCTGTAAACCGGAAGTGTAGTCTGATTTTGTTTAAATAATTTTTTGCTATATTAGATTACATATTTCAGCATAGATATAAAGCCCTATAGATAATATGTATATATTTTTTTCATAACAAATCTGTATGCCAGTTCACGTGAGACACCTTTCAGTCAAATCTTATCAGAATCGATGCAAAGTCGGTGGAATATGGACACACAGACAATCTGCCATTTGGCTACGGAACACTCAAAATGACCTGACACAGCTACATTTTTATTGACCATTACTCTCTGTCAAATAAATTATTGCTAAGTAAAATACAAAATTCAACATTTATGCCTAAGAACTTTTAATAATTCTGCTAATAGATTGACAAGAGAAAAAAATCGCACACTGGGAGTCAGAACTGCACTACCCTAGCTCCACTACAAAATACATCAGCCCAACTGATTTTATTATTTGTTAGTTTGCTATTGAGCTCACACTTTCAAACTATTACTGTTTTCAAAATAAAGCACCCTCTTTAAATTTTATTTTTTGTTTTGATTATTAGTTAGAAAATTTTTCATAATAACTACATTCTGTGAAAATTTAAGGCCTACTTTAGACCTACTTTGAATTGAGATAGAGCACTTAGAGGTCGGAGAGACAGAGTTGGTTTAGTGGCTCCATTAGCACTCATGACACCTCAAAATCAAAGAAAAACTATACTATCGGTTCACTTATGCTAGAAGTCACAATTTTAAATATTTCTTTCTTATGATAAACAAGAGCTAAAACATTTTTTTCCAAATGTAATGACAACCTATTGAGTCTTAAAAATAGCTTGAGTTACAGAGTAGTTGAACTAAAATTTACTTTAAAAAAAAAATAAAGAGGGTAGTAATTAGTAGTATCATGTCCCACCAGAACATATATTCATTATAATAATAAATATTTTTGGACATTACAAACAGTGCCGTCTGGCCCCAAAGTAGGCAAAGCTTGTGTTATAGATACTAGAGAACAGATACAAATACAATATATATATTACTTCTTTTTTGTAAATACATACATAAATACACCCATTGATAACCCATTTTGATACCTGTGAGGGCTCTGGTAGTGCTTTAATAAAGCATTTCACTTTTAACAGTATTCAAGAAAACATAGGTACATATAGATGTGTCCGTCAATTTCAAAAATTTATTATTGAATTAAAGTTTTTAAATCAAGGATAACATAACCCTACAAATATTAAAATTTATTTTTATATCTAGTAAAAAATTAGTTTGGTAGCAAGTACCGCACAAGCAACTTCTG
The DNA here is from genome assembly GCA_946406115.1 of Apoda limacodes. Taxonomy (NCBI): domain Eukaryota; kingdom Metazoa; phylum Arthropoda; class Insecta; order Lepidoptera; family Limacodidae; genus Apoda; species Apoda limacodes. The sequence goes on from OX291540.1 coordinate 47,784,383, forward strand.
TTGTGCATTTATACATGAAGATTATCAATATGTCTTTGAAAAATCATTTTTTTATTAATAAAAAAATAAATCACTGGACGTCTGGACTCTTCAGATCTAAGTAATGACATGGCGTATTGATTGATATAGTCTTGAGAGCAATTTAGTCCATTGGTTCTTGAGATATCAAAGAGCAAAAAAAAAACAACATACATACACACACACACACACACACACAGATATGACTCTAAAAATGATGGCAATCACTACACCAGGTCTCAAAACGTAAAGAAAGCATCTATTATGGACTAAGCTATAATTTATATTCTGTAATACAGTTGTCACCAGATACTTTAAAATCCCATCTATTGAGATGAGTATGGTAATGTTTGTTTTTCATGCTAGAACTTTCACTTTTTTACAAAGGGAACATCTGTGTATGTGTGACATTACAGGTACTACAACATCAAATACCATCTATAGAAAAATGGTAAAAACTCTCAAACTTGTAATAAGTCTCTAGAAAGGCCTATATATTTTAGAATGTTGGTTGCTGCAAGAGCTTCATGTGCAAAACAATAACTGATGAATATCAGAAGCTTAACTGTTATGTACTTGGCCATCAGTGTAAATAAAAAAAAAAATCATCGCATCCCTAGCGTTCCAAATCACAATGAGGAAGTTAAAAAAGTGGTTTTGGGAAGCCCAGGGTAGAGTAATTTTCCAACTGTCAAGTTGAATTTTTACACTGCCATGGAAAAGGTTGAAAGCACTCCTGTCATTGTGAAAATTAACTGTCAAACACTCTTTCCACAACATGTTGATTTTTCAACTTTACCGGGCGATTATTACTCGGCGTGATTTGGAACACAGTCAAAAATGAATAATTATCTCACATTTATATTTATTATATTATATATATATAAAATATGAACCAACTCCAAGTTGCTAATATCAATGTCAAATTGTAGAGCAATAAGTGGTAGCTTCAAGAAGGAGCAACAGGAAGTAAAAACCAACATATAGGAATTCAGCATATCGCTAAAAAAATAATAAGACTTTTAGGTACCTGCGAATATGTGAGTCTCAGCGCATAGTAAGCGATTTGCGTTGTTTTCATTATTCTTTATCCACTACAAGCTGAAAAAGAAATAAAACACTGTCAAAATTATGTCTGTAAATATTCCAAAACCTGCACTTTAAAAACCATAGAAAAACTACACCTTTACATAACCTATGACACTCATAAAATCAAAGAGAATATGATCACTACGTTTTACATACAAAAAAAATACTATTAAAAAAATAACATGTCATTGGGAAAGCAGAATTTATATTATTTGACAACAATTACTGAGATAATTGAAAGTTTTAATATAAATTCGAGTACTTAATTAACATACTTCGCTTCAGGTGGTGTCGCGAAATTGGAATTAAATGAACGAAATCAGTGTGACCAGATTTAAATTGACGATTCTGCTAGTCTCGCAGGGCAAAATCTACTAAAACCTGCTAAATACGGATTTGCTATTATAATAATTTAGCGATTAAAACAGTTAGAAAAAAAAAATTTGGGCTTAAATTCAAATTGTTTGGAAAACAAGGAGTAGTATTCTGTTGATTCTCATTTCATAAAATATATATTAATATGACCAAGTGATTTTACTAATTTCGTAGCTGTAAATAAATATTTGTAATTTATACCGAGAAAATCGAGATTTTCAACTTGTGGTCACCTGCTAGCGCCTATCGTACGCGGAACCGTGCCTCTTTGTATACTTCAATAGTGTAATATGTCTTTGGACACTGGTCGAAACGGCATGCTTTTGCTAGGGTATGCCATAGCCATAAGATTTCTAGATTTTTTTGTAAGAAGTAAGATAAATATTAATATAGCAGAACAATAACGTTTAGAATTCCTTGAAAAGGAAAAAAAAAAGATATCAAGAAGGCTAAAAGGCAATGTTGATAATTGTACAGAGCTTATTCAGATACGCTAATCTTCAAAAACAATGATCGAGAAATTAAAAAATACCTATGAAAGAAATAGCATTCTGACAGAGAGAAGCTCAAAGATCATTTTGTCAAAGTCGTCAGTTTTGTGTAGGAGCTGAAGTCTACTGGGGCATAGCCCAACGACACAGAAATCATTTAGAATCTGCATATGTCAATGCCCGTAACATATGACAGAGTCGTAACAGCTATTGAAACTCTCCAGCCTAAGGCAAGGATCTAAAAGAAGTTTTTTTTTAGACGAGGAAATCCAAAGAAAAGGGTCTAGCAAGATCTGTAGGTAGGTATATAGAAACCATTGTGAGTATATTTACGAACTATAAGAAGTCTTATTTCAATTTTGACTGTTATAATTGTGGAAAGAAGGGACATAAAAAGAGTGACTGTAAATATAAAAGGAAATTTCCAAGGAAACAAGCCTATGATGTAGAAGTTTCACATTCTGAAGAAAACATTGCGTTCATATCTACATTAACTGCACTGACGACGTCATCAGCACTGTCAATTTATCAAAAAGTCATAGAGTTCCTTGTGAATTCAAGTGCTATGGATCACCTTGTCAACGACTATACCTACTTCAGTGAATGTGTGGATTTAAAGAGTTCTATAACCAAAAAGTTCGCGAAAGCCAATAAGTTTTATTGGCAACTAAGTTAGGTGATATAAAGATGGACAAATTTTGGTTAAAGAATGTGTATATTACACATTTGATGTTGAGAATCTCAAATACAACCTGCTATCGGTAAGAAAATGTAAGTCTTTGCAAACAGCCAGATAAAATATTTTATAATTACACTTTGTAATAGTAATAGGTAACTCCTAGAGCAACTAATATAAAATTAAGTTAACGTGTTCAAAGTTTATTGATAAAGTTTCTGAAGAAAGTTTTTTATGGCATCGTAGCTTAGGTCATACATGGGAAAGAAAAATAAAATTGTTAAGCAACAGAAGTTTGATTATCTATGAAAATGACATTTAAAAAAAATTAAAATGACCATTTTAGATCCTGTTGGTATATTTAGCGATAATGGTAAGAAGCTTGATGGCATGAGTCTTGTACCTCGGAAGATCGGTTGATCATTAGTTTGGGATGCCACGTGCGTCGATACTCTTGCACCAACTTATCTTCCTGGTACAGCTTTTCTGGTGGGAGCTGCTGAAAACCGTAATCGTATCAAATACCAACACATAATAATAGTTTACCTACCCACATGTTGTTGAAGCTCTAACACTTAATACAATGATGTGCATTCGATGCCATTCGATCTTTTTGTTTTAGGCATGCTTTGTTGACATTTGTATTGTCACATTCGGTGCTTGGGTAGGTCTTATGTACAGTTTAGTTAGTTAATCTAATAAGCAGCGACTAGGATAAAACTGAGACATCAATAAGATTGTGTTTTATAGTGATGAAAAGTGTCTACAAAAGTAAGTACACAGTCCTACTCCAACGTTATTGGAAATTGTTTTCTGTATTGCTCTGTTGTACAAATAGTGTTATTTCTTGATTCTTCTTTAACAAAAAGTTTAAGTTTCCATTGTTGTACCAGTAGATAAAGTGTTACTGAACTTTTGCTACAGTGTTATGTAACTTTTACTCTTTAGAAATAAGTACCAATATACCTTGCTACCTAACTCTTGTTTTGCTAATAAATATTATTATTATTTATCTATAAACTAGTGTAAGTAATCCGAGGAGACAGGTTAAATGCACATTATCAATTTCACACATAACGTTAAACCTTGTCTGTAACGGCTAACCAGTAGGTTTGCAAATTATAAAATAAAAAATCAGTCAAAGATGCATATTTAATTTGCTTAGAATTCCATAAATAGGTACAGTTTTTTTCTCTGGCTCTAAATTAATGCATATAAAGTTACATTATTTGTATTTAAATATTTAATAAATAGTCATACGTACATTATTATTTTTTATATACCTGGCGATCAAAAATCAAAACTACAGTCGCCATATTGAAATTGTGTGAACTTACAACGACACTAGTAACCAAACAGCCAAAGTCTAAGGTCAGAAAAGTTTGTTGCGTTGTATCTGATATGCGATGTTTCTGTTTTTGTTAGTATACTTGTATACTAGTTTGATGCAAATAGTTTTAAAGTCACTTACACTGCACGTGATCTAGGTTTTTAATGGGTCTGTAAGTAATAATTTATTTATAACGGCAGGAAAAATAAAAATTTTTGGTTACAAACATTTAAAGAATCAGATATTCATATTTGAAATGAGTATTAGTAAAGTTAATGCAAATTCAATACAACTAGTATCCACGTTGTTCTTTATAACATAAGAATAGTATACCTTTTTACATTATCCAATCGGGCCATTTCTTACGGAGACATTAAATAATAAACTGGGGACGTCCCTGCCGCTAAAAGCCAGTGAGTCGCGAGTACGTGTGACGTCACTGTGACAAAATATACCGCGCGCGCTTGTGTTGATAAATAAGAATAGCTTGATATCTAGTGCATTGATTCTAAGTTGTAGAAAAAAGTCAAAAAATACAACTACAAAACTTTTTCATCCAAAAAAGTTTCAAGGCGTCATTATGGTATAAATTACGAAAGAAGTATATAAATTTTATAGTAATGTCATAAAATTGACTAACAATTTTTGTTAAATGTACTGCACAGTGTTAAAATTACATTAATAAGCTTTCTAGCTTATATCGCCCTCATAAGCGGACTCGGCACCAACGGAACGGGGTGACGTGGTTGGTCACATGTGTTTGTGTGTTTGGCAATGTATGCAAATAAAGTGTCGATACATTCCATTAAAATTTGAAAATCGAAGTGAAAATTTTGATAATTACGTTTAAACTGCTACCTACAAATAAAGCGATTCGCTACGCAGATCTAGTTAAATTTTATTGCAATAGTTGTAGTTTTCGTCACAGGGCTAAAGTGGTGGCGCTTTCTCTGAGCTGTTATAGTAGGTGTCAGAATAAATATAAAGTATAGTCTCACGAGGATCTTTTTGAGCGAGGGCGATGCCTGAGCTTGTTCATAAGAGTTCAAATTCATCTTGGTTTTAGGTGAAATATTACTTGAATTATTGATTTAGTTTATGGGACATTCATAGATAGAATAGTTTATTTTTATTTTTTTGTAACTAGTTTGTGCCGCAGTTCCACCCTCCACCGATTTAATTTTGATTTTATTGATTCAATCAATTTGTGCTCCTGCTACCGATTTCATTTCGATAGCCATTCCCGTAGAACTCTTGATCGGGATAAAAATGGTCTTTATCCGGATGCGACCCTTTCATACATACCAGTTCACAAAAATGTTAGTAGTTTAACGTTATTTTAATTCAAACAGCAATCCAAGCAATGATGAAACGATATTATTATGCCATTAGGTACATGTTTTGTTATAGTCGGGATAGTAAAATTGTAATATGGTAACACTTTTTTTTTTATACACCACTAAGGTGGCAAACAAGCCTACGGTCCACCTGATGGTAAGCGGTCACCGTAGCCTATGGACCCTGGAAACACCAAGGGCATCACTCGCGCGTTGCCGACCCTTCAAAATCTAATAACTTCTTTCTTGAAGAACCCCATACTGTAGTCCTTAGAGAAAATCTTGGCAGGGAGCTCATTCCACAACCTAAGCGTTCGCGGGAGGAAGTTTCTCTAAAACCGCATTGTACGCAACCATTTCGGTTCTAAAGTGTGAGAATGAATTCCCTGCCGATGGCGAGCGGTGCGATGGTAGAAAGTAGCCGTGGGCATAATTTCGAACAATTACTCAGAACACAACCCATTGTACAAGCGGCAGAACACACACAGGGAGGCAAAGTCTCTCCTCAGACTTAGGGGCTCGATACCGCAAGTGAGTTTGGGATCGTCGACAATTCTCACAGCCCGTCGTTGAATCGAGTCAAAAGGGCCAAGCTGGTATCCGCGTGCTCCTGCCCAGAGATGGCAGCAGTACTCCATATGGGGCCGGACTTGCAACTTGTAAAGCAGCAACCTTTGCCCCGTCGTGAAGTACTGCTTCGCTCTGTTGAGTACACCAAGTTTTTTGGACGCCAGCTTTACCTTGTCTAGCAAGTGATCTCGGAACTGAATATCGCTGGAGATGTGAACACCAAGGATCCCAATGCTCTTGGAGATGGAGAGGGGAGTGTTCTGGAATTGTGGGACTACAGTGAATGGGGTTTTCTTAGCGGTGAACGCGCAGACTTGTGTCTTTGAAGGGTAGAATCGGACCAAGTTTTCCCGTTCCAGTCAGAGACCTTGGACAGACCGATCTCGATTTGAGACACAAGTTCTTCACGTTTTTCCTCCGCAACAGAACGAGGGATGCGGCATTTGGCCAGAAGTAAAAAAAACTCTTTCAGACCATATCTATAGTACTTTCCTACCTATTAACTATGGATGGATTTTGAACTAAAGCAACTATCCTTGCACTTTACTCATACTGCGATTCACCGTGCAATTCACATACCAATCTACGACTGAAATCTTAATATTGGTTGTCAATGGCTCGTTTATTGCAGACTCGCTAAGATTACTGGCACATACACCAAAAAGTTATATTTTGCTCTTAGATATTTCATAGTTTCATTTATTTTATTACAGATCTGCATGTGAAAGCTAGGGAGATGATGTTGTACGTACATCGAAATAATTTCCACAGTAATGTCTTGTAGCTTGGGACGAGAGTCTTTTACGAGGTTTTGCGCCTTTCGGCACGTTAAAACTAATTTATCTGGCATTTTACTAGACGTGTTTGTTTATTTCGGAACTATACAATATTCATACATAGTTAAAACTGAACTATACACAAATCGGAAATTTCATTTGTTTCCAACAATACAATTAACCAAACATAAACACAGTGCGCTAACGGCTAACTGGAGGCGACGGTCACAGTGACGTCATGCACTCTACGCCCGGCAGATTCATTTGATTGCTACTAAATAATTTTTGGACGTAGAAAAAATAATTACACCAATGTTTTGGATTTTTCATTGTCTTTAAAACCTATAACATATTTATATATATTACATTCGAAACTAAAATCCGCGTTGATCATCATTAGAGATTCTAGTAAATTTGTGGTTTCCAAAAGGCATAAAAATTGCAGACATGCAAGTCAGATACTATTTGAGCTATTAAAGAGCACATTTTCACCTGTTTTACCGAAACTGCTAGATTTAATAAACTTGCTGTAAAGGCTAAAATAAGAATCTAATCCGACTAAAATCGCAGGATCCTGCAAAATTTGGTCACACTGAAACGAAAAGTGAAAAAAAAGTAGGATTGAATTATATCCATAGACATAGAAGACTTTAACATGACCGTAGTCCACGAAACTCATTATATCTTCTATATTTATATAAAGAAACCATGTGCATGCAAATTACCCCTTACTTAGAGAACAAAAATATGCTTCCTGTTTTACAGTCAGGTTTTAGAAAGTCTCGCAGCACTGCTACGGCTCTAATCGATGTGGTGGATAACACCTTGGCTTCACAGGATGTAGGAAGCGGAACAATTATGGTACTTCTCGACTTTTCTCGTGCTTTCGACTGCATAAGTGTTCCTCTTCTGCTGTCCAAATTAAATTAATTAATTTATTATTACGGATTTGAACACAATACAGTGAAATGGTTTTCAAGTTATTTAACTAACCGTACTCAAATTGTTGGCATAAATCAAACTGATGGCACCCGGCAGTTTTCGACTCCATACCATATCACCAGGGTTCTATTTTGGGACCAGTCCTTTTCATTTTATATACAGCCGATATTTGTAGCAAAATCTTGCACTGTAGGAATCATTTATACGCGGACGACATACAATTGTATTTGTCTTTGACCCAAATGAAACCGACGCTGCGGTTGCTAAAATAAACAAAGATTTGCACAGGATAGCATTGTGGTCGGAGACAAACTCTTTGGTACTAAACCCGATCAAGTCTAAATACATGGTATTGGGATCAAAGCTTCAGATAAACCGTGTGCTCGGAAACAGTCCGGCTATACGTATTCACGGATTGAACGCAGATTGAACGCGTCACAAAAACTCGAAACCTCGGCGTACTGATAGACGATGGGTTACGCTTTGGAGGTTACAGCCTGGACCATCGAAGAAATGTAGATTAGAGTAGCTAACTAATAAGTGATTGAAAATATTATGATGTCGAGGATTCCTTATAAGTAAGATGTCCGTGGAGGAGGCCTACTGGGAATACCACGTAAAAAAAACGCGCCTACAGACTACCTCATAGGTGGCGGGGAAAAGAGTTAGGAATGAATAAGTAAAGTTGTACGAATTTACCAAAAATTTTTTAAGAATATATTGACAAAAAAAAAGAATCAAAAATAAGTTAAACATTTCGTTTTGACCGGATTCTCATGAGCATTGACGAACCCGGTCAACTTTGGAGCGCTGTAACAGCGTTTTAAATGAATGAAATTAAAAAAAATTACAGAGAAAATTTTTCTTCAAAAGATCATCTACTAGATCTGAGGTAATTCGTTTGTAAAATGTATAAAAAAAAGTTTATAAAAATTTTCTCTATTTTTTTACTTATAACTTCTTTAATTTTTAATTTAGGGCAAAAAGTTATATGAACATATTTGTAGGCAAAACAATTTGCTACAAATTATGTCTTACGAATTTTTCGTATGACGCATAGTTTCCGAGATATCGCGAAAAAAGTGTTTTCACCCCTTTCTCCAGGATGGTGGCCGGATGACAAGGGTGGCGACCCCTCAAACTTGAGGTTAAGCTTCTATTGACACCCCACACATGTCCCAAAAATAAAATTGCGTCCTCTAACAAATGCAAAGCTCATGTAACATTTCAATGGACTATATGTGTATATGTCACTGTACTCCTCCTAAGCGGCTGGACCTATTTGAATGTTTTTTTTATATGCGATTAGTAGGCGCTCTGGATGGTTAAGATTCACAAATCAGCTCGGCGCTGCAGTAGGTGTCATGCAGGACAACGTCTGCCCGGTCAGCTACTATACTATAAATCCATTTATGATAAGCTTCTTGCCGCAGTCAATATAGGTATAAGCCTTTTTGTAACAATGTACTCTGTGGTATAAGCTTCTTGACGGTGTCAGAGTTTCTTTAAAATTTCTAAATTTTCCAATATCCACATTCAAATTTTTCCAATGAATCAAATTCAAATTTAAATTTTCCGAATAATGTGGTCGCATTATATTTCGGAAAATCATATTTTAATAATTTCCTATTATGAACGCTGTCAAGGGCGTCACCAAGAGGGGGCAGGGGGGGCTTTTTTACTTTGCGAACGTGGACACAAAAAAAAATCAGTGAATCTTAAAATACATAATTTAATACAATTGCAATAAGTCCCAAACTCAGAAATAAGCGTGACCCTTTATTACGACAAACAGCAACTTTCTATGGTCTGTTGTTGTTTTGATAGTAAAGTGACTAAGATACTCACAAAGATCGGATAAAATCGTTACGTTATTGAAAAATCTCTTACTGTTCAATAGATATAAAATATAAATTAAACAAACATATACAATACCTACTAAATTATACACAGTCAAAACTGGTCTAATTTAGTGACGTTTTAAAAATTGGTATTCTAAATTTAGATTCTTTATTACACAATTACATGCTCCTCTATATGTTACCTATATATGTAGTGTGTTTATATATACCCATGCAAACTAGACAATATACCAGCAGTGGTGCTTGAACTCTGTGCTCTTGAGTTATATCCCATTCTCACGCGTCTCTTCGCGCTTTCCTACCACACTAGAAATTTTCTTTCTTTATAGAAGACTGCGAATGTGCAAATTTTTTAACTAGTAACATCTCGTTTACGTCTGCGAAATAAACTAATGTAAATGAAGCAGAGCACCTCAAAGTTTTTATCATAGGGATATTTTCGAATATGCGAAGGCGATTGTTAAAAACACGGTAAACTTAACTAATACTTACAGTAAATTAGTTTAGTACTTATTTATGTAACAGTAGCTTTCGCCAGTGGCTTCACTCGTCCTAAATTCAGTTATCGGCTTGGGATTCTTAAGTGAATTCCTTAACTATGCTAATGAAGTTTGCTATAGCAAGCTTTAGCTGTAGCCACTGTTCGTTTAAGCTCGGTTATAGTTATTTCCGCGAAAATGTTTGAATTTTTAGGGATAAAAACTATCCTATATGCCCTTCCCGGGACTCAAACTATGTCCATTCCCAAATTTCATCTAAATCGGTTTAACGGTTTAAGCGTGACAGTGATGCGAAGAAGTAAGAGACAGACAAAATTAATTTCGAATTTATAATATGAGTATGGATTTGCTGTATCCTACCTGGGTAATCATGTAATAAGATCAGTAAAACTAACTTTAACACCAATGTATTTAAACTTTATGATATGCACCCAAAATATTAAGTAGGTATTGAGTATAATAACTCGAAAGAAAGGACGATTCAAAAATCGGACCTCGGCTACGCTTCGGGGCTCAATCTACATCCTTGTTGGTAATACATAATAGCTTAGTGGTAATAGCAGGTATTTTCCTCCCTCGGTGATCAATGTAGGTATTATCATTATTTTTATTATTTTGTACAATGTGTCTACACCCGCGCCGCCCTCACACGTATCAAAACAACATAGGCTAAGTACACACGCAGAAACTGAGTTTGCTCTGATTGCAGCTATCTCGAGAGATATTCGCTGATAACAAAAATAAAATTGAGGACAGCAAATTGGTGTTCCATGTTCCTAAGGTGTTGAAATAATACCTTTTTGTTGTTAAAATGATTTTACATAGTATGATCCAAATTGGTCTTGATCAATTTGTTTTTTTTTCGTTTTTGTCAACTAGCCTGACACACGCATAATATAAATAATAATGCCAAACCATATACAATACACAATACCACGCACACTATACAATATTCTTGTCATTATTCTGTCTTTCGCAGAAGCTACGATAAACTACGACTACGTCTATTTCCTACTATCGCACCGCTCGCCATCGGCAGGATATTCGTCCTCACACCTTAGAACAGGGTATACCAAAGTTTTTTTTAATCACGCCTCCCTACTGCCAAAAATGAAAATACCTACGCCCATCAGGGTAGCAAATGGCAGCAAGAGGTTTGCTGCCCCGCAATTGTAGAATACAATCATGGTAACAAAGTCCAAAAAAATCTTTTAGATGTTTTATTTAAAAAAAAATGTTTTCACACACGTGTTATTAGAAGCGTCAATGTGGCGGAGCATGTGCATGACATGATTTCCAATTCTTGGTTCTATAGAAAAAAGTACCTGCGCCCCTTTTTGAATGTCGTCACGCCCCGCACTTTGAAAATCAATGCCTTAGAACCTAAATGGTGACAGTGGTGGGATAGTGCGGTTTCAGGGAAACTTCCTCCCGCGAACGCTTAGGTTGTGGAGTGAGATTCATGCCAAGGGTTTCTCTAAAGACTACAGTATGAGGTTCTTCAAGAAATTAGTTATTAGGTTTTAGAAGGGTCAGCGACGCGCGAGTGATGCCCCAGGTGTTGCAAGCGCCCATATGCTGCGGTGGCCGCTTACCGTCAGGCGGACCGCAAGCTTGTTGGTATATAGGTTGGTATGTACCTTAGTGGTATAAAAAAAGAGCTCGACTCGGTACATATGTGTTATAAAAATTAGATTCCTTTAACTATGTAGAGAACTTATAGTATAAAAATACCGGATAAAAAATAAACTGATTCATATCTAGATGGATACAACATTTCTCTCATGAGTTCTTTTGCTTAAAAGTTAAGATTTATGTCTTTTGAACAAATTTAGTTTTCTCTTGCGCTAGCCGGTTCAATTTATGTAAATAGGCATATATATCGATCGAGCAATTTACTCACCACCTTGTTATATTAAGTTACAATATCTTATATCTTTTAACGAGCAATTCTTGTATATAATCTGTAGATATATAATCTGAATCTCGGAAACGGCGTCAACGATTTTTTATTAAATATACTATGCGGGGGTTTCGGGGGCCTTAAATTGATCTAGCTATATAGGTTTTATTTTAAAAAAAGTCTTTTTATCCGTGTTTTCACGCATTGATAAACTAAAAAATATGATTCTTCCTGACATCTATTAGCGAGTAGTAATACTATTATTTTTACCGACACAGCAACAGTAAAGCTACTTGACAATAGATGGCGTTGTTAAAAAAAAACAAGCGAAGCTCGATCCCCAGGTACTACTTTCTTATATCTTGAAGGGTGCGTAGCAAATTGCAAAAACGAGATCCGAGAGAATCCGTCTATCGATTATGAAAAAAACCGACCAAGTGCGGGTCTGGCTCGCGCACCGAGGGTTCCGTAGAAACATTATATGTAGGTACATAGTTGTTCCATCACAAGATCAAGTTTGACAGGCTCATGATAATTTTTTGGATTTTTTCCTATATTTTATATAAAAAATCTTGCTTCTTGCCAAATTTCATGATTCTAGGTAAAGGGGAATTTTTGAGTGACAATTATGATTTATTAGTGTCACACTATGCGACAAAAATGACCGTATTTTGGGCATATTTTTTTATTGCATTAGCTTAGAAGCTTGATTGTTTAACAACTTTAAGTGACCGTAGACTTTAGTATTTTATATTAATTTCAACGCGTTCTTGAGTAAAAAAGACCGACGGACAACAAAGTAATCCTTTAAGGGTTTCTTTTTTCCTTTCGTAATACGGAACCCTAAAAGCATATTGATTAAGCTGATGTCTTATATTACGGTAACCACCCATATGCGGCTAAGCCCTTCCAGATTTTTCCAGGATATAAACACTAACTATTAAATTCAATAATAACCCCAGAATTTATTGTAGATCTTAACTTTAACTCATGTGAATGGCCAGCTATTTCAAAAAGAAAATTCCACGTTAAGATCAACTGCCTTAAAAGTTAAGGGCTAATTACATGACTTAAGGATAAACGCTCTTTTGGGATTCATTTTATTTTGGGAAGTAATTTCAAACTTTGCCGAAGGTGATGATATGCCTAACCTTGCTGTACCTCTTATAGTTTCTGAGATCTAAGGTACTAAATACATAATCGTGTCGTTACTTTTTGTAAAATACCGGGGCTTCAGTATAAATTCATCAAATTTACGTTAAAAAAATACATTATATATAAAGTTGTATGCATCTTTGGGTTTATGTTTTATACGTTATGAGTTAGTGTATAGGACTTTGTAATTTAATAAAAATATACATCTTATGAGATGTAACGAAGTAATTTTTTTGGTGTTGTATTTTGATCCTTTTTATGAATTTTCAGTTTTTTTCAAAGTGATGTTGTACACCAGAAAATTCTAGTACAACAATGTTTAAAAGCTGATGGAATTTATTTATCCTTGGAGTAATTTTTGTGTTTTCTAGGAAAAATGTAGCCTATGTGTTAATTCAGTGTATAAATCGGTTCTGTTGTGGCGTGTAGGAGCAACAAACTAGAATAGGTAACTCACAAACTTTGACATATTAAAATAAAGTAGGATACTACTACTATAACGACACTTTGGACTTTTAGGCCATGGGCGTATTTTGGGAGGGGAGATTCAACTAAATTTCGTATTTATTCAAGACAAACTATCAAACAAACCTTTGGTCCAATTCGCTAGCAAATATCCGGCCAAGTGCCTGTCGTACACGCATTATGTTAGGGTTCTGTAGAATAAAAATTATTGTGGATATCTAAAAAATCGATTTTTTACTAATTTTTAAAAGATTTTTAGATCACTTGGTTTAAAAGTTAGAGGCGGAGACAATATTTTCAACCTTGAAGGCCTTGAACTCGCAAAATATAAATTTTCGAGCAAAAAGTTTCTTTGGAACTTTAATGCGCTTTTAAAGCTCTATATAATTATGATGGGACGCACGTAAAAAAAATCATCCCTCGGTTATATATATGAAGAGATACCTCCAAAATATTTTTTTTTTCAACTTTCATAAAGGTACGGGGCGATTCACAACAGTAAAATCGCATTAGAGTTTTACCCAGATGATGGACATAACGAATTAATAATTCTGTGTGTGCTATTTGGCTACGGAACTCTAAAAATATTGATCAATACCCATGATATGAGCCTTGTTAACTATTTCATTAAACAGATTTTTATTTAATTTAGCCTCAGAAATATACATAGTCATTTGGTGTAGTGCACGTTCCACATGAAGAATTCCTTAATCTCATGAAAATAGATAAAATGCATAGAAATGAGGAGGGAGCAAAAATTTCCATTCCTGCATTCATTTTACAAGAAGGTAGCTTTCCTGTTTCTTATTTAGAGCTATAAAAAAAACATAATTACTATTAGCAATGTTTGCATTTGAGTCTATTACGTGATTATTATTTGACACGGTGCCATGTATGCAGTATGTACCTATATAATGTTAACTGTACCCAACTTATGTAAAACTTTTGTTTGACATGTCGACTAGGCTTAACAATGGTATTGAAAATGAAAGCGTCTAAACCGTTGCCGAGTTCGCTGCGTCTCAATCTTAAAGGTATATTTTCCTAGGCCTTACTCCAACGATAAGAAAATATGAAGTGTTCCAGCACAGGTGTGACGCAACAGGTGTGAATGTATAAAACACCCAACATGTACGTTAAGGCGCCATTTTACTTTGGCTACGAACACCGCGAGTTTCCCCAACGATTACCTACGTAACTTTTATACGAAAATTATTATTAAATTAGTGTAGTTAATAAAATAAATTAAAGAAATACTAATATATGCTATAATTAATGAGTAATTGCAAGTTCTTTCATAATTTTTATGTCATTAATTATTTTTTAGAAGTGTCTTGATTGACTTGTGAATGATTTTTTTATTTATTTTTTCAAAGGGCGGGAAATGTATTGATTGACTGGACGTTTTCCATTTGTCATTTAAAGTACTTATTGAGTAGTAAGCTATGTCTTTATATTGGTTGATAATTAAATATAACAACTCTGTGATTGGTCACATGATAGGTATGTCACACGGGGCGTTTGTCTAAGCATGTGATTCAAGATGGCCGATTATTTTCCGGCTGAAAATGGTAGAGGAAGTTGTCTGAAGTTTCCGGGTAAGACTTTTTCTGATTTATATAGTTTTTTCAGTTTTATTTTCGGTATCTTCTATTTTATTTTTTATATTCAGTGCTATTAAGAGAAACACCTAGCAACATACCATCAGGCTTGGTCTGTCATTAGACGGGTGACTGACTAGCTAGCGGGACTTTTTTTGGTTTTTTTTGTCAGTAAATCATATAGTGCTAAGGAACGATCCGCGAGTCCGACTCGCACTAGAACGGTTTCGGTTTTATTTCCTTTTATTTTTCATCATTGTTCTAATAATAAGATAAAAAAAAAACCATTTCTTTCCATGGAATAATATTACTAAAATAACGCATTAACCGACGATGTAAATATTTTTTATTTTAAAGAAAACACTTAATAGAAAAAATTTACAACTAGAAAGTAAGTAAGTACGAACACCTCATAAATGCCCCGTGCGGGGTCGAGGCGACAGCGAAAAGCAAATAAAAAACGATATCTAAGATTACCGGAGCAGTAAACTACATTTCTGATAACGAGTTATCGGTATCACAAACTCCACACGGCTCTATTTAGTTAGTCTTAAGTGGTTTTAGTAACTTTAATATGGTTCTTTTCAGTTAATTTCGTTGTTCGATTAGGTGGGCTTGAATTTTACAAGCTTAAAATCAATACTAATATTATAAATGCGAAAGTACCTCTGTCTGTCTGTTACCTCTTCACGAGAGATAGTTTGAGTCCCGGGGAAGGACATAGGCTTCTTGAAAACATCAGGTGTGAGTCGGTTTTTTTTTATAATTAAGGAGTTGCCGTTGAAATCCTACAACGATAATCGAATTAAGGACTAGTATAACCGCGGCCAAAACTAGTATATATGTATATATATATATATATATTACTTGATTTTTTTGTTATAAATTCCATTTTTATTTTAATATTTTGTAAACAAGTATGTAGCATATGAATATTTTATATTTAATAAAAAAATATATGATAATATATGCGTAAGTCGTATAGTGCCGTACGTGTACAGTATAACAACTCTTTGAGGATGCTTTTGGGGCTCGGTACTGCAGTGCTTCAGGAATGATGGCGGAAGCGCGAATATACAGCTTTCCTGCTATTTTGCGCAAAAGAGTAGCCTCCCTACTACACAGAGTCCGGGGCAGCCCCAATTCTCTTCTGAAACCGATAGCTGAAAGGTTTCCGTGTCCAATTTTAAGACACTGGAACTTATTACATGTTTGTTCCAGGCCAGCAATATTCAGTGCTAGATAAACAAATAGGCTTTGTCTAGTACAGAATAATATTTATTTTTAATTTGTAATCTGTAATTTGACTACTAACATACTTCTAAGATTGTATAAATACTAACAATATATGGAGATAATCTGAAATAAATGAATAATAATATTGTAGGTAAAAGGGACGGGAAGAGTAACATATCGCGGGTAACCCCGCGGGAATCCAGTTTCTATATTTTATTTTGAAATATAGTCACGACACTAAGAAAGAAACGGATATATATGTTCCAAATATTTACGGCTAATATCTAAACCCCCCCCCTTAAGGGTTAAAAAAATTGATAAAAACACGTAAGTAATTCAAATTCCCATGCAGAGTTTCATTCATCCCCTATATTATCATGGACATGATTTTCGAAAAAAGGCGAAATACATTTTTATTACCTGTTAGTTTTCAATTAAAAAACAATTTAAAACAAATACAAAAGATACCAATTTTTATTGTTTTTAATAAAAAAAAGACTTTTTCATAAAAACTTTCTCTCCAATTTACCACTTTCGGGGTTAAGCTTCGCAAAATTTTGTCTTTAAAAGAACCGATATTCAAAATTGCTTTTAACTACAGTCAGTATATATTAAAAGTGACATCATCATAGATGAAGATAGCAAAAAATGTTAAGTAAGAAATTTTATGTGATACCAGTTTTATTGGTAGTTTATTTTTAAAAATAAATAAGTACATTGAAAATACTTTAAACGTAATGGCCTTAAATTGTTTGGATTACATGCTCATGAAAAATCACCATTTTTAAGTTAAAAAGAAGTTATTAAATTGATGCAGGCATTTAGAGCAATTACAAAATCAAATTACTGAAAATTATTTATTGACCATTTTTAAGTTAATATATTACTAAGCCTACGCTGTCTGTCCTTTCGACCCTTAAACGGCTCTATCTATTACACCTAACTTTCGAACCCAAAACCTTAAATTTTCACAGAATATGAGTTAAAATGGCTGATAAAAATAACAAATAAAAGTTAAAAAAGTAAAAAAATAAAGTTCTCGTTGTTTTGCTGGGTATCGTTAAATCATTAATACATAGAAGATTAAAATTTGCAGTGTAGCTAAGAGTATAGTTAAAAGTAATGAAACCGGCCAAGTGTGAGAAGAGCTCGGGCCATTATCATATTAAATTGGCGCGCAATAAAATTCCAGCGCCATCTAGCAAAATGCTCTCACTTCATCGTTTTTTTAACATTTCCTCAAAAATATACAAAATTTCAAACGCCGATATAAATATAAAATAAGATTATAGTAATTTTTTTTTCATATTTTTAAAACAGATTGGTACAAAATAACACATTTTTTTGGACTCGGTACCCTAACAACTTAAATTCATAATTTCATATTTCTAGTTTGAGTAATTTCGGCTCAGCGTTGATCAGTCAGTCATACCATGTTGTTTTATATATATAAATACAAATTAACTGAGGGTTTTTCGCGTACCTACCTAGATGTGAGGTTTATCGTTGAGAACGTGTTCAAAAATGTATTTTACAAATTCTTTTAGGTCCAAAATTTGCGAGAAACCCATTTTGTACCCTTTGGGTACGGAACCCTAAAAATGGCACCTAAACATTTGTTTAAATATGGCGTCGCAATATTTTATTATGTAATGTTTAAAATGGTGCCGTGCGTGGTCCTTCGTTTTGTATAACAATAACTCATGTTGTAAGAATAAGTTGAGGTTTTGCAGACACTTAGTAATTGATTTTGCACACTGCTTTACACATTTAAATGTATTTGTTTGATGCTCTTCTTGCGAAAATGACTACTGAAGTATTACTATGATATACCTAAATATAATAAACGCCTAATAAGTAGATAATAAGTATATTGAATTAAGAAATACATATTTAAATCCAGTAAATAATGAAGGTAGGTAGGTACTCTGTATATAAAACGATATGCTATAAAAAGTTTGTATTTCCAAAAAAAGTAAATAAGAAATAATGGGCTAGAAATAGAAAAAAGGGTCATAGAACAAATACTGTAATTTTCTAGAAAAAGCATGTGTAAACGTATGTTTTTTTTAATTCAAAACATTCAATTAGACAGGGAAATTAAAACTAGCAGAAAACCTTTTATTTGGGTAGGACGCAGGTTTCTATAGGTATGAGTAATTATCTTATCTGTAATTTAGCTTTCAAAGTTAAAGCCTTTGAGCCTTGATTCTCAGTTCACAAGTTTTTTAGATATCCACAATAATTCTCATTCTACGGAACCTTAACTTAATGCGTGTATAAAACGTACCGGGCCAGTATTTGTAATAGAAGAAATTTTCTTATTGTATTCATTATTGTGTGTTCCGGACAATATTTAATACACATTAAATAAATTATTTTACCTACTTCTACCTACTTTCATAACAGAATAGGTACTGTAACACAGCCTAAACATTCATTTTTTTTATACAGTCGCCCAGAGGCGTCGAGACAAAGCAATTGCGAGGTGCGGTGCGTGGCGAGATGGGGGCGAGCTGTCCCGACAAGCCTATGTCTCCACATATGGCTATTTGAGAGCTGTCAAGCTAGCCAGTACGTTTTGACGCGGTGCCAAGAATGTCGGAATTTTCTTCAAAACTAAAGGCCATGAGCGACTACCTATACTATGAATATAACTATACCTATGAAGCAAATTAATGTTTAGGCTGTGACAGTAACATTCTTTATTTTTTTTACTAAATATGCATACAAAGCACGTACACATTTTAAAGAGTCAAGAAATGATTCTGCCTAACTACAACTGTTCATTATTCATTCTTTACTTTTTTTCATTACCAAATACTCTTTTACGTATTATTTACGCAGCTGATTCTGACGTCCATTTTAAATTTACTACAACGGTATAAAGACGAAAATGGAACAACTATTCGAATATTTTGGATATGAATAATATGAATGTTTTGTATTTGTCTTTCTGTCTGTTTGCTAGGTGTATTCATTCAGCTGAGATAGTGTGAAATGATTCATGGAATATATTTTTCCTACCGCAGGCGCCATGCCACCTTCCTGCAAATATATATATATATATATATATATAGGAATACGAAGATACTATTTTACAAATACCTATCTATATTCATAAATTTTTTTTTTTTAATTTTTTTTGGATTTTGGATTGGGTTTGCATTTGGATTACGGTCAACTAACAATGAATTAAGTCTCTCTCCTCTCTCTTTGTCTTAGGATAAAAGATAGTACAGTAGGTATTTTGCCAGTTTCAGAGCTAAACAAAACCAAGCTGAACTATCGTAAGTGCAATTGTTTAAACCTTACTTAAGTATAAGATAAAGCAGCTAAAGTTATTAAAGTGTAGCAAGTGTTATTCGAAACCGAGAATTCTCCGTCCATTGTAACGCAAATTCCTTAGAAAACGAAGCTTTAACTAATACAAAATAGTTCTATCTTCGTGCATTAGCATTTACTTTGTTCTACTGTATTGTTTTTGGAGGCCATTTCGTTTCTTGTCGGCTACAGCCGTATTTGTGATGCAATGGATGTGTAAAGTAGCTATTTAAAAATGCAAGAAATGCAGAAGCTATAGGTACATGTTACTGGCACTTGTAATATTAAAACATATTGAATCCGCTTTCTTTATTAAATAAATATTTGTCCTGGCTGGTTGTGACCTGACAATAGCCCTAAGCTAGAAATTTTAAAATGCTTAACATACGTAAGTACTTTTATAACACAGGCATGGGCGTAGCGAGGTACAGGCAGGGGGGGAGGGGCAGCTGCATGTTTACTATATTAAAATGACATTTTCTATCAGGGCTGCCTAGCCAAGCCTGCCCCCCCTAATCCAAAAGCTGGCTACGCCCATCAACACAGGGCTCTACTACGAAAAGATTTAGGGGCTGCAATTCGGGTTGGAAGTTTATAAGAAAATCCGTAATTTGTCTTCTACATAATCCATGAGGCCTTTCTGAAAATAATTTTGAACGATGCGTATCTGTTTTTGGAAAAAAGGGTAAAGCATTAGATGATGAAGATAAAACTTTTTATTTTTTGGTATTAACCTAGTATTTTCATAGATAAAATAAGTCTTTCAGAACCTCGTACATATCTCTTAAGGGAACGTTTGTGGTCTTTCTAATAATCAGATTTTTTCCAACCACTCGTACATTACAAGATATTACCTATGATTTAACCTATACAAAATAACCGATGCCCACTTTGAAGTTGAATTTTTCAAAAACTGCCTATATTTCCGAAAAGTTGTCTAAGAAACCTTACAATTATTTATATTAAATATGAGGTAGTAAAAAATATCGTCTTTTTAATAAAAGTGGATGTATTGTTATGGCTAATAATTATTTTTTTTCAAAATCTTGAAACTATTTAAACGTTTGCCAATCAGTACTGTATAGTACAGTTGTCTTTCAATGAAATGAATGTATTATTTAGGCAAACGAACATATCGAAACTGTAAGAGCTTATTTGACTACGGAACTCTAAAGATGAAATGCTTTCGACATTCTTATATTCCTAACCTTCAACTCCTTACGTAGTCAAAGCTAACGGTTTCAGCTCTCTAGACCTTGTGAAACCCGACAAATCAAATTAGTCGAACATCGTGAGGTTCGAATTCTCATGGTTAGTGGTTGGACGATAATTGGCCCAAGATGTGTGGAGTGCGCCTTTCAACTGTTACAGTTCATGTTGACACTGCTCGTCAAATATTTGCGAGTTTGTCAAATGTTTGTTAAAACATATATCACACAATGTAAAAGACCGCTAAGTTATTTTGACAAAATGACGAAATTTGGCCAAATAATCAACAGCCTGCTAAATAAGGAGCTACTATAGTTAAGTAGCACAGTCTATCTAACCATGATAGTAGTAGATATGGAACCTTTTTAGGGGTCCGTGCTCGAATGGCAACGATATGATCTTTATAGTTTCGACACGGTTTTAAAATATCTTCACTTAAACCTGTGGTTTTTTCATGTCTCTCCGAATGTCTAACTACGTTTTAGGAGTAATTCTGGCTTACGTTACTATCGGTTCCTGATCACATTTTGTAGGTTGGCGTTTTATGTTAACTACCATACTGTTGTGTAATAAATTAAAATAAAATATTAAAGAGTAGCTCGTGCATGATACATAGGTACTTAGAATAGAAATGAGAGGTGTTTTTTTTATTTAAAGACTTAAAGCTTTGCTAGCTCAACTTAAAGCTTAATAAAGAATTTTCGCTTCAAAAATATACAGACATATGTACATGTAAAATTTGTATGGATATTGAAGTTTCTCGTAGGTTATTGTATATATTTTATTGTTTCTTATGTTATCATAGTTAATTTATCTAGCATTGTTCGTGGGTGTTGTAAAGTATATAACTTTAGTAAAACTACGATAGTAATGGGGACATAATACGTTATGAGTTGTTACATAGATATTTGAGAGATAGGTAGATACCTATATCTCTTCTGCACTCTTATAACGTTATGACGTATCCTCAAAATTTTTGCAAAAAACAAGTAAGTTATAAGATTTTTAACAGCATTATTTTTTTGGATTGTTTACTAATAAAATATAAATAAATAAATATTTTTGGATAAGCAATTTGTAGATAGGTACTATAAATACCAGAAAACGGATACAAAAATATATATGCAAATTTTTTTAAATACATAGAAAACACCCAGACTTAAGACGAACACAAAATGTTGATCACATAAATATTTGTCCTGAGAGGAGAACGAACCGCTCAGTTCAGTTCAGTTCAGTTCAGTTCAGTTCAGTTCAGTTCAGCAGGCATTGATTTAGTTTAATTTTTATTAAGGAGAGCAAGCCTAAAACGAGCGAGGTTTTGCATTTTTAAGTGTCTAGAATCTGTCTTTTGCTGGTATTTACCGACATATTGTTGCCAGGACAATTACAGACTGGGTTTTCAAGGATTATTTGCTTCTCATGGTAACCCATCTGTTATATATGTTTCTCCAAATTTTAATTATTAACTGAAATCGGTATAGTCGTGAAAATGGCTCTGGTCTACTACTATCTCGTAAAAACTCGGGCAGATACTTACCTACTATTTCATTTATTTTGCGGGAATGTATTTTAACAATTTTCACAGTTGAAAACGATTTTAAACGTCTATTCGTTCTAAACCGGCTTTACAAATTATATCCCGGAATCCTAAATAAAGCAGCGGCTGTTTTCATTTGTACACGTATGTTGGTCGCGATACTACTGTTATACCAAAATTAAATATGCAGTGGCGACAAACGCATACCGTCAACTTCTGTGTTCAACGCAAACACGGAAGGCGTGGAAGACCAATTTACACTTAACCATTTCAACAAAACGGTGCCGGCTAAATATCCACTTTAGAATTTTCATATCAATTTCTTACAGTAAAACCGGCCAAGTGCGTGTTGTGTATAATGTTCGTGGAAAGTATTTAGAAAGTATTATAATTTACTTTAAAAAAAAATAATATAAGCAATAAGTAAAAAAAATGAAAGTTAGAAAAGAAGGAAAATTAAAAATTTTTACTACTTAATTTTAATCAATAAAAATATTAATTTTAATTTTATTTTATATTATAATTTTGGAATTATTAGACATATAGCTATAGCATTTAAGGTTATGGCATATCCAAACAAACAAATTTGCCATTTATTTTTGACATTTACTGATCAAACACTGTGAAATTTTGTAGAAATGATGTCAAGCTAAATATATGTCTTGAGGTTTTCAAAAATCCTGAAAAATGTTTTTACCAAAAAGAAATATTAATTGAGACCATTTGCATAAAGAATTTGAATCCTCTATAACTATTAATCTATACAATTTAAAAGAAAACTGGTTCACTACAGACCTAGATATTTATTCTTAAAACCTGTCTCCAAAATTTAGTCATGTTTGATGAGTAAATGTTAAAAATAAGTGGAAAGTTCGTTTGTACGTGTGGATTAAGTGGATTTGCTAAATTTACAATAATTTGGCTTTCAAAACAGAAAAAAAATTCAGACATTCTATTTTTTAGGCTTTAATTCAAACTGTTAGGAAAACGAAGAGTGATATTCTCTTCATTCTTATTCCATACAATATATATTTGACCAAATGGATTTGCTCATTTTATAGTTCTAAATAAATATTTCAATTCTGTAATGACAAAAAACCGACAAAATCAAGACTTTCAAAGTGCGGTAACTTGCTAGCGTCTATCGTACGTGAAACTGCGTGTCTTTGTATGCTTCAATAGAGTAATATGTATTTGTACACTGGTCGAAACGGCACGCTTTTGCTAGGGTATGCCATAGCCTTAAGAGCGTGTTTTATGTAGCCCGGGTAAAAAATAATTTATAAACGTAGTGTTATGATGATATATGTACTTGAAAAATTGATGTACTAGGAGTTCATAAGTTCCTAGTAGTTGTGTGTAATGTGTGATAAAATACTCTTCTTAGCATATTTCGAGAAAAAAAGAAGATATTCTTTTTCTACATCCTTCAGGAAGTCTCAAACGTAGGTAGATTATTCCTATGTATGTATATTTATTATTTATTTCTTAGTTTTATAAGGATTTGCGTATTTTGTAAGATTGATGTACTAGGACTTTATAAGTAATTGTGCGTAATGTGCGATAAAATGTTTGTGTCTAATAACTGGCTATCTTGTTTAAGCATATTTCTTAAAAAAAAAGAAAAAAGAAGAAGATGCAAGTATAATCTGTTAATGAAGAGAGCTATCCGTCGACAGTATTGATAATAAACACTGTCATGGAGTTGCTCTCTTTATGAACGGATGCTGACTCGGCGAAGAAGAGAAGTAGTAACCTGTTCCTTAAAAGAAATTTATTCTATGTCTGAGAATCTTTTGCTGAGAAAGTGAAGATCTATGCTGAGAAAGAAAGTATTTTTGATAAGATACAAATTATTTATTGAAAGAAAAAACATTGACCTTGCTCCAGTACCTACATATAATTCATATGACTAACAAATGAGTGATGCAGTTCGTTTGATACTTGGGACATTGCCCCAAAATCATACAGGCTGCTTTATTCTAGTACCAACGTTTTGGCAGAAGTTTCAGCGAGTCAAGAATGTTAATTAATGTTTTATGTTGATTGAAGATGTAATGTGACATGAGAATGTTTATGTGTTGCGTTGTTGCAGAGAGATCAAACAACCCCAGCGAACTAGGGTTTAGGCTTTATCGTGATCTCTAAGTATCATTATTCCTGTAGCTTTGTCAAAATTATCACAATTTTGATCTAGTTTCATTTTGATGCTCAACAGGTGTAATTTATAAATTAAGTTTCAAAAACTGATGTTCACTACTGTAATTTTAATCCTATTTAGTAGAGGGGTTTGATTTTTTGGTGGTTAGCGTAATCCTGAGCCTCCATCGCGCTTTTTTCATAGCTACGTCACGCAATGCATAATATGCATGTATAGATGGAAGACAATACTGTCCAAAGGCTTCAAATTACCGAGGTAATTGGAGGTAAAGATTGTTAAACGACCTAATTATAATAAAGACGAGAAACTAGATAAAACTATACAGAAAACAGAAACTGAAAATAAAGAGAATAAAGGTTTTTTGGTAACTTTTTGTAGGTGGAAATTAGGAGAAAAAAGTAGGTACTGCAGCGGGCTTAACGGTCTCAATTAATCTTTTACCATTAGCGGGTGGGGGCGTAATGCTGCTTTACCCATATTCCTCTAGGTACAATATCTTTCTGAGTACTTCAGAAATCGTCCTTCTAAATTGAATAAATAATAAAACCAAGACAAAATGGTATACCATTTTTGCACGTCATAAACGAACTAATAGAAGTAAGTAAGGGTTCCGTCAAGAAGTGCCTTAAAATATCAGATAAACGCGTCACAAACATTACTTCAGCTTAACTATACAGAAGTTTATTCAATTTAAGCACTTATATAAGTAAATAAATTATACTTTTGTTTGAACAGTTTGTATGTGTTTTCAAAATGGTGCAAATAAAGTTTTATGATATCTAGATAGTCACGATTGTATGTAGGTCTGTTTATTATAAGATAATGTCATCTTATTAATTATCTTTACGACACAGTTACATGAGAAAACACACTTACGTGTAAATTGTATTATCAAGTACCTACGTAAAGTAAACAATGATATTGTATTTTGTTTGCTATCCTGTATGCTATTTGCCTTGTTGTACACAAGGCAACTTCCAAATAAGACTTTTATAGTCGGTTTCTGTTTGAATAAATGGTTCAGGGACCTAACTACGAATTTCTACGAATAATTTCAAATTTAGGGTCATACAGTTTAAAGTTCTGTATTCTGACCTATGGACTGTGCAATAGCGTAACAAAAAAACCTTTGATCTTTTTTCTCTTTCTATCAACGTCCGCCCATGTGTTTGTTTATATTTATTAAAACAAGTTACAAAAAGACAGGGACCGCAGTTTCGCTTCGTCTCAATAACACTTTTCCAATTACCAGCCATTTTCAAAATTACGGCAAAAATGTGATATAAATCCTATATTCTCTCACAAAATTAAGTGAAAATAGACTTTGGCTATATGCTTTACATTTCAAAAGAGGAAAAGCAAAGCTGCTCAGACTTAAGGAAGAACCCCTTGTTTTAAGTAGGTATTGCTCAACTTCAACAAGGGTGCCTGATCTTTTACCGCAATCATCTGACAATTAAATTACCATTAACATACAATTTCTTTAAGATGGTTGTTGTGTTCTTGCATGTATAAATACATTTTTTTTGTGTATTGTTTATTTGATTAAAATCTAGGTATGCTGTGTAAAGTAGGTATTTTATAGAACTTGAACACTGTTCGCTATTTGCGAGTCTATCACAGTTATTTTGTACTATCATCTACATTTCATAAGAACTATGCTTACTTGCTTTCTCTATACCCCTATGCTACATAAAAAAAACCAAAAAATAATAAGTATATCACCACCTTGTTTTCAACAGCCTACCAATTAATTTATATTACTAAGTGTTTTACTACAGATTGCATACTTATAACTTGTTCAAGACAGTATGGTATTATAACTTCCTGCCGGCTCTTTACGGCAGAAGTTAACATTGTTTAGATTATATTGACGATTTAAAAGTGTTCCCAGAAACCTACTTGAATAATTATTGTTAGATTTGATTTGATTTGATACTACTAGGTACTTATTTTACCTACTTATTTTGAGCCTAGGTAGGTTGGCTGCCTGACCTTGCGAACTTTGTTATTGCTGCCTAGCGAATAATTAAAAAAAAATATATGTTTATGTATATACATATATAGTACAGATGACGACAAGAAATTTTGTAGAATAAATGTATCTTTATGCATGACAAAAGTAGTTTTTTTTTATTTTAAATTACAATTTATATTTTTATCCATACACTTATTTACTGTCAAAGTTTTTTTCCTTGAAAAAAGTCAAAATGTTCATTGTCGGTTGCGTCCGCTGCGTAGAGGGGGGGGAAGTTTTTAATTTTTCTTTTAGTATTTTGTTTAGATTGTCATTTTTAAATTTGTTTGAATTTGAATGGAATGTCCGATTAAAATAATTCAAAAAGTAATCTACAAGTATTGAAACAATCTTGAATACGAAATGATTTATTTGAATACGAATTAATACAAAGGTATGCATAACATGGTCTGATTTAGGTCGGCATTTCTACCAATTTTTTAAATGTACAAAAGTAGTTATAGTGACATAACAACAATAGTTAGAAATATGGAATCGCGAAGTTTTTTATAGATTGATATGTTCTTTCTAATAAATTAATATTGTAGAACATTATATTGTTCTATGATCAATAGTTTCCGCAGCCGTGCGATGAAGACATTTTATATCTCTTAGTGATGAATACATAAACTGTCTTTTGTTTATATTAGATACTTTTTTATGTTGTGCTTGTGCTTTATATTTCATGTTTTTTTATGTTTGTAATGGAAAGTGTCCTTTTATGATAGGGAGGGCATTTTCCAATATTTTAATTGGACGCTGTAAAAGAAAGGGAGAAAAGAAATGCCCTTGCTGAGTTTCTTGCCGGTTCTTCTCAGTACAAGGTCTCCCGCCCTGTAGACTTACGAACCGATGGCGTAGTGACATTCATAAGTGCTCAATTATTGTAGCCTAATCTGAATAAAATTATATTGTATGTTGTATGTTGTATTGTATGACAAATTATTTTACACCTTTGGCTATTGAAGTTTTAGAAGGGATCCCCAATTTTTCCTAGTAATAGATATAGCCTATGTTACTTAAGGATATTGTAGCATTCCCATGGTGATTTTTAAAATAGGTTCAGTAGTTTTTAGTTTTTGCGTGGCGAATATAGATGGATGATATTAACTGAAATTAATGGAAAATGATTTTAGTAGCTATTTTGGAGATTAGTCATATGGAAGAAATCATTACGAAAAGTCTCGAGTACGCCTGACTTGTCAATTCGGAAGTAAAATGTATGCGAGTACTTTCACAGGTCTCGAGGAAAGAATTACTGGCATACATTTTTCTCTCGAATTCCCGAGTCTGGAGCACTCGTGACTTTTCGCGAAAAGCTCCCTTGTTTAGTTTCAAGAAGCAAAATGTACCTACTTCCCACATGTTGCCCACGAGAACGCGAAACTCGAGTGCTCCGGACTTTTTCGCAATAAGCTCCCTGATCCAGTACCCGAACAAAACTACTTCATCTACAAAATAGCTACTAGAATCATTTTCCGTTGATTCATTTTTATATAATTACTCTTTAATTAAATTTTAGCTAAAAGCTTACTCCGATATTATGGTTGAAAAAACCATACAAACACGCGATGTTCTACACAATCGAAATCGAAATCAAAAAAACGTCAGGATTCATGTGGGCACCAGTAGTCGGAGCAGAAATGCAAACTATGTTTCAACGAGTTTTCCATTAGTGGTTGAATTTTTTAATAAGAGCGATGTAAGACGCCCGCCCTTGTTCTTCATTCAGTTGTTTTTGAGACATTCTTACACAGACATACAAATATATACATACATAAGCTTTCAAATTTGAGAACGCCTAGATAACATATGTGAATATTATTCAATTCCATCAATATCATATAAACAGCACTAGCTGGCCCGGCAGAGGTTGTTTTGCCCTTAAAATTGATCTGTTACAACAAAGGGGTAGCTATTACCCACGGCTCCAACCGCACGGATTTCTTTTAAATACTTACCCAATCCAGACATGTTTATGTCGATAAACTAACTTACAGCGCTATTTGTTAGATAAGTATGGAACTCTAAAACAGCACACGCCATGCAAAGCTATGTCGGCATGATTTTTCCGACATCTTGAACGATTATTAGATTAACTATAAGTATAAATCTTTTATAGATAAAAACCGCATTAAAATCCGTTGCGTAGTTTCAAAGATCCAAGCGTACATCGCTACAGACAGCAGGAAGAGACTTTGTTCTTATACTACCTATGTATAAGATACCATCTTTGGTAAAGTGAAGGGCGGTGAATATTATAGCGGCCCTAAGTCCAAACACAAGTGGAATCACAATTTGAGACCTTTATTGTTAACAACACTACCAGTCACACTCCAGATATTTTAATGTTTTTTAGTACAATCGTAAACAAAAATACTTATTATACGAGGTGAAAGATGGCTTTGGATAAAATAAAGCAGTCGTTTTTTGACAACATAAGATTTTTATTAGTGTTTGGAACAAAATTTGATTAAGAGGACACGATTCGCGGCGTCTCGCACCGTTCTTCATACAAACGAATTTTTCACTTATTTTCGACACTTACTTATCAAACATCGTGAAATTTTGAAGCCGTGTTTGAGGAATAAATATCTAGGTCTGCAATGTGCCAGTTTTCTATAAAATTTTATAGGTTATAAGTTACAAAGGATTCTAATTTTTCATACAAATGGTATCAATCAAAATTTGAAGTTAGTCAAATTTTTCAGGATTTCGGAAAACCATAGACATAGATATTTGCCTTGAGATCATTTCTACGAAATATCACAGTGTATGATTGTTAAACGTCAAAAATAAGTGAAAAATTATTTTGTATGAAGCACGCTGCGAGGCGCCGCGAATCGTATTCTAATTTTAAAATTCATTAAAGAATTATGAAATTTCATAAAACCAAAAACGACGAGCACTTGATTGTTTGTAACTTAAAATGTTACTTTGGTAAAATATTATAATACGTATAATATAAATGCAAGCACCTACATGCCCAAGTTCCAAGTAGTGATAACATAATTAATTAAATTAAATTTTAACATATATGAAGTAAATTATGTTTAAAGTGTTTTTTATAAAAGTTACTTTATATCTGCACTCCCTCATCACAACATAATGAAATCCTCAATAAGTTCCCCAAATATTGGAGCTAGCTTTATGCAATAAAGATTGTATTATAGGCAACTAACTTTTGCCCACGGTTCCACCCTTCCTAAATTCGGTTATCGGTATAACTCCACAATTATAGGTAACAAAGACTCACACTTGACGTTTTCAAGTAGCCTATATCCTTTCTCGGGACTCCAACTATCTCCATGCCAAATTTCATTTTAATCAGTACAGCGGTTTAAGCGTGAAGAGGTAGCAGAAAGGCAGATAGACAGTCAAAGTTACTTGCGCATTAATAACATTAGTATGGTTTTTATAGTGCTTAAATCAAGGTCATAAAATTTCATCATTATTTTGAATAACAGTAAGTAAATTTTTCACTAGATTTCGAAATTATTTACTCATTTAAGTATTTTTTAACACCGCGAGCTGTTAATACACCTTTTATAGGGTTTAGCATACTTTGCACTAGATTTCTGAGACGATGCCGTGGAATATTTTCCCATTTCTCTATCAATGCTTCTTTCAGTTCACCAAGCGTGATTGGAATGAATTTCGCTGGTGTACACGTCATCCTAGATCATCTTAGGAATGCTCAATAGTGTTCAAGTCTAGACTGCGTGCCAGCCACTCCATGCGTGTGATAGCAAGATCTTTAAGGTAGGCAGACACTATCCCAGCTGTATGAGGACGAGCGTTATCTTGCATAACGCCATTAAAATGGCGCCCATGCTTACTTAAAATTGGCCAACATACTTATTAAGGATTTGCCATTTTCTATTACCACTAGCTCGGTGCCGCCTTTTGAAGAAAATCAAGCTGAGACGTGTATGTAGCCTCCGCCGTATGGCCGTTTCTCATCAATGCAAGCTTGGTTATAGCGCTCTCCTAGTCTCCTAGACTCTTTGCCTCCAATCGGACCTCGACTAGTCCGAAAATATTACTCTTGACCAGAGTCTCTTTTGGTCCACTTGGACTAAATGACTTCAAGTTCCTTCAGCAAGACGCCGCCATACACGTGCTCGGATAGCTCTTTCCAGCACTGTCCTTGCTCGGACTTTTCCTGGTCTGCGAATAATGGAACCAGTCTCTTCAAATCGTTAAAGTAACTGTAGGAGCTAATTATCCTTCTTATGCTATGATATAGTTTACGTTGTGAAATTTCGACGGTTGTCACAGTAGTAATAAATTAATGATAATATACAGCCAACTTTGTTACTAGTTAAATATAATTACTTTAATAACACCTCTATGAAATAGTTATTTATGATATTAGTGCGGTAAGTTGGTCATTACAAACGAGTAGACGAATGTCCATACCAACCATAGTCACGAGTTTGTAAATACCAATTCCGCACGACTGTCACACAACGTTTTTCGACACATTTGCGAGAAAACATTATCATTTATAGGTGATCTTTATTATTATTTATTTAATCGTTTATTTATTATAAGAGAACCTTAATACACTTATAGCTATTATATAGCCAAAACGTGTAATAAGTAACTTAAAATTAAATTTGAATAAAATTATTTAAGTACTTATAAATTAGTGACAAAAAGACATTTTTCGTCATTGCAAACATGTCAGTCTCTGGTTACTGAGCAATCATATTGTTGACAAATTGACAAGCCTGATAGTTTTTTTTTATACCACTAAGGTGCACACGGTCCGCCTGATGGTATGGACGCTTGCAACACCAGGGGCATCACTCGCGCGTTGCCGACTCTTTAAAAATCCAATAACTTCTTTCTTGAAGAATCCCATACTGTAGTCCTTAGAGAAAACCTTGGCAGGGAGCTCATACCACAACCCAAGCGTTCGACGGAGAAAGTTTCTCTGAAACCATTCTGTACGCTACCATTTCGGTTCTAAAGTGTGAGAATGAATTCCCCGCCTATAGCGAGCGGTGCCATGGTAAAAAGTAGCCGTGGGTATCATTTCGAACAATTCCTCAGAAGACATCCCATTGTACAAGCGGTGGAACACACACAGGAAGGCAAAATCTCTTCTCAGACTTAAGGGTTCGATACGGCAAGTGAGTTTAGGATCGCACCCGTCCAGAGATGGCAGCAGTACTCCATATGGGGCCGAATCTGCGACTTGTAAAGCAGCAACCTTTGCCCCGACGTGAGGTAGTGCCGCACTCTGTTGAGTACACCTTCCTTAGTGGACGCCAGCTTCACCTTATCTTGTAAATGATCTCGGAACTGAAAATCGCTGGAGATGTCGACACCAAGGATCCCAATGCTCTTGGAGATGGAGAGGGGAGTGTTCTGGAATTGTGGGACTACAGTGAATGGGGTTTTCTTAACGGTGAACGCGCAGACTTGTGTCTTTGTAGGATTGAATCGGACTAAGTTTAACCGTCCCCAGTCAGAGGCAGATATAGACATATATACAAATCTTTTTTATGTACATAAAAATATCAATGGTTTCAGCAAGAAAAGTGACGTTCACAAAGTAAATACTAGAAGTAAAAATAAGCTGTTGGTGCATGATACACGCCTACACAAAATATGCAAATCAAAACTTAAACCTTCAAAAAATAGTATATCATAACTTTAACGATTCAAAAGTGTTTTTAAAATCCTAATTTGAATAAAAAAATGGACTTTGAATTTTGAAAGTAGCAACAAACTTTTTCTAATATGAAAATGGAGCGCATTTTCGAATGGCGCCACGTGCGGGTGATGAAAATTAGAACAACATGCTTCGTCTCTTCTTTTCTTTTAGTTTTAAAGAGAGACAAACGTATAGAAAGTAGTAATTTTTTTAATTAATAATTAAACTGACGTTCCAAAAGTGCCGTTTACAAACTTTTATTTGAATAAAGAATTTTGAGTTTGAGATCAAAAGCGCTTTCAAGGAAAGCTTTAACTTAAACTTTTCCAGATATTGCTTCTTCTATAGTAAGAGGATAATTATCTATTCTTGTATCATTGTACAAAAAATAATTAGAAACTTTTTCTTTATTCTATTTTTATAGGATATCTCCCTCCGTCTTTCTTCGGTTTGTGTATTCTCACAAAAGGAAATATGTCTCAAATCAGAATCATTAGGTACATACATAACATGGGCCACCCAGTCCATTCAGAATTTGCTTTGTTTTCAGTTATATATTTAATACAGTTCCGGTTAAACGTTTCCTCTGTTTGATGGATTTCATCTATCAGTTCATCACTCTCTTCGTTATTATTCATAGGAAGAATCACTACTGAAACTTGTTCAATATTTTCATTTGTATGTTCTTTGTTCATCTCTCGTCTGTAATGAATACCCTATCCCTTGCCGTCCGTGAATCTATTAATCAGTAAGCTTTTCTTCCTTCCTTCTTCGATGTGGAGACCAGATTTCGCATTATAGCATATCATAGTCATGTGTAAATATAGTCAAGTGCTTATATTTAAGTTTGGCGAAGCGTCATATACAAGTTTTATCTTAAAAGGCGAGAGATTTGGTGTGCATCCTTCAGAATTTGCGCGTCATGTCCTGCTTATTTCTTCATAATTTGCTATGCATGAGCCTCCGCTGCACAATTCTTAACACGTTTCCGTTAAACACTGCTAAAATATATACATCGAAGCACACTTAATGAATTTAGAAAAATTAAACAGAAAAAAACACCACTCCTTCTTAAGATGCGCGCCAAAACTTTCAGTAAGCTTTGGAATCATCGCAGTACCCAACATGAATAAGTTCTTTACACTGTGGATGCCATTTTGTACGTTTCGCATCTGGTACATGCATGAAGGCTTTACAACCAAAAATCGTAATCATTTTTGAATGTGTCTTCCGTGCTGTCCATGCCTTTCTTGCACTGCTTCTGCCTAATAATGCTCATTCAGCCTTATTTATGCAGCTTCGTGTAACATTCTTCTTGCTTTTGCATTCTTTATGCGATTGGCACGTTCTGCAACACAATTTTCTTGAGGTGCGTATTTAACTGTAAGCTGGTGTTAAATCCCAAAGGCTTTCATAGACTTATTCATATGTTTGTAACAGGACTCTCTTCTTACAGGACTCTGTTCTTAATTTTTTAAATTTTTTGCCAGTTTGATTTTCAGTGAATGTTTCAAACTCAACTTTTTTATCAAATAATTCACTTTTACATTTTAAGAAATATATAAAAGTTTATCTTGTTTTATCATCAATAATAAGTTAAATAATGACAACAACCATTGAACCTTTTTTACTGATTGGTCCACCAAGTTCTAAGTGTATGAGTTCTAATATTTCATTAGCCCATGTAGCATCATCCTTCTTAAACCTCATAAACATGACGAAAACTCCAATTTATTACAAATGTTTGGAAAACTTAACCCATCCACCATTTTGTCTCTTAACAGAATAAGATTACGTACGCCGAAAACTGCTATTTTTTGATACTATAAAATCATTTCAGAGTCAGTGGTGGAGTCAAGTGCAACAACATCGTGTGCACAGTACTTCAGTTCCTACACACCTTTTTCCTTAACGCCTGTAATTGCTGGACTACCTTAAATAAAACATTTACCAGATTTAAAGATTTCACAAACTTTGAAAACATTGTAATAAAATTTATTTTGACTAAAGTAATTATACCCAAAATATTAGATGCTAGTCCTGGGACATATACTTCCAAAATGTTTGTGTCTGGAGACTTGAAATTTAGCACAGAGGTTTCTGCTATGACGTACGCGGAAGCTATATAAAAACGGAACAGACGAAGAGGGTTAAATGGGGATTGAAAGTTTGTATGGAAATCCGTCGCTTTTGAAATTAAATAGAAGAAAATTAGTATTTTGCCAAAATTAATAATTGCATTATTCACCATTCATGGATCAGCATTCCTCAGAGGGTAAAATAGGAGGTAAAAAATTGTATGAGAATTTAGATATTTTTGTAGGTAAAGTCATACACAGATAAAAGCTTTTTACTCAAAAGTCCAGGCAGGTTTGATCGTTTTTGGAAAATCATCCCCTAGCAGGCAAAATTAGAAATTCAATTTTTAATGGGAATCCCGATAGGTATGTGTCTAGCTAGAGACTTAAGGTTTTTGTTTTTACGTTAGCGAGCAAAAAAAGGTATAATATGGGTTAGAAATTTGTATGGAAATCCGTTATTTCTGAACCTAAATGCACAAAAATTGGTATTTGGTGTACAGGTCAAAAATTAAGATTGACTTGTTTAACCGTTTTCGGTAAATCATCCCTAAAGTTTACCCTTTAGGGATGATTTATATTAGAAGATATGAAAAATCGTATGAGAACTCCGATATTTTTGTTCATAAACCATAAACAGTTATCAAAGCTTTCTTTTTCAAAAGCCCACGCGGCCGGAGTCCCGAGAATAACTAGTAACTAATAACATTCATATATTAGACAACATTAACATTAATACCATCATTATTTTTTTTGGACATTACATGCAGCGCCGTTTGGTCCTAAATTAAGCAATTCTGTGCTTTGGATACAAAAAAAACATATTTAATATGCTGCAGTAATATGAATATGCCTCTTTTTAATCAGTTACTGAAAGATATTGGGATAAGTACTTTGAAATGGATTAAATATAATTAAGCTACTGTATTTACATAGGCCAAAAAAAGTTTTATAGGTTTATGTTATCGATTTCTCATAGCACGGTTTAAAACTTGACTTTAAACTGGTGGTTATGATAAAAGTCTATTTCCTTGTCAGCATGAATAACTCTTCAAAAAGGCTTTGTTCTTGTGACCCTGAAAACAAAATAAATAAAATTCGCTTTCCCTCAATTCATTTATTATTAAATTTAAACAAACGATTCCTTAATCGCTTTTATAGTTAATATATATATAATAAGTACTTACTTACTATATGTTTTATGAATTTCATAATTTTAAATTTAAAACGATGTAAAGTTAGTAATTAGTATATGATTCAGTGTGCTGGGATCTCAGGATCGTAGCAAGTGTAAGGCTTTGGTCTCTTCAGAAAACAGTCGGGATTTTATATGTATGTATAAAGGTATGCATTATGATGAGTGAAGCCACGTTTGTAACGATGTATATGTGAATGTTCCTTCAAGCCGATGTGTTACGTATGTGTGTACAGACATGCCTCGTTCCGTTGTGGAGAAAAACCGCGGAGAACTTGTGTCTCAAATCGAGACCACACTGTCCTAGGTCTCTGACTGGGGACGGGTAAACTTGGTCCGATTCAACCCTACAAAGACACAAGTGTGCGCGTTCACCGCTAAGAAAACTCCATTCACTGTAGTCCCACAATTCCAGAACACTCCCCTCTCCATCTCCAAGAGCATTGGGATCCTTGGTGTCGACATCTCCAGCGATGTTCAATTCCGAGATCATTTATCAGATAAGGTGAAGCTGGCGTCCAAAAAACTTGGTGTACTCAACAGAGCGAAGCAGCACTTCACGTCGGGGCAGAGGTTGTTACTTTACAAGTTGCAAGTTCGGCCCCATATGGAGTACTGCTGCCATCTCTGGGCAGGTGCACCCGGATACCAGCTTGGCCCTTTTGACTCGGTTCAACGACGGGCTGTGAGAATTGTCGACGATTCCAAACTCACTTGCGGTATCGAGCCCTTAAGTCTGAGGAGAGACTTTGCCTCACTGTGTGTGTTCTACCGCTTGTACAATGGGTTGTGTTCTGAGGAATTGTTCGAAATGATGCCCACGGCTACTTTCTACCATCGCACCGCTCGCCATCGGCAGGGAATCCATTCTCACACTTTAAAACCTAAATGGTCGCGTACAGTGCGGTTTCAGAGAAACTTCCTCCCGCGAACGCTTAAGTTGTGGAATGAGCTCCCTGCCAAGGTATTCTGCAAGGACTACAGTATGGAGTTCTTCAAGAAAGAAGTTATTAGATTTCTGAAGGGTCGGCAACGCGCAAGTGATACCCCTGGTGTTGCAAGCGTCCATAGGCTACGGTGGCCGCTTACCATCAGGCGGGCCGTAAGGTTGTTTGCCACCTTAGTGGTATAAAAAAAAAAAAAAAAAAAAAACATGTTTTTACGTACCTATACACAGTTAGCGTATTAGAATAAAATTCAGACGAAGGGTATCTGATTATTATTGTATCTTTATCTTCCCCAATAATTGATAGTTAATCTGTGCATAGCTGTTATTTCGTTAGTAATACATTGACAAGCAAAATTAACTATATAGTCACTTACATAAACGACGATATTTCATAAACTAGTAAAGATAGCTTCATGAAACAAAAAGTTTATTAAAAAGAGTTTTATTTTACATAAAAATAATTAAGTAAGTCATTGAATACGCTTCAATATTATTCAATATAAGTGACTAGTTATTTTTGCCTGTTAGTGTATCAATAAAGCGTCAATTTAATCATCGTCCTATGAAGAGAGTTCAATGGCAAAAGAATTACACAGTAAAAATAGTGTTCCTAATAATTATGTCAAATGTGTCGATATACTTTAATATTAGGAAGGAATGAAGCAGTCCAATTAGTTCAAATTAATTAACAAAAAGTCTATTGTCTTGTCAGTAAATAAAAAAAAAATCATCTTGGGCTCAAGGTTTTACATTTCTTATGTAAAAAACATGATAATTAATGTGTAAAGAACTGATATACAGCCTAAGAAATAAGAATATTCTATCATGAAGTAAATTTAAATTCAATAGCTTTAATATTACAACGATTAATTGGACAGCACAGCCCACGGGATCAAACTCTGTAACGTTAAAACCTTGGATATAAGACGTGCGCAAGCTATTATTATGCGTATAATTAATTAAATATATATGTATTAATGTTGAATGTATTTATTTATTGTAATATATTTATTGATATGTCAACTAATAAATATATCACCTGCACTTCCTGTCCCGTCGTATTCATTTTGTTATTTCCTCTACCCAAAGTGTGTCTGAAAGAAATAGCTTATTAGCAATAAGACCGCCTGCACAATGATTTGATTTTTATATTATATCGTTGTTGGTATATTTTTATTTGTGCAATAAAGTATTTTCAGTACAATATTTATTATGTCACCTTCAGATACGATTTGATGTCTTTAAAAATAGTTTATTTATTCATTTGTAATTATCTTCAAAAACCTATAAGGAATACTCTTCATAACAAACAAGAAACTTCTTAACACGATGCTTATGAAATAATATCTTTAGTGCAATGGTTTCTTTGTACATTGTGTAACAACTCTAAGACAGCTGTTATACAGCTTCTTAACTACTATACAGCTCCATTAATGCAAAAAGCTATACCTCTAATATGGGCCCTTCTTGCACTCATATGGAATGTATAATAGGTCTGCGTCCTTAGACCTTTTTGTCGGGTCATAAGTATCAGGCTGAAACTTTCTAGATCGCTTCATTTCAGTGAGTCGGACAAACTTTTTATTTGACAAAAATCTCGGTAGTGGGGACTAATTTTGCTAGAGGCCTTGAAACATGTCGATAAGTCCGGGTGCCAAAAATTTACTAATACCAAGCCGATTCTTACTGAAATTTAAAGATTAATTTATGAGAAAGTCAAAAAGTAGATTGTCCGACAAAATTAATGGGGACTATGCGCCAGTCGGACATACTGAAAATGTTGGAAATTCAAACTCAAAAAAGTGATTAATATCAGGCTAAATTTTTTTTTATGGGTTCATAAAAATTAATATAATACAACTGTAACGTTGTCCGACAAAATTTATGGGGATAAGCGCCAGTCCGACACTCGAAAAATGTCGAAAATACCAGCACAAAAAAGTGATTAATACTTGTCGGACAAACATGAGTAATTGTAGATTAGATCATTTATAACCGAAATATAGTGATATCCCACAAAAATAATGGGTCATATCGCTAGTCCGACTAGATTAGCCTAACCGCAAAGAAACTATATCTATATATACGCTCTTAGAAACGGCAGTATATCTATATGTGGTTTTCGCTTTTCGCTTTCGAGAGCTCTGTTAGTGTATCTGTCGCACTATATAGTATACATGAGGTTTTAACCTCTCTACCACAATTAGAAGTTTGTGAATAAATGTAGCTGTACTTGGCTCAAGTTTAATGTATAAACTTTTTTTTAAGCTACCCTTTTTGTTTCTAATTAGATAATCTTAGAAAAATAATATAAATTTATGTTGTTTGATAAATAAAATATTAGTTTTATTATCACACATTTAGAAGTTTTTCATAAGACTTGACTCAAAAAAATTGGCAAAAAAAAATTACTTCTCAAATTTATCAATTTTAATTGATAATATTGAAAAAACTATTAAATATCTAAGTAGTATATATACAACAAATGGTTTAAGAAGGCTACGCCTTCTACCGCGCGTGGTTTCCACACGCTCAATTTTTTGCTAATGCGTTATCTCATGGAGTCAAGCGATAAAATTTTTCTTGTTTTCTTCTAAATCATACATAAGACGTGTCAAAATACGAGCTTACAGATTTTTTTAGGAGGATTCGTATAATATTAAAAATTGGAAGCTAAACAGGCCTTTTAAAATTTAAATTTAAATTGTAGATTTTTGAGGAATACATTTCTGGTTACTATTTTATTTTTGTTAAATTCTAATAATAGTTAACTTAAGGAGAGATTAAAGATAGAAGACATGTAAAAAAATATTTGTTTATTTGTTTATGGTTTGAAGCAAAGGTTTTGTATTATGAAAAAATTGTTTTTTTTTTAATTATTACTGTATCTTATAAAAATTTGAATCTTAAGAAACATCTGCTTTTCAATGTCATTTAAAAATAGAACACTTTTTATAACGGCAAATTTTTAATTAGAATAGAAGAGAGGATAGAAAATAAAAGTAAGTAAAAAAATATTTATTTACGAATGTTTAAAAAAATTAATTAATTATCAATAGTTTTTCTTTATTATGTCTAATCGAAATCGTTGTAATCTGTTTCTTCATTATCGGATTCTTCATATGCAGATGATTCTTCAGCTTCATCATTTTCACTCTCTTGGTCACTACTGGGTACCTATAGTGCGCTCTCTGCCCCATCATCTTTCTCACTCACTTTCATGCAGCCAAACACAGAACAGAAACACACAGACAGCGTTCAGGGAGAGAGGGGAGATATATATAGGTATACTTAAATGCTGTATACAGAACGAATAATTTTAATAGATATTTTATCGATTTTTATTAGTATTCCCCACATTTCTTGTCGGACAATCGTAGAATCACGTTTGAAACATTATTTTATTACTGAAAAAATAAAAATTAGGTTGATATCAATCACTTTTTTGTGCTGGTATTTTCGACATTTTTCGAGTGTCGGACTGGCGCTTATCCCCATAAATTTTGTCGGACAACGTTACAGTTGTATTATATTAATTTTTATGAACCCATAAAAAAAAATTTAGCCTGATATTAATCACTTTTTTGAGTTTGAATTTCCAACATTTTCAGTATGTCCGACTGGCGCATAGTCCCCATTAATTTTGTCGGACAATCTACTTTTTGACTTTCTCATAAATTAATCTTTAAATTTCAGTAAGAATCGGCTAGGTATTAGTAAATTTTTGGCACCCGGACTTATCGACATGTTTCAAGGCCTCTAGCAAAATTAGTCCCCACTACCGAGATTTTTGTCAAATAAAAAGTTTGTCCGACTCACTGAAATGAAGCGTTCTAGAAAGTTTCAGCCTGATACATAAGTATCCCGACCGACAAAAAGGTCTAAGGACGCAGACCTATAAGCTTTTATATTTAAACAACTTCAATATGCATTTTATAGTATAAAAACAAAGTTAAATACTGTTTTTTATGCTGCTTTTAGCAGTAGTGCTATCTACAAATCACAGCTTTATCCTAGAAACAGTACCATTTATAAAATAACTTATAACTGGCTACATATTTCTCTATTAGCACATTTTTTAAATTCACTTTGCACAAAGAGGAAACTATCGTCGCCAATTGATATTTTTAATATCAATAGCCGACGTCAGGAACCCTCTTAGGGACAAACAGACGTATATTTTTTATGTGATTAAACAACATTTTTAATATTTTTTCTAATTTTTCCAACACTTATTCTTATCTTACTTCTTGCCGAATTTCATGATTCTAGATCAAGGGCCAGTTTATTTGCGATTGTAAATATGAAAATGGCCGTTTTTTTAAACGACTTCAAAAAAAACCCGGCCGAGGGTATGTCGGGCCACGCGCAATATAGGGTTCCGTAGTAGCCTCATAAACCAACATTTTAGAGGTTGTTTAAATATTGTCAAATGAAACGGTTTCGCTAAGAGCGGGGGGGGGCAATGTAAAGGTACGTAGTATAAACAGATTTGATCGCTCCGCTGCTGATATAAGACCCACGCTTTGAACCTACTTTTAGTAAGCGAATCGGTAAGGAGTTGAGTTAGGTACCCATGTAGGTACGTTACGAGTACGAACGTTTATAATATTTATTGAAATAAATTCGACTTTAAAATTGCAAAATAAAAGTTCAACCTTTTAAAGAATAATTAACTGAAATTCATTAATAAGGGCCAAGTTGTATTGTAATTAAAGTGTTTTAAATGATACTCAAATCAAATCATTAAAAACTGAACTTTCAAAGCGAAAATGGCAAACTTAGGAGGGCGGTTTGATAAGTCCATGACTTTGGAAAGAAGAAACACTCTTTTTACATATATATTTTTTATCCCCTTTATACAACTTAAATATGCATTAACACTTCAGCGATCCAATGTCCAGCGATGTTCCAACCTCTTCAACCCATCAAAAAATATTTTTTGTCAAACCCTGAAAAATAGGCCTCAGTTTCAGCTACCACCTTTTTGTTTGACGAAAATCTTTGCCCGCGAAGCCATTTCTTCATGTACGGGAAGAGGAAAAAGTCACAGGGGGCTAAATCTGGCGAATACGGAGGGTGTGGCAATAATTTGTATCCTAATTCGACAATTTTTGATGTCGCGATTGCAGACGAGTGGGCCGGTGCATTATCTTGATGAAATAGAATTTTTTTCTTTGCTATAGATGCCGTCGTTTTTTGATCAACTTTTTATTGAATCTATCTAACAATGGAGCATAGTAAGCTCCGGTTATTGTCTTGCCTTTATCAAAAAAATCGATGTATAAATATCCCCTTGGCTGTCCCAAAAGACTGTGGCCATCACTTTACCAGCCGAGCAAACAGTTTTTCGGGGCACGTTCCTCGGTAGAAGTCCATTGTTTCGACTGTTGCTTAGTCTCTGGTGTATAATGATGGACTCACGTTTCGTCAACTGTTATGTACCGACGCATAAACTCACTCGGATTGCGATTATACATGGCTAGGCATTCCTCAGAAGCTGTTACACGTTTTCGTTTCTGGTCGACTGTTAGTGAACGCGGCATCCATCTTGCAGAAAGCTTTTTCAGGCCCAGAATATCATGCAAAATCTAAAAAAACTCATTCAGTCGAGATGTGCACAGTATCACTTATTTCGCGTATCTTCACTCGACGGTCTGCCAAAACAATATCATGTATTTTATTAACTATGCCCTCCTTAGTGACCTCAATCGGCCTTCCTGGGCGCTCCGCGTCGTTAGTGGTAGTACGTCCACAACGAAATTCAGTGAACTATGTACCATCCCATGAGAAGGCGCAGAATCACCATAATACTTTTCCAATTTGTCTTCGGTCTGCTTAATAGTTTTATCACGTAAAAAATAGTGTTTAATTAGCACTTCTAACTCACTTTTTTCCATTTTCAAAGCTTGTTTTCGAGCCAAATTTGAAAAAAGAACGGCATGCTCTTCGAATTGAGTTTCCAAATATGAGACAAAAAAAATATTGAAAAGTTTTTATTCAACCTTAAAGTCATTGAGTTGCCAAACGACCTAGGTATCTACGCGTTCTCCATCTTCGAGACATCCAAACAACATGCGCGCTTATGAGCGCAGCTGCCTGTCACACGCTCGATTCGATGTTGCGCCAAGCGTGCCGGCTAATGCAATGCGTCATTTGAACGTAACTATTGTTATCAATTTAAGAAGTAGTCTTAAGAATGTTATTATTTTATTTTTCTATAATTATACATCAATAATTTACTTATATTTGATACCTGTTTTACAGATGTATGTCCTTCATATAAGTAACATTAAACGGAATTTGTACGAAAATTTCACTTTTCCAAGTACATGTTATAACTTGGTCGACTATTGCTCGTTAGCCTCTAAAGTGTACTTACTCGCGATAGTTTTTCTTTAAAATTCATTATACGCACTAACACCGTAATTTTTTTTACATTTCCAAATACGCTGGTAGGGACACTTGACTCTAACAAAAATTAGTACTCTAAAGCTAAATGTTTAGCAAACGGAGCCCTAAATCAAAAAATGATCATTGCATACCGCCAATGTTTTTGGAATTCCTATCCAACGATACCCCACACGATGGTGTAGATGCGAAAAAAAAATTACATCCTTATTTCACATGTAGGGGAGGTACAATAAAAAAAAATTTTTCCAAAGATTTTATTCTATCACTTTGTCGGCTTGATCAATGTGTATATCCCTGCTAAACCCTTGAAATTTTTATATTAGGCACAAGTTTTTAAATTTTCACGTTCCATTACTAATTTAAAAAACGGAATAAAACGCGTCGTTATTTGGCAAAATGTCTTTCTTCCAACGTTTCGGGTGGGTAACACATATCCTGGTCACTGGTAGACTGGTGGTGCGAGGCGTCTTCGGCTTCGAGTGGAGGTATCCTGTTGAACTACCCTGTAGAACAAAATTGACTGCAGCTGCGGCAGGTCTTACATTGGCCAGACAAAACGCACAACTGAGGACATGGTCAAAGAACATATCGCTGCTATAAAAATTGCCAAACGACTACATCAGCTATAGCGGCACATCTGATTAACTCAAATTCCAAACATTGGATTGAGCTCCACCATTTGTCCATCGATCGCCAATATTATTCTAGATTGTTACGCGAAGCGATTAATATAAAAAAGCATAAGCACTTCAATCGTGAGGATGGATTCAAACTGTCGCCTGCATAGAATCCAGTCATAGGGAAATAGGGAATGGAAGATTGGCAGTTTCTGCCTAGCATGATTTTTAGGTTATTCTCAAAAAAGTAAAATAGACTATTCACATCAACTAAATTTTCACCAAATAATTTTTTTTAATATGTATCACATATATTACAGAAACTTTCATTAGTAACAACTTTAAAGAAAAATTTGATAATAGAAGGAATCGATTTTTAATATTTTTATAGAATATCGGTTTATGCCTGCCGCTGTTCAATTTCATTTTGCAATAGACAAAATAAATAAACTGTCCGGCGGCAACTACCGCATGTGCTTCACGAGCTACTCCTCTTTGTCTATCTTGATACCGAAGATTTTTTCAACAAAATGGACGCCATAGAGAATTCGCCAACTTAAAAA
The DNA here is from genome assembly GCA_946406115.1 of Apoda limacodes. NCBI lineage: Eukaryota > Metazoa > Arthropoda > Insecta > Lepidoptera > Limacodidae > Apoda > Apoda limacodes. Next base: position 47,828,444 of record OX291540.1, read on the forward strand.
TTAAAACTTTGAATTCAGCATCCTCAAAAAACTAAAAGAACTAAATTGTTGCTAAAAAATGTTTTCATTAATGAATATTAACCGCTGTTTCAATATTTCCGAAAAACAACAAAGGTAGTTCGATTCTAGGTGGAGAGTAATCGGACTGATTGAGATGTCGATGCACACACAAAATCATCTCAAATGAGAAAAAAATCTTAACATGAGACAAATAATTCTTTATTCTATCTCTTTCCTAGACCTAAAAAACCTAAAAACAAAACACACCAATTATAACTTTCAACACCTCAAATGTATCATACATCTTCATAATCCTCGTACAAACCGTTACACCGAGCACACAATTACCTAACTGTGTACTTAAGCAGAGTATAAAATTCCTTGTACCTTATCTTAAGATAGTGAACACGAGATCCCGCCGCTGCGCTGGTGATAAGGTGATAAGCAAGACTAACAAGATACTGGGTCACCTGTAACTTTGAGACAGGTAAGACTTATGTACCTACTTGAAAATTTAACATTTGAATGATGTTTTGTTTTACCCTCGGTTGCGTACCTACTTACATCGTCCCCTTAGGTGGAGACCAGTAATACATATAACGAGCGTAATGTCGGGTTTATCAACAGACAATACGAGTATAACAGTAGGTTTATCCTTATTCTGTTTTTCAACGCTCAATAGATATTCAAGGAAGGTAACGAACGTGTGAAAGTTTAACGTTATTGGAAATAAAATATGAACACTGCTATATAGGCTAGATCGCATAAATACGCCTAAAATCATGAAATCTGTCATACAGCAAGGTCTAACATCAAATATATATAGGGATCTCATCAGATCTCATGATGGGAAGCTACATATAATAAGTTTGTACGGAACCCTCGTCGCGCGAGCCAGACTCGCACTTGGTCGGTTTTTTTATATTTTTTTATATCATTGTCTTCAGTTGTTCAGGAACATTAATAGGTTTGTAACTCAAATTTATTAAACATTTCAGTGGTTTTAAATTTTTGTATATATGCATTGAGGAAGTGATTTCGTCGCAGCCAGATGAGTTTGTGGTTTTAAGGTAATCTATAATTAGAGCAATTAATTAACAAAGTCTTTACATAGGTGTCATGTAAAATTATGTGTTTGTTCTAATGATGAAGGTATTTTGACTCAATTTTCCTTAAGTAGTATTCAAGTTATTTAAGTGTGTGTTTTGCTAGTGCTTTTCCTACACCACTAAAATAACCATTAAACTAGGGTTGCCATACGTTCCAGAACGTTTGAAGAATAATGTCCCAGTCCATGAGCAAATTGCCCCGGTTAAAAAATTTGAAGGTAAATTGTGTTTTTTTAAATTGACCGAAGAGAAAGAATAAAAAATTTACTTAAACTATGCTGGTATCTTTTTGTAATGGCATTTTGTTTTCCTTGATCTCCTCGCAGTGGATCATGGAAAGGAACCAGCTCGCTGAAGGGTTAATCCCTTCACCAACCCTCCGACTTTTTGTCATGCGGGCCGAAATCTTAGGAGTTACACCGGATACTTGCGTAGGCTCATTTCCCCATGGTGCAAGATCCTTCGCTCCCTACAAATACCTACATATCCGTCTCTTTGTTTTATTGTTTTAACTTTCCCCGACTTTGAGACACAGACGTTCCGCCCAACTTCCAACGCTTGCCTGGGCGTTGGGGCTAACGGTTTGCGTTCATCCACATGTTGCAAGAATATCGCGTTGGGGCCAACGTGTGGAGCCGTAGTTATCAAAAAAAATAAATTTTGTATAAAAATCGCAAAAATTGTTGAGTCACGTCGATTTGTACAAGCGTAAGTGAATAACCATTTACTGACTGATTTACTTTATGATGAAATTTTCTTTATAATTTGACGGATAGCTTCCATGTCGTCGACGCGACTGCAATAGCGCGTAAGAGCAATTTGCAATACCGCGTATCAGTATTTTATCAATTTTACAGGACGAAGAAATAAGTGATTATCTTGGTCAATAGAATAAATTTTTTGGACTGAACTTGTTTGTGGTTCCTTTGCATGATATTGCATAAGAATGTCATAAGATTTTACAAATATCTTTATTATATATTGAGATATATCACATACGCGTTATTGCTTCTAAACGATAAGTAAAAAAATTGTCTATTTTAGTAGTTCAGCGGTTTTGAAATTAAACATTTTATTAGTTTATAATAATTTAATGTCACATAACAAATAACAATTAGGAATAATTTAACACAGTCTTTAAAATGTCAGTCTCCTTAGTTTTCCATTAAATCACAACACTAAAAATAAAATCATAGTTCTTAATAATGATATTTACAATCAGTCAAACAAACATTAAACAAAATATAACCACTTTGGTAATTTGAAAAAAATAAAACTATCAACCTAAATAAAAATAACCACTTTGGTTTTAGCTTAAGCATAGTAAGATCTATAAGAATAAATCCAGGTCTTTTTATTTGTATGGTAAATTATCTAAAAAGGCATAGCAATCCTTTGGAATTACACTCTTCAATTCTTGTAAGTGATCAAACCTTTTTTTTTGCAATTGCCTGCCTCGTTTGGTAAAGTGCAGGAACCACGTAGATCACAGATGACAGTTTTTTTGGTCTTTTAGGCAGAGGTAAAAATTCATCCGTAAAGTGAAGCTTAAACTCTATTGTACCATTTGGATTATTAGGGCTTAGGGCTCTTATATCAACAACGCAGTGATCACCCGCCCCACGAATTGCTTAATAGATATGGTAATCCTTATTGCTGAAATCTTTGAAAAATGTGTGGTCAGGTGTAATTACTTCGTAAGGACATAGTTTAGTTCTAGCTTCTTTAGTGATGGTGACATATTGTGAGGGTAAAAAGATTTCCCGATTTTTCAATTTCTTCTCAATTACTGAGTGAACAGAGTCGACTTCCATTTGGGTGTGCCCTTTTTCCAAATATTTCTGTGTTATGACTATGTTCTTTACCATAGCTAATCTCAGTAACGTATTTGACACAATATTGTTCCTATTTTGCGCAGTACAACCATCCGTATAAATTATCACATCTTTTGGACTATTATTAATTAACTTAGTTACATAATCTCCAAAAAATGATGCGTATGTCGTAGATTTTAAATCACAGACTGTCTCGTCAAACCAGTAACATGTGATACCATCATTTCTCAGATTGTAGACTGAGAAATTGTGTACAGCAAGTTTGGTTTTGAAATAAAGTGCACTCGCATTCAGAACAGGACATAGTTTTACAGCCTGAAAATCTGTCGTTAATGCATGTATAATTCCTTTTTGTGCTGCTTCTTTGTCTATGTTTTTTTCAGCTCTTGCCGTATTTTTCAGTTCTATGTTTTTTAAACTGTTCATCCGATAAATTACCTGCCTTATGAGCGCAGCAAACGTCACAAGCATCTTTTTTAGGTGAAAAAAGGCCAATATTTTCTTCAAATAATATGCTTTCAAACAGCTTTCTTCATTTCTTGATTGTGAATAATCAGAGTGAAGTCGATACAATTGAGCTTTTGACTGTATCACAGGATCTAAATATAGCTTAGAAGTTGATTGCCTGCAATAGTGTGATGGCAGTTTCGGCAGCGCAGTTAAATATTTCTTGACTATTTCTTTTTTGTTTACTTTTGCTTGTGATGCCTTTTTATGTTGCAGATATGTTGTTAGGAGCATAACTTTTTTCTCCTAACCAATGCCGAACCGTCCACTCCTTCATTGCAAATGTACCAAGGAAAGTTTTTAAACAAACTCTTTCTTTTTTATCATGAACTTTCAAATAGTAAACTTTAGTGTCACTTCGTCTCGAATTTGAGGTTTTAGTTTTTCTTGCTGTTGCTTTTTTATCCACCATTGAAGCAACAAACTTTTTTGTTGCCTATTCATTTTCCAAAACGCTTTAAAAAATTCTAATCTAACTTCTTCTGTTAATTTTGAACAATGCATAACTTTATGAAACATCGTTCTGACTTACATTTTTGACCCATTGTTTTCTTTGAGTATATTAAGATCCCTCCTTTTTAAATCCAACATACTCCTCTCCCTTCATCCTCTGACGCTTATTTTTTATTCTTTTTCAATTATCTTATTCTTCGATTCTGCTTTCAGGAAAAAATTCTACGTTTTCTGCAGATAGTGGCCTACCAATGAATCATCAGATGAAAAATCAATGTCACTATGATGGTATGGAAATAACAGTGTGCTGTGATCTTCTTCCGCTGTTAGTAAGGGATCAAAAAATGTTGTGAGTGTAGTCAATTCTGGTGCATTATTGTTATTTTGATGGTTACTTTCGTAATCTTCAAGTATAACAGTTTCTTTAACAAATTGCAATTTTTATTCATTTTTATTTTCTTTGTTTCTGTCTAGTAATTGTTTCTTTTTTTCGAGTTGGAATTTTCACCTTTCGCATAGTTCTTGTAAAGTTGAAGCGTTACTAATAGTATTTGGATTTTCCAAAGAAGACTGGTCATCATTATCTTGGTTTTCCATTCCATCTTCCATTTCCATCTGTAAAATAATTAAAAACTATTATAATAGACGTTTTCTAGAACACTGCGTAAGTAATAACTTAGATAACGAGAACAGCAATGCCATAACCGCGTAACTACAGTTGATTATGAAACGGACTCAAAAATATATATTCCCGAGTGAAATTGGAATATTTACAAAACACGCAAATAACATTATTAAAAGCATGAAATACAAATATAATAAATATACTTACACACTGGTGATTTACAAATAAACAATCATAAATCCGGAGCGCGCACCATTTGTATCGAGACTTCCACTACAATTCGGTAAATACGCGGCTTTTCGAGAACTAATAAGCGGTATTGCTATAACGGCGAAATACACGCACTATTGGTTAATTCAAATGGCGTGAGTTCCATTAGGTGCCAATAGACACTCAGAAGTCGATGGCGTTATAACGAATTTTTGCGACTTTTGTAAATACGAGGTATTGCAAATTTCTCTTACGCACTATTGCTGTCGCGTCGACGATATACGCAGTGGCATGGCCATGCAAAGGATTTTTTATAACTTAGGTAGCTATGTTTCAGTTTTCGCAGAGGATCAGGAATAAAACATAGAAGCTTGGTGAAGCTCATTTTATAACCTAAGCGCACCGTGACCTTTAGGCTTAAGGAAAAATTCCCCGACGATATGGCGAGCGGTGCGATGGCAGTAGCTGTTAACAATATTTTAAACAGTTCCTTCACACAACGTATGCATAGAGGAAAAGTTTCTTTCTACTGCTTGTGTGTTTGTGATCGACTGTACTGTGTTCTGTGTGTTTATTGTTATTGTTATAATTTATGAAACAAAATTGGATAAAACGTATTGACAATGATTGCACATTACTATTAGTCTATCTAATGATTCATTGATAATCTGTTGATAATAATGAATTTTTTGATAAGTTTTATTTTATCAGTATTGTCGCAAATCAGTGTCAGCTTTGTCGCCAATGTCGCTGAAAAATGGCTAATTTAATAAAGTCATTGTTTATTTGTTTCTTTATTAATATATTTAAAAGTGTTAATAGTGGCTTGCTCTGTGATACTGGATTTTGCAGAGTGAGTGTTTGTTCTTTTTACGTTCTATACCGTAATTCAACTTAAGATTATTTAAATCAGGTGCAGAGCCGGCTTTACCTATGGTGTAGGGTGTGCGGGCAGGATCTTAGGGGGCGCAGAGCGCCGTTCGCGACACCTCCAGAGAGCATAAAGCACAAACGGCTCCTTTAATCTACACAACTACTTTTGTTGCAACGTGAAATCCACGCTACGCAGTCTAGGGGCAGAGTCCAATAGAAGGTCATCTAAATAATCGCCGTCTAAAATGATACAATAGAAGACATTTTCTCACCTTGTCTCAGTATGTTTTTGTGTCCGTCTCTATTCTTTTGGGTACCTACCTATATATATATATATATATATTACACGGACAGAATAGAATGTGTCAGCGCACAGAAAATAGGTACCTATGTAAATGAATCAGGTCGGACTGTTTTTGTTACTACTTTATTTACACGTGAATTCTAAACAAACTAGCATGGTGATACATTTTATAATCGTTTTAGGGTTCCTTATCCAAAGGCTGCCAAGAGTGTCTGTCAGATCGAAGTAGGTAGAAGCTTAATTTTTTACAGAATATGTGTTATTTATTATAGCGTTTTTCCTATTAAATACATTCTAATCATGTATTTGTTATTTTTCTCCATCGCAAAAATATGTTATATTATATGTTATAACTACTAACAGCGAAGAATGTTATAATAGTGTCCGACACGCATTTGGCTGTTTGTGTTGTAAATTATGTATTTCTTTATCAGCTAATAAGAGTGAGATCTGATCTAATGTTTCAGACGTTTACCTTTGAGGTAGGCTGCACTACTGCATCTCCACATTGCAGCATCAATAATGAGACACACACCGGCATCACGTTGCTCTCGCCCACTGAATGCAACTGCTGTGACTACTGTCTACCATTCTTTGGTAAATAATCTTTAACACATTCAGCATATCAGCGATACATAACGAATCAAGCTACGTCTTTCGAAGGACTGATCGCCAGGGTTGCCATACGTTCTTTATATACGGGACTGTATTTGTATTTGAGAACCTAGTCCCGTATTGCTATTTGGTCCCGTTTTTCTTTAAAATTCGCATATACAGCAATACGACTATCGCAAATCTTCGATATATGATAAATTGTATTAAATGGCATAAAAAAATAGTTTTTTTTAACGTTAGCAATACGTACGAGATGTCACCTTAAATGTCTCGTATCATTTTCCCACAATTATGGCAACCCTTTACCGATAGCCAACGGAGCAGGCACGTTTTAGAGTAGAGACCGCGAAAGGCGAAGCATGGGACGCCCTCCTCCATCGGTGGAGAGGGTGGCAGGTTTTTTTTTCATTGGCAATTTAAGTGTACTTAAAAAATAAGTATTTTATTAGAATGCCACAGACTACAAGTTCTAAAATTCTTTAAACACTTTTACATTGCAGGCAAACAGGAACCATGCAGTCTTGGTGGACCAGGTACTGGTACGACAATAGGACGCTGTGGCCATGGACTATACTGCACGCCTGAAGAAGACGGAAACTATTGTCGGAGAAGTTAGTTGCTAATTTTTCAGAGTTTCTTGTCAAAATCGTTTAACATAACTTTCACTCAGCAAGAACTTGTCTTAGGTATTTTATTAAATCTGGCAGTTACGTGTAAGGCCAGCTCCAGACGTTGGCCGCAACTTCCACTATGTGTGTATATATTGACGAAAACCGTTGGCCCAAGTCGATTCGAAATTCACTCGACTATTCTGTTATAACACCGTTTAGCAAACATTTTTTATTAAAGTGACGATATAAATTTATACTATGGTCACACTCTGGCCTTGTGACCTATACTTCAAATGTTTGCGCATTCAAGGGCGGAGGGCAAACCTGGTAGAAAATATTATTTTCATGTGTCAAAAATGCTAATATTAGGTACTTTGAACCTATAATACAAAACCGGCATAGTGCAAGTCGTATACGTATTAAGTTAGGGTCAGCTCATACCGAGACGCGACGCGACGTGAAGCGGCTTGAAAATGTGCTGCGCGACGTTTGGAAGTGCATCTGCAAGCCGCTTCACGTCGTGTCGCGTCTCGGTATGAACTGAACCTTTGGGCTCCGCATAATGAGAACTGTTGCGCAAATCTGACAAACTTATAAACTACATATTGTCGACAGATTCGATTTCCGCACGAGACAGAGCTTCATATTTGAGTTTGTCTTGAGTCTGTGTTTATACTATGTATAAAATGTATGTATATTTGCAGCATACACCAAATAATTGAAAAAGGGCTATCCATTCAATACGTCAAGTAAATTTCCGTAATTTTAGAATCCCCTCCCCCCTTGTCACGTCTTTTTCCCAATTCGAGTATGAAAAATTTGCCTTCGTCACACTTTGCATGACCGCCTCCTCCCCTGAGCGCGTGACCTACGACACTTACGACCCGAACCGTTCTAAAACGAACTGAGTTCCAAACAGGGAGCTTATTGGTAACAGCCTCGAGTACGTCAGACTCTAGAGTTCGAGAGAAAAATGTGTGCGAGTACTTTCAGAAGTCTCGAGACCTAATACATTTTTCTCTCGCATTCCAGAGTCTGACGTACTCGAGACTATTCCCAATAATCTCCCAGATGCCATTCAAAAACATCTAGATTATCAACTTGTTCAACAAGTGGCCATAAAATTTGAAAACAGTTTTTCCATATTCACAAACCTTAGAAAAAAAAGAGTTGTGTGTTTCTACCATGAAGCTTATATACGAGGGGGTACCCAAAAGAAACCGAACTGATGTTGTTGTAGGCAGAGTTTTTGTAGTACCGCGTTCTGCTGCTAGGGGCGTATAGAGCCACTATTCCCGAGTCAGTAAGCCAAGTGACGTCGATAAAGAAGGTTCCATTCGGTTTGTGTGAATTTTTTAGTGACAGTTGTTATCTGTGCTCGTCGTTTTTGCATTCTCATGAACAGCGTGCGGCCGTAAAGTTTTGTTTCTTGCTTGATAAAACTGGCACAGAAACTCTTGAAATGTTCAAAACGGCCTATAAGGAAGATGCTATTGGGAAAACTCAAGTGTTTGAGTAGTTTTCCCGTTTTAAAAATGGTGAAATGTCAATTGACGACGAACCTCGCTCTGGTCGTCCGTCCACGGCCCCAAACCGATGAAAATGTAAACGGACATGTGCGACGGACTATTGAAGAAATTGTGGAGCTGTCTGGAGTGACTTGGAGTTCAGTTCAGCGAATTTTAACGGAAGATTTGGGGATGAAAAGGGTGGCTGCCAAAATCGTGCCTCGGCTGTTGGCTGCCAAAATCGTGCCTCGGCTGTTGACTGCTAAACAAAAACAACGTCGCGTGAAAGCATGCTTTGCTTTAAAAGAAGAGTTCCAAAGTGATTTAAAGTTTTTCCTTCACCCGACCTTGCCCCCCGCGACTTTTTTTATTTCCCCGAATGAAAAGAGACATGAAAGGAAATCGTTTTGCCGACATTACTGCAGTGGAGATAAAAACGACCGAGGCGCTGTCGGGCATCACAGAAGACGAATTTAAAAAATGTTTTGAGTCATGTATTAAAAGATTTGACAAGTGTATTAGTGCCAGTGGAGAATACTTCGAAGGCGATTGAAGATTTTTTGTTTAAAAATTGAATACATAAATTTAAAAAAAATAAGTTCGGTTTTTTTTTGGGTACCCGTAGTAAAGATACCACAATCTTTTTGGATTTTACTATATAATTGGGTTTTAGTTTTAAATTACATTTTTTTAAATCATCCTTTAAGCCTTTTAAACTATCATTGATTTATGTCTTAAAATTTAGCAGTATAAATAAAATACAAAACCCCTATTTATCTACTTTCTTTTTTTTTTATCTACTTTCAAAATTAATAAATTAAATTCATACATTCATATAATAAAAATAAAGGTAATTCAAGTGGTTTAAATTGAAACTCCTGTTCCAACTACAAAGTGGTAAACAATGTAATAAACCATACATCTAGTTCGCTTCTTATTTTTACGACAGTGAATAAAATAAAAACACCAAGTACCTACATAGTTTGTCGAACCTTAGTCGCAAAGAGCAAGGTTGTGTAAAATATTGTCAAGAAAAGTCCAACTTTAGTAAATATCAAGCAAAACATACAAACTATAAAATAGGTTACTGCATTGTTTACCTAACCGTACCTTATGATGTTCATTGAGAAAAAAAACATATGACTCTATTTCTCACATCTTACAGCCGGCTGTGGGAATGAAAAGAATGTTTCTACCATGAACTGCGGGGAAAACCAATACCTCCATTCTGGCCGAGAAACTTCTTTCGACTATCTTTATGCAACGCCTGCTGAAATACTCAAGGCACATAGCCAGCCGGGAATCAGACAGCTTAGAAAAGCGTATGGTATTTGAGCACGTATATCAGGCAGAAGAAGATTCAAAAAAGAAAAACCGGCCAAGTGCGAGTCTGGCTCGCGCACCAAGGATTCCGCACAATCTTATTATATGTAGATAGCTCTTCCATCATGAGATTAGGTCTCCTAGGTCAACAGAAAGTACCCCATAGGTTTTGACTTATTTGTGTCACAATATGCGATAAAAATGACCGTATTTTGATCATATTTCACATTGACTTAGAAGCTTGATTTTTTACAACTTTAAGTGACCGTAGACTTTACTATTTGATATTAATTTCAACTTGATATGTTCACGCGTTCTTGACTAAAAGGGTATTAAGAGACAGACAGACGATTTTTTTTAAATGTGTTATAACAACAAGTTAACAAAATTAGGATTTTTTCCTATATTTGTAATGTAAGACCTTGCTTCCTGTCAAATTTCATGATTCTAGGACAACGGAAAGTACCCCATAGGTTTTGATTTATTTGTGAATAACTTAATACCTAAGAATGCGTCAAAAATAGCCTTTTTTTGTATTGCGTTAACATAGAAGATTCATATTTTTACAGCTTTAAGGGACCGTAGACCTTAGTATTTGATAGGTTTTGATTTGTTTGTGAATGCCAAAATATGCGACAAAAATGGCCGTTTTTCCGCCGTATTTTTACTGAGTTGAATTCAAAGCTAGATTTTTTTACAGCTTCAAGGAACCTCTTTACGCGTTCCTGAGAAAAAGGGTCTTGACAGACAGGCAGACAGACAGACGGACAACAAAGTGATCCTATATGGGTTCCTTTTTTCCTTTTGAGGAAAGGAACCCTAAAAAATATAAAAAAAAGAAAAAGAAAGAAGTTGGGTAGATCGCTAACCCGCTGGATATAGATTAAAACACTTAGAGCTATAGAAGATAAGGTCACTTTTGCACCGGCTAAGTGCTCAAAGCGAAGGTACAGAAAAGAAACATGGGTTCGTAAGGACAAGGTTCAGTTATAATATACTCATTCAAGCTTACTCAACAAGTTATTTATTGATTAAGATTACCCAATCACTTAAGGCTTATATAAAGAATAGTAGAGAAAATATAATACAATCTTTCCCTACTAAGCTTACAAGAAAGATAGAAAGCGTAACGCCTACATAAGAGAATGAGATGGGAGGGTTAACAAAGGTTCAATATCTTTAGGGACAGCAATACAGTGGTACCATTATTCAGCCTAAGGACCGAAGTATGTTGGAGTCTTGCACAATGTCCTCTCACAAGTAGGCTGCCAAATAAAGCCATCAGACACCAAAGGAAAGTAGTACGCAAAGTATCGCGACTCCCCGGCGAGCTTCTTAGACAAGTCACAAGAGCCTACGAGCGGATATGTGGTGTGTAATGGTAGGTAGCGGTGAATACCTAAGTGCGAGTGGGACTCGCGCACCAAGGATTCCATACATTCTGATAATGCACAAGCCCGACCCGTACTTAAACAGTTTATATTAAGAAAACCTCCATAATAACACTGGCTGGCTAGTCTACATTTTAGTTTACAGCTTTCAACGGTTTCTTTTATTAATTTTCATACTGGTCTGGTTTAAGAAATTTCTTCACCTATCGATAGTGATGACTTTTCAGCACGGTTGTGATCGCGGGTTGTAAGTCGTAAATGACCTATGTGAATTTCGCAGCTCCTTTTCGGAATCAGTCGTAGATTTTTATTTCGTTCCTGTAATTAATTACATCTATATACATAAAAATTACGTGTGACGTTGTTTGTCCGCGATGGACTCCTAAACTACTGAACCGATTTTGATCAAACTTCGTAACTACCTGTTTTTGATCCAACCTTAAAGATAGGATAGTTTTTATCTCGATTTGTTAAGTGCAAGCCGCACTCGGGCACTTTAGGTAAAAACCAACTTTCACCGGGTTACAGAGGGACAGCAGCAGAACAACGTTCGCCGGGACCGCTAGTCTATACATATAAAATGCTTTGTCCTGAATGACTGATGGATATGGATGGATGGAACGCACAGCCTCAACCGCTGACCATAGAGACCTGAAACTTGGAGGGTGTGTTCTTTGTATGACGTAGGCATCCGATAAGATAGGATTTTTTAAATTCTACTTCTAAGGGGGTGAAAAAGGGGGGAAAAGTTTGTATGGGAAAACGTGATTCCTTGGTCCAATCTACTTCAAATTTTGCATAAACCTTTTCTCACGTATTGAAATTCATCCCCTAACGGGGTTAAAAAGAGGAAGAAAGTTATTTTGGCGGTGATTTGCTTCGAAGTTGAAATCAATACTTCTTAGTGCTTTTGATTTAAATTACAATTTATTTTGACAAATGTTTGAAAACTCAATTAGATTTTATTCAAAAAAGGTTGAACTTACTTAAAAACATAAGCAAATACTCTTTAAATTTGAAATGTCCCCATAGGCACCGTACTATTAGTACTTATTATTTGAATCTTAGATATTATATTATATTCTCTTTGCATTTGAAGGTTTCTAAGCCTTAAAAGGTTATGCACTTTTTAGGTGTTTGATTATAAATACCTACTCGTATCTATACTAATATTATAAAGCTGAAGAGTTTGTTTGTTTGTTTGCTTAAACGTGCTAATCTCAAGAACTACTGGTCCGATTTGAAAAAATCTTTCAGTGTTATATATCATCATGCTAAGACCAATAGGAGCGGAGCACCAATGAAGAATGTTTCAAAATCGTGGATTTTTTTCCTTTGGAGAGTTTCCGCTGCGTAAACAGTTAAAGTTTCGCAAAAATTATGTATGACAGAATTGTTTCCCTTTAAAACTTCTAAAAAAAAGCCTGCGACAGCATATGTCTATTTTTTAAGGTTGGGTCTCAATATAACCTTTTTTATGCTAACCAAATTTGTTCTAAAATAATACATAATTTGCGAAAGTGTTTTTTTAATCATTATATAAATCCTTATCCCAATTAATACGTTATTAATCACAAGTATTTAATTTAAAACGAAATTGCCTTTTACATCATTCGATTTCAGTCAATATCTTAGGAGATATTGCAGTTTTAAAATAACATCGCAGCAAAATAATGATTAAGTACTGCGCGCGCATTTATGATGTCATGTGCAAGGCCGGTGGGATGTCATGAGGGGAAAGGGTAGTGCGTATTATTTAAAAATATTTTCACCTTCTACGTAAACAAAGTCACGGCTTCCATTTAGCGGTAGCCCAAAGCAACTATTACTGACTGACTGATCTATCAACGCACAGCTCCAACCACAGGACGGATCGAGCTGAAATTTAACACACATATAGCTATTATGATGTAGGCGTGACTAAGAAATGATTTTACAAAACTCACCCCCTACACGGGGGTTCAAAGTTTGTATGAAGCACCTAGATCGCGAGGGTAATCCATTAGTTAATTAATCTTAAGTAGTTATTTATTTATTATTTTTGAAGAAGAGAAAAAGAGAGAGGGAGAGATAGAGAGAGAGAGAGAGAACGTCAAGTGTGAATAAGTTTTTGTTCTATAATTGAAGAGTTGCAGTTAGAATCCTACGCCGATAACCAAATTTAGGGCAGGCGAAGCCGCTGGCAAAAGCTACTATATATATATAAATGAATCCATTTTTAACTTGGTCAAACCCTTACTTCCAAATGACAGCACCAAATCAGACAGGTTTTTATAAAAGAAAGAAAGGGTCAAGTGCGAGTCGGACTTCGAAACAACGTTCGTGGGGTCAGCTAGTTAATGATATTTATAGATATTTTATTATATACTATTACGGGTAGGGACTAGTCTTCTCTATCGTTTGAGTCGATCTGCACCATACTTCCAAAGTTATACGCCGGTTTAGCGAAATAAGAATTTTCGATGGACCTATTTTAGACACTTCTGCTCCTCTTCAAAGGTCTCAAAGGATGAATCTCGGGTATATTGTGTTTGCAAGTAGGAAGGACTATGTTAAAGGTGATATGCCTCACCTTGCTGTATCTCTTTTAGTTTTTGAGATCTGAGATGAGGTGCCTAAAGTACATAATCTGAGTGTTGTAATGTTTCTAAAAACATTAATTTAAATTTTTTAATTTATTTAAACTTAAATTTTATTTTAAAAATCTTTTCGATTATTATTTCTAATTATCGTCTGATGGTTTTAAATTCTATTCTCAACAAAACGCAAAAAATGTTTCAGTGGAAACTCCGTGTCACAGAGCACAAGATGAGTATGACGAAAGACACGCTAGAGGAGAGACAGGTGCCTTAGAACACCGACCAATATGTGACAGTAAGGGGAAATACGCTACGTTCGACTGTATTCCAACACAAACGTAAGTTGTTTCGTTTTTTACGGGGCCCTAATTTTAATGACTTTTATGACGCCCCTAAAATAAGCGGGGTCAAAAAACTCCTCTTATGCACCCCTTTTTTACAAAAATGTGTTCGCCTATAACTTCCCATTTTGATCATCGATAGAGTATCCATCGCCACCAGCAATGTTTGCACCGAAGTGTAACCGAGTTGATGCGAGTTGGGATTATGAACGCGCCTCTGGTTCGCCGCAGAGTCATAGAATAAAAATAATAAGCTTCTTCATTCTTATGGTAGAGGATAGGTCCTTCTATAGAGATATAGTCAGGTGGACCATTCTCATAAAATGATTGCTTTAGGTGGCCACGTTGTCTATACGTCAATGATACGCGTAGCAGTCAATCATAGTCTTTTCTTTTAATAAGTGGTTGTCGGTATAATGAGAGTTTTTCCGAGACGAATTAAAAAAAAATAGTTGTAAAATATAGACCAGATGGCGTTGACTCGACAGGGCGCATTTTTTTTTAAACATATGGTATGTTTATCCTCTGTAAAACGTTGTGATTCTTTTCTTTGCTTGGGTACTCTTTGATAAAAAGTTAACCTTTGTGCTGGGAACTCTTATTCGTTATTTTGTTGTAACTTTGTTCTTTGATGATGAGTAAGAATTACGATCATGGTCTGTAGCAGACTTGAAACTTGAAAAAAAAAAGTGCTCCTTGTTGGTTCAACGCCATCTATCTAAACTTTTTAAACTATTTTTTTTTCATAAATTCCAGCCGTTGGCAAAATCCCTCATTGCTCCGTAAAGTTGACTAGCCAAACGTTTTGGAACAAACGAAGGTTTGGAATTAAAGTTTTTATACTGAATTACAAGTATATATCATCTTTACGGCAGAGTAAAATTTCAGTTATCCCAACCAAGCGAATACAGAAATAGGTATTGGAAAACATTTACTGTCCCCAGCGATACGATAAGATACCGATGTGCGACAGAGACCAAAACCTTAGACTGATTTGGACGTAGTCGCTATCATGAAAATCGGCGTATCGTATTCCCGAATTTTACAGGGCCCCATTTATTTATTTATTTGAATGACATATCAAAAAAGGTAAACATAGTGAATGAATGAATCTATAGGTACAACATGGAAAAAGAAAGAGGAATACGTTTGTATGGGAGAAAAGCCGGTGCTGGATATTTCTGACAGCTCTTTTAACTTCCTCGTTGCCTTTTGGAATACAGTTATAGACATTGTAATGAAATGCTAGTAATGCGTGTGTAATGAACGACTATATTTAATAAAAAATTAAATCAATAAATTTTTACAGTCATTTATGCGGTCAAGTAAAAAGCAGCAGTGCGTGATCGTCGCGCGATTCCGCACGCAAAACCTATACCTATCTATGTAATATATCACTTTTTTAGCTGTGATTGTTATTTAAAGATGCTATCTACTGTTTACAGGTGTTTCTGCCAGTCCGAAGAAGGTGAGAGGATTTTTGGCGAGGTTGAGTATCTAGGAGCGAGCACGATGCAAAATATGCACTGTCGTAAGTATTGTCATTATTAGTCTTTTAAAACAGATTTAAGGGAACCAATTGCACTGCATATACAAAATTTTCCTGAACCTTGTCTTACGAAACATTACCGAAATTCCAAAAATATATCTATATAATACCTTTCATTCATTTAAATTTTTCAGGTTGCTCCCGGTTTCACGAAAAGATCATAAAATCAATTTCACCAACAGTTCCTTTACCTGTAGTAGGACCAAGGTGTTTGTCAGATGGGAACTTTAGCCCTGTTCAATGTATGGGGAGGACCTGCTATTGTGTCAACAGGATCACGGGTCTCATCCAAGGAGCTGAGAAGATTGATTTAGACGAAGAGCCAATATCTGAGCTATCTTGTTGTAAGAAAACATACTTCACACCCACCGCCTCTCGATTATCTAAATTCAATGGTGATGGAAATTGGCTTTAAATTCAACAATTGGTATTGAATGGTACACAATACTTATACGCACTGTAATGGAAATCGTGGACTTGAAAATAATCAATCATCATTTGATTAAGAGCCCGGCAGCTCTATCAGTTAGATTTTTCTGTCATATTATTTATTCTCAAATTTGATTCAGTTGGCTCTTTAACAACACTAGTATCTAGTCGCTTCTTTTAGTTCTAAAATGTTAGTCCCGGACGCGGTCTTACGTTGTGTCTTTTAATCCATGTTCGCCACTTGAAAACTTTTGTTCCTAATTAGCAATTGCAAATGGAAAAAATTATGTGGGAAAGACATATGTTAAACAGAGGGCGTCTACAGGTTGATAACAATAATGATACAGTTACATAATGCAACGAAAGCCCAAATTCTAGAGGCGAAAAATATAAAAAATTAAACTTATTTAGAGAACTGAATAATATAGGTAACCCCTTCTCAAGTTCTTGGCGATCTAAAGAAGTAATTTAGAATTAGACAAGATAAATCAAATTAAAATGGACCAAACTACACATAAACAGTTATTGTACCTACTTGTGACTTTTAGAAAATCTTTTTGTCTAAAAAGTATGTTAAACTATTAGTGTATTCTCTTTCAGATGATCCTAATCTAGATCTTTTTCCCGAAACTATAGAAGAACCACCATATACATTCACAAGCCCGTGCTTAGAAGGCATGGAGACCCGGATACAGTTCATAGAGCAGAGTAAAGAAGATGGCTACAACGTTGATTACTTCACAAGTGTTCCTCGATGTTTGCCCGATGGTACTTATGGAAGAACAGCTATAAATCGAAATGGATTGTGAGTATCTTGCTGGTTTATTTTGGGCTAATTCGATTCTTACTTCGACCAACACAAAATGTATGTCTTATTTTGTACGTAAGTATCTGTTTTTGCCCAATATTCTATTAACGGTTTTATTCCCAAATAGAAGGTAAACAGTAGCTAAATAAACACCCCCATCATGTAGGTATAGCTACTTTTCACAAAACACTTTATTCCTGCGTCGCAGGTGGTGAAAACATCGCCGCAACCCTGCTTCTGATGCAGTGTGTCTGTACTCTATGAAATTTGTACCTGTAACTCACCAGATGTACAATAATAAATGAAAACATAAAAGATCAGTAACAGATAAACTATAAATCAGGATTTATGTAGGGTCAATAACCTTATCAACATCTTGATTAATGTCCATCTATCAGCCCTCTGTTGGACATAGGCCTTTTCTAGTGACCGTCACCACATCCAGTCTTCCGCCTTTATTATCCATTAAATTAAAATATGGTTTCCGATATGGAGGCTGCGTTGCTCTATGAATAACATTCAATAGAAACAGAAGAACCTAGTATAAGTATAGAATATTTTATAAAACTGTAATCACCTATAACCGTTTCAGGAAAATCTGCATTGATGAATATGAGCGGCAAATTGGTGATTACGAAGCAGAAGCAGACAGCCTTGAATATGACACAATGGATTGCAGTAAGTTACATTTATGAAATACCATCAGAATATTCTAGCCCATTTAGAACTAGGAGGTTATTCAGGAAAATGAACTGGTTCCATCCAAATTACATTGATAATTTAACAAAGAAACGGGTTGCACTCCGGGAGTGCCGGCAGAAGTGAAAACATACTCGCTATTTACTTCCTATCACTTCTTATCCATGTTTATTTATTAAAAATAATAACTTTTGTTTATTTACTTTTTTGACGTTGTATATTTGACAGCTCAATCTGTCATAGAATTAAAATGCCAAATCCAACCTCCCTGTACTACTCATAATCGCCATATACTAAAAATAAAAAATAACCTAATGTAAAGAATGGTCACGTGTCCTAACGCGAGTGACATCTTACGAATTTTCGATCAGGACACGTGACCTGACGCGAGTTTAACAGTTTTTACCCATCACAAAAAAAGTGCACAGCGCCGCTAAAGAAGTTTTCACTTCAAAATTTGGCATTATACTTTGGTTGAAAATGGCAAACGAGCAATATGTAATTTATAGATAGAAAGGTGTGATAAAAGTAAAAGAAGCTATAGCGCAACAAAGGACGGATTGAAAACATTTTTAATGAGGCGCCTATATTTGTGGTACTACTTCAATTGATTTGGCATTTGGCGACTCGCCCGTCACCCTCAGAGGCGCGTTCATAAACCAACTATGTAGGTTAACCTGGGTAGAATGTAGAACTGACAGCAGCATAGCAAATACATTTTTCTACAGTAGGTATACAAAGAAATCTCACGAAATTTTACCCCGATAGAGTGAGTTTGTAAACTCGGCTCTGTTGTATAGAGGCGGTTGTTTCCGCTTGCTAAATCAATGGACTCCGCAAGAGTGTAGTAAACATAGACAAAGTATTCCTTTATGATTGTTTAAATGTTTCACAAGATTTTTTGTCGTAACACACAAACCATTTAGCTATTTATTTAGCCTATTTTTTTCAGAATGTGCTTTGACGACTCGTTTGATGACGTCATCAAGCGAACGGCCAGTGTGCTGCAGGAATGGCAACTTTCGACGTATTCAGTGCCGTCGCGGGCAGTGTCGCTGCGTCGATGCGGACGGCCGACAGATAGGTCGGGAGGCGACGGATGTTACCCAACTAGCTTGTTATACACAGCAGTGGAGAGATTGCTGATCTACTATTCTAATAAAATAATCACGTAATACAGAACAAAAGTATTAATTTTTATTTTAAAATAAAGTTATTATAGTTTGTGTACGTAAATTTAAAAATAAAAATTATAGAAGTATGTAGGTACCTAACCAAATATGGAACACTTTTTTATTTTTTGACATTAATTCCGTTCCTTTTGTGCATTAATTTAAGGTATGAAATTTACCCAAAAAAAAAACAGCAAAAAGGTTATTAATTATGGAATAGCTACACAAATATGAATACTAAAAGAAATCTCCATGACTTTTATAAGTCGAGTGGGACAGACGGTATACTAGCAGTGGTGCTTAAGCAGTGTGCTCCTGAGTTATGTCCTGTACTCACGCGCCTCTTCGCGTTTTCCTACTACACTAGGCAATTTCCGTCTACATGGAAGACTACGAATGTGCACCCGGTGCCCAAAATGGGCAATAGATCAGATCCATTGAATTACAGGCCTATGTCTATTACCTCTCTCCAAGGTGTGTGGAGCGTGTGATCTACTCACAGCTTCTAAGATACCTTGAAAAACACGACCTGGTCAGGGACCGTCAATATGGCTTTCGCCTCGGTCGCTTGACTGGTGACCTTCTAGTGTATCTCACACAACGATGGGCACTAACCATTGAGAATCTCGGGGGAGGCATTGGCATACAGCCTGGACATAGCGAAGGCGTTCGGTCGGGTCTAGCATCTACCGAAGTTACCATCTTACGGAGTGCCCGCGGGTTTGTGCAAATGGGTTGGCTTTTTGTACGGCAGACGCATACGAACCGTAGTTGACGGTAGTTGCTCTGGTTGCGTGCGCTGCGTAAACGGTTAAAGTTTCGCAAAATTCATGTATGACAGAATTGTTCCCCTATAAAAGTTCTAAAAAAAAGTCCGCGACAGCATATGTCTATATTTTAAGGTTGGCTTTTCATGCTTACCATATTTGTTTTAAAATAATGCATTATTTGTGAAGGTGTTTTTATAAACATGATATTAATATTTATCCAAATAAATACGTTATTCATCACAAGCATTTAATTTAAAACAAAATTGCCTTGTTCATAATTCGATTTCAATGAATATCTTAGGAGATATCGCAGTTTTAAAGTAACGTGGCAGCAAAATAATTGTCAAGTATTGCGCGCGCATTTATGGTGTGCAAGGCCGGCGGGCAGTCATGAGGGGGAAGGGCGGTAGGTACGTATATTTTAAAATATTTTACCTTCTGTGTTTTTTTTATAATTGAGGATTTGCCGTAAGAATTCTATGCCGATAACTAAATTTAGAGCGGGCGATGCCGCTGGCTAAAGCTAGTCTATATATATATGTCCTTTGTAACAGCAAACAAAATGTCATAAGACAGAAAGATACAAAGACAGCTCTCTATTAGGTCGAAACAAGTACAGTGTCACCACTTTGTCTGTAATCTGTTATCGATAAATTGTATAGATAAGAAATATTGAGGAATGTCAAAATCAATAGAAAAGAAAGAATCATAATAATATTTTGAATGTCGAAGTGAGTTTATTTATTGATTTGTCCTACTTTAACGCAAAATGAAGCAACAAAATACATAATGTACAAGGTGCGACACAGTCTATATGAGTAGAAAGACAAAAGATACTTTTACTCCAGTGGAATAATGCAATTCTATGCATCTATCCAATATTGGGACAAAAGTTAAATTTATATTATTAATAACTAGCTTTTTTAAACGAGTTCAAAAAAGGAGGAGGTTCTCAATTCGGATGTATGTATTTTTTTATAGGTATATGTTCGGGCAGGGGTAGAGGGAAAGAGGGGTAGAGGCAGAAGGAGAATAGCCTGGTGTGATAATTTGAAGTCTTGGACTCTCTTGTTAAAAAGTTATTATTTTTTTTCTTTTAAGTGACGAATTGAAGGACGTACATTAAAAACATCCATACTCATAACAAAATTTTATACAATCATCAACAAAAAAGGCGTTTCACTGGTTCCAAATTAACGCCAATTATTTTTTTGACCAAAAGATTAAGTTTTGACTTTACTACATTAATATGGGACCACCATGGATGTATACCCTTTTAAATTAAAAAAGAATTTTGCAAATCCGTCTCTATATGACGGAGTTATACCCTAACATACATAAAAAAAACAAAAAAAAAGATATAAACATCCGAATTCAATACCTCCTCCTTTTTTGAAATCGGTTAAAAATAAATATAATACCTAACAAACATTGATTGGTGACCTTTGCTTTAAGCAGGTGACAGAATGTCAGAAGTGACATAAAGCGATCAGGTTCATTCGTCGGCTAAAAAGCATTATAAAGACGCTGCATAGAGCAAAGAACGATTCAAATCAAATCAAATCAATATCATTTATTCAATTTAGGCTACAATAATTGAGCAATTATGTATGACACTATGCCATCGGTTCGTAAGTCTGTAGGGTGGGAGACCTTGTACTGTAGAACTGGCAAGAAACTCAGCAAGGGCATTACTTTTCTCCTTTTCTCTTACAGCGTCCACTTAAAATGTTAGAAATTGCCCTCCCTATCATAGAAGGACACTTTCCATTACAAACATTAAAACATGAAATGCACAAGCGCGACATAAAAAAGGATCTAATTGCAAAATATAAAAAAAAAGACAGTTTATGTATTCACCACTAATAACCAATGTCTTACAGTATTAATAAACAAAACAAAAAAGTAAGACTAAATACAAGGATACAAAGAAGTTTGCAAGAGCAGACCAGCCTCCACAGGCGGCACCCGTTCACGAGTATGACAAAGGAATCAGCCATCGCTTCGCTCAACTATGTTTTAGGGAACGTAACGACCCGACACACACGCCACCACCGCAAAGACACTTTGAGAGAGCATGAAACACTCAAGCAACTCCAATAAAACTTCGATTGTACTAGTTACAATGTGTGTAGTAAAGGAACATAATATAAGAGAAGATTGGAAGGTTCGTAATGCTTTACTACCGAGAAGAACCGGCAATAAACTCAGCAGTTCATCTTTTATACATCACATTAAAATACAATATAGCCTTACACTAACATAACATAATATACAATGTTTTAATTTAAAAAATATTTCAAATGCCCCAGTACAAATCAATTGAGTTCTCATTTTTCCAAGCATTCTTATCATTTATGTATTCATCAACTTTGTAATAGCTTTTTTTCATTAAACTATCTTTGACATATATTTTAAATTCATTTAAGGGTATATTAACCACATGTTCTGGAATTTTGTTTTGCAATACTTTGTATTGCGAAAGAGCTTTGTACCTTCTGAAGACGACATTTTGGAACTACCAATTTATCCTTATTCCTTGTACTAACACTGTGTAGGTCACTATTTTTAGCAAATAAGTGACAATTTTTGCGTACATACATTATACAAGCGAAGATATATTGGCAAGAAACAGTTAAAATATCAATTACCCTAAATAGTTCCCTAAGAGAAATTCGATGTCCTAATTCATAGATTGACCGTACTGCTCTCTTTTGCAAAATAAAGACTGTATCAATATCAGATGCCTTACCCCAAAGCAAAATGACATAAGTCATCACGGAATGGAAATAGCTAAAGTAGACCAAGCGAGCAGTGTCAACATCAGTAAGCTGCCTAACTTTCCTAACTGCATAGGCAGCTGAACTGAGTTTCTCTGCAAGAACTGAAATGTGAGGGTTCCACTGCAGCCTATTGTCTAATGTAATACCTAGAAACACTGTTAAGTCTAATAGTTGTATTTTTTCTCCGTTTAGGGATAATTTTGTACTTATGTTTCTGACATTTGGCATCATAAATTTTAAAAACTTAGTCTTTTTCGCGTTAAGAAGTAAGTTATTTGCCGTAAACCAGTGGAGAACCTGAGAAAGCGCTACTTACGTCGTCAAAATTAGTTTTATTTCTGTCAACTTTAAATAAAAGAGAAGTGTCATCGGCAAATAGTACAATTTTGCACAGTTTCTCCACAAAAAAAGGCAAGTCATTTATTTAAATTAAAAATAGAAAAGGACCTAGGACCAGACAGTTTTTTTCTGTTCTTATAGCCAAATTATAATATTAGCAAATTTACTTAATTTAAGTTTGAGTTTAACATATATTTTTTTCACGTCAAAAAGTGTACTCAGGACTGTGTGAAAATTTATCAAATTCTTGAAAACTTTACTCGTTTGGGTATGCCATCACTGTTTTTACGTAAAAGAGATTAGCTAAAGAAATGGGAGTCTATAGTAGTTTTTCATTCTTATTTTTTGGCTAAATGCCCCAAACTGACATGGTATACCTACTTTAGGGAGTGGCCCTCTATACATATGATACATAGAAAACACCCAGTTTCAAACAAACTTAAGTAATAAATGTTTGTCTTATGCGGGAATTGAACTCGAATATTGCTATTTGAATTTGTACTTTCACAGAGAGGTATGCCTGCTTATGGCTACTCCCGCCGTATGGGAGCGGTGTTGCTCTACCCTGTCAGTCTAGTCTCTATGTCTATCTTCGAGAATTCTATGGATGTATGAACTAAATCATTGTAAGAAACATGACCCTGGGCAGTGTTTTATGAAGAAAGGGTATCTATCTCTCTCCACAAATAAAAAAGGAAGGAAAGAAACTGTAATCTGTGGCAAAAAAATAAAAAAGAAGCAAAGAGAATAGGAATCTTCGTTTCAGTTTTAGGTTTAAGATTTTGTGAATTTATACACAAATATGTTTTAATTATTTTATAGTTTAGACTTCATGAGGGTATTTTCAACTAACTATAAAATCATTAATGTTATGTAGATAGTCAGAAAACAGTCGGCGTTACAGGTTATTTATGAAACGTCATCTTCAAGGTTTATGTCAAACTTATTTTTGGATACATACATAAATCTGATAAATAAACGTGTGTCAAGTGTTTCAAGTGTTTACAAATTAGATATTCAACTTGCTGAGAAAAGATGGGTGTGATTATATCCAGGTTTAGGGTAAGTTGATAAGTTCAATCATTTTAATAATTTTTTTGGTAACAGAAAAATATATTTATAAATGAGTGCTGTAATCAAGCCAAAACTATTTCAATACCTAGCTAAACACTATCTTATATCTAGCTGGCGGCAACTCAAATTTATGCCCATGGCCTGTAAGCTTGTACAGTTGAGTAATTACAGAGTTTGTTAGCTAGATACCTAGGTATATGATCAGAGATATACAAGGAATGTTGCTCTAAAATATAGAAATACGAGAAATGTTGCCGAACAATACAGAATCAGCTGTCGTCCTTGTCCAGGTTAGATCATTCCACACTGTACATAGATAGGTATGACCTTTTATTTTTAATACTTTAAGAAAATAAAATAAATCCGAAAGATGCCTAATTGAAAAGTAATAAAAATCAAAAAGTAGAGGGTATTCAGTAGAGAATACTTTGTAAGTTTGCATAATTTGGATACTTATAATTATATAGGATGCTTTAAACATTCTAAAGTAGTTCAACCTCGAAGTGAAACACACAGATATAAGTTGTGGCAACTCAACTTTTCAAAACCCCTTCAAAGTGGATTCAAAAACATTCAGTGTTACACTCCAATAGATACAATTGTAAATCACAGCAGTTGGTGTGAAAATTGACTGTAAAACTATAAAAAGTAAAAATGAATGGAAATGTAGCATAAATGACATATTGAACATATTTTACTATGTATCTTGTTTATTTTAGGTGTATGCATATAAAAGCAATCAGTAAATCAGGCTGTGATTTATTATTATTTGTATCTATATCTTCACAGATTTTATCCCCAGTAGGGGGTAATCAGTGGCTGGATATATACCAACATCACAATGTGGGGCACAGCATTTTTTTACCAACCACCTCAGTCCCGCATTGGTTGAGTTCTTCTATATTCTATTCTATTGGTGCATCATTGCTTCTGATGCCACGTATATAGAATTAGGTGGCTATATATATCATGTTGTAAATAACCTGGGAAAGGTAATATAATCCTCTGTCTAGTTTTGGACTAACTTTTATAAGTGAGTTAGGATTGAGCAACTTTGAGTGTATATACCTATTCCTTATGCATTTTATGAAATATACTGAATTCAACTATGAGAATGTTAAATTTCTAATCTAATTCATGTGCTGGTGTTATATTAGACAGAAAGAAAAAGATTGGTTACATCTGAAAATTACATGTAACGTTGGGAATGGGATAAGCCATAGTTTGGCTGAAATAAAATTGGAATATTTTTACTCTCAAATTTCAGATTTACATTGGTACTTAATGGGTTGTTCAAAATCTTACAGGGTAGTGTAGTAAAACAACACCAGAAACAACCCAAGTTGTATGTAGTAGCAGGTTCTAAACCTACTCTAGAAGAACAAATATTGAAATACCTTTTTAATCATGCGACTGACTTGCAAAACACTTGTTCATGGTCATTATTTCAATATGATGACTACAGGGAGTTCTTCAAAATGTGTGGGTATAGTATATATGCATAGCATCAAGTAGGCCATTTATTTTGCCACAATGGTAGTATATAAAACAAATATATTTGAATTTATTGACCTAATGAACAACAACAGAAAAAGACTATAGCTTGTGATAAGTGATTGTAAGTAGAGAATATAATAGTGGGTTTCAAGATGCTCCCAAATTTTTTCTGAACTTGCAATCCCAGAAATGAAAAGGTTATAAACCCAGTTTTCATTGTATTGATACAAACTTAGTTTCAAAATAGATTAGTGTCTCCTACATTTCAAAATTGGTAATGTACTGGTTCAGTAACATTTGTTTCACTCAGGATTTTAATAGAATGAAACAAGTAGACAAAGTAATTAAAATATATGTCTAAGCTCACTAATACAGACTTCACCATCATGGAAATGTTGAGACAATCCAGCTCCTCGACATCTCAATTATAGTGAGGTGACTGAAATGGACAAAGCCTTTTGAGTTAGTATGTTTTTGTGACAAAAAAATATTGTGTTAGTGCTAGTAAAAAAATACACAAAATATGTGTCTTTCCCTTAAAAAAAGTCAGTGGATATTTTCAACTTTAGTTGATTAATACTATATTATTGTTAAGAACACAAAAAATAAAATATGCATATATTTCGGCAGTGTTGGCCTATATTGATGAAAACAGCTAAGGTAAAATAAAAACTGACATTTATTAAGACAATATTAACAGGTATGCTAGAATGATAAAAAATTGTATATGAGTATGTATGTAGGAAATATTTAAAATTATGATAAGCAACAAACAATAATTAAAATTAATGACAATAATAAAATTATTGAAATCTCCTTGTCATACAAATTTAAGAATACAAGTAAAAAGTACAAAAGATTTGGTATTAAAATGAAACTAAATAATGGTAAATAGACTAAAGTTTAAATAATCTTAAAGCAAAAGAACAAAAGTACTAATACTGGAGGAAAATAATTGCACTGTAAGGTCCATCTATAAGATCCTAAAAAATATAAATGTGTAATAATAAATTCCTACAGCCATGAATCCATTAAAGCATTTTTTGCAATACTATAAATCTTTAGAATACTATAAATATAACATATTTGAAAAAACAGGTACCAAAAGTACCATATTGTGACATATTGAGGCATATATTATGACAATATAAAGACCACACTCAACACCTATAACCTTATTTCAAGTTTAAATTTTGTTAACAGAGTACCAAAATATAAGATGACATACTTACTGGTCAGGGTGCACTCTAAGTACTTTGACTGCATTTTAACTTGCCACTTCAGCTCGCTAACTGTTTGAGCTATGTCGGTAACTTTAGTTCTTTGATGAATTTCCTCATTTTGGGTTTTATCGTGCAAAGGAACACCAAGCATAGCTCTTTCCATAGCTTCCCGAGTGACTCTGAGCTTATTTAAGAGGCAAACAGTAAAAGACCACATTTCTGTACCATAAGTAACACACTGCTTATAGACTTTCGCCTTTTGGCACTGAGGTATTTTGGATGAACAGCGGTCAAGTGTTCGCTAACAATACTTTTGTCACTTTTGCTTGCAAATTAAACCTTAGACCCTTTGTCATACTGCCTATACATATTCATTATTTAAGGCAGTGTGTGTGGTTGATCTACACACATTCCAATGTCTTTAGTAATGTTTCAAAGCTATAATCGGTGTCGACGGCAAAACTGGCGTGATCAAGAGTGTGAAAAGTATAAAATGTACTACCAACTAGAGGAAGCGTTTTTTCTGCATGTTGTTCCAGTAGTGTTTTTTTCATTGGTTATGAAATTTTGTGGTTGTATGGTTTCGAAATTGTTATTGGTTTTTTAGGCTTCCATACTGAAAGGGTTGTAATGAAACCATATTACTAAGCATTCTTTTCTGTTCAACCTTTAAAGGGTCTATCTTTTAAAGTATAATAGGTATAATGCTGAAATTGTCACAAAATACTACTATTTTTTTTTTGTTCATTCTTTTTTATTAAGAAATCTACTATCTTATATTATTTTATATTGTTTTATATATATATATAAATGAATCCCAATTTCCCTTGGTCACGCCATCACGCGTGAACAGCTAGACCGATTTCGCTAATTCTTTTTCTGTTGTGTTTGTTATTGTCAGGAGAAAGTTCATATGAAAAAAAAAACTGTCAAGTGCGAGTCGTACTCGCGCACTAAGGAAAACTCGAAGAAGGCTACACCAATTCGGGTAATTTCTTTTTTGTTGTGTTTGTTAGTATTAGGGCAAGGTTGTTATGAAATAAAAAAACGGTCAAGTGCGAGTCGGACTCGCGCACTAAGGGTAAACCGATTTTAATGAAATTTTGGTAAGTTGTTATGCACATGCCGGGGAAGGTTTCTGAATTAGTACAACCCTTTCACAATAGGTTGGTGCGGCAGTTGTATAAAAAAAAAACCACGTTCGCCGGTTCAGCTAGGTATTTAATAGAAATCCATGTGGGTGTAGCCGTGGGTAATAGCTACCTACCTACCCTTTGTTGTAACATATGACGCATCAACTGTTAAGGCAGAACAAAATCTGCCGGGCCCGCTAGTTTCTTAATAAAAAAGAATACACAAGAAGTATCTTTTTCCAATTTTATTTTTGATCTTGCCAAAACGTTAACAAGACACAAGCTTCAAACTTAAAATAATTGTGGTGTAAACCTTAAAGTAAAACAGCATACAATTATAAAGAGGTCAACTCTCCTAGATTCCTAAAACTCAGTGTATTTTCCGCACCTTTATAAAGGAATGATTGCTGATTCATAAGACACTGCCACTTTGTTGCATAAGATTTAGTATTCGATGTAAGTACAGAATACTCAGTGAGGGAGTCAAACTGGCACTTGCCTAGTTCTTTAGGTTTCATCAGGAAGACTGTATTAATGAATAGTTTTATGGATTACTTTGCAATCCATTAAAACTATAATCACTTCCTTCTTGAAGAACCTCATATCATTATTAAACTATTTATATCATAGAATTATATTGTTAACAGGTTAGTTAAGAAATTAATAAGGGTAATCCTCTTTTGATATAGTTATATATATATATTGATGTATAAGCAAGTATCAACTAAAATTTTAAAAATAAACAAATTTTAATAAAAATCTTATACCACCTTCAGAAACCTACTAGAAAGCAATAACTTTACACCTGGTATATATCTAAGTGTGTTATGAATGTATGTATGTATGTACTACGTAATCCTAAATACCATAGAGTTTTGATGGTTATCATATGCATAAGCATGAAACAATTTGAGTTGTGAATTTTATCAATGCAGAAATGGTCAAATACATGAGTCAATGTTTAAATTTCTATAACATGCAATGCCCATTGTTCAGATATTATGATGCAAATGATTGAATTTTTGTGTATATCAACATCAATAACCTTCAAGTGTGAGTTGGACGTGAAAAAGTAACAGGAGAGAAATTAACTTTCAAGTGGTTAGTGCACACAAGATATTAGCTACTTAGATTATGTTAATATGGAGTTTTTTTGCTAATGTTGTAGCAAAACTACAGTATCTGAAGCAAAACTTGCTTTTATCTAACTTGCTCTTATTGAGTAATTTTCATTTATTGTACTAAATGCTAAAAATATTGAAAGGCAATTACTGTTCCGTATTTCGGTAGATTCTAATAAAATTTAACAGATATGTGTCTATTGTTAACTGCTAAACAGATATGTTGTAAGAATTAAAAATAAAATTGATTTTTCGCACGGAGTACGCATCTGGATATGGTTCCAAAAATTTATTTGAATTTTCTCTATTTTCTGAGTTTTCTCTATTTATTGGCTTTCAAAATTGAATAATTTGTGTACCCTCTAACTTTTTAAAACGAGTAAACTAAAAATCTTAAAAAGTCACGATAATTAATACTAATGTTATAAACTAGCTGCTGCCCGCGACGTCGTCTGCGTGAACGCTATAGTATAACATCACTGTTTGTGAACGAAACCATAGCGCGATCTAATTCGACGCCAACGCTATCTAGTTAGCAAATAGGAAATATTTTTATATGGTGAAAAATTATAACACATCTAATTTATATACTTTACACGATTTTTTAACATAAAATAAATGGCTAAGTGTGAGTAGAATAATTAATTATTAAGAAGCAAGTCAAATATGCGTTGTTAGATTACACGATGCGTTGAAGAAATAAAGGTTCACTGCTCGTTCCCCGTAGGTGATAGCGTGATAATATGTAGCCTATATGTTGACCCGACTTCTAAATAATATTCGTGCCAAATTTGAAGTAAATCCATACTGTACTTTTTGAGTTTATCCCGAACATACATACAGACAAACAGACAAAAAATCTAAAAACTATATTTTTGGCTTCAGTATCGATTGTGGATCACACCCCAAGTATTCTTTTAAAAAAATATTCAATGTACAGTTTTGACTTTCCTACCATTTTATTATATGTATAGATGCGATAGTAACTCTGTCTGTCTGTCTGATTAAACCTCTGTCTTCGAGCTTAAACCTCTGAACGGAGAAACCACTTCCCGGGAAAGGACATAGGCTACTTGAAAACGTCAAGTGTGAGTCGGTTTTTTCCTACGTATAATTCTTCTGCATGTGTGTTTGTTATCTAACTATAATAAAACGGCTGGAACGATTTGGGTGAAATTTTGTCTGAATATACGGATTAAATACGTTGTTATTCGGCAAAATATCTTTTTCCTGGCGTTATGGCTGGGTTACACCAGCCTTGGTCACGGGTAGACTCGGGTAAAAGGTGTTTTGCCAAATAACAACGCGTTTAATTCCGTTTTCATTTAAATTAGTAGGGGAACGCGAAACTATAAAAACTTATATTTCAATCAGTTCCTGGATGGTTTAAGAACACAACTGGACTCGGTAGGTGGCGCTGCAGTCGGTGTGCCACTAATCTCCTAAACGGCAGAGTTGTTTATGATATGTCATTGCATATGCTGCAGTCGGGGTGTCACTAATCTTCTCCTTAACAGCAGGGATGATTTTATTGATATTTTTTGTGTAAGTTCGAGTGGGTCCCTGCATGGTTTGAAAGCACAATTGGACCCCGTAGATGGCGCTGCAGTAGGTGTGTCATTGTCTCTGAACCGGCAGGGAAGATTTGAATGATATTTTTTGTGTACGTTCGAGTGGATGCCTGCAAGGTTTGAATTCACAAATGGATCCGGTAGGTGGCGCAGCAGTTGGTGTGTCACTGATCTTCTAAATGGCAGGGAAGATTTTAATGATATTTTGTTGTGTATGTTCGAGTGGGTCCCTGCATGATTTGATAATACAATTGGACCCGGTAGGTGGCGCTGCAGTCGGTGTGTCCCTGATCTCTTTAATGGTAGGGATGATTTTAATGATTTTTTTTGTGTACTTTCGATTGCGTCCCTTTATGGTTTGAATTTATACATATATCCGGTAGGTGGCGCTGCAGTCGGTGTGGAACTGATCTCCTTAACGGCAAAGATTGAATGTACGACGATTGTGAAATGTGTGGCTTGGAAACGACAAATTACATACAACGTAAAAAACGCATCGAAAGAGCTACCTTAAAACCAAAAGAATTTAAAAAAGGCTTCCCGGCAATACTTCCACCATAAAATATTTGGAAGAGAATGAAGAATAAAATAATTTAGACATAGAGGTCATAGTAAACAGTAACATATCCAAAAATGATGACTCAACTGTAGATTTAGATCCGTCGATCATATTTAATGTGGCGCTGCTTCTTCGGGCATGACAAAAAACCGTGTTTAAGTTAAATCCATGAAAAATGGTATTTGGCCATTTGTATAGAAACAATAATGACGTGTCTCACCATTTTTGGAAAATTTAACTTTGTATATGGATCCTTTGATTTGGAAATAACTTTTTCAGAAAATTAAACTTTGTATTGGGATCCGTTGATTTTGTATATAACACTATGAAAATTAGAATAGGTATAGAATTTTTAGTTATCAATTAATAGTATAGTGTTTTAGCTTTTTTGGAAAATCATTCTTTAAAGGAGTGAACTACAAGAAAAAAGTTTGTACGGAAGTTCGACGGGAACAGTTAGATCGCGTGGGTAAATAAAAAAAAAGCTACAAAACCCTTCACTTTACCTGTGCGATAC
Organism: Apoda limacodes; assembly: GCA_946406115.1. Classification (NCBI taxonomy): domain Eukaryota; kingdom Metazoa; phylum Arthropoda; class Insecta; order Lepidoptera; family Limacodidae; genus Apoda; species Apoda limacodes. The sequence continues at coordinate 47,859,972 of OX291540.1, forward strand.
GCTCTTGATCCGCTTTTGTAGACCTAAAACTTTACCATATCCTGAAAGTTTAAAATCCTTATTAAAAAATATCACTGCAGTTATATTAAAATGCACATCGAACGGACAAAGAACCTGATGAAGAAAAAAACTTGCCAACTAATGGTAAACCTTATCCGAACGTAATACAGTTTAGTACTGCTAAAGCGTCGGCGTTGATTCGTCATGCTCCAATTGGTACAGACTTTCAAATTAGACAAAAGAAGTCTGGCCAAGTCGAACGGTTTATTTAGATGACTGTTCAGTTCTATCTACTTTTACTTTTAAACTGACCTAAATACAATATTTTGAGTTGGTTTTGGTTTTGGCACAGTTGTCGTCGTCTCAACCGTTTTACGCCCCACTGCAGGGGCACAGGCCTCTCCGTGAAGAATTAGACTTAGGCCATAGTCCAACACACTGGCCTAGTGCAGTTTGGCGAATTTTGGACTATCCACTGCTCTCAGGTAGACTCCGTTATGAGGCCCTAGATTTTTTTCAGGCGATGCGAGATCTTAAAATGCCGCCTTCCAATATGTTGTTATAGGCTAGGTTCATGTTTAATATGTACAGTCACGTTTATAAGTCCAATCCCACATTAAAGAACGAATACGTTTTACGGTTTTGTGGTTAAAATTATTCACACGTATCTCTTTTCTATTGTACCTGATCCTAAACAGGTTTCAGGATCAGTTTATTGCTAAAATCTAATTAGTAACACTATATTACAATATTTGGCCTTTATCGTACCTTTGCTATGGTTATTTACAAACACCACCTACCATGAGTCCTTCTAGTTTAGCTAAGAGTGTTAAAGATACCATCATAGCGCAATACGTAGAAGTTGCTAACTTTTACAGTCAAATTTTGCGGTGAATAAATGACTTCCTTTTGCGGTACCCTTACGTTGAATCAGTGTAGTATAGCTGCAAATGTCAACAAAACGGCTGCTATATCGGTGCGACCCACGCGATACAAAAACCCTGCCTCCACCAGCTTAAATTGCACAGTCAGACAATTAGGTGCCAGCCCAATCTATAATACCTTGGCTATTTATAGACTACGTAAAGGCAAAATTCGAATTCGTTTCGAAAAGGATATAGTACCATATTCTACGGTACGTTATGCAATAGTACCAGGAGTATTATCTTCTTTTCTGCTTAGCTTTTTAACCGACTTCAAAAAAAGGAGGAGGTTCTCAATTCGTCGGAGAGTTTATTTTTTTTATGTATGTTACCCGATTTCTCGAAGACGCCTGGGCCGATTTGAGAGATTCTTTTTTTATTTAAAAGGTTATACTTTCTAGGTGGTCCCATATTATTATAGTGAGTTTAAAACTAAAACTTTTGGAGAAAAAAAAATATTAATGTTAAGTTGGAACTGGTGAAACGCCTTTAATGTTGATGATTGTATAAAACTTTGTTAGTTGGTGTCTATGTACCTATGTACCAGTTTATAACACAGTTTGCTTGCATGACACCAATTACAAACTGTAATTCAGATCAGATTATTGGAAATTTGTAATTATTTTGACCTTTTTAGTTCATCTTTTTGAAGCCGGTTGTTTTTTTTCAAAAAAAGTTTTGTAAAATATGATAACACCTTTGATTCGGTGTAAATATGGGCAGTACTTTGCAACAGTAACTTTTAAGGTGCTTGTACGAAAAAATAGCTACAATTTTAGTTTGCCTCCAAGAGCATGATACCAATTTAATTTAAGTGAGAGGTGTGAAACCGGGAGATGTTGTATCTCCAAAAATGTTCACAACTAATTGTTTTGACTAGCATTTTAATGAGATTTTTAATGATACATCTTCAAGTTGACGTTTTTTAATAGCCCTAGCCCTTTCATAATATAATTAAAGTCTATTTATGTACTTCTTCTTATGTACAAAAAACTTCTTTAATTCTGTGCAGCTTGAGTGTACTATGTCTATCTCTCCCCCAAAAAATTTTACAGATTGACAGTCCCGAAGTCTTATACATTTTGCGGATTTCTTTGTTTTTTTTTTGCAAGTGGACCATTAATTGGAAACGAAAGGTCACCAATGCAGAAGTGCCACGACACGTAAGATAAAAACGCAAATTATTGCAGACCGTCAAGATTAAGAAAGTGGCATGTCTAGGGCACGTGATGAGACATGGTCAATACCAGTTGCCGCAAAAAGTGTATCAAATGTTTTGAATAATATACGTTTTCTATTGTACCTGATCCTAAACAGAATTTTATTGCTTATAGGTGGGTTATACGCCCTTTGGAAACATTTAAGTTTTTGCCCTCAGTTTTTTGAAAGGTGACAAATTCCGTTTACTTTTTTAAATTTTTGTCCTAATAGATAACTATGAATTAGTACTTACATTTTTGTTTTTAAACTTTTTCTGTATGTCCTATAGGTAAAAAGTAGCAAGGAGCTGCAAAATGAATAATTACATTAAAATAAAAAACACTGTCGTTCCAATTTTTTAGTCCCGAGTTCCGGGATTAAGAACTCTCAACCCCGGGATTACAGGCCGCTAAACTGTTTAATATTTGTATCAATCTCAAAAATCCCGGTGTTATGGGCTTTCAATTCCGGGATTGCGGGATCAGAATACCAAACGGGCCCGGGATTATATTCCCTATCCAGAACGCACTTCTTACTTTCTCTTAGGGCATTTAGATCCTTAATAGATCGCCATCTCTAACGAAGTGCAGTTCGAAGATTATTTAGAAGATAAGGTGGTCTGCATGCCTGTTTGCCACCTTAGTTGTTTATAAAAAAGCCAATATTAATAAAGTGGTCGATATTACCCTACCCGGAACTTCAAAAGGTTTAAAAATAATTAATAGAGGAGACCGGGTAGCATTTGGCCACAGTTTGTCTAATAAGCTATAAAAATGTTAGGTATTCGCAAAATCACAATTCTCCGTCAATGTTTGTTGACATTCGTAGATGTAATTAGGACTGTGATAAGGGTAATTTCTATTACCCTATTACATACAAGTGTAATAGGGTAATAGAAATAATCCACATGTAATCCGTTACACAGGGATCATGTGGACCAAGTAAAAATTAAAGAAATTTATTAGGATTCATTACCTATTCATTCTTAATTTGTATTTTGATAAGGTAGTAAATGACAATTACCAAAAATAAACCTTTTTATTGTTCTCAATACCTACGTTTATGTATGATTTAGCGTACAACAAATAATTAAAAATGGTGTTTTGACAAACAACTTGTGAAATTTTTACAAATAAGCAAGAAAAACCAGGGCAAGTTATACCAATATATTTCAAAAAACAAGAATGTTACATCAAATATATAGTTGCTACGATGATCTACTCTTTTATTTGAATTTCAAAAAAGTATGTCTTTATTTGCGATCTAAAGTAGCTATTATTTTGTAAATTTCTCAGTGGCGGGGGTAAGTCGTTCCAACACTTTGTCGCAGCAAAACGGAAACTGCCACGAAAGGCAGCAGTGCAATATGTGGGTATAGACAGGGGTGGTGTGCTAAAGCGTCCGCTTTTATGTTGGTCACGCATCCATTTTAATTTACTATGTAGTAATGTAAGTATTAGGGTTGTTTTGCACAAGGTTATTTCCAATACATGGCGTAGGCGTATTATTCTTGAGTAAACGGGTCTTGTTTTTTAATGTGTTATAACTTAAGGAAAAAAAATTAAGGAAGTTTTGATTTTTCTATATCTGTGATGTAACACCTTGCTTCGTGTGGAATTTCATAATTCTAGGGCAACGCGAAGTACCCCATAGGTTTTGATTTAGTTGTGAATGTCAAAATGGCCGTAATTTTTTTTTAGGTTAACTCATAAGCTTAATTTTATTATAAAAAAAAAATCCTGAGAAAAACGGTATTTACAGATCCTATAAAGGTTTCTTTTTTCCTATTTAGGTACCTTAAAACATGGTTTTAGTTGTTTAATTGCTAGTGACGTACGCGTACCCATCAATCGAAAATAAATGTGATGAACCTGTCTTTTGGTATGATTACAATATTTACCTTTAAAATGTGAGAAAGAGGGAACAGTGACGATTAGAGTGAGAACTACTTCTAATTTTATTACTAAATTCATGATACATTTTATTTCTCTATACTTATTTATATAATGATAATTGTTTAGCCAATTAGTTATCTTCGTTTATATTTATGTATTACTAGCATTTACATGCGGTTTTATCTGCGTGGACTTTTGAAAAAAGAAAGCTTTAAAATATTTACTGTTTTACCTACAAAAATATCGGAATACTTATAAGGATTTTTATCCCCTGTGTTTTATAAGGGATGATACTTCAAAAACGGTGAAACACGTCGATTTTAATTTTCAACCCATAGGTCAAATACTAATTTTTATGACTTAAGAAGCTTACTGGATGCCTTACTGGAGCCCTGCGCCAAGTAAGGCATCCGCGTGCCAAATTTCAAGTCACTAGACCCAGCAGTTTGGGCAGTTAGTTGATATGTATTGTCAGTCAGTTTTTTTTTGTTTTATATACACAGATTATCAAACGAAAATAAAGTTTTATGCGTCGTTAAAATATAATGAAAGTGACCATTTTTATATTGTTAATCCCGCAGGCATATCCGCATTAACACTAACATCTGAATTTATTGACTTCATTCCGTCTACTTATTCCGATCATCGACCTTTAGTAATGAATAAAAGTATTTGGACTGTAGTTCACACAACTAGAAAACCCTTTCATGCTGCAGTCTCGCTGTATTCTAAATCTAATTTTAGCCATACTTATAATAAGTGATGGTTTCACATAGTTTTTTTAACGATTACTAATAAATTACATCACATATGAATATAGTTCACTTTCATTTGCAATTTAGTAAAAATAAACAAGATTTCTTCTGATGAAAATGACGAAAACTTTGTATAATTAAAACATGTTAATTAGGAAAACAAAAGTTTGGTTTACGAAAATCACTAATATCATATTTAAATGAACTAAACTAATATCTGTATAGTTACAATTTTTTCTGTTGTAAATGTTTTAAAAGTACGGTTACCCCTTGGGACGAAAATCTTATCACATGTTGGACCCATTTCTACAAAAATAAAACACGTTTAGTCTTTAAAAAATATGAAAAAATTATTAAGTATAAGTGAAACTGTTGACTTTAAATTTAGTCAGTCTTACTGGAATACTGATACTCTGAAAAAAAGGATAACTTAAATAGTTTAGCTATTCGAAATTTACTTAGTAATAACCAAACTTTTGTTATAATTAAACAACTGATTTGCTGCACATAACTCAACACTTTACCTACTATTTAGTTTAGCAGTCCCCCAGTTATGTTGCTAGTAGATAAAGTTTGTGTTATTGTTAGCTAACGCTGCGGCGCCGCGCAGCAGTCTTCATACTAAGGGATTTCTCATTTTTCCTCATCAATTTTTTTAAATTTACTGATAAATCACAGTGAAATTTCTTAGTCATAATCCTAAGCCGAATACCTAAGTCTGTGGTTTTTCCAAAATCTTGTAAAACGTTCTATTAACTAGAAATCTTTTTTTTTACCATTTGTATGAAAAACTAGAATCCTGTATAACTTTAGAACTAGACAATTTTATAGAAAACTAGCACTGCCGACCTAGATATTTATTACTGGAACATGTCTTCAAAATTTCGTGGTGTTTGATCAGCTAGTGTCAAAAATAAGTGAGAAATTCGTTTGTATGAAGCCCGCTGCGAGGCGCCACGAAGTGTATCCTCTTAATTGAGATTATATTACACACTAGCTTTTGCCAGCGGCTTCGCCCTCCCTAAATTTGGTTATCGGCGTAGGATTCTTACGGCAACTCCTCAGTTAAGAAAAAAACTAAGAAGGTGAAAATACTTTTAAATAATAGGTACCGCCCTTCCCCGTCATGACTGCCCGCCTTGCACATCATAAATGCGCGCGCAGTACTTGATCATTATTTTGCTGACATGTTATTTTGAAACTCTGATATCTCCTAAGATATTCATTGAAAACGAAATATATAAATAATATATACATCATGTATAGGGAAATTTTGTTTTAAATAACAGACTTGTGATGCATAACGTATTTATTTGGATAAATCCTACGCTCCGCACCTATTGGTCTTAGCGTAATGATATATGGCCTATAGCCTTCCTCGATAAATGGGCTATCTAACACTGAAAGAATTTTTCGAACCGGACCATAAGTTTCTAAGATTAGCTTGTTCAAACAAACAAACTCTTCAGCTTTATATATTAGTATAGATTACATTTATACAAGGTGGCGCAAAAAATATTATCCATTTTTTTTGCCATAATTCCAAAAATATTTATAAATTATATTTTAACAGTATATTATGTTTATTTAAAACGGTAATTCAAATCAAATCCAATGACTGATCTTTAAGAACACCATATTTTAGTCTAGAGAAAATCTCGGCAGGGGGACCACATTCCACAACCTTATCTCATAGTACGGATAAATGCAGTTAAGAAAAGTTGGATGTAGTTAGTCATGGATGGGGACCACGTAGTACCTAGCACATTTTATTGAGCAACGCCGTGCTTCGAAAGACACGTTTAATCGTTGGTTCTGGCTGTGGTTATATGACAGCAGTCATCAAGCTAAGTCAGTGACCTTATGAGCAGCTTTTCAAGCTGCCCACAAATAAGTGGGCGGCCAATAGCTCGACAATTTCTGCAAATTCGGTTTTGGCCACCGCGGTTGACTATGACCTAGGTCTTCTCTCTAAGGACTGTGCCCCTGAGGCGCGTTCATAAACCCAAATCGGGTTTACCCAGGTAGCACTGACAGCAAATTCATTTTTTTGCAGTAGAGAAAAAGAGTGTTTTTTTTTTACTACCCCGGTAGAGTGAGTTTTTGAACAAGGCCCTGTATAGTGGGGACAAACAACTGCTGAGGCAGCACCCTTTATGTACGCAAAACTTTATGTACGGATGTAGTATGGATAGCGTACACCTGCATTTGTCGACCTCGATGAAATGTATATTTTTTACTTCGCTCTTACGATTTCTAATATAGAGTCCACTGTACAGGAAAGCAAGCGTTAGTGCAAATCTATAACAGTTATTGAGCCAAGTTTCTAACTAGTGAAAGTTAGGCACTTACGACACATAATCTACAACTAACTAAATGTCGTTGTATATTATCTATAGCTTACCTTGTTTCATAGGTGGGACGTTTGTCCAAGGGGCGATCTGACCGAGCTCCGATGACGGACATTAAACATGATACACCGTAATAATTAGGTACCTACTGTTGCCCACGGAAAGCCTTACAGGCACATACCGTCACCGAACGAATCGAATTTTAGATTATAAGAAATGTCACCTGGGATATTATTTATTTTTGATCGGTCAAAAATATACACTGTAGTGAGTTGCCTCGTGGATTTTCTGATGTTTCTCCGGGAAAACTGTATGTATTGCTGTACCTGTGAACTTTTCTGGGGGCTGACTTCGATTCTACAACTCCGAAACCAATCGCCTAATTAGATTAGGTCGTGTTGGTGTGTACAGAAAAGTACCGTATCTTAGTTTGAAAGCTCAATATTATAGTTTGTAAGACTAGGAATGTCATTGGTGTCCAATAAATAGAGCAAATGGAGCATGAAGCCCTGAGGGACACCTGCCCTTCTAGTTAGACAAGTATTCAGCAGTAGCGATCTTCGAAACGCTATTGCCTTTTACTCGACTAAATATACAAGATATATTTCACATATCTTTACAAAATGATCTACACGTCAGACATTTGGTGGTATATTAATGTTTCTGCGATTGCTACTGCTTAACCTGCACACTTGTCTCTTGGGGGTTTGTTCTAATGGTGTGAGGGAAAGAGTGGCTCCTCGCAGTTGCCGAGGAAGTCTCGTAGGATGAGTACGTGACGCTCCAGATTGCATAACTTCTGCAGTCGCATAAATATAATTATTTGTTTTTATTTTTCTTACAGCGCAAAGAAACGACAGTAGACAAGCTGGAGCGACTTGAAATAAAAATAAAACAAATGGAACAAGAAGGGCAATGCACAGAAATGCGACACAAGAGGGTAATTGGAGCCATAATGGTATATTCTGTGGGATTATACGTGTTGTTTGCCATTTTGTATTACTATTTATACTTGGGACGGACGCAACATTGGCTGCAATCTGTACTGTACGCGTCGGCACTGCTCGTGTTACCTATACTGTGAGTAACTATATGATATTTTAATTATAAAGATGCTAGTACTGGCTGCTGGCTTCTTCTGCTCGTAAACCCTTATCTTTAAAAAGAATATCCCCTACATCCATCCTCCCTTTCCTCCTCTCATTATCTACATATATAGATTTCTACAATTACCAGTTCTCCTGGTTTTGAAGATCAATTTGTGCTAGAAGACTAAGAATTTAGTTAGACGGTACCATTTCGATTAATACAATATTTCAACTGCTTTTCATTATATTTATCGTGTGTCATATAAGTACCTACTTACCTACTAAGTATCAATACCATAATTGACGCTTACACTGTCTGTGACTTTATAGATATTAATTAAGAATTCAATTAATATTCGCATAAACGAGATATCACGTTAGTCTGATTAAATACATTGTAAGTTTTGCAATATTGATTTATTTGTACCCTATTTCCTTATTTCATTTGTTTAAAATATATTTTTGTCTCAGCTTCTGTACTTCCCCACTACAGGACACATGGCTGGCCTATTGAGGATTGGCAGACGTTGTTAAGCTAGTGGCCGCTCGACTAAAATTTTGCAACCCGACTTTACGACTGTACAATATTAAGCCCTATTGCTGTCACTCTGCGCTCCTAATAAAATGATGTTTATTACGTCACAGTTACATAAATAGCTAATATGACATAACAAGTTATAACCAGATCCGTTTCGGTTCAGTTAACTTGCAATCTTACCTTAAAACTGTCCATTCAGGGTAAAAAGATTATATGAAATGTTATTAGAGAAAAGCGGCAAAAAACCGGACTTATTTTCACATTTTTTCGTTTGTTTTGGTTATGGTTAGGGTGTGTAAATAGGGGCGCTGAAAAAAATAATTCAGTCTTATGAATTTATGAACTTTTTTCTCTTTGTGCTGCCCCAAAAACCACAATTACCATATATTTTGATAATGGAAATCAATAAAACACATAGTCGGCAGCAACGTTTGTATGGAGCACTTTTTTTGTGACCACTCCTCGGACCGCTGTGGGCATTCAAAACTTTTTGCAAAAGGGTGTGTGTGTGTCGGACCATTTTTTTGACTGGTATCGATAGAACACATTACCAGGAGCAACGTTTGCATTTAACCATTTCCTTCTGAATTCATTCTCTTAGTTGCTATGAATAGAAAACTAAATGAAAACTCAAAATTTCAGCTTTCCGTAGCGCCGCACCTAGGAACTCCAGATGAAAGTGTCAGAAAAAAAAAATCCTAGAACGAAATCTCTAAGAAATGCGAAACAGTTTACCAAAGGGGGCGCAGACTTAAACAAATTCTTTTTTGCTCAGCGCCCCCTCTTTTACAGTCCAGAATTGTGCTCGAAGTTGATAAAAAAAGAAAATCGATAGCTAAAAATTGATTTAATTAATTTAATAAAAATAAACGGTTATTATTATAATATTTCGAGAAGTTAAACTTTAAATATTTATAAGCTATTTTCATGTTTATGGCTTTTACTGTTATAATATCAATTCAATTGATTTTGAAGAGTTTTGAATAGAAGAAAACCGGCAAAGTTCTATGAATTCCAGCTTTGCATTGAGGAAAGTTAACTTTACTCCGACGGGCAACAAAAAGGCCCGTGGAAGTAATTAAGGTCCGTAGCACCCGACCTGCACGTAATGACGTTGTTTACAAGTAAATGCTCAATTTCAGATCGGTATATTGCTTATATTTGTATAACATTACGGTTTAAATCCTGGAAGTGGCAAAGTACTTTAGTCTTACATGACAGTTGGTGAGACCATCGCAGCAACACCGCTTTTGCTACAGTGTATCTAAACTAAGGTGGCTTTGTCCATGTCCCAGTTGGGGATTTCGTTGAAAGTATACATTTTCTAATGCGTTACTTTAACTTTTACACAAAAAATATTCAAAGAATAAAATAACTACTTATTAAGACGTGAAACTCTGTAGAACAAAAAAATATTGACGACGATGAGATTAATCTACGGATTATAAAATATTTGTTTTTATTTATTATTTTTTATTGTAAAAAAAATCATGCTGAGCGAAAACCCTATTGGGAATTCAATTCAATTTATTTTTATTGTAGACAATTAGTCCAAAATTGTTAATAAATATTATATCTATGTAAGTAGTATTGAAACATTTTAAATAAATACCTATGGGGTACATGACATAAAGCGTTTACAATATAATTATCAAATTATATTATTATTGCTTTATAATATTATTCATTATTAAATAATACATAAAATATTTATTTTCGTCACACTTACTCGTAAACAATGTCGTTACGTGCAGGCAAAGCGGGTGCTTAGACCTTAATTACTCCTTTTTCTTTGTAAATTTTACTTTTCTCAGGGCAAAGCGCGCGTCTAAAGAATCCACGGGCGGTAATGACGCGCCTATTCTATCAAGTACATAAGCTGTCTGTTAAAAATATGAACTACGCGCACACTACAAGCAAGCACTTACAAGTTTTAAGTTCAGCCATCTGGCGGTGGCATTGTTTTCTCTACTTCTATTCTCAACATTTCAATTGTATTTTGGAGAGTTTATTTTTAACCTTGTATTTTTATTATTGACTCGCAAATGTGATAAAAACCTTGTTTGTGAAACGGGCGGTACGGAGATTACAAACTCGAGTTGTTAATGCCTTCGGCCTTAGTCTTCTAAATAGCCCCTCGTTAGTAATTTTCTCCTTACCACCCTTAATACACAATGTACTAAGCTATTATTTGTTCACATGCATACGGTCGGCGTGCAGTAATATTAAACTCTGTTCGGTTAGCTATAAACATAGGATGCTGTTTTCGCTCTTTTTCTTACCTTTACTATAAGATAGAGGAAAGATTTGTATGTAAGTATGTTTGTATTGAATAGGCTCCTACTAAACTAAACTACTGGAGAAGCCTTCATTATCCCTGATAAACATAGGCTACTTTTTACCGCGAGAAAATGCTTCATTCCTACGGGAAAACGGTTAATAGGACAACGGGTAGTAAGAAATGTCCTTATACTTATCTTTTTCACATAACTTCTAAACGACTTGACAGATTGGGTTGGGTATTTCGATGGTTTCACAGACACGAATGTATTATGCCATTAAGGAGGAAATATTTGATAGTTTGTTTTTTTTTTCTGTAATTGAGGAACTGCCGTAAGAACCTACGCAGATAACGAAATTTAGCGCGGGCAAAGCCGCTGGCAGAAGCTAGTATTGTATAAAAGCTATCGACTCGCGCCGCAGCTAACATCCCGGATGCGGTGCAGTCACGCAGGAGCCCCAACAAAATCCTGAATGCACTGTTATACTGAACACGAAATGCGTTAAAAACACGAACACGAAAAACCCATAGACTGTACGGATAAAAGGACTGGCAATCAACATTTAAAAGTAATTTTTTTTACCGCTTTATTGCAACGTGCAAATCTGCGAGCCAGATAAAACTGCCAACGCCCGGCGCTCCCTCTCGATGTCCTTGCCATCTGTAAGGTCCTCCAAGAACCAGTCACCTAATTACATAAATCTAGACATTCTAATAAAAGCGTTTTCATTAATGTAGTCTATATGTGGTCTACATTGTAGACAGATGGTACACTTGTAATCTTAAACCACTTGATGACTAATTCACCGCAACACCTACTCACACAGAATACTTCTTTTGCGTCTGTTATTTCTATGTTTGCTGTTGTTACCTTATTGCTTTTGAATGTGTTATCTATGTTTGTAATATTTTTGTATTGTATCGAATCGTCATATAGTTAGTTAGTTAGTTGGACTTATGTTTTCCGCACTTAGCCTCATAATAGGGCCATTGTACGTAGGTAACCAATACCTGTCATTGGTTACTCATACCATCCCAGCTCCATCCAAAAGTTAAGGAGGCATCTGATGTTATTCAGCGCCTCTCATGGTTTGTGGATTATTAAGGAGCTTTGTCCGTTGGTCGCTCACGCTTTAGCAATGAAGAACCACGTGAGACGGTGTCTCCTCGGCTTCCATACAGCCCCTGCATAGAGGATTGTCGGTAACGCCAATATTGAAAAAGTGCCTGTTTAGCGGGCAGTGACCTGTTATTATGCCAAGTATGTGGCGTAGGTTTTTCCTGCTAAGTTTTAACAGTTTGTGCGACTGATTTGCGTCCAAGGATGTAAGAACATTCTTGGTTTGTTTGCAGTCTGTCTGTTCTGCCCACTGTTTGTTGTGTTGTTGTAAGGTTCTGTCACGTAACCACGTTTTGAGTTGGATGAATGGTATCGGTACAATTGGTTCGGGTGCCAACTCATCTGCCGCATCATTGTCTAGAGACCCACTATGACCACGTATCCATTGAAAAGTAACCCGGTTCTTCAATGCAATTTTTTGCAGTTCACAGTGACACTCCAGGATTAGTCCGTATGTATTTGTGTAGAGTGCTTTTGTGTCTCGTCTAATAAATGCCTTAATTTATTATTTATATTATTGAAAAATTTTAGGCTCCCGATATTTTGATTATGCAAGCACCAGATTACCTTAACCTGTAACTATGCAGACTACTTAATGCTTTTTAATGAAATTTGTACCTTATGTGGCTTCTAACAGCCAATTTTTAAGTTACAGTAATCAATTGCATTATTTATTCCAAACCAATATCATCGCATCGCAGTAGGTCTCACCGTTCGCGATAACTTCTTAATTTGCAATTTTTTTCAATCGCTCGTGGTAATCGAAATCATAGCAGACGCACTAACGCATGGTAGCACTACGATCACCTCTATAATTTGATCTAAATTGTATTATTTTGGTTTCAGTGTAATATTCCTAAGGTCCAGTATATCATGGTACTACAATTGGTCACTGAATAAGAAGAGAATCGAGCTTAATAGGCTGAAGACCGACAAAAAGAAAATATTGGAGGAAGTCATGAACACAGAGACTTATAAGGTAGGTAAACAATTTTACACATCCTAACAAGTAAAGTCATGAACAATGGGACATGTAATGTCACTTTTTATATCTTAACCATCCAAAGTCGTAAAAAATGGGATATAAAGGTCACTTTACACATCTTAATAAAGTAAATTCATGAACACAGGGGCATTAAAGATGACTTCACACATCCTGACAAAATAAAGACATAAATACAGGGACATACAATGTTGTGAACACAGGACATAGGTCACTTTACACATTTTAATAAAGTAAAGTCATGAAGTCGGGGTCTCTGTAACTATACAGTTTAAAAGAAATTTAGTTGTAACCAATCAGCGGCCGGTACTGCCTAAGGTCCTGATTATTACATAGCTGTAGTAATTTAGTATAACCAATAAGTTAGATCGAAGTTGACAAACTATTCTCGGCTTAGGCCTGCTAAAGCCTTCGAGGCCACGACTGTAATTACTTGTAAGATATCTTAACTCATTCTTTTTTATAAATCCATCATTATCTAAATCGCAACGGGTGCACGATTCTATATGAAACTTTTAGATAGATAAATTATTATGTTCATAAGGATACTCACGAAAATGGACTATTACGATGCTATCTTTGAAAATATAAAAATGTTTTGAAAAAAAACGCTGTCTTTAATGTAATTCAATGCCTTTACAGAACTTAATATTTTGTAGTATTTTTCTTACAGATAGCAAAACAAATTTTGGACAAGTATGGTGCACCAGAAGAGCAATCTAAAGCGTTAAAGCCATTTGTGCCTTCAATCAACGTGCCTGGTAATTCTCCTAGCATCCCGGCCCCAGGTAGAATAGACTCCTTTGTAACTACCCTCACTAATTTCTTACAGGGAACTACCGGCTATACAAGGGTACCTGATTCCCCTGTTTGAAATGTTTTAGTAGACGTTCATATCAAATATGTTAATGGCAAATCTATAATAGAATGTGCTCCTTAATACCTACTATTTTCACCAAGGATTTTCCATACTAAGAGATATCTGATTTCCCTTTTTAAATTTTACTAAGTTGAATTCTAGCATGGTTATTTTAGTTTTGCAGTCAATGTGGAACAGTTTTATATGTTTACTACATAAACTAAAGTTAAAGCCTTTTTTACAAAATATAAATACCTTAATATAACAGTACAGTTTCCCCCGTTTGAAATGTTGGCTTGAGGTTCATATAATATATTTAAATGTGAATAATTAATGCTTTATAAAACTTTTACAGAAATATTTTCAAGGTAATTTCAGTTATGAGAGGTAGGAGGTCTTAGTTGATTTTTTACGTAGAATGTGTTTTCGATAACAGTTAACGTGTTTGGTAATTTTAGTTTTGCTGTCAAACCAAAATAGTTTTTTGTATCTACCGTCACAAATTTAATTTAATTTAATTAAACTTGCTTAATTTAACGCCATGTTAAAGTCTGTTAATTTGGCTTTATTTATGAAATATAAATACTAGTTTAGTTTCCCCTGTTTAAACTTTCTCAGTAGACGTTTGTATATGTTAATGGTAAAGATTAATGCCTGATATGAAAAGTCTAAAATGAAATAAACTATACTAATACCCTCGCCAATTATGTTTAAGGGAATTTAGGTTATTAAATACCTGTTTTCCCTCTGTACACTGATTTTAATTGAGTTTCATTTTAGTTATTATGTAAATGATAACAATTACAAGCTTAACAGGCTTGGTAATTTTAGTTTTGCTGTCTGAGTAGAATACTTTTATTTGTATCTACCCTAACAAATTAAACTGAATTCAACTTACTAAATTTAAAGCTTCTTAACTTCGGCTTGCTTTTATAAAATATTAGTTTTTCGTGCTCAGCGTCGCCCGAAAATTTAAAGATTTACATACCTTAAATTAAAACGTTTTATATCAATATCGATTGTGCTTGAACATATTACAGTCCCAGCTATAACTCTAGAACACTTGGAAGTTAAACCACTTTCACATAGAAAAAGTCAAGGGACATTACCCGTGTTTAATGGTGCCATATTTATAGTATTACTAATTTTTATTCGCGACTTCGCCTGAGCTAAAATCTTTTGTCAGCGTGAGTTTTCTACGGCAACTCCTTGATAGCATAAAAAAATTAGATATAGCAAGCTATAGTTTGTCCACGTGGAATCCGAATTCTTACTTTCGAATTTTCCGGGATAATAAGGTATACATCCCCAACTTTTTCTCCGTCTCTCCAACTATCTATGTTTTAAATTTTAGCTCAATTTGATGACTCGTTGCGATGTCAAGTAAGGACTGAAAAACAACCGAACTTACTTTCACATTTATACTATAAGTATGGATGTCTGAATTTTCAAAACATTTTTGTGTAAACCATTTGTCAAAATTGTGCATGCCATGCCTTTTTTTAGATTATTTCAATGTAAATTTGTAAATCGTGTTTTCTAAGTATTTAAAGGTTTATCCGGATATACATAGGTTCTTGCGGCATTAAAGTAAGGTCAAAAATGATTTTTCATCTTTTATATAACATTTGTCATTTAACATATTATGTTTATTTTTATTACATGATAAATTTTTCAATACACCTACTAAGTTGTCTCAAGTTACTAAGAAATTTAAAAAATTATAACTGATTTATTTTAAAATATTTTATTGTTCTGTGCAGCGTAGAATTAGTTTAATTATTTTTTTGCTAAAGTATTATGACCGAATGGTTTTAAAGATATTGCAGTTTTTGAAATCTAGATATTATTTTTGGTTGCACTTTTTTAAACTATTCGACTTTATATTAATGTTTCTGTTGAAATTATTTAAGATACGATATTATTAATAAATTGGATAATTTATGGTTACAGTAAATTGGATAATTTTAGGTTAAGAATGAAAAAAGTATGTTAAATATATTGAATTATTCTTAGTTATATAATGTAAAACATTTTTTTTTACAAATAAATGCATTTAATGGACAATTTTGACATTTGGTTTTAGATCATTTGGATTGCTCAGTGGAAATTTAAAAAAACCATATAGGGATACACTTATTACCATTTGATTAAGAAATGTACAATCTTTTATTTATTAGTTGTTAAGTAATATATTTTTTTTACTGTCTTAATATTTACCTACTTACTACAGAATTGTCAAATACAAATACAAAATTATGTACTTGTTTAGTACAAAATTATTATTTATGTTTCTTTTTTTTTTTTTTTGTTTTTTTGATAATTTGATAACAATATTATTTACTAAATCTGTATCGCACTAGCAATAATTTAACAATTAATGTGATTTTATTATTGTTGTTTATAAATTCCAAATAACAGTCACCTTTTGCTAAATAATACTCAAAAGCGTGATCTTTTGTTTATGGGTCATATTTTACTGCTTAATATGTAATAATTTCAAACAGTTACTTAAATTTACTTAATTTTTCCAGATAAATCTTGATACTCGATAAAAAAAGCATTATAGATTTTTACTTTATACTTATTATTTTAATTTGTTATTAATTAAAAATAACTTTTTAAATAATATGTAAAGTAATGCAACCAATGAAACAATAAAAAAATACTTAAGCTACCTTCTTAAATTATCTTATCCAGTTACAAACACATTTTATGTTTTTTTAACACTATTAGTAGTACCCATTAATCAAAGAGAAAGTGCTTATGCAAAAGCTACTTATAACTTAGTTCGTGGTATCGTAATTTCATTCAATTTTATTAAAAAGTCAAGTGTATCACATGATTTATTACAAATCCAACAAAAAATTGTCCTTTGAGCTTTCTAAACTCATCCCTCCCCATTTTGACCAATAAGTGTATACTTTAATATAATGAAAGAAAAACCGGTCAAAAGCCGTACGGAGATTTACAAATGTTTTCCCGTTATTAACTTCTCTTGCGGGAAGTTATTATAATAATAGGTCCAAAAATCAAAATCGCTAAATTTGCGTTTTCATTATGTCTTGAGACCTGGAGTGTGGTTGTGTGTGTGTGTGTGTTTGTTAGCTTTTTTCGATATCTTAAGAACCAATGGACCAATTTCTCTCGTGACTATCTATATCCATCGATACGTCATGACTTAGATCTGAAAAGAGTGTGTGAAAAATCGGTCCAGCTGTTTGTTTGTTATCGCTTTAAAACTGATTTTGTACTTAATGCTTTGGTTTTTTAAATTAAAATATAATCTACCGACAGTAACGTAGACAGATGGACGATGACTAAACTGTCACGGTTCTGATTTTGCCATTCGGCTACGGAACCCTAAAAGTTAAAGTGATACTTGCACACTATCATTATAATTGAGAACCATTACATCTCCTTCGATTGCGCCATTGGGTAATTACAAACCAAAAGTAGAAGACTAAGCATGCTACCAGTAAGAATTCGTGCCGATTAGTGGCGCCACTTAGATATCAATTAGTTAACTTAGTACAAGAAGATGGTTAATTCTAGTTTCTACCACCAGCTTAGGAAAGGATAGACCAGCCTAGAAAAGAGGTATTAATTTTGTATGTTATTTTGACAGCATTATTTTTTTACCTTAAAATATTCTAACCTTAAAATCAAGAAAATAATGATGTAGGCTCAAATCAGAAGGTGACATGGTAAAAAACTATAGTTAAACCTGTCTTTTATTTGATTTCGTATTTCACTTTTCTCGTATTTTAATTCTAAATCACTGTTTACTATGTTTAAGGTTAGAATATTGTTTAAAAAAAGTAACAAAAAATAGGGTCTAATTACAACCGACGGGTAACATTTGAGCTAAAAAAGATTTTTCCTAGCGACTCCAGGGCAGCTGAAGCAAAGACAGATAGCCCTTCAGAACACGACTCCTATGATAACCAACTTATCCGGCACCTCGTTTAATCCATCGACGGCTGTCTATAAAGGACCTAGACTTAGAGTGAGTATAATTTAAATATTTCAAAGTAAATTAGCTTAACAACGAAAAAGAAAAGAAAAAGGCTACTTACTTGGGGCTCTTACTCGAAATAGATGTATAGAATAAATTCATAAACAATTTGAAAACTTTGAGACAAATTTACATCATTCCTAACCAAAAAGCCAAACACCAATAACCATGGAATTTCTTAATTGTTTATCTCCTGTCCCTAATGGCTATAGCTTTACACCTTAAGGTTGTACTAAAGCTAGATATTAGCTGTATTCAAATGATGTTTGAGATATTTAGCTTTAAAACAACGCGGATACGATAAAAATTTACAAACTTGTGGTATTGCTTTTAGCTTTTCACTTTTTATGGGCTGAACAATAAAATATGAATACCATTGATTTGTGATTTAATATATTGATTATATTTTCGGTGCTTGTATGTATGTTACTCTGTCCCTGGTCTTGCATTTTTAACAGACTTCAAAAAAAGGAGGTTCGCAGTTGGACCCGTATGTTCGTCCGCGATTATCTCGCGTTTGGCTAAACCGATTTTAATGCGGTTTTCAGAAAAGTATTTGTTACTTCTCTCTCTCAAAAGGTTTTGGTACACAACAAATAGATACTCGTGGTCCCATGGTCATCAGGTCAGATATGTAATGATGGAATCCTAGTGAAATCAAGGGAATGCTTCAAACTTTTATAGGCAGACTTGAAGCGATTTGGGTATATTTTTAGTGTAAATAGGTTACCTAAAAGTAAAAAATAAAAACTTTTCATAAAAACAACAACCGATTACAAAAAGATGCACTAAAAAGGTTAAAATATTGTTCGCTAAAATTCGCCCCTCGAATTTGCTCGCATATATTTTCTTATTATAAATAAATAAATTCCCTATACCCGACTACCGACCGTACGTTATTTATAACTGACATAATTCTACGGGACCCAATGTACAAGACTACGTGACCATACCGACACCGACACCTACGATGGAAAGGTACCCAAGGCCGCCAGCGCCTTGCAAGCCGCCCGCTGCATCGACAGAAAGTTGTACCAAGCTAGCCGTCACGAACGCACCGCGCGCACTGAAGCGCCCCCCGCCCCGCTTGCCGAAGACGCACCGCGACACCGCGTGTGTTATTATAATACAGACCATATAAAATTATAGAAGAACCATAGAAGATTAAATACCGATACCGCAATCCGCTGTTTTTATTGAATCTGTGTGTGTTAGCTCCATCATCAAGACCTATCTCCGAAACAGAACCGACACATCCAACCGCCATCCGCTACAGCAACCGCTGCACCGCTCTCTCCGCATTTGAATTGAACTGACGCCCGATTCCGCGCACATTTTTGGAGGTCCCACCGAGATCGTGGGATCATCCTGGAAGAAAAGCCAAGAGGGCCACCAGCACTAGACCATTCGCATCCGCATCTGCTATCCGACTACGTCCGCATCAGCAGCACCCGCTCCCTAAAGGCCACGCCGTTGCCGCCAAGACCACGCGGCCCGCCAAACTACGCCGCCGCCGAGACCACGCGGCCCCGCCAAACCACGCCGCTGCCGCCGAAACCACGTCGTCCCACTAAACCACGCCATTGCCGCCGAAACCACGCCGTTGCCGCCGAAACCACACGGCCCCCAAAACTACGCCGCCGTTGCCGCCGAAACCACGTGGTCCCGCCAAACCACGTTACCGCCGATGAAACCACGAGGCGTCCCGCTAATGTCACGCCGACACCGCACGTCGCTTTCAAGCGCTACAGCCGCTGAGCCGCTGAGTCGCTGAACGCTGTGAGGCATAGCGACAGAAACCCGACCGCTGATTACGCTGAATCGACTAACTGGACGCTACGACCGTAACGGTAACATTGACGTACTTACCTACCCCCCGTTTTATTTTATTCCGCTCAATTAACTTTTATCCGAGTTATCTATATTTATTCATTGATATTATTTGTTTGTCCATAATTTAACTTTTTAAAATGTTGAAGTGCGTAGCCACGTTTAACATAAGGCACGATCTTCTAAGTGAAGTCCGTGACGAGATCCGAGCCGCCAAAACCGCAACCGCGATAGCCTTTGCGGAAAGGATTTTCTGTAGGCATTTTACCAAATTAGAGGCCGCCTACACGGACCTGATTTGTAATCTCGGGGATACCGACCTCGGCATCTACCGTACCCGGTTTTCAAACATGCATAGTTTCATGTTAGATATGGAGATAAGGAATGCGATGCATTCAAATGAAGTTGTCCTGAAACCCACCGACCAAATTACGGTTTCCGTCGAACCTGTCCGTCCTACCGACCCATCTCCGCTATCGCCGACCGAGACTCCTCCTCCGCGAGACCACGAGCATATCGCGCATATAGCACCACCGATGTCCGACGATAAACCGAAGACAACCGATCCCGTCAGTCTTACTGAACCCGTATCCGATCGTCCGTCTGTCACGCGATCCGCCCGTCAGTCCGATGGTCCGTCCGTCACGCCGATCCGTCATCCGTCAGATTTGTACCGCCCGTCAGCAGCACGAATGCAGCCAAAGCGCGGTTGCAACTTTTGCAAATCAACGTTGCACACATTACGTGGGTGCAACCAGTACTCCGATTTAAATCCCGCTCGACACCCCGATCTAGTCCGACAAGCCGCACCGAGCTGTACTTACACAGCATACCGAACGGTTCCGTCCGCAGTACGCTCGCAACACACGAGCTGTTGCAACCATTGCGACTCCGCGTTGCACATGCCCCCCGGCTCCAAGCAATTAGCTATGATTATGAGTACCACGCAACGCCCCTCATGGGCTCCAATAGCCGAAATTTATAGATGGTGTTCTTCAAAACACCCCATTCGCCAAACTCACCGCAGTTTAATTATATCGCAGTACCCGTCTGCGTGGAGGTCCCACACCAAAAATAGGTCCGCTCCGCGAGCTAGCACTCATCACCACATACATCACAGCGTACGTCACCGCGTACGTCACCGCGCACGTCACCGCGTGAAGGACGTGCCACATTCGCGCCTCAGCCCATCGACCGTGAGAGGGAGAGGACCCGTCACCGCAAACGGAACCGCGTACGTACTTAGATTTATTCACAACGTTACGACAAAACATGAACACCGTGTTCGTTTAAAATACCTAACCGTGGATGAAACACGCGCCGCTAAACATTTTTTTGTTAAATTTGTACAATCTACCGCCTTTGTTTCCGAGATACCACTTATACAAAAGGGTAAAGCCGTCCGCACATCGTTACAAAAACTCTATTTATTAACGATACCGATAACATTATCCGCGTAGGAGGTCGCCTCAAACAATCACTGTTGTCTTATGATATCCGACACCCGATGCTTTTACCTAAGGAGCACCGGTTTACATACGTTCTCATCGAACACTATCACAGACAACACTGTCATGCCGCACCTAATGCTTTAATTGCTGTCCTAAGACAGGAATTTTGGATCACTTCTATACGACGTCAAGTGTCTTGTGTTACATGCCACCGCTTTAGTGCTATTTCACAGCCACCGCTAATGAGCGATTTGCCTATTGATCGCGTGCAAGTATCACGTGTCTTTGCTGGTACCGCGACCGACTTTGCAGGTCCCTACCTTGTAAAGTCAAGCTTACTCCGCTCCGCTTACTCCGCTCCGCTCGCTCCGTTACGGCATATTTATGTGTTTTTTGTTTGTCTTGCCATTAAGGCAGTGCATTTGGAGGCCGTCGCAAGCCTATCCGTAGACGCTTTTATTGCCGCTTTCACCCGCTTTGTAAGTCGCCGTGGACTACCCGCTTTAATGCGTTCCGATCGAGGAACTAAATAACGCTAATAAATATTTAACCGAAGTTAATAAGTTCTTACTGGACAATGAAGCCGTGCTTTATGACGAGTTCCGTAAACGTAACGTCCAGTGGAAGTTTAATCCGCCTGAGCCGATACGAAAACCTCTGCTTGTCCCGTTATCAAAGCCTTCAGCAAATAACTCTAGCCTGCTGGCACCGATGGCTAATCCCGAACAGCAACCTAAACTAAACCGCTTCACCCCGCGCCGCTCAATCACCGCTCCATTTACATTTTTTGTTTTATTTACTTTAGGTATGTCACAATTTAGTTTTGATTAAGTTTTTGATTTTCATTATCTTTTATCAAGTTATGTAGTTGTAAGCCGCGTTTTTTAACCGCTCGCATGCATTGCTCATGTCTCTCCGTCTTTACAGATAATATTTAAAATCTTTTATTATTTTTTACTGTCTAATAAGTTTTTATTATTTTTTTGTTTAATATTTGATGCATATAAACATCAAACTATCTAGTTATACTCCGCGATCTCAACCGCCCGCATAAACCGTTAATTAACATGTGAAACCCCCGACTTTGCCGCTTTGATATTAAAACCTTCCGATTAAGTTTTTACTTCATTTTTTGATTTGATTTATAACATCAATCAACCGTACCGATTACGTACTCAAATCCGTAAACAAAATTGTGAACTAATTGTACATACATATTACTTTACCGATATAAAAACAAACACCCGTCTAACTACCAACTATATGTAGTTATACGGTAACCGTTTCTCACACATTCCAAGTTGTAGGAATGCGTTGAAGCAGACATATATTTTAGTCCTATCTATTGTAGTGTACCTACTTATAACTTCGCACCGCGTAACTTATATGTTTGTTTAGGTACACATCACACCGAAACGGATAACTTATTTTTAAACTCTGTCCGTATTTGCAACTGTTTTTTTTGCGTACACCGATAAGTACCTACAATATATTACATAGATAAGTACTTACTTACACTAACTAGGTATTAGCGTGACCGCACTTACTCCGTCGATTATTTTATTTGTAAAACTAAAACTTTGTTATTACAACCGTCCGTCCTAATGCTCCGTGTACGAAACACAAGGACCAGTTTACTTGGTTGTTTTATTTGTGTTCGAAATTAGTTTCCGAAACGTCTTGACATTAGAACGTAAAATTAATACGTATAAGTTCGAATATCCGTCTTCGAACATTTTTATTTTCCTACCTGTAAGTTACCTACTTACAATTTGCTTCCGTACGCACCGCGCGCCGTCGAAGTTACCCGTAGCACACGAAGTTGGTATCCCGTGTTCAAGCTACAGAATTAGCTTAGGTTATTTTAATAAACCTTTTTTCTATTTTATTTATTATTCGTTACGTATAGTAGGTAATCCGCCGATAGTTCATATTTAATTTAAGCCGCTGTCGAGTCCGTACTTACAATAAGTTTTATTTAAGTAAACATTGCACTTGACAATGTACTAGCTGTAGGGTTCCGTATACATATAGTGCAATTTAAAGCACATACCGCTCCTTCGATAAGAGTTTCTTATCACCGCGACCTTTGTTGAGATGCTAGCCGCCTCTTTAACTCCATATCCGGGTTGTGCCGATGTCTGTTCTTGAAGATCAGACATGTCTTACTCTGTTTGATAAACCCTTTGTGTTTGGTTTATCAACGTTTATATAAAATTAAGGCGTCTAAACAAGGCTACCGCTTCAACATTTGTAAACAAATTTTTTGTGTGTATTAAATTGACCCTCCGAAGGATCCACTGTTTATTCCCGATCAAACCATAGTTTTGATCCCTTTCCGGCCGCCGCGAGTTATGTTCGCTAAAATTCGCCCCTCGAATTTGCTCGCATATATTTTCTTATTATAAATAAATAAATTCCCTATACCCGACTACCGACCGTACGTTATTTATAACTGACATAATTCTACGGGACCCAATGTACAAGACTACGTGACCATACCGACACCGACACCTACGATGGAAAGGTACCCAAGGCCGCCAGCGCCTTGCAAGCCGCCCGCTGCATCGACAGAAAGTTGTACCAAGCTAGCCGTCACGAACGCACCGCGCGCACTGAAGCGCCCCCCGCCCCGCTTGCCGAAGACGCACCGCGACACCGCGTGTGTTATTATAATACAGACCATATAAAATTATAGAAGAACCATAGAAGATTAAATACCGATACCGCAATCCGCTGTTTTTATTGAATCTGTGTGTGTTAGCTCCATCATCAAGACCTATCTCCGAAACAGAACCGACACATCCAACCGCCATCCGCTACAGCAACCGCTGCACCTCTCTCTCCGCATTTGAATTGAACTGACGCCCGATTCCGCGCACAAATATTTTTGTAAAAAAACTGATCTAAATAACTGTTAGTTTATCTTTTTAAAGTCGGTTGTTGTTTCTGTTAAAAAGTTTTTATATCACTTTTTATTCTAAACCCTGTTAAAAGTCTGTGTGTCCACCACTCACATTAAGATGTTCTTTAGGGGATCAAAACCGTAAAGTTGTACATATTGGTTGTTTACTACTTACGGAACATATAAAGCTACATTAGTTCAGACACACCGCTATCAGGAACAGTGTTGTAACGATGGGCTCACCACCTCATCATGGGTCATGCAGGACTATAGTGGTTGATAAAAACAAACTGTCCACCGAGTAATAATGTGCGTGGCCGTCTTCAGTCTGACCTTAACATGACGTTATACATGTATACTTTAAAAGATGCTTAAAATATTGACACGTTTTACTTGTTTGCTACCAGTCCGACCAACTGCCTCGTCCGCTATTAGAGAAGAACCGGTCAGCTTTGGACAAAGTAGTTGACTATTTGCTGAAAGACGGACCCAACCATCGCATGGCGCTCATCTGCTCCAACTGCTTCTCGCATAATGGTGAGTAGTAGTTTTTCTCTGACTCAGACATACGCTTACTATCAAGGATGAATTATTCTTGCCTACGACGACGACCTAATGCACCTCTTCAGTAAACACCTTAAAATAATTGCTCATAAGGGCCAACCATTATTTAAGTCTCACTTTTAAGAAACGATAGGTGGGAGGATAATGCTGTAGTGTCTGACAAGTCTACAATTTTCACATTTAAATTAGAAGAATGGATGACTGGAACGCACTTCCCAAGGACATCCGCTGTGCTAAATCTACACTTGTCTTCAAACAGAAGTTAAGAGATTATTATCTTAAACAGATACAAAATTAAATGTGTGTGTGTACAGTTTCGGGCTTCTAGTTATATTATTATGTATATAAATATATTTTTATAATATTCATTTAATATAGTCCATTTATCTAATATACATGTAAGCACATCTATATATTATATGTGTTTATATATATGTATGTGTTTATATAAATATCCCAAATTATCAGTATAAACATCATAGTATTAGTATTAGCATTGGTTTAATTTTAACTATTTGTTCTTTTTTGTTTGTTTTTTCTGCTAGTTAGTTAAGCCTAGTTTTATTGCACCACCATTTAAAATTATATATTAAGTTTGTGGTTAGCTGGTTGAGAATGCCGTATGGCATTAAGCTCGCCACTATACACTTTTGTTTGTGCAGAAGAATAAATAAATAAATAAATAAATGACTGTAACTGAACTGACCCTAGCTCTTTCTGTAGCTACAGAATGAGAAGCACTGTTACTATGTCGGGGGAAATCGTTAAGATGACCTAATCGATTTTATTATTTTACCAGCATTTGCCCGCAGCTTAGCAATTCGGTTATCGCCGAGCTATTCCTACTAGTTTTAGTAATAAAGTTTGCAAGCTATAACTTTAGTTATAGTTCATCTTTGTGAAATTCGCTAACAGTTTTTCCTACTGCGGCATCTGGAATTTTTCTTTAAAAAAAATTATCCAATGCCCTCCCCTCACCCTCCCTTTAATTATCCCTGTGTAGGAATGACAAACAAACACTTAATTTCGTATTTATAGTATTAGTATGGATTATTTTAATTAGTCACCTTTGTGGTGCTTTCTGGGGGGATAATCATTTATTTTATTTATTTATTTTATTGAGATTGATAAAAAAAAATTACATTTCCAGGTATGGCCATGGTAGAAGAGTTCGACTATGTATCATACGTTTGCGCGTATTGTGGAAAAATGAATGCGGCGCGTAAACAGCGCCCCGCCGCCCCCTTGCTTGCCCCTGTGCGGGCCCTACGACCCGTGCCGCGACGCTGTGTGCCCGGTAAGTTTACATATGTCGATTACAGTATAGTACCTGGGAAACCGAGCTTTATTTTATTAGGTATGTTTTTTTGTTTTTAATTGCATTTTTATAAAAATACAACTAAGTATATACTAACTAAACACAAAATTTCATCCAAATCCTTAGAGCCGTTTCCAGGATACGCAAATATATATACATACACCTATATAAATATATGTGTACAAGAAAGGCTCGTTTATATATATATATGAGAACATAAATAGTGCGATACGGTAAAATTTAGCCTATCAAGAATAAGAATAAAGTTGTATGACTAAAGAGGGTTATACAGGCCAGAAAGATAGTTTCTGTAATACTAACGATTTGCATGTGTGATACTCTAAAAATGTAGATATAGTGAAATGTAGGTAAGTATTTAAAGGTAAGATAAAATAAATAAATAACAGAATGTAGTTTTAAATTCACTAAAGACTATACGAATCAATTTAATGTTCTGGGAAAATGATGATGAATGGGATTAATTAATAAAAACAATATATTTACGTTTTCATTATACATACTGTAATTGACTCCGTACCGTAGTGCCGCACTGATGAATGATTTAAAGCTGCATGTCGTTCTCGTTACAAATATGTCGGTCTCAAACTTACAAAACATTTCTTTTTTGCATTTAATTAATTTTAAATAAGTGAGTCAAACGAGCAGTCAGAGAGTCAAATGCTTGTCACTCGGTCACAGTGTACAAACATCCTCGAAATTTACTTATATTTTAAATCTGTGCTATTTATGTAATAATATAACGCTAAGGGAGGAGGTCAATAATATTTATCCTGTGTTTTTAATTGGATTTTGTAATAGAATAAATGGTAAATTAAAATTACATAAGCAAGAGTTAAACTTTAAGCGATAACTAATGGCCAGCTTATTAAACTTTTATATTGTTTTGTGTTGTTGCTTAATTTGAAATACAAATACTTCATATCTCGTTTTAGTGTAATTTTTCTGCTATTTTAATCATAAAATTCGGCCAAGTGCTAGACGGACTCGCGCACGAAGGGAAATCACGTTTGTTGTATGGGAGTCCACTTAAATATTTGTTATATTCTGTTTTTTTAGTATTTGTTGTTATAGCGTCAACAGAAACAAATCTTTTCTGAAAATTTCAACTGTCTAACTATTGCGGTTCATGAGATACAAGCTTGATGTCGGACGGACGGACGGACAGCAGAGTTAGTAATAGGGTCCCGTTTTTTTGCCTTTTGGGTACAGAACCCTAAAAATTAATCTACAGGTATTGAAACAGTTTTGATTACGAAATGATTTATTTGGAAATATTAATATACAAATGCATGCATAACATGGTCTGATTTTGCTCGGCATTGCTATCAATTTTTTAATGTAAAAAAGTAGTTATAGTGACATAATTACAATAGTTGGACATATGGTATTGCGAAGTTTTTTTTATAGATATTGATATGTTCTTCAATATTATAAAACATTTTTTGTTGTAACATCAATAGTTTCCGCAGCGCATACGGTCAAAGACCTTTTTGGCTAATTTTTTTACACCTTGGATTACATTATTGAAGTTTTAGTAGGGATTCCTAATTTTTCCGAGTAATAAATATAGCCTTTGTTAATCAGGGATAATGTACATGCTAATAGTGAAAAAAAATTTGAAATCGGTCTAATAGTTTTTGATTTTATTCGTTACAAACAAACAAAAATACAAATCTTTCCTCCTTTATAATATTAATGTAGATAAAATGTTTCTATGATCAATTCATTTGAAATTTGGTATATAAAATGCTTTTAAGCACAATTATTAAACACTGTGTTCCAGGGTTGCAATATTCAACCCCTAAGAGGTGAAATGGCTTAGTTTGTATGTGATAGTTAAATATTTTTACAGTGAAATTTACACGAAACTCGGTAACATGCTTTGTATCGCAATAAAAAAACACGAATTACAGTTTTTTTTAATAAACCTACACGGGGCTGGAGTATAAATTTGTGTGGAAAAAAGTATTTTTATGGTTAAATTTACTTAAAACTACAGAGTTTTAAGTAAATTTTACAGATGTATGCTCTTCAATACGCTGAATAAAACACGTATTTTAGGGGTGAGAAAGTTTGTATAGGATTTAATAATATTTCTACAATCAATTTCATCAACATATGGGATGGCAAATTTTGACACGGGAAAAAATGTTTTTATGGTCAAATTCACTTGCATCTGGTCTTCAATACAATTCCCTTAAGAGATAATTACTTTTTTTTCTGAACAAATTTTCCAACCCCCCTCTTTACCAAAGGAATCGTTTTAGAAAAACACTAAAATATGTGTTTAATTTATTGTTGAGACTGATGCGTACTGAATTCCAAGTATATTTGAACATTAAAATATTATTGGCTGTACAAATTTTGACACACTATTGTTTTTCGGAGTAACAATTAAGTGGTCAACGTTTCTTTAAAGTTGGTATACATGGTTCATGTTCACAAAGAATATGATTTGGGTTTTTAAAAATTCAACCCTAAAGGTTAGAAAGGTGGTGCCAAAGTTTGTTTAGAAACAAAAGTACTGACAAATAAAACCTTGTAGAAGGAGTTATGATTTTTTTTTTTAAGAACCGCTCGCAGATAAGTAACAATAATAACAACTTTCAAAAGCTTAGCAACTTGGTCACACAAGATAAAAGTAGGTTATTAAAACAACTAGGTGTGGAAGATTTTATAGGGAGTGATTTGTCTGGATATTACATTTCGAGAAGGGGTTTGTTTTATTGTAGATTTTGTGAGCACTTTTGAAATTCAAACTCTGAGGCGTTTCCACTTTCAGGGGGTAAACTTTCGAGTATGTTGATTAAAACTCACTTCTTATCTTATAGTCAATGCTAGGTTAAGCCTCGGAAAAAGTAGTCAAATTATCACACTAATATTAAAAAGGCGAAAGTTTGTGAGACTGTTTGTATATTTGTTACTTCTTCACGCTCATAAGGCTGGACCAATTTTGATGAAATTTGATATGAAGGTAGCTGACACTCTGGATTAACACAGAGGCTTTTTATCCCGAAAAATTCAAAAGTTTTTGCGGGAAAAACTATAAGCGAGCTTAAACAAACTAAAGCCACTGTAACTAAGCTGTAGCTTGCAATAGCAAACTTCATTAGTATAATAAGGGAGTTTAATAATAATAATAATAATATTCAAATTAGGGCTGGCAAAATCTAGTGTACTATAATTTAACAAGGTTAAATCCAATAATGTTGATATTTATTCACTGAATATTCTATTAGGATAAAACTATGAACCAATGATCAATTAAAATACTCTCCCTATACTTAAATTTACTTAATATACTTTAATAACAAACCAAAAACTTGAAATATATTTAAACTTAGAAATATATACTTTATTTATATGTTTATAACATATGTAAATTTTCTCAAAATCATTTGTAATATAGTGCGTCTAAAAAATCTTGGCAGATCCTAAAAACACCATAATGGATATTAGTTTGTGTTTAAGTAAGTACTGAGGAAAACTGTTGTTTTGTGTGTTAGCAAACGCCAAACTATGCGAAGATAATCCATACATAAAACATTTTTTTATTTAGACTACAAAGTCTCATAAAGTACAGAGGAGAGGTGTCAAGATTTTGAGGACAGTTTATATATACATAACTCTAAAAAGTATTTGTTACATACTTCTTATAAGTAATTCATAATGACACCTTGAAGCTCACAATTAGCATTAAACACAATAAAGAAAACATAAGAAAAAAAATTATCAATAAAAAGTAACTCTAGTTAATTCGAGGATCGTGTCTATATTACAGGCAGCGTTAAAGTGAATTTTATCCATTGCATAATATTAACAAGCTGAGCTCCTAGCTTAGTATTTGTAATTGGCCTTAGTCTGAGGGTTCCTGATTGCGTATAGAACCTTAAAAAATTGTATCTGGATCCATAAAAAACATATGTCTTCCATGTTGACGAAAGATTTATTTTTTCAGGAAGTGGAGATGATTCTTCGGGACATAGTACTGGTAGTGAAAGTGAAAACGAAGAAAAGTCCCCACAACTTCGCTGTGAGTCGAGTTTTATGTTGCTTTGCGAATATATATATATATATATATATATATATATATAGGCACAGACGGGGAATTGGGGTCATCCAAAGGAGTTCCTGAATTTTTTTATTATTATGCACAGTGCAGTTATAGACTCCCGCGAATGCTTAGGTTGTAGAGCCGAGGATTTTTCTAAGAACTGCAGTATAGGGATTCTTTAAATGGAAAGTGGTTTGATTTTTAAAGACTTACCTAATAACACAATATTAACGGCTCTGGTGATTCTAACGTCAAAAGGCTACGGTGACATTCATTTGAGACGACATCTATATTTATATCGTAGATTTTAAGGATTGTGAATGCCCACAGCTCTATTTTCATTGTCTTTGGGATATTTCCGTACGTCCTCAACTTTAATGGTTAAAAGTTTGAATTCTCTATATACTAATAGCCACCAGCAAAAAGTTTATCTACACACCCTTGAACCTTAATGTTCACGCACTCAGCGTTTTCAATGGAAAACTGCAAATGATTTAGTTGTGAGATGAGCTCTTCGTCGTTCTGAAATTAGTTTTACCCTACGAAATGCAATATAAAAGAAACAACCGTAATGCTGAGTCCTCTTCTTGGAAATGGAGGCTTACGCTTTAGTCTATCACTCTGCTTTAATGTGTGCTGGCGGACGTCATCGATCATGTGGCCATTCGACTGTCATAGTTTTCAAATCAAATACAAGTAAGGCCTTTGAATTGGCTTAACGACTGCTATCATAATATGGCAACAGCCAGGACCGACGGTCAAACGTGCCTTTCGAATCACGAAGGTACTCAGTGCCACTAGGCGGTCAACCATCCGGGTCCTGACCACGTCAGACGTTGCTTAACTTTGCATTGAGTTTCCGATGAACACTACCACATATGGTACAGGCAGTTATAAATAATATGTATTAATTAGTCAGTGTGCCAAAGTATGCAATGTATTTTTTTTATTAATGTTTACAGCACCAGGAGCTGAATCGGATCGCCCCTCCTCCCCAGATGAGAAGGAGTCGAAATCCCCCTTAGACAAAAAAGAAGACTGAATGTTTAAAATGTGAAAGTAATTTAAACGAAATTCTTATATCCACACAGTTTTGGTTGGCCCTGTAAAGTCAATATATGTAAGGGAAAGGAAATGTTTATGGGATTTGTGTTTATTTAGCTAAAAGAAAACAAAAATTAAAAATTATATGAATGGATGACTCAAAAATGAGAAAGGGGACGAAGTTGAACTATTTTCACAGTTGGTTGCAAATTTTATCTAAAATTTAGGGTCTGCAAATCTCCTTCCTCTTTTGAAGTCTATTAAAAACACTGTTCAGCTTAAATAAAAACAACGTGTTTTTTAATGTCTTTTTTATGAATGAATAATTAATTATGTCGGACATATATTTGACCATGTTATGTGAAAAAAAAACCTCAAATAATTAGTTATTTTTTTTCACTGCAAATACTGTAGGTTTATTTTATTTATCATATCTAAGTTATTAATTCGAATATCTCTTAGAGTTAACTTATCTTAGCTGATTTATATTCATTTAAATTTAATTTACACGCAGGCTTGTTACTTAATTTAAGAAATAATTCAATAAGTTTCTAGTAACAAAAGTTATAAACTGATATATTTTCAGACGTTTTCCTTTAAGGTTAACCCGGTTCAAATTTTCCCCATTCAAATGTTATTACATTAAACGTAACATATTACATGTCACATATAACATAACAAACACAGTTTATACAATAACTTAAAGAAATTTCGCCATTTAAAACGTGTTACTATCTATATATGTATATCGCTATTAACCATAGCCTAAAAACCATCAATGTTCAGTAAAATGACAATAAATTATAACATAACCAAGTTTTTTTTTAATTCATAGATTGAATTGATTTAATAAAAATATTTGGTTATTTATTATTGCATTTTAATGGCATTTGATAAATTAATTATTTTCACCACTGTACCATAGGTAATAAATAGCGATATATAATAATAAAGCGTTTTGCATAGCGAAATCTTTAAATTAATGTAATAAAGTTTGTACGGAAAAATGTTACTCGAATTCACTTAAGAGTGTTTTTCTTGTAGAACAGTTGCGTGCAAATGTTTTATACTTTAATATAAATATTATATTTATACCTGTAATATAAAATATACTCGTCGATATTTTTCACTATTACAGCGTTATAATAAAATTAAGTTTTGTTGCAAATATTTTTTACAGTGTAAAAAACTTTTTTGTCGCTGGTGTCTTGAGTTCACAGCATTTTTTTATGGCGACAATAGTTTTGATGTTTGACCACAGGGTTAGAAAAGTATTTTGCACTATACTTATCAGTAGTTTTAGTAACCTTCGTTTGTATTTACATTTTGTTTTGATATTTCTGCCAATAAAAAAGCTTTGTGTGAATTAGTTGTGAAATTGAGAGTTTGGCTAATGTCAACAATGCCTAGGCGAAGTTTTAAATAAAAAACACTTAGTGAGTAAGGTACTCACTTTTGTATTTCTCCTTTAGATAAGTTCAAAACTATTTTTGGACTAAAACTAACTAAATATTTTCCAATATACTTACTTCAGTTGACTACACATAATTATGAGCTACTTTCATTCATTAATTTATTATGTACAGTTCAAACTACGAATCTTGAGGTTTCAAGGTCATCTGCGCAGATCGAAGTATCGTCTATTTATCTATTGGTTAGAATGCGTTAGCTCGCGTTCACGGATTGGTTTTTATTTGACCGTGAACCGTGATTGGCTGGCGTATTTCTCAGTACACTTGACTAACGAAATTGTGTAAAATTGTAATAATAAGTAATTAATAGCGTTACTTACATTTAAAACTCTTCTGTGACTCAGTGTACTTCCGCATTGCTTCATATGACCTTGAAACCCCTAAATCCGTGGTTTGAATTGTAGTTATGTGCATATTTTCGCCAATTACAAAGTTAATATTTTCTAAAGAAGTGTTAAAAGTATATACTCTGAATGCTTTTTCTAGTCATTTGAAAAATAAAACGAGGTTTTGAAACTAATGAAACTGCATTTACCTAACTAATATTGACTTAATCTATAAATAACAATTGGTTGTTTCAAAATAAGAGATTTGGTGTCTTATGCTCCGTAAACATTTTTTGGTACAATTAAAAAAAGCAACGAAGAAACCTAAATGTTGTTTAAGGGGCTACCTCGAAAAAGGGGCGTGCTCGTTCCTATTTGGTCTGTGATACCATAAATTTATTCTTTAATTTTATTTTGAACATATGCCAAATGAACATGTTAGTAGCAAATATTCGATTAGATCAGCTTCACTCTAAAGATTTATTTTCAGAGTAAACTTAAGGCTGTGTTCCAAATTGCAATGAGAAAGTTAAAAAAGTCGTTTCGGAACTATGAACTTAAATTCTTTACATTGCCATATATATAGTTTAAATTTACTTCTGTCAGCGTAAAAATTAACTGTCCTTTTCAAAACGAGTTGATTTTCAAACTTTACCGGGCGATAATTACTCGGCGGGTTTTGGAACATACTGTAATGCATTATATTTTTTGTTGCTTTCACAAAATGTCAATGTTTTCATATAATAGTAAATAATGTGTGTTTTAAAGTTCTGGCAGATCAGCTGTCCAAAATTCGCTCTAATTTTTTGTGTATAAATTGTTAATTGAAGTCAGCACTTCGAAGCGTATATTCTACATAGGTGCTTACTCTTTCTTTCATACGTGAGAGCGCTTGGACAGAAGCAGTTTCACTTGTAAACTAGAGAGTTTACGAATCAGCAATTAGCTCCGAAGTAGCCCTTTTACATCTGTTACAATTTGTGTAATTATAACTTAAAATCATACTATTGTTGTTTTTTTTTTTGTAGATATTCCTAGATTGATTTAAAACTAACCAATAACACTGCCCAGTTTATTTATGTCAACAAAGTTTTATGCACTAATTAACCCTATAAGACATCGAAAAATTAAGTAAGTTACTATTTTTTAGATAAATTGGAACATTTTAGGATAGTTTCTACAATAGCACGAAGTTTGGCAAAAAATAAAATTAATTTTAGTTTTTGAAGAATTCTCATGTTTTGTATACATTATTGTCAGTGTATCAAGTGTAGTGTTGTTGATTTGTTATTATTTATTGCTTGTATCATTGTTTAGCTATTTTATAATAAACAAAAACACAATAATCCAGTTAATTTTTGTTTTATTTTTGTTCTTCGTTGTTCTTAGCAGAATATGGCTCAGTTGGTGCTGCTGGTCAGTCTGGGTGTTTGCTACATCCTATTTTTTCTTACTTGACTTATTTTACAATTTCAAGGTTTTTTATTGGGATTACAATATGGGATTGTTCAAGTAAGAAGTGACAAAGGCTACGGGTACTACTTAACATCAGGGGACTGTTAAATTGTTTGCGATCTTCGTGGTATTAAAAAAAAAAATCTCGTGATGTAGGTAATTAATAAAATGATTTTATGTTTAAAACAAGAAAAAATAAGATTTTTTTTTTTTTATACCACTAAGGTGGCAAACAAGCCTACGGTCCGCCTGATGGTAAGCGGTCACCGTAGCCTATGGACGCTTGCAACACTAGGGGCATCACTCGCGCGTTGCCGACCTTTCAGAAATCTAATAACTTCTTTTTTGAAGAACCCCATACTGTAGTCCTTAGAGAAAACATTGGCAGGGAGCTCATTCCACAACCCAAGGGTTCGTGGGAGGAAGTTTCTCTGAAACCGCACTGTACGCGACCATTTTGGTTCCAAAGTGTGAGAATGAATTCCCTGTCGATGGCGAGCGGTGCGATGGTAGAAAGTAGCCGTGGGCATCATTTCGAACAATTCCTCAAAACACAATCCATTGTACAAGCGGTAGAACACACACAGGGAGGCAAAGTCTCTCCTCAGACTTAAGGGCTCGATACCGCAAGTGAGTTTGGGATCGTCGACAATTCTCACAGCCCGTCGTTGAACCGAGTCAAAAGGGCCAAGCTGGTATCCGGGTGCACCAGCCCAGAGATGGCAGCAGTACTCCATATGGGGCCGGACTTGCGACTTGTAAAGTAGCAACCTTTGCCCCGACGTGAAGTACTGCTTCGCTCTGTTGAGTACACCAAGATGTGAGAAATACGCATGTATTTACAAAAAAAGTTGGCGAGTATTTGTACAATTGTCTGATATCCGAAGTTCACGCTTTGCTTAGTTTGAGATTAGATGGTGATTCGTGATTTGTGTGTTGAATATAAAATTTTTTGGTCCGAAATTATTAGGTATTTTGTTTTCAGATGAAAGTGAAATCTACAAAACATTCACCGTCTCTGTAACCACAGGTGACAATATATTACTATGTATGTAATCAGATAAGTTGTTTCCAATAAAATCTAAGCCTCCTCTTTTCTTCTACGTCCGAAAATGTACCTTAACGTTAGAGATACTATTGCTTCGCAACTGCGCACTGTAGTTCTGCGTTTAGATTGCGAACAATACTAGTTTTTGTGCCACGCGGCTGGTGGAAATCCATTGAAATATTAATAAGACTATTAACTAGTTTCGCAATATATACCACCATTGCAGGCCAGATCATAAGAATAATTAGGTCTGTGTATTATATTTCTACTTATTCATTCATTCTGATTTTATTTGCGCTTTCAAATAATTCAATTAAAGATATTTATATGCTGTATGCTTAGTGGCACATATAAAGTTCCTAAAAAACTAGCTGAGCTCGTAATGTCACTTTTTGTTTTTTATGCCCGGTTTACATTATTCCAGTCCAGTGATACAGCGAGAATCCACTCCAGTGCTGGACTAGATCTGTAACGTCTACATTATTCTAGTTATTTAGAAGCCGTTGAAGTGTGAACACTACAGTGACAATGATTTTAGAAGATATCAGTTTCGAAAATGTTTCAAACGTGCTCAATTACTCTTGCTACAAGAAGTTATTAATGAGGTTGATAAAGGACTAAGAAAAAAGGAACGGATTTGGGTGAGAAATTGGATCAGCGAAAGTGATCATAAAGGAGGGCCAGTAATGCTTTTGCAACAACTGAAGATCCCACTGAATATAGACTGGCATTGAGAATGACAGCAGAAAACTTCGAGGAACCGTTATCATTAGTTTCAATTAATATTCAACGAAATAATACATTGTTCAGAGATGCTATACCTACCTGCGAAAATAAAATCATTCTTTATTCTTAAGTGCTGGAGATAGTTACAGAAGCCTCAGTCGTATGCTTCGATTGCCAAAACCAACTATTTCAAAAATTATACCAGAAGTATGTCAAGAAATTAAAGGACATAAGACCACATCAAGGTAACATTATTTTTATTTATTATTATAATATCTATGACAATCACGCGTTATTAAAAGCATTTATAATTTTATTTATGTAGCCTGGGTCATTGCTTATTACATTTAATGAATCATCAGTGGATTGTGTGTCATATATATGCTGGACTATTCAATGGCATATAAGTACTAGTACTTGTACTTGATCTTGCCGCATAATCGTCACTGGCCTGTGTGTCTGCAGAGTATACAAGACTACTCATTGTCATATTTCTGTATTTCAAATTGCGCAGACGATATTTTGTTATCACACTCTGAGTTTAATCTTGGCCTAGGAAAGCCTGTTTTGTAAAAAGAGTCCTTAATTGATTTGCAACGTGTTTCCCGAAAACGTCAAATTCATCGTCACCTGTTTCTGGTTTGGATAAATCGTACTGCATCTCTTTCATGCTACTGACATTTGTAGGCAATTGTGAAATTTTACTCCTTTTTTTTCGCGGTTCTGATAGATTTAAAGATACCCACTACGCAACAATGAAAACAAGTCGAGAAAGGCTTTCGGAAGAAGTGGAACTTTCCTTTGTGTTACGGAGCCTTAGTCGGAAAACATATAAAAATTACGGACTTCTATAAATACGGAAGTTCAAATTTTAATTATAAAAAAAAACAGTATTTTATTAATGGCTCTTGTTGACCATGATTACTTTTTCTTTTT
The DNA here is from genome assembly GCA_946406115.1 of Apoda limacodes. NCBI lineage: Eukaryota > Metazoa > Arthropoda > Insecta > Lepidoptera > Limacodidae > Apoda > Apoda limacodes. The sequence goes on from OX291540.1 coordinate 47,897,153, forward strand.
TCTGAACTGACTATGCAGTTGGCTGTTGCAGCCATTACTGCTTCACCGGGCTTTTTGGGGCGAGACTCTGAAGGAGCCTCAGCCCATATAGCGCCCAACGCTCAAGGGCTCCCCGCGGAGGAAGCCTCGGCTTGGGTTGTCGCTCTCGGGGGCGTCCCTTCGACCGGCGTGAGTCTCGAACCCGAAGGTGAGTCACCGCCAGGAGGGGAGTTCCCCGTTACGCGAGTACGGTTGCGATTGAGTGGGGGCGACAAGCGCACCGGCACTCTTTGATACCTCGTGTATCCTTGTGGGCGCCGACGAACCTGGGGACGTCGCCGTCGTGTTTGGAGGGAGGTCCTATTCGGGGAGGTCGTAGAGACATGATTACTGTTTTACGTACATCAATGTGGGAGCAAATGGAAGCGCTTCGGATGGTGGCATTTTCGAAAACTGTTACTACTATACTGAATTCAGAAATGGCTGTTATTGCACAAGATGGTATGATTGGGGCTGATGCAGCATTTTCTCTCAAACATACTTAATGAAACCATATCCTGGGGCCAGTTTAAGTTTTGAACAAAAAATATTTTTTTTGTAATATTAGTAAGTTGCCTTAGAATTTTTGAAAAAGCTATTTCAACTAAGTTAGATACTGTTGATCACATTGTGTATGCAGCTTGCTCGCTACACAATTGACGAAAAAAGTCAAGCAATTATATAACTGCTACTTGTGTAGACCGTGAAGATCACAATGCCCATCTTTTGATTTATGGTACGTGGAGATCTGAAATAAGTTCTTTAGACACTATAATACAGCAGGGCAGTAACAACTCAACAATACATGCTATGGAAAAAAGAACTCAATTCATTAATTATTTTGTGAACGAAGGAGAAGTACCATGGCAAAATCATATTAAACATTGATAATTTGTGTATTTTAACAGATATGCTAAGAAACATAACAAATATCTAAGAATACATACATGTGTTTTAAGCTTCACCATTGCATTTTCAATAAATGAATTAAATTCGGCGATCCATTTCAATTTGGGTTGGTAAACATTACCACTAGCACCAGATGTGGATGACTTCTGAATCTTATCTAGTTCAAGGTAGTATGTAGAACGAATATTTTTTATTTTGTTTTTCACATCCTTCACTGTGAAACCTTCAATTTCCATACCAATAGTCCATATAGTCGTATATTTGTACGCAGTACAATTAGGACAAGTGTTTGTGAACCAGAGTTAAGTGACGGAAACTGTCTGGTTATTAATATTAAACCAGATTATTCAATAATTTGTTCATATCGATCCCGAAGTTTTAAAAATGTGAGCCCTTACCTTGAATCGCTTGACAAAGTACTCACAAATATACGTACGAAAAACATCATCTTCACTAGTGATATTAATATCGATACCCTGCTCGAAAATCTATCATCCGCAGCTCAAGATAATCTAAATTTAATGGCGTTGCACGGTTTTAGACAAGGTATTACTAAGCCCACTCGAATTAATTCATGTATTGATCATTTCATGATTAAATGCCCCTCCCCTTGGAGAACAGTGGTATTTGAACAGCAAACCACTGATCATTTACCCATATTATTATATATAAAAAAAACAAAAATTACAAAAATCACTCCTGAGCTTAGTAAACCTACAATAGACTATGTTAAAATTAATAAAACGCTTACTGAAATGACATGGGAAGACCTGTATAACACTACTAATACAAACAATGCAGCAGAAATAATATTAACCAAGCTAACAAAGACAATTGTAGAAAACACATCAAGTGTAACCACTACTAACCGACTTAGACCAGTTAAACCTTGGATAACGAAAGGAGTTGTCAAATGTATAAGGAAAAGAGATAGATTACATAAAATAGCTTTATCAATAAATGATTTACAAAAAAAACAACAATACATAAAATATAGAAATTGCTGTAATTTTGTCATAAAAAATCTGAAATACAATATTACCGAGATAAACTTAATAAAACCAATGGTAATATTAAAGACGATTGGAAATTAATAAAAGAAGTATGTGAAATTAATCGCAATAATGAACCATCGGAAGACCTACTAAACATTGACGATTCAACAATTAAATCTCTTAATACAGTAAACCAGCATTTTACATCAATTGGAGGCTCTTTAGCCAAAACACTGCTGAACCGTATGAATGTGTGCGAAGATGATCTTGCCAGACAAGCGAAAACGGACCCTGCCCCTATGAATTCTATGATGTTTACACCTACTGACCCATATGAGGTGAAAAGTGTCATTTTGGGACTTAAAAGTCACAGTGCACCGGGATGGGATAAAATAACTGCTAATATTTTAAAACAAAATTTTATCTCACTTGCCCAACCCATCACATACCTCTGCAACTTAAGTCTTGAATCAGGTATTTAAAAAAGCTGTAGTTTGTGCCATATTCAAATCTGGTGATATAAACGAAGCAACTAACTATCGACCCATTTCTCTTCTGTCGACGCTTTCAAAGGATCTGGAAAAATGTAAATAAAAGAATCACAAACTTTACTGAAAAAAACCAGCTACTTAGCAAATGCCAATTTGGCTTTAGAGTAAATACATCGACAGAAGACGCTGTTTTGACACTTACCACTAAGTTAGTATCTTACTTGGACAGAGGCGAAACATGTGTTGGAGTGTTTTTGGATCTACAAAAGGCGTTTGATACTGTTTCGATTCCAATACTACTAACGCGATTGGAAAATGTTGGTATAAGAGGAATGGCTTTAAAGTGGTTCAAAGATTACTTATCAGATAGGTCACAGAGAGTAAGAATAGCTGGACAAGTAAGTGACTCATTACATTGTGAATACGGAATTCCACAAGGTAGCACACTTGGGCCTACGCTATTTCTCATTTATATTAATGATATATGTGATGCCGTTGCCGCATTGGACATTGACCTACTTATGTTTGCTGATGATACCGTCCTTATCTTCCATGGGAAAACATGGGATATTTCATTCCAACTGGCTGAAAATGGTTTAGCTAGAGTTACAACCTGGCTAGAAAATAGTCTTTTGTCTCTCAATACGAATAAAACCAAATACATGTGCTTCAGTAAGACAGTATCGGGACCAGGTGTGACACAGAAGCTTAAACTACATACATTTCCATGTAACAGAGGAATAGATAAACATAAATGCGTCTGCACAACCTTGACCAGAGCCTCTCATATTAAGTACTTAGGCATAGTAGTAGATGACAAACTTACATGGAACAAACGAGTAGAGTCTGCGGCTGCTAGAATTAGAAAGATGACCTATGTATTCAAAAACCTACGCTCTTTAGCTGACATAAATCTAATGATCAAAACATACAAAGCGTTATGTGAATGCCTAATAAGGTACTGCATCTGTCTTGGGGAGGCGTAGCCAAAACTTTACTTATATGTGCAGAAAGGGCTCAGCGTGCAGTATTGAAGGTACTTATGTCGTTGCCGTATATACATCCTACACAAGAAGTTTATAATATCTCCGGTATCCTATCAGTGAGAAAGATATATATTTGTGAAATACTGAGGAGGTATCATAGAACGATAGTTCCCAACCTACCAGTATTATCAAACCGAATTGATCGCTGTCCAATTTTCTTGCCGTTTATGTGTATAGTAAATGTAATAAAATGTATAAAATACGCAAACAAACAAATTATAAACTTAAAACAGTAATAACGGACTGGTAAAAGCCCTTGGACTATAGTGAGGTAGAAAAACTTCTCATTGGTTAAACAGAGTTTTTGCAAACAACAAAAACCTGCAACTACACTTATTTGCAGCACACTCACACCCTCATACACACACACACACACACACACATAAACACAAACACACACACATAAACACACACACAAACACATACATACACACACATACATGCATCTACACATATATACACCTATATTTAACATATTTTTATTATTAATGTTAACAAGTATTTTCTCTGTATAAACTGATAAACTTTAAAATTTGATCTCAGATAGCTTTTTCACCAATTTTAAATCCTTTCTTCGCCGCAGTAATCCGCAAAAAAACCAATACTTGTCTACTGTGTCAGCACTGGAATGGCAATGGACGGCCGTCTACATTATTCCAATTGCACTGGATACAAAAGTAGACCGCCAATCCAGTTACTGGACTGGAATGCTAACTGGATTCAGTGCATTCCAGTGCCGGTTTACATTTTTTCAGTAAGCGCTAGATTCGATCGCTGGACTTGAATAATGTAAACCGGGCTTTATAATCACGAGGACAAAATAATAAGATTGGCAACCCCGTGTATATAAAAGTGGCGTTTAGTTGACCGACATCACTATGCGTTGAATGTCAATAATCCAACCAAAGAGAATGAGCCAAGATTTGTACAGTGTGTCACACAACATTATGTCTTTTTAACTTGGCTTTTTTATGACATTAAACACATTCAAGCAGTGAACAGAACGCACCTAATATAAGAGCGGTCTACTTGCCATAAATAAAAGATTGTTTTGAATACATTTGACAGAATGACCGTATGAACTTCAATCTAAAAAATATCATTTATTTCTGTATTACATTAATGCGTGAAATGAAACTAAAATAATATAAATCAAAACTAATCTTAGTCACACAAATCAATCTAAAACCTAAACAACATAAGTAATTAAAACTATTATAAATATAAATATTATTCAAATAATTGTTGCCCTCATGGTAAGGTGCCACGAACGCCGGCTGCATAATTTTCATTTCTGAATTGAGATACTGATTATCTGAGCAAGACGAGCCAAAAATAACTCTAAAAATAATCCAACATAAACTACCTCACTACAAATAACCACAGGTCATAACATGGTATTGTGTTTTTTTCGTAGCTAAACGTCAGCTATCAATATCAAATTTAATTAGGTACTGCTGGTCGATTTGATTTAATACGGTACAAACTAACGTTGTCCGTGGTTTCTTTCGGTTGTCCATATGGACCGCTACCAATTCATGCACAGACATTTGTACATACTGACTGGGATTAAGAAAATAATATACCTAATCTATCAGTCTTCTCTGATATTTAGTATATACATACGGGAAATTATCGTATGTTGTGCATGCAATTTTATGACCGATGTTTATTCATAACATTACAAGTATAAATTTCGTAACTGGGTGAACGTGGCCTTTGCTCTTTCGAAGTAATTTATTGCTTATTTTATGTGATTTATACAGTTTTTTTTATAAGTGTAGTCATAAGGATTCTATTTTTAATTATTTACAATTACCAGTGTTACGAAATCTTAAGAACAACAAACTTAAATAGTGGCCACAACTTTGTTTACAAACTTGAAAATATGTCTGTGCTTCATAACTTTACGGTTTCCATAATAAGAGGATTACGAAGTAAGTATTTTTCTCTTATTTATTTTGATAAGAGTAACTAATACGAGGTTCAAAGGTAAAAACCGGACACGGGTAATAGTCACTTATTCTGTGTTGCACCAACTAACTTTGACGTTAACCAGCCGTCAAAAATTGGTGATTGTATGTCATAGTCAGCTATTTTTAAACTTCCATCCCGTCAAAGTTCAGCAAGCCACTAGCTGGTCAACCCTAAAAATAGCTGACATTAGAAATTTTTGTACAATGGTAACATTTTTGGTGGTTAGTGTCCAAGTTAATTGATGCATACCAGCCTTAGTTTTTTGGGTTTTAAACTTTGGGTTTTGAATATAAAAGGGCCTTTCTCTACTAACTGGAAACTTGTCTATTGACAGTTGTCCCAACCCTATTTTTCTAGAAAATTTAAAATATAATATGTTAAGTGAATAGATAATATAAATACATAAATACAAATAAACAAGTAATTTTCCCTTATTTTTCGAATTATAGGCAATTTTGTAAAAAAATATGGCAGAGGACTGTTTTTTCCACCCAGAGAACAGTTTATGTCAATGTTTATATGAAAAAAAACACAATATTCATTGTTAAATGTAATCAAATAAATGCTCTTCTTTATTGAATACTGTATCACATACAGAATTTAAATACTTATATTTATCAGGAACAACTTGCGAGCTTTGCTCTCTAAGTAACACATTAAAATAATTATAATCAAAATTAAGCTTAGGTAAGTACTAAGAATCAGCCTTGTTTACTTATCAATGCAGACTTATTTCTCAAAAACAGGTACAGGTATTTTAAAATAATAAAATATTCGTGTCCCTTTAAGGGCAATATCTGGGTTTGGCAACTCCTTTAATTAGGCATTCTCGTTTTCCTGTGCCAAGCCTGCTGTTGTCATCATTTTCATAGAAGGTTTGTACAGTGTTTATGCAATCAGATGAAATTTTTTCTTTACAAGTCTGACTGCGCTGACTTCTGAATTGTTTTATAAGATATAAAACTAACTTTTCTTTGCCATAACTTGTACTTGTGTATTAGTTTACCGGACACAACAGTTTTCTTTCAGCTGGGCATTCAACACAACACCGAATAGCGCCTTTTTGATTACTTCTCTGTGAGTTTCTGGCGAATCACACATTACGGTAAGTTTAGTGTTAGGTGTGTCTAAATTTTCCGTTGTCTTAGCTTTTTCCAAATGTTCTAGTCTCTTTCTATAATTCTCGGATTTCTTTCTGTTATTCTCAATCTTTTTGTCTTTATCCTTTACAATTTTATCACATTTCTTTCTAGCAATACACTTTCTCACATTACTTGCATCACTTCCACGAGTGTTCATAGGTAGTTTTGATGGAGAGACAGAACTTTGAGGAGAAGATGTTGAACAGATGAAAAATTGTTTGTTATTTCTTTCAAATTCTTTTTTTTAGCGCGATAGGTAGCACAGAGCTTTCTCCATTCTTTAGTCACCACTTTGTGTTTACGTCGTCTCATATCTTTAACTGAGTTTCTTGTACCTTTTTCCTTCTTTCTTTGGTAGTCTTGTTTTTTTTTTCCTTTAATTGCTCTCTTGTTACAGGGTCATTTTTTAGCCGTTGATATCTTAATCTTTCTGCAATTCGTTTCTGCTCTTTTATTTCTTCTTTGGTTTTAAGTTTCTTCTTTGGTGGCATTGCAGCAATCCTAAAACAATAAAACATACTTCAATATTTAAAAAAACCGTAAGGGTTTAAAAACAGGAAGTTGCTAGGTATGTATTATTTTATATTCCAAAATCCATAATAATAGAAAACAAAAGACCTGAATAAGCGTGACAGGCCAATGTAGGAAAGGCAAGCAGTAGGTTAGTGCAGACTATAAAAACTATTAATAAAATACATGGACATCAAATAAAACAGTCCTCTGTCACATTGAACAGTCCTCTGTGTTATAAATTTCCAGAGGACTGTTGCTCAGAGGACTGTAATTTTTACGTAAAAAATGTCATACCACGTATTAGTTTAAATATTACTTCATAACACAGAAACAGCTATAAATTATCACACTGAGCAATTGTTTTGTTAAATAAATATAACTATAACACATAAAACACTGTAAAATAGACTTACCAGAGGAATGTTCACTCAACACTACAGAGAAGTGGCTCCCACACAGACGCGGAGTTTTCACCGAGCAAAATGGCGGCGACTTGTTTAGCATGTAAACCGAGTAAACTTCACACTGTTAACATTCCGTTTCACGCAAAAAGTAGCCACAATAGTGTTTGATATTTTTTGTTCACATGCATTCAATATTCTTTATGTTCATAGAGTTTTAAGATTTGACATTTTTAATTACCACTAATAAAAACCGAACCGAATCATACTCGATCCGGAATTAGGACATAGCAGAGGACTGTTTTTAGTGGCTTTAAGACCGAATTTATGAAATGTTTATGATTCTAAATTATTGATTAAGATTGGCTCCTTAAATAACAGGTTACATATTATGTGTTTTAATAAATAAAACTATGCATTAATATAGCCAAAGTAAAAAAAAATGCTGGGACCATGATTTTCCTGTTAGTAGAGAAAGGCCCAAAAATCTATATTCATGAAAAACACAAAATTTTTCCTGCAACTTCATCAGAATCTGCATGAAATTAAACAGAAAAAACAAGATATTACAATATTCGTAATATTACACTAGTTTACCATTTTTTTTTAATCCTTATATGGAAATGTCACCTAAACTTAAAGTCTGGTGTTAGTTTTGTTGTATAATAAAATTTGATAAAGTAAGAGCAGTTTAAAGTTTCTATTAAATTGCACATGCTAAAACACTAGTTTGCAAGCGGTATGGAAGAGATTGACATTAAGGCGCTACCTAGGCATTAAGGCGTTATACTGTGAACATGCAATTATCTATAAAGCCAAAGTACTGAGAATACTATTAGTGAGTCATCCTTGCAAAAAATTATTATCTACTTAATAAACAGTATGTTTTTAGATTTTACTTCAAATAATTATTTATCTACTCAAAGGTCCAGGTTCGACAGCTATAAGTGTGCCGTTTCCAACTTAAAGCATATTATCTAGCAAACTACCTCCGCTATACCAAACAAATAAAATACGTCTGTGTAGCTAAAACTATACACAATCAATATATGTGAAAATTAAACTACAATTAGTAATCCAAAGTACTTTAAACTAGGTTAAACCTGAGAATTAGGGTTAAATTTGTGTAAATTATTTGTTCTACTTAGTTTGTCCGTACTTTCCTCCCAATTGGTTTGATATAGTGTATCTTGTGCAGACTTCTTCACCTTGTTCAGAAGAAAAGCTTACTTGCACTTGGTCACACTCACTACATCAGAGGCCTCTCACTTTCTAAAAAATTGCAATGCTAATATGTAGAACAAATTTCTGGAAGTGTAATGACTGTTTAATCTGTAAATAGTTTTGAGAGTAAACATGTTCTGTGGATTGAATTGAAATACTAAAGCCGTTTCCTAAACAGGCTAGTTCAAGTAGGTGAAAGTTATGAAATGTGTGATAAAGTAATAATAATTATCTTGGAAAACAGCTTGTATGTCTGGCTTGTAAGCCAGGTTAGTCTATAATCTTTAAATAACGTGAGATCTTGACAAAATTATAGCTGTGGTGCTGGTCCATAAGTCTTGTGGTAAATGATTTTTTTTTAACTAAAACTAGGGTTGTTTTGTTGACAGCATTGAGAGCTATGACATCATTGAAATCGTTTTGTTCACCAAATGTAAACAAACAATATGGCCGTTCACTATTTGACAGCGCATCCACTACACTACATCCCCAGCATGTGCAGCCAATGCGTTGAATGCGGTCCGGAAGTGACGTCATAGCGCAATCATTTTTGGTCAACAAAACGATCGAATGTGCGCATTAGACAGCATTGAGCGCATTCATTGCGTATAATGCTCGTCAACAAAACGCCCCTATTAAATGGTTTGAATCAAGCTCTCATACAATTCCAAAATTGTAATCTAAAAATATGCTATATAGCTTGAATAGTCTTTTCCCTATCTATGTGGAAAAGAAAACTACCAACAGTGAGTCTCCAATCGTAATTTGTATTATCAGTGACATTGTGTTCATCTGGGTAAAACACATGTTTGTACATCATCTGCGTAAAACACATATAAATATGACGTATGGCACACTTAATATCAGATATTTGTGCTAATATTAGAAAAGCATGTTATTAACTTCTTGCTTATTCTTCATTTAAACCATGTGACATGCAATCTACAGTTTTATCAGTGGTAAAATTCCATTCCTTATCTTGCAGATAGTAAGTTAAAAGTTATTCACCAGTTATCGGTTAATTTTAAAAGGATAACTGGGCCAGTTTTTATTCCTTATCATCTCTTATCATTATAATTGTGTATGATTACTTGATACTTCTGTTTGTAGAGTTGTGTCGGTATTTGTTTTTGAATTTTAAGTCTTATTCTGAGTATTAGGAGTTGTTAATTGTGGGGATTCTTGTTTATAATGTGCGATTACCACATGCAGTTTTCTAAGTTGTATCAATTATCTGATAAAAATAGTGACTTTTTAGGGTTCCATAGCTAAAGGATCCAAACAGTCCCTATTGCTGTCACACACGTGTCCATCTGTATGTCTGTCTGTCCATCTGTTCATGGTCTGTCACACAGGTTACAGCCATACAGTTGGAGCTACAGTCTTCAAATTTTCATAGCACGTTGTTGACCCAAATATTGTCAAAAAACTTTAAAATGTTTTTAACTTTTGGGTTTTTGACACATCGCTTTATTAAATTTTTAATTCATTAATCAGTAGCTAATCATAAGTGCCTAAAGGTGCTACGAAAACCGGCGAAAGTGCCGCAATGGTTTACCCATAACAAAAAAACAAAATGGACCGGCTGAAAGCAGTAACGATGCTCTATCAGCTCGCAAAAGTGAGTTGTGGGCTTACTTAAAAAAAAATCTGAATTTGACAATCTTATTCATTTAGATGACCTTAAGTAGGGATTGCAATCCCGCAGCTCATTCAATCCCGCGAGATTGATATGCGTGATTACTCAATCCCGCGCGGGAACACGCGGGATCCCGCATCTTTAAAATCCTACTAATATTATAAATGTGAAAGTTTGTATGTCTAGGTGGATGTTTGTTACTCAATTACGCTTCAACCTCTGTACGGATCGGGATAAAACTTAGCATACATATAGGTTAGGTCCTGGAATGGCATATAGGATTTTTATCCCTAAAAATTCAAAAATTCCTGCAGGAATAACTATGACAGAGTAAAACGAACTATTGCGGCACCCGTAGCATGCTATAGCAATTCATTGGTATAACTAATTTATTAATTAATTGGAGTTAATTAAGGAGTTCCACGCCGATAACCGAATTTAGGGCGGGCGGAGCCGCTGGCAAAGTCTAGTTATATTATAAAAGTAAATTGAAACTACAGATTTTTGTGTAAAAATCAAGTTAACATTTCTTACATTAAGCATCAGAAAGTATTTCCGTTCTATTAATTAAATATAAGTAAATAGTAATCTGTTTTCTTAGATTCTTCTTTGAATGTTTGGCATAGTTAATTAGTTTTGTTTAATTTTACCGTTACTTCTAACAACAGTTTTATATTTTTAATTCAGTCTTATTCATATATAGACTAATAATCAAATCACAACTTTCTCTTAAATTCTATTACTATGATATCAACCTGTGGTGATACATTTTCAAAATACGCTCTTAAGAAGCAAATGGCATTAATTGTATCGCAATATTAAATGCCGGACGGTGAATACGAAAACCAAACACTCGTCACCAACAGAAAGTGTGCAGGCGCAGCGTAATGCCATTTATGAACAACTGAAACGTCGCACTCGTGCCACTCGCGATTTACGCGAATGTTTTAGCGCCAAATTTTTTATTTGCGGGATCCGCGGATCCGCGCTTTGGAGGATTAATAAAAGCAGCGGGATCCCGCGGGAATGCGTGATCCCGTTTTGCGAGATTTTAATCCCTACTTTTAAGTTCCTGCTTAAAAACATACTGTTGTCTGATTGCGGCACTAACGAAAGTAATCTGATCCGGAGGTGGCACCAACGATGCTCTATCCGCTCGAAATAGTGAATTGCGGGCGTACCTACGAAGAAATATATCTGAATTTGACAATACTCTTAGTTACCTATGATTTTGTCTATTTAGATGATTGTGTACTCTCACACAAACTTTGATATCGGTTTGTTTGTAGTTGGCACTAACGAAAATTTTCTTGGTACTAACCAAACAAAATATAATCAGTTACTTTCGTACACTTGGCCAAACGCAAACGTGCATTTGGCCGGCACATTTTGTTTTTTTTATGGCTCAACCATTGCAGCACTTACGCCGGTTTTCGTGGCACGATTAGCTACTGATTTATACATATAAAGTTTAATAAAGACGCTATGGATCAAAAAGTGTGAAGACAACCGGCCCAAAAGCTTTTTTTTTAGTTTTAATTCGTTGTTTATTTTTATGGCACCTACGAAAAATTTTACGAGGCACTAATGAACTGCATATGTCAAATGCGGGCACTCTGTATGGTGCCGGCTTTCTTCACGGGGATTGTATGGGATATATTTCTACTTTTCATGTATATCAATCTAACTCTGGTATACATACTTTGTAAATTTTAATCTTACTGGATTCTTAAAAAGGTGTAAAAAGTAATTTATATAAAATTATTCTTAAAAATTGGAATAAAAAAAAATGTCTAATATTTTTCATAATATGTCTCAAATTTTTGCTTTTTAAACCCGCCGAGATTCAGGTTCAGTAGCATAAAATGGACCGTAAGGTGGGTGAAAAAAAACTTGATAGGAATTTAATATTTTATAATTGGTATATACTTTAATTAAAGGTTTTTTTAATAGTAAGTTGTTACTTTTTTTCAACTAGCTTTTAACACGTTTCACCCGCCCTAAATTCGGTTATCGGTATAGGATTTCAACGGCAACTCCACAATTATAGGAAAAAAAACTCACTCATACTTGACGTTTTCAAGTAGCCTATGTCCTTCCTCGGGACTCAAACTATCTCCATGCCAAATTTAATCTTTATCAAATTAAACTCGACACATAGAAATTTAGGAATGAATTCAAAACAATATTTTGTAATTTTTACGTACCATAAACAAACTTGTGGGTAGTCGAAAATATAATATTAATAATTTTATTTTGTGACGTGTAAAAATATTTATGTTTACTGTACACATCCTACATTAACAGCGGCAAAACACGTCAAAAAAACTGATATGTTTTAACCATATTTAGCCTTAACTTATGAACATTATAGCTTTTGCCCGCGGTTTCACCAGCCCTAAATTCGGTTATCGGTGTAGGATTTCAACGGCAACTCCTTAATTATAAAAAACAACTCACACTGGGACTCAAACTATCTCCATACCAAATTTCATCTTAATCGGTCGTTTCCATGTCACAAATTTCACAATGAAATGATGGTATGATAATAATGGAGTCGCATTCAATGCAGCGAATGTTGAAATCACGTTCGTTCAGTCTTTGCCGTTTAGGAGAAGATCAGTGACACACCAAGTGCAGTGCCACCTATCGGGTTCAATTGTCTTAGCAAACTTGCAGGGACCTATTTGAACGTACACAAAAAATATCATATAATCGTCCCTGCTGTTTATAAGATCAGTGACAAAGTGACTGCAGATTCTCCTACCGAGTACAATTGTGAATTCAAACCTGAAATATAAACATTACCTAACAAAATAATAATAAAAAGCAAAACCCTACCTTGGCAGTCGGGTAAAAAGAAGTAAAAAATTTAATTTATACTTAGAACAACAAATAATATAAACGGGAACAAATAATTTAAAAAAAAAAAAAACTCCATGAACTTTCAACCTGAGAATCTTGTTCTCTTGTTTTCGTCAGTGAAAAGATCTCTGGCTGTTAGCAAATCACACAAACTATCTGAAAAACAGATATTGATGTAGTTCACTCAGTTTTGTGCACGTTGGCGCGTGCCCTTTCGCGGTCCTCTGCCATCTGCATCAAGCTACTACCGGCTGCCCTCTTAAAGTCATCGGCCACTTGGGCGCGAGGGCTTTCCACGCTTTGCCTTCCGATACGTGGTCTGCACTTTAGGACACGTCAGCTCCAACGGCTGTCGGTGCTTCGACACGTATTATTATGTTATTTACAGCAATTTTGTTTAATTTCAATATTTAATTCCAGATGTGTACAAAAATAAAGAATTGCCTGAATCAATCAGCCACGCATCTTCTGCGTTTACAAGACAAGGAAGCTCTGGAAAGCAGGGTGAGACTCGACTCAAGATGGAAAAATGCCTCATTGTCTCCAAAGTTACCAGATATGAATATGAAAAGTGAGTGTATTGTATTATTACATTTTAATAACAAAAAGTGCTTTAACTTGTCATCCGGTATTTTAACTGCACAATGAAAAAAGTAGTTCTAAATCCACGCGTATATCCTGCAAAATAGAAATAGTCCAAAAATAAATAATGGTTGTAACTACCTGCATTGTTTTTGCAAGAACACTCTTTATGAGGAAAGGAGACTTAAGCCATAGTTAACCATGCTGGCCTAGTGCCAGTGGCTACACGATTCAGTTTGCAAGGCTTAACAACTGCTCTCTTGTGACACCTAGGACCGACCCGGCGACGGTTTAACGGTAAACAGCGAAGTGCTGACATCCCCCCCGAGAGCGACAACCCAAGCCGAGGCTTCCCCCGCGGGGAGCCCTTGAGCGTTGGGCGCTATATGGGCTGAGGTTCCTTCAGATTCTTGCCTCAAAAAGCCCGGTGAAGCAGTAATGGCTGCAACAGTCAACTGCAAAGTAAGTCAGAAAAAAAGCTGACTTCTTACTCTGCACTTCGTCTAAAATAAAATTAATTCATAAGATTTTTAGATATTCGCAATAATTTCCAATCTACGGAACCCTAACTTAATACCTACACGCACTTAGCCGGTTTTTTAAGCCTTCCGTAGTTAATATCGGTATCTACTTAATATCTTTAAATATAAACGTTTGTTAGTCTCACAAAAACACCGACCGATTTGGATAATTATTTTTTTGTCGTCTTCGTTATTTTTTGGTTTATATGTCAGAAAAAAACGGTCTAGTGTGAGTCGGACTCGCGCACTAAGAACAAACCGATTGGATTGAAAAGCCATTGCCTAAAAATGTATGAACAGGTGATGAAAATTTTATTTTCTTCCGCCAGAATGAAAAATGAAAAAATTTAAATGATATTTAGTTCATAATTAGAAGACTATATTGGAAGTCTATATTAGAGATAGATAGAGAGAGAGATAGAGAGATAGATAGAGAGAGAGAGAGAGATAGAGAGATAGATAGAGAGAGAGAGACAGATAGATAGAGAGAGAGAGATAGAGAGATAGATAGAGAGAGATAGATAGAGAAAGAGATAGAGAGATAGATAGAGAGAGAGATAGAGAGAGAGAGCAACTTGGTATTTTTCTCTCTTAATGCGATCGTGACTATGCGGGACGAGGCATAGCCGAGGCTTGTATAGTGCTTTTCTCAAACATACGTGTAAAAAAATAATTATATTGTATTGACAATAATAAAAATAGTTCAGGTAATTTGTCCGCGAATTCGCCGCGTTGAAATGTCGATTTCTTTTTTACTTTTTTAAATTAATTTAATGGCGCATTATTTTTGTTGTGGCAGTCCGAAATCTAAATAAACTTGATAACTAATGAGTAGTTATCAATGTTAATGATATGGCTTTAAAGTTCATACAATTTTCAAATTTCTTATTTTACCGCTTAAGCGCTCGAGTGGTCAAATATCATTGTGGGTCGCTCTCTGATGCTCTCGGATACTGCAAGTACGATTTATCCCAAAGAAGCTTGTGCAAGATATGGTCACATATCGTAGCATGTTTGACAAAATATATTATTTCCATCTATGTGGCCATTATATAATATTATTGCGTAGGTCTCGCGTGCGTTATCTTTTATACGTAATGATAAAGGAAGTGCATTATTTCCCGCACTAAATATATTAGATATTGTGTAGGAAAATAACTGGTATCGAAGCAGTTCAGGAAAATAACTGTTATCTAAATAGTGTTACATACTCTTATATTATGTTTATTATTTTTTTTTTTAATTAGTGATTTTGAGTGATAAAAAAAATATTTGAAATATACTACATTTCAAGTATATAATAAAACAAAGTGTTTATATTATCTTTGGAACATAAACAATTAAATGGAAATTTTAATATTTAACCTAATAAAAATGTTTTTGTTGTGTACATAAAGTACATTTTTACATGCTTCTGAAATACTGTCACAGCGTTGTTTTATGCATGTAACTATGTGAAGTGCAACAAACTTATCTGACCAGTGTACCTTGTGTGAGTTTTTGCGTGTTTGTAACTCTACTATCGCGTTCGCGTATTCATTAAGAGTCCTATGAGAATAAAAATGTCTCAAAACGCGTCCGCTAGAAGCGCTCCTGCATTTCCATACATATATTTCGTTGACGCGGTGATAGTTGCGTTAAAAACTCACACTAGGCATACAGGTCAGAAACTGTTGTTACTCTATATGTATGTGGTATTCTTATTCCGTCGTATCATCCAAACGGCTTAATAGATTTCGATTATTCGAATTGTGGGATTTATCGTGACTGGTCCAGTATCATACGATAGGTACTACAGTGCAACAAACTTTTCTGACCTGCTTTGTGTGGTCGCAAGAGTTATTGTAAGTTCACAACATTTCGTTTTATTTTTTGACCACCAGGTCAGAAAAGTTTGTAACACTATAGATAGTATTAAAAATATAACAAAATAATGGTATGTTTCTATATTTTAAGTCGTCTCTCTGTGCAGTCTTAGACTTGTTTTTTAATTATTAGTAATTTAGTAATTGTAGATTTTATTATAAGTAAAGTAACTATGCAAAACACAGACCACTTTTTGTCACTAGATTTGTTTATTTGAATGCATAATGATTTAAAAATATGAAAAGATATTTCATAATTAACAGAAATTATGTGTCACATTCAAGAGGTAGCTTACGTAACGTGTAAAGCCCCTGTATGTTAATTTTTTTTACAGGTTTTGGATTTATGCAACAAACCGAAATAAAACCTAATAAAATAAAGTTCCATACAACTATTCCTTGTTCCAATTTAAGGGGCTACGCTGCATCGAAAATTGTAGTTGTATAGATACCACAAAATTTAATCTTTGATATGTATTTCGCGCATGTAATGAACTTCTGGTAGCAACAAAAAAAAAACTACTGGACCAACTTCACTCGATCGTTTGTATATGATCTTCAATGTAACCTCTGATTATTCATTTTTATTTTCGTCTTTATAAGTACCTAAGTAATTGATATTTTATACTGAGGATAACAAGTATTTAAAAGTTCTAGTTGTCCAGTTTTTAGTTTCTTCATTATTAATTATATCTAAATACTGAATGCAAAACCTTATTGTTTTCCAGACGGTAAGTATTTTAATTGATGTGCCGCTCACGTCAAAAAAATATAAGTTTATTTTGTAGTTGCTTTCTCCTTCTTTGATGCGTGACAGCGCAGTTTTACAAAACCGCACAGTGCGTGACCGTTTACGTTCTAAGTTGTAATGAAGAATACTTTGAATTCTACCATGGTGTATAATGTCACAAAGTCCTACGTATAAGCTGTTATTAGTGTCAAAAATGACGAAAACCAAATTTCCTTATTATAAATTAGTTCGCAGCCAGTCAATTCTACAATAATAGAGGTCAGTGTGTATATCTGACAAGCGTTTGCACGTTGTTTTATTACTTCTAGAGATATGAATGTTTAATAATAGACATATAATTCTTGACAGTGAAATGTAAATATCCGTATTGCGTCATTTAACAGGCGCACAGCCTTATCTATACGCCAAAATGGTCAAAGCTCTGAAAAAAAACAATTGATAATCATGAATCCTTTTGCAAGCCAACAAGCCCCATATTATAATACAAACTGGGCATTTCTAGACATGGTGGCCAGTAGTGTTGTTATACACAAGAAATAGTAGCTTTAGTCCCATCACAACTCCAGGAATCATAGATAGGGTCTGACGCGGCAGCTCTTGGTGCAGAAGCCCGAAAGAGTCCGAGCAGAGCAGCAAGTATCGCCAAAATTAATATTTTATTTTTCAATAAGTTTACATGTCATATTAACCTATCATATATTTGACCTATCAACATGATCTAAATAATTTTAATTTGTAGAGACTACTTAAGCCTACCCTAATTACTCGTCAATTAGCCTACTTATAGTTGTGATGGTTTTCCTTTTTATTTGATTAAGTATATGTATATACTACTGCCGTAAATTTTGCACTTATCCACAAACCACCATTTAACTCGGTACACTTAACTATAACTACCTAAACAACGACACCACACATTATGTGATAGACGAGAAATTCATCTCCACTTTACGGGTAGGGGGAAGTCATAATAAAATTTATACTGAAACTAGTTAAGTTACACCGCTATTTATATAAATTATCGAATACTTAAGTAAATTCAAGACGGTACCTGTATCTCACTAACTAGAGCTGCTACAAAAAATCTGAGGGTAGATTAAATCAGCGCACCCATATTAGTAAACAACCATAGGAAAACTTTATGCAACATAAAAGAGTTCGATTTTGTTTTCCTGTGTTACCATTGATTAATTGGTTATATAATTAGGTACTTTTGCCCTTCCCTGCCCTACCCTTCCTACTCCCATCCATACATATTCCATTAATACGCGAAAAATCCATACTCTGAATAATACAAAGAAAGAGGCAGCGGATTTGTAAGTTTGTTTATAATTCTTACACTATTAGAAAGGTATATTATTTTAGGTGGTTAAGCTATGTTTTTTCTGATAATTTTAGGGTTTAGGGACGGAGTAATAATGTTTGATTATTTAAATACTTCTTGAGAGTATGTTTATTTTAGTATTCGAGTTGTAAAAGCCAGCTTACTGAAACAATCTCTAATGGAAATAGACTTAAGAGAATACGATCCGGAGCGCTTCTCAGCGTGCTTCATACAAATAAATTTCGTATTTATTTTTGACACTTGCTGACCAAACACCATGAAATTTTGAAGACATGTTCTAGTAATAAATATATAGGTCTGCAGTGTGCCAGTTTTCTATTAAATTTATATCCCCGCACAGGACAAACATTTATGTGATTATTCTAGGTATTTTGTACTTATAATCTGTGTGTTTTGATAAGAAAAAAATATATTTTTTTACCACTTGTCTGGTAACCATGTATGTCTTACTTTGTTTGGAACCAAACGGCGTGGTTTTCAAAATGTTAACAACATTTTTCCGCGACTTCGTATGCATGCATCGTGTCTCAGGCTATGCTGAACGGTTTTCAATGAAATGAGGCCTAGATTTTAAGTTGAACCCTAAGATATCAAATAGCAGAATAGGCCATAGGCTGTGATAACCACTTGCCCATCAGGTAGATTGTTATAGCTGGTATGCCAACTAAGTGGAAAAACACGTCAACAGAATTCGTTGGTAGGTTTGCGCGATATAAAAAACAGACTGACAAACAGACAAAAATTTTGAAAAATAATTATAATTTGGTCTAAAGATTTCAAATAAATCTATTCCAATAAATTAAAATGGTAAGTAAATGAACCTTTTTCTTATGTACATCTCTGTTACAGTGTTATGCATAGATATCAGTCTTGTACCTACATTTTCATATCACAATTTCTTTGTCAACAATCGTACCTTATCTATACCGATATTAATCATTTACCCCACGTCAAAGTTAATTAATGATATTTTTTGCAAACACGTTCAATAAATACTTGTTTATCATAAATGGTTTGTCCTCCACCTTCACACGCCCAGACCATACAGTACGTCGGTTTATCGACATTGCCTCCGCGTACGTCATTGTGTGACATAGTATAATTTGGACACAGTAAGGAAACCTACAATTCTAATTCTTAGAAAGGCTATGCGTGTGTTTTTAATGTTCCACGGACAAATAAAATGGGAATGCACATAGTTTCGTCGTGTTTGTCCGGATACCGACTATGTGACTTCCAAGATTATAATTCTGCCATCTTTTAATCGATTCTGGTTGTGTAATGTAATTAATATAATATTTTTAAGGGTAGGTCTTAATATTTTGATAGGGATGACCCTACTGTGTGGGGTGTTATTATTTTAATAGGTGTTCTGCAAATGCATTTGAAGGTGTTGTTGTGGGGTATTTCAGTTAGGTGTATATCTTGCGAGTTATTTGTATTCAAAGTCGTTTATTAAGCATAATAAGGAACCGAAGACTAAAAGGTGCTTCAGTTCTTTGTAACCAATCATAAATTGTAAAGATATTTATATATTGTCGATAATTTTGTTGCTGTTGCTAACGCACGCGAATATCTTTATTCTTTAATGACCTTAACTCTACTGTGAAAGTGTTTACAACTCTTTTATCATGAATTTTCTTACTAAATACCTAGGTATTATTATTCATATTATACAAACCAAATTTCTACTCAGGATGTCAATGGTATTTTTTTATTTTACAGAAACTGCCACGAAAACCTATCAGATCATGATTTGGAAAGGCTACTTCGAAAGCGAGGGTCGGACTTCGACGCCATGTTGCGGACGCATAGGGAGCAGAAGGCATTCGAAGAAACTGTTGCCAAAAGTTTGACTGATATGGGATTAAAGGTTGAAATGGCTACCAGGTTAGTCTTATTTAGAGATTATTAGGTTAAACCCGATTCTGTTTTTTTGTTTAATTTATAAATTTAATGAAACTAATTAAAACTTCGTATGTAAAGAATTTGATTTGCTTTACCTAATTGGAAATGGGGTCTGAAATTTCGAATGCGAGATTACTAAGGTAAGTGGGTTTCATATGTTCTGTCTTTGTTTGCACATTACATTTATAATTATAAATCATCAAATAAATATGTGGCTATATTTGACTTATGGCCAAAAATGTACAAAAAATTACGTTTCGTTATGAGAAAAAGAGTTTGTAAGAAAAATGTATTAATTTAGTTTTTGTATGTAACACTTTTTAAGCAATAAAAAAATCAAGGACATACACATTTGTAAATAGAAAACACCCACACTCAAAACAAACACAAATGTACATCAAATGTGTGTCATGTGCGGGGATCGAAACCGCGGCCATCGAATCAGCAGGTAGATACAATTACCAACAGACCAACTTATTATGTACGGAACCTTCTGTTGACTGCTTTTTTTATTAGTCTGTCAATTTGCAGGATGACCTACAACGAAGAATTAATAAATTGGTGCGACTTAGTGGTGCCTATTGGAGGAGATGGCACATTTCTTTTGGCTGCATCAAAGGTCAGAGATAACAAGTATGTCCACAATCCTTTTTTATCATTTATCGCATCATATATGTTTACATTTGGCGGATTAAGGTTATAGGAGTAGGAAGATTTTAGTCCTAGTCTGCCCCACAACAGACTGGGCCACAGGGGCGCCGACTTTATAAAACTATTGGGGTCTGTGGCCTATGTGGTGTAAATACTATATAAATGTGTTCATAAACGCCATTTTACACCGTGTTTCAATACTTTTCTCTCTGTTTGTTATGTTGAATACGAACGAGGTAGATATTGTTCAGAATTATATAGGGTTTTCTGAACGCATTCCGCCAATAACTTAGCCACTGAAAATTTCTTTGCTGACATTTGACAGTTTATTTCACCGATGTCAAAAGAAGGGTTGTAGGGAGTGTACTACTCAAAGTATTTTTTTTTTAAATTTAAGTTAGGTTTTTACAAACACTTTTGAATCGTCAAAGTTATGAAATACTATTTTTTGCAGAATCTATTTTTAACATCTTCTATATAACAGAACCTACCCAAATCATCAATCAAGAAAGTAAGACAAGTAACCTATACCGTTTCAACTTTAAGACATATCTATTAATTTATTCCAGCAAACCTGTGATCGGTTTTAACAGTTCCCCGCATAAGTCAGTTGGTCGTCTCTGTTTGCCGACGTGGTGTTCTAACGACGTGAAAGGAGCGCTACATGCGTTAAAAGAGGTAATGTTTATTTTATTCGTTTAATTATTAGAATTAGAATTAGAAAGCGAAAGGCAGAAAGATCGCGATAGAGGAGGCCAATGTCCAGTATTAAAATATATTTACAGAAAAAGTTTATAAGTATTTGTATACGTCATCTGGTTTTCATAATACAAGCTTTGCTTGGTTTGGGACCAGATGGCGCTGTGTGATATGTCCAAAAAATATTATTACTATTGTATATTATTTAATATAGACTGATATAGGTCTAATTAGATCAGTAGCTCTATTGAACTATAAGTGATTAATTTGTTGGTTCCTCTTTTTGGAGTTAAATTTACCTAACTGAACGGTTTGTCCTAAGTGTAAATATTGGAGGACACCTTCAAGGCTATCGATCCTAACCAGGATTGGTTAAATGGAATTGGACATAATCGTCTTATCCATGTTATTTTAAACCGACCTGTTCGGATGCTTTACTGATACCAGCGTATTTTATGATTAGTTTAGATACGTTTTGTGTGCATTTTTTTATGAATTTTATATTATAATAATAGTTTAATAGGTCTTACCATGATACGATTTATTTTGTCTGGTATTTCGACTCAGTCACGAAAATCTTATTTTAATAGT
The DNA here is from genome assembly GCA_946406115.1 of Apoda limacodes. Classification (NCBI taxonomy): domain Eukaryota; kingdom Metazoa; phylum Arthropoda; class Insecta; order Lepidoptera; family Limacodidae; genus Apoda; species Apoda limacodes. The sequence goes on from OX291540.1 coordinate 47,919,286, forward strand.
ACATTACTGCCGCGATTTGTAATGAATGCGTTGCTGGCCGAAAGCGCGGCCTAGCGCAGCTCTAGGCCATCACAGCACTGTCAATGTTGTAGCCCTTGATAGGCAATTGGAATAAAAAGCCTTAATAAGCGCGGACAGCAAGAACTGCAATGATAATTAAGCTTGAAGGCCTAGACTAGCTAAGCTAAGCTTATCATTACATACAAATGCTTCTCTCAAATAATTCGAGTAATTAAAATAAAACCAGATTAGAAGGTCAACTTTGCTCGAAGGAGGTTGTCAATATAATTATCACATTACGAGCATTTATGAGTAAAAGAATTAATTACAAATTTATTTTTTTGCAGGGTCGATTCAGTTGGATGCGTCGCTCTAGGATACGCACTACTGTTACAGGAGAGTCTAAACTCTTGGAAACCATTAATCCTGTTGATTTACACACAATGCATCATGTCAGGTACGTAAAAACAAATTTTGATATTACACTTAAAAATTCAAAAAATCTGGTTCAAAAGTAAAAAGCAAAAAATAAGTTATGATTATTTCGAATTTTTATGTTGATCCGAAGCGAAGGACCAAAATTAGTATAACAGGGTCTCACAATTGTTTCTTTATTTCAGGTATCCACAGTTAAACGACAGCCCAGAATTGTGCACGCCACAGACCCAATCCAACCATGAAAACAATTCTGTACTCGACACCAAAGTGCTGCCATACTTAGCACTTAATGAGGTATTAAAATAATAATTTTAAATTTTTTTTCCAATTTTAATAGCCTTAAACATTTGTATTTCCCCTTTCCCCACTAATTTCACCTTTAGTTCTTTAAAAAACTTAGCCACCGAGCGGAAGTGCTTAGCACTTCAGTGACAATGCCATCGAATTTAGAATGGGCATCAGTTTATCACAACTGGTTTTTTTTTTTATATTATACTTAAATAAATAATTTTATTCTTAGGTTATTTTTAGGTTTAGGACTTAGGATATATACCTTGATTTTTAATTATATGGACTAAAGTGACATTTTGTGGGTTGCCACCTTATGCTAACGTAAAAATAGTGTTGTACCTGAATGATTCAATCTTTTGTTAGGTTCAACTTATTGTTGATTCATTATTTATATAATAAATGAGGTCTTAAAAAAGGTCCCAAGTGTTATAGGGTACATAAAATAGTCAAGCGCGAGTCGAAAATAAAAATAAATAATTAAAAAAACGATAAAAATTAAGAACTAAAAAGACATAAACAAGTGTATTTAAAACAAACTAAATATTTTACTACTAGACTTTGCCAGCAGCTCCGCCTGCCCTAAATTCGGTTATCGGCGAGGAACTCCTTAATGACGTATACTAATTTGCCAGCGGCTCCGCCCGCCCTAAATTCGGTTTTCGCGACTGTGATTTACTCCTTGATTACACTAATAAAGTTTGCTATATCAAGCTGTAGCTATAGCTATAGTTCGTTTAAGCTCGGTTATAGATATTCCCGCGGGAATTTCGGGATAAAAAGTAACCTTTACGCTATTCCAGGACCTTTTGCGATTGAATTCGCTTACTTGCTGTTTTCTTGAAAAATCAATTTACTATGCTGCTCTCAGTGCCACACAATTGCTAAATTTGCAAGCCATTGCGTATTATAAAAACCGACCCCATATACACATAGGATTTATTTCATTTTTAATTTCTTAATTATAACACGAACAGCTTATATGTTAAGGTCGTCACAGACGTAGCTATAATCGTTATATTAATATGTAAAACAAAAAATTTGTACCCCTTTCTACAAAAATTACGCGAACGTACGAATACCTATGAAAGGCACAGTTAAAGTTCATGTGGAGAAGAGTGCAAAAAGCTAATATTTTTGTATAATATGCATTAGAAATAAATTAAATTCATAAAAAAACATTACACACACTACCACTACCATGCGTTCGACACACACACACACACCACTCGTGTAATCCTACTAATATTATAAATGTGAAAGTTTGTATCACTGGATGGATGTTTGTTACTCAATAAAGCTTCAGCCACTGGACGGATCGGGATGAAACTTGGCACACCTATAGATTACCTAATTCTCACTTCATCCGAGACAATTTCGTATTAGAGATTATCTGGAAGACACCATCTCGACTGTAAAATTTCGATCGTCGACATCATTTTCTCGTTTGCTGTATTCTCACTATTAATCGAAACAACCTTCGCACAAATGTCGTTCGAAGCGATGAAATGTTGCCATTGTAACCGGTTACGCTGCGAGGTACGGTCCGTTGCACAGTTTATAGCCTTTTTAAAAAACGCCTACTCTAATATGCCTCTTTTGATATATTAACAAAGGTATCAGTGACTACATAATGTTTGAAGCAACATTTTACTTGTGTTCCATCATTATTTATAAGGAAATAATAAGCATAACTAAGTTTGTAAATTAAATCCCTATTTCGTGAAATTGCTATAATCTTTAAACGAAACGTATTTGCTCATAAATAAAAAAAAAAATCCGTTTGTTTTTGTTGACTGTTTTATTTGTTTATTTAGTTGAGAATTTTAAGTTATTCTTACTTTTCCAAGGTGTTATTGTGCTAAATTTTTCTCACATGAAATTACCATTTAGTATTATCAAAATACTACCGCAGCACTAAACATGGCGGCGCCGGACCTCAAACATTTTTGTCAGTGTATGTGATGTAACCTAGTGTTTGTAATGATGGAAATCAATAGAAATAAAAGAATATTATTGTCATGGGTGACTTTGATAATTGCGAAAATCGGTCAATCGATCAATTGAGAAAAGACTAATAATGTATTATGGATATAATAAAGGTAAAAAAATATCATAAGTATTTCTTCCGCCTACATTTTAGACATTTACTTTAGATTTTAGAATATATAGCTAACGCTAAGAGTAGATTTAATGTTGAGAACCCAATTATTTTGAACTAAATTTGTCATGATTCGATGCGAGATGGTCCCGACCACTCGAAGCAGTTCGAAAGGCTAGCGTTCGATAAATATCGGATTCGACTTTAACAGAATTTTTACATTCTCGTTCGAGAAAAGTTTAAATTCGTACTTTATTTTGAATTCGTGATCAACTCGATCGCGTGAGATTTGGCTCCCACAAATAGTACATAGACTACTTTTTATCCCGAAAAATTCAAAAATTCCCGCGGGAATAACTATAACCGAGCTTAAACGAACTATAGCTAATCGTGTAAATTAAGGAGTTCCACGCCGCCGATAACCATTTTTAGGGCGGGCGGAGCCGCCGGAAATATCTAGTTTAATATATGAAAATATTTTAATAACTATCGCCGCTGTGCACACTTGCTTTGGGTAGTCGCAACGAGTGATTCGTTGAACTACAACTACAACACTATGAGCTAGGCTTGCAACATTTTTAAAAAAAAGGTCGATTGCAGCTGTCATTTTAGTCTATATAATTTAAAAACAAGGTTTAGCTATATGATTTTTGGAACAAAGCACCTTGTACTTTAATTTAAGAATGTGGATAAACTGAAAAAGCGGCACTTTTTTCGCAACACCGCTAATTCACAGCCATGCCATGCATGCATCTATGTGCGGATTTCTATGTCTTTTGACCTTTTTGACGCTTCTTGCACATATTAATATAAATGCGAACGTGTTTCTTTGTCAGTTAGGCTGAAGCTCTGACCCGATTATAATAAAACATGATGAGAGAAGAACATAGCTATTTAAAAATGTCAAGTGTGAGTCAAATTAGCCTAGTCAGGGTAAATAAGAAATACAAACAGACTTTCACAAATATGTGCTATTTACGATTAGGATAGATACGTATAAAAATCAAATTAAATTTATATAAAAGAATAGATCATAGAAACATTTGATTTAAATATAGTCAAGATTTTACTTTAACAATCTTTATTACTATGGAACCGACCATTCCGATCGTGACGTTAAAGTCCCCGACAGCAAAGAAATTAGCAGGTACACTTATTATTGTATTCGTTCGTACCATTGAGTACATTACAGTACTTATGCACTCGTTTTTGGTTTCTTACCATAGTTTATTTAGTTAAAATTGCAAAATTGTCAGTATAAAACTATGAATGAATAAAACACTGTTATAAATGAAAACACAAGCTCGTAAAAAGCCCCATTTGCTTCCCAACCACTAAGGCAAAGGCAAAGCCTTGAGCAACCTAAAGGTCCGTAATTGCTAAAGTTGTTGAATAAAATAAGATACATTAATTATTCTTCTTTCAACGTGTTTTTCTTCCGTTTTTTTTCTTCTTCCGTGAATAGCTGAACAAATAACAGTTTATGAATTGTATTAATAATTAATATGCTAATGCCAATTTTTTTAGTTTTGGTGAGCTTTTCAGCACTGCATAAAAATCAGTGTATTGGTTGTTTGATTAGTTAATCTGAACTAAGAACGAACAAAAACTACTGTCTTTTTTTTTAATTTTTAATGCACAAAATAGTTTTTTTTCATTTTTATAATTAAGTAATTTTTAATGTGTGTGCCCCCCCCCCCCTTTAACTTCTAAAATAAGAGAATAATAAAACTAAAAAAAATATTTGATGTACATTACCATGCAAACTTTCACCGAAAATAGGTTTGAACGAGATCTAGTAGGAATTTTTTTTTAATACGTCATAACCGCAATTTACTTTTCATTCAATCAACTCAAATATAAAAATAAAAAAAAATATATTTTTTTGTTTTTGTTTATAGAGTACGTAGATGGTGGCAGGTACGGAACCCTCGGTGCGTGAGTCCAACTAGCACATGGCCGGTTTTTTGTATTTTTAATGAATTCAAGAAAAAAAAAATACGCTAAATATTAGGTTACTTTGATGCATCATAGCAATGAAAAGGAATAATTGCCATTTTACTTACAAAGAATTGTACAATATAACTATTTTTGTATTTTTTTCAAAAAATACAAACGTTTTACATATTTGAAGAGTGCCTTTCACTTTCTCTTGTGTCTTAATTTTAAATAGATATCATTATCAAATTAATAGGATATATCTATCAAGATATTCTACCTACATTTTGTTATTTTAATTCAAAACGAAAAGTGTTATCAAAATTTTGGTTCTAGAGAAGCAAGGAGAATATATTTAGGAATAATATATGTTTTACTCAAAATATATAGGTAATAGTTATGTCATATTTTATAGCATTTCAAAAATACTTAATCAACGATTATTTTCGGGAAGGCTTTTAAAGTGAATCCAAGGTATTTTTATTCATACGAACTTAATAATATCAACGTAGACGAACAGTGCGTTTTTATCCGCTGAATTCTTTAAGCAATAGTGCCTTTTTCTAAGGACTATTTTACAAACATTTTTATTTCGAACTATAAACTTAGTCTTATCAAAATCAATAAGCCTATTTTACTTAGGGATAGTGTTACTTTCTATATTATTTACGGTTCTTCGGTTAAGTAGCTGCAGAGATTACCCCCGTCATACAAACAATCACACAAACAAATTCTACCTCTATAATGCAATTTGACTCCCAGTATAGATCTTTGATTATAAACATGCGATACTCCGAATGTGTTACCATATAACGTTATTTACCGCCTGTACAAAAAGTATATATATTCATGAAATGTCCGTAAATCATAAATATACAACCAGAATTTTAGTTGATTTAAATAATTAACCAAATAATTAACCAAAGTGGCAAACAAGCTTATTGTTGTTAGCCACTTTCGTGGTAAAAAGAAGCGTATTTTCAATGACTGTTTCTTTTTTGTAGGTGTTTATAGGAGAGAGCGTGACGTCACGGGTGTCGCTTCTACAAGTACAGATAGATAAGGGCAAATGGACACACACGAAAAGTTCAGGCTTATGCGTCACCACTGGAACGGGGAGCACTTCATGGCATTTCAGGTAAGACTTTTTATTGGGTCAGTGTCGTAGACATACTAGAAGAGACTAGACCGCACGATTTACAGAGGTGGCCGTTAGTAAAGGTGATAAAGGCAAAATAAAGAGATAGCTGCATATGGGACCCCTCTGTCTTTGTTTAATAAAACTCAAAGTACGCAAAATACATGCCGGCACGTAAGCCTAGCGATGACCTTGAATGCGCAGAATTCATTTTATACATGTTTCATGTTGGGGCACGGGGTGCGAGGGGGCACTTCCTTTCAAATAGGGGTCACAAAACTGGTTTTACTGAAATTAAAAAATTTGGATGAACCGGGTTTACACACATTTTAATTTTTATTTTGAATCATTTATTATGTTTAAGATTTGTCAGAATCGAATTTTATTCTATTATACATACATTTCAAAAAAAAATCTACATGTATATAAAAATGTATTTTTTTTCGTTTGTTTCTACAATAGATATATAATCTAATTGCCCTGAAACTTTCGTTAGTTTTAGTGCACATGACCAAATTTCGAATTCGAAAGTAACTAAACCCTGATCCACTGCATTAAAATCGTAAAATCGATTTTTTTACATACCACCGGTTTAATGACCTCAAGTTATGACGCGTTATAGACTTCATCATTATGTAAACTGTGGCGGCCACAAATTTATTCAAATAAAATTATCAGGCCAGAGTTTTGCAGTATTAATATTTTATTTACTATTGTGTGTTGTACTGTGTTTTCCACAAAATTATTATTATTTCGACAAACGAGAGAAATGTTTTAAATTTCGTTTTAATTTCAAAGCGAGAAAATAGATAAAATTTTAAATAGGTTAAAAAACAAATTAAATGAAACAACAAATATAACATGTAGTGCAATAAACTTTTCTAACCCAATGCGTGGTCAAAAATAACATATCACTAAAGTCACCATATTGAAATGATGTGAACTACGACACTAGCGACCAAACACCCAGGGTCAGAAGGGTAGAAAAGTTGTTTGCACTTTACATTATCTTGTAATTACATAAAACCTTGAATTGCGACAGTTGTTTATTTTGAGACCGTCATCCATAGCATATATATTAAAAAATATAGTTTTGCCTTGTCCATCTGTTCGTATCGACGCCCCGGTGCAATAATCCAGTAATGTACCTTTTTTATTATTGCCTGGGATTTATGATTGCAATTTTTTTCAGATTTTTCATTAATACTTTATGAAAAATATCTCCATGTAATTTTTATTGCACGGAACTTAAACTGCGTATTTACGCGATCTAGCTAAAAGATCTACATAAAAGGTTATAATAAAAATATCTGCTATCATCAATTAATAACTGTTGCGTGCGCGACAGTACGTCTCCACGTTTCTTTCACCGCTAGACTTATGTGCCGCGGCCTACAACTGAATGACGCTTTAGCGACTAGATTAAGACAGAGTGTTTGTCTTGCGCGTTGCCGAACCTGCAAAAATCTAATAACTTCTTTCTTGAAGAATTCCATACTGTAGTCCTTAGAGAAAACCTTGGCAGGGAGCTCAATCCACAACCTAAGCGTTCGCGGGAGGAAGTTTCTCTGAAACAGCACTGTACGTCCCTAATGGCTCTCACCCAAGATCAGGGTAGACCGTTTTCTTAATATTGGTGGGGCCGTATGATAGATATGATAGCTGGCAACTAAAACATAAAACGTGCAATTTGGTCGAGTGACAATAGTCTTAACCGGTATTCCTGTTTTAAGAACAAAATTCAGTAAAGAGATAAACTAATTTAAACGGAGAAAATAGGCTTCTTGCTTGTATTTTTTGTTCAATTCAAAGTTGAAAATTGGTAAAAATAGAAATCAGCAGTTTTTTAAAGTTACTTATTTAAAAGTTAAGTTGTTAGTAAAGTAAGACACCAGTGTATCTAGACTAAAGTGGCTTTATATATGTCCCACAAGTTATAAAGATTTAGAATAATAAGTGGAAAAGTAAAAGGGTAAAATAAAAGTTCTTGACCAACTTTTAGAAGTAAAGTATGGATTGGAAAGTTTTATTTTCCTTATTTTGTTTGTCCTTAGCATAAATTGTCTGCGCACTCAGTCTGTTCAGCAGTTGATGAAGATCTTGTCGGAGGACTACGGAGTCAAGGTGGACACCACTCTCGAGAAGGCGAGGGAAGTCGCTGAGAGATACAATCAGAAATTAATGTTTGCGCCGGGTAAGTTTTTTTATGAGGTGTAATTAATAAAATTTGTTTTTATAGCATGTTTAGGGTTGTAATTTTAATGAAAACCTTAAGTTTTTAGGGTCCTGTAGCGAAATGGCTAAAGCGGAACACATAGTTCCGCATGTCCGATCGTCCATCCGAATGTGACGTTATTATTTCCCCCATATTTGCATTACGATAAAATTTTGTAGAAATGTGTATATGTTTTGCATAGAATTGAAAACCACCATACAGTTGCCCGTAGTTCCCATGCTAAGTTCGGTTATCGGCGTGGTATTCCTACGGCAAATGCTTGATATAGTAATGAAGTAGGCCGTAGCAAGATTTGTGTGGTCGACTCAAGTAAGCGGTAGAGAGTGTTTTTACTGCGTATATAGAGTGATGCTATTACTCATAGTTATGTTCCGTTTATGTTTTCAGATTCTGAACAACTGGCGTATTCGGTGCGGGAGTATATAACATTCGAGGAATGGCCAACGCCGCGCGGGCTGCGAGTAAGGGACAGAGCGGACGCTGTGAGAGTCAAGTCGCATTGCATCGACGCTGGTGAGTTTCATTTTCAAACTGGTGTATGTTGAAGCTCTTTAGAGAAAGAAGGCTTTGGCCATATTCCATCGTGTAGGCCCATTGCGAATTGGAAGACGTTGTGGAAGTAGTAAACACTTGACTAACAAATTTTTAAGCTGCTCATAAGGGCTCTGACTTGGCTAAACGACTGCTGTCATAAGCAAGGAGCTCAAAAAATGTACCACTAGTCGGTCACCCATCCAGTTACTGTCCTCGCCTGATATTGCTTAACCTCTCATTGTTACCATAGACGAATTATTATAACTGTATATATTTTTGAACTATATATATATTTTTGTTAATAGGTCTAGTGGTAGATGGTAGTGTGTCATTCCCCTTTAACGATGGCGCTGAGGTGCTGTTAGAAATACTTCCTGAAGACGCATTAATGACTGTTCAAATGGACGACTCACTGCCGTTCTGACTTTAATCACACTCAAGCCACTCCACACAAATATCAACGAACGCTAATGACGTGTGTATCCGCTAATGTGTGCGTCAACTCCGCTAGCGGTCACGGGATCGCCACAGAAGTGCGGCGGCGTCGACTTTAAAAAAGCGGTGCAGAGTGGCCATACTGTGCTTTGAGGGAGGAAATGTATGCGAGGAAATCATAATAATAAAACTAACTATAAGTCACATTAACTCCACAAACATGACATGTTCGTGATTTCTGGCACATATTACAAAATAAAAAAAAACGCGCCCGAAAACTAAACGGAGAGAAAGTACTCATTTACATAAACAACCCTAAAAAAGCGAAAAAAAGGATTTCAGTGAAGTTAAAACTTGATGACTGAATTTATGCATTTTATAGGTATTGAAGTTTCAATTGATGTGTGCTTTCAACCGGTTTAGTATTTGGGCGGAGTCTTTGCTTAAGAGGCATATAGTAAAGGTTTAAAACAGCTGATTGAAAAAGGTCATTCACCTGTTGAATCAACGATTTTTAACGACATGCCTCTTAGTTAAGGTCTGCCCCGCCTTTGATAAAGCAGCTTCAGTAGTAGTTGCGGTAAACTAAAATATTTTTCGACTTACTGATTTATTGTATTGGTTAAAGGATTTTTTACTATTATAATAATTATAATAATCAAATGGTTACTAGGAAAAAAAAACCAGTATATGTATGCAAAAAAAACATGTTTTGCCCATATTCCTGGTGCGTAGTTGGATTGGAATCCTGACTTAATGCGTGTACAATACGCACTTGACTTGACTTTACTTGTTTTGACTTTACTTGTTTTTTTATCGATAATTTAGTTACAATAAGGTAAAAAATGCGGGAATGTAGATAAGCAATTTTTACTTAACTATCGATATATTTTTTATTAATAATTAACTTAATAGTTTACACTTGAAAAGTAAAATAAAATGTATTTTCCGAAATTATTAGTAGTGATATTTAAATTTAATATTAATATTTAATTATTGTCTGAAAAGCCTGTGATTATTTTTGTATTTTCTTAGCATAGGTGATTTAGCGTACTTGATATTGTTTTCTCAGTTTTTGGCTAAAATATTTAGTTTAGTGTTCAGAATACCTAGATTTAGACATTCTTTTAAATTAGGTATAGTACCTTATTTGGCAGTAAGTAAAGGTTAATTTTAAAAAATAATCACGTTACATTTTGTATTATTTACTAAACACATTACGTTAAGCACAACAAACAACATCTAGATATAACGTGTCATATTTAATTTGTAAATAAGTTCTACTTAAGGTGAATCCAGGTTTTTTCCTTTTCTGCACTAAATATCTATAACTAAAAACATTTTGTTGCTTAAAATGCCTTATTTTCATAGATTCCCGTTTTTGGCGCAAAAAGCATATTTTTCATAAAATGCCATCGAATGGTATATAACTTTTAAGTTGGATTGTGTATATTCCTTTATTTCGATAATAATCCCATACTTTAATATTGAATGCATTCCTTATGTTTTTCTTTCGAAGGTCTTGATTGTCTCTGTAAAAATATGATCTACTGCAAGCAAGTGTGTTTCAATAAATTTCAACTCAAAAGAAAAACAATGTAATAGTCCAATGATGTAGATAACCTTATGTAATGGCGGCCGATAAACGCCATTGTTAAGGTGAATACGATTCAGATTTTTTTGTACAAACTGCGTTACCCCAATTATCTTAAACTATAAAAAAATCGCTTATCAAAATGCTTTGTTATTATATGTAGTGTATTTATGAAGTGTCGGTGAATTTTTTAACAAATACTCTGGTGATTTCCTAATTGACTGGCATTTTATAAATGAATATGCTTTTTGTGACGATAAATAAATAAATAAATAAATAGTAATACATAATATTAAGGCATTTTAATTGGCGGAGTTAAAGTTAGATAATATATTTAGGTTTTCGAAGTTTGTATGAAAAAAAAATACGCGCGATTCACCCTAAAGGTTTTCTAAAACAATGCTGGTTGTAAATCGAATTTTGTGGTACACTATCAAAATTTGATAACATTGAAAACAGTTCAAAAATATCATTATTTTTACTTTATTTTTTTTACAAATAAATAAAAGTGTTTCCTTTTAGAGCTTGAAACATTAACAACGACAACCTCTAATTAACAATATGTGTATTCTTCTTTTTTTTCCTGTTTTTATTTTTTATGTATTTTTGAGATTTAGCTATTTTTATATCCAAGTATGCATTGTAAATAAACGTACAAATTCTTTGCAAGCTATACGCTCCTAGTTCATAAATCTTACAGGTTCATTTCCTGGCTCGAGTTCAAATCTTTTGAGTGTGTTGGTGCTCTAAAAATTTTGCGTAGAAGAATGTATTATGAGTATCATATTTAATTTTTAAATAAATTTACATGACAATGTAGAAACAGGATAAAAATAGCAATAACTCTTATATTACCATCATCAAGGTTTTGTTGTTACATGTAATATCGTTTACTATTTTGTAAGTTTCTAAACTGTATTAAAAAAGGATATTTTTACATCATAATTATTGGATTACGAATATACCTATAATTTGTTACCGACTGTGCGTTTTTTTGTTATTATAACCTATTAACACAGTCTAAACATTGATTCCATTTATACAGTCTGACATCGTAGGCGTCTAGGCAGAGCAATCGTGCGTGGAGGTCCCGGGGCTCTCGACTAGCCTATGTCTTTACATGTATTATGGCCATTGGGGGCTATCTAACCAGCCTGTACCTTCATTTGGTCGCGGCGCCATGAATGTCTAGACGCTGTCGGAAATTTCTTCAAAATCGAATAATACCAACTGGGCCCGCGTGTGGACTATGGCCCAAATCACCCTCGGTGAGGGTAGGCCGTGCCCCAACAAGTTCAACGTGAGTTGAATTGGTATTTTAAAAGATAATGAGGGTACCATAGGCACGAGACTTTTGCTTTGTGGGCGTGCTCAAATCTGAAAATCTTGTGGATCGATTGATGTTTAAAACAGTTTTTATAAAAGAGATAATAGATACTGTAGTATTTTTTCAGATTATTATAACTAGTGGTTTAAACTCTTCCCTGCCGTTAAGGAGAACATCAGTGACACACTGACCTCAGCGCAACCTATCGGGGCCATTTGTAAATTCAAACCTTACAGGGATCCATCCACTCGAACGTACACAAAAAATATCATTAAAATCTTCCCTGCCATCTAGGAGAAGATCAGGAACACTGCCTGCAGCGCTATCTACCGGGTTCAATTGTAATTTTAAACCTTGCAGGCACCCACTCCAACGCAGTAAGTGCCATTTCAAAACTATTAAAATTCAAACCATCCAGGAACCCATTGAAATATTCAGACAAAGTTTCATCGAAATCATTGAAGCCGTTTAGGGGGAGTTAGGTGACAAACACACTTACAGAAGTTAGTGTATTTATTATACGTAGAAAGAAAACCGACTCACACTTGACGTTTTCAAGTAGCCTGTCATTTTCCGAGATTCAAACTATCTCCATGCCAAATTTCATTTTAATCCGTACAGTGGTTTCAGCGTGAAGAGGTAATAGACAGACAGACAGACCGATAGACAGAGTTACTTTCAAATTTATAAGATAAGTATGGATTTCCTTTTCTTTTTTATCAGACCTTTTATCCCGAAAAAAATTATAGTTCCCGCATTTGCTATTGCGTATTGATCCATGTTGCTATGTCACTTACTTCTTCACTATAAAGAAGGAGTTGTCGAAGGAATCCCACACCGATAACAGAAATTAACGCGGGCGGAGCCAAGCCCAAAAGCTCTTCATAAATAATGGTGTACTCACAAAATTATGTCAAAAGGGATTTATAGAAATGGTAAATATAAATGGGAAATCATTTATAAATAAAACAATGTCTTAATAAATCAGTATATTTGTTAAAAAAAATCGTTAATTATTGATATCGTTCCAGAACCCCATTGCAATAAAAGAAATACAAGTTAAAATATTAGTTTAACTAAAAACAATGGAGTAATTATGAAACGGACATCAAACGAATTCGTTGTTTTTTGCTCTACAGACTAACACAAAAAAGAACTATAAATAGCAAATTAAAAAATAGCACCGTGACAAAATGGACGGAGTTATAGCAATAATTACGCATATAGTTTTTTACATAATATGGCATCTAAAAGTCAAAGGAAAAGAACCCGATTTTTTGTGTTTGTTTTTTTTAACAACTTAAAAATTAAAGTTTCTAAAATTTAAAATTCCTTTAAAACGTGCCTCAACTAAGGAAAATCGTGATATTTAGAAAATAGTGACACAAAAAAACTAAGTGCAAAGGACATTGGTTTCCCACCACCACTAAAAAAAGGTCTATTTGGCCCCAAAATGTTAGTACAAAAATAAAAATAGACGAAAAGTATTTATTTGTATTATAAATCTGAAAAGGAATAATAAGTAAAAAGATAAAAGCAGTTTTAAAAGAGACTAGATGAGATGTTGGGCTCCATAGACCTTTGTAATATTAAATCACTAAAGATCGAGTTTTTCGATTTATATTTTTTATTTATTACGTAATGCAAGGCAACCTTTAAGTCAAATTAAAATTAAAATTAAATTTGTTTTAACACTACCTATTACAAATACATTTTTTAATAAAATAGGACGGATTATAATGCATAAATTATCACAAAAAATTATATTGTAGCTTGTTTGTATTTGAAAACTTAAAATTATAAAAGGTATACATATGTATTATACCACATACAAAACTTAATTAAGTTGATTTTTGTTATACTGATACTACAACTTTAATATATAATAGTACGCGTAACGTATTAAAAGTGACTTCTAGTCCAGCCACACGGAAAATTGTTTAAACACAGCACCTATCTAATACATTTTACTGAATTATTGCTTAAGCCCATAACAAATAATCCAATTTTAAAACTAAATGTTTTTTTCTTCGATGTCTTTTATAGATCAATTGTACGAATATTTTATATCTCAAACTATCGCCCGACAAGAAAAAAAAGCCTTTTATAGTTTTCTCAAAGAGTTGGACAAAGCTCATTAGGACGGAGGAGTAGTGGTTGGGAGGACAGGAGAGGGGAATTAAAGTAAAATTAGGGCAAGGGGAGAGATGAGGGAGAGGAGGAAACAGGAGGGAGTTGGGAAATCTAACTCTCAAAAAGATCAAATTTACAAATCACAACTAACCAAATATTTAGGTTTGATATTTCTAATTCTATTAATTGTTCCAGATTCACCCTGGGGGCATCTAACTAGTGTGCGAATATCCCGTATTCGTATAAGGTCCACTGTACAGAGAGCTGCCCGTCCGTGAATACGTCTTAGGGTTACGTCTCCTAGCCAATATGAAGGCGATTGCAGCGATAACGCATGCCATAAGTATTACACCAGCAATGCAGATGCCGATGGCAAAGTTGCGCTGCGATATGCAGATCTCGTTTTCTTTCTGAAACATCAAGCAAGAGCATAATTAGATTTAATGATATCCATGCATGATGGGCAAATAAAGTACTAGACCACAAAAAGGTCATGGCTGCGTGCGAAACATTAGGCAGTGGACTCGTGTCGCTAGTACAGCACTTGTTTTGTATGGCTAAAGGCAGAGGAGGAATTATAGGATGACTAGTAACCTTCAGTAACTCAGTAACAAAGAGGAACTTTAAGAGGAGGAATTATAAAGACCGACAATTCTTTACTCGAAAACTACTTGATAATTTTGATGTAACTTGACATGGCTTTGGAAAATCAACGGATTTCTATTAAATCTTCAGAAATAATGTAGTTAATAATGTCAGAGATCCACCAGTAATAGATTCATAAGATATATTCAAATCGTCTAATAATTTAGTACATACTCTTGATAATAAATAATATATAGGTACTAAACAAATTTCCAAAATAAAAGTTTCCTTAGCCGTTTCACGCCCCCGCTACAGGGAAATTCGCCTTCATCTTATGTTATAATAGAATGTAAAACTGCCCCACTGGCCCGGAAGCTGGCTATGGTCAAGTACCTAATGTTAGAACAGCTAACAAACCTTCTGGCTGAAGACGTCACTGTCCTCCAGCGAGTCCGCTTCGTTGACGTAAAGACCGGAGAACACCTCAACCTTGGCGGGGGAACCTTCTTCAGCATCACGACGAGCTCGACTCCTTTTGTGGGAGCATGGCTCCTAGAAATTTGGTAATGTTAGTTAGACCTGTTAAAAATCCCTCCCGTTTTAATTTAAACACACGAACTGTCGCTAAACTACATAAATTACGCACATTTTTGTCAAAACGACGGGCGCGCGACCTGCTTACTTACTTCAAAATGGTTGTAGTATTCATAAAACTTCATGAATGTGTGCACAATTATTTCCTAACATCGCAATCGGATTAATGGTAACGTATAATAGACAAACAAGCAAATAAGAAATTTTTTATTCTCATTTACTGGTATCAGTATAATATTAGGTAATCAGTATATATCTTTGGGATTAAAGTAGAACAACACTTCCGTTCCAGCGTTTACCAGCCAACGTTCCACTGCAAGGACACGAAGAACGAGTCACATAGGAAAAAAAGGTAAATTGCGGGGTTCAGTAAACAGCGCAAGCATTCAAAAAGGTGGTAATTGAAGAAACGGAGGGTCCTTAACCACTACAACAACATTAAGATTGTAAATGTATTTGTATATGATTGTGATTGTAAATTTGAGATTTTTATGACTTTTTTAAAAAGAGCAACTATCGAGTTTTTTTGCCGGATTCTTCTCGGTAGAAATTAACATTGTGAACCGGAGGGTGGGTTGGAGGGTTCAAATAATAGTATTTCATCACTTTGACGATTCAAAAGTGTTTGTAAAACCTAATTTGAATAAAAAAAATGTCTTTCGACTGAAATGTATGAGGCGCTTCCAGTCCGCAATAGTAAGTGATTCTAGAGTGTCTCGTTCATCTCACGGCATTCACATTAGGCCTATTACCTGTGCCCAAGACACCAGTAAGACGGCGTACATAGGGCAGGTAGTGTAGGACTTCGCAGTCTAGGATGTGGAGTGGGAGGGATGGAGCCGACCGGTACCGCAGGACCCTTTAGCTAGCAGGATGATAGATATACAAGTGTATATAATACAAGAAAGGAAAAGTAACTGCTTTGCCGTTTGAGGTCTGCGTGCTGGCTCTAAAGTATTCTGTGTTCTGGTTTTTCTTTGATGGTATTCATTTGCATCAGCTTATTCGGTGGATATCCGTGCAGTTCCAGTAATTTTGTTGTTCTACATCAGCATTCCAATTCTTATTCCTCTCGTTGCTTTACTGTCGTTTAGCTTTCGTAATCAGCAGGTTAAGCATAAATTTAAAGTATTCAATGTAATGATTTCGTTCTTCTGTGAAAGTGTTTTAATACTTGCGTTTTATTTCCCCCAGTTACCTTACCTTCAGCAGAATTCCAACACAAATATAACAAAATATAACACTATTGTTTGGTTAGTAGGTATTTAGTTAGTATAATTTTATTGGCTGATGTAACATTGAATATTATTTAAATGAGTAATTAGGTCGATTTCTTAGGAGCATTATTGTTAAGTACCTATCACTTCACAATTATCACAAAAAGTGATTCAAGAGCGAAAATCTGTTTCTTTATGGTTACATTCTAAGAATATACAGTCTAACAAGCTTTTTCCTGCGGCTTTGTTGGCTCCAAATTTGGACATCGCTGTGGGTTCTATGCATTGATAAACTGGACCAAAAATATTGTTTGGTGTTTTCTATTCCTTCAGCTACCTTTATGGCAAAAATCAATCCACCCGTGGCACTGCTGCTACGTGACTAAAAAGTACTCCATGATAATAACCAAAATCTATTTACGTAGGAATTCTTGATTAGGACAGCAAATAAACTAATGTCTTGCTGCGAAGCTCAAGCTAGGTATCCCTGTACTTCCTAAAAACCTACTCACCTCGTTGCTCAGTTGCGACTTTAAGAAACAGTAGGCACCTCACAGTGTAATCACCGCAAAAAAAAATTCAGCTGGAACTATTGATCACGATAAAAGGTATCCAATGTTCTTACGGTTAGGACTGGGACTTTGATACGATTATTGTCTGAGATCATAATAGTAAAGCATAAACGAACACACCAGGTACTGTCCTGCATACATATCTCAGGGTAAGAACCTGCATTTCCTTAATCTCCGATATAATAAGGTGATCTTTGCAGCTTTAAAATAATTATTTACGAATTTCTGAAGAAGTCGTCGAAAATTTATTTCATAATCATATTAGGTGTCGTGGTGGTAGTTATGATAACAAAGACTGTTAGTCAGAAGTTTATTCACCCAACTTACAAACCACCTAGCACAAGTCTATCTATCGGAGCAGCTGGTGAACCGTTCTGGCTTTTCAAAAGGTGATGACATCCCTAAAGCATCAGCAAGTGGTGATAATCCTTTCTTGCTGAAATATATTGATGATATAAAATTGGAACAGAAGAATTGCAACAGAAGGAGTGTAGACTCGGCTAGTGCTAGACGAGGAGGTGGAACTGGAGGCAGTAAGTCAAGTGATAGTCGAGACTCAGGGCCAACACGTCCTGGTTCCAATCGTCAAAGCGCTTAACTTTTGCACAAGTTCTTTGAAACTTCAGCTTTCTTGTCTTTAGTAAGTTTCTTACTATTTGCTTACTTAATTTTGTTTCTTTGTTTGTTGCTTAATTTTGATGAAAAAATAAAACTGTCAAAGCTAGAGCTAACCGTATAAATTTTCCTCAAATTATTCTCATTTCAAATGATTGTTCATGATTGGTATAAGATTTTACTTGGTTAAGGTTTTTGGAATACATCCTTACAAGCAAGCAGGACAGCATTTTTTTCTTAAATATTTGTCAACAATGTTTACATTCGCCTTATAGTTTCTAGGTACATAATCTTTTAATTAGTAATTTGTTTTTATCAATAGAGTCTTTTTAGAAGGGGTAGTAAAGTTCATCCTAGTAATATGTAGAAAAAAATATTCTTAACCTACAAAATTAAAAAAATATTTCAGAATGTATCTCTCTATAGACCTAAGTAAATAGTTCTCAAAAGTTCTTAAAAAGTAAAAGAGTTATTAATTTGAAAAGATCTTTGACAATAATTATCTTTAATTTGGAAAGTCGGTTGACAAGTTGTCAAGGTCACGGTCATGCAAATTAATTAAATAAAACGACTACATTTCGTATTTTCGTAGTCATATGTTTGTAATTCCAGATCATTACGAAAATACACGGCACAGCACATTTACTAATCAAACACCATGAAATTTTGCAGTCAAGATCTTAATATCTATGTGTGTCGAAAATCTTGAGAAATATTTATATTACCTAGCAATGTTATTTGTAAATATTATTATAAAATAGTGAACTTTCAACTTGCTAAATAACCGCAGTCAGATTAGTGCAGGCAGTGTTTTAGTAATCTTATCACATCAAAGTCATAGTACTTACACAGTCAGTGGGGTGATCCAGATCACACAGTTTAACTTCGCATGTGTAGTAGACGCTGGCTGTGTAAGGGAACTTGTGGGCTGGGAAGGCTACATGTGCTTCCTGTCGGTCGCTGGAGTACTGGAACATGCCCATTATTTCGCCGTCTAATGGACATCTGGAAGATAAATTTTGAAGTTTTAAAAATAGTACTTTGCCTCAGCGCGCATTGAGTGCTAGATTGACCATGTGGAAGTCACAAGCTGCGAGAGAGGTCAACGCTGTATTTTAACTATTCCTTATTCTGTATTTTTGGCGCCGTTGCACCTAAGCCCAGTCAATATTGGACACAGCAAAGCTTTACGCTAGAGGGTCAACCTTACGTACTACAAGTGTCTTAACACTTGTGTGCTCTACGCAGGACGAGTCATGTTAATACTTAATAGCAGGTAAGTTAAACAGCGTCAGACAAGCGAGGCGAATACTGTAACATCGGACCGCAGGACTGAACATAGATGATAGTCATTGTCAATTTATAAATTAATTATCATTGTTATTTTGCCCTCAGAAAACCTACTAACACTAGGTCTTAAAGTCGCGGGCCACTGCGTGTTGCAGACTCGGTCCGAAAACCGATGTTTCTAACATTCTTACAAAACATACTAAACATATCTTATGATTAGATTTTTAAAATCGCTTTGTATGAGTTTAAACTAAAAATATGTTCTGGCAGCGTTGGCAGCAGAGCGGGGTCTTAAGGCGTACAAATAAATTTCAATTTTCATAAACAAAGGTTTTTTTTTTCTGAGCTTAGCATGCATTAGGTAAATTCTTTACAAACCCAAATCAATCTAGTAAGTACTATAATATAAATAAAATATTATACAAATGGAAGCATTAGTGCTAAGACGTGCCAGTGTTACAGCTGCAATATATAAACAAATAAAACGACCATTGTTATCATAAAATCTATTCACTTACAAGTACCTTATATGTTCAAATCTTATTAAACTTATATATTACTTATAAAAAATTGCAACTACATTTGTTTTTGTTATAACGCCGCATCCGTAAGCAGGTTACCATCTAGGTTACACTCTAGTTTACACTCTTGGTTACACTCGTTTTTACCCTTAAGGTGACGCTCACCTACTTTCGCTTTGCTTTTAGTTAACAGTTGCTGTTAATTTTGTTATTTAATATTAGTTTTTTAGTAAGTATTTATATGTGATACGCATTCGCAAAAAATCTGGCGTTAGTAAACTGTTACATATAAGTGCATAATTCATTTATTTCGACATCGACTCACTCAGTTCAATTCCATAACTCGCTTGACCTTTCTTTATAGAACAGGGAGGATATTAGTCTTGAGTACGCCCGATGCTAGAATTCAAGAGAAACAATGTAAGCAAGAAGGTCTTGTTTCTCAAGACCCTTCAAAGTACTCTCATACATTTTTCTCTCGAATTCCAGAGTCGTGAACTCTAGTGTACTTAGATTGTTTCCAACAAGCTCCCAGATATATATTGAACTGAGTGGTTGACGACACATCGGTACAACACAATATTGCCGATTTGCGTTCGCGCCGAAACACGGTACATAAAGCCAAGCGGGATTTTATACTGTTCGCTAAATGTACCACAGCCTAAACTATAATATGGTGTCGTGTAATAGCGCACGTGAATGTGACTTCTATTTAGTAAAGTTATAAAGTTCTCCTTTTGCTATCACGACCAGTATTATGCATATTAGGAGTATCAGTGCTAAGCTCTGGACATAGTCACATCGCGAGGCGGAGTCGAAATGAAAGCCAAGCGCCTTAGGTTCACGTTAGTAAAAGTAAAATAATGTCATTGAGATGTTGACCATATAAATTTACCATAGTAATTTTAAATGTGGTCTGGGTTTACCTGTCGACCAGTCCAAAATGTCGCGCTGCAAGCATTGAATCCCCAGGGAAGGTAAGCTCAGGCTTGTATTAAATTATACAAGCGAGTGCGGTGGAATAAGCCGTGGTGCTGTAGCCCAGTAAATCTTGGACACAGCAAAGTTGATTGCTAGAGTGTCAAACTAATGTACTTATAATAAATCTAGGTAAGCCTAAGACACTTATATGCTCTACGCAGGAGATGTCATGTTAGTACTTAACAGATATTAATACCAGATAAGTAAAAACATCTCAATGGTCTCATCATCAATCAATGGTAAGTACTAGGTGTAATATACATTAAATTTATTACAAATAGAATGCTAGGACTCGCTGAGCTACAATCATTGTATGTCTTTTCAATCAAAAAAAATATTTAATCATAAGTACTTTATATATCCAAATCTAATTAAATTATTATGTCACATATAAAAAATTGTAACTGCGAAATTACCCGTTCTTTGTTTTCAAGCCGCACCCGTAAGTAGGTAAAACCGGTTACACTTAATACTTAGGTATATGTAATTCGCATTTGCAAAACTGGCGTTAGTAGACTGTTACATTCTTATCAACCTCATACTTCCCTACTGTTAGGGCCTATAAAACCAAGCGGGATTTCATACTGTTCGCTAAGGATACCACAACCAAAACCTTGTATACATTATATTATTATGTACATTTTATACAAGATTTTGGTTGTGATTCTCTCCGTTAACTTGTATAACATTTTTGCCTTAATATTTAATTAGTAAAGTTTTTGTGACTGCGACTGGTGGCTGCGTTGCTGGCACCGGTTCCTGTATGCGGCCGTACTTGAAAAACCTAATTAATTTTGAGTTTGAAGGTAATAAGTCTTTACAAATGCTTGAGTATCTGATGTGGACCTTATAGATAATGCATTTTTGTGTTACTTGAGTAATCGACCCAATGCGCCACTGGGCAATATCTGAACTTACCCGTCATCAGCGATAAGGCTTTGCTCCGCCCAGCCGAGACCATCCTTGACTGAGCAGTCGGACACCAGGAGACCAAATTGCGGCTGCTTCTGCAGCGTCACTACAAGAGTCAAGCTGTCACCGATCCGAACGTTTGACGCCACCTGAATTATGATACAATTAAGCTGTCATCATTACACACAAGTTAGGATTTCTATAACGAAGTCTTTTGTGTAAAGCTCACGAGTGTTATCCGACATTTTTAACACATTTCAAGGAAAAAAATAAATTAAACATCACAAACCATTATATTCGCACTCAAAGAATTACACAATATTTATTAATAACAATAAATGTTCCTATACATCTAAACTCAAACTAGGTCACTTGAACTAGATAACGAATACAAATACTCATATATTGTTTTTGTAAAACTAAAGGAAATATTTTGATTTTCAAGATACAGTCAGAAGATTAACCTCGAGCCAGGACTTGAACCAGCAACCCTGAGATTCTGTGTCCTCTTTCAACTGAGCCAATAAAGCAAAATACTGGCTACAGAAATAACGCCTATATAATTTTTCTGAAAATACGCTAGTTCTAAAAATATATTTGTTTATATTGATGATGTAGCCAATGATATGGCTTATAAGATTATTTCTTTGTAAATATTATTATATTTATCATATATCTATATTTTACCAGCGGCTCCGCCCGCCCTAAATTAGGTTATCGGCGTGGGATCTTAACGGCAACCCCTTGATTATACTTAAGCAGTTTGTTATTGAAAGCTATAAGTGCAGCTATGGTTCGCACCATGACTTTTGAATTTTCCATGATAAAAAAAGTAGCCTTTGTCGTTCTCCATATCTTCAACAATCTCTGTGAAAAATTTTAGGTCAATTGGATTCTCCATTGCGGCAGGATTGAGTAACAAACGTTATATTTATTCCCGCAGAAAATTTAGAATTTTACGGAATGAAAAATAGCATATGTCCTTCCCCGGGCCTCAAACTATCTCCATACCAAATTTTATCTAAATCGGTTCAGTGGTTGAGGCGTGAAGAGGTAACAGACAGACAGACAAAGTTACTACTAGTGTAATTCTTAGTTCTTGCAAATATGTACAACTAGTTGTGCCGGTCAGTTGGCCCGCGGGGAATAAACTTACATACATATTTTGCATAGAAAAAACAGACAGACTTATTCCAAAAACAAATATTTAAATGTATGTCATGTGCTAGGATCAAACCCACGCACTCTATAGAGCAGATAGCCTCTTTATCAACCTAGCCACGAGGAAGTAGAATTACCGCCTATTCTAATTATTGACGCCACAGATTAATATTATTATAGCATTCATTTAAGCCGGTCAAAACCATCTAATACCGAGACAATCACGAGCTTTATGACATATGTATATACTATTGCGTTCGAAAAAACCTGTATTTAGTAATAGATTTAAACAGGATGATGACAATAAAAAAAAAAGTAGAAGACCGCTAAAATTTTCAATGGCTAAAGTCTTAAATCATAGGTTCATACGTACCTGTTTATCCTTAGGGTCTCCTTTGTAAATTTTCATAGTTACGGACGGCTCATCGTCGTACTCATCACTGTCCACAAAAATTAAATTGTAACAAAAGTGGCGTTTTGTTGACCGACATAATGTACATAATGCGGTAATCCTACCAAAGAGAATTAACCAAGATTTTTACTGTGTTATACAGAATTTATGTCTTTTTAACTTGGCAGGATTATGACATTAAACGCATTGAAGCAGTCAACAAAACGCACCTAAACAAAATATTAGTAAAAGACATAAGTACGTAACCCGTGTGTTATATTTAAAAATAAACAGATATAAAATTTAGGTAACTCTTCTTGGTTGCTATCAAATACTAATAGACTCTTTATCCAACCTGTATTTTTTTGTTTTCAATTTTAGGTACATACTATAGTTGCAGTGATTGCAAGCAACATTATTATTTTATAAACTGGTAATTCCAACGGTATAGAGAAAACATTTAAATACACAAAACAGGGAGTTTGATATCCTCTTTTTTGGGCCGATGCAGGTAATGTAAGACATAAAAATTGGAGAGATATACTTTGGTAACTAGGGTAGTGGGTACCAAGCAAGTGATGCCATATAACCAAGTCAGTGACTGGTCAGACATACTACTGGTCGGCAACTTGCGAATATGCCCTGGTGTTGCAAGTGTCCATAGACTAAAGAGCCTTCGTTTCTTTGGCTTGTTTGTCACCGTAGTGGTATAAAAAAAAGTATGCAGTTGTGTTAGTTGGATAGATCTTGAATGATGAAGTAGTAGGAAACTATTAATGTGTTATAAATGGATCTCTTCCTAGAGTTGCAATGATAGTCATACTGATACGTACAGTTCGTTGGTATCCGAGTTAGTGAGTCGGTCAGCCCTTGGGCGGTAGACATGGAAGTGAGCCAGGTCTCGATGTCGGTACCGACAGGCCACGTGGTACCCTCGACCCTGGCCTGTCACCAGTTTCAGCTGAGGCTGGACTATGATGTTATTATAGTATTCTATAGTGCCATCGTCCTGCAACAAACGAGATTACGAATTTAGGATTTAGTTTTCATTACTAGTCTTTATATGTCCTTACTGGTGAGGCACCGGTCCACCGTCACGTTAGGCGATTGTCCATTACGCGGGCCTATTACGACTTACGTTTTTTTGACATACGCAGGTTGTTTTACGATGTTTTCCTTCATCGTATGAAGCTTGTGGTGTAAACAGAACTATGTAGTAATAAAATTTAGAAATGGAATCGAACGCCTGATCCTCAGAAGTGAGGTAGATGCCGAGACTACTAACCCAGCACCTACTTCATTATGTAACATAATGTAGAAAGTTGGTGAATCATTACTAATTGGCCGCACGAGCTCTTTTTCTTAGGACAAAACCTCGTTCTATTTTGATGGTCTTAAGGTTGTATATGTTTTTATTATGGACTCAGTATGTTTAAACTTACAAAATATAAAAAATTATCTTGTTGGATCATAAAAAGGCTTTGAGGTCACAAAAAATGCCCACTAACTCAAGGGACAGGTCTACCTTCCTTACTAAAAATCAAAGGTTTAAAGTGCCTTTCGAAACACAGGTCACCCAACCAGTGACTGACCGCGCCTAACGTTGCTTAATTTCACTGATAAATTCTGCTCAACAGACTTAATTGAGTCTACTATAATATGAGTTATTATATAATATAAGTAAATGACTATATCTCATAAAAATATATTTGACTAATGGGAGGCTGAAATGAAATATGAAAATATGTAGAGATTATGTCTTATAAGGGGCCCTCCATTTAATACGTCACTCGAATATCCGCATCTATTTTTCCAATATTTATGTGGATTTTTTAACATTTTGCGTGCCCGCCGACCCTCCAGATATGTGTCGCTTTTAATGGATGGCCCCTAATAGAAATCGATACGGAAGAAACTAAAAGTAATGAAAAATCTAATCTAATGGGTGGTTAGACCTATTTATAAATTCAAATTATTATCTATCGATTTCCGAAACATATCATGCGCCGACGCATGTTCCGCTCTGATCGGAAGTGACGTCATATACCCTTATTGTTATGCACGAATGGTTTGAAGCCCGTTCAAAAACGATGTTCAGTTTACGTACTGGGTAAAAAATGTCACACCCATCAATAATAAACTCAATGCCTAGATAATACAATTTAATTTCTGATGCAAGCCAGAAGCATCGATTCGGAACGCACCCCTTTAGAAACCTCGTTGTCACGCACCCGAGACAGGTGCGTGAGTAGGGGTTAAGTTTTAAGAGGGCAATATACTTAAAGCTTTCTATGTACCTACTACTTATACTGATACTAATTAGTATTATTTCTATGTACCTACTACGTATACTGATACTAATTAGTATTAATTTATTTAACTACTTGCTTTTGCCTACGGCTCTTAACTAGTTCTAGTTTTATTAAGAAAGTGAGCTATATCAATCTATACCTTCATCCACGTTGAATTCGTTTATAAATGTTTCAGTGTGAACTTTAAAATTTTCCAGGATAATTGCCTACCTAAGTATGTCATACTTCGTCCCTTCAATAATCTTGTACAAAAAATCGGCTCATTCGGTCACTCCGTAAAAACCAAACAAACAAACAGACAGACTTTTTCTAGCTTTCTTTTAGCTTTAAATTAAAATAATGGAATTAATTGGCCTTTATTGCTTGTAACGTATTTATTGTCTTGTCTGTAACATATGCTTGTTTAAATCTCGCAATCACTATCCTTTTTTTACATAAATTACATGCGATTTTGCCTGGTTTAATATATTCAAATAAACAAAAGGTAATTTTAATAATTTGTCCCAGGATTTGATTTAAATATTTAATTTCCCAAAGAGTACCTAAGTAGGTACTTTATTCCTTTGTTTTTGTTCGGATTTAGGTAAGTACCTACCTCAACTTTAATAAAATTAAAAGTTAGTAACCAGAAGAATATTCGGGCCATATTACAAGTATTTAAGTTAAATAACTTATAATATGTGATAGACAAGGTTAAAAGAATATATTCAAACATATTTTAAATTCGACGTGCATAAAGTCAAGGGCGTTGGAAAGGCAAGGTCACCTCGATGATATAAGATTTAATAGTAGTAGGGGACAAACTGACAGATTAATTAATATGATAAACAACAATCACTAAAATACTGCTTAATAAATGACGTAACTACATATTTGTTAAACACATTATTATAGTAAAAATGAATTTTACTTAAATTTTTAATACTTGTAAATTGTTGTAAAAGACTAAACCACTTGAACAAACGATAGGGGTACCTATTAGTAGAACATTGCATGATAGGTTTAATTGTTTCAACATTTTTATTATTTTTCTTCATTAGTGAGTCTATAACTTTGACAATATCGCTAAATAAGGAACCAGTTAGAAAATATATGTAGTTTATTAATATATATACAGTATATTGGCTTAAAATATATAAATATAGATAATAATATAGTGGAAAAACACAGTTAAAACTTACGTATACGTATGTCGTTGAAAACTTCTAGGTAACGAATGAGTACAATTTTTTAAACATAACCAACCAGCTGAAACACATTTCAGTCATTAACATACAGTGACCTTAGTGTTTTACTTGAGTTTTTATAAATAAGATAATTACCTATGTGTTACGTTTTCCAATTGCTATATTATTTGGCACTATTTTTTATCGTAGCTAGACATGTGACGACATAATATGGTAATATAAGAAAGCTGTAGAATCTACGAATAAAAATGTGCCCTTTTCTATACATTAAGGTATTGAGCATCTCAAAAAAAAAATTATTATAGGTTAATAACACAATCTGATCACCCTACAATCTAAAGAACTTGCCCCGAAAATGTATTACATTCCTTGCCAGCTTGTTGA
Source organism: Apoda limacodes (assembly GCA_946406115.1). Taxonomy (NCBI): domain Eukaryota; kingdom Metazoa; phylum Arthropoda; class Insecta; order Lepidoptera; family Limacodidae; genus Apoda; species Apoda limacodes. The sequence goes on from OX291540.1 coordinate 47,946,170, forward strand.
ACGCCACCCTCAGAAATGTTTTTCCCCAGCCCTCTGGAAAGTGTTTCAAATGCTCATGATCTACAAACTGAAAAAACTTGAAGCTTCCTTTAGCTTATTGTGGGAGATATATCTCCCCAAATTGTGGAAGAGGATTTTTGTCACCAGAGTACAATTATTAATCTTGTACGACTCGGCTATTTTATGAACTCAACTAAAATGGCGACTAATATAAAATGAAATCTCATAGGGTACTTTAAAGTTAGTCACAGGCCAAGTAAAAGATAATTTTTATAAAAAAAAATATTGTTTCCGATTCCAAACCCAATGACGAAACATGAAGAATTGGCCGTGACGTAATTCGATCTATGGAAGTAGTTTGTTTTAACTGAAAAGCTCAGTTAATCCTTTAATATCAGCCGTAAGTTTGTATGGGATGCTCATTGCGCGAGTCAGACTCGCACTTGTTCGTTTTGAGGCATTATCTATATCGCCAACAATTTAACCCTGTCGTACCAAAAGATTTTCGATAAATCGGCACAAAATAGAATAAAATTTTTATATATATAATTCTACTGTACTTGTGTATGTCACTGTACTCCTCCTAAACGGGGGACCGATTTGAATGATTTTTATGTACGCGTTTGGGTGGCGCCTTGGATGGTTTAGATTCACAAACCAGCACGGCAGATGGCGCTGCAGTCGGTATCATACAGGACGATTTAGATTGTGTAAATTTCACCATTTCATTTGCTAAGATGTTTTTTGTAATTGGAAAAGATCAGACCATTTTTAAGATCTCTATGCTGAAGGCCATGCGACGCAATTGGCTAAATAGTTACCATAGAAGGAAAGACAGAAACAAGTTTCTAATGTGCCTAATAAGGAACATAATGGATGGACAAATCAGAGTTCAGGGTTACAAACTAAATAATTCTGTATTTTATTATGTAGAATAGTTTGTGTAATTCCCACGATAAAAGTTGAATATCACGGTCTTGGACCAAATATAACTCATGTTTACCTATGTAGTCACACCTTGGAAGTAAAAATTTTTTTTGTTTTTTTTTTTAAAAATTTTTGATTGTTTTAGATCAGAGTTTGGTTTGTTAAAGATTATCTAATGAACATTGTTGGCTTTACCCATAAAAACTGACATAGCATTATGAATGATTATTTAGTGTATAGTATATACACTCGCGCACCGTAGGTTCCGGACCACCATTTACATAATTTACGAAAACAAAACAAAAGCAAAAAGTGTGCAGCTAAGCGGCAACCCATCCAATGACAGACCAAGCTCGATATTGCTTAACTTTGAATATTATTTCTGACAACCAAACGTGTTGCTGTTTCTCTTAATAATCGCTAGATTAAGCCGTCTCACCCTAGGCGGAGCTTACCTACACTTTAACCATGGCAAGTTCGAAGCTTGAATATAAGTATTGAGGGTCTTATGATAGAGCAAAAACAACGAAAACATATTTCTTATATTAAATTCTTATATATAATCTAATTTTCCGCCGTCATAATATAACACATATTTCAGGCTTCTATAATGAATCTCTTCTTTAATGAAATCCAAAATGAAAAGCTGTTACTTGTTTTTTGAAATAGGAAATTGTATGTGTATGTCTAATAGCCAAGAGAAAGCATTCAAAAGCTTAATTTCAAGAACAGTAAACGAATAATAATAAAAATTTGTGTTATGAGAAGGTACCTTTAATAAAATAAACGAATAATAATAAAATTTTGTGTTATGAGAAGGTACCTTTAATAAAACAAACCAATAATTATAAAATTTCATGTTATGAGAAGGTACCGTTAATAAAATAAACGAATAATAATAAAATTTTGTGTTATGAGAAGGTACCTTTAATAAAGTAAACGAATAATTATAAAAATTTGTGTTATGAGAAGGTATCTTTAATAAAATAAACGAATAATAATAAAATTTTGTGTTATGAGAAGGTACCTTTAATAAAATAAACGAATAATTATAAAATTTCGTGTTATGAGAAGGTAAGGTTGAGAACTAATTAACAAGTTAAAAATAATAAAAATGGTACCATTTTAAAGGTAAAACTGTTAACTTTAAATTGATACCAAATCATTTAAAGCACACCAGTATTTAGGAGCTATCCCGGATTAAGTGAAGGATTTAGGAAAACATAAGGGATATGGAAAAATAATAAATGAAGAAAACAACAAAAATTTATTAACAATTTTATTTGGCCTTGAAATCAAGTTTCAATATTTTGTGTTTCCTCATCTCGCCCTAATAACTGTTCTTCATCGACCTAATCAGCTTCTAAATCGATACTTGCGGGATACCTTCCCACTCCTCTATCAAAGCCGATTTCAGCTTCACACTTGAAGGAGCAGGGTATCAGGAACGAACCTTCCTCTTCAGTTCATCCTACACGTGCTCAATGGGATTCAAGTCTGGGTTGAGCGCTGGCCAGTCCAACGTGGCGATACCGACTTTTTCGAGGTATTCAGTTGTAGCATGGGAAGTATGACAACGAGCATTATCGTGCATAAGAAGGAAGTAATTACCGATATAAAGAGCATAGGGAGCGACATGTTCCAGCAGAATATCAGAAATGTAACGGTCTAACAAGCTCCGTTGTACCGTCGAAGGAAATGCCAGCTCACATCATATAAGAACCACCCCCATAAGCCACCTGTAGACCCGAACTCTTCCGTCGCTGCCGTGCAAACATATTTTGCACTCGTCGGAGAACAGGATTCGCCTACTTTGCTCAACCTCCCAATTAAGATGGGAGCGAGCAAATTGAAGGCGAGCTTGACGGTGACCTGCCGTCCGGCCTTTTTGGAATCAAATTAGCTTGCTTAAGTCTTCGCAAAATGTCCACTCGCTGGCAGCTACCCCACGAACATTACAGAGGTCCTGTTGGACTTCGACGTCAAATGCCGATTTCGGAGAGAGGTTGACACGATAAAACGGTCATCCCTCTCCGATGAGCACCGGCGCCGTCCAGATCTTGGTCTCGGGATAAAGCCAGCAGTCTCCCGAAAGCGTTTATAAAAATGCAAAACACAGGACTGGCTAATATGGAGCTGACGTGCGACAGCCCGCTCAATAGGCCGCGACGTATCAAATAATTGAAACATATTTTTTTCCTTACTCCTTCAAATAATCCGGGATAGCTCCTTAAATACTGTTTACAATACTGTTAACAATTTAACCTTTAAAATGGTACCATTTTTATTATTCTCAACTAGTTATTAAGGTACTCAAGATCGCACGGAGTCAATACCAAGTAAGTGATTTCATAGTTTTGCTCGCGAGTGTAGTAGCCGATCGACGAGTATATACCTAAGTCAATAAACAGATAAATTGGAATTGTTCTTTTAAGTATGGAGATGTTAAAAGATATGTTGAATATTATATTGTAATGGCATAGGCTACTTTTTATCCCGGAAAAAAGAGAACTTCCCACAGGAATAACTATAAACGAATTTCGCGTGAATGAACAATATCTACAGCTTGATAGCTAGCAAACATCACCATAATCAAGTTAAATCTTTATCAGAATCAATGAATTGCTATAGGGATCCCACAGGTGTAAAAGTTAGTATACCATATATGAAAAAATTAATAATATAATTTTTTGCATGAATTTGTAAATATTTTAAGCGATCATAAGTAAATGTTGATACCCATGAGAACCTCAAGAGAAATCGGTATCAAGGGAATCCGGCCAATCAAACCTTCCCGTTGGACATAAGCGAAATATCAACTGGTCGAACTCGTATAGGACAGTGAAACGGCATGACCTTTGCGGTTGGCCTTGCAAGTGGATTGGACAAACGTGGGGCGTGGGCAAGTCGTGTGTGGGGTAAAAGTATAGCAGTTTTGTAGCTACTTGTTGCTTCATGTCACATTTGCGTATTTAAATTTAATATTCTTTCTTGAATTTATTCAAGTATCTGTCTTTATGACCATTAAATCAAAAAACTTTTTTTAAAAAAAAACCAACCGGCTTTAAAAAGATGCACTAAAAAGGTAAAAATAATTACTTATTTCTAAAAAATCTGATCTTAATTACAGTTTGAAGTTGGTTTCTATTTAATTTACCTAACAGTTAATCACACGCTTCACTTGCATGAAACCAACTTCAAACTGTAATTAAGATCTGATTTTTTAGAAATAAGTAATTATTTTTACCTTTTTAGTGCATCTTTTTGAAGCCGGTTGGTTTCTTTTATTAAAAAGTTTTTATTTTTTACTTTTGAGTGACGAAGTGCTTTTTTCAAGGGAAAGTTATTTTGAATTGTCTTAAAACTAAACTACTGAATCGATTTCGATAAAATTTCTATGGAACTCGCAAGTATATCCTGTCGAATAAAAATTCACGTTAATCGGTTCATAAACAAAAAAATTAGTATTTTAATACTTGTAGCAATAAAAGTACATCATATGTAAAAATTTCAACTGGCTAATTTTCACGGTTCATGATATACAGCCTGGTGACAGATGGACGGCGAAGTCTTAATAATAGGGTCCCGTTTTGTACCCTTTTGGTACGGAACTCTAAAAATCACTACCACGTCTGATCATAATGAATGAGCTAATTACCACATAAGTACCTAATTACCGTGCGAGGTCTCGTCTGAGGCTACAGTGGCCTAATGGTCTCACACTTGACCGGTTATTTGTCGGATTAGAACCTGCTTGGATGATCTCATACCGTGTCGTCGCTACGGTCGGATGCGTCGACGCATTTACGTCATCGCCCTATATGGAGAATCACCTTCATACCATACGTACTTTGAAGTTAAATTATATCTTGTAATCCTACACCAGCCATAATATGAACATACTATCATGATTCATGATCTATGGGATAGAGGGGGGTTAGATAGGAACTTAAAGTTAATTGTGGGAGCGAACAGTTCTCGACAGCTCAATATCGATGATGAACAAGTACATCATAAGATATTTGGCTTGATACTTTATTTATTTTCAAAAAGCCGATTTGTTTTTTTTTTCTAATAGACCATTTTTAAATTACGTTTTTGATAAATCTTTAAAACAAAAGGCTATTTCGGAATGTTTCCTAAAATAGGTAACATTCTGATAGATTAAATATGTATAATTGATGGGCATTAAACACCTAAAACTCGGACAAAGTCGAGGTGGGCCGATAGTTCATAAAAAATGTATTGCTTTACAGTTAGCTTTGTCCATTGAACTGTTTATTAAACTTTAGTTACGTACATTTCATTTATTTTTTAAAGGACTTTGTGGTTGGTAATCGTATTTACCCTGGGTGATAAAAAACGATTTGCAAAGCTAAGCAACACAAGACACGGTCAGACATTAGACGAGTGATCGTCTAGGTGTCACACTTTCTTGAATTCCTTCATGGTTCTTAATGCAAGATAACCCGTCGTGACCAGCTATTGTGTATCAGCATTTGTACCAGGCCTTTAGGATAACTGAGCTGCTATATGGAAGTTAAGTAACATGTCAAACAAAATGACGGCGTACTTTTATATGTTCAAAATATACACAAAGCTTTAATTTTATTAAAGAAATATATGTAGTAAATTCGTCTTATTTACAGTTAACTATACAAGACACTGTTTTCTTTTTGCCATTTATAGGTTTGCTATCTAACAAAAACTCAGAATTTCATTAATTCTGAAATGATCACTTGGAGGTATGCCAGGATCGTAGCAAGTGGCAGACTTTGGTCTCTGCCTACCCCTCTGGGAAACAGGCGTGATGTTATGTATGTATGTATGTATGTATCACTTAGAAACAATTAGGTCATTTAAAAATATAGTATTAGTAGATGACATAAACATAAACATCATATCTCAATCTATATATTTTTTATCCAGTGCCTTTATTCGAAAAAATGCAATTCGAGGGGGTTTCATTAATAATTGTTAATAATAATATACAGTGTAAAGACCGAAAGGATCTAGATTGCCTCTCACTTGAACGCATAATAGAATTGTCTTGTATAGAACTTAATAATTATATATGATATTTTGTGTGTATCGCCCCTACTCTGCAAATTATAATTGTTATAATTATTTTTTTGATTTCTTAAGTAATGAGTTCGAGCAAGTGTTAAAAGTAAAAACTTTTAGGGCGAATGATAAAATGAAATAGGACTTGGCAACTGTAGGCATACACTGAAGTCAAACAAGGTTGTTCGATTTGTATAAAATGAAACAATATAACCCGATCCCACGTTCACCGACTATGTCAAAATGTATTCAAAAAGTGTGCAGGGTTGTAAAATCAATACAATTTAGTAATGAAATTAAAAATTCTGATAATAAAATAAAGGCCACATGGTACATTCCATGTTCCATAAATAGTGAAACAGGGAAAATTTAACCGCGTGACAATCATTATTCACTTACTATAGATTTAAAAATAATTGATTCAGATCTTGGTGTCGCTAACTCTTTTGAGAAACATTTTACTGAAATGGCTACAATTACAATTAATGCATTAAATTCCTCTCCATTAGAATCAGAGTCACTTGTAAAAAGTTATGTAAATAAATGCAAGGCTATCTTAAAATTTGAGCATGTTACCCCAGAAAACGTTATTTTTTAAGACATTTAAATTACTAACTTAGAAAAAAACTTGTGACCTTTAGGGTATATCTGTTAAAGCCCTTAGCGGAATTATTGATATTATAGCACCAATCTTAGCCATAATATTTAATAAGTGTGTTAACGAAAGAATATTCCCAGACCTAATGAAATATCGTAAAATAATAGCACTTTTTAAAAGTAGAAGTAAAGATGATCCTCATAATTTTAGACCTATCTATATACTGCCTGCCTTAAGCAAAATGTATGTTCAATCAGATGCTTAAACATTTTAACTTAAATGGATTACTTCATCCTTAACAGTTTGGTTTTACAAAAGGACGTTGACGCAGGTGTTGCCCTTATACAACCTATATTTGATGCTTGGGAACAGTCACAAAATGCCATTGGTGTCTATTGTGATCTATCAAAGCCATTCGACTGCGTGCAACATGAAAACTGAGTCATTATGGTATTGCAGATTTGGCTCTTGAGCTTATCCGCTCAAGTAGTATTCCACCACTGCAGAAGGTTCAAATCAATTAAGTAAAATTCAAATGACTCAGAAGTAAATTTAGGAGTTCCTCAAGGTTCTATTTTAGGTCCTTTTCTATTTTTTATTTACATAATTGACTTGTCTTTGTTTGTGGGGAAGCTATGCAAGATTGTACTATTTGCAGATGACACTACTTTTTTACTTAAAGTTGACAGAAATAAAACTAATTTTGACGACGTAAGTAGTGCACTTTCTCTAATTCTTCAGTGGTTTACGGCAAATAATTTACTTCTTAATGCGAGAAAGACGAAGAAATGAAAAGCGAAGTGTTTTAAAATTTATGATGCTAAATGTCAGAAACATAAGTACAAAAATATCCTTAAACGGAGAAGAAATAGAACTGTTAGAACAGTTTTTCTAAATTTTTAACATAAGACAGTAAGCTGCAGTCCCTCACATCTCAGTTCTTGCAGAGAAACTTAGTTCAGTTGCTTATGCAGTTAGAAAAGTTAGGCAGCTTACAGATTTTGACACTGCTCGCTTGGTCTACTTTAGCTATTCCCATTCCGTCATGTCTTATGGCACTGTGCTTTGGGGTAAGGCAGCTGATATTGAAATAGTTTTTATTTTGTAAAAGTGAGCAGTACGGTCAATTTATGAATTAGGACATCGAATTTCTCTTAGGGAACTATTTAGGGAAATTGATATTTAACTGTTCCTTGCCAATATATCTTCGCTATACATATATAATGTATGTACGCAAAAATTGTCACTTATTTGCTAAAAATTGACCTGTAAAATTGGCAGTCCCAAAATGTCGTTTTCAGAAGGTACATAGCTCATTCGCCAATTCAATTCCAGAACAATAGAATAGAATAACAGTGGTTAATTTTCCCCTGAAATAAATTTAAAATATATGTCAAAGATAGTTTAATGAAAAAAGCTATTACAAAGTTGATAAATACATAAATGATAAAAATCTTAAAAAAAATTGAACTTAATTGATTTGTGTTTGAATAGTATGTTTTAAGTAAGTACTGTTGTAATTTGTAATATTTTTGAATTTAAAACATTGTATGTTATGTTATTACCTAGTTTAGGGCTATGGACTTGAAAAAATATAAAAATATGCTGTTTTAAAAGTCTATTTGAATAAATAAGTTTGAGTTTGAAATAAACAAAGCTATAGTCTTAAGAATAGAATATTACCTTAATACGTTAGCAAAACATAGTCTTCTTCCTGGACAATTTTTACCTACGCGAGAACAAAACTGTCTGGATTACTTTATATTAAAACTAGATAAGTAAAAAACGTCAGCTTTCATCGCGGTAATAATATTATGATATCAGATCACTTTATGATTCTGTTAAAACTATGTAAGCCCAAAGTTCCCAAAAAAGCAGCTAAAAACTTAATAGATAAAAATATTCAAGATCTGATTTCCTACACTGACCGTAACATTATTAACAGAAACAAAATGACAGTTTGCTACGCGCCAAGCTATATGAAATGGACAATAGTTGTTGACTCGACAGTCCAAAAGTTTTCTCTAGAGCTTCTAAATTTTTTGTCTGTTAAGAACATTCGGTTGCGTTCTATCCATAACCGGAAGCCTTACCAACAAAACAAAAAAGAATGAAATAAAAAAAGACACATTTATTGACAGTTATGAATTTGACTGATAATGACAAGATTCTTATATATTGATACATATATATGCTTCACGGATTATGTATATAAAAAATAAATATCATTTTTCCATTCGTCCGAAATTTCCCACTTCTCTTAGTAATTCCATAGATTTTTTCCTAAAAATCTTCCAGGACCATAAACAACATATGATGCGCTAATATTTATATAGGTAGATTACATTTAAAACGAATCGGTCAAGTATATGTATTGATTCCTAATCCTTTGTATTCAATTTTATTTAAAAACAAAAGCTTACATCAAAATTGAATGGTTAAATATATAAATTGCTAATCCTTTATAGTGTTGCAATTTTTTCTAAACAAAAATAAATCGTTATGTCTAAAATAACATAATTTGTCAATTTTTCACCTTCAATTCTAAAATAGCTAATAGGCAGTTGATATCGCAAAACACTTTATTAGATATTTTAAGCAACTTAACCCACACAAGTTGAAAGTATACTAAATGATTGAGAAAAAATAACCAAACAACACAGCTTCTACGATATACATTATAGGTAGTGCTGTGAAAGAAAAAGTGATTGCAGAATAGCTAAAGCTGCGAATACACATGGTGCAGCGATTATGATAAAGCGAGTATAGCAAGGCTTTGAAATACAGCTTTGATTTGCGTTAGAAATTTATATTTGCTTTATTACATACTAGCATCTGTCAGCGGTTCGGCCCGCGGTAAATTTGGTTATCCGCGTGGGATTTCTGCGGCAGCTTCTTGAATAAAGTAAATAAGTTTACTATTATAGCAAGCTACATCTGTAGCTATAGTTCTTTCACCTTGAATTCGGGTATTGTAAATGCTAAAAGGAGTTTTATAAGTAGTTATCTATAAGTCAATTTATAAATGTTTATTTTCACAACAGATTTATTTTTTTAACAAAAACTTTCTGTAGCTGAAAATAAAAACAAACAGGGAGGAAAGAATTATTAAAAGTAGTAATTTTTCATCTTTCATTTGCACATTAAAGTACTTATAAACGACATATTGTGATAACTTACAGATGAAAGTTTAGAAGATAAACATAAGCTTCGAGATTCAAAAAAAGCATTTTTAAGTGATCAATTTTAAAGCGATAATAAAATAATCGCTTGCAATATCTCGCTACATAGCAGTGGGATCCCAGCCTTGAGTTGGCCTCGATATGTTAAACAGATTTATATAACGCTTTCAAGAGTAATAAGTGACATATACAGATGTACATTTTGCTCAACGTTGTTATTAAGTAATTTTCATTCAATGGTAATTTGTAATGTCGTTATAATTGCTTTGGTGTACCAGTTTCAATAGGATTAACATAATAGAAGTGAAAGTATTTTTATTTCATAGGAACATATACATAAATATACATAATTATTATTATTATTAAGTTTGAAACACTGTTCTTAGAATATACCTTTTACAAACACATAAAAGAACTATCTATACAGAATCAATAAAAATATGATAAATATACATACATAGAAATAATGTATCTTCGTAAAGACTCCCTGAAGGTAGGCGTCTCCGAAGAAAAACACGTCAAATATACATAAATACATTATAATAAAAATAAATAATGAAATAGCAGAAAAAGTCAGAACGAAAAGAAAAGATTCAAACTTGCAATATTTAGAATCAATTTTAAAAGGTCTGCATTATGCGAGTAATGTAACGAGAGAGGTGTTACAAGCGTCGATAGGCTCAGGTGACCGCTTAACATTAGGCAGATCGTTTGTTTGTTTGCCACCTAAGTGGTATAAAAAAAACCTTCGATGAGCTCTATCAATTGAGTTATCGTGGTAGCTCATACGGGTAGGTACAAAATCTCGACTAAATGCTTGTTTGTTTTTCGTAGGCGGACTTACCGACACCTGCGGTTTCGCCTACATAATGTTGAAGATATTATATAAGAGATTCCGTCAATGCTTCAAAACAATAAGTAATAATTTGATGAGGCACATATTCATAGTAACTTATATTCTTAGGTATATATATAAATATAATTCTTATGTGAGCAGTACTAACTAAACTGTTGCACCTATTTTGATAATTATTTTGTGTGTGTTTAAATTACTGGTTGGTTTAGATTTACAATTTAACCCGGTAGGTGGTGCGTTGATCGGGTTAATAATAATATTGTATTTATGGAGTAAAATAACTTATTTTTACAAAATATGTTGATTTAGTGCCAAAGAAGTAAATCGCAAAATTTGTATCCGATAGGTGGCGCTGCGTTCGAGTTAGAATAGAACGCGGAGAGCCGGGATTGGGGTTGGGAATTGGGGAGAGGTGGAGGAGAGGAGAGAAAGGAGGAGGTTGTATAAGAGTCATAGCTTTTTTTAAGCAAGTATAAGCTCTTTCGCCGAGATAGCTATTTACTGATATATATAATATTAGTTCCTTACATATGAAATTGATGTTTTATATGGCAAAAACAAAACTAGTTTTTTTTTTTACATTGTTCCAAATTAGAAATGTTTTATTCACTCAGTGAGTAAAAGTGAGTTTTATTCACTGTTATCTTATCACTGGTAAAATAGTTATTTGTTCAAAGTGGGTAAAGTTGTTTTTTGTGAAGAGTGCCAAAGGTAAATCCCGAGCTAGCGAAGTAGTCTAGAATTGAATCATGAGCGTAGCGACTGACTCTAATAAAGACTACTGAGTACAGCGAGGGATTTAAAGGCACGAGACCTAAAATATGTGGCTCTCATGTGAAACATACAACTTTTTACCTCTACTAGTGCAAAAAAATAGGTCTTTAGGCCAGGAACTCACTGGAGGCCATATTTTGCAATAAGTTTATTCTAATTTACAAATTCTTCCTACTATAATCTGTCCTATTAAAAAGTAAACAAAAGGTAGATACTAACTATTCTTTTTAACATTAGCACCTTTTGAAAGTCTCCAATTATTGAACAATTCGTATGCTTTAAGATGTTTTTCACGTGACTTCTCTGATAAAAAGCTTAGTTTAGCGTTAGACACTTGTTGTATTAGCTCTACTGGTGTTAAAGAAATATCTTCTTAACTCGAGTCACTAATTTTTAAAAAAAAAAAAATACCATACCTATATACGTAAATAAATATCAATCTAAGGTTAAAATAACTAATAAGTTTCGCGCCATTTCGCTTTCTCATTTAGACGTACGTTCAGAAATTTACTCTATGACACTTTTATCGAAAACAAAGCATATATTTTTTTAAATAAACGCTATTTATTATTAGTGCGTATTATTAATAATGAATATTAAGTACGTCAACAATAAAAAATGATATGTAATTATGCTTCTTATTAAAATAAATTTGTTTCTAAACCAATAATCGCGTTATTTTTCTTCAGCATCGCAAAATTCCAAAAGTTAATATTCGAACGTTGCATTACTTCTCACTCTCGCAGATAATTAGTTAATGTAAATTATAAGTGTAATGTATCACTTAAATATTATTGATTAAATATGTGATATTTAAGATCACATAAAATGTCAAATAATAGCCATTCTAGGAATATTGAATAGTTGTATATTTAAATAGGTACAAAGATTCAAAACACTTAAACTAGACTTTTAAATCACTATTTTGTACTTTAAAATTTTGATATTTATCCACTTATATATTTATATACCATCCTTAATTTATACATAATTGTGTCCCAATACCCACTCATGTATAATTTATAATTATTTAGATTATTATACTTATGTAAATATATCAGAAAGATATGTGCTTATTTGGGTATTATAAATCGTAACATTTAGGAAGTTATTTATTTATACATTTACACCTAAATCTAGTGTAGCAATATAAATATAATCAAAAGCCGGCCAAGTGCGTAGAGTAACACGCATTAATTTAGGGTTCTGTAGAAAAAGAATAAATGCGGATTTTAAGAAACTTACAATTACAAAATTCAAAAGCAATTAAAAAATAATAAAAGTTTTACAATTTAGTTTTTTTTCAGTTTTTATACGGTTTAAAAGTTAGTAGGATGTACAAATTTTTAACTTTGAAAGCCATAACTTGCAAAATACAATAGATACAATAAGATTTGGAATTATAAAGCTGTAACAGACATGACGGAACTATGTATAAGGGTGCGGTTCTTGCCATTTGGCTATGGAAACTTAAATGGCCGGTGCGTGTCGTACTTGCACCGCAGCGTAGGATGAAATATGAAAAACTTATTAATTTTTTTTTTTTAAATAGAGTTTTAATCTGTTATATTTCTAGAACTTACGGTTGAAAAGTCAGAGTTAAATACCTACCTACCTACCTAAATTTTATTAGGGTGCGCAAAAAAATTAAAAAAACAATTCCTCGAAGCACTCCTTCCAGGAACCAATCAGAGTTATTACAAACGTTAACTGTTGTGGCTAAAGGTTAAAAACCGGCCAAGTGCGATTCGGCAGACGGTCGCGCACCGAGGGTTTCGTACTTTATAATATATAAAATATATAATATATTCTTATTTCATGAGATCTAATCTCAAAGGTTTATGATTAGTTTTTGGTTTTGTTCCTATATTTTTCTTGAAACATTTAGCTTTTTGCCAAATTTCATGATTCTAGGACAATAGGAAATACCCCATAGGTTGCGTTTCTGAGTAAAAGGGTCTTGACTAACGGTCAGGCAGACGGACAACAAAGTGATCCTATAAGGGCTCCTTTTTCCCTTTTGAGGAACGAAACCCTAAAAACGGTTAAAATATCCACCTTTTCAATTAAGCTCGGTCCCAAACGTGATAGAGAATGACAGCATACAAATACTGCATCAGCATACAACCAGATTCAAGACATTTTTTTACAATACATACATTGTAACTTTCTGTTAGATTAGGACTTTTGACAGTGGAATCTAACGCACTACAACTCCGCCATGTTAGAAGCCTAGAATTATTGATTTAAACATTCCGGACCCAAGGCATCCCTGGGGGTGCCACGGGAACTTGAATTTGGATCCGTGGCACCTCAGGTCCTAGAATCTATTCAACGGTGTACCAAGGGTATCACGAGTTCTATTTACTAGTCTTATGAGTCAAAATCAAAAGATGGGGCCAAGTATGAACCTTTATAAATTTAATTTTTCACACAGCAGAAAATATTGCCATCGGTTTTTATTACTTTTGAAAACTACGTGAAGCATGATGAACTTTCGTATAGTGAATAAAATCACATCGCTCATGCGGTTGCGGTTCTAACGGTGTTAATATTTAACATCGTCAGAACAAATGTGGAGACGCTGTTGGCCCGGCACTTACGAAATAATATGTCTATTATTGTCCATGCTTGGAAATGATTTTTTTCAATTCAACTCCGAAACGAAGGATTAAAAATGCATTAAAATAATCTAAAAACATGGATACAGGCTCTGTGTCATTTAATATGAATAGTTTGAAACTTAAAACACCACATCTAATAAATCTGCAGTATTTCTTAAATAAGATTTGACATCATTCTTTTATTGGTTAAGACTTGTTATTGTCCAAGAACTGAGATAGGTATAACAGAATGTCGTCTCACAAAAACCGATGCAAATGTGGAAAAACATACATAACCAGTTTCGTGTTTACCTAAATGCTGTTCAAATCTGATCGGAATATCTAAGTACGAGTATAAATTCTCAAGGCGCTTAATTATGAATGATTGTTTTATCTATATTGTACACCAAAAATATAAAATACTAGCTTCTGCCAGCGGCTTCGCCCGCCCTAAATTTCGTTATCAGCATAGGTTCTTACGACAACTTCTTAATTATAGAAAAAAAAAATCAAATCTTTCCTCTTTAATGGCATAAAACATTTGTGTCTGTGAAGCCATGGAAATACACATACAAAATTTCAACCCGATCGGTCAAGCCGTTTAATAGTTGACATACCAACAGCAGCGCCACCTACCGAGTCCAATTGTCAAATCATCCAGAAAATCATCGAAATACCTATATAAAATTTCAACCCAATCGGTTCAGCCGTTTAGTAGTTATGTGAAAAAGGAAGTAATTACGTAATTAAGTAATTAGGAATGTACGGAAGGATAATTCTTACTACCCGTTGTCCTATTCCCGTTTTCCCGTAGGAATAAAGCATTTTCCCACGGTAAAAAGCCTATGTTCATCATGGATAATGTCGGCTTTTAATGGTAAAATTTATACTTTTATAAGTATAAGTACAAAAGGCAGCCGTATTGGTAAAAAGCAATCTCTACCATATGCTAAGTAGATACACAAAAAAAAGTAAAGCCATCAAATTATTTTTGAGAAAAAAAAGCAGTCACCAAAATGAAAACTAAAGGCAAGGAAAAGACATTGTCATTTGTTTTTTTCATTGAACTGAATTGTTGTGAACGTGTTATGGGTTTTCATTTTGAGGCTGCGGGTTCCTGAGAAAAACGATCTTGTGACAGAAACATATTTTTTTGCGTGATTTAACTACTAATTTGCTATAAGACCTTGCTTCTCGCCAAATTTTATGATTTCAGGTCAATGGCAAGTACCCTGTAAGTTTTAATTCATTTGCAAATGTTAAAACATGCAAATGGCTGTATTGTTTTATTAAGTTGACTTGGACGCTTGTCTTTTTTACAGCTTCAAGGATCTATAATAGATCTAAGTAGGTATTTGATGTTAGATTCACCTGAATGTTGAGAAAAAGGGTCCTATGAGAAAGACAGACATATATATATTTTTATGTGGTCTAACTACAAATTTTCAATATTTCGTTTTTTCTGTATGCTTGTATTGTGAGACCTTGCTTTTTGCCAAATTTCGTAATTCCAAAGTCAATTTTGATTGCGTTGTTTGAGATGCTGGGATTTTATACAGTTTTAAGGAATAATAATAATAAGTTTTATAGACTTTAGTGGGAATTTGATACTCATTTTAACTTGATCACTCCACGCGTTCCTGAGAAAAATGGTCTTAAAAAACCGACAAACAGAGAGTTAGACAGAGAGACGGACAACATAGTGATCATATTGTAAGAGTTCCGTTTTTGCTTTTGAGGTACGGTACCCTAAAATAAAAAAAAAATTATAATTCCTTACACAAAATACATGTATATACCATAATTGTTGTTAAACGAACCGAAAAAATACAAATTATCGAAGTTCACTTCACGGCTACATCCCAAGTTAAGGCTAAGTTAATTCACAAGTGTTACATAAAGTTACTCTAAAGTCATGTAAAAGACATTCGTTCGTATTGTGAAGGGCAAATAATAAACCGAATATTACGGTAACGTAAAAGATTAGAGCTTAGAGTGTAAAAAATAGTCAAGTGTGGTTAAGGTTTATGCGATAGTTCCGTACCCGTATTTCGCTTTTGACCGCGGCTTCGCTCGCGCTTAATTCCTACAGCAGTTTATAGTAAGGAAGTTTGCCATAGCAAGCTTTAGTTATCCTTGTGGAAAGCCCGACGTTGCTTAGTTTTTGGCAACCTTTCCAATAAACAAATGTGTAACTGATCTAAACTATATTTACGCTGGAGGGCGCTGATATGGTAATAGCTCGAGTCCGTCTCACACTTAGCCAGTTTTAATCATTTGTTGTTATTTATTTATTTTATTGTTTGCTAGGTAATCCGCAATTATAACACATATTCTACAAAAATTTCAGGCTTCTACTACTTCGGTCTAAAAGATAAAGCGCTTTAATGTCAGAAGAGACAGACAGGCGGCGTAGGCTTAGTAAAAGGGCTCTTGGCTATCATTGGGTACTGAGCCCTCAAAATGGTTTATGGTATAGCAGTGAAGTGTGCTAGATTTATTACTGTAATACAAATAAGGCGAAGATGAATATGAATATTTATTTGAGAATGTAACCAAGTGAAAAATAAAGATCTTATTAATTCATTCATACAAACAACATGGTAATACTACTCTTAATTTTACTTAATTTTACTTAATATAGGACTCTATTTTTGCTTTATTGTAAATACTTGCATCCAAGCTTCAAACTTGAAACGATTATAGCGTAAGCTCTATCGTTAATCAACAAATAATTAAATTCGGTAAAGAGCGAGTCGGGCTCGTGCATTCTGTGTTGGTGTGAAATCCTTGATGCAATACAGATTCGCACTTGGTCGGTTTTTTTATACCACCAAGGTGGCAAACAAGCTTGCATAAACACAGTTCCTATAATTCAACTGTAACCTACTTATAATTCTTATCCAAACACCTGAACAAACCTAATGTTGATTTAGGATCCGTGTGTTTACCTTTAGCACAGACTATATAATACTATCTTTACAGAATATTGTTCTTATCTGTGTCAAGTTTATCAAGAAAAAGCTTTTGATGAAGCTTTTATAGGAGTCGTGTCAAGCTGTTACAATTAAATTTAAGTCTTGTGTTTATGACTTTTTAAATTTGTTAAAGACAAACAGGCAGCCACACTGTATGGATCGTTTGTGTTTTTTAGAGTTCTGTAAGAAAAAATGTAATCATCTCTCTTTGTCAGTCACAACCATTATATTAATAGCTGTCGGATCTAGCCTTCGTATCCAATAGGCAGTCTTTACCACTTTTTTACTATAAAACTGGCGATTAACGACTTGAGGAAGATATATAAAGCCACATTAGTCCAGCTACAGTGTATCACGCCAGACAGGCGGGACTCAAGTAAACAACTGTAGGTGTGTATCCACTATTAAGTTCCTACGGGTTGCTCCCGTTTGGAGAGTTAAATCGTAGCAGTATTTGGATACATACCCATATACAGTACAGTGGTTAGAAGTACAAATAAAAGCGACAACATATGAACGCATAGACTACAGAGTTATGCAGTCACGACAGACTAAGCTATTGCTTACCTACACTACAACAGATGCAAGTCACGCATTTCCTATTGCGTGTCCCTGCGCCTGCGCAACGCGAGGCATATTCACACTACAGGCAATAAAGTAAACAAAGTATTTGAGCGATTTCAAAAGGCTTCTTTTTATCTAATTTTTTTATACAAATTATTAACAGGTTCGTAAAAAGAGGCTGTCTACTAAATTATGATGTAGGTGGTATTCCAGAACCTGCCTACCTCCTTGTGGGGTTTAACACCGTGAAGAACACAAGTGCCATTATTCAGCTCAACAAAAAAAAAACAACGAATGAGAAGGTAAATCAAGTTATTACCGGTTTTCTTTAAAACGTATCAATTTTATTTTCATTAATTCTATATGTATATTTATTTGCCATCTTTCTACCAGTTTGCAATAAAACTTGTATATGTTTTGGTGATGATACCAGAATAACAAAACCGGTATTTTTTCCGTTATGTATATAGCTACTTCTGTGGACAGTGTAATCAAATTCAAGCATTTACTGTTAAGGGATGTATTGTAACGGTGTTCAACAAATATACATAAGACTAATAAGGTTTTTTATTCTTATTTGAGTTACTTTTTTCTTCTTCTAAAATTTTACTATGTTGGAATTGGTTTGACAGAGCTTAAAAGTTTTAGTTAAATGTGTATGTGATTATAAAATCGTTTTTTTTTCAGGAAGTATCACGGCATATCGATATTTGATAGCTAGGAACAAGCAAGTACAAAATACCGCATATAAGTATGATCGATCGCCTATGCGCTCTGTATGCGATGCAATATAGTGGCAAAGCATTATTATAAACACTATCAAACCAAAAAAAATTAAGTTGTTCTCAAGGGCCTAATTCGGTACCGCTTGCGTACAATGATGTAAGGTAATCAGTAATAAGCTATATTTAAACGTTTTGTATTGTTTATGGAATACGTTTGTGTGTTTTAATTAGCGTTTTTTTAATATTATAGTCTAAGATCCGCGTAAGGTACGACTTGTTTAATGGGTGAAGAGTATTTTACATCAAAAAAATTCAGTCCAGGATACGATTAATTAGAAATAAAAAAAAAACAGAAGAGTGTAAATTATTACTACGGACTTACCTGTTTATACCTACCTAATAGTTATGACGAAAAAAGGTCAACCTAACGTTTGCATATTCTGTAAGCTTTATACTTTCAATTGATATGTAATTTGTCTATTAAGAAAAAAAGTGCATGTTTTGATTTTTTTTTTAATTTACAAGTAATCATATTCTGGACTGAAATCGTTCAGTCAATCCATTCGCGATATATTACATGAGATATTAAATTAAATATAAAATACTCTCCATCACATTAAACAGCTGGGTAAATGTCGTTTCTATACTCGGATTCTCTACTGTTAGTCGATTTTATAAAATCTTTTGGCTGCGACTAAATTTAGCTGGATTTCAATTTTGTTATGCCTTATATTTAATAATTATCTAAATATCCCCGACTGAGAGTTTATTATATTATCAAAATATAAATGATACATACTTTGATATGGCCATATTTAGTAATTAAAATCATGCTAAACCTGACAAATTTGGATCACTGGATTAAACAGTTTGGGCTAGGAGGTAGCTGTGAAATCCAATCGTCTTTAAGGCAAACAGACGTAAACTTTGATGGCCGAAATTTAAGCGAATACACAATATTTACTTATGTGAGACTATACTAAATTAATAACAAATTAATATTTATATTATTGAGATAATACCACTTAAATTTTATCAATGCGTACACATAGCTTAACGCAAACATATCTTTCAAAGCTTTAAAAGGGTTTGCATTTGATTACAACTTAAACTATGTATTTTATACTCTTTGCCTTTCTCGGAACGCACTAAAAACGATCACAATTAAGTACTTACATTGTCGGTGGCCATGGTGTTGCACCCCTTTAGAGGCAGGGTGTACTGCAGGTCGCCCTTTGCTGACACGTATTCCCTAAGGCATGAAGAATTGCTGCCCAAGCCAGCTGGATAAATTATACCGTTGAAGGTATCATATATGCTGTACAGACAGAAATACAGGTTTGTTTGCAAAATACAATCAAAAGGAATTTTTTCATTTAAGTTTATAAGTGTACATAGGTTACGGTAACTGCTCAATATTAGGTGGACCGCATGCATGTTTGCTACCCTAGTATTATTAAAACATACAGAACCTCTAAGTTATAAAAAAAGTTCCTAAATAATTAAACTTGTTTTTTAACATTAAAATTTTTGAAATTTGCCTCGTCCGATCATGTCATGGTAATTCTTCATACTCGTAGTTCAGAGGGGGTCAATTTTATTCTGTTCCTGGTCTTTCAATTTATCACTTTTTACTCTAGAGCTGGTAATTTTTGACCCAAGGGACATATATTAAGCTACCTTAGTTTAGATACACTGTGTGTGTCAGAAACAGTATTGCGTCGATGGCACTTTACCATCTGGTGATATGTAGACAAGAATAAAGTGGATTGGTGAAAAAAGGCTATCTCTCACATAATGATGTGGATACTTATCCAGCCACTGGTTACCTCCTTCTGGAGAGTAAAGCCGTAATGTTATACTATTCATACTAATTGTATAAAGTATGTATACGAATTATACGATGAGGAAATTGAGAGTGGTTTTTACACTCTGGAAAACCACCCTTATACACACATATTTCCCGTGGCCATTTTAGGATGAAATGGCCACGGGAAATATGTGTGTATAATCAACTTTAACACCAACCTATTTGAATGCGTGGACTTATGTGCGAGCGAGACGGTGATGTGCATGCTGTCTCTCTCGCATGAGATGGAAACCGTGTCTAGGGGAGCCAGCGAGCCAGGCCATTCCGTGGTGTCTGATTCTGAAGCTGTTGCTATTACTGTGCTTGATACTTCTGAAACAAAAAAGATGAAACTATCAAGCATGATTATTGTTAAGGGGCTGCTTCGTTCGACTAAATACCTATTCCCAACTTAATACCTATGAGTAAACCATGTCCAAATTTACTAGTGCAGCAGCTTCTTCCCGATCACTCATACGTATAAAAGAAAGCAAAAGCAATTACAGATATGGGATTTTTTTTAACTTAAAACAGTCAGTTGTTATTTTTGCCGTTGTACGCCTCCCCTGTTCCCTCCCCTGTCTGGATACAGGCAGTGGGGACTTCTTCCTCGAAAAAAGGAGACTGACAGACTAATAAGTTAATAGGGCCTCTGACAAGGCTTAACGACTACGTGCTGTTACATGACAACAGCCAGGACCGACGTTTAGAGTATACAATTCGCAGCGCGGTCCATACAACAGATTTCCCCCCCGTTTTGCATATAAATCCGTCGAACTCTGTTTTTTTTTTAAAGAAGAACGAGAACTGGGTCCATAGTTTTTCAGTTTTGAAGTAGGTAGAGCTCAGAAATATATGACACTAGTGATCACCCATCAAAGTTATTAATATTGATAAGTACTACCACGTTGAGTTTCCGGGCATACTCACTTTCATAATAACATTACAGTCATACTTAATCAAACATTAGTTTGTTGTTATCTGTGACAAATTCTAAGGCTTATTTAAAAGAAAAGATTTCTTTTAAAAATTTGTGTGACATACAGCCGGACGGAAGATGGACGGAATTGAAAAAACTACAAGGGCTGATGGATTCGAATTAATCTTATTTATTGTTGTCGACGTCTCAACTGTCTTCGATCCTTTATTTTAAGATAGTTTTAAATAAGTATTTCTAATTAATTACAAGAAGTGAGATGGATGAAAAAAATTATATTTTTTAGAATCTACTCTTTAAGTCCTTCAGAATGACTATATTTATGTAATTATAATTATATAAATATAGTTATAATTGTATGTAATTCATGGTTTTTTTTTTTATTTTTAATGTATAATTTTTAATGGATACCATGGCTGCCTTATGAGATTTTAAAAGAAACAACCTAGCATATGTCACTTGGGGCAATGTAAAGATTCTAACGATACCACCACTTCTCAATTGGTTAAGGCACTAGATGCCTTAGATGTTATGATAAAATAAACAAACGAAAACAGACAAACATATATTTTTTTTAGTACTTCGCAGTCATGTAAAAAGTACAATGTTGTTACTGTCGTTTATTGTTTCTCTTTGTACAAAAAACAATTGAGAAATGTTACAAACCAAATATTTTGATAGAAGTTAGCAAGACTGAATTTGGTATACTCCGTACTGACTGTTATAATTGAGGCGATCTTTTACTGTATAATTTTAGAATATTTCCCCATTTTAGTGTTATTTTGGTACAATACTTTATCAATAATACCCTGTTATGGTGACTCCATGAAATTCATTTCAGTTCGTTGTTATTACACACTTTTGCTATCATGTCTATCTTTTAAATTTAAAGTTTAGTCAGAACATATAAAAAAATACCGATTAGGTTACTGTTCTTGAAACAACTAATGTACAGTAGTTTCTCGAGTTTTGGAAAGAATTATAAACTTTGAATGTTTACATTAAATTTATTTTTGCATTAAATTTTCTTGAATCAGGTAATTAATTGATAAAGTAAAATTAATTATACTATCAAAATAATGTTTTTCCATTTTAATAGTATTTTCTCTTTATTATTTGACTAACGGCAGACACCTTAGACTATTTTTGTGATCTTTTTTAGCTTTCTATAAATGTCCGCACTTTGTGTATGTTTATTATAAGGAGTTAGAAAGAGACCACAGGTTTCATTCGTTGCTGTCACACTTTTGCAACATTTTTTGTGACAAGTTTATATTCTTATAATTGATAGGAGTTTAAATACGAATACCTATGACTATAGTGTGAATACGAAGTCGCAAAATTAGTAAATTGAAAATGCGGCTCTTAGCGCAAGCAGGGAACAAATAACAAATGAAAGTCTGAGTTTAAAGAATCTTATGTTGGTTTAAGAAAGTAAATCTGCGTAGGTATCTACTAATAATTTTTTAAAGTTTAAAAGACAATAAAGCATGTAGGTGCTAAGGATGCATTGACGCATACAATGCTTTCGTGCAAGCAGGCTATTGACCCCGGTCGTCCACCCTACGTCTGGCTGGACGCCACTCACGCGCTCGGGGATTTCCGTTAGCATTTCTTCTCTATGCTTAGCATTTGACGGTCACAATCGCTAAGAATATAAGGCTCCTCCTAGGCACTAAATAGGTATATGCTATAAATGTGACTAGCGCATCTTAGCGACATTACAGGGAAGGTAGTTGGTTTAAATATTTACGTATATAAATTTATTATTGTGGCGATGGCGAATTGTGTTGCGCTACGGAACCCTCGCTGTTGGTGTCTAAAACGGAACCTTATAAATTCGTCGTGTCCGTTTATCAGTCTGTTCGTATGTCACTGCCTTATAATGCCGCCGTCTTTTCATAGATTCTGATGAAATTTCACAGAAAGTTGCCTTTTATGAACCGCCATACAGATATGTTATAAAAATTAAGTAAAGATGTATTTTAGGGGTAGCTTTGCATATATTGAACCAAGGAATAAAAAATTTTCGCGCATCCAATCATGTGTTAGGGATTTAAACATGTATTCAAGGCTTTTAAGTAACTTTTTCTCTATAAGTTATTTTGTATTGGCTTCCAAAGTAAAAAAAATTGTCAACCTTACTAAATTTTGAACAGTATAATCCAAAAATCTGAAAAAAAACGCGATAATAGGGTTTTAAAAATACTACCAATTAAATTTGTTTTGGACAAAATCGTTTCATAAGTTTCATGTACGGAACCTTAACTTAATGCGTGCCCCCTTAAATATTTATTTTATTCTGTTTTTTAGGATTTGTTGTTATAGCGGCAACAGAAACATGAGATACAGCCTGATGACAGACGAACAGTAAAGTCTTAATAATAGGGTCCCGTTTTGTATTCTTTGGGTACGGAACCCTAAAAACCAAAAACCGCATAACATCTGTGACGACGACTCATGATGCCTAATTTTATTTATCTTTTTTCGGTCCCAAGATTTCTGCAACTATAATTGGTTCCGCCAGATGACTGAAATAATGAATTCATTATATTTGGTCTGCGATCACGACTGTACTTTTTGTACTTAGAAGATTTTTGAAATAAAAATTAATGTGACAGAACGGTTACAGTCAGTAACTATCATATTTGACTTTAAAATGATATAAATCCTAGTGTGTAGCAAACATTTTCTAACTATAGGATACTAATAGGTATAATGATTTTCCTAGCCGCAAAAACTATTGTACGTGGATGAGAACTTTAGTGTAGGTACGTTGATATGTAGTTTATAGACGCCCTCTTATTTACAACTTTTTTATATGAAACTTATTCATTCACTCATCCTAGTATCTTAGACTTTGCTACGACAAAGCCGTACAATCTTAACTAATATAATGTTTGTGAAAGTCTGTTTCTTTGTTTGTTATTGCATAGTGTCGTTATGGAACAAACAATTGAGCTGATTTCAGTACAAAGATTGTTGAAAAGACGGACGAGGATATTTTTTTTATTTTGATCAAGAATTCTCACCAGATATGACAGCTCTAGAACGTAGGTCCCCTTACCACTAAGGCCAGTCAGGGTTCCTCTCTCGCCCCGCAGTTACTGCGTGATTGCTTTGTCTAGACCACTTTATTAGACCTTTATCTTTCCCCTTACCTTTTCCTTGCTGTTTATTCCAAATCAAGGGTACCGGCAATTATGAATTTTTAAAGGGGGTAACCCCGCACTATTCATTCACGTCGCAACAAATCAGCGGGGTGAACTAGTTTTTGGAAGAATATCGTAGGATACCTACTTTTTGTACCGGTTAATTAAGGCTAATATTCTTTATTCGGTATCACTACAGATCTCGCGCTGATGAGCAAACTCGACGTGGGCGAAGCAGCGGGTAAATACTAGTTGTAACTATGAATATAAAAAATAATTAATTTAATGTTAAACGTGACCGAGGATCTTTTTTAATATTATATAATCGTGACTGTTAAGGCCACGAGTAGAGAGAAAAAAACTAAATAAATAGGTTTTACTCATGAGGTATTTATTCATAAAATACTAAACATCATAACACAATGTCATGTACATAATGATGACGTTTTTTTGTTTTTTTTTTGAATCGAATTCTGTGAAAAAATACTGTTCTTTTTCTAAGATACATTATTAGGGTTCCACAGCCATAAGACAGAACCCTTAAATGTTATGCTCTAATATTCTTGTCATGTGAACGGACGTACAGCCTTTCATACAGCCACGGTATGTATTCTAATAAAAACCCCTGTAGAAGTCAAATGCTTTCGAAAAGCGTTTCTTTTGCAGTTTCACGCCAACACATATTTCTTTTCATCTTTGTTGCAAATTTGCAGACAATCGGTTTTAATAAAAAGCCTTATGTTAATGACTTGTTACACAGGTTGCGACATAATTTCCTTATTTGTAATGGGTGCCATTCAGGTCATTAGAGTTCGTAGGGCAGTAGTCATATTCGACAGGCATAAATCTAGTTATTTTTTCTTCCAGGCTGGTCACCTTCATAAGTGGAAATAGTGAACTTGCAGAGTGCGTTTACCGTCGTGGCCTACCATTCAAACGGATGTTCTATGACAGCAATCCACAGCGAAACGCTCCCGATTTGGCCCCTAGCGATTTATTTGTGGGTTTTTTAAAAATCCGCGTTTATGTCAACCGTCCAAAGATCCTACAAAACCTAAAGGACAACATTCGGGCAGAAATTGCCAAAATACCCGCTGCTATGCTGCTAGTGTCATAAAAATCGCCAGAAACCGGCTTAGCCGGTGTATGGGACCTAAAATGATTGGTGAAAACAGGGCTGGCACTCACATTATATGGGTGTTTATCCAGAGATTATCACGTAGTTAGGTGTGTATCCTGCCATTGGTTAGATAGATAGATGTATACATAGTTATTTTGTAGGACAACATTACTTTTCTTTGAGGTTTTGACGCAGTTAGCTAAAATGTGAAACAAAATGGTGTCTCACCTGTGCTGGGAGGTATTTGTTTGGTTTGCGCGGTCGCTAGAAGCGTAGATACTAGTAGTAAACTCCACATTTTTCAGTCTGCAACCAAAAGAAACAAAAGATTATTCAAAATCTAACAAACAAGGCACATGTACCTTGGCTAGTTCATGCAAAGTAGGCAAATATAAGTACACTTAAGCCAGTTTATACAAATAAGGCACGTAGTAACACCCTGGCCCGATCATAATATGAAATAGGCAGATACAAGTATGCCCTGGTTAGTTCATACTAAATAGGCGCAAATAAGAACACCCTTGCCAGTTCATACCAAAAAGGCATATATAAGTACACCCTGGGCAGTGCATACAAAAATCGCGTGATAACCAAATAACAAATGTGGTTGACGTTTGTGTGTGTATATGCGTCAATGTGTGCGTGTTCTATAAAAACTATCACAGGATTGTCTGTGACTTGTTTACTTCTTTTTAGTTTTTACAGTCGGGTTTTTTTTATTTATATAATTATTATTATTTTTTTACTTTTATTTTTTTATTTATTATTTGAAAGGAAATTCGCCATAATACCACATATTCTAATAAATTCTGGCGGCCTTTTGCATCGGTCTGATAGAATTCTCAAAGGTTGAACAGGTAGACTGATAGATCATCATAAGATAGGCTTAGTAATATGGCTCCGTTGGCATGCTTTGGGTACGAAATCCTAAAAATGACCGTTTTTGCTGATTTCCTTGGTTACTTAAGATTTTTTTTTTAAATCGCAAGCAAATGGCAACTTTTCTTCGAGTGTAAAAAAGTATTTGTAATTAAAGGTAGAAAATTACGATGTCCTTTGGCCTATTAATTACTTTTAGTTCTGACCCCTAATTGTGCGAGCCTGACTATCGCTCCTAACCCTTTTTTTAAACGACTGACCTAAAACTTTTTTTTAATTTTGTAAATCAGTTTGTTATGGCATCATGCAAAAACTACTGAATGAATTTTAGTATAGTTTTTGTTACGTAATCTATCCTAACTGTGTAACCCACGCGGACGAAGGCGCGGGCTAAAATTAGTTTCCTATTAAACTCCAAAAAGCTTTAGCAACTTAGCATTTCTTATCTTTAACAAGAAAACCAAATAAGTTAAAGACAATTTACTTTTACAACTTAGGCGCATATAAAGTAAGTCTTACAAAACAAAGATTGCAATGTTAGTAAGTGAAAGGCTAACTTGGGCTGTGCTAGGCTGGACTTAGTTCAGTATTATGTAAAGGCCATTTGTGTACCGGACACATTTAGAAAAGTGATCTGTAATAAACGTTACAGGGTTATTAGGATTCCGTACGAACGGTAAAAACAAAATCCTCTTTTATGGTTGTATCTGAAGCATTGTTGCGGCGATGGGCTGAACTACTGAACACCTGTCATACAGGACGAAAGTGTTTGCGGTGACAATGAGCCTGAGTCCTCATTATGATTAGGTGGTGTATTTGGTCACACGTAACTTCCTTCTGGGCATGAAACCGTAAAGATTTACATACATACTTATGATCGTTTTATTATCACCTATGTATTTTATTTATACTTGTCCCTGTGATATTTTTTTTCAGTTGTAGATATTCTCTCCTATTCCAACTGTCAATGCTAGTTACTCTAGGATTAAAGTTTTTTGAAGTTTTAAAGCTTCTAGTAAAGAAAATAGAAAAAGTAGCCGAAACTAGGGATTTTTTGGGGTGTTGATAGATAGGTCTACATATCTACTAACGATATCTTCTGATTTATTCAATGACATACCAACGCACAGCCTAAACTGTTGGGTCTAGAAATTTGAATGCGTATGCGTTTCTTATTTAACGTAGGGCTCAAAGCATTTTGCAAAATTCATCCCCTTAAGAGATAAAATGGGGGTTGAAAGTTTGTATAGAAATACGTCAATTTTGAAATTCTTCAAAATTGGTGTGACCCAAGCACTAGGTTAAAAACTAACATTGACTTTTGTTTCATCATTTTTGGAAAATCATACCCTAGGGGGCAAAAGAAGGGATGAAAAATTCCGATATTTTTGTAAATAAAATCAAACACAGTTAAAAGCGGACTATTTTCAAAGTCCATACGCAGACGGTTTCGTGGGAAAATATAATAGTATTTTATTATACCTTTTACTGATAGAAAGCTACGCTTTATCTAAGTAAGATAGACTATATGTTGTTACGATTAGGTAGTCAGAAAAATAAAGGCACAATTATTCCATGTTGCAACGAAGCAACAGTGGTCCTGACTTTTAGCACAGGCTTGGTTGGAGGGACTGCAAAGGATTCTTTTGTTTCCACAAGCAGGTGCACCCGCAGGGCACATCGAGCAATAAATAAAAAAAACCTGTACTGAACTATCGTACTTTACAAATTACATAACACACATAGCACTTTATACATTACAGTATAAATTAAAATAAAATAATACACACATGTGTTAAATTGTGTAATATGTGCACAGATGGTAAATTGATCCGGGTTACGAGAGTGTAGCGAGGAGCGGGAGAGTGTCGAAATGTTTACTTTCGTTGTTGACTGCAACTTATAACACTCAGGTTGGACCGATCCCCACTTGACCGGTTTTTAAGTAAGCATTGCGTGAGTCGTGGGAAGTGGTATGCAGTTTAACTTTACTAGAAAATATGTAAACTAGATTTCTTATCAAGTAACTTTAATATTAGTTTGTAACTTTGGCAATCTTCATATTGTTTATCAAGAACCGGCGAAAGCGGTATATTGTTCTGTCCCAGGTCTTTCGCTTTAGCACTTATTGCTATATAGTTGTTATTTTTAGACGATATTTTCCAATCGTATAATTAGACCATATTAAGCAATAATTAAAAGTCTTTTTCTTTACTACCTTTGTTTTATATTAGTATATGAAATTTGTTGTTTTGAGAGTATAAAAAAATAATACGATTGTTTCCCACGAGAAACCTTAAACCGAGCGGGGTAAATGCCATGCTTCGAGATCCAAACTATGGCCTTTGTGCCAAATTTCAACTCAAATAGTTGAACAGA
Source organism: Apoda limacodes (assembly GCA_946406115.1). Taxonomy (NCBI): domain Eukaryota; kingdom Metazoa; phylum Arthropoda; class Insecta; order Lepidoptera; family Limacodidae; genus Apoda; species Apoda limacodes. The sequence goes on from OX291540.1 coordinate 47,974,757, forward strand.
ATTTTTTGTGGTTGATGAACTAACAAACGAACATACAGGCAAACAGAAACAATATTAAATAGGAAGTTATGATTAAGATGTGATAAAATTATCTTACGGATATTATTTGTAGTTAGATCAGCTAATAAAACAGGAAGCTATATAATTTACTTCTATTTTGTCTTCCGGATTCCAAATTTGAAAACTTTATTTTTTCGTAGATAATAAACATGTAAAGTAATTTTAAGTTGAAGTTCAAATCGAATTGAGATGGCTACCGGCTTTAGGAATTTTGCATACATACATAAACATATATATATATATATATATATATAATTAAATTGAGTAAGAGCTTTGATGAAATTAAATTTAAATCTTTCGTAGTATTCACTACTCTGTGAAATATTTTGTTCATAAAATCGCTCTGGCGATTGTTTTAAGAATTCAAGACAGACAATTTATGCCAATTCAAAGCATAAAATATGCTTCAGAATCTGTCAGGAAATATATTAATAGTCTTTTAACAATTCTTAGTAAAATAAATTAAATGAATCAATAAAAAAAAATTATTCAATAAAACCGAGTTTTTATATAAGGATTAGGAACGAAAACGAAATGATGTTCTAAATAATGCTCACAGCTACATATTTTCTAAAATCGCACCGCTTGCTATCGGCAGAAAACTTAAACACCCTGGAAACTAAATGATCATGGGCAGTGCGCTTTTCGCAAAAGTTTAGGTTGTGAAATAAGACTGGGAAGTCGAGGTTTTTCCTGATTCTTCAAGTTTTTCAAGAAAGCAGTCATTAGATTGATTTTTAATGGGCCGGCAACGCGCGGTGCATTCCCCATGTTTTGCAAGCGTCAATTATCTTTGGTGATCGCTAAATATATCAGGCGGGCCGTAAGCTGGCTTACCACCTTAGTGTTATAAATTTATTAGAAGGACCGTAAGCTGGCTTACCACCTTACTGTTATAAATATATCAGGCGGGCCATAAGCTGGCTTACCAGCTTAGTTTTATAAAAAAACCACAAGTCTAAATAAGGCTGGAAACTGTATTCACTTAGACACAGATTTTAATATTAAAATATGCGAAAATTACTGCTAGGTAGGTATTCCGTTAGAGCGGAAAATGAAAGTGGTCAGTTATAGTGTACCTTAGGGAAAATATGTAACGTACCGTTTCACCGCAACGCATTTTAATTACTGACTATTTACGTACGTACGTTCATCACGAACAGGCTGATCACATATTTTTACCAAAACATAGAAATATGCATAGCTGTAATCCCCAAAGCCAGGTGTGACCGCTGGATGCACACAAATCTTACAAAAACCTTGTATATCAATGTCTAAAACATTATATGCACAGACATAGAAACAGAAAAATCACCTGAAAATACACAAATTGTATGACTTTACTTGTTCCTACTAGGAATCGAATCAAGGATATTCGATACGGTAGACAAATGCACAACCATAGCGCCCCTGACTCATCCAAAAGTGAATATTGTTCAAAGCACGTCACCTTAGGCACGTGGGACTCACAAATGAGGAGTGTTTTTTGTTTAAACTGGGAATATGGGTGAAGGTGACAACGTACCAAATAAGACGTAAGTGCACATGAATGTTCTTGCCTTCTTTTCTATATATGTATATTCTTGTCTTTTTTTTGCCTATTTGTTAAAGTTTCAAGCAAAAACTATAAAACTGATTTTGATACGGTTAACACTTTTCGACAACTATATCTATATTCATATAAATATTATAAATACGAAGGTAACTCTGTGTTCTCTTCACGCATAAACCGCTATACCGATAAAGATTAGTTAATTTAGAGAGGGTGGAACCGCGGGCAAATTTGGAATGAAGATAGTTTAAGTCCCGGGGAAGGACATGCTATTTGAAAAAGTCAATTGTGAGTCGGTTTTTTTTTCTATAATTTAGGACTTGCCGTTGAAATCTTACACCTATAACCGAATTCAAGGCGGGTGGAACCGCGGGCGAAAGCTAGTGTAATATATGTATCTTAAAAACGCAATACTTTACAACTCAAATATCTATATGAAGATGTTACGCGAACAAAACTGCGTTCAAATACTATTTATATTATTGTACTGAGTGTAGGTACCTTTTAGTGAAATCGTTAGAACTAAACAATTACTATTGGCGAAGAGGAGGACTTTGTTATTTAATAATGCGCCACTATCTATAATTGAGAACAAAAACATGAGTTCTAAATCTTAGTTCCGTAATTTGCTACATACAATTTGTAACATTGTAGTCTAAGAAAAGGTTATATAATGCAGACGTTTACGATCGTCAAGACGTACTACGTACTGTCTGACAAAGTAGTGCATTCTTGATTTAATGACTTAACTTTCCGATTACATATACTGGCTATTGTAAGCTCGCGGCACTGTATGACGGCACTTGCGAAGAACTTTGTCAACTAACAATTGTACTGACATGCCAGGGCTACCCAGGTGAGGAGTTGCAAGGATACTACACGAGCGATAATTCTGTACTTGTTCTTTATAGTAACCACATATCACTTTAAAGTTAATTATTTATACAACTAAGGGAAGTTATTATACAAAAAAAGTCTACACTACTACTGAAGTAGTGTGGCGACAATGTTATCGCAATACAAGCAGCAGTTTCCAAAGTAGTCCAGGTGGACCCCCAGGGGTCCATGGGAGACTTCCTGGGGAGACCCCCAGGTAGCAAAGTTTCTTGCATCCTCCGGTCATTTACCTGATTCGGAAAACCTGAAACGGTAATTCCGCTATAATTGTTAGATCTAATATGCAAATGTTTTGTCGAGTTTTAGGAATATGGTAGAAATGTAGCTGCAGGTCCACCGGAACCACCAGAACCAGCTCAATTTTGAAAGTGGCTATGAGAAAATAAATCTGGGAACCTCTGCGCAAAATTAAAGAGGTTGGTAAAAAAAGTCATAAGGATGATGGCATGTATCCAGCTACTAGTCACCTCGGTTACCCCTCATGGGGATTTAACCGAGATGTTAAACCCGTCACAAACGTAGCTTTAATAATGCTAAAATATATCCATAAAAAACTGAAATATATTATAGCTGCGAGAGTGACGAAAGATTTATTCAAGAGACATTTAAAGATTATTATAGAAAATATAATAAATTCCAAAGTTTGTTAATATTAGTAGTCAATAAACGAAAAGGTACTAATATAACAAAAAAAAAAAATATATAAAAAAATAGAAACTTATGAACAAAGAACGTATTTGCGTATATCTATTCAAGTCAGCCATAATTATTTATAAATGCATTAGTAAGCGGTATTATGAACTAACCATTAAACACAATTATAACAGAAATTGCTCAGCAATAACGTATAATTTTTAAAGAACACCTAAAATTACGGTGCGAAACGTAGGTAGGTAGGTGCTTGTATATAGCAAGCTCTTACCTTGATGTCATGCTCTACGGACCTTGACTCGAGTTCCGAGTTCACAAACACACAAAATATATTTAAGTATATTACTATACTAATATAATTATTACATGCGGATTCGCTTGCGTAGATTTCTAGAACGTTTAGTTAGAAATATAGGTATATACTTAGTTCTAAGAGACACTATGAGTAAACTAAATTATAGTAATTTTTCTGACTCCTGATTTACAATTGGAGTGTTCTCATATACTAATTATCCTATGCTTCTTTAATAGTTTTGCCGGTTTGCGGACCGCTTCTTTATTTTAATATAATATTACCTAAATATTAATTTTAATAGCATATCTCTACCAAGTACCTGTCTAAATAGGATAATAATGATGTTAATTACCATTGGGTTCTTTAGGATTTCAAATCAAATAAGGAACCCTTATTGTTTCAATATGTCCGTCCGTATGCCACAGGCTTTTTATTTAAAGACTATAAAGGCATTAAAACTATAATTTGGCACACGTAAAGATTATTAGCTGCTACGAAAATATGTACGTATTTAACATTTTAAAATAAATTAAGGGGGGCTTGTGACTTCGATGACACGTAAAGTGGGAACCGAAATAATATTTTTGGGCACCTTATTATTGGGCACTAAAAGGCCATCATCAGTCGGTAAACATAATAATATGATCTCGAACGCGTAACAGAAAAAAATACCTACTTTTAAAAAATACTTTCCTATAAACAGACAACTGAAGTAAAGAAATTTGTGGTCTCCCTGGATACTAACTAATAACGTTTACGCAACCCTAATCTTAGCAGGCCCGACATGCTCTTGGCCGGTTTTTAGCCGGTAAGTTTAAAAAAATTAAAAAAAAAAACAACACCCCTTGTGTTATATTTGTTAGGATTACTATAGTTAAAAATGGATGCAACTTGTGACGAACGCATATATGAGTCATAAACGGACTTTGAGTATAAAAACAGTTAAAAACTATGTAACAACAATTTCAACTTTAATATAGGAAATAGGTTGAATAATAATTAATGAACGTTTCCTGTCTACATAAACACTTTGTATTTTTTATGAAGTACTAGTAAAATATATAGGTACATTAATGATAATTTGAAGTATGTTTTTAGCTTCGCTCGACAAGTTTGTAGCCTTCGTCTGTCAGCGTATCAATTAAGTTAATAAGTAGATATAGAGAGCCTGCCCCCCGACATTATGACGTGGGTGTGATGCACCACAGGTTATTCTTTTAGGAAATAAAACTCTAAACATATCTTACAAACACTACCTATCACAATCTGTTTTATTTTAGGTCTATAGCTCCCAAACTTTGAAGAAAAGAATGGACAAAAATAAGGAATAAAAACCTGCATTTTCGTCCTATGTGTCACTGTGTCACTTAAAACAAAAAGAAATAGTTTTAGAATGTGTGAAACCGTTTGCGTTGTACAGATTTCAATTCCATTTTAGACTATTCAAGGAAAAGGTCAGTATAACGCGTTGAAATAGCACTGGTTTTTAATTGTCCACAAGCTCTGGTAACCACATAGGACCACGTGGGCATTAATCATGTTTATTACCCATATTTTTTTTGTAATTATTTTGATATTATTAAATGAAAGGTTTAATTTCGTACCAAACTCGATATATTTATAAATTGCTCATAATGCGGTCTAAAGCAAGGAAGCTTAGGCCATAGACTACCGCTCTGGTCTAGTGCAAATTGTCGTTGCGTTGCTATGCTATGTTATATGACGTTGTCGAACTAGTGGTCATTCGACTTTCTGAATTTTCAACTATCCTTTGACTTGACTTGACTACTGCTGTCATATTATAATAACAGACATTTGTTTACTTGCCTTAGGCATAAGACTGATTTATGCCTGGTATACTCACCGTGATTTTTGCACGTCTGAAACACGCTTAACCAGTCTTAAATGCTATCTCATAATGATATATCGACGTATCTCGTAAGAACGGAACTGACACATATGTCATTATGCAATCGTTGAGAATTGACACACTTTTACGGCCATTACTCATTATATATTTATACTTAATACCATCGGGGGACGAACTGACACAGTTACGTCGTTATTATATCTAGTAAATATTGAACAGGTGGATTTAAATTTGTAGTTTTATGCAGACCACAAAACGAACATCTATTTTTAGGGTGCTCTACCACAAACACAAACGGAATCTTTGTAATTTATATGTATATATATATATTATTTTTATTTATAATTTATATATATTATTATATATATTATTTATGACTTCATCATCTGTATTTCTGTCAAAACTCTTTTGTCAGGAACGCGTTGAGTTTAAGGTTGACATTAATATAAAATACTTATGTCAACGCTTCCGGATGTAAAAATCCAGTTTCTAGAAACACGGTTATATGACATATATTTTAACACGCAGATATAAATAAAAAACTTAAATTTGCCGTATATCGATGTAGGTACTTACATTTTTTCAATAACGAAGTTAAGTATATCAAACAGTTACAAAACACTCTTTTCTCTTTAGAATAATCTACGTCACAATTTTCTATCGCGTATGTTATAGGTTTGTGATATCTAGTATTGACCTTTGAATTCAACTTTGAACCCATTAAAGAACGAATTTCCAAAATTCCCATCTTAGTGCTCCCCTCAAGCATTAAAATTTCCAGGGTAACTCACGCTGGAAATTTTACGTCTCTGTTACTATTAGTTTAGGCTGTGCGTTTATTGGCGTTTGGTAAAGAGACAGTAACTGACACGATGAGTTTAAAAAAAATTAAAAGGTAGATAGTTTTAATTTGAAATATGTAGAAAGTACATCGTTTCCGGTCCAGACGTAGCTGCGCCATTTGTCATATTATTTAATTCAGATAAAAATATGGTTTTAAATATAAGAAGGTTTATATAAAACTCAACACCCACTCGTAAGTGACTTGTGCTAAATACATCCATAATCAAGTAAGCCATTACCTAACCGAAGATAAATGGTACCGATATTTAAAGATATTTTCTTAATTTACTTACTAATGCTTATTTAATTATGATTTAACTTACGAAACACTGTAATCGGTTTTGTTTTGCCTTAGACGTTGTACGCTGGTATAGTCCTCTCCTTGGAGTCGAAGCTTAGTCGATAGTCCTCAGCGTAATTGTCGAGTTAGTGACCAGTGGTTGGGTTTTTAAGCCACTATAAGACCTCAGACATGGCTTAACGACTGCAGGCTTAACATTAACAGAATTAACATATGTAAAGCCAGGGTTGACGGTTTGACGTGCTCTAGGGATAATGTGCCACTAAAACGGTCACCCATCCAAGTACTGACCATACCCACCGTTGCTTCAGACTCCGTATTTTACCAATTGGTATTATAATTCTAATTTATTATACCATCATTGGTCGTTTATTGCAGATAGCACTACCAGCCGCACTACTGGTAGTGCTATTTACAAAAAACAGCACTACCAGACATTCAAATATTTTGAAGTACAGTCGTGAACAAAAATACTTATTATACTCATTGTGCCAGGGTTGATTTGTTAATCACTAGGATTTTTTTCATTTTTTGATTTTTTATTATTTTTTAAACTAAATTTTTAATCATTATTTATTCAATCATATATCAGCTGTCAAACTTGAAAGGGCTATATCTCCCTATCTATTTATCTTAGACTAGCAGTTTCCTTGCAGAAATGATAGATCTCATCAAGGTCTTTATTTTTGATGACAGCTGTCAAACTAGAAAGAGCTATATCTCCCTAACTATTGATCTTAGACTAGCAGTTGCCTTGCAGAAATGATAGATCTCATCAAGGTCTTTATTTTTGATGACAGCTGTCAAACTAGAAAGAGCTATATCTCCCTAACTATTGATCTTAGACTGGCAGTTTCCTTGCAGAAATGATAGATCTCATCAAGGTCTTTATTTTTGATGACAGCTGTCAAACTAGAAAGAGCTATATCTCCCTATCTATTTATCTTAGACTAGCAGTTTCCTTGCAGAAATGATAGATCTCATCAAGGTCTTTATTTTTTATGACAGCTGTCAAACTAGAAAGAGCTATATCTCCCTATCTATTTATCTTAGACTAGCAGTTTCCTTGCAGAAATGATAGATCTCATCAAGGTCTTTATTTTTGATGACAGCTGTCAAACTAGAAAGAGCTATATCTCCCTAACTATTGATCTTAGACTAGCAGTTTTATATTATAGTGAATCAAATAATAAATACTCATTTTGTATTGAAACACTTAATAAACAAGATTTACGATATGAACAGTTTATTTTTTTCAAAAAATATTTACAATTATACTTCTTTGTATTAAACAAACAAAAAAAAACATTTTTGTAATAAAAAAACATTTTGTCTATCTAAGTACTAATATTAAAACAATTATTTCGAAGTTAATGTATTTTACATTCATTCTATAGAACATTTAATAGACAAAATGTATTACGTACATATGAATATCATGGGACGGGGATTTTTGAGATCTTAACGATACAGGCTAACTTAAACAATTAAATCGAGTATAGATGTTGTAGAACAGTTCATTTAGTGCAGTGCTGATGGTACCTTTCACAGGTGTCCGAGTCCATTTGTCCAGATGTATAGTTTTCACGGAGATATGAATAGTATTATAACATATACTGAGGCGAAGTCCTTAATGTTCGCTCTGATGACAGACAGCAAGGAGCACAGTTATTTATTATTTTATTATATATAATTATTACATCCTGTTAAGCTTAATTAAGTCGCAAAAACCACAATGATAACCCATCACATTACATTCCGACTACGGAAAAGGAGCAATTAATGCTTGTTTAAAAGTGTTTCCCAACATCACAGTAAAAGGATGCTATCATCATTGGACGCAAAATATATGGCGAAAAGCAATGTCTTTGGATTACACTAAATCTTAGGCTGAAAGAAGAATTGTGAGCCTAATAGCAGTTTTACCACTTCTTCCATCTGATGCCATTCAGGAGGGAATATATCAAATCCGAATGTAGGTACTGTCGATATGGAAAAATTCATCAATTACATAGAAAGATCTTAGTTCAGCGTACATAGACGTCATAAGACGAATAACATTTTAGAAGGTTACTTAATTAAATTATCTTAGCTTATCAAGTGCATGACCTAATGTTATGTCATGATTAATTAACTCCATCTGCACACGTCTGATTACGTCATCATTGCATATATATTTTATGTTTTTTTTTGATTTGTTGGTATTTGTTTTAAGTTTTATTACTTTAATATCTTGGAATTTACGTAAAACGTTCAGAAGGCGTAACAGTGTTACGGTGTTTTTGTTTAATGCTTTATTTAATTTAGAATGCCAACCTTCTAAAATATTATTTGTGCGATGATGTTCACTGTAAACACTTAACATTTTACTAAAGTATGGCTTGAGCCAAAATCTTTCTACGTAATTCAAAAATTTTGGCATTTTGATTAAGTCGTCACATTCTTCTTTGATATACTCCCATCCTGTTTTAATAAGCTCTTCCGGGATAAGCGGCAGTGCTGCAGTAAGTGCAACAATTCTTTTTTCTGCCTTAAATTTTGTATTACCTAAAAATTTAGCTTTCTTCCAGACACTTCTGGACCAGTGATAATAACACCCCTTTACTACAATGTCAGGGTATATTTCAACTATAGCATTGATTGGTGCTAATTCGTAGTCACAGTGTACTTTTATAGGTTCGAACTCCGGAAGCTGCGACTTGATCAAACTGAACAAAATGGAGTAACTTTCAGTTTTTTTATCTGTCATCAAAGCAAATATTAAAGGAAGAACATTGTTTTCCTCGACAGAACTGCCTACATCTCCAAGAAGTGTGTAAAGCTGGGCAAACGGTGTTGGGCAGCTGCTAAAAGTCCCATCCATAAAAATCTCTTTCACATGTTTAATTTTCTCACGTACATCTAAAGATGAAAAAACTAAAATCCTATTACTTTTAAAGCTAAAATCAGCCAATAGATACTCATGAAATATTGTCGGGACAACAACATCTACAACATCTTTAAAAGTAGTTCTTGGAACTCCGTTGGCTTCATTTCGTGCATCATATAAGGTACGTGAGATTTTGCTAAACGGAGGTATACTTAGTACAAAGGGATGAACACCACAGTTTTTTGCTTCTAATAATTTGTTGTCATATTATTTCGTAATAGGTTCATCACTCTTTTTTACCGTCTCTTTCAATTCAGCCATTTCCTTTAAAGCTATATTTTTTGAAATGTCGGGATTGCAAGTATGTTGTTTTTTTTTCGTAACATCATCGTCTCCCTATAAGTTTAAAGACGTTAGTAAAAAAGTAGCCAGTGTAAATAAAAATACATATATTTTTATTTTTTTTTACCTCTAAGGTGGCAAACAAGCTTGCGGTCCGCCTGATGGTAAGCGGTCACTGCAGCATAGGGACGCTTGAAATACCTGGGGCATCACTTGCGACCCTTAATAACTTCTTTTTTGAAGAACTCCATACTGTAGTCCTTAGAGGAAACATTTAAAAAAAAAAAAAAGAGTTTTCGTGGGAGAAAGTTACTCTGAAACTCAACCTAGGCTAGTTTGCCACCTTAATGATGTATAAAAAATCGCACTGTACGTAACCATTTAGGTTCTAAGGTGTGAGGATGAACTCCCTGCCGATGGCGAGAGTTGCGATGGTAGAAAGTAGCAGTAGGCATCATTTCAAATAATTTCTCAGAACACATCCTATTATACAAACAGTAGAACACACACATAGAGGCAAAGTCTCTCCTCAGTCCTATGGGAGCAGCAACCTTTGCCCCGAGTACTGCTTCGCTCTGTAGAGTACTCCAAGTTTTTTGTTTTTTTTTTTCACCTTGTCTTGCAAATTATCTCGAAGCTGAACATTGCTTGAGATGTCAATACCAAGTATCCCAATGCCTAATCTATATATCTTACGTAGGTACTTACCTTTAGAGTCACTGTCCCTAAACATTTGGTTTTTCTATAATTGGAACATCTCCAAATAGATTCTCCATTTTTATATTTTTTAAGGAGATGGTATTTATGTATGCCTAGTAGCAAAGATTTGCCACGCTTTATATTTAAAAATGTGATATTTGAATCACAATCATCCATTGTTTTTGTAATTTAGTTTATTTTCTGACACGTGTTTCTTTTATCACAAATAAAATAATTTTTGAGCAGACAAATCGATTTAATGGATGCTTCCTAATATAAGTAACATTGTCATTCAAAATTTTGAAAAAAGAAAACAAATGAAATAGTATAATTTTAAATATGGAATTATGAAAATAAATAAGTACATAAAAGAAGTATTAATGATTAAAATAAAGACAAACAGAAGTGTATAAGCCAAGTTCAAAAGGAAAAGAATCACTTTGTGCTTACAGGAACTATTCACTTTCGATGTCCCTGTAACTCAGAATCTTTATAACCTCCGGTCTTGTAATACATTTTTAGGGTTCCGTACCGCAAAAGGAAAAAATAGGTTCCTTTTGTTATAGGATAACTTTGTTGTCCGTCTGTCTGTCTGTCAAGACCCTTTATCTCTGGAACACGTGAAGGTATCAAGTTGAAATTAATATCAAATATCTCTAAGGTCTAAGGTCCTTTGAAGCTGTAAAAAAATCAAGCTTCTAAGTTGATGCAATAAAAAATACGTCGAAATACGGCCATTTTTGTCGCATATTTAAATCAAACATTAAAAAAAAGATAGTCTGTCTGTCTGATAAAACCCATTTACTCAAGAACGTGTGGAGGTATCAAGTTCAAATTAATATCAAATACTAAGGTCTCTTCAAGCTGTAAAAAACAAGCTTTTAAGTCAACGTAATAAAAAACACGTAAAAATACGGGCATTTTTGTCGCATATTTTGACATTCACAAATAAATCAAACCCTATGGGGACTTCCCGTTGTGCTCCTTGCATTGTCCTCCCGTTGCGAATCTTGAAATTTGACACGAAGCCATAAATATAGGAAAAATTCGTTTATTTGTAGTTTCAAGACATTAAAAAAAGTTTGTCTGTCTGTCTGTAAGACCTTTTTTTCTAAGAAACACCTGAAGGTATCAAGTTTAAATTATTAGCATATAATAAGATCTACTCCAGAGGCATTAAAGCGCGTTTGAAGAACTCCACACTGTAATCCCTAAAAAAACCCCTTTAGGTCCCGTGACACCACCGGCTCACACCACTGGTGGTGTCAAGGGGATTTTTCAGTCCCCATGACACCACTGACAAATAGTGTTATCACTTACTTCATCGATGAATATTTGCCTTACTAGTTCCATTGAACAAAATACAAGTCTTTTGTTCGGGTTTACTTACTCAAATAAAAAAGTTTGTAAAAATAAAAAAAAATGCTCATGAGCTTCATTTGTCATTATTTTCCCGTGGTCCTACTGCGTAGTTCGACTGGTGGTAACCAAGGGCAATGATTTTTGTCCCTGGTTCTAGTAGTCTAGAGGTAGTTTTTTATCACACTTGCTCGTAAACAGTGTAATCACGGGCTTGTTCTTTATAAATTTTACTTTACAGAACTGATAGATTTCTTCAAAATCTTCATTTCGGATGACAGCTGTCAACTAGAAACGGCTTTATCTCGGTAACTTTGAATCTTAGACTAGTAGGTTCTTGACCGATGTGATAGATCTCATCAATATTTATTTCGGAGAACATGTTTTGGAGTTTCGAAGATAAAGCCGTTTCTAATTTGACAGCTGTCATCTGAAATAAAGACCTTGATGAGATCTATTATTTCTGCAAGGAAACTGCTAGTCTGAGATCAATTGTTAGGGAGATATAGATCTTTCTAGTTTGACAGCTGTCATAAAAAATAAAGACCTTGATGAGATCTATTATTTCTGCAAGGAAACTGCTAGTCTAAGATAAATAGATAGGGAGATATAGCTCTTTCTAGTTTGACAGCTGTCATAAAAAATAAAGACCTTGATGAGATCTATCATTTCTGCAAGGAAACTGCTAGTCTAAGATAAATAGATAGGGAGATTTAGCTCTTTCTAGTTTGACAGCTGTCATTAAAAATAAAGACCTTGATGAGATCTATCATTTCTGCAAGGAAACTGCTAGTCTAAGATAAATAGATAGGGAGATATAGCTCTTTCTAGTTTGACAGCTGTCATCAAAAATAAAGACCTTGATGAGATCTATCATTTCTGCAAGGCAACTGCTAGTCTAAGATCAATAGTTAGGGAGATATAGCTCTTTCTAGTTTGACAGCTGTCATCAAAAATAAAGACCTTGATGAGATCTATCATTTCTGCAAGGAAACTGCTAGCCTAAGATCAATAGTTAGGGAGATATAGCTCTTTCTAGTTTGACAGCTGTCATCTGAAATAAAGATCTTGATGAGATCTATCATTTCTGCAAGGCAACTGCTAGTCTAAGATCAATAGTTAGGGAGATATAGCTCTTTCTAGTTTGACAGCTGTCATCCGAAATAAAGATCTTGATGAGATCTATCATATCTGCAAGGAAACTGCTAGTCTGAGATCAATAGTTAGGAAGATTTAGCTCTTCCTAGTTTGACAGCTGTCATCAAAAATAAAGACCTTGATGAGATCGATCATTTTTCTAATTTGACAGCTGTCATTTGCAATAATATTGAAAATAAAAAACTAAAACGACTATAAACGCTCGACATATCCCACCGACCGCACTAGTTGTGCCGTTCAGTTGGTCGGTAGGGAAAAACTATCTTTTCGTCGTCAATCCATCGAAATACAAACACACGTCAATCTTGTTAGATCGTACGGAACACCTTCTCGCACTTGGCTGGTTTCTTTTTGTATTTTTTTCCTTGATTGTACTATAAAACATTTGAACGGTGCCCCGGTAGTGCTAACATTTGTAAACAGCACTACCAGTAGTGCGGCTGGTAGTGCTATCTGCAATAAACGTCATTGGTCATGTTTTTCGATCTATTTAGATCTCAGTTTTTTGTTTGTGTGTGGGTTTATTATTTTGAAAAAGGAAAAATCAACTTTTAATGTTATAGCTCGAACGTTAAAACACTATTTTTGAAATTTTACTTGATACAAGTTTTTTTTTCGAAAAAACCTTTTTTGCGCACATTGATCTAATAAATAATTGATTAGCAATAATAATATATTAATTTGCACAAACCAGTTTGAAACCATTACATTTCAATAATTTGTAATTACACATAGCATGTCTACAACCGTCATGAAATAACAAAATAGCATGTAGAAAAGTAAAAAAATATCCCACGTCAAATTTAGACCAATGCCATTAGTAAATATTAGCTACACCGACAAAAGACAGCACGCAATGCAAACTGTAGAAAATTGTCTGTAACGCATGTACAGTTGCAAAGAAAAACGTCATATGTGTTACTTTGGCCAAAATTCTTTTTAGTGCCTAAAATAGAGATGAAAATTTCTAAACACTTTTACAAAATTTTAGGTGATGGTTGCAAATGCGTGGTGTCTATCTACCGGTATAACGATTAGATAGCGAAGCTAAATTATAAACTTGATTGAAATGATGTTCCTATTAAAAAAAAAATTACCTCGAGTTCGAATAGTTCCAATACATTAAAAAAAATTCATTCTTACTTTTTGCAATTAACAAAGTCTCATATTACAGACTTAGCTTAGTCAATTCTTCGATCATAGACACTCCTAATATTTAAACTCTATCCCTTAATAAATTGTCGCTAAACTCAAAAAACAAATTTTGAACGATTGTTTAGACGAGAACTAGGAAGACGGTACATACTGTAGGACGTGAGATAGCGGCAAACTTGAAGCGGTCAAATAGTAAGAATAGCTGAATTGAATAATTTGAATCTTTCATTGGTAAGTTCTAAGTCCTATATTGTTATAGGTTATAAATGAGCTTATACTTACCGTTTTACTATCTATCTATATATATATAAAAATTACGTGTTACGTTGTTTGTCCGCGATGGACTGCTGAACTACTGAACCGATCTTGATCATACTTCGTAACTATCTGTTATTTGATCCAACTTAAAAGATAGGATAGTTTTTATCTCGATCTGTTAAGTGCGAGCCGGACTCAGGCACTTTAGGTAAAAACCAACGTTCACCGGGTTACAGAGGGACGGCAGCGGAACAACGTTCGCCGGGACCGCTAGTAGGATATATAAATAATCAGAGGTATAAAACCCCAGGGCGCAGCCAGTTATTAATAAAACTTTATTAAAATAAAAGTGCAATCATAACAGTTTTGTTATTGCAAGTACTGGCAGGCTAGTATCGGCGCGAGTTGTGGCATTGATTGCACAAGTGTGCGTTACGTCATCCAGAGACCGTTTTCGGCGAACGACCTTTGCAGTCAGCTCTCAGACTTGTCGATGATCATGAGATATGACTTTAGCCGACTTCGTTAACCAAGGGTTATGGTGAAAAAAGGATTGGATAATACTTTTTAGTTTATATGTACTTTTAAAAAGCTACTGTGTTTCATTTATTATGTATGTACGTATATCTTAGTTAATTTAGTTATGTTAATACATGTATTTCTGTGTAGGTGTCTATGTATATATGTATGCGTCTATAGTTCGTTCTCAGGGATGCCAAGAGTATTCTAAGCCGTAACGAACGTGTATGAAAGCATTGTTGCGAAAGAGTGCAAACGGAAGTTTGGAAAATCAAATCCATGAAGTTAAATCTAATTATTTTGACATTTTTAGAAGTGTTACTTCCAAACAATTTTGTAACAAATAAACGGGCCATTTTTTAACTAAAAATAAGATATATTGTGGCAATTTATTTCTAAAATACTTATGGTTATTGTTTCGTAATAAAGTAATTACTTTTTGCATAAAGAGGTTCAGTTTTTATATAAAATGTACTTTTTAATAAAAATAACAACATCTAACAAAATGGCTAGAAAATCAGGGATATACTTAATAAATATCTAAACAAATTCATTACACAATATCAAAATCATTGATCAATACCTATTTTAGCACATCCTACGCATATTAGGTACCAGTTACTATCTGGCCTGGCTGACGTAGTTTTGTTAGTTACTAACTGGCCTGGCTGACGTAGTTTAGTTAGTTACTAACTGGCCTGGCTGACGTAGTTTAGTTAGTTAGTTACTATCTGGCCTGGCTGATGTAGTTTAGTTAGTTAGTTACTATCTGGCCTAGCTGACGTAGTTTAGTTAGTTCGCTACTATGTGGCCTGGCTGACGTAGTTTAGTTAATTAGTTACTAGCTGGCCTGGCTGACGTAGTTTAGTTAGTTAGTTACTAGCTGGCCTGGCTGACGTAGTTTAGTTAGTTAGTTACTAGCTGGCCTGGCTAACGTAGTTTAGTTAGTTAGTTACTAGCTGGCCTGGCAGATTTTGTTTAGCCCTTTCCGTTGCTACCCTCACCACTCGCATCGTGCGCCTACCTACTTCGATTTTGCTTAGAGTTCTTTCTCACTTTTTTTGCTAATTGCTAATTATTCTGCTCCTAAGGTTGTAGCGTAATGTTAAATAGCCTAAAACCAGCTCCTTTAGAACTAAGCTAACAAATACAAAAGGAATTTTTCAAACCTGACTAGTAGAGTAGTAGAGATTATAGATAACAAAATTTTGTATGTATGATAGTATGTTTGTTACTTCTTCACTCCAAACCGATTTGGCTAATATTTTGAAATGGAGTTAACATAGGTATGTATGTGTATATAATATAGGTGTATATAATACACATAGTATATTTTTGATAAAATATTTTAATGAAAAATCTATTAGTGAGAAGATAATATAACAGTAACTAATATAGATACAGCTATAGCTTAGAAACTATATATTTTTCACTATTAAAAAATCAAACGCCGATAATCAAATTTGTCGCGGACAGAGCTACATGCAAAAACTAGTGTAGACTATTTTTGTGGCGATGGTATCGGTTTTCCACCAAGCACAGCCGTACCGCCATTTATATTAACGATTATTTATTGTGTAAAACCAACCAATGGCAGCTTCTTGTAAAAAACCTACAAATAACTTCATGCTTCGTAGAACTAATATACATACATAAAAATAATCTCTCTTCGTTTAAGACTCCCTGAAGGTCACAAGACTCCTTCAAGGAAAACATATCATAAAGGTCATATCATGCCATACCTATGGCCACACCAAGAAGTTTATATGTGGATGTCAATAAGCTTCTTGGGCCACACCATTTATTCTTTTTCATATTGATGGAAAACTTTATTTTATTTTCATAAAAAAGAAAATCCCGACTACATCTTTGTACCCAAAATACGCTCGTTGCGAACGTCAAAAACACAACTACTTTTATCTTCTAGTATGTAAATCTTAATTCTTACTAAAAATAGTATAAAGAATATAAATAAACAAGAAAGCAGATAAATTTAGGAGTATAGGTAGGTACCACATACTAGTATTACCTAGTCATTTACCAAACTTCGTTAACTGAAAAGAAAAAATTAGTTTTAGGTTCAAAAAACCTATTTCGTCGCCATAAAGTGAATGACCGTTCTTATATGGAATTTTTATGACAGTTTAACATTTTTATGTTGTCACCTGAAATATAGGATTTCTTTGTGTTTATCTATATGGGTATGTTTTTCTTGACGCGTTAAGTGTTTTCTTCATTTACCTACATTAATATTTATTCTGTCTAAAAATTAGTATTTCATAATGCTTCGATGAACATTTATTTGGAATACAGCTTTAGGTGATCTCGACGCATAAGCAGATCATATTTCATCAAAACGAAATGTTCTAAATACAATGTCTTAAACTCTAAATATCCTAAACGCGAAATGTCCTAAACACAAAAAGTCTTAAATGCAGTTTATTAAACTCTAAATATCCTAAACGCGAAATGTCCTAAACACAAAAAGTCTTAAATGCAGTTTATTAAAAAAAGGTGATTTAGGTACCTACGTATGGCGTTATCTCCATAACAACTGAATTCATTAATTCTGGTAGATAGGTACTAATTAGAAATCTAAAATAGTAAAGTCTGTTTGTTAAGGTTTAGGAGCACTGATAAAACTATGATATGCCCTAGTATGTCCATCCGTCTGTCTATATTCACAACAAGGCAGAATTTTCAAACATTTATATATAGGTACAGACATATAAACAACATTTAAAATCTTAAAAAACGTAAGGATTTTTTACACTTGGGGGTACGTTTGAGTAAGGAATTGATAAAAAGTATTTTAAAATCATAACTTATATACCTAAGGTTTTACTTATTGTTTTCCAAAAGTATAAATTTTTGAAGAAATATTACACTCTGAAGTGGCTTTTTTGTGAGAGTAGCATTCCCTCCACCTCTAGCTCTAAACTAATGTTCTAGAAAATCTAATTAAACTGGAATATTACACAATATAGTACGAAATGACTACGGAAAGTATCACAATTATTTGAATTCAACTAGTTTACTAGTTAAAGGCGAACTAATTGGCTCGCGATAGCTAAAAACAAACTCGATGTATACACACAGTATGTATATACACAGTAACTGCAAAAACAATATTGTTGCCTCATCTGCTCATTTGTCCCCACTACAGGGGCACAGCCCTCTGCTTAGAAAGAGGAGTACAAATTGGCAGACAGACGTTGTCGAGCAGGTCTCTTGTCGACAGTCAGAATTTTCAAGCCACCTAAGGCTTAACGACTGCCGCATTTTTAACGTGCCCTCCAAAACACGAAAAAGTTTACAAAAATGTGCCATTAGGCAGATTCCCATCCAATAACTGAAGACGCCCGACGTGGCTTAACTTTCCTTATCGTTTCCGATAGACAAAAGTCACTGGACTGCAAGCTCATTGTTCGAGTTCAACAGAACTCCTAGTTTGGAACAATCCGTTAATTGTTATTTAAACTTTGAATTAGGTACGGAACTTTATTCCTATGTGAGTTCGACTCTCGAGCTCTTATAAACATTTTTAAACACATTAGACTCATGTAATATAATTCTTCTTGTTTAATTTCCATTTTCTTTCATGTCAAGGTAACATTTTAGTTTAAAAGATTAAAATACTTAAATAATGTAACATGCAATTAATTAACACATATATAACAATAAATGGCCCGTGTTGGCGACACCGTATGTAAAACAAAACTTCATTGATTTATGCAATAGTGTTTGATGTTAGTTCCCCGTTCGACCACAGGCATTATTCACGCTAGTATTCTGTCGCGCTAGTATTATAAAAGTAACGGGTGTTACCTTAAAAAATCTCCGTTATGAATGCGTAGTCAATGTTGGCGAGTTAGGTGTGTAACGAGTATGGAAATGATTTGTCATTTAAATGGGACCTTTGAGATAATACAAGTAGGTAGGTACTCTTGTTCTAGTTCTTTACATTTGTTACAAATAAGTTGGAGGACTTTTCTCGTTGTCAATCAAAAATATTCTAACGCACGGTGTAAAAAATTTTTAAGACATTTTTTAATACTACATAGTAAGTGATAACATATTAGAAAAAAATTGTCGTGTAGATTAAATACTTATGAGATTATTATCATATACCTGAGTGACTATTTGCGACAAAAAATGACATTTTGGAATAACTGAGTACCTATTAAGTACTTACCTGTATCACATAATAAATTAGTTATTGTCACATCACATAAAAAAATAGAATAAATATTGAGTACAAAAATTAGTTCGGGAGTTTTTGCGCGAATCTTAAGAAGGAGTGGTGTTTTTTCGTGTTTAATTTTTCTAAATTAATTTATTTCATTTATGTATGTGTGTTTCGATGTGTATATTTTAGCATTGTTTTACGAAAACGTGTTAAGAATTGTGCACCGAAGGCTCATAAATAGTGAATTATGAAGAAATAAGCAGGACGTGACGCGCAATTTCTGAAGTATCCACACCATCGATATGAAAATTTTTATATCGATGATCCACACCAAAACTCCTGCCCTATATTGGAACATGTAAACGAGGACGCGCGATATCACCGCTATAAAACTTGAATATGGCGCTTCGCCAAACTTAGATATAAGCACAGGACTATATTTACACATGACTCTGGAGAAATGATATGCAATAATGCGAAATCTGGTCTCCATATCGAAGAAAGAAGAAGAAGAAAATTAGTTCGGTAGCAAGTACCACACGAGCAACTTCTCTTGAGAATATTTTTTGTGTCTTTTCAAAAAAACAGTTTTTCACACAAACACACACACACACATAGTCATCACTCTTAAAACGATTCTCCAGGTCTCAAAATGTGAAGTTTTGAAATACTTTTATTTTTTTTATTCTTTCCATCCTCCCTTCGGTTCACAATATGGATTTCTAATTTTCTACCGAGAAGAATCCAGCAAAAAACTCGATAGTTACTCTTTAAAAAAAATATCATTGGGTTAATAACATAACTACTGCATATCGTCATAAAAAAATACAAATAAAATCGTCATGTCACAAATAAAATATCAGTTACTACGTCACGTGCCAAACGCTGAAGGGCCTGTTCCTGCCAGTGACAAAGTGAACTGCAAGTCAATAGCGACAAGTAAGTGTATCTATAGTACTTTACAGTAATGTATGAAACATATATTTGACTTCAACTAAAATATCATATATAAGCATATTTTGTCGCGCCACTTCTCACAGTCCTCTAACTTCTGCATTTAGTCTCTACAGAACAAACTAATGGTTACCTATCTAATATGAATTGACTATATTTTATAACAAAGTTCCAATATACTTTAACAAAAACCACAAATCGATACTTTAAAGCTCAAATGATGTGTAAGAACTAGTGCAATAATTTATAAAAACCTACTGAATTAATTAAAATTTAAACTTCTCTTAATAAACGTATTATGTAATGCTGCTTTCAAACAACTTCTGTTGTAGAATGCTGTCGCAAAAATTAGGTTAGACATATGTCATTGCCAAGCAGTTTTGCTCTATTTGAATATGTAGATAAGGACTATTTATTCATTATTAAACATTTGACGGAATTGTCTGTATGTGTGTCAAGTAGTATAAAATGTAAAGACGGGGTTTCTGCTCGTTTCGGGCAAATGTTTACATGTTTTTCGTCGAGAGCGGTAATCAAAACCATTGTTTTCATCATCGGTAACGTCAGGAAAATAGTTTCGTTAATTTTATTAACAAAAAAAAAGTTGGTATGGAACACAGGTGGTATACAACGATCAGTTTTTAGTTCTAAAGTATGTAGGGAAATAAATCTAAAATAAATTTACCTAATAGATATATAATATGTAATAGATCAATAATTGTCATTTTTAAGAAAAAATAATATTATTAAGTGATTGCGTCAGCGGTTATACGCCTAGCAACACAGGTACAGGGCACAGTCCTCTTCTTGGAGAACGAGGCTTAAGAAGTGCTGGCCTACTGCGCATTGGACGACGTTTATCGATGTAATGGCGACTTGACCGGCAGACTTTTTAAGCCACCCCTTGAGGCCTTTGACTTGGCCTAACGACTGCTATGAATGAAATGCAACATAACTGGAACCGACAGTTTAATGTCTGCACGCAGAAAGTTTGAAGCACGGAGAAGCTCACAAAAATCTGCCACTTGGCGGTCACCTATCCAGGTCTGATCACACTGGGCCTTGCTGAACTTCGCTTATTGTTCGCTTATTCTAATAGACGAATGATTTGGGTTATTTTGAGTAATTAAAAAAATAGTTTCAAATATAAATGCGTTATATAGTTAACTTGCACTCGAGACTTTATTTTATTCATAGTTTAAGTTGTCGTGTTGATGAATGAAGTTTGATTCGCATCAGTTGTTTTTAAATCGTTCACAGTCATTTGAGTGAATTGTCTATTTATAAATGTAGGAACATTCACTTAGCATAAACTAAAATTGTTCGGTGTGATCATGTTTCATTGTTTATACAATTATTTCCGAAGTTTGTGTATATTGGCAAATTAATCTGGCTGGTACGAGTACGTAGATAATTAGGTATCCTTACTAGCCTCATAAGTCCCCATAGTTGGGGCATAACCTACCCCCACAGAAATGAGGATTTAAACCATAATCCATACTCGGGCCCAGTGCGAATTGTGGACGTCCCATACGTCTTTTATTGACGTATGCAGCGGGTCAATTCCGTAAAAAGATTGCTAACCTTTTTTGAAAGAAATAAGATATACTTTGCGGTTTCGCGACAATCGATGAATTTAATACGTAATTTCAAATGCGCAATGTACATCGTATATCTATGGATTTCAAACGAGAATTGTTAGCAATCATTT
Source organism: Apoda limacodes (assembly GCA_946406115.1). Taxonomy (NCBI): domain Eukaryota; kingdom Metazoa; phylum Arthropoda; class Insecta; order Lepidoptera; family Limacodidae; genus Apoda; species Apoda limacodes. The sequence goes on from OX291540.1 coordinate 47,996,439, forward strand.
TACGGAATCATTTCACCGAAAGCCAGTGCAGTGGTGTGAATAATCAACGAGCTGAAAAATTAAGGAATAGTACACAATGATACAAGTTAGCTAGGTTGCTCATTACAGTTGTAGCCCAAGCCAAAGGCGAAGTCGTAATACAGCCGAGTGTGTATCGAGCAAAGTGTCTTACGACTGTTTCAACACACTTGGGACAGATAATACTAATATAAGTAATTTCATAAATCGACCTTTCTATTGCTGCATATTTGTTTTTCATTTTTGCCGATGGTTGACTGGCAGAAAATGCCGTTTGGCGTTAAGTTCACCAATTTTATAAGTGTGCAATAAAGATTGTTAAATAAATAAAAATTAAATGTTGTACAAAGTAAGTATTTAATGGAATCTAATAGCATTCATATCTTTTTAATAAATACGTTCGATTTATTTTAATAAAACTTACAACTGAGGCATAATTTCTTTTTGCTGAAAATTTAAAAAATCTGTAAAACTAGACAGAATTTTGCGGTAATTGTCATTACCGCACAACTTCGCAATGGACGCTATTAGGTAGCTAAAAACGGTGCAGTAAAAGCTGCTATATGAGCTGTAAAGTAAAAGGCACATGTGAGAAAATTATCATTACCGCGCTCTGATTCGCTTAAGCTTCGTTTAGAAGATGCATGTGCCCCTGTGGCCAAAATAATTTTATTCTTCTAGAAAATTACAGATGTTTTGTCTATAATCCAAATTTATTTGCTTACATACACTTTTTGTATTAATTTAGTCGGGCTTACCAGTATCTGGCTGTCCGAATGACCACGTGATGTCACATTTTTCTGAGCTCTTTCGGGCTTTGGAGGGTATGTAACGTGGTCGCTCCTGGCTGTGTTAATTAAGCCAAGTCAGTAGCCATATAGGCGGCTTAATAACTTATATAGCAGGCATTAGTAGCCATGATCACGCTTATCGTTGCTTAACTTCCGATAGACGAATGCGACTTGGGCCATTAAAAAATACTTATATGAATCTTATTAAGTATGGAACCCTCGGGTCCCACTCGCACTTGATCGGTTTTATTTTATATATCTCTGACCATTCAACGTGAAGTAGTCAATTTTGTGACCATGACACTGACAGCTGACAGTAAGACAAAAAAGTTTCAACCAAATTGGTTCATTTGATCTTGAATTAACGAGGCTAATTTCCAGGTCAAAGTTGTAATACTAAAACAATTGTCTTTGTTAGGCTCGTTAAAAATATTCGTTAAATTCTTTATTAAATGCATTAAAATAATTATATTTTTAAAAGTAATCTAATTAAAATTTTGCTTTTAGTATGTATTGTCCACTCTAGATACTAATCCTAATTCGTAGCTCCACGAATCAAAGTTTTTTATACCACTAAGGTGGCAAAAAAGCTTACGTCCCACTTTATGTAAAGCAGTCACCGAAGCATATATGTGCATGCTTGCATCACCCGTGCGTTGTTAACTCTTTTAAACTCTAATCACTTCCTTTCTTAAAGAACGCCATACTAGTCCCCCGAGTAAATCTCGAGCTGATCCCCCAACCTAAACGTTTGTCATTTAGGTTCTTACTATGTTACCTGCCGATGGTAATGGTCTGACGATAACAAGAAGCCGTGGTTATAGTTTCGAACAATTGCTCAGAACACAACCTATTATAAAAGTGGTAGAACACACATAGAGAGGCAGTCTCTTCTCTGACTCTGAAGATTCGATACCGCATGTGAAATAAGAATCTTCGACAATTATCACGGTAGGTCAGTAGGTAATAGGTTAGTGACAAAATGATTATAGAATGAAAAACATAGCGAACTGGTAACAAATGCTTTGCATAACAATTATGTAATTTAGATGCTAAGAAACAATAATATAATCGCCATATCTAAATTAAAACAGCTGTTCGCCGCCATTACAACATGGCCGCCTTTCACAATTCTCTCATACAACAATGGTGGGCAGTGAGTGGTGTGAAATAAAATAGGCCTTCATATTTTTGCCAACTTATCTCTCTAGCATGCTCACTTTTATTTGGATTAATAACCACCTTATAATCTTTATCAAAAGGGTCAAAATACACTTGTATCTTTTTGTAAATGTAAAAAATTAAGATATAGGTTGTTGTTTTTTGTACGTTTAACCTTCCAAAAAAATCAAAGATTATGAGGTCTGTGTAAACATTTGGATTGATTAAAAAATTAGTGTCGGACAACCGTCCGGAATCGTGACAACTTGTGCCTTTCACTTTTTATGTCTGTCTCTCTCGCTCTTAGGCGGGCTAACCATGCCGCGTGCCTCTCACTCGCTCTCATTGTGAGCGCATAACGTGAGCGGAGCGTAACGCAGTTTCTTGAAGTGTCACCCGGCAAACCAATTTATAAGACGTTGTCACGTCAAAATGTGGTGCTGATTTGCTTGTGTTTTGTTGTGATTGGTTGTGTGTGTAGAAGTCTGCATCTATGCATAATATATTACCCCTAAAGTCGTTAGAATATTGACTTTTTCTTGCCTGTGTTCTATTCACTGCAAATTTTTGGCATTGGACTTCAAGGTGAATATTCATTATATTTAAATGGGATCACCCTCAAGAAATAACCTATTTAAAAAAAAAAATCGTTTGAGAATCGGCCCATGCATCGCGTAACAACGTTTAAAAAATACAGCCTAATTCAGACATAACCTTTTTGAAGTCAGTTAAAACCGCGCTATAAAGATAGAGAACAGAGATCTTGAGGAAGCTATAACAAAAATATCCTTATAATACATTGTATACATACAAAAGTCTTCTATTTAAATCGCTAATAGCCTTACCTATCATCACATTAGCTATTGACTTAAGATGAAATAATAATTTAATGACTAATTCCACCTACAAGGAAGATAAATCAAAATTCAAGGTTTAACGACCAGTTAACTAGTTTTGATCCTATCATATGGCCACGTAGGTTATTACTTCCCCAATCTCGGCTGCGATCATTATATTTTGTATGTTGCAGACACATTGGAAAAACAGGTAGTACACGAAGAAGAGGTTATATTTTTTTGTTACAGTAAATTGTTTTTAACAATTTTGATATTTTTAAGTGTTATTTTCGGTTTCAGTTTGTAAAAGAATGTTTATTATTTTTTCCTATAAGGTGGTTCAAAATAAGTAAATAAAGCTCTAAAAGAATGTATAGTCCCTATATAGAAGAATTATGCATTTAATACAAATACATATGTCATAAAAAAAAAATGTTAAATATTAATCATAACTAGAGTATTACTAGGCACGCACCTTTACTCACCTCATTTCCTCAAGAATTCTACTACTGAAACCTTGTTTGGGGTTTAACTGTAGAATCCTGTGCTACTTTCAGATTTTGCCTTGTTTCATGTGTTATATTAACAATCTACTAGTAAAAAAATCTGTCTGTTGAACTCAATTAATATTAAAAACAAAAAAGAACTTGTGTCCCTTACTGCTTTTACACATTTAAAATTTATTTTAACACTAGATGTCAACGACATTTCAGTAGATGCAGACAGGTTTAAATAACAGTGTTTGTCTATCGCAACCTCGGTTAATTCGCAGCCAAACTGACCTTTGTCCACATGTCACATGTGAATTATGCATGTTTACGTTGTTTTATGTAATATTTAGCAAATATGTATGAAATATAATGCGTCTACTTGCATGTATGAATCTTTCAATGTCTTATGTAATTTAAAGCCGATGACAAATAAGTTCTTGTGTGAAACTCACACAATTTTGCACAAGAGGGCAGTGAAGAAGGTGCACGTTTTTATACAAAGTGCAAATCCAAAACCTAGTAGATATTATAAAAAAATAGGTTTGTAGGTTGAAGTTTTAGGAATACAGTTTTAAATATCCGCAAATTAACCTTGAATTAGTACTGAAATGTTGAACTGCGAATATTTTCAATTTTATATAATATTTATTTGAAATCAAAACGTACCTACGTACGGTTTCTAAACCTTCCACACCATTTTCAAAAATTGAAAAAATTAGACTAGTATTAGAGAGGATTTCACATTAGAGAGGATTTCACATTAGAGAGGATTTCACCCTAAAGAGGTTTTCACATTTTGCATGAAAACGTGAAGCTTCACTGCCCTCTTTAGTTCTCAATAACCCTTTTCAATTAAAAAGCTTAAGAATCAATGACATTGCATGAAAATTAAGTGACGTACGATTTTGATAAAAGGCATAGAGTGTTTTAAAAACAACGTACCCTTGGTCACTTGGGTTATTTGCTTGTCTTAGCCGTAGTTTGTCTGACCCTTAGGGCATGTCAAGGCATCGGTCCAAACACGCTTGAATATGATAAAGAAAAATAATTTGAGGATTGGAGATAATTTTTTTTACACAATTATGTCATTGAACTATGTTTGAACGTTTGTATCTTACCATCTCGCTATAGCAAGCAACTATAGGCAATATTTATGGTCAACCTCGGAACAAGGCTGTGTCCACGCATAGTTTTCCTCATCGTATTTTTACCTTTACTACAGTCTTAAAGTTTTAAGGCATAGAATTTATATTCGCAATGACACGGTTATTTCATATTTTGTAGAAAAACCATTAACGATTTGCCGTCTGTGTGTCACCATTGTACATAACAATAAGAATAATTATTGTGTATTTCAAGTTCTTTTAAAATTTAATTATTCATGTTTGCTTTGCCAGTATTGTTATGTTATCTACTGTGAGTATCTATGTAATAATATGGGGTAAATGAAGAAATATGTTGATTCTTTTTATTTAAAAAAAAAAAATATACTCGCGTGCGTTCAGGATGATGGGATGCGACCTTTTGAAACAGAATCATGTAGGTACTGTCCGTTAGCTGTAGCGTTGGTAAACTCGCGTCATATTTTAATTCAAAAATATAAGTGATTTTACAAATATACAGCTGTTAAATATTTATAATTCTATTTCAATCGCAAAACCTGTCATTTTTAATTCACTTTGTCAACGTTCCACTCCATTCTGAAAGTGAGCTGATTATGACTAAAATATTTTTTTTATAGCGCTGTTCCCTAATATAATTTGTGACACATATTACCACTATTATGATACCTTGTCTTATCTTTGTTTCATACTGTTCACTAACTAACGACACTTTGGAAGTTATTAAATAAAACACTTCTTGCTAGTAGCAGTCGGTCACTGAACGCAGTTCATATTAGCCTATTGTGGTCCACTGCTGGATATGTCTTATCAATGGCGCGTCTTGCTTGTCCAGCCGCCACCAGCCACGCTTAGGTCATCGGTCCATCAGGCTGAAAGGCGTCCCACGATTTGTCTTCCAATACGCGGTCTCCACTCTAGGACACGTTTGTTCCAATAGCCGTCAGTCCTCAAAAAAAAGTGACTATGTACTCGCTCGCCAACTCAACTATTTTATTGCTTGATTAAAAAGTCAATATAAGTAGGCTCGCCGAAATTACAATGAAATAATTGTAAAAAAAAGCATTAGTTTCATAATTCAACCCAAATATAGAAATTCAATAATATATAAAACATGAAAATTAATGCGCATCTTTAAAATCGGTAAACAATGTTAAAAAGCATTTAAAATCGGTACACAATGTCATAAAGCATTATGTAATCATTCAAATAAGACATTAAAATAATGGTGTAGATCTACCAAACCACAGATTATATAATACTATATATAAGTACAGATGCCTCATCCCATACAATGAAATGGGACCGCCGTAACTCGGGCTATTTTTCGGGCTATTTTGTTTAGCCGCTAGATGCCGTAAGTAGCAGCGGGTCGAAAATATTAGATAACGACATCTAGCGTTTCTCGTTGAATACTTACTGTTATACTTGTAACTGGTTCTTTTAAGTCAATAGATGGCGGTAGCTGAGTCTAATACCTACCAACATATCGAGCCATACGACAAAACATCGCGCATCGCGATCCGATATATTTTTATCATAAAGTAGGAAGACGAGGAAGTTTATTGCGAAAAAGTCTCGAGTACTCGGATCTTGCCTTTTTCTGGGGAATGTAAATGTAAATGGAAGTACATCTTACCTCTCAAAATTTAGTAAAAAGGTCTTAAGAGGAGAGTTGCAATTCCATAAATTTGCCCGCCGCAATAAGCTCTGAGATTTCAGTCAATTAAATATTATCTAGGTAATAATTTTTCAACTAATTATTCAAATTTAAAATAATAATGTTTACCTACCCATTATTTTACAGTATTTTTTATAACCAATCGGCAACGATCCGAAATGTAGGTATCTATGCAAGTTAAGAAAAAACTAGGTCGGTACCTAATAAATATGTAAAAGTAGGTAGGTACATAATAAAATTATAATCGAAAGCTAAAACGCTACAGTTAGGAGCAGCACATTTTTTTCGTTATATTTTTTGTACAACAGGTACGGATTAGGGGGTCAAAGGTATTTCAAAGTTTCTACCGAATTCCTTTGTTTGCGTCAGGTAATTTACAGGAAATTTGGGATGAGGTTTAAGATTAAAATATGTAATGATGGACGCTTTTTACAAGTATGAAATAAGGGGCAAAAGGTGGGTTTAATTAGTTTTCAGTGTAGGTATATGAAAATAGCAAATTTAATAAACGAAAAAAAAAAATATTTTAGGGGCATAACATTCTATAACAATTTTTTGGGCTGGTTTATAATTTAAAATGGTTTATTCTCACCAAGCGCAGGGATGTAAAACACCTAAAGGTTAAATTATTAAATGACAGATGTTTTGTGATTAAATTCTTTTTTGAAAATCCTATGTTTTTGTGTTAGTAGCTAGTAGTCTTAAGTGGGTGTTGAGATTAAAATTTTAAAATGAATTCGTATTATCATTAATATATGTAATAATACGTACAAAAGAGTCGTACGAAGGAGACCGAAAGGTGGTTGAATTTTTAGGTATCTAAAATTCCTGAGATATTTTTTATTAGCTTTTGCCGTGACTCCGTAAAATAACTTAGCTATCGCCATAATGCACATTTGGTTAGGGAACATGACTAAACCTATAGACTGATAGCTTCAAACAACCGACGCTAGCGAGAGCACTACTACAAGCACGGGTATGTGTGCGTGACCTGTCACCTACACGGCGCGCGTCAGTGGAAAAAAGAATCAAAAGGAAATTTCCTTTTTTACATACCTAAAAGATCTTGACGCGTAAATACCTGTATTTTTTTATTCTAAGTTAGCTAAATAATTGCAATAGGGAGGTGAATTTAAAAAAAAGTAGGTACGTAGGTAGGTACCTACCTATGATAATAATTAAGAAAAAATATTAGGGGTAGCTCCATACATTGAACTGAGGGACGAAATTGATATCAGCTATCTATTGTTTTAATTTACTAAATGTGGCAGTTGAAAACACTAACAGTTTAGGTATGATTCTTGAAACGTTGTTCTAAGCTATCAGTCTGGTGGGTTATTTAGTCATGTGGTTAGGGGGTCTAGTAAGCAACATTTACCTATGCTATGCATATGCATTTCTATCCGACAGCCAAGTTTAGAATAACTGACTTCAAGTCGCAACCGCCGCCTGCAAGCGGGTCGAACAAAACATGTTTTGTTTACTTTGCCTTCTAGGTATAGTATTGTATAATCTGTGACTTCGCATTGTTTCTTGATTTTTGCTTTTGCGGTGATTTTGTGTAAAAGAAAGTTTCGTGTATTGATTTTGTTTAGAACACTTGTACAACGATTTCCTTAAAATCAAATGTAAGCAGTGCCAAATGATAATTTCTCATGGTGGGAAGGGAAAAACAGAAAATACTACGAGTATGAACAACCAATAATGTCAACCAACCCTGATGCCTCAGTTAGGTTCTGTGATTAAATGTTCGACCACAGACAATTCCTCCCAGTCGCAGTCCTAGTCGGCGCTCTTTGCCAAATAGTTGCCATCTTCCCGCCGACTACGAAAGTGGCCGGATGGTCAGCTTTACCAACGAGTCGGAAAATCCCTACTTTTAAGTGACCTATTGGCTTATTTTCTCGTACACTAATCGCTTCAAGTGTGCCTATAAAAATTTGAGTTCCCTCGATTTCTCCAGGATTTCATCATTATATCCTGACCTGATGATCATGGGACCATCTGGGAAGTAGGTATACTCTTTCAAACCAACAAGAATTTTCTGAATCGGTCAAGGCGACTTCGAGTAATCGGAAAACATACATAAAAAAAGATTTCAAGGAATAAGGAACTTCATCCTTTTTTGAAGTCGATTAATAACTAGATTAATAAATAGACGACAATATATTACCTAAACAACTCATGATATCTGTGAAGTTAAAGGAAGATTACCTTAAATGTATTTAATTATTTATTAATAAAATAATACTTCTTTTAATATACCTACTTTCTGTTTTACTAGTTTATGAAATATCGTCGTTAATGTAAGTGACTATAACTAGTTTTTGCTCGTAAGCGTACTAAAATTTTGTCAAAAATTGGTCGAGTTAAGAAAATGCATCGCTTAATTATTAACGGATCGATGCAAACGACGATGTCACGGGGTATCCATTTGTTGTAAACCAAAACCTTCTCCAGAATGTAACAAATACTTTTCTGAAAATCGTATCAAAATTGGTTCAGCCAAACATGAGATAATCACGGACAAACATACATACAAACATACGGGTCAAACTGAGAACCTCCCTTTTTTAAATTGGTTAAAAATGTAAGCGCTATTATCTGAAGTGTTTTCAAATCTAATGTAGGTGCGATGGAATGCTGTTCTTTAAAAGTGGGCTATCCATTTCACAAAATAATTGTTTAAAAACTAAGACGCATTCGATCCAGGATAAAACTAAAAGAAACAAATTCTACTGAGGTCGAAGTTCACGCCTACGTGCGTTTGTTTTATAAATAATATATCTAAGTATTAAGATGGGTAGATACCAAATATATTTTTTTAGATTTGGTTGGAAAGTACCTACACCTATTCATATTATTCAGTTACACTGTTGTGTGTCGCTGTCAAACTCAGAACATGCGAACAGCGTCATCTATCAATCAATAGTTAAAATTTATTAACTAAACCGGCACGTAGTTGAATTTATTGCCGCTTAAAGTACAACGTCCTCATTCAATATATGTTAAATTTCAAAAATTTAATAAAGGCTTACTTCATTTTTGTTAGCTTAAGGGACTTTTTGATATTAAAACAATAATTTTTAAGGGTCCGTTACTTTTCTTTTTCAATAAAATAACAACCTAAATAACAAATCGATACACACAACGCCATCTATTGATATGAATTTAAATCATTGCTGTTTCGTTTCGGATAAGACCCCGTGACCAAACTACAAGAGTTAAACAAAATGGCGCCCATTGCTAAATCTTTGTTTTAGCCATCAACTATGTAAATTTTAAATGACTCACCAAGCATAATAATATAAAGCTAAACTCATATAAGATTCTGAAGTATATATTAATAAGTTAAAAAGGACGCGAACACCTACAGTTTTCCAAAAAAAATGACATCAATGAATACAAATGGTTCATTTGTATCCTGACAAAGATATTTATTTCGTCATAGCTGTCATTTAAAAGAGATAAAAACAACGTTTCGAAATGTGCATGACATATTTTTATTTACTCCCTGGTATGTATATCGTGAGTTTTTCTGCGTTGAAAGTACTCTAGAAGTATTAATCTACTCCCTATAGTGTCCATCAGGTTACCAAGTTTTATTACAATCCATTTGGTACAAAGGACATACATAGTTCCCGGAGCCCCCCTAATCGCACGGAGGTTGGCCACCAAGTAAGTCCTATAGTAAGTAAGAATCTTACATAACACGGTTTATTACCTCGGACCACACGGTATCGTTCGAAGATTTCCACCCGATACCAAGAAAGAGGCGTAAGGCATAAAACCGTGAAACCTTTAGCATGTTCAATACAAGTAATACGAGTGATTACTGAAGTTTTTAGAAGTGAGGAATATTTAATCGCTTAGTCATCGTCAATGGAATCGCTGTTGGGAAACTGTAAAGTCATAATCATTGGTTTTCCTTCTCCTCAGACCTAAGTTTCACGAAAAGTGATAAAAGTGCATCGTGATACCTACATCAGGTTATCTCTCTCGACGGTCAATTTCAATTTCGCTGTAATATTGGCATCAAACATTCTGCCTACACAATATACATTATAATATACTTTAACATCTTTTTATGCTAAAAATTCAAAAGTAACTTATATTGTGCTGCAATTGCTGGAATGGAATTAGCTTTTGCTCGCGGTTTCACCCGCCCTTAATTCGGTTATTGGTGTAGGATTTCAATGGCCACTCCTCTTTTTTTGCCTACCGGCAACCGAATTTTTAGGTTAGCATAACCGAAGATAATAGCGCTCAGTGCAATCTACTCGAACGAAGTCACAGGCTAAATAAAGTAGGTTAATAAAATTCATAATATCCTGCTAAAATTATAAAGCTGAAAATTTAGACGTTTGTGACTCAATTACGCATCATAGTAAAAGTATAAACTAATTTGGATGCAATTTGGCACACCGATAGAAAATGTGTAACTACAATTATATTTTCGCATTTGGAAAGTCGAGAAACAGGAGGTTATAATAATGTTTTTCTTCATGGCAGCGAACCTGAGGGTATAATTATTTTTGTTATTAAGTACGTCTGATTGTTTATCTACACAGGAATTACGCAAAAACAACGAAATATTAAAAAAAAAACTAGAAACTACGTGGGGTTTGACAGTTTACCTTCACATTTGCGACATATGACCACTTATTTATGTATGTAAGTGAATGGACTAATCTAATTCCTACATGGCACGACAGGTTTTGCACAATTTTATATGCTGGAAACGCAAGTAGGTACCAAATCTGTCAAGTAGATATATAATAAATTCAAGTAAAATACGCTAATCTATGTGATTTTAGATGAAACTTGATTTGCAAATTTGTCAGTGGATGAATCTTTACATTAAGTTTTTTAGTAAAATATCTATCGAGATGATGTATTTTTTTTTATAACTTATAAGTGATTACTTAGTTATGTCTAGACTCTAAGGGGTTCCCGAAGTTTTTTTGTATCACGCCCCCCTACTGCCAAAAATGAAAGTGCCCACGCCCCCCCTCTGCGCAGCAAATGGCAGCAAGTGGTGTCGCCGCGCAATTTTAGAATACAAGTTTGGTTATAAAGTCCAAATTTTTTTTAGTATAGTTTTAATTAAAAGAATTAAAAAAAATCTATTCACATACGTGTTATAAGAACAGTCAATGTAAAATATCAAATTCAGATCAAAAAATTTTTTTTTACGTCACGATAGTACTCCTACTATACAAGTATTTTCAATTAAAATAAATTAAAAGCTATTAAGGCTTTCATTTATTAAAATTTATGTTCCTTCTATAAGTATTTGATATTTCATATTACTAAATTATAAGAAAAAATCGTTTTTTTGTGAAAATATGAAATGAATTTTACGACTTTATATATAGTAATTACTTATTAATTACATTAACCGTGACATTCACTTGATGTATGATTGCAAATTTTTGAGAAGTTGTCAGACAGAATTAAGTTGACGTTTTAATATGTCAGATAAATAAGGTTTAGTCATTGACTTATATATTAATCATTGGGTTTAGTATACATAAATATAACTTAAATACAATTGTTGTAGTTGAAAGTTTATCAAATCGTAATCTTGTGTTGTTACACCTACTAAAGTAGGTATACAAAACCAGTAGATATAAGATTGTAAAGGGTATCTTAAGTAAATTGTCTCGTTTTATTTTTTTTTTACTTTATAATAATTTTTATATATATTAAATAAGGGAAATATAATAAAAAAAAAGAACTTATTTGCGAATATTTAAAAAACTGACGAAACGATTTTGTTTAAACTAAATATTTTAATAATTTATAAAGCACTATTTACGTGATTTTTATAATTTTTTATAACATGCGGTTTAAAAGTTATTGGGATACAAGTTTTTTAATTACCAAAGAAACACCATAAAAAAACCATAAAGAAATCTTTTAAGAATCGAAGAAAAGATCTAGAGTAAGACTAACTTATAGTTTAAGGAACAAAATAGTTTTGATATGTTAATCAATGATGCAAAATGGTGGTCATGATATAAAGCCGCCTTTTTGTTTACACATTAAGAAGTTTCACTCATAATAAACGTAGGATGTATTGTAAAGTCTGTTACACTAATGCAAAATATTTTAAAAGTAATTCTTGCCATACGCACTTTAAATCATCAAACCTATTTGCAAATTACTGTATGAATGTAGGCGTACCCGAGGTAACACAAAGTTAATAGGTAAACACGTAAAGGCACCTACACACGCCCTTGTCGATCCGTACCAGGTTCGATTCCGTGCACGTACGGCCTTAGAATCGTCTTTAAAAAGAACACTCGACTTGTTGGAGGATTATGAAACAGTTTGAGATCAATGTGGGCATAGACAAGGCTTAAACTAACACATTAATTCTGTTTGCAAAGCGCTATTAAATTTAATTACATGAGTTTACTATCCTCATCACTTAAATACTAGAAAATGTTGTATACAGTTTAACTGGGAATTATTTAGATAAGCTCATAAAAATGTGGCATTTAAAAAAATAAATCTGTAAAAAAAAGACGAATAGGCAGGGAATCATAACGGTTTATTTTTTTTCTTTTTTAGGAATCTGTAACTTTTAAATAGTTTCCTTATAAGATAACTCACATATCTGTCTGCTTGTCCATCCGTCTGTCTAATATTTAACTCTGAAACTGTCTGGAAACCAGGAAACAGGTACAACTACTAAAGTAAATACGTACATATTGTAGGTGCCTTTGATTATTAACCTGTCTGGATTATCGGCGCTAAGAAACGTGCCAAAAAAGAGGGCCAGTAATGGACTACTTTACGCTACGGTTGCGCAGTACTTTTTAAACAGCAATGCGAATTCGCGCAAATTATTTGCTTTAAAATATTCCCAAAATGACAGTTTGTGCTATTAAAAGTTGCAGAAACTTTAAAGGAAACAAGAAAAGTGATAAAAAAGTTACTTTTCATTTAATAGTAATTTAATTTAGTTACTATTTTATTATTTATTAAATTAACAGTTTGTTGTATTGGTCCGTAAGACAACCTCGCGCAAAAGCGGCCATTGTTTTGGCCATTGTTGCCAGGTGTAAAAACTTAATGATGAACGTTTTCCCCACTTTTAGAAGCTTTAAAGCTGGTCAGCCGACTTACACTCACGTAGATAACTCTCTACAATGTAGTTGCAGCTGAAAACGCACACATGTATTTCAAAATGGGCCGCGATTTATGTGACAGCTCGACGTCAACACCCCATCTAGACAGGAATCAAAGATAGTGCATAGAAAACCCCCAGACTTAATACAAATGTTCATAATTTGCAGTGCGGGGATCGAGCCCTCTTCCTTCGGTCAAAAAAAGGTGATTGCGGAATTTGTGAGTAATTAGAAACAGTGGAGAAGGTAAATGGCCATGTCATATGCACTATTAGATTGTATTTATAAATGGCAGTGGTACATTATCAAGACTGGTTTAATATAAAGTGGCTGACACTAAAACCTAATTCCACATAACAGTTTGTCAACCTATGCTAACAAAGACATAATAAATTTCCTAATCTTACCTTAAAGGTTATCGGGCCCTGACCTTATGGTCATAAACACATCAAAATGACCATCATAAAGCAGCAAGCGGTTCAATAAATTGATGTAATATTTTACCTTGATCGCCAAATTATAAGTCAAATAAAACCTTAAGAGAAACACAGAAAATAACTTAATTTTATTATAGTTGCGTTTACATTGCATAATGTCGATGCTGCTGAGTGTTGAGGTTGTAAAGTTTCAAAACGCGTGCCGCCATCTTATGATAACATGACGTTTGAATGCTCTTTAGTATGATGTTTAGTTTTGTATGTGTTGCTTAATTTTATGAGTGTATTGCAAGAGAGTAACAATCGTTACATTGATGTCCTCCTAAAAATATATTATTCATATCATAGACAAAAAAAAAACAACTTAAACGGTAGATAGTTGTCACAAAATAGGTTATAGTTACGATTTTTATTGTAAATTTAAAAATGTTTTTATTATTCAAAGAACAATAATTTAGTTGTTTTAACGATTCTTTACATTTTTGTTTTGTGTACAGTACACTCAACGAATAGACCATAAAAGCTTCTACACGTCACAAATGGGCGGGAGTTTGACGTTTCTATACTTTATTCTGTGGTTCTGGAGTTTGTTTTTACCCAAATTGACGTCACACTTTACCATAACTTTTTCATCCGCATTTCTTTTAATCCCCGAAAATACATAATTTTTAGTCTTAATCTTTAATTTTTATTGGGGTCAAGGGTAATTACATAGTTAAATGGTTGTTTTTAAATATGTAAGAAAATGGAGGCAGTGGTAGATTTACTGAGATCCTATGGCCACCTTCCGGCTCCATCATCAAACCAGCTCTATGACATCATTGTATTGTCACCCCATTAACGTGTGTATGCAGAATTTCAACTTAACTGAACACCGGGAAGTGGGTCAAATTTAACTTACAAGATTTGATTACAGATAACGGGATGAATCGAACCACTAGATAATAAAATATGCCGTGTCCACCCACACCTTTTACAAAAATTTTAAAAGGGGACAAAAAGGGGCCAAGTCTAACTTAAGCGTCAAGGCTCCATATTAATATTTTATCATTAATTACGTCATTCGAAGTCGGTATTCTCAGAAGTAGGTATCATCTGCACGTAGCATGTGACCTTCACGTTACACTGAATACCTGACTCTGACTTCTCTCTCGTGACTTCCTTGTGTCAAAGGATATGTTTATTACTAAATAAATCTACTAGTTAGCGTTAACTTGTTGATGCTTAAGGAAATACATATAAATATTTAGTCGTTTTTTGTTGTAATTTATGGAAAAAAAAACTTCTAGTTACTAACTGGCGTTCAATTAAAAATCTTTTTTTTTGTGCCAATTACCTGTTTAGCGTCGCAGTAAGAACACCACATTAAATATGTGGCAAGTAAATAAAATGTTTGATATAAAGTGAGTTATGCCCTTGGACGCGCGCAAACTTTATTAATAAACTTATTTATTCTCATTTCCTTAATTTGAATAAATATTATATTTATTAATAGGTATACATTGTTGAAAAACTATAATATATATGTATTAAGTTTGTATACATTTATTAATTGTAATATATGTACTAATAAGTCAATTTATATATATACACATATACTCGTATTACCAGCACTTCCTATCCCCTCGTATTGATGTTTGTTGCATGGTAGATCGCTCTGAAATTTTTAATTTACTTATATTTTGTCAAAAAATATAAAATATTTTTATTTTGTCGTGTTGCCAAAAGTATGGACTTTAATTAAGTATGAGTATTTAAATTCGAAAAATAATTACTAAAGCAGAATCTGGCACGAGGCTAGCACAAAAAAACTGGCAATTTAAATTTATAAAAGATAACAGAACATTATAAAAAAAAAAAATTTCAGTATACGAAATTTTTCACCTATTATAAATGCAACCGCACCCTGATGTGTCGCTTCCGCATCGAGTTTCAATAAGTAAAAACATACTAAAAACCAGCCTAAAATATATTTTTTTTCGAGGCACTGCTATCTCTTGTACGTACTATACATAATAGATGGTTAAATTGACGACTACAAAATGCTGTTGAAAAGTCTAAGTACTTAAATAAAATATAAAAGAATTTGAGTTTAAGTTATTAACTTATCTCACTATAATCCCCCGGGACTGGAGGATTATTTTAAATTAACCAGTGGATTTTTGTTTGACACATTAATTTCTTAAGTCTATAACTTTTATGTTACCTAATCTACAACTTAATTGAGGAAATACCTCCTATCACAAATACAACTTAGAAAGAAGTATAGCGCATATCATAAATCTGTACAAAAATACAAAAGCTGGGAAAAGGCACAACAAAAAGAAAAATAAGTAATCATATTAAAATGAGTTAAGTTGATCGCGATTTTTGGCAATGAGACTCAATTTTTTGAATATTTTAATTGGATATCATTGACTTCAATTCTGATAAAAACCCTTCTATCGTTATAAATAAAAACTACTCGAAAAATTGTCGCGTTAAGTAAAAAAAGTAACACAATAGGTGATGTGCAAAGTTCAAACTTATGACAGCATATTTGAACTGGTTTTAGCTATCTTTAGACTCTTGTAAGGTCACTGGCGTATATTGCAGCCTTAAAATTCAATTTTCCAGAGTAAATGACTTTAAAAATCGATCGGTAGCTCGATACATATTACAATATAACCTTTTATAACTAACCAATCGACAATATTCAACCAATAGCTAAGCAGTGATATCATACCTTTCTGGTTCCGGCTTAGATATAACAGCGAGATATAATGACGTCATAACTGGAAACGTTGTGGGCGGGGGTACATATCTCACGGTGTAGGCGGAACCTTGACTTATTCTACCTAGTGTACTATTAAGGCAAAGTATTCATTAGTAAAATCCTTGGGGATTAATGATTAGGAGTCTCTTATATTATTTGTACATTTGTATAACATCACGGACTTAATCCGAAAAAGAGGATAAACAGCAGCTACGTCATAATGTGCTGCGGACAGTATCTTTTCACTAACTATTGTAGACCGGTATGACAGGTGGTAAGCACATCACCACAACACTAATGTCTTTGTTTTTTTATACTTCTAAACTAATATTTTAAACGCGAAAGTTTGGGTGGATGGATGTTTGTTACTCAATTACGCCAGAACGGATAAACGTATCTGGATGAAATTTAGTACAGATAGATTATAGTCTGGAATAGCACATAGGTTACAGCTTAACCCGGAAAATACAAAAGTTCCCGTGGGAATTACAATAATGTTTGTAACTTAATCCAACGGCAACGAAGCATCCAAGAGCAGATGTGCACGAAAATAGTTGAAGACACGAAGAAGGCACAAAGGTTACTTTTATTCCGGAGAATTCAAATGTTTCTACAGGAGTAACTATAATCTAATTCTAATTGAACGCAACAGTTATAGCTTGCTATTACAAACTTTTTAATATAATGAAGGAGTTGTCGTAAGAATCCCACGCCAATTCACCCATACGATAACCAAGCCGGAGCCGCTGGCAAAAGCTAGTGTCCTATGAGTCGTAAGTCACCAGTTTCCAACATACTTTCGCCACTTATTGACGATTCATACGAAGGTTTTACTTTAAAATCATAAGTTCCATGAATGAATTAATTACTTTTTTTTAAGTAGATTTGACATACATCAATTGTGTTACAAGTTAACTTTAGTTTATTTGGTATACGTATATATGGATTTATTGCCTATGTATATGAGTCTTGACTTTTTGTTAGCTGGTAGAAACTCCTATGGCATTGAGTCCGCCATTGTACACAAATGTGTGTAGTAAGTTTAAATAAATAATATCCATTAAGGAAGTTAATGTAAAATTACAAAATTATTTATGTATAAAAGCGTATCCAAATTATTTACTGGAAGGAGGGGGGTGGGGAGTTCAGTTCTCTGGCCACGTCTTTGGTATATTAAAAAGGACCGAGTAGTTCAACAAGATTGATGTACACGCAAAGGGCATTGTTAGCTTTAGCAATTTGTTTATACAGGAAGGCGTCACGGTTTTGGTCAAGAAGTTGGTCAGACAGGTGACTGACATGCACTTGTTAGTTTTTTGTGTATCTTTTCGGTAGACATACGTATCTTTTTGTACATATTAGAATTAAATTTGTTAATAGATACGAAGAAAGCATTGGCAACAGTGTGTTTGGATTTTAAAAGATTTTTTAAAACAGAAAACCACACGTCAATTGTTGCTATTATTAAAGAAACCTTTGAAAATTTAACTTGCCTTGAAACCAGACAAGTAACAACAAAAGAATATACATTATTAAAAAAAAATTTCATTGTTATTTTTTTATAATAATAATAACACAGATTAAATTTAAGGTAACTGCGAGTACAGTGTAACAAACTTTTTTGACCTAGTGGTCAAAAATCAAAACTACAGTCGCCATATTTAATTGGGTTCCAACTTTTAACGACACTTGCAACCAACCACCGGGTGAGAAAAGTTTGTTGTACTTAATTGCTGATTATAAAAATAAGATTACATTGAAGCAAAGTCGGTTATCGATGAGAATGTAATAAATGCATATACAGCATATTTGTTTAAATTTAAAAGTTTTTTCTTGTAAGGTTGAACTCAGACGGGCAAAATGCGTCAGTTAGCATATTTCAATAAAACTTAAAAATATCACTTATTCGATGTTTCAATAAACAATAGTAGGTACATAAGTGGCAAACGCAACCAAACTAAAACCATTAAATGTTGCTTAAGAAAATCATTATCGAATCTAGTGACCTTTAAGTTAAGAACAATCATTTTTTATCAGCTATTCGTTATAAGGCTTAGTGACTGTTTTTTTAACGCACAAATTAAGCAAATTTGGCAATCGCGTAGCACTCACAACGGGATAGCAAATGTACATTCTGTAAAACATTAAGAGACAGCACGAAAGTAAATGCAATCGCAAAAGCTTAAAAAATCTTATCCTTATTTAATTTAATCGCTATTGCACAAAGAAGAAACTTACCTATTTTATTTATGATAAATCCTACTGACTGGAAACCGCAAAGGCTCAGACCCTTGCCTACGAATAAAAAAACAAAAAACACACGTCCTTTTGTGCATGGACTTTAAAACCACATTCCTATAAAGCCGCACCAATAAAAAATAAAAAAGTCCTCATCCTTGGACTGTCCATATACATTTAAAAATCGAACTGACTATTTCTTTTTTAATTTGTAAACAGAGTTACAATTGAATGCGACGTATTAGGGTTTTAAAAAGAGAATGTTTATTAGTTTAAATTTGGAATAATTTCGTTTTCGTTTAAATTTGTCGTTGTTTAATATCGCATAGCGACCGCGCGTTCGGTTGTCGATGGTAAACTGGCCAGTGTTCTTTCTTGCCTTGCGCAGGCGCAGCGTCAAGGTGGCAAGTTTTAAAGCAGAAAGGTTCTATATGACTGGTTTGCTGAGCGAAAACAGATCTAGAGGCGGAATTGTTAAAAGGATGATGTCAGAGAAAAGGATATTTTAAGAAACGATGTACCATAACGGGTTTTGACCAAGGTATATAAAGTCGCAGTGTGACTTAAGTGTTGTCCTTATACGATACATCTATGGGCATTTACAGAGTCTTAGTTAAAAATATATTTATGTATAAAAATATTTACCTTTATTTTAAAATATTTTTGAAAATATATATGAAGGTTTTAAAAACATCTAAAAATAGTTTTGATATTAGTGAGATATGTTAATACATAACATTATACAAAAGTTGTATAACCACATTATTTTAATAAATAGCATATTAATTAAACATTTATTTTATCATCATTGATGACTCTATTTGTGATGTAGATCAACTGTTCCTTATCAGCCGTATACGTCCCACTGTTGGGGCACGGCCTGACCTCGCCGAATTGATCAAAAACTTATACTACGGTAAGTTCCTTGGGTAATGGCTCGACTGCTGAATCGATGGGTGTGAGTTTGATTCCCGCACAAGACTAACATTTATGGGATGAACTTTGTGTATGTCTTGAGGCTAAGTGCTTTCTATTATGTCATATATGTATGTATTTACAAAGTACATATATATGTACTAGCTGACACGGCGAACGTTGTTTCTTGTTTTAAAACAACTGCCGCTCCAACCTATTGTGAAAGGGTTATACTAATTCAGAAACCTTCCCCGGCGTGTGCATAACAACTTACCAAAATTTCATTCAAAAATCGATTTACCCTTATTGCGCGAGTATTGAGCACTTGACCCTTTCGGAAAATCCTTCCTTATCGGATGCCTATGTCATACAAAGAACACACCCTCCAAGTTTCAGGTCTCTACGATCAGCAGTTTAGGCTGTGCGTTGATCCGTCAGTCAGTCATTCAGGATAAAGCTATTAATATGTATAGATTTTCATTGCCTTTTTATATGGATTTTTATATGGCCCGGGACATCCCAACCAGCAAAAGTGTATATATACAACACTGTGTATATATGCAACTGAGAAAACGTTTTCAGATAATTTAGTTATATTGGCTCTGCACTATATTTTATTTTATATTTTTTTATACGCATTATATTTGTAATATAAATGAATCTTTTGACTCTTTTCGTCTCTTTTTCACAACCGGAAGGTGCCGTAATTTCTTGTATGGAGTATCTTCAAAAAATATAAAAAATTATGGCTTATCAGAATTCTCATAAAACTAAAAACCACAAGCACTTAATTTTTTGTTCTTTTTTTGAATCAAAACACAAGTGTAATTCATAGATTTCGAAGATAGTGGCAAATCAATTTTGTATGAAAAACAATCTACGGCGTTTACCGTGAAATTAGTGTATTCGTTGCAGTCATAGAATTAGCACTCTAGCAGCTGTTTTATTGCTCAAATTCGATACATAGAGGTAATGTAGGAATTAAATAGTATATTTTCATTCTATAATTCTCATTTGGAAGATACAATAAAATATATTGCTTTAAACCAGTATTCTTTAAATCTCTAAAAAAGACGGCTCTATGGGCACAATATAAGGGCTAATTTAAACGTTTAAAACTCTTATTATTGTGTCCATAATGCTGTTTAACATTATCAGGCTAAAAGCTTGTTTGTCACTACTTCATTAGATATTTTAATATTTTTTACTCTGCGGAACTCTAAATTAATGCGCTTACGACACGCACTTGGTCAGTTTTTATATTTCAATGCTGACACATATAAAGAAGGACTACTTATTTTATTTATAAAAACATTTCATAGTTTAATCGAAATGCTAACGACAGAACTCGTCTCCATCTTGTTTTACCTTGTAAGGATAAAACATAATTATTAGACGCGTTTGCAGTTTTATTACTCATATATTTAATAGTTCTATTCATTGTTAATGCAGCAAATGTTTAAAGTGCAAAATTATTTAATCGTGCCATTTTCGTATTTATTACTTCATGTTTTAAGCTTAGGTTTACTTGCACTTTGTTTTGATATGCAACCTTTCGTAGAGGTACTATTAAAACTTGATATTACATTGTATTATTTCGTATCATGTACATGATTGAAGTCTCTCATCTTGGAATATAAAAGCAGGTGATTTTGTAATGGGATATATATATGTTGTGGTATTAAATAAAACGGAAACATTATAGGGATCGTTCGTGGAAAACAAGCGTACTGCCCGCCTGATGCTAAGCCGTTACCGATGGACACTTGCAACATCAGGGGAATTATTCGCGTGTTGCTGATCCCTTAAAAAATCTAATCATTACCTTCTTAAAGAACCCTATACTGTATTCCCAAGAGTAAAATCTCGACAAGAAGCTCATTCCACAATCTTAGCGTTCACGGTAGGAAACATCTTTAAAACATGTGCATGCGTGAACCGTTAGGTTCTAGGTGTGTGTAAGGATGTATTTACTGCCAATGGTGAGCGGTGCGAAGGTTAAAATCAGCCTTTAAAAAATCCCTCAGAACACATCTTATTATATAAGCGATAGAACATACACGGCTGCTTAAAGTCCCTCCTTCAACTTAGGTTCGATACACAACACAATGGCTCAGATTCTCAATAGGAGTTAATGCGAGTCTTTTCTACATTGTCACCAATTTCTTAAATTCATTGATTATTATTTTTAATCATCAGGTCAATCAATCAGGTTTAATTTATATGAACACATTTTTAATATATTTAATATTAAAAATGTGTTCATATAAATTAAACCTTGAAGTTATTTATGTTTGTTGTGTAGTAGTCTTTTCAGGGTTCCGTACCCAAAGTGTGCCGACGGTGCTATTATTAAGCCTACGCTGTCTGTGTCCGATCCTTAAATAACTATTAATCTTTAAGATCAAAAATGGATTATATCTAACAAATAAGTTCAAGAAGTAAAAAATTAAGAGAGAACCCCATACAAGAAACTTCTTCATCTTCAAAAAATGCTCTATCTTAAAAATAGCTTTAAAGCGCCTGACAAAAGTTTTGGCCCATGGAAAGTGTCTGACACTTATAATACTATTTTAGAATAATATTCTACAAAATATATATAAAAATCAGCCATTTAAATTCAAGTTAAGTAACTCTTATTGTTAGTTACCTTTCTTACCTGGTACCTGCCCAGGTGTCACAAGGGGAGCTCCACAAGCACGCAGGTATTCAAAGCACATGAGCCGCTACTGAAAACCTAAGGTTTCATCTATGTGGAAATAAGTTATGTTAGATCGCTCTGGGATATTTATTTTTTGTGGAGCTTTAAAGCGTCTGACAAATGTTTTGGCCCATGGAAAGTGTCTGACACTTATAATACTATTTAAGAATAATATTCTACAAAACATATATAAAAATCAGCCATTTAAATTTAGGTTAAGTAACTCTTATTTTTATTTACCTTTCTTACCTGGTGTCATAAGGGTAGCTCCACAAGCACGCAGGTACTACCATTTACGTAATTTAAAAACACAAACAAAAACTCAAAGTGTGCCGCTAAGCGGTCACCCACCGAATTACTGACTAAGCCCGACGTTATTTAACTTTGAATATTTTTTTTACAACAAACAAATAAAACTTAACAATAGCTATATGGCGCTGGTGATTTAAGATGGTAAATGGATCGGGCCCGTCTCAATCTTGGCCGGTTTTTCACACAGACTATAATAACTGCAAGATTGAAGGTTGTATGTCTTACTGTTTTTAAGATAGAGTACCTAGATTATAAGTTTGTACCCTGCAGCGTGCCCGAATTCGAACGTAAATATTGGTATTAATTTTGTAAGTATTATGTTACGTAGTTCATAAACTTATATTTATAACCTGTTTTACACAAGTACCTACTAAGTACTTTTTAATGGACTTTGTACGAAATTTTAACTTTTCCGACTACATTTTCGGACAAGTAGTCGATTATTACTCAATAAGTTATAAAGCCTACCCAGCTATTATAGTTTTCCTTTTAATTTCGTTATATATGCTAATCCTATGATTATTTTACACACTAAGAATAGCTATTTCCAAGTGGAGAGGGACAATAGACTTTAACAAAAATTTGCACTTTAAAGATTGATATTTCGCAAACACGTCGCTGAATCGGAAAATGATTTTTACACACCCACAATATTTCTAAACGAACTATCCAACGACTAACGAAACCATACGATATATATAACTGCCTATTATATGTTTGCAAATAAGGAAGTTTATTGCGAAAAGTCTTTAGCACCTCGCACTCACGTCTCGGAAATACGAAAGAAACATGACCGAATTCACGAGTCTGGCGTATTTGAGACTGTTGGCAAAAAGCTTCCAAGATGTCATTTAAAACATCTAAACATCTCGTGTGCTATAGGGTAAATGACTGGTATATGCCCATAAGATATTAATGACCAGGTTAAAAGTAATAAGCAATAAAATAAAAACACTAGGCCCAAAATAAAATACCCGATTGCCAGTTCCTGACTGACTATAAGAGGTAAGTCAGGATTGATGGACGGATGATAGAATTGCATATCCTACATAGTCGCACTTTTCGTAGGCGGGTTTTAGTTTTTGAACTTTTACTTGTTAATAGACAATTAGTTGGAAGTGAAGATTGTATAATTTTTATACAATAGTACCTTCTGGCCTGCTATAAAATCCAAATTGTAGACGTGTATTAATGAATCTAAAAATTTAAGCAAGGCACAGGATTGTGCAAAGTGGCGCAACTTGGGAGAGCACTATGTCCTGCATTGGACTTTATGATGATAGTGATGACGACTAGAGTCGACAAAGGCAATTTTCCTTTTGTTAAAAACTTAAGTTATCGTTTGTTTATACTCATTAGTTACCCGACACTTAATAAACGCCATCTTTTGGCTTTAATGTAAACTATCAAAATAAGCACAATAACTTAATTTAAACTTATGCTTCCTACTTAGTTGAATCACTTGTTAGTACGAAGTTAAAGTAACAGATGTCGCAAACTTAGTTTCCTATTGAGAATGTATCTACAAAACGAAAAAACCCAATATTATGAATACTTTGGTAAAATCGTGTGTTACTTTGTTCACTTTTCAAGAAAACCATTTATAGTTTATAATATCCCTGTCCAATCCTGATTTATGACTTATTTATTTTTGTTTCTCAAGTGCTGTTAAATGGGAAAGTTAGGTATATTATTCTGTCCCAGGTCTTTTAATTTACCACTTATTACTCAATAGGTAAGTTACGCCTTACGAGATATACAAACATAAACAACCCAACCTTGTTTTTGAGGCGATAGGCACACCTAATGATACGTAGGACTAAAGCGATTGGTGAAGTGAGGATGTCCCCCCATTATAATGTATGAAGTTCAGACCATACAAACAACGTAAACGCGGCAACTACGATATTTTATGTCAATATCAAATTAAATAATACAAACGACATAAACGCGGTTATTGCATTGTTTTTTTAAATTCAATCAAAAACTAAGCTCTTTATGTAAATTTGTTTTTTTTTAATCTATTCGTTAATTGGTAAAACGTTTTCTTTCATAAGGTTGGGCTTCACTAAAAAAGGATTTTGCAAAATTTATCCCCTTTGGGATGAGATGAGATGAGAGTAATAAGTTTGCTTGTTGAAAGTCCGTCATTTTTTAAGTTTAATACATGTAAATTATTATTTGGCGTTTTGGGTGAAAATTTAAAATGATGAGTTTATAGGTTACCTATTGAAAAATTATCTATCAGGTGGTTAATATAAATTTGTATGGAAATTCAGTTATTTTTGTTAATAAAGCCAAAAAAAATGGTACCTATGTGTGATTATTATACCATTATTGTTAAATCATGCTCGGTGCAGTTAAGGGCCCTCTTACACCCCACTAGCGCCGCCATTAGATATCCTCAATTTTCTCTTCGTAGAAAACGATTTCTAAAATTCAAATGTTGCAAATATAAAACTTGTCATAAGCTATTTTTAGAAGGTTTTATATAGTTTCTAAATAATATCTGTGAGTTGTAGTTGGCATTTCTGATAAAAGTGCCACTTGTCTACGAAGAGAAAATTGAGGATATCTAATGGCGGCGCTAGTGGGGTGTAAGAGGGCCCGTAAGAGTCCGACATAACCTGTGCGCTGTCCTAGCAAAGCATAGGTATCTATGAGGATTAGAAAAAAAGTAAAGAAGTTTTATAGGTGTTATTGGCAACATTGATGAAATTTTTCAAAAGTTAAAATGTTTTGAAAAAAGCGTTATTTTTTTTAATATATCGAGTTTGAGGTGAAAATTGTTTTACCACTTAAATAACACAATGTTAATTTTTATCAAGTACCTAAAAAAAAGGACAGTATTTTGACTATGACTATGCCATCGTATAAAGATTAGATTTCTTTATATAACTAACAAAATTTATTAAAAATTGGTTCGGTGGCAAGTACCACAGGAGCAACTGCTCTTGAGAATATTTTTTTATAAATAAGAATTTATACGTGAAGATTATTATTGCGTCTTTAAAAAAAACAGTTCTTACCGATAAAAATCGAACCGCTGCACGCTGGACCGATTTGCACCCAGCCCTAGAAAGTTGAGTTGATATACGTCTATAAGTTTGTTAATTTAATTTATAGTGGTGCCTCCGCCACTCAGAAACTTACATAGCCAGTCTAGACGAAGAGACCGGTAGAAGTTCGTCTAACATTTTGGTTTTCTTGTACCAATCCTTAATAAATAAAAATCGGCCAAGTGCGAGTCGGACTCGCGCACGAACGGAGCCCCTTTAAATACCTATTTGTTTTATTTTAATTCAATTTATTTTTAAAGTGAACATATAACTAAATATTCTGTGAATATTTCAAGCGTTAATACCTGTTTTACAGATGTACCTACTTCATTTAAGTAACTTTTAATGGAATTTGTACGAAAATTTCACTTTTGCCAGTACATTTTATAACTTGGTCGACAATTACTCGTTAGTCTGTAAAGTGTACTTACCCGTGATAGTTTTCCTTTTAAATTGATTATATGCACTACCACCGTAATTTTTTTTTCATTTCCTAATACTACACTTTTGCTGGTAGAGGGGGGGGGGACACTTGACTCTAACAAAAATTAGTACTTTATACCTAAATGTTTCGCAAACGGAGCCCTAAATCAAAAAATGACCTTTGCATACCACCAATGTTTTTGGGATTCCTATCCAACGATACCCCACACGATGTACGTGTAGGGGAGGCACCCTAAAAAAAAATTTTTTCAAAGATTTTATTCTACCACTTTGTCGTCTTGATTAATGTGTATATCCCTGCCAAATTGCAGCTTTCTCGTATTAGTAGTTTTTGAACTAAGCCGCCGACAGACATACATGGCGAAACTATTAGGGGTTCCTTGTTGACTACGGAACCCAAAAAATGGGACCAATCTGTGGGTTATTCCTTCCCTATACGTAAGAATTTTCCAAATCGGTGAGTTCTGAGATAACAAACATTAAAACAGTTAAAAGTTTTTTAGTGATAAAAACAAACCGCTGTCCGATTTTGCTCGAAGTCTGTTCAGATCTAAGTCATGACGTCGCGTATCGATTGATATGGTAACGAGACAAATTGGTCCATTAGTTCTTTTGATATCAACGAGCAAAAAAAGCTAACCTACATACATAAATACTCACATACACACACACACACACACGCAGACATAACTTTGAAAATGATGACAAACGATTCTCCGTCTCAAAACATAAAGATCATTTCTTTTTCTTCACTGCCTTTTCTGAACACATTATCCATAGAGAAATAAAACCGAATTTCATCCACAGAGGTTTGTTGTACTCACTTCATATTCCAACATTTTTTGTAAGCAGAAGTCATAACTACCGTATCGATTGACCAAACGTATGGTTATGGGAAATTTATTAAATATCTCAGTTTTCCACTACTATTAGACAAATGTTTGATTTGCCTTTAATTTTAAAAGGCAAGAACTCAAAATAAAGTATTATTTAGTACGTTTAGGATTGAGGTGGGTTTGACTCCCATAAAATTGCCAATACGAAATGAAAAAAAAACCGAAAAACTCCACGAAATTTGCTCATCTCTAGTTCCACTGCTTGATACGACGCGATGGGAATAGCGAAAAGGCGCGGGAAAATAAATATCAATTGCCACATTTTCTGGTTTCTCGGCCTTTTTTATTTCTCGAGGTACTAGATTCTCTACCTGGATTTCTATAGTTTCTCGAGTATCTCGAGATTATTTTTTTTAAAAATCATTTTAAATTTTAGCTTTATTACAAAATTGACTGATAGATGAGATCGATTATCAATTGGTAACGTTTTAGGTACCATAATTGTGCTTATTAATTAACAATTAACAACAAACAATAAATAAAATAAAATATGGTTAACTCGGCTTGTCTATATAAAAAGTAAAGAGTAGGGTGGTACCTAACTTTTTTATAATTATTGGGTCCCTGCCAATTCCCAAATGTACAACAGTCTTTAATTAAAAAATAAAAAATAATTAGTATAATTAAATCAAACACATTACTAGTACATATTTAGATAAGTATAAAAACTTGTTATTTTACAAAACAAACTTTTTACTGGCAACTAAACATGCTTTTAATATTTATTTATCTAATACCTTTAAACGAGCAATTCTTATATATATGTATGTATATATATACATATATATATATTGTCGCAAAACCGCAATGTATAACTTATTTCTTTCAAAAAAGGTTAGCAATCTTTTTACGGAATCGACCCACTGCTCAACCGATTTAGCCAACTTCTATTTTGTTGTGTTCGTAATTGTCAATAGGTACAAGGTAACAAAACTTTTGTTAAACAGATTTTTTTTTGAAAATCCATGGGGAAATATCTCCCGGTTCTTGAAAGGTTATTTGATTCCTTTTTTTAAGAGATATTTAAATATATTTTCCACGACAATAAATTTAATATCATGTAAACTATATTTCAATTATTTAAAAAATACCTTACAGTTTAATTCAAGTCAGATTAAAAAAAGTCGGCATAAGTTGTATAAATTAAATACGTGACACTTGCATATCATAAATTAGCATAATAATACGCCTAAAAATCATACATACAAACAGTTATTCATCTAAATATCAAACGTTATGAAGAAGTTGTAAAGACGTATTCTCAGGAACAAATTTGTCAAGTTAACGATTATTAATCGACTAAAATGGTTGAGGCTTACCTACATAATAAAAAATCAAATAGCAAAAACTTAAGAGAGATACTTACATACATTTAACATGTTTTGTTTAATATTCTGAAGTGTTCTATTGTCACAATTGTAAAACACACAAAAAAACAACAAATATTTAATTACAATGTGACAAACTGTACTAGAATCATTAAAATAAAAACCAAATTGCCAACAATTTTACAGTAGGAAAAAGATTGCTAACATCTATGTATTCTGCATTGTCTCAATTTTGTTGTATAAGATATTGTGTGGTGGCACGACTCGCACTTTACCGATTTTTTTATCTTATTCTCAATCGCAACGGTATTATTAATGTCAATTTTATGAAATAAAATTAATCAAAGCTTATATCTAAAAGCAATGCAAAAATGACAGTCATATACAAAGATGTTAATTTTAAAATATGTATTTTACAAAATAAATGTTGAAATTAAAACTTACGAGCAAAACAAAACAAAACACCAAAGTCACCGACTCCAATTAGCAAAATATATTAAAAAACTAAAAATAATTAGTTTATACTAGCGACTTCGTCCGCATGGTGTTTAAAAAAGAAAGCCTTTGACTGTTTAAAGATACAAATACCTATTCATCCCCTATTTGCTCTGTAGGGGGATGATTCTACCAAAACGTGAAATACGTCAATCTTAATTCCAAAGCCCAAATACCATTTTTATGAATTTAGCTTAAAAAAAAACCGATTTCTATTCACTGTGGATCTCCTATAGTTTTTGTCTTTTCTCTTTTATGTAGAACACAAATAACGTGTTTAAATGTTAACAACATTAATTTAGCCCTAGTTTTTAGTCCGAAAATGAAAATAAAAAAAGTGTTTATAAAATATTTTTATTATAAAAAACCATATAAATAGTATAAATTAAATATTACATCTAAACATTAACAGTAAAAATCTTAATTTAATAGACCACATAGTCCAATACATCCTAATTTAGGATTTAAAAAAAACAAAATTAATTATACAAAATTCTTGAAAAATAATACATGTAAAACTATCTACGTATAAAATTGTATGTACAAAAAAAATATTATAATTATTTTATGTTACAGAATTAATTATTTTATTATACTAAAGCTAGTGATTTATGACTTACAGGACATACAAGTATGTGAAGTGACCTTAGTCCAGATACACTTGTACCAGAAGCGTTGCGACTATGGGCTCACTTTACTTACTTACCTAACCTGTCACACAACACTAAGTCGATGAAGAGGCTGCTCCCATATTATGAATGAAATATAACATTAATTTTTTTTATTGGAGTGCCGTACCCAAAGGGTACCTTTCGGACCAATGAAGGGCTTTATCTTTTAGACCAAAGTACGTAGAAGCGTTAAAAGTTTGTGTCAAAAGTTGAAAACGCTGTTTAAAATATCTTGATAAAAAATTTAGGTCATTATATTCTTAAACCTTATTTTATTTTTATTGAGATCTTTCAATCAATAAATAATTTATAGAATCGAACAAATAACCGATCTTATTAAATATTTAACATTCAATCAAATCATAAATATAAAATTGAATATTTACCACTTAATCGTAACTAATAAATTGAATGAAACCAGTCAATCGAAATATTGAAGCCATTGTAACTAAATTGAATATTTGACAGCTAATCGTAACTAAATTGGATATTTGCCAGTCAATCGTAACTAAATTGAATATTTGCCAGTCAATTGTAACTAAATTGAATATTTAACAGCCAATCGTAACTAAATTCAATATGTGCCAGTCAATCGTAACTAAATTGAATATTTGCCAGTCAATCGTAACTAAATTCAATATGTGCCAGTCAATCGTAACTAAATTGAATATTTGCCAGTCAATCGTAACTAAATTGACTATTTACCAGTCAATTGTAACTATATAGAATATTTTCCAGTTAATGTTACAAAAATTTCCAATCAATCAAACCAAATAAAGTGAACACTTATTATTCAAAATTACGAAATGGTAAACTAAGACCTTAAATCAATAATTTATCAAACATAAATATATCTACATTTAAATATTTTACTTTCTGTGTAAGTACGTTGACTGAGTTTAGTTTTTTTGTACAATTTTTTTAACAGGATTAATTGTGTAGGTATACATACCTTTAGGTACTTATTTTATTCCTTTAGACAATCAAAATAACATTAAGCTGTTATGTTTACTCTAAAGGAGACGCAGCTATGATCAAAATAACGTCCCATAAGTGGGTAGGCTTGGTCCAGCCAGTGATTGAAGGTACTGCAGCCCATACCCTGCAATTGTTTTAGACTGCCGCCGCAAGTGCGTTGTCTCCTCTAGTACGTAGTATATAATATTTCAATAACACAAAAAAAAAATCATTTAATTAGATTTCACATAACCAAGCTAGTTTACCTTACGTTGCGTTTCATAAGAAAAATCACATTTTAAATTAAATATTTTAGATTTTTTTAAATTCATATATTATATCTATCACCGGTAGTCGATTTACGACATTTTATTAAAAAGTAAATAGTCGTAATGATTGTATTTTTATGTCCAATCGATTGCCTTAGGTTTTATGGTAACGCTTAAACGCTAACCGTCAAAATGTGATTTTTTGCCTTCAAAGATTGTAGGTATACCAGGTTTCATACAAAAATGTTAGATGTCCAAAAACATGACCAAGATAAATTATGAAATTATGGCGTAACCACTTTATCTATCCATGGTACGAATTTCTGTATATTGGTGTAAACACCAGGTAGGTGTTCTCTTCCACATCCGATTCCCCAAGACACCAGGCCAATGAGAGTGCTTCGACCCTCGACTTTCATCGTCAATGGGCCTCCAGAGTCACCTTGACAGGAATCTCGACCACCCTGAAACGATTATAACTTAAATAGATAGAAATAGAAATTCCTGGACATTATACACAGCGCCATCTCGTACCAAACTAAGCAAAGTTTGTTCTATGAATAATAGACAATCGATACAAATGAATACATACTTTTTATTAAATACATACACATTATACATAGAAATATCCAGAACACACAAATGTTTGTCCTATGTGGGAATAGATACTGCGCCCATCGCATGTACAGGCAGTCATTACTACTAACGGAGCCACGAAGCCATTAATAGAGCAACAATGTCCAATATCTAATTGAAAAAAAAGTGACGTATTACCATACCTAGCGTATGGACACTTACAACACTAGTGAGCTTACTCCTGCAGCGTTGAGGGTTCATTTAAAAATCTGATTATCTTTCAACTTCTTTCTAAAAGAGCCCATACTGTCCCTTAAGAAAACCTTGGCAGGGGAGCTTATACTATAACCAAAGCATTTGCCGGAACACCTACTTCTCCTGGTTCCAGTGCTGTTTCAGTTCTTTTTTGGTCTGTGTGTGACTATTTAGATTCTAAGGTATGAGGATAAATTCTCTGCCGATGGCAAGCGGTGCGATGGTAAAAAGTCATTTCGAATAATTCCCCAGAAGACAGCCATACAAGCGGTAGCACACGCACAGGGAAGCAAACGTTTAATATTAGCTTGTCTTGTCTTGATGTAAGGATAGTCGACAATTCTCTTAGCGCGTCATTCAACGGACGTAAGAGGGCCCAGCTGGTACCCAGGTGCACCTGCCAGGAGATAGCAGCAGTACTTAATTTAGGGTCGGACTTGCGACTTTATTTATAAGTTACCTTTGGCCCAAATATTATTATGATGTAAAGAAGTAGAAAAAAATCACTCGTATATTTTCACCTCTTTATATCCAGCACAAAGGAATACATCGTGTATGGTCTCTCTTCGTCCAGCTGCTCGGAACCATCGCTGGCAGCGCTCATTGGGGATCACTTCTACATCCACTTCCTGAAAAGAAACCAATCAAAAATATCTTAAGACATATGAATTTTCTCCAAGTAAAGTCCCGCGCCAAAGAAGAGCAAAAAATGGTTGGAGTTTTAGTGTGGAAGCAATAAAAAACTAAGGTTAATTACCTCATGGGGTAAGTTCTATATTAGATGAAAGTCTACAATCAGTGTGTGCTGCCAGTAATGGCTTAAATAACCTCAGACTCACTCAGTGAGCAATGCAGAGGGCTACGCTAGGTTTGTGCAATAAAATCATGAATGAGGAAATTCTCCGAAGAACCAATGTTACCGAAATAGTTCAAATAATTAGCAAGCTGAGTGATCCAAGATGTTGTACAGTAAACGCGTCGTATTTTGGTAAAATACCTTTTTCCCGACGATTCAGGATATATGTGCGAAAAACATTACCCTCCTTCTGGATCAGTCGAGGAAAAAGGGCAGATAACGAATCTCACTTTTTCGGTGTAAGACTCTAAATAATTTTCAGTAAAATTTCTATTGAAAAATGTGAAAGTCATAGATATAGACTTAGAATTTTCGTGAGCCCCTCGCCCCATTTTGACTGAGACTGAAGAAGTAACAAATGAGGCATAATATTTAGTTCTAAAGCTAAAGCTAATCTGATTTACGAATTATAATATAAAACTGCTTTGGTTGACCCCCAAATTACGAAGTGGGTGTGTATCCAATCACTGGTTCCCTTCTTCGGAAGCCCGTGCCCGCCTACGGACACCTCTAAATCCCTAAAGCCTAAAGAGTGAACACCCGAAATTACCTGACACCTGATTATGTCCATACTTAGGGTAACATTTTTCGAAGCTATTGTGTCAGAACTTACCTGTAGCACTGAAGGTACAGAGCTTTGTCCATGACGGGTGCGTCCCCAGCCAGCTACAGTCGCCATTTTCCCAACAAGCTTTAACTGTTTTTGTGGAAGACATACCTGAAAGGTATAAAATTTTTAGTATCTGTGAAATTGACAAAACTTTAGATAGATATAAGAACTAAGAGATAGTTTGGCACTAACAAATTTGTACATGGATGTATTTTTATATTTTGCGCCTTATTGGCTTCAAAGTTAAAAATTTTGTGTCCCCCTTTAACTTTTTTTTTTTAACTTTAACCGCGTGATCTAAAAATCTGAAAAAAATAACAGGTACTTTGACATAAACCAATCTGTCCAAAAACTAACAGATAATTTGACATTTATCAATCTGTACATACTAAGAAATAGTTTGATATCAACAGGGTTTTATATGAATAATAGTTGCAAATCAATAAGTTAACTTGTGAATATTTTTGACAGACAGACTTATTATTGAAATTGTTCAGCTTGTCCTAGTCCAGGGGCTAATGTAACGATACCTAATGAACTTCAAGAAGAACTCCTTATTATTGACCACAAAATATTTTAGTTATGTTCCCGATAAACAAAGATAGTAGAACTTACAGGTAGTATATGCTGTTTGAACGCTACGTTTTTGTCAAGTTGCACCAACGCCACGTCGTTTCTGAAGTCAGCCGGCTCGTACGAAGGATGCACTTCTTTACGTTGTACAGCGAACTCTTCGTGTGCGAATCGTTCGCCAGTGTCGCGAACATCCCACTCACCCAGTCGCACGCGGATTTGAGAATTTGGCGTCCTGAACATGTTAAAATGTTCATCATTGTCAGGGAGAATTTTCAACAACAATCAGTAAAAGATAAAAAATATAATTTTCGGTATATTTAACGTAGAATAAGCATAAGAGCAAATTCCTGACGAGCATATAGAATTTAAACGTAAGAATTATAAAACTTTTAGGGCAAATAATAATACGTAAACATATCAGCCTAATCCTCAATCTGCATAGTTTTTCAAAAAACTTTTCATTTAAAAACAAATAAAATATTAGCTCTATGAATAAAGTCTCTGGACAATCATTTTGCTGCTTATGAGTTTATAGCTGGCTAATAAAAAAAACGGGAACCATTCATGTTCAAAGTCAAAGTCAGTCAGTGGATTCTATTGAAATAAGAAAGACTTCCAAAAAAAAATATGCGCAAATGTAATACACTGTGTGTTGAAACAATAGGATTCGAACTTCATGAAAAAAATCTTTTATTTTACACAAAAACATCATCAATAAATGATACACCTCGTTGCTCTCTAAGTAAATGTTGATTTCAATACATAACAGGTGAATAACATATTCTGCTAATTAAACACCTATACTAAGTCCAACAGGGAATGTTAATGTATGTTATCACACACTGATTTAGATTTCACTTTCCGTCTGAGTGGCGAAGGTTCGAGCCTGGCGTGTACCAATAAGTCTTTTTCTTAATTTCTCAAGTACATTGATTATTCACACCACTGGCTTTTCGGCGAATGAAAACATTGTAAGGAAACCAGTATACGTCAAAGAAAAAGACTTATGTAAAGTCCACAATCCGCACAGGGCCCGCGTGTGGACCATGGCCTAAATAGCTCACTCGGTCACTACAATACACCACGTGTCAGTATAATAACTCATTTGTGTGTGTCCTGTATGTAAGGATGTACGCGCGTGTAGGTGTGTCCTATGTGTGCGTGTTTGAGTATGCACGTGTATTTTAGAAAAGCATTTAGGATATGACACTAACGTCGCTACACAGTGAGCGGCAGTGATGACCCATCTGTCGGATATCAGCGCACCTCCACACGCTAACTTCTTGCTTAGGAAACCAGACTTGAT
Source organism: Apoda limacodes (assembly GCA_946406115.1). Classification (NCBI taxonomy): domain Eukaryota; kingdom Metazoa; phylum Arthropoda; class Insecta; order Lepidoptera; family Limacodidae; genus Apoda; species Apoda limacodes. The sequence continues at coordinate 48,031,333 of OX291540.1, forward strand.
AAGGGCAGCTTGCCAGGGGTGTGATCCGAATCCAGTGGAGTGACCACCCACAATGCGATTGGTTCGTGTAAAGAGTTCTCCACAACCTGAAATAGTAATAATTTTGAAATTAGATTGTTTATATTACAAAAATATCCAATAAATTTTTTGGACTTCAGTGAAAAAGGCGAAAATATTTGAAAAATTTGAAAATAAAGATATGGATAAGGTAACAATAGTGAAACATGAAAATAGTAGATATGTATTGAAAAAACCATAAAATTCAATCAATATGCAGACATAATATGTGCAGTCATATACGATCCTTCATGAATGATATTTGAGTAAATATATCAGAGAGTTGTAATAAAATTATGCGTGTAGAAAACAGCGTCGTAAATGCAGATAACCACTATAATATGGACAATCTTGGGACCATACATTTTTACATTTCTGAGAACGGATCAGCTCAAACAAATACAGCATAGCAACATAGCATGGCTTTTAGTAACAATGATGTTTAATAATACATTTAAAACATTAGCGTGCGACAAGACAAGCAATGTGCTATAAAATAACATAAAAACAAATAAACAGAAAGGTGCTTGATGATTATGGAAACGCTGTGCTGAAAGGAAGCGAGAAAGAAATTACTGTTTATATTGACGATAAAACTCAAGTAACATCTGTAAATTTAACAAAAAGTATTCTTGTAACATCAATAGCAAAATATGTTAGCTTTGAAAATCACAATTTTTATGATTCACCTACATATTTCTGCATAAAAATAGAAAATAACCTTAGTGTTTTTGATGTCGATAATAATTATCTGAAAGTCATCCATAATTCATAGACTAGTTATTTCGTAATTAACAAATTGGAAACTAATGAAATTTGGAGAAGTTTTGATACTTTTATTAAGATCAGAGACGATATCAAATACAATTCAAATGATTTACATAAAAAAAAAATAACGATAATAATCATAAAGTTAAATATTAAAATCATATTTTAAAATGTTGAAAAACTATGTGTATATGTTATAGATGTACACTTTGTTTTTGTTGTTTGCACCTATACGTAAAGAAATATAGAAAAAAATATTAGAAATTTAGTTTTGTACAACCATATACGATCTTGAATTCAGTTTTAGCAATTTCAACCCAAACCTAATAACGAAGTTTAAGACTGAAAATCAAATTTACATAATACACTTATGAAATCGTAGATATTGTGAATTAAGTATTTGTTTTTAGAATCTATAAATGGAAGAAATTGTATTATTTTTAAGATACACTTGAGTTTCATTGCCACAAAATTTGGAAGATAATAATCGAATCAAACTTTTTACAAAATTTGTCTCACCCGGATGGCTAGGTCTTTCTGGTTTAACACCATTTGTGTATACTGGCACATAATCATCATCACCTTGTGTGGAGCTATGACCACCAACGAAGTGATCAGGTGTGTAGAAGTCATCTGGCTTAGGCTGTGTAGTGGTTTCATGGTATGATGGTTTCACATGAAAATAATGATTTTGATCGTATTCTGCTTGGTTCCAGTTTGGTTTAGGCCTGTTAATTTCAATGATATCTGGTTCCGGCCGGCTCATGTCTGGTTTTGGTTGGTAGTAATGTGGTTTTGGCCGGTTTGGTTGAGTGTAGATGATGACAGGGTCTTCGTATTGGTTTGTATTTGATTGGTAATTATAGTTTTCATGTGGGAATGTACCGATGAGTTCTATTAAATCACCTGTCATAGATTGATACCTTATTTTAGATATATACATTTGTAAAAGTAATGTAAAAAATGCATTCACGATTTGAACAAAGATCTTTGATAACATAAGAAGCAGTTTAAAGGTGATTGAGGATGGAGTCATATCAACAAGAATACCTAGTTTTGCTGCGAGGAAGTTTTTGCTATTATATAACAAAGCATAGAGTTCAGCTTGACAAAAACTGTGGCTTTCATTATAGTTGGTGATTGAAACTTATGGTTATTTATTACTATACATGAATCCAAAGCTCAAAAACGAACGCTGAAAATATTTCCGAGTAAAAATTAATATTAAGAGCCAGTTGTACTAAATTTATTAAGTAACATATTTGACTGATTTTTTTATTTATATTTGACTGCCTTGGTAGCTCATAGTTGGAAGTGATTCTTCTTACATAACCGAAAGGCGTGTATTTGGTCTCCACACAGATCAAACATTAAGGTATGTGATGAATATTTGTATTTTTCTTGTGTCTGGGTGTTTTGTATATAGATAATATGCATGCATGTACAAAAAATGTATGTGAGTATTTACAGCAACTTCGTATTGATTGTCCGGTACCCATGCCATAGTATACACGGCCACAAGTTAAAAGTATACTTTGTCAACTCGGCGCATCTCAGCCAAACATTTATAATTAAAAAATCTACTGTGCATTTCAACTGGCAGATTTGTTTAATATCAAGCCAATAAGATGACCTAAATAGAGTAATTGAACTTGTATATGTTTAATAGTGGATACCAAGAAAACAATCAAACTTTAAACGGTTCAAAATCATAATGATATACTTTAGTCTGTGGCTCTCTGTATAGGCCTTGCTAAGTTTGGAACCAGACTGTGTAATTTGTTCAAAAAAACTACATTTACAATTGCTGCATAAATGTGGCATATTTTTAAGCCAACTACAATTTTAAATTACAAAATATTTTAGCCAAATCTTTATCTAAAATAATCAGTAACATTTATACTCGCTATATTTAGTTACTCTGACTTTAAAGAATGTATTTTTAAACAATTTAGTTTTATTTTTTGTTCAACACTGTTTGCTATAACCTTTTACTATTGAAAGCCATTTGACAAGTAAAATTTTTACTTTAAATAACGTGCAGAAAAGTTGTTAAACAATAAAACAAGTCAATTTCTTTACGTAAAACAAACACATATTTTAGTATTTACATATACATCATGTGTTTTTGTATATATAACGTAACGGTTTTAATCCCTAGTAAAGAATTTCTGAATACACATCACCATCATAATGTGGAAGACACCCTCTATTCACAAACCACTTTAGTCCTGCCTGACACTTGGAGAGCTCACCATCGAAACACTGCTTCTGATAGGTAGTAGTCAGGGTATCTGGGCTAAGGTAGCTTTAAATATATCCCAAAAGTCATAGATTACCAGCTTTAGTCAAGTTTTATCATCTAATCTGTGGTATAGTGCAATATATTAGTTTTATTGAAATTTCTGTAAAATTTTGTTATTATCTTTATTTTATTGTTATCATATATAAAGACTCTATTAGCATTGTTTCATAAGCTCATCGTATAATGTTTCTGTTAACATAATAAACACCATCAGGACACTTTGCCCGTATAGGGGTGGTCAGAGATGTTACGAACGTATGTCCGTAGCATCCACGTTTCACCGATGGTATTCCGTCCCACAAACGTTATAGGTGGTGGTGGACCAAAGTCGAGACAAGATTACAATTAACAAGTTGTAAAATATTAGTTGCCCTTTACCAGGAATCGAACCCAGAATCTTTGACATGGCAGCCGCACACTCTACCACTGCGCCACTCGGCCCCTTTTTCTATTAATCGGTTTTCTACAAGTTCCGGTCAATAATAATACATAATGCTTATATATAACTAATTACATAATGATTATACACATGTTAATGTAGTTTCCGTTTAATAATGATTCAAAACGGAAATATTTAGCTATTACGTTACGGTGTTGCTCGTTTGTTGGTGCGTAAGAATATGCATTAGGTAATGATTATCAAGAAATTACATTGGGCTAATGATTTAAAGACGTGATCAAGCTTGTCGCAAATATCCGCGATATCCTCGATGATATATATTTGCTATTTTAATATTTCTTACTATATAATCACGGAGTTGCCGATAACCGACTTTAGTGCAAGCGGAGCTGTGGGCAAATCCTAGAAGTCTTGTGTAGTACATGAATTACGAATGAAAAGGAATGAATTCCCGGTACTGTACTAGAATGAACTATTCCCTAAGCGTAATCGGACATGTGCGACAGCAAAGAAACAAACTATGGAAGAGGGAGAATGAAACAAATGGTTGGCGTAATAGTTCGATCACAGCGCTGCGTTCAGCGCTAGAAAGAATTTACTTTTATCTCAGTTGTTTTACGATGGACGCATGAGTGAAAGCGGGATGCGCGTCCGAACTATGACCGCGAAATCTAGGAAATTAAAGACCTAAGCGTTTCGTGTCTTGTATTAATTACAACTTTAAATTCTACAACATAAAATTTATTTTACGAAAGAACAGCACAAGTGAATCTAGTACCTGAATTAATTCAGTCGATAATGTTTCATAGTTCATTGATACTTGTCGCTTGACGCTTATTAGTTTAGACGACCTGTCACTCAAGTTACTGCATTCGTTATTTATATGTAGTGTTTAATGTATGTGCACGGTAATATGTATTTTAACTGTACATTTACAGTATTTACATATATATGTGTGCTTAAATAAATTAATAAATAATGTCATAGTTGATTGATTAGTGCTTTGGTGGCGGTACCTAGTACGTTTGGGCCTTTTTTTTAAAGATTTTTACTTTTTATGTGTTAGGTTTAGACATTTAAAATAGTAACAGATATGCCTAAACGAAGCAACATTTGGCTCAGAAAATACTAATGCCACTAACTAAAAACGTTACTACAAAGTTAAATTTAGGGAACTGCGAAAATTATGGCAAATTAATTTTGTATGGTTAACTTATTTACCCTTAACAAAGTTTTCAAGCTAAAGGCTCCTTTAAGCATACGTATATCGAATCCACATTGTTATACACTTTTACTTTTTACCGAGATTAATATTAAATACTCCTGGGACACACATACAGGCACCGAAGTCATACCTAGGTTCGTTTTAAACATTTTGGTTGGAAACCAAAAATTAAGAAGCAAAATACCTACGCACGATGCTGTCGTGTTCGCTAATCGAGTCTTGTAATAGGATTATATTGATATGAAAATTGACATGTTTTAGCTCATCCGTACTACATAGTGTACTACTGAACTAATAGTACTAGAATACTGAACTAGTACATCTGAAATAATGTACTAGTACGGAGCGGTCTGTTTAGTGACTGAATAAGAACAAGACTAAATCCTAGTAGAAACTTATTTTTAGGGTTCCGTATCCAGAGGGTACCAACGACGCCCTATTACTAAGACTAAGCTGTTTGTGTGTCCGACCATTAATATGCTCTATCTTTTACACCGAAATAGGTAGAAGCCTGAATTTTTACAGAATATGTGTATAGTGGAGGATTATCTAAGAAATAAAAAAAAGTTAAAATTTAAGGTCCCCATACAAGAAACACATTTTCGTTGTTTTTGCTCTTGGATGGGTGACCACTTAGCGGCACACTTTTTTTGTTTTTGTTTGTAAATTACGTAATTGGTGGTAGGCACGGAAACCTCGGTGCGCGAGTCCAACTCGCACTTGGCCGGTTTTTTTAATAGTTTGATGGGAACACCAAAATTATAAAAAAGAACACGTCATATTTAATTTTAATTCAGTATTTTTTATAAAAAAAATGTTCACATATAGGAGCCAAGATCGTTGAAATTTTCAACAATTAATTTATTTATTATTTATAAAAGTGTGTAAATACATAAAATAAATATCGCTTTCTGGTTTAACTACGTATCAACATGTACAAACACATAATTTAATCTATAATTGTTTTTTATATTGTATAATCTAAGATACGTTGTAGGTATTACTGTAGTACTGTACTGTAAGTAAAAAAAATCGATATAGACTTACTAATTTCAAAGAATTACAAAAAAGTGTATTATATATAATTACGATCCGTAACTATAGGTGAACTACATCTGTATGGTAAACTAATAGTTTAAGTCGCTCTTAGGTATAAAAAGTAAAAATAACTTTGTAAGAAATAAATTTAACGGTCGATTAGCAGATCTTGTCCTTACTTTCTAACACCTACCCTGAGCCCTCAACCAAATCGAGCCTTAAGTGCCCTCAAAGTGAAAGTAAGAAATTGCTTCTCGACCATTGGAGCGTTAACACAATGCCTAGTAATAACAAGTTGTGAGATGCAACATATGGTTTGGAAATTAGCAATTTGTTCTTTGTTTCGTATCCGGGTTTTTTTTAGTAGTTTAAAATAAATATTTGAATTTTATAACGACAAAAAAACCGAGAAGATCGAGATTTTCAACGTGCGGTCACGTGCTAGCGCCTATCGTACGTGGAACTGTGTTTCTTTGTATGCTTCAATAGTGTAATGTGTCTTGGTACACTGGTCGAAATAGCACGCTTCTGCCATGCTATAGGCTTAACAGTGCAATATTGCTAGATCGATTAAAACCAGCCAAGTGAGTGCCGCAAACACTCGCATTATGATAGGGTTCCGTAGGATTTATTTATTGAAGGACAACCGACAAAGTTTTTACAAATTACATTACTTCCCTAGGGATTGAATGTGATTTCAATTTAGAATCACAACAACCAACAATAAAAACCAAAAAAATGTATGAAATTTTTTACACTGAGAATAATTTATTCAATTACAAACTACGAGTTTTTATAAAAAATCGCTTGTCTTTCTTAGCAGCCTGTAATTAAGGTAGCACTAAGTACCTAATTAATTCTTTAACCATATATGGTTAACCATATCCCTAGGGATATAAAATTAGATCCTTAGGGATATAATAACTTAGTTTAGGTTAGATTTGAATAGATAATTTGACATTGTCAAGCAGGTGATGTATATTTTTTTATTTAACTAATAATTTACCAATCAGGTAGTCTAACGTTCGAAACACACAACAGGCCAGAACCACTCGGCCAGACCTAAAAATCTTTGCTCTGTGTGACGATGGAGGATGAACACGTCCAATACCTATCCATTATCAATCTCCAGTGAAAATATATACATAACAACTTATATCATCATATCATGATATAGCATTTTATATTATTTAATAAAATACTATTACATCATAGCACGCAAAAAAACTTTCGCATAAAATTATCAAATAACCGATCCGAGATCGTGAAAGTGTAAACAAAATAATAACTCAGTTACCGCATCGAGTCTGAATGTATGAATGAATAAGTTAAGACCCGGAAATAAACGTCTCTTATAATTTGCTGACGTTACAAGATTATCAGTGCGTGAACTTGTTACACTGGCTGTACAATAAGAGCGCGGATTAAGTCATAAGATTTAAGCGTTGACTTTATATTTTTAACATAAAGATTGATTAGTTTCTTAATTCACAAACTAATAAAAAATAACTAATATAGCAAAAAACTATTTTAACTAACTCCATGTATACTTAACTATAGTTAATTTTTTCTTTTACCTAGTAACATAGTGCAATAATTTGTAGTAATTACGCTATACTAGGAAGGTGAATGTAGCCCAATCCTTCTGTATAGATTGAATCGTTACAAGCCTTAATGCTTCCCTACTATTTCCGGCCAATTACCGGCTTGCCCTCACTTTGAGTGGGTAAGGGCGATATAGGCCATAGTCCATCAAACAGGCTCAGTGCGAATTGTGGAATTTACAACGTATGAAAGTTTCATTATGTTGTTTTCATTCACCGAACTAAGCTAGTGGTTAGTGAACGAAACAATGTGTTCAAATTTTTTGAAAAAGACTAATTCGTACAAATATCTCCGATCACAGCTGGTTTTAATGCAGTTATGAAACTGAACCACTAATAAAGCGAGTCGTATACAATATTATACAACATGCTGATATTTTTGACAGTGTGATGACATATCAACTAACACAATAAGAACTCTTAATTTAAACGGGTTAACAAAACTCAAAATGAAATTTAGATAAAAATATATTTTCTTATCTATTTTTTAACTTAATCCATAAAACTATAATTGTAGTGAGACTTAGTATTGCACTATGACAATATCTACGAATTGACACGTGTCTAGGCTGTGTATCAACAATGTCAACCAGCAACCAGAAGTAGAGGACCAATCGAGCGAATTCAGCGAAACTTTAATTTAATATAATCTAGGCGCAGTTTTTATTAATATCATGGTTTTTGCTAACCATTCCCCGCGCACATTGCACATAGCGCGTTTCAAACAATTGGATATACTAAAAATACAAAAGTGAGTTGGTTTTTTTGTTCTTCCTTCACGTCGTAACGGAGCATCTGTATAGTTGAAGAGACGGAGAAGGACAAAGACTTTATTTCAGAAAATGTAATAGTTCTCGCAGGAATTGCCACGTGGACGAACCACAGCGACAGCTATAACACTGTGCTACAGTCAAGCAGTTCCCTTAGGAATACCACGCTGATAACCGAATTTAGAGAGGAAATATAATTTCAGACCTTTTGTATAAATAACAAGCATCCTGTACAACTTTCGACCAATTACGAAACCAGCGTCCCTAGATACCTGCTAACCTCAGTGGCTCGGTGGGTAATGACATTCCTGCTGAACCGAATGGGCGTGGGATCGATTTCCGCACAGAAAAAACATTTTAAGTGAGGATCATTTATTTTTGTCTTAAGTCTGGGTGTTTTCTATGTATGATATGTATGTATTTACAAAATAAATACATTGAAGTCCTTGATACATTGTCTGGTAATACAAGCCTGTCTGACGGCGGCCCTGTCCAACAATGGCGGTTCAACAATGTTATTATTATTTAATTCTAGACCTGACATAGTAAGATTTTACTTTTAATTAATAAAAGTAGAATAATATTACGTTTGTTTGTATTCCTTGCGAAGAAAATACTTTTAAAAAAGTACATTTGCAATAAGAGAGAGTGATACACAAAGAAACTAAACGTGCTTTAATTCGTAGCACCGTTCGTTCGTTCGATTATATTATTTTAACTCTATAGTAAATTCCTAAGGCTGTGCTCTACCAAAATATGTTGTTTTCTGTTCGTTATTTAAAATGGTTCATTTTTATATTGCAAGTTGCTAACTGAGAAAAATTACAAAGCTTTAGACAATTTTTAATAAAAACTTACAGTTTTATGTTTTGAAATAACTGTAAAAACATGTACTCCTGTAAAAACGCCTTATTTAATTGATTTGGAAATATTATTCATTACTTAAAATGTAAAGTCATACACATCACATAAAGCTAGCAAATTATTGTCATAGATTATCAATAATGTTACATATATGTTTTAAATTAATTAATTGCCAACTTTATGCAGAGCTGTCCTTCAATTTAAAAGACATTTTTAACTAAGAATGATTTCATCACAGATCAACATTGTCGATTTGAGCTCAACGCCAATAAAGCAAAACTATAAAAAAGAGTGAAACGAGAAAAAATAGCAAAACTCAATCGCAATTATACTTTCTCTTTCTCCTTCTCCTTGAACTTAAACTAACAGCTAACTACGGCCGCCATTAGATATAATTTATTTTCTTTTCTCTTAAAGCTTATTTTAAAAATATACTTCATAAAAATTATATCAATAGTCATAAGTCATAAGCTAGTAACTTCTCTTGGGGGAAGATATTATACCTAATAGGTCTGAAAATCAAAATCGCTAAATTTGTGTTTTGAGACCTGGAGAATCGTTTGTGTGTATGTATGTATGTAGGTTAGCTTTTTCTTGCCCCTCACTATCTCAAGAACCAATGGACCAATTTGTCTCGTGACCATATCAGTCGTACACCACACTATGACTTTTATCGCTAAAAAACTGATTTTTTTAAAGACGCAATAATAATTTTTATCTCAAATATAAGAAATATGAGAATTTGCTTGTGCGGGTACTTGCGACCGAACTATTTTTTTTAAAAACTTCTTGTGTTATTACTGAAATAAATCTGTGAGTTCTGATTGGGATTTTTACTTAAGGTGGCCACTTTCAGCTGAAATATTTACTAAAGGTTTCAGATGTGATTCAGAAACAATTTAAAACGTCCTACATGTAGCTTTTAAGTAGTGTTATGAACTTATACGTATGTATATCTAAACGGTTTTTATCACTTAAAGGGGGCAATATGTGACTGTATGCACACCAACATTATAATGTTGGGGATCATCCTCTTTTCACAAAACACTTAAGTCTCGAGTGAAGGGGGGGGGGGGGGGTGACACTATCGTATCTCATAGCTCGTAATCTACCTAACCTTTACCTAAAATAAAGACCTGGGACAGAATAACCCTCATTGCCAATTCTTGACAAATAATAAGACTTACATTTTTGAAATAATCTTTGTACCTACTTACCACGATAAACTTCAAAATATCTAGTGGCGGTGCTAGTTACGTAGCTGCTATATGCGCCTTAAACTAAAGAGAGAGTGATTCGTGCACTGTGATGCTACGTGCTATAATTTGTAGCAGTGTCTGTCTGTCTCAGCTGCATGCTAAACGGATAATAAGATGTCATGGGTCAAACGAGACGTGGAGAAAACTGCTGGAAGTTTTCCTCACGATTTTAGGAACTATTGTGTAATGCCAGAGTACGTAATGCTAAAAAGTTGAACCATTAAAAAAAGGTAAGTGCGAGCGTGACTCACGGCCTAAACGTTACGTACTTAATAAGAATTAAAATACTTTCTTTCGTCACTCAAATACCTATTCGTTTTGGAAAATTCAAAAATTGCTAAGAACCATGCATTTGTTATTCGTGAAGCAAGACTTTTATTTTGCTTACTTAGTACCTGAATTTATGTTCTTTCTCCCTCTTATTTACGTTATATTTTAAGTTCAAAAATAGAGCAAAGGCCATCTCTTAATTGTGATTGCTCTAGTATTTGGATTACGGGATTTTTATTATCCTTTTTTAAAAATTCAACCCCATGGTAATAGTCGGCACAAAGGTTATGTGGCTTGCTTTTATGCTCCGACTACTGGTGCTTCTGATCTAAGGTCAAACCATAAACCATTCGTAAATGGAGCATAAGATCATTAATCAGATGGGTACTCCATTTATCTACACCGCTTCTTACCAAGATGATCGAAATTAATAAAACATTTATTAAATGTCTCGTCTTCGTCTGTACACAAAACTCTAAATAAATTTATTCGGTGTTTTGAATTTGTTCAAGAGGATTAGTATATATTATATAGGTAATAGGTAGCTACTTATATATTTAAATCATTCGCTAGGCAGCAATTACAAAGTTCGCAAAGTCAGCTAGAACCAACCTTGGCATAAAATAAGTAGGTGGTGATTCCTTTATTTATTTAAAAGAGTTATATTTTGACAATTTTTTACGCATTCATTCAAACTGATCTCGAAATGCCGAACATATCACGTACCTAAAGAGGTACCACAAAACTAAAAGGCGGATCTCTTAGGTAGGTTAAGTGTATTTAGTCTTTGTCTGAATTTTAAGAATATATAAAAAAAAGTGTGAAAAAAATAAAAAAAGCCAAGATTAGAAGAATTTGAATCAATCTGAAGCGTACTTCATTCATTTAGCTTCACCGCTTTTTACCAAAATGATCGTAATTAATAATACAATTTATTAAATGTCTCGTCGTCGTCTGTACACAAAACTCTAAATAGATTTTATCCGAGATTTTGAATTGTTTCAAGAGGAATAGTTTTACAGGTAGGCACCTATAGGTTTCTATTTACGTATATGTATTTTTTAATTTATTCGCTAACAGCAATAACAACATTCGCAAAGCCAGCCAGTACTTAACTAGTCACAACATGATCGGGTAAAGATAAGGTTTTTTTTTTATACCACTAAGGTGGCATACAAGTTTACGGTCCGCCTGATCGTAAGCGGTCACCGTAGCCTATGGACGCTTGCAACACCAGGGTATCACTCGCGCGTTGCCGACCCTTCAGAAATTTAATAACTTCTTTCTTGAAGAACCCTATACTGTAGTCCTCGGAGAAAAACTCATACTAGATAGACACCTATATAGAAGGTAAGTAAGCATATCTCTTCTGAAATAAAGTATATATAGTGAAAATAATATTTTGAACTGTAACACAACGAGCCTTAGTCTATTTTCAATAACTCTGATTTTGTTTACAAGAACTACTTGATTTTGTGAGAGTTCATAGGATTTGCATCAAATTTTGACATAATTTTGGAAATGGCTGTTATTTAACAACACTTTTATTTAAAATAACGTATTAAATAATGACAAGGGCGGCAATTCGCTAGTCTTTAGTATTTAGCACTGTTACGCCATCTATTGATAAGTGAGCGTCTCGACGACTAGCTTCTTTGAACAAACAGATTTTAAAAATATCAACTATCTGTAGAATTGACTTGAATGTCAATAACCGGACCTTCAAATGCCTTTCTTTTTTCCTTAAAGAAAATAATGTTTCTTAAACGATTATTTAACTAAAGATTAAAAACAAGATTTTCAGTCATTATTATCTCAAGACAACAAAATATTCTATTCAGCACAGATCTAAAAGAACTAAACGGCCTTGAAAGATTATATATCGCCAAGCTGGGATTAGTTACCATACAAAACCGTATGCGTTCGCAGTGCTTTGGAAAATGATATAACAGCATCTGCAGCAGTATTAATCTATGATGAGCCACTACGCTTGCCTGGTCAATACTTACCAAACAAAACTGACACTGACAGCATGTGCCGCAGAATAAGTCTATGATGAGCCACTACGCTTGCCTGGTCAATACTTACCAAACAAAACTGACAGTGACAGCATGTGCCGCAGAATAAGTCTATGATGAGCCACTACGCTTGCCTGGTCAATACTTACCAAACAAAACTGACACTGACAGCATGTGCCGCAGAATAAGTCTATGATGAGCCACTACGCTTGCCTGGTCAATACTTAACAAACAAAACTGACACCGACAGCATGTGCCGCAGAATAAGTCTATGATGAGCCACTACGCTTGCCTGGTCAATACTTAACAAACAAAACTGACACTGACAGCATGTGCCGCAGAATAAGTCTATGATGAGCCACTACGCTTGCCTGGTCAATACTTACCAAACAAAACTGACACTGACAGCATGTGCCGCAGAATAAGTCTATGATGAGCCACTACGCTTGCCTGGTCAATACTTAACAAACAAAACTGACACCGACAGCATGTGCAGCAGAATAAGTCTATGATGAGCCACTACGCTTGCCTGGTCAATACTTACCAAACAAAACTGACACCGATAGCTAAACGACCCTAAGACTTGGACCCTGCCACTCATGTATTTTAAAGGCAAAGACCAATTCGTAATTCTCTTTCAGCACCTTACCTTGGTCCCTACAAAATAATACGTAGGAGTTCCTTTGAATTGAGGTTAAACAAAAAATTTCAAACAGTGAGCATCGATTGACTTAAGCCTGCTTATGTCGCATTGGAAGATAGGCCTGAAAACGATATAGGCAATCCAGAAGACGTTGGAAGGAAACCAATGAGTGGGCGTACAGTTATAGACCTTACACGTTATATGGGACCTATTTTTGACAACTTTTTACCTCCTCCCCCTCCCGTTAACCACCTATAACGTATGTGGTAACCCTCACGTTTCACGTGGTATTTTACGTTCATAATGATACTAATTTGTGTAAACTTAATACTTTAATGGTTACGTAGAGTACTTCTAGTACCTAAATGGAACTATTTTTGCATCTTTTTTATATACAATTTAGAAAAGAATATAAACAAGAAGAAAAAATCTAAAAAACCTTTAAATATACCGGAAGGAATGTGTATTTGCATTTTTAAGAGGCTGTGAAATAGGCAATTGCAGGTCAAAAATGAGTTTGAATGCCGAGCTTAGGTGAAGACTTCAATGTTACAAAACAGATGACTGTAATTTTTGTTAAGGCATATAAAGTGCATTTTCCAAAAAACATTCAAGTTCTTATGTAATAAGTTTAACTAATATTAAATGTAGAAGCTGGCACGTTTTTTGTTCCGTATTAAAAAACACTTTTTTTCCGATATATAGTAATCACACGGAACACGGAGCTATATTAACGTTAAACTACCACATACACAGCCATAACTATATTTTATATTTGTATGGTCTAGATAGAAAGTATAATAAGGATAACAGTTTGTCATTCGTACCTCAGAACTAAATGGATTAGACATGATAAAACAAAAATCAACTGCAGAATCATTTCAATAGAATTAGACTTAAACAGCTTTGAAATAATATTACAAATTGTATATTATAAAAAATATTGAATATTTTAGTTATTAAAATTTTTAAGGTATATATACTAATCTCATAGGGGCCGAACTCATTCAGAGGTATCTTCGACATAACCATATTGAAGATGTTGGTTTGACTCTATAGGTTTTCTGGTCGTCAATATACCCTATAGCTAATAAAATAATATAGAATAGTAGAAAATAATTAAAATATTAATGTGTTTCTATACATAATAATTCAGAAAATTCATATTATGTAAAAAATAGAAATAAGAACAGATTACAATTAAAATAAATAAAATTATTTAAAATTTAAAAAAGTAGGTGAACAACGATTTCATCAACCGTACTACAACTGACTGATGAGTCCGCTCTTATAAACTATAATAAAAACAATGCGAGTGTAGGTTTTAAATTAATTAATAATTATAAACTAACTTATGATTGATAATAATTAATTCACTACTTAGACCTAGGTTAGAAATATAGCAAACAGATATTAAACAAAAAAAAAATAAGAAACGTTAACATATTTGATTATTTTTCATGTTTTATGTTCAGCCTCTCCTTAAAAGCTTGTTAACACAACAAGAAACATAAAGTTAAATCACAAAAAATAACAAGTCAAAATATGACACATAACTATTGTATGTATGTATATAGCACAAAAGTAATTGTATTGCTGAAATAAATTGCCTATATTACAAAATTATTATAAACTAGCTTATTTTTTCGTTTTATAGCTTATTTTTCGCTTTAACTCTACTTTCTGCTTTCCTTTATTAAAGGATGCTTGCTTAGCAGAAATAGCCATATATAATTAAGAGATTCTCGATAAGGTCATCTGTTTGTATTTTTTCTTTTAACTAATGTCTTTGTTTGTGAAATAATGTGTATTTAGTGTGTAGCAAAAATAATTTTTATTTAGTATTTTACGGTTTGCTCAGTTTTACTAAAAGTATGAAATGTGAAACCGTTAAAAACCCTACTCTAAGTGTGAAATGGCGGTACTTCCTGCATGCATTCGCCCGTATTAGCTGCACATACTTAGGAGATACTGTCAAAATAGTGATGGGCCATTTTGTTTGTTTACTTTTGTGAAAATAACGGTTTTAATGCTAATGCGATATGATAGCTCCCTTATACTCTCATTGCTAAGTTTATCTTGTCAACAAAACGTGTCTTATTTAGGTAACTCGGTAAGAAACAGAATTAAAACTTACTAGCATTTTGAATTATTGGAGCTTCTTCAACAGGCTTTTCAGTAGTATCTCTGTCAACACAGCAAGTCCAGATCATACCCCCTGAGCAACGGTCTAGGGGTTTTCCACCACCCAATACGCAGGATATGCTAAGCCCGCAGGGGTACCTCTCACCACGGTATTGGCACGTTTGCGGGATCACTGCAAAAAAATATTCAATTATCGATTCTGTTTAAAAAAAAACGATCAAAGCTGAATATTTTTGTTTAACAACTTTTAAGTACTAAAATTTTTAAGACTTTTGAATTAACAAAAACTACTTATTCAAACTGTTTATTATAGTTTCGTCAATAATATGGTACCGTTATAGTTTCGTCCGTATGTCCGTTTGTCACCATTTTTTACATTAATACAATTTTTATTTCTGTTAAAAACGGCCACTTTACTTTATAAAACCTTCTAAAAATAGCTTATGACTAGCTTTATATTTGCGTCATTTGGATTATAGAAATTCGTTTGGCGGCGCTAGTGGGGTGTAAGAGGGCCCTTCAGCTGTTGTACGCTGCACTGCAGGGGCAAGAAGGGGCAAGAATTCAGAATACTAATTTTTCGATATACTTGCATTCTCTTAGAAATGGGAACTATACTTGTCCCTTATTTGTGCATTCGATTTTGTATTTATTCATCTTACTACCACTTATCGGCACACTCTTAACTTGAAAATTATTCTTACTTCCATAATAATTATAACTATAAATGCTTCCATAATAATTATAAATTTGTTGGTTTTTTGTTTGTTATTCCTTCACGTCGTAAAGCATCCAATTGATTAAGCTGAATTTTGGCACAATATTTGAAGAGACGGAAGGCTACATTTTATCCCGGAACAGTTCCCGCAGGAATAACTCTAACCGAATAGCTTCAATTAAACTAATGAGGGAATTTCCTTTAAGGAGTTGCAATAGCAATCCCATGCTTTGATAATCTAACAGTCAGCAGTAATCCAGGCCGCGGGCATATGCTTACTAAATTATTAATACCCAATGGAGTCGGACAGAAAGATTCACAGTAATTAAGAAATTACGACTTTAACACCTTAAGTAATGGGACATGCCCTAAGACATTAGGCTTAACTTATTTGATATGTTATTTGACCCTCTAGCAATTGGCCTAATAGCTCCAATTAAAATATTGAGGACAAATCTAGTTTTTCTTTTTTAGGTTAATTTGACCCTAAAAGAATAAAACGTTACATGCTTGCTTGCTGTAACGTTGCATGCTTAGTGTAGGGCTCTGTAGGCGTTTTCTTTGTTTTAATCCGAAAAAGTTTATGTAATTTAGTCGGATATATCTCGAAAACTATTTAAGTCAAGTAAATGTAAGTGTTATTTTCAGAAGTCTCTCTACTAGTACAATACAGTTAGTAAGCAAAGAGAAAGGTGAATTTTGAACGCGGCCCTGGATGAGTATAGGGTGAGTTTGTGTTTAGGTTTCGGGTTTAGGAATTATACGACACGATCCTAACCGAAAATGTCCACATTACCTGTTGTTTATTCTGCGCTTAAAGTTAGTAATTTCACAAATCTATCAAATTAAGCGCTGCCTACTGCTATATGTTATTGATCTTGTATATAAATTATTGTTTGATGTAATTGTTCTACTTGCATATTTACCAGTTCTAAAAATTTAAGACAAAATCAATTGACAATGGTAAAAAAAATTAAACCCATTTTAATGTTATAAAAGTAAAATAAACAAAAACTCAAACACAATGTACAATAAAAGTCGCAATTTGCAATTCCGACGTAATTCACGCAAGAATGATCTTGTTAGATCACGATCTATAGATCGAAATGGCGGTAAACGACCGCGTAAATCATTGCACAGTTTCACTAATGCGCTCACGGATCAATATCACTTTTACCTACTTTACCTTTCTTTCGGTTGACTATAAACCAATTATAGTCGTTAATCCATCGCTACAAGAAAAAATAAATCTAGCCAATTATAAACAATTAACACATAGTTATACATCCTAATATAATATACATACAAATGCAAAAATTTGTGAGTTTGTTTATGTGTTACATTTTCAAGTCATCGATCCCGCTGAACGAAGGTAACTTAAATACCCTCTCTGATTTAACACACACACAAGACTAATTTTTATCCCGGAAAATTCCAGTTCTTGCTAGAATATCTACAACCGAAATCCGATAGCTACAGATATAGTCCCTATAGCATACTACACTACTATAATAAAATTGATTCAAAACGAGCAAAAAGTTACTATAGGAAATCCACGCTGATAAACCTAATTAATTAAAAAGGCTCAAACACGTAGTTTTTTATTTACAACATAATAATTTTTATGGTTACCAATATAATCAGATTCCACCAAGTTTCATCCCATGTTTTATCCCCTAGGCCCAGCAAAAACGATCACCTCACTATGGATTTTTAATCAAATGGCCAAATACTAATTAATAGATTCAAATTGATAATTAACGGAATTTTACAAAAACTTCTAACCCCAATTGGACGATGAATTTCGTTAAATCCTTTCTTTGTGGAACCCTTGTCATAAAATAAACCGATGTTCAAATTTCACGTTTCTAGCGAGTTGTATCGGGTCGGCGTTGATTTGTTAGTCGGACCATAGTTTTTTATTATATTATATAGTTTATGGTTTAACCTACAATATCATCGTATTTGCGAAAACGGTGAAACATATTAAAAAAAAAAACTGAAAACAATTCATTTTGGTTATAAATTATAAGCGACGATAAAACTTGCGGTTAGGACAACAATGGTATACGGCGCGCGGTTCCTTATAGTGTTTACGGTGTGACCAATGCATGAGTGTATGTATAAGAACGAGATAAGTGTTTTTTCTCAATCCAATATAATGCGATAATATCGAAATCTGATTTTTTTTAACCAATTAATTGTACGTGATTTCATAAATCTCTTTATGCCACCGTCTTACCTTTATTTTTAGTAATATTACTACTGCTACTTAAAAAAATATAAAGTAAATTATATTAAATCATTTAATCTTGGGCTACGCCACGAGTGTCATACATACATTATTTTATTGTGGGTATACTGTGGGTGTATCTGTACTTAATCATAAAGTAATTTCTTTGTAAAATTCATTAAAGAAATCGGTAACCTTAGAACGTTGTCATTATAAGATACTTTAATAGGTAACAGTATACCATAATTACACTGACTGCATAAAGCTACTTTAGGACTGCGTTCGAAAAACTTAACGGGGATGAACATCGCACTGAAAGTATGAAAGCAAAATACGATTTCTGCAGCTCAGAAAGAGACAGCATGAAACTCTACATCTACTAAGCTAATCTAAGCTTAATGTTATAATGAACTTGTTGTTCTTACGAGAATTACCGACTCGAAGATGACTGAACAACTTCAGCACCATACCTCATTGACTGCCGGGACCAACATTTATGTGATGAACATTTGTGATTTTCTTGAATATGGGTGATAAGTTTGTTCCTATGGTTAATGTATGTATGAATTTACAAAATATAAAAATTAGTATTTGTAGCAGCTGTCAAGTAAGTATGTAAGTAGGTAAGGTAGTAAGTAAGTAAGCTGGCAAGTAAGGTACCTGCGTATAATTTTACAAGAATACAAGTCTTGCTTAGTTCAGGACTGTAGCAGAAAACCTTGTGAAAGGAAAATTTGAAAAACCATCAAATAACGCTCTAAATGGTGCGACGTCCCTAAATGCTGACACTTGTAAGCCGCTTCAGCAGTGGCGGGTGGCATGCTTGGCGCCTAGCGACTTCCACCTGGTTTGTTGCTAGGATAACACGATGGCCGCACTAGAGGTGACTTGGGAGGTTATATTTGCTTAGAGCCTAGCAAAAAGGGTTTCTGCTCGAGAATTCTCGCCTCGGAAATTTTTCCCTTCACATAACTAGCAACTTTAAAAAAGGGACTTTACTTATTTAAGTCTTCTGGGCAACGAATGTCTACTCTTGAAAAAAATAGCTGTAATGACTATTGAGCCAACATCGACGGAGAATGAGCGTGTTTTCTCGTTATCAGGATGCAATGTCAGCAAAATAAGAAACCGCCTATCAGATTATATTATTAGTTATTAGTTTATTTTATGTTCTTATTGTTATATTATTATTAATATTATATATATATATATATATATATATATATATATATATATATACATATATCTGTTATTATTATATAATTTTATAAGGAAAAAGCATTTAATAAAAATTTGATTTCTTTGTCGATTATTTTGCTGGTCACTGGTTTAGTTTTAGTTAAAGAATAAATATTAAAGGCATTATTAGTGTAAGGTGTTATGTTAAAGTAAAATATTATTTATTTAACGTTACATACACAATGCAACTTAGGTACATTAGGTAGAAATTAAAACATACCTACTATTTAAATATTAGCAGATGGGACTCATTTTGAGGCAACTACTAGATAGGTGTGAGCAATCAGTAGGTAGGTACACTATTTGAACTAAGTATGTACTAATATTTTTTTGATTTAATTTTACTAATTATTTTTTAATTAAATAATGACTGTTGTGCATTTGGAAACTGGTAGGGATCTGATATTTATAAAAAAAAGTAAATATAACTATACACTTTACTTTTTATAAAGACAAGCCGAGTATAGTTTGTTTAATGTATTGTTTGTTGTTAATTTGTTAATTATTAAACGCAATTTCTTGTATATAAAATTTACTTAAACTTATCTCATCCGTCAGTCTAATTTGTAATAAAGAGAGAAAATTAAAACCCTGGTCGAGAATTCTCGTGCCTCAGAAAAAGATTGGGTCGAAAAACCAGAAATCTACTAGCCAAGCATCCAGCTTACCGCCTAGATAGTCGCTGGCGTAATTCTAAGTGACATTTTTCTTTGAACAAGTAGCCTTACAACCATCTGGGCGCTAGGCGCTAACCAACCACCCGCCAGTACTGTTGTAGGTACTATAATATTGTTCTGTTTGAGTACAACACATCATTGTATAAAAACAAAAACGTTGAATTTCACTGCATTAGGTTTTCGATCTAAGAAATACCGCGTGAAATAGAAATAACAGTTTTTCACAGACGACTTGACTGACGACTCTGAAAATTGTACTTATAGATTCCTTACTTACAGGCGCCACCGCGCGAGCTCTACGTACTTTGCTCACAGGATGTAGACATACACAATAAGCATGGATTTTACGACCGACGCGGTGTAGGGCTATGTCGGCCGCCGCTGTAACAACCATTGCTCTTTGGTATCTAAGGGCTTAATGACTTGAGTTTAAATTCTTCGTACCGCCCGTGTTACAAACAATGTTATTCACCACATCTATGAGTAAATAAATAAACTCACGAAAACACAATTTCAATGGCAGAAATAGAAGTAGAGAAAACAACGCCACCGCTAGATATTTAGAGAATTTATGGATTAAAAAGTTTTGGCTGAATTTATAACTTGTAATTGCTCGCTTGGCGTATAGTTCATATTTTGACTAGGACAGCTTTTATACATAGGTACTTGATAGAAAAGACAGTTCGTAAGGTTATACATTACCGCTCGTGAGTTCTATAGACGCCTGCTTTGCCTTGAGAAAAATAAAATTTACATAGAAAAAGCCCGCCTTAGCACCCGCTTTGCCAGGACTTAACTGATTACGAGAAAGTGTAATAAATAGTATTAGCAGATGTATAAAAAGGAAAAAAAATAGTATTTTTATGACGATGGCGCAATTTTTATTCCAGAACGTAGAGAAGGATATTAAAGTATTTACTTAGAATTCTGAGTGTAGTGAGAGATTCAATATACGTCGATCGACCTAACAATATTTTGTGACCGAGTGACACACTCTACTGTTCGTCACCCTCTTTAATTGATTAAAAGGCGCTTGTAAACACAACTTATAAAAAAATTACATTAATAAAAAATTTAAATTTATGTTTAAAGAAAAAGAATTTATTAAAAATTTACATTTACATCAAAATAATTTGACAGTTTGAATACTTTCATTAATGAAATTGAAAAGAGTAGAGAACAAGGACGCAGATTGCAATTCTTTTTTATCAGAAATAGATCAATTCATTTTGAACACCGATATTTTAGATGCCGCCCGATGGCGAACCAATAAACGTTTTTCAAAATGATGCGATAAAAAGTGATTTAAGTCTATGTGCTAGTTCCTTGTTTTTTCGAATTATTTCTAATAATTTTCAATATCGAAAATTGCTAGACCGGCTGATTTTTTTTTTTGTAGTGTTCGTTATTGTAAGGACAAGGTAAATATAAAAAAAATCAATGAAATATCCTAAGCAACGCAGGACACGAGCAGCTAGAAAAATATTTACGTAATAATACTTATAATAAATGGTATTCGCTATATATTATTGATACCAATGTTGTCAAAAAAATCATTTAGTCTGTACTAAATTAAACAGAAATATTCATTTTAAGTGATTTTCATGTGTAAGTATTTAAAATTGCATATCTAAATATCTTATACGGCTAAAGCTGTTATATTTAATTACTTTGTAATTCAAACATATCCTGTGTGTTAAGATACCTACTGATTTTAAATAAAACTTTTCAACCGAATTTATAAAGCAAATAAAACAATCCATGCTTACTTTTACCCAATAAGTCCATAATGGAGTCATCTTCTTCCTGTGACGAACTATGGGAGTTATAATAAGGCCCTTTCCTCCTAGCCAATGAATCCAACAAAAGTATTTCCTTTTCTTGCTCATTTGATGGCCTCCGTCTATCAGAAACACTTTCGTTTTCACTTACGTCCAAATCATCTTGTAAAGTTAACACATCATTTTCAGTTTCTGTACACAGAGTGAAATTAACAACTGCCATTAAAGTAAAACAAAACAATCCTATAATTTTTAAACTCATGCTGGCAGTTTCAAAAGTTCTTCTACGAATTTTAAAATTTTTCTTTTTTATTTCTCCCGCCAACACATGTGGTTTGTGTTCGGTTACACTATTTGTTTTGCACATTTCACTTTTTTTCTCTTTTTTCACTTTGTTTTTTTTTTTAATTTAACTGGCACATCTGTTTTTAATTTTTTTTTCTATTTTACATTTTGGACTTGTTTTCGGAGACGTCCAGTCGCGGGAGGTTTAAAATCGGAAGTAAGCGGCGACTGCAATGCGTTGTTCCTTTTCACTTTTTGTTAAGGTTCCAAAGTGATCTAAATTTCCTGGCAACCGTGTTACTGTATTGAGATTAATTGTTATTTAATATCATTATTTTATTTAGTCTAAATCGTAGCCAGGTCATTACGTAAGAATAATAATTTGGGTTATTATAACTTTTCCATTGTTGTAAAAGTAAGAAATGATATCACGGAACCTAAAACAATAGCTATGAAGATTGCCCCTCTTTTTTGTAGTAGTGTGCGTGATGTGTAAATACGATTTTAATGAATGTTTGTCCGCAATGTGTGATGTCGCTAATACACTAAGTACTAAAGAAATTTTGAACTTCAATAACACAGTCTTGATGTTATTGTTTTTTCTTTTTATATTTTAAAATATTTTGTGTAAGTAAATATAACTAATTTAGTTTTACAATCCACATCTGTTGTTGTGTTTAAAAAAGAAAAACGTCACTTTAAGGCACACTAATGACTCCTGGTTATATTATTTACTGACGAAGTAATTTTGTTTAATGTTTTACTTGTAAAATGTAATGAATAAATGTAATTTGTATGTATAAGCGTTAAGTTTAATCTTTTTATTTTTCAAAAGATCTTTTGAAGAATTTTTGAAATTAATAGGTATAATGTTTACTAGCCCTTGCCATATTTAATTTAATCAAAATTTTAATCA
Source organism: Apoda limacodes (assembly GCA_946406115.1). Classification (NCBI taxonomy): domain Eukaryota; kingdom Metazoa; phylum Arthropoda; class Insecta; order Lepidoptera; family Limacodidae; genus Apoda; species Apoda limacodes. Next base: position 48,054,548 of record OX291540.1, read on the forward strand.
AGATAATTAAAGAAAAATCCTAGAAAAAAAGTATCAAACAAAACATTCTCCACGCAGTCGGATTATAGGCTATAGTAGACATTATGTGTTAAATTTTACTAATATTTTTGTAACTGTAACAATAAATGCCTACTAATATAATGCCTAGATTTGTAAAGTATAAAACAAGATTGTGTAAGTATCAAGACTAAGTAGTCACACTTGAAGTCTCGTAAGGCGTCAACTTTCGCTGTGTAGCTTTCCAAAACAAGACTGTAAATAATCTAATAATGACTTAAGTAGTACCATTACAGTGTGCAATTTACGACCCTACTGCTTTACATTAACGTAAAAAACAGTTGAAAGGGAAAAAGCTTTAAAAATTAAGTTTCTGAATTTTATTTTAAAAAGTGACCTTACATAATTAGCATAACACTTAAGTTCGTTCAAACAGACAAAGTGCTTTCTTTGTTAATGCATTAGTTTGAGTTAATCATGTGGTACTGAAGAAAATTGCATTAAATCACTGATTCGATTTTAATGGTAGACACTGAGGAAGAAACAATGGAATTTGATGATTTGAAAATGTCACGGCACAGGTCAATAGTTTTACATCGCGCAGCAAAAACATTGATTAACCATTTTTCACCAATGATTATTATTAGTAGTTACATAGAAAGTTTGCCTTCGACAAGTAATTCATTCTCATACCTTAGAATTAGAACCTAAATGGTCATGCACAGTGCTGTTATATCTAGAGGAATTTTCTTCACCGAACGCTAAGGTTGTGGTAGGAAACCCTAAGAACCTAAGAACTACAGTATGGGACACATCAAGACGAGTCAGATTTTTAAAGGCTCAACAATACTTTGGTGACCCTGGTGTTACAATACAATTAGGCACTATTTCAGATTCTGTGGCTACATTGACCCTATTAACATCAGGCGGGCCGTAAGCTTGTTTGACATAGCATGACGTAATTATTTTTAGACATAACGATAAAAAATTGCAAAGATGTGTCTAATAAGAGCCTATATAAATTCTCTTAAAACAATTTTGTCAAATTACGTAAGATTATTATGTAATATATGCATAACCGCATCACATGCCATATATATGGCAATGTAAAAACGAAAGTGATTGCTGATGCACCACAGTAAACGGAACGCGGCCGCGTAGTTTGACAGTTCATTCTTTGCGCCTTTTCACTTTCGCTGTGGCGGGAATCGAAGTTGCCAGCGTAAAATAATTTTCGCATTCCTTGACTTTTGTCTATGATTGCACATTTTTCTTGCAAAATGTGTTAATTGGATAACTACCTATTCAGAAATCTAATTCCTAAAATTTTATTACAGTCTTAGTAACTAAATAATTATTTAATTAGTGACTGCAATAAACATCTACCAATTTATATAATTTTGTAGGCGATTTACTAATTATTTGGAGTAACTGAGGTGAATCATTAAAATTGTTAAAACTCCTAATTGGTTTTATTAATTTCATTAAAAAAATTTAAATGCTGACACATTGCATATTATATATAATAAGGTAATACCTTTGAGAATATTGCTGCTACAGAAAACTTTAAAATTTATTTTCTGTGTCCCTAATTACTAAGGCATTTTAATAATTAGTTTAATGAGCATTTAAATATTGTAATTTTATACTGCAATCAAAATAAAAACGAATATATTTTTACCTTATATATACGCAGAAAAAAAAGTTATTTTGCTGTTGCATTTATTTGCATAGTTACTGGCTGGTTCTTATATAGAAATTTAAATCAAAACTAACACATTTTTACCTAATGACATAAAAAAGGTTTTTAAGTGTTGCGTTTTTAGTGTAGTTACTGGCAGGTTCTGATTGCAAACATAGAAGCTCGTTTAAAATAAAAGAAAAATATGCCACGACATCTATTTCAAGTTAAACAGAACGTGACATACAAACAATTCTTTCACATTATGTCCAGGTATGCGCAACTGCGCACTCATCTCTGTCTCAAAGATTTCACAACGGACCTCGTGTGATGTAAAAAAAATTAGAATTGTGCAAAATGTATTGTTATATTTGTTATGTAGAAAACCGAGTTTTTATGCACAATGATTTTAAGCATTGCTCATTACAGCTGTTATAAGCAATACTTACAATTATCTACATACTTACACTTACTTTATTTTTTGTTCTGTATGTGTAAATTGATATAAGGATTTCACTTATATCAATTTTGGGGAAAATAATATGTTAGTGCCCTTATACAATGAAGCTCCGCGAACGCCACTCGAAAACATAAGGTATAAGAAAACATTTTTAAAATAGTATTAATTATAATAAAATGTGGTATCATCAAGATACTCGAAGAAATAATCTGCCCAAAAGAACGTTTTAACCTCTTTTTGATATAATTATACCAATAACAATCAAATATTCGTTCATTTTCAAAGTTAGATAACAGTTAAATAAAGACCACTTAAGTAATTTCCCCCCGTGGAGACCTGAGCACAACTAGACTTAATGAGATTATGAAGTTACTAAAAAACTTAGAAATCTCTAATTTTCGTTAATTTCAACAATTAATAACTCATATTACAGGCTATACAAAAAATTAGCTGAGAATTGTCCTTTTTTTAAACAATTTTAATTATAAAACTTCTTTTTTCAGCATTATATTATTTCTCGAAGTGTCTAAATATTATTATAATATTTTTTTTTTATTTTAAACTAATATTACTTAACTTAAGTATTTGTTTTATTTGAATTTAATTATTTATTTTCAAAATGTATATATATTATTAAATATTCTGTGAATATTTCAAGCGTCTACCTGTTGACGTTATTAATATTTATTTTATTCTGTTTTGTAGTTTTTATTGTTCTAGCAGCGACAGAAATACATTTTCTGTTAAAATTTCAACATTCTAACTATCAGGGTTCATGAGATACAGCCTTGTGACAGACTGGGGGAAGGACGGACGGATACGTACATTGGTAATCAATAGGTACTACTAAGTGGCTATTTGGTGACGCAACAACAACGCGAGGAAACCATCATACGTCAAAAAGACGGGATTCTGGCCCAAACAGTCAGAACGTAAGGAAGGATGTAAGTTATAACTGCATTTTACTGTAGTGTACTGCTTATTCGTGCCTAATATTTACGTGTAAGTATGTCAAATGTACAGGAATTGCCTACAAATTGAAACTTCTGTTAGCTAATTACACGATTAAAACTATTTTAATCACTTATTGTTGGTTTAAAAGCTTCTCTTTTCTCTTTTAGCGTAAATAAATTAAATTAAATTTTGCCTAAAAATAGCTCCGTTTGGAAAATAGAAGATACGCCCTACTGCAGTGACGTAGATATTCTATATGGGTATAAACCATTTGAGATTTCGTCTATCGACACATTTTCTATATAAATTTTCTGATGGTCTCCAAAATACGAAGAATGTTTGTTATGCTCTTAATTAGACTCTATGTATACTTAAATAATTTGTTTAACCTATTATAACAAATTGTTATGGTTTTATTTTACAATTGTAAAATGTAGTGCTTTAACCTATTGTGTTCCTGAAGTCTGTTTAAAAACTAAAATATCACTTCTTTCGTGGATTTATGTAATGTATGCATAAAAAGTAAAAGCCTCAATAAAAAAAATTATCCTCATATTACATAATGTAATGAAATGTTTTCATTCCGGTCATTTTTCACTATTTGTAATACCATTAGTTGTTTAAAACCACTTTCCAATAAGAAACAGTTAAAGAAAAATAAGATTTTATTTTTTTATTTTTATTGTAAATTAATTCTGTGTATATTTTAATTAGTAAGGTTTTCGTGTTTTTTAGGGTATTTGTTATATAAATTTAAATATCAATTATAAGTTAGTATTGTATATTGTGTTTTATGTGTTTTATTTTAAAATTGCCATTTACAGCATGAAATTGTAGGGTCTTTTGGTATCTTTATATTACACGTATGCCTACATAACATCATGCCTATGAGGTAGGTATTCTTGTAATTAACATAATACAACATATGAAATGTATTTATATATATATATATATATATATATATATATATAAAATAGACTGCCCAGAGAGTAAATAATCATAGGCCAAACATTCACTTTACTTTTTAGTGGATAAACACATTTGAACCAGAAATCTGAATCACTGGTTTTTGAAAGCTTAGATAAAAAACCTATTCGTGAAAATGTTTATAAAACTGCAAAATTGATAAAGAATAATTTAATATTTATTTTATCAATTCTTAAAAAAATTAGATACATCACACATGTCATTAACCAATAACTATGTACCTATCTACAGACTTACCAAAAACGACAATCTTTTTTTTTATTATTGTATAGAATATCCTTTTTTCTAATGTTTGTATTTATTTACGCGTGGTTTTTTTTATTTTTATTTGATAAATTTATTTATTGGCCTAATTACAAATAACTATAAATAAGTTATAAATTCATTAATTAAGTAATTTTTAACAGTTTTGTATCTCGTATGATGATGACACACATTACTAATGAACTATGTATGTGGCGAGCAAACGAAACGACTATGCAAGAAGGCATTGCGCTGCATGGTCAAACTGTCATACCTTTGAGTCAGAGGACTTAAACATTTCTTTTACAAGGTTATATTTATTTATATACCAAGAATGATATTTCTCCGCGACTTTGTCGGAATTCGCACATTCAGGGATACGTACCGAATGTAGAATATCAGCTGGCCGAATGGCAGAATTATTCATAAGCAGTAGGTACGTGAATCTCTTCTGTGCTTAGCATTTGACCGCAAAATCAAATTGGCTTTAATAGAAAAAATTAGGTAATTTCGAAGGAGAAATCTGATTTATCAATAAATTGGTATTTGAGAGTATAAACTTTATCACTAAATGTCAAGTTTATATGTCAATGAGAAGTTAAAAAAAATTCTTCAAAACCAAAAAAATACATTATTTTTCTACTCAACGAGTATTTAGCAACGATACCCCATTTCATTGGGTAGGTAAAATTTCCCAAACATTCAAAAATATTTTTGGACAATTTGCATGGCTTCAGGATAAGATGCTTATACTATGAAAATTTGCAGACTGGAGCTACAACCGTTAGGCTGTAAAACCTGTGTAACAGACGACGGGTGGACACGTGAGTGATAATAAGGCTCCATTTGGACCCTTCAGGTACCGAACCCTAAACAGAAAATGTTTTTATCTACAAAACTACCTATCAAAATTCTCATAATTTTTATCTGACATTATGCCCCCTAGGGGATAATTTTTGAAAAACTAAATACCAAATGCATTTAGCTTATTTTTATGCATTGAGCTTAAGAATTGACGGATGATCAGATCTGCATAGTACTTTTTCTGACTTTTTTTTCCAAATTCCGGTAATATCTCGGGTAATATAAGCAATAATTTAGAGAATTTAAGCGTATATGATAATTATTATGCATGCATCACGCGAAAAGCATTGAAATATGGCATTGTGGACAGCCTAATATATAGTATACATTTAGTTATCATATACAAGTTAGATACTCTTTATAGGAACCACGATCCAAAACACATTTGTTATTGACGACAAAGACCTTTCGAGAATAAATAAATAAGGTTGGTACTAGAAGCGATCTCACTAAAACTGTACACGGATGAAGTCCGGACATATTGATAAACATTGTTTTTTTTTAAAATTTATTTTTTTTATATACTGATATAGTTTTGTAGGTAAGTGTCAAACATACAAAGATTAATTATTAAATTGGTAAAGTATAGTAAGAAAACTAGCATCTATACTTATTGTATGCAAAAAAAAATATTCGAAAATTAAGAAAATAGTAAGGTTTTAAACCTCTGATAGTTATGGATGGAGGTGGAATCGAGAGCTGTAGGAAAGCTACCTTCCCGGTTTTACTTTTTAATTTTTATATTTAGAACTAGAAACTTTTGTTTTTGATTATTCTAGTATAGATTTGTAAATTGGAAGTGATTAAGATTGAATTTTTATTTATTATAGCACAGCGATAGCGATGACATCATAAATTTAAGGTGGAATATTACAAGACTTTCCATTTTTACTTCACACTGTCTTGTAGAATAGCTGGTCGATATCCTGAGACAAAATAATTTTAGCCAACACTAAACTAGTTTGTAAGGTTACAGGCTAGGGCTACTTGGAGAGTAACTATAAAAGATGGCGTTATAAGATTTTATCAGTTGGCAGTATGTTGGTATTTCATTGGGAACAATATGCAGAAAATTTAAACATAAAAACCAGTACCTACGTGACGTAAACCTTCTCCGACCCTTTCCAAGAACAAAATAATAGATACAACTAACTTTATATCTTTACTAGCTTCTCTCCGCGACCTCGTCGTCCGCGCCCGCGTTAACTTTAACTGTTCATGATCTAATTTACAAAATCATCGGAATTTTTACACATTTTTTAATGACCTTTTTTGCACTCTACGATTTTCTAATGACTTTAAGTATACCAATAGCACAGTGCCTCTGCTTCCCTCAAGAAGGAACCTAATTCCAATCACATTTCCAACCTAAACTCCTAATGTTCATGCATTTATCTTCAAAAATGACTGATTATCTTAAAAACTTCCAAACTTTAAGTTTAACCCTTGGGAGTGAACTTTGCAAAATCCATTCTCAGAGCTCCCCTATGTTATAACAGGTACCTCTGTTCTACATTTGGAAGGTTTAGACCCAGTAGGTCTAACTACAACTCGTAGTTTCGGCCGTGCATTGATATATTTTTACCACCTTTTAGAGGTTCCGTAGCCGTAGCGTAGTATGACAAAACTTAATAATAAATTTCGTTATATCTGTCCCTTTGTCTGCCCTTCTATTAATTGTTTTTTTTTTTGAATTGATTGAATGAAAGGTAAATTGCGGTTTACGATTTATGACGTATTTAAAAAAATAACTTACTAGATCTCGTTCAAACCAATTTTCGGTGGAAGTTTGCATGGTAATGTACATCATATATTTTTTTTAGTTTTATCATTCTCTAAGTTACAGGGGGGGCAACCCATTTTACTTATTAGAAACCTAATATCATTTTTGAAGACCTACGCATAGATACTCATCACATATGGATTTGATGCTTAGAGTTTCAGTTCTAAGTATGGGAAACCCCCAAAAATTTCTTTTTTTTTTTTTCTATTTTTGTGAGAAAATCTTAATGCGGTTCACAGAATACATCTACTTACCAAGTTTCAACAGTATAGTTCTTATAGTTTCGAAAAAAAGTGGATGTGACATACGGACGGACAGACAGACAGACATAACGAATCTTATGGATTTTTTTTTAGCCATTTGGCTACGGAACCCTAAAAATGAAAATAGTATTGGACAAAATCAGTTCGTAAGTCTTATAAATATCGTCAATAATTCTCTACGAAATCCTAAGTGATTTTTTTCTTGTTTATTTGTCTGTCCCGTATAAATTTTGTAGTAAATCTTTAACCAACTTCCCGATGAGCTAGACACTTGAAACTTTACATTTAAGTTTACATTGGCCCCACCAACGCGCATATACATTTGTTTTATGAGCGTTAGGGTGAAATCGACAATGTTGATCTCAAATAGAGCTCATTTTTCTGTGGCAAAAATATATTATATACAGGTGAACAGCTTAGCGTAAAAGTGGAAAATAATTAATTACAGTTATATCTCATAAGATATAAAAAATCTTTGACATTGATTTACTAGCTTTATAGTTACTAAACATTGCATAAAATAAGTTATACTCCCGCTGCTCGTTGATAAGGAGTTACGAGAGGAGGGAGAGAAAATACGAGAGGATTGGTCGTTATTTTTTTAAAGCGATGTTTTAACAGATATCTGTAACAGATTTTTTAAAGCGATGTTTTAACAGATATCTGTAACAGATTTTTTAAAGCGATGTTTTAACAGATATCTGTAACAGATTTTTTAAAGCGATGTTTTAACAAGATATCTGTAACAGATTTTTTAAAGCGATGTTTTAACAGATATCTGTAACAGATTTTTTTACGAGACACTCAGCTATTAGGCCGGGACTTTAGAATAGGTATCATTAAGTCCCGGTGTACAGGGACAAATGACAACTCAACAATGACGCTTTGAAAGTAGATCATTTTCATTTTGCAGTGTATTCTACTAATTTTTGGCACTTCATCTACTAATACTAATTTCCTAAAACTAAGGTTGGCACCAATGATTCCAGCCACTACCAAAATTTAACTCCAATAAGATTTTAACCAAAAACCCCTAAGAATAAAAAAATCCTTGATGGGTAGTGCCTAACACAGTTCACAGAAAAAAAAAATTCTCAAACCAGCTGTTATTCCATTTTTACTGTTGTTCGACTTAATAAGACCTTTTTTAGACGCCTCTAAAAGATCCCCTAAAAAACCCTGCTCAAAAAAATTCCTTTTGCAAGTAATAATAGTAAGTAGAACTATTAACGCTCTATAATCTATAATTATTATTTATTACAAATTCTGTGAGATACCTACAGAGTTATAAAAATACTATTTAAATAAATTTATTTTAGTACCTACATAATATTTATAACACGGAGCAGTTCAAAATTGTTGTATTTTATATAAATCACCTCATTTTATGATCATTTAACGGCTTGTCAATTGTAACTTTAACTAGATCTTCATCCCCCGACCGACCTCGGCATGTTCGTAAAACCATTGTTAGGCGGCCTCGGCACGTACTAACGGCCCCAGATGACGATCTCGCTGTCCGGATAGCGAGATTAGTCTCTACGACCGCCCCTAATAGGGACTCCCCCTAACACGACGCCGACGTCCCCGAGTTCGTCGGCGCCCGCATGGATACACGAGGTATCAAAGTGCGCCGGGGCGCTTCTCGCCCCCACTCAATCGCAACCGCAACCGCGTAACGGAGAACTCCCCTCCTGGCGGTGACTCACCTTTGGGTTCGAGACTCACGCCGGTCGAAGGGACGCCCCCGAGAGCGACAACCCAAGCCGAGGCTCGTCCCGCGGGGAGCCCTTGAGCGTTGGGCGCTATATGGGCTGAGGCTTCTGCAGAGTCTCGCCCCAAAAAGCCCGGTGAAGCAGTAATGGCTGCAACAGCCAACTGCATAGTCAATCAGAAAAAAAAAATTAGACCCAGTCATTTTCAGCTGGTAATTGTTAACGTTAAAGTTATGACGTTTCAGAGGGTGTACTCCATTTTTTGCTTAACCGAGTAGGTATATGGCGATCCGTCAGCACTTTGTTAAGTTATTTTGTGCAATAATACATTCAATGTGTTAAGGATGGTTGATGATCATAGATGTTCGATAACTATCGATGTTAAGAGGCAAAAAATCGATGTTGCTATGTTTGAAACATCGATGTCATGAACACATATAATAACAAACTAAAGTCCAGACCCCCTACACATGTGTGCGCTATACGATAGAAATCATAGATGTGCACAATTGCCTAGGTAGTCTGAATTTTTAGCATACATATTTTGCACAGCTAAAACTTTATTCATTTGCATTTATTGCAAAATCAATTAAAATGAAACGCTAAAAGAACTCTGCCTGAATTTGTCCTATATGGTTACATTCTTAAGTACCTATCGATTCCTCGAATTCTGAATTTTGAACGTATCCATAAAAAAAAATATGTGTTTGTTTTAGGTGTCGTATCGTTGTCGCTCTCTTGTTTATACATTTTTATTTTATGAAGAATGATTTTGAATTATTATATTTAGTAATTATTATAAAATTCTTTTTAGTAACGTCAGCTTTGTACCGACGAGTTGAGCATAATTATGACACTACAATAAATTTTACTGTGTTTTATTTTAGTAGTTCTAACAATATGTGCAAAATGTGGATCAATGTTGATTTTGATGTTTTTTCGATATCGACGATGCCTAAAACCATCGATGTTGATATCCCTATTATTCAGGGATGATTTCTTAAGAAATAATCATTTAGTTGGACACACCAGGGATCTTATTTTGAACAGTCTCGAGTTAGTCGAAAATTTTAGATCAATCAAAAGAACACAAATATATTCGTCACATAAATGTTATACTGTGCAGGGATTGAACCCGCACCCCTTGGCTCAGCAGGTAGGTACTACTACTACAAAAAAGTATACTTACAATCCAATGTGGTCACATCCTTACATTACAACAATCATAGATTAATATGTAATATAAGGAAAACAACAATATCCGCGCGCGCGCGCGCGTGTGTGTGTGTGTGTGTGTATGTAACAAAAGAGTCTTGTTAAGTATGACACCCGGATACTACTTTCACTTGAACCTTACCTAAGTTAATATTACGTTAGCAAAGTTAGTCATGACCTAAGACACGTGCAACATAACTTAAGATAAAATCTAAAAACATTTAAAAGTAGGTTTCCTACTTAAACTAAAAACAGCATATTCCTAACGCTTAGTTTAAAGTTTCAGAAAAAATCCTTTCAGTTTTACTTAGAACTTTGAACTATTTCAGGAATTATCCTTTAAAAATGTCTTCCAGGAAACGCAGAATTATGTTCCTGATTCCTTTGTAAGTCAATCTCTCGATTTCTTTTTTTACTTTTACCAATGATCACGCAATTGCCAATGTTTTGTTCTAAAAAAATCGGCCAAGTACGTGTTGTACGTTAGGGTTCCGTAGAATGAGAATTATTATGTCTGTGATTTTGTCCGAAACTATGTGAAGGCATTTTGTACTGCGACCTGGGAAGAAATTTCTTTTTCATTGAAAAATTTTTGCAAATGTGGAAAAAGTATTAGTCGGTTTTGTGACTGTACTATGTGTACTTAAAAAGGACAAGTAATAGTTGAACTCGCGTGGAGAGATTTTCGTACAATGAATATAATAACTAGGTAACATGTGCTGTTTTTAAATGAGACCTTAATTTGTTTGTAACAGGTAACCTTAGAAAAATTGGTCAAGAGCGAGTCCGACTCGCGCACCGCGGGTTTCTACAACCGTTTTTGTAATTTATTTTAGCCATCTGTCTGTTACAATTCAAAAGATAGAGTACTATAAAGCTCGAACAGACCGACAGGGTTTAGAAAGTAATAGGGTCCAATAAGGTTACGACACCCTAAAAATGAAGTTTGTACGCGCAATCTATTTTCTTAAATAACTTTATATTTTAAAGTATAAAAAATTAATTTAAGATCCTTATATCATTTAAAGTATCTTCATTTAAAAATGGTTCAATTTCAAAACTGTATTTTAATAGAATAAAACGAAGTTGCTTGTGGCAATTTATATAATTGGAGTATGTGGGTTAGACCACAGACTATATGTATGATATTATACTGTTAGACCGATAAAAGTTGCTACTTTTTCTTTGATACCGCTACGTTACAGTTTTGCTCCGTCACAGCCATGCATGTAGTGCAGCAATGCAGTGCGGTTTTTTTTTCCTTTTTTGGACATAGGAAATAGAATGTTTCAATGTCTATTGCAAGGTTAGTACGTAGTACCATTGTTCTGCGTCATACATAGTTCGCCAGGCAACCAAGAGCAACGGAAACGTATGTGTTGTATTTGAAATAATTGTTGGATTACCATGGGATCTTATTTTTATAGCGTAGTAGCTGGAGAATAGTTGTATCACAAAAAAGTCATAAATACTTTGGTTAGATCGTGTATTTCCCACAGCTCGACTAAAAGTTTTTTATTCAGGAAACAAAGGTTTTACATAGCTTTCGAGTAGTTTTTAGTAATAACTACCAAAAAACAATATAGACAAATAAAAACAATAGTTATTTTCTATGCATACCGTGAAGAATCTGTTCATCTTCCAACAACATTAAACCACCAGCAGAGCCACAATAAACACAATATCACTTTCCATTTCGTATACGTAAGTCGTTATATTATAAAAGCCAGGTGATCGTTTGACCGGTACACGTTGCAAAAATCACAGCCAGGTAAATCGATATTGAAATCAATTTTTAAATAACCACTAAGTCAGGTTAAGGTATTTTTGTACAGTATAATATACACACTAAATATTTAATTCAATGAGGTAAATTAAAACCTTTGACATTTTGTTTTTTAATTGGAAGAAAAGAAAATAAATAAACTTTCTTTAAGAAAAAAATAAATAAACTGTCATTATATCAGTGGAAAGTTAGACTGTTGTGTGACACAATCATAACAATGCGACGAAATGTTGTGGTTGTTGAGGTAAAATAATTTATGATTTCTTATTTAGTATAAAAATCACGAATGCGTTTTGAAAATTCAAAATACAAATGTGCTAAGCTTATACTAATGCATAAATATCGCTCTACTAACATTGCTTTCATGTGTTTTACCCACTCCATTTCAGATGTGTAGCATACTAAACATTGCGAATAATTGCTGCCAACAATGTCTAGTTTTCGGTGTATGGTATTCTATACATTGCTTACACGGCTATCGCTATAGAAGTCAGTTTTCTTTAGAACTTGAAAACGTTTTCACTCTGAGTAAAGTGCTCAATTACTATAATAAATTACGTTATTACCCTATAATAAACCCATAATGCAAACTATATTTAGTGGCGGTGTATTGTTTCGCACAATTTTAGTTTTATACTCCCTTGTTTTTGCTTTGTGTGGGCTTTGTTCCTATTTATGCATGCATGTATACATTTTGTTGTAGCCTGGACAACGAGAGTGATGCAGGCGAATATTAGCACGTGTACCAAAAGATTAGTGAAGTAAACAGCCGCCAATCGTCCCTACCTCCATCTATAGATTCATCGCTAGAACGACTCAATTTATTAGATAGCCTAGTTCCATCTGATGATTTCTGCAAAGACTCGTCTGAAGATTCTCTATCGTTGCTTCATCCAGACTAAGAACGCTTGGGAACTCCAAGCTTTAATATATCAGAGGTAGAAGTACCGTAAAAAAGGGCAGGCTAGCACTTGTTGTACCAAATGCAAAGTAAATTTATGTTATGTATCAAAAAGAAATTGTTTTGTCGCATACCATAAGAAGTATATTTTTTCAATAAGTAGGTATTATTAATACATTTTATTTTGTTTTTTCCTAATTATATTTTTTTTATTCTGTCTTTCTGCACCAATCATTTAACTACCTACCATTAACATAACATTTATTTCTAAAATATTATTTTTTAATTACTAAATTTTATAAAAATGTAACACAAAACGCAGCTTGCAAGTGTAACTTTGTATAATATAATATACATTCCTCCTGCTAGAATTTTGTTTGTATCGGTAGCGATGTATATTATAATATACATCAAATATCTCAGAAACTAAAACACTTAGATTTTTTTTATTATTATTCATAACTTTAATATATGTATCATAATAATATTAAGCTGATTTTTAAAATCTAACAGAAAAAAAATTCAGTTGCGACCTTAAGGGTTAAGTCAACAAAACACACTGATACACCAATCTATTGTGAAAGGGTTGTACTAATTCAGGAACTTTCCCCGGCGTTTGCATAACAACTTACCAAAATTTCATTACAATCGGTTTACCCTTATTGCGCGAGTCCAACTCGCACTTGACCCGGTCCGAGTTGTACTTGACCCTTTTATTCTTTCTCAGAAACCTTCCCCGGCGTGTGCATAACAACTAACCATAATTTCATTTCAATCGGTTTACCCTTATTGCGCGAGTACGACCCGCACTTGATCCTGTCCGACTCGCTCTTGAATCTTTTTTCTTTCTCAGAAACCTGCCCCGGCGTGTGCATAACAACTTACCAAAATTACATTACAATCGGTTTACTCGCACTTGACTCTTTCGGAAAATACTTTTTTATCGGATGTCTATGTCATACAAAGAACACACCCTCCAAGTTTCAGGTCTCTACAATCAACGGTTTAGGCACCAAAAAGGTGGTTTTGCTGTTCAAAAACAGTGGGCAAAATAGTTTTTTGCTGCGAGCGTGGGACAAAGTAATGCGATGTTCAAACATTATCTTTTGGAATCTTGCGATACTTCCGAAAAAACAACGCAATGATTGGTTTAGAAAGAAATTTATTGTTGAAGTACGTAATAATTATGATTCATAACGCCTACTTATAATTAATAGCGTTTATTTCAAAACAATTACGTTTTGTTTTCGATAAACGTAAATTTCTGAACGCATGTCTAACAAAAAAGAAAGCGAAATGCGCGAAAAGGAACCTTAGATTGTTATTTATGTATATAATGTTTTTTTTTTAAATTACTGACTTGAGCAACGAAGATATTTCTTTAACACCAGAAGAGCTAATACAACAAGTGTCTAATCTCGAACTAAGCTTTTTATCAGAAAAGTCACGTGAATAATATCTTAAAGCATACGAATTGTTCAAGAATTGGCGGCTTTTAGGATTAAGATTTCGAACAATATAAAGGTACCGTATCTTTATTTAAATATCATTGGTTTTAATTATAGTTTTTATCAATATGAAGTTTGAAGATTGATCCAAAGATAGTCGACGCAAAGAGACAACCTTTCAACATTGCTAAGGAGTGCGGAACAACATCATGGACCTTATTGGGAACAATCTCGAGCTATTCGGAACTTGGAATTCGTGAGAAATATGTATTTGCAGATTTCGAGAGGTAAATCAAATTTCCATAAACTTTTGTTTTCAGACTTAGAGTCCGAATAGCTCGAGACTGTTTTAAATAAGGTCCAAGGTCCCAGTTCGTTCCGATGTGGTCATGGTGCCATCTGGTGAATCGGATAAAGCAACGACATCTATTGGCAGGTCTTGAATTCGACGAGCAATTGTACAAGTGCAGACTACGAAAGGTAGAAAGGATTTAGTTAGCGAAAGTACTGCTGATAAGCGCGAGGTGGCTCCTCTAGTATAGAAGTTTACTCCGCCTTCGTTGAATACTAGCGATGAAAAGAATAAAGACAGGGAATGGGACACTGTAGAAAAGCTACGTAAATATTCCAGATATGATGAAGTTTTTATAATGGATGATATATTATTATTCTACATGCAGCTGAGGAGCAGGTTCGGGACTTTTCAAACAGAAAAAAGTTTTATTCAGATTACGAGGTTTGTAACCTTATTAAAAAGCACTCTATGTTCATCATTGATCTTTAATCAAAACATCGGGTAATTTCTTTTTGAGAATTACCACTTAGCCAGGTGGAACAAAACTGTCGATGTGGTGGAGTTTTCCTCAAAAAGGGAATTAAGCCTGAATGCTGTTAGGAACGTTTATCTATATTTTGCTAAAATGTAGGAGGGATAAGAGAAAACACAAATATGGTTTTCCTATTAATATTGGAGAAAAAAAAACGCATTAAAGCTCTCAGATGCTCAGATTTATGATGCCGAAATATTCCCGTTTGGACAAAAGTTTTAATTGATAGCGGTGAAGGTATACGAGGAGGAGGGGTGTTATTGGCCGTGTCTAGCTTCATGAGCTTAAGGCCTCATATACTGCACAATAGCGCCGCCACTAGAATTTGTTTATTTGTGTTTCGTCCAAAGCATAATTGAAAAATGCAATTTTAGGAATACATATATCGTCCTCCTTTTTTTAAAAGTCGGTTAAAAATACTAACTTGTCATTAACTATTTCAAGAAAGTTTCGTAGATTATATGTGTGAGTTTTATTTTGGGTTTCTCATATAAGGCGCCGCCCTTCGATAGTAGGTACCCAAAATCAAAACTAACAGATAAGTATATTCCACGAACAATATTGAACGTTTTTAAAATAGTTAATGACTAGTTAGTATTTTTAATTTTGCCACATTTTTATTTAGGTTTGCACGAAAAACATAAAAAATATCTAATGCCGGAGCGAGTGTGCAGTATATACAGGGCCATAGCTAAGAGGGGGCATTGTGGGGCAATGCCCTACCTTGAAATACTAATGCCCTACCTTAAAAGTACCATAAACTAAGGTATAACATATATAAATTTCCCGTGATATAAATTAATACCATTTTGCTCTTGTTCTCCCGCGCTCCCACCCAGTTACCTTCTACCTTAATAACTCACGCTCACAAGCAGGTAAAATAATGAAAGATTACTTGTGCCGTACCCGTGCATGAAACCACCGCTGCCCTAACTTAGATTCAACTCTAGCTACAGTCCTGAGTATATAGGGCATGGACGTTGATGATGTTTCTAGAGATATTAAGTATGTATGTGTTGTTGTTACATATAAAAACTGCAGTTTTAGGGTTCCGTACACAACGGGTAAGACGGGACCCTATTACTAAGACTAAGCTGTATGTCCGTCTGTCACCAGGCTGTATCTCATGATCCGTGATTGTTAGAGAGTTGAAATTTTCACAGATGATGTATTTCTGTTGCTGCTATAACAACAAATACTAAATAAAAACCGACCAAGTGCGAGTTGGACTCGCACACCGAGGGTTCCGTATATACCACCATTTATGCAATCTACAAACACAAACAAATTTTTTTTTATATTTGAGTTGATTGAATGAAAGGTAAATTGCGGTTTACGATTTATGACGTATTAACAAAAATCTACTTACTAGATCTCGTTCAAACCAATTTTCGGTGGAAGTTTGCATAATAATGTACATCATATATTTTTTTAGTTTTATCATTCGCTTATTTTATAAGTTACAGGGGGCACACACACATTTTACCACTTCGGAAGTGTCTCTCGCGCAAACTATTCAGTTTAGAAAAAAAATATATTAGAAAGCTCAATATCATTTTTTAAAAAGGGGTATAAATAGATAACCCACAAGTATGGGTTTGATGAAAAAAAAATTTGATTTTCAGTTCTAAGTATGGGGAACCCCCAAAGTGTATTGTTTTTTTTTCTATTTTTGTGTAAAAATCTTAAAGCGGTTCACGGAGACATCTACTTACCAAGTTTCAACAGTATAGTTCTTATAGTTTCGGAAAAAGTGGCTGTGACATACGGACGGACGGACAGACAGACATGACGAATCTATAAGGGTTCCGTTTTTTGCCATTTGGCTACCGAACCCTACAAGAAGAATAAAATAATATTTAAGGGGTTTCTATACAACTAAGTCGATTTTTATGCTCGATATTGATAAGGCAACAGGTAGACGCTTGAAATATTTACAGAATATTTAGTTATATATTCAATTTAGTGAGCAATTACGACTCCCACTTGGCCTGTTTTTTTTTTAGTTTAGTACTATATTTCCAACCTAGAGTTGGGGTGGAATATTATTTTGGGTATGAAGAAATTATAAAAAAAATATTATCATTGTATAAGTTAGAAATAGTTATTTTAAGCGATTTCAATCTTAATTCAGCTACTAACAGTATAGGGAGCTTATTGGAAAGAACCTAGAGTAAGCCCTACTCTGGAATTTGAGAGAAAAATGTATGCATGTATTTCCACGGGTCTTAATAGTTAAGACATACTTCCATACATTTTATCTCTCGAATTTCAGAGTCTGGCTTACCCAAGACAGTACTCAATAATCTTCAAGGACTGGTTTAAATACTTCATTTTTGTGAGTTAACACAGCATAATTATATTATAAATGCATCAGGCCGCGAATTAAATCGAATTCTATCAGTACTTGGGCATGACGTTTGAGGGTAAAAATCGGGACTTGAATAGGCATTTTATTTATACATTTAACTGCGAGATATTTTTATTGCGCACCCCATTGTGAGGCATATATCGAAGGATAGGTCTATGAAACTGCATTTCAGGTTCATTAGTAACTTTGTCTTCAAGATGTATATTTTGTATGTCATGCAATGTTGAAAACTTTTAAACTAATTGCTTTAAAACCATCATAATATAGAGCTATTAAAATACTTTAAAGAAAAATTGTTTTGGACAAAACGATGTGGATTCGAAATCGAATTGCAAATTTTTAGGGTTCCGTAACCAAAAGGTAATTAGCGGATTAAGCTATTACTAAGACTCCAGGCTGTATCTCATGAACCGTGATAGTAAGACAGTTGAAATTTCACAGAAGATGTATTTCTGTTGCCGCTATAACAACAAATACTAAAAAACAGAATAAAATATATCACGAATGTGATTTTTTTGCTCGATTTTGCTCGATATTGATAACGGCAACAGGTAGACACTTAAAATACTCACGGAATATTTAGTTATATAGTCACTTTAAAAATAAATAATTAAATAAAAATAAAAAAAAAATTTTAAGGGGGGCTCCCATACAACAAACGTGATTTTTTTGCCGTTTTTATAGATAATGGTACGGAACCCTTCATGCGCCGATCCGACTCGCACTTGGTTTATTTTTTTAGATATCCGTAATAATTCTTAATTTACGGAATCCATACCTAATGCGTGTGCGACACTAGGTCGGAGAACATGCATGTTACTACGGCTCTGACATCACCATTTTTGTACCTATGCATTTCTTGATACTTGTCTGAATTATTATTTTACTTCGTACTGTTTAGATTTCTTTTTCGTTTCCATAGTCCGGTTACACTTTTTAAACTTAATTTTTTATTTAAGTATTGTATTTCGTACGTGTGTACGCAAAATTTCAGCTCAATGAGAACACCGGGAAATGGGTCAAATTTAACTTACAAGATTTGATTACAGACACGGGACAGATGAAGCTAAAATAAAACAAAAATTTGACAATCTTGTTGTCCCCTGTGCCCTTTACGTGCTTTTCCTGTCTTTTCCCTATCGTATAAACGGTATATATGATATAACTTATTCACAAACATCAAAATCAAGATTTCGCATTCTCCTCTCCTCATTCAGCAACTCTCAACCAAATCAAATAAAAACTGATCTTCTTGAATTTTGTAAGTATCTGTTTGTTTCCAGTGCAAGTCTGAAGACGTCGTGAGAAAGAGCACACACAGCGCTGATGGTCTAACGATGTATGTAATTCGACTCTTCGACCTTTATAAAAAAATCGCTCGACATTTTACCTCAGTTCCAGTTACATTCATCGTAAGTTTGTTAAATATATTTTATATTATATGATAAATGTCATAAAAATATTAATAACATTTCAGAGGCTACTTACATGCTCCCAGTGTATCGAAAAACTTTGATTTTGCTGCTCCCGCTTGCATTTTTTCCTTCTTCTTAAAGAGAACTTCTTTATTGGGCAAAATCTGTGTTTCCACTACTTTATCACTGGTCACTTTATCACTATGAGGTGTTACTGTTTGTATTTTCACGTAGGTTTTAGGGGAGTTCGCAGATTTGTGTTTGATTTTTTTTTCTTTGCCATCTTCCAAACCAGTGATGTCTTCGTTATTGTTAAGAGTTTCCAAATGTTTGTCATTGCTTATATGTCTTTTGAAAACACCACTGTCCATACCCATATCGGAATCATGTCCATAACCTTTCAAATTCTCACACTTGGTTAAAGTTATAGCTTTTGAAAGATACAAAAGTACTAAAAGCATGGCAGTTGAACTATTGGCACTACACATAATTATTTTTTTCGTGGATCGGCTTTGTAATTTAAGCCCTTTGCACCACAAAATAAAAAAGACAACGATTACAGATATCAAAATAAAATTCTAAAGTCAATTTAGTCCTTGGCATTCTATGTTAAAAACTGTTTATCCAACCGAACTTAAACGTTTCAATTTAAAAGCGAAAGTAAACGTTACTGCGCTCGCGACAACGCAAGAGTGACGAAAATTAAATACAGACAAGTTTGGAGAAATGCTCTTACATAACTACTTATGACAACGACAAAGTCCGGGTTACTTGTATATAATAAGATCAGTCAAGGAAAAAAAATGTTAAGTAAGAGTTCAAATCGCGCTCCAAGGGCTCCGTAGGTATATAAAATAAATAAAAAAATGTCATCAAATTGTTAGGGACATTACAGTACGTCCAGATTACCGGTAATGAATCAAAAGATATATAAATTTAAATGGTACCAGAAAGCTTGTTTTTTCTGACCTCGCAGAGTTTTTTTTTCAAACTACGGAATTGACCGTCTTCACATTGAATTTAGAGTTTGGGAGTGAATTTATTGTAAACCTGTTATATACCATTTTGGCCTAATATATTTCAAAAGTACATTGGAAGATTCCTTTCATACTTTTGTCTGAGCTACCATCCCTGAGCCCTTAAGATTTCGTGCTGCATTGGCCTAATATAGCGAAAAGAACGCGTATACTAGTGCAACGTGTTGCAGTGTCTGATTCAAAATAGGAGCAGCGTTGATCTGACGCATTACATGAAAATCTAGTCTTGAAATTCTAATTACTGCATTCTACAGGAACTTTTCGCTGATCGTTCTTTTTGATGGTCTAGTTCGTCGTGCTGCCTAGACCGAGCGTCTCTCGCTCTGCATTAGAAATCGATCTCGCGGCGAGAGGCTCAGAAGGACATCTACTACGCGTCAAGCCACAATAGTTCATGCCTCCCCACCGGTTAGGTAGTACTGCGTAAGGAAAGGAACTGGTGGCTGAGACACCGACTGTGAACCTCCAAACACCAATCAAGAGGTGGCCCACAAATACAACTAGTGCAAGACTGCTGCCCTGTAAAGACGCTTTCACTTAGTTCAGGTTACAGACCGAAGAAAATTGCGCTGCACCATGTTGGTGTGCGCAATCGCTCCATATCCTAAATAAAAACCTATGTCCTTCTAGCTACTAGGCAGCAGAAAAAGAGCTAATTAGAAACAATTAAATGGGCTTATTATTATTATTTCATTTGGAATTATGTTTTCTACGAAGACAAAATTTATGATGTGTAATGGCGGCGCTATAGTTTGCAGCTATGCATCCCTTAAAGGGTTCTTTCTTGAGTGAACGGTATTTAGTAGTTTTGAATTTCCGCTTCGTACTAAACATACTTTAAAATGTTAATAACTTATTAAATAAAATTAGATAGAGTTTTTCTTACAAAGAGGCCATTCAAAATATCTTTTGGTGGCACTAGTTGAGCCTGCACCTTAATTTTTCATTGAATACTGATACTTACTTTAGCATTTTGCCTAGTTATAAAAAAAAGTAGGTCAGGTCAGATATCAGAAATATTTTTCTTTGTATTTGTTTTTGCAATCTATCTGTCGTAAAAAGTGTAGGTATACGAATTAAGCGTGGACACACGAGCTTTAAGCATGGAGTGAGTATATTATTTAAAAAAAAAACAAATAATCAAAACCGACGAAGTGAGTTGTGAGTCGGTGGTGGCCTAGTGGTTTCGATTTTATTCACCACGTGTCCTGGGGTGCGGAAGTTCGAGCCCGGCGTGTATATAGACATAAAATAGGTCTTTTTCCTATTTTCAGAAGTACATTGTTCACACCACTGACTTTTGGGTGGAGGAAAACATCGTAAGGACACCTGCATCTGTATACGTTACAAAAAAGACGTATGTGAAGTCCACAACCTGCACCAATAGTGTGCAACTTGGTGGTGCTCTAAGGACCCTCAAAGTATGAAAACTTAGCTTTTATTAAGAGAATTCGTGATTTGTCTAGTGGTAATTGTGTTAATTTAAGAGAAATAGAACCCTTGAAGCAGCATCAGTAAAAATGATCACGAATATTTTTTGATTATTTCTTTAGTACCCTACATAGGTACATAAAACAGCAGTGTTAAGTCGAATGTATGGCAAATATTTGCAGCGGAAATCATATTTTTTTTAAACTTATTAAATTTGATTGCGCAGTTTGATTTGACAAAAATAAATAAAATATATTATACAAGACCAGACAAATAGAATATCATCAATTGTTTAGGAGCAACCCTTAATGAAAAATTAAGAAAAAAGGAAGTTAAATCACTAAAAAACGGAGGTCTGCGTGACGAGAAACTAAGGACCCCTAAAAAGTAAGCGTAACTGTGCGTGTCGGAAATTGTTTCTTTATAACAGTATCATTACAGACCTATAGAAAAAATATAACAAGTTAATTTAAAAAGTGAAAACTAAATACGAATAAAAACACTAAATTGGCTACAGATCAAAAAGATAGTAAGAACATAAGATTCCAAGCAGCACATTAGCGTTAATTATATCCGAAAACATATAATTAAGCTGAAATCACTGTGATCTGGACTTTGGCTACATATAAAGCTACTAGCCGTTTACAAGACTGAAACACGTAAGCAGCTACTAAATGATACTTTCCTTGTTATAATGCCCTAAGTTTCAATAAAGAATTAAATATTACCATTGACTTTTATTCGGTGTACACTAATCTTATTCTACTGCAATTTAATAAGCTTCATATTAGCTGATTAATAGATAATATAGAATGTCTAAAAATGCAGTATATATAAAAGCATCAAGTGACTCCTTGAGCTGATTATTTGTGTGTATTATTATATTATATAACTTTAATAATTTTACTCTTATTCTTGAATATAAAAGTGTAAATATCAGCTATTGTATAGCCTCTGGAGTTAATAGAGAATAGATATAGGTTAGTGGTCTAAAGATAATATCAATTGTTTTTATAAGCTCGCAACATGTGTGTGGAGCAAACAAAAATCTAAATCAAATTGTCCTTTAAATACGCACTAGTAAAATCCTTGCTTGTTGGCATAACAGGCGAGATAATTAGGATTACAAAATTAAATGAAGAACTGTGCACAAAATGGTATTTTATGAACAATTTCACCCCTATAATATTAATAATTTTCATCCCTCAAAATAAAAATTTATAAATTGTAAATGTTTTACACTCTTATTTTACATTCTTAAGAGGATTCGATTCACGGTGCCTCGCAGCACGCTTGATACAAATGAATTTCTCATTTCTTTTTGACATTTACTGATCAATTAGTTTAGTTAGTAATTCTTAGTCATAATCCCAAGCCGAATACCTTTGTCTGTGGTTTTCCAAAATCTTGTAAAATGTTTTCATTAACTAGATTTTTTTTAAGCCATTTGTTTGAAAAACTAGAATCCTGTATAACTTTCAAAGTATAAAATTTAATAGAAAACTTGTACACTACAGACCTAGATATTTATTACTAGAACATGTTTTCAAAATTTCGTGGTGTTTTATCCGTAAGTGCCAAAAATTTGTAAAAAATAGTTTGTATCAAGAACGCTAAGAGGCGCTCCGAATATTAAATTAATTTAATTTAATAAAATTCAATAATTTAATTCTATTGAATAACTCTCATGCTTTTAGCTGTTGATCGGAGTTTAATGTGGTCTTGTTCCAGAAAATA
The DNA here is from genome assembly GCA_946406115.1 of Apoda limacodes. Taxonomy (NCBI): domain Eukaryota; kingdom Metazoa; phylum Arthropoda; class Insecta; order Lepidoptera; family Limacodidae; genus Apoda; species Apoda limacodes. The sequence continues at coordinate 48,077,663 of OX291540.1, forward strand.
GAATCTCAAAGAAATCGACATTTCCTTATCTCTTAAATACTGTTTTACATTTACACTTTACACCCTTAGACAGCCATTAAAACAATTTAATTCCAATGTACAGCTCGTGTTATGCCTTTTGCTGTCAAATATAGTTTAATATCACTGTGTTGCAAAAACGAGAATGTCAAAGATATGTAAACAGCTGTTAAGAGAAAATATTACAACCAAGCGAATGCAGAAATAGGTATTTGATAAAATTTTGGACCCGGTCCAAGATACCGATGTGCAATATAGGACATCTGCGCCTTGGGCTGGTTTGTGTACTTGTAATGTAACGTAGCTGGTTTGGGTATTGTATTCCCTACTTTCCTCTTCGAAATGTCAACTTAATTTAATAAAAATTACTTCACCTTAAAAGGTTATAAATTTTTGCGTAGTTGTATGTTTTGTTTTCTTAAAAATAGTTTTCATATTTATATAGCACACATCTAAAGATGTCATAAAACAAAGGTATTTTTTTTTTATTTGCAGGGCTCCAGTTTTTCATAGGAATGGCTATTATAGGCTCAAATTTACATTTATTCTGTAGTCATGATATTCTACAGCCATGTGTGCTGAATTTGCTTAGGATAGGATTAATTTTTCCGCGGCTCCGCCCGTGCAAATATCGGTATATAGGAAGGAGATTTCGATATGGCAATTATAAATAAATTTCAGTTAGATAATATATACCTATAAGTTTTTTTTTGTCCAGGGTAAAAATAAATAGCCTATATCCTTTTTCGTTGCTTAATGCTTATACCTAATGCTTAATATGCAGCAACGTAAAGAAAGGACAAACATACTTACTTTCGCATTTATAATATAAGTAGGGATAGATAGATAGAGAGATAGATATATTCTTGGCATACCAAAAATTTTACTAAAAGTAATTATTACATTATATTGCAAAGCACACAGTACGGCAGCTTTATCGCTTGAGAGTGTTCTCTGCACAGGCGACCTTTGGGGAGAGGAAGCATTGATCTCAAAAAAAAGGGGTAGTAGGTAGGTGATGCAAAATAAAAAAAATAGAATAAAAACAAAATATAGATATATGTTAATATATACCTATTATAAAAGATTACCTATTAACGGGCCTGAGAGATAATAATCGAACATACTTGCAAACATTTAGATACCCAGTCTGGAATGTTCAAGACATTTCTCTATAATCTCTATAAGCTAGATCGCGCAAATAAATAAACAGTTTTTGCGCAAATTCTGTAACATAGTTTAGTTTTGTAGTAGTTATAGTTTCATCACACACGCAGAGACATCACTCTAAAAATCGTAAATGATTTCTTAGGTCTCAAAACGTATAGAAAAAACGAATAAAGGAATTCCGATTTTTGGATTTACATTAAATTAACTTCTCATCTCAAAGAGAAGTTAAAAAACAAGTTTCTATCCATCTTTCTATTCAAAGTTATTAAATAAAGCAAAAAACAGTATTGAACGCTAACGAAAATCAAAACCTTGCCTCATACATTGTCCCTACGGCAGGGCACAGACTTTCTGTCTTATGGGCCTATTCACTTTAAATATTTAACGAACGAAATTTATTTTATGAAACGAATTTTTAAGTTAAAAATTTTATATTTGATCCTTTCATTTCGAAGTCGTGGCAAGTATATATTATTGCCTTTAACAAAACCATACCGTCAAAATTATATAAACAACGCCATCTATCAGCATTTCATTCTATTATTATTTAAATTCATTCAATTTTAACTTGTGTTGAGGACTCGAGCAACATTTGAAAATCCATATACAAATATTTTAAATGCGATAGTAACTTCATCTGTCTGTCTGTTACCTCTTTACGCTTAGACAGCTGTATCGATTAAGGTGAAATTTGGCGTGAAGATAATTTGAGTCTTGATAAAGGCATAGGCTACTTGAAAACGTCAAGTAAGTCAGTTTTTTTTTTCTATAATTGGGTTGTAGCCTTTGAAATCCTACACCAATAACCGAATTTAGGGCGGGTAGAACCGCATGGAAATTTGGCATAGAGATAGTTTGAGTTTTGGGAAAGGACATAGACTACTTGAAAAAGTCAAGTGGGAGTCGGTTTTTTTTCTATAAGTAATTGAGAAGTTGCCATTAAAATCCAACACCGATAACCGAGTTTAGGGCGGGTGGAACCGGGAGCAAAAGGTAGTTTACAATAATGTAAGCTGTTAACATTCGTTTTGCAGCTAAAGCTGAGTCGATGTCCAATGTACATCATAGTACTCACAAATGTATTTTATTGTTTTACTGTAATTGAAATCATTGCTGTTTCAATTTTTAAATAGTGTTGCTTTACAAATAGTAGTTCTCGGCTTGTAATATTTCAATTGTGTTTATATTATGTATTTTGTCGTGTATCTTTTGTTGCTAATCAAATGTATGTCTTTGTCTTATAGCAATGGAACCGCGGCTTTACTTATATAGCATAGGCATATTAAATGTTGTATGCTGCACAATGTGGTAAACAGAACCAGTGTAGCAACAAAATCCAGTGCATGGATATTTTTATGGTTCCGTAGCTAAGTTGATTTTTAACTGAACTCCGAGGAAGCATTTAATTTACGTTTAACTCAGAAACATTCGAACCCTTTCTTATTTCGTGCCATGATACTACTCAGTTTAGAATTGTAGCTTCTCTGCAAGACCGATCAAACCGCGGTCGTTTTTTGATACCGGCAGATAATAAAACATTCCATACCCGCGAATTGTCTCAGTAACTGCGGCTGCTGCAAACGTCGGGATGTTCTAAACTGAAGCAAAGCTGCCTTCACGGGTACGATGTATGAAAATCATACAATCCATCCTGATCTGCTGATTTGTAATACCACACACGACACGAATTACTGACGCCAAGAAACGGTTTGTATGTATGCCGCTAGACTCCGGACGGTACAGTGGTGTGAGAAGCCAAGAGGCGCCTCCACTGAGATGGAACATCCCTCGGACGTGGGGTCGGCAGAAGGTCCAATCTGAAGATCGTATGGTCCTTATATCAAGTATTATCTTTGAAGAAAGTACCAGTGGGATATTTTTTTTGGCAACTTAGGTGACTGTACAGTTAAGTCACGTCTGTGTCACCGTTGTGAGATCTATCTAAAGGCACCCATAGGTAAGAGTGTGGCCGTGTAATCTACGCACACCCTCATTGTGTTATTGTTGACCAGTCCCGATGTATATACCATGTAACGGCTAGGCAGGATAATTGCGTTTCCGTTCAAAAGCGAATGGTCGAAAGTGTGGATGGAGTAGCCTCTGACAAAAATCTTTTGCCACGTTAGTTTGAAGTTACTTAGACTAAAGTAAGGATTCAGTTCACAGTCAGCTTATAGGACAAAAAGCGCAGTAATAGAAGTGCCAATTAAAGCTCGGCACAAATAATACGGTTGCTGGCTTGGCAGATGGAAGGGCCTCAAATCCCCATCTGTTGCACGGCTACTACTTTAAAGGCTTAACACAAGTTAGCATTTTGGGTTTGGGATGTTAGTACTATTTGGCAGCGGTTTTCGGTAAGGTGAAGGTACCCATGCAGTTCGGGCTGCAACTAAAATTCATCAGGCGTCTTTTCGTGCGAGTACCCGCTGTGCCCTACCAGTCGTAATTTTTGCAGATCCCAAAAATAAAATTGAAATCAAATAACAAGTAGATAATTTAATTATTATATTTCGATCTTAATTAAAAGTTCATCATAGTTTGCTATTGCTTGACTTCGCCATTTTTTTAAGTTCTCGTCTCAGTATCTTCCCGCTGACATTCTTCGGTATTTCACTCACAAATCTGACTCCTCCTCGAAGGTGCTTCGGATTTGAAAGCTGAAAAAAGGAGGATTTAGAACTTCAACTGTGCTAACTATACGAATAATTTGTTCATCTATTTTTCTATATCCTACAGCTAAGAGTAACTTATGGAAACGCGGTCCCCGAATGTCGTGTTACTTTATGACCCGCCTATAGTAAATTATACTTGCAAATAACCAATTCTTTATAGGATTAAGAATGATAAAATAAAATGAACGAAGGCATATAGTAATGATCTATCTTCCTTTGAGACTAACGTGTATTGGTATTTTTATGATTTTTATGAAAACCTTTAGGAAGTAAGTAGGTCTACCTTCCCAACTTTATCTCCATTTTTTATCTGCGTAAGGTTTATAAACCGTCTTTAAAAAGAAAGAGGTTATTAATACGACCCGTATGTATGAAATATTGTTAGTATTGCACAATATTCATTTACTTAATAATGGTAGTCTGTGTGGACTTCTAAACAGATGTGCTATAAATTTCATAAGTGTATGTATGTATGTATGTATGTATGTTTCACCAACGTATTTTCTAAAAGCTGGTGATTGATGATGAGATTTTTGATAATGCTTTTTTGATTTGATTATATCGTTCTCAAGTGCAAGTTACATCAAAATTGGTTAAGATATGCACTCTTAGGTATGTAGCTCCCAAGCTTTAAGCAAGTTTAAGGTGGTCAACAAGCTTACGGACCGTACCCTATGTACGCTTACAACGCCTAGAAGAGAATCACTCGTGCATTGGCGACCCTTTAAAGACCTAATTACTCCCATCTTAAAGAACACCACACTTTTTTATTAATAAGGGTGATCCTCTCCTCCAAGTTCCCACTAAAAATTTAAAAATATTAAAAAATAATAAAACATTTCAGTCCCGCCTGCTTATAGTTATATATTTGTTATGTTTTAGATGCACTTATTTCTTTCTCTTTAGTTCTTAATGTTCTTGCAGTCGGGTTTTTTTTATTTATTTTATTATTTATGTTTATTTACAACTCTTAAGTTTTCGTTTTTTTCTACTTTTTTGTCGACCCGTGCTTGACTATTTTATGTAACACTATAACACTCGGAAGATATCTTTCGTTTAAGACCTCGTTTATCTAAGACGGGCCCTAAACGGTTTGGCTATAGGATGCCACAATGAAACGGACATACCAACATACATACTACATACGTGCGAAAAACATTACCCTCTTTTCTAGGTCACTCGGGTCAAAAGGAAGAAATATACCTTACTCACGCACATGGAACATTGGGTTCTGTGTTTCTTCACCTTGAAGTCAAATGCCAAAAAAAACTGTCGTATCTTGCTGCAAATTTTATTAAGGTAAAGTAAGATATCGAATAAAAAAAAATGCTATCCGATATATTATTTCTGATAAAATGGTGGACAGACATACGTGATTACAAACATACATACATATACGCACACACTTGACACACCTGTTTACATAAATATATACAACGGGTCGAATTGTTAACATCATTTTCTTTTGATGACCGTTTAAAAACCAGAACTGTTTACAAAAAAGAGATATTTACCCAGATGGGTCTATACACATAGGTGGCTACTCACTCTCTTTGATACAAAGTCTTTTAACTCCTTCTCCAGTACCGTTACTCCTAGTTGCGTCACCACAAACGCCATAGGCACTTCCCCTCCTTCTTGATCTGGTATCCCTACCACTCCCACATCTCTGACTGCTTCATGTTGCAATAATACAGCTTCTATTTCCACTGGCGGTACCTACACGTTAAAAAATTGTACTATTAGTAAGTAAAACTCTTAGCTTTCACACTATTTTGCACATATATTTGCGTGAACGCTATACTATAACATCACTTTTTGTGAACGAAACCATAGCGCGATCTAATTCGACGCCAACGCCATCTAGTTAGCAAATAGGAAACATTTTTATTTTATTATGATGAAAAATTATAACACATCTAAGTTATGACTTTACACGATTTTTTAACATAAAATAATTGGCTATGTGTGAGTAGAATAATTAATAATTAAGAAGTAAGTCAAATATGAGTCGTTAGATTACACGTTGTTACAGAATGTGTTGAAGAAATAATAGTGGCAGGTGTACAACGCTTCGCTTCGCTTTCGCTCGAAAACTGCAAATCGATGTAAAGTTTAGCCGTTTGGCACACAGGTACTTTAGAGCAAAGCAATAATTTTGACCCGCAGTACCTCAAAACATTTCCCTTAGGTGGGGGACCCCCCCCCCCGGGTTATGATGTCATCAATTTTTTGTCTGGGATTTAATTTTTTTTTAGAACCCATCGTGTGGGGTATCAGATGAAAGGGCTCGATGAGCCGGTTCTAAAAATATACCATACTATTACCTTTAAGCTACTTTTTTTAATTGCTTTCAGGGGGTTAAAAATCTGGATATAAACTATCATTTAGGGTATATATTAGAGAAAAATACTGAGCCGTCTTCTACCTGAAATGGCCCAAACTTGGTATGTTTTGAAAATACTTTTTGGATTTTAAGAAACAAAGTAGCCCAATGGTAATAGTGTGGTATATTTTAAGAACCGGCTCACCAAGCCCTTACATTTGATACATCACGAGATGGTTTTCTGAAAAAAAAAATTTTAAATCCCATACAAAAAATTGATGACACCATAACCCCCATCCCTAAAGGAAATAATTTGAGGAACTGCGGCTCAAAATGATTGTTTTGCCCTAAAGTACCTGTGTGCCAAACGCCTAAACTCTACATCGATTTGCAGTTTTCGAGCGAAATTGCCGTTGTACACCTGCCACTATTATTTCTTCAACGCATTCTGTAACAACGTGTAATCTAACGACGCATATTTGACGGCTATACTCTACATCGATTTGCAGTTGTTTTTTTTGCTTACACCTACGGCTATAAAGGCTCACTGCTCGTTTCCCGTAGGTGATAGCGTGATAATATGTAGCCTATATGTTGACCCGACTTCTTAATAATATTTGTGCCAAATTTGAAGTAAATCCATGTAGTACTTTTTGAGTTTATCCCGAACATACATACAGACACACAGACAAAAAACCTAAAAACTATATTTTTGGCTTCGATATCGATTGTAGATCTCACCCCAAGTATTCTTTTAAAAAATATTCAATGTACAGTTTTGAATTTCCTACCATTTTATTATATAGATAGATAGTATAGATTAATTACCGAACATTGGTCGTGAAAACTATTTTGCACATTCCGTTATAGCTAAAAACATAAGTTGTGACAACATGGTTTCGTATCGATGAAGCTTATATGTAAGAGGGGTTATTTATTATATTGTTCATAAGCAGTTGCTGAGAAAAGTGTCTCCGTAAGGATTTCTTTATTTAGTTTGGGCGCCCGTGACTAAGGTGCCTTGTGTATACGTTTGGTTACGATTTGGCCGTGCAAAACAAAAGTTATAAGGATACAATTCTGAAAATGGGGCACTTACGTGGTTTTCGATTAATCTACAAAATTCCGGAAATATACGCGCAGTTGTTTGCTATAATATTGCTGAGGAATTCATATATAAAAAACGATGTACCTAAGGCCCCATTTTCGGGATTTTTTCTTATAACTTTTAATGTGCTATGCCAAATCGTCAGTACCTTTTACATTTCTTTTCAAAATCAATCAAGAAATCCTGCAGAATTACTGACGTGGAGCTAGTTGTGGCGCTCTTTGGGCCCAAAATCGTCGAGCAAGTCCAAGTCGTCAGTTGGCTTAAAATAGCTTTTTTGGCTTAAATGGTCAAGAAAACCTACTATTGAAGTAGATGACGGGCCCGATTCTGTTGTGCAGTATTCTGCGGCCTCTGTGGATTTTGACTGCCGACTTACCAATTTAGTTACTAACTTAGAGCTCTCCAATCTACCTTTGTCACGGGTTCCCTGACTAAAACCATTTTACTACGTAACCACAACTAAACAAGCAGCACACCTTACCTGATATCCTTTGTATTTGATAATTTCCTTCAGTCGATCGACAACAAAGAAGCATTTTCTGTCGTCGTAATATCCAATATCCCCAGTCTTAAAGAAACCTTCTTCATCAAAGTCTTCTCTTCTTTCTTTGTTTATATAGCCCTTCATTAACATACTCCCCTTTATACATATTTCACCACGCTGGTATGGTCCTAAAGCTTTTCAACTGTCTATATCGACTATCTAAAAAAGGAAGTAAAAACTTTAAAAGCTTCTAAGAATGGAATGATATTTTCATTGCCCAATATTGACACTGATTCTCACACACGATGCGTTTAATGGTCAATAGTGCTAGTTAATCTCACACACAATGTATTTAAAAGCTAATGATGCTTGTGATTTTCACACACAATGTGTTCAACGGCTATTAGTACTGTTGAACTTCATACACAATTTGTTAAATGACTACTAGTGCTACTGAATCTCACATCTAACGTATTCAAAAGCTAGTAATGTAAGTGAATCGTGTGAGATTCAAAAGCTGATGATGCTTGTGATTTTCACACACAATGTGTTCAACGGCTATTAGTACTGTTGAACTTCATACACAATTTGTTAAATGGCTACTAGTGCTACTGAATCTCACATCTAACGTATTCAAAAGCTAGTAATGTAAGTGAATCGTGTGAGATTCAAAAGCTGATGATGCTTGTGATTTTCACACACAATGTGTTCAATGGCTAATAGTTAGCACTATTCACAGTCTCAGTGTTACACAAAATATGTTTATGGCTGATCGTGCTACTGAGTCTCACACTATATGTGTTTAATGGCTAACAGTTCTACTGATTCACATATACAATGTGTTTATAGTGGCCAATGGTGTAGTTAGAAAAAGACTTGAACACTTCCCTCAGACGGTTATTACCACCATTAGGTTGGTTAAACCAAGTATGGTAACTGCAGCATTGGAGAACTCCCGAGGATATTACTAACTTGTCAAACCTTACCTTCCGACCTTTCTTGATAAATTACCTTCATTACAGTGTTCCTGTTAACTATGCCCACACATCCTGTATCTGCCAACCTAACATCACCGCTGTCTGCGGTGAGCGGGAGGGCTTCTGTAGATCCTAAGTTTTGTGCAACTGCCACCAGATTAGGAAATCTAGAACGAAAAAAAATATTTTATAGCATGCTTGATAAACTAGTAACTTTAACTAATAAATAAACGAGTAATAAGGCTGGGTTAACCAGTCGCTAAAAATAAGACATTGTATGGAAATTTCCATCATCAGCTATTTTTAAAGTTAACCAGCTAGTGGTATGCTGAACTTTGACGGGCCGGTTAAGTTTAAAAATAGCTGACTATGCAAATTTTCATACAATCTCCCATTTTTGACAGCGAACCGCGTATATCTATTATGTATATAATTATCATTCTTTTGAATGAAACCGTTTAATTAAAAAAAAAACTTATTTACGGTTCAGTTTTCTGGTTTTCATTTCGTCACTTAATATTTTTAATCCTCGTTTTAATTTTTAATGTTTATACTGTTAAACTCTATGATCCGCCTGTCCCGTGTTCTGCTAGTAAAGCCCTTTCATTTGATACTCATATTAAGGAAATTGTGAAAAATATGCAATCCGCCATTTTATGGCGACGGCCATTTTTGATTTACAATCCAATTAAATATACTGAATATTTTCAATTGTGTTATCATCAGAACTAAAAGTGTGTAGATACTAATTATCAGATCGATCTGTCAACAGGAAAGGTGTAAAATTTTTTTTCGCGCAAGAAACACCAAGCATAGCTCGTTGAGCAACTCTGAACTTATTTAAGTGGCCAACAGTTAGAAACCACGTTTCTCTACCATAAGTCATCACTGGCAACACGCATTGAATCTAGACTTTCGTCTTTATGCACTGAGGTACGGTATTTTGGATAAAAAGATGTTGCGTTGTTTTCCAAACGCTGCCCAACCGAGCTGGATTCTTCGGTTAACCTCTTTCTCAAAGTTTAACTGGACTTCTTGCCCAAGGTATGTATATTTTTCAACAACTTCGAGAGTAGCATTCCCATCAACAACTGGTATAGGCGCGACATAGGCTTTAAACGTTACCTTCGTTTTATCCATATTTATTTTAGGGCAAACCTGTTGGGAAACTCTGCTTAGGTTTCTGAGCATCGTGCCTAGGTCTTCCAGCGATTATGCCATGACCACTATGTCGTTGGCACAAGGCGAGTGATGTACTCACCATTTATGTTGACGTCATATCCTTCCCACTCCAGAAGCTTAAACACATCTATATAATCCGTATACTAATTCAATTACTCTCCTTGTAGCGCTGCTGGTAGGGGGCGTCGCGGCGAAACTAGAGGCCAAGGCGTCGGTCTATGCTTATGTAATCCAAAAGAGGAGGGAAGGAAATTTACTTTAAACCATTAAGAAACTGATACTAAATAGACAAGACCGTTGTAGTATTTAAAAACTTGAGTGCGTCACCGTGGCGGTTCCTTGTAGTAGTGATACTCCGCGCAGTGAAGTTTTGCAGCCTCGTTTTGGTCTCTGTGATACATTTTGTTTTGCCTTTTACGTATTATAAGTTAATATTATATCCCGAAATACTGATAAAACAATTTGAATGTGTCTATAAAGCGTATAGAATTAGCAAAATTGTTTGTATTTTTCCGCAAGTCTCATAAACTGCACCACAGTGTAGAAATCAGTAGGTACGTCAGGTTTTGCTTTTAAGAGTTCGGTAACAGAAAGTTTTGGTAAACCGGTATGGTAAGACTTCGGTGTCTGTATGTCACAGCGGTTTTCCTCAGTAAGCTAAAAGTAATATCAACATAAAATTTAAAACAGACGTAGAACTTACGTATCTAACCTTACGACAAGTGAAGTATCAAATATATGAAAAGATTTTGTTTGCACATTTCAAAACAATTTTTCAATTATAATAAATATGCCAAATGAAAGAAATAGTTGATTTACATAATACCACTACAATTTTATACTTATTAAAACTTTTACAAATATAAAATAATAATTCAAAATCAAATTTTATTAGATGTTACGTTATCGTTTATAAAATCTACATATTTAAAATTTTTGTTTACTATCAAATACATAATATAGATAACAATGTGTACCTTGTACTTGAATTTGAATTTACTGTGGCGCAAGATTAGATATTTTGTCAAGTACAGTAACCGATTAACTAAATTGCGGCGCACAATGTTCGCGAAAGTGCCCCGCGTATCGCACGATCTTACTTTTCCTGCTTCACCCCCGCAAAAACCTAATAGGTCTGAACGGACCTCAACTTAAGCAAAAAAAACGGGTTGCACTCCGGGAGTGCCGGCGGAAGTGAATACATACTAGCTATTTACTTCCCATCACTTCGTATACATTTTTAATATTTATCTATTATAAATAATATTGTTTGTTTATTTACTTGTTCGACGTAGTATTTTTGACATCTCAATCAGTCATAGAATTAAAATCCCATATCCAACCTTCCTGTACTACTCATATTCACCATATACTAAAAATAAACACTAACCTAATGTAAATAAAGGTCACGTGCCCTGACGCGAGTTCCGTCTTATGAATTTTCGATCAGGCAACGTGATCCTGACGCGAGTTTAAAAAAGCATAACGCCGCTAAAGAAGTTTTTTTTTGTTTGCAGTCTTATATTTTATTTTGAACATATTTGTTCTTAAGCTTTTTTGAATCTTTTAAACCTGGACTATAAATAAAACCCCGTCCGAACGCTCCACGGACGCCCTCTAAACTAGGACAATTCCGGGAAAACCCGAACGGATGGCAACCCTAGTTATGACAATGGCTGTAAATATTAAATATTATTCAAAAATTTGCACTTTTGTATCGTTTCGTTGATTCGTATTACATACCTAGGTACTTAATTTGTCGATTAAAAACGACGCCATTGTTTTTGTTTGTGTACATACAATAAAGTGCTGGTTAAATTAGATATTATGTAATTACCTATATTGTTATTTATATAAATTTGAAAGTAGTTTAGGCAGTGCGTGTGTGCGTGTGTGTGTCAGTGTGTGTGTACACATACAATTGACTGCTCTCCCTGTGGCAGTGGCTACCTCACTGCACCCCCATTTTGTCGTATTCTTCGACGGCTTGCAAGCACGCATTCATTGATTGTATTATCTGTGGTAAGAAGATTTTCACGAGCTTTGCCAGCTAGCCAGCCCTAGCAATTGGTAATTCTTATTACACACACATTTGCGCCTGTGCATACATCGTCTTGCTAATGTTGAACTAATATGGTGTGACCATGACAAAAACCATGCTTACTTGCTCTGTATTTTAGTCAGTGTGTCTTTGTGAAGAGCAGCTGCACCACTGAAGATCATCGTGACGGAGCTTACATCATTTTCAATCTCAGTTTTGCAAATAGATATTAGGATGGATGGCACCACTATGAGCTGCGTTATCTAAACATATAGATATATAGTCCGTTTTAATTATTTTATAACTAATTTTCGCGACGCATGTTCTCAAATGCTTCTTCTTGTCAAATCTCTGTGAGGCAGCGCGGCGTTATCATAAGGAAGCTATATACCTAAGACAATTTGATTTATCGCCTACTATGACTTGCAATATTTTCCACTGCTTTTTCAGTTGGGATTTTTCTAAAATAAATAAGTGTATTTGCTTGAAAACACACACAATAAAATAAAGTATATAGCTAATTAAAATCCTGACGCGGCCTAAAACATGATTGCATATAGGTACTTTACTCGGTTTTTTTTTCTTTCACACAAAACTTAAAGTATATAAGCTCCAAATAGTGAACGACATCATTTTAGATGTACGTGACGTAAACATATTTTTGAAAGCTTTTGCTATTAATTATTAAGAGGATACACTTCGCAGCGCCTCGCAGCGGGCTTCATACAAACGAATTTCTCATTTGTTTTCGACATTTACTGATCAATCACCGTGAAATTTCTTAGTCATAAACCCAAGCCGAATTTTTTCTAATATCTTGTAAAAACTTCTATGAACTAGAAATCTTTCTTAAACCATTTGTATGAAAAAACAGAATCCTGTAAAAATTGTGAAATATAAAATATTATAGAAAACTGGCACACTGCAGACCTAGATATTTATTACTAGAATATGTCTTCAAAATTTCTTGGTGTTTGATCAACAAGTGTCAAAAATAAGTAAAAAATTCGTTTGTATGAAGCTGCGAAATGCCGCAAAAAGTATCCTCTTAAACAATTTTTTAGGATTTTTTAGATTATCTTAGAAATAGGAACTAAAATTTTATTTTATTATATTTTGGCAACAGACAGTCACATATGAAAAATATCTGGCTAGTAATCCTAATACTAAACAGACCTATAGTGCCGAAAAACATGATTTATAGCAATAATATTAGTCACACCAAATTCGCACAGTACACAAAAAAAGCAAACAAGAAGCCTATCAATGTAGCAATAAATTTTACAATTGCGTTTCTTCTCATCTAGGCTTGGTGTATAATTTCATCAAAAAATTTAATATATTATTCGCAAAAAGAAAAAAGTTAACTGAATTACTTATAGAACTAAAGAAAAAATGAAAAAAAAAAAAAAATGAAAAGGTAGAAAACAGAGGAAGTTGACACACTTATTTATTGATTATTTGACATTTAATGCTTTGTAATGTTGTAGCATAGAACCTTTGTAGAGGTAAGTGCCAACCTCTACAATGCTTTATTTTTAATTTTATACTTCTTTTTGGCCTAATTATCAAATTCAAAATTATTTTGCAATAGGAATAACGACGCTTTTTGTCTTAGCGGCAGTCAGTTTTTGGATTTTACATTGAAAAGATCTAATTTGTTTAGAAAATCTTAACAGGTCCTATAGGACCTTCTAACCATCTGTTTTGGCTGTATTTAATATTAATAAAAATCATTCATCATTGAAGTGAACATGTGAACAAGTTTATTTAATTTACCAGAAAAGTCGCAACCAAGCAGTTAAAGACGCCATCCCGCGACAATGTCTCATGGAACAGAGCCATATTAATGAAATCTTTATTACATATAATAAATTGCTTATAGCGAGATATAAAGCAATTTCTTGTACAGTTACTTCTGATTTTAGGCTAAAGAAAAGTGTACTTGGCACGTGAGGGACGTGAAGGAATGCGAAGTTTGGCTGAAAAGGGTTTTTTTTGATAAAAGTGTAGACGAGTTAATTTTTTATTAGGATATTATGTATAGAATAGGAAAAGAGTATCTGATAATTTACGACGGTTTTCTAAAGATAACATTTTGTGATGGGCTAATGACCGTTCGCAGTTAGGTTCTAAGTAAAAGGCTTTATAGTTTATTGGACTTTTCTATTCTGTCAATATGACAGCAGTAAACTATACTTGCAAAGTCGAGAATCGATCGTATAAAGTTGAAATATAGAATTTTGTAGGTAGATGGTCTTTTAAAAGGCTGTGGTACTCGATTGATGAAGCCAATTTGTTTAAAAGCTTTCTTTAATATGGGTAAAGTCAATGTGACAATTAAAGATAACTTTGTCATCCATCATTATCCCAAGATCTCGGATTTTTCTTACTCTTTTTAGTGTACAATTGTTAAGAGTATAATTATAATAAATACTTGTACCTTTCTTGTGCAGTTGATTTTGTATTTATTCATCTCGCTTCCTCAGCCATGCATTGCTTGGAATCAGTAACGTGCCACAGATAACGCATAGAAGTTTATGCGTTATCGACCATAAACTTAAAAATAAAAAATAAATAAAAGGAAAACAAAAACCTAAGTTATTTTCGCTCTGAGTATCAATTAAACGAAATAAAAAAAAAGTAGGTACGTATTCAGTGTTTATATTTGTTAATTTCTGAAAAAGGTGCCATTTTGAAAATTTTGGGGAATAATAAACAAGCTGAGAAAATTTGAGAACTCCCATCTGGCAACCCTGAGTTGCGAAACAAATACTGCGTAAGTAAGTAAGTGGTTCATATCGCCACGGGAAGGAGACGTAAGTACGTGTTTTTGTTTTCCGCGTTGTAGGAACGTTCATCGATGGTTTGTAGGCATGCAGGACTGGTCGGCATCCGGCGTAGGTATTTCGTCGGCGTCTGCCTGATCGGGACGACTGTTAGTTGGTCGAAACATCGGGAAACCAAAAAACGGTATTTACCTTTAAGTGACTCCCTAATATATTTTTTTATACGATTTCGATAAGTCGCGTTTTTTGGGTTGTTCCCCTGTGTCCAACTATTCTGTCCAACTAGTTGTACAAACAAGGATTTTTTTTCCCCGTAGTTCAATTAAATAGTTGAACATTGGAAAACCGAAATTTACAGTGCCCGTTGTACAACTGCATGGCCAGTTGGACCACTGCCTCAAAATGATAAAATTAAAGCTTTTAACCGACTTTAAAAACGGAGGTTCTCAAATGAGGTTTTCGTGAAGGTTTTATAATGAATTAAACATTATTCCTTTCTAACCGACTTTTAAAAGAATGGAAGTTGTTCTAGTTAAAAAACGTCAAGTGTGAGTCTGATTTGCGCACTGAGGGTTTAATACGGAATGTAAATACTTACCAAACTTTTTAACCAAGTTCAATTGAAAACAAGGTTTTGCACTCAAAATCTTAATGCTTTATTCCAAGTGATAGTTTTAAAATGGCTACCTATATCTCCAAAACTATTGATAGTAGACTAGAAGTTTCTTTACAGAAGTGATAGATCTCAACAAGATCTTCGTTTCGGATGACAGCTGTCAAACTAGATAGTGCTTTATCTCCAAAACTATTGATCATAGACTAGAAGTTTCTTTACAGAAGTGATAGAAAGTAGTTAATCTCCGTAACTATCGATCATAGACTAGTAGTTTCTTAACAGAAAAGATAGATTTCATCAAGATCTTCGTTTCGGATGGCAGCTGTCAAACTAGAAAGTGCTTTATCTCGAAAACAATTGATCATAGACTAGTGGTTTCTTTACAGAAGTGATAGAGCTCATAAAGATCTTCGTTTCGGATGACAGCTGTCAAACTAGATAGTGCTTGATCTCCAAAACTATTGATCATAGACTAGAAGTTTCTTTACAGAAGTGATAGATCTCATCAAGATCTTCGTTTCGGATGACAGCTGTCTAACTAGATAGTGCTTTATCTCCAAAACTATTGATCATGGACTACAAGTTTCTTTACAGAAGTGATAAATCTCAACAAGATATTCGTTTCGGATGACAGCTGTCAAACTAGATAGTGCTTGATCTCCAAAACTATTGATCATAGACTAGAAGTTTCTTTACAGAAGTGATAGATCTCATCAAGATCTTCGTTTCGGATGACAGCTGTCTAACTAGATAGTGCTTTATCTCCAAAACTATTGATCATGGACTAGAAGTTTCTTTACAGAAGTGATAGGTCTCATCAAGATCTAAGTTTCAGATGACAGCTGTCAAACTAGATAGTACTTTATCTCCAAAACTATTGATCATAGACTAGAAGTTTCTTTACAGAAGTGATAGATCTCATCAAGTTCTTCGTTTTGAATGACAGCTGTCAAACTAGAAAGTGGTTTATCTCCGTAACTATCGATCACAGACTAGTAGTTTCTTAACAGAAAAGATAGATTTCATCCAGATCTTCGTTTCGGATGGCAGCTGTCAAACTAGAAAGTGCTTTATCTCCAAAAATATTGATCATAGACTAGTGGTTTCTTAACAGAAGTGATAGAGCTCATAAAGATCTTCGTTTCGGATGACAGCTGTCAAACTAGATAGTGCTTTATCTCCAAAACTATTGATCATAGACTAGAAGTTTCTTTACAGAAGTGATAGATCTCATCAAGATCTTCGTTTCGGATGACAGCTGTCAAACTAGATAGTGCTTGATCTCCAAAACTATTGATCATAGACTAAAAGTTTCTTTACAGAAGTGATAGATCTCATCAAGATCTTCGTTTCGGATGACAGCTGTCTAACTAGATAGTGCTTTATCTCCAAAACTATTGATCATGGACTACAAGTTTCTTTACAGAAGTGATAGATCTCATCAAGATCTTCGTTTCAGATGACAGCTGTCTAATTAGATAGTGCTTTATCTCCAAAGCTATTGATCATGGACTAGAAGTTTCTTTACAGAAGTGATAGATCTCATCAAGATCTTCGTTTCAGATGACAGCTGTCAAACTAGATAGTACTTTATCTCCAAAACTATTGATCATAGACTAGAAGTTTCTTTACAGAAGTGATAGATCTCATCAAGATCTAAGTTTCGAGTGACAGCTGTCAAACTAGAAAGTGTTTTATCTCCGTAACTATTAATCGTAGACAAGTAGTTTCTTTACAGAAGTGATAGGTCTCATCAAGATCTAAGTTTCGGGTGACAGCTGTCAAACTAAAAAGTGCTATATCTCCAAAACTATTGATCGTAGACTAGTAGTTTTTGTGTACAGAAGTGATTGATCTCATCAAGTTATTCGTTTCAAATGACAGCTGTCAAACTAGAAAGTGGTTTATCTCCGTAACTATCGATCCTAGACTAGTAGTTTCTTAACAGAAAAGATAGATTTCATCAAGATCTTCGTTTCGGATGGCAGCTGTCAAACTAGAAAGTGCTATATCTCCGTAACTATTAATCGTAGACTAGTAGTTTCTTTACAGAAGTGATAAATCTCAACAAGATCTTCGTTTCGGATGACAGCTGTCAAACTAGATAGTGCTTGATCTCCAAAACTATTGATCATAGACTAGAAGTTTCTTTACAGAAGTGATAGATCTCATCAAGATCTTCGTTTCGGATGACAGCTGTCTAACTAGATAGTGCTCTATCTCCAAAACTATTGATCATGGACTAGAAGTTTCTTTACAGAAGTGATAGGTCTCATCAAGATCTAAGTTTCGGGTGACAGCTGTCAAAGTAAAAAATGCTATATCTCCAAAACTATTGATCGTAGACTAGTAGTTTTTGTGTACAGAAGTGATAGATCTCATCAAGTTCTTCGTTTTGAATGACAGCTGTCAAACTAGAAAGTGGTTTATCTCCGTAACTATCGATCCTAGACTAGTAGTTACTTAACAGAAAAGATAGATTTCATCAAGATAGTGCTTTATCTCCAAAACTATTGATCATGGACTAGAAGTTTCTTTACAGAAGTGATAGGTCTCATCAAGATCTAAGTTTCGGGTGACAGCTGTCAAAGTAAAAAGTGCTATATCTCCAAAACTATTGATCGTAGACTAGTAGTTTTTGTGTACAGAAGTGATAGATCTCATTAAGTTCTTCGTTTCGAATGACAGCTGTCAAACTAGAAAGTAGTTAATCTCCGTAACTATCGATCATAGACTAGTAGTTTCTTAACAGAAAAGATAGATTTCATCAAGATCTTCGTTTCGGATGGCAGCTGTCAAACTAGAAAGTGCTTTATCTCGAAAACAATTGATCATAGACTAGTGGTTTCTTTACAGAAGTGATAGAGCTCATAAAGATCTTCGTTTCGGATGACAGCTGTCAAACTAGATAGTGCTTGATCTCCAAAACTATTGATCATAGACTAGAAGTTTCTTTACAGAAGTGATAGATCTCATCAAGATCTTCGTTTCGGATGACAGCTGTCTAACTAGATAGTGCTTTATCTCCAAAACTATTGATCATGGACTACAAGTTTCTTTACAGAAGTGATAGATCTCATCAAGATCTTCGTTTCAGATGACAGCTGTCTAACGAGATAGTGCTTTATCTCCAAAGCTATTGATCATGGACTAGAAGTTTCTTTACAGAAGTGATAGATCTCATCAAGATCTTCGTTTCAGATGACAGCTGTCAAACTAGATAGTACTTTATCTCCAAAACTATTGATCATAGACTAGAAGTTTCTTTACAGAAGTGATAGATCTCATCAAGATCTTCGTTTCGGATGGCAGCTGTCAAACTAGAAAGTGCTTTATCTCCAAAAATATTGATCATAGACTAGTGGTTTCTTTACAGAAGTGATAGAGCTCATAAAGATCTTCGTTTCGGATGACAGCTGTCAAACTAGATAGTGCTTTATCTCCAAAACTATTGATCATAGACTAGAAGTTTCTTTACAGAAGTGATAGATCTCATCAAGATCTTCGTTTCGGATGACAGATGTCTAACTAGATAGTGCTTTATCTCCAAAACTATTGATCATGGACTAGAAGTTTATTTACAGAAGTGATAGATCTCATCAAGATCTTCGTTTCAGATGACAGCTGTCTAAGTAGATAGTGCTTTATCTCCAAAACTATTGATCATGGACTAGAAGTTTATTTACAGAAGTGATAGATCTCATCAAGATCTTCGTTTCAGATGACAGCTGTCAAACTAGATAGTACTTTATCTCCAAAACTAGTGATCATAGACTAGAAGTTTCTTTACAGAAGTGATAGATCTCATCAAGATCTAAGTTTCGAGTGACAGCTGTCAAACTAGAAAGTGCTTCATCTCCGTAACTATTAATCGTAGACTAGTAGTTTCTTTAGAGAAGTGATAGGTCTCATCAAGATCTAAGTTTCGGGTGACAGCTGTCAAAGTAAAAAGTGCTATATCTACAAAACTATTGATCGTAGACTAGTAGTTATTGTGTACAGAAGTGATAGATCTCATCAAGTTCTTCGTTTCAAATGACAGCTGTCAAACTAGATAGTGCTTGAGCTCCGTTACTATCGATCATAGACTAGTAGTTTCTTAACAGAAAAGATAGATTTCATCAAGATCTTCGTTTCGGATGGCAGCTGTCAAACTAGAAAGTGCTTTATCTCCAAAACTATTGATCGTAGACTAGTTGTTTCTTTACAGAAGTGCTAGATCTATTCAAGATCTTCGTTTCGAATGACAGCTGTCAAATACTTTCAATAGAAATTAAATTTTGAACAGTATCGGTTTACAAGTTCTTTTAGATTCCATTTATTTTATGGAATCCTAACTAAATGCGTGTACTTGTCCGTTTTTAGGGTTCCATACCCATAGGGTGCCTACGGAGCCCTTTTACTTAAGCCTGCGCCGTATGTCCGGCTATAAAAGGGCCCTTTCAGACCGAAATAGATGTAAACCTTAAATATTTATAGAATATGTATTTAAATGGCGAATTAGGTATCTAACATATAATAGGAAGTTATAAAGTAGAAATTTAAGGTGTGTCCCCATACATGGAACGCGTGCGTCATTTTTGCTTTATTTCTTTACAGAAGTGATAGAGCTTGTAAACCGATACTGTTCAAAATTTTATTTCTATTGAAAGTATTTTGCTCTATCGTCAATACAGTAACACATACAAGTTTCAATTTTGCAGTAATGATAGTGTAAGCTCTACAGTATAACAACTAATAATAAACATTGGCAAAGTGCGAGACGGGCCGAGCCACCATCCTTAATAACCGTATCAGCGCCTTCGGGCGATTATGCAGAGATGAACAGTAACACGTTGGCTTGTTTACTTGTTTTTGTTATTTTAATACCCTTTGTTTAAATGACTATCCATTTTTTTAGTGTTTGAGATTTATTAATAATATACCAATAGCGGTTCCTGTAGTACCATGTGGAGTAAGAATGAATACGTTTAACTACCAGGCTACGATTATAATTTCGGAGATATAGCCCTCTTTATTCACATATTTAGATCTTAATGGTAAAATAAAGTTGCTTTAAAAACTAAATAGTGATTTATTATCAGCATCCATATTTATTCTTTGTAAAACTACAAAATGAAAACATTATAATGTAGTGAATCAACTAATAAATACATCTTCCTGCAATGTTTTTTATTATTATTCAATAGTTTTTTAGATCGCATAAAGGGCACACCGTGTGAACCTATAAGAAGTCCTAAATTCTGTGACGAGATTTAAATAAAGCTAGTTAGTAACTCCTGAGATAAATATATATATTCATATATCTTACGGAGATATAGCACTTTTTAGTTTGACAGCTGTCATTCGAAACGAAGATCTTGATGAGATCTATCACTTCTGTAAAGAAACTTCTAGTCTACGATCAATAGTTTTGGAGATATAGGTAGCCATTTTAAAACTATTACTTGGAATAAAGCATTAAGATTTTGAGTGCAAAACCTTGTTTTTAATTGAACTTGGTTAAAAAGTTTGGTAAGTATTTATATTCCGTATTAAACCCTCAGTGCGCAAATCAGACTCACACTTGACGTTTTTTAACTAGAACAACTTCCATTCTTTTAAAAGTCGGTTAAAAAGGAATAATGTTTAATTCATTATTAAGCCTTCACGAAAACCTCATTTGAGAACCTCCGTTTTTATGGTCGGTTAAAAGCTTTAATTTTATCATTTTGGGGCAGTGGTCCAACTGGCCATGCAGTTGTACAACTGGCACTGTAAATTTCGGTTTTCCAATGTTCAACTATTTAGTTGGACTACGGGGAAAAAAACCCTTGTTTTGCACAAATTTTTTGTTGGATCTTAGAAACGAAACGCTTTTTCGCAATTATACCAATATTTATAGGCAAAAATAATATCTAAATTTTTTAAATACGTAACAATGTTACGAGCATTAATATATATCTCTGACCGAGTGGTCTTTTGAGATAAAATAAATAATAATTACCTTATATTTTTCGATAGTTTCCAAATACAGTTTTAATTCAAATTTCGGGAGGTACACCATTTTCTTGGCCTTTGCCAAACTGGATAGAGACACGCATAGGCCCATAGCGTGGCACCACGGCGAAACGATCAGCTGCACTGGATTTTCCTCTTTTCTCACTATTTCGAATCTAAAAATATTATAATACATTATAGTAGAAGTGAACTAGTTGTTCATCAGTAAACATAAGGCAGGATCTTAGGCGAGGACGTAACAGAGCCAAGTCAACGAGAAAACTAAGCAATCCACTTCCGGTTTTTGGACTGCTGAGAAGTTTTTGATAAAACCGGTTGCATTCAACTCTGAAATCAGTAAAAGTAACGAAAGCACACGTAGATGACCAACGACCCCTACGTCCTAGTCTATAGGTACCTCGGAGTATTTTTGTGCATCATATTCGTAAATAGCTACCCTTAAACCCCCGAGTACCAAATTTGAGCTTATTTTATTTATTAATATTCAAATTACTAATTTTTAGGGTTCCGTACCTCGAAAGGAAAAATTTGGTACAAAGCAACGCCTTATAGCACAGATAAAGGAAAACGCAAGTGCAACGCAACTCAACTCGCAAGTGGCCGGTTTTTATTTTTATATACCAAGAAAAGTGCTTATTAAAAATGCATTTTCTGAAATTTACGGCAACAGCAAAAAATGGTAGTAAACTTTTTATTTCGACTCTGAGTCGAATGCAAACGGTTTTTTTTTAATTTTCGTTTCCGCTTCTACAGTGTCTAATGATAAATGAATGACAATAGCTCCTGAGTGTCATACGACATTTTCGACAAATCTGCGCGGAAAAATAAATAAAACAAGACCTTACACAAAAATTTGTAAGAAAATTTTAAGCGTCTGCCTGTTGTCGTTATCAATATCGAGCAAAATCGAGCAAAAAAAATCACGTTTGTTGTATGGGAAAACATACACACTTACCCTTAAATAATTAATATATTCTGTTTCTTATTTTGATGTTATAACGACAACAGAAATACATCTGTGAAAATTTCAAGATACAGCCTGGTGACAGACGGACGAACGAACGGACGACGAAGTCTTAGTATTAGGGTTCCGCTTATTACCCTTTGGGTACGGAAATTTAAAAGATTTTAAAAGATGTTCTCAATGTTCATCGAAGACGCATGGACCCATTTGAGAAATTCTTTTTTTATTTCTCTGCTCAATTCTATCATAATTTACTATTTTATCATAATGTATGTCGAAATTTTACAGTTTACAGTCATTCGAATAAATAACCAATTAGTATGTACTAGAATTGAACCCTACTTACATGTAACACATTGATATTATATTAAGATGGGTTATCATGACCCCCTTCGGTAACCCAGTTGTCCCTGATGAATACAAAACGAATAATGTATCAATTTGTCCCTGAAGATCCATAGGCTCAAATTCTTCAAAATTAATGTTTTTCGGTAGCCAGTCACTTTTTGTAGCTGTTATCAAACCGTTATAAGATAACGTGTTATCTTCTTTCAATTTTCCAAATAAGATAATTTTCTTCACGTGACCTAAAGACTTAAAGCAGGTTTTGTGCTTTTCATACGAGGTTAGGGAACAAAATATGTATTGTGGCTTTGATATACTCATTAAATGTTTCATTTCACCTGTGAAATAAATAAAAATATAAGTGCAAGCTTCCAAAAGATAACAAAGCTAGTATAAAATAATATGTAATCCTTTCATAAAAAAACCGGTCAAGTGCGAGTCAGACTCGCGCACCGAGGGTTTCGTAAAAGGTAAATTGTATTGAGGGACCAACTTAACTTTTCCGTTGAACAACTGTTGCCCCAGTTAGGTCGCGGTTAGTTTACCAACTGCAAATAAGTTTATAATTGAAAAAAATTTTTTTTTGTGATGTAACAACAAATTTTCGGTTTTTAGATTTCATGATTTTAGGACTACGGGAAATACCCCATAGGTATTGAGCTATTTGTGTCACAATATGTGACAAAAAAACCGTATTTTGGGCATATTTTTTTATTGCATTGACTAAGAAGCTTGATTTTTTTTCAACTTTAAGTGTAAAAGAGTCTTGTCAGACAGACAAATAAAAGAGTCTTGTCAGACAGACAAATAAACTTTTTTGTCAATGTGTTGACAAACTACAAGGTAACAAATTTTGGTTTTGTTCCTTCCTATATTTGTGATGGAAGACCTTGCTTCGTGTGAAATTTCATGATTCGTGGACAGCAGAAAGTACCCCATAGGTTTTGATTTATTTGTGAATGACAAAATATGCGACAAATATGGCCGTATATCGGCCTAATTTTTTTATTGCGTTGACTTACAAGCTTGATTTTTTTTTAAGCTTCAAGGGACCCTAGATCTTAGTATTTATGTTAATTTCAACTTGATACCTTTACGCGTTTCTGAGAAAAAGGGTCTTGACAGACGTACAGGCGGGCAACAAAACCCTAAACATAGCATACGTACTAAAATTTTAAAGATGTAATAATCTTATTAAATTTCCTTATTTTTGCTGATATGTAATTGTTCTTTTATCATCATTATTTTGTTATTTACGATCAAGGACGCTCATTACTTGATAAATATTAAAAAGATGTTAAAAAACCAGCATTTCTACTATAGTATTTCTTTCAACTTTTAAGAACCACTGGTTTTTTAAGATTCACATTTTTTTAACTTTGGATGTTAAAATCTTTTGCCAAGATTGTGAGAAAGATTAGAAGAAAAATTTGTGCCATTAATGCATTTTTGAAAAAAATTTTTAGACCTTTATTTACAATGACTCGTATACTTGTGGACAGGGATCTTATTGGGAACAGTCTCGAGTACGCAAGACTCTGGAAATCGAAAAAAAAAAAATGGTGTGCAAGTAAGTCTTACCTATCAATACCCCTGAAAGTACTTGCATAAATTATTCTCTCGAATTCCAGAAACTGTTCCCAATAAACTCCCAGAACAAATAAAGGGAGCAGCGTTTTTTGCTGACGTAACCACTTAAAAAAAGAAGAGAAGAAAAATAAAATGAACTAATTTGAGTTGGTTAATAAATTTAACGCTTATCTATTCGCCTTTAATTTGACGGTAAAATGCGCGCTGACCAATAATAAGTTACCTACTCTTCTTTTGACTTTTTTTGATCGTTTGAATTTTTTATATTAATGTCATTACTTTCTGATTTTACCTTCACTATAACTTGGATTTGTATGACACAATACGGCTCCAGTACAAGCAACCCCAATGACGGTGCTAAAGAACTCAAATCGGTTTTCCGTGCTGAGCGCTATTACATCACCCTTTCGCACACCAATATGTGATAGTGAGACAGCAAGATTCATTGCATCTTGAGCTATGTTACGGTAGGTCACGTATTCGTCTGTTGCTGCATTTATCTGTTAACAAAAAATTAAAACAGGATTTCTAAAAAACTTAAAAGCAAAAACCAAGTCTTGAAATTTAGGCATTCAGTTCTTTAAACACCTATCTACTCGTATGTGTGAAATACAGCAGAGAAATCTGACTTTTCAATGATTTATTGATATGCACACATATTTACAATATAGCACATAAAATCTGACCATTAAATTTTTAAGCACTGATATGTAGAACAACAGATGAATCGCAAAATTCAATATGATGGATGAATCTTAACATTCGATGTAGGTATTGAATTTGAACATTCAATAGCTGCATAAAATAGGTAAAATACTGAAGATGAATCTGAGCATTAGATTGTTATGCACACAAATGTTAACAATATAGTAGATAAAATTTAAAAAATAATTTTTGAGCACTGGTGTGTATATACAGCAAATAAATCTAAACATCCCGTGAATAAGCACAAATGTGTAAAATAGAGCAACTGAATCTTAATATTCCAATTGTTAACCACAAAATGTGTATTCAGCAGATGAAACTGAGCATATGATTGTCATGTGCACAAATGTTTACAATATAGCAAATTAAATCTGTGAAGCAAAAATTATTAGATGAATTTGAAAATTTGTTGTGCACAAATGTTAAAAGGCAACAGATAAAAATGTTAAGATTTTATCATTCAAAGTATATACTGTTAAAAAATATACGTCATCTGTGAATGGCAATAACTTTAGACCATTTGCTAATATTTTAAGTACCTACTAACATGGTTATTAAATTGGGTCACTGGAGAATGACTATTTTTATACTCTTAACATAAGGGAATCATGCTGGTTATAAAATTGACAAGTCATTGAATAATAACATCATTAAAGAATACCTACTGGTCATTAAAGCAAGTCATGATAGATGTTGTTTATACCAGTGATTACTAAGTAAATAAATAAATTATAACATCACATATCGTCGAGGATTATCTTAGCGACTGCGGATTCAAAAATTCTGGGATTTTTTGATGTGAAGCAAAGCTGCTCTCACTGGTATTCTGCATAAAATTCACGCAATCCAGCCCAGTCTGCTGACTTATAACAATACTCACGTCCAGACGATTTGGGCTGCGTGCGGACAACATAAACCAAGGCTTATTGTGGCGCCTACACTAAAGTGAAATATTCTTCCGGTCGTATGGTCAGCAGAAGGGCCAGCAAAGGACAAGGATATCAGGTATTCTTGTTGAATAATGTAGCAGTTGTAAGTATCTATTTGCCAGGGCAAATACTGAACTGATGTCCCTACATCCCTCCGTGTCACTGCTGTAAGATCTGTAAAGGCTTTTGTAATCCACGCGCAATATTGACAGGTTCCTGTTTTCTAGCTTGAAAGCGGCAACAGCAGAGGTCAACAACGGCTTGACTTGCAAAACTGTGTTCCAGTAGCCTGATTAAAGCGGGTATAGTAGATCTTGATGTTGCAAAAGTCCGCTTTAGGTGTAAAAGGAAGCTACTGATGCAATTCTTTTAATTTTTCTTATATTTACCATATAAGAAAGTGATTGGATTAGGATATATTAAGTATTTACTTTGCAGACAGCTTAGAAGACAAAAATGTGTAGTGCCAGATTCGCCAAAGCACGGTATAGATAAGCAAGTTCGCTGACGCAGTAGGCCGAACTGTTCCGCTTCTAGTTGCCGGGTCCACTCCAGACATTTCTCTGACATGACTACTACTTTATTCTTTTTTTAAACCACTAAGGTGGCAAACAAAATTACTGTCCGACTTGTGCTCAGCAATAACCATAGCTTACGGACGCTTGTAGCACTTGCAGCATTACTACCGCGTTGTCGACCCTTTAAAAATCTGGCTCAAGCACGCCGTTTAAACACCGAGCGAAAGCAGCAACAGGCATGGCAGGCTTTAGCAGTCATGGCAAAATCGCTAAAAGACAAAGGTACGATGCTCGAAGACCTCAGTAGAGTTTCTCATCAGGTGGGAGAAAGAGTCAGAAGTCCCATTAAAATAAGTATGGATAAAGAAAGAAAGAAAGGAAAATCATTTATTTGTACTATGTACCTACACAGCTTATAAATAAACAAAAACGAGTAAAAAAGGAATTGCTAAACGAACTTACTAGTTAACTTTACTTATAAGCTATACAATGCCAAATAGGCTTCTCACTTAGCATTACGCTGTATAAAGCGAATGTAATGTAAAATGTTCATGCAGGTTGTTGTCGAGACACTACTCTCAAAGTTGTTAACGACTACACATATCTTGGGCAGGAAGAGATTAATTAAAGAATCCAGCTTGGCTAAGCAGCGTTCAGCGAAAATACCACAGACCCTAAAGACAAAAGTCTACATTCACTGCATGTTGCCAGTGATGACTTACCCTTACAGTTTGCCACTTAAATATAAGCTTATGACCGGCCATGGAAACATATGGGGCGGTCTTTGTTGACGGTTGACAATTTCCGGCTGAGACGATGAGTGATTGAAATACATAGAATACATCACTATACTGAAATAAGAGCATTAAAAACTTTTGGTAATAAAAAAATGTAGGTTCATGCGGAAGTAGAATACCCTCCCTGTGTATGTTTTGATGGCCACGGTAAAATGATGCCCACGGCTAATTTCTAACATGGCAACGCTCACCATCGGCAAGGAATTGATCTTCACACCTTAGAACACATTGAGGCTCAGTGACGTTTCAAAGGAACTTCCTCCCGCGAACGGTTGGGTTGTGGAATGAGCTTCCTTTCAAGGTTTTCTCAAAGAACTACAATATGGCGTTCTTCAAGAAAGAAGTTATTAGATTTTTAAAGGGTCGGCAACGTGCGAGTGTCGTCCCTGGTGTTGCAAGCTTCCATAAGCTGCGGTGACCGCTTACCATCTGGCGGACCATTCGCTTGTTTGCCACCTTAGTGGTATAAAAAAAACCTATGCGTTTCGTATGTAGGTCAATAATGGATAAAACTATAAGAAGCTTAGTCTTAAGGCTGAAAATTAATCAAATTAAGAACTGTAGGTGGTAAGTGCGCACCTGAACTACGGGGCGCACATCTGCCACGTGCAACTTAGCGTCGTGCCAGTCACGTGCGGCATTGCATTGTGCCGGCTCAGTAAAACCCCGGCCTATCAGTACTCACCACACGTCTTTACTTCATATAGTTTATCCCGTCCGCGTAAACCTACTCTGGCGGCGGAGACCTGCGGGTGTGGTTGACGTGGAAGACATCGTTGATTAGGCTCTAGGCCGAAGAAACTAATTGTTTATTCTATCTTAATATATACTTACAAATCTGTGTAGGCAGACTTACGGTTTTTTTATATTTCTGTATAGTTCTAATTTCTATAATTTAAGGGTTACGAATCACCTTATGTGATTAGGCTTCTTCTGACTATTAAATATTGTTAATATTAACTGAAAGAGTATATTGTTAATATTAAATATTGTTAATATTAACTGAAAGAGTATATTGTTAATATTAACTGAAAGAGTATACATTACAACCTGCCTTACCATTGAAAAGTATTTTCTTTACTTGCCTCTGAACCCACTCTACCTGAATCTCTATCTCCTGAGCACTTAGCCGGTGCATCGGTAACAAAATACTGCTGTTTTGTTATACCGTATTTCACATGGACAAACTATAGGTACACCTGTAGCGTGCTGTAGTAAACTTAACCCATTTTAAAAAAAGGTCTATTTTACTAATAATTCCTACCCTAATGCAAAAAATTGCAGAAATAGCACTTGGACTGAACAATGAAATAGCAAAATAATGAACGAAGTGTAATCGAGCCTCAAGTTCGATATTTCTAATCATAGCTGATTGTGAAGGTAAACTTACAACTGCTATTTTCTCACCATGCTCCATCAATTTCTTCAACATAAAATCACCAAAATTTAACTTTACAGGAACATTAGTGGCTTCAGCACCATAAACGTAATTTGGATTTTTTAACATTTTGCCTAATTATTTGGAAAAGAAAACACTGCTAAAAATGCAAACCGTAATATAGTGAGAGATACGAATAAATGTTTTGTGTTATTGTAAATAGCATGAAACAGTAATATTTATCTCTATACAGATATTATATAACAGATATTTTGCGCTATCTAATCCAAACCTTAATAGCTATCTAATGCGAAAGTCTGTTTGTTTCGTGTTGCAAAAGAACTTCCAATTGATCTGTTTTTGGCACAGAGGTATTAGTTAAAATGACGGATAAGGAAGTAGGACACTCCTTACACATATGGCAAAGTTATGGAGGGCGCGGCGGCTGCGAGAGCTATACGTACTTTGCCTATAGTGAGTTCTCAAGGAAATTTTTTTTTTCACTCATAGTCTGGATGACGAAAGACATAGGATACTTTTTACCCCGAATGAGAGCTCCCACTAGAATATTTTTTTCGCAGATAATACCTCGAAGCTGATTTTTAGCACAGAGTTCCAACAGGGAATTCAATTACAGTGTTATTTTTCCATATGTATAGTCGTAACGGAGCAGCCAATTAACTTGATTTTTGACACGGAGATTGTTGGAGGTACGAAGGACAAAGAATACTTTTTACGCAACGGATAAATTGATTGTCTTAATATTTACGAATTATCCGAAGGGACGAACAAGGAAATAATTATATTTCTCCGAAACCAGAATTTCTATTGAAAAAGATTCTATCGCGCGTGATACCATAGGATTTTTGGTAGATGGATAGACAGATATGTATTTTACGGCAATAAACATATTTTAAAATGTTTAATTGTTTTGTGAAGAACCAAAACTCGATGATATAAGTTATACTATATTATCACTACAGATATAAGAGTTGTAGGTGTATATATATATCTACTTATACTCTATATATATCATCAACACGGGTATAAGCTTAAAATTTATGAGGAATCGTCTTACAAGGAAAATGTTTTTTTGCATTTGATCTATAAAGTATTGTTCAAAGAGTAAAACATGCTCTAGCTCTATTGTCTATTGTAAAACAGCAAATAATAAAAACTGATCAAGTACGATTCGGGCTTTTTTATTCTGTGTCGGTACGGAACCCTCAATTCGCGAGTTCGACTTTAAGGTTTAAATATCCATATATAGGCGGAAATACTATCTGTGTTTCTTCAACCAAGCTTTAAGATTTAAAAAAAAAAAATATTTAAGAAACGAGATTTAAAACATAGCCGTGGATGGGTCGCAGCCATGTTACCACCATTGTTTGTCCCCACTACAGGCATAGGGAAAGCAGGCTTAGGCCATGCCACCGTGCTGGCTTACTGCAAAATAGCAGACGTTATCGAGCTAGTGGTCACTCAACTGTCAGATTAACGACTATTGTCATATGACAAGAGCCAAATTTAATGACGACTTAACGTGCCCTCCTCCGAGGCACGGAGGAACTCAAAAAAAGTGCTACAAGGCGGTCACCGATCCAGGACACTCTAAATCATGCTGTCTACTAATTATAATTTAGTCGACTTAAAATTTAGACATAACATAAACCAATAGCAACATTTTTTAAATTTTATTTATTCTGTTAAAAACAGTCATAATTATAAAACATCGCCTCAATGCTTATTTGTCCTTTCTATTATTGGTTACATTTCACGGCAGAAGAGTTTTTTGCTCTATTCAAAAAAAAAACTTTAGTTTCTAGATTTAAAGGCCTTTCTTATTACATAAGTTACCTTTAAATTGATTCTGATAATTTTCATCTATAGATACTATACTAATTAAATATATCTTATTTTACAGTTTTTATGTGGAGATATAACAAATATGCACAATTTTAATTACAATGTGGACTTAGAACATTACCTTACTAGAGATAAGACAAAGTGACTGTTTCATTTTTGCGTGCTTATTTGTTCTATGTTCCAGATTTATATACAGAATGGTGTATAATTCACTGTATTATTTAAACAAAACTCAATCGCTTAATATCTTTTAGTTAAGAAGTGTTTTGTCAATTTAGACACGTAAATACTCAAAGCTCACAACACTTTCTAGTTCGTATAATTTATGATTTGACTTAAAAAAAACTAATAAACCTACTAGATTTACTTTATTGTGCTAAAATAAAAAAAGGTAGTTAAATATCTATAAATACACTGGAGTCGTACTACAGTAACACCCAGAATCTTCAGAGTCAAAAAAATTAGACATTTTTAAAACTTGACAAACCGGGAATGAATCCTGTCCTTCTGCTTCTTCTTCTACAAAATATTCTAGACGTAATTCGGCTTTTTTCTTAAAACAATTTTCACAAAAAAAAAAAACAACAATTTAAAGGATTTTACAATATTTTCGTGATTCTTGTGATGTCTCCAGCCACATTGATAAATTAAACAAAATGGCGGACATGGTGTTGCGGGCTGTGATTGGTAGATTGAGTGGACAGAGAACACCGAAGCACTCAACGTCTCCTGCGACGTACGATATAAAACAAACATGTAATGTCATAATTAAAATTTAAATGGTTTTTTTGTTGTTTTAAGACAAAAAAGTTTTAAATCTTCCTGAACCAACACGATTGAAATTTAAGTCGTATCAATACTCCATTTAAAGTTAATTTACGATAAATTTGGTCGATAGGATAAATAAGAACTGAGGCGACAAAATACTAACAAAATTAAAGCTTAGATTTTCTAGCGGCTGCCATATTCCTGAGTTCTCTTCTAAGGATTTTCCCACTTGGATTCTTCGGAATATTGTCTATAAATATAACACCGCCTCGCAAATGCTTTGGATTGGATAGCTGAAAAAGGGCATATGATTATGAAATCAAAGTTATCATTAGGTACAATGGTAATATATAAATACTAGGTTTTGCCAGTAACTATGTCCCCAATAATTCGATTATCAGCGTGGGATTTTTATGGTAACTCCTACATCACAGAAGAAGTATGCTATATCAAGCTATAGCTATAGACTGTCGACGTGGAATTCGGTTATAGTTATTCAAAACTTTTGCATTTTTCGGGGTTTTATAACAAAAGAAAACATTTTTGTTTTCCTTACATTGTTTTAGAAAAGCAATATATAGGTAGAAGCCTCAGCGGAAATGGAAATTGCCTGTCTCGGGTCATTGAAGTCATAGCCTACGGGCCTTCAAACTCCTTGACCTGCAATTGCCTCTGCAATAATCTACTATGACGGACACACAAATTATTAGGGTTCTTTTTAGGGTTCCGTGCCCGAACGGTAATTAGGAACTATTACTAAGGCTCCGCTGTCCGTCCGTCTGTCACCAGGCTGTGTCTCATGAACCGTGATAGTTAGACGGTTGAAATTTTCACAGAAGATGTATTTCTGTTGCCGCTATAACAACAAATAATAAAAAATAGAATAAAATAAATATGTAAGGGAGCTCCATGAGGTGCTTCATACGCCTAAACCCCGTAATGGGACCTTGCGCGTGCGAGGGGTTAAAATATGCACAGAATATTTAGTTATATAGTCACTTTAAAAATTAATAATTAAATTAAAATAAAACAAATATTTAACGGGGGCTCCCATAAAACAAACGTGATTTTTTTTTGCCATTTTTATAGATAATGGTACGGAACCCTTCCTTCGTGCGCGAGTCCGACTCGCACTTGGCCGATTTTTTATCTTATCTCTCTCACTTGTTAAGGGGCAGTACTACTAACGTGACAGAAAACTTATGTATGTAACGCGATATGTAACTGAGCGTGCCTGAGTAGTGCAGCTACATCACAATTCACTGAGATTGTCATTGAAATACATAAAATAAATTAATGATTTATTATACATCATTGTTATTAAAAATGCTTTTTCGAGTGCTTAAATCACTATCGCGGCTATGCTTTAGCAAATTTTGCCAAAACTTTAAAAAACAGTGAAAAGGGGTCAGTTTAGGATTTTTTTCTATCGAACAAAAGTTCATTAATCGTGTTTTCACTTTGTTCAAGGTTTGAACCATATCCAGAAGGACATGGTTCAAACCTTTAAATCATTAAATTTTAGTCGGATCTGCTCAGCGGATTTAAGAAAAAAAATTAAATTTAGGTTGTTTATCCTCTTAAGGTGATATTGTATTTTTGTTAAATTTCTGAACATGTTTATCAAATTTGTGTCTTTCTAAATTTATATATTTCTATCATTCTACGTCCCAAATATCAGAAATAAATTTTGGCTAACTTCTTGTTATGTTGCATGCACTGATAATGCTATATAAAAAAACGGCTGTCACGTGTTTTAGGGAAATCCCTAAATAAGAAATGATTTTAAAATGCAATTTGAGTACCAACAATTGTTTTATTAAAACTTACATTTTTAGCTACGAAATTCTTTAACTCCACTTCTTTGACAGATATTCCGGACTGCAAGACCACAAACGCCAAAGGAACTTCTCCACGATCTTTGTCTTGTACTCCAACTACTCCAACATCTCTTACCGCTTCGTGCTTCAATAAAACAGCTTCTATCTCAGCTGGCGGAACCTTGAGACAAAAGTAATTTTCCTTTTTAAAGCCACTGGATCATAAATGTACAAGGTACCTTAAATTTCATCATAACGTCAACTTTTCTCAAAGATGGTTTTAAAAAGAATAATCACATTACAGGCATTTTTGATTAGTCTTTTTACATCTGACTATGTTTTAAATAAAATCGACAATAATAGATTTTCAAAGAAAAACTGGTGGCTAAAACTCACCAGCAATGAAATTTCATACAACTTTGCTTGCGCCTATTCGAGTAGAGCGGAAAGGTCGACTTCGCTTTAAGCAGGTTGTCAAACAATGACCACATACCAAGCTTTTTTGAGTAAAATATATTCTGTACGTATACAAATTTACAAGCACATAATTGCTTGACTGTTTCTAACCTGGCACTATATTAATTTGTTGCAAAACGCGCGATTAATGCGCGATTCTAACTTGCACTTGACCGGTTGTTATGTATTACTTGTATATATAAAATTCCTTACCTGAAATCCTTTATATTTAATCAATTCCTTAAGCCGATCTACTATAAAGAAGTATTTATCATTATCATAATATCCAATATCTCCAGTCTTGTAAAAACCTTCAGCATCAAAATCATCACTTCTATCTTTGCCAACGTAACCTTTCATCACCATGGGACCTTTAATGCAGATCTCTCCTGGTTGGTTCGGTCCCAGTGCTTTACCAGTCCCAATATCTACGACCTGTAAGATTAAACAAACTCCTACACCAAGAATGGGCAAAGTATGGCCAATTCCGGCACAGCAACGTGACACTGACAAAAACGGACAAAGAAGAACCATTGGTGTAACTCTCGGTCCTTAATTTTAATTTCATTGTAAAATTAACCATAAAACAAATTAATTAATTGGGATTAGACTAGGTATAAAAATTATTTTCATACGGCAAAAAATAGCATTGTGGGCACTTTACTTCATTGATATTCATGTGGTAAAACTTCATAGGCGTGGAGCTACTTCTGCTCTTCATCCCCTCGACCGACCTCGGCACGGTCAAAAAACTATTGTTAAATTGGTTTAACGATAATAATTTGTTACTTAATGAGAAAAAAACCAAATCTGTTAACTTTACATTACCATATGTTAGTCAGATACAAACATGTATTAATGGCGAGCAATAAGAACTTTTTGATTCAACAGTATTTCTTGGCATAACGCTGGACTCCAAACTTCAATGGGTCCTCATATTCATAACCTAGCCAAAAAATTTAGCTCTGCTGTGTATGCGATCAAGAAAATTAGACAATGACATATGGTATCTTTATTGTTGTGGGGTAGCGCTGCTGATGTAAATACAATATTTTTGTTCCAAAAAAGGGCAAATCGTGCTATTTAAAAATTACGATCTAGGATATCTCTGAGGAATAGGTTTAGGGAAGTAAATATTTTAACTTTAGTGTCGCAGTACGTATATGAAAATCTTTTATATGTACATAAAAATAACAATAGTTTCAGCAAGAAAAGTGATGTTCACAAAGTAAATACTAGAAGTAAAAAAAGCTGTTGGTGCATGATACACGTCTACACAAAATAAGTAATTCTTTTATGGGGCAATGAATACATTTTTACAACAAAGTTCTCAATAATATTGAAACCTATCAACAAGTAAATTTAAATCTTTTATCAAACAACTACTTTGTAAAAAAGCATACTACAATATTACAGACTATGTAAATGATAAAAATCCATGGTACTGAAGATGCTCAATTACAGTATGCATAGGTAAACCAAATTAAAATGATAATAATATAAAATTGAACGACTTAATTTTTTTTTTAAAAGTGTTATTGTATTTGTAGTTTTTAAATTTTTTTTTTAAAAGAGTAATTATAGAGTTTCTTGCCGGATTCTTCGCGTTAGATATCAACAACGTTATGAACCGGAAGGAAGGTGGGAGTATTCAAAAATAGTTTTTTATAACTTTGACGATTCAAAAGTGATTGTAAAATCCTAATTTGAATAAATAAATGTTGATTTTGATTTGATTTTGACTGTTGAAAGACGGTACAGTGTAGTAGCAGTAAAAACTGCGGGCGATCCGAATAGGTACGTTTAATATGACTAAATTGTCCCGAAAATATGCCAACCCATGTCTGGCTAGGGGAGGGGGGGCTACGCCCATGGTAGGAACTAAATTAGTTCAGTTTTGCAACTCGCAGCTTCTGTGTATTATTGTGTAGTAAGAACTAAACTAGTTCAGTTTTAGAACTCGCAGTTTATGTGTAGGTACTCACGGTAAAAAAGGATTTCTTCAGTCAAAGCAAATTTGTCAAGAAACCAACGTTTCATATATGCAGTCAAAAATATTTGCTTGCGAGTAGACAATCGTTTTCTTGAAAAAAAAATTCTAAGGAAACCAATTATTGTTGGAAGAGAATATTCTAATTTATATTCATGAATATAATTATTCAATGCAAGACCCAAGAGTTTTAGTACAAAACTACTAATGTACAATAAAAATAGTTTATTTGTTTGAGCCAAAAATTTCACACTATTTCACACAAGAAGTTTGATTTCTTAGAGTAAAATAATATTTTTTTAGCACAAGTTGAGAACCTTTCTGACCCAAATACAAAACACTTAATTAAAAAGAATTGCCTTCAGTTCAAAATATTTGTTTTTTATATCGAGAAAATATTTTTTAATATAACAAGCTGGAGTGTGAGTACTCGTCAGGGTGGTGTGATGCTGCACAGAGGAGGTGCCACGCTGGAGTTAGAATCCTCAACAGTTTGTGGTGAAATGCTGTACAGTTGCGGCACCGGAGAGGAGCTTTAGGAACTAGTAACCGCTGAAGTGCTGTAATAGGTCCTGATGAAAGCTCCGAGATGCGAAGCGTACGGTTGAAAAGTGGTCCGTGTACCTGGTAGAAAGGAGAAGGCCTGCTGCGGAAGGTGCGTCAAATGTTCGGCTCGAAGTCACCAATGTCACGCGGCGGCAAAGAGGAAATCTCCTGCCAGGCGGGATGTTATGCCTGGAGATCGTCGTGGTCCACTTAACTTCGCTTCGGTTTCTATTTTCTATGCGATGTAGGACGCGTGACGTCAGCCTTGCTTGTAGCGGTACGATATAATCCGTTACATTTTAACGCAAAAAAAAACGATTTTACATCAAAACCTTATAATTTTCAAACAAGAGAATGGTTTTTTCGTATGAAAACATAAAAAAATCATTGCTTGGAAAAGAAAAGTCTTTTTTAAAGAAAAAAAACCATTTGAGACAAAAGTTTTACTTTAATTTATTGAAATCGCTTGTCCTATTCAATTAATTGCTTAATATTTCAATGCAAAAAAAAGATTTTGTTTCAAAAATTTTATCATTCTCAAACACGATAATGGTTTTTCGAATGAAAATATTAAAAATCATTGCTTGAAAAAGAACAGTCTTTGTTTGAAGAAAAAAGGCCACTGAGACAAAAGTTTTACTTGAATTTGTCGAAATCGCTTGTTCTTTTCTATGAATTGCTAAAAATTTTAACGCAAAAAAGAGGATACTTCAAAACTCTATAATTTTTAAACAAGAGAATGGTTTTTTCGTAATAATATATTAAAAATCATTGCTTGAAATAGAAAAGTCTTTGCTTGAAAAAAAAAAATTAAACAAAATTTTTGCTTCAATTTATTGAAATCGATTGTTCTTTTCGATAAATTGCAAAATATTTTTATACTGAAAATTGCAAATTTAGTTCAAATGTATTTTATTTTCACAGTAACAAATAGCCCAAGAAATAATAATCTCTTAGTGTAAAGAAATTTTCAAGTTTATTTTTTCCGTGTACTATGTAGTAAGAACTAAACTAGTTTAGTCTTGGAACCCGCAGTTTCTGTGTATTATTGTGTAGTAGGAACTAAACTAGTTCAGTTTTGGAACTCGCGGTTTCTGTGTATTATTTTGTAGTAGGAACTAAACTAGTTCATTTCTGGAACTCTCTGTTTCTGTGTATTATTTTGTACTGGGAACTAAACTTGTTCGGTTTGGGAACTCGCAGTTTCTGTGTATTATTGTGTAGTAGGAACTAAACTAGTTTAGTTTTGGAACTCGCAGTTGTGTATTGTGTACCAATTATACCTAGACCTAACGACTAAAACGACGATTTATTATAAAGTTTGGATACTGTAAACCAAACAAACTCTTTAAACTCCTATTTATTACGAAACCATTGGTGCGCGAGTCCGAGCCGCAATTGATCGTTATACAATTGACTAAAAGTAGCAAGCAACATTTCTTTATATTAGCCAGTGCTAGACAGGCATCTTTCCATAAGGAAAAATAACATCTGCGTCCATAACTATGGAGATACCGATTATAAAATAACACACTTATAGAGTCACCTTAACTATAACAGTTTTGGCTACACGCCCCACGCCTCCTGGTTTAGCTTCTTCTACATTTGGACTATCCCTCGTCACCGATAGAGTACATTCTGTCATGCCATAGCCCTGAAGTACCCCTTTTAGATTTGGAAACCTTGAACATAGAAAAGATAAATGCACCCTTTTTTCAGAAAAATATACTTTTAAACCCAATCGATAGTTGTCTTGGGAATAGATCCTTACGCGAATGATATGCAGGCCACTATTTTTTTATGTGTCGCAAAGAATCAGCGTGGTGACCTGATTTTTGGAATATTAATAGCTGGAAGGAACATGATGGAATACGTTGTTCTGAGCATGAGTTTCCACGGGAATACGGGAAAATCTTGTTTTTTTCGTGTAAAACTGCGGAACACCTCTTCTCCTACGCAAAGGAGCAGCATTGTGCTAATGCAAGGCTATGGAAGTGAGATGAATAAATACAGAATCGAGTGCACAAGGTAGATGCAAGTATAATAATATATCCCTATACCAAGACAAAGTAAAATATCGAAAAAATATAGTTTAAAAATTATTGGCAAAAGTTTTCACAAATATATCTCTGTCACGATCTCGACTGGCGTTTAAATTATGTTTTTCAATAATTTTAAGCTTATTTACTTAAATAGGTTTTATGTTAAATAAACTCTATTGAGCATTTTTTTATTAAACCTTTAAAGTAAAGTTTACGTAGTCATGCTTTGGGCTCTATCACGACTTTCAGTATTATACTCTATTTTATTATGTTTTTTTTTCTACGTTCAATAATTCTAGAAAAAAGCCTGCTGAAAAAACAGATTTCTTACATATTATACGCCCTCTTATTTTTTACACCAACATGGCTGGAAAGACGGAGAAGATTACAGAATACTTTTTATTCCGATCGATAGTTCCCAAGAGAAAAGATTTTTCGTCGAAACCCAGGGGAAACTAATGATTAATATCGCAACAATGCCCAGGGGCAGCTAAAAGGACAGAGATTCACATAAAATACATTTGGTTCCGGTCAAGCCGTTCCCGTTCCCATAGAAATTCTACTGCTATAACAAAATTCTGCTTTAAGCTAGTACAAAAATAAAAAATACATTCTACAAACTCATAGTTGTGGTTGAAGAACTTTTATTTCTCAAAAGAATTCAAATCACTTACATGAGAAATTTTCAGAGTACAATCACATACATACTTATTAACATAATAAACTAGACACACACACAACATTTAGTTTGAGCATATTACGCCCAGAATAAGTAAAATAGGTAATAATATATACTTTTAATAAAAAGTGGATACTACTAAGAAAAAAAACGCGTAATTATTTTTTCCAAAGGTATCCGCCACAGTCAAACACCTAACACCTATTATAACTGGTTTATATTATAGTTCTTTATTAAAACTATACCTAATTACTCAAAGAGAGGCTGCCCCTGTAGTATCCAGTAAGAAATTTGCAGAAATCCACCTCGTCGCAGAAGGAAAACGGTTTAAAATGCTATGTGACGGTAAAATGATAGGAAATCAGGAGTGATATTTAATCTTAATGGACGTAAACGAAGTTCACTGATCTGGGGCCTTATTGGGAACAGTCTCGAGTTATTCGGACTCAGGAATTCGAGACAAAAATGTATGCAAGTTCAGTCACAAGTTTCAGACTTTCATAAATTTTTGTAGCGAATTTCAGACTCCGAATAGCTCGAGACTGTTTCTAATAAGCTCCCTGTACTGGCCCCGCGTTTATGACTATGGCTTTAACTGCCCTCACCCAAGGTAAGGATAGGTTAGTGCTCTGACAGTGGAGGCATATGAAGGCTAGTTAAATTTAAGATGAAATACTCAAAGGATGATAATGATGGTTACATAGACATTAAACTTACTTTTCATGCAGCGATGTAAGAGTTTCTTTGTGGAGAGGGGCTGCTCCACTGTAGATGATTCTGACGGAACTGACATTTTGGTGAAAATTCGACTTGCACAGGGTCACCAAAAGAGGAGGAACTGCAGTCAATTGTGTTATCTGTAATATTCTTTATCCGTTAGACTTTTTTGATTAACACCTGGTATAAAAAGAAACAGTTCAAGTGCTCTCCAAGTTCTTCTTAAACGTAAAAACAGGAAATTTGAGTACCTTAGGTATGCCTTGCGTATCTACCAGTCACTACGAATCCTATTCAAAAAATCTAAGTCCATGGCTTGCTAGAAGCACCCGGTTAGTATTTAAAGCAGCTGTGTAAAAGGGACAAATTGCCTTAATAATAGCCGAAATTGTTCACAGTTGGTATGGCAACTGAAGAAGAAAAAAGCTTTTATTTCAAGAGCCAAAAATATAATGTTTTAAGTAAAATAATTTTTAAATCTAACAAATTTGCAATTCTTGCCAACCAAAGTGACAATGATGTACATTACTCTTTAGCGTATCGTTTTAACCATGAATATATTGATTTACTTTGTAAAAACGCAATAGGTCTTTTAACCAGATTTCACATTCTGCAACGAGTTGGTCATTAAGACACCTTCTCTCGTTAGCTATTCTGGTCCTGGTCTTTTCTTTTACCTCTGATGATTTACGACTTTTAGAATGTTGTGGCCAAATATATTAGAATGTCTGGTTTTAGCGATGGACTCACAACCTGATTTATATTCATATATTGTTACAATAGCTAGTATATATTGTTAGTATTATATTTGCATGGACTTTATCCTCACATTTATATATGTATATATGTCTATTGAATTGCTTATGCCTTGTCAAAAAGGCAAAAAGTATTTGATTTCCAAACACCTCTTTTACACTTACCTTATATCGTTCGATGGTATCCAAATATAACTTCAAATTGAATTTAGATAAAAATACAATTATATTTCCTTTGCATAAAGACGCTAAGCAACCCATAAAGCCCATAGAATGATACCATGGAGTAACGATAAGTGGTAATTTTTCGACATCATATGTGAGTACGGGGTTGTATCTGAAAATCAATAAAAACTACTACAGTAATTTTATTATGACATGACATTTTGTTACGTAATATAAATAGAAAGATACAGCTAGGCAGGCACTAAAACACACTGTTGGATGTAGAAACATTTTGTTTGCACCTGGTGGTAAGCGATCACCGTAGCCTATGAACATACCAACATACGGGTAAGAAGGGATTTAAAAGACATATCTAGCCATGTGGTGTTAACCAATCTGCACTAAAGACGCGTGGTGGAGCACTAAACCACCAACAATGAACATTATGCTTTAGGATGAAATATATACCTTGTATAAAAATTATTTGATCCAAAAAAATTAAAAAAAATCTAAGCTTATCAATAACTAACTTTTTATTTAATTTTTACACAATTTTACATAATCTGGTCCAGAGCATTGCTCGAACTAAGGTAGCTGCAACACAGCTTTATCTTGCGAATGTAGAATGTGGAAAATATTCCATTTCTCCCGTATGTCTACCTGCTCCAACGAATTAACTTTATATGACATGTTGGTTCTTTGTTACACGACAAGCGCAAGAATATGTATGTCTGCAATTAAATTCTGACTTGCACACAGCTTGTCATATTAGCATGCAAATACATACACAGTGGGAACGTGTCTTATTATAAATGTAATATTGGGTAAACGTTAAACAAACCAACTTTCATTTTTTTATTAAAATAAAATAATTTTAATTTCAATATTTTCCATGTCTAACTAACACCCCCCCCCCCCCCCAAAATAACAAGATATGCTACCTACCTCCTAACGTACACCTAGCTAACTAACACCTCTAGGCTTACCTAACTAACCAGTATGGAAATAGAAGATTATAAGACAATATGAACAATAAACTTGAAAATTGAAGTATAAAGGTTTGGAACGTATGGCTATCTGATCGTCTAAGTGGTGCGACCAAATTGTGTAACGTAGACCGCAGGTTCTTTAAGAGAAAGACTGAGACACCGTTCTAGTTATGAAAATAGTATCTTCTACCCCTATGCGTTTTTTATTTTTCTAAAAAAATATGTGGTGGTGGGGAGCTCCACCCAGTGCTTCCCACGGTACGTGTCCATACCATAGATATAGGATGTAATAGCGAAAAAATCCTAGGTCTGTGGTCCATACCGAGGCTAACTTAGCGCACATCCCCCGAAGGAGTAGAATGGTATAACCATTAAATTATCGTTGCAACCGAAGCTGAAGACCGAAGTCTACTTATGTTATTTCAGGAACAAATCCTTGTGCGTGCATAGCACAAATACTCAGCCTTAGGCCAAAGAGTGTGACATCCATTCACACAGACACAGCCATGACATTGTCAAGAGAGCACGCCTCGTGTTAAGCACACTCCAAAGAGCAGGACGCAATAAACCCCACTGAAGCATTTGTGTAGCTACTAATTATTAAGTACCAATGGAACAGCCATGGAATTCACCAAGAGGGCACGCCCCATGCTTTATACACTCCGAAGAGCAAGACGCAATAAGCCCCACTGCATCCATGTAACTTCAGTCGTAGATTATAAATTATATATTTCGGTTTTCAAGCCGGCGTCCACACCATACATGATCAAGGATTAATAAACAGGTTAAATGTATAGGTATATTATCAGTTCAAGTACGAAGAATTATAGTTTATTTGATCGATTAACGATAGAATAAGTGTGAGTTAAATTATTTATGTAATATTCAGTATTGCAGCTTTTCAGGAATTTAGTCGCGAGCCAAATATGATTTCGTGAGTCGCGTAGTTGAAGTATCACTGTCGATTTCGCGTAATCAGCGTCCGACTCCCCACAACTTGGCAACGGTTTACGTGTCAATTTAAATAAAACTGCCTTCTTTCGCAGTTTTTCGACTCTGACAGACAGTCAGGGCAAGGACCTTTACCTTACTGAGAGGTCAGTAGGTTTTAGGCTTCTGATTCCCGGGCACGTACTTTACTCAGGTGAGGTCTTTTTACCTGTATTGTATAGCGCAGCAGTACAAGCAATCAAACATAAGAAGCAACATTCATCGCTAATACAAGCTAAAGAGTCACATTCCAATATTTAGACTACAACAACACTAACACCTTTTATTAGCCATCAGAAAGGTACAAAATTCCTCTCATAATAGAATGTATTCACTTAGTAATACAATGAATTTTATATCAATTTATCGCATTTTGCATATGCCCACCTCATAGGCTTTCTTTAGATATTGTGGCACCGCGACGCTCGCCGCTGCCTATGTATGTCTGCGTAAACTTATGCTGTCCCGGGTGTTCTAGTAATGAATTTTATTTTATTTTCGAATTTAGGTTTTTAACTACATAAATGTGCTAAGCCCGTCTTTTGCAAGTCTACAAAAATATTAAAGACCTCCACCGCCACGATCCTGGCTAACTTTTTCTAAGTCCTCGATCTTTCCCGATCCTATTAAATGATTATTTTGATCATTATGTTAGTTTTATATAACAATATTTTTTTTTCTTTTTTTTTTTTAATTTTATTTTTTATAAAATTTAATATTATGAAGGACGAAGATGGCTTAGTAGACGGGTAGGCTTGGCAGATGGGTACACATGTTCTATAACTGTATGATCATATAAACCCATTAAATAAAATTCAAATCAAAATGGCAGTCAAATTTATCTGGACTGTAAGACAACATTGCTCACGACAATTTTTGACGCAAATATAACTCGTATAAATACGTTATACATACCACGAACACAATCAAAAGCAATTTTAGCCTTCATTAAAACCTTAAAGTGTTTAAGGATTTAGAAAAGGGTCCCTAAATATCCTTACAGAATTTTAGACAGTCCTTGCTCTTTAGTCTTTTTCGGGGAACATGAACCTAAACTGCATATTGAAGGATAGTCATTTTACTTTTTCAAAAAAACATTTTGTTTGTATTTTTTTAAAGTTTGGAATTTAATCTTTTGACCGGTGCTAAATGCTTACCTACATATACAACACTTACTATTTTTTTAGCCCGGTATAAAATGCTTTCCAACTAAGTATTTAGTGTTGCCATACAAGCAAATTATATGCTCACGTTACCGAATTTGCTTATAAATTGCTTACTAGAACGTGCCCCGTTTAATTTTATTAGCTATACTTACATACTGCATAATGTTATAACATTTAAGTGGGTTAACATCACCCCCTTAGGTAGTCCAGAAGTTCCAGATGAATATAAGACAAACAGCGTATCAGTCTGTCCTTGCACATCCACAGGTTCAAATTCTTCAAAATCTACATTTTTCTTTAACCAGTTATAGCTATTATTAGCAACTGTTGTTAAATCGTTGTATAATAATGAGTTATTATGCCTTTCGTTGTCGTATAAAATTATCTTCTTTACATAGCTGAGGGATTTCAATAAGATGTTCTTGTTTTTATAAACAACCTCGGAACAAATAATGTAATTTGGCTTTG
This sequence comes from Apoda limacodes, assembly GCA_946406115.1. NCBI lineage: Eukaryota > Metazoa > Arthropoda > Insecta > Lepidoptera > Limacodidae > Apoda > Apoda limacodes. The sequence goes on from OX291540.1 coordinate 48,121,692, forward strand.
AGATTTTCAATATATGTTCCATTTCATCTGCAAAAAATGGTAGGTACGTTTTAGTTTTTTGTTAATAGTAGTATGGTCGTGGTCATCTTATCCACAGCAAAACGTAAACCTCATATTTCTTGAGTCGCCTGCGCTCAACGGCTTCCTGCGGCTCTTATCAGATCGTCTATTTACCAGGGAGCCAATTCTCACGCGTTCGAGTTGACCGCGAATTCAAAATAAATTACGAATTTAAACTCTTTTCGAACTTAAATAAAGTTAATCAATTCAGGTAATGTCGAATCGTTTGAGACTAGATCTCGCTCTCGAATCATGATTAATTTCGTTCAAAATGATTGGGTTGTAAGCATTAATTCTTTCCTTAGCGTAAACTATATGTTCTATAATCTAAAGTAGATGACTAAATTGTAGGTCAGAATAATTAAACGGGTAGAAAAAAAGACATATTAACAGATATGATATTTTTTTGCTTCTATTTTTTTTTATTTATTTTCTTCATAAGGGTTAGAAACGATTACTTTTACATAATAGTTATAGTTATAAGATATAAAAATAGATATAAAAAAGTAACCAACACAATAAACCACAAATATAATAATCAGTCTAAGTAAACGGAACATCAAGGCAAGATTATATATTTTTTTTAATTTAACATTCATTAATTTTTAGTAATTATGAGTATAATCTCAGTTATTTTTTTTATACCATTAAGTTGGCAAACAAGCTTGCGGTCCGCCTGATGGTAAGCGGTCACCGCAGCCTATGAATGCTTGCGACACCTGGCTTAATATCACATGCACTGACAAAAATTTTAAGGCCCGGCGCCGCTTGCCAGTGCTGCTTAGTATTTTGATAGTACTAGGTGGTAACTTCATGTGAGAAAAATTCAATTAACACCATAACGTCTTCGAAAAATAAGAATAACCTATTACAACAAATAAACACATAAAATACTTAACAAAACAAACAGATTTTTTTATGTCAGTCCAAATACGATCTGTTCAGAAATTATAGCAATTTCTCGGAATAGAGATTTATTTTACAAACTTAGTTATACTTATTATTTCCTTATCAATAATTATAAAACACTTTGTAGTCATCAAAATCTTTTTTAATACATATATTGAAAGAGGTATATAGGTAGGCGTTTTTAAAAAATCTTTAAAACTGTGCAACGGTACGTATCTGGCAGGGTAACATAGTTTACGCTAAAAGAAGATTTAATCTTTAGAACCCAATCATTCTGAAAGAAAATTGTCATGATTCGAATGCGAGATGCACTCGTAGTCTCGAACGGTCCGGACTACTCGAAGCAGTTTGAGCGATTTGCGTTCGAGAAATGTCGGATTCGACATTACCTGAATTGCTTAACTTCATTTTCGTTCAAGAAAAGTTTTAATTAGTACTTTATTTCGAATTCGTGATCAATTCGATCAAGTGAGAATTGCCTCCCAGATATGCTGTCCCTAGCTGCTTCTTCCGATCTGTGGTCGCCACTCGAGAACCTTTTGTTTCCATCGGTTATCGGTTCGAAGAGTGATGCAGCGTTCCCATATACACTGGTTTTCCGCTTTATCTATAGCCAAAAAAGCGGAACAAAAATCTTAAAATTTAGTCTGCCAAATTTAACTTCAGTTTGCTAGCTGTTTATGTAGGCCATGAATTTAGAAAAATCTTGTCATAGCATGGCTTGCTGGCCCCATACACTTAATTTCCAACAAAACGCTCACCAACAACACGAAAAACAGTGAAAAGACTTAATTTAGATCATTTAATCTTCAAAGAGAAGATCTAATTTTTTTTTTTTATTATATATAATTTTTTAGGGTTCTATTATTTTTATGATTATAGGTAGGTTTTACGCAATACAAGTACGGAGTACCACGATCTGCCCTTGACTTAAAATATTATTCGCAATGAAACAGACGAACAGATTTGTTTTATTAATACACATATTATATTGTAATTAGTTCAGTAACCTACACAGTATTCCGGAATGTAAGTTCATATTGTTTGAACAGAGTGTGATAAGACAAGAATTAGTTCTTGTCTCATACTACTACTTACTAACTTGAATTTTGTTTAAACAGTGCCTTTAGTTAACAACTAACTGTGATTTTAATAAACTTTAGCGTTTTTATTTATTTAAAACTAATTGATTGCTAGGATAAGACAATTTATTAGTACTATTATTTTTTCTGTGGTACTAAATCAAGGGCATATCTGTTATTAGAATTGTGTATGCAAAGTTACTTAACTATGAAACACCTAAACAGTTTGACTACAATCTACGATACTTAAAGTATTTATACTTCGCGTAGTTAAAACTAAAATCTACTTACTGTCTCCATATTCTACATTAACAGGAGAGAGTACAGCACCAACGCAAACCACTCCTACAACTGTACTGAAAAACTCCAGCCGATTTTCTGTTAATAATGCTACAGTATCTCCCTTTTGCACACCTATGCGAGTGAGGGTGACTGCGAGATTGACAGCCCCTTGTGCTATTTGGTGAAATGTCAGTTTTTCGTGTGTGGCTGCATTTATCTGGGAACAACAGAAAAAGTATTTATTATTATACATAAGTATTTATTGGACCGGCAGAACATCTTGTAGCAAAATTCAGCAGTTCTCGGCATCTTCTAAGCAACTTTACGGTCCGGTAAAAAATAGGACGTCTTAAAGAGCCCTAGTTGTGTCATACGGTCGGACACGACGAAATTATAAGAGTTCCGTTTTTGCTATATCGCCGTTATGTATGCGTCGTTCGACATGGGTAATAGTCAAAGTCAAAAATTTTTATTCAAAAAAGGGTTTTTACAAACACCTTTGAATCTTATCTTAAAACTTTTTCTGTTTACACACAGTCTATATTACTAAGGGAGACAGGGATAATGTAGAATACCAGTTTATTAGTTGTAGATAACCCTGCATACTAACAAACAAATAAATTTAACGTCTTTGAAATATTATTATATTAATAATTTTATTTTTTGTTAGTAAGCACTAACAAAACTATGAATGTTAACGTGGTTAGTTGCCAACGCCACAATTAACGGAAGGTATTAAGAAATTGTACCCAAGGGTAAGCCAAAATAAATATCGTTGGGCTCCACTTACCTACAGGTACCTATAAAAGTATTAGTAGGTAGTGCACTGTGTTAGTATTATGTGCTATCGATTCTTCATATAAATATTGAACGCTTACCGCAGCTGTTTTGTCACCATGTTCTAACAATTTTTTTAATATAAAATCTCCAAAATTTAAATTGACTGGTACAAACACATCTGAGGCACCGTAAATATAATTAGATTTTTTTAACATTATAATAAAACTATTTAATTATGAAACTGGGAAATGTATGAGTTTTATTAAACTTAGGCAAAAAAATCTGTGGACCGTTTTTCTTTAAGTAATGAATTATACTAACCTGAGCTTGCATGCATAGATAGATCATTACGCAGTCCTATCTCATGTTTATTAGCAAACATACAATTTGCACCCGGTTTTAGCTGTATCCATTACTAAGGAAGTTTATTACGTACAATAAATTGATTGTTATTCAGTTGCATCTTTTGGTATCTTCATATCGGTGCTCCGCGGTGCGTAAATAAAATATTCTCTTATAATTCTAATACTCTATCGGTATTGGTCTTATGAAGAATCACACAAAATTTGAAGAGTAGTGATTTATTACGCAATGTGTTTGAACGACCTATCTAAAGACATATTTTCATTTTATATGTAATACTTGTCCTAAACCATAAAATTAAGATTTTATCTTACCACTGTCGGCCTATTAAATATACCCTATGCCCATATCTGTCATTACAAGAAAATTAAAACTTTGAGGGAACCTTACTGTGATTAGTATTTGCTTGTTGTTTGATAGTTGAAAAGAGCCCACGTATTTTTGCTCCATTATGTATAAGGGCGTTTTTGCTATTTTTTAGTTAATTTTTCATAAGAGAGGTTTTTAATTGTTTTTATTATGTTTTTCAGAACTCAAACACGTAATTTAGTTGACCATTTGTTAAAGTATAATTATTTATATATATATATATATTATAAAACGATAAGTAAATAATAATATTCTTTTTAAATATTCGGTCAGCAAGAAAAGTCAGCTAAAGTAATTTTGACCACATACTATGTTTTTGTTTGTTGTTGTTATTTGCAATATAAGGTGAAGCTAATATTGGTGTACCCAACCGACCGAAGCAGTCCTTCCCCTCGGGCGCACCCGGATACCAGCTTGGTCCGTTTAATTGGGTTCAACGATAGGCTGTGAGAATCCTCGAAGATCCAAGGAGAGAATTTGTCTCCCTGTATGTGATCTACCGCTTGTATAATATGTTCTGAGGCATGACCTCGACATGATGCCCACAGCTACTTTCTACCACCGCACCGATCGTTATCGGCAGGAAATTCAGCCTCACACCTTAGAAATAGTTACTTAGAGTGCGGTTTCGGAGAAGGAGAGTTCGCAGGAGGGAACGCTTAGGTTGTGGAATGAGCTCCCTGCCAAGGTTTTCTCTCTCTTTTCTCTAGCTATTATTTATAATAGCTATTATCCAAGACAGCGTTCGTATTAACCTCGGAAACTTACTGACAAAACAAAACGAAAATTCTGTTATTCCACCTTCAAACATAGCTATATTCTAACTCTAAAGAATCACGATATATGTTTTTCCTAATATTAAGGGCCTTAATGTATGTTGATTTTTGTAAACTCCTTTTTACAATTGTTCTGTGCAAAAAACAAAGTTTCCAAAAGCGGTTAAAGCGGCAAATAAAGTAAATTATTTTTTATTGTCATAAGCTCCAAAATCTTTGTTTAAGGTTAACTAATTTAATATTAATACAGAGAGAAGTAACAAGTATTACTTAAAAATTTGCTGCATTGTCTGTCACATGTTTTTCACAACAACAGAGTTTTTTAAACCTAAATGGTGGCAAACAAGCTTACGGTCCGCCTAATGGTGAGCGCTTACCTATGGACGCTTGCATCACCAAGGGGTATCACTCGCGCAAGCAAATCTTGAAAAGTACAGCTTTTATATTAGTATATTTATAACTATCTAGTAAGTATAACTTTTATATTTATATTAGTTAGTATTTTAATTCTGTGAATTGAGCGGTAACATAATATTAGTCCAAAAAACACTATGGAACGTCTTAGAGTAACATTGTTTACAACTTCGCTACGCTTCTAAAAATATAAAAAACAGTGCAAATTGTAAAGTGAAGTGCCTGAATTTTGCATACGTAAAATATTGGACTCGGAACATACTGTGTAAGTGTTATTTTGGCAAATCACTAGCAAATTCATCAGATTATTCAGATAAATCAAGTAAATATTGCATATTGCAATATTAAAGTACCCACATTCTGCATTTTGTTAGCAGTGCTCAGTCGTTAGTCCCTTAGTCAGACACATTGGGCCTTTTTTAGTGTGATAAATTTATTCGGATTATTTATTGCTGTGCACTTTTGCCGATATTATGGCTTCGAAGTTTCCAACGGATTGGGGTTGCTGTTCTGAACGTAACGCAGATGAAAACTATTTGCTATGTTGAAAATGTCAAAGTGCATACCATATAGCATGCATTTACCCTGAAAAAGGTAAACCAAAAGGCAATAAAAACCTGTCCAAAGAATAGATATTTACAAACTGTCGGGAGGCTACCCCGTATGTCCCAAAGGGTGACAACACTCCAGTAAGACAGACACCGGCAACGGAGGTTACGCCAGCACGACCCAAGAAGCGGCCGGCTCTGTCATCTCCACCGAGCAGTGTTGATTCTCCCGTCACGTGCGAACAAGTGCGAGTAATAATTGAAGACGTCATGACGAAGCATATGACAGACTTTAAGAAAGAAGTCTCCAAGGAACTAGATACAGTGAAGAATGAGTTAAAAAATGTCAAGTAAGCCATGGAATTTTTTAATGGCCAATTTGAGGACATAATGAAGGTACACAGTGAAACTCAAGTAAGTGTGAAACTTCTCCAAGAACGGGATAGCCTTATGCAGGTTAGGATTCAGCTTCTAGACGATAGGGTTAACCAACTAGAACAGAATGCTCGTTGCAAGAATGTATAAATTTAGTGTGTTCCTGAAAAAAAATTAGAAAATTTGATTACAGTTGTTAAGGAGATGAGCAGTATTGTAGGATATGATCTAAAAGATGATTGCATTCTGCGTGCCACAAGGACGGCTAAAATGTAGTCGAGTTTCAACAGTTTGTAGACAACTTTCTGGCCTCAATAATTAAATTTAATAAGAAAAACCCTAATGACAAGCTAAACAGCTCCTATATGAAGTATAGTGGTCCAAAAACAGCTATCTTTGTTGATGAACTGATGAACATCTGTCGCCCCAGAACAAAGCTTTGCATGCCGCAGCAAGACTAGCAGCAAAAGAAAAAAACTAAAAATTAGTGTGGGTCCGTAATGGACGCATATTTATGAGAAAAAACGAGGATTCAGGGTACATATTTGTAAGAGACACGAGTACTTTGGCTAACTTAAAATAGAAATAAATTTTAATAATAGCATGAAGCCGTCTGAACATGTGTTGGAATTGCAAACAGCAAAATGGATTCCATAAATATTTATTACCAAAATAGTCGTGGCCTCAGAACAAAAACGCATACTTTTTATTGTAATTTAGCACTCAGTGATTATGATATAATTATTTTGACCGAAACATGGTTAAATGAAAGTGTTTATGACGCTGAGCTTTTTGATAACCGATATTGTGTATTTAGAAAGGATGGATACTATTCAGGGTTTCATAGCAAGAAGGAGGGTGGTGGAATTTTGATTGCTGTTTCGAAGTGACTATCAGCTAAACGTACTACGGAATGGGAAAGCATGTGTGAAGACCTATGGGTAGTGGTTGATATTGAACAGACAAGGTCAATAAATAAACTGGCAATTTCCGCTGTTTATCTCCCCCCTCCAGTACAAAATCTCGTATTGGAAATTTTTATTGAAAATTGTAACTTAGCTTTAGAAAATCACGAGGGTCATACATGCTTAATTGGTGATTTTAACCTCAGTAGTATTGATTGGAATGTATTATATAGTGGATCAAATTACCATACCTCATCTGTAAATCAGATGGTTATAGATTATAGTTATGTAGCCAACCTCAAACAATGCAATTACGTATTAAATAAAATAATAAGCTAAAGATTCTAGATCTAGTGTTTGTGGACCTGCCCAACTGTAGAGTTACTTCATCTGGCAATACTTTGTGTTCATTTGACCTCCTACATCCAGCCTTAAATATGAATATAACGATAGACAGCGTTAAATACCTTCAAACTAATCGTAACAATCTCAAGTTTAACTTTTATAAAGGTGACTATGATGCAATTAACGATAGCCTTTCCAAAATAGATTGGTGTGAGTATTTAAAGGACTGCAGTGATGTTAATAGTATGTTGGATAAAATTTACATAACCTTCAATGATCTTATAAAGCAACATATCCCTCGTACTAAACATCACAATGGCAAATACCCTCCTTGGTTTGACAAGTCTCTTATCAAACTATTGCGAGAAAAACACAAATTGCGTTGTAGGTTTAAAAAATATAAAAATCCGATGGATGATTTAGCCTATTTAAGACAAAGTAAGCGATGCGAAAGACTAAAACTCGGTACAACAGTTATATTGAGGACATAGAAAATAAAATTTGTATGAACCCTAAAAATTTCTGGTTGTTTATTAAGTCTAAAAAGGGTGTTGCTAACTCATACCCTAAAATTATTACAGACGGTGAAACCTTTGAATCAGAAGGTAGAGATATTTGAAATTTGTTTGCATCGTCGTTTTCTCAAGTGTATATTGATCAAACTCCATGGTCTAATACTAATGTAAGCAGAAGCCAAGACACATCATACTTAAATGATATTAGTCAAGGTAGCTCTAGTATTGCAAATGTTCAAATCTTATTAGACCAGATAGTAAAAGAAATTAGCAATTTAGACGTATCTAAGGGAGCAGACCCAGATGGGATTCCCCCAATCTTCATCAGAAAATCCTCTGAAAACAAAGCGTTAGCCCTATTTCATATCTTTAAAAAATCTTTGTTCCGGTGTTTTTTCCTAGAAATGAAAGTGGCTGAAGTAGTACCTATATTTAAATCTGGCGAAGAAGATATGGTTTTACAGACCTGTCTCAATTCTCTCAGCAATGGGCAAAATTTTTGAATCCATTATCTGCCCACTTGTCCAAGCAGCTTTTTCACCAATTCATCTCGGATCATCAACATGGGTTCGTGAAATCCAGATCTACAGCTACAAAATTGGTATCTTTTGTCGAAAGTTTTGCTGAAGCAATGGATAATCGTCACGAAATTGACGTTGTTTATACCGATTTTAGTAGGGCTTTTGATAGAGTATCGCATCCAATACTTATAACCAAGCTTGCAGCATACGGTTTTACCCGAAAATTTTTAGACTGGACTAGGTCGTATCTAAGTGATAGATCGTATCTTTTTTATTGTGGCATATGTAATCGATCTGAGTTGGTTGGCATACGTTCAGGAGTCCCACAGGGATCTCATCTCGGTCCAATTCTTTTTTACATATTTATAAACGACATGCCCAGTTGTTTTCACTGATCTCCATTCTTATTTGCCGACGATTTAAAAAATACTCGCATAGTAAAGTCTGAACTGGATGTGAAACTGTTGCAAGACGATATAGATGCCCTCTATGAGTGGTGTTGTGTAAACAAAATGAACCTTAATGTTGAAAAATGTTATTTTATAAAGTTCACTCGCAAGATCAATGTTATTGTTTCTGGGTATAATATAAACGGTACGCCAATACGTGAAGTTGAATGTGTTAGGGATCTGGGTATAAATCTCGATATGAAGCTGACATTTGTCCCTCACATGGATAATATTATCAAAAGAGCGTCCAAGATGCTAGGTTTTGTCATAAGAAATAGTAAAATGCTAAAAAAGCCAAAAACCAAAATACTCCTTTATAACGCGTTAGTCCGAAGCATCTTAGAATATTGCAATGTTGTGTGGCGACTACATTATGCTACACACATTATGAGAATCGAGCAAATACAAAAGCGTTTTTTATGCCACCTATCATATATGACTAATATAACAAAACGGGAAATTTCATATGCAAACAGACTAAATTATTTCAAATTATCCTCTTTGCAAAAACGCAGAACACAATTAGATCTCATATTTCTATACAAACTACTAAACCATAAAATTGCTTGCCCCCAACTTCAAAATAAATTCAATTTTAGAGTACCTTTAAGGGCGCCTCGCCAACCAATATCTCCGCTTGCTCCACCGTTTCGTTCAACAGTATTAGGACTAAACTCTCCTGTCCCAAGAATTTGCAGAGCTTTAAAAGACTGTAAGTTAACAGATATTTTTTCCGACAACTTAAATAAGTTCCGCCATCAGTTGGCAGTGAACTTACCAAATTGAGAGTACTGTTTTTAGCTTTTTTAATTCAATATATACACTTATCTATGTGTGTACGAGTACACATGTACATGTGTGCATACATGGATAGCTGAAATTATAAATTTTTAATTTTTACGACTTTGCATAGATTACAGACTCTAATATAAGAATTCCTTTTTTCTATTTTTAACCCCAAGATTGTTTGTTGTTTAATCTTTCGATTACCTACTTATAAATTATATTGTTAATTAATGCTTAAATACTGTCTACCAGCTTTTTCATATTAGTTTAAACTTATTCTTATGTTACTCCTAGATACTTAAGTTTCAATGCATGTAGTGTTAACCTATAAGTAGTTGTGCATTTAACAAGATGTTATACTTTTAGTATGGATATTGTAGTATGCTATATTTGTTTTGATGTAAAAACTGTTGGTTGACCATAAATAAATAAAAATAAAAAATCATCCTCATAAGAAAGTAGGAAAATTAATAAAAAAAAATATTTTATCAAAAGTTCTATTTTTTTAAAATGAACCTATAAACCAATAAAATACATTCCTCAAAGATGAATCCAAATAATATTAATTTTATATTTTGAATACATAGTGTAAGTATCTAAAGTGAAGCGCTGACTTTCCAAACATAAATTTATATAGCAGATCAAACTAGGCTGTATAATATTGTTTCTTAGCCCTTATTAGTCAAGGTAAACTAAAAAAAAACTGTTTTTTATATACGCGCGAATTTATCTTGTTTTATGGGAATATATGTAATATTTAGTGCTTACAAGTGTTTTTGGTTGTATGTGTATGTTTGGTAAGGTTTTTTTTACCATTACATCAATCTCTCAATTATTTTATCCTTGAAAATATTTTATAACGTAATGAAAAACTGAATGAAACCGGAAATATAGTCATTGAGATTCAAGATTTCTTAACACACAACACTTTGAATTTTGTACGTAGTATATTTGAAATCTCAGTCTGTAATAGAATTAAAATCTCATATTCAACCTCCCTGTACTACTCATAATCGCCATATAATAAAATATGGCGTGACATTATGGTTTTCGTATTACGATTTTCGGTCAGTATGGCGTGGCATTATGGTTTTCGATCAGCCTACGCTAGTTTATCATTTTTTACCCATACCAAAAAAAGTTCACAACGCCGCTAAAAAAGTTTCCTCTTCAAAAAATTTTAAACATTACGAAAACATTGAATTAGTTTCTATATTTTTAGAATAATAAATAATACTATTTCTTTAACTTTATGCTTTGATTTTCAAACATAATGTTTCCCACGTTGCACCCCTCGGCCCCCGCCTGGTGATTGCACCTAGGCTTCCGCAAAAAGTATGTTGAGAAACTTTTGTTACAATGCCAAATGTTTTGGTACTCAATACTTTATTATGCGATACTTATACGAATCGATACTTTTAACAGGACATCGAGTAGTTTCTACTCTTTAAATATAATAATAATCTTTCTTGCGAACCGAGTAAGGTTCTGTCAAATATTAACAATCTTTCACCCTTTGTATAATCCTATCGTCCTCCCCCAAAAAATTTGATTACGGGAAGTCGATATGGGTTATTCAATGTCAAATGTTTCATATAGAAAAGGTTTTTTTTTTCATTTTAACACTATAAACATTAATTTAGTTATACGTATCAAAAGTGTATATGTAATGTTTACATAAAAAGTATTTTTTTATCATTTGGGTGATTACACAATTTTTCCGCTTGCAACCATAGGTATTTTCCCGTTCCGGTAATAACCAGGGCAAGAACCCAACACTAGCAGTACCTACCTATCTCATATCTAAATTATTTTGCAGGGGATAAAAAATGCACTAATAGTTATCTTATCAGTTGGTTCTTATTAAACTAGATAAAAAAGAACGATGTAAAAAACAATTTTAAAGTATTATCAAAGTACTTAAATATTTACATAGAGCGCGCCCCGCGTTATCATGTTATCATATTATGAAGAATAAATAGGTAAGCTACACTTCGTGGGTGACTTTACAGTGTTGTAAAAATGTAATAATAAATTATAATGAAACCATTTTAATTTCATTGCGGGTATGGTTTATTTATTGCATAATCCTTATCTACGCGCAGATAAGTAACTAAATTTAACTTTGGTGGGGGCCATCCACAAATAATATTACGCAAACCTCCGCAATTTGGTATAGGAACCCCTATCTCCCCTTTGTCACGTTATTTTTTTCAATTTTCGTATGAAATTTTTTAAGAATTATAAACTCGGCTTTAGCACTTTCCCTATAACGTTCAGTGATCCTACGACCTCTGTAGCTAGCTCAATTCCACTTGAGCATTCCAATTCTTCGAGACACATAGGTCACTCTGGTTTTCGTTCGAGTATCTTAACTTAAGAACGTCTGTGGATTTTTGCGTTCAAGGATATTTATGCAAATCTCAACGCAGACCACCACAATCTCGGGACGATCATTCTTTTTCTAACGGAGACTCAGATATCCTGCCCGGCTGAAACATCATACCTACATTATTCCAGCTACAAACTGGAGCATAATTTTGTGGGTCGCGCCGTATGTTCGTCCGGGATGATATCTGCTGTCGCCGCCATCATCCCGGACGAACATACGGCGCGACTCACAAAATGTTGAAGACAGGTAATATTGTAGGTGCGTGTAGATCACGGCGGCCACACTCGTATCTATGCGTGCCTATACACACGGACGTAGCACGACCTTTTTCGCACCTGAGTTTGACGACTAACAAAGTTCTAGAGCAATATTCCACAGCAGAACTAGTTATTTTCGGAGACTTCAACGCCCACCATAGTGAGTGGCAGGGATATCTGCTCATAAATTTGCTCTGACCTATGGACTCTCTCAGCTGGTACTTTCTCTAACGAGAATACCAGATATAAAGGACCAGACGAACTCCTTACTGGACCTTCTGCTGACTACATATCAGTGGATGCGCCTCTTGGGTCCTCGGACCACTGTCTCGTTCGGAATTAAGTGTCATGCAAACAACCCGATCCATCTGGGCAAACGAATTGGCGTCGTGTGTGGCATTATATGTCGGCAGACTGGCATCTGAATTGGATTTTTGAAGGGTCGGCAACACGTGAGTGATGCCCCTGGTGTGCAAGCGTGCATAGGCTACGGTGACCGCTTACTATCAGGCGACCGTTAGCTTGTTTATCTCCATAGTGGTGTCTAAAAAAACAAAAAAAATGAAGAGGAATTCTAAGTATGCTACTTCCATAGCTCGCTGTTAGAACAGACAGCGGACCGGGGAGGCATGCGGCAGACAGCGGTCTGATCTGATAGACAATGAAATGGAAAGCGATTTCAAGAACATGATAATTGCCGCCTACTTACATTGAATAGAAAATTTACTTAAAGTCGATTTCTATAGTTAGACAAGCATTCCGGTGCCAGGGTTTAGTTACATCAGTCACCATTGGTAGCACGCAGTACTTTTCATGTAGGTATAAATAGGAATTAGCTTAGTTTCCCGCATGCCCCCTATCCAATGTAATAGTTTAGTTTTTGTTAGTAGTATTTACAATGCCGTATTTCTGTTATTTTTTAAGTGAAAACTTTAGCGGCGTTGTGCACTTTTTTGTGATGGGTAATAAATGTTAAACTCGTGTTAGGACACGTGACCTTTATTTACATTAGGTTCGGTTTTATTTTTAGTATATGGCGCTTATGAATAGTACAGGGAGGTTGGATATGGGATTTTAATTCTATGACAGATTGAGATGTCAAAAATGAAAATAAACAAACATTATTATTGATGTTATGTATGTATGTATTTATAATTATAGTAAATAAATATGTATACGAAGTGATGGGAAGTAAATAGCTAATATGTTTTCACTTCTGCCAGCACTCCCAGAGTGCAACCTGTTTTTTTTTTTTGATTTTTAGATCATTGTGAATAGTTTTTTTCCCTATGTGATAAAAGTTTATTAAGTAAATTAATTAAGTATTAAGTAAACTTACTGCCTTTTTGTAAATCTCCACGACTTACGTATCGATAAATCATCGAGCCAGCGGTAAGTACTCTCTGGTCCACCAGCAAATCCAGGTCCAGCAGATTTATGATTTTCGAGTTGTCTTGAATCTTCAAATTATTTGTTAAGACTAATAAATCCAAGGAATCTGTTGCCAGGCTCCTGTAGATTTGAAATGCCAAATTAAACCTTCCATAATATTTTCTGGAAAATTTTCAGAGTTGTTTTTTAATATATCTTGAAATAAATTTTCCGAAAAAGTTTTCCGAGAAAGCATTTTGAGCTTACCTGCACTGCATACCCTAAACCGATCTGGTTTGACAGCGTATTAGTTTGATCAGCCTTTAGAGTCTCCTATTAGACCTAATCTCACTAATCTAGATTGTTGACTTTTATACCTCACACTAGATTTATCTGAAACAACCACCGCATGACACATATTTACGAGGTTTTCTTACTCCTTAGTGTATATTTTTAAAACATCCATCACTTTTCATGAACAACTGCAGTAATGTATGTATATACAAATTTATATATAATAACAAAAATCTACAGATTCGTTTATATTCTTTGTTGATATTTTTTTCAATTATTTTCAGTTTTTGTTCGATGTTTTTATCTGAAAATATATTTTCCTAGTCTAATATTCTTACCTCGTGATAATATTATGAAATAACCTCATAAAAAAAATAATACTAAACTTTTTCAGCCTTATTTCGTACACTAGCTTTTCAGCAATAGCCATCGGGCTATGTTACCTGATTTCGATTAAAGATATTCACTAAATATATATGTTCACTTCACATATCCAGGTCCGCTTAATATATCCTCGGAAATAATAGATTGTCTTAGCATACCACGGAGCGATGATAATAACCACAAACAATAACACTAAAATTGCTCACCTACTAAAAAAAAAGCAAGGATAATTAGGGCACTCACACGCGCACAAATTCGCATTATAACTTATTAATAATGGGAGCGTCGTAAACAAATAAAAAATCGATGACAAAAATGGCTATTTAATTAAAAGCGGCTTTAGTGCTGTAAAGCGTTTTTTATTGAAATTTCTGTACACCAGTATGTTATTGTGTTCGTATTTATTGTTGTTAAATTTTTAATATACATCTTTTAGCTACACTTGTTTTGTTTAATTTTTCAATACTAAGTTCCGGCAAGTTTAGACCTGGCAGACCTTTTGATATTACTAGGTGATTTTTTTTTCTTAACTGTCTACTGCAGTTGGCTGATGTAGCCATTACTGGTTCACCGGACTTTTGGGGCGCGACTTTGAAGGAGTCTCAGCCCATATAGCGCTGGATTGTCGCTCTTGAGGTCGTCCCTTCTACCAGCGTGAGTCTTGGACCCTAAGGTGAGTCAGCACCAGGAGGGGAGTTCCCCGTTTGCCATCAGGTTGGTTTAGGGGTTCAAAGTGCATATTTTTGGGGTCTGTCAAGTACTTCCAGCAGGCTGCGCAATGGCCGACCCACTTTTTTAACATAAATAATCAATGGTAAACTGATGCCAACAGTTAAATTCGTATCAGAAATTTCTCAATTATCATTTATTATGAATTTCATACTAATTAGTCTATTAGTAATAATAATAAAACTTAATAATTTTAAGTTTGAAGATTGTATGAAGATATTACAGTTTTATGATAAAGTTAAAACAACAATTACAGGTTTCTAGTTAGGAACCCCCTAAATTTTTCGTTTTTGCTTTGCTTTAGTCCGAAAATTTCCTTACTCTGATCTGATCTGACTCTGATTTTTAATTTTTTCACCAGAGTTTGTTTAAAAATAGTTCTTGCTGTCATTGTAGCTAGTATAACGGATTGTAATTTTTGTGTTTACTTAAAAAAATGCTTTAGTCAACTTTATCATTATTATTTATAGAATAATACTAGTGGTGATATGTTGTTTAGGCGTTGACTGTACTGTACCTACGATCAGGGCCCGATCTAAGGGGTGGCAAGCCGTTATAATGCCCAGAGCGGCAAAAATGAAAGGCGGTGAAATTAAGTCCGCCGGGCGGTTGAACGGAGTTCTAAATTTTCTCTCTAGAAGAGAGAAATCTTATCAAAATTACCTTGCTTAGCACCTCAACAAAATACTATCTGCTTAAATAATACTACTGCAGTGTCTATAAATCTTAAGACGGACCAACATATTTTATAGAGCCGTCTTCGTCTCATAATTTTCTTAAGCCAAATTGAAAAACGAAGAAATACGTAAATAGGGAACATGAAACCAACTCCTTTGATATGTACTGATTTTTAAATCCAGAATACAAAGAACTTCTCCCGAATTTTTACCAATATGGTGTTTTCTGATCTACCAACCCTCATCGTACTCAATACCCAACAAAGGTTGTTTAGAAATATCCTTTGTCATACTACGCGTCAATTCAGGGGAGTCCCTTCAATATTTATTTTATTTATTAAATTATTTACATTACTATACCTTACGGTTACATATAAACCAATTTGTACAACAATGACAAGTGCAGACACACAATACCTTAAACTAAACCTACAGAGACTGTTCTATATACTTCAGTGCACATTATATATATATATATATATCAGTGTATATTATAAATAAGTCAAAATTGTGTTATTTTTTTATTAGTTCTTCTGAGGGCTCCAAAAAGAATATTCTACTTTATAGACTAATAGTTGAAAGAATCCGTGATAGTAAATTCAGGTCAAATATATTTAAATTTCCGTGATGTTAAAGGTTCATGCTTCGTCTGTCGATTGGCTATCCGCAGGCGGCGGGTCGTCTATACTTTTAATAGTAAAAAATTGTCAAAGTTATATTAGCGATAGCGGTCGCAGGACTTAGATAAAATGCATTTGATTAAATCTGTACAATTTGCTCAATGGACATTTATGATGAATAATTAGTCAGGGTTTTGGAAGAAAATGTCATTCTGAAAAAACCGGTCAAGTGCTAGTCAGGGTTCTTTGCAGTTATTTGGCAGTTTTTTGATAAAGTAAAAGTTTTTAACTTTTTGCTTCAATGGTTATTGGTTAGAAAATTTCCTTAAAAGCTTGGTCCTAATCTTTTTAACTTCTGTCATTAAAAGTCATACGTAGACAACACTAACTCGAGACAGAAAAAATGTCATAAGGAAAAAGAGGCCTATACGCAGCAGTGAGTCGTAATAGGATGCTGATTATGATGAAGATAAAATATACCTACATAATTGTCTATGAAAAAAAAATTCAGTCTATTCAGTAGTTTCTGAGAAATTCTTTAATAGAAATAAATACATATATATACTTACAAACATAGGAACATATATATTCACACTACTTGGTGAGAAGGCCTAGTAGATAACATATGTGAATATTATTCAATTTGATCAATGTATATACAACACACTATCTTTGGTAAAGGGCGGAGAATATTATTTTGCCCGGAGCGGCTAAATAGTTAGATCGGGCCCTGCCTACGATGATTCACACAATAACAGCTTCTACAGTCGGAAGCCTACTTAGTTCCCTAAACCCACATATACAGAATTCAGGTGACTAGAGCTGTAATGCCTACTTACAATAATCAAAACTTAGTTTTAATTATTGTACCTATATAGTACTGCAGCGGGCGGGGGCGTAATGACGCTGCTTCTACCTATTTCTTATAAGGTATCGGGAATCTCTGCTAATGATCAATGGCGTAGCCAGCTTTTAGGCTAGGCGGGGGGGCGACTTGGTACAAAATGTTGTTTTCATACGGCAAAAATGGCATTGTAGGTACTTTCGTCCATTATTATTCATATGGTAACACTCCAAGATATAAGAATAGAGCTACTTCTGCTCTTTATTTTGATACATGACATTTTGGTCCTATTTTTCAATACGGGAGTTAACACCCAGCTGAAAAATTATTGCCAGATCTGGCCAGGTTTATATCGAGGGTCATTATCACGAATAGATTGGAAATTTTCTTGCCTTTCTTAAACGGTTTTCAGCCACCTGAATAGGGGGGTTACGGCAGATAGCACATCCAAACAGTGAGGCAGACTATACAGAAGACGTCCTCGGACATCAGCCCATGCGTAACGTCTCTGTGGACTATGAAAAAGTTGACAGGCAATAAATACGTGTTTAAGATGTCTGTGTGATTCGACAACGAAATCAGTTCAACAAAACAGTTAAACATGACCTATCCAGTTACAAAAAGGAGTAAAACGGGGGATGTCATGTCCTCAAAACTGTTTACAATCGCACTGATGTCTTTAAGTTTGATTTGATAACTCAAAAGGATAAGGTATAAGAAAATATAAACAGCAAGTAAATCTCACACCTACAATTTTCTGACGATGATATTATAGTGCAGTTGGGTAAAAATCATTTCGAAAAAGAAGCCGATAAGCAGGGTCCGCTTAGGAATGGATTTAGGAAGCTTCGTCTCGTCTTTACGTCGTCCATACTGTAGTGCTCTTACCTGCTCTTTCTGGGACAAGTAGTTCATACAATTATCATAAATGCGAAAGTAACTCTGTCTGTCTGTCTATTTGTCTGACATAGGCTACTTGAAAACGTCAATCGTGAGTCGGATCTTACTCTATAATTGAGAAGATGCCGTCGAAATCCTACACCTATAACCGAATTTCGGGCGGGCAAAAGCTAGTAGATAATAAATAAAGCGATCGTGTGTCAATACGGCCTTACATCTTCAAATACTGAGGAACTACTTCTCTTCTCGTGAAAGGTTGGACGAACAGTTGACTGTTAAGGTGGGCACATATTATTTGCAAAGTTTTCTAGCTCAAATGGATGCTCGTTTGTGCCGTAATGCAGGGACAAACGGACAGACATACAATCGCATTAATAATATGTTAGCTATTACTTGACGTTTTCAAGAAGTTTATGTCCTTTCCCGGGACTCTAAGTATCTCCATGCCAAGTTTCATCTTGATTGGTACAGCGGTTTGAGCGTGAAGAGGTAACAGACAGAGTTACTTTCGCATTTATAATATTTTTATTAGTTTTAGGTGTATGTAAGTATATGTATGCATATGATTGGGCATGAATGTAATTATGATGGCGCTAATGCCACTAGTACTATTATATATCGGAATACTCTTAAATATCTGAATTCCTTCACACGTCTGACGATATTTGACAATGAGATTTGACTAAGTGTTTCAATACATATTCCATACTTGTTAGCTGATTATTATCAAAGTATTGTATTATTACTTTAATGAGAACTTCTTGCCAGCTCTTTTTGCCAGAAATTGAGTTAATTTGTATCGAAGATTCGAAAGTATTCTCAGAAATATATTTGAATAAATATTGTTCGATTTGAAAAACGAACGACTGTTGTAAGACGGTGCAGTGTAGTAGCAGAAAATATGCGGGCGATCCGAATAGGTATGTTTTTAAATGACTCAATTATCCCGAAAATATGCCAACCCATGTCCGGCTAGGGGGGGCAGCTGCTTCCTGTCTCTATCAGGGAGCCCTAGAATATATAACATGGTTTAATACCAGCTATATATTCTAGGGCTCCCTGATAGAGACAGGAATCGACCCTCCAAATTCATATAGACTTGTCCGATCTATATTTTACACTCGAATGTCAATCAATATAAAAATAATGCCAAACTCGAAGTTCCGATTGTTTTAATTCATAACACACTGACACCATCTATTATATTTCATAAAAACGCTACGAATAAGAAGGTTTAGGGTCTCAGAAGGGATAAGGGAATATTTTTGAGGTCTGCCATGTACTTCTGGCAGGGTGCGTAATGACAGACCCACTTTTTTTAACATAACTAATCAATGGTTAAACATAACCCATTGGGGTACCCGATGAGGTAGGTATCTTTGCAGCCGGCTCTCCCACTATAGTGAGATAAAAAATCGCACGGCTGCAATTTTTTTGGGTTTCGTGCCTTAGAATACCTCGCTTTGCTCGCTACGCTCGTGGGTTCAATCTTTGTATCCTTCGCTTCCTCAGTATTCAATATAGGCACTCACGCCAAAAATCAACTTTCCATTCTTACATAACAAATAACTATTAAAGTGTTTATTTAGATGTGGTTTGACTTTTGACTCATGACCTTATATTCCTCTAACCTCTAACCTCTAGAGATCAGTGATACAATAGGCACAAGCTCACACCGCGGTAAAGATAAAGCAGTAGGCATCGATGTGCGGCTATACCTATATTCTGCGTCCGCGCGCACGTTATGTTTTTATGCCTACCTACTATGACGTGGTGAAGTAAAAACGTTTGCAATACATTGCGCGCTTTCACACGATACAAAAATGACAAAAACTATAATTTACCTTTTCCGAGATAATCTTTTTTGTAATTTTTTTATAAACTGAAAATGCTACTTTTTGCCAAAGTTTTTGTCACGATGTCCCTTAGACGGGTATAATTTAACAGCAATGTAACTCAAAATAGCGCCCTCGCCGTAAAAATATTATTTTGATCCCTTGCGATAAAATCTACTATTTCATTGCCTGTCAGTGAAGGTGGTTTGGCCATTACAAGTTCTTCAATGATGGCTGATCTCAATTTTGAAGTTCCTAAAGAAGGAAGTCATCACTCTAAATCACCAGGTTCGTATATGGCGAAAAATAAGGTGAAAATGAAAACTAAAGAAAAATAAAATCATTTCCTTATTAAAATCAGTATCAGTCATATTATGAAATAAAAATCAAATAATTGGCTTTCTGTTGTTCTAAAGAAGAAAGATTGTTTTGACCTCTTTATTTGAATTTTGAGACACATTTGCAATGAGCAATTACAGAAGACCAGTGTCCATTACTACTACTTGTGATGGTTGTGGATGCCCTTCGTTTGATATTATTCATGCACTTTATTGCTAAACTAGAGGCTTGATTTGAAGACGCCATAATTATATTGGAGATCTTTTCTGTAAGTTATGTCAATAGGCTTAGGGAAATAATGTTAAAGAACCGATGATCTAAGAAGATGGTGAAGGCCTACGTGCTGATATTCCTAGTCGAGGAGTGTGGGCCCTTAAAGGGAGGCGTTGTTTGATATTCGTAATAATGGGACAAAATAATGGGTCACGAGAAAACATCGGGATTTTTGGCTCCTAAACAAACCCTTTTATAAAAAACTTATGTGAAGTCCTCCCTTTTATAAACAACTTATGTGAAGTCCTCCCATTTATAAACAACTTATGTGAAGTCGTATCACATCGATGGCTAGGTTTGAGTTCGAATAGCTTTCGCAGTCATAAGAGCTTTTTCAATGTGCATTGGTGGGAAAAGAAAGAAATGTAGGTCTGAAAGCCTTTTAGGATTTGAAGATGGAGCAAAATTTTAAATTGTTTATTATTCAATGTGCATTAGTGGGAAAAGAAAGAAATGTAGGAATAGAAGAAGAAAATTGTTTATATTTTTTTGGCTTATATTTATCTAAATTTTAGTCTAATGTGTGATAACTTTTATAATAAATATATTTTGAACTCTTACTAATAAAAATTCTGGGAAGATTAAGAACTTCATAATTTATTAAAACATTGTATATTATGTTATTACCCAGTGTAAGGCTATGTATTTTAATGTAAAGTTGAAAAATTATAAAAGATTAACTGCTGAGTCTCTTGCTGGTTCTTCTCCTTAGAAAATCATTCCGCACCGGTGGAATAAATAAAGTGACGATTTAAAAGTGTTGTTTAAAAGTCTACTTGAAGTTTGAGTTCGAAAAAGCAGAAAATCACTTTATATTATAGCATAATATTATTTATAGTAATTAAAAGAAAGATATGATTTTTTTATTGAATTATTCTAACTTACGTTCGTCATTACAGGAACCTCTGTACTAACTTTAAAGTCTCGAATACAATTCTTATACAATTTTTCATGCCTTATTTTGCACTTTAGGGGATGATTTTCCAAACCGATGAAACACACAAACCTTAATTTTTAACTTTAAGGCCAAATACCAAGTTTTATGCATTTCACTTCAAAAAATGACGGACTTCCATACAAACTTCGAACCCCTATTTTATCCCCTTAGAGGATGAAGTTTAACTGACTTCAATAAAGGAGGAGGTTCTTTGTTCGACGGGTATATTGTTTTATGTAGGTTTTCCGTTAATTATATGAACCAATTTTAAAAATCTTTTTTTATTCGAAATACCTGATGTTGAGGTTGCTCCCACAATCATGAAGTGGATTTAAAACTTAAATTTTTCTTAAGTGAAAACAAATAATTGATGCTACGCCTTTTATGTTGATGATTAGTAAATGATGTTTTCTAGTTTAAGCTTGAACTATATATTTTATTAAAAACATATGTTGAAGCTTAAAATGAAAAATGTTGCTGAGTTGTAAAATCCGTAGCTGAGTTAGTAAATTACGTGGTGATGTATAAATAGGAATGGGATGGTTTAGTGGTTTCTTTGAAATATGGAGGTAGCATTTAAAAAAAAAGGCAATTAGTTTATAGGATGTTTTCACATTTTCCCGAGGCTTAGTTATAAAATCAGAGGTTGGTTTCCGTGGCCAAATAAAAAAACTATGGCTTGACTTATAATTCCCCATAAAAATATAAATAACAGTATCATAACAATGATAATAATATTACAAGGGTAAATTCAACAAATCACAGATAAATAATTATTGTATTGCACTTTCACATAATTACAATTCCCTTTTACCTTCAATATTTACAAAACCTAAACAGTTTAATATCGAAATCATAGTTTACTTTTAGTACTTCTTGCCATTTTTCTTAATTCTCTTCTCAATATTTTCCCACTTTGATTCCTCGGTATGTCATCCACAAAGCGAACACCACCTCTTAAGTGTTTAGGGTTAGATAACTGGAACAGAAAAATAATGTCAATGAAAAAAAATTTCATAAATGCCAATTAAGTAAAAAATAATAAGTAATAAATAAGCCCAGCAAAGGACTAATCTTGACAGGTAATATGAGGCCAGCAAAGCCAGAGTGGCCAGCAATCAAATGTTAATTTTGGTAAACATTGTTAATACACTGAAAAAAATACTTAATTGATAGAAACAAAATCTTATTAACAGCAATCAACTTTCTTAATTAAATACGAGCCTATAAAGCAAGATACTTTAACTTTTATTAACAGTTATAAACTTAAAATGATTGATGGGTCAATTAAGCTGTTTATTTGAAACTAAAAATACTTATTGTAATTTGTATAAAGTCAGTTATTTAAAATTATAAATGTACATTGTTGTCTGTATAAAGCCATTTATTTAAAATCAAAAGGAACATTTTTACTTTCATCAATTATCTTATTTAAAACATAGATTTATTTATTCCACGCTAGGCACAATTATCATAATGTCGATGGTGGCCGACGGGTTTCGATTTCACATCCTGAGTGGTGGAGGTTCTAGACCCGGTGTGTACCAATGAGTCTCCTTCTTAATTTCTCAAGTACATTGAAAATTCACACCACTGACTTTTCGGTGAAGGCAAACATCGTGAGGAAACCTGCATACGTCAAAAAAACCGGCCAAGTGCGAGTCTGGCTCGCGCACCGAGGGTTCCGGGCAAACTTATTATATGTTGTATATTATTAAAAATATTTTTATTATATGATGTAACAAAAAGTTTACGGTTTTCGCAATTTTTCCTTTATCTGTCCTATAAGACGTTGCGTCGTACCAAATTTCAAGATTCTGAGTTCACGGGAAGTACCCTGTAGGTTTGAATTCCCTTGCGAGTTTCGAAAATTTGCGGCAATTTGCGGCCTAAACGGTTGTATCTTTTGATTGCGTTGGCTTAGGAGTTTATTTGTTTCACAGCTCCAAGATTGTCTATTTATTCGACGCCAGGCACAATTAGGTTATTACATTAAAAGCGTCATTTTTTTTAAACTAAACATTATTTATAACTTTTAAAATTTTCGCGTTTCCCAATACTGCTTTAAAAATAAAACGGGATTAACAGGACGCCTCCACTGGAAGCCGAAGATGCCGCGCACCGCCAGTCTTCCCGTGACCAAGGCTGGTGCAACCCAGCCGAAACGTCGGGAAAAAGGTATTTTGCCAAATAACGACGCGATTAATCCCGTTTAATTATTAAAGCAGGAAACATCATTTATTCGCTAAGCACAATTAGGTTATTACATCTAAAGCAAAAAATTTTTGAACTATAAGTAGATTATTGATTTGACGCTAAGTATAAAAAGATATTACATCCAAAGTAACAAATTATCAAAATTTTAGATTTTTTTATTCGACGCACAATGCACAATTAAGTAATTACACCCTAAGCAACAAATTTTCAAAACTTAACAATATTTGTTCGACGCTAAGCATAATTAGGTTATATTACATTTAACCTTCATTCAACGCAAGAATTTTTTAAAACTAAAGATTATTTATTCGACGCTCAGTGGAATTAGGTAGTTACTTAAACAATAAGAATTTATTGAAACCTAATGATTTTACTAGATAGAAATCAGTGTATTGAAATCGAGAATTGTTTTCAGGCTTTGTATATTTCGGCATAATAATTATTATGAATGTATCACTGTATTGAGTATTTAAAGACAAGTCGATATTATTATTTTCTTTTTGTTCGGTAAAGAGTTTTGAAGTAGGTTCATTATTTCTTAAGAAAAACTATCATTTTTACCATTTCCATTTCTTCTATTATTTTCCATTTTAGTTTACTGAGTAGGTTAACACATCAACACACTGTTGACATGTTCGGTTCCATAGTTCTTGTGAGCTCTGTGACAGCTGTCATTGGAATCACGTCTATGAGTTTCATAGATGTCCATAGGGGCCGTCTTGCTCTATGTTAAATGTTTGGGTGACAATATCATACTTTATTTTTGCGTGCTCAAAAGGAGAAATGCTTTATTGTGTACATTATATGTTCAGGTATATAAACATGCATGTTGCCTTGTTTGTTTATATTTGGCGATTCCACTCAAGCATCAAATATGTGCTACGTACGTTCAACACCAGCATTGGTTGTTGTGCGAACCCTTGTAAATCCAAACTGTTAACAAGTTTAGAGTTAATTAACGCGAAAACTTGTTTGATTTAACCATTCTTACAATAGTTTTCTACATCTATGGACAGCATAAACTTTTGTTTACTAAGTCAAGTAAGGTGTTAATATACTCTACACTAAAAACACATTGATTTTTTTATATGAAGTTTTTAATTAACAAGAGGTGGAAGAAACATTTTCAAATTAGGGAGAAGAAAAAAGTACCCATTCATGACCCATTAAGAGGTACACAAGGTGTCTACTTAAAAGTGTCGTGCTTAATTACGCGAACATTAGAACATCATCTCTCTGCGCTGAAGTTAGGATCTATTTTAGCTTAAGTATATTTTTGTAAGCTCATTTTTGTGGACTACTGTTTAGTTTAGGGGAACCAGGGCCACCGAGAGGAGGGGGGGGGGGTGACGGGTGGGTCAAATTTTCGCGCCCGAAAAGACGACCAATGAGAACGCGCTATTGGTTTGTGGAGCTGCGTTCGCCGAAATAGTCGTGCACATGGACACCCCCGGGCCCTGATTTTCTCTCTGCGGCCCTGAGGGCAACTGATTAATTTTATAGGTTAATTTGACAAAATGAACTAAAGTACAAATGAAAAGTCTTACCCTTGCAGCCACGAAGTCCTGCAACTCTTTCTCTGTTGGATTCATGTCTGGTTGTGTAGCGACAAAAGCTAGAGGCACTTCTCCACCAGCTTTGTGTTCAATGCCTACTACTCCAACGTCCCTGACACCGTCATGTTGAAGTAGAACTGCTTCTATTTCTGCAGGAGGTACCTGAAAAAAACAGTATTTATGGTTACTTAGTGATAAGAATTGGATACCCAGAAGTTAAATTTCTTTAATTTTCTCTTATCTAAAGGTAAACGAGGAGTAAAAAAAAATTGGGTTGTGATCTTTGTAAAGTGTACGTACACTTCTGCGCTCCTTTTGATTCTTGCTCTTCGTGCGATATAAACAACATGTAGAGTGAGATGAATAAAAGATGTATAAAAGACTCAGAAAGTAAAAATATTATAATTAAGTATTAATATTGTACCTATGGACAAGGTATAGAATTTAACAGAATTTGTTTTTATAAAATTACGTACAATGCAACAAACTTTTCTGATCTTCTGACCTTGGGTGTTTCGTAGCTTTTGTTGTAAGTTTATACCATTTCAATTTACCTTTTTTGACCTTAAATTTATTTTATGACCACCGAGTCAGAAAAGTTTGTGGCTCTACAGTAGTCAAAATTAAACAATGGGTCGGAGTGATAGCTAATGTGGCATTCAGTGTTGCCAAGCGCAATTAAGAAAACCCTCTTGCGGGTTCTTCTTTTATCAATGTCAACAGTTATGCACAAATCGATATAGCCAAACAGTCATCCCAAAGAGCTTATCCAAAGAGCTGAAGCGTGAGATAAGAAAGCTTGAGTGCTCTGTCTGCTTTGGTCATTACTGCGACCTGCAGATATGAAAGTAAAGAAGCTGGAGTGAACAGGCCAAATACTTCAGAAAGAAAAAAGCTACTCGGGAGCACACAGTTGACATAGTATGTGAAGACATCTTGAACTAGGCAGTACTAGACATCGAGGATAGAGAACATCTTGGGATAGTCAGAATTTTCAAAAGATGAGGATCCTGTTGATGATCATCCGTTAGTTCAGACAGAATATTCGGTGAATCAGCTACTTTTAACCTAAGCCGGGCCAGCATCAGAGGATACACATGCCTGAGAAACACAAACCAATAGGGCTCGCACATAAAATTTTACCCCACGCTAGGATACAAACAGTAAGTAGGAATAGCACAGTGACTGAGTATGTGTAAGAAGATGGTGCCTGGGCTGTAATAAACTAATCTGAACGTTTTGGCCAAGATAATTCAGCATTAGATAATGGATCCCAAGTTTTGTGCGACGACTGGCAAAGGTAGGATGTTGCTGGTATCTAGTAAGACTGGGTTTTCAATCTCAGGGCAATTTTCCTAAGCGTGTCCTTCTAGCGATTAGGGGAAAGAAAGTCCTTCTACCACTTTTTGGTGGTGGTCTGCACACTTGACCACCACGTTGGAGAGGAATACGCACGCGGAGAGCAGGGCGGCGTTGGCATAGAGGAGTAAAATCAAGTGGGCTTGAGGGCAATTCGAGTGGCTATAGCCAGTACGTTCATTCCTACAGCTGCAAGACCTCCCACGCTTTTTCTTTCAATAAGTTGTTTCGCGGAATATAAGAGAAGGAGCCACGTTAAAATCTTAACTAAAATTAAGGCGAACATCAGGGTGAGAGTAAAGGCTCTATGAATCGCCTTCCCAGTTAGGCAATTCTGTTAAAGCATAATAAGCTGTCACAGTGTCGTAAGGGATAAAAAGAAGGACATGTTGTCTGATGGTGTCATTAACACTTGTGGCACCATTGTTGTTTTATGGCAAAAGCAGCACGCTCACTTTTATCCGAATGTTTCCGCATTATTCGGGCTCTTGGATTGGCTGGAACGCGAGGTAGGACGTCAGATTAGAAGTTAGAGCGTGATTTTTTAAAAAGTAATACTTTCTACTTCACTGTCTAGTGCTACTGCTCTCTGAATCTGGGGAGGTGAGGACATGAATCCTCTTCACATCGATGTTCAAAGCAAAACTTTAGTACAGAGGGTAGATTGCTAAAAATAATGTAAATCGATAAGAAACTCCACTCCTTGACTGGTTCTCCTATTGATTTAAGTGCCAGAATAGAGGATCAAGTCAGATCGGTTCTGAACAAAACTATCAAATAATTTTATGTAACTCCCACTTAGGTCAGGTCTTCGCCTGAAAAAATACCTACCTACATCTGGGGGAACCTGCTTACAGCAGCCCTATTAGAAGTGGAAGGGATGATAGACTCCTTTTTATCATCATTATCAGTCTCTAGACATGTCAATGCAGCTTCAGTTATGTGTTGCGATTTATTGTTTTCCACCATAAACAGATTTTCTAGGGTCACCTGGTCAGAATTAAGTCGCAGAATGACAGCGTGGGCTTTTAAAGCTTTTCCGCCTGCGCAGACGACGATCGGTATCGGTGTATTTCCTTACACAATATCAGACGCAATGTTGCGGTGATGGACTCACCACCTGTCACGCAGGGCTAAAGTGGTTGGTGTAAAGTGCTTGTCCGTAAATGTTTATTAGCCATTAGTTACCCCTTCTGGCAATCAAAACCGTGAATATATATAATATCATAAACAAACGGGCGCGAAATCATTTTTCTAAAAATGTATATTCTAGATCAAATAATAGATAAAAGTCACACTGACCCAAATCACTTAACAAAACATTTTACCTGATATCCTTTATATTTTATCAACTCCTTCAGCCGATCCACAATGAAAAAGTATCTGTCTGCATCATAATACCCAATGTCTCCAGTCTTGAAGAAACCTTCATCATCGAAATCTTCTCTCCTGTTCTTGCCAATGTACCCTTTCATTATCATAGGACCCTTTACACAGATTTCTCCATTTTGGTTTGGTCCTAAAGGTTTGCGAGTTTCTATATCCACTACCTGTAAATTAAAAAGTAAGTACATTATAAAAGATTAAAAAATGTCAAACGTGGAAGTACTAGGGGGAGGCGAGTCCGACCCTTCATCCGATTGAAATGAAATTTTCACACACCGGGGAAGGTTTCTGAATTAGTACAACTCTTTGACAATGGTTAGCTTACTGATGATTTCAACAAAGTAGAATCAACGTTCGCCGGGTATCTATCGGGTATCTATGGGTAATATACGTAATATACGGCGGGAAAAATAAGATTGTGCGGGAACACCGCGAGGAACCAGCAAGTAGCCTTCGTAGCCAAACGGTAATACTATTATAATAAGAGTAATCTAAACGCTTTTAGTTCCTTTATGTAGTTTCAATCATTGTTTTAAGGGTTTCATAGATATGTAGTAAAAACTGAGCCTTTGTTGTTTCCTGTCCTTTCTTTCAAGAGTTTTAAAGAAAAAGTTCACAGTTTCGTTAATTATTGAAATTGGACGATCAACCATTTTTTTTTTAAGAGAAGGCAACCAAAAAATACATTATAAACTATTTTTAACTAAAACATTGAACCGAGCTATTATAGGTACCTATCTTTACCTACTTGTCTTTATTTTTTGCAATCGACTTATCGACTTCAAGGTGAATAAAACATGCAGCTAAATTTTCTGTCATATAAGTCTGCTTCAGGGGCTATTTAGTGGATTTAAAGTCAAATTTAAGTTAAAAATAGTAGTTTATGAAGGCAAGGCAAGGCGAGGTTTTTAATAGTATCACACAAGTATATTAATACCTAGTTATGTGCAGTTTTCTTCATTAACTACTTGATCTACTCTCATACATTGGGATTCAAATAAAATATCAAACAGTAAGAAATAGTTTCTGAAAACGATGTATCCTTCTTTTGAATTTTCCATACCATAAATTCGTGATAGCATTTATCATATATTTTTTCTGCTTTCCTGGAAAAAGATTATTAGCCATTTCCGTCGCCACATCTAAAATATCGGGTGGAGTCAAATTTCTTCACATATCAGAAATTTTTTAGCAGAAATAAAAAGAACCCAAAACCTAAGAGAAATTCAGAACAACAAAACGTGTGAATGGCGCCAAAACCCTGCACATCACCGCGTATAAAAAAGGGTAGGAATCTGACTGGTTAAATTTTTGTCTTGTATTGTATTGATGGTATTATACCATTATTTTTAAAATTTTAGTATTGTGTTTGTAAAATCTGTCAATATAAACTTGTTTTGAAAATTATAATTCGAAGTTTTCGATATGAGAGTAGATAAAATATTTTATATATTCTTTCCGACTGAAATAACATTAACGATTTATTATGAAAATTCAAATATTGCAAACTTTAAAGCAATAAAGCTGGAGTCCTTTTTTTTTAACGGTCTAATCTCGGAAAAAGGCTTTTAGCGTTTGACAGCGCTATTCTTAAATAAAACCCTTAGGTTCCAAAAGGAAAAAGTCAGAAAGAACTCTAAGTGAGTAGCAGATTTCAGCAACGGAAAGGTCAGAACAACGTCTGCCAGGTGACCAGGTGCCAGGTGCTAAGCGAGCGGAGCGCTACAGCCAAGCTTCTTATAAAAATCCGTTCAGTTATATGATAATTTATTTTCCATACTTTACGATCTACCTAGGCATATTATGAAACGGCGGATTATACGATTTGCCTGCGATATATATGTATATATATCCGTTGTCTTGTACCTAAAGCACAGGCTTTGCTTAGTGTGGTCAGCACGACGCTTTGTGTAATGTACAAAAATATTTATTTATAAAAATAAAAACAAAACTAATAAAAAATAATAAGGCCAATGAATAATAGATACCTTGATTGTAATTCCATTTACCGCAGAGCCCACTCCCCCTGGTTTTGCCAATTCAACTTCTAAGGTATCCTTGGTGACCGCGAGGGTGGATTCCGTCAGACCGTATCCTTGCAGAACGCCTTCCACTTTAGGAAATCTAAAAATGAATATAATTTAATAGAAAACCAGCTAGTTGCCAGTAATGGTACAGAAACGTGGTCTCTTACTGTTGGCCTCTTAAATAAGCTCAGAGTCGCTCAGTAAGCTATGGAAAGAGCTATACTTGGTGTTTCTTTGTGCGATAGAATCCGAAACAAAGAAATTCGCCGAAGAACTAAGGTTACCGACATAGCTTAAACACTTTTATACTGGTATTTTTGTGGATCTGTAACCGCTTTTCCGTCCGCGACCACAGTGCATGAAACTGTGCCGAAATAGCGGAAACAAAATAAATCTATCGTGGTAAGACCCGTTCTAATTTAATTATTATAGCTCAAACAGTTAGCAAGCTGAAATGTGGCAATAAGTAGGCTACATCGCTCGTCTAATCGATAACCGATGGCGAAGAAAGGTTCTCCAGTAGCAGTAGCGACCACGAATCGGAAAACGCATCGTGGGTGGCCTACTACCAGGTGGAGAGACGATCTGGTTAGAGGCGCAGGAAGTGGATGGGCGCGGGCGGAGGCCTACGTTCAGCACATCATGTACATCTTCGTTGTGGTTTGGTATCATAATTTTTGAAAAAAAAAAAAACTGCATAAGCCTTATACATTGAGCTATTAGGAACTACCACGTACAGTTCGGTGCAAACTTTATGGTGGATGGCCTTGCACTTTGAAACCCGATTGTTTTAAACGAGTGTTGGAAATAAAATAACATTAGGTATCTTCAGCGATCTTATTGCTGTGTAATGAAGTTTACACAACAGTTTTAATTCTGTTTTAAAAATTTAAAAATTTGTTTAAGAACTCTTCTTTAGAGTTCTATGCTTCTAAGATTCTTTATATCTGGAAACCTGAAATTTTGAAAACAAATTTCCGTTATAAGATAATTAAATTGGGGGTTGGAATCAGTCAGTTTTGTAGCTCAATGCAAAAAAATTGGTATTTGGTCTTTAAGATGAATTAGGATTAATGTGTTTCACTGTTTTTAGAAAATCATCCGTTACGGTTCAAAATAGTCGTATATGTATGAGACTTTCAATATTTTTTGTCTAAAGACTTGGAATTTTGCACAGGGTTCTGTTACAACCAAAGTCAGCTATGAAAGGTTTTTGCATAAGAGGATGGTGGTTGAAAGTTTGTTTTGAAATCCATTATTTTTAAGCTTATTGCATAAAAATTTGTATTTGGCCTTGGGGTTTATACTTAAGGTTTCCAGTATTTTAGCTTGTTTTAAAAAATAATCCCCAGAGGGCAAAATAGGGGATTTATTTGTCTATAATTTTGCACAAACGATTTGGTTATGACATACGCGAGCATTTCGAAACAATTTTGCAAAATTCATCTTTTAAGGGGGTAAAATGAAAGTTGGAAGTGTGTATGGAATTCCGTAATTTTTTAAAGCTAAATGTATACATTTTGATATTTGGCCTTTAAGTTAAAAATTAATGACGTGTTTATAAAAAATTATCCCCTACAAAATTTTCGTCAAAGTCTACGCGGACGAGGTCGCGGGCAACAGCTTGTGCTATATGAAACTCTCACATTATTAATATACGACGGCAAAAAAATAGCTCATTGCCGGTTTTACCGTTTCGTTATTTAAATTTATACCTGCAAAGAACAAATAAAAATAACCAGTTTACTAGCTGGCATCAATTCTATTAAAATTGTTTTCAAGTCATTTTGCAAATTAATATCAATACCCAATGAGTCAAAGGATAATAGTTACACAAATAAAAAATACATTTAAATAGTCTACTGCTAACAAAATAATACGTATAATACGTATAATGTATAAACGGGTGGGTACGCTAAAAACTGACTAGTAATTTATACAAAACACAATCATGTCTACACAATATCTTCTATGATAGACCTGTGTGAAGAATACCTAGATTTTTTTATACCCTTAAGGTGGTGAACGTCCTGGCATTGTGGGACGTCAGAGAATTCGTCTGAATACTGACTTTCTTTTTATAGTCAGTCAGGAACTTGCAAACAACATCACATCACAATGTAACATTACTTTTTCTAGTCGTTCATTTTACCTCTAAGGCCAGCGATTTAGACTAATGAGACATATATAAATAGGTCCACCTTAGTCCAGATACACTATATCCCTGCTTGCCATGCACAACGTGGTTTGTGAAAAGTGGCTATCGCCTTATTATGATGTGGGTGTGCGTATAGCCACTATATAGTTATCCCCTTTCTGGTGA
Source organism: Apoda limacodes (assembly GCA_946406115.1). NCBI lineage: Eukaryota > Metazoa > Arthropoda > Insecta > Lepidoptera > Limacodidae > Apoda > Apoda limacodes. The sequence goes on from OX291540.1 coordinate 48,153,891, forward strand.
TTAAAACCTTGAAGATGTACATACGTACCTACATACTTATCGAATCGTGTTTATTATATGACAGACACGAGAAAAGACGACATAACAAAAGAATTTTTTATTTGTTTGTTTTTTCTCTTTCTGGGGAAATCACGGAAATACTACAAAACATACTAAATTGAACTTTTATTGTTTTATATGAACTTAATGATTGCTTAGTTTCTACAGAAATCATCATAAAGTGCATAAGAGTAACCTTTTCTTAACATCGTTGATAGTATCCTTGTGCAGTGGGGCGGCGCCACACATGATATGCTTCACGGAGCTTAGATCGTGAGGGGAATCCCACTTGCACAGCGCCACAAGCAACGGGGGCACCACAATCAGTTGCTGAATCTGAGAGACATAAGAAATATTCAAAATACCGTTTACATTTAAATAAACTTGTTACAATTCTCACAGAGAGGGATTTGTGGCCATTGTCCACACGCGGGCCCAGTGGGGATTGTCGACTTCACAAATGCCTTTTTTTGACATATGCTGGTTTCCTCACGATATTTTCTTTTACCGTTAAGCCAGTGGTGTGAATAATCAATGTACTGCAGAAATTAAGAAAAAGACTCATTGGTACACGCGGGGTTCGAACCTCCGCCACCCAAGACCCAAGGTAAAATCGAAACCCCTCGAACACCAACGACTTATAGGCATAACCTACTTATGTATAACTCGATATACTATATAACTAAGTGCTTTTAGATTTGTCTAATACCACCAAAAACATAGATATAAAAAGGCCAATTTCGAATGATATTTTATTTTCAATTAAAAAAAATATCCGACATCTGAGAATTAGGAACCTATGCCGAGATTGCCAAGCAATGGGTAATTGTCACAAAATATGAGCTAACTGACTACTTCACAGATTCAACTCAGTAAGTTTACTGAAGTCCAGACTTACGTGTTTTTTTAATCTATTTCTACTGTCAGTGTACTTCACTGTACTTTGATCACTATGTCACTGACACGCACCGAGGCCGTAATAGAGCTGCTACAGGCCTCCTCTGCGGACCTCTTCGCGAAGGCCCAGCGCTTTACTAGAGCCACCTGTCGCCTCCTAAAACCGATCCACGAGTCGTGGTCTCCTGCCATTAAGAGCTGCCTACGGCACACCTCCTGTGCCGCACGGATGACGCTCGTTCGTCGAGCTGCCCATATAGGCCGAGCGTCCTTCGCCCTGTGTGAGCGATTTGTCTGGCGGCGAGAGGCTCGAAAGACCCTTTGCTACGCGTCGAACCACAATAGGTTCCTTCTCCCATCGGGTAGGTAGTATGGCGTAGGGAACCCCGAAAGAACAGCCTGGAGGAGGGCTGCATACATGCTGCAAGAGTGCTATGGGAATTGACTTTCGCTCTGTTCGGGTCTTAGATCGAAGAACATTGGTCTGCACCCTATAGGTGTACGCAATCGCTCCATATAGTGAATTCTGTCCTTCTAGCTACTCTAGGCGGGAGAAACTTGTTCACATCGTTCACTTAAATCCTAAGTTGTAGAACTGTGTTGTTAAAGTAATTAGTTGAAATATTAAGGCGAGGATTACGAAGATTGCGATGTTTAAAAATGTGTATAATTCCTTAAATATATAGATTTAATTTCTTAAAATAAAATTGTCATTCTCATTAAAAAATCTTTGATCTAGCTATTTCAGACAATCGATAAACGACCACTTACATTTTACAGCCATTCCTTGATGATAATAAGGGTAGTGGGTAGTGCCGTATATCATGCTCCTGCACGGTGCGGTATTGAATAAAATTTGAAAAAAATGTTCCCGTGGCAACTTTCAATCAGGATATAAGTGCCTTTATGACTCACAACAAACACCAACGCATTTCTAATATTAGTATGGATTGGATATTAGTTTGACTGTGTTCTGGTTGTCCAATTCATAATTAGATGAATCGACATACATAACTCATATAATAAAGCAAAGGAACTAAATTAAATTTAAAATTAATTAAAGAATAAAACTTTGTTAAGTAGGTAGGTCACATTCAAAAATTTATATCTATCTCACGTGATTGAATGAAATCATTTTCGAACGTGCTAGTACTGGAATGTGCGAAAGTATTAGTACTGTAATTATTTATACTAATGTCACAAAAATTTTACGAAAATGTATAATGGCTCTGCGCGCCAGGCTTCCCGATCGTAAGTTGCGGTGGCGGGTGCTGAGGTACCGAACAAGCTGTCTAGAGCTTAAACATCCCCGCCACCCTTCAGCTCCCGGGCGCCCCCTTAAGAGGCAGTACTACGTGACAGAAAACTTGAGTAAAAACAAGAATGACGCGGTATGTAACTGAGAGTGCGTGAGTAGTGCAGCTACATCTCAACATGAAATAAATTTATAGTTCATAATAATCATTGTTATCAAAAAATTCATTTTCTCAGGGTTTTTACCACTATCATGGCAATGCTTCAGCAAAGTTGTAATCTCACAGCATTTTGAACTTTGAAGATTTCTTTGCCAAAACATTTAAAAAAAAACAGTGAAAAGGGGTCACTTTAGGATTTTTTCGTAACGAATAAAAGTTTATTAATCGTGTTTTCTTCACGTTTTTCAGGGTTTGATTCTGAAGAACACAGTCATTGTAGTTTCCCTCGCAGCCTAGTTGGTAGTATAACCGGCTGCTGTGCAGACGGTGTGGGTTCGATTTCCGCACTAGACAAACATTTATGTTAATAACATCTGTGTTTATCTTGAGTCTGGGTGTACTTATGTATGATCTGTATGTATATACAAAAAAAAGTAATAATATAATTTATATTGGTTATCAGGTATTCATAACACAAGCTTAGCTTACTTTGGAGTTAGACGGCGCGGAGTGAAATGTCCAAAAATATTTATATAATATTTATTTATATTAAATTTTAGTCGTACCGGCTCAGTGGTTCCGGAAAAACATTTGCCCAAAAATTAAATTTCATCAATTTAATTTTAATAGGATAAAAGAGTAAAAAAATGATATGTTGTGAACTTATGTTACTTGTTAAATAATTTAACAAAAAAAAAACGCACTTGACTCCCATTATAGTGGTCGATAATAAACAATGAGCTTCTAAGGGGTCGTTTTGGGATGCAAAATCATTATTTTCGTTTACTTTGTCATCAGTCATCCGTTCGTTCTGCTTTGGTGGCAAAAATATCAAAATTTTAGCATAATCTATAACTATGATAACCATACATTCGTATATAAGGGATTGTCATCCTGTTAAGAACTTTATTATATTTTGTCCCGTTTTTCGTTAAAATACGCGTATGCAATATACGATTGTCGCAAATCGTTAATTTAATGAAAAATTGTATTTAAATGGCTGCAGAAGATTGTTTTTTTTAAACTCATTGCTAATCTCGAGAATTAGATTAGATTAGAGACCTTAAACGTCCCCAATCAGTTCCCAATATTTATGGCAACCCTCTCAGTAACAAACAGTCATGCGTTCGTTTACGATATTCTTGTTATTTTTGTCACTTTTGCCACCGAAAAATTAACTTTTGACCTATGTCTGGAGGTGGGGTTTTGATGTTAATCTGTCAAACTGCCTATACATATTCATTGTTTATAGTATTGTTTGTTATTCTTATTATCGTAGTGCGTACGATAAGCGTTCGTTTAGCACCCAAAAATGTTTAAAGCGACACGAACGACAGGTGTCGGTGGCAAAGCTGGTATTATTAAAAGTGTGAAAAGTACTTAAAGTGGGACCTTTTTATCAAAAAAACAAAGTAAACCCAGGACCTTTTTATCGAAAAACAAAGTAAAAGGTCATTGATGATAAACAAACAATAAAAATGGCGCCGACAAACTCAGGTGCGGTGTCGAGTTTCAAGTAGTATTTCTTGTAAACAGCATCTGTTCATTGTTCATAGAATGTCACCGAGAATGATTGTTTGTTTATTTTAGTGGTCGTTGATCCGTTTAGAAATTGACATAGAGCTGTTTATACGAGTTTCAACTACATTTGTAAAAAAAATCATAAAAATTAATATGTGTAAAACATGTACTACTACCCTTTATTACTATAGGTGATAGAAAAATATATTCATTATGAAAAAAATCTTTTACAGAATCTAGCTAAGTGGTGTCCTTTTTTTATGATTTTTTTCTGAAGTGGTGTAGAATTTTAGCATGTTTTTTAGGAGAGAAAACTTTTGCCGTTCATTTGAATAACACTGACTTGGTTCCCACCAACTTGCCATTTAAGCGGGGTATTATACTTATAAATAGTAGCGTGATATGTTTTCTAAATTTTAAAATGGAAAAAATATAATTACTCCTTTAGATATCTGTAAAAACATAACGAAAAAAGTTCCCGACCCTATCGTTTGACAATTTTTAATCCATAACTCCTTATCTACCCTTGTAGTTTGCTTTTAAGGCAAATATTTATAAAACTCATATCAATAAAGATAATTGTTTATGATGTTAAAAACAACTTATATGTTCAAAGTCAATTTATCATTCAACGATAATATTATTGGTATAATTATTATCAGTAATGCAGCCTGGCCGACACTAAGTGTCTTTGAATAAGCGTCAATATCGTATCCTAACAAAAAATACACCATAAGCATAATTGTTTACATATCTTTTGTACTCGTATAGGACAACATTTAAAGCCAAGTGATTGATTAGTGAAACTGATTAATGTTTCGCTGTTCCACAATCCCACTGCAGGTCGGACCTTTTTTTCTTTGAAATGTACATAGTTTATCTCGTCAAGCTAGTGTAGGGTTATCACACGTCCCGGCCCGGTACATCAGGACATTGTCACCGGCTTAGAATTGGAGTCCTGGTCGGGGCGTATAGTGGCTTACTAGCGCCACCATTACATATTTGTTATTATCTCTTCGAAGAAAGCTAATTTATAAAATCCAAATGTTTTACACACATTTAGGCATTTATGCTGAAAGTGGCCGTTTTTTGTAGAAATGCCTACTACAATTCACAAATATATATGTATACTACAAACATTGAAAAATGTTTAAAAATAGTCAATGACCAGTTTTATATTTTTAACATTTAGATTTTTGTAATTCGGTTTTTTCGTGGCGCTAGTGAGCTTCTATATACCCATTAAATTACTAAAAAATTCTGAATCAGGACTATGTAGCGACCGCGTTTATATGTATTTAAGTATATTATCTTGTTATTGTTTTTTTTATATTTAAAGAGGCTTAGAGACGACAAATTAGTTTGAGCTAAGCCCATAGATTTATTGCTTTGAGAAAAGTATGGTAGTTAAGATAACAACTTGCAGAGTGCAACAAACTTTTCAGATTCTCTGACCTTGGATGTTTGGTTGCCAGTGTTATTGTAAGTTCACATCATTTTAATTTTTTTATTCTGACCACCGGGTCAAGCAAAAAGGTCAGTATATAGACTATGGCAACCCTAATAAACTAGTATCTAATTGAGTGTCAAAGTAATGCGAAACAGTAAGAGACAGCGCGAAACTAATTCCATGCAATTAGTGCAATGACAATTATGTTAAAAAACTCATTGTTGCCAGCTACAAAAGGCATTCTTGCGAAAAGCTGCTAAAAGTTTTGAAAAAAGGGTAATATATATTATTATATTGTTGATAGAAATCTCCATAATTTGCGCCGAAACAAATGCATTATAATATTAATGCAGCCGCCCTATTGGTATGTAGGTAGTTATCAACCTTAAATAAATGCGCTATCATGATGATAGAGTACAATGAATTCGATAACCTATCAACATTTAAATTAATATTTACCAGTGAAACTGTACTTTGAACACTTTCCGAATATAGGTACACTACAACATCATAAATCAATTATAGTTTTCAATCCATCATTCATTTTCTATGTAGCATGCGACCCTCAGTGCGCTAATCTGACACACATTAGATGTTTTTAAGTTTTTTGCTATATCTTTCTCCAATAAGCTAGGTGTATACCGAATTATATCAAAACCTGCCCTGTTAACTCTCGGTGTGCTATTTCGACTCATGCTTGATCATGAGAATCGGTCAGCAGTGAAAAGATAATTGTCGGACTGAGAGAGACACTTTCGCATTTATAACATTAGAATGGACAGGAAGCGTCAAAGAAATATTCTATTTCAAAAGTGGTAGTAGTGGTAAATTGAAGTGTTTAAATAAAGATAATTTTCTATTAAATCATTATATATAATTTATTTTAATGTATAATATTATACAGTCATAGAAGATTATAAATATTGACATATATATGTCAATATTTATAATTTATTTAAATTTCTAATATTTAAATGTGTAATGTATGTATTTAGTTTCAATGTGTAATTTTAATATTAATTTTATTAGCAATAGTGTCTAAGTATTTACTAACAAAATGATCCATGGTGGTCGAAATAAATGATTTATTATTATAATTATTATTGAAGAAGAAATAGTGTTGGTTTACTTGGTCCTTATTGTCAAATCAAATTGTAACGTGCCGTAGGGAACTTCGCTACAAATATCATCACAATCAAAATTATTCGATTAATTAATTTTCTATTTCCGCAGTCGTAGACTGTTAAGCGGCTCCGCCCTCCCTGAATTTGGTTATCGGCATAGGATTCTTACGGCAACTCTTTGATTATATATATATACTAATGAAGTTTTATCCCAAACCGTCCAGTGGGTGAAGCGTGAATGAGTAACAAAAATCCAACATTTTACATTTATAATATTAGTAGGATACAATGTGGTCCAAAACATGTCGAAAACACTTACCTTGTACTTCTCTATAGTGCTTAAATAGACTTCGAAGTCAAAGAAGGTAAGGTAGACCATTTGCTTCCCCAGAGAGAGTATGCCCAGACAACCCATGAGTCCCAACGCGTGGTACCATGGGGCAATGGTCAGAGAAACTCTATCAGGGTCAGCTAATTCGAGTGTTTCTAACATAACAGGATCAAATCTGGAAAAAGGCTTGTGTTGTACAAAATTTAAAATTTAATAGAACTAAGGTTTGTTTTAATTATTATTTTAAAATTTAAAAAATATTTTAAGATTTTGCAGTGGTAAATTTAACATAGAGCAGCGTTTCACTTGATTCATTTAGGCGACTTTCCAAATCATTTACTTTGAGTCGATATATTTTTCGGCTGAAAACCGCAGCAAAATCGATTCAGCCAGTTTGGCTGAGCTGAGATAATCGCGGAAAACAAACATACGGGTCAAAGTGATAACTACCTTTTTTTGAGTCGCTTAAAAAAGGGTCAAGTGCGAGAGCGAGAAAATCAACAACAAACCAACAGTCCGTAAAGGTTTTTTACATTGACAAAAGAGAATATCAGCTGTTTCTATGACTGTATAAATCCCTCACAAAAAAATTGTTAAGACAATTAATTTAAGAACTATACATACGCGCTAAGTAAAGTCGCCAGCACATTGAGATGTGTTATCATCACACCTTTGGGCAAACCAGTCGTTCCTGATGAATACAGTACGAACAAAGTATCAGTTTGACCTTGGACATCCACTACCTCAAACTCTTCATAGCTTATATCTCTGGTCAAACCGCTAACATCAGTGTTTAGTCCAGGAAAGGCAAGTTCTTTGTACAATATTGTATTCTTTAACTTATCATCGCCAAAGAGGAACACTTTTCTTATGTGTTTTAAGGTTTTCAACGTTTCTTCGTAAATTTCGTATGCCAATGGAGAACAAAATATGTATTTTGGTTTTGATATACTCATCACGTGTTTTATTTCATCTGCAAAACAATGGAAATTTGTTAGTTAGTTAGAGGTACATTAGTAAATAATACACACAGAAACCACAATTTGATTCGAGACCTGAAATTATCATTGTCTGAATTTTAGTGTAGGACAACTGGTTCATACACAGGCTGATTCATTATCGACAAGGATGGTGTTAGACATGTGTAGCGGCACCACAGTTCTTCAACATATTTATTAACAAAAAAATGTCTAAAAACTATTATAAAAATAAGTGAGATAATGGGCCTCCTCAACAGGTTACATATGATACATTCGATATATAATTCATTCAAATGGAAGGGTTCAACCAGAGGCGGATTGCCCTAAGGAACGCTGGTGCAGCGCACTCCGCTAAATAATAATCTACTTAATAATCAATATGTTTTTAGACTTTACTTAAATTCATAAATTATTATGCTTTGATTGTTCTTTATGTTAACATAGTATTTCACTAAATACACTTCGTACATACACGGTTAACTTAAGATTTGGTGTAGAATTGCACTGAGAGAAAATGGCGCGCTAGCAATTGCGCTCCTGTGAAACGAATTTCAGTACAGAGACTAAGAGCTAAAACCAACGAGTGTGAAAGAGAAGATTCGACACAGTCTCATACGTGAAACAGAAGATTTTGTATGAGAAATTTGCAAAATGTGGAGCTACATAAAGTAAAATACTGTTGCCAGCTTGACCCCGCCTTCGGTCCGGCCGGCGCACTTATCACAACAAATGTTTTAGTTCGTGGGCGCGAGTTTTTGATTATCAGATTAAATAAGTACAACGGTTTATAATTTTCTAATAAGTAGGCAAAATAGAATGTGATTATTGTGATGTGATCAAACAGTGTGAAAAGATTTTAGTAATTCAGATTAAAAGCAAAGGGTCACAAAAATGTGGCACGATAACATATTAAGCGCGACGCCGCGCGTTTGTAAATCAAAATAGGCAAATGAATTTTAGTTACTTTAGTTTGTGAATAGTGAGTTAATAGAATAATAAAAGGTGAGTATTTGACAATTCCTATGTTTTTTAGTGAATACCCATAAAAAATTGTCACGAGCAACCTCTGGGTTCACGTGAACGTAGCTATGTGCATGAGACGGTGGTTAAGTTTTTTTAAAAAACCTAACTGGCACAAAATGCAACCTTATAGTGAGCCTAGCGTCAAAATCCTGGGTCTTTGGTGGAAGCAATAAGAACAGAAAAAAAGTGTTTTATACTTTTATAAGCCTTCTGAATTTGTCTAAAAAGTACGTTGGCGGTTCCACATACAAACCCCATGTTAGTTCCTGTTTCTGCACGTCATGCGCCCTGCCGCACACTCGTCATGACCCTCGTCATGCCTACCTCTCCCTGTATTGTTGGTTTAATAGCGCGAGTCAAAGGACCTAGTACTGAGCGTCGCGGTTAATTGCGCAAATAGAGCAGTGTATGTACAGAGAGTGCAACATCGCGGCAGTAGAGCGATGAGTAGCGCGCGATGTAGTGTGGCAAAGGTGTAAAGATCATCAAAGTAAATGTTGGGAATGGAAAAATGAATAAGTAGAATATCTATCTCATAATATTCTAATTCCACTTATATTATTTTGTGCCAACGGAAGCTTTTATAACTTACCTTCGCACGGAAAGGCATGATTTTATCGTGGACGTCTACAGCATCACGATAACGTAGTAAAAGGAGCCTATTTCCGCAAATCAGGCTCAAACCATAGACCCCATACGACTTGATCATAACATTATTGAATTTATTAATGTTCTTAATTAATTAGATCACTCCTTAAACTACATATTTCAGTTTAAGTTAGACTGATTAACTACTGTTTCTGAAGCAAAGGATGAAAATACTAGCATTTAGTACCTAAAAGTATTAATAGATAAATGTGTCAATAATCCCTCTTATATGTAGTAAAGATAGTAAAATACAAAGAAATAGATAAAGTAAAGTACTGTAGCAACACCCATCAACGTTTTAAAGTCCAAGTGATACGATATCACACATTGTATTAGTCAGATCATATAGATTGTACACTCGTGTTACGATAAAATATTATTATCTAATTGAAATAAATCATATGCAGATATTAATTATTTGATATTTTTTAATTATTATTATGAAAAACAATTAAAATTGCCAATATCTTTTTACGATTGAGTAACTACTAGTTGCGGTACTTACCTATTAGTAATAATTGTTTATATTTTATTCTATTTGGGGTACGTAACAAACTGTTGTCGCATTTAATCTTATTCCCTAAAAAAAACTTGTCTCAAAATATTGTTAAAATTATTGCGAAATCTTCACCGTTATCCACGATTCAGAACGACTTATGTTAGTCAAGTTTTCTGCACAATAAATAAATACATTGTACCATATAAAACGTACAAACTTACTATATTTTTATGCATGAAGGTTCAGCATACATTTCTTAGTAGAATATAAGTTACTGAGAATAAAAAAAGCTTAAATTTAACATTATATTATGGTATGGCGTATACCAGTTGCGAACGTATAAGTGGTTTAAATAAAGAAAATGTAGTGCAGAGGTTTACTCAAAATACGAAGAGTATCGTATTACGAAGCTGTACAATACTCTACATACAAGAGCTTTGTCGTTAATAGTGCCATTAATATTGTGATGATCGAGATGTAACTTCGAATCCAGAAGATTTCCCAGATTTCTTAACAACTGAACATGTTTCAAATTAACATTTCATAAATTGCATTTTTTTTTAAACTTATCGTATGGCATTAAGATAGAGCTTTAAAAGGTTTTTTGTGCCACCTTTAGGACATAAGAAAGTGCGAGTTGGAAAAGTAATTTTTAATGTCGTTAAATTACCTTATTGTCGATGTGTTGTGCAGTACAGTCATGTACTGTTACATGGACTTTGCCGGTTTTTTAACATTTTTACCTTGAAATTTTGCTATATCCAATAATAATACTAATATTTACTGAATTTCATAGCGAAAGATGCAATATGCACATAAATGTATATATAAAATGCTATAAAATAGTTTATAGTAACTATAGTTTATAAGAAACTTGGAACTTTTTCGAAACCCTAAAATAGGCAAGCGGACGAATGATAAGAAAGAAAGACTGGAAAACTACAAGGGTTCGATTTTTACCAGAAATTTACGGAATCCTAAAAACAAATTTATTTTTACGTTTGATACAATAAAGGTAATTGTAAGTACACAAGGTGAACATGAAGTTTTATAGGTAACTAATATTTTATTTAAGTTTCCAAAGCGTCCTCCTCTGCTACTGCTTTATATATTTGTGTACTATTTAAAGTTAAGCTACGTCGAGCAAGGCATAATTTTATGAGCTTCTCTGTACTTCGAAAAGCAAGTTAGACCTTCGGTTCTGGCTGTGCTGAAATAATAGCAGTCTTTGAGCCAAGTTTGGCTCATGGGCGGTTTGAAATCTGTGACCGTTGAGTGGCTATTAAGTCGAAGATTTTTACCAATACAAACTAAGCCTGCGTGGATTACTTGTAGCCTAAGCCTCCTTCCTCCAAGGTGAGGCCTGCACAATGAGGGAACAACAAGTTTTCATTAGATGTATGCCAACTTAACATTAGTACGATTTGAAAACGGATCAAGAACGACTGCAGTAAGTGAGTTAACTAAAAACATACCAGTGGTGTATCCTATATTAATTGTTGTTACAATAGCTCCAGTGCAAGCTAGTCCTATAACGGTGCTGAAAAATTCTAATCGGTTCTCTGATGCTATGGCTACCACGTCTCCTTTTCGTATGCCCATACGTGTGAGCGAGACAGCTAGATTCATAGCTTGCTGTGCTATTTGGCCAAAGGTTAATGTCTCCTGTGTTGCTGCATTTGTCTGAAAAGAAAACATTTGATTAAAGATGGCAGATATAGTATTTATGTCGTTGGAATGCATAGAAATGGAGACCACGAATCTGCGGTCTTTTGTGTCTTTCTAACGTTTTGTTTCTATTTTACAGAAAAGAGACAGGTAGTTGCAGCATATTAGCTTTGTCCCATTCTGAAGTGTGGCTAATTTTGTAAGGTTATTGCGGAATTCATAGGACAGATCAAAGAGAATATAATACACTACGTTACAGATTTCAAACTCCAAGCCTATGTTGGAATCACTGTGCAGCAGGTCATTATTGCGCAATTTCAAGACAACCTTTCACAAAATTAATGCATTATAGCATGGACATAATATAAGTTGTAACTATGGACATGTCTGTTTTGTGTTTGGTGCTAAAATTGGAATCAAACGAGGCATAGCCATTTAAGTTAAAAGAAGAAAAAGGGTGCATTAAAGTTTTACGTATTTTCTAGTAGAGAAGATGTCTTTTATAAACCGGGAAAACTAGAACATGATCGGAAGATAGCTAAATAATTTATATCCATACATGAAAATTACAATAATATAATAAAAATTAAACTAAATTATATCAAATTTTAAAATAAATAAAAAAAAGATTAAATAAAATTATGAATAATTAAGATAACTTAAAAATTAAACATATTGTATATATAATACTGGCAGCTTTGCCTTGCTGCATCAGCAAACTTATTCTTTGAGCGAGGTATGCTCCAGCTCTCAGGTCCCCAGACGCGAGAACCAGTTTTTAATCAATTATACAGATGTACCTATATGTAACAATCAAAACCACTCAAAAGTTCTTTTGATTTAATAATATTGGTTTTTAGTGCTTTTGACTATAAAATATTGGTTAAAGGGAGTTTTGACCGAGAGTGTTAGTAAAAATCACTTATAACGGGATGTTTAATTAAAGGGTTTGCATTTTTGTCATTGTCATAAATAAATTAATATTAATTCATATTATAAGAAATACCTTAATTTGTTAGGGTTCCGTACCCTAAACAAGACCTCATTACTAAGCCGACGCTGTTTGTCTGTCTGTCTGGCCAACCTTGAAAAGACTCTTTTGAAACCTAACGGGGATAATGCTGGTATTTTCATAGAATCAACAAATTAAAAAGCAAATATTGAGCACATTAACTGCGGGATTTTTTTTTTGCGCATTTTTATGGGGCTTGCAACCAAAAAATCAAAATGCATTTAAAGTTCTTAAGATATCTTTTTGGCAAGATTTACATTTTACGAGTGCTTGGCTTCCAAAGTAGCCAAATTGAGTCTCCCTTCGTCCTATTTTAAAACAGTGTATTCTAAAAAACCGTCAAATTACAATAATAAACTATAGGTATGTACACTTAAATACTTTCAACAAAAATTATTTGTAATAGAATCGGTTTTGAAAACAATTTTCACTCTGCGCAGGTATTCCAAAATAAATGCGTGAACGACCCGCCGGTTATTATTTGATATTTAAATAATTTTCCTAAAATTTGTTTTGTCTGGTAAAAGTGTAACATTTGAGCACGTTTACACAAAAAACAATTTGTTATTGTACGAGGCCTAAAAATTGCAAACAGAAGCGTACAAATCTATACATATAAAATGCTTTGTCCTGATTGACTGACGGATCAACGCACAGCCCAAACCGCTGATCATAGAGACCTGAAACTTGGAGGGTATGTTCTTTGTATGACGAGGGCATTCGATAAGAAAGGTTTTTGCGAAAGGGTCAAGTGCGAGTCGGACTCGCGCAATAATGGTAAACCGATTGTAATGAAATTTTGGTAAGTTGTTCTACACACACCGGGGAATATTTCTGAAAAAAGAGTCAAGTGCGAGTCGGACTCGTGCAATAAGGGTAAACCGATTGTAATAAAATTTTGGAAAGTTGTTATTGACCCTCCGGGGAATGTTTCTGAGAAAGAAAAACTGGTCAAGTGCGAGTCGGAATTGCGCAATAAGGGTAAACCGATTTTAATGAAGTTTTGGTAATATTACATTATCCTATTAAACTAGTCCATCGCATCAGATCAGTGCCATGGCACCGAATTATTGTCCCGGAAGTTATGCCCTTTTATTCTATGCCCCACCAGGCCGTGTTTGCTTTTATTCAGTTTTCATCCTACCTCCGTATATCTCCGTAACCTATATCCTGAACTTAAAGAATCTGTCGGCCTCGACTACTCGTGTCCATCATGACGATCGGGGGACGGTAAAGTTATCGTCAAAAACATACAAAGTTACAAAGATATAAACTCTTCAGCTTCTCACCACTTCTTCGCTTCGCTTCACTCGCTCCATCAATAATAGAAAACAAATAATTAAATTAAATACATTTGTTATTGTTATTGTATAAGACTATATTATTTCCCCTAAACAATAATTATTCAGCACGTATTTCAGCAATCGTTTTCTGCAGTTAATACTTTAAGCATTGTTAAAATAACCGTATGATGTTCCTAAGAAAATCGCAATGAAACGTAAAAAGTTTACACGTGCTTTTTCTAAAAGTTTTCAATAACTTACTTAACTTTCGTAAGTGGTTTTGACCGATATTTCAGTCATAAGCGGTTTTGACCACATCGTCTGCAGTTAAAAATCCTTTTAACTGTCTTTTGCAGTCAAAAGTATTATTACTACGAAGAGTTATGACTGTAAAATAATTATTGCGAAATAGCTGATAATTCCCGGCCCCATCTTTTGACTACGTTAAACAACCAAGGTGGCAAATGAGCTTACGGTCCGCCTGATGTTATGCAGTCACTGTAGCCTGTTTGTTTCAAACCGTTTGTTAGAAGTCTCAATCCATTAATTTTCGTTTAACATTTTTTTTACCGGTTTAAAATAGTGTTTTGGACTATTATAAGCACAGCCTGTCGGTCTGTCTGTGCGTATATCGGACTAAAAAGTTTTGACACAGAACCACGTAGCCATGATTACCTATGTTTGTGTTATGCATATAATATTTGACACATAATATATGTAAGTCATGTACCTAAGAAATTCTAGGCAATTAATTTAATTGAAATATTTATATATTTATTGTAAGTGACATAATTACATAATTCTACACTCCTCTGCGATGAAATTTTGTGCCGTTTTTTATGACATTTTTTCTTTAAAATGGTGAGAAGAAAAATATTATTTAACCCTTATTATTACTTTTTAATTCTTTTACCTTTTTAAGGGTTCCGTCCGCAAGGGTATAAAACGGGACCCTATTACTAAGACTTTGCTGTCCGTCCGTCTGACTGTCAGTCACCAGGCAGTATCTCATGAACCCTGATAGTTAGACAGTTGAAATTTTCACAGATGATGTATTTCTGTTGCCGCTATAAAAACTAATACTAAAGAACAGAATAAAATACATATTTAAGGGGGCTCCCATACGACAAACGTGATTTTTTTGCTCGATATTGATAACAACAACATGTAGACGCTTGAAATATTCACAGAATATTTAGTTACATATTCGCTTTAAAAATAAATAATTAAATTAAAATGAAACAAATATTTTATGAATCCCATACAAGACGCATGATTTCTTTTGCCTTTTTTATACGGAATCCTTCGTGTGCGAGTCCGACTCGCACTTGGCCGGTTTAATTAGTTATGTCAAAGACTATATAAGAACACTTGGTTTTGTTTAGATACTCCGCAAGAGTCAGTTTATTTATGTTATTTATAACTATATAATATACTATAATGTATATCTAGAATATAATGTACTAGCTTTGCCAGCGGCTCCACCCGCCTTAAAGGTTATCGGCGTAGAATTCTTACAGCAACTACTTGATTAAAGAAGTTTGTTATAGCAAGCTATAGTTGCAGCTATAGTTTCTTCATTTCGTAAATTTTCTTCCCCGGGACTCAAACTATCTCCATGCCTCAACCACTCTAAATACGGTTATCGGTGTTGGATTTCAACGGCAACAAACTATTCCACTTAGTTTAGAAGTATCAATTTAATAAGCGATTGGCGTTGACAGTATTCTCATGTAAATTATCACAAAATAGCAAAAACTGACTAAGATATAGACAATCAAAGTTTTTGGTAAAATGCCTGACCCGCAAAACGGGCGAAACGGAGCATTTTACATAGAATTTTGGCTCGCATTGCGCATTGAATACATTATTTCCATTTCCATTAATGTATTTATCCAATACATATAAACCAAATTTTGTCATATACTTATTATGGTACTGTTGAATTGGATCGAAAATAATTTTTACATGGCCCGAGTGCAAACATTTTTTGCGTAAAAGATTTTATCTAAAACTGATAAATAAAACACATTAAGGTAAATAAGCATATAATTAAAAAAATCGTACAAAAATGTTTTCGGCATATTGCATATAAAAAACTTCTAGCTTTTTTTTATATAAACACCTGAATTTTACGGGAAGCAGACTATATATATAATAGCTCTTTGGAGGTGTATTCCATTCCATGTCATTATCGGGTTAATTAATTTTAATAATGAAACGAAAACAAAAGGTGTCATTATTTTTGTTCTTTTGTGCTTGGCACCGAGCTCAAACAGATCAGTTGTAGGTAGGACATAGGTATGATAATATTTTATTTATATTAATACTATTAGGTAATAGATTAAGTCAAGAACTGTCGCATCGTTCTGAAACGGCAAGAAACTCTTCAGCCCTCGCCTATTATTATTTAACTCTAACTAGTCGAAGCGCCCGAGTATATTAGTGAACCTAGTATACCCGCGCGCTTGAGTGTGTGTGTGTGTGTGTGTGTGTACTAAACTGTGTAGTGTTCCGTCGCTGCCGACGGCGACGTATTCTGTATATTATATTTGTATAAGCTGTGTACGCGGATGCGGAAGGCGCTTGAGCTCTGAGCCTGCTGGTGATACCATCATCTGTATCTATCAGTACGCGCCTCGGATATCTAAAGGGTCCTAAGGCCCCTCTATTGGGGGCGTAGTTACAAGATTGCCTAATCAGGGGATTGCGGTGGAGGGCTGCCGACTCAAAGTAGCGTTTTGACGCATCTTTGATGGAGGCTTTTATGGTTGGTAGCTCGAAATCGCTATGAAGATCGATATTACGCATATAGCGATTTTGTAAGACTTGCAAGGAAGTAGTGTTGGTAAACGCTACGCTCGCATATGTGAGTATGGGCCGAATACAAGTTTTGTAAAGCGTCACCTTATTTCTAAGAGACATTTTACTGTACTTGTTTAACATTGGCTTAAGGCGACCGAGAACGAAGGCTGCTCGGTCTCTCACTCTTTTAATGTGAGCTCTGAAATTAAGACGAGAGTCTAAAGTGACTCCTAGGTATTTGACCTTATTTACCCACGGAATGGGTTGGCCATATAGGTGGACTGGGGAGATTTGCCTCGTGACCTTTTTTTGATTTTTTACCCCGGGCGAAGTGCCCTGCTGCACTTTTATCTGGGTTAACCTCGATTCACCACTTCCGAAACCAATCGCCTAAGGCGTTAGCGGCAGACTGGATTCGACGGACGTATCGGTGAGAACAGTAGAGTGCCGTATCGTCCGCGAAGAGCGCCACATTGACGTCAGAGGGACGAGGTATGTCGTTAGTGAATAAGGAATAGAGTAGAGGGGAAAGCACGGAGCCCTGGGGGACACCTGCACCTATGGGGTAAATTTACTACGTCAAAAAGTGAATAAACAAACTTTATTATTTATGATGGGTAAATATGTTAAACTCGCGTCAGGCCGATCAAAAAATTCGTCAGACGGAAACCATAATGCCACGCCATAAAAATTCGCAAGACGGCAACCATTATGCCACGCCTATTATAATTTTAAAGTGAGATCTCATCAAGATCTTTATTTCAGATGACAGCTGTCAAACTAGATACGGTTTTATCTCCGTAACTTTTGATCGTAAACTAGTAGCTTCATTACAGAAGTGATAGATCTCATCAAGATCTTCATTTCGGACGGCAGCTGACAAACTAGAAACGGCTTTATCTCCGAAACTTTTGGTCGTAGACTAGTAGTTTCTTTACAGAAGTGATAGATCTCATTAAGATCTTCATTTCGGGTGACAGCTGTCAAACTAGAAACGGCTTTATCTACGAAACTATTTATTGTAGACTAATGATTTCTTTACAGAAGTGATAGATCTTATCAAGATCTTTATTTCGAATGACAGCTGTTGAACTAGAAACGGCTTTATCTTTGTAAATTTTGAACTGGTAGTTTCTTTACAGAAGTGATATTTCTCAACAAGATCTTCATTTTTTGCGGTACATTGAAATTAATGTATGGGTACCTGTTGAATAGGGATTCAAAAATGGAATTGAGGTTTTGAAAAACCTTTTTTGAAGTGAAAACTTCTTTAGCGGCGTTTAGTATATGGCGATTATGAGTAGTACAGGGAGGTTGAATATGGGATTTTAATTCTATGACAGATTGAGATGTCAAATATACTACGTCAAAAAAGTAGATAGTAGTAGTAGTAGAGTAGAAAAACGCGCGAGTGATACCCCTGGTATACAAGCGTCCATAGGCTACGGTGACCGCTTACCATCAGGCGGACCGTAAGCTTGTTTGCCACCTTAGTAAAATACATAAATTTTTATGTAGGAGAAAGGTAATAGCGATTGGCCTATAATTTGATGGATCTGATTTATCGCCCTTTTGGGCACCAGATGCACATTCGCAATCTTCCATGAAGACGGAAGTGCCTAGTGTAGTAGGAAAGCGCAAAGAGACAAATGACTACAGGACACAACTCAGGAGCAAACACCACTGCTGATATACCGTCTGGCCCACCCGACTTATGAACGTCTAGGGAAAGCAACGCCCACCGGGACCTCCCGCTCTGTTATGAAGTTTTCCTGCATGGTCTTACCTCATACATCGCTTTTGTTGTTCATATTCGAGTTTGAGGCAAAGAGACTGCCCAGTAGATCGGCTGTGATCTGCGCGCACCGGTAATATCGACAGGTCCCTGTCTTTAAGGCTATGCAGGCGGCGACAACAGATATTCTCCCGGACGAACATACATACACCGGTACGGCTCACAAAAATGTGCTCGAGTTTGTAGCCGGGATAGTGTTGGTATGATGTTCGGCTGGGTAGGATATCTGCGTCTCCGTTAGAAAAAATAAATTTTCGGCTGCGAAGTCTCCAGATGTTGGTGGACTGCGTTAAGAGTGGTGTAAATACCTCTGATGTTACAATCGTCCACATTATATGTGGATGGACTAGCCGCTGAAAAAACTCTTTTCGTTTTATTTCTTGTTTTTTTTTAAAAAAAAATTACTAAGACTAAATATGAGGATTCACTGCACCGACACCTTAGAGGACAAAAGGTGCGGTACTAGAACTGCCGAAGCTCTGCACAGATAATACAGTAACTGGCACAGCAGGCGGAGGAATTCCCCTCTGTTGTAGTAGCCGGGTCCACCCTGGTCTTCTTCTCCCGCACCACTACTTACAAAGGTTGGCGGTTCAGCTTCCCAGGACGAAGATTAAGTAATCCCTGGGTTCGAAAATAGATTCAACCTGCGGGCGGCCAGGTCTCCCTGACCGCCATACAAACACGCCGTGTCTACGCCGAGCAAAAACAGCAATGGGCACTGCTGGTCTTCCGCTGTCCGCGCAATGAATCCTTAAGAGCTCTGGCAACCTTATTCACCGCCAGGTACACAACACTACTCAATGTTAGCGTAATTGTGACCGCGGTTTTCTGTATGGCGGAGGTACTTACCCAGTTCAGGCTGCTAAATCGGGCGAGTGCTCGCTATGCCCTGATTTTATTGTTCGGTTGGCTTATTCGAGCGAGTACCTACTCGCTGTGCCCTACCTTTCTTAGGTCAAGGTCTCTTATCTCAAAAATGTCTCTTTCTTTATAGTTAGTCTAAGAATATAGTTTAGTTTGCATTGTATTTCTTCTTTTCTAGACATATAAAATGCTTTGTCCTGAATAACTGATCGACGGATCAACGCACAGCCCAAACCGCTGATCGTAGAGACCTGAAACTTGCAAGGTGTGTTCTTTGTATGACGTAGGCATCCGATAAGAAAGGATTTTCCAAAAGGGTCAAGTGCGAGTCGGACTTGCGCGATAAGGGTAAACCTATTGAAATAAAATTTTGGTAAGTTGTTATGCATACGTCGGGGAATTTTTCTAAGAAAGAAAAAAATGGTCAATTGTGAGTCGGACTCGCGCAATAAGGATAAACTGATTGTAATGAAATTTTGGTAAGTTGTTATGCACAAGCCGGGGAAGGTTTTTGAATTACAACCCTTTCACAATAGGTTGGTGCGTTTAAAAAAAGAAATAACGTTCTCCGGGTCAATTAGTACTATAATAAAGTAGTAAAATGCTTTTTAAAAGCTTTTATTTCAACTGTTTTTAATTAATAACATTGCTCCTTGCACCACCAGATGGCCTCGCAAAATATACCTTCCCTACATAAAATTTTTAAATCTTGCTCCGCCCTTCACCACTTGCGTTACCAGCAAGCCGATAGATATTATAATTTGTGTACAAATAAAAAGACTGATTATTTTAACATTTCGTGACCCTTTCTTATTTATATGCTTATTTATGTAATGTACGCCAAGTTGTTTACTCTTAAATCTAATAATTAACTGTATAATATTTGTTTGTATATCTTGGTAACTAAATACCTTAGTACCTTAGTGTAACAAACTTTTCTGACCCTTTGACCTTGGATGTTTATTCGCTAGTTTCGTTATAGTTTTTTATTTTCGACCATCGGGTCAGAAAAGTTTGTTGCACATACAAAACTACCTACTTATATAGCTGTTCAACTGGGTCATCGGGAATCTTATATATGCACTCCCACTGAGCGTTAATCGTTTAAAAACATACCTACTCCTATTTGATATAGGTAAATTCCCCAAAAAACTTACCATAGCTTTTTTAAAAACTACTTTTCATGTAATTGTACCAAACAATCCACATTCTGCGCATTTGGATAGGTTTCTACAATCGCTACCGCCGAAATGCACACAATGCATTTTAAGACTCAAGCTATTGCCTTCGCCATGCCATCTATCTTTCAACCACCAATAAATACTTTTATTATTAAAGTTCGCTCTTGTATACCTTTGCCTAGTGCTAAAACAGCATGCAAATCTCCTGGCATGAGTAGGTATGTCACCTTACATCAAATATCTAGGCGTACACATACACTTCAGTATTGACTGGAGTCATCCATCACATAGCCGGATTCACCAGTAAAATACGATAAGTAATTTCGATTTTTAAAAAATTATCATGATCTGCAACTCCAACCGTATTAAAAATGGTAGATATCAGTGCACAGGGTGGAGCAGAAAAACAGCTTTATTACGACTTGAAAAAGCCTAGACAGCCGTTCTAAAAGTTATATTTCGTAAGCAATTTACTTCCTTATATTCCTAGAATTGTCATGAGAAAACATAAGTCACTTTCTGAACATAAAATATTATCTACTCAACGACATTACCGTCAAACTAGAAATTTTGTCACTGTAAAACTTCGTTTGGCCAGAAGCAACATTTATTTTTAATTACAAACATACACAATAAAGGGCGCGTTCATTTTGGGATTATAAGTTACCCGATTGATAGTTTTAAAATTTTTAAACGAGTAAAGCCAGTTTTGCCACCGACACCTAGCGTTCGTGTAGCTTTGAAACGTTACTAACAAAATATTTAGTTGCAAAACTTGCAAAATAATAGGGGAGCGGAAAGTTAGAGTAGAAGAGTAATAAACTGGAATCGTTAATACATACCTAGTAAAGAAAAGTGTTTTCAAAAAAATCATGCACAAAACTAAGAGTGTGGAGGAGTAAAAAATTACCATATTCAATTAGGTATATTTTATTGAACACCGCCCCTCTGACTAATAACTAATGTAAATTTCTTGCTTTTAGATCACAGACGCTATAAATGAAGATCCTGACCTACTCAATCTTTCAAGGGCCACAGTGAGGCTAGGTCTTAAACACTTAAACTATATATATGCACGTCGCAAACAACGCAGCTCCTTAATCGATAGGCAGGATATGATTTTGTGGCACAAGAGATATTTAATTGTAATAAAAGAATATCGCAGACAATGGAAATATATTTATTACCAGTGAACGAAGGTAAATTTACGAATATTGAAGTTCAAAGTTAGTTTATTTATTAATCTACTCCTATTTAGTAGATCTACAAAATTTCAACATTTTTTAGAGGAATTATACATTTTCTTTGGTATTTTACAGGACACACTTTAAAAAAGGCTTGGGTGGAATGATTGGTGGATGAATATTCATACGCCGCGACAAGCCTTTCTCGAAAGCCTAACAACGGGTCTTAAAGCTTCTACAGGAAAAGGAAGGCGTCTTATAACTAGCCACATTGAAAGCGAGAAAGGCTTTTTAGATGGGGGTCTGTTGATGTTTGAGTCAAAGACAGATTCCAGTGACTACCATAATGAGATGAACGCAGACCGTTTTGAGGAGTGGTTAAAGGGAATTTTTCCTAAATTAGAAATAAGTGTTAGATAATGCTCCTTACCACTCCCGTCAAAAACTCCCACTAGCGCGTAGCGTAAAGCCCAAATCCAAGAGTGGGTTAACTCAAAGAATTTAAACTTCGAAGACACTATAATTAATGCAGCACTATTGGAAATCGTTAAAAAAGAAAAGAATGTAGATGATGAGCTTGCTGCCGAGTATAGTGTCACTATCCTAAGACTGCCACCTTACCACTGTGAATTTAATCCAATAGAACTAGTGTGGGCACAGGTAAAGGAGCATATCGCAGAAATTAAACAATTGTTTAGTGACGGGCTACAGTTGGTGACACCGCAACGGTGGTCGAATTGTATCGATCATGTTATAAAAGAAGAAAACAAAATGATGTCATTCTTCACCTTACTGAACGTGTAACTGACTCGGATTCTGGAAGTAGTTATTCAGAAATAAAAAGTGATTAAGATTAGGTTTTTATTTATTATTTCCATCTCTTCCGACTAACACTTTCGGAAATAGTTAGTTTAGCATATTACCCATTGCATATATAGGAATGAATAAATAAAGGAAAACCCGACTGCAAAAACATTAAGAACTAAAAAGAAATAAACAGGTGCACCTAAAACATACCAAATATTTAATTATAAGCAGACGGAACTCATTTTAAGGTAACTACTATAGCTTAAGCAAACTGCACTTCTATTTGACCTTGCATTGAATGCGTCCAAATTCATTTGTTTATGTTTATGTGTAATTCCCTTTTTTTTAGTTTTACTTTGTTTTCGTCTCGCACTTGACTATTTTTTGAGACCTCATTTACTATATAAAAAATGGATCAAAAAATAGTTGAATCAAACAAAAGATTGAATCATTCAGTTACAACCCTATTTTTAGGTTATCATAAGGTGGCAACCCACCAAATGTCATTTTAGTCTATATGATTAAAAAACAAGATTTAGCTACTTTGTGGCATTATCATAGCTAAGATAATTGTTATTGTATATTGTATAACCGCACACACACACGCCCACACACGCGCCCACACACGCGCACACATAGACACAAACACACGCACACAGTGTGTTTTTTTCTGTAAATTAAGTGTCTGTTATTTTACACTCGCAAAACAGCAAATTTAGCAATAATGCGACGCTGATAGCACATCTTTAAAAAAAACAGTAAGAGTGATACTTTTTGTTAAGAAAAGGCACGAAAGCTAATGCAATCGCCAACGCTAAAAAAACAAAATCTAAGTTGTAACACTTACGATAGCCGTATTATTTCTGTTTAACGACATCCTCTTCAACATATAGTCACCAAAATTCAAATTCACTGGCACAGTCGTATCGGACTGGCCATAAACGTAGTTAGGATTTTTCAACATTTTAATTTAAATATTTACGCGACTGCACACTTTAAATATCACTGATATACTAACAGAGATGACATGACTATCAACTCGTTTAGTATACAACCAGAAGCCTGGCTTGCGTGACCCAACTCATATGTAATACGGTGAAAACTGGAACTATCTACACTGTGGTAAACGTTTTATGTTAAGTTTTTTATCGAAGAATAAACTAGCGCCATGGTTCAACTCTGCGATAAGATGGTGGATATATCAGGTGCGTGATGAACTCCGGTTTGTTCGTCATCGCTTGGTGGCTGATTATGAGTCACAGACAATTTTAATTTCATTTTCCGTCGTTTAATTTACACATGGAAGTAATGAAATTGTCCCTAATATTCTTCGACGGTCTGAACAAATGTAACGTTATAATAATAATATTATCCTATACTTATTATATTTTACCGTCATTTGTGATTTGTGTTTTATTTATGATTTTTTATGGTACTATCTTGGTGCAACAATACTATTTGTAATGCAAAGCTGGAAAGTTGCTTTTTGGCGTGAGTGCCTATATTGAATACCAAGCAAGAGAAAGAACCAGAGAATAAGCCCACGAGCGAAGCGAGTGGTGTAAAAATTGTATCCTGAGCAAGGCGAGGGATTCTAAGGCAAGAAACCCAAAAAAAACCATCCGTGCGGAACACACTATTTTTCATCTCACTACAGCGAGGAAAATATATACAAGATGCAAGAAAAGCAATAGTTTGTGTTTAATTACTTATGGAAGGAACAAGTATACTTATTTTAAATAGTTTCATTAAGTATTGATAACATGAAAACAACATTAAAAGCCTCTGAAATAGGTTGAGCGCTTTTTGTATGTCTGCATGTAGTTAACAAATCGCACGCTCAGAGGTACTTACTTATTTTTCGCGGGTAAACTTAGGTATTTTATGGTATAGGTGGAGTGACTCATGTTTTTTTATTATTAACTTTTTATTAAAAGTAATATGTTTATAGTAAAAACCACCATAATGATGTGCCTACTACGTAATTCCAATCAAATGTTTCTTTTCTTTTCTTTTTTCTTTTTTTAGGGTTCGTACCAAATCTGCACCATGCCAATTTTAAAATTCTGCAAGTCGCCCACCTATTTTGCCGATGAATTGGAACTTAGCTCTGGCAGTTACTTTAGTTAGTTACTGAACCTCGAGGCAGCATTTAATTTGCGTTTTAACTGAGACGTATTCAGATCCTTATTGTTCGAACCGTGGTCCAAGCCTCATATGCAGTTTGCTTGAGAATTTTAGCTTCTTTACAAGACCTATTAAACTACGGTCTTTTTTTGTCATCGGCAGCTACTCGAGGGTTAGAAATGTAACATTCCATGCCAGCGAAGATTTTCTCAGTGACTGCGGCTACGCAGATGTCAGGATCTTCTGAGCTGAAGCAGAGCTGCCTCCACGGGTACGATGCATAAAAATCCCGCAATCCATCACAATCTGCTGACTTATAATGCCACACACAACGCCAATTGATTGGTGCAGAGGAAACGGTTAGTATGCATGACACTTGATTTCGGGCGAGAGAGTGGTCAAAGGAGCCATGAGGCGCATCCACTGAGACGGAATATCAGTTTGGACGTGTAGTTAGCACTACTAGCCTCTATATCAGGTATGCTCGTTGGAGAAAGTACCAGTTCAGAGAATTTTGTTTGAGTAATTGTAAAGAATAAAAACCAAATTTAATTGATACGTTTCAATTTTTGTTATTGAATGTAACTAAATTTAACATTATATAGTAATACTAAAACTATAAGAACATTGAAAATAGAAACTATTTGTAAGTAGACTTCTGGTAAACAAAACACCGTCATAAAAACCAAGTATTTTATATTATTTTTCATCATGCAACCTCTTACAATTCACCCCCACCGTGCGCGTAATACATATTGCATTTCATACTGATGCTATAAATGTGGCTCGAACGGCGCGTACGATGCGGACAAATGTGCGATCACCTTTGGATGGCCATGAATAATTATCTTATTAATATTCTATACATGTATAATTACATATATCGATACTGAAGCCGTCGGTCGCCACCTTGTCAAGCTCTATGGTAACTAAATGTCTACATATTTTACGCAAAATACTCTCCAAATCCTTATTTAACAACGAAATAATGGTACTCAGGAAATCTAGACAAAAAAAATGCAAGCTATGATTTAAATTGTTTATTATTTCGTAAAAGTCTCAACTAAAACAGATAAAATATGCATATGACAACAATGCAGTAAGACACCATAGTTACCTACAAAATTAATAGTTTGTATGTTAATCCAGGATTATTTAAAAAAAATCCATTCGCCTTAAGAGAAACGCTATGTCCTCTGCCTTGTATTCACATAATTTCATACTTTTTTTATCATAATTTTAATGAACGTGTTTCTATTTATGCCGCAGTTAGAGCTTCTCATAGACTTTATTATATATACGCATGACGTCAGCGCTATGTCAATCTCTATCGTAACTAAATGATTACATACTTTACCCAAAATATCATCCAAAACTTGATTTAGCAACGAAATATTGTATCAAGTCTATAGAAAAACATGTAAACTACGATTTAAATGGTTTTTTTCGTTGATTTTTAAGCTGTATTAGATAAAATATTCAATAAACAATGCAGTAATTCTGATTATTCCGTCTTGTAAATAAACATTGGCTCGCACTAGAAGACAGCTTTTGTATCTAAAAAATATTTTAAATATTAATGACGGATTACAGAAAGAAAAAAGAAAATTCCAGTCACAGTAAACAAATGACGACTTTACCGGATCTTATCGCGGGAGACATTGACATAGGCACCTATTTTCTTCTGTCTTATTTTTTCACGGGCTCTATGCACTTAATTTGGATTTCTCGCTTCCACGCTTTATTGGTCTTTTTTTTTCTTGTGCGGAGATTGAACCTGCACCCCTCGTTTTCCGTAGATAGTCTTCACTACCAACAGAGCCACGGAGCCGTCAAACGTATATATCTTTGCCGCAAAAAGAACTTTAACGTAACTAAATGATTACATATTTTACACAAAATATCCCCCAAATCTTGATTTAGCAATGGACTATGGTATTAAATCAAGAGAATAATATATAAACTACAATTCAAATTCATTTTTACGTTAATTTTTCGGATAAATTCGACAAAATATAATTAACAACAAAGTAGTAAAAAAATAATAAATCACCGGTAGAACGTGTATTTATTCGGATTTTGGCGACTTGTAACGTCACTATTGGCTCACAAAATAAATACCAAATTTACAATTTAAATATTCTAAAATATAAATCAATAGACCCGCCGATATCGCCGCTTACCAATGAAATTATTCATTCGGCCATTTTCTTCTATCTCATTATGTCATGGGCACTATGCACTTAATTTGGATTTCTCGCTCCCACACTTTATTGGTCTTTTGAACGTAGTGAAAAAATCCTATGTCTATGCTTAAGTCGGATAACCGATACGACTGGTAATCGTCATACTAAATATTATTTTAGTCACTTGTAACTTGCGTGCGACGACGTCCAAATGTCCTTCTCTGCTACAATCAATAATAAGTCATACAAAGAAACATATCGCAAAGCAGACATCTTCGTGTTTCGTTACGTTACGGAAATACAGAAATAATCTATCGATCATGGGCAGCTGCCCCCCCTAGCCGGGCATGGGTTGGTATATTTTCGGTGTACCTATTCGGATCACCCGCATTTTTGACTGCTACTAGATTGCACCGTCTTCTAACAGTCGCCCGTTCGACCTTCCACATGTAGAGAGAGAGGCATTTCGTAAGTGTTTTGATGTTAATTCGTGTTGGCCCGCCATTGCTTCAGTAGCGATTTCGTACGGTTGCCACTACAGTACAGATTATACATTATACAACATTTCTTATACATATTAATGTGCTCGGGAACGCACTAGAATCAACTGCGCGGTCGCTACTTGCTTTGGCAGGGCGCATGTTGGTTCCCGCCTATTGTCTGTTTTTCAACAAACGCTTTGAGTGCGCGCAGTGTTATCTGGACGGCTAACTCGCGGCGGACCTGCCTACTGCCCGCGATATTTAAATTGTCAATTGCAATAATGGATGGAGATGACGACTGAAACTTTTTTATACACTGGTGTAATAAAATAATTGAAACACCAATATAGTCATGTACACTTCAAAATCAAACGGCTCCATGGCGTGCGCGCTGACCACTGCTAGGAATGGCCGTTTTTGAGGCGCACAGCGTGCGCGCGAACCGTCCACATACATTCTTGTTGCATTGCATCTTGTGTTGCAAATAATCTGTACCAACGAACGTAGTGAAAAAATCCTATGTCTATGGTACCAACCAGAACAGTCAACTGTTCGTCCATCCGTTCACGAGAAGAGATGTAGTTCCTCAGTTTTTTATGATGTAAGGTCGTGTTGACACGCGATCGCATTTTTTATTATCGACTAGCTTTTGCCCGCCGTTTCGCCCGCCCGAAATTCGGTTATCGATGTAGGATTTCAACACCATTTTCTCAATTATATAAAAAATCCAACGCTTGACGTTTTAAAGTTACTTATGTCTTTCCTACGGACTCAAACTATCTCCATGCCAAATCTTCCCGCGGTTTAACCCGCCCTAAATTCGATTATCGGTGTAGGCTTTCAACGGCAACTGCTCAATTAAAGAAAAAAACCGACTCACACTTGAGGTTTTTAAGTAGCCTATATCAGACAAATAGACAGACAGACACAATTACTTTCGCATTAATGATATTAGTATGGACTTCTTGTCCTAGAAAGAGCAGGTAAGAGCACTGCAGTATGGACGACGTAAAGACGTGACTAAGCTTCCTAAATACCGTCCAACCTAAATGGACCCTCTCCTTTTCGGCTTCTTTTTCGAAATAATTTTCCTTCAGGACGACTTCGTCCACTTTCCCAAATGGTCCTCTTCCCAACTCCTCCACTTTCTAAACTCGTTCTCCTACAATTAGCGCCACCACTGGTAATACCACAATACCACGGGTAAGTAGCGTTCCGGACTTGTTCATTTTACAATCCGTCCAAATTTCTAACTAATCCACTTTTTCACTTGTCTATTTCCTAAGTTGTCCACTATTTAAACGACTCAGATAGTTCTCTTGTCTTCAAAAACGTTTACCTAGATTATTGTCAGTGTCGTTTCAAGGGTTCTGCAAGGAACCTTTATAAAGTTTAATTAATAAAAATAAAATAATTATAATAAAATACTAAGGTCTTTGAATTTTATAAAAATTTCGCGCCTTGCCCGTGTTCAACTTGATACCTATTTTTGAGGAAAAGGGTCTTGACAGAAAGCTGTAAAAACGGACAGACGGACAACAAAGGGATCATGGGTTTCGTTTTTCCGTTTGAGGGACAGAACCTATAAAATAAAAAATAAAAGTGAAATAATAAGAATTGTAATAACAAAAGATTAAAGATTATTATACTAAAACTAAACTTATTTTGGATCTAAACATAAAAATAAATGTAAGTGTTTTTATTAAATTGTGAATAAAAAAAAACCCTAGACACTTCAATTTAATATGTATAATTTTTTTAGTGGACGAAGTTGTCCTAAAGGATGATTTTTACCTAACTGCGCTATAATATTATCGTCAGAAAATAGTAGGTCTAAGATTTACTCGCTATTTAAATTTACTTATGCCATGTCCTTTCCAGTTATTAAGACTTAAAGAAATCAGTTCGATTGTAAACTGTTTTGAGGACATGATATCCCCCGTTTCACTCCTTTTTGTAGCTTGATAGGTAATGTTTGACTGTTTTGTAGAACTAATTTCGTTGTCGAATCACACACACATCTCAAACTCATCGACGTATTGCCAGTCAACTTTTTCATAGTCCACAGAGAAGAAAGGCAAGAAAATTTCCAATCTATTAGTGATAATGACCCTCGAAATAGCTTATAAGCGTGGCCAAATCCATGGGCAAGCCAGCTTTTGGATTAGGGGGGGGGGCAGGCTTGGCTAGGGGGGGCAGACCTGATAGAAAATGTCATTTTAATATTGTGAACATGTTCATTTTGACCCAATTCCTTCAGGTAATGGGCACCTAGGGGGGGCAGCGCATTGAAAAATACGTTAAAAATATAATGTATCAAAATCAAGAGCAGAAGTAGCTTTATGCCTATGGAGATTTACCAGATAAATAAAAATAGATATAAGTAAAGTGCCTACAATGCCATTTTTGCCGTATGACAACAACATTTTGTACCAAGCCTGCCAAGCAATATAGGTAATTTATTACTGTACGGCATTTGTATAATTCCTTTTATGTACTAAACTGTACTGCGTTTAAACTAGTCAAGTCAAATCTTGAGCTTAAATTATATTCCAAGTGAAATAAACTGCATTGTGTAAATAATTGTCTGTTAAAATTTAAGAATTTAAATAACCTATTAAGTAGCCAACATTGTAGTAGTACCAAGAAACAAAAAAATGTTATAGAAATTTATTTTATAATGTTGCGTGTACTTGTAACGAACATTTTAGGATTTTCTAAATGGAACTTGGCACCCATATAGATCTGAATTCTTTTGTTGACGAGGACGACAACAACGCATATTCGTAACATTGAACTTGGCTCTCATTCCACATTTTGTTTTTGATGGTATATCATTACTTTTTGTACAGAAATTATTAGTATTAATCATTATTATTTATATTATATTATAGCATTTGTAAAATTACTCTATTTTTTTACGTTTACGCTGTGTAGTTTTCTTTTTTGTGCTATTTTCCAAATTTTCTTATTCCTTCGGAATATTAGAGTGAATTTCCCCTTTAATTATTTATCTGTAATGTTTCTTACAATTCCCACTTATTTTTAATTTGGCCAAGTCGGGGCGGTATGACGTGCGCAGGCGGTTGTATTCTACTGTAGAACTTTTGTGTGTCTTGATTTGTCTTGGATCTCGATTGATAACATGTTTACCGTCTAAGGTTTAACTCTGGAGAGTGCAAACTATTGTAAAAAGTTTGTACTAATTCAGAAACCTTCCCTAGCGTGTGCATAACAACTTAGCAAAATTGCATTACAAGCGGTTTACCCTTATTGCGCGAGTCCGATCGTACTTGTCCCTTTCGGAAAATCCTTTCTCATCGGATGCCTACGTCATACAAAGAACACACCCTCCAAGTTTCAGGTCTCTACGATCAGCGGTTTAGACTGTGCGTTGATCCGTCAGTCAGTCATTCAGGACATGGCATTTTATATGTATAAATAGTTTTTTAAAAGAAATTTGTTTTTATTCTAGTAAATAAAAACAGAGCGATAACATTACCAAAAAAAAACTAATCTAGTACATGAAAAACGATTATTTTTTTATCGAAATCCGATAATAACAAATAATAAAATAAAAAGGATTACTTTGCCGATAAAAACCGATAAATTAAACAAAAAACGATCACGCCACCAAAAAATGTTAAGTAAACGACAACCCTTTTTACGTAAAAACGGTTAAATAGAGACGGCACAAGTTAATAAGGACAATATTTTCGCAGGTACCGATCAATATTTTCCGTGGTATCACAGTTTGCTTTTGCTAATTTTGAGCATTTTACGAAGCTCCCTTCTTAACATTTTCCCACTCAGGTTCCGTGGGATTTCGTCAATAAACCGGACTCCACCTCGAAGATGCTTATGAGGCGATAGCTGAAACAAGATAACGGTAAAATGAATAATAATTACAACATTATTTTTACTACCTAAGAAAAAAATGTGTCAAGTAAAGCTATTGAAAAGAGAATATTTCAAACTTGTACCATGACAAAGAGTAAAGAGAAATAAAAAGTCTTTTACAAAGCCCACAGACCTTTTATGAAACCTAATTTATTATTTAAAACTAGTATCATGATCTTATGCATGATGAAATTAGTTTTCTGAAACCATTTTCAACATTCGTGAAATAGCCAATGTCATAAAACCTCGGGGCAACGGTTGCTTTATAAGTTGCAAGTATAGGGTAATGCTGCCATTTCTAGGCGTGTGCTCCCGAATACCAGCTTGGCCCTTTTGGCTCGGTTCAACGACGAGCTGTGAGAAACGTCGACGATCCCAAACTAGCAAGCCGTACCCCTATGCCCTTAAGTCTAAGAAGAGACTTCTCCCGGTGTGCGTTTTACCGTTTGTATAATGGGATGTGTTTTGAGGACGCTGGTCATCGGCAGGGAATTCATCCTCATACCTTGCAACAAAAATAGTCAGGTACAGTGCGATTCCAGAGAAACTTCCTCTCGCGAACGTTTAGGTTGTAAAATGGGCTCCCTGCTAAGGTTATCTCTAAGGACTGCAGTATGCGATTCTACAACAAAGAAGTTATTAGATGTTTGAAGGGTCGTTAAAGCGTAAGTGGTGCCCCAGTTGTTGCAAGCGTCCATAGGCTGCGGTAGCCGCTTACCACCAGGTGGACCGCAAGCTTGTTTGCCACTTTAGTTTTACTTTAAGCACCAAGGGTTCCGTACAAACTTATTATAAGTAGATATGTAGTTCTTCCATAGTAACATCAAGTCTTACAGGTTTATTCCTTAATTATCTTTTTTTGTTTTTTTTTCTGTATTTGTGATGTTACATCTTGCTTCTTGCCAAATTTCATGATTGTAGGTCAATAGAAAGTATAGGTTTTGATTTATTTGTGTAACAATAAGCGACAAAAATTATAACGACCAACGGCGGCAAAGTTAATTGACTAACGTAAAAAAATGTAACTTTAGAGTAGAGACGTTTAAAGTTTTAAAAAAATCATAAATATATGTTACAATTGGTACACAATTTAAAAATTGTTTTTTTTTTTTATTTATAGCTAACAATAGTCTATTAAATATAATATCTGCCTTTTTGCTAGGCCTTATAATTTTAAAGACAATGGCCTGTTAGTCAAATCTTATTTTCTTAGTCTACTGAAATAAATAAAAAACCTAACGTAAAATTTAAAAAATCTGTCAAATCGTGTTAAATACAATCTATAGGTTATTTTACAATCAAATATACTAAATTAAAATGTCGGTCATGCACCTAAATCTTTGATGACTAATTGATTTTTGTAACGTATTATTTATTAATTTGAGACAAGCAAATTAATTAAAATCCCTAATTAGTTATTTAACTGAAATAGTTCTAATGCTTAAATTGACTTATCCAATCTAAATATTTTTTGAACTATTGATTGTTTGCACAACATGAAGCGTAAAATAAAAAGAAACGATCTCATGCGTGTCAGACTTGCACACCGCGAGTTCCGTACTACCATATAATTTACACAGCACCACACCACAGCAAATGCCTTTAGACGGTCATTCATCTAATGACTGACCACAACCTACGTTGCTTAACTTCGCATATCAACCAGGGCCTAGTTATTTTGTCCATGGGAAACAATATCCAAAGTCATCAGAGTCGGGAGAGGTCAGTCGTCAAAAAAGGAGCTTGAAAACTCTAAAAGCCTAATCGCCACTAGCTAGACAAAATTGGCACTGGATCAGCGTGCAGGTTCTTTGAACTAAGCGTCTTTTACTTAAAGACAGGCCAGTGTTCCTGCAGTGGAAAACTGTAATGTCTAAGGCAACTTACCCTTTTAGCCACAAACTCTTTCAGTTCTTCTTCCGTGACCGTCTTCCCCGGCTGTGTCACCACAAACGCTACAGGTATCTCTCCACCGACCTTATCTTCCATCCCCACCACACCCACATCTTGGACTGCTTCGTGCTTCAGCAGCAAGGACTCAATTTCTACCGGTGGCACCTGAAATGCAAATATGAAATCCATGACTCTTAAGCTACAACAGAACTGAGTAACTTTTAAATTATCTTATGCATCAATACGCTGATCTATTCAAGTATTCGATACTTACTGCTCAATCCTGACTTAAGTTTAAGATGAGGAACGGCCCTCTATTACGTTCGGGACAAAATGACATCGATCAAAGAATAAAGATTGTATGAGCCCGATGACATCCACTGCTAAACGTATGCTTCCCCCATATGTTACGAAAACGGCTGGTCCTGAGCCGTGCCGCTTTCATTCACTGGCTCCCGCAGTTTGAATCAGATAAGCTGTCCATCTGGTAGCGGGACGTCCCACTACCTCTACCTCTCCCTGTATATGGTCACCACTTGAAAAACTTAATACCCTAGCTTACTATTCGAGTTATATCGGTGACTTTGGTTCTTCAATGGATTTCCTAACGTATTTTGTCGCGCAAGCAAAGTTAATCTCTCCATAGCAAGTCATAGAGATAATAATAAATAAATAAAATATTTCTGACGAGATATTTCGAGGCTGAAATGGGTCTTTCACGTGAAATGGGTCTTTCACCAGAAATAAACACTACTTTGCATTTCGAACACGAGGAAAGTAAACACAAGACCAATATGAAAAAGAACTTACTATTACTCTACTTTTCAATTCGAATACGAGAAAAGTAAACATGAAAATAAAAATTAAAAAGGCTTTCCAATACACCTCATTTCTAATTAAATCAGGCGTTAAATTCTTTAGGTATAAAATTTTATTCGGTTTAACTTCCTAAGAATTAATTACAAATATAGGAAAAAATCCGATATTCGTTAATTTTTAATTATACACATAAAAAAAATGTTTGTCTGTCTATCTGAAAAGACCATCCCACTCAAGAACGCATGGAGGTATCAAGTTAAAATTTATTTGAAATACTTAAAGTCTACAGCAACTTAAAGCTGTAAGAACATCAAACTTCTAAGTCAATATGAAAAAAAAATATACCCAAAATACGGTCATTTTTGTTGCAGATTGCGAAACAAATAAATCTCATTATGAAAGGGCTGTCTACCTATAATAAGTTTGTACCGAACACTTGGTGCGCGAGCCAGACTCGCATTTGCCGGTTTTATTTTTGTTTTTTTTAGCGTAATATTTTTGAGATCCATAATGCCAGCCAGTATTTTTGAGTTGTAGTCATGGGCGTAGCCAGGAACAACCAGGTGGGGCAGCCGCTCCACCCTAGACTAGCCAAAAAGCGTATAACCTCGAGAATTTTGCCTGTGCAGTAACTTTTTTGCCATATGAATAATAATATTTTCTACCAGATTTGCCCCACTCAAGCCTGGTCTGCCCCATCCTAGCTAAATAGCTGGCTACGCCCATGGTTGTAGTTATTAATGGTTGATGAAAAGAACTTACTATTATAAATTATTTTTAATTTGTAATGATCTGCCTTAATTAATTTGAACGCGGTTTTCCGGTAGTATTAAACCACATATCTGGTACAAGTATCCCTATCTAGTCTGACATTTGGTATAACCGGGTATCTTAAATAACATCACAAACAAAATATCTACAACCAAGTTAAGAATAAATATACCTAGTATTAATCGAAGTGTGACTGCATAGGTGACTGACTTTGCCCAATGTGACTGAGGTTTTCTTTGTTTACTTTTCAGGCATTTGGTACTTCCCACCCGCTTTTTAAATAATATATGGTCTACTTTCAGAGTATGATAGATGTAAAATTTATTTTTAAGCAGACTTACCTGATAACCCTTGTATTTGATGAGCTCCTTTAGTCGATCAACGACGAAGAAGTATCTGTCCTCATCATAATAACCAATATCTCCAGTTTTGAAGAACCCTTCATCATCGAAGTAATCTTTCCTGTTTTTTCCCACGTATCCCTTCATGACTGTGGCTCCTTTTACGCAAATCTCTCCTAGCTGATAAGGCCCTAATGGTTCTTGAGTTTTTATATCTACAACCTAAAAAAAGGCACTACCTACAATAATACAAATAAGTAATTCGAGTAAGTTATATAAGAAGAATCTTAATCTATAATTCTTCTACGGCGTTGGAACATGATATAAAACGATGTATAAAGTTAATTGCGTCCTTTAAGTCGCTCGAAGGTAAAAAAAACAGCCAAAAAATATTAAAGCACTATAATCTATAGTAACTATATCTATATTATCTATAAAGATTTTGTGTGTTTGTAAGATTTATGTACTAGGACTTTATAAGTCACAAGGAGTTGTATGTGACTTCCGAAACGAGCGTATTTCCAGAGCAAAGATGCAGTTGGGATTTTCGATAAGTCAGACTTGTACCTGGATAGCTCAATGGTAGAACGCTAACACGGAATGTAAGGGTTGCAGGTTCAAGTCCTGGCTCTAGGTTAATTTTTTGACTGCATCTTTGGTATGAAAGTATTTATTTATATTGATGATATAGATTATAGTGCTTTTAATTTTTGGTTTTTTTTTGGACTATCTTCTATCGTTCGGTTCGTTCTTGAGATATCGTACGACAAATATTAGTTACACACATACATACGGACGAGTTATTGAAAGTAGTCGAAACGGCATCCTGGGACCGTCAAATCCATCAAGACGTCAAGACCATGATTTTCGAAGCATAAAATAAAAAGCATGTAAATAATATGATTGTGATAGTTAATTGCAGAGGTCAATAGGGGCGGCAAAATTTGAATAGCCTCCTGGCGGCAAATATATAAATCCGCCGCTGCTATAGTTTTTATTGTTCCGTACTGTAATGGTTAAAACTTTGCTGTTCGTCTGTATTTTATAGTCTGTATCTTAGGAACTACAATGATTTAAAATTTGTCACTGTTAAATTGTGTTTTTTTTGAACAGAAACTGGCAGTATACTGCCATCAATTACCTTGACAATAACACCTCCGAATATTTTCCCTACGCTTCCCAGCTTAGCTTGGTTTACATCTCCGCTGTCTTTGCTAATAGTACACTCAGTTAGTCCATAAGCTTGAAAAACCGCTTGTAGATTTGGAAACCTAAAACACTTAATAACTTGAAAATGTGTAAAATGAACTTTGCATTATAACAAGTATAATTGCATTGGGACACACTCAAGTTTTTCAGCGCGCCTTTCGCTACATACTTGTGCAATTCCTTTCAAATGGCACCCCGTTATAGTAACAATTATTGTATCAACCTATACAAACACCCATAGCTAGACGTAGTCCTAACTTAGCGCGCGACTCTGTGCGCCTGTGATCAACGCTCCATGAAACCTTTACAATGTAGTCCCTCCATCTGACGATAGGCCGTCCATCGCTGCGCATTTTAGTTAGTGGCCACCAATTAAGAATCTTTTTCCCCCATCGGCTTTTCGAGCTATGTTCCCTACCCAATACCCCTTTAGTCTTTCAGCCAACTGAATGGCCTTAAGATTTTCTACAAGGCCCCTACAGTTAGTGGCTACGTCTCAGTGATGCCGGTCATTAATGGCAAAACACTCTAGTTAAAGTCTCTCGCCTTTTAGGCACTCGGGTATTAAGGACTAGATAATATTTAATAGTAGCAACTTTCCAAGCGAATTGGATTTGATTATCAACCTCTTTCCAGAAAAGAGACCTGCCACACATACAGTTTTCCTGTGGGTCGAGTAGGTAGTAAGAATCTTCAGACATTTTCAAGAACAATTTGCTTACCTATTCCGTACATCTCCAAGAGTGTCGCGATGTAGTGGTGCTGTACTACTGAAGATCTCCGTGACTGAGCTAACATCATGTTTGGATTCCCACTTGCAGAGCGCCACCAACAATGTTGGGACCACCACCAACCGTGTTACCTAAAACATACAATACTTACAATAAATGCAAAAATTTGTGAATGTATGTGTAAGTTATTATGTTTTTTACTCCTTCACGCCACAACAATGAATTGATTGGTATAAAGCTGGTCATTAACGACGTATATAAGGCCACCTTATGCCAGATAAACTGTATGAGAAGGCAGTATTGCGGCGCAGGCTCACCACCTATCACGCACGACCAAATTTGCTGGTGAAAAGAGGAGGACCAGTGTCTATAAACCGTGAGAATACGTTTTTCTTGGTTTCTCCTTTTTTCACGCAGCAACGGATTGACGTAATTGTATAAGTTCTGCCAGGAGAAACATAGGTAACTTTATATTCCGCTCCAGCGGAATAGATTTTTTGTTTCCGTCTCGGAAGTCTGCCACTATGATTTAAGATTTCCTTTAATACGGTATCCAAACCTCCCCATCCTATATAACTAACCTATAAACTAGAATGTTTATTACTTATATTTTTATATCATACTTACTGGTAAACAGAGTCATTACGTGCAGGTGAAGCGGGTCCTAAGACCTTAATTACTTCCACGGGCTTGCTCTTTGTACCCACGGGCGATAACGACATATGAACGAACCGCGCGCGCTTTACGTACTATCTATTATATCAATTATATATAAAAGCGACATCTGTGGTTCAAGATATGAACTACGTGCCAAGCAAGGAATAAGGTTCAACTACTGCCAAAACTTTTTGTAACTCAAGCGGTACCTTCGGTCTTAGGCTTCTAAATAGCCTGTTATTGGTAATTGTCTCCTTCCCACCCTTAATACACATTGTACTACTACGACGACTGCCTTACACTAACCTTGTACTATTTCATACATTTTTTAGGATCGTATCCTAGAGTATCAGAAAGTGAGAATTACGTAAAACTAGCCTTATAATAGTTGCGGTATTTTTTACTACCGTATATTTTTGAATGGCATCTAAATACAGTTCCATGTCAAAGTAAGGCAGGTACACCATCAACACACCCATACTGAAGTTACCCAGAGACACGAGTAGACCCATACCATGGACCCACGGGGCTATGTTAAAAGCTATCACATTTTCCCTCTCTACATGTATTGATGGGTCGAATCTGAAAGGAAAAACAATACATCTTATCCCAAATATTCAAAACAAAAAAATCTTGTGATTTCTGAAGATGACCAACTTAGCTCAAAAAAGAAAGAGTAATTGGTACCAGTCATTCGGTACATAGCAACTAGTACTATTTCTTATTCAGTGGCTATAGTAACAAAGGTTTTTAGGGGTTGTGGTAAAGTCTTGCTTAGTTAAGGACCAGATGGCGATTGCGTAGTTAAGATACATTTGAACGGATGGATTTATGGATATACTTACGCAGAACATAATAAAGCTATGACATTTAAATGTGTTATCATGACCCCTTTTGGCAACCCTGTTGTGCCAGAAGAGTACAGAATGAATAACGTATCTATCTGTCCTTGTACGTCCACCGCTTCAAACTCTGAAAAACTAACGTCATTTTTTAACCAGTTATTTGGGGTTTTTGCTAAATCTTTATACAATAACGTATTATTTTGACGTTTGTTGCCAAATAAAACAATTTTTTTGACATATTTGTTTGATTTAAATGTATTCTTGTTAACTTCATAGGCAATTGTGGAGCAAAATATGTATTTCGGCTTTGATATGTTCATTACATGCTCCAACTCATCTGAAAACAAAAAAAAAATGTGTTAACTCTCGTTTCATGAAGATAGTTACTAAATATCAAGAAGTAAAATATAGCAAAATAATAATAGTATAAAAAAGTAAAGGGCAATTTTGTTTTAAATTAAATACTTGAAATGGATAACGTATTAATTGGATAAGGATTAATATTATGTTTATAAAAAAAACACCTTCGCAAATAATGCATTGTTTTAGAACACATTTGCGGTTTCAGCTGTTCATTCATCGATTAGTCAGTCAGCCAATCAATTTCTTCTTTTATATAAATATAGCTGAACCGGCGAACGTTGTTTCTTTTTCTAAAACAACCTAATAGGGTTGTACTAATTCAGAAACATTCCCCGTCGTGTGTTTAACAACCTACCAAAATTTCATTACAATCGGTTTACCCTTATTGCGTGAATCCACCTCTCACTTCACCCTTTCAGTAAAACCTTATCTTATCGGATGCCTACGTCATACAAAGAACATACCCTTCAATTTTCAGGTCTCTACGATCAGCGGCTTTATATGTATAGATAAAAAAGCTGAAGAGTTTGTTTGTTTGAACGCGCTAATCTTAGTAACTATTGGTCCAATTTGAAAAATTCTTTCAGTGTAAGATAGCCCATTTATCGAGGAAGGCTATATATAGGCTATATATCATTATACTAAGACCAATAGGAGCGGTGCACCAATGAATAATGTTTTAAAATCGGGAGTTTTTTTTTCCTTTTGAGAGCTTCCGCTCCGTACGCTGCGTAAACGGTTAAAGTTTCGCAAAAATCATGTATGACAGAATTATTCCTCTTAAAATGCATGCATTATTTGCGAAGGTGTTTCTATTAACATGATATTAATCCATATCCAAATAAATACGTTATTCATCACAAGTCTGTTATTTAAAACAAAATGTCCCTATACATCATTCGATTTCAATGAATATCTTAGGAGATATCGCAGTTTTAAAATAACATGTCAGCAAAATAATGATCAAGTACTGCGCGCGCATTTGTGATGTACGAGGCCGGTGGGCAGTCATGAGGGGGAAGGGCCTATTATTTAAAAATATATTCACCTTCTAAGTTTATTTTCTTTAATTGAGGAGTTGCCGTAAGAATCCTACGCCGATAACCAAATTTAGGGTGGGCGAAGTCGCTGACAAATGTATCTAAATCTGGTGAGTTTGTATGATTGAACGCTATTATTTTAAGGAACTACCTGTAATAATTTAGTATGAGTAAGGTTTTCTCTAAGGACTGCAGTATGGGGTTCTTTAAGAAAGTGTTACAAGCGTCCATAGGCTACGGTGACCGCTTACCATCAGGCAGACCGTAAGCTTGTTAGCCACCTTAGTGGTATTAAAAAAAAATAAACAATACCCATAAAATACCCATTTATCAAAATTTAAAACTGTAAACAATTTCAAGAGGAATTGAAATTAAAACTTAATACCATCACAATACTTATTCCCGAAGGAGTGATCAGAGATGTTAAGAACGTATGCCCGTAACATCCACGTTCCACCCATGGTAATCCGTCCCACTTACGTGATAGGTAGTGAACCAATCGCCGCACAAACTAGATTAATGATATTGTTTGCCCCTTACCAGGAATCGAACCCTTTGACATGGCAGCCGTACGCTAAACCACTGTGCCACTCGGTCCTTATCGAGTTAATGCAAACAAAGCAGCGAGCAACACCTAGTAGTATCCAACAGGGCACATTTTAAAATTATGCGCATATAAAATCGGTGGACTACAGCAAAACAACGTTCGCTGGGTCAGCTAGTAGGTATACGTAAATAATATAATATGTCGTGTAAAGTCCAGAAATATTTTATGTATCTCAGTAATAAATAACTATAAAATATTTAAATTTCATCACAGAATTTAATTTATTTATCACTATATATATAATTACCCGGGGCATATGATGTATTGATAGTAGTTGTCACAGCTCCAGTACAAGCAACCCCTATCACTGCACCGAGGAACTCTTGACAATTTTCCGAGGATATAGCCACTACATCTCCCTTTCCCACGCCTAGGCGACAGAGTGAGACAGCTACATTCATCGCCTCTTGTGCTATTTCCCCATACGTCGACAATACATGTGTCGCTGCATTTATCTGAAGTAAAAACAATTTTAAAAAAAGGTTATTTGCAGGCAGACATACAGACAACAAAGCTATCCTATGAAGATTTCTTGGGCCTTCGTACGTACAAATCCCCGACCTCAATCAAATGCTCAGCTTCGTGGCTAAGCATCGCGAGTTCTTCGCCGCCCTCTGCAGGGTGGCCCCCAAACCGTAAAAACCAAAATGGATTGCACAACCGCGCGCGAAAAACCCCGGTCTGTCTCCTTAGGCTATTTTAACGCCAACGGTCTTCGAAACCAAAGAGAGGAATTATCCCAATTCCTCTCGTCCTAAAACCCGCTGTCCGTACCCCTTCGATCGCGAACTATCGCACCGTCCGTAATGATAGAACTGCCTCCAATCTCGGATCTCCAGGCGCTCCCTGCATTGTTCCCCTATCGATCCTACACCACTTACGAACTTAAAAGCATCCGTCTGCCGCTTAGCGATGACCGGCCATTTTACTCTTCAGTAACTTCACGGAGAGGCAGACTCCTCGAAGATTTAGTTGACAGACTAAACTTTGACATCATCGCTCCCATGACGCCCACTTACTTTCCCCACAGTACTCGGAATAACCCTGACGTACTCGACATAGCACTTCTAAAGAACGTAAGGCTAAGCTTTCACTCTAAAGAGGTGCTTGAGGAACTTGACTCGGACCACCACCCTGTCCTCCTCCGATTAGGTTCCCCTTCGGACTCTTCTCCGTGACGGGCTGGGATAAATTCAGGCAATTGCTCGAAAATCCTAGCTCGCCACATCTAGATCGCGTTCCTAACGTAACGTAACGACCTAAACGTAGCTATCGACTCACTCACAAGCCTCCTGATCGCCACCATTGGCGAGTGCTCAAGAGAAGTGCCGGTTGGTGATTATCACCACCTAATCCTGCCTCAGCACATAAGGTCGCTAATGACTGAGCGTAAAGCGGCCCGCCGCAGACACGATCGCGCTCTCACTATCGAAAATAAAGCTCGCTTCAACGACTTACACCGCTTTAAGAACCGCTGTAGCTGAGCTTCGCGCCCAACGTTTCGGTGATCTGATGAAGAACATTTCTCTTTCTCACCAAGCTTATTGGCCTCTGTTCACTCAGCCCAACAACGTTCCCGCGTTCGATGACGACAAAAAAGCGTCTAGCCTCCAAGCCCAATGTGCCTTAAGCACACAGCCGTTCGATTCCGACCACGTGCGCGATGAAGACGGCGAAGTGAAGCGCAGAACTTCTCTGCCCCCACAAGACCCCCTGCCCCCAGTCACTGTCAAAGAAGTCAAACAGGTCATCAAAGATCTACGCCCCCGTAAAGCCTCGGTGCGGACGGTATCTCTAACGATATCCTAAAGCGCCTCACTCTTCTCCTTCTCTGCCTTCTAGTAGCGATTTTCAACGCTGCTATCGAAAATTGCACCTTTCCTTCTCAAAGGCAAAGCTCGCACTGAGCCGTCCTCCTACCGCCCCATAAGTTTACTAAAGGCCCTTGGTCTCCTCCTCGCTCGCCTACGGAACGCTATAGTCTCACGAGCAGTTCGGCTTCCGCGCCAAACACTCATGCGTCCATCAAGTCCTCCGTATCACGGAACATATTCTCACTGGCTTTCAACCAGTATTAGGTAAGCCCCGGCACACGGGCGCTGTCTT
The DNA here is from genome assembly GCA_946406115.1 of Apoda limacodes. Taxonomy (NCBI): domain Eukaryota; kingdom Metazoa; phylum Arthropoda; class Insecta; order Lepidoptera; family Limacodidae; genus Apoda; species Apoda limacodes. Next base: position 48,196,497 of record OX291540.1, read on the forward strand.
CTTTGATGTAGCGAAAGCCTTCGACAAAGTCTGGCACAACGGTTTAATTTTTATAAACTGTACAACTTTCAGTTGCCAGACCGCCTCATGTTCATCATACGAGACTACTTGTCGAATCGTAGCTTTCGCTACAAAGTAGAAGGCACTCTCTCTTCCCCCCGTCCCATAGAAGCAGGAGTCCCGCAAGGGTCCGTGCATGCCCCTATCTCGTACCTTCTGTACACTAACGACATCCCTAAAACGATAGGTACCCAATTAGCCCTCTTTGTGGACGATACCGCAATTTATACCACCGATATGCAAGTGAGTCTAATCACTAAGAGACTCCAACCCGCTATCACCGCCCTAAGCGAATGGTTTCGGAAATGGAGAATCGAGGTGAATCCCGACAGAAGCTCTGCCGTTCTCTTTACATCTGGCCGCCCTCCGCGGCCATCTCCCCTCTCACTCTTCGGTCGTGCCATTCCCTGGCAAAACAAGACCAAATATCTCGGTGTCACCCTGGATATGCGTTTGAACTTCCACGATCACACCAAATTAGTTAGAGACCGAGCCGCTTTTGTCCTCAGTCGTCTTTATCCCATGATAGGCATTAGTACAGTAAGATGTCGCTTAGAAATAAGCTGAATCTTTACACAACTTGCATCCGCCCCATACTAGCTTATGCTAGCGTAGTCTTTGCACTATCCAAGCGCAATCTCCACAAACTTCAGACCCTCCAAAACCGCTTTCTCAGAGCCTCCGGAGCCTCCTGGTACATCCACAATGCGGACCGACACAGAGATTTCGAACTCCCCACGATTCCCCAATATTTCAAAGACCTGGCAGTCCGCGTTTTCGAGCGTACACAAAATCACCCGAACCGACTAATTGTGCAATCCACAACGTATCTTCCCCCGATCGACCTCGGCATGGTCGTAAACCCATAGTTAGCCGGCCTCGGCACGTACTACCGGCCCCAGATGACGATCTCGCTATCGTATAGCGAGATTAGTCTCAACGACCTCCCCCAATAGGGCCTCCCTCCAAACACGACGCCGACGTCCCCGAGTTCGTCGGCGCCCACAAGGATACACGAGGTATCAAAGAGTGCCGGGGTGCTGCTCGCCCCCACTCAATCGCAACCGCGCCCACGTAGGGGGGCTCCTGGCGGTGACTCATCTTGGGGTTCGAGTCTTACGCCGGTCGAAGGGACGCCCCCGGGGGGAGCTCTTGAGCGTTGGGCGCTATATGGGCTGAGGATTCTTCAGTAATGGCTGCAACAGCCAACTGCATTGTCAGTTCAGAAAAAAAAAACTTAGTTAAATGATAATAAATAATTTAGCTATTTATTAAAACAGAGTAAAATATAGTTTGTTTTAGAACTTCAACCTATCCTTTCCAGTATTTTTATATATTAATACCTAAACTTTTACTATGCTTAGCTACATTTAACTAACAATGGCTGTGTTATTCTTCTTCTCCCACAACTTCTGTAAAATAAAATCTCCAAAATTCAATTTCACAGGTACTTTTGTATTTAAATCTCCGTAAACATATTTTTGATTTTTTAACATATTTTTTATTTCACAAAACACAACACTGCAAATCGTAAAAAAACACTAAAATATAAATGTTTTTCTAGAAACATTAACCTTTATGATGTCATTGCAAAGATAAAATTTCATTATTCTATGTAGCAGATAGTGTTCGTAGGTCGGGTAAAATTGAGAATACCCACATGGGCTAGAACAGGACCTATTTACCATGCCGGGGGCCGTGCTCCCTAGGAGGGCGGATAGAGAAGAGGGGTTCGGAGCTCCCAGTGTGTTCGGAGCTTCGGACATTCTAAAAAAAGTCATTTTGAATTTAGAGGTCGGAAGGCAGGATGGTTTAAAGTGGGTGCTGCAAAGGATAGAAATTAGAATTTATACTATTTGAAGCATACAAAGAGACACAGTTCCACGTACATTAGGCGATAGCACGTCGAAAATCTTGATTTTCAAGTTTTTTGTCGGTATAAAATTCAAATTTATATGTCCATTTATATATAACTATGAATTTAGCATATTTAATTCGTCATAATAATATATATTTTTATGAAATAAGAATCAAGTCAATATTACTTCTAGTTTTTTTTTAGTCCAAAAATAGTGTCAGAATATTTTTTTTTCTAAATGTTTTAATAGCCAGATTATAATAATATTAGCAAATCGGCTTAGTTAAGATTTGAACTATAACATAGTTTACATTTTCACTTAAAAGAGTGTACTCAGGACTGTAACAAAATTAATTAAATTCGTGCAAACTTAACTTATTAGGGTTTGCCATCAACAATATATAAATTCTTATAAAAATTGCGTTTATAAATATTTGTTTGAATATTATGTCTATAGCATGTGTATATATGTATGATGCACCCGCTCGCGTTCGGCCTGCTACAAGGTGATCGATAGCAGATTGCAGCGGCGTAGGTCATTCATTAATATATTAGTACCTATTTTAATTTATTAATTTTTATCTAGTTCTATTCATTCTTTGAATCTCAGTAATAAGGAACTTGTAATGTATATGTATTGATATATATATATATGTATATACGAGTACTACCTTGTTGATTTACATTCATAGTACGGCGTAAAGGTTTATTGTAAAATTTGTATTTTTTTAAAGACTAAAATATTGTAAAAAGAGAGATTGTAAAGTAACTAGTAAGGTACCTATGGCTTCTGGCGATTTAAAAGTGTGTACATGACGAAAAAATATAGTTTTACCCTGCCTTCTGTTTGTAACGTGACATGGTTTTATTAGCCTACCTCCGCTTTTTCCGAGAAATAATTCAGTTAAGTAGGTATCTGCAAACCTATGGGTTGTTATTGAGATAACTTTGTGCAGGAAAGCTATAAAACCTATATTTTGACTTCAATTTTGTTTATTTATAGTACTGAAGACATATAAGTAAATAAAATTCATTTATTTTCAAATATTTATTTATGAAATGTCATCAGTCAAAAAAACAAGTGTAGCTACTTATTTCACCAATTCTCGTTTCCTTGATATTCTTTCAAAGAATACTCTAAATATGTTAAATTATTTAATTTAATTACATAAATAATTTAAATGAGTTAATAAAATTTGTTTAATCATGTTTCGAAATGTGCACTTTAAGCCAAAATGAAAGGTGACTACCATGTATGAAGTTCTCAGAATATCAGAAAAAAAAAGGAAAAAACTTAATAATACGTAGTAGTAGTAGTAATATACTTTATTGCACACACAAAATATACAAATTTCAATAAAAAAAAAATCACAATGTAGGCGGTCTTATCGATAAAAAGCGATTTCTTCCAGACAACCCTTGAGAAGAGGAAATTACAAAACATATACGTACATATAACGGAACGACCTTTCAGATGGTCCGTCTTCGGTAAAGGACCGGATGATGTAGGAAACGATGAAAGTTTCTAGGCATCCACTCTTAGGTCCATCGGCGTTATGATTTTAAATAAAGAGATCAAAGAATCTCAGTTGGTTTTGACAACTTTATGTCAAACATTTTGCTTGGCGTGGATTATTAAAAATCTGCTCGTAGACAATTTTAAACTAAATTAAACTGAATATCTTTAATCTGCAACACAGTTGCCTACGTATTATTATTAACTTACTACTACTACTACATCACTAATAAAATCGTGCGAAACGGTATGTTAAGTGTTTTACGTGTCACGCAGCACGGTTTTTAGTTACTACTAAACTGTCACCTTTCGGCTCTGTGCCGTAAGTGAGGTCTGGGAGAAGACTACTCTTCTCAACTACTTTGAGGGTCGGTACACGCCAGCCTTCTAGCGACGTCAGCACCGAGGGAGGCCTGGAGTGCTCTATACTCCAACCTCGGCCTGCCTGGAGTTCTCTATACTCCAAATCCTCGGCCTGTACGGTAGCAGTGCTTCAGCCTGAGCACCGCTGATCATCGTAGCTACGGGACGAACTTCTGCCACGTGCTGCTTAGCATCGTGACAGCCACGTGCAGCATTGCATTGTGCCAGCCACGTGCGGCTTAGCATTCTGCCGGCTTACTAAAGCCATGGCCTTACATTAATTACTACACGTCGTTAGGTCACCTAAAGTCAGTCCCGTCCGCGTCTACCTACTTTGGCTGCGGAGACCTGCAGGGTGTGATCGACGTGGAAGATCACTGATCGGGCTCTAGGCCAAAGAAACTACAACTACACTAATTTTGCTTTAAAACCCAAAGTTAAATTTCTATATATACTAATATAAAGCTGAAGAGTTTGTTAATTTGTTTGCTTGAACGCGCTAATCTCAGAAACTATTAGTCCTATTTGAAAAATTCTTTCAGCGTTAGATAGCCCATTTATCAAGGAAGGCTAAAGACTATATATCATCACTCTAAGACCAATAGGGGCGGAGCACCAATGAAGAATGTTTCAAAATCCGAGGTTTTTTTCCTTTTGAGAGCTTTGCGTGCGCTGCGTAAACGGTCAAAGGCACAAATCATGTATGACAGAATTGTTTGCCTTTAAAAGTGCTAAAAAAAGTCCGCGACAGCATATGTCTGTCTTTTAAGGTTGGCTCACTATAACCTTTGTTATGCTAACCAAATTTGTTCTAAAATAATGCATTATTTGCGAAGGTGTTTTAATAGACATGATATTAATCATTATCCAAATAAATACGCGATTCATCACAAGTATTTAATTTAAAACAAAATTGCAAACAAAAAGAATTCAATTTGACTTGCTATCAAATTGTGTTGCATTTTCTATGCACTTTAGGTTAATGTAACAATACAAAATAAAAACTTTGTTTGTTTGCCGGTATCAAATTTTGAAAATCAATATCAGTATGCCTAATATTCAGTTTTTATTAAATTAATATATAACTTTTTTTTATACCACTAAGGTGTCAAACAAGCTTACAGTCTACCTGATGATAAGTGGTCACCACAGCCTATGTACTTGTTTGTGTAATTAAGTAGTAAAACTTTTTCAGATAATTTTTTTTTTAGATACCAAAATCAAACGCTCTTTAATACTGTTAAAATTATACCAATTTAACAGATTTCACACTTTACCAGTAACATGCCTATCTTCTCTAATTACCTAAACACAATAATTTAAATGAACTACTGGTTTGGCTCACTCAACTTGCATTTAAATAGAGACTATTAATAACTTGTTTCTCCACTTATTAATGTCTTTGGGGAAACATGAATCGGTCTGTTTACTTATTTGTCACTATCCTCTGGTAAATTCCAATAATTAGTATGAAAAAGCACACTGATTGGGTTACAGTTCAGAATAGATTGCTAGTGAATGGTATCCGTAATGTTTACTAATATTAGTGTTGGTTTTCTTTTATAAATACCACAAAGCTAATTTCTGTAATTCTAACGTTGTGTATGTAAATCTTTACACATAAAAGGCTTTGTTCTGAATGACTGATGGATCAACGCACAGCCTAAACCGCTGATCGTAGAGACCTGAAACTTCCACATCCTATGACAAAGAATTTTCCGGAATTCTAACCCTAAGGGGGTGAAAAAGGGGGGCATAGTTTGTATGGGACAACGTGATTCCTTGGTCCAATCTACTTCAAATTTTGCATAAACCTTTTTTAACAGAATTGATGGCAGACGTGTTTCGTATTTTATTGAAATAGGGGTATAAAGTTATTTGGCGGTTATTTGCTTCGAAGTTGATATCAATACTCCTTAGTGCTTTTGATTTAAATTACATTTTATTTTGACACATGTTTGAAAACTCAATCCGATTTTATTCAAAAAAGGTTGAACTTACTTAAAATAAACAACTTCAATACTCTTTAAAATTGGAATGTGTCGAATGTCACCGTACTATAGTGGCGTTTTGTTGACCGACATAATGTACATAATGCGTTAATCTTACCAAAGAGAATGAACCAAGATTTGTACTGTGTGAATTTATGACTTTTTAACTTTTGTTGACTGCTTCAATGCGTTTAATGTCATAATCCTGCCAAGTTAAAAAGTCATAAATTCTGTATAACACAGTACAAATCTTGGTTCATTCTCTTTGGTAGGATAACCACATTATGTACATTATGTAGGTCAACAAAACGCCACTTATATTAGTACCTCATTTAAGGGGTTTCTAAGCTGAAAGAGGTTATGCGTTTTTTAGGTGTTTGATTTTGACGTGACAACGTCTTATAAATTGGTTTGCCGGGTGACACTTCAAGAAACTGCGTTACGCTCCGCTCACGTTATGCGCTCACAATGAGAGCGAGTGAGAGGCACGCGGCATGGTTAGCCCGCCTAAGAGCGAGAGAGACAGACATAAAAAGTGAAAGGCACAAGTTGTTTTGTGTACAATAATACTTAAAGTTTTCTTTTTCTACCTTTCTTATACATATAAAATGCTTTGTCCTGACTGACTGCCTGACGGATCAACGCACAGCCTAAACTGCTGATTGTAGAGACCTGAAACTTGAAGGATGTGTTTTTTCTATTACGTAGGCATCCGATAAGATAAGGTTTTACTGAAAGGGTGAAGTGCGAGTCGGATTCACGAAATAAGGGTAAACCGATTGTAATGAAATTTTGGTAAGTTGTTATACACACGCCGCGGAATGTTTCTGACAAAAAAAAGAGGGTCAAGTGCGAGTGAGACAGGGTCAAGTGTGAGTCGGACTCGCATAATAAGGGTAAACCGATTGTAATGAAATTTTGGTAAGTTTTTATGCACACTCCGGGGATTGTTTCTGAGAAAGAAAAAATAGTCAAGTGCGAGTCGGACTCGCGAAATAAGGGTAAACCGATTTTAATGAAATTTTAGTAAGTTGATATTTACACGCCGGGGAATGTTCCTGAGAAAAAAAAGCTCAAGTGCGAGTCAGACTCGCGCAATAGGGGTAAACCGATTATAATGAAATTCTGGTAAGTTGTTATGCACACGCCGGGGAAGGTTTCTGAAATTAGTACAACCCTATTAGGTTGTTTTAAAAAAAGAAACAACGTTCGCCGGTTCAGCTATATTTATATAAAAGAAGAAATTGATTGGCTGACTGACTAATCGATCAATGAACAGCTGAAACCGCTGTGTCTAGATGCATGACATTTTGCACAAACGTTCCTTAAATGACGTAAGTGTGCACTAAGAAGGGATTTTTAGAAATTAATCCCCTAAGGGGGTAAAATATGGGTTGAGAGTTGGCATGGAAATGGCTAAAACTTAAACGTTAAAAATTAAGACTGATGTGATTTACCGTTTTTGAAAAATTATTTTCTAGACGGCAAAATAGAGGATGAAAATGTGTATGAGAATTCCGATGTTATTGTATGTAAAACAGTAAGTCAAAAGCTGGCATTCTGGATTTAACCCTTCTTTTTAGCAAGTCCCAGACATGCTCTATCGGATTCATATCGGGGGAATTTGCTGGCCAGTGCATCACCGGTATACCTACGTGGCTCAGATATGCCTGTACCGATTGTGCACTATGAGCACGAGCATTATCTTGCATTAGAATAAAGTCGTCACCAATAAATGGGGCAAATGGTAAAACATGTTCTTCTAAAATGTCTCTGATGTATCGATCTGCTGTCATGGTCCCTCCAGTGACTATCACTAACTCCGTGCGAGCTCCCAAACATATCCCTCCCCAAACCATAATCCAGCCGCCACCATAAGCCACTGTGTGTTCAAAATTAGACTGTATGTGGCGTTCTCCTTTACGTCTCCATAATCGCTGTCTCCCATCGATCTGTTTTAAAAGAACTCTGCACTCATCAGTAAAGAGAACCTGCTGCCATTCGTTCAAATCCTTTATTTATGTTCCGCTAATTGTGCCGGTGTGTATATATTTTTTTTAGTTTTATCACCCTTTTATTTTATAAATTACAGGGGACACACACACACACACACATTTTACCACTTTGGAAGTGTCTCTCGCGCAAACTATTCAGTTTGGAAAAAAATGATATTAGAAACCTCAATATCATTTTTGAAGACCTATCCATAGATACCCCATAAAAAATTTTTGAGTTTCAGTATGGGGAACCCCCAAAATTTATTGTTTTTTTTTTATTTTTGTGTGAAAATCTTAATGCGGTTCACAGAATACATATACTTACCAAGTTTCAACAGTATAGTTCTTATAGTTTCGGAAAAAGTGGCTGTGACATAACGGACGGACAGACAGTCAGACAGACATGACGTATCTATAAGGGTTCCATTTTTTGCCATTTGGCTACGGAACCCTAAAAAGGTTAAACTCACTCAAAAACATAAGCAAATCTTCTTCTATACTATAAATGTATATTAATATTATAAAGCTGAAGAGTTTGTTTGAACGCGATTATCTCAGTAACTCCTGGTCCTGGTTGAAAAAATCTTTCAGTGTAAGATATCCTATTTATCGAGGAAGTCTATATGCACCAATGAAGAATGTTTCAAAATCGGGGTTTTTTTATCCTTTTGAAAGCTTCCGCTGAGTGCACTGCGTAAACGGTTAAAGTTTTGCAAAAATCATGTATTACAGAATGGTTTCCCTTTAAAAGTTCTATAAAACAGGTCCGAGACAGCATATGTCTATCTTCTAAGGTTAGCTCACCACCACCAAATCACCAAATTTGTTCTGAAATAACGCATTATTTGCGACGGTGTTTTTATAAACATGATATTAATCCTTATCCGAATAAATACATAAATCATCACAAGTATTTAATTTAAACCAAAATTGCCCTTTACATCATTCGATTTTAATGAACATCTTAGGACATTTCGTAGTTTTAAATTAACATCGCAGCAAAGTATAGATCAAGTAATGCATGCGCATTTATGATGTGCAAGCGCCGCGGACAGTCATGAGGGGGAAGGGCGGTACGTATTATTTAAAAATATTTTCACCTTCTACGTAAACAAAGTCGCCGGTTAAAGTTAGCGTTAGCCCAAAGTAACTATTACTGACTGACTGATCTGAAATTTAGCGCACATATAGCTATTATGGTGTAGGCGTACGCTAAGAAAAAAATTTCCAAAACTAACCCCCTTAACGGGGTCTCAAAGTTTGTTTGATGCTCGCGATGTTAATCCATTAGGTTATTAGTTATTAGTTGTTAATTATTTATTATTTTAAAGAAAGAGAGAGAGGGAGAGAGAGTGTAAGTAGGTTCTTTTCTATAATTGAGGAGTTGCCGTAAGAATCTTACGCCGATAACCAAACTTAGAGCGGGCGAAGCCGCTGGCAAAAGCAAGTCTACATATATATAAACATGAATCCCTATTTCCCTTGGTTCCCATGATAGGCAAGTATAGTAAGATGTCGCTTAGAAATAAGCAAAATCATTACACAACTTGTATCCGTCCCATACTAGCTTATGCTAGCGTAGTCTTTGCGTTGTCCAAGTGCAATCTCCACAAACTCCAGACCCTCCAAAACCGCTTTCTCAGAGCGGCCTCTGGAGCCTCTTGGTACGTTCGCAATGCGGACCTACACAGAGACTTCGAACTTCCCACGATTCCCCAATACTTTAAAGACTTGGCAGTCCGCTTTTTCGAGCGTACGCAAAATCACCCGAATCGTTTAATTGTGCAATCCACAACGTATCGTCCCCCCGATCGACCCGGTCACGGTCGTAAAACTATTGTTAGGCGGCCTCGGCACGTACTAACGTCCCCAGATGACGATCTCGCTGTCCGGATAGCGAGATTAGTCTCTACGACCTCCCCAAATAGGGCCTCCCTCCAAACACGACGCCGACGTCCCCGGGTTCGTCGGCGCCCACAAGGATACACTAGGTATCAAAGAGTGCCGGGGCGCTTCTCGCCCCCACTCAATCGCAATCGTACCCGCGTAACGGGGAACTCCCCTCCTGGCGGTGACTCACCTTCGGGTTCGAGACTCACGCCGGTCGAAGGGACGCCCCCGAGAGCGACAACCCAAGCCGAGGCTTCCCCCGCGGGGAGCCCTTGAGCGTTGGGCGCTATATGGGCTGAGGCTCCTTCAGAGTCTCGCCCCAAAAGTCCGGTGAAGCAGTAATGGCTGCAACAGCCAACTGCATAGTCAGCTCAGAATAAAAAAAAAAAAATTCCCTTGTTCACGCTATCATGCGTGAACGGCTAGACCAATTTCGCTTATTCTTTTTTTGTTGTGTTTATTATGGTCAGGAGAAGGTTCTAATGAAAAAAAAAACTGTCAAGTGCGAGTCGGACTCGCGCACTAAGGAAAACTCGAAGACGGCTGGACCAATTTGGGTAATTTTTTTTCCACACAAAAAACCACGCCAACCAAAACCAAACCTAAGTATAATTTTGTACTTATGTTTCTGACATTTGGCATCAAAAATCTTAAAAACTTGGTCTTTTTCGCATTAAGAAATTATTTGCTGTAAACCACTGAAGAACCTGAGAAACTGCACTAGCTACGTCGTCAAAATTACTTTCATTTTTGTCAACTTTAAATAAAAAAATGGTATTATCAGAAAATAATACAATCTTGCCCAGCATAGGTTCATTAAAAATCGGCCAAGTGCGAGTCGGACTCGCGCACGAAGGGTTCCTTATCATTATCAATAAAAAAGGCAAAAAAATGACGCTTGTTGTATTGGAGCCCCCTCAAATATTTCTTTTATTTTAATTTAATTATTTATTTTTAAAGTGACTATATAACTAAATATTTTGTGAATATTTTAAGCGTCTACCTGTTGCCATTATGAATATCGAGCAAAAACCAGCAAAAAAATTACGTTTGTTGTATGGGAGCCCCCTTAAATATTTATTTTATTCTGATTGTTAGTATTTTTTGTTATAGCTGCAACAGAAATACATTTTCTGTGAAAAGTTCAACTGTCTCACTATAACGGTTCATAAGATGCAGCCTGGTGACAGTCGGACGGACGGACAGCGGAGACTTAGTAATACGGTTCCGCTAATTACTCCTTAGGTACAGAACCCTAAAAAGGAAGAGAACCTAAAATGAAACCTTGAGGAACTCCTAATTTTCTTCTGAGCCTAGAGATTTTACTTCATTATTTGAACCTTCTGCGTTCTACTACTTAAATATAGGCGGATAAGCTCAAGATCCAAATCTGCAATACCATAATGACTCAGTTTTCGTATAAGAGTTCCACGTTGGACACAGTCGAATGCTTTTGATAGATCACAGAAGATAAGTTAAAAATTTTAAGCACCTGATTGAACATAAGTTTTTTAAAAATTTTGCTTAAGGCTATCAGTAGAGATAGATTTAAAATTATTAAGTTCATCTCTCTGGTTTAATTTTCCGGTGCGGGAATAACAATTTATCAACGCCCTTATTCAAATCAATTACGGCTAAGATTGTTACTATGATATCAATATATCCCCCGTAGGTCACCAGTTTCTTTTCTAAGTTAGCGATTTAAATGTCTTTGTAATATCTTCAGAGGTAATAAAATGCTCTAATTTAAATATAGTCCCGCATTTATGGGTAGTTCTCATCGTAGCTCAAATTTAATAGGCACACAGCTATATTTTCTAAACGGTATAAGTCAGAAACAGAAATTTTGATTTGGGGCGTAAATTAACTATTTAGCTACTAAATAAATACAGCTAGTTGTAATAGAAGCAAAAATATATACCAAAAAAAACACGAAACGGTTGAAAACGGGGCCATTTTTCGCATTCTCATCGCGTCACACTTCCTGTTGCAGCAAATCATTTGGTTACTGCTTCACTAAAGTTCAGTGTATTTGTATGTTACATATACTGAAATCATCGCAATTAAATATACTTTATAAACAATAGTCTAAAAAAAATCTTTTTATCATTATTTTAAATTGAAAACACAATACGTGTCGGTCACACGATTTTAGGTACTTTAAATTTGCCCAAATAAAGGCTTGCTGTTGAACACGATAGCAGCGACCAATCACAGAGTTAGATTCGGACGAACGTCAGGCGTATTCCGGTATTGAAGGAGTGAGACGAGCGGTGACAATAAAATCTGGTAAGTTCCATTTATTCATAGATGTATCGATCACTTGCGTGGACAACATTTTTGTACATTGTATTTTAGCAATTGAAATCAAAGTTAGCTAATCGAAGCAACCACAATGCAAGATATTTATGTAGTATTTATTTTAAAATGTTACACGTAAAGTTTGCAGGAATTTATAAAAAAAGGCATATTATCGTCACCTTTGTGGCATCACCTTCGTGGCGTTTTGTCCACGACAGTGATTTTGTGCCCTGAAAGTGATGCTTTGTTTGTTAGAAGTAAAGTTTTATGACTATTGTCAGTGCCTTAGAATGCCACAAACTGTCAAAGTAAACCGAGAAAAAAAAAAGAAAGAAAAACGAAAGAGAAAGAAACAAAGCGAACCCTGGTCTTCACAATGCTGTCAAAGCAAATCGTTATTATAGAAGTAAAGCCAGAGGAGTCATTGTACCAAGCCAATGAAATGTTTATCAAACTTAAAAGAGCAAAACAGTTACGAAATCGACTGAAGAGCAAACTGTACGGCAAAAGAAAAAAAAAACAGCAAAAAAAGCAAAATATTTTGCCAAGTTGCAGCTTGCTTGACAATTTTAGCTTCTCTGCAAGACCTATTAAACTACGGTCGTTATTTGACGCCGGCAGCTTCTCGCAGGTAAGGAATGAAACATTCCATACCAACGAGGATTGTCTTAGTGACTGCGGCTGCGCAGACGTCAGGATCTTCTGAGCTAAAGCAGAGCTGCCTCCACGGGTACGAGGCATAAAACTCTCGCAATCCATCCCAGTCTGCCGACTTATAATGCCACACACGACGTCAATTAGTTGGCCCAGATAGATTAGGTTGTGTGCATGACACTTGAGTCCGAACGAGACAGTGGTCCGAGGAGCCAAGAGGCGCATCCACTGAGACTGGAAATCCGTCCGGACGTGTAGTCAGCAGAAGGTTCTCGTTGGAGAAAATACCAGCTGAGAGAATCTATAGGTCATTCAAATCAAATTCATGATCACATATGCCTGCATAGTTATTGGTTCGAGAACAGAGCCACTCACGATGGTGGGCGTTAAAGTCCCCAAAATAACTAGTGTTGATGTGGGATATTGCTCTAGAACTTTGTCAGTCGTCAAACTCAGGTGCGTGAAGAGTCGAGTTACATCCGTGTCACCGCTATGAGACCTATATAGGCAAAAACTCCTTAATACGTGCTTGAACTCCGCAGATCGTGCCCGTTTACTAGCTGTTGCCGAGTGGGAATCGGGTTTGTGGTTGCAGGTCCTTCCTTCACCAAAATTAGGGACCCTCCTGGATTCTTCCACTTTCAGAATTGCGACCTCCCTCCGCTTGGGTACACCATGTTGTGCTCCACACCGTTGCCAGTGTGGTGTTGCTGTCGACCAGCGTGGTCATCACGGCCTTTCTTGCACAAAGAGTGCGGGCAGGTTTTCCCGCCATGCCAGCCTTAATGACATAATACGCCGAGCCCTTGTCTCTGCCAATTGCGCGGCTGTTCTTGAACCAAACGGGCTTTTACGGGACGACGGTAAGAGACCAGACGGCATGACTCTGATTCCGTGGAGGATGGGGCGGCCCTTAGTATGGGATGCTACTTGCGTCGACACCCTGGCACCGTCACATCTTCAAGGAACACAGAGTAGAGCTGGTGCGGCGGCGGACTCTGCAGAAGTCATCAAAAGGCGGAAATACACTACTCTCGACAGTGGGTATGTATTTGAGCCTTTTGGGGTCGAAACCTTAGGACCGTGGGGGAAAAGTGCCAAAAAAATTTTTCGATCTTTATCTTTACGTCTGGTTGAAGCTTCTCGTGACCAAAATGCTGGCCTTTATTTTGCTCAAAGAATTTTCATTGTAATTCAACGCGGCAATGCGGCCAGCATTTTGGGAACTATACCAACTGGCAACGGTCTTTTAGATATTTAATCAATTTTTAATTTTTAGTTTTTATTATTTAGGTAAACATTTATTTAGATTAGATTAGTTTAGATTTATATTATTTTAGTTTAATTTAATTTTAATAACAAAATGTATAACTTAAAAATTAAATAAAATATTTTTACATGTATTTTGGCACGCATAGATACGAGTGTGACCACCATGAAGGTGGCGACAGCAGATATCCTCCCGGACGAACATACATACACAAATACGTGAACTAAAATAATTTTTGCATTTCTCTGCGCAATGCCTATGCCCTAGGCATCTTCGTGATATGAAATTTATAAGGTTTGCTCAAGTTGGCAATCCCTGGAAACCACTATGGTAAATTAGTTTGGAGCAAAGCCGGAAATATTTTTATTAAAAAAATATTTTTTTTAATTTTCCGAAAGACTCATAAAAACTATAGCTTCCAAGTCCTAACCAAGACTTCAAGTTCCGTCATATGGACTGCACAATAGGCTTCTGAAATTGGCCACACTTTAGAAACAGACAAAGATGGTATCTTTTCTCATAAACAAGACACTACATGTTCGCTTTGTCTCTGTCACATTTTTGCAACCATTTTTTCACAGCTGGCTAAGTAATGTGCTGTCCAGTTCTCTATTTCTATGGTCTGAACCTACAAAATTAAGCAATAGAAACGATTGTCTGCCATTCAATCTCATAATTTAAATGTTTGCTTACAACACATGGGTTATTCCATAATAATCCACACAATGTTGAAAACAGTAATAGGCAGTGGAAAAAATATTTTGTGCACACACATTTGACACAAGCTAACTGAGGTAACTGAAGTAACTTGGACGAATAAAATGGGTTGTTTTCTAAGCAAAAAGTATTACCTGATTTAGTAGTAACTAACAATTTTCGGAATATCCCCAAATGACGTAAATTTTTTATGAGTGTTTCGTAGCAAAATGGCTAAAAGATACCAGTATGCTTTAAAAATATTCTATATCCGTACCTCTTATCTGATTTAAATTTGTTATGCAGCATGAAAGTGCACCACATCTGGTGACTGCAAAAATGGGTCATGTGGTGCGAGTTTTGAGGTGGTCATCAAAAAAGAGATACCCGACCAGAACATAGTTGAAACTGCACTACGTGAGATGTATGTAGATCACGAAGTTAAGCAGGAGCTTGTGCTTGGTCCCACGGTGGTGCAGCACCCTGTCCCAGTAGTGGTGCCGCAACGCTTTTATGCTGGTTGGTTTATTTAGATTTCTCAAAAATATATTGTTATAATTATAATAATATAAATATAATGGGTTTAATTTTTTGAGTACCTGCTAAGGTAACCAATAATTTATTGAGAACCTTCTGAGGTACCCAATAAATTAAGCATATGATCATTTTGCTCCACTTTTATTTTTCTCTCACCTTATGCTGAAACCCATCCAACTCGACTTTCATCTTTTCACTTTTTTTATGCTTACCAGTTTCGTTTTTTCCCTATTTCGTTTTATCCCCTCCAATCTTTCCTTCTCATACTTACATACTTTTTTCTATAAATCTCTAGCAGACTTCCAGTTTTTGTGTTAGAGCTTAGCGTCTATTTCTGTGATGTAAAATCCACAATGAAAATGGTCTCAAAACGCTATTGTATTGTTTCGCATTCGAGTTTTGGGTTACCTAATTGAATGTAACCCTTATTAGATTGAGGCATTGGTATGTAGCCTGGACATAGCAAAGGCGTTCGATCGGGTCTGGCACCGGGGTCGTCTCTCGAATATCGAAGTTGCCATCTTACGAAATGTCTAAACGAAAAATGAGGGTTTGGGCAATGGCTTTTTCTCTGGCAGAAGCATTCGAGCCGTAGTTGACGGTAGTTGATCTGATAGTATAGACATTAATGCTTGTGTACCGCAAGGCTCTGTGCTGTCTTCTACGCTGTTTCTCCTGCAATGATGTGTAGTCCATCAATAACATACATTGCTATGCAGATGACAGTACTGGAAACGCTTTATTACACGGACCGTGCAAACATCCCTCGTTCCATTGTGGAGGAAAAAGCGCGCAGAACTTGTGTCTCAAATTGAGATCGGTCTGTCCAAGGTCTCTGACTGGAACGGGAAAACTTGGTCCGGTTCAACCCTTCAAAGACACAAGTCTGCGCGTTCACCGCTAAGAAAACCCCATTCACTGTAGTCCCACAATTCCAGAACACTTCCCTCTCCATCTCCAAGAGCATTGCGATCCTTGGTGTTAACATCTCCAACGATGTTCAGTTCCGAGATCATTTGCAAGACAAGGTGAAGCTGGCGTCCAAAAAACTTGGTGTACTCAACAAAGCAAAGCAGTACTTCACCTCGGGGCAAAAGTTGCTGATTTACATGTCGCAAACGCCAAGCTGGTATCTGGGCGGGTACCCAGATATCAGCTTGGCCCGTTTGACTCAGTTAAAGGCAAGTATTAAACCCTTAAGTCTAAGAAGAGAATTTACCTCCCTGTGTATGTTCTACCTCTTGTATAATGGGATGTGTTTTGAGGATTTGTTGGAAATGATGCACACGGCTTCTTTCTAGCATCGTACCGCTCGCCATCAGTAGGGAATTCCATCCTCACACCTTAGAACTTTAATGGTCACGTACAGTGTGATTTCAGAATTACTTGCTGCCAAGGTATTCTCTAAGGACTACAGTATGGGGTTCTTCAAGATAGAAGTTATTAGATATTTGAAGGGTCGGCAACGCGCGAATTATGCCCCAGGTGTTGCAAGTGTTATCGCGCCAGTCACAATATTGTCTGTTGCAGGTGTAAGATAACAGGAAGTGGGTAGCGGGTCGTCGCAACGTGCTGCGGGAGCAAGAGACGAATCAGGGGATATGATGTGTTGATAATGAGAGTGCAGCGCACACGTGTCGAGTTGGTAACGAGCTGCGCAAGACAGCGATACACGCAGATTGTAGAATTCACATAGGACAGATTGAAAGAAACATACAATTAACACAAGACGCAAATTTGGAGAGATATACGCAGATACTCACAGGAGGAAAGCAATACAATTGTCATGAAATGTGCAAAGATCATGTAAACCGAAGTTTTAAGTCTCACATGGCAACACACACAGGAGAAACACCATACAAGTGTGACATGTGTAGCAAAAAGTTTACACAGAAGATTAGTTTAAAGTGGCACATGGTAATACATACAGGAGAAAGGCCATACAATTGTGAAGTGTGTAACAAAGACTTTAAATATAAAGGTAGCTTGAGTCGTCATAAATAACTTAATAACAAAATGTTTATAGTCATGTCATGTTTATTTAGTGCACTGAAGGTTGTATGGAAAAGAACTGATTCAGATGCACCTTAAGTGAATAGGTAGATGTTAATCCTAAGGATGTATTACAATTTGCTTTTGCGTACTCTAAGGAGTTTTTTAAGTTCTTTCCTTAAGATTTTCCCACTCGGGTTCCGCGGGATTTCATCAATGAATCTAACTCCTCCGCGAAGATGCTTATGATGTGATAACTGAAACAAATATCAAAACTTAAGTACTTACTTATTATTCTCGTATATGTAACGATAAAAGTAAAAATTGGTAAAGTGCGAGTCGGACTCAGGCAGTTTAGGATCCGTACCACCATTTACGTAATTTACAAACACAAACAAACACCAAAAAGTGTGCCGCTAATGCCTAATTATTTTTGATTTTTATTATTTATTAGGTAATCCGCCATTACAACATATATTCTGTGATCATTCTTCTGCCTACGTTGTTCTAAAAGATAAAGCCCTTTAATGGTCGGACTGACAGACAGACAAACGGATAGTCAAACAACATCTTGGTGGCCGTCTATACTGCAACTGTATAACATCACCTTTATCGCCATCAGAAAATTTCTAGTAATAATAATAACAATAAATTTTAACTGAATTAACATGTTAATAATATTCAATAAAGTAGAAATAATAAACCATTTTTGTAGTTTGTTATTCTATTCTTATAAGTAGGTAGGTATATCAATCGATGATCAAATGAAATATATACCTGTAATTTATTAGAGCATTTTTGTAATTAAATTTTTTTTTAATATTCCAATACTAAGACGACATAAGTCTATCGACTGCCGATTATGCTAACTAATTATTTAGGTATTGTTAGTTCACAGGCTTCTATAGTACCTACTATTACTGATTTTGTGCCCCTCCATAGAAGCGAGTGGGGTGCTTCTGGCCTAGTCCACCCATAGAAGCAACTCAACTATCGGAATTTCACACAATTGACAACAATAGGACTCTGTTTTTCACTGTTAACTAAAATAAAAATAAAAATATTGTGTCTACAAATGCACTTACTTTTTTAGCAACAAACTGTTTCAGCTCTTCCTCCGTTACTGTCTTATCTGGCTGCAAGGCCACGAACGCCACTGGTACTTCACCACCAACCTTGTCTTCCATCCCTACCACACCTACGTCCCTTACTGCTTCATGTAGCAACAACACGGTCTCGATCTCTGCTGGTGGTACCTGTGGTACAAAATATCATTCTTGTAAAAAGTAAAGATATGCCCAAGTATGTTTTCAAATTCGATATTCTTACTAGTCGAAAGCTCTCTGTCTGTAACCTCTTCTCGCTTTAACTGCTGTACCGATTAAGATGAAATTTGGCATGGAGATAGCCTGAGTCCTGACAAAAGGACATAGGCTACATGCAAACGTCAAATGTGAGTCAGGTTTTTTTTTCTACATAGTGAAGTGGTCGTTGAAATCCTACACCGATAACCGAATACAAGGCGGGTGAAACCGCGGGCAAAAGCTAATATTAAATAATAATATTTATTCAAGTAGGTTTCTGAGAACACTTCAACGTCAATACAATCTAAACTATGTTAATTTCTGCTAAAAAAAATTAGAAAGAAAACAAACTATTAAAAGTAATCCATACTCACTAATATAAAAGCGAAAGTAACTCTGTCTGTTTGTTACCTCTTCACGCTTAAACCGCTTTATCGATAAGATGAAATTTGGCATGGAGAAAGTTTGACTCCCGGGAAAGGACATAGGCTACTCGAAAACGTCAAGTGTGAGTCGTTTTTTAGGGTTCCGTAGTCAACAAGGAACCCTTATAGTTTCGCCATGTCCGTCCGTATGTCTGTCCGCGGTGTGCGTAAGGATTGAGGAGCCACCTATGGAATTTGGGAAACCAGCCAACAAATATTTTATAGTACTAATAAAAGAATTGTAGGGCAGATCTCGGAATTTGTATTTAAAAGAATAGAAAGTTATTAAGGATTAAAGGTGGCTCCTCAATCCTTACGTTCGGTGTTCCTAGATCTCTTAAACCTACCTTTTTAATGTCTTCGTCAAGATTTAGTAGTCCTAATAATAAAATTTGTAGTAAGAAAACCAAAAAGCCAAGAGTGAGAGTTAAGAAGAAAAGTCACATTTATTGTGGCTCCTCAATCCAAATCCCACTGTTTGTAAGGATTTAGAAAACCAGGTAACAAATATTTTGTAGTCCTAATAAAAAAATTGTAGACCACCGAAGTACCTTACTTCTTGTTAAATTTCATGATTCTAGGAGAATGGGAAGTACCCCATAGGTTTTGATTTGTTTGTCTTGTTTGTTGCCAAATTATGTGACAAAAATGGCGTTTTTCTGCCGTTTTTCTTACTGAGTTGACTTAGAAGCATGATTTTTTTTACAGCTTCCAGGGACCGTAGACCTTAGTATTTGATATTAATTTTAACGTAATAGCTTTACGCGTTTTTGAGAAAAAGGGTCTTAACCGACAGACGGACAACAAAGTGATCCTATAAGGGTTCCTTTTTTCCTCTTGGGGTACGGATATACCCATAAAATGGGTCAGAGTCAAACTATGAGCAAGACCTTTTCGTTACCTTCTTGCTTTGGACTTCGTTGAAATACCAACAGTAGTTAGTTTAGTACGCGGCAAAAGGCGGTAAACAAATACATACACATTCACGCAAAATGTTTTGTTTTCATTTCATTATTTAAATTAACAAATCAGATAATGAAATAGAATGGAATATATACACGTCCAAACATTGTACAGAGCAATGAAAAAAAGGTAGAAGATTTTTATAAGTGGCGAGAATCAATGTGCAATAAATATTTTTTTCAATTTTTTTTATTATTTTTATGTTTCGGAATGTGTTTTATGTTTTCAGTTTTAGATAAAACTTTGTACTCGCGCAATGTAAAAATAATCTTCATTTCATAACATAAGCATGAATAGCTTTATTACAAAATAAATATTCTTTGCTTATTACGTAAGTAAGTATTACGTAACACTTAAAACTTACACAATTGGATTATTACAGTAACGGAAATAGAAATAATGTAATCAATATACACACTGCGAGCCGAAACTCTATGTAAAATGCGTATCTACACGCGCCGCGGGTCTTAGGTGCTATGACGTCAGCCGAGGGGCGGTCATCCTTTTCGCCCGCTTTGCGTGTCAGGCATTATACCAAAAAATTGGATTGTCTATAACGCGGTCAGTTTTTGGTATTCTGATAATTTAAAAAGTTTTATTTACATAAGAATACTGTCAACATTCTATTGGGTAGTATAGTATCTATTATATCATCTGTGATTGGGTAAAGGAATCTTAGACCATTTAACCGAATGGACCACGTAATAACGACGCACCCAACTGAGCTAAAAACAGGGATAGCGAGACGGAGAAGGACGTAGCCTGCTTTTTATCCCGTAAAAATAAATATTCCTTCAGGAATACACGAATACTACGTGGATGAACTATAGCTAAGGCAACTTTCTGACTATAATCCGGGAGTGGGCGTAAAAAACCTACGCCGACAACCGAAAACAACTAGTACATATATAAATACATACACAGATCTACGTGACTATACATATAATACAAATACATGTGTATCAAGAATTAAAAGAGCTAAAATAATAATATTTAACTAATAATTAGCTGCAATCCACCATACGCCGGCGGCTCCAGAGAGGCTCACACAAACCTGCACACACCCACATGCATACACATATTCACAGACGTTGTACATCACGAAGTAGCCCAGCTTCCACTCGACAGTCCCGCAAGAAATGCACGCCATTTAACTTACGGTCCTCCATGTCCATGCCTCGTGGTTTTAAATTTTTAAAACCACCGCATCAAAATGCTGAGTCTACCTACTTGAAGACGCTGTTAAGCCCAGTCCTTACGAGATCTATGCAAAATATAGTATTTTTAGGCTTCTACACTAGTACAAACCTAACCCTTTTTTATACAATCTTGACACTTCATACAATAACCACATCGATTACTATGACGCATGTATACCTACACGCAATGTGTGTGATTACTTCGCGAGCGGTCACAGGATCGTCACAGCACGGTTTATTCTAGAGAAAGGCAAAGAGTGGCCATAGACTTACTGACCCCATAGCATCAGGCGAGCCGTATGCTCGTTTATAACCTTAGCAATATAACAAGAAAAAATCCTATCAACATTACCATTTATGAAACAAACCTGAAATCCTTTATACTTTATCAGCTCCTTCAGTCGATCAACCACGAAGAAGTACTCATCTTCATCATAATACCCAACGTCTCCAGTCTTGAAGAACCCTTCGTCATCGAAGTCTTCCCTATTATCTTTGCCGACGTAACCCTTCATTACAGTGGCTCCCTTGATACAGATCTCGCCTTGCTGGTTAGGACCAAGTGGCTTTCTTGATTCTACGTCCACAACCTGATAAATATAACAAACTTTATAGACACAACCCACTAAGCAAACCAAACTTGCAATAATATTGCTAAACAGTGCGTTTGGCAGCTTGTAAGTTTCAAATGCAAGGTTGCAACCTATCAGCAACCCCAACACAAAGCCCTAACGGCCGTAAATAATTGTAACGTTCGGACAAGTTACTATGTAAAGTAACAGAAAGATACGATGCGTATGTTATAAAACATTACAAATTAAATTTTACTGTAAGTTTTAAATTAATTATTCCAAAAAAAGTTCAATCAGAATTATTTTTTTATGGTTTTTTCCAGCACGACTACATTTTTTATAAACCTTCGTTGATGCAATTTGTTTATTTTACATTTAAGTTTGAATTTAATTTATACAGTTTACGACTTCTTTTGTAAAAATCTGGGGTAGCCCATTCACTTAAACTGAAGCGACTGTAATAAATTTCTATTTTGCAGTAAATATTTTATTATTGAACGCGTAGTATCACCAATTACCTATTCCATAATCTTTCAGTCGATATTTAGTCCAATGCTGAATATAAGATTAGTGTCCTTGATGGCGCGCTTCTTGATTTCCTCTGCCTTTCCATGCATATAGCACTACTACGCAGGGGAAACTAAGAGTTTCAAAAATAATTTTAATTTCTACAAAAATGAATTAATTGATTTTTAAAATATTCTCCATTAGCGTAAATACACTTTTTCATACGAAACTTTTTTACGGAGTTCGTCAATAACTTCTGGCAAACAAATCGTCGTGTACGAATCACGGTACGACGAATCTCCAAAGCAATAGTAGCCAGCTGTCCAGTTTTATTAAATAAAGGAGCAATCATCCGCTTACAGGCACTTTGCACGCGCGCCACTTTGGTTGGTTTCGGCTCATCTTGAAAGACCCATACGCTCGATTGCTGCTTTGTTTTGAAATCGTAGCAATAAATCTATGTTTCGTCACTATATCTATATCATATACCAAATTTGACGCCCCTTCGTCGTCCTTTGGTCATCGTCCTCAATGAAGTGGCGTTTTAGTTTATCACTTGGTTCTTCATTCCATGAGATTTATATACCTTGCCGCGTGTAATTGGACCACTGTCCTTAGAATATTTTAGCTTTTGCCGAGATATCTCTTTACGAGGATCTTGTATTTGAAACAGAAGAAATCTGGTTTGAGGAAAAATAAATTACTATTCAAGTACCTCCTCCATGCTGATAACTTGGTGATCCGCGCACCGATAGCAGTGAAGTGTTAAGGATTGTTACCTACTATAACAATTATGAAGGGAAAAAGGAAATAAATAAAAATAAATGTAAGTTTTATTTTTACATTCAGTCAAGGTTTTTGAAAGAAATAAAACTGTCACAGAATGAAAAGTTATGGAGGTCGTATAAAATCTTCTGAATAGGGCGTTGCATACCTTTGATGGTCAGATGTTATTTGATTATGCACATTCAGGTATTCATATTTCATGGGGTGTGTTAGTTCCATCACTATGGGTATGGGTATGGGAAGAAGATGAGAGTAGAATAAGAGCATTGAAAAGGGCACGTGGGCGCGTTACTTTAAATGACAGGATAAGATGCAGAGTGATACAAGAGAGCTGCGGAGTAAAAAAGGTGTGGATAGTGACAAGGATGAAGAATTTTATGTTTAAGCATAAAGCTTGTAAAAATTATGAATTAAAAAAGATGTACGAAACAAATTGAAGAAACAAAATTAAATGGATGGGTCGATTATTACCTCTTCGAACATACTTCAATATAGTAAAGTGTTCTCAGAAAAGGTGAGGTTAAGACTGCCGGAATTTAATGAGTAAAAGAAGTGTGCTAGGATCGTAGCAAGTGGAAGTCTGCCGTAACTGACCATCCGGAAAACAAGTGTGATGTCATGTATGTTTTACTAGTGAAGTTTGTCCATGGAACGCTACTTGAGCTTACATGACCCCCAAAATCTAAGATCTGCGATTGCGCCTGACTTGAATCCATGGTCGGGAGGAACAACTAAGGCATGTCGCACACTGTTGTTGCGGCGAAGGAGCTGCGGTTGCATCGAGTGGACTGGATCTAACAATGTAGATACTTAAGTTAGTTATGTATAGTGTATCGAGAACTACTGCCGACAAACTGCTATGCTATGCAGTTTGGCAGATGTTTAAATGTCCTAAGTAATGTGTCAAATAAAAAAAGATAAATGCCCTGTTTTTTCGCTTACATGACAATTATAAGCAATTCCTTTGCCTCGTACATCGACTAGGTGCCGAAAAAGCCGCATGTAGTGGTCAAAGCAAAACGTACCTTAGCAATGATGCCTCCAACAACAGTCCCAACGGCTCCAGGCTTGGCCTGGGTAGCATCTCCGTTGTCCTTACTTATAGGACATTCTGTTAATCCATAAGCCTGGAACACCGCTTGGAGATTTGGGAACCTTTAATACAATACATTTAAAAAATTTGCAGATACATAACAAAAGCCACTGCCACCATTTTGCTTATATAATAGAAGATTAATCTTAACTTCATACAAATATTTTTGCTAGTTTGCCTCGCCGTTTCTTTTCAATTTCGTCACGCACTTTTTATATTTGTTTTGAATACAAAGAACCAGTAAAAGTAGCTCCATGGTCGTGATTTATTATGACCACCCCTTTACTATCCCAGTAAAAAACCTATGATAGTAACGCTATGATCTTTTCGGTTAGAAATGATGGTCTCTTATACGAGACCTACTTATACGAAAAAGCTGCTATTTGGCAGGGATATACACATTAATCAATCAATCACAAATTAAGAAATCAAATCAAAAAAATTTTTTTAGGGTTCCTCCCCTATACGTGAAGAGGGGACGTAATTTTTTTTTCTCGTCCACCCCATCGTGTGGGGTATCGTTGGATAGGAATTCCAAAAACATTGGCGGTATGCAAAGATCATTTTTTGATTTAGGGGTCCGTTGCGTAACATCTAACTTTAATGTACTAATTTTTGTTAAAGTCAAGTATCCCCCCTCTACCAGCAAAAGTGAAGTACTTGGAAATGTAAAAAAAATTACGGTGGTAGTGCATATAATCAATTTAAAAGGAAAACTTTCACGGGTAAGTACACTTTACAGGCAAACGATTAATATTCGACCACTTGGTATAAAATTTACTTTGAAAGTGAAATTATCGTACAAATTCCATGAAAAGTTACTTATATAAAGTAGGTACATCTGTAAAACAGGTATAAACAAGTAGACGCATACAGAAATATTCACAGAATATTTAGATATATATTCACTTTAAAAATAAATTGAATTAAAATTAAAACAAACGTTTAAAATTTAAACAATCCCATGCCAGAAACGTGATTTTTTTGCCGGTTTTATAGACAATGGTACGGAACCCTTCGTGCACGAGTCCGACTCTCACTTGGCCGATTTTTTATTATTTGTTGTTGTATACTTTAGAGTTCACACTATTTTTCACTGCAAGTTTAAAGTTTTTACGATAGAACAAAAACAACGAAAATGTGTTTCTTGTATTCCCTTAAATTTTAACTTTTTGTTATTTGTTTCAATCCCCCAACACATATTCTGTGAAAAATTCAGGATTCTACCTATTTCGGTCTAAAAGATAGAGCCTTTTAATGGTCGGAGACAGACATACAGCGTATAGGCTTAGTAACAGGGCTCCGTTGGCACCCTCTGGGTACGGATCCCTAAAAACCTCACTTCTTTCGTACGTCTTCGAGAGTGTCTCGATAAAGTGGCGCTGCTCCGCTGTAGATCTCCGTCACAGTGCTGAGGTCATGTTTGGAATCCCACTTGCAGAGCGCCACCAGCAACGGCGGCACCACCACCAACTGTGTTACCTGAAGCATGGGATTATCTTATATAGTGCTAACTATACTATTATATCTGCCAAGGCTAAGGAATTATGTCTGCCAAGAGAAAGTATCAGAAGTTAGCACTAGTAGTTTCATCAATCACTTATTACATAACGAATTTCAAAAAAACTGCTAAATATAGTAGTTTATGGTCATATACAAAAAATCATCAACTCTGGGGTCTTTGCTTTTTTGTACCAATTTTACAACGCTCCTTTGTTGCAAAAGTTAGCCTGCGGTCCTTATTCATACCTTGTATCTTTCAATAGTATCCAAATATAAATCCATATCAAAGTAGGGCAAGTAAATCAACTTCATTCCCATCCTTAAGGAGCCCAAAGTTATCAGCAGACCCATGTTGTGGAACCACGGAGCTATGTGGAGAGAAACCGTGTTGTCATTTAGTATGTGTACTGATGTGTTGAACCTTAAACATACAATTTTTATAATTATATATATATATAATATTTATTTATTCCTTTTGCACAAACAATAGTGTACATTGGCAACCTTATCGCCATTCGGCATTACCAGCAAACTACAAGCTACATGGTTTGAAGTTTTCTAATATTTTATTTATATATCTTACAACTTTATAGTTGATGAAAATATATTTTTTTAATTGTTCATAACCTGTCTGATTAAAATACTATTTTTGATTTTGTTTCAAATTAACGTTAATTTGTAAAACATATTTTTTCTCAAAATGAACCTACTTTATTTAAGAATACCGAAACAGTACCAATTTGTTCGCATAGCGTTATCAATTAAGGCGGATAGATATAGCATCCAGGTTACGCTATATTTTCGGAGCAGTACATGCTGCATCATCAGCGTTAAATAAAAAAATAATGCCCTCTGACACCGGTCTATCGTCTGTTTATCAGCAGTGGTAGGCCGGAAACAGGGAGCTTCCTGGTGGCTCGTCAACCTTGAAATAGCGTTTGCTATATGTAGTTCATGTTGCCACTTTTAAATGTCTTCAAGATATAGCTCTACGATTTTCTTTAGTATTTCCGTGGGTTTAGAATCCTAATAACCTGCCTAAATTTCTGTTTGACTCTTCCCCTAGAAATATAGAGTATACTTTTAAACTACAGAGCGATGTGGCAGGTCATTTCGTGGTCACACATTAAACTGAAAATGTATAGGTACAGATACTTACGCAGAACACAACAGAGATATGATGTTCATATGTGTCAACATCACCCCTTTTGGCAACCCTGTCGTGCCAGAAGAGTACAGAATGAATAACGTATCTATCTGTCCTTGTACGTCCACTGCTTCAAACTCAGAAAAACTGACATTGTTTTGCAACCAGTTATTTGGCGTTTTTGCTAATTCTTTGTACAATAACGAGTTATTTTGTTTTTCGTCGCCAAACATAAATATTTTTTTTAAGTATAAGCTTGATTTGAACGTTTCTCCGTTAACTTCGTACGCTAGTGGAGAGCAAAATATGTACGAAGGTTTTGATATGTTCATAACATGCTTCAGCTCATCTGAAACATAAAAATAAATCAAAAGAAAAAAAAATTAAAATAATACAACAGTTATCTAATAAAAAAGTCTAAATTTAATTAGAACCTGTACCTAGTAAGTATCTGAGGAGCTCGTGCCCTGTCACATTCGTCTATCGGAAACGAAAAGCGGAGTTAAACAACGTTGGGGTGGTCAGCACCTGGATGGGTAACCTTATAACCTTATAACACATTTTTCCTAGTTCTTCCGTGCTTCGGAAGCCACGTAAGCTTTCGTTGTTGTCATATGGCAACGGCTGTAAAGTCAAATCAATGGCCTTATGCCCTGGTTCACAAGCGTGGTGGTCTATGACCTAAGCCTTATCCAAGGTGATGCCTGTGTCCTGGCAGTGGCGCGTACACCGGTTGAGGCAAGATCTAGTATCTATTAGTAGTAGTCAGTTTAATAATTTAAACATACTAAATAACATACATAATACATTTTATTACCTCAACTATGTTATTTATTAATTATGGTGATGATGTTATACGGAAAAAGCAGATGCTACTAGAACATACGATTTCGTATCCTGTACGGCCCAAACCTACCGGCAGCGGTTCGATCGCCGTCGCCGGATCTTGTAACATAAGACTGCGAGAACTGCTGTTTAGCACTACAGATTTACTTAGCAATACTTATTTTTTTAATTCATGTTTTTCAACCTAAAAAAACTGTTTTTTTATTAAAATTGATTAAGATTGATTGATTATTGATTTTAAACCGACTTCAAAAAGGAGGTTCTATGTTGGACGGGTATATTTTTTATGTATGTGTATCGATATCGCCATCAGTTGTGAACCGATTTCAAAAATTCTTTTTTTATTTGAAGGAGTATGTTCCTGAGGTGGTCCCATATTAATAAAGTGGATTTAAAACTTAAACTTCTGGAGAAACAATATGATGTTATTTTGGAACTGGTGAAACACGAATTTTATGTTGATGATTGTAAAAAATTAGGCTGGGTTGCACCAACTATCTTTGACGTTAAGCAGTCGCCAAAAATGGGAGATTGTATGTAAATTTCTATCGCCAGCTATTTTTAGAGTTAACCAGCTAGTGGTTTGCTGAACTTTGATGGGCCGGTTAAGTTTAAAAATAACTCACTATGCAAATTTCTATACAATCATCCATTTTTGACCGCTGGTTAACGTCAAAGTTAGTTGGCGCAACCCAGCCTAATTATTGCATGTACTGTGGTTGATAAAATATAAGTGAAGTGTATTATAAACTGTTAGGTACATAGACACCAACTTCATCAGATTATTGGCAACAAGTAATTATTTTTACCTATTTTGTGCATCTTTTAGAAGCCGGTTGTTTTTTTTTTGATGAAAGTTTTTATTTTTTGCTTTTGAGTGACGCAATTTTTTTTTCTCTTTCAGCTTTTCAGTTTTATAATAGTTTTCATAAAAACTATAATCAATAACAAAATTTAAGCATGTAAATGTAGATATTGTCTTTGTTACATTATTCAATTCAAATATTAATTTATGTAAATTTTATTGCTATCAGTCTTCATCTAAGGAACTCTAGTAACTAGATTATTAACTTACATAATAT
This sequence comes from Apoda limacodes, assembly GCA_946406115.1. Taxonomy (NCBI): domain Eukaryota; kingdom Metazoa; phylum Arthropoda; class Insecta; order Lepidoptera; family Limacodidae; genus Apoda; species Apoda limacodes. The sequence goes on from OX291540.1 coordinate 48,225,049, forward strand.
AATGCATGCTTAGACAAGGCAATAAGGCAGACAAAGTCAAAATATAAAATATGTAACAATGAGTTGCATTTGTTGGTTGATTGTAAAATCATCGGCAGATTTAAATTTCCAGAATATCATTATTACATGATGCCATCTTTTTTATGTTTTTTGCTTTTTGCGACATCCTACACTTCTGAATATTCTATTAAACTGGCTGAATCTATGTATAGGATAGCTACACATGCCAACAAAACGTTTACAAATGCTATCTCGAATTTGATGGATGGTAAATTTGATGACTAAGCAAAATGAGAAATATACCTTGGCTATCTAACGCGAAATTTCGGAGAACAGAGATTTCAAAAATTTAATGTTTATGTCGTATAGTATGGTACCGAACTTTCAATAAGCAAGTCCAACTCAGACTTAGCATAGACCCATTCAACCAACATATTGTGAATACCAATGTCTCAGCTATTTTACGCCCCTCTACAGGAGCAGGAGCCTTTCCTTGGAGAAGGAGGCTTCTGTTCTCCATAGTCTAACCCACTGGCCCAATCTGAGTTGGCGGACGTTTGTCGACTGACAATTTTTTTTAATTATGCCTCTGACTTGGCATAACAACTGCAGACATTTTATGTAAGTACAAACATTTTACAACACTGGCGCGGGATTCATTACAACAGATGAGTCATCGGTGTGAATTTAAAGGAAAATAATGGTGTTGCTTTATGCATATATTTTCGTTACCTGGCCCGTACGTAACATTAATAGTAGTCACAACAGCTCCCGTACAAGCAGTACCAATCACTGCTCCCAAGAATTCTTGACGATTTTCTGACGATATAGCCACTACGTCTCCTTTTTTAACACCTAGGCAAGTGAGGCAGACGGCAACATTCATAGCCTCTTGTGCTATTTGACCATACGTCACTGATTCTTGCGTAGATGCATTTATCTATCATGAAAATAAAATAATTAAATTACAAAAAAGGGAAAAAATTAGAAACGGCTGCGAAAGAATAGTTTGAAGGCTTTGACTCTAAGACTAGCCCCTGAATTGTCTAACTCCAGTGGTATAATAGGAACCTGTTTCTATTTAAAAGTACATTGTTAATTAAGAGTGCAGGAGAAAATTACTAACAAGATAGGTTATTTAGAAGCCAAAGGCTTTAATAACTCGTATTCGTAATTTTCGCACCGCTCGTGTTACACACAAAGTTTTTCATCACATTTGTGAGCAAATAAATTATTAAATAATTAAAAAAACCCAACTGCAAAAACAATAAGGAATAATAAATAAAATAAGTGCACTTAAAACATGACATAGGTATGTAACATAATTAAATAGTAACTACTACTGCAAAAAAAGTACTGCAAAAACATTAAGAACTAAAAAAAATTTACACCTAAAACATACAAAATATTTAACTATAAGCAGACGGAACCCCTTTATAATATAACGTGTAGTTTGAGCAATCTGTATTTAATATAATATGTATTTGTATTTGAACTTGCATTAAAATTGGTCCCGCCTGCTTATAGTTAAATATTTGGTATGTTTTTTTAGTTCTTAATGTTTTTGCAGTAGTTTTTTTATGTTACTATTTAATTATTTATTTTTATTTACAGCTTTTTAAGGTTTTTTTTTGAAGTAAAACTTATTAAGCAGAACTTTTTAACAGAATTGATGGAAGACGTGTTTCGTATTTTATTGAAATTCATCCGCTAACAGGGTTAAATAGGGGTAGAAAGTTATTTTGGCGGTGATTTGCTTCGAAGTTGATATCAATACTCGTTAATGCTTTTGATTTAAATTACATTTTATTTTGACAAATGTTTGAAAACTCAATCCGATTTTATTCAAAAAAGGTTGACCTTACTTAAAAACATAAGAAAATACTCTAAAATTGGAAAGTCTCGAAAATCACTAGTATCATTTTAATTTTTTTTCAATATTTTTTAAATATTTTGGGGTACAACGTTTGACGGGTCAGCTAGTATGATATAAATAATTCTGTAAATCTTTTAATTTCCTTCAGTTTAATACCATACTCAATAGGTTTGGTAAAAAATAATTATTAACGAATCCGACGGTCCGAATCTATCCGAATCTAACGGTACCTTAATTGTGTCAGTCAATTCATTCAGCCGTTTGGATGATACGCGGTACTCAAGAAATTTGCAAACATACATACCTACATACAAGAAACGCGCGAAAAATATTATCCTTCCTTGGCAGGCGGGTAATAAGGTGAAAAAATCCCACAAAACAGAATTGCAATGACGTGAATAGAAGTATAGAAAACAACACATCCGCGATATTGAGAGAATTTATGAATTAAAAAGTTTTGTTTGAAGTTAAAACTTGTGGGTAATTGCTCGCTTGTAGTGTACGCAAAGTTTGTCTTTTGTACCATGATACAGCTCTTATACATAGTCGAGTCGATAGAATAGAAGCGTTATTATCACCCTTAGGTGCTTGAAACGTGCGGTTTGCATAGAGAAAAATAAAAGAAAAAGCCCGTGGGAGTAATTCAGGTCTTATCACCCGTTATACCTGCACATAATGTGACTGTTTATGAGTATGTGTGATGAAATAGTAGATTGTTAGACAAGGGTCAAAAATAGTTCGAGTGCCCAAATAGGTCCTTTTACCTGAGGTAAACACTGCTTTTCATTTCCAATATAAAGTAACAAGTAAATAAAAACCTGATTAGTTAAACAAAGTAGATTTAATTAAAAGATAAATGATTGGAAAAAGATCTATTGAAAGTTAATATTAAAATTATATTCTACTAATGTTTTAGCCTCTTCTCTAATGAAATCAGGTGTTAAATCCCATTCTGAATTTATACAAATCTCTGTTACGTAAAAAATTAGCATTCAACAAAAGCACTGAAGATTGAATTACCGCTTTCCCGCCTTTTTTATGTTTCTTTTTCTGTGACAATTTATCAGCCAGTATTTTTTTATCATTAAAGATGGTAAATATTTAGCTCAAATCTATGAAAATTAAAAAAGTAGATTTTATCACAAGGGATCAAAATAATATTTTTACGGCGAGGGCGCTATTTTGATTCACGGACGACGAGGACGGCGCACGAGGTAAAATAATTTTACGACCAAGTGCTACCCTCTAATTTTAATCATATGAGAAAAAAAAACTAGAAAGTGTAAATTATAAATAAAAATAGTACATTTATTTATTTTACTATCTCTACTTGAGGTAAATGAACAATTGTTTATAAACGTATCAACATGAATACGAATTTGAGTAAACAATAACAAAGGCGGAATACATTTCACGCGGTTTTTGCTTTTTCACAAACTTTTTTTAATATGGTCCGCGCGCGGCCAGCCAATTTTATTATATAGCTAAACAAAAATGACCATGACGCGCGTCTTTCGCTTTGGTAGTCTATGCAAAATATATATAAATACGTATAATATTTCTCATCGTAAATTCGGAATTTTGTAGATTTTATGTTTAATCAGTGTCGTGATTTGAAAACCAGTTAAAGAATGTGACAATAAAGGTAATCATGTAAGTATTTTAATGATTTATGATTAAATTACCAGAAAAAGTGAACATTAAGTAAAGTTAGGTTATGTTTACAAGATTTGCAAATAGATTTTGTGTCAGATTTAGTTAGTTGTTCATACAATGTTCTTGATCGATCTCAATAATCCCCAAGAGCGACAACCCAAGCTGAGGCTTCCCCGCGGAGAGCCCTTGAGCGCTGGGCGCTATATGGGCTGAGACTCCTTTAGAAACTCGCCCCAAAAGCCCGGTGGAGCAGTAATGTCTGCATCAGCCATCTGCATAGTCGGTTCAGAAAAAAAAATCTCAATAATCCACATTCCTAATTGAAATCACTTTGCATCCCTAGGTATTCAAAGGATTAAAAAACTTTAAACTATGTTTACGAGGATCCACCACCTCTTTTTGAATAGATGTGATAAAAAATATAATAATTTGACAGCAGGGATAATCTTTACCGAGGGAGGAAAAGTACTGTCTTCATCCCTCTGTTGAGGAAACTCCAAGCGTATTTTCCGAGTATGAGAAATAAAAAAACCATTAACTTTTCCTGGTCTTGAAAAGATTACTATTAGAATCAGTTAAACACCTAGAAGCGTTTTTGGTTTATGACGGTTTGACAACTAGGTAGGTGTATACACATGACTGCTTATCATTGGCAAATAGATAGACCTAATCTTACAAAAGTGCAGTCCAAGGTCTAGTTACGATATCAGTTCAATAATTGTCAATTTACTTGTACCAACTACAATGTGTTTATAGGTCGGTGTAATCTGGTTTTAATAAAATAATTAAGATTAGTAGGGTCAATAATCTTAATTTACTGCCAACGTACGTATCTTTTCCACTACGGTTTGTAGTAGTTACGTTGTCATTTATTGCGCTCCTGTGCCGAATGTTAGGATTATTTTGTGCACTGACAGTGGCAAACAAGTAAGTTTACGGTTCGCTTCAGTCTGTAACCGTCTACTGTTGGACGTATGGACGTTTTTAATTAACGTCACCTCACTTGGTTCTCTGTCTAACTAATCTAGCAACTTTTAGCTACCTTTTACAGATTTATTACAGATCATCTGTCCACCTGTCGATACCCACGCTCGGCCTACCGATCCATGGTCTCTACTCTAAAACTATAGACAAAATACAGAGTTGTCACTAAAAAATAAACTTTAGTGCGTCAAGCTCGGTTGTTAACGCAAGGAACAATTCCGTATAAATACGCTCCCCTTCCTTTTCGCCTTGTCGCTTAAATAACGGAAAACGGAAAGCGCTTGTGGTCTAATTATAGCCTTATAAATGACCGTTATCACCACAGTTTACCCAACAAGCAAAATTTAGCCTTAAGGTATAGTAATTGCAATAACGTCTGAAATTCAACATTCTAGTCCGATAGCTTGATTGTATAAATGTAAACTGTTATTAAAAATAGCGCAATTATAAAACCTATTGGTAGCTTAATGGTAAAAAAAGGATTAAATGGCAGCAACATTAGTTAATGGATGGTTAACGTTTGTGTTAAGGATCAAAAAATTACCATAATATTAAAAAAAAAAGTTGAGTGTAACCTTTACACGCAGCTTGTTTGACTTTAAAGTTGTATAAATGTTTTTAATATTCATTTATAAAACACTTTCTTATAAAAAAAAATAATTAGTCTGTGGTTGTAGTTTTGCGACACAAATTGGACAGAAAAATAAGACGAGATCTAATGGTTTATTTCTGAAAATATTGAATCTGTATTGAGTAGTTGGCAAAGACTGAATTACATGTAGATTTATATGGAAATGACATTTTATTAATACTATATGTATATGATTATATTTAGTTATTTCGTGTCACTAATTCTATATCTAGACTAGAAAGTCCAGATAAACACAAGTCAAGCATTAGGCTACGCACTCTAGAGGTAATAATACACAACTATTTCTAGATGCATGTATTATCTATTGATATACTTAAACCTATATTACTTTTGTCGTATAGCAGGCCTGATGAGTAAATGAGACGTGTGTGTAACCTTACGTTAGGCTTAGGAGAAGATGAGTATATATGATTTATGTTTGTGTCCCTGTGTGATAAACCATATATGAAGATCTAAAAGAGAAATGATCATCGGAAAGTTCTCCTGACACTTAGTCAGAATCTTAGCCTAGGAAATAGTTAGGTAGTAGGTTAGCTGTCTGTTAGGATGAATTTCTTAATGCCTAGATTTTCTAGACGTTCTAAAAATATTAGGTCTCTCTACAATCAAGGCAGGAGAGTAGGTGAACACCTACTTAAGATTTAATTTTTATTTAGTTAGTAATTTCTTTTGCTTTTTATTCAATGGTGGTATGGTTATCTTTCAAAGAGTGGCAGGGCGGCACCGCTTCTTAGTGGAACACAACCAGCATAACCAGCTGTATCCATAAGAATTTTCAACGCCGAAAAAAGTAGGTTATCTTAAATGAAACACACACTATTTCGTCTGATCTATGGACTATTTCTTAATCAATAAAAAAAACATTAGCTAATAATGAACAGCATTATGAAAGCGGAAATGGGCGGCGGCGGGAGATCCGCGCGCGTCATACAAACACGAGTATTACCAACGTGTAATTTTACTAATAAATCAGTGTACTTGAGAAATTAAGGAAAACCCCGGGGTTCGAACCTCCACCACTTAGTTGTCTATCATATTTTAATGTAACAATATTAATAAATAAAATTAATATTGTAATATAATATTTTAATTTTCACATTTTTTTTAATTTTCTTGTTGCTCTTCTTGAAAAGCAATAAGAACGTCACTAAAACCACAAAATGTCTATTTTTGTTTTATTAAAGTCTTAATTAAACATCTACAAAACATGTTGTTACATAAAAGGAATATAACAGGTTCGTTAACAACTGTATGTTTTATTAGAGTTTTTATTTTACACATTTATAAAATCAAGTGTTACATAAAAGGTAAATAATCGTAACACTAACAACTTTATGTCTTATTGAAGACATCTATAATAACACTATATAACCAATCGTCCAATAAATATTTGTTAAACGTTTACAGACCAATAAGTTTTTTTAAATGTAAAACCTTTTTACGACGGAGACATTCTTACGACTAATACCTTCGTGTAGTAAACGTTTTATTTCTATGTTCGATGGATACATTTTTTTATGTAGGTATGTCCCCCAATTTCTCCCTCAATTGTGAACTGATTTAAAAAAAAATTTTTATAAGAAAGAGTATGCTCCTGAGGTGGTTCCCTATTAATAAAGTGGATTTATAACTTAAACTCAAAAAAATAGTTATTATTAATTTAGAACTGGCGAAACACGCCTTCTATGATGTTAATTGCATAATTTTTTTTACAAGTAGGGTGGTTTTTAATTTATGAGAAAATAGCAATTCGTCACTTTAAAGAAAAAAATAAAAACTTTAAAATAAATATTTAGGTTTTTGTTTTACGTGTAACCTATTTGTACTATCGGCTGTAAAATGCTAGGTTGCATGACGTCAGGTTCGCTATTTGTGTTTAGAAAAAAAAGTATATAAGAATGTATTTCTATCAGTTGTATGCCAGCAAACGCTGTGTGTAATGTATAGAAACATGTATTTACATCGCTATGAAATTTAAACCGGGTGGAGCCACGGCAAAGAGTTTAAACGTTAAAAAGTTTTATTTATAATGTTAAATAGCTTACAATGGCAATTTTATCCTTCTTCTCCAACAATGTTTGTATTATATAATCACCAAAATTTAATTTCACAGGCAAAGTTGTAGAAAAATCACCATAAACGTATTTTGGATTTCTTATCATTTTGTTTTTGTTTCCTTTCAAAACTACACAACTACTAGAATAAACGTTCGTAACACAACTGTTTCTGTTTACATTAAACTTTGATCAAGATTGAAAATGAATAAACATTTATAAGTAACAGGCAATGTATAAAAATCGGGCAAAGGTAAAATTTTCCAGGTGTGTCAGGTTTCTTAGACTATACCTTGCTTACTATCACTGCCACTATTATATCTATATTTATTAAACAAAAAATATAATACCTAATCGTATAAGATAACATTAGAGCTTATGAGTCGTATTTTTAATTTGGAGCAACATTATGCATTTGCAACACGAAAGTTATCCAAAAAATACACGATTTTTTTTTATTTTATGTCAAATAATTTACAATGCAGTCTAATTGTTTCTTTTGAAGACATCTAAAAGGCAAATCTTTGAAGTGGCATAATCATCATTGAATTGAAGACGAGCACCTATTAGCTGATTTATCCACATCACTGGTACTGGGGTAGTCTTAATATTACTTTCTTACTTAATATAGTTCAAAGTTTTTTTTGTATTCAGTCACCCCTGACTGACACTTTGTTGAGATCCACAGATCTATTTGCATTTTAAAACTTTTAATTTCCGAAAGTTTGTTTCATATATAAACAACGCAGTTGTTCAGAGAATGATAGGCCACAAATGAGTGTGGGAATAAGTGATTTAGGGGGTGGTTGTGTTTACGTGATAAGTATGCTTTTTTCTTGAGCAAGAACATGTCTCTAATATTAGGATATTGTATCTAACTTGCATGTCTCAATTACATCACCTTTCATACTTCTGTTTTTGAGTGCTGATGATTTAAAAAAATTGAGTGTCCTCTTAATAAGATTGTTATAACAATCCTTTACCCATCCATCAGGTGGGTTGAATAAACAATAACAATAAAACCGGATTTACTTTAACTCCGAACTTCTGCTGGATGTCTTTAGACGTAACAATTGGATAGTGTTCGGGGTTAGGAGGGTAGACGGAAAATGTTTCTCAGCTTATTTATTTTTTCCATTTTCTAATCCCATATCCAACCTCCCTGTACTACTTATAATCGCCATATACTAAAAATAAAAACTAGTTCCGTCTTACGAATTTTTGATCAGGTCACGTGTCCTGATGCGAGTTTAACATTTGTTACCCATCACAAAAAAAGTGCACAACGCCGCTAAAGAACTTTTCCTTTTCACTTCAAAAATATAGAATATGAAAATAAATACAAAATTTGATAGAATAATGGACTCATATTAAATTCGGTTACTTTCATACTAAGCGTGGTGCGATATTTCTCTAATACTACAAAGACGAGCATTTGAGTACTTTAAAAATATCAGGTTTTTTTGAAGAATATTTTTTAAAATCATCGGTTTTTAGAAAAGTTGGTCTTTACCATTATTTCCTTGTTCGGAATCTTACTGTTACATTAATGTACACATCGTTAACTCCAAGTCACCAACACGCAAAGCACGACGGCCGGTTTTTTTTTTAAATAAGGTACTTATGAATAGAAGAAAAACCAGTTCTGTCACTGCATTCACGTAGTTATTTAAGAACTGAGCCTTCTGAAATGGTTGGTAGATAAATATAAAATTCTATGGTTTTTGGGTTGCGTATGGTGCCTACAGAGCTCCACTACGCTGTCTGTGCGACGCGATGACGACGGCTCTACCTTTACACTGTAGTAGGTAAAAACCTTATTTTCTTTTTCTACCTTTCTGATTTTTTTTAATACTTCTAAGGTGGCAAACCAGCACACGATCCGCCTGATGATAAGCGGTCACCGTGGCTTATGGACTCTTGCAACACCAGAAGTATGACTCGCCGGTTGCCGACACCTCAAAAATCCAATAACTTCTTTCCTGAACAACCCCATACTGAATTAAAAAAAATACTTACTAGATCTCGTTCAAACTAATTTTCGGTGGAAGTTAGCATGGTAATGTACATCATATATTTTTTTGGAACTTTTTTACTTTGGAAGTGTCTTTTGCGCAAACTAGTCATTTTAGAAAAAAATTATATTAGAAACCTCAATATCATTTTTGAAGACCTATCCATAGATACCCCACACGTATGGGTCGGATAAAAAAAAATTATTGTTTTTCTTCTATTTTTGTATGAAAATCTTAATGCGGTTCACAGAATACATCTACTTACCAAGTTTCAACAGTATAGTTTTTATAAACAGTATCTTGGTAAACTTCTTCAAGTCTTCACGTCGCCTATACCGCAAAGTCTAAAGACGAAAGTCTTTGACCAGTGCGTCCTACCAGTCATGACTTACGCCGCCGAAACGTGGACACTTACTAGGGCTGGTCCACAAGTTCAAGGTCGCACAGCGCGCAATGGAGCGAGCTATGCTCGGAGTGACTCTAAGAGATCGAATCCGAAATGAGGACATCCGGAAGACTGACATAGCTAGCAGAATTAGCAAGCTGAAGTGGCAGTGGGCTGGTCACGTCTGTCAGAGGACCGATGGCCGATGGAGAAGACGCGTCCTAGAGTGGAGACCGCATATGGGAAGGCGAAGCGTGGGACGCTGGACCGACGACCTTAAAAAGGTGGCTTGGTGGCTGGTTGTGGAAGGCAGAGGACCGGGAGAAATAGCGCGCCATAGAGGAGGCTTATGTCCAGCAGTGGACCAATATAGCTGATATGATGATGATGATGAGTTCTTATAGTTTAGGAAAAAAGTGGCTGTGACATACGGACGGACGATGGCTTTCGCTTTTCGACTGCATATTTTGACGTGACAACGTCTTATAAATTGGTTTGCCGGGTGACACTTCAAGAAACTGCGTTACGCTCCGCTCACGTTATGCGCTCACAATGAGAGCGAGTGAGAGGCACGCGGCATGGTTAGCCCGCCTAAGAGCGAGAGAGACAGACATAAAAAGTGAAAGGCACAAGTTGTCACGTAAAACTTTCGCCCGTATACCGACTTTACAGGCAACCAGTTTTTTCTAGAGAGGTTTTAAGGTATAAAACGTTGTCCTAGACTATAAGAAACCAGAGCTTTAGAAGAGTAAGTAAATAATCATTATCGGTGATGTACTTGATCGAATTTGATTTGTTGATTTATTTAAAACACTTGACACTTTTATTTTTAAACTGAGGCAACTAATATTAATAATTAACAAAAAAGAAAGGTTCTCGTTTTGACTCGTATATTCCTATTTGTACGTACATATATACTTACATAGACTAGTCCCATAAGAAGCAAATCCATCTATATAAAGTTTAGGGTATATAGTAGACTTCGAGTTCTGTAATCTGCCCTATGGATTGCGCAATAGCCTCACAAAATTGACCATCCTTTAGAAAGAGATCTTTCTATTAACGTCCGCCATTTTGGTTGTCTATTTTTATTAAAACAAGTTATTAAGAGACGAGAGACCTCAGTTTCGGCTCGTCTTTTTTTTCACATCTAGCTAGGGAATGCGCTGACTATAGTTCTCTATGTTGTGTGGGATAAATCTACCCCGCTGAATACGAATCTACCTGTTGCCAAAGCAAAATTGGACCAGAAATGTATTAGGTAAGGTATCCTAGATGGCAAGCATTTTATACTATGAATACTATGTCTCCCCTACATGTCACTTGTCCGTTGGCTTAAGGCTATGCCCTACTTGAATGTGCAGTTTTCTGCTCGGTTTTAAAGTCGGTTTCACTGGTCTAAATTTCAGACTGGAAAAAATACATGCCTTAAAACATTCTTTGATTAGAAACCTACTGTTTTTGCTTTAAGATATCTGTTAAAACAACGCCTTAAAAAATAACGACCGAGTCCCACGTTTTTCTATTTTTAAACCATACTTATCAATTAATAGAAGGAACATAATTTATTTAATAAAATGTTAAGTAACTATAAGGCTAAGTAATTTCTGATTTAGAATTTCTATATATTTTCTCTACGTTAATCCTCTCGTACCTTTTAAAGTTATCAATATCTATACTAATATTATAATAAATGCGAAAATCAGTTTCTATCTGTCTGTCAGTCTGTGACCTCTTTACGCTTAAACCACTGTACGGATAAAGATGAAATTTGGCATCGTTCTAGCCTGAGTCCCGGGAAAGGACATAGGCTACTTGAAAACGTCAAGTATAAGTAGATTTTTTTTCCTACGTATAATTATTCTGTACGTGTGTTTGTAATCTAACTCCTTCTAAACGGCTGGAACGATTTAAGTCAAATTTTGTCTGAATATTTCAATGGGTTCCTGGAGTGTTTGCAAACACAATTAGACCCGATAGATGGTGCTGCTGTCGGTGTGTCACTGATCTTCTCCTTAACAGGAGGGATGATTTTGATGATATCTTTTTTGTAGGTTCAAGTGGATCCCTGCAAGGTTTGAATTCACAAATGGACCCGGTCGACAGCGTAGAAAACGGAAACTCGATTGAAATTGATCAGAACACATCACAACTGATTATAGATGGTCAAGCTTTAGTAAAAATCATTGGAAAATTAGAAAACTCCCGAGAATTAACAGCAATCCCAAACTCTTAAGCTGTATTGTATCGGTCCCTTTAGTCTGAGGACAGATTTTGTCTCCCTTTGTATGTTCTACATCTTGTTTAATTTTTTGTTGTAAGGGATTGTTCACAATTATGCCTACCGCCACTTACCAAACCTCGGTCTGAAATATATTCTCACTTTAGAACCTAAAAAAATAAATAATAAAAAATATTTGTTGACATTACATATAGCGCCGTCAGGTCCCAAACTAAGCAAAGCCTTTTTTTGTCTCGAACAGACATATTATTCATTGAAAACACCCAGTCTCAAGACAAACACACATAATAAATGTTTGTCATGTGCGGGAATCGAACCCACGACCTTTCACTCAGCATCTTTACCCAATGACGGTCCATTACCCAATGAGTCACGGAGCCGACAATCAAAGATCGAAGAAATGGTCAGACACACTGCAGTTTCCCAAAAACTTCATCCGTCGAACGCTCAATTGTGGAATGAGCCACTAGTTTTCTCTAGAGTATGAAGTTCTTCAAGAAAGGTCACTCCTTGGTTAGAATTTTGTACGGTCGGCAAGTAATGCGTGGCGCGTTCATTTACCAAACTCGGGTTAACCCGTATAACAGTGACAGCAGGACAGTATGTATATTTTTCAAAATTACAGAAAAAGGCAACAAAATACTCGATGTAGTGAGATTTTGAACGATGCCTAGGTGTGGCAATCGTCGAAAGAATATGGTATGGTATAGAATAGATCCACAGTTGACCAAGCAGAGAAGCTGCACCAATAACCATTTCACTGCTGAAATTTTGGAATCAAGAATGTTTGAACTGATGAAGTTTGAACAATCCCGCCTGGTGTACCGATGACCCAAAAGAGTAGCCAGAACCAGCTGAATGAGACAGGCGCCTCCGCCTTTTTGCAGCAGAGGATTGCTAAAGACTAATTGACTAAATATAGGATGGGTCCGAAATAGGGCAGAAAATTGACTACTCTCGAAATATTTATAAAATACACAAAAATTAATGATAATATATGTACAATCAACAATATGCAATATTATGCTGCGTAAGAACGGTTCATTTTAATCGCTAAAATCTAAATCTATCACAGTTTACTTTGCTCCGTCTTGGCTATTCTCTTTAGTTCTCTTCTCAATATCTTGCCGCTTGCGTTCTTGGGAATTTCACCGATGAAGCGCACTCCTCCACGTAGGTGCTTGGGGCTGGATAACTGAAAGATATTTATTGATATAATGCACTGAAAGTACCCAAAAACATTCAGGCTGCCCGAGCTAAAAATTGTATTTTTGAGGTTTTTGTTTTTAACCGTACACTTAATCGTGTAAAAGATACAGCCTTATCACAGACCGACGGATGACACTTTGCCGTATAAGCCTTGTTTTGTTTTCATTTATTTGGTAGAGAACCCTAAGAATGCGCCTTAAATGTAAAGCTAGCATTTACTTTGGCCTGTGAGGTTCGAACTTCAGAAATTTAGCCTTGTTTAGATTATGGGCATATTTTTGTTTAGTAAAATTAAAAAATAATTAACTTGGTATTTTGAGGGGATTTGAACCCCCAAAACTTAACCCCTAGATCATAATCAAGCATAGGCTAATATTTATCGCCTTATAGATCTAACCAAGATATGCATATTGTTCTTACCCTTTCGGCAACAAACTGCTTCAGTTCTTCCTCTGATACCATCCGCCCTGGCTGTGTGACTACAAACGCGAGGGGCACTTCACCTGCCTCTTTATGGTCTATCCCCACCACTCCTGCGTCTTTGACCGATTCATGTCGGAGAAGGATTGCTTCGATTTCTGCTGGAGGTACCTGGATTTGTAATGAGAATTTCAGTAGTATATTCCTCTATTAAAGACAGTGCTGAAGTCAGAAGTAGCTCAGTCATAGTGCGTCTGACTGCCGAGTCGAAGCTTCTGCGTTCCATTCTCGGTGAGTTGAAAAGATTTGTCTCAAATTTTGTGAGTAGTCGATGAACAGCAACAGGTCCACATCCACGTTGTGACGGAATGTATATATTATAGTATAGCAATATACTGTAATATTCCACTAGAATGTTGGGCGCATTTATTTGTTTGCAATGATTGTTGACCTTTCTAATATCATGTACATTCGTAATATTACAGTTTACGGTCTTTATGTAGACCGTGTTGGTTACTCAGAAACGTGAACTATTGAAGAATGACAAAATGAGAAAGAAATATCTCTGGGGCTCCTGCAACTCGTCATGATGGGCAAAATCCCTTGTAGAAGAGGCGTCGCATGCTAGATTAAGTTCTTGCGCAATCATTACGCCTTGCCACGTATTATGAAAAAAATTATAGAGCTTCAAATCATTTAATAGTAGAAAAGGCACCAAAAAAAATAAAGTTTAATAAATAATAATACCACAGGCGTATTTTAAAGGTACTTCTGAAAGTCACCTAGCAAACGTTCCAAGAAATTTTTCAAATAATTACCTGGTAACCTTTGTATTTTATAAGCTCCTTGAGACGATCCACAATAAAAAAGTATTTTTCATCATCATAGTACCCAATATCACCAGTCTTGAAAAACCCTTCATCATCAAAACCTTCACTTTTGTCTTTGCCAACGTATCCTTTCATCACCAATCCACCTTTCACACAGATCTCTCCATGTTTGTTGGGGCCTAAAGCTTGGCCAGTTTCTATATCAACTACCTGAAAAACAGGGTACCATTATGGAACGTGAGTAGTGGATGGAATATTACCATTTATAATATTAAGTACATTGGTTTTTGAAACAGAAGAGAGAGAAATGAAGAAAAGTTTTTTTTATACTACGGCGGCAATCAAGCAGAAATGATTTTTTCCTTAAAACTGCTTTGTTACTTCAACGTTTACTAACAATTTATGGGTGCTGGTGCGAAGTTAGTTCAGAAGCCAAAGTAGCAGTATCATTATAGTAATGTTCAAAGAATTTCTATTTACTGCTAGATTACAAAGTCAAAGTAAATTTATTTTATTTACAATAGGCTTTAACAGACACTTTTGAATCAAATCAAAGTTATGAAATAATAGTTTTTAAAATCCGGTTCACAATGTTCTTGATTTCTACCGAAAAGAATCCGGCAACAAACTATTGAGCATCTTCCGGCCAGTGGATTTTTATCATTAACATAGTCTAAAATATTGTAGGTAGTATGCTTTTTTACAAAGTTGTTGTTTTGATAAAAGATTTAAATTAACTTATTGACAGCTTTTGAATATTATTAGGAACTTTGTCGTAAAAGTTTATACATTGCCTCATAAAAGAGTTACTAATTTTATGTCGACGTGTATCGTGCAGCAACAGTTTTTTTTTTTACTTCTAGTATTTACTTTGTGAACGTCTCTTTTCTTGCTGAAACTATTCATATTTTTATGTATATATATGAAATGTACAATGTGCTACGCTGAAGTTAAAATATTTACTCCCCTAAACTTATTGCTCAGAGATATCCTAGATCCTTATTTGTAAATGGCACGAATTGCCCATTTTTGTAACACAAATATTGTATTTACATCAGCAGCGCTAACACACAATAATATACAAAATAGATACCGTATGTCATTTTAATAGCTAAAATATACTATTTTTGCAGTGCCAACATCGGTTAATTGTCTTATTTTCTTGATCGCATACACGGCAGAGCTAAGTTTTTTGGCTAGGTTATGAATATGAGGACACCATTGAAGTTTAGAGTCCAGCGTTATGCCAAGAAAGACTGAATTAACAAGTTGTAATTATCGCCATTAATATTAAAACATGTCTAGATCTGACTAACATTTGGTTATGTAGATTTAACACATTTGGTTTTTTCTCATTGAATAACAAATTAAATTATTAGCGTTAAACCATTTTACAATCTTAGAAATAGCATTATTCAATTCATCATAACATGTATATCGTCTCTTAACTTTAAAGAGTAAAGTGTGGCATCAGCAAATAAGACAAGGTCATGGTTTTTAACATTATATAGGAGATCATTAATGTAAATAAGAAATAGAAAAGGACATAAAATTGGGCCCTGAGGGACTGCCATAGACTGCTGATCCCGGAGATCATTCACCGTTGACATCTATTTTCTGTACTCTGCTACTCATGTAGGAGGTCAAAAATTCGAGAGCTTTGCCTCGAATACGATAGTTATGTAGCTGTTGCAAAGCACATTGTCATATCTTTTCATACTCCACTCTTAGACATATTTTTTAAGTTATCAATTTATTTAGCAATTCAGAAACTGAGTTATTTGAATGAAAAATTCATCGGTGTACGTTTGCTAACTTCTTTGACAGCTAGATATAACTTAGGAATCAAACATAGTGCAATATTTAACTGTAGCACCTATATTTGTGGATTTATTTTCCAATCGAGACAAACCTCTTGTTACCTTTATTACTAATCCTGGAAAAACTGGGCCAACTCCACCAGGTTTTGCTTTAGAGGCGTCACCAATGTCTCTGGCTATCGCAAGTGTACATTCTGTCATGCCATATCCTTGTAACACTGCCTTTACTTTCGGTATTCTAAAATCATGCAAGTTGCAAAAAGTAAGCGAAATATATAATTTCTTTGTTGTTTATATTTCGGATTTTGTTAGCTAATTGTTAATGCAAAATGAATTTGAGGAACGTATTCATCATCATCACACAGCTTATTTCTGTCCACTGCTAGACAAAAGCCTCCTCGATGAAGAATCACTTCTCGCATCACCACTGCCACTTCAGCTCTGATTCTCTGAGCTCTGCTATATCGGTGACTTAAGTTCTCTTCAGCTTGTCCTCAGGTGTGTTAAACCTGACTAAACATATACAAAGAAAACATTTGTCTGTTATTTTGGTGGTAAGGGAACGAGAATAGTGTAAACTTACAGCAGAACAAATTAAATAAATTAAAAGTATGTAAAAAGATAAAGTAGAAACATTATTAAAAAATAAACAAAAATGCAAAGATTAAAAAAAGACCTGATAGTGTTTCATTTTTCACTTTATGACTGCCAGAGCCAAATACCAAGGATTAAAAGACAATAACTTAATTAAATAAAATTATTTTACCTCAGGTCTGAGTAATACTGACTAAGTCACTTAGATACTTTCAAGTCTTTTGAAATGGGGGTTAAGCGTATATACGCCACCAGGTTTTGAAACTTGGTTTCTACTAAAAAGTGCACAACCCTGGTTTATGTCAAAAATTTGCAAGTCTGGCGCGGGGCTGTGATGCCTCGGTGCGTGCGACGCGGCCCCACAATCCGCAGCGCGCCCGCACCCAGCACGCAAGAGTCGAGGGACGTTGTGGTGTGCAAGTGCATCCGAGTGCGACCAAGTGCGACGCCCGCGGAGCACGGCTCAGAGCGCCCGGACAACGCCTTGGTGCGTGAGACGCGGCTCCGCAATCCGCCGCGCCCTTCTCCGGCACGCGGGAGTCGCTGCCCGCGGGACGTTGTGGCTTGCGAGTGCGACCATGTACAACCAAGTGCGACGCTCGCGGCGCGCGGCTCAGAGCCCCCGGACAGCGACAAGGTTTCCTTCCCTTTATCCATTCGCGCGCCGCTCGCTCCGGCCTCGGCGGAATTCGGATGTGTTTGGAACAACACGTGTTTTTATGGGTAACCTATCGATGTTTCGAATTATTTTTTTCCGAATTTCATTTGTCCGTAAACGGTTCTTAAAATTTTTGTCATCCAGATCTTTTGTTTTACATAAAATATACAATGCCACATATTCATTTAACCACAATATCAATTGCCAGAAATTTTATAACCAGAGTTATATCTAATTTTAAAATTTGACAACTTTTCATCATTTCCATTTCATCATTCATCATTTACCATCTAATCATAAACTCGATGTTACAACAAGTCAAAGTTATGTTTTCCATAATTTTTGTTTTCCGTTCTACCCCCAAAGGTTTTGTATGTTTGTGTATGTTTTTGATAAATTAGGAATCCGGAAGACATTCGAGAAGCACCGATGACACTAGAAACGAGATTTATAGGTTAGGTAAGTCCATACTTACCTAACCTATAAATCTCACCATTGCTGCTTACAAAACGAGTAGACGCTGGGTTAGGTTAGAAGGTTAAGACAGGAGCGAAGCGAAGCAGTAATCTTGTTAGGGCACCCCAACACAGTCCAGTCAGGTTAGAGGGTTAAGGCAGGACGGACTTATGTTTTTGTTGTAAAATAAATTATTTGGCAAACATTCATTCGGAAACTCAATGAGTTGGATTTTGATTAATAACGAAATAAAAAAGTATTTAAATTCTGTAAAATGAAAATATAGTAAACGAAGCTTTGGACAAACAATAATATAGGCAATAAAAAACATTTCGTTTTCGGGATGATAGGTAACCGTTTTTATGCGAGTTTTGTGTGTCTATCCCAATACCTAGATATGTTTGTATGGTAATGCAAATAAGGTGTACACTCGCAAGTACGTAATGTATTATACCGTTGGCATATTTTGTATCTTATTACACTTGTCGCGAGCTAGGCGTAAATGATAAATTTCTTTTTAATTAATCATAATCTAATATAAGAGGTTACTAAGAGTGAACTTTTCATAGATTACTTAATATTTTCTTGCAATTGTTTTGTTGTATTATTCGATATGTTTGTGTTGGTTGTGTTATTATATTTTATTGGGCAAAGTTATTTTATTGAGCCATAAGTGTGTTATTCAAACATGCCTCCAAACAAAGTAGGTATGGCTTGGGACCATTAGATACCGATGATTATAAGGCTGAGTGCAAAATGTATAAAATTATCATAAGTCAGGGGTGTCAAACCTGACTAAAGATATACAAAGAAAACATTTGTCTGTTAGTTTGGTGGCAAGGGAACGAGAATAGTGTAAGCTTACAGCAGAACAAAAATTAAAAGTATGTAAATAGATAAAAAATACAATAAAAACATTATTAAAAAAAAACAGTTGCACTCCGGGAGTGCCGGCTGAAGTGAAAACCTTTACACACAATTCGCGCTTAACACTCAAATATGTCACAGGACATGTCTTTGACATTGTCAAGAAATAATAATGTTTGTTTATTTACTTTTTTGACGTAGTATATTTGACATCGCAATCTGTCATAGAATTAAAATTCCATATCCAACCTCCCTGTACTACTCATAATCGCGAATACTAAAAATAAAAATTATAATAGGCGTGGCATTACGGTTTCCGTATTTTACAAAGACAAAGATGCACGTTGTTCAATTTCTATATTTTAAACACTTTATATACACGAATTTTACGAATACACAGCAGTATGGCCACTACACAGACGGTCGAGCCATCAGCTGTCACCATCCATGGATGCGCGTAGCACGCTGTAACATAAACACACACGACCATTCGCGCAAGCGCCCTGCGCCGCCTAAACGAAACAGCAGGCGCAGGCATACATTTTTGCCGCGCCGTAGAAAGAGAGGGGGATACTCCCTCTCCTACGTCTCCATCCGTCTTACGAATTTTCACGATCAGGTCACGTGACCTGACGCGAGTTTATCATTTTTACCCATACCAAAAAAAGTGCACAACGCCGCTAAAGAAGTTTCCACTTCAAAAAAAAAAAAACAAAAATGCAAAGATTAAAAACAGACCCAATAGTGTTTTTTTATTTACTTAATGACTGCCTAAGCCAAACACCAGGGATAAAAAGACTGTAACTTACTGTAACACATTAAATAAAATTATTTTAGTTAAAGAAAGTAACTTATTAAATAACATTATTATCCCTCAGTTCTTAGTAATACTGACTTAGTCCCTTAGATACTTTCAATACTTTTGAATCCTGGTTTCTCTAGAGCGCCGAACTTGTAAGCCCTGGTTCAAACTTTTAAAAGTATAACCAATCCCTATTTTTAACGCTGGTTTCTGTAGAGACCCGAACTTGTAAGCAAGCCCTGGTTCAGACTTCTGAAAGTATGTCCCATCACTAATTCCCACTATTACTTCTGTCATTAATCTCACTCGTGTCCATGAGACTTTCCAAAAATTCATGTCAAGTTTCGTAGCAATTAATGTAGATTTTTTTTTTTTTTTTTTTTTTTTTTTTCTGAGCTGACTATGCAGTTGGCTGTTGCAGCCATTACTGCTTCACCGGACTTTTGGGGCGAGACTCTGAAGGAGCCTCAGCCCATATAGCGCCCAACGCTCAAGGGCTTCCCGCGGGGGAAGCCTCGGCTTGGGTTGTCGCTCTCGGGGGCGTCCCTTCGACCGGCGTGAGTCTCGAACCCGAAGGTGAGTCACCGCCAGGAGGGGAGTTCCCCGTTACGCGGGTGCGGTTGCGATTGAGTGGGGGCGAGAAGCGCCCCGGCACTCTTTGATACTAATGTAGATGATGAAACGTGTGAAATATATTATTACGCTTTAAACATAACCATAGCACGCGTTACTAAATATACAGCACCATCTGTTGTTGCAATACGACCATTATGGCCTTAACTTTTTCGTTGAAATGTTTTAAAATTCTTATTAACTAATATAAGTTATTTGTTTAAATAAATTTGCATTACTTATAAGAATTTAAAACTTTCTCTCAGCATCTCAGCATATATAAATGCTGCAGACTTGAAATTTGACTAGAAATTTGGTGGACCTGTACCTACCCAAGAAAAGAATATTAATTGCAAATGGAGTCCGATTTAGAGCATTGAAATGTAAAATTGGGGTTACTACGGCCCCAGACTATATAATACTATACCAGTGCTAAATAAGTATAGTGCAGATGCATTCTACCTTTTATCCCTTCAATATGAAAAATAAATAAAATGCGCTTTTAGATAGAACCCATAAGTATG
The DNA here is from genome assembly GCA_946406115.1 of Apoda limacodes. Lineage (NCBI taxonomy): Eukaryota > Metazoa > Arthropoda > Insecta > Lepidoptera > Limacodidae > Apoda > Apoda limacodes. Next base: position 48,245,705 of record OX291540.1, read on the forward strand.
TACTCGTATTTATATGAAACGGTATATTAATGTTTAAAGTACCTACGTAAAAGTAGATTCAAAAAATAACAATTTGTAACTGGAGGGAACATTTAAAACTTAGTTAGCGCGTTTTTCGTTTATTTTATATAATGCCGGCACGAGCCGCCCTGTTAAACGGTCAAAATAGTTTATTACCGGAATGCGGCGAAGCCTAAAAGGCGATGAGTTTTAGGCTGACCGGGTGATCGTGAGTATGTGGGCTAAGACGTAGCCGCGGCACGCATCATAGAGTCCGGTTATGCTCTGTTGTGGTAGTGCATTTCACAAACATGCGTACCGACCGACCACGGCACGGTCGAAAAACTATTTTTAGTTGGCCTGGGCCTACAGAATGTAAATAATGGACGTCAATGCGCAGAGTGACGTTTTTAAAGTAAGTACTGTAGATGGTAAATGATATTAATTCTAACAAAGATCCATCAGATATTGTTACACCCCGGTAAGTAAATAAGTAAATGCCGACCAACAACAAGTTATACTTTTTTTGTTTCTTCCCCAATCAATTAATTAATTTTTTTCAAAAATCAATAGAAATCACAGTAATTAAACTTGTTAATTGCTTTTGACTAAAATTATTATGAATAAAATACAACTTTTTCAGAAATACGCAATAAATCACTTATTATCTGAATCCCAAAGTGAATGTGTTTTTAATACGTGAAAAAGACGTATCTAACCATAGAGCATTAACATCCTGACTCGGGGGCGTGTCACTCTATACTAACATACTACTTCAACTTTCAATATTAAATATTTCTTGACAGATCTTTGCATCAGGAACTTCCTAGCACCCACCCCATTTGAATCAAAATATTTTAACTTTTACATAATATCTTACCTTGCTGTAACGGCTTCTACGGTATCACGACGCAAAGGCGCTGCCCCACTGAAAATTATCTTCACAGAACTCAAGTCGTGCTCTGCCTGTGTCTTGCACATTGCTACCAGCACTGGTGGCGCTAGGGTCAACTGTGTTATCTGTAAGAAATATATCAAAAGTAAGTACTAATAAGTAACTTGAAGGCTGCCTAAATAAATTTGTGTATTGTTAAAGCTTAGGCAGGCTATAAGATTATTATCTACACGCAAATTATGCACCAAAGGAAAAACAACGTTAACTTAAAAACCTTGAATGCATTTTTGTATACCTATGTGACAACACCCCATACGACGAAGTAGGTAATAACACATACAGTAAAACATAATCCCTAAGTTCCATCAGTTAAAAAACCAAAAAATCCTTTTCCTTTTTTTGAATAATTACCTTGTATCTCTGAATAGTTTCTAGGTAAAGATTCAAATCGAATTTGGTAATGTATGCTGTGGTCCATCCCTGAGCCAGCCACCTCAGGGCTCCAACTAACCCCATAACGTGATACCATGGGGAGGTTGTCAGTACCATTTCTTCTTCTTGCATCAAAGGCCTAGAAATTTCCATCACATTCAAATAAGAACTAAAAAAGTAAATAAAGACGTTTCCTCTGGTTACCTAACATTATCTCTGCTTGTATTGAGGCGAAATCGGTACTCGGTATGAAGATATTTTATGGTATTGTATTAGATGTTTCACATCAATAATTCAGGTAATTATATGGAAGAAAAAATCAAATATACTTACGCACAACATAATGTTAACACATTTAAGTGCGTCAACATTACACCTTTTGGCAACCCAGTAGTCCCAGACGAGTAGAGAATTAATAACGTATCTCTTTGTCCTTCCACATCCACGGCTTCAAACTCCGAATAACTGACATCTCTAGTTAACCCATTTTTATGATTTGTTGAAGCTTTAATTAACTCGTTGTATAATAACGTGTTACTCTGTTTTTTGGCGCCAAATAAAATAATTTGTTTCACATATGGCAGCGAGTTGATAACTTTTTCATAATTACTACGGAAAATTTGTGAACAAAATATGTATTTTGGTTTTGAGATGCTCATGACGTGTTTAAACTCACCTGTGAAATACAATTTACAATCAGATAATTAGCAATACACATAGTATTATAGTAAAATCCAAGTTTAAAAGTAAATGCAGACTATGTTCTAAAATTCTAGATATTTTCAGACATCGCTTTTAAAGTACCTAACATCGTGACCGCCATGAACGTAACCGAAAATGGCCATATTTAAATTCAACGGTAATTGTACATATACTACCAAATAATTGTACATTTCATCACAAGTGCGGGAAATCTGTTATTACGATGAGTTCCAACTGATGTTGAAGGGCGAATATAAAATACAAATTAAACACATAACTACTAGGGACTTGTATGGTCCAAGTACTTACATTTTTCATAGAATATTTTTTATTAGAACTCTATCAATATTTAAATTGATACTACTTTATTTGGTAAAGTCAAAAGCACTAGTGCGTAATTGTCAATTTAATAGTGTAACAGACATGGCGAAATTATAAAGGTAGTTTGAAGCGGAAGATTAGTACACCTATGTTGACGATTCTTTTTTGTTTGAATGTGTATAATTCCAATATAGTGGAAGTAGAGAATCTAAAGTCGGTTCTGCTTTTTTATAATATTACTTGCTGCTGCCCGCGACGTCGTCTGCGTAAACGCTATACTATAACATCACTTTTTGTGAACAAAACCATAGCGCGATCTAATTCGTCGCCAACGCCATCTAGTTAGCAAATAGGAAACATTTTTATATGGTGAAAAATTATAACACATCTAAGTTATGACTTTACACGATTTTTTAACATAAAATAAATGGCTATGTGTGAGTAGAATAATTAATTATTAAGAAGCAAGTCAAATATGCGTCGTCAGATTACACGTTGTTACAGAATGCGTTGAAGAAATAAAGGTTCACTGCTCGTTCCCCGTAGGTGATAGCGTGATAATATGTAGCCTATATGTTGACCCGACTTCTAAATTATATTCGTGCCAAATTTGAAGTAAATCCATGCAGTACTTTTTGAGTTTATCCCGAACATACATACACCCAAACAGACAAAAATTCTAAAAACTATATTTTTGTCTTCGGTATCGTTTGTAGATCACACCCAAATATTCTTTTAAAAAAATATTCAATGTACAGTTTTGACTTTCCTACCATTTTATTATATGTATAGATAATGTAACTACATAGATTTTTAATTTTTTTCACGCAACCTATTGTTTGCGGTATCGTTGTAAAGCTTTGGTCTTGGTCTGGGAGGAGAGGTTTGCTGCTGATCTTTGTTTTAATCTATTTCAAAAATACCTTTCGTATATCCGACATTGACGGTGGTAACAATTGCTCCAGTACAAATAATTCCAATGACAGCAGGTAAAAAATCTTGTTGATTTTCTGAACAAATTGCTATCACGTCTCCCTTTCTCACACCTATGCGTGTGAGTGAGATAGATAAATTCATTGCACATTGGGCGATTTCTCTAAAAGTTGATTTTTCATGTGTAGCTGCGTTTATCTGTAAGAAAATATAATTGTGTAATTATTAATGGCACAGCTGAAACCGCTGAATAAATTAGGCAAATAATCAAATATAAACCCAAAGGCAATTAAAAATACATAGGCTAGTAAATTATGCTTGTAAATTATTCAATTACTGAAAACGTCATGCATTTCGTCAAAGAGTGATTTAGTTTTCTCTATTTCTTAGTTAATAAAAGAGAACAAATAGGATTGTTTCTAGATTTTCAAAAACAATAAATATATGTACTTTGGCACATATTTAATTGACGCGTTAAAATTTAGCTTCGGAATCGGTCAAAACTTAGCTATGACATCACTCTAATCAACGCACATGCTCCGTTCGATAATCGGCACCATAATCCATCACGAGTAGGAAGCACTGATGGATAACTTTAGTATTCAAGCTTTGCTTTACCGCAGACCTGGATGACGTAAAGACGTGACAAAGCTAGTTCGTTAAATCCTGACCAACCGAAATGGATCCTCCTGCCTTATTACCCAACTGTGATTGTACGAGTACATGCTTGTAAATGTAGTAAGTTCACCTGGAGGCCTGTACGTTACTTCGGAAGAAGACATTCAAGGTTTCAAGTACCTACATGCAACTCATTCCGCCATGACAACTATATTGTGGAAAAATCATAGGTGTGAGATGTAGGCGCACGCCATTTACATCTATGCCTTGTCCTTTCCAGTAACAAGTCTTAGACATCTTTCAATGTATTTGAAAACATTTTCGGGACTATGACCGGTTTTGTTTGATTCTTCTGTACCTGACATCGTTTCTAAATCATACAGACATCTCAACACCTTGCCGCCAGTCTATAGCCCACTATGCCAAGACACAGGGAGGGGTGATTATACTCCTCTTCTGTATCTTTTGCATCACTGTGTGGATGTGGTCTACGGTGCCGTAACCTTGTTCAGAAGGTTGGAATTAAAGGCAAGAAAATTGCCAATCTGTTTATTTATTATTGCCCTAAAAGTAAATTGGAATTGGTATTGTCGCCGAGAGTTATCTGGGGTCACGAAACGTCGGCTAACCATTTTGACAATTATAAGTATACCTACAATAGTTATATCGCGCCAACGGACGTAGAGTTTCCACTGAGAACGCTACAAATTCGTATAAAAAGCTAGATTTAAAAAAATATTTAACAACTACATACTATAACATATGAATTTTAGTTTTCAAACCAGTTCATAAATAAAACATAACATACTAACAATAGCAACTTTCCGATCGAATTCCATCAACTTTTTTAATATGAAATCACCAAAATTTAACTTGACAGGAACATTCACTGATAGACCGTAAACATGATGAGGATTTCTTATCATTTTTTTAAGATTTTAATAAAATTTCTACTGTAAAAATATTTACTGTATCAATATATAAAAGTAACCTACGTAAAAATTACGTGTTTATACACTAAATAGTCATTAATTACTGCACGAAGATTTCCTTATCGCTTACACAAACAGCCGTATCATTTTTAACAGCCTTATCTTCGTTATAAACTAGCGACCCGAAAATTGTGGATTTCTATGTATGTAGAAAGCTTTAAAAATACTTGTTTTTTAAATTTAGAATTACTCGCCATCGTGTTGTTCACAGATATGGGTGTCAAAAGAGGGTATTGCACCAGTGAACTTGTTATATCCGTGAACAAATGTATGTTAAAAATAGACAGCGCACCAGTAGACTACTTACTATGGTGCATCGGTGAAGCGATATGTTGGTTAAAAAGGTGATTGCATTATTGGGCTACTTACTATCGCACTAGTTGACTTCTTACCATAGCAAGGTCCCGAGTGGCATAGATTTAAACCTAACGTGTACAAATGAGTCTTTTATTAAATTTCTCAAGTACATTGATTATGCAAACCACTGGTTTTTGGTGAAAGAAAACATCGTGGTGAAACCTGCTTACTTCAGAAAAAAAAGACGTATTTCACATACCACATCCACTGGGCCCCGTGAGTGGGCAATGGCCCAAATCATCCTCGGTGAAGGTATAGGCCGTGCCGGGGACGCATGAGTGTTAACAATGGGAATCGCTCCAGTTGACTACTTACTATAGTGACTACTTACGGTAGTGTGTCAGTGATGCGATATGTGTTTAAAAAACCGGCCAAGTGCGAGTCTGGCACGCGCACCGAGGGTTCCGTGCAAACTTATTATATGTTGTTGTTTAATATTAAAAATATTTTTTTATTTAAAATTTTTCCTTTATCTGTTGCTTCATACCAAATTTCCAGATTCTCAATTCACGAGAAGTACCCTGTAGGTTTTGATTCCCTTGCGAGTTCCGAAAATTTGCGGAAATTTGTGGCATAAACGGTATCTTTTGATTGCGTTGGCTTAAAAGTTTGATTTTTTCACAGCTCCGAGGCACAGTAGACCTGAGTATGTGATATAAATTTTAGCTTGATACCTTCACGCGTTCCTGAGAAAAAGTGTCTTGACAGACTGATGGACGGACAACAAAGTGTCCTATAAAGGTACCGTTTTTTCCTTTTGAGGTACGGAACCCTGAAAAGGGCATCGCTCCAGTGGACTACTTGCTGTTGTGCTGTGTTAGTGAAGCGATATGAGTGTTAAAAGAGGGCATCACTCCAATGGACTACTTAGTGTAGTGCGTCTGTGAAGGGATATGTGTATTAACTAAATATATAATATTGTTATGTAAGGCCAAACAATTTTATATTATTTGCATTTTAATTTGGTTAACCTATGCGGCCTGTAATTAAGTATTTTGAGTCCTATGGATCTTTTTCATTTATATACTCCAAAATTTTGTAGTATGCTTTGTTACAAAGTTGTTGTTTCATGATAGATTTAAATTAACTTATTGATATAGGTATACAAATAACTTTTTATTGTACGTATGTTAATTTTTTCTCAATTATTTTATTACTTCAGTTCTCTTCTTAGTATCTTGCTACATTGGTTCTTTGAAATTTCGCTGATGAATTGCACTTCTTCTTAGGTTTAAATACCTAAAAGACATAACAGAGATTGAGAAAAACAGGCTTTTAGAAGGAAGTACTCAGGGGTGGCGCACCTATACTTATATGCCTAAAATACCTCTTTTTTTACCCGACTGCGGCAAAGCCCAAAAGGAGAGTTATGTATTTGACCTGCATGTATGTCCGACTCTATGTTCCCTCGTAACTACTCATCGGCTAAACCAATTTTAATAAATTATACGTGGTTAGATTCGTCTTAACCACTAGAGTGTCATGGGCTATAATAAATTTATTAAAAATCAAAAAAGCAGATTTTTGGCGCCAAATTGCGTGGTATGAAAAATTTTTTCAAAACCTACGGAGTGGGGTATCAAAATAAAGAATTTTAAAAAGGTGCTTTCAAGCAAAAATTAAAAAAAAAATAATACTATAAAAAGCTGTAAAAATTAGTGTCGGACAACCGTCCGGAATCGTGACAACTTGTGCCTTTCACTTTTTATGTCTGTCTCTCTCGCTCTTAGGCGGGCTAACCATGCCGCGTGCCTCTCACTCGCTCTCATTGTGAGCGCATAACGTGAGCGGAGCGTAACGCAGTTTCTTGAAGTGTCACCCGGCAAACCAATTTATAAGACGTTGTCACGTCAATAAAAAAAATTAATAAATTAATATTTAAAAACCCGACTGCAAAAACATTAAGAAACAGAAATTAAAACATACCTACTAAATATTTAACTTTAAGCAGACGGGACTCATTTCAATGCAAGTTCAAATAGTGTACAAATTGCTCACACTATACTTAGTAGTTACCTTAAAATAAGTCCCGTCTGCTTTATATTAAATTGTTGGTATATTTTAATTTCTGTTTAGTTCTTAATATTTTTGCAGTCGGGTTTTTTCATTTATTTATTTTTATTACTATATACTGTTTGAAACGAGGAACTGCTGACAATTACATTTATATTTTATTTTACTTCTATATGCTGTACAGTATATATATATTCCCTTTTAAGTAGTTGGTAAGTAAATATTGTTTTCTACGGAACAACGGTTTTACATTTAATTACATAATTCATAAACTTATACTTTGTACTTGTTTGACACAAGTACCAACCTCATCCATGTCCCTTTTAATGGTTTGTACGAAATTTTTACTTATCGGACTACATTTTTTAAGTTGTTCAACTATTACTTATGAAGTTGTTAAGCTTACTTAGCCATGATAGTTTTCCTTTTATACTTCGTTATATATGCGAGGGCTGAAGCGTTTCTCGCCATTTCTTTTCTTCGGAACGCCTTTGCTTTTCTGAAACGGCGTTAAATTTTAGTCAGATTTAGATTTAAGAGCGGTTGCCCAAGCCGAAGTTCGTGTACAGGACACCCTTGTGCAAACCACCCCAACTTTTCGCAGCAGAGTGCAAGCAGCACCGCAGCAAAAGTTAGTCCGCGTGTAGTTGTCAAGGCCATCAGCGGCCCACAACAGTAGTCAAAAGTTAGAAAAAAAAACCGCTACTCCCATGATTTTTAAACCGCCATTTCGCGGGCAGTGAGTGGGAACACTGGGATTGAAGCCTAATATTTCGCAAACGCATCGCAATCGATTAATGGTTGTTACACAGCCCCAATAATTTAAAACGAGCTATCCAATGACGTCCCACACAATCGGGTAGAAAAGGAAAAAATATTCGTCCCCTTTTTAACGTGTTATGGAAGCACCCATTAACATTGGTAGAAAACCATATTTCCACTATTAGTTTCATGCTACCTACCTCTGCAAATTTTCGTCATTGTAAGGTTCATTACTTTAGTCGCGCATGGAATAGTAGCAATAGATAATCAATTCAATTACTATACATAAGTATACATACATGTAATTAGGGAAGAAACTTATATAGTGGTATTAATATATGTATAAGCTTCTTGATACTATGCCATGTAGTATTACGTATTCTGTGCTATGTATAGTAATGATGTAACAATAAAAAGACATTTTAATTTTCATTTGACATTTCACTTTTTAATTTCTTTATCAAATATAACTAATAAGTAAACAAAATCAATAAACATTAATATGAATAAGAATATTCTACACACCGGTTTTATACAGAGTAAAATTATTGACAGCGGGCGCAAAAAAAATTCATCCCTTGGTTCAATTTTTATATCTTTTTTATTAAATAAATTTTATAAGAAGCTACCAAAAGATGGAATCCATACTAATATAATAAATACGAAAGTAACAATGTCTGTCTGTACCTATATGTTACCTCTTGACGCTTAAAGTCTGAGTCCTGGAAAGAACATAAGCTACTTGAAACCATCAAGTGTGATTGGTTTTTTTTTACGTGTGATTTTTCTCTACGTGTGTTTGTCACCAAACTCCTTCTAAACAGCTGGAACAATTTAGGTAAAATTTTGTCTGAACAATAGGTTCCTCGATAGTTTGAAAACACAAATGGACCCGGTAGGTGGCGCTGCAGTCGGTGTGTCATTGATCTTCTCCTAAATGGCAGGGACGATTTGAATGATATTTTTTGTGTACTTTCGAGTGTGTCCCTGCAAGGTTTTAATAACACATAATCGGACCCCGGAAGGTAGCGCTGCCTGCAGTCGGTGTGCCACTGATCTTCTCCTAAACGACAGGGAAGAATTTAATGATATTTTTTGTGTGCGTACGTTCGAGTGTGTCCCTGTAAGGCTTGATAACACAATTGGATTGTCTGCCATCTCTTCACGCTTAAACCGCTGTACCGATTAAGATGAAATTTGGCATGGAGATAGTTTGAGTCCCGGGGAAAGACAAAGGCTACTAAAATCGTCAAGAGTGAGTTGATTTTTTTTTCTATAATTGTGGAGTTACCGTTGAAATCCTACACCGAAAACCGAATTTAGGGCGGGCGGAGCCGCGGGCAAAAGCTTGTGGAATTATAAAAGCATAAACAAACCGAGCGCGCGGGTCTTGGCACCGTTTCGGCCACACCGTCCGCGCTCCAGATACTGGCGGGTCAGACGTAATAAAACATTGGACAGTTTATATAATGGATGAAGGATTTTTTTTAATTTAATTTACATTTAATTAATGGAAAATGAGTTATGTGGAATTTGGAATACATAATATGAATAATTCAACACGATTAATGCTGTTTTAACGTTGCATCATGACAAAATTTATAGATAAACAAGAATTTAGAACATTTTAAATAAAATAGACAAAAGATTATGATATCAATTGCTCCGTAATTATTTCCATTTTTGGATTTCCAATAAAAACTTTTCTAATAAAGAAAACCGGCTTCACATCTTATTAAAGTCGGCTAAGCCACTAAAAAGGTAAAAATAATCACTTATTTCCAAAAATCTTCTTTAGTGCATCTTTTTGAAGCCGGTTGTTTTTTTTTGATAAAATGTTTTTTTTTTTTACTTTTGAGTGTCGAATTGCTTTTTCGTACACTAAATACATCCATGCTCGTAACAAAAATGTATACAATCATCAACATAAAAGGCGCTTGACCAGTTCGAAATTAACACCAATATTTTTTTTGGATCAAAAGTATGTTTAAAAATTCACTACATTAATATGAGACTACCTCGGAAGTATACCCTTTTAAATAAAAAAATAATTTTGCAAATCCGTCTATATATGACAGACATAAAAAAATATAAACATCCGAATTAAATTTTTGAAGTTTTTTTCCTCTTTTGAAGTCGATTCAAAATGGTTTATCTCACCCGCCAGTAATGAGCGACTAAACAGTCTGTAGGTACTGTCCCGCGCCTGCTTTGTCTGTTTGGACTATGACAATACGGACGGACGGGTGGGATGGCCATTGACATATCAATCCACGGAACCCTAAAAATGGTTAACGTGAAGTGCGAATCAGACTTAATTCTAATTTTAAAATTTTGTTTGGTTAAATTTTCATAATAAACCTTACTGTAAATCAATTTTGAAGAAAATAATCAGCATCACATTTGAATTTGTATTAATATTTCTTTCAATACTATACACTTAAACATGAACTACTATGTATAAAAATATAAATTCGTGAACTTATCCATAACACTTCGATATATTTCTTTAGTATATAAATAATGCTCAATATATGTAAGTTCGATCACAGCTTGCTCTTCTGTTCCTTCGCCATAATTTTTAGATTTTTTCTAAGAATTTTTCCGCTGGCATTCCTTGGTATTTCGCTGATGAAGCGCACTCCACCACGAAGATGCTTAGGGTTTGATAACTGTAAAAAAGTTGCACTTTGTTACGTTTCGATTGTATTACGTCATAGGTTTAAAACACCAATCGGTTTCGATATACACTCGTAACTGATACTTTTTTTGCACCAATCTCTTTCGCACAACAGTTGAGATATGAACTAAGGTACTATATATCAAATAAGTCATAAATAACCAGCTTTAGAGTTACAAGATGTGAAATTATAGTCCAGGATATGATAATATTATATACCCAAAATTCTCTCCGAGACTTAAGAAAAACACAAATATTCATCACATAATTGTTTATCCTGTGCTGGGATCTCTGCCTCTCTGCCAGCCAACTTAGCTACAATGGAGTCAAGACTTCAATATCTTCCATTCGATGTTTTTTTAGTAATGATTTGAGGAGACTATACTCTTCGTCATTCACTCGATCAATCTTCATGGTGTACATTCGTTTCAATTAAACTATTGAGCCTCAGTAAGATATTTGTCTAGCTCCTTACCTTTTCAGCCACGAAATCCTTTAGTTCCTTCTCCGAAACACTCTTTTCTGGCTGCAACACAACGTATGCAAGAGGAATTTCTCCTGCCTCCTTGTTTTCTACTCCCACCACTCCTGCGTCTCTTACAGCTTCATGTTGTAGCAAAACAGCCTCGATTTCAGCTGGAGGCACCTTAAGGACAAACAGTATATTTAACTGATCAATTTGGGTAAAAGAAGGTGTAGGATTTTGGATAACTAAGTTAATCTGTCTGTAGTCTGATAATTTTCAAATTAAGACATGTAAGGGTAAGTATCTAAATCCTTTTTTTTAAAACTATTCATTAGATATTAACAGAACACCAGTACATAATCTGAAATTTCGTAGTAATTAAAAGGAAATTATTGTTTACTAGCTTCTGTCAGCGGCTTCGCCCGCCCTAAATATCGTTAACGGCGTAGGTTCTTACGGCAACTCCTCAATTATAGAAAAAAAACAAACAATCAAATCTTTCCTCTTTAATGGCATAATACATTCGTGTCTGTGAAACCACGAAAATACACATACAAAATGAACCCCAATACCCAATCGGTCAGGCCGTTTAATAGTTGACATACCAACAGCAGCGCCACCTACCGAGTCCAATTGTATTTTTAAATCATCCAGAAAACCATCGAAATACCCATATAAAAATTCAACCCAATCGGTTCAGCCGTTTAGTAGTTAGGTGAAAAAGGAAGTAATTACGTAATTAAGTAATTAGGAATGTACGGAAGGATAATTCTTACTACCCGTTGTCCTATTCCCGTTTTCCCGTAGTAATGAAGCATTATCCCGCGGTAAAAAGTAGCCTATGTTCATCAGGGATAATGTCGGCTTCTAATGGAAATAGAATTTTTCAAATCGGTCCAGTAGTTTCGGAGCCTATTCAATACAAACAAACAAACAAACAAACAAATTTTAAGCTTATAAATCATTTTAAGCTGAATAAGCTAACAGCCTTCTTATTGATCATGATTAGTTGCCCTAGCCTATGGACCACCAGAGGTATAACTGTCGACCCTTTAAAAATAGAATTCATCCTTCTTCAAAAACCCCATACTGCAGTTCCTAGGGAAAATGTTGACAAGTAAGTCTATTCCTCAGTCCGAGCGTTTACAGAAGGAAGGACCTCTGGAACAGCATAACAGGACAGTGTATGATCAATTAGATAAACTCCTTGCCAACAGCAAGCGGTAAAATGGTAGAAAGTTGCCGTAAAACGACTCCTTAGGACACAACCTATTAAATTTATATAACTTTAACCGTTTTAGATATTTTTCCAAACTTACCTGGTAACCTTTATACTTTATGACTTCCTTAAGCCTGTCCACCACAAAGAAATAACCATCCTTATCGTAGTACCCAATGTCTCCAGTCCTGAAGAATCCTTCATTATCAAAGTCATCTCGCTTGTCCTTACCAATGTAGCCCTTCATTATCAAAGGGCCTTTGACGCAGATCTCACCTTGCTCATTTGGACCTAAAGTTTTACCAGTTTCTGGGTCGACTACCTAAAATATAATAGCTAAAGATTAAGAACTATCACAGCCTTTATATTTTTTTTATAATTATTTTTCCTTTTTAGTGCGTCTTTTTGAAGCCGGTAGTTTTTTTGTGAAAAACTTTTTTGTTTTTACTTTTCAGTAACAAATTGCTTTTTTCAACACCAATAATTTAAATAATTTTAGTTTGAAATTCACTACATTAATATCGGACCACTGCAGAAGAATACCCTTCTAAATAAAAAAGGAATTTCGCAAATATACCCGAACATACATAAAATATATATAAACATCCGAATTGAGAACAACCTCCTTTTTCGAAGTCGGTTAAAATGTTTTTATTGTAAAAAAAAAAAAATACAACCTGTGGAATTCCTAACCTGTCTAGATTAGAAAAGCACAATTACTTCATGTATTTAAACAACTAATAAAAGTGCAGTATTTATCTAATTCTTAAACTCTGCTATCTTTTCAAGCTTATCCACTTCTTGTGATAATTAATTTCTTCTATCTGCTACATTTTTGTTAAGGTTGGTGTATGTATGTATATGTAAGTATTAATAAATTTATTTGGTTTGTAATTTTTATGTCGGTATATATAGAACAATAATATATAATGTAATTTTAATGATACAAGTACACCACCTACCCAACTCTTTATTTAAATTTTCCTTGAGCCATAGGTTGTATGGCAGAAATCGCTACTTGGCGATAACGCCGCCTATTATCTTATAATTGTATCTTATAATTAGTGTTCTTTAGATGAGTTAACTGTTTGGTGTACAATAAAGAATATTTGTTATTATTATTATGTGAGTTTTAATGGGTAGAATAAATTAATGTAAAGTAGCCACGAAGAGGAAATTAAAAATATAATTATTAACTACATGGTTGATACCTTTATGCCGCTTAAAGTATTGGATTTGTTATTAAGCTATCTAGCGAAGAACTAAAGTCTGACTAAAAAAGTAAATTGATTGACCTAGTTATAAGTTTACATAAAATATTTAATCACCCCAAATTGCGTGTGCATTAGGTACAGAAAACTCGAAAAAAAAAATCATTTACCTAAGCGTTTAATTTGTAATCAGTATAAGATATACTTGTGTTGCTTCAAATTGATTTTAGTTACCTTGACAACGGAACCCATTAGTACTGGTCCAACGCCACCATCCTTCTCAAGGTTCTCGTCATCACTGTCCTTGGTTACTGTAAACGTGGTCTCCGTCATGCCATACCCTTGGAGGACCGTCTTCACGTTAGGAAACCTAAAAGTAAATGATAAGATGTACGACTCTTTAAAATTAAGGCTTCTTACACACTCAAACCACTCATCCCTATTCGTATATTCGCAGCTCGACTACGGTTCATTTTTCACCAATAACTTTAGACCTACGTGACACATGGTGAGCTCATAACTGCAACATTGCTGGCTTCTGACACAATGTACCTGGACTAATTTCACCCTTCCCTTTATAGAAAGTCAAGAACTCACACACATCACTTTTCGAACGAATAATTGTTAGAAAGAAAGGTTTTTACAATGCGAAGGATGGGAGACGCTACGTGTGACCTCCTCCTATCTGGTGGATAGAAGACCTGACGCAAGAACCCACAGGATGCTGGTGGCTCTAGTGGAAGCATATAGGAAAACTTCACGTTTAATAATAAACGTCTTTCAGCTAAAATGATAGTCTTACTTTTTTGAAACATCGCCGAGGGTATCCTTGTGAAGAGGTGCAGCGCCGCAATAGATTAGCTTTACACAGCTGAGGTCATGCTGAGTGTTTGTCTTGCATACTCCCACCAGGACAGGTGGAACTAAAGTTAGCTGTTGCGGCTGGAAAAGAATTGCATGACTTTGGAGGAAGTAATGTACAAGTAATTTTACGACTACTACCTTCTTCATAATTTTACTAGTTACCCGTGGTCAGATCCTTAAATCCTATGCAGATAGTCACTCATGCGTAATAGCATTCTGCTCTTGAAAGGTAAAAAACGAAAAAACGGACACTTAAGGGCACGAATATACATAGATACAAAGATTTTGTATTACTAAGAGGACGTACTTATATTGATGTTATAATAACTCTGAGCAAAAGTAAATTGCTCTTGTAATGACTATCTCTAATATTATAAAAGCATCGATATCAGTACAGGGACCTGACTGTTGACGACAATCGCAATTCCAACCGTACAATTATCTTTAAATTAACTTGAATAAAAAAAGAATGAAATTGCATTTATTTTTAACAGCGAAATTGAAACTAAGCGTCGAGAGTTACCCCGCATTTCTATTAGTTTCCTTTCTAAACGTTAACACTAAACAAAAAATCTGATCTTACCTGATACTTTACTATCGTATCCAGGAACAGCTTCATGTCGAACTTTGGTATGTAGATGACAGTCCATCCAAGAGATATATACCGTACGGCTGATATCAGACCCATGACATGGTACCATGGAGCTATTGTCACAGTAACGACATCCGGGCTCTTCGGGTCTCTAAAGAAGAAGTATTCACTTTAGTGCATAAGGTTTAGGATAGCTTTCCACCAGCCATACCAGAGCGGTGCAAAAAGGTTGATCGGTAACCGATTACAAAAAGTGGCTGTGACATACGGACAGACAGACAGACAGACAGACAGACAGACAGACATACAGACATGACGAATCCATAAGGGTTTTTTGCCATTTGGCTACGGAATCCTAAAAATTAATCATGTCAACTAGAGTTTACTCACATTGATTATAATCATTCATAAAAATAAAAATTATTAAAATCATTTTTTTTTTTTATTATCGGCTTAATTAATTGATAAATTATGCGTAAAAAAAGCTGCATTTAAATGAGATTAAGTAACACTGTGTGACAAATTTTTTTTTTTGTGCTCTAACATTTAATGAAACGGCTATTTTTTATCAAAATAAACCTGCTGAACAGAAAAACTTAAATAGATTTTTTGTAACACGTATCATTTTAAAGTTATGATAAATTGATGTACTATAAATAAATAAAGAGAGTATCAAAATTGTATATCATATTTTTTATTTAAATAATTAATTTTACACAAAAAAAATGTTATATATATTGACAAGTGACAACGAATCAAAATAGCTGAGGTTTAAGTGGTCAATATAAAAAATGAGCCAAATATTCCAAAAGAAAATGATGAAATATTAACTTTGCCTCTTGTGAAGAGTAGACTCCTCTTTCATTACAAACAAATGATTTAAACACTTGCGGTGGTTACTTTTCTTCATGACTTTCGAAAAAAAAGTTATGATTACCCAAATAAACTGTTAGAATTATCTTAAGACCACTAAAACTTTTAATTTATAGTCGTACAGACTTCAGTATTAAAAGAAATCTGCAATTAACAACGTTTGATCTTTTGTTTTTTACGAGGGTACACGTAAATAGTATTGACACTATAACTTAGAAACGTGACGTGTTAGACAACCATATCAATTGACAATGTTTTCAACAATGGAATAAGGAATTCAAATCACGTAATCTTATTTATGTTAGAAAAATCGTGTCACACAGTGAATTGATTATGATTAAATAAAGCTTTAATTTGTTGATTAATTAAAATTTATTAATTAAATAAGCTTTTTTATTAAGTCACTTAATTTATTAATATTTAAATTTAATACTAATGAATTGAAATAAGCTTAATCATTAAATTAATTTAAGTATTCATAATTTAATTCGTGAAAATGGCAGATAACCGTTGTTGGGAAAGAAAGATTCGAGTTTCGAAGTTCGAGTTGGTTTCCAGGTGAAACAAACCTAAAATATCTAATTTATAAACTGTATAACTTACGTACGAACAAGAGACAGTTAACACGTTAAGATGGGTCAACATGACCCCCTTCGGCAAACCCGTTGTCCCAGAAGAATACAATATAAACAATGTGTCAGTTTGTCCCTGAACATCAACAACTTCAAACTCTGAATAACTGATATTTTTCGTCAATCCAAAACGGTTATTCAGCGACGGTGTTTTTAAATCGTTATAGGATATCGTGTTGTTAAATATCTTATCTCCAAAGACAATTACGTTCTTCACAAAATGTAGTCCTTTTAGGGTCTTCTCGTAGTTTTTGTAAGCATTTGGTGTACAAATTATGTGTTTTGGCTTTGAAATGTTCATGACGTGTTTGAATTCATCTGAAACAGAATGCCAATAAACTGAATTCAAAAGTAGTATTGGAAGTAAAAAGACGAAGTTTTTATTGATAATGAGACTATCACATTAATCCAGAATCCGTAAGTCAAACCAATTCCAAAAATATCAAACTCAAACTATTTTTAAGTCTTTCAGACAGCACTACTAGGAAACTACAGAATGGGTGAAGCCCGACTATCCTCGTAATATGGTTTTTGCATTTGCCATCCAAATGTTAGTTTTTAAGCTTCTTTCAAATGAAATCCTTGCTATAGCCCAGACGCGAAGCAGGATGAATTTCGTTCAATGACCGGTCACTATTTGTCTCTGATGCACGCGCATAATTATTTGCCATCGCGCTCGCACAGATGCGATGACCGACCGCTGTCATCAGAAATTATAGGCCATGGCACCTAAGTCTAGCGGTGAGCGAAACGTTGAGGGGATGTTTTCGCATGAGTACTGTCGCGCAGGAAATATTATGTAGAAAACTTTTTTTGGCATATTGTTATTTTCAAATGACATGTAACCATTTAACCTAAAAATCTTATATTTACATGGAATATGATGTTTTTACTGGATATTCACAATTTCGCATAGTGCGGAAAATACCAGGCAAATACAAATGCGTTAGTCACGTAAATGAAACAATCTACAACAAACACACTAAAACAAACACACTAAACAACAAACTAGTATTTTTACCACATATATAGTAAAATTGTTAGTAGACGTAACCTTGACACAGTGCAGCTAATGAATTAACATAACATAAATACAATATTGCTCATTTATTCAACATTACATTTTACGCTAAACGAATACAAATTTTGTTTATGACACAATAGTACAGTATTTAATTTAATTTATTGTAATAGTACATATAAACAACTAAAAGCAGTTTTATCGTAAGTATTTTCCCATTTCAAGGCTACATAGACCATTTGATCACGGACGTATTATCTGCACTGGAAAACACAGTATGTACAACACACAATACTAAATAAAATATTAAGACTACAGTTCTCTGGCATGATAATTTTATGTGAAAGAATTTGTTTTCGCAACAGTACACATAATGATGAGATCTATAACGCGTCATAACTAGAGGTCATAAAACCGGAGGTAAGTTAAAAATCGGTTTTACGATTTTAATGCAGTGAATCAGTATTTAGTTTCTTGGGAAATTTTTTCATATACACTAAAACTCACCAAAGTTTCAGGGCAGTTCGATAAATATTGTAAAAACAAACAAAAAAAAATACATTTTTATATACCATATAGAAAAAAAATTGGAATGTAATGTATGACAGAATAATATACGATTCTGATAAATATAAAACATAATAAATGATTCAAAATAAAGAAATAAAAAGAAAAATGTGTGTAAACCCGGTTTACCCATTTTTTCAATTTCGGTAAAACCAGTTTTGTGACCCCTAGGGGTGATGATTCGAAAGAAAGTACACCCATCACACCCCGCGTCCCTACATCAAACACATCTAAAAAATGATTTCTGCGCATTCAAGGCATCGCTAAACTTAGGTGCCGGCATGTATACTATTTTGACAACTGACACAGGCTAAGAACAAGTAAAAGGTCAGTGTACGAAACTCTTTGTGCTTCTCGTCCGTATAGTATAAACGAAACCGACCAAGTGCGTGTTGTGCATGCATTAAGTTAGGGTTCCGTATCCGGGAATAATTGCGAATACCTGAAAAACTTATGATTCGATTTTCGTTGAAAGTATTTATAAAAACCTATTATTGTTAATTTTTTCCAGATTTTTATAACACGTGCTTTACCTTTACGTATTAAAAGGGCGGGGCCCAAAAAATTAAAACTTAGGAAGCTGCTTGCAAAGTTGTTTGTGAAGCACATGTTTGCCCCTGTGGACACAGTGTTGATATGCGAGGTGCTCATGGCCTCTTTTGCCTTAAAAATGCAGGCTGCATATACAGCTAAAGTACTATTAATGACTTCATTAGGAAAGCTTTTTCTACTGCGTCTGTTCCATCAAACTTAGAACCTTGAGGACTTTTAGAGACGATGGAAAGAGACCTGATGGGATGACTTTTGTACCATGGACCCTTGGTCGTGCTCTGGTGTGGGACGCAACTTGTGTCGATACACTTGCTCCGTCCTACATTCAGAGTACGTCAACTACTCCTGGTGCGGCCGCTGAGCAAGCACAACTGCATAACCGCCGCAAATATTCATCTTTAATTAATCGTTATGAATTTGTGGCACTTTCAGTTTAGACACTGGGCCTTTAGTTATCGGATGCGAAGTCTACTATTATAAGGAATTATCTAAAAGACTTGTTCTTGCGTCTGGTGATTTAAGGGCTGGATGCTACCTCTCTTAAAGGCTAAGTTTGGTTGTGCAAAGGTAATGTCACCAGTGTCAATGGTACTATACCACAGAGGTTTTCTTTTTATTAAATATTCTTCTTATGGGTCAAGGGTTTTATTTTTAAGGGGTTTAATTAAGATAATTTTAGTTTTGAAATTTATTTAATAAATTCTGTTGATTAATTATATAAAAAATAACTTGCAAAGTATGTAACCTGAGACAAAAACATACCTACCTAAAAATTATAGATTTTTTTAAGACCTCATCTAACGACACACCATACCTACATAAATAGGGTGCGTGAAAAGATTACATCGCATCCCTCAATCCAATGTAAGAAGCACATTTAAAAAAACATTCTGGTAATTTCATTACAAAACTGTGTTTGGCAGCACGTACCTTTCTGCACAATTACGTCAAAATCTGTGGAAAGATGTCGAATTTATGTATAACAACACTGTTGGTGACACTGAGGTTTACGAACGGACAAGACAAAACTATAAGAGTTCCGTATTCGCCTATTCCCTATGAAACCCTTAAACAAGCCAAAGGCACCGATTAGTTGTATTAGACCATGTTTTATGCAGCACAACTGTCGCTTAAGACAATTCTGCAGCGCCATTAATAACTGACCGTCACAATCCGCCTTTTTTATTCACATTAAATATTCAAATACCACGAAGATTACGTAAGAACACAATACACAATTTGTTGTTTCCGTAAAGGGAATTATAGCAAAATTAACAAAGAAATCATACAACTACGGCCGCAATCTTATAAATTAACGGAACATAAATGTGTATACCTTTTTAATGAGAATGTATATAATATTATTCGGAAGTATATTCCACAAATTAATATAAAATTTAACACGTTTTTTTCCAGGTTTAGTAAAGACCTCATCAAGATTTTCAAACTTAAAAAAAAAAGGCTTCGAAAGCCAACAAGAAATTTTCTAATAAAGTCCGTTGATGATGATGAAAATGAATATGTAATATGTTTTCTGACTACTTTCAAAGTGTATATCAACCTACTCGACTAGAACCGGAGAATTATATCACACCAACAGAAATTATTTCTAAAGTCAATATAATATCATAAATTTTTATATCATTAAGTGAACTGACATTCTTCGTTCATTCGGTTCATCATGCACAATAAATCTCTCTTAATCTTTTTTGTGTAAAAAATTACAATATATGATAGGTAAGTAATAATTAATATTACAATAAATAAAATTTAAAAAACACGTGGTTTAGGATACAATTATTATTTTTGTTACTTTAGAAATATATATTTCTGTCCTATTATTGTATTTCTGTTTGTGTATAAAATGAAAAATAAAATATAGAAATGTAAAGACAAATAACTTCACCTTTACTGTATCCAACATTGATGGTCGTCAAGGTAGCGCCACCACAAGTAGATCCGACCATGGCACTAAGAAAATCTTGCTGATTTTCCGAACACAGCGCTATTACATCTCCCTTTCGCACACCTAAGCGTGTAAGGGAGACAGCTACATTCATAGTATCTTGTGCTATTTGAGCATAAGTTTTCTGTTCATTTGTGGCAGCATTTATCTGAAAAAAGCAATCATTTAAAAATAAAGCTATCCAATAATGTCGAAATCTAATAAAAATATGATTTTAATTTAGGTTACAAATACATATTTTTATATTCATTATGACAAGCCCTTCCATTATGATACCCATTATAACCCATATTGCATGGTTTAAAAAATAATTACAAGCTTCATTTAACTTGCACTGTTCGTATGTTTGTAAGTTGTCCGTCAAAATTTGCAAAACATTTTTCGACCATTTGTTAATATTCGATTTAGCTAACATTTTGCATAGGTACATCTTTATTTCTGGTGACAATACAATGCGAAATACTCAATATTGTAATAATTTCAATATGGCCCCTTTTTTATCACATATTTTTTTCTTAACCCTCTCAATATGGGTATCAAATGAAAGGGACTGAAGAGTAGAAAACGATAAAGTTAGTAACATCACATTAAATACATTATGGCCGCCTCTGCAAGATCCGCCATCTTGCAGAGGCAAATGGCATAAATAACATTTTTTTTTCTCAACCCCCCTAATTTGTGTACAAGTTTGCAGTCTCCATGTTAGGGTTGTTACTCCAAATCAAAACATTAACGTATGGTTAAAACCTGCTTCAAAATTTTGCAGGTAATAAATACCTAGTACCTGGAAGACCGAGCTTTGCTCGTTTTTTTATCTAGCTATCTTTTGTCAAGTAGCTTTAGTGTTGCTATGTGGGTAAAAATCATAGTGTTACTACTCGCCCATAGATGTCAGTCATATTATCATTGCCTGAAAACACGGATCAAACGACGTTTTCTAAAAATGAAACCTAGCTAGATCGATTTATCGCCTCCAACACTCCCTGCATACTAAATTTTAATGAAAATCGTTAAAGCCGTTTCCGAGAAACAGATTATATATGTATATATAAGAGAATTGCTCGTTTGAAAGTATTAGATATTGATTTAGAAAAAGTATAACAATGATAGTTTCGACGATTCAAAATTAGTTTTTAATTTAAAGAAAGATCTTTTTGATTTTGACCTTTAAGTGCTCATCACCTACCACTAACATAACAACATTGAAAGTAGTTTTTTAATATTCTCTTTGAACATTGCCACAATACACGAATATCACAATACCTATAACATTTTTCTAATTTATATGTAGGTATACCTATAGTTATTTAATAAAATATAAGTTATGTGAACGATATTTGATAACAATAAGAATTTTTATTACTAAATAACATCAGTGGTATAAATAATGTAAATGGTGTAAAATAATGTCAATAATGTAAATAGTGTTAATAGTGTAAATAATGTCAATAATGTAAATAGTGTTAAGTAAAACGGGGTGAATAGCAATGATTTTCAACTTTGTCCTAAGAATTTGTTGTCTATAACTTTTTTTTTTTAGTCCCAGGTTATTTTATATCATGTCCGGTACCATAATGAAAGAGCTATAACAATATTTTTTTAACTATAAGCATAGTATTTCAAGATTTTAAAAAAAATATGTACTATTTCTATTCACCCAACGACTGGGGTCAATAGACACGCGTAAAGGGGTGAATGGAAAAGCTGTTAGGGCTGCCAAAAATGACTTATCTAACATGTAGGTGGTGGTAGGGAAAATGTAGGTTGTGTATAAAAATTGTTTTGGTTTGTAAATGCTAAATGAAATTTAAATTTTGTGGTTGATATATATGAGTATATAATATAATATAAATATAATCGGTTAAAATTCACAATTTTTACCAATTTCATTTTTACGGAATGTTTATATGATCTATACTCAATAAATCAAACACGAAACTTATTAGTGTTTTTATTAGAATGAAATAAAATAAAAAACTATTTTTTAAATTAAAAGTTACATATTCATATACGACGAAAAATAAACTTAGCTATAAATCTTCTGAACTTAAAAATTAGGTATCATATCAAAGTTATCACAGGTAATCAACTTTAGCCTATAGCTTTATAGAACTAGTACTACTATGTAAAAATAATCGATGTTCTTAAAAAAAGACTTAATTCTTAAAAATTACCAAACAATCTTCTGAACTTAGCAACGATCATAGCAAAGTTATCACAGCTAATCAACTTTAGCCTACGTTATAGCTTTTTAGAACCAGTACATCTAAGTAAATATTATCAAAATTCTTATAAAAAACACACTAACTTCTTATAGATTACCAAACATAACTATCTGGACCTTCTAGTTCACATCATCCTCTTCTAAAACTTTTAATATTGCGTCACTATTATTGTAGTAATTATTTAGAAGGTTTTTCCTAGGCAATTTCATGAGATCGTTTACCGCTACAGTCTTGCTTTTTTTTATAATAGGTAATCTGTATTTTTTGTTATACTGTCCGTCATTCACTATCTCATTGGATAATATTTTTATTTTATTCTCCGTAATTATATTATCATCAGCGGTTTTTCCAGGACTGATCGTAACCTCTTCACATAAGCTGTCAAAAAAGAGAATGGGCATATTTTTTATGTCTATATCATTAAGTATTTTGCACTGTATTTCATCTTCATCATCATCATAATTTTCGTAAGGCGTAATGTAATCCTGATTTTCCTGTCTTGTATTTCCGATATTTTCTTGTCCTGCATTGTTATCGAATTCTTCTTTCCGTTCTTTATTGTTATCATTATCGCCCTTGTCTTCTGTTTCTATTCTTTTCAAACTTGATTTATTTGTTATTTCCTCGATATCTTCTCCTTGGGTCTTATTGTTTTCTATATTACTATTGAAATTTTCTTTTTCTTGTATATCTTTTGCTTCCAAATAAGGTGTTTTAGTTTTTTTTCCAATCCCTTTTC
Organism: Apoda limacodes; assembly: GCA_946406115.1. NCBI lineage: Eukaryota > Metazoa > Arthropoda > Insecta > Lepidoptera > Limacodidae > Apoda > Apoda limacodes. The sequence goes on from OX291540.1 coordinate 48,269,337, forward strand.
CTTTGTGAGGTTCTATTTTCTTAGAGCAATTTTCTTTTTCTTCAATTTGTTTTTGTTTCAATTCCGTCATTTTATTTGTTTTAGCTTTTCCTTTATTTTTATTTCTTAAACCTGATGGGCCACTTATACTTATATCGTATTTTGTTTTTTTGAAATTTACTATACTGTTATCAACATCAGTTTCTGCATAATCTTCAATTTCTTCTGCAGCAACACTTTTACCTGGGAGCACATTTAGTTTTCTTTTTCTTTTTGGCTCCACGATGTTCATGGAACCATATCTCATTTCTTTGAGGAGGGTTATAACAGAATCTTCTGCAGCACTTTCATGGTCTTTACCTAAATCTCCGTCGGGAAGTCTGGCTAATATTTCATTTGCATTTAAAGGGCTAATCCCTGTTTTCTTAAATCCGGCAATGATATTCTTTGAAGCATTTATATTAATTTCATCAACTAACAATTTCAAGAGTTTTGGAAAGCAACCTTTTGGAATTGTGGGTAATTGTCGACTATCTGTTTTTTTCCATTTCAATAATAGTTGTCTCCAGGCACGCTTCATTGGACGAAAAAATGCCACGTCTAGCGGTTGCGTCAGGTGAGTTGAGTTGGCTGGTAAGAACACAAAATCGATGTTGTGCGCTTTACATGTTTGGATCAAATCTGCTGATAAATGTGAAGACAGATTGTCTCCGATTAAGCACTTTCTGCCTGGTAAATCCTTGAAATAAGGAACCACCATATTTTGCACCCAGTCCTCAAAAGTGGTTCCATCAAACCATCCAGATGACGACCTGTTATAACGAGTACCGTCAGGACATTGTTGGATCCAGGAATCATATAAATGGGTTGCTTTGTATACCACATATAGTGGTAACATTTTACCATCTGCGGTACCAGCCATCATAATAGACACAGAAGCCTTGGTATGGTTTAAAACCCTTTCAGGGTACTTGCATCCCCGCTTGACTAGTATTTTCTTCCGCCCAGGGTCGTCCGACAAATTTGTCTCATCATAATTCAATATGTTAGAAGTAGGTACTCCATTTAAAGACTTTTCAAGTTCGATGAAATATTCTTTAATCGTATCTGAAGATACCTTAGCTCTTACACGTTTGATATTTTCACATACTCTTTGAGAAATCTCATTTTTGTGTCTTAATAAGAAGCCCTGCACAAAATCCGGCCCTGGAAAATTGTTTTTGAATCTTTTATGAGTTATACCTATCTTATCAAGATACATTTTTACTATGTGCCTGAGATCCATAGTATCTAAGGGATAACCCCATTGTGCGCATTTGTTTATGTTCTCTATTAAGAACATTTCCGTATCATAGGATAAAGCTCTTTGGCCTCCATGTTGCTTCATATCCCGGGTACTGTGACGATACAACACCGATTTGTGTATGCCATATTTTTTTGCAACCTCTTCTAATTTAACATTTCGAGAAGTTACATACTCTTCCACAGCTTCTTTTATTGTTTTAATGTCATATTTTTTATACCGTTTTCTTGTAGGATCGGGTCTATAAACACGGGGCATGCTAAATATACCTATGGTGGTATGTGCCTGTAAATGAAAATTATTACTTTAAAAGATTATTTATTTATCAATCACTAAATCTACAGCTCTCAGATACTACCTATATAGTATGGACTTACTATTCATTAATACAGAATCAATAAAAATAGTTATTTAGTACTGTTAACAGTTTTTGACAACCCTATTTATTTATCTCTATTTACCCCTCATTAGTTCCTATTTACACATTTGGCGTTTCTATTATTCCCTACTAAGTTTCCATTAAACCCATACTACAGTTCTATTTACCCTTCAATAGATTCTATTGACCCCTTTTATACAATAAATTTACACGTACTGTAATTTTAACAAATTTTTGTAGTTTAATAACAGATTCCAACTTACCTTCACTGTATTTTTATAATTTATCACACACCTAATGTCATACAAGCACCAAACAGCACATTACACTATATTTTCACACCTAAAATCAAGAGTTTTGGCAGTTGAATAAAGCGCGCTCACAGAAGGTAGACTTTGAACTAAATTTTGAAGGATAAATGTCAATTTTGACATTCAAAAATTGTTGCCAACACAAAGAAAAAATGTTGATGTATAAATAATTTAAAATTCTACCAAAATTCTTTAACGAAAATAGTCAAATAGTAGCTTTGAAAACTTTTATGATATTTTTTCTATTCGCCCCGCAATTTCTATACACCCCGTTTTACGGTAGTGTTTGTTACGAACACGCGCAGCGGCGACGGGCGTAGGCTAGCTTCCTCGGTTGCTAAAACGAAGCTACGACAATGAAGCGCCGTAGAAATTAGACAACCGTACGGTAGCTAGCTACTAGACTAGGCCACTGACGTGTTTATAGTGGACTGTATGTTGTGGCGACCGTATTGCGGGCCGGACGGGTGAAGCCGGGTGACGCACTTTTGAACCGCTGACCACGAAGATTTCTTGAGCGCAAAATAAAATAGCCGAAGTGAAGCAGAGTATTCTTATGAAGAATTTATTTACACTTTTACACTAGCACTTATTATACGCTTAATTTCTAGCAGAGTTTCTTCCTTTTTTCTAGCAGCGTTTCTTTCTTGAACCTTCACTCTACAACTGAGCACTTATTTTCTTGCAGAGTTTCTTTCTTGATTATTGGTTCTTCCTTTCTTGATTTCTTGCTGCGAACTGCGACGACGACTTTTTTTTTTTCTGAACTGACTATGCAGTTGGCTGTTGCAGCCATTACTGCTTCACCGGGCTTTTGGGGCGAGACTCTGAAGGAGGTCACTCTCGAAGGTGAGTCACCGCCAGGAGGGGAGTTCCCCGTTACGCGGGTGCGGTTGCGATTGAGTGGGGGCGAGAAGCGCCCCGGCACTCTTTGATCGTGTATCCGTTCGGGCGCCGACGAAACCGGGGACGTCGGCGTCGTGTTTGGAGGGAGGCCCTCCCCGGTCGTTGAGACTAATCTCACTATCCTATCGCTATAGTTTTACGACCATGCCGAGGTCGATCGGTGGGATGGTACGTTGTGGATTGCACAATTAATACGCTCGAAAATGCGGACTGCCAGATCTTTAAAATATTGGGGAATCGTGGGGAGTTCGAAATCTCTGTGTAGGTCCGCGTTGCGGACGTACCAGGAAGTTCCGGAGGCCGCTCTGAGAAAGCGGTTTTGGAGGGTCTTAAGTTTGTGGAGATTGCGCTTGGATAGTGCAAAGACTACGCTAGAATAAGCTAGTATGGGGCGGATGCAAGTTGTGTAAAGATTCAGCTTATTTCTAAGCGACATCTTACTGTACTTGCCTATCATGGGATAAAGACGACCGAGAACAAAAGCGGCTCACTCTTTGACTATTTTGGTGTGAGCGTGGAAGTTCAAACGCCTATCCATGGTCACACCGAGTATTTTGTCTTGTTTTGCCAGGGAATGGCACGACCGAAGAGAGAGAGGGGAGATGGCTGCGGAGGGCAGCCTGCGGTAAAGAGGACGGCAGAGCTTTTGTCGGGATTCACCTCGATTCTCCATTTCCGAAACCATTCGCCTAGGGCGGTGATAGCGGGTTGGAGTCTCTTAGTGATTCGACTCACTTGCCTATCGGTGGTATAGAGAGCGGTATCGTCCGCAAAGAGGGCTAGTTGGGTACCTATCGTTTTGGGGATGTCGTTGGTGTACAGAAGGTACAAGATGGGGGTGAGCACGGACCCTTGCGGGACTCCTGCTTCTATGGGACGGGGGGAAGAGAGAGTGCCTTCAACTTTGTAGCGAAAGCTACGATTCTACAAATAGTCTCGTATGATGAGCACGAGACGATCTGGCAACTGAAAGTTGTACAGTTTAAAAATTAAACCGTTGTGCCAGACTTTGTCGAAAGCTTTCGCTACATCGAAGAAGACAGCGCCCGTGTGGCGGGCCTTACCTAATACTGGTTGGATGCCAGTGAGAATATGTTCCGTGATGCGGAGGACTTAATGGACGCATGAGTGTTTGGCATGGAAGCCGAACTGCTCGTCTATTAAAATGCCTCTGGAGACTATAGCGTTCCGTAGGCGAGCGAGGAGGAGGCGTTCGTAGAGTTTACCACGGGCCTTTAGTAAACTTATGGGGCGATAGGAGGACGGCTCGGTACGAGCTTTGCCTGGTTTACCGATGCCTATAACAATTGCATCTTTCCATTGAGAAGGAAAGGTGCAATGTTCGATAGCGGCGTTAAAGATCGCTACTAGGAGGCAGAGAAGGGGAGGAGTGAGGCGCTTTAGGATATCGTTAGCGATACCGTCCGCACCGGGGGCTTTACGGGGGCGTAGGTCTTTGATGACCTGTTTGACTTCGTCGATAGTGACAGGGGGCAGGGGTCTTATGGACGTGGGGGTGTTTGTTTCTTTAAATGCTATAGTTTCGTACAAACACTTCACTTCCCACGATTGATAATTTTCACACTTTTGATAACGCCAGTTTAGCCACCAATAGTTCGTGTAGCTTTGAAACGTTACTAACAAAATATTTGGTTACAAAACGAACGGTTGACGTACATACACTACCATAAACAATGAATATGTATAGGCAGTTTGACAGATTAACACAAAAACTTCCAGACATGGGTCTAAAGTTTCATTTTTCGGTGGCAAAAAGTGACAAAAATAACAAAAATATCGTAAACGAACGCGTTTGTTACAGATGATACTAAAATTTTGATATTTTTGACACTAATGCAAAACGAACGTACGACAAATGACAAAGTAAACGAAAATAATGATTCTGCATCCCAAAACGAACGCGCCCTTATATGGCATTTTGACTTATATCTACCCCTGAAGTTATTCTACCATGTAAGACAATTAGATTAACATTTTTTTTTTTAGGATTCTAAAGTCAAATGTCAAAAACAGGACTTATGGTTTCGTCATGTTCGTCTCGTCTGCGATCCTTTCGTGCGTATCTCACAGCCCTTGAGCCTAATGATTCTGCTGTCATTCTAATTGAAATTATACAGGCAGGGATCGATGTAATACTGATTTATAAATTAAGATTTTTTTTCAAGATCTCTTTACATTGAACATATTATTTTTCACGTACCTCATTATGTGGGGTGTCATTAGATAGGTCTTCTATATTTATTTATTATCTCGAAGGTGTATACTTTGCGAGTTATAAAAGTTATACTTCCAAAGTTGTCTATTTTGTTACCCGGTGGGCACCGAGGGTCCTATCTCTTTTTAAACATCTATTCTAGGAATCTAAAGAAATACAAAAATGGAGCTTTGAAATTACCTTATTTTAATAAAAAATGCTTAATAAAATTATCTTACTACCCTAAGCATTTATGATACGCACTTGAGCGTATTGTAAAAAAACGATTGTCAAGCTTAATACAAAGCTTTTTTGTAACTTTTTACTTATTTGCAGTGTTATTATCTATATATACGTTTCAACACCAAACAACAATTATATTAAACTCGGTACATACTTAATGTTTAGTGCTAAGTTATTATTAAAATGCTATATTTTCAATCCGTTTAGAATCCCTGCTCGGTTTTATAATGTAAAATTCTTTTATATTGTGTTGGAATGACATTCCAGTGTCAATGCAGCCAGATGACATATCCATACAATGTCCGGAAAGGAATGTTTATTTTTCTGCAAAACGATGATGGAATTTCTTAAGACGCACGAAATCGATGTACTTTTAGTGCAAGAGACTTTTCTTAAACCAAAGCGTAGGGGTCCTTAGATTGCAAACTACGCAATGGTTAGAAATGATCGGCCCACCCGTATGGGATGGACGCGCATTTATTATAAAAGATCTCTGCACTGCGTACCTCTCGACACTCCTCCGTTAGAGCATTTAGAAGCGTCGGTTATCCGTTTAGCGATGACAGGACACAGTCCCATAGTACTGGCCTCTGTGTATTTGTCACCTTAAAAGGTGATATTACAAAGCGATCTTAAAACGCTGTTTGACTTAGGTAACGCTGTTGTATTAGCAGGCGACCTAAACTGCAAACATAAGCGATGGAATTCGCATTCAACATCGCTAAACGGCAAACGACTAGAGGCCCTAGTCGACCCGTTAGGTTTCGATATTATTGCGCCCATGTCTCCGACCCACTTTCCCGAAGTAGTGACACATAGACCTGACGTACTTGACATAGCACTTCTTAAGAACGTAGTCTTAAGGCTGCATTCCATAGAGGTGTTACACGAGCTTACATCTAACCATAGGCCGGTTCTCTTACGACTAGGGTCCCCAACCGACGGTCATTCGTCCGTTAAGGACGTCGTCGACTGGCGGAGACTAGGTGAAAAACTAGGTAAAATAGACTTGCCCCACCTCAATAGGATCCCGGACAATATTGTCACAGCCGACGACGTTAGTTTAGCGGTCGAAGCGCTTACTAGCCACCTCCAGTCCGCTGTAGCGGATTGCTCTAAGCGGATTACAGTAGAGAATAATCTCCGCTGGAATCTGCCGGAGGACGTGAGGTTGCTATTGAGAGCTAAGAACACGGCTACTCGGCGGTACGACAATTATCCGTCCGAGGTAAACAGGGCATCGCTCAGATCTTTACAGCGTGCCGTAAAGACAAAAATAGCCGAAGTTAGGAACGAAAAGTGGGACAATCTCATGAAAGAGATATCGCCTTCCCACTTAGCGTACTATCAAATGGCTAGAGCGTTAAAATCCGACGTAGTGAGTACTATGCCGCCGTTAGTCGACGCAAACGCGACAATCGCATTTGACGACGACGAAAAGGCCGAATGCCTAGTGCCAAATGCCAAATCGCTAGAAAGTCAGTGTTCGCTCAGCGATCAACCCACTGACCAAACTCACGTCGATGAAGTGGACAGGGAAGTGGAGCGGAGCGGGGCCCTTCCCCCACTTGATTCGCTTCCGCCCGTAACAGTTTCTGAGGTCGAAAAGATCATCAAAGACTTACAACCCAAAAAGGCCCCGGGTGCCGATGGGATCTCGAACAGACTCCTAAAAATCCTCCCCGCTCAGCTCCTCCTTCTATTGGTCAGCATCTTCAATGCGGCCATGGCAAATTGCATCTTTCCCGATTCTTGGAAAGAAGCTGAGGCGCCCCGTACTATATGCGTAACATCGATCTCCATAGTGATTTCGAGCTTTCGACCATAAAAGCCTTCATCAAAGATGCGTCTAAACGCTACTTTGAGTCGGCAGCCCTCCACCCCAATCCCCTAATTAGGCAATCTGCCAACTATGCCCCCAATAGAGGGGCCTTAGGACCGTTTAGATATCTGAGGCACGTTATAACAGACTCTGACGATGAGATAACCAGCAGGCTCAAAGCTCAAGCGCCTTCCGCGCTCGCGTCCGCGAACACAGATTATAGAAATATATACAGAATACGTCGCCGCCGGCGGCGACGGAACATTAGACAGTTTAATTTTCACACACTCGAGCGCGCGGGTATACTAGGTTCACTAATATACCCGGGCGCTTCGACTAGTTAGATTTAAATAATAATAGGCGAGTGCTGAAGAGTTTCTTGCCGTTTCTTCTCTTCAGAACGCCTTTGCTATTTTCCGAAACGGCGGTAAAATTAAGTTAGATACAAATTTTAGTTTCTAAGAGCGGTTGCCCAAGCCGAGGTTCGTGTCTAGGACACCCTTGCGCAAACCGCCCCAACTTTTCGCTGAAGAGTGCAAGCAGCACCGCAGCAAAAGTTAGTCCGCGTGTAGTTGTAAAGGCCATCTGCGACCAACAACAGTAGCCAGTAGTTAGAAAAAAAAAAAATTTCTTAATTAATTCAATTTAACAAGTTAACACTGATATCTGGTCACACCCACACCCTACATGCCACAAGAAAACGACGTAAACAAGGACGTACTTAGAAATTAAATAATAAAACAATATGTTAAATTCGGATGCTATTTTATTTTCAGAAAAATCCAGTGTTATATTACTTTCAGCAGTGGAATGAATAAAAGCCGTGTGTTACTATATAAGACATTGAAAAAGTTTATTTATAATTTCGTTTATTTTGCTATTCATAAAATTTGAATTAAAAATTTCAGAACGAGTTTATATTGATAAAATAATTTAAAAACAAAAAACCTTAATTTAAAAATAGAATCATACTATAGATAAAGGATATGGCCAAATACTGGAAAAATTACATACGAGTGAAAAGAAATGCCATTCATGGGATCAGAATGTTTATCCGAGTAGTTTTTACATGATGCAATACAAAGATTCATCCTTGTCTTAAGATTACTTTAAATAAAACATTAAATATATAACGCGCAAATAAAACATTAAGTATATAACGCGCAAATTAAACATTAAATATATAACGCGCAAATAAAACATTAAATATATAACGCGCAAATAAAACATTAAATATATAACGCGCAAATAAAGAAATGCAGCGACAGCAGACTGAATAAGGCCACGCCCACAGTGATGACGTCAGGCCCAAGTTGAGAATCACAGTGCCCAGTTGCATATGCCAACTCCTCTCTGTATTTGCTCCGTGGTTTTAACGCATTCAAAGGCACTAATAGGTGTTAAGGGCTTAAAATTATAATGTATAAACACACTCTGTGAAATAGAATGTAAGATAGGGCAGTGTTAGGAGGACTATGAAGTTGCAATTTGGAATACAAAAAAATATGGTTGTTTGTACAAATAAACTCTCACACATATATTTTTTTTTGCACTGCCTATATTTTATATTAAGTATAGATTTGTACATACTTCATTTTGATGAACAGACATAAAAGTATTCTCTGTCCCTGTAAATTCTTCTTTGCCGAAAATAAAGTCACCTCGTTGCACTATTGCATTGCAACGTGAAAGAATAGTGCTTCTCAATTTAACCCGTAGAAGTAATCTAATACTTACTGCTGAAACTCTTTCTCTCTTCCGTTGTTTCATCTATGTTCTAAAAACTCGATCAGCCCCTAACACTACTGCTTGCTACGTAAAATAATTATTTCACCCGCCCTTAGTGCCGCGTTTATGTAATTCTCGTATAAAAATGTAATCTCGTTCGTTTACTTTGGATCGCGAAAAACTTTCTATCGTCCTTTAAGCTATATCTGTGCCAAACATCAAATCGAACAATTAAATGCTCTTTTACGACGTAAAAATTTAGTAGCCCTAGCAAAAAAATAAATCCATACCACTATTAGGTCCATACACTCTATGTAAAAAAATACGTTGAGGCGTTGCTTCGTTTCTAAACTAAAAGATTCTATATCTCTCTCTCACCCTCGCAGCCTAGTTGGTAGTGTGGCCGGCTGCGCAGAGGGTGTGTGTTCGATTCCCGTACTGGACAAACATTTATGTGATAAACATTTGTGGTTGTCTTGAGTCTGGGAGCATTTATGTATGATATGTATTTATTAACAAAAAAAAGTAATATATATGAATTTGTATCCGTTGATTGGTATCCATATCACAAGCTTTACTTACTTTGGGGGCAGATGACGCTCCAAAAATATTCATTTATTATTTTATTTTTTATTTATATTCATTTAATATTTTTGTATCCTTTTAACTACATATGGCTTTGCCAAAAAATATCTATTTTTATCTATATATTGGTAACTGCTCTTATATTTCACAATTTTGTAACATTGGTTTAGACAGAAGATAAGGGGCGCTGTAGAAATCTCGCCCAGGGTGCTAGTAGTGCTAAAACCGGCATTGGCACTGATTTCTTATTATTAACTTTCTTGTAATTTCCTAGGGCGTAAAAGCAGTAAGAGAAGCAGAATACGTTGTGACATAATACTTGCCAGCCTTCATACGTCCCCACTGCTGGGGCACGGCCTACCCTCATAAGCGAGGGTGATTGGGCCATAGTCCACACGCGGGCCCAGTGCGGATTGTGGACTTCACATACGTTATTTTTTTTTTCGTGACGTATGCAGGTTTCCTCACGATGTTTTCCTTCATCGAAAAGACAGTGGTGTGAATAAATTAATCAGTGTACTTGAGAAATTAAGAAAAGACTCATTGGTACACGCCGACCCCGGGGTTCGAACCTCCGCCACTTGGGAAGTGAAGTGAAATTTAAACCCCTCGGCCACCACCAACATGTTGTGACATAATAAAATAAAAGAAATATAAAATTTTATAACCTTATAAACTAAATGAGGCCCTTAATATACTAAGCATCTAAAAGTTTATCACACATAAAACCTATTTACTTTATTATCGAATATCAACGGGTAAGTATGTACTAGATAAGATTACAAAAATATGTATTATGAAACCACTACACTGATAATGATAACAATTTAATTATACGATTAATCGTATGAACTAACGAGCATTATTTTAAAGCAAGTTGTAAAACAAAGGGTTACTTATGTTCAAAAAGTAAAGGCGTGTGGTGACGACATGACATTCACACTACCTACCGCTAATCCTCCCATGGGTCCCAATACTTTGAACACGTGAACATACGAACACAACTTTAAAGTATTTACGTATATAAAAAAAGACGGCAAATTTAATTTACTGTAATATATTTGTGGTGTTTTTGGCATAAAGTTGTTAATTGGATTTGTTACGAAATTATTTTCACTCTGTGATGGTTTTGAGGTTTTTTAAGTTAGGATTGACACTGATTTACGTTTATCTGTACGTACTAGATCAGTGCGAAGTTTTAGCTAAAAGAGCTAAAATCCATACTAATATTACAAATGCGAAAGTAACTATGTATGTCTGTCTATTTGTTACCTCTTTACTCTTAAACCGCTGAACCGTTTTAGATGAAATTTGGCATGGAGATAGTTTGAGACCCGTAAAAGGACATTTTTTCTTTAATTAAGGAGTCGTCGTTGAAATCCTACACCGATAACCGAATTTAGGGCTGGTGAAACCACGGGCAAATTTGGCATGGAGATGGTTTGAGTCCCGGGGAAGGACATAGGCTACTTGAAAACGTCAAGTGTGAGTCAGTTTTTTTTCTATAATTAAGGAGTTGCCGCAGGCAAAAGCTAGAATGTAAATAAATGCAGAATTTATCGAACAAAACGGCGTCTGCTATTGCGGCCTTGGGTCTATATATTCGCATCAATAGCTTTTGCAGGAATAAGTTCTAAAATGTTAAACCTTCACCTCCATACAGTGTCTAAAATACAGTATTTTTTAGCCTGGAGTGTAAATTCGATACAATATAAAGCTTAGACCTGCATTGTTACTCATGACAACAAACATCAATTTTGGATTCTGCGAAATGAATGCTAGAAACCCTTTTGCTTGAAAAATCCATATTTTATATTTGTTGTTCAAATAAGCGGGTATAATCAACTGAGCCAACTGAGCATGTATCGCACATTATATTTTTACATAATGACAGACAGACTCTATTGCTAATAAGCTATATATTTCTACCATGAAGCACTACAGACTACATAATAATTCATCAAACAAGATTTTCACGAACTGATGAGCAAATTTGTACCTATATATGCATAATAAAAACGGAATTAAATATATTGACCAACAAAAAATACTTTGACACCCTAAGCTCTTTTACCAAAAAATATACTAAATACCAAAAAAACGAAACATGTACCAAAAAAAGAAAGTTTAAAATTACAATAGTTCTAGCTGTTTTAGTGCTAAATGCACTTTAAATTGTATTCAAGGACCAAATGAAGTAAATGATCACCAAATCTTGGTGAGCAGATTAATACTTTTTTTTTTTTTTTTTTTTATACCACTAAGGTGGCAAACAAGCCTACGGTCCGCCTGATGGTAAGCGGTCACCGTAGCCTATGGACGCTTGCAACACCAGGGGCATCACTCGCGCGTTGCCGACCCTTCAGAAATCTAATAACTTCTTTTTTGAAGAACCCCATACTGTAGTCCTTAGAGAAAACCTTGGCAGGGAGCTCATTCCACAACCCAAGGGTTCGCGGGAGGAAGTTTCTCTGAAACCGCACTGTTCGCGACCATTTTGGTTCCAAAGTGTGAAAATGAATTCCCTGTCGATGGCGAGCGGTGCGATGGTAGAAATACGCTATTTCTACCTAAATAAACCACTATGATTACCATAAAATGTAGTCATGTTACCAAATAAAGTAGAATGACGCCAAATTAAGTTTATCTCGCGTCTTACAAGCTTTTCCCGCTTGACTCCCGGACACCGCAGCCGCCCGACCCGGGACCTTATACTTGCATACATTCCTCTCTCGAATTCCAGAGTCTAAAGCTCAAGACTGCTCCCAATAAGGTCCCAGATCTCCAATTCAGTCACGCCGGAGCACCTGCGTGTGCCATGTGTGAAGTTTAGTTATCTGCTCGAAAAGGTACCAAACTTTTTTAGTGGGATCCAGTTCACGTGTTCCATTGTTGAGTGCTTCATCAGAATCAGACAGGGATGAAATCCCAGAGCAATTGTGTTTTCGAGAGGAAATTGATGAGTGTGCAAAGCGCACAGGAATTTATTAAAATTAAGAAGACCTGGTCAATACAAAAATTTCTTACAAAATTTTAATAAAAGGATTATTGAAATTGTATAAGTTTCATTTTTGAGTATTATAAGCAATTTGTGCAACATGGACACTTACAGCAGGCCTGGTCCACAAGTTCAAAGCCGCACAGTGCGCAATGGAACGAGGTTTGCTCGGAGTGTCTCTGAGGGATCGAATCCTAAATGAGGACATCCGGAATAGAACTAAAGTTACCGACATAGCTCGCAGAATTAGTAAGCTAAAGTGGCTGTGTGCTGGCCACGTCTATTGGAGGACCGATGGCCGTAAAGCAGACGTGTCCCAGAGTGAAGACCGCGTATGCAAACCGTGGGACGCCCTCCAGATCGGTGGACTTACGACTTTAAAAAGGTGGCTGGGGGTGGCTGGATGTGGAAGGCAGAGGACCGGGAGAACTGGAGCGGCATAGAGGAGGATTATGTCTAGCAGTGGACCAACATGAGCTGATATGATGAACAATTGATTGAAATGTAGGTAGTAAAAATTTCGGTGGAAATTTACTATTTTTAGATCAACAATGATTATTTTGGTAGTATTTGCTTTAAAAGAATAGCTAGGTGTAAAAATGTTGTATATAATTTCACATTAAAATGGGATTTAATGTTTGGAGATCATTTAATATTTTTGGCAATAATTTTTTTTTTTTTAATGTTATATTTTACTATATCTGGTGATAAGTTAAACATAAGCCAATAAAAACTGTTAGTGGATAATTTTTTTTTTGCGAAAACCCTATCATTTTTTGCTGATTTTCCATATCATTTCATTTGGACAGGGCATGCTTCTTTTTCGATTAACATATTTTTTATGCAATAAAAATATAGCTCGTCGTCGTCCAATAAGTAAATATTTAACACTTAGACAACTAAACAGCCAATTTACAAAAGCGTCACTAGCCATACAGACGATTGTACTGTACTACATGCTACACAGACGTGACAGCACGACTATTCATCAAAGCAAACATACAGTAGATCCACTTGCGTTTATTGTAGTTACTCTGACTGAAAAAAAAATTACCTACATGTTACAAGACAACCTAAGAATGGTCATGAGTAAGGACGAAATGGCAGCACTACCCCTTTTTGGGTATATATATTCTAAGAGCACTACACAGCATTCTTTGAGACACAATGTAAAAAAAAAAAAGGTCAATGACCTTTGTGTAACTATTCAGAATGTGATGATAACGATGCGCAATGTCGCAAAATAAAACGAGCCAGATCGTAAACATCTTGAACGCTTATGAATGAACCAAGTAAACTATGTTATTACTTATTATGTATAAGTCAACCTTTTATTAAAGCTTCTTTCGGACTTTGTGTAAACGTACCTTTAACCTATTTATAAAAAAAAACATTAATATACCAAAAAACTGCGTTTAATGTTCAGCCAAGTTAAAAATACAATCTTGGCTCGTCTCTTTAGTAATATACACTATGTCGGTAAACACAACACGATCTTGATAACCTATTACAATAAAATAAACATACCACAGCGATTTTCTCATTCCATTGCAACATTTTCTTCACCATGTGATCACCAAAATTCAAATTAACTGGTACATTTAAATCTTTAGGACCATAGACGTGATAAGGGTTTTTAATCATGATTCCAATTTTAATAAATTACAGAAAAATTAAACGCTACGTCTGCTCTATTCAAAAAGCCACTTGTAACTGTCTGTTTGCTTTGTTATAGTGACTATCGTATCATGCATGTAAGGCAAGTGTTAATATGTGGAAGGTGGAGTGGAATAGTTCTTTGAGAATATCTGAGCAAAGATAACGGTGCCACTGCTGTCAACAAAAACCGGCCAAGTACGTGTCGGTTCACGAGCAGTGTAGGGTTCCATAGTAACTGAAATTGAAATAAAAAATGGTCAATACCTACAACGAATTTAAAGATTTTCAAACGATGCTCAACTTTCGATTGATTTGCAATCGAAAACTAAACCTTTGAAGTGCAAATCACGAACTTATCTAGGTATAAGAGGAGGCTGGATATGTTACTTCTATTCGCTGTCGCCTGGCCCCTGTACTCCGCGCCGCGCCGCCTAGTCCTGTGCGCTATTGGAACCTAAATATTTATTAATTTAGCAATAATAATAATTTTATTTTTTTATAATGTTACATGGTTCATAAACTTATATTTTATACTTGTTTCACACAACTACCAACTTTATCTATGTACCTTTTAATGGATTTTTTACGAATTTTTATTTTTTTGACTTCATGTTTTAAGTTAGTTACATATGCTACTCCCATGATTTTATTTACACACCCAAGAACAGCCATTTAGCTGGCAGTGGGAGGGAGGGGGGACACACTGGGCTCTAACAAAAATTTACACTTTAATCTTATTATAATCCGCAAACGCATTGCTGAATCGAAAAATGTTTTTTTTAAACAAGCTCTCCAACGACATCCCACACTATGAGGTAGACGAGAAAAAATATTCATCCCCACTTTACGTGTAGGGGAGGTAGGTATCCTAATAAAAAAAAAATTATCTTATTTTACCACTTTGTCGACCTAATTCATACGTATACCGATTCCAATTTACAGCTTTCTAGTACTAACCTCCTCTTCCACCTGGTTCGCGGTAACGATAAGACGTGTCCGCTTTGTGTTTTAAAATCGTAGTAGACTAGTGTTAGAAGACCTCTATTGCGTTCACAGCATATAGTACGAAGAGACCAGACTAAATTAAACGGCAAGTATTGCAAATTCCATACCAGGTTTGTGCGACCTTTCCCCACCTACTCAGCTCCTCCAACATGCCAAGTCAGACTCAGATGTCTCCAACATGGAAATTGATAACTCGGCACCTATTTTTGTAAACCACCGTAACAAACAACGAAGAGAAAACTAAAATTAAGAAGAAGATATAAAATGTATGTTAATTGAGTAGAAAGATAAGCGAAATGAAACCTTGAATAAACTGTTACGAGACTACTGTTACAAAATACGATAATCCAAGACTCAAATAAAGAAATTGAAAAATTGCTGGAGTTTTTAAGTCGCATATACTAAACCATGCGGTAAAAGCGGAACCACTGGAAAAAGAACGCAAAGATCATTTATCTCAGATAGCTTCATTAGAAGAAAAATTTGAAGATATCCAACGTGATATGAAATCTTCTGACGAAATTCGAAACTTACAAATAGTAAAGAGATCTGACAATAATAAAGAACAATCAGATATAGTTTTAAAATGTGTAAGGCTCTAAATGTAAATGTCGAGAAAGCTGAAATTAAAGACGTATTCGTGGTTAACGCAAATGGTGTTAATAGTACCATTGTATCTGAATTTACTAGAAATACATTAAATGAGATGTAATCATGGTAGCGAAATCATACTATAAACAAAACTCTACAAAACGTTTAAACTCTAGTGCTATTGGGCAAGATTAAAAAGCGACAGCAATCTATATTTCAGAAGCACTCACAAATAAGGGAAGAAGACTTTCTACTTAACTTGAGATATAGCAAGGACTGAAATATATTAGTATTGCTGGAAGAGATATATCTCAGGAAAGCAAGGAAGTCTGAACACATCAAGATAAAAAATAAAGCCCAAGTGGCCAATTTCAAAAGAAAGATATGACTAACATTAAAATACTCATTTTTGTATGATGATTGGCTAATGTCTTGTAATTAATATACAATTTTCTCCTTACACACATTCTCCTCTTATACCACTTCTTATTAACCACATATTATTTTACTTTTAATAGCACACTTGGGCACAACGATTTTTACACACTCCATTATCATGTTCATATTCTTTTCACAGGCGCATATACGCACAGTTACACAAACTACAAGTTAATTCTCGTGTCATACCTAAAATATTTTGAAATTAATTTCTTGAATAAAATTCTAGTACAGTATATTGATCTGATATCAGCTGGGAGACTTAAAGTGCACGCTATAACAACATGCTGTGAATCAAACATATTTCATGTAACTACGTACTTATTAAGGAAATAAAAAGGCTTTATTATTATTATCAGCTGGGAAAGCTCACTTATGTGCTTCAGAATCCTGTAAAAATATATTATTATCACCTACACATAAATACAATAGAAACACAACTATTAATACACATAATATAAGAGCATTTTCCGTAACATTGATGAATTTTATGTTCTTCTAGCAAGAATAGACATAGAGTATGACATTTACATTCTAACCGAAAGTTGATACAAAAAAGGTACTCACTTTCCTTTCTTATGATATGATATGTCACACACTACTCAAAAACCAACTCAACCAAAATGATGGAGTCTTCGTCGTGTATAATTTGAATTGTAAAGTCTTTGAACACGTTAGTAGCGATTCTACTTGCCTTATTACTGAAATAATTTTTGACACTGCTATAATAAGAATTTAAAGGTCTCCTCGTCACAAAACCATTGACAATTTTATCAATTCCCTCATCAAACTTATAAATAACTATAGCAAGTGCAAAACTTTAGTAATAATTGGCGACATTAACGGTGACGTAAAAGGATGGAAAACAGTACCGTAATTCGGACACGCACGAGCACAAAGCCGCGGGGCAGTGACGCAGCTAAAGCATCATCTCGAACCTCGAAGCATTTTTTCTTCATTCCGTTCAATTCCCTGCGTATCATCCTCACTTTCTAAATATCATCCACTTGTGCAAATTAAATGCGGTGTTTTTGGACATACCTTCAACATAAAACAGATCGTTTTTTTTACATTAATGCTGTTTTTTTGTCAATTATTCGTAATAACAAATAGATGAAATATTAAGTTTGTGTCATTTCGCACCAGGTTTTGCGCGATATTCAGTAGTTTTGTTTTCTTTTGACGGACAATGCCAGGTTCGCGTGTCAGCTGGTTGACCACTCGGCGAGCGGCTGAGTTTGCTGAAACCATTTCTTGTGACGCATCGGGGCAACAACCAACAACTTAATGTCTCATGAGGACATAATGGAATTCAATAAAAACTCCAGTTTTATAATAAAACTATGTAATTTTTAATATTTCTGTATAAAGCAGTGTTCGTTACAAGAACTGGTTTGAAAGTGACGTTTGACATGCATAATTCTAATTTAATTATATGAAAGTCCCTGAAGTAATTAGGTAACAAAGATTGCTTTATAGGGGCAATCTTCATGTATTAGGTATAATTTATAACACTAGGCGCGTACATAATCTTCCCCTTGGTGAAGATGTAAGTTCTTTAACTATTGTCAACAGGGAGAAGAGGGCAAAGTTGTACCAGCGGTATTCGGTAACATCCTTTGATGATGGTCAGATATTATTTGGTATCGGAAATAATTTTGTAACACGTCCATCATGCCATCGTAGTGGAGGAAGTGAATCATCACGAAGAAGAACCAAATCATGGGTCTTTAAGATGGCAGTGTTCTGCTACCATTTTGATCATTATTGTAATTCCGATATGTACTCTTTCTGCCTTCATCTCCGAATCAGGTGCAGGAAGCGCATTCAGCCAGCCTATTAAAAAATGCCTTGGGAATAGGTATTGGAAATCGCCAGGTGACGAGGACAGAGGACAAATAGGACGACTATTTAGGATGGATTCCACTTGTTTAAATAAAGTGGTTAATTCTTCAAACGCAGGATGAGATTTACCAATAACTCGTTTTACGTGATGTTTTGCCGATCTTACGCTGGCTTCCAATATACCACCGAAGTCAGGAGCGAAGACGGGATTAAAACTAATTTGAAGCATTCCGAGTTGCCAACTCAGACAATAATCAAATAATTTAATGCAAAAAATTACTGTAATAGATTATCTATATATTTTGTGATATAATTGTAATAAATTTCTATCTCTCACGCTCTGAAAGTAGACAATATATTATTCAAAAAGCGTGTGGTAAGTAGCAAATGTCGGCCGGTTTTTATAAAAAAATTTAGACTGAGCAAAGTCTACTAGGCTAGGTATATTTATTCTTAACTTGTTTGTAGATTATTTATTTGTCATGTTATTAAAGAAACATGGTTATAACAGATATGTGGTTTAAAACCGCGTTAAAATAATTTAGGTAGATTATGACAAATTAAAAATAATTCATAATAGTAAATTCTTTTCACCAACTAGCAATGACTACAAATCAAAAATACTGCTGGCATTATGGCGCTTGAAAAAAGTTGCACGTAAAAAAAGAAAAAAGAAGCGTGAAAGCGTGATCCGTGTACATTCTAAAGCGAATTAAATTTTATACCTAAAAAAATGATTTCATTAAGTTTCTGAAATTAATTTAACCCCTGATTTAATTAGAAAAGAGGCTAAAGCTGTTATGGAATATAAATTTACACCCCACTTCGCCACGTTAAGGCTACGCCCTATTCGAGTGTGTTTTAAAACAAGTGTCCTATTGCAAGTTTCAGACTGAAAAAATAACATGGCTTTCTACATTATGCAACTAGTAAGTTACTGTATTTGTTTTAAGATATCCGTTAAAACATCGCTTTAAAAAAATGACGGCCGAGCCTCTCGTTTTTCTATCTTTAACTTCTCTTGAGAAGTTATTGGAATAGGTCCGAAAATCGAAATCGAAAATTTTGTGTTTTCTTAACGTTTCAAGACTTGGAGAATCATTTGCAATCATTTAGAGTGATGTCTGTGTGTGTATGTGTGTGTGAGTGTGTACGTATGTATGTATGTATGTAGCCATATTTTGGCTTTCGATTCCTCAATAACTACTGGACCGAATCGCTCTGATGACATATAAATCGATACGCCACGTCATGACTTAGATCTGAAAGGAGTCTGAAGTAGCGATAAAGCTAGAAAATTACTGCAATAGAATTTTTATACATGTTATAGAATTGTAATTCAGTTTTTTCCACTTTTCCCGCTAAACTGTTCGCCAAAGATTACTTATACGTCTAGATACCGTGTTCAGGCACACAAAACGAGCCAATCCGAGTACCTGATTTTTCATGTACTTGCCGTTAACACTACATCATACGTAATCTGTGCGTCGACGCGAACTGTGCTCACGCGAAAAGTTATAAAAATGGCAGTTTGTGCAATAAAATTGTGTAGAAATAAAAGTATAAAACTATTGGCAAAAAACACTTGATAAAAATAAATCACTTTTCACAAGTTAGTACGCTTATCTGCTTGTTATATTTGAGTTACGAACGGATTTTTCAAAATTATTATTTGCCAGAGTAGCAACAAATATTTTTCTGTCTGTGTTGCCAAGTCAGAAGTCTGTACCTTAAATTCCCAAGTTCAGTAAGGTGAACATTAAAACGAAAATATATTCTTTACCTAACGTCACATTCCTACGTACATTAATTCAGGTTGATAAAGTATTTCTGTAATGATGACCCTGTGACACATTGTGTTCATAGAACGTAATCACTTATGCAATTTTTAAATTTTAGTTTAACACAAAGATAACAGTTGGATGTAAATCACAATGGAAAAAGTAGTATGTCTAATGTATTTAATGGACTACGAAACTAAATTAATTTATCACCGTATCTTAAAACACATTAGTAGTTAAATAAAAATCTCTTGTCTTCACAACGAAAGGTAACGTCACACCTTGAACTCTTTGGATAAAAAAAATTATATTTAATTACCTACTACTACTACATTAGCAGGACGGCATATGACCACGCGCAATTGAGTGTGTTAAATAAAAAGGCTGTCTCATAGTCATGTCACGTCACGCTTCCGCCGCGTGGCGCCAGCGTCCCACCTATCTAGTCGGCCGGCGCGGCAGATCAAAAGTACGCAAACAAAAAAGCCGGCTACACGGGTGCATTAAGGGCGCATTCGTTCTGGGATTAAGAATGATACTTTACGAATGATACTTTTCACATCTTTGATAACACCAGTTTTGCCACCGACATCTACCGTTCGTGTAGCTTTGAAACGTTACTTACAAAATTTTTGTTTACAAAACTTGCAAAACGAACGGTTGACGTACACACACTACCATTAACAATGAATATGTATAGGCAGTTTGGCAGATTAACACAAAAACCCCACCTCCAGACATGGGTCTAAAGTTTCATTTTTGGTGGCAAGAGTGACAAAAATAACAAAAAATCGTAAACGAACGTATGACAGTTCCGTTCGTAAATAATTAACCCGGAATAAAATTCCTCTACGTTTATCCCAAAATGTTTGAAAAATAAAAGTCCACCTCTGCGAAGCCGGGACGGGCCGCTAGTACCGAATAAAGGTAAAATTTCTCCAAATCCGGATAATCACTTAAGGGTTTGTAACACCGAAATTACGCACACAGATGTAAAAATAATAGTCGTATTAGCTGATTTACACACACATGGCTACAATGGCTCGCAGTGCTCCGTTTGATGTTTTTTGGGACACGGTATCTAGACGCATAAGTAATCTTTGCTGTTCACCTATATACTGTGGAAGGAAATATAATGCCTTAATTTAAATAGGAGGAAGTATCAAGAATATTAATTAAAAAAGTAATGAAATTTCATGGTTCTGATTCAATTAAATAAAAAAAATAATTAACTAATTAAAAAACCTATTCCTATGTTTTTTTTATTGTGACTTGTAACTACTGTAGTCATTGTTCTATGATAAAATACCTTTGACTCGTTTGTCAATGATTTAAGATGCGTGTGACGTCTTACTCAGAGTCATCTGATTACCTACCTTGCTTGCTTATAACTATTCCTTTTTCTGTCGTTTAATCTAACGCGACAGATGGTACACATACAACTCTATTAAATTATAACCCATTTATCAAATTGTTGGACATACTTACTGTGGTCTGTCCAACACACCTGCATCTACTGCAGGCGACAGTACTTATGCAAAATAAACATACCTACATACATTTTTTACTGGCAGTCTTACCTGCTGGCTTTACTATCAAGATAACACTATTACTTCTATGGTCGTCCGTCATTACTCATTAGGTTTGAGAATTGTTTTCGCGCACTTTTTATTTGTTTCCACATTTTAATTATTTACAAATCAAGTGACATTGACAACGTCACAATGCATGTTTTTTTTGGTTTTGACAGTAAGCAATGCCATAGATATTATCCGTAATCTTTTGTCATCATGGTTCGTGAGGGTGGGTGGTGGGTGGTAGCTTTTGACATTGACGTGATAAGCTCATTAATATTTTTACCTACTACATAATTGCTTTAAGGCTTAAATTGGTAACTTAACGGGACTTGGTGGCTTAACGGGATCATTTCATTAATATTTTTTATTTTTTCTTGTATGAAAAAAATTATCACGTTACCGACAAAAAATACATTCGTTATCTTAATCTATATTCTTGATACTCTCTGTCATTCCAATAGGCACTATATTTCCTTCCACATTATATATAATATTTAAAGTAGGTTAATATTTATAAAAAATACTATAAATGCTGCCCTCGCTTTTTTTGCGATATTTCTCGAGGATTCGTCTAGGAAGTGCAACATTTCGCTCAGTTCTTCCAATGACTCTGCCATAATGACGTTGTCGTCGGCAAACCTTAGGTGTGTGATGTATTCGCCGTTTATGTTTATGCCCCGCCCAACCCAGTCCAAGGTTTTGAAGACATCTTCTAGCGCATTGGTGAACGGTTTCGGGGATATAACGTCCACCTGTCTTACACCTCTACGCAGCGGGATGGCACATAAGACATGGTCCTGGAACTGGACGGTCATCGTAGCAGCGTTGTAAAGACATCGCAGCACCTCAATATATCGCCAGTCTATATGACATCGCTGCAGAGAATCTAGCATAGCCCAGGTTTCGATGGAGTCAAAGGCTTTCTCGTAGTCCACAAACACATACACAGCGGCTGATTATACTCTTGAGTTTTTTGTATAATCTGCCGTACAGTATGAATGTGATCTACGGTACTAAAGCCTTTCCGAAATCCAGCCTGTTCTGGTGGCTGAAACTCGTCAAGTCTTCCAGCTAGACGATTCATGACGACTCTAGAGAACAGCTTATATACGTGGCTTAGAAGAGATATTGGTCGGTAGTTCTTAAGTAGAGTTTTATTTCCCTTTTTAAAGAATAATACCACCACGCTTCCGCGTCACGCCTCCGGTGTAGTTCCGTTATAGATGACAAAATTAAAAAGCTTTGCTAACTCTTTAAGGTCTGGAGTGCCGCAGACTTTTAGAAGCTCAGTCGTAATGCCGTCATCGCCCGGAGCTTTGTTGTTTCTAAGCTGTTTCAGAGCCGCCCTAATCTCACTTTGGTCAACTCAATCCTCGGTGAAGTGGCACGTCAGTTTGGCTCTTGGATCTTCGGTTATGAGGGATGTGGGCCTAGCCGCATGTGCTGTATTGACAAGCCCATGAAAAAATTCCCGTTTGGTTTTTTTCCTTAATTTAATGTAAGTTGAAAATATAAATTGTTAAATTTGCGAATTTTTAAAAAATTTGCTACTTTCCAGCAACATTTTAACACGAAATATATGTATAAAACAAAAATAAAACAGGCAAATAAACAATTCAAGAACCGGACGACTCTGAGATTTAAAGTTTATGTATATAGTTACAAATAAAACAACGCAAAATTTAAAATAAATAAAATTTATTTTTTACGTCTAATGTTGAGATCAGTCTTCCTTAACATAATATCAGCCTTAAAATAATTAAAGGTTACTGTACAATATGCAATAAATCAATAATTAATCAACTTCTTCTACTGTGGGTCCATTGTGTGATTGTTGATACTGTTGATAGCCTCCGGGCATACCACCAGGCATACCACCAGACATACCACCGGGCATACCACCAGGCATACCACCAGGAATTCCTCCAGCTCCCGCTCCATGCATCTTGCTCATTATGGGTGAACAGACTCGTTGCAAATCTTTCATCTTGTGTTCATACTCTTCTTCTTCTGCTAAAGTATTGTTGTCCAGCCAGCGCAGTGCCTCATCGCACACTAGCCGCGCTTCGTCCTTGTCTTGCTGACTCAGCTTGTCTCCGGCATCGTCCAGCGCTTGTCTCACGCTGAACACGTAAGCCTCTAACTGATTGCGGGATGCTACACGTTTCCTTTGCTTCTCATCTTCTTCCTTGTATCGTTCTGCTTCAGCAAGCATTCTGTCAATCTCAGCTTGTGACAAGCGACCTCTGTCATTCTTGATAACGATGTTCTTGCTGCGACCGGTGCTGTTCTCTTTGGCAGAGACGTTCAGGATACCGTTAGCGTCCATGTCAAAGGTGACGTCGATTTTCGGCACTCCTCGAGGCGCCGGTGGGATACCAGTCAAGTCGAATGTGCCCAATAAGTTGTTATCCTTCGTCATCGCACGCTCACCTTCGTACACCTGGATAGTCACGGCAGGCTGGTTATCAGAGTAGGTGCTAAATGTTTGCGACTGTTTGCACGGGATCTTCGAATTTCGTTCGATTATCTTTGTCATAACCCCACCCGCCGTCTCGATACCCAAGGACAGCGGTGCCACATCCACAAGCAAAACGTCTTGGATCCTGGAGTCTTGCGAGCCACTTAGTATTGCAGCCTGTACAGCCGCTCCATAAGCTACTGCTTCGTCTGGATTGATGGATAGGTTGAGTTTCTTGCCGCAGAAATAGCTCTGAAGAAGATTTTGAATTTTAGGAATGCGCGTTGAGCCACCGACGAGAACTACGTCATGAATTTGGCTCTTATCCATTTTAGCATCTTTGAGCGCCTTTTCGACAGGCTCTAGAGTACCGCGGAAAAGGTCGGCGTTAAGTTCCTCAAAACGAGCGCGTGACACTTTGGTATAGAAGTCTAGGCCTTCATAGAGCGCGTCGATCTCGATGGTGGCCTCGGTGCTAGAGGAGAGTGTGCGTTTGGCTCGCTCGGCAGCAGTGCGCAGTCGGCGTAAGGCACGAGGATTGGTCTTCAGGTCTTTTTTGTACTTCCTCTTGAACTCATCTGCTAGATGGTTAACTAATCTATTGTCAAAGTCCTCGCCTCCGAGATGTGTGTCACCTGCGGTCGACTTCACTTCGAACAGCGACCCTTCGTCGATAGTGAGGATGGACACGTCGAAAGTACCGCCTCCAAGATCGAAGATGAGCACATTGCGCTCACCTTTAAGGTTTTTGTCGAGACCATACGCAAGCGCCGCGGCCGTGGGTTCGTTGATGATGCGGAGGACGTTCAACCCTGCTATGGCACCGGCGTCCTTTGTGGCCTGTCGTTGAGAATCGTTGAAATAGGCAGGTACAGTGATCACTGCGTCGCGCACTGTGCTCCCGAGGTAAGCTTCAGCTGTTTCCTTCATCTTTGTAAGGACCATGCTGCTGATCTCTTCGGGCGCAAATCTCTTCGTCTCCCCCTTAAACTCAACCTGGATCTTTGGTTTGCCACAGTCGCAGATCACCTTGAAGGGCCAGTGCTTCATGTCGGCTTGGATCTTTGGGTCGTCGAATTTCCTTCCGATTAGTCGCTTGGCGTCGAACACTGTGTTGTTGGGGTTGAGTGCGACCTGGTTCTTGGCGGCATCGCCAATCAGTCGCTCGGTATCCGTAAATGCGACGTAAGATGGTGTAGTCCTATTTCCTTGGTCGTTGGCGATGATTTCCACGTTTCCATGTTGCCATACTCCAACGCAAGAGTATGTCGTACCAAGATCAATTCCTATAGCTGGCATTTTGTATATAATTCACACGTTTCTTCAATCAAAAACAAAATTAATATTTAGATCGTAAAATACTTCGGTTTCGCACCGAACTCTTAACTTTTCTTAACTCGTTTGCGTTTCAAATATTATTGAGTCTGCCGCGCTTCTGACCTGCTTATATATGAAACGAATTGCCTTCGAGAATTTTCTACCCTTTACACGAACGAACCAATCAGAATACGCCGAACATTCTGGAAACTTCATTCTTCAACTAATAGGAGGGCTACGTTCTTACCAAACCGTTTACGAACGTTGCCGATTGACAATAACGGAAATGGTTTTGAACTATTTGTTTTAACATCCATTGCCTGATTTGTATCCATTATAAAATTTGGATTTTCTACGCAGCGAGCAATGTAAAGCATTTTAATTAATAGCCGTAAACATCAGTGTGGTAACAGTAAAGAAAACTCCCTAATTCGAGGAATGTAAGTATTATTTTGATAAAATTATGTTAAAATTTTCATATAATTGGACGGATTTATGAAGTTGTAATAGAACGACTATTCTCTAAGATATTGTTTTTCAGAATAATATGCTAAAAGTACAATTTTAATAGCTTTTATTATGTAAAATTCAACAGCTATTGTTTGTTGTTATTGAAACCGACTAAGACACGCATAAAATTTCTTGAAAAAAATAAAAGCGCTTTAAAACATGATGATGAACAAGATAGGATGAAACGGAATATTGTGTATTTTGCAGTTTTTAGTTGTGTATGCGTTATTTTTTATTTAAGACATTTAGCTACAATCCTCGATGTGATAGAATATTAATTAAGAAGAAACTGAAAAATTACACATTTTGATCTTTTTAAATTATTAAGAAATATAAAGGGAAATGTTCTTGGCCAAAAATTTAGTAAACTAGATTTTAAATTCTACATAGTAGGCACAGGTAGAGGAATTGAATTAACTTTCGAAACGTTCACCTTTAAAACCATTTCTTCTAAACCTGACTCGAAATCTTTTTGCAATATTTGTAAACAAAACCTAACTTTACTTAATGTACACTTTTTTTGGTAGTATTATCATAAATCATTAAAATACTTAATGATTACCTTTATTGTCACATTCTTTAACTGGTTTTCAAAACACGACACTGATTAAAATTAAATTAAACCTAAAATCTACAAAATTCCAAATTTACGATAAGAAATATTATACATATTTATGTATATGTTGCATAAAATAACAAAGCAAAAGACGCGGGTCAAGGTTATTTTTGTTTATTCGAATCGCAAATAGATTCCGAGTCCGGTTTACTTAATTTTTGATATTCTTTTTCTCTGTCTTTCATGTATAATACAAGTAATGAGATAATTCACCGAAAGCATCCTATAAAATTATTGATCATTATTTCAAAGTCTTATTCAAATACAAAAATATTGGTTTAATTTTTTTTTTTCTGAGTACTTAAATTAAGTGGCATACATTAGGTAATAATTCAACAATCTAACTTACTGGTACATATTAAAGGCAGGCATGGTCAGGACAAACAAAACATAAATCGCGCAAGTTCAATTAGCAATTGTTCAGTTTTTGTTTGTTTATTATTTAATTATCCCTAAAAACAACATTACGCAATAATAGTTCAGAAAAACCGGTCATCTCATACTTTAACGAAGCAAGCAATTAATCTTGAAATTCTGGTAAATTTTTAAATTGAAGCTGGCAATCCCACCAACATACACACACACACACACACACACACAAACACACACACGCACACAAACACACACACGCACACGTGCGCGCAAATAAACTTTGTGTTGAATTTTGTGCCGTCTCTATCAGTCTTAGAGAAAAATGTATTTGCTATCCTTCTGTCACTGCTACCCTTCTGCTACGTAGGTGCCCTTGTAGCGTTGAGTTTCCAGATACAGCTCAGCCGAATATTCTCGAAGATTCATAAAAAATCTTAACAATCTAGACGAAAAAAGACTACCTACACGTGAGCTATAATTTATATTTTATTTATGTTGTTCGATACAAGAAATTCCGGTATTTTTGCAAAAATATAAAAAATAATGGCTTGTCAGAATCTCGTGAAACTACAAAGTGTTTACTTCGTAGACAACGGCAAATCAATTTTGTATGACAAAAATTTACGGCGTTTACCCGTACTTGATTTGATACATAATAATATGTATGTAGCTCCGTGTGTGTTAGGCTAACTAAACTATTAGTTAAAGAGGGACAATTTTGTTTTAGTTATATTTCAACATGCCAGTGCTTGATAATATTATACAAGTCCCAGTATTGTGTGTGACGAGGGTTGCAAATGATTCTGTTAAAACAGTAGGTATTAATTATTTATTAATTAATTACCCACGCGGATTCGCTCGCATACACTATAAGATTCTGTAAAGGTTCACCTCTATAGTGTTTGAATTTCGAAATAGTCTCTTAAAACGATGGCTACAAAACCTACAATAAACTAACACTAAATTGACCTCTTCTAAAAATTTGTAATTTCTCCTGATTGATTTAAGCTGGCCGATGATAAGTCAATACAAAATTCTAATTTATATGCGTAGTAATTTGTGCGCAGTGATATTCTCATACAAACTTTTAAAGAATCAGTTGAATTTTTAAAACCCTGACTTTGAAAACTTTTATTAATTATGTTGAAGAGCATACATATATATATATAACAAATATTAAGTGAATTTAACCATAAAAATATTATTTCCCATACAATTATTTCCCCTTCCTCTCTTTAGGAGTTGAATCTTCAGAAAACCCATAAGTCATCGTTGCCTGAAACATATAAATTATAAAGTACGTTGAGAAATATATAACTCTATATAGGTATATCAAGTTTCAAGTGAATTGATAAATAAACAAAAGTTTTCCATCTCTTTCTTCCCTAAGGAAAACTTGAATTTTTACAAACCTTCGGGGTAGGAAAACGCATTTTTCATTAACTGTTTTAAAGAGTAGGTATACTAACTTTTAAGTTGATCTGAATAAAATTATTTGACTCAAAATACGGTTAGGCCTGTCGAATGTTATTATGTTGTATTAATATAATAAAAGCCAGCCAAGTGCGAGAGCGAATATTATTAAATTTAGATATCTTAATTATCAGTTTATTTTTTCCTATATTTCATATTACATCTTACTTCTTGCCAAATTTTATGATTCTAGATCAACGGGAAGTACCCCATAGGATTTGATTTATCTGTGTCGCAATATCAATGACCTTCTCCCAATAAGCGGCAAAATTGACTGTATTTTGGGCATATTTCTTATTGCATTGATTTAGAAGCTTAATTTTTTACAACTGTAAGTGACCATATATGATGTTAATTTCAACTTGATACCTATTCGCGTTCTTGAGTATGTAAAGATCTTGACAAGCAAACTCTTTTGTAAATATTTTACAACTACTACAAATTAACGAATTTCAGATTTTTCCCATATTTGTGATGCTTGCTTGCTTCGTGCCAAATTTCATTATTCTAGGACAACCATTAATATTAAACAAAAAGGACTTTTTGTTTATATCTTTGAGGACAACGGGGAGTATATACCCCATAGGTTTTGAATTATTTGTGAATGTCCAAAATATGCAACAAAAATGGCCGTATTTTTGTTATTGCGTTGACTTAGAAGTTTGATTTTTTTACAGCTTCAAGGGACCGTAGACCTAAGTATTTGACATTAATTTCAACTTGCGACCTTTACGCGTTCCTAAGAAAAGGGGTCTTGACAGACAGACAGACAGATAGACGACAGACAACAAAGTAATCCTACAATATCTGGGTTCCTCTATTCCTTTTCAGGTACGGAACCCTAAAAATGTGGGACAGTAAGCTGTTTGGGAAGTTGAAGTGAATATCTGGCTTGTGTTTACTTGCCTCATACTCGAAACATATTCAAAATGAAAAGCAGAGTGTTTAATTCGGATTCTGATGCCTTTCATTCATTAGTTCACAATCTTCCAGCCATCTATCTAGGGGAAAGGGACGCGCGAGGTGAGACTTGCCCTAGGTAATCTTTTAAGTCGAGGAAGAACAAAACAAATCAGTAGTTATCATTGTGTTGCAGGGCCCTAAAGTTAGGGTAGATAGGTACTTGTGTTTACAATAGCACTGATAAGAATGGAATGAATAACTTTTTTTATATAATTGTAACGACGTGACGACACGGCGGCGGGGCGTTAGCTGCGTGACGTTTTAATCGTTACATAATTTTGTTCGAGAATCTTCGGGTAGGGCCGAAGTGATTCGTTGAGGCCGCCGCCGCCGCGCTGGCCGCGCCGGGCGCTTTGTTGTGTCGTAATCGTAACTCAACATGGGTAGCAGTGACAGCAGGACATCAAATACATCTTTCTGCATGGCAGAAAGAGACAGCACAAAACTGTGTGAGTTACCGCACACCGGCTGAGCTGTCAAGTTTATTTGAATGTGTAGGTTGTCTGGGTTACCAGCTTGATTTTTAAATATCTCCAGAATTTAAAGATGCATGACTAGTTTGTTTTAAATTATTACATGATATTACTTTGTGTAGTATACTAATACTTGTGTAAAACGGTTTTAGGGGATAATTCCAAAATAAATAATTAACAATAAAAAAAATGGTGTGTGAGTGCTAGTTGAATTTGCACTCTTTTCTGTTTGTCCTGTAAACGACAGTAATAAGGTAGATTCTTAATTTCGGACATTCATCATTCTTATCTTAATGTAGGACATTGCATTTGAGTATTTAAACTGAAAAAAATTAACATTTCTTAACTAATATTTTCATGGTTAGATAAGATGTTATATCAAATCTATAGAATTCTTGCAGTATATAAATACGTAAAAATAGTTACAAAAGTGTGTTAGTACAACTTTCATTATATCAAAAGTCAATACAATATACTTTCCTACACTTATTATGTAGTACCTATCTAAAATCTTGTAAATTAGTTTTCGGCCAAAAACATTTCCGGTTTAAGGCTCCAGTTATAATTATTCAAACAGCGATACAAAATGTCAAAATAAATTAAATATTTTTATGTCTTAACATTAAATAAATAATAATACATACATGAAGGAACTAAAGGGTCTTTCAACAAGGACGGGTCGACGTTGAAATTAAATTAAACAAGCTGTATGTGGGATATTAAAGAAATTATTTTTTTATTTGAAAGGTTCATTTATGCCATTATTTATGAAATCTGACATCGTTTAAATGTCCACCGCGGCTTCAAACAGTGGCACGGATCCGAAAGGTCCAATTTTCAATTACTCTATTGCATAGATCCGGCTGAATCTGAGCAATGGCCTGCGTTATATTGACTTTCAGGGCATCGGTTGATTGCGAATTATTAGGATAGACCTGCGACTTGAGCAAACCCCACAAGAAAAAGGTCTAGCGGGGTCAAAACGCAGGATCCTTGTGGCCAATTCACGTCACCTCTGCGAGAGATAACCCTACCCTCGAACCGTTCATGCAGAATGTCCATTGTGTCGCTCGCTGTGTGGCACGTAGCGCCATCTAGTTGGGAACACATGTTGTCCACGTCCATATCGTTCAATTCAGGCCAAAATCCCGACGCAAAATTCGCCAAGTTACAGTCTGCGAAAGGCTGAGTTCTTGTGCACGGCGAGAAATCGACTGCCTCGGAGTTTTCTGCACACTCTCACGGACAGCAGCGGTGTTCTCGGCCGATCTGGCGTTCCTTTGACGTAAGGGTGTTGGTTGGTTGTTTACCGAACCAGTCGTCTCGAATTTGGTCACCAAACTTTGGAGAGTCGACTTTAAAGGGCCACAACAGGAACACTTATTTTAATAATAAAGTTTTATCATTGGGATGTGCTGCTCAATCGTGTTACTGGCCATGGTGATTTAGCATCAGAAACTGAAGAAATAACAACGCATTTGACAGACGCCGCCAAAACAACATGGCCGCCACAAACTGTCAACATCGACCCGCCCTATTTAAAAGACCCTTTGCATAAAAGGAAAAAACGCTTATAACTGTTACGATATTCCGTGTCATTCTAGCTTTTTCGTCTCTTCGCTAACTTTATGACTCCATAAATTTTCAGACATCTGCAATAATTTCTATTGTACAAAACCCTAAAACTTGATATAAGTGTCTTGGATTTTTATTGTAACACATAACAACACCAACAAACATCATGTGTTTAATTTAACATAATACCACCTAGTAAAATGATCACTTTTATATATGTTTTATACTCTCGTACTTTAACCTTCATAATTTTAATAATAATTAGGTGATAAATATATCACGTTTCGTGTAATTTGCTTGTGATAAAATCATATTCACAATATGATAATAATTTTAAAAATCATAATTTTGGTAAAAAATACCTAAACAACGTTATGTAACAGTGATAAGTGGAGTGAAGAGTATATTCTCACATTCACTGATTTAATAGTAATGCAATGCCATCAAATTTTATTTGTACCTCAAAAGTAAAAAAAAAATAGATAATTATTAATTCTTAATAATTATTATTTACAGTATAATATCAATTTTCAAAATTGTTTTTTAACACTCTCACTATGTCATTGTGGAACTCAGATGGACCTTGCTTCACAAACAATTACTTGTATATAAAAGTTCTCAAATTCGCAACAATTGCATAAGTAGCTATAATTGATTGACAATATCGTAAAAAATAGTAGGTCTATTTGAAACACCTAAATTTGTTGAATAAAAATATTTTACTACACAATAAAATATTGTCCATATTCCTTAAATATTGGAAATTTCTTTACTGTTACCACACTGATTTCTACGGCTATTAATTGAGTTGCGTTACAATGCTTGCTGCGTAGCAAATCTAAATTTTAGCAGGGATACAAATCGGGCAATGGATATCAATATAAATACTTAGAAACCATTAACGTCAATGCCAATCAGGAACGTTCGTGAACGCTTCGATTAGAACGCGGCCCTGTTATTGGTTGAAGCATGAAGTTTCCAGAATATTCGAAGAATAGAACATTCCTATTGGTTCGTTCGCACAAAGGGTAGAATTTTCTCGAAGCTGATTTGTTTCATATATAAGCAGGTCAGAAGCGCGGCAGACTCAATAATATTTGAAACGCAAACGAGTTAAGAGAAGTTAAGAGTTCGGTGCGAAACCGAAGTATTTTACGAGCTAAATATTTATTTTGTTTTTGATTGAAGAAACGTGTGAATTATATACAAAATGCCAGCTATAGGAATTGATCTTGGTACGACATACTCTTGCGTTGGAGTATGGCAACATGGAAACGTGGAAATCATCGCCAACGACCAAGGAAATAGGACTACACCATCTTACGTCGCATTTACGGATACCGAGCGACTGATTGGCGATGCCGCCAAGAACCAGGTCGCACTCAACCCCAACAACACAGTGTTCGACGCCAAGCGATTAATTGGAAGGAAATTCGACGACCCAAAGATCCAAGCGGACATGAAGCACTGGTCCTTCAAGGTGATCAGCGACTGCGGCAAACCAAAAATCCAGGTCGAGTTCAAGGGTGAGACGAAGAGGTTTGCACCCGAAGAGATCAGCAGCATGGTCCTTACTAAGACGAAGGAAACAGCCGAAGCTTACCTCGGGAGCACAGTGCGTGACGCAGTGATAACAGTACCCGCCTATTTCAATGACTCTCAACGACAGGCCACAAAGGACGCCGGTGCTATCGCAGGGTTGAACGTCCTCCGCATCATTAACGAGCCCACAGCCGCGGCGCTTGCGTACGGTCTCGACAAAAACCTTAAAGGTGAACGCAATGTGCTCATTTTTGATCTCGGAGGCGGTACCTTTGACGTGTCCATCCTTACTATTGACGAAGGGTCTCTGTTTGAAGTGAAGGCAACCGCTGGTGACACCCACCTCGGAGGCGAGGACTTTGACAACAGATTGGTTAACCATCTAGCGGACGAGTTCAAGAGAAAGTACAAGAAAGACCTGAAGACCAATCCTCGTGCCTTACGCCGACTGCGCACTGCCGCCGAGCGAGCCAAACGCACGCTCTCCTCTAGCACCGAGGCCACCATCGAGATTGACGCGCTTTATGAAGGCCTAGATTTCTACACCAGAGTGTCACGCGCTCGCTTCGAGGAACTTAACGCTGACTTGTTCCGCGGTACTCTGGAGCCTGTCGAGAAGGCCCTCAGAGATGCTAAAATGGATAAGAGCCAAATTCACGATGTAGTACTCGTTGGCGGCTCAACGCGCATCCCTAAAATTCAGAATCTTCTGCAAACTTATTTTTGCGGCAAAAAGCTGAACTTATCCATTAATCCAGACGAAGCAGTGGCTTATGGAGCGGCTGTGCAGGCTGCTATACTAAGTGGCTCGCAAGACTCTAGGATCCAAGACGTTTTGCTTGTGGATGTGGCACCACTGTCCTTGGGTATCGAGACGGCGGGCGGGGTTATGACGAAGATCATCGAAAGAAACTCAAAGATCCCGTGCAAGCAGTCGCAAACATTCACTACCTACTCCGATAACCAGCCTGCCGTTACTATCCAGGTGTACGAAGGTGAGCGTGCGATGACAATGGACAATAACTTATTGGGCACATTCGACTTGACTGGTATCCCACCGGCGCCTCGAGGAGTGCCGAAAATCGACGTCACCTTTGACATGGACGCTAACGGTATCCTGAACGTCTCTGCCAAAGAGAACAGCACCGGTCGCAGCAAGAACATCGTCATCAAGAATGACAGAGGTCGCTTGTCACAAGCTGAGATCGACAGAATGCTCGCTGAGGCAGAACGATACAAGGAAGAGGATGAGAAGCAAAGGAAACGTGTAGCGTCCCGCAATCAGTTGGAGGCTTACGTGTTCAGCGTGAGACAAGCGCTGGACGATGCCGGAGACAAGCTGAGTCAGCAAGACAAGGACGAAGCTCGGCGAGTGTGCGATGAGGCGCTGCGATGGCTGGACAACAACAGTTTGGCCGAAGAAGAGGAGTATGAACATAAGATGAAAGATGTACAAAGAATCTGCTCACCCATAATGAGCAAGATGCATGGAGCGGGAGCTGGAGGTATGCCTGGAGGAATGCCAGGTGGCATGCCTGGAGGAATGCCTGGTGGCATGCCTGGAGGAATGCCTGGTGGTATGCCCGGAGGCTATCAACAATATCAGCAATCACACAATGGACCCACAGTAGAAGAAGTTGATTAATTTATGAACCATTTCGTTGTTAACCTCTAGTCAGATATTGTACAGTATTATTTATTTTTTTAAGACTGATGTTGTGTTAAGTAAGATTGATTTCTCAACAAATGATCATTTGATGTGATAAATAAATATTATTTATTTTTATTTGGCCTTGTTTTAATTTATTTGTCAGTTTTTTGCATAAAAATATAAAATAGGTTAAAAAAAAGACTAAAATGCTTTTATAGTAACGTAAACAAGACCTTCCATGTAGAAGGTCGTTGAATGAGCAGTAAAAAGGGAAATAATGCTCATTAATAAATATAAGATTTAAAGATTTTGTTTTGCCCACTGGTGGGCCCACAGGTAATTATTTTTCCCCGGAGTCCCATTTACAAAAAAATATATATTATATTAAACATAAAATATCGTTTGGGTATGAAAAGCTGTGTAGCCGTTTATTGTATATGATTTTTTTTTGCAAATGGCGCGCTCGGAAGCAAGAGCAATATTCCCACCACCGCCACCCGCGAGCACGGAATCTTAATTATTTTCATAACTGTTTAAGAAATTGATATATAGAGTTTAAAAAAAAAATCAAATAATCAGGATTTTCGGCAATTATTTAATATTTAATATTTTTTTCTCTGTAAAATAAATAATTATCTATCTATTGACATATCAATCATCAAAATCCGTGTATCCGTCAGGCTTGTAGAATTTTTTATAGTTTTATTTTGGAAGTGGCGCCATCTTTATTCCTAAGGGATCAAACTTCGGGCGCTGCCAGCAAAAACGCTTATTTCGGTCTCTACTATCACTGTGCAAAGCGGCTTGCTTCCATCACAAAGTGCAGCTTTTACCCCAATAAATAATAGTTTAAAAAAACTAAAAAACACGCTTTTTATAGAAAACCGAACTAAAAAATAGAAAATAAATTTTAATGAATTAAAATTAAGAAAATAGTGTTAAAAAATTCAATGAATATAAATTAATAATAGTGTGAATAAAAAAAAATATTTTATTTTAAAAAAACCACGCCACGGGTCAAAAGTAACATCATAACATATACTGCGCATTTGGTAGATAAGGAATGAAACTAAATTTGAGATAAATTGTTTGTTTTTATTAATGATTGTAATAAGCACAAAAAAATATTTTTCTCAATTGGAAAGACCATAGTATAAGTACTGACAGCAAATATTTTAATCAAAATGATTAATGTGATATGGGTAACATTCAGTTTTCATGCTAGTGCTATAACGATTTTTTTTATTAAAATTGCCATTGGCGACTTTTTTATAGACTTCACGAACAGCATCGCAATTGCTTATACCTATTAATCTAAGAAAACATAAAAGTTATGTAAGTGTTTACATAAAAAGCATATTACT
The DNA here is from genome assembly GCA_946406115.1 of Apoda limacodes. Taxonomy (NCBI): domain Eukaryota; kingdom Metazoa; phylum Arthropoda; class Insecta; order Lepidoptera; family Limacodidae; genus Apoda; species Apoda limacodes. The sequence goes on from OX291540.1 coordinate 48,305,019, forward strand.
TTTCATTTACATAATTAAAAGAATTTAATTTATTAAACTGAACTGAACTTAATTTGCTGTACATAAAACAATTATAATCATGTACAAACAAACTAATGGAAAATCAAAAAAAAAAAGAGCCACAGAGATATACACCTCTCAACCTTAACATCTTTTTTACTTTTATTAACAAAATTAATAAAAGAAAAAAAAAACGTACTTTCAGGGCGTAAAAACACATTTCGTCTTTTAATACAACACACAAACCTAAAATACGCGTGAAAACCGATCTCAGGTATGGAAAGTGTTACAAACTAACTCTAAATGGCCGCGAGCAGTGATAAGGCAAATCTTCAGAGCATTTGTTACTTTCGATTAATCAATGTATTGTCAAAAGTTTCGACCCGCCTTTACTTTTTTTTTTTTTTTTTTTTTTTTTTTTTTATACCACTAAGGTGGCAAACAAGCTTACGGCCCGCCTGATGGTAAGCGGTCACCGTAGCCTATGGACGCTTGCAACACCAGGGGTATCACTTGCGCGTTGCCGACCCTTCAGAAATCTAATAACTTCTTTCTTGAAGAACTCCATACTGTAGTCCTTGCAGAATACCTTGGCAGGGAGCTCATTCCACAACTTAAGCGTTCGCGGGAGGAAGTTTCTCTGAAACCGCACTGTACGCGACCATTTAGGTTCTAAAGTGTGAGAATGGATTCCCTGCCGATGGCGAGCGGTGCGATGGTAGAAAGTAGCCGTGGGCATCATTTCGAACAATTCCTCAGAACACAACCCATTGTACAAGCGGTAGAACACACACAGTGAGGCAAAGTCTCTCCTTAGACTTAAGGGCTCGATACCGCAAGTGAGTTTGGAATCGTCGACAATTCTCACAGCCCGTCGTTGAACCGAGTCAAAAGGGCCAAGCTGGTATCCGGGTGCACCTGCCCAGAGATGGCAGCAGTACTCCATATGGGGCCGAACTTGCGACTTGTAAAGTAACAACCTTTGCCCCGACGTGAAGTACTGCTTCGCTCTGTTGAGTACACCAAGTTTTTTGGACGCCAGCTTCACCTTATCTGATAAATGATCTCGGAACTGAACATCGCTGGAGATGTCGACACCAAGGATCCCAATGCTCTTGGAGATGGAGAGGGGAGTGTTCTGGAATTGTGGGACTACAGTGAATGGAGTTTTCTTAGCGGTGAACGCGCACACTTGTGTCTTTGTAGGGTTGAATCGGACCAAGTTTACCCGTCCCCAGTCAGAGACCTGGGACAGTATGGTCTCGATTTGAGACACAAGTTCTCCGCGGTTTTCCTCCACAACGGAACGAGGGATGTTTGCACGACCCGTGTAAAAAGCGTCTCCAGTACTGTCATCTGCATAGCAATGTATGTTGTTCATGTCCAACATGTCATTGATATGCAGTAAAAACAGCGTAGGAGACAGCACAGAGCCTTGCGGGACACCAGCATTAATGTCCATGCTATCAGAGCAACTACCGTCAACTACGGCTCGTATGCGTCTGCCGGACAAAAAGCTAGCCACCCATTTGCACAAACCCTCGGGCACTCCGTAAGATGGCAACTTCGATAGAAGACCGCGGTGCCAGACCCGATCGAACGCCTTTGCTATGTCCAGGCTACATGCCAATGCCTCCCCCTGACTCTCAATGGCTAGTGCCCATCGGTGTGTGAGATACACTAGAAGGTCACCAGTCGAGCGACCGTGGCGAAAGCCATATTGGCGGTCGCTGAGCAGGTCATGTTTTTCTAGGTATCTCAAAAGCTGTGTGTTGATCACACGCTCCATCACCTTAGAGAGGAGAGAGGTAATAGCGATAGGCCTGTAATTCGATGGATCTGATCTATCGCCCTTTTTGGGCACCGGGTGCACATTCGCAGTCTTCCATGAAGACGGAAATTGCCTAGTGTGGTAGGAAAGCGCGAAGAGGCGCGTGAGTACAGGACATAACTCAGGAGCACACTGCTTAAGCACCACTGCTGGTATACCGTCTGGCCCACTCGACTTATGAACGTCTAGAGAGAGCAACGCCCGCCTGACCTCCCGCTGCGTTATGGAGATTTCCGGCATGGTCTTACCGCACCACGGTATAGTAGGTGGTACAGCGCCTTCATCGTTCATATTCGAGTTCGAGGCAAAGAGACTGCCCAGTAGATCGGCTTTCTCTTTAGCACTATGGGCCAAGTCACCATCGGTCTTTCTCAGTGGTGGTAACGACGACTGGCAGAAGTTCCCTTCGGCAGCTTTGGCAAGCGACCAGAAAGCACGACTCCCAGAAGGATAGCTCGCAAGTCGCCCACCTATTTTGCCGATGAATTGGAATTTTGCTCTGGCAGTTGCTTTCTTACTGAACCTCGAGGCAGCATTTAATTTGCGTTTTAACTCAGAAATATTCGGATCCTTATTAAAACGAGCCGTGGTCCAAGCCTCATATGCATTTTGCTTAAGAATTTTAGCTTTTCTGCAAGACCTATTAAACCACGGTCGTTTTTTGGCGCCGGCAGCTACTCGCGGGTTAGGAATATAGCATTCCATACCAGCAAGGATTGTCTCAGTGACTGCGGCTGCGCAGACGTCAGGATCTTCTGAGTTAAAGCAGATCTGCCTCCACGGGTACGATGCGTAAAATTCTCGCAATCCATCCCAGTCTGCCGACTTATAGTGCCACACACGACGCCAATTAGTTGGCCCAGAAGGATCAGGTTGTGTGCATGACACTTGAGTCCGAACGAGACAGTGGTCCGAGGAGCCAAGAGGCGCATCCACTGAGACGGAGTATCCGTCCGGACGAGTAGTCAGCAGAAGGTCCAGTAAGGAGCTCGTATGTTCCTCTATATCTGGTATTCTCGTTGGAGAAAGTACCAGCTGAGAGAATCCATAGGTCAGAACGGCATAAAATTAACAATTAATCTGGTTCAAAAAACGATGTACTTAAAGTTAGCAGAACAACTATCGCAAATCGAAATGAAATAAGTTGCGTTATTTGCCGTGATTTATATATAGTTACAGAGTTTTCTGCTAACTTTACGTAAAGTTAGCAGAACACTAACGAAAAAAATGGGATTTAGAGAAAACGAAATAAATAGGATTTTGCCGCAAATTTGCCGTGATTTATCCGTGATAAAAATAAAATTTGCCGCTCTTATATTTCTTGAGTTACAGAGTTTTCTGCTAACTATACATAAAGTTAGCAGAACACTAACGAAAAAAAATGGGATTTAGAGAAAACCAAGGAACAAAGAAATTTCCCATGATTTATCCGTACATAAATAAAATTTGCCGCTCTTATATTTCTTGAGTTACAGAGTTTTCTGCTAACTTTACGTAAAGTTAGCAGAACACTAACGAAAAAAATGGGATTTAGGGAAAACCAATTACATAGGAATTTGCCGTGATTTATCCTTGAAAAAATTAAATTTGCCGCTCTCATATTTCTTGAGTTACTTTACGTAAAGTTAGCAGAACACAAAGGAAAAAAATGGGATTCAGAGAAAACCAAATACATACGAATTTACCGCTAATTTGCCGTGATTTATCCGTTAAAAAAATAAAATTTGCCACTTTTATATTTTTTGAGTTACAGAGTTTTCTGCTAACTTTTAAAGTTTACGGATAAATCACGGCAAAATTACGCAACTTATTTCATTTCGATTTGCGGTAGTTGTTCTGCTAACTTTACGTACATCAAAAACCGACCAGGAGAGTGAATTTTTAGTAGCTGAGCCATCATGAAATAAGTCGATCTCCTCGTGTAGGCTATTGAAGGCACCGCAAACTCTGGCGATATAAAAATTTCCGATAGTTGGTAGTGACTTTGGGACTATTTACGTCGAAACCGATTTGGGACAGACAGCGAGAACTTACTTAAAATAGCAGGGAGCTTATTTGGTTGCATACAAGTACATTCACGGGTTTCGAGAGGTAAGTCAGACTTCCATACATTTTTGTCTCGAATTCCAGAGTTCGAATAGCTCGAGACTGTTCCCAATACGGTCCCAGGACAGTCACCTCGTAGTATTCGCGCCAGCCAGGTTATATCAGCTATGTTACGACGACGATATTATAAGGGTAGGATATGAAACTTGCGACATCGTGATTCATAGTTATTGCCTTTATATTACATTTAAGTGAGAGATACCTAGTTTAGAAAATGTTTTTCTATAGCTTCGACATGGTCATTATATAGGTTGAATATTCAGAATTTGACAAGCGTACTCGAGATGGCTTCTTACATAGGTATGCACAGTTTTAATGAAACAAAAGCCGGCGCTAACACGAAAACAAACTTTTGATCGTGATAATCGCTTTACTTTACCTGCACTACAGCACATCATAGCAAAATATTATTTATTAAAACAAAATTAAGGCAGCGGTAATTTCGTGAACCATTTTGTCGATCATAAAATTCTCAAATCTATTTAGGGACATAGCATCACAAACAAAGTTCCTTTAAGTCTGAGGTGCCTCCATATGTTTGTACTACAGCTTTGTATAAGTTATAAAATGTAATGATGCGACAGCACAACCCGAATACATCACATGACTAAACTTTTATTTTAGCGAAATAAAGCGATAGGTACTATATTCCTTAGAATAATTTATGTTTAACCGTAAAAATCTTATTTTCCTCATAGCGGGGAAAAGAGTTAGGAATGAATAAGTAAAGTTGTACGAATTTAACAAAAAATTTTAAAGAATATATTTGCAATAAAAAATAAAAATAAAAATAAGTTAAACATTTCGTTTTGACCGGGTTCTCATGAGCATTGACGAACCCGGTCAACTTTGAAGCGCTGTAACAGCGGTTTAAATGAATGAAATTAAAAAAATTACAGAGAAAAATTTTCCTCAAAAGATCATCTACAAGATTGGTAATTTTTTTGTAAAATGTATAAAAAAAAGTTAAAGAGCAAAAAAGAAAATTTTTATAAAAAAATTCTTACTTTTTTGCTTATAACTTCTTAAATTTTTTATTTAGGGCAAAAAGATATAGAAACATATTTGTAGGCAAAACAATTTGCTACAAATTATGTCCTTACGAATTTTTTGGTAGACGCATAGTTTCCGAGATATCGCGAATAAAGTGTTTTCACCCCTTTTTCCAAGATGGCGGCCGGATGACAAGGGTAGCGACCCCTCAAACTTGAGGTTAAGCTTCTATTTACCCCCACACATGTCCCAAAAATAAAATTGCGTCCGTAACATTACAATCCTGATGCATCAACACGCATTGTTTGGTACCTACCAGTCTATCAATGTCTACAATGTAAACAACAAATACGACTTCGACCGATACAAATAATGTTCGAGAATGTTCGAGTTTGCGTCGTGCCGAGGCGAATCGTTATTTTGTTTGTTCAATAGTCACACACATAGAAAGAAGAGCACACAAACAAAGTTAATATTTTGTATTGTACACAAATTGTAAGGTTCTCTATGTTGCCAGCCTTGCCAGCATTGATTTTGAAACTAACCACTCATATTAAGAAACTGATCGTACCTTAATGGCGTAGTACACGAAATGCACGATAAATATAAATAATTGAAAAGTTGTTACCCGACCAAATACAAAAGATATTCTAATCACGTAATATATTTTCTCTAAAATCGCTATCGCTAGCCTTTGATTCCTTTTCATTAAGCTGCGTTTTTAGTTTTTGGCAATAAAATCATTATTCAATCAAATACTTTTCATTATCCACCAATAACTTAGGAAGAATGTTCGAATATCGAACATTGCCTTAAAAAACCTACCTAAGGACTAAGTGGTTTTAATTAAAATTAGTGAAGCTATTTCAGTCAAACTTAATTAATTAGATTAAACAGATAGTAAGTTTTCATAAATTTATTAATTTCAAACAGAGTTTAGTAGTAAGTGTCATTAAAATCTATCAGCACTCTGCTCCCACATAACTAATATCACAAAAACTTACTATGAATCCACTTGGATTCTCACAAGTAAGTAATTGGATGTAAAACCGTTCTCCTTATTTCGGAGATGATGCCATACTTGCCCTGTAGACTTACGAACCGATGGCGTAGTGACATTCATAAGTGCTCAATTATTGTAGCCTAAACTGAATAAATTAAATTGAATTTGAATTTGAATTTGAATAATATACAAACAACCTCTAATTATAATAAATAACTTCTGCCAGCGGTTTCGGCCGCCCTAAATTTGATTATCGGCGTAGGTTCTTTCTTACAGCAGCTCCTCAATTATAGAAAAAAACAAATAATCAAATTTTTCCTCTTTAATGGCATAATACATTCGTGTCTGTGAAACCATAGAAATACACAAACAAACTTTCAACCGAAAAGGTCAAGCCGTTTAGTAGTTGACCGACCGACAGCAGCGCCACCTACCTGTTCCAATTGTATTTTTAAATCATCCAGGAAACCATCAAAATACCCATATAAAATTTCAACCCAATCGGTTCAGCCGTTTAGAAGTTATGTGAAAAAGATGAGTACGGAATGATAATTCTTACTACCCGTTGTCCTGTTACTCGTTTTCCCGTAGGAATGAAGCATTTTTCTAAGGTAAAAAGTAGCCTTTGTTCATCAGGAATAATGTCGGCTTATAATGGTAAAAGAACTTTTCAAATCGGTCTAGTAGTTTTGGAGCCTATTCAATACAAACAAACAATCAAATATTTCCTCTTTATAATTTTAGTGTAAAAGAATATATTAACCTATTTAATAAATTACCTAAGTAAAATTTTTACTACATAATGAAGAATTTATACAAAACCAGCTGAGTTATATTCAAACTTTGCGACAATAGGTAACTTTTTTTTCTGTTGCCACCCCAAACTTGCTACAATTGTTAACATTAGCGTACATTTCTTGCTCCGTTCGAACTTGATTCACAACGTAGATACGAATAAAGCAATGGATGGTCACATCAATATAAAGCAGTTACCTCATTGCCATTCGGAAATGTTCGTGAACATTTCGTTTCTGGAACAGTGTGCTACTATTGGTTGACGCATGTTGTGATATGACGCTCTGATTGGCTCTTTCAGGAGATGAGTAGAAAATTCTCGAAGGCAATTCTCGAAGGCAATTCGTTTCATATATAAGCAGGTCAGAAGCGCGGCAGACTCAATAATATTTGAAACGCAAACGAGTTAAGAGAAGTTAAGAGTTCGGTGCGAAACCGAAGTATTTTACGAGCTAAATATTTATTTTGTTTTTGATTGAAGAAACGTGTGAATTATATACAAAATGCCAGCTATAGGAATTGATCTTGGTACGACATACTCTTGCGTTGGAGTATGGCAACATGGAAACGTGGAAATCATCGCCAACGACCAAGGAAATAGGACTACACCATCTTACGTCGCATTTACGGATACCGAGCGACTGATTGGCGATGCCGCCAAGAACCAGGTCGCACTCAACCCCAACAACACAGTGTTCGACGCCAAGCGATTAATTGGAAGGAAATTCGACGACCCAAAGATCCAAGCGGACATGAAGCACTGGCCCTTCAAGGTGATCAGCGACTGCGGCAAACCAAAAATCCAGGTCGAGTTCAAGGGTGAGACGAAGAGGTTTGCACCCGAAGAGATCAGCAGCATGGTCCTTACTAAGATGAAGGAAACAGCCGAAGCTTACCTCGGGAGCACAGTGCGTGACGCAGTGATAACAGTACCCGCCTATTTCAATGACTCTCAACGACAGGCCACAAAGGACGCCGGTGCTATCGCAGGGTTGAACGTCCTCCGCATCATTAACGAGCCCACAGCCGCGGCGCTTGCGTACGGTCTCGACAAAAACCTTAAAGGTGAACGCAATGTGCTCATTTTTGATCTCGGAGGCGGTACCTTTGACGTGTCCATCCTTACTATCGACGAAGGGTCTCTGTTTGAAGTGAAGGCAACCGCTGGTGACACCCACCTCGGAGGCGAGGACTTTGACAACAGATTGGTTAACCATCTAGCGGACGAGTTCAAGAGAAAGTACAAGAAAGACCTGAAGACCAATCCTCGTGCCTTACGCCGACTGCGCACTGCCGCCGAGCGAGCCAAACGCACGCTCTCCTCTAGCACCGAGGCCACCATCGAGATTGACGCGCTTTATGAAGGCCTAGATTTCTACACCAGAGTGTCACGCGCTCGCTTCGAGGAACTTAACGCTGACTTGTTCCGCGGTACTCTGGAGCCTGTCGAGAAGGCCCTCAGAGATGCTAAAATGGATAAGAGCCAAATTCACGATGTAGTACTCGTTGGCGGCTCAACGCGCATCCCTAAAATTCAGAATCTTCTGCAAACTTATTTTTGCGGCAAAAAGCTGAACTTATCCATTAATCCAGACGAAGCAGTGGCTTATGGGGCGGCTGTGCAGGCTGCTATACTAAGTGGCTCGCAAGACTCTAGGATCCAAGACGTTTTGCTTGTGGATGTGGCACCACTGTCCTTGGGTATCGAGACGGCGAGCGGGGTTATGACGAAGATCATCGAAAGAAACTCAAAGATCCCGTGCAAGCAGTCGCAAACATTCACTACCTACTCCGATAACCAGCCTGCCGTTACTATCCAGGTGTACGAAGGTGAGCGTGCAATGACAAAGGATAATAACTTATTGGGCACATTCGACTTGACTGGTATCCCACCGGCGCCTCGAGGAGTGCCGAAAATCGACGTCACCTTTGACATGGACGCTAACGGTATCCTGAACGTCTCTGCCAAAGAGAACAGCACCGGTCGCAGCAAGAACATCGTCATCAAGAATGACAGAGGTCGCTTGTCACAAGCTGAGATCGACAGAATGCTCGCTGAGGCAGAACGATACAAGGAAGAGGATGAGAAGCAAAGGAAACGTGTAGCGTCCCGCAATCAGTTGGAGGCTTACGTGTTCAGCGTGAGACAAGCGCTGGACGATGCCGGAGACAAGCTGAGTCAGCAAGACAAGGACGAAGCTCGGCGAGTGTGCGATGAGGCGCTGCGATGGCTGGACAACAACAGTTTGGCCGAAGAAGAGGAGTATGAACATAAGATGAAAGATGTACAAAGAATCTGCTCACCCATAATGAGCAAGATGCATGGAGCGGGAGCTGGAGGTATGCCTGGAGGAATGCCAGGTGGCATGCCTGGAGGAATGCCTGGTGGCATGCCTGGAGGAATGCCTGGTGGTATGCCCGGAGGCTATCAACAATATCAGCAATCACACAATGGACCCACAGTAGAAGAAGTTGATTAATTTATGAACCATTTCGTTGTTAACCTCTAGTCAGATATTGTACAGTATTATTTATTTTTTTAAGACTGATGTTGTGTTAAGTAAGATTGATTTCTCAACAAATGATCATTTGATGTGATAAATAAATATTATTTATTTTTATTTGGCCTTGTTTTAATTTATTTGTCAGTTTTTTGCATAAAAATATAAAATAGGTTAAAAAAAAGACTAAAATGCTTTTATAGTAACGTAAACAAGACCTTCCATGTAGAAGGTCGTTGAATGAGCAGTAAAAAGGGAAATAATGCTCATTAATAAATATAAGATTTAAAGATTTTGTTTTGCCCACTGGTGGGCCCACAGGTAATTATTTTTCCCCGGAGTCCCATTTACAAAAAAATATATATTATATTAAACATAAAATATCGTTTGGGTATGAAAAGCTGTGTAGCCGTTTATTGTATATGATTTTTTTTTGCAAATGGCGCGCTCGGAAGCAAGAGCAATATTCCCACCACCGCCACCCGCGAGCACGGAATCTTAATTATTTTCATAACTGTTTAAGAAATTGATATATATAGTTTAAAAAAAAATCAAATAATCAGGATTTTCGGCAATTATTTAATATTTAATATTTTTTTCTCTGTAAAATAAATAATTATCTATCTATTGACATATCAATCATCAAAATCCGTGTATCCGTCAGGCTTGTAGAATTTTTTATAGTTTTATTTTGGGAAGTGGCGCCATCTTTATTCCTAAGGGATCAAACTTCGGGCGCTGCCAGCAAAAACGCTTATTTCGGTCTCTACTATCACTGTGCAAAGCGGCTTGCTTCCATCACAAAGTGCAGCTTTTACCCCAATAAATAATAGTTTAAAAAAACTAAAAAACACGCTTTTTATAGAAAACCGAACTAAAAAATAGAAAATAAATTTTAATGAATTAAAATTAAGAAAATAGTGTTAAAAAATTCAATGAATATAAATTAATAATAGTGTGAATAAAAAAAAATATTTTATTTTAAAAAAACCACGCCACGGGTCAAAAGTAACATCATAACATATACTGCGCATTTGGTAGATAAGGAATGAAACTAAATTTGAGATAAATTGTTTGTTTTTATTAATGATTGTAATAAGCACAAAAAAATATTTTTCTCAATTGGAAAGACCATAGTATAAGTACTGACAGCAAATATTTTAATCAAAATGATTAATGTGATATGGGTAACATTCAGTTTTCATGCTAGTGCTATAACGATTTTTTTTATTAAAATTGCCATTGGCGACTTTTTTATAGACTTCACGAACAGCATCGCAATTGCTTATACCTATTAATCTAAGAAAACATAAAAGTTATGTAAGTGTTTACATAAAAAGCATATTACTTTTCATTTACATAATTAAAAGAATTTAATTTATTAAACTGAACTGAACTTAATTTGCTGTACATAAAACAATTATAATCATGTACAAACAAACTAATGGAAAATCAAAAAAAAAAAGAGCCACAGAGATATACACCTCTCAACCTTAACATCTTTTTTACTTTTATTAACAAAATTAATAAAAGAAAAAAAAAACGTACTTTCAGGGCGTAAAAAACACATTTCGTCTTTTAATACAACACACAAACCTAAAATACGCGTGAAAACCGATTTCAGGTATGGAAAGTGTTACAAACTAACTCTAAATGGCCGCGAGCAGTGATAAGGCAAATCTTCAGAGCATTTGTTACTTTCGATTAATCAATGTATTGTCAAAAGTTTCGACCCGCCTTTACTTTTGTACCTATTAGTCATTTAAAACTTGCCAATGAGAGTTAATCAGCTAAGAATAGGTATATTCAAAAGTTTACAGCAGAAAATAACAATACATTGATTAATAAAGAAATAAAAATAATCCTTTTTTTTCCAAAAATGACGGATATAAGAACGGCATAAAATTAACAATTAATCTGGTTCAAAAAACGATGTACTTAAAGTTAGCAGAACAACTATCGCAAATCGAAATGAAATAAGTTGCGTTATTTGCCGTGATTTATATATAGTTACAGAGTTTTCTGCTAACTTTACGTAAAGTTAGCAGAACACTAACGAAAAAAATGGGATTTAGAGAAAACGAAATAAATAGGATTTTGCCGCAAATTTGCCGTGATTTATCCGTGATAAAAATAAAATTTGCCGCTCTTATATTTCTTGAGTTACAGAGTTTTCTGCTAACTATACATAAAGTTAGCAGAACACTAACGAAAAAAAATGGGATTTAGAGAAAACCAAGGAACAAAGAAATTTCCCATGATTTATCCGTACATAAATAAAATTTGCCGCTCTTATATTTCTTGAGTTACAGAGTTTTCTGCTAACTTTACGTAAAGTTAGCAGAACACTAACGAAAAAAATGGGATTTAGGGAAAACCAATTACATAGGAATTTGCCGTGATTTATCCTTGAAAAAATTAAATTTGCCGCTCTCATATTTCTTGAGTTACTTTACGTAAAGTTAGCAGAACACAAAGGAAAAAAATGGGATTCAGAGAAAACCAAATACATACGAATTTACCGCTAATTTGCCGTGATTTATCCGTTAAAAAAATAAAATTTGCCACTTTTATATTTTTTGAGTTACAGAGTTTTCTGCTAACTTTTAAAGTTAACGGATAAATCACGGCAAAATTACGCAACTTATTTCATTTCGATTTGCGGTAGTTGTTCTGCTAACTTTACGTACATCAAAAACCGACCAGGAGAGTGAATTTTTAGCAGCTGAGCCATCATGAAATAAGTCGATCTCCTCGTGTAGGCTATTGAAGGCACCGCAAACTCTGGCGATATAAAAATTTCCGATAGTTGGTAGTGACTTTGGGACTATTTACGTCGAAACCGATTTGGGACAGACAGCGAGAACTTACTTAAAATAGCAGGGAGCTTATTTGGTTGCATACAAGTACATTCACGGGTTTCGAGAGGTAAGTCAGACTTCCATACATTTTTGTCTCGAATTCCAGAGTTCGAATAGCTCGAGACTGTTCCCAATACGGTCCCAGGACAGTCACCTCGTAGTATTCGCGCCAGCCAGGTTATATCAGCTATGTTACGACGACGATATTATAAGGGTAGGATATGAAACTTGCGACATCGTGATTCATAGTTATTGCCTTTATATTACATTTAAGTGAGAGATACCTATCTTAGAAAATGTTTTTCTATAGCTTCGACATGGTCATTATATAGGTTGAATATTCAGAATTTGACAAGCGTACTCGAGATGGCTTCTTACATAGGTATGCACAGTTTTAATGAAACAAAAGCCGGCGCTAACACGAAAACAAACTTTTGATCGTGATAATCGCTTTACTTTACCTGCACTACAGCCCATCATAGCAAAATATTATTTATTAAAACAAAATTAAGGCAGCGGTAATTTCGTGAACCATTTTGTCGATCATAAAATTCTCAAATCTATTTAGGGACATAGCATCACAAACAAAGTTCCTTTAAGTCTGAGGTGCCTCCATATGTTTGTACTACAGCTTTGTATAAGTTATAAAATGTAATGATGCGACAGCACAACCCGAATACATCACATGACTAAACTTTTATTTTAGCGAAATAAAGCGATAGGTACTATATTCCTTAGAATAATTTATGTTTAACCGTAAAAATCTTATTTTCCTCATAGCGGGGAAAAGAGTTAGGAATGAATAAGTAAAGTTGTACGAATTTAACAAAAAATTTTAAAGAATATATTTGCAATAAAAAATAAAAATAAAAATAAGTTAAACATTTCGTTTTGACCGGGTTCTCATGAGCATTGACGAACCCGGTCAACTTTGAAGCGCTGTAACAGCGGTTTAAATGAATGAAATTAAAAAAATTACAGAGAAAAATTTTCCTCAAAAGATCATCTACAAGATTGGTAATTTTTTTGTAAAATGTATAAAAAAAAGTTAAAGAGCAAAAAAGAAAATTTTTATAAAAAAATTCTTACTTTTTTGCTTATAACTTCTTAAATTTTTTATTTAGGGCAAAAAGATATAGAAACATATTTGTAGGCAAAACAATTTGCTACAAATTATGTCCTTACGAATTTTTTGGTAGACGCATAGTTTCCGAGATATCGCGAATAAAGTGTTTTCACCCCTTTTTCCAAGATGGCGGCCGGATGACAAGGGTAGCGACCCCTCAAACTTGAGGTTAAGCTTCTATTTACCCCCACACATGTCCCAAAAATAAAATTGCGTCCGTAACATTACAATCCTGATGCATCAACACGCATTGTTTGGTACCTACCAGTCTATCAATGTCTACAATGTAAACAACAAATACGACTTCGACCGATACAAATAATGTTCGAGAATGTTCGAGTTTGCGTCGTGCCGAGGCGAATCGTTATTTTGTTTGTTCAATAGTCACACACATAGAAAGAAGAGCACACAAACAAAGTTAATATTTTGTATTGTACACAAATTGTAAGGTTCTCTATGTTGCCAGCCTTGCCAGCATTGATTTTGAAACTAACCACTCATATTAAGAAACTGATCGTACCTTAATGGCGTAGTACACGAAATGCACGATAAATATAAATAATTGAAAAGTTGTTACCCGACCAAATACAAAAGATATTCTAATCACGTAATATATTTTCTCTAAAATCGCTATCGCTAGCCTTTGATTCCTTTTCATTAAGCTGCGTTTTTAGTTTTTGGCAATAAAATCATTATTCAATCAAATACTTTTCATTATCCACCAATAACTTAGGAAGAATGTTCGAATATCGAACATTGCCTTAAAAAACCTACCTAAGGACTAAGTGGTTTTAATTAAAATTAGTGAAGCTATTTCAGTCAAACTTAATTAATTAGATTAAACAGATAGTAAGTTTTCATAAATTTATTAATTTCAAACAGAGTTTAGTAGTAAGTGTCATTAAAATCTATCAGCACTCTGCTCCCACATAACTAATATCACAAAAACTTACTATGAATCCACTTGGATTCTCACAAGTAAGTAATTGGATGTAAAACCGTTCTCCTTATTTCGGAGATGATGCCATACTTGCCCTGTAGACTTACGAACCGATGGCGTAGTGACATTCATAAGTGCTCAATTATTGTAGCCTAAACTGAATAAATTAAATTGAATTTGAATTTGAATTTGAATAATATACAAACAACCTCTAATTATAATAAATAACTTCTGCCAGCGGTTTCGGCCGCCCTAAATTTGATTATCGGCGTAGGTTCTTTCTTACAGCAGCTCCTCAATTATAGAAAAAAACAAATAATCAAATTTTTCCTCTTTAATGGCATAATACATTCGTGTCTGTGAAACCATAGAAATACACAAACAAACTTTCAACCGAAAAGGTCAAGCCGTTTAGTAGTTGACCGACCGACAGCAGCGCCACCTACCTGTTCCAATTGTATTTTTAAATCATCCAGGAAACCATCAAAATACCCATATAAAATTTCAACCCAATCGGTTCGGCCGTTTAGAAGTTATGTGAAAAAGATGAGTACGGAATGATAATTCTTACTACCCGTTGTCCTGTTACTCGTTTTCCCGTAGGAATGAAGCATTTTTCCAAGGTAAAAAGTAGCCTTTGTTCATCAGGAATAATGTCGGCTTATAATGGTAAAAGAACTTTTCAAATCGGTCTAGTAGTTTTGGAGCCTATTCAATACAAACAAACAATCAAATATTTCCTCTTTATAATTTTAGTGTAAAAGAATATATTAACCTATTTAATAAATTACCTAAGTAAAATTTTTACTACATAATGAAGAATTTATACAAAACCAGCTGAGTTATATTCAAACTTTGCGACAATAGGTAACTTTTTTTTCTGTTGCCACCCCAAACTTGCTACAATTGTTAACATTAGCGTACATTTCTTGCTCCGTTCGAACTTGATTCACAACGTAGATACGAATAAAGCAATGGATGGTCACATCAATATAAAGCAGTTACCTCATTGCCATTCGGAAATGTTCGTGAACATTTCGTTTCTGGAACAGTGTGCTACTATTGGTTGACGCATGTTGTGATATGACGCTCTGATTGGCTCTTTCAGGAGATGAGTAGAAAATTCTCGAAGGCAATTCTCGAAGGCAATTCGTTTCATATATAAGCAGGTCAGAAGCGCGGCAGACTCAATAATATTTGAAACGCAAACGAGTTAAGAGAAGTTAAGAGTTCGGTGCGAAACCGAAGTATTTTACGAGCTAAATATTTATTTTGTTTTTGATTGAAGAAACGTGTGAATTATATACAAAATGCCAGCTATAGGAATTGATCTTGGTACGACATACTCTTGCGTTGGAGTATGGCAACATGGAAACGTGGAAATCATCGCCAACGACCAAGGAAATAGGACTACACCATCTTACGTCGCATTTACGGATACCGAGCGACTGATTGGCGATGCCGCCAAGAACCAGGTCGCACTCAACCCCAACAACACAGTGTTCGACGCCAAGCGATTAATTGGAAGGAAATTCGACGACCCAAAGATCCAAGCGGACATGAAGCACTGGCCCTTCAAGGTGATCAGCGACTGCGGCAAACCAAAAATCCAGGTCGAGTTCAAGGGTGAGACGAAGAGGTTTGCACCCGAAGAGATCAGCAGCATGGTCCTTACTAAGATGAAGGAAACAGCCGAAGCTTACCTCGGGAGCACAGTGCGTGACGCAGTGATAACAGTACCCGCCTATTTCAATGACTCTCAACGACAGGCCACAAAGGACGCCGGTGCTATCGCAGGGTTGAACGTCCTCCGCATCATTAACGAGCCCACAGCCGCGGCGCTTGCGTACGGTCTCGACAAAAACCTTAAAGGTGAACGCAATGTGCTCATTTTTGATCTCGGAGGCGGTACCTTTGACGTGTCCATCCTTACTATCGACGAAGGGTCTCTGTTTGAAGTGAAGGCAACCGCTGGTGACACCCACCTCGGAGGCGAGGACTTTGACAACAGATTGGTTAACCATCTAGCGGACGAGTTCAAGAGAAAGTACAAGAAAGACCTGAAGACCAATCCTCGTGCCTTACGCCGACTGCGCACTGCCGCCGAGCGAGCCAAACGCACGCTCTCCTCTAGCACCGAGGCCACCATCGAGATTGACGCGCTTTATGAAGGCCTAGATTTCTACACCAGAGTGTCACGCGCTCGCTTCGAGGAACTTAACGCTGACTTGTTCCGCGGTACTCTGGAGCCTGTCGAGAAGGCCCTCAGAGATGCTAAAATGGATAAGAGCCAAATTCACGATGTAGTACTCGTTGGCGGCTCAACGCGCATCCCTAAAATTCAGATTCTTCTGCAAACTTATTTTTGCGGCAAAAAGCTGAACTTATCCATTAATCCAGACGAAGCAGTGGCTTATGGGGCGGCTGTGCAGGCTGCTATACTAAGTGGCTCGCAAGACTCTAGGATCCAAGACGTTTTGCTTGTGGATGTGGCACCACTGTCCTTGGGTATCGAGACGGCGGGCGGGGTTATGACGAAGATCATCGAAAGAAACTCAAAGATCCCGTGCAAGCAGTCGCAAACATTCACTACCTACTCCGATAACCAGCCTGCCGTTACTATCCAGGTGTACGAAGGTGAGCGTGCAATGACAAAGGACAATAACTTATTGGGCACATTCGACTTGACTGGTATCCCACCGGCGCCTCGAGGAGTGCCGAAAATCGACGTCACCTTTGACATGGACGCTAACGGTATCCTGAACGTCTCTGCCAAAGAGAACAGCACCGGTCGCAGCAAGAACATCGTCATCAAGAATGACAGAGGTCGCTTGTCACAAGCTGAGATCGACAGAATGCTCGCTGAGGCAGAACGATACAAGGAAGAGGATGAGAAGCAAAGGAAACGTGTAGCGTCCCGCAATCAGTTGGAGGCTTACGTGTTCAGCGTGAGACAAGCGCTGGACGATGCCGGAGACAAGCTGAGTCAGCAAGACAAGGACGAAGCTCAGCGAGTGTGCGATGAGGCGCTGCGATGGCTGGACAACAACAGTTTGGCCGAAGAAGAGGAGTATGAACATAAGATGAAAGATGTACAAAGAATCTGCTCACCCATAATGAGCAAGATGCATGGAGCGGGAGCTGGAGGTATGCCTGGAGGAATGCCAGGTGGCATGCCTGGAGGAATGCCTGGTGGCATGCCTGGAGGAATGCCTGGTGGTATGCCCGGAGGCTATCAACAATATCAGCAATCACACAATGGACCCACAGTAGAAGAAGTTGATTAATTTATGAACCATTTCGTTGTTAACCTCTAGTCAGATATTGTACAGTATTATTTATTTTTTTAAGACTGATGTTGTGTTAAGTAAGATTGATTTCTCAACAAATGATCATTTGATGTGATAAATAAATATTATTTATTTTTATTTGGCCTTGTTTTAATTTATTTGTCAGTTTTTTGCATAAAAATATAAAATAGGTTAAAAAAAAGACTAAAATGCTTTTATAGTAACGTAAACAAGACCTTCCATGTAGAAGGTCGTTGAATGAGCAGTAAAAAGGGAAATAATGCTCATTAATAAATATAAGATTTAAAGATTTTGTTTTGCCCACTGGTGGGCCCACAGGTAATTATTTTTCCCCGGAGTCCCATTTACAAAAAAATATATATTATATTAAACATAAAATATCGTTTGGGTATGAAAAGCTGTGTAGCCGTTTATTGTATATGATTTTTTTTTGCAAATGGCGCGCTCGGAAGCAAGAGCAATATTCCCACCACCGCCACCCGCGAGCACGGAATCTTAATTATTTTCAGAACTGTTTAAGAAATTGATATATAGAGTTTAAAAAAAAAATCAAATAATCAGGATTTTCGGCAATTATTTAATATTTAATATTTTTTATTTTTTGTCTGTAAAATAAATAATTATCTATCTATTGACATATCAATCATCAAAATCCGTGTATCCGTCAGGCTTGTAGAATTTTTTATAGTTTTATTTTGGGAAGTGGCGCCATCTTTATTCCTAAGGGATCAAACTTCGGGCGCTGCCAGCAAAAACGCTTATTTCGGTCTCTACTATCACTGTGCAAAGCGGCTTGCTTCCATCACAAAGTGCAGCTTTTACCCCAATAAATAATAGTTTAAAAAAACTAAAAAACACGCTTTTTATAGAAAACCGAACTAAAAAATAGAAAATAAATTTTAATGAATTAAAATTAAGAAAATAGTGTTAAAAAATTCAATGAATATAAATTAATAATAGTGTGAATAAAAAAAAATATTTTATTTTAAAAAAACCACGCCACGGGTCAAAAGTAACATCATAACATATACTGCGCATTTGGTAGATAAGGAATGAAACTAAATTTGAGATAAATTGTTTGTTTTTATTAATGATTGTAATAAGCACAAAAAAATATTTTTCTCAATTGGAAAGACCATAGTATAAGTACTGACAGCAAATATTTTAATCAAAATGATTAATGTGATATGGGTAACATTCAGTTTTCATGCTAGTGCTATAACGATTTTTTTTATTAAAATTGCCATTGGCGACTTTTTTATAGACTTCACGAACAGCATCGCAATTGCTTATACCTATTAATCTAAGAAAACATAAAAGTTATGTAAGTGTTTACATAAAAAGCATATTACTTTTCATTTACATAATTAAAAGAATTTAATTTATTAAACTGAACTGAACTTAATTTGCTGTACATAAAACAATTATAATCATGTACAAACAAACTAATGGAAAATCAAAAAAAAAAAGAGCCACAGAGATATACACCTCTCAACCTTAACATCTTTTTTACTTTTATTAACAAAATTAATAAAAGAAAAAAAAAACGTACTTTCAGGGCGTAAAAAACACATTTCGTCTTTTAATACAACACACAAACCTAAAATACGCGTGAAAACCGATCTCAGGTATGGAAAGTGTTACAAACTAACTCTAAATGGCCGCGAGCAGTGATAAGGCAAATCTTCAGAGCATTTGTTACTTTCGATTAATCAATGTATTGTCAAAAGTTTCGACCCGCCTTTACTTTTGTACCTATTAGTCATTTAAAACTTGCCAATGAGAGTTAATCAGCTAAGAATAGGTATATTCAAAAGTTTACAGCAGAAAATAACAATACATTGATTAATAAAGAAATAAAAATAATCCTTTTTTTTCCAAAAATGACGGATATAAGAACGGCATAAAATTAACAATTAATCTGGTTCAAAAAACGATGTACTTAAAGTTAGCAGAACAACTATCGCAAATCGAAATGAAATAAGTTGCGTTATTTGCCGTGATTTATATATAGTTACAGAGTTTTCTGCTCACTTTACGTAAAGTTAGCAGAACACTAACGAAAAAAATGGGATTTAGAGAAAACAAAATAAATAGGATTTTGCCGCAAATTTGCCGTGATTTATCCGTGATAAAAATAAAATTTGCCGCTCTTATATTTCTTGAGTTACAGAGTTTTCTGCTAACTATACATAAAGTTAGCAGAACACTAACGAAAAAAAATGGGATTTAGAGAAAACCAAGGAACAAAGAAATTTCCCATGATTTATCCGTACATAAATAAAATTTGCCGCTCTAATATTTCTTGAGTTACAGAGTTTTCTGCTAACTTTACGTAAAGTTAGCAGAACACTAACGAAAAAAATGGGATTTAGGGAAAACCAATTACATAGGAATTTGCCGTGATTTATCCTTGAAAAAATTAAATTTGCCGCTCTCATATTTCTTGAGTTACTTTACGTAAAGTTAGCAGAACACAAAGGAAAAAAATGGGATTCAGAGAAAACCAAATACATACGAATTTACCGCTAATTTGCCGTGATTTATCCGTTAAAAAAATAAAATTTGCCACTTTTATATTTTTTGAGTTACAGAGTTTTCTGCTAACTTTTAAAGTTAACGGATAAATCACGGCAAAATTACGCAACTTATTTCATTTCGATTTGCGGTAGTTGTTCTGCTAACTTTACGTACATCAAAAACCGACCAGGAGAGTGAATTTTTAGTAGCTGAGCCATCATGAAATAAGTCGATCTCCTCGTGTAGGCTATTGAAGGCACCGCAAACTCTGGCGATATAAAAATTTCCGATAGTTGGTAGTGACTTTGGGACTATTTACGTCGAAACCGATTTGGGACAGACAGCGAGAACTTACTTAAAATAGCAGGGAGCTTATTTGGTTGCATACAAGTACATTCACGGGTTTCGAGAGGTAAGTCAGACTTCCATACATTTTTGTCTCGAATTCCAGAGTTCGAATAGCTCGAGACTGTTCCCAATACGGTCCCAGGACAGTCACCTCGTAGTATTCGCGCCAGCCAGGTTATATCAGCTATGTTACGACGACGATATTATAAGGGTAGGATATGAAACTTGCGACATCGTGATTCATAGTTATTGCCTTTATATTACATTTAAGTGAGAGATACCTATCTTAGAAAATGTTTTTCTATAGCTTCGACATGGTCATTATATAGGTTGAATATTCAGAATTTGACAAGCGTACTCGAGATGGCTTCTTACATAGGTATGCACAGTTTTAATGAAACAAAAGCCGGCGCTAACACGAAAACAAACTTTTGATCGTGATAATCGCTTTACTTTACCTGCACTACAGCACATCATAGCAAAATATTATTTATTAAAACAAAATTAAGGCAGCGGTAATTTCGTGAACCATTTTGTCGATCATAAAATTCTCAAATCTATTTAGGGACATAGCATCACAAACAAAGTTCCTTTAAGTCTGAGGTGCCTCCATATGTTTGTACTACAGCTTTGTATAAGTTATAAAATGTAATGATGCGACAGCACAACCCGAATACATCACATGACTAAACTTTTATTTTAGCGAAATAAAGCGATAGGTACTATATTCCTTAGAATAATTTATGTTTAACCGTAAAAATCTTATTTTCCTCATAGCGGGGAAAAGAGTTAGGAATGAATAAGTAAAGTTGTACGAATTTAACAAAAAATTTTAAAGAATATATTTGCAATAAAAAATAAAAATAAAAATAAGTTAAACATTTCGTTTTGACCGGGTTCTCATGAGCATTGACGAACCCGGTCAACTTTGAAGCGCTGTAACAGCGGTTTAAATGAATGAAATTAAAAAATTACAGAGAAAAATTTTCCTCAAAAGATCATCTACAAGATTGGTAATTTTTTTGTAAAATGTATAAAAAAAAGTTAAAGAGCAAAAAAGAAAATTTTTATAAAAAAATTCTTACTTTTTTGCTTATAACTTCTTAAATTTTTTATTTAGGGCAAAAAGATATAGAAACATATTTGTAGGCAAAACAATTTGCTACAAATTATGTCCTTACGAATTTTTTGGTAGACGCATAGTTTCCGAGATATCGCGAATAAAGTGTTTTCACCCCTTTTTCCAAGATGGCGGCCGGATGACAAGGGTAGCGACCCCTCAAACTTGAGGTTAAGCTTCTATTTACCCCCACACATGTCCCAAAAATAAAATTGCGTCCGTAACATTACAATCCTGATGCATCAACACGCATTGTTTGGTACCTACCAGTCTATCAATGTCTACAATGTAAACAACAAATACGACTTCGACCGATACAAATAATGTTCGAGAATGTTCGAGTTTTGACCGGGTTCTCATGAGCATTGACGAACCCGGTCAACTTTGAAGCGCTGTAACAGCGGTTTAAATGAATGAAATTAAAAAAATTACAGAGAAAAATTTTCCTCAAAAGATCATCTACAAGATTGGTAATTTTTTTGTAAAATGTATAAAAAAAAGTTAAAGAGCAAAAAAGAAAATTTTTATAAAAAAATTCTTACTTTTTTGCTTATAACTTCTTAAATTTTTTATTTAGGGCAAAAAGATATAGAAACATATTTGTAGGCAAAACAATTTGCTACAAATTATGTCCTTACGAATTTTTTGGTAGACGCATAGTTTCCGAGATATCGCGAATAAAGTGTTTTCACCCCTTTTTCCAAGATGGCGGCCGGATGACAAGGGTAGCGACCCCTCAAACTTGAAGTTAAGCTTCTATTTACCCCCACACATGTCCCAAAAATAAAATTGCGTCCGTAACATTACAATCCTGATGCATCAACACGCATTGTTTGGTACCTACCAGTCTATCAATGTCTACAATGTAAACAACAAATACGACTTCGACCGATACAAATAATGTTCGAGAATGTTCGAGTTTGCGTCGTGCCGAGGCGAATCGTTATTTTGTTTGTTCAATAGTCACACACATAGAAAGAAGAGCACACAAACAAAGTTAATATTTTGTATTGTACACAAATTGTAAGGTTCTCTATGTTGCCAGCCTTGCCAGCATTGATTTTGAAACTAACCACTCATATTAAGAAACTGATCGTACCTTAATGGCGTAGTACACGAAATGCACGATAAATATAAATAATTGAAAAGTTGTTACCCGACCAAATACAAAAGATATTCTAATCACGTAATATATTTTCTCTAAAATCGCTATCGCTAGCCTTTGATTCCTTTTCATTAAGCTGCGTTTTTAGTTTTTGGCAATAAAATCATTATTCAATCAAATACTTTTCATTATCCACCAATAACTTAGGAAGAATGTTCGAATATCGAACATTGCCTTAAAAAACCTACCTAAGGACTAAGTGGTTTTAATTAAAATTAGTGAAGCTATTTCAGTCAAACTTAATTAATTAGATTAAACAGATAGTAAGTTTTCATAAATTTATTAATTTCAAACAGAGTTTAGTAGTAAGTGTCATTAAAATCTATCAGCACTCTGCTCCCACATAACTAATATCACAAAAACTTACTATGAATCCACTTGGATTCTCACAAGTAAGTAATTGGATGTAAAACCGTTCTCCTTATTTCGGAGATGATGCCATACTTGCCCTGTAGACTTACGAACCGATGGCGTAGTGACATTCATAAGTGCTCAATTATTGTAGCCTAAACTGAATAAATTAAATTGAATTTGAATAATATACAAACAACCTCTAATTATAATAAATAACTTCTGCCAGCGGTTTCGGCCGCCCTAAATTTGATTATCGGCGTAGGTTCTTTCTTACAGCAGCTCCTCAATTATAGAAAAAAACAAATAATCAAATTTTTCCTCTTTAATGGCATAATACATTCGTGTCTGTGAAACCATAGAAATACACAAACAAACTTTCAACCGTTTAGTAGTTGACCGACCGACAGCAGCGCCACCTACCTGTTCCAATTGTATTTTTAAATCATCCAGGAAACCATCAAAATACCCATATAAAATTTCAACCCAATCGGTTCAGCCGTTTAGAAGTTATGTGAAAAAGATGAGTACGGAATGATAATTCTTACTACCCGTTGTCCTGTTACTCGTTTTCCCGTAGGAATGAAGCATTTTTCTAAGGTAAAAAGTAGCCTTTGTTCATCAGGAATAATGTCGGCTTATAATGGTAAAAGAACTTTTCAAATCGGTCTAGTAGTTTTGGAGCCTATTCAATACAAACAAACAATCAAATATTTCCTCTTTATAATTTTAGTGTAAAAGAATATATTAACCTATTTAATAAATTACCTAAGTAAAATTTTTACTACATAATGAAGAATTTATACAAAACCAGCTGAGTTATATTCAAACTTTGCGACAATAGGTAACTTTTTTTTCTGTTGCCACCCCAAACTTGCTACAATTGTTAACATTAGCGTACATTTCTTGCTCCGTTCGAACTTGATTCACAACGTAGATACGAATAAAGCAATGGATGGTCACATCAATATAAAGCAGTTACCTCATTGCCATTCGGAAATGTTCGTGAACATTTCGTTTCTGGAACAGTGTGCTACTATTGGTTGACGCATGTTGTGATATGACGCTCTGATTGGCTCTTTCAGGAGATGAGTAGAAAATTCTCGAAGGCAATTCTCGAAGGCAATTCGTTTCATATATAAGCAGGTCAGAAGCGCGGCAGACTCAATAATATTTGAAACGCAAACGAGTTAAGAGAAGTTAAGAGTTCGGTGCGAAACCGAAGTATTTTACGAGCTAAATATTTATTTTGTTTTTGATTGAAGAAACGTGTGAATTATATACAAAATGCCAGCTATAGGAATTGATCTTGGTACGACATACTCTTGCGTTGGAGTATGGCAACATGGAAACGTGGAAATCATCGCCAACGACCAAGGAAATAGGACTACACCATCTTACGTCGCATTTACGGATACCGAGCGACTGAT
Source organism: Apoda limacodes (assembly GCA_946406115.1). Classification (NCBI taxonomy): domain Eukaryota; kingdom Metazoa; phylum Arthropoda; class Insecta; order Lepidoptera; family Limacodidae; genus Apoda; species Apoda limacodes. The sequence goes on from OX291540.1 coordinate 48,329,420, forward strand.
TGGCGATGCCGCCAAGAACCAGGTCGCACTCAACCCCAACAACACAGTGTTCGACGCCAAGCGATTAATTGGAAGGAAATTCGACGACCCAAAGATCCAAGCGGACATGAAGCACTTGCCCTTCAAGGTGATCAGCGACTGCGGCAAACCAAAAATCCAGGTCGAGTTCAAGGGTGAGACGAAGAGGTTTGCACCCGAAGAGATCAGCAGCATGGTCCTTACTAAGATGAAGGAAACAGCCGAAGCTTACCTCGGGAGCACAGTGCGTGACGCAGTGATAACAGTACCCGCCTATTTCAATGACTCTCAACGACAGGCCACAAAGGACGCCGGTGCTATCGCAGGGTTGAACGTCCTCCGCATCATTAACGAGCCCACAGCCGCGGCGCTTGCGTACGGTCTCGACAAAAACCTTAAAGGTGAACGCAATGTGCTCATTTTTGATCTCGGAGGCGGTACCTTTGACGTGTCCATCCTTACTATCGACGAAGGGTCTCTGTTTGAAGTGAAGGCAACCGCTGGTGACACCCACCTCGGAGGCGAGGACTTTGACAACAGATTGGTTAACCATCTAGCGGACGAGTTCAAGAGAAAGTACAAGAAAGACCTGAAGACCAATCCTCGTGCCTTACGCCGACTGCGCACTGCCGCTGAGCGAGCCAAACGCACGCTCTCCTCTAGCACCGAGGCCACCATCGAGATTGACGCGCTTTATGAAGGCCTAGATTTCTACACCAGAGTGTCACGCGCTCGCTTCGAGGAACTTAACGCTGACTTGTTCCGCGGTACTCTGGAGCCTGTCGAGAAGGCCCTCAGAGATGCTAAAATGGATAAGAGCCAAATTCACGATGTAGTACTCGTTGGCGGCTCAACGCGCATCCCTAAAATTCAGAATCTTCTGCAAACTTATTTTTGCGGCAAAAAGCTGAACTTATCCATTAATCCAGACGAAGCAGTGGCTTATGGAGCGGCTGTGCAGGCTGCTATACTAAGTGGCTCGCAAGACTCTAGGATCCAAGACGTTTTGCTTGTGGATGTGGCACCACTGTCCTTGGGTATCGAGACGGCGGGCGGGGTTATGACGAAGATCATCGAAAGAAACTCAAAGATCCCGTGCAAGCAGTCGCAAACATTCACTACCTACTCCGATAACCAGCCTGCCGTTACTATCCAGGTGTACGAAGGTGAGCGTGCAATGACAAAGGATAATAACTTATTGGGCACATTCGACTTGACTGGTATCCCACCGGCGCCTCGAGGAGTGCCGAAAATCGACGTCACCTTTGACATGGACGCTAACGGTATCCTGAACGTCTCTGCCAAAGAGAACAGCACCGGTCGCAGCAAGAACATCGTCATCAAGAATGACAGAGGTCGCTTGTCACAAGCTGAGATCGACAGAATGCTCGCTGAGGCAGAACGATACAAGGAAGAGGATGAGAAGCAAAGGAAACGTGTAGCGTCCCGCAATCAGTTGGAGGCTTACGTGTTCAGCGTGAGACAAGCGCTGGACGATGCCGGAGACAAGCTGAGTCAGCAAGACAAGGACGAAGCTCGGCGAGTGTGCGATGAGGCGCTGCGATGGCTGGACAACAACAGTTTGGCCGAAGAAGAGGAGTATGAACATAAGATGAAAGATGTACAAAGAATCTGCTCACCCATAATGAGCAAGATGCATGGAGCGGGAGCTGGAGGTATGCCTGGAGGAATGCCAGGTGGCATGCCCGGAGGCTATCAACAATCACAAAGCGGACCCACAGTAGAAGAGGTAGATTAATAATAAAAAACGATTTGTAAAATTTTTCTAGTCTAGCTAGTTATTGTTGATCTTTAATAATATTTAATTTCGTAAGACTGAGTTATGATAAGAGTCATTTCACAGCAAATGATCATTTAGTTAAAAAATAAACTTTTTTCTCTTTATTTCGCCTTGTTTTTTTTTTAAATACCTACTGCCTATATATAGTTTTCCTCAGATTTAACCAGAAGATCTTTTAAATAAATTATCTTTTTTTTTCAATTTAAATTTTAATATAATTGTCGGAGAGGAACTTTTATTATTCTATATCTCGTACCACCTCATTCTTAGAAGGTTTTTGTGACAAATTGAATCCCCATTTGCAAGGGGCACTACTTTCGTGACCCCTCCATTGACCTTAAATTTTTTTTAATGGTGTGAATTCTCTATTACGTCTTAGTTCTATAAATGACATTGCAAAGTTCAAAAATAAATCAAAGAATTAATTGCATTTACAGAAACTTTCACATTGTTCAACAAATAAACGCGAAACGATTGTTTGGTTCTTTGTATCGCAACGAAGCATCTGAATGAGCTAAAATTTAGCACAGGGATAATACAAAAGAAGTAGAACGACGAAGGCTACTTTTTATCCCGGACAATTCAGAATAACTATAATCGAATATGCCCCTAATATGCCTTATAGGGCCTCTCCCCTCACATGCGAACGAACGAACCTACCTCGTATACGATGTATCAAAGAGTGCAGGAGCGCTTCTCGCCCCTTCTCAATCGCAATAGCAACCTCAACTGCATAACGGGAAACACCCCTCCTGGCGCTGACTAACCTTCGGGTTCGAGGTTCTCGCCTGAAAAGCCTGGTGAAGCAATAATGGCTGCAACAGCTGCAGACAGTTCAGAAAAAAAATACTTTTATTCTCGAAGGGGTGGCAGAGAAATTACGAACGTACGCTCGAACAATGCAATTCAACTCATAGGAATAACTTCGCGCCATTTTGTTCTCAGATTAGGAGGCCGTACTTCTTGACAGAAAACTTGAGTAAAGCAAATATTGATGCGATGTGTAACTAAGTGTGCGTGAGTAGAGTAGCTACATCTCAACTCACTGAGAATTTTATCAAAAATGCATCTTCTCAGGGTTCAAAGCACTATCACGGCTATGCTTTAACAAAGTTGTAAACAATAGAACTTTGAACCTTTGAACAGTGAAAAGGGCTCAGTTTAGGATTTTTTTCTATCGAACAAAACTTTATTCATCGTGTTTGCACGATTTTCAGGATTTGAACCGAATCCCGAACGAAACAATCATTTAATTTTAGTCGAATGTGCTCAGCGGATCCGGAGAAACCTTTACCGAAAAAAAAACAGAAATTTATATAGGTAGAACAGCCTCTTAAGAGGGCCATGTAGCGAGTGCAACAACGATAAATTACTATTTTTTATTATTTTCAATTTTACATTGTGCTTAGTTCTAGTTCCTTTCGCTTATTTTTGCCGGCAGTGGTTATATTCTTTTTGCCGTCCTATAGCCAAAACTGGATTTTATTTGTTAAATGACATCGTCGCATTTGCCGCACTTGGCCTCTGAGTCAACAAACATAAAACGTATACAATACTTAGCTGATTTTAGGCATAACAAATGAATAAGAAAATCTTAATAGACATAAACAATAGTATAAAAAATAATACGCATTTTTATCTATGAATAATCAAATAACTTATCAGAAAATAAACCCTAAAAAAATTGAATATCAAAAAAATTGTTGCCCACGTCGTAGCTACCTTAGATACCGATACATTGATTCTTAGTGATATGGGTAATATAGAATTTATTTAATAAATCGATACGTAAATATCGACTGTGTATGTGTATTTACATGGAACATCCCTATAGCTGGAGCTTCACTTATTTACGTAAGTCGGCCTTTGTAATCATTAAATTATCCATTTTTATCGACTTAGCACACACAACGGACAATGATTTACATAAAAAAACGATAATGTATTAAAAAACAATTTTGCAATAGCGTATTCACAATATTCTGTAATCTTATCACAGAAGTGAAGTCCCTAATAAGGTTACAATATAATTGACTTGCAATTATTGTTCCGTGTAATCCATAGCCGCGAATTTGCTAGTAAAATATTGTTAATTACCGATTGTTCGAACTGTAATTGGGAAGCAAGGTTTATATTCATTTATTTGAATAAACATTTATCATTTGGAAGGCAGAATGCAATTTTCCATTATTGGTTCTTACCGAAATATTGTATTAGTACAGAACAATGTCATTGTATTGTTTAAGCAAACACTAAATTTTACATAAACATCTAAAAGTAAAAAATAATAAAATAATAGTAGGCAAAATAAATTATATTTCCGAACGTACTCTTACGTACCCACGCATAGCTTTTGCGTTGCCATCTCTATATTATCCACGTTTCACCGATTAAACATCGTTCCACAAACGTCATAGGTTACCCTATTATATACTATAACTACTATGACAAATTTATATCGATGGCACAAGCCAACTTAACAAACAATATGGTATCGCTAATAAAACCTGCGACATTGCAGCCCTCTAACACTGCGGCATTCAGTCCTAAAGGGTCTTAAAGGTAAATAAAACTAAAAATCATGTTATAACAGTTTTTATTATACATACATATATAAGATCGGTTAGAGTTAGTGAGACAAGACTCAATCATGCTAAGTAACTATAGACGTCCTTCTCGCCCTCAGTGCGCTCCAAGTATTCTTTCTCGATCAGTATGTCGATGCATTTCTGGAAAAATAAAATAAACAAACAACTAGGTATAAGCAAAACAGTGCTATTTCAAAGTAACTTCGAACGCTTAGGTTGTGGAATAAGTTCCCTGCTGAGTTTTTTCCTAGGGACTACGATATGGAGTACTTTAAGGAGTAATGAGATTTATAAAAGGTCGGTAATTCGTGAATAAAGCCCCTGGTGTAGCAAGAATCCATTGACTGCTTAGTATTAGTAGAGCCATAAGCATATTTTCAACATACTTGCTCATAAAACAAACTTCTTTTGATATTTACAACAATTGAACTCTATATTATTAATTTAACATAAAATAAGTATTTACTGTCCTTCAAGTTTGTTTAAAACATTCGTATGACATTCGTGAGCTCTGCTAAATTACGCCTTCGCCTTCAGCTCAGGCTGCAACCCACAGGCTCGTGTGTAATGAACAGCCTAGCTCACTTGTATCATTATGTACTAGGAGCGCTTAAGTTCTCCCATATGTTATCTTACCTTTATAACAGGTACACGTGGTTTGAAACGCGAAGAAAGCTGATTGAGAACCTCCACTACGAGATGCTGGTGTTTCAAAGTCTTCCGCGTCTTCATGATACGGACTATCGCCGCCTGGTGTAGAAAAAAGAAAATATTAATTTGCTATACCATAGTATAGGAACTATACTAGCGACAATGTCCAAACGCGCTGACAGTTACGCTAATACCTGTGGCATCTAAACAATCTTTCATTAAGTTGGCCATCTAAGTCATCTCTGCAGGGCAATTGTAAGGTAAGGTGTGCGGCGAGATTGGGAGCGGTCCAGCAAGTCATACATATTGTCTCGACGTTGTCGAATTTGTCAAAGGCAAATGAAAGGCTGTGATGATAATCTACAAAAAGTAGCAGTCTAAACCAAATGCGACAAACATTTGACGTAAATTTGATGAAACGTCTTTAAACTGCAGACGGGGGGGTTTCAGGAACTAAAAGAGATACAGCATAGTCTGGCATGTCACTCGGGAGTCTTATTTTGAGACATTCGAAGAAGAAAGGCCTTGCAAAATGTGTCTAAAATTGGTCCGTTTGTTAGATTTTTCATTTTGCTAAAACGGTTTCTAACACTAAAAGTATTGATTAGATCGACTCCAAACAAGTTCCAAATGATACAGAAGGCTTGTCCGTACTCGTAGCGTAGCGTCGTATTAAAAAATAATAAATCATTTGAATACAGTAGCTTTATACATGTCCATTAAGTCGTAAATTAAGCTTCAGTGGCCTTTTTTTATAAGTAGTCAAATCAAAAAGCAATGAAAGCTAATATAATCCTTTTACAGTTCTTAAGGAACTTAAAGAAATAAGTCAGGGACATGGGGAAAATCAATTACTTTTTAAGGATCTTATATATATTTATACATATATACATGTCGACATACCTGTATAAGCATTTTTCTATCTTCTTCAATATGCTTGTGGGTCGCTTCGTGCTCCACTTTGAGTTCCGTCTTCAACGGAATGTTTATGTTGACGCGGAGCTTCTTGCTGAAATTTTGAATAATGTTAATAAATATTTTGGGCACAGCATACACACAGCACTATTTGGTCCTAAACTAAAAAAAACTATGGAAATCTCTCTGGTTTCCAGTACAAGCATTGTTTACATACTATTCTTAGTGTAACTAACTATTTATGACAAAAAATTTATGTTGGTTTTTCTGAGCCTTTGATGTATGTTGATCTTCACCGACTGTGTCGTGTTTTAATATTATCATTACGTTCATTACTTGATCAAAATAAATATAACTAAAGAGATATGTATGATATAAAATTCGGAACACATTTTCGGAAAAAGCTTCTAATGGCCTTAAAAAAGAGGTCTTAATCCAGCTCCTTATACTTACTTCTTATATCCTAAGTAAAGGTCCACAACTGACGACTCCGTTAATTCCGACTCGTCGTCTTGACAAACAAGCAATTTCGCCTTCAGAAGAATTTGCAATACCTATAAAAGAAACAGTTTATTAAAAACTCTATTGTGTTCCTATTTCTTAGCTTTTATCTCACTCGTTTCGACCGTTATACACTACTATAGAGGTATAGCCTTCTCCTTGTAGGATGCTTAGGCAATAGTCCAAAACGATGGCCTAGTGCGGGTTGGCGGGCGTTGATGAGCTAATCGCCATTTGACTGTTAGAGTTTTTAAGCCGCCAATAAACCCTCTGACTTAGCTCAACGACTGCTGTCATATAACTAGCCACCTATACACACTTAATATAACCTTTTTAGTCCCTCCAACAATATGTGCGCCAAAAATCATATCACCCTGTTGCTTCGTCGCAGCGTAAAGTTATTCATTGTTTTCAGACTTGATTCCTTGGGCTCAGAGTTTCCTTGAAGGATAGGATTTGAAGAAATGAATAGATTCGACGAAGAACTAAAGTCAACAACATACTTTACTACTATACATGAGTAGCCCACAGTATAATCAAACTGAAGTCGATATAGGCAGGTCATATTTGTTGTAGAACTGATGGTCGTCGTGCCAGACGTTCAAGTGGAAACTACCGATGGTTAGTAGAGCGTGGGTCGCCCTCAAGCGAACCAATGACTTGAAAAAAGAAGCCAGAAGTGGTCGAGATAATCGGTGGGCCGGGTGTGGTGGCGATTTTTAGGAAAGGCCTACGTCCAGCAGTGGCCTACTATAGGCTGCATCATTAATTAATAGGCCTAGTGGGTACATTTTTTTAAAATTTCGCAAGAATATTATTCACTTCACTTGCTCGGTTAAGGAAAACATCGTGTGGAAACCAGCATACGTTAAAGAGACGTATATGAAGTTCACGATGATACAATTTTTACGATAAGAAGACGTCATAAAGTACAATTGCCAAATTGACGGCGAGGATACGCCGTGCCCCAACATTGAGGGCATATGAAGGCTGGTAAGTAAATAATGGGTGACCTGTATTAGGAAGTCTCCCTTGATGCCAGTGTGCTGTTCTAACTGACGCACACTCCACGTTGTGTTCTCGTTATACTGAAGAAGAACTGCCATCTGGAATGTGCTCGCTTGCAATGTGTATCTGAAAATGTATGAAAAACGTTTTCATAATCAATACATTAAGCCCCTGGCCAATACTGAATATCCCCAGAACAATACTGACTAACCCCCTGACTAATTCCGACTTACATCTAAGGGTGTGTACGTTTTGAGAATTTTATCCTATGATTCTTTGATCATAATTTTCGTTTTGTTTTGTTATCTGTTAACTGTTCGTTGAGCAAAAAGATAATAAAATCTGTAACAAACTGTCAGGCGTTCGTACACGATATTTTTGTCACTTTTGCCACCGAAAAATTAAACTTAAGACCCACGTCTGAAGGTGGGAAACTGCCTATACATATTCATTATTTATGGTAGCGTGTGTACGTCAACCGTTCGTTTTACAACCAATAATTTCGAAAGTAACACTTATTATGGTGGAGTGTATAATGTAAAAGTTTGTATATTTTTTTTGTCACATTTACCATCAGATGATGTATCGGGCAGGGTTCGCATACAAAATTCTTTAGCCATAACCTCGGAAGTTCATACAACTTTACGTTTGAATTTAAATTCAAAAAAAAAAGAGCGAAAAATTAAGAACTCGTCGTTTTTGAAATTTCTCAGCCATTATTTTTTAATTAATTTACAAAGTCAATTAATTATATTCGTAGTGGCAGCACACAAAGACACATATTAACACGCTATATTTACACACACTAATAAAAATTTTACGGCCATAATCCGTGAAATGTAGTGAGGTCAAAAGACAGCTGTATTTCGCCCAATGCCATCTCTTAATGGTCATTGCTTTTGTGTTTGGATTACTTAATAATTTTACTGTCATTTTATTTAAAAATTCAACCCCAGTTGTAATAGTCGTTGGCACAAAGGTTATGTGGCGTGCTTTCATGCTCATACCACTAGTGCTTCTGATCGAAGGTCAAACCTACATGAATCCTGTTTTTTTTTGTTGATTTTGATAATGTAGAACATCGCACAACATTGTATTGAGGGTTCCGTATCTCAAAAAGAACGAAACCCTTATAGGATCACTTTGTTGTCTGTCTGTGCGTCGAGACCCTTTTTCTCACGAAAACATGAAGGTATCAAGCTGAAATTAATATCAAATATCTACGTAGTCTACGGTCCCTTGAAGCTGTAAAAAATCAACCTTCTAAGTAGACGCAATAAAAAATACGACTATTTTTGTCGCATTTTCAAATCAAAACCTATGTGGTACTTTTCCGATATCCTCAATTAATACCAAATACTTAAGTCTTGGGGTCTCATAAAGTTGTACAAAAAATCAAGCTGCTAGGTGAACGCTAGAAAAAAAAATATGCCCAAAGTACGGTCATTTTTGTCGCATATCGAAACACAAGTGAATCAAAACCTACGGGGTACTTCCTGTTAAACTCGAATCATAGAATTTAGCAAGAAGCAAGATGTTACATCACAAATATAGGAAAAAACCGAAAACTGATAAAAAAGGGCATAAACCTAAGGAGAATATGTCCAGCACCCGACAAAAACGACTTCACCTACCTACCTACCTAGCTTTTTGTAATTTCTTTCATAAAACTTATTTCCAAAATAGCTACTAGTATCATTTTCAGTTGATTTCAGTAAAAAACATCGAGCTATATTCGCCATGCAAAACTACATCGTACAGGTATACTATACTTTGAAGGTGTGTGCTCTTATTTGTGTAATTGGAATAATTCCTTTATGCATTCAAAAGAGTTCTGTTTGGTACGAATAACTAAAAAAATAAAAAGGCGGATCCAGAATCTATGAGTTAGGTAGGTAAAGTATGTTTAGTTTTTGTCTGGAATTTCACCATTTTATTAGTCAGTGCTTAAAAGTGTGTTTAGTTTTTGTCTAGAAATACACCATTTTATTAGTCAGTGCTTAACAGTATGTTTCGTTTTTGTCTGGAATTACACCATTTTATTAGTCAGTGCTTAAAAGTGTGTTTAGTTTTTGTCTAGAAATACACCATTTTATTAGTCAGTGCTTGACAGTATGCTTAGTTTTTGTCTAGAATTACACAATTTTATTAGTCAGTGTTTAAAATCAGTAGCGATTAATTTAAGCCATTAGTATAAATAAATAAAATATGACAAAAAAAAATTAAACACGCCAGAAACAGAACATGAACTGACGCCTACTCCATTTAGCTAAACCGCTCTAACCAAGATGATTGAAATAAATAATTCATTTACTAAATGTCTCGTCATCTTCTGTAATCATAACTCTGAATATATTTTATCCGAATTTTTATATAGTTTTAAGAGGAATAGTATATAGGTAATAGCAATCACTTATATATTTTCAAACATTCGCTAGATATATCCAACAGCATTAACAAAGTTCGCAAGGTCATCCAGTACCTATGTACACACAAAATAAGTAGGTAAATAGTACCTACTAGATAGGTATCTGTAAAGAAGGTAAGTAATAGTAATAACTTATAAATATATTTTTTAAAACATTCGCTAGATATATCCAACAACATTAACAAAGTTCGCAACGTCACCCAGTAACTACCTACGCACAAAATACGTAGGTAAATAGTACCTACTAGATAGGTATCTATAAAGAAGGTAAGTAATAGTAATAACTTATAAATATATTTTTTAAAACATTCGCTAGATATATCCAACAACATTAACAAAGTTCGCAACGTCACCCAGTAACTACCAACGCACAAAATACGTAGGTAAATAGTACCTACTAGATAGGTATCTATAAAGAAGGTAAGTAATAGTAATAACTTATAAATATATTTTTTAAAACATTCGCTAGATATATCCAACAACATTAACAAAGTTCGCAACGTCACCCAGTAACTAGCTACGCACAAAATACGTAGGTAAATAGTAAATTGTCGGTAGTGGCCGAGGGGTTTAAATTTCACTTCACATCGCAAGTAGCGGAGGTTCGAACCCTGGAGTCGGCGTGTACCAATGAGTCTTTTCTTAATTTCTCAAGTACACTGATTTATTTATTCACACCACTGGCTTTTCGGTGAAGAAAAAAATCGTGAGGAACCCTGCATACGTCAAGGAAAAAAAAGACGTATGTGAATTCTACAATCCGCACTGGGCCCACGTGTGGACTATGGCCCAAATCACCCTCGCTTATGAGGGTAGGCCGTGCCCAACAGTGGGGACGTATGAGGTCTGGCAAGCAAGCAAGCATAAATAGTACCTACTAGATAGGTATTTATAAAGAAGGTAAGTAAAAGTAATAACTCATAAATATATTTTTTAAAACATTCGCTAGATATATATATAACAACATTAACAAAGTTCGCAAGGTCACCCAGTACCTACCTACGCACAAAATACGTAGGTAAATAGTACCTACTAGATAGGTATCTATAAAGAAGGTAAGTAATAGTAATTACTTATAAATATATATTTTTTTATCATTCACTTGATATATCCAACAACATAAATAAAGTTCGCAAGGTCACCGAGTACCTACCTACGCACAAAATACTGAGGTAAATAGTACCTACTAGATAGGTATCTATATAAAAGGTAAGTAATAGTAATTACTTATTAATATATTTTTTAAAACATTCGCTTGATATGTTTAACAGCAATAACAAAGTTCATAAGGCCAACCAGTACCTACCTATGCACAAAATACGCAGGTAAATAGTACTTACCAACTAAATGGATATCTATATAGAACGTGAGTAATAGTTATATATATACAAACCGGCCAATTGCGCACCGAGGGTTCCGTATTTACGTAATTTACAAACACAAAATAAAAGTGTGCCGCTAAGCTTAACTTTAAATATCATTTCCAACAAACAAATGTGTTACTGTTTCTCTCAATAACAAGCTAGATGGCGCCGTAGCGGTAATTTAAAATAGGCCGGTTTTTATTATTTGCTGTTATACTTTAGATTCCACACTATTTTTCATTGCAAGTTTAAAGTTTGTATGCATTACTGGTTTTGCGTTAGAACAGAAAAAAATGTGTTTCTTGTATAAGGACTCCCCATACAAATGTGTTTCTGTGTCTCTTAATATTATTGCTGGATGGCGTTTTACCGGTAATCTAAAATGGCAATGGCTTCGGCCCGTCTAACACTTGGCCGATTTTTATTATTTGTTGTAATACTTTAAAGTTTACACTATTTTTCACTGCAAGTTTGAAGTTTGTATGTATTACTGTTTTTACAATAGAACAAAATCACGAAAATGTGTTTCTTGTACCCCCCCTAAAATTTTAAGTTTTTATTAATTGTTAGAAAATACCCCATTATAACACTTATCTGTGAAAAATTCAGGCTTTTACCTATTTCGGTCTCAAAGATAGAGCCTTTCAATGGTCGGACAGACAGACGGAAAGACAACAGCAAGACAGACAGCGTAGGCTTAGTAATAGGGCTCCGTTGGCACCTTCTAGGTAAGGAACTCTAAAAATAAATCCCTGTTTCCCTTTGTCACGCCATAACTTCCGAACGACTGCAACAAATTGTATAATTCTTTTTTGTTGTATTCGTCATAGTTAAGGCAAAGTTTTATGAAAGAAAAAAGGGTCAAGTGCGAGTCAGAAAGGGTCTAGTGCGAGTCGGACTCGCGTACTAAGGGTAAACCGCTTGGATTAAAATTTTAGTAAATCGTTGGGCCGGGCAAGGTTTCTGAATAAGAAAAAACCTTTCAAAATAGGTGGCGCGCCAGTTGCTTTAAAAAAGAAAATCAATGTTAACAATATTAATCACTAGGTATATCTAACAGCAATAACAAAGTTCGCAAGGCCACCCAGTACCTAGGCTACGCACAATGTAAGACAAGATTTTTTTTATACCACTATGGTGGCAAACAATTGTACAGTCCGCCTGATAAGCAGTCACCGCAGCCTGCGGGCGCTTGCAACACCTGTGTCATATGTCGCGCGTTGCCGACCTTTTAGAAGTCTAATTACTTCTTTCTTAAAGAACCCCAGTAGTCCTCAGAGAAAACCTTTCAAAAAACTAAATAGGAACCTATTTAGAAGGTAAGTAATAGTTATTACTTTTATATGTATACATATATTATATTTCAATCATTTTTTAGCATTAACAAAGTTCGCATGGTCATCCAGTACCTACCTACGCACAAAATACTTAGGTAAATAGTGCCTACTAGACAGGTATCTATACTGAAGGCAAGTAAAAGTAATAACTTATGAATATATTTTTTTAAACATTCGCTAGATATATCCAGTAGTATTAACAAAGTTCGCAAAGTCAAATCAAAATAAGTAGCTTATTAGTACCTACTGGATAGATTTATCGAAAGTAAGTAACAGTAATTCAAACTAATATAATAAATGCGAAACTAACTGTCTGTCTGTCTGTCTGTTACTTCTTTACTCTTAAACTACTGTACCGATTTAGATGTAATTTGGCATAGATATTTTGAGTCCCGGAGCTACTTGGAATCGTCAAGTTTGTGTAGGGATGTTTCTAAATTTGAGGAGTTACCGTTGAAATCCCACGCCGATAACCAAATTTAGGGCGGGTAAAACTGCGAGCAAATGCTAGTTACGTATATACAATATATCTATGTATATATTTAAATCATTCGCTAGATATATTCACCAGCATTAACAAAGGTCGCAAGGAAACTCAGTACCTACCTACGCTCAAAACACTGAGGTAAATAGTACCTACCTGATAGGTATCTATATAGAAGGTAAGTAATAGTAATTACTTATGAATATATTTTTTCAACATAAGCTAGATATATCCAACAACATTAACAAAGTTCGCAAGATCATCCAGTACCTACCTACGCACAAAATTAGAAGGCAAGTAGTACCTACTAGATAGGTATCTATTAAGAAGGTAAGTAGTACCTACTAGATAGGTATCTATATAGAAGGTAAATAGTAATAATTACTAAAACATATATTTGAAAATCATCCTCTAGGTATATCCAACCGCAATAACATAGTTTGCAAGGCCACTCAGTACCTACCTACTATGCACAAAATAAGTAGGTAAATAAAACCAACTATAAAGAAGGTTAGTAATTACCTTTACATATATTTTTAAATCATTCACCAGATCAATTCAACAGCATTAACAAAGTTCGCAAGGCCACTCAGTACGCACAAAATGAGTAGGCAAATAGTACCTACTAGATAGATAGAAGGCAAGTAATAAACATTATATACAATACATTATTTAAATCATTCGCTAGGTATATCCAACAGCAAAAAAAAATTGCCACATTTAATACCTACGCGCGCGGCAATGGAAATGCAATAAACCGATTACAACGTATAAATATTTTGCATGTGTCAGTTAGTACTTGGGTTTGGTCCTGTATGTATAAACATGCGTTTCATATTGATGTTTCATTATGTATATAACACAGATGCTGAAAAGACCCCCTTTTGTTTTTTTAGCTTTGATATAAATTTAACAAGGTACCTACGTATAACAACTAACTGACTTGTCCCTTGTATATATCGTATCGCGGTTAAGTAATAAACGATGACAGTACATACACATATCGTAGAACCAAAATACTTTTACCAAACAAACAAAACACATTGGATTAATTGAAAGAAGTCTGACTAGCACAGCGGGCAGGGTCGTAAGATTTTTTTGCTTTTGAAAATAAATAAAATTAGGTGTTTAAAATCAAAAAAAAAAAAAAGAATAATAAAACCTATCAATTAAAAAACTAAAAAGCTCTTTCTAGCCGTTAATTCTATGAAAATCGTGGATTCTAAATTACTGCAGAATCCATACTACTACCATAAATGCGGAAGTTACTGTCTGTCTGTTTGTTACCTCTTTGAGCTTAAACCGCTGAACCGATTTAAATGAAATTTGGTATGGAGATAGTTTGAGACCCGGGATTTTGTAATTATTAAAATCTAACTAGTCAAAGCGCCCAGGTATTAGCGAACCTAGTATAACTGGTATATCGCATTTGAGTGGTCTGTCTAAAGTCCGGTCCGGTGGCATCGTATTCTGTATGTATTTGTGTTACTACATATAGAATAACTTGCGTAAGCGTCGTGATGATATCGTTGTCAAAATCAATAATTGCATGTTTAGGGTATCCAAAGGGTCCTTAGGGCTCCATGTTGGGGGCGTAATCTCATGCCTGCCTAACTAATGGAACCTAAAATGGATGTTTTAATATGAATCAACGAAATGACACACAGGGGATTTGAACTTAAATTGCACAAGTTAACGAGCCTTAGAAGCTAAAATTGGATGTCTTGGCCATGGAGCCAACTAATATTTAATATAATGGTTAAATTGAAAATAATATTAAGAACAATCACATATAAAAAAGACATTCAAATATAATACAGCTGTCTTTGTTTGACCACATAAAGACCATTCTTTCACGGAATGTGTGCGTGAGTTTTTTATCAGTGTGTGTGATTATAGTTTGTTAATATGTGTTGTTGTGTGCTACCACTACATTCGAAGCGAATTTAATCAATTTTGTAGATTCATTATAAAATAATGGCTGAATGAAATTTCATGAAACCAAAAATAAACAAGCTCTTGATTTTCTGCTTTATGCAATTTGAACTTAAAATCAAACGTAAAGCTGTATGAACTGCCGAGAATATGGCAAAAGATTTTTGTTTGAAAACCCAGGTCAAAAAGATCACCTAAAAACGATGTCGGTAGTAGTAGTAAAAGAAATAGAAAAACGGTAGTAACCAAGCAATATCTCACACTAACTTTTTCAACATTAAACGTCGATCCCAGTGCTCGACACTGACCTGTTTTTGAAGCAGTTAGTGACCAGCTCTCCCTTGCTCATGTTATAGAGCCAGTTGAGCTTCCGTCCGGAATGCTGCGACGAATAGAACGTCGTGAACCGATGTACTGAACGCTCCAACTAAAAAAATACAAGATTTCATATACCTATTTATGTAAAATTTGACTATATATATTTATTACTGTCCAATCTCGACTATTATGTCCTTGCCTGTTATTTTACTACTTATCACTTCAGCTGGTTATTAAGTTTTAGACATACTTAGTTCTTCAGACATACCTATTGTATCACTCGTACCACCTGTCATGCAGAACTAAAGTGGTTGGTGTCCTGCCGCCTCTATAGGCATTAAACCGTATAAATAAAATTAAGTATTTACGATTCCTCTTTCTTCGCTCAGAAAATCAGCTAAAAAAACCTTTTCATTTACTTCTTATTGTATAGGATACCTATTTTGACTTTTAGTTTAGGTTTTTTATTAATTTAATCTTTTCTGTTAGTTATTTTTATTTTAATAATTATAAAAATATTACCAAAATGTATATTTAATTACTAGATTAAAGCATTATGTATAACTAAAATTACAGACTTTTTTTTTGAATATGATCTTACGTTAAGGCCGTCCCTGCGGTCCAAGCGCCGCCATTGGACATTTTTCGTTTACTGTTCGTAGAGAGCTTATTTCATTAATTTGATTGAAAGAAAAATAAAACTAACGAAATAAATCTAACGAATATGCAAGTTGTGTGTATGCAAGAATATGCACTTTTAGTAGTAATGCTATCTACAACTTACAGATATATTATACAAACGAAACAAAACGTTCTAAAAATAGCTCATAGCTAGTTTCATATTTTGTTCAATTTCATTTTTAAAATACGCTTCCTACTGCAGTAGTTAAAAATATCCACTGTCAGCGCTAGTGGGCTGCAGGAATGGCCTTAAAATAACTATGAAAATACTACTTCCTTGTATACTATAAAAATTACACATAAAAAAAGCTTGAACCCTGGGAAAAAAGCATAGGTCTCAGTAGAATTTGATTTAAGGGACAATTCGAAGTCTACATTGGTGAAACTGAAAGAAGGGAAAAACGTTGCATATAATTTGCAGATTTTTAATTGTAGGCCAAGAAGAAAGCGATCGTTGTATAAGTAACTTTACACAACATGAATGGTGTTTAAATATCAGATACATTGTACTGGTGCGGTGGCGGACATAAAATGTACTCATCAGACTTTCTTCTTATGCGCAGCAGGCCTTCACGTTTTAACATCTTTTCATATTCATATTATCGAACGGTGTAAATTCTTGAAATAGAAAGTAAGGAAGTAGCACCTGAAAATGTCGTGTGCCTACTGTTGTATTCGTAGTAATTTGTATGGCGTGTTAAAGTATACTGCAATTATCTTAATTGTCTTACATTACTTTTGCGTTTACCGATACCGCAGTATAACAATATAATTTTGATGGGAAAACAACAAAAGAATGTGTGGAAAACATTTTATGTTATACTTAAAAGAAACATAAAAGTTGAAACTAAGACAAAGCTAGGTTTCAATACTAGTATAATGTAACTGTACAATTACCTCCGTGGGCAGCTGGAAAGACGAAGACTGCTGGAAGGGCCAGGATCCACTAGACAACACCTGGATGCTGAAGTCTATATGCAGAGGTGTTTCGCTCGTATTCACCATGTGCTTTCTGAAGTTTTCGTTCAGATCTTTGGAAACTCCTATGTCCTGAAAAAGTGCATGAAAAATAACCTACAGTTCCACCCAGGCATAAGTGCTTTTCTCAAAAAACATAAATATATTAAAATAAAAAAGGTTTCTTATGTAATAAATTTATACACCCCGGCACACGCCTACAACAGCTTTTCATACAAATATAACAAACCCGGCGCGTTTGTTTGTTCCAAATTCAAAAACACATTGAATGTATTTGGCTTTGCTTTCTATCACGTAGTACTGCCACTTAAAGTATGGCATTAGTGATGTTGCTCTGGTTTTCTTCTTAGTAATTTGTAAGGCGCGTTAAAGTATATTGAAATCTTACTAAATATTGCATTTACGCAACATCATTACAACCATCACAAAAAATCCTTAAAAATTTAACGAGCAATTAGCAATAACGTCCGCTAGCGTGGCTAACTTTGGTCTAAGCCTTCTTTCTCTAAGGAGAGGGCTGTGTCCCTATATTGGTGACAACACAAAGGTTAAGGCAACTTTATGAAGAACAGAAGCATACCTGGAACATCCTTTGAAGTTTGCTTGTGTATTCAAAGCCGCATGCGTGTTTTAATTTTGAGATCATTGATGCCTGAAAACAACAAAAAAATACTTTATAAACTGCTGCTAGGTACGGGCTTGCTAAAGAAAAATTCAGTTTCGTAACGGTGGTTAATGGTGACCTACCTACTTGTGTGTCTCTTAAAGGTAAATCTGTATCAGATTTTTCACATACATAGTACAGGTAATAAAGTAAATAAATTTAAGCGTAAACGTAATTTTTTTTAATTCTTTTAATAGTTTTCTTTTATCATTAATAACGCTATTTTTGTATAAATTGTCCAAGATGCGGTAAAGGTTAAAACTCAAATTAGTTACATTGTGTCCTACTCGACCGAAGCAAATGACAAAATGTTACCTCAGCATCGTCACTGGCGGACATGTGCTGTACAAGTCGTTTAGCAAGCATTTTACTGTAGAATTTCTGGAACACGTCCTTATCTTCAATATATTTGAACACCACCATCTGAAAATTAAAACAATCACTTAAATAACTTATCTGACATTAAATCTAACGAGCAATTTTTGTGTGTCTATATATATATTTATGATCTGAATCTCGGAAACGGCTCCAATGATTTTCATTCGTTTCGGGGCAATAAATAGATCTCGCTAGGTTTCATTTTAAGAAAAACGTCGTTTTATTCGTGTTTTCAGGCAGGCAATGATATAAGCCGGAAAATAATGACTCTTCCTGACATTACATATTTATATATACATAGAGTCAACTATCTATCTACAACCAATTAATAATTTAAATAAAGGTTGTAATTAATTGGTCCTTGTAACTTTAAAATAATCAAGTTTAAATTATCGCTCTATATTTTGTCGTAGTTAATTTTTTTTTATAATTTATATCACATCACCTACAAAAAAAATGGCTGTCAAGTCAAATAATCTATTGTCATAATAGTTTTGATTTAACCATGGTTCAAATATTTGTTCAAACTGCAATAAACAATACTTACGACTTGGTTAAGTGTATCTTCTAGTTCCGCTTCTTCAGGATTTTTGCTTGATTTTTTCAACAGCAAATCGCAATATTTGGCCAAAAGTTCGGGACTTTTGGACGAAGAATTAGCTGCTTTCGTCACTGCATTACCTGATATTTAGAAATAATAATTGTATAATGCGATGACAGACATAACTCTACAGGTAAGAAATCCTACCAATAAATGTGAAAGTTTATGAGAGTTAAGCCAGAGTTTCCTGCGCGTGTTTTGTCGCGCACACAATACAAGCCAGGATACAAACTTTAATTTTACAAAGTTTTCTGTCTTATTTGGAACAACGAAAAAACAGTAATATATCTATTGATACTAATATTATAAATTCGAAAGTAACAGAGGGCTGTCTGTTTGTCTGTAACACCTTAACGCTTAAACCGCTGAACAAATTAAGATGAAATTTGGCATGGTAATAGTTTGAGTTCCGGGGTTGGACATAGGTAGTCAGGCCAGTAGTTGAATATGTGAATCAGGTTATATTCTATAACTGAAAAGTTGCTGTTGAAATCCTACACCGATAACCGAATTTAGGGCGGATGAAACCGCGGGTAAAAGCTAGTTGGTAAATATTTAAATTTTGAGACAGTAAATATATGGTCTACCCATTTCGGATTCTCTTTACCAAATTAACTAATTCTGTTATTTTTAAACCTAAAACTACGTTTTCGTTTTAATCAACAATTTCTATGTAAATCACTGTTTTTTTAAAAAAAAACATCAAATAAAATACGTGAGCAGGAGACAATACGTGTATTAAACAAAACATGCTTTTGTGTACTGCTTTAGTCTATTTTTGTACAGGCGGGATCTCCGCTGCTTCTTCATTCATATGCGACCGACGGGCGAAAATCAAGCAATTCTTGCCTAAGACTGAAGAAGTGGCGAAGACACCGACTATATATGTATATTTGGAATTAGTTTATTTTGTTTTGACTCTACCTACATAAATTTAGGTTAATCATCATCATAGGCTGAAAGAAATTTTGCATATTATCTTATTTATTTATGTAATATAAATTTTTTTTTATTTATTATATTATTTATTTAGTTTTACATTATATTATTGTAATATTGTAAGAGGAGAGGTAATATACTGTAAAAGGCAAATAAATATATTTGTTACTGCTTCCGCCCACAAATGAACCGATTTCGCAGAAATTTAAATTTGATATAACTTATACCTTGACTTAACACATAGGCTACATTCTAACTCTGAAAATAAAAAGTTTTTTTAGGAATAGCTATAACCATATTCCAATAGCTACAACAAACGTCCTTAAGGAATCCCACGTCGATAACATATATATAATGTTATATATATGATTACATATATATATATATATATATATGATGTAACATATAATGTTACTCAAAAGTATATTTGGAACGTGCAATCAAAGCCTGTTCACATACTACTAGCTGTAGTAACCCACACTCAGATTTCTAATTCCCTTTTCTCAATGACTTCATTTTCATTTTTAAAGTTCTATAGTAGTTCTGTGTAATCATACCACCTATTACAAAATAATTTTGTTAAGGACAAAAAGAATAGGTTCATAAGTTTTTAGATATTCGTAATAATTCTCATTCTACGGACCCATAACTTAATGTTTTTATTGACAGGCACTTTGCCTGGCTTTTACCCTTAAATACGCAGTCAAGTTATACTACTCCCTCAAATATTCATTAAATATACAGTATTTGTAGTTACTAAGAAAAACAACTTAAATTGTTTTGACTTAGTCTCACAATTAAAGTGGCTAGATTAGAAGAAAATTAAAATAAAGAATATCAACATGCCACTTATCGAAGGAGTGGTCAGAGACATTGCGAAAGCCAAACCCATAGTACGATACATATCCCCAAAGTGATAGGGGTAAGCCTCAAGAGCCAATCTAACTATGATAGTCACAAATGTTTTTTTCAGAGCAAAGATACAGTCAAAAGATTTGATCTCAAGCCAAGACCTGAACCTGCAACCTCTTATATTCCGTCTAAAATATCTGAGAACTGAACAATCAAGGTTAATTTGCGTGTTTAAAAAGTACTTACAATTAATAAATCTTCCGCAGGCTTTGTCCAGAGCTGTGACGAAGCCAGGTTCGTTGTGGAACGCGACCAACACAAGAGCGTTGTATTTCTTATGCACTTCCAATATGGTCGAAACATACACTTTTGGATCCTGCAAAAAAAAATCACTATAACTAGAAACATTATCAAAGTCGCCGATCGAATGACTTACTGATCTAAGGTGCACTTTATCAGAATTCACTTTGCGGTGCTGAGCCTTCCAACTGGTCATGCAGGACTAAAGTGGTTTCAACAGGATTTTTTACCGTGAACATCATTTTGTAGACCGAGCTTCCTGCTAAAGTTTTTCCCTGGAGACTACAGTAGGAGGTTTTTCAAGAAGGGAGTAATTCAATTTTTAAAAAGTCGGCAACTAAGGTGGCTAACAAGTTACGCCGCCTGATGTCACCGTAGCCTATCAACATTACACGCACGTTGCGCATAGCTCAACTATATTTTATTGTTCTCTGCTCAGTAGCTGCTCACTTTCTAATCTGAAGCCCTTGTTAATATATATGCTGTTCCAACAGTCTCCGCAACTCGCCGAGCTCATCGGTTATTCGTGCCTTCAGGTTGTACATTCGACTTAAGTCTCGGTTCTTGTAAAGTATGTTTAATTTGTTTTATACTTCTATGCTCACCGTATGCGCGGCCTCCCCACACTTGTCAATAGCCTGCAGCCCTTGTGAATGTATGTGCTGTTCCAACAGACGTCTCAACTCGCCGAGCCCGTCAGGTATACGCGCCACCAAAGTGTACATCCGACCTAAGTCTTCGTTTTTATCGCCATCGAGAAGTTTCTGAAACAGTTATCATGTTTAATAGATGTTATAAATGTTCTATAGACAGCGCAATATACCATGTCTTAAATACACTAATTCCCGAAAAATGAAATACCTACCTCAAATCGTGTGAAATAAACTTATACGTGTGTACTTACATTTGCTTATTTTGTTAATCAAGATAATCAGAATCTTAATCATCATCAAGATAACTATGGTTTAGGCTCAAAACATGAAAAGGAAAAATGCATTATCAAATAAAAACAGACATATAAATATTGGACTATATTCTAGCTAGTAGCCATTCTTATTTGAGTCTAATTCATAGTTTTCTTGAACTTAACTCGTTGAAAGCAACGCAGCCCACCGGTGGGCGATTCATACAGGTAAAAACGGGCAGCACAGACGGCAGAGTAGTAAATACATTTTATCGCGTCATAGAAAGAGATAGTATGAAACTGTCAGGGTGTTTTTCCAAAGGCTCCTTGGCTCTGTGGGTAGTACTGCTCTGATCCGGAGGAGCGGGGATAAACATACAAGACAAACTTTAATGTCACGAACATTTGTGTTTGTCTTGTGTCTCAATGTTTTTTTGTATAATTTGTATGTATTTACAAGAAGAAAGTTTATTTATATGTATTTGTATCCAGGGTTTGGTATCCATATTGTACAAGATTTGCTTAGTTTGGGACCAGATGCCGTTGTGCATAATGTACAAAAATATATCAATGTATTAATTACCTGGAACTCAGTATGGTATATTTCAAGGTGTTTCTCTATGAGCACTTTGTCACAAGTCTTGGCGAGTCGGTCCATCGTGGTCTCGTGAAGGTACACTTGGACTCGTCTTTGCTCCTCTTGGAGACGTTGTTCCGCCTAGAAAAATAAAGGAATAGAAATAGAAGTAAATGAAAGTTTAATGTATACAAAACTAGCTTTTGGTTGCGGCTTTACTCGACTTGATTTCAGTTTGGTTTCCAAATTGAAGCTCCAGGAAAAAAGGTTTCTCCTGGAACCAATATGGAGTTGTTTCCTCTGCCACCTTGTTTCATATTTTCTGCATACTATGAGACCATAAAACGCTTTCTTTAAAATTCCTAATTATATCAGGCCTTTGTCTAGATTTTATTGTAAAGATTCGCACATGAGACTTTTGGTAAAATGAAAAACGATGCTGTAATGACCCTTTTTCGATACTGCTATCAATATTATAATTAGATCCTTAAAATGGAGTTAATAGATTAAATAATAAAAGTCACCTTAAATGCAGAACTTCTAGCGCAGCAAGTTGTCTTTATAAACTGACATAGTAGTCATTTCATACCTTAATCATGTATTCCGTAAAAGGATTATTCCTTAAGAAGTCGGTACTTTCTCTTGTGTAGAATCGCTCAGTGTCTTCTAGGAAAACAGCCTCAAATGTCTCTTTGTAAATGAACAAATTCTGACCTCGCGAGCTCACATCCTCTTCGTTTAGCCCAAGAGCTACGTAACAGTTGATTACCTAATAATACAAATAAAAATACACTAAAAGCATTACTTACGATGACACCTATTCTGATTTAGTTTTTTTTGCTCACGTCCTTTTTTACTAAGATTTCTTAGTAAACAAGGACGCTAAAAATTTATATCTGGACATACAACACTTAATACTTTAATCTTGGAATGCTCAAATTTACACCTAGTTCTTTGCTTACGTTGCTGCACAGCACAGCTTAGTACACCTAGTACTTTTTTTTGTTACTGCACAGCATGGCACAGTACACCTAGTACTTTGTTTAAGTCACTGCACAGCACGGCACAGTACACCTAGTATTTTTTGGTGTTAACTATCGCTGGCACTGCATATTTTGAAATATCTCATCGTGCGACCACTTAGAATAAAATGCAATAAAAGTACAACTTAAGAATAAAATACATCACCACTTACCCCGGAAACAAGTCTTGTATTAATTGTCTCACCGTTCCGCTCTCTCTCGATAAGCTTAAGTACAGCATTGGTCACTTGTTTCTTCAAACATTTGAACAAATTGTCTCGCCAGGTTACCAAAGCTAATTGGTAGATTTCGTAGATTTCCTATCATAATAAAAAAAAAGATCATTAGAAGATTTAGGTCTACCACGAATGACATAGTCTTAGCCTAGTAAATAGCTTTATCATTTCAGTGTCGAAAACCTGAAAAAATCTGGCGAAAATATTAAAAATATCACAATAATTTCATATTTTGATTGGTTTATCATTTTAAAAGTTTATTTTTCATTCAATTTTGTGATATTTTTTTAAACAAATGTTTTGGTGCGGTAAAAGTCCAAAATTCATTTAGGCACTAAGGTCTATATTACTCGTATAGACCGAATAACCGAAAAATCGTCTGGCTAGATTTAGGTATATTAAATCTTGAAAAATATACAACAAAAAATTTTCTAATTCTAATAGGCTATTTTTACAAAGAATTAGGTATATAGTCAAACTTTCTGTATTTTGATAAAACCTGTTATAGCTTTTGGGTGGATAAGGTGTGACCGGTGGTCTCAGCCAGATGGAATGGCCAAAATAAAACTTAAATGACATTTCGAACAAATACCGCATTCGTCTTATTTTTTAAGGCAGATTGCAAACCCGTTTAATACCAAACGCGACCCCAACCCCAAGGTTGGGAAACGGTGGCCTTGTATATTGACATAGTAAAGATTCTTGTTATTTAAGCGTTTAGAGGTAAATGAGAAGATCGTCAAGTACTACAGCCTTATGCCTTATGCCTTATCAGTCTTATACGTCCCCTCTGTTGGGGCACGGCCCTCAGAGGTTGTTTTGTCCATAGTCCACACGCGGGCCCATTGCGGATTGTGGACTTCTTTTTTTTTCTTTGACGTATGCAGGTTTCCTCACGATGTTTTCCTTAACCGAGAAGTCAGTGGTGTGAATTTTCAATGTACTTGAGAAATTGAAGTAATTATCTTTAACATCAAATGCGATGTCCGACTAATGAATGAAATGAATTAGGATGTAGTGTTGTGTTAGGTTGGCAATTTTGTATATTATCGGAAATACCAGATAAAAAATATTTTAGATTCAAGATTAAATATTTTAGGTTAGTTTCGCGTCATCTAACTTTTTCTGAGTTATAATTAGGGAGATTTAGTTAAGCAAGTGATAATGGGCATTCCACATCGCTTGTCCAATCGATAACCGAGGGGGAAAAAAGTTGTAAACGAAAGATGCAGCGAGGGAGGACTTCCCACTAAATGGACAGACGATCTAGTTATAGCCACATCGAGCTGGCTGCAGGCAGTTGAGAAAACATAAGACGTGTTCTGGCTAAGGTGATGATGATTGTACATATACTTACCTTTCGTCCTTCCTCACACTCACGTCGAACCCAATGACGGTTCAGATAAGAACAGACTCCGTTCAGGACCCGCGACGAGAACTGGTAATGCTCCCACTGTTGAGTGTAGAAAACTAATACATCTTCACCCATGAGATCTGCACCACTCTGTCAAAAAAAAAATATAAAATAGATTTTGCAATGAGAAAAAGGCGCAGCTACCCTAAATACAGGCCAAATCGCCTATTCTTTTTAAGGAATTTGTGAGTAATCTACACTATACCAGAAAATGGAAATCAAATCTCCCACTGTTAACTAGCTGCGATACAAACCTTCAAGAGATTGAGAAGATAATTCCTCAGGAAGTCGGTAAGCCTCTTGTAGAGCTCCAAGCCGACTAGCTGAGCACCTCCTGTCACCTGGGTACCCTGGAAAAACAGATTTTCGATATTGATAACACCAAAATTTCTAACTAAGCAAAGTCTTTACAATGCCTGTCAGACAACGGATATAAATAAAAATATACCTTTTTTTTTGTAAATACACACATTCTTTACATATAAAGCACATAAGTCAAAAGAAAAAATGTATCACAAATGTTTGTTCTGTGCGGGGACCGAACCCACGCCATGTGCACTGTATTTTTAGTCAACTTTTCTGGAAGATAATTAGAGATGAATTGGGACGTAGCCTTAAAATGAGAATACACACCTTTTTAGCCCCATGTGTGTTCCTGTTGGAACTCGAAGTAGAGCAGTTCTTCGAAGGTATGATGCTAGCGTTGTTTTGCTGATGAACCGATGTACAATAGTTGTATACATGGCTGATTCAATGGTCAAGGAAATTATGGTATTTTTAAAGATTTGTGTGATAGTCTATTGACATCATAATTGTGACAACTTGTGGCATTCGTCTATTGGAAACGATTACTCGAAGTTAAGTAAGCGACGTCGGGCGTGTTCAGTCATCGGATAGGTGACTTTATGGCATATTATTCTAAGCCCCTCTATGCTTCGGAAGGCACGTTAAACCCTCAATCCTCGCTGAATGAAAACTCATACGAAAGCAGTCAATACAAATTCAACGGCCTAATGTGTGGCTTAAAATTTTTGTCATGCCTGCCTGTAGTGGGTACAAAACAACGTCTGAGTGCAACAACACATTTCATTTTAGGCCATACATCGTATCTAACCACCCTGTGTTGTTTGTCCCTACTACAGGCCACTTTTTAGTCACGGTCTTCCCAACTAGCCTAGTGTGAATTTGCAGATACTGAGCTAGGGGCAACTCGACTGTCAGATTTTTAAACCCATATGGCGTCTGACTCATCTTAAGGACTGCTGTCATATAATAGCTAGGACCGACATGCCCTCCGAAGTACAGAGAAGTAAGAAAAATGTACCACTAGGCAGTCACTTGTCCAATGAATGACTGATCGCGCCCGACGTCACTTAACTCAGCATATCGCCACGAGCGCCTCCTTGTTAACTACGTTATAATACAAAACAAACAGATATGACAAGCATTTCTTCTAAGGCGAGAGAAATAATGATAATTTGTAAAAGTGGTTTAGGGTTCCGCACCCAAGGAGTACAAACGGGACCCTATTACTAAGACATGGCTATCCGTCTGTCACTCTGTCACCAGGCTATATCTCATGAACCGTGATAGTTAGACAGTTGAAATTTTCACAAATGATGAATTTCTGTTCCCGCTATAAGAAGAAATACTAAAAACCAGAATGAAATAAATAGTTAAGGGGGCTCCCATAAAACAAACGTGATTTTTTTTGCTCTATATTGATAACGGCAACTGGTAGACACTTAAAAAATTCACAGAATATTTAGTTATATATTCACTTTGAAAATAAGTAATTAAATTAAAATAAAACAAATATAAAGGGGAGCCCCCATACAACAAACGTGATTTTTTTTTGCTGTTTTCATAGATAATGGTATTGAACCCTTCGTGCCCGAGTCCGACTCGCACTTGGCCGGTTTTATAAACCGAAGCTTTGAAAAGGATACGTGTATAGTTCCATGTATCTAAACTTTCCCATGGGACTTCTGTTATACACATGTTCGATGCCATCTCGAAGATCACCCCATATCTGAAAAAAGTATATACACATATAAGTAAAAGCTCTTTTCATCACAATTACCACTATGGTGGCAAACAAGCTTGCAGTCCGTCTAATGGTAAGCGGTCACCGCAGCCTATGGACGCTTGCATTACCTGACGCATCACCGCGCGTTGAAAACCCTTCCAAAATCTAATAACATTGTTCTTGAAGAACCCCAGACTGTAGTCCTTAGAGAAAACCTTGGCTACCTGCCTCATTCCACAACCCAAGCGTGAGGATGTTTCTCAGAAACCGCACTGTACGCGACTATATTGGTTCTTAAGTGTGATAATGAATTTCCTGCCGATGGCGAGCGGTGCAATGGTAGAAAGTAGCCGTGAGTATAATTTAAACAATTCCTTAGTACACATCCCATTATACTAGCGGTAGTTCTAGACACAGGGAGGCAAAGTGGGACAATAGCGAAACGGGTTTTCTTAGCGGTGAACGCGCAGAGTTGTGTCTTTATAGGGTTGAATCGGACCAAGATTTTCCGTCCCCAGTTAGAGACCTTGAAAAGAGTGGTCTCGATATCTGACACAAGTACTCAGCGCATTTCCTTCACAATGCAACAAGTGATTTTTGCACGGCCCATGCAATAAGCGTCTCCAGTACTGTCATCTGCATAGCAATGTATGTTATTGACGGACAACATCTCATTGATATGCAGGATCAACAGCGTAGGAGACAGCGCACTGCCTTGTACAGGACTTAACTGAGGAGCACACTGCCACTGCTTGGATACCGTCTGACCCACTCGACTTATAAACGTCTAAGCAAGCTACGCCCGCCGGACCTCTCGCTGTGTTATGGAGATTTCCAGCAAGGTCTTACCGCACCGCAGTCATTAATATTCAAGTTTGAGGCAAAGAGACTGCCCAGTACAAGTACAAGTACCACGTGCATCTCCCGAGATTCGGTCCGTTATGCCGAAAGGCGGGAAGGACCATGGGTTGGTGGAGGGAATGCCCAGTACAATGGCTTTCTCTTTAGCACTATGGGTCAAGTCACCATCGGTTTTTCGCAGTAGTGGTAACGACGACTGGCAAAAGTTTCCTTCGGCATCTTAAGCAAGCGACCAGAAAGCACGACTCCCAGGTAGATAGCTTACAAGTCGCCCACCCATTTTGCCGATGAATTAGAATTTAGCTCAGGCAGTTGTTTGCTTACTGAACCTCGAGTCAGCATTTAATTTGCGTTTACCTCAGAAATATTCTGATACTTATTATTACGAGCCTCGCTCGCAGTTTGCTTGAGAAGTTTACCTTCTCTCCAAGACCGATTAAACCACGGTCGTTTTTTGACACCGGCAGCTGCTTGAGATATAGTAATAAAACATTCCATACCAGCGAGGATTGTCTCACTGACAGCTGCGTAGACGTCAGGATCTTCTGAACTAAAGCAGAGCTGCCTCCACGGGTCTGATGCATAAAATTCACGCAATCCATCCCTGTCTGCCGATTTTTAATGCCAGACATGACGCTTATTAGTTGGCTCAGATGGATCGCGTTGTGTGCATGACACTTGAGTGCTAAGACCCTAATTGCTCCCATAAGCTTTTTCTTTGTAGATTTTAGTGTCTCAAAGCAAAGCGCGCGTTCATAGCACTCAAGGGCGGTAACGACGCGCCTATTCTAACAAGTTCGTATAAAAGCGTCTGTTCAAATCATGAACTACGCGCAAACTACAAGCTAGCAATTTTTTAACTTTAGCCAAAACTTTTTTTAAACATAAATTCTCAAGATATCCGCCAGCCATCTGGCATTTATTTATTCATTATTGTAACATAAAAGTTGCTTATTAGGTATTTTGCTTTTATTATCAGAAAAATTTTAACCTAATTCTGATGAGGATTTGTATTTTAATATAATAACTTAAACTATAAACCAATAGTCAACATAAAATCTAAAAATGTTTTATTTCGCTGGTTATAACCACATTCATTTTACATAATGTGATCCACGTGTACGAAAAAAAGTCCAGTCGCAAAAAAAAACTAATACATAGTCTATACTACTAATATAAAGAGGTGAAGTTGGTATGTTATAAAGTTTGGGTGTAGGAGGTAATCTCCGAAACTAGTCATCCGATTTCAAAAATTCTTATACTAATATTAAGAACTAGCTGTCCTGGCAGACGGGACCATTTTCGATGCTTTTAAAACTTAAAAAAGGTTTGTAAAAAAGTCCGCGACTATTATGTTAAGGTTCACAAATAAATATATGACTAAAAACTAAAAAAAAATATGATATTTATTTTATTTTCTTAATCTTAATCTGCAGGAAACTGAAATTGTTATCAAAATAAATTTAATGTAACCAGGTAGTATTGAAATAAATTCATTGAAATTATAATTTCAAAATCACAATCTTGGCGTAACGTCACGGATGTACAAAGGTGCAACGTATGTATTTGCCCATGTCTTCTATTTTCTGGGTTCTATAGCACATTCTAAAACATTTTTAAACATGCCATAATGTATAACGGCAATGGAGCGAGCTATGCTCAGAGTGTCTCTAAGGGATCGAATCCGGAAGAAAACTAAAGTTACCGATATAGCTCGCAAAATTAGCAAGATAAAGTAGCAGTGGGCTGGCCACGTCTGTCCGAGGACCGATGGCCGATGGAGCAGACGTGTCCTAGAGTGGAGACCGCGTATGGGAAGGCGAAACATGGGACGCCCTCCAGACTGGTGGGCCGACGACCTAAAAAGGGTGGCTGGATGTTGAGGCAGAGGACCGGGAGAAATGGCGCGCCACAGAGGAGGCTTATGTCCAACAGTGGACCAATATGAGCTGATATGATGAGAATCGTCATTTGTATTGCAGTTTAGGGGTCAGTAGTTCGCAGTTGATTGATAATGATTGATTTATATTTGAGTAAAAAAAAAGGTTTTTAACACAGAAATGGAGTGCAATTTTATTATTGGCCCAGCATTTTTTGTTTGAGACAAGCTGCACCAACAGAGGTTGTTCTGTTCAAATTTGTTTGTTTCACTTCAAATGTTTTAGAATTTTCCAATTTTCCGAGCAACATTTCCAATTTCTCTTTTTCTAAGAATAGTAGTAGTTCTTTATTACAAAAATTAAAAAAAACATCAGCCATTGACAAATGATAGGAACACCAATGAACATTTAATTTTAAAAATCTACTAACGGTCCCGGCGAATGTTGTTTCACTAAGTTCCTCTCTTACCCCGCAAACGCTGTTTCTACAGGCGCACCACTGCGATGTTATTTTAAAACTGCGATATCTCCTAAGATATTCATTGAAATCGAATGATGTAAAAGGCAATTTAGTTTTGAATTAAATACTTGTGATGAATAACGCATTTATTTAGATAAGGATTTATATCATGCTTATAAAAACACCTTCGCAAATAATGCATTACTTTGGAACAAATTTGGTTAGCATAAAAAAGGTTATAGTGAGTCAACTTTAAAAGATAGACATATACTGTCGCGGACTTTTTTTAGAACTTTTAAAGGGGCATAATTCTGTCATACATGGTTTTTGCGAAACTTTAACCGATTAAGCAGCGCACGCAGCGGAAGCTCTCAAAAGGAAAAAACCCCGTTTTTGAAACATTATTACACTTGGCCGGTTTTTTTTTTTATTTGTTCAAAGAATGCACTGGCAGTAAGCCAATAGTCCGTTTGATATGACGGCCACAAAACTCTCATTATTTTTTTAAAGATAAAATAGCTAAAAGCAGACCTGTCTCAAGATAAATCTTTACGAAACTTCTATTAGATGATACGAATACCTACATTTTTTTTACGTCAAAAGAGTAATAATCGTAATAGATCACCTTTTGTACAAACGGAAGTCGTCTGTCAAGGCGGAATCGACAAAACTTTTTTAGCATAATCCTAGTAATTCCACAAAACCAATTGTCTGACACCCAAAATGAAACATTATTTTTTTTATTACTATTTAGACAAAAAGAAAACAAGAATATTTAAAGCCAGTTAAGTATGATTGTGAAAATATGCAAGTTTGTAAGTAATTTGAACATAACCTCATTGTGTGTGTTATTGCATAAGTAATTAGGTGGCATAGTGGTTTGTGTAACAGTCTCGTAATATTCGCCTTGATACTTTGCACTCTGATAAGCATGGTTCTTTTTTTTTAAACTTAAGGCATTGCCCTGAATTTGCAGCCACAGATGAAACAGATTTATTACACCCAATCCAATTTAGTGTTAAACTAATCAACGAACTTAGTATTATTTATTTCTCAAGAAAGAGAAACTACATACCTCATAAGTACAATGTGTGAATTATATATATATTTTTATAACTTATATATATATGTATATATATATATATATATATATATATATAAATACATATATATAAGTTTCCTAATTCACAATAAGTCATTGAACCATCACTACGAATCTGCAATTCATTAACAACTTACATATATTTATAAACAAAAGTATAAAGCATCGTAAGCTAATCAAGATGTAAGGTCAACGGACAGGCGTAGACGTTTCTTTGTACAAGTCTAGTTTATTGAATAAGTGGTATGCCACTGCTGCGTCATAACTTCATAAGTGCTGCTTGCTAATCTATATAATCAGCATATATCTTTGAACAGTTGAAACTAGGGATGTGACAATACTCATACGATACCACGTTTGCCCATATATTTGTTTTTAGGGTTCCGTAGCCAAATGGAAAAAAACGGGACCCTTATGGATTCGTCATGTCTGTCTGTCTGTCTGTCCGTCCGTATGTCACAGCCACTTTTTTACGAAACTATAAGAACTATACTGTTGAAACTTGGTAAGTAGGTAGATGTATTCTGTGAACCGCATTAAGATTTTCACACAAAATTAGAAAAAAAAACAATAAATGTTTTAGGTTCCCCAAACTTAGAACTGAAACTCAAATTTTTTTTCATCAAAGGCATACGTGTGGGTTATCTTTGGATATTGAGGTTTTGTTATATCATTTTTTTCTAAACTGAATAGTTTGCGCGAGAGACACTTCCAAAGTGGTAAAATGAGTCCCCCCTCCCCCTGTGACTTCTAAAATAAGAGAATGATAAAACTAAAAAAATATATGATGTACATTACCATGCAAAACCTCCACCGAAAATTGTTTGAACGAGATCTAGTAAGTAGTTTTTTTTAATACGTCATAAATCATACATTTCATTCAATCAACTCAAATATAAAAAAATTTTTGTTTGTGTTTGTAAATTATGTAAATGGTAGTAGGTACGGAACCCTCGGTGCGCAAGTCCAACTCGCACTTGGCCGGTTTTTTTATTCGATCGAAGGACACAACTAAACGTGTTGTCCTTTCGGATTTCGGATATTAAAATACAAAAGACGAGCATAAGTATTTTATATCCCAGCTTGATTCTTCTGACGCATCCACGAGTCGTAAAACGATGAAACTTGCCTCAAACATGAATTTAGATGATGCTGTATATAAGTGGTTTACTCAAAAAAGATCCCAGTGAGAACCTATTTCTGACCCAATTTTATGTGAAAAAGCAGTTCAATTTAACAAAAAACTTGGAGGGACGTCAAATTTTCAAGCAAGCACAGGCTGGTTAAAACGATTTAAGTCAAGACATGGCATTTGTGAGCTTCAAATACAAGGAGAAAAACTATCTGCTTATTCATCAGCAGCTGATTCATTCAAAATTAAACTAAGGTGTATTCTGAACGAAGAAAATTACGCTCTCGAAAACGTTTACAATGCAGAAATTTTTGTTTATTTTCTACTTGTCAATAAAGATATAAATGTAAATATGGTTTTCATTTACCTGTACGTAAATATGTATGGCTAGATCAATGTACATACAGGTAGTTCGATTATCCGAAAATACCGGTTTTCCGAACACCCAAGTCCCCCAATTAGTTCGGATAATCGTTTCATGGTATAAGTATCGCTGATTATTTCCTACAATAATCGGTATAGGTATGGTATCGGCAAAACCATATGATTCGTTTCATCCCTAGTTGAAACTATTAAGCAATATCGTACAGTGTTTATCTAGATTAATATCAATGAAAAAACTGATATGGCTATGCAAATTATTTAATGACAAGGCAGTGGTAAACAAGCAGACGGACAATATTGGAAGAAGAAAAACAGGTCATTTGCTAGTTGAACTCCTATACCCATTTGGCATTGCGTAGTGCTATACAAGGGAGATCTCATATAGTAGTATAAAATATTAGGTACACGATATTTGATTTGAGACAGTCGGGTAAAAAGCAAAAAGACCAGTACCGTCACGGCGGCAATAATGAAAAGAAGTCGGCCATATTTAACGAGCCGGACAACAAAAAGGTAACAGTTATCTAATTAGCATTAAGTCACACGTAAATATGTAGGCAGGCAGTTTATGAAGAAGCATTCGAAATATAAATTCATGTGAAAAAAGAAATGATCTTATAAGTTTTATAAAACTTTTTATAAAAGTAAGTACCGTGTACCTCCTAATCCTAACTAAAATAATAAAAGTCTGCTTGTTATGAATTAACGACGCAACGAAGTGATCAATTTGCATGAAAACCTTAAGATAGGTTAGGCCTAATAAAGCGACGAAGGCCACAGTATAGGTATTAGAACTACGTGCAGAACGAGTACGGTCACTGTGTCTGCCACTCTCTAATCTTGACATTAGAGAATGAGAGGGGAGGTTGACCCTCACATCCCCTTTACGATTACGATCCTGTTAACGTTCGTGTGTGTTATCATACACATTTGCGCGTATTCCTTTTTGTAGTGTTAGTAGTCAAGAATTTTGCCTTGCTTTAGAAGGGCATCCTTAATTGACAACTTTTTGCAGGCAATATGTAAAGATCTATTTTTTACGTCATTAAGACAACATCGATATGAAAGAACAATAGATACGTGGGACATTTAGAAAGTTTTGAGATACTAAAGAACTAACTTCTATGGATAAAATATTTTAATTAAATCTTTTCAAAGAACTCTCCATCAGCCTGTATACAAAGTTTAATGCGTCCGAACCAATTTCCGAAACTTTGTTTCCAGTTCGGCGCAGACACCTTTTCCACGGCCTTCTCGGACGCTGCTAGCGCGTCTTCCAGCGATGAAAACTGTTTACCTTACAGCTGATTTTTTTTTAAGGAATAAAAAGAAGTCACACGGTGCCAGATCAGGACTGTAAGGAGGGTGACCCAAGACTCTGACCGGTGTGGTTTCTAGGAAGTCGCTCGTTTTGAGCGCTGAGTGCTCGGGCGCGTTGTCATGGTGAAGCAGTACCCCGCGGAGCTCGGTGTTCTGTCGGTTGTTTGTATTTTGTAGTATACCATACGGCGTTGATGCTGCTTTGGTCTCGTAATAGAATTAAAACCAGATACCCCATCAAAGTGAAGGAACTAGCGATCAAAATTTTCCCTGCGCTTCTCGATCGCTTCACTTTCGTAGGCGTTGGTTCATTTTGAAACAGCCAAACTGTCGACTGACGCTTTGTTTCTGGGTCGTATTGATAAATCCAGGATTCGACACCTGTCACAATGTCGTAAACGCGCCAAGAAGAGCCTGCTTCAAATTTTTGAATTATATCACTGCACCACTCCACACGGGCCTGCCTCCGAGCTACGGCGAGGTTGTGCCCAGCGCGAAACTATCCTCCTCACGCGAAGGTGCTCGTGTAGAATCTTGTGAACGCTTCCCACATTAATCTGCAGTGTAGCTGAATCTCTTCGTATGTAATTCGCCTGTTTTCTTGAATTAAATTTTTTACTTCCAGCACACTTTCTTCCATGACAGCAGTCGAAGGACCACTGTGACCACTCCTTTGTTCATCGCCCAAAGTAAGGCGACCGCACTTGAACTCGCTATGCCAACGGTAGATTATTGCTTTTGAAGATCCTTCATCCATAAAAGCAGTTTGAAGTCGATCGAATCAGGTTTTTTTTAAATAATTACAAGTCATTTTGCATCATTGAATCGTACAGTACATTTTTACATTTTGTGGCAATAAGTCCTGTACAATTTCGTTTTTCGCTAGCCGCACTACAATTTAAGCATCTATCAAATTAAAATAAAAACAAAATAAGGAAACATATTTACGAAAAATCTGATAAACGAGAGTCTATTTCTGAATTTAATTAATTTGCTATTCATTAAATTTTACATCAAATATCTTATATCATCATATATAATCACCGAAAACTCAAAGATAAAAATATCAACTTCCCATAAAAATAAATTTATGATTACCCTGGTGACAAATACATTTATTTGAATATATTGAAATTGTCCCTGATACAAACGTGTTTTAGGTTTTTCTTTCATTATACTAAAGAATGCCTTAAGGGGTATATAGTAGCTAACTAGCGCCGCTATTAGATATCCTCAATTTTCTCTGCGTAGAAAATGAATTTCTAAAGTTTAAATGTTGCAAATATAGAACTAGTCATAAGCAATTTTTAGAAGGTTTTATATAGTTTCTTAATAATATCTGTGAGTTGTAGTTGGCATTTCTGCTAAAAGTGGCCATTCGTTTTCTACTGGCTACTGCTACTGCTACTGGGCTGTAAGAAAGCCCATAAGATCATTTTATGTCACTACTATCTCTTCCTGCGGCTACGCCTGCGTTATCGGCGTAGTGTTTCGAAGGCAAAGTCTTGATTATAGTTTGTTATAGCAAAGTTATAGCTGCAGGTGTTCATCAACATGGTTTTGGTTTTTCCGAGACAAAAGATACCTCATGTCCATCTCTTAAAATAAACTGAATTACAGCTCAATTGGATGATCTGTTGCGGCATTAAGGAAAGACAAACAACCTTATTTTAAGACTGACAACATTATTATGGATTAGGAATAACATCTCAGTTAAGTTACTTTTGGTAGAAGTTGGTATGAAAATTATGTCAAAATATTGTGTCAGAGTAGTATGCTTGTATTAAAAGCACCTAATGTGACGCTCAATATTTGAATAAATAATGTTTAGAATTGAAAGTTCAGTGTGAGCAAGGATAATATTTTTTTTCCAAAATGCATAACTTTACCTCATTGTACGAAAGAACCCCTTTTTGCCATATTGCAAATATAATTGGTAGTTTCTTGTACTAGTGATTTATTTCGATAGGATATTATACCCATTTTAATGCCCAATAAAAACTTTAGAAATAAAATGTGTAAAAAATACCTACACCAAATAAAAAAGAAAGAACTAAAAGAAGTTCAAGCTTTAATAATATTAAAGACTTCAGAGTTTAAAAGTCTTATGTAGTTTAAGTAGATTAAACTGATAATGCAGATTATTTTATTCTTATAAATTTAATTCTAAAGGCAAAACAAATGGCTAGTTCAGGACTTCCGAGTTTAGGTCTTTAATATTGAAACTTGAAAATCCGGTAAAGAAAACCTTCCGATATTGCAAGCCCTAGTTGTAACACAGATAAGTACAGACAGATGGCTATTTCGGGAATGCCGAGATTAGATCTTTAATCCAAACGGTTAGCATTGCTGCGGTGGGGGAACGGGTGTCATCTACCATACAGCTGGTGACTTCCAATCGTAGTCAGTGCTTGGCGTGGCCACATGTCTCCCATGACCAATTATTGCGTTAAAATTCTGTGATCGGGGATTGTATTGAAGCTGACCTACTTACTGGCACCCACTATACATACTTTTCTCAAACGAATGACAAAAAAAGTTACTTACCTGGTCCAAATCGATTTGCTTCAATGGCGGCGGCGGCCTCATATTAAAGTTACTCATATTGATCAATAAACCACTGTTAGTTCATATATGAATAAACAAAACAAAACAACCAACAAGTCAAAATTGCACTAAAACTTGATTCATGTAGAAAAAAATAATTACACTAATTATGCGTAAGAGATCACAGTCAGAAAGTGTTTTTTAAATAATTATTTACAGTAACATAATTTGTTGGCAGTTTTTTTTAATTATTTTGCCTTAGCAAATGCTTTTGCCTTTGCTTATTTTAATTTTTTACTTCCTCGGCTCTGATTTGATTCTGAAACAAAATGTCTACATTAAAAAAATTATAACATACAAAGTCCAAAAAGTGAAAATATAAATAAAAATAGTGAACAAATCAAGTGATTTCCTTCACTTCAATGCCCACTAATGAATAATAGTCACATAAAAAAGAAGAAAAATAATGAATATGATATACCTAGGTTAATATATCTGCATGTATACATAGGTATATATGTAACCAATGGTGGTTGGTTACAGGTGCCATACACTTCTTGAAGTCTTGGCAGTAGTGATATGAGAACAGTTTTTACGCCTGAAGTCCTAGCTGTTCTTAGTTTTAGCTATAGAAGGTCTTCAGGAGGGAGGGAGAAATCTTTTAACATGGTCTGTGCAATTTTACAGGTCCCTCTGTCAAGAAATCAAAACCAATAAAATTGGAATTAGCAAATATTTAGATAGCCAATTTTTTATGATTAGAGGAACCTGATAGCACTAGTTGCTCAAAGTTTGGGATATCTCCCTTTTTTTCTGTTTGGCAGAGTAAAACAGTTACAATTCAAGCAAGTTGAGCAATATACTCTAAAGCAGATTTGCTTTTGCTCTCTGATCACATTTATAAAAATTGTTTGACTTAGATATTTAATTTGGTTAAGGACTAAAAATTTTTTTTTCAAAATCATCGAAAACTGCTTTAATAGCTTTTTTGGGTGCAATTGAAGTTGAAAATGATTTTACATGTTCATTTCGTCCTGTCATTTGTGTTTTTATATCATTAGTTTTTTTATTGAACTCTTAAAATTTGACTGTTTTTTTTATGTTATTTTTATTTTACATTATTTTTCACTTCTATGGCCATTATTATGATTAAAAAAAAGTATTATATTGTGCTAGGTAATCATTCCAAAATCAATGTGTCATTGGAATCTCTCCATCTACCTACTTGGTTATATCTTTTAATACAAAAAATATACAATTACTGACCTACACTTCATACATATCAAAATCCATGTGTTGTTATGGGGTTTTGGTGTAAATAAAAAAAATTATATCAAACTGCTTTACATATTCATTGTTAATGGTAAGTCAACCGTTTGTATTGCAACCAATAATTTTGTTTGTAACATTTCAAAGCTACATGAACAAAAGGTGAGTGTATAATTGTACATGGTGGTTGATCAAATCAAGGGGCGAAAGTAGGGGAACTCCCTCTGTAAACATGGGGGTGCAAAACTCACCCTTTTTTTTGATTCTTTGTTTTGATAACACTAGTGTACTGATCTGAGTGTCAAAGGTGAAATTCATTTTTGGCATTTCACCAGCCATTACTGTACCTACTATCACTGCATCCTGCCCCATACCTTATTGAAACAGGCCATAAAGTACAACTTACCCTGTGCCAGTGGCAAAACTGGCATTATAAGTGCGACAAGTATCAAAAGTGGAAACTGAATATACCAAATGAACATACCTATAATTATGGATATACAAATACCTGTTTCCTATCAGATGTAAATACGAGTCTAAATGAAATCATAACCAGAATAAAAAGACTGAAGCAAGATTCTAGACAAAAAAGATAAGCACCAAATATAAATTATAGAGTAGAATGAAAAATCAGAAATCTTCACTTAACTGAATTTTAGATCACAAAAACTTACTGAACAACAGTTACGCCTACTCAAGCAGAAATCGTGCCTTTATTACCATATCGTGTTTTACGTAAATAACTAAGCAGCTGGTCGATTACACAAAACTTTCTATTTTCATTAGGAATCTGAATATAAATTTGAATATAATCAAAATAATGCGTTAATAATATAGAATAAGGAATAACGGAAAAGTAAAAGTGAAACACTTATTACACCTGACAAAGGAATCGAAATATTTTGCAATCAACAAGGGCAGACTACACAAGTCTTAAGCTTACTTCCCATTTTGACAAGGTCAATAAGTACCTGCTATGTTTCTCAGCAAATACACATAATAATACTATAATTACACTAAAACACAATAAAATCAATAGTTTTAGAAATTAACATTAAATTACGACTAAAAAAAGGTGCTTCAGGTACATCGACTTGACAGATATGGAAACGAATGAAATTAAAAACACCATCTTCCCAAACCAGAGCGCGCAAAATCATGATTTTTAATTTGGTCTGATTATACTTACGTAGCGCGAAGTATTTCCACTGTCATGGACCACATTTCACTGAGATAAAAAAAATAACGATACACAATTTTCTTGTCTTATAGTACCTAAGTTATTCCAAAAAAATAATTTATACAATAGGCTGGCTGCTTTTCTTTTGTTAAGAATATAATGCAGTGAAAAGTATTACAAATACTAAAAGCTTTTATGAAATACAATTTTTATTCTATTTCTCTCTATCGAAAATGGCAAGAGAAAGAGAAAGAAGTACTTTTTTGTTTTATTTTCATACGACTTTAATGACTGGCTGAGATCTTAGAACACGCTGCCAACTTTATAGCTAGTTTCTTTCAGACATTTAGAACTGGACAGCGCATTTCCTATTTAGCTTTGAAAAAAACTGGTCACAAAAGTGTGACAAGGACGAAGCAAACCTGTGATCTTTTTTCTCTTTCTAAATTGTTTTAATAAATATAAAAGAAACAAAATGGCGAACGTTCATAGCAAGAGAAAAGAGACCACAGACTTAATCCCTTCGGCCGCTTTCGAAACCAAGTTGTACCACAGAAGCAAAATAATTAAATAAAATAAAAATTTGCTTCGGTAGTAAAGAAAAAGTTCCGCCGTTCTTATTTTACCTTTTAAAGTTTAAGTTTTCGTATCAGTTTTAGTTAGAATTGATTTTAAGTTAATTAAATTTCATTTAATTTTACTTTTTTAAATTATTTTTGGAAAAAGTACTGCTATGAGTTTATTTAAATTAAAAACGGACCATCTTTCTTGTATTATACTGAGGACTTTCGAGTTCCAGAAATAGTTTCGAAACTAGATAGTTTTGTCTTAATTGGTAACTGGTTTCGAAATAAAGAAGTAATGTTTTTATTTGGAAACTAGCGGGTCGATTCCGTAAAATGATAGCTAACAATTCTCTTTGAAATCCATAGAAATAAGATACACATTGCGCATTTGAAATGACGTATGAAATTCATCGATTGTCGCGAAACCGCAATGTATATCTTATTTCTTTCAAAAAAAGTTAGCAATCTTTTTACGGAATCGACCCGCTGGTCTTGTATACTTTATTCTGTGTAATTTGTTCATAAAAGATTAAATTTTTTATTCTAATCCTCTGCTATTGAGGTGACTTTTTTGTTTCTATTCTGCTGAGGAGTAAGTCTGAGAGACGTACGATATTTTTATTGTTATTTTAAAAATTGTCGGTTTTCAATGTTAAATTGTGTTTTAATAGTAAAAATAAAGGCAAATGGGTTTTGCGCATATAGCAGGCAAATCTTGTTTGTGGCTTCAATTTATTTGGTGAGACACAACATAATTTTCTTGAAGGCGTCGATTCAGACTCAAATGGAAGTGTAGGGGCTGGCAAATCACATCATGAAACACGACGTAAAGTCATACTTCTCTGAGCGTCTTTCATCGAAATTATGCCTAAGGCTACATTCTATTATTGCAACGCTCGCAATTCCCGACTCAAATACATTAGGAAATCTCCTTTTCTCAGTTTCGCTCCTTGACAATCATCATAAAGCACTTAGGCATTTGTTGTTTATTCATTTTTACAGATGTTCCAGGGGCTGTTCTATTTCTGGAAGATCCAGCCTGAGCCACTTCATTCGCAATCTAGAAACAATAACTCTATATACTAAGATAATACCCGTAAAACTATTCTATATACTCACTGAGTGATTATGAATATAAATAACTTATTTACTGACGTGATGCCTGAGAGACAGTACGACATCATAATTAGCAATAACTCCACAAGTGATTACTTCGCGGCCATAGAGGAAGCAAATATGGAGAAAGACAGAACTATACTCCGCGATTAGGCTGAATTGCAACGGCGTATGTGTAAAAACAGACACAAAGCGGGCGTGGGCGCGTGTGCTGGTGGGTCTAGTTTTAACATATTAAATTGTGACGTGCCTGGCTGTTACAGTCGCAGACGCAAGTGGCTTCATTCCCGCGAAGGACTAGATTTCTCCCATACAATCCGCCTGTATTGGCCACACCGTTACTCGCGGGCGAGATAAACCATTTTTAATCTAGACGCGTCAAAAATGGAAATAAATATGGAGGAATCTATATCATAATCTTTTGCCTATTTTATTTAAAATGTTATCTAAGATACTTAGGTTTAAGTTAAAGTTTCATGCGTTTATTTGTGTTATTCAAGTTATATTATCTAGCATAAAAATTGACAGTAAAATACAAAACAAACCACATAGATTATATAATTACCACTGTTTTTTTATTAAGGTTCCGTACGCCCGAAAAAAAAAACGGTGATACCTTTTCCTATAGGATAACTCACTATGGTTAGAATTTACTGGACTTGAAGTTGAAACAATAATGGCCCGTCTCTATAGATGATTGGGCTTGGTTTCCCTCTTAAAGTGTTTTTTTTCGCAACTTTTGTTCGCCTGAAGGAATAAATCAATACTAGCCTAAAACAATTGAAAAAAGGATATACATATAAGGTTTGATGTTATGTCTCTGATACATATTTTCCTAGAATTTCTTGTACTAAAGTACTTAGAGTGTGACACGCCCGGTAAGCCTGGCGACTGTTTACAATATTCAAACTCGAAGTGCAGTTAGGGCTATCGAATATAGTTATGTTGTAACTAGCGAAACGAATGAAACGAAACCAAATAACCGTCAAAAACGTGTATATGGGCAATATATCATGTCAACCAGTGACATAATAATATATTTATATATAAATAAATATTTTTTGACATTACACACAGCGCCGTCTGGCCCCAAAGTAAGCAAAGCTTGTGATATGGATACCAGACAACGGATACAAATACATATATATTACTTTTTTTGTAAATACATATAAAAACACAAATGTTTATTACATAAATGTTTGACTAGTGCGGGAATCGACCCTACACCATCTGCACAGCAGCCGGACATACTACCAACTAGGCTGCGATGGAGTCCAAACATAAAATACAGTTAGCTTCGGTGTCATATTCATGTAATGTCCCACTGCACCACTTCACCGTCCTTTTGTCACCTGTTTTTCGCAAAGATGTTCTACTTATAGTATTAACTATAAATCATCTACCCTTCAAAGAAGTATTATAACAAAGTAAAAAATTGGAATTTCAATATTAGCTAGACTTTTTACGTATTTTTATAAAAGGAAAGGAATAATGCTCTATAAAAACAAGCATTTCATACTATAATATCACTGCCCTATACTAAGTAGTAGAGGTCAGTGTATAATTTGGTTCTTCTCTCGTTCAAAGACTAGATTATCGTTTTTTTGTAGTCCAAAATGCCATTAGTCTTTGGTACACGTATAAATTTCTGTAACCTAAACATGGACGTGTGATGTAAATAAATCAATTTTAAATATAGTTAAAAATTTAAAGTTAAAAGTTAGTGAAAAGTTTAAATATATTAAAGTTTTTTTAATGAAAATATTATTGAGAGATTCATGCGACTATTGATATTCCAATAACCTGTAAGTTTTCAGATACTGTAATAAGTAATAATTATGAATAAAAATTAAACCAATAAGTATTCCAAACTATAACAAATAAGTAACAATTATGAATAAGAATAAAACCGTCAACAAATTGTTAAACACACACAAACTAGCCAAATACACTTATAAGAATAAAGCGAGGGTCAAACTGGATGCGTGTAAAATTGTAAAATGTAAAATTTTAGTTTTAATAATATATCATAAATAAATATTTATTTCAATTATTAATTTTTAAGTATTTTACAATACATATGAAAAATACACCTAAAAACTCAAGTGCAGTCGACCGCGGGGCAAGGCCCAAGCTACTGGTGGCGGCGGTTAGGGCTGCATACTTACGTTGTTGATTTGGTGTCCGTACCAGTATTTAAAGATGCTCGCGATTATACGTAATAAGCTAATAGCCTCCAATTTTTCCCACAGAACATCTTACGCTACCAGAGCAAATTATGCTCTTTACAGGTTGAGAAAACATATATGCCGAAGTTTTGCGGGTCGTATAATATCGGACGGTATGCTAAAGACACAGTATTGCTATTATTTAGCCACCAAAACGTTTTATAATTTACATTTAGTAATTTTCTATCATTAGCCATTCTCATCGCCACGATTCTAATTGTCACCTTCATAGCAAATTTAAGTTTTGCTTATTTGAACGATTTCTGTAAATAGCTTATAGCGCTTGATAGAGATAAGACGAGTAAATCCATAAGTAAATTAATGAAAATCGTGAATGTCTTCACGGCATCAGTGGCTGATACAATATTTTGAAGTTCTAGAACAAACGAAAGTGACGCGAAAAGCCGCGAAAGTGAAAAATAATCTTTACAGCTATTATTTTTATAATTTAAGTACTGTTCATGAGACTTTATGCTCCTTAAATAATTAGACAGCCAAACAGATGATATCAATAAACAAAACAGGCAATTACCAGTTCAGTATGAGGATCTTAATATAACTTTAGTAATATTTTTTTTTTATAAAACATCCTTAATGCAAATAGGAACTTTAGTGTAATTTTAACTAAGCAGGTAAGTACATGTCTGTGAAGTTAGCACCCCAATTCGCAGCACCCCCGAATTTAGGGTGAGTTCTGGGTCCTTTTACAATAGTTCTAGAGTTCCCGACGGGGTGCAATGATAGTTCTGCCCTTGGGGGGACAGAATT
The DNA here is from genome assembly GCA_946406115.1 of Apoda limacodes. Taxonomy (NCBI): domain Eukaryota; kingdom Metazoa; phylum Arthropoda; class Insecta; order Lepidoptera; family Limacodidae; genus Apoda; species Apoda limacodes. The sequence continues at coordinate 48,373,156 of OX291540.1, forward strand.
AAAAAAAAAAAAAATGGGGTGCTAACTTCATGCCGCACCCCTTTTTCTTCAAAAAATAGTTCTGTATTTTTTTTTAGGTCGTCCTACAATAGTTCTAGAGTTCCTGAAGCATTTCACGAATAGTTCTGCAAAAATTCAAAAGATATGATTTTTTTTCCGAAAATAACATTTTTAAACGACCCAATCCACACACGAGCTAATATAACCGGTCTAATTGGTTAAAATCGACATCAATATGAAAAGACACTCGGTACAAATGTTGAAAGGTATGTTACGTGAGCGAATAGTAAGAGAAATAAATAATATTATTAAAAATCACCATTTGCCAATTTCACGGTTACATAAATTTCTTAAATTATAGGTATCTTGAAATAATCATAACAAAACGAAAGTTCTGATCAGCACCCCGAGAGTTCTGCATCTTATTGCGATTCTTTACTTCAGGGAAACCAAAATATCAGATGTATTTCCAAAAAAACGTTGCACTATTCGCGAAAACTGCATCTAGTGATAAAAGTGGGAGTCGTGCATCTAGAGGCAGTTCTTTCAGAGTTCTGATCAGCACCCCGAGAGTTCTGCACGCGAATGGCACTCCTGAATTCGAAAACAACAAAAAACAGAAGAATTGTTCGGTTTAATTTGCATTGCATGCAAAAAACTGCATCAAAGGAGGTAAATCTTAGTTTTGACTGAGAGGAAGAGAGGTTTTTTCAGAGTTCTGATCAGCACCCCGAGAGTTCTGCATCGTATTGCAGTTCTTTACACCAAACAAACCCAAATACCAGATATATTTGCAAAAACAACGTTGCACTATTCACGAAAACTGCATGTAGTGATAAAAGTTGGAGCATCGCATCTAGAGGCAGTTCTGTCAGAGTTCTGATCAGCACCCCGAGAGTTCTGTACGCGAATAGCACTCTTGCATTCGAAAACAACAAAAGTCAGTAAAATTGTGCGGTTAAATTTGCATTGCATGCAAAAAACTGCATCGAAGGAGGTAAATCTTAGTTTTGACTGAGAGGAAGAGAGGTTTTTTCAGAGTTATGATCAGCACCCCGAGAGTTCTGCATCTTATTGCGGTTCTTTACACCAGAGAAAACAAAATACCAGATATATTTGCAAAAACAACGTTGCACTGTTCGGTAAAACTGCATGTAGTGATAAAAGTGGGAGTATCGCATCTAGAGGCAGTTTTGTCAGAGTTCTGATCAGCACCCCGAGAGTTCTGTACGCGAATAGCACTCTTGCATTCGAAAACAACAAAAGTCAGTAAAATTGTGCGGTTAAATTTGCATTGCATGCAAAAAACTGCATCGAAGGAGGTAAATCTTAGTTTTGACTGAGAGGAAGAGAGGTTTTTTCAGAGTTCTGATCAGCACCCCGAGAGTTCTGCATCTTATTGCGATTCTTTACTCCAGAGAAACCAAAATACCATATATATTTGCAAAAACAACGTTGCACTATTCGCTAAAACTGCATGTAGTGATAAAAGTGGGAGTATCGCATCTAGAGGCAGTTCTGTCAGAGTTCTGATCAGCACCCCGAGAGTTCTGTACGCGAATAGCACTCTTGCATTCCAAAACCAACAAAAGTCAGTAAAATTGTGCGGTTAAATTCGCATTGCATGCAAAAAACTGCATCGAAGGAGGTAAATCTTAGTTTTGACTGAGAGGAAGAGAGGTTTTTTCAGAGTTCTGATCAGCACCCCGAGAGTTCTGCATCTTATTGCGATTCTTTACTCCAGAGAAACCAAAATACCAGATATATTTGCAAAAACAACGTTGCACTATTCGGTAAAACTGCATGTAGTGATAAAAGTGGTAGTATCGCATCTAGAGGCAGTTCTGTCAGAGTTCTGATCAGCACCCCGAGAGTTCTGTACGCGAATAGCACTCTTGCATTCGAAAACAACAAAAGTCAGTAAAATTGTGCGGTTAAATTTGCATTGCATGCAAAAAACTGCATCGAAGGAGGTAAATCTTAGTTTTGACTGAGAGGAAGAGAGGTTTTTTCAGAGTTCTGATCAGCACCCCGAGAGTTCTGCATCTTATTGCGATTCTTTACTCCAGAGAAACCAAAATACCAGATATATTTGCAAAAACAACGTTGCACTATTCGGTAAAACTGCATGTAGTGATAAAAGTGGTAGTATCGCATCTAGAGGCAGTTCTGTCAGAGTTCTGAACAGCACCCCGAGAGTTCTGTACGCGAATAGCACTCTTGCATTCGAAAACAACAAAAGTCAGTAAAATTGTGCGGTTATATCTGGTATTTTGGTTTCTCTGGAGTAAAGAATCGCAATAAGATGCAGAACTCTCGGGGTGCTGATCAGAACTCTGAAAAAACCTCTCTTCCTCTCAGTCAAAACTAAGATTTACCTCCTTCGATGCAGTTTTTTGCATGCAATGCAAATTTAACCGCACAATTTTACTGACTTTTGTTGTTTTGGAATGCAACAGTGCTATTCGCGCCCAGAACTCTCGGGGTGCTGATCAGAACTCTGACAGAACTGCCTCTAGATGCGATACTACCACTTTTATCACTACATGCAGTTTTAGCGAATAGTGCAACGTTGTTTTTGCAAATATATATGGTATTTTGGTTTCTCTGGAGTAAAGAATCGCAATAAGATGCAGAACTCTCGGGGTGCTGATCAGAACTCTGAAAAAACCTCTCTTCCTCTCAGTCAAAACTAAGATTTACCTCCTTCGATGCAGTTTTTTGCATGCAATGCAAATTTAACCGCACAATTTTACTGACTTTTGTTGTTTTCGAATGCAAGAGTGCTATTCGCGTACAGAACTCTCGGGGTGCTGATCAGAACTCTGACAGAACTGCCTCTAGATGCGATACTACCTCTTTTATCACTACATGCAGTTTTAGCGAATAGTGCAACGTTGTTTTTGCAAATATATCTGGTATTTGGGTTTCTTTGGTGTAAAGAACTGCAATAAGATGCAGAACTCTCGGGGTGCTGATCAGAACTCTGAAAAAACCTCTCTTCCTCTCAGTCAAAACTAAGATTTACCTCCTTCGATGCAGTTTTTTGCATGCAATGCAAATTTAACCGCACAATTTTACTGACTTTTGTTGTTTTGGAATGCAAGAGTGCTATTCGCGTACAGAACTCTCGGGGTGCTGATCAGAACTCTGACAGAACTGCCTCTAGATGCGATACTACCACTTTTATCACTACATGCAGTTTTAGCGAATAGTGCAACGTTGTTTTTGCAAATATATATGGTATTTTGGTTTCTCTGGAGTAAAGAATCGCAATAAGATGCAGAACTTTCGGGGTGCTGATCAGAACTCTGAAAAAACCTCTCTTCCTCTCAGTCAAAACTAAGATTTACCTCCTTCGATGCAGTTTTTTGCATGCAATGCAAATTTAACCGAACAATTCTTCTGTTTTTTGTTGTTTTCGAATTCAAGAGTGCCATTCGCGTGCAGAACTCTCGGGGTGCTGATCAGAACTCTGACAGAACTGCCTCTAGATGCGATACTCCCACTTTTATCACTACATGCAGTTTTCGCGAATATTGCAACGTTGTTTTTGCAAATATATCTGGTATTTTGGTTTCTCTGGTGTAAAGAACCGCAATAAGATGCAGAACTCTCGGGGTGCTGATCAGAACTCTGAAAAAAAATTTTTTTCCTCTCAGTCAAAACTAAGATTTATCACCTTGGAAGCAGTTTTTTTTGCATTCTGCAAATTTAACCGAACAATTCTTCTGTTTTTTGTTGTTTTTGAATTCAGGAGTGCCATTCGCGTGCAGAACTCTCGGGGTGCTGATCAGAACTCTGAAAGAACTGCCTCTAGATGCACGACTCCCACTTTTATCACTAGATGCAGTTTTCGCGAATAGTGCAACGTTTTTTTGGAAATACATCTGATATTTTGGTTTCCCTGAAGTAAAGAATCGCAATAAGATGCAGAACTCTCGGGGTGCTGATCAGAACTTTCGTTTTGTTATGATTATTTCAAGATACCTATAATTTAAGAAATTTATGTAACCGTGAAATTGGCAAATGGTGATTTTTAATAATATTATTTATTTCTCTTACTATTCGCTCACGTAACATACCTTTCAACATTTGTACCGAGTGTCTTTTCATATTGATGTCGATTTTAACCAATTAGACCGGTTATATTAGCTCGTGTGTGGATTGGGTCGTTTAAAAATGTTATTTTCGGAAAAAAAATCATATCTTTTGAATTTTTGCAGAACTATTCGTGAAATGCTTCAGGAACTCTAGAACTATTGTAGGACGACCTAAAAAAAAATACAGAACTATTTTTTGAAGAAAAAGGGGTGCGGCATGAAGTTAGCACCCCATTTTTTTTTTTTTTAATTCTGTCCCCCCAAGGGCAGAACTATCATTGCACCCCGTCGGGAACTCTAGAACTATTGTAAAAGGACCCAGAACTCACCCTAAATTCGGGGGTGCTGCGAATTGGGGTGCTAACTTCACAGACATGGTAAGTACTTATCTTTATATTATATTTTACTGTAAAATACCCTCTTTATATATGTAAAAATATATTCACATAGGTGCTTGCTATTAAATAAATTGATTTATCGAAACTTATGGTGATTGTACGTAATTAACCGCGGAGAACTTGTGTCTCAAATCGAGACCACACTGACCAAGGTCTCTGACTGGGGACGGGTAAACTTTGTCCGATTCAACCCTACAAAGACACAAGTGTGAGGATTCACCGCTAAGAAAACCCCATTCACTGTAGTTCCACAATTCCAGAACACTCCCCTCCATCTCCAAGAGCAGTGGGATCCTTGATGTTGACATCTCCAGCGATGTTCAGTTCCGAGATCATTTGCATGACAAGCTGAAGCTAACGTCCAAAAAACTAGGTGTACTCAACAGAGGGAGGCAATACTTCACGTCGGGGCAGAGGTTGCTGCTTTACAAGTCGCAAGTTCAGACCATATGGAGTACTGATGCCATCCCTGGGCGGATGCACTCGGATACCAGCTTGGCCCTTTTGACTCGGTTCAACAAGGGGTGTGAGAATTGTCGACGATCCCAAACTCACTTGCCGTATCGAACTCTAAATTCTGGGGAGAGACTTTGCCTCTCTGTGTGTGTTCTTCCGCTTGTACAATGGGATGTGTTCTGAGGATTAGTTCGAAATGATGCCCACGGCTACTTTCTACTATCGCACCGCTTGCAATCGGCAGGTAATTCATCCTCACACCTTAGAACTTAAACGATCATGTAAAGTAAACTTCCTTCCGCGAACACTCAGTTTGTGTAATGTGCTCCCTGCCAAAGGTTTTCTTCTCGGACTATAATATGGGGTTCTTCAAGGAAGAAGTTATTAGATTTTTGAATTTGATAATTAAATTTAGCACACTGAACTAGTTACACTAAAATAGTGATTTAGAACATTGCTAATGTGTTAAACGCAGGCTTGCTGCTAAGCAGTGTTGCTACTTGTTATTTATTAATTGCAGTGACTGCACTGAGTTAACCAGGCAGATGTGGCCTTCAGACGACTATTAAATAGAACACAATAATTTTCTTAATGCCCAATCTGTTGTTAAGTTATTTTAATAGTAAATGTAATATTAATAAATATATAATTTAAGGATCATTAAATATATGAATTAAGTTCCTATGTTATATTTTGCCCTATGATATTGTAGAATATCATGTCAGGTCAATTCAATGCAGAAGAGGTGATGTATTTGAGATGTTATAGTTGTTTTTTTTCGTCGTCGGGTTGTCGTTCAGCGTAAACGTGTATCGGATTTTCAAAAAAATATAATTATGAAGTGTCTCACAAAATTATCTATTAAAAATAAGCAGTTTTAACATAATTTGACTTGAACAGTGAGAAATAAATTATAACATTACGGTCCTGTGTAAAGCGCTCGAGTAACTTCACTCATTCCCGATTCGACTTTCGTGTTGTGTGGTCGTTTTAGAGCGTCAAGTGCTCTCTCTGTGCTCCGTGCAGTGGTGACTCAGCTGGTGCGCATTCCTATGTGGTGTTTCGCCTTAGCGCTGACTACCTGGAATTTTTGTTTGGTTTATTGCCCGCAATTCTTGGAAAATCGGCCTGAGTGTTGCTTCTCGGCCCGCTGTGAGTGTACTTTCGCGCTTTTCAACGCTCCCATAACGCGAAGTTTATCGAAGCGATACTGTGTGTGTGAGTGTGTATTCTCGTAGTCGCAGAACTACTACGCATAGTGGTGTCCCTTTGCTTGGCTCTTTGACTGACGCTGGTTTGCCCGTCCTGAGCCCGGCTTTGGGTGGATCGCTAGTGTAGTATTTCCGCCTCAGCGGTTCGCCACTCCGCGCATTTTCGCGTTTTAAGTATCGATTGCGTTCTAGTTTGGTAAGGAATCCAATCCGAGTCCTCAAGGGCTGGTGGGTGAGATCGTATAGCTCTTTTCAGAGTTGCGGTCTACCTAAACGTTTGTGAATTAAATAACGTCTCGTTGCTCGGGGGAAAACTAACGGTGACAACGTAACCCCGGCCGTAGGAGTAGGTGATAGGTACACACCAAGCAATCCGTAGCACTGCGGGGCGCTTGGCCACATTTAGGTATTCTTGCTCCTCGCCAGCAATGGTGGGGAGTAAATAGGTACACACCAAGTACACATCGGCCACTCCCGCGATGGCCGAGCAACTTAACGGCTTGTCCCCGGACCAGCTAGGGGCAATCGTGAAAGATCTTGTTCTGCGTCCAGCACAACCGCGCCCCGCCCATCATTCTCATCGCGTTCGCCTTCGTGTTTGCCTCCACGTTCTCGCTCGCGCTCTCCCCGCTCGCGCTCTCTATGCCGCGTCTCGCACTCCCGCGACCCGCGACTCGCTCACCGCAATCTTCGGGCCCCTGTGCCCGCTCACCCCGCCCCCCCCCCCTCCGGTAGCAGATGTGGCCTCTTCTGGGTCAGTCGCTACCCCGTCACCCCCTCCGACCCCAGCCCCCTCAGAGACCGCTGCCTTGTCCCCGGAAGCCGTAATGTCCGCTGAGTCGGCGTTGTCCTCTAATGAGGACGACGAAGGCTTCAAAGTGGTTGGCCTGGGGACCAAAAAGGGCAAGAAGCGGAAGAAGACCGCCAAGTCCAAAAAGGCTTCGGCGGCATCCGCTCAGGAGTCTTCTCCCTCTCTCTCCGATTCAGAGGCAAAACGCCTCAAAGCACCCCTCCTGAGCCAGCCGCCATGGACACAACCCCCACCGCCACCTCTTCGCAGGCCGACTGTCCCACTTTGGGACAGAAGGAAAAAACTCGTCCCCCTGTTGTCATCAAAGACAAAGAGGCCTGGCCTAACATTGCAAACGCTATGAAGGCCAAGCGTATTAACTATACGCACGCCCGCAATGATGCCGAGCGCGGCATCAATGTGCAGGTCCCGACACCGACAGATTTCCGAAATCGGACGGCCTTTCTTACGGCTCAGAAATACGAGTACCATACGTACTCGCTGGCCGAAGAACGCCTGCTCAGGGCAGTTATAAGGGGAGTCCCTAAGGAATTCTCCGAAAAAACTGTCCAGGACGACTTAATCGTCCAAGGCCTCCCAGTTAGGGAAGTACATCGTATGTACAACGGCCGCAACCGATCTGAGTGCTACGACATGGTGCTCGTAGTGCTAGACCACACCAAAGAGGGCAAAGCCATCTTTAATATTAAAGATGTGTGCAGGCTCAAGGGCGTCCGGGTCGAGACTCCGCACAAGCGGTCAAGCCCAGGACAATGCCACCGATGCCACGCACAGCGCAACTGCAAACGCAGACCACGCTGCGAGAAATGTCTGCGCAATCACGTCACTCCGGACTGTGATCGCGATCGCGTTAACGCATCCGACCCGGTCGCTTGCGTACTCTATGGGAGCAAAGGCCACCCTGCGAATTACCGCGGGTGCCCCAAAGCTCCCAAACAGAACCCGCGTAAACCCAAAAGGGGTAATTCGCGCCCCCCTGCCCCCCGCCAACAGGCCCCGCTCGTGCCTGCTCCCCCCCTGCTGTTAACGCCATGAGCCGTCCTCCAGCGCTAATTGACGCAGCAAAGTCTAATGAGACAGAAAAACTTCTGTCTGCTCTCCCCGGGCCCGTCTCAGTCACCCCCTCATGTCCTGGGACATCCCGCGACCCCCGCGCCCAGCGCCTGCGCCAAGTGCTCCCGCACTTCTCGCGCACACGCGCCTTGCCCCCCCACGCCCTTCCTTAGCGCTGCCCCGCAACGCCGCTCACACGGCCGAGCAGCAGCAGCATCTCAGCATTCTCGCTGAGATTTCTTGGGCCTTCGACCCAGCCCATTTTGAGGTCATGTACGCCAAGTACGTACACATCCCCGACCTCAACCAAATGCTCAGCTTCGTGGCTTAGCATCGCGATTTCTTCGCCACCCTCCGCAGGGTGGCCCCCAAACCTTAAAAACCAAAATGGATTGCACAACCGCGCGCGAAAAACCCCGGTCCGTCTCCTTAGGCTATTTTAATGCCAACGATCTTCGAAACCAAAGAGAGGAATTATGGCAATTCCTCTTGTCCCAAAAACCGGACGTCTTCCTCATTCAGGAAACGTTCCTAAAGCCCGCTGTACGCACCCCTTCGATCGCTAACTATCGCACCGTCCGTAATGATAGAACTGCCTCCAATCTCGGAGGCACTCTCATCTATTACAGGCGCACCCTGCATTGCTCCCCTATCGATCCTCCACCACTTACGAACTTAGAAGCATCCGTCTGGTGCTTAGCGATGACCGGCCATTAGCCGATCATCATTGCATCGGTATATCTCTCTCCCTTAAAAGACTTGCTGGAGAGCGACCTTCAGTCGCTCTTAAATTTAGGCGACGCCGTCATTCTTGCCGGCGACCTAGACAGACTCCTTGACGATTTAGTTGACAGACTAAACTTTGACATCATCGCTCCCATGACGCCCACTTACTTTCCCCACAATACTCGGAACAACCCTGACGTACTCGACATAGCACTTCTAAAGACTGTAAGGCTAAGAGAGGTGCTTGACGAACTTGACTCGGACCACCACCCTGTCCTCCTCCGATTAGGTTCCCCTTCGGACTCTCCCCCCGACACTAGAACCGTGACGGACTGGGATAAATTCAGGCAATTGCTCGAAAATCCCAGCTCGCCACATCTAGCTCGCGTTCCCAATATAACTTCTTCCGCGACCGACTTAAACGTAGCTATCGACTCACTCACTAGCCACCTGACCGCCACCGTTGGCGAGTGCTCAAGACAAGTGCCGGTTGGTGATTATCACCACCTAATCCTGCCTCAGCACATCAGCTCGCTAATAACTGAGCGTTCCGCGGCCCGCCGCGCACGCGATCGCGCTCCCACTATCGAAAATAAAGCCCGCTTCAACGACTTACACCGCCGTGTTAGAACCGCTGTAGCTGAGCTTCTTGCCCAACATTTCGGTGATCTAATAGAGAACATTTCTCCTTCTCACCAAGCTTATTGGCACTTGGCCAGAGCTCTAAAATCAGACACCGCAAACTCTCTCCGTCCGTTAACTCGTCCCAACAACGTTCTCGTGTTCGATGACGACGAAAAAGCGGATTGCCTAGCGTCTAGCCTCCAAGCCCAATGTGCCTTAAGCACACAGCCGTTCGATCCCGACCACGTGCGTGAGGTAGACGGCGAAGTGGAGCGCAGAACTTCTCTGCCTCCACAAGACCCCCTGCCCCCTGTCACTGTCAAAGAAGTCAAACAGGTCATCAAAGACCTACGCCCCCGTAAAGCTCCCGGTGCGGACGGTATCTCTAACGGGACTGATGATGCTCAATTACAGGATGCATAGGTAAACCAAATTAAAATGGAAATAACATAAAATTGTACGACTAAAAATTTTTTATTTAAAACATTAATTGTATTTTAGTTTATTTGTATTATTGATAGTGTTTTTAAAATAGTAACTATCGAGTTTCTTGCCGGATTCTTCTCGGTAGAAATCAACAACATTGTGAACCGGCGGGAAGGTGGGACGGTTCAAGAAATAATATTTTATAACTTTGACGATTCAAAAGTGATTGTAAAATCCTTATTTGAATAAACCATTTTGACTTTGACTTTGACTTTGACTTTGATATCCTAAAGCGCCTCACTCTTTCCATTCTCTGCCTTCTAGTAGCTTTCCTTCTCAATGGAAAAATGCAATTGTTATAGGCATTCACAAGCCAGGCATAGCTCGTACTTAGCCGTCCTCCTACCGCCCCATAAGTTTACTAAAGGCCCTTGGTAAACTCAACGAACGTCTCCTCCTCGCTCACTTACGGAACGCTATAGTCTCCAGAGGCATTTTAATAGATGAGCAGTTCGGCTTCCGTGCCAAACACTCATGCGTCCATCAAGTCCTCCGCATCACGGAACATATTCTCACTGACTTTCAACCAGTATTAGGTAAGCCCCGTCACACGGGCGCTGTCTTCTTTAATGTAACGAAAGCTTTCGACAAAGTCTGGCACAACGGTTTAATTTTTAAATTGTACAACTTTCAGTTGCCAGACCGTCTCGTGCTCATCATACGAGACTATTTGTCGAAGCGTAGCTTTCGCTACAAAGTAGAAGGCACTCTCTCTTCTCCCCGTTCCATAGAAGCAGGAGTCCCGCAAGGGTCTGTGCTCGCCCCTATTTTGTACCTTCTGTACACTAACGACATCCCAAAACGATAGGTACCCAATTAGCCCTCTTTGCGGACGATACCGCTATCTATACCACCGATAGGCAAGTGAGTCGAACCACTAAGAGACTCCAACCCGCTATCACCGCACTAGGCGAATGGTTTCGGAAATGGAGAATTGAGGTGAATCCCGACAAAAGCTCTGCCTTTCTCTTTACCTCTGGCTGCTCTCAGCGGCCATCTCCTCTCTCACTCTTCGGTCTTGCCATTCCCTGGCAAAACAAGACCAAATATCTCGGTGTGACCCTAGATAGGCGTTTGAACTTCGCGATCACACCAAAATAGTTAGAGACCGAGCCGCTTTTGTCCTCGGTCGTCTTTATCCTATGATAGGCAAGTACAGTAAGATGTCGCTTAGAAATAAGCTAAATCTTTACACAACTTGCATCCGCCCCATACTAGCTTATAAGCCATAAGCTAGCGTACTCTTTGCGTTGTCTAAGCGCAATATCCACAAACTTCAGACGCTCCAAAACCGCTTTCTCAGATCGGCCTCCGGAGCCTCCTGGTACGTCCGCAATGCGGACCTACACAGAGATTTCGAATTCCCCACGATTCCCCAATATTTCAAAGATCTGGCAGTCCGCTTTTTCGAGCGAACACAAAATCACCCGAATCGATTAATTGTGCAATCCACAACGTACCATCCCCCCGATTAACGGCCCCCAGATGACGATCTCGCTATCCGAATAGCGACAACCCAAGCCAAGGCGTCCCCCGCGGGGAGCCCTTGATCGTTGGGTGCTATATGGGCTGAGGCTCCTTCAGAGTCTCGCCCCAAAAAGTGAAGCAGAACTGCATAGTCAGTTCAAAAAAAAAAAAAAAACTGCACTGCCCTCCCATGCACAGCCTTCGTCCCCGCGAGAGAAAAGGGTTCCTATTTATTTTTACTCCCTAACTCAACCGCAACAAAGCCAGGCCGCTATCGGGCGTTACCACAAATATGAGCGTTTAGAAATCGCCAACCCAGCCGTAACCACAAGCAGCGATTTTTTCGGCAACTACTTCGACTGAGACATTTTATCGTGGATCGCAACCTGATTTGGCAAAAATAACCCAAGCTGACCCAGAACATAATATTACATTACGCTTAAGGCGGAAAAGTCCAGAATGATGATGATGTAAGTCCCAGTTGTTCCGTACTAGAGAGGTATATCGAGTCTAACTAAGCAGCTTATGCAGAATACGCAAGACAGTATAGCTCGTATAGAAAAACAAATAACTGAAACGAAAACATCCAATGCACAACGATACAACTGATTCAGGACAATGTGAATGAAGTTAAGAGACAAGCAAACACCATTGAATCCTCTGGCAGCTGGCTCAGCATGCTGGTCAAGCAAAGAGACACCAAAGGCCAAATTACCCAACTACAAGAAGCAATCTCTCTGATGGAGCAGAAAATAAAAATAATTAAAACCGACCTCATAAATGTAAAATCCACATCAGTGTTACCAAATCTAACCTTCCGAAATCAGCTATGTCTTGGCGAAGAAATAACACAAGAACTACAAAACCGTTACAACAGAGAATAGAACATAATTCTCGTGGGCCTACCGGAAACATCTGCATTTACAGCAGAAGAGAGAATATCTAAAGATGAGCATGAGGTATGAACTATTATATCTTCTGTAAACTAAGATATTCCGAAACTATTTAAAGTCATTAGAATTGGTAAAAATCGCGGCAACAAACTGTGCCTTCATGAACCAAGTATAGCCAAACAACTACTACGTAAGCAAACCAAGTTTCGAGATGGTATTAAAATTTACTCTGACCAGACTCCAGCGCAGCAAACGTACCTTAAAAACCTAAAACAAGAGTTAAAACACCGATAATATATGGTTCCAAAAGATCAAACAATTAAATATATAAATGGAGTACCAACAATAGTAAGTACCACTTCAAAAAACGCCAAGCACTAGACAATTCAGCCAATAACACTACAGTTAACACCAATACTTATGAGATATTAGACACATACGAAAATCTTACTGCTAATAAATCATGCTTAAATTTTCTGTATCTTAACGCTCGTAGCATCTGCTCACAACTCAAGATGTAGTGGAGGAAACAATTACTTATAGATAAGACTTGAAAAATATGCACTTGAAGTTGGACTTGTGTATGACACCGGTGTCACGGATTTCAAACAATTCCTCGAAGCATACGAATTACAGCTAGATACCAGAAAAAGAGGAATAGTTGTTTGTGATTTCAACACGGAGCTATTATCAAAGAACAAAAGGACAAGACAATACAAGCAACGTCTAAAGGAATCTGGACATACGCTTATAAACAAAGTCAACAGGAGATACCATATAAGGTCAGAAACAGTTAAAAAATTAATAATTGATCATGTCAGCACAAATCTAAAAAAGGACAACTTTCACATGATTTTGGTAAACTCCTCATAGTCTGACCACACACAAATATACTTACAAATGAAGAAGATGAAACCACCACCAAAAGTGTTCCAACAATATCAAGACGTCGATTATGCCAAACAAAAAAAAGCCGGACAGCAAGATTAAATAACAATTTTGGAATACTAGAAGAACAGATAAAAAAATGTACAGTAGAGAGCAAAGTAACAAAACCAAAGATTCTTAATAAACCCCAAAAAACTGGATAAATAAAGATATTATAAATGAAATTAACGAGAGAAATGTTTTGTGGGCTAAATTAAAAAACGAAAAAGATGATGTTGACCTAAAACAAGAATTCCTAAAAAATAGAGACCGCGTAGCAAAACTAATCCGAAATACCAAGGAGTCGTACTAATAAAATGAATTTGCTAAATGTACAAACAAGCCAAAGAGAATGTGGATGTGTGAATAATTTAGCTAACAACAAAATTAAACATAATTTCGCTCCTTCAAAACTAGTTGCCAATTCAAAACAAATAACTGATCCTTACGAGATATGTCAAACTTTTAACGTTTATTTCTCAACTATCGGGCCACTCTTGGCAGATGAAATACCGAAATACTACCACTGCAATAATGATTTAGTCTTACCTCAAACTAACACTAAAAATGCAGAATTAAGTACTTTTGAGCAGTGTACTGAAAAATAAATCTCAGATATCATTGACAAACTGAATCCTGACTACAGCGTCGGTTTAGAAGACATTAGCACCAAAGCTATAAAATGTTTAAAGAATTTAATTGCATAGAAATTGACGGACTGTCTCAATCAATTATTATTAGATGGTTCATATCCAAATTCCCTTTGATTAGCAAAAGTAACCCCTATTTATAAATCCGGACCCAAAACTGATGCAGGCAATTCTATCTCGATATTGCCTATTTTATCAAAATTACTTGAAAGAACCTTACACTCCCAATTAGAAAAATACCTAGACCATATTGATTTCATTCTTTGCACGACAATACGGTGTTAGACCTAAGAGCAATACCCTCACTGCAACCATCGATCTAATTACTAAAATCATACAAAACATTGATGAGAGAAACATTGTCCTAGGAAATATTTATCGACCTAAAAAAACCTTTGATACCGTCAGCCATACAGTGCTCATTAAAAAGCTTAAAGCTATTGGTATAACTGGCAAAGCTCTTGAAATTTTAAATCTTACCACGAAAATAGATTTCTAACTGCGATACTGAGAGTAACCCACTGCCAAACTATTTATTTTATTTTGGAACGTCAATCCATGACATAGTTACGCAAGCCCAACATGATTTAGACATCCTATACGACTGGTTCCAGTAAAACCTATTAACCATCAATATCTCAAATGCTTGTTATGTATTATTTAAAGCTCAAAATAAGCCAGAGCCCCGCCACCCACCTTTAACTATCAATAATATCCCTCTCATACAAAAAAGTCAAGAAAAATATCTTGATTTATACGTGGATACTTATCTGTCCTGGAATACCCATATCGATCATATTAAATCTAAACTAGTTTCAGTACAAGGTTCGTTACGCAATATAGTTCGTTGTTTTCCTCTTAACCTACGTTTTAATATTTACAATGCTCTTGTAAAACCGCAAATACAATATTTAATCGAAGTTTGGGGATGAGCGGCAAAAACAAGAATAGCAGAAAATAAATTAATAAAAACGCTTTTTAACTTTCACTATATAACAGAGTCTAAAAATAATTACACAGAAACTAAACTACTAAATGCTAAACAGTTATATATTTACAATATCTGTATCTTCGTTCGAAAAGCTTTTAACAAAAATGTTCATTCAAACACTGTGTTTCAAAACCGTAAAAAGGTTGGTAGCCCCAGCCAGCGGCGGCCGAAATCTCGTCGTGCCAGTGATCTTGCACTGCCGCGAGTCCAAACGAACTATGGCAAAACAATGGTGACGTTTGAAGGAGCGGCACTTTACAATAGTACAATAATAATTTACATATAAAAATGCAGAATCTTTTAATGTTTTCAAAAAACAACTTGCACTTCATATGACTAAAACTGTAGCTGTATGAATTATACCGGTCTGAATAAATGTTAGGTTCCTGTTGAAGTTTGTCAACCTTAACTTAGGCTTGTTTATTTTATTCTACTTTATTTTTTATTTATTTTTTTATTCTTCTTTATTTTTTGTTTACATAGATACTTACCCAAATAATATTATATAATAATATTACCTACTTATAAAAATCTAATCTGTATTGTGACGACGAACAAAGTTAATATTTATAATGTTCTCATGTAAGTGATTGAAATCTTTATGAGAATAAATATCTTTGAACCTAAACCTAAAATCGGAAAATAGTTATTGGTTCTAATGGTGACATCCAATTTACGAACAGAGGATTGAAAAGAGATAAAATATTATCAACAAGGATGGGTTTAACCCGATTGCTGTTGAACTCATATGGATAAATAATAGTCGCAAATACTCAGATGTTATAAGTTTAGCAACTCGGAGACGATATCATAATCTTGCCCAAAAATGTATTAGGCTGTTATATAAATATTGAAATATATAGTTAAGATTTTCATATTAATCTGATGACACAAAACCATGTGTTACTTTGATGAATTTGCCATTTTTCTGGTTTTGTGATAGTTGGAACTTCTAATTAGTGTAAGGTAACTTTTTGTGAAAATGCAAACAAACAGTTTACAGTTTTTAAAATTTCCAACTAAAAACCTATGTGAATTTGCCGCTAAGAAGCAAAATTTGAGTGGGCAGCTAGGAGATGGCACTGAACAAATATTTTTTTTATATGGAGTTGACATTCTTCTTGCCTTGACTATTTGTGCTCTGTGCGAATATCTGTCTTCTTCAAAAAGCTTTGTTTAACTAGGTTGGATTATGACATTAAACACATTAAAGCAGTGAACAGAACGCACCTTTTTTATGGATGTTTTTTTGTATTGTCCTTGCCAATACAATATATTAATCTATGGAAATAAAAACAAAAAAGTTGCACAAAACTGCAAAAAATTTGTTTACGAACTTTTGAAATATTATATTATATTATATAATTTGAAGGAAAAATAATAAAGTCTTATTGCTAAAACTCTGTGATCGAACTTTTTTCGCTATGTGCTACGTAATAATAACCGGGCGCAGTTTAGTTTGGCTGTTGCTGAGTGTGGTTGCATTCATGCTAATTCTGACCGGGATAATGACTCCTAAATGGCTCATGGGACAGCCAATTCTTTTGGATGAAAATAACTTTACCAGCTTTTACGTCCCGAGTGTTGGAATTTATAATCGGTAAGTGTAAGTCGGTAGGTACCGAGACAAATAAAATTAACTGTGGAAATCTGAGCGTAGTGTATCAACCTTCTTGTATCTTTCTTTACAAGTGCTTTTGATGCAGTCCTAATTCAATGGTATGTCATGTATTTAGGTTTACCAGACAGCAGAAATTTTCCTAATTTATCCATAGTATTGGCCTTCTGTCAGGAAAACTGTGAATCTCAATAATGTTAGTAATTTCGGCCAGACCAACTGAAAGCCCTACAAGGAATTCTGTTCTGAATAATTTTAATATATTCATTCCATGTGTTTATTTTTACAATATCCATGTTCCTTCTAAATAGTGTTGCTATTTAATAAACTTCATATTAGCATCAACTACCCATTCCGTCTAAAGCACAGCTGATAGTTCCAGAGGTGCTATAATTCTTGAAAAGTAACAGTTTATAATTCTTTTTTTTTGAAAAATCAAGGTAACAATGGTTACAATTTTTTTTTTCTAGAAAATTTCACTGACAGCAGTCAAAAAGTAGAACAAAATATTTGCCTTCTCATATGAATTTTTTGGTAGTAATAATTTTGTAGCAAATCTGCTGTAACAAAACTAGTAAAGTGAACATTAAATTTACTAACCATTAAATTTAACAAAAGGTAATGAAATGCAAACCACTAACAATTTTGCTACTTAGTAGCTATATGGAACAACCCTAATATAAGTATGGGTTTAGGTTAAATGTCTGGATGTCTTTATTGAAAAGTCAGCAATGTTGTTAGCAAAATATGTAGCCATATATGCATTAAACATGCCTATAATAGGTCATTTTTGTCAATCAATGTCATTTGGTCTATTAATATATTTAGCTCCACCTAGTAGGTCAAAATTGATGTTTCTTAATTTTTTTGACGTGACAACGTCTTATAAATTGGTTTGCCGGGTGACACTTCAAGAAACTGCGTTACGCTCCGCTCACGTTATGCGCTCACAATGAGAGCGAGTGAGAGGCACGCGCCCGCCTAAGAGCGAGAGAGACAGACATAAAATCATTGTCACGTAAAACTTTCGCCCGTATACCGACTTTACAGGCAACCAGTTTTTTAACAGAAAATCTTTTCCCTGATTTTATTTTTTTCCTGTATAAAGGAATCTTCTTGTTTGATACATAAACAGGGGTGTCTTAACCATATGCGGAGCCCGGGTGCGAAAGCCAAAATGTATTTGTCAAAATTTTTGCTGTTTAGACATTGGGCTTTTTTTGTTCAATATTTGACTCTCTCCATTGATCAATGTTTTGCAGAAATTAAAAAATGCTATTGTGTTCTGTAAACAATTCAAATAGCTGGTTTCATTTTACTATTGCCGTGTCACGTAAAGGATTATAAAAATTTACTTTAAAATTTTGTTTGGGATCTAAGAAGGGCTCGTCTACTGCTCCATAATTAAAATGTCTTCTTAAGGGATGTGTTTGAGCAGTTTGGATGAATTCGGTTTGATAGTCTAGTTCCTCAGCAATTAAAACAGATTCAGATATTACCTGCTCAAATGCACTATCCGTGCGACTTATGCTGAGTTTTTTTTTTAGCCATATCAATATCTTGACCGCCTCTGAAATGATTAAGTCTGACTTTTGTAAACTCATACACACATACATACATAAATAACATCACGCCTGTTTTCCAGAGGGGTAGGTAAAGACCAAAGAAAAAAAAAACTTTTGTAAACTCTTACTCACAATATTAATTTTTGACAAAATTTTATAAATAACATAACAAATTAAAAACCAAAGAAAGAGTGCATACTAAAAGAAACCTGTCTGTTAGTCTACCACATCTAATGTAGATAGAATAAATAGGTAACACCATTTAATGTTTACCAGTTTTACATTACGTACCTACTTTTTACAAAAATAAAAGGTTTGTAAACCAAAAAATGTTACCTATAGATACTAACTAAAATCTATAAGAACTTAATTACTAAAGTGAAATATTCATACAACAAGTGTGTTTTTATTTTCAATTTTTTTGCATTTGCTTCATTGTATATGTAGTATAAAGTATACTTGGCACTTGGTCGGCTACAATGATCTTATATGTAAATAAAATAAATAAATAAATATCCGGGGACTATCACACCAAAAATAAATAAAGGTACTAAGATTGTGTAAAATAAGTAAGAAAAATATTTATTACAGTATAAAATAACAATATAAATGTAGGGAACCTCATTCCGGAGGTTGTGGAGTCAACAAATTTCAAAAGATACCGCGCGGCCGACGGCATTGTTTACTCATTAAAACTGGCTGTATGTACTTAAATCCTGACCTTTTCACCAGATTCATTCAGCTACCCTGGTGATCGCCTGGCCCGGCTGGCGCCCCTTAGGGCCCAGCGCCCGGGTGCGGCCGCACCTAGCGCTCCTATGGGAAAGACGCTCTTGTTCATAAACATAAATTATAAGGTGTTATTTGTTATTGGTGATAACACCACATTTTGGACTGGAGCAAAGAGAATATAAGAGTTTTAAGAGTTGGCACTTCCATATAGTCACATTGGCAGCACACCATATATCATGTTACAGCAAAATCAATTTGACCAACATTATAATATAGCTCCTGAGCTATTATTTTGGCACTAGACGCAACCTCCTCCGTCATAACAAAATCATTATAGTATTTGAATAGACTGTTTGTATTTATTTGTTAAGTTTTTTAACTGGCAAGTATGCTAAGTCTCCGTTGGCAACAATAAATTTTTTGCCCTACAACTAAAACCATTGTATTGAGGCAAAATAGAAACTAGCTAAACGGTTTAACAATTATAAAAAATATCACAAAATTTATTAAGATACTAAATATTGATAAATTTAGATTTTTACTTAAGGTCCCACTAGACTAGTAGCAATTAAATAAGTATAAAATTATTCTTTCTAAGCTTGATACTTATTGTCTTCAAATAGATAACTTAAAATTAGGTATATAGATTAAATTCCTAAAACAGTAACTAAACGATTAAATTACATACACATAAATATATCAAACTAGCAGATAAAAATAATAAGGTATTTGAAAAGAAATGTGACAGACAGTTCATAAACCATGGGAGTGATGGCAACACAACAAATATATATTTTAATGCTTCTAAATAATAAATACCTGCCAGTCAAACAGGTTGTTTTTAAAATGTTGTATAATAGTTTCTTATGATTGTTTTTTTTTATTAAGTGAAGCCAGACTCGACTGGAGTTGGTAGCACTATGTGAGCTTTGTCATGGTTGTCTATTTTAATATATAAAATTAAATATAATTTGCTTGTTTAAAATCTTCTACTTGTTTGATTTCTATCATATACTTCTTTATCAATAATTTTTTTATATGATAGTAACTCATATCCAAAAAGTAAATACATACCTAGATAATGTACCCAGTAGATAATGCTGATAATATATGACTTCCATTACAGCCTCTTAAATCTCTACTGTTGGGGCACAGCCTACTCTCACCGAGGGTGAATTGGGCCATAGTCCATATGCAGGCCCAGTGCAGGATTTTTTGACAAATAACTAAATTTGAAAAATCTTAATTGCATTTCAGATGTCTACGTACACGTGACAACTTTACAAATTGTGGTTCATTCTCCTTTTATGGCCTGGCAACTGACTCTAGTGTCTACCCAGCTCCATGGAAAGCGGCAATGTTCTTCTTGTCTTTATGTAAGTATTATTGTGTTCCTTCTCTCAACAGTTTTTATTAATGAGAATAATAGAATTATATAGTATACATAACAACTTATTTGCTGCAAATAAAATTGTCAGTCAGTAGCATGATTTGAAGAAGTACCCATCACATGTTGCATCATTTGAGGCCAGTGCGTGAGTTTAATGTCAACAAAGGACATTTAAAAAAAATTACAAAGTGGATTAAAAATGTTGCACATTTCATGTGTGTTTTTTATGTGCCTAACACTGGAGGCCTTGCTCGGCATTATAGCTTGCACAGTGTGGCTCTTATATTTACAAGGAAATTTAATGATATGTCATAAGATGATAAACCTGAATCGGAATCTATTTACAACTCTTGTAAACATCTCTTCACTTTTGTAAAATGCTCAATTTTTCTACTAATTAACACAAATAATTTTAATACTTATAGGGTAGCTATATGGGATTGACTTTATTGTTACATTCTTTAGTGTACAAATCCTGACCCCATGAATATACTTATGCTTTTGTAATACAAACTAAATTTTCTTGAAATATCTAATTGTGCCGGTAGACTCAGATATTTCAGATATTTGCCAAGTTGTCACAGAAAAATACAGAGATGCTGATAAATGGTTTCTTGTTTAATGACTATTGAGTACACTAATTCTATGGACACTACAAAAACAAAACAACATCTAACCATAAACAACATAGAATTTCATACATATATATATATATATACTATCATTATCATACATATACATAAATATGATACAATACATAAATTTCAAAGTCTAATTAATGTTATCAAACAAAATGAATATTGACAAAATTTTAATGACTTTTGGTAAAGGTACATATGTTAGGAGACATTTTATGTTAATAGGACGAGGGGTATCGCAAGGAAATAGTTCATATAATCAAGACGAAAGCTTTGGGCATTCAAAGAATATGTGATCCATAGTACCATGATGTGGATGCTTCCAAGCAATTTTTACACAAGAAATTATCCCTGCTCCTAAGTTTTTCTAAATGAACTAGAGTACAAGCATGTTCAAAACGAAGGCGACAAATAGTAGCAGTGAGCATTCTATTGTTATCATGATGACAAAAAAACCATGGTTTCGACGGGATATCAGGTTGAATGCCTTCTTTATTATTATGATTACTCCAACTAGCTGTACAAGTACAGTTCTCGCCTTACTGCGCATGCCCTCCTACTAAATTTACCGTATATCCTCTATTTCATGCCAGTATGATTCAAGAGTGGGCTAGCCACCTTTTGCTATGCTCATGGGTTTCTTGTGTGGCTGAGGCTATATTGGCTGAGTGTTATTTTCCCTGTTGAGAATTCTCCCTCTGAACCAAGGAAAGCTGGTAGGATTTGCCTTCATTAAAATTAATTCATATTGCTTTGTTACAAGGTTGTGGGAATGTTGAACACAAAGCTCGCTTATTAGCTATTTCAGAATAATGAATCGGGTCAGTGGTTAGTAAGAAAGATAAATATTTATTTGGTTACATGCTCTTCCCTGTCAAGTTCCCTAAGTGATGCCAATGCGTTACGAATCGCATTGCTTTACGTCTTGGCATTTAAATTTGTAACTCTCATTTGTGTGTTTGTGGTAAATCTGTGAATGCATTAGGACATTACGGACACTTTTGTACAAAGAGCGCTGGCCGTTTTTACCGTCACGCTACTATCAATGACTTGATCCGCAGATCTGTCGCTACTGCTTCAATTCCTGCAATTTTAGAACCATCAGGCATGTTAAGAGACTATGGAAGAAGGCCCCATGGCGCAACAGTAAAACCGTGGATCTTGAGACGTACTCTGGTATGGGATGCTACCTGTGTTGACACACTAGCTCCTTCTTACATCCAGAGTGCTTCTATTGGGGCTGACGCCGAACAAGCACAGTTACGCAAGCATCGTAAATTTTCCTCATTAATAAGTAATAATTACGAGTTGGTGGGTCTTACTGGGGAAAGTTTGGGTCCATGGTCGTCAAACACCAAGGTTATTATAAAAGAGTTATCCAAACGGATAGTCCTTGCATCGGGTGACTACTATAATTACCAATTATCTCGCTCAAAGGCTGTGCATCGCCATTCAGCGACGTAATGCCGCCAGTATATTAGACACCATGCCTAAAAATATACTTAAGAAGAGGTATTCTTATTATAATAAAATTATATATATATATATATATATATATATATATATATATTCTTATTATAATTAAATTAATAATTTATAAAGTAAAAAAATAATTTATTTCAATTTTGGCAGCACAATACACATCAAAGAAATTACCCTACCACTAAAGCTATATATATATATATATATATATGTATATATATATATATATGTATATATATATATATATGTATATATATATATATATATGTATATATATATATATATATATATATATATATATATATATAGCTTATTTTTTATAATATAGGATATAGTAGTTTTACCAGAAAATTTTCCAGAAAACAAACGATGGAAGATTTACTTAGATTTAGATTATATATAACTTTTTGGTAAATTGCATGTGGGGAAAAAAATAAAACAATATAATGCATTTATATTCATGTTATTTATTGTGGAGAAAGATAAGTATAAGATAAAAAAAGATAAATAGATGAACTAATCGGTATTTATAGCGGATCACATCTTATCATTTTGTTTCATGTGAGCGAAAACACTCGCAACGTGATTTATTTATGTATATATTTATGTAATATGTTTTAAAATGTCTTCACAAGCCTGACGTCACGTATATTAAACCGTGTTTAATTGTTTATTTTACCATTTCAGGTGCAGCTCTTCAGTTCTCAACGGTTCTAGTTGGTGTGATGGCGTGCTGCGTGCAGGCAATTTTTAAGAAGAGCGTCATATCCTTAGCAGGAGCTACGCAAGCTTTAGGAGGTAGTTTAAGTCCAAGTTTTCTCTATATAACAATACTAAATAATGACAATGGCTCTTCATTTCGCGTTTCGCGACCAAATTCAATAGTAGAAAGCGGCAATTATTTTTCAGTATTTAGGACTAAAATCGGTGGTGGCCGAAGGGTTTAAATTTCACTTCACGTCCCAAGTGGCGGAGGTTCGAACCTCGGAGTCGGCGTGTGCCAATGAGTATTTTCTTAATTTCTCAAGTACACTGATTTATTTATTCACACCACTGGCTTTTCGGTGAAGGAAAACATCGTGAGGAAACCTTGCATACGTCAAGAAACAAAAAAGACGTATGTGAAGTCCACAATCCGCACTGGGTCCGCGTGTGGACTATGACCCAAATCACCGTCGTTGAGGGTAGGCCGCGCCCCAGCAGTGGGGACGCTTGAAGGCTGGCAATGATTTAGAACTGTTACGCCATCTATTGACGAGTAAGCGACTCGACGACCTACTTCATTGGCCTTAACGTTGGATGTCATCAAAACATTTTTAGGCAAAATATCTTTTCTTATGTTTATTTTAGGCAACTGACTTCCAGCCAAATAAAACATGTATCTGAATGTTATGTCAATAAGTCTCCTTAAGGGGCTTGTTTTAAGTAGATTTGAAATTTGTTAAAAAAATTGTTTCATATAAAAACTTCAATATAAACACTATTTCACCTTAACTGTTTTATTATACATACAACTTATTACGGTTTGCAGGTTTGTTCGGTGTTCTTGGATTATTGCTGTATCCGTGGGGTTGGGGCGCTCCTAGAGTTAAAAGACTGTGTGGTGATAGCGCCGAGCCTTACATTCTTGGTGACTGCTCTATAGGTAAATAACTGCCAAATGTTTTTAATCTTTATATAAGGTCGAAATTTTTGTGCTTACTTACCTGTTTTCTTATCTTAATTTTTGCTCGAAACTTCGTCCGCGTGAAATTCGGTCATCTCCTTGGGATAACTGATCAACTTCATCATCAACAAAAATTATTCTATGTCTCTGTTACTTCAGCTATTCCTGTGCCTAAAATCAAGTTACCTGGTTGCATAATTGTGACGAAAAGAAATAGTGCCGCGTGATTTCAGCCGCGTTAAAACATATAAAAATATTTAAAACTCTTAATCGTGAAATATCTTCCCAACATTTCAAACTGTGGTCTGTGGTGTGAATATAATGTCTTCTCTTCCGGTGACGTAGGCTCGCGTCACTAAGCAGGCAGTTTTAGGGTTTCCTACCCAACACTATGTGTCTGTCTATTAGGGTGGAGTGAATTTGGCAAAAAAAAATTTTTCTTTTCGTTTTTTATCTCCTGTGTCATTCATCGATGACCCTATAGGAAAGTTTCCCCTGTGTAAAAAATTAAACGTCTGCAACTTTATCTTCAGATGGCGCACTTTGAACGTAATTTACAGAAATCTTACATTTTAAGTTTTAAATTTTACCCGCAAATTAAAGTAATTTCGTAAGGTTTTTGTCATAAACATGATATCTTTAAGTTCGTTAAGGTCTTATGTTGCATGTGAGTGCATTGTGTTTAGTTAAAATTTCAGAAATTCGGGCTGAAGATAATTCCACTTTGAGAAAATTTCTTACATATATTCATAAAATATTCCTTTACACACGGAAAGATTTGCGGTGTCCTGTGTTTGGCGATTCACTAAAACTAAGTAGTAGTATATTACTTACGTATTGTGATGTGATTAAATATTACTTGTGTAAGTATAAGAAGCAATATTCTTCAGTTCAATAATGGGAAATACCCTTCAGTCAAAGACTTATGTGAAATAATTGCTTTTAACATTGAAAAAATATAAAACAAAGCGTCTATTCTAAAGATCAATCACCAACAAGTCGTTCACCAAAAAATTTCGCAGTGATACGAAGAAGACAAAGAAGTTCTACGAGGATTTTCAGAGGAAATTGTTTGATACAGACACTTATAAGAGTGTATCGAGAGCAGTATGCAAATATGTATTGAAAGTGCCTGTGGCCTAGGAAAACTTCTTAAAAGACCAAAGAAATTATCGCGAAATGAATATTGGTTCTGTGAATAAGGTGATGATAGAATCTATCCAGCGTAATGAGGTAAGAAAACGAAAGTATGATGAGTTTGTAAAGAAATCTTTCGGTACCTACTCCAAGCCCTTCTTCATCTATCCCAGCGATAGTTTGGGCATCTGACAGTTTTTCTGACACATCTGATGAAGATGAGATTCCCATAATAGATACATCGAGACGATCTGGCAAAGCAACTCAACAGATGAGAGTTGAGCTGCAGTAGAACGGCGCGTCAAGCTCGTAACGAGACTATGCTATCTGTTTGCGGAACAGAAGATAGATACCACTACAGACAGTTTTATTCGTAAAAGGATACAAACCAGGCAAGACATACTACTTTTTAACACCAAATATCAGTATTTCCGTCAAAAAGAAGGTGACTTCTAATTTGAAACCATAAAACATGCCTTTCACTGTATTTTTTTTTTTTTATATTATATAATTGTGTTAGTAACTTTAGTTATTAATATTGTAATATTGGCTTAAATAAAGCTCTGTTTTTATACTAAAAGTGGATTTTTTTTTTAAATATGCAAACCTGATGCGCCACCTCAAGATATTGACTTAGAAAGCTAAAACATTTCGCATGAACACTTTTAAGACTATGGGTCATTGATCGGTAATACAGGAACATAAAAATAAAAAAAATTTTTGCTCTACCCTACTGTCTATATGTCTGTGCGACCGGGCCCTATAGAAACCTGAGACGTTCACAAAATATGTGTTATTATAGCGGATTATTTAACAAATAATAAAAGAAATTAAAAAGGTAAACATCTAAGGGGAACCCACTGTGCGCGAGTCCGACTCGCTCACGACGGATTTTTTCATATTCTGCTCCCACTTCTGTCGGATGATGACGTAATCATTTATTTTTTAGAAGAGGCGCAGTATGTTATCTTACCATTACCATGATTCCAACTATCTGTGCCAAAAATTAGGTAATTGGATGTTCTGTTGCAACGTTTAGGAATCACAAACAGGCTTTCGAATCTATTTAATAGTTAGGATTTGATATTTAATAACATTATACGTTACGTTTAAAAACATTATAGATATACGTTATACGTAGTTCGGGTTATCCCCAAAATATTACCTACTAGTTATTTAACATAGCGGACTGCTGCATAGATACATTTCTAATCTTGCGACGGTCCTACTACTTCTTATTTTATAGCGTCAGCTGAAGCCACTACAGTCATACTTTGCTTAGCCTAAAATGTCCCATTTGTCCATCAATGCTGCGCTCAAATTCTATCCTGCTACTTATCAATTAATATTATGGCGGGGCATTAATAAATTGCGCTCTAATCAGTTTTGCACCTTATGAGGGTCGCCGCAGACACGATACCTTTAGCATCGGCAAGCTCTGTAGCGTGCGAACGCTCTACTCCGCACACTCTCAAATTCCAGTCGCTCGATTTAGTGACAGAGATTTTCACACCACGTTTTAATACTAAGAGATTACAACAAATAGGAGACTTGTCGTTTAAGAATACAAATCAACAATAAAGCTACCTAATGTCTTAAACTAAGCGTCATGTACTTCCAGACCTTCAGCTCAGAAATGAGATTTGGTGATTTTGGATCGATATTTATTTAATTCGAAACATCTTTTCAAAATCATTAAAATTGAGATTATTATTATGACGTAAAGGCAATTCAAAATAACTTCAAATTGCAATACTTAAAATTCAACAACTCCCAGATTTTGATATTTGTATCCGTTATTTTATAATAAATTAAATACTTTACTTTAATTACTTCTAGTTTTTGACAATTTTTGATTTATTTATTCTATATTTCATTTCAATATTTCTTAACACAAAACCTAATATTTTTCAATATGAATAATAATATTTGAGTTATTAATATTTAATGCTTTTTGTCCATACTACGTTCATATGCCGCGTTTTATTCAGAATTCGTCTGGCTTTATGCCCTCTTATTTTAATCTCCTTCTCTTATCTTAAGTAGATATTGGTGATGTTCTGTATATGTGGCCTATTCTAAATAAAACTAAGGGCCCAGTTGCCATAATTTGCTGCAGGCACCGCAAGGGGTTAATCCGGCACTGCAAGTCTGAAAAACGCAATGCAGATTGTAGACGTTGATAAAACGTGATGCACCATCGATGCACACCCAAAATTGCTAAAAGTATCGTGCCTTATATTGGACCAAGGACCTGATATTGAATATAAATTTAGTGGTTTTTTCAACAATTATCGGGTGGTTTGTGTTTGCGCGTACTAAGTCTGACGATGTTTTTTATATTTTATTGTGGTATATTGCAGGTTGGGCTTTATTTGTGACTGCTACGGGGGTTGGCCAAGTGTTTCTAGCAAGTGCCTTGTCAAGAACTGCTGACAAAGCATCCAATTCTGACAAAGTCCAGTTCCAAATAGATGAAGGCAAACAACTTATTTGCTTGGCTTGATTGAATATTCGGCCAATTAATTTATTATTGGTGCAAATGTTTGACAAATTATCCTTGACTGGCGCAAATGGAATGGAGGGGACAACTTATGATTGCTGGAATTAACATTTGACTAAACTCATTTACCTACTTGTTTTGATTGCAAGAATTGTTGCCCCAATAAGGGATTCTAATGATCTATGCTTTTATTATGTAAGTGGTATTTATTTACCTGACGTTTTATTTACAAGGCCTCATTGTGTTAGAATTAATTTTATTTTTACAAATTTTTCGGTGCCATTTTGTAACACCATATTTTAAGTATATATCATATCTTAAATCACTGCCAGAAGCGAATTATAGACCTAGATAATTTGAAAGAATATTTTGTGAGAATATACATAAGAAGATAAGAACTGTACTTAAAAAAAACATAAGAACAATTGACTGATAACACTCCATTTACGTGTATGATACAAAATAATTATATAATTTCAGTCTTTATTACAGCCGAGACTGTCAAAGTAAGCAATTTTTTTTTTCAAATGTATATAAGCTTTAAGAACTTTTCATAGCGTTTTTGAGTAAAGATACTCTAGCCACATGAAGTTCTGGTATTAAACAATGCAGTAAGGGACCATTTGTTAATTACGTAAGGGTCTCAAAGGACTTCATTTAACTAAATGGGGATATTATTTGTTAGATCAAGTTCGTTTTTGTTCAGCTGGCGGCTCGGCTCGGCGTATTTCTAATAATTGCATTTTCATAATAAATAAAAAAGGCTAACTTGCGATTAGATTTAACTCGCCTCAGCTGTGTTGTAGTGGACGCCTAGCTCGCTGCTTAATTTTCACACGTTGATCGTCCTAACGTAATTTATGAACAATTCTTTAGCCAGTCAACCGAACTACGTAAGTTTATATTATTACTATACCTAGGAAAAGTCATTGAAACCTTTACTATGGAAATAATACCCATTGCGGGCAGAAATGACACTTAAATAGTTTCATAATAAACTCACTAAAGGCACGCAAATATGTTTTGTGTGAAGTAAGGCCGAAGCAATAACCGCTACTTGAAACACCCTGATTGGTGTCTTTTCTGTCCGCTATAATGGTAGTAAAGTTCGCAATGACTTTTTATCGTGTGTGTTAAACGAAATGTTACTTAAATCGCACTTTTTCTAAATATCCAAAACCACTGCACACGAGTACACACGGTTATCAGTTAATTTACAAAAATAAGAGGCTATTGAATTTTTTGTGATTTTTTTTCTGCATATAAAATTAAAACCAAAAAACTATATTTTTAGACGAATAAGTTTAAACTACTTTCTTCATTTGCGACCAGTTTTGTCCTAGATAATTATGAGAAATCTTTCGAATTTTAAGACCTATTTCAGTAAGATGACGGTCTTAGTGACACTAGTTATTAATTCTCAAAGAATGTTATTCGTATAATACTCATATTTTGTGCTATGATAGTATTTTTACTGTATCTTATATTGCTAAACTATACCTATAATAATGTATTTTAATATAATTACAAGTATATTTTAAAATGTATTAAAATATTTTTCTATTTTACTAAAAAGAGCCGTGACGTGACATTTGCAAAAATACTGCAAATTTCTCAGCTCGCTTTAAAACACTGCCATTTTGCATTTTTATAAGATAAGGTGAATTCAAAATATACATATTTTTAGTATTTAAAAAAACCCTTGCATAGTAAAAATGCAATTTGAATTCATTGAATTATTATGTACAGAATGCCCTGATATATGAGGAGTTCCACCTAACGTATGATATGCGCAACACAGCAAAAAACGTACAACTCACATTAACTGAGCGCAACCGTACATTATGAACGAATGACAGTCGAGCAATGTTACGTGTCGTTCCTACTATTTATCTGTAGCTAAACGTTATAGTTGTAGGTATGTACGGGTGGGTAGTCTGTTGTGCTCCCTACTGTACTAGGAACTAGAGGAGACACAGCTCTTAACGTCTGCTCTAACAAGTCACTGGCAGGAACAGGCCTTTCCGCGTATGGCACGGTACGTAACGTAGTAACTTATATTTTCATCTGTGGTGTTAACTCTTTTGTATTTCTTTGTATTTCTTTATTATCACCATAGGAAAAGTTTTATGTACACTTGGTTAAGTCAATATTAACAATAATTTTTACATTTTTTACAGAAATTATAAATTACATGTTAAAAATTTAACATAGCACCAAATCGATTAAATAATGTTAAATAGCAACAGAAAAAATAAAAATAAAAATGTAAATATATAAAATGGAAGCTGCTGTAAAGAGGCATTGTTACGTTTGATCATAGCATCTCCTCCGGTGTAAACATAATAGCTCAATGTACGAACAATTGCTATTTTGACGACAGTCGATTATTGCAATGGCGACTTACTCATCTTATCCCTAATACAATTGTACTTTTATTATATTCTATCTATAATAAAAGTGCAATGACGGTTTTTAAAAAAATACGCTATACCAATGTACAGTTAACACAAGGTAAATTAGTTTTTTGTAGTTTTACAAAGATTAGCTGGTCAAACTATTTTTTTGTGAATTGTAAATCGTCATAGAATACATAATTATTGTTTCATATGAACATTTACATTATAAGTTTAGTTTGTAGTAGCTTTTATTCCTCACTAAAATATATCTCGCAAATAGAGAGGTCATTCCCAGTCTATATAAAATTTACCAATTGATATAAACACCTACGCATCAAAGATATAGTGCCATTGGGTAATTTTATTGAAATATAAATATTATTATTTTGATGTAGATAACAAAAGATCATAGATTTTAAATATTATAAAAAGATTAGATATTTATACACTAATGGACATATTTAAATTAACGCTAAAAAATATTAAGAGTATTTATACAATAGAAGTTTTTAAAATTTGTTGAATTCAATCAATTCATTAAATTTTCAATGTCCAAAAACACAAAATATTTGGACTTCCCAAAAAAAAAAAAAAACAAATTAAAAGGCTGTAATATTAGTATCTAAGTACCTTAATTTTAAGAGTTTTGGCTAACGTAATGAAAACAGAATATTGTTCTAAGCACTCTTTTTTCATGATGATTAATTAGTATTGCCTCCTCTTGCTAAATAAACTGCCTTTATTAAATTGTCAAAGAAACTTGATGGCATTAGGGTTGCCATTCTTCAACCAATGCTCTTTTGAGGTCCTTTAGGTTAGCTGGTGCTGGATTTCTTAGTTTAATTTGTTTTCCCAGTTTATCCCAAACATGTTCTATCAGATTCAGGTCTGGCGAGCGTGCTGGTCACACTAAAACTTGGATTCCGACCGCAGTAAGGTACTCCTATACTACCGCCGCAGTGCGAGGACGAGCATTATTGTGCATTAAAAGAAAATTATCCTCGATGAATGCCCAAAAGGCATCACAATCTGGTCTAAAATGTCTGTTACGTATCTTGTTGCAGTCAGGACCCCGTTTTCTACAATGTGTAGCTCCGTACTCCTACACTACTACACCCCTATACCACTACAGCCCCTTCACCATAAGGCTCTCTTCCAACAATGTTGCACTGAGCGTATCTTCCTCCTGGTCATCTTCATAATTTGACCTTTTCACCATTCGACTTCAGGGCTCATAAGTAAAGATTACTTTGTCCTAAGCGTCATCATCGGTGTGAACATACAAGGTTCGGCTGCTCGATGACCTGCGGTGTGAAAAGGCACTCTGGCGAGTAAGTACGCCCCTATACCAGCCGTCTTCAGTTTTCAAAATGTGTTGGTGTTAACGTGACTTGCCGAACTTTCTGTAGCTTGTTTCGTAGCTCGGAAGAAGTAAAAGTGCGGTTTCTGAGAACACTGCTTACATAAATATACAATCTGTGGCCCTTCTCTGTTGTTGCCTTTTTCCTTTACGTCATGTAGTCTCTCCAGTCTGCCACTCGGCAGTCTGGACAGGTCTCGGGCACTCGTAATGTTTGAGCCACTTTATTGTAAGTGTAATCATTTTTAATTAAAGAAACAGCTTTAGGCATCTAAGCAACGCTGAGATCCGGCATTATGACTTAAAATTATCAAATTAAGTTATATTGTCAAAAAAAAACAAAAATAATGTAAAAATTTTTAAACAACAACAAAAACCCGCAATTTTTTACACTACTATAAAATAAGTAAATAAAATTCTACTGAAAATCTTCTATTTTCAAATTCCATAATACTGGTATTTATGTTCAGTACGAAATAAGAAAATATTTTATGTTATTCGGGTTTTTTCTTGCGTTCCTCTAAATGTGTCCATTAGTGTATATTAAAATTTATGCCACAGAAAATATTACATGTATAGTGCAACAAACTTTTTTGACTCTGTGTTCGAAAATCAAATATCGCCATATTGAAATGGTGTGAACCCACAACGACACTAGCGATCTAACATACGAGGCCCCAAGAAGGCAGAAAAGTTTGTTGCACTGTAATATTGAGTTTAAAAAAAACAGTCATTATTTAACATTGAAAGTATTTTAAAATTAATAACTTCTTGTTCTTCCATTCCAAACTTCTGAAAAGACTGAAGGCTAAGATCTGAAATAGATAAAATATAATAAGTGTCACGTAATTAAAACATTTATTTAAAGTTAATTATCATAGTGTAAGATATAATACGCAGACTCTGCCTGTACAGTAGCGACACTGTCCGGCCGAACGCGCTGAAGGCCAAGCTAATAGCATACTAAAAGGATCAGTCTAAGCCTGGAGCCAGTGATATCTTTTACGTATTAGTGGCGCTAGTTGATTACGCAATAGGTTATTTCCTATTTACAAGTATTTATTAGTTTGGATTAGAATTTTTAGTGAAATTATAGAAAAAGTACGTTGTGTTCTAAAATAAATGAGTGATAAAAAAAAACTTGCAGTAGGTTCGACTGCAAGGCAACTCCATAATTTAGAGACAAATTTCGAAAAAAACATCAAAATTAAATTTATTTGAAATCAATACTCAGATCATAATATAAATAAATTTAGAAACATCCTATTTGTCGTTACCTATACCTATACCTATATATATATATATATATATATATATATATATATATATATATATATATATATATATATATATATATATATATATATATATATATATATGTATATATATTTTACCTATAACAACGCTGTAAGTAAAATTTTAATTGTTTGCTAAAATATTGTGTAATTACTAATTCGAAAATTTTTATTTAAATTCTTAGCAAAATCAGAGATTCAGCAAAAACATCCAGTAGGCTCTACAAAAAGGCAACTTCATAGCAATAAGACCCTATGTTTTCTATTACATTATGTAGTGTTGTGATAAAATTATTGTAATATTCTTATATATCTTGTGTTTTTTCATAAAAAATATAAATTTCTACATATTTACATAGAAAAAATGTTTCTATTTTAAGGTCCTAACTTGTTGAACGAGCTAAGCCGAGTATAGTGTAGTTTTACTAATTGTATTTATTGTAACCCAGCCGAAACTTCGGGAAAAAGGTGTTTTATCAAATAACGACGCGTTTATTCCAGTTTTATTTTTAAATTTGTAATGGAACGCGAAAATTTTAAAACTTGATAAGGTTTTCGCTAAGGGCTACATTTTGGGATTTTCAAACAAGGGAGTTATTTGTTATTGGTATTGCAGGAGTCCATAGACTACGGTGACCGCTTGACATTTGGCGAGCCGTAAGCTTGTTTGCCACCTGGATAGTGTAAAATCCTAATACCTTTCCTCTTCGTTCTCCCGCAAAACCTTACGTTGTGTAATGGGCTCCCTGCCGAGGTTTTCTCTAGGAAACACAATATGGGTTTATTCAAGAAGGAAGTCATTAGATTTTGAAAGGGTCGGCAACGCGCGACTGCGAGTAATACCCCTTGAGGTTCGGTGACTCCTTAGCATCAGGCGGGCTGTAAACCCCACCTATATATTTTTATTGGTATTGAAGTCAACTAAAAGAGTGACTAACTGCTGGCCTCTTAAATAAGCTTCAAGTCGCTTAGTGAGCTATGGAAAGAGCTATGCTTTGGATTTTCCTTGCGCGACAAAATCCGAAATGAGGAAATTCGCCGAAGAACCAAAGTTACCGACTTACGAGTAGCTCAAAATGTTAGCAAGCTGAAGTGGCAATGGGCAGGCCACATCGCTCGTGAAACCTACAACCGCGGATGGGAAATAAAGCTTACCGAGTGGCGACCACGGATCGGAAGACGGAGCGTGGGAAAGCCTCCTACCAGGACAGACGACCTGGTTCGAGCCGTAGGAAGCCAATAGTCACGGACGCCTCAGGACCGGTCGCTGTAGATACATGGAGGGGAGGCGTACGTTCAGCAGTGGACATCTTCTAGCTGAAACGACAACGAGGAAAAGGGTAGTTATTACCTAAGCGTTAAATAATCATATAAAAATATATGTTAAAGTGAATCGGAATCAGATTTTTCTCATACAACTATCGGTGCATTAAATATCCATAACTATAAACATTTTACTGCTTGAAATACGTTATTATCATATTATATTGCTATTTATAATTGTCGCAAAATGCAAATTCATACATTTGTTAAATTTAATAAATCCTTTTGTATTTCTAATCACTGGCATTTTATGAAAGAATATGCGTAATAGCGCTTTACGATAATAAACCCGTTTTGACTAGTCAAATGTCTATAGTTAAGGATATTACACTAATACCAACCATTTATTTACCTTTTAACAGCTCGAGCACTTATCAATTAGTGATGTCCTGATGCGTTACCGATTTGATTTCATATCACAACCGACTTCATTAAATAAAGTCGATATTTATAAAATAGTGTCAGTTGAATGAAGATTTAATCAAAGTCAAAGTTGAAATTTCAAAGTTAATTTTTTTTATTCAAATTAGTTTTTTTACAAAAACTTTGAAAACTGTCAATTGCAAAAGTTATGATATAACTTCTATCTTTTGAAATGCGGTTCACAATGTTGATTGCTACCGAGAAGAATCCGGCAAGAAACTCGATAGTAACTCTTTTAGAAAAGATTAGAGGAAGATTAGAAAGAGAACCAGTTTAAAAAAAAAAAATTAAGCTATATAATTTTATATTTTTTCTATTTTAATTTTGTTGATTTAGTCAATTGATATTTAATTTTTGCTCAACGTTTTGTATTGATTGACACAATTAAATCATAGCCTATAGAGTACTTCCCGTTAAGAGGGCGATATAGGCCAGAAATCTAATTTCTGTAATACTAACGTTGTGTATGTAAATGTACTACAAATCATTACACTATGTCATATATTCTATTAGATATATTTCCTTAGTAAATTATTCCATAATGACGCCTTGAACCTTAATTTTTTTTGTATGGGATTTAACGTTTTTACCGTTTTGTCGTTACAGTTTTTTAGTTTTTGCTACAACTTAGAGTCAATAATGCACTAGATATCATTTATTTATTAGAATAGCTAATTATTTAATCAACTTTCATTACAATGAAATGCAATGCTCGCTTTAAAATTTGCACAAGTGTTGAAACAATGGTCACTTCCAGATTTTTTATTGCATTAAATACAATAAATGAAAATAACTCACTAAGGTAATGCACTAGACAAAAGCAAGTTTTATGACATATATTTTTTTCAATTCTTTAAGTACTATAGTTCAGCCACAAAATTTGCACAAAAACGGCGTATTTTCGCGTTCTCGCCTATACCGCAGCCTTAAATCATGAAATTTGGCAAGAAGCAATAAGTCAGATGTTATCTACATCACAAAAAAATATATAAAAAAATAAAAAAATATTAAACAATTATCAATAATCCCGATTCTTAGAATTTTTTTTTCAAAATTGCCGGTTTTTTCTTAATTGCATAAAAAAAAATCATGAATAGGGTATTTTTTTTATTGCTTACATTATTAAAATGTTAATAACACGTTCGATAAATATCTTAATTAATCAATATCTTAAATAGTTATGAAAATATTAAAGATTCCGTGCTCGCGGGTGACGGTGGTGGGAATATTGCTCTTGCTTCCGAGCGCGCCGTCTGCCAAAAAAAAATCATATACAATAAACGGCTACACGGATTTTCATACCCAAACGTTATCTTGTATATAACGGCGACTATACGAATCAATCGTATGTATAACATACATTATGACCTGCAATATTGTCATCATATTGTCTTATTAGTATTTTATTGTAAATTTTTTTTTATTCAGTGCTAACGATGCCTTTGAACTAGAAACTGAAGAAGGCAATTAGTTTTTCATTATTAAAAATGTATAATTAATGTATTTTTTTTCAGTTAATATTAATATTAAGTAAACATTACTACTTAAAACAAGTTTTCCAAGTACACGTTTTAGAGTAAGTAACCAAAAAATCTATATGTTAAATTCAATATGACTTCTGATAACTTCTGCAACACGTATTTTAAAAACAAATTAAGTGATTTCGATGCAGTATTATTTTTGGTTTTAAAATACATGTATCTAAAATAAAAATTAAACTGGAAATATTTTTTTCCAAAAGCAATATGTTAATTTAATTTATTTTTATGATATTATTTTCATATATTAAAAAAAAAAGTATATTATATGAAACATAAAATAACGTTTGGGTATGAAAATCCGTGTAGCCGTTTATTGTATATGATTTTTTTTGGTAGAACGGCGCGCTCGGAAGCAAGAGAAATATTCCCACCACCGCCACCCGCGAGCACGGAATCTTAAATATTTTCATTATAAAATTGACATGCTTTTTTTTTATCGAACGCGATATTAACATCGTAATAATGTTAGCATTTAAAAGAATACCCTATTCATACATTTTTTTTAAACAATTCAGAAAAAACCGGAAATTTTTTAAAAAAAATTTCAAAGAATCGGGATTTTCGACATTTGTTTAATATTTTTTTTTTTTATATTTTTTCTTTGTAGAATAAGAAATTATCTATCTATTGACATATTAATTAGCAAAATCCGTGCATCCGTCAGGCTTGTAGAATTATTTAAAGTTTTATTTTGGGAAGTGGCGCCATCTCTATTCCTAAAGGATAAAACTTTGGGCGCTGCCGGCAAAAACGCTTATTTTGGTCCCTACTATCACTGTGCAAAGCGGCTTGCTTCCATCACAAAGTGCAGCTTTTTTTTCATAACACCCATGACTATAAAGAAAGAGGGGAAGTCGTTGGTGGCCGAGGGGTTTTTATTTCACTTCACGTCCCAAGTGGCGGAGGTTCGAACCCCGGGGCCGGCGTGTACCAATGAGTCCTTTCTTAATTTCTTAAGTACACTGATTCACACCACTGGCTTTTCGGTGAAGGAAAACATCGTGAGGAAACCTGCATACGATGTATGTGAAGTCCACAATCTGCACTGGGCCCGCGTGTGGACTATGGCCCGGGTGATTTGGGCGCTTATGAGGGTAGGCCGTGCCCCAACAGTGGGGACGTATGAAGGATGGCAAGTTAAGTAAAGATGTTCAGATACACCAATATTTTACTTTTACTCTTTAAGGTTATAATTAATGGCAACTATTTTTATAAAGCTTTTATGTAATTCGCTCGGTGGTTACCCTCGTGCAGTAATTTTTTTTTTATTTAATAATATATTTGATTAACTTTTGGTTTTCAGATCGTGCTGCAATTTTACATGTACTTTGGGTTTGCGTTATTATGCAATATTAATAGTTATTTGTTAAAAATCATAATTTTATTTTTATTGCTATATTTTACTAGCTTTTGTGCTAAATTTTGGTTATCGGGATCGGATCGGCATTCCTGTGGCAATTGCTTCATTATAAAAAAGTTAGTAAAAGAATGTTATAATAGTGAAGTTATCCATGTGGAATTCGGATATAGTTACTCTGCGGGAACTTGAATTTAATGGGATAAAAATTAGCCTAATAAAAAGAGAGAGAACTCTCTTTAACTATCCCTTGTCAAATTTTAACTTAATCGGATGATCCGTTGCGACGTGAAGGATGATCAAACAAACAAACTTACTTTCGCATTTATAATATTAAGTATAGGCGGTCTAGGAGAGACCTATACGTACTTCCTGCTAACAGTGCAACAAACTTTTCTAGCCCCGTGTCTGTCGCTAATCGCGTAATTTCACAGCATTTGTATATGGCGACTGCAGGTTTTGATGTTTGGCCACCGAATCAGAAAAGTTTGTTGCACTGCACTGTAATATATTTATTCCGTGTTTTCTTGACAAATTGCCGATTTTCCGGACATGTCTTCTGCTATCTATTCAACAACTTTCTATTGTCTGGTAACACAGCAGTCTTCTTTTCTACCACAAGAAATAAAAATATAGACATACAAAATAGTTATTTTATTCAGTCTCATGATGTACAGTGGCGAGGTGCCAAGATTTTGTAGACAGTGTACCTAAGTACCTACATATTGTTAGTAGATAATTAAATAACTACCTCTAGTTAATTAATTGAGCTTAATTACAAAGTTGTTTCAAGTTGTAACGTCTCCTTAAAAAGGGGTTTAAATAATTAATAAACTACGTCACTCTCCATAACATGTCGCTTGTCCGTCGTGGTGTAGTCGGCCATTTTGATTTCATTTACGTTATATCTATGGGTGCATTTTTAAATATTCTGCATCAAATTTTTTTAGGTACACTTAGTAGAGAATATACTTGTAGCGAGCTTTATATAAAGGAAGTTTTGACATTTGGTCATAAGATACTATGAATTTGGTAAATATGTTCTAAACTTAGGTTAAATAAAAAAGTTCAGTTGTAACCTCTGCAACAACGAAGTAAGGTCCGTTAAAACTACACAATTACACACATATACACACACACACACCCTGACACACACACACCCTTGCCCTTGCCTTGTTAGTCAAGCTATTGGTAAACGAGCCGAATGAAACGTTATCAAAAATATAAAAAAAATCAACTAAAAATAGACGTAAACGGCGAGGTGTAGGGGAAGTACGTACAAAATGACATACAGTTTTGTTTTTGGGTCATAACTCTTTAATGGTAAATCACAGCGCATTCATATTGCACACTAGTAATCTTAGGTTTCATATCTTTGAATTATAATAGATACTTAAAAGATAAACCAACTACAAAAAATAATATTTTTAAATTTAACTGAGATCAACGAAATCCATTTTGTCCATATGCTATGGACAAAATGGCATACCACATACGGACTAAATGACATACACGGCAAAACATATAAAATTACAAGCAAAGCTCACAAATGAACCGCTTGGTTCGTTTAGCAAGAAGCGTGGGCTCAATGCGAACATTTTAAACACCGCAACCAGTCTTCTCCAGGTTTTGATCGCGAATAAAGATCGTTGCAATAAATGCATGAGCAATCCTCTTCGTCATCTTGAGCATAGTTTGGACAATTTTCTTCTCCGATGTCTTCTTGAAATATGGTTTTGGTAACCTTTCGTCTCTTCTTCTCTGAAGGAGCTTTAGGCTCATTTATTGCTTTAATTTCTCCCATATTGGGAGTAGAAGTCAAAACTAAAGAGGTTTGCTGTTTCTTAGGTTTACGTTTGCCTTGTCCACTTACGTAAAGTCCTTGTGGGACAGGAGATATTACTTCAATAGGCACTGCTAAAGTATGGGATGAGGGATGTTCTTCATTACCAATAGATGGGAGATTTTGATTAAATAAGGCCTTGACCAGTGTTTGCTGTTGAATTGTCAGCTGGTTCAGTAGAGTCGGTTGTTGGAACTGTCGTGTCATTATTGTCAGGTGTTACGGCGCAGATTATTTGTTGCTGAGTTTCAGAAGTTAGGAGATCGTTCGTTCCGGGAAGTGACAATAAATCGTCTGGCTGTTGTGTTGAGGGTCCTGCTATGGGAACTGGAATAGGACATATTTGCTTTATTAGGACATTTTATTACTGCGGACTGCTTCTATAGCTTTACGCATTGATTCCTCACTCCAGGATTGACGATCAGTCTTGCGCTTATTGTTAAATCTGTAAAGAAATTAACAGCTGATTAACGAGAAACTGGTATTGGGTACCTACAATGAACTCATTGAGTTCTTATGGACAAAACGACATACCTATGTCATTTTGTCCATTACATATGTATGTCATTTTGTCCATAAAGCGTTATAAAAAAACAAAATTCAACAATAAATGCAAAATGATAATTATTTACGGAAAAAACTATTTGATCGCGACAATAAATACTTAAGGGATGTAATAAACGTAAACAAAAGATAATATTATGAAAAACATAATATTAATACACAAAACTCCCTGCAGTTAAAAAAAAAACGTAACTTACCAAAGTTTATCTTCGGCCATGACACCCAAACGATAGACTGGCGCGAGTTCACGTTTTGACAGGTTAGTATTACCGGCTGGAGTCACGAGATGTAGTTGTCTATGGCGGACTAGAAGCGGCAGAATTTGAAATATCATGCCTGTGTCATTTTGTCCGTATATGTCATTTTGTACGTACTTCCCCTAGTTTTAACCAGCTTCACTTTGTCGTTGCAGAGGTTCCATCTGAACTTTTATATTTGATTTGCAGTTATAGAAAAAATATGTACCTAGGTATGCAGTGCGCCAATTTTCTAT
This sequence comes from Apoda limacodes, assembly GCA_946406115.1. NCBI lineage: Eukaryota > Metazoa > Arthropoda > Insecta > Lepidoptera > Limacodidae > Apoda > Apoda limacodes. The sequence goes on from OX291540.1 coordinate 48,413,281, forward strand.
AAAATTGTTCCTACTATGGGTTGAAAGGATTCTTGTTTTTTATACGAATGGTCTGAAATAACAGTGGTCTATAAAATTTAAACTTTTATTTATCACACTCTATCTATTAAAAAATATTGACACATCAGGTTTCTTTGTAACATCAAATATGTTTTTTCATGAAAAGTACAAATATTACCGCATCATCATACCAGCTTATATTGGTCCACTGCTGGACATAATCTCTGGCGTCCCATTTCTCTCGGTTCTCTGCTTGTCGCATCCAGCCACCCACAGCTACCTTTTTAAGGTCGTCCCACGCTTTGCCCTCTCATACACGGTCCCTACTCTAGGACACGTCTGCTCCATCGGCAATCGGCCCTCCGACAGACGAGGCCAGCCAACTGCCACTTCAGCTTGATAATTCTGCGAGCTATGTCATGTCGGTGACTTTAGTTCTCTTCACCCACACTAAGACAAATTATTTCTTAATTTGTCCAATAAAAGTTATGATTTTCGTGAGAGTTTGGCTTCTGGCCGGTTCCTTTGAATTCTTTAACAGTAAACTGTTACTAATTCTGAAGTGGATTTTTATATTAACGCTTCTCTATAAAAAAATAGTACCGAATAAATCTCTCGCCTTGTTCATCATTCTCAGTATTCAAGTTTTCGGAAAAGAGTCCTAGCATACGTATTTTTAAGGACATATAACCCAAAAGCTTTGTTTAAGTTTATAGGGTCATTAAAAGTGAATTGAAAATTGTGGACGAGGTCCACAAAATATTTCCAGGCCATTTTTTTGCTGATAATTTAGATTTTCCTCAAACTTCTTATTCTTATTAGTTTCATACGTATTTGTGGACCAACAAATATTCTCTCTTTAATTTTTGTCTAAAGTATAAAGATCCACAACCGTATATATATATATAATCTCTTACATTTTTTTCTCTGGCATATTCATATGCAACGGTGGTAAGGTATGACTTTAGGTTCAGGTTCATATTTACCGTTCCTATGCCCTGGAGTAAGTAATTCAAGTTTGGGCGCTTAATAACACTTTTAAATTTAATGGTGTTAATTTTCGACGCTAAAGTACAAAAGGTTATTAAATCCACACAAATAACACAGATGGCATGAAAAAACTTGATATATGACTGGAACAAAAAAATATATTTTTAACAAAAAATTAAAAATAATCAATTACAAATCAAAGAAAATCCGTCCGGGCTGCCATTCGCTGCCCTGAACAATTAAAATTGCGCAGTTTTATGAGGTAACAAATTGTATGTCTGTCTGTGTATTGACAAACGGTGGGACAAACCCAATAGGGTATAAATAAATAACTGTTGTCTTAAATTGATATGTGTGTATATCAACAAGACATTTAATAGTTTTTCTATTGCTATATTTTAATTGAAATTGGTAACAGAAATAACCATGGCAGCCGCGACGGAAGTTTTGTAATTACTTTCAATTTCAATTTCATTCCTTTTAGTCGGGGGTAGGTTCCTATCACAAAAAAAAAAATTTAATTTTTTTGAGATTGAAATCCGCCGAGATTTTTTAAAATAAATAAATTTGTGTAAAGGTTTTCTTTTTTGTAACATTGAAGATGTCCACCTGACCTGACTGACCACCTGGTCAGAAAAGTAGTAGACATAGGCTATATATTAAAGGGAAAAGGACTATTCTGAAACAACGTTTTCTGGGTCAGCTACTTTATAATAAGTTTTATAAGTTGACTTAATTTTTAAAATTCCTATTAAGTACAGAACTCCTTGTGCGCGAATCCCACACGCACTTGACCGTTTTTTTAAAGAATGCTTAAACACAAAATAATCCGAAAATGTTTATGCCTATATGCCTATTCTAATAAAATTACTTTCATCAATCAATTTTATTTTTACATATTTTTGAAACCATTTTTAAATTGTTTAAACCTAAAACTCTTTTGCAGGCACTTTTGTCTTATTATTCAGATGTTAAAGTTGAAACTGCGTTAAAAACTTAAACAGTTTTCTATTTTGACAGTAAATCAATCAAATGTAAACACATATTGTATCTACCCAATGATTACGACTGAAGTAAAGTATCGCTAGGGTTGCCAACCGTGCTCTGAAATAGGGTTTTAAATATGTACATAAAGTTAGCAGAACAACTATCGCAAATCCAAATAAAATAAGTTGCTTAATTTGCCGTGATTTATCCGTGACAAAATAAAATTTGTTGCTTTTTTATTTCTTGAGTTACAGAGTTTTCCACTAACATGAAAAAAATGGGATTTAGAGAAAACCAAATACATAGGTATTTGCCGCTAATTTGCCGTGATTTATCCGTGTATAAATAAAATTTGCCGCTTTTTTATTTCTTGAGTTACAAAGTTTTCTGCTAACTTTACATTAAGTTAGCAGAACACAAACGAAAAAAAATGGGATTTAGAGAAAACCAAATACACAGGAATTTGCCGCTAGTTTGCCGTGTTTTTTCGGTGAAATAATAAAATTTGCCGCTTTTATATTTCTTGAGTTACAGAGTTTTCTGCTAACTTGACGTAAAGTTAGCAGAACACTAACAAAAAAAGGGATTTAGAGAAAACCAAATACACAGGAAGTTGCCGCTAATTAACCGTGATATATCCGTGAAAAAATAAAATTTGCCGCTTTTATATTTCTTGAGTTACAGAGTTTTCTGCTTACTTTGCGTTAAGTTAGCAGAACACAAACGAAAAAAATAAGATTAAAAGAAAACCCGCTTTTATATTTTTAAATTACAAGATTAAACTGCACGCCAAAAAACTTACGCTTAATAAGAGATGGCACGAAATGTACCAACATCAACTCAGAACAATAACTTGGTAATATTATAGATGCATTCAAGAAATAGGATCGTTCATTTTTTACAATTGGGTGCAAATTGCAAATCACTAAAATTAAATGAGCTTGATAAAGTATTATGAGATCAGTTAAAGTACCTAGATTGTAACTCATGGTTTTTATTTTATCTCGCTGATCATGCTTTAATCTCACTGAAATTTATCAGTTGACAAAATTATGGTAATTAAGTAAAAAGAAAAAACCGTGTAACAAAAAAGGTATAAAAGCGACGAACTTAATTTCTTCACGACAAATCACGGAAAATTATGCAATTTATTTAATTTCGATTGGCGGAATTTGTTTTGCTAAAACTTGTGATTAAAAAAAATATAAAAGCGGGTTTTCTCTAAATCCCATTTTTTCGTTAGTTGCCTACAAAAACGTGAAAAAAGAAAAAATCCTATAAAGATAAATGTATAAAAGCGACAAATTTTATTTTTTCACGGATAAATCACGGCAAATTAGCAGCAAATTCCTGTGTATTTGGATTTCTCTAAATCCCATTTTTTTCGTTTGTGTTCTGCTAACTTTACGTAAAATTACTAGAAAACCCTGTAACTCAAAAAATATAAAAGCAGAAAATTATATTGTTTCACGGATAAATCACGGTGAATTAGCGGCAAATGCCTGTGCATTTGGTTTTCTCTAAATCCCATTTTTTTCATTAGTGTTCTGCTAACTTTACGTAAAGTTAGCAGAAGCTCTGTAACTCAAGAAATTTTAAAGCGGCAAATTTTATTTTTTCACAGGTAAATCACGGCAAATTAAGCAACTTATTTTATTTCGGTTTGCGATAGTTGTTCTGCTAACTTTACATACATGTTTTAAATGTATATGTAGGTGTTCTTTGTAAAATGTAATACTAATGGAGTACGCTCAAATATTTTATCATGTATTTTAATAATGTTTTTTAACTATTAACAAGGTTGTATAGCTGTTAACCTTTATCTCTCAATATCGGACGAAATATAAACTTCCTTTATATAAACTCTTGCCTTTTTTAGGAACAAACACTAGTTCAGTTTGTCGGTCACGTCTGATGACAAAAAATATATTTCTAGAATTTAAGCGAATAAATAGGTAATACTTACTCTTTTTTAAAATTTTTATGTACTCTATATTTGCCCTCTTTAAAAACAGTAGTGTTTTACTATGATATAAACAATTTATTACATGTTTCTATGCCACAAAATCAAATAGTATGATTAAGATTATTCATTACCTATTATTATTCTAACAAAAATAATAAAGCAGATATTTTAAAATGTTGTCTTTTATACCCGATAATTAAGATTGCCATACGGATGGAATTGGGAATGTAGTCAAGTGTTAGCCTCCAGATATACTTCATACTTATCTGAAAAAAAGATGGCAACCCTATTAGCTCTAGGGTTGTGACTGTGTGTGTCAAAGTTTGTCTGACATCAATCATAAGTCCTCGATTTTCTTTACAAAGTGAAGTTAAATTAAGTTTAAAAAAGCACTATTAACGGATTTTAGTCAAAACTACTTTTGATCGACGTCCTAAGTCAGAAGTACTTTTGGCTGATTTTTGCAGTTAAAGGTTTTGACTGTAACATATATTATTTGTTTTTTTTACCCATACTACAGTATGTCACAGTCCTTAGTAGACTACAGTATAGGGTTCTTCAAGAAAGAAGTAATAAGATTTTTAAAAGGATGGCAACGCGCGAGTAATAGCCCTGGTGTTGCAAGCGTCCATAGGCTACGGTGACCAAACAAGCTTATGTTCGCCACTTTAGTGGTAGGTATAACAAAAGACATCTTTACGGTTCGGTTTTTTCTGAAGCCCATTTGTTTGTAAGACATTTTTTTTTCAAAGTATGTGAATAAGCTGTTGTAGGTGATCTTTTCAACAACCTTTGAAAATATGGATATCGTTGCCAATGGTCTGAAATGGTATTTTCTTTATCATTTTTTTTGTGAAGTGGTACTAATATAGATATTTTTAGTTTGTCTGAAAAACGCCCTTTTCGATTCACCAATTAATAATAGCACTTAGTATTGGAGCTATATATCTTTTACAACTTTCTTGCATATTTCTTCATATCCTGTACCTACTGTTTGTGTTGTTTAGTGATCTAACAGTCCTAATAACGTCATGTGGTGTCACGGGCTGCACAAATATTGAATCTTGTTTATAAGATGTAACACTACATTTGTGTCCATTTTTCATGGGGACATTATTTACCCTTTCGTGTATGCGTAGAAACAAAAGGTGTTAAATTGCTTCTACTGTTTAATATCCATCCTGTATTCTTTTATCGTCTGTTATAATACTTTTATTTATATTTTTTCTGTAGGGTTATTTGTTTTTATTTGTGGCTGTTTTAATGTAAGCGTCATTTTGTGATTTTTAGGTCAACTTTACTATTTTTTTTCAATTTATTTGAAAATAATTTAACTATATTTTTGTTTTGTTTGCTTCGACATAATCTACTCTTCCATAATAAAGCACGTTGATGATTATGACATAACGTAACATAATGTGATGACGTTAATGATGAAGTTGACGTGAGATTTTCAATTAAAATGATATTTGGCGAGATTTTGCCCTTCCCCTTTAATTTCACGTAATTAATAGATGCCCTGAAATATCATACTAGCCACTGTGTATGTATGTATGTATGTATAGTTATGTCATATACTGTGACTTTTAAATTAAATGTAGATACTTTTATTACAAATGTAAGAACGCAGCGTACCAATCGCGTGTTAGCAAGCCCGCGGTCGGTCACGATTTTATGGATACCATGTTTCAAAATACATACTATCACCTATTCAAAGAATAAAGTTACTTAACGACTTCGACTTCTACAATGTCTGTGCAATTTTATTTTATCATTCAGTAGAGGATGAGACTGAAAAGTCAAAAAATACTTTATAATAAAGCTCGGAGAGAAATATACATTTATTGTTTTAGTGTTATAAACCTACAAGTTTTAGAGTTTTTAGTAATTATTATTTCATCTAATAGCAACACACAGCCGGCGACGGACATATGGATCAAATAAAATTTAGTTACGCAAACAACTCAATGTTTGTGTTACTTTTTATCAATGTTTTTTAACTTTTATTAAACATGTTAATTAATGAAGTGCAACATATTATGTGAAACTTAATACATACATATGAAACATACTATGCGACATTTTTGTTAATGATTATAAATAATTAATTAATTCTTAATAACCTCACTCATCAGTGTCATTTATCCATGCTTAAGTTAAGCTGTAATCAACGTTTTATTTTCCTTTATAGATATATAATTCGAAATAAATTTTAACTTTATTTTAATTTTTTATAAGATTGGAGATTTTATGCCTTTTTTCTTACTTATTATTGTATTTGCAGTAAATATACTTTCCATCACTTAATTGAGTAATAATAATAATTTAACCGTCCTAATCTTTCCTGTACTCGTATGCGAGTTAAATTTCTTCTCTTTTTCACACACGTTTTTCTCAATTTTCTTGATTCATTTCATTTCACTGTCGATTGAACATTTAGTACATAGGAAAGAGCTGTCTTAGCCGCATCCAACTCTTTTTAGGGTTCCGTAGGTAGCTAAACAAGGAATCCCTTTAAGTTTTGTCATGAGTGTTTATCCCTCTGCCCGTCCGTATGTTACAGCATAATAATTCTGCCATCTTGCTGCGATTCTCTTAAAGTTTTTCAGGAAGGAGTCTTGTGGGCGATACGCAAAATAGTCTAAGAGTGGATGTGAAGTTTTGTATGGGACAAGAAAAGTTAAACGCGCCGTTAATACCGCAGGGCAATTAACCCATCAACTACCTAGTGCCCCAAAAACTCCAGAACCTGTAATTAAAACAGCATATTTGGGGGTGTGGCGACTTTTTACTACTGTGCCGCATGCAGTTGAGGTTTTTCCTGAGGCTATGTCAGAAGACTGCTAAAGAACGCCGGATGGCTACCGGATGCTTTGAGGTCTAATTATCAGTATGTAAAATAATGTATTATAACTGTCTATTATTCTGCGTAAATGGCATTTTTTGGCTTTAAAGACAAATGAAGGAGGAAAGAGATATCTTTCATACCAGTCTGTGGCGGCGCGGCAGCTATTCCTGCGCGCTAAAACAAAGTCTTACCCTATTTATGACATTTACTAATCAAAAACCATTTCCATTTTTATAGACATAATATAAACCGCAATAAATGTGTCTGTCTGTGTGTGTGTGTGTGTGTGTGGTTTTTATATAATATTGAGAAATGTTTTTATTAACTAAAATTCTTATTTGAGAACATTTGTATGAAAAACTAGACTCAAAAGCATGTGTAAAAAATCATCTAACAAAAACTTTAAACCTGTACAACTGGCACATTACAGAAAACTAATAGGGATTATTATTCCTAGAATATGTGTGCAAAATTTTATGCTGTTTGACTGGTAGGGTACCTGAATGTCAGTGTCTGTCGCTAGTATCGCGTAAGTTGACAGCATTTTATAAATGGCGACTGTAGTTTTGATATTTGACCACCACGTTAGAAAAGTTTGTTGCAATTTACACATTGATGAACTACATGTACAGTGCAAGAAACTTTTCTGACCCGGTGGTCAAAAATTAAAACTACAGTTGCCATATTAAAATGGTGTGTGCTTACATGACACTAGCGACCATACACCGGGTCAGAAAAGTTTGTTGCACTGTACAATGTTTCTAATTTTTTTTTTATTATCTCAATGTTCTACCACAACATTAACAATTATTTCATTCAGTCTATCATCGAAGGCGTCTTGATAGAGCAGTGGTGAAAGGAAGGCGAGCGCACCCGACTACCATGATATTACCACTGTCACGTTATGACTGTCTCGACGTTGTCCGATATATGAAAGGCGACAATTTAAATGGATATTCGGCTGTGGTTCTACATACATTTTGTGAAAACTAACTTTCGCCTCCGACTTTGTTTGCTTGGATTCTCGAATCTTACTGTGCAAAACAAGCAATTTTATTTTATACCTCTCCACTCCTTTTAAAAGTGTGCATTTAAGCTTTCGCAGTGCATATGTTTATTTTTATGCACGATTCGTTCTGAATTCGACCAATATATCAAAGTGTTAAAACTGTAATGTCTAAAATTTTCATCAATCTCACGAAAATACTGCAGAATTTTAGTGAAATATAAACGTATTTTGGTTTAGAAATTAACGTAGGGTGACAATGATATTTTACTTTATAGGATGTTAATTCCAAGTTTCTTTTTATAGTTCGATTAGAGGTCGCAAAAGGGAATGTTATTCTGTATGATATGTTATGGTAATTTAACCAATCTCAAGCAGATGATTTACGACTTATGGGATATATACTCGTATAATGCTACTTTGGTCACCCAAAGTAGCTGTCACCCATATTATGATGTGGGTATGTATCCAGCCTCTGGTTACCTTTTAGAGGAAGTTAAAAACCGTGACGTTACATATACATACATTGTTTCTTTGTCCTTGGACCGGTCCCTCACGAGGCTTAAAATACTTTAGAGATAGACATCTGGGTTGCATGACAATGCTGCCATGAAGCAGTTCCTTAGAAGGCACAACTTGATTAGTGCTGGGCGGTTTGCCTACGGGAACGTATTCTTTTTGAACTATATTTTGTGGTAAGGATTCAGTACCAGGTTGTCCAGCAAGCTGTAATATCTCTGATGGCGCAAAGTGTTTAACTCAAATTACGTGCTTATTGAATGGATATATGCCACAGGAAGGAATGCCGCTAATGCCATTTGCAGGAGTCGCACTGTTTAAATATGCGTTTCTGAATAGTTTTGCAACATCTTATTGATTTTTAACTGAACTGATACAAGATCTTCTTCTTCTTTCCGCGTGAAAATAGTTTCGAATCGGCCAAGCTTCTTTTTAGCTGAACCCTTCTGTAACATTATATTTTTACCTATGAAAATCGATGATTTTTCGGCGAAAATTATTTTTTGTTACTGGTCCTGCATCAATCACCGTACGCTGCGTGCAATGGTCGATCCTATTACTATCCTTTTCTAGGAATTTCTTACAAAATTTTCCATAAAATTAGCCATAAAATTACTTACAAAATTAGCCATAAAATTCGTCCGGTACCTAAGGACTTAGATCTCGCCCTCTCAGCGAGAGTTAGAAATTCCTAATATAATCCCAAGGTCCGTGATCAGTAACTAAAATTATTTATATAGGTACCAATTTTGTCATGGAATCGGTGAAAGAAAGATAGGTTATCATTCATCACGCTTGCCCAGTGCGGTTTTTGTACTTTAAATTGTTTAATTACGTCTTTTTGACACAGCAGTTCTTCTTTAGATATCCTCAAATAATTATAGCACATGCTCACACTACTCTTATTCACCACACATTTTCTATACTCCGAACATTTATATACAGAACTCGTGAGAACGGCCAAGGAATCGAACCCCTATAATCAACCAATCGGAGCTCAGCAATTAGTAGCCATGGACGGACGGACTGGCTGTCTTTCACTATATGTATTACTAATGCTTTTGCAGTACCTATTGTATATTTAATAGCGTGTTCTGTTGACGGATGTCGACGTGTACTGATTTTTATATAAAGTTAGCTGTGTCTTGTGGTTTCACTCGTGAAAAAACTGATGTGGACATTATATATAATCTTCGAACCACATTTTCTTACCTAGATGATTTGACTCCGCTGACCAACTAGGGATCAAGCTCAATCAAATGAAATGAAATACATAAAAAAAAGGATACTTGTCAAACATAGAATCTCCTCCTTTTGTAAAGCCAGTTATCATTAATTATTTAGTACCTGTACTACCTTATAACGCGATCAAGAGTTTTTAAGGGAAAATATTTTTCCTCGGCTTTAACAGCAGTATTTCATCACGGCGCAACATCGTAGCTTCATTTTTAACAGAGGCTTGAGAAAGAGAAAAACATAAATAGATATTATGAGTCTGTATGTGTAATAGGAAAGGAGTTATTTCTAACCGACTTTGTGATGGTTTTCAATCATTACACAATTATATACCTACTGAAACCTGCGCGCCATGAATGGTTCTGCGAGGGAAAGACTTTTGTGTTTTAATGATGTAAAAATTGCTATAGAGAAAGTATTCATATTTCTGAGTTTAACTACTAGTATATTTCTTATCTTTATAAAATTTAGTTCATTTAGTAGTAGTAGTCATTTGCTTTGTAGGCTTTACTTTAAACATATTAAATAACACTGCTGTAGGTAAACTTATACCTATATTCGTTTGACAGAGCTACCGTGCCTATTCATTACGTAGTCCGGGAAATCGCTAAATTGCTGTTTGCCTCGGTGGATATTTACGCTTCTTCTATCAATCTATAGAGAGAAATGTTTTACAGACTGTAGTGAACTAAAAGAATGACTAAAGAAATATCCAGTGCATACTGATTTAAAAAGTAGTTTAATATGGTTTATAAATTATAAATAAAAATAAATTTGGTATAAAAAATATTTACGCGTGAATACCTTCGCCTCTGAAAGTTTGTATTGTAAGACAAGCCACCACAACAGTCAGTTTCCAAAACAACTGTTGGTCATATATCTACGATACGGTACCTATTATTTGATTGTTTTGAAGTGAATTTGATGAAACGTCTTTGGGCGCTCACTCTACAAAAAGTTAAGACCTGAAAATGATGTAATTTGGGCGACTGAGATCTCAAAAACTGGAAGAAATACAACAAGGTGAAGCAAATCGCCTTAAAGTTAGTTCTTTCTACTTGCTAAAACAATATACCCGAGAGTCGTAAATTAGACCTTCGAAGAGGGAGGCAATAGAAGTCTAAAATAGGTGCGTCATTATTTTCGATTCCGCTAGAATAGCTCTAGAAGTATGAGACAGATTTACATAAGTATATTATTATTATTCACGGAAACGAAGAAATGTAACGTCTGATTTCGAAGAAAAGACTGCGAAACAGGTCATATAATGATACACATATGTATAGGCGATTGAACAACCGCGCTTTCAACTGCAAAATCGCTATTGATTGGCGAAAGATTTCAAACTTGGGCCAGGAGAATGGAAGACATAGTTAGTTAGTTAGTTAGTTTGACTTATGTTTTCCGCACTTAGCCTCATAATAGGGCCATTGTACGTAGGTAACCAATACCTGTCATTGGTTACTCATACCATCCCAGCTCCATCCAAAAGTTAAGGAGGCATCTGATGTTATTCAGCGCCTCTCTCATGGTTTGTGGATTCTTAAGGAGTTTTGTCCGTTGGTCGCTCACGCTTTTGCAATGAAGAACCACGTGAGACGGTGTCTCCTCGGCTTCCATACAACCCCTGCATAGAGGACATAGTATCGATTTCATCTCCAAAGTTCCGCGGCCGTGGCTCCGACACAGCCCATCTACGTTTCTTTTATATTAAATTTGTAATCTGTTAAATCTAAAGGCTTAAAAATTATGACTACTGTGGTAGACCAACAAGCAATTAATAAAAACTGGTGATTGCTAGTCGGGCTCCTGCATTCTGTAGTTGTACCGAACCATCAGTGCCCGCACGCACGCACTCGCTCTTGGGGGTCTTCCATATACTTATTGCGTCATTTAAAATAAGGTAGGGGTTTATGATCTTAAGATGATGGTAGATGACGTAAAAGTTCTATTCAAAATTGATGTCTTCCTTGCAGATCTGGGATGACTTCAAAATACTCATATTCAACATGTTACATAATAAATATAAATGGAATTGATGCAAATGTAAGTACTTTTTAACTCAAGTGACAGATTTGAGTAGCATAACTTGTGGTGTTAAAAAGACAAAGTTCGTGCAGTTGCATACAATGCTTTTTCATACGAGCAGGAAAAATATATGACAATTATAAAAATGTAATGTAGTACCTTGTCTATTTTTGTTGAATTTAGTGATACCTATCAAAATTTTGGTGGCACGGCATGGTATTAAACAGACCTGGAAAAATTTTTACCCTGCTTACATTACTGTTACATGACATTATTTATTTTTTCAATGCATGCATATGTATAGGTAATAATAAAAATTTATAATTTTATATTTGTGGAAATTACACACAGCGCCATCTGGGCCCAAATTAAGCAAAGCTTGTGTTATGGGTATCAGACAACGGATACAGATACATATATATTACTTTTTTTTTTTTTGTAAGTACATGAATATTATACATAAATACACCCAGACTCAAGACAAACACAAATGTTTTTACTCGACTACCGAAGGAGGGTAATGATTTTCCAGCGTATACCTATGTATGTATGTCTATTTCTTTAGCACGCTTTGAACTCTAAACAGTTTATTGAATTTTAACATAAGCGTTGTGTTTAGGTTCGGCTTAATTAAGTGTACAAAATTTAAATTTGGCGTCTGCAAAAAAAAAATAGGATACTATTTCAATGTACTAATTTCTCATTTCCTTTTGCTTTCCGATTGATATTTATTCAATGCAGTCCGTTTTTTAGTAATTTACCTTGTTTTGAAATTAAATTTTGTGTTATCGCACCTCTTTTTAGTAAACTTACTTGTTGCTCGTGCTTTAATGTTGCAAGTACAAACTTTACGCAACGACTTGCTTAAAAGACTAATGTACCTATCAAAATATGTAATATAATCAACGGATGTTTATTCATTGATGACGGAGTAAAAATAAATTTTCAAACTTAAAAATTTTAATGGTGTACTTGATCGTGTGAAATTCTGTGACCGCTACTTAAGAGGGGGCAATGTTGAGTAAATCAACGTCAAATACATATTAAAGAAAATATATATACTACATTATGATTTCAAGGTCAGATATTACCTCTAGTTATATAAAACTTGTCTTACTTTATGACCACTCTTAGTACAAGTTCTATAAATGAAAATAAACTGCCATTTGTACAATAAGATTTTTTTCTCAGAGCCAACTAACACTTTTGACAACTTTTTTGGATGAAATAAATTTATGTTCTCAAAAAGGGGTAAATAAACAGTGGAGGTTCGTACAATGAGTATTATGTAATATAAGAGCTAAGTATACATAGATAGATGGTCAATGTATAAGAGTAAAAAACTTAGAGTTTATACAGGTATTAAAGATTATCTGATCTCATACAGCCTTGCTAATATTGAAAAGGGATAATAGATAGGGTATTTTAACGTACTTTATATACTTATGTTAAAGATTATTAAGTGCATCTCCATGACTCTATTATATACAATATGACTCTATTTTAGAGTGCCCCGGCAATCCTACACAACACGTCAAGACTTTCGCGGTATTATATTCGCTTTTTATCATCACTTTTTTTTATTTGGAGCCAAAAAACTCTGGATTTCAAATGTCGACAGATAACGATTTTAGAGAAACAAAAAACCTAAAAAAGGGCGAAAGTTTTGTAGAAATGTGCAGTTAATTGTAACTAATTCGAGGCCCGAGGCCAGCAATTACCCGAAGAATTGAACCGACACGATCCCGTGGATCCATAACTCAACTGTTTCTTGACGTGATTTATTTCGTATCAGCGATGGATAATAATGTAAAATCGTTATCTCTTTTGGACTATATACTTTTGTGGTGGTGTTACATTATTATAACGAGCGTATGAAGTTAGCAATAGCGGGACATGGGTATGCAGTGCAACAAACTTTTCTGTCTTACGGTGTTTGGTGGCTGTATACTTTAACCAAATTTAGGATGGGCAGAGCCGCTGGCAAAAGCTAGTATAGGCTTAATTTCAATGATGTTCTCTTACGAAAACAAGAAGCTAATTAGAATTATATATTCTTAAAATGTTTTCAAGTAAACGTAGACGTTTTTGGCAGAAATAACAATCACAACTTACCTACAGACATAATTTCACAAACAATACAAAACATTCTAAAAATATTTTCTAAATAGCTTCTTTTTCACCGTAGCGCAACTATTGAGCCGAATTTTTGATGGTGAGTGTCAATAGATATGTTGGTATGGTCCGGTGACATAGGTTATGGGACTTCATATTAAATCCAACATGGCGGATATAGTTTGCATTATCTCTACCCAATAAAAAAACATTTACAAAATATGTCGTGTTTGGTATCGAAAAATCTTGGGCATTCCAAATATATAAATATTCCACATGTTTTTCAAAATTTAAAAAAAATAAGCTAAACGTGTCGTGTAGTCTATGATATAAATTGGGTAGTCATGTAGTAGTTTTTAAACTTCCGCTTGTTTTCATATTCTTGAAAAACGCTTTGCACGAATAGAAATTTAAAAGATATGGCGGCGCTGCTGCTTACTATAGCAGTAAGTAGTTGTTGTGATAAGGAAGTGGAACAGTGTCGAAAAGCAAAAGGGAGCTTATTGTGAACAGTCGGGAGCTATTCGGACTCCGGAGTTCCAGACAAAAATGTAAGGCAGTCTTGCTTACCTCTCGAAACCCGTAAATTTACTTGCGTACATTTCCTCTTGAATTCCAGAGTCCAAATAGCTCGAGACAGTTTAAAATAAGGTGCCTGATCAGGGAGCTTTGATTTGATTTTAATTGGGAAAATCTCGAGTAAGCCAGACTCTGGAATTCGAGTGAAAAATGTATGTAAGTAGGTCTTACCATCTGAGACCCGTGTACTTGTGTACCGTGTACAGATATCGTACACCTGGAAGTGGCTCAGCATCTACACAACAGTTTGGCAACAAATGGACATAATTTTGAACTAAATCACTTCGAAATCAAGTCTAAGGGGCTGCACACCTGTTACCAATCAGCCATACAGGAACCAAACTTACTTCTCGACACCTTCGTAAAAAGAAGTTCCTCTAAAACCGCACTAAAACTGTGACTAGGAGGTGAGAATGATGTCCCTGCTGATAGCTCGCGGTACCGGGGTACAAAGTGGATATGACCGTAATTTCGAACAATTTCTCAGAATACAATCCATTATTTATCCAAGTGGCGTGTTTACAAATACTTACTTCTTCATGTTAACTTTTTGGTTAGGTTTGGTTTGGTTATGCTTTAGTTCATTAATTATGTTAGGGTCCCGTGGAGGAGGAGCTCAAAAATCTCCAGATGGCTTAACCTTGGAGAAGGCAGTAAGAGTTTTTCTTATGTAATATTTTACCAATTGTCGAAATTCGCCTGGGACTGAACTCTAAGTTCAGCAGACGCTAAAAAATATACAGTATACCTAAGAGTGTGGCAGATTTTTTATTTATTCACATATGTATATATTTTATTTTAGGTAAAATATTGTGTTAGCTTGGGAAGATTGAGTTTCAGAAATCTTATGTGTCCTTACATGAGGGTAGCGGAAGTAGAAAATGGCGACAATTGTCCTTACGAAACTTACCATCTCGTTTTTTCGCGGCAAAGAGATTTCCCATAGCGGATCGGCTTTCTCTTATATAAGCTATGGGCCAAATTACTATCAGTGATCCGATGAGGTGTTAAGGCCGATTGACAAAATTTTCCTTTAGCAGCTTTAGGAGTGATTTCAAAACTGGTCCTAGAGGGGTGGGTACAAAGATGACTTATACGGGTGGGTAGCTTACAAGTAGGCCACCAATTCTGCCAATGAATTCAAACTAAGCATTGGCTCTTCGCCCCTAGTGATTGTTTATGTAAGCTAAATAATATAGGTATCTATATAAATCTTTAAACATACAAAACAATTATCTTTAATCATAGTTTTGTGTAGTAAAATGGATATATATAATAAAAAGTAGAATCCGCGTGTGTGTACACTGAATATATTTGCCAAAAATTGTGAGGGAACTATAAAAGAAGAGTCTCAAAACACAAAAAACCATTTTTTAAATTTTTTTCTATGTCTGCATGTTCACGGTAATCTCCAAAACTGCTGAACATTTGTATGCGGTTTTTAGGTTAGTTATCAAGCACCTATCATTTATTAGTTTTCGACACACTTCAAAAATTCATCACTTCTGGTTTGGGTGGTCGGTCAATTTGCGACACCACGGTTTTTAGGGTTCCGTAGCCAAATGGCAAAAACGTCCGTCCGTATGTCACAGCCTTATAATTCTGCCGTTTTTTTAAAATTAAAATCGTATTGTTCGACATGGCTTTAAAATACAATTATAGATTCTTAAGTTTTTTTTTCATTATGTATATTTCTCGGGTTTTGGGGCTTTAAAAGTTAAAAAAATTGTGACCCGTCTCTAACTTTTAAGCCGCAATATTTATCGCTTAGTTTCAATACAACCACGAAAAACAGTTTGGACGAAATCCTTTCATAGGTTTTTTAAATAATTGCAATAATTCTTATTCTATGGAACTCTAACTTAATGCGTGTATAACACGCACTTGGCCTGTTTATTTTATGTATAGTATTATAATACATAGTATTATGTGTCACAGAGCTTAAATAAAATTTCCACTGAATATCAGGGCTGTGGCAGATAACCGCTGAAACCGCTTTTGAAGGGCCGCTAATATTGTATTATTTTTATTCGCTATTCGACAACAGATGGCGCTCTTTGAAGTTCACGGAAATTTGAAATTGTAGTGACAGTGTAACTCTTAAAAACACTGATAATAAAATTACATTATATTTAGCTTACATTAAGTCCAGAAATTTGACAATATAAAACAAGGGTCTTCAATTTCGTAACCTGTAAAAGCCAGGTTGTTCAGTCGCGTGGCCAATAGCTCGACATTGTCTGCCAATTCGCATTGGGTCAGCGAGTTAGACTATGGCCTAAGCACCTTTTCTTCAAGGAGAGGTCCAGTGCCCCTATAACAAGGACGAATAACAGTTGAGGTAACTGTATCAAGAAGGAATAGGGAATCTACATAAGTATTTATACCCATCTACTATACCTAAGTTAATAAATATATTTCTACGTATTTGGTCTTTCGCTCACCACATTTCACACAAAAACAAAGACAAAAGGGAAAAAAGATAAAAGAAAAGTAAGAACAAATAAAAGTGAAGTAAGGCGAGGCCAGAGGGGGACTTACCCCAGGACAGTAATTGCGACCAGTCACGCGAACTGCACACGCAATCGCAAAGCCTCCACGAATATTGATGTTAGGTTTCTTAAGAGGCACCATCACAAAACCCTAGTAGGCAGGTACACACAGGTGCATCTTTAAATTGATTTCGTAAAATAAGATTTGTTGAAGGATTAGGTTACCAAGAATATTATTAACTAGCATTTGTCCGCAGCTACGCTTGCGCTAAATTTAGTTATCGGTGTGGGATACCTGCGGTAACTCCATGATTTTAGTAAAGAAGTTTGCTATAGCAAGCTTGGCTGTAGATATAGTTCGTCCACGTTGAATTCGGTTATTATTCTTCCTGCAAGAATTTTTCTTTTCGGGATAAGTCGTTTTTTTTTCTCTTCAACTGTCTATGTGTCAAATTCATGCTTTTAATTGGATGCCATACAAACATAACATACAAAAACTTTTAAAGTATATATCTACCTATTACATATTATTATGTTTTATGTAATTTCAAACAAAAATAATAAAAAACTCTATCTATATATACCAACTAATACCATAGTCATAGTATAAAAAAACTTTATTTATGCCATAGCATAAGAAATAATACGCAAACTTAGTAGTACTATACTAATAATGCAAAAAGCTGTTACTATCGCATACGCATAGTAAGTAGGTTTCTAGTTTGTAATCTCATCCATGCGTTGGTAGCTTGAATCAGTGAGTCCAGCTCATAACGGATCCCTTTGTACGCGCTCCTTTCTGGACCTTCTGCTGACTACACGTCCGGCCGGATATTCCGTCTCAGTGGATGCGCCTTTTGGCTCCTCGGACCAATGTATCGTTCGGACTCTAGTGTCATGCACACAACCCGATCCATCTGGGCCAACTTCGTCGTTACCATCACAGCGAAAGACCGATGGTGACTTAGCCCATAGTACAAAAGACAAAAGCCGATCTACTAGGTAGTCTCTTTGCCTCTAACTCGAATATGAACGCCGAAAGCGCTGTATCAACTACTATACCGTGGTGCGACAAGACCATGTCGGAAATCTCCATAACACAGCGGGAGGTCCGGCGTGCGTTACTTTCTCTAGACGTTCATAAGTCGAGTGGTCAGACGGTATACCAGCAGTGGTGCTTAAACAGTGTGCACCTGAGTTATGTCCTGTACTCACGCGCCACTTGACGCTTTCTACCACACTAGGCAATTTCCGTCTTCATTCGCAAGACTGCGAATGTGCATCCGGTGCCCAAAAAGGGCAGATTAATTGAATTATAGGCCTATCGCTACTACCTCTCTCCTCTTCAAGGTGATGTAGCGTGTGATCACCACACAGCTGCTAAGATACCTAGAAGAACACGACCTAGTCAGTGACCGCCAATATGGCTTTCGCCACGGTCGCTCCACTGGTGACCTTCTAGTGTATCTCACACACCGATGGGCCATTGAAAGTTAAGGGGAGGCATTCGCATGTAGCCTGGACATAGTGAAGGCGTTCGATTGGGTCTTGCACCGGGGTCTTCTATCGAAATTGCCATCTTACAGAGTGCCCGAGGGTTTGTGCAAATAGGTGGCTAGCTTTTTGTCCAGAAGACGCATACGAGCCGTAGTTGACAGTAGTTGCTCTGATAGCATGGACATAAATGCTGGTGTTCCGCAAGGTTCTTTGCTGTCTCCTGCGCTGTTTTTACTGCATATCAAGGTCATTTTGGACATGAACAACATATATTGCTATGCAGATGGCAGTACTGGAGACGCTTATTACACGGGTCGTGCAAACATCCCTCGTCCCGTTGTGGAGGAAAAGGGCTCAGACTGGGGACGGGAAAACTTGGTCCGATTCAACCCTACAAAGACATAATTCTGCGCGTTCACCGCTAAGAAAACCTATACACTGTTATCCCACAATTCCAGAACACTCTCCTCACCATCTCCAAGAGCATTGGATCCTTGGTGTTTACATCTCCAGAAATGTTCAGTTCTAAGATCATTTACAAGACAAGGTGAAACTAGCGTCCAAAAAATTTGGTGTACTCAACAGAGCCAAGCAGTACTTCACGTCGGGGCGGAGGTTGCTGCTTATCAAGTCGCAAGTTCGGCCCCATATGAAGTACTGCTGCCATTTTTGGGCGGGTGCATCCGGATACCAGCTTGACCCTTTGGCTTGATTCAACGACGGGCTGTGAGAATTGTCGACGATCCCAAACTCACTTGCCGTATTGAGCCCTTAAGTCTGAGGAGAGACTGCCTCCCTGTGTATGTTCTACTGCTTATACAATGTTCATCAATTCAATGTATTTTGAGGAGTTGTTCATAACGATGCCCACCGGTACTTTCTACCATTGCACCGCACGCCATCAGCATGGAATTCGTTCTCACACTTTAACACTGAATTGGTCGCGTACAGTGCCATTTCAAAGAAACTTCCGTCCGCAAACGCTTGGGGACTTTTATTATAATAATAATAGTTACCGACATAGCTTGCAAAATTAGCAAGCTCAAGTAGCAGTGGGCTGGCCACGTGTAGGGTTACTCGTCCGTAATTGGCCGGACATGTCCGGATATTCGGCCTTGTGTCCGAACTTTTGACTTTTGCAGCACTTTCTACGAATGAAAAAAGTTCGATTAGTTAATCAGTCTCACTGATAAATAAATATTTTGGACATTACACACAGCGTCATTTGGCCCCAAAGTTAGCAAAGCTTGTGTTATGGATACCAGACAAACGGATACACATAAATTACTTTATTTTTGTTAATACATGCATATCATAGATAAATACACCCAGACTCAAGACAAATACAAATGTTTATCATATAAATGTTTGTCCAGTATGGAGATCCAACTCATACCCTCTGCACAGCAGCTGGCCAAACCACCGACTAGGCTGCGAGGGAGTAAATGAGTGTCATGAGAGAGTCATGAGCTTTATGACTCATGTCAACTTATATTTCAATCTTTTAACATAAAATAGTATCTTTTTAATAATTTATTTGATTATGTGACTATGTCCGGACTTTTTTAAGATTGTCATGTTTTTTGTCAGGACTTTTAAAATATTGAAATGGTAACCCTAGTCACGTGTGTTGCAGGACCGATGGCTGGTGTAGCAGACGTATCCTAGAGCGGAGACTGTAAACGGGAAGGCGAAGCGTGGGACGCCCTCCAGCCTGGTGCACAGATGACCTTAAAAGGGTGACCGGTGGTGGCTGGTTGCGGAAGGCAGAGGACCGGGAGAAATAGTGTGTTATAAAGGAGGCTTATGCCCAGCAGTGCACCAATATAAGCTGATATGATGATGATGAATATTTTTTATATTATTGTTATTAATAGATAAAGAGAGAGAGAGCGGATTCTGTTTGTTTATATGTGGAGGGTAATCTCCGGAACCACTGCACCTAATTTTTTCTTAAAGTTATATTATTCCAGATGGATATAGGCTATATGGGGAAGGTACTGGACTGAAAAAAACGCTCGTTGTGCCTGACCTTAGTTCAGATACATTGTTGTGAGAAGCGGCGATGGGCTCTCAGTTGTTACGCAGCTCTGAACTTGTAAAGAAGAAAGGCTGACATTTTGTTGTGGATGTGTAGCCAGTTATTATTGAGGGGATTGAAACTGACATTATACATTTAATCATGAGGAAATTCTCTGTTGTACCAAGTGATACCGTTACTCAGGTTACAAGTGCAGTGAATGTGGGAAGTGGTTATTAAGGTTTTATTGTAGCGTTTGGGACGCGGTAATGTAAAGACGATAATGTGTGCAGCGAATTGTAACGAGCTACAATTGTAACGAGCTACAAGGCAGCACGAAATAAGTAATACTTCAGTACTAATGTGTCTATACACATTCGATTCATACTTACTAGTCAGATTTTTCAACAGTCTTCTTCGTGACCAAAATATCAGAACAAATTGAAATTGAACAAACAATGAAAATTGACGCTCGCTGGTAATCATAAATTTTTTTTAGCTATAAAGACGAAGATAATTTTTGAATGAAAATAACGTTATCTACGTTTTTAAAGACTTTCGCACTAAATTAATTTTATTTCAAAATATTTTATTTTCTTAATTACGGTTATTGACTGCAGTTTTTAATTAACGATTCAAAAAATACGTGAATTCTGTCTGTATGAATGTCTGTGGTATCGTAGCTTATTGGGATTCATCGCGAGTATGCCAGCTACATAAATTCGTAAGAAAAATGTATGGAACTGGGTCTTGGCCCTCGCGGGCCGTGAATTTACTTGAATTCACCAGTCTGGTGTACTCGAGACGGATCCTAAGCTCTTAGGACGCAGTATTTGCTGACATATCTAATCATTGAGTTCATGTGTTTAATCTAAGTCTTATGAATGTCAGTCGTCATTTGGGACTTAATTTTAATCTGATTAGGTTTTCTAATATAAATACAATATCTAATACAAAGATTTTAATTTATTCAAAATCACTGAAATACGTCATCAGTTATTGTTTACCGAGAATTGTTGTATCCCGTTTAGTTAGGTATAAATTAATACCCCAATGAGCAAACCTAGATAGAATACAATATGTCTATTTTGAAAAATTATTTTTTGGACATTACTATTTTGAAAGATAAAAATTTTGCTAGCGAAATAGACAAAGAAAATAATACCTTTGAATTGACTGTACTACGCAATTCTCATTTGGTTTGAATTGACTGTACTACGCAATTCTCATTTGGTTTGAATTGACTGTACTACGCAATTCTCATTTGGTTTGTATTGACTTTACTACGCAATTCTCATTTGGTTTGAATTGACTGTACTACGCAATTCTCATTTGGTTTGAATTGACTGTACTACGCAATTCTTATTTGGTTTGAATTGACTGTACTACGCAATTCTCATTTGGTTTGAATTGACTGTACTTCGCAATTCTCATTTGGTTTGAATTGACTGTACTACGCAATTCTCATTTGGTTGGACTAGGCACTTACCTAGATAACAGAAATTTTCATATAAAAAATCGCTCAGGGTCACGAAGGGTTCCTATAAAATATCTATAAAAATGGCAAAAAAATCACGTTTGTTGTAAGGGGCCCCCCTAAATATTTGTTTTATTTTAATTCAATTATTTGTTTTTAAAGTGAATATATAACTAAATATTCTGTGAATATTTAAAGCGTCTACTTGTTGCTGTTATCAATATCGAGCAAAAATAAGCGAAAAAATCACGTTTGTTGTATCGGAGCCCCCTTAAATGTTTATTTTATTCTGTCTGCGTTAAAAGAAATACATCTTCTGTGAAAATTTCAACTGTCTATCACGGTTCGTGAGATATAGCCTGGTGACAGACGGACGGACGGACAGCGAAGTCTTAGTAATAGGGTTTCGCAAATTACCCTTTGGGTACGGAACCCTTAAAATAAGACAAACTTAATTAGATCCGAAATGAGTTATTGGCGATTTCATCATTATGACTTTGTAAAATTACTTTTGAAGAACTTTTTAAATACTTACCAGAAAAATAAATTAATTAAAAAAATAGTATGCTTTAGTTTAACCACAAATCGACGCTTTTTGTTCTTTATCAAAACTTTAAAAATATAGCATTCTGCACAGTAAATATAGTGTAATAACTACATATAACACCTATTGTCGGTATATTAGTGTGTACTTATTCGCTAGCACACCAAACAGAAACATTGTCGTGTTGGGAATTGCTGGCGCATTATTTCGTTGCGTACAGAAAAGACCTAATTGCCCTATTTTTATGTTTACTAATAAAGCAATTAATGTAAATCTTTAGTTGTATTATTGTCATAATTAAAGTTTAATTCTAATAATATAATTGTTGCTAAAATTTAAGTTAGTATGTTTGTTACTCCTTCGCGCCACACGAAATACTGATATAAACCGAATTGTCTGAATTTTGAAATGGAAATAGCTTTTACCCAGATTTAACAAACAGGCCACATTTTATCTCGAAACGTCTAAAGATACATGTACATCTAAAGCTATAGCTAAACTTTCTTACTACAATCAAGGAGTTGCTATAGGAATGTCATGTTGATCCCCGAAATTAGCGCGGGCGATAAGCTGGTGGCAAATTGTTTCTTCTATAATCCGGATTCCGGAATCCTAAGATTTTTTTTAAATTGTAGTATTTTAAAAGATTGAATTATTTGATTTAAAAATTTGCCTTTGGCGGCAAAATCCCAGGAGCGGGCCCTGCGCGCGTTGATATATCAGTGAGTTAGGCAGTTTTGTTTATATATAGATAAAATACAGACGAATTGAGAACCTCCTTCATTTTAAGTCGATCAAAAACACATTCTAACTGCATTCAAATTGGATGTACCGAAAGAAAAAATCTATCGATACCTAGTTTAATATTTGAATCGCCACTAATTACCGGTCCCTTACGTTATTTGTTGTAATTACACGGTGTGCGCAACCATTGATGGGTAAAAAACCAAATTTATTGCTGGACGCCAACTGATTGATCAGTGATGAATCGGTAAAACCGAGAAAACCTTGGAGTAGCGGTTAAGGTGTGAAAAATATACGTTAAAAAGTTAATAAGAAAAATCTAAGTTATATGACACGGTGGACGCAGTATTTATTTCTTGTATGGACCGGCTAGTCCATAAGCTAGAAGTTACTCAGCGAGTTATGGAAAGTTATTCACACAGTAAACTTGGGTCACCGACATAGTACCTAGGGTTGCAGCAGACTGAAATTACGATGGGCAATACAATCGTCGCAAGATCGTTGAACACTTGTCAAGTGTTGACTTCTTGAGTGTAGACCGCGTATTGGCAAATTGCCCAGACAGATGCCATGACGGTATACCGCTTGGAATGATTGGATGCATAAGGAGCAGGACCGTACAAAGTGGCGTATCTTGGGAAAGACCTGTGTTGAGCAGTGTACTGTGTGGGTTATGATGATGATGATATGTAAAGTTCGGGATCTCGCAGCATGTCTGCTTCATTTGAGGTTCATTTATACCAACAATGAGGACCGATAATAATATGTGTAATTTATTGCTTGCTAAATCTAATCAGCAAAATGTGAGCAGCAAACAATTCGACCGATGTATGTTGCTAACTTTGGTTTTTTAGCTTGTGTTTTCTTTATGGATTTTATTGTTGGGGCAAACTCGGTATAGGTAGCATGTGATTTTGTCTATAGAGACTTTGTAATTGACTGGCGAAAACCCCAAATAAAGCATTTCAGGCAGTCTATGGGGTACTACAATAGGCATATTTGCTAGTATCTATAGCGGCAATTAAGCAAAATTTTAAAAAAATATCAGTATAAAAGTCACGTCTACACATTTCCTAGTTCCAATTTTAATTGATGCGTGTTTCCATCACTCTTATTTTTCGACATATTAATGTTTTCCGAATCAAAATTCAGGAATTCCGATGAGGAGTCATGATTTAGTGCCTCCAGCGACTGCTCGGCTCGATCTGATGCTTGATAGCGTGTAGGAGTATTAACGTACCACCTTTTAATAAAATTTATTTGAGACGTGGATTCTTTTGTTCTGTTACGAAGTTTTTATTTTGGTCACTTCTTGGAATATGGTTATGGTGGAAATCTAAATGACCGTACAAGGTTAGGCATTGTTATGTTAGGTAAAGAGTTACACGTATCAATGTTATTATATTGAGACATTGTCATAGGGCTCGTACTATAACCACTTATATGGTTAACTCATAGGGTTTTGAGTTTTTTTTTATATCACTAAAAGTCCATGGCCAAAATTATCCTGTAAAATGAGTTAAGAAGGCTGCTACTATTTCAGAAAATAATTCTTAGCCCTGTGCCGTAGCTTTTGATCGGTACTGGTGAGTACATGGGAAAATTAAATTTTCCAGGTCCAATGAGGACTAATTTTATTTTTATACGGCTTTTGGTTGATAGATCATTAAAAACAAATGACGGAAAACTTAGTGCCGTTATGCACGCTTCTGATAGTGTCTACGTAATGCCGTTCTATGGACCTTTTATTTATTTAATAATTTAGTCGTTGCTGTTTTTTTTTTGCTCTGTGTGTAGTAAAAGAAAACAGATCTTCACCCACTGATTTAAAACAAAAATTAAGAAAAACGCTCGCGGCCTATTGGCGTTTCAAGAGTAGAGATAGCAAGGTAGTTAAAAAATAACGCATATTAAGATTATACTAGGAAATTCGAAATACACCTACAGAAGCGTAGCGAAGTTAAGAATAAAAAAAACATCTATTACAAGTGACTCAATGCTTGTTTGCCATTTTGTATTGGTGCCTCCAGAAATTAGATCAAACCGTTACTTTGGTGGAACGTTGAGGAATAGTGTATTTTTTCTTTTTGTAGTTTCGTAAGCTTTTCTCTATCGGTCGTGTCTAATTTTTGCTTATCTTGTAATTTGTTTGTTTATTTCATAAGCTCTAGCGCTCTGGTCGACAATATTTCTTTTCTTTTAGTGTATATCTTTATCTTTAAAATACGGAGTGCGTGATTTTTTTATAGTATTCTTCCTACATATATTATAAATGTGAAAGTTTGTATGTCTGGATGGTTGTTTGTTACTCAATCACGCTTCAACCACGGGACGGATCGGGATAAAATTTGGTATAAAGGAAGGTTCTGGAATAGCATATAGGCTACTTTTTATCCCTAAAAATTCAAAAGTCCCCTTGGTAATAACTATAACAGAGTTAAACGAACTATTGCTGCACCTATAGCATGCTGTAGCAATTTATTGGTATAACTAATAAATTAATTAATTGGAGTTAATTAAGGAGTTCTACGCCTATACTCGATTTTAGAGCGGGCGGAGCCGCTGGCAAAGTCTAGTCAGCTTTATAATTTTCAGATGTCATTATAAGTTCTGGTTTGTAATTATTTAGGTTTTTAGGTCATAGGCCGTGTTCATTCAACGTTTTTAGCGTTGTTGATGTGTTAGAAACATTGTGCCAACTTTTTTTCATTGACTTCAGGTTTCGTGTAGCTCTCATATACTTAGAAAATATGTAAGGTTTTGTGGACATGATGTCATTAATCTCATTTTTCGTATTTTTTATTTGAAGAAGCACAGGTTCATCTGTTACTATCTTTTATTTTGAATACGGTGTTCATTATTTTAAGATTGTGTTCGTATGCATATTGAATGTGTGTTTCTTCACGAATATTCCTGCTCCCATAACCATTTTTACCCGTTACTGAATGCTCATGTTTATTGGGCATGCCGATCTGTGCATTAAAATATGTTTCGTGGAGACAGAGTCATGAACTTCATAACGTCTTCATAGAAATTGCCTATGTCTACTTGAGATTAGCTTTCAGTAGGTGCATATGCCTGTATAATTGCAAAAGGTAAGTTTCATAGTTCTATTTTTAGTACACAGACTGTATCTGATATGCTGATAAATGTTTTAATGTTTATTTGTATTTGTTATTGACTAGAAAGCCCACACCATATATAAGTAGGCCTTTGGTTTTGCCTATGTAGTATATTATATTATTAAAGATGATCTTCGACAATATTTTCTCCTGGTCGATGGACTAAACCCTACTATATCATGAATAATGTTTTGTAGCGCTGCCTGCTGATCTAACGTTGAAAGTACAAATAGGGGTTTTTCTTGGCGGGTTTTAGTCGAACTCTCCCGCGGTGGCCAGCCGTAGTGGGAGGGAAGGGGAAACATAAGGAGGGTTGAGTAAACAGACTCTTCGTTGCGAGACTACGTTGCAGTGTGTTGTCTCCACATGTCTTCACATGACTTTATATATTTGGTAGTAGCAAATCATCGGTAATAATTGCTAAAATGAAAGACTTGAAACAAAATAGTATAGTTATCTTTGCCAAGTCTTGACAAAATATTTTAGTCGGGGTAAAAGATACCTCTCAAGAAGATATTTGTAATAAATTCTATATCTATTTTAAAAATATACTTACATTACATCTATTTTTAACATGCGTAATACATATATAAATAAATGACCACGCATATAAAGTTGCCAGGTGCTGCCGTGTATCTGCGTATTACCTACATTAACTATTAATAATATTTACTTTTAAAGACAAATTTATTTGAGTTTTCTTGCTGACCGTACTCCTTCGTGCATAGGTACCTATTTTCAATACAAATTTTGTGGTAAACTCTCACTTGATTATAATAATATTGGAAATTTGTGATTACACCATTACGGCTACCGTTTGTAAATAAATTATGTTTTTAGAGACTTTAAGTTTCTTGTAGGAAACTACACGCCTAGTGGGTGAATAGATCTTAGTCATACAATATATACTGTTTACCTCTCTTCCACTCGTCAGATCGACAGTAAATTTGATACACAGTAAAAACGCGATGTCACTGAACTAATATGACAACTTTGATCTAGTGCGGCAACCAGGACCATCTGCAGATCAGATTGGTAAACCAAATTAAAATGGCAATAATATAAAATTGTATGCCTCATAATATTTATTTAAAACATAGTTTGTGTATTTGTATATCTTTTTATGATAATATGTATTAATTTTTTTTTGTAAACTTAATGATTTTTTTTAAAAGAGCAACTATCGAGTTTCTTGTCAGATTTTTCTCAGTAGAAATCAAAATTTGTAAACCGGATTTCAAAAAATATTATTTCATAACTTTGACGATTCAAAAGTGTAACCTAATTTAAATAAAGAAAATTGACTGGCTTTGACTTTACCTAACTCCTTGACAACTTACAGCAAATAGGTATTGGACTTATTCAGCTAATTGCCATGTTCATGTTAAAAAAATTATATAATAGATGTATTACATATACTATAACTCGAGGAATTTATGTCAAAAGCATCATATCCTTTACTTCGGAGGTAGTCAACGGAACTCAAAAACGGGATCGGCAGAATTTTTTTTTAAATATTTTGCTTCGTACCGTTGTATGATAAAACCGGCCAAGTGTAAGTCATTTTGAACCCTCACAGAATGTACCTACAATCCCGACTCGAAGTTGACCGATTTAAGTTTGAAGCTTGTATGTTTTACGGTATTCGGTAAAAGCTACAGTGACAACAAAACTTCAAAAAAAAAAATCAAAAACAACAAAACATTGCATCTTGTGTCACTTTAAATTTTTTGTGTTTTTTTTATTAGGTTATTATTTGTAAAGAAACCCGCCATGATTCTACCAAGTTCGGTCTAAAAAGCGAGCCCTCCTAAGGTCGGACTGACCGACAGACAGGACAGACTTAAAAACAGGGTACCATCGGCAACCTTTCGGTACGGAACCCTTAAAACATAATATTCATAAATCAAATATAAAGCCTCTAACTCAAAATGCAAGAGTATAGCAGCAAATCGTCAAAAAAAGATAAAAAGTGTTCTATAAAGATAATTTCTTGCGGTTAAATTCATAATTGCAGGTTACAACGTACATTTATCGAATTAATCTATCGGTTATGTACCTAAAGGCATTAAATTTGGGGCCTCTCACCCAGCTTCCGACGGGTTCTTATTTTTTATTTTTATTGTTTCTGGTCCGAATTTTGGTAAGTTGATGAATACAGTCATGAGTTCTCCCGTTCCCTCAGTAAGTAACTACGTATTTATGATTACGTTCAAAATAAGTCAGAAAGACTTTTTAGGGCTTCGTATATATTTTTTTTTATATTATACCACTAAGGTGGTAAGCCAGCTTACGGTTCGCCTGATGGTAAGCGGTCACCGTAGCCTATGGACGCTTGCAACACCAGGGGTATCACTTGCGCGATGCCGACCCTTCAGAAATCTAATAACTTCTTTCTTGAAGAACCCCATAATGTGGTCCTTGGAGTCCTTGAAAACCTTGGCAGGGAGCTCATTCCACAATCCAAGCGTTCGCGGGAGGAAGTTACTCTGAAACCGCACTGTACGCGGCAATTTCGGTTTTACAGTGTAAGAATGAATTCCCTGCCGATGGTAGAAAGTTGCCGTGGCCATCATTTCCAACAATTCTTCGGAACACAACCCATTGCACAAGCGGTAGAACACACATAAGAAGGCAAAGTCTCTCCTCAGACTTAAAGTCTAGATACCAAAAGTAAGTTTGGAATCGTCGACAATTCTCACAGCCCGTCGTTGATCCAAGTCAAAAGGGCCAATCTGGTATCCGGGTGCAACCGCCCAGAGATGGCAGCAGTACTCCATATGGCGCCGGAGTTGCGACTTGTAAAGTAGCAACCTTTGTCCCGACGTAAAGTACTGCTTTGCTCTGTTGAGTACACCACATTTTTTGGACGCCAGCTTCACCTTGTCTAGCAAATGATCTCGGTACTGAAAATCGCTGGAGATGTCAACACCAAGGATCCCAATGCTCTTGGGAAGGAGAGGGTAGTGTTGTGAACGGTCGCTGATTAGGTAGTGTTTTTCTAGGTATTTTAGAAGTTGTGTGTTGATCAGACGCTCCATCACCTAGGCGAAGAAAGGTAATAGAGGTAATAAAGGCCTATAATTAGATGAATCTGATCTATCGCCCTTTTTGGGCACCCGATGCTCATTTGTAGTCTTCCATGAAGACGGAAATTGCCTTGTATGGTAGGAAAGCGCGAAGGGGCGCGTGAGTAAAGGACATAACTCAGGAGCACACTGTTTAAGCACCACTGCTAGAATACCGTCTGGCCCACTCGACTTATGAACGTCTAAAGAAAGCAACGCCAACCGGACCTCCCGCTGTGTGGAGATTTCCGGCATGGTCTTACCGCACCACGGTATAGTAGGTGGTACAGCGCCTTCGTATATATAAGTATATATATATATATATATATAGCGGTCCTGGCGAACGTTGTTCCGCTGCCGTCCCTCTGTAACCCGGCGAAAGTTGATTTTTATCTAATTTGCCTGAGTCCGGCTCGCACTTCACGCAGATCGAGATAAAAACTATCCTATCTTTTAAGTTGGATCAAATAACAAATAGTTACGAAGTTTGATCAAAATCGGTTCAGTAGCTTAGGAGTCCATCGCGGACAAACAACGTGACACGTAATTTTTCCTTTTCATTTTTCATTTCATATATATAGATTACCGGCAATATATATAACCCAGTTTTCTGTAAAATACCTGTGTTTTCTATATAATGCCTGAAACGATCAGGCAAATTTTATTTTATACTTGGCCCAGGCATTGTATGCAATGCCGAACACAGGGCCGGTGATGTGTGTAAAAGCCGGCGCTGGACAACTTGAATCATGAGACTTTACACTTATTTTTTAGAAGACAAACATTGGAACAATGGCGAGTAAATAGCAAGTTATTAAAAAACGTATACAAAAATATTTTATTCTGTTTAATATTTAATTAAATATTGTATATATATATGTCATAATGTATATATGTCATAATTGAGAACCTAGTGGCCCAGTCGCATTCGTATATCGGAAACAATTAGTTTAATTAAGCAACTTCAGGTGTAATCAGAACCCGAATAGGAGACTGCCTGGTAGTACATTTTTTTTGAGCTTCTCCATGCTTTGGACGGCATGTTCAACAATAATTCGTTTGTTAACATACGTTAAACTAAGTTGTACTTGTTCGCCTTGAGAAAACTCGAGAGGCCAATCACACTAAGCCAGCGCGGAGAATTATGACCTAAGCTTCTATCTCCAAGAAGAGGCCTGTGCGCTTGCAGTGGGGTGAAAAATGGTTGATCTGGGATAAAACAGCTCTTAAAAAACACTTTAGAGGAAGTCTGTCATAGTCGACGATCCGAACTCACGAACCGTATCGAACACTTACGTTTGAGGAGAGACTTTGCCTCCATGTGTATGTTCTACTACTTATATAATGGGATGTGTTCTTAGAAATTGTTCTAAATTATGCCCACGGCTACTAGAAAGAAAAAGAAAGATCTAATATTTCATACTTGTTTAGGCAATACTAAACAATCTTGGTATTTTATAGAATTTTCTGCCTATATTGTCTGAATGCGTACCACTCACAAGCTGAAATTTGGCGTGTAGATTCCATATAGAGTGTAGATAGTAAGGATTTTACAAAAGGGATAGATTAAGTCTGTTATCGGTTAGTAAATTTAAGGTTTTTTTAAGTTTAATTACACGTAAATGACAATTATTTTATGTAAACTTATTTACCGCATCAAGTGTATCTTTATCTAGTTCTAGACTTTGCCAGCGGTTCCGCCCGCCCTAAATTCGGTTATCGGCGAGGAACTGCTGAATTAACTCCAATTAATTAGTTCTACCAGTGAATTGCTATAGCAAGCTATAGGTGCAGTAATAGTTCGTTTAACTATGTTATAGTTATTTCCGCAGGAACTTTTAGGGATAAAAAGTAGCCTATATGCTATTCCAGGACCTAACCTATTTGTATGCCAAGTTTTATCCTGATTCGTCCAGTGATTAAAGCGTGATTGAGTAACAAACATCCACCCAGACATACAAACTTTCACAGATTCAGATATTAGTAGGAGTTGTATAGAATGAAAATTCAAAAATATCATTATCTAGTGGAAGAAAAGCTTATTGACTCATGTTTTTGAGATTTAACGGTCAGAATAACTTTTAAACTGAAATTATGGATGAACAGCGAATTTTGGAAGTGTGAAAAAAACAAGAAAACAGAAGAGGTTCTGCTTAAGTATTTGCACCGAATAGAAAATCAAATTTAATTCATTAAACTCCTCCAAAACCTGTTTAACACCATCCAGTCATGCTACAAGCACTATAACAACTTAAAAAATATTTAATATTTGTAAAAAGAGTTCTACTCAACAAAATACATTATAAAAAACAAATGTTTTTTATTATTTTTCATTACAATCAAGTTACAAAGTGCCGCGCACATTTACGCGTGCTAATCTGGAGTTTGTATGTCGGGCGGCCCATTCACCGATAACATTTAAGGGATCGAAAGGTGTCTGAAATTTTTTATGCAAGTTCTATATTTTTGATATCAGGGGCATAATTTTTTTAATTTTGGACGCCAATAACTTAAATATTTTTTAGAAATCTCAAATGCATTTTTGAATCCCTATTCACATAACCAACACGATGGGGTGCGCGAAATAAAATGTTTTATTCCTCAGTTCAATGTAAATCTCTAAATATTTTTCGTTATTAGTTTTCATAGCTAATCTGTAGGGTGGTTTACAAGAGATACCTTTCTGTAAAACCATGACGGACATGAAAAAAATATAGGTTAGGGTTCCACTGTTGCCATTTTGCTATGAAACCCTAAAAAGCATAGGTATAATTAAAAGGTGTAGTTCACTAGCGCTACCATTAGATATTTTAAATTTCCTCCTTCTAAAAAACGTATTTTAAAAATGTACTTTGTAAAAACTATTTTCAGAACGTTATTATAACGTTATATCCCTGAGTTAGTATTTTTGCTAAAGGACTAGCTGTTTTTATTTGATGAACATTTATCAAGTAGGTAGGTAGGTAGGTAAAGAAGTCCAGATGAGATTTTTTGTTCACAAAACAGCTTTATTAAAAATATAAAAAATGTATACTTTCGATACAAGTATAAAATAATGCTATAGTTCTCTTAGTAAGAAAGTTTTAAGGTGGCAAACAATCTTACGGTCCGCCTGATGGTAAGCGGTCACCGTAGCCTATGGACGCTTGCAACATGAGGGGTTTCACTTGCACGTTGCCGACCCTCGAAAATGTTGCCAAAACTCTGCTAACGCAAGATATCTACGGAATTGGTATACTGGTAGTAGGTTAATAACTCAGTAATGCATATTGTAAGATTAGGTGAAAGGTGAGTAACATTTTAGGTCCATTTTGATTTCAGATCTGACCTCTAATGTTTCGACTACTAATAAAAAACTTGAGCGACGTAACTACAAGGATCATTAATAACTCATGACATGAATGTGTATATAAAATGCTCTAGGCGGGGTTCAAACCTACGCCTTTGTACGAGGTAGCAACAACGAAACCAGAAACCCCTGCTACGAAATAAAACAGTCAATAATGTTCTTTATAACCAAAACATAAGGACTTAAAAAGGAAATGAATTTTAAAGTTACGTCCTTTTTCGATAGAAGTGTCATACCCGATACAAAATGATAAGAATGGAATGAAATTTATTTGAAATTAGCTAAAGACAATTTTGTATTATATTTCATTTGTAATTGAGTTCAAATCAGGTTGACTTTTGCCTGAAATATTGACTTATTTTTCAAAGGAATAATTTATGTCAGTCTTTGACCGCAGTTGACGTTCCAATTGTATAGAGGTGTAAGTGTTAATTTCGAAATATTTTCTAAAATGATATTCATTGTACTAGTAATAGAGTTGGTTTTCTGTTTGATTTTCAGTTCTCATTTTCATGTATGTCGCATCTTCGTGACATCGATGGAGTAATTCTGAATATTTAAAAATATCTGTGATGAATATTAATGTTTAGCCGGTGTATAATTTTTCATGCTGACATAAAAGCATCTAGAATGTATTCAATTTGACTGTCTTAAAAAGCATTTCTATATAAATGTTTATATTTTTATATTTAGGTATCTCATCTTTTTTCAATTTGTAGCTGTCTGTACCACAACTCGTCTTATACAAAACTGTTTATTAAAACTAAAATCAAGGTTACTATGATTTTGGCTTAAAATATGCAAAAGGAGAAAAGCATAAGTGAATAAAAACAGACTATACTGAACTGAACTATATTTTACCTAGTGGCCTTACTTATTTCAGCCTATAGGTTTTAAGATAACAGAATAAGACAAGTAAGAAAAAATATGGTGTCCGGTTATTTGACGCATAACCTTTATCAGAAGTATAAACCTACCGACCGACCTACAGAAGCTACACAAACACAAGGCATGTTTTTCGGGTTCAGTACCCAAATGGTGCCAACTGTGCTCTATTACTAAGCCTTTATACGTCATCTGTCTGTCTGTTAGAACTTCAAAGGGCTCCTTTGAATCGATTTAGGTAAAAAACATATTATTTTGGAGAATAGGGGCCATCTTTTTAATACGTTACACAAATTTTCGTCATTTTGTAAAAAATATCAATTTGCCTTAATAATTCCCTAACAAAATTTCAATTTGAGGTCGTAGTTTATAGATGGTCATACTGCTCTCTTTTTCATAATAAAAACTGTATCAATATCAGTACTTACCCCAAAGCAAAATGCTATAGATATGACCGAGTAAAGATACTAAGCTAAAATAGAGCAAGCAAGCAGTATTACCAATTATAAGCTGTCTAAATTTTCTAACAGTATAAGCAGCTGAACCAAGTTTCCCTGCAAGAATTGAGGTGAGGTTCCATTTCTGACATTTTGCACCATACATTTTAAACACTTAATCTATTCGCATTGAGAAGTAATTTGTTTGTAGTAAACCACTGAAGAACCTGAGAAAGTGTACTAATTACGGTGTTTGTCGTCTGCAAATAATAAGTAAAATCTTGCATAGCTTTTTTACAAAGGAAGGCAAGTCCTTTATGAAAATTAAAATAGAAACGACCTAAAATAGAACCTTGAGAAACTCCTAATTTTACCTCTGAGCCTTCAGATTTTACTTGATTGATTTGACTTAAATATGAGTAGATAAGCAATACAATTATGACTAAGTTTTCGTATAAGAGCTTAACGTTAGATGCACTCGAATGTCAGAACAGTAGATTGAATGGCAGTTTATGACTTTTTCCAAGCATCAAATATATGTCAACACCTAGAACACCCTTTTGTAAAACGAAACTGTTGAGGTTAAAGTAATCCATTTAAGTAAAATGTTTGAGCATCTGATTGAACATAAGTTTCTAAAAAAATCTAAAATTATTGGTATCATCTCTTTTAGATCAGTGATCTGTGAATTGATCATCAGAAAAGTAGTATAATTTTACTATATTATATGAAGTCTGGGAATATCCCTTTGTTAACACATTTATTAAATACTAGACTTTGCCAGCTGCTCCGCCAGCCCTAAATTGGGTTATCGGTGTGGAACTCCTTAATTCTATTAATTAAGTTTGCTATAGCAAGCTATAGGTGTACCTATTTTGAATTTTTCGGGATAAAAAGTAGCCTATATGTTATTCCAGGACCTAAACTATCTGTATGCCAAGTTTTATCCCGATCTATCCACTGGTTGAAGCACCATTGAGTAACAAACATCCATCCAGACAGACATACTTTCACATCTATAAAATTAGTAGGGTTATGGCTCAGATTGTTGCTATTATATCTATAATTCCGCCAAGAACTTTAACTGATATACCTTATAGGTCACTAGTTTTTCTCTGAGTAAGCAATTTTAATGTCGTAATTAGAGGTAACATGCTCACTTAAATTTAGTCGCACTTATTTACATTATACTTTTAAAGTAACTCTGATTTAAATGGATTGGAATTAAACGCATTACTTGTAACTGTAGGCATTTCAGTTACATATTTCTCAAAATCAAGATCTGAATCAATTATGGTTGAATCTAAAGTAACTGAATTTTAATTGTCACGAAGTTAAATACTTTGACTTTGAAATAAGGCTTTTTTTTATCATAATTTTTATTTTACTGAAATGTTTGAATGGAACTCTGCACGCCTTTTAAAGATTTTTCAAATCAATCAGACTTCGTGAGAATGTGGTTATATTGTTTCTGCTCATGAATTTGCTTTGACCTAAAGATTCTCTCAGCTGGTACTTTCTCCAACGAGAATACCAGATATAGAGGGCCATACGAGCTCCTTACTGGACTTTTTGTCCAGTAAAAAAATAAAATCGGTCGTAGGTAATTCAGGTGACCCGTGATAGATTCTTTTCCCTAACCACCTATGTTACAGATGTTGTAGCCATTACCACAACACTGCTTGTGTCACAACAGTATATCAGGACTAAAGTAGCATTTGATTCGTCGTAAATCTCCAGCTTTGAATTTATCAATGGGAAACACGACTGAACAGTATACCCACGTTTGCCAGTTTTCGAACTATAAAAAGCAGGTAAATCAGGATAGGACATAAGAAACATCATGGCCAGTAAAAGAAGCTAAGTGCTCACCAGCCATCAAGTTGCCTTTGTGCGTTAAAAAAACCTATGGCTAATTTTTTCTCTGTATATTTTAAGAATCTCTTTCTCTTTCCCTGTGCCTTATTTACTTTCGGAAGCATAAAAAAGATAATAAAGACTACCGAATTTTGCATTACGACATTGTAGAAGACTATCAGCGTTGTAAATATATTGGTATCCATAAACGAAAGTGATTTGACTCAACCGACTTGCATCGCGCAGGTGGTAAATTTTATAAAACAAGTTAATTTTTTTTTAGGTCGGTTAGTAAAGCTTAATAACAGCTTGTTATAAAATTTGATGACTTAAGAAGTCAATCTTATAACTACTAAATCCTGAATTAGTCCTATAAAAACTGTAAAATAACTTTTTGATATGTATATATACATTCTGAACTGACTTGACTAACTACTTTGTGATCACCTGCATTTGAGTATGTAACACACTCACCCAAACACGCATAGCCAAAAGCAAACAGAAAAACAAGAAAAGTAGGTACATACACAAAATATTTTTTGATTTGTCCCTGTGTAATAAGAGAGGTTGTTTGTAAGGCCAATATCAATAGTTTTGTTTAGTAAAATAGAAAATTCACTAGCACCACAGAGCCATCTATAAGATTAATTTTTCTATTTAAATAAACATATCGGATTTTTCCAATTTTTATTTGATGAAAAACCTTTTCGCATTATTAGTCAATAAAAAATTAATATTAATATCAACGCACATATGTAATTTCATTTTTTATTTACCAACATGTACCTATGTATCTTCCTATATTAGTGTATTGGTAAACCCACTTTATTCTTGTAAACTTCCAAACTTTCTATTATAACCTTCTTTCGACTCATAATGACTACTTTCCATAAGGTCTACTTCCCAAAACTTTCATTTCCATAAGATTACTTTAGAATACCCAAACTGTCAACCTGGGGTTCAATCGCATTTCACAAAACTTCCACTTCCTTGTTTTTAGATATTAGCGACAGGACCTCCGTAAATTGTTTTAAATTTGTAAGTGTGTGTGGAATAAAGTATATTTGTTTGTTTATTTTAAATTTGTAAGTGTGTGTGGAATAAAGTATATTTGTTTGTTTATTTTACTCTTGTAGAGTAGAAATTTACTTAGATCTTGTCTCATGCCAACTCAACTCAAGGTCAGAAAAGACGTCCAATATTTTATTTTTTCTTCTCATGTCCGAGTTATCTGTGTACCATCTAATCACGGTAGCGGGTAGCCAGAGATAATAAAGGCTGCTGTTCCCCGAAAGGCTCGGCGTAATTATACCGCCGCGCCAGGGATACGTTACATGTCGGCCTTAGGCGAGGTTGCTGTTGTTGTCCAGCTTTATCTGATGTGATTTCGACACGGATTGCTTTTGATCTAGCCAGGGCTAGATGTAGGTTTTCAGGGTGGAATTTGCAAATCAGAAAATTTTTTCAAACCAAAATATATCATCCTTACAGAAGATACCGCTAGACATAATTATGCCACTACCATAGATTTTCCTAGCAACTGAGTTGGAGTCACATGCAGTTAGGAACTTTTTTATTATTGCAAAATTTATACTTTTTTTGGCGTGAAACGTCGTTAAATCTCACGGAATCGTACGGGTCACCTGCAAAGAAATATGAACCGTATCAAAATGGTATAGAACTTTTTAATACGGTTCATATTTCGCTGCTTGATAAGTCTTGCTGTGCGTCTTGACTGATAAGGAAGTGCGGTGTCATTATTTAGCTTATATCAGCTTGCTGATACAGAGCGCGGTGATTCTGACATGTATGTATAAAGTAATAATGAGTGTTGGTTGTATAATATTTGTACCTAAAATATATATCGGCCTCAGCACGTCTAACAACCAGTGTAAAATATAGGTCACGCCTATTGTTGGGAAAAAGAGGTTATAGGCCAAAGTCTACAATATATATACCTGACACTATAGGCTAGGCTAGATTTAAGCAAGGGTGACAGTTTCAAGAGCTTCGCAAAGCTGACATGGCACATAAAAATAAATATTATATATCATTCAGTGTCTGTTGTTAACCGTCTGCTAGTTATTTCAAATTATAAATAATTATAATTATTTCAAGTTATTTCAGTTCAAAAAAGAAAGCATTTTATTTACTGCCTAAATCATGTCGACACCAATGGACAACGTTTACTTCAAACTCTCCAATACATGGAGGTGCGTAGCCAGCATGCAAGCTTCAAAGTTTTGGGCAAAAGTATAATGATAGAGCTTTGCATACTAGAAACATTTAAATGATAATTAATGTTCGTTTGTCTGTTTGTCTTCTATCTAACTAGTAGGTGTCATCGTCAAGTTTTTTTTTTTACCAATTTTTCTTAGCTGAAAAAAACTAATAAGTAAGTACTTACTTATCAAAGGGGGTGTATGTATATGCAAGAAATCCGTTTCTTAAGCGGGAATTTGACTGAAAAAAAACATACATTACAAGTAGAAGTTTAACAAATAAAAACCTGACCACACAACGTATATACTCGTGCGTATGTACGTACGTACCCAAATAGCACGTGTTTACAATTAGCCGTTTCATTTGATATCCATTGCGGTATATTAAAATAAATGTTACAAGACCGTATCTGTAGATAGAGAGCCATATTAAGTTTAGTATGACGTCGAATTGCCTATAACCAGCGGTTTATTAAGAAGTATTCATCAAAATATGGTAGGTAGTTTGAGAGATACAAGGGAACAGATAAACATACATACTGAACGGCTAAAAACATATACCATAAGAATAAACAACAATATTTCTTAGTCGTCACAGTCGAGTTAAAACATAGTTTATATGGAAGACTTGACATATCCCGAAATTTGTAACCATTTTCGGGATACGTCACGTCGTATTTTAGTATACTAGACTCGATAGACTAGAGTTACTTTAGCAACCTATGACCTATATTTTAAAACCTTTTTTACCCGTCTGACCCAGAAGGAGGGTAATGTTTTAATAGCGTAAGTACATATGTATGTGGGTACGTCAATCATGTCCGTTAATTAAGCCTAAACGATTAGATCTGTTTTGATGAATAAGGTCTCAAATGATAGGTATTCATCTACCGAGTATACATTCGGTACGACAGTTGGTTACTTTAATTTTTAAAGAACTGTGGGGGCAAAAGTACACAAAATAGTCAAGTGCGAGTCGAAAAAAAAGTAAAAAAAAACTAAAACTAAAAAGGGCTGTAAATAAAAATAAACTATTAAATAAATAAACGAACCGACTGCAAAAACGACGTTCAACGACGGGCTGTGAGAATTGTTGACGATCCCAAACTCACTTGATGTATCGAGCCAGAGACTTTGCCTCCCTGTGAGTGTTCCCTTCTACCATCGTACCGCTCGCCATCGACAGGGAATTCATTCCCACACTTTAGAACCGAAATGATCGCGTTCTGTGCGGTTTCAGGGAAACTTTCGCCGGTGAACACTATGGTTGTGGAATGAGCTCCCTGCCAAGGTTTTCTCTAAGGACTACAGTATGATGATCTTCAAGAAATAAGTTATTAGGTTTTTGAAGGGTCGGCAACGCGCGGGTGATACCCCGGTGTTGCAAGCGTTCATAGGCTACGGTGACCGCTTACCATCAGGCGGACCGTAAGCTTGTTTGCCACCTTAGTGGTATAAAAAAAAAAATTAGGAACTTAAAAGCAATAAAAAAGTGTCCTAAAGCATACCAAATATAAGCAGGCGAGAAATTTTTTTTATGCGGACGAACGGTTAAAGACAAAGATCAAAAGTTCCTTTGGGAATAGATTTTTTTATGGATGGAAGACATCTTTAGTTTTATCATAACGGATCAACGGAGTAGCCTGATTTCAGAAAACCCCAAACAAAAAAGTCCAGAGGTGTCAGATCACACGATCTTGGTCACCACTGTCGCCAGTTTACTTCTCGCCGTGAGATGATAACTCGTTATTGTGATAGATCTCAATATTAAAACCTCCATTTTGAGATTTCTTAACACTACTAAGATGACAAACAAACTTGCGCATGTAATGCTAAGCGGTTACCGTAGCCTATGGTCCCTTGCAAAAGCAGATTGACCCCTATATTCGATGTGGGTGTCTTCAGTCAATAAAAAAAATCTATTATCATAGGAACTTTTGTTCTTTGTTCTTAATCGTCCGTCCGCTATCCTTGTGGTAAAAAATTTGGTAAATTCGGTCCTCCATTGCAACATAAAATATTCCCCCTCATCCATGAAAAAACCATTATTCTGGGAACTCTTGATTAAAATAAAAAGTATCATATGCCCTTAGCCGTCTCTCTAGCTATTCCTGCGCCGAAACCAAAGTACAACATGAATTTAGTTATAATCCAGTCAGACAGACAGATTATTAATAAAAAAATCCATTAATCGAATATAGCCATCACGCGACGCGTTAAATATTTTAATATCAATTTATGTTATATCCATTACGGTAGTGCTTTATGAATATCCGTTAATCTTATTGAGGGAAGGTATTGAGGGAAATAGAAGCGCAGTATTTTTAGAATTCTACATCTGTGCGTGAATATTTATTATTTCTATAGGTTTTCCTACGTATATTTGTAAATTGCCCAAATGGAAAGAACAAAACCTTTTAGGCTATTAGATTCATTATGACCGTCTCTTACTATGTTATTACTTTCAATTCCCACTCCCACTGAAATCATACTCTAAAAAACGTACCAAGTCCCGATTGAGATTATTTGTCTCGATTAAGATTATTTGTCTCGATTGAGATTATTTGTCTCGATTGAGATTATTTGTCTCGATTAAGATTATTTGTCTCGATTGAGATTATTTGTCTCGATTAAAATTATTTGTCTCGATTAAGATTATTTGTCTCGATTGAGATTATTTGTCTCGATTGAGATTATTTGTCTCGATTAAAATTAT
Source organism: Apoda limacodes (assembly GCA_946406115.1). Classification (NCBI taxonomy): domain Eukaryota; kingdom Metazoa; phylum Arthropoda; class Insecta; order Lepidoptera; family Limacodidae; genus Apoda; species Apoda limacodes. Next base: position 48,453,985 of record OX291540.1, read on the forward strand.
TTGTCTCGATTAAGATTATTTGTCTCGATTGAGATTATTTGTCTCGATTAAAATTATTTGTCTCGATTAAGATTATTTGTCTCGATTAAGATTATTTGTCTCGATTGAGATTATTTGTCTTGATTGAGATTATTTGTCTCGATTGAGATTATTTGTCTCGATTAAAATTATTTGTCTCGATTAAAATTATTTGTCTCGATTAAAATTATTTGTCTCGATTAAAATTATTTGTCTCGATTAAGATTATTTGTCTCGATTAAGATTATTTGTCTCGATTGAGATTATTGGTCTCGATTGAGATTATTTGTCTATAAAACGTAGTGAAATCTCATCTTAAAGTCTAGGAGGAGGATATCTATAAGAACTTGAGTAATTTTGGCTGAAATCTGGCTCATATTTTACTCATTAAATTCTATTATTTAGGACGTGTTCGTTCTGGGATTAAGAGTTCCCACGAATGATACTTTTCACACTTTTGATAACGCCAGTTTTGCCACCGACACCTACCGTTCGGGTAGCTTTGAAACTTTACTAACAAAATTGTTGGTTACAAAACTTGCAAAACGAACGGTTGACGTACACATAATACGATAAAACATACACACACTACCATAAACAATGAATATGTATAGGCAGTTTGACAGATTAACACAAAATCCCCACCTCCAGACATGGGTCTAAAGTTTCATTTTTCAGTGGCAAAAGTGACAAAAATAACAAAAATATCGTAAACGAACGTATGACAGATGATACTAAAATTTTGATATTTTTGATACCAATGCTAAACGAACGGATGACAGGTGACAAAAGTAATGAAAGTAATGATTCTGCATCCCAAAACGAACGCGCCCTTAGAATCTACAGTGTGTAAGCCTAAGCCATGTAAGTTTTATTAGACTTATGTGAACCACCTTATATTTTTACTAGCTGTCCTGGCGAACGTTGTTCCGTTGCCGGCCCTCTGTACCCGGCGAAAGTTGGTTTTTACCTATAGTGCCCGAGTCCGGCTCGCACTTGACATATCGAGTTAAAAACTATCCTATCTTTTAAGTTGGATCAAATAACAGATATTTACGAAGTTTGATCAAAATCGGTTCAGTAGTTTAGGAGTCCATTGAGGACAAACATTGTGACACGAGATCTATATATATTAAGATAAGATAGACCGTCAAAGTTCTGTCGGCAAAATTGTATATGTAAGCAATATTTCACACGTTTTGTATTTATAATTTCTCATTTTATTAATAATCTTTATATAGTTCGGAAGCGAGAATTTGTTATATTTTTTCAAATAAATTCCTTCAGATTTATAGTTACTTTCATATTTTACCTTTTGAGCGCGTTTTTTGTACCCAAATGACAAATAGCGCCGTTTTGTGCTATTACACGGTCTATACCTAATGTTATTATGAGATACACGGGGGCTGAAAGAGGGGTGCATGAGGGTACGCTTGGTCATGACTTGTTCCCCCTGACTTCCAAATATATACACAAATATAATTATTTAGTTTTGTAGAGGTAGTAAATAAGGAAGCAGAAAGCCTAGTGAACGTTATAACGCAATACATACTACTCCGCGATATGAGGCTGGTATGGAATGATTTTGCCATTATTATTAAGACTCGTTTGTTTAATATTGAAAAGCGAACAAGTATTCTACTGGTATGCGGTCGAAGTATCGCCTCCTGCGAGTATCGTAATGTATGAAGGGCCTAAAACTTTGATTTATGTATACAACAATGATAATACTTCTATAGAGGTCTCCCAATGCGACGACTCTTGGATCAAAACACTGCGTACTAATATTAAAGTTAGAGGGCCAACAAACACATAGGTATTAATTGTTTACATTTAAAAGTTTTCTGAGTCGGGGCAGGGGTTTTTTTTAAATTTAATTTTTAATTCAGACTTTTAAAGTATTTATTAGTAAACACGCTCCGTCTCCACGTTCACGTTAATACTTAAAGTAAGGTAAATACCCAATTCCGTTTAAGATTCCTACCGCAGCTAACAAAAGAGCTGATGACCTTAAAACGGCTGTTTTGATTTGATAAAATATGTCAGCCCGTTTGAGAGCTACGGTGCCACAGATAGACACACATACACATAGCTGTCAAACTTATAACACCCCTCTTTTTGTGTTGGGCGTTGATAAAATACCTACTATGCTTCGAGGTACACTGAGACATACCGTGAGACTAACAACAAGGATCTACCTGATGCTATCTTCTTGTGTATTTGGTTTGGTCTCGACCTTTGGTCGCCTATTACTATTTTACAGCTGAGTGACATACCTACAAAAACCCATTCGGCAAATCGGATGTCATATAAACTGACTATGTTTGTATATACATCCTAAAACTATTTTTTTGTAATTTTATGTTACATATTTTTGATTTATCTATGGGCAAAAATTTACAAAAATCGTCATCGACCTCCTCTCTCTCTTATCTGTATTAATGCTAGCTAAAAAAATCTAAATCGTTCTAACTAAGATATTTCACATCGTTAAGTTAAAGAAATTTTTTTTTACTGTGTCCTTCTATACCATATCTACTTGTAATTCCAAAAACTTTAAATTTTAAACAAATCACAAGTTGTTTTAACTAAAATGGTTTTAAACAAAATAAGTTGACAAGTTTTTTAGATAACCGTAAGGGCCTGGGCAGACGAGGGACTTATGTCCCGAGAGGACTGAAATTTTGTAATAATGCTAGAATGTAGTCTCATGGGATTATGTTAACGCCGCAGGTCATCAGCTAGAATTTCATAGTCGGACATTTTTAGCTTCTATTACATCTACTCGATACTAGATGGCGCTAGCAGTACCTCAAATGTTAAAAAGAAGTAAATTACAAAGCCGTCCATTACGTTGACACTAAGTGATTTTAATTATATTTAAGAGCCTTTAAATTGACTAATGCGAATGTTTCACCGGTTATTTAAGTTTTTATAACAAGGAGAATGTTGATCGTGTTGAAAATTTAATCATTGCCTTTATAGAGCCATTATAGGAAGAAATTGGCCTATTACAGCGCGGCGGCAGGCTTTTGGCACGTGGACAGATTATTTCGTTAAGTCACGATAGCTGCTTATAAGGTCACAATCGGGTTATTGATTAAATATTGAGGGTAGCATTGGCTTCATTATTGTACGTATTTAACTTCGACGTTGATAGGTGAATCAGTGATGATTCAATTTTTTTTGGTTAGTCCGGCAGGCTAGGTTACCAATAAAATGGGATGTGCGGCAATTTTGTTGATGGCAATATTTGAGTGGACGATACAAACCTCCTTATTTAAATTTATACTATAACACCGCTCGCCATCTGCAAGATCCGAGACCTTAGAATCCTAATGTTCACGCTCACGCACGGCCGGCACTTCAGGTTTCAGGGGAACTGCGTCCCGCAATGCTTGGTTGGTTGTGAAATTGAGTCAGTTTCCTGAGAAGGAAGTGATTATATTATTTCTAATTATATGCCTACGTACGTACAAGAATTGAAATAAATTATAAACCCCCATCTATATCTATATTCTCACTAAGGAGGTTTATGATCTTAGCAGACTATGGATATGTACGTTATGTAAGCATGTCCCCGTGCAGCTCCTGGGCTACTTATCATATTTTGACTAATGGGTGTCGTTGGCTTCGCTTAGTGGTTGTCCGGGTGTTAAAGGCTTTGTGACGTAATGAAACATGGTAGATATAACTTGCAAAATACTCTGAGTAAAAAAAAATGTTTGCTTTACTACAGACAATATACTTAATCGTTTTGAGTTAGACGTTTTTAAATATGCAAAACCAACATAAAAATGTTTCTTGTATGAAGAGCTTTTAATTTACAGATACTCTGTAATTTTTTTTATACCACTAAGGTGCCAAACAAGCTAACGGTCCGCCTGATACTAAACGGTCACCGCAGCCTGTGGACGTTTGCAACACTCGCGCGTTGCCGACCCTTTAAAAATCTAATCACCTTCTACTACCAATCTACTCGACTTGAAGAACCCCCATACTATAGTGCTTAGAGAAAACCTTGGCAGGGAGATCATTTCACCACCTAAGCGTTTATCTGAAACCACTCCGTGGGTGACCATTCAGGTTCTAAGGTGTGAGCATAGATCCCCAGTTGGCTGCTACCGGAAATTATGCTTCTACCTATCTACTTTAGCCAAAAAGATATAGCCCATTAAAGGCAGGACACACAGATAGACACCGTAGTCATAGGAATAGAGCTCGGTTACCCTTTGGGTATGGACCCTAAAAAATGGTCTGACAGAGACAGAGAGATTTTGTAAAGGGAATCCGTTATTTTATTTGAAGCTTTTTATACTTTTCTTTTTGTCTGTTTGCTATGTATATCTTTGAAAGTCGGGTCAATTTTGACCAACTTCTCGTTATCGGGTAGTACTGTAATTTTGCAAGCGTACAATACGAAAAATGACTTTCTATAATTTTGATTAAATATAGGTAAATGCTTTTGTTTAAAATTCTAGTTCATCTATTTTTATTTGGGTGTGTTTTGTGTTGTTCCTGAAACACATCCGTTAGCTTAGTTGCTGCTTTCAGCAGAAATACCAATTATAACCCACTGATGTGTTTCTAGATCAATTCAAAACGTTTTTAATATAGTTTAAAATGAAATATATATATATATGTAATGAAAAAAATTAAATTGTTCTATGTTGTACATTTTAAAAATATGCTTTGTCTAAGGTAAATATTCAAATAAATATTTATGAATATATCACAGAAATTAAAAATAAAATAAATCGCGGCTCGTTTATACTTTTCCGATGACATTCCTGCTCCTTACAATGATGACACACTGAAGGTCTTCGTGTTAATCACTCGTCACATATGTTATGTGTACTGCCCTTCAGTCAAATTCAACATGATACAGCCGCCATAATATAATTTTCTAGTGGGTCTTCTGGTGGAATCGACGGACTTACTCCACATCTTAAGGACCTTACGAATATATCAACATTTAACCCATACTGCCCGGCAATCGTTTTCTGTCAGGTAAATGTGATCCTAATTTACAAATCGTTTTTTTGGTGCTAGTTTATGTGCCTTGAACAAGAAAGATGCAGATATTTGTCCAATTGCTGTAGGTAGGTACGTTTCGATACCGAAATCTAATTTAGCGTGTAGTTACATAAGTCTATAAATTACAGTCTAAATTTTAAGTTTGGTTGTGAAGCAGCGGTACATACTCCCTGTTTGTAATTTTATTAACGATGGGTTCGGTAATATGTTGCTTAAAATCAGTGTCCGGAATACTTCTATTTCTTTTGAACGGAAAGCTTTGTTAGACGAAGTAGCAGTTCATACACCGGTTTATAAATATGTTTTGCCATCTTACAGTAGGTCGTCCAAATAATTTTTTGAACTATCTGTTTCTGAGTCCGCCACTAATCCCATGGGACCGGCTGTGTCAACAAGAAACCCTTATAGTTTCGCCATGGCCGTCCGTCTGTCCGATGGTCTGTCCGTGGCCTAGCTCAGAGACCATTTGTACTAAAAACTGTAATTTGGCATGGGAAGGCCAACAAAGTGGTAAAATAAAATTAAAAAAACCTCCCTTACACGTAAGAATATTTTTAGGGTTCCATATTGTTTTCTCGTCTACCCCATAGTGTGGGGTGTCATTGGATAGCTCGTTTAAAAACGATTTTTCGATTTATCGATGCGTTTGCGAAATACTAAGCTTTAAAGTGCAAATTTTTGTACGAGCCCAGTGTCCCCCCCCCCCTGCTAGCTAAATGGCCGTACTTTGGTGTGTATAAATAGACATGGGAATAGCATATATAACAAAATTAAAAGGAAAACTATAATAGCTCTAAGTAGGCTTTACAACTCAATGACTAATAGTCGACCAACTTAAAAATGTAGTCGGATAAGTGAAAAAGAAGTTGATACTTGTGTAAAACAGGTATTAAATATAACTTCATAAACAATGGCACATTTTAGGAATATAAAGTTATAAAATTCTGAATACTAAAATACATTACTAAATTAATAACAATATTTACGTTCGAATTCAGCAGCATATACAGGGTATAGTCTAGAAACACATAAAAGTTTCAATCTCGCAGTGATCATATAGTGTGTGTGAGCTCTAAAGTATAAAAAAAAATGGCCAAGGGTGAGAGGCGCCGAGCCATTTACCATCCTTAATTACCGTTACAGCGACATAAAGCTATTATTAAGCGAAACAGTAACACATTTGTTTGTTGCAAACGATATTCAAAGTCAAGCAATGTTAAGCTGCACTATTTTGTTTTTGTCCGTGTTTGTAAATTACGTAAATGGTGGTAGGTACGGAACCCTCGGTGCGCGAGTCCGACTTGCATCTGGCCGGTTTTTCGATTACTAAGCGTCATCAGTCACACTTATTACAATAATAATAATAATTGCCACTTATTTCAACAGGAGATAAATTGCCACGAGAACCTAAGTTTAAGATTTTGACTCCCATTTCAAAAAAACGAAAATTCTAATTATATTTTATATTGTATGATATACATAATGTGTATCTAAATTTTATAATCATTAATCTAATATCATAAGATTGGGCAACCGTGGTTTTACTTCATAGTCACAATGAGCTTTCAAACTTTCAACAATAGTCAGCTTTTTAACGGCCGCCGTTTGGTATCTTACATAGACATCGAGTTCTGTAATTTGTATGGATTGCGTAATAGGCTAACGAAATTGGCTACACTTTAGAAAGAGACAAAGTTCACCTGTGGTATCGTTTCTCATCGGCAAGACACCATACGTTCCCTTCGTCTCTGTGTGAACTTTCCAACCTTTTTTTTCAACAGCCGGCTAGGAAATGCGCTGCCAGTTCTCTATGTCTACGGTTGGCAATTACATATACTAATGAAACGCTTCATACTTAAAACGTGGTTTTTCTAAAAGGGTGCTTCCTATGCTACACATAAAAGAGAACATAAATTAATTAAATCTAGTCAGGTCGGTCACGTGTTCGGTCTGTGTTCTCGGTCTAGATTTTATATTTTCCTTTTTATCTCTCGGTACATCGAATGGAACTTGCGGCGGCAAAGTGCTTTGATGTCAAAGATTATTCTGTACAGATATGTCTTTTGTTCGAATACAGCAGCTACATCTATACCTACACGTATGAGTAATGAAATGTCCTTCGTAACTAAACGAATGCCTTATCGACCAACCAATACTACTTAGCCTAGATTAATAAAATAGACAGTAAGGTATTGTTCGTATGTTGTGCGATTTCATAACGGTAGGGTTTGCTTAAATAAATAATTAAAAGCGACTTCAAAATCCCACCAAAACCTGAACTTTTTTTGGTGGTTTGTTGGGTGTTGACAGTAACCGAGTGAAACGATGTGCCATTTATGAAATTATTCTCAATAAGTAGATATTATGTAACAATTAATCCGTTTGCGATTAAACTTTAGTTAGTTGTGCACACAATTATTTAGTAGAATTTTTAATTAAATAGCAGAACAATTTTGAAAAAAATTACCCTCACGCGTCGTTTAGCTTCAACAAATAAGTGTATTCAATATAGCTTAGCAGCAGTCCGTGTTTTCGGTGTAAATTTAGAGTTCAGGAGAGAGACGGGGTACAAAAGAATAAAAGATAGGCTACGGCAAAACACCGTTCGTCGTTTGGCATAGCCTAAATTTGCCCACAATCTTTAAAAACAAACATTTAATTAAATTTGTAAATCCCAATCAGAAATACTGTTGCCTCTGTGAGGAAACGTAATTTTAGGCAGATAAGTGTAAATTTGCCTGCTTTGACTCCTAATTCTTTGATCTTCGCTTCTCAGATATGCAGAACCACATTGAGGCTGTGCAGGTTTTTCTTCTCCCTCTCTCCCTCATACATATCGTAATCTCTTTCTAACCAAACGAGCCGCAATCTCCGGAGTTTTTGTCTCAGGACGCTGTTGTGCAGTTTTTCATGTTAAGTTTAGTTTTCTTGATTTAAAATAACTTAAGTGAGTTTTGATTGAAATTTCATTCGATTGATGACATTTGCTCGTTTCTTGCAAATGTAAAGTTTTTGTCTGATCTTTAAAATGAAATAGATTTATATGCACTTTGTTGAAAAAATCGGCAAAATACGTAAACGCACTACGTTAGGGTTCTGTAGAATAAAAATTTTAATAGAAGTATTTATAAAGCTTAAAGAACGTGATTTTAGCGCCATTTAGAAGGAGGGAAGGGGGATAATTTTTTTAAAAGTTTCGATTGCATTTTTGAAGACCAATCTCACAATACAAAGGAGGGGGCGCAAAAAAAAAATTCATCCAGGTCAATGTATGAAGAGTCACCCTTTAAAGAATTTTTTTTTTTATTACAAAACTGTGCTGCGAAACTATTGCTGTTCCGCTTATGTGCTGCGAAACTATTGCTGTTCCGCTTATGGCATTTGGCGACGAATCTTTTTTTACATAAATTATGGAAATTGTGTTAGTCAAAATATTAACCTGAACGTATTGTCGAAAAATGACAGGATACTGGCTCATACACTAAAACAATTTTAAAAAATAATACAACTTACTAAAGTCAAATCGTTTACGAGATAAAGTCAAATTTGGTTTCGGTCTTAAGCAACAATAGCGAAGTAGTAACGAATACAAAACCCCACACTTAGCATGACAGTCATGCCCTTGACCAGGTTTTTCTATTTCACTTTACGATTGTTAGGGATCGGTCAATAATGTAGTATAGATAAGTATATGTATGTATTTCAATAAAAAATATTGTATTTTCAAATTTAGCTGTTTGTCTGTCTGTCTAGTATCAAGAGTTTTATAACTCCCAAGTGGAAATCGGCTTGCAAAGCCTCTTGACCGTTTTTTTCTTTAAAATTTTTTTTATCAACAATACCTAAAAATATGCCTGTTAATAATAAATGAATCCCTAAACAGAATCATTCCCCATTCACAGTTGTTGATTGGGGACAATACGTTTCCCATCACATCAATTGGAATAAATTGTTATGTAAGGGTAAGCATGTGTTCCACATAGAGTTGTGGAGATCCCTAATGTCATTGTTGGGTACTTGATCTTTTTCTTTATGGACTGCTAACAAACGAGAAAACTGTTTTCTTTTTTCAAAAAATATTACCTACAGATAAAATTAATATTTAGTAAAATATAATTTATCTGTATTATTCTTTGATTATTAAGACAGGCTAATAATCAAAGGTATTATTATATAAAAAATTAGTGTCGGACAACCGTCCGGAATCGTGACAACTTGTGCCTTTCACTTTTTATGTCTGTCTCTCTCGCTCTTAGGCGGGCTAACCATGCCGCGTGCCTCTCACTCGCTCTCATTGTGAGCGCATAACGTGAGCGGAGCGTAACGCAGTTTCTTGAAGTGTCACCCGGCAAACCAATTTATAAGACGTTGTCACGTCAAAAGGTAAACTTACTGTCTGATATAAATACATACGCACAGTCCTAACTACTGGGTCCAGAGAATTTTGCACAGAGGTTTCTCTTATAACATTACAACAGGATTTAGTAAGATGTATTCCCCAAGAGGGCAAATCGGGGTTGGAAGTTTGTCATTTTTGAAGCACAATGCAGAAAAAATATTATTTGGCCTTTGATTAAGAAATAAGATTGACGCGTTTTGCCGTTTTTGGATTTGAATTGGAAAATTTGAAATATAATTTTCATATTTTTGTAGGTAAAAAAAACCATAAACAGTAAAAGCTGTCTTTTTTGAAAAGTCCACGCGGACGAAGTCGTCTGAATTCGCTTTAGTATTAAATAATTTTGTATGAATTTTAAGGTTCAACTAATTGATATGTCATGTTTGATTAAATATTACTTAAATATTTAATATAATATAAACAGCACTGATATTTTATTAGTCAATAGAATCGAATAAATTATTTTATACAATGATTTTCAAACTCATATAAAACTCTTTATTCAAGAAGACTTTTAAAAAGTACTTGAATCTTCAGTAAAATTAATAATTTTATAAACTTTACCACCAGTCTCGAGTAGGTGACTACAGTATGTAGTCACAAATATAATTCTTATCTCCTACATAGTGGAGATCACACGTACTTATAACTTTATATATATATATAACCTCGGCATCCAATATAACCTCGAATACTTGGTTATCTTTGCTATTGGGATAATGGCTGTAAATAGAAAATTCACCAAAGAAACATAGTCACCGACGTATCTGGGCTTGAATTGGCAATGGACAGATTAGAGGTATATAGCTTGTCGAACTGACAACCGATGGAGAGAGTAAGGATTAGAGTAGCGCCCATATATTGTGCAGTGGCGAATGGCTTCTATCAGAGCCGTATTCAAAATCTTACTCTACCGAGTCAGAGTTTTGTGCTGTCTTTTTCTGTACTGCAGAGAAAGATATTTGCTGTTCTGTTGGGTTTATGAACACGTCTCTAGTCGAATATGACGCCAGGAAGCTACTGAATGTAGGCGGCTCAGGACCGAAAGTTGTGGAGTAATTTTTTTTTTCTGTTTGACTATGCAGTTTGCTGTTGCAGCCATTACTGCTTCACCGGGCTTTTTGGGGCGAGACTCTGAAGGAGCCTCAGCCCATATAGCACCCAACGCTCAAGAGCTCCTCGCGGGGGAGCCTCGGCTTGGGTTGTCGCTATCGGGGGCCTCCCCTTCGACCGGCGTGAGTCTCGAACCCAAAGGTGAGTCACCGGCAGGACAGGAGTTGCGATTGAGCGGGGCGTGACGTCGGCGTCGTGTTAGGGGGGAGGTCGTAGAGACTAATCTCGCTATCCGGACAGCGAGATCGTCATCTGAGGCCGTTAGTACATGCCGAGGCCGCTTAACGATAGTTTTACGACCATGCCGAGGTCGGTCGGGGGATGATACGTTGTGGATTGCACAGTTAGTCATTTTGGGTGATTTTGTGTACGCTCGAAAAAGCGGACTGCCAGGTCTAGGAGTATCAGCAGTGTTAGTGTTCCCGCTGAAAAGTTGAAGGAAGCCTGTCGCCAACCTACTTGATGGGTTAATCAAATCATCATCAAATAGACAGTGACAATATGAAGTCACGTGTTGATTAAATAAGAATTAAATTGTATTAGAATTAAGTACACTGATTCCTTATTATGGTACAGTTCTTTAACTACTGGGGTCGAATATAGAGAGGATAATTCGCACGCGTCGCGCCCTGGGTGCCAAATAAATGTTTTGTCTGCGCCCCGGGTATTTCATGCGAATGTGCCCTTAATCAGCGCGGAATATGTAATATAGGGCACTGGATATGATGAATGTAGAAATCTCTTATAAATTGTGTTCAATGGATGTGGCATTATATAACAATAGCCTTTGGTGGCTGTCATCACAAATTGTTTTACATATTTAAATTTATTTTAGCTGACTTTAATTATTTACTTTATTGGAATAAAGATTTTCGTACTTTTATTAAAATTACCTATCGTGTCACTTTGCACTATTGGTCCGCGCGTCTGTTTGTCTTATTTTTTTACGTAAGTACTAAACGGATTTTAGTTTGAGTTTTTATAAGCAATAAAAAACGAAAGGCTATTTAGGCTATTATTTTTATTTTATTTTAAAAACGATTGATAAGTTACAAAAACATTTTTATATGCTCATAACTATCGTATTTTTTTGTATAAACGTTTTAGAAATTTTTCACAAGTTTTACGCGTTGGCTTTCGCTGTCACACTAGGCAGCAATTAAATTTCTTTGCATAGGCGCACTCTTAAGTAAATAAATATTCAAAGCGTATTATAGCATAAAAAGGTTTACCGTTTATTAAATTTAAATAGTAAGTTCATATTAAAATTACCGTAGTACAGGCACTTCGATGTTTTCAAGCATATCAAATCTTAACTACATTTTTATTTTGATATTATGAGTATTTTATAATGTCGCTTTCAAGACGACAATCAATTTAAATAAGTGTAAATAATACACGTTTTTTTTTAATTCTCTCAAATGAAAAATATCTTTTTTTGTCACATCCATTTCGATGTTCCTACTTGCATAGCACTTGCTAATCTTTATAGGCTTAGTGTACATATCAGCGCGCGGCGTGGGATGCCAACCTCCATTGTACACCCATCACAATGGCGGTTAATTTGTTTTTATTAGTGATAATGTTCATAGGTCAAATTAGCATTAATTTATTTATTTTATGATTTTAATATAAAAGTCTAGTATTCATAGCTATTGATATTTCTGAAATATATCTTTTTTAGGGTTCCGTACCTTGAAAGATAAAAGAAACCCTTATAGTCTATCTATCTTTCTGTCAAGACCCTTTTTCTCAGGAACACGTGAAGGTATTAATTTCAAATTAATTTAATTGATAATCAAGCTTCTAAGTCAATGCAATTGAAAGATATGCCTAAACTACGGTCGTTTTTGTCGCATATTGGGACACAAATAAATCAAAACCTATTGGGTACTTCCCGTTGACCTAGAATCATGAAATTTGGCAAGAAGCAAGATGTTACATCACAAATATAGGAAAACAATCCAAAAACTGATAACGATACTTGATATCATGGTAGAAGAACTATCTACATATAATATGTTTGTACTGAACCCTACTGAGCGCGAGACGGACTCGCACTTGGCCGGTTTTTTTTTTCATCTGGACGTGAAAATCAAGATTTTAATTTTTTTAAATAGTATTTAACTACGTCATTTAGATTAATTTTTCATATAAATTAACTTATGTTCTTTCATGCTGTAATTGTACTAGATATATCTAAGAAATCTAGAATATGACTATAAAGTATTCTTAGTATAATACCAAACTTTATAGATAATATTCACTGGTAATTTCCAGCTACCTTTTGTGCAACAAACAGCTTGATAGTCAGTAGCCCCAACTAATGCCCTTAAAAGATCAGATTAGTGACACTCTTGCTCATCTCTAGCCAAGAACGATGGTAATATTTCTAAGCATCTAATGACGAACGGAGTTTATTAGATTCGTAAGTAAAATTTTAATATGTTTTTATTTAGGATATTAAACAAAAAAATGTGTTTTTTTTTTAAACTTTATTTATATTAACATTTTTTACGAGTTGAAGAAAGAAGTTCTTTCTGAAAGAAAAGAGATTCTTAATTCGTCTGTATCTATATTTTTATGACAACAAAACCCGCTGTCGAAGCATGCATTAAACGCTCGATGTACCCTTGTGCTTTTAAGCTGGCACTTATTCGTAATAGACTATTTTCCGCACGTGTATCATAAATAATTATTCGGTTTTTTTAAATTTTATTTTTGTGCAGTTAACGTAGTTTATGTAACGTATTTACTTCTTTTTATGAATCAAAAATAAGGAGTAGCATAAACCGACTAAGATTGGAGCTAACTTGATAGGTATTCATTTGTATGACTATAATAATACCTACGTAATTATTCCAACCCAATACATTTTAATAAATATCACTAATTATATGAGACTATTGTGAACTGGCATATGATGTTAACAATTACTAAATTCTATTGGCTCATTCAAATTTAGAATTCTTCGTCTTTCACTCTGATTGGTAGCGCGTGGCGCGGTTCCCATTACAATGACCGATAATTTTGTATGTGCTTTACTTACTCTAGTGCCATTTCTGTTAGAACTGCTTTATTTAAATAACAAAAACATTTGAGAGGTCTAAGTTACTGGTTATATAGACTTGATACATTTTATTAGTTACTAATATCCCCGTTTTTTACTTTAAGTGGGATATTTAGCAGTTACGTTAACGTAGTTGTTAATTAATTAGTGATGTTTAATAATCATTTTAATCGTCCATTATTATTTATTTATTAGCTAAATGTCACTTATAATTGTCGTTGGCTGTTTTGCTTAATAGTTTTAATGTTGATGATTTATATAGGTAATACTAGCTTTTGCCCGTGACTCCACCCGCGGTAATTTCGTTTCTACAACAACTCATTATTATATTTGTAGCAACAGCAAACTTATTCCTACGGGATCTTTTGAACTTTTCAGGATAAAGTTCCCAATGGCCTTTATGTCGTTTTTATTATCTCTGTAAAATTTTCAGCTTATGGTCTTTATGTCGTTTTTATTATCTCTGTAAAATTTTCAGCTTATGGCCTTTATGTCGTTTTTATTATCTCTGTAAAATTTTCAGCTTATGGTCTTTATGTCGTTTTTATTATCTCTGTAAAATTTTCAGCTTATGGCTTTTATGTCGTTTTTATTATCTCTGTAAAATTTTCAGCTTATGGCCTTTATGTCGTTTTTATTATCTCTGTAAACTTTTCAGCTTAATTAGACGCTTTGTGGCGATGTTAAGCAATACCAAAAAAAAAAGAACTACTAATATTACATAGTTTGGAATCCATGTACCTTAATGACCTTTTACTTTACCAAATTAGATTATTTATTGTTATAGTTATTTCTATGCATATTTTACAGTCAAAAATCTTATTCTGTCAAAAGTACTTTTTACTACAAAAAACAGTCAAAAGTATTTTTACTGCAGACGGAGATCAAAAGTGCTTATGACTGAAATATCGGTCGAAACTACTTTTGACTAAAGCCTGCAGTCAATAATTATTAGCAGCAATATAAAAAGACTTTCAGTTAATAATTACGATCAAAACTCTTAAAAGAAGGTTATTAAAATTCTCAAAAAAAGCATGTGTAAAATTTCTTTTCGTTTGACTGCGATTTTCTTAGAAACATATTACAAATATTTTATCAATGCTTAAAGTATCAAGTGCAGAAATCCATTGCAGAAATACGTGTTGAATATTTTATTTAAAGGGGAAATAATATAGTCTTATACAAAACAATAACAAATGTATTTTATTTAATTATTTGTTTTTCCTATTTTTGATGGAGCGAGTGAAGCAAATGAGTTCTAAGTGGTGAGAAGCTGAAGATATTGTATCTTTACGTTTTTAACTTTGTATGTTTGTTTGACGATAACTTTACTCAATCGTCCTCCGATCGTCATGATGGACACAAGTAGTCGAGGCCGACAGATTCTGTAGGTATATTCAGGATATAGGTTACGGAGATATACGGAGGTAGGATGAAAACTGAATAAAAGCAAATACGGCCTGGTGGCGCATAGAATAAAAGTGCATAACTTCCCGGACAATAATTGAGTGCCATGGCACTGATCTTATGCTTTTTATGCCTGTCAGATGTCTTTTTGGATATATGTTAATGATCTATGCAGGTACTTTAGGTTTGTAATAATGGGATAAATGAAAAATCACGAGTTTTCATTTTGCTACAATGAACTAGTTTAATAGGATAATGTTATAGTTTAGAAATCAGTAAAACTTCTACCCTAAATAAAATTTTATCATGTATTTGTATGCTACTGTTTGCAATTTATAGGTCTCGTACAATGTCAAATGATTTTTGTAATCGTGCTCAAACGTTACACTTTTACCAGACTAAACAAATTTTAGGAAAAATACGAAATAATAACCGGCCGAGTCCGCGTCGTACACACTACACTACACACATAATTGTTAAAACTGATTCTATTGAAACAATCAATTTTCTTTGAAAGTATTTGGGTTTGACGGTTGTTTAGAATACACTGATTAAACTAAAACGAAGGAAGACTCAATTTTTTCTACTTTGGAAGCCAATCATTCGCAAAATGTAAATTCTAAGCCAAAATATATCTTAAGAACTTTGTATGCGTGCGTAATGCATTTTTAAAGATCTGTACAATGACACCCCAAAAAATTTTCTGCCGTTATTTTTTTTTTCTAAAAGTCAGTAATCACATTCTATGAAAATCAACATTATACAAAAAATTATCAAACACCATAATTAAATACTCCCGTTATAAGTGTTTTTGACTAACACCCTCGGTGTAAACTTTTAACTAATATTTTATAGTCAAAAGCACTATTAACCAATATCATTTACTCAAAACTACTTTTAACCGACGTTGTTAGTCAAAAGAAAAATTGACTGATTTTTACAGTAAAAAGTACTTTTCAGCGGTGACATATGTATATTTATTATATTTTTCTAAATTCTACGAAGAACTGCGTATTTTTATGTACTATCGGAGCGCATAAATTGTCTAGATTTTTAGTGATTAGATTGTCCAACAAAATTGTAAGGTAAATTAGGTTCCTATGTTAATTTGTAAACACACAACGGAAGCGACGCTCTTTACGAGGTATTAATTACTTGTGCACAGTGAGTAGAGTGTGTTCGTTTTAGAATAAAAAGATCCCACTTTTCTTTGCTTTGAAACGTCCGTTGTTACTAACAAAATTATTGGTTGCAAAACGAACGGTTCATGTCACACACTACTATATTACACACACTACTATAAACATTGAATATGTATGTATAGGCAATTTGGCACATTAACACCAAAACCTTACCTCTAGAAATGGGTCTAAAGTTGTATTTTTCGGTGTCAAAAATATCGTAAACGAACGCTTGACAGATTGGTACAGATGATACGACAATTTTAATATATTTGTCACCAATACTAAAAGAACGGATGAAAGGTGACAAAATTAACAAAAATAATGAATCTTCTATAATAACGAATAAATAGACTGTTAATAAATAATAACGAATAAATAGACTGTTAAAAAATATTTAATGAGTACTTACTAATACTTAAAATACTAAAAGAAACTTTATTCTTCGTTAAAAATGTTTGAAATCAGCTATGTGCTGGTCACCTGACTGAAAATTAATCTTATCTACCAACGAAAAACATGATTTGTTTTACTACCCGACTGTCGAACGAGGGTTATGTTTTTTAACTTCTTATTTTATTATGTCTAATTCTTTGGCACATTTGCAACATAAACGGCTTGATGAATTTTTGATATATGAGGTGTCATAGCAGTCAGGTAAATGAATGAAAAAGCAGAAAAATGTTACAATATCCATAAAAATAAAAAAAACAAAGAATTAAAGAAGAATCTGGTATTTTATTGCTACAATACTATCTACATTACCTACATAAAGGATACTGTCAGGAATTCATAAAAATACTAAATTTGTATTTTTTATGGTTTTAATCCTTGGGCTAAAAATTGGCTGGCTACACACCCACACCATTGGGCAGCCTCTTTTTACGAACCACTTCAGTGCGGCGTCACAGGTGATGAGTGATGTGGCGATCACAACACTGATTCTGATAAATTGCTTTTACAAAGAGAAAATAAAATTTTCAACTCGGGACACTAGCGGGCATTAGAATGAACTAGTAGCGCCATCTATAGTCCGTTAAAATTAAGTTTCTTTTGTTAAAATCGCCATCTAGGGGTCAGGGAGGTTTTTCAAGAAGCTAAAGGCATTAGAGTTGCATATCTATTCCCTTATATAGTGTAATCTTTGACTAAGTCATGCGGCTCAGCTCCCTTATTGTCTATTTCACTCGTAATCAGTATAAATCAACCCAGTGCGATTATATTACCGCGTACTTATGTATTGAATAGCAACCAATACCTATGCGCACGGCAATGGATACGTACTGGTGTTGGACTTGAAACCAATTTCGATTTGGCAGTGGAGTTACAAAATTACGCGGCTGGTTTATTTTTTATTGTTCAGAGGGTAGGTAGTTTTACTTTTAGTAGTTCTTAATGTTAAATTTAATTTAAATTGATGTAAATACACAGTTTATATAGTACAGTTTATATATAATATATATAAAATTTCATATATTAAGGGACTACTAAAGGACGCAGCGTGGGACGGTCTATTTACTATAAGGTGGACAGGCGATCTAGTTCGAGCCGCTTTTAGTCACTGGAAGCAGGGGGCAAGTCTTAGTGGAAACATAAGTATTGTATATATGTTATCCTATAAAATTCTTAAAAAAAAAAAAATACTCAAACTAAGGGTTCGGCATTACACAGGTATAAAAACCATAGCTCCATAGTTCATACGATTATAGGTTCACACGGACACTTCATTTATGAAGTGTATACCTACCTACGTTATATACTTATTCATAACTAAATGCATTTAGTATATTAAATTGGCGCCTATACCTAGGCTAGAAAATTTGTTTATAGCAAACTTCACATCTGAAACCTTGACAACTTTGTCTACTACCTAACTGAAAAAAAATTGTAAGTTCCTTTATGTTACAAACCTTGCTTTTACCTAGTGAATTAGCTTGATTTATTGAGTGCTAAAATAATTTGCTTGTTCCATCACTTGCGGATGTTTTAAAAGCAGATATTTCTTTATATTTGTAATAAAAGTCAATAAAAAAATTTGAATTTGTTGTTTTCTATACATAGTAGACTGACTAGAAGTATAAAACAAATAATAAGGAGTGTGTAATGACATTTTAGTACATTGAATTCGTGAATATTACAGAAATTAGCTTTCTGGCCTATACCGAATATTGTGTTCTTGCCATAATAACAGACAGAACCTTCTCTGTGGGCCTGCCATGGTATAAATAAAATACTTCTGTGGCTAGGTTAATGATAACTAACAGAAAAAAATATTTTCTAATTCCATTTTTAAACTTGACCAAAAATGACATGAGTCGCCGAGACGTCGGCGTTCCATTTCAAAATTATACGTTCCCGCATCATACGGCATCTATAATTTGGACCTATAATAATTTGTCGGGACACAGTTTTTGTTTGTTTGTTACGTAATTACGATTCTGACTCGTCGCCAGCCAGTGTTATTGTGACTTTACCGCCATTTTTTTTACGATTCGATTTTTATTATTTTTAATGGCTTATCTGTTCTGTGGTTTCCGCATAAGTAACTAGAACATGGTGGACGGACATGAAAAACGTTGTGTGACATACGGACGTCCAGGTAATTCTAAATCTTGTTTTATGTGCTTTAATATTAGAGGGTGTATACCTACTATATTAATCTACCAAGTATAAAAATATAATCAAACAATTATTGTACATATAAACTATAAACACAAAATAAAGAATAAAAAGTATCCACTAACGGGGCTTGTGTACCCATCTAATGTCTGACCACGTCTAACCACCTTAAAATATCATCAAGATCCATAAAGAAGAGGTGGTTAGCAGTTTACCACCTCTTCTTCGGGGTAATAACCTTTTTTTCTGATGGTAATCCGTTCCAAACGTCATTAGGTGGTGAGTCTATTACCTTGCCTAAAGGGCACTAATTAGACTTGTATAAATGACTTCGAAATCCTTACTCAAAATCGACCCTAGGACCATTGGGCACTCAAATCTTGCTGCGCCACTCGGTCGTACCATGTCCATCGTGGGACGTAAGCTCCTCGACCGACCAGGCTTTGGCTCCATTTTTAAATGTTTTGGACTAATCATACAGCGCCATCTTGTTTTAAACTAAGCAACGCTTGTACTATGAGTCACTATCTACCAGACAACAGACACAAATGTCTTCTTCATACTTCTGTTCTTGTAAATAAATACATATATTATACATAGAAAACAGATTCAAGACAAAACAAAAATGTTTGTCCTGTGTGGGGTACGAACCAATACCCTCAGCACAGTAGGCAGCCTCTTTACCATTTTAAATAGTATGGATGATCTATAAGAGTTAAGTTGCACTTTGAGTTGTCTTTAATATGTGATTTTTACAACGATGTTGCTTTTATACAAGTATTTTCAGAATTTTAAATCCAAAATTATATCGTTTACCTATAGAAATTATCAAGGCAAAACCAAATTGCAGTGTATGACCCTCATAAGATGATCTACAATTTTTCAAAAAGCTATTGAACATGTGCCCACCGAGAGCATTAAAACAATACAATAGTAACGAACGCACTAAACAATAGCCCCTTCGAGCGAGCAAGCACAATGAGTGAGCGGAGTGCGTTGAGCGCTCGAGCGCACTTGAGCGCGCGCTACTGATTCGAAAGCGCTTAAATCTTTCAAGAGCGCTTCAACAATTTCACTTAGTCTGATTTTAGCGACAGGTTGCAGTTATTGTTTATATATTGTTTTTATCTGACTGTGGTTAAAAAATTAAGAAAATAATAAATCTATATCTACATATAATAAAAACCGGCCAGTTGCGAGTCTGGCACGCACACCAAGGGTTCCGTACTAACTTTTTATATGTAGATAGTTCTTCCACCATGAGATCAACTCTCACAGGTATATTTGTAGTGTAACATCTTGCTCCTTGCCAAATTTCATGATTCACGGTTAACAGTAAATACCCAACAGGTTTTGATTCATTTTTGTTATAATATAGGTACGACAAAAATTACCGTGTTTTGGCCATATTTTTTATTGCATTGACTTAAAAGCTTGGTTTTTTTCTTCAATTTTAAGTGACCGTTTACAGTTTTTAGTGTTTGATATTGATTTCCACTTGAAACCTTCACGCGTCTTGGGACAGACAGACAGAAGGTCGACAAAGTAATCCTATAAGGGTTATTTTTTTCGGTTTAGGTACGGAACCTTAATAAAAATAGAAGCCGCATAAAAGTAGTGTGACAAAACACTAAAAAACATTTTTTTAATGGTGTCTGTTTACGCTAATCTCTGAATCTATTAAAGAGATTCTTTTGTGGTACAGGTAGACTAAGCTTAGTTTGAAGCAACATATAGGCTTTGCTTCATCGAAATCGGATGTCAGGGAAAAAAGTTATCGTAATTTTAAGATAATTATCATTTACTCACGATCAGACAGACGACAGATATAAAATCTTACGCGGTGGGACCTTATTGGGAACAGTCTCGAGTCATTCGGACTCCGGAATTCAAGACCAAATTGTATGAAAGTCTGACTTACCTCTCGAAACCTGTGAATGTACTTGCATACATTTTTATCTCGCATTCCAGAGTCCGAATAGCTCGAAACTGTTCCCAATAAGAAAATACGAGATTCCCAATAAGGTCCGTGGACACATTCGCTAAAAATATTTTAGCACAGGGACGCACAAAGGGGGATAAAATATGGTTAAAAGTTTATATTTATGAAAGCCCTATATTTTTGATGCTGGTTATTAAAATTTAAATAAATAAGTTAACTGTTATGAGATTTTTAAGACAGAGATGGATTAAGTAATAATTGAAAATATGGATAAAAGTTTATATGCAGGTCCCATGTTTGTAATGTAGAGGGATTAATTAGGAACCTACCAAGACTAAAATTTAAAATTATTTTTATTGATAAATACTGTTTTATGTTTACGGCAGGGCGGGTTACGGGAGCCAAAAGGTGCTTGAAAGTTTGTATGATAATTGTATGCTATGACTGTAGGAACATGAATCGACTAAGGGTGTTGAAATCTGATTGATGAGACTAAAAACATCGATACTCGTAACAGAATTTTATACAATCATCAACATAAATGGCGTTTCACCAATACCAAATTAACACCAATTTACCATTTTTTTTGAACAAAAAGTTATTTAAATTAATTTAATAAGGTACCACCCGGAAGTATACCCTTCCGTCTGTATATTACAGAGTTATGCCCGAACATATATTAAAAAAAATCGGCCAGGTGCGAGTTTGACTCGCGCACGAAGGGTTCCGTACTATTATCTATAAAAACGGCAAAAAAAATCACGTTTGCTGTATGGGAGCCGCTCTTAAATGTTTGTTTTATTTTATTTTAATTATTGATTTTTAAAGTGAGTATATAACTAAATATTCTGTGAATATTTCAAGCGTCTACCTGTTGCCGTTATCAATATCGAGCAAAACGAGCAAAAAAATCACGTTAGTTGGGATTCATTCCTCATAAAGCCACGTATTGTATACGTATATAACTATAATAAATCTTTCCTTCGGCTACCTACAAAACTTTAAAAATGGTCAAAATCGGACTATAAAAAAACCTGACAAAGCTTGACCGTTACTACATTGTCTAGATCCGAAAATAGGTCTAACTTGATCGGCTTTGCTTTAACTCGGAAACTCTGTTGACTTAGAATGACGTGTTATTTTTCAAAGTGATAATTTGAGTCTATGTGAGTATTCTGGATTTAAGCAAATATTTCCGACAATGTTGACTACCGACTATAAGAAAAAGGAAAAGGTTCCCAATTAATCTATGATGACGACCACATGATACCCTTTCAAACTGAGTTACAGAACACACTGCTTTACTGAAAAATATGATTTACTGTGTGACAATAAAATTTATTTTCTGTCTTGTCTAAATAGATTATTTAGAGATGTTAAACCTTTTTAATGGTTTTCATATTAGCGAAGTTATAATATCCTCTTTGTTTCTGATGGTTAAAACTATTGTGAATGTCAGTGTTTGTCGTTGTTGATAGTTGCTTTGTGTTAACCAATCATTTTTCTCAAATGTATGAAGATTATCCTAGAGTCATAAAAAAACGCATTATACTCAATTAAAAGACGACACTCAAAAGAAGTTGCTCTGATACCGACTCATAAGGAAGCACAGTTAAGATTTGAAGAGACATTAGAATTTCGATTGGAGTACCACTATATTTACTGACGAAAAATTCTTTATGTCAAGCCAACATCGGAGATTTCATTTGTGGAGATATAACGGTACGAGATATGTAGAAGAACATGTAGTGCCCAATTTCAGTTCTGGACGAATCTCTGCCAATATATGGTGGAGGATTTCAGCGGATGGAGTGGGCGAACTCGTTCTTCTTCCTCCATGGACAAATGCAACCCACTATCTGCCGGTTCTGCAAGACAGTATGCTACCAAGTGTCCGTATCTATATCCATCTGATGATTTAGCTCAGAGCAAGTATTGTAAATGAATGGCTCAATCGGCATAGTGATATAGCGGTGATTCCCTGGCCAAAAAGATCTGCAGATTTAAGCCCCATAGAGAATCTACGGGAAAATAGAAACGAAAGGACCAAGAAGGCTATAGAAGACCACTGCCAAATCATTCGGGAAGATAGAAGAGGGACGGACTTATGCTCTCGTATTGTTACTTTAGTTAGCAGTAAATTATATAACATAAAATAATAGTAAGAAAGATGAATTAATTTAGGTAATTATAAACTAGTAATATTGAAAGTAAGCGGTGGCCGCGAAAAAAAAAGGTATAACATTGTTTTAACCAGGAACGTGTTTGATTATATCCTGTACTTGGCGACAGTATTGGACAATGGAGGTACATAAAACGGTAAAAAAGGTAACATAAACATACATATCTACCGTTTCCAATTTAGAGTTGTAAAAAAACACATATAGTGATGCGTGTTTGTCGAAGTTGGTTATAAATGATGATAAGGGGGGTCTACCCTGACATGATTTTAGCGGTCTTGAGGGTACAGCAAAGTTTTATGCAAGAGTTCAGGACAATTATAAGCGCTGGTGCAAATGTTTCGAAAAAGATTTGCATCAGTAACTAGTCTACGGCTGTCCAGGGAGGTAATGTTATATTTAGCTAGAAGAGCTTTATAGCTGATATATGTAGTCCCTAAGCGACGGTTGAGTGCCCAGAAGTTTATTTTTGTAAAAATTCAATTCTATTTTTAAACTCTAAGTCCTACTCTAACTTCGAGCGTACGAGGGCATTGTACAGTGTTAAGATAAACACAGCGATTTTGAAATGTTCTGTTCAAACATAACTTCGTTTTAGGATTAGGCAGTCAAATTAGTTTATAGAAAGGTATAAGTCCAGTGTTGGATTTCGTAATATAATCATATTTATTCTATTTTATTTATTACATTCCATTTCCACTACCAGACATTCAAACATTTCCTTTATTCCCCGTAGTGCCTGCCGTAGTCCCTGGAAGGGACCATTTATAGTACCTACAATCGTAAACAAAAATATTTAGTATACGAATTGTGCCAGGCATGATTTGTGCACTTTGTGTGTTATGATGGTTCTTCTAGTATCTACAGTAATGCTAGTATACTTACAACGCGAAAATACCATAATTTTAGCTTCAGGTGGAATTTCTTTAGTTTTTAACGTATAGTAACATTGAATCAGCCAACAACAAGGCTGCGTTCTGAAATCATGCAAGTAGATATAGTGTACAAACCAGTACAAAGAGACATATAGGCATACGTATGACACAATCTTATATTTTCATTTAATAAAATTGTAACTAGCTGTGAAAGCCGTTGTGGAATGAGCTCCTTACCAAGGTTTTCTCTGAGGTCTACACTATGGGGTTTGTCAAAAAAAAAATTTTTAGATTTTGGATGGGTCAGCAACGTAACCCCAGGTGTGCACACGTCCATAAGCTGCGGTGACCGCTTACCATCAGGCGGACCGTTGGCTTGTTTAGTAGTATAAACAAAATGTTTATAGGAAATATTTTAGGAAAAGATAGTGTAAGGGGTCTTTATAAAAGCATAATTTTTGTTTGTCTGTCTATCTCTCTTTCTGTATGTTCGTACGTACATCACACAAAAACAACTGCACTAACTACGTGCAGATTTCACAGTTGTATTTCTGAAGATCTATCTTAAAATTTGGTGCATGTTTCATCTTGATACGCCGCCTAGAAGCTTTATATCTTGGTGTAATAAACTTTCTTATTATATCAAAGAAGCGGAGCCGCGGACAAAAGCTACTTAAAAATAAGTATTTATTTAACATTATCAGTTGATGAAACTTGATAATTAAATCACTGAACAAAATCTGTATACAAATTACAGACTAAACTTAATGTAAAAGGTAAAAGGTATAGACATAAAATATTACATTGTAAAAAGGATAAAATACACAACCCCACCCTAAAATACCTACCTTCCCTCCTTCAAACCCCTCCCCTTGGGGGTGGGTTGTCATGGCAACAGACGCGAGGGCGGTATAGGTAAAAGGGAGTAGGTAAACGAAGTGGGGAAAAGAGCTTAAGTGAAAAATTTCATCATAGTTTCATCTTTTTCTGATTGAAATTTCTTGTCTGTATGCTGATTTTATATAGTGGATTTGTTCATTTGTTTATTTTAATGATCCTTTTGCTGTTTGAAAGCTACATTACCTACCTAATGCATATAGTCTGGTTTCATAAGTTAAAGGGCTAAAGGTGCTGCGGGTAATTGCTCCAGAACAATTTTATTAAAAAATAATGCCTCTAAATGTGAAATTATTTCATTATCAAAACTACACTTAACCTAAAAAAACTAAAAACTCAATAATTCGTGCAATAGCACAAACCTTTCGTTGTTAATGGTGGTGTAACTACTGCATAATAAGATGAAATATCAGGTAGGTACCAAATACTTACAACACAGACCCCACTAGTTTTCGGCCTGCTTAAATTAGTAATTTTTGGAAAATATTAGTTGGTTTAGTATCAATTACTTGCTTACTAGTAAGCAGTTTGGCTTTATAAATGGCTGTTTTACTTACTGATAAAGAAGTGGCACTATTTTAAGCCTGGGTGGAATCACTCGATTTTATTTATTTATATTCACTGACAATCTTCTGTTGATTTATATTAAAAAAAAAAAACCATGTAATTGTAATTTCTTGTTAACGAAAATTCTTCATTATTTAAAGTTAAGTCAATCCAAAGTAAATGATGTCAATTACAATATCAAATGTTACTCTAAATTGAATTTCAAATGCTTAATCAAAATATTTGTTACGGACTTTTCCAGCACGAGCATGATTCTAGAGTTGTGTTTCACATAAATTATTAATGGTTGCTTTTGTAAGTAAAGAGAGAAAAGTGACTCGTCATGAGCTTCCCATATTTATAAAGTTCTAAAAGAAAACTTAGAGATTCAAAGACCTTCTACTCCATACAAATGTTAATCACTTTTAGTCAAACCATTCCCGTGGGAACTTTTGAACGGGATAAAAGTATGTATGAGAAATAATATGTTTATTAGCAAATTAACTTGAAACTAGGCATTAATGCTTTTCAGTGCAGTTAAATGGACACACATTTCAGAGTTCCGTAAAATTCAACTCCAAAGGGGGAGAAAGGGGGTGGCAAAGTTTGTATAAGAAATATTAATTTTTAATGTCAAAATTACTTTTAACTTTCTATACATATTCTTCAACAATATAAATGAAATAAGTATTTCAGATTTTTTTAAAAATCAGGCCCAAAAAGGAATAAAATTTGAATTTAAATATTATTTATATATAATTTTCTTTACAATCAATGAACGACGTCTTTTAGAGATTTCAAAGTTAAACCCTTGAGGGCAAGAGGAGTGACAAAGTAGCTTTGTAATTGAGAAATACTATATTTCTAGTCAAACTTAAGTATTAAGAAGCATTTTTGTGTTTACTCGAATTGGACCCTAAAAAGGAGTGGCAAAGTTTATATGAGAAATAATATTGTTACGGTCAAATTTCTTTGAATATAAGTATTATTGATCTTTAACATAATCCATAAAATAAACGTTTCAGCCCGTTTTTTAAATTCTATCCATAAAGGGAGAAAAGGGTTAGAAATTTTAAAGTTTAAGTAAGTGTAATGAAATACTTGATTTGTAACTTAAGATACTTACATGCTTTTCAACAAAAATATTGTAAAATGTTGGAAAGTAATGTATTTCATAGACATTAAAACTTTAATCCCTAAGGAGATGGCAAACAGAGTGTGAAAAATAGTAATGTTTTTCATGTTATAATTTACTTAAAATTCGGTATTAATGCGGATAGCACACAATTTTCCAAACGGGTTTTTCGGGGTTTTTGAAATTTAATCCTAATTGAAGACGGGCAGTGGGAAGTTTGTCGGGAAAATAACTTTTTTATGCTCAACTTTATCTAAAACTTGGTTACATACATACATACATGTTCTTCATCACAATGAATGAAATATGTCCAAAGCGGAGGAACAGGGTGACAAAGTTTTGAGAATCAACCCTTAAGGGCGTGAACCGCGTGCAGGCTGCAAAGCAAATATATAACTTTACGCTCAAAATTTACGAAAATTTTGTAGGTAATGATGTGATACATTCAGTATAGTTCCAAAATTCAACTCCTAAGAGCATGAAAGGGCATAGAATTTTTTTTAATAGACTGCCGTCATTGCCTAGCTCAAATCGTTTAGGATAAATATAATAAATTTAGTGTTAGGTTTCCTTTTATTTTGTAAGCATCGTTTCAGAACGGAACAGAAAGCTAGTTTCCATATATCCATAAAAATAATATCTAAGAATTTCAAAATAAAAAATTAGTTTAAGTCAAACTATATAGCCTATGAGTGGCTTTCTATTGGTAAAAGAATTTTTAAAACCGATTTGCTTGACACTTGTGTTTCTATTTTAATTAATCCGTTTAGATATTCTTGAGTTAGAAAACGACAAACAAACCTGCCTGTCGTCTTTATGATGAATAACCATGCAAGTGTGTATTGTATTAAGTTAGGGTTCCGTAAAACGAGAATTATCTAGGATATCTGAGAACCTTGTACACCAAACTTGTTCAAAGTTTTTGAACTTCAAAGCAAGTTTCGTTAACAGTGGTTTATGAACTTATATTTTTGATTTTAAAACACACGTTTGAAAATTAAGACACACAAAATAAACTATTTGGAGTCAAGAAACAACAACACTCTACATAATAGGTATACCTTCTTCTGCGTGTTTCCCGTGACTTTTACCAGGTGAAATTAAAAAACAAGAAAGCTTAAAAAAGTTTCTCGCAAAAATTCAAAACACTTCCGTGATATACCCTAATAAAACAGTGAACAGTGATTACTTATTTTCAACCTTGAGTCGAAATATTAATTTTCATATATTTTACGTCAAAGTGACAAATAGAATAGGAGTGTAGGGAATAAATTTAGAAAAATCTTTTCAGCTAAGAAGGTCATTGAGCTAAGCCCTATACCATAAAATGAATTTTGTATACCTTTGGTAGATATTCAAAAGTTTTAAGATTCCAACCGGAGTAGATTGATCTGGCAGGACATGTTGCATTCAAGTAATCGTATATGTATATATATTTGTATACGTACAACTCCTCGTGACTTATAAAATCCTTGTACATCATTCTTACGAACACATAAAATCTTCATAGAATTAAGAAATACAATATAAACATACATACAAAGAATCTTTCTGCGTTTATGACTCCCTGAAGGTTAGAGTCTGTTAGTCCTGGCTCGAGGTTAATCTTCGGACTGCATCTTTGCTATGAAAATATCTATTTATATTGATTATATTTTTACATGTATAAATATGTATGTAGGTATGACTCCATTGTTTAAGTCTCCTGAATCCACTACCGGCTGGATTCACGCACCGACATAATAATGTGAAGATCGTGCGACGTCACCTGGGACCTGATTCTCGTGCTGATAGAGATAATCTCAAATTCGAGATATGTTTAATTGTTTTACTCATGGCTTGTTAATCGCGGTAGCTGTTTTAGTCGCTAGATCGAATAGTTTATATAGAATAGTAAATATAGTTTGAACTAGATATGTCGAAAAAACATAAGAGAGCCGTGGAGGTGGCGTATAAGTTGACTGATATATTTTAGACATTTGGTGCTCCTTGCATCTTACACTCGGATAACAGCAGAGAATTTGTAAATTCTGTCATAAATGAGCTCGTTGAAGATGATTTCGAAAATTGAATTAAATAAAGCGTTAAATAAAATAAATATGACGGAAAGTACAGAATATGCAGAAACTGAGCCTGTAGCTGTTCATCAAAACAAGTAGAGAATCGCCAATCGCAGCAGAAGCCAGTGAATATGACACTGAAGCTGAAGCATCTACGACTGTACTTCCTCTTATAATACCACCGAATGAGAAAGACCTCGAAGTTGTAACAAAAGTGGATCGACAAATAATGGCATCCAGGAAAACAGCACATCAAAAACTTTAAAAAAACAGGCCAAGTTCCAGTAGAAATCGGTAAAAATGTAAAAATAATGATGTCAAAAGAGCAAAAGCAGATCTACGTCATAAAGTCGGAGTGGTTCTTCAAAAGGATGATCAGGGTTTTCACAAGATTGGAGCAAAATATAGAATGCTCGACAAATTATAATGCAGGTAAGTACCTATGTATTGCTTAATTGTTTAAAGGTAATTTTTACTATTTAAATGTACTTTTCAGGTTCAGAATTCGAAAAGTGAAAAGAATTCCGAATACAAATTTACCTTTGACGACTGTTGCTAAGGAAGCAGCCATAGGAACAGGCCAAGGATTTATGCGCTGCGTATGCAAAAAAGAATGTATGTCAAAAAGGTGTCTCTGCAAGAAATACGGTTACCTCTGCAACTCAAAATGCCACGATTGTTTGTCTTGCAATAACAAGTACATCCTCAACCTTTTTTAATTTTAAGGTTGTTAGATTATTTTTTAGTGTATGATAAAAAATGTTCCTTATAAATGTTCTTTATTTAAATTAGATGATTATTATTGTTATTATTTTATTATAGATTATTATTTTTACTATTGTATTTTATAAATATTTTAAAGTTTCTCTTGTGCTGATTTCAACTTAAGCTCGGAGTGATAACTAGTTTTATCTAAAAATCAAATATATCAGTGGTAAATTCTAGTTTTGACTAATTTCGAGTTATAACAAAGGCATTTAGTAAAAACTAGTTCTTACTAGGGAAAGCGCATTGTAACGAAAAACGGGTTTTAACTATAACATATATAAATGTATACTTATTTATTTTCATAAATAGTCTTATTATAAATTCGCACAACTTTCAGAGCTCCATTTACAGTGATCCTGTGACCCTAATAGCCCCTACCCTAAATCCTCTTCCGTCAACCCTTCTTGATCTTACAAGAGGGTTTTTAAACTCTTATGACTTACCCTCACATACCTACCTATTGCTCTTAAATATGAATGAGGACAGACTACTTAATTTCATTTTTGAATACTTAAATTAATGTTTTTAAAAATTATAATAGAATAATTAAAAAACAAAAAAAAAAATTAAATAAATGTTTACACCGATTTTGCTAACACTCTTTTCTGAC
Source organism: Apoda limacodes (assembly GCA_946406115.1). Classification (NCBI taxonomy): domain Eukaryota; kingdom Metazoa; phylum Arthropoda; class Insecta; order Lepidoptera; family Limacodidae; genus Apoda; species Apoda limacodes. The sequence goes on from OX291540.1 coordinate 48,483,842, forward strand.
TTAAGTTATGACGTGGAGTATCGATTGATATGGTCTCGCGAGCAATTTAGTCGCAAGTCATTGGCTCTTGAGATACCGAGGGGCAAAAAAAAGCTAACATACATACATACATACACACACACACACACACCCTCACACACACACACACACACACACACCCTCACACACACACACACAACCCTTGTCAAAGAACCTAGCAATTATAAGAACCGTTCCTTTTATAAGGATATACATGTAAAATAATTATTAAACTATTGTTCCACAACAAACGTATTAATTCTTTGTCATTATCAACTAAGTATTTAACTTTTGTTATGCGTTTTAAATGGTTTCTTTATTAAAAATGTTCTTGCTTGTATTTGTGGTTTTACTTTATTTTACTTTCAATAATTATTAGGTACTAGTACTAGTTTATTTTCTCACTCACAAAAATTTATTACAATGAAGTTTATTACATTTATTACAATTTATTACAAAATAATTGTAACTTAGTTATTGCAGGTACCCACTCTTATAAAATATTGTATGTATGGGCAGATCGATACACATGAATCATACAAAAAATTGGGGTACAAGATCCTAAATGTGGTTGATTTTTATCATATGAATTCTGAAATAATTATGAGGTTTAGTTACTCACTATATAACGATTACTATATTTTATGAGAGCTACTAATAATTTTTATATACCTGACTATTACTGTATTTTAAGAATTTTCTAATCGTTTTAATGTAACGAATACTATATTTTATAAATTCTGCTAATAGTTTTGATGTATCTAACGATTACTATATATTATGAATTCTACTAATCGTTTTGATATACCTAACGATTACTATATTTTCAGTTGTCATAATAGAGGAATAATTAAAATATGTAATATTATTCTATGATTTGGTCATGTGTACTGAGACTAGGGACGGCCTTTCTAGAAACATACAGGGCCTATATTTAGGGTTACCATACGTCCCGTATATACGGGACTGTCACCATATTTGACAACCTTGTCCCGTATTGCTATTGAGTCACGTTTTTTGTTGATATACACAATTGCCAATTTGATGATTTGTCAACTAGTTTGGGTTTCAGGACTTCATAATTATCTAATGTATCAAAATCTTATCAGTCAAAAATATAGTTTTTTTTTTAAATTATTAATAATCTCGAGAAATATTACCTTGAACGTCCCGTATCAGTTTCCAATAATTATTGCAACCCTTCCTATAATCAGCAAAAGATGCATATAGGCTGATGTGAATATATTCCATCTTTGAAAACTTCTAATGTTTTTAGATTCTAATTTATATATAATAGTCAGCGATATTTTTTTCAAATTTAAATGTACCTACCTACAACACTAGTTTTTACATCTTCATCTTTTCAAAAATCATAAAAATCGGATTAGTTTTAGGATAACGTTTTCGATTTTTTTTATGAAAACGTACAGATATTTTTCCATTGCTACACAGTGTTGTGTTTAAAAACAACTTAGTTACTAAGTACCTTCTAACTTGACTTACTGATCTTAGTTATAAATAAGTAACTACCTATGTAAACCTATCTAGGTAGGTACTAATATTAAACTCAAATAAAACTCCAATAAATCATAGAAACTCGCCACATCCCGTCAAATAAACAAATGTTCACTATTAAAACCACATTTACAAGATTTCTTGTCAAGTCGAATCATAAAAAAATCAAAAAACAGAATTCCTTCTCATACGACCGTATGAAAAATTGCTACAAGAACACCCAATTTCAATTGAACTGTTCCTCCATTTTATTTTCATAAAACTAGAAACTGCACTGTTGCATGTACGAGTTCTTGTTACATTGGGTTTGACCTTCCTTCATGCAAATCAAAATTGAAGTTTTAATAATATAGTTGTCTCTTTTGTTCTTATGATCTTTAAGGGAAAAGAGTGAAACAACTTACTAAAATGGTCGTATTGCATATAATTAATATGGTGCTGGTGGAATTATTTTGTCTTCTTCTAACATAGGTTAACAATAATGAATGTAGAAGAGTAACAAACTGTTTAGATATGAAATATGATACTTGTCAGTGGATGATTATAGTATCATATTATTTTTGGTGCTTAGATATTTGAATTTAAAATCATATAACACTGCTTGTCTCAATTTTGTTTAAATCTCAGCTATATTTGCAACGTATTATCTGCCTGAGCCGTTGTACGACCGACTGCAGGGGTATGGGCCTTTCCTAGGAGTAAGAGGCTTAGGTCATTGTCCACCGCGCTGGCCCAGTGTAAATTCGGGGATTTTCGCCGATTGAACAATTGACTATCAGTGCTTTCAACCCACCACTAAAGCCTCCGATGCTGTCCAGGATCCGATGTGACAACCATCCAGGATTTCTGCGGAGCTCAGAAAAATGGCTGTGACCCATCCAGGTACATTAGTCACGCCCGACGTTGTTTAACTTCGCTTATCGTTTCCGAAAGACGAATGTTTAATAATGTAGTTTTAATTATCATTTTTTAAGATCTGTAGCCAGATTGCAGAATTAGATTGTTTTTGGTTTCGCCATGATCGTCCGTCGGCGTGTGTCCGAACGGCATAGCCTATGTATGTATGTCATTCTGTCGTTATTCTACAGAAACCTAGATACAATTTTGTAGTGGAGTTCTGCCAGGTATGTTTAATAGTTTAATATTGCAATTAAGATTTAAATTCTTAGTTTAGCTCTCCATTCGGCTCGTCGACTCGCGGGAGTAAATTGCAAATTTCAAAAATATGTTTCAAATTCGTTGTTTTCGTTAGAGTCCCACTATTAATTTCCATGGTTCCGTACCAAAATAGTAAGAAAAACCATGTAAGAATTCAGTGTATATCAGCATCTCACAACTATATTAAAAAATTTGAAAGATAAGAAATATTTAAGTGAATGGAAATAATATTTGAAATCTAAAAGTAATTTTGACTTAAGGACAAAAATATAGTACAGAAACTAAGCTTTCCCGGGCCCTTATCTTCGATCTTTGCGAGCCCAAGGATCAAAAATAATTCAAACGGAAAAGTAGGTTACCATTTCGCTCAGAGAATAAGCAAAGGCGATTTAAAGTGATAACGCTATTAGGCAATCTATCGAATAATATATTTTGTTCAAGTAGGTTTCTAATATGACTTTCGAATCGTTAAAACAATCTCTTTTTACAGTGTCAATTTCTGGCGAAAAGAGCCAGCAAGAAAATCAACTATTCAAAGTAATAATACAATACTTTGCTCGTCAACTAACATGGTATACAGTCTCTTAGGCACTCCACTCCATCTTTAGGGTATGTATTTATTTATTTTAAATACCCTAAAAGGTTATTTAGTTCATATAGTTTGGCACTTATAGTTATTTCGTTACGTAAAATGTGGCCTTTTGAGTTTCAATAAACATTCAAATGGATCAACTCTATAGAAATAAAATAAACTTTTTAATTATTAAAAAAAAATTAAAACTGCTATATACGGAAACCCAATAAATTTTAGAAATATAAGATTGAATAGAAAAGCGCAAAAAACTGTCGTTGGACTAGCTAAAGCGCTTCTGAAAAAAAATTGTAAGAACAAAACGCGTTTGAAAACGTAATTTTTGTATGTTTTCCCTTCTTTTCGCGACTAGTTAATAAAAACTTACAAAAGAACTCTAACAAGCAAGTTTCCACTAGTTTAGACGATAAAATTATCTTATATTTTCCTCTCACGTCTGTCTAGGCGTCCACAAAAGGACCAATTTGCGTATTGTAGGTCGTGTGAAATTGAGCGCGAAAGAGGGTAGTCGCAAATGTTGAATCAAATTGCATTGTTGCGATTCAGTCGAACGTGACACGCGGAAGGGGATGGACGCAGCGTAGTGAGGGTGAATTTTTTTAACTGACTCTTATAAATATGATTTTCTTTGATAAGGATTGTAAACAGAAATGAAACTTATTTATTATTTTTATGTAGCTACTCAAGAATTTAACATTCCTTTATATATTTATCGGTATTAAAAGGAGAAACCTAAGCCCTATCCTGTCTGTCTGTCCGTATTTCACAGGTATGTACATCATAAACGGAATAAGTTACAGATCTGAAAATTAGATATTTTGTGTAAAATGAGTAATTAATCAAAACTTTCATAAAATTGTTACAAAGGAGCCGAAAGCAACATTATTATCAACGCACTATTCCGTCACATGGAAATGGAGCAACGGGGTAACATGAGTTTTAGTAAAAAATTTTTTTATTTTTTATGTCACTAACGTGGCAAACAATCAGACGGTACGCCTGATGGTAAGCGGTCACCGTAGCCTATGGACGGTTGTACCACAAGGGGTATCACTCGCGCGTTAATAAGTACATAAATAGTAAAAAAGATATCTCGAGGCGACGGATGTAGAAGAAATTGAAATGATTTCTTGTTAAACACCATTACGACACTAATCTTCAAAAGGGTTAAGGCTATTACATACGTACTTACTTGTAAGTAAAATTTACGTTTCACCGATGTAATTTCGTCCCATCTAAATTATAACAATATGGAAGAAACGAACCCGGGTCCTTTGTCAGGACAATCCAGCATTCTACTACTGCGCTTTGAAGCTCATAGAAAATCAATTTATTTGATTACATATTGTTCCATAAAATATTGACAGGCGTATTGACATGAGGGTAGGAATAAACTCCACCTCCAAACACCAATTTATTTCAACCCCTTATTTACCAACGCCGGAAATGGGTAGAAGAATGACTGAGTAGTTTTTTCCTTCAAAACCACAGGCCGTCGCGACAGAAGTGTGGCGCCTGCACATACGTTCTTTTTTCGAAAATTTGAATTTGAAATTGGAACATAATAACAATGGCGTCTCTGGCGGTCATCATTAAAAATAGATCATAGTTGCGGCAAAAAGGTTTTGTATAATTTTAAATCGTTTATGCTTGATTCCTTAGGAGATCTAATTATCAACCATTCCTATATATAAGTAGGGATGTAGATTACGTAGGTACTTATATGCATAATGTATAACAGAGAAGCTCGTGGCCCAGTAACATTCGTCTATCGAAATATACGAAGTTACGCAACGTCAGGCGTGGTCAGTTATTGAATGGGTGACCGACTAGATCAACGATATACACTAGTGCTAGTATTTTATCCCAATGGCCTAGAATTGCACATGTCAGAGGCCTTATGAACGGGTTGAAAAAACTGACATTCGAGTGCAATTCGTACCGGGCTAGCATGGTGGACGATTGCCTAAGCCTCCTTTCTCTAAGGGCATGTGCTCTGTTGTAGGAACTAATGACGTCTGAAGTAACAGCAATAACCTATATGCATGCTGCATGCATAACCTTAAGACTTACCGAACATAAGATATGCAAAGCCTAATTCAAAAGCGAACGTATGAATGACGTTTCTAAGCAGAACCAGTCATTGATTGCGCCGGCACTACATTTCATAGATTTTGCTATACCTACAAACGGACAGAGTGGGTGTTGGCATTTTTTCACACCTTAAGAGAATAATTACATTTCGTGGTTCCTCGCAGCAGTTTACAGTGATTGATAAGTAAATGACAAAAATAAATGACTAATTCGTTTGTATGAAGCCCGCTGCGAGGCGCCGCAAGTGAAGTGTATCCTCTTAACAAATAAAAAAAAGTAACGTGTAGTGCAAGAAAACTTTATTTATAAGTTCTGTGAAATGGGTATTTGCGGATCTAGAAAATTCATACATGTTTTTGAAATCTGTCGGGAGAGAAAATGGATTGTTTCGTCACATCTTACCAATAAAGGCAATACCTAGTTTAAATTACAATTAACATTGCTGATGTTTAGCTATCTAAAAATATTATTAAAGTACTTGTACAATGTTCACTCACCATATTACAAAAAATGTTCAAATTGATTACGTAGGCAGACACCAAGCATTTACATTGAGGTATACGCATTATGCATTTTATTGACGTACACTTGTATATTATGTATAAACTAATTATATCACAAAAACTAAAACCGTCACTGTCTCCAAAATTATGCTTTTTGAATTTGAATGATTTCATTACATTTCCCCATCTGCAAAATTTTTTTTTTAAACAAACTTTTATACATTATTAAAACAAAATACAGTAGAATATTTTGACTATTTTTCATATTTGTCTATTCGCCACCGACGGTAAAGGCGTAATGATACCAACCCGACGACAACGAACTGGATGTGCGGTTTCGAACCAATTACTACGAAACTAATTTGCTTGTACGAACAGCAATTTTACGGTTAACACAACACCAATTTTTAAATTTAATTTGATATGTATATTTATGAATAAGGAGATATGTATGTAGATAGAACCCTTATAATCAGGGAACGAAATTGATTATAATAGCATTCATTTATTTATTTATTTGATCATCAATATAGCGTACACAATATTGAATATTTTGAACCAGGTAGGTATAATTGCCACTATACCCATAGGTAAAGGCATCATGCACTATTGGGGATTGTAGGAACCGAATTATATACCTAAAAGGTTTTTATGTTCTAACGTGAAAACTTATATATTTTTTTTGATTCTAAGATTAGAAAAAAAACCGACGACAACAAACTGAACGTACGATAAACTCGATACAAAGTCCGATGTACGAAATAAAATTTCAACCAATATTCTGTATTAACCTGTGTGTGTAATCTCGCACCGGGGTTTAAAAAGTTCATTTTCGAAACGGATACGGAAAATAAAAATGACTCATCGAAAACCAACTTGACCGAAAAAAAAGCCGACTCAAATTTTTCCTCGAAAACATGTTAAGGCCTATACTCAGCAACAAATTGTTCTTGATCGGGACAGATGGATATCGCCGTGATTATAATTCTAATACGCCATTAGCTCGAACAAGTCTAGGTTAAGTTGGGAGAATTAACATAATGATAAGTTAAGTCATGTAAAGCTAACGAGATGTTTAGAGGCGTTAAAAGAAAAAAATTAAACAGGGAAAAAAATATTTTGAAACTCTGCATAGTTTTGAAGTTTCACCTACATGCATACGTGTCAATTTTTTAAAGTATTAGCTAGGTATATGTATGAGTTTGTCATGTTTTATTTTGTAAAAAGCCAAAAAAGAAAAACAGGGGCTTTTTGAAGGTCAGATAATACACTGAGCTTAGTTTTCTCTTCTGCTTGCCATCAGATGCCAATAAACCATTTTCTCCTATCTTTTCTACTTTTGGTATTTTGCTTTGTATTTTTAGAACATTTGCCTCTAATTTGGCTAGTCATTGGACCTCTTAGTCAGCAATTCAGGCAGATAAAGTGGTATTTACATTTACCGTGTAAATGCAACACCTGTATCAACCTACCCTATAAAATATTTTCCTTATTTATTTAATACTTGACGTATATTTTATACTTTATTTTTTTGTTAATTGAATAATATTACTTTGCCTATACTCAATCCTATGCTTTGAATTAATTTGTTAATCTAAATTATTTTCAACTAAGTTTGGTCTATTGTTTATGGTTATTTTTTCTCAGTTTATTTGTGTCAGGTAGCATAAAAGTGGAATGAAACCGTGCATATTCAAAGATATATACGAGCAAAATAAAACAAAACCTAAACTAACCCCGCCTAAAATAATAAAAAAAAATGTGAACAAATACAAAGATAACAGAAAATGTATATTTTTAACTTTACTAGCCCATGAAATGTGACATATCCCATGGTTACTTTGTATATAATTACAGATACCTTAATAATTTTAGCAGTACATTTTCTACATTGGCTCACTACAAAAATACTAAGTTATTTAAAAAAAAACTTAATCATATAAAACAAATCACTAAATCAAAATTTCACGACAATAAAGTAACAAGTACTCAAATAATGACAAGAACATTGTACATATATGGTCTGTCTGAAAAAACAAATTCTTTGTCAGGTCTGTTTTTTTCATAACACTACGAAAATCTTCGAAACTTGGTTCAAGCCCGTGTCAACATAAACTTTTAATGTATAAACATATACGTACACATATATATAACTTATAAAATAATAAATGCAGGGTATCAAATTCAAATTCATGTCGAGTATGAAATTATGATTTTTAACATTATACTTACAACATTTTCTTGGATCAGCCATATATTTTAAATAGCTATCGTACCTAACCCTGATAATTTTCGAAGCCCGAAAATAATAATCTTATTATTATTATTGGGGTTTTAAAATATTAGGGTTACAACAATATGTTTTAGTTTAAGACCGAGCTTAAGGCTCAGCTTTCCAAATAAGCGTTTAGTTCATCGATAATTTCGAATAAGAAATTGAAAAAAATTAAAGTGTGGCCATTCTTGACACACGTAGAAAATACTTTAGTAGCTACAAGTTAATAATACTAATAATCACTAAAATATTAGTAATTCCGAGGACAAGTAAACTACACTGACGGTTACCAATGAGTTTTACTTATTGTATCTACTAACAGGAATAAAACTAGTCTTGTTGGAATAACAGTGTTGTTTACGAAAAACAAGTAAAATTTATTGGAATGAAATACAATACAATTACAATAAGCGTTTTCACCGATAGGTCCTGATGAACCTCTGTAATGCGAAGGGTACGGTTGATAACTGGTTCGTGTATCTGGTAGATGTAAGCCTGCGGTGGAAGGTGCGTCAAATTTGTTCCAGCTCATAGTCACCAACTGTGAAGCGGCGGTAAACGGGAACTCCCCGTTAGGTGTGGAGTTATGCTTGGAGAACGCCTTGGTCCACTTTACTTGCAATTCGGTTTGTATATATGCGAACTACCGAAGAAAGTTCAATAGCGTGATGTAGGACGCGTGTTGCAACCTTGATTCGTAGCGGGACTTTGTAAACGTTAATCTTCCCACTTTCATAAAACTTTTTGTAATCTTTAGTAAGCTTTATATGTTGATATTAATTACCCTACTCATAAATTCGAAGAAAGTTTTATAAGATTTGTAAAATTCTGTAATCCGAAGTACAAATTATTATTTTCGGAATGAAATAAAACTATTTTGTAGTTATTAGTTTATGAAATTATTAAAATGTACTTATAATTATATTGTTTGGTTAGTGCCAAAAAATATGTTGAAATTAATAAAATTTAGTATTAACGGATTTTAAAAACAGGTTTTTAATTCGAACAATATCTTTTCTCTCTGTGCAGTTTAGCAGAGTTGGCAATTTCGTAAAGGTTTTCTTGTAAATTCACCTTAAATGCATAGTTATTTTTTTACAAGGAATCTAGAACGCTAGCATACTAAAAATAAATTTCGTTATCAGCCTCTATATTTACGTCCTCACTGTTAGGGCACAGGTCTATCTATAGCTTGGTCGAAAGCGATTTGGACTATGGTATTACTATTTAAAATTTTCTTTTTTTTCAAAAAGGTAACATATTTTTCTAGTACCAAAACTGAACTGTAGTTTAGCTTTATAGTCTAGGAGCACTATACAGGCAGCTCCCATGCAACACTGACGAGTTCCTAATATAAAAAAGCCACGTTCTGTATAACTTCCTACCCATCTAGGCTAGCCTAGGCTTAGCTTAGTTTCGTGAATTAAAAAAAAATCCGAAAAATAGTTTTCATTTCATTCAAGCAAACAACCACAAGCTAAACTTATGTAAGTACTTAGATTCATTCATAAATTCAGCGGTAGAACACACACAGGGAGGCAAAGTCTCTCCTCATACTTAGGGCTCGATACCGCAAGTCAGTTTGGAATCGTCGACAATTCTCACAGCCCGTCGTTGAACCGACTCAAAAGGGCCAAGCTGGTACAGTAGCGCGTGAGTACAGGACATAACTCAGGAGCAGACTGCTTAAGCACCAGTGCTGGTATACCGTCTGGTTCGACTTATGAACGTTTAGAGAAAGCAACGCCCGCCGAACATGGTCCGGCATGGTCTTACCGCACCACGGTATAGTAGGTGGTACAGCGCCTTCATCGTTCATATTCGAGTTGGAGGCAAAGAGACTGTCCAATAGATCGGCTTTCTCTTTAGCACTATGGGCCAAGTCACCATCGGTCTTTCGCTGCGGTGGTAACGACGACTGGCAGAATTTTCCCTCGGCAGCTTTAGCAAGCGACCAGAAACCATAGCTCCCAGAGGAATAGCTCGCAAGTCACCCATCTATTTTGCTGATGAATTGGAATTTAGCTCCGGCAGTTGCTTGCTTACTGAACCTCGAGGCAGCATTTAATTTGCGTTTTAACTCAGAAATATTCGGATCCTTATCATTACGAGCCGTGGTCCAAGCCTCATACGCAGTTTGCTTAAAAATTTTAGCTTCTCTGCAAGACCTATTAAACCACGGACGTTTTTGACGCCGGCAGCTACTCACAGGTTAGGAATTAAACATTTCATACCAGCGAGGATTGTCTCAGTGACTGCGGCTGCGCAGACGTCAGGATCTTCTGAGCTAAAGCAGAGCTGCCTCTACGGTTACGAGGCATAAAATTCTCGCAATCCATCCCAGTTTGCCGACTTGTAGTGCCACACATGACGCCAATTAGTTGGCTCAGATGGATCGGGTTGTGAGCATGACATTTAAGTCCAAACGAGAGTGGTCCGAGGAGCCAAGATGCGCATCCACTGAGACGGAATATCCGTCCGGACGTATAGTCAGCAGAAGGTCCAGTAAGGAGCTCGTATGGTCCTCTATATCTGGTACTCTCGTTGGAGAAAGTACCAGCTGAGATAATCCATAGGTCAGAGCAAATTCATGAGCAGATATCCCTGCATAGTTATTGGTTCGAGAAATGAGCCACCCACGATGGTGGGCGTTAAAGTCTCCCAAAATAACTATTTCTGCTGTGGGATATTGCTGTAGAACTTTGTCAATCGTCAAACTCAGGTACGTGAAGAGTCTAGTTTCGTCCGTCTCACCGCTATGAGACCTGTATAGGCACGCATAGATATGAGTGTGGCCGCAGTGATCTACACGCACCTACAATATCGACAGGTCCCTGTCTTCAAGGCTATGAAGGCGGCGACAACAGATATCCTACACCATGCATACACCGACACGGCTCATAAAACTGTGAATGTATGATGTATCAGCCGGGCAGGATATCTGCGTCTTCGTTAGAAAAAGAATGGTCGGCTGCGAAGTGAGTAGGCGGTGGTGGACAGCGTTAATGTTCAATCACATTTCGGCACTCTTAATACGTTTTGGTTTATACAAATTTTATGATTGTTCCTAACACTAAAAAAACATACTATTTTCATACAAACTTTCAACCACGTTTTGCCTCCTGTAGTTCGCTTCTGTCGTAAAAATCTTATCTACCTAATTTCATGCCTCGAACATTAAAAACTTTGATATAAACTTTTAACCCTTTTTCCTATCTCTGTGGTATAATTCTATACCATATATATATTTTCTCCTGGTAAGAAATTTACAACCAAAATTTTAGCTTCTTACATCAAGCAATTTTTAAGAGTTCGTGAGTGAATGATAATTATCTTAAAATGACGATAACGTTTTTGCCAACATTCGATTTCGATAAAACAAAGCCTATATGTTGTTGCGAACTAAGTTTAATCGACCTGTAAAAACCGCATAACAATCTGGATTTTGAGATAAGCGATAACGGACTAAAATTTTAAAAATCGTTTTTTTGTGTATTTTTGACACTTCTTTTATCGTCCCCTTTCAAGTTTTGGCAAATATTCAATGTACAGATACGCGGTTTCTATTGTTATATTAATGTGATTAAAGCCTCAGCCATACTTTTATTTTTGCATCGATTTAATTATTGTTTTTACTGTTGAGTATCTTTATTTTACTAAAATAAAAACAACAAAGTTTTTATTTCATAAAGATTTAATTGTTTTTTGTCCAAATGGTCCTATTTGTTTTTCTTTCTTCTACACATTTAATTAACTCTGTTACCACTTGATGTTTTTTATAAGTTATTAAATACACTGTAATATGCTTTTTACTTCTAGAAGCTATCTTGGTTTGGGGAATATTTAATGATTTATTTTAATATTTTATATTGCTTATCAGTGTGGTAGATTGGCTTTCAGCCGTTAGGTCATAAAATGGCTACACAGAGAGAAAAGATATTGTTAGAATTAAAAACCTGTTTTTTAAAATGCGTTGATACTAAATTTTATTAATTTCAACATTTTTTTTCTGGCAATTAGAAAACAATATAATTTTAAGTACATTTTATAAATTTGGTAAACTAATAACTACAACATAGTTTTATTACTTTCCGAAAATAATAATTTGTACTTCGGATTATAGAAATTTACAAATCCTATAAAAATTTTCTCGAATTAATGAGTAGGGTTATTAATATCAACGTATAAAGCTTACTAAAGATTACAAAAAGTTTTATTAAAGTGGGAAGATTAACGTTTACAAAGTCCCGCTACGAATCAAGGTTGCAACACGCGTCCTACATCACGCTATTGAACTTTCTTCGGTAGTTCGCATATATACAAACCGAATTGCAAGTAAAGTGGACCAAGGCGTTCTCCAAGCATGTCATTACAGTGAAGGCCAATTAACGTTTACAAACACCTTTCTAAGAATTAGTGAAGTATACTAATAACAAATATCATATCGTACCGCTACGAATCAAGGTTGACATCACGCGTCCTACATCGCGCTATTGAAGTTTCTTCGATGGTAAGCATATATACAAACCGAATCGCAAGCGAAGTATACCAAGGCGTTCTCCAGGCGTAACTCCTCACCTGACGGGGAATTCCCGTTTACCGCCGCTTCTTAGTTGGTGGCAACCCTTCATATACTAGGAACACGAATCAGTGAATAACCGTATGCTTCGCATTACAGAGGTTCATCAGGACTTATCTTATTATAAGCGTGCTAAATTATGTCATTCCAATAATTTTTACTTGTTTCTAGTAAACAACATTGTTATTACAACAAGACTAGTTTTATTCCTGTTAGTAAATCAATAAGTAAAACTCATTGGTAACCGTCACTGTTATTTACTTGTCCTCGGAATCACTAATATTTAAGTGATTACTATTATAATTTACTTGTGGCTACTAAAGTTTTTTCTCCGTGTACTATGGCCAGAAAATTAGTTATTATTTCATTAAATAAATAAAAAAACTATAAGTATTTAAATATTGTTTTCCCAAACTACTGGGTCTAGAGACTTAAAATTTAGCACAGAAATTTCTTTTATAATGTAGGCGAATAATGAAAAAACATTTCGCAAAATTCATTCCCTAAGAGGGTAAAATAGGGGATGGAAGTATGTCTTTAAATCTGTGATTTTTGAAAGATAAATACATAAAAAATCTAACCCTAGAGGCTAAAATAGGGGGGGACAATTCTGATAAGTAAACCAATACTTTTGTAGTTAAAACCATAAAAAGTTAACAGCTTTCTTTTTTTAAATAGTCCACGCGGACGAAGTTGAGGGAATAAGTAGCTATAGGTGTAATACAAAATATATGTAATACTACAAAAAGGCTTAGGTAGACCTTGCAGAATCACCTCCTCAGAAACTTTAATCGCCTAACAAAACCTACTATTTGTATTATAATGAGTAAATTATCTTAAATTTAAAAAACCCCAAGGGTCAGCGCAGATATAATTCATATCGATTACACTAGTGATAGTTGCTTAGAATCCCTTTATAATAATTTATCCTTCTTCTCATTCTTCTACATAATAAAACCCTGATCATCTATATCTATTTATTGATACCTTTGTCGAAAATTCGCTACGGAACAGTCTAATTAATGTGTTTCTTATTTGTGTTTATAGTTATTTCTGTTTGATATTTAAATTTTTCCGTCATGATAAGAAGACTATATTCTCCGTCTCTAGAACTATCTAAAATATATAAAAATAAATTGAAAAATATAAAAAATTAGTTTAATTGGCTGCTTTGTAGCGGCGGGACGTTAAGTAATAACAAACAAACAGATAAGTTTTTCTCAAAGGACTTTTAATGAATACGCGAACGTGATAGTAGATTTACGAATACGCAAAAACTCTACACTAAGCACACTGTTACAACCAAGGGTTATTTATTACCCACGACTACACCCGTGGGGATTTCTATTAGATACTTACCCAATCCGGACATTTATGAGGAAAAACTAACTTACACGGTACGATAACCGCCTCAACTCGATCTGATACTCCATATCTATGGAATATAGTCGTCAACCAAATCAAAATAATCTGTCTTTTGTGCTATATTCTGCTTCTGATGTTGAAATTAGGATGCAGTTGTCAAGTGTCGTGGATAGGATACGAATAATAAGAATGAGACAAAAAAATCAAGACACGAAACGGTTAAGGAAATCTCTGCGTTATATTTTTATTTGGAAGGAAAAGACTTACTGTCTTTTTAAGTTAATTATTGTTAAGCTACCAAGAACAGTAGAGGTCTGAATCTGCTATCGCAAGAAATATTAAAAGTGCCACTCACAGTCTTTAAACGACTGAAATTATGTCTTTGGGCAATATAATGGCTGTTGATGTGATGTCACAAAGACGAATTCAGGGAGAACAGGGGGTGTGATTCAACAACTGGGAGATAGAGTGTCACAGCCATTGCATGCAATAGATCATATGTTTCTTGTATACAAATGCCATAGCCCCTTAATAAACTAATTAGGTTGTTGTCTTAGGTACAATATTCGCTAATAAAGGGTACCAACAATGCCACGAGATCTTAAAAACAATTTAATCTATACGGTACGGTCCGGCTACAGCGGTCATAAATGGATTGTGGACCCCTAGATAGATATTTTATTACATTGAACCCAGGGTAGTTTATCCTATGCCCGATGGTTAACAAAAGCTAATGACCGTATATTCCTGTTAAGTACGTTCATATATTTCTTTCGAAAAACCACATTAAAACCCCGTTAACTTGGATCGCAAAATCATAAGTTCTAGTCTGGTTTTTCATTAAAGTATATTAAGTCTTGTTAAGAGAGTTCAAGGCCTTCACACGATACGTCAAAGTAAATACAGAGACGGCTCTTTGTGTATATACGTAAATGCAATAAAAGTACAAAAACAAAGTTTTATAAAGTCTGAATAAGAATCACGAAAGGTCATGCCGAAATTTGTGTTAAAAAATGACGTTTTTCTTATTGGTTTATATTTCTTAATATTTTTTTTATTGAATACATCTATCTAATACATCTTCGTAAATTTGTTATTAAGTATCATTTATGGAAGCTCATATAAACCGTTGACAATTTTTTGATGTAATAATTATTTTAATGTCGATATCACGAACCACTAAAAAACTAAAAAACTTAAATCTCGGGGCCTCGTTCTATCGTATTGAAATTCGCAAAAATGATCTTATTTGTGTTTATGTAAACCAACTTTATATTTGTATTTATGGAAGGCAACTTTTTATTTGTATTTATGTAAGGCAACTTTTGCAACTGTCTAATTTTTATTTCTTTTTATACATAAGTTTTCCACCCTAATATGTACAGGAATAGGGCTCCGTTGGCACTCTTTGGATAAAGAACATTAAAAATACTTTGTGGCGGCGCTAGCAAGCTGGTACTTGCACCCTTTTAAGTTCAACCTAGGAAGCTATTGATTTGCTAAGTATATATATACTCATATCTACTTGACACGAAAAAAAATACTGAAACCCAAAGCATTTAAATAAATAAATGCATTTATTAAGATCTGTCAAATGATATTTCATTTGACAAATTTTAGTTTTTAATCGAACAGACTAATTAAAGGCACTGAAAAATATTAAGAAATATATATATATCGTTTTTTAGGGCTTCAATTGATGATGTAGCGGATTATATCGTACCGCGTTTCCTACCTGAGGAGGTAGGAACTTTAAGACTAGATTTTCATCGATGCAATATTTTTTTTAACCATAGCTGCTTGGTATGCTTCGCTCCATTGCGATAACACCACCTATTGTAAATTATGTGTTCACAATAATTAATGTCCTATATCCTAATCCTAAATAATATATATTTGTATAAGTGTCTTTGTTTGTTTGTTAGTTATTGCTTAGCGTTCCAAACGAAGCAACTTAAGTGTATTTTTGGTACCTACAGTGATTGTTTAAGGGACGAGCAAGATACTTCTGGGATCTTACTGCGAAAGCATTGAGTACGCCAGACTCTGGAATTCGGGAGAAAAATGTATGCAAGTAAGTAGGGACCTTATTAGGAAAAGTCTCGAGCTATTCGGACTCTAGAATTCGACACAATAATATATGAAAGTCTGACTTACCTCTCGAAACCCGTGAATGTACTTGCATACATTTTTCTCTTAAATTCCAGAGCCCGAATAGCTCGTGACTGTTCCCAATAAGGTCTTAGTTACCTTTCGAGACCCGTGAAAGTAATTGCTCATACATTTTCCTCTCGAATTCTAGAGTCTGGCGTACTCGAGAGTTCCTATTAAGGGACCTGGGACCTTATTGGGAACAGTCTCGAGCTATTCAGACTCTAAAATCGAGACAAAAATGTTCGGAATTACCGCTTGAAAGCCGTGAATGTACAATACTTGCATACATTTTTCTCTCGAATTCCATACTGTTCGCAATACGGTCCAAGCTCTCTTATTCCGAAAAAATCAACATATTCTTGTTGGCTTATCTTTAACCAAATTCCACGTGGATGAACTATAGTTTTGTAGCTATAGCATCCCATAGCAAACTGTAGTTCTAGAATCAGGAGTTGCTTAAGAAATCCCACACTGATATTATTAATAAATCAAATTAGGCTAAAGCGGAGATTTGGCTAAAATTTAAAACTTCCGTACTATAATCCATACCAATATTATAAATGCAAAAGTAACTCTGTCTGTCTGTATGTAACCTCTCCTCGCTTAAACCTCTGTACCAATAAAGATAAAATTTGGCATGGAGATAGTTTGAATCCCGAGAAAGGACAAAGGCTAGTTGAAAACGTTAAGTGTAAGTCGGTTTTTTTCTATAATTGAGAAGCTGCCATTGAAATCCTACATCGATAACCGAATTCATGGCGGGTGAAACCGCGGGCAGAAGCTAGTACTTTATTAGTAATATTTTACTCAAGTTAAAGAATAATCGCACATACTCCAACATGAAGTCTAAAGGAGCAACTTACAGTGATCTCTACCAGGCATACATACTACTTTTGGTATGTAATAAGACATAGGTACTTAGTAAGTACATTTTATTAAATTTTCCGTAAATTCCACTTTCATTGATTTTTTAGTACAGCCATCTAGCGTCCAGTAGCATAACAAAATTATAGTAGCGCCATTTCACGAAGCGGCAATGTAGATAATTAAAATCAGTTTGTTGCTAGCGTTGCCTTTAACATTATAATTGGTATCATTAGACAGATTTAATTACTTTATAATAATAACACTGAAGTTTATTGCCCAGGCATTTGATTTATAATTATTACTCAATTTCTTAAAGGAAGTTAGTAGGTAATGTTATTGAAATATTGAGTAGGTAGCTAGACTAGTTCATTATCAAAAACATAGCCGTGCGTGGCCTACATACCCGATTACGTAGGTATAAAAGCGAATGAATCGGAGAAAAGCTTGCTATGTTGCTTAAAAATATGGATAATACAGTTATTTAATGATAGATAGACAAATAAACAGAGCTAATTTTATAGATATGATAGCGTAGGGTTTAATCAATAGTGGCGATAGATGGCAGCATTAGTCTTAAATTGGTTTTGTTCTTTATAAACTTTTTTTCTACTGGTGTACAAATGTACAAAAAACAGTGTAGACTCTATTCTCCGCTTTCATTTTCCTAGGTAAATTATAGTTTGATATTATTGAAAGATTTCAATAATATCAAACTTTGCCCTAATATGGGGAATAAGACGCGAGAATTAGAATACAATTTATTCTTGCATTATAATTATTGGGTTTATGATTTTAGCGGTCTATGTACCTATCTGTCAGTATATATTTCATCTGTTTTTTTATAATTTTTAAATAACTCATAGCGACTAAGATGTTATTCGATGTTTCTTAACATTCTTGATGCTATAACATATGTTAATAAGTCAATTAAATCTAAAATTAACAGTTCAGAAACAAAATACCAAAATATAACTTTTTGAAAACTTGCTTTTAAATTTATAATGATCCCGTGAAGTTGAATAGTAAAACTACAGAAGAAATAAGCCAATCCTTGGTCACTGAACGCACGCCAAACACTATAGGACCCTATTGTTTAGTTGAGGTGTTCTCATTACTTCCTACCGGCTTCATTTCAGACCCTGGACATCACCAACGGTGTTTTTATCGTTCGCTGATCAGGGACCTTATTGGGAACAGTCGCGAGCTATTTGGCCTCTGAATTCGAAACAAAAATGTATGCAAGTACATTGACGGGTTTCGAGAGGTAAGTCAGACTTCCATACATTTTTGTCTCGAATTCCAGAGTGCGAATAGCTCGAGACTTTTCGCAATGAGGTCCCATGGCTATACCCGAGAAACTTCCAACGAGCCCTAACAAAAAAGGACTATCATGTTTAGTTTAATACTTTCTTTACCTTCTGGCTCTATCCTCAGACCCATAACAATGCCTAGATCTTTTAGTACTTGTTTGAAAAGACAAATCCAACGAGCCCAAAACGGCGGGGTTTTACTTACATATTTGTGTAATTGTGTAATATCTTCGGACTTCATCATTAGACTAGCACCATGGCACCATATAATGCTTTTTTCACCGAGATTACCTATACTGTGTGCAAAATTACCTCTTCACGCTTAAACCGCTGTACCGATTAAGATGAAATTTGGCATGAAGATAGATTGAGTCTCAGGAAAGGATATAGGCTAATGGATAACGTCAAGTATGAGTAGGTTCTATTTTTTGTTGTTGCTGCCGTTGAAAACCTACACCGATAACCAACTTTAGGGTGGGTTAAACCGCGGGCAAGTTGTACAAATGTTTATTTGAGAAGTTGACATAGTAATAACAAGTTACAATCAATATTATGAAACTAAGATAAAATCTAAAACAAAATATTTGCCTACCTAGGTATATCAACAAAAAAAATCCAGTGGATTATATTTAAGATAATAATTATTTTAATATATAAGTAATAATAAAATCAATATATATATATTGTGACTTCCCTACCTAATGTTTATTAAACACCCCACCTGACTTCCCCACCTTAAAAAAAATACTTAAATATGAACTTGTACAAACAATATATTTGTACCGTTTTTAATGCAAAACTAATAAGCGTCTATCTGCATATACATAAACTAGCATTTTCCAGTGGCTTCGTTCGCATGGACCATAGAAAAACCTTTTTTGACTGTTTATGGCCTTACCTACAAAATTATCATCATACAAATGTTCATCCCCTGTTTTTCCCTCTAGGAGATAATTTTTAAAAAAGGGTGAAACACGTCAATCTTAATTTTGAAACTTCAGACCAAATACCAAGTGCGTTTCACAATGAGCCCTACGTCAAATAAGAAACCCCACATGCCAAATTTCCAAATCTCAAGTATGTGGTTTCAGCTGTGTGTTGATATGTCACAGAATTTGCTAGTTTTCTCTTTTATAGAAGATAAAAATAAGGTGGTGACACACATGACATGTGGCAAACATGTATGACGGAGCATCACTCAAAGAACGGCTCCACCGATGTGGATAATTTCTTTTTTGTTGTGCTCATAATTGTCAGTACGAGGTTTATACGAAAGTAAAATACCGGTCAGGTGCGAGTTATCCGATTGTAATGAAATTTTGGTAAGTAATTGCGTACAACACACGCTAGGTAAGATTTCTGAATAAGTACAAACCTTTGATGTGGTGCGCCAGTCGATTTTCACGGCCCAATCCTAACTCACTTCTTATAGTTTGTCGATAATTGGCAAAGAGGGTATACAATTCTATGTCTGATACGTACTAGGTACCAATTATAAGATACGTATAAAAGAGTAAACTTAGTAACTGATATATCAACGTATATCCCAAACTACTGGGACTAGAAACTTTGGCATGTAGGTTCCTTATTGACGAGGGCTCTACTTAGAAATAATTTTGCAAAATTCATCCTTCAAAAGTGTATTATGGGGGTAGGAAGTGCGTATAATAATCCGGCAATTTTGACACTCGAAAATTGGTATTTGGTCTTTAGTTTGATAATTAAGATCACTTGTTTCACCGTTTTTCGAAAATCATTTCCTATAGGGCAAAACAGGGAATGAAAATTTGTATTAGAATTCTAAAATTTTTGTAGGAAAAACCATAAAAAGTTAAAAGTTTTCTTTTTCAAAAGTTCACGAGGACGAAGTCGCGGGAAAACGCTTTTGAAATATATGGAAGTGAGTCTATTTTATTTCAGATATATACTGTATCACAAGCAGTCTGTGGTTATGGACTCACGGATAGCCCAAGCCAATATTAAATTGAAAGGTGATAAGATGCTGCTTCTACATTATGATGTGGATAAGTGTATCTGCTATTGGATATCTTATTCATACATACATACATAATATCTTTCTCCCCGCGGCTCCACCTGCGCTAATTTTGATTATTGGCGTGGGATTCCTACGGCAGCTCCATGATTATAGCACATTTTATAGGCGTGGGATTCCTACGGCAGCACCTTGATTATAGTATAATTTAGAAAAAAAGTTTGCTTTGTAGAGTCAGCTATAGCTATAGTTCGTCCACGTGTAATTTAGTTATAGTTATTACTGTGGGAACTTTTGAATTTTCCGAAAAAAAAATGTTGCTTTTGCTTTGCGACACGTAAAGGACGGACAAATAAACCAAGTAATTTTCGTATATTTATAATATTAGTATGGATGGATTGTGTAGTCGGGTATTAGTTTTTTTAACTTGTACTTGTTTAATTTCGGAATACCACAGCTTAGAATATTTATAGGTTTCCTTTATTTTAGTATTTACAAGGCCTAGGACCCACGCTAGTGCTGATTTATACGATAATCGAAGATAGCTGATTTAGAAATAACAAGTTAAAATTAAACAAGAAGACTATTGCGAGAGGTCTCGAGCACTCCAGGCTCGGGAATCTTAGAAAATAATAAATGCAAGTAGGTTTTACCTCTCAAGACCCGTGAAAGTATTTGCATACATTTTAGACAAGGATTTACGATGTTGGCGTACCTACTGAAGATTTTTCGCAAGTATCCAGCTTCTGGTAAAGGTGTAGGCTATGTCATACATTTGTCACATAAATTAGTCGACGAGGTAAGTCCGTACAGGCAACAAACAAACTACTTGCCTTAAAAACGAGTTGCGTTTCCTACAAAAAAGTCAGTACAATAGTTTTCGATTATGATTCTAGATCATTTGGATAGATGTCGCTACGATATCAACACTGTTGGTAAAGCGATTAGATTTAAACGGAACTATAGGTATGCACAAATTACACAAAATGTCGAATTTCAAGATAGGTATCTACACCTATATTTGAAAACAAACCAAGTTTTGTTACCTTAATAAAAAAATAATAACAAGTAATTGTTTTTTTAGAAAATAACAACTTATTGTTTTAAAAGAAAAAACTGAAGTGACTTTTTTGAGAAAAACAAGACGAATACTAACTCTTTCCCATGCCCTGAAATCATGAATCTATATATATACTTATTAAATAATATTTAAAAGGCAGGCAACAATAGTCAAGAGTTTTAATAAAAAGGAATAAAACCTCATAACCAAGAGAAATCATTGTAAACTGCTTACAAACAAAATTAAAACGTCTTTTTGAGATGTTTTTCAAGAGATGTTTTTGGTACCAAATATGTTCTTCTATATGGAATAAAAATATAAAATTTAATTTTTTTTCAATATTTAAAGATTAAAAAGTGTCGCTTTGCGTTGTTCATAGCCAAGCCAGAAGAAGCCAAGAAAAATTTTGGATGATACTTAAAAATAATTAAAAAAGACATCTACTACGACGGGTTCTGAATAGCAAAGTTTCATAGACTGTAAAAATTAGCACAAAAACTGGCGTTGTGGTGACACTGTGGTGTACGAGCCGTGCTTTACGCTAGATATTTTTTAAAAAGCCAGTTTTGCCACCGCCACCTATCGCTCGTGTAGCTTTCTTTAAAACGTTACTAACAAAAGTTGCGCCGCTGTGTGGCTGTATGTCAATGTATGGCGATGGAGCCTTATAGATCTAAGCGGCCGATCGCGGCACTTTAGGTATGTCAGTACAGCGTTTCGCCGCTCCAGCAACCGAATAGCAAGCACTTACACCGGCCTCAGGTGACAAATGCTTTTACTCGCACATGCATGCTTTTACTCTCAACCACATTCAAACACATGTACGTCTATATATCACAGTAATATAACACATGTTTTGATAAAAACATGTTGCTATCAAAGACAACAAACCAAAGCCTGCCTTTATGCTTTAAGCTCATAGATTGTAGCTGTAACGAGATTAGTAATACTGTGGAGCACCTGATAACGAGCGGGAAAATTATGTGCTTTTGTTATTTACGAGGGCACCACACTAGAAGTGTATAGAGAGTAGAGTTATACCACAGACTATATAATACTGACTACACTCGTAGATTCTCTGCGTAACTAAATTAGAAATACGCAAATCTGTAAAAGAATTGGAGTGGTCTTAGATTACAATTAGTGAGATGAAGTTTAGATAGGCAATTGTGTCACTTTTAGTGGCAGGTGTAAAACGGCAATTTCGCTCGAAAACCGCAAATCGATGTAGAGTTTAGCCGTTTGGCACACAGGTACTTTAAGGCAAAACAATATTTTATATTTAAATAATTTTGAACCGCAGTTCCTTAAAATATTTCCCTTTAATGGTGTTATCAATTTTTTGTATGGGATTTAAAAAACATTTTTTCAGAAACGCATCGTGTGGGGTATCAAATGAAAGCCGGTTCTAAAAATCTACCACACTATTATCTTTGGGCTACTTTTTTCCTTAGAATCCAAAAAGTATTTTCAAAACATACCAAGTTTGGGCCCCTCCAGGTAGAAGACTGCTAAGTATTTTTCTCTAATATATACTTTAAATGATAGTTTATATCCTCATTTTGAACCCCCAGGAAGCAATGTGACAAATATTTAAATTTAATATTTTTTTTGAATTTGTGTTTTTTTTTGCGTACACCTAGGACTATTTGGTCGTATGGTAATGAACGACAGGCATAAAAGATTCTCGACACTGCAATTCGGAAACCCATTGTGGGAGCAACCTTCTACTATGTTGCCTGAGGACTTGGTAAACGCTAGCAACACCAACTTAAGATGGAATCATTTTTCTTTTGAAAGACCCCAGAAACTGTAGAGAACACCTCGACAATGAGCTTATTCCACAACCTAAGCGTTTGTAACGCTAATACTTCATTTCTTATGAGTTTGAATATTGTTTCCAACAAACAAATGTGTTACTGTTTTCCTTTATAATAGCTAGATGGCTCTGTAAGAGGGAAGTAATGTCTCGAGCCCGTCTCACACTTGATCGGTTTTTATTATTTGTTATACTTTACAGTTTACACTATTTTTTACTGCAAATTTGAAGTTTGTATGTATTACTTTTTTTACGAATGAGCAAAATCAACGAAGATGTGTTTCTTGTATGGGTACCACCCCCCTTAAATTCTTACTTTTCTAACTTTTTATTATTTGTTACATAATCCCCATTATAACACAGATTTTGTGATTTTTTTTCTTTCTTTCTTTGAAAGTAGGTTTCCACCTATTTCGGTTTTAAAGATAGAGCCCTTTAATGGTCGGACAGACAGACAGACAGCGTAGGCTTAGTAATGTAATAGGGCTTCGTTGGTTTGGGTACAAAGCCCTAAAAATTACAATTATTAAATTACAATTTGTAATAATTTCTAATGAACTTGCCCTGAAGTGTCTAGGAAACTTTTTGGGAACAGTCATAACTACACTAGGCTAAAAAATATCCAATTATCTCTTGAGACCCGTGAAAGTACTTGCATACATTTTTCTCTCTAATTCCAGAATTCTGGCTCACACGAACTGTTCCCGATATGCTCCCTGTATCATTATAACAGTGCGCGCCTGCCGCGGCGGCGGGCGGCGGCGCTAATAACCAACCATCCATAGATTCTAATAGCTGGTCAGCATCAGTCCTCCAACCAACTAACCGCGAAATAATTTGGACCGAGTACGCAATGAAATTTCCACCAATATTTCGTTCTAACCTGAGAGTAATTTTATTTTAATTATATCACCAAGGTGCCAAACAAGCATTCGGTCCGCCTGATGGTAAGCGGTCACTTCGTATACTGTGGTTCAGAAAATTCCATTTTTAAACTAATTTGGACTATGATATGGAGCTTTTTAATTAAGGAAGTAGAAAAAAAAGCTTTATGGTCGATATAACCATCTAAAGTGGAATATTAGCTAAGTGAATAACATTAAAATGCCATACCATAGACCTCTTAAACTTTTGATAAATATTAAAAAAAGGTGCGAAATTTGCTATCAATAACCCTTATCAAAACATTTTAATGTCAATTTAAATCAACGCGCGGATTGAACCCCATATCCTCAATGACCATATGAGGTCACTCGACATTTGAAGATCTTCTAACAGACCATTCAATATTAAACTTTAAAGTTAAATGTAACTGAGTCGATATTCACTCGTCATCAAAATGTATTGACCAGATACTCAAGGTGATAACTTCCCAAGTCTCTTCAAAGGATATTAATTTCTATTAAGGAGACTGTAGGGGTGAAATTTCTTGTATTATAAATGTAGAGTCAAGAGTACTCACACGATTTGGAAGGAAGACCCAATTACTACCAATTTTGTTGAATTAGTGAGGCAGTGGGATTTTCGGGAGCTTCTGTGAAGTGTTGTTGAAAGGACAATGCTTGGATATATTCAAGTTTGTATCTTTCTATCACAGGGGCACAAGTCTTTACGCTGGGCTAGTGTGGATTAGAAGACGTGGTCAAGCCAGTAGCCACTGACTTGCTATAGTTTTTAAGGCCTGGGACCTGGATTTACAGCTTGTGACGTGGCAACAGCCAGGACAAATGATTTAACGTAGAGCACGGAGGTCATTGGAAAAAATTTGCTACTAGGCGATCACCCATCCAAGTACTAACCACGCTTGACGCTGCTCAACTTCGTATTTTGTTTTCGATAGACGAATCGAACTGGGCCATATGCTTCTCAGGTCAAACATATTCTATTAATATAATTCCATATTGTTAATAACAATATCTGTACCGTTTGTTAGTAAGTCAGGGAAATTTGCCCCAGCGGGATAGACGCCTCAGTGCAATTATGCACCCCAACATCTCTGTCTGCCACAAAGCGTTGGCACGTGCAGTTTAGCGTAGGACCACTAGTCTAACACTCTGCACTCTATAAATTTGAAGTTTAAACAAGTTACGGGTAAGTTTATTTTATTTTAAGACTATGGCATACCCTAGCAAAAGCATGCCGTTCCGATGAGTGTACGAGTATACGAGTATAACACCATTGAAGCATACAAAGACACACAGTTCCATGTACGATACGTAAATCTCGATTTTCTCGGTTTTTTGTCGGTATAAAATTCAAATATTTATTAAGAACTATGAAATTAGCAAATTTACTTGGTCATATGAATATATATTTTACGAAATAAATATCAATCTTAGTTTTTCAAACGATTCGAATTATAGGCCAAAAAAGAGTGACAAAATTATTATTTTTTCTAACTGCTTTATTATTCAAATTATTATAATTTTAACAGATCCACTTTATTAAGCTTTGAACTATAACATATTTTTTTTTTTCACGTCGAAAAGTGTACTTAGGACTGTAACAAAATTTATCAAATTCTTGCAAACTTATCTCGTTTGGGTATGCCATCACCTTAATTATGAAAATGGAGTATGGAATGTAAATTATTATTATATCCACTTATTTTGGAATCATCTATTCTTGTGAAAAGTGATATATGCTCCGATATGTTATGGGCTAGTCGCCCCTAAGGTCTTATATCATATAATATCATTTAGTAACATCTAAAATAGATTGGTTAGCTTGGTTGAATAGTGGCAACATGAAACATGCATATTATATTGATATAATGTGCATATAACATTACAAAAGTAGGTGATTCAATATAAAGTTTATGCTGCTAGAATGGATTATATTTTTGTACCTAATATAATACCATTGTTTTTAATTAAAATTAAATTAAATTGTATATAAAAATGTGTATACTCAAAATGATCGATTTCTTGCAAAGGCCATCTATACCCCCTCCTAAATAGGTCTCAGGCATATGTACCACAGGCGAGGCATCTATGCCATTGTGCATTATTATTTTCATCTCAAAATATACGGTTTCTTTATTGATTAGCTTAACAAAAGCAGTGCGAGGTAAATAAATAAAGGACCAATGTAAGTGCATATATGAAAATCATATTATTTGCTTGAAGGTGTAACTAAAATAAAATGTTGGGCATATATTCCAGATTAACTTACATTTTTTTTACAGTTTCATATGCTCATATGTTGTCCCCCACAGTTCCTAAATATGCGCTGTGTAGCCTGGCAGATATTTTTCCAAGATGTTGTTGGCGCTGCAACGTAAGTGGCTCATTTAATAATAATATACCATTACGAAATTTACCCTCGAAGGGTTGTGAGCAGTATATTACAAACACGCTCACTAAGGTGGTTGCAGCTTGTGGTCCAACTGAAGTTAAGCGGTTACCGCAGCGTACCATATCAGAATAACACCATATACACGTTTTGTGTTTAGTAAGTCCACATGATCCACGTTAGTATAAAAGGATTGTAAAACATGCCCTAAACAGTGTCTGTTTCACATTCTTGAAACAAGTTGGATTGCCGTGCCGGACTACCGTATTACACATAAATGCCAATGTCCTACGCCCTATCTATGTCATCTTTCACTGTTTCTTTAATCCAGTCCTAACATTTCGTTATAAGTCAACATTTTACACCAGGGGCGGATCCAGAGGCCCGCGCCCCGATCGCCCCCCCCCCACCCCTTAGGACGGCCGAGGAAGAAATGAATTGTATTTTTTTTTAAATATAACTTTTATTACATATAAAAATACTTGGGGTTACTTGGGTTTGTATATTTAATTATTCAAAAGCTGCACGAGCTGGGTCGATTGGGTATCTTACGTTTGCAGATTTAAAGATCAAAAAATACCTTCAGATCTTAAGATCGCCTAAACTTTTACGCCCTTTGTTTTACATATATGATATATGAGCTAGAAATCAGAAATACTCCTACAGAAAGAGACATTCTCCTACAAACAGAGAACTACAGCAGAGTGACGGTAATAGGGCTCCGTTTTGCCCTTTGGGTATAGAACCACCCAAACGTCCTTTACTACAGTGACAAAGAAAACGTAACAGATGTGAAATTGCATAATCACGCATTGGTTTCGATTCGTCACTTCTATGAAGCACCCTTAAGCGAATGCTACTGTGCAACTTCATTTTTAATTTGATTTAAAGCTCTTATTGCATTTGCAGTAAAAGTCAATTTCATTAATTTAATATGTTACATAAAAGTTTGTTTTATATGACATTGAGTACAAATTAAAAGTTTTCAAGTTAAGGATTTTTGTCTTTGAATTGATGCTTTGAAATTACAAATAAAGATAGTTAATAAATAAATTGAGAGACTTTGGTTCTTTGAATTTGATATTGGTGAATAGAACCTTTAGCAGTTATCTTACTTTGGATATCTCAAGTAAAATAAATGCATTGCGTAAATAATTGTTTGTAAAATTTTTAAGATCAAGAATTGACTTGGCTAGTTTTCACGTGCAGGCTACTTATATCTAGTATTATCAACTTATTTTCGTTAGTTCATACGCAACTTAATGTACGTCTTGCTTGTACTCTACTTGTACTGTTAGGTTGATATAATACCTATGTTACTATTCTAAAATTTGGTAAAAACTAGCCAAATCAAATCTTGAGCTTGAATGACATCCCAAGTGAAATAAATGCATTGTGTAAATAATTGTGTCTAAATTTATATATAACTCATATTACCTATTAAGTAGTTAACATTGTAGTATCACCAAGAAACAAGAAATTGATACATAAAATTATTTTATAATGTTGCATGTTGTTGTAACTAAAATTTCAGGATTTTTTTTTGATCTTAATTCTTCAACATCGACGCATATTCGTAATATTGAACTTGGCTCTTTTTTTACATTTAAGTTTTTGATGGGATACACCATTACGAGTAATGGCAAGCCTTCTCTATGGTTTGGAACTTGCTTGGAGTCGATCTGACTTATATTCCAGACTTATATGCCTTTCTAGCAAAATAAGATATTTCGACGGACCTATTTTAGACACTTCTTGTAAGGCTTCCACCCTCCTAAAGTTTAAAAGGACGACTCTCGAGTATATTGATTTGGCGAGAAGAAGGAATTAAGTTTAAGATGGTATGCCTCACCTTGTTGTATCTTTTGCTGTATCTGTAGTTTCTGAGCTCTAAGGCGATTAAATAACGTAATCTGCGCGTCGCTACATTTTGTGAAATGGGGAGTATTTTGAGCTTAAAGACGTCAAATTTAATTCAAAATGATGTCTAGTTATTTAAATTTAACTTATTTAGTTTTAAGTTTTTTTTTCAACTAAAGTATTATTCAGGTTAGTTATTCGTTTGGTTAAATAAAACACCATCCCTAATTCTGCCAAATGTGCTAAAAGGCCAGTTTATCGCCATGAAGTGGAATGCCCATTTGTAGAAAAGATAGGATTTTTTTGGGTTATGAGCAGTAAGAAGACAATTCTAAGCTGCGTGTTTCCAGTGATACTTTCGCCTGGTTTAGAAACGTGGTCTATGAGGGCAAGAGAGTTATGTTGGGTTTTTCTTTGCCTCGCTAAAGAACCAAATTTGCCGACGTAGCTCAAAGCAAGTTGAAGTAACAATAGACAGGACACATCGCTTGTTGAACCGACATCCGATGAGGAAGAAAGGAAATTCATTTCAGCCCCTTCTTTCCACTCTAGCAGAAACTAGTCGCATAATAAATATCAAAATAGAAAATTTTGAGTCGGGCCTTATTTGTAAAATATTTGTAATATTATGATGGATACAGAGGGTGTGGGTGTGGAATGCTTTTGGATTTAGTTTACAGGGATATGGCAAATATATACACACGGGGTGATTTTTTAGAAATCATTGTCTCTGTACGAGTATATATGTGAAAGTGTTCTTTCAGTTGGCAGATGTTTGGAATATTCCACATTTCAACATTATTATGCAGGGGAAAGGAGCTGTCTCCTTTCACTAACGACTTTAGTACTGATTGCTGCGGAACGCAAATTTTTAAAACGAAATTTACTTGCAAAAAAGTGGTCAGGTGTCTTCCGGAGAATTCTCGAGAAAGCAACATTAGAAGCAATTGCGAAATTGCCGCTTCCGGGCCATTCCATTCCGCAACAATGTAGAGTAACTCTGGGGTTTATTAATCTCCCATTGTTTGTGAATCACGACTTACGTAGGAAGTCAGGAATAGAAAAGGGGAATAATTATAGTAAATATTAGGCCAGCGTAGTGGACAATGGTCTAAAACTTCTTTTTCAAAAAGACACATGTACCTCTGCAGCGGATGCGTAAAACGTATATTTCGGATGAAATAGTAACCTAATGTATCACGGTCCTACTGCCCTTCACGGCACAGGTAGCTCTCAGTACGGTCCATAACAAAAGCGCTTAGTCGATGCTCACTGGAGCACCATAAGCCTATTGTTGCCGCTATAACATAATGCCCTGATTTTGTAGCGAAAAATCACTACTGACGGCTTGGGTTGAAGGCTGATGTACATATTTGCACAAAAGTGCTTAGTAAATGTTAATAAAGAATAGAATTCAGTTTTTGTCACAGGTTTAAGTTTTTGGGAGATAAAGGTTTCGAAAGCAACATTCACTTTCACCTATAATTGCAGTTAAAATGCCACTAATGTTATAAATACAAAAGTTTTAAACAATTTTTTGGTTAATCGCGTCAAAATATATTGGTTTTATTTTTTTTACATACATAATTAAGGACTATTTAAAGTCTCATAGGTTTTATTAAAATGGCGAATGGGCCGAAAAGAAATGTATGTAATTTTAACGAATATTAAAAATTATTACACAATGTCATCTACATTACAATGAGATGTATTTGTTTTACAGTTCATGGTTATTAATACTAGTATTAAATTTTTCCATTTTTTGTATAGAATTTAAGGTTTTTGGGCGTTTTGTAGTTACATTTGTAGATTCAAAGTCAAAGTCAAAATGTTTTATTCAAATAAAGATTTTACAATCACTTTTGAATCGTCAAAGTTATGAAATATTATTTTTTGCTTCATACGAGTATGTTAAGCAATGCACTAGATATGAGCAAATAATACTGATTATCTTGACGTGCACAACAACCGAATGCAATTCACACTTAAAAAAATGCAAAAGTACTAAAAAAATTGACACTATCAGTTTTTTTTGTAATGCAATGCCTAGATCCTGACTGACCTTACTTCTTATGGTAATCAAGAATTGGCAATATATTATATTCTTCAGTGCCAGTTCTTTTATTTTACTTTTAACTGGTTTCTTTACGACGTATGGGATATTTATAAAGCCATCTTAGTCCAGATACACTGCACCAGAAGCAGAGATGTGGCGATGAGCTCACCACCTGTCACATAGGACCAAAGTGCATTGTGAAAAGAGGCTGTCCACCACATTATTATGTGGGTGTGTATTCAGCCACTAGTTACTCTAGGTTAAGGGATAAAACTGTGAATATATATATACATAAATTAAATACATACAATAAATAAAAAAGCAAGATTATATGCTAGAATAAATTAATTGTATTAACATCCATTTTTTGAATCTTTCAAATGCTGTATTGCGTAAAATCTGTGTTTTTACGAGATCTAGTTGATATAGTCCCCTCAAAATGAGATATGTGTTTAAGCCTGTTATTGCTCGTATAATTTTTTTGGTGTCAATTTTTCATCGTTGTACTACATTAACCTACAAAAATAAAATAAAACAAACTATGTATCTACTTACTATTATTATATAAATTGTTAATAGTGATTATTTATACAAGCTTTATATAGTGTTGTGCTTATGATATTAGTTCTAAAATTAATTTCTTCTCGGCTGTGCTTGACGTCGAATAAATAATGTTTCTTTCTTTCTTTTACCTAAGTCTCTAAAACGCTAATTTGTAAAAAAAATAAGTATTTTTTGTAAAATAAACTTTGGTTCGGCACTAATATAGCCCACGTTCTGCAAATGAAATCCTTCTATGATTTTTTATTTAATGTTTTAGGAAAAAATGTCCATAGACCAGACGTAACTACGACTTGTTTTAAGCCAGCTGTGTATAGTTTTGGTTGGTGTGGGTTATGATAAATATAAAAAACACACACTCACTTACTTAATTTATAACACTTTTGCATGATACTGTACCATTTATGATGTTAGTTTATAATACAGACAGATTATGACGGATTTCAATGAAAATATAAATAAAATACAGTGGACAAGTCTATTATGTGTTGCCATCGGGTTTATTATAGGGTCAGGGTTTAACCCTTTAGTTAAAAACACATATATTTGTCTATATAACAAATAACAATATTTCGTTGGTAAATAGCGAAGTATTTTTGCCTTTATTAATTTTTTATAGAAATGGAATAATACAATGTCTAAGCTGTTTATTTTTTTAAGTTTTTTTTTAATATCCTACTGTACAGCTACACTCACTCATCTCTCTACATTTTTATTAGTCTTGTATTTTGAAACTAAAAATGAAACTAAAAATTCACCAAGTGCGTGTAGTCCACACATTAAGTTAGGGTTCTGTTAAATAAGAATTATTGCGGATATCTTAATAACTTAATATGAATTGATTTTACCCAAACCATTTTAATTGGTACTTGCAGCATTTATAAAACCTTATTATGGTGTTTTTTTCCAGATTCTTAAATCACGCAATTTAACTTTGATAGCCACAAAATAAATTTTGCTACGGAACCCTCAAAAGGATTTAAACAAAGAGATATTCAAATAAATATTTGGTAGGTAATTTAGTTTTCATCAACTCCAACTAATTTAATTTTGACATTTTTCGAGTAAAAAAAGATATTTTTTAGATTTGGTGTGTTCCGTTTGAACTTCTGACAAATGCAAAAAATATAGGTGTTACTGCTATCTAACTTAATGTCTGTACTTATATATTGTACAAGCTGACGACCAAGTCACTACACGTTGCTCGAGTATTCCCGTAAAAAGGAAAGGTTAGTTATAAGCCTTCCTTACAATAAACATTCTTTGGCATAGGCACATCAGGTTAAAACATTCTTGGGATGGAAGCACCATCCATATCTACCAGTCGACTTTTGCTTCATGCAGAAATTTAAAGGTTTAAATATTTATATAGATAATACCCATAAGGCAAATTCCAAAAATTTATCATAATATGAACGCAAGTTTTGACTTTTGGTACCCTACCAGGACTTTAGTCACTGGGTATATTAGTCCAGAATCTTAAATACCTATCTACAATATGTATAATTTTTTTTTGCAAAGTTGCATGGTAAAGTGCACCCTTACTAACCGTTTAGTCTGTTTTAGTTACAAGATTGAATTTTAATAAAAGAACTCTCAAACTATCAAGTACTTTGTCAGGTCATCTTAGTAGAAAGCGGTATTGTAAACTGGTAATATATAGATAGTAGATATAATAATAGATAGTTTTATGACATTTAAAACTGTTCGTAGAAATCCTAGTATATTTTTTTGTCTTAGAATTTTAATTTACTTATAAAATGTATCTTATTGAATGGTGCAGCGTGGAACATTCCTTTGACTCGTTTTGACGAAGAGCGATGGTTGTACAAAAAGACATTTCTATATGTTAGAGTGATAAAAAGATACATCAAAAGTAAATTAATGCAAGCGGCGGAGAACAGAAGCCTTACTGTTTTTTCGATTTAGGGTTCCTTAGTGGTTTTTCACTTAGAAATTATTAGACATAACATATTGTATGTTTGTGATTTTTAGCTATTTTTATTATTTTGTACATACCTATAACTTTTTGTTGTTCCCCCAGCCGTTGTTCTGAATTGGCTTAACGACTGCTGTTATACTTATAATAAAAGCTGGGAACTTCGGTTAGCCGGGTGGACAATATTTAATGAAACCTATATTAAGTTTTTTTTTAATTAATTCGACTAAAACTTTGTTTGTTAATAATTTACGGGCATTTTATAAATAAAAATGCGTTTTGCGATTGTAGTTAGTAGAGCTCTTTTAAAAATATCACGTTTTGAGTAGGTGCGATTAATACATTGCAATAATATCAAAGTAGGAAGCATACGGGACCCTTGATTTCTTAAATCCATCGACACACCTATCGACAACCCCGACTGAGTCGCTCGCGATTAAGCTGGGATTACAATGAGAGACTGCGGGGCGCCTCGGCTTATCGAGACGCGTTGCTAATGTGCTCAGCGGGCGACGTGTGAACGCTGCTTTACAGGTGGGATGAGTGATAAGCGGAGCAGAGAGCGATTTACATACGAACTGGTACGGAAAGGCAAAAAAAGGTACTAATGGCCCTCCCGCCACGTGAACTAGTACGAGTATGTTTGGGATCCACCGCAGTCCACTTGTCTTTAGTTTCAAATGTAGATAATTAAGTTACTATTTTACATATTGAAACAAAGTCACTTCCATTCGTCTGTAGCGATGTAAGTACTTACGCTTAGATCTTTTAAACTACGCTACGGATTTTAATGTGGTTTTCATCAATAGATAGAGTGATTCAAGAGGAAGGTTTATATATAATCAAATATTGTTTTGTGCTAAGTTGTTGAAATATGACGAAAATTGTTCAAGATGTCGAAAAATTCATGCCGACTGGGAGCTTTACATAGCTTGCGCTGGCTAAGAGTTTCATACATTTCTCAACAGATGATGTGTAAGTCAGTTTATCGACATAAGCATGTCCAGTTTAGGTAACTATATAATAGAACACCACGCGGGTGGAGCCGTAGGTAATAGCTACCCCTTTAAGGGTAGAGCAACGTCTGCCGGGCCAGCTAGTTATGCATATAATATATGCGATGTAGGCGATATGATGTTGTTGTATTGTCCAGGTACTGATTTAAAAATGTTAAAGCTTCTTGTCGTTTTTATGTTTTATTTTTAAATCATCATTATCATTAAGGTCTGGACCCAATCCAAATCAATAAAAAAATATAAAGGTACATGTTGAGGTCTTTTGTGTTAAATTTGCTGACGTCGCTCATTCCCCGCGAACCAATTAAGGAGTTGGATCCGGATTGTAAAACGTGGACCCGATAAAAAGCAATAGATCTGTTATAAATATTTTTTGCCTTTATTTAGGGTAGGTACTTAATATATCTTATCTGAGTAAAAGAAATCCTGGTTAACAGAAGACTTTTGCTTTTTCATTTATTTGAGAACTTAATTTATTTGTATTGCTTCCGATAGAGCTACCGCCTATAACTTAAACCGTCAAAGGCTGAGCGTTGATCTTTTTGTGCACACGGCTTTATAATGCGGTGGCACTAATGTTTTATTGTGTCCCACCGGTTGTAAAGGTGTTTATACAATATCTGTTATATTAGTGTTTGAGTGCCATCGTAGTCGGATTAGCTCTATATGTCTTTTGTTGATTCGTGTGTAGTCGAATGCTGGTAGGAAGATGAAGGGCCAGACGATATATCACGCCCATTGCATTGAGAGAAAACAGTTGGAGTTGTTGAGTCATGGTGGTGTGACTGCAGTTCTAGGAGTGGGAATAGGCCATCCATTATTCAGGCTATATGCCTTGCCCTGTCTCTTTAGCTTTGTGAGCTATGTCGGCGACTTTATGAGTACTAACTTTTACCACTTACCCACGCTGAATTCGGTTATCAGTGTGCTTTAGCTAGCTGAAATTGTATCTAACCATACCTCGTCCACGTGGCAGTCGGTTATAGTTGTGTCTGCATAACTTTGAAATTTTCTGCGATAAAAGTTTCCTCCTCTACTAGTACTACAATTCTTCTATGTCTCTACAATGCTACATAGTGAGGCGAAGAAAGCACAAACAAACCCACATTAATAATGGTGTTATAAGTATCGATTTGATCTTGTCGGGAAACTCAGAGCGTAGCTCTATCTAGACCCATAGTTTACGATCACACTGGTTAATATTTTCATCTTCGAGAATTGAGGTGTTAAGGATGAGAAAACAGTACCCTGTTAGTTTCCTGAAGGCTACGCAACCTTTCTCTCAAACCAGTTTCTCTTGTGGACAACTTTGAGGGTGGAGTTCCCAACAGTTATTGGTCAAGTCATAGAGTAAATAATCAGTACGTCAGAGGTCAAGCTTGTCTTGCAATCAATTACTGTTTCCAATGCAAAATTCATGAACTGACTGACGCCAGGACAAAAGCATCGCTGTTCCTGACGCCAAATCATTTTAAATTTGACAATTAGGTAAAAATGTAAGTGGAAATTAAAAAGTAAACCTTGTAGAGGTTGGCACATACCTCTACAAGGATCTATGCAACAAGCTGGCAACAGTATTTTTCTTAACATAGCCCAGGATATGCTCAGAAAATAATTTCAGAATTTTAATTAATTAATTTTAATTAATTAAATTTAATTCTTATTAAGAATAAGACGTATTGTTAAATAATTTCAGAATTTTAATTAATTAAATTTAATTCTTATGAAGAATAAGACTATCAAATGCAAAATTAATAGTTTAAATCCCACTGGTAGCTCCAGAGATTCAAACACAAACTTTATTTTATTTATTATATTAGTTAATTCGTTCAAAAAATCGTGGTTTTCAAAAAATTGCGTTTCTACAAAAAATACAACGTCATACAGGTATATGTAAAGTTAAAAAGCAAAACCCTATCTAAATACAAAATTTCATCCAAATCGTTATAGCCGTTTACGAGGTAGGAGCAAGCAGCCACTTTGAAGCTTAATGTCGTGACAATAACTTAAAATTATTAAAGAAACCTCATCATCATTTCAAAGACCTATATTTGGATATATAATGTTTTGTTATCTTGTATTACAGGTAGTTGAGATCTCTAGCAGAATTTAAGTCACTAAATTTCATTAAATTTGATAATAAATTGCAGATCAACACTGAGGCAGATAGGAAAAGACAGACAGAAGTCGTACACGGACAAAAAATCTTGTAAGGAACCCTAAAAAATACTAACTCAATCCATTAAAATAACTTATAATATTGAAACCAGCTTATAAAAGTTTTAAAAAAAAGTACAGTCGACAATAAAAGCTTTTTCTTTTTATCGTCAAGGGCTGACCCCGCCCCCGCCCCGCCGCGGCAGTACGGTCGGCAACAAAAGAAGGCAGGAAGTATATTATTTCACTATTATGTTATGTTTGTAATTGTACTTGATATTTTCAATGCGCATATTTTGTGCGAATATTTTTGGTTATTTAAAATTTAAATGTAGATTTATTGTAATCTGAAAGTCACAAAGGACCAATCCAGCATCGTCAGTGAGAATGTAATGTTTTAACCCCTTTTGTCATTTATACAGCACAAACGTTACAAGTAGTGACTACATAATTACTTTTTGTAATCTTTAAAAATGTTTATAAAAAATAAAAAAAAGTTATAATATTTTAGTATTACAGAATGAATACCTACCCTATTTTAGGAAAGTAAAATTATTATTTAAAAAGCTTTCACCGATTAGCTTGTAGCAAGATACTAATTAATTAGAACCAAGCGAACTACTTACCTATTTCAGAAAATTAAATCGGTTACAATGATAGAATTCGGAAAGTATTAAGCTTTTATACCTACTAGCTCAATGTTTCTAAGTATGAAAGGTCTCTGATGGATACATACCTACCTAACATACTTATTATCCTATTAAAGGTACATCATTTGAAATTAATTAATAACAGCAACGACCAAACATTTTGAATAACTTTTTTGTATGTAATTTCGCCAAATTCTCGACACGCTTCACACTTCAAACGGCAATCACGTGAAATCCTATACCATGAAATTAAGATCAGCGAAAAAAAATAACGACATGGAAGCAGTCAAGTCCGCCATTGAAGCGGGCACGCGCCAACATACGATACTAAAATTACACTGGCCGTTATTTCTTTAGAGTATTTTTATTTACTGATTTTTTTATTTATGACTTTAGATATGTATAAAGTTTTTTTCTACTACCTGCAATAAAAAGTTCCACAGTTCCATACATACTCAGTTTCGAAAATCAAAATTTTTGAGACCCACTGCGAATTAAAAAATAACTCCCAGATCTATTCGAAAAATCGTATGAAATTGCAGTTATACTCTTAGCGCGGCCAGCAAGAAAAATATGACGTCTCCAGCGGGCGGCCAATAGGCCGGCGAGAATGATGCTAGCCGCTTTGTCCGCGTCGCGGTGGATGATCATTCATTTTAATAAAATACATACAAACCTTAATGAAAACATGTCGATTTTTTCTATCTACTTGTTTTTAATACTGGATTTCAGGTAGGAGAAAAAGTAACGTTCGTACCGAGTACAAAATTCGCCTAAGCTATATTTATTTATTCTTCTTGTACAAATAAATTGTTGCTCAATGGTGGGCTAAATGCCATACAGCATTTAATACCACCCAACCATAGGGATAAACAGAAAGAGTGTAGGCAGTACAAAAAATGTTAAGTATATATGTTGCAGTAAGATATAGAGGATATAGCTATATACTGTTTGATAGTAATATAAAAGCGGCTCATAACTATCTTACCAGGAAAATTACTATGATACGAACACAATTCAGTGATATAACTATCTTACTTGACTAATCTAGGTAAATCATTATAAGTATATATTCCTTTTCCTTGATTTTTACACCTGGTTATTAATTTTTAATAAAACTATCCAATCATAGTTATATACCTAGTAAGACAGTTATGAGCCGCTTTCATATATGTATCTATATTACGTTGTATAGCTGTAACCCTAGGGATATAACTTTATCACGGCTTCAACTATCTTAATGCGACATATATAAGGATATAAATATACGAAATACAAATATCTACAAATCTTTAGTTAAAATACATACAAATGTACTAAATATGTCAATAAAACACTAAATAAAGACAAATCAGTTATATTTATTGTCAATTTTGGTTTTTTCTTACATTCACACTTGTATAAATACACTGTGGTGTTTTGTAGGACGCACCAAGATATTGTAGACTAACTGTATTTAACACCAAATAAGGAACCTATATTGGATATAGGTATATAAACATGCGGATACTTAGAAGTATGGTATAGTAGTGACGTCACGTTTACGTGGTATTTGCTGCCGTAGGTAGGTATTATAGTCTACCTAATACGAAAACACCTGCTTTATGTAATTCGCGTATTAAAGCGTCTTGTGACCTGTAAATTAATATTGACATACTATATTGTCAACAATATGTCTATTAACCTTAGTAATAATTGTTTTATGTTTAAAAATATAACTTTATAGTTTGCCACAAATTTTGCCACTTTGTACCAGATGATTGTAATAGAAACTACCCCTATGGTGTTGCAAACATCGAAATTGTTGTAATTTTCCAATAACAATCTCCACATGAACTCACACTCCCTTTAATTTGGAATTATGCAATTATTAGCTTTTTTACCAGGCTGCGGCAAAGCCCAAAAGGAGGGTATATCTGCTAGACCTGTATGAATGTGAGTCTCTATTTTCCCTCGTAACTACTAAACGGCTAAACTGATATTAATAAATTATACGTGGTTATATTTGTCTTAACCACTAGTGTCAAAGGCTATATTAAAATTATTGGAAATCTTATTGGCGGCTTTTGGATCCAAATTGCTTTTTAGTTACTAAGATTACGATTTATTTATTTAATCTGCAGTCTGGTTATTTTTCAATTTTTTTAAATTACTTGTTATATTGGAGTTATTAATTTAATATTAATTTAACCAATTTATTAAGTACTAGCGGCCCGTATTTTTACGGGTATTAAAAAGAGATACAAATACCTTTCGCGCATGTTATTAAGCAGTGCGCGCCATCAGCCGCGCCGGCAGCCATGTCTGTTTGTTACCAGGTGGTGGCAAGGCGTCTTTATAATTTCTTAACAATATTCTGTTGTTATCTTCAAAATATATAGATTTGACTTAATTAAATGATTTATTAATAACCATGGTATGTAACGTTCCCATTGTGATTTTATGAAGTTAAATTGTAAATGGCGCGTTCAATTTTACTAAAAGTGACTAATCGCAAGTGCATACATATGTTTAATTGTTACTTTTTCAAAGATATTTCTGTTAAATTAATAAAATTGGTATTTTAATCATTTTGTCTAATTCATAGTGATGTAACGTGGAACCAAAACCATATCGATCACTTCGAAACAAAATACTAATAAACAAATAAACTATACGAATGTAAGGACAAAAAAAACTTTAATTTTTGGTTCTTTCATAGGTGGAAAACAAGTGGTCTTGAATTAAAAAAATGCATGTACATGCTTACAATATAAAAAAGACGATACATTTAGTCCTTCTAACATATACGAATATGCTCTTAAATATTAAAGATTTTTGTTATTGTGAGGGATATTGACAAATAATTTTATATTCTCATGCAGTGCCAACATTTCTAAATCAGCAATTATGTCAGTGCAAAACAAAGTAGTAAAGATATGAAATTGTGTTTTCAGTGGAATATGCTTAGTTAAACCTTAAATATTTTCGAAATTGTAGATGTGATTATGGAATCAAAAACTCTTGACAGCTTGATTTACTGCCCAAGCTTTTTAGCTGTGGAATACACTACGTACTATTTGTTATCATATGAGCTGTTATTTTACTACTAGACTTAGGCCTCCATCTTAGATTTTTACATCGAGTTGGTAAGAGTAGAATAGAGAAAGAACATAGACGAGCTAAAGTAACCGACATAGCTTAAAGAAATACTAGACCAAATTGGCATCAAGTAAAAGTTAAATAAACACCCGACTACCCGAGCGACACTAAACACAAGTTTATCTTCATTTTATGTTTTTCTAAATGTGAAATTAACTTAACTTTATATATTTAATTGTTACAAGTATATATACGTCTCTGAACTCCCGAACGGCTACAGCGATTTGGAAGAATACAATTATTATCCTAAGTTATAAGAAGAAATGATATTTTTTGTTGGTATAAATAATTTTCAGGACTGACCATTGAACTT
Source organism: Apoda limacodes (assembly GCA_946406115.1). Classification (NCBI taxonomy): domain Eukaryota; kingdom Metazoa; phylum Arthropoda; class Insecta; order Lepidoptera; family Limacodidae; genus Apoda; species Apoda limacodes. Next base: position 48,524,131 of record OX291540.1, read on the forward strand.
GGCACCCATTTAGATCTCACTTCTTTTGTCGTTGAAGTCAACATCCAAGGCATATCATATTGAACTTGACTCTCATTTCACATTTATGGTTTTGAAGGGATTTTATTACTTTTTGTACATAAATTATTGGTAGGTACTTATTTATAACAAAATTAATAACAAATGGTTTTTGTTAATCTACTGTATTTTCCTACGTTTACGACATACATAATCTACTATAGTCTCACGCAACCTATTTGTTTGTTGTATATTACTTTACTCAAACAAAGAATATGCAATCGAATTGAATAGGCAGCTTCCATCGGGAGGCATTGGAATAATTCGGTGTAAGGTAAGTGTCCCATCCGTAGTTCTGTTGCACGACTCATTGTACAAAATACTTACATATTACCTGTCATCTATTGAATTCTTATGAAAAACAATTTGTTACCAATAAGTTCTCATTCTTAAACTCATTCAGAGTTAAGTATACATACCTACTTATAACTCTACTAAAATTGTTATTAATTTTTGATATAAACTATTGCTTTGTCTATACGTACTTACTAAAAGAATTGTAATAATAATATAACCACAAATAAATAAGTATTTTTTAAGAAAACCTATGAATTTCGTAGCATAAATCGCAACCTTATAGGTCAGATATCGAGAGACAACCGGACAGCAAGACGGCGCGGCGCTCGCTTGTGAGCGCGGCTGCCACTCGCTCGGACACGTTCGCGTCAAGGTTCACGCTCCCACCCCGCTGCTCCGACGTCGCAAAGCGCGCCGTGTACCGAAATGCCTATTATTTAATTATTTATAATTAATGATCTTACACTAATGATGTGAGCTAAATATTGAAACAATAATTAATACTAAATCGCAGTTAATAACGTAATAAATTCGTTAGTCGACTTAACTCTTAGTTATAAGTACTAAAACGGAAATATTTAGATTAAAAACAAATTAATTCAACTTTTTATATATTTACGTGAAAACCTTAAAATTCACATAAAGACCGGCTGTCATAAGTTTTGATTGCTGATTCTTACATTACAGTTTTTATAAGTATAAGTTAAGTGTTCCTAATAGAATCAATTAAGTGAAAAATTATAATAAAATGATAAAAATTTACCAGTTTCTGATTTATTACTTTGTATTCACCTAATTACCTATCTGCATGCCAAATTTGAACTTTCTAGGTCATCTGGAACTGGGTTAGAGTTTTGATCTATAGGTCAGTCAGTGATATAAATGACGATTTTTGAACGTGAATATCTAAATAACCGTTTGAGATGTGCTTATGAAATTTGGAGCTTTGCTCTTGCAAGTTTTAATATATGAACCAAATTTGACACGTTTACGTGAAATAGTGTGGGTTATGAGGGGGTCAAAAGTGGCTCCAAATGATTCGTGTAATATAACACACGGTGCTGCTCACCAGTTCTGTTACTTGAACTTGGCTTGTCTAGATATTCTGATGTAGGCGTGTATCCAGCCGTGGTTACTCCCTTCTAGGGATAAAACCGTGAAGATGTCTTAATTTACATATGTTACACAAATAGTACATTAGACGGCTAGAATTATAACTCTTCGTAGTCGGGTAAATGGAGGCCACATGCCTAGGTTGTAGAATTGATGAACAGTGAAGAACGAAGATTGTAGAGTGGATGCCACAAAAAAATGCAGGGTGATCTGACAATGCATTAGTTGGAATGGTGACCATATTAAGACCTTAGTTTGCTGATCTAAGAAGGACAGGAAAAGAAAGATCATAGACTATGGTCGGTCATCCGTGGACAACTAACAGCTGATATGATGACGATGGTGGTATTTAAGGTATCAAAACAGAGATTGCTATCAGTAGATCATGTCTGGTTAAAAGTGAGGGTTGACAGGTAAGAAGAAGTTTGTCACGAAAAATGATTGTCCTTGAAGAGGTGGCAGGGTTACTACGAAAGAATCGAGGCTATAATTAGTAGCTTTTTAAAAATATTGTTTATAAAAATATGGCTGTTGCGATCTCCTCTCGCGTATCAGTACGCTATAAACACTGGGTTCTGTGATCAATAAAGCAGTGCCGTCAGTTCGCTAGTAAGACATAATTTTAGGGCTTGGCCAGAAAGTACAAAATTTATTGTGGCGTAAATATCAGTCAGTGTTGGGAGTAGGTAGTAAAGTTAAGACTTAGAGGTAAGAATGAATGGAGGAGGCAGTTGGACTCACTTTCACTAATCAAAATCGGGAGAGCTAGAAAACTGACTTTGATGAAAGAAGTTTCAATCAATTCGTTATTATGGTTCGGGTGACATAGGCTTTGTGACGTCATAATGGCGGATATATTTTGCATAATACTCTGCGGGATAAAAAAATCAATAACAAATATATCGTGTTCGGTATCGAATGAATTTTACTTTATAAGCTTATATATAAATCCTTTATTTTTTCAAATTGGTTTTTAAATAACACAATACCATCGCCAAGATTCTGTTCATTTTGCGATGTCTAATAGAAATACTATCGTTTTTTTTTCTTAATTTGTAAGTTTACATATTTCTATAGGTTTAATAGCTTATGTTTTATTTTAGTTGCGTAAGATACTGTATTTTGATAAAGAAATAAATAAAATAATAACTTATCTCAAAAATGTCATGAATCGCCAAGTGATGACTTGTATCTCTTCGCAGCTTCTTGGCTTACACCAAGCACAGCAATGCTTTGACTTGGCCGCGCATCCTCAGTATTTCTCTACGTTTTTGCACAAAAATAACTCTTTCTTACTTAGCCGCTGTTCACAGTGGACTGTGGGACAGGTATGCGAGTCTTTTTGTCCACACGTGGAATGCTCTGCACGCTATTGTTTTTGACGTTACAAGTGGACTTTGACGCGAGAGGCATCGGTGCACTGTGCGTGCTTTTTTGACAGGTTCAAAGACCTGTTCGTACTATGCTATTCTTGAATTGTTATTGTGTAAGATCATTATATTTATTGTTATATTTAATTTGTCTGTGAATGTCCTTCCCTATCAGGTGGCAAGTGAAAAAATATTTTCTGCAACTTAATACTTACAATGTAACATATTGTTTTATTTCATTGGAATTTATTTGCATATTTATGTGACCAACTAATTTCGGTGAACTATAATAAGTTAATATTTCTAGAGGATTTCGTTACCAAAAGGGTAACCATTCGTAGGGTTTGCAAAAAAATTATAAGTAATTTTAAAGTTTAGTGGCGTGATGAATCCAAAAAAAATAGTAATTTTTTTATCAAACACAGTAATAAAATAATGCTACTGTAAGCAACGATAGTTTACCCCAGATAGTTTTACTAATTTAATCGATGATCCCAACGAAAAATATTGGATCTGATATTTTGACATTTTACCTTTTATTTTGACAGGTACCTTACAACATATTTGACATATTATGTAATATCTTCAAAATGTCAAAATTTATTCTATAACAGCGTCTAAATGAGTGCCTGCCTTCCAATCAATATTTAAAACTACGCATATATTGAGTATTTAGTAAATAGCTCACTTTTGTGCATAATTGTCATGGACAAAAAGAAAATGTTCCGAAGGGCTATTTGTGTATGTCCATATTTAAAACTAGCTGTACCCGCAACTTTATCGGCGTGGAATTTTGATAATTACCGTGGTGGCAAGGAAGCTTACGGTCCGCTTAATGGTAAGCAGTCACCGTAGCCAGGGGTATCACTCGCATGTTGCCAACCCTTTAGAAATCTAATAACTTCTTTCCTTGACAGGGAGCTCATTCCACGACCCAAGCGTTCGCGGGAGGAAGTTTCTCTGAAACCGCACTGAGCGCAAATCATTTCGGTTCTAAGTGATGTGTGTGAGAATAAATTCCCTGCCGATGGCGAGCGGTGCGATAGTTGAAAATAGCCGTGGGTATAATTTTGAACAATTACTCAGAACTCATTGTACAAGCGGTAGTACACACAGGGAGGACGCCAGCTTCATCTTGTCTTGCAGATGATCTCGGAACTGAACATGGCTTAAAGAAGATGGAGAGGGGAGTGTTCTGGAATTGTAAGACTACAGTGAATAGGGTTTTCTTAGCGGTGAACGCACAGACTTACGCACAGTCTTTGTATATTTAGCTTATCTGCAAGACCTATTACACCACGGTCGGTTTTTGACGCCGGCAGCTTCTTGCAGGTAAGGAATAAAACATTTCATACCAGCGAGGATTGTCTCAGTGACTGCGGCTGCGCAGACATCAGGATCTTTTGATTTAAAGCAGAGCTGCCTCCAAGGGTACGACGATGCATAAAATTCTGGCAATCCATCCCAGTCAGCCGACATATAGTACCATTAGCGAAGCCAATTAGTTGGATTATATTAGATGGATCCGGTTGTGTGCATGACATTTGAGTCCGAACGAGACAGTTGTCCGAGGTACCAAGAGGCGCATCCACTGAGACGGAATATCCGTCCGGACGTGTAGGCAGCAGAACGTCCAGTAAGGAACTCGCATGGTCCTATATTTGGTATTCTTGTTGAAGAAAGTACCAGCTGAGAGAATCCATAGTCAGATCAAATTTATGGGTAGATATTCCTGCATAGATATTGGTTCCAGAACTGAGCCAGTCACGATGGTGGTCGTTATAGTCTCTCAAAATAACTAGTTCTGCTGGATATTGCTCTACAACTTTGTCAGTCGTCAAACTCAGGTGCGTGAAGAGTCAAGCTACGTCCGTGTCACCGCTATGAGACCTGTACAAGCACGCATAGATACGAGTGTGGCCGACGTGATCTACGCGCACCTACAATATCGAAAGGTCCCTGTCTTCAAGGCTATGAATGCGGCGACAGCAGATATCCTCCCGGACAAACATATATACACCGGCACATTTACAAAATTGTGCTCGAGTTTGTAGCCGGGATAATGACGGTATGATGTAACGGCCGGGCAGGATATCTGCGTCTCCGCTATAACAACAAATACTAAAAAACAGAATAAAAATAAATATTTAAGGGGGCTCCCATACAACAAACGTGATTTTTTTGCTCGATATTGATAACGGCAACAGGTAGACGCTTGAAATATTCACAGAATATTTAGTTATATATTCACTTTGAGTATAAATAATTAAATTAAAATAAAACAAATATTTAAGGGGGGCTCCCATACATCAAACGTGCTTTTTTTTCCCGTTTTTATAGATAATGGTACGGAACCCTTCGTGCGCGAGCCCGACTTGCACCTGGTCGATTTTTTTTTAAAGACTGACTGATATTCATATTAAAAGAGGTAGCTATTGTACTAGCACGCAAAAACTGAGGCGGCGAAATGAAGACAATTGTCGTAATTGAATTTATTTACATGTTATTTTCCGTTCCGTATTATGCATTGCATTCGTTTAAGGTTAGTACTTACGTGTAGATAACAGCGGATCAAATTAAGATTTGGAACAATATGAGGGTATATCGTTGCTGATATTGATATTTTTAAGGAAACCTAACAAAAATATGCTATTTTTATTTCGAATAACGAAAACAACTTCTTTTTGAAAATGTCTCACTCAACGTCATATGCTGGTTTCATAGCCAGATGTCTATCGTAAAAAAAAACTTTATTGAATCCATTGTATCAAGCAAGGGCGCTTTGTAGAGGCCCCTCGGTTAATACAAAAGACTGTTTTATTATTTTTAAAAGGGTTCCGTGGGCGTATACTTCCGTTTTCGACTTATTCACTTAGTTTTTTGGGTCTGCCTTCTCGTTTTGTGGCCTTTTTTGTAGAAAATGTGACACTTTATGGATGGTGGGTGCGATTCTGTTTTGCGAAGGTAAACGAACTTGAGATTCGTTTTTTAAATTCGTTGCTTCCAAATTCGAATTTTATAATGTGTTGTCACTATTGTGTCCGACTAGGTACTAAAAAAAAACAACCAATTTCATATTTTGTTTTTTATAATCTCAACCAAAATACTGAAAGTAAGAAAAAAAGTCATGCCATCAGTTTCTAAGGCGTGGGATTTAATGTAGGAATTGTATGTATTGTATTTAATATTTACAACTTGCGCCTCGGTAGCTCAGTGGTAGAGCACTTACACGGAATGTAGGGGTCGCAGGTTCAAGTCCTGGCTTGAGGTTAATCTTTTGACTGCATCTTTGATATGAAAATTTATTTATATTGATGATGTATTTAATATTTTAAAATATATGATGTACGTCATCTGCTTAATATATGTCCAGGAATGAGACCATTTTTATTTCATAGATTTTTCATCTCAGACTTTTTATGAAACAAAATGACGTAACGGTAATTTTCAACATATTTTTGGCCATAAGTCAAGAATTATATCACATAAAATTAAATAGCCCGGTTGACATTTTAATTGTAGTGTATATAGGCTTTTAGATTTTGACCCCAAATATCAGAACACCTTTTTAGTCGTATTTTATTTCTTAGATAGAGTTCTTTGAATGGTTTCCGACATAAATAATGCTATATAAATATATAATAAAAGAACTACACAAATACTTTGAGCTAAGTTTTTATGAAATTTCATCCAAATGGTTTCAGTAAATCCAGCTTTAGCAGTGACGACGGCACAAACAGTCAGATGGATACATTTTCAAATTATTTGAACTAAGTACTACGTTATAGTTTGGGTTAAATTAGTCACCGATATGGGTCCTGTACAAATATTTTAGTCAGCTGTAACATATATAAAGTAGTTCAGCAAGTTGTCAACCTTTACATCAGTAACAAGGTATTATTAATTGGTCTGATCTACTTTACCACTTTGGGCTGGTTTGTACAAGAATGTCACTACTTAAACAATGTGCTTAACATTTTTTTCAGTTGGTACATTATTAAACGCTTTTTTTATAACCAAAGAGTGTTTAAAAATATACTCGTTATAAAGATATAAGAGATATATTCTAAAAAAGTGTAAGTCTTATATCAACATAACATCAAGTCTACTCTTATACATATATAAAAAATGTTGGATTAAGTTAACAGATTTAAAAACCAAAAAGTCAAGATGATAAATTTGATTTTAAATACATAGATTGGTATTTCACGTGACAGAATCAAAGGTGAGCATTGGAGACCCGGCGTGTACCTACATTCATTTAGTAAAGGATAAAAGTGCGAGGAAACCTGAAAGGTTATTGGGAACAGTCTCGATTTATTCGGACTCTGAAATTCGAGAGTAAAATGTATTGAAGTCTGATTTACGTTTCGAAACCCGTGAATGTACTTGCATACTTTTTTCCATTCCAGAGTTCGAATAGCTTGAGATTGTTCCCAATAACCTTCCTGTTGAGAAGACGTTTATAAAGTCTGAAATCCACACTGGGCCTGCATACTGAGCCATATCGCAACAGTAGGTCCGTTGGAAGGCTGTTAAAGATACAAAATATTTAAATGAAAACAAAATCTTCTTACCATTGCTTAGATCACCTGCTCATTTACAACAACTTCTTTATCATAAAAATAACCAACTTCACAGTTTACCTGGTCACAAAACGAATTCTCCGTGCAACACTCATAAGGAGGTAACTACAAAAACAAAAATCCCTTTGTACATACGCCGCTGAGTAAAAACGTCGCAACTACGCATCCATCTGCTTGGACGTTTCAATAAAGGGACATATAATTGGCTTCCGATCGCCATTTTAATTACTGTAGCGACGTTTTTCGCGTGAACCGTCGGAGGGGGTTGAGTAGTGACTAAGTGTTTGACTTATTGGCTGATAAGTTGATTTGGCTGAATTTGTTATAATTTTTATCTAAGTGTTTTCATATTTACATTACAGTTACATGATCTATTTTTACCCGACTGCAGCAAAGCCCGAAAGGAGTATTATGTGTTTGGCCTCTATGTATGTCCGACTCTATGTTGCCTCGTAGCTACAAAACGGCTTAATCGATTTTAATAAATTATACGTGGATACGTTAGATTCGTCTAAACCACTAGAGTGTCATAGGCTATATTAAAATTAGTGAAAATCAAAATGGCGGATTTTTGTCGCAAAATTGCATGGCATGAAAACTCACTCTTCATTTCAAGACCTATCAAGTGGAGTATAAAAATAAAGAATTTTAAAAAGTGATTTCAAGCAAAATTGGAAAAAATATGACACTAAAAAGCTGTTAATAAAAAAAATTATAATTAAAAAATAAAAACACCCGACTGCAGAAACATTAAGAACTAAACAGAAATTAAAACATACTAAATATTTAACTATAAGCAGACGGAACTCAATTTAATGTAAGTTTAAACAGTTTACCTTCCTACTGATTGCTCACAATATTTAATATGTTTTAATTTCTGTTTAGTTCTTAATTTTTTGCAGTCAGGTTTTTTATATCTTATATCTACGCTTAGAGTACACCATTAATAAAAAGATCCGGCTTTTCTGCGACGAACTTAAATTGTTTTCCTGATTTTCTTTCAAATCTTGGTAAACGCGCTTGACCGACGAAATTGTATAAAAAGTTGTACAGACATAAAGTTTTTTATATGACAGTTTTTTGAGACCTATATCAGCTAACTCGACGTACTGATAAATGCTTTGAGCAGGATAAATGCATTTTAAAGACAACGACATCTTAGATGCCTAACAAAGAAGATCTTGTCAAGGATCCGTTAAAAATAAAATTGTTTTCATTCCCAAATTTGAAGTAGGTATTGAAACCCAAATAATTTTTTTTTTTAACAAAAGAACATCCGGCTTCAAAAAGATGCAACTAGTTATTTACAAAAATCTGATCTGAATTATAGTTTGAAGTTTGTTTCATGCAAGTGAAGTGTGTTATAAACTGTTAGGAAATAGACACCAACTTCAAACTGTAATTCAGATCAAAATATTTTTTTTTTATTCAAATTAATGTTTAACAAATGCTTTTGAATCGTCAAAGCTATGAAATAATATTTTAAAGCAGTACGATTTTATATTATTACCATTTTAATTTGGTTTACCTATGCGTCCTGTAATTGAGCATTTTCAGTCCCATAGATTTTTATCATTTCAATAGTCTTAAATATTGTACTATGCTTTTTTACAAAGTTGTTTGATAAAAGATTTAAATTTCCTTACTACTTACTTATTTACTTTGTTGTAAAAGTGTATACATTAAAATTACCCCATAAAAGAGTTACTTATTTTGTGTAGACGTGTATCATGCACCAACAGTTTATTTTTACTTCTAGTATTTACTTTGTGAACGTCACTTTTCTTGCTAAACCTACTGATATTTCTATGAACATATAAAAGATTTTCATATACGTACTGCGGCTCTAAAGTTAAAATATTTACTTCCCTTAACCTATCCCTCAGAGATATTCTAGATCCTATTTAGTAACACAAAACAATATCGTCCTCCATAATAATTATTCGTAATTAACATAAACATTGTTTACGTTCGAATAACGAATTGGAATTGGCGGAAGTTTCTCAAAATCGGTTTTAAAATTTTTCAAACATCAACAATAATTCTCATTCTACGGAACCCTAACATTAAATGTATGGCACACATTTGTGGAAGTTTTTTTTCTTAGCTTAGCAAGTAAAATTGATTATGTTCACCACTGGCTTTTTGGTGAAGAAGAACATCGTTAGGAAACCTGCATATGTCAAAACAAAGACGTACAAATTTAACCACTGTCCACACTAGGATCGTGTAATGGACAATAAATGGCCCAAATTGCACTCGGTAAGGGTAGGCCGTGCCCCAACAGTTAGGGATTAGAATAACGGAGGCTGGTAAGGAAATTCGAACGACTGTATCGAATAGACTAACACATAATATGACCATTTTGCTTCGAAAAGATGCATCTTGTAAGAAAATTAATAATTTCTTTATAAGGTCGATCGGGTGCGTTAATAAACAAAAAAAATTAAGTTACTAATTCGTCTTAATGTTGTTTAATTTAAGCTGAAACATAAAATGAAGAATAATAAAAAGGGCATACACAGCTATACAGATGAGTGCTAGAGACGCTTATTACACAGACAGACCCGTCCCTTGTCTTTGGCGGGATACTCGAACGAAGTGAACCCAACCATGACAATTCAAGACTTCTGAATCAATAAAGTACTACTTCTAATAGTAGTAAATAGTAATAAGTAACAGAGCATAACAATCTTTATCTCGGGACACAGTACAATAAATTAAAGAATTGTGTTTCTATGTTCGTTGGTTACTTTGACATAGTTGCCAGGTGACCCGCTAGGCGCTAAGCAAGCCACCCTGCAGTACGTTTGCGGCCTAAATATCTCTAAACTTCGGGTATTATATTTTGACACGGTTATACATATATTTTTATGACGATTTTTGAGAATAGTTGACGAACTTTAATCCAAACTCACAAGCGGTATTAAAATCGTTTTCCATAATGATTCTCCATTGCGATAATAAGTATTTTTTCTGTTTGCTAAAAATCTGGTTAGCATGTTGCTCCTTTGTTACTTAAAAAGCGATGTCGCTTGCGATAAAATCTATTTTCGCGGGAAATTTCGATCGGGATAAAACAAACTTTCAATTTTTCTACGTCTTTTCAGCTAACCTTGTAACAAATATCGGATCACCTCGTTACTCCATTGCCAACTAAAGAAATAGTGCCCTGATATAATCTACTATAGAAAAGAATATTCCCGCGGAAACTCTCGGCCAAAATCAAAAGTTAGTTTGAAATAATAATGCGACCTTCTCCGGCCTTTGAACTACCTAATACCTGTCCCAAAAGCCACGTGAATTTGACTCTGAATTGGCAAACAGACTTTTGCATTTATCTGTATTAGTTTACCATTAAGATAAAGTTAATATTCAAGAAAATATACTTACGACCTGAACAGTAACATCTGTTCACGTATCTTTCAACCCGGTCTGCTGCAAGAGGTCTAATAATAACTATTAATTTTGTGTTTAGACTCCAGGGGCCTGATTCTCGTGCTGATAGAGATAATCTCTAATTCGAGATATGTTTTATTGAGTTACTCCTGGCTTGTTAACCGCGGTAATTGTTTTAGTCGATAGATCGACTAGTTTGAACTACTCGAAAAAACAAGGCGGATATCGTTTGCAAATAGTTTTTGGTATTCTTAGAACTTCTATTTAGGCATATGTCGTACGCTAGCGGTCGACATGCATCGAGTGATCGGTAGCAGTAGAGATGGGATGTCGCACGGAAAGTGGTATGAAAAAGAGTCAAAATTAGTGATATTAGCGGTGTATCAGTGCTTTCAATCCCCCTTTTTTCTTTAGAAAAATGTTCGGTACAAACATTGCACAAAAAGACACAAGAGGGTTTTTTTAAAGAAAAAGAGCGGTCGAAATTGGGATTTTTGTGACCCCTCTTTTTTAGGCGAGTCATAAAAGTCATTGAAATGGGGAATCATACGGACTCCTTTTTTTTAAAAAGGGGTCGCAAGAGGGGCTTTTGTGACCTCTTTTCTTTAGGGGTCATAAAAGTTATTAAAATGAGGAATCATATGTACTCCTTTTTGAAATAAAAGAGGGGTCGCAACAGGGGTTTTTGTGACCCAAAAGTCATCAAAAGTCCCCCTATGAAGGACTCACTTTAGATAAAATAGTGGTCCATATGATGCCCCATTTTAATAACATTTATGATTCCCCTAAAATAAGAGGGATAAAAAAAACCCCTCTAACGTTCCGCTTTTTTCAAAAAGGGGTGTTACCTATACCTATAACTTTCTGATGATCGATAGAGTCCATCGCCACATTCGCCACTAGCAATGTTTGTATCGAACATTTATTTGAGACTGTGACTTTTTAAAGAAAAAGGGGATTGAAAGGACTCACTCACCCTCCCCTCAATCAAAACTATTTAGACGTCAACTAATAGTACTACTACTAGTAGTACTAATATAACTAATTCTGACTCCTTTTGATACCACTTTCCGTGCGACAACCCATCTCTTCTGCTACCGACCACTCGATGCATGTCGACCGCTAGCATGTCTAAAGAGAGGTTCTAAAAAAACGAAAAACTGCAAACGATATCCGCCACGTTTTTCGACATATCTAGATCAAACTAGTAGATCTATTGACTAAAACAGTTACCGCGATTAACAAGCCATGAGTAAATCAATTAAACTTATCTTGAATTCGAGATTATCTTTATCAGCACGACAATCAGTCCCCTGCCGTTGGAATGTACGACATATGGCACTGCCCATGATAAGTAATGATGAATAATGATGTCCTCGTATGAAGACTCGATGTGGGACGATGCATTACTTTAAGCACTGAAAAAAGGTGGTCATCAGTAATCTCCGCATCTGTGTAGTTAAGAACCTTTGTTCCTACACGTATGCTGACGTACCTAAACGTTGACATAATTTTGTGAACATAGGTCATTTTCCTTGCTGTTTTAATATAAAATCAGTCGATAAGCCAAGTCAGAGGCGAGCATCTTGAAATTTCAGACAGTCGAGTGGCCGCTAGTTTTTTAGTACAATCGTAATCAAAAATAAGCAAAGTGATTAATAAATATGAATATATACCTACTCATATTTTTTTACAGTGTGCTTATACTGCCAAGCAAAGTGTCCTCCAACGATGGCCAAGAGAAAAGGAAATCTGATTCTTTGAGCTAAATGCTATGTTATTCCGTCATCACCCGCTGCCTTATTCTTCTTAAGCAGTCTCAAGGCCATTGTTATCTGGCTGACGTCTTGGATTTCTTTATTATAGTATCATGTTATTTTACTCTGAGTTTTTTCGCCGTGATGTGGACAGGATCACGAGTTGAGGTGGTTGCACAGGGGGTGCAAAAACGCGCACACGTTAAAAGTTTATTCGGTCTGAAATAGAAAATAGGCAAGCTTTGCTGCTACCCCCAGTAAGACTATCAGAATTCTTAAGGGCACCCGATAATCCTCAGATGATCGCTCAACATCCCGCCGACCGTGAGCTTGTTTGTCACCTTGATAGTATACAAAAATCTTAAGCCAATTAAAGATTTTATGGAAAGAAGCAATGTGATTGAATGTGAAGTGATTTTTTATGTCTGTCACATTCAATAAATAGCAACGAAGGATGCAGATCAAGTCAAGCCCCGATGGGTCTGAGAAAAACACACCAGTCAGCAGGGTAAAACCTAAAACCACTTGGACCATACATTGATCCTATGAAAATCCCGAAACCAGATTAAACAATTTAACCCCTATTTGATATACCATCATGACTATTATCCTCATGCCTGGTCATGATCAGAGATGTTACGAATAATGCTCATAATTTCACCAATTCACCGATGGTATTCCGTCCCAAACGTGATAAGATATCGCTGTTCTACCACTTTGAATCTATATCTAAATTTTAAAGGAGATATATAGATATAATAAACCTAAAATTGCTCAATGCTGTGGAAAGTGTCAATGATGACTTGAGAAAGGCTACGAGATGGCGCCGAATGCAAGTACCTCAGACTAATTTCTGTTGGAGGGCTATGTCTCATTTGATTGTGATGATCTAAGATTCCGCTGCGAGTCTTAAAGTAATAAAGGTATTGAAAAAACATGTTGTCTAGGCGTAAGTACTGCTGGCAGGAATCGTTAATTGTTGAATTAAAAAACAATTATTTTTGGCTCCATATTTAATTCAGCTAGAACTTTGTCCAAACTTACAGTGCTACAAACTTTTCTGACCTGACCTTGGGTGTTTGGTCGCCAGAGTCGTTGTAAGTTTACACAATTTTAATATTGTAGTTTTGATTTTCGACCACTGGGTCAGAAAATTTCGTTGCACTATACATTAAAAGACGTCAAAAAATTTCCAGAGAGGCCACCATATTTGAAAATCTTAAAAACTTATTTTATTACCAACGGGTTTCCGACTCGCTCTTGACCATTTTTTCCTTTCTCAGAAACCTATCCCGCCGTGCACAACAACTTACCAAAATTACATGCCAAACGGTTTACCCTTAGTAAACGAGTCCGACTCGCACTTGAAACTTTTTTCTATCATAGTAACTTTGCTCTAAGAATAACAAATACAACACAAAATAATAAGAATTACCCAATTTAGTGTTCTTTCGGAAGTTCATTTTTGGTTTTTAAAATTTTATTTGTAACCTTTATTTAATATTTGCACCGTAACTTCTGTTACTTTACATATTTGAAGTTGTGTCAATGTTTAATTTAAACTTACGGAAAACTTATACCTTACAAGTATTATATCAATGCAACATTACATTTTAAAGTTATGATAAATTTCAGTGACCAGTACTGGGTAAGTTACAGATACTTCTGGCGCGGCCGCTAGGGATTTGTGTTGGGGTTGTTGAAAGGTTGCAACCTTGCATTTAAAACTTACAAGCTCCCAAATGTAATGATTAGTAATGCTATTGCAAGTTTGGCTTGATTAGTGGGTTGCACTTTGCAATTTAAACCATTTTGTAGGGTCGTCAAATCCACCGCAAATATATAACGTACTATCTTTATTGAGTTTTGTGTAAGTAGCAGCATGCTTGCAAAGAAATTAAACGAGTTGTAACTTGTTTTCTGTACTGACGAAAAAGTCTTTGCAATCTTTAATTCGTTAGGGGTAGCTTTCCATACATTGAACCGAGGGATAAAAGTTTACACTACCACAATAGCGACTGGCAACATTAGTCATATTGCAGCCTAGGATCTCGACATATTAGAAGTCAGAATGCGGTCTGCATATTTAGCATAAGGATCCCCACTGGGAGCTTAGTCTATAAGGGGAATTTTTAACTAACACAGAGTTACGGAGATAAAGCGAAAAAATGTTTATTACTTCACCATATCTTATGTCTATGCAAACAAAGTCGCGGCCGTCAACTAATACAAAAATACTTAAGTTAAATGAAAACACGGAAATGCAATTTTTATTTTTTATTTGACAAAAGAAATTAATTCATATTTTTCATAGTTCCACGTTCCTTATTATATTGTAGTTATTATAAAGTAATTAACTATCTACTTATATTTATATGTATACTTTATATATCTATATAATACAAAATATATTTACAAAATTGTATTTATCCTGTTAGGATTGAATGTACAATTTAATACTATAATCTATTTCGTATGTTTGTTCCAAAATACGGTCACGAAAAAAAGTGCTCTGAATATAATTCTTGATATAAACTTAAATATAAATAAATTGAAAAAAAAAACTTTACTTAGTATTTTTGTTTAATGATTGGCAATCACACATTTTTGAGCTGTAATATACAATATATACTAATGAAGAGAAATCGTAAAAGCTTTAAAAATGCATAGTGAATTCAAAAAAAACATGCAAAATTTATACAATATTGTTAAAAGTACAAAAATCAGCATATAAAATAGATTATAATATTTATAATAAAAATATTGCAGAGAAAATAAAACAAAAATATAGTAAAAATAAAGTATTTTGAATTCAGAACATAATTTTTCCACAAAACAAATGTAACGAATACATTAATTTCACAAAAATAATTGTTCTAAAAAATCTTAAAATTATTTATCACAACAGACTGGTTTGTGTTCCCGTTTTATTAATTTTAATAGCGTAAAACTAAATAAATAAAATCATTATTACTTTAAAGCTTACTCTATGTGATTTTTTAACTATGTCAATTGGTGAATATAAACTTTAGTAAAAATGTTTTAACTTAAAAAAAAAATTTCTATTTCTGTTTTGATTGTGTGTAAAGAGGACTGTAAAACTGCGAATTTTTAAAAAAATGAGGTAATGTTTCTCCCCCGAAACCTTGTCGAAATTTCAAGATTTCTGAAAATGCTGTAAATACTAATATTTTTTAATTGTTAATATTTAATATTTCTTTAAAATGCTAAACGTAAAACCTAGTTTTCCATAATATTAACAACATTTTCATCATAGAAACTGGATTGGGTTTAAGGAGGAAGAAAATAAACATTATCGCATTTTATACGAGTAGCTTTACAATCATCTTTAAAAAAATTAAGATTTTGTAAAAAAAAAACAATTTTTTCAGAAAAACTGCTAAAATAATCTGTAGGCAAGTTTGTCCTTATTATGTTCATCGACGCAATATACAGATGTCACTTTAAGAGCTGTTTCAGCATAGTACTCACACATTAACCATTTTTCATGTACAAAAGCAATAGCAAACGAATTAAGCGTATTTTTCATGTATTTTTCAATATGTAGTATGCCAGCTCTTATTGTGAAACCTGCAACAAAATATTCATACTAAGAAATTAGGTACATATTTTTGAGATTGACTGTACATTACGTCGTACGTAACACATTTTTAAATATCCAAACATACATTTCAATGTATTTCTGCCATTTTAACACGAACATTTACACTAACCATTATTTATAAACATTAAGAACTATTTGTGATTTATTTATTATAAGAATGTACATCGATTTATTTTGTTAAATATGTTTTCTTAAATATTAAAATTGGTTGTGCTAATAGTCTTCATGTAAACTTTTACATTTATTTTTAGTTTGCACATATCTTTTTATTTCTCCAATTAATTTCATAACAATTTTCGTTATGACTGTCCCAGTTCTTCAATTTTGGTGAATGTTAAACTGCGGGCCAAACTCTGTAAACAAATATTGTTTTACTTGGAAAACGTCTATTATCTATTATAGAATAAAAGTAAGTACCCCAAAATAAATATCTAAATATTTAAATTAAATTTCATAAGAATAATTTATATAGAAAAATAGTAAGTAAAAATTTAATAACTTTAAACAGAATGTTTAATTATAAATTGAAGAGTTGATGAAATAAACTAAAAATTTGTCACTGACAGACAAAAAGGGTTTGTTTATTTTGAATTGTCACAACCTACAATACTTATGTACGTATATATATATATATATGTATATATGCAGAGTTCATTTTGTCAAAATTGCTAAAATGATTTGACGTAGGATATATTCAGGCTATCATTTTATGCTCAAAATGTAAAAATTGGACATACGTACGAACATACATAGAGCACAGTAACAGCAAACAATAGTTATCAGTTTGGTACTTTGAGGCAAAAGGTGTTTTTTATCTCTAAAAAAAGTAAAACAAAGTCTCTAAACTTAAGACTCCAGAATTAAATTATACGATGTAAAATACATATCGTAGTAAGTCCAAGGTTTTCTACTCGACACGGAAGTTGTATACCAACATGTCGTACCACTTTTCAGATCACTACACTCTGGGTATTTTATACATTTGCTGCCAAGATGAGAGGAGTTCAAGCGGGTTCTTATACTCACGTTAGTAGTCCAGGGTTGGCATCTGTCTGATACCAAGAGTACTGCGGCACGTAGGGCGGATGCGGCTGTGGCGCGCCCTGGTGGTGAAGCGCGTGGGCGGCGTGAGCACCCTTCATGTCCCACGGCCCGGGCGGCGCGCCCTGGTGACAAATAAATAAACATGGATTGACAAGAAATTCAATGTAACCAAATTAGGTTCAAATCAGGTGTCAGGAGTTTAAACCCTTTGATTGCAAAACCTGTCACTTAATATTTAACTTAGTGCTAAGAAATAAAAAGAATATAAAAACACGCTCGCCTTCGCCATTTCCAATCTCTCTACAAATGCAGCGGTAGGGAGTTTAGCGAGCTTTAATATAATTTAAAACCATACAAAAAGCATTTTTTGATATCATTGAAGTATAGGAACAGTGACAAGTGCCTCTTAAGAAAAGTTGTCTTGTTGACATAAACATTAGCAGTTAGGTCAGATATGATTAACTTATAGGCATTTTAAGTACATAACCCGAAAGGTAAACACTATTTTACCTACATATGCTGGTAAGTAATAAAAAAGTTTTAATTCAGTTAAAATAAGTACATAGTTTACTAAAAAGACGAACTAATCCATTTTAACGTAAGGTGTGTCTGTGACGTCACGCCCTACGAAGATTTTATAACGAATTCTATTACACGAATAACAATTTGTTACACGCAACTTTTAAATTGTATTAAAATGTGCACGGTCCATTATGAACTCCTAATTGTCATGAACCGTTTTAATTGATTAATTTAAAAGGATGCGCCAACCCCTTCGGGTTATAAGTTCTGACTGTGGAGAGGCTACATTGAAAACGGACGGGACCTTCAGATTTTACCAGAGATTTATTCTTTTATCATACGTAAAGCAAAAATTATAGTATTTTTTTGTCTAAATGATTCGTCAAAATTATAACAAGAATGAAATTTGGACAGCATTTAAGTTACAGCACATGGTGAAGAATGAAGTTGTACTTATAAATGAAATCAGTTAAATCATCGACATAAAAATACATAATTCCGTTGTGGAGGAAAACCGCGGAGAACTTGTGTCTCAAATCGAGACCACACTGTCCAAAGTCTCTGACTGGGGACGGGTAAATTTGGTCCGATTCAAACCTACAAATACACAAGTGTGCACATTCACTGCTAAGAAAACTCCATTTACTCATATCCATATGTTCAGTTCCGAGATCATTTACAAGATAAGGTGAAGCTGGCGTCCAAAAAACTTGGTGTACTCAACAGAGCGAAGCAGTACTTCACGTCGGGGTAAAGGTAGTTACTTTACAAGTCGCAAGTTCTCCCCATATGGAGTACTGCTGCCATCTCTGGGCGGGTGCACCCGAATACCAGCTTGGCCCTTTTGACTCGGTTCAACGACGGGCCGTGAGAATTGTTGACGATTCCAAACTCACTTGCGGTATCGAGCCCTTAAGTCTGAGGAGAGACTTTGCCTCCCTGTGTGTGTTCTACTGCTTGTACAATGGGTTTTTCCTCCCGCGAACGCTTAAGTTGTGGAATGAGCTCCCAGCCAAGGTTTTGTGCAAGGACTACAGTATGGAGTTCTTCAAGAAAGAAGTTATTAGATTTCTGAAGGGTCCGAAACGCGCAAGTGATAACCCTGGTGTTGCAAGCGTCCATAGGCTACGGTGACCGCTTACCAGCAGGCGGACCGTAAGCTTGTTTGCCACCTTAGTGGTATAAAAAAAAAAACATAATTTAAGAACGAAGTAAGTTATAGGCGAAAACTGCAAGCATAAAAATAGTTGCTTTCTATTTTTTTTATACGTAACGTCATTTATGGCTTATCAAAAAGTTTAGTCGCGAAGGGCCTCTTAAAGTAAATTTCCAGTCAGGATTTTCAATGAAAATTTTTTGCAAGAGCAAAAAATCAAGCGATCGTCAGTTTTGGTTCATGAAATTTCCTTCTAATTACATTTGTAGTGGTCACAACGACACATTTTGAACATGCTAATAATCAAATTCAGTGAAAAAAGTGTCCTTATGTGGTCAAAATAATACAGCTAAATTTCACCCAAGACCATCTCTTAATAATTGTGATTGTTCTTACGTGAATTCTCTTAACCTTATTCGAAAATTCAACATCTGTCGTCGGTACAAAGGTCATACTTTTATGCTCCGACTACTGGTGTTTTTGATTTTGGTCTAAGTGCAAATCCACATAAATCCTGTCTTTTTGTTGATCCCGATTCGATTGTCGATTGTGTTGAACATCGTATTTTTTATGTGTTTTTTTAGGGTTCCGTACCCAAAGGGTAATTAGCGGAACCCTATTACTAAGACTTCGCTGTCCGTCCGTCCGTCCGTCCGTTTGTCATCAGGCTGTATTTAATGAACCGTGATAGTAAGACAGTTAAAATTTTCACAGAAGATGTATTTCTGTTGCCTCTATAACAACAAATACTAAAAAACAGGATAAAATAAATATTTAAGGCGGCCCCCATACAACAAACGTGATTATTTTGCTCGATATTGATAACGGTAACAGGCAGACGCTTAAAATTTTCACAGAATATTTAGTTCTTATAGTCACTTTAAAAATAAATAATTAAAATAAAATAAAACGAATAATTATCCCACACAACATACGTGATTTTTCTGCCGTTTTTATAGAAAATGGTACGGAACCCTTCGTGCGCGAGTCCGACTCGGACTTGGCCAATTTTTTTGTACTACCCATAACATTAAAGTAAGTTTCTTATTACTATACAATTTTAAGTTTTTAATTAATATCATATAGTTATTTCGTAGGTAACCCTATTTTAATTTATAGAATCTAATTCGAATAATGTATTTGAATACATATATTTTTTTGCTGAAGTTAACGGAAAATGATTATGCCAGCTATTTTGGAGATAAGTTTTATTGATAAAAAATTAACAAAAAGCTAGTTAGGTGAACTCGTTTTTGTTGGTTGCTAGATCAGGGATTTCATTTTTCGCTTTCTCAGGGGCAAAATTAAGGATGTAGATACATCTTGCACGTCTTAAGACTAAACAAGGGATCTTATGGCGAAAAGTCTCGATCACACCAGACTTGTTCTCGAACAGACTGTATGCAAGTAAGTCTTACCACGTGGCCCGTGAAAGTACTCGCATATATTTTACTTCCGAATTCGAGGTATTGCCCCGCGCCGATTGTTCAAAAATTAATGCCGATCGCAAGTTCCAATAAAAATACAAATTTAATACAAATTTATGGGTCGTGACATCGGGTTCGGGCGGTGTTGTCAGTGTCAGTTTCGTCGAAAAACTTTAAGTTGAATCAAACCATATCATCAAATCAGCCGCAAGACGTTTACCAAGGGACATAGGCTCTAAATCTAAATCTAAGGAGATTTCCAAAATAAATTATTCTGAGCTGCTTGCATTCGAAGCCTAGCCACGACCCTCACCAGCTCGTCAGTCAAATAGTGGAAGGCCGTCCCAGATGGCATTTTCCAAAATGAAGGATCTTGACACGTAGTAAATCACCGAGCTGAGAAAAAAGACAACTGAGCAACTTTGTGTGTGTGTGTGTGTGTGTGTGTGTGTGTGTGTGTGTGTGTGTGTGTGTGTATGTGTATCAGGCTAACGGTTATTTTTGTTTTTAACGGTACGTGATTTGTACAATTTTTTAATTGATATACTCACGGCTTGCAAATCGCGGGGAAGTTTCAGTGGATAGCTCGACTAGTTTCGGCGTTCCAACGGGCCTTATTCGTGAGCTGCGCTCGGTAGAATTCCGCGGCACGAACTGACAGGACGCGGGTGCTAGCCTGGGCAGCGCGGGCGGGGGGGGCGTCGCCTGCTCGGATGGTCAGTCGTTGCTGTTTGTTGCGTTCCGCAGTCCGTCTCCAAAGACACCTGTATCTAAACACGCGTAGCTGACTGTGTCGCACTCCAGATCATTGGTCATTTTGAGTTTAGTATCTAGAACCGGCTTCCACATAGGCAATAGAGCCTAACCAGAGTCCATGTTAAAGTTTAAATATCGACTTATTTCGATGGCTTTTTGTGTTTTTCTTGGTGCAAAGAACTTCTTCAAAATAACGGTTATGGTCCATGCCTCAGTACTGTATGTCATCATCAGCAATATCATTTCATTTCTCATTGAAACGTAATTCCCGACCAATTCCAAAGCTTTCTTGTAGTCCACAAACGGTAATATTCTTCTATCTCCCGTAATACCAGGCGCACCTATAGTATGAAAATGGGCTGGTTTTGGAGGCTAATAGTCGTCTAACCTTTTTTTCAGACGATTCGTTATAACTCAAGTACAGCCGATCCCATTAAAAATACAATGTAAAAAAAGCACGCGTACAGTGCAGTTTTAGAGAAACTTCCTCCTGCCAACGCTTGGTTTGTGAAAAGAGCTTCGTGCCAAGGTTTCTCTAAGGACAACAGTATGGGGTAAAAAAGTGATACCCTTAGCGTTGCAAGAGCCATAGACTACAGTGACCGCTTGCCATCAGGTGGACCGTATACTTGTTTGCCACCTCTGGTTAATTTCTTATGATACAATGTCATTTATAATCTTTAAAAAAAAATCTGAACTATCGTCCAGTAATTTATATTTCTCATTAGGAACCTGTCAACCTTCTTTTCTATCTCAACAAAAGGTGCGTTGGGTTGACGGCATTGAGAGCTATGCCATCGCATCGGCATTGAAATAGTTCTGTTCATCAAATGTAAACAAACTTGGCCGTTCACTATTTGACAGCGCATTCACTACTCTACCTCCCAAGCATGTGCAGCTAATGCTTTGAATGCGGTCCGGGAGTGATGTCATAGCGCATTCATTTTTGGTCAACAAAATGATCGAATGTGCGCATAGCATTGAGCGCATTCAATGCGTATAATAATTGCAAACAATACGCCACTGCAATAACACAACCTTTACGTATTATTAGCAATAATTTGATGCAACAAAATAAACACTGAGCTAACTGACGAATTTACAAATCCAGCATAGCAAGTTTTTCAGAGGTCCACACGTATTATAAAAACTTGAATTTGTGATTTTATTTCGTTTCTTCAAACCATAGCTAATGATATTAGTGGTGTTTACTTGTTGAGATAGGCAAGAAACTTGAAAAAGTTCCTAATTCTATGATTTTATAATTTTTAACGATTATAACTCAAAATGTATCACGAGAAGTTGGCCTGATTTTTTTACATTTATTTATTGAACCTGAACCACACCGGTGACGATCCGGCGCGTGCATGCAAAATTCAACCGTGTGACGTGGCAGGGACGTTCCACATGTGGCTCGCTTAGCGTAACCTTCGCTTCTCTTAATCACTTTTGGGGTAAGTGTGGTAACATATAGTCTAAGTGGTTAGGGTTGAACCCTGCTGTTTAGTCTTTTTTAGGCATGTAGGTAATGTGATTTTGAACCCTCTCATTTCATAAAGTCCACTAGTCACACTCCCTTCGGGTTCCTCTGTCTTTGTCTTTCTTAATTTCTTCATCCTTACGTAATCACCTATGTTCTTGCCAGTGCAAGTGCGAAGTGCCCTAGTATTACTGTGAAGTGGATTTTTGGGATATGCATTTTTATATATCCTTCATCTAATTGTGTCAAAGTCTTGCGTATTTATTTACATATACCGTTTGGTGATTTTCAGTATCGTTGAATACCATTCTACCATTATCGATGTTTATTATGACATTGATACTCTTGGACGATAAATCTGACACCAACTAGAGACTGATTCGCCCTTCTGGTAATACAGCAAGTTGCCGGATCTAGCATTGCCGTGTCCTTCACTTTCCTTTGGACTTCTGATAACAAAGGGTGCCAGAGAAGCTTTCCTTTTTCCTCTTAAAGCTCATATAACTTTTCAACGGTCTTCGACGTGTGCGCCTTTTATGTTTTTAGGTCCAACCGGGTATTTTGTATCCATCTTTGCACCACTGGGCCTCCGGGTTCAAGGGGTATTCTTTTTATTTTATTTTATGGGCATCTTTGTAGGGCACTTGTCACAATTAAGGATTGCAATAGATGTTGCGTATTAAAAATAATTAATACTGTCAAGGTAGTATGCGTTTTTCTCAATCGCCGTAGATTTTTTTTAAACAATTTGTAATTTGTTTCAAAAGTATGCTGGAATGTAACCTATTATTTAAATGTCTGATTGTGGTAGAGTAAGGGCGTCATATGTGTGCGGAAAGCGTTAAAGGGAGTGGTTTATGTATACTTTGCGCAATGTTATATTATATAATGGTGATATGGAATACTAAATAGTTTACGAAAAATATACCTTGCCCGGCAGATTTATTTTGCCCGCGCCGCCGCTCGCCAGTTTCTGTGCAGCGCACACGTCATTTTCAAATTCACGAGTCTTTTTGCAATAAGCTCCAAAGGCCCGAGAGCTGAAATGTACTATTATAGATTTTGCCCCCGAGAACGCGGAATCCTAGACTGTTTCGCATAATGCTTCTTTAGCACGACTAGAGTTTTAAACCAGTGACGGATGCGGCTGTGTATATAACGATGTACGGTACTTTGGCTTCGTTTGAGATTCTCTGCCTAGCTCTAAAAATCATGATCACACAAATATATAAAATTTTGGCATAGGACTCAAGTATGATAGATCTGTTCAGTAGGTGCGTACAAAGTTTATAAAAAACAAAGTAAAATGTACAAAGTTAATATCACATTCGCAACGCAACTAGTGATGGGCCGAATGCACAGCACAGACAAAAAAACTCAATCCAATAAAAAAAATCTCCATTTTTTACTGTATTTTTTTGGCATACGACTTCAAGAAGAAACACTTAGCTCAATGTATGAAAATTTAAGGTTTATTTTTACTTTTTATTGGAGCTTTTTAATCCGGTGTAATTTTTTAATTTATTAGTTGGTACTTGGACTGTTTTGACATATATCAGTAGGCACGGGATCACCATTATAAACCTTGGTTAGCAATCGGTAAAGACTTCGTGTAGCACACACATAAAATACCTACTTCCTCAACACATAATGTATTGAAAGAGTTCGGTTTTGACGATTTTGATACTGTACGGATAAATAAAAATTATTGGAATATTGGAATTATTGGCCTGATTGGGGGGAGATAATATCTAACTCGAGATACTTTTCATTGATTTACTTATGGCTTGTTAATCACGGTAACTGTTTCAGTCGATAGTTCGACTAGGTTAAATTAGTTAAGTCGAAAAAACAGCGGATATCGTTTGCAAATAGTTTTTCGTATTCTTAGAATATACCTATAGATATACACACCGGCACAATTAGCGGAACAGAAAAAAAAGAGAGAGAGACTATGAGATAATAACGCATATTTTTGACGAAATCATTCAGATTGTTGGGGGGAGGCATTCTGGATTTAACCCTTCTTTTTAGCAAGTCCCAGACATGCTCTATCTATTCATATCGGAGGAATTTGCTGGCCACTGCATCACCGGTATACCTACGTGGCTCAGATATGCCTGTACCGATTGTGCACTATGAGCACGAGCATTATCTTGCATTAGAATAAAGTCATCACCAATAAATGGGGCAAATGGTACAACATGTTCTTCTAAAATGTCTCTGATGTATCGATCTGCTGTCATGGTCCCTCCTGTGACTATCACTAACTCCGTGCGAGCTCCCAAACATATCCCACCCCAAACCATAATCGAGCCGCCACCATAAGCCACTGTGTGTTCAAAATTAGACTGTATGTGGCGTTCTCCTTTGCGTCTCCATATTCGCTGTCTCCCATCGATCTGTTTTAAAAGAACTCTGCACTCATCAGTAAAGAGAACCTGCTGCCACTCGTTCAAATCCTTTTTTTGTGTTCCGCTAATTGTGCCGGTGTGTATATATGTCTACCGTTAGAGGTCGTCATGCAACGAGAGATAGCAATAGGCACGGGGTGTACACGGAAATTGGTATAAAAAGAAGTCAGAACAGTTATATTAGTTGACAACTAAATAGTTTTAATTTGTTTTTTATCATTATCAAAATGGGGAGTTATAGGGAGGCACCATCTTTTTTCAAAAAAGGGTCCATTAGATTCCCCCTACGAAGGACCCCTCTTTTTCCAAAAAGAATTTCATAGGATTTCTCGTAAAAACCCTTTCTCTGAAACCGCACTGTACGCGACCACTTCGGTTTTAAAGTGTGAGAATGAATTCCTTGCGAGCGGTGCGATGGTAGAAAGTAGCCGTGGGCATTATTTCGAACGATTCCTCAGAACACATCCCACTGTACAAGCGGTACTTCTCACACAGGGAGGCAAAGTCTCTCCTCAGACTTAAGACCTAGTTCAAACTAGTATAGTAGAGCCATTGACTTAAATAGTTACCGTGATTAACAAGCCATGAGTAAATCTATTAAAAATATCTCGAGTTAGACATTATTTCTATCAACATGAGAATCAGGCCCCTGGTCTCAAATGCCACGAGGGAACTTAGAGATGTTGAATTCCAGAATACAAAATCTCTTAGTTAGTAGGCTAGTTATATTCAGTGTTTAAAATCAGTATCTAGCCATTAAATAAAAGTAAAAATAAAAAAAAATGTAACACCATTTTTTAAAACGCCAAAAATCGAACTCGACAAAGATTATAAAACGTCTACTCCATTTAGCTATGCTACTTCTTATAGAGATGATCAATCAAATTAAAAAAAAAATATAAATTTATTAAATGGCTAGTCATAATCGTCTGTACACAAAACTTTAAATGATTTGATTCGAGTTTTTATTTGTTTTAAGAAGAGGTATATAGATATTAGGTACCTACTGATATATGCATATATATATATATTAAAATCATTCGCTAAGTACTATAATACAACAGCAACAACGTTCGCAAGGTAAGCTAGAATCTACCTATATAGGCACAAAATAAGTAGGTAATAAGACCTACTAGGTAGAATATAAAAGGTAAGTGTGTAGGTAGGTACCTACCTATATAAAATGACCACATTTAAGTTTTCTAAAATTTAGATTAAAGAACAAAATCGATGTGATAGGTACTAGCATAGCAGCTATCAAGATATGATATACGTGAACAGTGTACCTACTTGTTAAACTACCTACTTTACACAGTCAATCAAATGCTGCTACATGTTAGCAAAGACGCGCGACACAGTCGTCGTTATCCAAATCGTAATGTATAAAAACATTATCTATACTCACATACTTATGCATGTCCACAATGACCTTCTAATAAGAAAGAATTAAGGTCATTGCAAGAAGCTCATAATGCATATACAAAATAGAGAGCATATTTAAAACGTTGTTTGAGTAAAACAGCGAAAAAAGGTCAATGATTACTTGATTTTTTTACGATTTTAATTAAGTTTGTGAAACTTCAAAAGATTAACATTACAATTTTGCCATAATTTTGGAAATGGCTTATATTATCGAAACTTTCATTAAAAATAAGGTAAAGGACAAGGCCTTATCAATTTGGGTTTCACGAACAACAGCAATTTTCTATTATTCAGTATTTGCTATTATTCAGTAATTCGCACTGTTACGCTATTTATCTATATATATTATATATATATAGATAAATAGCTATAGATAAATTATATATATATATATATATATATATATAGATAATATATATATATATATATATATAGATAATATACTATATATTATATTTTAGTAAGTAGCACATACTTAACTTTCACACTCTTTGATCTAAAGGGCCAAATTAAGACAGAAGTAATCACAATTCAGTAACATTATGGGTTAAGATAACGATTGAATGTGGTTTAATGATATTTGATACTGAAAAATTTTAATTAATTTGTACCAAAGTGTGAGTTTATAAAATTCAGTTGAACGACCAGTAATCAGTTTCATTTGCATTGGAAAGTCATTTCTATCTTATTTACAGAAAGTATAGTTTTGATAAACCGGCGCGATATCGTTTTCGAGCGCGTGTTGCGTGAACATTACTGAACGACGCTCATTATATAATGGAAGAAATGTATCTAATCGCAGAAATAATTACTAAAGACCACCTACGGTGACTTTCTTACCTTTAAACTCCAAGACATGGGCCGATCTCTCGCAAACTCCTCTGAGTACGGCGGCCCACCGTGTCCTTCCAAATGAGGGGGGAATAAGCTTTCCTATGGTGAGAAAAGATCAACTTTCCTCAAAATGTCTTTTTTGACTTACATAACCTTAATTTTAAACTACAGTTATCTAAGCTGCTAAAGTAATTTGTGTGTTTGTGTTCGCTCAGTAAGTCAGACAAATCAAAAAAGTCAAAAACCTTACTGCATACAAATCTGGTGACATTTTTAATTTGGTAAGTTTACTGAGCGATATTCAGTACAACCTTATCCCTATTTTTCTTATTTTGTGAAATTAAAATCAGGAAAACCCATGAGTTGCCCTTAGTAGTTAGGTAGGTAAATTATAGTTAAAAAAGGAGGTTTTTATCTGACTAGACATTTTTCTTTTTGCATATTTTGATTTGATTTCGACAAAATAAGCCAAGTAAGAAAAAATAGTGCTTCAACTATCTATGCTGCTGGAGTAATGAGATTGTGTGGACATTTCCCTTAAAAAGCGACCAATAACCCGGCTAAATTCAAAAAAGTCAGATTAAATACTTACTGCATACAACCCAGGAGCCATTTTAATTTAATAGGTTTACTGAATGATATTAGGTATCTACAACTTAACTGTAACATTAATCTATAATTACCTCTCTAGTTGCTAAAGTAATGATTGCGTTCAACAGGTCGGCCAAATTAAAAAAGTATAAAAAAACACTTACTGCATACTATTTAGGTGGCATTTTCAATTTAATAAGTTTATTATTATTTGAGCGCTAGCAAGGTTTTAATGTTAATGACAACGTATAATCGCAAACTCAGCAGTGCTCGGGTAGTGCTTGCTATGTAAGTTGATAAGAGTAGCAATGTTGACAACGACCGAATTTAAACTTGGCAAAGTTGACAATACAATCTTTGTACCGTGAAATACACCATCATTGCTCAAATATTTGTACTAATGCTTACGTGTTTTAACTCAGTGAGCAATATTAACATCAAAACTCGACGTAGGCTAACGTAATTTTGCCCGCCATCAAATCAATCAAATATTGATGCATTTTGACTTAAGTAAGTAAAATATTATAACAAAACAATTGAATTTTCTTGGTAATTCAGTTGCAGCAGTTAAAACATTTTGAACAAGTCTGTAAAGCAAAACCTTGTCAAAATTCCGAACTAAAAAAAAAAAAAACGGGCAAAGTTGGCATGTTTCACGGTAACATTTATAAAAACATGTGAACTTACATATCCAACTCTCGGATCCCATGATTGCTGATGGGGAGGTTTTACATCACAAGACGCATCTGGCGATCGACCTGCCGTTGGCTGTAACAATTTGATACAAATTAGTTTTAACTTATAACCTTTCTTCTTTTTCGTAGGGTAGTCTTTAAGGATACGTCGTAAATACTAGTATTGTAGGTATCAGCATAAGGTAGTGCGTAAGTATTTGAAATTTACTAACCGTTTAGAGTTCCGTGTTATAGTTTTGTCATGACTATCCGTTTGTCCGTCTGTCCGTGGGTCACAGCCTTATAATTCCACCTTTTCACATCGATTGTAATGAAATTTTACAAACATGTTTTTTTTGTGAACCGCTAAAAACCTTTTTGGGTGAAAAAATAATTTTTTTAGGACTAGCTCTCCTTACAGTGAGGGGTGTAAAACTTATGTGCACACCCCATCGTGTGAAGAATCATTTAGATTTAACTTCAAAAATGCATTTAAGGCTTTTTAATCTCTATAAATATTTCAGCTTCCAAACTTCCAAATAATATTTTTTACTAACCTTTGAAACACGTGTTTGACAAATCTAATGAATAGAGCTTTACAAATATTATCAGGAATAATTTTATAGTTTAAAAAAACAGCTTTTTTAAAATATCCGCAATATTTCTGATTCTTGAGAGCTCTAAACCAGTTTCAAGTGGCAGTTTTCAAAAATTCAGCTTAAAAATGGCTATTTTGGATTTGGGATATCACCTTAAACCCATACCTAGTCAGAAAAATCTAAATAAATTGACAATAGTAGAACGTGAATTAACTATTTTTAAGTACGTATAACACAACTCAATAAAGTCAAATACACTGTGTGATATAGCCGGCTAAGTTTAGGTATTTTTACAAAAAGGTATTTGAACAATGATTGTTGAAACAGTAGGCCTCTGTCACGCCTGGGTCTTCTGGGGTAAGAAAACCACTGGGCTGTGGCATATAAGTAGCTAGTGTTGCGTTAGTTCAAAGTATATTAATATGGCAAGTGTAGTTTTGATGCTTGCCAAAAGGTCAGGTAAGTTTGCCATTACATGCTTGCGCGATAAGAGCAACCAGACCAGATTTCGCTTTTCGGACGTATCGTTTCGTCAGTTCTTTGCATTTGATCCTTGTGCGTCGCGTCGTTTTGTATATTATGTACATTTATAATTAGGAAACGTTTCTTGTTGCGTTAACGAAATAGTAGTCAAGCTTTGAAGTTTGTTTTTTTAAATGAGAACTCTGTATTACTCTGTGGTATAATAGCTACGGAACTCTACATTAAGCATGGAATGACACATTTGGACCAGTTTTTAAGATTATACATTTTCTTCTTACATATCCAACCTTCACATCCCATGATGCCTGCGGGGGTTGCTTCACATCCCAGGGCGTGGCCGTCGGCGAAAGACCAGGAGATAGCTCCGATACTGGCGTGGAACTTGGTGTTGGCGAATGAGCTTGTGTGGGCCCACCACCCTGGTACGCAGATGGGGAGTGTTGGGACCCACTCGAACTACCACCACCTCCTGTGTAAAAGAAGACGTTGGTAAAAAAAATATCTATTTAAAAATCAAAAATAAAAACCCTTTTTAAAAATGTAGCGGATCATATCATACCGCTACAAGCAAGGCTGACGTCACGCGTCCTACATCGCGCTATCAAAGTTTCTTCTGTCGATCAGTATATATAGAAACCGCACAAAATGATAAGTGGACCGTTAGATACAAATTTTAGTTTCTAAGAGCGGTTGCCCAAGCCGAGGTTCGTGTCTAGAGGACATCATTGCGTAAACCGCCCCAACTTTTCGCTGAAGAGTGCAAGCAGCACCGCAGCAAAAGTTAGTCCGCGTGTAGATGTAAAGGCCATCTGCGGCCCAACAACAGTAGACAGAAGATAGAAAAAAAAAATAGACCGTATCTAATAGAGATCTCCTCTTTGCCGCCGCTCCACAAAAGAAAATGTTGGCAATGTTTATTTTTGGCCAATATTTAAATCTCAAGAGGCTGGTAAAGGCCATCTGCGGCCAACAACAGTAGACAGTAGATAGAAAAAAAAAAGATAAGTGGACCACGGTGGTCCCCAGGCATCATAACACCTCGCCTGGCAGGAGATCTCCTCTTTGCCGCCGCTCCACAAAAGAAAAGCTGTTGGCAATGTTTATTTTTGGTCAATATTTAAATCTCAAGAGGCTGTTATAAGAGTTTGTGGGGCAAAAGTATTTCAAACATTATGTATAAATAGAACTAATAAGAAATAGTTCGTATTTAAAAGTATCTATGTAGTTACCATGTAATAATTGGTTATTTCCAGCTGGACTGCCGGGTGGTAGACCTAGGCCAGGCGGAGGTCCGCCTACTTGTGCTGCCTTCATCATCTTCTTGTATTTGCTGCGTCGATTCTGGAACCAGATCTTGACCTGATAGACAAGGGAATAAAGTCTTATTTATTTTTTAATTACAAAAATAATTAAATAAAAATTATACGTAGAAAAACCCTGACCCCACACAAAAAATAATATTCATAGAATAAATGTTTGTACTATGTGGCGATCGAACCTACGCTTCTTGGCTAGACAGGCAGTTACTATAACCAAGCAACGGAGCAGTTAATACAGTTATAATAATTATTGTTCCACATTCACGTATAAAACGTTAAAATAACGTTAAAAATTTACGATAAATAATTTAAATAGAATATATTTTTTAAGCAGACAGACATATAAAAACTATAAAAATTTCTTGTTTGACTACGGAACCATAGAAATCCTGAAGGCGGCGTATTAGAATTGGCAGGTGAAACTTGTAGTTCTTTTTAAGTTGAATCATCATTTGTTGAACAATTAATTACCTATTGTGAGTAGTATACAAAAAATAAATTTAAATACGAGTTAATTTATTCTTAGACTAACATATAAAATACATAATCAGATATTTTTATTTACACCTTTTATATATGTGGCACATAGAGGGTTGTAGCAGGAATGGGGGCGGGGCCTGTAGAGGGTGCGTATCGCCGTTACTGTACCGTTGTCGGGAATAGAGAAGGAATACGATTGATAAATATATCGATACAGTTTTATTTTTATTCTACTAATTAGATAGTAAATTAAATATTTTCTATTCAATTTGATTTCAAAAAGTGATTCATTTGTTATGATTTAATTATAAGGATATAATAAACAGTAAAGTTCGCCCACAACTTTAAAATGATTTCCAATTTATTTTAACAGAAAAATAATTTCTTTAACATTGTTGTTTATAATTACATTTTTTTGTTGCTATTTTCCTTTTTACTTTTTCAATTATCACTATTTTGAAATGTTACCCAAGTAAAAAACCACTATTTAACTTAAATATGTTTTATTCAACCTAGATTTCTGATTCTGATCTGATTGGCTAAATAGTAAGTTAATAACAATCTTTATTATTTTTAAGTTTGAGATTTATTAATTTGTGCCAAAACACTTCGATGTTTATGGCAAATAATAATTGTTGATTCGGTTTAACGAACGTATACCTAAATGTAAAAAAATCAAAGCCTAAAAAAATAATGCATATTTAGTGATTAAAATAATATATATAAAAACAGGCGGTTGGTAAATTTTTACGATAGGACGTGCCAAATAAGCAATAAGTAAGTTTAAACATGTGTTAACTGCACATTGTGTCTCATTTACTATACTTTATTCCACATATAAATGTTGAGGTAATTATTATGCACATTGAATAAGCCATAACTTATTAAAATACTTGCATGACAGGGAAAATGGTCGATATAATCGATTATAATAAATCGATGCGAATGTGTGTAGTCACATACCTATGAACAAACTGGTTTATTTTAATAAAGAGTAGGAAATAAATGACATATAAAGAATTTACAATCAACTTGCCTAACCTCACGGCTTCGTATACGTGGAAGTTGGAATTAAATGACGCATGATCAAGAAAATATATTACTTTAATTCTTATTTCTATTTGTTATAGTGCGGTGAAACCTTGTAAATTATTTTATAATATTTTAAAAAATCATACTATATATCCAAACTCTTAAATGAAGGCTTTAACAAACTAAAGCAAAAATAGATGCTTAATGTCTTTGTTTTTAATACTTTTATTCGATAGATAATTCAAATGGCATTGATGTGTATAGATATGTTTTCCGTTATTACAAACTCAAATCTTTTTATTCAAATTAGGTTATTACAAACACTTTTGAATCGGTAAAGTTATTAAATACTATTTTTTTAATAACACCAATGAACACCTTTCACACTGAGAGTCAATGCGGGGCTTTAATGGAGATTCCAGCTGTATTTAGTTGGGTAATTATTTACGAAAATAATAAAAATACAAATAAACGTATAGTAATTTACATTATTATATGACTTACAAATATCAAAGCTTATATTTGTTATACACAAACCTAACAAAAACACGCAAACTATTTTGATACTAAACGTTTAATTATGTTGTTAATTACTATATCAATAAAAAAGAAAGTATATCGATATTAATACTACAATTCTGTATTAGTTTATCCATCCCTAAACCCCACCCTGTGCAACCCCATCTCAATTAGACGGGTCACAGAGCACGATATAACTTAACCCCAGCGTAAGTAACGTCATAACGTGTTGGTTGGATTTACTTTTCAATTCGCTTAATTTCGCTTCATTTTAGCCTGTTTGAGACTTCTGCTACTAAGCAGTAGCTCAATGGCCTTAACTATTTCTGCAGATTGAAATTTTGACAAAAATCGTTACTTTTGTGTACGTAGTTCTTTCTTGCCTGTTATTTTTTCTTTGTCTATAGACTGCAGAAGTGAGAGTAATCAACGGGCAAACCTTCTGGATAGCCCAGAAACCTTGAGTGAGGCATTGAAGAGCATAAGACACCTCCTAGATTCCTGGACAGAGCTAAAATGGTATGAGTAACCAACGACGGACTGATTGGTTACCTACGTACAATGACCCAATTGTGAGGCTATACGTGCGGAAAACATATGCCCAAGTAACTAACTTATAAACTATGAATTTCTTCGTTTCTTTGTCAAAATATTTTGTAACCAATTTCACCTTGTTAGACTATATTGATAATGCTTTTATAATATATTTTCTAGTTTCCAATCATATGTTACAGCAGCAATCCCGCTAGATTCTAGTGAAATTTTACAAAGATATTTTTGAGAAGAAAGACATCTTTTGTGAAATGCCATACGGATATGTAAAGGAAATTGAGGAAATTTTACAGAGATATTCTTGAGAGGAAAGACATCTTTGTGAATCTCCATACGGATATGTAAAGGAAATTGAGGAAATTTTATAGAGATATTCTTGAGAGGAAAGACATCTTTGTGAATCTTCTTACAGATATGTAATAGAAATTGAGAGAATTATACAGAGATCTTCTTGAGAAGAAAGACATCTTTATCAATGTCCATACGGATATATAATGGAAATTGAGAAAATTTTACAGAGATCTCCTTGATAAGACATCTTTTGTGAATTTCTATACGAATATGTAATGGAAATTGAGGTTTCTTTTTTGGGGTAGTTCTTCATAAATTTTGGATTCCATTATAGCCAAACGGTAAAACTGGACTCATTTTAGTTTCGTCATTTCCTTACGTCTGTCCATATGCCTAGGCCTCACTATTCCACCGTCCTGCTTCGATTATGGGGAAATTTTACACGAAGGAGAAATATAGATTTTAGTTGTAGGTATATCTCTTAGTGACTTAAAAGTCCTAGTAAAACTTAGTGATTATATTATCTTTGAGTCCTATTACATCAATCTTAAAAACACAAACTCTTCATAGAATTAAGAAATACAATATATATATGTACATACATAGAAATAATCTTTCTTCGTTCATGACTCCCTGAAGGTTAGAAGAAAATATATTATACATGTCATATCTATGGCTATATCATCAATATAAATAAATAATTTCATAGCAAAAATACAGTCAAAAGATTAACCTCGAGCCAGGACTTGACCCTGCAACTCTTACATTCCGTGTAAACGCTCTGCCATTGAATTATCGAGGCTCAAGTCTGGTTGATGAAAATCCCAACTACATCTTTGCTATGGAAATGCGTATAAGTTGGGAGTTGGGGCGTTCGTAACGAGCGTATTTTAACTGCATCTTGGCTATGAAAATATTTATTTATATTGAAAATATAGATTTGAAATGGAACAAAAATTTTAAGGGGTGACCCTACATAACCTACATTACATTGAGGGATAAAACAATTTTCGCGTACTCCATCGTCTTGCGTGTCGTTGGATAGCCTAGTTTGTAAACTATGGTACTTTCAAAAGAACTCATTCTCTAAGATTTTTATTTTTTAAAAAAAGTTACAGAGTTTGTGTTCCCCATACCTCTATTTTATAAGTACCTCCAACGAAAATTGTCTTAAACGAATATTTTAGATATAAGTAATAATTCTCACTTTATGGAAAACTTAACCTACTGCGTACACGCACTTCTTTAAATATCACATATAGTTATACAATATGTAGGTATGCAGTAGGTAAATATATATTGTAAAAAAACTGATTACGTAATACAGTAGTGAAATAAAATAAGATGACTATGTATATAATATAGGAACTTGGACAATGAATGTCGGAAACACAAGTCATTATCTACACGGATCGCCGAACCATTATGATACATTTCATAACTTTAATATTACATAATTTATCTGCTATCAATTTTTATCAAAAATAACATAGTTTTTATTGTTATTTGGTTCCGGCAGGTCCCGGGATGTTTTTTGTGACATTTTCAGTTATGTTCGTGTCGGTCAAGATAAAATATGACAATGAACGCGTTTTCGGAAAAAATTAAAAAGAATCAGAATACTAGCTCATACAATGAAATCACTTTCAATAATAATACTTCGAACTAAAATTAAACATCTCTTGAGATATGGCTAACCGAAGTTAAGGTAATTTGCTGTCTTAAATAATAATAGTAGGTAGTCACTGGCCCGTCATTTTATTCGTCTATTTTGGGTACAATTCCTATTTACTCAGTTTTTGCGCTACAAGTAGAAGATATTATGCATTTCGTCAAGGCACACACAGCCGGACGGTGGTATGCAGCAATACAGCCAGGCATACCTATACAAAGGACGGCGGTATGCAACATATATCCAGTCGGCAAGTACAAAGAAATATCGGACATAGGCCGCATAACACTAAGAAACTTGGTGCCCTCGTATATACAACTATTCCGCCACTTCCATGGATAGGTTTATGCAGAAAGTAGGAATTTATTCCATTGAATATTGAATGGGTATGTATGAATGGTAAAGTTTAAGTGGTAGAATAACGAAAAGGCGCAATGAATTAAAATTTACCTGGAAAATCAATTACAGTAAAATTTTGTAGTTACTTCAAAATAAGTAATTGAGAACAATGAGGGTTCATTATTGACGATGTTTTAATATATCAGAACGGGAGGAAGTAGAATTTCGTACTTTAGTATTTAAAACAAATAGCCAAAGGCAACATTAACCTACATTAAATACTAACAGAAATCTTTTTATTAATTAGTCAAGATAAATACATAGTTTATTTTAAGGAAAGATTTGAAGGTTAGACATCCTAAATTTAACGTATGTTTTTATTTATTACCTTCTGTTTTTGCATATTCTAAAAAAGATGTAAAATCAGAATCGGCATTAGTATATTTTTTTCAGCGTGACGGTAGTTTAAATACTGTGCTAGTTACATTTTTACATGCATTTATAGTTGAACTTGTTATATAAAATATTAGTAAAGTTATATATAACAAACAAACATTCGTCATAAAATATTATATTTATTGCGTAATTTCAATAAATATAAACTTCGTTAAAAGTCAAGAATAAATCAGCCGAATTTGGTACCGTATTTTAAATATCTGGTGTTGTTTTAATCTTATTTACAATTAAAATAATAAAATTTTATAACTCTTAATTCTATAATTCTCTTATAAAGGTATCTTGGTAACTTCATATGATATGTATTATAGTGGTAAGACATTTTTCATAAGCACTGAATATAAATGTACCTATGTCTCAAATAAGTTACTTTGCCATAGTTGCGACCTGCTATGATTTTTATACTAGATATTTAGTTACTTCGAAATTACCTTCCTAATCTAAAAACATCATTAAACTCAGAGAAGTCATGATAAATTTATGAATTTTGAGTTAATTATAATAAAAGTGTGGGGTAGATACCTTCAGTCACTTTTGACAACTTAAAGCATCAATCACAACTGCATCAACGACTCAATTTGTGAATGGCTCAAAGAACATATAAATAATTAATTAAAAACAAATTAATATTAATGCGCTGGCCCGATAGCGCATGACGCGGTTCTTTGCGTTGAAAAAAAAACGGTAGCTCCTACAAAACTGCATGCCGCGCGCGGACACTGAATGATGTGGAGTGGCGACGAGTTTGTATTTTTCTGGGTTTTTTTTTTTTAAATTTGTATCGAGGCAATGGTACAGTGATGTGCTGCCTACTAGTGTTGAAAACAATGTTCCCTAGGAGACAATACTTTTTCTTTATACTTTATTACCTATTGTATTCGTATTTATATCAAGGAAAAGGTTACTGGTTAATTCTGTGAAAAACATAACTTATTATATAATGACTGAAAGTATGACAGCATTGAAAGTAAATAAAGTTTAATGTACATGCGATTTTACGAAATAGTGTGTCTTAAAAAAATTAACATATTCTTGTATCTACATTTTTGCTGTTAGGGCAAACATCAACCGGCAGTACCTATGGGTACCTAAGTATATTCAGTTATCTACACTAGTTTTATAAAGAGGTAAAAGTAAAATTATGTTTGTAAGTTTGCACGTTTGGATGTAGGAATTAATCTCTGTAACTACTCATCTCATTTCAAAAATTCTTTCACCAAGATTTAGAATGAACTTTGTAGGGGTTTTGTATTGGATAACATAAGTTTTTTGTTCAAAATGTACATATTTGTATGACAATTAGGAATAAAAAATACCTTTTTTCTAAACTTTTTTGCAACATATCAACGCGATATGATATGTTTTGGCGCAGCGATAGTTGGAGAGACAGAAAAGAAAATACATACCTTCGCATTACGATGCAAGTAAAACTATTTTGAATTTGATGAAAAAAAAATAGAAAATACGATTATAAAAATAACATAAATAGAAAATAAGCTCAAGCTTTTAAAGGAATATGGGTAAAAGTAGTTTGATTTATTTTATTTTGGAAGTGTCTGATGTAAATTGTAATATACATAATTAAAGTAAAGTAATATTTTTTTTTGTCGGTACCAAGGAGAAATAGTAAAAATTAGCTGATTATTTGGTCTTTTTAACGAATATTTTATTCGACTTTTACAAAAAGGTTAGATCATAGAACCCATAAAAAATACGCAGACCTAAAGGGTTTCGTTAATGGCCGACAAAAATATATGTACCTGTCACAGCTATCTGGTAAAATTAGCCAGTTGATTTGACTCCTAGGCAGATCATCAAGTATGGAAAAGAAAGAAACAGAAATCACACTGTTTAAGTAATGTATATTAGTTGAGGTTCAGTTTCTATTGTGCCAACGTAGATGCTGAGCGAGCAAAGAAGCGTTCCAGTCAAAGTTCATATAATAATCTGTTCAATTATATAATAATTTCTTTTTCATACAAAACTGCCTGGGCGCCCAATTAACTGGCTAATTTAACCAGATGGCTGCGACATACCTACCTAGTACATAATTTATAAGCATATTTACTACCCATTATTTTTCGTTATTTTTATATAATAACAGAATCCGGGTGCAGTTGATAAGTGTCCTTTTTTATTATAATCTTCACCTGTTGAGATCGTTTACGAATTTACATATTTATGATACTAGTATGAAAAATGTGCATGGAAGATGCATGTACTACATTTCAAAAAATCGGCCAAGTGCGAGTCGGACTCGCACAAGAAGGGTCCCAGACCATTATCTATAAAAATGGCAAAAAAATCACGTTTGTTTTATGCGAGCCCCCCTTAAATATTTGTTTTATGTTAATTTAATTATTTATATTTAAAGTGACTATATTCATAATAAAAGTTACTTATTATCCTCTGTAAAATTATGAGATTTTTATAGAAAAATATTTTATGTATTTGGTTGCAAATGCACGTATGCGCTTTGCATATTAATATATCGATGATAATCGAGCAGTGGTTAGTACTTTGTGACAAGCGAACTAGATAACTGGCTGTTAGCTTTATTAATAAGCTAAGGTCATGATATCAGCCGGTATATGGATATTTTTTTACATAAATTAATACAATAAATTTAAATTGCTTGTCATCGGGCTTGTTCAGATATTCAATATTCATATTCTCGTACAGTTGTAGAATCGTGGTTTATGAATCATTACGGCTTTTTATTGGGGAATTTATGCATTATAACAATTATGTATTTATACATAAATTTAATCTATACATATAAACATGAAAATAAAACTGTAAATTAAATACTTAGGGTTAATTTAATACTTATTTGAGGCGACTGTTTTTACTGTAAGGTCTTGTTCGTGTTGTTCTTTTATGGTCTGAAATTCAAATTAATTATCGAAATTATAATGTGGTTTCAATAAAGTAAATGTACGAAAAATACTCAAGTGCAAACATATAATGTATGATTATTCATTAGCCTTACTATTTATGTTTTCATTACATATTTTTCCAAAACATTTAATTTGTTTAAAAAATAATATGCATTTGAATTTTCTTTAACAAGCTATATTTGATTATTTGTAGGCGCATTAAGAGATTTTTTTTTCATGATAAGCTATAATTTCCATTTGGTGAGTAAGAAGACACCGCAGTTCTACGGTTGTTAAATTAAGTAAATCAGATAATTTCCAAATTTGCGTTAAGAATATCTCCATACCTTTCTATTTCTTTTAATGGATTGGCATCAATATGTTCTGTGGACATTGAATCTTTCGTCTCGTCTGCAGCGTATCTACTGGTGTCTTTGATGACCTTGTGCCGATTTAAGATTAAATAAAACCTTTATTCTTTTCATTAAAGCACATGTTCGGTTATAGTTATAGCATAGAACAGCAAGCACTTGGAATTTAACGATAGAATATGCTTATAATATAAAAAAACGAGTGAACAAAAACCAACATATTTACTTTGTTTTTCATGACATGCCAACTTATTGCGGATTACAATAAAATAAAAGTTTTACTCATTATTTATCATCAATACTTATGAATTTTGCTACGTTCCAACAATTTATTTTAAGGCAGTGTATTACAAAAGAGTAGGCAAGGTCTTTTCTATCTTAATTTGTTAGTTTTGGTGCATATTTGCATCTTACCTTCTTCCTTCATATTCCTATTACTTTTCTTTAAAGATATTTTATATTACAACATTTTTATTAACATATTATTAGTTATCTATTTGTTAGGTAAACACATACGAGTATGTAACGGTTTATACACCGTAATGTAAAAGAGCGCGCGGCGAAGTTTTTCCTCACTTGATTTATTATTATAGTAGTTGCTTTTTCCTTATTTTCTACTTATTCCTTATGATTTTTTAATTTTTAACATTTTAAAATATTCTTTAACCTAGCCATAAGACACAGAAATGAATAAAGCAATCACGTAAATTAAATGAGTGTTTTTCAAGTCAGACAGTCAGAGGCACGTTGCATTTGGTAACAAAGAATATGTATTAAAAATATACTTAAAAGCTTCGGTGGTGTAGGTTTATTAGATACGTAGTATTATATAAGTAGAAGATAGCATATATCTAGTATATGCTTTTTTATCGTAAAATAAATTTCAAATACCTGCCTTAGCTTAATCTTGGATTATTAAGTAATAAAATAAAGCAATAAATGTGTTTATAATATATCACAATACGAAGATTTATTTGTGTAATAAATTTTCCTTAACAATATCTGTATAAATTATTATTATAATGTTTGAGGACATACTACAATAGATATTTACGTTAAAAAATCAAGACTGTTAATCTAAAAAAAAATGTTATTCGTAGTTTTTTATTTAATTAAAATGATAAGTAAAATACATTTTTTTATTAATACGGATTTATTTTTAGTAATTTGTCGTTTATTCCTAATATATTTACAAGAATTTCTTCTTATATGGATTGTATCGATATTTTTTGTCACTGTCGCATGTCGCCACTCCGTGTCGGTGAAAGTAGTCAGAACTCCCGCGCGAATGGCTTTATCTCTGCCGACTCGATTTTGTTATACACCTGCTTGGCTGTAGATTACAAATTTTTAAGCACCGTTTTTTATCGATACCATGTTATTTATGATTTTATAAATCCTTATTATTTTCATACTTCCTTACAAATTTTTATTTATCGCTAATCCGAAATTAATGAACACAAAAAAATCTTCATACTTCACCTACATAAATAAGTACATAGACCAACTTTAATTGTTTAATTGTCCAGAAGATTTTTCTAGACCACCTAAGTAATGAATGTAGGTATATGATAAAACGGTTGTAGGACTAACACACACTTAAAGTAGTGCGACTTAAAAGGAAAAAATATATCTGTATGCAAGAAATATTAATAATATATTTATATATCTGAATAAGAAATATTGATAAATATGAAATATTAATATATCCGAATATTTTTGAGTTCAAAAAAAAAGAAATCAACTGCCAGAGCTAAATTCCAATTCATCGGCAAAATAGGAGAGTGGCTTGCGAGCTATCCCTCTGGGAGTCGTGCTTTCTGCTCGCTAGCTAAAGCTGCCGAAGGGAACTTTTGTCAGTCGTCGTTACCATTGCTTCGAAAGACCGATGGTGACTTGGCCCATAGTGCTAAAGAGAAAGCCGATCTACTGGGCAGTCTTTTTGCCTCAAACTCGAATATGAACGACGAAGGTGTTGTACCACCTACTATACCGTAATGCGGTAAGACCAAGCCGGAAATCTCCATCACACAGCGGAAGGTCCGACGGGCGTTGTTTTCTCCAGACAGTTTACCAGCAGTGATGCTTGAGCAGTGTGCTCTTGAATTATGTCCTATACTCACGCGCCTTTTCACGCTTTTCACGCGCCACACTAGTCAATTTCCGTCTTCATGGAAGGTTGCGAATGTGCACCCGGTGCCCAAAAAGGGCGGTAGATCAGATACATCGAATTACAGCCCTATTGCTATTATTACTTCTCTTTTCTCCAAGGTGATGGAGGGTGTGATCAACGCACAGCTTCTAAGATACCTAGAAAAACACGTTGGCGACCGTCAATATGGCTTTCGCCGCTTTCGGTCGACTGGTGACCTTCTAGTGTATCTTACACATCAATGGGCACTAGCCATTGAGAGTCAGGGGGAGGCACTGGCATGTACCCTGGACATAGCGAAGGCGTTCGATCGGGTCTGACACCGGGGTCTTCTAACGAAATTGCTATCTTACGAAGTGCCGAGGGTTTGTGCAAATGGATGGCTAGGTTTTTGTCCGATAGACGCATACTATCTGTAGTTGACGGTATGTTGCTCTCGTAGCATGGACATTAATGCTTCTGTACCACCAGGCTCTGTGCTGCCTCCTACGCTGTTTCTAGTGCATATAAATGACATGTTGTACATCAACAATATACATTCCTATGCAGATGACACTACTGGAGACGCTTACTACACTGTCGTGCAAAAATCGTGGAGAACTTGTGTATCAAATCTGCTAATAAACTCACCGATTCACTGTGCTCCAACAATTCCAAAACACTCCTTCGTCATTCTTGATGTTGACATCTCCTACGATGTTAAGTTCCGAAATAATTTGCAAGACAAGGTGCAGCTGGCGTCCAAAAAATTTGGTGTACTCAACAGAGCGGAGCAGTACTTCATGTCGGGGCAAAGGTTGCTGCTTTACAAGTCGTAAGTGCGGTCCCATATGGAGTACTGCTGCCTTCTCTGAGCACAGGGTGTATCTGGATACCAGCTTGGGCCTTTTGACTCGGTTCAACGACGGGCAGTAAAAGTTGTCGACGATCCCAAACTCACTTGCCGTATCGAGCCCTTAAGACTGAAGATAGACTTTGCGTCCCTGTGTGTGTTCTACCGCTTGTACAATGGGATGTGTTCTCAGGAATTGTTCGAAATGATACCCACGGCTACTTTCTACCATCGTACCACTCGCCATCAGCAGGGAATTCATTTTCACACTTTATAACCGAAACGGCTGCGAACAGTGCGGTTTCAGCGAAACTTCTTTCCGCGAACGCTTGGGTTGCGCATTAAGCTCCCTGCCAAAGCTTTTTCGAAGGACTAGTATGGGATTCTTCAAGAAAGAAGTTATTAGATTTTTAAAGGGTCGGCAACGCGCGGGTAATACCCCTGGTGTTGCAAACGTCCATAGGCTACGGTGAGCGCTTACCATCAGGCGCACCGTAAGTCTGTTTGCCACTGTTTGGTATAAAAAACAATAGTAAATAATTGGTAAATTAATTTTACAGTATCACGAAAACTTGAATACCTTCGTAAATGACTTTACATAGGAGTACTTTAAAAAAATATCTATCGGTATCTGTACCTTGGTAACATATACAAAATATTGACGTGCTCAGTTCTATCATCATGGCCTTGCTACATTCTCGTTGTTGGGATAGCCGAGGAATATGATAAAAAATGTAGATATCAATCTTGTTACTTCTATTTTGAATAAGATACCCGATTCTTAATACAAATCGTTCAAAAACAATTTAAGCTGTTATGCTAAGAAAAAAAAAAAAAAAAAAATAACGGTTTGTAAAGATGTAAAATATTTATTATTTACTGTACCTACCTATCACCCAAAACTTAGTTAGGTTCAGGTATCAAAATCACTGATAGACAACAGAGAAAAGAGATTAACTTATAAAAAAAAATGGTTCTTACACCAATTTCGAATGGACACGCTGTTCGTCGGATACTTGAATAATTCATCGAACAGACACCTCGGCACAGTTTTTGATACTTTATAAATTTAAAAGCGTTATAGTACCTACATCACTACAAACAAAAACTCTTGTTGACTGTCTGGATTGAGAAACTCTTCTCGGGGATAAAAAAACCTTTATAATATAATCGCAGGTAACAGCTGCTGTCACAATATAGCCGGTGCTGGCCATATGCTCAGCATAGTCCTGATGAGTGCACAGCGACCTTGAATCTTACAAGGACTTTATTTATTATTTTTTTATGGCTTGCTTACAAGACCTTTAGCCTATTTCTCATTTTTCACATCAGTTCATACATATTGCTTACAGAATTTCAATTTAATTTGTTACTGGGGGAAAGGAATTTAAGGATATCTTTAATAAATCTTGTAAGCGGCGGCAGAAAGTTTATATAACGATGAGGATAGTATAAAATGAGGAGGAATGAGGATACCCTAAACATAAAAAATAACTAATATTATTTATTCTTATGGTTTCTCATAGTTGATTTTTTCGTTTCAGAAATTTTTTACCATAAGAATTATCAGTTTGTAAAACTACTAGTCTGCTCACAGCTTAATTTATTTCAA
Organism: Apoda limacodes; assembly: GCA_946406115.1. Lineage (NCBI taxonomy): Eukaryota > Metazoa > Arthropoda > Insecta > Lepidoptera > Limacodidae > Apoda > Apoda limacodes. The sequence continues at coordinate 48,568,243 of OX291540.1, forward strand.
CCGGTTTTACCTATGGGTTTATACTTTACTTTGATTCTACTATGAATTTCCTGATTTCTTATCAAATACAGAAATTCCAATCATTGAAATGATTTTTTTTAAACCAGGAAACAGGTAAACGACAACATTTCAGTTGTCATTTACATACCTAAATATATTTTTGCAAAATTCTTTTTAAGTCTAAATAACATTATTTTATTTACTGATTTATCAGAAATAATCTTATTTTAAATTAAATGTATTTGACAAATGAATTAATACAATAAGGTATTGATTAATGGGGGTTACTTTCAATGGAGTAATCATTAGGGTTGTCACAAATAACAGGAGCTAATTGTAATTGCCATACACAGCGATTTTGGCAACCCTGCTGAGAAGGGTGTTGTTATGGCAACTTTAATTTGGACATCACGTTTGTGATTTTTGTGAATATGTGTTTATGTAAAAGATTTAATTTAATTTAAAAAATGTTAAAAAAATATTTTAATAGTGCTTTTTTTTAGTACGTGCATTTTTTTAGCATTTAAAAAAATATATTTTGGAACCACTTTATTTTTTTTAAATCAAATATTTTGTAAAAATAACTTCTAAAAAACTTTAAAAAAAAAGCCAAAAGAACTTCGTAGTGATTTAATTTTTGTATCGATAACGCATTGGAGGAGTCAGAAAAAAGGCACCAAGTAGCTGCATGTAAGTAACGCATACTTAGTTAATCCCTATTGTCCAATAATATAATTAAATCGGGCATTAACTTAGGATTCCGCGGTACGAAAATTATTACGTATATGTGAAAAACTAGTGAACGAATTTTGTTTTAAAGTATTTATAGCGCTCTCATTAAGATTTCTATAAACATTTTGAGATCGTCATTCCAATGGAACCTCAGCCACATTTTAACCGTAATACTCGCGATAATTTGCATCCCATGGCTATGAGGGGTTAGCTCAGTGTTTCTATTATATTGTGTATTCAAAATATAATAATATAAATATAAGACTAATAATGACTTTGTTTCCTTCTTTCCATTTTAAACACAAGGACTGTAACCAAATACCATAGACAGACTTTTGCTAGCTAGGCTGGTGATGATATTAAAAGGACCGATCTTGTCTGTTATAAATAGTTAGCCAAAAATATTTTAATTGAATTTTAATAATCGTAGTTGTATATATTTTTAAATTTTTGTTATTATTCAGTACTTATCAATCTTGGAACACCACCAAATACTTAAGTTTGTAGAAATAGATTGTGACAAATTTTAAAACATGTATTGCCATGCATACTTATCAAAAGTATAATGAAATAGGAACATTTCCTTTACAACTAAAGAATATTCTTAATGAACATAGGTTTAGAGAAATAATCGTGTAGAACAAATTAACTGATAAACGTACTCGTTCTATCTAGTTTACAAGTCAGATAAGCGTTAAATTACAACACTGGCTCATTATTTTGAAACTGGAGGCAGCCCTAATAAATTAAATTATACTGGCGGCTGTCGAAGGGTTAACCGTTTGGGTTAGGGGTTTTGTTTGACGAAATATAAATATCTATTTTAGCCAATTATTATGATGAAGAAATAATTATGAAGGAAAACCATTTGAGTAGAATATCTTTATTTAGGGTAGATCTGTACTTGTCTTTTTTATAGATCAAAAAAGATTTCTGTTTTTATGTGTTAAGAAAGGATTATAAAGAAAATTGCTATGTAGCAGAGCAAAAAAGTTGCATTTTACTCTAAATCCCACTGCAGGGCATATGCCACTCTTATTGGGTCGCAGAGGATATTCTGTCAAGCAAATTGTATTTCTGGATAGCTTCTTATAGTCTTTAATAGTGCCTTCCTTCAAAATTACTAAAATTAATGATGTATCATGCAGCAAGGAAATCTAAACAATACCTTTTGTAACCGACTTCAAAGTAAGCGGAGGTTCTTTAAAAGTCTAATACCATATACCACATTTTAAAATTTCTGAGAACTTACAAACTGAGCACATTTTATGTTCATTTTGGTTTCGATAGCAATCGGTTTTGGTAAGCAATCGATGCAAAATCATATTGAAATAAACATAAAATTTGTACATAATTATAGATATAAGTACATATATTCTGGCGAAGGATGTTTCGTAGGATGTTTCTATTATTTTATTTATTTTATGTCCTTATTTTGCTTAAAACATTGTAGCTACTAGCTAGAGTAGTGACTTAAATATATCGACATAATTTCGAAGAGTAAATTGTTTTGTTTTTAATGTAGAAGATAATATAAAAAACGTTCTAACTAATGATACAGGGTGTCTTTAGCTGTATAAGAAGACACGAAACGTCATCGTGAGAACAGATTTTTATATTATGGAACATACGCTGTTTTTATGTATTTTTTCCAAAGCATTGTTTCTGTGTCGCACGCAACGCCGCAATTGTGGTTTCCTGAGACGGAAGTCGGTCCGCCATAATTATTTTCGAATTAGTCACAATTGTAAGAATTTCGAGTTGTCTGTTTTTTTGGATGTGGACGTGGCCCGTGAGAATCCGTTTCGTGGCTGCCTCAGAAAATTGTAGGTGACGCTTTTGTCAAAACACAAAAAGATTGTTTAAAATTTTGTGTTATTTGATTATTTTAGGCTAAATACAATAATTATATAAACGAACTTAGTAAGAACCTACCTATATTAATTAGTAAGTAAAGAAGATTAATTTTATTTATTATTATTATTTATGTTCATACTCATTTACAGTGTTAAAAGAATTTTACACTTGTCTGGAAACAACAGCAACACATATTAGTCAATACTTTATGTCACCCAATTACTGCGTTAGTGTTAAAATAACAGTAGAATAATAGAAAAGCCTATCACATTAAACAAAACAAAAGGCAATTGCATCAAAAATAAAAAAAGATATTGTATATTAACGATCGACAATATCACTTCACTAGTGCCATAAGAACAGATTAGGTACTTATCTACAGTTTAAGAGGATACACTTCGCGGCTTCATACAAACGAATTTCTCACTTACTTTTGGCACTTGCTGATCAAACACCACGAATTTTTGGAGATATGTTCTAGTAATAAATATATAGGTCTGCAGTGTGCCAGTTTTCTATCAAATTTTATAGTTCAAAAGTTATACAGGATTCTAGTTTTGATACAAATGGTTTTAAAAGAGATTTCTAGTTAATAGAACGTTTTACAAGTAAGGCATCGTTTAATACAAATCTTGTAGGTAGCAAAATTGAGTTGTGCATCATCGACGCAGTTTATTTTTATTTATTTCTAAAATTCGTGTACCAAATGTCAGTGCTGTGCAAACCCACAAGTGTATCGCGGACACAATGTTGCGTTTATAAAAACTCAAGTGCCTATTTATTTCTAAAATTATAAATTTTATTAATTCAGAATTAACAATAGATGAAGTGTATACTTATCACTGTATTGCATCCTTTTGGTGACATAATAGCTAAGAAAAAAGCGGGATATTTTTCAAAACTAACCAACCATAATTTTGAATAAGGTTTTGTCATTTTAAAATCCTTGTCCCATAGGTAGCCTAATAGGCGATCAGTCGCCTTTCATATTTTTCGTAGCCGAGATTAAATAGCGAAAAATAGCCTACGTTGGCAATACTGACATCTTTCTAAATTCGAATATGAACTTGAAATTAGCTACCCTCTATTTGGTATACTATATCTCGGAAAAGAAGGACAAAATAGAAACGACTTTGGCGCTCAATGTAGACTTGTATACAACCAGTTATGTGAACTATACTTCACTTGTAACGGGACTAATAAAAAAATAATTATTTGTTACATCGGTAAGTAACTAAGTGAATACTAACTTTTGCAATAATTGCCTTTTTTGTACTAATAACGCTGTTTAGTTTGTGTTCTGTTTCCATAGTTTTACTGTTTTTAGGTGTACCTAAACAGTTCGTAGACTAAGATAGTAATTTCAATAGTAACAGAAGTCCAACGTTTAGGTTTTTTTATTTCTCAATTATCAGTTTTTCGTTTTCCTTGTCTTGCTTTCATAATCTCAGTTACCTTTTAAGGCGTACCTAATTTTAAGTAGATCATAAATGTGTGTAATTATTGAAATTTATTCGGCCTTGCGATGAACACTTGCGTTTTTGATTATTTTCGCAATGTTTGGTTTTGGTGTGCTTTTTTCAAAGCTTCACTTACTATTTTCAGGCGCACTTGATTAGATTAAAAATAAAAATATTTAATAGCGTGATTAAATTACATTATAGCAGAATTCCAATAGCTGCATTTTATTATTATTATTTATTGAAAGTTTTCAGTTTCTTTGTTCTCTTATCGTAGCTTCAGTTCCTTTTTAGGCGTTCTAAGTTTATCATAAATGCAGTAAATAAGTGAAGTGTAATGTCGATCTTTTGTGGGAGTATTTCCGCACATGCCTTTTGTTTTGTTTATTAATCTGCACTATATTGAGCTTTGTTGTCTTTTTACCGTAGCATTAGTGACTATTTGCAGGGATACCTTATAAAATTCTACTAATCCTGTCCTACTTATACGAAATATTACGATTTAACCACTGGACAGAAACTTGGCACACATATAGGTTAGGTCCTGGAGTAAGACATAGGCTACTTTTTATTCCGAAAAAATCTAAAATTCCTGCAGGAATAACTATAACCCAGCTTAAACGAACTAGAGCTACATTTATAGCTTGCTATAGCGAACTTGTTAGTATAATTATTAAGAAGTGCACGTAGAAAGTCGACGCCAAGAACCGAATTTAGGGAGGGCGCAGCCGCTGGCAAAACCTAGTGGTAAATAAATATCACCGAAAAATAATTTCATTGTATAGAGGGAGTATTCAAACTAGTGCTTGCACTGTTCATTCGATTCTACTATTCGAATAAAACGAATACCATCTTTTCTAAATATTTGTTCAATAACAAGTCATGTTCGAAGTAAAAAGTTATTGCAGAAAATAAGGCTTGAATTTAACATACTCGTTGCATTACCTAAGTACTAGTGAATGTTAACAGTCTGTATAGCATGAACCTTGAAAAGTCTAGATAGCTGTAACCAGCACCATTACCTTTGCATGAATTGTTATAGATTAGCTTGAATTTTCCTATAAATCATTGGAACGGACAGACAGACAGCGTGGAATATAACATGACAAATATAAACAGATCTACTGTAAAATATATCATATAATCAGGTGTATATTCACACGCCGTGAGATACAATATAATTCACAAAGCTTTTGATCTTAACCGCAACTTATGAATATAAGTCAAATGATACAAATTAATTAACTGTTTAATAAATGTTAACAATGATTTATTGGCTATCAAAATAGCGAAGTGCAGTTAGATTCGTGGTAATAAAACTCATAATTAGTGTATTGTAAAAAAATGTTTGTAAAAGAAACGGTAAGTTCTGGCTGTAAGTTTGTGAATAAGTGTCGTGATGATATTTTTTATACGTGCACAAGGAAGCCATTTCTGGCTAACTTTACAACTGTTGCAGTTTCAATTCTTATAATTAAGCATAAAATATAAACCTAACTAAAAATATACACCTTACTACCTTAAAATATCACGCATATAACGTATTACGTATATGTACAACAAAGTTTGGAATATTTTGAAGAAATTACCTATATTTTTTATTATTATATTGTTTGGCACTTAGCCGAGGAAACTCAGTAAATTTAGATGTTAATTCTCCAACCCCTATGGTAAAGGTGAATTATATTGAATAAAGAATATTTCCAGAGTAAAATTGATTGCAAAAATATTAATGTAATCGCAGCTGAGACGCCCACATAACCATAGCCAAACAATCAAACGTAACTGTGAATAAAAACATGAAAACGAATCAAGGAAATTAACTAATATTAATTTTTGAAAACGTTATTTTTTACTGGGACATAAGTCGATCGAAGTATCAGCCAGAAATCAAAAGACTTTACCGTTACTTTTATATCTCATCTTTAAACCGCCTTTAAAGGTGAGGAAGGTCTAATTACAGTGGTCGAGCGATGGTAATTTATTATACGATGATTCATTCCCAAGGCCGCGGAAAATGATTGTGATCGTATCTAAAAACCTCTTGCCTGATTATGCTAGCCTGGTAGGTACTCGACCACGAGATGATTGATGTACACGAGATGGATGAAAATGGACTTCGTTTTTGTGTAAACTGATTTGGTGTGGAAAAGAAAGTTGGTTTTTACATCCAAAGTTAAATAAATCATTCTTTTATTTCAACAAACATAAATAGAGATTAAAATCGAGAATTGCAATTGGTAAAAAATGTGTTATGGCGGGTGGGATGTATGGTTTACCTAAGATTTTGTTTTCGGACTATGGACGACAGTAAAATTGCTGCATAACGGAAAAGTGGCCCAGAAGTGGATAGTAACTGAAAGAGTTGCAGGCTATTGACGATGGTAAATTATGATGCATAACGGAAAAGTGGGCCAGAAAAAGCTGCTGGCTGAGCAGATGCTCATAATTGTCCAAATATATTCCGCTTTTCCGAAATATATTTTGTATTTTTATTGCATTTGAGTTTAAGGTTGAAAATTCAATGTATTTTATTTATGTCACTGTTGAATAATATCTTGACGTTAGGTCTTGCGGTATTTTTGCCTCACGTACAGCGGTCTCGGCTTGACTTGAGATCTGTCATTATTCTGATAATACTGTCTGTCTACCTACGTGCTGGAGAAACGGCCAGCTTTACATTAAGGATGGGAACTAACAGTTGTTTGTGATTATCGACGTTTTAAAACGATATAAAAACTGTCTTTTACACGACATAAAATCTATGTTGCTTTTACAATTTTTTCTGTTATTTAAACAAATAAAATATGTGCTAACAATCCGTACCGTCTATTTTTTTTTATACAGATTGTCTTTGTATGACAATAAATTTAGATTGGTACATTACTTAATAAAATACATGAGTACACCTTTTTGTATTGTCTGTCTTCGAAAATAACTAATGCGCAACAAAAAGGAATATGCCTTACACCACTCAACTATTTATTCTAGAATTTGTATAATAATTGTATTTATTTTAAAAATAATCGACATATTAATGAATATGTAAATTATACAACCATAAAAGTGAATCAAAAGAACAATACAAACGTTCGAGTAGGAACATATTTTGTATCAAATTGCGAATATAAAACTTATGTACCTATATAAAGTTATCGATATCGCTTTGATGTCAGTAAATAAATGGATAGTGGTGTATTTATTTTCATATCTTACTATATACAGGTAATACCTTTTTTTACTGTTACTTAGGTAGGTTGTAAGAGCGTTTTTATTCCTTATCCCATTTTTAAAGAATTTGCTTCCTGCCACCATAAAGCTGTCTTTTCTGAAAAAATATATCGATAAATCTCTTCTTCCTCTTTTTCTTCAATCCCTACAGCTTTGCTTACGGGTTTTATCTACTTACAGATATGACGTAGTGTTTGTAAACATATAATTACTTGGTAGGTTGATGCATATCAGCCTTGTATCAGTGTGAGTAAGTTTACGAATGTGTGTATGTGTGTCTACAAACGATAATTATCGCTGTGTGCGTCAATATACAGGTTGTTGTATTGGTTAAGTCTTCAAACTAGTTATACAAGAAGTATTTTTGCGACCACACATGGTATTATGATTATTTAATTAATACAGTCATTTTATTGTATCATACGGTAAATTATAATGTTATAAAATTTGTATTCGGTCGAATAACATCATAGGATATTGATCATTCTTTTATCAAAGAAATGTTTATAACAGGTAATTTTACACAAACTGTAATCAGGATGTCAATTTGGTGTTAAAAATAAGGATATTAAGCTATGTTTTGAGATTTAAATAGTTATATATTCCTATATGTTAAAAATGTGATAGTTTTTATAATAATTACTATCAGATAAACGTTACTCCGTTTGGCCTTTTTTTACTTTAACTTGCAGCTTCACTGCTTTCTTAAGATATTATGTAAATTTAGTAAGAAAATCGATTAAAACCCTACTAACAGTAAAAAAAAATATGTCAGACTTAAGAGGAAATATTAAAATGAAGCGAATGTAGAAATAGGTATTTGTAAAACCTTTGCTGTTGCTCTAGGACCCAACCAAGATACGAATGTGCGATAAGGACAATTGCGTCTCGGGCAGTTTTACGTAGTCATAATTATGAAAATCGTAATCCCTTTCCTCTTCCATATCTCAACCAAATTTTATAAAAATAACTTCACCTTAAAAGTAATGAATTATTTTGTGTTTGTATGTTCTGTTTTCTTAAAAATTATTTTTCATATTTGTATAACACACGTCTAAAGATGTCATAAAAATGAGGCATTATTTTTGACGTTTGCAGGGCCCCAGTTTTTCATAGGAATCGACATAGCGAATGTGTATATCTACCATATATAAAAAATAAATGCTCTAATGCCAAAATCCAAGGTGGAACCAGAGGAATTCGTTGGTATGGGGAAAAACAGCGAAATGTTTCCTCTTAAGGACAACCAAACACTTTTTAATTGATACCTACTTAGATATCCATCCGTAGATAGGATATCACCTTTTTAAAATGGGCACACAATTTTACACAAAAAACCGGTCAAGAGCGTGTCGGTCTACGCGCAGTGTAGGGTACCGTAATTGCCCCTCACAATTCTTCAAGTACCTACATTTTATAAGTTGGTAGACTATTACTCGTTAACTTGTATGCCTTCGTCATAAACCATGTTTTTCCCAACTTGTCTTATTTTGTAAACTTAAAATCAAGAAAACTATAATTTAGGCTGAAATAAGATAAACCACTGGTACAATAAAGTTCAATCTCTCTGTTTTCATTTGATTGTTCATTTCGCCTTTTTCATATTTTGAGCCTATATCATAGTTTTCTTAGTTTTAAATTTACAAAATAAGACAAGTAAGAAAAAACACAGTGTACCTCCTGCTGATCTTGCTCTTACCTAAATTAGCACTTTAAAGCTTAATCCCTGAACAAAAAAAAATATTTTTACAAATTCGCTTTATTTTAAAACGATTTTTTTAGACGAGTAAAAAAAGATCCCCACTTTGCGTGTAGGGGAGGTACCCTAAATTTTTTTTAAAGATTTTATTTTACCACTTTGTCGGCGTGATTGATATGTATTCTATTGTATCATATCAACGTAACATTTTTAATACTAAGCGTTTCTGAGCTGAGCCGCGGACAGTCAGACGGACGGACATAGCGATACTATGAGTGACTAACATGATTATAATAACTATAATATTCCTTGCTGGCTACGTAACTCTAAAAAACCTCCTTGAAACTAGAAGTATGTTAAAAAAACATAGTACCTCCTTCTATTTCAAAATCGGTTAAAGATGGAATAGAACTATTGACGGCATCTTTTTTTTTTTTTTTTTTTTTTATATGGGGTTCTTCAAAAAAGAAGTTATTAGATTTCTGAAGGGTCGGCAACGCGCGAGTGATGCCCCTGGTGTTGCAAGCGTCCATAGGCTACGGTGACCGCTTACCATCAGGCGGACCGTAGGCTTGTTTGCCACCTTAGTGGTATAAAAAAAAAAAAAAAAAAAAAAAAAAAAACCGTGATATGACGTTACCTAATTTATTTATTTTTGTTTTTATGTAGTTATTGAATCATAAACCAATATTTCCTATTATATTACACATATAAACGAATGCATTGCTTCAAATGCAAATTCCAATAATATTGGTAAGGCTACGTGGGAATACCAAATAGTTAAAGATGGTTTAGAAAGGGAAATTAAAAATATAATGTGTTGTTATGGATTGGTGATTTAAAACTACACATTAATACACACTACACATACAAATAAATATATAAAGTTAATCTATATACCTACAATTTAAAATTCAATTGACAACTGTCGTAAGAATTTGTTTTAGGGTTTCGTAATCATACAGGGATTAAGACGGACGTATGTCAAAGTTATTTTTTTAGTAAGAAAACAGCGCTAAAATTATAACCACTCACAGAGACTTCATAAGTAATATTTTGGAAATAAATAACGGTACCTCTTCCTTTACTTCAATAATATTATGGCGCTAAAATAGTTATAATACTCCTTCTTGTGGGGTATTAAAAAAGATAAACTTATAAAATCATTGTGCAATAAATAAACCCTATGAAGAGAGTATTTACAAATGACTTGAAATTGGCTTTTTTCAGAACACAAAGACAGATTTTTTTAAAAAAAAAAACCACGACTTACTAGAGTCTAGCTAGAGTTTCCGAGACATAAGCGAGTAGTAGTAAATGCTTTTTTTCTTTGAAGACTTTAAACCATCTATCTGCGCGAAGTGAAACAATCATATTCTTTTGAAACTTAAGCATATTGTTACCCTAACATAATTGAGCATGACAAATATTGAGTAACCAACGCTATGTTGCTTTACCGCTAGTGAAAATTATTATTGAATTGGATACATGCTAAAAAATGATATTTTCTATAAATTTCGTAAAATAAAATAAAAACTAAAAGAAACATGAAGATAATGCCTCAATTAAAATCTTTGCAAATATTTTAATGGCTGTTTTAGAATTATAATTAGATCTGTAACAGATTTGTAGTGGTATTCAATGACTAATTGCTCTAATAGTGGACGTTAGTTCGAGCTAAATTTAGCATAGTCAACGAGCCGTTTAATAACGACTATTAGCTATGTGTTAGATTTGTTTATAGTCGTTTAGATTGTCAGTGAATTCGGATTAATTATTTTTTTTGATATTAATCTAAAACTCTGTATGACTGTGAAATAAATTTTTGAATTGGAACTTTGTCATCGACTTTATTGTTAAAATATCACAGCTCAAGCACATAATTACGTGAAATAGGAAGTGGGTGTTTTTTTAAATTTCCGTACACATATGTTATTTATAGCAAAAACGGAACCATAATATTTTTATTGTGTCTGTTCGTCCGTCAGTCTGTATGTTGCAGCTTTATAAAACTGTCATCTTTCTATCAAAACCTTACAGGCTAAGTATATAGAAGTAAGCCATACAATTGTTTGAAAAGATTGTTTATGTATCTAGATACGTAATAGTGACTCTTTACATATACTTACCTAAGGGACTTTCTCACCTCATTGTGTGGAGATCGTTACAAAGGTTTTTAAATGACTGTGTATACTTTTCGAGTCATAAGCTACCAAAATCGTAATCATGTGTTTTAGAAATCTGAAATATTTTACAATAATAGAGTTTTTAAAATAATATAATTTTAAAGATAATTTGATAAAAAATTTTAGGTTTAAATAGTGACAAATTTGGAACTCTAATGTGTGTTCAACTGGCACTTGGTCAGTTTCTTATTGTGGTGCAACGTAAATAATGTCGCAAAAATAAAATTTCGTTAAGAGATTAAAACTAAAATTAGAAACTGGTTTTTTTTTTTATGTTTTAATGGAGGGTAAAATTATCATTACTCAAAGATCAAACTGTGTTTTTTATTTATGTTTATTACTTGGCAGATAAAACCTTTTGTAGTCATACTTCTCGCACTTGAGCATTTTTTTTCTGCGTCCTACATGTTGCGGAGGTAAGAACGCATGACCTCCGAATGTTCTCCTCTCGGCGCGGGGCGCCCTCGACGGACGGACGGACGGACGGACGCAGTTCCGCGCGGTGCCTTTATAATTGATGTGCATAAACATGCCGCCGTATACAGCGTGCTATAAAATTAGGTATGTACAAATTAAATGTTGTTTTAAAATTTAAAATGTGGTTTGTAAGTATTTTTTTGTATAATGCTCGTTTTTGGTATGTAAATAAACATCAGATACAAATGTTTATACCACATATTTACTCAGATCATAAGATTATTAAACCTACCGTAGATATATTTTTAAAGTAGAAAACTATCATGAAAATAAGTGCATTTATCAGCAGTGAAGTGCACTTTTAGGTACATACTTGTGTCATCAGGATAAATAACGCCGTCTCGTGTTTTCATTTAGTACTTTACGCAGCTATACAGACTGTCCAGTAGATATTAAACTACCGATTCTGAATAAAACTTTTTTCGCTTTTCACGTAGACGGCGGTGAGAGAAGCAGAAGGCTAAGATACAGTTTTCTGTGACAAAGACACTAAATAATGTGTTCTTATATGGCCAATCAAACACGCTCACACATGCACAAAGAAACGAGCTGACAATCAAGTATATATTTGCACAGGCAGTGTCACTACCGTCTACGTAAAACAAGAAAAAATATTGCAATTCTCTATATAAATAAACGTTAGTTCTACATTTGCATGGTTTTCACAGCTTGAAGTTAGTGCCTCTCAAATTAAAAGTCAGTCATGCACAACTATTAAAAACGACGATATCTCAGACGAGTATCTCAACCTATTTTACGTGAACAACTTGTGTTAATACAGCGTTTTTACATTTGCGATACCTACGAAGGCATTTAATACCCAGAAATCAGTTCTTGAGAGTTTATAAAAGTGCCAATTTGCTCTTGAATTCTAGTCGCTGTTCATGGTCGAACATTGTTGTTTATAATACAAAAATAATTTCTAGCAACCCTCTTTTGCCGTTTGTTCTTGCCAGATCGTGATTTTGATTTCAATACGGAAGTAGCTCGTGTGAAGTTTATTGATTTTAAAAATGTTAATATAAGCAGGTAATATAAAGTCCTATTTTTGAAATATAAAACAATTCATTTTGGAAAGTTAACATTCTGTATATAAAACTCACACAAGTAAAATTACCTGCATATTCTCACACACACAAAAACGCATCACCTCGCGCCCAGCGGTGCATAAATATATTTTGTACGGACAAAACTGTTATTTTAAAATAATAATTGATGTGTGCTCACATTGTGTCCCTCTGTCCGCATTCAGAAATCGTCAATAGACAGTTGTTATTTTTTTCTTTTGTGGCAAACCGCTACTATTATCTTTAAAATTACTGCCAAAGCTGTGTTGTAGAAAAAAAACCAAACCATTTTTGATCTATATTTTGAAATTTGTTTTGATAATTAAAAAGAAAGGGGTTGTAATTGAGTTAATGTATTTAGCGATGCAGGTTTTTGGCAAATTTTACGACTTATAATTAAAAGTGCAGATGCGAAATTCTTGAATAGCTTTGACGGAAACAAATTGCGAAAAGAGAAAAAACCTTAAGCGGATAAAATAAACATTGTATTTTTACAACTATTTAACCTTTATCGTCGCTTTAATTCCAATTTATAATGCTAATTGTACAGTCGGACTGAGAAATATCGTAAATAATTAATCAAAACATTACACTTCGTTAATTCCTTTTATATATTGTTTTAGTTGTTTATGCTTTCTTATTTATATTTGTAGCATTAAATACATTGTTTTATTTGACTGCGTTTTCTTATAAAAAATAACGTAAGTAGGTACTCTACGAAAATCGGCAATTATTCTTCGTTTACATTACTTTGTATTTATTATATAATAAGAAATTTTATATAAATGTAGACAGCCTATAATGTTTTACTTACAAAGAGTAAGTACTGATGGCTAATTATTAGAAAAATAAAATAAATGAGGAAATATTTAATGGGGTTTATTATTTTCGTGCCCTTAAAAAAAACTATTTATTTTCAAAACAGTCGTGTCCTTAAAAAAAAATTTATATCAATTTGTCTACCTGCCAGTACTTCCGTGTACCTATAAAAATTACAGAGGGGGCAACCGGTGATGCTATAGTGGCGGAGTCATTAAAATCCCATAAATAAAGTGCAGAGTCGCGGGTTCGAGTCCCGATCGACATCTGTTGCCACCATCGACAGGCGGCCCTTGTAAAAATAAACACGCGACATGTTACTCAAACATTGAAAGGTGTAGAATCGACTTTATTTTTCATTCACATTAAGACTGGGTTTTTTGATATTTATGGTTGAAGGTTGAAAAATTAAATTATGAGCAAAGTAGAAGCTTATACTAAACATTCTATATAAGTAAATATACAATTCGATTGTATTAGTTTTTATTTCCTATTCATATTCTTTTTTTGTTGTTCGGAAAACAATTGGTTATTGATAAAAGACCTAAATTTTGTACCTATAAAGACATTTTTTGGGATAAGTGAATTTATTTTAACTAAAACACCTATAAACAAAATATATAAGTAAAATAATGGATTTTTAAAACATGCAGTTCCAAATACGAGATAAAAATTTAACTAAGCTATAAAATACCTGTCTACATATATATTTTTGTTAATAAATTTACGATACTAAATATTATGTTATTTAAATAAATTAATAATTAAGTTTTTCTACGAACTATTAAATGGAATTGTTAGTTAAATGAAAACCTTATTTGCTTGATGTTACTCAAATACAAGTGGGAGGTCTAATATATTCCAAAGTCACTAAAAGTTGTTAATTAAAGATGTTATTACTGTAAACGCAAGGTGTGAATCTTCAGTCAAGTTCTAAAGAAAATACAATTAAAAAAATTGCAAGTAATCCCTACATAGATTATAATTTTTAATTCTTTGGAAGAATGACCAAGATTTTTAGGTATCGTACCCGAAGGGTAACGCGGAATATTGTTGTCATTTCGCTATAGATGTCTGTATTTGAGTACCTATGTCACTTAACTACACCTATGATGTAATCACATGTAATCAGAATAGTTTACAATCCTGAAATATCGATATTTTGTGTAACCCCAAACCGAATTGTAACCGAAACCCCAAATTGAATGAGAAACGTTTTTTTTATTTTGTTCTAGAAAGCGAAATTGCCTATATAATTTAATTATAATTTCAGCGGAAAGTTCTGAGTGTCAAGTTTTCTTAATCTAAAAACAAGCGGAATGAATGATGGAATGGAAGTTATAATTCTGGGACGTGCGGAATGGCCTAGGCTTTATTTCTAGTGCAAGTAAAACGGCCTATAAGTTTTGATGAATCAATATAAAAACAAAGGAGAGGGCGTATATACGTAATAAAAATTGAGTTTCTTTCATTTAAATCGTTGCAGTGTACTAGTTACTGAGAAAATCGTATCAATCCCACATAGGTACAGATAGAAAGAATCATCTGCCTGTTTTTTATAGATAATTTCTATTTGTAATCTGTGTATGGAAGCGGTAGTTTAAGGCCAAGTTCGCAGCAGCGACGGATGCATCTAAGGCCGATGCCACACTTAAGATAACACAACCATTACTGTGTGTGTCGCCCGTAACGACGACGCCATTTTTTTAATAAACATGGCCGACGACGTAATAATGGGAAAACTATTGCGGTACATCAACATTGGTAGTTCGTCTAATTTATACTAGGTTTTTTTTACAGTTTCTGGACATTGGACTTCGTGCCTATCTGGCAATATGTGGGAAATTAATGCTAGCACTGTAGAGGACAGATATAATCAGTTACATTTGTTACCTTCACTATAGTGACATAGATTACGAAAAGGCTTTGTTTCCAGAATAAAGCCGGTCTGAAGCTGGTCGCTATCTACACTCTACAACCTTCATTTTACATCATACTGGTATTAGGTGAGTAATTGCTAGAAGTGTGGATATATAATCTAACAAAGAATCAAGTCCACCGATATACTTAGATTCAAAAGTTATTGAGCTAAACGTCCTTGTCCAAGCCGGAATTTAAGGGCCCTCTTACAGTCCAGTAGCGCCGCCATTAGATATTATCAATTCTCTTCGTAGAAAACGAATTTCTAAAATCCAAATGTTGCTAATATAAAACTTGTCATAAGCTATTTTTAGAAGGTTTTATATAGTTTCTAAATAATATATGTGAGTTGTAGTTGGCATTTCTGTTAAAAACGGCCACTTTTACGCTAAGAGAAAATTAAGAATATCTAATGGCGGCGCTAGTTAGCTGCTATATGCGCCTTCAACTTTTTACTGCTCTCATTTCCAACCACTATATCAACAATGTCAGTTGCGATACTGTTTATTTGTAAAAAAAGGATTAGCTTCTTACTATTATATGCAGTCATATTTTTATTAATTATTTTACCTGAAACAAACAAAAGTAAAATATTAGTTTTCAATTAAAAAACGACATTTGGCATTCATTTGTTTTGTCTGCTGGCCATAAATTCAAGTCCAATAAAAAAGCAATTTAAAAAGCATTCAAATTTGAAAACAGAATTGAAGGAAAACGTCAAAAATAACTAGCTTAAATGACCCCGCTTACTCGTGATAGATTGTGAAAACATAGGTCTTTTTAATTTGGACAAATAACCGCGGTAAAGGGCATGCAAGCGTGACGTCATCCTTCGGTAACCACGCTCGATGCACAAACGCTACGGCCTACGACTATATCGTGAGATTGCCGATAGTGTTTTATTTTCGCGTTGTAATATTTATTTTTTATTTTTTGTAACTTTTCTCTTTACCGGCTGATGTTTAGGATTTTGTTATTTAACTCTTATTTGAAATTTTCGAGTTAAGGTATATTACCTATATTAAAGAAAATATTTATTTAACCCAACGATGTATGTATATGTCTCTTTCTAGCTATCGTAACTCTAAAAACGGAGTTTAGGAGTCCAGCCATTCGAAATTTTTCCTACGTTACTTTTTTATCATTCGCAAATAAATAAATAAGTCTTCGCTGCATACATTTTGGCAGGAGTCCGTGAAACTTTGCTAAAATAAGGCAACAAAAAACACTAAGTCAATTATGAAACAAAAGGCTGTTACGTCTTGGCCTAATCGCTTAAAATAATTCATAATTCACAGCCTACGTATTTATTATATTTATATACACAGTATTTTAGTACTTTTTAGATGGGATTTTTAAGTCTGGAATTGGCTATCTTGTTAAAAATAAAATAAAATACAAACTCTTTATCATATGTTACTTTAAACGGCTCTAGCTCATCATGCAAACGTTCAAAAACTACAAGCGTTTTGACATTTCCGGTTCCTAAAAACTCGACAGACTGACAAATCACCAACATAAATTGAACAAGTAATACTTCATGGAAGTCTTTATTGTACTTAAAATAGAGTTTAGTTTAGAATGGACGTCTGGAATTTATAAGAAAAAATATATAAGCTCGTCGTCGGTTCGTTTCACCATAAAGGCGCCGTCTTATTTTGATTTGGGTCCTGTTATTTAACCTACAAAAATATTAAAAACTCCGATAGCTGTCATGTATGAAACAGTTGCGTAACCTTAAAGCAATTCAGAATTTTACGAAAGTACCTTTGCCTTCTGCAATAAGAAAATAAGAGAGAAAAAGGCGCGAATCGTAACGCAACCCCACGATATTTAAATTTTGAATTATGAATGGTCAGTCATTCCGGCAGGCCCCACTTTTTTATTTCTTTACAAATCTTTTTTCAAATAGAGAATGATTGATAGAAACGTTGATGTCTTTTTTGTTAGTTACGTCATTAGTAGTTAATTACTTGTGAACTCCATCATTTGTAACCTTGGTTTGTAGTTTTGTAAGTAGTATGAACTAAGAAGAAGGAGAGAAGGCATTTTAGGCAAAGTTAACTTCATTATTACCTACATACAGTATACCTACATAATTTGACACATTTTTTTACACGTAAGAATCAAAAAGAAACTTTATGATCTAATTTCAATGCAATAGTTTTATTTAATTTCTTGTATTCGCAGTTATCTTTTATTTAAATGATTATTACATAAATAACTACACATTGAATTTCACTCGTAGGTTGCGGACTTACTGGGGATCACATTTGAAACTACTAATCTAGTAGGATGACTAAGTAGGTTAGAAGTTACTGAATGCGTTCATTTTGGAAATCCATAATAAGAGACTTTCGCCCTTATTTGCTTTTTTAAAATATAGTCTAGTACCTAGCTACCGTTTTCAAGACGTAAAACAACACAGGACCAAAACGGTTATATACTTACTCAATTTTTTTTTATATTTGTAATGTGACAGACGGACGATCAATGTATGCTTGGTAATGTATGCATTTCTTGAAAATAAATGTAAAATAACTAGTTTGTTGCAACATATTATAGCAGAATGTATGACAGAACAGAATGAGATTGCAAGGGCACGAAACATTCCATGTCAGAGTCAGGCTTTAAGGCGACACTTTTTGTCTGACAAGTTCAAGCATGACATAAGAATCTTCAAAATATCTAATTTGAAGTTATTATAATAAACGACACTTATTTACTTTACTTTTCTACATACTAGATACTAGACTAACGATTTGAAGTAGCAATGATACGTAAATCAGAATAGGGTTAATTACTGACTATGATAGGCCATTTGTTTTAAAACCACTAACTGAACATCAGATATAAATTCAATTTATTTAATTTGTTTTATGCCTTATCCAATGTTTAATAATTATGGATATTGAAACATTTATTATATGTATTATTTGATCCGTGTTAGCGTACTCAATCATACAGGTGTTTGTGTCTGGTGCTCAGTGATGATTTATAACACGGCAACAAATCGATCGTTTTAATTAGGTCAATTTAGAGCTCAATATCATTTGGAGTTGCATAATTTTTACAAGAGATTTAGAGCAATAAAATGTGTTCGCTCGCATAAAGTATCGGACACAATCTTAGCCATAAATGTATGAATACAATTTGTATACGTTTTGAAATAGGTGTCAGAAGGTTGACTTTAAAATTTTGACGTGGCATTTCATATATTTAACGTCTACGTCACACAAACAAGTATTGACTCTAAAAGTGAATATCACGGCTTTAATTATTATTTATCGCGATGGAGAAGCATTCTAGCATCAGCTGTTAGAGTTAAATATTTATCTATTATATTAATCAGTTAAATAGATTCATACAATAAAACATCCAATAAACGTCGAGTATTTGAACTATGTAATTAGGATTTCTATAAAGTATCTAAGATTTAAAACAAATGAGATCGCGCATATCAATGTTTTGGCAATCCATTAATTACCCAGTAAATAATATTATATGGGCAATATCTGTGAAAGATCTTATATGCTAAAAACGTTTTACAGCAAAACGGAACATGATTCTGCCGTATCTACGGTTTTGCGTAAGCCATTATTTTGCCTAATTTAGTGTTTAGTATATCAGCAATTACAGGAGTAGGTATCTTAAAGTCAAAGTTCTTAAATAACTATTGGATCAGTTTTTTTTGATATGCAGTCAAGCTGTACGAGTAGGTACTGTGTTATACGTATCAATGTTACAATAGAAGTATGCGCTACCGACAAAACACTAGGTAGTACTAACCTAGAAGCAACACGGTAACCGTCTTGAGCAAGCATCCGGTGGATCAATCGAGTCAATATATCCTCCAATATAACAAGACCCCTTAAAGAGTATCACCACTGCTGGTTACTAAATAACAAAATAGGGAGCACGGACCAAGCAAAGTCGGTGGTTGGTTAACAACAAGCAAACGTCACTTGAGCACATTACGCGTTTAATCGGGACTTCCTACTTATGGTCCTGCTGGCGCAACGCACGCCGACTGAGATTTGTTCCAATTTTCGATTGTTTGATTTTAGGGTCATTGTATAAAGTCCGTGCCAACGATGATGGCTTATTTCAAAAAGTGAAACTTAACAACTGGGTGTAATCAATCGATATAAATAAAACTAAATGATCGATAGTCATACCTACTCATAATTAACTAAGCAATGTGTTTTAGAAACTTGGAAGTCGATAGCTCGTTACTTAGACGTAAAAAACACCGATATGTTCCTATTAAAACTGCATAAAATTTTAATTTAAAAAAACCATCATATCTTAAACCATCATAAAAAGAGCCCTCACTTAGTGAAGTTAAAAAGGTTTTTAAAGGGAATTCATAATGATGGTCAAACGTCAACTTCTTTATCCATACAAAAGTATTAGTAAGGAATTAGGTTCGTAACAAAGTATACGGAAAGGTACGGTACCGAGGTACTTTTATATTTATAGTTTTAAGTATTTTAAAGGAAGGATAAATGTGGAAGAATATAGAATTAGGTACGTAAAAAATTATATATAAATTTATTAGCTGAGAATTAATAATTCCATGTATTGTTATTATGTTAGTAACAATTGTATAAACTTACCTAGAGACTATGTTTGAAATTATTAGGTAATATTATTATTAAAGTATAGTATGAATGTTCATTTTTGTGTGTCTATAAACCTCAACTCAACTGAATGAATATGAGTTTTATTTTTATTTTTTTAATTCGAAAATAAATACTTTACTATACAAGTAAATTGTTGATAACCTACATACAACATACCTATAGTATTTATAAGTATTTGTCATTCGAAAATATCATAATACTAGTCGTTATATCACTGACCAACTAATTCGGTGAAGTGTCGTTATGAAACATCTAAACTAATCAAATATTTTTATCTATATAGATTTCATAAACGAACTGAGTGAGAAAATATAAAAAAATTTACAGATATCAAACATAAATACATAAGAAGTAAAAAAAACCTAACATTTTCTCCAATTTATTACAATAAAAATAGATCAAATTTTGTATGAACCATTAAGTCATTTATAAAACTTTTAATTAGATGTCACAACATAGTGGTCATTTTAATAAGAGCGTCTTGTATTATTAATTTAGCAACAAAGCCCAGTGGAGTGCATGTGTCCATTGCGAATGACAATTATAAACGATTTATTACTTAATTTGTTAGAGGGCGCCATAATAACACAGTGAAATGTGATAATATTACATTATAACGCTGTTAAATTATTAGTATTTGATTTAATGAACTGTTATTAGTTATAAGAAAATTAATCCTGTTTTTTCTTTAAATAATATTGGTAAAAGAAAAGATTCAATGATTGCAATTATAAAATTTGTAGGTATCTAGATTTTTTTTTATCTTTTATTGTCGGTTTCACCACTAGTTCAGCTAGTAAGTTATTTTTATTAAAAATGTGTTATTTTCATTTTAATCGCAGGCCACGATAGTTTTATCAAGCTAACTTTTTGAACACGGTAGAGATTGCAATACGAGATTTGGTTACAGTATCGAACTTTCCGGAATAGTACCTAGCATATTATTTGTTTATTTAGGGTATTTTAGTTATCTACATTCTTTTCGGCCAAATCGGTTCAGCTTTTGTATCGTGAAGGAGTAACAGCATCAGTTGATCAATAGCAACAGGGCACTCGCCTCCCCTTGAAGAAATAGGCTTAAGCCATAGTCCAGTAACCAACATACTAACTCGTAAACTTTATTATTAATTATATTAAGTAGGATGCATAGTAGACTAGTTATTTATATCGTATCGTATCGTGAGGTAAATGGACAACAGTCAGCACACGTCAAGCCACGTGTAGCATTCAATGCGGGTTTCCTAGTACTCGAGTCAGTTATTGTTTTTATATATATTGAAATATAACCAGTTTTACGTATGTTTATCATTATATATGTATCTACCTACGTATTATGGTGGTGATGTAAATATATGGGGATAATAAATAATATCCGTTGAGATATAGTGGGTTTTAACTTATTTTAATTATTTATATTATGGCCTGGTTTAGACAACTGTTGTGGTCTGTTTAGTATTAGGTATTATGTTTGCGGAAAATGATTACGATCTCATAATATTACGTTTTTAAGTTTGATCTTCATACTAAAATTAACTTTGAATAATTGTAACGTGTTTCTGATAATTCAACCTCTACTAGCTATTACTAATATCTATTTTAATAAGTATATAATATACTCGTTGATAAAAAAAATCTATTTAGTAATCGGCTACACGTAAATCGATAAGTAAAGCAAAAACTCATAACGTGAATGCTTCTTTTTAATTTAACCTTTTTATAGGTAGGTACTATAATATTGTAAGATTCGTATCTAAACTTACCTATATTTATAGTTAATTGTGTCTATAACTTGATATAGGCACATATATATTATACAACTATGTATGTATCTGTAGTGCATGAATGGAACGGGCGGGCCCCGCGGCCCGAATACGGCGGGTACAGACGGGGAAACAAGTTTGTAATAAATTTATAATTATTATGTTTGTTTATGCGACGAGATTAAGGCAATTTCAATTAATAAGTAAGTAAATTTAAGATAAATCTACGGCAAGAAAATTTTGATTACGCAGTCGTTTAATCTCATTTTGTGTTTTAAAGGCATTTTTAAGAAGGTACGTAATTAATTTAACTGTTTCCTAACAGTTAAGTGCCCACAAATGCGTTTCAAACGCGTTGGTCGATGATCAGGTGCCATGTTGGCGCCACTTTGTACGTGATTTGCTTCATAGCACTTGGTGCTCAGCACTGGTACCAAACTTCGGTTACCAATATGACGCCTGCCCGCCAACTTATTTGAAACGCTTGATTTTTAGTTATTTTTTACTCTTATTACTTTCCATTTATCATTAGTAGTTTCATTTATGGTAGGTATTTATCTACGATATTTTGCAAAGTAGTACTTAATTTTTATTAATTTAGTAAGATTTTGTATTTACTTAATATTATTAGTAAGAAAAATGTTTTATAAGTTTTTATATAGCCATTCAATTCTTAAGTTTATGATAACTCTTCAAATTTTGTAAAGATTTTTTTAATGACAGCACATTCGTAAAAAAACAAGTTATAAAACTTAATTTTATTATATTGTTATGTAGTTCACTTAATAATATTAAATTATTTAAGTACTTACATATTACATTTTTCTCTTCAAGAGTACAAAATGAAACTGACATAACAAGGTTGCCACGGACGGACATTCTGAAACCTTTTACCTTTAGCCGTTTCATATTCAAAAACTTTATCAATGTCAATTAAAAGTCGGTGTCAACAACAGGTTAAGTTACCCTACTTTAAAATACTTACTTTCTCTTTAAATATTTTGCCATTAAGGTAAATGTACCAAGTTTAAAGAAAAATATTAATATTAGTCTTAACAGAGGTACTTAGAATGTACAAAGTTAAGCATCTTTCTCAATATTTTTTACAATAAGGACTATCCTGACCTAATGTAGGTATAAACGCATAAGATTGTTTGTTTATATGTATTCTGTCGGTAATACCGCGAGACACAATTCTTTATTATCGTAAAGAAATATCTAACTAAACTTTATTGGCAAAAGGACCACTCCGACCACGTCAAATTCGGGTATTGTATACAGTTTGAATGGGAAAAAAATACAAAACGAGTCGAAATCGCATAAATATTATATCACATTAATATTATAAAGGCAAAAGTTTATGAGTAAGTGTGTTTGTATATTTGTTACTGCTTCACGCTCAAACGGCTGGACCAATTTTGCTGAAATTTAGTATGAAGGTAGTTGCCACCCTAGAATAACACATAGGCTTTTTATCCTGAAAAATTCAACCTTAAACTAACTATAGCTGCAGCTATAGCTTGCTATAGCAAACTTTATTAGTATAATAAATTAAGGAGTTCCACGCCGATGACCGAATTTAGTGCGGGCGCAGCCGGTGGCAAAATCTAGTTAGGTATAAATGCCCTTTTTTGTTTTCAACTGACTTACCTACACCGATCATGCTATTTCGATTAGTTATACCATTATATTTTTTTTTAAATGTGTATCAAATCGCGAAAGTCTAAAATCATACATTTTAATAATGAAGTTAGCTAAAGCTCGCTGTACCTATAGTTCTTCTACACGAAATTTAGTTAAACGAGTATTTTTTCCTCAAGAATGTCCTTCTTCGCCTCTTCAGCTATCCCCGTGACAAACTTCTGTTTATCAAGAAGGTTGCGAACCGAAGAAAGAGCAAACAAACAAGCTTCTTTTTGCATTAAAATAAAATATTATAAACAAGTTTGAATCGAGGAAAAACTAGAAGGCACTAACATGTGCTCTTACTATAATTAGGATTTTAAAAGTGTTTAATTTTGGATACAAATCTATAGGGAAGTCAATGTTTCCTGTTAATTAAGCAGTTTTAATATTTAAAATTTGCATCGTGTTTACTATATATTACAAAAATATAATCTTCATTTCTAAATTAATATTATAAAAAGAATCATGGCCACTCTCCATACATGATTGGACTAACTCCAGGTCTTTAAGTGGCAGATTTTGCTTTACTTTAGAAATAAATTAAAACTTTTTTTTAAAAAGTTGGGAAATAATTTTAATTCATTTTGTTTGATACTTATTTTACAAGAATAACTATTAGGTAAAAAATATTATATTTAGAAGGGTCAAAAAATTACTAATAATTTTATGTAATTTTGAGGTTGTTTCTTCTAACAGTAAAAAAATCTTTCTTTGCCTTTCAAAATTAATTATAATAGTGCAATAATTACAACTATTTTGTACTATGATATGGTTTATATTTTATTTTTCATTTTAAGACTTCATCTTAATTTGTTCCTAGTTTAGAATGACCATTATTCTTTGTTTGTTTGATTGCATGAGGGTTCTTTTGCAACTTCTGGACCAATTCTAAAAAATGTTTAACTAATAGGAAGGTATTCTATCCCCCTCGAATACCCTAACGGATAACAAATATAAAATACTGCTTTACAATGTATCAATTACAAAAATAATAAAAATAAAAATTTCTCCATATTCTTAAACACTTATTAAACAATACAAAGTAGTGCACAGCTACAAACCTAATTAACTTTTACGGCATTAATTAGCCTGCGAAATTAATCGAAATTGAGTAATTAATAAAATTTCGCCGCTAAAACAAGAAAAAAAAAAGAATCGGATACGGTCCGCAGGCATACAGCCGCGCTGTTGTTGCGTTGCTGGCTGGCAGAGCGGTAAAAACTGACGATTCAACTGATAGGGAGGGAAAAAACGCAGACAACGGTACCGAGTTGATTATACAACGTACGTACACGAAATATTAAATAAATACACGATTATTAACAAGTTTTGCGTTGCAAAGGTCGTCAATTCATGCTCGTAAGTGATTTATTAAGTGTTTTTTTTTTCATTTTCGATGACTGAAGTAAGTACTGAGTAACTCATTGGCGTATTCGAGCGACTGAATGCCATGTTAAGTGAAGAGTTCGCTATCGTTTCAAAAGTACGATGTTCTATTAACGGGCTAGGTATACACATTTCAAAACAGTACTTTTTGACTTGTGATCATAGACAATACATACATATATGTACAATAAATGAGCACAGTGTGCAAGCTGAAAAATTAAAAATAGTTCAGACTTACGATACGCAATATCTAGGAGAAATAAGCTGAGTTTTACAATTAAACAGTTATTGAGTAATAAGAAAAATATTTGAAAATTCTTATTAAGTACGGAACCCTCAGTGCGTAGGTCTGACAAACACTTGGCCGATTTTTTACTTATTCCATGTAATGATAAGCGGTTTTCAATTGTTATTGTAAGACAGTACATTGCATATTTTTTTATCTATACGATGCCAATCTTTTCGATTTTATTCGAGATTCATTTTTTATTAAGTTATTAAAGTAAATAGCTAAGCTATGTGTTATTAGCTATTATAATTACCAAATAAGTCTAAGTAAAGAATTTGAGAAACCATTTGAAAGAGAAGCGAAGAGCAAGGGCACTATACCTACCTTATCTTGAAGCGCTTCGTCCTTTTTTTGAACCCTCATAACTTGGGTTTGGATAACAACAACCACATAAACAACTACCAGATAAACAAAATATGTTGCCAATAGTGGACTTATTAAACATATAAAGTTTCAATTGCACAGCTCTTATACTTTAGATTTTATTGATATCTGAAAAACCCCGATTTCGTCACTCACCCACTGATGATCATAAAAATTCTTAGGGCACTTCTTGCAGCCCTAGAAAGCAACAACAAAAACATTCCAAAACTTGGAACTTTTACCCCCAACCCCTTAAACTAGGGTATGGAAGTTTGCATGAGACTTTCGAAAATTTTAATGTTTGAGTTTTAAAAATTGATATAAGTACTTCTTGTTATAAATAATAAAAGTAATAAAATTCTTAATAAATCACCCCCCACTCTTTAAATTAGGGGATGGAAGTTTGTATAGATTTTCCCATACAAACTTAATTTCATGTTAAAGAGATGAAAATTGTACAAGTACACAGACTTCTTATTACAAATGAAAAAATATGTGTAATAGGTTTTAAAAAAAAATATCCCTTAAAATAGAGGATAAAAGTGTATATTGGACTTTCGTCAGGTTTCAGAATATTACTTCATTATTATACAAATAAATTTATTTTACTTATGTACTTCGATAACAATTCAAATGCAGTGACAAGTATTCACAAACAAAAGAAAACTATGGAGATGGGAAATCACAATGGTGTAGGCGCCGGTTGTTGTAATATAAAAAGGTATCAGAGGTCGGACTTCAAAATCTGATGACATAGTAAACCAATCGACTTCTGCGATATAGTATTAATGAAATCCTTTATAAACAACAAAAAGATACAATTGTCATAAGCCACTTACAAAAAGAAGTGAAATCTTACCAAAAACATTTTTATGTCAAATGTTGCCAAGACGAGGCTCACATTGTCAATAAGTTATCAGATCTCATGTAGACCCAAGCTTCTAACCTAACACCCCCTAACTCTACAAGCCCTTACCTTACAAACTCTACACCTTAGTCAAAATATGTGGCTTGGCCGTTTCGCTACCGTCACGTGACCGTAAGGTGGAAAAATTATTAACTTTTCTGTTATACAATGGTTCTTGTAGTAACGAAACGGCCAAGTCACATATTTTGATTAAGGTGTAGAGTAGTGTTTGTAAAATAACGGCTTGTAGAGTTAGGGTGTGTAGAGTTAGAAGCTTGGCTCCACATGAGATCTGATAAGTTATTGACAGTGCGATACCGCTATTAAACTCTGTCTACTTTTTTTTTTTTTTTTTTTTTATACCACTAAGGTGGCAAACAAGCCTACGGTCCGCCTGATGGTAAGCGGTCACCGTAGCCTATGGAAGCTTGCAACACCAAGGGCATCACTCGCGCGTTGCCGACCCTTTAGAAATCTAATAACTTCTTTTTTGAAGAACCCCATGCTGTAGTCCTTAGAGAAACCCTTGGCAGAGAGGTCATTCCGCAACCTAAGCGTTTATGATATTAGCAAAATAATAGGTTATTTCTAAAAAATCAACGCCTGAATTTTAAGATTAAAATAATAAATTTATTGTAGACAATACTGAGGTACATATTGAAGTAAAAAATTTACTTTTGGTCTAAGAGAACACAATGAAACATTGTTTAATAACGTAAAGACTTGAGAGTAAATTTTTTGTTTTCGAATGAAGAGATTTTAATAAATAACGACCACACCCAAGGTAGTAGTTGCGAGTCTTGTGAGACTATATCACACCGTTGTAGGAATGTAACAAAATAATTATACCAAAAAACTTTTACTTATACCAATTTTAAATAAAGTTTTTTATTATTTTTTATTATTATCATAATAATACAAATATTAATTGTATCCAAGTTTTACAAAAATCAATGTGATGTTTAATAAAAATCGGCCAAGTGCAAGTCGGACTCGCGCAAGAAGGGTTCCGTACCATTATCAACAAAAACGAACAAAAAAATCACTTATGTTGTATGGGAGCCCCCTTAAATTTTTTTTTTGTTTTTTAGTATTTGTTGTTATAGCGGCAACAAAAATACATCTTCTGTGAATATTTCAACTGTCTAACTATAACGGTTCATGAGATACAGCCTGGTTACAGACGGACGGACGGACGGACTGCGAAACCTTAGTGATAGGGTTCCTAATTACCTTTCAGGTACGAAACCCTAAATAGGGTTGTTGGTCCGAATTTTATTGTGACAGGGCATTTAAAAAATCGTGTGTGTATATTTATTAACTTTGGAAGCACAAAATATAAATTTTACAGAAAAAGTTTCGCGTCGGTGTAAATGTATCCAGTAATGGGTGTGAATGTTTCTGTAAGTATGCGCTCATGACGCGAAAATTAATAAATAAATGAAAAGAACGCCCTCTATTCAATTCTGCGGAACTTTTGATTGATGATATATTGTTTAACAATTTTAAAATTTTGTAACTTTCAAATAAATAAGACGAAGAAACAAAAACTTACAAGTTATAGACGAAATAACTATAAGTTATCAGATGGAAAAAAACACATAATTCCGTTTAGTCTTATATCAATTAAAATTTTATAGTAAAAATACCTTGGAGGATACGTACGCCCTTGGTGTGGGATGCAAGTTGCACTGACACATTGGCCACGGCTCATCTTCCAACTACTTTAAAAAATCTGCTTCATGAACTGACGCTGTGGAAAATATGCAGCCCTTGGTAACGGCTACATTTTATGAAGCTTTTGGAGTCGAGATCATGGGATCTTAGGGACCGAGTGCCTATCGTTTTTATAAGGAAATAGCCAAGCAATTGATCTCCACTTCCAAAACGTAGAAGGCTGGTTTATATTTTGGTCAATACAAAATTGTTTTCAAAGTTTTGGCAAAGATCTCTTTAAAGTTCTGAGTGCCATAAGTTTACAAATTTGCTCAACCAGCCGTGATAGTGATTCAAACCCTCAGAAAAGTATTTTTTGATTACAATGATGTGAGTTGGGATGTAGCTGCACTACTCAGGCGCGCCCGTAACATATCGCGTCATCCTTTTTTTACTTAAATTTCCTGTCACGTAATACTGCATCTTAACAACGCTTGGTAAAAAAAGCAATAAAATCTTTCGTGCCTAGTTTTCGCGTTTCTATAATCTTTAAATACTTAAAGTTCAGACTATATTTTTCAACTTTCGCCTGCGAACGTTTGGGTTGTGGAATTAGTTCCCTGCCAAAGTTTTTTTTCCAAGGACCATACTGTATATGGTATTCTTCAAGAAAGAAGTTATTAGATTTCTGAAGTGTCGGCAACGCGCGACCCTTGGGGTTGCAAGCGTCCATAGGCTACGGTAACCGTTTACCATCAAGCGGACCGTTAGCTTATTTGCCACCTCAGTGGTATAAAAAAAAAACATTTGTCAATTTTTCGTTTGCATCTAAATACGTTTACTGTTGTCCGTTTAAATGTATAATAAGGTCAAATAAGATACCCACCTACCTGCAATAATAAATTCATAACTGTTTAATATTTATCAGATTTTAGCGTTAATTTATTCAAGTTGCCTAGATGTTGAACGGGTTAAGGCGAGATTAATGCATCTAGTTTTATTCGGGACGGAAGTTGCAGGGTTGGCAGGGTTGAAATAAATTTAAAATTGATCATTGATTAATATATCAGGTATTGATATTGACTTGTTTGCTGGGTTTACATTTGTATCTTCACTTGGTTTATCACCAGAAAGGGTAACCAGTGGCTGGACACACACGTATACACAATCTCGTTTCACCAGCCACTTTAGTCCCGCAATCCTATAGCCGGAACTCTCGTCCGTCGTTACCCATAGGATTTGAGTTTTCTCATTGCACAAAGTGGTGGAACTTTCGTACAATCATTTTTGACCTTACAAAATTCCCATACAAAAAAGCACTTCAAGGTTTCCCGAATTATAACAACTTTGTACGAACATTTGAAAAAAAATTAGCCACAACTGTTCCAACGTACAGCATTTAATTATGGCAGAGTGGTTAAGTCCATAATAAAAGAACGTTTGTATGAATGGTAAATGGTAAATATAAGCATAATATTCTAAAAGGTAAACGCAACTTTTGGTTTTGCGTTGTGTTAATGCTCATTTAAATAAATAAATAATAATAAATATTTTTTGGCATTACACAGCGCCATCTGGTCCCAAACTACGCAAATCTTGTACTATGGATTCCAAACAACTGATACAAATACATAAATACGTATACTTTTTGTAAATACATACATATTACACATAGAAAACACCCAGTCTCAAGACAAACACAAATAATAATCAATGTTTATGGTTTGTCTTGCGCGGAAATCGAACCCACGCCCCTCGATTCAGCAGTCGGGTCATTACTCACTGAGCCACGGAGCCGACTATTATATTATTGGAGTAATAATGGGCATTAGATTATAAGTTAACAAACTTTTTAATACAAGTACCTACTTATAAGCACGTTTGACGTATAGCAGGAATTATACGTTAAACGTGCTATTTGTATTATATTTTGACTGAAGATGTTAAGTAAGTACTAAATAATTAATAATAATAAATAAATAAATAATAATAAACTTTAAAAGAGAATATAAAAAAAATTTTGCAATTGAAAAATTTGTTTTTAAATTTATGTTATGGATTATTAAAGTATGATCGTAGATCAAAACAATTAAAGTTGGATATATAGTCAATTATTTATGTACAAATTTGTAACACAAAGCTGCCACTTTGAATTAGTGCTAAGTACTAGGATATCATCAAATAAAAAAAACATGCTTGGAAGTCAAGAAAAGACGACCTTATTTCAAACCAGCGACACGGAATGTTTTGCAAGACACTGTACGATCACTGAAGCTTACTCTGCACTGACAGGCATCACGACTGCAAACTTATTAATAACCTCGAGAGGCAACAGAAGAAAAAATGATTGAAAAGACAGATTCTGTTGATAGTTTTACATAGATGGTAGCGCCTTTCTTAGGTGAAGGCATAATTTGTCAGGTTGTAGATGGAAAACGTACAACAGTCGGCAAACGTTGCTTGCCTTGAAGCTGTCTCAATCCACCGTATATATGTATGTATAACAAGAAAAGTATATCTAGATGTTGTGCATATACTTTAAAGTCCGCAACTTTTAAAGTTTTATTTATTTTGGCTTAAATGTAATTTGCAAATGCTTTTTAGAATTATTTTGGATGATCTTTTAGTAAGCCTATAACAAAGTCTAGGTACAATCATATTGTTAATATAAAGCTATGAATAAATGAAGGTTTTTCAAAAGCAAATTAAAACTTTTAATACTTATAAAGGGTGTTACGTACTATTTATAATATTTTTTGTAAAATTTGACAGGGTTTTTTTTTGAGGATGTTGCGTCGCCATATTAAAATGCTTTGAACTTACGCGACACTAGCGACAGACACCGGGTCAGAATTGACTTATAGAAGAAATCCATAATTAATATTACAAATGCAAATGTCAGTTTGTTGGTTTTTTTTTTTTTTAGCGTCGCAACGGAGTATCAAATTGGGCTGAAATGTAACACAGGGATAGTTGAAAATACGAAAAAAAGATATACACCTCTTTTTTATACCCAAAAATTCCAATGTTCCCGCAGGAATAACTATAAATTAATTCCACGTGGACAAACTATAACTTGCTATAACAAACTTAATTCCTTCCTGACTATATTAGGGAGTTGCCGTAGGAATCCCACTTTGCTGACCGTACTAAGCGCGGCTACAGCTGCGGGCAAAAGCTAGTTTGTCTGTATATTCAAAGTAACCAAGTAAAACCGGGATATATTACCCAATGTTTATGAATTTATTACACAAGACGTGTTTAATTACAGGAAATCTACTAACACTTTGACATTTTTCATTTACAATACATACATAATTACTCACACTTACAAAAAGACACGATAAATAAGTTTCTTGCAGCAGAATGTATGGTTAGCAAAAACATTTAAAATAAAATAGTTTTCCTTTTAAATGACCTCACATTGGCAAGGATAAATATCATTTGCGCCAATTATAAGTTGCGCCAATATGAACAGCTCCTATGATACGTAAGTCAACTTTTTAATTCTGCTATCTACTGCATCGTCACGAATCTCGGACTCGGGGCGCTTCCCTTTCTCTACGTACTTTTAGCACTTTAGTTACAATTATGAATATGTGCCAGCTGTTTGACGTCCGACGGCCAAAGTCATAGTGAAATAGATAAAAAAGTAGTGACTTCATTGCTATCGCTACTTAGTTTCCCTCTGATAAAATGCATATCTAGGTTGAAGTGACTCGATGCTGAGTGAGTCAGACTGGAACTTAGCTATAAGATATTATCTACTTACCTATATATAGCTTGAACTACCTTTTAGATGCTTAAAATGATATAAGTTAGTTTAAAGCTTACAAATTTAATGAAAATATGTATCATTTGTAGTCTACAGTGCTCCTGTTAATAACATACTGTTAATTATTTAGTTATGTATAGGTAGTTAATTAACGCAAAGTCAAATTGACAAAGTTTCTAAACGTAAAGCTTAAAAAAACTGTAATCCACGTTAAATGTTTCCACATAGACGAACTATAGCAAACTTCCTTAATAAATGTAATAATTGCAGTACCTAGGTATCCCAGGTCGATAACTGATATGGGCGCGAGCGAAGCCGCTGGCAAAAGCTAGTCGTACAATGAAACCATTGGCTCTTAAATTTCAAACATTTCAAAACTTTCAACGTCAACTTGAATTTTAGTGTAACACCTTTGCTATATAAATATCTTAATTTGTATCTATCTAACTGATTAGGTACTGCCTTTGAGACATATCTTCAATCCCATCAGCCAAGGGGCAGGCAGTATTTTGACTCGGAGTCAGCGATGCGTGACGGTTTTTGTGCGGACTCTGACATTTCCGCCTGTCATGTCATAGCGTCATCGAAATGACTGACGAACATGACGTAGGGTCAGCAACAAAAATATTATTAATTTGTTATTACGTCACACAAATTTCTGCAATATACTACAGCTTCCTCCATGTTACGCTTTTTGTTAATATTTATATGAATATTTGTTTTTGTCAAATATAAAATGTAGGGTTTTAGAAAGTTTTGCATGGGGTCAGGCAGCATTGTGACGTGCAGACAGCAAAATTCGGCTACATATATAAAATAAAAAAAAACCGGTTTCATATTTATTATGATATAAAATGTGGGTAAATACCCACTATAGTATATATACTATATATCCATTATATTATGGTACTATTACCATAGTCCCATTTTCGTATTTAGTAATCTTAAGGTTATCTACCTGGAAATAGTAAATACTCTTATCATCTACGTTTAACCAGTAAGCAAAACATATTATATGCTACTCATTTGTAATTGTAATAAATATAAAAGTTTGTAATTTTTTATTATCAATATCAATCAAGCCGTAACGGGGCATCCATGGAGCTGTAATTTGGCACAGAGATAGTCAAAGAGACGGAAAGGACAAATTCTACTTTTTATCCTGAAACATTCAATCTTTTTCGCAGAAATAACTTTAACAGAATTCCGCTTGACTGAAGTATAGCTGCTGCAGCTAGTATAGTAACAAAAGCAAGTTTAAAATGATATCAAAAAATGCTACATACAATCTCTACATTTAAACTATTATCGTTTATACTGCAGTTGTGCTTGCCCTTAAGAGGATATAATTCGCGGTGCCTCGCAGCGGGTTTCATACAAACGAATTTTTCACTTATTATTGACACTTGTTGATCAAAAACCAAGAAATTTTAAAGACATATTCTAGTAATAAATATTAGGTCTGCAGTGTGCCAGTTTTCTATAAAATTGTAGTTCAAAAGTTATACAGGATTCTAGTTTTTCATACAAATGGTTTTAAAAAAGATTTCTAGTTAATATAACGTTTTACAAGATTTTGGAAACCTGACCAGACCTAGGTATTCGGCTTGTATATGACTAAGAAATTTCACAGAGATTGATCAGTAAATGCCAAAAACGAATGAAAAATTCGTTTGTCTGAAGCCCGCTGCGAGGCATCGCGAAGTGTATACTCTTAAGGAGTTTTGTTAATAGGTGAGTAGTAAAATAGGTATTGTATCGGTTGTTTTTCGTAATATAATACCGTATTTTTAATTTCTACATACATTACTGCAGTGCGCTGACTTGAAGGTGGCGACTTGCGTTGGTTACCTATTTATAAATAATTCATTTTCACCTGTCATTTCATAATGTCGAACAAGACGTAGGGTTAGAAAAAAAATCTTGAAAATTAGTGTAATATTTTTTTTAAACCTGCACGTGACTTAAGTAAATAAATAAATCTACCACATGTTAAGTCATTTAAGCCGACTACAGTAAAAAGAGGTTCTCAATATGTTTTTTATCCAAGATAATTCACAATTGTACACCTTTACTATCCCGATGCATAAGATAGAAAGGAAGGCAGAAAGATATAATTACTACTATTATACATTTATCCCTGCACAAAAAAAACACAGGTCTACGCAAACGTGGTCAAAGACTCTAACTATATTTCTAGAAAAAACAGTTTTCATTTTAATAAATATGTGAAAAAAAATAACAGTAGAAACAGATTTTAACAAATATTTATTGGTTTAAAATACTAAGACACATATAATATAATACTAGACTAGATATAATAAATTGCCAGCACGTCTCAATCAATGTGTAAAAGAGACATAAGCACAAATGAAAAGTAGTAAAAACGGGTACAAAACTGCATGTTTTCCCTTGGCATCGCGCGCTGGTTCGGCCGGTTTTTATGAGCTTTCCTACCTACTAAATCATGCAGCGAAACGAGTATGGTGACCACGAGTTTCTTTTTAATGTTAGACTTAGGGTACTTATTATTTTTCAAACCGCAGCTGGCATGTTCTTCTTTTATATAATTGGAAAAAAAAACCTTATTATGTCTATTATTTAAAGTAGTTACATCGTAATTATATAAAACCCGCCAAGTGCGAGTTAGACTCCAGACAACATTTAAGTGATTTACAAACAAAAACAAAAAAAAAGTGTGCCGCTTAGCGGTTACCCATCCAAGTATTCACCAAGCCCGACGTTGCTTAACTTTGAATAGCGTTTCCATCAAACAAATGTGGTACGGTTGCTCTTAATGATAAGCTAGATAGCGCTGTACCGGTTATTTAAAATAGTAATGGCTTGAGCCCGTCTAACACTTGCCAGATTTTAATTATTTGTTATTATACTTTAGAGTTTACACTATTTTTCAAAAGCAAAAAAAAGGAAATTTGTTTCTTGTATAGTGACCCCCCTTAAATTTTAACTTTTTATTATTTGTTAGATAATTAAGATAGTTTGTTATGTTGTAACTAATTTTTTCTTAGATTTTTTTTTTTCTATCTTATAATATTTTTTTTCATTTGCAAATGTAGACGCCGTATTGTTAATGATATTTCTGACTTTATTGCAACCGGGTGCAATTAGGACTGCATATTTAGATTTTTTTTAGTGCATAATAGATAATGAAACTGAAGTTAAAATTCAGGTGGCAGTCTATCCAGCACGGGAACGTCCCAAAATTCTGCTAGCATGCATGGTCTCCGCTGTGGAACCCGTCTCAACGGTCATCTTTTCTGCGACACATTTGTTTCTTTAGCTTGCTAACCAACTGTTTCTTTAGCTTGTTAACCAACGGTTTCTTTAGCTTGCTAATTATTTAAGTCACATGATTTGATAATGATTTATTATACTACATCTATCTCTGAAGGTTACCCAGAGATATAATAAACATCAACTGTATCTGCTTGTATACAATGCGTGTAACAGCCCCGTTTCATCAATGGTATTCCGACCTCATTATTTAGTCGTATGTCATTTCGAGTTATAGCATTCGTGGCCCAATTACATAAGGAAGCTATATCCGTGTTAAGTTAAGTCACGTCAGGCGTGGTCGGTACCTGAATGGGTGACCACCTATATACCTATATAGTGGCGCATTTTTTCGAGATCCTTCGCGTCGGCCCTAATTATTGTTATATTACGCAAGTCTTTAGCCAAGTAAGAGGCTTTATGTCTAGGAAAATCTGACAATTTAGTGGCCACTAGCTCGACAAGTTCTGCCGCACTAGGCCAGCGGGGTTCCTTAAAGAGAAACTGGTGCCCCTGCAGTGGATCGTATCACGGCTGAGGCAATTATAATGACGTAATAAATATCACCAGAGACCGCATTTGTTAACACCTTTTAAGATACAAAGCCATGGTCACCATACCGGCTCTATCCCAAGATTACCATACAATAGAGCTCACCTCGCACGTCCTTGGCTTCACTCAACGTTATCTCATTACCTTCCTATTTTAAAGTAGGTAATGCAGAATACACACTTCTTCTTGTAAACTACATTTCTTCTTAAGACTTCAAAATGCATTGCCGCCTTAGTTGACTATTTTGATGCAAACGTGTATTTGATTGTTCACTGCAATACACTTCGAAATATATAGATAGATCGCATTCAGGATTCAAACAAAACCGTTTATCCTAATCGATAGATTCCCATGTCAATAGGTTTTCTATGAGGTGTTTGGATTTTTTCACTAAAAGGCTACACGGATTTGATTGTAAATTAGCAAACAGATAGTGTGACTACCTACTTGCTGTCTGGATCGAGTGTTTCCATAGAAATTGGTATTTTTGCGGGCGAAACCGTGGGAGACGCTGGTACATAAATAAAGTTAATCAAAAATGACATCTCGTCGGCTTTGAACCCTAGACCAACCCGTCTGATGCAGTTGAGTTATAGTGGTTATTAAACAGTATCGCAATCGGTCGTTTGATGTATTTTATATGAAAAGGTGTGTTCTTCTTTTGACCTTCGATTTATATCTTTCTACTGTTGGCATACATGCCCCTGACTAGTTAGTATAGGGTTACTAAAGTATGTTTTACAAAAATACAGTATATATTTCAATAAAGGAAATAAACAGTGTTTATGAGAGGAGACTGTACTTTATTTTTTGATTTTTAGAGCTTTCTATCTGATTCGCATTAATGTTCCTTTCGATCAGTCACTTAACGTTTATCTATTACAGTAAAGCCAGTTTTGTGAATGTCGAGGTTGTAGATATAGGTATACGATTAGATAAAACAGGTATAAGGTATACTTTATTGATGTTTTTAATTTTGTCATGCTTTCACTGCAATTATGGCAATACAGTAGTTTGAATACTCTTTTTTCAATAAACGGTATAAAGAGGACTATAAAGTACAATTCCGTTTTTACCAGTATAATTTGGCAACCCTACTACATACATCTAAATTTTGAATATTTTTTGTTCAATTAGAATTATACGTATGAGGTTTTGTGCAATTTCGAAAACTATAAGGTCGGTTTCTTAAAATAAATAGATTAAATTCTAAAAATAAATAGACGTACAGAGGATTCTCTGTGAGGACACACAAATTACCTAACAAATTGCAATGAAATATACGTAGGCATAGCATAAAAAAGCCAGGGCTTAGGAATTCACTATGCGTCCCTCACAGCATGCTAAAAACGTATTTCCCATTTATTTTTTTAAATGAACTACAAAAAAAAATTAAGATTAGGGTCATGTCCACAAAATTTTACAGTGATCAGAATAAGAAACAGAGTTCATTTTGTCCCGGAAAACCTTTTTTTATTTGCATCACGCAAATGCATTTAACACGCGGTCATCAGCCTTTATAATATACAAAACTATTATTGTTTTCGTTCAATTCACTGCAAAAGGTGTGTATAATCACCATTATTATAAGTTGCAAACACGTAGTTACAAGTGGAACATACCTCGTGTCTAAACAACTCTAACATCCTGCCCGACTTGTTCTTGTGACTCATTTATTTAGCTACCTACATATTTTTACATAATAATTAGTTTTACACTTACTTTTTAAGAGAATAAAGTTTCATTTTAAATAACTATTAAAATATTAGGTAGCATCGAGTTATGTAGCAAAGCGAGTCATGTAGGTGACATTGATTGTTACTTTCATTGCTTTGGATCTTCGGCGAATTTTTTTAATGGATTTTATGATGCCAAGAAAAAGCTCTCCATAGCTCTCTTAAGCTTTATAGCTCTTACCATAGCTACTTGAATCTATCTATATATACCATAGATAAATTTCTTTATAGCTGTGCTTAATTATCCGTGGTCTTCAGAGCAGACAGAGGCTACGACAGATATGACCTGCTCACCGCTACTTCAGCTTGCTTATTCTGTGACAAAGGGCATTTGTCCTGGAAGTTCCTAGCTACGCCTATGAGCGTATAGTGTATGTTTATGATCATCAACAACTTTAAAAGAAGCGCTCTCAAAATCAACCGTGTGGGGCACGGGAGTAATATCCTTACAAACCGATATAAGTAATGTTTTATTTTAGTATTTAATTTCTATTGTCTCGTTTATTAATTAACGCATAGGTATTTTACAGTATTATTTTATAGATAGAAAGATAGAAAGAGAAACTATTAGTTTTAATTACTTCTTGGTAATTATAAATTCTCGTCGTAGCTAGAAACTTTAGTAAAAGTTTGTTAATTTGACGAAAGTTGTTAGCTGAAAGTTTCTTCCCAAATTATAGTAAAATTTCATGAGGAGTCTAGAATTAAGCTTTTTTGAAGGTTCTGTAGAAGAATATGAAAGAAGGTTTTGAAGTTTGCGACCGCGATATGGAAAAAGTTGACAGACACCTTAGTGAGACTTTATTAACAGAGTGAAAAACAATCCTACGGCCTGACTGATGTTAAGGGATCACCTTAGGCTTTGGATGATAATTATTTCAAAGTTCCCTCCCTTCATGAAAAACTTTATGCTGCAGTCCCTGAATAACTACTAAGCACGGAGATCATTCCACAACTGAAGCGTTCGCAGGAGGAAGCACATCTGTAACCGAAAAGTTACTGACCATTAAGGTTCTAATTATGAGGTATGAGGATCCGCTCCCTGCCCATGGAGAGCATTGCAATGGTAGAGAGTAGCTTTTACTTTAATAACTAATTAGGTCTAAATAAATATTCAGGTTAGTACCAACGGGTTCAAAAGTTTTCGCTAAGTAATTGTACCTATCTATATATATATATTCTTATTCTGGAGAAAGATGGTCTTTACAAAAATATACATGTCATGCATATCGGTGGCGCCACCTGCCGGTAGTTCGTTAGTATTTTACTGCTGAGTAAACTGGATCAGGTACGCTTGTTGTCAAAAGTGATAAAGAGAATATTTTTTAACTCTACCACCACTATAGATATTTATATAGATTTCTGCATTCAATTGGCTTTAGTAAAGTAAGTTTATTTAATTAAAAACTACCATGCACATCGACTTAATGAAAATATTACTAGACAAACCATTTTTAAGTAGCTGTGGCCCTATAATAATATAAAACTTTTTATGTGATCACTTTCGGATAGGATTAAAAATAATCTATATGTTTACTTAAGGCCTGTGTTATTTGTGTGCCAATTTTTAACAAAAATCTGCTTATTTTGAAAAAATGTGTAGAATAAGTTGATAGTTAGGACCTTCATTGCTTATTAATTCTACACATTTTTATTCATTAAAACGTAAATTAAATGGATCATGCACATCACAGTCATCTCGGAACCAGATGGTTTTTGTTGACTTGAATAAGGGGGCTGTTCTTTGTGCTCTACATCGCTGGACATCAAAATATAAATATTAAAAGAATTTTCCTTTTCATAAATTGATATTAATTTTATGTATACTATATTTTATGTTATATTTTATGTTTAAGGCAAATACATTCTATAGTTTTGTTTAATCCCTAGTGAAAAATTAATAATTAATGTGTTTTTTTGCAAAAGAAGACGCTCTTAGCTTTTCTTCGTGAAGGTACTGGTCGCTTCTTGTTCGTAGAAATACCGTACGTTCTATGGTTTTGTTCACATGTGCGGGAGCTCTTTATCTCTAAATTAATGTACTGCGCCTCGAGCGTCAGGCGCAATTATAATAAAATCTACAGAACCTTTTTTTTTGTTTTAAAACTCAGCGTAAAAGAAGTACATTTAATATTAATTGCATACTACAATAGAAATTCCACGAGGACCAAAAATCTTTAGAAAATTAACAAAATTATAATTAAAATAAAACCTATACTATTGAGGGCTTTGTTTACGTGTAATAGTATGAAGGAACCACACAATAGCCTCTATATATCGAGTAGCTAAAATAGAGACATTTATGGTTATCGTTGGAGTGGGCCTCCACTAAGGCATTATTATTTTTAATCAAACACTTCAAATATTTAATAATACCTTTAATATATTTGAAATTATGACTAATATATCTATCTGTAACTCACTGACTGGCTGACTGACTGACTGACTAATATATCAACTCTCAGCCTATACTATGAGTCTAAACTAGGGTCTAGAGACTTGAAATGCATAGAAGTTATTGTTATAATGTAGGGGTAGATGAACACTAAGAAGGATTTTGCCAAATTTGCTCTCTAAGGTAAAATGAAGGTTGGAAGTTTGTATGGAAATTCGTCGTGCCACATCATATCAATGTCTCTTTAGTAACCACTTTAGACCTGCGTGACAGGTTGTAAGTCCGTCGCCACAATACGCTTTTGATAGCAATGTTTCTGAGCCAAGATGGCTTTATTGTGTCCCATTGCATAAATAAATGCCAGCTTTTTAGGAATAAGTGTCAATATGGTAGACCAGAGATAGAATTTGATTATAGGTATAGAAGTAAGTAAGTCAGTATTAGACACGGTAGAAAATAAGTTAAAAATTTAGATTGATGATTATCACTGTTTTCGGATATTTTTTTAAAATTACACCTACACAGTTAAAAGATTTCAAGAGTTAAAAGAGAGTTAGATGTTTTTTAAAAGTCCATGAGGACAAAGTCGCAAAAATAAATGCGTGTACACATAAATTTTGTTATGGTAAGATCATTAAAAATTTAGATTACACTAGCTTTTGCCAGCGGTTTCACTCGCGCTAAATTCGGTTATCGGTGTAGGATTTCAACGCCAACTCCTGAATTATAGAAAAATAAACTACGTACACTTGACGTTTCCAAGTAGCCTATGCCCTTTCCTGGCACTCAAACTATCTCCATGTCAAAATTGCCAGCGGTTTCACCCGCCCTGAATTTTGGTTATAGGTGTAGGGTTTCAACGGCAACTCCACTATTATAAAAAAAATAACTTACACTTGACGTTTTCAAGTATCCTATGTACTGTCCCGGGACTCAGACTATCTCCATGTCAATTTTATCTTAATCCGTACTGTGGTTTAAGAGTGAAGAGGTAACAGACAGACAGACAGACAGAGTTACTTTCGGATGTATAATATTTGTATAAATTATTCGGTTATGTCCATAAAAAACTGATACGTGTATATTATGAGTAAAAAAACTACTAATGAAGTTCATATAAAAACTTTTTATTTTATTTTATTTTATTTATTTATTTATTTTATCGTTTTTTTTAGGTAGCCAACAAATACTTTTATCTTATTAGCCAAAAACCAAACTAATACTTAGATAATGGGTATGAGTTTCCAAATTTTTCAAATAACAACTAGGATGACCTTAACTTATATATACATATCTACTAAATGTGCGTTTACTTTTTGATTTGTTTGTCACTCCTTTATGTATCGTAACAGAGCGATGAAAGTGTTAGAAAGAAGACGAAGTTGGTATTGACTTATGTAGGTCTCAACCACTTCTTTTTATCCCTATCAAATATATACTTTTTTTTACGGGTCTAATAAGTAAACAAATATGAATAGGTGTATCATTTAATTTAAATTAATCCGCCCTAAATTATTTAGCGACAAATTAGTTAATTAAGTAAATGGGTCTAACTAAATTAACTATAAATAAATAGATAACCAGTGTCTTCATCGCAAACAGTTAAGGCAACTGTGTCGTTAATTTAAAGTTAATCGTTAACAATTGACAACAATTTTCCAATTCCGTCTCGTTCTTTTGTCAATAGAATTTTATAGACTATCAGGATATTTCTTTACTTGAAATTTTTAGTTCAATTTAATACAGACTATATTTTACTGCGTGTTAAAGATACAACATTTACATGTTTATGTCTCGTTTATGTAGATAGTCTCAGTTTTTAATTATATTTGTAATTTAAGAAATCCTTTGTTATCGTTAGCAGTATGCCAAAAATGTTGTAGTGCGTCGGAACGAAAATACGGATTGAAAAATAAAAAATAGTCGATTTTGAAAAATATAGACATTGAAACAGTTGTCGCAAGCATTAAAAATAACCTATCATGTTTTTTTTCTATAATGATGTAAGATCTGTTTTTAGACATCCGAAGGTGAGGGGCGGAAATTTATTAAACATTTTTAGTTTAGGTGTTTAACTTGAAATTGTAATTGTTTTAGGATTGTTTAAGTTAGGTTGCTTTTCAAACGATGCCCCTCGCGATATGTTAATTTAATAATTAACTTAGTTAAAAATATCTAACATGTTCTGTCTATGTTATGCCAAATTTGAATAATATTCGTTACTATGTTTTCAAACAAACCTTTTTTGACATACGGATCTTATATGGCTTCCGTTTTCTCTTTTAAGGTAAAGAGCTCTAAAAACAGCAACATAGAAGTAATATGCATATAAATTAATAACCATATACAACTTCTTTATATAGTCCATGTACCTATATAACAAAAAAAATTATAATTTGAAGCAGTATCTTTGCCGTCGCCAGTGACTCACAAAGCCTTTGTACAAGGCTTCAAACCAAGAACAAAAAGACAGAAGCCGTGCCACTTTAACGGAAGCCGATATATATATTTTTTATCTTTTTTTCTTCAAGACAATTGTTCTTAAACCGCAAAGTCATGACATTTGACGAGCGGCCATTGGTTGACGGTTAGAGTTTGACAGCCAATCACAGACGTGATTTCAAAATTCGAAAGTCATCTTTATTAACATTTGAGATAGTGACTGTGCACTTTGTCGCAGGAGCTACCATTCACTTATATGCAGCTCTATTGTACTCTTACATAACTGTTTGAGAGAAAATTTACCCTAAAAAGGCGTGATTCTTCCTAGACTTTAAGTAAAAAAAATATGTACCTATATATGATAACTTGCAAAGTCATATACATTACAACAGAT
This sequence comes from Apoda limacodes, assembly GCA_946406115.1. NCBI lineage: Eukaryota > Metazoa > Arthropoda > Insecta > Lepidoptera > Limacodidae > Apoda > Apoda limacodes. The sequence goes on from OX291540.1 coordinate 48,610,972, forward strand.
AGCAAAGAATATAACAAATTTTCTTCTCATGTACATTTGACTTAAATACTTGGTACAAAAAATATCAGTAGGTAAATCCTACAGTACTACACGTTTAGGTTTTTTTATACCCCTAAGGTGGCAATCAAGTTTGCGGCCCGCCTCATAGTAAGCAGTTACCGCAGCCTATGGACGCTTGCAACACCTGGGACATCACTCGCGCTTTGCCGACCCTTCAAAAATCTAATAACTTCTTTGTTAGGGAACCCCATATTGTAGTCCTTAGTAATTTATACATCAGGGTTCCATATATAGTATTTTATGTCAATTCCTCCGTAAGTATATGTCCCAAATTCCGTCAGCCTCGATTTTCATAAAATAAAGTAAGATGTTTTCTGTCAACAAAGTCTAGCGCAGGTTTTACATAGGTTTTTAATACAATACGCATGTCACACAAAACGCATTTAAACAAAAAATCAAAACAGGTATCTACCAAAATTATTCACATTCTTAATTTTAGTCATTCGTCACAGGGCTTTATTGTGGCCTTATTCTGAAGAAATAGGTATGAATTAAGGCCCCGCCTGGCGCTTGGAACCGTGACGCTCACTGCCATCCATCATAATTTCATTCGGTTCCGACGTGGAATGACGTGACGTTACCAATGCTTACAAATGAGATATTTTTTTACACAACTTACGTAGTAACATGTTGTACAACGCAGTGGGACACAAAGTCGAAGTGAAAGGAGTTTTTAACAATTATTTTTAGTATCGTTTCTTATGTTATTTATACTTTACAGATTAAAAACATGCAGGTAAGTAAATTCTATATGCCGTGACTGCGTTAGTATATGTCATATTGAGGGTTCTGGACACAAAAGGCTATTTCGTTTTGTAGCTGATCCTTTTTTTAAAATTGGGTGTTATTGTGACAACGCTACCCATCTGTCATACAATTATGATAATTTTAATCAAATCAAGTAAATTCATATACATTAAACTACAATTCCTTATTAAGCCCAAGAACAAAAACAGTTATACTGAACATTTTAATTTTAGGACTAACCATATTATATCTACAAAATGATATTCATTTCATATTTATGTATACTAATATTATAAATGCGAAAGTTACTCTATTCGCCTGTCTATCTATCTGATTGTCAGTTACATCTTTACGCTTAAACTGCTGAATCGATTTTGATGGAATTTGGTGTGGAGATAGTTTAAGTCCCGAGAAAGAACATAGACTACATGAAAACGTCAAGTGTGAGTCGGTTGTTTTTACCACCGATAATCGAATTATATGTATAACAAAAACAGGGCGAGTGGAACCGACGTCAAAAGCTAGTTTATCATATTTGAAAGTAAAATTTAAATGGTAAGGTACTAGTTAAAGTGGGTAGTAAGTACCTTTGTGATTTGAAAACTAGTTAAAGAATGTGCCAATAAAAGTAATCATGTAAGTATTTTAATGATTAATGATTAAATTACCAGAAAAACATAAGTAATATTAAGTAAAGTTAGTTTATGTTTACAAGATTTGCATATAGATTTTGAGTCAGGTTTAGGTGCGTTTTGTTGACTGCTTCATTGCGTTCAATGTCATAATCCTGCCAAGTTAAAAAGTCATAAATTCCGTATAACACAGTACAAATCTTGGTTCATTCTCTTTGGTAGGATTACCGCATTATGTACATTATGTCGGTCAACAAAACGCCACTTATATTGTTTTGTTTTAGTTTGCTCCATTTTGTAAACTTAACGATTATTATCAGAAATGGTAATATAGTCATATCAATAGCTTTCTCTGCGCGACTTTACCCGCACTAATTCGGTTAACGACGTGGGCATCCTACGGGAACTCCTTGATTAGGATATAAGCTTATGGGCTGAGACTACTTTAGAGTCTCGACCCAAAAACCCGGTAGAGCAGTTATGGCTGCATTAGCCAAACTAGTAGTCATACGGAAAAAAATAGGTAGGTATAAGTAAGAAAGTATTCTGTTGCAAGTTGTAGCTATGCATCTCCCCGTAAAGAGAAGTTTTATAAAAAAAACTAAAATATATCAATAATATTATTTGCAATTGAAACTCGATATACCAATTTTCGTGGTTTTATGTAAACCCCTCCTTAAAAATGATCTTCCTTCTTAATTCCTGATCGACAACTAAAGAGATATTTACAATAACGTTATTAAAGGAACTGGCAATTTGTCTTATAAAACAGTCAGTCGGTCACTCAAGGCAAATATTATTATAGTACGTATTGTTATTTGTATGTATATATATGTTTGTTTGTGACTGTACGTATACCTATCCTTCAAATCTGTGATTTAAAAATATATTTTTTTATATAAATACAGCATGAATTAAGATGAAGATTTATTGCTAAAGCTTTTTCGAAATTTTACTTTATCTAAATTAAGTAACTTAAGTCATAGTCAAAGTCATTTTTTTTTATTCAAATTAGATTTTAGCAAAAAACCTAACTTTTGAATCGTCAAAGTTTTGAAATACTATTTTTTGAAACCCCCACCCTCCGGTTCATAATGTTGTTGATTGCTACCGAAAAGAACCCGGCAAGAAACTCGATAGTTATACTCTTTAAAAAAAATCATAAAAAATACAAGTACAATCAATGTTTTTAAAATAAAAAATTTACGCCGTAAAATTATATATTATTCCCATTTTAATTTGGTTTACCTATACGTCCCGTATTTTAGCATTTTCAGTCCCATGGATTTTTATTATATACATAACCTCAAATGTTGTAATATGCTTACATTACTTACTCCCGAATTATGATAAATGTGAAAGCTTATTAATTTTTACTTTTTATGCGAAAAAAGTTCCCGTGGGGATAATTAAAACCGAATTTCACCTGAACGAACTATATCTACAGCTATAGCTTGCTATGGTAAAGTTCTATAACTACATGGCGGGCGCAGCCGCTGGAAGAAGATAGTACCTCTATATACATAGGAAAGTTTGTTTAATTGTTTTTGCTTAATATGTTACGGAACATCTAATTGATTGACTTTTGGCACGGGAATGCTTGAAATAATGAAAAAGGTTAGGTATAGATTTTTTTCCCGACCGAGGGAGGGAGTAGATTTTCCGCGGGGCATTATTATTTTTAAATTAGCAAATTAGCAAAGACATCAGCTGATTTTTGGAACAAGAGGACAGATTAACATAAAACACTTTTTTTTCATTAATCAATGTCTAAAAATCATGCTCAGCGCAAGTGAAGCTGCGGGAAAAATCTAGTTTTCATAAAATCTATTTATATTTGGCAGACCTCTCAACATAGGAACACCGATGAGTTTTATAAATCAATTCAACCGTTGAATAATAATTTGATTTGAATGTAATAATATTAATATTGATTAATAAAATATGGCCAAATAAAGACGTAAGAACTTTAAACGATTCTAAGAAGTTAAACATAAAATAAATCGGATACGGTGTTTATAGAAAGAGATTTATAAAGACATGTTTGTATTTTTTTTTATACTGGTAAGAATAAGGCCCAATGTTGATTGAAAACATAATTTTTCTGTGGCAATATTGATTTGTTTAAGGCGAAGACATTAAAAGAAAAATACAGTCAATGCCATTTGGGATAGAAAAACTTTTAATTAATGATTCATACCACAAAAAATTGTGATTTAAAATATTGGTTTTCGATTTAGATACACATTCATAGGACTTAAATTTTTTATACTTGTCTTTTGATACTCGTATCTTATTTTAACAATCGTTAATAATAATATAATCGTTAATACTGCATAACAAACTTTCTAAACTATTAATTTTTCTGAAGAATTGGCTAACGTATAGTGACAAAGCTTTATGAAAATCTATAATACATACACAACCGGAGTTTAATTAGATTCCAATACAAAAATGCGATCAAGGTCATTTGCCTAGATAATCACCTTAACATGATTAGCTTTTTCTAATTATTAAAACTGAGAGGCGTAACCGGTAATGTTCTGAGTTTATGGGAATCGATGTTACGCCTATTAATCGATTACCTATCGTACGTTCGGATATATTGGAATAACTGTCATCAAATAAAATTTAAAATGTTCTCGGAATACACTCATTTCAATATTTTCTATGACGTAGATAATTAAATTTCTATTAAAATATGTCATTGTTTAGAAAATAATTACATTAGCATATTAAATTAGTTTTTTGTTATTAATTTCTCTTTTTAACAGTAAGTTCCTAATATTGGCATAAATCCTATTACCATTATAGTTTAATTTTATTGCGTGTGAAATTGCTACCAATATAATAAATGTTAATTTACAGTGATTTGTTTCTTTTTTAATCACGTCATGACGTCAAACTTCTAAAAATATTTCACTTTAAATATATTTTTATTTTTACTTTTAGCTTTTCTAAAGGTTATATATTCTTGTATAGTAATTATATTCTATTTGTTAACTTAAAAATCGGCCAAGTGCGTGTCGAACATGCATAAGAGAATACAATCCACGGCGCGAGGAATTCGTCTGTATGGGGCCCGTTATATTCGCGTAAAGAGGCGCCGTGGATCGTATCCCTACTTCTAGGTTAGGGTTCGTAATTCGTAAATTATTTTTTTATTAATTTAGTTACCAAACCGGCTGCTCATATGACACTTTTCTTTAAAAAACATAAAGCAACTTCATCGCCTTACCGTCGGATGCTAATAGACTTTTTTTGACAGCTAAATTCAAAGCAAAAGGATGTACTTAGTTTATGGGTTTATTCCTTACTTCTTAGTTTTGAATTAGGAATATTGTAATTACTTGCTTTTCATCGATCAATTTGGATATTGCAATTTGGTATAATTTTCACGTAAAAATTAGGGCTAAAGTTGAAAATAGCCGTCAGCAACGAGAAATGAGGTAAATGAAGATTAAGACCAATGACAGGCCTGTCAATTATATCAGCCTATGATTGGTTTAAATGTACCTCACCCTACAGTGCTGACCTCTGGCGACCGGTAAAATGTTAGTTCTCATTAAATCGAAAAGCTGAGTAAAAGTAAAACGTCTGAGAGTTCCACCGCTTGTATTCTAAATGATCCCAATTTGTTACCATCGCAACCCTCGCCACCGGCTGTAAATTCATCCTTAGAACCTAAATGTTGCGGCTTTAGAGTTGCTTCCTCCCGCAAACGTTTAGGTTGGGGAATGAGCTCCTTGCCAAGGTTTTTCTTTATGGACCAGGTAGGTTCTGTTGACTTGGTTGCCACCTTAGTGACATAAAATAACATGATTGAGAAACCTCCCCTTTTAAATTTAAGTTAAAAATCAGGGCTTTTTTGACGTACCTATGGGTAGATGTACCTATGAATCTTATAGTGTCTTATAGTATCTTATGTTGATTTTTTATAAGCAAAAATTTTGTGCTAGTTTAATAATAAGTTTTTTTTTACATAAGTACGTACATTACACTGTAGATTATATTTATCAAGCTTAATATTTTATTTTTTATTTAATTTACAGGTTTGAAAAAAGAAGAATTGGAATAAGTAAACGAAAAGAATATTAATTTCTACTACACGGAAATACGCAGTGAAGCATTTCAGTTTTAATAAATATTAAACGAGATTAACAAGAAAACATACTTGACCTTTTAAGCTTAATCTTTTAATCATAGTGTTAGGGAATAGAAAAAACTGACTACAGACTGAGAGATAGACAATTTTTCATTACGGTTCTGTACATTTAAAAATAATGTCTGTAATAATAAATAAATAAATATTCCTGGACATGACACTCAGCGCCATCTGATCTCGTACTAACCAAAGCTTGTACTATGGAAACATACATATCACCTCTACATAGAAAAAACCCAGACTCAAGACAAACAAATGTTCATTACATAAATGTTTGTCTTTTGCGGGATCGAACCCGCAACCCTCGAATCCGCAGTCAGTAGGAACTACAGACCTACGATTTTTTCGCTATTACATCCTATATCTAAGGTAAGAACTGCTATGTTATGACGCAAAAATGACTTTCATTTGTGCTGCGTTTTGACGATTAAATGACGTATGGAAGTCCGGTGTTCAGTCAACCCTACCCTTTGACTTTTTTAAGTACCAAGATGCCATTTTGGATCCCAGCAATACCTACTATAACTTATACTGTATTCCTGCAAAAGGTTATAAAAAAGCTTAGATTTAACTTAAACCGTTAAGGTAATTAACTTAAACTTTAATAATTTATGAAAATAATATTTTCATTTATATGTTTTTATTTATCCATATAATATTTCATTTAAAATATTTATCATCTGAGAATAATATTTTTTTATTATTTAAAAGCATACAGGGTTTAAAACATGCTTCAAACGAGTTTATATGTAGTTATAGCTATTAGAAAAAAATTAGGCTTTAAGTAAAGATTTTTTTTTTATTATATTATAATTGAGAATCATCTCAATTGGACAAGGAACCCTAAAACAACCGTATTTGACGTCACAAATCAAATGAAAACAATGGATAATAAACAACACCTAAAGACAAATGCCTTGATTTATTATCTGTTGTAAAAACGTAAACAAACATTTAGCTGCGCTTGTGTAATTCTTTTGTGTACGTAATAAAGTGTAAATTCTACAACATCAAATGTACTAATTATGTTGTTCTAAGTATAGCATTGTGATTAGATTTGTTTTTGTTAGAAAGAGAAGGTAATAGTCTAGCCTAGCTTTGGTTGCAACTATTTTCCGTTTTTTTCTCTTAATATCTGGAAGCAAACACCAAAGATGTTAGAGTGTTGTGATAAATTTTATCGAGCTATCGATATTAATATTTGTTTCATTTATTTCTAAAGTTTTTTTTTGCTTTAGAATGTTAGAATATTTCATAGGTAACTAACAAATATTTATTATTCAAGGTTCTTGTAATAAATTAGTTAAAATAAAAAAAAAATCTCAGCTGTTTTTGTATTTTATGACTACTCCTACTCCTACTACTCCTAGCCATTATATTATTAAGAAAACAAGTTCTAAGTAGGTTATTATTAATTTTACATAAATAAAAATTGTGTTTGTAAATAATATATACCTATAAATTACAAAGCACAGTTGGAGTTTTCACCCCTTCGTCAGTTTTAGGTAGAAATCTTTTGAATTTCACCTGTCGGTTACTGACAAATTGACGATGACCCTAACCGTACAAAACCAACACTTTGAATATCTGACGTAAAATCATTTGTATATGTGTTTTAGATTTGAACTGAATAACTATGGGTCTTCCTTAAAAAAAATGAACTTAATATATAAATACCGTGACAGTATTAAAAAATTGTCGTTGATATGTTATCGATATATGACATATAAAACAATTTGTACTAGGGCGTCACTAGCTATATCGTTGCGGGCTCATCAAAGTGTGGTGTACAGACAATAACTGAGAAAAGTTAAATTATAATAAAATTAACTTCGTCTTATTTTTTTAACCGTTAGTATTGTAGACTTAAAAACTTATAGACAATACCAAAAACAAACGCGTGAGTTATATTTTTATACATAATTTACATTATATAAAATTATTGCCTTTTTTGTTTAATTGTAGATATAACTGTTAATTTTGTTGTTATTTAAATTTTTTTGAAGTTTAAGATATCTATGTAATATGAAATGATGTGCATACCATCAATTACAAAACAGATTTTTGGTGTCCTGGAACCTAAACTAGGAAAACCTGTATTTTAGGCACCAGGGACTGTTTGACTTGTCACTTTTTAGATAATATATAACTTGAGTAACCTTGGAACCCAAACTTGGTAAACCTGTATCTTAGGAACCAAGGACCCACCGAGTTGTAGTTTTTAATCTAATCTAACTAATACACTAGAAATCAGTTAATTATACTTAATTTAGTGCAGAATGATATGCGATGTATATGTTGAGAGTACTTGAGAGTGGGAAATTTAGGTAAGTTGTATTTTGAGAGCTTTAACTTGTCAGTTTAAACTTGAGCAGGGAATACAACTGGTTGTGATTGAGTATAAAGTATGTGTGATATATTTATGTATGTATGAGTGTAAAGAAGGGATAATATGAATATGAATAAAAGGTACGTTAATATGAATAAGTGGAAGAACATGTCGTGGCAAAGCAATGCGAACATATAATAGTTAAGGCTACTTATAATATTATAAGAAAACTAAGATATAAGGTTTTTGATTATTGTTTGTGTGTAAGATTTAAGTCGAGGTAAATTTTATTGACAAAGGAAAAAGAGTAGAATGATAAAGTTTTAATACAAGAATTGTTGACAAAATGCAACAACGATGGATTTGTGTATTGACGCCATTGATTAAATTATAATATTGAGTATAGTTTAACACTACAGTAGTCTCTATTCATTCCCAAGTCTTTAGTGCAACCGTCTCACGGATGCTCTACCAGTCGGAACGTATATAATAACGATTATTCATTCTATACGGAGACACATGACGAATCAATCTGTTACGTACTAATCCAATCAAGTCATTTCCGAACGAGTGGTGCATTATATCGATACTACATAGTACCTCTCTACGAAGCTGTAATTTTTTTCTCAAGTTGGTACCATTGTGTAAAATGAATAACTAATGCAAAGTTTTGTGTCAATAATACCCAAAGTGACTAGTATAAAATGAAAGTGTACAAAGTTCTTATAGAAAAAAGAAATTTTATTTTAAAGTAATATGTAATTCACGTATGTAATTAGCATGCGTACGAAGCAGTAAAGGTTGGCTAAGATAAAATATATATTTTTCTTAGTTGGAATATAAATTACATAAAAAATTTCAGACCCATCTATAAGTACATAACCTATTAATATTAATGTGTCATAAATAGTTTTAAAATAAAGTATCATTATGTATTGTTGGGTACTAACATAACTAAGATTTTATCGCATAATAATTCCCCAATCTCTAGGTTTATGTCGTTACTTTATATTTTTTAATTCTTGATTGATTTCCTGAAGTTGAAAATTAACATGATACTAAAAATCCTATACTGTCGCCATTATTTCTATTGTAAAAACACTATTACAAAAAATTACCACCTCAAATCGACAGGCTACTATTGCTGACAGATATTTATAAAAAAACGAAACCTTCTTAATTATACACTCAGTAATCTACCACACTAACAGTGATAAAATATTATTACTAAATGTTTCGTTTTGTATTCTTTGCCTTTTAATTTAGAGCATATTTTCAAAGAGCAGTGATTTGAAAATAAAAAGAACATACACATTTACAGTTAATTATTACCCTTGTGACATAATTGCCATGTACTGATTGCGATGTCTGTAGTTCAAAATTTCCTACGTTCTAGTGGTAGTGGTATTTGGAGCACTTACCGTGTAACACTGGTTAAAAAATATAAATCATGCAATAAAAAAAAGAAAACACTTAAAACATATTATATTGCATAAATATAATTAAAAAATACCCGGTCAAGTGCGAGCCTCACTCGCACACCGAGGGTTCCACTAGTGATGTAAAATTATGGTGAATTTTGGATCCTAATATCACTAGAAAGAAAATAACCAGTATTTACCTAAGGAAAACAAATACATATGATTATGTATATTTTTCAGAATTGATTTAAATTGTAAACAAATATCTATTACAAAATAAAGATAAAATTTGGTAAAAAAAAAACTCGTTATTTCAATATTTTTCCAGTCGTCAATTCAATGAAAGAAACGTAATAAATGTTAAACTGCAGAAACCTATTGAAATAGACAGTGGCGTCACTTACCTGAGTTTGGGTTAACCCTAAACTAGCGGCTAGTTCAGCTCTTTCTGGTAAAGCGAGGTACTGGGTCCTCTGGAACCTTCTGTTTAACTGCTGTAGCTGAAGACTGGAGTATATCGTGCGAGGTTTTCTCATCTTCTTGCCTTTGCCATTTACTCGAAGACCAGGGTCGTCGGAGAGACCACATTTTTCTGTGGAAAACAAATTGATTATGTAACTAGCAATAATAGTTTTTATGGGACTGATATTATTTGGCTAAGCCCCATTTATTTTCAAGTTGATAAAAAAACGTGTTTTTAAACTTGGAACACTAGTTTTTCTGCAGCCAAATGGTAAAAAACATAGACGTAGAGAACTGGACAGCGCATTTCGTAGTCAGCTGCGAAAAACTATGGTCGCAAAATGTGACAAAAACGAAGTAAAGCGAAGCTATCTTGTCTCATTGTAACTAGTTTTAATAAACATCAACACACAAAATGGCGGACGTTGATAGAAAGAAAAAAGAGAACGCAGGTTTGCTTTGTCTCTTTATAAAATGTGGCCAGTTTTGTGAGTCAGTTGCGCAGACCATAGGACAGATTATAGGACTTGAAGTCTATGGCAAAAACCAAAACCTTATTATGTCCGTCCGTTCGAGAAAGTCCATTATAGTACATCCCCACTGCAGGGAAACATGCCTCTTGAACTTTATAAGATTAAGTGCAATAAAACACATACCAATATTAGCGTATTTTTTTCAAAGAGGAACTTTATAGAAAATACAACCAAGATAGGGTTGGTCAGAGATATTGCGAACTCCGACTGTCGATGAAGTGGCGGTCTCAACGTTCACTTTTTATCGATGTTTTAGGTTTTCCGACCTATCATTAACATTCTTTGGGTTCGGACTAGACAAGAATCAACTTTTGCAAAAAAATTATGTATTGTTGTCTTTACTGGGAATCGAACTCATGACCAGAGAGGAAGATACCCTGCTACTGAGCTACTACAATAATTTTTTATGTTTGAAAATGAAATCCAGCCGTTTTACTATCTGAGCGTTCTCTACAGCTTGATAAAAGCAGAAAAAGTTTTTCTTTTTCGCAATTAAATACAATTTACGAGAACTGCGGAAGGAAGGGGAAATTTGTGTTAAAAAAAAATTGGATACTGTACAGATGTAGGTCATTAGGATGTAGCCCGCAATATTGGCTATGATGTAATGTTTAATTTAGACAGACATTGAAAGTAACAAAATCCACAGTATTTGAAACACGACACGCAATTTTCGGCCAGAAGTAACACTCCCCTTTAAATAAATCAAGCAGTGCACACAAAACAATAAATCTACAATATAAATATTCAAGCCATACGATGCCTCGTGAAGGCTCGCCATCCATTTTGTAAAATATATGAAAGCCACTCGCTACTTGATAATAGTCAGTGGTAACTTGTAATTACTGCCTTTATATCGCTCCATCGGATCGCCCCAAGACCAACAACCCGACACCCAACTTTTTGGCGCTAAATCTGGCCGCATTGTTGATTCTGAGCGCTTTTTTTAAAAAGTAGTTCTTTCTTTTAAATGAAAATTGACAAAGAGTAGTACATCATAGAACTTTAATTGCCAAAGACGCGTTTATTCGCTTTAGTTCCAATGCCTTTACCTGATGCAATTTTTTTTATTATTATGGAAAACTTTAAAGGTAAAGATATACCTAATGTTTGGATCGCATCGCTTCGCAGTACTAAATGGCTTGAAGTCTGTGTTAATATCTTTGTGGTGTGATAAACGAGCCAGGTTCGCAAACAGTTTTGCATATCGCGATGTAAATGCATCATGTTGAACGAGCAACACCAGGCGTGTTTTCGAAAGCTGCCAGTATTATCCAGAGATATGCATAGAAAACACTTTAGAGTCTTTTTATGGTTTTTAAATCATTTTACATACTTTGCCTTAGCTAACCACCGAATATTCTTGGTATACGTTCCTTTTTATTAATTACTAAACTATACCTATTTGTTTATTAATAAAACTTATTGCCTACTTCTCTTTTGCAATAAGAATATTGTTTACTTGCTTAGAATAAAGAAATTAGAAGCAGGTGCCAAAAAGTACTTAGGTATGGCCTGAAAAAAGAAATCAAGTAATTTCTCAAAGATTATAATTATCACACTGTCCCTACGACCAATGTCACCTATTCATAATTACCAACAATTTACCTCTTTCCGTTCATTGGCCGACTTTCCATGAACAGTTTCCCATGCTTCTCACTTCGTACAAACATAAATAACTAATATAAAAAGTATAGATACGTGTAGATGTCGGCTTGGACAGACAGACGGACGGACGGAACAATGCTGAGGCCCGAGGTATGGACACACCCCTGAGCCATAGATAGTGATGTCACACAATGTTATCGATGCTTTATAAAACCATTAATATGTTATATCGATACTTATTAATAGAGTTATCTATACTTCTATACTAATACAATAAGGCGGTAAATTTGTTTTTTTTCTTGTATGGATAATATAATCTCTGCAACTAGTGGACGGATACTGAAAATTCGGTGACAAATAGAAAGCTACACTATAAACTGTTGTGATAACAATCAGTTTTTTGTTTGAAGTATAAGCGAAAAAATTTTTTCAACACACTCGGTCATAAAGGAGACTTTACTGAACCATTTTCTTAATAGCGTCCTTTTTGCACGTGCAATAATAAAAATTAGCGTACAAGTGCCCTTTTACTTTACAGATTTTTTTAATTTTTAGCAAGAAGAAATTATGCCTATAAACTTACTAGCACTATAAGTCCTTATTTTTGGAAAAATTGCTTCATAGTATTTGTTAAAAACATATCAAAACTATTTATTCTATTAAGTCTTAACTTTTTACAACATTTTAATACTAACGCAAGCATTAACTGTTCTTTAGTATTTTGAAAACAGTCGTATGACACTAGTGAGCTCTGGTCAATAAACATTCGGCTGAATTAAGTGCTCGCCTTTGCCTAGCTCACTTTTATCGTTATATAGAAACTACCAATCCTTTGTATTATAACGATTTAATGAAATGAGCTGCTTTTTGAAAACTTAAGTGTTATGTAACTCAATAAAAATTTAATCAAATATTTAATTCTTATCTGGCTTACCCATTTGCGTTAATTAGGTGATGAAAGAATAATAGCAATTTATACTGTTTTCCGTTGCTCAAAGGTGACCACACTGAGGTGAAATTAAATAAATTTCATTTAATTGCGCCTAAAACAAAACCGATAGGTATGTGTGCCTATATTGTATAGAACATTTTACACAAAACAAAATGCAATATAGTTATTTTCACAAAATTGTAGAAAGAAATCGGTATTAAATCACAAAACAATGTGGTTTTACGATACATTTATGAAAAATCACGTACTTACAAAATTTTAATAAATAAAAATAAATTTATTTAGATTTAAGTAGAGCCACATCCCTGTCAGTCGGACTGTACTCGCCCGAGTCTACCCCGCCCACCCAAAGCCGCCTACCGAAAAACCAAAGATAAAACGAACCAACTAAAAAACAATAAAACCCTTTTTCACCTCAACAAAAAGCGTCTTTAAAAATACTATAGTCCCTGCAGACGAGCGATCGATGTGCGACTTTTTAGTCGCATACGTTTTTCAGTTATTACCTTCTTTTGCCTGGTTTATTTGGTTATATATTGTATATTATGTATATGGACCACCCCAGTAAGAATTTACGTTCTGCAATGAGCAAATGGGCTATAAAAACGATATTAAAAACGTATTCAACAAACACATGCACTTATAAATAAAATAGTTACTTAGCTACTCTTGCGATAAAAAAAGTCAAATGCTGTACAATAATTAAACATGACTTGCCACGTAAAATTAAATTAGTCGCGCGTTTGTAAACATCACATTTAAAAAAAACGAAACTGGTATTTTTGTCGAAAAAAAGTACATGAAGGTGAATGTTGAATCTTTAAAACATCTTTAGTACCTACTTACTTTTAAAATATTATTTATGAAATTAAAAATAATAATTCGAATCAATTCCTCTTAAGAAGAAGAAGAAGATACTTTATTAAAATTTTAAAGGTATCAGTGTTCACGATATGGTTTCTTTCTAAGATTATAAATATTTATTTCATATACAACGGGATTAGGCAATTTGAAATACGTTAATAAATAATTAAAGCCTAAAAAATATGTCACAGCGGGAACTAGGCAATTTGAAAAACTAAATAAATAATTAAAGCCTTAAAAATATGTCACAGCTAACATCTATATAAACATTGAAATCTGTTGAAATCTGTTGAAATCTGATCGAAATGTGTGGTCAGATTGCTTCCTTGATTCTATTCTATAGATAATAACTACTCGAAGTTATATCATGAATATACAATTGCAGTTTTCCCTTTTTTCCATTGGAATGTAAAATCCCCTAACTCCACAGCTTCAAAATAATGTAAATAAACACATTCTAGAAAAAAAATGGTCTAAAAAATCCGTAGGGCGGTCCTTACCTTTAAATATTTTTATAAATGTATTCATTTTAAATCTACGATTTTAAAAATGTCAGATAAAAATAAAATTAACACCGGAAAAAGTACCATAAAAGGACAACCGCAAGGCGAAACACTAGCACATTGTACGGGGCGTGTCAACATTTTGGTTCCGTAGAAAAAACTATGTTAAACGGCAGTGGGTGTGTCCGACACTTGGTCAAGAAACCCTTTGGGTACTAATCGGGGTTAGATCTCTAGTTCTTTGCTCTTGTTTAGAGAACCGGTACAATACTGCACAAAAGTGTCTATGTCATTTTAAACAAATCTTATTCATTCAAACTATATAGTAATTTTAGTAAAATTAATGGCCAGTATCATAAACTAAATATTTTGTCATAAATCTCAATGACCTTCTAAGTAGAGGTCATTGATAAATCTACAATCTTCTATTCAACCAACTTTAAATAAAGGAGGAAATTCGTCTGTGTTTTTTCCTTTTTTTGTGTTTGTTAAATATTTGCCATTGAAATTTATTTACGATTTTTAACCGGCTTCAGTAAGAGAAGGTTCTATATTCGACGCGTAGATATGTTTTAACATAAGAAACTACCAAACTGATTTGAGCTTAAGCTCGTCCCAAGAAAGTCATAAAATGTGGTTCTAAGATTAGCATATTTATTATATATATATATATATATATATATAATCGCGTAATATATATATATCTATATGTATTGTAGTTCAAGTAGATTTTTTAGGTTCTTTAGGTATATATAACGCGATATCATTGCCAATTATGAGCCAACTTTGATGAAAGAGATTCCCTACTATCTAATATATATGTCTAAGAAGTAACTAATTAAAAATTATAAAACAAAGCCGACTTTAAAACCCCAGCAAATAGTAAAAAATAAACCTTAAGACGTAAATGTGCTAAAATTTGAATAGAAGTCATCAGTCAAAAATATAGTCAGTGTAATTAGTTTTATTAATTTTCTTTACATATATGAAATGATTAACCTCTGGATTGGTACTATTCGTAAGGATCTAATTTGTGAGAAAATGTTTTCAATTTCTTCATGTGAAGCTACAGATATATGTTTTGTCAGAACTGATTGACGCTGTATTTTGAGAGTTAGTTTAAAATTAAAAATAAAATTAAAATGTAACAAAATTAACATGACATCAAATATCCACAAAAAATTAAAAACTGAAACTTTAAACCAGATATAGGTAATGATAAAACTATTAATAGTTTTTATTATGGAAAATAAAATAAGTTACATACTATGATAAAGTGACTAAGCTTGTTAAATATAGAATGGTAAAAAAATGGCATTTTGATTATTTTAACTGTAAATTTATGTAATTGTAATTAAATAATATTTTTTAGTTATAAATAAATTTATGAAAAAAATAGTAAACAATAATTTTCGATAAAAGCAGCACTTTAAAAGGAAGTCACGCAAATGTCCCTAGGGAAGTGTTTAATCATGCAAGTAACACTGCGGGCACCATATAGTTGTTTATCGAATAGCCAAAAAGAATTTTCAATAAAAATATCACAATAAATGTAAAACTGTATTTTTTAAATATTTTTCCGTTATTTTCCCTCACTAACTCATAAACGTACTTTATTCATAAGGGCACTATCGCAAATATTTTTTTACCTACTTTTGCCAGTGAACCTTGTGCTAGATATTCGCATGTAGATTTTTTTGCTGTTAGTACCTACATGAGTATAGGTCATTTTTTGCATTATCTTGTTACCCATATTAATATATCACGTCATTTATTTTTATATTCCGGTGTTTATATTTTCCTGTCTCTTCTTAATGACTAACTAAGATTACGTAAAAAATGTGAAATTAAGATTAGGTTTATTTCTAAATTTTCCAAAAAAAAACATTTTATATTAAAAATAAAATAAAGTCATTTTTAACTTATTTAAGTTACTAAATGTATAAAACAACTTATAAACTAAATTAAAATTAAAATAACAACAACATTTTACATAATCATATTCAGAAAAGACTATTTTCTGTAAAATTTCATTAGAACCACACAACGAATTTCTAAAGGGTCAATTTTTTCAATTTTTGAAATATTAAAATCCATGTTCCATAAAAGTTGTTGGTAAAAATGTTGCCGTTTCTAAAAACCGTATTATTTTTTTATTATCACATGAAATATAATTTAAAGGAGAAATAACACTTGTCGTTGCGTCAGTAGGTACGTACACCACGTGCGGCCGGTCGCCTTAAGCGTATTTTTCTTCGAAAACGTTAAATTTTTTACATCAAGTAATAATTAAAAATGCCTACACGAGACGATAGGTGATGCGACCTGTTATTAAAATTGTTTTTATATGTGGCGCTGCGGGCTGTTTAGGAACAGTTGTGTGACCGGCAGAGGGCGCGTTGTTAATAAATGAGGGGTTTGATTCAACGTCAAAATGACACAAAACTTGTTTTTTTTATCAATTTTAATTCAGTAATATTAACCGTAGCATAAAAATACTAGGTCTGTGATATTAACGAACATGCTGTTGGATTTGAGTAATTAAGGCTATAGCATACCCCATCCAAAGCATGCCGTTTCGACCAGTGTACAAAGACATATTACACTAATGAAGCATACAAAGAGACACAGTTCCGCGTGCGATAAGCGCTAGCAAGTGACCGCACGTTGAAAGTTTCGATTTTCTCGGTTTTTGTCGGTATAGAATTCAAATATTTATTTAGACCTACGAAATCAGCAAATTTACTCGGTCATATTAATATATATTTTATGAAATAATAAACAAGACAGTATAACTCCTAGTTTACCAAATAATTTGAATAGAATGTCAAAATAATTTTTTTTTCGAACTGTTTTAAAACCCAAATTATTATAATATTAGCAAATCCGCTTTATTTAGGTTTAAACTATAAAATATATTTTTTTTCACGTGAAAAAGTGTTCTCAGGACTGTAACAAAATTAATCAAATTCTTGCAAACTTAACTCGTTTGCGTATGTGGTGTGCCATCACCTTAAAGCTTTCATGCGCAATACAAGAAATAATTCGTGAATATTTAACAAATGAATTTATTTGATTTTTGCTTCATTTTAAAACACACAAAATTAACAGGTGGAATTTAACTTAGTTTTTACTTTAAATATCTTTTTTTAATTTATTTATTTACTTCCCAACACAAAATACATAATAATATTCTGCCAAGCTGCTGAGCAGTTTGTCGCTTTTATATCCATTATAATACATTTCTAATTTTAAAGAAGAACATTAAACACATTATTATCTAATATTAGCAAAACCTATTTCAACAAAATTAAGTAGTTAAGGTAACTAGTTGTGAGCACTGTGTGTGAGTACTTCTATTTGTTCTTACATTTAAATTAGTCCCGCCTGCTTACAGTTAAATATTTGGTATGTTTTAGGGGCACTTGTTTACTTCTTTTTTATTCCTGCTTTTTTTAGTGTTATATTTTCGAATATTATTTTTTTACTCGTGCTTGACAATTTCTTTATTTTAATTGACCCTTAAGAAAGGGTCGAAAATTAAAAACCTATAAAAAAAGGGAAAGGACTCTGCCTTATATTAAACCGCACATATTGCCTTAGTAAAAGTAAAAAAAAATCTTGAAAAAATATTTATTTGTGCCAAGACAAAAAATATTCAATGCAATTAAACAAATGAATCAAGTCAAAGATAAGTTATTCTTGCATTTATATTTTTTTCTAGCAGTTATATTTGATTAATTAATTCTTCAGTGTAGGTAATAAATATTTCTGTTTGTGAATATGCATTGACAAAAAAAGGTACCGACGATTCAAAAACACCAATCTTAGACTTAGAGATCTAACTGCGTTCTTGAAAGTATCTGTTACTATTGTATTTTGACTCAACAATTTTTTTTTTAATTATGGAATTAGTCATTATATAGTAATAATTCTAAATAGCGCGTTCTAGCTTAGTGTCAATAACTGTACTACACCATCTGTTGATATTATTTAGATTTATCTTAATTCGAAAGGATAAAATTCTTGATTTTAAAGACCATTTTTTTACCGAAATAAAACTATATCTCAAAATAAGCATATTGATCTTAAAATTACAAAAAATCTAAAAATAAAATAGTATCAGAAACAGACAGGTGGTAATTTTATAACAAATATATATTTTTAATCTGAGAAAATATATTTTTTTGGAATAACTAAATATTTTGAGAAAGTACTCCGTCTTGTAAAGAGAAATCCTTTTTATCTGTGTGAGATTCGCAATCCAAGAGATTAAACATAAAAAAATAATAATCCGTATACAGCCTCGTAATTTGTGATTTATAATTTGATTTGTAAATAGTAACTATTTGCACTTTCAACCTAACAACATGTCATTATAGTTCTCCGTTTTGTACCTACTTCATTGCTAAAAAGCCTAACAATATCCACGTGTATTTAAGCGGACTAGATCGTAAACAGCCGTATCAGTCCAGCTAAATTCAGACATCTGGTAACCCTATCAAGTATTAACAAATACAAGGTCCTCGCCATGAATAAAAAAACAAATCGCGTGACTACATTTGCAATGCTAGGTAGATACCTAGATACTTTAAAACGAATTTACCATTCACAGAATGAAACATTGCGTAAACGAATTATGGTCGTAAAATGCCAGAGGTTATCTGTCAAAACATCTAAACCTAAGACTTAAAAATGTATTAGGGGTAAGAAATTCATTATGTAATTTTTAATTATTTTCTGACTTGAATAAAGTCACGGTTTGTATTATGGAAATTTATGCTAGTTATAATGTGGGTAACAAGTGCCACTAACTCATCAATAATTGCTAGTTCAAACTGAGCCAGCGCGGTGGATTACAGCCTAAGCGTACTTTCTCTACAGATTGAATATTGTTATAGTAATATATTAGATTTTTGAAGGGTTGGTAAGACGCGAGTGATATCCATGGTGTTAAAACCGTCCATAGGCTATGGTGACCGCTTACCATTAGGCGGATCGTAAGCTTGTTTGCCACCTTAGTGGTATAAAAAAAAATGTAATGGTGGCAAAAAAATAACACCACTAGGCATGGCCAAAGTGATGCATCAACATTGGTATTTGGCCTTTAGTTTGGAAATTTAGATTGAAGTACCCACCTAGGTGTTTTACCGTTATTGCATAATAGAAATAGGGGATAAAAAATCTGTATGAAAATTCCCAAATTTTTGCAAGAAAAGCCATAAACGGCTAAAAGCTTTGTTTTTTAATGAGTATAACTGTGGACTCACGCGGACGTAGTTGCGGGAATAAGCTAGTGTATACTAAAATTTCTTTAATGGAGACCTAATTTTATGTTCCTTGATTTTGAATTTACTTAAATAGTAGGTATAACTCAAAATTTAAACTTTATTTATTTAGTTACTTTTAGAGACCTAATTATTAAAATTCTTGATTTCCCACTTGACGTAATTCCCCATCTAATGCACCTTTTTTCATAATTTATTTTATGGCCAGGTTGCAACACCTTTTGGCTATTACTCATTTTTAAATCTCAGTTTTAGTATACATATTTTCCTTTTTCCTTGCTAACAAAGTCGCGGCCAGTCTTGTTTGCCTTGATATAAGTACTTAGGTATTATATTTGATCCATTTTCATCTACATCGGTTGCTTATCATCAAAATGCCACTTTAGTTAACTGTATCAATATACCCCAACTCACTCATTATACAATTAACTTTGTTATTTACAAACTGCTCTCACTTAATTGAATCGCCCCTTGTTACTCTATCCGCAAGATTTATTGGCTCTATCACATGATGCTAAATTACTTAATATAAACTTTATCGTGAAGAGTTAAAGGTTACAATAAATGCAATGTACAATGGTTAAAGATACAATCGTCCAATTCAAAAAGAGCTGCAGAATACCACAACGTTTGTTTAATTTTAAGAATAGGAAAGGGATATTTGTCACAATTGTTTGTAAATTGATAATTTATAGTTTTGATATTTTATATGGTTCCGTAGCGCTATATCGCTAGGGATACAAATTATTTTGGGTCAGTTAGTACCAATAAAAACCCTCCAAAAATAATATTCCTCTACTAATGTATGTATCTGCAATTTAAGTACTAACTAAAAATTTAAAAACATTGAAACATTTAGCGAAGTGTTTTTTTCCTTCAAGTCGAATGCTAAAAACTTATCGTTTCGTATCTTTGCAAATTTTTTTATACTTTTTGGTGGGTTTCTGACGAAGATGTAATTTTTAATTTTTTACAGCAAGTTACAATGGGCTCTGCCCTGTCTACAATTGGGCCGGTTTTGAATAGAATTAAGAAATACAATATAAATATACATACATAAAAATTATCTTTCTTCGTTAACGACTCCTTGAAGGTTACAAAGCATCTCTGCTATAACAGTACATTGTGTATTAAGGGTCGTAAGAAGAAAATTACTAACCTAAGGCTATTAAGAAGCCTTAAGCCGAAGGCTTCAATGGCTCGAGTTTGTAATTTCCGTGCCGCCCATGTTAGACACAATGACTTTCATTACATTTGCAATTGAATAAATAAAAAAAGGGGAATAAATATATAAATATAATTAAAAAGAAATTAAAAATTGAAATAGAGACAATATCAGTATCTAGTGAAAACAACTCTACAGCTAGATAAGTAGAGAATTTATGAAAAATATTGAGATGAATAGAAAAAGCCCGTAGGATTAATTAAGGGGCAATATAGGCCAGAAAGCTAATTTCTGTAATACTAACGATGTCCAGGTTAATGTACTAAAAGTCATTTCACAATGTCAAAAACATTACATGGAGATGTATTTGTCATATTCTCCTTAAGTAATTTATACGTATTTACCGTTTAGTAGTCACATTTTTTGACTTTTTGCTACAAATTATAGTCAATACACTAATTCTAATTTCATTTAATCGACTTTCATAACAACAAAATGCAAAACAAGCTTTTAAAACGGTCAGTCAAACAATGGTCTATTCTTCACTATTTTTAGCATTAAATACAATAAATGAAAATCACTCACTAAGGTAATGCATTTAATTTAAAAACTTGAAAGTGTAGTGTGTTTTAGATTTTAGGTACACAGACACCAACTTCTAACTGTAATTCAGATCAGATTTTTGGAAATAAGTAATTATTTTTACATATTTAGAGCATTTTTTTGAAGCCGGTTGCTTTTTTTTGTTAACAATTTTTTTTCTTACCTTTGAGTGACGAATTGCGTTTTTCTCGTACACAAAAAACATCGATACCCTAAACAACAGTTTACAACAACATAAAAGGCGTTCAGCAGATTCAAATTAACAACAATTATTTTTTTTTACCAAATGTTAAGTTTTAAATTCAGAATAATAATATGGGACCACCTCGAAAGTATACTCTTACAATAAAAAAATAATTTTGAAAATTAGTCTATATTTGACGGAGTTATGCCCGACCATACATACAAAAAAAAAACATCCGAATTGAGAACCTCCTCCTTTTTCGAAGTCGGTTAAAACCAAGTTTTATAACATACTCGTATATTTTTTTTAATTCTTCTGGGGCTATTGTCTGGCCACAAAATTTGCCCAAAAACAGCGTATTTACGGCTGTCTGCCCTATATCTTAACCTAAAGGTCTTAGCACCCGCTTTGCCTGCCCATAATGACACTGTTTACGAGTAATTGTGATGATCAAATCAATTGAACACTGGAAACAAAGTCGTAGTTATCAGCCGTTATATAGACGAAACAAACTATCTAGTATGTGTGCAACAGTTGATCAATAGGTACGAGAAAATCCAAATCGCAGGGCATGAGAATCCGTTCAAGTACATCTAAGTAAAAAAATGTCAAAATTGTATGATATCAAATATAAACAACAACAACACAAACTTCAAATTAGAAAAGAATGTATTTTATTTCTCAAGAGAATACGATTCACGGCGCCTCGCAGCGTGCTTCATACAAACCAATTTTCCATTTATTTTTTTCATTTACTGATCAAACACTGTGAAGTTTTGTAGAAATGATCTCAAGCCGAATATCTATGTCTATGGTTTTCCAAAATTCTGAAAAATGTTTACAAATCAAAATCTTAATTGAAATCATTTGTATGAAAAACTAGAATCATCTATAACTATTAACGTATACAATTTAAACTCGCACACTGCAGACCTAGATATTTATTCCTAGAACATGTCTTCAAAATTTCGTTTCGTTTCGATTAGTAAGTGTCAAAAATAAGTGGAAAATTCTTTTGTATGAAGAATACGATAATGCCTGATTCCAGCTAACCTGTGTCGAGTTCGGGTCACTCGAGTTAACAATAAAGTAAACAATTTTCATGTTTCTATACGGTATTGGGTTACGACTCAGTTTAAAACGGTTTGAGTAGTAACTATATCCAAACTCGGTTTCTGAACGCTTATTCGAGGTGACCATAGTTAAGTAATATGCATCTGCATTATGGTTTTAGTGAGGTCAGCATCAGAAATATAAACATTTAAAATCTTTTTTATACTCAAAAACCAGAAACAAAATGTCAAAATAAATAATTACGACATGAAGTACTATATTTTAACTATTTTTCTAGTAAGAGTACAATGTTTTGGCTAATAAAAATAATTTCGAAAGTTCGATTAAAAAATTTAAAAGAGAATGTATAAATTTCTATGGGATGGGACGTTCTTTTTGCTCTATCGCGACAAGACATTGTTCGCCGGGACAGCTGTTGAACAAAGTAGGTATATAAATTTCGAATGATTGAAAAACATAGTTTAGACCTTAGTCGAGGTCATGAGTCGTGACGTAGTATAGAAGGGATATTAAAAAAAATATTGCTACCTATTAATTTTCAAACTTTTTTTTTCGATGTTTTCACACTTTTTTTTGGAAATAGTTAGTAGGTATACTTGTCTCGTTCTTGTGCAGACATTACTATATTTACCATCTCGCTTTATCAGTTACACTCATGACGCCTTAGCACACTTTTAATAGGAAAAAAATATTAAGTTGGTACTTAATCTACCACTAGCCATTTGGAAAACTGCTAGCGGACATTAGAAAATCGGCCTTGAAGTTTTCCTAGAATCGGCCGCACTGTAGGAAAACGAACGTCGGAAAACAATTTAATTTACGGTTGAATTTCCTTCGCACGTAACGTTTTGACGGCTGAAAAGTAGTATTGCGTGATGATAAATGTTGTAACACTTTTTTTATTACCTATTAGAAACTGGCGATATTGATACGAGATATCGACTTGAGGATACAAGACAGTGCAAGCCATATGTAAATAAAGTAAAAGATTTTTTAACAAAAACTACGACGAAAAAACCTACTTTAAATCTACTAATGAGTAAAAATATCCCCTAAAGGAGACTTATTGACAGAACATTCAGCTACATGTTTTATTTCCCTTGAAATCGATAAATCGAAGACAACTAAATGTAGGTAAAAAGGTTTGTTGGCGGCGAAGAAACTGTAGCTCAATGTTCTGTCAGTTTGTATGCTTTAGGGTCTGCTGCAGTGGCAATTGACTTCAAGGTGAATAAAGCATGTAGCTAAATATTCTCCCAAAAGGTCTGCTTCAGACTTTTTTAGTTGCCCTATTAATCAAATTAATTTTTCAGTTGGTCCTTAAAGTCAATATTAAAAATGGTTAACTCAGTTAATATAGGTAGGTAGGGTTGTTGTTACCTCAATGCTTGCTTATTCCCACTACAGGGGCAAAGGAGACACCTTGGAGACACGAGCCTTCGGCCATAGCCACAGGGTTCGACTAGTTTAAATTGGCAGACGTAGTCGAGCTAGTGGCAACTCGATTTTTCATGGTCAGAATTGCAAACTTTCCAGTCCTATGACCAGAGCCCGGACATACGGTTTATCGAGCCCTCCGAAATACGGGGAGCTTTAAAAAAATATGCCACTAGGCGGCGACCCATTCAATTCTTGACCACGCCCGACATTGCTTATCTTCACAAATTGTTTCCTATGAAGGCCACGAGCTTCTACAATACAATAGTGTAATATAAGCGTGTTATTTAAACAAGAGTATATATCAATGACCTTCTAAGTACATTTTTATTTTTAATATCTTTATCGCTTTGTTATTATACCTAACTGCTTGAAACCATTTTACCATACCGAATATGATTTATACTAAATTAAAATAATAAATAATATTACACATAACCACACAAGTAGGTACCGTATCCCATAGACTTCGAGTTCTGTAATCTGTCGTTGGACTGCGCAATAGCCTCTCAAAATTGACCACTGTTTAGAAAGAGAAGAAGCGATACATCGCCAAGTACTTGCATACTGTCAAGACCAGTCAAGACGCTTTATCTTTCTCTTACTCACATCAGCCATATTTACCAGCTGCCTAGGAAATGTGCTGTCCATTTCACTATGTTTATGCTGTAGCCAAAGAAAACAAAACAATATGCCAAAACACCTATACCGTGTAACAAACTTTTCAGATCCAGTGGTCAAAAATTAAAACTACAGTAGCCATATTTAAATGGTGTGAACTTACACGACACTAGCAAACATACACTGGTCATAAAAGTTTGTCGCACTGAACCTACATGTAAGGCAGTTACGGAAAATCAAACTTTCATGACACTGGCTGGTAAGGTGCCGCGTTTAAAAAATTTACGCGAGGGAAATTGTAGGGTTTTATGGAAGTACTTAAATATTAATGGCAACACCGTGATGGTGCATCGATAAACCATATGAAACTTTAACTAAAGTTTTGACATTGGCGATTTATACCTCACGTTCACGTATCGATTGTGGCTTTTTAACGTGACAAGTTCAAATGAAAAACCTACAACAAGCACTTTTTGCCAAACTTTAAAAAGAGGCAAAGCCAACCTGTGGTCTCTTTTCTCTTCTTATCAACCGCCATTTTGTATATTGATGTTTATTAAACAAATTAAAGAGAGACAAGTAACACCGCCTAGCTTTCTCTCTGTGACACTTGCAACCCCTTTTTTTTCACAGCTGGCTAGGAAATGTGCTTTCTAGTTCTCTATGTCTATGGGAACAAACAACGCCTCTGATATATTCAATGTCATAATTCAGCCAAGTTAAGAAGATATAAATGACACAACTATAATAATATAATTATATATATAATATATAATTTTGGTGCATCTCTATTGCTGGATTATCGACATTAAGTGCATGATACTTTCTCAACATCCTTACAGTAAATCTATTTGTGACGCACAGACAAAACTCGCTCTTGTTCACATTTCTCATAAAATTAGTCTTTTGCCTCAGAACTGTCAAAGTTTAAATTAATTGTATACTTTTACACCTCTAATACAGGCGTGTTCAATAATTTACAACTGAATGGCCGATCACAACACTTTTTCCTTTAGCTAATAGCCAGTTAGAAAAAGTTTGAAAGTTGTTATACAAAGTAAAATGACAAGTGTTAAACAGTAATGGCGTCGTAATAAGTAGGTTTTACTTTGAATTTTTTATAACTACCTACTTAGTAACAAAGTATTAGATTTTTGAAATAGAAAAACACTTACCATCTTTAGGTGGGCTGGCACATTGAGGAGCATATGACCCTAAGTGATAACCGTATGTATTCTGATGCATGGGAGGAAAAGGGTAACCTAATGACCTTGGGCTGGGGAACCCTGGTGCTTCATGAGGATTTTGTTGACCCCCCGGACTTCCGAAATGATGGGGGTGTTGATAACCCCCTTTGAAAGGTCCATAACCATGTTGTTGTAATTCAATAAACGCTGATTTTGACGACACATTAGTTGGAGTTGAGTTATTTGAATTTGAAATGTCGTGAGGTGTTTGAGACCCCCCTAAATGATGGTGCTGGTGATCTAATGCCTCCTGTGTGGTCATGGCTGGTTGGGGGGTCGACGGGCCCCCCCCGTCCGTGGACTGGGGAGGCCCAAAAGGATCTGTGAAACTCAGTGTGGAGGTTTTATTGTTTGGGGATTGAATTCGGGTAATTTTGAGGGATTTATGCTCCTGGTGTTGTATGGCGCCGCTGTAATAGCCTGAAACAAACAAATAGGTATATAGATCGATATTTAATAATAATAAAAACACACAAAAAATTAAACGCAACGGGAATGCTTGGACTAAGACTGGCAAGATCCAAGACCTACACGACTGACAAGTCATGCGTAGCGGTTCTTAAATGGTTCTTATAAAGAATTTAAAATTTAAATTTCGAATAAGAACACCCAATCCTGCCAAGGGGTCATTGGAGGCCGTATCGTATTGTAGTTTTGTAGAAAACAATTTAGTATCCGACACGGGCAATTGATCCAATGAAGCGGGCGAGACCGGTTGGCGGAGACATCTGTTGATACCTACCTACAGAAATGTATGTATGTTTGTACACGTCATGGCCCCATGAAATGATTCTTCAACTTTGACCGCATACAACCAAACCATCATTTAAGAACAATACCTACGGATAGACAGGTTTTCATAGTTGCCTAATCCCTTCTCAAAATATAATTATAACAAGTTATAAAACTGAATAATCATTTAAAATAAAACGGAGATATAGTTTTAAAGTAAACTGAGAAAAACTTAAAAATATTTACACATAAAAGCTTTCTCGTGTAGGGGTTCCCATGTATACAAGAAACCTTCAAGACTTTTTAGTTTGAAGTACCCCTTGGTAGTAATAACTTTTTTTTTTTTTATTATTTGCCAAAATATACGACATAGTAACACGTATTCTGTAGACATATTGACATAGGCTTCGTTTTACGGTTAATAAGATACAGCTCTGTGACAGACATACGAACGCACGGTGTAGTAGTAACGTTGGCTCCCTTTTTGTACAGAACTTTAATACAATTTGTGGGTGATAAAATATATGGAAAAAAATGACTGTGTCTTTCAAACCTTTGCCTATTAATTCGACAACAACAATAAATAACACGGTGGTCCTCAAACTTTACTAATAAGCTTAGCCTCACCCCATGAAATTTTATAGCTCTTTTTTTTGTTAAAAATCTAATTGAGTATCACCACAAAACTGGTCAGCATTTACGAAATCATTTCTCAAAACCAACCCGAGAAATGTTAGGGCGTTCGACCTCAAAGTATGAACCGAAGAATTAAAACTAAAAGAACTCTTTTCGGCAAGCTCTTTGTGTTAATTACAACATTTTCTGTCTCTTTCATTCATCACTCATCACTAATCTCAATGATATCTGTTTCACTCAGCGCGTTTTTTTTTTTTTAAGTTTCTCTTGGCCGGCGCCTCCAAAGGTCGGGTCAAATGTTTTTTTTCTTTGTTTGTTTGTATGCCAGTTGATTGCTTACGTCCATAATAATAATGTTTAGGGCCGAAATTGGTGTAAAATTTTATTGAAAAATATTACCCGTTATGTTAAGACGTATTTTGTCGTCACATTTGGTACCTATGAGTGATTAATTCTTTTTTGTTAATTCGTTTTGATTCGTAAAATTATGCACTAGTTCTGCTATGGCTGTTCTATGCTGTTTTAAGTGTGACAAGTGTTACCTTCTCCCTACTATTATGAAATCTGCTAAAAGCTACTAAGTATTTTACAGAAAATGCTTACACACTTTTGTCTTGGGTATTTTTTTTTTATCAAAAATTTATTTTCGATACTAAACATTTCTATTATTTATTATTTCATTACGATTGTATTAAATTACTTTCTGGTTTATTTGTCTATCCGCTACAAAATAATGGACAAAGCAAATGAACCTTTATGAGGAATATGCTATTTGTTCGGTACATATTTTGTAATAGATTTTCTACCAACTTTCCGATAAAACATTCAATATAGCTCAGAACCCAACAGTTTCACAACCCAATATCCAACAGTTTGTTTGAGCTTTCAGCAATAAATAGAACTTTCAACCAAAAAAATCGCTAATATCCTTTCCAGTCTATCAAGTACATGCGCGATTGTTTTATATTTCTTTTATAAGTTCAACAGTTTATTGAAATAAGCAAACATAAAATTTAAGTAAAAAAATATCTTATTTTTATAAGTAAGTAAGTACTTAGCACGCTTTATGAAAATAATGGACTAAAAAGAGGAAAATATTTTTATTCCAAACATAATTTGATCTACCTAAAAAAATGTCGTACACACATTAAGTAAGGGTTCCGTAGAATGAAAAATATTATAGATATCCAAAAACTTATGTTAAAATTTGTATAAGTAAAACTTTATTATCGTATTTTTTTCTGATTTTTATAACATGCGGTTTAAAAGTTAGAAGATGGACGACGAACATGCAGGCAATTTGAATTACCTACCAAGTTTTCTTCTTTCTTTCTCATTGTATCTGTCTGGTTATCAGATAAGATATATATCGCTATGCAAGCGAACTATGCTGTTATGCAAAAACTTCGTTCACTTGGGTAAGTAGGTACTTCTTTGTCTTGTCAAGTATAAAAATACGTAGGTACCTGGCAAACTACTACGCAAATCAGGTACAAAAATCTTTATCGTCCTACAAAAAAGTCCACACTGACCAGTGGAGCATTCAGAGTGGCAACACTAATGAATACTTAATACAATTTTATAGGGTTCCGATTATTTATGGGTTCCTTCATGCGTTCCCATGGTTTCGTTTTGGATCACTGGCTTGGGAGACGTACATCGTTTTGTTAAGTTATAGCTTGTTAATAATTGTTCATTTTATTAGATTTCACGTTTTAAGTGTATGTATGTACAACCACAAGTACCTACTCGTTACTAAGAATTATTTAGCAGATTTATAGAAAAAATAGGTGTAATACTGTTTTTCTTTCTTAGCCTACTTATCTTTTGCTAAATATAGGCTACACTGTAATATCTTTGTAGCCAGTAACTTAGCACAACTTACAATATACAACATATATTACCTAAAAGTAGGTACGATTCTTACATATTATTACAATAAAACATATTACTAATGTGTTTTTACCCTATACTAAATAATAAAGCACTAGACGTTATCTGCGGTTTCACTCGCAGAAAAACCTCTTCCCGTTGGTTTTTAATTAGGAACAGAATTTGTTGTTAGGATCGGTTCCGTTACAGAAGTCCATTATACAAAAACCAGTAACAAGAGTATAGATTGGATTTGATGAAATAATTATTAATATTCAGTTATAAAATATTATACGTTAAATTCGACTGACGCGATTTGTAATATTCTATTATAGGTAATGTATGTTCCTATATAAAAATATATTAAACGTGTTAAGTATCGGGAGTTAGCTTATGGTGTCTTAGTTAACTTTTCTATAAAACAATTACAATAACTGCATTTTTCTAACCTTACGAGGATGGTATCAAACGTCTCCGACGAGATACCGGTTTTATTAATAAGTTACTTTACCTGTATATACAATGTAGGAAAGGTACCTTATGAAATTAACATTAAATATATTTTTATTACAGTGACCAATTCTTTTAACTGCATGTTTATTATTGAAGATTGATTTTTTTACTTTTTATTGTATGTTTTATTGTTTTTTTTTTTTGCAAAACTACGTATTAAAGTAGGCTTCGGGATGAGGAGGCACCAGAAAAATCGTCATGAGGCGAATGTAACGTTACATACCAACGCAGATACTAGCGAACTGACTGCGTGGTTGAGTATAAAATAAAAATATAAAAAAAATGAAAAATAAAATATATTATGTCAATATTATGATACAGAGTAAGAAAGACAAAGAGAAAAAGACAGTAAACTTAAAAGAGAAAGAAAAAGTAAAAGAAAGAAAAGAGACGAAAATGAAGATACTATTATAAATTTATAAAGAAAAGATCTCACTTGTCTCTTTAATTGTTTATGTGCTAAAATATTATAACATATTAATCGATACGCCACGTCATGACTTAGATCTGAAAGGAGTCTGAAATAAATCGGTCCAGCGGTTCGTTTTTTATCCGTAAAAACTGACTTTTTTATGCACGCAACATAAATTTCATGTATAATTTCATGTATCGAGGGGTCCTATATTTGAATCAGTTTTTTAAAATTCAAAATGGCGGATCCAATATGACGTAATTTTTTTTTTGTAAAAGAATTTTTCTCAAGAGAAGTTGCATGTACGGTACTTGCTGCCGAACCAATTTTTTTAATTGTAAACGAGGAAGGTAAAGCTAAAAAAATAAATATAATAAAAAAAAAAAACAATACTGATGTACGTACAGAATCTCTATGCGCCTACAGTTATTGTTATCATTAATTTCGACAAAGAAAAGTTTCTTCTAACGTTGCCATTATTTTTTTCTTCAATTTTACGCCATTTAAGATTTAATTACAATTAATTAATTAGCATTCTTTCATTAGCAAATTTCCGTGTCTATATACCGTTAGGTATATGTTGTAGGTTACTTTCAAGTTAACAATTTAAATTCTAGTACAAGAATATGCAAATCAACTTTTTCTGTTTTTATATTCATTTAGATTCCTACACCTGACATACCGACAAATTGAGATAAATTAGCTTTTTTGTTAAATAAAACAAAAGTTTAAAGATTGACCCAACTAGCAAAGTTTGGTAATTTAATGATCAAGACAACGTTTTTTTTTGCATATGACGCGACATAGGCAGAAATTTTAAAACTTTAATTCGTAAAGTATAAAGATCGTACAAATGACTACTAGGAACGTAACAATAAGTATAAATGTCAGATATAATATAAATATTCGTATAGAAATTATGAAAGGGATTACTATATAACCATTTTGTCGTATAGTGATCGAATAGACGTCATATATAACTTAACAAAAATTGTAAAGTTATCATTGGAATAACCTTTATACGAATGCTTGATGTCTAGAGCGCAGACGTGAGTCGCACACAACAACACCTATTAAAAAATGTAACCATAATGTAATGCTGCCATGTTTGTTACTGAATGTTATTTACTATAAAAGTTATCTACAGTTGGTGTTATTTCTAATAGGAAATTAGTATTTCAACGATCTTAGGTATCTATATAAATTTAATTTTTCTTACTTATTGAATGCCCTCTTCGGATTATTGTAAAATAATATTAATATATTCTATTCTTCATTAAATATTTCACATGTTACGTCGTATTATAAGACGTTTATTCATTTATAATACGTAATTTTCAGGGTACCATAAAAAAATGGAAACCCATAGCACAAAAAAATATTGGTAAAATTATTTAATAATTAATTTTTTTTAACAGTAACTACTACAAACTTTCCTAAACCAAGTTATTTAAGGCATTGTTACCTAAATATACCTAAGTCTTTTCAACATTGTATAAAAGTTGTGTAAGCATACTAAAAAGTGGTTATAAGAAACGTGTGTATAACAATAAGTTTTGTAACAGGAAAATTTATGACCTTTAGATGAGTATCATGTCGAAGTCTTATATTTGACAAAAAGCAATTTGCGATTTATCCACTTTATTATACTTAACCACAACAATAGTCTTATAAAGGAAATAACTGTAACCCTTATACTTTCATCTTTTAAAAGTCGTTCAGTTGTCAAAAAGTCTTAAAGAGGTCGTAAACTAAACAAATATATGATGTTTATACATTTTTTGTCTTAACGACAAAGTATTGTATTAAAATATTGCACTAATAACTGCGACCATTATAAGATGATTAAATAATTTGATAATGTAAACGTTTTCTGGACTAAATTTAAATGAGTAAACTTTCGTAAAAAATACTAAATTCCTTGAAATTTGAGATAGTACCAGATAACCGCTATAGAAACATATGTTATTCGTTTTCTATTGTATAAGACAACTTTGCTAGTTGGGGATGATACTTATTAATCAACACTGTCTCAGAATCCGAAACTGAAGGATCATCATTATGTGCATCTGATAGTCCACTGCTTCACCTCGTTTTTTCCCAATGAACTTTACCACTCCGGTCTTTTTCTTTTCTCACTTATCATCTTTCTACTTTCTTTTTCAGGGCATCCGGCCGTCTAGTATATTAGTATATTCTAGTATTTTATTAGCCAAGTTTTCGTACAGTACTCTTCACAAGACCTTCCTTTATTGGGATCACTGTGGCCTTGTCGCATTGTGCTAAAATTTTCCAACATAATGTCAAAGATTTATTTACTTTATTGCAGGAGTTTGATGTCATCTTTTGAATCCTGAGGTCAGCAACTAAAAGAAGTTAGTATAAACGTATTTGCTTAAGCCAAATTTTTATATTGATATGTTCAACTTCCTATCGATTCTCACTTAAACTGCTGCCTTCAGATCTCTTTTGCAGTTATCTTGGCATTACTAAAAAACAGCCAAATATCACGATTTCAAAACTTGCACATAAAATTATATTTGATTTAAATACAACCATATTACCGATTCCAGATCAAAGCTTAAGTTATTCCTAATTCAGCTTCTCCGAGTTGTTCATGCGATCTTTCTTCTGTGTATCATCTCGTTCAATTCAAACAAACCTTCTGTGCACCTAAAAATGTTTTAATTTTAATGAAACTACCTTCCTTCCAAATTATACAAACTAAATATTAAAAACTCCTTTGCACTGAAAGGGCTGTTAGATTGTGAAACTCTTTAATAGTAGAAAAATCTAGCAAAATTGAAGATTAAGTTTCTAAATATTGTATGTATACCTACTATTACTTACTTACTAAATTTATTTCATAATGATACTTACTTGAAAATCTGCAAGGACATCACTTTAGCTGTAGGTATGCTATGCATACATTTGCCAGTGCAAAAAAGCTGCACAATCCCGCCAAAATAACTGCCAAAAGAAAAAATCGCAAAGGACAAAACAAAACATCGCAAAGGCCAAAACAAAACATCGCAGGGGCTAAAAACATCGCAAAGGCCAAAACAAAACATCGCAAAGGCTTTCAAAAACAACAAAAATCACAGTCTTGTAAACAATAAAGATACCAATTCTGTGACATGACGTCGTATAAAAAATATACGCGTCAAGCAATATTGTAAAACATCGCATGGCAAAGCAATCCTAACCGTGAGTTGATTAAACGACAGTGAAGCTTTAAAAAATAAGGTGATCGCGTGCTTAGTCTTTGATCGAAAATAATCGATTCTCCTTGGTTTCTATTTGTACCGCTAGGTCGAGCCGCTTCGTT
The DNA here is from genome assembly GCA_946406115.1 of Apoda limacodes. Classification (NCBI taxonomy): domain Eukaryota; kingdom Metazoa; phylum Arthropoda; class Insecta; order Lepidoptera; family Limacodidae; genus Apoda; species Apoda limacodes. The sequence continues at coordinate 48,644,360 of OX291540.1, forward strand.
ATTGTCTTAGAATTTGATGTTTTACAATTTATTGTTAATTAATTGTCTGATCAATAACGGTATACAGGTACTGCCTGTTCTTCTCTACCGGTTTGTTATCTAAAGATGTCGCCCGCTGCTCGATATCGATAGGGAATTTATCCCAACACCTTACAACACAAATAGCCGCGCACTGAAAGGTTTCAGAGAACGCCTCCTCCAGCGAACGCTTAGGTTGTGGAATGAGCTCCCTGTTGAAGAACCTCTCTATCTAGCAGCTATTTGATGAGGTTCTTTAAGAAGAGAGTGAAATTGAAGACTCGGCAATTTGCGAGTTACGTAGATGTTGCAAGCGTCTACAGGTTACTGTTATTTCTTATAACATAAGCGAACCGTAAGCTTGTCTGCCACCTACTGTTTAAAGTCATCCGGCGATCTAGCTGTTAGATTAAATCATATTTAATTCTAGACTAGATTGTAGTGTTTTTCTCTAGGTCTTCCTTCGTTTTCTTTGAGAGTGGAATTGGATCCACTATGTTGACAATAACACATTGCGCCTAAGGTTTTTAAACAACTCCATCCTAATTTCTATCTATATTGAATGTATGACTCATTTGCTATGTTGAAATATTTTACCGATGCAAGAGTTTAAAGACATCTCTTTGAATGCCAAGTAAACTGGAAAAGTGTATACATACCACATTAATGTGTATACATATATACTACTTTAACGTGAATACATACCACTTAAAACATGTGCCAGCTAATGCGTGAGTGAAGTATAAAAAGAGTAATGACTGCACAACAGACTAGTATACTTCCTAATTTTGAGAAAATAAAACAAATCCAAAAATATTTGTATAAAATTAATAGCAAAGGTATTTTTTCATAAATAGCTGTACGTCAAAAATTAAAAATAAACTTTTTTGTGACACAAGCATCAATCTGAATTTAAATCTACTAAAAAGTAAAAAATAAGGCCAAAAAGCAGACTTATTGACAGAACATTCAGCTACCTACATGTTTTATTCGCCTTGAAGAATAACGACAAGTAAAGAAAAGTTAAGGTTCTGTTGGCATCCTACATTAAGGGAAAGAAACTATAGCTTACTGTTCTGTCAGTTTGTCTGCTTTACGGGCGGCGTTGGCAATTGACTTTAAGCCAATGAAAAATGTGACTGAATGTTTTGTCAATAAGTCTGCTTTAGGGGCTTATTTTTACTTTATAGTGGATTTAAAGTAGGATTAATTTTTATGTTAAAAAATAGATTTTTTAAAATTTTTAGTTGCTTTCAATCAAACAAATTGTAAGTCAAAGCCGTCACGGGGCGCTGGATTAAAAAATACAGATTTACTTTTTTTTTTCAATTTATTTAAACTTCTGTTTATTGATTTGTATTTTTGACTGAAGCTGCTCTATACATGTCTCAGCCGTGAGGCAATTGCTGGGTTCGTATATTATTGACTGACTCACCTCGCGGTTCGTACTTCAAACTCTACTGTTCCAACAAAGGTTTCGTTTTCGACCTCAACAGTTATGAGCCTACAATTAAAAAAATCAGCCAAGTGAGAGTCGGATTCGCGCACGAAGGGTTCCGTACCATTAAATATGAGCGCAGCTGCCTGTCACACGCTCGATTCGATGTTGCGCCAAGCGCGCCGGCTAGTCCAATGCGTTATTTGAACGTTACTATTGTTATCAATTTAAGAAGAATAGTCTTTAGAATGTTATTATTTTATTTTACTATAATTATACATCGTTCATTTACTTATACTGTATACCTGTTTTACAGATGTACCTACTTCATATTAGTAACTTTTAATGGAATTTGTATGAAAATTTCAATTTTCCAAGTACATTTTAAAACTTGGTCGACTATTACTCGTTAGCCTGTAAAGTGTACTTACTCGTGATAGTTTTCCTATTAAAATCGTTATATGCATTACCATCGTAATTTTGTTTACATTTCCAAATACTATACTTTCGCTGGTAGAGGGGGGAGACACTAAACTCTAACAAAAATTAGTACTTTAAAGCTAAATGTTTCGCAAAACGGAGCCCTATATCAAAAAATGATTTTTTCATACCGCCAATATTTTTTGAATTCCTATCCAACGATACCACATACGATGGGGTAGACGAGAAAAAAAATTAAGTCCCCACTCCACGTGTAGAGAAGGTACCTTAAATTTATTTTATTTTTTTTCAAATATTTTATTCTACCACTTTGTCAGCTTGATCAATGTATATATCCCTGCCAAATTGCAGATTTCTCGTATTAGTAGTGTTTGAACTAAGCCGCCGACAGACAGACGGACGGACGGAGGGACGGACATGGCGAAACTATAAGGATTCCGACTACGGAAAAAGTTTGCCGCTAAGCGGGCACCCATCCAAGTACTGATCAAGCCTGACGTTGCTTTACTTTGAATATCGTTTCCAACAAACAAATGTGTTACTGTTACTATTAATGATAAGCTAGATGGCGCGGTACCGGTAATTTAAAATAGTAATGGCTTGGGCCCGTCTCACACTTGGCCGGTTTTTATTATTTGTCGTTATACATTAGAGTTCACACTATTTTACGCTGCAAGTTTGAAGTTTGTGTTTCTTCTACTTCTTGTATGGGGACACCCCATAAATGTTAACTTTTTTAGATTTAGACAATCCCCCATTATAACACATATTCTGTGAAAAATTCAGGCTTCTACCTATTTCGGGCTAAAAGGTAGAGCCTTCTAATGGTCGGACATACGGACAGGCAGACAGACAGCGTAGTCTTGGTAATAGGGCTCCGTTGGCACCCTCTGGGTCCGGAACCCTAAAAACAGTTGACAACTACATAACTAATTTAAACATCCTTGTACGACGTGAATCAAAGTTGTTAAGTAGGAGGTATAGCTACTGTATTTTCTCTATGTATTTATTATTATTATTCTGTTTTATTATTTTGTAGATTAATTTCGCGGTTATCTATGTTTAGAGTTTCGTGGTTAAATAGGAAATGCATTTGTGGATAAGATCCTTCTTTGTTGACCGACCGAGCGCGAAGCGTCTCCGTTTCAGCTTGGATAAAATGCTTTAGTATGTCTTTTTCGCATGTTCTTCTTTACGGGTCGCATTTCTAAACAAAATTCTATAAAAAATGTGGGCAAGTTCGTTAACTACATGGAATTTTTTGTCGATTTAGTTTTTAGAAATTAATCAACATGGCGGAAATATGGTGATTGAAAACGTAAAAAAATCACATTTCAGCCATTTCGAAGAATGTTCAAAAATGTCACACAACTGTTTTGTTACCCTTAACGCAACTTTACAAATCCGATAAACTTTAAGGGCTCCGCGTGTGATGGAGTTTAAAATAATGAAAAAAACGCAAATTTCAGATATTCATTTCGTTATATTAAGTTTTAAGGTGCGTGATAATAATTTATATAGCTTGAAGCTATGCCAAGAGAGACTCACGAGGCCTACAGCTCTCAGAGCCACTAGTTTTAATTCGTTACTCGATGGTTGAACTTTTGTGTTCATATGAATTTGATAGAGTTATATAGCTTGCCACTAGTTGGCGGTGTAGCGCATCAAATTTGGTAGGAGGACAAAGTTTGCCGGGCAAGTTTTGACACCAGCGCATATTTTAAAAACCTGTTTAGTAATTGTTTGAAAACGCACCTGAACTACCTGTCCTATGTGACAAATTATATATTATTATAGAAAGTTCTTAGCTAGGTACAGGTAGTATAGGTAGGTATACGGCTCCGACTCTAGGATCCATTCTACTTTTTGCCCTAAGGGACAGAGCCGTGAATTAACAGGGTGAAAACTGATAAAACTACTATGTAGTTTCAGAGCAAACCTCGACAGGTATATAACTCATTTTACAACCTAAATTGAGCTTCTCTGGTTGGGTAAGGTTGTTTTAGTCGTTCCCCCTAGGGAGAATGGCTGTAATTTTTAGAGTTGTAAAAATTGTATAAAGTGTTTTACATCCTCAGAATGGTATCCTAAACCAACTTTCATATACATACAAATACATATCTTTTATTAAAATTACTATTTTGACGTTTTTCAAAAAAGTACCTTCGGGACGATTATGGCACCTGGTTGGTTGATTCTTTCTTAGAATAGGGCGTTAGCGATGACATCATAAATCCATCCATATATTACAAGACTTGAATATTTAGTAGCTCTCAACTACTGTTAAATACCTTTGTCATACTGATTAACTGTAAATAAAGTCAATAAATGTCCACGTCGTACTGGTATGATTAATTAATATGATAATAAAAAACTACTTTAGCGGCGTTATGCACTTTTTTGTGATGGCTGAAAATGTCAAACTTGCGTCAGGTCACGTGTCCTGATCGAAAACTCATATAAAATTCGTAAGACGGAACTCGCGTCAGATTTATTTACATTAGGCTATGACAAATTGAGATGTCAAATATACTACGTCAAAAAAGTAAATAAACAAACATGATTATATGTTATGGGAAGAAAATGATAAACTCGCGTCAGGCTGATCAATAAATTCGTCAGACGGAAACCATAATGCTACGCCATAAAAACGCAAGACGGAAACCATAATGCCACGCCTATTATAATTTTGAAGTGTAAACCTCTTTAGCGGCGTTGTGCACTTTTTTTTCTGTTTAGTTAGTTTTCTATCAGTTTTGCTCGTAAACAGTATCATTACTCCCACAGGATTTTTATTTGTATTTTTTCATAAAAATCTTCATTTCGGACGACAGATGTCAAACTAGAAACGGCTTTATCTCCGTAATTTTTGATCGTAGTTTGACAAACAGATGGAGCTATGACGAAGCTATAAATTAACTACATCGGTTTTAGCTACGGAACCCATTTAAATAAAAAAAAAAAGTTGCACTCCGGGAGTGCCGGCAGAAGTGAAAACCTTTACACACGATTCGCGCTTAACACTCAAATATGTCACAAGACATGTCTTTGACATTGTCAAGAAATAATAATGTTTGTTTATTTACTTTTTTGACGTAGTATATTTGACATCGCAATCTGTCATAGAATTAAAATTCCATATCCAACCTCCCTGTACTACTCATAATCGCGAATACTAAAAATAAAAATTATAATAGGCGTGGCATCACGGTTTCCGTATTTTACAAACACAAAGATGCACTTTGTTCAATTTCCATATTTTAAACACTTTATATACACGAATTTTACGAATACACAGCAGTATGGCCACTACACAGACGGTCGAGCCATCCATGGATGCGCGTAGCACGCTGTAACATAAACACACACGACCATTTGCGCAAGCGCCCTGCGCCGCCTAAACGAAACAGCAGGAGCAGGCATACATTTTCGCCGCGCCGTAGAAAGAGAGGGGGATCCTCTCCTACGCCGCGCCAGCTGTCTACTCTCCATCCGTCTTACGAATTTTCACGATCAGGACACGTGACCTGACGCGAGTTTATCATTTTTTACCCATTGCAAAAAAAGTGCACAACGCCGCTAAAGAAGTTTTCACTTCAAAAATCTAAATCAGCCATTTATTCCGCTTTAAATACATAAAATGTCAAAAGGCCTACCAAGCACTTCGGTAAAATTCCGTGCGTTTTTCTCAAAATGTTGAAAGTGTGAATAACACAAATAAAATGCGCGCACTGCGACGGATAATAATTTAATCGCATGCAGATTTCTGTACTTTGCTGTGCGTGTGTGAAGTTTGTTGTGCGTTTCGGCAGAAATAGACTTCATATAAAACCCGATACACTACGCAAAAAAATCTACAGATCACCGCAAAATTATTAAAAACGCGGCGGTGGAGAATGTTGTTACTACGCATTTTACAGATAAAGGTATTTTTCAGGGTTTCGTAGTCAACAAGGAACCCTTATAGTTTCGCCATGTCCGTCCGTCCGTCTGTCTATACGCGGCTTAGTTCAAAAACTACTAATACGAGAAAGCTGCAATTTGGCTATATCCCTATATACACATTGATCAAGCCAACAGGTTTTTAAGGTACCTCCCCTACACGTGAAGTGTGGACGTAATTTTTTTTCTCGTCTACCCGTGTATCGTTGGATAGGAATTTCAAAAACATTGGCGGTATGCAAAGATCATTTTTTGATTAAGGGGGTCCGTTTGCGAAACATTTAGCTTAAAAGTACTAATTTTTGTTATAGTCAAGTGTACCCCCCTCAACCAGCGAAAGTTTAGTATTTGGAAATGTAAAAAAAAAATACGGTGATAGTGCATATAATGAATTGAAAAGGAAAACTATCACGGGTAAGTACACTTTACAGGCTAACGAGTAATAGTCGACCAAGTTATAAAACGTTCTTGGAAAAGAGAAATTTTCGTACAAATTCCATTAAAAGTTACTTATATGAAGTAGGTACATCTGTAAAACAGGTATAAAATATAAGTAAATGAACGATGTATAATTATAGAAAAATAAAATCATAACATTCTAAAAATAAAACAAATATTTAAGGGGGGCTAACACTAAGGTGGCCGCCTTATGGTAAGCGGTCACCGTAGTCTATGGACGCTTGTTACACCAGGAGTATCACTCACGCTTTGCCGACCCTTCAAAAATCCAATAACTTCTTTCTTGAAGAACCCTAAACTGTAGTCCTTAGAGCAAAACCTTGGCAGATAGCTCATTCCACGACCCAAGCGTTCGCGGGAGTAAGTTTTTCTGAAACCGCACTGTACACGACCATTTCGGTTCTAAAGTGTGAGAATGAATTCCCTACCGATGGCGAGCGGTGCGATGGTAGAAAAAAGCCGCGGGCATCATTTCAAACAATTGCTGAGAACACATCCCATTGTACAAGCGGTAAAACACACATAGGGAGGCAAAGTCTCTCAGACTTACGGGCTGGATACGGTAACTAAGTTTGGGATCGTGGACAATTCTCACAGCCCGTCGTTGAACCGAGTCAAAAGGGCCAAGCTGGTATATAAGTGCTTACCAAATCTGATGCGTTACAATTTTGATTACGTACCGCAAAGCACTGCACCCAGCCTTAGAATGTTGAGTCGTCAATTACAGTGCGCGTCATATGCTTAATTTTGCCCGTATTGAATTAAATTAAAATGCGGAGCGATATATCTTTCGTATATTGTTTTGTTAACCTCATTCACAGTGGTGCCTTTGCCACACTCAAACTTACCTGGTCGGTCTAGAGGTCCGGTAGAATATTGGTCGTCTAGATAATCAACGTCTAATTAATGTTACAACTAAAGACATTCTCTAACCTTACTCGGGTTTTCTTGTATCGATTCATAGAAAACTTATATGGGACCAATCCGTGGACAAATCTCTCCATATTTATGTTAAAAAATTCAATATCAGTTTATAAATGACGTAGTTCTGAGGAAAAAAATATTTAAAAAAGTACAACCGAATGAACAACCTGGAGGAGGACGGTTCTTTGAAGTCAGTCAAGAAAGGACTACTTTTGACCTAGAAATAAATTAACTACTACTAATGTAGACAATTTAGTTACAAAGTCATCTATCTTGCAACGATTCAAAGGACAGGATTATAGTAATTTTATAAATTAAATTTTACCTATAAACCAATAAATTAATGATCAACAAATGCAAATTTTATCAGGCACGCCGTGTCAAAGCTGATGTGAATTACCTTGGACCAAATAATGGCTGCACGACAATAACCTCGGTTATCCACTTGCAAAGCGTTTTTGTTTATGTTTTAATGCCTGTACCAAGTCAGGAGTAGTGACAGAAAAGAAAAATTTGGCAAATAAAAAATCAAAAAACCCAACTGCGTATAAAAATGAAGATTTGAGCCAGTCTACATTCTTAACGGGTCCCGACTGTTAAAATAGCTATTTTCCGCATTAGAATTTATCATTACTGGACTTTTTTTTTTTTCAGTTTTTATTTATAGTTCAGTTTTTACGCAGTTGGGTTTTTAATTTTTAATTTATTTATTTTTATTTGTCATTTTCAGTCCGAATTTTACGACGGTAAATATCGTAGGAGTTAATATTGTGAAGATTATTAAGTAGCTTGCGGTGTGGTCTAAACTATTAATTAATTATTCATCATAAGTGTGAAGATTCAAGTGAGAGTGGTTGCTAACCAACTTTAAATCGTTATAGATTCTAAACGGTCATTCATATTGAAAAATGATAAGAGAAACCTAAACATGATTTTAAAATACCTACCTATTCAATGATATCCCACATGACAGGTCGTCGGCTTTAATTTCTTTCTTTTTCACAATATAGCGTTTGGTTATCTAAACCTAAAACAAAAGGTTGCCTGAAAGATTTTCAAATTCAAATTTATGTATGTCTAAACTTCATAAAAGAAACCACATTAGTATTTGCTCAATAACTGAAATAGCTTGCTATAGTAAATAACTTTAATATAATTAAATAGTTGCCGTAGGAATCCCACGCCGATAACTAAATTTAGGGCGGTTGAAGCCGCTGGCAAAAGCTAGTATAACCATAAGTACTTATATTTTCCAAACAACGAAATAAAGTCATAAACCTTTTTTTATGTGTAAATATCTATATTTTTACGATAACAATCGCAAAGTAAAGCTTGATGGATGTAGGCGTACGTACAGCCTATCTTACTGTCTAGCCATGTCACGTCGCATGTCCGCGTCAGCCATTTTGAATTCGTTGTTTGTGTATTGACAGTTGAATCACGCAATGGCGGCTAGCAGTTGACATGACTGCATTTGTGCAGAACTTAATTTCTTTTGTTTAGTCTGTTTAGTATTTAAAAAATATATTGCAAGTATTTTTATCCATGTGTGCTACATACTTTGAAAATTATTAGATATGTAGATGTAGGTACTATACTTATATTGGTGGAATTTCACATAGGTTTTGAAGTGGTGGTTGTTAGGAATAAAAATAAGTAACATAGAATGAAATAAATGAGCTGTGAGTTGAGTTCACAACTTTTTATATGCAAAAAAGTTGAGTAACGATTTCATTCTTATTCTAAATTCCCTTCAATAAAATAAAAGTTCCTTTTAAGGATGTTAACACTTGTTGAACAGCCGTCTACAGACTAAATAGACTAATTTGTCTATGATCCGACATTATGGCTCGATTAAATATGTATTGCCAATTAACTTAAGTTTTTTTTAGTGTCGTGTAGCACGCACTCTTTAGCTAGAAAAGCAATATTATGCAGTTGCAATAAAATGAACATAAATGTTGCATTTTGTAAAACAGACGTATATTTGGTCTCTCCGTTGCCATCTTTAATTAAGGCAATTCATGAATTGCAAAATACTTTTCAAAACAAGCATAGGTACGGATGATACTTACTTAAACGTATAAATATGTTCGCTAAGAATTTTCTTGGCTAAATTCAAAAAGTGAAATATTTGTTACAACATTTAAAGTTGTATTTATATATTCACGGTTTTATTTCCAAGAATGGGGTAACCCGTGGTTGGATGTACTTACACCCAAATCATGTGGAGGGCAGCCTCTTTTCGCCCATCACTTTACTCCTGCGTGACAGGTGGTGAGTCCATTGCCGCATCACTGTTTCTGATATGTGAATCTGGACTAAGGTGACTTCATATATGTCCCTTACGTCATAAATTACCGGCCTGAAAGTGATATCTATGAAAGACCAAGGACAGAATATTTAAGATACTGCCATTTCATAAAAGGACATCAAAACTTTTAAAATCCTGAATGCTGCCCCAGGGGAACCATCAGGAACCAACACGAGACCGACACCAAATATCATACCAAACTATACGATTGCGTTCGAAAACATACCTAGATATTATCTGATGATGAGGTAAAGACCTTAGAAGCTATATTTTGGCTGTGGAAAATGTACTATAAAAAATAAAGATTTTGGGATGTGATATTTAAAATAACAGGGAAAGACTGGATTGGTGATAAAGTAACATTCTCATGTGAATTTTGCAAAGAACAGTGTAGAGGAATTGCAATACCCTACCTTATCTATCCAAAGGACAAGATTAAGTTTGTTTTACGCTTTTTTATTAAAAGGAGGGCTTGTTTTATGATCAAACTTCGTAACTACCTGTTAATTGATCCAACTTATACGATAGAATAGTTTTTATCTCGATCTGTTAAGTGCGAGCCGGACTCGGGCACTTTAGGTAAAAACCAACTTTCACCGGGTTACAGAGGGACGGCAGCGGAACAACGTTTGCCGGGACCGCTAGTATAATATAAATTTGACAGACTAATTACCGAGGAAGAATATAAAAACAAGTAAAAAGTTATTAAAAAAAAATAAAAAAACCCGACTGCTGATTAAAAAAATATATGTGATCTTAGTAACTGCAAAGCAAAAAAGCAATTTGGTGCCAAAAATCCACCATTTTGATTTTCAATAATTTTAGTATAGCCTATGACACTCTCGTGGCTAAGACGAATCTAACCACGTATATATAATTTATTAAAAAAGCTTTAGCCGTTTAGTAGTTACGAGGGAACATAGAGTCCCACATACATACCAGTCAAACACATATACCCTTCTTTTGAGTTTTGGCACAGTCTGGTAATAAAAGAGATAATGTAAGTACAATAGTTTCAGATTCATTGCCCTTTAAACGTCAATAAGAACTTCACCTTGCCCCTCTCACCCCTATAGGCTTCAAACTTATTAACACCCCTTAATTTTGATGTCAGACGTTAATACAAAAGGCATTGTTTAACTAAAACAAATGCTACTTTTATTTCCTAAGCTTACAATTTCTCAACCTTTGCCTTTACACAAAAGAATGAAGATAAAAATCAAATTTTCCAAGTGGCCAGTTGGCGTGACATCTCAAGATTTGCGTGAGATAGCGGTCGACGCGACACTGGCATCTAGGACGCGACGAATAATAAAAAAAAAGAAATCTGACAGCAAGTCATGCTTGACCGTTATCTTTTTTTGTAGATAATCTAGTAGGTATTATCAATATTTTTTGACAGAAAAACCATTTTTAATTACCTGGAATACAAAAAAGGTGAGAGCTGAAGAAGTTTGTGAAAGAGCACAATTATTTAGTTTAATTATTGTGTCACTACTAAATACAATTAAATTGTTATTTGTGCCAGCTAAGCAGTCTTCTATATACAAATATATTTTTATTTTCATTTTACCTATAAAATCTTATCTTATTTAATTTCTTGAATTAAATTTCAATTTGACGTATTTTAGGTAGAAAATTAACTATTTCAATCTCTTACGTATTTACTTTACAACTGAGCTATCATCACCTTAAAGGTGCAGCATAAAATATGTCTAATTTATCTGTATTTTAAAGCTTATTCTCATTAATGGCTGCGTTATCATATTATACATTATAATATTTTAATATCTTGAGTAGTAAAACTGCATAGTTATAAAGAAAGCGACCCTATCATTACCTAGTGACTTGACAAACCGAAGTATTTTTTGTTTATGTGCACTACATAGACATAAGGACTAGACAAAGCATTTCCTCCACAGCTGAGAAGTAAATTTGTGTAAGAAACGAAGCGACTCTGCGGTCTCTTGCTCTTTCTGACGTACAAAACGTTTGTTTTCCACAAGAGAGACAGGTATTTGCAGCTCATTAGCTTTGTCTCTTTCTTAGGTGTCTCTTAATCTTGTAAGGATATTGCGCAGTCGATAGAACTCGAAGTCGAAGGTGCACTATCACTGATAGCTAAGTAACTATGGGTTAAGAAGTGCTTCTATCAACTCAATATTTCAAACAAATTGCGTTACTACTTCTGCTGCAAACGAATTTAGCCCTAAAATGGCGAGAGTTGTGACATTTATAACCTCAATGATCATTAATCATGCGTCAAACGCACCGCCGCCATCTTGGCGTATTAACCGTACAAGGCAGGTTGTCGTGTAATTATTAACAGTAGCATTGTTGAGGGTGTCTCTCGGCATAGTCGATTGAGATGTCAATTTATTAAGCTAATAATAGAAACGCTACGAAGTATTTAAAGTTCAAAGAATGGTAGAAACTAGAAATATAACAGTTATTTTAAAGGTGATGTGTTTTAATTCAGCCACTTTTTTTATGTGTGTTGCACTATTTATTAAAGCTTGTTTCATAGGTTGAAACCGGATTATCTGCTTTTAACTGCCTGTAAGTAGAATAAATGTTATTTTAATAAATTTGTAGTTTATTTATATGACATTCGAAGATGTTGTTATTCAAATTTTATTTATTTATTTTTTAAACTTACTGCACAAACTAGTGAACAATGGCGGACTTAATGCCACACGGCATTCTCTACCAGTCAACCATAGATCCAAGCAGATAAATTATTGGCGGAAGTAACAGAACATACTAAATAACATTAATACTAATATGTACATGATAATAAACAAAATATATAAATCTTATATTTTCAAAATGTATATGGGTAAAATATATAAATAAATGTTTGTATATATATATATATATATATATATAAATACATACATAATACATATAAATAACACAATATGTCACATTATAGATAAAAATAAGATAGAAGAATGAAATTTCACTCGGCCACCTGCTTGAGAAATTATTCCTTTACCTTTACTTTAAAATTAATAGAAACTGAAGCTTTCTGGGTCAAAAGTTTAAGCCTGAACTTTTTCTGCTCACGTTTCATGTTGTATCTTTACTTGACTTTTAAGTTTCAGATATGTGTTTTAGATAATAATTATATGGTCACCATTATTTCTTGAAAGTAAAACCTACTTTTTACTAGACGATGACGTTTCTATATAAGTTAGAAAATTAACAATAATCGAAAAACAAAAACAAAAATCCAATTCTAATTTGAAGAGAGAAAATATGATATATAAAACCAAAGGCTCCTATTGACCCAACCCCTTGAACATAAAGCTAGTAACAAGGACAAGTGCCGCTCGTTTACGATAAGCATCTTGTCAAACTTTGTCACTTATCTATTCAAAGGTAGACAAAGGTTTATTGAGATATTAGTCGTGTAAGTAAAGTTTGTGTATTTAGATGACAATATGCTATTGAATTATCTTTTTCAAATAACTTTATATAACGGATAGCTTTATAAATATGACTTCTTTTTTTACAGTCTTCAAAAAATGTTTAATCTTGTTACCTGATATTTTTTAAAAACAAAGTTTCTTCCTATCAAACTGGCTGAGAAATATCATTACCAGCTTAGATCAAAAATACATAAATAAATTGAAAAAAAAATGTATTATTGCCAAAAAGTAATTGCCTAACGTCGACAAATTAGTTAGTCATTAGAAGAATAACCTCTGTATGGATAATGGCAGACTTTCATATTCTCCTTAGAGAATATATTAAGTTTTCGATCCCATTAGGACGTTAGTTGTGTCAGCGGCTTTTGTAATTAACCCCTAATAAACGCTTCTATGAATGTATCACTTTTAAGCTGACAAAGCCTTATCTGAGTTTAATCTTATCTTTGCTCATTTGGTTTCTGTAGCTGTTCTTAAGCGAGATACGGGTAGCTACCGTCGGCAGAGTTGATAATAGAAAGCAAAAGCAATTTTGCCAAAAAAGTTTTATATAAATAAATTTTCTATGCCATCGGCAAAGTAACAAATATGCCTTTGTATTCAACCTACTACACTACATCTTTATACTATTTTGTCAATCAAAATATATTAGGGATTAAGTGTCACATATAGCTCATTTTGAAAAAGAAATAGTAGGTATATCGGCAATAATAATAGTTTATGTTTTAAAGGGGTCAACTTTAAGGCCAAAAGATTTACAGACGAAGTATTATCGAATCCGAGTCAAAAGTTTAAATAGCTGACTGAAAATCAATTATTGATTTATGTCATCTGCTTACAGGTACTGAGTTGAAATATTTTGTGATGAACAATAGAGAAAAGAATGGGCCACAAGACGCCACCTTGCAGAACTCTGGCAGATGTAAAGCAACAATCCGAGAAAGAATCCTTGATTATAATGCGTTGCCTGCGCCTACACAATTAACTTTGAAACAAATCACTTATCATTGGAGATATGTTAAAAGAACGTAATATGGGCAAACGAATCATTGTCGATATTATTAAATGCATTATTAAAATCCAATAATGTTGTATGTGTAACCTTTTTTATTAACCATAGCCAGTACGGGACCAACGATTTGGTTAGAAATACATACATATACCTACATATTATGTATGAATAGCCTTAAAGTCCGTAACATACATATATTAACACCCAGTTTAATATTACAGTTGTTAACACTGACAAATACTACATGCACAAAATACCTGACATTAAATCTATTGACACACAAGTAATTGACATGTATTCAACATTCAATACATACTAATATGAACTATAAGGAGTGATTTATCGGCAAAACAACTATTAATGGACATCTTTACATTATTAATAGTCCGTCGCTGGGAAAGGTTAGTATATTGATCAATTTATTATGAATGTAGCTTTCAGACTTTGCCAGAAAGTAAATGATGTTAAACAGGCTAACAATAAAGTTATAATAAAATCTATTGTTGTATTTTATGATTGTTTTGAGTTGAGATAGATTTTTATACTTGTAGCGGGAGTTCAGACTTAATTGATTAATTCTCCACATCACCAAGTAATTAACTGGTATACTAACAGCAATAAATCTTGTTTTTTTTATAGCTAAATTAGTATAGGTACCTGCAATATTTTTGTACAATAAAACTATTGTTTAACTGTAGTTTTAACTATGTTTATTGCAAAGTAAAGTTATCGTACTAATAGTTATTTTAATCATGTTAAAATTTGGAAAAAAAGTAAGAAATAAAAATCAGTAGCAGAAGTTTTAACAATTCAACAGTCAATAAATAAATAATCATCATAAAGAAATATCAAGAAATTAACAAAGATAAAACAGATAAAAGTAATTTAGCTCTTCAGCTAGATTAAGATATTTATGAAGGGTTATCGTCCTATTCGGTATATTATGTCAAAATCGACGAGTTGCGCATAAACAATTCAACATTATTGATTGTATTTGCGTTACGATTAGAGTAGAATATTGGTAGTTAACTAAATAATTGCCGTAATAGAATATTTTAATGGTCATATTTTAATTGTAATGGTCATAGCATTGGTTAAGTTAAGTTGGTTTGTACGTTTAATATTATTTATAAGGTACACCTATGTATTTGCCTGATTAGTAAATAAAAAATTGATAAACTGTTTGTCATAAACTTAATATTACTTTGTAAACAGTATCTATACCAATAAATAACAAAGCTGAAGAGTTTGTATGATTTTTGTTTAAACACGCTAACCTGTGGAACTACCGGTCGAATTAAAAAAAAATCCGTTTGTATTTGATCGGTCGAAGGTTATAGACTATTTATCATCACGCTACGACCCTTAGGAGCTGAACTTGGGCGAGCGATGTGACGCTGACGGGGGCTCACGGGGGAGCAGCGGAAAGGGCGAAAAACGTCTGCCAATTCAGCTAGTTTACTAAAAAACCAAATTTTTAATCCCTTATTCACTCTTATTTTCTCCTTTCTCGCCTAGGCATTCCATCTTACTAGCATGATTTAGGTAATATCTTTATTTTTTATTTTATAGAACTTTGACCATTATTTTTATGTTCATCCATAGTTACTAGCATTGCTTAATGAAACAGCTTTATCTTTAAATTTAAGACATCTATTTGTGTTTTACAAATGTTTATTTACTAGTTAGGTATGTAGGGTATTAACTATGAATCGAGTTTGCCCACCTCTTTATCCAAGAAACTGGGGGGTCTATTCTATAACTAGTTTTTCAAGTAAAGATTCTGAAACCACTCAAGCACTATAATTTTATTTGTTAATAACTTCCATTTTCTAACTATAAATGCGAATCATGTTTATATCAAGAAAATCAGAAAATGCCTTAGTTCAATTACAAATTATAAGTTATTTCTAAGCTTTGGTTTACAATCGTCCTGCACTCGAATTTGAAGAGTAAAGGAGAAGAAGAGAGTGATTGGCCATAAACTTTGAGATTATAATTTTTGTGTTGTCAATAAGCAAAATAAAAACTTAATCATCAAAATCTAGTAGAAAGTGGACAATATTAATTTTTTAACACTTTAAAACAAGGTGAAACGGGTAGAAACTAGACTAGATTAGAACTTTTAAAGCATTATTATAACAAAGGCTAAAGCATCAATAGCTTTTGTTATTATAATGATCTAAAATCCGAATGTAATCTTGTTTTTAAATTGTAACATCCAGGTGTGCAGACTTCATAAAATTATTGGGAGGGAGGGTACTAAGTTATAAAAATTATAGTAGATATTCCCGAAAAATTTGGGGGGCCCCCAGCCCTCCGGACACTAATACTGGGCTTGAATACCCTTAGGCCTTAACAAATTGATGAAATTAATAAATATAAACTAAGATTAAGATATGTGGAGTTTGAGAATTATTTTAGCTGTTCCTTAATTTATACGACTTACCAGATAATTAAGTTTCCCGTTTTAGGTCTAACACCAGTGCGTATCCATTGCCACGCGCGTTAGTAGTAAATGCTTCACAATATAAGTATGTACAAGCACGCTGCAGTGGAACCGCACTGGTGTTGGATTTTAAACGGATTCCGATTCCCAGTGAAGTTACAAAATCACTTAACTGGTCTCTGCTACTGGTCTCCATGAATTGTCATTAAGATAAAATTGATATTATTAGTAAATTACATATGGTACATATTATTAAACTCCCAAATGTTTCATACATCTTTACCCCCAGACCAATCCTGACTTGCCTACTTCTTTTTATGTAGTTTGTCAGGATTTAGCAATGGTCATATATTATTCTGACCCAGGTCTTTTATTTTTGCCGCTTATTATTTTAAAGGTGGTAATGTTCGACTATGAGACATAATATAAAATTTACTTCAGTCCAGATACTGCATCAGAAGGAATGTTGAGGTGATAGGCTCACCCATGTCACGCAGGACTAAAGTAGGTAGTTGGTGACTCTTTACTAAGCCCCTACATGATATTATTAGTAAGTAACCATAAATATGTACATACCTACCTACATGGGTATCTTTGCGTTTATCTATTAATAGGTAAGTATTTTAAATTGGTATTAAAATTAGCTATTTTTTTCCAAAACGGTTTTTTTATCTCTGCTTTGACAGCAAATGTTATTTTAGTTTCTATTTTATGTATTTATTCTATGAATTTATTCTATTAGAATTTCATCATCTTCGCTTATTTTAAGATGAATTGCTTATTAGATACATAAGTCTTCTATTAATGTTCGTATAGTACTTTGTTCTGTTAACGGCAAAAGTTATTAGTTAGAAACTTTGGTGCGTATAGATTTTATATTGACCATCTAGATTTCCTGTTAAAGTTTCAGTAGTATTTAATCATAAGTATTTTTCCAATTGCCTTATTTAGAACTTAGAAACTTTTTGATAGTACAAGTAGATGACCATTTAGGTAGGTAGATATCTATATTTTTAACTAGTCTATGAAAAATAAAAATAACTTACGGTTTTGGTAAAAGTTATACAGACTGGCACATCACTTTCCACAAAGAAAAAAATCTTAGCACCACAGAGTACAACGTAACACGTTTTAGTTCTTTTTTTTCCGGAACGTAAGTATACTTGTCTTTATTCGTGAACACAGTCTTAACTTTCCAAAAGATACTTTTGCCAAATTCAGTTACAGGAACGCTCGTCAAGTCTTAACACAGACTTATTAAGATATTAAAAAGTGTGAACCTAAACAAATTTGTACTAAGTCGAACACTTAGTGGTGAAGAGAGGTGGTAATCAAAATTATTATTGCACGTAATTAGAAAGAACCGGACAGAAAAATAATTGTCGTCAATTAACGATCCTCGCATTACAATTCCGCAATTATATAGCACGTGGCATAATTTTTATTTAAATTACTGTTTCGTTTTTCAAATTTCGAATTGAACCGCGTTCTTTTTTTGATCGTCACATCACCGGTGTCATTTTCGTTGACCACTCTAGTTTATTTGATATTCAGATCGCAGCTTAAAGTCTAATCGATAGTCATATCTCGGAATCGAATCACAAATTCGAAAGTAATCAAAAAAATCACAGACCCTCACCGCACACTAAACACGAATGATAACAGTCATCAAGTTTCGAAAAAACGGAATCGTCACTGAGAGAAATAAAAAAATTGAGCGCACAAACGCACACAAGCACAAAATTCAGTCCAATTAAAGATAATGTTTGTGGATATTTTAATAGCGTTCCCCTCCGAAGAAATCCGACACAACCAACTCCCGTTGAATTTAAACACTTAATGATCGGTTGGAGGAAATTGTCCGAGAAACGAACGGCCCAGTCTATAGCCTTCTCTTTCTGTTTAGTACGGATCTATGCCGCTTGTATAGGGGAATTGGCGCTAGCGTCACAAGAGAGGTGTGCCCTGTTTAAAGGTGGAATGATTAAGGGGTGGAACTTTGTTCTGATTGGTGGGTGGTTATGGTGCGATTTTTTTCGTTTGTACGTGAGGATCGTGCGGGTTGGTACTGCGGCATCGATCGCTGGCGCCTGGGTTGCCATTATATGTTTTTTATGGGTACTTTTTGGCGGTGCTTCGTGCTTTAGTAACCTGTTATAGTAACCACGCCCAGCTGGCATCGTGGATAACGTGCAGAGAGAAGAACATCGGCTATCAATCCAGACTCAGGCCGAAGGCTTTTTTGATTTTTTTTATTGAAGTGCGTTTTTTTTTTTAATTTTCGTGACGGTGTCTTGGATTTTGTGTGTGGTGTTAGTTTCAAGGGTTTTGCTATGTGAATATATGTCACTAAACTTTTTATACCTATTATTCTATATGCTTCTAGTTGATGAGATTAGGTAGGGAGCGGTGCGGTATCAGAGGAACTTCCCCCCGCGAACGCGTATTTGATGGCATGAGGATGACCCTCCTCCTTGAGGATGCAGTTAAAAGAAGAGAGTGATTAGATTTTTCTAGGATCGGTAACACGCGAGAAATATATCAGGTGTAACAATCGTCCATATTAAGTACCTATAGGCTGCAGTGACCGCTAATCCACCTTATATGTTTAAAAACGACCTAAAGTTATGCAGGTACTTCTACTATATAACTACACAATACACATCTAGGTATATATATGTACCGATATGTGTATATTTGTTGTAGGTATTATAGGTAGGTAATTCAAATAAAAAAATGGTTGCCTAAATATCGACAATAAAGTTTAAAGTTAGATTACATAAAGTTAATAACTATGGCGATGTATGTTCAGGTTACTATTATATCACTTGAAGGATTAAAAATGTTTTGTCAAATTTTGTCTTTTATTAGGTAGATACCTATATCGAATAAAAACTGATATTTGTTAGTTTCTTAGTGATTTTAAAATTTAGTTCTTTATGATTAGGTATGATGTCTTTATGTTTAATAATAACTTACTTAATTAATACTTTCTTTATACTTTAAACTTAATACTTTTTAGTTATTACTGTGTGTCAAAGATTATGGCACAGGTAGTAACTAGTTGGTCCGAGAAGTATTCATCAATTTTTGTAGGTAATTTTACCTAATTTAATTTAGTAAGATAGGACAACAAGACATTACTAAAACAATAACCTTAGAAAGAAAAGTTAAAGTTGTTCGTGAAAAAGTTACTGCCACTTCATTTAAAATTAATACTTTTTAGTTATTACTGTGTGTCAAAGATTATGGCACAGGTAGTAACTAGTTGGTCCGAGAAGTATTCATCAATTTTTGTAGGTAATTTTACCTAATTTAATTTAGTAAGATAGGACAACAAGACATTACTAAAACAATAACCTTAGAAAGAAAAGTTAAAGTTGTTCGTGAAAAAGTTACTGCCACTTCATTTAAAATAACATTAAAGTATCATACCATACCATAAATTGCGGCCTTAAACACAAATATTATCTGATGATGAGGAAAAGACCTTAGTGTACTACTTAGCTATATGTTTCGTGTGAAGAAAAGACTTCATTTAGAATACGACATACAAGAAACTGGTTAATGCTGGATTGGCTATTTACATGCGAATTTTGCAAAGAACAGAAGAGAAATCTTAGTAACTAAGCATTACTTCAGTCTAACTAAGCCTTAATTGAACTCAAACTACAATTGAGTTACTTTTAAATCCTAGCAAATGAATTTGTGAAAAATAGGGAGATGGCCACATGTTTGACGGAGCTGCACTTGAGAACAGCTACACTAATTATTTTTTTTGTTGTATCAGAAGGTTGTATTAAAGTTTTTTTGGAAAATCTACGGGAATAAATCGCCCAGGCGACTCCTATTACGAAATAGTTTTAAAAAAATGCAAAGCCTTCAAAAACGCACTAATATTTTTAGATAGTACTTGAACATACATATACATATATGTAAATACATTAAAAAATATAGGGTTCGTCAAGAAGGGAGTGATTAGAGTTTAAAATAATTGCCAATGCACGAGTAAATCGAGTATAATGCCCCTAGGTGGCGTTGCAAACTAGCTACGGTGACCGCTTAGCTTATATTCTTTGTTAGAACTAATTAATTATGTTTGTTTAACCAATGACTTAAACCGATGCCGTGTTTCTCTGTTTTCTGTGATTAATTACACTTTTAGCCCTTGTCTTAAAAACTACGAAACCAATTTTAAAGACACTTTCCCTAAGTTGAACGTTGTAACGTGTAATTGTGTACAATTCAATAAAAAATATCTGAGAAATACGTAGACGAACATACACATATATGTTATGTACATACATACACAGATGAAATTTGACACATCTGCATTTTAGAAGCCCTCAATATCATATAATAAATAATTTGTGCAATTTTAACAATATTACACAGAGACGGACTAGTCGAATGAATAACCTTCTTTTTTTGGAGTCGGTTAAAAAGTAAGGTATCGCTAAATCTAGGAAACACCAACTTCGCGTCAAACCGGTAATAGTGTTCATATTTTTAGAATAACTGTATATTATATTGATATATTATTATATTGTGATTGGATCAGTACATTGCTATGGGAATTTTAAAAATTATAATGAAGGTTCCTAATTAGCTAAATAAAAATCAGCAGTTAAACGTTCAATTGAAAGTTAAACGCCTCTTATCATAAGCTGTGTTTTCACGAATTATGCCGTAGTTACTATTTCATTTTAACTATTTTAGAAATGAAAAGATAAATAGTTAAAATTTTACAATAAGTTGCTCGACAATAGCAACTCATTATGGACCTTGTTCACTAAATTCAAAAAGATACAAATTATAGTAAGAGCACAAAAGTAAGTGGTTATGTGTCGAAGTACACCAAGATGCGTCGTGCGACGTTGGGATGCTTATTTTTTTTGTCTAGTTTAAAAAATCTATAATATGTAGCTATCTCAAAAATGCTGCGTCGCGTCGCGACTCTGTCTGAGCTGACCCTTAGTGTTTTTTTTTAGATAATTCACTGAGAAAACGGGAGGTTAAAAAATAAATAAGTTATTGCTATAAATAAGAAAGTGAGATAAAGTTATCAATCACTTCCTTAAAGTTTAGATAAATAAACATATAGCTTATTGGGTAATTGCAACTGTAATCGTAGTATTTGACTTACTTCTTTTCTTTGCTATTTTATTCGATCTAGGTTGGCAGTCGATATCTAACATGCTTACTTTATGTCTCTAGCGAATTTGCTTATTATTTTAAACTAGCTTTTTTGATTTCGACAGCAGAATTTTTACTGTTTTCTCTAATGTGGTCTATAAGGACTTCAACATAACTCGGTCATTGTTACCATATTAACTCTGTTATTGTAGCAACTGAACTCTATTCTGAATTTTATAACTTGGTTATTACAGATTTTATTTACTGTATCAACTGATCGATAGCAACTCTACTTGATTATTCTTAGCAAATTTAAATTAATTTCTTTTCTCATATTATTATTTATTATTTTAATATTTCTTTGGTCTTGCATACAATAATCATTTATCTTTTCGGTTCTGGACGTCTAGGCCTGGTTGTACTAGATGTGGTCACAAGCAATTTGTTTGCAGCGAGGTATTGTGAGTCCATAGGAGCGAGCAGTAATTAAATTATCCACATATGCGATTTTGTAAAAAAAAAAGACACAGTATCTGAGAATTCGATGTCACAGCACGTGACACTTACAGTATATGAACGTCTATATTATCCTGTGATCAATGACTTGATTTCCCTTCGCGTGTAAGAACCGAGAAATGTAATATTAATGTGTACAAAGTGTAATACTTTTAAAAGTATTAATATTATAAAAAACTCTATTACAATTCACCGTTATCAATCACTTTTAAGTGGCCACTACTTTCCACGTTCATAATATATTTTCATTCTTAATTGCATTAGACACTAAACTTAGCACCAATAAGATGTTTTTGTTTTACTTCATCATCTTCTTGAGGTTCCTCTCCATTAATGGAGTATGACATCAGCTCCGCATTTTTGCTTCTGTCTTTAGCAATGCGAAAGAACTGCTCTTTCTGATGTTTGTCGTTTATCGTCGCATCGCGAATTGCAAATAACTATCTTCTGAATGAAATATATATAGGTACTGAAGTACTTATTTAACTGTTTTACTTATTTAATTGTAGATACTTTACTTTGTTAAATTGTACTTAGTTTGACTTGGCTATTACTAATTATTATGCATGCTAATAATAAATACCCCTGGGTTATTTATCATATTTAAAATACACGTAAAAGTTGTACTCTAAACGCTTAATTCCAGCGTTAATTAATTGACGGTCAAAAATCGAATACTCTAATGGTGTGTGTAACCGGGTTAGTATTCGGTTAAATTATTTTAAATCGCGTAGGTACTTCTACGTAGTATGGTGATCGATTTATTCCGTTAAACTACGTATTCGTAATCTAGTAGGTAATAATTGGTCATCGAGTTACTTAGTTAATTTTTTAACCTTCTATATACAAGTTTAATTTAGATAAACAATTTGTTAAGGTTGAACTGAATAAACTATTAGAATTTGGGCGAGTCTTAATTGATTAAAAGTAGTCAAAGATTTACTAATAAAATAATAAGTAAAATGCCTGTAACTAACCAATTGTACTTGGCAAAGTTGCCGTGTTCGTTACAAACCTATTGAACTATATGTTTTTAGCTAAGTCTAATTTAATTTAAATGAATTTTCATTTATCGAGGAAAATAAGGTCCTTGGTTAAATTTAAATTTTCTGTTATTTTAAGATATGATAAGGACACACAAAAGAACTTCTTTTATTCTTCCTCGTTAATATTTGTAATACTTGTAGGCACTATACCTAATTATGAGTTGAATCTCACTTGAAAATCATTCTATGTCAAATTTTAATAATCATTATTTTTGAACTTGCTGCTTCTGTATTAATTGCGAATTGCTAAAGTTAGGAATGGAAAGATAATAAAACACATAGAATCAGGAAGGAAGTAAGGATCTATGTAGAAACGGCACCTACAATTTCCAATACCTAATGAATAAAGGAAGAAATGTAATTCGTGCCACATCGGTTCGAGTGCTGTAATCCGTCCATGGACTACGCAATAGCCTCACAAAATTGAACACTCTTTAGAAAGAGAGAGAGAGCTAATTTGCGGTAAGTCTTTATTTCTTTCTTGCAAAATAAAAACAATGAAGAAGGAGACGACTACTTGCAGCATATTATCTTTACCACACACTTTCACACTTTCTGACCATTTTTACTTCGCAGATGGCTATAAAACAAACTTTCCATTCGAAATTTAAATTTGGAATCTTATATCTCCATAGATCATTAAACGCCGTGATGAGATTTGAAATTTAAAAAAGGAACACAAACCATGACATAATAATCGTAATAGCGCTTCAAGCCGCTTTACTGCGCAATAAAACTCTTTGCGAAGCGCCGGCTTAACTTTACGAAATTCAAATTCAAAATTCGATTGTTCCTAGAAGCGCTAATAGGGTTACCAGTAGAACAGACGTTTTATTTGTTTATTGTTTATTTATTTTACGTGGAACTGGGTTGCGGTTTACACACATCATTTTCTTTTAATGGCAAATAATTAAAATTTATTTCTATTTTCTATTACCCTTTAACAGTAATATTTTTTACCAAGAACTAGCGTGTTAATTGTTTATGTAGGTACTATCTTTTGCTCAAGACTTTGTTTATGTAGATTTTTAGGCCGCAGTCAAATTGCAGAAACGTAAACCTCATATTTTCGTCATGTCCGTCCATCCGTCCGTCCCTCAGTATTATAATTTCGCCGTCTTTAACCTCGGTTTTCATGAAATTTATGGCAACATGAAATGTCCTAAATATCGCCATATTCTTTTGTAATAATATTGTGTAGGATAGCGTAAGAAATTACGGTATTTTAAAAAAATGCATTTGAATTGCATTTTTGTATGCATGCATTTTTGTCTTCATAAAAAGAATTCGAAATTTAAAAACAAAAAATTGCAAAAGGTTAAAAAAGAGAAGAATATTTTCAGCGGCTACTCCATCCACAATCACTGTGGACTTTTACAACATAAGGGGTATTCACACTAACGTTAATGCAGCCGACCATATTCTTTTTGACGGAGACGCAGATATCCTGCCCAGCAGATACATCATACCTACACTATCCCTGCTACAAACTCGAGCACAATTTTATGAGCCGTGTCGGTGTATGCATGTTCGTACGGGACGATATCTGCTATCGCCGCCTTTATAACCTTGAAGACAGGGACTTGTTAATATTGTTGGCGCGTGTAAATCACGGCGGCAACACCCGTATCTATGCGTGCCTCAACAGGTCTCACAGCAGTGACACAGCCGTGACTCGATTTTTCAACCACCTGAATTTAACGACTGACAAAGTTCTAGAGCAATATCGCTCAGCAGAACTAGTTATTTTGGGAGACTAACGCCCACCATCGTGATTCGTGAGTAGCTCAGATTTCGAACTAATAACTACGCAGGGATATCTGTTCCGTCTCAGGGAATGCGCCTCCTGGCTCTTCGGACCACTGTCTCGTTAGGACTCAAGTGTCATACACACAACCCAATCCATCTAGGCCAACTAATTGGAGTCGTGTGTGGCATTTTAAGTCGGCAGACTGGGATGGATTGCGTGAAATTTACGCATCGTACCCGTAGAGGCAGCTCTGCTTTAGCTCAGAATATTCTGACATCTAAACAGCGGCAGTAACTGAGATAATCCTTACTGGTATGAAATGTTTTATTCTTAACCCACTAGTAGCTGCCGGTATCAAAAAACGACCGTGGTTTAATCGGTCTTGCAAATAAGCTAAAATTCTCGAGAAATCTGCACATTAGACTTTGACTACGGCTCGAAATAATAAGGATCTGAATATATCTGAGTTAATTCTCAGATTAAACGCTGCTCGAAGTAGAGTAAGAAAGCAACAGCCAGAACTAAATTCGAATTCATCGGCAAAACAGGTGGGTCACTGCGAGCTATCCCTCTGGGAGTTGTGCTTTCTGGTCGCTTGCTAAAGCTGCCGAAGGGAACTTTTGCCAGTTGTCGTTACCAACACTGCGAAAGACCGATGGTGACTTGGCCCATAGTGCTAAAGAGAAAGCCGATCTTCCGGACAGTCTCTTTGCCCCAAACTCAAATATGAACGTTACGTTTTAATTCGGTAGTAGTAGCCAAACGACAAAAACGGAAACCTGACAATTTTAATGTCTTACGTGAACTTTTATACAGTTTTGTAAAGAAATCTAGATTCTTTTTAATTATGGGTAACTCTTTCTACACTGAACTGAGATATAAAAATCTTTTGCGCATGGGGTATCGTTAGAAATTTTTATCAAAAATACATTTAAGGTTTTAAGTACGTTTTTTCTTAGATGTTAATTTTTTTTAAAATTATTGGCTTTTAAGGATGATGAGGAATGTACCTTGCCTTCTAAAAATTTTAAACCACGTGGTCTAAAAATCTATTTCCCTTTGAAAAAATCCCCCTGAAGGAGGACTTTACAAAATGGCCTGTATTAAATAAGATCCCTTAAACATTTAATCCCGTCCAACCAAGGTCTTAATCTAAAGTAATCATATGAACAGGGATAAGAGGACGTAGAGGCAGATGAGAAAACTATTAACAATCAGTTTTATTCACTAAGCACCGGTACTCACGGTACACACGGTAAGAAGATGTAAGTAGCAAAAATTCTTCCGCAAAGCAAAACCATAAACCCATCTCGTGAGACGAAAAAAAGGTCTCTCTTCACGCCTCATTAACTGATAAAAGCTATTCATACAAATCAGCAACAAACTATAAATGTCACTTGTGTATAAATAAAATACAATGGGACCTCGTTAAATACAGCCCAACTTTATTTAACTACCGTGTAGAGCGAAACATATTAAAAAAAAAAAAAAGTTTTTGACCATTTCTGGTTTGGTAACGTTTAATGTTGATGTTTTGTTTTGTTCAAATTTATTAGGTAAAGCAATCAAAATGGATCCCGCTTGTAATTTTTTGGTCTGCGATAGAGCCTTTATATCTTATTCTGTGTACCTATTCAAAAGAAGAAACTGACCTGAAGACACCAAAGATATAAGATACATATAACCACTACGTTTGAATGACAACGTACCGATAAAAGTGTGGGTCTTAAAAAGCGTTCCCTCTAGATGTAAATATTTAAAAAAGGAAAACTCAATGTGAAATGAGAACTCTAAAACATAGGGTCTACTGTAGAGGTTACAACTTCTAGGTAGAAAATAAGAAAGACAAGCGAAAGAACCCACAAAAATACCTCTTCACGACATGAGGTTATTCAGAATTTGAATGAAAACCATCAGACTATATTAACAAAACTAGTTAGGCATAATAATGTACTTTTAATAAATGTACGGTATGTACAAACCCACCTGTGTGCCTGTCCGTAGGTACATTTGTACATTTATTCATTAAAATTCGGTAAAAGTTTATCATTATGCCTTACTAGTCCAACAATTTCAATTTCAAACAAAAAAAAAACATAAATTTATATGAGAACTCTGTACGCCATTTAATTTTATAGTAGTGCAACAATTCTAAATCTAACCTAAGATAATTAGATTTTTAGGCCTATTACAACGATTGAGCAATACTTTTTGCCGTTATTCTCAGCTGCAGCGGTATTTCACCTTATTTTCTCAATAACATAATATTAGCATCCATAGGCTACGGTGACCGCTTACCATCAGGCGGACCGTAAGCTTGTTTAGTGGTTTAAAAAATATATATTATAGTGAAAATCAATACACCTATTATATGTAGATAAGTGCTAGAACTCCATGTTTGATACCTGCTCTCGTCGACCTAACGGGGACGATTGGTTCCGACATTTCTTCATTGCTGAGCATCCCCTCTCTTTCTTTACTTATTATTAATATTTACTATATGGTTATTCACTTAACAGAGGGAAAAACCTTTAATTCGCGACTTTTTGTAATCGGCATCGGATTACACCTGTTTATTTTTCCTATATGTGGTAACTTAGGGACCGACATTCCACGCTCGGTCCTACCAATTTACTTAGAAAGGATTGTCTCATCCTTATTTTCTCTTATTTCTACACTGCTGAAGTCGTAGAGAGTACGTTGTATTCGTGTTAAGAACTCAATTCCATGACAAGTGTCTCCAACTGGGGGCCGATACAATTATACTTACCTTGTCGCTAATACATACGTTTTGCTTCCTTAGATTATTATGACAATTATACCTCAGCAAAAAATATAGTCTTAAGATTGGAAATAAACATCTTTCGAGAACAACAAACTTCAAACATTTATGCTGCTATTTTGATCTTAGATGCTATGCGATCTAAACCTACACTTGAATTAATGATCCGTTAGCAGGAGTAATTAGCACTCCTTCATTTTGTAATTCCACATTCGCAAATAGTTTCTGCAAATTATCTTTTGGCAAATAAATATTTACAATTCTGTGTTCATAGTACATGACATCCTCTTTCCGCGTATCAAGTGATCGAAATCCTCACTAAATCAGGCGTATCACTAAAAGCATTAAATTAACTGCATATTTTTCATCTCTTTCATTTCCCACAGAGAGGTCGTTACCTCTATATAACACAGGTAACTCAAACCATAAAAAACACTAGAGCATGACATACACAGACATAATGACAAACAGACAGGCAAAAGTAGCAAATAATATTCCGCAAAGCTAAACCTATCTCATAAACCTATCTCGAAAGATGGAAAAAAGGTCTCTCTTCACGCCTCATTCACTGATAAAAGCTATTCATACAAAACAGCAACAAACTATAAATGTCACTTGTGTATAAATAAAATACAATGGGACCTCGTAAAATACAGCCCAACTTTATTTAACTACCGTTTTGAGTGAAACATTAATAATAAAAGAAAATAAATCGAGTTTTTGACCATTTTGGGTTTGGCAACGTCAAATGTCACGGTTTTGTTTAGTTTCAATGTTATTTTAGTCTAATTTCATTTCATTTTGTTATTTTAGAAGATAAATATATTTCGTTTGACTTCTTATGAAAACTAAAGTAATATTTCTTTCTTTGAAGTTTAAAACGATTTATAGTATTGTTTAAAGCCTTACTTAAATGTTTAACTATTTTTAATTTTATATTATTTTTATCTTAAAGAAAATAAATTTTGTTTTCAGAGCTAAGTTTTTTATTTCACAATATTCGTATTTTTCTAAGGGGTTATTATTTAACTATCGTAGAAATGCTTAAAGTTGTTGTGGAGCAGACGAGTCTTGAAGTAGAGACTAAGAATCAGTAAGTTTAAAGTGGGTTGCACTCCAGCAAGGTGGACTTATTACCTGAATTAAGTAGCTGGAAGTGCATAGATGAGATAGCTGGAGGTACGAGTATGATGGCAAACATTGCGAAATGCCTCTTTCCAACAGTGGACAGAATGAAAATTGATTATATTACAAATAGGTACTTCATACAGATTATATTTTTGCTAGGTTCATAGCAAAATCCTACTTAACTTTTGGTTAGAAGTGGGAGGGTGTAATATTGGGACTTGCGTCTATGGGCGTAGAATTATGAGGGTTCTGTAATTTATAAAGTAAAATATCAAACTCCTGGGTGCATCTTTAAAGCTTTCTGTATGCTTCTATGTTTTAACACCCCAGAAAGGGGTGATAGAGGAAGAAGATCTACGGGAAGTAAAAGAAGATAATGATGATAGCGAGGCGTCACTTCCTGCAGGTAAATAAGCTTCTGGATCCAGTAAGTAAAAGGTTGTAGAATACATACGTCCTGACCACACTGCAATTTTAGGAAAGTCTCGAATGTATTGTACTTTAATCACCCCTAGAAACTACCTAAAAATTACTGAAAATCTTCATATTTTTTCCCAGGCTTTGAAATATCATGGTACCTGGCCATTCACAACACATATCTTACCAATTATTACCTATGTGTACTGAGATTAGAATGTAAAATAAAGGTTTTTTATAAATATATATCGCGACAAATAGATAGGCAATAAGTAAAGTCAAAACGTACTTTTTGACCAAGAAATAATAAATTTCATTTTTTAATGGCCCTGATACGGCGGCGCGACGACGAATCAAATCAAAACTGCGAGTAATTGCACGTTAGAGTTGACATAGAGTACGTTGACTGCCATAAACAATATTATTTTAAAGTGTAGGAGTTTTCTAATAATTGCGATTGTCCTAGGTACAACACTGTCCAACGTAAAACGGGTTCTTCTATATTAAGGATATATGGTATATCCTTAAAACAACATATTTATACTTTATTATGATCATCAAAGATTTAGTATAAACTCTCGTAACATCCGAACTATGCTTGTGAAATGAAGTATATTCCTTCAGTCTACTTCTATTACATATTATAAAACTCAACGTTGTAAAACCTAAACGTATACTTAAATACTTTTGGTAAAAATCTTTATCAGACCCAACAGGAACCAAGTCTAGTTTTTGTTAAAACAAATCCATTGAGCCCAAACACAATGCAGCTATGTTGGTCACTGAAGTAGTCATACGCGTATCTACCGGCTTCATCAGACCCTGGGTAGCTAGACCCTCTGTGGTCAAGACTAATCTGATGAGTCCAATAACAACGGTGATTGAAAAGGACAACATAAACCACTAAGCCGATCTTGTTTAATTTTATAAGGAGAGGAGAAGGACACTTAGAAAAAGCTAAGTGTGTGTCGGATAAGCACAGAGAGGATAACCCAAACAACAGCCAACTCACTTTAATCAAGGTGGTGCCGAGCGAATATAGCACTCTGATAATCAAATATAGCACGAGTGAGCCACGGACACGAGCTAGTATATTATAATTGTGAAAGTTAGTTTGGGTGTCCTTCGTTCACGTCGCAATGGAGCATCCGTTGAGCTGAAAGACCTAAGAATAGTTGAAGAGACTATAACACTATATACTATAAATTTTTATCACAGAAAATTCAAAATTCAAGCAGAAATAACTATAACCGAATAACATGTGGACGAACTATAGCTATAGTTATAGCAAACTGCTTTTTAATCTATCATCAATATAGCTACCTGATCAAGCCGTTGAAATCCCATGGGGACAATCGAATTTAGCACGGAGTAGCTCTGTGGTAAAGTATTTAAATCGATCTATAATCTCATATTAATGAGATCATCCCAAAAATTACAAATTTCTAGTTGGATTTCCGTAAATTTCAGAAAAAGTAATATCATGTCTGACTGTCTGTCCGTCTGTCCGACCATTAAAATGTTCTATCTTTTAGACCGAAATAGGTATAGAAGCCTGAATATGGTATAATGGGCGATTATTTAACAAATAATAAAAAATTAAAAAAGTTAAAATTTAAGGGGTTCCGCATTCAGGAAACACATTGTCGTTGCTTTTGATCTATCGTAAAAACAATAATAGATACAAATTTCAAACTTGCAGTGAAAAATAGTTGTAAACTTTAAAATATAACAACAAATTAAAAAATCGGCCAAGTGCAAGTCGGACTCGCGCACGAAGGGTACCTTATCATTATCTATAAAAACGGAAAATAATCACGTTTGTTGTATGGGAGCCCCCCTTAAATATTTGTTAATTTAATTATTTATTTTTAAAGTGAACTAAATATTCTGTGAATATTTCAAGAGTCTACCTGTTGCCGCTATCAATATCGAGCAAAAAGGAGCATAAAAATCACGTTTGTTGTATGGGAGCCCCCTTAAATATTTATTTTATTCGGTTTTCTGGTATTTGTTATAGCGGCAACAGAAATACATCTTGTGTGAAAATTTCAACTGTCTAACTATCACGGTTCATGAGATACAGGCTGGTGACAGACGGAAGGACGGACGGACAGCCGAGTCTAAATAATAGGGTCCCGATTTTTACCCTTTGGGTTCGGAACCCTAAAAAAGGCCAAGTGTAAGACGAACCCAAGTTATTACTATTTTAAATTATTGGTACAGCGCCATATACTTAGGTTATTATTAAGTAAAAAGTAAACAAATTTGTTGGAAGCGATATTTAAAGTTAAGAAACGTCGGGCTTGGTCAGTACTTGGATGGACGACCGCTTCGCAGCACACTTTTTTTGTTTGTGTGTTTGTAAATTATGTAAATTGTGGTAGATACGGAACCCTTGGTGCGCGAGTCCAACTCGCAATTGGCCCGTTTTTTCTTATCTAGATTTTCCCCAACTGAAGTAACAAGAGTAACATGGTTACTTATTAGTATGACTTTCGTCTTATCTAGATTCATCTGGTGGCCATCATGTCGGAAGAAGATAGGTAAAATAACAAGCATTGCTTGCAACTATTCGGCAATAAAACCTCAAACAATAGGTATCGTCGACAAATCGTAAGAATGACCTGTACCCTCTGTTGACATTTATGCCTTATTTTGGTCTCAATGAATTCTTCAAATCAAGAAAAAAAGAACAGTTTTGGGGATAATTTTCTCAGACTCATTCCCCTTTGCAACTGTTTTACTGTTCTGCACTTGGGCTGACATCGTTGCCATATCTGGACACGCGGCGGCGTGTCAAGCCAAGTTCAAGTAACAGAACTGGCGAGCAGCACCGTGTGTAATATTACACGAACCATTTGGAGCCACTTTTGACCCCCTCATAACTCAAAAACTGTTTCACATCAATGTGTCTTGCGAGACTTGCGAAATACATATGTGCTCCAAATTTCATAAGCACATCTCAAGCGGTTATTTAGATATTAACGTTCAAAAATCGTCATTTTTATCACTGACTGACCTATAGATCAAAATTCTAACCCAGTTTCAGATGACCTAGAATGTTCAAATTTGGCATGCAGATAGGTAATTAGGTGAATACAAAGGAATAAATCAGAAACTGGTAAATTTTTATCATTTTATTATATTTTTTCACTTAACCTTTAAGCGGGCGCGCGGTCATTTGTAACGGCAGCGGTCGCGCGTAACCTTAATGATCGTCAAGGTTTTTAAGAATTAAAAAGACAAATTATTAAATTATTTGAATAACAATGTACTTAAAACATTCCCTTTAGATAGAATAAAAAAAATATTTGGCAGAAAACGTGAATATATAAGGAGTTGAATACCACCCTTAAGTTGTTTTTAATCCAAATATTTCCGTTTTAGTACTTATAACTAAGAGTATAGTCGACTTTCGTATTTATTACGTTATTAACTGAGTTTTAGTATTAATTATTGTTTCAATATTTAGCGCACATCAATGGTGTAAGATCATTACTTATAAATAATTAAATAAAAGGGCATTTCGGTACACGGCGCGGTGTGGCTATTCGTATATGAGAACTAGCCAAGTCAGACCTTAGGCTACAATATATATCCTAAGTTATAAAAAGAAATGATATTTTATGTTGTTATAAAAATTTCAGGACTGACCATTGAACTTGGCACCCATTTAGATCTCACTTCTTTTGTCGTTGAAGTCAACATCCAAGGCATTTATCATAATATTGAACTTGGCT
The DNA here is from genome assembly GCA_946406115.1 of Apoda limacodes. Classification (NCBI taxonomy): domain Eukaryota; kingdom Metazoa; phylum Arthropoda; class Insecta; order Lepidoptera; family Limacodidae; genus Apoda; species Apoda limacodes. Next base: position 48,677,309 of record OX291540.1, read on the forward strand.
CTCATTTCACATTTATGTTTTTAATGGGATTTCAATATCTCGACGTATTGTTAGTCAACTGGCAGCGCTGTTTCGATAGATTCCACAAAGTCAAAGCTAGTTGATTTGATTATCATTTTTTGATTCAAGACAAAAAGGCTTCAAGCTTACAAGGTGAAGCTGTGGATGTGTTCTTTGACGCCTCAACCCTCTGAAAACAGCCCAATGACTCTCAAACATAGCTTATAGAGTTAGCCCACAAGCAAGAAAGGCGATAATGTTAGTGTTATTTCCATTTTCCGAAAATAGTATCACAAAGCTTTCCACGACTCTGGAGTTTTACCACCGCGAATAAAGGATGTAAGTGCCTATAATATAATTGTTCTAAATGAAAACAACTTCTCGTATACCAGGCCTACATCGCAGCTGTATCTTATAGTAAAAAAATTGTGCTCTGCTTTACGACAACTACACATTCTGCCGCAATTTGTCTTGCGTTTGAATAAAATCGTTTTCAGCAGATTCTAGCGCGGGTTCTGAAGTGGTGATTTTAGGCTCCAATCTTATAGCTAGATAGCTGATTGAGGTTCTAGTTCTTGATTTTGCACAACTTTGTTTATTGTACATTTATGACCTAAATTAATAATAAACGAGATTTAAACTTTGCTCCATTTAAACTTTATAAATTATCGATCTCACAGTAAAAATGGTAGGAACTAATGTGGTAGGTATGAGTTCTTACTATTTTTTTTATAATTTGGTCACCATGATCCACCCTAAAGGTTCCACCTGTAAAAATCCTGTCGGTAACTTATGCTATTTTAAACCTATTTTTTGACAAACCCGACCAGGCTTACATTGTTTTTAGCTACTTACATATTTTAAATTAAGATGTGTTCTAGACCATTCATGTTACCTAATAAATAAATAGATAATTATATTATAAATTACACGTATTTGTTAAAAACATATCAAAACTATAAGACTCCATTAAATATCAACCTTTTACCTTAAACACTAATGAAACAGTCGTATATGGCACTCATGAGCTCTGTTTAATACACATTCGGCTGAATTACACCCTCGTCTTCGACTTGGGCTGCAACCCGCAACCTCGTCTGTAATAAGCAGCCTATCTCACTTGTATGATAATGTACTATTAATACACATAACTTACTAACCTAAATATGGTAAAATTATTAACTGTTTGCCCTGCAAAAAGATATATATTTGATCCGAATCAAAACTAAAAATAAATAAATAAAATTAATTAATATTAATTACTTAGCACAATAAAACCCTCTCAAATAAAAAAAAAACTTTCTTAGCGCCATGCGCCGAATATAGGAAAGCCTTCAAAACCGAACACCCTTCAAAAGTGCGGTTCCTTTTATAAATCCAACTATTAAGCATTGTACATCATTTTTTACGACCAAAATGACAATCAAAATGAGAAGTCGGACCTTTGCTTCTTTTTTTTCTTTCTTTAATAATAGCTCTCTATTCATCCTTTGTTACGGGGGGTCTAATGTTCCCTTTTGCGATTTTTTTGCACTGGCAACACAGGTGAGTCGTGTGCTTGCCTTGTTTAAAGGGTAACGTATTTTGTAATTGTATTTTATGAAAAGGTTTGTTGTTAAATAAAACTGCTTTAAAGAATTTTGGTGCAATTCCATAGACAAGTACAAATTAGAAAACTCTACAATTTTTAATAAGGCTTCTGTGGGCCTGTTTCTATAGGTATCATGGCATTACATTTTTGAACTTTTCACTTTTTCAGTTTGGTTAGGAAATGTTATGTGGTAGCGTAGCAAGAAGCACCTTTTGACATATTTACACTTCCATGTCTCTACGTTGCGTATAAATAGGGAAAAAAGGAATCCTTATGGTGATAGGTAGACTTTCGTGTCTGTCTGTCTGTCTTAGTAACATTAAAAGCCGCCGATATTAAATCTGATACTGGTGAACTCATTTGTCCACATAAAAACAATGATGGTAATTATTTTGTACCGGGGTACTAATAAAAAATGGGGTGTCATATAAAAAGACAATTCGCTGTATACCTTACCTAAATCTCAGCACATTCATTCATATACACATATATATACAAATCTGAGACAGTAAAAAAACCATTAAACTCGTCCAAATCACAGCATGTGATTTGACCTAAGTGACATCATAAACATAAAGAACTGGACTACCCCTTTTTTGGGCCAGTTGTGAAAAAATTGTTCTTCTAACTTGTTATAATAAACATAAACAAACAAAATGGCGGACGTTGATAGAAAGAGAAAAGAAATCGCTTGTTCCCTTTGTTTCTTTATAGATTTAGGTAGGTTTTAACAAATTGGGTATGTAAGACTAAACGCAGTCCATAGGACAGTTAACAGAACTCGAAGTCTTTAGTTTCCACTGAAATATGGGTGGCGGTGTAAAATTCCGTAGGTACCTGTTGACAAAGGGGGGAAGGGTGGATTACTAAGCCTACGTTCTCTGTCTGTCTCTATGTCCGCCCTTTAGTAGACTGAAGCAGGTATAGAAAATTTCACTGACTAAATGTGATTATGTCGAATACCAAAAATAATAATTCCCACAAATAATACAAAAAAAAATTAAAAAAACACAAAAAGTAAAAATTTTAGCGGTCCCTATACATAAAACATGTTTTTGATATTTTTGCTATATATCATAAAAACTTAAAAAAAAAAATAGGTAGGTTCAAGCTTAAAACATAAACGATAAAATTTAAGTTTAATAGTAAACAACACATAACTAGTAAAAACCCAGTAAAATGCGAATCATGCTCGTGCATTCTGTATTGGTATGAAACCCCTTAATGTGCGAGTTCGACTTGCGATTGGCCGGTATTTTTAATGTAGGTAAACATACTTACTAACTAAAGCAAGGTCGTGAAGCACAAGTGCCCAAGTGCATTTAAATTACATAGACTTTCCCGTTATTTGAATGATACAACAATGATGTTCAACATTAACCATATCTAATAGCTATGATTACACGCCATCTTGTTTGTTTATTTGATCGACATGCTAACATTATTATTCAATTTTATGATACATACCATGTTATATATTACCTAATAGATAAATAAGGCTATTTTCTCTGCCTGCGTGGAATTTTCTATCATTATCAGCCTCTATCTGCGTACGCTGGATGGGACGCCTATCCACTCAACCATTTCCTGCAACTTCTTAAGGTCACCGGTACATCTGCTTCAGCAACTGAAATTTCAGCTTACTGTATCTGTCTGTTAGAGGTTCTCCGGCAGATTAAGTCATTCAACGTCATATCTTTAAATGAGCGGTTAAATGTATGTGTGACAATGCCATACTTTATTGTTGAGTGCACAAAATGGGAGACGTTCTCCGGATTGTAGTAACTATAAAGTATAAGTTTGCAAATAAAATCAATCGAAAAAATAGTTACTTTATATTTTAATATTGGATTTACGCTTTATTATTTATACGTATAGGTACCTATATAAACATATATGTTGCCTTGTTTGTTTGTCTTCTTCCCATTGCGTTGAATATTTTTTGAGTTTTTGTACCCATGGCCTCCGGGAAGGTTTCTGAATAAGTTTATAAGAATTGAGAGCGAATAGGAAAAACAGGGAAAAGGCGGATAGGGTTATTGTAGTTTTTAATAAATGAGATATATTCAAACATTTATAATAATAGTAGCAATAATCGGTATTAATGATCAATTCTTAGCACCGTCCTAGCACTAGGCCTGTTACTTTGACAGCTGTCGCAGAACTCAAACTATATTTCACAAGGTATAGTAGGTACCTAACTTGCTAATGGCGGTCTAACATAATGTTGTTCGCACTATCACTTTAAATGCAATACCTACATACTTTTATTAACAAAACCAAATGTTTACATTACCTGCTGGGTGACCAGCTAGAAAAATCAAAACAAAACCGGAAATACATTCAAAAATAAATAATAATTTAAATAACATCAGGGTTGGCGCTCTGCGGCGCTAACATGCCATTTTACAAATTATACAAACGAAAAAAAAAAGAAAAGACAAAGGTACCGCTAGGTAAAGACGCCGCACGGCTCGGACGAAAAAAACTAAATTAACACAGACTTTAAAATAATTAAAACTCACCTTGTTAGCTTGAGCTTCGACGTTTTTATAACTTAACAAAATTAAATCTTTGCGTAGGCTTACAAATTTTGCTGTTTAATAAACCCTAAACCTAAATCAATAAGGTTTATATTGATTTGACAAGTTCTCTTGATGCGTGAAATGTTTCCTGTGGTCATTTACAGCGAAATGTGGCGAAGTAAATTGCATTTCGCATTTTATTGTTTATTTGATTGTCTTTCTGAACACATAAAACTGTATTAAGAACATATGAAGTTACTCCCGGTTTTTAAAGAGAAAAACATAATTTAGGATTCTTATGTTATATATTTATTTAATTTTATCTACTTGTAATACTCTGTAGTACCTAATACTATACACTTCCTTGTAGGCACCTAACTTACTTACCGTATATACCTGTCATAAAGTATTTACCTATGTAATTATATATTATCTATTCGTATATGCAACTGGTATCTGCGCTGTTTGCTGGTGTTGATTTGGTAAATTAAATTTTGATTCTAATGAGAATATGTGATCAAAGAAACAATGTATATTTAAGTAATTTATCACGGTTTTTATCCCCAGAAGAGGATAATTTAGGGTGCCCTAGATAGCTAGATATACGACCACATCATATTGTGGATGGACTGCCTATTTTGAGTAAACCACTTTAGTCTTCCGTAACAGGGAGTGAGCTGTCACAACACTGCTTATGATACAGTGTATCTGTACTAAGATGGTTTATATATGTCCCGTACGTCATATTTCAGACCATCTTTTAATTTATAAGTGATATATAAATTAAAAGATAAGTAACAATAGTAAATTAAAAATTTCGAGAAAAGTTCCTGACAAACTATAGGAATTAAGTCAGGCAATAAAAAAAATAATTAAAGGGAACGAATATCATTGTGTATTAAATTGTCAAATTCTTGGTCAGTTGAGCAAATAATGTTTTTAATAGGTCGCGTGCAAGAAAAAAACATCCTTACAATTGTATGGTAAAAAAATTCTTGTAAACTTGATCAAAACATATACACAAAAAAAACAGCCAAGTGCTTATTGTTAACATGCATTGTATTTGAGTTCCGTAGATTGAGAATTATTGTGAACCAATTATTTTTTTTAAATAATTTATTTTGGAAGTATTTATAAAGTTTTATTATTATAATTTTTAAAATTTATGGTTAAAAATTTGATATAAGAACCAAAAATTTTCAACTGTGGAAGCTACGAAGTTGTTAGGTAGGTATGCACCTAAAAGGAAAAAAATCTGAAATACCTTTAATGCAGTTTTAGAGACCTATCCAACAAAAGAGTGCGTGAAAATTAAATTTCTATCTGAAAATTAAAGTTCAATAGGCACCTTTAAAATTTTTCTTCTCTAAACTAACATAATACACCTTTTCTGTATTTCATTACAATATTTCCAAAGATGGCGAAATCAGACGGACACGACGAAACCATGGGTAAAGGTATGTACTACACAGTAAGTTAATGCACATTAGAAATTTAATAAAATATAAAATTAAATCTTCTTTGGGTTAGTATTTAAAAATAGTAGCAAAAGCTAAACAATTAATTAAACTTTCTTTAATGGTTTCATGAAAATTATTTATTTAAGATTTTTTACAGGATTTAACTTTAATTTCAATACATCCAATTTACATTTATTTATCCCGTACCAGTTATGCACTTTGTTGATTGTAAAGTATTTTAAAATGACTTGAGAAACCTGTTTAAAGTCTCACATGAAATAATAAATCAACATTTAAAAATTATTTTGACAGAAATTAACATAGATATCAGACAAAAATTGAAAGGCTACCGAAATCCATTTATTTAAGTGATGACGCTACAAAATGTGGCGATGATGGGTTACGAAGTTTTTTTCTTCGAATAAGATGCATTAGTTGACCGTGACGTTGCATATTGTGAAGTGACAACCCTAAGTGACGCTAACTTATTGTTTTGCCAACATTTTAATTTTGATTTCCTTTACTTGACTGTGGCAAAGCTGAAATAAAGTACTAATGCTTTGAGTCATCTGAGTAAGATAAAGTATGGATAATTAGTCTTACAAGATCTTAGAAGATTTATATTTATACCTATGCAAAGACTTGTCCTGAAGAACTGACTGATTCATCCATTAACGGACTGCCGCCGGTGATAGAAACTAAATATTTTGATTATAGGTCCCTTTTAGTACGTAAAGATCCACTAAGAAAAAATTTTGCAAAATTCATCCGTATTTCTAAAAAAAACATTTCCTTGGGTAAAAATAAAAGCCTGATTTGAGCTTTTATTTTTAGAAGTATGTATAGAAAGCCGTAACTTTTTGGGTTTTGTAGCCTAAAATAAACACTATATTTTCGTCATGTCTATCCGTGCGTCAGCCCATTCGTCCGTTCAGGTCCGTGCAGGCCCATCACATTTATGATTCCGCCACCTTTTGTCATTCCTCAGTTGCTTAAGCTGTGGGAGAGCTACCCTAAAATGTTTTCCTCAATTTAATGGCGGTTTACAGAAGGCACTTTCCAGAAAAATTATATCAGAATCGATGCAAAGACGGCAGAATAAATGGCTATGTGTGACATACGGACGGACGAACATGACAAAACTATAAAATTCTGTTGGCTTTGACACACTAAGCAGCGAGATTTTGCACTGATTTATTTTATGCAATCAACATCTAGTGTGTTTCATATATATCTACTAGTATGAAGAATTGTTTTTTTTCTTTTAGAAAAACAAATAAGAAATAAACTCTCTAAACGTGGAATATTTTAAAATTTAGAAGATAAGATATAACTTCCTTCTTATAAAATTAATGTTACTCATAAGTAAAAATAAAATAGGCTAGAGTAACGGACACTCAAAAAAAAATCCGCCATTTTTTTCCTTTGTCGGCCAAACCTTTGCTTTCTTTGTGCCAAATGCTAAATGGTTTTTAGTTACCTGTGGCGTGCCGACAATTGTAAAGTGAGTGTATGATTGATGTGCTAAATCTGCTTAACAGATCAACTTAGCTGTCTGTCACACATATACATAACCAGCTTTTTCCCAGAAAAAAAGAAAGATTTTATCTGTTCCATTTTTTACCTATAAAATTATCGAAATTGTCATATATTTTTACCACGAACCGCGTAACAAGTAATCATTTTAGGCCAAATATCAATTTTCATTTAAGTCTCCTGATCTGAGCATGAGCTCCTTTTTTTGCTGTCTCAGTTTTGACCAATACCTCTGAATTCCGTGCAATTTTCATAAATCCAGAGCTTTCAAAAGTTACATAGTACTTTTACAACGACTCGTGTCTTACAGTCCCTAAACTCTTTCTCTTGATACGAGTATCGCAGAGAATTATGTTTTATTTTTAAACTGCTGTCTGAGACTTTGCTTGGGTTGTTCTTTAAATCTGTGTTTTGACTCAGCAAATTTTATTTTTTTATACCACTAAGGTGGCAAACAAGCTTGCGGCCTGCCCGATGGTAAGCATATGTACGCTTGCAACACCTGGGACATCACTCTCGCTTTACCGACCCTTCAAAAATCTAATAACTTCGTTTTTGAAGAACCTCATATTGTAGTTCTTAGAGAATGCGATTCTACTTATATTGAATATACAGTCAAAGAAAATCCCTTAGCCTACATTAAATGAAGTCGTCGTTCCAATGTTTTTAATACGAATACTGTATAGTTGTAATATATAACATACTTCCTGCAACCTTTACTCCAGGCACCACAAATGGCGATTGCTTTCCAAACGTAGGTGTTACGCTGGCCATCTATCCCTTATAGTTATCTCCCCTGGGCTTACCCTATATAAGTATATAATAATTGCTCGCAGATTTACTCGTGTAAAATATCGTTAATGTAGGCGTATTTTAGAGAGAGATCGCGCGTTCTATTCCATCTCGTCCCTGTTTTACCTTCTCCGTATCTTGCGGAATACTAGGTTATTGACAGTAAAGCATACGCAGCGTACGCAGTGACAGCAGTATGTCATATAACACTATAACAGCAGACTAGGCCTTGTGAGCGGCTCTATTGAACATAAGCCTGCCAATCCGTACTGGGCAGTGTGATGAAAAAGGCCTAAGCATTCTTTTTTCAAGGAGAGGCCCGTGCCCCTAAAGTAAGGACGTATAATAGCTAAAGCAATAGCATTCAATCAATGTCCTCTGTCTTTCTTGTTTAAACCCCCTTTCATACTCAGTTATGCAAAAACCAATAACCGTCTGAATACTAAGTTTGTTACAAACGGTACACTGTATCAAATACGGTAAATTTTTTTCTCTAAATTTATGTTATTCAAGTGTAAAATTTACATTGTGAAGTAGCGTAATCTCATCATTTGGGTCTGACTGGACCTTTGTACCGTTTCAGGGTTGAATGGATCTTAAGAATAGAAATAAAAAGATTTTTCTTTATGTTATTGTTACAGTGTTGTTTAGCTACTGTTTATTTAAATTTCATATGAAGACTAGCTTTTAAAGGCGTCTTTACTCGCGGTATAAGTAGATACTTGAATCTCACCAAATTAAAATCATAAATAATAAGTGTGAGATTATGTGGTTTTAATTGCATTACTATTTGTTCAGTGGATCTCAAGTATAGAGGAAACAAATGTACATAATTATAGAATTTCCAAAAATAATCTTTTTGAATATTGTTTTTAATGTTTGTTATCACGATGATACATTCATATAGACAGGCATAGATGCATATAAAAATACATAAATAAGAATACTTTATGATACATTAAAAAGTGAATGATGTCAATTCAGTTAATTGACATTAAAATAATCTTAAATAATAATTATGTAACAAATTCTTAAACTTATTTCGGGAGAGTGTTTTTAGGGGGCGTGTCCACAGTAGTGTCGCTTGAACAGTAAAATAATTACATAGGTACAAAGCCAGAACGATTTGAAAGTATTCGGAGCAGAATATTAGTGGAAGAACGAAGCTCTCTGTAGTAAAAAACAGTGAAGATATTAAAATAATCTTTTTAAGTAACTTCCTATCCAAGAGTCTACATTGCATTATACGCAACAGGTTTTCATAAACAAAGCGAAAATTTGTCATCATTAGCAAAGTCACTAAGTATTTAAAATAAAGAACCGGCCAAGTGCGAGTCTGGCTCGCGCACCGAGGGTTTAATAAAAACTTATATTATGTAGATAGTACTTCCAACATGAGATCATGTCTCACAGGTTTATGAACAGTTTTCGGTCTTTTTCCTATATTTGTGATGTAATTAAATTTCTGTCGTATTTTTTTTAGTGCATTGACTTAGGAAGCTTGATTTATACAGCTTCAAGGGATCGAACAACTTAGTATTTGATATTAATTTCAACTTGATACTTTCACGTGTTCCTGAGAAAAAGGGTCTTGACAGACAGACAGACAACAAAGTGATCCTGTAAGGGTAAGTTTTTTTGTCTTTTTGAGGTATGGCATCCTAAAAACGATGGGAATTCCATCTTGGCCTTCCCACCAAAGTTCCTTGGAGTTCCTTAGTCTACATAATTCTTAAATCAAACGATAGATTTCCAAGTAAAGAAAAAAAAAAAAAAGTGGAGTCCGAGAATCGCGTGTCGTTCGTGTAGTAAATGGCGATCACATAGCCGGTGTATAATTGTACATAATCCTATGTATCGGAGGATAATATAATTTGCGTCCGCCGTCCGTAATGACAGGGCGCGTATCGTAGCACGCATGCGCGCACCATGCACACTACACAATTTCTAATTTTGTTAAAACTATATTTTGAAATTTGCGTTATTGTTGTCAGTGTTACTGTAGTAGTAGTAGAAGTAGTAGTCAAAGGCCTTATGGTTTTTTTTTCAGAAAAGAGACCGCAGATTTTCTTTGTCACTTTCGAATGAGTGGTCGATTTCGAGAAGCTATTGCGCAGTCCATAGGACAGATTACAGATCTCAAAGATCATGGATGTTAGGTATAAAATCAAATTATTATTAATTATGCCAAAATATCATAGTCATCCACTTCAACTGCATTAATCTGATAATACGATTAGGCATTTTTATTTATCCCAATAATTATTAGTTGTAGTTTTAAACCCTGCCTGGTACTAGCGACCATCAAAATCGGCTGTTTAATATTGTTTATACATTTTATTCGGATGGAATTCTACTAATTATCTAAAATTATTAATCTAAAAGTTTGGATGTTTAGATGTTTGTTAATTAATCACCCTTTAGCCACTGAACGGATCGAAATCTTGGCACACATATAGGTTAGGTCCTGGAATAGGACATAATCTACTTGTTTTCCCAAAAAATTCAAAAGTTTTCAAAAGGGAATAACTATAAGTTTAATTGAGGAGTTCAGCAGACGGAGCGGCTTGCAAAATCTAGTCTTTAATAATCATAAAAAATGTAAAGTGATTGAAATCGTTGGTATTACTAATAACAAAGTATAACCCACTTCTTACGTCTTAGGACACAAATTTTTACACACCTTAATGTAAATAAAATTTAGTTCTGTACTTTTAGCACCTTATTGATATATGATATTCACGTCGGGCAAGTACTTACGTACTAAACTAGAATTTAATAAACTTCGTTGAAGAAACTACCTAATGTGTTGCGCCGCTTGTCCGAGAAGTAAAAACAATCGCGTTTCCTCTCGCAAACGTGATTCGAGTTGTCTATTTCGTTGCAAACTGCAGTCAGGCTAGAACTCTAAGCAACTGACTGACTGCCAGCTCAGGCAGACTTTTATGCAAATGGCATTTTTTTACGCGACACTAGCTGGTGCCTCGCGCGCGTTAGAAGTTTGCTTAGTATTTCAGCCCTTTTTTAATTTCTCTTTTTCATTTTTTGACAAGAATTAACCTGTCTACAATTGTAACATCACGTTTGAGCTATCTACATACTATATATGTAGTCTTTGCTACCTACTTATGGTAATTTGGCCGAGCACGATGCCAAATGTCGGCTTGGGCTTGCGCATTCACCATAATAATATAAAAAAAGAACACATCATGCCATGAATATAAAATGCCATCATCACTTAACAATGGTGACCAATCGAAACTATAACTGTTTTAACTCAAATTTTGCGCACGTGCAAAATAAGGGGAAAGGGCGATTTGGGCCATTATTCATCACTCGGGCCAAGCGCAGATTGTAAACTTCACATATTTCTCTTTTGACGTATGCTAGTATCCTCACGGAACGATATATCTTTTTACCGAAGTGGTCAATTTAATGGTGTAGTGCATATTGATTTCGATGTCTGTTTCGCGATTTGAGGCAATGAATATTTTTCTTAATTTCTCAAGTAGTTTTTCTCTAGGTACATTGTTAGTTCACGCCACCGGCTATTCATTTAAGGAAAACATTGTGAGAAAACCTGCACATTTAGAATGGACTACGAAATTCTTTTAAAATACATCTTTTATATGTATATGAAAATCGTTCAAATCATGAGGGATTAATTTTGGAATTTTTGATAAAATTTAAAAACGACGTGGTTGGAAAATCATCCTTAAAGAGGGTGAAATAAGGGATGAAACTTTGTATGGGACTTTTTTTGTTAATTAAACCACGAAAATTAGTAGATAGACTGTTATAAGTAACGAATTTAGGGATTTAAAAATGTGTATGAGACCAGTAAACCTGGATACCACGGCATATTTCCGTTTTATACAGGACTAGTACGCAGGGGTGTTTAACTTATCCATATTAATATTATAAATTGTTGCCGTTGCAATCCTTCACCGATATGCGAATTTAGGGCGGGTGGATCCGCGGGCAAAAGCTTGTCAAGTACAATAAGTTTTGGAGGGTAGTTTTCTAAGCTAGACACATGTTGTACGCAGTAATCTACATACTTAAATAAAAAAAATTACAGACTGACTGAGATATATCAACGTACAACCCAAACTACAGGGTCCAGAAACTTTAGGATTTAAGGGGGTCATTTTTGAACCTTGATGCATTAATCTTGTTATTTGGCCCTTAACTTAAAATTAAGATTGATATGTGTCACCGTTTTTGAAAAATCATTTCCTAGAGGGCAAAATTAAATGTTCACAATTTGTATGAGAATTCCGTTACTTTTGTGATTATAAACTTAAAATTTTGCACAGAAGTTCCTGATTTCAAGTAGGCAAGCACTAAGAAAAGATTTTACAAAAGTCAACCCCTAAGTAAGGAAAACGAGTGTTGGATATTTATACGGAAATTGTAATGTCGAAGTTAAATGCATAAAAAATGGTATTAGTCATTTAGGTTAAAAATTATTACTGACGTTTTTGGATAATCATCCATAATAGGGAATCATTTGTATTGCAATTTAGATATTTTTGTAGGTAAAACCAAAAGCAGTTAAAAGATTTCTTTAATTTTGAATTGCTGGCAAACAAAGTCGTCACGCCCACTTGGTTCGGACAAGTAATAAACATGGCAGTACGCAACAAACTCCATTCCAGACTGTACGCGATTAGTTACATCTTACCATTAGGCAAATATCGCGGTGAATCAGCTAGCCCATACATACTCTTTTAAGTCGGTACGTATAAGAACTTGTCCTGACGGAGTCCTGAGAATTATTTATCAACCCCCGTAGCTTACTATGTATATTCCTCGCAGAGCCTAAGCCACTGCAGTTAGTAACTTGAATTTGGAATACATAAGGTATAGGTTCTCTTTGTGCATAAAGCGCAACCAAGAAAGGCACATTCTAAAATTCATCCCGTAAGGATATAGAAAAGGAGATTCGTCTTTTAAGTCCTTTAGAAAAAAATATGGGGGGTGGCTGGATCAGAGCCACCAGCCACGGCGGCTAACTTTGGAGATTCCTTAATTTGATGCTGCAATTAATTGCATGTTGTAAAATCTAACTAGGCTGTATTTTGGACTACAGAATCACTATATTTGTACTATAAAATCACTATATTTGTGTTTTTGTGTTAAGTACTTTAGTAGTATATGTGGGCTTCTTAACATATATGCCAAATTTCTTAAGTGTATGTATGTCCTATGTATGATTGTCCACGTACTTATTTCTCAGAAACTTGCGATGGTATTTTTTTTTTTAAATTAATTGAATTAGGAAATAGTGCAAGTTTCATCAAAACCGGTACAGCAGTTTTTACAATATAGACTGTTAGTTAAGTGTGTACTAATCACTAGAAAAAAATGTGTCGTCAGTTCAACGAATTTTTAGTTCTACAGCGCAATTCTATTCGGAACTTTGTTGTGTATATTACCCGATATCTATACCGCTCAAAAGCCGATTTATGCCACTTAGTTAGCAAATAAGCAGATGGCCCGTCTGATATTAAGCGGTCAGCGTAGCCTATGGACGCAACGCCATTTAGGGACACTACGTGCGCGACTTGGCGGCCCTTTAAAATGCAAATCACTCACCTTTGTAAGACCCATACTTTTTAATTACTAAGGGTGATCTCCGACTGATACTTTATATGTATGTCTAAGAACCAACTAAAAAAATTTAAAAATATAGTAAAAAATTACACCGCCTTCAAAAACCCACTTAAAATATTCTTGAATAAAAATCTTGAAATGCAAAAATTTTTTTTCTTAATTATTTGACAATTTGCAAATTTTTGACATTCGACTTACAAGTAGCGCAATGTTCCATTAAAATTTATTTTTCAATTTTAAGGAGGTTTATGAAGGCAGTGTAATTTAATATTTTACATAGAATGTGTAGTAATCATAAAGCTTGTAAAATAATGAATATGCGGAGAAAATTTTGACACGTTTGGAATTTTGAATTATGTGACAGTTTCACTTAGGTTTACGGACGTTCCAGATGTACGTTTTTAGTTTTCTCTGAGATGAGAAGTGACTTAGCAACTCGTAAGTGGGTCCGAAAATCGTAAGTGCTGACATTGTGATTTCTTTACGTGTTGAGACTTAGGCAATCATTTGCGACTATTCTTTATATATTCTTCTAATAAATTCTTCGATTTCGATATAACTAGGTTGTGTTGGGTTTTTGAGGGTGCTGGAACCAAATGTTTCATCAGTTTTTTTAATTTACGATGGCAGATCCAATACGGCTTCCATTCTTTTGAAATAATCTTGGGTTTTGATAAAACAATTTTTTTTTTTGAGATGTTTTTTTCTTCTCATTTTTTTTTTAAATTTGCTCAATTAACAGCTCTGTTAAGCACACCTTATCTTTCGCATTACGCTTCGAAGTGGTAACTGCAAAAAGGTACAAGTCAAATTTGAAAGGCATAGTCTGGAATGTCAGGAATTATCTCACGAAATGTGTTGTGTCCATCTGGTGAAAGATTATACAGAAATTATCTTTCTGGCCTATATCGCCTCTTAAATATTTAATTTACGTGTGTCCCACCCATTGAGCTATAATGTACTGACATACTAGAGCTGACACACATTTCGAACAAAAAGATACATATGTTTCCTCTATCGTTAAGAAAATATTATACAAGCTTCAAACTTAAAACGATTACAGTGTAAGCTCTCGGTATTGTAAAACGGCAAATAATAAAAATTGGTCATGGTCGACTTGGGTTCATGCATTCTGTGGCAGTACAGAACCCTGCGTGCGCGAGTCCGACTCGCACTTGGCCGGTTCTTACTAGGATGAGACATAGTTCTGGAATCGTAACAATGCATTTCTTGTCATGCTTTTTTTCTGAGCTACGCTTATTACATCGCTTCAAGCGGGTAAAGCCACAGGGTAAAGCTACGTTTATAAAGTATTGATAAAATATTTAAATTCTAGTTTTATAATTTATTTCAAAAACTTTCAGGTAACATGAAGCTGCTTGTCCTCTTTATTGTCATGGCAGCAGCTAATGGAGGAGTGATAAGTGATGATACTGTATGTAATGGGGTAATTTATCAAGGCATTTATCATGAGAAGGAAATCCTCAAAACCGAACTGGATAGACCTTACCAGCCGGCTGTAGACTACTCGAAAAACACTTTGTATTTCAGTTTTGGGGACCCAGAAGACTCTAAGTCTGCATGGTTGGACTTAGACACGAAACAGTACAGTGAAATAGAAGATCTACCAAAGGGTTTCTCTCACGCAGTAGACCAGAACACCCACGAGGTGTACATTGGAAATTCCAATGGCTTATATAAGTTTCATCCAAGCACAAAGAAAGTTGAACTAATTGGAGAAAAGGATACATTTGTATGGTGTGTGTTTTTGAAGCATGTTCTCTATTACACATTGTACTCTGATTCATCACTACACACGTTTGTCAACAACGAATCCAAGACGCTCAAAGACTTCGAAGATATCGAAGTTCACACTTTAGTTATAGATAATGAAGAGATTTTGTTTACGTAAACTCTTCTGGTTTGTTGAGTAAGAAGAGAAAAACAGGAGAAGATAAAGATGCCGTCGAGTATGAAGTAAGCCGCGCCCTGCGAGCTTTGACCACAGATAAGGCTGGTAAAGCCTACGTTTGCCTAGGTGATGGGATCTACACTCTTGATAAAGCCAATGCCACTTTGAATAAGGTTTTGGAAGTGGAGGAACCACTGGGCGTTGCTTTTGACCGTGACGGGTTCTTGATTTACTCCGATTCCGATAGTTTGATCCGACTCAAACCCAAGGAAAATGGCTGCTAATTCGTTAATCTAATATCATGCAAAAAAAACTCTTATTCGTAAAAAAAATGAAGCACCACAAGCAAGCCGATCTTCTTTCTGTACTTATAGCACAGCGACACTTATATCTAATTGCTAACTCTAATTGGTGTCATGATCTAAAGTAGCGTCGATCTCTACTTGTTATTAAAATTAACATTTCAAAAAAATAATAATGTACATCATACGGGTTGTAAAATCATTCTTTTCACCCATTCCAGTAAATTTAAAAACAAGGAAATTTTTACATAGGTGTACTAGCTGTCCTGGCGAACGTTGCTTAGCGACAGCTCGTCTTTCATTGTTTTTGTTTGTGTATTTTAGGTATGGGTACCTTTAGTTATATTTATTTTTTATTCATCAGAATACCTACTTTTTTCAATTTCAATAAAAAAAATAACCTTGCCTTTTTATTATTACCAGAGTTTTAGTGTACCTTTAAAACGCTAAATACTCAAAAGCACTTCTTTTGGATATTCAATGTTCTTCCAGTGTACCCTTAGTTCCTGGTTGGAGCAGCGTCATCTGATGTTTCCACAAGGAGACATACTGTATGACACCATCAAGATAAACTAAAATTAAAACATTATCTAAATACATACCTGCAAGTAATAAGTAAAATGTTTATTTTTTTAATTGAAGTAAATTTATAAACTAAATAATTAAATAACTTTTGTTTGTTTTAAATCTACCTTTTAGCTACGATAGTTGTTTAATTTAGTACCACCGGGTATTTAATTTCTTTATTACATTTTTCTCCATTAATAAGGATAAAGGACGAATAATTACATTATAATAGCTAATAAGGGGTTGATAGTTCTGGGTAAAACCGCGACTTTATGACTCAATGGGCTTAGGTTTGATTCCGGGAAGACGCAGTGCTACCTACCGGTGCGCATCTCGATAGGATTCCGTGCCCAAAAAACAAGGAATAAAACCATTAGGGAACCCTCACCTGTCTGTAGATTACTGTTTTACATTAGGCATCTTTAGCGTACCTACCTTCGGACGGACGAAGTTGAAAAACAGTCCAGTTCGTCCAGTATGACGAATGACGAAGTTGTAAGGTTCTGTTTTTGCTATGTGGCTACTAAATCGAAACAAAAGTAAAAAATGTGCCTAATACGTACCTAATAGGCAGAAAGAGCCCAACTTGAACGTTTAGTAGAGTAGATTTATTTGTAACCAAAAATCAATTTAATATACTTATAGGTACCGTTTTTGGGTATGGTACTCAGTAGTCAACAACCCTTATTTACTTAAAAAAATAAAAAAAATAGACCAAAAATGACTGAGTAAAAGAAAAGTGAGTTGCTTGAGAATAGTCTACATTTCTACATGCAACTTTTATATTTTTTTGGTAAATAAAAGTGTAAAACCCATTTTCAAAATTTAACTACTTAAACTCCTAGACTGTAAGCTTTGCTTTAACTACTAATTTACTTAGTAAACAGATTTGGATGAGAATGTCAAGACATCTACTGCTAGATATAGGCCTCGTTCTTTGTAAACAAAACAATTAAGTCAGAACTTCTTGCGCATGCAGCTACTTCTTTCAGTCTAAAAAACCAAAAAATCATGACCCGACAGGCTCTGTGGTCGATTTTTTAATAAATTGTATATCTTTAAAAAAAAATGTCGCAATCGCGTGACTGAGACGAAGCGAAACTGAGGCATCTTGTCTCTTTCTAACTTTTTTCAAACAAAGTGGCGAATATTGCGAGAAAGAGAAAATAGACCCAAGGTTCGCTTTGTCTCTCTCTATAGGATGGTCAATTTTGTGAGGCCATTGCGCAGTCCATAGGACGTAGCTTATCAAATTGTTAACTTACAAATAGTATTTGCCGGGCCAGCAGTAACTTTATAATTTGTTTCAGTTTTGTACCTTTGCAGCAGCGTACCTATGGTATATTATTACGATTTATATATTTTAATGGCGGTATAACAAAAAACAATTGTTCATAAATCAAAACGCAAACAACGCGCACACAACTTGCAACACTAAAAAAGTGATTTATTAAATATAAACTTTCTCACACGTAATAAAACAAAAAGCTCGAAACGGAAGAAGTGGAGATTAATTAGTTTTTAATTCGCCATTTTATTTAGTTGGGTAATTTTGAGTAACGTGCTTTTGCGCGGGAACGAATATTTACTTTTTTTTTTATGTTGTAACTTAGTACAGAGTACAGATTTACAGATTGATTTTCTGGCGGGAATGTACAAATGGGCTATAATTGCAATATTCTATAACACGCCATATAATTTACTACAAACGAAAAGTATCTTTTACTTTTTCGTAACGAAAGGTCATTTTTGTCTTGTGAACGGGGCGCAGTGGCCGACACAGAAAACACCATCCATAGCATTATGCTATGAATTATGCAATAATTATAATCTAACTTGCTTCTTATATGTCGTTTATTATTCTGTCACTAGTTGTTCAATTTATCACTGAGATATTTCTCCAAAGCTGGTGATTTAGACTTATAAAGCAATATTTTAGATTACCCAGATTCACTGTTTCATTCGGAAACTGTGCAGCGTGCGGGTGCGACGATGGGCACACTAGCTGTTACGCACAATTAAAAAACCGGCCAAGTGCGAGTCGGACTTGCGCACGAATGGTTCCGTACCATTGTCTATAAAAACAGCAAAAAAACAAGTTTTTTGTATAGGAGCACTTCTTAAATATTTGTTTTATTTGTATTTAATTATTTATTTTTAAAGTGACTCTATAACTAATATTCTGTGAAAATTTTAAGCGTCTACCTGTTGCCGTTATCTATATCGAGTAAAATCGTCACGCAAAGCAAAAAAATCACGTTTGTTGTATGGCAGCCCCCTTAAATATTTATTTAATTCTGTTTTCAGTATTTATTCTTATAGCGAACAGAAATACATCTTCTGTGAAAATTTCAAGTGTCTACCTATCACGGTTCATGAGATACAGCCTGGTGACGGACAGCGGTGTCTCAGTAATAGGGTTCCGCTAATTTCCCTTTGGGCACGGAACCCTAAAAACCGGCTAAGTGCGAGTCAGGCTCGCGCACGGAGAGTTCCATATAAACTTATTATACGTCATAGTTATTCCATTATTTCCCGAGTTCCCCGTTACGCGGTTGAGATTGCGAGTGAGTGGGGGCGAGAAGCGCCCCGGTACTCTTTGACACCTCGTGTATCCGTGCGTTCGCCGACGAACCCGGGGACGTCAGCGTCGTGTTTGGGCCCTAATTAGGGGAGGTCGTTGATACAAGTCTCGCTATCCGGATACCGAGATCGTCGTCTGGAGTCGTTAGTACGGGCCAGGGTTTTTACGACTTTATAGACTTTACTATTTGATATTAATTTCAACTTGATACCTCCACGCGTTATTGTGTAAAAGGCACTTAACAGACAGGAACAAAATACTTCTTTATAATGTGTTATAACAACATAGTAACGAATTTTGGATTATTCCTATATTTGTGATGTTAGACCTTGCTTCGTGTCAAATTTCATTATTCTAGAACAACGGGTAGGTACTTACTACCAAATGTTCCGTACCCCAAAAGAAAAAAAGAAACCATTATAGGATCACTTTGTTGTCCGTCGGTCTGACTGACTGTCTGCTTGTCTGTCTGTCTGTCTGTGTCTGTCTGTATGTCTGTCAAGACCCTAAAATATTTAAAGTGATTATAATATTTTTCATTGTATTTCAATCTGTTTCTTTTCAGTAATAACTACTTTTAAATTTAGTAATTTATTAGTGGTACGAGCATATTTGCGCAGCTAAGTAAGTAGACAGGTATTTAATATCCACCTGACACACATAATCTTAAGAGTGTCATTAAATAAAAGCTGCTCAGACCTAAACAATATTCTTTAAAATTATTAAAGAAAAACAAATACCCAAATGCTAGAAAACTAAAAACAATAAGTCCTGAAAATCCGAACTTTATTTAGATTAAAGACATAATTTAAAATAATGTCTAACATCAACTAATAAAATGCCACAACGGAGCGAAGCAACCATTTTTTCAATATTAAGATTATTAATTTTTATTTTGCCTTAAAATTTTAAACTTCAAACTTTTAAAACCTACTCCAGTTTTACTTTTAAAAACCTACTACTTCATAAATAATATGTCTTATCTAAATATTAAAAGTAAAACAAATAACGTTTCCTCTTCACATAATTGCATCGATAATTATCCGAGAAAAATCATGTTTGCTCCAAACAATGGACAATCGATTCATCGATGCGTGATTAAAAAAAAAGTAAATGAGATGTCAATCCTTACATAACGTACAGAACAATGAGTACTTGATAAGAACTTGATACAAATATCCGCAATTGTTATTATTACTTCATATGTAATGTGGTAAGAAAGGTTTTTTTTGGATTATCTCTTTGTAATCCAGCAGACAGGCAATGTTTGATAGATAGCTCGGAACTAGCTAAGTTTTTAACTTGATTTTCTGAATAATTTCTCGTGACTTCCTTTTGCATAAATTTTGGCCAACTTGAAGTAAGTGGATCGTGGTGTGCTGCAAGTTTGCATAGGCACTTTGCACATAGCAATGCCACTTACTGAAAAAGATGTAAGTACAGCTCTCCCTTTTGACGTGGTTTTGACCAACTGTTTGTTATCGGATTGATCTTCAATTTCGCATGGACTTTTTACCTACGTGGCGATCCAATGTCTACAAAAAAGTTGTCTATAGCTGCGGGTTGTTGACGGTATTGAGAGATATGACATCGCATAGGCATTGAAATCGTTCTGTTCACCTAATGTAAACAAACATGGCTGTTTGCTATTTTGACAGCGCATCCACTGCTCTACCTCCCGAAAAAATCTAATGTGCGCATAGACAGCATTAAGCGCATTTAATGCGTATAATGCTTGTCAACAAAACACCCTTAATATCTACGTTTGCCTTAAAGTCGATTTCTGGTCGAAGAGACGACCCAAGAACGACAACCCAAACCGAGGCTCCCCCTGCGGAGAGCCCTTGAGCGGTGGGCGCTATATGGACTGAGAATCCATAAAAATTTCGCCCCAAAAGTGCGGTGAAGCAGTAATGGCTGAATCAGCCAACTGCATAGTCCGTTCAGGAAAAAAAAGAAAAAATGTCGATTTTTACCATGCAATGGTTTAGGTGATCATTTTATCAAGCGCCGTTGGAACGAAATCTTACTAATGTATAGGTAAAAAGTTCCACTGTTTGTTTGGTTATATGTTATTGCTTAACGTCGCAATGGGTCGTCTGATTGACCTGCTTTTTGGCACAGAGGTAGCTGAAGGAATGAAGGATGTAGATTTTGATCGAGAGTTCCTGCGGAAATATTATTGGACGGTCGGACATGATAAAACTATAAGTATTTCGATTTTACCATTTGTCTACAGAACCCTAAAAAGAACTTTTAATTATAATTAAGAGTTCCTGGGGGAATAATTTTTTACTCAATCGAATAGTGAACAGCTCTATCCTGTTGCAGTGGAGCAACAGGGTGACCTGATTTTAGGTATAGATACCTACCTAGGGATAGCTCGGACTCGCCACGTGGCTTGACGGTAGTGTGGCTTACTTATGCTTAAAAAAGGTGTCATTATAGCACAGCGTAGGCAAACTAGTGTATCTATTACTATTAGTCTTTATCATAGACATAGAGACTATTGTAGGCACAGAGACATACAGCTTAGTTCCTAGAAAGCTGTGAAGTAAAAACGGTCGCAAAAGTAAGTGCCCAACACTTGTCTCTTTCTATCGTTTTGTTTTTATTTTACAAGAATAGAGACACATTAGCTTTCTTTCTTTCTAAAGTGTGGCCACTTTTGTGAGGCTATAGCGTAGTCAAGAAGCTTATATATTGAGTAAATATATGTATAAGCTTTTTCAGCGCAGTCCATATGACATATGGGCTAGAACTCTCTATAGAGTAGTATACAAAGACAGACCCATACAGCCACGTCCTTAAGGTAAATATAAGTACAACAAACTACATAAGGTACACCAAAATATATCTTTAACTATAAAGCTTTTTAAAGCTTCCCAAAGCGTGTTATTATCATAAAAGGCTATTATCATAGTCCTAAAACGAAAATTAACTCATAAAATGCCCGTTAATTATTAATTTAAATAACTAAGTTTTTATTGAAACAATTCAATGTACTTATAAAATTTTCCACCACCAGAATTTCCAGTTATTATTAAATCATTTTAATTCACTGACCCTTAAATGATATGCATTTTGCGAAAAGGATAAAGAACAATATAATTACATACTTGCATTTTGCTGCGGCTTCATCCGAGTGGACTTTTAAAAAAAGAACGCTTTTAACTGTTTATGGTTGTACGTACATACCTACTCACTAATATATCGGAATTATCCTACAAATATTTATCTCCCGTTTTGCCCCTTATGATGAGAATGATTTGTCAAAAACGGAAAAGTAACGGAAGTGGAGCAGTAAACTAACACGAGTGAGTGAGACCACTGGGGACATCTAGTGCATAACTAATATATCAATATCTACTTTATTATCTTTAATTCTATACGCATAATATTCGCTAGTTTTCAATATTACATGCTGAGTAGGTATTACTGAAACTAAAAATTGTTCATATCAGTAATATCAATAAGTAGACCTCAGCAGTTACCTTCAACTATTCGGCGCCGTGGGCGTGGTTGTTCTACAAAAGCGAAGTGTCAGTGGCGCCAAAGCTTTCCGCTTTGACTCTTCTTTTATTCTTTATTTTTTAGAGACGCCCCGGGGCAAAGGCGTTAGCGCGGTAGAGCCCAAAGTTAGACCGAGATAATTTAATTAATAGACTGTTAGATGACATGGCCTTTTAATGTAATCGTGACAGTTGTGATTGGTTAAAGCTAATTTGTTTGGAAACTGTAAGATAAAATCATTTGATCTTGTAGTGTTTGTATTGCTACCTATGTAACTTGTGTACATATTTATTTTTATTTTGAACAACCAAAGAGTAAAATGGTGATTGTGTCAGTAACGTATCCTTATTATTTCATAACATGAACTTTACTTCATAGCTTAAAATATTTTGGGACGTTCACGGTCCATATAATTTTAATTAATTAATTTCCGATTTTAAGCTTTAGCTGTACTTTTTTTTGAAAGACATTTTTATTATTTTGTCATAGAAAAAATAACTATTTGAAATTGTCAACGTCGATTTCAGCTAAAGCCCACATAAAACAAATATAGATATATATACGCAAAGGGTGCCCTCCTAAAAATTTACATAGATTTACAAAGACTACTTACCTACCAGAGAGCTTATTGCGAACACTGTATGTACCTACTTATATATATATAAAAAACTTTTTAGTGTTGTGTGTATTCATTTGATAATAAACTATAACATAAACTCGCACATGTTACCTAACAGAATTAAAATTATATTGGTTGGTATAAAATTATATTCATTATCAAAGAAATACCAGGTTGAAAATAAATATGAGTTTCATTGGGAACCACTTTCACCGGTACCCAACCTATGAAAGGTGGTCAGTAATAAATGCATCTCCATGTCGAATCCTTCTTCACTACTACTTATATTTTGTCAAGGTCTGGCAACGGGAGAAATATGTTGTTCTGTCCCTTGTCCTTTATTTTACCACTTAATTATGACTAAAGTGAGCAAAAACAATTCGCAAACAAAGCCTTAAACTTGACTCGAACGTTATATTTTTCAAGCCATTAGCTCTAAAAAACCATCCGGGCTGCCGCCAACAATTAAATGCATCCTCTGGACTACGTAAAATATCTAATGTCTGTAATTATAAGCGATTTTATTAAAACAAAAAGCTTAGCTCTCAAAGCACGCGCCGCGTCGCCCAAGGCGTTAGTTTTGGGAACTGAATCAGCATTAGACCATTAGACGGCGCCACTGGGATGAATTTGATATAATTCCAAAGGGGTTTTACCTCTGCCTGGACCTGTATACAATGGTTACCTAGCAAGCAATGTAAAAAACCTAGACCGAGAAATCCTAGTAAAAAAAAAAACTCGGGTAAATGCGTGCCGAGGGTTACGTAGTACGTAAGAAAATTATTAATCCATACTAATATTATAAATGCGCAGGTGAGTTTGTTTCTTTGTCCTTTTATCTCGTCGCAACGGAGCATCCACTAGTTTTAAAATTTAGGACAGTGATCATTAAAGTGATGGAAAAGGACAAAGACTACTTCTCATCCCGAAAAATTTATAAGTTTCCGCAGAAATAACTATAACCGAATTCTACGCGGACGACCTATAGCTACAGATACCAATATCTTGCTACAGCAGACTATGTTGCTATTATCAAGGAAATGCCGTATAAATCTCACGCCGATAAATGTAGCGCGTGCCGAGCCACCACGCCGGCAAAAGCTAGTACCTACCTATTGATATACCTATTTAAAAAGCTCTATATTTGTGTTTATTTATTTAAGAATTTTAACACAGGGTTAAAACAGTAAGACGGTAAACAGAAGATTCAAAATTAACAAACTATAAGCTACCTAACTACAATATAAAACGTTCTGAAAATAGCTAATGACTAAGTTTTATCTTTTCAACATTTAGATTTTTATACGCTTTCTTTGAAGAAAAAATTAGAAATACCTTATGGCGGCGCTAGAATTGATGGCTGCTGTTATCTTTATGTATACCTCTTATTGCGTGGAAGACACGTGCTTGGCCATTGTCCATATTTAAATATCATTTAATTAGACGAGGAAACAAAGCATTCAACTTCCAAGTTACGAGAAAGCAATGAAGTGACCAGATTTTTGGCGCAGGTACCTACGTATAACTGGAGGTACTTAAAAGAAGTAAAAATTTTCTTCTCCCGTAAAGAGTTTCCACGAAAAATACATTTTTGAGGTATGTTTTTCGCACGTCATACGTACAGTACACACAATCTGCTTGATTTTGTGCACTGAGATATACGTAGCGGATGTAGAAAAAGACAGTTGTATATCATTATACACAATAAATACTTATACAACACAAACTAAATAGGTATTTTAAAAAGAATTATTTCTTGGATTTCACAAGATCCATTTTACTTACAGAGAAGAATAAAAAAAAACGAAATCCCATCGAAATCCTTGTCACTGCAGACGTATCATTAGAACATCCAACACGCAATTTCTGATAAAAAAATCTTTGCTCCAAATCTTTAATTTGCCCAAAAAACTGTATCATTCACGAAGAAAAGATCCCTTTCTTTTTTTTCTTCAGGTTTGAGAAACGCGTGACTTTTGACTGACTGTTTTGGCCCGCGGCAATCTTCTATTCCGAACGCAACCGCAGAATTAAAAAAACCAAAACATGGCGCCCGCCGTTTGCTCGCGTGCGCGGCTCCATTTGACGGGCCGGGAAGGGCTTTAAAAAAAATATCAGACTCTTACCTGTGACGTGGCGGCCTTAGACAAAGAAATAATAATAGATAATATAAAGAAATTAGTGAGAAAGTTAGTAGGTATAAGTTAAATATTCATAAAAAAAAATGTTTCTGCAGGAACGGAATAATAGATTGGTCGTGTTTTGTTGATAATGATTATAATGAAATCAAACGCATTGATGCCGCGAACAGAGCGCAACTATTCTATTGTTATCTAGAAAATAAAATAATACATATTATCAGTTCAATAAAATCTTACTTAGCAATTCACCATCATTTAGAATTTTGATGTGCTGAAAAAAACCTGCGAAGAAAGGGATTTTAGCGTCAGGCCCCAGTGTTACATATTAGGTAATAAGCTCAACTCAGTGTGTAAACTTTCAAAACTTAATATTTTTTCAATAGCAAAATCATAGCGATCTAGAATTTACGCAGGTTTTACGAAAACAGAAAGGTGTTAAACTCCTTCTCCGAGATTGATTTTTCGCTCCCGTAAAATACCACACTAACAATTTAATCGAAATCGTTAAAGCTGTTTTTGAGAACAAACAAAATATATTGCTCGTGTACCTACTAATGGATATATGTACATAGAATGTGGCACAGAAGTAAATGAATGCCTGTAAATTTTAGTATAGCAATTTGTTCAACTTCGAAAATATTAAGCAAAACTAAATTAAGGCATTTTTTTTTAAACATTTGCAATTCTATGCAGATAAAGCCGGAGGTGTTTCTAGTACCTACGTAATAGATAAACAAATTTAAGTAGGTAGGTATGTACATAATGTCTAGGTATATTTTAGTACTAGTCCGACAACATTAAAAGACAATAAATATTATTACTATTCATATTACGTTCAATACCTACAACACATTTATGAGAAATAAAGATAAATAGCGCTGGTCAAACCATCAGCTTAACCGATCGAAAAACCTATTCTCATGGGAACTCTTGATCTGGATAAAAATAATTTTATATTATATTAATCTCTCCTACTATAGTCTCTTTGCACAAACATCAATCACCAAAAAGAAAACACACTTTTGCGTACTTATATAATTCTGACTCGCGCACCGAGAGTTCCGTAAAAGCTAAACTGTGTTGAGGGACAAACTTAATGCTTTTGTGATGTAACAATAAATTTTCGGTTTTTAGATATTTTCCTTTATGTGTGCTACATGGAATTGCTTATTGCCAAATTTTATGATTCTAGGTCAACGGAAAGTAGCCCATAGGTTTTGATTTATTTGTGTCACAATATGAACCAAAAATAACCGTATTTTGGGCATATTGTTTTATTACATTGACTTGGAAACTTGATTTTTTTACAACTTTAAGTGATCGTAGACATTATATGATATTAATTTAAACTTGATACCTTCACGCGATCCTGAGAAAAAGAAAAGGCTAAGCTACGGAACCCTAAAAATAGGGTAAGTACACATAGGTTATTGTGAGAAAATCTGGAGTACTCGGGTCTCGCGTTCTCATAGGCAAAATAAATGGAAGTGCCTCCTTCTCACTTCTAATTAAAGAGATCTGGATTTTAGCTAATTACTAGTCTGTAGTTATTTGTGCTCTGAATTAGGTATTGTTGAGAATTTTTGGGAAAAACGTCATATTTTGAGAACCTTGCCCCGTATTGCTATTGCGTCCCGTTTTTTGGTAATATACCTACATGTATGCAGCAATAGGAATGTCGCAAATCGTCATTTTAATGTTTTCTTAACTAGTTTGGGATTCAGGAATTCATATCTTTTAAGTAAAAAATATTTTTTTTTTAAACTTATTGCTAATCTCGAAAAATATAACCTTAAAAGTCCCGTATCAGTTCCCAATAATTATGGCATAAGGTCTGTAAAAAAGATGAATTTAAAAAGATGTACAAACAAACCAAATTTATGAAACAAAATTAAATGGAAGGGTCGATAATTACCTCCTCGAAAATGTCTCAATATAGTGGAGTTCTTAAAAAGGTGAGGTTAAGAGTACGTTACAATTGACAAACGTTTAAAACCACTGGCAGAATTTAATGAATGAGAGGAAGTGTGCAAGGAACGTAGAAGGTTTAAGTCTGTCGTAAATGAATACCCTTTCGGAATACAAGCGTGGTGTCAAGTATGGTTTACTAGACTCATTGGTTCATGCCGGGTCTCGAACCTCCGCCACTCAGGACGCAAAGTGAAATTTAAACCCCTCAGCCACCCAAGTGTTTGATATTAATTTAAACTTAATTTCTTTACGCGTTCCTGAAGAAAAGGGTCTTGACAGACAGAAAGACTGACAGACAGACAGACTGACTGACAGACGGACAACAAAGTGATCCTATAAAGGTTCATTTTGAAGTTCGAAACCCTGAAAATTAATTCATTTCCCTTACTTTTTGCTTTGGGTAGCAATATTTTTGAAATTAGGTAGGTACCATAGATTGTTGGACGATAAATATACGTAGCACTGGACTAGTGTATTTTGAAAAAAAAGGGTTCGCTTTTGGAAGATAATTTACTGCATGATCTACGGTATTGTTGTTTATGTGCTAATAATACATGTGATCATATTGTGCAACCCACAGCAGTCGGAAACGAGTCGAGAAGCCTCATTCATTTTATACAAGCAAACGTAGATAATTATATTTTTACTAAATATTTTAATCACTTATCTTACATAAGATAAAAAGAGCTTAACTGTAAATATGTATTTAGAGGCGGCATGTAGCGTACGTGTGCAATGGAATACTTACAGTTATATTTCAACCAGTGAACGGATCTTCGGGTGCAAATGGTGCAATTTTCAATAATTTTGGTTTTTAACACAATTAAAAAGTATTTATTTAAGAAGCCCTTCGGGTTACAATAAAAAAAAATTGATTTCAATTTGAATTTCATTTTACTGCAATACAGCCGAGTTCAAGATGATGGTCAGCGTGTTTTCAAACAAATAAATACAGATGCCAGCACACGCCTTTAGAAGCAATGCGACATCCATTAAATAATTTTATTTTTAATGTTGTAATAGATTTCGCGAGCGAGCGCTGAGCTACTACGATATGTACAAAAAGCAACCGTAACATGTACGGTAGGGAGGGATGTACGGTATAATACGGTAATTTTGTCTACCGTGGTACAACTGGCCGCAAACCTTTTGCTGGCAACACTGGGTGACTATACTAAGCAACTACGTTCCAAATCTCTCTCTTATACTCTCTGCCGAGTGATTATCGCTTGGGGCCTCTATAGGAGTTTCATGCTGACTCTTTTTGTACTATATAAATATAAATTTGCTATACAGCTTTCAGTGCTACACGGGTTAACCCGAGTTGAGTTCTTGAACGCACTTCGGTAAATTTAAGTTAATTTTCTACCCGTTTTGCGTGATTTCACTCTAACAGGAATGATTTCTAACCGTATCTATGGGAGTGTAAATAATTCAACTTGATAGCTGGTTTATTACTCAGATGTAAACATTCCAAAACAACTTCTTTAACTTTCTCGTTTCCTTAATCCTGCAGCATTTCGGAACACACCTTGCTTTTGTCAATGTCAAATTCGTTCAAGGCTTTCGCTTGTTATCAATTTTATTTAACGCGATATCGCAGGTGCCGGCAAATTTAATTCTTCATAATACCATGGGTTCTCGTAATATTTTGAAATTGGGAGCCTTAGAAGCTCAAAAAACTGCATTTTTGTTGTGTGATGTTCAAGAAATCTTTAGACCCCATGTTAAACATTTTGAGGAAGTAGTTAAAGTATCCAATAAAATGGTAAGTGGTCCCAATAAAATTGCATTACGTAATCATCAGTTGATATAGATTAGTAAGTATCTGTGTAGTAAATAACAGTTAAGAATATTGGATAACAGGTAAGTAATAAGTTTTGATAAAATTTAAAAATTATACAAAAACTTAAATTAAAGGCTCTTTTGGCACTTTCGTCAAAAATGGGGGGATTTTTTTTTTACAATAAATAGCTATTTTGGGGCCTACAAATTAATAAAATAGGGGCATATTTTTTTTTTTTTATTATTGGGTGCCCTAACAAGATTTCTGGGTAGAAATTAAAATAAAACACCAAGGCTCGCTCCTGCCTTAACCTTCTAACCCAACCCGGCTGTGTTGGGGTGCCCTAACAAGATTTCTGAGTTCTTTGTTAGTAAAAAATAGCAATAAAAACTTTCGCGAACTCAGAAATCTTGTTAGGGCACCCCAACACAGCCGGGTTAGGTTAGAAGCTTGCTTCGCTTCGCTCCTGCCTTAGCCTTCGTGGTTTTTTTTTATTTCTACCCAGAAATCTTTTTAGGGCATCCCCAAAATAGCTATTTATTGCAGAAAAAAAATAATTGTTTTCTCCCCTATTTTATTAATTTGTAGGCCCCAAAATAGCTATTGTAAAAAAAATATTTCCCCCCATATTTGACGAAAGTACCTAAAGTGCAACTTTACCCTCTTTTGAATCTTCATCAGTCTTACGTGGCTCCTATAAAAGCGGTTCCAGTATAATTGCTAGTAAATATTTACTTCTCTGCATCAAGTTATTTTTGGGTTTAAAAACATTTTAATTATACAGCACCCCCTTATACACAAATTAAATAAAAAAGTCAGTGGAAAAGAATAGTTTCTATACTGAAATACTAGTGCTAGGTTAGATTAGGTTTGGTTAGGGAAATTTGGCAAAATGCATCTTTAAAATCATTGTCACACAAAAATGACATGGTGCAGAGAAGTACAAAATTACCTAATTGTCAACCATGAAGCATAACCTATGTAAAATAAATAAACTACATAGGTAGGTATATAATAAAAATTTAGGTATATAATAAATAAACTATTTGCTTCTTTATTCAACACTTCTCCATTTTTACACTATTTATTTATTTATGTAATCTGTTGCACACAATACAATTGTACATGTAGGACTTAATGCTATAAGGCATTCTCTGTCAGTTTCCCTATGCAACATAAAAACAATAAAATTAATAATTGATATGTTTGATTTTGTTTTTTGTAGCTTTCTAACTTATTTTTATTACCTTATAAGTGTTTTGGTACAAATTGGATACTCTTTAGCTAATTAGCAAAGTATTGTATTATTACTTTAAATAGAATGTATTGCCAGCTCTTTTTGGCAGAAATTAACATCTTCACATTAACAACATCTTAGAAACCTATTTGAATAAATATTGTTTGATATTGATATTAACCATCAGTATTACAGATAATTAAGTCAGTTTTACAGATTTTAATAAAAGAAAGCGAAAACAAGAGAATCTTCCCCACATATACATATGTACTCATCCACAAAGTCTAATCTCTGGTTTCCTGCGTGCATGTGTATTTCAACCTTGTTTGTCATGACCTTGGTCTTGCTGTTATTCATTGCTGAACCGACTTTGAGAGTTTCTAATTCATATGAGGTTTTGTTGAAGATAACAAAGTTTGTTGTAAATTTTGATGCCCTTGTTTTTCCAGTTTAGACTTTTGAATACCTCCTCCAAGATGGCGATAATTAATTTTGGAGATGCGGGATCTCCCTGTCTGACGCCTCTTTCTATTTTTATATTTCCTCCTCTTACTCTAATTTAACATTGCTGATACTGGCCACCGGTTGTATATATTTTTAATTATGTTTTGTTAATAAATAGTCAGCAAATGCCTTGCTGTAATCTATAAATGCTTTGTATAACTTTGTGTTGAATTCTTTATTCTTCTCAATTAGTTGTATGATGTATATTATATGAACTTTATACTGAATATAATTATAGTATATAATATTATGAGATTTTTCTTTTTCTTTTTATGGACAATAGCTTTAATGTATTTGGGGCTTTTATAATATTGACTGGTAGTGAATTCCATAGTTGGATTGCTTGAACAGCGAAAGATTTTTGTCAGTTACAAATTCTTGGCTTCTCTCACAATCTCAATCGACGTTCTTTAAGCTACCTAACATGAAGTACAAAGATTAAGATTGTGAGAGGAGCCAAGAATTTGCAATTTTAATTTAGGAGTAAGGGAGTAATAGGGTCGGAAATGTCGGTATAACATAGATCAGCGAAATCTACTTGAACTATTAAATTGAACAAGTAAATCTTGGTAGCGGGGGTAAGAAATTGAGAGGGAGTGTAATGTACCCGTTACCTTAGCACAAATCTCAGCAACATGTTTGTTCTAGCACAAATTAGTGTCAAATAGCACATAGTTTTGCTAGTTAAGTGTGCATTCATTTTTGCTGTATTATTAGAACATATATAGTAAATTTTAGACATATATAGATAGATTTAGGTATTTTATACAGAACATAAATTTGATAGAAATAGAAAATATTGTATTTGTTTTTTGGTCGAGAAACCCAAAAAGTAGGTACTACAACGATGTTGGTGACAAGTTAAGTCAGTGCAATTTTAAAATATTAAAAGAACTGTAATTTTTTTTCAGTTGGAAGCGGCTAAACTATTCAAAATACCGGTGTATGTGTCAGAACAGTACCCGAAAGGTCTTGGTCACACCTCCAAAGATGTAAATGTGGAAGATGCATCTCTGGTATATGAGAAGACAAGGTTCTCTATGTGTACTCCGGAGCTTCAAGAACGGATAAAGAAGGATGTGCCAGATCTTAGTTCAGTTGTTTTGTTTGGAATTGAGGTGAGAAAGAGATCTTTAGAAATCTGTATAAATGTTCTTAGTTAAAAACTTATAAATTTAAATCCAATTTAAATTTATTATGTATAAATCCGATTGAGATAAAAGAGTTTTTTAATTTAGGGCTAAGACATTGTACAACTAATAAAAATTGTTTCCAAATATTACTTCATATCCAAACCATACATTTTTAGGTATTTGGCCTGATTTTTGTGTTCAAAATAGATTTGTGAGTATATATTTTCAATACTGACTCCATTTTGTTAATGCGTCTTAAAGTATGTTTCCGAGACCAGTAGATAGATGGCAGGCGGAAATGACCGCCGTGCCAAATATATCAGGTTAATTGAATGCTCTCATTGCCCTGTCTGTGCCCTGTCAAACAAACAAACAAGTTAATTAGGATTATTACTTATAGAAGGAAACTTTACATGACTGGTAAAGACAAATGAGAGTTAAGACAATTTTGATGGAGGGGTGAATATAACGTGTTTGCGCGGCACGGTCTCGTAGAAATTAGGTAATGTCACCATTTTAAGTTTAAAATTAGGTTTGTTACCCTTGTGATAATTCTAGCTAACCGAACTTGACGCGGGTTCCGAGTTCCGACAGAGTTAACAGCCACTTTTGTTAGCAGCTAAAATGTTCAGTAAAAGTGATAAAAAAACTTGCGTAAGTATGTAAGGTGCGTTTTGTTCACTGCTTCAATGTGAATAGCTTAGGTATTATATTTTAAAGCCACACTTTAATTCTTTCGATATCTATGATTTAGTGAAAATGAATGGAACAAGTAACTGGCTTAGGAAGTTACATCAATAATTATCAAGCAATTCATGTGATATGTGATAAAATAGAAAATTCTTTATAGTTCTGTTATATATGTATGGTTAGTGACTTATTGTCATCTGGTGCTATAACCGTTCAGTCTATGGTAAATGCTCAACATCATCCAAGCTAAATGCTTGTTTGACACCTTAGTAATATAAAAAAATCTACTTATGTTGCTTGAAAGTGTAATTTTGTCAAAGCTCTTCATAAATTTTCAATTGTGAAAGTAAATCCTTTAAGAAAAAAGTTATAACGTTGTTTTTTTTAAAGCAAAAGTTTATATCTACAAAAACTCAAAATAAAATACTCAAACATATACACACATGGAATGTAAAAAAATGAAACAATAATAGCGTCGCTAAAATTATCAGATGCGCTAAGACGGAACGGGTAGTTGGTGCTAAAATGAGGTTTTACTATCAGATTGCAACGCAGCTCAGAAGGAACGCCCTAACAGTGTATCTGGCTGGAGTAAGGTGGCCTTACGGTAATAAGTGGTAAATTATATAATAAGTAATAAGCAGGAGTTTAATGTTTTATCATTGTTACTAAAACTGTTTAGAAAGTATTGCGACGGTTTTATTGGTATGGGAAACTATCTGCGGATCCGAAGGGGCGGAGGTTCGATCCCCGCACAGGCAAAACATTCTTCAACAAGAGTCTGGATGTTTACTATGTATTATATATATTTAAAAAATATATATTTTGAGTGATTTTTTCTTGTTGTCCGTCTGATATCCACAATAAAAGCTTTGCTTAGTTTGGGACCAGATGGCGCTGTATGTAATGTCCAGGAGTAAATATTTAATTAATTAGTAATTAATTTAAAAAATTACAGGCTCACGTGTGTATAGAGCAGACAGTAATTGACTTGCTCAAAGACGATATAGTGGTCCACGTGCTTGCAGACGGAGTGTCGTCCAGATCTCTCATGGATAGAGGATTAGCGTTGCAGGTATTTTATGATTGACTGTTTCTCACATCATCGTCGTAGGTACATCATCGCATTTTAATTCCCAGGGTTTCAATTCAGTAACCTTTTTTAGTCCTGCTTCTGATACCGTCTTCTGTATCTGGACTAAATTTTCTTTTTATGTGTCGCACCGTGTAAAGGCACCTTTGGTTGTGGATAAAATTATGCTTTATGCAAAATCTTTGCTTTTGTGGCAAACAAACTTTGTCAATCCCATATTTAAATCGCTTGTTGTTCCTGTAGGTCACCGCAATCTAATAAATTTCAGTTGCGCGATTGCGAAAGGTAGTAAACGGTCATCCGTTTTTTAACTAACCTGTTGCGGTAGCTATTAGGAACCGTACCCATTCTGCGTGACCAGTTTAAGGGGTGAGGGGGGTCTTCTATATACCACACATAGACAAAGTGGGATCAGATCTTCGTGGCGTAGTCATTATATTGTAAGTCTATTTTAAAACGTACTAGGAACTACCACAGAAATTTACATACTTTTAATTGATTTGAAAGGATAAGAAAAAAGATAAGAGTACAATTATGGAGGTAAGCCTTACTGTGGATTCGTTGCTTGCTAATAGGCGTGGTAAAATTTATTCGCCTACAACTAACGCTAAAACTTTTAATCAGTTGAAAGAGGTCGACTGTTACACGTAGCCACGTAGTCGTCTCTATATGTCTTCACAAGGGCCGGTGTTAAGCCAACTGCATCAGCTGGCTTCCTGCGGCTATGACTATTGTCTTTTTACATAGTAGTAGGATGTCCCACGTTGGGTCATTCCAATCTGTGGTTGACAAGCTTATTCTGGTGGCCTTAATTTGTCAAACCTTGCGCGTTTGGATGATTTGCAATTACCAAAGCAGCTATAAGATATGACTCAGAAGCGGGATGGAATGTGGC
The DNA here is from genome assembly GCA_946406115.1 of Apoda limacodes. NCBI lineage: Eukaryota > Metazoa > Arthropoda > Insecta > Lepidoptera > Limacodidae > Apoda > Apoda limacodes. The sequence continues at coordinate 48,711,779 of OX291540.1, forward strand.
TATAATTTAAAAGGTAATTAATGTTAACCAAAATAAAGGGTCTCTTAAAAGACTAAGAATCGGCATGCCATCACAGGTCTACATCCGGGTTATCTTTGGTGAGGTTAAGTTAATTTGGGTCTGTGATCTTTCACCGTGATTTTTACTATGTAACAAATAAAACTACACCTTTGCTCCTTTACTTAATTACACATAACTATATATATAGATGTCGTGTCTATAGAAATTCTTAATCTCTTAATATTTCAGGTTTGGACAAAACGATTTCGCCAGTTCCAGTTTCCATGCGAGCTTTTTAAAACTTAATTTAAACCAGGCGGTCAGGTGCACCAGCCTGTTATTAAATCTTATACATTTTGCATTTTTCTAGGCACTTAAAGGCAATTATACAAAAATGTTTGATATTCTGTATATGGGCAGTTTTCTAACGGAGCACCTCGGAGCAGCGACTTCTCTCGGTTACATTATTATGTTCGAGCCATCACAGAATAATTATCTATTACCTATAGAAAGTCAGTGAATTCGATCTCAGTTTTTGTCAAACTGTCACGCGTCGGAAGTCATCATGTTCCATCATTTCTCGTAAACTAAAATGTTTTTAGGAAAAATTTAAGGCTTTTTCATGTTGTTTATATCAACACAAACAAAATCCACTTGAAATATTAAGTGAAACGAGACTCCCTGTCGTGTCGTGACATATAATATAGGTACTACAGGTCATAGGTGGGAAGGAATGGGTGACGTAGTATGGGTACGGTCACTTTTGGCTGCATGAGCTGTCAGCCTGACCGGTGTAGAAAGTTTCGTACTGTCTATCCCTCTCTTGCATAAAATGTTGCTGTGCTGCTGCTAAAGTGGTTGTTGAATTTTCTGGATACGGCCCAGTTAAGTTGCTGATAGTTGTTTTACAAATCGCGCAATTTAGCAACTGTAAGTCAGTAAGCGGTGGTTGAATTACACCTTGTGTATTCTGTTATTTAAATTTAGTGTATTAAAATACTATAGATTCACTTGGGAGTTAAAGCGATGTATTTACTAGTACAACATGTTGAGCGACGTTGCGCAACTTTTGCTCAGTCAAGCTCTCTATCTGGCAACATTGCGCCACAAAATATATCATAATGCTCATTTCACACTAAGCGCTTCCCCGCACGCATGTGCATGATATATTCTGTGATTGCGCGCTGTTTTGCGCATTGCGAAAATGTTTATCGTGACGTGTTGCCTAACGAATGGCTTTATACTTGCTACTTAGTTGTATTTAGTCGATAACTTTGGGTCAAGTGTATCGTAGCTTATGTCATTCAACGGTAAACTATTTTTTCCTTGCATTACTTTAATATTATTTGTTCTTGTGTATTTCTTATGGCCCGCTGTATGGTGTTTTTTTCTGTTGCTGTAACTGTCAAGTTTTGGTCATATTAAGGTGAATCCGATGTAAAGTTATCGTACCAACTTCTTTATATTTGTTTAAACTATAAATTTTAAACATATGTTTAAACATTTCCGTAACTCAAAATCCATTTTTATTGTTACTGACCACAGTCGCAAAAAGCGTATATATCTGAAATGCCTGTTAATTATTAAATAACCAGAGCTTTTGTTGAATTCATACATTTTATTAATTTGATTTCTAGTAAGTTAATAATTCACTGGTATTTTATGTTTACACTTAAAGGTATTTAGCGTAACGCAGTAACAGTAAAATCCGCTTAATACGATTTCCCGTTTAATACGTCATCTATACACGTTTTTAATCTCATGTGGTAGCGGTTACCGATTACTGTAAGCAAAAAGCATTGTCACTTCAGATAAAGATGAATGTATTGCACGTTTGATGAAAACTCACTAACAAAAAATTAAACACAGTCAGTTACTGTGCTTCAGTTACCAGTTTGCTTCAAAATCTATTTGAAAATGTGATAACTTTAAGTAATGTCATTATAAAAATATATGTAACAATACTATGATGTAACGTTATTTGATTATTAAACACACAACATTAGTACCATAGTAGTGATGATTTATTTTCTCTAACCCCGCTTAAAACGATTTCCCGCATAAGACGCGTTTTTAGCTGGGTCCCTATGAAGTCGTCTTAAGCGGGTTTTACTGTATATGAAAAAACCTACCATCGGATTCACCTAAACACATAAAAGTAGCCACTATAGCTTAACATGGCCCGCACTAGTGAATAACAATTAGCTATAAAAACAATTACTAACAAAAAATTACCAATTCCAGCGCATGAAAAATATGGGATGCTTCATTACTACCTCCGAAAACGTTCTGTTTAAATTGCTGAAAGACAAGAATCACCCTGCGTTTAAATTTGTTTCAAAATTAAACAAACAGCCCACTGTTGATACGCTTGGATTTGATGTTTTGTCTAAATTATAGATATTTGACTATTTTTTTTAAACGCATCTTGGTACACTTGAGTCTCTATATAAAAATTTTAATTACAATTTTTAAAAAAGGGCATTTACACGAATTGATTAATTAATTTAACTTAAGGTGTATCCCAACATCTTTTTATCATACAAAAAGTGTACGACACATAAATAAATTGTTTTCACCTTTAAGTTTTTATGGTATTGTACAGTAGTATTATTGAAGTCGTTTATAATATTGTTATATTTTTGTATATATTACACGTTACATAAAACCTTAAATGTTTTTTTATTTCCAGCGCTTTCAAACCCTCGGTTGTTTTGTGGGTACATCGGAAAATGTTCTCTTCAAACTTTTGAAGGACAAAAACCATCCTGCTTTCAAGCAAATATCGAAATTAAATATGAAACCGACACCCGATGAGTTTGGTTTGAAAAACACTGATAAGGAACTTTTGCAGTAAAATGTTCTGAAAGGGAAATGTTATTTGAGGGTAATTTGAAATCCTAAGTGATCATTAATATAAGACCTTGCAAGGGTGAATTGGCCGAGATTTCACTCGCGTGATTCCCGTGTGTATTTTACATAGCTATATGACCGGTCGCGCGACTTTTTGTGAACGGTATGTATCGGCTGCAAACTTAAATGTGTCTAGATTGTAGTTGGAGGTTAATTTATGTAGATTTTGTCAGACCTAGTACCTAGTGAAATACTTTGCCTTTGACAAAAACTATACGAATGCTAAATTAACTTATTAAACACTAATAAAGTAGCGTCTACTACCATTCGCAACTATATTCAGACTCGTAGTAAGTACTTGTACCTATCTCGGCTACTCGCGTATGACTACGTGCCAGTGGAAACACGCTGAATTTGGCCTTATTCCACAAAGTTAAGTTATACCCAGTTCCGATGTAAATTTTGTTATGATTTCATTTCGTTAAGTCAAACCTTAGACTTAGACAAAGCCCGATTCATACAACTTTAGTCAATCCTTAGACTTAGACAAAGCCCGATTTATACAACTCGTCTCTAAAAATGCTTTGGTTCCGAAACGCTATTGCTTTAACTAATGTTGGTAAAGTTATTTAAATTAATATACCTATTATAAACCTATCCCACATTCAGAATTTCCCATAGTTAATTCCCAGGTTAGGCGGATTTCGCCCTATCTGTATACATACAAACGTTTACTTCTGTGTATTACTTGGGATTTCACAGTTATACAATGACCATCTTGTGTGTTGTATCAATATTATTATATTATTACCGAAAGGGGATCATTTATATTGGGCCCAAAACTGAAAAAATGTGTCACTTCTATCCGAAACACGATCATTCTTTACTATGACATCAAATCTCAGACATTTCCATTTGCTTTTTTTAGTCAAAATATCTTGTTTTCGATACATTTTGCTACTGACGAAGTCGAGTCTCGTATAGACGAGGTCGAAATTAGGTGAATGGGATGAATGAATTCCCAGAATTAATAACAAAATTTTTAAATAAAAAAAAGAGAAGCGGTGCTGAAGTAAATTATGGTCGTGCTTGTGATTGAAACAAGGATGGCATTTTTTTTTGTTGGCACGGCAATTAGATTTGGACCTAATTTAATATGGAACGTGAATGCTGGCCTTTCGGTCCTTTATCCTTACATTAGGTTTATCACCTTAATCTAATGGTTTTTAAAAAATATTAGTAAATTCGTTAAATAGGCACAAGTTAAAGCTTATAATTAGCTGGCTAATACGCTTTAGTCATCATTAAAAGTAATTCAATGTAGGTATTTAATAACTTAAATGAAAACAATGTCTTTAGGCCCCACGCCTGTAATTTAAATACATATTTTTAATATATTTATTCAAAACACGATAAATTTTATTTCAACAACGACCATTTCAGCTGTTCCTTCGCCGATTGTAATACCTGAAATAAAAAGAAAAAAGAAATTAGAAAATATAAACAATATACAAAATCTTTATTTTAATTTCAGCGTACAAAACCTGTGGTAGAACAGCAACATTCAACCTGCCAGTACTCGCGCTTAATTCAGTCGCACGTCGTTTAAAAGGACTCAGACATTATAGAGATATTTTTAGTTACTAAATTTGCTTTTAAAATTGAAAAGGAATTATAAATCAAATCAATACCGCACTGCCGAGTCTTTTCGACCCATGCGCGACTACTGGCAGGCTAAAACCTAACGTTTTTATTATCTTATCGGTGTGCGATATAGGGACGAATTAAAAATTGATTAACTCTGGTATAGTTAAAACTACGAACTATATAGTTAGCACACACAGTACTATAGCGCATTAATTCGACTTCACCTTGTTTTGCCAACAAAATTGTCCTCAGCTATAATCAATCCAAATAGCGTCATAACTCATACAATATCTAGCACCTACCTAATGTTGAATCATGTGACCCTTTTACACGATTCAATTAGATATTTTACTATAATATTGTCAACTTTTTGAATAGCCCTTTGTGATGCATTTCACAACACGTATGCATGCAGTTTTATGTTTTTCTTCTTTAGCTGCAGCCTTTATCAAATTTATAAATTAAATTAAGAAATATTTTGCACTAAGCTTTTTATTAGATTGAATTCTCAAATCTAGCAAACTGATTTTTCCATTTCTACTCTAGTTTTTTACAATATTTTACTCATGTACCAACTATCTTATAATTAGAGGACATAAATAATCATTGGTATACTAAATACATGATTGTCGCACGAACGTTTAGGTTGTGAAATGCGCTCCCTGCCAAGGTTTTTTTTGTAGGGATTACAGAATTCTTTAAAGAAGTGATTAGATTTTTATAGTAATGCTTCTGGTGTTGCAAGCGTCTGTATGTTGACCCCTAACATCAGGCGGGTCGTAAGCCTGTTTGCCTCCTTGCCATCAAAATATTATGAATTATTGGTAGCTGTGGTGTAATATCAAAAGAGATTGTTTAATAATAAAATCCCTCTCTTTTTGGTATCAGAAACTCTGTTATGAAGTACTTACACGTAACATACTATCTTATCAGTTATCTTTATAACATTTTCCGTTTGATACCTAATTATTAATACGAACAAATTAGGACAAGTTGATAATATTCGTTTAAAGTACTAGTTTACGAAATAACTAACAACTAAGATCATGTCTATGTATAAATTTTAAATAGAGAAATGAGACAAAAGTGAAAAAATTAAGAGCCGACGCCGAGGATGTAATGTTATAGAAATTTGGTACTTAAAGTTTGGTAAGGAAGTCGAAAATTAAACCGTGTCAGTGTGAGTAAATTTTTAACTGTACTATCGCGTTCGCGTATTCATTTAGAGGATTCAATTCGCGGTGCCTTGCAGCGGGCTTCATACAAACGAATTTTTCATTTGTTTTTGATATTTACTGATCAATCACTGTGAAATTTATAAGTCATAATTTCAAGCCGAATACCTATCTATGTCTGTGGTTTTTCCAAAATCTTGTAAAACGATTTATTAACAAGAAATCTTTTTTTGAAAAAATTTGTATTGTAACTAGAATCCTGTATAACTTTTGAACTATACAATTTGATAGAAAACTGGCACACTGCAGACCTAGATATTTATTACTAGAACATGTCTTCAAAATTTCGTGGTGTTTGATCAGAAAGTGTCAAAAATAAGTAAGAAATTCGTTTGTATGAAGCACGCTGAGAGGCGCTCCGAATTGTATTCTCTTTAGTCCCATAAGAAAAACCGTCTCAATACGCGTCCGCTTGATTTCGTTTATTTTGTTGACGCGAAAGTAATAGTAAAGTTAAAAACTTACACTCGGCATACAGTTGTCGGCATAAGTTCAGTGGGCTGTAAAAGAAAGTAGGGAGTAGTGAGACAGGCTAATCTACCGTGCAGCCAGTAGTTGTCCTTTATGCTCCAGTGTCGCCCACTTTTAAAAAGAAGACAGGTATTGGTCGCACAACGCTTTGTCTCTAGAGTGTGATCAGTTTTGTAAATCCATTGTTTAGTCTATAGCTATGGCACAGAATATAGAATCTCTACGTCTATGGAGTTATATCAAACTTCAATTGTGAAACCTCTGAAATGATTAAATAAGTACAAAAATGTAAGATCCTTGTCGAACGAAAAAAAAATCAGTTAACCTGTGATAATACAGTGGATTTGTTCACCATTAACAAAAGAATAACGAAGAAATAAAACTTGACGATAACTATGACAGAATTAAAATTGTTATTGATGGCCGAATTACTTAAGACCATCAATAACAATTTTAATTCTCTCATTTTATATAGCTAAGTTTGAATCAAAATCATGTGACAAGTCTAGTCAAAGTTCTTTAGCAGTCTGCTAATTTGGTACCTTTAATTTGGTGAGTGTCCTGGTTCATGGAAAACAGAGTAAGAAGATCTAAGATTTGTTTAATTATGTAGTACTTACTAGAATCAATATATAACAATATAAAATTTAAATAGAACGTTATTTAAAAGAAAGTTAAGCCGACTTAGACAATCTACTAAAAATATACTTAAATCCCCGGAGCAGACTATGAGTATTTCTTTCTTAGTCCAGTACAGACTGTAGAAAGCAGACAAACGTCCAGATTTATGTTGACATGTTCGGCGACGCAAAGGTATAATGAGTATTGTGTTGTGTATGTAGTTAGGGGTTCAATTGGCCTTTTTTAATAAATAGTATATCATAACTTTGACGATTCAAGTGTTTGTAAAATCCTAATTTAAATTAAAAAAGAATTACTTTGACTTTGCGAATCGCATAGCATTATCACCGGTCTAAAACAACCATTTGTATTTTCTAAGTTCAACAGTTCTAAGACACGCGCCTTAACATCACTAAGAGTATTGGGAGCCTTGCAATCTACATCACACCAGTAACGTTTAGTTCAGAGAGAGAGTGAGATCGTTTACAAGATAAGGTCAATATGACGTTAAAAAACTAGGTATGCTCAACAGAGCAAAGACTTCCCAGGGCAAAGGTTATTTAGAGATTGCAATCCAGCTGGAATTTTGATAGTTCGACATGAATTTTGGTGGATCCTGTGTGCTGCCAGTGTGGACCCACCAACTCATAATTTTTATTAAGAACAATAGTAAGACTTACTTAGATATGTTTTACATTTTATATTTTAGTCGCCTTAGCGCCATTACAGAGACATAAGCTTATAGAGCCTTGAAGCAGGTCGGTTGTCGTTGTCAAGCTATCTACTAAACTGTCAGAGTTTTCAATCCGCCCATAAGGCCCCTGACTTGGCTTAACGACTGCTGTCATATGACAAACAGCCTGGACCGACGGTTTAACGCGCCCCAGTAAATTGTGCTATTACACATCGCCTACTTTCTGGCTGCTTTTAATAATTCTTTGGCTTTCGTTTTTTATGGTGATATTGGTATATTTCTTAGTAAGCTTTGCCAACTTATGGTAAAACTATAACTATCGCTACTACCCATGCAATTTTTTTTTTTGGACAATACACACAGAGCCGTCTGGTCCCAAAGTAAGCTTGTGTTATGGACACCAGACAACGGACACAAATACATACAAATAACTTTTTTTTTGTAAATATCATACATAAATACACCCAGACTCAAGACAAACACAAATGTTTGTCCAGTGCGGGAATCGAACCCACACCCTTCGCACAGCAGCTGGCCACACTACCAACTAGGCTACGAGGGAGTTTTTTTATTTAAACATTTAAATTAAACAAGCTTTCCAAACTGTTGAAATGTGCCAAAAGTTACTAAAACGTGAAAATAATGGCTTAGGGTATCAAACAGCACCCCAACCGCGCCATTCTAGAATATACTTAAATGTACCAACAGTCGCTAATAAAACAAAATGTGCTAAATAATAAAATAATGCCAAAAAATTTGCAATGTTACTAAAATGACCTCAAACAATATAATATACAAAAAGTAAAAAAAATACCATAATAAAGAATCTAAAAGAACCAAATATATCATCAAATATATCAAAATAAAATAAATGTACCAAAAACATGCCATATGTACATCAAAAACATCTCCAAAGGATAGCAAGAACATGTACGGGTTCTGTCGAATAAAATAGTACATTTTACCAAAAGGCGCTGGCAAAAAGCCCATGTATCTGTAAGGACAGGAAACAATATGATTGCAATAAACTAGCTGGTACTAGTCATCAGTCAGAGTTTAAAACGGAAATTCTCGCAAGTGAGTCCCGCATACTCAAATATGAGGCTAACAGAGTACTGTTCTGTATATGTTAAAGAAACGTTGTTACTAATTAACATTTTTTCGCTAAAACAATGGCCGTTAATTCATTACTCATAACCAATCCAAAACCGTTAGGAACAGTAACTACATATTACTGCTACAAATGACAAACAAACTGTTAACAACATAACTTACTCTAATTTGCTAGGGGATCTCACTATATTAGGCTGATATAGACAAGTAAATAGGTTGTATGAGCAGATTGACAAAAAATAAACGAACCTATTGTTTAAAGTAAACAGACCAGACTTTTAAATGATCACATGACACATTTATTTAGAATTACTTCAACGCAAGTTGGACGATATTGGACGAGACGTTGCAGGTTCAAGTTTGGGAGTTGCAGCAGAAGGCAAAATCTTTTGACTGTGAAAATAAAATAAATTTCAAAAATATGGACGGTAAAATGTGTTTTTCTTCAAAGAAGTCGTAAGCCTTAGAAGTCTATATTTATATTTTTATAATTATACCATTTCGGTTCTAAAGTGTGAGAATAAATGCCCTGCCGATGCGGTGCGATGGTAGAAAGTAGCCGTGGGCATAATTTCGAACAATTCCTTAGAACACATCCCATTATACATTATACAAGCGGTAGAACACACACAGGAAGGCAAAGTCTCTCCTTAGACTTTAAGGGCTCGATACGGCAAGTAAGTTAGTAACATACTAGATTAGCCAACGTAACTGGGCAGAGTTCGTTTCATTAACTGACTAAATGAGCTACAGTAACAAACGTCAACGACAATGTCGTCAACGGTTGCGAATAGAAAGAACTTTTTTGACGTCGAGAAAAAAAACTAATTGCTGTGCGCCAGTGTCGGTTGTTTCTTAGTTGTTGCTTTGCTTAGTTTGGGACCAGATGGCTTTGTGTATAATATCCAAAAAATATTTTTTATTTTTATAGAACTAACTACAAAATCATTGTTGTTAAGACAGACAAATCTGAAATAGGCCAGCATGGTTAGGAAATACAAACAAAGCGGAGGCTGAAAACACAGGGTTTAACTCGTATCGGATATACTACGAAATGTTTTAAGGCTTACTGGTAATAAAAAACTTATGTTCTTTTATAATTATATGCGCTCGACCATTTTAAGATAAATAAAATATATCTTTATCATATAATAAATGTACAAAAGGTAATAACAGTTACCTATTTATTAAAACAACGCATTTTTATGATTCTAAAAGTTTTAAAATTTAATAACTTCTCAATCTAGTAAACGGTGATTAGAACTACGAATGTTGGCTAGGAAAACTACAAAAATTATGAAATATAAAAATAAAGAATCGAATATAAAAAAGAATGATCTTCAAAGATCTTGAATTGAAGAATTAAGCTAGCTAGATTATTGACTGCCCCACGCTTTTGCTGTCGGTCGATCAGTGAATAAAACTGTGTACTTTATCTCACCACAAAGCAGTATCTGTGGAATCACTCCCATAAAATTAATTAAACCAGCCAAGTGCGTGTAGGGTTCGCGCGCTGAGTGTTTTCTGTGGTAGATTACAGAATGCACGAAGCCGCACTCGAACGGTATTTATTTGTTGTTTTACTATGAATTTTACACCACAATCATTTTCAGTTTGAAGCTTTTATGTGAACAACATCTTTCTTGTATGCTGACCCTTTAAATTTTCTTTATTAAACTAGAAATACCCCTTAATAACACATATTCTGTGAACTTTTCAGACTTGGGCATATTTGGATCTAAAACGATCTAAGGTAAAAACAGGTTAAAGGCCGGACAGATAATAGGGCAGGCCTCATAATAGGGCTTCTTGCCTACCGACTAGAGATGCGATAAACGCTAATGTAGAATATCTTTTTGTGATGTAAAATTGTGGTGTAAAATAGTCTTTTGACGACTCGAACGATTGCTAGCGTTAACGCAGGTGCGTCAAGAATAATTAAATAAACTGTGCTATATTTTGGTTATGATAAGGCTACGTTCACTGTAAAAAAAAGGACAGTTAAATTAAAAAAAAAAAAACAGCAAAATATACTCATTAACAATTATTATAACACTAAGGTGGCACACAAGCCTGATGTAAAACGGTCACCGTAACCTATGGACGCTTGGCATACGGAGGGCGAGTTGCGAATAAAAAGAAACTAATCACTTCTTTCTTGAAGAACCCCATATTGTCCCTAGAGAAACCCTTGGCAGGGAGCTCATTACAAACTTAAGCGTTCGTAGGAGGAAGTTTCTCTCAAACTGCTCTGTACATGACCATTTAGGTTCCAAGATGTGAGGGAGGATGAATACCCTGCCGATGGCGAGCGACGCAGTGATAGAAAGTAGCCGTTTAGCATTAATCAACTACGGCTCGTATGCGTCTGCCGAACAGAGCCACCCATTTGCACAAACCCTCGGGCAGTCCGTAGGATAGCAATTTTGACAGAAGACCCCTGTGTGAGCCCGATCGAACACCTCCACTATGAATAGCGACTCAATGGCTATGCGTGAGATACACTAGAATATAACTAATCAGCGTGACGAAAGCCTGTTTTTCTTCTGGTATCTTAGAAGCTGTGTGCTCATTACATTGGGGAGAAGAGAGGTAATAGCGATTGGCCAGTAGTTTGATGAATCTGATCTATGATTTGATAAGGTGCATATTTGCAGTTTTATTCGTAGTCCTCGCTAAGGGCTAAAAAATAGTATTTAATCATTTTAAAGATTCAAAAGTTCTTGTTAAAACCTAATTTGAATAAAAAAAATTATTTTGAGTTTGACTAAGCTTTGAGTTGTAAGAAAGCGCGAAGAGGCACGCGAGCACGTATAACTAGCCCGTAACAGGAGCCCATCTAACCAACTCGACTTCGACGAATGTCTAGAGAAAGCAACGCTGGCCCGGCCTTCCGCTGTGTTATGGAGAATTCCGGCATGGTCTTACCTCACCACAGTAAAGTTGGTGGTACACGCCTACGCTGTTGCGATTCAAGTGTGAGGCTAAAGACTGCCCATTAAATCTCTCGCTTTTCCTTCGGTCTTTCGCTGTCTTTGATAACGACGATTGGCAAAGCTTTTCCCCGGTAGATTTAGCAGGCGACCAGTAAGCATGACTCGCAGAAGGAAAGCTTTCAAGTCACTCACCTATTTTGCCGATAAATTGGAATTTAGCTCTGGCACTTGCTTTCTTATTCTTAATAATTTGCGTATAAACCATCATACGTAGTTTGCTTCAGAATTTTAGCTTGTCTGTACTTCTTTTGACATTGGTAGTTACTCGCGGGTTAGGGATCAACCATACCATACCAGCGAGGATTGTCTCAGTGACTGCAGTTGCGCAAACATCCCGATCTTTTGAGTAGAAGCAGTGCTGCCTCCTTAGCTTCTACGCATCCCGCGCATAGAATTTACGGAATCGATCCCAATCTGCCAACTTATAATGCCACACACGACGCCAATTGGACAAGGTGTGAAATGGGTTGCAAACCTGACATTTGAGTCTAGACAACAGTGGGATATATAAAATACGTCAGTGATTTGAGTAAAGAATAATAACTGAAAATTACATCTTACGTATGATTATATATAGTAGGGTATTGTAGTGTGAGAAATGATATTATTAATGGATAAATAAAATTTTATTATAAAAAAATTACAACAATGTAAGAAAAACAACTATGTACAGTTAAAGATAACTAAAAACATTAACTATAAAAAATTATACTATGATCATAGACGACAAATTATTAATTAGAGTTGTACTATGCCTACACTAATCGCGTTTCAAAATTAACACAAATGAAATAAGAAAGTAAAAGTTCAAAAATACTCATGGAGGAACTAAACCTATCTATTTTAAGCCACTTTTAACGAACTGGAATGTTATAATAAAAATATTATAGCACGTAGCCTCAATTACTAAAAATAAAAAATAATAGACTTTTTTTTGGATTGTCAGGAGAAAATTTAGTTTTGTATAATATTTATAACTGAAACCAGAGATATTCGAATCAATAAAATTAACATTTTAAGTTTACACTTAGGAACATTTTTGACTACCACAAGAGTATTTGCAATTATTTAAATACGGGATTTTGAAGATACTGTTATAAAATACTTACGGCTAATATTGCAAAACTTATGTTTCCTAACATTTTCATACCTAGAAATACCTACTGCATTCAACTATATTGATCAATTATTTGAATAGTACTTATAGCTTAAATATACTATTTGTAACATATAAAATTTCAAGAATACCAGCATTGGCATGGATGTACATAAATACAAGATTTATTTAAGAAATGTATATTATTTAATTATATATATAAAGATTGGTAGATATGGTAGATATTTGTCAACGATTAACATTGTAATTTGGTCAAAATACTTTTTGAGGCCTATAAAAACGTCCCTTGTACATTTTAACGCATAAATTTTTACTCATTCGGATAATCTTAACAAAAACGTATTATTTTCTAATTTAGAATGCATGCACATGCATACTCGAATGATGACTTTTATCGAAACATTTTGGCTCAAAATAAAAAAAAATACTATAGTTTGGTAACGCAGTGGTCATTATTTTTGAGGGTTCATGGGGACTACCTATGGGTTGAGTACATAATGAGACTTTTTGTGATGAAAACCTAGGAGGGTGGAGAAATTTATAATAAACATTGAGGCTCGGTTTAGAACTAACGTAAAACTACTAAAACAAATATTTTGAGACATCTACAATTTTGTAAATTTGTAAATTTTCATCTCTATTTTAGGCACTAAAAAGTATTTTGGCCCAATTATCATTCTGTAAGTTAACAGTGACAATTTGAAAAAGTTATAGGCAAGTCCGAATTGTTATGACCACATGTCGAAAATTTGCGACACGTTTTAAAATATAAGACAAAGTGGTCATACATATATCATTGCCACTGTACTGAAAAAACTGTTAATAGCTCCTTTTTCACTGTTGTGTTAAAACTGTTTTACCATAATAATTTGTGAATCAAATAAAGTTACGCTAAGATTTGTAAGGCACTTAAAGCTTATAAAAGTTAAAAAATATTTGAACAAATATGAATTCAACGGAGTAATTCATACTTTAATATATTTCAATAATCTTTAAGGAATCTTAGTAACGATCGGAAATGGGTAAATTGGCAATACCGGTATTTTTTTCATTCCGATATTTCTACCAGAACAATTTATTGAAGTTCTCCATTACCTGTGCAACTGTCTGCTCGCCAATGGGCACGTCTTCAGTGCGTAGCGCAGCGCGGCCGACTATCGACATCGGGTCAGAGTCAAGGATCACGCTGTAACATTATCGGAAAATAATATTAAGACTTACAGAAAATACTTGAAAAAAATTCTATGATATAAAATTACATTTGACTGACAGACCGGTTGCTTGCCGAGTTAAGGCGGAGGTAACACAGTTAATATGTTTGATGAAGTACATATACTAATAGATTTATTTATTTTCTAAATTCATTCCAGGTAAACATAATAGATACACAATTCATTTACACAAAGTTACCTCTAGTTTTTGCCAATTTTCGATTTATTTTCATATCGGTACATACAATTTAGCTGAAATTACATTATATGGCTTGATAAAAAACCTAGGGATGTTATTAGCAATTTTTCGATACAAATAAAAATAATAATAATAATTACAAATAATAATTCGAGTTGTTAATATTTAATGATTATGGCTCATACTAATTTCACTTAACGCATTGTATGCTTGATGATGACGAAGATGTTGTGTCATCGAGTATACTGCCCAATCAACAAAAAAGATAGAATAGAGTTTCGGTGAAGGAAAACATCGTGACGAAACCTGCATACGTCAAGAAAAAAAAAGACGTATGTGAAGTCCACAATATGCACTGGGCCCGCGTGTGGACTATGACCCAAATCACCCTCGCTTTTTAGGGTAGGCCGTGTCCCAACAGTGGGGACGTATGAAGGCTGCTAAACAACAAAAAACCATAACACAGTTTTATTAAAAGAAGGCAGAAATCGCAATAAATTTTCAAGATGAACGTAGATTATGATTACTAAACGAAAACTTCCTTAATATTGGAACAAATAATAATTATAGTGCAAAATTGTAGACAATTTAATTTTACACAACTTTGTGTATTAATTAAAAAAAAAATCGATCTTTGAGTAAACAAAAGTAAATTTATATTAAAGTTGTAAACAAAGAGAAAGTAATATCTGCTGAAAGCTTTAAGATAGTTACAGAACTATTAAACAAATTTTCTATTGATGTAACTACTGAATTGTAAAACTCCAGTTTTCAAGTATATACCTCAAAACTGATTTAAGGCTGATATTGACTTATTCTGAAAAGTGCTGTGGTCCTTGGTCTCGCTAACGTGCACGTGATAGATGTATTTCAGTCATATGCGATGGGCTATCCTGAAATTGTATGTCACGGTACTAGGTCCTAAGGGCACTGCCCGAAACATCGAAAATATTTCTTAACTATTTAATATTTTAAATATGTTTTTTTTAATATCAGTAAAATTTCGAGGGAATAAAATTTTAAAATAATTTACTTTTGTCTCTGGTTGAGACTTATCCAAGTTAATATATAAAATAAATACTGACAGTGACAGGTCGAAAGAATATGCTTTGAAATAAGGATATGCAAGAAGAGCCGCGGTTACTAACATAGCTCAAACAATGATTAGACCAAACTAAGGCTACATGTCCCACACTAGATGATCTTTGACGAGCAGACAAGTTCTAACTTGACTTTGCTAGTTCGATGAACCAACTACTTAAAAAATTTAGCTAACATGGCTGCATGAGTTGCAACTTCAGAGTAAATCTACTGTTGCAGATATCACAGCAACATCAGGCAATAACAAATTATTCAGAGTAGCATATGTTGTCGACAGCCAATAAAATTCCATCACAATATTCAAGCTTACCCGTTACTATACAACACAATACAGTATGTACTGTACACTACAAACAGTAATCTGTACTAATTTTATGAAGAGGTAACATTTGTTTGCTTGAGGAGATTCCGTTACTACATAACCAATTTTAGAAACACTTTGATTATTAGAAAGCTACACTATTTTTGAGTAACATATTGTTTTGATTAAAATAAGTTTCAGTCCCAATTATTAACATTAGTAAATCACGTCAGAAGAAAAAAGGCACAATTCCTTCACGTTGCAAAAAAAGCAACGGGGTGGCCTAATTTATGGCGCAGGGATATCTGGAGAAACTTACTTTTTATCCCAATGGAAAGTTCCCATACTATTTTTTTTGCGGCGCACTGATCGTTGATATGATTTTAGCACAGTGGTGTAGTGACGGAGAATAACAAAGTATAAAATAATAAAAGTATCTCGATAGCTTCTACAGGAATAGGTTTTTGTGGAGGTGAAACCGCGGTTATCATCTAATTTAATAGTTACAATAGTTATTCAGTACTAACCCTCCATCGCATATTTCATCAACTGCCAACATAACTGCGTCCAGATTATCAAGTAACACTCGCCGCTCAACGTTGCGACGCAGCAGTATACTGACTGATTCGTAGAGTGCGTTCAACACAGACTGCAGTATCAACTGAAAAGTGCAAAACACATTAATTTTATTAGCTAATATTATCTGCTATAATGAAAATAACAAACTGCAATAATGTTGCAAAGTTTAAGAATTGATGATTCACGGATGTCAGTGGCTAACACTTGGAACTTGTCTATTCTAAAGGGACTAGTAAGAATAGAGGAAGACAACAAATTCAAAACTGATTTTTTTAGACCTTATGCATCATGCCACAGCTATTTCAGATGAGATATGGTACAGCAACTGATAATATAAACATGTTCCCATCCCAACCCGTAGTTTATTTATTTCTAACAATATGGACCTTTTAGTAAATCAATCTGCCACTCCCTGTATATTTCTGACAATTCACACAAAAAATAAACAATACTAGTTACTCCCACTGGGCTTCAAAGCTGGCAATTTAACATACTACCACATGGCATATTTACAATATATCATACATGGTGTATTTACAATGTAATCAATCAATGATAGTAATTTTACCTCATTTTCGTGTGAACTTCCCATGACGTAAAAGAACAAATCCACGTTGCTTTTGTATACGCAAGTTAGCCCTTCCAGCATGATGATCTCAGCATTAGCCCTGGAACATATATGAATTTATTTAAGATTTTAATGGTTACCCAGTAAGGAGAGCTTATCCACGACGAGAATTAAATGGTAATTAATCACTTTGATGAAAAACTTTTTAAATATTTGTAAATGAATGATGATTTCTTAGATTCCACAGGAATAGGGTTTTCTGTAGGTTAGTTAACTAAATTTATATAACATCGGCACATCTAACTATATTTATGTGACTGTGTTGCTAATTGAATACTTAACTTATTGACTATGTAAATGCACAGGCTTAATCAAAGATGGAAGAGACATGAAATTTTTAAGGTGATTCTTTGTTTGTGTTGGAAATTTCTTTCTTAGTGAAAGGGAAAAATTTGCTCTCTAAAAATTAGCAAAGGGGTATATTCTGTCCCTGGTCTCTCATTTTACCGTTTATCAATTAACTTACCTTATATCCTAACTATAAAGCTAGTATTTGTAACTTATAGTACATATCATTTAATCCATAAACGCTGATATCAGAAGCAAAGCTGCGGCGATGGTTTCACCACTTGTCACGCAGGACTAAATATATATTATAATGTGGGTGTGTTTTTAGCCACTGATTAATCTCTTTGGAGAATAAAATCCGCTTCGGTATACATAAATACACTAATCGAAATAGAGGTCCCACAAGAATACATTTTACTGCGGGTAACATTGTAACATACTATTCCTTCATGTGTCAACATAGAATCAGGGTGATCTAAGTGTGAGTTTAGATCACACTGATTACATATGATCACAGAGCTCAAAAGATGTAAAAGGACAGGATACTATTTGTCCTGATCGAGAATTTCCACTAAAATATTTTTTGCAAGGGTGATACTCTTTTAATATATTGCAACAGTGCTATTGGTGCTGTACATTTTTGTAAACAGGAAACAACTCTCTCCGTCTCTCTCTCTTAAAAAAGACTCTTTATCAGTCAAAATTCTATTATATCAAATAGGAATTCCATGACGATGACTAGTTTTGGCAAGGGAAAAAGATAGCAATTAATGAAACTAATAGGCACCATTTATTTTCCATATTTACTTGTGCAAATATATTTTATTTCATTGATCTGATTTCTGAAAACTGGATGTGCAGGTAGGAAAGGATGGCAATAACTTGTCTAATTCAAACAAATATAGCTGCCAACTCAGTTGAACCCTATGTTTAGCTCGGGTAACGCTGGAATAAACCTACATGTTTCCTTTATTAGCATCGGGTTAAAAGTTGTTTGTTTTAATATACCATTAAATTGTAATACACCACCTGGTGAAAAGCAGAGTGAAAGCTTTTACTAATATTAATAGCATAATAATATTGTACAAGTCACTTAGTGTCATCTGGTCCTCAGATAAGGAATGAGGGGATTGAACCCCACCTCTTAGCTCTACAGGCAGGTATGATGTCTACTTAGCCACCAAGTTTGACCAGTAAGGGAATTATAAATTTATATACAAAAAATGGAACATCTTAATTAACATAAAATTTATAGGAAACAATAAAATGAAAGAAAAGAACAGTTTAGAAACAACAAATATCTGGGTGCTAACAGCATTATGACTGAGCTTTTAAAGTTCTTTAATGTCTTCATCCATAACGGCAATACAAAGGAGGCGTGATGGTATTGTGCTTTAAAACGGATATTTAAACATTTTCATTAAGAACTACCGACCAATATATAAGCCACTTGTATAAGCTGTTCTCTAGAGTGGTTACAAATAGTCTAGCTGGAAGACTTGATGAGTTCCAACCACCAGGACTTGCTGGGTTTTGGAAAAGCTTAAGTACCATATTCATACTTTTCGACAGATTATATAAAAATACAGGAGTCTGATCAGCCCTAGTGTATGGCATTAGTGGACTTCAAGAAAGCCTTTGTCCCCATCGAAATTGAGTACCGTCACTATGGCTGTCTCTGAGAATTTAGTGCATACCATAAATGAATGCTCAAGTCTTCTTGTTGCCATAGAGTCTGAAGACGAAGGTATTTAACCAGTGCGCTCTACCTGTCATGACCTACACTGCCGAAATGTGGACACTCACAGTAGGGCCAGTTTACAAGCTCAAAGTTACCCTGCCCTCAATAGAAATGCTGTGCTTGAGTTGAGAGGGCAGTGGGTAGATGCTAGATGTGGAAGATGGAGGGTGATAAGTGTCGTGCCATGGAAGAGGCTTATGTAACACTGAACCAAAATAAGCTGATATGATGACATTAGAAGTACCATTTTCTTGCTGATCTTGCTGTTTGCCTCAGCCATTTATCTATGGACAGTAATAAATTAGAATACAATAATTAAATATACCTATGTGTTTTGGTGAAAAGATTCTTTTCAAATGCCTTCTGTTCCTTTGTTGTTGGAAGGACATTTTTGTCATAATACTTAGAAAGGATTCTGTTGCCATCATTATCCAGGATGCACATTCCTTTAACTATGTACAGAGTTGGTTCCTGAAATTTCAAAAACTATTTTTAACATATGTTTGTCACAAAATAATTGTAAAAGCCATTAACTTGCATCATAATTAACTAATTACTTTGCTTTTAATTTAATTATCCAAAAACAATTACATCTGTACGACAGCTAAATGAATTTTGGATTTAATATAATCTAATATTTTTGTCTATAGTAGGATTAATGACATAAAGCGCATAATGTAACATTATCTTGTAAAACAAGACATGACTACTATCAACCCTCAACAGATTGAACAGTGAAATTTACGATTGAACATATAACAACTTCGTCATTTGTTGACCCAGTGAACAATATTTGCAGCTAAAACTAATGTGCCAATATCCCTCAGTGTTGAAATTTTGTGTTTATCTGTTAGGATATTATTCTCCTTCCTTATCCATTTCTCAAGCTTATTTTTAAAAGCATTAATCATCTTCTTATCTTTTACACGTTCTAGAGAACTGTTCTAATTCTTCACTCTCTTTTGCTCAGGATGTGGTGTGCAGTTACCGCTGTGATATATTTTTTAAAGTAAAATGTAGAATTAATTTTTATAATTGTTTTATAATGTGATATAGACAAATAACAAAAGCAGATGAGATAACGGTTAAAATCAAACAGCTTAAATGGTGATGAGCCAGACACACAATCCAAGGAGTAGAAAAATGGAGTAAAAACAAAACAATATGGTACCCAGGGAAGGTAAAAGAAAAATAGGGCGACCAAATAGAAGATGGGAAGATGATATCATAAAAATAGGAGGAAATTTGTGAACAAAACTTGCATGCAACAGAAAGGAATGAAAAAGGTTAGAGGAGGCCTTTGCTAGAAAGCAAGCAGACAATGTGAATGATGCACTGAAATTTGATATACCTACTATATGTAAAATATACTGTATCATAAAATATTTCTAAATAGAGGCTTTAATAAAAAACATGTATTGACATGTTAAATATTTTTACGAAATAAATGAATATGAATATCAATATGATTTTCTTTACACATTAAACACTGAATGGTTAATTCCAAAACTCAGTGGTTGCTTTTATCAGTTAGTGGCTTATGAATAATTTCGGTTATTAGTGTTACATCGTTAACCAATGAGGTCCAAGAGTTTTTGGTTTAGTTGCTGCCTGGTAGGCCTATTAACCAATTGATACGAATTACTATTTACGTTCCGCTCTAAAACAGCTAAGAGTTTGAAACCTAAGAAGATCGTACATTAACTAAGAGACACGACAGGCTTGAGGGACTTTTTTTTATAGGTGGAATTGTATTATGATCCTCACTTAGTAAACTCAAACACTAGTAAGCATTAAGCATAGTAAATACATACGTGTCTAATTAAAACTGCATACTTACAAATAGAGAACCTTCCATTGATGTGTGTACCATTATCTGTTAATATTTTCAAGTAATTTAGAATAGTAGCGCCGATTGATGGTAAATTATTTGTTGTTTTGACGTGGCCTCCTATTGCCAAGTCATAATTCCAAAGATGGCTATATCCAGTGTGACAAGATATAAATTAACGATTCTGCTAGTCAAGCAGTGCAAAATCTGCTTTAACCTGCTAAAACAGTGTTAACTCATAAGTTGCCTAAAATTTGTTCTATAGATAAGTATTGATATGAGTAGTACGTCATTATTTTCATTGGTATGGTTATTTTCTTGGCTCTAAATTCAAGTATATAAAGCTACATTAGTTTTATTTAAATAGATATATTTATTATTAAATCAGTTCGTATATACTAGCTATATTTTTATACACCTACTTATTTTATATGGAATGTTTTGGTTTTCTTGGTCTCTAATTTTTTCCTCAGTATAATCTATACTACCAATGGCCAATTTTTTGAGTATTAACTGTCAAACACGGCACCTTTACCACGTTTTTTAGATTAAATTAAAAAAAACCTTAAAACAAATGAACTTTATTGTAAGTTGAGATGTTGAACATATTATTTAAAGGTACATTTGTCGATTTATCGTTTTATCTTTGGACATAAATGGCTTGCAAATGAAAAAGTTACATAATTTTTAATAATTGGGTAAAATTGACACATTTTTGGCATTTTTACCTAACTAGTTGTATAAAAGATTGGGGACGAAGCCACAGGCTATGAATTAAGAATGGATTTTAACGAATTTAGTAATAAGCGTATGGATAGAATGGCAATACTGCACGGCAGATAATGTTGCCTTTCATTTAATTAGCCCCAATATTTTCTGATTTAACGTCACCCTTTGTCACTAACTGGCACAGCAACACTTTTACCTCGTCGTAGTTAAAGTTCAAGTTCTTCTCTTTAGTGGCTTCTGTTATTGTGGACTAAGGCACTTAACTTTGCCAATGACTGTAGAGAGGGAGGCACGTATATATTTGTTTGGCCGGTTCACATATTTTTTTAAATAATTTTTAAAATTTTCTGTCAGAAGTTCTGGGATAGAGACTACTGAACCTGAAAAATATACCATCATCACATAAGACAACACATAACATAGGTGTACACATAGTTAAGGATTATAAATATAATTAATTAAATATAAAAAGGATTTTCTAAAGGAAGAACATTATATAAGGATAGGGGAAATTTTGGGCAGCTGATAAATATATGGTCTACAGTTCCTTCATCAATGCCACGTTCACAAAGAGAGTTATCTCTAACCCTATTCTTCTGCTTAGGTAACAAATTGTACAATCTTGTAAATAAAAAAAATAATTTATTCCCAAAAATAAAAAAAGTTGTTAAAAAACACCTTGTAAATTGGTTACGAACACTGAACTATACCGATACTGAAAATCTTTTACTACTTACAAATACTTCTAGTTTAAAATAATAAAAAATAAAATTAAACAATGTTAAGATTCTTTCACTATTACATTACATCATCATTCTCACATACCATACATTCATTCACACACCTCTCACATACACACACACACGTACACCCTCGAAATGCTTGTTTTTAGCTATAAGATTACTTATTAGCCCTATTTTGTTAGCTCTTGTTTCTGAGAGGTAGAGACCTGGTTACCTAAGATACAGGGAAACCTAGTTTGGGTGACCAGTTTCCCACAACATGTATTGTCAATGTATGTTACGGGAAATAATTAAAATAAATATTTATTATTAAAAGAAAAAAATCTTTAGCGGGGGATGCCCTGAAATAAATATATTATAAAGTATTTTCGAAGAATGTTTTCACTAAAGTTATCAAGATGGGTTATAAAAAAATAAGGAATGCCATCTGCTCCTGGGCTTGAATCTTCAGGCCGGACAAAACACACTACAGCTCGATCATGGGAAAAAAGGCTCATTAAACCAATGAAATGCTATGGTTCGGTATGGAATGGCAAAATAATTTACAGTGGGGACAAAGGGTGGGGAAAGTTTATCAGCAAATTCCTCACACCAGGAAGACTTAGACTCTGTATTTGTCGATATTGAACCACGGATCCTTTTAATCTGTTTCCATACTTGTGAGGAGGGAAATCTAGGAGATAGGTATTTACAAAAGTCAATCCAACCACGTTCTTCTTTTTGGACAAAAGTTTTTTAGCACTAGCAGACATCCGGCGGAAATTACAATAGTTTTCCATTGTCACGGAGCTATTATAGAGAAGCTCAGCTTTCTTCTTAGTTTCACCATGGATGTGCATTCAGAAACCCACCATGTAGGTGATGTTAGAGATTTAGGGGAAGGATTTTTTAAAGGAAATGGAAGTCGGCAGCGCAAAGCAAAGATTCAATAAATTTTGATTAGCAATTGGAATTTGACTCTTTGCTATCAAGGTTAGCTTGTCTAAGTTTTTCTGCTACTGAGGAAGATAAATTGGACTATTGGACTTTGTATTTGAGTTTGGTAATCACTATCGGAAAGTGGTCACTGCCATATGACTGAGGAAGAACCTCCCATGAAAGAGATGGAGCAAGGACTAGAAATTGAAATATCAACAACTGATTTATAATTTTGAGTTGGAGAAACCCTGCCAGTATATCCCCATTATTAATGACACAATGGTTACAATTTTCAAAAAGGTCTACTAAATCGGATGAAAATGGGTCGCTGTAATGAGAGCCTCATGAACCATAATGAGTGTTGAAATCACCAAGAATAACAATAGGTTGAGGTAACAATAAGAGCAGGGCTAGGATGGGGAATGTAGATAGAAACAACAGATATGTTTACTACATGGGCAACAACCACTTTTAATCTATCGGAATGGGACGGAGAGTTATTCGTAAAAAAGAATATTTTCTATTTATAAGGAGGCAAGAGCCTCCCCAGCCATCAGATGGGTCATCTCGGAGACATTCATAGCCTGGGACCCGGGATTGGAACCAGGTACTAACCAGGTCTCCGAGACAGCTGCAACAGTCGGGGAGAATTTGTTTACTTAAAATATTAATTAGCTCTTTTTATGACGGATGCTTTTGCTGATCTGCTAGAGGAACTTCTCCATATTGGGGCCGGAGCTTTACTAGTTGTGCTAGTTTATAGGCAATGTTATTCGGTAAAGGGTCATCAAATTTGACGATGATGTTTGATAAGAGGGCAAGTGAGATCTCTTTTAAAGAGTCATTACGTGGTACTTCAGAGACTGTTGGTCTCTGAAGGGCACATCCCTTTGGAGAAGACGAAGAAATTTCTCGAATAATGTCCTGGTGAGCATGTTTATCGTATTCATGTGGAGTAGATACCCTAGTGCGGAGACTACCCACAATAGTTTTTCGGTATGATATAGAAGGGGTAGATGAGATGGAGTGAGGGATTTGTTGAGATAGAACTGTGGCATAATAGGTCCGGATTTCTTGGGAAGGACTAAACATAGTTATAGCTACATCAACATATGGACGCCGGCGTATGGGAGGGAAATGGGCAGAAGCGTCAAGGTAGGGAATGCTTTCATCTGACATGTGCATCTTTATTGATTTTTGTCTTGAATGTTCTGGGCAGTATTTATTAAAGGCAAAGCACTACCTGAGTAGTGAAGACATGTAGCCTTGTCTTCTGTGACTGAGTATGAGTCTCCGGTATGGTTTTGGGCACATTTGCAGCATCTGGGCTTTGAACAGTATTAGTTTTTTGTGTGGCAGAACCGACAGCAATTGTAGAATTGCATGGTTGGGAGTTGATAGGTTTCGGCAGTTCAATTTGTTTTAAGAGTACACCGATTTTGCTTGAAACTAACTTTCAAAAGATATAACTAAGATACAGAGTTGGTTTTGTATTCAGTCTTCTAGCTTTTAGGATTTTTCCACTATCTTCTGGCATGTCTAAACATTCAACACCACGGGCCAATCCCATTCTAGTAATATAATTTTAGGGAATAATTGCTTTATATTTGCTTTGGTTAAGGTAAGGAGCTATAACAAAATTATTGGCATCTAAAGCAGATTTAACTTCAACTGATACTCTATTCCGTCTCATACTACTTATGCCGTCCCAAACTATATTTTGAACTTTATTCTGGTATACAAGTTGGACTATTTTAATGAGACGTATTGTGGAACCAGCAGCAAGGTCTGGGCTAAACTCGCCAGATATGGACAATAAATGGGCCTTTATCAGTAAGTCCTTTGGTGCGATATTCTTCCTAGAGACTGGGATAGGAATAAACTACTAGTATTGAAGCAGAAGTTTCGATATAATTTCTGGTTATTTTATCGTTAGAGTCGATAATAAGAAAATGTTTTTGCACGTCTTTTGGTTAAAAGTTGTGGCCACTATTTTGCCCAACAAGGTAAGGGTTATCAACCCGGGTGGTTGACACGACAACATTTTCACCTTTATTATTTCATCTTCGCGCTACAATTTGACAGCTGCTAGGCTATATGGTGACACCCAAAATAGACACATACAGTCTTTGATGTTACCGAATCAAATTTCAAAAGTAAAACTTCCTTTAAATACGTTAGAAGTTCAGATGTAACCCAAATAAGTGTGCAAGTGTGACGAATTTTCGTCTATTTTCCGGTCTGCTGAATACAGTGATGCCTGTCGTAATTTAAACTCGTGATGTGGCAATGAAAGAAAAAAAAGGGAAAACTTAGGGTTCCGTAGAAATACAATCACTGCGGATAGCTCAAAAACTTGTTTAACGATTCTGTATCAAAATATTTTAACCGACTTCAAAAAAAGGAGGGTTCTCATTTCGGATGTTCATATATTTTTTTATGTATGTTCGGACAGAACTCCGTCACATAAAGACGGATTGGCAAAATTCTTTTTCGTTCGAAAGCGGTTTATTTCAAAACGGTCCGATTTAAATTTCATATAAATCTGCTAATGAGTTTCGGAGACAGACAACGGAACTCTTCAAAAAATTACAGGAAATCAACTGCGATTGCTGCTATCGCATAAATATGCATTGTTCGCGCAATCACACACCTAACATTACGCCTGTACACTCGAAAGCAATTTATCACTCAAAAGTAAAATATAAAAACTTTTAACAAAAAAAACAACAACAAAAAAGATGCACTAAAAAGTTAAAAATAATTACTTATTTTCAAAAATCTGATTATAGTATGAAAATGTAACATATAGTTTATAACAAACTTCACTAGTATGAAACCAACTTCAAACAGTAAGTTGGATTAGAATTTCGGAAATCAGTCATATTTTTTTGAGGCACAACCGGCTATTTGTTAAAAAGTTTTTTAATAGAGTTATTCATAACGCCCCATTATCGTGCCCATATTTCAGAAGCCACGGTTAAAAGATAGAGTCGTTTTCACAAAAATTATAGGTGACTTTGGAAAATCACTAGCGAAGTACTTATTTATGTACTAAAGAGAAATTATTTTATATGAACATTAAATGCACTTTTTAAGACAGACCGAAGAGAGAGCTGACTATTAATTTTTTGCCAAAAAGACTTTTCTCTTAATAATCCTCACATAATGATTTCATAGGCTTATGCGAATATACAGGTGACAAACACATTAAGTAAAGTAATTTTTAATGGTTTTTATCGCGTTTATTTTTCCCTATATTTTTTTTAAGTTGCCCGTTTCAAAGTTTGCGAAACATTTTTCAAGCGCTTGCTGGAATCCATAGAATAGATTTGGCGTTCTGCAATCTGTGCTATGTACTGCGAAATAGGTACCCTCACAAAACTGGCCACAGTTTAAAAAGAGATCACCGCCCACCATTTTGTTTGTTTATGTTTATTAAAACAAGAGACTACAGGTTCGCTTCGTCTCTGTCACACTTCTGCGACCATTTTTTACACAGCGGGCCAGGAAATGCGCTGTCCAGTTTTCTATGTCTATGCTAGAATCCTATAAACTAAAATGTTGCATAGCTATGTAATCAGCCTATTATGCAGCGGGCAGCGGCTGATGATGGAGCTTGAATCTGTCCATCGGAACTTCTCAATTAAGCAACGAAACCACGTGTTTGTTGACTTCAGGGCCGTGCTGACCCTAGGCAAGCGCCCTTCTTTTTCTTATATGAGTGTTTATATTTTTGTTGTATAAAAAGTAGAGAAATTAAAAACTGTTTCTGGTTAGCAATCGGGGTCCTAAAAATGGTTTTTTTTTATTCGTAATTAGCATAATAAGGTAACTTTAGAGTATACAAATCAAAAAAATATTTTTTCCTCCAATATTTACTTTTTGCAATATCATTTAAAGTTTTGGGCGTCAAGATAACTTTTGCCATGCTTTTTGTCGCTGACTACACTGTCAAGTACCTGAGCATTGTTAAAAATTCTAGCAACTTATCTGACACATTTTACAAAATATTTTATAAACTTTCCTCAGCTCTAATTTCTATCAAAAACTCCCTCAATTTCATTGAAGTATACAAAGTACTTACTGAGTTCTTATAATTTTATTTGTCTTAGTTGTACCTATTTACTAGAATTGAATCCTCCTCCACTGCTTAGCGGAGGTGGGCTCAATAATGTTCGCGCGAAATTATTGTTTATGAAACAGTATATGTTTTGTTTATTGGTGTCGTAAGAATTTTGGTATATTATGCACAAACTCTTAGATATAAAAATATAATAGCTCTGTCACAAAAGGTTAGGGAGCTATTCTGATTTTCTTACTTATTTTTGGAATATGCTTTTAGCTAATATTAACGTGAAATACTTGAAATCATGACTTGATCCTAAAATGATCAAAAAATAAGTGTATAACAAGTGTATACGCATATTGGTAGCTTTAGATAAGCAAGTGGTTTCATTAGTAGGTAATTGGATTGGCACGATCAATCTAAATATGTTATTATAATAATAATATAATAATAATATTTATTTAATTCTTAATATCAGCTGTGTGGCGTTATACTCTTGTATCTTTTCAAACTTTTTTAGGGTTCTGTACCCAAAGGATACCAACCGGGCCCTATTACTAAACCTACGCTGTCTGTTTCTGGTCACCATCCGTCTGACATTTAAGGGGCTCTATCTAAATAAATAAATATTTTGGATATTACACACAGCGCCGTCTGTCGAACCCACACCCTCTGCACAGCAGCTGGCCACGCTACCAACTAGGCTGCGAGGGAGTCAGCTATGTTGGTAACTTTGGTTCTTCGGCAAATTTACTCTTTCCGGATTTTATCGCGCATCGAAACACCAATCATAGCTCTCGCCATAGCTCGCCTGAGCTTATTGAAGAGGCCAACAGTTAGAGATCACGTTTCTGTACAGATGCTATAACTGGTAACACACATTGGTTGCAACACGCTTTCGTCTTTAGCTTTGAGTATTTAACCTTAATGGAGACCTTCTTTAGGCACTGAGGTATTATGTATAAAAACTATGTTGCGCAGTTTCCCGAATGCTGCCCAAGCCGAGCTGGATTCTTCGGTTAACCTCTTTCCCTAAGTTGAACCTACCTAACTGGACTACATGCCCAAAGTATGTTTAGTCGATAACAACTTCGAGAGTAGTGTCCCGACAACTACCGGTATAGTTATTCCTTCGTTTTATCAGTATTAATTTTAAGGCCCACCTGTAGGGAAATTCTCGTCTTTTCTGGTGTTTGGAAATGGCTTCGGAACCCTGAAAGTCATCATATAAATATATATATAATATGTCTACCCT
This sequence comes from Apoda limacodes, assembly GCA_946406115.1. NCBI lineage: Eukaryota > Metazoa > Arthropoda > Insecta > Lepidoptera > Limacodidae > Apoda > Apoda limacodes. The sequence goes on from OX291540.1 coordinate 48,740,119, forward strand.
GAAAATCTATTGTAGATATTATTGACAGAAATTTTTAAATCGAATGAGTGGTTTTGGAACTTGTTTCCTTAAACTATTGACGCATCGCACGCCGCCGTGGAAGCTTTCAAGAGGAACCACTTTTCCGACTTGTTGACGAATATTATCATAATATCACACCATCACCATAATATCACCACATGTATCCATAATAAATATATATATATATATATATATATATATATACAGTCTATGTCTATCAGGAATAATGTACATATCAAATAGTAAAAGAATTTTCAAAATATGTGAAGTGGTTCCGGATATTACCCTCTACATATAAACCAACAAGAAGAATCCGCTCTCTCTTTTTATATTTTAGTATAGAAGTATAGATAACTCCTATTAATATTATAAATGTGGAAGTATGTCTGGATGGATGGGTAGATGTTTGTTACTCAATCACGCTTTAACCATTAGACGGATTGGGATGAAACTTCTCACACACATAGGTTAGGTCCTGGAATAGGGCATAGGCTACTTATAATCCCGAAAAATTCTAAGGTTTCCGCGGGAGTAATTTTCCACAAAATGAAACGAACTATAGCTGCATAATCCCACGCCGATAAATAAATTAAGGGCGGGCGGAGCCGCTGGCAAAAGCTAGTAATATAAGTGTAACCTAGCATTAACGGCTGTTTTAGCCTTAGTATCTTGCAAATCTTTAAAACAGTGATGTTATCTTAAAATTTGAGACGTTAATTTATATTTATAAAGAATTTCCAAAATAATCTCTGCTTCCTTAGAAAAACGATAGCTCATTACTGCTTAATTGATCCTTTTCAATGGCGCCCTAGTCTCACGTGTCGCTCACTAATTACTTTGAAAATAATCTAAAATACAACAAAAATAACACCAAAATACAATCTTGAACCGTGACGACCTCGGTAAACGATATATCTAAGAAAATAAAGAAAGAAAACATTCATCCGACAACTCTGGTCTTTCAATACATATCAGCTGTGGGTGGTGAAAGGCCTAGTTACAGTAGCGAGCTATTTTCGGAGACACATTCATAAATTTCACTGGACGTTCTTCGTCTAAATCATTTTAACGCCAAAACTGAGCTTAGATGATGTTTCGAGGATTTTTATACAAGGCGATTCGGATACGATACGACATTTTAAGGGTTCCGTACCTCAAAAGATAAAAAAAAAACCTTATAGGATAACTCCGTTGTCTATCTGTTTATTTGCCGCTCTGTCATGACATTTTTTCCACGATCCTTTGAAGCTGAATAAAAATACTAAATCAATGCAATCAAAAAGTACGGCAGTTCACGTATCCCGCATATTTTGAAATCGCTGATAAATCAAAACCTATAGGGTACTTAACGTTGACCTAGAAACATGAAATTTTGCAAGGTTTCACAGTGCAATAGAGGAAACAAATGAAACATTGTTAAGCTGTTGTTAAATCACACAAAATACATATCTGTCTGCTATGATGGTCGGAGACAGAGATTGGACCCACTAAAGCACATAAATTAGTTATTTTTTATTCTTATGACCTGAACCTGAAGTATAGATAAGTCCTAGAGTTAATAACCAAACACAACAATATGGTCATATCTGTACTAAATTGTAAGACTAGATGCTACTGAATCCGATAAGGTGTGTAGTTGTACAATACCCACCAGTTAGTAATATAGTATTAATTACACCTTAATATAGTAAGTAATACCTTAACATGAATGTTTATGATAGAAAATAGGCAGATAAGTAGAAGTAAAATGGACTTATTTTTAATGCTATCGTAATGCTATTTTCTTCAAGGTCATGTTGCATGTCGTCTGGTGTAAATATCTTCTTGTCAAAGACTGGAGTGCCCAAACGACTGTCTGACAGATGTCGCGTCTGCGAGCCGCGACCCAACAGTCGACTGACGCAAATACTCTGTTCTAAAATTGACGGTAATACGAAAACCATTTATATTTACGTTATTATTTTGACTGGTTATTTATCTTAGGAGTATTTAAATTTAAAATGTTTTTTTTTGTTTAGATATTTTCGTATGATAATACAAAAGAGGTGTGCCGGGATCATAGCAAGTGATAGCCTGTGGTATTCGTTTATCCCTTCGGAAAATAGACGTGATGTTATGTATGTAACAATAAAACATTCCCGTGGGAACTCTAGATTATGATTAAAATAATCTATATCCTTTTCCATTCCTCCAACATTGCCCAGTTACGCCGTAAAAGTATTTCGAACTTGGTATTTTAAATAAACAAGCAAACAAACAATCCCTGTTTAGGATTTATAATAATTTTAAGTTTTAACGAGTAGGTATTTAGTATCACTGGTCGACGGGTTTGATACTAGCCGTGTTTTGTAAATACGCGTATGCAATGGAACAGGTCAACATTCATTCATATTTCACTTGGCGCAGCCGCGTCGGTGATATTTCATTATAGATCATTTGAGAACGTAGCCGTCTACGATCAAGGATACATGCTGTTCATATAATTTTAGGGATAATAAAATATAATGTTCGATAAGGACAGATTTTGATGTATATTATGTCGTAACTAGTTGTACCCCGATGTTTCGCTTACGGAAATCCGGTACCGGGAACCACGGTTGTCGTGGAAACCACTCTAGCCCAGGATAGAGCAAAATAGCCCTTTTTAGCGCGCTTTCATTGACGATGCCTAGCAAAACCAATGTAATCCGGTAAAAACTTGTCTTCTTTACTGATTTATAACAACAACGGATCACGACATTAAAATAAACAAATAAATATACGACATAAAGGCGCCAAAACATTTAATCATTTTTTTTAATTGCTCATAGGATTTTTTTCCCAGCTAGCAGCTTAAGAGGCCGCTCCTAGCGCTTCACCATAGGCGCGCATATTCCACAGCCGGAGCATAGTACTCTCGAATAGGGATATAAAGTATCCTTTTTGTTAATCTATACTAATGGTTCTTAACCTTTTAGGGGTAAAGGACCATTAAGCCAAATTTTTGCACGGCCGCGGACCACAAACTGTCTGGTGTTAATGTAAATTGTGGTAGTTGTGGTTTAGGGTTTAGCAGAAAAAACTACCAACCTGTGTTTGTTAAAGTGATGAATTATAGGTATAATTTATTAGTTACAAAATGTGGTCTCTACTGATGGCCTCCTTAATTAGCTCAAAATCTCTTAGCGAGGCAAGGCTAAACCTATTCCATGTTAGGTGCTGCTTTGCGGTTTAAATGTAAAATCAGAGAATTAACCAAAGAAGTCTTCAAACTAGAAAACTGAAAAATCAAAAGTCCCAATGTACAGGCCGATCCAGTGGAAAGAAAAAGTACTCCACTGTCAACCACAGATCAGAAGATACGGCATGGGATGCCTTAAGTTAGCTAGATGTGCAAGGTGGGGTTTTATCTTTATTGCAGAACAAAAAATGAACTAAAATCCCATTGAAATTTCTAAATGAATCGTTACAAAAACGTTGACAGTAGAAAAGGTGTTTGAAAATAATTCCCGAATATCATTTTAGATACCCTTTTTATGGCGCTGGGAAATCCACATAGATAACTTCACGTCGCAGGGTCGGCAAGAAAGAAATCCTATGTAAGTAATTCGTTCAAAATACGAAAAGCGTTAATGCTGAGTTCTGCTACTAGCTTAAAAAAAAATGTCTAGCAAAAAAGAAATAATAATTTGGCGGCGCCTCGTCAGTGCGCAAAGTAAAGTCTGTTCCCAAATGTAATTTCTCCACCGTTTGTTTCTGGTTTTGGCGTGGTAAAGGACCGTATGATGTAGGAAACGATAGAAGTTTCTGGGCATTCGCTCTTAGGTCCATTACCACTGTGGTAATTTAAATTTAGAGATCAAAGAATCTCTAGATGTTTGACATCGCAAAGTCAAAACAGTTCACTTTACGTAGATACTTGACGTAGTCGTGAAAAAAATCTGTTTATAATTATTTTCACGGATTCTATTATTAAATTACAAATTGCTGCATATCTACTTCTATGCTATAAAAGAAAACCGACCTCGGTAATTTTGTATATTTATTTTCTCTCGTTCTGTGATTTGTGAGTTATTGGTAAGTCGCTAATCCATTTCTCTTTCTCCTTGACAGTACGGTTCTTAGTATATATATACTACGTATATATATGGCTTTACTACGGCTCTACGCCTAAACTGAGGTCCGTGAGAAGACATCTTTGTATCTAACGACGGAGCACGGCAGCTGCTTTGCTGTTCTTTTACTGGGGAAGGCCGGAGTCTACTAAACTCCAAATCCTCGGCCTGCCCGGAGTCTCCTTGACTCCAAACCTTCGGCCTGTGCAGTAGGGGTGCTATCTTGAACACCGCTACACACGAAGGTTACGGGGCGACCTGCTCTACGCCGAAGCTACTGGCGAGCTACGTTCACGTGCTATCTTGCACTGTGCTAGCCACGTACGGCCTTACCTTGTGCCTGCCACGGGCGGCATATTCACTACTCACCACACGCTGTTAGGCCACGTAAAATCAGTCCCGTCCGCGTCTTCTTTCTACGGCGGTGCTGACCTGAGGGGTGCCTACAGCGAGCAAGACATCGAATCGGGCTCTAGGCCGAAGAGACCTGAGTGTACTAGTTCCCTAATAAAAGCTTTAAAATCTACACTTAAAATCTGTGTAGGCAGGCATTTTATTATATTTAGTATAGATATATTATAAACAACTTTAATCCAAATAGCCCTTTATGAGTGATTGCTTGACAAAAATCTTCACTCTCTTGTATATAATACTTATAACATTAATTAGTAGAAAAACATAACTAACAAAAGTGTTGTTTAATATTTTTACTTTTGTTTATTTTATAAATACCTAACTAAACCTGGCCATGCTTCGCTGTGGCTTACTCTGATATTAGTTACGATCTTTCTAATAGATTATTTTAGGCCACTGTCTTACATAAGCTGCCTCCATACCGGAAAGTGAAGTTTGGTACGACTCCACTTCCACGCGTTCCTGAGAAGAAGGGTCTTGAAACATAGACATACGGACAACATAGTGATGTTAAAAGGCTTTAGTTTATCTTTTTGAGGTGAATTTTGTTTTGTATCTCAAGTTCTATATTAACTCAATAAAGACGAGCCGGTTAAAAAGTTAAAAAAAAAAAAAAACAAAACAAAATATTAAACTTTGTATTATTGCCTCCTATGAGTTGGCTTAAAGTAAAGATCATGCTGTATCTCTGGTTTGTTCTGCAAAACATTAATAACAACTCTTGGCCATCCATCAAACAGATTCTTCGTTTATAACATGGATGACCCTCGCCCTAGGAGACGAGACGTACTGGTATGGATAGACAACTTTACGTTTTCATGTTATAGTTGTTGCAAATAGTGAACCTAAATCGATACAGGAAAACTGACACTATTATTTTTATGGAAAGTATATATACCTATGCTCAATCTTTTTCTATGAATAATAGCTACTAAAAGATTATTTAGAATCCCACTATCTCCTACTTACTTACCCTATTTCTTCATACTTGTTTGATTTTGTAAACTCAAAATTAAGAAAACTATAACTATTTTGACACTAAAAAAACTATACAAGTGCGAGTCTGACTCACTCACCGAGCGTTTCGTAGAAACTTGTATTGACATTTTTCCTCCATTAAGGAAATCAGCTCTTGAAAGCTGTTGGTCCTATTTTTCAAGTATGTTTTAAGCAAAAACAGACAATTCGGCTCTTCGGCTTTGTTTTCGCTGCAAGAGCTTGCTACTTGCCAAATTTCATGTCAACCGCAAATTGCAAATGTTAAAATAATTATGCAAATGGCCGGGTTTTTAAATGCGTTTACAAGTTTTGTCTTTCTTACAGCCAAACCGGGACCTGAGTATTCGATATTAAAAAAGTAAACATATCGCCCAGTGAATTTTTAAGTTATATTTTTCATACTAGAAAAAAATAAAGCCATCTGTTATTATTTTTGAAAACTACATGAATCAAAGTGAATTCCCCTAATACAAACTGGAATGACGTTGGTCATGCCACGCGGTCTTAATTTTTAAACTTCGCTGAAACATTAAACTACCTCCATTTAAAAAGACGCGATTAAACAATATACATATATTTGTCTTTAAATATTTAATTGCACTTGTTACCTTTTTGCGTTCCTAAAAAGGAGATTAAATGACAAAGAGACAGATATATTTTTTGTTTGATTTAACAATTTTTAGTTTTTTTTCTCTACTTTACAAAAGGATGAATCTGTACTCTTTATTTACCCTCTTTACAACCAGATACTCATTCCAAAAAGTTGGCAACCCTGCCTCTTTTGAGAAACGAAACCCTAAGAAAGAAGGCTACTAGGTAAAATATAAGTAGTTCAATCTCTTTGTTTTTATGATTGCGTATTTGGCTTTTCTCATATTATGTGCCTAAGGGTCAGCTCATACAGAGTAGTGACACGAGACGCCGCGCAGCGCATTTTCAAAAAAATTTAGGTAAGTAGGATTTTTTGTCACAGTTTTTTTATTTTTCATTTCTCTTTCAGAGCTACCTTTAAAAGATTTATTTATTACAAAAAATAGGGCGAATCACACAAGAAATCTTTCTGTATTTACGTTTTCATTTAAATCGACGGAAGGACGAGTAATATGACTGTGACATACGGACTCGTAGACACGACGAAACTTTAAAGCATTTGGCTACGGAACCCCAAAACAAATTGATTATCAAATTGTAATACTTGCTAGTACTTTGTATTGAAATAATTACCCAATGTTAAAAAAACACACAAAAGAAATCCAAAACTTTGTTTTTAGTTGTGGAAAATTAAATTAAAGAACATACTTTGAATATCTGAAATTGAAGTAATAAGTTTTATGTTTCGTTCTTTAAATGTCTGAAATAATTTCTTTAAAATTAGGGTTGATCATTAATTTAAATTGTATCACTTCTACAGGATTGTGGCCAAATTAATATCGTTTAAAATGATAAATATAATAATTTTATTTCTACAATCTGTTCAATTAGGAACGTTATTGTAAAAAATTAAGTAAAATACCTATTTTTATTTGAATATTTAACTTAACTTTGGCCCATTACTTATACTGTTAAAGTGAGAATACATATCATAACCCATGCAAGAAAAGTTCCAGGAATTTGAGTACCTACTCAGGTAAAACAGTTGATTTCTTTAAGTATGGAAGACAGGCTTACCTCAATTTAAAAAACATGTAGATAAATGATGGTTTATATTTAAGTTCATGTCGTTTATAATAAACATTTGTCTAGTATATCTTGTCTAGTAAATGCCCTCTTACCTACTATACGTTTAATTTACCTTAAATATCGTTATAATAGCTTTAGAATTAATTACAAGAGACAAAAAAAAATTACAGCATTAAATAAGATAAATACATAGTTATATACGAGTATGATTAAAATGATACTCCATTGCCTTCTTCAAAGGATTCCGGCTCTGTCTTCACAACTGAGGAATCTAATTTGTCTCCTTGTGCCTCTTAACCTTATGGAGACTGCTCTTATCAAAGACTAGCTACTGCCCGCGACGTCGTCTGCGTGAATGGTGAAAAATTATTACACATTTAAGTTATGACTTTACACGATTTTTTAACGTAAAATGAATGGCTATGTGTGAGTAGAATAATTGATAATTAAGAAGCAAGTCAAATATGCGTCGTTAGATTACACGTTGTTACAGAATGCGTTGAAGAAATAAAGGTTCACTGCTCGTTCCCCGTAGGTGATAGCGTAATAATAAGTAGCCTATATGTTGACCCGACTTCTTAATAATATTCGTGCCAAATTTGAAGTAAATCCATGCAGTACTTTTTGAATTTATCCCGAACATACATACAGACAAACAGACAAAAATTCTAAAAACTATATTTTTGGCTTCGTTATTGATTGTAGATCACACCCCGATTTCCTACCATTTTATTATATGTATAGATATTTGTACTTTCATTCTCAGTTTGCTTCTTAAGGTGAGGTTGCTGGTACTCGCTAGAGAGTGTAGTTATGACTTCTATTAAAATGCTAAAATATGAAGTAAGTTCAAAAAACTTATATGGATGATCTTAGGTTTTATATGTCTATGGATCAATGTTTCCGGCAAAGGCAGTGAAGCTAGAAGTTTTTATACAAAATGGCTGCTTTCTGCGCAAACGGGAAACAATATTAAATACTTTTTATCTTTATTTATGATTCTGGTTAGTATTCAATGTAAGTTTCTGTAAGCCTAATTGATAATTGCTTTCTTTTATAAAGAAATAAAATCTTTTCACGATGGCAAAAATTAATTAAAAAAAGCTGTCACCAATTTAAAGCCCCTTTAAAAAAACATATACAATTGGGAGTACGTCAATATTACAAACAAATAAATATACATAAATTGTTCTAAGCATACATAGTTAAAACATATGTAATTTTATGGCTTTTGCGCGCGGTTTCATCAACCCCAAATTCGGCAACTGCAATGCTCAAAATTATAGAAAAAAAAACCGGCATGAAATTTTGTTAGATTACGGAACCCTAAAAACCCTTAAATGTAGGTAACCTGTAGTTTAATGCTAAAACGGTATTATGCAGTGGATGGTCAGCCAACAAACGAATTAATAATAATCAACTCCACATTTGTGTTATCCGAAGACAAATCATCGCAATGTTACAATGGCCGCATTGATTGATTGTGTTTTACGAGGTGCGGCGTGAGAAGTTACGACGAATCAGGTGGAAGATGTTGTGGACTGATAAAGCTGGCTGTTCCTGGTGCGACAAAAAGTCTTGAAATGAATCGCAAGATGAGTATTTTAATCCCATACAAGCTTGTAAAAGTCGATTGCAGATTTATAATCAAAGCAATAATAGTTTTAGGGAAATAGAACAAACTTACTGCAATCATTTCTTTTTATGTAACAACAATCTGAACAAAACTAAATTTTCCTACACAGGTAAACCTGCACTGCTTGTGTAATTTTTTAATAATCTTTTTTCATATTTATTTTGCTTCATAGGTGTATATAACACAACATCATGTAAATTGATAAAAAAATATTATAAAGCAAAAGTGTTCTGAATAGGTAGCTTTATCAGCTATCAATAAAAGGAAATGTACAAAGGACGGTGTTATACAAAAGCAAAGAACTGTTAAAAGATGGACGTCATTATGCGGTTGAATGAGACGACTGATTACGATTGAACTGTTTGAATTGATGATTTTATTTATATTGTTTTTATTTTATTTCAGCAAAAAGCCTGACTAATTGCGCGCTGGAAACGTATAGGTTAGGGTTCTGTGAATGTTCCAATAGTAGATAGATTGTTAGACAAGATAGCAAGGGAGCTAATAGTTCGACTGCCTAATCGATAATTTATGTAAACGTAAAAAAAACATTCGCTGAGTAATGCGACTCAGAAATTTGCTTCAAGTAAACAACGCGTTTATGAAATTCATCTAACAGACCCTAGTTAAATCTAATTTTAATATTAACTTTAAATAGATGCTTTTCCAAAATTGTTAATTTGTGTTTTAATAAAATCTACTATGTTTCATCAATCATGTTTTTATTTACTAACCTTATATTCATAATGAAAAGCAGAGTGGTTCGGTCGTGTGAAAGATACTATTTGTCTTTCATCCGAAATAAACAATTTGCTTTTCATTTCGAATATAGGGGAAGTAAATATAACTGTGATTCGTTTCTTAACTTTTTACCTTTATTTTTCATTTAGAATATATTTTGATGTTAAAACTAGTGCACAACGTGGTGAAATTTCTTTCAACAATTGTTATAATGGTAACATAAATTTTAATTAAAAATCCTATACATTTAAATGTATTGTCTTTCATTTTCCTCGTTGGTTAAGCATAAAGCACTATGTATCACTCGGGGTAAAATGGAATTCCTATGTCGTATGTATTTAACAAATAAAGGTAAAAAATCAAACTACACCCTCGTTAGTAATCGGTCATTTTCACCCCTCGGTAAAACAATGTACTGCTTTAGATTTTTGTGAGAGTTTAAAATAATGACTAATATTTGGTTTAAAAATATAAATTTGGTTAAACGACGACTTTAGACACACCTTTAAAAAATCTTATTAATTAATGCTCTAGAAAAAAAAATTGTAAATTTTCGTTATTACCAAACCAGTTTACAGAAAAAACATTTTTCCCCAATTAGTATGTTATTTTGTGTATAGTTGAAAAGTTTAGGTAATATTTCTAAATCATTGAAAAAATTTAGTCTATTTCAATTTCAAATTCATTGTGTTGAATTTTAAATATCGACCAAATTTGAAAAATAGACAACAAGATTGTGGCAGAGGCAACGACCCTGACGAGGTTAAAGTCTAATTTGAACAAACCTTAAAGAGCAAAATTAGTATAAAATAAAAAGTAATTATATCATTTTAAAACTTAGAACTTATTAATTACTTTATCTAATACAACGTGTTTAATTATACATAATATTAAATAAAAATATTCTAATGGTATATACATTAAAGTACAACGATATATTGGTCGCAGTCATGTGAGGGACCTAGTGCGGAACCGTCCTTTTACCTAAAGTCTATCTTAGGAAGTGTAATATATATATTTTTTAATATAATAAATGATTGTATATAGAGAGCGGAAATATTAAAGAAATAAAATGTGGTTCCAAGATTTTCTTATATGTTAAGCTGTTCAAGTAGGTTTTTGTGTGTATGCTACGCGATGTGCTGAGTCTCGATTGACATGATTTGTGTATAAAAAGTTGTGGCGTCTCATTAAAAGGCAAGCCCAGGAAGTGGATGTAATAAAACGAGTAATTTTCGCTAAAATCTAGCCTATATTTAACTCATCAAATTCCATTCTTTAGAATCTACTGTGCTTAAGTGTATGAAGCTAAAACATTTTAATCAATGACTATATAGGCAATTAGATAGATAGATATATGCTTTATTGAATACCAAATAGTTCTCGGATACATTTGAAGTTTTAAAAAAAAATCCTTTTAAATGTATATTTTGCGAGTTAATAGGTTTCCAAACATGAAAATTTTGTGTTTCTCTTCCTCTGATTTTTAAATCATGTGTTCGAGAAATCTAAAAAAACAAGATTATAGATTAATAGGTCTTTATAAATATTTTCAATGACAAAATTAAAAAAAAAATCGGTTTCTAATTTTTTTTAACATTAATTCTCATTCTACGGAACTCAAACTTAATGCGTATACAACACGCACTTGGCCGGTTTTTAAACGCAAAGATTCTGATACGTGTTTATTTAGAAATTTTAGATTTTGGCCCGCACGTCATATTGTGCCTGCGACATAAATATGGGAAAATAAAATAGAAGGCAGGCGAGGCAGAAAGTCACTCTTAATTATGAGTGTATATTACACGGCTCACGCCTGGCTGTCTCCCAAAGGACGGGGCTGCCTGGCACAAACGATCCGGTATAATATGACCCGGCAGGTTTTACTCTAATATGAGACTTTTGCACATTTAAGAGAAATGTTTTTACTTATATATTTTAACTTCCGTCCGACATTATGAAGTAAATGCAGTTTCGTAACTGACCAGATAGAGATTTAAATAGAAATTGGTTGAAAACTTTAAACTAAAAAAATATTTGTGTTAAACATCGTATGTTTACCCTTATGCCTGTGCATAACATTTTTTTAACACACCTTCTTTGTAAAATAGATATTATTGCTACCTACCTTAAAACTCAATACATTCTTACAGTAGTTAGCGATCATAAGCTTTAGTGCATAGTGGCACATGACCACGATTATCCTCTGAACATCACTGTGAATATTTGTTAAATACATTCAAATATATTACCTACGTACAAGTTTGTTTGTTTATTTAAGAGAATACGATTCGGAGCGCCTCTCAACGTGCTTCATATGAGTACATACGAATTTTTCACATATTGTTGACACTTCAAGAAAAAACCACGAAATTTTCAAGACATAGGTATTCGACTTGGGACTATGACTAATAAATTTCACAGTGATTGATCAGTAAATGTCAAAAGAAATGAGAAATTCGTTTATATGAAGCTCACTGCGAGGCGCCGCGAATCGTATCCTAGATTAGAGAATAGACGATAAATACTGAATAGTTTATAATAACAGTTTCAGATGAGCATATTTTATTCTTTCATACGTTTTAGAGCGTGATTTTTCAGTAGTCGGGTTCTTGATCTGCAGTAGAATTACAAGCAAAATATATTCATTATAATTATTTTAAAACAATTCTAGTTTCAGAAAGCTTAACAAATAAACAGTTCAAGACCTTTCAAATCCACATAGCATCAAACAAGCTATGTTTTTTATGAAGTTTGACGTTTCCGAAAACGGAAAGCCGCGCCGGCCATCTTTTCCAAGCGACCGGAACCATTTCGAGGCGTCAGGAATTGATTCTAGAGCTATGAAGTTTTAGATATTCATAAAACATTTTGTTAAATACCAACGTGTCGTTACAGATTTTTTACATTACCTTTTCAGGGTTCCGTTGCCAAGTGGCAGAACGGAACCCTTATAAATTCGTCGGGTCCGTCCGTTCGTATGTCACAGTCTTATAATTTGTCCGGTAGATTCTAATGAAACTTTACAGAGATGTGGCTTTTGTGAACCGCTAAGACAGCGGCGGCTAGTAAAATCGGTTTCTGTAGTTTCTCAAAAATTATTGATTCGCAAATTCATTTGTACAAGAATTTACAGTTAGTATGAAAAAGGTTACCCATGAGAAATAAATAAATTTAATTCCTTCGTTGCACAAAGATATGTCATTCATACTATTTGTACTTCGAAAGTGCACGAGTTTGCAATTTTGCTAACTGACACCGCCACCATTAGATAGATATTTTTAATTTCGTAGAAAGGAAAAATAAAGCTAGTCATAAAACAGTTTTTAGAACTTTTTGCTCTGCTTCTTCAATATAATCGTGAGATGTAAAAGTTATTTTTGGCGAGGCAAAAGTTATAATTTTAGTTTTATTTTTCGTAGATTTACTTACATTATTTAAATGCGCTAGATAAGCAGAGGAACTGAAAAATATCTCGCGGTGACGCTAGTTGGCCGCTAGAGCGCTTTAAGTAGAAAGTCCTGGGTATCGAACCTGTTAGTAATAACCATAAAAATTTAATTTTCCATAAAATCAGTTTTTAAGTGAGTTACTAGATTAAATTATTATCCTTGATAAACTACTAACGACTAACAACTACTTATATAAAGCAATTATTTAAATTTGGGGGTGTTGGTAAAATAAAGGTTGTTGAACAAAATATTTATATTCAGCCCTATCTTACCTTATACACCTTGTACCTGACCATGCATAAAAATTAAATGTTGTCCACTCTAAATTTTATCTAGCTCCTTGACTTTTACTAGATACACCGTCCATCGGAAACAGGCGTGGTTCGACTTTTACAAAATTGCCAGATGTCTGTCTGTTACCTTACAGTTTGTACGTTTTTGCAGTTGGCAACCATCTCGGTAACTTGACGCGACTGCCGGAAGATCAAAGGGTTTCATTAGTTAATGAGATCGACGGATTTAGGTTATTTTTTGTGAAGATTGCTAAATAGCTTTTTGGGTTAGGTATATGTCGATGAACTGACGGGCGATGCGTCTTCCTGTTGGTATGTTAAATACGACTCACTAATGAAATTAAACAAACTATGCACTTTATAGAAAAAATAAAAGAATGAAAAATTGTAGAATTGTAGATATGTGATCATATAGGCTTTTTAGTTTTTTCGCTAGTGCGCGCGTAAGGATTTACTTTTTTTTTGATTCAAATAATATTTATATCAATAACTATTAGTACATCTTTGGGAATGAGTAGTAAAACTAGACATTATTATCTACTTATGATGTCAAAAGCGTAAAACGATTGAAATTTTTCTGGTCTACAACCGCAGCCGAGTCATTCATATGAATAAAATTAATGTCTATATAGACTGCGTTCAGAGGCGGCTCGTGACAATTTTAATGGGAGTTCACGAAAAAAGGGGGATTGCTTAAATGATAACCTTTTATTATTCTATTTATAACTAAAATTCATTCGCCTATTTGGATTTACTAGTGCACGTCTCGCGCGTATATGTTGCCACATTTTTGTGACCCTTTGCCTTTATTTCAAGCTGAATTACAAGCTGAACAATCACATTTTATTTTTACTAGTACCTAAAAAATCGAGCCTTTCTCTTTTTTTTTTAACAACGCCATCTATTGTCAAGTAGATTTATCGTTGCTGTGTCGGTAAAAATAATAGTATCACTACTCGCTAATAGATGTCAGGAAGAGTCATATATTTCAGTTTATCATTGCCTGAAAACAGATAAAACAACGTTTTCTGAAAATGAAACGTAGCTAGATCAATTTATCGTCCCCGGAACAGTCTGTTTATAAAAAAATGTAGTTATTTAATTTGTTAATCAAAAACTCATGCGCTTGAACAAAGACATTTATTGTGATAAGAGCGGCAACATTAATTTTCGCTATATAGCCCAGGAGCGGCACACCACATTTTGATAATTCTTCATACAAAATCTTCTGTTTCACGTGTGGGACTGTGTCGAATTGTCTCTTTCACACTCGTTAATTTTAGCTCTATATTAGTCTCTGTACTGAAACTAAGTCTCAGTGCAATTCCATACCAAAACTTAGGTTAACTGTGTGTGTACGGAATGTTTTTAGTAAAATGCTATGTTAGCATAATAGTTAATTATTTGAAGTAGGATCTGAAAACACCAAATAAAATTATTGGTCGGAGTGCGCTGCACTAGCGCTCCTTAGGCCGCCTCTGGCTGTGTTACTCTTTGGAGTCTTGTACGACAAAAATCTACATGTGTTATAAGGTGTAATAAGGTTCCACCTGCCCTATTTCGGTTATCGGTGTAGCATTTTAACGGCTGCTCCTCAATTATAGAAAGAAAACCCATTTTCAAGTATAGCCTATGTCCTTTCTCGGGACTTAAACTACATATCTCTTTGCCAAATTTCATCTTATTCGGTACAGTGGTTTAAGCTTGAAGACGTAACAGACAGACAGACATAAAGACACTTTCAACACAAAGAGTTACTTTCGCATTTATAATATAAATACATTAGAGGTAGGGTATAATATATGTATATACTAGCTGTTGCCCGCAGTTTCACCCGCCCTAAAATCGGTTATCAGTGTAGGATTTCAATACAGAAAATATATATTAAATATTGTAGAAAAAAACTTTACGTTATCAATTAGCATATGTCCCTTATCGGGGCTCAAACTATCTCCATGGCAAATTTCATTTTAATTGCTACAGCGGTTTAAAAAAGCGTCAAGAGGTAACAGACAGACAGACAGACGGACGGACAGACAGACTTACTTTTGCATTTAGAATATAGTATGCATAGCGGACCCGGCAGACGTTGTCCTGCCCGAAAAGCAGCGCCGCATTAAATATTATATTTTAAATTTTACATAAGGATTTTTAAAATTTTGCGCTTCCATAATTACTTCTAACGAATCTACGGTTGAGTCATCAATTTGGAAATCTTACTGTTTACTATGACCTCTATGTCTAAATTATTTAATTCTTCATTTTCTTCCAAATCTTCTATGGTGGAAGTATTGGCGGTAAGCCTTTCTTTGAATCCTTTTGGTTTTAAGCTCGATGCGTTTTTTACGTTCTATGTAATGGGTCGTTTCTAAGCCACAAATTTCACAATGATTGAAGTTTTGGTATAAGATAATAATGGAGTCACATTAAATGCAGCGAATGTTAAAATCATTGTCGTATATTCAATCCCTGCCGTTTGAAGATCAGTGACACAC
Source organism: Apoda limacodes (assembly GCA_946406115.1). Taxonomy (NCBI): domain Eukaryota; kingdom Metazoa; phylum Arthropoda; class Insecta; order Lepidoptera; family Limacodidae; genus Apoda; species Apoda limacodes. The sequence continues at coordinate 48,755,944 of OX291540.1, forward strand.
CGATTGCAGCGCCACCTACCGGGTCCATTTATGACTTTAAACCATGCAGGGATCCAGTACACAAAAATATCATTATCATCTTCCCTGTCGTTTAGATGAATAGTGACAAACTGACTGCAGCGCCACCTACCGGGTCCATTTGTGAATTCAAACCTTGCAGGAACGCACTCCCTGCTGACAGCAACGCCACCTACCGGGTCCAATTGTGTTTTTAAACCGAGGAGGAGGAGCCCATTAAAATATTCAGCCAAAATTTCACCCAAATCGGCTGGAACCCGTTTAGGAGGAGTTAGATGACAAACACACGTACAGAAGAATTATACGTAGGAAAAAATCCGACTCACACTTGACTTTTCAAGTAGCCTATTTCCTTTCCCGGGATTCAGAATATCTCCATGCCATTTTCATTTCATCTAAGTGAAGAGGTAACAAACATACAGGCAGACAGAGTTACTTTCGCATTTATAATATTATTATGGATATTTATATATCAAGTAGCAAGAGAAGTTTATATTAGGTAACTCTAACCTACAATTTGAGATATGTTCTATTTCATTTGAATTTCATTTGATTTTTGTCTAATTCCGAGGGTCTATTTAGTGGGACACTGTGTGCTACTCTTTTTACTAGGCCTCAGAAAGGTAATATGACATTTAGGATATAACATTTAATAACATCAAATTATACGGCAAAAAACCAATGTTTTATTTTTTTTGCCGTATTTATCGTATGCCATACGTAAAAAAATAAGTTCCATACTAAAATTATAACTGCGAAACTAACTTTGTCTGTCTGTCTGTTACCTCTTCACGCTTAAACCGCTGTACCGATTAAGATAAAATTCGGCATGGAGATAGTCTGAATCCCAGGAAAGGCAATAGGCTACTTGAAAACGTCAATTGTGAGCCTTTTTTTATAATTCAAGAGTTGCCATTGAAATCTTACACCGATAACCCAATTTAGGTAGGGTGCAACCGCGGGCAAAAGCTAGTTACAAAAAAGCCATAATTAGAATTAAGCTCCATTATTGGAAGTTGGTGGAGAGATTTGTCTTAGTCAGTAGTAGTAAGTGAGTGCTTAAAATCGTGATTTGGAAACTTTGAAACTATTTTACTTTAGTAGAAATTTAGTTGACCTTTTAATTATTTTGTTGACGTTACAATTTTATATGTGATAACTACTCACAAAGAAAATATTTTTGTCAATAAAGTTATTAAAACACGTAAATTCAAAACTACTTGTATATTAAATCAAAGTTATTATATCGAAACACAAAAAATTAAGCTTATATGGTCTTAATTCCGTAGGAAACTGGAAATCATATAATTCAATGTACTACTCTGTCAAGAAAGTACCGGGAAAAGATCAATAATACACAAACTGTTTGTTAATCATCCAAATTTATTTTATCACCTTCAAAGTATGCTCCTTCAGAAACGATACACTTACGCCAACGAATAATCCAATCATCAAAACATTTTTTAAACGCTGTTTCCGGAATTGAATTCAGTTCTCGGCGCGAATTCTCCTTTATGTCTTCTACCGATTGAAAACGGGTGCCACGAAGTGGTAATTTGAGTTTAGGAAAAAGAAAGAAGTCGGCAGGAGCCATATCTGGTGAATATGGTGGTTGCTCGATGGTATTTGTTGAGTGTTTGGTCAAAAATTCTTTCACAATGATGGCCTTGTGCGAAGGCGCATTATCGTGGTGCAAAATCCAAGAATTTTCATTCCACAAATCTGGCCTTTTTCGTCGAATTTGCTCTCTTAAATGCCGCATAACGCTCAAATAATATTCTTTATTTACCGTTTGACCTTCCGGCAAGAATTCCGAGTGCACAACACCGCGATAGTCAAAGAAAACAGTCAACATGACTTTGACTTTTGATCGACTTTGGCGTGGTTTCTTCGGTTTCGGTTCAGTTGGAAGGCGCCACTCCGAAGCTTGTTGACTAGTTTGCATGTCAAACTCGTAAACCCACGTCTCGTCACCAGTAACAATGCGTTTCATGAATGTTGGGTCGGAATTGACTCGTTCTAGCATGTCCTCAGGGACTCTCATGCGATTGAGTTTTTGGAGAAAATTCAGGTCTTTTGGGACTAGCCGAGCGGTAACATGTTTCATACCCAAATGATTAGTTAAAATAGTACGGATCGACTCGTGAGATACAGAAAGTTCGGCGGCTATCTCTCTCAAAGTTGAATGAGGATTTTCAGTCACTATTTCCTTCACTTTTGCGATGTTAACTTCAGTTGCAGACGTTGATGGCCTACCAGAGCGAGGCAAATCTTCCATCACATCTCGACCGCTTTTGAACGCTTTGTACCACTCATAAACACGTGTTTTTGATAAAGTCGAATCACCGTAAGCCTTCTGTAACATTTTCAGTGACTCCGAACACGAAATTCCATTGGCGATGCAAAATTTAAGACAAACTCTTTGTTCAATGTTTTTGTCCATTATGAAATTCGCAATACACACTAGATATGATATAACTAAAAACAGCACTGTATTTAATATAAATAACAGATGCAACTCAAACTCCGCGCCAAAATAGAAAACAGTTGTGCCAATCTAACAACAACAAAAAAAACAAAAATTTGAATTTGGAACCATAAACAAATCATCCATTCCCGATACTTTGTTGACTGAAGGTACTCTATGCTGGAAATACAGTAAATGTAAAGCATGATTGAGACATAGTACAGCCCATCGGCAACATACGTTACGGTAACGTTCACTATATTTTACACTAATAGATAGCGCGGCCGAATAACTGCAGCGAGATTCGAAACAGTTTCCGTTACGTCACAAGGCACGTCAATGATATTTTTTTTTTTGTTTTGGACATTACACACATCGCCGTCTTGCCCCAAAGTAAGCAAAGCTTGTGTTATGGATACCAGACAACGGATACAAATACATATATGTATATGTTTTAAATACATTCATATCATACTTAAATACACCCAAACTATTAGTGATAAGTTTCAAAGAACTGGGTTCATAAATATTATGAAACGAATTATTGAAAATAATAGAATTTAAGTATGGGTTTTCCTCAACAAATAAAAAATAATCATCCAATTAGTCTTTAGCTACAGTTTGAATGACTAAATTCAAACTCAAAGAATTTTAATTCAAGTAGACTTTTAAACAGCACTTTTGAATTTTAATTTGATTATTATTTTAATTATTAATTTTATAGACTTTACCACAGAATGATATTACTACCGAGAAGAGTCGGCAAGAAACTCCAGCGTTTCTTCAGCTTTTCGACCTCTTCAATACCTATAATAAGATTTTGGCAACCCTTCAAAATAAGCATGGGTTTCAAGCATGACTAGGGATTGCAATCCCGCAGCTCATTCAATCCCGCGGGATTGATATGCGGGATTACTTAGATTCACCTATAATGTTTGGCATCGTAAATAAGTTTTGTTTAATTTACCCTTACTCAGTTTTAATATTTTTAATTCAGTCTTATTCATATAATAACTAATAATCAAATTACAACTTTCTCTTAGATTATTATGATATCAACCTATGGTGAAAACTTTTGAAAATACGCTCTTAAGAAGCAAATTGCATTTATTGTATCGCTTTATTAAACGCCGGACGGTGAATACGAAAACAAAACACTCATCACTTACAGAAAGACGGGGGCAGGCGGAGCGCAGTGCCATTTATAAACAACTGAAACGTCGCACTCCTGCTACTCGCGATTTACGCGTATGGTTTAGCGCCAAATTTTTATTTGCGGGATCCGCGGATCAGCGCTTTGAAGGTGCGGGATCCAGCACATTAATAAAAGTTACATTTATAAAATTGGAATCCCTAAGCATGACCTCTTTAATGGAATTAAATCTTTTCACATTTACTTATATTTTTAAAATCGGTAACAGGAAGTAGTCGAAGGGGTTAAATCTGGCGAATATGGTAGGTCACTCATGAAATTTGGCCAAGGTAATCGTGCGTGACACAAGCATGCGTTGTTGATCCACAAAGAGTAAACACAACACCCGGCGCGCGTTTAATGGGCGTCAAGAAAATATCCGACGAAACTAGCTAAAATCGTAAAACAGTTTTAAAACAGATTGCGATAAGTAGATTTTTAAGAGAACTCTACCATAGTTCCTCCATTACGACGTATATTCAGAGTCCGATCGTGATCGTGGAAAACAGCGCTTAAATTTATTTACTACATTAAAATGGGACCACCTCGGAAGTATATATACCCTTTTAGATAAAAAACAAAAACCTCCTCCTCCTTTTCTTGAAATCGGTTAATTATTTGATTAATAGTTTTTTTTCTAAGAATCCATATTGCAACTGAACGATGAGCAGGCTACTGCAATTATGTAGGTATCTATGACCGACTGCACCAGCAGTTGACAATGACTGAGAAGTTGACCATGACTACACGAGCGGTTACAAATAGGATACTAGTGGTTCGTGTACGTCGTCCAAAGAATAACTGCTCAAACTGTCCGTGTATGGCCGCCATAAAACTCCTGAGATAATCGAATGACGCATGCACAAACAATGGAAATACACTCGTATCATTGCAAGACCATGTCGTTTTTCTCCCTGTCACCACGGGTTACGGCCTTTACTAGTATTATATAATACATTTCAAATTACTACAGATAAAGTGGTTTGTCTGTCCGTTGATTCAGTGAGATAACCCTATATTAATAGCATTGGAGACACATAGTAATGTCCTTCTATCTTCATACATTGATACGAATTAATTAACAGAGAATTAAGACGTAAGGCATTATTTTCATGAGACATTTACTTGGAGTTAAGCGGCTATTAGGTACTGTACCCGGCATCAGTGTTTTTATTTTATACACTGCTGCTTTGAATAATTTCGCTTTATAAGTGTGGAAGAGAAACGGTATTCTATACTGCTGGCGCGTATTTGGTTTTCTGTAGAAATACAGTTCGTTCGTTATCGTATGCTTCTAAATAAAAAAACATGTCATCAATAAAGAATATCTACTACCAATTTACTCCTTTTTGACCATCGCAAAGATCCTATGACTACCTCAATAATGTCACCAAAATTGCTTAGGTTAGGTAGGTAGCTGCGGACAAGTAGAAGTGAATTGTAAAATAAGCTGACTAAGTTAAAATTACAGATCGCAAATACAATATAATTGCAAGAAAACTCACTTAGTCAATAGTAGACATATATGTATAGAGTTCTTGGCCCAGTTACAATGTCGCGCGTGGTAAGTAACTAGATGGGTGACCAATTTTATTTACAGAGGGTTTAAGGGCGACTTGAAAACTCTGTTAGTCAAGTACCCACTAAGCTAACAATGACGGCCAAAATATACTAGGTCAGCTTGATGAATTATTATCCTTATTCTTCAAGGAGAGGCCTATGGCCCAGCAGCGGAATGTAGGTATAATTGCTGGGGCATATAATATGGTCAACAACAATATTATACTTCAGAAACCCGTATTTATTTGGTATAGGTTTCTTAATTACAACGAAAAAACTAAATATCTGCTTTGTAAACTAGAACCTAACTATTCAGTTAATGAATGAATTTTAATATCTAAATATTTTTTGTTGTATTTTTCTCAAAATCTAGCTATATTGAAATCATGTATTAAATACAAAAGTTACTAGTTATAATAAATGGTTAAGCGGTTTTGATATATGTCTTAATATTTTCGTATACTATAAACACATTTGCTGCCACAAACGGTATCTGAGGGACACTCAGTGCTCACCGAGGCAGAGCCGGGCTACTGGTACCGTGTATTACTGTCGGGTACAATTCATACCTACCACAAACTTGCCACAAATTTTGTAGTTGAAAGTGTGTTATGTATGCAGATATTGTTTATCGTTTATGCGCTACGCTAAGGACAAAATATACAGTTTAGCTTAATCATATAAATTAATACGAAAATAACAAAAATACGTGGCTTGGCGTGTCTATATATGTTATAAAAAAAACCTTTGTAACTAAGGATGTTACAATTTTCAGAGTAGGTATATAAATGTGATGAACATTCCTTGGTATAAAGGTGTTTAATTACAGGCCGCACAGGTAAACCAAACTAAAATTAAAATAATATAAAATTTTATGGTCTAACATAACAGATTACGTTTTAAATGTGTTAATATTTTTTTTAATTTATAACATTGATGATTTGATTATTGATACTTAGTTATTTTGTTAACCAAATATTGTTTTCAATACAATATCGAGTTTCTTTCTTGATTCTCCTCGCTAGAAATCTACATTGAGAACCGGATTTCAAAAGAATAAGATTTGGTAATTTTGACTATCAAAAAGTGATTGTAAAAACCTAATTTGAAAAACAGAAATTCACTTTGACTTTTACATTGACCATAACTTGTTGGCAATATTTTTTATTGAAATACTTGAAATAAATTAATAGTTTATTTTAAATCATTGTTATCAAAAATGATTTTTCTCTGGGTTTAAAGCACTATCACGGCTATGCTTTAGGAAGTTGTACACGAATAGCACTTAGGGCTTTGGACATTTTTTTTGCCATAACAGTGAAAAGTGAGTTTAGGATTTTTTTCTATCGAACAATAGTTCATTAATCGTATTTTCACGTTTTTCAGGATATGAACCATATCCCGAAGAACAAAATCATTAAAATTTGGTCGGATCTGCATAGCGAATCCGGGGAAACATTTGCCAAAGGAAATAAAATGTAGGTAGTATAGTCTATTAAACAAATGCTAAAACTGTGGTAATAACTTGTACAAGTTCGTGTCGGACTATGCATAGAGTAGGGTTCCGTAGCGTGAATTTGTGAAAAACTTGCTATTTACTTTTATTCACGAGGGTAATTTATACTAGAAAATATTGTTGTTTCTATAAAACGCAAAAAATAATTATATGAGTAGTTCACATTAAAATTTAAAAATATTTTTGCTGTCGCGCTCTTCGTAGGTACGTTGTTTTTAGTAAGAAAAATTCAGTTTCATGCATGATTGTAAATAATGTGTTATTAATGTTTTGTCGCAGACTACTTGTTGCCCTCGTGAATTTGACATGCCAGTAACAACATATATATAACTGTCAAATAAGCAACTCACACTAAAGAAAATAATCATTCGTTATGCAGGGCTGCAAAGTTATTACCTTTCTACTTTCTATTATTCTTTTCTCCATCGCCAGTTATGAACTTGAAAAGTCTATCCATTTCCATTTCCATTGTTAGAACCATTTGACTTAAGTTCTTCGGTAAATTTTGTTTGTTCCAGTTTTATCGCAGAAATAAACACCCAGCATAGCTGTAGCCGTAACTCGTTGAGTGACTCTGAGCTTTTTTAAGAGGCCAACAGTTAAAAACCATCTTTCTCTACTACGGTACAGTAAATCATCTTTACTTACAGCAACACACCTGTACGTGTCTGACATATTTAAATAAAAGTACTTAGCAAAAATCTATTTTTAGGTACTCACACAAAAAGATAAATCATTATTTTACTTTGGCGCCAATAATAGTGCCGCCTCAACCTGTCATTGAACTATCGATATCGATTTTTCGATCTAAATCTTGAATCGGATCAACGTTTCGTATCGTATACAATAATTCCTATTGTGTGGCTTTGATCGGCTCTCAACGAGCGGTCGTTGAATTTGTAGACTTGCAGTCTACTAGACCAACAAATTATCAAACAAACTGCGATGAACATCTTAATACTTTTATCTATATTAACAATAAGCATATATTTTTGTTATGTGTCTATTTTAAATAACAAGTGATGCAACGATTAATTTGTTAGCAATTTTATTGTGTTTCATGCGGTCTTTTACTGTTCTGTATAAAAATCTATTTCCTATCTTGCTGTCATTGCAACTCTTTTACTAAGTCCGCACAAAAAATAAACATAGATCCATCATCTTCAGATCTATTGATATGCATAGTACACCAAAAACTACTGGATCCAGGTCTACAATTCTCATAAGAGAACAAACATTAAACAGTTAAAATCGGAGAAAAGTAAAAAAATCTTAGTAAAGTTAAAATATATGGATTAATAACTCAGACAATCGCCGATGTTCAATAGCAATAAGATAAAACCATAATGCCAAGACAACTCTATAAGTTTCTAAGGGCATGTAAAACTATGTTGCATGACGCAGCATGTACGCAGAAAGCATTCGCAATCGGTCATTTGGTTTGACCGACATCGTATTAGTGTACTACTAGATCGGATAAGCACAAGAATATTGAAAATTGAAAACATCTTTATTTAAATAGTCCATTTATGAGCTCTTTTAAATCGTCAAATGCTATCATTATCAAACTACCCGTTCACAATATTGTTATCTACAAAGATCTCAATCTTCTATAAGATTAACTTTTTCATTTATAAAATTATCATCAATAGTACCTTTAGCATGAATTTCATATTGTAAAATGACTAAAATCTAAAATAGGATGCCATTGAGGACTTACTTTGCAATTCTATATCCGTATAAACCAGGTTATTTTTTCTCTAATTTTCAACCGACTTCAAAAAGGAGAAGATTATCATTTTGCCGCAATCTTTTTTTTATGTATGTTCCCCGATTCCTCGAAGACGCCTGGACTGATTCGGAGGATTTTTTTATTTGAAAGGGTATACTTTCCAGGTGGTCCCATATTAATGTAGTGAATTTAAAACTTAAACTTTTGGAGAAAAAATTAATTGTTTCAATTTGGTACTGGTGAAACGCCTTTTATGTTGAATTTTGATGCCGGTTGTTTTTTTGTTATAAGTTTTATTATAATCTAGGAAACTGAGGAATATCGCATACTGCTAAGGTTCATAGTGGCATAACTGATTTTCAATCTTAACTTAACGACTGAATGACGAATGATAAAGACACTGTATGTTTATTTGGCTATATATGGGATATATATTGGTGATAATTCGCTAGTGTACTTCGGCTAGACTGATTTTAATAACTGTTTTTCTTTAGGGTAGGTGTGCGCTACACGTATTTAAAATATCATAGACGAAGGCGTGACGCTAGAAGAGTATAACGTTACATTTTCGGTACGCATATATAATCGTTATTTTATGTTTTTTTTTATTAATATATTGAAGGTTATTTTTAAACACACCACTTACATTAACTTAGATATAACTTAGTTTTAATTTAAATACAAGAAATAGTCAGTTATTGCATTTACCATAAACTATGGTTGAAACGTAATAACTGTCAAATTTGTAATTATTGAAATTTCAATATTTAGACTGATGACACTCTATTGCGATTTGATGACCATGACCGATTCAACCCTACAAAGACACAAGTTTGCGCGTTTACCGCTAAGAAAACCCCATTCACTGTGGTCCCACAATTCCATAACACTCCCCTCTCCATCTCCAAGAGCATTGGGATCCTTTGTGTTGACATCTCCAGCGATGTTCAGTTCCGAGATCAAGGCGGCCGACGGACTGACATGATTAAACTATAAGGTTTTTTGCAATTTCGCTACGGAACCATAAAAACGTGTCCTTGAGAACCTGCTTATTTTTTCCTGACATATCTAGTAGTCATTGATCCATGTAAAACTTTTTTCTTTGGTCAGACAACTAACAGAGAAATGCTTGTAATGACCGTGATTTTGTTAGATATCTATCGGTACAGGCCCACACTGCTATTTTTGTACATGCGATGGGCACCACTGTCTATGTTAAGAGAGAATAAAAATCGTATGTTATTTTTAGTTATAAGTTCATTTGTATGAAAAGATAAGTTGGTTCTTCAACCTTTGTTGAAGGCCGTTGTTGAGAACTGTGTCGTTAAGAATATTTCTTAGACATCTGAATGTACGACTTTTGTTCGATAATGAAAGGGACTTAATTTGAGTGGTTAATGTGGGGTCTTGTGTCGTCTTTTTATTTCTTAATTTGATATATTCTTCTATACAAATAAACGGACTGGATAGTGTATCTTGCTGAAGAGATTATTCCTCATTTAGAAAAACTTCAATTTCTTACATTTCTCAAATTATCATTAATACAGTTTCTACGTACATATTTTTGTTTGGTTTTTTAACTGACGAAAAATCACGATTAGTAAGGAGGACACTCAACGTGTTAGTTGGACTCGACTAGTTTAATTACTTATTGGAGTTTCTTGAATCCAGCCAGGAAAACTATTGATTTAGATATCGGGAAATTCCAGTCGGGAATTCCGGGAACATACAAAGCTGTAGTTAGTGAAGAGATTGTGAAGTTGTGTGTCGAGGAGTTTTCTCATATTTTATGTTGCTTATGTGCTGAATTTTATTTATACAATGTTTTGCTTGTAAAACTTCCACAGAGAAATAAAGATTTTTGTTGAGTAGCGGGTAATTTTATCAAGCCCGCTTTTGAATGGCTCAAAATTAAAGGATACGATTCAGTAAGTAATTGATCAATGACACATTTGATTTTTCGGATTTTGAAGTAATATAAAAAAAATGAGTTTCATCATGCAATCGTTTATTTTGTACTATTTTGTATTTTTTTATCTATTCGTCTTTCTCTTAACTTGACACAGAACTCTCAACCTATATAGGTTTACTCCTATTTCTTTTTGTGATTTTGCATTTATGCATTTTTTTTAATTCCTTTTCCCCGGGGTTTTCCACCACTATCTCATTTCCGGGACTCGGAACCGTAAAAAACTCGAGAATAGAGAATACCTAGTACGTTTATTAGCTTTTGCTACCCAATATACAACTAGGTATGTATCACGTAGTATCACTTTCACTGAAGAAAGCTCTCCTCGCGCATATACCTACACTTGTTTTATGAGCTTTAAACTGAAATCGACTATGTTTATATCATTCAGATCATGCTTCTGGGACAAAAATAACATTCAAATTGAAGAACTCCTTATTTTAAAATCGGAAATATAAAATTAATATTTCATAAGTTATGAAAGTCATTTGCTAAGTTTATTGTTACATAACATTTTCAGTAATAAACTTTGTTTCCAGTACAAGTAAATAAGTAGTTATGGAGTAACCCTCCTGGTCGGGAGTTATTTCCAAAAGCTATGTTTTTCACAGTTACCTGTATAAAAATAAAAACAGTTATTTTCAAGTAACAAATTTTGTATTTTGTATTCGATCTGTTAGAAATTTAAACAGCTGTTCACTTATTTGGTAACAAAACAACGATTAAAAAAATCAATAACATGACCAGTAAACGATCGTTTCCCATGTCATCTTGTTGTTACCAAACATCTTCTAAATTTCCTCTAACGATTACTGACAGCAAATCAACAATTTATTCAAGTCATTACATGATATGCACTTGCTAAGTCATCGAGTTAGTCTGCCTGTGAGTCATTTAGAAAAATTAAGATACAAACCGGCCAAGTGCGTATCGCACAAACATCAACATAGGGTTTCGTTAAATAAGAATCAATAAAACATATTACTTTCAACATAACTCTTGTCATAATGTTTATAAGGCTCATTATTGAGTATTTTCGAAATGTTTAGAATACATAAAATTCAAAGCAGTAGATAGCTAGAACACACACACAAAATTATTGACCTTGGAAGCTAATAGCTACATTTCAGAATAAAAGCTATAAAAAATATTCAATGTATTTTTTGACTTCGCAATTTTGCAAATTCATTCCTTAGTTTTATTAAATGTATATAAAAATAATAGACTACATATATGTTTTGTCGAGTTCGTGGCTCAGTGGGTAATAACCGAATTGCGAAATCGAGTGGCGTGGGTTTGACTCCTGCACAAAACAAACATTTATTTGTGGTTGTCTTGGGAGTGGGTGTTTTCTATGTATAATATGTATGTATTTACAAATAGTATATATATGTATATACCTATTTATATCCGTTGTCTGGTATCCATAGTACAATCTTTGCTTAGTTTGGAACTAAACATCGTTGTGTTTAATGTCCCAAAAAAATTTAATATTTATTATTATAATGTTTCTATATATGGAAGAGCTATCTTTAAATTATTTCTTTATTTTAATTTTATCAAAAACTTGGATGGCATGTGTCATGAAATGTTTTTGTAGATCAAAATAAAAGTGAGAATCTATGGAAAAATGGCAGAATTATAAGACTGTGATACAGCGCAGGGCGCATGACAAAACTAACGTGGCGTTTTTATTAATTGTATACGGAACCCAAAAATCAAGGTACACAAGTTCATCGACTCGTAGTGACCGCAAAAACGGCGATTAGACTTAAACACCACTTCCATTGTAATTTTAAATCGATAAATTAAAGTCGACTGGTTTTGTCCGCACTAGTATTATTTAGCGTGATTTGGAAAAAGTAAAAGGTGCTAAAAACGTATTGAATGTAAAAAAGTGTCTGACTTATTTTAAGTCGAGCAGAAGTGCGATATAAGTAATTAACAGTCTGCTGATTATTTTTTCATCGAAATATGGTACATATATAAAAAGTTTATACTTATAAGGAAAATTGTATTAAAGATATGTATTAAAAAATGTCAGCATGGTCTAAGACGCTTATCCTTAGGGACGAATAATAAAGAAAAATACAATAATGTTAGGCCCAAGCATAGACACAAAGAACTGGACAGCGCATTTCCTAGCCACCTGTAAAAAAAAAATGTCGCAAAAGTGTGACAGAGACAAAACGAACGTGTGGTGTCTTGTCTATTAGAAAAGATACTACAGGTTAACTTTTCTCTTTCTAAAGTGTGACGAATATCTTGAGCCTATTGCGCAGTCCATAGGATAGATTACTAAACTCGAAGTCTATGGCTATTAGCTACTGAGATTTGCATTAAATGGGAGATGTTTTTTACTTGATTGAAAGTTCTAGAATTTTGGACAAATTTCTTATGCAGTATACGGTTTTAATTAATCGCAGATTTATTTGAATATAAAAATTTAAATAAGAAAATTGTCCAAAACTCTAGGACTTTCAATAAATAAAAAAAATCTCCCGATAGACGACACATCACAGTTTCACTTTGTGTCTGTCACACTTTTGCGACCATGTTTTTTTCACAGCTGCCTAGGAAATGCGCTGTCCAGTTCTTTATGTTTATGGAAATATTAATTTAATTTATTGTGTGAGATAAAAACAAACAGTAAAAAGAGATTTTTTTTTGCAATAAATAACTTTATTTTTATTTAATTTTTGCAGTGTCTTATACGTACATACTTGACCGATTTTTATTGCAGTAGCAAAATATTACCTTTAAACTAAAGTACAACGTAGATATACAATATGAGGACACAAACATTAAGTATTTTAATTTAGTATTGTCAAACAAAGAGTTTCGGTTAATTTAACAAAGAATACCTCTAAATAAATCAGTTTAGATTTAACAACGCAATATTGTGTTTAAGAATTGCTTTATGAAGGTATTTTGTTATGAAATTGTCTTTCATGAAATAGGGAAGGGGACTTCAAAGCTTTGGGATGCCATTCAAAATAAATGTTTAATAAATATTGCGACGGATATTACCTATATTATTAAATATTTTGATGAATATAGTACAAATAGTACTCCTGCTTCAGATTAACAATAAGTTTTATAGATATACAGTTCTTTGAGAAGTAACAGCTGTATTTTATAACTACCTATATTATTTTGTCCCTGGTCTCTGATTTTATTAATTATTTACTAATTTATGGGCTACTAAGAAACTCTCGGCCTAGTTGCATTCGTTTATCTAAAACTATTTTCCCTATTTTGCACGGTACCTAATTCCATAACAAAAGTAATGAATAAGATCCGATCACTAGTTTCTGAGAAATAGGTGGACAAATATATAAACAAACATACATGCACTTATTAAATATGGCACATTTGTTAAATGAGCCCATATAGACTAACATAATAGGTATATGATCATTGTGCAATTCTGGCAATATAAAATACGGGTCGAATTGATAACCCCCGTTTTTTAAGTCAGTTAAAAATAAAAAGTTTTGTTATGTTTCTAGTTGCTAAGGAAATTGGCTGTGACATCTAGACAGCAGACAGCAGACAACGTACGACAACGGAAAGTTAAGTTTCGTTTGTAACTAAGAAAACAATAAAATATCTAAGAATATCATGTATATTCAGTTTTTTGATGGATGGGTGACCGCCTAGTAGTGGCACATTTTTAGGGTTCCGTAGCCAAATGGCAACTCACCCGCGCAACGGAGAACTCCCCTCCTGGCGCTGACTCACCTTTGGGTTCAAGACTCACGCCGGTTGAAGGGACGCCCCCGAGAGTGACAACTCAAGCCGAGGCTCCCCTGCCGCGAGCCCTTGAGCGTTTAGTTTAATAGATAATGGTACGGAACCCTTCGTGCGCGAGTCAGACTCGCACTTGGCCGATTTTTTAGAAGTGAGGTTGTTCTTTAGACTGCCGCCGCTAGTGTCGTGTCAGTTATTATCATTTTAATATAGCGAGTATAGTTTTGAGGTTTACTTCTAGGTCAGAAAAGTTTGCCAACACGCGCTAAACGTGATAACTGAGATATTAAGTTTATGTTTTAGTGAAGATTTTGTCAGAATTCTTTATTCTGTACCTGTGCCCCTGGAGATATAATATTCATACTGGAGATAAACAAAGAATGTGATAATAAACATTTATAACCAACTAACATGTAAAGTCTAGTATTTATAGTATACGTATATATTAACATTGTAATTTTTTTTTCTCACCGAATATTTCAATTAATGCCAGTAAGGTTGCCAATTTAAAAAATAAATCATTCTAAAGAGATATTTTAAGCGTCTCTTAAGTGATCTAAATTTACAGTCAGCACTATCAATTTATGGTCTGAAATTGGCTGGTATTCCCTCTCGCTGTCTGCTGCGGAAAATTAATGATGAGTCCGTTAAGTAATTAAAACCTGCTACTGTTTGAGACTGGAACGTAGATGATGGAAAAATCTATGATGAGAATTTGGAAGAAAAACAGTTTTTTGTCATGTTAGAATAGCTACTTAGAGAAAACGAGGCAAGTTCGTGTCATTCACGCATTTAGTTAGTGTAAAATATTGCGGATATCTGAAAAAAAAATTTAAGTTTCAAGGGGTCATTATGGTATAAATTACTAAGGAAGTAATAATATATACATTTATATCATAGAAATGTATATAACATTGTATAATGATTTTTGTTACATTGACAAGCTCATCGTTAGTATTACAGAAATTGACTTTATCGCCCTGTTAAGATCTTTCCAACGACACCTCACAAAATGGAGTGCGTGAAAAAATAATTTATCCCTGAATTTAATGTATGAGTGAGCACCAGCATCGCAGTGTTTTCTTCTTTTTCAATTTTTTTTTTATTATAGAAGTTTCGTCAAGTTTCATAGATCCATGGATCAGAGAACTTGCTTCCGAATTCTCGTCCTAGATTTACTGAGTATTGAATTAATCTGAAATTCACGCTCCTATGGCCCGGCCGTTGAGCACTTAATTATTAAGTTATCCTACACTTAAACTTATTTTCAAAATTGAGGTTAGTCAATCGATAAGTGCTTTTAAATCTAGGTTTGAAATTGTATGTAGTCTGGTGAATCTGTGGATAGGAAACTGAAACACTATGTACACTACGCCAATTTTATTTTTATATGAATACTAGCCTAGTGTCGCGAATTAATCTGCGTGGAATAAGAAATAAAGTTTTAACTGCTTATGGTTTTACAAAATTTCAGAAATTTTATACAAAGTTTTATTCCTTATTTTCTCCTCTAAAGAATGATTTTTTTAAAAACGTTGAAACTGACATCTGAATTTCAACTCTTATTGATTTTATATTGCATTTAGCTTTAAAAATGACTGACTTCCAAACAAACTTCCACCATCATTTTACCCTTTTATAGGCCATGAATTTTGCAAAATCCTTTCTTAGTGCTCACGTACGCTAGAGCAGGTGGTCATAGGATTAAGTAAGTTAAATAATATGAAACAAATATTATTTTGTATCCTGAATTCCGTTATAATAAGTATTTTAAGATAGTTTGAACGAATTCAAAATTGCAAGAAACGAAATTTCAGGAACGCGTTAAGGTTTCAAGTTGAAATTACAACCAAATACTAAGGTCTACGGTCCACTTGAAGCTGTAAAAAAAAGAAGCTTCTAAGTCAACGCACTAAAAAAAATACGACCATTTTTGTCGCATATTTGGCATTCATAAATAAATCAAAACCTATGGGGTACTACACGTTGTCCTAAAACATCGCAAATGTAAGAAAAAAACCAAAATTTGTTCATTTTTAGTTATAACACATTAAAAATAGTAAAATTAATTAGGTCATGTTTAATGGCTCTAATGAGATAAAAAATTAAGTAACAACCACCATTAAACAGTCTCTGCACGCACTATTCGAAAACGTTTGGTGAATCGCAGTTATTTAGCAGAGTAACAAGGAAGGTATCCACGTTGACATTACGTCATAGGCAGACGGACATTTGCAAGGAAATATAAGTTATTATAGTTCAATATTTTGTATGTTTTAGATGCAATTGTTTATTTCTTTTTAGTTCTTAATGTTCTTGCAACCGGTTTTTTACACCATCAATTTTGTATGTAACACGAGCGGTACAGAAATTTCTAACTCGCATCAAAGCCTATTCCCCGTTCGGTTTTAAGATTTTAAATAGCGTCTCGTTGGTAATTTTCCTTTACCAACATAAATGCACAAAGCAAAGCAACATACAAATCATTGCTACAGTCATCAAAATCATCTTTGTCAAATCATATTATATTCCTGTTACTACAGTAGTCTTTTCTGTAGTATTTTTAACCGACTTCAAAAAAGAAGGAAGTTCTCAATTCAATTGTTGGTTTTTTTAATTACCTTTATATATTTAATTAATTTTTAAACTAAGGACCTAAGATCTCCGTCATTTATATGCCGATTGGAATTTTTTTACGTATAGGGAAGGATTAACCCACACACTGAGAGAAATGCGTGGTCTAGTCAGTAATGGTTAAACCGTAAGTACCAGTGTACGTACGTATCCCACTTAAATATGTATGCTGCATACGTGTTACGTAGACAACACCATGTCGACCAAAAATCCGAATAGACGCAACACCATTTTGCGTAATGGCATAACCGTACTACCATTTTTCCTGCGGGCTCCTACATCATCCGTAAGATACATCATTCTTAAGTACGTTCCTGCAGTTTTACTCTAATTACTACGTATTCAGCTGCATGCCGAGTACTGCAAAAACAATAACGTTATAATTAGTCTAGAATATTTGCGTGTCCCGGCAGATCCCTTTAAAATTTGAATTTCGATTAAAAAAAACTTAACGACCTTAATTATCGGTAAGTATAACGTTTCTTCAATGCAGTAAAAGGGCTCTAATGCTGTACATGACATTGCTAAGACTTGCGTTATATAACTGTCCGGTTTCACATGTATAATGTAATATGTCGAATAAAACGAAATAAGTCAACCTTTGCTTTATTCATTTTATGAACATTACTTCTTTAAGGATTGTGAATCATAGTATTACCATTGTCACAAGTTACAGATAATTTTCTGTAATGTGGCAACACACAAACGTTAGTTATAATACGTAAGCGGCGATTCCGCCAGTTGCACCAAGACTGGCTGGGAGATTTATACCTACTCCGTAAATTTAGACGGGTAAACAGCAAGTTTAACCCAACTTTAGGTTACACATCAGCTTCTTTACAGCTCATATAAACGTCAAAGCCGTTTGCTGAAACAACACAATCTATTTGTTTCTTCCAGTCTATATTGGACGATCAAACAGACAATACAGCACAAATAAACGGCAATGCAGTTAGTAGTACTAAGGCAAACTTGGCAATGTGCTCAGGCTATTCGAACGCAGCAAAACCGTTTGATCTGCCCATACTGACAGGAGTTAGATCTACTCCGGTAACTTGAATCGCCAAACAGTTAGTTTGACTTAATTTAACTGTGGTAACACATCTGCTTTGCCCCGCATCTAAACGTCAAAGCCGTTTGCTTAAACAACATAATCTATGTGTTCCATCTAGTCTATGTTGGACGATAATGTAATGGTTTGCTACTTAGGTAGATGCGACTGCTGGGTCTCCATTGCCTTTAGTAACTCATTGTATATTTACATGAAAGGTGTGTGATAAGGGGTGATGAAATGGAGTAGTCTGTAGAGGAGAACCATAGGTGCTTAAAGTTTTTTTTATATAAGTAAAGTTGCTGCTTTATAAGCCGCAAGTCCAGTCCCATATAGAAAGAAAGAAAGAAAAGAAAAATATTTATTTAGCACTCATTAACAATATGTACTTAAAAATAATAAAAAACTAAAAAATATCATAAAAATTAATTCACAGAATAATCCTTCAACTTGACAAAGTCAACGCTCCATCCAAACTACATCCAAAATCCTGAAGCTTTTCAGCTACAACTTCGAAATCGCTTCGAGTGTCTCGAGATTGCGAAAATGTGTTTAAATGACAGGCTAGTGGAAACGGTCCAAGCGGTTGGAGCTAAGTTCTTTAAAGCTCGCCGCAAACATAGAACACAAAAACCATCTAATCAGACTCTCAATCTCATGCAGGTAAGGCGCGAAATGAAATTGCAGTCTTCAGCGGATAAGATGGAAAGAATACACGCGGCTCAATAGACAGATTTCAGAAGCCATACGACGCGATATACGCTACTTTAACACATCACGTGTTGACGAGGCTATAGAGCGAAATAAAGGCTGGAAAGTGTTTTCCAAATATCTTTTTATTGGGCAACGGCAGTTGACGAATCTGATGACATTATATTGGTCCTGTTTTAGAACCCTTAAAATTAGCCTATCAGTAAACCATAATATAATCTGTGTGTGTCCATTTCAGGCCGTATTTTTTTAGCATGCAAATTTATTAAATTTTTTAATTCCGTACAATAAAACTACACTTAGTTCCTGTTCTAGCAACATGATTGATAGACTTCGTGGCTTTTATCACAATTATATGCATGTAATCTTGTATTGCTTATAATATAGCCATATATATATATATATACTATAGCCAAAAAACCATAATCGACTCCATTTCATAATGCTTGGCGTGATTGAACCACAAACATTCAAGCATTAAACACAAACGTGACATTTATTATATTAATAAAATATGTAAGTTGTTTGATTGCTGATGTTCACTATCTACTGTCTTAGATACATATAAGCAGAACTAAGCAGAAATAGACAACTACAGGTAGGTACTACAATTTTGTTGCTGTTTCGGGAAACTTTTAGATAGATCTGGTAACATTTTTTTTTCGCGTTTAGTGATAATAGTCTATGGGTTTAATCTTTCCTTGCTGTTGCTTCAAACCCGTAGGATTAGTTTCTCTTTAGCTTCAACAAACTTTGCGTGCATTTGAATACATATGAAATCAAAGAAAATTAGTGATAATTGCAGATCAAGATACCAAAGAAATGTTAGTTAAATGGGACTTAGAAGAAGAATTAACTGATATTATCTAAGGTGAGTCATTTCTTGTATTTTCGCAGTCTGGCTGCATTTCACTTAGTGCAAGATCCCAGGGCTTCCAGTCCAGACGGCACTTATTGGTTAGGGTGTGGATAAGAGGGCGCTTACGAAAAAAAAATAACTTATGAAGTAACAGACGGACCAACTTTCGTATGTTTATAATATTTATAGGATTATATTGACCCCTCTCTCTTACGGTTTACTCTGGTCGATGATATGTATATGCATGTATGTAACATTCCTAATTGAAGCAGTCAATATTCATCCCTCAGCAGTCAATATACCTGCATGTGTAATCTCTTAAGAGGGTTCCTGTAGTCCACTAGCGCCAGCAATGGATATTTTTAATTTTCTTTTTATACAAAGCGAATTTCAAAAATGTACTTTTACTGAAATATGAAACAAGGTATACTATTTTTAGGATGTATTGTTATGTCTCCAGAATATAACTCCGAGTCGTTGACAGCACTACTGCTGAAAGCGGACACTTTAATTAGATATGCTATCTACAACTCGCAGATATATTCTAGAAATAAAATAAACATGTCTGAAAACAGCTTATAACTTGTTTTATAATTCTGTAGAAGCAGCTTTTCGTAATTCGCTTTGCTAGTTGACCTTGGGAACCGTCTTAATAACTGAAGACCAAAAATAACACATTGTAATAAATCTAGTGCACCAGAGACAAGCGCACTATTACTGGTCATATAAGTGGACAAATGTTATAATTGCTGAGGGTTCCTTTTCTTGACATTAGGCCTGAGATGAAACCTAAAAATAGGTATAAATATTCTTATTTTATTAAAAATGTATGTGTTTGTAATTTTTTTTTAGAAAATTTGATCACATTTTATGTGCTTCGGCTTTTGAATGAAAGTTATTGAATGAAAAATAATAGGTTTAATAGTAATAGATAATTATAAATAGATATACAATATGTTGATGTTGATGTACGATTTCCAACGGTAAAACACTGCCTTTAATAATAGCATAATAGTTATCAAATATCTAATCATAAAACTGGCATTAGAACGTAGAAGAACTTCTAGAGATATAATAACCTACAAAAACCAAATCGATGAATATGTAACGGCGGCAGCAGGATTGTAAAGTATACTTCTAAATGAAAATCAATAATGTATTAATACATATGTACATATCTTACAAATATATTCAAAAACTTATATTTGTTGTTCCAGAACCTGTTGCTGAAAACGCAGCCACACTATTGTTACTACCATACCGCTTTCAACCCCCAAACTGCGTGATGCACTAAATGAAAGGCATCTTTATATTAATTTTGTATTAATAAAAATTGAATTTAAGAATACCAAATGTGTGTGTGTTGATTAAATGTGGTTTTAATTCTATATTGTGTTTTCTATTATTAATAAAAAATAAAGCCCTGTTTAAGTATTAATATCATTGTTCTGACAATACCACAATAAAGAAAAACTACGGTACTCTCAAGTTGCAGTGTTTACCACCATTACCGTAATGTAGTTACTACATTCACATATAGATACAGAATATCATGGTGCTACTACATTGCGGTAATGGCGGTACATACTGCAACTATAGAACATCATGGTGCTACTACATTGCGCTAATGACGGTACATACTACAACTATAGAATATAATGATAGTGCTACATTACGACAATGGTGATACATACTGAAACTACTGAATATCATGGTGCTACGACATTGTGCTAATGGCGGTAAATACTGCAACTTCAGAATATCATGGTGGTGCTACATTACGATAATGGTGATACATAATGAAACTACAGAATATCATGGAGCAACTACATTGTGGTAATGGAAATACATACTGCAACTACAGAATAATATAATGGTGGTGCTACATTGCGGTAATGTTGGCACATACTGCAACTACATAATATCATGCTGTTGTTACATTGCGGTAATGGCGGCACATACAGCAACTACAAAATATAATGGTGGTGCTACATTACGATAATGGTGGTACATACTGAAACTACATAATTTAATGTTGTTACTACATAACGGTAATTGTGGCTCATGCTGCAATTACAGAATATCATGATGATACTATATTACGGTAATGGTGGAACATACTGCAACTACAGAATTTAATGGTGGTGCTACATTACGATAATGGTGGAACATACGGCCAGTTCAGGACGTTATCAATGTGTACATAGCAACGGACGTGTGTTCCACCATTACGCCTCATACATTACCAAGCATGGTGTTACAACATGTAGTAATATTGATTCTGTTTCGCCATTATTTAAGTAAGCAGGACCATTATTTAAGGACTCCACCTCTAGTCTTTTTTCTCAGTGCAGAGAGTTTCCAATTTAAATTAGTAAGGATTGGTCCAAGAAAACCAGTTAGGTGAGTAAATATTTTCAAGTTGTGTCATTACGATTATTTAGACAAGCTTCTACTCGTCTCTATGTCTAGACTACCCATGTAAGTTTTAGAGTGGCGGAAGCACCACTGTGAATAAAATTAACAAAACAATATATGATAGAATTATCGCTCCGCATTTTAATACGTGCAAGCTAATATGACGCGCACTCTAGTTGTCAACTCGACATTCTAAGGCTGAGTGCACTGTGGCGCGTATTCAAAATCGTAACGCATCAGATTTGGTTCGCGATTTAAATTTGAATTGTACAGAATTTGACAGGAATTATTGGCCTTAAAATTCGCTTAAGCCATACGAGTTGGAGGCTATCAGTGAAAATAAAAAAAAACCCTTTATCAGTAAAACGCGTAGTGACAACATTTCTTCACCACGTTTCGACTATTGCGGCGATCTGCGTATTGTGTGGGGTTTAATATACTTAAGTGCATAGTATGCAAAAATTCCGTGCGGAAACATAACGCAACAAATCTGTAGCATAACACAGAAATCCGCATGCGATTCTATCTTGAAGTGTGCGCAAGTTCATTGTGAATGAATTTTGAAAAAAAAAAGTTAAGCATTTTACCGAAATGCACTGTAGGGCCTAACAATTTCGAAGACCATTATGCCATTTTATGCATTTGATATTGCAAGAAAAAACTGATTTTGATATTTAAATTTTTAGGGTTCCGTAGTTTAAACCGAATGTTATGTATTATAGTTAATCAATATAGTTTTGTCATATCTTGCCGTCGGTCCTTAAGCGATAGGTATGTATATATACTTACGTAGACAAAATATGTTAAAAAGCAATTTGAACCCTTATAATTTCGCAATATATTTTCAATCATTTGTTTTAATGATTCCGTAGAAATTACTTAAAAACTGAACTCTAATAGTTTTAGTTTCATATCCTATCCTTTCTTATATCATTCGTCCGCTTCACTAATATTGTGGTCTCGAAGACAAATCACAGAAAGTTCTAAGTTTCTTGAATGTTGTCTTTAAGGACCAACTGAAAAATTTAATTTGTTTGATAGGGAAACTAAAAATTAAAAAATAAATATTTTTCATGACCAAAACATAAACCGACTTCAAATCTACTAAAAGGTAAGAAATAAGCCCCTGAAGCAGACCTATTGACAAAACATACAGCTAGATTTCAAGGGGAATAAAATATTTAGCTAAATGTTTATTTTTTAGTGGATTTGAAGTCGGTTTATGTTTTTGATAAAAAAAATATTTTTATCGAATAATTTGGGGATGTGTAAATTAAATAGAAAACATCCTAGCAAAGCCCTTTGTATGAGTTAACAGTCCTAGAACAAATAAAATAAAATAAAATTCTATCGCATGAAGCCCATAGTTAATGATGTCGGTTCTTTAATTTAATTTCCCAACATTTTCCCTGAGCCAACGCCTCGTTATGCATGTGTGAATGCAAAAGTGCTGATGATCAGCGAGCTGAAATAATTCCGAGTGCCAATCTGACGTAGCTGGCTCTGGTCTGTTCAAGTTAGTGGTTCACTAAGCACAAAAGTTTTTATTTAAAAAAAAAAAAAGAATTGAACGCTATACATGTACATTTATTATTATTTAATGTTATATGACGAGCGTGAGTTTTAAGACCGTTTTTAGGTCCATTACCATTAGAGTTAGATAATCTTCTAGATAACTTTCGCAATACACAAATTATGTACCGGGAACCGAACCCAGAACCTTTGACACGCTAGCTTAATGTGCTACCGCTGCGCAACTTATTTTTCTACTAAAATATATTTATTATAAAAAAATTATAATTTTATTTTTTATCAATTAAAAGTGTGTAATAAATAAATAAAAAATATTTTGATTACTATAGTTTAAAATGTATAATTTATAGTAATATAATAAATGCAAAAGTGAGTTTGTTTATCCTCACCCCTACCTTCACGGCGCAACTGATGAGATAGAAATACTTCAGCACTTACTCTTTCCAAAAAAATTACAAGTTCCATCATGTATCTAATTTTACAATAAAAATATATTTATAAAACAATTTATACACATTTTTTTAAAATTCACCTTTTATATGGACACTAGAGGATACGCTATAAACAAGAACGTCACGTCACAGATGAGCAATTATTCTCTTCGTCAAGTGTCATACACGAGAAGCCATGATTCCGTCAATAATTGAATTGCAGCTCAAACACTGCAATTTCTCAGACAGCGCGGCGGCAAGTGTCTCTAGTACAAACGTAGGTAGAATTTAACGGCTTAGTGAATTATTATTAAATTTAATTAAGAATAAAAGATTTGGTTTAGATTTTTTCATCTTTATGAAACAACTCTTCCCCAGCATTTACCTGAAAAGGTAAAAGCTTCTATAACATTAGAATTTGTGCTGCTAATGTAGGTTTGCTATTTTACTTTCGTAGGTGCTCGCCCAGTGTGCCACTGGTCTTGGGCTTCAGAGGTGTGCCGCCGTCTGTAGTCGTAGTGTAGTAAAGTAACAGACTGACCGGCTTTGGCTATCGATCCACTGAATAGTGTCGTATCTATTGTATATTTTAATCTATATCGATAAATAGGTTTTATTATTATTATTGTGTGTTACGATAAAGTTATAGAAGGTTTGATATATTTTGTTATTCTTAGAGATTTTTTGATTTCCTGATTGGAGTTCAATAAATGGACCAAATACACAGGCTGCAGATTGTTTCGCATAAGGTTACATTAAAATTGTTTTATCTTTTTAGTTGGATAACAACGATTTTATTATCGCTGTCACTGCTGCTGTTGAGTAACTTTCAGGGCAGTCAGGGCTCTGGAGTTAATACAAATATAAAAAAATAACAACAGAAGACAGTTTATTCACCAGCCCTTTGAAATTGTGGTGTGTTACGAAATTATAAAGAAGTAGAGGGGATTCGTTGGTTCTGGCGCACTACCCCCAACCTCAACCCCTCGCCTAAAAAAAAGCTTTGACCACTCTCAATACATCGTTGGTTCTGGCGCACTACCCTCCAACCCCAACCCCTCGCCTAAAAACTTTTCTGCCCCCCGCACGACTCGCGCTTGACCACTCTCAAAACCACCCCTGTGTCTGGGGTGTGGCGACTCGCGCTTGACCACTCTCAAAACCACCCCTGTGTCTGGGGTGTGGCGACTCACGCTTGACCACTCTCAAAACCACCCCTGTGTCTGGGGTGTGGCGACTCGCGCTTGACCACTCTCAAAACCACCCCTGTGTCTGGGGTGTGGCGACTCGCGCTTGACCACTCTCAAAACCACCCCCTGTGTCTGGGATACGTCGACTCACGCTTGACCAGAACTACCACGTGACATCACTGTGGGTTCTGTGTAGTTTTGTTAAGTAGTTATATCATTATCGTAATGGGTCTATCGTATTTTTCCGTTTATTAGTTATTCTTATTTAATTACAATGTCGTGAGTGCGATAATGATGTTTGTGGTGACATTCCTAATACCTTTTTAATTATATTTGTACTTGTAAGATAAATCGTATATATATAGGATCCATAAACACTAGTCGATAGTATTCATTCGAGTTACAATTTATCATCAAGTGTGATACTGAGGCTGGTTCTATTTCCTTCAAAAAAAAGCTATGGAGGTATGTGTTTTTTTGCTTTATAATTCTTTATCTATATTTATTATATATTACAGACCCTCAAAACTATGTGTTTGTTTGAATGTCTATTACTTAAACCAATTTTGTTTAGGTTTTCACTTTAGGTAAATTTTTTATTCAAATTATTATACAAATATGTTTTTAAAGCATAGGCTTATTTTATTACAGAATTCAACATTTAACGTAATGGAAGAAAACACGTTCAAGCATTACTACTACGCTACATCGGATGATGAGCAATCAACTGAGAAGGCCTTAGAAACAACAAAGCTCAAACGGTCTCGTCGAAATAGTATCGACTCATTCTTTGAGGGGACCAATCAGAAGAAAAAGAAACTCAGCTCTACAGTGGCGAGATCTTCAAAAGATGGTATCCCTGGTGTCACATACTTGTCTACTAATAATGATGATGGGGCTCATGCTACACATTTGATAAAAATTGAGGTGTATGACCTCATAAAATTGAAAAAAGTACCAGTAGATGAACATTGGAAACACTCAGAAGTGAGGACCAAATATTATACGGATACAAAAGATGAAAAATATGAGCAAACGAAGGGTATCATATTTGATATCACGAAGCAAATAGCAGAAACCAATAACTGTAAAAAATACTTTTTTAAAAAGTAATCTCTAATAGCTAAATTAATTTATAAGAACCATCGTTACAAAATTTTATGAGTATCTAATTGATAAGTAACGAGCAACTATTAATTAACCATCAACTAATATAGTAATCACCTTATCGACTTGTATATATAAGAGAAAAATCGAACATTATATTTATTATTAATTCATCATTCACAAGCAAAGCTAAACTGGTTTATTTTAACCATGTCACTAGAAAGTTTTTTTTTTCAAAATGTTTTTGAAGAAGAAGAAAAAGAACTAATGAGAGCGTGTGAGAATTATGAAGATAATGCTCTGGAAAATCCGTATTATGACACTTCACTGTTTAACATCTGTAAAGAAGTTGAGGAAACATTCAGGTATACATTCTAACTATACTTATTTAAATTTTATGTTACATATTTGTGTTCTTATATTAAAATAAGCATGTTATACCTACAGAAAATCTTCAATTCAAGTCGGTCGAGGTTTGAAGAGACAAGCTGATATTAGTGTTGAAGATTTACAACAAGCATCGACGTCATCATCTTCCAATACAACACATAGACAGAACGTTATGTGTCAAATATGTGAATTACAGGTTATCTATATCTATATTTATTATATATTACAGACCCTCAAAACTATGTGTTTGTTTGAATGTCTATTACTTAAACCAATTTTGTTTAGGTTTTCACTTTAGGTAAATTTTTTATTCAAATTATTATACAAATATGTTTTTAAAGCATAGGCTTATTTTATTACAGAATTCAACATTTAACGTAATGGAAGAAAACACGTTCAAGCATTACTACTACGCTACATCGGATGATGAGCAATCAACTGAGAAGGCCTTAGAAACAACAAAGCTCAAACGGTCTCGTCGAAATAGTATCGACTCATTCTTTGAGGGGACCAATCAGAAGAAAAAGAAACTCAGCTCTACAGTGGCGAGATCTTCAAAAGATGGTATCCCTGGTGTCACATACTTGTCTACTAATAATGATGATGGGGCTCATGCTACACATTTGATAAAAATTGAGGTGTATGACCTCATAAAATTGAAAAAAGTACCAGTAGATGAACATTGGAAACACTCAGAAGTGAGGACCAAATATTATACGGATACAAAAGATGAAAAATATGAGCAAACGAAGGGTATCATATTTGATATCACGAAGCAAATAGCAGAAACCAATAACTGTAAAAAATACTTTTTTAAAAAGTAATCTCTAATAGCTAAATTAATTTATAAGAACCATCGTTACAAAATTTTATGAGTATCTAATTGATAAGTAACGAGCAACTATTAATTAACCATCAACTAATATAGTAATCACCTTATCGACTTGTATATATAAGAGAAAAATCGAACATTATATTTATTATTAATTCATCATTCACAAGCAAAGCTAAACTGGTTTATTTTAACCATGTCACTAGAAAGTTTTTTTTTTCAAAATGTTTTTGAAGAAGAAGAAAAAGAACTAATGAGAGCGTGTGAGAATTATGAAGATAATGCTCTGGAAAATCCGTATTATGACACTTCACTGTTTAACATCTGTAAAGAAGTTGAGGAAACATTCAGGTATACATTCTAACTATACTTATTTAAATTTTATGTTACATATTTGTGTTCTTATATTAAAATAAGCATGTTATACCTACAGAAAATCTTCAATTCAAGTCGGTCGAGGTTTGAAGAGACAAGCTGATATTAGTGTTGAAGATTTACAACAAGCATCGACGTCATCATCTTCCAATACAACACATAGACAGAACGTTATGTGTCAAATATGTGAATTACAGGTTAGCCAAAGGTTCTATGCTCAGCACTTACGATCTAAGGAACACAAAGAAAAATGTCTTATTCATAATCATAATTTACATAATGTCTCTGTTATATCAGTTGCTTTTGGGTCTCGGGTCTTAACGTATAGAATTGTATCACCTAAAGCTAATGAGTCACTTAAAATACAAACTCCTGAAGTATTCATAGCATCAATTAAAGAGTCGATACTATTTCTTATTCAGGAATGTTTAAAAGAGTTAACTATTGTTAAAGTTAATTTTATTATTCATGCAGATTTTGAACAGGAAACAAAAGATTTAAAAAATTCTTTCGATTTTCAAACAAAAAATTGGACTATTTCTTTAGGGGACGAATTAGAAAATTATTTAGAAACTTTAAGCGAAGACATTAAAAATAAAATGAGTGATTTCGAAGCAAAAGATAGTGGATGGAAGATTCAGTTCTTAGAAATGAATGTTAATAAGTTCAATCCCTTACGAGGGTCTTCGTTTATTGAATTACCTTTAGATATTAAGCGTAAAAAAGCAGTCATAAATGTAAAAAATAACGATCAACAATGTTTTAAGTGGGCTTTATTATCTGCACTATATCCTGTGAATAAAAGTTCTGAAAGGGTATCATCATACTTGAGGAATCAAAATAGACTAAAGTTTAATAATATACAGTTCCCAATCAAATTATCGGATATACCCAAGGTAGAAAAACAGAATAACATTAGTATCAATGTTTTCGGATTAGAATTTAACAAAGAAAAAAAATGTAATACCATCGTTGGACCATTATATTTTACTAAATGTCGTAAAGAATTACACATTAACTTATTATTTTTAAACAATGGTTCAAATGGTCATTATTGTTTTATAAAAAATTTATCACGCTTGGTAAGTAAACAAATAACGAATCGAAATAATGCTATTCATATCTGTGATGGTTGCCTTCTATATTTTAAATCTAAAGTTAATTTAATTAATCACCAAAAACATGACTGTGCTCATATTGTTACTGAATTACCAGGAATTCATAAAAAAGGAAAAGATTGGTTTAATCGGGAAACAAATAATGATGAAATCTATTTTGATAAGTTTCAAAGAAAATTAAAATTACCTTTTGTAATATATGCAGACTTTGAAGCTCTTTTAAAACCCGTCACCTCATGTGACCCTGATCCATCGAAGTCATATACAAAAACAATACATGAACATGAAGTTTATAGTTATGGATACTATATAAAATGTTCGTATGATGATAAGCTGTCTACATACAGAACATACACAGGGCCTAATTGTGCAAAAATGTTTATGGAAAGCATTTACAAAGATATTAGCAATATACATAGGATAAATTGTTTTCAAAAATGTCCACTTCCATTAACTAACGAAGAGAAGGAATCTATTAGACAATCGCAATTATGTTATATTTGTAAAGGGCTATTGGGTGATGACATCACAGTAGACTATGATTGGAATACTGGTAATTTTAGAGGTGTTGCTCACGAATTATGTAGTTCAAAGTATCGTGTTCCCTTTTTCATTCCCATTCTATTTCATAATCTAAGTAATTATGATGCTCATTTTATTGTTCATGCTTTGAATTTTAAAGATGGAGAAATAGATATCATTCCGCAAAATAAGGAAAAATATATTTCATTCTCAAAAAACTTAAAATAAGAGGTCATTTAGTACATTTGCGGTTTTTAGATTCCTTTAAATTCATGGCCAGTAGTTTAGATAGTTTAGCTAAAAATCTAAAAAAAGATCAATTTATAGAATTAAGAAAACAATTTCCAAACGAAAATGATTTTAATAAACTTATTAGGAAAGGTGTTTTTCCTTATGAATTTGTTAATTCTTATGAATCCTTAAAAGTTACAACTCTTCCAGATCAAGACGCTTTCTTTAACTCTTTAAGTAATACCAGTGTCTCAGATGATGATTATAAACATGCTCAAAATGTTTGGGTCCAATTTAAATGTAAAAATATGTTGGACTATTCCAATCTATACTTAAGAACTGATGTAATGTTACTCACTGATATTTTTGAAAACTTTAGAGAAATTTGTATCAAAACATATGAACTCGACCCTGTACAATATTATACCCTTCCAGGATTAAGCTGGGATGCAATGCTAAAATGTACTAACATAACACTGGAATTATTGAAAGACTTTGATAAAATAGCATTCGTAAAGTCTGGTATAAGAGGTGGTATTTCACAGTGTTCTAACAGATATGGAAAGGCAAATAACGAGTACATGGGTGATTACAAAGATAACTTACCAAAATCTTACTTAATGTATTTTGATGCAAACAATCTCTATGGTTGGGCAATGTCTCAGTATTTGCCTGTAAGAGATTTTAAATGGGTTAACCCGAACATAGACTTCAATATATCAGATTCATCAGATATTGGATACATACTGGAAGTTGATCTTGAATACCCTGAAAATTTACATGATCTTCATTCAGACTTACCTTTATGCCCTGAAAACATTGTAATCGGTAACAGTAAAGATAAAAAATTAGTACCAAATTTATATAACAAAACTAAATATATTATTCACTATAGAAATCTGAAGCAATGTTTACAACTTGGTATGAAATTAATTAGATTCATAGAGTTTTACAGTTTGAGCAAAGTCCTTGGTTGAAGAAATATATAGATTTAAATACACAACTAAGAACTTTAGCTAAAAGTGACTTTGAAAAAGATTTTTATAAACTTATGAATAATGCAGTCTTTGGTAAAACTATGGAAAATGTTGAAAAACGTGTTAATGTGAAATTGTTAACCCATTGGGAAAACCGTGGAAAAATTCAAGGTGCACAAAGTTTAATTGCTCGCCCTGAGTTTCATAGTCTATCTATATTCTCCGAGTCTTTAATTGCTGTACAATTACAAAAGACTAAGGTATATTTCAATAAACCATTTGTTTTAGGATTTTGTATATTAGAAATATCAAAAACATTGATGTATAACTTTCATTATAATTACATGAAAAGAAAATACAATAATAGTGTCAAGTTATTATACACTGATACGGATAGCTTAGTTTACCATGTATTTACAGATAATTTTTATAATGATATAAAATCTGACTTAAAATGTTTTTTCGATACTTCAGACTATCCTAGTGATAATGTTTATGGTTTCCCACTTTTAAATAAAAAGAAACTTGGATATTTTAAGGATGAGAACAATGGTAAAGTATTTCGGGAGTTTGTAGGACTTCGATCAAAAATGTATGCAATGGACATTGAAAGTAAGGTTATTGCTAAAGCTAAAGGTGTAAATAAAAGTGTGACAAAAAAAATGAATTTGGAAAATTATAAGTTGTGTCTATTTAATAAAAATGTAAATGTTTCACAAATGTGTAGGATTCGAAGTGTGAAACATACTATTTTTACACAACAAATTAATAAAACTTGTCTATCCTGTAATGACACCAAGAGATATATTTTACCTAATTCAACAGATACATATGCTTGGGGTCATTTTAAGATTAACTTATAGTTTTGAAATAATAATAATATAGAGTATTAATTGTATCTGGTTTATGTGTGTTTAAAAAATGTAAGGTAATAACTATTATTAAGTAACCTAATGATTGTAATTTTTTTTTTTATTATTAATTATATTGTTTTTAATATATAAGTGTTTGTTTTTATTGCTTTCCTCCATATGAATTTGAACATTTTCAAAGAGAACACACATTAAAAATAATTATGATTCATTTTTATCATCCCTTTACAGTAATTGTAGCTGGCCCTAGTGGATGTGGTAAATCAGTTTTTGTTAAAAATTTTGTGAAACATGCTAATGAGATTTGCAATCAACATTTTTCTAATATTATGTGGTGTTATAATGAAATGCAACCGTTATACAACTTGAACAATGTTAATTATTACCAAGGTATTCCTGACCTCAGTATGTTTGATGGAGAACAACCACAACTAATAATAATCGATGACCTCATGCGAGAGTCTGATGGTCGTGTTGTTGACATATTCACAAAGGGTAGTCATCATAGAAACATTAGTGTTTTCTATATTACACAAAATATATTCCATCAAGGTAAAGGACAGAGAGATATTTCTTTAAACTCTAGTTATATAGTCTACTTTAAAAATCCACGAGATAAAACACAAATTCGTTACTTAGCACGTCAAGTCTCACCTGAAAACATCAAATTTTTGGAAGATGCCTACAAAGATGCTACTAGTGAACCTCATGGCTACCTAATGATAGATTTAAAACAGGACACAATTGATATGTGTCGATTTAAAACGAGAATATTTCCTTCTGACCATAACTGCATTGTATATATACCTAAAAAAGGATTTAAATACAGCAAACATAATGAAATTCCAATCATTCATAAATAATGCATTCAAGAGTGACTACACATCAAGAACTTTTAAAATCGTTGCATGTATTGAAACCAAGACATAGAAAAGCTTTACTTAAATCTTGTAGTAAAGAAGAAATAAATTTTATTTGTGAGTGTATTTACAACGTATTACAGGGTAAAATACCCGTCAAGGAAAATGATAAAAACAAATTAAAAAAATATAAAAATATATTGAGAAAGTTGGTTTGTAAAGGAAGAAATCTACTAAGAAAAAACGTAATTATTCAAAGGGGTGGTGCCTTTTTACCTATTATTTTAGGATCTGTTCTAAGTGCCTTGGTGAGTTCAATTTTAAAACCTTAGCAGGAAAATAAAAGCAGAAATGGAACATGCTAAAAAAATGATTCTAATTGAACCTAATTTGATAGAAAAAATTAAAAAGGAAAATGAAACACAAAGCGCTTTAAATACTTTATCCCGTTTAGATGGTGAAATGAAAGATATTTTAAATAGTAATGTAGAAGATAGAGAAAAATGGATTTTGTATTTACAAACACTACAAAGGTATTTACATTTTACTGAAGTAGAACGACGACCATATCAAATACCAATTATAACCAAAACAGAAAGTTCGCCTAATTATAAAGATACTGATGTCATTAAGGAAACAGTCCTTGACACTGAGCAGGTATCAAACATAAAATCAAAAACCATAAATGATACTGACTTAACCCCATTTTATTCAAAGCAACAACTCTTGAAATTGATTCCTAAGACGTATATAAAACGAGGTGAATTACTAATAGAATCAATTTTTTCAAATAAAAATAAGGTAGATTGGGATACCAATGGAACTGTTAGTATCAATAATATGAAAATACCAGGGAGTAACATTATAGACCTGGTGAATGATACACTAAGACCACTTAAACACAGTGATCCAATTGGGTGGCAAGAGTTTGCATCAGCATTAAAAGAAATTAAAATACCATTAACTTATATTGGAAATCCAAAAAGACTAGAATATATTAATAAACTTTACTTAGGTGATATAAAAGAAGAAATTCCACTTAACAAATTGCAATCAGATAATAGTTTTACTCCTACTAAGACTCATTTTAACAAAATCAAGAAAAAAATAGACTGGGAAAAATGGACACCCTATTAGAAATAAATCAGATTTACTATGATGTTTCTCATCCTGCTGGATATGGAGGTGTTAACAAACTCATCAACTCGTTAAAGGGAAAAATGACAGCAAAACAAGTGAAAAATTGGTTGCAAGAACAAGAAACTTACACATTACATAAACCTGTAAGAAATAGATTTCCTAGAAATAAGTACATTTTATCTAATTATAATGACTTGTGGCAGGTGGATTTAAGTGATATGCGCACTTATTCTGAATATAATGATGGTTTTAAATATATTCTGTGTGTTATTGATGTATTTAGTAAATATGCATTTGCTAGATATTTAAAAAAAAAGAACTCTATAACTATAAAAGAATGCTTTGAAAGTATATTTAATGAGTCAAAATCCTTACCTAACCACATTCAGTCAGATAAGGGAACTGAATTTGTTTCTAAGGATGTGCAAAAATATTTTAAAAGTAAAGGTATAAACTATTACACCACTAACAATCCTGATATAAAAGCTAGTATCGTGGAACGCTTTCAAAGAACATTAAAGACAAAAATGTGGCGGTATTTCACACATCATAACACATATAGATATGTTGATATTTTAAAAGATTTGATTTATTCTTATAATCATAGCTATCATTCAAGTATAAAAATGTGTCCCAAAGATGTTAACTCAGAAAATATTATGACTGTTTGGAATAATTTATATGATAGAGATAAAGGGCAAAAGGCTATTCTAAACAGGTTTAAAGAAGGTGATTATGTTAGGATAACAAAACATAAACACATATTTCAAAAAGGATACGAGAGCAACTGGAGTGATGAAATATTTGTTATTACTTCAGTTATAAGAAGATCACCTTGGGTAGTTTATACGTTAAAAGATCTTCAAAATGAACCCATTACAGGTACATTTTATGAAAAAGAATTACAAAAAGTAATATACAACCCCACTCTCCCACATAAAATAGATAAAATACTCCACACTCGTTATTTTGGAAATAGAAAGCAAGTACTAGTGAAGTGGAAAGGTTATCCAAACAAATTTAATACTTGGGTATCATTAAAAGAGTAATAGTTCAATGGAATATTTTCCGAGTAATACCACTACAAATTTTTCAACAAAACTTCCAAAACCTATAAAATTAGAAGGACAGTGGTCTGTTGGAGTTGTAGAATTTCAATACCCATGTAGTATGTTTACAGTTCAAGAGGGTGAAAATATAATGTATATTACTAAGAAAATGATAGTACCTTTGGATAAATCAATATCATCAGTCATTTATAAAAATCATATACCTGCAACCAATTATGATAATATTGATAACATTTTAAAAGCCTTAAACCTAAAAGAAAACTGTCGCTTTCATTATGATAAAGTTTCCCAGATGGTCTCTGTTCAAATTAACGATAAAAATATATCATCTTTAACGTTATCATCAAAGTTAAGTATTCAACTTGGCTTTGAACCAAAAACTAATTTAATAACAAAAAATGTTGGAAGATACCCACCCAATTTACATTTAGGATTACCTTCTCAATTATTTGTTTACTGTGATATAATTGATCCGCAAATAGTTGGAGATGTTATGACACCATTGTTAAGAATAATACCTTTAGACCCCGAGAAATATATCTATGGTGCTTATAAGATGCATGTATTTTCACCACCCCACTACTTACCAGTTATGCGAAGAGAATTTGATACAATTGAAATAGATATAAGAACAAACACTGGTAATAAAATACCATTTCAATTTGGGACCGCATATGTTAAACTACACTTTAAGCGATTATAATGCATAATAACAGTATTTGTCCCTATGAGCAATACTATTCACACCAAGCAGGATCAGGAATTGGTGTAATTTATAAAGGTGTACCACATCAACGTGGTCATGGAATAGGAAGCTTTTTAGGAGGCCTGTTTCGATCAGTACTACCTTTATTATCAAGTGGGGCAAGAGTAATTGGTAAAGAGGCTCTTAATGCTGGAGTGGGATTATTAAGCGATATGATAAGCCAGAAACCAATGAATGAATCTGTGCAAACACGGTTAAAAGATGTAAGTAGTAATTTAAAACGAAGAGCAGATGATAAAATTGAAAGACTAATGAATGGATCAGGTTATATAACGAAACGTCAACGTCGGTTTCATTCCATTCCGTCAACAGCTTTGAAAGAGTTGAGAGCTAGAAAGTATAAAATTAATAGAAATACTAAAGATATATTTTCAAACAAATAATGTCATTCTTGCATAATCATTCATGTGAATGTATAAAATCGGAATTGGATTTATTTGCTTTACCAACAACTCAGACAAGTATTGAAAATGGACAATGGATACACTACAAACCTATATCATCCCTTACAGACGATGGACCAATTGAATTTCAAATTCCTGGTACGGGGGATGATTATATCGATTTGTCTCATACATTACTACATTTAAAAGTTAAAATTCGAAACCAAGATGGCACCAACTTAGCTGCTGCTACAGTAGTAGCCCCAACTAATAACTGGTTACACTCACTGTTCAATCAACTCGATGTGTATTTAAATCAAAAACTAGTATCTCCACCAAACAACACTTATGCTTATAGGGCATTTATAGAAACTTTATTAAACTATGGTCCAGCAGCTAAACAATCTCATCTGACTTGTGGACTATGGTATGAAGACACAGCTGGAAAAATGAATTCACTAGATGATTCTAATGATGGATTTAAAAAAAGGAATCAATTTGTACGTGAGAGTAAAGAGGTAGAAATGGTAGGACATTTGCATGGGGATTTGTTTAATCAAGAAAAGTTTCTGATAAATGGTGTTGAAATTAGTCTTAAACTAGTACGATCAAGAGAAAGTTTTAATCTTATGGCTGGTGCAGATGCTAAACTGAAAGTTACTTTTACTGACGCTACACTGACGTTCGTAGAG
The DNA here is from genome assembly GCA_946406115.1 of Apoda limacodes. NCBI lineage: Eukaryota > Metazoa > Arthropoda > Insecta > Lepidoptera > Limacodidae > Apoda > Apoda limacodes. The sequence goes on from OX291540.1 coordinate 48,792,313, forward strand.
CAAAAATTAGTCCAAGTGTATTATTAGCACATCAAAAAGTTTTAAGTGCAACGACCGCTAAGTATCCTATAACCAGAGCTGAAGTCAAAGTGCTCACAATACCTTCAGGAGTTCAGGGAAAACGCTTGATAACATATTTATTGGTCAAGTTCCAAAAAGGTGTATAATAGGTTTTGTAAACAATGCTGCTTTTAATGGAAGTTTTAACAGAAACCCTTTTTAACTTTGAAAACTATGGAATAAATACATTTAGTTTGTATATAGATGGCCAACAAATACCATCAAAAGCTTTACAACCAATGTTTCACAACAATATATTTACCACAGCTTACCATACACTATTTTCCGGGTCAGGTATTCACTTTTTGAATGATGGTAATGCTATTTCTAGGGAACAATATGCAAATGGATATTGTTTGATGGCATTTGATTTAACTCCAGACTTATCAGCTAGTTCTACGTCTCATTGGAATCTTATTAGACATGGAAGCGTAAGACTGGAAGTTCGTTTTGAAGCAGCACTCATACAAACAATAAACTGTATAGTGTATGCTGAATTTGATAATGTTATTGAAATAGATAAAAATCGTAATGTTTCAGTAGATTACAGTAGCTAAAAATATAATAAATAATTAGAACTCAATGAAAGGACTTATTATACTTTTGACATTCATAATATCAACATTTTGAAATGAATACTTTAGATATTCAAAAATGTTTAAAGATAATTTCTCCGAAAATTAAACTAAATGTATTTGCTGCAAATAGATTACCAGTACTCATGCACCTACCTGCTTTTCTCATTAGTAATTTAGATGTTGACAATCAACCTGGATCGCATTGGGTGGGAATAAATATTAATAAAAATGGATTAGGTGAATACTTTGATTCTTATGGTCGTAAACCTAGTAGACATCATTTATATTTCTTAAATAAGAATACTAAGATATGGAGTTACAATAATAAAAGAGTTCAAAATGACTTTACAACTGTTTGTGGGGAATATTGTCTTGTTTATTTGTATTTTAAGTTTCATGGTAAATCAATGATTGATTTTGTAAACCACTTTAGTAATAACACTCTATGTAATGATATTTTATTATATGATATGTTTAAAACAATTTTTGATAATAAAACTTTTTAAAATAAAAAAATGTTTTTTTCTTATGTGTGTGTTTGTGTAATTAGTGGTTAAAAAACAAAAAAATATTTTTTATTTATATCATTTATTCATAATAAAACTCAAACATAATACAATTTGATTCAAAGTTGATTTCGAGTAATACTGAAGCTGGTTCTTATAAATTAATTTAGCTATTAGAGATTACTTTTTAAAAAAGTATTTTTTACAGTTATTGGTTTCTGCTATTTGCTTCGTGATATCAAATATGATACCCTTCGTTTGCTCATATTTTTCATCTTTTGTATCCGTATAATATTTGGTCCTCACTTCTGAGTGTTTCCAATGTTCATCTACTGGTACTTTTTTCAATTTTATGAGGTCATACACCTCAATTTTTATCAAATGTGTAGCATGAGCCCCATCATCATTATTAGTAGACAAGTATGTGACACCAGGGATACCATCTTTTGAAGATCTCGCCACTGTAGAGCTGAGTTTCTTTTTCTTCTGATTGGTCCCCTCAAAGAATGAGTCGATACTATTTCGACGAGACCGTTTGAGCTTTGTTGTTTCTAAGGCCTTCTCAGTTGATTGCTCATCATCCGATGTAGTGTAGTAGTAATGCTTGAACGTGTTTTCTTCCATTACGTTAAATGTTGAATTCTGTAATAAAATAAGCCTATGCTTTAAAAACATATTTGTATAATAATTTGAATAAAAAATTTACCTAAAGTGAAAACCTAAACAAAATTGGTTTAAGTAATAGACATTCAAACAAACACATAGTTTTGAGGGTCTGTAATATATAATAAATATAGATAAAGAATTATAAAGCAAAAAAACACATACCTCCATAGCTTTTTTTTGAAGGAAATAGAACCAGCCTCAGTATCACACTTGATGATAAATTGTAACTCGAATGAATACTATCGACTAGTGTTTATGGATCCTATATATATACGATTTATCTTACAAGTACAAATATAATTAAAAAGGTATTAGGAATGTCACCACAAACATCATTATCGCACTCACGACATTGTAATTAAATAAGAATAACTAATAAACGGAAAAATACGATAGACCCATTACGATAATGATATAACTACTTAACAAAACTACACAGAACCCACAGTGATGTCACGTGGTAGTTCTGGTCAAGCGTGAGTCGACGTATCCCAGACACAGGGGGTGGTTTTGAGAGTGGTCAAGCGCGAGTCGCCACACCCCAGACACAGGGGTGGTTTTGAGAGTGGTCAAGCGCGAGTCGCCACACCCCAGACACAGGGGTGGTTTTGAGAGTGGTCAAGCGTGAGTCGCCACACCCCAGACACAGGGGTGGTTTTGAGAGTGGTCAAGCGCGAGTCGCCACACCCCAGACACAGGGGTGGTTTTGAGAGTGGTCAAGCGCGAGTCGTGCGGGGGGCAGAAAAGTTTTAAGGCGAGGGGTTGGGGTTGGAGGGTAGTGCGCCAGAACCAACGATGTATTGAGAGTGGTCAAGCGCGAGTCGTACAAAGCAGGAAAAAGTTGGTGAGCTTTTTTTTAGGCGAGGGGTTGAGGTTGGGGGTAGTGCGCCAGAACCAACGAATCCCCTCTACTTAAAGATGACACCGCTACTGTCCACAGAGTCACTGTCGCATAAGAGTAGTCCCAGCAATAGGGGTAAGATTAATTGAAAACAAAACGATTTTAAATAGTACTCAAAATTAATGTGGAAAAAATACTATCGATATATCCTAAGCTATAAAACATCTCTAGCAAGCTTTGCATCGTACTTATATTTTGATAATTAAATTTTTGTGCGAGCTTATTTTTCATGAAAATATTACTTTTGTGGCTGGTTTATGAATGAGATTATTTTCGCTTGATTCTATTAAACTTTGTGCTTTAGATGCACTCGTTGGTGAAGAAAATAGGAAAGCTCAACAAACGCTGTTCATGTAAACATGTAGCTTGTCTGTCTGCGATTCTAATTTAACTAGGATATCCTAGCTCGATTACATTCAGTTAGTTACACTGCCGTGTCAAACCAATACACTGTTTTAACAAAATTAGTATTTTGAGAAAATGAGATCTACGGATTTTAATGTTTTTATGGTGATTTAAATATTTAGATAGGCGCTAAAAACTTACTTTAATCGAATGATAATATCATAGTATGAGCCTAAATGGTTAAAATCCGTAGATAACAAAATATTAATTTTTAAATTTTTAAGTGTAATTTTGTTGTAATATTGCGATGAATATATTTTATGTGATAACTATAGAAATAATATACTTTATCTAAACGTACCTATATAGTTAGTCACTTGTATAATTCAGAATACCATTACTTGATATCTCAACTGTACCTAATCTGCTGAGTTTTAATCAGGAGAAAATAGATCCTGTTTAAACTATATTCTCTATTCTTCTCCTACTATTCCCGTCTTGAAGCAGAGAGTCTACAGGATATTATATAATAGTCAGAGAGAGAGAGTCCCCTGTTAACTTAGACTTCAATTCCTCTTTCCATATAACTATAATTTTAAAAGCGAGTTCTATCAGGCTCTGTTTTGTGTGATGAAGCTAGATGATGACTGATGATATTTCAGGCGATGGCGTGGTATAGGCATACAAATTCTTGATAAACAGTCAGGTCTGGGTTTGTTTCACAATTTTGTTAGTTTGATTTAGTAGGGTTTGTTGCCTTGTTAGGTATAGCAATGGTATGTGGCTCAGAGTTATATATGTAGCTGATCTTTCTCTTGGTATTAATCTAGTCAGAGACAAACTATTCTCAAGCGAAGTAAATTAAACTAAGACCAACTGTACACTGTCCAACAGTTTTTCCAGTTTTTTGCTTATCCGACTGGGGTGAGAACAGTATGACAATATGCGGGGGAGGGTCACACCGAGATATTTTGAATGTTGAGTTAAAGGGTTTGACCGATAAAGCCGACTACCGCGCTATAGGCGCTGTTAAAGCGGAAGGCTAAAGTTTTGGGTTTGAAACAACTCGCCATTTTTGTTATATGAGATTCTGTATGAATACTAGTGCATAAAGGCAATATCGTACTAGGCAGGTTATGTTTAAGGTTAAGTTAAAAAAAATTGGTGCCACTGTCGATCCGTGCGGAAGGATATACTTTTTCCTAATTTTCGACTAGTACTCATTTGAGCATTATGAGTATTGCATAGCTTTTATTTTTGTTAACTCAAAAGTTGGAGATAGTTTATATCTTGCTAATATATCCAAGAAAAACCGGCCAAGTGTGTGTCTAGCTCGCGCACTTATTATATTTTGATAGTTCTTCCATTATTAGATCAACAAGTCTCACAGGTTTATGATCAGTTTTTAGATTTTTTCCTAAGTTTGTTCTATAATATCTTGCTTCTTAAATAAATTCACGATTCAAGGTCAATAAGGAAATACTCGTTCCCCTTAGGTTTTAATTTTAATCGTATCACAATATGCGACAAATAATGTCGGCCGTAATTTTTTATTGCGTTGACTTAAATGCCTAATTTCATCTTGATACCTTCACGCGTTCCTGAGAAAAGGGTCCTGACAGTCAGACAGGCATACAACAAAGTGATCTTATAAGGGTTTCTTTTTTCCTTACAGAACCCTTAAATGACCGTCAGCCATTTTCAACACATTGGCCCAGACTCCCAGGGTTTGAAGTTGCTCGATTGCAATTGCATTTTTTTTCTAAATTTTTGAAAAATTTTCAACAAGTAAATGCGTTATTTTTAGGTTTCAAGTATACTTCCAAAAAGTTTCATTGTGTAGACAATATTCTTTACACTACTCATGCTCTGAAAGAACCTTCATGCATGATCACAAATAGGGTTGAAAGTACGTGTTTGCAGAGAAAAAAAAAACTGCACTTTCTATTTAAAAGCTGACGAAATAATTAAATAGCTTCTTTTTATCTGGTACAGTGCCATCTATGATTATAAAAGCGAACCAATTTCACTTTGATAAAAATAACTCACTATTTATAAACAACAGAAAACATAACCATAGCTTGTAATTATTCGGTACAGCGCCATCTATGTTTATAAAAGTTAATTACTATTTGTTAAGTAAATGAAAACTTTAATTAATTATATTTTATTATCCTCGCATTTGTAGTGTAAAGCACTATGTATCAATCGGGATGAAAGACGATTCCCACACTCACGATATTCCTGAAATTTGATTTGCAAAAGAATCCAAAGGTTATTGATAAGCTTTATTGTTTTTCTACTGCACTTTTTATTGATTGTAAAAAGCGTCATCCTGTAATCCTATCACTTGTGCTTTTTTGTTGTTGCTATGTTTCGTTTCAGCTAGAGAGATAATTTTTTTTGATGCGTTGCGTTTCAAGTTTTTGAAACACATTGCAGTGACTATTCTAACAAATCTTATATAATTTACGGCTCCTGGCAGGATTTAAACGAGGAATTTATAACATAACTGTGACAAAAGCGACCAACTAAACTTTTTGGAAATTCAATTTTGGGAGAACAGACCAACGGAACTAAATGATGTTTAAGTTGACTATTGGGAAAACTTAGAAGTATTTTCCCTGTGTGTGAAAGAGGGGCAACAACAGTAAACTCCTGTGATATAAATCTAAATTCTGGGTTACATTCTTATCTCTACATTAAAATCCGGCCAAGTGCGAGTCGAACGCGGATCGAGGGTTCCGTTACTACCACCATTTACGAAATTTTAAACACAAACAAATACAAAAAATGGGCGCGCTAAGCGGTCACCCATCCAATAACTGACCAAGCCCGACGTTGCTTAACTTTTAATATCGTTTCAAACAAACAAATATGTTACTGTTTCGCTTGTGTGATTTAAGATGGTAAATGGCTCGGGCCCGTCTCACACTTGGCCTTTTTTATAATTTTTTGAGCTTACACACACTATGATCATTGCAAAATTATATGTGTTACTGTTTTGACGATAGAATAACTAGTTTATAAGTTTGTGCCCTGTATCGCCAAACGCAGCGCCTGAATTCGAAAGGAAATATTGTTATTAATTTAGTAAGTGTAAGTATTCAGAATGTTATCATTTGATATTTCTGTAACGTTACATGGTTCATACCTTATATTTAATCTTCATCTAGGTACCTTTTGATATCACCGTGTACCGTTGAATTTCACTCTGAATAAATAGTGGTACAAGGTGTACTGGCATTGAAATCAACTTATAATGATGGAGTTCATTAATCCATGTATAAAAGGGATGTTAATGGTAAACGTGTGGTACAAAGAGAAAGATCACTGTATCTTTAACACACGTGCGAGAGTTTTGTAGGATTTTGTCAAGCCAAGAAACTGTTACAGCGCTTAGTCTTTTTAGACTAGCTCCGCCGTCTTTACATGGATTTTTATGAAATTTTACAAAAAGGTATCTTATATAAACCACCATACACTTTTCTACAGAAATAAAAAAAAAAAACTTTTTTTAAGTGTAGACATATTACCTTACTGAGGAATTGATTTTTTTTTGCGCGCACCCTATTGTGTAGGGTGTCGTTGGATAGGTTTTTAAAAATACAATCGAGATATTAAAATTTTTTTTCTGAAAAAAAATAACGATAAAAGAGAGCTCGAGAGTTTTTACGTAGTGGATACGAAACTTTCAGTGTGTTAATCCGACTCACGCTTATTTAAGTTGCTATGTCTTTGTGCAATAAGCTGTCCCCAGTACAAATATTATTGAAACCTGCTCAGCGATTCTGCCAAATCCTCCTATCTTTTGAAGTCGGTTAAAAAGGGTTAAATTTTTCATTCAATCAATTTAAACCTTCTCATATTTCACCTTTTAAAAGTGGAAGTCCTTCCTAAGGGAATTTCATTTTAAATTTTATCAACATTGGCTCAGCGGTTCTACTCACACTTGACGCTTTTTAGGGTTCCGTACACCGCACCTGAAACACCTATTTCATTTATACAGTCAGTCATCACCTTTGAATGACAAATCATTATATAAGTCCAAATTACTTCAATTTCACTCTTCTGATTTGGTTAAACTTACGAAAAATGGGACACTGGACTTTGTTTATTATTGTAAACGTGAATAAAATCAGCACACTATCCACTTACCTAATGTTTTTGTTAGGTGTGTGTGTGTACAATATAAATATCCTTTCCCTCCTACACAGAAAAGCCTGATTGCTTTCGCTGCACTTTGAGTTGTTTTGTTGCTTTTAACTGAGTTGCCATATTTAAATTTCAGTACTTATTTCACTTTATGTCTATTTCTTTTCCTGCGCTGTGGGATTACCTGAAAAATTATATCATACTGGTAGTAGTTAAGTTACTACTTACATAAATAACGTAACAAAAATATGAAAAGGAAATTTAAATCTATATTAAATATCGATGCTAAGTTATTTACTTACCAGTTATCTGCCTCATAAACTTTGAGTTAATTAAACAAATTATTTGGAAATAAGTAGTTTTCATAAAAATATATTAATATATCACATTTTTGGCAACCTATAAATTATCTAATACAGCTAGGTAATTCATTCCATTTCCAATTTAATTTGTTAATTTCATTTCATACTTAATACTTATTTTCGTTACCTTCTACACTCATTCAAAAGCCTTAGTCTTTTTAGCCTTCTTACTACTAATCATAACCTATTCGTGTTGTCGATGAGCTGGGTTGCTAAGCGTTCGTAAGTGATCTTTGGCATATGTCTATTTTAAAGTTTTCGTATCAGCAGTAGTACCGGTTTGTAATTTAATTAATATGAACATAATAAATACAAAAAATCTCTTTCACATTAACTTAATTTTTTCAACTAGCAACACTGATTCCTGATTCAAAGCTAGACGAGACTGCTCAAAGTCCCGACGTTTTCAAAGCAAATAAGGTAACATTTTACTGAAGAACTTATTTTGTACTTTGTATTTTTCATTTTATGCTAAGTTTTTCTTTTTCCTTTTGTTAACAAAACGCAGGAATTTAATATGCGTAAAAATGCTTATATTGCTAATCATGATATTTCTTCCATACAGACGTTAATGATTTCTTGTTATATGTATAAAACGCTGTCGCTGCGTATTTCGTAGTTATAACTATATGTAAAAGAATAAATGATCTAACGTAGTTTAATAGAACATTAGCTAATTATTTTACTGGGTTCTTAACGCGACAATAAATGAAAACGTTCCTTTTGTGGTTTGCTAAATGTGTACGTTCTATGTTCTCGATTTGGAGTAAAATCTTAAATATATTTCACTGGTGCAGTTCTTGCATTTGCCAACGTAAAGGCCATTAAAGTTATTTTTTATTAGATTAGTAATTTTTTGACTGCCTGTGTTATATTGACTGCCCAAGCAGCAAACTGGTGCATGTCATAATCATCACTCTTGGCATCAGGCGTGTTGGTGATTGCTTTCATAACATGGGTTTAGCAGCTACCGCTCCGGCAGAGAATTAGGCGTTAGAATCGAAAAGACATATAGCCTACTCCATGTCCCAGGTTCATGAGCTTAGTGGAACAAACTCTTCCGATAGAGGAAAGTCCTTTGCAGCGTCTCCAGTTGAAGTCAAATGAAAAGTGAAAATTATGGTGGTACCTACGGAATGATAGTATGATTTTCTGTACACACAAGTAATGAGGAAGGGGACAAAATTCGATCAAAACAACTTTCGGTGGAGAAGGTTTGCCTCAACCATTATACGCCTCACTGCAGAGACATAGACCTTCTCTCGGAGAAGGAGGTTTAGGCCATTGTCCACCGCACTAGTTCAGTGCGGATTGATAGACATTTGTCGATCTAGTGACCACTCAACAGAGTTCTTAAACCGGCTATAAGCCCTCTGAATTGGTCTTACGACTTCTATCATAATATGGCAAGCACGAAAGATCTGTCACTAGTTGGTTACCCATCGGGGTCGTGACCACGCCCGACTTTGCTTAACTTCGCTTCTCGTTTCTCTTGTTTCTCTGCTCTCTTCTCTCTACAACCTGCTCTTTTACCTACATTGCTCAAGTAATTTTAAAAATTAAGTACTTAATAAATTGAAGCAACTGTAATTGAAATTGATAAAAGCACATACCTTTACACAAAATTATTAAGAGTTCACTTTTTGTGCGCAAAAAACAAATCATATAGTTTACTTTTTTTTCCAGCACTACACAAAAAATCTACTGGGCCAAGATATTAATCTACTAGATAGTAGTACAAATAATAACCTAAAATAAATTTATTAAAAAATGACATATGTAATTAAAAAATGAAGATACTAGTTGAAAATAGAACAAAAACATCCGATAAACTTTTAGCAAAAAGGATAATCAAAACTCTTTAACATATTCTATTCTACAAACAATACAAAACATTCTATAAATAGCTTTTGAATAATTTTTTTTTTGTAAGCGAACATATTTGATAAACGCTTATTACAAAGAGACAATTAACAATATAAACAGTGGCGGCGCAAGATAACATTAAAAAGGCGCCTTACAAAGCGGATCTCTCTTATAGCAAAGCCGGTTAAGTCGGTAAAAAAAAATTATATAGCAATATTTTGAGCTGCACCGGTCTAAATGTGGAATATCCTTATATCTTATACATGCACGAAGAACAGAGCAAGGTATCCAACATGTCAAGTTTAAATCATTCTGTCACAGCCTCCGTCTAGAGACCTCTTCAGGAATATTTACTTATTTATTTTCGCATTCCTTCGCGCCGTACGTCACGACTTTGAGCTAAACATATTGATACAATATTATAACGTATAGCTGGCATTATATAGACGAGTATGGGTAAAAAATTGTTCCTCACAATACTAGGATAAAATTACATCCATATCCTATGTATATAATATTATAAATGCGATAGTAAGTCTGTCTATTTGTTACCTCTTGACGCTTAAACCGCTGTACCGATTAAGATGAAATTTGGCATAAAGATAGTTTAATTCCCGGGGAAGGACATAGGCTACTTAAAAATTTCATATATGAGTTAGTTTTTTCTATAATTGAGAAGCTGCCGTTGAAATCTTACACCAATAACCGAATTAAAGGTGGGTGGAAACTCAAGCAAAAGCTAGTAGTCTAATAAATTACAAATAAGTTATATCAATAATAGAAGATTGAAGAGTAGCAAAAGCTGGTAATTGTATTAATGTCTACTTTAAAAGTAAATTAAGAAGCGGGTGAACATTTTTTTTTGCATGTGGTAGATGTTGGTATATCTAATGTTAGGTGGTATAAATTTCAGTCAAAATTTAAATTTTGAAGTAAAACTTCTTTAGCGGCGCTATGCACTTTTTTTGTGATGGGTAAAAACTGTTAAACTCGCGTCAGGTCACGTATCCTGATCGAAAATTCGTAAAATGTCACTCGCGTTAGGACAAGGACCTTTATTTACATTAGGTTAGTTTTTATTTTTAGTATATGGCGATTATGAGTAGTACAGGGAGGTTGGATATGGGATTTTAATTCTATGACAGATTGAGCAGTCAAATATACAACGTCAAAAAAGTAAATAAACAAAAGTTATTATTTTTAATAAATAAATATGGATAAGAAGTGATGGGAAGTAAATAGCGAGTATGTTTTCACTTCTGCCGGCACTCCCGGAGTGCAACCCGTTTTTTTTTGTCAAGATTTTTTATTGCATGTCAAAAATGTGATAACAAAATATTAAGATTTATTTCAAATAACTATGATAGTAACTAGTTCGATTTATCTTTCTAACGATAAATCCTAGAAATGTTCACAATTATTGTAATTATAATCTGGTAACCCTTGTTATTAGTGATGAAATTTGCAGGTCAGTATGGTCGGTCTGTCTGTTGGCTTTCTAAATAAGCTCATATTTTTTGTATATATCCATTCCGATATATTTTATGGCATGTTGCTTTAGGGTAAGGCAGCTAATATTGATACAGTTTTGCAAAGAGGGCAGTACGGACAATCTCTAAATTTGGACCTCAAAATTCCCTTAGGGAACTATTTAGGGAAATTGATATTTTAACTGTTCCTTGCGAATATATCTACACTTCTATGAATTATGTATGAACGCAAATATTGGCATTAATAAGGAGTAATAATAATGAATTTTATAATATATTAATTCAGTTCTCCCACAGTACTATTTTCTTACAACTATTACTGGTACAGCACTATTATTTTAAAATACAATTTTACAGTGGGAGACAGAAGCCCGAACTAGGTAACACCTGTAATTATGGGTCTCCTGGCTTCCCTTCTTAGACATAAATTAGCTAACCTTTTTAACAATTTTTATTGATACATAAGTTTGTTTACATTTCAGTCTTGATAAATAATGTTTATGTTGACAATTTCGTGTGTTTAATTTATTTTAGAAAAAATTATTAATGTACATAAATATACGCGCGCGCGTGTGTGTGTGTGTGTTTATGTGTTTATGTTTATATGTGTATCTCTTGAAGTTCAGACATTGCTCTGTTTATTTATGCCATTATTATTATATAGTAGCATGTATATTATTTTAAGTTACAATAAAAAAATACCTCTCTGTTTTATCGTAGCTTAAGCTTAAAAGCCAGTTGGTAACCAACTTTTGCCTTTTTTACAGTCATGGACAAATGATATATAAGGATAAATTGGTAGATCTAAAACATTTCGAACCGATGGTTAAGTTAATAAAATTGATAATTACACTGAAGATTAAAAAGTGTTGTTAAAAAGTGTACTTGAATAAAAAAAGTTTGACTTTGAGTTAGTCACTGACAACCTTCTTAGTTTCATATAGAATACGCATACGTAGAAAAAAATACTTACAAAACAGCAAATATCAATTACTTTAATCAAGCAAAATTATAAAATTTTGCAGTAATATTAAAATGGGAAGAAAACTACGAACACGAGAAATTGAAAAAAAAATTATAAAAACGCAGAGTCGAGCCGCAATATCTTATGGTCGTTTCAAGTCAATATAAGTGACATATGTAAATTAAAAAAGTAAAGTTCTATATTACCACAGTATAAAGAGGAGGCATTACGCCTTTATGCAAACAAATTTCTTGCAAAACATTGCCGGAGCTGCAGTTTTTGCAGGTCACCCACCTGAATGCAAAGGGTAGTAACCTACAAAAATGGCAAAACGACATCGTTAGGCAGAAAATGTGCCGTTTATTCAGTAAATAAAACAAAAGTTAAAAGATAAATGTAAAAGATTTTACATACAAAACATGTATATGTAAATGTCGTGACGGACGCGTGCTTGCGACAAGCGACGAACGAAGACTGATTTGAATTTCGAACGCTTGGGAGCGCAAGCGCATTCAATGTTGAGTGACTAGGGTGACAATATTGCTACCTTTTTATTAATATTTAGTAATTTCTTATAATAATGCTCAGTTTGACAATCTTGAAATTGTATAATGCTTTTTCCATACGCACCATTTTGTGACCAGTCACTCATAAGCAGACACTGCAGAACATTATTAAGCATTTGAAATCCTAATCTTAAGTCATACTTAAGTAATGTAGGGTTAAGGGCCGTATTCGTACCAGCACTTCCATTGGACGAGATATTTCGAGAACTAAACGTTCGAGAAACTTCGGAATGCACCCTTAGGAAAAGTGGTTACGGTCATCTTTCGTACGCGGGGCACATTCGTATAAGTTATAATAAGTTTTTACTGAAGTTAAGTTTGTAATTGTAAGTAGGTTTTTATGTTTTTGACAAAACATATGTAGTGATGATTAATTTATGTTAATGGTTGTCTCGCGTACAGAGCTGAAAAGTATCTAATCTTCGGAAGAAACTGCGATCATCATGGACATTATTTTTCCCTCATATAGAAGACACTTTTTGTATGCGATAGTACCAAAAATAGGTACTTATTTAAATGTTGACCTTTTATTATATTAATTTTTTTATTCCTGCCAGCCGGCCTTCTAGGCTTTATTACGCATGAAGCTGCCTTGGAACAAGTTTATTATTTATATTAATTAGATCCGTTTAGTTATAGTTTTTATTTTACATTATTATATATTATTTAGATAAGTTTACGTACAAATTGTTATTTTTTAGTCTTTATATTTTTATTTTATTATTAAATTAAATAAAATTAATTTTGACCTTAATAAAAATATTAGACTTGAAGTTAAAATTTAAAATATGTATTCTCCTTTGTGTGGCCGCTTTTAGCAGTAATAAAAATAAAATCCTACAAACAATACAAAACATTCTAACCTGGTACATTATCTGTTTGAACAAGATCGTAACAAAATCAAAATGTGCTTTAGTACCGCTGTTATTGCCATTTCCGCAAAACTTACCAAGTGATCCCACTACCTTGTGAACCCACTATCAAGTGATCCCAGTACCAAGTGATCACACTACCTTGTGAACCCACTATCAAGTGATCCCAGTACCAAGTGATCCCACTACCTTGTGAACCCACTATCAAGTGATCCCAGTACCAAGTGATCCCACTACCTTGTGAACCCACTATCAAGTGATCTCAGTACCAAGTGATCCCACTATCAAGGCTATTTGTTTACCAACTTTTTTAATTTTCCTTCAATTATTTTGTGCCCCTGACCACGCATGGTGAATTCATTTGAAGTCGCTAAGTAGTTTAATTTACGAAATATTTTGCAAAGATGCCCTAAAAGATAACCAAGAACCAAAGTGTTTCCGAAGGCATCTTATTAGTTCCTTTAAGAAAAGATTATGGTTCTTAGGAAAATCATGGACAACCTACTCATTGCATCCCAGTCCCTACTTATTTGTATATCTCAGATTTAACTATCACAAAATCATGTCGCATTAGTTCACATTTTGCGGGCATATTGCTACCGTATCGCGGGTTCAAATCTCCGGTTGACTACTTTGAGTTATCCCAAGAAGGCATTTCGTAATGAACTTGAAGTTTGTATAATATTTGTATATGTAAAACCAGTTTCGTAGTTATTGACGTGGAGATGGAAATATTGAGTTGAAAAAAGAAGTGATTGTAAGTCTTACATCTTACATCTTACATCTTACATCTTACATCTTACATCTTACATCTTACATCTTACATCTTACATCTTACATCTTACATCTTACATCTTACATCTTACATCTTACATTTTACATCTTACATCTTACATCTTACATCTTACATCTTACATCTTACATCTTACATCTTACATCTTACATCTTACATCTTACATCTTACATCTTACATCTTACATCTTACATCTTACATCTTACATCTTACATCTTACATCTTACATCTTACATCTTACATCTTACATCTTACATCTTACATCTTACATCTTACATCTTACATCTTACATCTTACATCTTACATCTTACATCTTACATCTTACATCTTACATCTTACATCTTACATCTTACATCTTACATCTTACATTTTACATCTTACATCTTACATCTTGCAGCATTTAAAATCGGAGAGGGTCTTTCTTACAAAGTTTTTCGGATTTTGAATTTATTTTTGATCTATTTAGATTGTTTGTGATGCCTTACTCTTCGAACTCTAGCTTTAGACATACTTCCCAAGATTGCTTTACATTATATCGGTTTACAAGCTTTTCAGAGCGTATTCTGCCTAAATTGCAATTTTATTGGTCAGGATTATTTTAGACCTGCTCTTTAGATTCGACTGAAAGATAATCGTGATCTAAAAATGTATCTCAAACATTGACAAATATAAAATCTTTTATTTCTAAATACTTCAGTCATTATTGTTGCTGGTTGCAGATAGATGGCTCTTACAACTACACGCGGACTAAATTTTGCAGCTGTGCTGTTTGCACTCAGCTGCGAAAAGTTAAGGGTACATTGTTCAGTGCAATACATCATACAACATATACACTTGACAAACGTATAAGAGTAGGTATACACTACAATACAACACACACTTGGCAGGTTTTGATAATTGCAGATTGGTGTTGGCAGGACAAACCATGAAGAAATGATTAAAGGAACCCTAAGATAAAACAAAATTAACCAGAGAAAATCAGGTAAATGAAATTAACTAGCAGCAAGAAGCAGTAGTTTAGTATACAGTTAACGAGAATGTTGTGTTTACGTTCATAGCACGTTCAACGGGTTGATATTTTGATGTGAAACATTTATAGGCGCGGGTAATCAGGATTGTTGGATTGGACACTATATATACAGTCTATGTGTAGTAAATTATCGTTTTTACGTTTATTAATAAGCTAATTATTAACTAGATAAGTGTATTATCTATTCAATTTTATTAATTTTAGTGATGCACAATAACTGCCTTTTATTACGTATTATTTATATATATTATTATACTAGCGGTCCCGGCGAACGTTGTTCCGCTGCCGTCCCTCTGTAACCTCGCACTTAACAGATCGAGATAAAAACTATCCTATCTTTTAAGTTGAATCAAATAACAGATAGTTACGAAGTTTGATCAAAATCGGTTCAGTAGTTTAGTCCATCGCGGACAAACAATGTGACATGTAATTTTTATATATATAAATTTATTATGAATATATGATTAGTTTTATTGTTTTGATGTGAAATAATTTCAATGTTTCATATCTGCCAGGCGTCCCATGATGGCTTTTTTTCTCACTACAATTAAATTCTTTAGAAAAAGCTCTACCTATCTTTCTCATTAACCTAAATATAGAAGTGCCAACGCGTCTCATCAGCAATATCACGTTTAGGAGCAGGAGTCGAAAGAAGTGCGGCCCAAACGAAGCGCTAAAGAGCGACAGACGGACGGACGTGTGCTCGCTTTATTAGTATGTACAGTAATGGGTTAAGGTATGACAGACGTGCGCATTGTGCGCTCGTTTTTTTAACCGCACGATGAACTAGTTTTGGTTGGACACCTACGTGACGTACCTAGTTGTATTTTATTTTAGCATAATTTCGTTTTTAGGGTTTATTTTGTGTTATTACAATTTATTTTATTTAAAAAAATAAGCTTAATGTATCTTATTGAATAAAGACGTAGCAACGCGTCTCATAGACTATATACGCGCAGAAGTCTATGGACGTGTGGCCCAAAATTTCAAACTAACAGTAGCAAGTTAAAATTAATTGTTTATTTTATCAGATAAAAAGAAATCCTTCGCTTATTTTTTAAGAGATAAGCTAAAACTGATTGGACGATAAATTCACGTGTTAAATAATAAACTATTTTGTAAAGCACACTTACATTAATATCTGCGGTGTCAACAATAGATAAGATGGATTCGTGGTTGTTGCTGCAATTACATTTTATATTAATACCTATGTCTGAGTAAAAGAATTACTATATAATATAATAGTAATACATACATACTATAGTATCTAATTTTCTTACTCTGCAACTTAGGAAGTAACATCGTCGACACGAAAACAATTGATTTTTTTGGGGCTGCGTTTATTAAAACTCGACGTTTTCCTTGCAATTTCTGTGTCGTCTGTGGTTTCTCTAACAAAGTGGCGAAAGAGATGTTGTGTGCGGAGCTCGTTAGCGCGACTAATAGCTTTCTATGAAGCTGATATGTTACATTGTTTACTTAACAAGTAACTTACTGATTTACGTAGAAACTTTAAGAAACTAATATTCTTGGCGCCACTATCTTGTACCTTCCTACCACCTGTCTTAGTTATTAGTATGTAAAGTTTAGATAGTTCCCAATTCAACCGCTGTTCTTTATTATTTTTGTAGTAAATAGATACATCGCAACTTGGCCACTTATTCCTAAGGGACACTAAACACTAAGCTAACTTGTAAATGGATTGAAAATTTCGAAAGCCGTCAAAAATAAATATATTCTCGAACTTGTGTGATCTGTTTCAGTGTTCTTTAACTCAGCGATGTATTTTAGTTACTTGAACAAAAATAAACAAATAAATCGGCTACATTGAGTAATCTTAAAATATAGACGTCTTTTAATTTACAAACTTAAAAATAAATAGTGAATATTTTTCAAAGAGAAACGAAAAATAGTTATTTACTCTGAATATTTTTAGGGTTCCGCATCCAAAAAGTAGCAGCACTGAGTCTTTCTAGCCGTGATCGGTAGCCAGTTGTCTGTGATTTTACTTGTGTCGTATATATAGCAAATCTGCTGAATCAAGGTACTGCCTTACCGAAAATGGGGAATTTCTAATAAAAAACGTGGTACAATGGTCTAATAAATGAATCTAGATTAAAAGAAACAATGTTTTTTATGGGGTTTAGCTTTAACTCGTCGTCCAGATATAAATTCAGTTATTTCTGTTGGAACTTTTAAATCTTCCAGAATGAATGCAGCCTGCAAAGTTCCAAATTTTAGCCAAGATTTTAGTTGTTGTGGTGAAAAGGTAAAAAATAACATACAAACTTTCGCATCTATTATTATAAGGAATATATGTAGATAGTAGTGATTTTATATATTTTAATGCAAATAAAAATTAAGTTTAATAAGCGGCCTTATTAATTATATATAAATATATAGCTTAATAGAGATCTCTGCCAGGCAACCATTAGGTTGAAACCAATTAGAATTGTTTAATATTTAATTGTCAACACTTTTTATATAATCTACAATATGACGACATAAAGCCTCATATAACCTTCCTTAGACGATCGAAGTCTTACCTGAGTTGATAATGACTTTAAATTGGGTACTTTACTTTGTTAAGCATGTACGAGTTGAGCTCTCTTATATGTACATCTTTGATCGTAATTACGTCAAAACTCCGGTTCCTTTGCTCCCTTCAACATAATTTTTTTATTTATTACTTGCTACAGAAATGCGATGTCTCTTCTTTTAGGATACAGTAAGAAAAAGATATAGGAGTTTTATTTATATGATTGGTTAATTTCTAGTCCAACAATATTATGTCTATATTATGTTATATTCATAGCCAAGAATATGCTTTGGGAGATAAGAGAGCATACATTAGTAACGAAAAGTATTTTTTTAACATGTGGAAGAAACTCACATGAGTAAATTTTAAGCAAATTATAGGTACAACATATAACTAAATAAACATAATTGTACTAGTAACACTGATTCATAAAGAGGAAAAATGTAATAGGTACGTAAGTTTGTTTGTGTGCACTGTCATGAATTTTTTCATACTAAGATACCACCTTCCCTAACTTGACCGTCCCCCCTTATAATGAGATTATTCCCGAACTCTTTCCCCCTATTTTTATCTCACGAAATTAATGGATGCCCCTTAATCTAACTTGCAATTTTGGATTTAAATATATATTTGTATCAAAAAAGCATATAAATCACACAATATACTACTTTTCCTATTCCTTCCACTGAATATATTCGTTGTTAATCGTAATCGTTGTTTTGAATACCGGTTGTCCTCACTGCACTTTGCGGGTCACCGTCGTTTGCCTGTAGTATATCAGCCTAGCCTTACCATCTAAACTAATAAATATATAATGTAAATCTTTAAATAATTCCTGAAGTTGTCTGTTAATCTTCACGGTTCTTATCCCCCGGAGACGGCTTGGCTTTCTTTGCCCATGCATGTCGTTAATTATCTTATTTATGTATGCATACCTTTATTAATTTTATATGCAATTTGTTTATGTAGATATGTGTACTTATGCCATATTTATATTTATTTTTGTACACCACCTACCCAATGTTCTTTCTATTTAATGATTTTTTCCGGTGTACAATAAAAAATACCTATTTATTATTATTTTTATGATAATTGTGTAAAATTTAAATCTGATTCAAATTAATCGCTAAACGCAAATAGCATTACCGGTAAATACTGTTATTACATCCGGTGTACCTACTACCGGTCGGTGATTGCCTAGGAGTTTCGATTTCACATAGTGTCTTGAGGAACAGAGGTTCGAGCGCGGCGTATACCAATGAATCTTTTTCTTAAATTCTCAACAAAGCTGGCTTTGCAGTGAAAGAAAACATCGCAATGAAACCTGCATACGTCAAAAAAAAAAGACGTAGGTACGTGAAGTCCACAATACACACTGGGCCTGCGTGTGGACTATGGCCCCTCGGAGAGGGTAGGACGTGCTCCACACAGGTGACGACGGTGAGAGGCTGGTAAGGAACTGTTATTACCTACTCTGGCACCCCAGAAAACCATTATTAACAATAATCTGTGCAACGTTGAAGGACCTTCAGGGCGCGGCTCGATGCTTTTAAAGATTTGGTGCACTAGGCCACCCTGTTAACGAACCTCAAACCCTCAATTCTTACATCTAAACAAACCCGAATAACAACGTCATTAGAGTATATACGTAAACATATAGGAGTTGGATATAAAATGATGCTTTTCTCAAACATGCTCCAAGATGCGACCATAATTATCTTGTACAAAGTTTCTTTGAGATAAATCATACTTGCAGAATAGTATCAGCGAGCAGCCCGCAATGTTTTACCCAGCCTGTCGAACGCTCGCTCGAGCGGTCTAATATGTAATTTAAAAATGGAACGAACTTTTTAAAACCAAACATTGATAGCTAAAAAGATAACTCATCAAGTTTTATTTAAATTTCGTACTGGCACAACAAAAATAATGCGACAGTAAAATTATTTAAAAAAAGTAAAAGAACAATCACTGAGAAGATTGGAACCATATTGGAACGCTACGAATTGGCGGCAAAATTACCTAAACTATTTTTATGTCATATGTCAATGTACTCTTGGTATATCAATCTAATTAGTTTTTTTTTTAAAAAAAAAACGTTTACGTTATTATGTTATTGTTTTAATTTACAAGCATGTTTGAGAAAAGCACTATACAAGCCTTGGCCACAACTGAGCGTAACCAGACTCTGTGATGCTCATGATCACCCGGTTATGCCGCATTTGCGGGCCGCGGCAGTAATGTAGGTACTATTAATTGTGTAAATAGCGATATGGTGAGATGACAACATGTTACCAGTGTAATGCTTATTGAAACACTTAGATACCTTAATGAAGAAGTATAGGTATATGTAGGTACATATAAATTAAGAACTTAATTGGCAAAAAAATTTAAGGGCATTATATATACAAGCTGATTATAAATACTTTTACTATATATAAAATTCGATTTTGTATATTTCCGTAGGTTAATGCAAAATTTAAAATAGCATTAGACTTCTGCCCTCTGGAGACAAACTGTTATGACCTTCTGACCTTGGGTCTTTCATCGCTAGTGTCGATGTAAGTTCACACCATTTTAATATGTGGCCTATAGTTTTGATTTTTGACCACTAGGTCAGAAAAGTTTGTTGCACTATATTCTTTTTTAATTCTTTTCTGTGCCCACCGAACTAATAATTTATGCAAAATTAATTCTTTGTCGTTATTTGCCCCTTGTTTGCTAATATAAGTTTGCTCCTAGTGTATCCTCAACTTTGACTATCAGAAAATATGTCAAGTAGGTTAACGCTGAGTGGTGCGAGGACGCTCCGATGCGGCACAGTATTGATTGGATTTACGACTGACGGACGAGTAAGTACCTAACTAAGTCTAGCAGGCTTTTACCCTAGATACTCATAACTATATAGTGACAGAAAAATGAATCATACTTTAATGCAAATTTTTTTTTTAAATAATGGCTTTTTTGAGCGATATAATGTACATTAGTATATAATATCTGAAATAATAGATACCAAAGAGAATTAGCCAAGATTTGTACAGTGTGTCATACAGAATTTATGTATTTTTAACTTGGATGGATTATGACATTATATGCATTGTAGCATTAAACATCTAATATTACAAAACAACGCAATAAAGCAAGAACTTAGAAAATTAAATATTAGTTAAATAGGACGCTGGCAAAAAACTAATAAATACACATTTAGTATTTAAACACTTATCAAACAACCTTTACAAAATTAATAGTTTATTAAAAAATTCAAGTCATATTTTGATTGCCTATTGTTTTTCAGAATGCAAAGGGTGCACACGTTGTGAAGCAGTAAAAGTCCTCAATCATATGTCAAGATTTGAATATCAGTAGTAACTTTGAGGATAATTAAATATACCTATACATTTATATGTCGCTGCAAAGCTGTCTTACATAAAGATACATACACATAAGGGAAAATACACATACAAATACATATGTACACATTCACACAGAGACATAAATATACACGTTCACATTATAAAATTTATCAAATGGAACTTCAAGTAAATTGACTTAGATAATTAGGTTATATCTGTTACAATCCTCGATGTTCTACATATACCTACATAGATATCGATAATAAATATAGAAGGTAAATAGAATATCAAACTATACGTAGTACGAATACATATCCTTTGATAAAAATTCTACTTTCCATTGCAGCAACGAGAATAAGAGGTGAATATTTTCTATTTTCCCTGAAGGCTTTCCATCAGCACTTTGCTTAAAAGTGCAGATCAAGTTACAGTACAAAGTTGGAAATGAGAAAAATATCGCGTCAGCTTTTATATTATTTATATTACCTTTTTAACTAATCATGGAAATAAGAGACACCTAAAGAAACTTATGTTTTTATTACAAGTACTACATAATAAACTTTACTAAGTATTAAATTATACATAATGTATCTTGTTAAAATAGAGAGGTGGGCAAAGTTAATTGAAAGGTTACCTTTGAAGTTCGTCAAAGCGTTAAATATTTAAAAAGTAACATAAAGTTTAAAGTTATCCAAAACTGTAGGCAGGGGCACTTCGATATTTAAGTATGAATGCGTACGTGCGACCTTGCTGCCGGCCAGCGGCACACGAATTCAGTGCTTGGCGTGCGCTCCCCGATACAATTCATATAATTCCTTACTACTCTTATTCTGTACTACCACATAGGCTACATTATTTATTCCCAAATTTATTTATTCAAAATTTCCCGCAAAAATATCTATTACTGAATTCCTATAACTACAGCTAGATATTGATATAGAAAATTCCCGTTAAAATTCCACGTTGATAAACGAATGTATTGCGGGTGGAGCCGCGGGCTCAGCTACAGTAGTGTTATAATTATAAACCCACAATCAGTTGCCATCATAAGTTAAGCATAACACTTGATCCCCAAATTTTTCTTCAAAATGACGATAAAAACTCGATCTTGACTTTAAAAATAAATAAAGGGGTGATCTGTTAGAAAGCTTTTGGAGGGTAGTAATAAATAAATATCGCGACTCGGGGATAGATATGGGGTTGATAATATTATAGGCAAATAGAGCAGGCCTATTTGGAGTAGGTACTTCATAAGGAAAAAATCGGACATTTTGTAGTTCCTGAATGCTTTTTTTTATGAACGTTAGGGATAACACGTTGAAGCTTAAACTAAAACTTTCATTGCGGAAGTCAATTAAATAAAAAAGACCTTAACATTTTAAATTAAAAAAAAAACTCAAAATACCCGAATGCGAAGAAAGCCGTCTAAAAAGATGGAAATTTATTATTATTGATTACTGTAACCTGATAATTACATATCTTTAGAATCGTTCATCACCGTTCAACTACAGAATTTGAAAAGAAATGTTTGTGGTGTTACGGCCACAATTTTAACCTTATTTTTATTACTTTCTATCCTATGACACATGGCCTATCACGACAAATTCAATGATAGGTGAAGTACCCAGAAGTGGACGGTCCGTAGAATAAGTTTTGTGTCAATATCAGCAACACAAATATTTCGTAGACGGAGCTGGCTGAGGGCTATCCCGAAATGTGTTTAAGATCAGTAGGTACTTATTTTACAATTTACATGCATACGCGTATAAACATATAAAAATGAACATTTCAGCATTAAAGGAAAAAGAAATCTTCGCAAAATTCTGGGATAAAATAGGATAAAAGAATAGTCACTGCGTTTGTATGCATTGCCTAGCCCATAAGTGGTCGGTAACCAAGAGCGAACAAAGCCGCAATAATAAGCTAGCTGTGAAGATGAGGCACCTGCAGACCATACATATAGATAGACATACATATTATGTTCTAATTAAATAGTCAGAGAAAAAAACCGCGCCGTCTGCTCCCAAACTAAGCAGATCTGGTGCTATGGATACCAGACAACGGATATAAATACATATGTAAACTTTGTTTTGTAAATACATACACATATTACCACACAAATGCCTTTATTTACATATTTTATTAAAATGTGTAACGTACTTGCTCATAAAGTATATAGACTTTACTGCACGTTTTCAGCTTTTTTATGATTACCGCAGAAGTTTTTTACTTAACTAAAATTTTCTGTAACCTGAAATTTGTAAAAAGTAGGTATGCCGCGTGTATCTTCAAAACGGCTCTAACGATTTGGATGAAATTTTGTATTCAGATAAGGTTCTGCTTGTTGAGTTTACCTACATGGATTTTTTTTTGTAAATGCACGATTTTTGAAAACTGACTAGCTTGTCGCCTAGGTGGGTACTATTATAAACTATATTTATTTTTTGAATGAGAAAATTTGCATGAAATTTCAAATTTAGATAGGGTAAAGGGTAGACTTTAGACTGCAAGGGTAAGACCTATCTATATATATATAGTTTACTAAATCTCATCAGCGGTTCCGCCCGCCCTAAATTCAGTTAAGTGAAACCCCTTATTATACTAATGAAATTTGCTATAGCTGTAACTATAGTTCGTTTAATCTCGGTTATAGTTATTCCCGCGGGAACTTTTGAATCTTTTGGTATAAATATTATAGGCAACTATAATATCTTAATCTGGGTAGTAATTCTTGAATATGTGTGTCGATTTTCATTACGATAGGCCAAGTGCGAGTCGGACTCGCGCACGAAGGGTTCCGTACCAGTATCTATAAAAACGGCAAAAAAGTCACGTTTTTATATATTCGTTTTTAAAGTGAATATATAACTAAATATTCTGTGTATATTTCATGCGTCCACCTACTTTCGCTACAACTTAGAGTCAATCCATTGTATAACAAGTTATACTGATTATTTAACTAACTTAAATTACAAGCAAATATACAATATACGCTTTAAAAAAACTAAATATTCTGTGAATATTTCATGCGTCCACCTACTTTTGCTACAACTTAGAGTCAATCCATTGTATAACAAGTTATTCTGATTATTTAACTAACTTAAATTACAAGGAAATATACAATATACGCTTTAAAAATTTGCACACGTCTTGCATCAATGGTCATTTCCAGATTATTTATTGCATTAAATACAATAAATGAAAATAATTCAGTAAGGTAATACACTTGACAAAAGCAAGTTTTATGACATATATTTTTTTCAATCCTTAACTACTAACAGCCTACTAACGCCGCCATGAGATAGCTTCAATTTTCTCTTCGTAGAAAACGAATTTCTAGTCATAAGCTATTTTTAAAAGTTGCCGTTTTTAGCAGAAATGCCAACTACAACTCACAGATTTTATTTAAATACTATATAAAACCTTCTAAAAAAAGCTTATGACAAGTTTTATATTTCCAACATTTGGATTTTAGAAATTCGTTTTCTACGAAGGAAAATTATAATAGCTGCTATATGCCCCTTAACCCATTATAACCTAGCGGTGCCGTTTGGCACCCAATTTAAGCCCTTCATATTTTCGTGCCATTCAGGCGATAGGCTGTCGATGTAACGTTAGAGCAAGATAGCAAACAGTTTTAATACTTTGTTTCAACTGATGCACTTGCTAAGAGAGCACGTCAAGAAGTCAGTGTTGTA
This sequence comes from Apoda limacodes, assembly GCA_946406115.1. Lineage (NCBI taxonomy): Eukaryota > Metazoa > Arthropoda > Insecta > Lepidoptera > Limacodidae > Apoda > Apoda limacodes. Next base: position 48,817,054 of record OX291540.1, read on the forward strand.
AAATTATTGGATAAAATGGACAGTCGAGCGTCGATTTTCCGAACCGAATCGATCAACCAAACGACCGCTTAACCGAACTACTACTACGCCAGCGCCGGATTTAAGTCAAGACATGGCATTCATGAGCTTCAAATACAAGGGAAAAACTATCGACTGATTCATCAGCAGCTGGTTTATTTAAAATCAAACTGAGGAACATTCTAAGGAAAGAAGATTACGCTCTCAAAAACGTTTACACTGCAGACGAAACTGGGCCCAATTGGAAAGCTTTGCCACGAAATCTTAGTTCACGTCGTGAATTAGCAGTGCCTGGTCCTCAAGTGAAGCTGCTGAAGCGTAGACTTGCTTAGAAATTTCCTAGCATTGTTCTGAAATACAAGCTGAAAGCGACCATTATATCTGCCCTTAAAATGCGTGACCGAGCCTCTTGTAAGCTGGTGGGGTTGCCTCGGTAGACGAAGATTTAAGATTTTGTAAATGTTGTGTAACCTAGTAGTACCTGTTTTATTATAGGACTGTCTGCACTTGTTTCATTCCTATTTCTCATTAAAGAAATTTATAAATATGTAAATAGAACAGTTCGGTTATCCGAAAAAACCGGTTTTCCGAACACCCCCAATTAATGCGGATAATCGACGCTTCACTATACCTTTAAAGTAAGTATGTGGTATTTTTTGATTTTGTGTAAGATATCATCATAATGCATTTTGTTTAATTTCTATATATTTGTTTGACTAAAGTATTATGTAATATTATTCAGTTTCGTTTGCGTATTTGATTTATCGGTACGTCAAACAATACGGGTTCCGCATGGCACCTCCAGGCCGATGTGATATCATTTCAAATAACGTGTGGCAATGGTATTTTTATGATTTTACCTTGTGTATACCAATACTTTTTTTTAATTATTGGCTTGTTCACTACACGAGGCACTAGCCCTACCAGAAGAAAATGAGCTAGAGCCGCGGTTGCTTTATATTGAACTTCTAGAACTGGCAATCGACTTATCAATAACCTCACAGATGCTCAACTCCACAGAGCAATATAAGACTAGACAAAGCTCAACTCAATGCTGACTGCGAAGTGTTGGCGTCTACGTCTTAGTCACCTCGTCGGACACGCTCAACTAGTCGCGAAAATAAACGGGCGGTACCAGGTTTACAACCTGTAACCGGAGTTGAACAGGCAGGGTATCAGAGCTGGTTGAAGGCTATATTTTAATTATATTAAAGTATTTAAATAATAAATAACGTTTTAGTTTTATCTTAAAATAGGATACATTGAATGAATATAAGTTACATAGATATTAACTGGTAATTACATCAACGTCCAACAACTGGGCTATATCGTGCGCCATCGTTCTTTACGAGGCCGCAAGTAGGTAGTCGAAGTCGTGGAGAAGGTCGCAAAATTTAAACCTGCGCTAATCAACTTGACAGTTCTTTAAGTGATTCCAAAGCAGACGAAACGCCATCGAAAAAAATTAAAAAAGAAGAATCCGTTACGAAGATTAATTGACGAAGATTTAGTTCAGGAGAGATGACATGAGATATGACGGTTTAAATCACTCACTAGTTCCTATCGAATCACGTGCTTTAGAGACGTATGACTTTAGTCAGACAAGTTTATCTATGCAAAAAATGTGACATAGGGCTCTGTGCATCCTACAATTATAAATTCCACGATGTAATACTACAAAATTTGGAGCACTCTTCTTACCTAATTTGATAAAATAGGTGCTCTTTTTTTTATATTCACACCTAAATTTCTTTAAACCTACATCATTTTATCAATAAAGATATTTTTTTAAGTTAGGGATAAGTTAATACATTACTAGTAGAATAGTAGAGTAGTAGTAAAAGTATTACTTAGCCTAGCGGTGCCGAACGGCATCTACGCTTTTTCCATGCCAACAAGCACAGGTCATTAATGAGTGACTATGTGTATGTACCGTTTGCTGTTGAGACGTTTGGTCCATGGGGTCCATCGGCCAAACGATTCGTTCTCTCCGCTGTGTGTGACAAGAGGGCTGGTTCATTTCCCTCTTAAAAGATAAGTATTGCGATTCAGAGTGGAAATGTAGCCAGCGTTCTTGCCACTATACCACATGAGCAAAGACTTTTTTAATAGATTTTTTTAAAATTAGTTTGATTTATATTAGTTAAGTTTACTTAATTTTATGAAATAAATAATTTACTTGGTAAAAAAATAAAGATGTTATGTTATAAGACTTATAAACGAGCAAAAATCACTTAAACAACAATTTATTAAAAAATATCAAATTCTAAGTCACTAAAATTATTAAGATCGTAACGGGTTCAGGTGCTATAGGTTTAGCCACAAACTTTGCACAAAAACGGTGTATTTACGCGATCTAGCTAAGCTAGAAGCTAGCTAACCAAGTAAAAAACTTCAAACACAAAACTTATTTCCCAGCACACCTAACCTACGCTTTGTATAAAGAGGAAATAAATAATATAGAACGGTTTTAACAAAAGTTTCCACTAAAATATAATATTCTTCTTTTAATAAAAGTTTCTCCTCTAATATACTTAGTATTACTTTACAAATAGGTTAAATTAGTATGACATCCGTAATATTATTGGGACCCTTAATAAAAATAAAACTAATGGTACAATAATTGCTATTAAGTACCGTTAAGAGCCCTCTCTATCAGTTTTATTATCTTTTTGAATTACAATGTTTCTTTAAAATTTATTGTCGTCCATTTTGGACGTTGTCAGTTTGGAATAGGAACTATTTGGAGTGAATTATCTTGTTAATGGAATGATATTTTAGGGTTCACAATAAATATACTAAAGTTTCAAATGCTTGAAGTAGGTAAACTGAAATAAGATAGTTTAGTGTTGTCTTTATGGTAGAGTGAATGAAAATTACTAAATAATAAAAATTAAAAAAAAAAATGATTATTATACTAAGTATATTGATATATATGAAATTGATGTTTTATATGGAAAAAGTATTCATTCAGCAAACATTACACTCCTAGCTCCTTTAGTTTCGCCACCGTCTGTTTTGCAGTGTGTGGTCTAGCGTTGTCCTGAAGCAGCAGTGGGCTAGAGCGGTTGACCAATCTCAGCTGTTTACACAAATTTAACCACAGTCGCAAAAAGCATATATAGGTATGCCCTGCTACTAATTATAAATTGCCAAGTTTTTTTAAATTTATCAATTTAATTCATTGAGTAATAACTACGGTGATTTAATAATTTACTGGCGCTTTGTGATGAATATACTTTATTCAACTGTGACAAATAGCCATATGTATACTCGTACCTAGAAGTGAAAGTTTGTTATCGAAGTCAGTGTAGTTAAAGCTATTTAATTTAATGCAGTATGTATGAAAAAATTTGGATCGGAGCTCGTTAAAATTAGCTTTGGGAAAAAACTCAAACTTTTTTATTCAAATGGACTTTTAAACAGCACTTTTTAATCGTCAGATTAATTATTATATAAAAAAATTACTAAATAATTACCACCGGTTCGGAACGATTTACTTCCGAGACGAACCGGCAAGAAACTTAGCAGTTTTTTTTTTATATTTTTTCAACTTTACAAATTAAAACACAATATAGCCTAGCACTAGGTAATAACATAACATAAAACGTTTTAATTTAAAAAATATTACATATGCCCCAATACAAATACAAGCTAAGATTGGCGCTATAATATCAATAATTCCGCTAAAGGACTTTAACTGATATACCCCATAGGTCACCAGTTTTTCTGAGTTTGTAATTTAAATGTCTTCATAATGTCTTCAGAGCCTTGTATTTAGTCACATTAAATTTTAAAAGTAATTTTGGTTCTAATGAAGAATAATTTAATGCATTAGTTGTAATTGTAGGCATTTCAGTAAAATGTTTCTCAAAAGAGTTAGCGACATCAATTGATCTGAATCTACAGTAAGTGAATAATGATTGTCACGCGGTTTAATATTTCCTGTTTCACTATTTATTTATTATTGGAGGCGAGTCAGGGCGGTGGCCTGTTAGTAGCTACGTCGCGGGGCCTCGTTCAAGCCCTGTGTTTACCATTGAGTCTTAGTCTAACAGTAAAAAGTTTGTTCACACGACTGGCTTTTAGATAAAGGTAAACATCGTGGAAAAATCTGTTTTATTATTGCAAAAAAGTATATGTTTATTTACTCGGGTCCAGCGTTCTGAGAGGCAAAATGTGGAAGTACATCTCACCTCTCGAGATCTTGTTTATTTAGTCTCAAAGGGGGGGATTGAAATTTGGCTTCCATAAACGCGAGATTACTCCAGACTTTTTTGCTATAAGACTAAAAAAAAGTCCACAAAAGTGAAGTCCACATTCCCTCTTGGCCCGCATTATGGACCGCATAGCAAACCATGGCCCAATTACTTTGGGCAAAGATAAGTCAGTGTCAAAATTTTACAGTGTCTTTATAAAGCGCCATTAGTTTAGTAATGAAATTAAAAGAGTCCACAAGTAAAACTAAAGGATAAAACTTCTTTTGTGCAACACATTGCGGTCCGCGTCGCTAAATACCTTCTTTCGTCTTTAAAATGTATCTTTTTATCTAGAAATTATTAATGAACTTGTTGTCTAAGATGTATATTTTGCGAGTTATAGAGGCTATATATGCTTCGGAAGTCGAAAAATTTGCTACCCTCTCTCCACCCTCTCCTAATCATTAAAACACGTGTTATAAAAATCTGAAGAAATCACGTCTTTAGAGCTTTAATAATTAATACTTTTAAAGAATATTCTTGTCAAAAAATCTGTTTGTCAGACACCCGCATTACTTACTTCTTATTCTACGAAAAACTAATTTTTAATTTTTTATAAGTACTCAATCTATCCACGGATGGTAAAAAGGAAAATCAAGAATATCAAATTTCAAGAATCTCATCAGAGGCACTCAACAGGATTCAGTAAAAAGAAAATATTTCTAAAGAAATTACGTTCATTAATAAGTAGAAGGGACATTTAAGACGGAGGTAAAACGCTTATAAAATAATGATATTACATTAAACTAAGGACCAACTTTTCTGTACATTCGGCGTAATATTGAACTAATTCGAGTGCGATGTATTTTTTATCAGGTAACACTTTGATATAGACACTGCTGCCTCTTTTATGTTACGGGATAAGTTCCGTGTACGGTATACATAGAGAAATTTAATGAAGACAGGTAAGTAAATGACACGAGCGCATCCTGGTTGCCTTGATAGATTTGTTCCGCATTGCACCCAACTGAAAGTCTCCGCTTTTAAAGTACGACGTATTTTGTAGGTTTTGAAAAGCAAGGCATGTATCATGTAAAATGTCAAAAATGACGGAAAATAGGTACTTGGCGATTATAATCAATTACTACTCTACATTGCTGTTCTACATCGACCCTATCATACTTTTATGGTTAGTTAAAAGAACAACGTAAATTTAATTTCTAAACTAAAATTAAAGTTTTACTTTTATTACTTGTATGATTCTAACGAGTAATGAGTTGCATGCATGTTTTTTTTTATTAAATGTAATATTTCAAAATAAAACATGGATTTTTTTCCTATATAAGTGTCTTTAGTAACGACCTTCTAAAATAAGTCTCCAGTCATATTAACAACTTAAAAAGTGGTAATGAATGTAGAAATGTTTATTTTAAATCTATTTTGCAATAATTTTTTGCATAGTTAGAACAGTAAGCTTAAATTAGAAAAATATTGTAAGTAGTAAGCGTTACCAGTCTCGACAGCTGTAGTAAAACTGAACTGTCATAAAAAATAATTGTAGCAAGGACATTACATAGATATGGCACCTTTGCTTCGACAAAACATTGTCAGTCGAATGATAAACTTATATTCCTTTATAGTTTTATTATATATCGATATTTTGTGTGTTAAGAACGGACTTTCATTAAGTTAAGGGCCCAGTTTTAACTTGAATGGGCTTAACATTGTTTAAAATTGTGTTGCGAACACTGTTTCAGTTTTGGGCCATTAATAAAGATATAAAACTATGGCTAGTATTTAACTGTTCATCAATAAAACTTCATTTTTAATACAAAAAAAATCGCAATCCTAATCGAAAATACTGATTGCACAGTAAAATAGTTAACTCAAAATATTAATATTTTAGCAACAATTTGAGTTTGTGACGCATTTTTATGAACACATATCTAATAATAACTAGCGCAAAATAAACTTTGTAAGTAATTTTTGTTATAACATAGCTTAAAAAACTTTTTGACGCATAAGTCAATTTATGTGACTGAAATTTCTGAAACATTTTATCTTGTCATAATAATCTATTTTTTCGCTATAACTGGGTAGATTTTAAGTAACCAAAACTGATATATTGAGCCATTCCCGGTATCGCCTTAATACGGCTTTCACTAAGACATGGCTTAATCTTTAAGAGGACGATTTAGGCCAGAAAGCTAATTTCTGTAATTCTAACGTTGTGTATGAGAATGCACTATAATCATTGGGTAAAGTCACATACATTACTATAAGATATATATGTTATATACTTCTTAAGTAATTTATACCGTAATGACGCCTAGAAACATTTAATTTTTTGTACGGAATTTAACGTTATTACCGTTTGTAGTCACATTTTTTTTACTTATTGCTACAACTTACAGTTAATGCACTAGATAAACAAGCTATTCTAATTATTTAACCAACTTTTATTACAAGCAAATGCAAAACACGCTTTAAAAATTTTTACAAGTGTTGAAACAATGGTCACTTCCAGATTTTTTATTGCATTAAATACAAAAAATATAGTAAGGTAATAATGCACTTCACAAAAGAAAGTTTTCTAACATATTTTTTTTTTCAATCCTTTAGATGCTATGGTTTAGCCTCAAAATTTGCACAAAAACGGCATATTTTAACGTCCTTTTAAACGGCAGCCTAAGCCTAAGACAAAGCATATAATTACTGGAAGGATCAACCAGGGAGCTGTCAAACGTTCATATAACATACTACGAGTATCGGATCGCATCGACGATAATTTTTATCATCGACGCAATCGTGTCGTTTTAATGAAGTTCTTTTATACAGCAGTTTACAGTGTTTTACAACATAAACGTTGCCAACACCATAATCGAAATTTCTAAGCAAGACTTGTCAATGCAAACTGGACCAATATTTTTTGAAAACTCTACCGATTTCTGAGTTATCTCATTACTCAGCGGCAAATTAAGTGATAGAAAGCGCGTCATATTAGTTTTCAGTGTATTAAGTCAACCTTTAAAAAAAATTCTATATAAATAGCAATACTTTCCTATAATAATAATTAAATTTGCTGAGCGTGTTTTCTGAAATTTTAAGACATATATATGTTGAGCGACTTTTGAGATAATATAAACATGTTGCAAACATAGTTATTTTGTTATATGTGTGAGTATTATGTTTGTACGCTCTAGTTAATTTGATATGCAATCAGTATATTTGATATGAAAATAATATTTTCGTACATTGGACTTCTTTTTGTCGCGCATTAGAGGAAAAAATATAATATGGTATTGATGCATATTTTCGGATTATTTTTAGTACTAGTTTTGTTAAAGATTTGGTTTGTTTGCATTACAATGAAAAAAAATCGTAAAAAATAATTAATTGATGTAAATAAAGTGACGGGTGATGAGTTTTTTGATGTGCATTTAAAAATAAGTCTAAAACTATTAGTTGGGCAGTTAGGGGACAGCACCTTGCATTTCCTGTTATAATGTTTTGTTTTAGGGTCAATATTCTACAAAAAATATCCAAATTGCAGGATTGCGGCCCACATTCCGTATACGAGCTACTTACATACCATAGAATGACAATGTCATCTTTGATGACAGCATTAATAAGGCTTCGTGTTGCCTTTTGGGCACAGAACTCCAAAACTATACAATAATGCAAGAATTGCGGTTTCCCTCCTAGGTGTTAAGTTAAGGACCCCTGAAGGCGGCGGGCCGTGGCTACGTCTCTTAAAATGAAGGTATGGGTATGTACCTACAATGTTCATGCAAAGCGGTCTCATGGTATCACAAAATGCATGTTGGAGCTGAAGTTTACCTGAACCTTATTATTGGTAAAATTTGTATGTCTTACAATATTACCTCAACAATAGGGTTTCCATGTAAATGGTATTTATATGGAACCGCTAATTGTCAAATTTACTATAACGGTTAACTTTACAAATAAGTCAAGAATCACCAGGAAAATGCGGAGTAAATCAGCTTTTCCCGGGCAAGCATCCCTTTTCCCGTCTCTCCTATATTGATTTTGGTTGGTACGGATTTATTTATGACTATTAGCAGAGAACATAAACTGAATAACGGGTACGTGTATATAGAACACATTAGGGGAAGTCACTGTTGTTTTATTACACTGTTACTAAACTGATCCTTTGTTCTTCTTTGATACTGTTTGGTCTATTACAAATCTGTGTTTTGTCTCCAGGCGTCTCCATAGCGTTAGGTGCGAGTCTGACTCACGCACTGAGAAGGGTTTCATGCAAACTTGTGGGTAGATAGTTCGTCCGCATTGAAAAACAAGTCTTGGAGATTTTTGCCCGTTTCTTCTTAGTAAGTCTATGTTAAAGTTTTCTCAAAATCAGAAACTTAACTTCACTTCAACGTCTCAGTCAACGTTCCAACTGCAAATAAAAGCTTTTCGGATTATTTCCTTCACGTACTGCGTGGGACTTGACCAAATTTCATGATTGTAATTTAGCGGGATAAATGTAAATCACTACCTAATTAAATTAATGCGCTAGGTAACAGCAAGTTTGTTTTTAAATCTTCAGAAGTCTTTATATAAAGTTTGAATTTTTTACAGCACCGCAGGACAGGAACGTATCCTTAGTATTTGATATTAGGTCTGCGTATTATTTTTATAAGCTTTTATTTAAAAGTTAAATTTGACACACTTCCCGGTTTCCGATTGAGCTGAAAATTTGCAAGCATATGTAGATCGCGTGACAATGCAATATTTATGATATGGAGTTGATCTGATGATGGAGTTGGAAGGTGGCAATAGGAACTCCATTATAAAACGACATAACCTTATCGAGTTTGGGCTCGTATGATTCGTCTTAACGATTACCTTGTATCTAGATGGTGTCCAGGGTTTGATGATGGACCTGGAAGGTATAGGAAGTCCGTAATTGAACGACACTACCCCATCGAGTTTAAGCTCGTTTGATTCTTCTTGACGAGTACTTTGGTCTAAATGGTAACCAGGATTTTGATGATGAAACTAGAAGGTGGCCATAGGATCTCCGTAATAAAACGACGTAACCGCATCGAGTTTAGGAGTTTGAATTGTCTTAATTAGTAATTAGGTATTAGATAATATCCATATTCAACCCCGTCAGATTTGAGAAAATCCATTTGTGTGAAAACCACACAATTAATCCGCACATGCAATGTAAATTCTGTTTGATTAGATGGATGACCAAATGCCAAGGTGAGCACGATCCGACAGCTGAATGGTATGAGGGTGCAGTCATTTTTACGTTTTCGTATAGGCATTTGATATGGAAATGCGTTCTTTTTATCAAAAATAATAAAATAGTCTTAAGCTCGAGTGCATCAAAATGTAACACGCTTTTCTTAGTTTTATTTAAGCGTGTTACATTTTGACGGCAAAAGAAATTAAAAAGGTGTAACACGCTTTTATTGGAATATAATGTACCTATAAAATGGTATTTCTTGTCAGAATCAGATTATTGTTTTTGGTCCTTTTTATTGACAAGTAATAATATTTACAAGTAATTAATATATATTTTTTTTTTAATTTTTTTTTCTGCATATGATATTAATTTCAGCTTGATACGTGCAGGAGAAGAGTAAATTCACTAAAAAGAGCCTTGTTCCACAAATAGGCAGACAGACAGACAAACATACAGACAAACTTGTTCCTTTTAAGGTACGGAACTCTAAAAGTACCGTAGCACGACTTATTCGTGCTCTACCTTTTAGAGGGAACCCTGTAGTAACAGCAAATAAGTAATAAATTGTCAGATTTGATGGCTTAGTTGGCTTTGATTCTGGTTGCTGAATCGAGGGTATTTGATGTCCGCACAGGACAAACATTATGTAATTTGCACGTCTACTATATTCTACACGTCATTCGTCATTTGTGCCTATCTGAAAGTCCATTTACCAATTTTAATGATTTCATTTACAATTTTGGGTGGGTAGGTTAGAACTTTTTAAAGTACGTATGCGTCGTCTTATTAGTCAGTGAGGTGAACGATAATTTTTTTTTTTATACCACTAAGGTGGCTCACAGCCTATCGGTCCCTCTAATGGTAAGCAGTCACTGTAGCCTTACACTGTAAGGCTTACCATTAGAGGGACCGATAGGCTGTGAGCCACCTTAGTGGTATAAAAAAAAAGAATGGACGCTTGCAACACCAGGGTTATAACTGGAGACCCTTAAAAATCAAATAACTTCTTTAAATTGCTAGCACTTTCTAAAGGCTAATTTTTTAATATTACGTCACATTTGTGGAGTCAAAGAATAGCCTGCCGTCAGTCATCCGATTTCATTAGCCGTTGGTATGGGGCTTAAATTTTGTGAAAAACAATTTAAAATATATTTGAGAGTAGTATATTTATTATAAATTAGTTCTATTATCGTCAGTTTTGCAAACCTCGTAACCAGGTTTTAAATTTTTTTTCGACAATCGAAAAACTAATAATATAGTGATTTCATATAAATTTCCAGGTTTTAAAAAGTAGTGCAGGGTATATAGATTTTTTCAAGATTTAAGCCCCGCACCAAGCGCTAACGAAATCGGATGAGTGATGGTGGGCTATTTCTTTACTCCACCAGTGTGACGTAATTTAAAAATCAGCCTTTAGAAAGTGCTTGCAATTTTTCTCGCTCGCCTCTCCGACTATATAAACATACTAGCTGACCGGGCTGATTTGTGAATCTAAACCATCCAGGGCGCCATCCAAACGTATACAAAAAAAAACATTCAAAGCGGTCTAGCCTCCCAAGAGGAGTACAGTGACATACACACGTACAGTTGAATTATATACATATATAAAGATGTATATAACACACAATTTGAAGGAAACGATTTACAATGTTAAAATAACAATTTACAAAAGACATAATAAAAAAGGCATTGCAGTAGTTTTCAAGTAATACTTGATATAACGATTGAATGTATTTATGTTCATTTTCCTTTTTTTTTAACTATGGCTGTAGAAGTAGGCTAGTATTTTAGTAGGCTGTATGTAGAAGTTACATTACTTACAATAGTCAAGTGTGGATAGCGTGGTAGAATGTACATTAAGGCATGTACTCGAATGTGCAGTTTTAAAAATCATTTCCTATTGCAAGTTTCAGACTGGAAACAAATAACATGGCTTTCTTCATTCTTTAACTAGAAAGTTACTGTATTTGTTTTAAGATGTCTGTTAAAACGTCGTTTTAAAAAAATAATGGCCGAACCTCTCGTTTTTAGGGTTCCGTAGGGGAGACCGGGGCTGGATGTGACAGGGGTAGGTAGTTACAGTGGTAATGGTCGCGAAACAGACAACGCAATACTGACATTAGAAAGGGACAAATAATCCCGCCACCGCCGGCTAGCACGCCGCGAGAGCCAGTGGCGCCAGCGTTATTGTGAGAAGAGCCCGCGAGTGCCGCCATCAAAATCGGAGGTTAGTAAAATTTTACACTTTTAGTAAAAGTCTTTGTTGTGATTTTTACGCCCTAATGCTTTGGTTTTGCAATGAATCTACGTGTACACAGCTATGTCTAATGACGTTTTCACCGCATAACCTTAAAAAGTCAGATTTGGCGGTGGAGCTAAAAATTACATTTGCTCGGTTGTCATTTGTCACTACCTGCCCCGTTGTGCTTGATGCCAACTGACATAATTTTTCCTACATTTTTTTGACAACTTTTTGTCTTTTTTTTGTAGGATGACTATATAAGAAAAAATGAGCAGGACAAAATATCTAAAGGCATTTATGAACAAGCAGCAACTATTTTGGAGGAGGACACAACTAAAAAAATTCGTGGCATCGCAAAAGAATTCAGATTATGTCATATGTCGTTACCAAGATATTTAAAGAAAAGAAAAGAAGCAAAAGAGAAGGTTACTACTGTGAAATCTCTCACAGTCGGCTACCAGAAGAATAGACAAGTTTTCAACGATAAGCAATAGGCCGTTTTGGTGAGTTACTTAATTAAATGTAGCCAAATTTACTACAGATAGACGCATAAGGATGTCAAGCAACTAGCGTTTTTTGTGCACTTAAGCACATCATTATAATGCCGCAATCGTGGCTTGACAAAAAGAAAGCATGGTCTGATTGGCTAGCAGCATTTACGCTGGTTGCGTTTAAAATCGTTATCTATAAGAACACCAGAGCTTGAGCAGAGCCACATCATTTTAAAAACGAATGTTGGTAATTTCTTTTCTAAATTGGCTGACGTGTTGAATAGATATAAATTTCCTTCGTCACGGATATGAAATGTAGATGAAGCAGGTGTGACCACAGTGCTGAAACCTATAAAAATTTTACCTCCAAAGGGATCTACTTCAACCAATCCAACTTGTTGTTGGTTAAATTAGATAAGCAGAAAAGGGGGCTCTTGTAACTCCCTGCGTAGCAGTAAATGTTGTGGAGAACTCGGTGCCATGTATGTTTGATCCCTCAAATTAAGTACGGGGACTAATGCCATTGACCTCCAGGCTGCATTGGTGCAGAAAAAGTTCTTATATTAAGTTTACAATTTTTTTCATTTTAGATTATTATGTTTTCGTTGTAATGAGGCAAAAGACTGCTTTATACACCTAATATAATGTTATTTAAATTAAGAAAAGTATCTGATTGTGATGATTGTTCCTAATAAAAACTCTTATAATACGTTTGTTTTTTATTGTAACGATTTGCCCCATGTAGTGTAACAGCCAGCCCCGAGCACGGGGTTAAAAGTTACGGGTTTTTTTTTTCAGAATTTATACATTTATGTCATTACTATTAGTCTGCTACAAAAAAAATATTTTAAATAAAGATCCTCAATAGTTATTTAATCAAACAAACCTATACTCTGGTAAAACAATCGAACCAATAAAAAAAAATTTGACAGTTTGTAAAAAAAATGTCACAACCAGCCCCGGTCTCACCTACCCAAAGAGTACAAAACAGGATTACTAAGACTTCGCTGTCCGTCAGTCTTTGTCTGTCACCAGGCTGTATCTCATGAACCGTGATAGTTAGACGGTTAAAATTTTCACAGATGATGTATTTCTGTTGCCGCCATAACGACAAATACTAAAAAACAGAATAAAATAAATATTTAAGGGGGCTCCCATACAACAAACGTGATTTTTTTGCTCGTTTTTGCTCGATAATGATAACGGCAACTAGTAGAAGCTTGAGATATTCACAGAATATATAGTTATATATTGCGAGTCTGACTTGCAATTGGCCATTTTTTTCTTTTTACTAGGTATTTAAGTCCTGGGTCATTACCTATTCGGTATTCTTTTAACCCTGTATTGAATTGTGGAAACCCTTTAATTTTCATAAAAATTATATCTTGCACTAGAGATGTAGACATATTGTAGTAAAACCCACAGAAAACCCAAGTATTCCCATGGGATCTTTCGATCGGGATAAAAGTATTATTTGACTCTACAGCTCTGTCTTTGTACCAGCAATCTGTCCATATTTATCTATAAACGTTTTAATTAATTCCCATTTATAAATGAAGTTTTCATTAGCTAAGTTGCGGCTAAGCCAGTTAGTGAGCCACTTAAAGAATTACCATAAATACCTACCTAAGTCACAGATTATAGGCTGAAGCCCATCAGATTTTGATTAAAATTGATAGTTTGTAAGCAGCTGTCTTATTTACCTTAAATTTGATAAAGGCGGTGCGTCACAATATAAATATCTACCTAGCTGTGTTGAGGTGAGTATGAATAGTACTTATAATTGTTAGAACTACATATTATGGTCTAGTGAATGTTTGCGATTCATATTTTTTATAATAGAAACAAAATACCGGTCAAGTGCGAGTCAGACTCCCGCACAGAGGGTTCCATACTCAGTAAGTCATATTCTTATGACTTATCCGATTATCCGCAATAGTTCTCATACTACGGAACACTAGTAGAATAGTGTAAGCACTTGGGCCGTAATACTCTAAATCCAATGTAGGATAAGTTTTTCATTTCACAAATCTTACGTAATTCTTTCTCTCTCCCTCTCCCTCTCTCTCCCCTTTAAGAAGAAAAATTCAAACTTCAACCACAGCAAAAATCAAAGACGCTTTCTGTATAAGTCGATATTTTTTGGAATCTCTCCTAATGAGGTGAATGCATAATTTCTACCCTATTTATAAGTGAAATTCCCCTTGCTCACCTTTTCTATTCTTCCTACATTAGGGGGTCGATTCAGTAACTACGCGTTTTAAAACCGATGAAATCACTTACCATAATGCACGTTTTCTGAATCAAATATTATAAACACTTTTTAATTACTTTTATAATTGTGACACCATACATCTGTTAATGGATATTTATATCGATAGTTGCTGTAGAAATGTACAATATGTATTTATATTATGTAATTACATATTTTTTGACACACATGTAATGCTTAGTGGCATGGTTTTTATCCTCAAAATGGGGTAACCAGGTGTTTCATATACACCAATATAATAATGGTCGTCTTTTTAAAAACGCCGTGGTGGTAAACTTATCCCCGCACCTCTAAAAGCCGTGGTATAGAGTATTTGGAATCAGGTGGCTTTAAATATTTTTATTGAATCGTAAATCACCTGCTTTAGAGTAACAAGAAGAGTAAACTAATGACCAGGGACTGAAGAGAAGAATAATATAACCCCTATAGTTCTTGACAAATTATAAGAAGTAAAGTTATTTATATTTTATACATGTGTATCTATTACCTATTCACGAATCATGAATTTTTGCAGCCTACAAAACTAAATTCTTTACGAAATTAGGTATGAAACGGTTTTACACATCTAATTGATAATTACCCAAAAAATATAAATACATTAATTCAAATCGCGCGTTCTAAAAACGTGATCTTGCTGAATAAGCCTTCAAAGCAGGGAGGGCAAGGGAGCTGGTTGTCATGACAACCGTATCTCGGCTTTCTTGCTGAGTGATCGTCGAATATGGCAGGGGCCCAGCTGAGGTCTGTTTGCACCTGAAATGTTACTACCGGTTCTCGGATTGATCTAGTTTTTGCTTGAACTCTGTTTTCCATATTCCTATCGTTTTAACGATTTTTCCTTTATAAAAATGTCGTGAGAAATTATTAATGTTCGGCAAGACAATACCTCAGTCTATGTTTAACTCCATTACAAGGGCACAGGGCTCTCCTTAGAAAAGGGAAGCTTAGGCATAGACTTCCGCACTGTACATTGGTACAATGGTAAATGTATGGCATTGGCTAGTCGGCAGACTTTTCCCAGCTAGTGGCCACGCGACTAACAGTGTGTTATGTAGTGCTTTGTAGAAAGTTGTCTCTAATTTTTTATATAGGAGATGAAAAACATTAATAGACATACCCTTATGATGTATGTATGTATATTTATTTCGCGGTCTAAATACCCCAAATAATAATGTGGCAGCCACTTTAGTCCTACATGACAGCTGGTGAGCCCGTCATCACAACACTGCTTCCGATACCAAACTACACAGTATATTTGGACTTTTGGACAGAGGTGGCTTCATAAGGTGTAAATGACCAGCTAAAGAGTACACTGTTCTTTCTCGGGGTTTACGGGAAGAAATCTCTAGCATAGATAAATGGCCCGTTTGTACCGTTTTTCTTTATGATCACTATGTATGTTTTTTCAATTTTTATTTTATTTTAATTTTGTATTGTACAAAATTAAAATAAAATAAAAAAATAAGTATGATGATGAAAAGAATTTGCAAATTCTCGACATAATAAAAGGAATATCTTATGTCTGTTTGTGTGGAATAAAATATAGGTACTATGGGTAAAGGTTTGTTGTAAGATTAATATCAATAACCAAATAAACTCTTCTGAATTATAATTTTTTTTGAAATAAGATAATGAAGAATCGAATAAGAGTGAAAATTCGTTCGAATTCCAATTTAAACTCGATCTTGACCTCATGATAAGTTTTTCGTATATAAGAATCGACATGTGAAAGTAAAGTACGATCGAGTTTCACTGTTTCCACCACTAGGGGTCGTTTAACCTGCCGTACCCGCTTCACGATTGACATGTGGCTAATTACGAAGGAAGCTCACAAAATTTTGGGCAAAATCTCGCTTTACATTTTGTGATGTTTTGAGATTAGAGCCGAGGGGGTAACCTGTCTCCGTAATACTTTCTCTTGATGGAGGTCGCAGTTTTTCACGGAGTTTCCTGAAGTTTCCCGGTTAATTAGGAACCCAAGAAGTCTATTGGGAGGTATTATTTTGAAATTATTCGGACATTTTGAGTGCATTAGAGAGTTAAAGAAAATGAAATCTTTTATTCGGCATGTTTGTTTTGTGGTCGTATTTTCGTCGTACTTTTATGTCTTGTTGAACTTGTACTTGTGATGACAAAGCATATTTTGTTGTTTACATTTTAGTTTCAAAAATATGTTTAAAAAGAAACCAGCCTCGTCCTTGTCGAACATACACGCAATTAAGTTAGGGTTCTGTGAATGTGAATATCTACAAAAATGTGAACTGATTTTATCCAAAATAATTTTCATTAAAAGATGTATAAAGTTGTATTAAGTATTGTAGTTTTTTCACGTTTTTAGAGCACGTTTAATTTGAATTGATAGAAATATGGGAGAGTTCTAAGACTGTTATATAACGACGGGCAGGCATGACGAATTTGTAAGGGGAAGTTGGAAATTTCATCAAAACCAGTCAACTGTGGGTATGTGTTTATTGTAGTCTTGTCGCACTCGCGCACCGAAGTTTCCAAAGCTACTACTTTTTTATTTACTGAGAACTGTTATATTTGAAAACACAATGATATTTTTCCTCTGAATTATCCCTTTATAAGTAGAGGAAATTATCTACATTTCGTATAGTGCTTTAATTTTAGATGGCGTGATAATTCCCATACCGGTCACCAGACTGCGCTATTGTCTGTTGTCAATAGGAGCCCTAGCGGCTATATTTAATATGTGTTGTTGTCGGGAGTATTCAAGTAACGGAGGAAATATTTTTTTATCAGATATAAAAAAAAATGTTTTTGAACTTGTCGACTTTAAATACGGCTTGAGATAAAATGGTAAGTCTTAATACTTTAATCTAAAGTGTGGAACCATAGTAATAAACTGTATTTAAAGTGTTTATCGAATTGTTGTAAATGTTTTTGTTGTTAGTTGTACATGTTAGTTTGAAATTTTTATTTTAAATCCGAAATATACACATTGCGAACACTAAGCTATACTCTCTGAATACTTCACGTGAGAACACGTGTAGAGCACAGGCAAATAAGGCGAAATTCACTTTAATTTTTATTGTTCTAATTATGTTTATATGATAACAAATTCTTATATAAGCAGTCGATGTTGGCCGAGGGGTTTAAATTTCACTTTACGTCCCAAGTGGCGGAGGTTCGAACCCCGGGGTCGGCGTGTACCAATGAGTCTTTTCTTAATTTCTCAAGTACACTTTATTTATTCACACCACTGGCTTTTCGGTGAAGGAAAACATCGTGAGGAAACCTGCATACGTTAAGAAAAAAAAAAAAAGACGTATGTGAAGTCCACAATCCGCACTGGGTCCGCGTGTGGACTTATGACCCAAATCACCCTCATTGAGGGTAGGCCGTGCCCCAGCAGTGGGGACGTATGAAGGCTGGCAATGATGAATATTATATAAGCTTGTTACATAGATAAAGTGTATTTGTATTGTTAGTTCAATTTCATTGTATTTTCTTTTATGGTACTCTGATTTTTTTTCTTAACCTAAAAAATACAGTAATTTTAAAATAATAATAACTAAAATATGTTTTGTATTTGTTTTAGAACCATGAGGATAAACAAAAAAATTAAGTAAAATTCATTACCAAAATTTCTATATTTAAAATTTTACACTTCAAAAATTAAATGGTATCCGAAATATGGACACTTTCCTCTAATATCCAAGTGCAGTATCAGTAATAGTAGATACCTGCTTAAACTTACAAATCTATTCCACATATACGGAACCTACACTATGCATAGTCCGACACACTCTCGATCAGTTCCTAAATTTGTCAATTGGTTTTTGTTTGTTTATATTCCGACGTAGATCCGGTTCACTGTAAAGGCAAAAGGTCATCCAAAGTCCGACTTCAAAGTCATTAATCAATTTAATGGACCAGTAATCCGCACAAAGTGAAGTCTATCGAATAATTAAGGCAATATGCACATGTTAGCCATTCGCAAAGTTCCTGGAAAGCCCATTTAGACGTCTGGGTACGCCGGGAATTTGCCAGGTGGGGCATTAGTCATATTCAAGTACCCACTAGGCAATCGATAGGTACATGCCAAGTACAAGCATGGACTAAAGTGGCTGCATACAAACGAATTTCTCATTTCTTTTTGACGTTTACTGATTAATCACTTTAAAACTTCTTAGTCATAATCCCAAGCCAAATAGGTACCTATTTCTGTGGTTTTCCAAAATCTTGTAAAATGTTTTTATTAACCAGAAATACTTTTGAAACCATTTGTATGAAAAACTAGAATCCTGTATAACTTCTGAACTATAAAATTTAATAGAAAACTGGCAAACTGCAGACCTAATTATTTATTACTAGAACATGTCTTCAAAATTTCGTGGTGTTTGATCAGAAAGTCCCAAAAATAAATGAGAAATTCGTTTGTTTGAAGCACGCTGAGAGGCGCCGCGAATTGTATTCTCTCAATGCGCAGAACTAAGCACAACATACTAGCATTATCTTAGTCGTAATTTTGAGACCAGTCCTAAAATTTCGAGCTTTTTCGGGATTGTCGACTATTTTTCAGCGCGTCATTGAACTATTACCTGAATTGGTCCCATAAAAACTTTTGATCGTTATAAGGAACTGGATCAAACGGTGAAAATCAGTGAATTTTAGATAAAATATCTCAAACAATTACGGACAGTGTTCTAATACCAGCTATAACGATTATGGAGACTTATATTTCGATCGCAATCAATAAATTACAACATTCTTATGTTCATTCTTTTCGACTGACTATTTCTATCTCTATTACTAATTCTAGGAACTTGCATTATAATTTATTTATGAATCATTTTGGAGCTGATTGTACTATAAGTATTCACAATATGTACACGAAATGTATGAATGAATGCGAAATATTTTATGTAGTGAATATTCGTTTATAAAAATTATTTTGTGCGACTGATACTTCAAAAATTTAATAAAGTAACTAAAAGGTAAAATATAATATAATATAGTTCCTATAAGTGCGTCCCAGAAGTCTTTTTCTTTTTCAATCGCTCTAGGTAATCAATAAATAATGCCATGGAGCCCTATCTGCCGATAGCCGGCAAGGAATAAAACCTTAGACCTCAGGCGTGGGAATTAAATGTTACACAAAACCTACGGCAATGGTAATGCACTTGGCAATGTATATCATTGGAGTAAGATCATCGCCCTGCTGGTCTGGATCGCGATGAGTCACTGGCAATTACTTATTTCATGTCACTTGATAGCGACGCCTCAGGATCGTATGTTGTAGAAATCTTTAAAGAATCATCAATAAGCAGTACTCTTTTTACCTGAGAAGAAGAAGACAGTTAATTTTAATTTTTAGCCGACTTCAAAAAAGAAGAAGGTTCTATGTTCGACGGTTATTTTAAACTGGTGTAAAACGCCTTTTATGTTTAAGCTTGTATAAAATTTTGATACTTGTAGTTTTCAGTGTACGAGAAAAAAAGTTATTTGAAGCAGGTTGTTTTTTTTTTTTGTTCAAAAGATTTTTTTATTATAAGGTCACTGTTTTTTAACTTAACAATCATTACATTGCAAAGAGAAGTAGACTGCTTTATATAAAAGTGGCCCTTATATAAAAGCGTCATTCTCAATATGAGTGGAGTCCTTACAGACTTTACGAATTGAAGAATGTCGCCGGAAATACGGACTTCAGATAAATTCAAACTTTCGTCCGTATTTACTTTACAGCAAAAGGAACACGATATTAAAATATAAATCATACTACATAGAGTATAATATCGTGCAACAAAATTGTATACTTCTTTTATAATATTTGTATATTTTGTTACCTTACTCCTGGCTACCATGTTTTAAACAGCAATAACTACTTGGTACAAAAAAATCAGAAAATGTTATGACAAGTAACATTGAAAATGGTTTTAGGTCATTAACATTATAGGTACTGACAAGAAATTTCTTTAATTTTATGGTAATTGGCAGAGTATTACCTTGAATTTTAAATTAAACAGTATACCATCACGACACCTATTTCGGATGGGGTGGTTTTTAAGATATGATATAACAACACTGAGCCAAAAAGTTTAAATGTACTCATTTTTCACCGATGGTATTTGGTCCCACTAACTATGATAGGTGGTCAGCGAACTAGGCACAAAGCAAACTTGAGACATTTTTACAATTATATACAAATTGATTTAATAAAAATGGTTTCGAAACTTGGACCGTTGTAAGTTGGAAACGTACTGGAAACGAAGTCTTCAACATGTTTCACATAAATAAGTATATAAAATATTATTTTCATACCTAAATATTAAAAAAACATTCCGTAATATTTGAACCGAGTTACACCAACCTTAAACCAATTTTGCAGCATCCGAGCTTAACCCAGATTTAAAGAAAACACCGCCCAACACGTCAGCGGTTGAAGTTAAACCGGAAGATAAACTCGCACTATACAATGGTTAAAAGTTAACCAGCTGCTACACAACTTACACTCAAGTTAATTCTTAGTTTAATGCAAGTCAGTTAAACTTAGTTCGAAATATTTAATTACAGTGATTATATAACAGTAATTGTGTTAATTGCATGACACAGGCCTCTTCTGTCTGTGTGTGGACTACGGCCCAAATGTAGGCTCGCTGATTGTAAGCTTGCTTCAACCATCAGTGGAGACGTATGAGGCTAAGGCTGGTGGTTGGCCGTCCTGAATGCTCTGTGCCCAGGGAGCACCATAAAAGTGCGATCTAATTAATATACCTAAATAAAAATGTATGATGCATCCTACTCTTCTTCGGGTGAGCCATTTACAAGCCTCTGCCACGCTGGCCCTGGTGCGTGTTGGCGGACGTTGTCTAGTTAGTGACCACATAAAGTCAAAGGCTCTAAAACCCTGACATCCAAAACGACTATTGTTGTACAACAGCCAGGACTGACAGTGTAACGTGCCGTCCGGAAGATGGAGTAGCTCAAAAATGCGCCAGTAGGTGATCATCCATCCACGTAGTTACCACCGACGTTGCCTAATTTCGAACATTCTTATACGACAGATGAATTTAAGTAGCTAGTCTAGGAGCCCCTTATCCTACTACTCTTAACTAATTATATTTAATAATTATTTATAAATGTAAAAGTTTGTTAATTCTTTACCTTTCGTAACGCAGCGTTCAATCGTCACCATTTTTTCGCAGAGGGGAGGGCTAGCTGTAAGAACGTAAAAGATGTAGTTTTTATTACATATACGCATAAGAAATAAAATTCAGTAAAATAAAATTAGTATAATTCTTGTGCATTGTCTGATAGTAGCGACAAGTACTATACACCGATCGTGAAAAACATATTTTGAAAAATTTTACAGTGTGTAAAGATTTACTCCTTTTTTCTACTGGGAGTAAAAACATAGATGTACTTATCGGGCATCGTTAAGTTATGAGAATGTAACCACGGGGCTAAGGTTTAAATTCCAAACTTAAAAAAATCAAATCAAAAATAAATTATTGTTTTAAACAAAAGAAGTGACAACCTAAAATCCAACTACTACTTGGATGGGTGACCGCCTGGTGTCACATTATTTTTAAACTTCAAACTTGTTGTTGTTGTTTCGGAGGGCACCTCAAATATGTTTCGGAGGGCACCTCAAATATGTTTCGGAGGGCACCTCAAATTGCTAGTCCTTACTGTTGTCGTATAACAATAATAATCGTTAAGAAACGTTACAGGCCTAATGAACGGTTAGAAACCCTGATAGTAGATTACCCACAATGGGCTCAGGCTGGTGGTCTAAGCCTCCTTCTCCAAGGAGAGGCCTGTGCCCTTGCAGCATAGAGTGTGTAACGGAAAAGACAGGCACTTATCGCTTCCAATCGACTCACAAATAGAACTATTTATGTTACTAGGGCCATAATACTGTTCATCGTAACACTACACTGTAACCAAAATTATTTTAATACATTTACGTATGGATAACACTGCTAAAGTAACCATAAACTTGGTAAGCTTCGTACGACAGACTATTAACTATAAATATGGTTTAAAGATTTAATGTCACTAAACTGTTTATGAAAATCTTTTACAACGTTATACTGTGTGTTGTGTTTTGTGTACCTAAGATACTTTGTTTTTAACTTTGTTACGTGCAGATTTATTTTCTTACATTTAGATAGTAGATACTTAATTTTAAATTATATTAGGTAAATATAAATAAATAAATACTTTCATAGCAAAGATGCATTTAAAAGATTAACCTCGAGCCAGGACTTGAACCTGCTACCTTTACTCCTACTTTCCTACCTTCTCTGCTTTATAAGTTACTAGAAGTTGTTTATTATTTGAATATTTGAAACTTTGACTTGTGGTTAAGGAAGCGCTTATATTAATTTATTAAAAAATATAAACAAACAGATACAAATTAAGACAATAGATAACAAAAAATGTGCTTTAGGACAAAATAAGTAGTAATAATAATAATTTATTCTTTATTGCACAGAAAGTAAAAAATATACATTATAAGATATAAAATAGAAGGTACAGTAAGTCAGGTAGAGAAATTAGTGCAATAATAAGTAGTAAGTAGTGCCAAGGGTTAAGTAGCTACGGACCCATATAATTTTTCTTTTGTCTTATTTGTTATTTGCCCCTACTTAGTTGCTTCGACAAGTATCTACACACAATATTACTGACAATAACGAGTGTCACAATTCATAAAGAACAAATTGAAACTTAAATGCCAATTATCGTCAACCAAATTTAGGGCAATGACAATAATATTTTGACAACTAATGAAATATTTTGCTTGTCATCCACGGCACATTGCCAGAGCTGTCAACAGCCGTCAACAACCGTCAACAGCCGTCAACTACGGCGGGCAATTTAGGTCAAAACTTGATTGAGTTTGCTTTAGCAATAAATAGTTCACAGGATTTCGAGCAAAATAACAGTTATGAAATACTGTTTTCTCCCAAATTTATAATATGAGAGTAATTTTATTTCTCCGCCATTAATACTAACTTCCTATATTAAAAGACAGAGAGCGGATTTTGTAAGTTTTTACCACTACCACTCAAAAAAAAGTACCTCTCTTTCATCGAAGGTTAAAATTTAATTATGGAATCGGTAGAAATCGATAAGTATATAGTTCCAAATTCCTCTCGGCAGAAAATGAAATCATCCTAGGCAATTATATTAGCTTCGAACTTCCAGTGATTGTAGAGAACACAAATTATAAATACATGCAACATAAAAATGAAATCTATGGAAAATAATCGAGATTATTTAGAAAAACAGTTTTCCGACTTCTGAAATTAAAATTGTATTACGAGTAAGTTAAAACTAGATAACGCTAGAAAACAATCGTACATAGTTCTTTTAGGCGTAGACGATGGTAAATGGTGTGGTGATCCGGAACCCTCAAAGTAAGAGCCCGACTCCCACTTGGTCCCAAAAGTTACAAAAAATTGTATCTACTGGTAACATAACTGGGGGACTGCTAAACTAAATTTCTAATAGTAGATAAAGTGTATAGTTATGTGCAGCTAATCAGTTGTTTAATTATAACAAAATTTTGTTTATTACTAATTAAATTTCGGATAGCTAAACTAGTTTTGTTATCCTTTTTTTTCAGTGCATACAAAAAGCGCTCAACCTATTTCAAAGACTTATAATGTTGTTATCATGTTATCAATACTTAATTAAACTATTTAAAATAAGTAAACCTGTTCCATTCATAAGTAATTAATCACTTATTATTGTTTGTACACTTGTGCAATGTACTATTATATGTGAAGAGGAAATCTTAGCAACTACTGGACAGGTTTGAAAAATTCTTTTACCAAAGCTATATTATTTCAGGTGGTTATAGCTAATGTTTTCTTCTGTTAAGTTTAAGGTACCGCAAGATATACCATCCAAACGATCTGATTTTTAGGGTTCCGTTGTCAACAATGAACCCTTATAGTTTTGCCATGTCCGTCCATCTGTCCGTCTGTCTGTCTGCCCGCGGCATAGCTCAGAGACCGTTAGTAGTAAAAAGTTGTAATTTGGCATGGATATACATGATAATTAGGCCCACCAATTGGTAAAACAAAATTAAAAAAAATTATTTTAGGTTACCTCCCCTACAAACACGTAAAATGGGGATGATTTTTTTTCTTATCTGTCCCATAGTGTGGGGTGTTGTTGGATAGCTCGTTTAAAAATATTGAGGGTGTAAGCATTTCTAGATTTAGATGCGTTTGCGAAATATTAAGCCTTAATGTGCACATTTTTGTTATAGAATATACATATAACAACAGTAAAAAGAAACTAAGTAGACTTTACAACTTAGGAGTAATAGTCGAACAACTTAAAAATGTAGTTGGATTAGTAAAAATTTCGTACAAATTCCATTAAAAGGTTTTAGATAAGGTTGGTACTTGTGTAAAACAGGTATTAAATATAAGTTTTTGAACCATGTACCATAACAGAAAATAAAATTTCACTTATAACAATATTTACGTTAGAAGTCAGACGCTGCGCTTGGCGGTGCAGGGTACAAACTTATAATCTATTTGCTCTATCGTAAAAACAGTAACACATATAATCTTGCAGGGATCATAGTGTGTATTAGCTCTAAATTATAACAACAAATAATAAAAACCGACTAAGTGTGAGACGGGCCCGAGCTACTTACCATCTTAAATAACCGTTACAGCGCCATCTAGTTATTATTAAGCAAAACAGTAACATATTTGTATGTTGGAAACGATATTCAAAGTTAGGCAACGTCTATTTTACAGTTCGTCGTACCTTCGGCGTATACCGTGATTTATATCGTACTATTTCGTACCTTGTTACAAACTCGTTCTTATGTTTGAACCTG
Source organism: Apoda limacodes (assembly GCA_946406115.1). NCBI lineage: Eukaryota > Metazoa > Arthropoda > Insecta > Lepidoptera > Limacodidae > Apoda > Apoda limacodes. Next base: position 48,842,331 of record OX291540.1, read on the forward strand.
CAAAAGCTATGTTAAACAAAATAATTAAATATTAGTTGCACGTTAGATGTTGTTGTTTCATTTAAATATTTGCTGAAACCTAACTTCAAGCCATATAAATAGTTATGTTTGTACGTGCACGTGTCTACGAACAACTTATATTTCTGCTTGTCTTTAAGTAGAAAAATCAACGTGTACTTTTACAACGATTGAAATCACATGGTCAACATATTATTATGTATTGGATCATCATCTTTTATGAATCTAAGTAATTTTATGGTCATAAACTAAATATGATTTAGGTGTCAATAAGTACGGCGGCTAAGGAGAGATAATATTCAAATTTTAAATGGTCCTGTCAACTGTACTTAAAAAAATGCAGTTGTACGGTTGTCTAGACGACAGAGTATCACAGTTAGTAAAAATTATCGACTGTCCGGTCAACTGTACTACTGCACAAAATTTCAACCATGGTCCGGTTAACCGAACTATCACAACTGTACGACGGGCAAGGTGGGATTTTTTTACACGTGGCTAGCTAAAAGTATATAGGTATAATTAAAGGTGATATAGTATATTTATCTAGGTTAATCAAGCACCAATTGTTGTACCTATGTTAGCGCTACTTTTCTTTGTTTCCTCAACCGTACATGGGCAGAGCTTTTTCTTTGAGAAAAGGGGTTTCGACCAAAGTAAATTGCGCTGATCCAGTGCAAACCAGCATATGTTTCCGAGCACATCTCTAAGCTTGGCTACAAAGCCGATTGTCAGAATAGGCACAGCTATAGGGCTTCTGATACTACTATCGTATGACAACAAGCAGGAAAGACAGTTTAACTTGCCCTCCAAAGCACAAAGGATCACACAAAATAATAATAGTAATTATCGTACTAATTAAGTTATCAATAAGTTGAAAATTCGGTTTAAAGTGGGTCAGCTTTAATGGCTGGTTAACATGCATTTAGTGATTAAGTAGAAAATAAAATTTTAACTAAATAACGAGGACTTAAGCGTATGCACGTTAATTAAGTTAGGATTTAGTAAACCGCACAAAATGGACGGACTTGCGAATAAGTCGACCAAATAGGTAAGAAACTTTTATTTAAGACTCTGCGTCCTGTATTCCAAACTTTAGAATGGCTAATATGTATCAATATTGGTAATCGCTTGCTGCTTTGTTTGTTTATTGCGATAGTTAAATCTTTTCAAATTTCCCGGGCAGACATAGCGTATATATAGTTCCACATATTTAATTGTCGTATTTTCTGTCCATTTCGTCATTTTATAATAATTTATCAACAAATATTTACATGGAGAACTAAAAGATATGAATTTGCTTGGTTTCAAACGCCGCAGGCGAAAAACAGCGCGTAAACGCGGTTACTTAACCGAAAAATTAGAACAAATCCTAAACAACTTTTCACTTAATTTGTAACTCAATATTAAATTTAATGTGTACACGTGACAGTTGTTTTGTAATTTAGTTAAATGCTTGGCTAATTAATACCTGTAAAAAAGCCATAAAATATTCCCTTACCTCTAAGAGGAAAGAACATCTGTGATTTTCCTGTGAAATAATTACAATCGTTATAGTATTTTCTTCTAATAAATAAATACCTTACCCGTCTTGTTTTATTTGCCACCAGCACTCAAGTTGATAGAACTAAGCTACAAATTCAGATGAAAACCGGAATTTTATTAGAAAACGCCTTAATTGTCGTTAAATTTAACGTTTACTGTACGCCTTTACGATTTTAACGCAATTTCTCGCTAAGCCATTAATTTGCTTTAAAGTAAAACTTGACAAGTGCCTCCTAAGTATCGGCATTAATCGTGGCTGACTACACTTCGGTCAATTTCCGACTCCAACACATAAATAACACATAAACAACACATAAAGCAAAGAATTCTAATATCAGTCACTATTAACACATAAAATAAAATGGACAGTCAACATAGGCGCCTTAGACCATATCAAAGAGTAGAAAAAAATAGAAAGGTCTCACTTTAATTGGAACAGTATAAGTAGGTATTACTTACTATTTTTTAGCTACATAGCTCCACAAGAAGTTTCAATCACATCATTCATCACAAGTTTCTGATTTAAAATAAATCAAATCGTTGCTTTTCATCATATCATAAATTTTATGGTTTTTGACTTATAATAATAACAGGTAAGGAAATCTTTATCAATGTAGGTGTGCGTCACAATATCTTGGCACATCCTACAAAACACTATAATGTATCTAGTGTGTGGGTGGAAGTCAATACAAAACCAGACTGTTATGAACCAATAAACTATGGGAATATTGCACATACATACACAGTTGTAGACAGCCAATACTTACCTCAACTTTATAATTATTTTGGTTAACCCTAAAAACCGGTTCACGTTATGCATTTGTGATTAAGTAGATCAGTTATCATATTCTCAGATCAGATCAAAAAAAAGCAGAAAGGTATTATTTAGAACTTTTCTTGTTATTATTATAAATAGTGTCAAGTCTGTTTTTTATTTACATTCTTTGGTCGTTCACTCTAGTAAGAGATAAGGCCAGTCTCACACGTGCTGTATTAATGTATTGACCATGTTATCTACATTGAAGAATTTTTATTTGTTTTCACTATAATTTATTAGATTTTGTGTGTGGCCAGGTAAAGTTTATGGAGCCTTAATTATGTTGAACCTGGCTCTATCTGTCTCTCATTCACATGTTATTAGATAATTTTTTGCGATTAATATGTGTTCAATACAGGCCGGAAAAGGAAAGGGTTAGTTATGTATTTAACGTGCAAAGATATAATTAAGATATCGTTAGATTTACAATGGTCCTTAATAGTCATACTGTGTTGTCACATGTTAAAATTTGTTCTTTTTTCTCAGAAACCGAATATGGTGACCTTGAGGAAGGCCAAAGACATAGACAAAAAAGTGTATCAAATACAAGCATTTTGTTAAGTAGTTACATTGAAAAGTAGCTTACTATATGTACAGCAGAGCCTTAGTAATTTATACATCCTAATTCGTATTATATTAAGGATATGAATAATCATAAATTTTTAATTGAACTTAAATTTTTTTAAAAAATATATATAGATGAACACACGTATTTTTTTTCACGTATTTGAACACTTTAGCATCACCCAGATGTTACTAAGTATATCTTTTTTTTCTCGCCTAGGTTATGATTGATGACACTTAACGCACTGAGTGGCGAACAGGACACCTCATGTCTCTCTTTTATACGATATAAAAGATTTTTATTATTACTATATTTTGTACACATGATCCAAATTTATGCGGATTTGGATCATATTTCCATAGGTATCTTTATCCGTGATTTACCAAAATACTAAGAAATGTTTTGTAATACCCTGAAATATTATTCAAAACCAGTTTAGGACAGGGCAACACTATGAAATTTAATAAGAATCGATGAACAGCTACGGAATTGAATTAAACTACTTTGGCGTGAGCCTTCCTACATGCATGTGATCCATTCGCCTTTTTTTTCAATTTATATCTATGGTCTTTCTCTGACTGACTGACTGATTCAATGACATAACAACGCACAGCCCAAACTGTAGGGTCTAGAAACTTAAAATTTGCCGTGTGGGTTACTCAATTAACGCAAGGCTCCACTAAAAAAGGATTTGTTGTTGTTGATTCGTGTTTTAAACAATGATCCCCGAGGAGGCCCAGCAGTGGATAAAACAATTGTATGGATATGCCGATATTTTTCTTAAAACCATAAATAGTTAAAAGCTTTTTTTTAACAAGTCTACGCGGACAAAGTCGCGGATAAATGCTAGTTTACACTAAAAACATCAGTTGCCAATCTTGTACAAAAGCCGACCAAAGCAATACCAATAGCAAGTATCTTATTACTACTCTCATTCACAAACTTTACGAATTTAAAAACGCTTCAAGCGTGAAACTTTTTTCGAACATCATTCACATGGACATAAGAAGCCGGAGTCCAAACTTTTCTTATATTCATTCCATTTTCGACTTCAATCTTTTGGCATAAAAAACCGGCCAAGTACGTGTCGAGCACGCATTAAATTATTGTTCCGTAGATTGACAATTGTTGCAGATCCAGTTTGTGTAGAAAACATTTTTTTCTCAAACAACTACGATATGCGATCATATCACATAGCAGTACAGTATCAGAGAGCGACCCGCAATGTTATATATTTGAGCACTCGAGCGGTACGAACTTTTTTAAACCCGAACATTGATAATTAAAGAGATAACTTATCAAGTTTTATTTAAATTTCGGACAACACGCAATTTTGAGAAAAGCACTATATAAGCAAAGCCACAACTCAGCATAAACGGATTCTGTGATGCGGGCCGAGACATACCTACGATCGCCCGGTTATGCTGCGTTTGCGGGCCACGGCATTAGTGAAACTCCTAGTTTATAAGCTAAAGGTGGATGATAATTTTTTTTTTCAATTTTGGATACTGCAAAATTTGCATCATAGGAAAAAACAATCTCACAAATGTCAAACGCATTTTGGGAGACCTTTCAAGCGACACTCCACGGGATGAGGGGCACAATTAATTGTTTTCAACTATCAGTTCCATGGTAGTAGCATAGTGCATTTTCGGACCCGGTTGTTTAAAAATCAACACTACATATTCAAATGGCGTGAACCCACAACGACACTAGCGCTTAAACACGTAAGGTCAGAAGGTCAGAAAAGTTTGTTGCCCTATATGTAACTATTATAAAGCTGTATGGCAGTTTACATAAGACACCTTTTTGCAAATTTCCATCATGTTTGTTTATTAATAAGAGCACGGCGATATTATAAAGCTACATACAAGCGAACGAACAGACATAAAACTATACGTAAGTATAAGGTTCAATGTTTATCATTTGGCTACGGAATCCCAAAAAATATTTTTTCATTCTCATTTTGGAACATAAACTTGTTGGTAGGGAACAATGAATGCGACATCCATTGTATTAAAAAGGACCGTTCGGAGATCAAAATTTAACGCCTCAAGAAATATTAACAAAATTCTTTTGTAAGAAGTTTAAGTTAGAAAAAAATGAGCAGATGTACGCAAACATGTATTGTGATTGAAGGGGCAAAGTCGAGGACCATCGAAGTAATAATTGACATTAAATGAAGTGTCCCCTTCTCAGTGTGGTAACACTGGTTAACTTTTTTTAAGAAGTGAGGCAAGGTGTCTTGTCTTACAACAGCCCAATCATTTTTAGGGTTCCGTACCCAAAGGGAAAATACGGGACCCTATTACTAAGACTCCACTGTCCGTCCATCCGACCGTCCGTCTGTCACCAGACTGTATCTCATGAATCGTGATAGGTAGACAGTTGAAATTTTCATAGAAGATGTATTTCGGTTGCCGCCATACCGACAAATACTAAAGAACAAAATAAAATAAATATTTAATGGAGCTGCCTTACAACAAACGTAATTTTTTTGCGCGTTTTTGCTCGATATTGATAACGGCAACAGGTAGAAACTTGAAATATTCACAGAATATTTAGTTATATATACACTTTAAAAATTATATTAATTAAATTAAAATAAAACAAATATTTGAGAGGGGGCGCTTATACAACAAACCTGATTTTTTTGCCGTTTTTATAGATAATGGTTCGGAACCCTTCGTGTGCGAGACTGACTCGCACTTGCTCGGTTTTTATTGATATTCTTTAAGGCTTTTGTGCTATTGATTGTCGAAGAGAGCATAGCAGGTGCTAGATATTTTATTCATTTATTTAATTAAGTGTAGGTACTTAATTTTAATTAATCATTATTTATGGTTTTTGAAGAAAAGAGGCTAAGTAGGCATTGTACGATAATATTAGATATAGTAAGTAAGGTAACGCTAAAGTTCAAGATATTTGTAAACTTTTGCCATTTAAGTATAGCCATGGCGGCTGAGTTAGAAGTAATTCCGCTAGATGATTAAAAAGCGTGGTTCGATAGCGGGGAATAAGTCACATTATAATCTATACTAATATTATAAAGAGGATTTTTTTTTTTTGTAATAAACAAAGAAAATTAAGGAAACAGGAGAAAATTGAAAAAAATATATTAGGTTTTTTTTTTTCAAATATTTGGACAGTACTCACAGCGTCGTCTGGCTCCAAAGTAAGTAAAGCTTGTGTTATGGATACCAGACAACGGATATAAATACATACATTACTTTTTTGTAAATATATACGTATCATAGGTATTTACACTCAGACTCAAGACAATCGAACCCACACCCTTTGCAATGAAGTCGGCTACACTACCAACTAGGCTGCGAGGGAGTCTTACAGAAATTAAAGAAAATCCACGACAAATAATTAGAATATTATTAAATTAGTTACCTAAATATTTTAATTAGATTATTATTACTACAGAACATTTTGGAAGGTGTTGCAAGCGTCCTTAGTGGTATAAAAAAGAAGAAAAAGGCTGCGAAATCTACACTGATCATTTGCGACCAAACATCTGCGGGTTGATTCCGTAAAAGACTGCTAACCTTTTTTGAAAGAAATAAGATATACATTGCGGTTTCGCGACAATCGATGGATTTCATACGTCATTTCAAATTCGCAATGTATTGATATTTCTATGGATTTCAAACGAGAATTGTTAGCTGTCATTTTACGAAATCGAGCCGCGGCGCTCACATGTGTAGTGAGAAGTTGCCGCTATCGATAGGAGAAAAAAAAATTTGAAATCAGACCAGAGGGGGTGTATAAACGAACCGGCAGCTGTAGGACAAAATATAGCGTAGCCACATTTTTAATTTCCGTACCTAAATGGTGCCAATGGAGCCCTATTACTATGCTTGCACTACCTGTCGATCTGTCTATCTGTCTGCTTGTCCGTTCGTCCGACCTTTAAAGGGCGACAGAATATGTTTAAGAATATGAGGGTTTTCTTAAGAGAATACGAATCGGTGCGCCTCTCAGTGTGCTTCATACAAACAAATTTCTCACTTATTTATGACACTTGTTAATCAAACACCACAAAATTTTGAAGCTATGTTCGAGGAATAAATATCTAGGTCTGCAGTGTGCCAGTTTTCTATTAAATTTTATTCTAGTTCTTCATATAAATGGTTTCAAAACAGATTTCTAGTTAGTAAAAACATTTTACAAGATTTTGGGAAACCACAGACATAGGCAGAAGTAGGCTTGGGATCATGACTAAAAAATTCACAGTCATTGCCAAACACATTGAAAAATTAGTTTGTATGAAGCCCACTGCGAGGCGCCGCGAATCATATACTCTTAATTAAAACTAGTCAAGTACAAGTCGTGCTCGTGCATTACTCGGTGCGTGTTCATTACGGACTTAGCTTGTTTCTGTTTTAACATACATTTTCTCGCGGTATCACATTCGCGAATCTTTAGCTAAGAAAGTTAAGCGGCGGTAGCTCCGACAAAACCCACCCCCCCTTTTTTTTAAACAAAGCGATACAAATTTTAAAAAATGTTTTGTTTTTAGGGTTTCATACCTTTAAGGCTACGGCATACCCTAGAAAACCGTGCCCTTATGACCAGTGTACAAAGACATATTACACTATTGAAGCATACAAAGACAAACAGTTCCACTTACGATAGGCGTTAGCATATGTGACCGCACGTTAAAAATCTCAATTTTCTCGGTTTTTTTCGGTATAAAATTTAAATAATTATTTAAAATTACGAAATTAGCAAATTCCTTTGGTCATATTAATGAATATCTTATGAAATAAGAATTTAGAGAATACCACTCTTAGATTTACAAACAATTTCAATTAAATCCCTAAAATAGAGGGTCAGATTTTTTTTTCTAAATGTTTTATTAGGCAAATTATTAGCAAAATCACTTAATTAAGAGTTGAACTATAACATATATTTTTTTCACGTCATAGAGTGTATTCAGGACTGTAACAAAATTAATAAAATTTTTGCAAACTTAACTCGTTTGGGTAGGATAAGTAGTTAGCCGGATGAAAAAAAACGACGATACTATTTTTTGTAATAATAATCTAAATTATTTTAGGTGAAAAAATTACTTAAAATGAAAATAATTTGTTTACTTAACAATTTTTTAGACGAAATAAAACAAGGTTTCAACCCAAAATAATGCAATAAAAAAACAAAAGTAAAGGAAAACATTTCATTTGAATTTATGGGCATAATACTTATATATAATATTTAATTGCTAATTTTATGAACAAGTATCAATTTAACAATATTAAATATCAAAAATAACATAGGTATGTCGAATAAGTTAGTACGTACCTAAAATCAATATATATTTTTTTGCAACGTCTTCTTAATTTTTAGTGTGAATATAGATACCGCTTCTTTGCAGATAATTGCTCCAGAATCTTGTTCTTTATGATTGTCATGTTCTTGTATCTAAATCTGGCAATATACCATTATGCAGTTTATAAAACGTGTATCAAAATTAAGGATGCAATTCAAGGTCATCACCACCCTTATACTCTAGATTGCATCTCCGGAAGTTGTGTGAATAGCCGGCTTAACCACGTAAGTTACCTTTTGTGCGGCCATCGTGTTTTATAGGATGGTTAAGAAATTAAAATTTAGGTAAGCGCCATCTTTAAGTCGTTATGAATAAAGGCGGGACTGGAATAATTGAATCCAGGGACCTTATTGGGAACAGTCTCGAGCTATTCGGACTCTGTATGTATGTATGCGAGTACATTCACGGGTTTCGAGAGGTAAGTCAGACTTCCATACATTTTTGTCACGAATTCCACACTCCGAATAGCTCGAGACTGTTCCCAATAAGCTCCCAGCTCTAACGATGCGATTCGTTACTTGCTCATTCTTCGCGATTCATCTTCCATAAGTCTACGATGCATAATTTTCACAGGCCTTCGTTAAAACTGCTAAAGTTTGTTGTCGAAACCCACTAGAATTTATTTAGGAAAAAAACAAATAGCAAAAACACAAACGCAAATTTCGAGTTCGCGCTAATAATCTTTTGCAACGGCTACCTTGTAAATCAATTTAGGGTTGTCACTTTGTAACACAATACCGTTTTACCAGTGACATGTAGGCACCCAGCACAAAAAAAATGCAGTTTAATAACGATGAAAACATAAATCTCGTAACACAAAAGAAACTGCAATGGCAGTTATCAATCTTTTCCTGGTGATTGTAGCGTAATTTTATTGAGAATTGAAAAGTATTTACGCTTTTATTTTAGATATTTGGCAACCATAGACCAACAAACTCGTTCAAGTGCGTGTCAGCAGAACTAGGAACTACTTAAGGTGGGGTTTCACAGCAACTTTTCTTTAATAACGATTAGTGTTAAAAGTATATCCGTAAGAATATAAAAATAATATTTAGTCGAATACTCGGTCCATTACACAGTTTACTGTATTTAAAAAAAAAGAAAGTTTCTTAGAGAGTAAAGTTTACTAGATTTGTATAGGTAGCTACTATGAAGATCTTCATAGCTGTGTCTTCCGATACCAGCCGGATCCGGCACTTTCTTAGGATCCCACTAACCCGGTGGTTCCAAGCTGAGTATTTTAGTGGCATTTATTAAGTCCAAATGACATAGGGAACCTATTATATTTAAAAATATTATTGATACTCCTTAATATTTACTGCATCTGAAAACTAGCGTTAGCTGTAAATAAACAGACCTTTGCGAGAACCAATAAATACCTCGCCGCAACTTTTAGTATTAGATATTATACATAAGTATAAAAGTCAGGCAATAGAGGCTATCCCGGAAATGAAAATACACTTTTCAACACCGAAAAAGGGCACATCAATCAAATCAGCAGCAGCAACAGCACATTGCCTTGGTTAGCCTGTCCATCTGCAACCCCTACCACTTCATCCTTTCTGTAAAATAACCCTTCCGAGATACCAGTTCAATGTAGAAACACTCTATTTTTTAAGGCTTCAAGGCACCTTCCTCAAATGTGCATTTTTATGATCGTTTTTAAAATCACTGTCGTCCTATTGCAAGTTTCAAACTGTAAAAATTACATATACATTATTTATAAACTAATCCCTCAGTGGGGATCCGTATACAAAATATGCAGACCGCATTCTGACAGTCACCAGAAGCCAGAATCTCGAATTCGAGACAAAAATATATGCAAGTAGGTCTTACTTCTCGTGAACCTTGAAAGAACTTGTATATGTTTTCCTCTAGATTTCGAGTGTCTGGCTACTCGAGACTGTTCCCAATAATCGCCCAGGTAAGTTAATGAGTATGTAGATTAAAGATATAAATTATATCTTTACTGATTTTTAACTGATTTGTATGATAATACTATAAAAAAATTCAAAGTGCTGAGCGCTTTTTTATCCGGTCCTTACCAGTATTAGTACGGTCCGAGGCCGCCTAACAATAGTTTTTCGTTCATGCCGAGGGCGGTCGGGGGGATACTAGGTTGTGGATGCACATTTAATCGATTCGGGTGATTTAGTGTACGCTCGAAAAAGCGGACTGCCAAGGTCTTTAAACATACAAACAAACAATCACATTCTGCCGATATTAGTATAGAACTAAGTTGGATATTTTTGACCGACTAAAAAAAAAGGAGTTCAATTCGACCTGGATGTTTATAACTTTGTTAGAATTGCACAATATTTATAAATGTATGTGTCTATGTGGACTTTGAAATAAATGAGCCACATTTCATAAGTGAAATGAAATGAGTTTATTGTTGTGCATAAATTGGTTTACATAAACCTGTGTCTTAGGCACATAGACCCTCCGTCTTGCCATTTATTAAATAATACAATATAATTAAAAAAAATCGGCCAAGTGCGAGTCGGACTCGCGCACGAAGGGTTTCGTACCATTATCTACAAAAACGAGCAAAAAAACACGTATGTTGTATGGGAGCCCCTTAAATTTTTTTTTTTTCTGTTTTTTGGAATTTGTTGTTATAGCGGCAACAGAAATACATCTTCTGTGAAAATTTAAACTGTCTAACTAGAACAGTTCATGAGATACAGCCTGGTGACAGACGGATGGACGGACAGCGAAGCCTTAGGGTTCCTAATTACCTTTCAGGTACGGAACCCTAAAAACAGTAAAAAAAACCAACAACAATTGTTTACAAAGTGTATGTATGTTTGTCCACATATTTCTCAGAAACTAGTAATCGGATTTTGATAATTCATTTCAGGGTTCCCTACCCGAATACTGCAAACGGAGCCCTATTGCTGTCACTCACGTGTCCGTCCGTCGTCTGTCACACAGGTTTTACAGCTTTTGGAGCTACAGTCTTCTAATTTTTACAGTAGCAAACATTTGAACGGTGCCATGGTAGTGCCATCATTTGTAATCATGCACTACCAGTAGTGCTGCTGGTAGTGCTGTTTACAATAAAGGTAAGCATCTTGTTGATCCAAAGCCATACAAGAAATATTTTTAAATGATTTTTAGTGGGGCTCCCATACAGAACATTAAAAATAAAAGTTGTATTAAAAGAAAATAAATACTGTATTTTTTGTTTTAGAAATATTGGAATACAAAGGATCTAGAAGCAGTGGCGAAGCTTGCCTTAGATGGGCCCTGTATCAAAGGTTGTAGAGAAGCAAAAACGCTCGTATTGAATTAAAATGATTATATTATATTTATTTTAAGTTATTACTTACAATTGATGCTCCTAGGAGTTAAGTTAAGCCAATCAATCAAATCATAGAATATACTTTTCTCGCCTTTTTTCTGCAAACTTATTTATTAAATCATTTATTGCTAAAGACGTTTTCATTTTTGCTATATTTTCTGCCTCTATAGACAATCTGATAGCTGTTCCTGTTCTATAGAAGTCCAAGGATAATTTTTTTCAGTTTTAATTTCGAAAAATTTGCAAAAGCTGTTGCAGTTGCCATCGGAAGGGTCAAAAATAAAAAGCATGCTGTTATTACATCCGAAAAACTGTATGCAAGGCTATTACTATTGAATGAGGTCCTTGATGGAATGTTTCTTTTTTATTTCAGATTTCAAACATATTTTCAAAGCAAATAATTTATCATACAGATCAACTGACATGTCTTTACATAATTTAGCAGACAATTTTCGGCATCCTTATTTATTACTTCATTTGAAAAAGATAAAAGTTTCTTTGGTTGCAGAACTTCTAACTCTTTAAAAACTACACTTAAAATCTGTGTAGGCAGGCTTGCGTTTGGCTATCTTTCTATTTATTTAGGTAGTCCTATATGATTGTGAATTAGGTAGCTGTGATCTAGATATTTAAGTGTTAAGAATCATGTGATTAGGGTATTGTGCATTAAAAGCTGTTACTATATAATGAAAGAGTATACTAATATAACCTGCCTTACCCTTAAAAAGTGTTTCTTTACTCGCCTTTGAACTCCCTCTTTCTTTTCTCCTCCTTCTGAGCACCTAGCCGGTGCATTCGGTAACAGGGCACTACTGCTTTAACCTGTCCTGTTATAGGCGGTGTAATTTTTTTTATATAATTTTGTTTATTTTGCATGTACATTATTATTATATAGATATGTTTTGTATTCTTTAAACTTCCATATGTTTTCCAAAGCATAGCCGTGATAGTGCTTTAAACCCTGAGAAAAATAATGTTTTGATAACAATGATGTATAATAAACTATTAATTTATTACAATGAAAATCTCAGTGAGATTTTATCTCTCATATCAAGATGTAGCTGCACTACTCACGCACGCTTAGTTACATATCGCGTCATCCTTGTTTTTACTGCCACGTAGTACTTGCCTCTTAATATCTTTAAGAAGTTTTTATTGAATTAATTAAATGTATGACATAGACAAAGGTTTATGGTATGGTTGTATATGGGATCATCATTTAAGCTTAATTATTTCTACTGCTAAACAAAAGCCTCCCTGAATGATTTCCAAACGTTATATAGCTTCATAAGAAATGGCTTTAATCAAACTACTACTCAAGCCTTTAGCTGCTTAGGACTTTAGCGGTAGGTACCTAGTTATCTTACATCAGTACAAAGGTTCCGTTTGTATTTCCAATTCACGGAATGCTAAAAAGACTACCAACAGTTGCATCAGTCATGATCGTAAACTGATCCGACGAATATCAAATTCCTTAACGCTATCCAATCTTTTTTTCGACCTCTTTGTTAACCAACTGAAGCAGAAATGTTTAGTTTATGAAACAAAATGGCTCCCGTAGAGCTGTCATCCGATATTAGCATTACAAATTTTAATTATGGTGATCATTATAACGTTTTTGACGCAACAATGCGTCTTTTTTATTAGTTTTGAAGCAGATTTAACTTTAATATTCGTATTTATAATTTGGCCAGATAAACTAGGTAAATATAATGTATACAGTTTCTAAACGATAATTTTTATTACAATCTGGAGTACCCACTGGAATAGATAGTAATCTAAAGTATTGCTGGGGACTGATTTTCGCTACAAATTTTGAATATAAAACTTATTTTATATTCAAAAAGCACAATGAATATTACAAGTTTTGTTAGATTTTGTTTCACCTGGTGCCGTTGTCTGTAATTAAATCATAAAAGTGTAATTGCACCTACTTCCAGGTTTTCGATTGAGTTTCACCCACTTTCAGGTGGTATTTTTTAATATTTTGGCGGCATTACCTCGCTTGAGGACGATATTCAGCCTTTGAGCGAGCTACCTGCTTTGTAATCTCTTCAGGTAAAGACTAGCTGTTTACTGGGACCATGAATCCATAGTTTCTGCTGTAATCTGCGACGCTTACGTAGTTGTGATTGTTCGGTTGCAGCACCGGCCTCAACAAAGGTGTTATCAGCATGCGTCCCAGACTCCACTTAATTCTGAATCAGCCTACCTAAAGGACATATTAAAGGAATAGTACTAAGTACATATTAAATCTGCACGCTTTCAGTCTCTTTAACATAGGCGTTGACCTTGGTGTCGTATAGTGTCAAGCTATATTTGCGTATATTTTGAAAATAGTAACTGCGTAAAATAGTAAGTGAGTAGATATTTGTAAACACATGCACTTCAGAATATGGTGGACAGCCTCTTCTCACCGAGTCCTGAGTAACAAGGGGTGAGCCCATCGTCACAACTCTGCTTCTGGTGCAGATTCTGGCAAAATGGCTTTGTATAGGTCCTATACGTCATAAATTACCAGTTTTAAAATAATAAGCGGCTACATGAAATACCAGGGACAGAAAAATATTGTATTGTCAGTTCCTGGTGAACTATAAGTATTTTTATTAGGCTTTGCAGAAAAAAAGGTAATTAAATACATTTAATGGCAGCTATGGTTACCAGCTACATCAAAGCTCTCAGTCTCCTTTACATAGACGGTGATCAAGTGCCACTATGGGTGGAAAGATATATTTGTTTAGCTGCTGTGAAACTGAAAATACTCAAGGAAATAGGTCATTGCTTGCAGTCGGAACTTGACTTGCCTTCTTCTGCAAAAGCAATTTCCTGTGTCTTAAATTATTGATAAAAAGCTAAAAAGGACAGCGAACGACGTGAAGATTATGAGGTATTCTTTTTATACCTGTTATGGGAAGAATCAACAAAGATTTCAGTATCTATCAGAGACTATAGAATTTATGAATTATGGATACACTTGACTATCGACGATACGACAGGAGAGGGCTTGTGGTCTGGTTTATCCAAAGAGACTTATCTATCGCGTCACTTTTTTAACCTTATGGTAAACGTGACACTAGTAATAGTCTAAAGAACCACCTGACCTCTTTAAAAACGAATCAAATCAAATCAAAATTTATTTAAATAGATTTCTAAGAACACTTTTGAATCGTCAATACAATGTAAACAATGTTAATTTCTGCCAAAAAAAGTGCTGGCAAGAAGTATAATTGTGTAAAAAATATAAAATTCTAAAAAAATATAATATCATAAAACGCAACAGAAGCCTTTTTATTATTGTTTTTTCCGTCTATACTATGCCACGGGGCTATTTCTACCACACCAGATGTAAATATATACTAGCTTTTGCCAGCGGCTTCTTCCGCCCTAAATTTGGTTATCGGCGTAGGATTCTTACGGCTACTCCTTGCATATACTGAAGAAGTTTGTTATAGCAATGGTCTGTTCAAGAAGAATTCGGTTATAGTTACTGCCGTGGCAACATATGAATTTTCAGCATAATAAGAAGCCTATGTCCTTCTCCATATCTTCAACTATCTCTGTGCAAAATTTCAGCTTAATTGGATGCTCCGTTACGGCCAGCAAGTTGGAGTAACAAACGTTTCAGTTATTCTAGCAAGAAATTATAGATTTTGCGGGATGAAAAATAGTCTATGTCCTTCCCCGGGACTCAAACTATCTTCATACCAAATGTAATCAAAATTAGTTCAGCGGTTCCCGATCCATCCAGTGGTTGAAGCGTGATTGAGTAACAAACATTCAATCTTTCGCATTTATAATATTATTGGGATATCTTCTAAGATATGCGGTAAAATTGTCTTTTTTTTTATTACTAAATATTACCCACATTTAAATACTTTTTGGTCTATACATTTACCGTAAAATTGACAAATTATTAAGAATTAAAGATATGGATAATTTTACATCATTAAAAAATCCACTTCCATTTCGAACTTACCTACAGTAACTGTGATCTTATCTATCGCAAACTCTGATAGTATCACACTTCGTACGGACAGACGGACAGACAGACACACGGTGAGTGAATGATTGGCATACAGTAGGGTTTCTGTGAATAAGTAAATACTCGATACGAGTTTTGTAAACACGTCGTTTTAACCAAGTTTACATTTTGGTTTGTTTGTTTTTTTACAATTTCGGTACACATAATTATAATATCTTGGCAACTTATGCGCTTCTCGATAATATTTCTTATGAACAAACAGTTCTTCATTAAATGTATATATATAATTAATATACATAGAATAGAAGTTTACACAGAGAAAATCTATAGCGTTTTGGAAAAAAACTTATACAACCAATATCTTTGACTAAGTCATCAATATAAACAAATATTTTTATATTCATAGCAAAGACACAGACAGATGATTTCAACTCATGTGCCTTCAGATTTGTATATTAACATACATATATGTTTATACAAAAGGTGGTGGCCTAGGTTTTCGATTTCAATTTGCGTTCAATGTGGCGGGGGTTCGATCCCGGTGATGACGGTATTATATTTTCAGTTTTGATTTACTCTAGGGTTGGCTGATAAAAAATTACCATTACACTGAGTAAGCTTTTGTTAACGGCAGTCTGAGCTAAAAGTAGCGTAAATATATAAAAATAAAGTTAAATATAAAAAATAGATAAAAAAATTAAGAGAGGTGTCAAACGACAAATATGTTTTCTTTATTTCTGTTCTATCTATGAAACGGTAGTGCATACAAGTTTCAAACATGCAGTTGTTGTAAAAACGACTACCACGTACTTGCTACAATAAATTATTAGTAACGGCCAGGTGTGAGTCAAATAAAAAATAAATAAAAACAAAATAAAAATTGTATGCGAGCAAACTTGGTGCGTAATTCCGACTCGCACTTGCCCATTTTTCCGTGTGACCCTACCCCTTCCCTGCTGCCTTATAATAAGTTCGTAACGTATGTATAGATGACCCCCTTACTTAACGGTAGAATTCCGAAGTAGGTAACACTAGACAAACCGAATAGTCAGCCAGTCCATCCAGCCCAGTTGTCAAGATTTTGACTCCAGTTCTTTTCCATTTCCAATATCGGACACAAATTCCTGTTACGTGTAAGCACACAGACAGACAAACGATATGCATCAGTTACATGAATGGCGCACAGTAGGCGCTGAAACGACAGATGTGCGCAAGCGCATATGGGAGGCTGGTTTTTTGTAAGTGTACAGTAGTGAACAAAAAGGTATAGTTGAAATGAGTTGTTAATTTTTACTCTGGTTTCGTAACATATTTCAATGGACCAGTAGATATTAATTGAAAGCTTATTACTTTACAGTTAAAGCTTAGTCGGCCTCTTTCATTGAGGGGTTTAGTACTGCCACACAATATAAACACTAACTCTGTGGTAATAAGCAAGACAGATGCCAAAGAACCACTTAAATTGAGAATTTATAAAATAACTAACTGAAGATAGAACAGAAACCGAAAACGTTGGAAAAATCCTTTTTTTACGTTTAAACCTAGAAACTAATAGTGACGAATTATGGAACTGATTCACAATAGTTGGCCTTAATTGGTTGTGAAAAGAGCTGTGTTTAGAGTTTTTGTGAAAATCTATAAAAGAACTAGCGCGGCAGAAAGACTGACGAACGATAGGGCAAGAATGTCCTAAATCTAGACTGCGAACCGAAAAACGCAGTGGGGCTAACGATCGAGTGACATAAAGTCACGGCTCAGACCCTTTCGTTATGACAGTCAAGTAATGGGGCCATTTAAAGTTTTACAGTTTATGAATGATACTTTTTACCAACAATGTAGATAAAAGTATAAAACATTTTAAGCTTTAAAAAAGTGCTTTTTCAATACTTATCTACCCGATTGTACCAAACCAAAAGTCAATCTGTTATAACATAATACCCATAAGTTACAACTTAACATGACGTGTACATTTTTTACAATCCTTTTAGCCCTTTTTTCATATTTTAATGCTATGGGAGAGAGGACACCCTTGAATAATGGACAGTTGTGAACTGTCTTACAACCTTTTAGTTAGTAGATAACATCTTAACGATCCGTCTGTTTGTTCATAAGCTGATAGGTATAATGTATTATAAATAGTCGATGTTTCGGCTTTCCTTAGAGAGGGGTTTTTTACGTATCCAACGGGAACCTTTAATCAGGATGCAAAGTATTTCATATACTTTTTTGGAAGCTAAGCTGGCACTGTAGCCAGACTTCCTCCGAATTGTTGAAATAATAGAGAGTGACTTTTTTTACCTATAGTCATTCTATTGGTACATGTATAAATGGCCGCGGCCAAAAGTATTCCATGTTAACTAGGGGTATTTCAGCCAAACATAAATAATTTAAAAAACTAGATCGGTAGCAGGTACAGCGCGAGAAACTTCTAAAAAGAATACTTTTTGCATCTTTAAAAAAAACATTTTCATAGCGATAAAAACAAACCGACCGCTGGCTGGACCGATTTTGTTCAAACACACACACACCACACACACACACACACACACACACACACACACACACACACACACACACACACACACACACACACACACACACACACACACACACACACATATATATATACAGACTTCCCTCAAGAGAAGTTAAAATGGTCCTTCAGTAGGTTCCTTGTACGTTTCCTATGACGTATTTATTTTAAAATAAAGCCTCTATAATTACATAAACAGGGTAATTTAACCATCACCATTCAACCATTTATTCATTCAAACAGTTCAAATCCCAATACCTATATACACATGCTAGATATAAACCTGATTAGGTATACTGTTCTTCGTGGGTGCGTATATATTTCTGTCATCATAAACTAGTATGTTTAACATTTTTACCAAAATGGAGTTAGACATGATTTTCATTCTTATTACATAATTAAAAAGGTTTTATGAAACTGTTCTACGGTGACTTAAAAGAGAGACCAACCAAAACGCTTGAGTGATCCTAAATACAACCCGGTTTGACGTTACTGAATAACATTGTGCACCCCGTACACAGAGGAGTAAAAAACAAGACGGGACGGGACACTTCAAATGGTTTTTTGACTCCTGTTTACTCTATGGCTGTGATAATAGTCGACAGATGGCGTTAGGGGTAAACAAAACATTTCACTTTTGACGTTTTTTACATAACTACTCAATAAAGAAAAGGGAGACGACATTTCTAATAGTATTGTACTTTTTTATATTTTACAAAAAATATATTCAACCAAAATTGTTTTAAACAATATCGGTTCACAAGTTTTTTTAGATATTCGCAGTAATACTCAAATTCATTTTTTTTTTCAAATTCATATTCAAATTCATTCAACTAATGCGTGTAACACGTAGGTAGGGAAGTAGCCGGTTTTTAGGTAGATATGACAAATGGGACGGTTCAGTCCAGGTCGGTAAATGCAATTTCAAAAGTATAAATTATAAAGTCATTGATAAAAAACTTAGTCATCTTTGGCATTGATGCTGCGAGTTGATTAAGCAAACGAATTGTCTCTGGATCGTAACCAGTAGAAGTCTTTGGTCTCTATCTACCTCTTCAAACTACAGGTGGGATGTATACCTACTTATATCACCGAGGTACAGGTCAGGTCAGGCTCAAATAAAAAATAGCATTCTAAAATAGAGGAAATAATACTGCTGTACATACACGCATAAAAAGAGCCATAGACATAAAATACTGGCATGATATTTACAAAAAGGAATTGAAACAAAAGCTGGCCGCCTACGATATAAAGAATTTCCTAACAAAGAGGCCAACCCAAACACAGAGCAAGCGTTCTAAATTCAAAAAAAGGAAAAGAAATTAACGGTTACGCCAGGGAGAATCATAGATAATGAAATGTTCTCGCGCATGCGTATGAATGACGTCTGTTAAAAACTGTTTGACAGCCAAATTATAGCATAGGTGGAGCGCTCGCGCTCATTTTGGAACGAATCTTTAACTGGACGTAGTCTAAGAGCTGGTATTTATTTTTGCACTTATATGAAGTAGTTCTAAAAATTACAAGTTGCTATTTGATTTTTTAGAAATTGATTGAAATTTAAGTCTTTGTACAAAAAATCCATTAATATTCTAAAATAAAAGTATTGTGTTAATAATAGCAATTATGATCATTTTTCATATTAATTACCTGTGTTAGTTATTTGATTGGAATAAAACTACTTTTAAAATTGATTAGTTGCAGGATTCAAACTTTTAGGACTTTCAAAACTGCCTACAATAATACAACTTAAATACATTTATGCTAGCATTCTATTTCAACAAACATAAATAAACCTAAAAATACAACAGCAGAGAAATACTTCTATTAATTTCCACGGTATCTATGTTACTATAAAATAGAAACTCCAGTCATTTTTGTAAGTCTTTACGCATATATACAATTTTTCTTTTATAATTTTCTGTTTAAATTTTACCTGTTTTGGCAGTTTAATGCTGCAATCAACTAAAAAGACTATTTTATACGTAAACAATATTAAATAAACATATAATTAAATACACAAAACAATAAATAATTGGAAAAATGTACATACCTACATACATATAATATTTTGGTATGTGGCTCCTGCACTATATTCATGAATCACAAAAAATAAATTAAAGACATTGTGAGTGTTCGATTTCACTTTCCTTATTAAACTTACTTTTAGAGTACCGTAACAGAATCAATAAAACGGTGGGTGATATTGAGGAAACATTAATTCTCATATATTCTTTGACTAATAATTAAGTATACAATCAATATAAACCTATAAATTTTTTTAATTTATTATGCCAAGAAACATCATTAGCCGGCCTAAGTCAAACAACAGTTCTATGGCTGAACCACATACATTTTTTATTCATAGTATAAAGCAAAAAGTACTGTACAACATACTTTATTACATAGTCCTTATATAGAAAAATATCACAATTTCCAAATTCACTTTTCAACAAGCTTTCAACATAACTCCATAAATGAAAAAAAAATAAGGTTAAATCGTATAATCAAACCCCTTCTGAAACGTTCAAACATCACACTTGACCATATTTTTTTGTATTCCATCCAAAAAGGGTTAGATTAGCACACTTATATTCCAATTTTATTAATAGTTTTAATTGTATGATGCGGCGTACCTCTATAAATAAATCTTATTTTGATTTAAGTTCGAAAGAGAATATATTTAGTAAAATAATATAATAATATTGAACTTATGTTTGCAACAACGTTTATGGCATGGCACAATAAGAAATGTTTTTTAAGCCATAATAGGTACCCATACTCCTTAATATGTGATTATAGTTGGGGACAAAATCTATGTGCCGTTAGGTTAGGTTAGCATTTTTATTTGACATTTTTTGGGCAGGGTCATCATGCTAGTCAACACTCACGATATATCTCTTTCTATTCACATAAGTAATGTGAAATAATTACATTATAGTATGTTCATTAAAAAGGGTAAGAATACAGTAACATGTTTTCTTGATTTTAATTATTATTATATATATGTATCCCAAGATGTTGGTTATACAGAAGCACAAAAAAATACCAAACAAATAAACAACCTTCTTAACAAATGGTATTTCCTAAAATCACCAAAAAACTGTAAAGGTAATTGAACCGAAGTATTTGTTAAGGAATTTTTTTTAAAAAAAAAACCACTTACTCCACTTCACTGCGACATTTTTCGCAAATTAATGAATGAGACAAGTACAAATCTAAGGGTGATCGCACATTGGATACGAAATGATACGAATAAACATTTTTTGGGCATATTTGCACTAGTATTTCGTGCGTCGCGCATTGATTTAGCTGTTTATATTTATTAAGTTCTGCAGTGTCTCGCTAACATTTGTGTCGTGTATGGAGTAGAAGTTTGCCTTGAAAACCACTCAAGTTTGGTTTGCTGATTTTAAAAATGGCAATTTTGACTTTTGTGATGGGGCTCTAGGCTCCAGCTGATTTATTTCGCCGACTTTTTAACTTAAACAATGATCCTCAATACGTTTCTTAATTTTATAACCAAAAAATCGGGAATTTGTTACATAACCTATACATATATTTTTATAAACTTATTTGAATTTATTGCGCAAGCCGCGCTTATCTTTTATCAGACTCTATTTTGGTATATTCTTTTTATCAATTCTTAATTTATACACCAGCTTTGATCATCCCCACTTTAGTTATGGCACGACCTACCCTTATTTTGGGCGAGAGAATTACGAGGGCCCAGAGCGGATTGTAACTATACGTCTTTTGGCATAATTAGGTACCTTCACATCGTTTTTATTAACCGAATAGCATTTTGGTATTTTGCCTTGTGTTAATTATTGCAACAACCGTATACTTCTTATTTTGCTATCTGTTGGGTGTACAGTGCCACATTTTTTTTTGAAACGGTGGTTGAAATTAAAACTACAGTCGCCATATTCAAATGGTGTGAACTTATAGGTACTACATTAGCAAGCATACACCGGGTCAGAAAAGTTTGTTGCACTCGTGTGTCGATGTGAATTTTACGAAAATGTTTGAGTCCAGACTCGTCCTCACACCAACTTGTCAAACCACTGTGACTTACAAGAATATTTTTTCTTAGTCGTCACACCGCAACTTCCGGTGTAACGATGAATATTTATATTGCCAAATACGCATGTTTACCAAAAATGTTATGCAAAGTTGTAGTCTAACAGAGTTCTTGCATATATGCCGACAAATAATTTGTCCAAAACGCATCAAAAGTGCGCACAGCCTTAGTATAGGATATGTGTGCAGGTTTTTTAATTACTATGCAGTTACTGGCTGATCCGGCAAACGTTGTCTCGCTATGGCCTTCAGTTATAAAAATATGTCAATTAATTATGTATATATATTAAAACTTCTCTGTTCATAAAAAAAACACCTTACAAAATCCATTCACAAATTTTATTACGGAGAAAATAGTGCTAAGGCAGACCGACAAACGCTTCAGTGTTCTTTTTTTTATATTTACTATGTATAGGTATATTGGAAGTTTCGTGATTATTATTTTTATATCCAGTGCCAATTTTTTTGCTACTCTTATAAAATATTAATCAGTGGTGTGTGAGTGTGTGTGTAGCTATGCTGTGGCTCCGGTCACAGCCTAAACTGAGTAAGAGACCTTTTTAGCAATAATTTATCAAATTATTCATTTCTGTTTTTTTGTGTTTGTAATGACTTCCCCTTCCAATGGGAATATGTACTTACCTATTTGTTTTTAAATAGATGTGGATAGGCATTTGCTGCAATAGTAGAACTTTTTAAGTCAATAGTAGAAGTTTATTTGTAGTTATTAAAAGGAACAGTCACGACATATCAGAAACCTAAGTCACAGCATAAGGGGCTATGACCATTTTTGTTTGGACTCCTAAAAGTGGTATATGTATTCGCATTTAATTTGGAAATAAAAAAAAAGCAGCTTGTGGTCGTTCAGACCTAAGAACATCAGATCCGGCTGCATTGTTTCTCGTGGGCGGCGGACACTAACATATATTTAATTGTAACGCCCCGCACACACCCACTTGATATTTGGTACAATTGTCGGAACAGAGAAACATATGGAGTTGTTTTTGTTTCCATGAAATTCTAGTTAGTAGACAATAGGCAGAAATTAAGGTAGCTTAATAAAGGATATGATATAATAAATATAAGTATATACTGTATAATTTTGACTGCGTATACTAGGAAGCTTAATTTTATTTACAACTTTAATGGACAAGGTTGATGGTGGCCTAATGGTCTTAACATAAACGGTTGGGGTTCGAACTTCGGCGTGTATCAATGATATTTTATAAATTTCTTATCACCACTAGCTTAAGGAAAACTTCACATACGTCTGAAAGAAGTATATGAATTCCACAATCTAAATAATAAATAAATACAATATTTTTCTAGCTATCTCTAACTCTTTAACTTCTTTTTAATTCATCCGACTCAATTCTATTCTATAATGTAACAATTATTCCACACGAGCATTCCCACGTTTCGGTTTCTTAGCTCGCGGTCGCCGCGCACCCGTCAGCGATCAAGGGTTAACTAATTATTATTGACTTACTTTTTATAGCATTGTGTTTACATGCCAGTGTAATTTAATTTTGAATTTAGAACGTTTTCTTTTTTTAGTGGCAATTTATTGATTTGGTGTTTTATAAAATGAGAACACAATATTATGTATATTGTTAGTGGGTTACTTTAGTAAGTTACACTGAACGTAGTAACTGGCATAGTCTACTAACATTATTTTCGTGTTATTTAAAAACCTTTTAGTATATTTTGTATACATGAATAACAGACCGATTTGAAACACCTAAATCAATAAATTTTGACATCTAATCAACAAATTAGGAGCAGAAATACATTTCTAATATTTGGTACTTTATCCTCTGAAATGCGTCGAATAGGTAAAATTAAAGTAAAAAAAATGTTATTTTAGCAGTTTTTACTATAACATCAAAAAATGTCGGGGACAATAATTATGCCGGTAAAAAAATTATTGACTCAGCTAAATATCACGAATATTTTTAATGTGTGTTGCCAAAAGTATAAGTTTATATAAAAGTATAAACCACAAAGTAAACTTTTTTTTTTTTACACAAAATTTTATAAGTTTGAGATTCTTTCCCTCCAAACAACATCGTATGACACAACTAGTGTTTAAAAACTTGTCATTTCCGTCAAAAAACTGTGATATTCAGCATATGTTGTCGCGTCGCGTTTTAAGGCGAGCTTCCGAAAGCTTTGCTAAAAACAAGAGAACATGCCGCAGCAATGTTATCTCACCGACACAACGGGCGGTGATCCAAAGCTCATGCGACGAAATTGTATATGATAGGAAGAAAATCTTTAGAAAACATACGGAGGATATTCCGCGCAAAGCCGACGCGATTTAAAAAAGCAATTTTTCTAGTAGTTTTATAGAGATTTTTGATCTATATGACTATTAGTTATAATAACTTAACAATATATAATAGTATAATAAGTTACGGTAAAGAATTAATGATTGTCGAGGAGTAATACCAGTTGCATGCGAAATTTTCTCTTTTCTAGCTGAAATAATAATCTATACTAATATATTAAGAAAGAAAGTGGATTTTGAAGTTTTGTTCATATCTCGCCAGCCTTCATACGTCCCCACTGTTGGGGCACGGCCTACCCTCTTAAGCGAGGGTGATTAGTCCATAGTCCACACGCGGGCCCAGTGCGGATTGTGGACTTCACATACTCGAAGACTCTTTTTTTTTTTCTTGACGTATGCAGGTTTCCTTACTATGTTTTCCTTCACAGAAAAGCCAGTGGTGTGAATAAATAACTAAGTGTACTTGAAAAATTAAGAAAAGACTGATTGGTACACGCCGACCCGGGGTTCGAACCTCCGCCACTTGGGACGTGAACTGAAATTTAAATCCCTCGACCACCACCGACTGTTTGTTTATATGTAGAGGATAATTTCCGGAACCATGAAATCTATTTATACAATTCTTTTACTCTTCGAATAGTGCACTATTCCAGATTGACATATGCTATATATTATGGATATGACGAAGTCGGACTATTGCGAAACAACGTTCGTCGGGTCAGCTTGTAATTAAATGTACCTCGATATACAGCACAATCTGATCCCAAAACAAATATAATTTTCCAATATTTTAAAAACCGCCGACCTAAAAAAAACATATTAACGATTTGAACAAATAAAAATATTTTTAAATCCCTAACCAATTTATAGTTATTCCTTTTTTCTGATCAGTCAACAGACCCTTATCATGATCTGTCTGAAACTATTTTTTTGAAACCATTTTGATGAACTCGAACAGTATACCTGGAGGAAAGTTGGTAAAGAGTTGGGTACCCTGCAGATTCCAAGTTATAATGCAGCATCAGGTCAAGTTTCTTGCAATGTTATTGAAATAAAAGGATACCAAATTTTAAATCAATCAGACCAGTAGAAGTTGCTCATATAATTTATGTAAACTTAATATAATAGACAGTAAGTTAAATGGAGTGCATTTGTTGCCGAACTGTCGTGTGGGAGCTGAATTACTTTTTGATATACAGCGTCTGTGAGTATGTGTATGCATATGGGTATGAGTGCACGTTTGTGTGATGCGCCTTCTCGTATAGGGATTGCAATCCTGCAAAACGGGATCCCGCTGCTTTTTTTAACCTGCTGGATCCCGCACCTTCAAAACGCGAGTCCGCGGATCCCGCAAATGAAAAATTTGGCACTTAAACACTCGCGTAAATCGCGAGTAGCACGAGTGCGATGTTTCAGTTGTTCATAAATGGCACTGTGCTGCGCCTGCGCACGTCTGTCTGCGATATTCTGCGAGCTATGTCGGTAACTTTGTTTCTCTTCGGATTTCCTTATTTCGGATTCGATCCCTTAGAGACACTCCAAGCATAGCTCGCTCCATTGCGCGCTGTGCTACCTTGAACTTGTGGACCCTGCTGTAAGGGTCCACGTTTCGGCGGCGTAAGTTAGTACTGGTAGGATGCACTGGTCAAAGACTTTCGTCGTGAGACTTTGCGGTGTAGGCGACGTGAAGACTTGACGAAGTTTACCAAATCCTGCCCACCCCAGCTGGATCCTCCTATCGACTTCCTTCTCAAAATTGTTTCGGCTCAGTTGGATTTTCTGTCGTTTAATATAGCGATACAATAAATAGCATTTGATTCTTAAGAGGATACGATTCGCGGCGCCTCGTAGCGGGCTTCATACAAACGAATTTCTCATTTGTTTTTGACATTTACTGATCAATCACTGTGACGTTTCTTAGGCATAATCCCAAGCCGAATATACATGTCTGTGGTTTTCCAAAATTTAGTAAAAATTTTCATTAAATAGAAATCTTTTTTTAAACCATTTGTATAAAAAACTGGAATCCTGTATAACTTTTGAACTACAACATTAAACAGAAAACTGACACATTACAGACCTAGATATAAAATACTAAAACATGTTTTGAAAATTTCGTGGTGTTTTATCAGCAAGTGTCAAAATAAGTGAAAAATTCGTTTGTAAGAAGCACGCTGATAGGCGCTCCGAATAGTATTCTATTAAGAGCGTATTTTGAAAAATCATAGTAATAGTATCTAAGAGAAAGTTATGATTTGATTATTAGTTATTATATGAATAAAACTGAATTAAAAATATAATACTGTTGTTAGGAGTAAGGGTAAAATTAAACAAAACTAATTAACTATGCCAAACATTTAAAGATGAATCTAAGAAAACGGATTACTAATTACTTATACTTCATTGATATGTAAGAAATGATAAATAAAAGTTGATTTTTACACAAATATTTGTAGTGTCAATTTGATTTTATAACAGTTCAAAGATGCGGGATCCCGCGTGATCCCGCGCGGAATTGAGTAATCCCGCATATCAATCCCGCGGGATTGAATGATCTGCGGGATTGCAATCCCTATTCTCGTATTTGGAGCCTCTTTGGTGCCGGGCGGGCGATGGTGGATTGCAGCGGGTTATTTATACTATATTTATTATATTATTATACCTATGTAAGTTTATATATACATATGTTTATATTTTCTAGTAGTATTATTTTTTGATTAACTGTTTTAAGTATATTTATGTGTGTCTTATTTATGTACAAGTTTTCAACAGCAACTCCTCAATTATAGAAAAAGAACCGACTCACACTTGGCGTTTTAAAGTAGCCTATGTCCTTTCTCGGAACTCAAACTATCTACATGCTAAATTTCATTTTAATCAGTGCAGCGGTTTAAGCGTGAAGAGGTAACAGACACACAGAGTTACTTTCGCATTTATAAAATTAGTATGGTGATATAAATGGACAGTATAGAGATTTTAAGTGTATGTTATACATACATATAATTGTGCAAGCATACAATTATATAATTATGATAGTACTATACTACTAGTACTATTAAATATCTGAATTCCTTCGCACGATTGACGATATTTGACGCTTATAATAGTGCGCAGGGGACTACCATGCTATACATAAAAACAAAAATTAATAATTGAGAAGTGTTTGACTTTGTTTTTGGTACCTTACTAACTTATTTATATTACTTAGCGTTTCAATACAGATTGTATACTTTTTAGCTGATTATCAAAGTATTGTATTATTACTGTATATGATGTCCAACCTTATGGGACCGCCAGTCTCGATGGGAAGGGCTGACTGTCAGTCCGTTCTATCGTCGGTTAGGGGGACTAGCTAAAGAGAGGAATTTTAATTAAAGGAGGAGGCACAGTCAATATCGTACCAAGTGAAATAAAATTGCTTCATCGCTTATCTTTACCGAACAATTACTTTAAATAGAACTTCTTGCCAGCTCTTTTTAGCAGAAATAAACAGTGTTTACATTGTATTGACGATTCAAACGTGTTCTCAGAAACCTATTTGAATAAATTTGGTTGAATAGTTATGGTTTATTATAATAAGAGAGAGAGCTCGTTTACATGTGGAGAGTAATCTCCAAAACCACTGGACCAATTATTTTTCCACTTTTAAAAATATATATTACTCCAGATGGTTATAGGCAATGTTTGGTCCTAATAAGTTTAGTGCTACGTAAGATACACGGAGAGAAGGTTGCGACTGACTGCCAGTCAACTATAAAACAGCTGATGATCTTCAAACTGCTAAACAGATTTTCATGAATCAAGGACCATGCTAAGAACACTAACTATCATGAAAGCTTTCTCAGCTTTAGCTCTCAATCATCAAGACTTTGTCACTTCTTCATGTGTTCTTTACAGCATGATTTTATTGGGATTTAACAAATTTTTGTACACAAAATCTTATTTTTTATTTTTTTGTATCTTGGCTTTTATTTCTTGTATAACCCACTCATGATAGTTGTTAATTTTTCATGGTGGCTTAGAAGTTTCAATTTTGGAAAGGTTTAGGTATATCTTTCTCGTTTATATTCCGTTATAGCTAATTCTTAAGCTATGATGCTACTGTAGTCAAGGTTGATAAGATGAACCCTTCGGGGTTTGTCACGCTTGAAAGTGCTACATAGGCTTGCCCACATGAAAGTACAGAGGAGCCAATATATGTAAGACTACGGTTTGGCTACGCTCCTTGGTTTCCACATAAGGTACTCTAGATTTTTATTATTCATGAATTACAAGAAAATGATCATTAAACTGACTAACTTTTACTAAGACGGCATTCCGATAGCTCTCTTGGTTTGGGGGGGCTTTTAGGGGTTCCACGACTGGTTCTACAGACCTTCGATTTTTATGGACCATCAAAAACGGTTATCAGATCAAATATTTGTTTAAAGGCAGCATTTCCATATCCCTTATAGTTTAGCTGGACTCTTGGGTTTCACATAAAAGTCATCATAATAACTCTTTTAAGTAGGTATCTGCTACACCTTAGAAACTCCAGGTTTTAATATTTTACTTTATGTGAGTACTTATCCCTATCTCTGTGCCAAATTTTTGCTCTGTAAGTATTGGCGAAGTACTAGTTAATTTTTGATGATCATGCAGTGGTGCAAATATAGATATCTATAAATGTTCATAACAACCATCTACTGAGTTCTTATCAGTCTGGTTTTCGTTCGGGACATAGTACTAGCACTGCCCTGCTGAAAATTACAGAGGACATACGTGATGGAATGGAAGAAGCCTTGGTGTCGGTTGTGGTCTTGATTGATTTTTCCAATGCCTTCAATACTGTCGACCATGACATTCTACTGGCCATACTAAAATATAACAAGATCTCCCATTCAGCTTTAAATTGGTTTTCTACATATCTGCGAGGTCGCCAACAAGTTGTCCGGATTGACAGTCTAGTCTCGGATTGGTGTGAACTTAGCTCTGGCGTACATCAAGGTGGTATACTTTCTCCTCTCTTGTTCTCCATTTTCATCAATTTCATTTGTCCTCGTCTTGGCTGTTCTTACTATTTGTATGCGGACGATTTTCAGCTCTATATGCAAAGTAGAGTCGAAGACCTCGACGGTACTATACATAAGATCAACATTGAGTTGAATAATATCTTTGAGTGGTCTACACGCTTTGGAGTTGATTGTCAGTATACCCTAATAAATGCCAGAGTATAATTGTAGGTAGTTCTCGACAAATGTCTAAAGTTGATTTGTCAGCAGTACCACCAATTGTATTCAATACCACTATTGTCCCATACTCTGCCAATGTAAAGAACCTTGGCTTACATTTGGATAACACATTCAGCTGGATAGTTCAAGTCAATGAAATAAATCGGAAAGTTACCAATGCTCTACGTTGTCTGTACAGATACCAAAATTTCCTCCCAACCAAATCAAAAGTTCTAGTGGTACAGACACTTATATTACCGCTCATTGATTATTGTGATGTGTGTTATCCAGACTTAAACTCAGATCTCGTTAATAAATTAGACCGCGATATTCACAATTGTATTCGATATATATTATATTTTCTCAATCGTTTAAAATGGCTACCGATTCGTCAACGCAGAAACGCAAGGACTTTATGTACTCTATACTCTATTTTAAATGATCAAAACTCTCCATCTTATTTAAAATCTAGGTTTCAATATCTTGGTTCTTCACACGACCGAACACTTCGTTCTCCTGACAACCTTCTCCTTGCCACGCCTCGTCACCGCTCTGGGTTTGTTTCAAATTCTTTTACTATCTATTCTATAGGGCTCTGGAACGCACCTCCCAAGGACATCCGCTGTGCTAAATCAACACTTGTCTTCAAAAAGAAATTAAATGTTTCTGTGTACAGTTTCGGGCTTCTAGTGATATATTTCTGTATATAAATATATTTATATCTATATATACACACCGGCACAATTAGCGGAACACAAAAAAAGGATTTGAACGAATGGCAGCAGGTTCACTTTACTGATGAGTGCAGAGTTCTTTTAAAACAGATCGATGGGAGACAGCAAATATGGAGACGCAAAGGAGATAGCCACATACAGTCTAATTTTGAACACACAGTGGCTTATGGTGGCGGCTCGATTATGGTTTGGGGAGGGATATGTTTGGGAGCTCTCACGGAGTTAGTTATAGTCACAGGAGGGACCATGATAGCAGATCGATACATCAGAGACATTTTAGAAGAACATGTTGTACCATTTGCCCCATTTATTGGTGACGACTTTATTCTAATGGAAGATAATGCTCGTGCTCATAGTGCACAATCGGTACAGGCATATCTGAGCCACGTAGGTATACCGGTGATGCAGTGGCCAGTAAATTCCCCAGTTATGAATCCGATAGAGCATGTCTGGGACTTGCTAAAATGAAGGGTTAAATCCAGAATGCCACCCCCCAACAATCTGAATGAACTTGGAAACGCATTACTTGAGGAGTGGGAGCGGTTGCCTCAAGAAATCATCGATAACATAATCTGTAGCATGGACGATAGACGAATGGAAACCGTAATCAGAGCAAGAGGGGGAAACACTCGTTATTAATTTTGCTTTAATTTTATTGTTAAAACATTTAATGCTTCCTTTTTTTTATTTTTTGTGATGGTTCATAATCATCTAAAAATTTCACTTATTTCAAATTTCTTTATTTTTCAATAAAAAATAACGAAGACTTTTCAAAGTCGTTGTTAAAAGGTGTTAATCAATTTGTTATTTTGTGTCTAATTACATTTTCGTCAAATATATGCGTTATTATCTCATAGTCTCACTTTTTTTTCTGTTCCGCTAATTGTGCCGGTGTGTATATTTTTATAATATTTATTTAATGTAGTAAATTTATCTAATATACTTGTAAGTACATATATATATCATTATATGTGTTTATGTATATGTATGTGGTTATGTATATAAATATAAAAAATATATTTGGACATTACACACAGCGCCGTCTGGCCCCAAGGTAAGCAAAGCTTGTGTTATGGATACCAGACAACGGATACAAATACATATATTAATATTTTTTTTGTAAATACATACATATCATATATAATTACACCCAGACTCAGGACAAACATAAATGTTTATTAAATAAATGTTTGTCCTGTGCGGGAATCGAACCCACACCCTCTGCACAGGAGTCGGCCACACTACCAACTAGGCTGCGAGGGAGTATATGTATGTCTATGTATGTATCTATATAAATATCCCGAATTATCAGTACAAACATCATAGTATTAGTATTAGCATAGGTTTAATTTTGACTATTTGTTCTTTGTTGTTTGTTTTTTACTTATCTGCTAGTTAGTTAAGCCTAGTTTTATTGCACCACAAATTAAAAATATATATTAAGCTTGTGGTTAGCTGGTAGAGAATGCCGTATGGCATTAAGCTCGCCACTGTACACTCATGTTTGTGCAAAAAGAATAAATGAATAAAAAGAATAAATAAATATCAGTCTGTCAAAGTCGAATTTTCATAACTTTGCATCCTTGCAACTTTTGACCTATAAACTTGAAATTATACAGTTCCTATGAGTGCCTTAGCTTATTAAATAAAAAAAAATTCAGACAATTACCCAGTGCTGCGCCCAGAGGCGCCAAAATATACCGGAATGTTTCCAGAAATGAATGGTACGGCAGTTCGAGTTCGCGCCACTTTTCGTACGTTTCCTAACATCTTTTCTACGGCAAGTCCTAAATATGTAAGTAGATACACAAGACTGAATAATAATAAATAACAACGGCTTGACAGGCGCGTGTGCGCAGGTACAAAATAAACAGCTGTATATTTTCAGTTACACGCATTTCTCAGCGTGTCATTTTTGCTCCTGAACAAATTATTTATGCCAATTAGAACCTTTTAAAATTCCCGGTTGGCGTCTCAGGATCTCGTTTTCTTACAACTCGGGCGATATTTCGAATCTTAAACATGATGACTATAAAAAATAGTTTTCAAAATAAATAAAACAAGGAATGTATGTATGTAAACCTTTTTGGTGTAGTAGTGGTGGAATTAGTGTTTGGGATTTTTTTAACCGATTTTGTTTCTTGAAACTTTGTTCGGACCATTAGTTTTGGTTAGGTATACTTATAAGTAAATAGCTGTTAGTCATAAAAGCGGTTATAATACATGTATTACGTGGAAGTAAGCAACATTAAATGTTTTATGTAAAAAACCGGTTAAGTGCGAGTCGGACTGAGAATTACGTACTACATCATTTAAAGCTAGTAAATGTTAAAAAACCTGCCAAGTGTATCTTTCGTACACGCAATTAGTTATGTTTCCGTGGAATAATAATGCGAATTGCTTAAAAATATCGCAAGAAATTGTGAACGTGAAAAAGTGTGTGTTTTGGTTCAAAACATTTTTCACAAAGTTTCTTTAAATTTTTAGAACGCATGGTTCAAAAGAAAGGGGTACATTTTTTTTAAATCACCTATTTCTAAAAGTAATTAGAATCAATGTAGAGACGGCAAAATTATAAGGTTGTGACATATGGACGGACGAACGTGTCACAACTTATAGTTGTTCCGTTTTTGCTATTTGGCTACAGAACTTTAAAAATGGGCAACACCTTGAAGGATCACTCTCCACTAGAGATTGCAACCCGGTATGTTTTCAACCCGGCCGGGTGAAAATTTGCTTTATGTAAATGGAGGAAAAATACAATGATTCAAGGTAGTATTTATTTCAAACCAGCAAATCAACAATTATCAGTTTTCAACTCACTCATATTACTAAACAATTCCTAACTGCTTAGCTGTTCTCTTCTGGAGTTCGAAAACTCGAAATTGAGTAGAGTTTACGAACTCAATTTTTCTAAAGAATGTCCAGAATGTTTATAAATTGCCTACCAAATATTCGTAACCTTCTAGCTAAAAATCCCACTGCAGAGTATAAGGCTTTCCTTAAAAGGACACGTAGGACCAGTATGCAGCAAACTTCGCATATTACCATATTGAGGAAAATTTCAGCCTAATTCGAAAAGATCATAAGTCTATTCCGAGAATTGAACTTGCCAGACGCACGTCTAAACCGATGAGCTTTCACACAACGTACTCCAAAGTAATAAATTCGTTATAGTTCACACTAGCTATAGTTCAGATCTGATAATAAGTAGACTAATAGTCCAACTAGCAAAGTTCCCTGTCATAGAATAAAAAAACAATAACCTTTCAAAGTAATCTTGACTTCGCTTTGACAGATCTGTTGTTTCCATGGTAAGTATTCTGACCATTCAGACATGTTTTAGGGAGAAGTGGACAACAATATATTGTGCATGTTTACATTCAGCTACTTTAATTCTTGACTTATAATTTATTTATAATAGGTATTCTTTTATTTTTTAATTTTAGAGAAACACGATTATCTAAGTGTTTATAAATTAAAAAAAAACTTTGGAAATATTTTATGGATGCTGTACTATTACTAGTAATTGGTGTAAATAACGAAAACTGTTATACGTAGAAATTACAAGTTACCCTGTTACACCTTTGCGACATGAAGAAATAGTGCCAAGCCTTTGGATCCACGGAAAACCTTCCTCCATAACGAGCTCTAGATAGCGATACAAATATAATGTGACCATTTCCGCCCCTTTAGCTTTCATTTCATACAAAAGCGCTGTAAAGAAATAGTGGCATGCAGTTTTAATCCTAGATAATTTTTCCCGTGCATGAACTCTTGATCAGACCCTGTTTATCCTTTGTGACATGAATAGTCTGTCTCTTTAGGTAACGCTGTGTCAATTTATGTTTGAATGAGTAAGTTAGTATAGTGGAGGTGTGTCAGTCGCAGATAAATCTATGTCTGTGGGAACTCTCGATTGGTGTAAATAGTGCTAGGTCCTGTGTATGCATCAAATATAGGTACTTTATTTAAAGAAAAAAAGTCAACTCAGTGGTAGCTGGTAGCCTATTCTGTACACGAACTTAAGTCGGTGGCACACGTCAAATGTTCTGCATTGATGTGGGTACAGTCAGTGCGATAATAGATAAGGAATGGTTGTGTCGAACAACCTGTCTTACAGACGTGCGATTAATGCAGCGACAGTTATGTCGCATGAAGGGAATAAAATTTCTTACTAGGTATAGTATAAGAAATAAAGCGCAAGCTCCATCTCTTTTAAACTTGCCTTTTAAAAATTTTCAGAATCACATTTTTGTAAAATTGTTTAAAATAGCAAGATAGTGTGTAATCAAGTGCTTAATTCTATATTTAATTTGCTATGCAAATTTACAAATTACAGATTAAGTTCCTATGTTTCATATGAAGAATTTTCTAAAAAAGGTGTTTGACTATGTAACTGAACTTAAACTTAAAATATTTTACCTCAGTAATTTAGAGTTTGCAACAGCAGTCTTGAGATACTGCCTTGAGGTTTGTCTTGAAAAATAGGTTTTATTTCACATTTTTAAATTTGTCAAAATTAAGAAATTATGGCATTTTCGTGGTGTCGTATACGTAAAAGTAGTGATTACTACTTACTATACACTGTACGGGGGCTAAATATCGATACTATACCTACAGTAATTCCCGTACAGGCAACACTGTACAAGACTCTTTTAGTACCAGAATCTGAAAGAATTAGAATCAACTAATACAGTTACATCAAAACTCATATCTAACGTAAACTTTAAAATAGATTTATTTGTAAATGCGACTTTCAGTCGTATGTCTGTTTCATGTTTGTCAAACTAGACAGCAAATAAATGTTTACTTACCTTTTTTTCTTGTTAAGTAATTCAGTGGCATTCGACAGGCTACTTACTTAAGTGGACAGTTTTTTATAACTTATTTAAGGATCCTCACACGGAACTCAAATATAGGAACAATTCAAAGCTTTATTTTGACTATTGAATTTATTTGTTTTATAAAACTTATTATTCTGCTGCAATGTGCAGAATTTTTTGGCGCTTGTTTGATTTACAATAAGTATACAATTTAGAATCAAATATTTTTTCGAATGCTTTGAATGCCATTCGAAGCAGGGTTTTCATACAACGTACCTAATGTTCAAACCTTAACCATTTGAAAGAAAGGTGCATGTAAGTATATCCCGGTGAAGACGACAATCTTACAATCTTATTTCGCCCCTTATAATTTTTCAACTGTTTGACCTAGAAACTTCCTATTACACTCGTAACTAGGTTATGGTAAAAACTCTCAATGAAAATTACTTCAGTTAAGTATGTTTCAGGTATCTTACGCGGCTAAGTTGGTATATGTGGAGATAACG
This sequence comes from Apoda limacodes, assembly GCA_946406115.1. NCBI lineage: Eukaryota > Metazoa > Arthropoda > Insecta > Lepidoptera > Limacodidae > Apoda > Apoda limacodes. Next base: position 48,878,082 of record OX291540.1, read on the forward strand.
CACAGTCGAGGGTTCAATCAGTATATCAGCCTAAAGTCCATTGTGGGACTTTGGCCGTACGATGAAGTCCTCCGCCTTTATATGATGGATTTATTGGTATTTTTTGTTTTATTTTAAGTATTTTTAGATTATATTTTACGTTTTAATCTCGACAAATCTGTGTCATTATTCTTCCCACAAAGAAGAAGAAATATGTCTAAATCTATAAAAACCGTTTTTACTTCTTTTGTACTATTGTACCGCGAAATTGGCTATAAAGGCCGCATCATAAAATATTTTCTTTTGCGAATTGAGTAGAGTATTCTCGATAAAATTGACCATTACTATTAGATTTCCGATCCTTAAACTCGTTTCTATAGTTAACCATTTTACTTGCAAATCGAGTCTATTGCATTGAGGTTATAAAATTTACAAATAAAAAAAAACAACGTTCGCGAACACATTCTTGCCAAAAGCCTTTTAAAGCAAAAAACATAACCGTTGTCGCGCCGCCGCGCCGCTGCCGCCGTCGTCGCCTGTCCACAAATAGTAGAAGTATACTGGTAAAAAAGGAAAATAAAAGTGGACTTAGATGCCTTTGTTCACGGCCCGGACTGTTCCCATCGTGTGTTTTAGTCTATGGTTTTATTTATTGATGTTAGTGTTTGAATTGTTTTCTTTTTTTAATATGATGTGAACATAGATGTGAAGGTGTGAGATATTATTCCAAGTAGCGAGGTTGTGGAGTTTAAAATGGCCGCGATTTGAACAGTAAAAGTTAAAAATCCATTAGTCCATAAATTAACGTTTCGCGTAATTGTGGTGTTGTTTTAAATGGGAGCGGTGAAGGATAATTAATGATGGTAACTTCACTTGCACAGAGTGCTTTGTTGTTTAAAACACAATAAACTGAAATGCTGTACCGTTCAAATTGCATGTTTATTTTAATCTCTAGTACTATTTCTTATTCTGTGTCTGCAAGTAATTAATTTTAAAACTTGATGTTTCTGTTTTCTTTTTTAATTTTAAGCAAAGGTGTTTTAACGAAACAGAGTATGACCAGCTTTTTACAAAAAAACACTTATTAAAAGCTGACGATAATTAATTAAGTAATTATTAGATAATTAATTTAGATCTATTATTGTTTGACATTTCGCCGTAGCAAAAAAAAATCCTGTTTATTATGTACGATATACTGTCTTATACAATCCTGGACACACATTTGCATAGATTAGTTTGTATGTTGTGACTCGAACAAACTTTTGAAATTCGAAACACAGAACCGACGATGGAGCGCGAGTCCGAGTTGCGCCCGACCGGTTTATTGGAACAAAATTATTGGAAATACCTACTTTAAAATCTTGGGTTCTTTTGTTGATGCAGAGAAAAGAATTGCTTTCATAATATAAATGTATATAGTGTAAAGATACGGTTAAAATTAAGAAAACTGTTAAACGTTAATTGTTAAAAAAAATATGTAACATTAAACGTTATTTTTATAACGATGTACCTTACGAAACATTTAATTTTATACTTTAAATTAAATAAAATAATTTTAGTGGTGGTCTTTTTTATATTTTGTGTTACTATGTGGTTTTTAAGTTTTATTTTGTTAAGTGTATTTAGTTTGTTATTTATTCACACGTAATCTTTTTGTTTCTTTTCGGAGAGTTCTTTGTGTTGTGTATACCTTATAGGTTTAGGCTAGGGCATTATTCATTATTTATTAAAAAAAATATGAGTTTTCTTATAGTTGCTAGGGCAAATTTGGTATCGTTATCGTATTAGTTGAAGTCGTAGAATTTATTTCATGGACCTAATTCTCACTTTGTCCGAGATAACCTCGTATTAGAGATTATCTGGAAGGCAACTATCTCGACTGTAAAATTTCGATCGTCGACATAATTTTCGCATTTGCTGTATTCTCACTATCAATCGAAACAACCTTCAAACAAAATGTCGTTCGAAGCGGTGGAATGTTGCCATTGTAAACCGGTTAGGCTATGAGGTACGTTCCGTTGCACAGTTGTAGAGCGTTTTTAAAAACGCCTATTCTAATATGCATCTTTTGATAAATTAAAAAAGGGTTCGGTAACTACAAAATGTTTGAAGCAACATTTTACTTGTGTTTCATCATTATTAATGAGGAAATAATAAGTATAACTAAGTTTGTAAACTAAATCCCTATTTCGAGAAATTGCTTTCATCTTTAAACGGAACGTATTTGGACATAAATAAAACAAAACTCTGTTTGTTTTTGTTGTGTGTTTTATTTGCTTATTTGGTTGAGAATTTTAGGTTATTCTTATTTTTCAACGGTGTAATTATGTTTATTAAATGTTTATCACATGAAATTACCACCTAGTATTATCAAAATACTACGCAGCACTAAAGATGTCAGTGCCGGACCTCAAACATTTTGTGTATGTGATGTAATCTAGTGTTTGTTATGATGGAAATCAATAGAAATAGAAGAATATTATTGTCATGGGCGACTTTGATAATTGCAAAAAACGACCAATCAATCAATTGAGAAAAGACTTGTAATGTATTATGAAAGTAATAAAGGTAAAAAAAAATATCATTTTTTCCGCCCTTTTAATTACTCTGACCTACATTTTAGACATTTACTTTAGATTTTAGAACATATAGTTCACGCTAAGAGTAGAATTAATGTTTAGAACCCAATCATTTTGAACTAAATTTGTCATGATTCGAATGCGAGATGTAGTCTCGAACGGTCCCGACCACTCGAAGCAGTTCGAGCTCCTTGCGTTCGAGAAATATCGGATTCGACATAACCAGAATTGCTAAACTACATCTTCGTTCGAGAAAAGTTTAAATTCGTACTTTATTTCGAATTCGTGATCAATTCGATCGCGTGAGAATTGGCTCCCTGGTCTCTGTCTAGGTTAAGCCTATCCTATAATTTTCATAGTAATTTCCTGAAAAAAATGTAAAAAATATAAATATGTTTATATTTTTCTGTTGAAGAGCTTATAAATTTTATATAGTGAACATAATAACAAAATAAAAAATACCATAATAAAGCGTATTTTATGCATATAGCTTGTCATAGGAACCAAAAGTAAAATATAATCTAAAAAAAAAATTTGACTTTAAATTGGTACTTATTACAAGCGCCAAAAAATTCTGCACCTTGCAGCATCCATTCGAAAATTGTCACATTGTATCCAAAAGGCAGTAAAAAAAACTGGTGATCAACAGAGTCTTGCATACTTAGGGCTCCTAACTAAAGGTGCGTTTTGTTCACTGCTTCAATGCGTTTAACATAATCCTGCCAAGTTAAAAAGACATAAATTCTGTATAACACAGTACAAATATTGGTTCATTCTCTTTGGTAGGATTACCGCATTATGTACATTATGTCGGTCAACAAAACGCCACTTAATACATTTACTGTAGGTACTATGGCAAATACTTTTTTCTAAAAACTTAACATGAGGGTGTGTAAAAAACATTGTTCGATTCAGCGATGCGTCTGCAAAATATTTAGCCCCTCCCCAACCTCCCCCACTGCCAGGTAAATGGCCGTTCTTGGGTATGTGAAAAAATACATGGGAGTAGCATATAACAAAATAAAAGGAAAACTAAACTTAAAAATGTAGTCGGAAAAGTAAAAAATTCGCACAAATTCCATCAAAAGGTACTTAGATGAAGTTTTTACTTCTGTATAACAAGTATTACATATAAGTTTATATATTTAACCATGTAACATAACAGACGAATAAAATTTGACAAATAGAAGTCTGGAGGACTCGGGTCTCGCGTTCTCGTGAGCCAAATGTATAGAAGAATATCTCGCATCTCGACTCTGGATAACATTCCGCATTATGAAAGCTAATAATAAAAATAATAATAAGCCTAATCGAAGTCTCGAGCAAATAATTCGAGAGGTGAAGTGTCAGTTCCTACTAAATCAAAATAATCGGTATTATGAAAGCATCTTTTCGGTACTTTTAAAACAAAAAGTTTATCCATTGCCACGTCACGGGACACTTGTTGTCACGAATTTAAACGAGAGTAAATAGTGTGCCGAGAGTTAATTTTCTGCAGAATAATAAAGTTTTTATGTTTTAAAACGGTGTGAAGTCGCATTAATAAATACTTACCTATATTTGTGACTAAAAAGGAAAAGACAATAATTGTTATTCGTACCTTCAGAAACGGAATGAAAAATCTGACATCGAAACTAGGTTTCTTGAGACGCAGTTATTTCTAATGTAATACATGTCTGCTTTCTTCATTCGGTTCCGTTAACCATGCATTTCCTAAATTGATTAGTTGTGAACATACAATCAGACTCAGTCCTCACTGTGAAATAAAAAAAAAAAAATCTTTTGGGAAGCGTAACCCAATTTCACACATTTTACTGTCTTAATTAAGTAAAAAAGTGTAGTTTATAATTTCGTATATTATACAAATTATATTGTACATGTTATAATACAGACGAGGAAAATACATGTTGCACAATTCCTTAAGAAGAAACTTTTAGGTGGGTACTTTAAATCATTAACATTTTACTTAACTACAAGACAAGTTTTCGTAGTCTGGAGTAGTCGAGGGTAAAAATGTATCAAAAAACCGTTTCATAATGCCCCATAGTTATCGATATCAAGAACTCCAGAAGAGTCGAGAGAAGGCAAAACTCTTGAGAAAGTCGAGACTGCCTCCAATAAGCCCCCAGGACGGTACAAACTTATAATCCAGTTGCTCTATCGTAAAAAACAGTAACACATATTATAATCTTGCAGTGATCACAGTGTGTGTAAGTTCTAAAGTATAACAACAAATAATAAAAATCGACTAAGTGTGAAACGGGCCCGAGCCGATTACATTCTATCCTAAATCATCGTTACAGCGCCATCTAGTTATAATTAAGCGAAACAGTAACATATTGGTTTGTTAAAAACTATATTCAAAATTAAAAGATGGGTGAAAGTAGGTAGCAGTTTTTATTTTTGTGTGTTTGTAAATTACGTAAATGGTAATAAGTACGAAACCCTCGGTACGCGAGTCCGACTTGAACTAGGCCGGTTTTTCTTCAATGGAGATCAGTCGCGGCCATCTTTAAACCTCCCTCTCCTACACCAGCACCACTTTTCTAGGAATGTTTAGAATAACTCACGGAATATCCGTGATGAGTGGCTGGTCTTAATGATATTTTTTATACCACTACGGTGGCAAACAAGCTCCGTAAACGGTCACCGTAGCCTATGGGCCAGGGATAGCACTCGCGCGTTACCGACCCTTCAAAAATCTAATAACTTCTTTCGTAAAGAACCCCATACTGTAGTCCTTAGAGAAAACCGTGGCAGAATGCTCATTCCACAACCCAAGCGTTCGCGGGAAGAAGTTTCTCTGAAACCGCAATTGATGGCGAGAGTTGCGATGGTAGAAAATAGCCGTGGGTATCATTCCCAACAATTCCTCAGAACACATCCCATTGTTCAAGCGGTAGATCACACACAGCGAGGCAAAGTCTCGCCTTAGACTAAAGGGCTCGATACGGCAAGAGATTTTAGGTTCGTCAACAATTCTCAAAGCCCTTCGTTGAACCGAGTCAAAAGGGCTAAGCTGGTATCCGGGTGCACCCGCCTGGATATGGCGGCAGTACTCCATATGGTGCCAAACTTGCGTCTTGTAAAGCAGGAACCTTTGCCCCGACGTGAAGTACTGCTTCGCTCTGTTGAGTACAACAAGTTTTTTGGACGCCAGCTTCACCTTGTCTTGTAAATGATCTCGGAACTGGACATCGCTGGAGATCTTAACACCAAGGATCCTTATGCTCTTGAAGATCGAGAGGGGAGTGTTCTGGAATTGTAGGACCTCATTAAATGGGGCTTTCTTAGCGGCGAACGCGCAGACTTGTGTCTTTGTAGGGTTGAATCGGACCAATTTTTCCGTCCCCAGTCAGAGTGCTTAGACAGAGAGGTCTGAATTTAAGACACAAGTTCTCCGCGCGTTTCCTCCACAACGGTTCGAGAGATATTTGCACGACCCGTGTAATGATGTCCAACATGTCATTGATATGCAGTAGAAACACAATAGGAGACAGCACAGAGCCTTTCGAGACACCAGCATTAATGTTGCTATCAGAGCAACTACCGTCAACTACCACTCGTATGCATCTGCCAGACAAAATGGGCTAGCTACCTATTTGCACAAACCCTTGATCACTTCGTAAGATGGCAACTTCGACCCCGGTGCCAGAACCGATCGAAAGCTTTCGCTATTACCAGGCTACATGCCAATGCATACCCCCAGACTAGTGAAGGGTACTACTGTGTTTTTCTAGGTATCTTAGAAGCTGTGTGTTAATCACACGCTGCATCACCTTGGAGAGGAGGGTAATAGCGATAGGCCTATAATTAGATGGATTTGATCTATAGCGCCATCCTTTATATATCTTTCTGGGCACCAGGTGCGCATTCGCAGTCTTCTGTGAAGACGGAAATTGCGTAGTGTAGTAGGAAAGCGTGAAAAGACGCTTGAGTATAGGACATACCACTGCTGGTATACCGCCTGGCCCACTCGACTTATGAACGTCTAGAGAAAGCAACGCCTGCCGGACCTCCCGCTGTGTTATGGAGATTTCCGGCATGGTCTTACCGCACCACGATATGGTAGTTGGTATAGCGCCTTCGTCGTTTATAATCGGGTTTTGAACGATGACTGGCAAAAGTTCCCCTTTAGCAGTTTAAGAAAGCGACCAGAAAGCACGACTCCTAGAGGGATAACTCGCAAGTGGATTGGAATTTAGCTCTAGCAGTTGCTTTCTTACTGAACCTCGAGGCAACATTTAATTTGCGTTTTAAACCAGAAATATTATATATATATATATATATATATATTATTTGACTTTATTAGGTCCGCTCTAATAAAGTTAAATAAAAAATGTGATGTCTTTTGCCTATATATAACATTTTTTGATTTTAATTTACGAAACGAAACTTCACTGTGAGTAGCAGACCTTATACTTCATCTGTTTTTACTTTATTTTTCTAAACACGAATACGACACTTGAGATCGCGAAAAAACACAAAAAGAAATTGACAGTTTTGGCGTCGAACACCTACTAACAAGCCATGGTGTGTTAGCGGGATCGGTTTCTTTTGTTCTGTTTTACGTGCATCAGATTACATTTTTTTTGTTAAACTGCCTCGGGATATTGTATTTTATTAAGATGAAAGATTTTATAGCACAGAGTAGGTATACAGTTAAGGTTTACCATGCATTGAAAATGTGAAATTTATGTGAAGTTATTGGAAATAAACTGTCGATACTATGGAGCTACCTACCTAGTTCCTACACTTAGGCTGGCCGCAGACCTACCGGTTCTGTTTTGTGCAACTATAGAATCCGGATTCATCGCACCACACACACCGGGCTTTCTTGATTCGCGTTCAGTCGTAATTTAGCGCTTGTTGAGAGACGTACTATAGTGTGATAAATCGTAAATCGTGTCCTACAAACACAGGAATTATTTACAGGAAGGTATTTGCCAACAAGTAAAATAAGGGACTCTGTCGATTCCGCCATTTTTTGCAACTTTGTAACGATCACTCGTCGAAAGATGTGTTGAACCGCAAATTTACACACGCGCTGAGCCAAAACTGCCTGCGCACCGGATTAGAACCGGGCTGTTTGTGACGATATACGCAGCTAGTACGTAAGCTACGCCTCTTTCTGACCGATTAGTACGTTCTGATCGCCGATGCTGGCCGGTTGCTTGCTAACCACCCGGTCATCTTTCTGATTTGGGTTGGTACGGATGGTATTGGATTCTAGCCTCCCAATATCAATTATTTTCTGTTCTGTTCTACTACAACAAAAAAGAATCGGCAGGTCTGTGGCTAGCCTTAAATACGGAAAACTTTACTTCGTATTTTTCTATAATTTTACGTGATAGATTTGCCTTATGTCAAACGCTCACTTTTAGTAAAAATGTAGGTACTTAAAGTGAGCGTTTTCCCCGGTTTTGAGTAAAAATTTGTTTTTCTGTCAATTGCGTAGTAATGTTATCATTAATCACTGCAAATCCGATCACAAAGTACGTTTTTTGCTTAGAACCAAAACAGTGCGGTATCCCATGGTTGCACAGTTTTTCATTAGTGCGCTGTTTTTTATTTTTTATTAAGATTTAAATTACGACAGATATTAATATATGCATTAGATCAAATTATACTGGCTGAAAATAAAAATCAGCTAAATAAAACCGACTTGGTGAAAAAAAAAACTAATTGCGCGCCATTGTACCGTTGCAAAACTTTGATACTTCATATTAAGCAAGAAACGTTTATGAAAATGTAAATAGACAGCGATAGCGATATGAATTCAACTCCAAAAGGTATAAAAACAGCTGCAAATGCAATTGTTAATAACCTTTTGCCGCAAAAGTCGCGGGATAAATATCTAAAAGCTCATGAAAATAATTTAAAAGCCCGCGTCGTTTACCTGTATCGTCTGATTCTAATGATAATAATTATAATTCACAAACAAACCAAACAAATACTAGAATAAATGTTCCAAGTAAAAGTGCAAATCTCACTTTTAATAACTGCAGTATTTATAATTGAAAGTTTTAAATGTTTGAGGAGAAGATGATCGGTTTTATAAAAAATACCGTAGTCAGTTGAACATTCAAAAATGGTTTGTTTAGTGCTAATTGTACTGAGCATTGAAAGTCACTGTTAAATGTGAAAATTAAGATAAATAACTTAAATTGCATTTTCAATAAACAGCTATTGGTATAGAAATAGAATAAACGAATACCATCATGGCACTTATCTCCGAAGAGGAGGTCAGAGATGTTATGAACATTCCTGTAACACCCAAGTTTTATCGACGGTATCCCCCCCCCCCCAAACGTGACAGGTGGCGGGCCTATCGCCGTACCGGGCACAAACCAGAGTCGAGATAACTTTACAATCAACAAACTGTAATAATACTGATTTTCCCTTACCGGGTGTCAAACTGAGCTACCACTGAGCCACTCGGTCTAATATTATATATAAGGTATTTAGCTACACAAATATTATATGTAAAAGCAACAAAAATAGATAAAACTGCATAGTTACCTTGCTATTTTCAATCTACAATTCCTTACGTAGCACCTCTACAGTTCCAAATTACAAAAACGAGGTTTAATATGCTGGTGGCATAATAATCAGACTAAGATCGAACTCGTACTTTTATTCGGATATTTTTATTACCGACCATTTTATTTCAACAGACAGTGGCGACACACGTATTGACTTTAGCAAACTGCAGACAAATAATTAAGGATTAAATTATTTTAGAATTAAGCACAATGACTCTTCAGGCCTCTTCAATTATGTGGAATTAAATTTGAATGGTTGTCGAGTTACTTCACTTTTCGTCGAAATTGTATTTACGCCTCTTTGAAATTTTTAATGCTACGAATGGACGCTCATAAATTAAAATGTATATTAGGTACATACTACATATGTATAATATATATATATATATATATAAAATTACGAAAGTGTGTTTGTTTGTACTGCTTTCATGCCGTGTGTATAGTTAGAGTGAATTTAAGGGTAATTTCAGTGATTGATTGATTTTAAGGGTTTCGTAGCCAAATAGAAAAATTAAATTATTATACTTTTGCTATGTTTGTCGGTACATCAGAGCCTTATTATACTGCCATTTAACAGATATGATTTCCATAGGAATCTCATAAAATTTTACAGTACTTATAAGATTGTGCACCGACATACAATTTAAAAATTGTGTATAAAATATCGTTGCAAAAGCATTCATAGGGTTATAATTATTAAGTCACTTTTTCTCTCTCAGGGGTACTGCAGTTTGCGAGTTATGAGCTTTCAAAATTGCTTAAGTTTTGGCCTTACTTTTCAAACATAGTGTTTTAAATCAAAGTAAGTTTAGTCTATGTGCTGGTACTCTGATTTTTTTTATTTGTAAGGGGCCCCTTTTAAACCATTTTTTTCGAAAAGGGGCCATAATTTAAATAATCTTAGGAACCTCACGATAATTTTAAATTTCCCATCAAAGGGTATCCCACTCGCTAAAGTTATATTAATATCCATCCTAACTTTACCCCCACGGTTAAATGCCGAAACCAATCTGTTTAAATCAAACATTTGCAAACGATCCAAGGTTTTATTTTTTGAGCCCAGATATTTGGGTCTGATGTTCTGTCAGTCTTTTCGATTATTGAAAGGTTTTAGTGTACCAACTATTTTGGGACACTAAAATCTATTCTGTATTAGGTCAAGCCAAGGAATTATTGATATTAGGTGAGCCAATAAAACGGGCTTTATCTTGTATAAAATAATATCGATTTATTTTTGGCTAGTAATATATATTTATAAGTGTGTGTACTCGTAATATATAAATAAGAAATCTGAATTAAATTTTACTAAATATTATTATTATTGCCAAATGTTGACAGTACACTATTACACTATTACACTATTACATCTGACTGTCATACATCAAGAGACACATTTTCCTAATAAATTACGAATCAAAGTTAGCTGAAGAGTGAGCTACTAATATCTTAATTGCGAATGTATTCGGTTTAATAATAAATTTCAAGTGTCAAAGTGAGCAGACATACTGACATCCGCTCTGCAAATCTAGTAGCTATGAACACTACGCATAATCGTTTCATTTTCTAAAGCCGCGTTCGTATACGTTGCTCGTTTTTTATTTGTTTTTTAACCAATATTTAAAAAGAATATATTCCGTGTGTTAGTAATTTTTTTACCTTTTAATACGAAAATTATACTTAGTATTTTATACAGTAATTTTGTATCTTTAATATAATAGGTATATACGAGTAAGATTGTTATTAATTAATAGTAATATATTTAATGTAATCAAATAATTAATATGATTAAACTCATGGATAGTTAGACCGATTGCTTTGAAAGTTGTAGCTAAGTAGCTTTTACTTTTAACATTGTTTTAGGCTTATACCGCGGGCGAAACTGCGCTTCAAAGTCAGTCTTAGATATTGCTAACAAAATATCCACAAAGCTTATGTTTAAGAGTTTGTTTGTTTTTTATTAAACACTAATCTTTGAAACTACTAGTGGCATTTTATAAATGCTTTTAGCTTCTGATAGGCCCAATCCTTGACGAAAGTTACTGGCCATTTAACGACTAGCAAAAATGTGACGGGAGATGGCGCTACAGCGAAAAGTAACGCAATAACGACAGCCTTGTCAATAAGTATTGAAAAAATACTCACACAGAAAGCATAAACATGTCTATGTCTTTAATAATGTTGATAATATTTTATGAGAGCGAGTCCAAATAAGTTATAGAGCTTAATTTTAAAAACAAAATACACTTAATAAAATTATTGTAGGTACTGTTTTGCCCTCTGTGGACACGTCGTCCGACTGCTTTGTCCGATGGATCGGACTATGAGTAATTTTTTTTCTAGTGATGGTTCGATTGATCGGACTACGAGGAATCTCAACTTTTATTAGTTCGTTCACTAAACTATTTGCTTGCAATATTATTGTATTTTTAACATAAATATAGTATTATATATTTACAAAATACTCAGCTGTGATCACAGCTTAAGTCCACAAATAATCGGTAACGGAAATGGGGGGGCAGACCGAGTGGCACATATGCGGTTGAAATGGAGCTATTCATACAAATTATACCTGGAAACTCTATCGAATAAGACACTTAGGCGGGGCATAAGGCTTAACTAAGCATCATTGATATTTACGCTGCAGAAGAGGTACAGACGTACTTGTTATAATGGCATTCTTGAGCGTTTTTTAAAAATGTAAGGGGTCAAAATAGGGAATGGAAGTTTGTATGGATTACGTAACGCAAATTCCATTATATTATCCAATTGATGACTTCTAAGATCAATTAACTGACATAATATGGCACAGTCCAACTAAAACCTGGTCTAGAAACTATATATATTTTTGGCTGGTAAGTAGTTTTACTATCGATTAAAGGTAAACGCTCACTTTAAAGGGGTCCACTCCACAGTGCGCATTTGTAATGTTATTTGGGCGTTAAACTGATATCAACGATGTTAATCGCAAATTAAGGAGATTTTTCTGGGACAAATAAGTATGTCCTTCGAATCGGGGGACAGCTCAGCGCCAAATAATTATTATCATCAATAATAATTGAAATCTATTATACGAATTTGCTAGCTCAATGATTATTTGATATTCTAAGTAGATAATGAATTATGTTCCTGCTAATAGTTGATAAGGAGTTAGGGAATAAAAATAGAAAAACGAGAGAGTCGGGGTAATTATTTTAAAGCAATGTTGTTACAGATATCTAAAAACAAATACTGATGAACCTTCTTCTGAAAGAATATGTAAAAGTAGAAGTAAGATTTACTGATTTTTACAGTTATTGTCAATAAAATACAAGTAGGTCTGAGGAATGATTTTCCGCGTTTAACAAGAATTATTGAGCGAATTTTCATAACTTCATACGAAGAATAATTTAGTTGCACGCGTTCATCTTGTTCCCCGTGCGTGTATAAGTGCAAGTGCGCGTTTACCTTAAGAAAGACGTTATCCCAATAACTACTAACTGCAGATGTAGCTATTGTTACAAAAATGCCTTTCATAACATGTGCCAAGAGTATTGTTAGGTGCCGGGTGGTAAAAAGAAAACATAAATTAAAATAAAATAGATTATATTAATATAAACTTTTAGCAAGATGGTAGCGCCACAATCAAATCATTTTTTTATAATCAAAGCCACGGAAATCTGAAAGAGATTAAGTATTTGAGATTATTTTTTCTTCGTGCTTGCGTATCGACATACAAAAGAGACAGCTTAAGAGCTCACGTAGCATATTTTTCAAGGTGCCGTAAGTATTGTGCAAAACAACAAGAATCTTGAAAAATGTATTTATACGAAAATGTGTTATCTTAAAAAAGTAGCTTTGTGTATCTATTTGTACTATAATAATGCTGGAAAGTTTGTTTTTTTGTTTGAACGCGCCAATCTTTAAACTTGCAGTCGAATTTGAATAATAATAATAAATAATAAACTGGTATCACTTTATAACAGTAAAAGTTCATGACTGTCGAGGTCGTAAAAGCAAGCCCTTGCTGGATGAGTAAAGGTTGAAGGTCGAATGGAAGGCAAGGCAGTCAATGATACGGGTGCATCCAAAAACGCAGGTAAAAACCCGATTTCCAATAGAAAAGTTGGTTAATAAAAGTAACTAAGGCTGGGTTGCACTAACTAACTTTGATCAAAAATTGCATAGTGAGCTATTTTTAAACTTAACCGGCCCACCGAACTTCGGAAAATCACTAGCTGTAAATAGCTGACGATAGAAATTTCCATACAATATCCCATTTTTGACGACTGGTTATGGTCAAAGTTATTTGGTGCACCCAGCCAAAATGTACCTACTTACAAAGATGTCAGAAGTTAATATTATTATTTATTAAATCCGATGCTGGACGGATAGATACCCATTGGTATCTTCTTCCGAAGTAATTATAAGTGACCATTTTCTTTCTTCAATTATCGCCAAAAAAATGGAAATATTTTTAATATTAATTAGCTGTCGCAACAGACTTGGCTTAATAGCTTTACAATGCAAAAAATATAAATAGAATTTAACAATTTGTATTTAAAGTAAGAACTTTGCAGTTAAAACTTATTTTGTGTCTTATATCCTTTGTAATAAAGTTCTAAAAGGGTTTTAATAGAGGTATGAATAAAAAAATGGCTTGATACAATTTTAAGACACGCACGCAACAATTCCGCACAATTAAATTCAAAATAAGAAAATAACGCTAGTAAATATTTAATTTACAGTTCTACAAAAACAATTAGATTCAAATTTAGTCCTTAAATCAGTTATAATAAGAGCCAGATTAATCGTTTTTAGATTTTTAGGACAGCATTGCTTGGTAACAAAAGAAAATTTGTCCCCAGAACGTTTTTGCTTATCTTTGATTTTTTTTATTTTTTATTTAACATACTGGCTGTTTAACGCAAAAACTTTTTGACATTGTTTCGAAACGTTCTCTTGTATTTGGCACTAATTAATTTGTGCGAAACAAAGAGTATTGATATTACAGAGATTTCAATTTAACATGTAGCAAATTATTTAATTTGATTGCATTACTTATATACACAGGGGTTTTTCTTTGTTTCTAATTACCTAAATTTGGCCTTAGGCTTTTCAATCAACTAGATTTATTCATTGTAAGTTTTATGCTGTTAGCGATTAGTTAAATAGTACCTAATATAAAAACTTTTTATCAAAAAAAAAATAACACCGTCTTTAAAAAGATGCATTAAAAAGGTAAATATAATAATTTATTTTCAAAAATCTGATCTGAATTACAGTTTGAATTTTGTGTCATAAAAGTGAAGTGTGTTATAAACTTAAGAAACATAGACACCAACTTCAAACTGTAATTCAGATCAGATTATTGCAAATAAGTAATAATTTTTACCTTTTTAGAGCATCTTTTTGAAGCCGGTTTTTTTTTTGAAAAAATTTTTTTTTCTTCTTTTGCGTGATGAATTAATTTTTTTCTTACACACTAAAAACATCAATACTCGTAACAAAATTTTACACAATCATCAACATATATTAGGCGTTTCACCAATTCTAAATAAATCCCAATAATTTTTTGACCAAAAATTTATGTTTATTTGTTGTTATTTGTTAACACATGTGACAATTCAATTTCTTAATCTGTAATTTTATATCCACATTTTTTTTGTTACAAGTAAGTAATAATTTTAATTATCATTGACAAGTAATTAAACAAGTATAACGAACAACGTATTGTTAAATTGCCGCATTCGATTATAGCATTTACGAGTGAAAAATGTTTGCATTTACTTTTTGGCAATTTACACATCTAATAGTATAAAATTACAAAACCCATTTGTAAGTTGAAGATTTTTATACGGATCTTTCAGTCAATAATCATAGCACGCTTGACTGATTTTTCTTAATAAAATCCACAAACTTTGCCCACTTCGTCATGCTATGAGAAACGTTAATTCCCCACAAGCGACGCCTACCCAACCGTTTGTAATATATTTTATGACATAATTTTGCCTTCTTGAATGTGTCTCCCCAACTTTACCTATTATATTAACATAAAACATTCGTTGCGTGAGGCTGAAATATGACAGAATTGTTATAACTTTGCGATTTGAACATCGTGTCTCATTTGCCTCGATTGATTTTAAGTGTTACTGACTTACTGTAGACATAACACAGTCGTCACTTATAACAAAATCGAAATATTAACTTTTCACAATATCGGAATAAGTCAGGTAGTAACCTAAAGATTTTTAATGTAGGTAATTAAATTAAGACTTTAAACATAAAAATATGTGTATAGAGATTTAATTGTTCTATGAGTTAATTTTTTTTTAAAGTAATGTATTTTTGCTATTTATTAGGCGACAATACAATCGTAGGCTGATGCGTGGCCTGTATACCTATATAATATGTACGTCTGTCCATCTGTGATCCATGTAATGATTCATCTGCCAGTCTCCACAACTGCAAGAGAACACACTGAGTACCTATACCTAGATAGGATTGTTCTTTTCAACAGGACTGTATACAGGCAAGATTTGGGTTATAGGACTTTTAGGTTTTTAGGGACTGCAAAGTTAAATAAAACTGAGTAAAATACCGGTTAAGTGCATGTCATAGATGCATTAAGTTAGGGTTCTGTAGAATAAGAGCTATTGCTTATATCAAAGAGAATATAAATGCAGACATTTAAAAAGATTGAAATACAATTAAGTTTAGAACCCCCTACCGACAAGCGCCGCCAACATTTATTATATTCGTTAACATACTCGTAATTTTACTTATAATTTCCTTATTTAATTGTATGAAATTTTTACATACCTATCCACCAAAAAATATTTCGCTGGGTTGAGGGCACAATTGTCTTTAACAAAAGCTTAATATTTCGCAAACGGATCCCTGAATCGTATTGTCTATTAAGTTATGTATGGGAGTTTTGGCGCGAATCTTAAGAAGGAGTGGTGTTTTTTTCAGTTTAATTTTTCTAAATTCATTTAGTGACTTTCGATGTATATATTTTAGCAAAGTTTTACGAAAGCGTGTTAAGAATTGTGCAGCGAAAGCTCATGAATAGTGAATTATGAAGAAATAAGCAGGACATGACGCGCAATGTCTGAGGATCCACACCAAATCTCCCGCCCAATCTTGGTACTTGAAAACGAGGACGCGCGGTAACGCCCGCGCCACGATACGATATATAATTGACTTTGACTCTGGCAAATGCATAAATGGTCTGCTAAGACCGTGCGAGCCCATTATAATATTAAAAAAAAAAAGTTATGTATGCAATTGTTGTCACTGTATAGCGCTCTTATTAAATAATGGTAATTTCAATAAGAGCGCCCGTTTATATCATGGTGCGAGTATTCAAAATACCAATTGCGTGCATGTCGTAAAAGATTTTATCTACAACTGAGAAATAAACCAGTAAAACGTTCTCAGAGAATGACGTTTCTGAAGTTACTAATAGTCACTGAGCTAAGCCGCGGAAATAAAGACAGACGGACATGATGAAACTACGTTGACTACGGAACCCAAAAAACGTGCACTTTTGTAGAAATCGCAATTGATAAAATTTTAGTTTGTTTTTTGGTCAAAAAGTACGTATTTTTTTTATGTAGTTTTGAAATTGATTTATTTACAAAATATTTTATTTTTATAAGTAAGCCAACTTCAAAGCGTAAGACTTTTATGATGTAGCTAGGTATCGGTTAAGTGCATCCTCAAGAGTGCGTTCGTTTTGGGATAAAAAGTTGCCACGTTTGATACTTTTCACACGTTTCGTGAGTCCGTTCCTTTTTCTCCTCGTTTCCTCAAGAGTGCGTTCGTTTGCCACCGACACCGCTATCGTTTGTGTAGCTTTGCAACAGAATAAAATAAATACTTAAGAGGGCTCCCATACAACAAACGTCATTTTTTTTCTCGATATTGGTAACGAGAACAGTTAGACGCTTCAAATATTCACAGAATATGTAGTAATATATTAACTATAAAAATAAAAAATTAAATTAAATACAAACAAATATTTAAGTGGGGCTCCGATACAACAGCGTGATTTTTAGCCGTTTTTATTAAATAATGTTATGTAACTCTTCGTGCGCGAGCCCAACTCACACTTGGCCGGGTTTTACTTTCTTTTTAACAATAAGAACAATCAAATTCATTACTGCGTAAATATCTATCTTTTCTTTATTAAGTAATTTTTAATGTATAATATTTAAGTATGTAGTTGAATATATGTTTATTTTTATTTAATGCCCTGCACTCTACTCTGTGGTAATCTGTGTTCACTCTTGTGAGGTATTTGAAAAATTTGCCGCCATCTTGAAATGACGGTTCGTTTAAAAACACCGATCGTAATCGTGATAAATTGTTGAAAAATTTAATTGATTATTTTACATCACCTGATTTTAATCGTTTTTAAGTTAAATCTGTAATTATTAAGTTAAATCTCTTAAGTCAAGAAGTTACCTACCTCATTAGAAATCCAGGTAAAATTTATTGGCAAAGACTTTTATTATATAACAAGATGATGCACTTGGTTTCGTCCTCATGGAATTTAAAGTACTTACCTACTTATTAACCTACCTACGTAGTTACGATTTTCTGTTTCCAATTGGTGGCTTCTCCACGACCTATCAAATTAGTTAAATGAATAAGCGCTCAAATCATATACCTATAGTTGCGACTACTAATCAAACGTGTTCAGTGTGAAATTATGCAAAGCCGGGCTTGGTCAGCACCTAGATGGGTAGCCGGCTAGCAACATTCCGCATTGTGGCTCTCGGTCTTTATTTTCGTCAATGATGACAGTGTTGATGGCAAGTTAAAGGCTTTTGTGATAGTCGGGTGGCTACTAGCTTACAACGTCCGCAAATTGACACTGGGCTGCAATGCAGTGACTAGGGCCTACCTGACTGCCTCTTCTCTCTTGGTGGGGTCACAAAAGCTTAATTGCGTTAATTATTGCAATAGTAGACAGGTTTACCCACGAGGTTAATTAAAATGAGTAGTTATATACATGCTACAACAAAGCGTGCAACAAAATCACAATATCGTTAGGGGTTAGCGATATTTATGAATACAACTGAAAAAGCCTGGTCTTTGTACCTCCGATTTCCGAGTTAAGTAACACAATAATTAAAGGCACTAGTAGTTATAAATTTACTGGTTACTGCTATTTCGGAGCTTCGGCGTAAAAAGAATGAACAGTAAAGTACATTAAAGTGTTGTTATTCGCAAGCAAGTACTCTGCCCTCAATATGAAGATTGCCATAACTAATCTTTATCATTTACTTAGCATCACTCGATGCTAGTAAATTTCTAAAAAAAATCGCGTGATTCGCGTAACAAACAAATTTGTATGCTATTAACAAAATAACAGTTTTAAATGTAATAGCAAAACCATATCGAGTTAAAAATTAGATCAACGCCATCTATTGGTAAATTTGAGTGTGAAGGTACAATTTTTTATTTATTTATTTGTTTTAATTCTTTATTGTATAATAACAAGTATACATAAGGTGTATAAAGAAAAACAGTACAAAAGTGGTACGAATCTGATATGCTTTATCACAATATTCCAACAAAATAACTAAAGAAGAGTACGCCTGCGTTAAAATAAGACTGTAGCGTGTTAAAAATATTGTGATTTAAAATTTGTACCTACCTACCAGCGTAAGAATTATAAATAACTAGACTTTTCCAGCGGCTCCGCCCGCCCTAAATTCGGTTGTGGCGTGGAATTCCTTTATTAACTCCAATTCATTAATTAAATAGTTATACCAATGAATTGCTATAGGTGCAGCAATAGTTCGTTAAAATCTGTTATAGTTATTACCGCAGGAACTTTTGAATTTTTAGGGATAAAAAGTAGCCTATATGATATTCCAGGACCTAACCTATATACGTATTACAAGTTTTATCCCGATCCGTGCAGTGGTTGAAGCGTGATTGAGTAACAAACATCCATCCAGACATACAAACTTTCACATTTATAATATTAGTAGGATAATTACTTCGATCTTTTCTCAAGGTTGTATCTGAATCAATATCAAATTAATCAAACAATATTTATTCAAATAGGTTTCTGAGAACACTTTTGAATCGTCAATACAATATAAGCAATGTTACTTTTTGCCAAAAAGAGATGGCAAGAAATTCTTTAAAGTTATAATACAATACTTTGTAGGATATATAAATAAGTAAGTAAGCTACCAAAAACAAAGTCAGACACATGTCAATTATTATTTTTTGTTTTTATGTAGCATAGGGGGCGCACAATGTGAAGCGTCAAATATCGTCAATCTTGTGAAGGAATTCAGATATTTAATAGTACTAGTGGTATTAGTACCATCATAATTATATTCTTGCACAATCATATGTGTACATTTACTAACATGTATATAGTAAATGTTATAAATGAGTAAAAAACTTTGCCTGTCTTACATCTTCACGCTCAAATCGTTGTACCGATCAAGATGAAATTTGGCATGCAGATATTTGAATCCCGGGGAACGACAAAGGCTACTTGAAAACGTCAGCTATTAGTCGATTTTTTTCCATAAATAGGAGTTGCCGTTGAAATCATACACTGATGACCGAACTTAGGGCGGGTGAAAACGCGGGCAATAGCTAGTATATTATAAATGCGATAGTGTTTGTCTGTGTGTGTGTGTTTTTGAGTTAAAACTTCGCACAGGGATAATTGAAGAGACGGAGAAGGGCGAAAGTTAGACTTTTTATTCCGTAAAAATAAAAGGTTCCTTAGGAATTACGGAATTCCACGTTCATGAACTAAAGCCAAAGGTACACACAATAATTATAATTACGTTTAGACCCTAGTTCACGCGTCAGAAATACCTTTCACTAGCCCCCAATATGCCCCATATTGTAGTGGGTAAGGGGGGTGGTAGCTAGGCCGTGGACGTATGAAGCTGATAAGGAGGAAATAATTAATCAGGCAGGTATGTTTATATTAGGCGTTAATTATTTTGTTCAGTGAAGAATTAATATTCAGCACGAATATTACAACTTTAATTACATAATCTATATAATTTGTTAATTACATTATTACGTGAAAGGTATACTTCTGGATTGTCTGATAGTGCAGAAATACTAAAGTTTAAAGCCGTTAATTATTATTGGGGTAACAGACAGTATGCCTAGGCTTAGTAAGACACAGCGTGCTAATTTATAATATACATATATTGTGTATGACATTGTTTATATCGATGGTGCCACTGCATGACTGCAAAAGAGAGATAAATAAATACAGAATCGAGTGCACAAGAATGGGACAAGTAAATTTTATTTTCTATTTCCAAGATGTTATAATTTCGAAATATGTTTGTTTGAAAATACATAGAATTTTTTTTAATATATTTCTGTCACGACCTCAACTAAACTATGTTTTTCTTATAAACTTTTATAGCTTTTAAGTAAAACCTTTTAAATAAACTTGTAGAAAAGTTTTCAAGTATTAATTCTATGGAAAAAAAAATATACAACCGTGGTTTAGATTCTTTCAGATCTCCAATATGCACTCGATTTTTAACCGACTTCAAAAAAAAGGTTTTTTAGTTCGGTAGTATTTTAATGTATTTTTTTTTCAGGCAAATAGTTATGTTCAATAGTTTTAGAATAATATCTGTTGTAAAAACGGATTTCTTGCATATTAATTTAGGCTGTCTTTGGTCTTTAAATAGCCTCCCTAGAATACCCTCCCAACTTTAGAACCGAAATGGTCGCGTACAGTGCGGTTTCAGAGAAACTTCCTCCCGCGAACGCTTAGATTGTGGAATGAGCTCCCTGCCAAGGTTTTCTCTAAGGACTACATTATGGGGTTCTTCAAAAAAGAAGTAATTAGATTTCTGACGGGTCGGCAACGCGCGAGTGATGCCCTTGGTGTTGCAAGCGTCTATAGGCTACGGTGACCGCTTACCATCAGGCGGACCGTAGGCTTGTTTGCCACCTTAGTGGTATAAAAAAAAAAAAAGAGTAAGTAGAAGAATTTCTCAACACTAAAAGTTGCTACTAAGATACACATCTACTTACTAAGTTCTCTATACGGAGCAAATTCATGCAAAATATAATTTTCTTTTATTATAGACCTATAAGTTGTAACCAAAGTTATAACTTACAAGATTATAAGAACAAATCGACGGTCTATATACAGACGGACAAGACAAACTAGGATCTTTTTACCATTTGGCTACATCGTGCGTGCGATTTTTGTATTGGGCCTCCCATGTAATTAATTAAAAAAGAAGTGTTAAACGATACTTTATTGACGTGTTTTGCTGTTTTTCAGAAAAAAATAACAACTTTGTCACGTCACTATAGCGTCAAATACTTGGTTCAAGTGTAAGAAGCCATAACTTAGGAGACACGCGATGTGTTAGGTTAAAGAAATATGGAGAGAATTTCATTTTAAATTGATTTAAAAACTAAAAATAAGCTTACTGTGACATGTCTAACACATCTTACGACCATACGTTATTACTCCATCGTTCTTATCAACAGCATTCATCATTTGAGTCATCCAGGAGCTTCACTACAAAACTGGTATATATATGTATACATTTACTAACATACACTTAAAATATCCATACTATCCATGTATATAATAAATGCGTAAAGTTGTCTGTCTTACGTCTTCACGCTCAAACCGCTGTAACGATCAAGATGAAATTTGGCATGCAGATATTTGAATCCCGGGCAACGACATAGGCTACTTGAAAACGTCAAATATTAGTCGATTTTTTCCATAAATAGGAGTTGCCGTTGAAATCATACATTGATAACCAAACTTAGGGCGGGTGAAAACGCGGGCAATAGCTAGTATATTATAAATGCGATATCGTTTGTCTGTGTTTTTGTCTTTGAGCTAAAACTTCGCACAGGGATAATTGAAGAGACGGAGACTTTGGCCATGAGTTAGACGGAATTGCAAAAAAAGGAGTAAAGACAACGTAGCAAGATAAACCGTTATATTTCTTCTCCGTATTTAGCTTTTCTTACTTCTTCGAATCGTTTTTCCCATATACACATAGATATAGTCCGTCCACTACCGTTTTCCAATAGTTACAGATACTGCCGACTATACACATTATGTGTATATGGGAAAACGATTCGAAGTAGTAGGAAATTTGCAATCCCGTAATTCTAGGCCAAACATATCTTTCTGACACCAGTTTTGCAGTGACTGAAACTCCTGAATGGCTCAAATTGTGAATGCTGTTGTAAAGTTTTTGTCTAAACGATCTAAACGATGGAGTAACGTATGTTGTGAATCCATATCATTTGCAAGATCTTGGTCGCGTTACCAAATTGCGTCGGTTACGGTGTCAACTCTTGGCAAAGCGTCTGCAACGGTATTGTCACTGCCAGCCACGTGATTTATGTCTGTAGTAAATTGCGATATAAAGTTTAAATATCGATGCTGGTGTGGGGATCAATTGTCTCGTTCTATGAGAAATGAGGAGGTTATTGTTTTATTGTCTTGAAGATGGTAAAATGTCTAGCCTCAAACATCTATCGGAAATGTTTGATAGCCTCATGTATTGCTGTTACATATGTATGTTTTCGAGACAAAAAAGATAATGGCAAGCAGTCATCCACTTTTTGTTGAAGAACAGCTCCGATAGCCACGTCGAAAGCATCACTATAATGATGGGTTTCGAGCCTTTTAGGCTAGTACCACACACATTTTTTTTGGACATTTTAGGGTCAAAGTGAATTTTAACTTTTACTATTTATCTATATTATAAATTAACAGCTGAATATGGAAATCTAATAAAAGGGAAAACGTAAGAGAAGAGTCTCTTACTCGTATTTTATTTGTATAGAATAGAAAAGAAAATTTAATTAATGCAACTCTGAATTATTCCTGCTCCTGGTAAACGAATATTTTATATTATTTTTTATTAATCGATTTTCAAAGTGTGTAATGTGTTTAATATTTGTACGTGCAAATCAGTAGTTTGTATGGCAGGCGACCTGTCAACTGTATGATATAAAAAGTTTATGATATAAAAAAACTAATTTAGTTTTTACGGCTAAACTTCCTTTCCATATTAACTTGGCCATGCCGTCTCAGCCATAACCCACAGCACAGGATGTGCGTGGTGTTCTTGCGTATTTCTATTTACAGCGTGTTCTTTTGTCCACATTAAAACTTATATTTTAATTAGAAGCAATTCGTGGCTCAGTTGTAAACAATATCAGAAGCTTAGCCCGTGGTAAGCTAGCGTAGTCAGTCTTTAGCTGGTTAAAAAACTCTTTAAGTCGATTCGCACTGGGCCTTTAAACTATGTCATCGTGGTGGACTATGGCCTAAGACTCCCGGCAAAACTCCTTAAGAATCCACAAACCATGAGGTACTTAATAATATCAGATGCCTTCTGGATTTCTGGCCGAGGCTAAAATGGTATGAATAACCAGTGACTTGTGAATCGGTTACCTACGCACATAGGCCCTACTATGAGGCAAAGTGCGGAAAACATAAGTCTAACTAACTAACTAACTGTGGCCTAAGCCTCCACTGTCTCTGCTGTGTAAAACGAGTCGGGCAAGGAATGGGTTTAAAATATATTGAA
This sequence comes from Apoda limacodes, assembly GCA_946406115.1. Classification (NCBI taxonomy): domain Eukaryota; kingdom Metazoa; phylum Arthropoda; class Insecta; order Lepidoptera; family Limacodidae; genus Apoda; species Apoda limacodes. The sequence continues at coordinate 48,901,761 of OX291540.1, forward strand.
TTACACATACAAAATAATTATTTTTGTTGATTGTAAAAAAATTAGTTTAGTAAGAAGTAATCAGTGCGTAAAATTATGTGATTGGAAATGTTACTCATTGTGTATGTATGTTAGTAGATCTGAAGATTTTTATTAAAGTTTTACATTGTATTGTTGAATGAATAGTACTTTTTTTGGACATTGAAAACAGCACAATTTTTTGTGGTGAAGACTATTTTTCTTTTAACTTTTTCACAGCACTGCACGTGGCGTAATTGACAGCGCATTAAAATCTCTAATTATGTCGAAATAAATTTTAATGTTTTGTATAGAGCTTTTCATGAATAATTTGGTATTTTGATAGTTTTCAGCTCTAAATATATATGCATATACCATAGATTCGTCAGTTAAATTTCACTTCTAAATCCTTCTAATGACTTCTTATTAATACAACCTGTATATAAATTTGTTATCAGGTTACGTGCATGCGTGTATTTTGACAGCCGTTTACCGGTTCTCGATCCAATGAAGCCTTACATCCCCTTTATTAAAGTCACTAATAATCATACTTCCAAGATCATCAAGACCTACATTGCTGCATTGCAACGTTCATTTAAACTGACATTGTTAAAAACGTTTGAGAAACAAGCAATGTATAATGTAATTATCTCGAAAATAGATAACTGTCACTTATTTGAATTACACGGTAGTTCATTCGTTAGGACGTCATTAGTATGTTGTTACATTGTTATACAAATCATGCTATGTTACTAAGGGGTGGGCTGTTAATAGAAACATTAATGTTACCTTGTATTTAAGCTTCCGGTAGTTGAATATTGAATTACTGTTTCTTGCAGTTTTACCTGCGTATTACTTATATTTAGCAATAAGGATCGCAAATATGAAAGTTACAACTCAATTCGTTCTGACATTGTTAAGTTACAAAATGACAACCCAAAAAGCAAATCAATACATTCTGACATTGTGGAGTTATAAAGTTACAAAGAAACAAATAAATCCTTTCTGACTGTTGGTACTATACAAATAAAATTTTATGACATAAATATTGGCATAAAGTTAACTTTACAATCATATCCATAAAACTTTAGTTCGAAGAACTGTATTTACTAGATAAATGTGCAAATATTATGTAAAAAAATGCAGGAAAAATTTAACGAATGTGTTTTATTACTAATAACATACTTACACTGTACCTACAGGGACTACAGGGTAACTTTCATCAGAAAATACTTAAATGGTATCTACAGAAACCTGCAGGTTGTTTTTTGTTAGTTACTACTTACATAGTATCTACAGAAACCTGCAGGTTAACTTTTAATAGTAACTACTTACATGGTATCTACAGAAACTTGCAGGTTAACTTTTGTTAGTTACTACTTACATGGTATCAACAGAAACCTGCAGGTTAACTTTTGATAGTAACTACTTACATGGTATCTACAGAAAACTGCAGGTTAACTTTTGATAGTAACTACTTACATGGTATCTACAGAAACCTGCAGGTTAACTTTTGATAGTAACTACTTACATGGTATCTACAGAAACCTGCAGGTTAACTTTTGTTAGTAACTACTAACATGGTATCTACAGAAACCTGCAGGTTAACTTTTGTTAGTAACTACTAACATGGTATCTACAGAAACCTGCAGGTTAACTTTTATTAGTAAATATGTTCTTACACGGTACTTACAGATACCTGAAGGGTAACTTTTTTTTAGTAAATACTTTGACTGTCTCCAACATGAAAATCTCATCAGGAAGGTACATCACTATGTAGTAGAGGCAAAGCTCATGACCTGTTGACCTCCTACATGATTAGCCAAGTACAGAAAATAGATGTCAACGGTGAAAGATCCCCGGGATCAGCAGTCACTATGGGAGTCCCTCAGGGCTCAATTTTAGGTCAGATCTCCCGTATCAAGTAAAAAACCTTCACTACTCTAACACGCTCACTTATATAGCGCGCCATCCTTGTTTTTGCTCAAGTTTTCTGTCACGTAGTACTGCCTCTTTTTAGCCCCTTTTTTCCGAAACTATAAGAACCATACTGTTGAAATTTGGTAAGTAGATGTATTCTGTGAACCGCATTAAGATTTTCACACAAAAATAGAAAAAAAAACAATAAATTTTGGGAGTTCCCCATACTTAGAACTAAAACCCAAATTTCTTTTCTATCAAACCCATACGTGTGGGATATCTATGGATAGGTCTTCAAAAATGATATTGAGGTTTCTAATATCATTTTTTCTAAACTTAATTGTTTGCGCGAGAGACACTTCCAAAGTGGTAAAATGTGTGTAAACCTGTAACTTCTTAAATAAGACTAAAAAAATATATGATGTACAATACCATACAAACTACCACCGACAATTAGTTTGAACGAGATCTAGTAAGTAGTTTTTTTTTAATACGTCATAAATCTTAAACCGCAATTTACCTTTCATTCAATTAACTCAAATATTAAAAAAAAAATTATAGATCCGACTCGCACTTGGCCGATTTTTTTTTCATTTTTGGCACAAGGGTAACAGGTCGGAGAGTAAAATTATTGATAAATCGCTTGATAAAATCAAAAACCATAACAAGTACACCAAAAGGCGGTAAAAAATGAAGCAATCCCTAAACTAGCACTTGACCGGTTATGGTAATGAAATGCTAAAAGAATAAACATGCTTTTTAAACAAATGAAATGGCGTAACTTGGTAGTAAACAAATTTGTGGTATATGCCGTGAAGATAAATTAGTAGGTGCCCGAAAAAATTGAAATGTCAACATGGGCCCTTTTTGTCGTCAGACCACCGGCGTGGGCCGTGGAAATAGCTCTATCGGTAAATAGACTCGTTTTCTTCGTACACTATGGTCGTGTATGAACCAGTGCATGTAGAGTTTTGAAAGATTAGACATTATAAACTTAAAAAATAAAAATAAAAGTTACAGGTTGCATTAAGTTAGACAGAAAGAACATATCACATTTTTATACATTTACTATCGAAAAGTGGATTTAAGTCGTTCAAATTTTTAACATTTAAATATTCCTTGCAGATTTATGGTCCGCGAGCTCATCGTTATAATGGAGACTTTACGAAAATAGTTGCGACAGGGCAAAAACAGTTTGTGCCTGGGCAAAACTCTTTTGGTAATTTTGTATCCCGGCAAGATTTATCATCAGAATCTACATTGCATTCCTAAACATGGAAATATGTATATATGTCGTCGACCGATTTCGTGATTAAGTATTGTACCAAATCAGCTTTGAGACATATTTGAACAAATACAAAATAAATCTTTTTTTGAGTAAATTTTTTTTTCTATTTATATTAATGCCAATATTTATATGGAATTAAATTCGGGGCGATTTTAAATCTATCCATATTTTTAATACATATTATAAAAGCAATAGTAAGTTTGTTTGTTTGTTTTATTTGCTTTCCTTTGAAAATCAGAATTTAAAAGTGATTTTAAATAACGAAAGTGGCTATTATTTTTGGGGTTCCGTACCCGAAGAGTCCAAACGGAAAATACTGTATTTTTCGTTTTTAAAATATATTAAAACAAAGGAATGAAAAGCCACCAAAGTCAGCGTTTCTTACAACATTTGGTTCCATAGAATATTTTACCTTCCCAGTGGCCTCTGAACTTAAAAAGTGATATGGTTTATTTATTACGTATATTTTACTAAGAAATACCAATTTATTGATAAACCAGTTTTATTCTTTGAAATTCCCTCATTTATCCTCTTACAACCAACATGATTTTTCGGTCAAATGCGTAGCACAGAAGGGATTCACTCACCTACTGCTTCTGAATAATTCTGCCATTCAGATATGTATTCTACATTTGGTACGGAACCCTAAATGTACGAAGTCCGACTCGCACTGGTCTGGTTTTTCTGATATAAACCCAAAATATAAATTATCCTATTTGCCATGTCCATATTATTTGTGTTATATCATACATTAAAGGCACAGTACTTAGGTACTAAAAATGGTTATAGCAGTCACAAATTTAACTTTATTTAGTACAATCTTCTTATTATATTCTTTAATTTAGCGAAGACAATCTAGGAAAAAAAAAGTTTCCGTATAGTTAATTACCTTCTCGAATCCTCACTTATCCCCTTTTCTCCCTAAGGATCCAAGAGACCGTTCTGAGGGATCCCTGGGGATCCGCTGGCCATAGGTTTGAGAACGGTACTCTTGTGTGTGTTGTTAATAAAACAGTTTCAATTGATAAACATAGCATCAATATTCACAATCGATCAAATACATTTAATGAAAACGAAATACCCAATCACCTCCCTGTCTAATCTTGACTAACTTTCACTGAAGATTATCATTTGATTATAATAATTAATTGAGCAAAATCGATTAGAGTAGATTATTCACCATGGGAATAAAGCAGTGTCTTAGGTCACGAGTGCAAAATAAAAATTATTTGTAGTTAAGGCTCGAGCGAATCGAGGAAGTTAAGATTAGACTCCTAAGGGAGACGTGAGATTCAAGGACGTCTCAGATGAAAACACTAAAAGGAATTCTCCTCAGCTCTCTCTCTGCTTTTTACACCTTTTGCGTGACAATAAAAAGTAATATTACAAAAAAAGAAACATTTTATTAGAGTTTAAAGAATTTTATTGGTAAAGTACTTTTTCTGACCAAGACTTGTAGGCTTAGTGCCTTTTGTAGGCTTTCATGTACGTTTTCGTGGACTTTTATGGAAGTAGGTTGTTTATAATGTTAACGGCATTAGATTGAATGAACTCTGGGGCCCGATTCTCGTGCTGTTAGAGATAATCTCGAATTCGAGATATGTTTAATTGTTTTACTCATGGCTTTGTTAACCGCGGTAATTGTTTAAGTCGATAGATCGACTAGTTTATATACTAGATATGTGGAAAATGCATGGCGGAGCAGTTTGCAAATAGTCGTACAAAATACTAGCGGTTGACATGCATCGAGTGATCGACAGGAGTAGAGATGGAATGTCGCACGGAAATTGGACTGAACTGACTCAGAATTATTGATATTAGCTAACGGCTTAATAGTTTTGATTGGGGGGGGGGGGTACTTTTTATGAGGAAGTGGTAGGTGAAAAAAGGTAAAAATGATAATATAAGAGTAGCATGATATTAAAATTAAACCAAAAAAAAAAGACGTATTTGAAGTCCACAATCCGCACTGGGCCCACGTGTGGACTTTGGCCCAAATCACCCTCGCTTATGAGGGTAGGCCGTGCCCCAACAGTGGGGACGTATGAAGGCTTGGCGAGATTGTAATGTCTACGTTCAATACATTTACTTTTCTTTATATTAGTTTTTGTGTGGAATAAAATTCTCACAATCTTTTATACAACACTATAATAAGGTAAAATTTTCTCCAACAACTACGGCCACCCATCACTTTTCCAAACGCGTATTGTCCCCACATGATGAATCGAAATACTTGAGCTCAAATAAACCGAGAGACTTGAAGTGTACTTGAGAGGGCTCGCACCATTACATCCTACTTACTGAGGGTTCCATTTCCTCACTTCCGGTGTACGAAAACCTTAGCAACAATAGAAACGAAACGATGTTTTTGGGCGACAATATTAAGTGCGTCTACTGAAATTGGAAATCGAAGTTTTTGTTATGAACACACCAATTCTTGGTGTCAAATTCTTCAACTTATGCGCTTTTAATACCTACATAAATTTTTATAAACTCAACACTACTTTAAAACATCAGAAAAGATATATTAAAGTATCCTCTCTGAAGATAGGTGTCATAGAAGTAGAACGGTAACCTATCGATGTTTCGAAGTACTTTTAGTCGATTTTTTTTATCCAAAAACGGTTTACAGTATTTTTAATGCTAGACATTAATTCTTTTGTTTTAAATTAACAACAGCAATGCCACAGATTTACTTAACAACGAAATAATTTGCCGAAAATTCTGCATTCAGAGTTCACAATATCTAATATAATATTATATTTAACAACCTATTCACTCAATTACTAACTTTTTATAAAATCAATTTAACAATAAATCGAAGTAAAATTTTTTCTGTTACTTAATGCAAAATGAAATGATCAACATCTTATTTTTTGTTATAAATAAAATATTAAAAATAGTGTATATGTCGCAGGCAAATCGTATTATTCGCCGTTTCATAAAGTATGAAAACAAAAGGAACAGAAATCGCACTGTATAAGTCATGTATGTTAGGTTAGGTTCAGCTACAGTTATATGATAATTTCTATATCATACTTTACGATCTGCCTAGGCATATTATGAAACGGCGGATTATACGATTTGCCTGCGACAAATAGTGGTTGGACAATGCACAAAACGTCATGGTTTTAATATTTTGCAAAAACCAGTGGCTGCATCCTCATATTATCATAATGTGTGGGTAGGTGGTGAGCCCATCGGCGCAAGACTGCTGTACGCGGGCTCTTCACAATCTGCACTGTTTAGTGGCCCACCACCGACCATCGTCTCTACTCGCCAGTATGACGATTTAGGGCACGGCATCAAAGGTAATTTTGGCACCGGTGTGAAGTTAGCGGCCTAAGTTAGCGGCCTTTTATAATCCGACCAAATTAAAAAGTAAAGGATTTTAATGAAATAATTTACTGAATTAAACGGATATAACAATAAATAGACCAAAATAATGAGAAACCGGTCAAAAATTAAACAAATAAATATATAATTTAAATAATAAAAAATTAAAGTAAAGGAAAATTTCACAATGTGATACTTATTGGCATAAAAAGTCATCATAAAAATGCGGTAACACTTAGTGATACATATCAAATTGAGCCTCTTTAAACCCGAAAGCATATGAAGTTTTCAAATCACACCTATCTCGGGGTTTACTGTAAGAAAAATAGTTAGCGGCCTAAAAATTATTTTCTTTCAAAATTTCAAACACACCGTAAATCTGTTGGTTAAGGAAAAAGTAACAATCAAAGGCTGTTGAATCAAGCATTTTGTATTGTTCTTATTAATAAATATTACTACATGTGTAACACCTCTTCAATTTAAATAATAAAAAATTAAAAGTTGAAGAAAATTTCACAATGTGATACTTATTGGCATAAAAAGTCATCATAAAAATGCGGTAACACTTAGTGATGCATATCAAATTGAGCCTCTTTAAACCCGAAAGCATATGAAGTTTTCAAATCACACCTATCTCGGGGTTTACTGTAAGAAAAATAGTTAGCGGCCTAAAAATTATTTTCTTTCAAAATTTTAAACACACCGTAAATCTGTTGGTTAAGGAAAAAGTAACAATCAAAGGCTGTTGAATCAAGCATTTTGTATTGTTCTTATTAATAAATATTGCTACATGTGTAATACCTCGTCTATTTAAATAATAAAAAAATAAAAGTTGAAGAAAATTTCACAATGTGATATTTATCGGCCTAAAGGGTTATCATAAAAATGCGGTAACACTTAGTGACGTATATCAAATTGAGCCTCTTTAAACCAGAAAGCATATGAAGTTTTCAAATCACACCTATCTCGGGGTTAACTGTGAGAAAAATAGTTAGCGGCCTAAAAATTATTTTCTTTCAAAATTTCAAACACACCGTAAATCTGTTAGTTGAGGAAAAAGTTACAATTTAATGCTGTTGAAACAAACATTTTGTATTGTTCTTATTAATAAATATTGCTACATGTGTAATACCTCTTCTATTTAAATAATAAAAAAATAAAAGTTGAAGAAAATTTCACAATGTTGATACTTATCGGCCTAAAGGGTTATCATAAAAATGCGGTAACACTTAGTGACGCATATCAAATTGAGCCTCTTTAAACCAGAAACCATATGAAGTTTTCAATTCACACCTATCTCGGGGTTAACTGTGAGAAAAATGGTTAGCGGCCTAAAAAAAGATTTTCTTACAAAATATCAAACACACCGTTAATCTGTTAGTTGAGGAAAAAGTTACAATCAAATGCTGTTGAAACAAGCATATTGTATTGTTCTTATTAAAAAATATTGCTGCATGTGTAATACATCTTCTATTTAAATAATAAAAAAATAAAAGTTGCAGAAAATTTCACAATGTGATACTTATTGGCATAAAAAGTCATCATGAAAATGCGGTAACACTTAGTGACGCATATCAAATTGAGCCTCTTTAAACCAGAAACCATATGAAGTTTTCAAATCACACCTATCTCGGGGTTAACTGTGAGAAAAATGGTTAGCGGCGTAAAAAATGATTTTCTTACAAAATATCAAACACACCGTAAATCTGTTAGTTGAGGAAAAAGTAACAATCAAATGCTGGTGGAACAAGCATTTTGTATTGTTCTTATTAATAAATATTGCTACATGTGTAATACCTCTTCTATTTAAATAATAAAAAAATAAAAGTTGAAGAAAATTTCACAATGTGATACTTATCGGCCTAAAGGGTTATCATAAAAATGCGGTAACACTTAGTGATGCATATCAAATTGAGCCTCTTTAAACCCGAAAGCATATGAAGTTTTCAAATCACACCTATCTCGGGGTTTACTGTAAGAAAAATAGTTAGCGGCCTAAAAATTATTTTCTTTCAAAATTTCAAACACACCGTAAATCTGTTAGTTGAGGAAAAAGTTACAATTTAATGCTGTTGAAACAAACATTTTGTATTGTTCTTATTAATAAATATTGCTACATGTGTAATACCTCTTCTATTTAAATAATAAAAAAATAAAAGTTGAAGAAAATTTCACAATGTGATACTTATTGGCATAAAAAGTCATCATGAAAATGCGGTAACACTTAGTGACGCATATCAAATTGAGCCTCTTTAAACCAGAAACCATATGAAGTTTTCAAATCACACCTATCTCGGGGTTAACTATGAGAAAAATGGTTAGCGGCGTAAAAAAAGATTTTCTTACAAAATATCAAACACACCGTTAATCTGTTAGTTGAGGAAAAAGTTACAATCAAATGCTGTTGAAACAAGCATTTTGTATTGTTCTTATTAAAAAATATTGCTGCATGTGTAATACCTCTTCTATTTAAAAAATAAAAAAATAAAAGTTGAAGAAAATTTCACAATGTGATACATATCGGCTTAGAAGTTTTTGATAAAAATGCGGTTACACTTAGTGACGCATATTAAATGCAGCCTTTTTAAACACAAACCTATCTCGATTTTATGACAAAAATGGTTACCGGCCTAAATAATTTATTTGTTTAAATTTCTGCACAACACACAACACAAATAAACAAATATTTCGATTGGTATAAAACCATTCAAAAACTCATTAAGACAAAAAGAAAATCATTTTTTTTTATTTCTGTGTTGCAAGCGTCTGCGGTGACCGCTCACCATGAGGCGAACCGTAAGCTTGTTTGCCACCTTAGTGGTATTAAGAAATAAACGTTATACGTATCGGCCTACAAGTAATTTTCATCAAAATTAAGTCTTTTTTTTTTTGTTTTTTTTTTCATTAGGGTCTTAAAGGAAGCTTTCTAATTTTGGTTAAAAAAAAAATTTTGATTGAAATATTCCTTTACTTTCTTCGTTTTTTTTTTTCATTTCTTGTAATTTTTATCAATTTTACCACTGCTGTTATCGGAACATTAACTACCCATAAAGTAATGATTTCATTTATACACTTTGCATTGTTTGCCTTAATTTTTTGGCTTAAAACAAATATTTTGATTGAAATATGGTAACAATAATTATTTTTATTTTTTTATAAAATAACTTTTCATTGAGTTTTATTGATTTTTTTTTTTAATTTTTTTGTAATTTTAATCACATGTACCTCTAATGTTATCGGAACATTGACTAGTAATAATCTCAAGTAATGATTTTATTTATACACTTTGCATTGCTTGCCTTAATTAAATAATAACAATTCAATTTTATTCTAGATGTAGTTATTAAAATGTAATGTATGTAAGTTTGTCTTTTGAAATCGTCGGGTATTAAGTATGTTTATCTAAATTTTAAACAAGCGTTATTTGAGGCAATACGTAAATCTATTTATGTATTGTATCAAGGAACCATAAGGAAAAAAATACATTTTTTAATTCTCGTAGTTTTTCGTTAACAGATTTATTTTCTTTTAGTTCTTTGTAACTAAGTAAACATTTGAAATGTGTTTTTCGGAGGCACTTACTGCATTTAAAATTGTTTTCATCTTTTTTAATTCTAAAGATACAAAAAAAACAAAGCTCTTTAATGTTATGACTTTTTATGCCAATAAGTATCACATTGTGAAATTTTCTTCAACTTTTATTTTTTTATTATTTAAATAGACGAGGTATTACACATGTAGCAATATTTATTAATAAGAACAATAAAAATGCTTGATTCAAGAGCCTTTGATTGTTACTTTTTCCTTAACCAACAGATTTACGGTGTGTTTGAAATTTTGTAAGAAAATAATTTTTAGGCCGCTAACTATTTTTCTTACAGTTAACCCCGAGATAGGTGTGATTTGAAAACTTCATATGCTTTCTGGTTTAAAGAGGCTCAATTTGATATGCGTCACTAAGTGTTACCGCATTTTCATGATGACTTTTTATGCCAATAAGTATCACATTGTCAAATTTTCTTCAACTTTTAATTTTTTATTATTTAAATTGAAGAGGTGTTACACATGTAGTAATATTTATTAATAAGAACAATACAAAATGCTTGTTTCAACAGCATTTGATTGTAACTTTTTCCTCAACTAACAGATTTACGGTGTGTTTGAAATTTTGAAAGAAAATATTTTTTAGGCCGCTTACCATTTTTCTCACAGTTATCCCCGAGATAGGTGTGATTTGAAAACTTCATATGGTTTCTGGTTTAAAGAGGCTCAATTTGATATGCGTCACTAAGTGTTACCGCATTTTCATGATGACTTTTTATACCAATAAGTATCACATTGTGAAATTTTCTTCAACTTTTATTTTTTTATTATTTAAATAGAAGAGGTATTACACATGTAGCAATATTTATTAATAAGAACAATACAAAATGCTTGTTTCAATAGCATTTGATTGTAACTTTTTTCTCAAGTTACACATTAACGGTGTGTTTGATAATTTGAAAGAAAAAATTTTTTACGCCGCTAACCATTTTTCTCACAGTTAACCTCGAGATAGGTGTGATTTGAAAACTTCATATGCTTTCTGGTTTAAAGAGGCTTAATTTGATATGCGTCACTAAGTGTTACCGCATTTTCATGATGACTTTTTATGCCAATAAGTATCACATTGTGAAATTTTCTTCAACTTTTATTTTTTTATTATTTAAATAGAAGAGGTATTACACATGTAGCAATATTTATTAATAAGAACAATACAAAATGCTTGTTTCAATAGCATTTGATTGTAACTTTTTTCTCAAGTTACACATTAACGGTGTGTTTGATAATTTGAAAGAAAAAATTTTTTACGCCGCTAACCATTTTCTCACAGTTAACCCCGAGATAGGTGTGATTTGAAAACTTCACATGGTTTCTGGTTTAAAGAGGCTCAATTTGATATGCGTCACTAAGTGTTACCGCATTTTCATGATGACTTTTTATGCCAATAAGTATCACATTGTGAAATTTACTTCAACTTTTAATTTTTTATTATTTAAATTGAAGAGGTTTTACACATGTAGTAATATTTATTAATAAGAACAATACAAAATGCTTGTTTCAACAGCATTTGATTGTAACTTTTTCCTCAACTAACAGATTTACGGTGTATTTGAAATTTTGAAAGAAAATAATTTTTAGGCCGCTAACTATTTTTCTTACAGTTAACCCCGAGATAGGTGTGATTTGAAAACTTCATATGCTTTCTGGTATAAAGAGGCTCAATTTGATATGCGTCACTAAGTGTTACCGCATTTTCATGATGACTTTTTATGCCAATAAGTATCACATTGTGAAATTTTCTTCAACTTTTAATTTTTTATTACTTAAATTGAAGAGGTGTTACACATGTAGTAATATTTATTAATAAGAACAATACAAAATGCTTGATTCAACAGCCTTTGATTGTTACTTTTTCCTTAACCAACACATTAACGGTGTGTTTGAAATTTTGAAAGAAAATATTTTTTAGGCCGCTAACTATTTTTCTTACAGTTATCCCCGAGATAGGTGTGATTTGAAAACTTCATATGCTTTCTGGTTTAAAGAGGCTCAATTTGATATGCGTCACTAAGTGTTACCGCATTTTTATGATAACCCTTTAGGCCGATAAATATCACATTGTGAAATTTTCTTCAACTTTTATTTTTTTATTATTTAAATAGACGAGGTATTACACATGTAGCAATATATATTAATAAGAACAATACAAAATGCTTGTTTCAACAGCCTTTGATTGTTACTTTTTCCTTAACCAACAGATTTACGGTGTGTTTGAAATTTTGAAAGACAATAATTTTTAGGCCGCTAACCATTTTTCTCACAGTTATCCCCGAGATAGGTGTGATTTGAAAACTTCATATGCTTTCTGGTTTAAAGAGGCTCAATTTGATATGCGTCACTAAGTGTTACCGCATTTTTATGATAACCCTTTAGGCCGATAAATATCACATTGTGAAATTTTCTTCAACTTTTATTTTTTTATTATTTAAATAGACGAGGTATTACACATGTAGCAATATATATTAATAAGAACAATACAAAATGCTTGATTCAAGAGCCTTTGATTGTTACTTTTTCCTTAACCAACACATTAACGGTGTGTTTGAAATTTTGAAAGAAAATATTTTTTAGGCCGCTAACTATTTTTCTTACAGTTAACCCCGAGATAGGTGTGATTTGAAAACTTCATATGCTTTCTGGTTTAAAGAGGCTCAATTTGATATGCGTCACTAAGTGTTACCGCATTTTCATGATGACTTTTTATGCCAATAAGTATCACATTGTGAAATTTTCTTCAACTTTTATTTTTTTATTATTTAAATAGAAGAGGTATTACACATGTAGCAATATTTATTAATAAGAACAATACAAAATGCTTGTTTCAACAGCATTTGATTGTAACTTTTTCCTCAACTAACAGATTTACGGTGTATTTGAAATTTTGAAAGAAAATAATTTTTAGGCCGCTAACCATTTTTCTCACAGTTATCCCCAAGATAGGTGTGATTTGAAAACTTCATATGCTTTCTGGTATAAAGAGGCTCAATTGATATGCGTCACTAAGTGTTACCGCATTTTAATGATGACTTTTTATGCCAATAAGTATCACATTGTGAAATTTTCTTCAACTTTTAATTTTTTATTACTTAAATTGAAGAGGTGTTACACATGTAGTAATATTTATTAATAAGAACAATACAAAATGCTTGTTTCAACAGCCTTTGATTGTTACTTTTTCCTTAACCAACAGATTTACGGTGTGTTTGAAATTTTGAAAGAAAATAATTTTTAGGCCGCTAACCATTTTTCTCACAGTTAACCCCGAGATAGGTGTGATTTTAAAACTTCATATGCTTTTTGGTTTAAAGAGGCTCAATTTGATATGCGTCACTAAGTGTTACCGCATTTTTATAATAACCCTTTAGGCTGATAAATATCACATTGTGAAATTTTCTTCAACTTTTATTTTTTTATTATTTAAATAGACGAGGTATTACACATGTAGCAATATTTATTAATAAGAACAATACAAAATGCTTGATTCAACAGCCTTTGATTGTTACTTTTTCCTTAACCAACACATTAACGGTGTGTTTGAAATTTTGAAAGAAAATATTTTTAGGCCGCTAACTATTTATCTTACAGTTAACCCCGAGATAGGTGTGATTTGAAAACTTTATATGGTTTCTGGTTTAAAGAGGCTCAATTTGATATGCGTCACTAAGTGTTACCGCATTTTCATGATGACTTTTTATGCCAATAAGTATCACATTGTGAAATTTTCTTCAACTTTTATTTTTTTATTATTTAAATAGAAGAGGTATTACACATGTAGCAATATTTATTAATAAGAACAATACAAAATGCTTGTTTCAATAGCATTTGATTGTAACTTTTTTCTCAAGTTACACATTAACGGTGTGTTTGATAATTTGAAAGAAAAAATTTTTTACGCCGCTAACCATTTTCTCACAGTTAACCCCGAGATAGGTGTGATTTGAAAACTTCACATGGTTTCTGGTTTAAAGAGGCTCAATTTGATATGCGTCACTAAGTGTTACCGCATTTTCATGATGACTTTTTATGCCAATAAGTATCACATTGTGAAATTTACTTCAACTTTTAATTTTTTATTATTTAAATTGAAGAGGTTTTACACATGTAGTAATATTTATTAATAAGAACAATACAAAATGCTTGTTTCAACAGCATTTGATTGTAACTTTTTCCTCAACTAACAGATTTACGGTGTATTTGAAATTTTGAAAGAAAATAATTTTTAGGCCGCTAACTATTTTTCTTACAGTTAACCCCGAGATAGGTGTGATTTGAAAACTTCATATGCTTTCTGGTATAAAGAGGCTCAATTTGATATGCGTCACTAAGTGTTACCGCATTTTCATGATGACTTTTTATGCCAATAAGTATCACATTGTGAAATTTTCTTCAACTTTTAATTTTTTATTACTTAAATTGAAGAGGTGTTACACATGTAGTAATATTTATTAATAAGAACAATACAAAATGCTTGATTCAACAGCCTTTGATTGTTACTTTTTCCTTAACCAACACATTAACGGTGTGTTTGAAATTTTGAAAGAAAATATTTTTTAGGCCGCTAACTATTTTTCTTACAGTTATCCCCGAGATAGGTGTGATTTGAAAACTTCATATGCTTTCTGGTTTAAAGAGGCTCAATTTGATATGCGTCACTAAGTGTTACCGCATTTTTATGATAACCCTTTAGGCCGATAAATATCACATTGTGAAATTTTCTTCAACTTTTATTTTTTTATTATTTAAATAGACGAGGTATTACACATGTAGCAATATATATTAATAAGAACAATACAAAATGCTTGTTTCAACAGCCTTTGATTGTTACTTTTTCCTTAACCAACAGATTTACGGTGTGTTTGAAATTTTGAAAGACAATAATTTTTAGGCCGCTAACCATTTTTCTCACAGTTATCCCCGAGATAGGTGTGATTTGAAAACTTCATATGCTTTCTGGTTTAAAGAGGCTCAATTTGATATGCGTCACTAAGTGTTACCGCATTTTTATGATAACCCTTTAGGCCGATAAATATCACATTGTGAAATTTTCTTCAACTTTTATTTTTTTATTATTTAAATAGACGAGGTATTACACATGTAGCAATATATATTAATAAGAACAATACAAAATGCTTGATTCAAGAGCCTTTGATTGTTACTTTTTCCTTAACCAACACATTAACGGTGTGTTTGAAATTTTGAAAGAAAATATTTTTTAGGCCGCTAACTATTTTTCTTACAGTTAACCCCGAGATAGGTGTGATTTGAAAACTTCATATGCTTTCTGGTTTAAAGAGGCTCAATTTGATATGCGTTACTAAGTGTTACCGCATTTTCATGATGACTTTTTATGCCAATAAATATCACATCGTGAAATTTACTTCAACTTTTAATGTTTTATTATTTAAATTGAAGAGGTTTTACACATGTAGTAATATTTATTAATAAGAACAATACAAAATGTTTGTTTCAACAGCATTAAATTGTAACTTTTTCCTCAACTAACAGATTTACGGTGTATTTGAAATTTTGAAAGAAAATAATTTTTAGGCCGCTAACCATTTTTCTCACAGTTATCCCCGAGATAGGTGTGATTTGAAAACTTCATATGCTTTCTGGTTTAAAGAGGCTCAATTTGATATGCGTCACAAAGTGTTACCGCATTTTCATGATGACTTTTTATACCAATAAGTATCACATTGTGAAATTTTCTTCAACTTTTATTTTTTTATTATTTAAATAGAAGAGGTATTACACATGTAGCAATATTTATTAATAAGAACAATACAAAATGCTTGATTCAACAGCCTTTGATTGTTACTTTTTCCTTAACCAACACATTAACGGTGTGTTTGAAATTTTGAAAGAAAATATTTTTAGGCCGCTAACTATTTTTCTTACAGTTAACCCCGAGATAGGTGTGATTTGAAAACTTCATATTGTTTCTGGTTTAAAGAGGCTCAATTTGATATGCGTCACTAAGTGTTACCGCATTTTCATGATGACTTTTTATGCCAATAAGTATCACATTGTGAAATTTTCTTTTACTTTATTTTCTTATTATTTAAATTATATATATATTTGTTTAATTTTTGACCGGTTTCTCATTATTTTGGTCTATTTATTGTTATATCCGTTTAAATCAGTAAATTATTTGATTAAAATCCTTTACTTTTTAATTTGGTCGGATTATAAAAGGCCGCTAACTTAGGCCGCTAACTTCACACCGGTAATTTTGGCTAGTTGCATGCACGTGCCTACACGATTGCCGATGATTCATATGAATTATGATATATTTTCTAATGATAACATTTTATGTTATTACCTAGTGTAAGACTGTACTATTTTTAATATGAAGTTGAAATAAATATATAAAATATTTACTTCTTATAATAATTATAGTGAATAGCCTCAATAGTAATAATTGAAATTATAAACAAAAGTGCTGCTTAAAAATCTACTTTAATAGATAATACTCTGAGTGTAGTGTAGTTATTGCACTACTTATATAACGATGAATGCTCAAACACCACCACCTTCGGTTTCTCCATTTTTGTTTTAAGTGATTTTCTGGTCAATTACTTATAAATAATGGTATGATATGTATACCGAAGTTAAATGAATGGTAGCAGCAGCGATATGACTGAGAAAACGGGAAAGTTAACAATTAATAACGAAATAACATTTTGGTACATTTTGACAGAGTGACTCTGCTGTTTCTCAACCTACAGTATTCGTTGCTAAATACAACAATGTTAATTAACTAAAAAAAAATTTTTTTCCAGCTCTTGACAGGTGTTGTTGGCCGCAGATAGCCTTTACTTCAACTCACGGACTAACTTTTGCGCCAGTGCTGCTTGCACTCTACAGACTACAGTATGGGGTTCTTCAAAAAAGAAGTTATTAGATTTCTGAAGGGTCAGCAACGCGCGAGTGATGCCCCTGGTGTTGCAAGCGTCCATAGGCTACGGTGACCGCTTACCATCAGGCGGACCGTAGGCTTGTTTGCCACCTTAGTGGTATTAAAAAAAAAAAAAAAAATTAGAGCAGTAGATGCAGAACAAGGCTTTAATTCGTATTTCTAATATTATATGATAAAATAAAGATATTTTTACATAGGTTAGACAAAAGACAGAGCAGATAGCAAATTGACAACCAAAAGACTTATTTCTAAAATACTGACAGGTTAAGACGCCAGCATGCGGCCAGTCTGTAACATCTCTGCCACTTTCCACAATAAAGGAAAGATTTATTAAGTCGGTAACCGCACCAGCTTCAAAGTAGGGCGACGAAGGGTTCCACCTGCTGTAGAGATCTCAGCTACTCAAATTATTCCGTCAGCCCCAGGAAAGACTTTAGAAAGGCGCCCACGAGGCCATGTACCACGCGGTAAGTTACCATCGACGACTAGGACGAGTTCACCTACTGTTAGGGGGATCCCTTTATTTTCTTAATTTTGCCTCGGGAGTAGAGTTGGAAGATACTCGCGAACATCTATTCCAAAATATGTCAGCGAGCCTTACCGTTTGTCGCCACAGCATTCGCCCACATAGGTCTCTGTCTTCTGATTTTGCGAAATGATTGGCAGTCGATGATAAGCCTATTATAAAATGGAAAGGCGTCAATGCTTCAGAGTCTTGTGGATCGACGGACACATGTGTCAGTGGTCTCGAGTTAACAATCGCCTCCGCTTCCGCTAGCAAAGTTATAAGTACTGCTTCTTTAGGTTTTCTCTCTGATAACGTGACTTTAAATGCAGATTTAACAGATCGTAACATTCGTTCCCAGGCACCTCCCATTGATGGCGCTGATGGAGGGATAAACTTCCACAATATATTTTGGTTAGCCGCAAAATCTACTATAGCTGGTCCATATAACGATAATGGTTATGTTCAATCAACAACCTTACAGCCTGGTGACTTTCATCAAGAAGAATCGGAGTGTTAGTAGAAGTAGGTATGTTTTTGACAGCTCCAATACGGCCTGACAGGGTTATCAATCCCTCCTTTCCAATCATTACGTCAAGCTTGTGAACTTTGCTGCAGCGAGATAAAGACTGTCCAACTCGAACCGCAGCTAATTCATCAGGAAATGTATCCTCTTGAGATTGAAGTAGAACATGAAGTTGAGCGAGGCTTAAATCATCCGCAGTTAAAGATTGAAGCTGGGCGGAGTTACCTTTTGTTTTATTCAGGCTACATGTGTGAGAAGGTTGAGTGTATGAATTAGCTCGAGCTTCTTAAACGCCTTATAAATTGATGCGCACGTGCTGTAGCTCTTAGTAATCGTAGCCAACTGCTACACCGAGTAGAATCCGCGGTAATTGATTTAAAAATGGGAATGTCACTAACATTTGTGAGGTATGAAACTAAATAAGGTTTCGCAGTCGGTTTCAACTCGTTTGTATTCAGATGTATATGAGGTTCACTCATTAGCTGGTGATTTTAAAAACTCTGGCCCAATGATCCAACGACTAGTAGCTGATAGATACCAGAGCTTGTACGCGTTGCGTCATCTGCGACATTTAGCACTGTGGGTACCCAACGCCACTCATTTAGAGTTATAAGTTTAGAAATTTCAGCCAGTCTGTATGCAACGTAGGGTAAAAATGAACGCGCGTCGTTTCGAAGCCAGACGAGAACATTTTTCTCGAGTCTGTCCAAAAGAACCGTTTAATCGGTTTTTCACGGTGGGCTTCACAAACGGTATGAGCAAGACGAGCTGCAACCATTGCGGCTTGTAGTTCAAGACGAGATATAGTGACTGGCATCAATGGAGCTACTCGTGATTTACTGCATATGAAAGAGAGCTGCACGCTTCCATTCGGGTACAAAAAACGCCAATAAGTAACCGCAACGTAGGCAAGTTTGCTAGCATCACAGAATACGTGCAACTCGCGCTCTACAGGATGGAATTCCCTCAAGTGCCAGCGTTGAACGCGTAGCTGCAGTGCCGACGACATATCAGAAAGCCAAGCTTTCCACTTTAAAACGATATCTTGAGGAAGTTCCTCATCCCAGTTTATTTTTCTACGCCAAACTACTTGAAAAATGATGCGCCCTCTAACGGTTATAGGACTTAAAATGCCCAAAGGGTCAAAGACTCTCATTAAATTAGAAAGCGCTTGTCGTTTAGTTATTTTATTGGGCAAAGCGAACGACGCTTTAACGTCAACATTGAAACCTATTTCATCTGTTGACGGATTCCAAATAAGGCCTAGCGTACGAACGCTTTGCGGAAAATGACCTAATTCTACTTCGCTTGGACTCACAAGTCTCAGCTCAGGAGGGACCAAAGCAAGGGCGTCTATAATGTTGGAAACCCAACCTCTGATTTCAAAATGAGCTTTTTTATGCACCTCAACAATATCCCTCGCAAGTTGAGCAGCCGCCACAACGTTGTCCAAGCTACCTATATAGTCCTCCATGTAAGTATCCTGGACAATAGCTTGGGCTGCAGCTGGATGAGTACTACAATGTTCTGCTGCATTTTTGTTTTTAATAAATAGTGCAGTAAAAGGACTACAGGCTGCATCAAATATCATCGACTAATGATATCGAATAGTGATAAATCTATGGAATCACGACACAAAAAACGTTGGGCATCTCTATCTTGGCATCATATTTTCAATTGGGGAAACATTTCCTTAATGTCAGCCCTTTTGGGGAAACATTTCCTTAATGTCATCCAAAGCAATTTTGTGCTCGCGAAAACGGAGAATAATGTCCAGAAGTGGCTGAAGTAAATCAGGCCCCGTTAATAACATAGAGTTCAGACTAACTCCTTGAAAGGAAGCTGCAGCGTCGTGAACAACGCGAAGTTTTTCTGGTTTATTAACATTGAAAACTCCAAAGTGAGGAAGATACCAAACTTTGGAAGAAGTTTTAGGAGAATCACAAATTTCAGCATATCCTTTATTAATCATAGCGTGTACATTCTCCCGATAACGGTCTTCAAAGGTTTTGTCTTTGCTAAATCTTTTTTCGAGACTATAAAAACGCGACAAAGCTAGTGAATAGTTTTTTGGAATTTTTTAATTGTCAGTACGCCATAATAAACCAACTTCATACCATCCATCAGGTAAACGTCGGATACTGTCTTCTAAAACCTTGATAGCACGCTCCTCGGCCGCAGAACGTATATTTCGTTTGACAATACCAATGGAATCTATTTTATAATAATCTTGAATAAGATTTTCAAGTTCAGTATATTTGTCAAATGTTACACTATGATAAATAAAGTCGATAGGTTTCGTCCTGCTAGATGAGAAACCAAACACAACCCACCCTAAGTTGGTAAGACAGGCGGCAGTTTGTGTCTTAGATCCTTTACGTTCTTCCTGTGGATTCATTAGATGCCAATTGTCAATGCCTATAATAATCTTAGGCTCTGCATTATCGAATGTATAGGAAGTAAGTGAAAGATGCTTCATGTCGTTTAAGCTGACCGTCTGACTTGATATACCTAAGTTAAAAATGGACCGTGCCCTACGGATTGTGTAGACTTCGGAACAATGTAGTCCCTTAATGTTGAAATCAACGTACTCAACTTGTGTTGACTTTGACATTCCACCAATGCACGCTACTTGAATATTTGATTTAGGGCCTACTACACCTATTTGAGATGAAATTTCCTTGTCATTGAACGTACTGCAAAAGTATTGACAGAACCTTTAGGTCCACTCACAGTCACAGGAATAACTATTAGGAGAGCTTTTAGTGACCCTCCGGTGAGTGTGTGTGCTATAGTGTAACATTCTGACCTGATAGGGGTAGTTGAACTTAAGGGTGTCGATTCAAAATTACCAGAAATCGATTCAGGAGCCGTATGAACCTGCGAAGGTGTCTCGCCTATTAAAATCGGTTCAGCATTTGAAAGAATATTAACGGAGTCAAAAACATGTAATAACTTGTGATGTTTATATTTACAACCTTGAACTTGACACAAGTTTTTGGCATTGCACGATCTATAACGATGCAAGCCTTTTTTTAAACATCTATGCAAACTTTTTTATTTCGTGCCCAATTCCATCGTTCCATGGAGTCTGGATGAATAAATTTGTCACAGTTGTCAAGTGTATGACATTGTTCACAATATAAACAATTTAATTTGTTTGATGATTTAGTCGATTGAGTTATCAAATTATTTGCGTATTTTACATTTTTAGTAGCAGTATGAAAAGTACTTACATATTTACCCTGTCAAACCTTTCAGAGTTTTGAGGCAAACTTACTAAGTTAGCTTCTGTGACGACTCCGAATTGAAACTCCGTGCTGACTTCGTCAGCTAAGAAGTTGCCTAACAACTCCAATTTAGTGTCTGACGTAGGGTCATAACGTGACTTTGCATAGTCTTTCCATCGTGCACTCATTGCAGTTGTTAGTTTCAATAGCAAAGAATTATAAAGCTCAGGTGAGATCTATTATTAAAATATTTCATAACTGCAATGCAACTGCGTACACGGCCGGCAAACACATGCAAGTTTTTACCTTCAAAGTTAACTTTAGGTAAGGCCCGCACCGCAGCTACTTCTTGAAGTATTATTAGTTCTGGTCGGCCAAACTGAAGCTCTAAAACGGCTATAACCTCATATAGATCACATGATGTAGCAAGTAGGGCACTGACAGCGTCGTGCGCTACATTGATGCGTGATATGTTGTCCATCAGAGAGTACGAGTCTTTAGAAGAATCGTATGCTCTTTTGAAAGCTAGCCAGTCAAGCGTCTTACCCCCAAAACTAGGAAGACGTTTTTCACTTTTGTCTTTCGCCAAAGATTGTATGGCTTGAGCCAAAAGAGTAAAATCTGAGCCGTTTTGATTTTTAGCCTCATTATCAACACAACATAAATCATATCTAGTGGCTTGAGTTGCGCCATCTCGAGTACCATCGCAGCAAGGATTAGACAACAGCGGGGCGCCTACGCCACTGCGCGGAACAGCACAATGGTCGGTAGAGACGCCGGGGCCATATGACGCGTATGCACGAGTAATATGTTGTTTACAATCGTTTTGTGTCAGATATGGGATGATTTAATGAATTATCGTTACAATTTTTGTGTAGGTGAGTGTTGAACGGAAAATTGAAATTATCAGAACCTCCCTTCAACTGAAAAACCAAAAGTAGAGCTGAGCCGGGACCACCGGGACGCTTAGAATTAGATGCGTAATCCGCTGTGGCAGCCCTAACCGACTGTTCACTTTTCGTTTCACTAATAGGAGCCGAATTCTCCAACCACTCTTCTACCGTACCTTTGGAACTCGCGCGGTGACTACCACGGCGACTATTCTCTGCTTCGGTCCCGATTTGTGCAATCTCCGCACGCAACTTCAGTTCAAGCGCTGCTCGTTCTGCCTCTGCTAACTTACGGGCATAAGCCGCTTGCGCGGTGAGGGTGCGCGCTCGGATCGTCGCTGATGATCGAGAACTGCTCGTTCCTGCAACAGAAATTACGTCGCCTTTACGTGTGGATAGATTCCACAACGGGGGCAGAAGGGCTGATGACGGGCGCGGCGCTGTGAGGCGTGCCGGATTCCGACAACTGTGCCTCGGTCGTGCTCGACACAACCGCCTTGCTCTGCGATCTTATATTAACCATTTTAGGTAACTGATTAATAATGTAAAAAACGGGAGAAAGGACCAATGTAAAGGATAACAATGAGAGCAGTAGATGCAGAACCAGGCTTTAATTCGTATTTCTAATATTATATGATAAAATAAAGATATTTTTACATAGGTTAGACAAAAGACAGACCAGATAGCAAATTGACAACCAAAAGACTTATTTCTAAAATACTGACAGGTTAAGACGCCAGCATGCGCCCAGTCTGTAACAATGTTCTTAGTCGCGACAATAAGCATGTAGTAAATAAGCACAAAGTACCTAAGGTTAAGTAACATCAAAACACCTGTGTTTTAGAAATTAATTATATTGAGATTTTCCAGTCTATAGATTTCTTAACTCTTCATAATGGACGCACTCAGTGTTATATACCACAGCTCTGCTCGAACCAATATTCATATTGACTATTAGAATTGCTCTGTTGCCGTGTTTGCTTTGTACCGGAACGGTTCTGGATTGGATTCTATACCTTTGTTGAATTTGATATCAGTGCTTCGGTCAGGTGTTATAATGTTTACTATACAGGAATCCAGTATGATTCATTAGTTGGTAAAGGCTGAACGCGCGGGGATTATACGGCGCACTTTTTTAAGTCAGCTGATGAAAACTGGTTGTTTTTTTAAAAAAAAAGGCACCACAAAAGCTTAGATATACATTAACATATTAAAAATTGTAAAATACAATTTGTAAAAAACGGTTTCAATCAGAAATTAGAGGTAAACTGTGGTTGTATCGGAAACTACATGTCGAGGCCGCTATTCACAGTATTAGTTCGTCCACACAAGATAAGAATATGAAACTAGTTTTATAACTCTATTAATAAACACCTATTGCTTCCAAAGATTCTTATTAAAATCGTACCAGTAAAGAGGAAAACTGTGTGTGTGTGATACTGTGAGTATCGTATAGCTAGTTTACAACGTATTTTGGGTATTTTATAAATAGTTTACAACGTATTTTGAGTATTTTATAAAGTTGTAAAAGCAAGAAGAAGTGAACAAGTAGGTATTTAAAGTGGACTGGGGATGATTCGGCAAGTGTCATGTGTTTTAGTTTGTTTGTTTGTATATATTTATATATATATTAATGGACGTATATTTAATTATCTTAATTCTTATTATTAACGAACACCTTGACTAAGATTTATAAACGCTACGACAAAAATGCTAAAGCTAATAAAAACATAGCCAAATAAAATCAGTACACGCCCAGATTTAACAGATAACATTTCACTTTTTAAGTATACAAATAAGTGACGACAGAGAGCCAGTGAGTAAGTAAACCGCAGCCCGTATATTGCAATTGTTTGAGATAGCAGCGGCAAGTGCGGTAGTGTCTCCACTAGTACCTAAGTTAGTATATAGGTAATTGTCTTAGGTAGAGCTGAGGATGCCAGTGAGTACCTTCCTACATTATATTAAAATTACAAATTACCAACACAATATGTATTAAAATTAAATAGATTAAATTAAATAGATATATTACAACTACAAACTAATAACCACCTAACCTAGAATATTTTTTTTAATTTCGAATCATGTGTCTCAATATGCTTTGGTTTTGGAAACGCCTACGAAAGATTAATGAAATAAAATACTTATCCAAAACTGTGGTTTGAAATTGTTTAAATAAAAAAGTAAAACTTTTAAATATCCACTAAAACGGGTATTTGAACCGTCCGATACAAAAAAACTCATTAGTTCTTATTTTTCTTGATGAATCTATATATATATATATATATATATATATATGTATATATATAGATATTGAGACACATGATTCTAAATAAAAAAAAACCAGCTTATGTCCGCGGTTCCACCCGCCCTAAATTCGGTGATCGGGGTAGAATCTCAACGGAAACTTCTGAATTATAAATAAAAATCGACTCACGCTTAACGTTTCCAAGAACCTATGTCTTTCCCACGGATACAAATTATCTCCATGCCAAATTTGAATGCGGTTTCACCCGCTCTAAATTCGGTTATCGGGGTAGGATATCAATGGAAACTTCTCAATTATAGAAAAAAATCGACTCTCGCTAAACGTTTTCAAGTAGCCTATGTCCTTTCCACGGACACAAACTATCTCCATGCCAAATTTGAATGCGGTTCCATCAGCCCTAAATTCGGTTATTGGGGTAGGATTTCAACGGAAACTTCTCAATTATAGAAAAAAATCCACTGACACTTGACGTTCCAAATAGCCTTCATCCTTTCTCGGGACTCAAACTATCTTCATGTCAAATTTCATCTTAATCGGTACAGCGGTTTAAGCGTGAAGAGGTAACAGACAGAGTTACTTTTGCATTTACAATATTAGTATGGACTATGTATACATTTATAATAAACTACGTGTGAAAACACTTAATAATAGCTATTTATGAAAAAAGTTCGTTCGTCATTATTTATGAAGATTTGAAAACCTCTATATTATTATTTGTGAATAGCTGGCTTTATTACAACCCGGCGTAGGTTCTGTACGCTCGGCGCTACTCCTCTGGATTAACGATATCTAAAATGCCGTCCGCTTGTCTTATCATTTCTATTGATCCCCAGAGACACGTTCCAGTTCTAACACATTTACAGTTCGCTTATTGCACTGGAAATCGAAGAATCTTACGTGGATATCTGAGATATATCTATATATATACCTATCTAAAGGTATCTATCGATATTTTTTTACTACATAAGTCTAATTGTAATTGTAGATTGTAATTGTAGGTATATAGGAGCTCGACTATACTTGCATACAAATTATTAAGGTATATGACTCGTAGCCCAGTAACATTCGTCTATCGGTAACAGGGTTGTCATTTCTAAAATCTGGCAACTAGGACAAGAAGCGTGAAAACCACCGACTTTGGAGCTTAAAACCCGGACATGTTAACGGTTTCTTTACTAAAGTTACTTAGAAAAAAATAAATTAACCTAAATTTAGTCTTCTTAAACGTTTTAAGATACTGTTAGCAGTCTTAATACATTTTTACTCTATTGCCAAAACGAAATGTTCTTAAAGTTAAACCCGGACTATAAGCGGAACCCCGCCCGGACGCTTCCCAGACGCCCTTTAAACTAGGACAAATCCGGGGAAACCCGAACGGATGGCAACCCTAATCGGTAACGATATGCGAAGTTAAAGAACGTTGGGCATGGTCAGTTCCTGGATAGGTGACCGTCTAGTGGCATATTTTTTAGAACTCTTCCGTACTTCGAAGGGCATATTAAAGTTCTGGCTGTTGCCATATATGATAGCTGTTGTCGAGCCAAGTTGAACCTTATGTCTTTAAGCAGTGGACCAATATGAGCGCATATGATGTTGTCAAGCCAAGTTAAAGACCTTAGGGTGGCCTAAAAAATCTGACAGCTGGGTTTTTTTTTTTTTTTTTTTTATCCTACTAAGGTGGCAAACAAGCTTACGGCCCGCCTGATGGTAAGCGGTCACCGTAGCCTATGGATGCTTGCAACACCAGGGGTATCACTTGCGCGTTGCCGACCCATCAGAAATCTAATAACTTCTTTCTTGAAGAACTCCATACTGTAGTCCTTGCAGATAACCTTGGCAGGGAGCTCATTCCACAACTTAAGCGTTCGCGGGAGGAAGTTTCTCTGAAACCGCACTGTACGCGACCATTTAGGTTCTAAAGTGTGAGAATGAATTCCCTGCCGATGGCGAGCGGTGCGATGGTAGAAAGTAGCCGTGGGCATAATTTCGAACAATTCCTCAGAACACAATCTATTGTACAAGCGGTAGAACACACACAGTGAGGCAAAGTCTCTCCTCAGACTTAAGGGCTCGATACCGCAAGTGAGTTTGGAATCGCCGACAATTCTCACAGCCCGTTGTTGAACCGAGTCAAAAGGGCCAAGCTGGTATCCGGGTGCACCTGCCCAGAGATGGCAGCAGTACTCCATATGGGGCCGAACTTGCGACTTGTAAAGTAACAACCTTTGCCGCGACGTGAAGTACTGCTTCGCTCTGTTGAGTACACCAAGTTTTTTGGACGCCAGCTTCACCTTATCTTGTAAATGATCTCGGAACTGAACATCGCTAGAGATGTCGACACCAAGGATCCCAATGCTCTTGGAGATGGAGAGGGGAGTGTTCTGGAATTGTGGGACCACAGTGAATGGAGTTTTCTTAGCGGTGAACGCGCACACTTGTGTCTTTGTAGGGTTGAATCGGACTAAGGTTAACCGTCCCCAGTCAGAGACCTGGGACAGTGTGGTCTCGATTTGAGACACAAGTTCTCCGCGGTTTTCCTTCACAACGGAACGAGGGATGTCTGCACGACCCGTGTAAAAAGCGTCTCCAGTACTGTCATCTGCATAGCAATGTATGTTGTTGATGTCCAACATGTCATTGATATGCAGTAGAAACAGCGTAGGAGACAGCACAGAGCCTTGCGGGACACCAGCATTAATGTCCATGCTATCAGAGCAACTACCGTCAACTACGGTTCGTATGCGTCTGCCGGAAAAAAAGCTAGCCATCCATTTGCACAAACCCTCGGGCACTCCGTAAGATGGCAAGTTCGATAGAAGACCGCGGTGCCAGACCCGATCGAACGCCTTCGCTATGTCCAGGCTACATGCCAATGCCTCCCCCTGACTCTCAATGGCTAGTGCCCATCGGTGTGTGAGATACACTAGAAGGTCACCAGTCGAGCGACCGTGGCGAAAGCCATATTGACGGTCACTGACCAGATCGTGTACTTCTAGGTATCTTAGAAGCTGTGTGTTGATTGCAACCAGCTTGACATAGTCTACCAATGGCCTCGTTTCTCTACCAAGAGACCTGGTGGGTAGTAGAGAGTAGTCAAGACAGATAATGGCTGAGGAAACATCAGTTCCTGCGCAAGTATCTTAAAGCTTAGTCAATTCATGGGCTATTCCAATCCCAAACTGGGTCCTTTCACTTCTTTCATGAGAACATCTGCTCATTGCATTAACTATTACACTAAATCTTTCACTATACAAGCCACTTATCTCTGAAATGTTTGCCAATCAAGAATGTCAATGGCACAATGACTTAAAAAAAGGAAACCTCTTGAAAACGCATTTATTCAATAATATTAGCGAATCACTTTAGGTAGGCAAGATTTATATAGGTACTCTATTTTGTTGTTTATGAATTATGAGTGTACGTTTTTGTTGAGTGTCGCAGGATATATTGTTATTAATATATTATATTACTTATAATTTATATACAAGTGTTATTACCTATAATAACCTTAGACTTATTAAGATGTGTGCTTATAGGTCCTTGACTGATTAATTTGTCTCCTTTACCTCAAGTTGCCTTACTTTAAAGTATTTTAACAATATTTTAGGTAAGCATAATTAATAGTAATCCAAATGTTTTAATTCTGATAATTCATATATCTTTGTATTAATCTATTTTTAGTTTCTCCAAGGTGTACTAATCGCTTCAACGAAAACATTTAATTATATAATGATATATTATATTAAATTATAAATAATAAAAAACATAATTATTTGAAATATTTCGATATATTATATCCATATATATAATATATCATTATATAATTAAATGTTTTCGTAGAAGCGATAAGTATAGATTTTGACTGAAGACGATATAATATATCGAAATATTTCAAATAATCATGTTTTTTATTAGTTATAATTTAATATAATATATCATTATATAATTTAATATTTTCGTTGAAGCGATCAGTATAGATTTTGACTGAAGACGATATAATATATCGAAATATTTCAAATAATTTTGTTTTTTATTATTTATAATTTAATATAATATATCATTATATAATTATTTGTATTAATTTAGGTAGGAAGATAGATATCCATGTGAAATCTATCGAGTCAGCAAAACACATACAGAATTGGTGTCTAAACAAAATAGTATACCACAAACAGTCGTAATTCATACGTAATCTGTCTAAATGACGTTTATTTCTTAACATAAACGGGTAAATTAAGTTAAACTACGCACCCAGCCTATCGCTCTATACACGCATCAGTATAAGGGTCTCTTTAGACGCACTACACATAAATTGTACACAAACGGGTATCATCTACTAGTATGGACTATGTATACATTTATAATAAACTACGTGTGAAAACACTTAATAATAGCTATTTATGAAAAAAGTTCGTTCGTCATTATTTATGAAGATTTGAAAACCTCTAAATTATTATTTGTGAATAGCTGGCTTTATTACAACCCGGCGTAGGTTCTGTACGCTCGGCGCTACTCCTCTGGATTAACGATATCTAAAATGCCGTCCGCTTGTCTTATCATTTCTATTGATCCCCAGAGACACGTTCCTGTTCTAACACATTTACAGTTCGCTTATTGCACTGGAAATCGAAGAATCTTACGTGGATATCTGAGATATATCTATATATATACCTATCTAAAGGTATCTATCGATATTTTTTTACTACATAAGTCTAATTGTAATTATAGATTGTAATTGTAGGTATATAGGAGCTCGACTATACTTGCATACAAATTATTAAGGTATATGACTCGTAGCCCAGTAACATTCGTCTATCGGTAACAGGGTTGTCATCTCTAAAATCTGGCAACTAGGACAAGAAGCGTGAAAACCACCGACTTTGGAGCTTAAAACCCGGACATGTTAACGGTTTCTTTACTAAAGTTACTTAGAAAAAAATAAATTAACCTAAATTTAGTCTTCTTAAACGTTTTAAGATACTGTTAGCAGTCTTAATACATTTTTACTCTATTGCCAAAACGAAATGTTCTTAAAGTTAAACCCGGACTATAAGCGGAACCCCGCCCGGACGCTTCCCAGACGCCCTTTAAACTAGGACAAATCCGGGGAAACCCGAACGGATGGCAACCCTAATCGGTAACGATATGCGAAGTTAAAGAACGTTGGGCATGGTCAGTTCCTGGATAGGTGACCGTCTAGTGGCATATTTTTTAGAACTCTTCCGTACTTCGAAGGGCATATTAAAGTTCTGGCTGTTGCCATATATGATAGCTGTTGTCGAGCCAAGTTGAACCTTATGTCTTTAAGCAGTGGACCAATATGAGCGCATATGATGTTGTCAAGCCAAGTTAAAGACCTTAGGGTGGCCTAAAAAATCTGACAGCTGGTTTTTTTTTTTTTTTTTTTTTTTTTTATCCTACTAAGGTGGCAAACAAGCTTACGGCCCGCCTGATGGTAAGCGGTCACCGTAGCCTATGGATGCTTGCAACACCAGGGGTATCACTTGCGCGTTGCCGACCCATCAGAAATCTAATAACTTCTTTCTTGAAGAACTCCATACTGTAGTCCTTGCAGATAACCTTGGCAGGGAGCTCATTCCACAACTTAAGCGTTCGCGGGAGGAAGTTTCTCTGAAACCGCACTGTACGCGACCATTTAGGTTCTAAAGTGTGAGAATGAATTCCCTGCCGATGGCGAGCGGTGCGATGGTAGAAAGTAGCCGTGGGCATAATTTCGAACAATTCCTCAGAACACAATCTATTGTACAAGCGGTAGAACACACACAGTGAGGCAAAGTCTCTCCTCAGACTTAAGGGCTCGATACCACAAGTGAGTTTGGAATCGTCGACAATTCTCACAGCCCGTCGTTGAACCGAGTCAAAAGGGCCAAGCTGGTATCCGGGTGCACCTGCCCAGAGATGGCAGCAGTACTCCATATGGGGCCGAACTTGCGACTTGTAAAGTAACAACCTTTGCCGCGACGTGAAGTACTGCTTCGCTCTGTTGAGTACACCAAGTTTTTTGGACGCCAGCTTCACCTTATCTTGTAAATGATTTCGGAACTGAACATCGCTAGAGATGTCGACACCAAGGATCCCAATGCTCTTGGAGATGGAGAGGGGAGTGTTCTGGAATTGTGGGACCACAGTGAATGGAGTTTTCTTAGCGGTGAACGCGCACACTTGTGTCTTTGTAGGGTTGAATCGGACCAAGGTTACCCGTCCCCAGTCAGAGACCTGGGACAGTGTGGTCTCGATTTGAGACACAAGTTCTCCGCGGTTTTCCTTCACAACGGAACGAGGGATGTCTGCACGACCCGTGTAAAAAGCGTCTCCAGTACTGTCATCTGCATAGCAATGTATGTTGTTGATGTCCAACATGTCATTGATATGCAGTAGAAACAGCGTAGGAGACAGCACAGAGCCTTGCGGGACACCAGCATTAATGTCCATGCTATCAGAGCAACTACCGTCAACTACGGTTCGTATGCGTCTGCCGGAAAAAAAGCTAGCCACCCATTTGCACAAACCCTCGGGCACTCCGTAAGATGGCAAGTTCGATAGAAGACCGCGGTGCCAGACCCGATCGAACGCCTTCGCTATGTCCAGGCTACATGCCAATGCCTCCCCCTGACTCTCAATGGCTAGTGCCCATCGGTGTGTGAGATACACTAGAAGGTCACCAGTCGAGCGACCGTGGCGAAAGCCATATTGACGGTCACTGACCAGATCGTGTACTTCTAGGTATCTTAGAAGCTGTGTGTTGATTGCAACCAGCTTGACATAGTCTACCAATGGCCTCGTTTCTCTACCAAGAGACCTGGTGGGTAGTAGAGAGTAGTCAAGACAGATAATGGCTGAGGAAACATCAGTTCCTGCGCAAGTATCTTAAAGCTTAGTCAATTCATGGGCTATTCCAATCCCAAACTGGGTCCTTTCACTTCTTTCATGAGAACATCTGCTCATTGCATTAACTATTACACTAAATCTTTCACTATACAAGCCACTTATCTCTGAAATGTTTGCCAATCAAGAATGTCAATGGCACAATGACTTAAAAAAAGGAAACCTCTTGAAAACGCATTTATTCAATAATATTAGCGAATCACTTTAGGTAGGCAAGATTTATATAGGTACTCTATTTTGTTGTTTATGAATTATGAGTGTACGTTTTTGTTGAGTGTCGCAGGATATATTGTTATTAATATATTATATTACTTATAATTTATATACAAGTGTTATTACCTATAATAACCTTAGACTTATTAAGATGTGTGCTTATAGGTCCTTGACTGATTAATTTGTCTCCTTTACCTCAAGTTGCCTTACTTTAAAGTATTTTAACAATATTTTAGGTAAGCATAATTAATAGTAATCCAAATGTTTTAATTCTGATAATTCATATATCTTTGTATTAATCTATTTTTAGTTTCTCCAAGGTGTACTAATCGCTTCAACGAAAACATTTAATTATATAATGATATATTATATTAAATTATAAATAATAAAAAACATAATTATTTGAAATATTTCGATATATTATATCCATATATATAATATATCATTATATAATTAAATGTTTTCGTAGAAGCGATAAGTATAGATTTTGACTGAAGACGATATAATATATCGAAATATTTCAAATAATCATGTTTTTTATTAGTTATAATTTAATATAATATATCATTATATAATTTAATATTTTCGTTGAAGCGATCAGTATAGATTTTGACTGAAGACGATATAATATATCGAAATATTTCAAATAATTTTGTTTTTTATTATTTATAATTTAATATAATATATCATTATATAATTATTTGTATTAATTTAGGTAGGAAGATAGATATCCATGTGAAATCTATCGAGTCAGCAAAACACATACAGAATTGGTGTCTAAACAAAATAGTATACCACAAACAGTCGTAATTCATACGTAATCTGTCTAAATGACGTTTATTTCTTAACATAAACGGGTAAATTAAGTTAAACTACGCACCCAGCCTATCGCTCTATACACGCATCAGTATAAGGGTCTCTTTAGACGCACTACACATAAATTGTACACAAACGGGTATCATCTACTAGTATGGACTATGTATACATTTATAATAAACTACGTGTGAAAACACTTAATAATAGCTATTTATGAAAAAAGTTCGTTCGTCATTATTTATGAAGATTTGAAAACCTCTATATTATTATTTGTGAATAGCTGGCTTTATTACAACCCGGCGTAGGTTCTGTACGCTCGGCGCTACTCCTCTGGATTAACGATATCTAAAATGCCGTCCGCTTGTCTTATCATTTCTATTGATCCCCAGAGACACGTTTCAGTTCTAACACATTTACAGTTCGCTTATTGCACTGGAAATCGAAGAATCTTACGTGGATATCTGAGATATATCTATATATATACCTATCTAAAGGTATCTATCGATATTTTTTTACTACATAAGTCTAATTGTAATTATAGATTGTAATTGTAGGTATATAGGAGCTCGACTATACTTGCATACAAATTATTAAGGTATATGACTCGTAGCCCAGTAACATTCGTCTATCGGTAACAGGGTTGTCATCTCTAAAATCTGGCAACTAGGACAAGAAGCGTGAAAACCACCGACTTTGGAGCTTAAAACCCGGACATGTTAACGGTTTCTTTACTAAAGTTACTTAGAAAAAAATAAATTAACCTAAATTTAGTCTTCTTAAACGTTTTAAGATACTGTTAGCAGTCTTAATACATTTTTACTCTATTGCCAAAACGAAATGTTCTTAAAGTTAAACCCGGACTATAAGCGGAACCCCGCCCGGACGCTTCCCAGACGCCCTTTAAACTAGGACAAATCCGGGGAAACCCGAACGGATGGCAACCCTAATCGGTAACGATATGCGAAGTTAAAGAACGTTGGGCATGGTCAGTTCCTGGATAGGTGACCGTCTAGTGGCATATTTTTTAGAACTCTTCCGTACTTCGAAGGGCATATTAAAGTTCTGGCTGTTGCCATATATGATAGCTGTTGTCGAGCCAAGTTGAACCTTATGTCTTTAAGCAGTGGACCAATATGAGCGCATATGATGTTGTCAAGCCAAGTTAAAGACCTTAGGGTGGCCTAAAAAATCTGACAGCTGGGTTTTTTTTTTTTTTTTTTTTTTATCCTACTAAGGTGGCAAACAAGCTTACGGCCCGCCTGATGGTAAGCGGTCACCGTAGCCTATGGATGCTTGCAACACCAGGGGTATCACTTGCGCGTTGCCGACCCATCAGAAATCTAATAACTTCTTTCTTGAAGAACTCCATACTGTAGTCCTTGCAGATAACCTTGGCAGGGAGCTCATTCCACAACTTAAGCGTTCGCGGGAGGAAGTTTCTCTGAAACCGCACTGTACGCGACCATTTAGGTTCTAAAGTGTGAGAATGAATTCCCTGCCGATGGCGAGCGGTGCGATGGTAGAAAGTAGCCGTGGGCATAATTTCGAACAATTCCTCAGAACACAATCTATTGTACAAGCGGTAGAACACACACAGTGAGGCAAAGTCTCTCCTCAGACTTAAGGGCTCGATACCGCAAGTGAGTTTGGAATCGTCGACAATTCTCACAGCCCGTCGTTGAACCGAGTCAAAAGGGCCAAGCTGGTATCCGGGTGCACCTGCCCAGAGATGGCAGCAGTACTCCATATGGGGCCGAACTTGCGACTTGTAAAGTAACAACCTTTGCCGCGACGTGAAGTACTGCTTCGCTCTGTTGAGTACACCAAGTTTTTTGGACGCCAGCTTCACCTTATCTTGTAAATGATCTCGGAACTGAACATCGCTAGAGATGTCGACACCAAGGATCCCAATGCTCTTGGAGATGGAGAGGGGAGTGTTCTGGAATTGTGGGACCACAGTGAATGGAGTTTTCTTAGCGGTGAACGCGCACACTTGTGTCTTTGTAGGGTTGAATCGGACTAAGGTTACCCGTCCCCAGTCAGAGACCTGGGACAGTGTGGTCTCGATTTGAGACACAAGTTCTCCGCGGTTTTCCTTCACAACGGAACGAGGGATGTCTGCACGACCCGTGTAAAAAGCGTCTCCAGTACTGTCATCTGCATAGCAATGTATGTTGTTGATGTCCAACATGTCATTGATATGCAGTAGAAACAGCGTAGGAGACAGCACAGAGCCTTGCGGGACACCAGCATTAATGTCCATGCTATCAGAGCAACTACCGTCAACTACGGTTCGTATGCGTCTGCCGGAAAAAAAGCTAGCCACCCATTTGCACAAACCCTCGGGCACTCCGTAAGATGGCAAGTTCGATAGAAGACCGCGGTGCCAGACCCGATCGAACGCCTTCGCTATGTCCAGGCTACATGCCAATGCCTCCCCCTGACTCTCAATGGCTAGTGCCCATCGGTGTGTGAGATACACTAGAAGGTCACCAGTCGAGCGACCGTGGCGAAAGCCATATTGACGGTCACTGACCAGATCGTGTACTTCTAGGTATCTTAGAAGCTGTGTGTTGATTGCAACCAGCTTGACATAGTCTACCAATGGCCTCGTTTCTCTACCAAGAGACCTGGTGGGTAGTAGAGAGTAGTCAAGACAGATAATGGCTGAGGAAACATCAGTTCCTGCGCAAGTATCTTAAAGCTTAGTCAATTCATGGGCTATTCCAATCCCAAACTGGGTCCTTTCACTTCTTTCATGAGAACATCTGCTCATTGCATTAACTATTACACTAAATCTTTCACTATACAAGCCACTTATCTCTGAAATGTTTGCCAATCAAGAATGTCAATGGCACAATGACTTAAAAAAAGGAAACCTCTTGAAAACGCATTTATTCAATAATATTAGCGAATCACTTTAGGTAGGCAAGATTTATATAGGTACTCTATTTTGTTGTTTATGAATTATGAGTGTACGTTTTTGTTGAGTGTCGCAGGATATATTGTTATTAATATATTATATTACTTATAATTTATATACAAGTGTTATTACCTATAATAAACCTTAGACTTATTAAGATGTGTGCTTATAGGTCCTTGACTGATTAATTTGTCTCCTTTACCTCAAGTTGCCTTACTTTAAAGTATTTTAACAATATTTTAGGTAAGCATAATTAATAGTAATCCAAATGTTTTAATTCTGATAATTCATATATCTTTGTATTAATCTATTTTTAGTTTCTCCAAGGTGTACTAATCGCTTCAACGAAAACATTTAATTATATAATGATATATTATATTAAATTATAAATAATAAAAAACATAATTATTTGAAATATTTCGATATATTATATCCATATATATAATATATCATTATATAATTAAATGTTTTCGTAGAAGCGATAAGTATAGATTTTGACTGAAGACGATATAATATATCGAAATATTTCAAATAATCATGTTTTTTATTAGTTATAATTTAATATAATATATCATTATATAATTTAATATTTTCGTTGAAGCGATCAGTATAGATTTTGACTGAAGACGATATAATATATCGAAATATTTCAAATAATTTTGTTTTTTATTATTTATAATTTAATATAATATATCATTATATAATTATTTGTATTAATTTAGGTAGGAAGATAGATATCCATGTGAAATCTATCGAGTCAGCAAAACACATACAGAATTGGTGTCTAAACAAAATAGTATACCACAAACAGTCGTAATTCATACGTAATCTGTCTAAATGACGTTTATTTCTTAACATAAACGGGTAAATTAAGTTAAACTACGCACCCAGCCTATCGCTCTATACACGCATCAGTATAAGGGTCTCTTTAGACGCACTACACATAAATTGTACACAAACGGGTATCATCTACTAGTATGGACTATGTATACATTTATAATAAACTACGTGTGAAAACACTTAATAATAGCTATTTATGAAAAAAGTTCGTTCGTCATTATTTATGAAGATTTGAAAACCTCTATATTATTATTTGTGAATAGCTGGCTTTATTACAACCCGGCGTAGGTTCTGTACGCTCGGCGCTACTCCTCTGGATTAACGATATCTAAAATGCCGTCCGCTTGTCTTATCATTTCTATTGATCCCCAGAGACACGTTCCAGTTCTAACACATTTACAGTTCGCTTATTGCACTGGAAATCGAAGAATCTTACGTGGATATCTGAGATATATCTATATATATACCTATCTAAAGGTATCTATCGATATTTTTTTACTACATAAGTCTAATTGTAATTATAGATTGTAATTGTAGGTATATAGGAGCTCGACTATACTTGCATACAAATTATTAAGGTATATGACTCGTAGCCCAGTAACATTCGTCTATCGGTAACAGGGTTGTCATCTCTAAAATCTGGCAACTAGGACAAGAAGCGTGAAAACCACCGACTTTGGAGCTTAAAACCCGGACATGTTAACGGTTTCTTTACTAAAGTTACTTAGAAAAAAATAAATTAACCTAAATTTAGTCTTCTTAAACGTTTTAAGATACTGTTAGCAGTCTTAATACATTTTTACTCTATTGCCAAAACGAAATGTTCTTAAAGTTAAACCCGGACTATAAGCGGAACCCCGCCCGGACGCTTCCCAGACGCCCTTTAAACTAGGACAAATCCGGGGAAACCCGAACGGATGGCAACCCTAATCGGTAACGATATGCGAAGTTAAAGAACGTTGGGCATGGTCAGTTCCTGGATAGGTGACCGTCTAGTGGCATATTTTTTAGAACTCTTCCGTACTTCGAAGGGCATATTAAAGTTCTGGCTGTTGCCATATATGATAGCTGTTGTCGAGCCAAGTTGAACCTTATGTCTTTAAGCAGTGGACCAATATGAGCGCATATGATGTTGTCAAGCCAAGTTAAAGACCTTAGGGTGGCCTAAAAAATCTGACAGCTGGGTTTTTTTTTTTTTTTTTTTTTTATCCTACTAAGGTGGCAAACAAGCTTACGGCCCGCCTGATGGTAAGCGGTCACCGTAGCCTATGGATGCTTGCAACACCAGGGGTATCACTTGCGCGTTGCCGACCCATCAGAAATCTAATAACTTCTTTCTTGAAGAACTCCATACTGTAGTCCTTGCAGATAACCTTGGCAGGGAGCTCATTCCACAACTTAAGCGTTCGCGGGAGGAAGTTTCTCTGAAACCGCACTGTACGCGACCATTTAGGTTCTAAAGTGTGAGAATGAATTCCCTGCCGATGGCGAGCGGTGCGATGGTAGAAAGTAGCCGTGGGCATAATTTCGAACAATTCCTCAGAACACAATCTATTGTACAAGCGGTAGAACACACACAGTGAGGCAAAGTCTCTCCTCAGACTTAAGGGCTCGATACCGCAAGTGAGTTTGGAATCGTCGACAATTCTCACAGCCCGTCGTTGAACCGAGTCAAAAGGGCCAAGCTGGTATCCGGGTGCACCTGCCCAGAGATGGCAGCAGTACTCCATATGGGGCCGAACTTGCGACTTGTAAAGTAACAACCTTTGCCGCGACGTGAAGTACTGCTTCGCTCTGTTGAGTACACCAAGTTTTTTGGACGCCAGCTTCACCTTATCTTGTAAATGATCTCGGAACTGAACATCGCTAGAGATGTCGACACCAAGGATCCCAATGCTCTTGGAGATGGAGAGGGGAGTGTTCTGGAATTGTGGGACCACAGTGAATGGAGTTTTCTTAGCGGTGAACGCGCACACTTGTGTCTTTGTAGGGTTGAATCGGACCAAGGTTACCCGTCCCCAGTCAGAGACCTGGGACAGTGTGGTCTCGATTTGAGACACAAGTTCTCCGCGGTTTTCCTTCACAACGGAACGAGGGATGTCTGCACGACCCGTGTAAAAAGCGTCTCCAGTACTGTCATCTGCATAGCAATGTATGTTGTTGATGTCCAACATGTCATTGATATGCAGTAGAAACAGCGTAGGAGACAGCACAGAGCCTTGCGGGACACCAGCATTAATGTCCATGCTATCAGAGCAACTACCGTCAACTACGGTTCGTATGCGTCTGCCGGAAAAAAAGCTAGCCACCCATTTGCACAAACCCTCGGGCACTCCGTAAGATGGCAAGTTCGATAGAAGACCGCGGTGCCAGACCCGATCGAACGCCTTCGCTATGTCCAGGCTACATGCCAATGCCTCCCCCTGACTCTCAATGGCTAGTGCCCATCGGTGTGTGAGATACACTAGAAGGTCACCAGTCGAGCGACCGTGGCGAAAGCCATATTGACGGTCACTGACCAGATCGTGTACTTCTAGGTATCTTAGAAGCTGTGTGTTGATTGCAACCAGCTTGACATAGTCTACCAATGGCCTCGTTTCTCTACCAAGAGACCTGGTGGGTAGTAGAGAGTAGTCAAGACAGATAATGGCTGAGGAAACATCAGTTCCTGCGCAAGTATCTTAAAGCTTAGTCAATTCATGGGCTATTCCAATCCCAAACTGGGTCCTTTCACTTCTTTCATGAGAACATCTGCTCATTGCATTAACTATTACACTAAATCTTTCACTATACAAGCCACTTATCTCTGAAATGTTTGCCAATCAAGAATGTCAATGGCACAATGACTTAAAAAAAGGAAACCTCTTGAAAACGCATTTATTCAATAATATTAGCGAATCACTTTAGGTAGGCAAGATTTATATAGGTACTCTATTTTGTTGTTTATGAATTATGAGTGTACGTTTTTGTTGAGTGTCGCAGGATATATTGTTATTAATATATTATATTACTTATAATTTATATACAAGTGTTATTACCTATAATAACCTTAGACTTATTAAGATGTGTGCTTATAGGTCCTTGACTGATTAATTTGTCTCCTTTACCTCAAGTTGCCTTACTTTAAAGTATTTTAACAATATTTTAGGTAAGCATAATTAATAGTAATCCAAATGTTTTAATTCTGATAATTCATATATCTTTGTATTAATCTATTTTTAGTTTCTCCAAGGTGTACTAATCGCTTCAACGAAAACATTTAATTATATAATGATATATTATATTAAATTATAAATAATAAAAAACATAATTATTTGAAATATTTCGATATATTATATCCATATATATAATATATCATTATATAATTAAATGTTTTCGTAGAAGCGATAAGTATAGATTTTGACTGAAGACGATATAATATATCGAAATATTTCAAATAATCATGTTTTTTATTAGTTATAATTTAATATAATATATCATTATATAATTTAATATTTTCGTTGAAGCGATCAGTATAGATTTTGACTGAAGACGATATAATATATCGAAATATTTCAAATAATTTTGTTTTTTATTATTTATAATTTAATATAATATATCATTATATAATTATTTGTATTAATTTAGGTAGGAAGATAGATATCCATGTGAAATCTATCGAGTCAGCAAAACACATACAGAATTGGTGTCTAAACAAAATAGTATACCACAAACAGTCGTAATTCATACGTAATCTGTCTAAATGACGTTTATTTCTTAACATAAACGGGTAAATTAAGTTAAACTACGCACCCAGCCTATCGCTCTATACACGCATCAGTATAAGGGTCTCTTTAGACGCACTACACATAAATTGTACACAAACGGGTATCATCTACCCGCGTTAAGTGAAAACGCTCATAATGTCCCATCGTGATACGGTAAAAGCAGTAATTCTGTGCCAAAGAAGAAAAGATAAAATGGAACCGACTGATCGGTGTCTGCCTTGCGTCATAGTAAAGCTTGTATTATGAAAGACGAAGGTTGTTCAATTACCGGCGTGTACCAATGAGTCATTTTCTTAATTTGTCAAGTACATTGCTTGTGAAGTGACGTGTTACGCATGATAGACAATAACCAAAGTCAATCTCGCCCAAGGCAAGGGTAAACCATACCCCAGCAGTGCAGACGAATAAAGAATAGCAAGGATACGCGTCTATTCGGGACTATCTGTGTGTATGAAATTCTCATCCAAAACTGTTTAACTAAAATTGAGAAAAGGCTTCTTAATAACGTCCGTGACATACGTCTATATAAAATTGGTAGAGTTAACCTAGAAAAAAGTAAGTATTTATGAGAAGAACTGTACATCTGTAACTAAGTATAGTAACCTTATATATATATATATATATATTATAATGGTAGTAATTTTGAGTAACTTTTTCTGGGAGAATGTGCAATGTGAAAAGAAAAAAAAACCTTTTAACACATCCAGCCAGTCCTTACATCCGCGTTTCATATAAAAGCAAACCAGGCCTAACTCGTTACATCCAATGAGAAAACACTTTCTGTACATAATTATGTACAAGATGTAGGTATGTATTATGTTTTGACGGACGTCGTCGCATTATGCGTCTCTGCTCGTTACATTTCCAATGCGTCGTCATGGAAAAAGTTGAGGTTTCACTCTATGATTGCTTATTGCTTAATCATTACTAATATTGAAGTAAAACAGTTTTTTTAAGTACTGGAACATGAAAAGGGGATAGTGGGGATCAGTGAGTTATCCCCTTTACGAAAGGTAAATAGTGTATATTTTTAGATCCGGATTCATAACTCCAACCCTGCGGGAGATGTTTTTTAGAACTGTGGCTCAAAATAATTGTTTTAACTAAAGTACCTGTGTACCAAACGACTATCCTCTACATCGATTTGCAGATTTTTTTGTACACCTACTATTATGTGCGAAAGGGTAGCGCGAGCAAGACATTTTCCCAAAATAATCCAGATTACTTCGCAAATCAACTACTACACAAAAGAAAATCATAGTTATGTTTGCGGTCGTAAATTAGACATACATAGAAACATACAGGTCAAACTGAGAACCTCCTTTTTTGAAGTCGGTTAAAAAGTAGAAAGAAAGAAATAAAACAGTGTATTTATCGCATACATGCAACATGCACAAGATCAGTGGTACTAGGGTTAGATAAAACTAGCCGTGGTTCAAGTAACCGTGGTACCACTGGTGGTACTACGGATAACAAACGCAAATTATGTGGTAGGATAGTACCTTTGGTGCGGGAACCAACTCGCATTAAGTCAGTTTTTTTCGTAGAAATTCAACTTTGTTAATCTTATAAAAAATCTTTACTCTGCCATACGCTTCAAATAGTATGTCAACGATGAAAGACAGGTGGACCCGCAGAGTGACAGCAATAGGGCTCAGCATTGCCCTTAGGGTACGGAAACGTCAAATGTGAAACAAAACCTGAACCACAGAATAAACCTATAATTGTATCTACCTAAAGATAAAAATGTTTAGTATGTCTAAATAGACAGACAGAGGCGACTTGGGGTTTTATGCCATTCAATCCAAAATAAGGATTTCAAATTCACATTTTGTCGTAATATGTCTACATAGAAATTTGTAGTGTCAATGACATTAATATAATATGTCTATGTCCTCTATCTTAGCCTTCCTTACATCTTCTCATTACTCTAAATCACTCCAAATCGATAAAATACAGCGTTGTCACCCTATAAATCTACAATGTTACCATTCGACATACCACCGCAGTATAAAAAAAGTCGGTTATACCACATTAACTAATCTAATACTTCATGTGGGTAGACACTATACCGGATCTACAACACAAAAGATATGAGTACACTCAGGTACATTGAACTGATAAACTTTATCTGGTGTAATCATTCTTCCTATGTTTTGTTTGCCGACTGTACCGGTTGTCGTTGTCAAGAGATGGATGGCTTCTTTAAGATTCACTGAGATACGACACGTTACGAGAAAATGAGTGGTGTGCGTTATAAACGGAAGCGGATTAATCGTTGTAAAGCTACATCAGCAAAACGTTAGCAGAAAGAAAGTTAAGTGCTTATAACGGAAAATCCTAATTACGTTAACCTAAGTTTTGAGTAACACCCGACGATCAACTATTCCCAGGATACTGCACGCCGTACAAAAGGCTATGAAGATTATAGAACATCATTTACACTTTATGAATCCATGCGTGTTTACCCTTTTTTTATTTAAAATTTAAGATACACTTGTATAACTTCTTAGGAACCGACACCGTCGGGTAATTACAAATGTAATTTTTTAAAGCCCGTAAAAATAAATTATTTGCTGAGTGTAGCACAGGTAGAGATAAAAGAAAGAGAGAGGCAGAGTTGAGGAAAGACTACAAATCACTAAAAGCCGTTGTTGTTAAATCAAAGAGATACACCAAGTTAGAGAAAGACTTCAAGTCATTAAAAGTACTCAAGAAACGAGTAAAAATTTATTCAACCGAGCGTAAACAGACGCAGTTTTTTCATCCAATGTACCATACTCTGTCACTTATTGTGAACACGTGTATGAAATGAGCACTTATTATAATTTGTATTTTATTTGTGTAACAATGGCCAGATACATTTCTGTCAATTGTACTAAAAGTTAATTGTTCTAAAAATAATATGATGTATTTATAACGTCACGCTTCCATTCCCTAGAAGGGAGTAAGCCAGTGGCTGGATACAATCCCGATTAAGAGCTCGCACGTTAATAGTTTTTTCTACAAAACTGATACCGAATGCTTTTATATTGCCTCACGTTGTAACAGAGCAATAGGCTGACCTGATGTTTGGTACATAGAACCGGAGAGCCAACTAGGAGGGAAAACTATGATTACTTTTATCTGAATCTTGCTAAAGCGAATTTCCATAGTCAAGGAGTTGCCGTAGGAATCCCATGCCGATAATCGAATTAAGTGCAGGCGGCGGGCAAATGCTGGACAGTTATGGTTACGTGGCTCTCATGCCTCTCATATAGCTAAAAATGTGCAAAGAATAAGCGTTTCACCCTCCGTCCACCTTTGTTTTATTTTTAATAGGACATAAACCATAGATTACAGCAAAACTGCAGGATTTTTTGGCAAAATATAAGTTGTAAAAAAAAAAAATTATATTAAAGTAGGCAGAAACCCTCGATGACCTCTGGTCTGTCGAGTCTTTTTGTTGTTTTCATTCGAAATGAGTTAGCCTGACAAGCTCTTGACCGGTGTTCCATTTTGTTTGTTGTTAGGGTATTGGTGTTTTCTTTGTTGTAATAACAATTCTAGTATAAATTAGTTAATTAGAAATGTATAGTGCAACAAAGTTTTCTGACCCGGTGGTCAAAAATTAGAACTACAGTCGCCATATTGAAATGGTGTAAACTTCCAACGACACTAGCAACCAAAACACCCAAGAGCTGAAGGTCATACGAAACTAAAAATGAATTACTTACAAGAAGGTACTTCTTAATAACTAAAAGTAAAAAATAAGTAAATAAACTTAAAAGTTTAAAAGAGTAAATATTATTATCTAGTTATTAACATAAACATATCTATAATAGTATAATAAAGCTAAAGAGTGTGTTTGTTTAAACGCGCTAATCTTTGGAACTGTTAGTCGGATTTAATTATTTTTTTTGTATTAAGACGGCCGAATTGTGGAGAAAGTTTACAGGCTATTTCATTTCACGCTAAGACTCTTAGAAGCCTAAAAAAAGCCAAAAAGATCCCTAACCGAAAACGAAGTACCTACAAGACGCGAACGATGTCTCAGTCGGACCGGCTAGTTCATTGTATAAAGTTCTTATCCGATCTGTAAATAAGTAAATAACCAAAACAAACTTCCTCAACTTATTTCTACTCCATCTTGTACACCTTCTTTAAATCAAAATGGGTACGCACAAGACAAGAAATTCGAAGACAAAAAATTAGATACGCTATGACAGGCGTAAGATTTATCGCTAGATATTTTTTATTTAGTAAAAAAATTGTTATCTATGTCGTCGAACTGAATTCCGTCTAATAATGAGTTGTTATGTCTAAATAAAGATTCCAAATGCGAGTTTGCCTTGCTGATCTGTGGTTCCGTATTTATATTATTGATACCGTATCAATACGAAATTATACATTTTCATTTACATTGTTATATCTCCTTTAATACTACAATATTGAAGTGTACCATCTATTGTAATTATCATTTATATTGTATACATTGCTATTTAACTAACGAGCGTATTGGCGGACCTAACAACGAAAACTGCAATGGATGATGTTCACTAGTTGAAGCTAAATATGGGGATAAAACTTCTGTTTCTGATTTTGCCGCGGTTGTTGTATGACCTGCATAGAAGTCATTGGTTGCAACGTAAGGGAATAGTGAAGTGTGTGAATAGTGCCTTTTT
Source organism: Apoda limacodes (assembly GCA_946406115.1). Taxonomy (NCBI): domain Eukaryota; kingdom Metazoa; phylum Arthropoda; class Insecta; order Lepidoptera; family Limacodidae; genus Apoda; species Apoda limacodes. The sequence continues at coordinate 48,946,373 of OX291540.1, forward strand.
GATTTACAAGTCTTTATATTTAGAATTAAAAACTTATTCAAAACATTGTATAGCTTGTTTAATAAGTGTAATAAGTCATAAACGCATTATATGCGTTACTCAGGCATAGTATAGCTACATAAAGAATTTTCACAATAAGATCACTAGTTTTAGAGATTACTCCCTACATACAAATAATTTTTATCTCTTTATAATATTAGTATAGATAACAGTTGCCATATAGTTCATCTACTTTTGGTGCGACTTGAGGAAAAAAACATAGTCTAAAACTAGACGAATGTTTAGCTTGTGCTAAGATAATGTGTAAATCTTAAAACCTTTTCGATTTTAAAACATTTTCTAGCTAAAAGTTTGTCATGAGCTAACGAATGTCGTCAGTTAACGAAGTCAGCTCAGTTACCGGCCCGGGGAACCCTAAAAATGATACATTCTGTGAATCACTTTATTGGTCATTTCTGCCTGGGGCAGCTCTCCGGCATTTGGACTTTCGGACTGCTATTAAGTACTGCAACTTACTGGTCTTGATAGTTATAGATATTGTTAAAATAAATAATCACTTTTAACTTATAGGGAGGGACCAAAGAAGGTAAGCATTTTAGGTTTACAAGTAGGTAATTCATATTTCAAAAAATGATTTTACCAGGAACTTGAGCTGTGATTTCTAAAAAAATTCAAAATGAAACCTATCTGATATTTATAATAAACAATTAAATGAAGTTATATTAAAACAATGCCATGAAAAGCCAACAATATTGAAATTTTGCATTTTTTAAGGCCTTAACAAACAATAAAATAAATAACATAAAAATCATGTTTATGTATTCAATAAACTTCTAGTGAATATATATGAAATATATTTTATATCTCATAAAATTACACAAGTAAAATCCGGCCAGTTAGGATTCCGAAGAATGAAAATTACTTATTGCAGATATCTTATAAACCTATAAAACCGATTTTTTTCGAAACTATTCTCGTTGGTAGTATTTAAACAATTCTATTATCGTTTTTATTTTAGAATTTTATATCACACGGTTTGAAAGTTAGAGGGGGAAAAAAGTGTTTTTTAATTTTGGAAGTTAAAAACCTCAAATAGCGGGGTGGGTAAAAAAAATCAAATTTGCTACCCCTAAGCATATTTTTTTTATTTTAATTTAGGTATTGTAAAAAAATCTGTAAGGCGGTTCATAAAAGACACATTTCTGTAAAATTTCATAAAAATCTTACGAAAGACGGCAGAATTATAAGACTGTAGTATATAGATGGATGGACTATACTTGCCATTTGTCTACAGAAGCCTAATAAAAACAATGGAAAAAACAATATTGTTTTACGTAACCGAACAACGTGACAAATAAACTTTCTAAACCTTTCTATATATAATTCAAAATTTCTGAAAGTATCAAAATTGATTGTTTAGTAACATATCCCACGTATTTATCTACCGAATATCGCTCTAATATAATTATAATATATGCCCCACTACCAAGTACCACCACGCACAGAAGTGTTTCACTTGATAATACAATGATTGATGGGACATAAATCGGTAAAAGTGTGGGATACACACATAAACATAGAACATAAGTACTGTGGAATACAAAATAACTAACAACTAAATGTTTTAATATTACTTTCTATATTTGCTATAAGACCACCAAATTGTACTATTTTTCTCTTGTTGCTTATGCAAATTGTCTTGAATGTGTATACAGTTGTGCAATAAAGTGTATTTGTATTGTACTATAAGTTTTGATTTTTTTTATTTACGAAGCAACATTTAGGTAACTAACGTTTCGTTAATAGTTCTAAAATGTACACACTTTTTGTTGCGATGACTGATGGATGAATGACAAAGCGGTCATTCTCTATAATTTCAAATTTTTTTCTAAAATATTATGCTGTAATGTGGCAAACAGATTTACATATATTTTTTTACCCAAAAGTGTGTGGTCTTTGAACTTTGAGCCTAAAGAACTATTAAATTTAAAGTATGTACTAACAAACATGTCATACCTCAAATTCGATTCAAAATGTAAGACAACGCCGCTTATTGTAACAATATCGCGGGTATATTTACTAAACAGCGAAATTTTAAATTAGCTATGCCATATATATCTTCACGGATTAATCCCAAGATGAAGTTAACCAGTGATTGAATACAAACCCACATTACAATGTGAGGAGCAGCCACTTTTTACTAACCACTTTAATCCAGCATGGGAAGTGGTGGGAAGCATGGGAAGTAGTGGGAAGCGCTACTTCAGGTTAGGGTTGATGAGGACGCCTCTTCCTTATAATGTGGCAATACCTTGTTTATTTGAGATATCTCATTCACAGAAATCAAGTTTTGAAATTTCTCTTTCTCTTTAGTTTTTATTAAGAGGAATATATGAGATATAATAAAATGAAACTAATTATGTTAGTTCAGTTTACGCCCGCTGCACCGATAGAAATCCCCGCTCCTTTGCTTGATACATTAGAATATAGCAAGACAGCGATAAATACATGAGTTACATACTAGGGTTGTCAACCGGTCTGTTTTACCAGGACATGTTCTAGATTTTGGAGTGTCCTGGGGTGTCCTGGATAGTTTTCAAGCAGCGTCTAGTTTTTTTTTTGGCAACTGAAATACTTTTGAATACTACATTATGCAGTTTTTTAACAAGAGTATGCCGAGGGTTACCTATTTCTCGTTATATTCAGTAGTTTCAGCCGATAGTTGATACAAATATATTGAATGAGTAGAACGAAAAGAAAACAACAGAACATTTTTATAAAAAAAAATTATAATTATTACTTGAATTTCATTTAATCTTTTTTTCAGTACATATAAAACTATATATTGCTACCCTATTAGGTATACTGCATTCTGTTTTAAATCTAAATGTTGTTGTTTTAAATCTAATTTTTGTTTTAAATCTGTTTTAATTCAAATCATTTTTGTGAAATTTTGAGCTCGGCAATGTCTAATTGTCGTCTCAGCACAGTAGGTAGTCTGACTGATAGCACGGAATGACTCTTGGTAGTTACAGTTAGATACGTTTTTACGCAGTTAATTTTTTTTTTTTTTTTTTTATACCACTAAGGTGGCAAACAAGCCTACGGTCCGCCTGATGGTAAGCGGTCACCGTAGCCTATGGACACTTGCAACACTAGGGGCATCACTCGCGCGTTGCCGACCCTTCAGAAATCTAATAACTTCTTTTTTGAAGAACCCCATACTGTAGTCCTTAGAGAAAACCTTGGCAGTTAATTCGTAGATTTGTATTGTTTTCGTGCATAATTTAGTTTTTATATTGTTATGTTGTTAGTTTACGACTTTCGTAAGGGCAACGTTTAACGATGACGCTGAAATGTTGTACTACATGGAGTTCTTCTTCTACCTCTTGCTTATCCTCATCCTTATCCTCAAAATGTATTTCTAATTCATCCTCATTCCTATATTCATCATAATAACTTCCTCATCAACCTTACTTCAGATATAATACAGTGTATGCATGCAATTTTATTATTCCAAATAGATGAAGGCTATACTAATTATGTATGTATATAACGGGGACTATAAAGAAACAACGTTTGCCGGGTCAGCTAGGTCCAAATAACATAGTTACCTATGTTATTTGGCTACAGACGGTGAACCAATTGTTATGAGTACTCAAACATATTTTTTTGGTTTTTATGTAAACATAATAAAATACCTCACAACAAAGAATGTGTTATGTTATTTCTTGTCACCTGAGTGTAGGTACTCTAAAATTAAATATAAAGACATAAATGTTTGTTTTATTGAAATAAATACAAATTAAAATCTACATTTGCTAATATTTTGTCATTTGGTCGCTTTAAGTAGGTACTCTTATACGTCGTAACACAGTAAAGGAGATGTATATTTTGGTCTTTTCCATTGGTGATAATTTTCTCTTTCGCTGCACATTTACGTTAAAAATAATATCATCTCCAGACCAGTCAAAAGTGGTCATATTGTTACCAAGAAATTATTTTGACTTTGTGTGAACCTGTTTTTCTTTATATGGAAACCATAATTTTAACTGTGAAAGAAGTTGATCTTGAGCAACCCTCAAGTGTTAGTCCTGCCGCAGGGTTCTCTTCACACGTAAGGCTCTCTCGTTGTGGTAACTTGTTGAGAGAGAGACAAGACACTTGGCGTTGATACTCGTACCAAATTGTCAGATTTCAGATTTTTTTTAAATTATAAATCAAGATGTACCTATTGATAGCAATTGGCCTGTTTTTTTAAATTTATGTGATAAAAGTTTAGGAGATAATATCGAATGCAAATTGGAACTTATTTATATTTTAATTGCAAGCTTAGGGATTTTAGTACTCTCGGACGGCTTGGACGGGTTGTAAAACACTTTGGATAGTATATTTATAATTTTTAATTATTGGCCACTAATAAATTCAAAATTGAAATCTTAAAGTGGGAACACAACTTCGTTCAATAACATAACAAAGTGGCTGGAATGCAGGCTCCTAAATTAATTAACATAGCCATTTGCAATAGACCTCCGACATAGTTGTTTAAAGAACACAAAAGCCCAAAAGCTGAGCTCAAAGTAATTTGGCTGAATTAATATGTTAAATTTGATGATTGACGAGTAACAAAAGCAGCTTCTAAAATTCATGACGTGGCATGTTTTTTATTTATCAATCCATTTTTGTAATACTTTGGCAAGTAAAATTTCGCATAAGATAAAAAAGTACCACTATTATTTAATATAATTAGCTATACTATGTGTATATATTACCTACTGACCCTCAGAAAGCAAAATCAGAATTTATTTAAGTACCTTATTCGTTTTAGTGTTAGACATTTTTCCCTATTTTTCTCCTAAAGATAGTGGATTTTATAAAAACGCTATATACTTTCGTTCTTCTTTGCCTGGCCTAGTGTAAATTGGCAAATTTTGTAGAGTTAGTGGCCACAACTGTTATAATTTTCAAGCCACACATAAGGTTTCTGGCTCTGACTTGGCTTAATGCTTTAATATATAATATGACAACAGCCAGGACCAACGGTTATATGTGCCCTACGAAGCTCGAAAGACTACAACAAAGAACGGCATCCCATCAATAAATGACCGCGCCCGACGTTGCTTTGCCCTCAAGCTTGTTTCTTTTTTAAATTACTTTAAACAAATAATGATAAAAACTAGTTGTTCTTAGAGATTGTGTTAGTATGACGTCATTTCGGAGTAAAGGAAGCGATAAACCATTGAATGGCATGTCCGAAATTTAGGATACGACAGGCATGCATACTTAAACAGCTGTAGTCAAGCTTGTAAGAATTGGTCGTTGCAAGTAAAAATTGTGAAAGATCTTCTTCAGAATCAAGTAGTGCCTTTTTCAATGCGTTTCATGGCAAAAAGATTGTGCAGGCACGTTTATTTCTCTAGGTTCTTGACTACGTTAGTACCTTAGTTGGCTTGAGCGGCTGTGAAGTTGGTCTATCTATTAAATGTTGCAAATTGTATAATCCGGTTCGTCATTACCAAAATATTATTTCTATTACTTATTTACTATGTTTTGTGAGTCGATTTTTTCAGTTCTTCCTTTCTACCACAAAATATATTTTCAAAGATTCCCTAACCATTTTATTTTATTTAATTTTGTTATTTTCTGTGTATACAACTTTGGACTAGCACATATATATATATATATGTATATTGACTCATATAATATATTTATTTAGTTATCATTATGGGAAACCAAGTCAGTATTTAAAATTAAATTCGAAATTTAGGAAGACTAACGTTTAGACAAAGGTAAAGCTGAAAGGACGAATAATAACATGGAACACTGTTTGTCATATTCAAGATTTCTTATGGACATATATATTTCCGCGGATAAAACTGCGGGGCACCAATATTACGGATACGAATTAAATGGATAAAGGTGTCCTATGTCCTTTTAACAATCTGTGAAACAAAAATAAGCTTAATGGGTTGCTCCGTTAAGCGACCATAAGCAACGACTAACAAACAAACAGACTTTCACAAATATATATAAGTTTGGATTATTCACAGGAAATAGTAAACTAGCCATTTCAAAACGCTGTCACTACACACCTATTACTACATACGTTCCGTTTTGCATATTAACGTGTCTACTTCCGATGTTACCATTCGAATATCGTTATTCGACCGTTTCGTTACGCTCGCGCGGCGCGATTCCAAATCGCTTTTATATCGACTTCTACTAACAGAATTGGATTATTCTGTACTTTAATAGGGACAAGATTGGCACACGATATCAGAGTACATAGGTTAGTGCACGTATATAAATATGTTTTAATGAATAGTAAAACTTATATGAAAAGCTCATGACCCAGTCTATCGGAAATGATATGCGAAGTTAAGCTTCGTCGGATGTGTGTTATTCGGTGACCGTCTTGTCACGGTCAAACACAAAACAATTATTGAATAAAATTAGAATAGACAATTTTTTAAGGTATTTGGAAGCAATTCAATCTTAAGGATGCGCCCTATTTGAATGTGCAGTTTTTTGCTCGTTTTTAAAATCGATTCCACTGTCCTATTGCAAGTTTTAAACTGGAAAAAAATAGCATGGCTTTTTACATTCTTTAACTAGCAAATTACTGTTTCAATTTTAAGATATCTGTTTAAACATCGCTTTAAAACAATAAGGGCAAAACCTCTCGTTTTTCTATTTTTAATTCATACCTCAATATCAACTAGTAGCGGAAACATATTTTATTTCATGAAATGTTAAGTAACTATAAAGCTAGTAAATTACTGTAATAGAATTTTTATATCTTATGAGATATAATTGTAATTAACGTTTTCCACTTTTTACGCTAAGCTAAAATGAACTCTATCTGAGATTAACATTGTCAATTTTAGCTTAACGCCCATAAAGCAAATGTATATGCGCGTTGGGAGGCCTCTTAATTTAGGTAGGTAGCAGGTAGTATTTAGGTAGATGAATAATAAATAACATAATTTTTAAGTTCTTGCGCAGAAGAATAAGGGACAAATAAAGTAAAATTAAAAAAAAAACAATTTTCCTTTATCGAGTTTAAGCGAGTAAAAGAAGCTTAGGCTGCCTTGCCAATTCCTCCTCATTTCACTTACCTGCTCCATCATCAGACCCCAGGGCTGTAGCTAGAGTTGAATCTAAGGTAGGGCAGCGGTGGTTTCATGGACGGGTACGGCGCAAGTAATTTTTCTATCTTTCATAATTTTACCTGCTTGTGAGCGTGAATAATTAAGGTAGAGCTAATTGGGTGGGATCGCGGGATTCAAGAGCAAAATGGTATTCATTTATAGTACAGAAAAACAATTAATATATATTATACCTTAGTTTATGGTACTTTTAAGGTAGTAGCCCAGTCATTTTAGGTAAAAAAAGGGGTCAACCTCGGAATGAAAGATAATAAGCTCTAAATTGGTAACTCACGCTTGACCTTGCATTAGGCCATATATGACTGTACGCGGCGCACTCTTCGCGGTCTACCGCAAAAACGGTTGATCGTATGAAAAAAAAGTTCAAACAAAAGTTGTAGAGAATTTTATACTCTACAACTTTTATAATATGTGCAAATCTCATTTAAGCAATAGAAAGCAAGATATTCACGAAAAACCGATTTTTGCGACCTTTGACCTTCAATACCTTAAGATGCGGACACGATAGCACTTGTGACTTTTGAGACAAAATTTAGAACGACAAAACAAAGGTTTATACAAATTTGCAGCTTATTATCTTTCATTCCGAGGTGAAACCCCTAATATGACTGGGCTATAGGGCATTGCCCTACAATGTCCCCCCTTAGCTACGGCCCTGTCAGACCCTGATCACGATCGTTCTATAACCTATTCATTGAAATGATCAGGATCTGCAGGTTCCAGGTGATACTGCATCATAAGGTTACAGTTACTATATTTTTGCAATATTATTGAAGTACCAAGATATCACATTTCGAATCGATCGGACCTGTAAAGGTTGCTTAAATCCCTTTATCAAATAGAAAAAAGCTGATGATATTCAAGCGGCTCAACCGATTTTGTTGAATCATATCATAAAAATCATCATTCAAATAAAAAAACTAAATCAAAATCGGTTCATCCGTTTGGGCGCAACGATGCTAAAGCTCGATGCTCACGCCAAACTTATATCACCCCTGTTTTCGTCGAGGGTTAAAAATGCCCATTTACCATACATTTGTTCAATCGACGCCTATTCGAAAGCGAGAGTATTATGACATTTACAAAAATTGTTAGATATTTTATAGTTATTTTTATGTGACGCCTGTCTTTTATTTTACCACTTATAACTTAAAAGCTTGTAATTTACGACAACTGTGACGTCATATCAAAAGTAGTGTTCCGCCGATGGACTCACTTACCGCCACGTAGGACTAAAGTGGTTGGTGAAAAGAGCCTGTCTTCCACATCATCGTGTTTACAGCCATTGGTAACCCTCTTATGGATATGAAAACCGTGAGATATATATAATATGGATACATGGATAATATGTTACCAGCGAAGGCGACTTTATACGCGCACACGGGAAGTAAAGTTAAAGGGTTTTTATCCTTAATTATTATTTCGGTTAGAATTCATTGTAAGTTTTTGCTAGTTTAACTTATTAATTATGGCTTTTTTTTGTAAAGAAATTAAATCTTTATACGATAGCAAAAGTTAGCCAAAACAATCGTCTTCTTTGAATTTAACCGATAAATGAAATAATAAACGTTTATATTTATTGGAATGCTTGCTTGATGTTTCTGAATAATGATCGGCATAAAACCGGCAATGAATTTTACCGATTGCCGTGTCAGTATATGTTATGAGTTCGGTTTTACGGTTTTTAAAGCATGTAGAACGTATGAGACAGGATATTGCATGTTGAGTTAATCGAAATTGTTTTTTTTTCAACATGAGAACATCAATTTGTCGTTCCAATAAGTTTTTAAAGTTAAAAAATATTATTTATGGAGACACTATTATCAGTGTAGCATTTAAAAAAAAATCAGGATTTATGTTTTCTGCCGATAACTTTTACTTGTAATTAATTTGTCACCAAGTCTTAAAAAGATCTATAAAGGATATCTGAGCATTAACGTTTTTTATTTATTATCTTTTCAATAAAATAAGCGTAGATACTATATTTGTGACTGAAAGGCCAACTTTATATTAGGTACGTCTAAAAGCAATAACAAATTTATTTAAAATATTTTTTTCTTAGTTTAGGTAGACTTAGAGTTCTGTAATCTCTCCTATATTATATTATTGTAGCTTCACAAAAGTGACCGCTATTAAGTTTCTCTTTTTCCGACTATTGCTCTTATTTGTTAGCGATTATTTTTAAATGATGTGGGTCTAACTGTGTGATTGTTTGTATGTCTATGTAAACATTTGTTGTGATCGGATACCTTAAAAAATCTTTTTATCAAAAAAAAAAATTGGATCGAATACAGCTTGTATTTTTACAAAAAATCATGGATTTAAATGAAACGATAAAACAATTATTTAAGAATACCAGGGTTTTGAAATGAGAAGGATATTTATTGTTTCCAATGTCAAACAACTATGGTAACGAGCACACACTTTGTTTCTTAATGTAAACTTTGTTTGTTTCTAAATGTGGTAAAAACCAGCTGCAGTGTGGCGACGAAGAAAAAAATCCTTGTCGTCACACTAGTGTGAGATGTTGGTGTGACGACGAGTTGAGACTGAAAATATCGGAACACGTATCGGATATTTCTGGAACAAACTTACCGTAGAATGAAAACCTTTTTTTATCTTGATTTTGATATATTGTTAATAAGGGCCTTACATATGAAATTAATGTTTTATATGGAAAAAGCCAAACTAATTTTTTTTTTTTTTACATTTTTTATATTTAGTCAATCGAAGCAAGTACCGTTGTAATCAATGCACTTTGGCCATTTTATAGGGAGTTCATTGATTCCTGGTGAAAAATTGCGGGAGCGAGAATCAACAAAATCTTCGAAGGTATTTTGGACCATTTTGGTTCCAAAGTGTGAGAATGAATTCCCTGCCGATGGCGAGCGGTGCGATGGTAGAAAGTAGCACTGGGCATCATTTCAAACAATTCCTCAGAACACAACCCATTGTACAAGCGGTAGAACGGGGAGGCAGAGATGGCAAAGCCTCATCTAATTTTTTTTTTCATTTATGAAATTATCCAAATTCCGAAAAATGTGGTAATCGGTTAGAGCAAGGTCCGGGTAAAATGGTTGGTGACGGAGACATTCCAATCCTAGCCCTGCTAGTTTCGCCACCGTCTGTTGTGCAGTGTGTGGTCTAGCGTTGTCCTGAAGCAGCAGTGGGCTAGAGTGGTTGATCAATCTCGGCTGTTTAACGGCTAGCTTTGCCATCATGGTTTCCAATTGTCAGAAATACAGATCTGCCGTAATCGTCTGACCAGATCTTAGAAAGCTGTCGTGGATGACACCAACGCTGGTCCACCAGATACTAACCTGTACCATTTTTTGAGTCAACTTTCGCTTGGGGCAGGATTTAGCCGGTTCTCCTGGATTTAACCACTGTGATGAGCGTTTCCGATTATCATATAGGATCCATTTTTCATCACAAGTAATGATACGATTCGAAATCCCCTCGTTATTGTGACGGTTAAGTAACGTGACGCAGCAGTCGACAACTGATTTGCTTCACTTAGTTCATGCGGTACCCATTTTACAAGCTTTTTCACTTTTCCAATTTGTTTTAAATGATTCAAAATGTTTTTATCATTCACATTCAAACCTGCAGCTAACTCTGACTTGGTTTAAGATGAATCCGATGCCACGATCACTTTCAACTATTTATTGACGACTAGGGTCTCCGGCCGTCCACGAGGTTTTTCAAAGTCAAAAAGGTCAAAATTTCCAGAACGAAAGCGTTGGCACCAAAACCATACTGTGTTTTCTTTTACAGTGGCTTCTTCGTACACATTATTGATCCTTAGAGCTGTTTCTGCAGCGTTAGTGCCACGATGGAATTCGTATTCGAAAATAATGCGATATTTTATGATTTCCATATTGATCACAGAACGTTTTTATAAATACCGTGTGTTATTATGGTATTTGGGTTATTAAAAACCGGTAAAGTGTGAGTTGGGCTCGTGCATTTTATAATGGTACAGAACTCGCACGCGTTTGACTCGCATTGAGCCGGTTGTTTTAAACATACATTTAATTGCGTCATACAATTTACGAATCTCCAAAATCAAGTGGCCGTGGCTCCGATATAACCTACCCTAGGTTCTAGGTCTGCTGTCACTGTCAAATTTTGACTACCGCTCTATTATAATTTAATAAATCATTGTTTGTAGTCGTACATCTAGTGACACTAATAACTCTTTTAACCCGGCGTTCACGTGTTAGAACTGAGACATAGGTTGCTCCTCCGACAGTGGCAAACGATTTCTATCAGACAGCATTGTCAGCGGCATATCACCATCATCGGACCCAAAACTTCTTGTTCCGTGTCACGGGGTTGACTTCGCTCACTCAAATGATCATCATCATCACACTCCTGAGTCAGATTCTTGTAGAATGGATAAAATACGCTGTCATTCTACCCTTTCTCGGTCCATTTTTTATAGTATCTTAATAGCCTATAGCTACAAAAAAAACGGAAATAGAATAAAAAAAATACATAATGAAAAATAAAAATCATAAATAACTACAAAAAAACTAAATATAAAATCATTAACACGGTTAAAATTATCAATATTATATGTATGAAAATGGCGCGTTGTTAATTACATTGACTGCGGGGATGGGTCTCACCCTCACAATTCTTTTTCAACTTTGTTGACGTGTAACTTCAATCGCGGTCTCCGCTGGACCACTGTGTTGCTTCCAACATGTATGTAGTACGACTCAACATCTCCAGCTACTGAGAAGAACCTCACCATCGCACGTGTAGTAATAAAAAGGCAGCGACAAATAGTCCCGGTCTCACAGACACTACCCCCACGACGCAGGAATATCATTCAACCAAGCTTTATGTATGTCAAGTATAATCTCACTCGTGTGGAGTGAGATATTCCAAAAATATAATTTATATAAGAAAACACGTGTAAATTTTAAATGTAGATAACTTCAATGAAAATTCAAAGTGACGTTTGCAACAACACCATAGCTTGCGATAAAAATATACAACGCCATCTGTTATCGAGTTGCACACATTGTTGCCTAAGACCTCTTTTTTTCTACTATTCGCAATATAAAGTTCCAAAGATATTTACTTTTACTTATTATCCGATATAACGATTATCATAATGGGCCGCTAGTTATGGGCTATGCGGCTATGCAATACTTTAGGTTCAATATGGCACCTTCCAATTAACTCGATATATAAGTAAAATTTTGCACCTCGAAATAAATAAATAAAATAAAAGTAAACACGCGTCGGTAGGTATGTAGGTTGTGTAGTCAGGTTTTAATTCGTTACTCTTTTACTTGTTTATATATAGAGATTGCTATTTATATATGAACATGTAGATACCTAACAAATTTTTTTTTGTTTTTGCTGTTTCCACATGTCACTTATGTTTTCTGTTTTTCCTTAATACACAGTTTGAAATGAAAAACTTTCATTTTCACTCTCTATCAAAGATACTTAAGCTAATTTTTTTTTGCTCAAACATGCTGCGATATGCAACCATGCCTTGCTCAAGCTACTTTGGGATAAAACGTACTTGTAGCTCGAGCGCAAATATGAAATTTGAAAATGGAACGAACTTTTTTCAAACCTGAACATTGATACTAGTCCATAGAAATGTTACAATTTTAGGACCGAATATTGCATTTGTTAGAGAACGCAATTTTATTTTTGGGGGGTCAATAGAAGCTTAACCTCAAGTTTGAGGGGTCGCCACCTCTGTCATCCGGCCGCCATTTTGGAAAAAGGGGTGAAAACACTTTTTTTACGATATCTCGGAAACTATGCGTCTTACAAAAAATTTGTAAAGACATAATTGTAGCAAATTGTTTTGCCTACAAATATATTTCTATAACTTTTTGCCCTAAATTAAAAATTAAAGACGTTATAAGCAAAAAAGTGAGAAATTTTTTATAAAAATTTTCTTCTTTGCGCTATAACTTTTTTTATACATTTTACAAAAAAAATACCTCAGACCAATCTTGTATATGATCTTTTAAGGAAAATTTTTCTCAATATTTTTTTTTAATTTCATTCATTTAAAACGCTGTTACAGCGCTCTAAAGTTGACCGGGTTCGTCAATGCTCATGAGAATCCGGTCAAATCGCTATAATATTGCAGTGTCTCAATTTTGTACAGCCTGATTGCCTGATATTAAAAATAACCATCAACGATCACCTCTGTATTCCGTGAACATATACGTGAATTTATTTCTCGTAGGTTCCATGAATCCTAATTACTTTTCAGACCCTCTCGACACGTGTAATTTTTTTTCTGAGCTAACTATGCAGTTGCCTGTTGCTATAACTGCTTCACCGTGCTTGTGAGACGAGACTCTGAAGGAGTCTCAGCCCATATAGCGCCCAACGCTCAAGGGCTCCCCGCGGGGAGAGCCTCGGCTTGGGTTGTCGTTCTCGGGGGCGTCCCTTCGACCAGCGTGAGCCTCGAACCCGAAGGTGAGGCTGCTCCAGGAGGGATACCTCGTGTATCCTAGCGGTCGCCGACGAACCCGGGGAGGTAGTTAGTACGTGCCGAGGCCACCTTACAATAGTTTTGCGACCGCGCTGAGGGATGATAAGGTATGGACTGTACAATTAATTTGTACGCTTGAAAAAGCGGACTGCCAGGTCCTTAAGATACTGGGGAATCGTGGGGAGCTGTGTAGGTCTGCATTGCGGTTCAGGTTTTGGAGGGTCTGGAGTTTGTGGAGATTGCGTTTAGACAACGCATAGATGACGGTAATTTAAATATTACGTGTACGTATAGGTACAGCCAATAATTCGTAGCTTTGAATAGTACTGATCAATAAATAAAAGCTAATGTTAGTGTACACAAATTATACGTGGTCGCGGAACATAGGGACCGGTGTTATGAGATATATAATATATATTATATTATATTATTATTATTAAATTTAAATCAGTTATACTTTAAAACTATGTTAGTACTATTATATTATTAATATCACAAAAATAAAGTTTTTACATAATTGTCTGACGGACGTGCAGTTTAACGGAATTTTTCAGAATAGCGCTGTCAATCCTGGAAGATAATGTTATCAGGAGGCTGTTGGAACTACCACGTAGGATGCCGTTCTACAGCGCATGATGCAGTTAAAATCTTTAATTCTTGCTTCGGCAAACATCCCCGATGCACTACATTCAAGGGGCAGTCCCATCAGTATCCTGAAAGCATTATTATATTATATTCGTAGAGCGCTGTAAGCCTACTGACTGCATGTATAAAAGGACTGCCAAAGTTTTGCAAAGAGCACTAAATAGCCTGTTCCTAAATATAATTCGTTAAGTTAATATTCTCGATTTTCTAAGACCTACAGTCCCGTAGAGTTGTAATAAAATCAACATGTAAGTCAACACACTAAAAAAGGCCAATTGTATATTTCGACAAACGCCAGGTTAATAAAAACCTATATTTACTTCCCACTAACTTTGAATCATAAAAGTAAAGGAAAAAATCTAAAAAAAAATATATTGGTCGTTTTAAATCAAAAAGTAAAATATTGATAACGCGAGTTCTCATAGCACAAGTTAAGGATGGTTAGGTTTGCACGGAACCCTGAGTGCACGAGTCAGACTCGTACTTCTCCTTGTTTTTTATTTTTATAGTGGAATTATAAGGCGGTGTAATTTTTTTATTAAATTTTGAATTGATTGTTTTAAACTTTTGATACAGCTTAAACATTCAGTTTATTCATTAAGTCGCCGTTGAAGGCGTATCAATATTAACATTAGATTTTAATGGGTGATTTCAATGCCCTAAGCAGTTTTTACAGATCCAAAAAAAAAATTACACGCAAATTCTACCAATATTAGCATTCCCAATCTCTTTTCTCCTTCATATTATACACGGACATTTCAATGCCTCTGATTTCTCTCCCATAATCTCATTTTTGCCTCCTACAAATATAAAAAAAATAACACTTCAGGGCAGTCTTGGCAGTATTGACACAAATAAATTAGTTACTGATGCTAATAAAATGACAATCCTAAAAATGTAATATATATTACTGACACAGCGTTATGATGAACATGCACCACTGCGCCGCGCCCATGGCACATAAGACGGCACCGTAGTTAACTAAGTTTTTTTGCTGAAAATAATTAGTGATTAATTTTTACATGTATTTTATTCGTTTATTTTAATATATGTTTATTTTATATACGTGCATGTTACTTTTTACTATTATATTTCAAACTATTTTATCTTTATCGAAATCTGATTTAGTTATATGTATTAAATTATACAGTTTGTTTTTCAAATTAATACTACTTGCATTACCTATTCCATTAAGTTAACTGCAAGAGAATGCCCATAGGCAATAAGTTCGCCCTTGTGCAAAATATTAGTGCAATGAAACGTTTTCTATCTATCTATAGCTATTTATAGACGGGTGTTGTTTAGCCAGTCTTACATTCAGTCGCAGCGCCATGACTGTCTCGACGTTGTCGGATTTATCAAATGACAGACTGTAAAAAAGAAATGAATGTTTCAAGTATGCTTTTGATCTACGGCTACGTCATGAAATACTAAAATACCAGTTTGAAGATGTCACAAAAACTGTAAAGATATAAAAAAAAATATTACACTAGCTTCTGCCCGAAAAAAAGACGGATTTTGAATGTTTCCGGGTTTTCCTCTCCTATACGCATTCAAGTTTAACCCCTATTTTACCTCCTAAGTCTGTAAGTAAAGTAAAAGTAAATTTCTGTAAAATGGCCGATTACGTGTTAAAACAGATATGTTTATATCTTATAAGAAAACTGAAAGCAATAATGCTTAGCGTCTTAAAAATAGTCAACAAAATGGAAGACCTGGGCGTAAGTAGGTATTCATTAACAGCACATTCTATGAATATTACATTAGTTTTTAATTTCTAATAAAGCTTGGTCCAAAATTTGTAAAACAAAATGTGATTATAATAACAAGTTAAAGCGTAATTAGCTGGCTTAATTACCAATTGTTTTGTCATAATTACAGTCTGTGTGTAAGATTGGGATCAGTGTGATAAGAAAAGCGGGTTAGACGTTAGACGGACAAAAGTTAGTTTTTAAACGACTCCAGAAAGTTTAGTCTTCTTTAATTTCTTTGGCAAATTTTTTGAGTTTATTTTATACATACAGGCAGGGTTTATTATTTAGAGGGTGTGACTGCACCTCCAATGATCCATCATGTTTTATACGACTGCCGAAGAAAGGAGGGTAATGTTTTTCAAGCGTTTGTATGTATGTCTATTTCTTTGTTACGCTCTGTAGGAGGTGTGTCAGTTGTAACAAAAAATAATTATAATTTTATAACATTTCAATAAGTTATTACAGCAAACGTATTTTTAGTCAAAATGTAAGTTACTTATTTATCTGCATAATAAAATATAACATATAAATAAGTAATATCCGATTAAATGACACTTATTGAGATCGAGTCCTTGTGTTACAATTGTGACACCAATTGGGTCAATTATAACAGTAGTGAAAGTCGATTGTAACACACAAAAATAAAAACAATAAACTTCAGATGAAATAAAAGATTAACAGCTGTTGAGCCTGGCTTTTACAGTCGCGGGCGCTAGCGAGGGTGAGCGTGGCAGGTAGCTTCATTCACGCGACTAGGTTTCTCTCGTTTAATCCGCCTGTATCAGCCACACCGGACGGTGCGTGAAGACTGTTCAGTTGCTTCTTACTGTCGGGTGAGATAAACCATTTTTATCGAGACGCCTCACAAATGGAAATAAATACTGTGGAATTTAAATCATAATCTTTTGCCTATTACATTTAAAAAGTTATCTAAGGTTTTAACATTAATTAACATTTGTGTATATTTATAAAGTTTGTCAGGATGCAACCTTAAATCAGCATAAATAGTGTTGAATTATTCATATTATGTATTCCAGATTTCACATAACTCATTTTCCGCTGAAGGTATGAATTTTCAATTACTAAAATGTCTTCTTTATCTTTTAAATCTCTAAACTGGATGTATATTATTTGAAAACAAATACTGAATAATCGAAATAACGATTTATTTCATAAAAATAAGAAAAATAGTGCACTAAATTTTGCTTTTTAATTGGTACTGGCAGACTGACGGTTACAGACAGCGCTTGCGCGTCCTGTTAAAGCAGTCAGTTCGGTCTGTACAGATTGCATACACTATAATAGTTACCTTAAAATGAGCCCCGACTGCTTATAGTTAAATGTTTGGTATATTTTAATTTATGTTTAGTTCTTATTGTTTCAGCAGTTCTTATTGTTTTAAACGCTATTTTTACAAACGTATGTACTTAACGCAAATACATTGTTTTTAATTATTATTTAATACACGTAAGGCGCAGGACCGTGTAACGTGGCGCGCCCGCTTATTTCCAGCAGCGGTGGCGTATGGTTACGTTTCTCTGAACCGCAGCTGCGCAGCTTTGACGAAGTCAAGGGCACAGGTAACTGTTGAAGGTCGAATAACTGTAACCCTGACTTCTTCACAAACATAATGGCATGTCAGTGTTATTCTATTTTGTGATAACTAACTTATTTTTCACCATAAGATACATGCTACTGTTTTACGTTAAATTCTGTTTTGTTTAAAATGTAATAATTGATAGGTTAGCTATATATAACATAGCTATATATAGCTGATACTAACAGCTAATTATAATTTTTTACGTTGAATTCTGTTTTCTTCAACCAACCACAGTTCATCACAGAAAATCGCTACATCTTATAAACAAAACCTGCACCTTACTCCTTAGTTTACATACTGGTTGCATTAAGAAAACCATGCTTATTCATAACTTTGCCACTGTTCTCTTGGTGGGAGGTTCCGGTTTTAGCCCAAACGAAATTCTTGTACTGTTCCTGACCGGTTCCGTACTACTTCAAAGCCTGAATCGAGTTAATTGTATTTAATTTAGATTATTTTCGTCGGCTGTTTTTAGCTTATCTAGACTAATAAATAAGTGCGTGCGTGTGGCTGTCAGCGGAAGAATAAAATATGGCGGCGAATCTTTTTTATGTTTAAATTGTGGGAAATAAGTCATTGTCTCGCAGGTACCTATATATTTTGCGAGGTTTTTTAGTTTCAAAAGATGTTTATTTTGTATCTCCCACTCTAACTTTAGTTTAGTAATAATGTAAATTTTTTTTCTGTTTACAATATTTGCAATAATTTCTATAATACAGAACGGAAACGGAAAATGATGCGTGTATGACACACACTTGGCTGGTTGTTAAGGTTCCATAGTCAAATGATTTTGTGAACAGCCGTACTTTTTTGTAACAAAAAGGTTAAGGGTAGGTTAAAAAAGGCTGCGGTGGCCGCTTATCATCAGGCGGAACGCAAGGTAGTTTGCCACCTTAGTGGTAAAAAAAAGGTTTCCATAATAAGAACTGATATCTGATATTTTTTGCGCACCTTATTGTTAAGGGAGTACGTATCATTAGATTAGTTTTTAAATGCAAAAATTAGAGGTTATTTTATTACCTAAAGTAATAATTAAGTATTTTTTTCTCTAAGACTCATATTTATTTTGCGTGTCATAGTTATTAGATATTAGGATACGAAAGTTAAAAAAAAGATTTCTCCCTTATAACCTCTAATCTAAATATCACAGTAATTTAAAAATTTGTAGCTATTTTCAATAAAAATAAAATTGTTTTGAGCAAAGATTAATATATTTGCAATAATTAGCAATTTTACAAAAAGGTGCGTCACGCGAATTATGTACTTTTTGCACCTTAGATCTTAGATCTCAAAAACTAACAAAATATAGGTACAGTGGGCATATCACCTTAAACTTAGTTCTTCCGACTTCCGATCAAGATATCTTAGAGTCGTATATAGCAGACCTTGCAACAAGTGTCCGTCAAAATTTCCTATTACACTAAAACAGCTTAAATAACTAAGGAAGTATGGGTCAGACAGGGCCGTAGCTAAGGGGGGCATTGTGGGGCAATGCCTTAACTTGAAATTTTAATGCCCTACCTTAAAAGTACCATAATCTAAGGTATAATATGTATAAATTGTTTTCCCGTATTATAAATTAATACCATTTTGCTCTTGTTTTTCCGCGATCCCACCCAATTTCCTTCTACCTTAATTATTCACGCTCACAAGCAGGTAAAATAATGAAAGATAGAAAAATTACTTGCGCGGTACCCGTGCAGGAAACCACCGCTGCCCTACCTTAGATTCAACTCTAGCTACAGCCCTGGGGTCAGATGGTCTGATCGATTTCAAACGATAGATAAGGTTTGCCCCTACCCGTGATGGTGTATAAAAAATTACAAAATTTCTATACTATTCTACAGGAACGAAAGAAAATCCACGACCGATTTTAAAGAGAAAGGCTACGAAATCCACATTGATCATTTACGACTGAACACCTGCACTCACATTTACGACTGAACACCTGCACTCACATTTACGACTGAACACCTGCACTCACATTTACGACTGAACACCTGCACTCACATTTACGACTGAACACCTGCACTCACATTTACGACTGAACACCTGCACTCACATTTACGACTGAACACCTGCACTCACATTTACGACTGAACACCTGCACTCACATTTACGACTGAACACCTGCACTCACATTTACGACTGAACACCTGCACTCACATTTACGACTGAACACCTGCACTCACATCTGCAGAGAGAAGTCGCCGCTTTCGATTGATAAAGAAAAATATGAAATGATAATATACTGAGGTTTCTTAATTAGTAGTGTACAATTTCTAGACCGGGCCTCCATACATTCCTGAAACGTCTCCTTTACAAAACAAACCGATGGTAGCTGTAGACCAAAATATAGCCTAACTAGATTTTTTAGGGAATTCCGTACTCCGTTCCATCTGTCAGGTTGTCTGCCTGTCTCTCTGGCTATCTATCTGACTGTCCGACCTTGAAATGCTATATCTTTCAGTGCATTATTATATGTATTATTATATAAAAGAATTATCTAATTTGGTGCAGTCCTTCGGAAGTGGTGGCGTGACCAAGGGAAACATGGATTTATTTATAGACATAAATTAAATTACGCAGGCTTTAGTTAATACCTACCTAAACAATGCATAAAGCCATATTTTGACTATAGCCATAATATGGAATATATAGGACTAGGATTGACATAGTACGGTTAAACCTTTGCTCAGTGCCTTTTAATGGTGTTAAGAGTCGAATATCTATACTTTGCCGTATGGCAATGACTTCGTAGGTCAAATATATATATATACGGTCTTTTTTTTACGATTTCAGTTAACGGTTAAAACTGATGATGTAATATTCGTTATAATTATTTGTACATCAAAGTAAATTGAATCACGTAGGTTCCAGTAAATAAACAATGCACAAAGCCATTGACATTCATAGGCGTAGGATTGCCTAAGTGCGGCTTAAACTTAAATTGGTTTCCTTAAATGGTTTATATGTGGTCATCTCTGTATTTATTATAAGAAATCGTCTGTACGTCAAACAAAACCAAATAAAACCTAGAAGGGTAGTTGTTGAACGCTGCTTTGCCATTTAGTTTTACCAGATTTGTTTTTACAAAATAGAACAACTTTTAAACTTCCAATTATTTCCAATAACATGATAATATCATATTAAGTAATCCGATAAATACATCATCGACACCCACGCCTAAGATACGGCCGTTCGATCGCCATCAAAACCGTCATTAAAACCATATGAACGAATTTTATATCGTCATTAATTTCTAGTTTTTATGCGCCAGCCCTAGGGCTACCATCTAAAAAGATTTTGTCAAAATGCCTGGCATTTTTGATGATGGGACACATACCCGTATATAATACACATATAATGCTCTGGTCATGAACTGCGCCGGCCAGATTAATATGATCGGCACTTTCAAAAACAGGTCTCAAATACCAAATCCGTCGGGATAGTCGGTATTTAATAGCAAATGCTTCGAAAAAAGAACAACAATTTAAAAAAAAACTTGTCAAGGGCGAGTCGGGTCATGCTCGGTATAGGTTCGTATTTGTTACTACCACAGCTCAATAAGAATAGTGACAGCTAGCTCTCTCCATACAAAGTTCACAATAGATATAGATGATATTATAGGTACTTACTGTTTTTGTGTTTCTCTTAAGTATTTCATATTTGGGTTCAAAGAAAATAAGTTCCTTTTTGTACATGTAATTTCTGTTCAATTTTGATACGTATTGAAAGTTAACATTTGAATTACACGACCAAGTGGTTGGATAATTAATTTCACATAAGTCCTTTTCAATAAGAAAAACAAAGTGGAATCCGTATATTGTGGATACCGTTCTTAGACACTTTTCTCCCCCTTTTACTAATTTAATTTGCTAAAGTATTATAAGATTGGTAATTTCTATGTAACTGCTTTAAAAAACTGCGCTAAAAATGCCTGCTAAATGCTTTGAAAGCCCGTCATGTGGTAACCCTAACGAAGCGTGACCTTTCAATAGCGTAATATATTCCCTATTTAGGTAGTTCCAGCTCATTTCTTTTGACGTTATTTGTTGCCATGTTCTCTAAGTGGGATGTGATACAAAAAGATAGTTGGTATAAAATCATAGAACCATAAAAATATTCGCCTCCGTACATTTCCCAATGCTTGGCTTTGAAGAAATTTTCAAATGGACTTCGTTGTTTTTTGTCAAGTTGGTAAATACCTCCTGCTAACGGTTTTTACCAGTTCTTATTGAGCGTGTGGGGTGGGGGCGCATCAGGATACTTTACTATTTCGTCAACCTACCTATTTTGTTTACTAAACGTTTTTATCCTTTGCTGGAAAAAGGACCAAAAACACAAAGCGTCTTACGCATGCCAACATGCCGACCAATATACGCCTATAGACTTGTAAAATATTAGCGTTGATTTTATAAATTTAGGAGAAATTGCGAGGCAAAAACATTTTTTACGTGAAATAAATGTATGTACGTTACGTTTGTTATAATGGGTTAAAAAGGAAAATCGCAAAAACCCAAAGTGGTATAGTATGCGACAGACATGCGAACTACACGCAGTGCGGTTTTTTCTTCTTTTGAAATAGAATATTTCTATGAATAACCCTTTTGGGTACTGTGTCATAATAGGCAAAAATTGGAAATTGCGAGGCATCAGATCGCTGCCATTGACCAATTTAGTTGACTCCAAGTATTTCTTTCCTCTGTGGTGGACTCTACCATTTTCTTCGTTGATACAATTATTTACACTGAAAAGATTTTTTCCGTGTAAGTTTGCAGGTAATAATTGCTTACGGCAAGTGGGATGCTTCAAATAAACTGGTTTCTCCGTTAAGACGTTGGATGTATGACCAAACCAATTATAATAAAACTAATTATCTCGCAGCATTAATTACTCAATTACACTGAAACTCGTAATATTTCATATTGACGTTTACTATTTCACGTCATCACACAAAATTAAACTGCAAAATTAACCGACAGACGGACTTGGTGTATAGATGTATAACGTAACCCTTACCATTGCAAATTGTCTCTGTAACCATTCTTAAAGTAAAAAATCGGCCAAGTGCGAGTTTAACTCGCGCACGAAGGGTCCCGTACCATTATCTTTAAAATGGAAAAAAATCACGTTTGTTGTGTGGGAGTCCCTCTTAAATATTTGTTTAAAGTATTAATTTAATTATTCATTTTTAAAGTGAATATGTAACTAAATATTCTGTTTATTTGAACCCGTTCTACCTGTTGCCGTTATCAATATCGAGCAAAAACGAGCAAAAAAAATCACGTTTGTTGTATTGGAGCCCCCTTAAATATTTATTTTATTCTATTTTCTGGTATTTGTCGTTATAGCAGCCTCAGAAATACATTTTCTGTAAAAATGTCAACTGTCTAACTGTCATGGTTCATGGGATACAGCCTTGTGATAGACAGACGGACGGACGTACAGCGGAGTCTTAGTAATAGGGTCCCGTTTCTTAACCTTTGTGTACGGAACCCTAAATAAATGGTCAAGTGCGAGTTGAAATGAGTGAGACAGTTGCACTGAAGCGGAACTTATAAGGATTCTCAAAAGTTTTTTTTATTACCTAAAAACTGTTGATAATGTTAGTTTGTACCTACGCTTAATATTAAGAGATTTACCATTTTATTTTAACTCTTCATAGACTTTTCTTGGGTTTTCACGTAGTCTATAAGTAAAAAGCTATTTTCTGTGTTTCTTTATGTCAAAATTTTAGGCCCGGTAGTTTCGGTGATAAAGAAGGGTCTATTTTCTAGTATTTCCTTAAATAACTATAAAATTATAAATTTGAAATTATTTTGAAAAAATATTTGAGACCCTTACAACAAGCGCATTAATTTTATATTTTACACGGCAGGTCCTACACTTCGCAAACGGTTGATTTTGTAAATTTGTACCTAAACCCGATATGTCATAGACTTCTGACAGGTTTTTCTGTAATCTATAAGCAAATTACTATCTCCTGTATTTTTTTTTTCAAAATTGTAGGCTCAGTACTTGGTAGATAAAGGGGAGGGCTGTTGGGGTTGTTTTCATTTATTTTCTTTATTTTTTCTAAAACTGTTTATCTTAAATTTATAAAAAATAAAATATTTTTGGCAACATCACAATAAGCCCTTTTATTTGATACCTATGTCACACGGTACAATTTGTAAAACAAAATGAGAAAATAAAAATGTCTTAAAATTAAACCTAGTGGCGCAGTAGTAGAGCGTGTGAATGCCATGTCACAGATCCCGGGTTCGATTACCGATAAGGGGCAACTAAATATTTACTTTGTTAATTGCAAAGTTGGCTCGACTCTGGATTGTACCCGGCTTATAGTGCAGTGTATCTTTGTCGAAGTTTTAGGTTACAGAGAAATGACTAAGTTGGCTAACTCATATTAAGATTAATTTCTAAATAATTAAAAGCTTAATAAGTAAAAAGGAAAAACCATGGACAGAATAGTATACCTCCTTTATCAGTTCTTGACGAACTTTAAAAAGTAAGTAAGTGTTAAGCAAAAAAAAAATAAGAGTTTCTGGCGTCGGAAGCTAATAATACTTTCTCTCTTTTTTATTTTTGTCATCTGAATTTAAAGAAGAGACGACGCTTAAATTAAATATTTATTTGCTTCAGTGCTTATATTTTATCATCCCTAAAAGGTAATAGAGAATTAATTTTTTCGATGTTTTTGCAGTAAAAACAACGGTGGCGGCCATTTCTTTATTTTTTGATGGGAATTAATACATAAGTATAATATTTTAATTTAAATCGTACTTCGCTTATATTTTTTTTATTCAAAGTGCTATATTAGTTTTTATGAGGTGGTAAAATTTATGTAGGTTTCGCGAATAATAACACTACAAGAAACAAGCTGGTGTTTGATAATATTAAGAGTGAGAATCGACCGAGTTTCTTACAAATGGTAACACAAACATACATCTTTACTCCTTATAATTTACGACAGGAGATATAAAATATCTTGAAAATATAATTGCTGGTGTCGAGGTGGAACCAGAAATTGGCGGTTGTGTTCCGTTTCGAAGTATATTTTTGAATTATGGTTATTGTTTCTTTTTTTTTCGGCAGCTGCCTTTTCGGGACAAGGGCTAAAATACGAAACAAAATGAATCCTTGTAAAATTATTGTATTGGTTAGTAGTTCATTTGATACCATAAATGTAATCTGTGTTTTTTCTTTCCTTTTTTTGCAAACTATTAAATTAAAAACGCCCGAGTTCCCTCTGATGTTGGAAGAAGTTTAGAATAACTTTTCTGAATGAAAAACTTATGATTTTTTATCCGCAAAGGTGGGAAAACTTACCATATATGTTTTAAAGCCACAATATTGCTCGATTATGGTATCAGATTACAAAATTCATATTTTCATTTTCATAGGTTTTCTTAGGTTTGATATTGAAGATCGTTATACGCAGATTCTACATTCATATTTTTCGCATAAACCGTCAACGACGGTGGCTTTTTCTTTTTTATTATTTGGTATTTTGAGAGATTCTACGTCACTCCTTTCTACAGAAATACTTGCCGATCGATTTCTAAATATTTACCTTACATCATCAGACCCTCGCCACCATGCGTAATGAAAAAGGCTTGTAAAAACCAAACTAACGAGCCCAAACACGAAGGGTTTGCTAGTAGCCATTGAAGAGTTCCAGTATCCACCTCTTAGCTTCCTCATCAGATCAGCTGAAAGTTGCCAATTTATAGTATTGATATGTAAACCACATATAACTGCAAATGTTTCAAACTGACAGAACGACTCAACTCGGCAAAAACGGGCAAAAACTCATTTTTACGAAAGAAAACGGTTTACTGCAGCGCCCCCTGGTAAGTTACCACCGTAATAACCATCTAAGAACCAGTACCAATCAACCACAAACCTATTACTATAAACCACATTAAAATCGGACTATTAGTTTTGGAGATAAATAGCAACATTGGTTTGCTCAAACAAACAAACAAACTCCGTGCCGTCGTGGGACGGTCGTATCTGATATAAAACTGTAACTTTTCTTTCATGTACTAACGAAACAACAGCGAACTTATTTTTGTAGACAGAGGACACGTAACTTTTCGCAGGCGCGAAACCAGAGGGCACTATTCGTTCACGTCGAACTGGTGCAAGCTCGCACTTGACTATCTTTTAGACCCGCAATCCTAAACATAATTTACAAATAGGTGATAATTATGCAAAAATAAATAAGGTACCTACGTAATCTTTTCACATTAATGTTCGAAACCAATCCACAAACATTTGTGTGCGGTCCAAATAATTAGTCACCGAAATGTTTTAAGTTTTGTAGTGTGGGCAGAAATGCAAGCGATTTTCACAATCCACGAGTAGGTATAGTGGTATGAGAGCGCGGTAATGCGATACCCGAAATACCTTTCGATAATTTACAGAGGAATGACTTGGTAAATGGTCGGAATACGGCCTCGATATGAGCTTAAACGCTAGTAAGTTACTGTTATTTGACGGTATTAGTATGTGGGGCAAGATATAAACTGTAGCGAGTCAAGTGTTTCGTAAAGGAGTTATAATTTTGTTGTAATAGCCCTACTGCTGTCACAAGCGTTTATGGGGTAGTGTGGTCAGCTGCTGTTCAGAGGGTGTGGGTTCAATTCCCGCACTGAACAAACATGTATGTCATAATATAAACATTTATGTGTCATATGTATGTATTTACAAAAAAAAGTAATTTTTATGTATTTGTATTCGTTGTCTGGTATCCATATCACAAGTTTTGCTTACTTTGGGGCAAGACGGCGCTGTGTGTAATGTCCAAAAATATTTATATTTTTATTATTACCTATATTATGATTTGGCTGGCAATTTGCTTGTTTTTAGTTCTGTATAATTATTTTTTTAAGAGATATTTGACTTTAGCGTGGTGTAAAAGTGGAGTTTATTCAAGTTAGTAGTATAGTAACATATCAAAGGATTGCGTTTCGTTTTATTACATAAAAAATATCTTGAAGATGTTACTTTCTCATAATAATGAATATTTCTAAGTTTATATTAATTTTATATTTTTTAAGATTTTGATGAATTTTTTTAGGTAAATTATATTGTCTGTATTTTTAATTTTATCTCTTTTACATTGTTTCTGAGTGTAGCTGAAAACAAAAACGAAACGAGTTTCAACATTTGACTAGCACATTTACACATTTATTTGTTTGTTGGAAACGATATTCAAAGTTTGGGCTTGATCAGTACTTGAATGGGCGACCGCTTAGCGGCACACTTTTCATTATTTGTGTTTGTAAATTACGTAAATGTTGGTAGGTACGGAACCATTGGCGCGCGAGTTCAACTCGCACTTGTCTGGCCGGTTTTTGTGTCATCAATTCATTTAGAACCATTGCTGCCAATTAAGTCAGTTGTAAGCTACTTGAATTATAGGTAAATTCATATTGATTTATCAGCAAACTCAAAAATAACCCAAGCTAATGTCAATAAATAAAAATCAAAGCCTTAAATAAAGTTAAATAAGTTATTTCCTTGTTTTATGCTTAGTAAATTGTAAAACTAAACTAAGCTAGAAATGTTTTTCATTGCATTAATCCAATGCGGGATCATTTTCATCCGTTAGGATGCAAAAAAACGCTGTATTAAAGAGCTTTATTACCTATAACATGTTATAAATATTAATCTTTCGGATTATTAATATCGAATTTAAAGCCAAAATCGTTTTTCGCTCTCTTATAAAATTTGCCAAAATCAACTTACTTGAATTTACCTTTATGCAGCCAACCTATTATCCTACAGTAGAGGGGATTCGTTGGTTCTGGCGCACTACCCTCCAACCTCAACCCCTCGCCTAAAAACTTTTCTGCCCCCGCACGACTCGCGCTTGACCACTCTCAAAACCACCCCTGTGTCTGGGGTGTGGCGACTCGCGCTTGACCACTCTCAAAACCACCCCTGCGTCTGGGGTGTGGCGACTCGCGCTTGACCACTCTCAAAACCACCCCTGTGTCTGGGGTGTGGCGACTCGCGCTTGACCACTCTCAAAACCACCCCTGTGTCTGGGGTGTGGCGACTCGCGCTTGACCACTCTCAAAACCACCCCTGTGTCTGGGGTACGTCGACTCACGCTTGACCAGAACTACCACATGACATCACTGTGGGTTCTGTGTAGTTTTGTTAAGTAGTTATATCATTATCGTAATGGGTCTATCGTATTTTTCCGTTTATTAGTTATTCTTATTTAAGTACAAATGTCGTGAGTGCGATAATGATGTTTGTGGTGACATTCCTAATACCTTTTTAATTATATTTGTACTTGTAAGATAAATCGTATATATATAGGATCCATAAACACTAGTCGATAGTATTCATTCGAGTTACAATTTATCATCAAGTGTGATACTGAGGCTGGTTCTATTTCCTTCAAAAAAAACTATGGAGGTATGTGTTTTTTTGCTTTATAATTCTTTATCTATATTTATTATATATTACAGACCCTCAAAACTATGTGTTTGTTTGAATGTCTATTACTTAAACCAATTTTGTTTAGGTTTTCACTTTAGGTAAATTTTTTATTCAAATTATTATACAAATATGTTTTTAAAGCATAGACTTATTTTATTACAGAATTCAACATTTAACGTAATGGAAGAAAACACGTTCAAGCATTACTACTACGCTACATCGGATGATGAGCAATCAACTGAGAAGGCCTTAGAAACAACAAAGCTCAAACGGTCTCGTCGAAATAGTATCGACTCATTCTTTGAGGGGACCAATCAGAAGAAAAAGAAACTCACCTCTACAGTGGCGAGATCTTCAAAAGATGGTATCCCTGGTGTCACATACTTGTCTACTAATAATGATGATGGGGCTCATGCTACACATTTGATAAAAATTGAGGTGTATGACCTCATAAAATTGAAAAAAGTACCAGTAGATGAACATTGGAAACACTCAGAAGTGAGGACCAAATATTATACGGATACAAAAGATGAAAAATATGAGCAAACGAAGGGTATCATATTTGATATCACGAAGCAAATAGCAGAAACCAATAATTGTAAAAAATACTTTTTTAAAAAGTAATCTCTAATAGCTAAATTAATTTATAAGAACCATCGTTACAAAATTTTATGAGTATCTAATTGATAAGTAACGAGCAACTATTAATTAACCATCAACTAATATAGTAATCACCTTATCGACTTGTATATATAAGAGAAAAATCGAACATTATATTTATTATTAATTCATCATTCACAAGCAAAGCTAAACTGGTTTATTTCAACCATGTCACTAGAAAGTTTTTTTTTTCAAAATGTTTTTGAAGAAGAAGAAAAAGAACTAATGAGAGCGTGTGAGAATTATGAAGATAATGCTCTGGAAAATCCGTATTATGACACTTCACTGTTTAACATCTGTAAAGAAGTTGAGGAAACATTCAGGTATACATTCTAACTATACTTATTTAAATTTTATGTTACATATTTGTGTTCTTATATTAACATAAGCATGTTATACCTACAGAAAATCTTCAATTCAAGTCGGTCGAGGTTTGAAGAGACAAGCTGATATTAGTGTTGAAGATTTACAACAAGCATCGACGTCATCATCTTCCAATACAACACATAGACAGAACGTTATGTGTCAAATATGTGAATTACAGGTTAGCCAAAGGTTCTATGCTCAGCACTTACGATCTAAGGAACACAAAGAAAAATGTCTTATTCATAATCATAATTTACATAATGTATCTGTTATATCAGTTGCTTTTGGGTCTCGGGTCTTAACGTATAGAATTGTATCACCTAAAGCTAATGAGTCACTTAAAATACAAACTCCTGAAGTATTCATAGCATCAATTAAAGAGTCGATACTTTTTCTTATTCAGGAATGTTTAAAAGAGTTAACTATTGTTAAAGTTAATTTTATTATTCATGCAGATTTTGAACAGGAAACAAAAGATTTAAAAAATTCTTTCGATTTTCAAACAAAAAATTGGACTATTTCTTTAGGGGACGAATTAGAAAATTATTTAGAAACTTTAAGCGAAGACATTAAAAATAAAATGAGTGATTTCGAAGCAAAAGATAGTGGATGGACTTTAAAAAAAATTCAGTTCTTAGAAATGAATGTTAATAAGTTCAATCCCTTACGAGGGTCTTCGTTTATTGAATTACCTTTAGATATTAAGCGTAAAAAAGCAGTCATAAATGTAAAAAATAACGATCATCAATGTTTTAAGTGGGCTTTATTATCCGCACTATATCCTGTAAATAAAAGTTCTGAAAGGGTATCATCATACTTGAGGAATCAAAATAGACTAAAGTTTAATAATATACAGTTCCCAATCAAATTATCGGATATACCCAAGGTAGAAAAACAGAATAACATTAGTATCAATGTTTTCGGATTAGAATTTAACAAAGAAAAAAAATGTAATACCATCGTTGGACCATTATATTTTACTAAATGTCGTAAAGAATTACACATTAACTTATTATTTTTAAACAATGGTTCAAATGGTCATTATTGTTTTATAAAAAATTTATCACGCTTGGTAAGTAAACAAATAACGAATCGAAATAATGCTATTCATATCTGTGATGGTTGCCTTCTATATTTTAAATCTAAAGTTAATTTAATTAATCACCAAAAACATGACTGTGCTCATATTGTTACTGAATTACCAGGAATTCATAAAAAAGGAAAAGATTGGTTTAATCGGGAAACAAATAATGATGAAATCTATTTTGATAAGTTTCAAAGAAAATTAAAATTAGCTTTTGTAATATATGCAGACTTTGAAGCTCTTTTAAAACCCGTCACCTCATGTGACCCTGATCCATCGAAGTCATATACAAAAACAATACATGAACATGAAGTTTATAGTTATGGATACTATATAAAATGTTCGTATGATGATAAGCTGTCTACATACAGAACATACACAGGGCCTAATTGTGCAAAAATGTTTATGGAAAGCATTTACAAAGATATTAGCAATATACATAGGATAAATTGTTTTCAAAAATGTCCACTTCCATTAACTAACGAAGAGAAGGAATCTATTAGACAATCGCAATTATGTTATATTTGTGAAGGGCTATTGGGTGATGACATCACAGTAGACTATGATTGGAATACTGGTAATTTTAGAGGTGTTGCTCACGAATTATGTAGTTCAAAGTATCGTGTTCCCTTTTTCATTCCCATTCTATTTCATAATCTAAGTAATTATGATGCTCATTTTATTGTTCATGCTTTGAATTTTAAAGATGGAGAAATAGATATCATTCCGCAAAATAAGGAAAAATATATTTCATTCTCAGAAAAACTTAAAATAAGAGGTCATTTAGTACATTTGCGGTTTTTAGATTCCTTTAAATTCATGGCCAGTAGTTTAGATAGTTTAGCTAAAAATCTAAAAAAGATCAATTTATAGAATTAAGAAAACAATTTCCAAACGAAAATGATTTTAATAAACTTATTAGGAAAGGTGTTTTTCCTTATGAATTTGTTAATTCTTATGAATCCTTAAAAGTTACAACTCTTCCAGATCAAGACGCTTTCTTTAACTCTTTAAGTAATACCAGTGTCTCAGATGATGATTATAAACATGCTCAAAATGTTTGGGTCCAATTTAAATGTAAAAATATGTTGGACTATTCCAATCTATACTTAAGAACTGATGTAATGTTACTCACTGATATTTTTGAAAACTTTAGAGAAATTTGTATCAAAACATATGAACTCGACCCTGTACAATATTATACCCTTCCAGGATTAAGCTGGGATGCAATGCTAAAATGTACTAACATAACACTGGAATTATTGAAAGACTTTGATAAAATAGCATTCGTAAAGTCTGGTATAAGAGGTGGTATTTCACAGTGTTCTAACAGATATGGAAAGGCAAATAACGAGTACATGGGTGATTACAAAGATAACTTACCAAAATCTTACTTAATGTATTTTGATGCAAACAATCTCTATGGTTGGGCAATGTCTCAGTATTTGCCTGTAAGAGATTTTAAATGGGTTAACCCGAACATAGACTTCAATATATCAGATTCATCAGATATTGGATACATACTGGAAGTTGATCTTGAATACCCTGAAAATTTACATGATCTTCATTCAGACTTACCTTTATGCCCTGAAAACATTGTAATCGGTAACAGTAAAGATAAAAAATTAGTACCAAATTTATATAACAAAACTAAATATATTATTCACTATAGAAATCTGAAGCAATGTTTACAACTTGGTATGAAATTAATTAGAGTTCATAGAGTTTTACAGTTTGAGCAAAGTCCTTGGTTGAAGAAATATATAGATTTAAATACACAACTAAGAACTTTAGCTAAAAGTGACTTTGAAAAAGATTTTTATAAACTTATGAATAATGCAGTCTTTGGTAAAACTATGGAAAATGTTGAAAAACGTGTTAATGTGAAATTGTTAACCCACTGGGAAAACCGTGGAAAAATTCAAGGTGCACAAAGTTTAATTGCTCGCCCTGAGTTTCATAGTCTATCTATATTCTCCGAGTCTTTAATTGCTGTACAATTACAAAAGACTAAGGTATATTTCAATAAACCATTTGTTTTAGGATTTTGTATATTAGAAATATCAAAAACATTGATGTATAACTTTCATTATAATTTCATGAAAAGAAAATACAATAATAGTGTCAAGTTATTATACACTGATACGGATAGCTTAGTTTACCATATATTTACAGATAATTTTTATAATGATATAAAATCTGACTTAGAATGTTTTTTCGATACTTCAGACTATCCTAGTGATAATGTTTATGGTTTCCCACTTTTAAATAAAAAGAAACTTGGATATTTTAAGGATTAGAACAATGGTAAAGTATTTCGGGAGTTTGTAGGACTTCGATCAAAAATGTATGCAATGGACATTGAAAGTAAGGTTATTGCTAAAGCTAAAGGTGTAAATAAAAGTGTGACAATAAAAATGAATTTGGAAAATTATAAGTTGTGTCTATTTAATAAAAATATAAATGTTTCACAAATGTGTAGGATTCGAAGTGTGAAACATACTATTTTTACACAACAAATTAATAAAACTTGTCTATCCTGTAATGACACCAAGAGATATATTTTACCTAATTCAACAGATACATATGCTTGGGGTCATTTTAAGATTAACTTATAGTTTTGAAATAATAATAATATAGAGTATTAATTGTATCTGGTTTATGTGTGTTTAAAAAATGTAAGGTAATAACTATTATTAAGTAACCTAATGATTTTTTTTTTTTTTTTATTATTAATTATATTGTTTTTAATATATAAGTGTTTGTTTTTATTGCTTTCCTCCATATGAATTTGAACATTTTCAAAGAGAACACACATTAAAAATAATTATGATTCATTTTTATCATCCCTTTACAGTAATTGTAGCTGGCCCTAGTGGATGTGGTAAATCAGTTTTTGTTAAAAATTTTGTGAAACATGCTAATGAGATTTGCAATCAACATTTTTCTAATTTTATGTGGTGTTATGATGAAATGCAACCGTTATACAACTTGAACAATGTTAATTATTACCAAGGTATTCCTGACCTCAGTATGTTTGATGGAGAACAACCACAACTAATAATAATCGATGACCTCATGCGAGAGTCTGATGGTCGTGTTGTTGACATATTCACAAAGGGTAGTCATCATAGAAACATTAGTGTTTTCTATATTACACAAAATATATTCCATCAAGGTAAAGGACAGAGAGATATTTCTTTAAACTCTAGTTATATAGTCTACTTTAAAAATCCACGAGATAAAACACAAATTCGTTACTTAGCACGTCAAGTCTCACCTGAAAACATCAAATTTTTGGAAGATGCCTACAAAGATGCTACTAGTGAACCTCATGGCTACCTAATGATAGATTTAAAACAGGACACAATTGATATGTGTCGATTTAAAACGAGAATATTTCCTTCTGACCAGAACTGCATTGTATATATACCTAAAAAAGGATTTAAATACAGCAAACATAATGAAATTCCAATCATTCATAAATAATGCATTCAAGAGTGACTACACATCAAGAACTTTTAAAATCGTTGCATGTATTGAAACCAAGACATAGAAAAGCTTTACTTAAATCTTGTAGTAAAGAAGAAATAAATTTTATTTGTGAGTGTATTTACAACGTATTACAGGGTAAAATACCCGTCAAGGAAAATGATAAAAACAAATTAAAAAAATATAAAAATATATTGAGAAAGTTGGTTTGTAAAGGAAGAAATCTACTTAGAAAAAACGTAATTATTCAAAGGGGTGGTGCCTTTTTACCTATTATTTTAGGATCTGTTCTAAGTGCCTTGGTGAGTTCAATTTTAAAACCTTAGCAGGAAAATAAAAGCAGAAATGGAACATGCTAAAAAAATGATTCTAATTGAACCTAATTTGATAGAAAAAATTAAAAAGGAAAATGAAACACAAAGCGCTTTAAATACTTTATCCCGTTTAGATGGTGAAATGAAAGATATTTTAAATAGTAATGTAGAGGATAGAGAAAAATGGATTTTGTATTTACAAACACTACAAAGGTATTTACATTTTACTGAAGTAGAACGACGACCATATCAAATACCAATTATAACCAAAACAGAAAGTTCGCCTAATTATAAAGATACTGATGTCATTAAGGAAACAGTCCTTGACACTGAGCAGGTATCAAACATAAAATCAAAAACCATAAATGATACTGACTTAACCCCATTTTATTCAAAGCAACAACTCTTGAAATTGATTCCTAAGACGTATATAAAACGAGGTGAATTACTAATAGAATCAATTTTTTCAAATAAAAATAAGGTAGATTGGGATACCATTGGAACTGTTAGTATCAATAATATGAAAATACCAGGGAGTAACATTATAGACCTGGTGAATGATACACTAAGACCACTTAAACACAGTGATCCAATTGGGTGGCAAGAGTTTGCATCAGCATTAAAAGAAATTAAAATACCATTAACTTATATTGGAAATCCAAAAAGACTAGAATATATTAATAAACTTTACTTAGGTGATATAAAAGAAGAAATTCCACTTAACAAATTGCAATCAGATAATAGTTTTACTCCTACTAAGACTCATTTTAACAAAATCAAGAAAAAAATAGACTGGGAAAAATGGACCCCCTATTAGAAATAAATCAGATTTACTATGATGTTTCTCATCCTGCTGGATATGGAGGTGTTAACAAACTCATCAACTCGTTAAAGGGAAAAATGACAGCAAAACAAGTGAAAAATTGGTTGCAAGAACAAGAAACTCTCACATTACATAAACCTGTAAGGAATAGATTTCCTAGAAATAAGTACATTTTATCTAATTATAATGACTTGTGGCAGGTGGATTTAAGTGATATGCGCACTTATTCTGAATATAATGATGGTTTTAAATATATTCTGTGTGTTATTGATGTATTTAGTAAATATGCATTTGCTAGATATTTTAAAAAAAAGAACTCTATAACTATAAAAGAATGCTTTGAAAGTATATTTAATGAGTCAAAATCCTTACCTAACCACATTCAGTCAGATAAGGGAACTGAATTTGTTTCTAAGGATGTGCAAAAATATTTTAAAAGTAAAGGTATAAACTATTACACCACTAACAATCCTGATATAAAAGCTAGTATCGTGGAACGCTTTCAAAGAACATTAAAGACAAAAATGTGGCGGTATTTCACACATCATAACACATATAGATATGTTGATATTTTAAAAGATTTGATTTATTCTTATAATCATAGCTATCATTCAAGTATAAAAATGTGTCCCAAAGATGTTAACGCAGAAAATATTATGACTGTTTGGAATAATTTATATGATAGAGATAAAGGGCAAAAGGCTATTCTAAACAGGTTTAAAGTAGGTGATTATGTTAGGATAACAAAACATAAACACATATTTCAAAAAGGATACGAGAGCAACTGGAGTGATGAAATATTTGTTATTACTTCAGTTATAAGAAGATCACCTTGGGTAGTTTATACGTTAAAAGATCTTCAAAATGAACCCATTACAGGTACATTTTATGAAAAAGAATTACAAAAAGTAATATACAACCCCACTCTCTCACATAAAATAGATAAAATACTCCACACTCGTTATTTTGGAAATAGAAAGCAAGTACTAGTGAAGTGGAAAGGTTATCCAAACAAATTTAATACTTGGGTATCATTAAAAGATATAGAAAAAATATGATTAAGGAAGATTTTTATTTAACTTTGCTCAGTAATAGTTCAATGGAATATTTTCCGAGTAATACCACTACAAATTTTTCAACAAAACTTCCAAAATCTATAAAATTAGAAGGACAGTGGTCTGTTGGAGTTGTAGAATTTCAATACCCATGTAGTATGTTTACAGTTCAAGAGGGTGAAAATATAATGTATATTACTAAGAAAATGATAGTACCTTTGGATAAATCAATATCTTCAGTCATTTATAAAAATCATATACCTGCAACCAATTATGATAATATTGATAACATTTTAAAAGCCTTAAACCTAAAAGAAAACTGTCGCTTTCATTATGATAAAGTTTCCCAGATGGTCTCTGTTCAAATTAACGATAAAAATATATCATCTTTAACGTTATCATCAAAGTTAAGTATTCAACTTGGCTTTGAACCAAAAACTAATTTAATAACAAAAAATGTTGGAAGATACCCACCCAATTTACATTTAGGATTACCTTCTCAATTATTTGTTTACTGTGATATAATTGATCCGCAAATAGTTGGAGATGTTATGACACCATTGTTAAGAATAATACCTTTAGACCCCGAGAAATATATCTATGGTGCTTATAAGATGCATGTATTTTCACCACCCCACTACTTACCAGTTATGCGAAGAGAATTTGATACAATTGAAATAGATATAAGAACAAACACTGGTAATAAAATACCATTTCAATTTGGGACCGCATATGTTAAACTACACTTTAAGCGATTATAATGCATAATAACAGTATTTGTCCCTATGAGCAATACTATTCACACCAAGCAGGATCAGGAATTGGTGTAATTTATAAAGGTGTACCACATCAACGTGGTCATGGAATAGGAAGCTTTTTAGGAGGCCTGTTTCGATCAGTACTACCTTTATTATCAAGTGGGGCAAGAGTAATTGGTAAAGAGGCTCTTAATGCTGGAGTGGGATTATTAAGCGATATGATAAGCCAGAAACCAATGAATGAATCTGTGCAAACACGGTTAAAAGATGTAAGTAGTAATTTAAAACGAAGAGCAGATGATAAAATTGAAAGACTAATGAATGGATCAGGTTATATAACGAAACGTCAACGTCGGTTTCATTCCATTCCGTCAAAAGCTTTGAAAGAGTTGAGAGCTAGAAAGTATAAAATTAATAGAAATACTAAAGATATATTTTCAAACAAATAATGTCATTCTTGCATAATCATTCATGTGAATGTATAAAATCGGAATTGGATTTATTTGCTTTACCAACAACTCAGACAAGTATTGAAAATGGACAATGGATACACTACAAACCTATATCATCCCTTACAGACGATGGACCAATTGAATTTCAAATTCCTGGTACGGGGGATGATTATATCGATTTGTCTCATACATTACTACATTTAAAAGTTAAAATTCGAAACCAAGATGGTACCAACTTAGCTGCTGCTACAGTAGTAGCCCCAACTAATAACTGGTTACACTCACTGTTCAATCAACTCGATGTGTATTTAAATCAAAAACTAGTATCTCCACCAAACAACACTTATGCTTATAGGGCATTTATAGAAACTTTATTAAACTATGGTCCAGCAGCTAAACAATCTCATCTGACTTGTGGACTATGGTATGAAGACACAGCTGGAAAAATGAATTCACTAGATGATTCTAATGATGGATTTAAAAAAAGGAATCAATTTGTACGTGAGAGTAAAGAGGTAGAAATGGTAGGACATTTGCATGGGGATTTGTTTAATCAAGAAAAGTTTCTGATAAATGGTGTTGAAATTAGTCTTAAACTAGTACGATCAAGAGAAAGTTTTAATCTTATGGCTGGTGCAGATGCTAAACTGAAAGTTACTTTTACTGACGCTACACTTATAGTTCGTAGAGCAAAAATTAGTCCAAGTGTATTATTAGCACATCAAAAAGTTTTAAGTGCAACGACCGCTAAGTATCCTATAACCAGAGCTGAAGTCAAAGTGCTCACAATACCTTCAGGAGTTCAGGGAAAAACGCTTGATAACATATTTATTGGTCAAGTTCCAAAAAGGTGTATAATAGGTTTTGTAAACAATGCTGCTTTTAATGGAAGTTTTAACAGAAACCCTTTTAACTTTGAAAACTATGGAATAAATACATTTAGTTTGTATATAGATGGCCAACAAATACCATCAAAAGCTTTACAACCAATGTTTCACAACAATATATTTACCACAGCTTACCATACACTATTTTCCGGGTCAGGTATTCACTTTTTGAATGATGGTAATGCTATTTCTAGGGAACAATATGCAAATGGATATTGTTTGATGGCATTTGATTTAACTCCAGACTTATCAGCTAGTTCTACGTCTCATTGGAATCTTATTAGACATGGAAGCGTAAGACTAGAAGTTCGTTTTGAAGCAGCACTCATACAAACAATAAACTGTATAGTGTATGCTGAATTTGATAATGTTATTGAAATAGATAAAAATCGTAATGTTTCAGTAGATTACAGTAGCTAAAAATATAATAAATAATTAGAACTCAATGAAAGGACTTATTATACTTTTGACATTCATAATATCAACATTTTGAAATGAATACTTTAGATATTCAAAAATGTTTAAAGATAATTTCTCCGAAAATTAAACTAAATGTATTTGCTGCAAATAGATTACCAGTACTCATGCACCTACCTGCTTTTCTCATTAGTAATTTAGATGTTGACAATCAACCTGGATCGCATTGGGTGGGGATACATATTAATAAAAATGGAATAGGTGAATACTTTGATTCTTATGGTCGTAAACCTAGTAGACATCATTTATATTTCTTAAATAAGAATACTAAGATATGGAGTTACAATAATAAAAGAGTTCAAAATGACTTTACAACTGTTTGTGGGGAATATTGTCTTGTTTATCTGTATTTTAAGTTTCATGGTAAATCAATGATTGATTTTGTAAACCACTTTAGTAATAACACTCTATGTAATGATATTTTATTATATGATATGTTTAAAACAATTTTTGATAATAAAACTTTTTAAAATAAAAAAATGTTTTTTTCTTATGTGTGTGTTTGTGTAATTAGTGGTTATAAAACAAAAAAATATTTTTTATTTATATCATTTATTCATAATAAAACTCAAACATGATACAATTTGATTCAAAGTTGATTTCGAGTAATACTGAAGCTGGTTCTTATAAATTAATTTAGCTATTAGAGATTACTTTTTAAAAAAGTATTTTTTACAATTATTGGTTTCTGCTATTTGCTTCGTGATATCAAATATGATACCCTTCGTTTGCTCATATTTTTCATCTTTTGTATCCGTATAATATTTGGTCCTCACTTCTGAGTGTTTCCAATGTTCATCTACTGGTACTTTTTTCAATTTTATGAGGTCATACACCTCAATTTTTATCAAATGTGTAGCATGAGCCCCATCATCATTATTAGTAGACAAGTATGTGACACCAGGGATACCATCTTTTGAAGATCTCGCCACTGTAGAGGTGAGTTTCTTTTTCTTCTGATTGGTCCCCTCAAAGAATGAGTCGATACTATTTCGACGAGACCGTTTGAGCTTTGTTGTTTCTAAGGCCTTCTCAGTTGATTGCTCATCATCCGATGTAGCGTAGTAGTAATGCTTGAACGTGTTTTCTTCCATTACGTTAAATGTTGAATTCTGTAATAAAATAAGCCTATGCTTTAAAAACATATTTGTATAATAATTTGAATAAAAAATTTACCTAAAGTGAAAACCTAAACAAAATTGGTTTAAGTAATAGACATTCAAACAAACACATAGTTTTGAGGGTCTGTAATATATAATAAATATAGATAAAGAATTATAAAGCAAAAAAACACATACCTCCATAGTTTTTTTTGAAGGAAATAGAACCAGCCTCAGTATCACACTTGATGATAAATTGTAACTCGAATGAATACTATCGACTAGTGTTTATGGATCCTATATATATGTATTAGGAATGTCACCACAAACATCATTATCGCACTCACGACATTTGTAATTAAATAAGAATAACTAATAAACGGAAAAATACGATAGACCCATTACGATAATGATATAACTACTTAACAAAACTACACAGAACCCACAGTGATGTCATGTGGTAGTTCTGGTCAAGCGCGAGTCGTGCGGGGGGCAGAAAAGTTTTTAGGCGAAGGGTTGAGGTTGGAGGGTAGTTCGCCAGAACCAACGATGTAGTGAGAGTGGTCAAGCGCGAGTCGTACAAAGCAGGAAAAAGTTGGTGAGCTTTTTTTTAGGACAGGGGTTGAGGTTGGGAAGTGCGCCAGAACCAACAGTAATGCACATAATGCACATTTTTAGAGTTCTGTTGCCAGATGGGATAAAGGTAACCCTTATAAATTCATCATGTCCGTCCGCCCATCCATATGTCACAGTCTTATAATTCTGCCGCCTTTGTAGAGAATGAAATTTTACAGAAAGGTGTCTTTTGTTAACCGTCATAAAGATTTGACATAAATATGGAGAAAAAAGTTTTTTAGCTCTTCATACATTGAACGGAGGGTTAGGATTTTCGGACACCTTGGGGTACCGTGTGAGTACCATTGCAAAGAACTTTAAAACTACAAATATTCAGAAACTTTTTCTCTAAAATATATATATTGCTAGTTATTCTCCTCCAATGTTAAAATTTTTCCCTGTAACTTTAAAACCGAGTAACCTAAGAATTTGAAAAAAAAATCACGATAGTAGGGCCTTATAAATAATACCAATGAAAATTGTTTTGTACAAAATTTATTTATAATTTTTTTAAATATCCGCAATCATTTTCATACGGAACCCTAACTTAATGCGTGTACGACAGGTACTTGGCCGGTTTTTCAGGAAAGCTGTTTTTCGTTCGTGTCTCAGATTGTAGAGATGCTGCTAGCACAGATGGTTTAGGTTCGATAAGACATAGGACAAAAAAAATGTAATTAACATTTATGTTTTTCTTAAGTCTGATGTATAATAATATAATAAATAAATAAATAAAATATGTTTCATCATATAAAGTAAGTAAAGTGCTCATTTTGTACATAAATTACATTTACAAAATTCATTAGCTACCAGCTTTCCAAATTGTCAGCTATACCATTAATATTAGAAAGTTTCAATTTTTTGTTTTAATAACTCAATCACGCTTCATCTACTGGATAAATCGGGATGAAATTTGGGACACATATAGGTAAGGTCCTGGAATAGGTCCCGAAGAATTTAGAAGTACACGCGGGAATAAACGAACTATAGCTTGCTATAGCAAACTTCATTAGTATAATTAGGAGTTGCTGTAAGAATCCCACGCCGATAACCAAATTTAGGGCGGGCGGTTAGTATGTCTAATATAGTTTGACGAGCTATTCATTGCACATATATACCTATGTCTATATATTTGCATATCTCTGGGAAACGGCTCTGACAATTTGGACGAAATTTTTACTATGTACAAAATATTAAATACCAAAATATCGATAGCTATCACACTGCTTAATAACACTAACTTTTAATCAGGTATCTCTGCTACTCGCCACTGGTCTAACCTATGAGAAACCTAAAAACTTTAACCGTCCAGTAGTTTTAATTGACGATTATGAAACAGAGTCTCAGTATTAATTAAGATTAATCGAACTTTACTTGGCCTTTGTGGAACAGGCCCTTATTATACTATTGTTAACTTATGACTTAGACCATACTTCAATCTTCGGCACACACCCGTCTTGCGTAGGCGCAACTCATTACAATTCAACTCTATTGTGCGTTTTACGATATGTAAACAGCATTTTGCTCTGCTAGTGTGGATGAGACAGACAGATGCGCAAAAAACTTTTAAAGCAATTTATTTGATTAAATCAACAATGGAAAAATAAAATAATTAGATATCTGTCGTGTTGAGTTTTGTAAAACATTTTTCGGAATTGCAAATATATATATATATATATATATATACAAACTGAACCTAACCCACCCAAAAAAAATTATACAGTGCGATTTTTGCCTTATTTTGTTATTATATGTATATTTATATTGTTTAAGATTTTGTTTGTATATAAGATTGATGTAACAAAGTCACTAGGAATTGTAAACATAGATAGGTATACATATATACTAGTACTCGTGTGTTTCGATTTTAGTTTATTTCTTCTAATGGTAAGCGGTCACCGTAGCCTATGGACGTTTGCAACAGGGGAATCACTCGCGCGTTGCCGACCCGAAAATCTAATAACTTCTTGCTTGAAGAACCCCATACTGTAGTCCTTAGAGAAAACCTTGACAGGGAGAATATTCTATAACCCAAGCGTTCGCGGGAGGAAGTTTCTCTGAAACCGCACTGGATTTCGGTTCTAAAGTGTGAGAATGAATTCTCTGCCGATTGCGAGCGGTGCGATGGTAGAAAGTAACCGTGGGCATCATTTCGAACTATATCTAAAGAACACATCCCATTGTACAAGCGGTAGAACACAATTTTGTTTTAAATTTTTTATTTAAATATGCGAAACTTTATGTGATAAACATTTGTGTTGGTATAAGTCTGAGTGCTTACTATAATAATAATAAATAAATAAGATTTGAATTTGAATTTAGATTTAGAGTTGTAATTTGAGTTATTTAATAAGATTTTAAATTTGAGTCCAGATGGTACTGTGTGTAATATCCAAAAATATTTAGGTATTATTATTATATCAAATTAAATCAACAGTTGGTTTAACATTCACACTTATACATATACTTATCAAAATAGGAAAAGTCCCTGGATGTTGCAGCCAGGTGATAAAGTGTCCAGAAGACTGGCACCCTGTAAGGCATTGCTTTTTTGTTGAACAAAGCATAAACCAGGCTTATTATAATTATCTCGGCCTGTAGGATAGACCCCCACTGCTTAACTTTAGGCCCCCATAGGTTCTTACAACGGCCGGTCTGGGGTCACCTGTATCCAGTAGCAGCATGAAGCTGTAACCAGATCTTTTGTCCACCTGGTAGAAAGCAGTAACACGTGCGGGGTCACCATTCAAGAACCTTTATTTCCTATCAGTTATCTTTTCGACGAGCGATGAGGCAAGCCTATTGCCACTTTAGCTTGCTAACTATTCGAGGTCACCGAGCAGTTTTGCGCTGATTTACGAGGCAAACAGTTAGGAGTCACATTATCATTAGTGGCAATAAACATTCATTGAAGGCATTAATTTAATCCTTAGGCATTGACAACCCCATAAAATATTGTATTCTTCAAGAATCAGTTTTTTAAAGAGTCAGCAACGCGAATGTCTTTTGAACATATTCAGATTTTGTCATTGTCCTTCACCAAATTAAAGCAGAATTGTAAACGAAACAATGTACCTACTTGAGAAATTAAGAAACAGTAATCTGTACTACGTATAAAGTCATTCACAGTTTTCCTCAATTGACTCATAACTTCGCAACCTCGTCAGGTTCAACGTGTTCTTTAGTAGTTTCGGTTAGGGTATAACTATTACCATGCACATTAAAAGAATCCTTTGAATGGATTCACTTAACTCTTCGTGACGAAGCAATGGTGAGTCAACACCAGTAGTTAAACAACTAATCTTGCATTCTACAGGTGTAGAGCGGTAGTCGTCGAAATTCCTTTTGTGCGACATCGATAGAAAAAAAAAAACGCTTTGTCTTTTAACGTGATTCGATGGAACAAACTGTTGTCTAAGATATATTGACTACTCAAATTTATTATTATATGGTTGCAAGGTACCTACCGCATATATTTTATAAATTCATAAATTTTATCATTTGTTCGTTCGTTCATCTTTCACGAATGCATAGCTAGACAAAAAAGCTAAGATTGGAGAATATCTGGCAAGTAATTTATTTAATCTTTGAATTTGAAGTACCTACTTAGGTAAACTTAGTAAAACCAGATCTTTGTGCAAATATTTGCGTACAATTATTTACAGTGTGGCACTAGTATAAGAGCATTTGTGCAAATAAACAAATACTTAAATATTCTTGCCACACAATTTCTTTAAACATATGTAGGTACTTACATGCAAAGCTTCAAGTTAAAATCACTAGTGTTAAACCTGCGAAAGACAGACGGTAAAACAAATCCAACAAACATCCGCTGGAACCTTTTCTAAATGGAATTATAAAATTAAATGTGTCACGTCCATGCTATTCCATTTAGATTATTATAAAATATGCATACATATGTTCAACTTGGGCCCAATGAACTAGCTTCCGACCTAGCTCCGCCTGCGACTGTCTGGTTAGCATAATAAGCTGCCTGAATTGATTTGAGATGGGAAATTATTCCAACGAGTATCGTGGGATTGAATTTAATGATTGTTAGTGAGTCGTCAAAATTTTACTTTGTGACCTGCCCATTGCCACTTTAGTTTATTAACCCATGTCGCTTATAGACTGTCTACAAAATCTTAGCATTCCCGCTCGCCCCTTAACTGTAGGTAAGTACTTCATGGGTACATCATACTTTGTTGTTTACTAAGACATACTTATTGATAATTTTGTACTGTACTTACTTACCCACACACTTGTATATATAGTAGTTTCTTGTAGGACGACGCGACGTGCCAA
Source organism: Apoda limacodes (assembly GCA_946406115.1). Taxonomy (NCBI): domain Eukaryota; kingdom Metazoa; phylum Arthropoda; class Insecta; order Lepidoptera; family Limacodidae; genus Apoda; species Apoda limacodes. Next base: position 48,990,877 of record OX291540.1, read on the forward strand.
GATATTGTAAACGCATTATAATGCTCTATATTTTCTCATTTTTGATTTTAGGCTGTTTAAAAACTGCAAAATCTTCATAGTTGGGGTTTTATTGGTCGATTTGTATGGGGCACCTTGTACTTTTGTCTAGGAAGACACAGAAGGTCCTAGGGTTGTTCTCATCTACTTTAGCCTGGGAAACACGAGACAAACCAGCAGATATGGAGGGGAGGGGAGGAAAAACGTGCATCCACAGGTGGAGGATCTGCTTGATTTCCGCCTACATATAGCTATTGGGCTAAGTTTAGTGTAGTTTTCGAATTATTCATTTCTGCTATAAACTTTTTACCTTCCCATTGAAAATAGTGGACTACTTAAAAAATACAAATCAAAACAATAAAACTCTACCTACATTTTCTACCGTCACTCAGAATCGCACAGAATTTTGCTCAAAAGGTATCATCACTAGTTATACCTAATAACAAAACTATTATTATAGCCTCTTTATCCTAGAATGTAAAAGAATCCCTGGGACATATTTAACTTATAAATGTTGTAACAAAAGCTTGGCTCTTTTGACTGGTTCACGACGAGCTGTGAGAATTGTCGACGATCTCAAACTCACTTGCCGTCTGAGGACAAACTTTGCCTCCCTGTGTGTGTTCCACCGTTTGTACAATGGGATATTTTCTTAGGAATTGTTCGAAATGATGCCCACGGCTACTTTCTACCATCGCACCGCTCGCCATCGGCAGGGAATTCATTCTCACACTTTAGAACCGAAATGACCGCGTACAGTGCAGTACAGAGAGTAAATTCCTCCCGCAAACGCTTGGGTTGTGGAAATAGCTGCCTTCTAAAGTTTTTTTCTAAAGACTACAGAATGGGGTTCATCAAGAAAGAAGTTATTAGATTTTTGAAGGGTCGGCAACGCGCGAGTGATACCCCTTGTTTGGCAAGCGTCCATAGGCTATATAAAAATGACACATTGAAAAATAAAAAAAATCACCTTTATTACATGTTTCATAAGAAAAAATAACTAAAATTCTAACAAACGAATTAACACAGAAATTTAAAAAAAATATGTAAGCAATGAAAAGATTTTTTTAAAGATAAATTGCATGCACTTGCATCTATTACATTTGCACACTTTGCTTTGCATTAGCATCTTATTAATTCGATGAATAGATGGAAGTGGCATCGTCGTCCAAACGGGCTTTGACATTGGATTTTCTCTAGATCACTCTCAGTTGGAAGGACGTGGCTGCTCTTGATCCGAAACTGCCCGGAGCCAATATTGTCTTGATGCCGCCTCAGTCGGCGGCAGGTTTTCAATACTTATTATATCTTATTTGTAAGCAGTTGTTTTCTACGACTATTAATGTTGGTACAACAAGAGGTCTAACAGAAATAAAAAAAAAAAAAGATGAAATGCAGACGTAAAGTCACCAACTACGATTTATACTAGCCAAGTTCAAAGAGACAATCGGAATTTTTGGTTCAAAATTGGAGTTAACATTAACTAGACCCCACGCTACTAAAATCTATTATCTATAGAAAGTCCTAATAATGTTAACAATCACAAATTATAAATATTGAGACAGGTCAGATAGGCAGACAGCATGAAATGAAATTGGAGATAACTCTGTCGGTTTAAAAATTCTAGTGTTCTAAAATATCTTATTCATTGCAATGACAAATGTTCCTAGTAGCAGAACAGCTTGATTAATTCTTCCATTAATATACACTACCCATTTAAATCCCTCATTAGCGGACATATATAATAATAATAATATAATAATAAATGTATTATTTCATATTAAAATTCATCAATAAAAATTAATATCCATAAAAATCAACATTAGAAAGTGTTAATTAGATTTGTGAGCATCTCAAATTCTTTTCTTTGCTTTCTGCGAAGTAAGATGTCAGATAACATCCTGCAAAGACGAGAACGAGAAACTGTGTCCGTGTCTGGTTCTTGAACACTAACCTTCGCGCCAATTTTAGTATTGCCAAAACCACAGTAAGTAAGGAATAATATATATATTTTTTAAAACCACTAAGGTGGCAAACAAGCACGCGGTCCGCCTGATGGTAAGCGGTCACCATGGCCTCTGGACGCTTGTAACACCAGGGGTATCACTCGCGCGTTGATGATGCGACTGAAGGATACGTAGGTCTAAACAAAAGTAATTTATACCATAAAGGCTAAACCAGTTAAACCAAGAAGAAGCTGACACGCTGATGACGATCCCTGTTGCCGATGTTGTAGCCCAAGGGTACACAAAATTGTGCTGCGGATACGAATGTTCACGGTTATTTTGGCCGTGCCATGCAAATCTACTTTAACTGAGCTCAAAGAGAGGCCCATATTGCCCTCGGTGAGGGTAGGCCGTGTCCCAAGAACTGGGGTCGTATGAGGCTGATAAGGAAATGCAAAGAGAAGTATGTAAATAGATGCAAGTGCGTAAAACAACAGTAATTATGTAGATACAGAGCTTTGTAGATGTGGAGGAAGATTTGAATTTTGATTTAAATATGTGCCTACTTATCATTAACAAAATCGCAAATCGCATTACATATCTTTGTCTAACTTGCTGTGTTGGTTCGTTTGCTAGTTAATTCATCCTTTTGAAACAAGTTTATAATCTATTTCGTGTAATTTAGGTATATTTCGAACTCAATCTGAATTCAAGAGTTTTTAATTGAAATGCTTAGTTTTTTGACATAAACAAAAAAATATGGTACATTTTTGGGTACTTATATACAGTTTCATTTATTGGTTTAAAATTATTTGATTTTAGGTTAACCATCATATTCCTTTAAATATTTAAGAAAAGTATGTTGTAAGCTGTAAAATAATATATTATCTTAGTTAGATGAAGCAAATATTAGTTTGTATATGATTTTTATTACCGTGTGGGTGCGCTATGTTAAATTGAAATAAGATTCTAGAGTTAAGCATTTAAGACACAGAAAGTCTTTCTGACTGTATAGTTACCTACTCTTTTATTAAAAATGTACCAGCTTCGTCAATATTGAGTTACCCATGTAATAAACGTATGAACCATTTAATATAAGTCAAGCCTCAAGCGATTTCATTCCGAACATCGCTTAATCCAATACCGAAATCAGTCGTCGTCGGAAAGGGAAAAATTAAATGGCAAAAATGTCGGTATTCATAAATAAATCGGGCAGAAACCAATTAAGAGTCCCGTCGCCACTGTACAGAGCTCCATCAATCCGAATCAACTGAAATTACTATTAACACGGGCTGTCTGTAGGCCAAGAGCTGGAAAATAATTTTATGCAGGTCCTAATTTATTTTGTATAAAATTTGTAATAGAAAGTGCATTTACGAAATAAATAAAAACTCAGCAATACCTAAAATACATATGTAGTGCACTGTTAAAATAGAAAAAAAAAAGAGTACAAAACCATTTTGTTCGTTGAATGACGACAAAAACGTTACTTTCAGCGTTGAGCCCCACTGAGAGCTTTAGCAAGCCTTAACATTCATCATCGGCAAATTCACGGACAGACAGCAATTATTACATCAACTAACACAAATTTTACATAATAATAAATGTCCTTGATATTGTTGTTTAGTCTAGGTGAATAATAATTCTACGAAGTGTAAATTTTCTATCTCCTGGCCTATATGCTCGTGATCATCGCTTATATTTTAGCCTCGCAGATCCGCCCAAAATTTAGATTGCTAAGCTGTTCAATTAAAATTAATACCTCTCCGAAACCCTTATCACGAAGTTGTAAGGGCCAAATCCGTTTGTTGCTACCATCTGATATTCAATGATGAACAGCCGAAAATTAAACAAACTGTTAGGCAGGCGATTTTGCGATTTGGACCCTTTATCTGTTACTTATCTTTTGGACCAGGTTGATTCTTCTTCTCTTTTTTTTATTGGCACGCCGACAAATTTACGATAACAGAAGAAATGAGTTTCATATTTATTTTTGCACTTTTGACGCATTGAAATATCTGTATATCTGTATGTTTAAATAAAGAAATTTGAAATATCATAAATACATAGTTTTGTTGATTAAGTTATAACCACTCTGACCTCTGGGAAATGTGAACAAATGTAGTTGGGATTTTCATCAGCCAGAATTGTGCCTCGATAGCTCAATGAAACACTAACACGGAATGTAAGGGTTGCAGGTTCAAGTCCTGGCAAGAGGTTAATCTTTTGACTGCATCTTTGCTATGAAAGTATTTATTTATTTTAATGATACCACACTGACCGGAATGCAAGGGAATAAGTAAATAATACAACATACATACAGATACGCACGAAAAACACCAAAGATAACGATACATTTAATAAAAAGATAAATAAAAGTTTTGGATATTTGCACAGTTCTCGATAAAATAATGGTAGCGCTGCTATCGAGGTAAACACCAATCTGTCGAAGTCAAATATAAAAATTTCATTTGTCGGACATATTGGAAAAAATGTACGTTAAACGTTTTTAAAGGTTTATTCATTTTTAATAAAGCGTCGATTTGTCTGATAGACAGGAATGGTACTGAATAATATACATACTAATTTGCAATGATACCAGAGTATATCGTGATACCGTGATAGTATTTACGAGTATATAGATATTGAAAATATGTAGGTATTATGTTTCTAGGTACCTAACATGTGCCTGAAATTATTATTACCTTTAAACCTTTATGTTTGAGCCTCTTTGTGTCTGTTTTACAGTCTGTATACGTAATGGGTTGTGTTCTAAGGAATTGATTTAAATGATGCTGTAGCGGATCATATCGTACCGCTACAAGCAAGGCTGACATCACGCGTGCTACATCGCGCTATCGAAGTTTCAGTTGCAGTTCAGTATATATAGAAACCGAAGCGCAAGTTAAGTGGTCTACGACCTCCTCGAATAGGGCCTCCCTCCAAACACGACGCCGACGTCCCCGGGTTCGTCGGCGCCCACAAGGATACACTAGGTATCAAAGAGTGCCGGGGCGCTTCTCGCCCCCACTCAATCGCAATCGCACCCGCGTAACGGGGAACTCCCCTCCTGGCGGTGACTCACCTTCGGGTTCGAGACTCACGCCGGTCGAAGGGACGCCCCCGAGAGCGACAACCCAAGCCGAGGCTTCCCCCGCGGGGAGCCCTTGAGCGTTGGGCGCTATATGGGCTGAGGCTCCTTCAGAGTCTCGCCCCACAAGCACGGTGAAGCAGTAATGGCTGCAACAGCCAACTGCATAGTCAGCTCAGAGTAAAAAAAAAAAAGTTAAGTGGACTCTATGCAGACACACAGCCAGCAATGTACCAGTCTCGACCCACCGCAGACTGCTGATATTCGGCATCAATTACACGCCCTCCCGACTCACTGTAGACGGCGCATACTCGGCACTCTCAAGATCGTACGCAAGCATCACTGCAAGAAATATCAGACTTTCGGTCTGAGAAGGGAGTGATGTAGCGGATCATATCGTACAAGCAAGGCTAACATCACGCATCCTACATCGCGCTATCGAAGTTTCCTTAAGCGTAAGTTAAGTGGACCACGGCGGTCCCCAAGCAATAACATCTCGCCTGGCAAGAGATCTCCTCTTTGCCACCGCACCACAATGCCTACTGCTGCTTGCTACCCTTGTACCACTCGCTATCGGCAGGCAGTTTATCCTCACACCTTAGAACTTAGAACCTAAATACTCACGTTTAGTGATGGAGGTTTCAGAGGAAGTTCCTTCCACGAACGCTTAGATTACTCACGTTTAGTGATGGAGGTTTCAGAGGAAGTTCCTTCCACGAACGCTTAGATTACTCACGTTTAGTGATGGAGGTTTCAGAGGAAGTTCCTTCCACGAACGCTTAGATTATGAAATAAGCAGCCTGTCAGTTGAGATTTTTTATACCAATAAGGTGGCAAACAAGCTAGCGGTCGCTTATAACTATGTAGATTTTACAAAGAGACTAAAGTATAGGGTTCTTCAAAAAGGAAGTTATTAGTGAACCTTGCCAACGGAATGTAGGTGCTGAAAGCATCAGTCATGCCAATTGACGGGTAATTTACCGAAATTCGAGAATATTTTGCTCTTTGGTTTTTAATCACACTTACTCGTATCGTCGTAGTTATATACGCCCAAACTCCAAATAAAATGTGTCTTATTTTAAATGTTATAAAACTTTTTTCTTTATTACAACTGAAAACTCCAATCTCTTATAATCGAACCATGATTCATTGCAACAAAACTTTAATATTTTTAAACGTTTTCTTTTTCAAAATCAAACCTAAAAAAGATCAAAATAGAATTATAGAATTAAAAAAAACGAATCCCAATAGCCTGAACAAGCACTGGCCATTTCGCAGAGAAATTTTAATTTCAGCTCACTCCCTTTATTGGTTCATTCAATCTCGTTCATCCGGTCGCGTGGCTATCTCGCGGCTGGAATGAAAATTTATATTCGAAACGTATCCGATCAGTTATTATAGATATCAGACCTCCACAAATTTCGGAGAAGAGTAAACAGTCGATAGATTTGTCGATAATGAAATGACGTGGTTCGACTGGCGATGAGTTTGCTTACTCTGTGCATAGCAGAGGCGTGGCGGCCATATTTTACGCAGCCTTTTAAAAAACTGAGTTTTTTTCTTTTCTCTTAGATTGAAATCGGAAGTTTACGTGGCGAAGTTATCGAAAATAAGATACATGGTAGTTTATATTATGATTCATGGATTTTTGCTGTAAGTCATACGCAGCTACGGAATTTCCTTAAGATTCATGCTACCTATTTATTATATTTTTATGTAACATTTATGTACCCAAGTCCGGCCCCACTTGGAGTAGGTACTGTTGCCGTATCTGAACATTGTCGATGATCCCAAACTCACGAGCCACATTGAACCTCTAAGCCTGAAAACAGAGTTTGTCTCCCTGTGCTGTGTTTTGCGGCTAGTATAATGTGCTGTTTCCTTAGGAACGGTTACAAATTATACCCACACGGCTACTTTCTACCATCGCAGTGCACCGCTCGCCACCGGTTCCCTACCTTAAATACTTACCTTATACTACTTATCCCGACACCTTAAATGTTTCGCACGGTATAAAATATATAATTAACTAGCTGACCCCGCAAACGTTGTTTCTTTTTTTTGCATAACAACTTACCAAAATTTTATTACAATCGGTTTACCCTTATTGCGCAAGTCCGACTCGCACTTGACCCTGTCTGACTCGCACTTGACCCTGTCTGTCTACCACTTGACCCTTTTTTCCATTCTCAGAAACCTACTTCAGCGTGAGCATAACAAATTAACAAAATTTCATTACAATCAGTTTACCCTTACCTAATGCGCGAGTCCGACTCGCAATTTATCCTGCCCGGATCACACTTGACCCTTTTTTCTTTCTCAGACGCCTTCCCCGGCGTGTGCATAACAATTTAACAAAATTTCATTACAATCGGTTTATCCTTATTGCGAGACTCAGACTCGAACGGGATAAAAAGTACATCCTATGTCCGTCTCCTGGTTCTAAGCTACCTCCCCACAAATTTTCAGCCAAATCGGTTCAACCGTTCTTCAGTTATAAATATAAATAGTGTAACTAACATGACTTTCTTTTATATATAACTATATATATATTATATATGCTTGCAATTTCTTTCGTTCGATTAACGCCACTTAAAGGTGACTTCAGTAAAAAATTCGTTATAATTATGTTGAACAAAAAATTATTCTAGCTTGTGAGAATACAACTAGTTGAAATTATTTCTAGCAACCATGGCGTGTTTTAAATCAAAACAGCGACATCTATCGTGTACGAAGTGCATTATACGTAAGCTAATTAATTCTTCTTAACAGTGGCATAAATAAAATAGATTAAAAAGTTCTGTACAGTAGTGACACTACCTCCAATTCAGGCTTCAAAACGCGCTGAAGGTTACGCTTATACCAAAAACCACAGTAAATAATCTAGGACTACTGCCAGTTAAAGTTGCGCGACTTGGTGCAAACTGTTACTTGTCGGAAGTTTTTTTTACAACTCGTATACCAAATCCTAATTGGATTGACGCCAGGCACGTTTTGTTATGTAGATGGTTTCATAAACGTAACTTAATTACATCTCCCAATCTAAGTTTCTTTCGAACATCAAAGGATGAGACTAGGTATATAGGCAAATATTACCAAATTTTTAACCGACTCCATAACAGTGAAGGGTATCAATTCAGTTGTAAGTTTTTTTTATGTTTGTTGCCGCAGAACTCCGTCATTTATAAATGTTTGTACTTACTCGTAAAAGACAGAGGTTTAACAGTAGACAAGGGAGATTTTTGCTCTCTTGACACAATTATACTACTGGTTGACTGCTTATCATCAGGCGGACCATAAGAACTACTTAATATATAAGAAAATGGCCAAAGATTTAAATTAAATTGTTTTATCTTCAAAACCCGAATTTGGCTAGATTATGCTAAAAAAGCAACTAAACATATCGCTTTTGATTTAACTTTCTAAGAGCTGTGACATTTTAATTTATATTCTTTTATGTGAACTTCATTAGGATAGGATGATAGAATATGATCTTGGATAGGTAAGTAAATAAAATTTAATTTTGCTATGAAACCACCTATATTTAATTGCCTACGTTTCTTTGAATTAAAGAGTTTTAAATAAGATTTCTCATGGCAACATCATATCTTTTCTATTTCCAAGCTTACGCGTAGGTATTAGTAGTTACCTGAAACCAGTATTTCTTCAGAAACGGTTTTGTATTCAGACAGAAATAGCTTTTGTAGTTATAAAATATACTTATATTAGAATTTTATTTAACTTATAATCAGTCTGCTAGACATTTCGGGTTGTTTAACTTTAATTTTGTCTTTGTTTGTTACCCAACTACGTGTGAATCTTGAAAGAGGGTACTGTTGTACATATAATCTGTCTCTGGTTAATCGGTTCCCGTAGCCAAATGGCAAAAACGCAACCCTTAAAAATTCGTCATGTCCGTCCGTCCATCCATCCGTGTCGCAGTTCTATCGATTCTAATGAACTACTATTTATCGATTCTACTAACAGGAAGGTGTGTTTTATTAACCGCCATACAGAGAGAGATGGCACTTTATGAATTAAACTTAGGGATGAAAATATTTTTTTTGCGGACTTCGTTGCTTTGGATATAGTTGATAGAGCTAAAAAAATTAAACTGAGGTTCTTAAAATACTTTTTCACAAGATGTATGTTTTGCGAAAACTAGTTAAAACAAAATCAGTTTATACGTTTTTCAGATATACGCATTAATTCCTATTCGAAGGAACCCTAACTTAATGCGTGTTTAATACGCACTTGGCCGTTTTTTTTTTTATTTTACTCGGAAGCTACTGACAAGACGTATGGGACATATAATATGAAGCCACCTTAGTATACACTGTAACAGCATCAGTGTTGTGGCGTTGCAGTTGAGCTCACCACCAAGGAATAAACTGTTTGGTAAAAGAGGCTGTTCCCCACATTATGATGAGGATTTGTCCAGTCTCCAGCCACTTCCAACTAAGTTAACGTCATCTTATAAAAGTATACTTAAAATATGAAAGGGTAGTTATATGTAACACCAAACATGATTTTGATATGATAAGCGTGAATCTTAAGGCCGGCCGCATAAAATTCTTGTACGCGCCGCGTCCGGCGTGAGCGAGAATTTTTCTACCAGAAATTTGTCGTAATGTGCGCTCGGCCTAAAACATTTTAAAACCAAATGTGCACCCTTTGATACAAAATGTAAAAACGTTTTACACCTGAGCTTCTAAACCTAGTCATAACTAACAATTTTGAAAATGCTATAGATTTTAAGGATAATTAGAACGTTTGATTTTAAATAATAATGTAATATGAGCAGTTGTAAATAACTGTTAGTAGTATGTATACACATATATATATATATATATATTATAATCTAAAAATCGCAACGGCTCCAACGATTTTCATAAAATTTAGTATGCAGGTGATTTAGGGGGATAAATCTATCTACGAGTAGAAAGGTTTCATTTTTAGATGACGTCTTTTTATCCGCATTTTTAGGCAATGATAAACTGAAAAATATGACTCTTCCTTACATCTATTGGCGATTAGTAACACTATTATTTTTACCGACACAGCAGCACTAAAGCTACTTCACAATAGATGGCGTTGTTAAAAAAAACGAGCAAAGCTTGGTTTTCTAGTTACTATTTCTGTAAATGAAAACGTACATCCCTATTAGTTTTTCATAATAAATATTTACAGCAACAACGGTATCATATTGCATGTAGTTTACTAGTCCTTTATATGTACATATTATAACGTACCGTTCTTATTACTTTAAACGTACATGATGATAACATGGTTTTTGATTGCAATTTTGATTTTGAATGTTTTTTTTCTGTGTGATAAAAAATCGATTGAATCAAAACAAATTAGGGGGTAACAATAACACTACAATAAAACATCATGTAAATTGGTTATGTACCTTAGTTTGTTGAGTGTTACAAGGTGGTACTTGGAACTGGTCGTTATATTTACAAATACATAGCTATTTACATAGCAAAAATAAAAAATAGATATTGTGTTTGTATAGAATAAATAAATATATTGTTTTGATTTTGTAAATATTCATATATCTTTTAATATCCTACGAAAATACATATATAAGATAATTCCGTGAACAAATATATTTTTGCTAAATTTAGAATAACTTGCATTTCCACAGTTCCGCAGATTACAGTATCAATTTACTTAAATAAATCCTTCAGCATTTTAACTATTTTGTGAAAATCAGACTATATTTGAGATTTGCTTTATGGCATGCTGTATTGAGACTGTACACGTACACCCGATTTCCATGGACCTGGAAAGTGAAGATACAGACAAGGGACCTTATTGGGAACAGTCTCGAGCTTTTCGAACTCTGGAATTCGATAGAAAAATGTATTCGTGAATTTACGAATACAAACACAAACAAAAACAAAAAGTGTGCCGCTAAGCGGTCACCCATCCAATCATTGACCAAGCCCGACTTTGCTTAACTTTGATATCTTTTCCAACAAAACATGTGTAACTAGTTATGAACACTTAATAACATAGTTGCTTTATCGTGAAAACAGTAACTTATACCTCAGTAGTGCCTTGCAGCTATAGTGTGTGTGAGCTCTAAAGTATAACAAATAATAAAGTTACAGCGCCATTTAGCTTATTATTCAGAGAAACAGTAACACATTTGTTTGTTGAAATCGATATTCAAAGTTTAGCTATGTCGGGCTTGGTCAGTACTTGGATGGGTGACCGCTTAGCGGCACGCTTTTTTTTGTTTGTGTTTGTAAATTACGCAAATGGTGGTAGGTACAGAACCCTCGGTGTGCGAGTCCAACTCGCACTTGGCTGGTTTTTTTTCACTGTTTCTGTCACGTAGTACTGCCTCTTAATTTTCCGCACTGACGCGAATGAAAATGTGTTAATTTCAATCCTATTGGCAAATACATTTTCTCGGTCATACTTTAACGTTTCATATAGCCTGCCAGTTAACATTTAACGGAATGTTTTGTTTAAAACATCTAAACCATAAAATATGATATTTTTACGATTCATTTTTACAAAATGCAAATGACTTTTTGATGGTGACAAGTGCAGTTGTTTGTTTAGGACGGCTTGAGGCGCCACACGTCCCTGTTTTGTTGTTTTATGCACAACAAATGGCGGAAAGAAATACTTTTTTAGGTGTAAAGTGCATTAAGGAATGTTATGTTAAAATTGTCGGTCAACAGATGTGTTTGTTTGTGGAATATTAAAGGTACCGCTTGTATTTTTATCTTGTAAATTTTACCTAGGACTTTAAAAAACCTAACTAAGAAACTAGAAAAAACAGAATTTTAAAATAATGAACATTGTCACGCGCTAGATGTCCAGTGCTGGACACAGGCCTTCTCCTAAATACTATTTTAATAGTAATTTGGTATTCACATTACGTTGTATACATACCTACTTGCTTACGCGTAATCGTTTTCATGACGTAATAATAACATTAAAGACACAGAATCAAAAGAGTTAATTTTGTATTACCCCAGTGGTAATGAGCTAACGATATACCGCTTCGCATATCCGTAGATTCCGTTTCATATTTCCTCTATAACAAAAACATTGATTTTCCTTGAATATAACATTTGCAACGGTTTGGCGTGTACGACCATATATGATCAAGCGGTCAATAAGTAGATGTAAACTATGTCCTTTCTACCCGCGCGCTTACAAGGCATCGAACACGTTTATTGGCGAAATTAGTACTCTACTCTCATCACATGGCCTATCACATCCGAGAGTCAAAAAATTAGCATGAATATGCAGACAAAGCAGTTACCCCATTATAAAAGGCTTCCAAGACGATGACGAAAGGCTTGTCAAGAAGTTACGTGCTTACCAAGCATGTTTGATTGTCTAGGGAAACTATAAGATTTTACTATATATAGTATTTTGATTGAACTGACCGTCAGCATAGGCATAACAAAAATGGTATGAGTAAATTCAAATTAAACCTCAGGTAGATTAGTAGCATCTGCAGGTGGTCAGACGTTTTGCTTTGCTCGTCTTGGAATATTCAGAACTTTCAGACTGAAAGTTTTATTGAGTTTCTGAATTATTGATGAAACATTTTGAGCTGTTAATACTGTTTATTAGTTCAATGGTCGATGCTGTACTTATAATACTTAATTAATATATCTACTAGAGCCAAGGAGCTTTTGTAAATCTAAAGGATTTGTTTTTTTATTTTGTTTTATGTTTGATTGCCCTTATCTCTGGAACGATCGGTTGGATTAAAAAAAAAAATATTTTGCATTTGATATCCCAATTTTTGAGGACGATTATAGGCTATTTAACCCTCAGGAGCTGAGCTAAATGAAAAAAAAAAAACAGAAATAACCCTGAATGAAAACAAAGTTATAGCGGGGCATAGCGTAGTAATAAAGATAAATTACAAAATAAGTAAGAAATAGTACTTACTGTTCAGTACTTATTTACTTAGTACGTCATAATATCCAAATGTACCTGATGTTAATGACGAAAAAAATGTAAAGGAATCCACCGAAACTATATCGAAAAAATATGTTGAAGTGTAAGTAATGTATGTAAGTTCCAAAAGTCTTATAACTCTACATTCTGTTAAGACTGAAAGTGACCTGTACAGGTATTAATGATATATTAACCAATCATGATTCTAGGTCTACTGGAAGTACCCTTTAGGTTTTGATTTATTTGTATCACAAGATGCGACAAAAATGAACTTTGAGCGTATTTTTTATTGCATTGACTTAGAATCTTGATTTTAAACTTTATAAGTGACCGTAGACTTTAGTATTTGAAATTAATTTAACTTGACACCTCCAAGTCCAACAACCTCCTTTTTTAATTTTTTTATGATAACAAATTAACAAATTTGGGTTTTTTTTCGATATTTGTGACGTAAGACCTTGCTTTGTGTCAAATTTCATGATTCTAGGTCAACGGAAAGTACTCCATAGACTTTGATTAATTTGTGAATACCAAATTTTGCGATAAAATGGCCTTATTTAGGCTTAGATACTTGATTTTTATACAGCTTTAAAGGATCGTAGACCTTAGTATAGATATTAATTTCATCTGGATACCTTTACGCGTTCCTGAGAAAAAGGGTCTTGACAGACATATAGACAACAAAGTGACCCTATAAGGGTTCCTTTTGCCTTTGAGGTACGGAACCCTAAAAAAAAAGTGAAAATTCAAAGCAGGTCTCCATACAATAAACATATTTTTATATATTATTATCATATTATTATCGTGAAAACGGGAAATATACATACAAGTTTAAGTCTAGTTTTTAATTTTATCATGAAACTAGACATAACGAAATACCAAATAATTGCTGCTCTTCATCCTTAATCTTAATCAAAAATCATTTTAACTTCATAAGGTCGCTGATATATCTTTAATTTTGTTCGTTATTGACTTGACTTGCCCATATTTTTACGGGAAAAAATCACTTTGGCATTTATTATCTTGCTGAGATCTTTGTAAATGGTGCAAACGATTGAAAAAGAGCGATTTTACGATTATCGAATGTCTTGATAAGTAATTAGAGTACGATACTTCATTGAACACTCAATCGATTCGCCTTCTCCCGTTACCGAACTGAATAGCTTTTAAATAATATTTAAAAATATATTTATTCGTAAGAGGAGAAAAGACATTAATTATAAAATTCGGTAAGTAAAAAATCAAAAATTACCTTTTTTTCTTCCTTTTGGTTTTTTTTTCAAATAATGAATTACGGACTAACTTGAAGGAATTCCCAACAACAAATTAATCGGAACTGTTCTGTACTTTGTACCCAAACATCCATAAAATTTATATATAAACAATGGAATTAAGAACCTCCTCCTTTTTTCTTTTTGCTTCTGCTTCTTTGCGTGCCATCTCCATCCCGGAGGTCGGCGACCGTCTGCCTGTATGTCATTTTAGCCGTGGTCATGCGAATTAGTTTTTCCGTGCTTTTTACACCGCACCAGTCTCTTATTTTCTTAGTCAAGCCTCTTCTTTTTTTACCTCGTCCTCGTTCCCTTAAATTTTTCCTTCAACTATCAGTCTTAACAGACCATATTTTTCATGTATGGCCAAAATACGCTAAAAAGAAAAGCTTTTTGGATAGTGGAAACCACCTCTTGTTTTTTGTTCATTAGTTGCAATACTTTTCATTGGTTGCTCTATCAGTCCATTTTATTTTGAACATTCTACGACATAAATCCACGTTTCAAAATCTCTTATTTTATTGATCAAATTTTGCTTTGCAGTCAAACTTTTCTTTCTTAAATCATAAAATTAGAGAAATGGACGGCGCAATTCCTAGCCAGATATGAAAAAAATGGTTTCAAAGGTGTGACAGAGGCAATGCATTTAAAATCAACAAACAAAATGGCAGACGTTAATAGAAAGAGAAATGAAACCACAATTCCACTTTTTCTCTTTCTAAAGTGTGTCCAATTTTGCGAGACTATTGCGCATTCCATCGGACAGATAAGGCTATGGTTAAAAACTGACAATGCTTCGTCGCCATTACTCAACTTGCACCAACCAAGAATAAGTGTTCCTGTTTTTCAAGTTGTAATTTAACTTACTTACAGCTTGAACTTTTCATACTCGACGGTGGTAAAGTATTGGACAGCAAATAACTCTTTTGACTCACTACGTTATTAGCCCTTCATTAAAATTTTACTGCAATTTTGACCCGGTTTTGCCTAAAAAGCATTAAAAGACTTAATTGGTTTCAAATTTTGCGTAGCTAGTGTTTTTTTTTCGATTTAGATATTTAGTTACTAATTATCCCTATTGTTTTTAATTAAAGTGTAGGTATGTAATCAGCTTTTCTAACCTTATAGTTTTCCCATGTCCGTCGGTACTAACCAACAGCGGATAGGCAAAATGCAGTTTGATTACAGACAATTACAATTACAAAATGCAATAAAAATATGAAATCGAGTAATTAAGCAATAACTACAATTTTTTATTATTACTTCAAATAAGAATCATTCTTATTTGAAGTAATAATAACTCAATTATATTTCGAATAACTTTAACTAATTTCCAATAATTGCTGGCGTTTATTACACGTAGGTAATATAATTTATTGCGATTTTAAATTAATGTTTTTACAGCTCAACATCCAATTTATTGGTCAAAATGTACAAAATAAAACTACATACAACAACTTTAATACAACATTATTGTTATACAATTTAAAAATTATATATTAGTTGAAAAACGACACTGCAATTTTATTAAACCTTTTAAGCTGTATGTTTAAAGGTTATTGGCCCTTTCAACGCAAGTCAAAATAAATGGACTAAAACAAATATCAAACGGGCACAATTAATTGGACCACCCAAAAATGTATTTAATTTGTTTCAGTTATATTTTTAAAGAGAATCCACGTGTTTGTGTCAATAGGCAATGAATTGTATATTAAATCGACCTTGTTTGATATTTTATCGAAACAATGGATAATGTCGACACTATGTATTGAAGTATATAATATTATGTAAGACAAAATTATTCAAAGGGAACGCACAGATATAAAACTGAAAAATGTTGTGTGT
This sequence comes from Apoda limacodes, assembly GCA_946406115.1. Taxonomy (NCBI): domain Eukaryota; kingdom Metazoa; phylum Arthropoda; class Insecta; order Lepidoptera; family Limacodidae; genus Apoda; species Apoda limacodes. The sequence goes on from OX291540.1 coordinate 49,006,992, forward strand.
GCAAAAGAGAGGTTTGTGATAGAAAAGGATAGGTGTGGTTGTGAGAGAAGGTGCATCATGGAAGGTGTAAAGATGAAACACGTAAGTGACGCGGGCTTTAGTGATGCACACATCTGCTAAAATAATTTGTCGATGTAAAAATAAACTTATATAGTCACTTATTTTTTATTTTTTTTGAACAACTCAGTTATTTGATAATATTTAGAAAATATGTCTGCATTGTTAAACAATAGTACATTGTAGAATTTTTGTACGAATGCTGTACTGTCACATTATATTTAGAAGGCGGCACATAATTATTACCAATATTTAATTCTCGTAGTCTTTCATTAATGTTTGCCGGTGTCAGATACTTCCAAACTGTTACTGTGCCATAAATTTTACACGTATAAACAACAAATAATAAGATCTAATATAAGGATACTTAAGGTATACATTTTAAAATAATTAGTCAATCCTAAATTTTAAAGGCTACCTAGAAATGTAATTGGGACTTGGTAATTGGGGAATGTTTGAGCACACCTTACAATATTCTTTAAAGTGGGCATTTTTAATGGAATAAATTAAGCGAATGTCACATTGGGAGTTTAGATTAAATTTAACACATAGAGCATTACCTACTCGTTCTAACGAGATTATTTGTTTTAATTAAAAACCTTAATATAATGGACCGTATTTATTGTTTTAGAGGTCATACGTAGTTTGTATAAGATCAGCGATGTATTATTTATTTAACTTTAACTAATATAATTTAACTAATACTTAAAAAATAGTATTACATAACTTTGACGATACAAAACTGTTTATAAAAACCTAATTTGAATTAAAAGAAATACTATGACTATACTACATCTATTTACGAATCGTATTTAGCTAGGTGTAATACAATAAAGCTAATGTTACTTGATCCTTGCCTTCGTTTGACGTTTAATAAGTAACGCTTATCAAATATCTTGTAATGGTCAACAATATTTTATACATTTATTACTTTGTGTGCCGATGATTTATCACTGTATGTAGTGAATATAACCGTACACTTTGTATAGTCCCAATATCCCCGACATTAGTTTAATTAGTTTTTTGATATGCTCATGAAATCCTTTGTTTTGAATTCCATATGTATTGTACATATTGTATTATTATACAATACAATTTACGTATAATTGTAAATACGTAATATTTAGATAAGAATCGGGTTGTTTACTTATGAATGACAATGTTTATATTATATCGATAACGCAAGCAGGAACATGTCTAGGACAACACTAAAGGTCACGGCCTAAACGCCGCCGCCCGCTCGAAAACGGGTTCCGTGCGGATACATCCACGACGATGACTATATAATAATATCCTACTCGAACAAGAAAAATAAAGTGTCTGACAATGGGAATAAAAGCAACCTCACACTCTCTTTGAAAAGGTTTTGTGAAGCCATGGAAGTTGAAAGGCTGAGTGAATCAGTTCCCTTGCCTTTGACTAAGGTATGGAATAATAAAGTGAATTAAAAGAAAAAAAAAGCGGGCACATTGCATGGAATTTTGAAATGAGAAGGATAGCTCAGTGGTTTGAAAGAATGCCGGAATTTTCTAGTTTTTGTTTGTCGAATAGTTTTATTACGTCCATGTACTGACGAATTATTCATAGAAATGGAAATATTACCATCTAGAAAAAGTAATTTCTCATTTTTAGAATTCCGTATACCTAGTGGTGCCTGTCCGATTTTATTGGGCTATATATTTTAGACCGAAGTACTCGTTTGAAATAATAATAAAAAAGTAAAACTTTAAATTTGAACTCCATGCTTCATTCAAGGCACTGTTATTGTGTTCTATTGTTGCTTCCTTCCTTAAGGTGACAAACAAGCTTACAGTCACCTGATGGTAAGTGGTCACCGCCGCCTATGGACACCAGGAGAATCACTTGCCCATTGCCAGCCCTTTAAAAATCTAATCACTTCTTTTTTAAAAACACCATATTGAGTTGCCCTTAGAGAAAAGCATGGCAGGGAGCTCATTCCAAAACACAACACAAACACAAGCGTTTGCGGGACAAAGTACTCATACATTTTTATCATCTGCATAGCAATGTACAAGTATGTTGTCGATGGGCAACGTGTCTTTGATATGCGGCAGAAAAAGCGTAGAAGACCTCACAAAGCCTTGCAAAGCACCAGCATTTTCATTTCATAATTTCCATGCTATCAGAGCAACTACCATCAACTACGGTTCGTATAAGTCTGCCGGTCAAAAAGTTAGCCACTCATTTTCAAAAACTCTCGGGCAGTCCGTTAGATGGCAACATCCAGACCCTTCGCTATGTTTAGGCTGCATGCTAATGTTTCTTCCTTACTCTCAATGGCTAGTGCCCATTAGTGTGTAAGACACTTGAAGGCCACCAGTTGAGGTACCGCAATGAAAGCCATATTGACAGCCGCTGGCCGTGTTTTTCTAGGTATCTAAGATGTGTGTTGAGCACACACTCCATCACCTTGGACGGGAGAGAGGTAACAGCGACTGGCCCGTAATTAGGTAGATCTGATCTATCGATACTTTTAGGCACCGGGTGCACTCTGACAGTCTTCGAAATCGTCAAAAGCACGCTGTTTAAGCGCCACTGTTGGTATGCTGCCTGGCCTACTCGAATTATGAACGTAGGTCTATTGAAAGCAGCGCCCGCCGGACCTCGTTCAAATTCGAGTTTGTGGCAAAGAGACTACCCTTTCTTATTAGCACTATGAGCCAAAGTGATAGTAACGACGACAGGCAACTGTGTCCTGGTAAAAACTGTAATTTAAAACGATAATTTGTAAGAATAAAAACCGATCAAGAACATAAGATCTCGTGTTTTCTGTGGTGGTACAGAAACCTTTATAATACCATGATTATACAATTTGATTTATTTTGAAGAAATATTCGTAAATAAATCAGCATATTTGTTTTTCCAACGTTGCTAACTATAAATATGCCATCATATTTTCTTTAAACTCTGAACATGAGAGTTGTGTGGTAATCACGTCGGGGTGCACCAACGTGGAGCGGCGAGGTGTTATGCTTGGGGACCGCCGTGGTCTATTTAACTTGTGCTTCGGTTTATATATAGCGTGAACTCCCGAAGAAACTTAGATAGCGCGATGTAGGGCGCATGACGTTAGCTTTGCTTGTAGCGGTACCATATGATCCGCTACAAATTAACTATTAACAACTATCATGTTCATATCATCATGAAATTTGACGTTCATAGGTTAATTAGTTAATCTGAGGCCAAATCCAGCAATAAAATTAAACCATTTTTTACCAACCATAGAGACAAACAACAACTAGTTATATTTTTTTTCTCTTGTTAGTGGCAGATTATAGAACTATTTAACTGACATCAATTGAACCTACATAAAAATTAAAACATGCATTTATTCATAGTCACTAGCGACATCATTATCGTCGTATAACATTTAAATTTAAGTTTACTAACGTAAATAGTACGTAGGCGTATTTGGTGAAATGGATCGTTCTTTAAACCAAAGATAATGAACAGATCGATCTTTAAAAATTCTCAAGTATTCTAAACACAAATCGGCCCATTCGGTAGGCTGTGTAGGCGTAGATTGGTTTGTGTTAATTCCAAATATGAAAAATAGCGGAAACTGCATCTTTAAACGATCTTAATAAATTTAATACAATATTCTTATATTGTATTGATTAATAATAATGACACAATATTTTATAGACCATCGTCATTTTTAAACAAATAAAAAATGCATTTCTCATCCATCAATCACTCATGGCAGCCATGTTTTTTTTCCGATAGCCGGGAAAGCAAAACTTAGTTTTTCGCGCGTCAATATTCTTTTCATACAAAATTTTTGCACAGACTGCTAAATGGATTTCAATGAAATTGTTGTGATAAGGTATAATTATAAGACATGAAATGTCAATTAAACATATATAGATTTAAAAAAAATGCCATTAGACCTAATTATGTTTATTATAAAAAAAGATAACATTTAAAAGTAAGAAATAAAAGTGCATATACTTATAAAATTGCGGCCGAAACATACATCATTCATACATACACATACATCTTACTTACATCTTGAAAAAATGCCATTCGACAATACGTGGATGCTTTACTTAGGTATAATGTTGTTGTAATATTTTGGCAGTTGGGTTTTAAAATTTGACAATTATCTGGACTTTCTATAAAAATAACTCAAAAAATGACTCCTACGAAACAAATACAAGATAAATTTAACTCGTTATATGCTTTACTTAACATTCTAAATAAACCTACCTAATATGCTGTTTAAAGTAGGTTCCCGTTTTATCTTTTATTTAACGGAACTCTACAAATTAAGTTTTTATTTCAAAAAGAAGTCAAACGACATTTCCCTCAAGATGTAATAAAATGCGTAATAACGTGCAATAATTATGTCAATAAGCCTCATGAACATTATAATAAAAATGTTTATATTCTCGCTTACTTTGCCCGAGACCTGTCGGCCATTTTGAAAAAGTACTTTACACCGGTAATAACGAAATAAGGCAAAAAAGTTCTGTTTTATAAGTAGTAAAAACCAGCGCCCGAAAGAGATAAGAATGTGAAAATAATATAAAAAATATGATATTCGTGAAAAATAAAAATACACTTACCTACCATCGCTCTACACGGGTAGTGGCTGCGGCCACTGGATAAAGCATAGGGTTGGCACTCAGATGTACACAATTAACGATTACCTACATATAATACCTATAATAAAACTGTAAAAGAGTAGATTAAAATATTTTACCTGTCTTTCCGATTGAAATTTTTGTGTTTTTTGTAATTTCAATAACTTTACGCACAATTCTACTGTAATAACGGCGATCACTGAGAAGGATTTGTGGAGCATAAAGCTCTATTCAGTGATTAATACCAGCGTTAATCACATGATCTGCAGTAGCAGACTTATTTGTCTGGCAGTTCTTGATAGCTGAGATACGTTCCTTTCTGCTATTGAGCGTTTGGTCCGATTTATGCCCCAGAAATTCTCTCTACTGATCGCTATTATTACAGTAGAATTATGCGCGTAGCTATTAAAATGCGTACAAAACTCAAAAATTACAATAGAAGACGGATTCTAATTATCCTTGGCATGGAACCCAGTGGTTAATACTATTAAACCATGACATTCATTACAGAATAACTTATAGACGTTCAGATAATGTTCATGTCGTGTGCCGTGACATTGACTTGTGAATATAGCTTTTGGTTTTTAACAACATCGGATATGTGGGTAGTTTTAATACTGCTCGCTCCCAATGACTTACAACACCTTGCTGCAAACAATACACTGGCCGAAACGTCGAGATTCGAAAATAAATGTTTTGTTGTTATTTTAAGTTTAAAAAGGTCTATAGTAAGTATTTGTAAAATTTCACTGTGATACAATAACAGTCAATTAAGTTATTACAGCTTTCAGAACGGTAATCTTAGAAACATAAACCTATAAGAGGAAATCAAATACTTTAATAGCTGTCTTCCAATTAATAGTCCACTATGATTTACTATGTACAGATTACTCTTACACGTATTTACTAAATGATACACTACCAAGTTGATCTCTTCCATTGCTGATAATCAGGCGACGACTAAGCAAACAATGCATATCATGGAGATCAAGCAGGCACGAGCTGCTGACTATTGGCACACTTTATTGTATATTTTTTTGATAAAATAAACAATAACTTTCTCATTGTTTAAAGAAGTTAATATTTATCTATCACTTATATTTTCTATACATAATATACGTTCCTGCGTATCTACCTGTCGGGATACTGCCAAGCCTGAACCGTCGATATTTAATCCAAGGCATGTAGTTCTTTAGTTTAAGAGGTTACACGAAGAAAGGTATTTAGGAAATTCAAAAGTAATCATACAAGATATCAATTAAAAAAAAAAACAAATAATGGATTCAATGGAATTTTCTCCATTAGCGAGGTATTAATAAATCTCTGCTGAATATTACTGAGGCTGGAGTGTTTAACATTGGAACACTAAATTTGATACGTAGATACATGACATATATATCTAAATATTATTTACCATAAAATATTCATATATTCCAATTTACTCCTAAAATTGTTCATAAAGAACAAATGTATAAAAATGAAATATCTGACAGCCCTACGTTCATCTCGCATATCGCACAGTGTGAATGCTGTCGGCTCTGATATTCCGCAGCGCCGTCGACTCAACACAATGCACAAACTACGTATGGAAATCACGAAACGTACGGACTGCGGACTTTAAACACAGACTTTATTATTTATAAACCTCGGCCAGTGGTCAGGTGAATGAATGAATGAATGAAAGAATCAAATTTGCCGAGTGAAATGTTGTTTGCTTTGTTAGTTGGAAGTGTTTATGAAAATAGTGGTTTTATGTGTTGTTTTATGGTTAAATTTGTAGATAATTAATAGTATAATTTGCTATTGAATTATAATAAAAAGAAAAGCGTGATTTAATAAATAACTTCAAAATTTTAAATTTAAAGACATAATTAATAAATAGTGTAACGTCATTTTATTTTTTGTATTCTTCTCAGCAAACCTCATTTGATACTCATTTCATGATTGCAAATAAATTATAAATAATTTAATGTGACGTCATTTCATTTTCATAATCCTATTACTTGATACTGGATATTTAATACCTATGTCATGGGGGTGCATAAAAATAATTGGTCGGCCACGTTTGGTATTTTACCATATTGGATTTAAAATGACGTCACTTAGCTAGCCATATATTTTCATGTTACGGGGCTAACATAAGTGAAAGTGGCGCCCTCACTACATTTCTTAAATTTCCATTAAATACAAATTCATTTTCAAAAATGTGCTCAAATTAAAAGTTTTATGTACAAGTAAGCAATTTTTAGAAAGTTTTATTTGCTAGATATCATTGACAAGCAGGCTGGAAAGTTTCTAGCCTACACATGCATAATATATAGCGACTAAAACTTTCTAAAAATAGCTTACTTGTACTTTAAACTTTTAATTTGAGCTTTTTTTCAAAATTCCTTATGTGATGAATACAAATTGAAAAAATCTAATGGGGGCGCCACTTTCACTTATGTTAGCCCCTTAACTGAATGTTTCTTTAGCTCAATCGGCTGGGGACAATTGTTTTAAATTTCAGTAGCAAGGTTCTACCCACACTAACAAAACAACTTAAATAAAATCTTCCGGCTCTATCATCAGATCAGCGCCAGGGTACTATATTGTCACTTAAATTATATAAGCATACTAAATTTTAGCTCAATTGGACAGCGGGAATACATAATACTAAAGAGGCAATTTAAATAAAAGCTTGTAAAAAAAAATAGAAATATTACCATAATGTATTAACTACCACATCTCTATTACAGACAGACATGCATATTTTAAAGCTTCACAGGGTTATCACAATTACAAATTGAAAAAAATGTGTTAAAGTGATTCTAGTTTATGAGTCCCCGCGAGGTCCGCAAATTTAGTCGTGACCGGCTATAGTTTTTATTATTTTTATTTTATTTTATTTCTATTTTTTTTTATTTATTTTAAGTACACAAATTTTATGCATTCGATAATTAATAGGTTGTTTTATTTATTTCTTATTTAATCATATTTTTATTTTGATTGGGGTCACAGAGACCCTTTGTGACGATTTTGGGATTTTTAGTCCCAAACCAAGTAAAACTCGTACTATAGCTACCAAACAACGGATATAGCTACTTACATACTTTATTTGTAAAAATTCACTTAATTATACATAGATAACACCCACTCAAGACAAACACAAAATGTTTATCACATAAACATTTGTCTAGTGCGGGGATCGAACCTGCACCCCTCGGATCAACTTTCGCCGGGTTACAGAGGGACGGCAGCGGAACAACGTTCGCCGGGACGGCTAGTATAGTATATGAAAGCGTAAGTCGCCTATATATCAGCCAAATGAACTGATGATTTTATTTGAAAAGCCTATGTCTGGCCTACTGAGGACATTAAAACTAATTATAAATGCTAGTTAGTTTAAAAAACTAAAATCACACTAACTCAATATTGTTTCAACATGATTTTGTATGCACGTGAGTAAAATCTATAGATTTTTATTCTTCCCTTTTATTACTTTTACTAAGTCTGATGTATTCAACTCGGTAAATAGTCAAATCGGTCCAAATTCGTGGGTTTTACTAGTAAACTTTGAAGATTTCCACTATTTACCTCGTGGACGCATTATCATAACCTCGTCAAATGTAATGCATCGTCATTGTTAAACCAAACAAAATGAACCCAAGCTCTAGGGGTTATCTAAAAGCCATTGAAGAGTTTCAGTATACTGCTCAACCTTACTTGCTCATTATCTAAAAAGAAATTTAAAAACAAAGTCTATGTAAATCTGGTATCACCTAGGTGATAAGCAAGTCATTGACAGCAACCTAGAACACAGGTGTTCAAAGAGAACATCGACCTGATAGTTTTTATTACCAGGTGTCACGACTGCCGGGTTCTCTGCAAAATTTTGCTTAAAACTATTTGAAATAACAGATGTGGGGCATAAAATTTAAATAATGTAAATACATATGTTTTATTAAAATTCAAACCTAGGCGCACAATCAATTAGAATATGCTTACAATGAATTATTGTACAGTTTTAAATGTGACTTACGAGTAAGAAGAAAAGCATGAAACAATATATATCAATGCAAAGCCAAACAAAAAAAATAATTTTAGAATTTTTTTGGAGTATTCTTTTATTTAATTTCGTAATACTCACAATAAATTACTTGTCGATCTATCTGTATTATCTATTTGTTCATCGAAGTCAACCAACTTCTTTTGATATAATCAGCACCTTTTTCTGCAATCATTATAACAGGTGCCATTGTATTTCCACTAACAATTTTAGGCATTACACTGGCATCTATTACTCTTATATTATTTACGTGTTTTAATTTCAAATTTGGTTCAACTACAGAAGTATTGTCATCTTTTCTACCCATTTTGCATGTACCTACTGCGTGATATAATGTACCAGTTAGATGTCTAGCAACACATTTAAGAAAATCATCAGTAGACTTATCAATATCTTTACATCCTTCAATTTCAATCCAATGAAGTTTTAAATTAAATTTCTTGAACGCGTTTGTGTTTTCTAGATTTAAAGCTAATTTCATACCATTTACTAAAGTCAATAGGTCTTTATCGACATCTAAGTAATTTGCATCAATCAAAGGTTCACGAATATTATTTTTATTAAATTTTATATTACCTTTGGATTCGGGCTGAATGACAGTGACATATGCAATTATGATCAAATGTTCTTTGTTTAATTCATTGAACGAGTTATAGAATTGTTTAGATAATTTATGTTGGCCAAAAATATCAACAAAGTTAGATTGATTTGGATAAACAACAATGAAATGATTTTGAATGTCAGGTGTATTTGCTTTGGGGTCTGTAGTATTGATAAAAGAAATTACTCTTTGAGGTCGTAAATCTGATAGGGGACCCTTCTGTTTCGTTACGTATTCAATATAGCTTTTAAAAATATTTGACAAGGTGTTAGAACTGTCATTACTTTTAGTTTTAAAAAATATTGGAGCATAAATGTGGTCTTGCAAATAATTACCAACGGGTAAATCTACTATGGTTGACCTATCTGAATTATTTTCAGTTTGACTTTTGGGCCCTACCCCGGAATTAATTAAAATATTTGGGGTATTTATAGTACCAGCTGAAATAATAATTTCTTTTTTAGCAAATATCTTAGTACGTGTTCCATTTTTTAAAATCAAAGATACACCGATTGCAGTTTTGTTTTGAAACAAAATTTTATCAACATACACATTTGTGAGTACATCTAAATTTATTCTATCTTTGATGGGTTTCAAAAATGCATTAGCTGTGCTTCCTCTTCTCCCATTTTCCATGGTTGTAAATGCTCTGCCTACTCCTATTTGATTATCCCCGTTAAAGTCATCTGTCAAAGGAATTCCTAGCTCCTGACTAGCATTTAGCAATATTTGCTCTACAGGATGGTCATTTTCATTGAATTCGACATTTAGGTAGCCTCCTTTACCATGAAATTTTACGTCTACAACAGTTTTATTTACAGCGATGTTCTCGCTCTTCTTGAAATAAGGTAGTACATTATCGTAACTCCAGTCGTCGTGAATGTATTGCCAGCTATCGTAATCCAATTTGTTTCCACGAATGTAGTACATGCCATTGATACTGCTCGTTCCTCCTAAAACTTTTCCTCTTGGCCAGAAGCATCGTTGTTCTTTATAATTAAGACAAGCGTTACTCTGGGGTTGTGTTCGGAAATTCCAATCTTCCTCGGTACCATAGTTGTTTATGAACAGTTGTGGTATCTGAAATTTAATTTTGTTTAAGTGGGTATTTCTTCTAAGTTTTTTAATATATGAAAGGTTTTTATAATAGTGTTGATTAGTTACGTCTAGGCTTATTAAATAAAAACAAAAAAATGTTTCCTAGTGCAAAGATACGAAAAAATGAACTTTGAATAAATCACACAGCAAATGAGTGAATCAACTTTTAAACCGCCACTTTTGCACAATGGTGTAAGAAAATATTTCTCAAGAAAAATCATAGAATATAACAATTTTATCAGATGACAAAGATTTTCATTTTGCCGATACTACGAAGTAATGTTTTTTACAAGTGAAATTCAAGATTTGGTTTGTAATTCAAATTTAGGTATACAATTACTTTGAAGTTTTACGTTTTCAATGTTTTAGTGCCAGTTCTATGATAAGAGACAAGGATTTTTATAAGCTCAATTATTTTTGTCTACTGCGTTTCCGTAAAATGCGAAATAAATTTTAAAAGTTTAGGAACAGACACATTAGTCGTTACCTTAAAATCTAAAGCGAGTTTAGTAATATTGAAGCATTAAATTGTGATATTATGTTAGCAGTTGTCTACTAAAACATTATAATGTCGGAGACAATATTGCTGCGATTTATAAGTTGAATGACACAAATACTACTTTTTTTATTATAGTTAAAAAGCATTAAAATTTAGAAATATGCAATCGCAAATTAATTAATACAATAATAATAATAATACTTGATTTTTAAAAAATCTTACTTTGACATTTTTACGATAAAAGTAAACACTTAAATGAAAATATAGAAATATAAAATCGAGAAATCGGTTTCACTTCCATTACTAGATAAAAAAAAAAGTTTATTTTTTCAATAAGTGCTAGTTATTTGTTACATTAAGAAGTGATTAATCTTAATGTTACTTCAATAAACTTAAAGACATCGAAGACAAACAAACGTACAAAACTTAAGTGTTAACATATAGATAACATCTTATTATAATAACTCTTTTACATGAATAATTAACAATATCGACAGACATATTAATAAAATATTTATTTAAATTATAATCATTATTGAAAGCCGTACGCGTTGAGAATTTGAGATATCGACGGCGACCATCTTTTTTAACGATTAAAAACTCGTGCCATTCAATAACTGAGGTGCATTTGGAATTGATTGCATACTTAATTGTACTATTGAAATAATTTTGGGATTTCGTCAATAAAATGTATAAGAATTAAAACGCAGACGACAATAGATATAAAAATACTTCATTTGTGCATTCATATAACGGTTTATAGGGTTGCGTACCTCAAGAAGAAAAACGGAACCCATGTGAGTTAATTTTATTGTTACTTTGACTTGTGGTTTGTTTGTAAAAACCTTTTTCTCAGATGCAGTGAAGGTATCAAATTAAAATTAATATCACATAGCTATATTGCTCAGACATATTTTGGTTTACAATTATAGATCAACGATTTCACATAGATCTCATTGGAATTTATTTGCACAAAACAGTTTTTATTTTGTCTAATTCCAATGGACTTGTAGCCTTAATGGTACTAAGCGATTGCGAAAAAGTAATGGAATTCATGGCTGCTTATATAAATAGGTACCTACTTCAGTGCCGAGAGTTGGGTTTCCTCCAGCTTCTAAAAGAAGCACCTTCCATTCCGGTACTTCTGTCAGACGATTAGCAATTACAGAACCTGCTGTACCAGCCCCCACAATTATGAAGTCGTAAGTTGTGTCTGAAATCAAACAACTTTTTCACCATATACTTTAACACTACATACGTTTAGGTCACGCAGGGGGACAGGTGGTTAGTGAAAAGTGGCTGCCTTTCACATTATTATGTTTTGCCTAGCCGCTGGTGACCCCTTCGGGGGATTGACGCCTTGACAATATATTTGTCCATTGTGTGGAGTTTCTTCGGATAGGTCTTCAAAAATGCATTGGACATTTTCAAATAACTTCCTCTCTAAGTTATATACTATGCGAGCTTTTTATTAGCTTCGTAAGTTGAAAAATTTGTGAGTGACCTTAAACCACGTGTTCTAAACATCTAAGAAACACCTGATACTATACTATAATTTTATAAGTACTTTCAAAGAAAATTGTTATGAAAAAACTGACTAAATATACATATTTTTTCAGATATTCTCTATTTTATTCTATGTAACCCTAACTTAATGAGTGTACGACCCGCACTTGGCCGACTTTTTTTAGAAGAATAAGCATAGACTCTAATCTTGTCCATAATGTACAAACATGCGATCTTAGTTTTTTCACCTCGGCCACCTGCAAGCAATAAAACTGAATTAATTTCATCAAATCTAGTCCGAGTAAAATTTAAGCATTTAGATAGATAAATACTTAGCATGATGTATAAAAAAACCTATGTCTACCCAGGTGTTCAAACAGGTATGAACATACTTGAACTTACCTAGTTTTTTTTTAGGTACATACCTGTGTTGTTAATAAGTTAATAACAAATAATTAATTGATTGAAATAAGTTAGAGCGGTCTTCTACAACGAATAATAGTTTTAATTTTAGCAATCATTTTTAGGGTGCCAAACAATCTTCAAACCTGCATTGAAAAATAGTATGAACTTTAAAATATAACAACAATTAGATAATATAAAAACTTTTTAACAAAAATGACCACAGGTTTTTAAAAAGGAGCACTTAACTTCTAACTGTAATTCAGATCAGATTTTTGGAAGTAAGTAATTTTTTTTTACCTTTTGTAGTGCATGTTTTTGAAGCCGGTTGTTTTTTTTTGTAATTTTTTTTTTATTTTTTCTTTTGAGTGACGAATTGGTTTCTTTTCTCGAACACTAAAAACATTGATACTCGTAACAAAACTTTATACAATCATCAACATAAAAGGCGTTTCACCAGTTCTAAATTAACACCAATTACTTCAATTACTGACCTAGCCTGACGTTGCTTACCTTTTTATATCGTTTCCAATAAACAAATGTGTAACTGTTTCTCTTACTAATCTAGTTACTCTATCGTAAAAACAGTAACACATACAAGCTTTAATCTTGCAGTAATTATAATGTGTAAAGTGAGACAACAAATAATATAAACCGGCCAAGTGTGAGACGGGAGATACCGGTTTTTTTTAACATATTTTTTTTGCCTTGTATATTATGTTTTAATGATTATGTTATTATATAAGTGATTTGTGTCTACAATTATTTTTATTTCTTTTGTGCACTTGTTTTGTATTATTTGTAATATTATCAGTGAACGGATGCCAAATAAATGTATATCTTTATCTAAATAATATATTATGAGAATTACTTGCAACTCTAGCTAATTTCGTAGGCGTGGTCTCCCCAAACAAATCAGGGGTCAGCAAACATTGAGCGGCAAGAAACGCTTGGAATGCGCTGAATAACGCTGGCCCAGCAGTTTGGTACCCCTGCGATATGGTTGATGTTAAATGAGGACAGCATGACCATGACATTTTGATATTTTCTGCAATAAGATATTTTTTTTCAAGTAAAAAAAAAATTGCGAATAAAAGTATTTAGTGTAAAACTAACTTAAAGTGGAAAACTTATCGATTGTGAGTTTGACTCGTAAGCTTTCGGTGTCTTCATTCATTAATAGTTCCCATACTTGCTTCTAAAAAGTACACCGTTGATTTGTTGGAAATAGAACATGCGACCTTTTGCTTGTGTGCCGATTCATTTTTTAAATAACCAAGATAATCTATAGTGATATACAGAGAAATAGCCGGACGAAGGTCGAAAAATTTTTAACTGCAGTATAATTTTTTACTTATAGTCTTTTCTTTCGAAACCTTGCTATTCGAAATAAACACCGTAAATAGTTCACAAATTACAGAATTATGCGCGTTAACGGACATATGTTTCTTTCGGAGTCGGTGAAGTCTTTTAAAATAAGTACCTTTTGCATATTAATTTAATTACTTTTAAAGAGTTGATGACAAGACGAACTAGGCTCGTTTTATTACGATCGGTTGAATTACAATAATGTTTCTACACAATTTAAAATGTAAATTGAGTTAAATTGCAATTTATTAGTTGGTTTTTTGTTCGTCTGCGCCATAGAATTTGTAATATTGCCATAGAACGGTGCCGACTCAATTTTAGATAAATACAGCGTTGTTGATTAAGATAATGGTAGATCCAATAAACAGTTTTTTTTTAATATTTAGCCAAGTGCGTATCGTAGGTATGTCAAAAACTTGTAACTTGTAGATAAAGCGATTTCGTTCAAAATTATTTTCTTTGTAATGTAAGCGTTAATAAAGTTTTAAACGGGTGTAAAAAAAATCAACTTTGGATACTAATAACTCGCAAAGTATGCAGGCACCTGAGATATTTAATAATTTTATTTATTTATTTAATTTAAGAATTAGCAACTTACATTTAAGTACCTAATTTATTGTTAGGCAAGTATTCTTTAGTGCATTTTTAGGCCCTATACATAAACAACCCACAAAATGAAATGCGCTTAAAAAAAGTCACCCCCACTTTAATCAATTTCAGTGCAGGTATGAACTGCAGGTATGCAGGGTAACCTCACCCTTAAAAATGTATGGACACCCTCATATGAAACATTAGAATCGATGCAAAAACGGCGGAATTATAAGGAATCCTTATTTATAGTTTTGTCATGATATGCTTCTCTGGATTGTTGCCTCAGCCGTTGTTTATTCTCACTGTAGAGACACAGCCCTCTTGTTGAAGAAACAAAGCCTAGGCCATTGTCCACCGCGAATTAGCGGACGTTGTCGAGCTGGTGGCCACTCGACTGACAGAGTTGGCAAGCCAAATTAGCCATCTGACTTGACCTAACGTCTGCAGTCGAATTATGTGAACGGTCAGAAGTGACGGTTTTTTAAACATTTGTCATGAAGCACGGGGGAGTTCAAAACGACACCTGGCGGCCACCCATTCAATTGACTGACAACGCCCGACGTCGCTTAAGCTTTTATATTCCTTCCGATAAACGAATTTTACTGGGACACGAACGAGCTACTCATGGGCTATTTGTCCCGAATGGCCAAAAAAAGTGGGACAAACCATCTAAAACTAAACAAACAAACCTTTGTTAAGTTTGGCCTTGTGCTCTTAACATACATACAACAAAATATACACATTCATAATAAATAAAAATAATGATATTCCATCATTGTATAACAACCATCACAACCGACTCGTGTGGATTTACAGCAGTTGATTCTTACTAGGGTGACCATTACTACCATAAGTCTAAGGATTGTCATGTGTAACTTTTTATACAACGTGAATAGAATAGGGATACTAAGCCAGCATCACCAAAAAGCCTTTAGCCAAGGCAAAATTAGCAAATGGTTATTGTATATATTTAAATAATTACGGATATCTACTAATATTTATACGAATATAAACTTTGTATAAATACAGCCAACGTTACCGGTACCTTACTCGACGTTGTTCAAGATTATGTCTGCTTTGGACTAACAATGCCTCTGGGATGGAATAACATTGAAAGGAAGCCGATAGAAGGATCCAGCTAAGGTGGGCAGCATTTGGAAAGCTTAATCAAGTCTTCGCGTCGCTTATACCGTAGAATCTAAGACGATAGACTTTTACCCGTAGGTCCCACTACGTTACATTAACAGTGGGGCTAGTCCACCGGTTCAAATTCGCACAGGGGGTCAAAAAGCGAGCTATGCTCGGAGTGTCTCTGAGGGATCAAATCCACAATAAGCTCACAGAATTATCAAGCTGAAGTCGCAGTGCGCTGATCACGGCTGTCGGAGGACCAACAGGCGTGTACTAAAGTTGAAACCGCGTACGAATAGGCAACACGTGCGACGCCCTCTAAACCGGTGAACCGACGACCATAATAGGGGGGCCGGTGGTGGCTGGATGCAGTAGGCAGAGGATCGGGAGAAATTGTGAGCAGTGAGTGGACCGATACAAGCGATACTGATATGATGATAATAATGATGATGGTAAAAAACTAGTCAAGCTTGCGCTCCGAGGGTTCTATGTAGATAGTTCTTTATCATGAAATCAAGTCTCACAGGTTTAAGATCAGTTTTTGGATTTTTATATTTGTGATGTCATTTGCTTCTTGCAAAATTTCATGACTCTATGTTAAAAGTTTAAAAATATTTGTGTTACAATATGCCACCAAAATGATCGTATTTTGGGCATATTTCTGTATTGCATTGACTTAAAAGCTTGGTTTGTATTACAACTTGTAGACCGTAGACCTTAGTATTTAATTTTAATTTCAACTTAATACTGTCTCGCCTTGCTGAGAAAAAGGGCCTTAACATACAGACAGACAGTCGTACAACGAAGTGATCCTATAAGCCTTTTTTGCTTTTGAGGTACCAAACGAAAAAGGAAGTAAAAACCTGAAATCAGAATGTTGTGATGCTGGCTTAGTAGTACCTCTATTTTGCTACACGGTGTATACTAGTGCAGTCGTATAAAACATATAAACAAGAAAATATCACTAGAAGTTCGACATACTTCTGGTTTTTATAACAAAACTTAACTTTTAATAACGTAGGGCGTAACATAGTGTCCAGAAATTATTTATTTACGAAATTAAAGGTCAACGTCGTTATTTAAAGGAATACAGAATTTAAATACCATTTATTCAAAACACCTGTGTTACAAATTCAAGTTTTACGTTTAGGTTTTTCGAATACATTACACTAATTTATTAGTAAATGTAAACACATTTTTATATCGATGGCAAAAGAATCTAAAGTCGGTTTCGATTTTAATTTATATTGTTTGAATAAGTTTTTAAAGATGAGAAAATACATTATTATTTTTTTGTTTAGCGCTTGTAACCTGTGCTCTTTGTTTTTCTTTTTGTTACATTTGAATAGTATAAATTATCACTTTCACACAGATCACTTATAGTCTATATTTTAATATTCTTAGACATTACACGTAGCGCCACTTCGTCTTAAACTAAGCGAAGCTTGTTCATACATCAACACACTCATAATTGAAAACACCTAAACTCAAGAAAAACACAAATGTTCAACTCATGAATGCTTTGTATTGTGCGGAGATCGAACTTGCTAATTGAACTAATAGGTAAGAAGTTTTTATAATGAAAACTACCAACAAATTTAATTTTCATTATAAAAACTTCAGAAGTCTAAACTACGGATTGTCCCGGATAACTCTGGACGTATGGTAACTTTTCGCTCCAAGTGAACACAATACAGGAATACGCTGGTTATGCAAATGCCGGGAAGATACTGCGGAATTCTGGTGCCGGGATTTCATTTGTCGGGATTTAGTAGTCCCAGAATGGAGCTACGGGATTTTTAACGCCTGTGTTTCTTGCCAATTTCATTCATGCGTGATTTTAACGAATATGATTTTTTTCATTTACGTTTGAGAAGAGTGTGAATAGTGAAGCAGTGACATTGAAGTAGATTTTCTCATTCATTACTTGTTTTTGTTTAACTTGGTTTTTACTATATTTTATATAAACACGTGGGTGTTGAAAGATGAAGGTTTAAGAATTTTGTTATAAAAGTCAGCTAATACTATCCAAAAAGCTTTATGCAAACCAACATAAACATTATTGGAATTCCTGTTATTATGACTTCAAAATATATGGCTTATTGAATTTAAACTACAATTTTTTTCCAGACAAACACAAATAATAGTTTTAGAGAAATTAGTTAAAAACCGATAACATATACGCTCTCTTAATCAATAGGTTTATTATTCAGTTAAAGATAACTCTTCCTAGAGTTTTTCTTTTTCTAATTTCTATTCTTGCCACTTATACGTCTTCAGCATACAAACCTATATACGATACATACAGTATGTTCTAAAAATAAAACTCAGGTTAATAACCGTAACACCTGACGAAAATTACAAGCGACTCATTAACTATGAAAAAATCAGAATAAAGTCACAATAAAATCATTTATCAGAATTTCCACACATCAAGATTATCGACAAAAACTGGTTTTTTTTTTTATTTTTTTAGCATTTATTAAAAATATATCGCCATGAACACCTGGTTAAATTGTATCTTTAGAATAAATATTGTCTAATGTAACACCTGACTAACCTGACACGCCTGGACACTGTACGAGTATGACCCTCGTCTTGATAAGTGACCAATTGTATGCATAGCATCAGAGACAATGGTTAGCTTACATACTAAACGACAGAGAAAGACTTTCATTTTAATTAGGACTATTTGCAACTCGATTTAGCCTGTATGAGATTGCTTATGGCATTATCGGTTTGATTTGACGTTGAGAAGACCATGCATTTTGTAAGTCTTTATCACAGTCACGTAAGCCATTGAAATAAGGTATTACCTCAAAATAAATATATAAAAAACCTTTTTTGCAAGATAAGTTTTAAAATTTTCGCGTTCCATTACTTATTTAAAAATTAAACGGGATAAACACGTCGTTATTTAACAAAACCTTTTGCAAGAATTTTATAAGTAACTAGCTGATCGGGCAGACGTTTTCCTGCCTACTACCAACTGCAGCGCCATCTTCCGGGCTAATTTGTCAATCTAAACGATTCAGAACGCTACCCAAACGCATACAAAAAAAATCATTTAAATAGGTCCAGCCGTTTAGGAGGAGTACAGTGACATACACACATACAGTAGAATTACATATATATATATAAAGATAAATAATTGCATTACAAGCTATAGTACTCGTAGCATTTGGGTGAGTTAAGTGTTAAGGGGTATGTTGCTATTTAATAACAATATTGGACCTAGTTAGACGCTCTATGAGCTGTTTGAAAATTCTGACAGTCGTGTGACCACTAGCTCGACAAACGTTCGCTAAAAAAAGCAAATACATTTGTATATACAGTGCTATAGCATTATAACTTTACTATTGGTATACAGAAGCATGACGATTTATGATTTTGTGTGTCGAAACCACGTCTTTGATACCGTTGTTGGTAATAAAAATGTCACTGTTACAGTATGTTTTGTTTGTATTTTAATTAACTAAATACTTACTTAAAATACAAATATCGCATATTCGAATCAAATAAAAAGAAACAAACGACATTTTACGCCATCATGAAATGGCTCAAAAAATTTTTAGGACCCATTCTTGGTCTTCGGTTGTACTTATTTAAGTAGAAATTTAATAAACTCTAAATTTATCATTAAAACCGAAGTCCAATAATGGGCCCTAAAAATTTCTGAGCCATTTCATGATGGCGTAAAATGACGTTTGCTTCTTTTTTATTTGATTTGAATATACTTGTTAGGGTTGCGTAGCCAAATGACAAAAACCAAAACCCTTATAAATTCGTTATATTAGTCCGTATATCACAGCCTTATAATTTTACCATTGCGTAATTAATGAAATTTTAGCTATGGCTCTTATAAACTGCCATACAGATTTGTTATGCAAATTAGGTTTTTTTTTAAGGGTAGCGTGAAAAATCCCCCTTACGACATACAACACGCACTTCACTGGTATTTTTAAATTAAACTGTAATTTCATTCACTTCGCAGTCTTTCACTACCGTTCAATGCATACATGACCTTTATAATTAGGTACTGAACCACTTACTTTATCGAGACATTTTGTTTTTTATGCAAGAAGTAATAAAGTTGAAACTTCTTGCTTTATTTGAATTACTCACGTATATGTATCATCAATAAATATGAGCGCCGTACCAAATACACTATGTAGTGGTTTAAACCGGTAAAGATCAGGTTTGTAAAAAGGTTCTTCTCAGAGGCAATATATAAAAACAATATAGGTACTTACCTACTTTTTAGCAGTCGGGTAGAATAGAAGTATTAGAACAACATCGTATAGGTAATCTATTTTCTCCTGGTGTGTACCAGGGCTAAAAACAACACTGTCAGGATCACAAAGGCCACAGTATAACAATTTTTACAGAAATGACAAATTGCAGGCAAAATGTTTTAGTGGCCTGAGCCCACAATAATGCCAGACCACCTTTTGTTTCTTACCTTGTAATATGAGGCAAAGCCCTCACAAGTAAACTTGCCCTTACGTTATGAATTCACCCCTTATGAAAAGTATGTATCCATTATACAAAGACATTCTGTGAAGATCGGCCAGATTAATAAAAAAATAGGGCATTTCATCTACTTTACTCTACTAGTTAATCTAGCCTAGTCCCGTAGTATTTTTGCTTAGTATATTGTTACTGTTAAAAAAAAAATTGTATAAAGTCTATTCTAATTTTTTTTAAATTAACAAAATGCAGGGTTAAAAACGGGAACATGACACAAAATATACAATTATAAGACAAAGTCACTTGAAAACATGAAATACATCTTTAACTATTTGGATACGGAACTTTATCGTTTTTGGTTTCAAAAATGAAAAAGAAAAAGATGAAGAACAAGAAAAATACGGATATGAAATTTTGGTTGGGGTTTTTCAATTATTAACAAAATAATAACCAAAATTCAAAATCATTTGTTTTCTTATTAGGCCTTAGAAAGACACTTTACACGTCAAACATTTAATTGCAAAAAATAGAAAATATCAAACTATGTAATTCAATATACATAACATAAAAAATAACTCATTTTTACAAGACGAAAATTTATTTTCAGAATTAAAAATCTCATAAGGACTACAGTATGGGGTTCTTCAAGAAAGAAGTTATTAGATTTTTAAAGGGTCGGCAATGCGCAGTTGATACGTATTGTATGTAATTTATTTACATATCATAAAGAATAAATCAATTTTGCAAGAAAAAAAAAAGGTCAAAATACTACTAGGACTACCCTTACAGAAAACCTTGGCAGGGAGCCCATTCCACAACCCAAGCGTTCGCGGGAAGAAACCGCACTGTACGCGACCATTTCGGTTCTAAAGTGTGAGAATGAATTCCCTGCCGACGGCGAGCGGTGCGATGGTAGAAAGTAACCGTGGGCATTATATACATATATATACTAAATTCAATTAATAAAATGATATGTCAAAATAAAAGAAAAAGTAAAATTAATTGTCTAAATCGTGATAGGTACTTAAAAATCACACAAACATATAAATGTTATTGACTCTCTAAAGATATTTGTTTATTAAATGATAGATTTAAATTTGTGGAAAGGCAAGTTCATGGTGGTCTCTAGAACTTCTTAAAAACAGTACACAGAAACGTAAGGCAAAAATTGATTCTATATCCACTGCATACCACAAGATACATATGACATAATGCTGTCAAATTAACTTAAATAAAATACTTAGTTTCTATATCAGTACATTGCCTGAATCTTATGACACCAAATGCAACTGAGCTAAGATACCCAGCAAGTGCAGATGATGTGTATTCCATTTATGTTTGGAATCTTACCATCCATGTACAGTTGATTCTACGAAATCGAAAGTCTCCATTTAAGCTAATTTTAGTTTTAAGGGCTTAATTTAGTTTTGATGTCTCAAACATTAGGCAACGTAAATTTGATTAACTTTGTATTTAAAAATTAAGCAAAAGATTGTTTACTGCAAACCAAATAAGGACTCTGACAGGGCATCAGTGAAATCATTATAGCATAGTTTTTTTCCCTATGAACATTAAATATCAAGGATGTGATATCAGCAAACAAAACGACATGACAACATTTTTAAGCAAAATGAGGCAAATCGTTAATTTATATTATGAACAAAACTACTTATGTCCTAAAATAGATCCTTGCGGAACTCCTATCTGCTGATCCTGGTGATTTTGTTTCTTTTATGTCAACTGTGTAATCTGCAACTTAGGTAAGATGATATAAGATCAAGTGCAGATTCTTTTGTGCCATAATGTTCTAATCTTTGAATAAGAATCTAGTGTTCAATCCATGAAATTTTATCATAATCATAAGTATATATGTATATATGTTTATAGCTATATCAAATGACCACGTAACAATGGAAACAAACATTTGCAGTGATTTATGGAGGCAGCGCTCGGTGTTGCCGTGTTATGAAAACATTTAATTATTCGCCGCAGTCAAGCCTAGTCACCGTGCAGATTCATGTGTTGCCAGCTCGAAAGATGGCGAAAATTTCCCTCCTTAATTTTAACAAATTTTGACGTATTCGTAAATGAGAAAAGTTGATGATACTTCAATCTTTATTGAGAGGTTGGGGAGGGATATTAACAGATTTATGAGAAAAGTACAAAAATAATGAATTAGTTACATACTTACGTAGATACATAATATAATATTTACTTACTTCAATTCTTCAAGTCCGCAATTTTTTTAACTTTTCACTGAAATTTAATGTCGTATGTACTGTTTAGAGTTTCGTAGTCGAAAAAGTAATGCATTTAGTAGCTTTAGCCACCATGCCTGTCCGTCTGTATGTTATAGTAATTTTTAATAGGTATACAGACAGGCGCGGATGGCGGCTTTATTTTATAGTACAATATATAAGAGATATCTATGTCGCAGCCAGATGGTTAAATAAGCCAGTTAATTTGGCGCCTATGCAAATCGTTAAGTATGAAAAAGACATTATCATATAACTAACCAAATTATTTTATGAAACTTGACTGAAAAACTCTTCTCGCTTTGCACGCTCCGCATCTACGTTAACACAAGATAAACTTAATTCTACCCAACATAATTGACTTATAAAGTACGATTTCTGTTCCTTTCTCTTCCATACTTGACTATCTGCCTTGGCGTCTAATTAACTGGCTAATTTAATCAGATGGCTGCGACATCTACATATCGATATTTATTATTATAATATTTATTAGTACTTAACCTACCTTACTTACTCACCTACCGGCTTATTTTTTGTTACAGGTGACCTTGATTTTTGGAGTGAATCGCGCTTGAATATATATGCATCGTTTACCTAACTACGGCCTTCTTCTATCCTAATGTCGGATCGTAAAAAGGGCAATATATCAATAGAAATTATTTATTTGTGTTGAAACCTTACCATGCATAACTTTAATTCTTTATAATACCTTTTAAAATAGAAATCGTATTAGGTTATATATGTATTCTTGTTTTTCTTATTATTTGAAAATAGACCAATAATAAATAAAATAAAATAAATTGTTGAAATTTCCAACTAGTTACAGTTTTAGTGTGATAAACAGCATTGTGTTTTACAGCAAAAAAATATAAACACACTGTTCTACACAGTTACATGAATAGACTTATTTAGTATTTTAACATACTGTATTTCTGGTCGAGCAGCCTAATTTCGGCCGTGATTTTTATAGTCTATTAAAAAAGTATAACTAACATTTTGAGGCGGCCGAACTTTGGTTATTCAATTAACGGTTTAAAAGCCCTAACTTAAGAAACTAATAAATCCATTAAAATTTAACATTGCTATTTAACTGTCCGGAATCAGTAAGAAAACTATTGTAAGCTATTGGTGGACAAAAAAAACATATTTCCAGAGTGGTATCCGTTGACGTTTTTTGCCAAATTAGAATTGCACTGTGCTGCCCCTCGCCGGCTTGACAAAATCTTTATCATTACCTTTCATTTCATCATTCTATCAGTTGTTGATAAAGTTAAGTACTGGCCGCTTGGCCTTTTTGACTCGGTTCAACGACGGGCTGTGAGAATTGTCAACGATTCCAAACTCACTTGCGGTATCGAGCCCTTAAGTCTTAGGAGAGACTTTGTCTCCCTGTGGGTGTTCTACCGCTTGTACAATGGGTCAAGAAAGAAGTTATTAGTTTGCTGGAGGGTCGGCAACGCGCGTGAAACCCCTGGTGTTGCAAGCGTCCATAGGCTACGGTGACCGCTTACCATCAGGCGGACCGTAAGCTTGTTTGCCTCGTTAGTGGGATAAAAAAAAAGTACTAATAATTTTAAAAATCGTGTTCACTGCCTACTGATTGACTGAAGACATTAAAGGTTATGCTAAAGATTATGTAATGCGTCACTGAATTATAATTTAAATGTAACATTGGCGGTATCTTTATGTCGTACGCTCGAGTGGTATAGTGTATAGAAGCCGACGCGACGGCAGCAGTGCAATTTTATCACTAATTTGGCGGAAAATGTCAACGGATACCACTCTGGAAATATGTTTTTTTGACCATAAATAGCTTGCAATAGTTTTCTTACTGCTTCCGGACAGTAAAATAGCAATGTTATGGAATTTTTATTTTATTTTAGTTATTTACTTTAATTTGTTACTTAGAAATAACGAGGCCCATGATAGGATTCTTATTTTATTACAAAACCCTAATGTTGCCCTGCAGCCGAGACAAGGGGGATGACAGCAATTTTATAATTTATTAGTATCCTAAGTAAGGGCTCTTATAGTTTATAAGGCGTTCCATACCCGTTAATTGAATAACCAAAGTTCAGCCGCCTTTTAATGTTAGTTATACTATTTTATTAGACTATAAAAATGACAGCCGACATTAGGCTACTAAAATTATAAAATATACTATATTATTGAAAAAATTAAAATATTTATGTATTCATGTTGTATGTATTTATTTACTATACCCAAAGGTTGTCTAGAAGAGATCGCTTATCAGCGATAAGACTGCATAAATAGTGATTTTCTTATGTTTTTTTGGATTAAGTATATTACCACTACTACTACTAAATACCTACTTTGTCTAAAATTTTATGCTTTTAATTTTGCAAATGTATTTAAATTAACCATCGTAAAAAACAAAAAATTTACTGTAGGAGTACTACTACAAGCCTAAGAATGTTATAAGAAGTGTACCTGGTGAACTGTTGGCTGTCGTAGACTTTGACTCGTCGTTACAATCAAACTGCTGTATGTAGCGCTCCGTATTGCTATTTTATTATATCGCTCGTATTTATTTTTATATATTCGGCACTTGATGTAATATCTATAGTCGGCTCCGTGGTTCAGTGGGTAATGAGTCCAGTCATTGCTGCTGCTGAATTGAGGGGTGTGGGTTCAATACCTGCTTAAGACAAACATTTATTAGTAGTGTTTGTCTTGAGACTGGGTGTTTTCTATTAATAAAAATGTATAAATTTACGAAAAAGTATACATATATGTATTAGTATCCGTTGTCTGGTATCTATAGCCATAGCTTTGCCTTATTTTGGGACCATACAGCGCTAGGTGTAATGTCTAAAAATATTTATTATTTATATATTTTTTTATTATTTTTTTTTTTTTTTTTAAGATTTATTGTTAATAAATATACGAATTATTTACTATTACTATTTAGACATAGGTCGGTATGCAAACACCGTTTCGCTCAATGACAACACGCGGGAGGTGGGCAGGGTTGGTTGTGGTAGCGAACTGACGGACGATCACCACGCGCGGCCTGTGCGATCGCTTTGAAATTATACGTCTTATATCGGCAAGCGCTTGCAACGCACTTCATTTGAGTGCAACCGAGCAGCAAGGTTACACGTATGCATTCATACCTTAACATCGTAGTCCGCCATGTCGCTTTAGTTCTACGTACTTGTAAATACCTTCGGTTAATTTTTACTTCTTAATTTCTAAACTGGTCACATAGGACACCTGCGAGTGAAATATCATCAGAAATACACGGATCTGACGAAACTATTAGGAATGCCGTTTCGCCATTTGACACCATAGCCACCATAATAAAATATAATCAAGTACTTACAATTAAAATATTCATTTTTAGGCAAGTTAAAGTTAATTCAGTGTAAATAATTTGTTCAAAGTATTTCACTGAATGCGGTTGTCCACATAAGCACGTATTGCACACACCCAGACAGACAGTATGTATAAAATAGATCGCTCAGCATTTTGTTTGAGTGAAGCCAACTCGAGTGAGAAGTGACCGCGGCTGGGAATGCTGAATTTGCTGATAAGTGAGTCGATACCTGGAACAGTGCACGTTGAGTGATCATAGAATCGACATTTCGAATTTACCTTTTCATACTCCTTTTTTCCATTTAAATAGAATTAAAGATAACAATAATTAAAAGAACATGAATGACGTCAATAAAATTTAAGTTAAGTATATTTTTTTTCCGGATTACGATTAGCTTTATAAACACAAATCTAAGAAACTGTCTTAAGAAAAAAAAATTTATAGCCATACAGTTACAATGCAACAAAATTTTTTGAGTCCGTGTATACGGCCGCTAGTGTCGTATAAGTTCACTTTATTTTAATATGTCGCCATATTAAATGTTTTAATTTTTGACCACTGGGTCAGAAAACGTTCTTAAACTACTTTGAAATATCACGAAACATTTTTTATGATCTTTGATGCATAACTAAGGCACCGCATGACAGTTAGTAAGAAGTATGTAGTGCGCATTTTCGATGTCAAATTTTGTAAGATTATTCACAAGTTCCCACTCCGTTACTTTCTGTTCCCAGCTCCACCGCAAATAATTCATAATATTAATTGAACTATCACCGACCACAGCGGCAAAATGGCGGACAAAAATAAACAATTTAAAACACTGTTAAATTAAAATAGGTTCGGCAATCGATCAAAGTCTGTCTGAGCTAAAATCTGGCATGAAGGGGATGGATTTGGGGTAAAACACCCCTCAGATTGCATTTTTTGTTTCTATCTCACGTTAAGAACGGGGCGGTTTTTTCACTATATTTGGTTAGAGCTTTATATCAAGTTCGAATACTGTACCTATACATATTATATACCTACAGCTGGTTCTCGACCCATGGCACTGGGTGATGGATCCTGAAAAGTAAACACCCATTTATATTTTTGGGTTACTACATCCCTGAGTTTGTGTTTGGCTTATTGGGAGAAACTATAAAAGTTCCTTGTTTGCTAGAGAACCCTAAAAATTTATGCACATTTTAATTCTGCGAATAAACATTAAAGGTGATTTCTTAAGTAAGAAGGTATATTTTTAATATTTTCCATGTAACATCGTTTAGGAGATTATCCTTACAAACAGACAGCCATTTGTATAATTTTAGTGCAGAATCATAAAAGAAATCGAATCTTGTACCTGAGACGGAATAATTTGTAGCTTACCCACATCAGGTTGTCAACTTAAGGCCGAAATCTGCAAATCTTATTATCACCTCTTTTATGTCCAACGACACGACTACGATACGATATTTCTATGAATATATATGTATATATTCTTTAATACCTACAATACAATGGCTGGTGAAAAATATTATTAATATTTATATATTTCTCAGCACAATGTGAGGAACATTGTTTTTCTCATCAGCCACTTTAGTCCTGCGTGATAGGTGAGCTCATCGCCACGAAACTCGACTTTTGATATAGTCTGTCTGGTCTAAGCTGGTTTTATATGTAAAATGTCGCAAAAGTGGAATAATGAGTAAATAATAAAAGACCAAGTCGACTTCTTTAGTATCACGATATCGGAATATACTCGTAAATCATTGGAAAGGATGGTCTACGTAACTGACTGAGCATTAAATTTTAACCTATAAAGAAATCACAACAATATTTTACTTTAATCTTATATTTGAATCGTTGCTTATTCAGTTTTTATTTCTGGAAATACAAAAACATATGTCACGTTTTAAAGTCGTCGAGTGTAAAGTTCTTGTAGTTGTTAGGAGTTTCTTGTATTTAAGCGAACGCGAAATGCCAGGCATTAAGGGGACAAAATGATTTAGTCAAATTAAGTGACTTCGATCTAAGGAGTTGTCGAAATAAATTTCACACTTTGGAAAGACATTTCGTAATTACATGAAATAAAACTATATTACGGAATAACAATATTTTTTTAAAAGAAAGGCAAACTAAGTTAATGTTTGTGACTATACATCAGTGAATTTTGGATGTTTTATCATATACTAGCTTTGCCCATGGCTTCGCAAACGCCGATTTAGGTTATCGCAATAACACATGCTCATAATGCAGCATTCAATAGCGTCCATTACGTAATAGTGCCTTTTACTTCAATGATATTTTTTAGCAAGATGACAACCTATGAACGTAAAAACCCATAAATCCGACGTATTTGTTAAAAAAAAATTCAAAACTATTAGATTCCATTAAACAATTTTTTACAACATTAAAACACTAACATAAGTATTAACTGTCTCTGAAGTGTATTTAAACAGTCGTATGACACTCGTTAGCTCTGCTCAATACACAGTCGGCTGAATTATGCCCTCGCCTACGGCTCGGACTGCAACCCACGACCTTGTCTGTGATGAGCAGCCTAGCTCACTTGTACTAATTATAATGTAGAATACTGCCCCTTTAGCTAAACCTACTGCTTTAAATCAAGTCACCCGCCGCAGTAAAAACTTTTATAAAAATTATTATTAAATATA
Source organism: Apoda limacodes (assembly GCA_946406115.1). NCBI lineage: Eukaryota > Metazoa > Arthropoda > Insecta > Lepidoptera > Limacodidae > Apoda > Apoda limacodes. The sequence goes on from OX291540.1 coordinate 49,035,619, forward strand.
TTATTATTATTAAAACTTATACTGTCTAGACAAAGTACTTAGAATGGGCGCGTTCTAAGTGTTTTGGTCTGTCACTATGGTATGTATGTGGTAAACTGTCTTGGTCAAAAAATTACAGGAAAATAAATATCATTTATGATATTATAATATCATTTCTAATTCCATGGCGGCAAAGTCACGGATACTTAAGTAAGCGTTCTATAAAAAGCTTTCAATATGTAAGAAAAGTCGGAAGCTCAGAAAACAATTTTCAGCCCAATCACCCTCTAAACTGCGTGGCGTAAGGATATTAACATGCATAATTGTAGACGGACGGACAATTGACCTAGATGTGTATATAGCTCTTAAGCACGCTATGAATGCAAAACCAATATAGTTTGACCTCCTCAAGGTTCTAGGGGTCAGCGTTTATGGAAGTTTGTGCAGTTTAATGGTAAAAACGTTGAGAGGTCAAAGTAAATTGGTAGCAAGTACAGTTGTGGAAGAAATATATGTTGTTAACGTAAGGTTAATTTGAGACAAAAATTAATAAATAAATAATAAAAAAACCCGACTGCAGATACATTAAGAACTAAACAGAAATTAAAACATATCCACTACATATTTAACAATAAGAAGACGGGACTCATTTTAATGCAAGTTCAAATAGTGAACAACTGATTTTTTTGAAAACAAAAGATTTTTCATGTCACGCAATTTGGTGCCAAAAAACCGTCATTTTCATTTCCAATAATTTTGATATAGCCTATGACACTCTAGTGGTTAAGACGAATCTAACCACGTTTAGTTTATTAAAAGTAGTTCAGCCGTTTGGTAGTTACGAAGGAACATAGGGTCGGACATACATACAGGTCAAATACATAACCCAGTTTTTGGGCTTTGCCCTTGTCGGGTAAAAAAAGTAAACAAAAAAGTGACAGGTGTTGTATTCTGAATTTAATATCTCATAGTCCCTGAAACCTCGAACAAAATCATGTATTGTCGTTTAACGGCTAAAAATTATGAAATTTTTACATTAGGTCATTTTGAACCCGACTAGCTGGACGAGGTGAAGCAAAGGTCAAAAATTTTATAGCCATTTCTGCTTAAGGGCCGTTTATAGCAGAAATGCCAACTACAACTCACAGATATTATTTAGATACTATAGAAAACCTTCTAAAAATAGCTTATTACTAGCTTTATATTTGCGACATTTGGATTTTAGAAATTGTTTTCTATAAAGAGATAATTAAGGATATCTAATGGCAGCGCTAGTTAGCTATATGCCCCTTAACTTTTTTATTTTTGGAGTTATAAGTGACATTGATAATTTCTGAAAATGGTATTTTGTCAAGAGTGTATAGGTAAAAAACTGAACTTTGAAGTTTTGTCTACTTAAATTACGTCTAAACGCTTCTTCATAAACTTATTTTATTGATGCAATTAGTGTGTCCTTATCTTATTTTTGTGTGTCTAGCTTATAAAAATAAAAAAAAACTAACTCACACTTGACGTTTTCCTCAGGACTCATACTATCTCCATGCAAAATTTTATCTTAATTGGTACAGAGGTTTAAGCGTGAAGAGGTAACAGACAGACAGTGTTACTTTCGCATTTAAAATATTTATATGGATTTGTAAAAAGACGACTGATTAACAAAATACACTTTAAAATTATTTCTCACTAAAATCATTTTTCAAACTAAGTTATTAAATTTACGTCAGCGTTTCAGAAATGTCAATAAAAGTCGTGGTCTCTCGTACTCGTCATCGTACAATATATGAGCATTTTGTTTGCAAACATGATTTATTACATTTGAATATATTTTTAGATTGAATAATTTGTATTGAAACAGTATACGATGTAAAAAAATTATGAAAGTCATAAAAATCGGCATAGTTTCTTTAGGTTGTAACCAGACTTTAGGCCAAACCTTGATACAATGTAGGTAGATACCGTCGATATGAAAAGGTTAATACGCAAGCTAAAACAATACAGTAACTTCACCAAAAATCCTTCATTTTTTATTCACAATACTACAAAAAACATTTCCCCATCTGTCCAACAAATGTCATGTTACTAAAATTACACCTCAGTTACCCCTGAATGCTAAATACAAGTAAATTTATTATTATAACACTTTTTTTATTCAATTAACATAGTAATTTCGTATTATTTCAGGACTAGGCTATTTGAAAATTAAAAATGGCTGCCAGTTTATTGCAGGAACAGTAACTTGTATAGCGATATTGTAGGTAATTAGACTAACATTAAAGGTCGTTTAAGAAAGGATCGTAAATTAATATTGTGAATTGTTAATTTGTTTCAAATTTACGATAAAACGCTTGTAATTTGTTATATTGTCAAATTGTAATTGAATATTTTGTAAAACGTGTCTAGATAGTCATAATATGCATATTCACGCATGCATTAAGATCATATACTTACCAAAAAAGAAAATAAACTTCCTTATAATTTCTTTACTGAAATTATTAATTTAAACTCAAACTCAAACTTTTTATTCACATAGAATTTTAAACAGCACTTTTGAATCGTTAGTTTAATTATTAATTAAAAAACATACTAAAAAATTACCACAGGTTCGGAATGATTTACTATCAAGAAGAACTAGCAAGAAGCACAGTAGTTAATCTTTTATATTTTTTGAACTTTATATTAAATAAAATATAACCTTACACAAGGTAATAATATAACACACAATGTTTTAATTTAAAAAATATTACAAATGCCTCAATACCAATACAAATCAATAAAGTTCTAATTTTTCCAAGCAATTTTGTCATTTATGTATTCATCAACTTTGTAATAGCTTTTTTTTATCAAACTATCTTTGACTATCTATAAATCTATTCTATTAAAGTAAAACATTAAAAATAATAGTTTCAGACACTTGATATTATGTAGGTACTATAATGTTATCTTATTTATTTATGTATTTAGGACAACCACAAAGACATACACTAAATATTATTAATAATTAAAAATGATAAACACAGTAAACGTGCTATTATAAAAAGTATATATTATTTGGCCTGTAACTTTACAGTTTCTACAATAAGCACTTCAACCATTGATTACAAGTGCTATTTAATAAATCATCTCAAAAGAGTTGTCAAGCGCCATTTCACTGTGTTTCTTTTTCTTTAGCATCGATGATCTTTTGGTTGGTTACATGAAGAGCATTTGTAGAAAAAGTCTATAGTACCTATCAGACGTATCTCTATAGTAAAATAGCATAGTATCGGCAAAAGTCCAGCTGAACTGAAGTTCACCGTTCTGTCACTATCAATCATAAAAGTTTGTGACGTGTTGTGGACAGCCATTCACAAAAGTGTTATCAAATATTTATTGAAATGGAAACCAAAGGCATGTAGATAATGTGTTACTCACTCGTTTCGCGAAAATCGATCGGTGTGTTTCAATGTATTTTCGGCATACTGCTATCTCACGAAACACTCCACCAATCCCAGCAAACCAGGTGTCACGTGATTAAATCACTCGGGGCCACCAATATTACTCAGAATTTGGAACTTCAGTCGCCTCTAAGCTTTGTCTGCGCGAGAGTGTTTTGGGTCGAACATTTCTCAATAGCTCCATTGAAACTTAAATATCTAAAAATAAAAATAGCGTTGTAATCCTTAGAACTGAATCTAAATATAGTGGGCACTCACAGAAAATAATAGCAACAAATAAACGCAGAAATTTGAAATGCCTCGACATTAAACCCAACTAGAAGATTTGAAACCACAAACCAAAATATAAATATAAAATCAAAGAAATCGGCTAAAAACTTAGAAAATGGCCACTATTTGAAGATTGAAGAAACTCCTTCAGCGCCCAAATGGGCCGTATTTCCGGCACCTGGTTCCTCCGGCGTGCTGCCAAAGCGAATCAGATCGAGCGTAGTGCTAGCTAGCTAGAAAAAAGATGCTAAGAATGCCTATTATTCCATATCTACTGGTAGTCCCATGACTACCAATGCATTTTTTGATGTGAAACCTTTATTGGCGGGCCTTGGCAGTAAAATCGAACCGTATGCCGTGACGGCAAATGGCTCTCTAACGCACCCTCAGCGCCGCCGCTCTCGACTTGCTTGCGTGTGTGCGTGCGAATACTAGACACTCCGTTGGATCTCTGTATGAGCTGTTTACCGTATCTATCCGACTAATATAGTATACTCGACAATGTTTTACATCTGCCAAGCGTCCTGTGACGGACGGCTAACTATTTTTTTACTTATAGCAAAACTTACGACTGCAATTCAGCTCGTGAAGGCTGAAACAGTAAGAAATTACCTTTCTACCTACTTCTAAGGTAAGTCAATATGTGATTAGCATGAGCAATTCTTACCTATGACTAAAGTCTAAAATAACGTATAGTGCTAGTCCTAGGTCACGGTTTAATTTATGCTAGTGATACTTAGAATTCACTACAGATTCGAAGTTGAAATTGAAATGTAGAGGTGTAGGTATATATGTTACTGTGAAAATCCTAATATGGTGTATGTTATGATAAACCGTTATATGCTGGCGTATGCCCCAAATATATATATGTTCTTTTGACTAAATTGGAAATTCTCCGGTGCTCGTTAACCTACATTAAGAAGATTTGTTTACTCTTAGTTACAACAACTAAAATTAATGTAATGTTAATAATGCCACAACTGTATACCATGTTTTGATAAATTCTTATCCGAATCCTAGCTCATATTCTTATGAATGGAAAAGCCCGTGTTTGTTATGCCTGCATGTCGTAATAGATCATGCAATAGACATTATAGCTGGAACGATCTAGAATCTAGCAATGTTTAAAAAATACTTTATTGTTTCACGCCACAGCAGAGAAAAAATTGTATCCCATTTGTTACTAAGATTTTAGTGAGTTAAGTCTTAGTGTGTGAAGGTGTTCTGATCTCATAGCCCCTCAACAGACACGGAGAACGGATCTGGAACTATCATTCTAAAACTAAATATACATATACACATATATATATATATGACGATTTTATACATTCAGTCAATCGTTGTGGTGTATGTTATCATTTTCCGGTGTAAAACCAAAACAATAAACTAAAAAAAAACGGTCTTTAACCAGCAACCTTGGTAGTTGACAACATACGCCGGTAAATCTTAAGATTCCTAGCATTTCGGACATTCACAGTTACATATATACCTTACAATTTAAAAATAATGTGACCATGTTGTGATATATATATATATATATGACGATTTTATACATTCAGTCAATCGTTGTGGTGTATGTTATCATTTTCCGGTGTAAAACCAAAACAATAAACTAAAAAAAAACGGTCTTTAACCAGCAACCTTGTCAACTAGACAACATACGCCGGTAAATCTTAAGATTCCTAGCATTTCGGACATTCACAGTTACATATATACCTTACAATTTAAAAATAATGTGACCATGTACAAAATCATAATAATTTCAAAATTAGGTACTAAGACTTAGTAGATTGGTAGGTATTTAATTTTAATTGAATTGTAACAATTGTAAATTAAAAATAACAGATCAGTCTATCAAAATGAACTGTGCTGAAAGAGACTGTGTTTGACGTATGCCGTATACGACCAGTGTAGCACTTTTTCATGAGTAGGTAATCTATGTATGCATAGGACAGTAATAAAGTATCTACATTATGACTTTAACCTTAGTTATCTATAAAATATATTTCTTAAATCTATTTTGTATTTGAGTGTACTATACCGTCTGCTTAGATATAATACCAACATTATAAGGTTTATAGCGGCAACAACGCGCAATAAAAGTCAATACATTTGCGGACATTAATCTTTGCCTGTCGTTGATTACCGCCACAGATTACCTCTCGAAATTATCCTCGTGTGTACTTTGTTATGGCTAATTTACTTATTTTACTACAGTATTTAAGTTATGCTTCTAATTTTCTGATTACACTAGCTAAATACAAACTACCATAAATATTTAAAAGTAAATGAATAAACCTAATATTCAGACAGTGTTTGCCCGCGTAGAGGGACGCCGGCTGCATTTCCTTGCTGAATAGAAATGCTAATTATCTTCTTATTTTAAAATTCATATGCATTTTTATCGCATATTTGTGATTGTTTTTTTTTTACAAACTGCTTTAAATTATTTACTCGTGATAGTAATTAATTATTTTTTCGGCATAGTGGAAAGACTGTGATATTTCAACCTGCTTTTTTTTTTTCAACCGAATGCCGGCAGAAAGAAGGGTAATGTTTTTCGAGCGTATGTATATATGTATGTCCATTTCTGTGGCACGCTCTACAGCCTGAACGGCTTGACAGATGTTGACATGCGAGGTGTCATTTGCTTTCTCGTGATTGTGTGAATAACACTAGGTATATTAAAATTTCTAATAATCAAATTTCAAGACCCTCGAGTTGGGTATCGAAATAAAGGTCTTCAAAAGGCAAGTACGAAAATATATGACACTTACAGTAAAATAGTCAAGCGTAAGAAAAAGAAACCAATAAAAAAAACCAATAAAAAAAATATAATAATAAAAATCTGTGACTAAAAATAAATAAAAACCCGACTGCAAGAACTAAAAAGAAGTAAACAAGTACCCCTATTATGCCAAATATTTAACTATAAGCAGGCGGGACTCATTTAAATGCAAGAATAAAATAATAGTAGTACAGATTGCTCACAATATAGTGTCAATATAGTAGTCACCTTAAAATAAGTACCGACTGCTTATCTCTACTCTTTTCCTCCACAACGAAACGAGGGGTGCTAGCACGACCCGCTTGTAGTAAGCGTATCCAGTACTGTCATCTGCATAGCAATATATGTTGTTGATATCCAACATGTCATTGATATGCAGTAGAAAAAACTTGCGGGACGACAGCATTAACGCCTATGCTATCAGAGCAACTAAGGTCAACTCGGGATAACTCGCAAGTCGCCGACCTATTTTGCCGATGAATTAGATTTTACGTCTTGCAGTTACTTTTTTACTGAACTTCGAGGCAACATTTAATTTACATTTTAACTCAATAATAATGCTCTTGACAATATCCACGTCATATTACTAATATTGACACACGCACTTACTCCTAAATTTTTACTTAACTTATTCGCTTTCTACGCACAATTTAGCTAAAGCAATCTAAAAAAAATAGAAGGCTTTAAATTCAAGTCCGTATAAAAATGATTATATAAACGCTAGTTTATACTTTAATAAGAAATCTGTTGTTTTTTAGCTTTTTCTGTTGTTTTCAGAAACTACCCTAGGCCGCAAAGAAAGCGGCACGGTAGCAAGTACCTCAACAACTTCTGAAATATTGGAGCCGGCTTTACGAATAAAGCCCGTATTAAATCCGTAAATAGTATCAATTTTATAGTGCCTCAATTAATACATAAAACTTCAAGATTATGACGTTTATTTTGAAAAAGTGGGTTAAGTATAAAATGATCATTTTTCACTTCAGGGTAGGAGCATGTTTTTAATTGCATTTCATCAGAACAATGAATTGAAATTCAGAAGAAATGCCATATTTATATGATAAAACAGAAATGAACCAAATGGCTTCAAATTTAATTTACAAATTTTTAAAAATCTTTATTTTTTAATTCATGGTTTTTATTACAGTCACCAAAAAGAAATAAAAAAAACACTTTTTGCAATATCTGTAATGAAATAAACTTTAATTTAATTAAATGTTTAAATATTTATTTTAAAATAAAATTATTTTAAAAGTTTTAAATATATTTTAAAAGTTAGTGCATTTTTTTATGACTGATCCGCTTTCTGTAGGGACACTAGTCCACTAGCGCCGTTAATTGATATCTTTATTTTCCTCATTGTGCAAAGCGAATTTCAAAAATATGCTTCTACAGAAATATGTACCCCTTTAAAAGCTATTTTATGAACGTATGTTACTGTTTCTACGGTAGAACTGTGAGTTGTAGACAGCACTTCTGCTAAAAGTGGCAATTTTTAGCAGATATGTTATATACAACTCACAGTTTTGTCCTACTAACATAATAATACATACTAAAAATAGCTTATAACTAGTAACAATTTCTGTAGACGCCTTCTTATCTAAGATCTTTACCTTATTACCCTTACTATTTTATATTTTTATGTTCCTTTTTGAACAGAGGAATTTTAAAAATGTGCTTTTTCAGGGACATTTAGTCTACTATTATAACAGAAATGCTTTCTACAACTCGCAGATATATCCTAGAAATAATCCAAGATTTTCCAAAAATAGCTTGTAACTAGTTTTATATTTCTGTAAAAGCACACATTTATATTTGCTTCGTTTAAATAAGAAATCAAAAATTACCATTGGCGGCACTAATAGTAGACGTCAGGAAACCTCAATAAAATAGACCTATACGTGACATTGCCCTTTACTGAATATAATTTACATAATACAAAAGATTAAAATGTGCTCTAGAAAGTGACTTTAGCAGGGATTACCCAAAACCGATTAGGGTATAAACCGCTAACCGCTCTTTAGACACAATTTAGCTAAAGATGGTTTTTAATTTAAATCGGTAAAAAAAACTTTGACTTACAATACTATCTAATCGGTAGGTTCTTTACATATCATCAAATGCTTATTTATAAAAACTTGCCATAATTTAAAAACAATATTTTGGTATCTTCTCACACATCATCGAAATGGGAGATGTATCTACCTATCGCTTTCTATTGCACTCCTACTCAACTCGCTTCGTTAGTCATACATTGGCCGACAGTAATCTAAGATCATGATCAACTCCGAACCTCATAAAAGAGTTACTGTAATTAAAGAAAATATTTTGCAGAGCACAAAACCAGTGGTGCGAGCATGTGATGTTAAGGGCCCAGAAGGGATTATTTATACATAGAAATGTAAACAGCATCGCTACGCTACGAATACGTTATTTTGGTACATGTTAATTCATTATAATTAATTGTTTTATTTCCAAAACATAACGTTAGTTTCATTTGAGTATTGGTTAATCTAAGAAAAAAATAAAATTCAATTTTTTTTATACCACTAAGGTGGCAAACAAGCTTACGGTCCGCCTGATGGTAAGCGGTCACCGTAGCCTATGGACGCTTGCAACACAAGGGGTATCACTCGCGCGTTGCCGCACTTCAGAAATCTAAATTAATTATGATTTATGACTAGAACCGTTCAAAAACTGACTGAGTTCCAATTCGATGCCGTTCAAAAACGTGTTAGACCGGGAGACAGTGATACAAAATATTGGGTGATTTGTACCAGTATGGCGGTTCTTTATCGGTCTAAATACGCAATGACGAAAAAAAAATGATGGTCATAGCGCTGGTACCGGCGGCCCAATCGCGTGGGCGTTAGTCGAACGTGTCGGATAAATTCCGAGTTTCGAACGATTTGTTCCACAAAAATCCTTGTATTTTCCGATAGTCCATAAAAAAAGTAGGCGGTCATACCGACGCGAACACATTAATTTAAAAATCAATTCAACCATTTGTACCAAGCTATTTTTTGCACATCTGTGCAATACTGGTACAAATCGTTTTGCAAATAAAAAATTAACTCCCTTGCGGCGGAATGGCGGCCATTTGGAACCGTTCGAAAAGTATGGCATGGTGATGTTCGTGAATGGCTACTCGACGATGATTAGCTGTGCAAATATTAGCTTGGTACAAATTATTGAATTGGTTTTTTTAATTTTTTAATTAATGTGTTCACGTCGCTATAGCGGGCTGTAAGTCACACCGAAGAAGTACGGCATTACGCTACCGCCTACTTTTTTTTATAGACTATCGGAAAATACAAGGATTTTTGTGGAACAAATCGTTCGAAACTAGTAATTTATCCGACACGTTCGACTAACGCCCACGCGATTGGGCCGCCGGTATTAGCGCTATGACCACAATTTTTTTTTCGTCATTAAGTAGTTAGACCCCTGAATAACCGCCATACTGGTACAAATCACCCAATATTTTGTGTCACTGTCTCCCAGACTTCAATAGAATTTTAGTGTTCCCTAGGACTTACCTACATAGGTATTTCAAATTAAAATATGGCTCTAAAAGGGCAAAATTCCTTTAAATGGAAACCTTGATTCGACTTAGAAGATGTAACTCGGTTACTTTAAATTAAAGTAACTTGAAAAAGAGAGACTTGAGAAGCTTAAAGGGTAATTAGCGGAACCCTATTACTAAGACTTCGCTGTCCGTCCGTCCGTCCTTTTGTCACCAGGCTGTATCTCATGAACCGTCATAGTTAGACGCTATAACAACACATACTAAAAAACAGAATAAAATAAATATTTAAGGGGGCTACCATATTGATACTCGATATTGATTACGGCAACCGGTAAATGCTTAAAATATTCACAGAATATTTAGTTATATCGTCACTTTAAAAATAAATAATTAAATTAAAATAAAACAAATATTTAAGGGGGACTCATACAACAAACGTGATATTTTTGCCTTTTTATAGATCATGGTGCGGAACCCTTCGTGCGCGAATCCGACTTGCACTTGGCCGATTTTTTAAATTCAAATTTAAATGCTTTATTTCTCAAAAATAGGATATCATATCGCTTTTTTAAAGTCAATAAACTTTAAGTTACTAGTAACTACCATTTCATTGTCAAAATGGCGTTCTGGTGAGAAGAAACGGCGAAAGAAACTCAGTCGCTCTTTTAATTTTGATTAATTAAGTTTACCAAGTTACTCGTTTTTTTTTATATCCACGATTAAATTAGCTTATAAACACAACAATATGTAGTACTGTATAAGACATTATAAATAAATGTAAAAAGCAATTTATTAAAATAATAAATAAATTTATATTTAAATAACTTATTAAATAAATAAATTAGGTGATTAAAAAAAATTAAAGTTAATTAAATAAAAATAAAAATTATATCATAAATATCTCCTGTATTCGCACATCGAACAGTTCCAATTTTATTGTATGTAATGATGTATAACTTACTGATAAAAAATTATGTTAGAATATTTGTTACACACAAAAACTAAACGAAAATCTTAAATAGACTATGGCCCATTTTATTTTTACTTTCCATAAAAAGTTGACCGTGTGCTTTTTTATCGCCTAAGTATTTTTTATAAAATAGGTAGACTATCTGCTTATTTGTTAATTCTGTATTCTCTTAAAATACAAAACATCCGCATCCGTGAACTAATTTTCTGTGACTCAAACATCAGAGACTCTTTAACATAATCCCCAAATATTTTGGTACAAACATAGCTTCGGCAAAAAACGATTCACGGACAGTCAAACACACATTCATTACTATTAATCCGTATTTACGATGCACGCTTGTCAAATATTTTTCAATACAATGGCTTCGTTTTAAAAAAGGTTATAAAAAACTTTTTCTCGCGTCAGTCCAGAATATCGTCAACAAAGTTACATATTCGTCTCGAACAGTGCTACTGTGTATTAAAATGTATCGTATAATTATTTAAGGTTGAGTTTCTTTCTTTCTTTAACAGAATAGATAAGTTGGCCAGTTTTGTATTTATAAATTCGACGTTTTACTAATTTAATTTGAAATTGCTTAGATTATGGATTATGTACCGTTTTAGATTAAATTTCTTACACATAAAAGATAAGATTGATTTGATTAACATGAACATTAAACTGTTCACGCTTTGCACAAATTATTTTACTAAGGCGCGGACTCCTGGCACCTAGCGCCACCGATTAAATAATAAAATTATTTAAAATCGATTAAGTAATATATTTCTAAAATTTTTACATATAAAAAATGTCTCCAATTCATTAAACAGACGGATGATTTTTTTTTTTGGATTGGATTAGTTTTTAATTATCAATTAGAAATTGGATAGGTCTTTAAAAAAGGATTTGAGTTTGAATATGTTTTATGGTGTAAGTAAATTTTTCGAGTTACGACAAGAAATGTGTCTTCTCTAACTTTTAAACTACGTTTTCTAAAAATCACAATACTAGAGCCTAATAAAAACTTGCTTTGGAAATTTCCTTAAACAAAATAGAGTCACAAGTTTTACATATATCCGTAAGTGATAATTCTCATTCTACGGAACCCGAACTTATTTCGCATACGACACGCACTTGTTGTAGTTGTCAGAACATATTTTTTGATTGTCCACTTGATCTTTTTCTTAGCCTGTGCCTTAAATATACACACAAACACACACGCGGCCGTATGAATATATATTCCTAGAGTATGTATATATGCTTTGATCTCGTAACTGTTGAATAAAAACTAGGAATAGCCATGTGCATTTTCTACCTTTAGAATGTTTGTCTCCACTTAAGGGGCACAGGCAGGCCTGGACTGGCCATACGGGCGGATCGGGCAAATGCCCGATGGGCCGGTCAGAATATTCAGAAGCAAAAAAAAATAAAAAAAATTAAACAAATAATTCTGCACTTGAATGTTGTACGTTACTTGTATTTAAGATAAGTACGAATCTGTACGCATACGTATGCTCTACATACGGATATATAACACTCGAACTACCTACATATGTAAGTGGCCGCCGCCGCCGTTGATACCTTCAAAAACATCGATTAAAAACAAGTAGGTACTGTGCAGCGTAATTAGCTTGGATAACTTAAAGTTTTAGGCGTGGTTAAGACTAAAGTTGTACTTATTTTACATTAAGGGGCCGACATTTGGGCATTTTACCCTAGCTAATTAGTAAAAAAAGTATTTATTATAAAGGTGTAGGTAGAATCAAGTATTTAGTAGAAAGGTACAAGTCGCCTCGCGCCAAATCCTATAGCAGCCAGCCCCGGCCATCCACTTCCGAATTCGATTATTGAATCATCATTAACGTTTTGAACGCGAAGCTCCCCCCCCCCCCCCCCCTGCCTTTTGCACTACATATTGGCTGAATTAAATTAAGCCGTTAACACAATTTTACTCAGAATGACAGACAACGAGGCAGTGAAAGCTTTAAAATTGAAAATAAATATATGTATTAAACTGCATAATTAACTATGGTATTTTTACTTTTTTGAAAAGATTGAGAGGGCCGGCTGTGCCTAAAATGCCCAGGCTGGTTTTGGGTCCCAGTCCGACACTGGGCACAGGTCTCTTCTTAGAGAAAGGAGGCTTGTAGTGATTATATGACAACAGCCAAGACGTTTTACGTGTCCTACTAAGGAGGAGTTCAGGAAAATACGCCAATTTGTGGTTACCATTTCGAAATAGTACCGATCCGATCTTCCTTTTCATCGCCGTGGACTTCTATTTTCGTATTCGGAACTCCACACAGAAATAGCAGCATTTAATAACTAGTATAGATCATATTAGTTGAATACACATTTAACTAATCAAATTCGTGTATAGAATAGAAGAACATATAACAAAACCATATTTTTACTCATTTATATGAATAAATTAACAATAAATAAAGTGTTTACTAAAACTGTCAGCCGTAAAACTTATCATAATATTTAATATTTTTATGATAATAGTGTAATTTATGTAAATATGAGACTTTTTTATAGGTTACATTTGTCAGTTAATTAGGGTTGCTAAATGGGAAATAAGCACATTTAGATATTTTTATAAATAATTATAAAATATCTTTATACATAAAAGTGATTTGTGAAAGTAAATTTTTGCTCCAATAACTGGGTAATTATTGAGATATTAATAATAGCTGTAAGTCGCTTACGACTCTTTTTAAATCGAGCGACAACGCTCCATGTCAAAATGACAGAGTCTAGTCATCGTATTTGCTAGGGGAAAGTGTATGTAAAACGTAACGTATCGGATTTTTAATCATCAAAATTCTGGACGCCACATCGAATTTTCTAGAATTAGTAGAAAGATGTATGTGGTATATTATTCAAAAGAATTCAAACTAGCTATTTAGATATTGTGAAGATTAAAGACGAACAATAAACGTATTTTTCACGCTTTCTATTGGTTTCTTGTGATTCTTGAGTACCTACCATATACTATTCAGATATAAAGGCTTTTTTAGTAAAATTCTATCACACAGAAACAATCCGGACGAAATTGTAAGTCCGGACAAAAGTTCAGACATGGTTACGAAATCCGGAGAGAATCCGGACGTATGGCAACCCTACTGAGAAAGTTATAATTTGATTTGAATACATTTTATGATAGTGCGCATATTTAATTTAAATGTACGAGTTTTTTTTTTACGATTTCTATAATCATATTTTCAAGACACAAATACCTATAGCTTTAAGATTTTTTTGGCATAATAACTGTCATTACGAAAATTAATAAAGAGCTTACCTACCTATAATTTATTTAATTTATGTTGTGCCTATGCCTTTTTTTGCCAATTTTGTACTAATCTATAGGTTTAAAAGCCTAGTAGTCCATACCTACTTCATCGCTTATCCTCACTTCGTACAAACACTACGTCACTTATTTGTTGTTAGTAACACTACAAAAACAAATGATGTATGTATACGCACAAAGGTGTGCGTGTTTTATAAGGACTATGTTGTCTGTGGAAAAGATGGTAAAAGTAAAAACGCATACTCTATACTCTGGTATGTTAACTTATGGTCTTATTTAAAAGATCAAAGTTTTACATCGGGTTATTTTTGGCATTCAAAAGAAAAGTGGTCTAGAGTTGCCAGGACTTGGAGTTATAAGCGATGTGATATACACACATATGTAGCTCCCAAAACTGCGTGTTCACTGCTAAGAGTTTTACAATCTAAGAATATCCCTTCCAACAGTATTGGAATTCCGATGTCATTTAAAAGGTAACGTTAAGTTGGCATCAAAGAAAGTTGGTTTACTTAACAGTAGGAAGCAGTATCTCACTTGGATTGGAGCTATAGGTTGGTACTTTATAAGTCACAAGTCCGACTCCACATGAAATGCTGCCGCCATCTGGGCTGGTGCGTTTGGATACCAGTGTTAACCTTTTGCCTCGATTCAGAGATAATTTGCGAGGATAGTCGACGATCTCAAACTCGCAAGTGGCATTTCTGGTGGCCAGTAAGGAGTAAGATAGAGTCGTTTAACGCAAAAAGCTTAGCACTAAGCAGAAGATCAGCTTTGTTTATTCAATATAGGTGGTGAATTCCCTCTTACTCTAAACCCAAGTTCTATCGACCACGCTTCTGGGATTCCAAATCGATAGCGCTTTATCATTGGAACGTCACATAGACAGCATGTGCGGTCGTCTGGGTTCTGAATGTTTTGGGCTGAATCGACTCGAAGCCACGGCGTCTACAGACGTCTTAGAACGGGCTATTTTGCTAGAGTGCATTCCATACTTGGATATGAAATATGGGGGCGCTGCAGATAGGCACAGAACATTCGTAATGAAAATTGCAAATTCGTCACAAGGGTTGTATCTGCCAAAGAATTATTTTTAAAGTAAAGAATTATGACATCGCCATCGTTATTTATACCTTTACCTCCTTGTGTATGTTCTAACTTTTGCGTAACAGGCTAAAAAGTATTGTTTGAAATATTACAAGCTTGCATACGCTCGGTATCTGTATCAGGTGGGCCGTAAGCTTGTTAGCCACCTTTGTGATATAAAGAAGTCAGCAATCTAAAAGTTCCTTATCAGCCTCATACGTCCCCACTGTTAGCGCAAGGCTTAGGGTGATTTCGTTCATAGTCCACACGCGGGCCCAATTTTAATTGACGACTTCACATACGTATTTTGTTGTTGACGTATTCAGTTTTCCTCACGAAAACCCAGTACCTAGTGTGAATAAATCAATGTACTTGAGAAATTAAGAAAAAGAAGAGTCATTGGTACACGCCGGTCTCGAACCTCCGCCACTCAGGATGCAAAGCGAAATTGAAACCCTTGGCCACCACCGACTAACTTGCTACCAGGTGTCTTCCTACTGACTAGTGATAACTGCTAAGACCCTTAATGTTTGAAAATCTAATAAAGAGGAATTAATCTAGTACTCATATAGTAGAGCGCTTGCTGCTAAATCTAGTACCTACTGATATAGTGGAGCGCTTGCTGCTAAATCTAGTACCTACTGATATAGTGGAGAGCTTGCTGCTAAATCTAGTACCTACTGATATAGTGGAGCGCTTGCTGCTAAATCTAGTACCTACTGATATAGTGGAGAGCTTGCTGCTAAATCTAGTACCTACTGATATAGTGGAGCGCTTGCTGCTAAATACGATGATGTGATTTCAAAACATAGGTACATAGTAGTTTCTCGTATGCGCATTTTATAAATAGCGATAAAATAATTAGGTAAGTAATTAAAGTTTTATAGATATATGGGTTTTCTTCCTTATAAATTAAACCATCATGAGGTTACTACACATATTAACTATTAAATAAACTCGAATTTCGACTTAAACAAATGGTTTTCTTTAATAAATATGCGAAATATAAATTTTATGTTTGACATATTATTTTGAAGAAACCCATTTGCTTAATACCTAATCCTGAATCAAAACAACACAAATATCAACCCAATCCCAACACCTGTGTCTTTATTGTTCCTGCAAGTATATATTGTTCCCACCTTAACTGCATGCTTTCCCTTTTACGTAACACAGTTAAATATTTACGAGTTTCAATAGGAAAAGCTAACAAACACGCAGTAAATTGAACGATAATAAAATCGTTCGGTAGTTACGTGCGTACGCACAAACAGACGGTATAACGTTGACGGATGACTTTCCCAATGCCTGTTCGGTTATAAAAGTTCATAAACAGTTCAGATCCTGCCTTTATTAGGGGAGAACTAAAATGGCGCTTATTGAAAACAAATGCATAAGGTTAAGATATATTTGAAAGTTCAAGAAATTTGTTTCATTTTTCTGAAACTATTACTGAAAAATACAAGAATGTAGGTACAAAATAAAGATTATGACGTAACCTAATACAGGGTTGCGAATGCTTTAGGTACGTAAAACAAAGAAAAGTGCTCTTGGTGTTGCAAGCGTCCATAGGCTACGGTGACCGCTTACCATCAGGCGGACCGTAGGCTCGTTTGCCACCTTAGTGGTATAAAAAAAAACCTACCTACCTACTTTAGCAAGAATAACCCATAAGATATTGAAGTATATAAGCTTCGGATGTTTTTTCATACACCAGGGGTATCACTCACGCGTTGCCGACCCTTCAAATGTTTGAATGTTTGAAAACTATAGTTTAAACGTTTAGTGGGAAGGTTATAGAACATCACCTTGCATTTTGTTATATCACGATGCCGCTTTGCACGAACATTCTAAATACCTATACCTTCATTTTAAGCGTTATACGGTTTGCCCCCTGCAGGAGCCTGCGAGGCTATACTTTTTATTCTTTTTTAGATTCGTCTCGTAGATATTTAGGAAAGAAATAGCTATTAATTTCGGAACAATAACTTATTTTTCGATCCTTTTAATATTATCATAAAAATACTTTCATATTATCTTGATCCCTCACAGTTGTTTTTATTTACACATTTCGATTCTTTAGTAATGCACTATAGACGGTTAAAGCGTGAAGTCAATTTGGATAAAAACAAACTACAATCGCGTTCATTAATGTGCCACAAACTTTTCTGACCAAGTAGTCAAAAATCGAAACTAAAGTCGCTATATTAATTTGGAGGAAACTAACACGACACTAGAGACCATACCGTCAGAGAAGTTTGTTGCACTTAAAACTTTTTTTTTTTACTTAAATCACAGAATAAAGTATGTACAGAAACGCCATTTTTCCGCAAAATTATGACGTCTTATGACATCTTAGAACATGTAGTTTATGTTATACCATGAAATAAAGATCAGAGAAGAGATGTGGCGGTAGCTGGAACAGACGTTGTTCAAACCTTATATACTATACTATTGTAAGTGCCATCCTTGCTTTGCATTAGCATTGCATAGCATGATTCTTTAAAGCCTCAAATCCTGTCATGATAGGCGGCATGCATGAGTTTTATGGTAATAAGCTGTGTCTAATCGGACGTTGTCTGACGATACATTGTCATCACTGCCAAATATAGCACGACTCCACCCAGCATACGCTAGAAGAGTGCCTCGCGTGACCAAACGACGAGTTTTGGTTTGAATTCAGATTAGGTAATATCATTCCTTTTAACAAGACTCCTTAGAAAGGAAACTGACTCGAAATAGAAGCCTTGGCACAACTGCAGTGCTGCGTAAGCAATGTACTGTACGTACGCGGGCAAACGCCTTGTCCATACAGGCTCAAAGTTAAAAAAAAACAGGTAACTTTGTTTTAGCAACATTTTATGCCTCCCAGGCGCCACTCTGTGAGTCACACGTAAATATTTACGCAAAGCGAGCGCGCTGCTCGCCAAATGTGCTCACCCATGCATCTATGAATATTGTAGAACTGACGTGACTTTCCACTGTTTAATAAGATATAATCATCTCATTCGAATTTGTACATATACTAGGAATTTTGAGTCACATTGTAAATCATTATTACAAAGCAGCATTATAGATATATTATTACTTTACATTGATGAACAAGAATGACCTTAATAGAAGTTAAATGAAATTACACGAATAGATTATATTGTATCTACAAGTAGCATGTTTTCGTCAACCTCATATTATTTGCAACAGCAGTATGTTTTTTTGTGAACATGACGAGATCCTTAAGGCCGTGATCTTAATGTTAATAAACACAAAACAAATTTCACACTGAAAAGCCAAAATAATTAAAATTACAGTTTTAAACTATCATACTACGACGTTGCCCGCAAATACACAAGAAAAGTCATCAGAATGGTTTAGACACAGACTGGGCATCTGTTTACGATGTATAAAACACCGATCACAAAAAACCGGTTTGTTTTTTAAAAGGTGATTTTAAGAAAAAACATTTAGATAAGCGAAATTCTTGTAATTAATTTAGTCGATGTTTAAAGATAACTGAAGGTGATTGAAAAACTAAGTATGAATAAAATATAACATAAAATGCATCCGCATAGGTAGGTAGTGTTTCAAAAATGACTCGATTTTGTTTAACAAACTCTATCTTTATCAATTAAAATAAAATCATAAACTTATCACCTATAACTTAATCAAAATCATGTCTGTTAGACTTTAATAAGTTATTAGAGTTATTAATTATTAATAAAAACACATAATAATAACCTAAAAGCAGAATGGTATGTGACCTGTTAAGACAATTATTGCTGATGATGATTCCATGTCACAAAATGTTCAAAAAAAATTATAAGCTAACCCAAAAGCGTCACGTCTAAAACTTTCTAACACAACCATTTCCACATCATAAAACGCATTAAGGTGTTCAAATTAGCGCCTTTAACAGGGTTCGAGACTCGGGCCAAGCAAACAGTTAAATTCATTACCACCGATCTATCGGGGAGACACCTTCTGGCTAACGACCTATGCTCGGTTATCATCAAACTGGTTCGTCTCTGAGACGGCCAGAGAGCACTTTATGGACATACTAATGTAGTTAATATTTTAACTTCGATCGTATCGCTCGTGGTAGTCCACCCCTTTCTCCCCTTTGGTAGAGAAATGTGGTTTTATAGGCAGGTCCCCGGCCCCTTTATGTAGCATTTCAGGCATGAAATCTTATGATTCGATTAAAACGTTCTGAGAGTTGTGACTTTATGACATACGTGCAGATGTGTGTGTGTGTGTGTAATTCATCATCACTATGTCAGCCTGTAAACGTCTACAGTTGACTCATATTTTACAGTTTTGGAACTCTAATTACTATTACTTCATGGGGAAACTTTTCATATTTTTAGAACCAGTCAAGTACCTGTCATATTCGCATTAAGTAAGGGACTAGGGTCATGGGAAATGACTCTATTGAAGTCACCTTAAAAAGTTATTAATATCAAAATATTAATAAAACCTTATTAGGTAAGTACCTTGTTTTTATTTTAGACTAGATTTTAGCTATAGGTCGTTTAGGCTCGGATATAGTTATTCCCGCAGGAACTTATTCGGAATAAAAGCCTTTTTCCTATTTCATGTCCTAACCTTTATGTGTGCCAAGTTTCATCCCAATCCGTCCAATGGTCGAAACCTGATTGAATAACAACCATCAAACATCCAAACTTTACAATCGTAATATTAGTAGGAAGACAAGTAAGATAAAAGTAAGATAGGATTCCTAGAAAATGCGGTCTAAAAGTTAGAGGGGACACGACTTTTTCAACTTTGGAAGCCAATAACTTGGAAAATGTGATTTACATTACAAAGCAAAAGTTTTATAAAGTCCTATCTAATACAACAATGTTTGTTATTTCTCAGTTCAATAGTGAAGAGCTCACCTTGTAATTTTTTTTTGATTTTATTACATACGGTATCAAATTTTAATTAAATCAATACAAAGTCGCGAAATTATGTGAGGTCGTGATATATGGCCCAACGGACATGACAGTCAATACAGACATAGCAATATAGATATAGTAATATACATATACATACATATATGTTTGCGTACCTTAGAAATGGCTCTAAAAGTAATTTCGAGTAATTTTTGTATTTAGGTAGGGTTTTGCTTTTTTGGTGTTCCTATTTAGTTGTAGTTTTTGTAAAAACGATATATAAAAAAAAAATAAACGAGCAAAGTTCTGTCGCCCATGGGGTACTGTATATTAACATAGTCAGATTAACTGTCGAAATCGTAAACTATCCGAAATCGAAACTTCAAAGAGTAAATTTTATTTTCCATTCACAATCTATCGTTAGTTAGGTTATATTACCTATAAATATGTTATTACTAAATTTAATATAAATTAATGGTGTTCAGACCTATCTTTTGTCATAATATGTAACTGCCAAACCATTGGGCCATCACGATGGGTTATGGCCAAAACTTCCTTCTTCAAGGAGACACCGTGCCCCTGCAGTGGGGCGTATGACGGCTGAAGCAATAAGAATAGGTATGTATCGCTTTTCGAACGCTGGAGTTCGAGAGAAAAATGTATGCAAGTACATTCACGGGTTGCGAGAGGTAAGTCAGACTTCCATACATTTTTCTCTCGAATTCCAGACTTTGAATAACTCAAGACTGTTACTCATAAAAACCCAGGTCCCACTTAGTCGCAGATAGTTACATAAATCTACGATAAAATTAGACGGAATCCCAGATGAAAAACTGATATTATTTTAAAAATGCACACGTTCGCTTTTATTACCGACAATTTATTAAAACTAATTCCTCTTGGTCGTTAAAAACCGTGGCACTGCAATAACTTTAAATTTAAAAGTGAAATAATTGATAGTTTAGTTAGATTAAAAGTGATCTGATCAGACAGCGAAGTGGAGTCAAATTTATATCACTTTATAGTCTACTCTTAACATAGAATTGATTGAAATTCGTCTGATTATTTTATTTTTATATTATCATTTAATGCTGTACTATTTTAGAAGTATTTTGAAAAGATTATTTGTTTTGGTCAAGGTTACAGAGTGGGGTGTCCTTTACACACACCTTTAGATACAACATAAACTACTAAACAAATTAGATAAGTTACAACATAACCTATTAAGCAAATAAGATTAGTTACAACATAACCTACTAAACAAATAAGATTAGTGACAACTTATCTTTTATTAATTATCAACTATTACAACTAAACAAATTATCGTGATTGCCAATAAATGTCCAGTAATGAGAACATTCGTGGGTGTAGACAGCACTATTTATTCACAAGGGGTTTTGGCAAGCTTTCTTGCAAAGACTTTTCGTGGTGAATCTGGAGAGGGTATATCAGAGAAACTCCAACTAAAGCTCGTTCCATCGCACGCTGAGAGACTTTGAGCTTGTGGACTAGCCCAGCTGTAAGTGTCCAAGTATCAGCAGCGTAGGTCATGTACTCGTATGACAGATAGGACACACTTGTTGAAGACATTTGTCTTTGGACTCTGCGGCGATGAAAAGACTTAAATACAAAAATAAAACTCATGAGTAAGGATTTTTTTTAAGTTACGTATAGTTAAAATAACCTGATCACAAAATTTAAATTACACTTCTATCGTCTACCTGACAATTAAATCCAAAACTAACTCCAACCGTATATTATAAACTTACACAAAACCAATTTGTGAGTTGGGTCTTTTTAATGCCATAAAGTTGGCAACAGTAATTAAAGGGGTCTCCGGCCGCTAGTTTCACTCGTTGATTTAATATGAGGACATAAAAATTGTCTTATGGGAACCGTCCGCCCCTTAACAGTTTGCAGATGTCCAGAAAATAAAAACACTTTGATGCAATTTAGTAGAAACCACGAATAAATATTATCAGTTGTACTACAAAAATTAACTGGCAATGCCTACACCAAAGTACTGAGAATGGTTGCGCTTTAAGTACTTACCTATAGTTCGACAAACTTTTGCGACCCGTGGTAAAAATAAAGATAAGAGATTAGATCGACACAAGCGACCAAACACCCAATAAGATTCTTTAAATAGAATAAAATAAAATACCATAAATAAAATAGGTAGAATATATAATGTATAAATAAAACACATAATGAACTTTACAAAAAAAAGACCATAACACAAGCTTTGCTTACTTTGGGGCCAGACAGCACTGTGTGTTATGTCCAAGAATATTTATTTATTATTTATATTTATCTAAATAAACTTCGCAACTCTTATAATATATAACCTGTGGGACTCTCTACGTATAGTATAGGAGCTAGCGTCCGTGACTGCTCCTAACGTATAAAAATTTATTTATTGCATCAATTTTTAATATTGTAAACGCACTCGGTCATAAACCGACGCACATGTTTTACGTATGAATAAAATGACTGAATAAATGCATTTATAAATAAACAAAACGTATGCCGCTTCTCGATTTAAATATTGAAATAAATTATTTTATGAAGCTATGGATTTTATATCTCGATGATAGTTTCACATACTAATCTTGCAGAATGTGTCGAGGTGAAGATATATTAAGACTAGATGTTACCGATCGGGATTTTACTCGGGAAACTCCATTTCCGTAAGATTTTTCAATTGAAAAGTGTCTTATCCAGAAACCCAGAAGAATTGTTGCCTATCTATGCGCCATCCCAATCTGTTTATACGTCCCTGCTACGATATTTGTATATATGTTATTACCTATATACCCTGTTTTTGACAATTATTAGCATTGAGTTCAAAGAAACCTTAAGATAAATCATAAAAAAAGTAATCAATCGGAACGAATTCAAAAACCTCATTTAACAAATATAATTAAGATTTTTATATATATTTATTTTTTCTTGCAGATAATTTTCCCTGACAAATTAAATTAGTGTAAAAGTGTTATAATCAAAATTATTTCAAATACAATGACAAAAGTCCCAATTTTAAAGTGAAAATATGGTTATTATTAAAAAGTAACATGTTAAATATTTTTTAATAGTAAAAAATAACGTAATACGTGCAGTAACGTAAGAAAAGAGACGTCGGTTATTACTGTCCAGTGTGAGGGGAAAGTCTAACGAAAAACGTGATTAAAACAAGATAACTTTTTGAAAAAATAAATTAATCCAAAAATGATATTTAAAAAAAATGCATTTTTAGATTAAAGTATCAAGTTTTAACTGTCCGAATATTAAACTTATCCCGTACTTGTGTGCTGACATCTAGAGAGCCGAGGAAATTTCAATCAGTACAAAGAACTACAAATTATTATTTTTAAACCAAAATAAACAATGAGTCACCATTTTAATTCTAGTTGTAAACATTTTATCTCGCAGTCGTTTTCGCTTGGAAGTTTATTATTATTTTGGTCATCAAAATTTTGATGACATTTTTACTGTTTGTAAAATGACAAAAGATTTTAAAAGCTTTTAAATATGAGTATTTTATTTAACAAAGTTATTACCCACTGGATATAATTATAAAAACTGATCACTTAATTTTGTTTTTACTGATATTATAAAAAAGTTATCCTAAATTTGATGATATTGTATTGTTTGTTGATATATTATCTTTATCTATACATAAAGATCAAATATCCATTATTATACGAGCTATATAAGCTTGGTTGTAGTCGTGTTCTCGACACCGTAACGATGTCGATGAAAATTACAACAAAAACCCATTGTTTTATAAGGGCGAAAATCGATCTAGCTAGGTGTTATTTCTGTGAAAGTTGGTTTTAACAGCAAAATGCGTGGTCAGTGTGGTAGTTCAAATAGGTCGTAAGGGAAAGAACAATTAGAGGATATGCCAGAAAAACACGTGAAAAACTACAATTGCATTTTTCTATAGGATCATTGTCAACAATATTACATTAAAAAAAATTAAATTTATACAGGACAAAACGTCTGTTACAAGCAGCTTTTCTAGCATGAATGCAAATACGTAAATTTTTTATTACTTCACTTTTTGTATCTCATGCATTTTTATAATAAAACTACATAGTTCAAATTTTTTTACGCCATGAAATGACAGAAGTAGGGGAAGAGGGGAGTAAGATAGGGTGGGTACATAACGTTTGAAAAGCAAGAAAACTAAAAATTATTGTAAGTACTTATATTTTCTTTTTAATTTTTATATACCCTTTCAGTAATTACACTTACTTTCTATAATTTTAGGAACATCAATCAGCGTAACCAAGTCCTCCAAAGCAGGAAGGTGCTCAGAGAAATGTACTCATGGATTGGCTGACTACCTACGTTCGAATAAGCTTCATTTCATATAGCTTTCGAGAAACGAACGACAAACTATCTATCAAAATTGTAAGAAATACGTTAGGATTTCGAACTTTGAACTGCTATATTGATTATGCTATATATACTATAATTTTAATTAATACTATTAGTAAATTAAAACTTAAGAAATAAAAAGCGTTTAACTTTTAAATAAGCTTCACTCCAAACTTTACGATGTACGAGAAATCGAACGAGGAAACTTCTTCGCTGAAATTAAAATCGAGTGTAGTTTTATTCGTTCTCTAAAGTTCTCAAACTTTTTTTTAACTGTTTTTCAGGAACCCCTGTAGTCGAAGTTTCGTAGATTTATAAATCAGTCTTGAGTTTTGTATTTTAAAAGTTTTATCGGTTCAGTTCGAATTTAATTGAATTCTAATTGAATAATAATTTTAAGTCGAAGCCACGAGTTATAGAAAGCTTTAGTCAGTCTGGTGTCAATTTAGCACTATCACTCTCTTCTGTAACACCATAGGCTATAAATTCTGCCTTGTAACTACGTTCGCACAGTATAACCATTCAAGTAATACGAAACAAATAAACCTGGGAATTAATGTATGGAACTGTTTTAAGTGGCAATATACTTTTAATTCATAGCCAGGTCAATTAACTTTATCCAACTTTTATCTACTAACTAAGAGTATAGATAAAATACTGAAGTGGTTGGATGCAAACAAATTAGCATTAAATATTACTAAAACTAAAATAATGCAATTTCAGTCTCACAACAGTAAGAATTTAGATCTGGAAATTAAATTAAATGATTTTAATTTAATAGATAATGTAGAAGGTGCAAAATTTTTGTGTAACAGAACAAGCGGCACTCCTTGCATACCACGGTTATGTGGCTGCAATACTGCGATATGGTATTGTACTCTGGGGAAACTCTGTCGATGCAGATAAAGCACTGAAAAAGTGTATTAGGTCGATGTGTGGAGCTGGATACTTAGATAGCTGTAAACCATTGTTCAAATAGTTTAATATTTTACCACTTCCATGTTTCTATACAGCAGGCCGGAAACCGGTTATACACTCCACCCCAAAGACTTACATTATATCAAAAAAACTCTTTTTGTATGGCCATACAAATATTCAATCATGTTTCAGATGATTTAAAAAACTGCCCCTCAGAGATATCAAAATTCAATTATTTAACTTCTTATTAAATAAGATGTATTATTCGGTCGCAGATTTTTTAGCTGATAAGCATAAGACTGTGAAATAATAAGACTATTAAATTGTCAATTGATTTTAATTATATTGATTATTTTTAGTTTTAATTATTTTTATATGTTTTTTTTGATTATTTATTTGATTCCATTGATTGTTTAATTGAAATTATTATTTTCACTAGTTTTGATACCTAAATTTTTTTTTTATAATTATTTTAAATGAGTTGAATATTTTATTGATTGTGTCATTTGAATTTGTCATTTCAACTAAGTTTTAAACTTGATAATAAATTTTGCACACCTGAATGTAAAGGTAGGATATGATGGAACAAATGTACAATATATAAGACCAATATGTAACCCATATTCTTGCAAATAATAATTTTTATTATTGTCTCATTATTGCTGGTAATGTATATACAATACTATAGGTACTACGAATGGGACACATAAAAATGGTATTGACAAACTTAAAAAATTGACAAAAAGTACCAAATTTAGTCAAGACTGTATTTAACTATATATTGTATACTTTTATTCAATTACTTCACAAATAAAACTACAATAAAAACTGCATACAAATACATATAAGGCATAATATCGTGAAGTAAGTATTCGAAAGTATCAAAAAACACCGCCCACAAAAGACTACTTGGCAGACGTGTTGAGGCCATTCGGTAACCTCTACACGCCCTATGACCACATAAATATCCAGGTTTCATAAGTATTCTACTTGTACTGAAAATGAGAACAATGTCATTACAATTCATGCCAGCGCTAGTTACCACGCAAGACACATGTAAAGTGTTCACAAAAAGTTTAGTTTCCTCATTTAGCCACAGCGGGATTATTACGCGGTGTACAACACCTCCATAAATTCGCTGCACGCGCTATGGTGTCGGTGATACAGAGCTCAATGTTCTGGAATAGCAATAAAAAGGCAAAAACCTTGCCAAATTCTTTACACAGTGTAATTCAGTAGGGTGTGCTTTTGTTGTAAAGATAAGCGAAGCGATTAGCGATATGCGGTAATTGATTTGACTAAATGATATACATTATTAACATAATATTTAGTCGTAGGTGCGTAGTTAAGTAAAATGTTTTTAATGCCAGACTATTATATGTTTAATAAATCTATACTTATATTATAAAGTTAAAGAGTTAGTTTGTTTTTTGGCGCCAATCTCCAGAACTTCCAGTCATATTTGGAATTTTTTTTACTTAGTTTCTGTTTTATTTTCTAATTTTTTTTACTAAGTGAAATAATTTCTAATATTACTAGACAGAATTTCAACATTCTATCACTATTTAAAACCTCTATAACCTGCTTCATACGATAATATTAAAAACTATATACGACAAAAATATATGAAATATTATATGAAACCTTTATTACCATACCTGGGTTCCGTAAGATACAGGGATAAAGTGCCGGTGGAGTCTAGTATCAAATCCATATTGATATTATGAATGCGAAAGAGAGTTTATTTGTTTTTCCTTCCTTCACCTCCCAAACGGAGCATCCAATTGAGATGAAATCTGGCGCTTTTTATCTCGGAAAATTCAAATTTTTCTGCCAGAATAACTATATTATGTAGCTCGCTCAAACACAACAAACTTCCTTACTATTAATTAATTGTAGTAGGAATCCCACGCTAATAACCGAATTAAGCATGGGTGGAGCCACTGGCAAAAGCTATTAGTAGTATAATGACAATCAATATCCTATCTTAAGTTTGATTTTTTTTTTATCCCACTATGGTGGCAACAAAATTTACGGTCCGCCTGATGGTAAGCGATCACCGTATTCTATTGATGAAGCCTCCATGGTCATAACTACGTAATGTTTATGTAATGATATTTCGTTTCGTTCGAGTTCTCTTCTTCTTTTCTTTTTAGGCTTAAAATGGGACCCTATTACTAAGACTTCGCTCTCCGTCCGTCTGTCCGTCTGTCACTAGGCTGTATCTGATAAACCGTGATAGTTAGACAGTTGAAATTTTCACAACAATGATGATTTCTGTTGCCGTTATAACAACAAATCCTAAAAAAAAAGGATAAAATAAATATTTAAGGGGGCTCCCATACAACAAACGTGATTTTTTTCCTCGATATTGAAAATGGCTACAGTAAACGCTTGAAATATTCACAGAATATTTAGTTATGTATTCACTTTAAAATTAAATAATTAAAGTAAAATAAAACAAATAATAATTTTGATTATTATTAATAATTAAAAAAAAAAATTGACAAACAAATAATAAACAAATAATAATAAATATTTTTATAGATAATGGTACAGAACCCTTCGTGCACGAGTCTGACTTGCACTTGGCCTAGCCTCTAGAGGGTCGTAGCGTTATTTTAAATAGCCTTTAAACTTTCTTAAGAATTGGGCAATCAAATGCATAAAAAAAGAGATCTAATTCGACTGGTACTACATCCAGAGATTAGTGCGATCAATGTAAAAAAATTAAAAAGAACAAACTCTTTAGCATAATGCTATATTAGTATAGAAGGTAATATTATAATTATATATTTTTAAATTCAGTAATAATCAATTTAATATCCTATGTAAATACAATATATTTAATTGATTATGATCAATTGAATTAGTGTTTGCAATTTTATTACTTTCCTTTTTAATCCTACCCAAAAACATAAGAAATTACAGTTGGTGAAGCCGATAGAAAAAGTTAAGGAATCTTGAAGTTTGTGATTTAAAAACATTCAAAGGAACTAAAAAATGTATTACTAACAATTTGTCAGCTCATAAAACTGTCCATAGAATTCTTTGTTAATCGTCCCGCTTACCGCTTCAACTGCCGCCGAAAACTCAAAACCTCGCTTGCCAAAATTTAAAGTAATGCCGTAGTAAGTCTTCTATAGAACTAGTACCACATTAACACCGTATCTCATCAAGATACGTCACACAGTGTCTTCAGAAAGGCTTGTAAACAACTTCGAGCTAACATAGAAGGTATCTCCTTTCACGTCACATGGTTATTCATGTCTTAGATGACAGTAACAGAATGGCTTGATAAAGCCTACGGACATAAATATGTGGTTGGTTATGGCTTTTTGTCTTCAGTATATGCTAACAAATTTGCTATGTCAGTCTGTCTGTTTCTAAGGTACCTTTTACAACTCTTATAGTTTGAAGACTCCTAGCATCATCTTCTCTACATAATTATCTATACTATCTCCATGTCAAATTTCATCTTAATCGGTACAGCGGTTTAAGCGTGAAGCGGTAACAGATAGACAGAGTTACTTTTGCATTTATAATATTATAGTATGGATATATTTATTTTTAAATACATATAAAATCTATTGCTGTTTGTTGGTCTCGCTAAAACCCAAAAACGGCTTGTCTGATTTGAATATTTTTGAGTATTGTTGTGTTCATTAGCGTCGTACGAAAATAACCGGTCAAGTGAGAGTCGGACTTGCGCACCAAAATCGTAATAAAATTATGGTAAGTTGTTGTGTACACGCCTGGGAAGGTTTCTGAATAATTGTACAACTCATTAACAATAGGTGGAAAAGATCTGTCAAGTGCGAGACGAAGTTACGAACTAAGAGTAAACCATCCAACTGTAATAAAATTTTGGTAATTTGTTGTGCACATTCGGGGAAAGTTACCAAGTTACATTTAGTACAAAAAACAAGTAATATTATACATTACAAAGCATTACAATATACATATTAGTATAGTCGAATTATTTAATTACAATTTTATATCATTACATGTTTGTACTCTAAACGGAAGATTTGGTCTCATTTTTATCATTAGGTACACCACCCGTGTTCAGTCGGGGCAGGCAGCTAGTAATAGAAATAAAATTCAGGAATATATGTAAAACTGTGACTTTTTTAGTTTAAAAGCAAAAAAACGGTAGGTTGTGTGTCCCCACTACAGGGGCACAGAATTCTCCTTAGAGAAAGTCGGCTATGAGGAGTCCACCACGCTAGTCTACTGTGAATTGGCAGACGTTGTCGAGCTAATGGCCATTCGACAGTCAGAGCATCAAGGCGCCAGTAAGGTCTGACTTATGGACATTGAAATGAGTCATGTTGCAAAAAACGCTTTAAGTGCGTTTACTTCGTTTTGCGATTCCACGGCAATGCAGATAGGCTCGTAAAAATGTAAGTACCACTAGATGGTCACCTAAAGATTAACCACGACCGATGTTGCTTAACTTCGTATGTCGTTTCCGATGACTGTTGCTGAGCCACGAGTTTGGGCATTTCTTATGTTTTTTATCCAAGGCTAGCAACCCACGCTCATTCACAATGCTTTTGTTTTTAACCTTAATAGGATTTTATAACCAGTAATACAGGAGCTATCTGACGTCCTAAGCAAAATAATTAATATGTCTACCGTTTTGGAATCAGGGCCGAATTAGGCCAGCCTTTAAGTATAATTTTATATCTTCAACTGTGGGTCGAACTTATGGAAAAGGCTGTTAAATGTTTTAAAATATGTACATATCAAAACCTTGTTTATATTCATAGAGCTTAATGTTATAAATCGAGTTAGTGTTTTGATTTCAAATTGCGTTCTGAGGGGCGGACGTTTAAGTCCAGCCTGTACCAATAAGCCTGTTTTAATATTCTCAAGTACATTTAATATTTACACATTGGCCTTTCAATAAAGAAAATCATCGTGAGTAAACTTGCTACGGTAAAAATAAGGCATGAAGTGCACTATTGGAACTAAGCATGCGTGATGGGCCACGGCCCAAAGAGCCCTCCCCTAAAGTAAGGAAAAGCCGTGCTTCAACAGTCGGGAGGTACCCGGTTTTGCTCAAACTCCGGAGTTTCGGAAGGTTCCAGCATCGTTTTTAATACTGGAGTTGTTACTGTCAAAACCGGAGTTTCGATTTTGATATTTAAATTAAGTTATGATAGTGTTTATTTGTGTTTCTTCAAGTGGGACGGGGTGGCGTGCGTGACCTGAACACATACTATCGCGTTGTGTGTATCTGGTGACTGCAGACATGGCTTTAAAATTTACGTTTAAGTCTTGATATGTACAAACTTGTGTCAACAATCATAAGGCACAGTGTACATGTATTAAGAGAAAACTTCTTTTGATAGCTTCGTAATTATCTTATCCGTAAAATTCCAAATATTATCACAAGACAACTTCGGTATCGAGACATTTGTCAAACCAACAAGCGAAGAAACGCTTACAATGTTCATATTAGTGGCTCTGCAAGCTATAACACATCGCAAGTCTGTGTTTGCTAGCTTAAAACTGAGTAAATGTTCACAACGCACCTTAAAATATTGTTTTTAAAACCTATTCGACAAAAAAAATCTATATAGTTATCGAACCTGCTCACAAGATTTCACAAGAATCGGTTGATAAATGTGACATTTTTATCCAAGCTGAAACGGAGACGCTTCGCTTGCACATGGCTAAAAATATAATGAAAAGAATTTACAAATCGATTAAAGAAGAGGAAGAGAATTAGGATGCTGCTGGTGAAGACCAAAAACCAAAAACTGAATCGACAAAAAAATGCCATATAATCGAACCTGCTCACAAAATACTACAAGAATCAGTTCAGAAATGTGTCTTGCAGAGGAGAACATATACGAAAGCATTTTTGCCCAAATTAAGACGAAGACGCTTCGCGCTAGTTTGGTCAAATATGAAACGAAAATAAAAAAAAGGACACAATTCAAACAAGGTTTAAAATGAAAAGCAGTTCAAGAAGGAACGGTATGAATTTACAAAGTTTAGTCAGTGTTTAGTAAAGATTTATTAAGTTGGAACGCGGCGCGTGACAATGTTAATAGGATTTTCGCTACTCTGGGTGGACCGGCATCTCAGTCAGTCACATATAATCCTTTGACAGTTCGCGGCGTATGTACATTGTTTAAATTGTATTAATTTTATACATAGTGAATAAGTACGTCACACAGAGAAACACAAACATACAAAAACAGAAACACAATACACCACATATTACACAAACCGTGAACATAAAATCTGACTCCAAAATTTAGGTAAGGCCATGCAATTTTATTAAGGCCTACGTTGGCCCAGTTTTTACGATCCAGTCAGGGTAGAAGTTTTGAACCAACAGCAAAGGAAGATATTTGAGAAAAAGCTTCAGATATCTAAAAGAAGCTGGGTTCCGTAGAAACTTGTATGTGAACAATTTGTCCATCACGAAGATCTTTTAACCGTTTTTTCGAGTTTATGTTTTAAGTTTACCGAAAATCAGATAATGGGAAAAACTTTACTTTGAAAAAATGTTCGTCCATTTGAATATACGTCGCGGTCAATTTTCTAACTGCAAATGTAAGTTGATAAAAACCTTTTTAAGTGATATAACTACAAATTAACGATTTAAGGAGTTTTCCGTAACTTGTTCTGTGAGAACATGCTTCTTGCCTTTCATGATTCTAGGCCAACGGCAAGTACTCTTGTACCCTACAAATCTTGATTTATTTGCAAATGTGTAAATATGCAAATAGCCGTATTTTATAATTTCTTTGATTTTCTACACACGTCAAGAAATGACGAATGTGGAGTCTAAAGTCTACATGAGCCCAAGTATGGACTGTCGCCTCGCCTTGCATGAGAATAGTGAACACAGAGCAAGGCTAGGTAACGAAATTTATAAAAATAAACTTCCTATATGTCTTCGAAGGAAAGCAATTAAGAGCTCAAGAGCACTTCAATTGTTTTGTAATTTAATAAATTAGCACGTTTCACTCCGCAACGGTAGTTGATCTACAAAATTATATGTAAAATTCGTCTAATTTATAATTTTTGTAGGCGTCAAAACTCATTTGACACCTACAAAAAACCTTTTTTTGAAAATCGGTCACGCGAGGCCGAGACATATTAAAAAATGGTAAATAAAAATGTTGTCGCATTAACTTATGTCAATGTACCGGTGTATATCATCGAAAGTGTTGATGTCACAGTTGAGCTAAGGACGGTTATATTACTGATTAATTTTCCTTGCTTTTTGTTGATTTTCAATCCTTACTTCAAAATTTGGGATAAAAAGAGGATTCTTTTCTGATTCGGTCCCATGTCCAATTTAGATTACACAACACTACCATACCAAAACGGTGTTAAATTTATAGGTGTATATCTCGATCGCCGCCCTACTTGGGCCCAACACATCAAAACAAAGTGAAAAGAACTAGGTATCCGGTATAAAACCCTCCACTGGATTCTGAGATGAACAAGCATACTTAGAATAGGCAACAAGCTGCTTATCTACAAGGCCATTTTGAAACCAATCTGGACATACTGTAGCCAACTATGGGGAAACGCCAGCAACTTAAACATCTATATCCTGCAGAGAATGCAAAATATGATCTTGCGAAACGTAGCTAACGTGCCGTGGTATATCATCTACAATGAAATCCACTATCATCTAGGGATAACCTGTTTATATTACAATGTAAACTGTTTATATTATAAATACAATGACAGACTGAAGAGGCACCCAAATGAACTGGCTTCTATGTTGACAGCTCGCAGCTAACAAAATCACCTGATAAGGAAAGACATCCTTAATATTCATGAGTAGATCATTCATTGGAGGACTCGACCTGACAAAACAGCATCCTCTCAAATCGTCTGATTATAATAGCAACCTACTGATTGCAGATCTTACCAACAATAGAAAAAAATCGGCCAAGTGCGAGTCGGACTCGCGCACCCTGCGTGCGTTTGTACGTGTTGTGGTTCCGTACCATTATCTATAAAAACGGCAAAAATAAAACGTTTGTTGTATGGTAGGGGGGCCTTAAATATTTGTTTGATTTTAATTTAATTATTTAATTTTACTAAAAAACTAAATATTCTGTGGATATTTCAAGCGTCTACCTGTTGCCGGTATCGATATCGAGCAAAAACGAGCAAAAAAATCACGTTCGATTTTATTCTAATTTTTGGTATTTTCTGTTATAGCGGCAACAGAAATACATCTTCTGAAAAAATTTCAACTGTCTATCACGGTTCATGAGATACAGCCTGATGATAGACGGACGTACGGACAGCGGAGCCTTAGTAATAGAGTTCCGCCAATTACCCTTTGGTTACGGAGCCCCAAAAAAGGTCCATTACATTCCCAACCTACATACATAAATAACAACTTTTAACGCTCGAAACTTCAAAAGGCTAATTTATATGGGCCCTTAAATCCGTCCTAATGGTAAAAATCCTGGAATTTTTTTAAACAATAAAATTTTTAATCGCTTTTTTTACGTTTCGTTTTTAACCGTTCGTATATTTTTTTTGTATTTACGTTACTAGCGTTATCATAACTGTGGCTCTACTCTGTTATGTCACAAATTAGTATGAGTCACCTCAGAGGAGTGGTGAAATGTTCAGATAGCAACGAATTATGTTCACATTTCGGACTAAAGTAGGTAAATTACGTATTTTTCTATAAAAATAAAAATAAATTATACAAACAAAAATTGTGTAACGTTTGAGGCTAGATCCAATATAATTGACGATAGTTCTGGGTTACAAAGAATATAATATACTACGTCTGGGTTCGACTTCCGGCTTAGGTTAGTTGACAAAGTTGCCAAGGTCATCAGATTCTCATGAAACTAATTACGATTCGTAGTTTATACTTTCAAAACATTACTAGTGAACAAATTAGCTTGATCGATGAACAATTTATGAAGAAAAATCAAAATTATATTGTTTTGTTTAGTTTTTTTTTTATATTACTGGTTGAATGTCAAAACACTTTTGTTATCGGAGTACATACTTCAACGCAACATCTAAGGAGGTAATTCTGTAAAATATGTAACGTCACTAACCTTGTAAGATTTAGTGTGAAGCGTTTTTTGCTCGATTTAAAGCTGCTGCTGTAAGTGTCCACGTTTCGGTAGCGTAAGCCTTCAGGTGGAAGGATGAACTGGTCAAAGACTTTCGTCTTTACACTCTTCCGGTGTAGGTGACGTGAAGAGTTTTTAAAGCTTATCAAACGCTGCCCAACCTGACTGGATCCTCCTATCGGCTCAAATTTGTCTGGGCCCAGTTAGATTTTCTGTCAAGGTTAACATAGTCTTGGACTACTTTGAGTAAGCCAGCGACATATACTAGAATTGGTATGACTTCTTGGTTGAACCTGACCTGACAATTGTCTTGTCCAAATTCGTGCCAAGCCAAGGTTATAATAATAATTATTTAGTAACAAATATATTTACCAGTCGACTGCTGGTGCCCCCCGTGAATTCGAAGACATCCCCAAAGTGTCGTCATAACACATACAACGTTCTAAAATGGTTAATGTTCTCGACAAATTCAATGTCCGCCTACTTTAAATTTAAAATAGATTTCTCTCACAGTTAAAAGTGTTAAAGTAAAAAATGTGTCTTTAACACGCGATTGGCATATTACGAATTGATACAAGATAAAGTTAGTAAATTGGCAAATTTATAATATTTTGAATCAGTACAATAGTTTTATTTATTACCTATTTGACAAAAACAAATGACATCAGGTGAGGTCGAACAAAAGTTAGACGTGGGTAATAATTATCGATTAAGTAGGTGTTGTCTTCACTGTTATACGCCCCACTGCAGGGATATCGAACTCTCCTTGAAGAAGGAGGATTAGGCCATAGTCCACTACGCTAGTTGCCTAGTAGCCTGTTGGCAGTCGTTGTTAATCTAGTGGCCACTCGACTGTTGGAATTTTCAAAATGATCGATGGGTTCTGGTATAACGGCTGCTGTTATATTTCGTATATATTTCGATATTATAATCGTGTTCATATCAAAATTTCTATCGTCTTCAACTACTCGTGTGACAAAAATCATGAGCGAAGAAGTTATCTATGTATCGGAGCAACGACAGGTACCGACTCAAGTTATCGTCGAACAAACATTTTGAATTACTAACGCTTTCCTACTTGTTTCGCTCGCTCGATCCATAATTTGATTTAATATGTCAGTCTAATTATTTTAATTCTGTTGGTTCAATTTGCGTTTTTTTGACAGATACATTAAATATAAAATTCACTGACGAGCAATAGCAATTAGTCACTTACATAAACGACGATAGTTTATAAACTAAAAAACTTTTTGTTCCATGAAGCTATTCATGGAACAAAAACTATATTAAAAAGATTTTTATTTGACACACCAATAATAAAATAGTTCTGACTGAATAGAGCTATCGGGAGTTGTTTAGAAAATATTGTCGTCTATGTAAGTGACTAGTTATTTTTACTCATTAGTGTAAATCACCACCAACAAGCCTATGTTTTGCTGAGATTAAAAAAAAATAGCATTATCGCTCAGTGCAACGCAAGCTAGTATTATAAACAGCATTATAAACTCTAAAGTGGTTCAATCATCGGTGTATTGAAATAGCTATTAATGCATCTGTCACGAAATTAAGATAATTTTAATATGAGTGCTAGAGTAGCATGGCGCTGATATTAAAAAACACTTAGGTATTAAGGAAAATAAGCTTATTAACATAAATTAATACTTGGTCAAAACGAGTATAGATGGTTTGAGTTCTTTTGCACATTCTTCAAAATAAACCAATCGAGAATTCTTTGAGAATGATGTTTTTGGCACATTGCTAGATTCTCGTCACTTATAAAAATGCCAGAACTTTACGGGTAGCGGATTTTTACTTGCTATTTTCTTACTACAATAGCTCTCTCCATTATATTTGGAGTGGTACATTCCTTTCTGTGTCACTATCATACATGGACATTTTCAATAATTTATTAAAAAAATCACTTAGGAAAATTTGTTACTATGCTTTTATTTTGAGAAAGCGAGCATTGAATTTCTTAAATTGGCGCCTACCGCGTCTTTTTTATGTGTAGTAATTATATTTTTATGAATGTAAATATTTTGGCTGTACGGTAGCATTTTTTTTTATCGCACTAAGGTGACAAACAAGCTTACGGTCCGCCTGATGGTAAGCGGTCACCGTAGAATATGGACGCTTGCAACACCAAGAGTATCACTCGCGCGTTGCCTACCCTTTAGGAATCTAATAACTGCTTCCTTGGAGAGCCCCATACTGTAGTCCTGGGAGAAAACCTTGGCAGGGAGCTCGTTCCACAACCCAAGCGTTCGCGGGAGGAAGTTTCTTTGAAACCGCACTGTACGCGACCATTTCGGTTCTAAAGTGTGAGAACGAATACCCTGCCGATGGCGAGCGGTGCGATGGTCGAAAGTCTCCGTAGGCATCGTTTCGAACAATTTCTCAGAACACAACCCATTGTACAAGCGGTAGAACACACACAGGGAGGCAAAGTTTCTCATCAAACTTAAGGGCTCGATACCGCAAGTGAGTTTGGAATAGTCGACAATTTTCACAGCCCGTCGTTGATCCGAGTCAAAAGAGCCAAGCTGGTATCCGGGTGCACCCGCCCAGAGATGGCAGCAGTACTCCATATGGGGCCGGACTTACGACTTGTAAAGCAGAGCATAAAATATGATATAGACACTATACATTCTATTACATGATTTCAAGACATGAAGTGAATGGAGAGCGATGCCAAAGTGGCAATGGGTGGGACATTTATTTATTATTTCAGAGTAGAAGCAGTGCCGAAAAATGTAGACGGTGGGGGAGTGGCTATAAGAAAGTGGAATACCGAGGGTGATTGCGTTCATTAGAAAGGCTATCTGATTGTAACTGCTGCAGGCTAATTGGTTGATTGATTGATAACAATAAAGATTTTTCTTAACTTGTGAAACAAAAGCTAAACTTGGTACAGTGAAAAAATTTAAAATAAAAATATAATATCTAGAATTACATTTGAAGAAATGAAGAAACTAAAGGTGAAAAGTCTTGGGCCATTAATTTTGAATAATAGTAATTTAAAAACATAATGCTTTCTCGTTAAGGGCGTGCCTCTTCTCATCAATCAATACAGACACATGTTCCAGATAGAACCATTCCAAAGTTTAATTATTGGTAACTTAATTATGTATGACGGCCTTTAAGTTAGGGTTGCCAACAAAGTTTCGAGGTAATTAGGTTAATTAGAGTACGGTGTATGCTGTTAATAATTTTGTGAGAATGGAATGTCAATTTTCATTTGGTCTTGTATTAGTTTTATTTTATGTTGGCATTGAAATATATAAATGTTATGAGTTTTCAGATAATTTTTTACCGGAAAGTTTATCCTCTGTCAAATCTAAGCTTCTTCTCTTATATCACCTAGAGGTGTGGGTGGTATTTAACGGCAACTACCCTGGCTACACGTTGGGCTAAGGTCAGAAGATCAGAAAAATTTGTTGCACTGTATAGTTTCATTACGTATGACAAAGTAGGTATTTTTCATAAGCAGTAACTTTTGTTACTCGATTACTTAAATCCAGCCGATGCCGTCTCAATCTGCCATAACATCGGCCAGTGAGACAAAATGAGATCGCTATACTCACTTAATAGTCATTAAATAAAAACTGCTTACACATGATAGTTACTGTACATATTCGATCGTTTTATATAACTACAGATTCACTCACAGTTATCAATAAACGAAATATGCTAGCTACAAAAATAATTGTTTTTATTAACGATAATGCATATCTACATCACAACTTACCTAACGTTTCGGGAGAAAAGTGTTACGACTCCTTATTAAGGTCACCACAATGGCCAGTCTTAAGCCACTTGTATTCTGATGCTTCCTGCTACTCCAACCACGACGTCAGTGCAGTTCTTTATGCATTATCCAGTAAGTTAAATTAAATCGGTAATCAAGATAATCATAAATTTAGTTATTAGATTAGTTATTATTTTATTTAGCTTACAATATGGTGGCCTCTGAAAATATTTTGATTTTGTATAAGTTAGACTAGAATATTAATTAGTAATACGTCTATATGTTCAACCTATTGGTCTGACAAAATCTGGAATTATCGAGTATAACTTTACTGTGTGATGGGCTGAGTTGTACGAAACTATGCTCACGGCTACTTTCTACTATCGCACTGTTCGCCATCGGCAGGGAATTCATTCTCACACTTTAGAACCTAAATGGTCGCGTACAGTGCGGTTCAGAGAAACTTCCTCCCGCGAACGCTTGGGTTGTGGTTTGAGCTCCCTGCTAAGGTTTTCTCTAAGGACTACAGTGTGAGGTTCTACAATAAAGAAGTTATTGGATTTTTGAAGGATCGGCAACGCGCGAGTAATACCCCTGGTGTTACAAGCATCCATAGGCTACGATGACCGCTTACAAACAGGCAGACCGTAAGCTTGTTTGCCACCTTAGTGGTGTATAAAAAAAAACTTTCATATAAGCTATCACGTGTTATTTATTATAAACATTTAAATTTGTCTGTTCGTTACATTATCATTCATCTCATCATACAAAGACTTCTTCTACCCGAAGTTTATCCCGCTTTTAACATTTGGGCTTATTAAGCAGAGTGTAATATAGATTATTATATAGCATACAACAAACTTTTCTGGCCTTCTGACCTTAGGTATTTGGTCGCTAGTGTCGTTGTAAGTTCACACCATTTCAATATGGCGACTGTAGTTTTCATTTTGGTCCGCCGGGTCAGAAAAGTTTGTTGAACTATACGTATCCTAAAAATAGTGAATTATTGAGATGTTTTGACTAGACGCTAGGAGCAACCAGACGTTTGAATAACGTTTAACCAAAAGTCAGAATGTGTGTAAGTACAGTATCTTTTTAGTAAATATTAGTTTATAACTGGGCACAGGCGCCGCAATTGCATCAGTATGCCCAAATTTTAAAATTGTAAAAAAATAAATGGTTTTATGCTAATAAAATATTGACAGTCCATTAACTTTACTACAATCAAATGACGTGCTAGATCATTGCAAATTGTCATGGCGTAAGAAATCTATACTAATATTATAAAGAGGAAAGATTTGTTTGTTTGTTTGTTTGTATTGAGTAGGCTCCGAAACTATTGGACCGATTTGAAAAATTCTTTTACGATTAGAAGCCGACATTATCCCTGATGAACATAGGCTACCTTTTACCGCGGGAAAATGCTTCATTCCTACGGGAAAACGGGTAATAGGACAACGGGTAGTTAGAATTGTCCTTCCGTACTTATCTTTTTCACATAACTTCTAAACGGTTGAACCGATTGGAATTTTATATGGGTATTTCGATGCGTTCCTGGATGATTAATTAAAAATGCAATTGAACCCAGTATTTGGCGCTGCTGTATGTCAACTGCTAAACGGCTTGTATTTCCATGGTTTCACAGACACGAATGTATTATACCATTAAAGAGGAAAGATTTGTTTGTTTTTTTTCTATAATTGAGAAATTGCCTAAGAACCTACGCCGATAACGAAATTTAGGGCGGGCGAAGCCGCTGGCAGAAGCTAGTGTTTAATTAATTTAAAGAAATAGGTACTATTTAAACTATGTTAGTAATATATATTCCAACCAGCTTGCAATCAGGCCAGACGAAAGTTCCGTACCACCACAGCCCGACTCTCAATTGACTGGTTTTTATTATTTATTGTTTTATTACAGACCCAGGTTTATTTTCTTAAGTTTAAAGCTCGTGTGTATAAAACGTTTTTATGATATAATAAAAACAACAAAACCATATTTCTGGTACGTAGAGACTCCCCTTAAATTTTTACTTTTTTTTACTATTTGTTAGGAAATCCGCCATAATAACACATATTTTGGAAAAATTTCATGCTTCTACCTACTTCAGTGTAAAAGATAGAGTACTTTAAAGGTCAGCAAGACAGTTGAGAGACTTAAGGTCTAATAAAAGGGGACACTTCTCACCCTTTGGGTACGGAATCTTAAAAAGTTGTACCATGAACCTTGAGCGGTCAAAATACGAGATTCATATCTTCCATAAAAACGGACACAAAGAAAAATAAAATATCCTTTAGGCGCTATTCACGCTCAAAAGTACACATTCACAATTTGTAAAGGTTGTTATGAAAAAAAAATTTGCTTCTTGACTCGTTGTGCCACGCCTTTACGTAAAACGACTGACTGTCCAAACCCAAAGTAAAAACCTTTACCTCTTGACAACATTTTATTTTAAACCCATATATACATCAACCATTGCTAATTCGAAACACTTACCAATCCATTAGTTTTGTATAAAACCAGCAATGTACGTGAAAAAGGAACTTTTATTCGATATTCGAACTCAAAAATTGAAACACACATGGCTTTGCACTCTTCTTTTGTTCCTTTTACTGAGCGTTCAAAATCGCGATAGGGCTGGCAGCAATGAGAAAATGTTTTATTACCTTTTGTTTGCCGAAGTGTAAATCACGCTTCTAAGAATAACTTGTTGCAATAAGTATGACGTGTTATAAAATCTTATTTTATAGCTCTTGAAATATTTTATTACTAAATACTAAATAATACAAAAGAGAATCTAAGAAATAATACCAATCAGCAACTAACTCCCAATACAATAGCAGGAATGCATTTTTTACATACCATAGGCAAATACATTAACATAATTATACGACAAACATACAATACCATATTAGTTCCATTAGGTAAATTCTACATACCATATTCCATATATTGGGAAAGTACACGTTATAGAATACAAGTCAAACCAGTATGTACGAGCAACAGGGATGCCTAGTATGAACGTATTTAACAACCGTGGTTTGATTTCCTAAAGGAATTTAAATGCCTGGGAAGGGTAAAGGTATGTGAATTCCACATTTATGCATTTAGCCAAACCGATAGACTTCTCATATCAATCCATGCCATTCCTAAAACAAACAAACCCTGTCGATAAATTTGCTATATTCTTTTAAGAATAATGACTAGTTACAAATTAATAAATAAATAATAAATAAATAAATATTTTTGGACATTACACACAGCGCCGTCTGGCCCCAGAGTAAGCAGAGCTTGTGTTATGGGTATCAGACAACGGATACAGATACATATATATTACTTTTTTTTTTGTAAATACATACATATTATACATAGATACACCCAGACTCAAGACAAACACAAATGTTATTAATCACATAAATGTTTGTCCAATGCGGGAATC
Source organism: Apoda limacodes (assembly GCA_946406115.1). Lineage (NCBI taxonomy): Eukaryota > Metazoa > Arthropoda > Insecta > Lepidoptera > Limacodidae > Apoda > Apoda limacodes. The sequence continues at coordinate 49,077,442 of OX291540.1, forward strand.
GAACCCACACCCTCTGCGCAGCAGTCGGCAACACTACCAACTAGGCTGCGAGGGAGTTATATATTTAAAAGTTTAAGTAAGTACTTAGGTGTATTTAGTTATTAACTAGGCTACGAAATAATAATAAAAATTATATATATTTAACTCATAAATGAATGAGCTGAAAAATAATTTAGACAAATAGTATATTTTTAGGCAGAATTAAAATTTAACAGTTTTTTCACGTATTCCGCGGTTACCCTCTTATCCCCTGTTTCAGAAATTATAAATTTTTGGCGGTCGCCGCTTGTCCTATTATGAAGTGAGTTTGTATTCAGCCGCTGGTTACTTCTTTCTGTGAAAAAACGAAGTGCCATGTGATTTTCAGAACGAAATCCCTTCAATAGCACTTATTCTGAGTACCAAAAGCACTGACAGAAAATAATAATAAACTATTATTAATAATAAGAAACAAACTCAAAAATATATAATGCCTCGACCTACAAATCACGATACAACTCGAAATCAGATAACTAAATGCAGACCATCAACAGGCATAGGTATCGCTAGAGACTACAATCGGCCAAGAACTTTACACCAAGATTGGTGAAACTCTGTCAGCGCCCAAGCCGCCCGCATCTCCGATACCTGGGTCATCGAGTGTGCCCCCAAAGTGATGAGAATGCCCATTATTTCATGTCTATTGGGAGTCTCACGACCACCATGAAAATTTATTTTTAGCTTTTGCCATGGAATTTAACTATTAAAGGTTAATAAAATTTTAACAATAACCACAACAAATACAAGTGTAATCCTTTATTTTTACTACGATGTCAATTCCAAAGTGATCGCTTGCATTTCTTAACTTTTATTCTGATGCTTATACCTAAATATATAATTATATTATGTTTCTCATATTTCTTTATATACATACATACAAAATACTCTTATTTAAATAACGATTAATTAATTCGTAGCTGTCGCTGTTTCTTCAGCGTTGAAAACGTTTTGCATATATGCTACTGAAACAACAACTTGAAATAAAGATTCCTTAGATTTAAGTTATCTCTTTTTAAAATTTTATTAAATCGGATCAAGGTAATTAAGGTTTGCTGTAAAAAGATAACACACAAATTTTATTAACAAATGATAATTGACAGTTTAATGTAATTTAAAAAAAAATACCTTTTAGTTAATTACCCATTCAATTTAGACAGATATTGATAGATACATTCAAACCTATAATCTTGTTTTAAATAATTAAAGTTTAATATTATTAATACAAATGCAAACATTTTGAATAAAAATGTAGCGTGACACCCCTAAGCCGTTTATTTCACGCGTCATAGGCACAGACTCTACATCACTCTGCATTTAGGATTTTGCGGCGTCAAATTTTGTACTTATGCGGCTTTTAAATCGCATTAAACGTAAGCTGACATAATGTTTAAACGCTATAAATACACTTATCAAACTGGCTTAAAAATTCAATTTTGACATTTGATTTAAAAAAAAAGGTGTTTCTTTGCGTTGTGCGATAAAATGTGGAATTAGAATATTCGCCGAAGTATCAATGTTACCAATATAGCTCAATAGAGTTAGCAAACTGAAGTAAGTGACAGTGGGCAGGCTACATAGCTCGTTGAACTCACAACCACAGATAACACAGTTATATTATATATAATCAAATCCAATTTGAATTTGACTTTCCTACTCTACTGGACTGTAGTATACAGAATAATATTAACTAATCCGATGGAAATCTATTTCTAAGCCTCATACTAACAATCAATAGTATGGATGGCTCATAACGGGGCATAAGCGAGGTTTACGGGAGGCACAATAGGGGCTTATGTCCACGACGACCCAAAATATCAATATCACAAACCTCTTGGGGAAAGTTAAACATAAACTGACCCTTGGAATGACCTTTTCTTGAATCGTATTATTATTGACCTATTTTCAGTTACCTTTCTATTTCAAATAAAACTTCGTAAATAATATTTTAAAACAAAAAATAAGTGACCTGTATATAATATTGAAAACGCTGAAAAAAAAAACATATTTAATACTGTATTTTTTATAAGTATTTCGTAGCAAAACCGACTTTGAAAATTATAATATCTACTTCTGTTTCATAATGTTTTAAATATAAATATGACAAGTACCTAATTGCATCGAATTGATTTTCAAACCGATCGTAGACTTCGAGTTTTGCTTTCTTATGCCAGTCGGGTTAGCAGTTCATATTGAAAAAATTACCGACGGGAATTTTATTGCTTTAAGAAGCTAAGTCACTCTTAGTCTATTTTTTTATTATTTATTACTCTTTCTATACATTTATTTTCTAAAGTTAATTAATTTGATTATTATACTTGAAACTTTTGCCGTTTAGTTTAAAAAAAATCGGGCTTACAATAAGAATTATTAAGACCAAAGTTGTAGAAAATCAAATTCAATACAATTTGAGTTACTGCCATTTTTGCTGAAAACTTCAAGATAGGTAATTAACTAAGTTATAGAGCACAAACTATTTTCTCTTTAAAATCAAAATGGCGGCTAACGCACCAACGGGATTTGGTCGCCATTTTTATTTTAGTCTAAAAGTTCCCTCCACTGAAGGATAGAGTGATGAAATTCTGGTCGGTATTTATTGTAATAGGTAGGTATTAATACATATTTTTAACGAACCCATGACCTGCGCAAGAGCCTCACAAAATTGACCAATTTTTAGAAAGAAACAAAGCTGATTCGCTGCAAGAAGAGACAACAAGTCGCCACGGATTTGCTTTGTCTTTTTCACACATTTGCAGCAGTTTTGAGCTGTCCACTATTGTGCAGTCTCTTTCTCTATGATTCCAATGCAGTGTATCCATAGACAAAAACTGGATGGCGTATTTACTAGCCAGATGGAAAAAGAAAATGGCCGTGAGTGTGCAAGAGACAAAGCGAATCCTTGTTTCTTTGTGTTTATAAATAAAGGAGACCAATGGTTCGCTTTGTCTCTTTCTAAAGCATTGTCAATTTTGTGAGGCTATTGCATAGTCTACAGGACAGATTACAAAAGTCGAAGACTATGGAGTGCATCGGAATAAAGATAAATTAATAACTTTTAAAAATTAATAAATTAACGATTAGTCTAAGTAGCAGAACTATAAAATTTGACAAAGACAGCCTTTTCAAAGATACATATAGTGGGCTGCCATGTATGCAATACAGACACTGTTCACATCTAGTATTAGCAATGACACTTAACAATAGATGGCGTTGTTAAAAAAAAAACAAGCAAAGCTCGGTCGTCCAGGTACTTACTTATTATTTATATTACACTAAGTACATTTTACCAAACCCAGCTAAATATAGTGGAAAATTAATTATAAAATTGCATTGGGATCAAAATCAGCTTAAAGTCCATCAAATTACCCATCACAGCACTGTACAAGAGTGTTCTAACAAAAAGTGCTGCAGGTCCGCTTAATTTGATATGAAACAGGTTAACTAGATTATTGTAGTTAAAAAGCAAAAAAATACTTTTCTTCCCATATATTCGAAAAACGTTGATTGGTTGGTCATTTGGCTGCAGTAAGGTGCCTGTTTGCTCCTGCTCTTGAAACTGGTAATAGTTTATTGTAGTGATTAAAAAGCAAAAAAATACTTTTCTTCCCATCTATTCGAAAAACGTTGATTGGTTGGTCATTTGGCTGCAGTAAGGTGCCTGCTTGCTTCTGCTCTTGAAACTGGTAATAGTTTGTTGTAGTGATTAAAAAGCAAAAAAATACTTTTCTTCCCATCTATTCGAAAAACGTTGATTGGTTGGTAATTTGGCTGCAGTAAGGTGCCTGTTTGCTTCTGCTCTTGAAACTGGTAGTTACGAATTTTTATACATTTCTGATAAAAAAAATGCGAACTGCGTCCTTGTTCTCTACTCTTTTCAACAATAGTTCATTGAATATAACATTTCAAAACTGTCAAAATGTTTCAAATGTATAGAACTGAAAATGTATTTTTTTGCTTTTTAATCACTACAATTAACTAGTTAATAAACTAGGTAATAGTTTATTGTAGTAATTAAAAAGCAAAAAAATACTTTACTTCCCATCTATTCGAAAAAAAGTTGATTGGTTGGTCATTTGGCTGGAGTAAGGTGCCTGTTTGCTCCTGCTCTTGAAACTGGTAGTTACGATTTTTTATACATTGCTGATAAAAAAAATGCGAACTGCGTCCTTGTTCTCTACTCTTTGAAAATAGTTCATTGAATATAACATTTCAAAACTGTCAAAATGTTTCAAATGTAGATATGAAATTCTATAAATATTTTTTTTTAATTATTTTTTTATTATTATAATTTTTTTTCATGACTTGTGTCTAAAAGGAATTTTTATTTCTTTTTCCATAGAAGGGGTGAAAAGTAGAGTGTATCACTCGGTCACAACATATTTTTAGCTCGGAAGACGTATCTTGAATCCCTTACTACAGGATATACAAGATTTTTATACGTAGCAGGAATCTAATAAAAACATCATTCTTGATTCATGTTTTATTGGTTTCTTTTAAAAATGTGCAAATAAACTTAAACCAACTGCGTTATGATCCCGTTACCCAATGTTACGTAGCATGTTTAAAACTAAACATCAAAATGACTATAATAAGGTAAAATGCCCAAATGTAATGCCCTTAACATAAAATGCAACTTTTAGTCTTAACTACGCCTGAACCATGAAGTTATCCACCGATAAATGTGCATTGTTAGGCTATTTAAAATTTACACTTTATTTCATTATTAGTTAGTTATTAAAAACGTCTTAAATTACGTTAACAAAGAATAATAAGCGTTAAAAGCTTTGTAGGACAAATTTCCTAGATATAGGCACCTTTTACATAACTACGGCCTTCTTTTATCCTAATGCCTGTAAATGGTGTTCTAATTCGTAAACAAGGCATTATATCAATAGACATATTTATTTGTGTTAAAACTTTACCTTGTATAACTTTAACTCTTTATGATACCTATTAAAATAGAAATTATATTAGTATATATATGTAGGTATTCTTGTTTTTCTTATTATTTTTATTGAAAAACCTAAATTGACCTAATAAAATAAATTATTTAAAAATCCAACTGTAACCAGCGTTTTTTTGTGGCAAACAACATTGTGTATTACGGCAAAAAATATAAACACACTGTTCTACACAGTTACACGAATAGACTTATTTAGTATTTTGAACAGCCTCTATTTCATCGAAACAAGTGAAGGTGGCCGAGTTTAGTTGTAGTAGCCACTTAATGAAGTTTTATATTCTGCTGGTGAAACTGAGAGGTACTGGTAAGTAGTTGATAAAACAAATATGCGTCATCTTCGTGCGATATTCATTTTTACGTCATTTTTTTTCTAAATGAAGATAGTCAGATGTCATGTGTTGACCTCTAGAGTGACTCATACACTTAAAATGGCAATAAACTTAAAATAATAGACTCAGAATATAGATTTATTTTCTTATATGTACATATTATGGTTATGCAGCGGAACACTGTTTGACGATCCAACGAAAGGGGACCTACCCACGGAGCACTATTTCCATATGGTATGCACCTACGCTGTCAGTCTGTTCGACCTTTTAAAGGCCTTGTCTTTTAAACCAAAGTAGGTAGAAGCCTCAATTTTTCACAGAATAAATAATAAATAGAACCGTTCAAGTGCATGACGTACGCACATAAAGTTAGGGTTCCGTAGAACTATTGTGAATATTTAAAAAATTGTGAACCCATTTTTTTAAACAATTTTAGTTGAAAATATTTATAATTACTATTATTAATGACTTTATCGAGATTTTTCTCAGATTTTTAGAACACACGGTTAAACGTTAGTACATAAATTGTAGAGAAAAATACTTAAAAACCCTAGAGAGAGGGTTATTTGGGCCATAGTCCACACGCGGCCCAGTGCGGATTGTGGACTTTACATACGTCTTTTTTCTTGACGTATGCAGATTTTTCACGGTAATAGAAACAAGTATAATAGTACGTAAAAATACATATAATAAAAATCTTTCAAGTGGTGCATTCTGTGGTGGTACTGAACCAACGGTGCGCGAGTCCAACTCATACTTGACCGGTTTTTTGTAGTATGAAGGAAATAAATGGAACGTAAACATTTACTTAATCATATCTTTGCTTTTTAAATCAATGTCGCTTTGGCCAAAGACAATAGAAACTTTACGGCTTTTAAATAAACGAAATATTACAAATCTAACTTCAATTGTGCTCTGCTGTATTGCTTGTACAATCTTAAAATCTAGAATACACACCAAAATGATTATAAGGCTATTCAATTTGTTTTTTTACAGAACATTACAAGTTCCCCTAAATTTATTTAGTCACAGCACCGCAGAAATGATTCTCCATTATTTCAAAAGTGCTCTATAAAAATTCAAATCGAAGAGAAAACGTTATCGTAAAAGCAATATCTCAATCACTATAAAAGAAGAAAAAAAACAACAATTAGCGCATGACAAATTGCGGAGTCACCAAATTTAAATTAAGAAAAACCATTACCAATGTGGCGAGACCTCTGAACTTGATTACACGCCTTTTTCTTAACGCTTCAATATTGGGTCAAGACGTTTTGGTGGTCTTGGAACAATATAAAATTTCTCTAACTGTCGATTTTTATTTTCTAATGCTTTTGTTTTGTTTTATGACCGGATTTAGCGGGGTTTTTTTATGTTCGAATGCGGTTTTTAGTTGTTAAGTAAACATCGAAGTGTAACAACAAGGTCATAGTTTTTTGTTTTTATTGTAATTAAACCTTTTTATCAGAATGCAAAGAAGAGTTGTGTTTCTGCTTGTATCTAAAAAAGCATAGAGCTACCTATATATAATATTATTATTATAGTATTATCTTCGTTTTTTTAGAGTTCCGTACCTCGAAAGAAAAAAGGAACCCTCATAGAATCACTTTGTTGCCCCTCTGTCTGTCCGTCTGTCAAGCCCATTTTTCAGAGACGCGTGAAGCTATCAATTTGTTCCCTTAAAACAGTAAAAAAAACAAGCTGTTGAGTCAACGCAATAAGAAAATACGGCCATGAAATCCTATATAATCTTTGGTGTGCCTACGATTTTGTAATGACTTCCCATTTCGAAACCATAAATCAGGTTTAAAATCGAATATTTAAAAAGATCAGATTACTCATACTGCAACATGTGTCCCCTAGGACTTCTGAAAATCAGGACATTCCATAAGAAAAAACTATATAATACGAAAATAACAATAAAAATTTATTAACTAAATTCTAATTCTAAGAATTTCGTTGTGATTCCATAATTTTAAAAGTAAAACGGACCCATTAAAATTATTTAGCTGTCTGCTTGCCTCTTGAAATTAAAATTTCTCTACCGAAAAAACTTAACATTGATAATAACATATTTTTATGTTAGTTTCTTGCAACTTGCTAATATTGTTTTGCTAAAACAATATAAGTAGGTAAAAAAAATATTGATGACTGACAGATTTAATGATTATTGAATTATACTTATGGGTAAATGAAAAATTAATGCTGGCAATTATTAACATCTAGATGGCTAAAAATATTCACGTTCTTTTTAATTTACGTTATTTAAAAGTGTTTTTGCTGTTCTGTTATTTTAGCGTCAGTTTTAATTGTTATTGTTACGTTCCTAATTTCATTTCTCTGTTAAGTTTGTTGTTACGTTTCTCTTCTGTGACTTGTTAAGAGTAGGTTAATTTATGGTTTTGCCTGTAATCACTGAAAGCAAGTAGCCTTCTGCATTTTGTTGTGTCTTGTATTATAGTTATTATATAGTTTCAAAAGAGATAAGAAAACACAAAAGTACCTACTTTACTTATTTAGAAAGTTTTTAGTTAGCACAATTTCAATGTCATTGTACGTATTTTACATAAATGTAAGTGTGGATTCTAAGCTTTTTTGTGACTTGAATATCTTGAAAAAACCCTTAATAATCAAAATAATTGGACGTAATTTGTACGCACACCATCATTGATACATTTAAATTGGGAAGTTTAACAGAAACAACACAACCCACGAAAAATCACTTTTTTGATATTGGAGTTGTTTGAATTTTAAACTTCAATATTTCAAAAGTGACTTTGTGGGTTGAGACCTTTTCAAATATATCAATGCAAGTGTGCTTACACATACATACACGCACACATATAAAGCTAGTTTGTCGCCGTGTCGATAGATGACGTTAGTGTTATTTTGTACCATTTTTTCTTTTTCTTTTAGTATAATTACTATTCCCTGTGCTGGGAGCTTATTGGGAAAAGTCTGGAGTCCTCGGGTCTTGCTTTCTTGGGAGCAAAACGTATGGAAGAATATCTCGCCTCTCGACTCTGGATAACATTCCGCAATTTGAAAGCTAACGAACTTCTCGTGATATCGCCTAATCGAAGTCTCGGGCAAGTAACAAGAGTTGAAGTGTCAGTTCATACTAAATCAAAATAATCGGTATTATGAACGTACCTTTTCGGTACTTTTAGGGTACCCTGGGTAGAGTAATGTAATTTTCCAACTGTCAAGTTGAATTCTTTATACTGCCATAGAAAAGGCTGAAAATCACTCCTGTCAGTGTAAGACTTAACTGTTAAACTTCCGTTCCAGAACGGGTTGATTTTTCAACTCTACGGGGCGATAATTACCGGCGTGTTTTGGAACATACCTTAGAACGCAAAGTTTTTCCAATTGCACGTCACGTGACACTTGTTGTTACGAATTCAAGCGAGAGTAAGAAGTGTGCAAATTTTCTGCAGAAAAGTCATATGTATTTAAGTATTTATATTTTAAAACGGTGTGAAATGGTATTTACAAGTTCGTACCTTCAGAAACGGAATGGATGAAAAATCTGACAACGAAAATCTTTGTTCATCAATTGTGATTAAGGCTAAGAATAACTACACAGGATATATAAATAATGAATGTTAAACATAGTTTACCCTCCTTTAGCAAATTGTAAGTAATATATTTTTTACCTAACAGTAATTAACCTGACCTAAAACATGAAAGGCAGTTTTAATAACCTATTTCTTTTGTTACAGTTTATGATGATAACCGTATGAGTTATGTGATTTCCATCGAGTATATTAGAAATGCTGCTTATATGCTACGACTCCACAAAGATTCATTAACAACATTCATAAGCAACCTGCGTTCCGCATTTTCTATTAACATAATTAATCAATCCGATGCTAAGCTAGTTCCTGAAATTGCTTCAAACATTTGTCTGCATAAATAATGACTGGGTAGGTATTTATAATCTCAAACAAATAATGAAATACCCTATTTATTATGTTTTGTTTCCAAATATGTGTAGCAATTGTTTGAAGCTATTTCGACCATCAGCATATTAGAACAGATAGTGAAAAAGGTGAGCATGTTATCTCTTATAGTACTATGACATCAGCTTCGAGGCTACTCTTGTTAAAGTTGTATCGTTTATGTATGTTGGTAAAATTACATGTAAAGATGCCCATTCGACATCTTCATTATTAACCAATAGTTTGAGTAAAATGTGTACATTTATTGTAAATTGATGTAATTATATCACATTTTGTTTAAGTTAGTGTCGATGTACTCACAAAATATTTTCACTTAGATGTATATTAATCTTTAAACAATAAATTATTTAATGAAATGAAAGTAAATTTTTTCATTTCTAATACTAGATGTTGACAGTGTCTGTATTGCATACATGGTGGCCCACTATGTGTATCCTAAAATCATTTCTGTAATATATTTTTAAACTATTTATCCTTGAAAAGGCTGTCTTTGCCAAATTTCATAGTTCCGCTACTTAGACTGGTCGTTATCTGCATTGAAAATCCTTGAATGCTACCAATAGGTAAATACAGACACATTTCAAGCTAATGTATGTGTGGCCTTAACATAATGTTTAATTTTATTGCATACTTATAAAGGGTAGAAGACTTGTTGAATTAGGCTTGATATATTTTTAGCAGATTTGAATATTTAGTTGTTTAAAATATCAAAGTTGTAAATCAGCAATCAGTGTTTTGTTATGAACCAATAATGAACATCGTCTTGAAATCTCGAGCACATTCACTAAGGCCTATGCAAGCTGAAATGGCAATGGGTAAGCTAAATCGTTCTTCAAACCGATAATGGATGGAAAGCAAGCTCTCAAATGGCAAACATGGATAGGGAAGACTAAGCATGCAACAGCCTCTTACTATGTGAATAAAACGCCTTAGGGCCACAGGTGGCTAAAGACTGGTAGTATGCAGTATTATGAGGACATGGAAAAAGCCTATGTTCAATGTTGAACAATGTACCTATATACTGGGATGATGATTCCATGTTAAAAACTTTACTTTAATTGCAGACCAAATTAACAATCAATGCAAACTGTTCAGTAGATTTTGTATGATGCATCGCACATTTTTTGATGCCATTTTAGATAATAACTTTCAGCATAGTGTATTTTACTTTTACACTTTTTTTTTTTTTTTTTTTACACAGATAAAGTTTACTTTGTTATTTGCTTGTTTTATCTAATAACTTTCATTCGTTGCAGGTTTTTGTTGCCGGTGTATGAAGATGTATTTTACAATGTGTCATTTAAAGAATCAAGACCACTAGACATATTGGTGTGAATAATTAACAAAATTTTGTAAATAAAAGTATTAAAATCAAAACTGTTTTTTTATTTTACAGAAAAAACAACATATCTTGTTATTCCTATATTGTTGGTGAATATTTACGACATTACAAATATGGTTAACAGTTATTTTAGGTGTCTTAAAAATCAGCGCGTTTATTAGATAATGTTAGAAAATTACTAATATTTTTCACTAAGGGTGTGTTACAAAACACAATGTAGAAGTTGAAAAAGTAGTTTTGGTAAGTCTGACTCATAAATTATGCAGCTGTTAAATTAAATTCTTTACTCTCTCATGTTAGGGTTGAAAATCACTCCTTTCAGTGTAAACATTGTGTGTCAAACACACATTCAAAATAGTTAGAAAATCAACTTTACCAAGCGATAATCACAAGAGCAGAGACTAAAAGTAAATTGGAATATAGACTTTAAAGTTGTTCAATTCATTTACAAATTTCAAAGTACAGGCTTAAACACATTACCTGTAGTTAAAACCATAACCAAATAAACTTTACTTTTTAACAGTCGATCAGTTAAACAGTTACTGATAGATAAGTTAAGTTCAAATGCTTCTACGGTAGTGTACAGATTTCAACTTCAACATTAAAATATAAACATTGCATTCTTTTGCCATCTGGGTAATATTTAGTACTGTGTACTGAGTAAAAATATTCACTTTTGGGATGCCCCTTTAAATTGATACACCACTCCGTCATCAGTTTCATATAAAACTTCGTTTAATGTAAACTTATGCTGATGATTGGTTTATCATAACGGTCAGCCAGAGGCACAAGTTATATCTATCTACACTGTCACTAAGTTGTTGTATGTTTCAGCATGGAAGTTAAAGATACATAAGGGCACTGGATTGAACCAATTAATTGCTTTGCACATACGGCAGACAAAATTGTCATTGTCATATAATTCACAAAGGTTTCTTGAGACGCAGTTATTTCTTTTATTACACATTTATGCTTTCTTCATCCGACTGTTCGGTTGGGGTATACAAAAGGGGGCGCTGAGAAAAAAAGACTTCCCTTGCGCCCCCTTTTAGTTACTGACCGACTGATCTGTTCATCATGCATTTCCTAAATTGGTTAGTCTGTTGAGACCACTGCTTGCAAATACAAAATATTAAGGCTAAGCTAAATGTTGTGAACCTAACATCAGACTCAGACCACACTGTTGATTAAAAAAAATACCTTTTGGGAAGTACTTATAAGCCAATATCACATATTTTACTGTCTTGATTCAGTAAAACAGTACCGTTCATAATTTCGAATATTGTACATGTTTTAGGTATTGTATATTCTATAATACAGACGCGAATAAAACATTCTGCATAATTCCAAGAAGAAACCTTTTAGGTACTTAAATCATTGACATCTTACTTAAAGACAGCATTTAGTTCCTCATTCGAGACTAATTCTGCGTAGTCTGGAGAAGTCGAGGGTAAGAATGTATCGAAAAAGCCGTTTCATAGTACCACAGTGTTATCGATATCGAGACCTCCAGAGTCGAGAGAAGGCAAAACTCTCGAGTAAGTCGAGGCTGTTCCCAATAAGCCCCCTGGGGTCTAAAATAGAGGTGTCGCCTAGTTTACGTGCTAGTGATAATATAATAGGATGACGCTAAACTATTCACCAGCTCTAACCAATGAACCTTTGTAATTATATCAATTGTATTGCATCTATGTAGGCACTATGACTAAAAATACTGAACCAAAACTATCTATATATCTTATTGCAAATAATAAACAAATAAATTCACACCCTCATCAAAATGATAGTAAAATACATTTAGCCAGATGGTTGGATATGGAAATATGAATAAAATATCACGGAATTAGGTACCATGTATATATTTTGATTTCCTAAAGGTCCTTAAAAATAGAGTGAACAATATTCAGTTATTTTGCGACTAGACCTGGCCCTCACACCGTTGATCACACTAGTATTAATAACCATTAATTAAACTCCTAATAACATTAGGTACCTACAAAACCTTGTGAGGCCAGTGTGCTGAGTGTGAGTTTTTGCGTGTTAGTAACTCTACTATCGCGTTCGCAAATTCATTAAAAGTCCTATGAGAAAAAACCGTCTCAAAACGCGTCCGCTAGAGGCGCTCCTTCATTTGTATTTCGTTGACGGGAACGCGTTAGTAGCGTTAAAAACTCACACTATACACTGTTATACGTCTCTTTAATATGCTTAAAAAGTTCTAAAGCAGTGTCATATTACACTGTGGCAGTTTGACACTACTTTGAAACTTTTCAGACTAATTAAAAGCCTTTTGAAAATACAGTTTTATAACTAAAACATGAAACTAGACTTATTATGACTAGACTTTTGTATTTTTATAAAAGGACTAGACAAGTTTTAGATTACCATAGACTAAACTATACAGATACATTCTTCTGTAGGTATCTGTAATCTGTATGATAATGATAAATATATAAAAAATAATATTACCGTTTTAATTACCTATATCGAATGCCACAAATGTACTGCTGGACACAGACCTCTTTAAGTAAGTCGTAAGTCCACCTAGTAGAAGGCCGTCTTTTAATGTGTTTTGTTTTCCAGATAGCGGTCCCCGATCTGTATGTAACCTTTTTTCCTGACGTTTATTGAATTTACTATCTAAGGTGGCCTGCCACTGCCGCTTCAATACAATCATGTCAAGTCACTCATAGCGATTCCACCTAGGGATGTCAGCCCCCACTTTTTTTGACTTGATTTAATGACAAGCTGTGTAAATAGTAAGGCTTATATTCATAAACTTACATTAAACACTTAAGTCTTAGTAGAGAGTTTGCCTCTGTGTGATTTCTATACCTTGTATGATGGGCTGTGTACTTAGATATTGTTGGAATAAGCTATCTACCACTACACAGTTCTTCATCGGCAGGGAGTTCATCCTTACACTAAGAACATCAGTGGTTCAGTTTCAGAAGTGCTTCCTGCCGCGAACGCTTGATAGTGAAATGAACTCATTATCATGGTTTTTTCTTTCTTATCAAGTCTTTAATTTCAGAATAGTGTTTTCCACGACAGAAGTGATAAACGTCAGCCACATGGGAGAGTCAAAGCTGTCCATAGGCTAAAGTGAATGCTCAATATTACCGTTTTTTAATAATAGTGGATACCAAGTGGATAAAATAAAAAAAAACCTTTGAAAACATTAAATGAAAATAGTTGAATTGCCCGAACATAATAACCACCGTTGCAAATAAAAAAATATTGTAGGTACATACTCAGTCAAGTTGCCTATCTGTCAAAAATCTCATAATAAGATCGAAAGATCTCCATTCATCCAACAAAAAACACAGCACGCCTCTTTTTTTATAATTAATCAAACTTAGAACGAAAAAAAACGCTCTCAAAGACTTTTAAAAAGTTTGCATCGATGCATTGACGGCCTTCTTTCAGCGACTGTCGAACTGACAGCTGATTTATGATTTTCTTTTGTGGCAACACTTGCGTTCGTTATGGCGCGAAACCCATTTATATTGCTAATGACATTTAGAGATATTTAAAATGGCAGCTTATAATAAGCGCCGCGAAAATTTTTTACGAGGTTATATTTTTTTTGTATCGGAGATAAATGTCTGGTCTTATCAATTGTTTATCGTGATTTATTGGACAATGAGTTTGTTGAACTTTGACTTCTTCGACTGCGAGGTAATTATGGTTTATATACGTATAAAAAAAAATTAAATACAAGAACATTGATAGTATCTAAATTGTAATAAAGTTGTAATATGGTGTTGTATGTTGAGATGATTGAGCATCAGACTGTATACTTGAAGACCCCTTTGGCTAAGAGTTATGCGTAATGAATATCTTCATGCTTTTATTCACAATAAGGTGAAGTGGTTGGATACACATCCACTGGGGTACTCAGAACCGGTATTTTAAAACCGGGACTTTCAGTACTAGCCCTGAACGGAACCAGGAACTCCCGGTTTTTTGCAATGTTTTTAAAAAATGATTGAAATGATAAATTTACAGTTTTTTTAATAACAAGTGTAATTTGTTATATACCGCGTTGTCATTATCTGCAAGATTTACATATTTGCTGTCTCCCCCTTATTTGACAGCAATAAATAAATAGCATTTTACCAAACCGCACTACTGCAAAGGTGTACCTACTCTTAAACAATTTTAAAAGTTCAAAATAATGGTGCTATTTTTTTTAATGTACTAAATAACTAGATGCTAACTTGAATAGATGACTAAACTTAACCTTTAGTAAATTTTTAATTAATCTAAAAAATAAACGAGCGTTTAGACTTTTATTATTGAAACGTATACTATTTCCACTTTTTTATTTTCTCTATGACAGTTTTATCATAGTTTGATGAGTTTGATTTGATAGTTGTAGTGTTGTGACCAAATAAGTAATGATATCGATCGCATATATTTATTATGTTTTGAACAAAGACAAATATAACAAAAACCATTAAAATATATTTTTTCAAGGTCCCAGGCCCACCACCATGTTATGTTTGTTTTAATCTGTCCTTCGCAAAAAGACGGTCGTGCTATATAGTCACTACATTTCTGTTCGCTGAGATTTTTCACATTATCCATACGTTACGTTGTGTATTTTGTGTCCCTCCGTGTTGATTGCTGCCCAGCTGTCAAATATCAAATTGCCTAAAGGATCTGCTCTGAATCGGCAGGCGAGAGAACTGGGGATCAAGGTTTGTAATTACTTTGAAGCAGAGTATCAAAAGGGTGGCCCGCTATTACCACTGTTGCAAGTGCGAGAGCGTGTTGCGGCCACATTAGGATTGAGTGGATCTAATGTTTCAAAAATTACTACCGAAGCTTACAGTACAAGCGGCATTAAGTAAAATAAGCTTCGTACTCCAAAGAAAATGCTCGTTCAAGTTTCTCGATGACAGATCGAGAAAATAAGAAATGGAATTAGTATAATTTGTATAATAACTAGCGGCAAAAATACATTTTCCAGTTTGATTCTAGTCTGTGAAACCGTAAGAATATCGTTAAAGGCCTGAATGTAATAATGCCCACAATCAATCCAATCGCAAAAAGGCGTTAGACATGGAGATTTGATCTCTCCATAACTGTTCCGTACTGCATTGGAAAATGTTTCCAAGATTACGAATTGAGAGGAAAAGTCTAGAGGTTTATACATCAAAGGTAAAATGTATCGCTGATGGTGATCAACAAGATGAAGACCATGTCTATGTCCGTGTTTTAACTTTATCTGTTCTTACTGCGAAATTTGCCCTCGAATATGTATACCTAAGACAAATCGTACAGTCACCACCTTTAACTTCGAATTCAAAGTAAACTGATGAATCGAAAATGGGGGAGCAGCTTTTGGGAAAGTTACGCCATATCTTCTCATCCTAAAAGCTCCAAAGTTTGAGACAAGAAGGAATTTTCTAGAGCTGAGACCACAAGGTGGAAAATGCAGTGTGGAACGTCCATCCTAGGTGGACCAACGGCCTAGTTAGGAACACTGAAAGTCATTGGATGCGCGGCTTAGATCCGTTAATTCTGGAAATTAATAAAGAAGGCATACGTATAGTTGCTGAATTACTATTTTTTGTATTTCGCTGGTAATTGAAAATAATTGAAATGTTGCTGCTGTTGCCTTTGTTTTACAAGCTCATTCAATTTTTTTTTTGTCTACGTAGTTATCAATGTTAATCAGCTTTTGCCACAAATGCCTCCTTTTAATTTCGACAGAAAGAATTAAGAGGACACCAATGCTGATTTAGGTTTCTTTGACTCTCTATCTAAGGACACAAGTAGGTACGCTGAGTTTAAAATTTGGTCATACGAAATTTAATAGTTTAATATTGTAATCCAAAAATACGTTTTTCGCTCTTTTTTTTTCCTCTAAAAGATATTGTATATATTGTATTGTATTGATATTATTTATAAACGACGTTTTACTAATTTTTTTGCTAGATTTACGCGTATGTCGCCGTTACACTAGGCATCAATTGTATAGCGAAGTCTCTTTGCTTACGTCACTGCATAGGTGCACTATTAAAGTAACCATAAACATATTATTTTATATTGTCGATGTCGATTTCTAAAAGTACGGAAAAAAACGAGAACCCAATTTTAATTTCTCGTTCTTTTGTTACTTCGTAAAAATCGGACGAACTTTAGATATCTGGATTTCCGAGTTCTGAACTTTAACCATAAGGAGAAGAAAAAATACCCATAGCCGCGACACGTGTTTTACGCCCTAACACCTACAAATGAGAAGAACTTAGCCTCTTCTGACCAACCATTTTCCTAAGTACCATTAATTCACCTACTTACATATGCTGTTACCTTAGCCATCATTTGTGCGCACTACAGGGTTACAGGCCGTTTCGTAGAGAAAAAGGCTTAGGCAATAGTCTATCGCACTCGGCCAGTAAGAATTGGCAGACGTTGTCGAGCTCTAGTGGCTACTTGACTGACAGTATTATCTGGTATTATCCACCCATAAGGCCTCTGATAAGGCTTAACGACTGCTTTTATATAACAATAACCAGGACTGACAATTTAACGTGCGTTTAGAAGCACAGATAAGCTCAAAAAAAATTGCCACTTCGATAACTGACCACGCCCAACGTTGCTTAACATTGCATATCATTTCCAAAAGACACGTTCCCGGGCCATTGCTGGGCATATAGCAATATGTTTACATATGTATATGTATACATACATACATACTGATAAGTTGTGTTCCATTTGCTCAGCCAGCTAAACGACCAAAGTAATTCAGTCAACGAAGTCTTGGTTCCGATTCCCGAATATCAAGTCTGTTGTGACCTAACAGACCCAAACACATTGGGCCAGTCTATATCATCTACGTATTGTGGATGTATCTGCTTTGGGGGTAAATTCACAAGGATTACTAATACGGGTAAGATCTGCGGATTATTTCTTATTCATCTCGGTGTAAACTTTATGACGGTCGGTTTACTTTTAAACCCGACTAGATTGAGTTAGCTATGCCATCGCAGTTTTTTGTGTACTTCAATGTAAAGGCTCGACCAATATTATTATGTTTGGCTCGTCTGCGCACTAACACGTGTTGCCGGGCCCACGGTTGGACATCGACTGCTCCCAGTGGCCCCACCTCGCCCACACAGCGCGACGCTTGCGCTCGAGACAAAGAATGGATGTATCTACATACACTACATTAGCATTGAAAAAGTTATTAACTTTATGCAATAAGTTTGTCAAAATTAGTTCGAACCGAAAATGGGTTCGAAAGTAAATAACCAGCCACCATAAAGTTTGCATGGAGGTATACTAATGGTTATGGCTTTCATTTGGGATACTTATATCAGTACCGTAAGAACTCTCCATTGGATCACCACAAATATATTATTCGCCAAAAAAAGTTCAGGCTAGAATAAATACAAATGTTATATGGTTTGGGCAAGATTATGTTGAACCACTGCATTATTTTATTGAACCCACTACATACAAATTTATTGAAGTACCGTATAGTTTATTGAAACACTGTATAATTTTAACAAAACACTGGATAGTATTATTTTCTGTAACTACTGTATAATTTCTTGAACGTGCTAATTCTGTACCTCAAAATTTTTAACTGAGCATTTTTTAAAGTATATTGCATTAGTTTCTCTGTAATAGTGTTGTAAATGTTACAATACAATACAGTCAAAAAAAGAAAACACGCATATATTTCCACATATACTTATGGATAAGTATAAATACTTACGAATAAAGTTTTTAAAATGCGTCCTTTTGAACGTCTTTTTACTTTACCACAACAAGATTGCGCCATTAAAGTCCCTTTCTTATCAAAAGCAATAAGTTTTTAGGGCGAACATTTAAAAATGGAGACTTGTTAAAAAGGTACCAGAGATATTGTAACAAATAAATATAACAGAAGGTACATACCTTGAACCTGTGCTTTAGTCTGATAATTAAAAACACATAAATAAACCCTATTTAATTTATCGGTTTAGATGCAAAGTGCACGCGACTTTAAAAACGTTTTATTTTTTTTTAGATTTATAGATTATAAGGCTGGGTATAGGTACTTAAACGGACTGACAAAAATGATAAAAACGTAAGGGTTAGAATTTGCGACAGCTACGGAACCCTAAATACAACTTCATAATAAAATTAGACACTTACATAAACGATCACATAACATAAAGTAGTAAAGATAGCTTCATTGAACAAAAACAAACAGTATAAAATTAAAGTTTTATTTTACACATAAATAATAAAATAAGTGATTAAATACGCTTTATCGTTCCTTTACCTTCATAGGGCTATTAAATTAGTAAATATTGTCGTATATGTAAGTAACTAGTTAGTTATGTTTCGTCAGTGTACCTATATAAAGCATCGCAGGATTCGTGGAGTTATAAAATAATATAATAAAAAAACCACATTCCATTCATTATTACCTAATTTTAAAAGCCACACTATATGAATACGAATGTTAATTTTTAAAATTAAAATAAATGAAATAACTATACCGCAACCTGTGATATGCGTCCTTGCTTCGTTATGACGTGAAGCCAGATATACAAATTATTATTGATAACATTAAAACAAAGCTAAGATTTAAAATAAAAAAAAATACTTATTATAATGACTTTAGGCAAAAAAATATTTAATATTACGTGCATTATATATTTTTTCCAAAGTTAAGAATTTAATATTTACAGAAGTTAACGTAAGTACCTACGAAGTTTTAATAATATTCACGATAAAGAATAATAATGTTAGTTAGGGTAAAAGCCTGTAAGTGTAAAATTATGAGCGCTTAGGTATTTGGGTTGTGAAAAGTTTAAAGCACTTAGGTTATTTTCTAACGTTAGCTAAATAATGTAAATTGTTACGCATCAAAGTTTTTACTAAGAATTTTTAAAGAGTGTGCCAATGCATAACTAAGGAAGCGAGAGGATTAAATACAGAATTAAGCGCACAAGAAAGGGATAAGCACAGTTCCTATTTCCAAGAGAATGCGAAAATACCGAAAAAAATACTGTTGAATAATTAACAATAATAATAAAAGTTTTAAAAAAAATCTCGCTGTCACGACCTCCAATGATGTCTAAACTAAGTTTTTCAATAATTCGGTGCTTATTTACTTAAATAGGTTTTGAGAAAAGGCTGCTAAAGTAACTTTGTAGATCATTATTCAAAAAAAAATTATCGAGTAGAGTATACGCAGTCATGTTTTGGGCTGTGTCACGACCCCCAGTATATGCTCTATTTTATTGGGTTTTATTTTCCGGTAAATACACTCAGTTCAAAAAAAATCCAAAAATTAATTCATTTTTTTCAGCATTGTTGCAAATATTTTGAGTTATCTGTATATTTACACGTCTTTTTTATTAATTTTATAAATTGAGGAGATTGTACGGGCAACGTGTATATCACAGACTTCACTCAGATTTAGAAAAAGTCTACGCTTTTTGCCTAACTTGACAAGACTCAAGGATTCAATAATAAACAAACAATGTCTTCCTTATGATATAAAACTAAAAAAAGGTCAAATTTTACTATCCACTAGAAAACTGGGCTTTAATTTCCTCATTCCGTGCAGTTTTCGAAGCACACTTATGCACAATTTGTCGAAGCGCTAATGCCTGCGAGTACGTGGAGGTATGCGAACGAATGCATGCATGAAACCGTTCGCAATAACCTCTAACGACCATAGATTCCCACGATGATGCTTTATAATTTACTAACTTTCTCAATTTGTTTGTTTGTGGGTACATCATCGTCATTTAAAAAGGAAAATCAAAAGAAATAACTTGCGAATTCTAGCGTTTCGTACCTCAAAATGAAAAAAGGAACACTAATAGAATAATAACTTAGTTACTTGTCTGTCTGTCTATCAAGAACGTTTTTCTCTGGTAATAAGTTGAAATTAATATCAAATATCACCGCAATAAAAAGATACGGCCATGTTTATCACATATTTAAGCATTGACAAATAAATCAAAACCTATGGGTTACTTAAGTACCCCAACTTAAAATATTGTTAGTACATATATGTTCCAAAAACCAAAGAGATTGATCTCCAACATTGTATGAACAAGTAACTAAATAAAAGTTGCCGAGTCTATTACTGACAATATTAAGAACTATAATCCTCACACAAACGACGGACAGATAAAGTTGCACAACAACTATTTAGTTATGGGGCCTTATGGTTAAAATACATAGTGTAGGGAAAGTTGAAACTGACTTGTTAAGTATATTTATCAAAACTATACTAAACTATTAAAGTTAAACTAATTTTACTAAGTATTTCGACGCGACGTACTGACGTGTTAACAGTTAGACATGCAGACATAACACTTACATTATTTTATTCGCAGAAACTTTAGTAACAAAGACATGTTTTGAAATTTAACTGTGTGAATATACGTGTCCACTCTACTCATGAACCCACGACCTTTGACTCTCAACAATATATAAAAAAAACTAAAAAAGAAATAAACTGAAGAATGCCATTATGCGACAAGAAGCCATGTCCACGGTAATAAATTAAAACAAGTATGAAGTGTGAGACAGTATCAAATAGTTCCAGTTCGTTAAAACATTTAATTTTAACAGTTCATCCCTTGACTTAAAGTC
Organism: Apoda limacodes; assembly: GCA_946406115.1. Lineage (NCBI taxonomy): Eukaryota > Metazoa > Arthropoda > Insecta > Lepidoptera > Limacodidae > Apoda > Apoda limacodes. Next base: position 49,098,700 of record OX291540.1, read on the forward strand.
GAAATTTGGATAAAATCATTTTTAACAAAGCAGTGTTCGTAGCAAATTCGTAAAAAGAACTCAGTTGACAACGAAATAAAACTGGCCTGCAATAAAAAGTTCTATTAAAAAAATAAAGTAACATAATTATACGTTCCTTTTAAATGTCCTTATTTGCAGTGGATTAAAGTATAGTTTTCCTTGATTTTGATAGAAATGAAAATGTATTAATAAAGTGACGTCATCTTACACTATCACAAGTCTAATCTGCCGATAAAACTGAGGTTTATTATGAACGTATATGGATGGACATGTTATCTTAGAAAAGTTTCATGGTTTATTGCTAGCTGGTGTTTTAGGGCAAAATACTCAGAACTTTAATTCACTAACTTTGATTACTGTAGAACTATTGAACGATACACCTAACGCAAATTACATAACAGTGTTTGATTGAAATTTGTTATTTAAAGTATTAATTTCGTATCTACTGCTACATAAATGAAATTGAATAGTTTGTCGTTTTGAGATAATATTAAGAGAGTTGATACTTTAAATTGGTTTGTGATAATAAATAGATACCTACTTAGATTACGATGTTTGATTTAGATTAAAATGCCTTTCATGTTTCGTTTATTGTTTAAACTTGACTTTGTAGTGACACAATGCATTCTAAATGTATTACCTATACATATGGATCTAAATGGAACTTTTTAAAATCACAGTAGTTTCTTCATATGTAAAATTCAAGCTGTGAGAAAGTGAAATTGATGACTGAGTTGACAAAAAAAATATATATAAAAAAACCTAATATAACGCGTATATGATTTTGCGATCAACTTCTAGCCTACAGCCTGTAGGTATGTTTCCGTACTTAATATGTATTTATATCTTTACTAGATTTGCTCCGCTCGTACTGAATTCGGTTTTTACGGCAACTCCTTATAGTAAGAAAGTTTGCTTAAGTAAGCCTATAGCTGTAGCTAGAGTTCGTTTCTGTGTTAATCGGTTGAAGTTATTTCTAAAGGATTTTAAAATTTACCTGTAAAAAAGGAACCCAAGTCCTTTTCTATCTCTTCAATAGAATAGAATAGAATATACTTTTACTTTACACCAAATAATTTATAACTAAACAATCGTACAATCTTATGTTTTATAGTACAACTAGGCGGCCTTATCGCTATAAATCCCTCTTACATGCAATACCTTAAGTTACAAGTAATAGAAATGGAAGCAAGATAAGTAGGTGTCACAGGAGGAGAAAAGTTACAAAGAGAAAATAATACTTATATAATTGTATAAAATAAATAAATACATAAATATGCATATAGTTACATAAACATACTTATATATAGGTACGTTTATATAAATTTGTATATAAAATGTATATAAATTCAAATTGAACTAAAGTATTTATAGCAAGACAGAATTTATAAATTGAAGTTAAGATAGTGGATTTTAACCAGTTTTTTTAAAAGTGTCAGCGGATTGTGAGCGCCTGATAGATAAAGGTAGAGAATTCCATAATTTTATTGCACAAACAGTAAACGATGTACTATATAAATTGTTACTATGACTGGGTATTTTTAATATGAGGCTAGTAGAGGAGCGGAGAGTTAGAGTAGAAGAGCTAATAAACTGAAATCGCTCCTTTAGGTAGATCGGGTTTGATGGATTGAATAGCACGTTGTATAAAAGACTTAAAACATGAGCATTCCGGAGAAACCTGATTGGGAGCCACTTGAGTTCAGTGCGAAATTTAGAAATGTGGTAATATTTGCGGAGTCCAAATAAAAACCGAATACAAAGATTTTGAAACCTCTCAAGTTTGTCAAGTTGCTCCTCTGTAAGATTAGTACAGCAAGCGTCAGCATAATCGAGGACAGGAAGAAGCAAAGATTGTGCAAGCAAAATTTTAGTGGGAACCAGTAGAAGATTACGTAGACGTCGTAGGAATCCCACTGAGGCAAAAAAATTCGGCTGATTTCTTTCACTTGTGGAATCCAAGTCAAATTATTGTCTACTAAGACTCCAAAATTTTTAACTGTTTCGCTTTATGAAATAGAAATTCCATTAATTTTAATTTGTGGCAAGTAATTCCAGTTTACCCTGGACGTAAGTTTTGGACTACCAATAGTTATGGCTTGTGATTTCAAAGGATTAATTCTAAGACCATAATACTCGCACCATTCCACAATATTTTCAAGGTCAGAATTTAATGACTTGATAACATTGTTAAGATGGTCAACAGGTCCACTTGCATAAATTTGAAGATCGTCTGCATAAAGGTGGTAGGGAGAAGAAATCTTAGAGTGATTGTATTAATGAAAAGTGCAAATAGTAGCGGGGACAACACACCACCTTCAACTATCCCTATGCCAAATTTCAGCTTATTCAGATGCTCTTTGCGGCGTGAAGGAAAGTCAAACAAACAAACAACCTCACTTTTGCATTTATAATATTAGTATAGACAACACTGAAACGACCCACAACTCTTTATAGTGTGCCTCAACAATGATAATTGAAAACAGGTAAACGAAACCAAGGTGTAGAAAGTAAAAATTAAAAGTAGTATGTTGTACTAAAAATCATTTGTAAAACTGTTTTAGTTTCGTCTTAACATCAGAAAACATAAATAAATGATAAGCAGCATATATAAGTGTAAACTGCGTCAACTTTAATCATTGCGTGCCCCATTTTCTAGCTAACTAGCGCGGCCATTAGAGGCACCTACCTACCTAATCGTAATTTACTTTAAAGATTTTAAAAATTCGCTTTTTGCGAAGAGAATAATAACTAGTAGCTGCTATATGCCCCTTAAACGTAAAAAAATAAAGGGATAGATACACTAACATATGCATGCAGAATCTTAGGCCCGGATTAATAGTCGTTGTTAAGTAATACTTCTGAAAGTCTTACTTGGACAATACTTACCATTACTATAAGTGATATTTACCGGATTTTCAAAAACAAAAAGCCATAGACAAGAGTAATAATAAGACTTTCAAATATATTACTTAGGTCATTACTTAGCAACGACTATTGATCCGGGCCCAAGTCTCGTCTTAGAAAAACCCCGACCATTAAAAAACCCTAATAAACCTTAGTCTTTGGAACATTTACCTAGTGATAGAAAAGTAGCATTTACAAGTAGTAAAAGATAAAAGATTTGACTAATAAAAAAAAACAACAAAAAAGGTTTCATCCGTCTAATAGTTTACTGTTTTAGTTTTTGCATATAGTATTATCGTTTTATTTTACTTCTTTTTAGGATCTGGAGGAAGAGGAGGTGGACAGGCTCCTAGTAACTTCTCATCGTTTAGGGGAGGAAGATCTCCAGGACCCGGCAGTTTTTCAGAGAAAGAAAATGGATTCTTCCCACTTACCATGAAAGTGATTTTTCCAATAGTCTTTGCGGTATGATAGGCCATGTTTCTAAACGCTTCATCAGTTTCGTGGGGAAAAGTCATAGCCCCCGCTGCCATTGTACTAGCCCAAATGTAAAATAGACGGGGTATCAAACTTTTACCAGCACCTATTGCGACTCCAGTGAAAGCTCCCATTGCTACAATAGCTTTTCTAACAGTCTGATTAGCTGGATCTCTTAAATATGCTTTAGCTTCATTCTTATAATCTAACACGTAGCACTTAAGGTCATGAGCTGTAGAGGTTACCAATCCTGTTATTGCTCCTATTGTTCCTTGCAAAACTTTTCGCTTTTCGCTAACAGTTGGTAATAAATATTCGTGAAATAATCTCTTTTTGTATAAAGGACATTTGTATTTGTCGCCTGCATAGGCTTGGTAATCTTCGTAAGGGCATTCGTAAAGAGATAGTTCGGACAGCTTCATAGGTGGAGGTTTTTCAGGATTGGCTGGTTCAGGTGCATCTTTCTTTGAAGCGTTTCCTCTGGGTTTTTCTCCAGGAGCACCAGCAGCAGGTTTTTCTTGAGCTTTGACTTGAGGAATAAGATTCATTTGTGCACCAAATAAAGCAGCTTTCATTGCTTCGATCCATATTCTTCCAATAACATAAAGGTCACCATTACACAACTTAGAAATCGATTTTTTCATTTCATCTTTAGTTTCGAATATTTCATGTCCCTCTTCTTGATTACTTGTATATGTTTCATTTTCATTTGGATTTCTCAATGGCAGTAGTTCACATTGCATTGTTTTATTGGTTTTTTTGTTTATTTATTTATTTATTAGTTCATTTAATTTGTTTACAATAATTTGGATATTGAATACGGACATTGATTTTTGTATGACGTCAAAAGCTGACGCTGTCATGTTTTGCTTATTTTATGGCCAGATAAATTAAGGCGACGTTCGTACTTTAAAATAGTAATCGATATTTTGGTGTTATTTAACAGTGATTATGTACTTATATGCATTATAAATCTGTAGAAAGAAAAAGAGTACCTAAACCCAAATCGTTTATATGTTGCCGCAAAGAAACCTTTATAAATTCATCGTGTCCATCCGTCCGTATGTGTCTGTGGGTAGATCGTAATGAAATTTTACAGTTGTGTTTGTTGTGAACCACCACATATATGTAGATTATGAAAATTGAAACAAAAATGTTTTAGGAGTAGCTCTCATGTGGGGATGGATAGTGCTTTAAAATAGTCCAATCGGAATCTGTTTATTTTGAAAATGAAATGGAAAAATGAAAGGGTTAACAGGTACATTAGGAATAAAAACCCGTAAAATGCATCCAATTCTCAGCCACCCCTAAGAAATGGTGGGGTGAAAAAAGGTTGTTTTCAATTATAGGCTTACTATTGAAAATTGATCTGTACAAAAATTGTAGGTCATTATAAGTAAATGTAAATTGTAAGCTTGAAAACTCATTATCAGCTTTCGTCAAGATCTATCGATTGGGCGCAATCGATTATATAAAACATTAGTCTGGAAAAGGTATAGTACATACATATAGTGTTAAGGTAAAAATTGCAATATCGGCATACCCGTCAGAGAGCCAAATCAAAATATAGAGATCGTAAAGGTTTGAAAGGGCTCCTTAAAGGCAATCCAGTCATACCCATAAAACTTCATATGAAACAGTGAAACGGTGCCAGGAACGTAAAAGAAAGAAAGCGTACGAGCAGATCAACTACGATGGCGGCATTACATCTGCAGCTGGGGCTCAAAAAATATTATCCGTTACGCACACAGGTACGATTTTTGAAGGGTCGGGCAATGCGCGAGTGATACCCTTGGTGTGGCCAGCGTCCATAGGCCACGGTGACCGCTTACCATCAGGCGAACCGTGTGTTTTTTTGCCACCTTAGTGGTATAAAAACACACAGCCGTGTCTAGGACACAGCCACGCCCCGATTTTTTGTTTAATTGTTTTGTTTAAGTTGTTGTTAAATTCTCTACTGGGAATTAAATTAACACCTTACTACTGCATAAACTTCGGTATATATATATATATATATATATATAGTCTCTATATATATGATTCAGTAACACGTTCTTTGGTATGAATAATGATACATGCGTATGACTTTTTTGTCACCAAACAATTTCTAACAATTACTTACTATATGTTATTTCAAAGTAGTATGTGTGTTAAGGTAAAGTTAACTAAATATAGTGAATTTTCTTTTCTCTGTTAAGAAATATATTTACATAATATTAAATCTAGAACGAGGAAAAGTAGGTAACTGGAATAGTAAGTATTTATTATTATCTGGTTACAATAAATCTGTGTTTTTCTTTTAAATAACAGAGCCTTGGAGACTAAATTACAAAATTGTTTTCAAATTAAAAAAAATAGAACAAGAAAACAACAATTATCTTCCTCGAAGGCTGTATCAATTGACCTAAAAATGATACACTCCTATTTATAGATAAACCAAACAACTGCTTACAATCACTAAAAAACATATTGAAATCTACAGCACAAACAATAAAGTCTATTCTATAAATCTGAAATGTTAAATACAACTTTGTGGACGAGAAACAGAGTAGATACGTGGCATATGAAACGTTCTGCATCGATTACTGCAAAAAGTTTTCTAGTATCGCCTCTAATCGGATTCCTACCGGTCCAAGACTACGTAATAGCTATTGCAAGTGGCAACTATGTCAAATAGATGTTTTAACACACATTGCTTGTCGCAAAAGCCGTTTAGTTTAGAGATGACTTCACAAAATATTTTAACAGAGCAATGGACGTTGGAAGATAGCGTAGCCAAAACAGACAATTCACAAAGGCTATTGCGTAGTAGCTCCGCTCCACCCATTGCTGTCCAGGAAATTGCGTATGAAGAGGTTTTGGAATGGACTAGAATACTTCCTGTGCTTTGAATCCTGTTAATTTCCCTAGATTTTTGAGATCCTATTACTATATTTAATAGCACTTGGCTACTACAAAAGGCGTGTTTCAATATTCTACCATATGCATGTCTATACCGACTAAAATTATGTAGAGATTCAGTTGATATCAGTTACATCAAGGAGACCAATCATATTAGGGTGTAAATAGTCCATCCATAGTCGTGTATAAATGGAATTCAGACAGAGCGTTATTAGAGTATGTTATTGAGTGCATTACACGATGTTATAACCGATTTTGACTAAAGTTCATTAAGTTTGTAAATGCCGACGTTTGAAGCCTTTTTAACTTAAGCGACATCTTGGGCGATAGCAAATTAAAAAATGACAGTTTTTTTCACATTCAGAATAATATTCATCTGTCTCACAATTCTTGTCTACGCACAGTTAGATACAGTATCTCATTTTACTGATCTGTGGCACAGTTTGTTAGCACTAATCGCTTTTCTCATTTCCTTTACTAATAAGCCATTCATTTCTTTTGTTAAATAATTTACCAAATTTTACTTATTCGTTATTAGGTTATTGCACTTATATGTAGGTATATATGTCGCTGAGGAGGCAAAATTACTTAAGCGCCAATTCGACCGGATAAACTTTCCCTTGTTTTGGCAAAAAAAAACTACATACTTATTTAGGTACCTACCTAATTAACAAAAAATATATACTAATGCACATAGGATTAAAGGAAAAATATATATAAAAGATATACTAAGTAATGAGATACATATATGAATATTTAAAGATACACTGCCAAGGTAGCAGTGCATTGGTCGTTATTAGAATGTTAGAAGAAATATTAATTTTAACTTGTTTACCTACAATTTGTACAAAACATAAACATAAAATAAAAGATGAAAAGAAAAAAAATAGGAAGTCATTAAAAGGTCCTATTTTACGAATTAAAAGCAAATGGATCATGAGTACCTAGTCTTCAAGGGACAATACTATTGCATAATATGCAAGGTTTTTCGACAGATTGACAGAGAATATTTACCAAAAAAACTTACCAAGTGCGTGACATACATTCATTACGTTAGTATATAACATTTAGCTAAAGAACTTAGAGCGCACACTTGGGTAAGGTTGCTGAAGTCGTACTACTGCTTAAGTCGTACCTCTGCTTCAGTTCTCTGGTTCTACATTTATAGAAAAAATATCGAGTGGTGTTAACTCAAATTTATCATTAAAACGCGTGAAAAAACAAAACAAATGGTCCCTAATTTTCGTGGCAGAAAAATAGATTTTTTTACTGCTTTCACTAAAGTTTCTTACTGAAATGTAAGTAAGTAATTTCAGAAAAAAGTTTTTGATTTATTCCTATTTCTGTGGTATTCTGCTGGTTCCGTAAAACCAAAAGAAAGATATTTTGTTTGTTTATGTCAGCAATTTTGATTTGTATTGCTGCCTAAGTCGTACCTGTGAAGAGTTCGTTAATCGTACCGGTACGACTTACGCATAGATTAAAATATTTAGTTTCCTGTCAGTTAGTTAATATGACAAAGATTATTTACAGCAATTGGGCCTAGAAGAATATGGACGAAGCTTTCAAAGTGGTAAAATGCGGATGTGACATGTGTCTGATGTATAGCATTAAAAAGTAATTTCTGTTTGAGCCCTTAAACATTTTTAACGGTTTGAATTAAACATAAATATTAAATATCGAAGACCTAATGATATGATCTCAGATATAAAAGAAGAATGGAATATATAATTCACGAATAAAAAGTATATTCAGCGTTTTTAGAGAGTATCCGAAAGTGGCTGAATGGGAAAGGTGTGTGGAAAGCGGATGGCTTTCCTTGGTTGGTTGCTTTGATCAGCTGTGGACAGCTATCGGCTGACTGATTGATTGATACATAGGTTTTTTGAACAAAATATTACTGAAATTAAGATGGCGTCCCTACAAATTTGCTTTCTTATGTAATTTACATGAACATTTGTTCTACTATGAACAATATGTTGACTGTATATAAATAGGACGACTAGATCTCTTAAAATATATCTTTGTTGTCTTTTCTTGTACTCTTGTGGCGGGCTGATTTCCGCACTTGCCACACGTAGATGGTGGCTTTGTGCGTAGCAGATGGCTGACTATTGCAGCCAACCAGTTCCTTCCAGAATCTCGACAAGTGACCCACATTGCTGCAGGCCTCCTGGAGCGTCCCTGGGATACCCAGGTGTTTTGCCCTGTTATCTTCCACCCCAGCATAATGTAGCATTGCATAGGACGGCGTTTCTTCGGCCCCCATGCATGCTCTGCACAGGGGGCTGTCGGTGGCACCTAAATGAAATAGATGTCGGTTAGGGAGCAGTGACCAGTTAAGATCCCTACTACCATTCTTAGGTTGTCCTTGTATTCTTGTACTATTCCTATATAGATTTATGATTGCCTTGTGCTAAGTACGACTTAGGCTATAGGTGGTATGAATAAGGCAACCGGGCGCCTTAGGCGAAGGTCATTTTTTAAAAAAACATTAAAGTACCTATTTTTATAAAAGAGTTTTTTATATTTTTATACAAACTGTTTGATATCTCAATAAATTAAGATTCTGAGTATCTAAAACATTGTACAGGATTTGAATAACCCATAAAATTATAGTAATTCTCCTATATGAGCGAAATTTTACGCAAACATTTCTTACTTATTCTGTGCTCGGGGTTCCGTCGAATAAGAATTATTGCAGGTATCTGCAAAAAATATAGAAAATTGATTTTGTTTAACTATTTTGTCAAAGTATTTATAAATATTCATCCCTCACTTTGAATATGTATATGTGCAAGTGCTACTATTAATTTCAATTTTATTACAAAACTGTACAGTGATTCACGCGAAAAATGCACCATACTTAGGTATTTACATTATATTCATGGGCCTAGCCAGCTTTTGAGCTAGGACTTGGCAGACCAGGCACACAAATCTGTTAAAAAATATTATTTTCATATGGCAAAAATGTACTATATAGGCAAACATTTTCGAGGATATATGCTTTTTGGGTAGTCTAGGGTGGGGCAGCTGCCCCAACCTAATTGTTGCTGACTACGCCCATGCATGATTACATTTATCACTGTAGGATGTCATCATAATCAATGCAAAGTCGGTGAAATTATATACCTGTTACATAAAAATCCAGGATGGACGGAAGATACATCTACAGGAGTTGCGTTGTTACATTTTGGCCACGGAACCTTAAAAAGTTACACCTTTCCCAGTAAACAGTACAACTTATGAGAACTCCGAAAAGTAAACGGTAATATTAACAATTTTGTAACAATACACTTTTGAAAAACAACATTTCCTTAATCTATGATGAGCGTACACACATAAAGTATTGTACGAACTACCATTATGTTACAAAGCCCATACAACTGTTGCTTCTGGCTAAAATGATAATATTGTGTAAGAAAACAAAGGACTATTATGTTTTTATCTTTAACAACAAAGTTAAAAACAAATGTAATTTAATATCTTATGTCATGTTAAAGGAATGCCCCGGTGTTCTATACGGTTGTTTTATACACCTACAAGGTGGCAAACAAGGTAACGGACCGTCTGGTGTAATAGGCTCCCTGAACGAACGAAATTGCTTGCCCTCTGACTGTTTGATATCTATGCTTGACAAGTATCATTGAGGCCTTCCTGTGTACGCAACTGCTTTTTTAATTGATTTTGATAGTCTAGGGCGCTTTTTAAGAAGTCATTCCAGCCTATGAATTCTTGAAACAACAGAGGTGGTATTTCCGTCCAGTCTAGTTTTTGATGTCTTTGATTGCCTCGAGAATCAATTCGTAAAACAATTATCTGTGAATGTGTCTCGACCTTTCGTTTCATGACTGAGAATACTAGTGTGCCTTATTTGCGTATTCATTAACAGTACTATCCTAGGAAAATAAAAATTAAGATTTGAGCGCTGCCTTATTTTCATACATTTATTTCGTCAACGCAAACGAAATACCAATAGCTTAAACTCACTTTTCTAATATGGCCGTTTGAGGTGAACAGTCCAAGGGATTTTTAACATACTGCGTAACGTCCACATCACAAACACCGGAATCGGTTAAGATATTGGTTTGCAACAAGAACGCACCTATACAAGAGCGTGGACCAGAACTAGCATCTAATATTGCGGTGTAGCGTCACAGAATAAGGATACAGAGGTCCGTCAAAAAACGTCTAGACAGGGTAATCGTGCGCTAAGTGTAGGGCAGGAAGCGACCCTAATCTTATGCTTATTATGTGGTGCGTAGACCAAGCGTAGCATCTCATAATGAGGTGTCTTATAAAGCACTTTAGAAATTTTGTGAAAATCTATCTATGGTTGCAGCTACTTGTAGTGCACAACTAGGCAATTATATACCTATAGTTTTAAAACAAACGATTTAAATCGTTTAAAACCGTTTTTAACGGTTGAATACTCGACTGCAAATTTAAAAAGTCTTTCACAGTTAACATGAACATTCACATGGATCATGTTTCTTTTTAATATATATTTTATAATCCAGTCAATATCCACTTTCTATCTGGAAAGTATTCCGAAATAAATGAAATTTTAGTATGTCATTAAGGAATACTCCGGGGTGTAGAATCTAAGTTTTTGACCTCGAGGCCCTGTGCTAACATGAGAGGGGGCAAAAAATTTCGGTTTTTTTTAGTTTTTCATTAATATCTCCTAAACTAAGTATTTTATGCATACTAAATATTTTAGAAAGTTGTACAATATTGAATTTTATTCAATTATCACTTTTCAAACGTATGATTTGATTCAAAACTAACTGAGATTCAACAGATCAAAGTTTGAAGATCATGGACGCGCCGCATCTAGGTACAGTACAAAACACAAAATATTTTTTTAATACTATTAAATATCAATTTAAAAAAATTAAATAAATTGTGTTAATTAATGTTCTACGACTTTGCAATAACAATTGGTACATATAAACCGCTCCTCCCCAAATAAGCACAGGGGCTCGAGGTCAAAAACTCAGACTGTATACCCTAGACTACCCCGAAATGGGTAAATTTCATTAACTAACACCGCAATACTTTCCGGATACCCCTTTATCTAATTATATCAACAGGACTATAACGTCATAAAGGAATAAAAAGTGGCCAGTTTGAAAGTTTTGTAAAGTAAATTTTAAAGCTCACAGATGTGTTATTGAGTAACACAAATTAGAAAAAATCGCTTTTCGCCATTGTTATAACTGGTTGTTACAATATATAATATCTAATAGCAGCGCTTGTTAACTGCTATAGAGACCTTGTTACATTCTACACACAAATTATCCGAGTTCCGTTTAATTTTACGAAGTAAAGACCCCTTTAAATACTTGTGATAGACAACAGAGCTCTTAAATTTATCCCTTAAAACTAACCATATTCTAAAATAATTAGTTTAAATAGAAATAGATAAATATTATTTAAGTACGTAGATAATATACCTACATAGCATGATTATACGAGGGACATCTAGGGTGGTCTCCTAGTAATTGATAAATCCTGCTTGTTTCATTTCTGGACGCCCCTGTCGCGACGAGAATCTTTACAATATGTCCCCTTTCTAATTTATTTAACAGCAGGGGGGCGGAAAACTGTAATAGCCTGTGTCGACATCGTCTTAAAGAACTCAGTGAAAAATATACATAGGTTGAAAAATGCGGGTGTTCTTCATGAATAGTTTTATTGACATTGAAATTGTGAAATTTCCACATTATATTAGTATATAACCATACTAATATTATAACTCTGAAAGAGTCTATGTTTGTTACCCTCTCGCGGCTAAACTGCTAAACCAATCTCGATGAATTTTAGAAAGTTAATAGCTTGCACCTTGCGATTCGGATGCCTTTCCATAATCAAGGAGCTGCCATCCTAACACTACGTCAGTAACCGAATTTAGTGCAATCGGGCCGGAGGCAGAAGCTAATATCAAATAAAAGCGATGATCTCTACAAATACTTCACGGATTTTTTACAAGTTTTTGATAATAAAGCGTATCTTTTAAGGGGAATGTTTGGGTATATACAATTTCAGGGGTTTTTAAAAGTATAGGCTATAACGAATCAAATAAGACTTAGACTTCAAGAAAATGGTGATAATGTTTAAAGACGTAGAATGTTGCCGCGATCACCAAAAAGTTTCAGGTTAAAAAATAATTAAGCATCTTACATCGATTAATCGAAAATGGCATCAGTGAAAGTTTTTGAGTCTTTAATATGAATCCATTGTTTTTTACAGAATATACAAGCTATTCATTGTTTCAAACCACAGATGTTAAGTTAGTTACTAGAAGTGACCATAAAAAGATTTTTAAGACAAAAAAACTGGTAGCCGCATTAAGTTAGGGTTCTACAGAATGAGAACGATTGCGGATATCTAAAAATTTATGATTACAGAATTGTAAGTAGGTTGGCAAACCTCTAACAAACTTTTCTGTAAGCTTTATATATTTATTCGGACAGATGGACATAACCAAAATTTACCGGTTTTGCCATTTGGCTACGGCATTTTGAAAATTTTAAGCTAGGAAAATTTGTTAATAAAGTATCTATAGTTAAGAATAAGTACTATGCATTAAATGCCGCCCATTTATCACTTCACGTAAATTTCCGTAATATAAGAAGGACCTTCCTCTTTGTCATATATTTTTTCCGTTTCTATATAATAAAAAAAAATTGTCGCTATTTTAAAGGTAATTTATGGTTTAGCCGTGGTCCGTCACTGACAGTTGCACTTTGCGTAGGAAATATTAAAGAAAACCTTACGCGACGGTTCTAACATTAATTGAAGCCAAAAATATAAGCTTTAGTGTTTTCTCCTTTGTATTTAGGTTAAGGTATTTTAACAGTTTCATCATTTTAGGTTTATCTTAAAAAAAAATTGCATGATTTAAGATTCATCTAGATAATATAATTTATTATGTCACATATGAACCGATTTCTTGACGAAGGCTCTGTTAATATCGAAGTGGTTAAAAAAATAGTCAAAAAGCAATTCTTTAAAATGCGCTTTCGTCCCTTATCTTTTCTAGTTAAGTGTTAAATTTACGTTCCGCTACAATACGTCGGATATGCCTTAAGCATTCAAGGAACAATGGGTGATTATTTTTACTGCTTATTGTGCGTGAAACGGATCGAACTTGTGTTAACAATGTTAAAAGCAAGCTTTTATTGGACGAGTACATAAAGAAATTTGTACTACATTACTTGGATTGGTTACTTTGTTAATTTATTTACTTAGTTTTAATAAGTAACGAAGCTTGCGAAGTTACTTAAGAAACTCTCATAACTTCAGCAGAAGTTAATATTTTAAGGACGCACTTACTGAATGTTTTATTTTTATTATGTCTTATCGTGAGCTTAATAAATACGCGTCACATTTTTCTTACAATAATGATATACGTAAAATGAATAAATATAGTTAATATTTTATTTTACCTATGATTACGCTAGCTCTAGCTAGTTAACAACACGCGTAATCTTTATCAATCTATAAACAGACCGCACCGCCTACTAAGAAAGGATTTTACAAAATTCCTCGCCTGCGGAATAAAATGGGGGTTGGAAGTTTGTAGGTTCACTTTTAAAGTTAAATGTATAAAAATTGGTAGATATTTGGCCTTTAGGTTGAAAATTAAGACTGACGTGACAAATAGGGGTTTAAAACCATAAACAGTTTTTACCTCTCTTTTTAGAAAAAGTCTAGGCTAATAAAATAAATAATTTAACAATCTAGAAAGTTTAAGCTATGTGTACGTTTATATAAATCGAAATGGTCTGACATTCCTTATCCATAAAACGACAAACATACCAACATTACTAATATTAGTATGATACCTACTGTCAGAATATACCTTCGTTATCTGACTGATTGAGTTTAAAGAATTAGTTAGCTAAAGTGGCAATGGCCAGGCCACATAGCTCGTTTAAAAACAGGATTTAGAGTGAAAACTATGGTAAAGGAAACGCAGTGTGGGACGGCCACCTACTACTGGAGAGGACCCAGGACCTTGAACACGGGAGTCAAACGTACTATCTACTACATCATAAGAACCATATTCTGTAACTTTAGGAGTCGATTAGTAAATCGGGTATTTATAGAAAAGCTTGTACCTACTTACTATTCAACTTAAAGACTTTACTACATTTAATCTTCTGCCGGTTCATAATGTTTGTTTCACAGAGAAGAGTCGGCAAGAAACTTAGCAATCACTCGTTTAAAAATAAATATAAGAATATGTAATTAACTAGTAAGTTTATTTTACAATTCAAAGCACAAAATAATTTGAGCATTATTTTTATTATTTTAGGCCATTGGGACTTGACAATACCACCATTTAATGTTTTTTATTTGAACTTCTACAAAACTAATTCGAAGAAGTGCTTATTAAAAAAGTTTTGAGTACTTAAGTACGAAAATACTTCTTCTAGAGATTTGTATATCATATTCGTATTCCAAAAATTTTTTTTTATCTTTTTGAAAGATTTTATCATTTGGGAAAGGGAACAAAACAAACTCGCCGTTATTTCGAGAGAAAAATGTATGCAAGTACGTTTCACGAGTATCAAGAGGTAAGACCAACTCGTACTTGCATGTACACTTTCCTCTCGAATTCTCAAGTCGGCAGTTCTCGAAACTATCCTCAAAAAGCTTCTAGTATGTAAAGAATTCTTCAAGAAGGTGACGATTAGATTTCTGACGGATAGTGTTGCAAACCTTGCTTATTTGCCACCTGGGTGGTTAAAAAACTACAATTAATTATGTATTAGTAGCGTTGTTATAGCTAGCTAACATCTTAGTACGTTAACCCAGTATTTCAAAAGTTTTTTTTTGTACCAAACAAAATTCGCCCGAGAAAAGAAATTTATTTTAGGGCTACTCCAAGAAACAGTGTAGGCGGAGTTTCGCCCCGGGCACCAAATAACAAGTAACCTCAGCAACACAATAGCACAATAGATTCAATTTAAACAATATCTTATAATATCAACAAGGTTTTCACGTACATCGATCGTCTTATTAAAGGTTTTGATTATGCATATGTATACTTACGTTGTGAAGCAGCAAGGCAACTTATAATTATTACGAAATTATAGCTCCGTTGATGTATACGAATTGTCGAGTTATTTGGTTTTAATAAATAATACAATTTGTCTGGATTGTCTGGGAATCGCTCGACTGTGACGGTCTGACTAACGTGGTCTTTAAGAGGAAGTCGATTGAAATAGAAGTAGTTGGTACAAGCATCTTACATAAAGAGGTACAGTGGTAGTTATCGATATAGGTATAAGTACGTAAATACAAATATATGTATTTAAATGAAATCTGTTCTACAAAATATCCTATAAATAACCGACTTTCTCGAACGGTTGAATTACGTTTTTTGTACTATTACTTATTTTTTGGTCTGGGTAAAACTTTTTTAAGGCTTAGGTATTTATTAAACTGATTTTAATGAAAATTGACAGGAAAGGTAAGTTGGAGATAAAAAATTTAATACATACAAATTACGTGCTATTTCAGTGATATGAGTAAAAAGTAATGCACGCGGGTTTGCTTTTAAGACGTTAAACTAATCTGAGGAAGACCGCAGCGTCTTGCGAATTATAAGTACAAAAAAATTAAAAGTGCGTAAAGCTGCGTGCACACACGGATATCATTTATAACTTTCGTTACGAATATGCATTTTATTGAATTATGATAGATTGACTATTTTTATCTTTATAACTTTTAACTTCATGAAAGGTATCAAAGATTATATAATACCTATTTATGAAGTGACGCCACTATATCAAGTCACATTATGAAAAGTGATTTTCAAAAAATATAATTAAAAACTTGATTTTTTTTTTTTTTTCTCTGTATGGAATCCAATGTCCCCTTAACTATAAACGCAGTTATGTCACCATTATTGTCACCGCGTACCCTCACAGTCACGGTATTTAAGCGCGCTTTCGACCAAAAAGTTGTTTTTTTGAAGTCCTTAGGTCACGAGCGTGACCGCTCTAAATGGGGCAAGAATTTCGGTAATTCACGGTGCAGTGCGATGAACCAGAGTTACAAGAAAACTATCGATAGGAGTATCGACATGTGTCACTCCCTAATTTTTAAAAAAATGTACCTATAAATAAAAAAACGGAACCCTAATAAGATCACTCCCGTTCCCGTCTTCATCCGCCTGTCCATCTATCACAGATTTTTTTCTAAAAGTAAAAGTTGTAATATTGATTTATATCTTGTTCCACTTATTGAGGAACACACAACTCATCAAAAAATTGATAAAAGTTTATTAAATTAAAATTAAATCTTAAGATTTATTTGAGGGTCAATTTTGACCCAATAAATAAAAATTTACCGTTCCATCTTTAATCCTGTCCTATGCACTCTTAAGTTTCTAAATCTACAAAAAAATACCACTTTAAAAATAATTACTTAATTCCAAAAATCTAATGTGAGTTACAGTTTGAAGTTGGTGTCTATATACCTTACAGTTTAAAACACACTTTACTTGCATGAAACCAACTTCAAACTGTAATTAAGATTAGATTTTTGATAATTAGTAATTTTTTTTTATTTAAAAGTTTTTATGTTAATCTCATTCACAGTGCGCCTCCGCCCCACGCAGAAACTTCGTGTAAGTTTTTTCTCTTCTTCTTCTTCTTGTAAGTTACCTTAACTTAACTTCGTGTAAGTAATTGAAACTGGTTTGCTTTTATAGTCACAGATGGCACTGTACCAAATAAAAAGAAGCTATTAAGTTTTTTCGTTAGCTTTTAAATAGAAAGTGCTTTTTTTTTTTTTGGACTTACTTTCTTGCGTTTAAACGGGCAAGAAAGTAACAAGCTCTGCAAAGACGTACCTTCAACCCTATTTTTGACTATGCATGATGGTCTTTCAAAGTATGTGTTGTGTAAAATTAAGTATTTTAAGATAAAAGTATCAAGTTTTAAGTGTCCATAGGTGATTATCAAAGTCATGGCGTTCCTACTCTACTCGTATGTACTGAGCTGAGATCTAGGGGGTCAAACAAACTTATCAGCATAGTTGGACTCTTAAATGAAAGTAATGTACCTGTGAACCAAATAAATATTGGTAAAACTGTGTGTAAACGCTATGATATTTCGCAAGCAAATCGAAGCTGATTCGAGGATTTTAGCCTGATTTTTAGTGTCATAGATTGACAATTTCAAATATTTGATCAACACTACAAATATTAACACGATAAATAAATCAATTTTAAAATAGCTACTCCTAACTCATTGAGCTGAAATTTTGCATACATGTTTAGTTGGGGTGCACAATGCATGGCTAGCTAAGTAAAGTCATACCAAATCCAATATGGCGGACGCCCAAAATGGTGGCGGACCGAGCACTCTGACTAAAATTGTAATTATTATGGGTATCAAATAAAAGGGTTTGCTGAGAAAAACCCTGATTTTCAATTCAGCACATCGATCATTTGTATATTAACGAAAAGATCATCTATTCTACATTAACGGACAAACAAATTTTTTAAACTTAATTTTATTTAAACCTTCCAACACAAAAAAAATAACTGAAGTATGCCGAGGTACCTATTTCTTCCTAAACAGTGTCTTCCTTGATTTAGTTTAGTTTTTACAGTGTCTTGCCCAAAGTGTCTCAACGGAGCCCTATTGTTTAGCCTACGTTTTCTGTATGTCTGTCGTTAATGGGCTCCATTTATAAGACCAAAATAGAAAGACCCAATTTTTTTACAGAATATGTTATATTAATGCAGATTTCCTAAAATATAATAAAAAACCAAAGTAAAAATTTGAGAAACTCCATACGAGAATCATTTTATCTCTATCGTTAAAACGGTAATACATAGAAGCTTCAAACTTATAGTACAATAAATGATGGTTTTTGGCTAGCAATTCTTTCAAGAAAGATGGATTTTGCTGAAATTTTGACATTTGAATACCCTAAAAAGTAAAATCTACCCTATGCCAAGGTGTGCTTCTTCGCGGGGGTTGAATACCACACCAACTAGGGGGTGGTTATTAAAAAAAACTCCAGGAAACGATAGAAAGATGGATTTTAAGCTAAAAATGTTCTATCGAAAAACTCTTTTTCAAGCCTTATTTTTTTAACGACAAATTTACAAATTTCAAAATTGAATTACGACAAAACGGCACGTTTTACGATGAAAGTGCTCAACATTTTTTAAAAAGTACATTAAAAAAACTTTATAATGCGTTTTTTAAAGTTCTATTGCATAAAAACTAGACGAAAATAAAGATGGTTTATTTTTTTTACGAGAAAAATCAACAATGTAACGCATCTCATTATTACCCTAATTCGAATTGACAAATAACTTTACCTTGACATTATAAATATGATTCAATGTCCACATAGTATTTTTAGGGTTCCGTAGCCAAATGGCAAAAAAAGGAACCCTTATAGATTCGTCTGTCCGTCCGTCCGTATGTCACAGCCACTTTTTTTCGAAACTATAAAACTATACTGTTGAAACTTGGTAAGTAGATGTATTCTGTGAACCGCATTAAGATTTTCCCACAAAAATAGAAAAAAAAAACAGTCAATTTTTGGGGCTCCCCATACTTAGAACTGAAACTCAAAATTTTTTTTTTCTTCAAACCTATACGTGTGGGGTAACTGCGGATAGGTCTTCAAAAATGATATTGAAGTTTCTAATATATTTTTTTTCTAAACTGAATGGTTTGCGCGAGAGACACTTCCAAAGTGGTAAAATGTGTGTCCCCTGTAATGGGGGGCCCTGTAACTCCTAATATAAGAAATTGATAAAACTAAAAAAATATATGATGCACATTACCATGCAAACTTCCACCGAAGTAGTTTTTTTTTAATACGTCATAAATCGTCAACTGCAATTTACCTATCATTCAATCAACTCAAATATAAAAATATTTTTGTTTGTGTTTGTAGATTACATAAATGGTGGTAGGTACGGAACTCTCGGTGCGCGAGTCCAACTCGCACTTGGCCGGTTTTTTAAGGCTTTTATTTAACTTACAATGTTTGTATGCATGTAAGTTCAGGTCAAATCTTGCAAGTAAATTTCAAAGAAGTTATCCTCAACCGATAGAAATTAAATTTTGCATACACGTTTCGTTTGGATGACAGGTTATCTAAGTGAAGTCATTCTTAATCTAATAAGGTAAACAGCCCAAGATGGCTGACTTGTTATTTTTTGTGCACTCCCATGATATGGGTATCAAATGAAAGGATTTGCTGAGAGGAATATCAAAAATAATATGACTCCACCCTAAATCCAATATTAGTTAACTAGTTACTTTTAAACACCCCCAATAAAAAAAAAATTATTATTCATTTATATCGAAATATAAACCGTATTTCGAAACAAGCGATGGAACCGGGTATACCCGGGTTACCCGGTTCCGTTCCTGAATGGAACCAGGAACTAGAAATCATGGAACCGGTACCGGCCCTATCAGTGTTACTCTATGGCTTGACGCAGACAAAAAAAACTTAGAAGCTAAAACTTGATTCATTCAAATCCATAATTTCCGATATTAGCCCCTATGATAAACATTGGATTATCTCCATTCCCCCAACAGTTGCTATGGGAAATCAATTATAGATATCAAGAGCTAATATTAGATTAGTAAATATCCATAGGGGCATATCAGTTTTCGTTCTCAACCGAAATCAGATTAAGTTACTACTTAATTTTAGTACCTATGCGAAAAAACCAGACGATTTCGCAATATTGGTACTCTACAAAGGTACTTACATCATATAATAAAGGTGAACACGTAAAAAATGCGTATTTGGCATTTAAGTTAAAAATTAATAATGACAAATTGCACCGTGTTTAGCAAATCATCATTTTTAGCGAATGAAATTTATATCGGAATATGTACATTTTTGAAAAAAATATTTGTTTAAATTTTTAGCTACCACCGCTAGGGTGGAAGTGCTTTGCGTAGAAATTGAATGTTTATTAAGTTATTTATTTTTAAATTCAAGCTGATGGAGTCGCGAGCAAGAGATAGCTTAAATAAGTCCTCGTTCGTTCTGTGCACGATCTTCTCTGTGAATGCAGAACATATTTCACTGGGGTTTTCATTCATAAACACTTTTTTTTGAAGATTTGACAGATCTACGGGACATCCAAGCCATTCCGAGCAATCTGAGAAAGTTCTGGAAGTTTTAGTTCTGTCCCGTGTCTTAGTAAATGGTAGTCTATAATTTGCTTGCCTCAGCCATTATACACCCCACTACTATGGTCCAGGTTTCTACTTGGAGAATGAGGTTAAGACCACCGTGCTGGCCCAGTGCTAATTGGTGGACATTTGTCGCCTTGGCTTATCAACTGCTATCATATTATGGATCACAGCCAGGACCGGCAGTTTAAGAACGATCGTTTCCGATAGACGAAACCGACTGGACCACAAGCTCCTCTTAATGAATAAATAGCTTATATAAGCATAGAAATGTCTAGAAAATGCGACAAGCCAGGATTCAATATCTACTTCAGGTTATTTGTGGTATTTTTTCTAGTGTAAGCTTAAGCCATCTGACGCGAATCAACATTCGCTGGATTGTCTAACAAGGCTAATAATAATAAAGGGTAGACTAGTAGACACGGTCCACCTTATCTTATTTCTATGGTCACCTCCATTCAATTCTCTAACTCAGGTAGCCAAAAAAGATCAGCCTACCTTTTTTTTCTCTACAAATCCCACTTTTGATTTCACACTTTATTTATGTCATACTTTTGTGTTGCATGTTTCGACAAAAAAACATCATTTCTTGTAGGATTTTTTTTTCAACCGAAATGGATTTGTATGTGTACAGTTTAATGAAGATTTGCAATTTGCTTTTATTTATAGGTATAAATATAGATATTGAGTTATATACACAAATTTAAAAATTTTGTGTAATAGTTTTAAACGAAATTTGGCACCTGATGGTCCATATTCTGGCTAGGTTAATACATTGTACTTACCTATTGCCATGCCGAAACAATAATTTCATTGTATTGCCGCAAAAGTTCTGGATAGCCCTAGGATCAATAATTTTCCTTGCTGCCGAATAATACAAATTTTATAATATTGGAATGCATCCTGTTATTATTTTCGGTTGGTTCCAAATTTAAATATAACTCTTGTGTAAAAAAGAATGTTTTTTTACGTGCGAATCAGTCAAGGAAATGTATTTTTCCTATTATAAGTGGTAAAAAATACTATAGGCAGACATTACAGAATATCTAGATATATCATAGAAGTAGAAATAATCCCACGCTTTTGTATTCAGTTCGGTTCATGATTCTATGATTGTACTGTTTTTTTGCAACGTGTTCTAAAATCTAGCGAAAGACTATGTCAGCGCTTTGTGCGAAAGTTTATACTCCGAAATGTTTGCTCTTTTGTTACGGTTTTAAAAGAACCTTGGACATGCCGCCGCGCGCCGCTGTGCTGCTCTGAGCATACAAAAAACCATTGTAGGCGTTTCCTGTAATATAAAACGAAAGAGAACATTATAACTAAACTAAAAATTCTCCATTGCTGTCTCAAAATATCTCTTTTAAAATTTTATTCCTTAAAGTCGCGCAATGTAAAGCTAAACTTTTTAAAAGTAGTAATCGAATTGGATTTTCGAATTCGGAACGCAGTATTGTATCAGATTCGTGACTGTTCAAAAAAGATCTCGGTGAGTTTTGTCGTGTAATATTGAATTTAAAATTTCGAACACTTACTTTTTAAATTTTTAAAATGTAATTTGCCAGTGCGCATTGTTGATTTGATTCGAAATAAAATTAATAAAATTTAGTTTCGGTAAGTTTTAATGCTGTCCGAAATAAGTATCTACGTAGATAGAGCAAAAGTAAATATTTAGAAATCTAGAGTGTACAGAATAATTTACAGTATTTCAATCTCAAAAATACTACAACGAAAGATGATGATGATGATGATGATGAAAAAGATGCCTATCCAATAACATATGGGAACTTGTGTGAACTGTCATACTCGTTTGTAAGGTAATCTGCATAAGAAAATTAGAAAAATAAAATACTTTTTAATAAAAAAAAAATTGCATGACTGATTTAATTTAAATACATATTATGTACTTATCAATCTGTCGTAAAAAGACTTTTTAACCCCATACAATTTTGTATTTGATCCATAGTGTTCTTTGTATTGAAAAAAAGTATTTCATTTAAAACAATATATTAATTAGTATAATTTTATAAAGAGAGTATTGTTTTGTCACATTCAAAGGAATCAGATACTGTCCTAAATTCTGTTTAATAATTTAAAAAAAAACCGCTTTAAATTCATACGAAACTTAAGTACCTAAATATGACTTAATCTTAATCACATTTAAGATACACGGTTTCTAGACACGACCTTTAAATAATGCAGACTGTTATCGATGCTCTATTGATAACGCATTAGTTACGGTACATTTAACTTCAATGAAATTTAAACGACTTTGTGCCCATATAACTGAAGGATTCTGTCTCTTACTAATGCCATACGTTAGAGGAGATGTTACTTTCCCGCCATGATTATATAGTAATATTAGGGAAAAAAGTGCATTAAATAAAAAGAGATTAGGATTTTAATCAACAATTCTTTATAAAAGATTTTAATCTATATAAAAAACTATGTTTATTTAACTGCAAAATGTAAGTAAATTGGTTAGGTTAAAGCTATTTCCAACACTAAATGAATGCTATAAAATAAAGACAAGAATCCCCGTGATGGGTGTTAGGGTGAACCAAGATTCTCAGTGGTCCTATTGGTAAGTTCAGTTGGTGGGTACCCATCACACGGGTCGAGACCTATACAAACAGTGTTTCAAAATATTGATGTGTCTTATAAACTATCTTAAATTCGCATAAACATGTGTTTTTCACAATGTCTAATTACCTACAAACCCATCGAATCACAAAAAGAAATCACAAATATTTTGAGAAGTTTTGCCAACCTACCTATTTTGTAATTTCATGAGGTTACTAAAAACAATATTTATAAACAACATTTATTTCCATTCAAATTTAATTTCAAGGTTAAGCTGTTGTAGATAGGACAACATAGGTTTACATATATAATAGGATAATTCTTCTAATGAAGAATATAAGAATTTTCCTCCACACTCGGGCCAGTTATAATTTATTTATACACAAATGCAAAATGTAAGAGAATCTTTATCCCAGATAAAGATTATTCCAACTTCCTTTCTTCCTTTGCGTTTAAGTGAAAACAAACATGAAAAATAACAGAAAGACTTTTTAACCTAAGTGTACTTTAAAAGGTAAAGCAGGTGGTTTGCTATTTGAAATAATACTAACCTACTAAAGTTGCCAGTGTTGTATGAAATCTGATATTTTCTTTGGTAATGTCTTTAGTAGTTAACAAAATATGACAACTGAAAAACAGATTACATTCTAATAATATTTTAGCTGTTTTATTGCTTTACTTGTAACCTATTTTCAAAAGAAGGTCCCTATCTATATTCTAATATAATAAGCTTCACTTTCACCCTCACCAAGGCTCAAATTTTCCTGTAGTTCAGCCGTTAACACTAACAGGCAGACTTCAATGTGCATTGAAGGTATTGGTCGTAGATATATATGTATACTAGCTGTCCCGGCGAACGTTGTTCCGCTGCCGTGCCTCTGTACCCGGCGAAAGTTGGTTTTTACCTATAGTGCCCGAGTCCGGCTCGCACTTGACATATCGAGATAAAAACTATCCTATCTTTTAAGTTGGATCAAATAACAGATATTTACGAAGTTTGATCAAAATCGGTTCAGTAGTTTAGGAGTCCATTGAGGACAAACATTGTGACACGAGATTTATATATATTAAGATATAACCGGCAGGCACGATTAGTATTCGATATGTTCTGTTTGCACTCAATAAAATAGTAGTAGTATAGTCATTTCATTAAAAAATCCTTATAATAAAATTATGTCTGTTACATATAACATACAAGAAGAAACAAAATTTATAATATAACATGTCAATATGTACGAAGATACTTTTGTAATATTTCTTAAAACTTATCCCAAAGACCACACAAACATAAATCGACCATTTATGCCATTTACAAAGAAAAAGTAAAAACGAATAAAAGATTCTCAAAACAATGGAAAACGATTCGCAAATCTGCATAAATACTTTTTCAAATAACACATTTCAATCGATAGTCTTTTAACGGTAAAAAAAAAGAAATTTAATTCCAAATGCAAAAATTGATACGTTCTTAATTCGAAATCATTTTCCAACGTCAAATAAATTCGATCCCTGCTGGCTAACTGCACATTACAATAAACGGAATGTGAATTCGAATTTTAAAAATGATGGAATCTGTTTGTAATTGGTTCGTAATAAAATTATGCTTATTTTTAATGGCGAGGCCCCGTTTTACGCTAAGATTCTCATCGGTGCATGTTTTTTGGGTTTGTATATTTTTTATTGTGCCCTATCAACGTCCATTACAAGTCATTATGTTTAGATTGTTGTACGGCGTCCTCCTGCGTCGATATCCCGCTGTTTCGGTTTCTTTTTTTTCGAATGCGCGCTTTTCTTGACTGTCCGTATGGCTGGGTCTAACAGAATTAAAAAGCTTCAGCAACTTTATCAGTTGTACAAATTAAAGATATATGAAGTTTGTATGCAATTTCATAGTATTCTATGCTCATTTAAAATTGATCGGCTTATAAAGCGCTTAAGCAACATTTTAACTGCTAAATGCAGGCATTAAGTCCAGACTGTTGTACGACTAAATTAAAAAGAACGCAAACTCTTTCCTTCATTGTGAAATGAAATTCTTTTTATTTTATTTGTATAAAATTACTAAGATGACTTGTAGATTAAGCAGCTGATTTAAATTGACGTTATATTCTTTATACATCGTTCGACATACCATGTTCTTTTAAGTTTTACTTGCAATTTTAATCTTGCTGGCCACATTTCGATGCGTTGTAAAGAATAATGTTGACTTAATGTTGCCATGTATGGACGATGTTTAACATTTTTTTTTGCTGCAAAGCCTTGTTAATGTGCTTATTTGTATTTGTTTTTAGCTATACAATTACATTATTACCAATAAGAAAGCTATTTTTGGTATTTAATATATTAATACTTACATTAAAATGAATAGGGATACTGGCTATAAATGGGTGGGTAATTTGGATGTTTTTAGGTTTTAAAAGGATATGCTCTGCAGTGCTCCATTTGTTTTGATTTTCCGTAGCGGTTAATCGATGAAGTTATGTAGAAAATATGATGTAGGTGTAAATATTTACGGGTAGGTCTGCACCATGACAGTCTGCCAGTTTTCTATATATTCAATTGTATGGTACTACATATGGTATGGTAATTGTACTACAGTCATAGATATTAGGATTTATAACATTATATTTACAAAATTTTAGAATATTTGATAAGTAGGTACATAATAAAAATAAACTCAAACTTCGTTTCGTTTGTATTAAAAGCATTTTTTGATGTAATACGGGGTGGCACCGTATGGAGTAGAGTAAGGAATGATATTTATCATACACAATTTTCAACATAAAACTAATTTTTTTACTTGAATTACTTATACCCTTACGATTCCATGTTAAAAGAAGCAGGGCTTAACTACTAGTGTTAACTACAATCCGATACATTTATGATTCCATTCTATTTTAAATAATACCAAATTATTGTATCGTATTTCCTCGGGGTATCCAAATTTCCAATGATGCTTTTATTGAGTTTTATTACAACACCAGAAAGGAGTTACAAATTTAATAGACCTGGCTACGGTATTTATGTTTTAATCCTTTCAAATACTTTTGGGCATAAATGTTAAATACGTTACTTGTCTGTAAGATACACAAAAAACCTTATTTCTAAATTGATTTAAACTATTTTTTATTATTATTGTATGATTGTTATGGTATGAAATCTAAAGTATCAGTCTGGAATTCCAGTATTTATTAACTAATATTTCACAAAATTAATATATTATAAGTCAGAAAGCCGAAAAGCTATTAGGTAAGTGTATACTAGTGGCTGTACACACATATTTGGTGAGCCCATATCGCTGCAACACTGGCTCTGACATAGCTGTGTAGATATCTAGACTAAGGTGGTTTTAAATATATCCCACTAGTTTTTTAATCAGCTTTATAGTGAAAAGCGGTGAAATGAAAAAAAAATGGGGACAGAATAATATTATACACTCTTAGCCAATTCTAGACAAACTATAAGAATTACGATTGATGGACTAGAACTTCATAGGTAGTAGTTTTTTTAAACTAAAAGACGTAAGTTAGGATTAGACTTCATTTATTTAATTTAACGTACTATGTTTAAGAGCTTATACACTAAATAAATTTGGCAAAAGATAAAATTCCACATAGACTAACATATATGAATATTGGCCAATTCTATCAATATGACATACGTAAATAAAACTAATCAATAATATTACGTGTATACAAGTCGAATTAATAATCTTCTTTTTTTAAGTCGGTTAAAAAGAATTTAACATTGGATATGCATCTCGCTCTATTAATGCATGCCCACCTCTACTCATATATAAGCCTTCTCAAAATCGAAAACAAAATACCCTACCATTAGAGACAACACGATTTCACTATTGTCAGTGGAAAAAACAAGGTAACTAGCATTTAGAGTAATGCGGCAAATAACTTCCATATGTTCAGCAACCTGATTGTTAATAGTGAGGTTTATTATTCGGATACCTATAATATTGGTGTTGGAGCAAGTTGGAAGAGACTAGCGAGGTTTTCTAATACTTATATTTTGGCTATAAGTACAGAACCCTCATAAAAAGCGGCTCGGACCTTGTTGGATAAGAAATGAGTTCTGTGGCCGATCCAACTGAAGCTGTTTTATAATACAAAAAAAACAATAAATTAGTTAATACCTAAGAAAAGCAAAATTCATTGTAGAAATAAAAATGTGTAGGTACCTACCTTTATAATAGTATCAACATGTAGTCCCCTAAATGTCTGGAAAAAAAATAAAATTTGTTAATACAAAGAGCACCTAGTTCCATTTAAAATAAAATTTAGTAGTTTGGATTTAGATTAAACTTAAAATATAAATAAGTAGCTCAAGCTATTAGCTCAAGGTTTAATATGCTAATAGGGTTAATTTTTTACTGTTTAGTGGGGTTTGAAGCTGGGTGTGTAATTTTGTTTTATTTAAATTTTTAATTTTTTAGTTGGTACTTTGACATCAGTAGATAGAGGATCACCTTTCTCAAAATTGGTTTACAATCGGCAAAGATATTGCGAAACATACACACATAAAACCTACTTGAACAACTAAAAATTTATTTCTAAAAACAAATTAAATAAAACAGCATCGTAGTTTTAACCCTTGGCTATCGAATAATAACAACTTCATCAAAGCAGTTCGACAGTTTCCGCATAACGCTCGAGCAAATGAAAAAAAACACAAATTTTTATTTATTCTTACAAACTGTTTTGTTTAGTTAGTTACCATCGTTTTTAGGGCTCCGTACCCAAAAAGTGTCATCGGACCTTTAGATTTCGAGTTCATTATTGGTCTGTCCTGTGGACTGCGCAATAGCCTCACAAAATTGGCAATGACAATGATTGCAAAGGTTTGACCGACAAAAAGTGAAACTGTGGTCTCTTTTCTCTTTCTATCAACGTCCGCCAATTCGTTTATTGATGTTTAAGAAAATAAATTAGAGTGAGACATTTCACTTCGTCTCTGTCACACCTTTGCAATCATTGTCATTGGAAGGTCTCCATACAAGAAACATGTTTTTTTTATTTGCTTTGTTACCGTAGGCCGCGGCCATCTCCCCTCTCACTCTTCGGTCAAGCCATTCCTTGGCAAAACAAGACCAAATATCTCGGTGTGACCCTGGATAGGCGTTTGAACTTCCGCGATCACACCAAAATAGTTAGTGACCGAGCCGCTATTGTTCTCGATCGTCTTTATCCCATGATAGGCAAGTACAGTAAGACGTCGCTTAGACATAAGCTGAATCTTTACACAACTTGCATCCGCCCCATTATAGCCTATGATTGCGTAGTCTATGCGTTATCCAAACGCAATCTCCATAAACTTCAGACCCTCCAAAACCGCTTTCTCAGAGCGGCTTCCAGAGCCTCTTGGTACGTTCGCAACGCGGACCTACACAGAGACTTCGAACTTCCCACGATTCCCCAATACTTTAAAGACTTGGCAGTCCGCTTTTTCGAGCGTACGCAAAATCACCCGAATCGTTTAATTGTGCAATCCACAACGTATCGTCCCCCCGATCGACCCGGTCACGGTCGTAAAACTATTGTTAGGCGGCCTCGGCACGTACTAACGTCCCCAGATGACGATTTCGCTGTCCGGATAGCGAGATTAGTCTCTACGACCTCCCCGAATAGGGCCTCCCTCCAAACACGACGCCGACGTCCCCGGGTTCGTCGGCGCCCACAAGGATACACTAGGTATCAAAGAGTGCCGGGGCGCTTCTCGCCCCCACTCAATCGCAACTGTACTCGCGTATCGGGGAACTCCCCTCCTGGCGGTGACTCACCTTCGGATTCGAGGCTCACGCTGCGCCGGTCGAAGTGACGCCCCCGAGAGCGATAACCCAAGCCGAGACTACCCCCGCGGGGAGCCCTTGAGCGTTGAGAGCTTTATGGGCTGAGGCTCCTTCAGTGTCTCGCCGCAAAAAGGGCGGTGAGCAGTAATGGCTGCGACAGCCAACTGCATAGACAGTCAGAAAAAAAAATCTTGCTTCATAGTCAAATCGGTAATACTGTATGTATTACCTAGAGTAGCTTTAACACTAGAAGCGCCGAAGTTTGCGACCCCCCTTGAACCGTCGCTGTGACAAATTTGTCCCATTAATGGCATTTGATGCAACGTTCAAAAGTATAAGGCTTCATGCCTTATGATTAAAACAGTTTGTTAATCCAAGGAATAAGAAAGAAACAATCGAAACAAATAATTTGGCAAGAGTCTGATATTGTAGGTACTAAATTATGAATACTTATAACTAGTCATTACTATTTGAAGAGCAAATATAGCTTAAATAATATTCTTTATTATTGTATTTATTACAGATAGTTTTTTTGCACTTATGACACTTTAGAATGCTAATGGGACAAAAATGACCCAGCGACAGTTCAAGGTAAAAATCGTGCTTCCTCTGATACTTCGGAACCATCATCACTCGAGTTTGACTCATAATTGGCTGGGTTTTGATGAAGCGGGGTGCAGGACAGGTTGGGCTCAGGCTTTTGGATTATCAAGGCCCCGCTGTGGCATAATTTTTTTTTAAAAAACCTGATGTGAGAACAAAAGTTAAAACACGGTATATTAGTTATTTTAAAATATGTATGTTTAAAATAACATAACTGTGAGTGGTAGGTATACCTATAAAGTTTGTTATTTAATATTTAGGTGCTGTTAATATAATAAAGAAGATGCTTTTTTAATCAAGTAGTTTTATTAATTAGGCATTGGTGAATCTTAGTAAATTTCATTAAACCTATTAATGAAAAAAAATGAATTTTATAATATGACCTTACAAGATAAAAAGTATTCTAAACAAACAAATAGACTTTCGAATTGTCACAGATATTGACTATTATTTATTTTGTTATATTAGTAAGAATAATATGTACCTACAACGTTAAATCCTCAATTCAAATCATTTTTAAAATAAATGTAGTGATTAGGGTCTATAGACGCCTGGTTTTTATCTATCTCTAGATTGAATAACAAAAATATCGTTCCGTAATAGTTTAATGCATTTATTTAATTCTTGTAGTATATCCATTTGCCAACGAATACAGAAATCCATTATCATACCAAACCAAACAAACTTTAGGTCTATTGCAAAAGCAAGCTGTGTCACCACCATCAACACAAATAATACCTTAAAAAAAAAGATATATCTCGTTAGTACGTTTTTTCGGCAACTGCAAATTTATACTTATTGTATAACTCGCTTGAGCCGGACATTCATCATGAGAGGATTTCTATAGACATATATTTTGCTTACTCATATTTTATTCTGAAGTATGTATTCTTATTCGTATTTGTACTTGTGTGTATTAGATATTTTGTTTCGCTAAAAGAGCGATCTATAGGCCTATAAACATAATAAAAATCATAAAACAATTATTGTCGTAATCTATTATTTCACATAGGTTACTTCATAAGTACTACAAACACGTCTTGAAACATTCAAAGAAAACTCATCGTTTTGTAGTCATATTTTGTGGTAACAAAAATTTATGGTGTTTTGTTGACTTTCATAAAAATTTAATGCAATATGCGCTTTATGCACAAAAGTATTACAGATGTCGCTTCCTGGTTTTTCTTAGCACTAAATACAATCTCCTAATAAGCTTATGTACCAGACAAAAGTAAGTTTTGTAGTTATAGTATAAATAACGATCTAGCCTATATCTTTAAAAAAAAACTCTATTATCAGCTACCTATTTTTATTCTAATTCAAAAGTTACCAAAATAATTTAGTTCTTGTCAGTATTCCTTCTATGATTTTATTTTGGCAACAAAAAATATCTATGCATCTGAACTATACAAGCATTGAATTAATGAAAAAGACTGCATCAGAAAAGTAGAAATGAACATTCATAATTTTTACAACCTCAATTTTTTATTTGTAACATAGCGTCTCCTGTAACTCGATAAAAAATTTATGCGTAAATAATTTCTGATGTATTATGATTTCTGTTCTATCAATTAGACTAATTGATAGAACAGTCGAAGATCGAACTGTGTAATGAATTAATGAGTCAGACATTAATTTTGAGCTTGTAAATAGTAAATGAGTCACAGATCCAGCTCTTAGCAGAAACTGATAATTTAGGTTGGTATATTAAATTATATTACGTAAATTCTAATAGGGCTGGCAACCCTTTGATTTGAACCCAGAATTTTTTCCTTGTTACAAATAAGCATTGTATGTTGACCGGTTCAAAGTGTTCTATTTAAATAGAAATATTTAGAATTTGACTTCTTGTACATACAGTGGAAATATGCCAGTGGACCCGCAGTGCTCGCGTGTGCGAAGCTCTAAGGTTGCAGCACTTTTCATATCGATGAGCACATTACATCGCGTGCTGGGTAAAGTGCTGGCGCTTGGCGTCAGATGCGGACGAGTCATTGTATTAGGATCATTTTAAATACAAATATGTAAATAGTCTTAAATCAATGATAAACAAGCATCGCAACAGGATGTTGGCGATGACGAATTCAGTTTTTGATGCCTACGTCTAAAATCGATTTTCGCGTTTATCAGCTCTTTGATATTTAATACCTAAAGAATCAAAAGTGTTTAAAGGATGATTCAAATTACATTTGTCAACATACCACAAAAATGTATGACAAGTGCAACTTGAAGAAAGACAAGAACAAGGAACGCACGACTTAGTAAGAACATTCGCAAACGTTAGACTTTGTTAACTTTTACTTGTATAAGTACATATTTATTATATAAGAGAAAAGAAAAACTGTCAGTTATGATAAATAAGGACCATTTTTAGGGTTTAGTATCCACAGGTTGGCAACGGAGCCCTATTACAAACAAAGTCCGATCATTAAAGGGCTCTATCATTAAGACCGAAGTAGGTAGAAGAAGCCTGAATTTTTCACAGAATACTTATGTGGCATAACGGGGGATTACCTAATAAGTAAATAATTAAAAATCAAAAAGAAAATTAAAGTGGAATAATACAAGAAACACGTCTTCATTGTTGAAGTGAAAACTTCTTTAGCGGCGTTGTGCACTTTTTTTTGGTATGTCAAATATACTACGTCAAAAAAGTTTATAAACAAACATTATTATTTATAATAAATAAATATGTATAAAAAGTGATGGTAAGTAAATAGCTAGTATGTTTTCACTTCTGCCTGCACTTCCGGAGTGCAACCCGTTTTTTTTTGCTCTTTTTCGTGTTTCGTGATTGTAGTGTGAGCTCTAAAAAATTATAACAAATAATAAAAACTGGCCAAGTATGAGACGAGATCGAGCCTTTTTAAATTTTATTTACACATTTTCTTCTAACTAACTTTTTAACTATAGTTAAATATAGTTTTTGAAGGTTATTGAGGTCGTAAGTTAAAGAGGTAAGCCCCTACCAGTATACGAAGTACGAACTCTTTGACCTGATTCGATCCGTAACTTAAAGTTGTGTTGTAATTACAATAGGGACATGTCAATAAGTAAAACAATGGTCTAAGTTACCCAACTGTGGCACGACTTGGTCGCAATTAAGCAATAAGCTCAGACAAGTTATTTGGTACCTCTTACTCATTGTACCTATGATTTGGGCGATGAGTTATATACGGGTAAAGAATTTGACGAGCAGTTTAATATAATACTGTGTCATTTGAGGACTGATTGTAAATGTTCTTGCGAACTTCAAACTCGACTAGAATGTAATATGTGCATGCAGATTGTCTCCTGTAGAGTTTCGTAAAAGTCTCGAATTTACGAGTCTGGACTGGAGTACCTACCCCATTGAGTAAGACAAGCATCGAAAGAGTGATAATCTAAAGAGATAAACGCCATTTTGTTAAGATTAGTTAGAAAATATGTACGAGATAGGAGGAACATTTAACTCATGAACATGGGTTCAATTCGTTGCTGTGGTCATACATGCATCTAGTTACGATCGATTGTATTGAAAATTGATTCCGATTGACTTTTTAAAACATTTATTCTTCAAAATCAAATACAATGATTATACAAAGAGCTTTGGTACGATACAACAAAGCATGTAGGTAATATTTCTAGTAGATAAATATTCTGACTTCATTTTATGTTGGTTTAATTTCTAATTATATCATTTCTATGCTGTGAGAATAAACTAATTTGTATTATAAGCGGACTAAACACGTGTTGCTTAAATAGTCGAGTTTATCTACATTCCATGTGACTTTAAATGATTAATAAATAATCGCCATAGTTTCTGACCGTATGTCCCTAGTCGATATTACATTCTGGTCCCGGTGATCGGTCAATCGGTCAATAATGAGTGAATGAATAATGAATCAACATTGACCCAGTTCGATATTATTATGCTCATTTATGTGGTAACACTACAGATCTGAGATTTTATTTTCCTGAAAGAATTTGAATTCAGTTTACTTACATTTATTTGTTTTTCTGAGCTCGGGTCAATGTTTACTTTGGATATTGGAAATAAATTATTTTTGCGAAAGTATTTTGGCGCGACATCAAAGATTTTCGTCATATAAATGTATTCTAAAAGGACTCTGATCATTTTATACACAACCGTTGGCCTGATTTATTTCCATTGAATTGACATTCGTTTACAATATGATAAATAGGTACCTATTAGATTTGATTTGATCTTGACGTACTCTTACGAATGCATTAAGAAAAATGTAATATTATTTGTCAAGTATATGTAGATTTTGTATTTTTTTTTTTTGATATACCTGATCGGTTTTTCTAGGGTTCCGTACCTAAAGGATAAAACGGGATCCTATTACTAAGACCGTCTGTCCGTCTGTCACCAGGCTGTATCTCACGATCCGTGATAGTAAGACAATTAAATTTTCCACAGATGATACATTTCTATTGCCGCTACTACAAGTACTAAGAAATTGAATAAAATAAATATTTAAGGGGGCTAAACGTGATTTTTTGTTTGTTTTTGCTCGATATTGATAACGGCAACAGGTAGACCCTTGAAATATTTACATTTTTATTACTCAAATATTTAATTATATATTCACTTTAATAATTAATAATTAAATAAAATAAAACAAATACTTAAGGAGGGCTCCCATACAACAAACGTGATTTGTTTGCAGTTTTTATAGATTAATGGTACGGAACAATAGAGAGTCCGGCTCGCACTTGGCCGGTTTTTATTTCCTAATTATAAGAGGTTTTTAATCAGAATTATTAGGAAAAACTAAAAAAACATTTATTCTCTATTTCTATTTATCTACATTTATTCACAATACATAGTTTGATCATTAAATATAGCTAAAATAAACATTTCCCGATTAAATGAGTTGGAGATATTTTTCCTGTGATTGTAGGCAGGAGTATTTTTTCCACTTATTAGGTTGGCCCTAATTATATGCTTCGCATTGCCCTACGAATTATATCAAGTACAAACATTATTTTGCCTACGGTAGCGCCAGTTGCAGCCCAATTGGCCCATTGTTAGTAATTTGTTAGGAGAAATGCTAAATATTTCTTTGTTTGGTACAATTTTGGTTTTACGTTGGCAATCATACTAACCGTATTCCGATAAATTCCCAACCGTTGGCCACGTGAAGCCAAAAGCACTAGGAATTTTTGATTAGCTAGCACATAAGATACAGTTAGGTATTCAGGTCCCAAGGGAATAAATAGGTCTGTTCCGCTAGTAAAACAGCGAAGCACAAATAGTGGCTTCGTTAAAAAAAAGACAAATACCTCGTTGATATTGGTGCCATTTTAAATACCTATGTATTATTAAAAGTATGGTGTATGTGTAGCCATTCTATTCTTTGTTATGAGTTTTGTAATTCATGCATTTTGATGGTTAGGTTAGGTACTCTTGGGTGCTGACTCTTGACGACAACCCCGATTCCAATCTTACGACTATCTAAAATAATCTCATTAAAAACAACTTACGTTTTTTTTTTTTATATTCCTAAGGTGGCAAATAAGCTTACGGTCTGCCTGATGGTAAGCGGTCACCGTAGCCTATAGACGCTTGTAACACCAGGGATATCACTTACGCATTGCTTACCATTAAAATATCCAATAACTTGTTTCTTGAAGAACCTCATACTGTACTCCTTAGAGAAAAACTTGGCAGGGAGCTAATTCCACAACCCTAGCGTTGTGAAACCGCACTGTACGCGACCATCTTGGTTCTAAAGTGTGAGAATGCATTTCCTGCCGATGGCGAGCGGTGCGATAGTAAAAAGTAGCCGCGGGCATGATTTCGAACAATTCCTCAGAACACATCCCATTGTACAAGCGGTAGAACACACATAGAGAGGCAAAGTCCATTTTCAGACTTAAGGGCTCGATACGGCAAGTGAGTTTGGGATCGTCGACAATTCTCAGAGCCCGTGGTTGAACTGAGTCAAAAGGGCCAAGCTGGTGTCTGGGTGCACCCACCCAGAGATGGCAGCAGTACTCCATATGGGGCCGAACTTGCGACTTGTAAAGCAGCAACCTTTGCCCCGATGTGAAGTACTGCACCGCTCTGTTATGTACACCAAGATTTTTGGACGCCAGATTCACCTTGTCTTGAAATGATCTCGGAACTAAACATCGTTACTTTGAAGTTACCTACATTGTGTAATCTTAGTAATACTATTCGATTTTGTAGCATGAAAAGAAATTATAAGTGTCTTTTTATGGTTAAATCACAGCGAAATTGAAATTAAGTGTCGAATGTTAACCCCCTTGCTCGTGTCTCGTGTTTAAACACAGCAATTTATTTATTAAAGCGCAATGTACAGCATCCAGTCTCTAATACTCATACGTTACAGTAACGCTGTTCACATCGGACACGGTACTAAATAGTTGAAAACAGCTCTCGATCCGTAAAATTCGTGTAATCGAATAGTACCCGAGAGGATTTGCTGATAAGTTTATTCGATTTGCTGTTCCGCTAGGGTTATCACTTGGCTGCAACATCGCAAATGTTCTTTGTAATTTCGAGTTTATTTTGTATAAATATCTACATACTTTTTTTTTTATTTAATCGATAAAATTTTCTTTACATACATTTGCAAACTTACTTGAAATTATATACTTACAAAATGCAAATTTTAAGTAAGTAATTATTCACAAAAATTTAAAAATAATGTAAACTAGTTGAATTGTACAACGAATGTGCTCGACATTCTCGATTCGACTCGACTGTATGTTGATGTTTCACCATTAATGATTATAATAATTTAAATCACAGCAGAAAAGTTAAGATTGTATTCAAATACTCATTTGTGATAAAATCATATAAAATAATCATTTAAATGAAAATAACAAGACTTAAAATTTTGGAATTAAGATGCCTGTCATCGAATTTCTCAATAAATTATTTTTTAATAAATTTGATCAATTTGAAAAATTTTGTCGTACCTATTTGGTAAAACTGCTCCCTTTAATATTTTTTTTTATTTTGCCAAATTTTAAATTTAATATTTAAGCAGCTACTACAGTAATTATTTAAAATACAGTACCAAAGTATAGACATTAACGAAAGGATGTAATAACTTTTTTATCTTATAGTGCAACACTTTAAAAATTAAAAAAAAAAGATTGTGACATCCCTGCGCTCCTGCCACCCTCCATTGAATAAAATATCCAGGGTTCGCAAACATGATACGCGCAAATCTAATAATAATATACCCTTTTGTACCACATTACATACTCTACAATTCAATCTGTATTTTACATTTTTACATCTATTAAAAAAGCTTGTCATTTGTCACAATATAAAGGGGGATTTTCATGTAATAGTAGCAACGTGAGTCACTTTTCATTACCAGTAGGTCTGTCCGTCAGTCGCAGTCGTTTTAGCTCCATGATTCTAAAAATGAGATTAGCATCGATCTGTAAAGAACCTATTCATTAAGACCATTCTAATGAGACTTTTTAAGTTGGTGTGGAGTAGGGTATCCTGCAAGTTGGTGTGGAGTTGAGTATCCTGCAAGTTGGTGTGGAGTTGGGTATCATGTAATTTGGTGTGGAGTTGGGTATCCCGTAAGTTGGTGTAGA
This sequence comes from Apoda limacodes, assembly GCA_946406115.1. Taxonomy (NCBI): domain Eukaryota; kingdom Metazoa; phylum Arthropoda; class Insecta; order Lepidoptera; family Limacodidae; genus Apoda; species Apoda limacodes. The sequence goes on from OX291540.1 coordinate 49,135,792, forward strand.
GCTGGGTATCCCGTAAGTTGGTGTGGAGTTGGATATCCTGCAAATTCAAGATTCTTGATATGTCTTTTCAACAACTAGAAAAGAACTGATGATGTTCAAGCGGCTAACCAGCTTTCTTTTTTTTAATCATGGCTAAAAAGATTCTCGTTCAAGTATTATTTTATACAAAAAACCTTAATCAAAATAGTTAATTTTTGAATATTTATAAAAAGAACTCGCATATCTAATCAAAGCTAGTTGGTGTGGAGAAGGGTATCCTGCAAGTTGGTGTGGAGTTGAGTATCCTGCAAGTTGGTGTGGAGTTGGGTATCATGTAATTTGGTGTGGAGTTGGGTATCCCGTAAGTTGGTGTAGAGCTGGGTATCCCGTAAGTTGGTGTGGAGTTGGATATCCTGCAAATTCAAGATTCTTGATATGTCTTTTCCACAACTAGAAAAGAACTGATGATGTTCAAGCGGCTAAACAGCTTTCTTTTTTTTAATCATGGCTAAAAAGATTCTCGTTCAAGTATTATTTTATACAAAAAACCTTAATCAAAATAGTTAATTTTTGAATATTTATAAAAAAAAATCGCATATCTAATCTAAGCTTTGAGTATTTCAAAGTCATGATCAATAACGGATGACAGTCTGACCCTATAAATATTTGACCCGTGTGAAACTTTGACATCGTGATGTCAAATTCGACCCGTGTTTGATTTTTAAAAGCTTACGCGCAATCGTCACGTCCATTGATTGACACTGGCCACCATTGATTGAAGATGTCACGACGATCTCGTCAAGACGATTCGTCTAGTTCCAATTTTAAAATTATGTTTTTTTGTGTTGTTACAACAAGGTGGTACTAAACGGTTATCGAACAGACACTGTTTGTACAGTCTAAAGCGTCAAGTACCAAAAGTATGACTAATAATAATTACGAAAAATATTGTGTTTTTATAAATCTTGAAAGCAACATGCATCTTAAAAAATATTAAATTTTAAATTTATTATTTTTTAATTATTCTTAATTCACAACTATTGTCACGAAACATTATCCGCGTTGAAAAAAAAGAAAAGATTTGAACTGTTTCGTTTAACCTACAAATATATCGAAATTCTGATAAAAAATTTCATCCACTATTTGTCCTCCAGGGGTACATTCTCCTGAAACGGTAAAGCACTTCAATATTAATTTTTGCCTTGAAGGCTAAATAGGTACATATTTTTATGCATTTAACTTCATAGGGAGATGGATTTTACAAAATTAGTGGAGCGTTACGTCACATAAGGAACCCACATGCCAAATTTCAAGTCCTAAGACCCATTTTGGCAAGTGCGGGACATAAGTTAATATGTCAAATAAATCAAACTTCGTCTAAATGGACTTTTAAAAATGGATGGGTTTACCGACAAAATGTTTACTAAAAAATTTCTACCCCATTTTTTTTCCCGATAGATAGGGATGATTTTCAAGAACAGTGAAACACGTCAGTCTTAATGTTGAACTTAAACGGCAAATATCATTATTTATGTATGAAGTTTCATAATTGACGGTTTTTAATACGAACTTTCAACCCTTAGGTTACCCCTTTAGGGGATGAATTTAGTAAAATCCTTTCTTAGTGGAGCCCTACCTATAAGGAAATTAACGATCTAAAGAGCTGTTCAAAAGTCTGCCTGAATAAAGTTATTTTAAGTTGGCGTTTTAATATTTGAGTGATAAAACATACAAACTTTCGTAATTTTAAGTACAATAAAGTTTGGTTACTGTATTCAGCACTTAACAAAATCCAAGGCAAATGAATAATAACCAAAATGGACGAACAAGAAATGAATATCGTTTCAAAAGTCATCACAAAGCTCGAGGGAGCTAAAAGCTTCCGTTTACAACAACCAGATGCGACGTATAAAGCCGGTAATAATGAAAACGAGCGATTTTCTCACTTACAGCGCTAAAGAAAAGCTGAAAAGGTTATTAGTTCAAATATAGAAAAGAATAATATATAATCTGGGTGTTTGACCTAAACCTTCTTTTATTGTAAAGTAAAAGTTGTAAAAAAAATTACTAGCCACGTATATGCCTTACGGTTTTGTCCGCAGAAATATTTATATCCGTAGCAATTCTCGATTGAGACAAAAAGTGTTCTGTGTCAAATTTCATCCAAATCAGTTTAGCCGTTTACACGTAATTAAGTAACATGCATCCAAACGTCTTCACAATAAGTATAAAGTGTTATTATTACACACCAAGTATATTGTCTCAGTCGTTGGCGGTTCTCATTACAGGGGCACAGGCCTCTTCTAAGAAAAAGGAAGCTAGACTAGTACACCGTGCTTGCGCAGTGCTTATTGGCAAAAGTTGACGAGCTATTGACCACCAAATGTCAAAAATTTCAAAGCACGCGTAAGGCCTCCGACTTGGCTTAACCTCTGCTGTTATACATAGCCACAAAGTAGATCAGAAACACGCCCCACCATACACACATCGGAGGCTATGGGTGATATGAGAGTTTTTCCAAAATTGCAGCTACGGTGGCCAGAATGAAGTTAATGAAGTATTGAAGATAGAAACTAAAAAAATACAGTTATTTTTATTTTTAGCAAAACGATTACACCTTGTTACGCACCATGCTATGAGTAATAAAATAAAATCGGTCGCTAATCCAACGACTAACCATGACCGACGTTGCTGCTTTCTCTCGTCCAGCTGACCCCTCTGTCAGTGTATCGGTTTCAAACAAAATAACTATAACGACAAAGTTAAGGTTTAAAGTTTTCAAAATTTGAAACTTTAAACTAATCTTTTTTATCTCTGTCGTAATATAGGTACTAAATCATACTAAAAACCTCTCCCCTCATCGTTTGCGACGTTATTTTTGGTTGCCCATCTACAGTTATCTTCAAACCAACACATTGACTAATGTCCCCGCTGAACTCGAATTAAACTCAGCGTCATCTGCCGATAATTATCATATTTATTTTTATTAAATAATTATAAATCATCATGCTCGCTTATTAATTGCCATATCGATCTATGACTCAAGCAGAAGTTACTCACCTTCCAATGAAGAATTAGATAATAATTAATATGAAAGATGAAAGATGGTATATTGCGTCTAGTTAGCGGTGCTATGATTTCTTAGAAGGATTTCTTATGGATAAATGAAGGAATACGACACATCTCTAAGGGGCTAATTAGAGATATTATGAACAATAAATGTGTCATAACAATTTTATTTCTATTTATGTAGGTAAATTAACGCGAACCGGTGGTGTACATATTTTGGCCCACCTTGTCAGGACTTTATTGATAGACATTTATTTAGATGTGAGTAGAGGGGATTCGTTGGTTCTGGCGCACTTCCCCCCAACCTCAACCCCTCGCCTAAAAAATTGACCACTCTCAAAACATCGTTGGTTCTGGCGCACTACCCTCCAACCTCAACCCCTCGCCTAGAAAAAAGCTCACCAAGTTTTCTGCTTTGTACGACTCGCGCTTGACCACTCTTGAAACATCGTTGGTTCTGGCTCACTACCCTCCAACCCCAACCCCTCGCCTAAAAACTTTTCTGCCCCCGCACGACTCGCGCTTGACCACTCTCAAAACCACCCCTGTGTCTGGGGTGTGGCGACTCTCGCGGTTGACCACTATTAAAACCACTCCCTGTGTCTGGGCTATGTCGACTCACGCTTGACCAAAACTACTGCGTGACGTCACAGTGGCTCCTGTGTATAACTTGTTTCTTTGTATCATTATCGTAATGGGTCTATCATGTTTTTCCCGTTCAAAATTAAGTTATTCTTATTTAATTACAATGATGTTGGTGGTGACATTCCAAAAACTAGTTCCCCGAGGGTGTATCTCAAGATTTTAGGGGTGTGTCCACTTACGCTTTACAAAAAATTAACCTGGAGACGTGTCGGTTCACGCTTGACATGACTTGACATGTTATACCTACAGAAAATCTTAAATTCAAGTCGGTCGAAGTTTAAAGGGAAAAGCTGATAATAGTGTTAAAGATTTACAACTAGCATCGACGTCAACATGATGTGTCAAATATGTGATTTACAGGTTAACCAAAGATTCTATGCTCAGCACTTACGATCTAAGTAACACAAATAGAAATGTCTTATTCTTAATCATAATTTACTTTATGTGTCTGTTATATCACTTGTGAAGTATTTATAGCATCAATTGAAGAATCAATACTATTTTATTATTCATGCAGATTTTGATCAGGAAACAAAAGATTTAAAAAATTCTTTTGAATTTTTAAATTTGTCTATTAGGAATTGGATAAAAATTGGTGAATTAGAAAATTATTCAGAACCTTTAAGTGATGACATTAAAAATAAAATGTGTAATGTCACATAGTGATTTAGAAAAAAAAAAGAAAATGGTAGACCTTTAAAAAAAAACAGTTCTTAGAAATGCATGTTAATAAGTTCAATCCCTTACGGGGATCTTCGTATATTCGTAAAAAAGAACGATCAACAATGTTTTAAGTGGACTATATCCTGCAAATACACATTCCGATAGTGTATCATCATACTTTAGCCATCAAAATAAACTAACCTTTAATAATATTCAGTTCCCAATCAAATTATCTGATATACCCAAGGTAGAAAAACAAAATGACATTAGCATTAATATGTTTGAATTAGAGTTTAACAAAGAAAAAAAAACTTTACAAAATGTTCTAATTAATTACAAATTAACTTATTATTTTTAAACAATGGTTGAAATGGGTTTTTAATTAATCACCAGAAGCATGACTGTGCTCAAATTTTTACTGAATAACTAGGAATTCATAAAAAAGAAAAATATTGGTTTAATGGGGAAACAAATAATGATGAAATCTATTTTGATAAATTTCCAAGAATATTAAAATTACATTTTATAATATATGCAGACTTTGTAGCTCATTTAAAACCCGTCGCCTATTGTATCCCTGATCCATCGAAGTCATATACGTAAACAATACATGAACATGTAGTTTGTTCTTATGGATACTATATAAAATGTTCATATGATGATAAACTGTCTATATACAGAACATACTCAGAGCCTAATTGTACAAAAATGTTTTGAAAAATGATATTAGCAATATACATAGGATAAATTGTTTTCAAAAATGTCCACTTTCTTTAACTAATGAAGAGAAGGATAAGACAATCGCAATTATGTTATATTAGGTGATGAAATCACAGTAGACTATGACTGGAATACTAGTAATTTTAGAGGTGTTAGTCACGAATTATTTAGTAGCACAAAGTATCGTGTTCCATTTTTCATTCCTATTTTATTTCACAATCTAAACAATTATGATGCTCATTTTATTGTTCATTCTTTGAATTTTAAAGATTGAGAAATAAAAATAATTCCGCAAAATAAGTAAAAATATATTTCATTCTCATATAAACCTAATATGTCGTATAGTTCATTTGCGGTTTTTAGATTATTTTTAATTTATGATCTACTAGAGTTTAGATATATAGATGTTATATAAAGACCAATTTGCAGAATTAAGAAATCAATTACAAACGAATTTTAATAAACTTATTAGGAAAGGTGTTTTTCTTCATGAATTTGTTAATTCTTATGAGTCCTTAAAAATTACATCTCTTCCAAATCAAGACGCTTTCTTTAACTCTTTAATACCAGTGTATCTAATTATAATAATAAACATGCTCAAAACGATGTCAGCCCAATTTAAATGTAAAAATATGTTGGAATATTCCAATCTATATTTAAGAACTTATGTTATGCTACTCACTGATATTTCTGAAAACTTTAGAATTTTTTATATCTAATGTGATATAATTGTAATTATTTATTTTCTTCTTTTTACACTAAGCTGTACACCTATCTATAATATATTTTTTGCCATGCAAAATGAGCTCTATTTTAAAATTAACCTGTAACCTTAAGTACCCTGAACATTTACATGATCTTAATTCAGATTTACCTTTATGCCTGAAAAACATTGTAAACGGTTATAGTAAAGATAAGAAATTAGTATCAAATTTTTATAATTAAACTAAAATATAATTTACTATAGAAATCTCAAACAATGTTTACAACTTACTATGAAGTAAATTAGGGTTCATAGAATTTTACAGTTTAAGCATAGTCCTTAGTTGAAATATATATATACATTTAAATACACAAGTAAGAACTACAGCTAAAAGTGACTGAAAAAAGATTTTTATAAATAATACATTCTTTGGTAAATCTATGGAAAATGTTAAAAACGTGAATTTGTGAAAAAAAAGATATTTATTTGGAGAATTATAAGTCAGTCTATGTATCACAAATGTAAATATTTCACGTGCAGAATTCGAAGTGTGAAACACACTATATTACACAAAAAAATAAATAAACTTGTTGTAGACTTATATAAATACTTTACCATTGTTTTTTATCTTTATAATATCCAAGTTTCGTTTTATTAAAGTTTAATAATAAAGTAACTATAAATGTTATCACTAGGATAGTCTGAAGTATCGAAAAAAAGTGCATGGTATAATAATGAAAGTTATACATCAAAATTTTTATATTTCCAATATACAAAATCGTAACAAGTATTTCGAGAGTCCTACAGACTTCACAAAAATTAATAAAACTTGTTGTAGATTTATAATTGCTTGATGTAATTGCCGAATCTAAAGTTTTCAAGAAAATTGTGACAAAAAAGAGATTTATTTGGAGAACTATAAGTCGTATCTATGTATCACAAATGTAAATATTTCACGTGCAGAATTCGAAGTGTGAAACACACTATATTACACAAAAAATAAATAAACTTGTTGTAGACTTATATAAATACTTAACCATTGTTTTTATCTTTATAATATCCAAGTTTCGTTTTATTAAAGTTTAATAATAAAGTAACTATAAATGTTATCACTAGGATAGTCTGAAGTATCGAAAAAAAGTGCATGGTATAATAATGAAAGTTATACATCAAAAATTTTATATTTCCAATATACAAAATCGTAACAAGTATTTCGAGAGTCCTACAGACTTCACAAAAATTAATAAAACTTGTTGTAGATTTATAATTGCTTGATGTAATTGCCGAATCTAAAGTTTTCAAGAAAATTGTGACAAAAAAAGAGATTTATTTGGAGAACTATAAGTCGTATCTATGTATCACAAATGTAAATATTTCACGTGCAGAATTCGAAGTGTGAAATTATCATCAAAATAGATTTCATCATTATTTGTTTCCCCATTAAACCAATATTTTTCTTTTTTATGAATTCCTAGTTATTCAGTAAAAATTTGAGCACAGTCATGCTTCTGGTGATTAATTAAAAACCCATTTCAACCATTGTTTAAAAATAATAAGTTAATTTGTAATTAATTAGAACATTTTGTAAAGTTTTTTTTTCTTTGTTAAACTCTAATTCAAACATATTAATGCTAATGTCATTTTGTTTTTCTACCTTGGGTATATCAGATAATTTGATTGGGAACTGAATATTATTAAAGGTTAGTTTATTTTGATGGCTAAAGTATGATGATACACTATCGGAATGTGTATTTGCAGGATATAGTCCACTTAAAACATTGTTGATCGTTCTTTTTTACGAATATACGAAGATCCCCGTAAGGGATTGAACTTATTAACATGCATTTCTAAGAACTGTTTTTTTTTAAAGGTCTACCATTTTCTTTTTTTTTTCTAAATCACTATGTGACATTACACATTTTATTTTTAATGTCATCACTTAAAGGTTCTGAATAATTTTCTAATTCACCAATTTTTATCCAATTCCTAATAGACAAATTTAAAAATTCAAAAGAATTTTTTAAATCTTTTGTTTCCTGATCAAAATCTGCATGAATAATAAAATAGTATTGATTCTTCAATTGATGCTATAAATACTTCACAAGTGATATAACAGACACATAAAGTAAATTATGATTAAGAATAAGACATTTCTATTTGTGTTACTTAGATCGTAAGTGCTGAGCATAGAATCTTTGGTTAACCTGTAAATCACATATTTGACACATCATGTTGACGTCGATGCTAGTTGTAAATCTTTAACACTATTATCAGCTTTTCCCTTTAAACTTCGACCGACTTGAATTTAAGATTTTCTGTAGGTATAACATGTCAAGTCATGTCAAGCGTGAACCGACACGTCTCCAGGTTAATTTTTTGTAAAGCATAAGTGGACACACCCCTAAAATCTTGAGATACACCCTCGGGGGACTAGTTTTTGGAATGTCACCACCAACATCATTGTAATTAAATAAGAATAACTTAATTTTGAACGGGAAAAACATGATAGACCCATTACGATAATGATACAAAGAAACAAGTTATACACAGGAGCCACTGTGACGTCACGCAGTAGTTTTGGTCAAGCGTGAGTCTACATAGCCCAGACACAGGGAGTGGTTTTAATAGTGGTCAACCGCGAGAGTCGCCACACCCCAGACACAGGGGTGGTTTTGAGAGTGGTCAAGCGCGAGTCGTGCGGGGGCAGAAAAGTTTTTAGGCGAGGGGTTGGGGTTGGAGGGTAGTGAGCCAGAACCAACGATGTTTCGAGAGTGGTCAAGCGCGAGTCGTACAAAGCAGAAAACTTGGTGAGCTTTTTTCTAGGCGAGGGGTTGAGGTTGGAGGGTAGTGCGCCAGAACCAACGATGTTTTGAGAGTGGTCAAGCGCGAGTCGTACAAAGCAGAAAAATTGGTGATGTGGCGACTTTCATGTTGAAAGTCGTTGTTTAAATAATACCACACCAACATCAAATTTTATATTCGGGGTTGGCCGTGGTTAGAGGGAAAGTATACTCTAAATATTAATTATCGCAAATTTTACAAACAGGAAAAAATTCTTTATTTTCCTTAATAAGTAAAACTTCATTTAAAGATTTTTTTAATAAATTTTACCTGTCAGAAAAAAAAGTGATCACCATTATTGATTTATAGGGTGCTTTCCCTTTCTTTTTTGCCTAACTTGTTATATACGATAGAATAGCTTAATACAAAAGAAGTTTTTTTGATCTAACCTTTTCATAGCTAAACTGCTAAACAAATCTTGATAACATTTCACAAAGTGATAGCTAGCATATTCGAGAAAGACACGATATCACGAGAATCGATTTCACTAGTAACTCTAATTCTAGCGACGTGGTAGTAAAACCCGTTGGTATTATAATAAGGCAATGCGTAATCGGTATTTTTCTACATAATTTTCCTTTAATTAGTCAAGCCTTATGACTAATATAACTGATATGACATTATTATGACTAAAGTTTACCACAAGTATTTCTTGTGTGCTGGCCTTAAGAGAATGTATACAACATTAGTCAATCGAAGAAAACATGTTCTATGCAAATAATGCGACCGCAAAACATGTCTGGAATACCAAATGAATACAAATATGATGCTCATTCATAGGTTAGAAATATATTTTTACACTAGTGGCTTTTGCTGGGTAGATATATCTATTAGGTATACGAATATAATCACCGTTAAACGAAATCTGCGATTTTTGAAACTACTTGTAATTTGGTATTATTCCTCTGGTTTAAAAATTAAGACTGACGTGTTTCCTCATTTTTGGAAAAGCCCCTAAAAGGCAAAATATTTGACAAAAATTGTATGAGAATGTTGTAGGTATAAATGTGACGTATAAAAGCTTTCTTTTATCCACGCGGATGAGGTCGCGGGAATGAGTTGGTTTAAATATAAATGATAATTATCTGTATCTCAAAGAATATTCGGTCCATAGTTCATCTCCAGATGTCAACTTAAAGCATATTAAGTTAAAAAAAAAAAACGATTACAAATCGAGACAAACCGCAAAGAATTCCAACAAACAGCTGCAACATAATTAACTTGAGGAACCTTTTTCTTAAAAACTATTTTGCGGCTTTGTGATTTATTTCCTTTTTTTATCTGTAATTCTATACATTAAATAAGGATACAGTTCACCGGAAAATCGCTAAAATGTGCAAATGAATTCGAATTACATAAATTTTAAGTAGTTATGTCAAGTTGTACGTTTTGAGTAGCAATACAAATTTTTACTTGCTGTTTGAGATCCACTCTCAAAGGAAATGTATAATATAGATTCATAAATTATATGTACATAAGTAAGTTTATGTAATATGTTTTTTACTCATAATATTTTACTGCCTAAGAGAAAATATAACTGTCTAATATAAGATCAGAAAATTTCTATCGATATACCCTTTTTATCCTTAACTATTATTACAGTTTAGTTATCATATTGCAACGGTTACCTACTTTATCTATTCCATTAAATAATACACCTATTAGTAGAATTTGTGAAGATTTTGTCTGTTTGTAAAATGTATATACTAGGACTTTATAAGTCACTAGGAGTTGTATGAGACGTTCGTAACGAGCGTATTTCCAGAGCAACGATGTAGTTGGAATTTTCATCAGCCAGACTTTTGCCTCGATAGCTCAATTGTAGAGCGCTTACACGGGTAAGGGTTGCAGGTTCAAGTCCTGGCTCATGGTAAATCTTTTGACTGCATCTTTGCTATAAAAGTATTTATTTACATTGATGATATTATAAACCTATTAGTAGGTAACTTTAAAAGGTTACCGATATATCTTGTAGTAATACAAGATTAGGAAACTTTTGTTTGTGTTGACGACACAGCGTTGTAGGGATGGACATACCTATACCTAACAATTCTATTGATGTAGTTCTACATCTTTCTAACTTTCATTGTTTACAGAATTCTATTGTAATAAAGTCGTGTAGACGTATATTTACGTATAAATATTATGTTCTTGTTATTTTAATATATTTTTACCGTACTTTTTAAATTTCTGCGCATCTATGCCAATTTTATGTTTATATGAATCTTCTATAAAATAAGCCTGTATCATATCAGGTGAAGTAAAATTGTGCCCATTTCATGTTTATATTTGAATCTACTGTTAAATTAGCCTATTTCATACAAGTGCAGAAAAATTATGCCCTGAAAAATGAATTATATGTATCTACTGTAAAAATTTTCCCATATCATATGAAAAGTAGTAAAAATATGCCCATATCATGTTTATATGTGTATCTAATCTATCTGTGTATCCATAAATATAAATTTTTCTATCGCAAACATAAAAAAATGCCTAATTAAAAAAATCAAATTATTAAAACAAACTTGCATTCCCTGATTTCTTTGTTTTTTCTTCATGCATATACAAACAGAGCACATAAATGCACATGTGGTTAAATTTCGACCTTTTTCTCGGTAACCGCCACATGACCTTGTTAATATTTCCCACAAGTCGGCACTTTTGATGTATTAAATACTTGTAACAATTATTGAAAACAAATAACTAATATTTGACAGGATACCACATACAGGTAGAGCCACGAGCTATGTGAGCACTGTGGTTAAGGAAGGTGTATTTGATACTGATGTTAGATTGTTTGTTAAATAAAAACGTATATTATTTTTTGTTAAGCAATTTTCCAGTTTTGTTTAGCTTTTTTATTTTTAGAGTCAAAAATAGGTTTAGCAAAGTAAGTATTAAAGTTTTGATATATGTAATGGGTGACTATAAATTTGAGTTGGTACATAGGTACGTTTAAATTAAGAAAAGCAAAAACCTAATGATTTATATGTTTACCATTATTTTTTTCTGTGTTAAGGTTAACATAAACGTAAAAGAAACTACATAAATCATTACTAATTAGAAAAAACTGCCGAAGACGCTTAACAGAGAAATAAACCATGTGAAAATTAATTGCTTTAAAGTCACTAAGTACGATTTTCACTGTTATGAGTATAAATAAAACTTTCGTGCACTATTATGCATTCACATCATATAATGTATTCGTTTCTGTGTGTACAAACAACATGCCACATATTTTAGTACATACTAGTGTAAAAGAAAATCATGACCATAATGGTTTAAATCGTCGACCTTAACGTGAAAGTTACCAGCCTTTCCGTGTCTGCATGACACATCTAAGCCAGCATGCTACGTATACACGCGGCTTCAACGAAACGATCGCCCGGCGCGGGCGGTAAAGTATTTCATGGTCAATACTTGTGTTGCAGTGAAGACTTGAATTAGCTATTTCATAAAGTGCAAAAAAGAAAAGGTTTAATGTATGTTCACGGAGGAGGGGACACCGTCGTTGTAGCGACCTATATAGTAAAACATAAACGTAAAACTGTGTGCATTCGTGATGCACAACTACAATTGCAGCAGCAATTATACTTGAGCTTGGTTCAAGTATAATTAGCAGATAAAGAGCTAAAGGAAAACCCAAAGTGCGCACAATTAATTGCCTCAACCTAGTAATTTCCGTAGAAAGTCCGAATCAAAAACCAAACCGCAACAAGTTACGGTCTATGAATAAGCGCAGGCGTGTACCTCCTACACAAATACGAAGAAAAACGTCATATAAACTCATTTAGGCCAAATGCAAAATAAATAATAATATTAATATTACAGAATCCCCGTGGCTCGTTCACGAATCTACCTGTGGCTGGCTTCATTCCCAAGCTTCCGCTGTGTCATACTAATAGATTGTTGAAACCGATTTAATTAATAATACGATATAATAACACATTAATTAAAAAACTTTTTTTGCTGATTACACCACAGAATAAATGATTTTGTCATAAAATTAGCATACTGTTTTGTAGCAAAAATTGACAATCATTAACAATTTATTATTAACTAGCCTTAAAATTTGGTTATCAATGTAGGATTTTAACGGCAACTCCTCAATTATAGAAAAAAAACCGACTCGCACTTGACGTTTTCAAGCAGCCTATGTCCTTTCTTGGGACTCGAAACTATCTCCATGCTATATCTTAATCGATACAGTGGTTTAATCTTTAAGAGGTTACAGACAGAAAGACAGAGTTACATTCGCATTTATAATATTAGTATATGTATTACCTTTTGCATTTAAAATTTTTTAGAGTTTCTTATCAAAATAGTTAGCTTTGGTAGCCTGATGCGTGTAATAAATAAATCTGACGAATAATTAAAAAATGGTTTTAAATGGGGCTTGGAATCTAAACAAAATAGAATTACAGTAGTACATCGAAATGGTTGTCTAAAAGTGATATTATAGTACTATTGCAAATAGTTCTTTATCTTGTCTCTACCTACTTATGAAATTTTAAAGGCGGATGTTTTATGTTAATCGCCAAACCATTTTTTAAATTTTCGTTATATTACGTAAAGAGTTGGTATATTATTTACTTATAACTTGTATTACATAGGATCAGATAGGCACGATTTCTTATGCGAACCTCAGTTGTAAGTTGTCGTTAGATACTCGTTACATTTAAAATTTTTAAGTGACGTTTTCTTTCTCAGATCTCTATTTTTGCAAGTTGTAGCTTTCGAAATTGAACTGCTGAATCTCTAGTTTAATTTTTCGGCTGCAGGTTCTTTTAGAACCGTATCAATACTTCTATCTACCTGGTCGCCTAGCTAGACACCTGGCATGTCGCTAGGTAGCTAAATTCTCAAACGTTGGTTTCTTTTAACAAGTTACTAGTCTAACGTCAAGTAAGCCATGCCTAGTGCGGTTGTGTGCGACAAGGCCTTTTTACCCGACTGCCGATATGTACGAGTAATAATTATGTATGTACGAATGTATGTCTTTAACACGCTCTGTATGTGGTATCATAAGATTCGTGTTAATTGTGGTAGTAACTTAGGGTATAAAATTGAAATATAGCGACGAAAAATAAAATTTATCTGAATTAATCTCATTTCTTATATTCTCTTTTTCGTTTGATATTTAAATGTAGTAGGGTTTTTTGTTTTATTAAGAAGGTAACTACGTTACCCAAGGGAATCTTTTTACCACTACAACTTAGAACTTCACATTTTAATTTACCTTTCTGGTAAAATTTATCGAATGGGTATGATCCTCTTTTGTTCAGCGACTTCCCGTAGTAACTAACTAACTAACTAAACTCTAATGCAAGGTGGAGCTTAGAAAAAGGATTACTAGGGGGTCACCTATCCTAGGAATGACTACGCTCGATGTTGATTTCCTCCATATAATATAATATAATTGGTCTACAAGTTACACGAGCTGAAAGTAGACTCGCTTTACACGAAATTTAGGACTTTTTGTCTACAAAAACATATTGCATAAAAATACAATGAAGTATCGCGAAAAAGTACTTTGAATGTAGACTCAAAAGGCATTCTTAAAATACTCCACTTGAACAAAATGCCTAATTTCTAGTTCTTCGAATTTAGTCTCGAGAAAATAATGTTTTGTATCGTGTCTAACTCTACGTTATATATTTTCAGATAATAACCTTTTCTACATATTCTTCAAATTCTGTGTATTCGTTAACAACTAAAAGTGCTCTGAACATTTTAAATGAAAACATACTTATCGTATTTTAGCTATCTATATAATCCATGCTATAATAAAATTTTATGATTTGCATGTCTTGTATGTTGTGTATACTAAAGATACATAGTTTCGTCCATTATTCTTTTAACTTTCAGATAGCAACCCTAAAGACAACCAATATGCATAGGTAAACCAAATTAAAATGGAAATAATATAAAATTGTACGGCTTATTGTTGTTCATTGATTGTATTTGTAGATTTTATGATTTTTTTTGAAAGAGTTCGTTCTATCGAGTTTCTTGCCGGATTCTTCTCGGTAGAAATCAACATTGTAAAACGGATTTCAAAAAATTGCCAGCACACACAAAAATGAGAGTCAGCACAATTTATATAGCATTAGTTTTCCTTGCGCCAAAATGTCGTGTGATTCTGTAAAGACCGCATTAGCCACCAGCAGTAAAATGTTAAAATTAATGTTGTAAACAACTTTTTTTACACTCAGCAACATCAATTTATCGGTGGCACCTAAAGGAACCCACACCTAACAGAAATTATAAACATGCGTCATATTCATGCTTAATTCCCATTATACTTATATAATAAAAAAAAATAACACTAAATAATAATACAAATCAGCAGGCGTTGTCTTCGAGTTCAAACTAGTTTTTGTATTCCATATTCCCCGTGGCGACCCTGAGGCATTCATAAATGGCTTCTTTATGTTCGACCGCAAAGATATAATATGAAAACTTATGGAAGTTGATTTCCATACATTTATATGGCAAATATGAGGTTACGTAAATTGTGGAGCTACTATCTAAGAAGAATAATTTGCTTTTGAGTACTAAATGTTAGTTCTATGGAATGGTCAGTAGCATAAAAAATTCTGTTCACTAAAGTTCTTTTTTTATGAAGTTTGCATTGTTTTCACACCTTAACTTGGAAAAAAGTATTAATCATTAAAAGAATAAAGTAAATAGTCGTAGGCTTTGGGTTCGATTCCCGGTTGTAATAAAGAGTTGCAATTTGTTCTCAAGTCTGATGTGCCCGATCCCGATAAAATGAGACAGACTTACCCCATACCATGAAAGGACCGGTATACCACTGGTTAAAGGTTTCACAGTTAAAGCTCGTTTTATCTCTGACCGCCCCTTGGAAATAAAGGTCGTGATAGTAGTTTCACCTAAAAACTATGTTAAGAATGTCCTTTTCTTAATCACGAATAGATACAAAAATGTATAAGTAAATGAAAATCATTTTAGATATTAAGTAAGTAATTGTCACTTCTCGAGAACGAAAATGGTGGTAGTTTGGTGTTCAAAAACTCGCAGAAAAAACGATTATTGCTGTTGCATATTTTTAATATGAAAGGCGATTGGTCATCCTTTTTAGGGTTATGTTGCCAAATGGCAAAAAACGGAACCCTTATAGATTCGTCATGTCTGTCTGTCTGTCCGTCCGTATGTCACAGCCACTTTTTTCCGAAACTTTAAGAACTTGTTGAAACTTGGTAAGTAGATGTATTCTGTGCACCGCATTAAGATTTTCACACAAAAATAGAAAAAAAACAATAAATTTTTGAGGTTCCCCATACTTAAAACTGAAACTCAAAAATTTTTTTTACATCAAACCCATACGTGTTGGGTATATATGGATATGTCTTCAAAAATTATATTGAGGTTTCTAATATATTTTTTTTCTAAACTGAATAGTTTGCGCGAGAGACACTTCCAAAGTGGTACAATGTGTGTCCCCCTGTTATTTCTAAATTAAGAAAACGATAAAACTAAAAAAAATATATGATGTACATAACCATGCAAACTTCCACCGAAAATTGGTTTGAACGAGATGTAGTAAGCAGTTTTTTTTTAATACGTCATAAATCGTAAACCGCAATTTAACTTTCATTCAATCAACTCAAATATAAAAATATTTTTGTTTGTGTTTGTAGATTACATAAATGGTGATAGGTACGGAACCCTCGATGCGCGAGTCCAACTCGCACTTTTTTTTTCTTTTACAGACAAAACAAAAAACTAAAAATAAAAAAAAATATGAATACTTTTAACGTTTCACAATTTCACACCTCCTTTTTAACGGTAACACTTTTTCCCACACGCCAGTCAATAAAGTCCCTAAAAACCGGTCTATGGTCAAACCATAGACAAAGGTTATACATTATCCATAAAAAAAAGAAGAGAAAAATGTTGATCGTCCATTAGAAAACCTTACCTCATTAGCACTAAAGGGTTATGTCAATGAAATTAATTGTCTTTGCTGTACAGATGGCGCTTGAGTATTCAAATACACCGATCTGTTTCCATATGAAACACAGTAACAAACTGTGTCACTCTGTGTCTCTTTGCGAGAAGAATGTTCGACCCCGCAGTGAATTATTGGAATACTCAAATTAAGCCATTGTAAGGTGGTATTATTTTTTCGAACTATGCTGTCAATTTCAACTCTACTGTGTTGATCCTAGCATTCAATTTTAACTGATTCAGTTAATTATAAAAATTAAATAAAATGCCTCTTTAAAAAACCAAACTTCAGTTTGAACTTAGAACTAGCAATTCGTTTGATTTCTGTTTTTGGCCATTTCACATTTAACATTAATTATTCAAAGTTGAACCTTAATTCTATAAGTTTAAAGTGGTTTTTCTTTTTTGTTTAGATGCTTGTAACGCCCTCTTACTTTGAGTGTAATTTAGACGCTAATGCAATGCTTTATGCGTTTGTTATGTGCAAAGTCGTTTTGTTTTGTGTCTCTTTTATCTTATTATAATAGACCCTGGCATGCACTGCGTACCAAGATAGACACTGCTCCAAGTTGGAGTATATTACCTGAAATAGTTTGATAGGTTTTTTTCTCAAACACCAGGGGTTTTAATATGTCAAGCTCAACAATAATTTTTTGGCACTCGACTTGCCAAAGCGGAATGGTTTTCAAATAGGCACCCACCGGCTTGATGATTCACCAGAGTTGATAAGCAATTATTACATGTACATAGTCAATTTTATAAAACCAGCCAATAGCATGTTGTACAGAGGGCCCACAGACTATAATAAAGTTTACCATTGTGCTTCTGTTCCCTACCAATAAATATAGGTAATCTAATAATATTTAGATTATTATGTAGTGTTTTTGTAATTATTTCTGGGAGAAACAATAAAATAAATAATATATTGGGATTTTAAACCGTTTAAAGTTTTATTATTATCCACCATCATAGTAACACCCATTGGTTGAATTACTCCGTTAATTTTATTTTACTGGCTTGATATTAAATAAATTAACCAATGGAAATATGGAGTAGTTTTTTAATTGTAAATGTTTGACTAAAAATGTCGAGTCGCGAAGTTGACAAGGGCTACACGTATTAGATAAGTTAGGGTTCTGTAAAGTCTCTGGAAATCTTTTAACTTGAATTTGTTTAAAGCAATTTTTGATGAAAGCCATATTAAAATGACTATAATAAATATTTATTAATAATAAAATAATAAATATTTCTTCCCTGACATGACACCTAGCGCCATTTAATCCCAAACTAAGCAAAGCTTGTTCTATGTGCAGGTATCAGGAAAGATACGGAAACAAATATTTAAGTATTTAAAAAAAAATACCTGTGTTTAAAGTATGGATGAGATAAAATTTTATCACAATTGATGCAGATGTGGTAAACGTCGTAAAGCTGTGGCTGTGACGAACGCGGGTTGATGGACGGACATAACGAAACTGCCATTTGGCTACGAAAGCCTAAAAAGGGTATCCATTCACGGAAATTTTAGTTATGTATAGTTTTAAAATGTTAATTTATTCCTTTAATTCATTCCATGACTTTGGTTTTTGATATTTTAAGCTATGAAAATTGTTGCTTTTACACGAGACAATCCTTTCTGGTCTTTAACCTTAATTTAAATGATTTAGGTTAAAGACCAAAAAGGATCGCCGCGTGCACAAACAATTTAATAATCTTAAAAATTGGTTATTTCTTTAGAGCAACAGTTCTATTTCAGCTATTTTATGGAAGCTTTGCTATAAAAGCTATCGCGACAGTCATAAAAAGCCCGTAAAGGCTGAAATGAGTTAGGATGGAAGTTAATGTTAGATTAGTGAAGAAAGCTCTGCCCAACGGCCATTAGTAGATCACACTAGAATAAGAGCTATTTGGATGAGCTTTTCCTATCTGCAGGAAGCTTTTAACGTAACTTTATAAGATTTATAATTCTAAATCTTTAGGTCGAAAAAAACTAATAAAAATACAAAATTGTATTGTAAATAGGAATGTCCAAATTATCTATAGATAATTTATTTTGTGGTACTTACATGTGATAAATGCATAGTTAAAAAGGACAAAATAGGTAGGTACAGAATATTAACCACACTAAGCGCTTAGCAGCTGCCTGTGAAATACCTTGAGCTCCTATTACAGGACCTACGCGTACGGGGAACGGTTTAAAACGCTTAGTGTCCAGTGACATTTCTGCATTCTGTACTCTTTTGAGTAAATCAGAGAGCTTTCGAAAAAAAAATATTTATATAACGACTTAAGTTTTTATATAACTTTTCGATTAACATAAACCTGTTTACGTATAACTGATCATTTTATACACAAAAAAGGAAACATTGGTTTGATTTGAATTTTCTATTGAATTGTCTAAATAGGGTTCCTTATCAAAATGGTAAAAAGGTAGGTAAAGTAAAGGTAGGTAGGTAGGTAAGCTTTCTGTGCATACTATACATGTCTGTATGTCAGTGCTTTTTCTCAGCAACTACAAAATGTTTGTTTGGTACAGAATTTGCTGACCCAAATGTATCATAAATTATTAAAAATGGGTAAAGGGATCTCAAAAAGGGAATTGCATGTGAATGTTAGGTAACTACAGTAAATCTCGGATGTTTTAGGTACATATAATTACCACGTTCTAAAACTATTATTTTCATAATTTTATGCGACATAATTTTTGACTTTTGCCGATAATTTTACATAAAACTAACGTTCCCTCCTATGTCTTTGACATTACCTACCGAATAATTTGAAATAAGTCCTTAACAGCCACATATGTTCCTACTGTTTTGGCAGGGCAATCGTCAACGAGGGCGATTTGAGCCATAGTCTAACACAAAGGACCGGTGCGCTGTGCGGTTCGAATCTCCGGCCTCAGGACGCGAGGCGAAAATGAAACCCCTAGGCCACTACCGACATCCCAGGCCACCATTGACATTTGTTATTAATTCAAATAATTAGATATTTGCATATGTAAGTAAATAAAAAAATTACATTACTCTAAAGTACGGTACCTTTGGCGAGCGAATCTTCCTCACACTTGACCAATACAGAACTCTAATAAACGAAGCCAAAACGAAAATCCCTTTTCTAACATTTAGCCAGTGCGTATTTTGCCATTTGCCTCAGCATTCTGCCGTTCAAAAGCTCATTCAAAACGAAATCAATACAAAACATTGTATTCGCAAGAAAATAGAAAATCTATTTTATGTAAATTACATTCGGAAAATAAAAATTACCATCGAAAAGCGTTCTTCTGAGTCAGAAAAAAGAATGAAATAAATTTCGCGTAAATTGCCTTAGTTTGCGTCGGAAATTCGTCTCGCCTGATGGATTTTTCTTTCAGTCTGCGGTGAAATAACACCCTGTATACAAATGTATTTTTGTCTATGAATATAGAAATATCACTTTTTCATATAAAAAACACATGTGGCGTGAAAAGACTGTTATATTTTCTAAATACATAGTGTCCTTATTTGCTGTAATGAAATCAATGACTCTATTAACAATTTAATACAGAGTTTTTGTTTCTTGCGAGCTTTTATTTAGTTTCCTCCCTTCCTGTCCCAAATTGGTGTTCTATTGAGTTAAAATTATGCATATCTACACACGTAAATTGGATGACAATGCAATATAATGATGTCATAGAGCTGGTCTGATGACCGGAACCTCTGTTACGAAACTACGCTACCCCATCGAGTTGGGCCCTATTTGATTTGTCTTGACAAGTACTCTGGTCCTAAGGCTATGGCGCGTGCGGTTTCGATCAGTGTTGAAGACATATTACACTATTGAAGCATACACAGAGACACAGTTCCACGTACGATAGGCGCTAGCACGTGACCGCATTTTTCAATCTCGATTTTCTCGGTTTTTTTTATTCAGCATGAAATTCGAATATTTGTTTAGAACTATAAAATTAAAAAATTCACTTGCTCAAATTAATATATATATTTACTGAAATAAGAATCAAAATAACATACTCTGAGTTTCCCAAACAATTAGAATTAAAGCATAAAAATAGAGTCAGTTTTTTTTCCTAACTGCTTTATTAGCCAAATTATTATAATATTAGCAAATCCACTTAATAAAGGTTTGATCTATAACATATATTTTTTCACGTCAAAGAAGACATTCAGGACTGTATCAATATTATTATTGAAATTCTTGCAAACTTAACTCGTTTGGATATGCCATCACCTTAATAACGATAATCAGAGCCTTATGTTTCTAAAAAAATACATATATGCTTGGTTGTTGTATATAGGTATTATTAGGTATGTATTGTATAGGTACGTGCTTATAGGTAGGTATTTGAACAACGAATGGGCTGTTGTTGAATAGATCTTTTAAAAATGGTTTAAGATTTTTAGGTAACTTTTCTGTCCAAGCTGTAGGTATATTTCTGGAGTTATTGATTTCCAATGTAGGAAAATTGTGACCTTTTCCTCTCTTACTAGAAAAGGGCGTGCTTTACAAATTGAGAAAAAAACAAACAATTAACGAAAATTATGTATTTTAACAAAATCAGTTCGCAAGTTTTTCAGAAATCCGCGATGATTCTATTGCCACCCTTAATGTGTGTGCGACACGCACTTGACCTACTTCAGCGATTTATACCATTGAACATACATAAACATACAAATACATTCATTAATTTTTGGATGGGATATAAAAAATCCTGTACCCAAAAACATTAGAATAGAAAGATTATATATCTATATTATATAATTATATTTTTACAATCTTGACGAAAGAAACTGCACTATAATATGCTTCTTAAACGTCACAACAACAAACGTCCGCCAATTCATACTGGACCAACACGGTGGACTATGGCCCATGCCTCCTTCTCCAAAAAGAGGCCTGCGCCCCTGCAGTGGGGTGTACAACGCCGGAGATATAATGCATTGCTTAAAGTCAGAAACCTATAAGTAAATTTCCTTCTTAAACTGTTCACATGACACCATAAAGACAAATCGATTTGACCTTTCCGCTAAAGGTGTTCAAAACAACCTGTCCTTTCACCAAGAGTGGTGCCAAGGTGTGTAACAACCGATATCTATGACACACTTAAAGCTTTGTACAGCTAGAATGGGTCTTACTTACTAAACTAACAGCACACCCTGTACACTACTACGAAAACTGTGTGATAGTTATCTACTAACTGTAACAAAATAAATGACGTGTATATAAACACGCAAATGAGTGAGTGTTCTATGAGACCGGTCACAGAACGGTCACAGAAGGGAGGCAGGGTCTAGTCTACAAAGAGAGATTGGGTGGCCATCATCCTAATATTAACTTATATATAAGTGTTCACTCTGTGTTATTGCTACATTTCACGGAGTAGCGTCCAATTGAACTGATTTTTGACCACCGCTGCATCCAATAATAATAAAATTCTTTATTGCACTAATTTTGTACCTAGCCAAACTAAATGCCTTCGGGCATTTTCTGCCAGTAAACCTTTGGTAATGTAGACATAAATAAGGGGTTGTGCAGTGTTTGGTGTTATAGATGGTAGTAGCATTAATAATGTAATAAATTTTGTGATAAAAGATAGTATATAAAAATAATATCATAAAGTATAATATGTAAATAAGAAGGTGGATAAATTATATATAATTCTATACATAAACATACATATATGTATATTTAGGCATACGAGTATAGGTCACAAGAAAGCACCAATACCTGACCTATGTATTTTGGATCTAGATATAGTACCGATGCAGTGAAGCTTTAAAGTAAATCTTAGTATCTTGGTGTAAAGTTTCTTTGCAAGGCGGTGTACCCACACATTGGTTTTTGATTGGTAGGGGGAATGGGGGCTGATTCGTTCACGGGGCTCATTCGCTCACCGCTACTATCGCAAAAATTAGGCACACTAGCGTAAAGTGTTGTACTAGGCGTTTGTACCTGCCCGGCACGCCATTTTGCTCATGAGTTTTGACAGCAGTCAGCGGGCATGGGTTGGAGAAGTGCATCGTTGCGTTTTTTTGGCGGAAGTGAGTATTATTTTCGTCATATTTTATCGGTGTTTAAAACGGTCAAACTTAGATATAATATTGAGTGTCTATTGACTATTACATTCAGTGGTTAACATTAATTGCTCTGGCAGTGCGTTATTATTACACCTTTTTATAAACCTATAGATTTTTAAAAAAATACCTCATCGGGGTTCATTCGCACAGTGGTGTATGGGGCTGATTCGAACGTGCGAATTGGCCTAACTTTCTAAGTAGAAGACTAAGAGGGTATAAAATAAAGTAGATATTAGTTCTAAAGTAATTATTTATACTGAGTACTGAGTAAATAATAAGTTAGGGCAGTAAAATACTAATTTGTTATGTTTTATTATTGAAGTTTAATTGTTTATTTTTTTTTTCCTCGACTTCGTAAGTAATCACGCGCTGTAGAGTTTAAATAGTTTTGTTCTATGTTTTCTGATAAAAGTTTTTAAAAAACATTTATTATTAAGTAGTAAATTATTTGTCATACCTTTCCTATTTCATGAAACAATTTTTCTACATTAATTTTGTTTTTTATTCTCATGTTCGTATCAGCCCCAACTTGAACGAATGAGCCCCATAGTGTAGTGTGTGGCCCCATGGTGGGGGCTCATTCGCACAATCTTCCAATGTTTGGTTTTCCTTAATTACTAATATGGTTTTAAGATTTACGCTTTAGCCTTTTTATGTATTAAAGGCAACTTAATTGCAAAGGCTTTCACCATACTTTCAGTTATTTAAAGTCAAAGACTCAAGTTCTAGGTGCTTTTGTTTGAAAATTGTGCGAATCAGCCCCCACCATATGTGGGAAGTAAGAGTAGGGTTCTAAAATAAATTAACAAAAACAATATTGTACACTGTATTTTACAATTATATAATTGTACATTTATAATCTATTAAATCCTGTTTTATGGTTTTTATTGTTTTCAGATTATTTAAATATAGGCTAGGGAGTAATGTTATACAGCCAAATTTGATGACAATATTATTTGTTATTAGATTTGCCGCTTATGTAGTCAAGATAAACGACTTGGAAACATAAAAGTAAGCGAACAGACAAGAGTTATATGTAGAGCGCTAGAAGTAGGAGAACATTTTTTTTCTTGTATTTGTCAAATGCACTTTGCGTCCATACAATGAAATAAAGCTTTCTAATGACATATTCATGTTTCATTAGTGTTAATTAAGTATACTAACGGTCATACATTTTTGCCCATTCTCATCCAAGTTTAAGTAACCAAAAGCCAAGATGGCTGCCGGCACAAAGTGTGTGGTGCGCATAGATAACATCCTCTATGGTGGTGCGTCAAAGAACGGTGACAAATCAGCAAGGTGTCCATTAAATGTAAACGGATAAGTAGGCAGTGGAAATGAAACAAGTTTTATACTGTTAAATAACTATTAAGAAAGAATTTCATCCCCTAAAGTGGTAAAATAGGGGTTGGTAGTTTGCAAACACGTCAATTTTGAAGCTGAATGCATTACAGATTTACGCGTCTCACCGTTTTTGGAAAATCATCTAGAGTACAAAATAAGAGGTGAAATTTTGCATAAGAATTCCGATATTTTTGTAGACCTTAAACCTGAAAACCATAAATAGTAATATTTTTGTAGAAGTCCACGTGGAGAAGTCGCGGTAATAAGCTAGACTTCGAATACAATTTGAGAATCTCAATAATTACTAACTATTTGAATTTAGAATTCCAAGTCAAACCTAAAAAACCATAGATTGAAGAAGGCTGTCTACGATAATTGCATATTAAAACTAGTATTATAATTAATATGTCATTATATTTAATTTTAATAATTCAGTCCCAGAGAAAACGTGGTTACAGTCAGATATACCTACCACAGTCATCGCTGGAGTTTACAAAGTTTCGGCTTCATAGTCTATTTATTAGCATGGCGATATAATTCTTGGAAACACTGGCCTAAAAAACCTAAAAAAAAAAAAGAGATTCGCTATTGTCTACAAAAAGAGACAAAGGAACTTTTGCATACAGCCCAATTGATTACGTAAAATCGATTAAACTGCGGCTGACCCAAAATCGATTGCAGTCACCGGGTGTATTGTTCAATGTAGTAAAGTAAAAACTTACTCATTTAGTATGCACGTAACTATATTTCGGTTCGATGCGCCTCGCTGGATTTTGTTACGTTTTAGCGATAATGAATATTTCTTAATGTCTTCTTTTAGTATGATAAGCAAGAATATTTGTTATAATTACCAGCCAACTAATCGTCAAGTGCGATTTTTGCTTAGGTGGCAAGGATTCCGTAAGGTAAAATTAATAAACACTGTTTTATGTGCCACAAGTTACTGAAACAAAACGAACCTACATACGCAAATTGTTTGTTTCTTCTTCTTGTTTCATAACAAAAATAAACTATAAAATTTACGTTAAAAGTCTCAGGTTTATACTTTGTTCTAAAGTTAAATATTTTCAATTTCGGTTGACAAGTTTCGAAGTGTACTATTTGAATAAAAAAATCCTATGAGTTAGTACATTTTCCGCTATATGCACTTGTCAAGAACTCAGGTAAGTTATAAATACCTTTTATCTTATCAAATTATTGTATTAAATGGCCAACATAACTGAAATATGATGTTTTATTATTTTTATGTTTTTATTAATATAAATAGTATTGAAAATTATACTTTACTATGTATGTTCTTTAAGACAGTAGTTAAAATGCAAAATTTCAAAACCTTATATGTCAAGGAGATCAATGTAACATTCACACATTGTAAGCTATATGAGATGTATCTACAATTTATTAAAAATAGGCTAACTGTTTCCATAACTAACACTTTTTAGCCCAACGCACGCTTGGAATTAAAAAAAAGTATTGTCGAAAAAAATTGGTAGGTACTGTCGGCGTCTCCGCCGCTTCGTTTTCAGTCAGTACGTATCAATAAATCCTAAATTCATTCAAAATTCCATGTCATGTGTCATTTGATACACAAATGGAACTTCCTTTTCTTTTTTAGGTACAGAACCCTAAAAAGCGAGGAAAAAACTTTGTGCAAAATCACAGACCAAGAAAATATATAACACACCGCGATTGTTAATTTTGACCGGCCTCCAATTTTAAACATTCGTATGTATATATGATACACATTATAATGGGGCCTCACTTAGGTTTGATACCGTTAATTATTGCGTTAATGGACACATACATACTCGTATAATATTAAGCTACAAAAAGAATATTTTAACATTCTTACTCACTGTTTTAATGACACAGGTCAACAAGATAAGGCGGTTTATTAGGCACCGGTCTTGATTCTGGTACAATTTTACATGTTAAATAAGAATATAGCCTTCAAAGTTTTTCATCAGCTACATTTTGCAAAAAACATGATATTAGTTATGTTTAAGATTTCATTTTGAACTAAGTACTTTTTTTATTTATTAAATATTTGACACCATAAAGTTTAATTTTAAAAGGTTTCTATGACTTTTATCGCTAAGTTATAAGTATTTCATATTTTGTCATCACCCCTAGTACTATTTGGAGCCTAAAGTAATTTGTATGGAAAAGTATTTTGTCGAAAAAATGATAACTTCGGTATAAATTAAACTGTACAACACATTTGGAAAAATCAGAGTTCTACTTTACTATTATATTATCAGAAACGGATACAATTTTCTTTAAAGATTTACGAAATAAAGAAAATGGCCAAAAACATAAATTTTTGACAATTAAATCCCGCTTGTCTTAAAAATATGAGCTAATGAGTTATCATTCTCTTAGTGCTAAAAAGACGTATTTATAAAAAGTAAATATCCTTGAATGATTATTGTTATTATAATTTATAACTTAGGGCAATGCCTCAACACTTAATGTTGCGGCGTCCCATCGCAAAAATCTACGACGCCGCACAACGCATCGTGGAAATTTTCGATACGTTGCCTCATAGCAAAAGTTTGCGATGCGTCGACGCGCTACCGTTCATTCGGTGACCACACTTCAGGAAGGACGCCGTGCGTATGCGTGCAAAGTGTCTGATTACGATTTCGACTATCTGATCACCTTAATTCAGGAACGACCCGTCCTTTAAATTAAAAAAACGGACGAATGCAAAGATAAATTTTTGAGGAATTGAATAATGTAGAAAAATACTTAAGTATTTAACAGACCTTTTAAATATGTATTTTCTTGTATATGAATATACATGACACTTAAAAGTATCTCAACACTTGCTATACTCATTCCAAAGTTTGAAAAATTTCACTTTATCCATTTTTAACGCCTCATACTTTCTTTTAAAGTGATTTCCATCCTTATTCTTAATAGTTAAAAAATTGTTCTGTGATTTTCTTGATGCGTCTTAAAGTTAGCAGAAGTAGTACTAAACTTGTCCTACTTGCAATCCATGTTTCATTACGAACTGAACTGATGGTTAGCGTCTACTTGTACGACACCGTACGCGATACAATTTGTGCGTTGCGTCATCGTATCGCACTGCGGTGCGATGCGACGCCGCAACACAGTGTTGTGGCATCGCCCTTAGGGAGCTCATTCTGCAATAGTATTAATAATGTCGCCAGGAGTCAGTGAAATTTGCAATGCCTTACAAAATTAATTCAATTTAATTCAGCAAAGTTGTGTTATCTATACTTACTATGATCATAAAAATAAGATATGAGGAAGGACAAAACTTCATAAAATAACGTCAAGTGTGAGTCGGAGTAGCGCAGAGAGGAATAACTCAAATTCAGTAGAACCGATGAGCTAATTTTGATGAAGAAGCATGAATTTAGTTTAAGTTAGAAATAGAGCCAGTTTATACACTTAATGCACACATAGACTAATTAAGGAAAATTAAAATTTGTCGCAGAAATAACTGTAACAGAATTGCTTTAGTTATTTATAGCTTGCCATTACTAAAACTTCCTTATTATAATATAATCAAGAAGTCGCAAAAGGAATCCCAAGCTGATAACCAAATATAGCGCGAGCGAGGTCGCGGGCAAAAGCTAGTCCTATATATATTTAAACGAGAAATTCTTGTACGCATACATGTTTGCATATTTACGTATCTCGGAAATCGCTGTCATGATTTAGATGATGTTTTGTATTTAAGTAGGGTTTTACTTTTTAAATTTACCTATATTGTTATTTTTTTACAAAAACGTAATTTTATCAAAAAAAAAATTACCAACTTAAGCTCCAACGAACTCTACAAGTACTAGGCAATAAATTAACGCGATAATTAACGGCATTTAACCTTAGCGGCCCTAGTATTAATAATTAAAAGGAATTCATTCGCTCACTTTAGAACCGAAATGGTCGCGTACGGTGCGGTTTCAGAGAAACTTCCTCCCGTTAACGCTTGGGTTGTGGAATGAGCTCCTTGCCAAGGTTTTCTCTAAGGACTACACTATGGGGTTCTTCAAGAAAGAAGTTATTGGATTTTTGAAGGGTCGGCAAGGCGTGAGTGATACTTCTATTGTTGCAAGCGTCCATAGGCCACGGTGGCCGCTTACCATCAGGCGGACCGTGTGCTTGTTTGCCACCTTAGTGGTATAAAAAAAATAATTAAAAGATAATACCTAATTTATTTTATGTAGCTAAGTAAATCATCATCATCATAATGTCAACCTTTTTTTAGTCCACTGCTGGGCTAAACCTCACATCGCCATCTCCAGCCACCTACCGTTACGCAGTTACCACCCCAAGATACGACAGCTCGCAAACTGGAACTACATCAGCTGTGAGCATACACGTTCGTCATGATGACCTGCAAAGGGGCCATCCATTTTATACGTCACGCGTTTAAGGGAAAGGGCGTAGAGTCATGCAAAATTTGACAAAGGCAAATTTTTCATACTTAAATTGAAAAAAGAGCTTGACAAAGTTTATACACAGTGCATTAAATAAATGGCCCCCAGCAGGCACTGGTCATAGACTTTCGTCTTCACACTGTGCAGTATAGGCGATGAAAAGACTTAACAAGGGCTACCAAATGCTCACTCTAGCTGGACCCTCTGGAGCTAAGTTGGTATTTTTTCATGCTCCTTATTTAATTTTTGTAGCATAGTTTTTACTATTATAGGAACTTTATTGTTACTGAATTAGTAATTTTTAACATTATTATGTTACAAGTTTGCCATTTTTTTTATCAGTTTCTTTTGAAATAACTAGGATTGTTATTTTAGCGCCATATTTTTGATTTGTTGTAGCTAATTTTTTTTATATAAGTAAGTAGGTACTTATGATTTAGGTCAATAGGTAAAAGATATTAACACAGACTGTAAAAATGGCTTTTGAATCGATATTTTTATACACTTAAAGAATTTCTTGCCTGTAAATAAACACGAAATTTATTTTGATAATTGTGGGGAAAATGATGTATTACTATATTTTTTCTATTGTTATTATTATTATTATGAATTGTTATCTTCACGTGTAAATGTTAGATATAATGTAATTATTAAGATATAATTTTGCATGCCTTGTCGAGGTGAAACATTAAAATTAGTGTTTTTTTTATTAATAATGTTAAATATTATCAAATTACAATAAAACTTATAAAATAACAACGCTAATAATCGGTAGCTACAAAAAAAAATGGGATCTTGGCAACACGTCAATGAAAGAGCCACCGTGTGCTAAGAAAGAGCCGATACCTTTTTTTTACAAACAATACATTTTTTAAACAATTAGATTGTGTTAATATACATTAAAAATTCAGATTTCAATTAAATTAACATAATTCTATGAAAATCACAGCTTTTGAACAAGTTCAATAATAATTTTACATTTTTTGAATTTAAAAGGATATCCTCATAAAATCAGTTTTAAAATGTAACGTTAAACTCTGATACATCATAAAAAACTAAAAACACATACGATTAAAAACATTTTTAAGACAAAACCAGTCAACACACACAAGTCGAATTGATAACCTCCTTTTAAAGCCTTTTAAGTCGGTAAAAAAACATATTTTAAACATAGATAGATTTAGTACCTTAACCTTTCCCACCAACCTTGTATTACAATAACTTGCCTACAAGTACAACCGATGGTTAGTGTCAATTTAGGTTTAACAGACAGACAGACAGACAGACAGTTTACAAGCCACCCACGCCTTTCCAATGATCCCAATACCCATATCAGTGGAACTGTTATGTAACTCATTGAGCTATTGTTTAACTTTACATTACATTGTTTAAAGTTAGGTAGTATTTTAGCTAGATAGTATCAGCATTGTTTCAAAAACAAAGAATCAGTTTGTTTGTAAGTTATAGAAATCATCGAAAAGAATTGGCCAAGTTCGAATCGGTTTAGCGCACTCATTGTTAAAAAGAAAAGGCGCTTGGCAAAGTATGAAATCATAACAAATTTTGGTCCAAATTATTATCTGCCAACATTTATATGACAGCCGTTTGTTTCGGAGTATGATTTATTTAGGTAATTGCAGTAATTTTAAATGTATTTATTTATATGCAGGTTATGTTGAGTGTCATAGTAGTTAGTGTCCTAAGGCAAGGTGGCATGCGACCACGGCACGGTTATAACTTGGTAGATAAGATTTTCTGACAAGAATATTTTCTTGTTTCGCATTTTTGAGAGCGCGATTTTAACCGCAGTCGAGTTTTATTTTTAAAATTTTTGTTTATAATTATTTTGGGGTTCTATTCCTGCAATATGAATATAAGTAAGAGTTAACGCAAAAATAGCAGCGTGGAACAGCTTGTAATGTTTATCCTTTTGAAATGTGCTAATTAAGCCCTTTCTTTTGATATCCAACACGACACATCGAACATATTTTATATCAACATAGACCGTGACTTCTTTTAAGCTATCTATAGTTAAAAAGATATGCGGGAACAGAAAAACAAACATACAAACATACCTGAACCTGAACAAAACATATAATCCTTTTGACTTTTCCGTAGTCAGGTAAAAAATATAACCTATTATGCATAGATAAAATAAGATTAAAATGTGATTATTGTCTTCCGACTATGAAGAATACAATTCGCTCAATGTTTTGTCCCCTGACTTTTCTCTTTCCTAAAAAAAATCAAAAAAGTTATAAGTAAGTTACCTATAAGTACATTCCTAATATGTCGCAAATCTAAATTAAAAATGTAATTCCAACGTGTAAGTGAAAGTGTATTTAATTGCGAAATGCACCTTTTATATATGAGATGCCGCAAGAAAGTGCACATAGCAATTTATTTAATTAAATCACAGTGTTGTAACGACCCGGCACGAGCTCGTATGTACGTAATTTGCAGTTGCAGTCGGTTTTCACTCTAATAATTTTCTGAGGACAGGTTACGCTCTTGCTACATGAAGATTCATACATAAATACCGCTTGTACAATGGGTTGTGTTCTGAGGAATTGGTCGAAATGATGCATAGGGCTACTTTTTACCATCACACCGCTCGCCATCGGCAGGGAACTCATTGTCACACTTTAGAACTGAAATGGTCGCGTACAGTGCGGTTTCAGAGAAATCCAAAGCCAAGGACTACAGTATGTTCTTCAAGAAAGAAGTTATTAGATTACTAAAGGGTCGGCAACGCGCGAGTGATACCCCTGCTGTTGCAAGCGTCCATAGGCTACGGTGACCGCTAACCATCAGGCGGACCGTAAGCTTGTTTGTCACCTTAGTGGTATTAGAGAAAAAAAATCGGTTCATCTACAAATATTGCACATAGGTATATATACCTACGTGTAAAGATAAAGATAATCTATACATATAAAATGCTTTGTCGTGAATGACTGATGGATCAACGCACAGCCTTAACCGATCATCGTAAAGACCTGAAACTTGGAAGGTGTGTTCTTTATATGACATAGGCATCCGATGAGAAAGGATTTTCCGAAATTCTACCCCTAAGGGGGTGAAAAAGGGGGGCAAAGTGTGTATGGGACAACGTGATTTCTTGAATCTACTTGAAATTTCGCATAAACCTTTTTTAACAGAAATGGTGGAAGACGTGTTAAACTCAAAAACATAAGCAAATCTTCTTCTATAATATATATATATATATATATATATATATATATATATATATATATTTTTGATTGTTTGTTTGTATTGAATAGGCTCCGAAACTACTGGACCGATTTGAAAAATTCTTTACATTTGGACCCGGTAGGTGGAGCTGTTGTCGGAATGTCAACAACTAAACGGCTTGACCGATTGGGTTGAAATTTTGTATGTGTATTTCCATGGTTTCACAGACACAAATGTATTATGCCTACCTAATCTATCTACACTACTTTGATACAGAGGAAAGATTTGATTGCTTGTTTTTTTTCTATTATTGAGGAGTTGCCGTAAGAATCCTACGCCGATAACCAAATTTAGGGCGGGCGAAGCCGCTGGCAGAAGCTAGTCATGTATAAATACATAATTCGAGTTTTAATCAGAGTTTATATTATATTGAATTAAACGATGTCGTTGTAACCGACTTTAAGGTATTTGTGTGAAAGAGATAAAAGGATCGTGGTACATTTCTGGTTCCTTAAGTCGAGTAAAGTTTTTGTACTTTGTTTTTTATATCGTGGCAGCAATTTATCCCCTTACGGAGTGGATGTACTTTACAATCATGGCATGAACATTGTTAATCGTCGAATCGCTGTAGATGTCTGCTGCTGCTGATGCTGTAGCAAGTGACAAATGTAACGAGACCGAAACCTCCTTGCTGTAGGTATAGTAGTAACATACAAAGAATCCTGATGAACGGCTTGAGTTGAAGCTGCTGATCTGCTCCTCGATTGTCTAACTCAAATCCACCCATTTCACTGCCGCACGCGTTGCTATATATTAACGGAAATGGTGATGGACTTTAAAACGATCACCATTGGAATCAGAAAATACTCCTACTATGTAGTGCCGCATGCCGGGGCGTTAAGTGTGCGTGAACCTTAAGACAACTAATAAAAAAATCAGGCTTTTATGTTATCAACCTAAAGTTAATTGTTTCGCCATACAGGTTGCATTCAACATTGCCCATTAGAATTCTACATTCAGCCCAGTAGTCGTTTTTCTAGTTCAGTTGTGTGAAGCCAGATTTTATACGAGGTATTACCGATTTTCGTAAATTTGCTGAATGGGTGTACAAAGAAAGAAAATATGTTCTTAAAAATAATGCTTGTGGTCCTATTGGGTACATTGCAGCTTGGTCATTACTTGCATAATATCAAAGGCATACCAGTGTGCTAGACGTTATTTAACCAAATTTGACTACTATTTTACAATATGTTTAGTAAGGCTATTATAAAATCAAACAATTATAGAAAATGTGGGTATGAGATCACAGTTTTTCCAAAGTTTGGCTAGTTTTAGTAAATGTTATTATAAGACTTGTGGCTTATTAATAGTCTTACTAAATAATTTTATATACATGTATAAGACTACGTCAAAAGTCTTTAACGTCTTTTAAAACCATTCTAGCTTATTTGTGACCAAAGAAAAAGCTTTGACATGTTCTAAAACAATTGCTAAAGCAATATAGGTCTCCTATTTTTAAACGGTGCGCATTCTTAGACTACTTTGCTACTTGGGGTTTCTTTTGATAATAGTTCAACAGTAATGGCTCGGACCCGTCTCACACTTGGCCGGTTTGTATTATTCGTCGTTATACTTTAGAATTCACACTATTTTTCACTGTAAGTTTGAAGTTTGTATGTATTACTGTTTTGACGATAGAGTAAAAATAACGAAAATGTGTTTGTGTGTGGACCCCCATTCAATTTTCACTTTCCTAACTTTTAATTATTTGTTAGATAATCCCCATTCATTATAACACATATTCTGTAAAAATTTTAGGGTTCCTGCCTATTTCGGTCTAAAAGATAAGCCCTTGAATGCTCTGACAGACAGACAGTAATCTTAGGCTTAGTAATAGGGCTCCGTTGGCTGTCTTTGCGTACGGAACCCTAACCTACTCACTCGTACCTATCTCTTTTTAAACTATCAAAAACGCTTCGCAATATTTGAATGTCATGACGCTTAGGTATTGCGATTGCTTCATCAAATGTTACTTTTACGCGCATGTACTGTCGTAACCTAAATTTTTCTAGTCAAAGTAGGGTGTAACAAATAAAAGTAAAATAAAATTATCTAACAAAAAAAAACCGACGAAAATGGAATTGAAACGCGAATAATAAAATAAACCTTGTCAGTCTCAATAGCTTGCTTAGCTCCTAAACCAATGTAAGAAATCTAATCAAAGTTAAATCAAGTACCAATCTTAGTTGATTGCAAAAATGATATAGTTAATTGTTAATTTGACGCAGACTCAAAATTAATTACCTACTTACTTACTCGTAAAGTCACGTGGGGTAACTTATACACGCCTAAAATGTATACGCATTGAATATAATCACGGTTTTATAGACACGTCATTTCTCGATTTTTAGCGATTCAGTGCCGCTCTGTGAAGCGCCGAAACAGGTAACGCGTATTAGTGTTTTAGTGCTTTAACTATTGCTAATAATGTTTGCACAGATAAAATGTTTTATGTTGTCACTTTACAAACACTCCGAAAAATTATATTTCAATTTGCTGAAATTAATTATATTGATAAAATAGGTTTGATGAAATAACTAAAATGGCTGGTAAAGATTGGGTTTATGTTTTTATTAAACGCCATCCAAGCTTGGTTTTGAGACAAACTACACCTTCCAGCTTAGCAAGAGCGATTGGATTCAATGCAGTGTAAACAAACGATTTTAAGCGAATTTGAAGGAATGTTTAGATAGACCTGTGATATTCGAACACTAACCCCTCTTATAGGGAAAGTGTACGTGTATATATATATATATAAATATATAACTGTCATATTGTAAAACTTGTGTTATTCCTATAATCTTCTACTGACTCTCTATGTACCTACCAAAGATAATTAATAAACATTGATTAAACTGTTTGATTATACATTTTTGTGTTAAATGTTATTGTGAAATATGCGTACGGTGACCTAACATGGACGGATCTATATAATTGTATATAGATTTTTGGGACACAAGTTGCAATACACACGTAGGTAATGAATACAACTAATCTCACTACAGTCGAACTTATGTCCTGTATTATTTAGCTTCCTGTAAAATTTCGTTGCTACTTTTATTTCTGCCGCTCCATAGACGTGCCAGTTGAAATGACATGTGCAAGAAAAAAGAGAAACAATGCAGATGTAGAAAATATAAATTATAATATGAAATTTCTAAATTTTTTTTTTAAATCAGGACGAAAAAGTCTTTTTTTAATAAAATGGCGAAACTTGATATGTTTTAATGCTTGTACATTTTAATATTTTTTTGGGGAAAAATGTTAAAAAAATTTTAGATTTAGATATTTGTGAATACAACAATCCTTAAAGCTTTCATAAGCAATATAAAACACCAATCAGATTAAAAACTAAAGGAATACGAAGACGGAGCGAAAAAATGAAGTACTTGTATTCAAACAGAATAAACAGACTAATTAAAAGACGTATTACTTCAAAATTTTCTAATAAATCTTCAGATAAAGTCTCAGTATACGACCCAGAAAAGTCTAAACGTTGGATAAACTAATAATGGACTTAAATAGAAGAAGCCAAATCTGTGTAACATATAGCAAAAAGTTAAATTTTTTCAATGGATTTCCAAGACAAAAATGTGAATGATATAGAATATCGAAACTTTACGTAATTTTGTTGATTATTATCAAGATGACGTAAACAAATATATAGTTTATGAGTGCATTCAGTTAAAATCTTACCTACCACAGTATAAGCAGAGTCTCACATGTCTGGCAGTCAATTTTTTTATGCTAATTTATGAACTTGTTGACATTTTTCCAAAATGTTATAATATCTTAAAGATTTTTTCAAACAATCCCAAACTCACTTGCGGTATCGAGCCCCTAAGTCTGATGAGAGACTTTGCCTCCCTGTGTGTGTTCTACCGCTTGTACAATGGGTTGTGTTCTGAGGAATTGTTCGAAATTATGCCCACGGTTACTTTCTACCATCGCACCGCTCACCAACGGCAGGGAATTCATTCTCACACTTTAGAACCGAAATGGTCGCGTACAGTGCGGTTTCAGAGAAACTTCCTCCCGCGAACGCTTAGATTGTGGAATGAGCTCCCAGCCAAGGTTTTCTCTAAGGACTACAGTATGGGGTTCTTCAAAAAAGAAATTATTAAATTTCTGAAGGGTCGGCAACGTGATGCCCTTGATGTTGCAAGCGTCCATAGGCTACGGTGACCGCTTACCATCAGGCGGACCGTAGGCTTGTTTGCCATCTTAGTGGTATAAAAAAAAAATACTAGCTGTAAGTTTTCAGAATGTCCTATATAAAAACAGATATAGTACAACAATGTCGAGCAATCGACTTAATTACTTATTTTCAAGTGATGAGCAAATAAAGAAATTTGCAGCGCAAAAATGCAGAATAGTTTTGCAGGATCAAAATAATGTTTTTACGGCGAGGGCGCTATTTTAAACCCAGAGCGGAGCGAAGCTCTTGAGTAGAATCCTGAGCATGGCGAGGAAGAATCAAGAGCGAAGCGAGGGATTTAAAGGACGGCGCACGAGGTAAAATTATTTGTTTATTTATTGTGATACACTCTACTCTTTACGTACCGTTTTTTCGAAATTCAATG
Source organism: Apoda limacodes (assembly GCA_946406115.1). Classification (NCBI taxonomy): domain Eukaryota; kingdom Metazoa; phylum Arthropoda; class Insecta; order Lepidoptera; family Limacodidae; genus Apoda; species Apoda limacodes. The sequence continues at coordinate 49,172,054 of OX291540.1, forward strand.
TTGAAATCTGTAAATTTGTCGTTAAAAAAATAAGGCTTACCTTCAATAACTATAACTTTGTTTATATTGGGTCTATATTAATAAATAAAACAATAAATTCTTTGAGATTTCAAAACCTACAATTTTGATGATTACAGATATTTTGATTAAATTGATAGTTTATGAGTTATATGTGAAAAATCGTCAAAAAACGTGGTTATTTTCGAAAATAATCAACATTTTCGATCACGATTATCTCAAAAAGTATTGATTTTTCTAAAAACTTCTATAGAACATTTTTGGCTTAAAATCCATCGGTCTATCGATTCCTGGAGTTTTTTTATTTGAATTACCACCCCCTAGTTTGGGTGGTATTCACCCCCGCGTAAAAGCACACCTTGGCATAGGGTAGATTTTTCTTCTTGGGGTATTCCCTACTTACTGTCGAAATTTCAGAAAAATCCATCTTTCTTGAAAGAATTTCTAGCCAAAAACCGTCATTTACTGTACTAATGCTAATATGGGGCGAATGCAGGTGACGTAATGAGTCAGCTTATTTCTAAGCGAAATCTTACTGTACTTGCCTATCATGGGATATAGACGACCGATGACAAAAGCGGCTCGGTCTTTAACTATTTTGGTGTGATCGCGGAAGTTCAAACGCCTATCCATGGTCACACCGAAATATTTAGCTTTGTTTTGCCAAGGAATAGCCGGCCGAAGAGTGAGAGGAAAGATGGTCACAGAGGGCGGCCATTGGTGAAGAGAACGGCAGAGCTTTTGTCAGGGTTCACTTCAATTCTCCATTTCCGAAACCATTCGCCTAGAGCGGTGATTGCGGATTGGAGTCTCTTAGTGATTCCCTAAATGACTGACGGTTCAACGCACAGCCTAAACCGCTGATTGTAGAGACCTGAAACTTGGAGGGTGTGATCTTTGTATGCATAGGCATCTGATAAGAAAGGAAAAACCGAAATTCTACCCCTATGAGGGTGATAAAAGGGAGGGCAAAGTTTGTATAGGACAACGTGATTCCTTGGTCTAATACTACTACTTCAAATTTATTGATGTGTCATGTATTTTATTGAAATTCATCCCCTAACGGGGTCAAAAAGGGGTAGAAAGTTATTTTGGCGGTGATTTTCTTCAGAAAGTTGATATCAATACTCTTTAGTGCTTTTGATTTAAATCACATTGTATTTTGACACATGATTGAAAACTCAATCCGATTTTATTCAAAACAGAGTTGAACTCACTTAAAACATAAGCAAATACTCTTTAAAATTGTAATGCCTCAAAAGTCAGCGTACTATATTAGTACCTCTTTTGAAGGTTTCTAAGCTTATAGAGGTTACGCACTTTTTAGGTGTTTGATTTTTTGTGTATAATTATAATTTTGTTTTCTACCTATACACATATAAAAGTGTGTAGGTATGTAAAGTCGGACATGTTTAAGTGCAAGTCGGACTCGCGCAATAAGGGTAAACCGATTGTAATGAAAAATTGATAATTTTTTATGCACAGACCGGGGAATGTTTCTGAGAAAAAAAAATGGTGAAGTGCAAGTCGGACTCGCGCAATAAGGGTAAACAGATTCAATGAAATTTTGGTGAGTTGTTATGCACACTCCAGGGAAGGTTTCTGAGAAAGAAAAAAGGGTCTAGTGCGAGTCAGACAGGGTCAAGTGCGAGCCGGGGTCGCGCAATAAGGGTAAACCGATTGTTATGAAATTTTGGTAAGTTGTTATGCACACGCCGAGGAAGGATTCTGAATTAGTACAACCATTTCACAATAGCTTGGTGCGGCAGTTCGCCGGGTCAGCTAGTCTTCTATTATTGTTATAATTTTTATCCTGTTCCGTATACTTACGTCATTATAGAATACATTTTTTATTTTTAAATGGCGATTAGTTTAATTAATTAGGTTGGCCTCTAAGTAGTGCTAACATTAGTTAAGGAACTTACTCATCAAAACTAAAAAGGTTTATTTTATTTTTTGGTCTACAGGTTTTTTGTTATCGGTTTGATGTTTTGTTAAAAAAATAAAAAGAACAGTGGCACTCGGGGCCTGCCGCGGAAAAGCTATATCAATCATAACAGGGATATCTGCTCATGAATTTGCTCTGACCTGTGGATTCTCTCGGCTAATACTTTATCCAACGAGAATACCAGATACAAAAGACCATACAAAAGTCCTTACTGACCGAATACACGTCCGGACAGATATTCCGTCTCAGTGGATGCGCCTCTTGGCTCCTCGGACCACTGTCTCGTTCGGACTCATGTGTCATACACACAACACGATCCATCTGGGCCAAAAATCGAGTTGCACTCCGGGAGTGCCGGCAGAAGTGAAAACCTTTACACACGATTCGCGCTTAACACTCAAATATGTCACAAGACATGTCTTTGACATTGTCAAGAAATAATAATGTTTGTTTATTTACTTTTTTGACGTAGTATATTTGACATCGCAATCTGTCATAGAATTAAAATTCCATATCCGACCTCCCTGTACTACTCATAATCGCCATATACTAGAAATAATTATGAGCAGTTAGCAGCTAGTCTACACGCATACGTCTAGTCGCACGCACACAAACACCGTGCTGAAGTCTGCCGAACTGACACGACGTTAGCCGATTGTTAGGTTTTTTTCGTTACGGAATTTCTTGATTCGGTCGCCGCGTTCAGAGCCCGCGATAAATAGCTTAATATTTTTTTTTATTTTTTGTCCCTAATGGGTAAACCTAAAGAAATGCTAGGAATAAAAAAAACTATATTTAGTAGGATTTAATAAATTATTTTAAATTCTGTCCTGATGAATGAAATAAGCCCAACAAACACGAGGTAGCTGCTTCCTTCGCTTCCACTGTCTTGAGACTCCATCATCATATCAACTGCAGGTCTCATATATGTTGCACTAGCTTTAGCCTTCGGTTCCACCTGCTCCAAAATCAGTTATCGGTGTAGGACTTAAACGACAACTCCCTAATTATAGAAAAAACACCGCCTCATACTTGACGTTTTCAGTTTTATCTTAATCGGTATAGCGGTTTATGGGTGAAAGGGGTAACATACAGACAGAAAAAGTTAATTTTGCATTTATAATATTTATATAATTATATGGATCTGGATTGTTATAAAAATTACATAAATATCTCCCTCGCAGCCTAGTTGGTAGTGCGGCCAGCTGCTGTGCGTGGGTTCGATTCCCGCACTGGACAAACATTTATGTAATAAACATTTGTGTTTGTCTTGAGTCTGGATTTATTTATGTATGATGTGTATGTATGTATTCACAAAAATTTTTTTGTATGTACTTGTATCCGCTGTCTGTTAAACATAAGCACATAACACAAGCTCTGCTTACTTTGAGGACAGACGACGCTGTGTGTAGATAAAAGTGCCAAATTTCAACAGAATCGCTGCAAAATGATGTATAATTGGTTAAAAACAACAAAAACCCGCAAAATGTTACAGATTGCGTCAAACAAAATATCTCTATTTCAAAATTTGCGTTTTTCTATAAAATACAACAATACAGGTAATCTTAAAAAGCAAAACCCTATCTAAATACATAATGTCATCCAAATCGTAGAAGCTGTTTCAGAGATATACAAATATATATAACTAGCTGACCCCGCGAACGTTGTTTCTCTTTTTTAAAACAACTGGCGCGGCATCTATTCTGGAAGGGTTGTACTAATTGATGAACCTTCCGCGTCGTGTGTGAGTCCGACTCGCACTTGACCCTTTTTTCTTTTATAAAAACTTTGCCCTAACAATGACGAAGATAACAAAAAAAGAAATTTCCAATTTGGTGCAGTCGTTTGGAAGTTCTGGCGTGACCAAGGGAAACAGGGATTCATTTTATAAGATATCTAATATATACTTGTAAAATTCTCGTGTCATAGTGTTTGTAACAAAACTCCTCCGAAACAGCTGGCCCGATTCTTATGAAATTTGGTTTGTATATTTAGTAGGACTGAGAATAGGTCGTCAAGTATTTTTCACCTTCCTACCGGTCAAGTGCGAGTCGAGTTGGACTAAATGACGAAGTTGCGCGAGGCAGCTAGTAGATATATAAAAATGTACAACAATTGCTCTTTTAAACATATAATATTAAGATAATCAAAGAAATTAACAGATAGCGAAAAAAGAAGTAAAATTCTTTTTAAAATCTTCTTGTTTCAAATCACTTATAGGGGTATAAATAAAACAGGAATATATGACCAGTAAGAAATAAGAAGAGTATATTTCGTACCGAGTGCATATGACGGTTCTGCTCACGTCAAAAGCTTTTATTCCGAGGGTAAGAAAAGCCATTTTGTACTCGGTACGAACGTTACTTTTTTTAATACTAATATAGTATTAAAAATAGTACATTGTTCACCAAGGAGTGAAAGTGACTGATTACCGACGAGGGTGTAGTTTGAGGCCTGAAGCGAAGCTGAGGGCCTTAAAACATACGAGTTGGGAATCGCCTTTCATCCCTAGTGATACATAGTGCTTTACACTACACCTACGAGGAAAATAAAAGTCAATAAATTAAAATATAAAAATAATTTTAATCCACGCTTTGCACTTGGCTAAAGGTACGCGCTAACCTGCGTTTAATATTCCGTATTAAAATGAAAGTGGCCAGTAATATTTTAAGAAGACTTAAAATTCTGCTGTGTATAAATAGTGAGTTACTTTTTTTTAATTGAAACTGGTTCGCTTTTATAATCACAGATGGCACTGTACCAAATAGAAAGAAGCTATTAAGTTTTTTCGTTAGCTTTTTAATAGAAAGTGCTTTTTGGTTCACTTTCTAGCCTCTAAACGGGCAAGAAAGTAATAATCTCTGCAAAGTCGTACCTTCAACCCTATTTTCGACTATGCATGATGGTTTTTTCAGAGTATGTGTAGTGTAAAATAAGTTGTGTTTTATTTGAAAAAAAAATTAAACACTACAGTTTATTAGAATGAATGACAATGCGACGCGGCGCGGCACGAAGCGGCCAGCATCATTCTCGCCGGTCTGTCGGCCGCCCGCTGGCGACGTCATTTTTCTTCTTCTACGGCTGCGCTAAAAATATAACTGGCCATATCGAGTACGAAATGCAATTTCTTACGGTTTTTCAAACTGACTTGGGAGTTATTAAGCCCTCGGGTCTTAAAAAGTTCGATTTTCGAAACTGTGTTCGTATGAAACCTTGGAACTTTTTATTGCAGGTAGCAGAAAAATATTTTATGCCATTCGACCTTTTTTGCGTTCCTCTATGTCCATGCGGTTTTTCGGCCGTACCAAATAAAATGTCTTGGGCTAGTTTTTTATTAATCTTCATTTGAAATGTAATTTTTTTATGTATATAGATTTTGAAACAGGAGTATATAAACCATTTTTCAGAGATTCAGGGATTCGTTTGCCAATTAAGTTTTAAAGTGCCAGCTAAATGGTTGCTTTTCAATGTGTGAAAAAAAAAATGGCAGCAGAAGGATTTCCATATAACGAACTTAAGGGTAAAACTATCAAAGCTAAACAAGTAAGCTTTAAAAGTAAACGAGACAGTCCGCCAACATATATAATATGGAAGTAAATATAGTGCCTAAATTGAAATGGGAGAAAGTATCAAGAATAAAGTTAATTTTTTTATCCAAAAAAAATAATAATCAAAAACTTAAATAAAATGATCCCGTTAAGCCACCAAGTCGCATTAAGTTACCCTGTTAAGCCTTGTAGTACTTAGTAGTAGATATAAATATCAATGAACTCATCCGGTCAATGTCAAAAGCTACCACCCTCACGCGCCATGATGTCAAAAGATTACGGATAATATCTATGGCATTGCTTACTATCAAAACTAAAAAAGAAATCATGCATTGTGACGTTGTCAATGTCACTTGATTTGTAAATTAATAAATTGAGGAAACAAATGAAAAGTGCGCGGAACCAATGCCCAAACCTAATGACGGAAGCCAATACTTAGTAATAGTGTTATCGTGATAGTAAAGTCAGCAGGTAAGGCTGGCAGCAGGAAATGTATGTATGTTTTTTTTGCATGCCAAGTACAGTATGAAAAACTTAGTTGCTTAAATCTGTTGACTGCAGTAGAGGCAGGTAGACCACAGTAAGTTTGTCCAACAATTTGATAAATGAGTCATAGTTTAATAAAGTTTTATGTGTACCATCTGTCCCGTTAGATTAAACGACAAAAAAAGAAATAGTTATAAGCAAGCAAGGTAGGTAATCAGCTGACTCTGAGTAAGACGTCACACGTCATCTTAAATTATTCATAAACGAGTGAAAAGTATTTTATCATAGTAAAATGACTACAGTAGTACATATCAAGTGAAAAACAGTGAAAAGTCATAGCAGTAGGTTTTTTAATTAGTTAATAATTTTTTTTGTTTACGTGAATCAGAACCATAAAATTTCATTAGGTACTTTGTAAATTAATATTCTTGATAATTCCTCCCATTTCAATTTAGGCACTTCCACAAAAAAATAATAATCAAAAACTCGCTAAATAAAAGGAGATGGCTTAGTTTACTAAGACTGCGATATAGGCTATGTCGCGTTAATACGCCGTTTGTGTGCAAATTTTGTGGCTAAACTATATAGTTTCATCTAAAGGATTGAAAAAAATATATGTTATAAAACTTGCTTTTGTCTAGTGCATTACCTTACTGAATGTTATTTATTTTTTGAATTAAATGCAATAAAAAATCTGGAAGTGACCATGGTTCCAACACTTATGCAAATTTTTAAAGCGTGTATTGCATTTGCTTGTTATGAAAGTTGGTTAAATAATGAGAAAAGCTTGTTATCTAGTGTAGCAAAAATTAAAAAAATGTGACTACAAAACGTAAAAACGTTAAATTCCAAACGAAGAAATTTAAGTTTTAAAGCGTCATTGTAGTATAAATTACTTGAAAAGTATGTAACGAATACAAAGTAATGTATATGACATTTCATAATGATTTTTAGTACATTTACATACACATCGTAAGTATAATAGAAATTAACTTTCTGGCCTATATCGCCGTCTCTTAAAAAGCTGTTACTACTATTATAGTGTATATACTTAGTTTTTATCGTAACTGGGATTAATATTAGTTTTTTTAATTAATAATTGTTTATGAAAGGCGAAATTGAATTAAAATACTTTTTATCAACCCATACTTTTATTTTGAAACTAAGTAATCGAAACTAGTAGTATTTTCAGCACCTCGTAGCATAAAGTTGCATGTTCTTGCAACATTTAAGCACAAGCAACGAGTGAACCTCACTAAAAAGAGGTGCGATTTTTTCCGCTAGATGGTGCTTACTTAAAATTAGGTCGCGCTTCATATTTCCTGCTTAATTAGCTTGAGTTGAGATTCATGTTGCACACCCTAGATGAATCCCCTCGACCTCTGGGTCTTGGCATGAATTTGTACAAGAAAAAAATCATGTTTAACCATCACGTCGTGCCAATACCAGTATACGTCACTGGCACCGTACTTAAGGTAGTCCAGGATATGTGTACCTAGACAGAAAATCTAACTGGACCGGAATAACTTCGAGAAGGAAGCCGATCCGAGAAAGCTGGAGGATCCAGCTAGGGTGGGCGGGGGTAGCATATGGTAAGATTCGTCAAGTGTTTACCGCAGAGTCTTAAGACGAAAGACTTTGGCCATTAAGTTCTACCTGACATGACCTACGCTACAAAACGTTGACACTTACAGCGGGGCTGGTCCAGAAAGTTTAAAGTCACACATCGCGCGATGGAGCGAGCTATGCTAAGAGTGTCTGAGACATCCGGAAGAGAACTAAAGTCACCGACATAGCTCGCAAAATCAGCAAGCTGCAGGGGCAGTAAGCTGGTCACGTTAGTCGGCAGACCGATGGCCGATAGAACAGACGTGTCCTAGATTACGGGAAGGCGAAGCGTGGGACGGCCCTTCAGCCCGGTAGACCGACAACTTTAAAATGGTGGCCGGTGGTGGTTGGAAGCAAAAGACAGAGGGCCTAGGGAAACGGCGCGCCATAGAGGAGGCTTATGTCCAGCAGTCGACCAATATAGGCTGATATAATGAGATTCATATTAAAAAAAATGCCATCATACCCATTTAAAATTATTTTTTCGAAAACAATCAACGTCATGAAACAGTGATGAGTGGAGCGAAGAGGACAATCTCCAGAGCTGTATTAGTCAAAAGTAAAAAAAAGGGAGACCGAGTACTAATTTTTTATTATCAATATTATTATTATTTTCAGGAATAAAAAGCATTGTATGCAATTGCAAGAAGTTGTCTTTTGACTCTAGTGCTATACTATCTTTAAAGTATTCACATTCGCTACAATTGCATAAAATACTATTTTACTAACTTTTGTACCTTTCGTGTTAAAAAGTACTCATATTCGCAGCAATTGCATAAAATACTATTTTACTAACTTTTGTACCTTTCGTGTCAAAAAGTACTTACATTCGCAACAACTACATAAAATACTATTTTACCAACTTGTGTACCTATCGTGCTAAAAAGTACTCACATTCGCAATAATTGCATAAAATAATATTTAACTTACTTAGTGCTAAAAAGTACTTAAATTCGCAAGGATTGCATAAAATGCTATTTAATTAAAATACACACATTCGCAACAATTGCATAAAATATTACTGTCCTTACTTTTGTACCTTTCGTTTTAAAAAGTACCAAAATTCGCAACATTTGCATATAATACTATTATACCAACTTTTGGTTCTTTCGTGCTAAAAAGTACTCACATTCGCAACAATTGCTTAAAATACTATTTACTTAATTTTGTACCTTATTCCTTAATAAAATGTCATGCTATTGAGCCACAAATAGCTTTTGATTATAAAGATAATGTCATTATCTCCATCTGAATATAAGACCCACCATTCGCTCCAAAACAAAGAAATGTTACTCTTTTAACAAAACATATAAAAAAAAATTGTTTACAATGTATTTCGATGTGTTAAGATTACAGATTAATACTAGCTACTTATGATATCAAAGAGCCGGATGATGCTTATAAACGGACAACAAAGTTCATTCTTGGATCTGTCAGAGATGGTATATACCATTCTCACCTTCATTCATAGCCTTTTTAAACACGTGCCGCTTTTAACGGCTCTGAATTCTCGTCTTTTGAGCAACATAGGCAATGGAATGAAAAACTAATTCTCTCCAACATTTATTGGTCGAAAAATAAATTAAAAACTTTGGATTTCAACAAAGGCCGGAAATCGTACAAATAAATACCTACAGGGTGTCTACGCTTAGTATAACAACATATATACAAGTTCATTATTCCTTATTGAATACTTAGTAGGTACATTATTTACTTTTCAAACCCCCCTCAAATCTATTTTTACAAAACCATTCTTACACATTTTTTTGATAACAATTTAATACATTTCGTCCCATACATTGGGCTAAGAGTAGTGACGTGCGTATTAACTATCGATAAAAATATAATATAATAATTAAGTATCTTTTTAATTATTATGCAAAGTTCACAATAAATTTGAAAATACGTAAATATTTTATGTAGGAATTTAGAAAAATCAATATTTACAAATAAAGAAATATATACACACATGATTTTATGGCAAATCAAACGCGAGCCACTACTCTTACCATTTATTTTATAAAATACGCACTCTATTAATCAAACTGAAATAAATATGGCCGCTTTTTAATAATAATAGCAGTAATAATAACGACGTATTTGCAAAAAATATACATTATGGACTATTATTATTTTTCCTACAACCTATTAAGTATTTCAAAACCTTTTTTATTACAATACTCAACAATCAATTTTTAGGAAAATGAGGATTTTTTCACGCTTTTTTAGGAAATCACTTATGTACTTTTATCATTTTTAGTAACGTAAGACAGACATGAGCAATTTTCACTAACATTATCATTAATTATTATACAAAAATACTTTTAAAACATTTTCACAGAGGTAGTTGAAGCTATAAAATGTTATAATACTAGTTTTTTATTAATTTATAAAAATAAGTTAGTTAAGTACATTGGAAATAAAATAAATTTAATAAAATACATAATTTTCATTATTAGTCAATAAAATGCTAAATCATAAGTACATAAAAAAGTAAAGTTTAAAAAAGTAATAAAATAATTGATTAATGAGTATTATTAAGTTATTACTTTAGACGTCGCTAATAGCACCAATGCGAATATTTTATTAGACGGTGGACTTTTTAATATTGTTGAATCTTTTATACATGTAAAATAAACATTTAATGCGTTGTGATCTTAATATGAACGAAAAATATGATAAAAACAACAGAGATGGCAATAAAATCTAAGTTTGAAACAAAAATAAAGTTTTTGAAGTACGGTAAAAGTAAATACAGTAATTTGACAGTTCAAACCTTACAACCTCTACTGAGCAAAAACTTAATTTATAGGACGTTTATTATTATCTTGAAATGATTTTATAAACTTTTACAACACTCTAGGTGTAAAAAAATGTTTGACAAAACTAGGCACAATTTTAGGATTATAGCTCATCTATCTTACATTACTAAAAAGATCATTTTTAAAATCTAAATTTCATTTATCATATTACAAAATGAAGCTTGGCATAGTTAACATAATATCTTATACAATATCAAATTTAGATTTGAAATTCTCCAACCAGAATTATTCACTGTTCTATTTACTACTAACAGTAGATAATAAGCAGATTTTGTAACGTTATACATAAAATAAATACGTTTAAAAATTATAATGATCACAATTTTGCTATGTCTAACATCAAATTCTTAATTTGACTGATTAAACAAATTCAAAGGATAAACTATTTTAAAAGACGTGGTTTTGATATTTTAAAAATTTGTTGACTACTAAGATAAGCTCAAGTTAATAAGGTGTTTGTTTGCGCGACAAAATCTGCAATATGGAAATTCATCAAAACCCGTAAAATACCAAATACTTACTTACCAATTCGAAGTGATAATGGACTCGCGTTCGTCAAAACGATAACTAACGGGTAAGTCGCGTCCTGGTTAGAGACCGGCGGTTATGAAAACATGTAAAGAAAGGTCTATGTTATTGTATAACAATGAACATCTTTCGGCTAAGATGATATCGACAAGAGTTTACAAGATGATGTGTTACACAAAGATAGTTTTGAATTTGACATTTAAATTTTCAAGCAAACAAATATTTCTCAGAAATCAAATTTGTCCTTAAAACCAAATTAAACAACGATTTTGTTATTTAAACAATTCTAGGTGACATCAATATTTTATAAACTGAAAACCTATATATATATATAGATAGATATATATAGATATATATTAGAACTCATTTATAAATAGGAATTTATATTAATTAACTATATTAAGTGTTGATTTTCTTAAAATAGGCAAATTTTTTTAAAAATTTCGTATTAAAAAGCCTAATTCGAATCTTTACTAAAAAGGAAAAATATGTTTTAGCCGCAAACTGCGTGCCTTCCGAAACTACCGGCCGAAAACGCTATTCCCTTGCACGCCATAAAGATAAAGAAAATTGGTTAGAATGGCGCGAAAGATTTGGCTGTGAAACTGAGGTTTTTATATCACTAGTAGCTAGAATGTTAAGATATTCTTCAAGGTAAGTCTTTTTTGTTTTTCTTTTTCGACGTAATGGAAGTAATAAAAATAAATCATAGACTTACGCTAATCTAACATAGAAGTTATAATATCTGGTTGGAAAACATTCAAAACATTAAGCTAGTTAAATATAAAATTATTGTTTTTTTTTCAATCATACAATCTAGCGGACTTTCTTTGTTCGAGATTCAAAAATGAGGTCATAGTAAATTAATTAGGCAGTTTTTTAATCTAAGTACACAGCACAACTAATAGAAAACTAACGTGAGTGAGAATACTAAGAAAAATGCTTGTAAAAACTTGAGTTTCAAACTATACTGTGAGATACAGACTTTAATAATTTTCAACGCTCTGACTAACATTATTCATTAAATCTTGAATAAAGTCTTCGTTTTATTATTAATGATTTATATTGTAACTAGTATTTTGGAATAAAAGAAATAAAATATGTTCCTAGTCTATACATACCTACATATAGATTTTTTCAAAGTTTTGACAAGTTTCTTTATAATGTAGGTAGAAATAATAAAGCTTTTGGCGTTTCAAAGATTACAACGTTTGTTTAAAATTAATGAATATTTAAATTCGAATCTTTTAGTTAATAGTAACTTAAAGGCTTTTTTAAAATTTTGCTTTTTTAACTACTATCTTGTAAAGCTTATACTTTAACTGGTTGTTGCAATTATACATGAAGAAAATAGAAGGGGTTTAAGACAACTTTTTTTATAATCCTATACTGATACAGACAAATTCTTCTTCAACTTGGTTTTTTATTTTCAAATTTAGATTTTGTTTAGTCTCAGAAATTAAATCTAACATCAAATAAGTCAATCTATTTCTTAATCTTATGTTGAATGTTTTAAAATTTATTATTATAGCTTTCATTTTATTTTTGTTTTTTAAGTTGTATCAAAGAAACGGTCAAAATTTAAGTAGTGTTTGATTTACAAATCCATTTGCTAACAAACATCATATTGCCCGAGAATTTGTAACGGAAAACGTCAGAATTCAACTAAATGTGAAAGCTACTAATGTTTTAAAAGAAAATAAAATCGTTCTGCTATTTTCTACATCCTTCCCTCGACAGACTAAATTAAAGACGCCAATTCATTTTAGCTGGAAATCTTTGATGTCACAGTTAACTATGTTGTGCTCCATTTCTTCAGAAAATTACACGAAAATTTGATAAATTACTCAAAACATTTTATGTCGGCTTTTATGTGACTCAATTTCACAAAAAAAAATGTTTGTCATTTGATTTATGAATATTAGCACAGTATTGTCTTTTTTTAAATGCACATAGATAAGTTATAAAAAATTATGTTGCCTATGTTTTTTTCATATTTATCGTGCTAGTTACGTCAAAAATGGTTTATTCCACCTGGCACAGACTAAGTAGTAATTCTAGACATCAATTTTAGGACAAGCAACTTTACCGACACGGCAATTAATCCTTTAAAAAACAAAGATCTAAATTATAACGAGCCGGTTAAACTTATTATCCCTTCACAATCCCTTCGCCACAACAATCTCAAAATAGCCAAAAGACAGCTTTAAACAACGTCTGTACCAAGAACAACTTAGGAAGACATTTAACTGTTTAGTTTAAATTAAAAATAGAAGCACTCAGCATATGGAAATGAACGTGGTAGAAGGTAACGAGCCCATGTTAATAGCTACCAGCCATAAAATGGTAGGTACAGTTTTAAAACTGTTGTTTAGAAAACAATGCATTAAGGTAGTGACATTGTTTGTCAGCTGCCATGTTTGTTTGTCAATGGTTTGATTTTGTTCAAATTTTAAAAGTAAAAGTTGTCCTTTCTGTTCCATTTTCCATATGGCTTATTATTTGGCTTTTTATTTTCTTTTAATAAAAACCGACATAGCTAGAGTTTACACAATTATACTCAACGATAATGAAAAAATATATCGATAATTAATAGTCTAATGAGGATAAAATTTGTAATCATCAAAATGATTAGATTCTTATCATAGTGTTTATTTACGTGTTTTTAATGTTGATTACATGATTTATCTTCTATGCTTGCTCATTAATTGGCTTAATTTATTATTAGTATTTTTTTTGTTGTACTTTCATCGACTGTTTATATGTTACCAAAATAAAATTATCACCTTTTATGTATAATTTTTTTAAGATTCTCTAGCCAAGTAGCAATAACGGAATTGCTAGTACAATCTCAATTTAGCCATTCGTTTTTTCATTACCAATATATATTTTTTCAAACTTATTTAATATTTAGCTAAAGCAATAATGTGCTGCATGCCTTGGTAGTAGACATTTAAGTTTTCCTAATTAATCATAGGTCTTTTCGGTTTATTAAAAAGAACCAATTTATTAGTAGTAGTTTGAAACCCAAGTATTCGATTCTTATTCCTATATCAATTATCAACGGTACTATTGTATATGACTAACTCAAAACCGGTCTATTTCAACTACTATTTAACTATTTGACTATTAGGTTAGTACAAAAATCTGTTTCACACAAAATGGCATACGCTATGCCGCATCGTTTTGTATTAAAGGAGTGAAAATTACAAATATCAAAAGAAATTTACTGTTATATTATTTTAATAATGAGCTAAAAAGTTTTATTCAATATTTGTAAGTTACACTTCGAATGTTGTGTTTATACCTTAGGTGTAGGTTTATAACAAGATTAAAATATACCAATATTATGAGGCATGTGTTTTTTAATCATATTAAATTATTAGCAGTTATAAAATAAAGAAACTAAATTTTACGCTAAAAACGTTTTATCATTTCTTACTTGTTTGATGATAGAAACTGAGACTAATGTGAAATACTTATCTATATATTTTTTCTTTTAAACATTTGTCGTTGATTATTTCGAGAAAAGTGTGTTATAGTTCTAAGATTAAACTATTTATATATTATACAGTCAGTTTAATGTGATATTTAAATCCATTGTAGTATAATACTGAAATACTTTATTTAATAATATCAGTATTATAAATACTGTTTTTTATTATATTAATGTACTGTCGACAATTCTCGATGCACTAAATAAAAATAGTATATTTTTGCAAAACTCAGATTGGCGCGTGCATCCCGCCTTAATATTTTTCGTCAATTACCTACGGTAGAAAACGATAATATAATATTATTATTTCGCTGTATATTATAACGCACGTACACATACGGAAAGCGTAAACGCTTCGTGTCGATACGCCTACGTGAGGGGTGGTATAAAGCAAACTTATTGTCGATAGTACATTTTGAAAGTATCGATATTTCTGTTCTCGAACATCACTTAGAAATTGGTATAGAAATTTATTTTCAATAATACTGAAATTTATCATGTTTTTAATTTGTTGGCAATAAATAATTATAATAAGCAGCAATTTAACACAATATCAGTCACTCCAAAACTTTTAAGAAGACAAAATTAAGCATAATTAAATTTTATTATACAAAAGGTCTATATCACATAATAAAAGCATAGAAAAATTAAATCTAAATAAAAGCAAAATCACAGTGTTTCTGGACAAGGTTTATAATCTTGCCCTTTTTTTATAAATAAAAATCTAATCCGTAAGTTTTAGAAAAAATATAAAAGAATGTCTTTTGGACTAAATTATAAGCTATCTAATTTATTTATATTTTCTAATACGTTTTCACTATATTAATCAGTAGTCGATTCGTTAAAAATCCTAAGTCTTACTCAAATATTTCTTCATTGTGGTAATGAAAGTATAAAAAACTTTAATTTCTATTGATTTAAGAAACCTATAATTACCATACATGTTAACATTTTTTATATAATATATAAGTTTAACCAACTTCGTTTACCACTTGCAGTTAATCTACCATGAAAATTAACGTTTCTTAACATTTTTCGATTATTTCGTAGGCCATACTTAATTTAATGAGTGAGTAGGTAGTACAAATTAGGCTTTCAACTCAAGGTTACTTAAATACTAAAGATTTGTTAGTTTGGAACTTTACTGGGTCTAAACTAGTAGTTTTTTTGTCACAGCTTCCAACTATCAAACTTTTGACCAGCAATCTGTTCATAAAACCTTTAATTTTGTAACGTCCAATAACTCCCATTCACATAACATACATACTTACTAACCAGAACGTTCAAAATTTCAATAAATTCAAAATCCTTGGCTAAATTTAGCCATTACTACACTAATTTTAGTCATCGCTACACTATCGTTACTCCATCACTTTTAACACACGCGCTTATTTAAGTGAAGACTAGAGTTTCGGGTCGTAAATTAAGTGACTCCAACGTTTGGGTGGTGTGAGCTGGACACGGCTTAGCCAAGAGATCAGGGCGCGGTTGTCTAGCCGCTTTAGCGCACATTCACCGAGCCAGGGGCGCTAAAACGGCACTAGCAGCCAGAGCTAATGCTAACGAAGAAGCCAAAGCAGCCCCACGAGAATACGACAACTCTTCACTTTTAACAACCTCATTTGGCGTCTTGTCGTACTTGTGCGTCTTTTTTGTCACTGGTTTAGTTGTTGATGTCGTGGTTGTACTGGTAGTAGTTGTTTGTGGTAAAGGTGGTGTTGGCAACGTAGGTTGTGGCGGAGGTAATGGCGACTGTTCTTCTGGTTTACAGCATACACGGAACACCAACTTCATGTTGTGACTCAAACATCTTCCTCCAATGCGTCGATGGAGATCATCCTTACTTGATGTAGAAATGAAATAATAGTCCAACCCAGGTTGGAACTCAAGCCCACCCGGTTGAGGCGTGAAAGGCCGGAAAGTTATTGTAAAATACATCAGTTTGTGCGGTTTATCGCATACTGCTATTATTCGAGGATTTGGATTGGTTATTCTACATGTATCGTACTCTTCTTTACTTACATTATATATAATATACTTCTCTGTATCCTCATCAAACGTTCCTGGAGGATACACTGGACATATAATATTCACTTGGTCATATTCAAATTGGGCATTACCTTTATTTAAATCGAATACGTGATCTGTATTGTCTATTCGAAATATACTATTTGTAGTGTTCCAATGTATGTAAAATGATTTAGCGTAATTTCCCATTACACTTTCAATGAAAAATATCAAAACTAAGAAGGTCCAAGGCGTTTGCCGCAGCCCAAAGCGAGCAAAAGACACCATTCTGATTCCAAAAATGTTCACAAACTCATATCCGATCGAAGATGCAAACAACACAAATTGATCTTTCTACTTACTCTTTTTCCTGACAAAAGTAAGTATTCGAATCCATATTTCAGTATCCAAATAACTATTTTCAGATGTATAACATGAAAAAATGTTCACAATTCACACAGAAAACACAATAAAATCGTTTACTTTTAACGCAGCACCGGAGAGTCCACCATATTCCTGTCCACACACTAGATTCTATTCATCGATAAATGTGGAATTCCATAAGACGTGGCCCGCTATGAAACGCGTCTTTCTAGTCACTTTTACTACATACACGGCAGCATAACGTAAACACTTTGTCTTACACAACTTTTTCAATTTGAAAAATTTAAGAATTAATCAATACATCACAGACTTTTTACAATACAGAGATGTTCTTTGTATGCCAAGCGGTCGTCGCGGACTGTCCGTAAACGCTACCCTGCAAGGCGGCCGGGCGAGGTACTGAGGAATGCTGCCCCGATACGCATGCGGCTGCCGCGTCCCCGCGCGCCCCTCCTTTCACTCCTCCCTTTATGGACGCGTTCATGTTTCGACCTTTCGAACGCGACGCCATCTAAGTATTTTTAATAATATTACCTATTTTCTACAAATTGCATGCTGCTTTTATCGTTATAAAAGTTCAATGACGTATTTCAAGCGTCTTTTCAGGTTTTTTTCTGGGTTTTTGTATTTTACAAAACTTTCACTTACTTACCAACTATGAGTGTGAACGCATCCAGTTTATAAAAAACAAATACAACTCGAGGGACGGACTACAAGTGAGGTTCCAAGTAGATTAGGCCTAAAATACATATTTTTTTTTATAAACATTCAGAAAGACTCGTACTTTTTTTAGAAAAGGCAATTTATTTATTTTTTTATGTATTATACCTATGTAACTCATGATAGTAATTTCTTTGTAATGTGAGTGTGAAATGAAATGTAAGTTAATGACGGGTTAATTTTTATAAAATTCAATAGAGATACTAAAAGCAGTTTAACAAAAATAAGTGTTAAAATATTTTTAAAAAATATATATCTATTAACCGCTTATATTTTAATTGATGTCGATAGCACGTTATTTGTTGTCTTACCCCATCACTTAAATGCGCAATATACTATTTGCGTATAATTTAATGTAAACTCAATAAAATGAAAATTGTGGTGCGTATGTATCTTATTTTATTAGTGTACTAAACTAAACTAATGTAACAAAAATCTAAAATATTGCTAAGTAGTAATTTTATACCTACATAGACATAAGTAAATAAATAATACCTACGAGTAATAACTTACCAACCTATATATTTGCTTATAAACTCAGATACCTACTTGATTTCAAATGTGTAAAATTAAGAATAATAATAGATATAAATTGTCAAACATACCTACTATGAATTACAAATCAAATAGATTTTTTTTAAAAACAGAAATTATATCTATGTAGGTATATAGTGATTTATTAACCGACTTCAAAAAAGGAGGATATTCTCAATTTGTCGGAGACTTTTTTTTTATGTATGTTACCCGATTTCTCGAAGACGCCTGGACCGATTTGAGAAATTTTTGAAATTGGAAATTTCTAACAAATGAAAATAATGTAGGTAGGTACTTACCTAATGTATTTTGTAAACTTTCTTACAATAAAAATGTACCTACCTATTCTAACTGAATATAGTACTTATATACACACCGGCACAATTAGCGGAACAGAAAAAAAAGTGAGACTATGAGATAATAACGCATATATTTGACGAAAATGTAATTAGACACAAAATAACAAATTGATTAACATCTTTTAACAACGACTTTGAAAAGTCTTCGTTATTTTTTATTGAAAAATAAAGAAATTTGAAATAAGTGAAATTTTTAGATGATTATGAACCATCACAAAAAATTAAAAAAAGTAAGCATTAAATGATTTAACAATAAAATTAAAGCAAAATTAATAACGAGTGTTTCCCCCTCTTGCTCTGATTACGGTTTCCATTCGTCTGGGCATGCTACAGATTATGTTATCAATGATTTCTTGAGGCAACCGCTCCCACTCCTCAAGTAATGCGTTTCCAAGTTCATTCAGATTGTTGGGGGGTGGCATTCTGGATTTAACTCTTCTTTTTAGCAAGTCCCAGACATGCTCTATCGGATTCATATCGGGGGAATTTGCTGGCCACTGCATCACCGGTATACCTACGTGGCTCAGATATGCCTGTACCGATTGTGCACTATGAGCACGAGCATTATCTTGCATTAGAATAAAGTCTTCACCAATAAATGGGGCAAATGGTACAACATGTTCTTCTAAAATGTCTCTGATGTATCGATCTGCTGTCATGGTCCCGCCTGTGACTATCACTAACTCCGTGCGAGCTCCCAAACATATCCCTCCCCAAACCATAATCGAGCCGCCACCATAAGCCACTGTGTGTTCAAAATTAGACTGTATGTGGCGTTCTCCTTTGCGTCTCCATATTCGCTGTCTCCCATCGCTCTGTTTTAAAAGAACTCTGCACTCATCAGTAAAGAGAACCTGCTGCCATTCGTTCAAATCCTTTTTTTGTGTTCCGCTAATTGTGCCGGTGTGTATATATGTATAAAAATTGACATTGTAAATTTAAATTTATGAATAAAGAGTATGAGTATAAGAATCTCGGAAATCTCAAAATATGTATATACTTATTTCATAACTCGCTTTTGTCCGCGATTCCACCCGCTCTAAATTGGGTTAGAGGTGTAGAATTTCCACGGCAACTCCTCAATTATCGAAAAAAAAACGACTCACACTTGACGTTTCAAGTATCTAGCCTTTGTCCTTCCCCAGGATATCTCCATGTCAAATTTCATCTCATTTGGTACAGCGGTTAAAGAGTGTACAGGACGGGCAGACAGAGAGACAGACAGACAGGGTTAGTTTCGCATTTATAATATTTATATGGATATTTTTACCTAGCCGTATACTAGCAGTCTTTTGGTGTTCCTTTGTTTAAGGTTGGTATCTGTGTATATGGAGTTCATCTCTTCCCTGTACCTTGTCATTGCTTTATATTAATATTTAATATATTTTTTTAGATAAAAAATTCTATTTATCTTAGTACTCTGAAACATCTCTCAACCTTTGAGTCATAGCAATGTTTTTTTTTATGAAAATTTGAATGCGTCATGCCTGCGATATACCTTTATAGGGTAAACACTACTCACACAATTAAGTGATAATCCTAATTTCGTGATAGTCTGCTTGGAAGCTGGTACTGAGTTTAGTGAGAAAAATACACATTTTAAATTTAAACCTTGGGGTTAAGCAATAAGTCTTATGTTTCTCTGAAAAGGTTGGTTCGAATCGTGCGAGACAGATAGTAACAAATGACAGATTTGTCCACCCGCGCTTCGTTTTTTGCGCTGCGCGGCCATTGAACGTTTGTTTTTTGGTAAATAATTGAAAATAAACACTAAATGTGGATAGATTGCAACAAAACTTACACAGTTTAGAGTAAGAACAGTGCAGATTGTGACTTGTGGCTTGGTGTTAGCTAAGGGTAAGTGGTTTTAGTATAATTTCTTATTTTGTCAACCCATAAAATTAACGAATTTTAAAGTTTTGAATTGGAGCTATGTCACGCATTTTACGTAGGCAAATGTGATGTACGTAAAAAACTAGGTAAGGAACTATTGATTTTTTTGATTTTTTAAGTTAATGTGAACGTTTACGCCAAGTAAAACAAAATAAAAATTGTATGTATGTAAAAAAAGTAATTTGAAAAATAATGTACAGATTTTATTTTTCAAATTTTTTGTTACGGAATTCAATGAGTTGAAATTAAATGAGCTGAAGAGGATCTTGAAGATTCGATCCCTAACACCAAAATCAACACAACTATCAACGACCACCTCAATGATTCGACATCACAAGAACCAGAACAAGAATTTACTACCATAAGCAATACAGGCTCATGCGTAATGAAGGCAGACTCAAATGTAGCAAATTCTTCGCCTCTTAAACCGAAGAAAATTGATGTTCACGATATTCTGATACTACCTAAATGGATACCTAAAGCGAAGAAACAAGACATACCAAAAGGAAGCCAACAAATTTTTATGTGTGACGCTTGCAGGGTGACAGATAGTGACGATGATGATCAATAGCTTTAAATGTACATACTTGGGTTGGGATTTTTAAATTGATTTTTGCTTGTGTTGCTCATCTAATCAAATAATCTGAATCGCCGACCCATAACAAAACAAAAATACTATGAAATATTTAATTTTAGTCAAAATATTTTTCTAATTTCGTGATATAAAAAATCAAAGGCACATGCAATTCCGTTATAACGTAATTAGCTGAGTATGTATCATGGACTTAAAGTGATTATCACGAAATTATCTAAGTCAACAAGGTTTCGTTTATTAGCTATAAGTCTAAAAATAGTAATCCTAAATAAGTTTATTATCCTAATTATTGTAAATGAAAGACGGATTTATGTTCCTAACTAAAATAAAAAAGAAGATTTTACTAAAATACCAAAGTTTTATTACATATTTTGTTTTATCACGAAATTGGATAAGTCCACCTATACCTACCTATAACCTAGTAAGCATTGTTTTTTAAATACACGTAATGCTTTCTATAAGGTGCGTATTAAATTGCAAATCAGAGGTACAAAGATATAATAAAAGAGAAAAATAATAAGGAAAACATTGAATTAGAAACAAAACTACAGTATAAAAATAATTTTTAATTAAATACTATCACTGTTCTGTGCAAATGGAAACCATTGTAAGAACTTCAAGTGGTTTGATTTTTAACTATTACACAATTATTTATTTTTTGTCATAGGCTCTCAATTGTTATTGGTAAGGTAATAATTGTCGTGATCTTGTCACCACTATCCATATAGGACATAGATATAAAAAATAGTACACAAACATGGCACCCGTTAGACACCATTTTGTTTTGTGGAATTTTGTCTCAAAATCTATCGCGATTGATGGCTTTGAGAATTAGAAAAATTGGCCATATCATCACACTGATATTATAAAAAGAAAAGGTTTGTTTGTATGAATGATTATTTAATACTTGACTAGCATTTTATGGACGAATATGGCGGCGCTAGTGTGCAGTATATGGGCCTTAATGGTGTGTTCCGGTATAAAAAGACTCACCACAAGTTTCTTAAAAAAAGAATAACAGCAAATTACAGTGCAACAAATTTGTTGGACCCATTGGTCAAATATCCGAACTACAGTTGCCCGCCATATTAAAATGGTGTAAACTCGCAAAAACTAGCATCCATACACCGGATTAAAAAAGTTTGTTGCACTTTTGCAGTAACCGAAAATCTACCAACAAAACTGGAATGCTCAAGTGGAAAAAAAATCACTTTTCCCATGTCCGAAAAGCTAAGCACCGTAGCGAAAGGATATAAAAACAAGCGGCCCTATTACCAGGAAGGAACCTTATTGGAAACAGCCTCGAGTTATTCGAACTCTGGAATTAAAGAGAAAAATGTATGCAAGCACATTCACTGGTTTCGAGAGTTAAATCAGACTTCTATACATTTTTCCCTCGTATTCCAGAGTCCGAAAAGCTCTGAAATCCGAAATTTATGCAAAATGTTACTTGCAGGATTGATACGGACCTTCAACATGGCTCAGAATCTGCCGTTTTTTGTCCGTTGTTAAGCTACCATAACAAAAAATTTTCCGCCGCTTCCTTTTAAGAAAAAAAAAGGGTGGTCGAAGCTCGCCGGCCGCCTATATAAAATGTTACTTGCAAGGGTGATACGGACCTGCAATACGGCTCAGAATTTGCCGTTTTTTATCCGTTGTTAAGCTGCCATAACAAAACATTTGCCGCTACTCCCTTTTTTTAAAAAAAGAAGTTAGCCGGTCACCTATGCAAAATGTTACTTGCAGGGATGATACGGACCTGCAATATGGCTCATAATTTGCCGTTTTTTATCCGTTGTTATGCTGCCATTACTTAAAAATTGCCGTTGCTTCCTTTTTAACAAAAAAACGGCAAATTATGAGCCATATTGCAGGTCTGTATCACCCCTGCAAGAAACATTTTGCACAGGTGGCCGGCTAACTTCTCGTGAAGTTAGCCGACCACCCTTTTTTAAAAAAAAGGGAGCTGCCCCAAATTTTTTGATATGGCAGCTTAACAACGGATAAAAAACGGCAAATTCTGAGTCATATTCCAGGGCCGTATTACCCCTGCAAGTAACATTTTGCATAGGTGGCCAGCTAACTCCGAGTAAAATTAGCCGACTACCCTTTTTTTAAAAGGGAGCAGCGGCATTTTTTTTGCTATGGCAGCTTAACAACGGATAAAAAACGGCAAATTCTGAGCCATATTGCAGGTCCGTATAACTCGTAGAAGTAACATTCTGCATAGGTGGCCGGCTAACTTCGACCACCCTTTTATTTTCTTAAAAGGAAGCAGCGGCAAATTGTTTGTTATGGCAGCTCAACAACGGATAAAAAACGGGAAATTATGATCCATATTGCAGGTCTGTATCACCCCTGCAAGAAACATTTTGCACAGGTGGCCGGCTAACTTCTCGTGAAGTTAGCCGACCACCCTTTTTTAAAAAAAAGGGAGCTGCCCCAAATTTTTTGATATGGCAGCTTAACAACGGATAAAAAACGGCAAATTCTGAGTCATATTCCAGGGCCGTATTACCCCTGCAAGTAACATTTTGCATAGGTGGCCAGCTAACTCCGAGTAAAATTAGCCGACTACCCTTTTTTTAAAAGGGAGCAGCGGCATTTTTTTTGCTATGGCAGCTTAACAACGGATAAAAAACGGCAAATTCTGAGCCATATTGCAGGTCCGTATAACTCGTAGAAGTAACATTCTGCATAGGTGGCCGGCTAACTTCGACCACCCTTTTATTTTCTTAAAAGGAAGCAGCGGCAAATTGTTTGTTATGGCAGCTCAACAACGGATAAAAAACGGGAAATTATGATCCATATTGCAGGTCTGTATCACCCCTGCAAGTAACATTTTGCATAGGTTACCGGCTAACTTCTAGTGAAGTTAGCCGACCACCCTTTTTTTAAAAAAGGAAGCAGCGGCAATTTTTTTGCTATGGCAGCTTAACGACTGATTAAAAATGGCAAATTGTGAGCCATATTCCAGGTCCGTATCACCCCTGCAAGTAACATTTTGCATAGGTGGCCGGCTAACTTCGAGTGAAGTTAGCCGACCATCCTTTTTTTTTTAAATAGTTCAACGGCAATTTTTTTTAATAAAACGGATAAATATTGGATTAAGAACGACAAATTTAGGTATACTTTATTTTACGTTTGGCTAAAAATGGTGTGCTAACATTAAAGACCTAAGAACATTCACGGGTATTGTGAGGTAAGTCAGACATACATTTCTGTCTCAAATTTAAGAGTCCGAATAGCTCGAGACTGCTGCCAATAAGGTCCCTACCGTAGCGACGTATGACGGTAGTGGCAACAAACAATATTTTCCTTCTTTTTGGAGAAGGAGGCTTAGGCCACCACGCTGGCCCAGTGCAAATAAGCAGACACTGCTAAACTAATGGCCACTTAACTGGAATATTTTTGACGACTTTGACAACATCGCCAGGTCCGATTTAAAAATACGCCTGGCCACGCACGACGTTGTTTAACTTCGCTTATACTTACCGCTGTACGAAAATGTGCCTGGGCCACTAGTCCCAACCACAAGCAATTAACACTGGAGATCCCTAAACTCTTAAAACTATTATTAAGGTAGATGCATATTGCCTTAGTGACTCTGTCCGCTGAACCACAGAACACGGGTTCGATCCTTGCACCGGAGAAACATTTATGCGATAAATATTTGTGTTTGTCTTGAGTCTGGGTGTTTTCTATTCTAATATGTACGTATTGACAAAAAAAACAAAGCTATTTAAACATTTTTTTCAGTTGTCTAGTCTACCTACCACAGACACGAGTCTTGCATAGTTTGTGAGTAGATGGCGCTGTGTGTAACGTTCAGACACAGATTATATAATACTATACTAGGTTCAGATATGAAATACATTTTATTAAAGTTACAATTATAGAGAGGCCCTCCGACTTGGAAGTTACTTCCTAATTATTGTAATATAAGAGGATAAATAAACTTTAGTTTCAAGTATTTGCATTAAGCAAAATTAAAAACTACACCCGTCAGCATCAAATATTTAAAGTATTTTTTTCCTTAATAAATACCTATAAAGAAAGACATAACCTATAAAAAATTTAAGATAAAATAAATTTTGTAGTAACTCAATGAAAACGGAATAAAAATTACGTCATTCTATCCTATGACGTCACTGGGATAAAGACTTTCAATCAAATAACATTTTATTATCGGGGTACAAGTGACAATGTATCGAATATTGAAAATATAGACTAAATACATGATTCTGAACCCTTTGGCATTGGAATTTTGCGTCGATTTTTTTACTGACTATTTTAAGTAAAAAAAAAACGTCTAACGGTGTATCTAAACAAAACTAAAAAAAATATTAATAAAAATAAAATTACTTTTACTCCATTTTAACGAATAAAGTAATATATCCGAATATAGTTTAACACGTTACTATTCATTTTAGCCAGTATTCATGGCTAGTTACGGTAATGCCTCATTTATATATATATATATATATATATACCCTAAAATTAGTCATATATATGACTAATTTTAGGGTTCCGTACCTCCAGAGGATAGAATAAACCCTTATAGAATCACTTTGTTGTCCATCTGTCTGTCTGTCTGTCAAGACCCTTTTTCTCAGGAACGCATGAAGGTATCAAGTTGAAATTCATATCAAACACATAAGGTCTACGGTCCCTTGAAGCTGTAAAAAAAACAATCTTCTAATCTTCCAGCGCAATAAAAACTATGACTATTTTGTCGCATATTTTGACATTCAAAAATAAATCAAAACCTATGGGATACTTTCCGTTGTCCTAGCATCATGAAATTCGACACGAAGCAAAGTCTTATTACAAATATAGGGAAAAAATCTGAAATTCGTTAATTTGTAGTTGCAAAAAAATATAAGTCTACAGTCACTTAAAGTTGTAAAAAATCAAGCTTCTAAGTTCAATGCAATAAAAAAATTTGCCCAAAATACGGCGATTTTTGTTGCATATTATGACAATTTCATAACAAAATGGCGGATACAAACAAAAAAACACGAACAGAAAAAAGACAACGACTGCCAATCGAGGACATCTCATTACGCAAGTCTCAAATCCGGCGTAATTAGCGACAATACGGTTTCGGCCGTACTGTACGGTGACCATTACACTCTGTCGAGGCAGGACATAGGTACGCGAAAAAACCAAGTAAAATGAATAGTTACCACATATAGTAAAGAGCTTATTGTAATGTTATTATTGACTAGTTACATATAGTAACTTATTGTGGGGTAGCGCTGCTGATGTAAACACAATATTTGTGTTACAAAAACGGGCAATTCGTGCTATTTACAAATTAGGATCTAGGATATCTCTGAGGAATAGGTTTAGGGAAGTAAATATTTTAACTTTAGCGTCGCAGTACATATATGAAAATCTTTAATATGTTCATACAAATATTAATAGTATCAGCAAGAAAACGTTTTTCGTTACGTTCACAAAGTAAATACTAGAAGTAAAAATAAGCTGTTAGTGTATGATACATACACTTGTACACGAAATTAGTAACTGTTTTATGGGGCAATGTTTACACTTTTATTTAGCCCTCTGTAGGGCAAGATAGAATTTTTTTAAATAAGTAGCGACACGTGTTATTGTAAAGAAATAAAAATACACGTGTTTTTGGAAAAATCTTAATATTTTTATTTATTTGAAAAAACTATTTTAAATGGAGTGGGATATAAATGTCACACTGTACCATAAAGGTAACTTAACTTATTATACTTTGTTTAAATTATTAACTAACCGGACTGTTGCTACTAAAAAGGTATCAATAGTTCGGTGCTTTGTCACAACCGAACTATTGCAACTTAAAAGTTTCAGAAGTTCGGTCAACCGGACTAACAACCGGACTACTGCTACAAGAGGGAAAATAAATGCTCAAAAGAAAAACAAATGAATCATATTATAAGCCCCTTCACACAGAAAAACTTACCCATGATAAGCAATGTGACATTTCTTGTACAATCACGACAGAAAGCATTCAATTACATAAAATAAAAACTCACATTACACCACAAAACACATGTACTTACTCACCTTGTATATTTACGCGGCACTAACGCCATCTAAATTTTATGTGTTAAACTAAGCTAATTATGTTGTTAACTAAATGATTTTTTTTTAAATAGTTACCTATCGAGTTTCCCGCCGGATTCTTCTCAGTAAAAAACAACATTTGTGAACCGGAGGGCGCTCGGGAGGATTCAAAAAATATTATTTCATAACTTTGTCGATTCAAATATACGTGTTTGTAAAAACCTAATTTGAAAAGAAAAAATTACTTTGACTTTGACTACAGTTACGGTACGTATTGTTAAAAAATTCCAGTAGGTAATTTTACGCAAAGTTAGAGTTTTAATAAGATAGGAATTATAACTGTTATTATTCAGCTACTTTTATTGAATCAACAGTAAATTGATTCTCCTTTTTGTATAAAAAAACTAAACTTTTGTGAAAGAACAATAATTCATAATATTTCATTCTTATTCATAATAATTTATTGCCATTGACGGCAAATCAGCTGTTAAATTTATGTATCTGCACAGAATATTTAGTTATAAATTCACTTTAAAAATAAATAAATAAATTAAATAATTAATTAAAAAAAAAAAAAATTTAAAGTTTGTTACTAAAGGGATTTTTAAATTATCTTTAAGATAGTTTTTCAGTATTTTTTTAATGCCTTTGAAATGGTGTCTTTATAATAAGTTTACTTTTTCAATTTAAGTGTTTCGATCGATGAAACTAAGTTCTGTTGGGTTTTTGCAACTAAGTTCTGTTTGGTTTTACGGGTGCTCAATTCCAATGTTCCATCAGTTTTTTAAATGCAATATGGTGTCTATTTAAAAAAATATTCTACGTATATCAAGAGATCAAAGGGAAGTTGCTCGCGCGGTAGTTTCTGTTGGGCTATTTATTTATACTAACTTACGACCAGCCTGATGTTGAGCGGTCAAGTTCAGCCTTTGGGTGCTTTATAAACCTAACTGCTACTAGTTTGAAGAACCCCGTACTGAAGATAGGTAGTCCCAAAGGCAACCTTGACAGGAAGTTCAGAAGAACTCATTATTTCTAAGTGATATCAGTACCAATATATATATATCAGATCGATTTTAGCACAAACAAAGCGTGATGAGGTAGATAATAGATAGACAAAGCTAAAGATAAATTTTATAAATTAACCAAAATCTATTTATTATCATATGGATTTTATAGTTATATTTTTATATTTTTTATCCCGTGCAAAACAAACATCGTTGTTACAATAACAATTCCGCTCCAATTGTAACGTCCCCGCACTAATATGTATTATAACGTATTGTTACACAAATCCTATTATTTTGAGAATGCTCCACAAATGACCTGCGCGAGCGATGAGCGTAACATAAATATATATACTTATGTCTGAAGGGTTTCCTTGGGTAAGATATATGTCGCTAAAAAACAATTTTATTAGGTGTTAGCAAACATATGTACACATAGATCTCCTCTTTAAACCTAGGCTTTTGAAATAAACAGGAAATCGCCCGATTGGCTAACTCTCAATATCGTATCGAATATCCAGTTCATTACCTGTTACATGATTGATGCCGATACTGAGAATTAATTTGCTTTTATATATTTTACATGTATCGTACATTTTAAACATTTGTATGAACCATGAAATATATCAAAAATGATAATACTATCATCTATAGGATATAAGTTATAGTGCGATATTTTGCGAATAATAACGGATTTACTATTAGTTTGGTATTACTATACATATGAACTTTATGATGGCACCGAAAAAACGTTGATCTTTTAGAATTTCTTATGTTTGTAGAAATTCGGTGTCATAGTGAGTACTTGAAAATCCTATTGGAGCCACTAGTGGAACCCATTAGTGGAACCAACAGACCGTAAGGAAAAATACTTGTGTTGAAGCTGTAAACACAAGTGACACCTTTTTTTAGTAGGAGATCTTAGGTCCCGTATTCTAAGGGGACCTTGCATTTTTGAGACAAAGCAAACCGCTTGGAACAGGTTGATCTGAGCTGATTTAGCCGAGTTGCCACGAGGTTCCCCCCAGCAGGTGGGCAGGGGGAGGGGGGGAAAAGTGCGTCCGGCGCGCCTCACTCTAAGCTTTATATCTGCATATATCTAGCAACTATATCAAGTTTGGTATTGTTTTCGTATAATTAGAGGATGACGAATTCATTTTTGTAACTAAATTTTCACTCACCTGTACAGAAAATTAGAGAAATAAAAGAAAATAAAAAAAATTACTCGTATTTTTTTTTCGAAAATCGTCTACAGAATTATAACTTTGAGGATTATCTCCAGAGAAAAAATACATATGAATAGGTCAGTTATCGTTCTATATAGAATAGTAAACTTGTCAAACATTTTTCGTTTAATAACTCTGTTAAAAAAATATTTTTTGTCGCGCGGCGTACTGGCATTGTAGGAGCGGTGCGCGATTTTAGAATTTTTAAGTATGTTTAGATGATTTCTGATAAGTTGTTATTCTTATGGTTTTAGATAACATTAATTAATTACTTCTGGACACGTGATATATAAACAAATATAAATTAAATATATAAATAAACATGTTGGGAAAACTTTCGCCAGTAGAATTATTATAATTGTGATAAAATTAACATAGCTAGCATGTTTGACAAAAAATGCAGGTTAAAATAAGATATTTGTTTGCAATTGTTACTACATGCACATAGATTCGTGCATTTTAGTTTTTTTAACGCAGTTGCACCTCCCTGCGCATTTTGTTTTGCAGCGGCAACGAATAAGCTCTAAACAAGCAGCAGCCGCCGCAGGTAGGCTTGTCCATATGGGCTCCCAATAACCATTTTGTTTAGACCAGCCCCAGTCAGCAGGACAAGGTAGCTGTTGCTGAGGGGCTATAATCTGTCCCCAAACATAGCCTCCTTGGTTAACTGCACGGAGAATATGTTTACGTAGCCCATCTTCCGTTGGAGGCAGATTCTCTAACTGGAGATTTCTTTGTGTAAAAAGAACTTTTCGGCATTCATTTACACTCGTACTTGTACCTGATCTAAAATCAGTAACAAAATGAATAAAGTTAAAATAATGTCTAGGGACCATTCACATCTCGTAATTCAAATCTGTTCAGGCTTAACATTGTCAGACTCTTACTTGTCATAGAAGAAAACATCATTTTTTTCCAATATTGGCAACGCCTGCTCAATATTGCCTTGTTTGCCGTATTAAGATCCCTCCGTTACAGCAGGATATGCGCTCCAAGCTTGAAATACGCTTTTTTCCCCTTTCCACACAAAAAAGAAACAGTATCGCAACCTGAAAAGCGTTAAAGAATGGCAAGACTTCTGTTCTTTCTGGTCCTATAAAATAAATTATATATCTATGCTTTACAAATAAACTCAGACGACCTGTCTCGTAATGCGGTGACATATTTATTTTATTTATAATTAATGGAGTAAGTTACCTAAGAAAGCTGCAGTAGCATGGCACGAGAGGAACTGGTGATTATTTCCTGTGCCAATATGTACCCATAACTCCTGGAGCTCCAGCAATTGTGATATACATGCAACTGCGAAAACAACAACATTAGTATACAGTTAGAGAATCTGCCTCCAACGGAAGATGGGCTACGTAAACATATTTTCCGTGCAGTTAACCAAGGAGGCTATGTTTGGGGACAGATTATAGCCCCTCAGCAACAGCTACCTTGCCCTGCTGAATGGGGGTGGTCTAAACAAAATGGTTTTTTCGATGCCGCTGCAAAACAAAATGGGCAGGGAGGTGCAACTGCGTTAAAAAAAACTAAAATGTACGAATCTATGTGCATGTATTGACAATTGCGATATATAAATATCTTATTTTAACCCGCATTTTTTGTCAAACATGCTAGCTAATAATATATATAATAACTCTACTGGCGAAAGTTTTCCCAATGTTTATTTATATATTTAATTTACATTTGTATATATATCACGTGTCCAGAAGTAATTAATTAATGTTATCTACAACCATAAGAATAATAACTTATCAGAAATCATCTTAACATACTTAAATATAAGCTGCACACCGTTCCTACAATGCCAGTACGCCACGCGACACAAAATATTTTTTTTACCAGAGTTATTAAACGAAAAATGTTTGACAAGTTTACTATTCTATATAGAACAATAACTGACCTATTCACAGGTATTTTTTCTCTGGAGATAATCCTCATAGTTATAATTCTGTAGACGATTTTCGAAAAGAAAGACGAGTAATTTTTTTAATTTTTTTTTTTTCTCTAATTTTCTGTATAGGTGAGTGAAAATTTAGTTACAGAAATGAATTCGCCATCCTCGAATTATACGAAAAAAACACCAAACTTGATATAGTTGCTATATGTATGCAGATATAAAGCTTAGAGTGAGGCGCGCCGGACGCACTTCCCCCCCCCCTCCCCGTGCCCACCTGCTGGGGGGAACCTCGTAGTAAATGAGCTCAGATCACCCCCAGGAACACCTGTTCCAAGCGGTTTGCTTTGTCTCAAAAATGCAAAGTGGAGGACCTAAGATCTCCTACTATTTCTTTAAAAAAAAAACCACAGAGCGGATAATTTCGGTTAATTTCTAATACGGTTTTGGGCTTTTTCCTATTTTATTGCTGACAACACTGATTTGCCACTATCTTGACGGTGACACTTACAGTCCCAAACGAAACCCAGTTATGCTTAGCAAAATATCAACATTATCTGTCCAATGATGCTTACGAGCTCTAAAGCGTACCTGCTAATGATGTTAACACTTAGGCAACTGATAAACACACAACTGCCTTAGTCTTTCGTTCTGTTCGACAACGGTTTAATTTATAAACTGTAAAACTAGCAGTTGCCAGATCGCCTCGTGCTCATCAGACGAGACTATTTGACGAACAGCAGCTTTCACTATAGAGTCGAAGGCACCCTCTCTTTCCCTCGTCCTATACAAGCACGAGTCCCACAAGCGTCCTTGCTTTTGCCACTAAAAGTGGCCGTTTTTAGCAGAAATGTCTACTACAACTCACAAATATTATTTAGCAACTTTATAAAACCTTCTAAAACTAGCTTATGACTAATTTTATATTTCCAACATTTCGATTTTAGAAATTCGTTATCTACGAAAAGAAAATTGAGAATATCTAATGGCGTATATCTAATATGCCCCTTAAGACATAAGAATCCCACGCCGATAACCAAATTTAGGGCGGGTGAAGCCGCTGGCAAAGGCTGGTTTGTACCCGACTGCGCTACAAGTAGGGTTATGTTTTTCAGTTTATGTATATAGCTTTGGCACGCTCTGTAGCCTAAATGACTAAATGGATTTTAACTTGAGATTATTAAAAACTAAATAGAAATTAAAACATACTAAATATATAACTATAAGCAGACAAGACTCACGGGCCAGACGGCCGAGACGTGTTACATACAATACACAAACGTTATTCGATATACGAGCAAGCCAGTCTCGTTTACATATACTTAATATTAAATGCTAATATTAAATTTTACCAACTTCTTCTATACTAATATTTTTCTTTCGATTTAATGAAATGATCCTAACATCAAACTAAGTCATTTCACGTTAAAAAAAATTTAGTTCATTTTGACCAAAATGCCTTGACAAAAAAGACCGAATATTTTATAAGTCAGTTTCCTTATGTCTCCTGTGGTTTTGAAATACCCCATAAATACTCTCCCAGTTTAAAAACAATGTTGTTTGTAAAAATAAATTAAAGAATTGTGTTTCATTTTTAGAGAAAACAGTACTTCCTACGTTCTTTCTACAAAAATATGTATGTAAGTCAAATCTTGTACGTAAATGGTAACAGTACATAGTTAACGTCGCATCTGTTGTATTATTCTTTATCAACTATGTCATGGTTATTGATCTGTGGATAGATCATGATGTTTATTTGAAATTTCATATATACTTATAAATTCTAGTTCTCTTATTTAATAGATCAATGCAAAAAAAAACAACTAATAGGAAACTAACGTCAACAAAAATCAGTACGTCAACAAAGAGCAGTTATCAGTTACACTTACAGCTTGACAAACTATAACTTGTTTAACAAAATTACTATACGTACTTAACTTTAACTTACTGAAAGTACCATAACACAATACAAAAACAAAACCTATGGAGCCACTGTCTTTGCTCTTAACCCTCTAAACAATCTTAATTTTCAATTCACTCTGCTTGCCGTTAGCTAGTTACTTTTGCTGCTAAAGCTAATCGACGAAAGTTATTAGGGATGGGTCGTCTAGCTAACGGCTTGGAAACATTGTACATCTAAGATTAGCAGCTAAGGAGGTTCACTCAGTTGACACCCCTAGCAATCAATAACGACGTCTGCCGATTATACCCGAACGCATCCCTCGAACAATATTCACGTGCAATCGTTACTTACTCGCAAACGGGCTACACATCTTTTTTTAACAAATTATTACTTTGTAAATCTCTAGATTTACGAACTATGGGATACTAGCTGAACTGGCAGATGTTGTTCTGCCCTTTCCATTGCTGCCATCCCCCCTTCCGCATCGCTCGCCCACGTGATTACATAGTTTTTGCTTATAGAGTTCTTTCTGTCTTTTTTCCCTTTCCCTCGGCTCCTAAGGCTCGTAGCGTGGTTTTAGCATATAACCTTTCCTGAGAATTGGGCTATCAAATGCAAAAAGACTCTTGAGTTTTATTATATTACTAGTTGCCCGCCCCGGCTTGGCACGAGTGGTGTATCGAATGAAAAAAATAAACAGAATCTTCCGTTTACAGTACGAATATATAATGAAACACAATTACAAATAAATTATTTTACCATACTTTATTGTAATGCCATGTTTTTCGTTTTTCCTTCCGGATAGAAAACAAATAGCTCCAATGGTTAGCCGACTCTCGATAGCTGAACCCGCGAACGTTGTTTCGCTTCAGCCCATTCTCCCTTTTCCCTCTCCCCTACTTTCCTCCCTCTTCCCCTATTCCAAGCTCTATTTACTTCGAAAACATAAACTGCTGCTAATTCTAAGAATTTACATAGATTAATAACTTTACCAAAGTGCAATCTATTGTGTCCATGTATTATGAAAGGGTGGTACTAATTTGAAAACCTTCCACGCCATGTGCACAACAACTTATCAAAATTTCTTTACAATTAGAGCGCATACAAACACTGTCCTGACAATATTGAACACAGCTAAAAAGAATATTCAAATGAACTGGTATCCTGAATTTACAGAATGTAGACTCAGGAATACATTTTTTTAAAATAATAAATAGTTATTACCCCTGCCATTTTTGTTTATTGTTATAAAAAAAAAATCCAATTGTTTTGTAAAAATCTACACGGCATACACGCGGAGTGTGTAACGTCTTAGTTGTCAATATGCATAATTTAGAAGTTATAGTACATAGTAGACTGCTTATATCGTAAACACAAAGTTAGGTTAAAGCTTGTCACATACGAGGCATATAATATACTATTTAATCTGCGAGCGTTGCATATCAATATTTATAGCATCTGCGAGGTACCACTACACACGGGACTTATGCGAAGTATGTGATAGTAAATGAAAACCGAACATTCAGTTTCCAGGTCCGTCTTAGCTCGGTGGTGCAAGGGAAAAATTATGACTTACGACTTTATTCGTATGCGCTAGGTCTTTTTATAAAATAATATTTTCTGTGCCTTTATATAACAAGAACATTGATCGCTCCAGTTCAGTCTTTGGCACGTTATATCTCTCAGTTGCGATATATAAGTTTGTACTCGTATGTTCCAATTATATCCTCAAATATTTCATTTTTACGCGTGTGCCCATATTAAAAACTTTAGAAATCATATGAACAAAACACTTAATTTTTTCTTAATTTTCTCTGTATAATCAAGGAGTTGTCATAGAAATCCCACACTCATCAACCGAATTTAACACAAGTGGAGCGGGCGAAATATTCAATGAAAATCATAATTCCATAATCGTAGAATCCTTATATAATAACAAAAAAACTGCTACAAAATCATCTTAAAATTGACTTTCATCAAAAAACTGAAACGAAGTATAAGTAGTTGACTGCCCTTAAAAATAGTTGATAAATTTATTCGTTACCTGGATGGTGATTCGGAGATGGTATATGTATAATTAACATACACTTTTGTATATTTTTTTGCCATTCAAAACATCAGTAGGTATATTAATTTAAAGTAACTTATAATAAACCTATTCTACAAAGAAGTGAGAAAAACTACAAACAATTAGATACTTATGTTGTAAGTACGTGCTAATAACACAGATAACAACAGTGATAGTGGCTGAGAAAATTGCAAACAAACAAAAATACATACGGAGAAACCTGCCTTTTTTGATGATTGATATTAGATAATAATACATGTCACGTCCCCCCGGCTAATAATGTAGGACCTGTATGTGTTATGTGCAAAAGAACTGAACCTTTTTTTAAAAACAGTTATGAGTAAAAAGTAAAATAATTAATAATACACCCGCGCGTTTAAAAAAACACAAAACCTTCTTTTTTGACATTGTTTAAAAATAAATGGTAATTATTGGCATGTCCGCGCGGTCAATTAATTCTTCCCTTTATTTATTTGCGAAAAACTGATACAGCAGACGCAGATGTTGTAAGTTGAAATATATATTATCCGCCCCGTGTGTGCATGTCCATTGATTATATGGAGAGCGATATTGGCAGATATCCGGCGTCGCTGCAGTGTAATATATATTTTTGATAGTACCTGCCTCGTATGTGACAACCTTAAAGATAATAAAAACGGCAACGATTAGAAATTATCAGTAGAATTAAGGAAGGGATCATCTACGTAGGTATACCTGTAACATGTAGGTAGCCAAAATTTATGATATCATCGAAAAATTAATTTAGTTCAAAATGGTAGCATATGAAAATGGCCGACCTACACTAGTGGTGTTACCTGAGTTATCAAGTCTTCATTAATTTCCCTGGCCGCAGTTCATCTCACGTAAATGAAGGCAATTTTCTCAAAGGGTCTCGGAAGGAAACCATATCTAGAGTTAAATTAAAACCTGTTAAAAAGATTTTCGTAAAAAAATAAGGAAAAATTCAAACCGTATTTGTGTTTTTTTTTATTTAACAGTTGGTTAACGACTTTGAGGCTGTTTAATAGATTATAATATTAAGATGGCTAAAATATTTACCGATTCTTTTTTTCAATTTTAATCTATTTATGAAAAAATAATATTGTAAGACAAGACAATTTGACGATGGAAAAGATTATAGATTAGACAGTTTATATAATTAGTTTTATTTATATTAACATTTATGTTTAGAATAGGTTCTACAAAGTATTTACTTGTAGATATGCCATTAATAATAATAAAGTTGCAAATTGAGAAAATATACTTAGGTAACAGACAAACAGAGTTACTTTCACATTTATAATATTAGTAAGGATGAATCAAACTAATGTTTGTGTGTTATTTTATTGGTTACCTTAGCCGCTGTTTCTCCCTATTACCAGTACCAGACTCACTCTCCCCATAGAAGAAGAGAAATAGAGAACTTGTCGAGCTAGTGGACAAGCAAACAAGGCCTCTGACTTGACTAAACGACTGCTGTCACGTGATAAGAGCCAGGAACAGGACTTAACAGACAGGACCAACTGTTTGTTTAATTTGATTTCCGAAATATGGAAAATCTAAGAAAAGTATGCCACAAGGTGATCAGCCATCAAATGATTGACCACGTCTGACGTTGTTTATCTTTGCGTATTGTTACCGTGGGCAATGACGACGCTCGCTCGTAAATAAACAGTTCAACAATTTCATAGCCTATAGAGTGCTCATAAAATTACCGTAGGCTTTTTTATGAATTACTTATCATTGCATTATTGAAGGCATCAAGTCAAAATTCATTATCAAATACTAATATCTACAGACCCTTAGAGCTTTATAAAAAGCTTCTAAATGAACGCAATAAAAACTGCAGCCATTGGCATATCTTGATATTTCCGAAACAAATCAATTTAGGGACTGTTGAAGAGGATATGGTTCGTATAGTATAGGTACTTATGTGTATTTGTATCAGTTATCTGGTACCCGTAGTTCAAACCTTGCTAAGTTTGGGACCAGATGGATCGATGCGGAATGTCCAGAAATATTTATTGTAATAAAGGTTAACGCACACTAAACAAATTTGTTATGCCTAATTGTGCCTAGCATCGAGTAAATCATATTTTCTTTCTGTCTTTCTTTATAACCAAACCCCGAAAAATGTACCAGGAAGTATATAAATAAACTATTGACTATTTTGCCTTTGAAAGTCCAAACCGTAATAACAAGCTATAAATTCGGTCGTAAACTCGTGTACTTATTAGAAGTTTACCATTTGATAAGCTTCTTAGTATTTACACAATTATGTTTACTTACAATATTTGATTATGTATCTACATGTTTACGGACTGACGGGCGCCCATTTAATCATCAACAGATCTTTTTACGTACACCTTTTTTTCATACTATCAATTTAAAACATTTTGTAAACAAAATTGTAACCAAAAAACAGTTAAACAGTAATTTAGCCTTAAAATACGAAAGGTGATTTTTTTATAGTCTATCGTAGTGTATGTAGATCACAGTTTGTTAGATTATGCCTATGCATGCGTTGAATACGCCTTAAAATGCAGTATTTTTCTCTTAGATGCAAACTTTGCCAGTTGTTTACTTTTAAAGGAGAAGAACATAGGCCATTTTGGACTAGAAAAACAACCAGTATCATATTATAGTACAAAATAATTGAGATATTGATGATTGAGCTCTATTACATTATGATAAAAGTTAGGGGAAAATATTTGATTGTAAGAACCAACTTAATGAGTACGTGAGAGTGCCAGTTAGTATTAACTTTCCAGTTTCTAACTTTAACATATTTCTTTTTTTTTTTTTGAGGTCGTGCAGTTTATTAACGAATAAGAAAACAGAACGTCTTAGTATAATTAAATGTAACTAATGTACAATGAAACTGAGGCAAAGCCGCAGGTACAAACTACTCGTACCTATAGATTATGCCCATTAATGGTGGGAGATATCGAAAGCGGCATGTTTGATGTTTCGTAATGCATAAAACTTGAGCGTTTGTTTGTTTGCATTATCGATAGCTCTCGCCGGGTAGGTGTTGATTGTTAATTAAGTAAGAGACACACTGGAGCCTGGATTAAGTTTACGAACACAAAAATTCTAAATATCATTAATTATTTTCGAACTTCTGTAAATGGTATAAATATATAAAATATATTATATCATAAATGATTTTCTGCTATTGTTTTCTTAAAGTTTATATAGTTACTAAACCAAATGTTAAAAGAGTTCAGTTGCTTAAGGGTAAAGGCATACTCAAACGAGTTTGCAAAAATTTGATTAATTTTGTTAAAATCCTGATTACTTTTTGATGTGAAAATGTATATATGTTATAGTTCAAATCTTAATTAAGTGGATTTAATAATATTATAATAATTTGCCGATTAGAACAGTTAGAAAAAAAAACTGAGCATCTATTTTTGGGCTTTAATTCTAATTGCTATGAAAATTAAGAGATTACTCTTTTTTCTCTTCTCTTGATTCTTATTTCATAAAATATATATTTTCATAGCTTAGTGAATCCGCTAATTTTATAGTCCTAAATAAGTAATTGAATTTGATACCGACAAAAAACCAAGAAAATCGAGATTTTCAACGTGCGGTCACGTGCTACCGCCTTACGTACTGTGTCTCCTCGTATGCTTCAAAAGTTTAATATGTCTTTGTACACTGGTTGAAATGGCACGCTTTTGCTAGGGTATGCCATGGCCTTTACTATGTACAACCTTTTATGCAATGAATTAGTTTTTGGGGATCCTTTGTTTATATATAGAGCAGTTAAGCTATAATGTTTAGACGCCGTAAGCAAACGTTACGTTACAGATAAAATACTAGTTACTACGACACGTGAAATACGCGGCAAGGGCTGTTCCAGTCAGTGACTCACTGATCTCCAGCCCATGCACAGCAATGTTTGTAACTGCAGTGATAAACGTGGTGTCATCTCTAGTGCGTTATATCCTTTTTGCCATGCACAGCTAGTACAATAAACATCTGGCAAGATTTTCTAGGTGCTTCATTTACTTTTAAAATTAATAGCAAATATTTTATTGGTAAAAGAGTACCAATAATAACTGTATTTTTCCAGCAGTGAGCGGAGACCTTTACTTGTTTGCAAACGACTTACGACATCGTAACTAACACATCTAAAGACCTAGAACAACAACTGAACAACGAAGTATTACAATTTCAAAAGTGATTTA
Organism: Apoda limacodes; assembly: GCA_946406115.1. Lineage (NCBI taxonomy): Eukaryota > Metazoa > Arthropoda > Insecta > Lepidoptera > Limacodidae > Apoda > Apoda limacodes. The sequence continues at coordinate 49,211,369 of OX291540.1, forward strand.
CATAAAATGGTCTTGTTCTGAACATCTCAAAATTCGTTTGTATGAAACAGGCTGCGATGCGCAGCGAATCGTATCCTCTTAACATTACCCATTTGTTACTACTTGAAATAATAATAATTTACCATAAATAAATAAGTAAGTATGAGTATGTACCTAGAATGCCTTGATCATTGCTATTACCTATACTGTGCTATAACTTTTTGTATTTGGGTAAAAAGGGTGCGTACTTTATTGCCTTTGCGGAATTAATATTAGAAGCTATTCAGTAAATCTTACGACTTATTTAAACTAAAGTTCTAACAAAATTCATTGTTACACAAAGTAATAAAAGAACCGACAGGTAATTAAAGGGTTTTATTGCAGTAGAGATGGTTACTTTCAAATTCCCGTAACGCATCTTGTTTTGCAATAACCAAGGCGTTATGATGGCTTGTTGTAAATCTTTTATTTATTTAGTAAACAAACCAAATATTCTGTTTCATTATTATGAATTAAAAATTAAAAGAACGTGTTTACGAATTTTGGATGTGATAAAGATAACTTTATAGAATAAAGGTTATTTTTTTATTCGAACTTCTATATTTCGCACTTGTATGTCCAGCAAACGTACCACACAAAATTTGTTTTCTTTTTATCTGTAGACTGTATGAGAATATACCCTTTGCGTCTTCTAGTAGATTGTTCTAAAAACACTAAGTGAAGCAATCATGTACAGAAAAAAAATGTTTTGTAAATACGAAACTAAGAGCTCTTTGAAGTGTGAAAGTTCACTTTTTATATATAAATATTGTGTTTTTTTTTTAATTAGTATAGTTATTTATCAGTTACAGTATTTTTAAGGAGTTTCGACTTTATCTTGCGCTTGGAGGGGCGGAGGTTCGAGCCCTGCGTGTCCAATAAGGCTTCTTATAAATTTCTAAAGACCTTATATTGATTATAAACACAACTACTGACTTCACAGAAAAGGAAAACATTGTGAGGAAATCAGCATACGTCAAAAAAAGTGTGGACCATAGCCTAAATTGCCCTTGTCATAAGGGTAAACCGTGCCCCAACAGTGGGAATGTCTGAAACTAGTACGAAAGAAAGGCCAGCTCATTAGACAAGGAGACTAAAAACTAATAATTAACTAAAATATGCTTAGAAGCTAAGGGATGAGGGAAGAAATTTATCCATATAAATATATATAGACAACTTAATATAAATAGTAAAATGAAGTAAGTGCCTACATATAAAACAAATTAAATAACAACCCTGGTGTGTCCCAACTTTAGGGATTCAAAAAGGCTTTTAGCACCTTTGATGTAGAATTAATACGCGTGTAGTTTTGTACTGATGTGTGAACGACTTTGCTAAATTTCTTTTTTCTTCGACACCATTTTGAATTTTATGGGTGTAACAAGAGATTGATTCAAACTGTTACGTTCATGTAGATGTTAAAGTACCTAGTTCATCAAAAACCTGCGACCGCGACATCGCGCGTGTGGAATTTTTACATTTAAATACTTGGGTACATTGAAATAGTACTTCGATCTTTTGTCGTCAATTTCATTTCTGCGAAATATGAATAAGATTTTTTTATTTTAGAAATTTTCTGGACCAGTTTTGATGACACAAAATGCAATATTAATAGCATTTCTTATAAAAAAAATATGTTTAAGTGCGAGTTAGGTACCTACGAGATTATGCGCAATTTTTTTTAATATTCCAGGGTTCTTAAAGAGAAAAACTAATCAATTTCAAAACTATTTCATTTTTTCTGTAGAATAGGTTCAAAAATATTTACCAGTGTAGAATATTTTAGATTTTTCGACTTGCAAAGGTAAAAGAAAAAAATATTAGGTAATTCGACTAGGCACTAAAGTCAACATAGCTCACACAATAAGCAAGCTGAAGTGGCAGAGAGCTCGTCATATCTGTCGCAGAACCGAAGGCGGTTGGGGCTGACGTGTTTTTGAGCGAAGACCACGGCTCAGTAAACGCAGACTGGGTTCGCCCCCTGCTGCGGTCAAGAGGACCGGTCACCTGAAGGCAGCCGGAAGTGGCTGGATGAGAAAGGCGGAAGTATGTTCTACCTGCAATTGTACAAATTTCAAGAAGACAAAATTCGTAGTTTAGCTGAAAAAAACTTGTGACACACAGACAGACAGACACCTAAGTCTTACCGTTCCTTTTTACCATTTTGGTACCCAATAAGAAGGGTGCACGATATTCTATACTTCTGACTATATATTTCTATAAAACTTAAAAACAGATAAGGTTTCCGTTTTAAGTTTTTAATTTTTGATTATTATTCTACTGGAACTAAAAAAATAAAAACCGGCCAAGTTCGTGTCATGCGTCGTTGTTTTGAATTGGCAACTAAACACCTTCGTCAATACCTTGGGTAAGACCATGACAGACAGACACGCGATAGAAGCTGAGTAAAAGTAAATTAACTTTCTCAGCCGTTATACGCCGCACTGCAAGAGTATTGGTCTCTCCTTAAAAAAGGAACCTTAGGCCATAGATTTGAAACTTTAAAGCATCAACAAGTCGATAGCAACTTTACAAAATAATAATCTCTAGCAATCAGGCGCACTTCCAACTTGATGGGTACGTCAATAAACAGAACTGTCGAAATTGGGGGACCGAAAACCCACGAATGATCCATCAGCAACCTATGCAGCCTCCCCGTGTAACCGTGTGGTGTGTGCGGCTGAAACAATGCAGTTATTGCAGACATAATTTCCAAGACGAGTTATCTCGCGGCAAGGAGAAGTCAACTGGCCACCAAGATTGTGCGATCTGACACTTCTGGACTTTTTTCTTTGGGGTTTTCTGAAGGGTAAAATCTATGCAAGAAATCCACAGACAATTCCTGAATCCTGAATTTCTGAGAACCAAAATTGTGCTGTTATTGACGATATTCAACCACTTATTGTGGTTATTTCAAAAGGTCATCGAAAATTTCATAAAAAGGGTGAACGTTTGCCAGCAACGGCGAGGAGAGACAAATCATTGTCGGTTCCAAAAGAACCTATGTGTCCATATTTAAAGTTGAAAATAAAATACTCTCAACATACAAATGCAATATATGTTTCGTTAAAAAATTAAATTTCAAGTAAGTTTTGCGACATAATTTATTTTTACAAAAATTTAAATCGGTATGCAAATAGAGACAAACAAAAAAATGTGCCGAAAATCAACACTTTATTGTCAATTTTGTGTAAAGAGAAAAGGGAAAATCATTTTTATCGCATTAAAAATAGTGATTTTTCACAAAACCAATCGCTATATAGATACACACATGTACCAAATAACGCTCAATTTCTAACAAATTTTCAAAGGCCATTTTATTATTCAGACTTGGAAAGTATATCTATTCATAGCAAAATTTCAGTTTGCTCCCCATCTTGTTACCAAACTTCTCAGAGATTTTAACAACATTTCTATGAATAGTGTGACGCAAACGTCAGCTAGCGTTATTCCGTGTTTGTGTAATTTAGAAACTCGTACGTAAGTCCGTGAGAACGTACGCGCTACGTGTTCACGGAAACTACGTAAATATTGACGTATCGAACGACAACGGGCGTGCATTAATACCATTTTCACAAACACCATTGATTTTTTTTTGTTTATCTGGGAAATTCCTCATTTCATGTTTGAAACGCCAGAATCCCTCAAAGTTCCTGTCATATATTATCTATTTTAGAAAAAAAAATACAGAAGGTATCTACTTCCCTAAATATAAGTAGGTAATAAAACGGAGATAAAAATATTTATTTTCCTATCACCTAATCGACTAGAGTATCATTGATAAACATTTCTTAGGAATTATGCTCCATTGCAAATTTTTGATTTATTCTGTGTCGTCGTAAAAATCGAAAAATACAGAATACTAGCATATAGAGACTTCTGCAAGATATATATAACCGATCAAGTAAGGTTTATTTGCTTTAAGGAATTGCGATATGCGGAACCTAGTAGCAAAGTAGATATAGGTAATAATCACTACCTTTTCAATAGTGTAAGCTTTATTTAAAGAAAGCTTATACTTCTTTTTGACATTTACCAATCAAACACTATGAAATTTTGTCTGCAGTCTGCAGTGTGCCATTTTTCTTTAAAATAAAAAAGTTAAAGTTAGTTTGTTTAAGTAGAAATAGTTTCATATAAGCTTATCTTAGGATTATGCAATACTACCGCACACACTAAATGCTCAGTGTTCGATCAGTAATTATTAAAAATAAATAATTAAAGAATTCTTTTGTATGGAGGACGCTACGAAGTGCCGCGGATCGTAAACATAGTATACACGATGATTATACATATACCAATGTCTACGGTACTCTATTCTGGATTGTCTTGAATTTTTTTGTTTTTTTATACCTCTAAAGTGGCAAAGAAGCTTGCAGTCCGCCTGATAGTAAGCGGTTACCATGCCTATGGACGCTTGCAACACCAGGGGTATCATCACGCGTTGCCGACCCTTCAAAAATCTAATAACTTCTTTTTTGAAGAACCCCATACTGTAGTCCTTAAAGAGAACCTTGGTATCCCTGCCATTCCACAATCTAAGCGTTCGCGGGAGGAAGTTTCACAAAACCTTAATTATTACTATTCCTTTGGAGTCCACCGCAGTGGCGTAGAAAACCCAACTTGCATGTGATCAAAGTTTTCCACAGGCCGAAGACCGTTTTGCACAGGCAATGCTGAATCGTTAACCGACCTAAAAACAAACCGGAACTTCATATTTTCGTCCTAAATACACCATTTACGTAACAAAGGTACCGTTTTCTATCGACAATGAATTCCGTAAACAATGGACAGACAAACAAATAGCACAATAAATCGTTTTATTACTTTATGATCCCTTCGGCGGACTTATCCGTTAGAGAAAGTTTCATAGAAAAGGGTAAATTAAAATTTCTTAACGTTTTCACAAAGGGATTTGTAAAAGAATGTTTTGACTCTATTTTACGCTAAAATGTTTTGTTGTTCTTTGAAATACCGCCCTTGGGTACCGTTGGTCATTAAAAGGGGTTTAATGACTTTATTAGTTACAACTGCTAACAACCGGTGTTTATTAGTGGATGAGTAAAAAGCCCGATATTTGGATTTTAGCTTGGAATTTATTATATACATTCCTACATATAATATATTTATAATATACCTACCTGGAAAATATTTAGGAATATCTTGTAATACTAATATTTAATACACTGATGTGTTAAAATAACTAATCACTATATATTTTATGGAACAAAAAGATTGACAAGAGTTTTCATTTACATGAATTATTGAATACGCTTCAATGTCTAGTATCTAGTTTATTTTGCTCGTCAGTGTACAAACAACAATTTTTGGACAATTATCTTAATGTATGTATATTTGGTTTTACATTATCTAGTTTTGTCCTATCGCATATGCCTCTTAACATAGCAAGCAGGGTACGTTGTAGACCATCAGATATTGCAGTCAAAGCAAACACCTATGCAACATCGCAGACTAAGTCGCGGGTAACATCTAGTTTATTACTTAAAGTGTGAATATGTGCTATACTTTAAAAACATTACTAAAAACATTGTGTTATGCATTTACCTATAGGTACACACTTTTTTTTAAAAATTTATAAATGAATTTAATAAACATTTTTAATGTTTGTAATAAAAATAAACTTCATATCAATTTGTTTTATTTAATAAATTTAATAATAAATTATTTTTTGAGATATACAAGTTATATGTAAGTGACAGCCGCTGACCAAATCTATGTTTGACAGTATATCTCAAATTTATTTTTTCTTTTATACCTACATCGTATGTATATTTTAAATATAATTTAAATAAACAATAAATTTTAAAAAGATAAACAGTCTATATATATGGCAAGTTTTTTGCCTGCTCTTCTAAACAGAAAAGTGATTCTAAAAATCTGATTATATGATATTAAATATATGCATATACCATTTAGCCCATTCTCAGCGGCCTTTGCATACTTATTTTATCTATGATCTTGTGTTGATGCATATTTACGGATCTACGAAATTTAATAAATAATGAAATAAAACTCAAAGTACGGATCAAATAGCCATCTTTTCTATTTCAAAATACATAATTCTGAGTAATCGATAACATAATCTTATACTACTGATCATTTTGCAACAGTACCTTCCTGATTTTTTAAATGTTTACGTTTATAACAGCAATATTTGACATAATTGACAATTTTATTTTATTATCGTCGATAATGTTATTAAATTCTGATATCGATAACTTATGAATGTATAATCATAATTGTATGCTTATTTTAAACTTAATATAAAAATACTGAAATCAATTTTTGATTTATTTATTTATTATCGACATATTTGCATGCATATTCTAATAAGCATTTTATGCTGCAGATAATCCTGTCTTACAAGCGGTTAGCTACCGCTAGTCATTACAAACAGATGAGTAAAATTGTGTTCCCTATCCTTTATTTTGCAAAAAAAACATTGTATATTCTGTCATAACTTATAACTTAGTCTAAGCCCTTTTGTTTTTCTAATTTTGATTATAAATTTATTAAAAAGATAAATAGCTACCTATACGTAAGTTAGTTTTTAGCTGCCTGCTCTTTTGAAAAGAAAAATCATAACCACTAGGTGTTAAAGTAAAGACTAGTAGAGTCTATAAAAATAATAGTTACATTGACATTTTAAAGTACTCTTTAATAATTTAATAGGTACTTAGGTTAGTACGTTAGTTAAATTCAAATTGGTAGGTCCGGAAATTTACCTATTTACTTACCTAATAACGGATCTTGAAAAACACTGCGCGAGAGGGTTGTCAATCGCCAGTCTACCATTTTTTTTTAAGTACTCGGTAAAAAAAATCATATTTATTTATGGTAACACTTTTCAAAATAGCTGCGTACACTTAAAACCGTTAAAAGTCGACCGACACCGTAACTAGGGTTGTCGCTAAATTTCCTGTCGCTTCAAACCTGCAATTTCCTTCAAAATTTATTGGCGAAAGTAATTAAGGGCGGTCCGGGCGTGAGGCGACTTCTAAATTACTTGTCACTCGTTTCACACACAACTTATTTATAAGTCCCATAAACAAAATATGGATGGTTTTTAGACATCGTTAACCAACTCTATTCAGATATAAACAGCTAAAATAAAATAAAATTATTGCGAACTTACTAGATTATATTCAAAATATTTTTTTAAGAAAAGAGTTTCATTATTGTGATTTTTTTTAGATTTTTGGAATAGATGGTTAAAACATCAATGTTTTAAAAAGTTAGATGTAAAACACAATTTTGAATGATCTCTCCTACATTTCTTTCCTTATTTTTTTAAAAACTGTAAACTAGCCGTTTTAGTGCTATTCCGGAACAGTTGGGCCAGTTGCTGTGTTGAAACCGTGTTCATTTATACGGCTCCATACCATATATAGATGTTAGGATATAATGGGCCTGAACTGAAAAGGGAGAGAGAATCAAGAAAATTGATGAAGAAAATAATGATATTTAACTTAAATACTAAAATATATTTAAATACTTTCTAAATTTTTACCGTGGCATGAAGTTATTTTTTCTACTGTGACATAACGCTTTTCACTGGTTTAGAAATGGATCAAAATGGCATTACTTTTGAGTAGTCGACCTAACGCGACAACTAGCACGACAGATAAGATAGACCTTAATTAAACTAAGTAGGTATTACTCGTTTGCAAAAAACATGGTCTGCCTGTGTTTATACTAGGCGGAGGGTCTACCTACTTCTTCATATTCGTACACAACATTCAAAATCGCCTTATTATATACCAACCTACATACAAACATGTTTCTTTTTACCACCAAAGTCGTATAAATAGTTTGGCATAATCTCTAGTTCCATTTTCAAAAACAATAGATGTTTTTATTTTCTCAAACTTGCCAGTAACAAACAATTTTAAAAATAAAATCGTTCTGTATTTGCAAAGAGTAAGGTTCATTTTTAAAATGATTTTTATATTTCGAATTGCAAATAGAATTGCGATGGTGCGAAGCACCGTGTGTTCTCGCAGGAACAACAGCTGGGAACACTAAAAAACTTTATTTGATTTTAGACTTTATTGGTATAGAAATAAGGTCGCTTTACGATTAAGGTATAATAGTTTAGTTATGTAATACGAGACTGTGGCGCTAGTATAGGCGGAAGTTCCCAAGATTTAAAAAAAAAAGGCGCCATTATAAAAAAAAAAACGTTGGCGCGGTTTTGTAAATTAGATTTGCGTAAGTTTTTTAATATTAACTATAAATTTGATATTATTAACGTTGACAAAGTGATAAAGCATGAATAATTTGTTTTTTGTTATTGTTTGTTATAGATTTGGAACATATAATTGATAACTATGAGTAGAATTAAGTGTTGTATAAAAAACTGTGACTCCAATGGTCAAACTAAAAATATTTATCTTCATGCTTTTCCTTCGGTGGGATATAAACGAATTCTTTGGTTAAAAAACATAGGTGATAATAATTTATATTCATATAATGCAAAACTACTACATACCAAAAAAGTATGTAGCAAACATTTTGAAGAAAAATTCTACGAAAATGGAAAACTTAATTATGTTTACGCAAGACGGAAGGATATCCAAAAAATCAACCAGAAAGTAAGTTACCTAATATAATCCAATAGGTTACTATTTCTTACGGCAACTAAAGAAGTTTGTTATAGCAAGCTATAGATGCAGCTATGGTTTGTTCGTGAAATTCGGTTATAGTTACTCCGCGGATTTTTTTTTTAATTTAAGTAGCCCTAAAAGTAGCCTTTTTTCTTCTCCATATCTTCAAGGACGTCTGCTCCATTGCGGCAGGATTGAGTAACTAATGTTTTAGTCATTCTCGAGGACACTTTTTAATTTTCCAAGATGAAAAATAGTCTACGTCCTTCCCCGGCTCTTAGGTTATCTCTATACCAAATTTCATCTAAATCGGCTCGGTTGAAGTGTGGTTGAGTAACAAACAACCAAACATCTTAACTTTCCCATATATAATAATAATGTGCTCCACCCGCCCTAAATTTGGTTATCGGCCTTAGATTCTTACGCCAACTTCTTAATTATACCTACGAATGAAGTTTGCTATACCAAGCTAAAGTTCGTTTAGGCTCGGTTATAATTATTCCCGAGACAGACATACAGAGTTACTTTGGCATTTATAATATCAGTATATATATGGAAGTATGGATATATTTTGGCATATTAATATATATTATAGCTACGTGTTTAATGTGCTTGATGACCGATATCTCTATTACATAATATATTGCTGTTTTTGAAGATATCCTTATAAAATTATAACTTTTGGATAAAGTTTTGCCGTAGTAGTAGTAGAAAATTTATCCAAAAGTAATAATTTTAAAAAGAAATCTTCAAAAATAGCAATATATTATGTAATGGAGATATCGGTATAAGTTATCTATTAAGCTATAAGGACGAATAATAAGCAGACCCTTATTCTTATGGTTTCCCAATGTCTGTATGTCACTTCGTCCGTTTGTATGGAAACACTAATTTTATTTAGAGACAATTATTAATGACCACAGTGTTGAAATGTCATTGTTCTGTGTCCATAGAATATTTTGCCTTAAAACAGTCATGAAAAAATTGCTTTCTGTGTTCCACATGATATGTGTTTATCAGTAAAATTCTGTAGATTTATAACTAAAATATTTTAAGATTTTTACGTCATAATTATAAACTTAAAACAGTTGTTCACAGTCCGTACAGCCTCCAGAAATAATAATAGTATAAAATAGTATATAACCAATATATAGCCAATAATGACTGCCCCAAATATCCGTATACCATACAGTACTGGTCGCAACCAGAGTCGAGACAACTTTATAATAACATAATTAGCGGGCCCTTACCGGAAATCGAACCCGAACTTCGACAGTCGCCTGTTCTACCACTGCAATGCGCCACTCGGTCCTCTACTCCACTATTAAATTAAGGCTACGTTTTGCACAAGGTAGAATGCAAGTGGTTTTGGGTCAAAATATTTTTACTGACTTACTCATAATATTTTTCCACCTATATTTGCAGACGGGTTTTCTTACAGCTTTTTGGTTTTGCAATTTTGCCCTGTGTCAATTTTGTTCAGCCTGATATTAAGTAACTAATCTAGTCTAATAAGTAACTTTGTAATTCGGCGAAAATGAAGATCCTTGTCCACATTGGTTGCCATAGTTTTTTGTGGCCGGGTGGCAGCTCTTCAGAGGCTTGGAGATATATCTCGAGGGCACAGATTTTGGAATCTGCTGAGGATCATAGTATAACTGAAATGTTAGTTGATTTACAGGCGAAGTATATAGGCGAAGTATATATATAGATAGTCGTAAAAATATTATACCCACTGTAAAAAATCGTATCTGTACAAAAATACCCTGTACGTAGTAAATAAAATTAGCTCATCGTGTAGGAATGTAAAAAATTTAGAATGATTATGTCATATCTTTGAACGTATTTAAATTTATTGTTTCAGAGTGGCTTTCGTCGGTTAGAGTAGGTTTACATATGATTTAGAGATAACATCTTGTCCAAAAAACTACACGTCGAAGGTGACTTTGAATTGGTTGCCTAGTCAACATGGAAGAGTCCATATCACAGAATAAAGAACTAGTAGTAAAAAGTATTAGCTTATATATTGGTGTTGGCACTTGCAACTGTGTATTTTCTATCTCCACAAGATGGTTCACATCCACAGGCACCATATTTAAGTCAATATAAGCAAATATTGATACACAAAATTTAATTGTATGTCCTGAGTTACAATGTCACTTTATAAAGTTTATGCCGTGCAAACTCATTGTAACTCAGAAAAGGTAATAAAATGAAAGTACTTATAGCACATTAATCATACAGAAATATAAAACATTCCTTTTTGAACATTTTTTTTAGTTTGAATGGCATTAGGACGTAACAGACGTCACTAAGAATTTTTTGAAACTTCGACGCGCTCTTCTGTAAACTTACGACAAATGATTTACGAAGTTTTGCCTTGCAGGTGTCGCTATAATCATTGCAAGGTTGAATCTTGTATGGTAATTTACGATAGAGAACTTTTTAAGATTATTAGGAGAGATAAGTTTGTAAGAATTTGATTAATTTTGTTACAGTCCTGAGTACACTTTTTGACGTGAAAAAAACATAAGTAATAGTACAAACCTTATTTAGGTGAATTTGCTAATATGAATTATCATATTATCAATTTAGGTATATTATACAGAAAATACACAACTTTTTAAAAATAGCTAGTCTATTAGTAGCTATTAATAAATAATTGTTTATTAACATTTTAGAAATCTCTTTTGCACGAAGAGGAAACAAAAAATATAAGCCTGTGCCTAGGTATGATGATACTCAAAAAAATAATATCTACAGATATTTTGTATTAGAAGGTATTGTCTAACATTCTTTATTATTTCAATAATCTTACACGAATATTGTTTTAAAACATTAATGAAAGTTCAAACTATACTATATATTACATTGAAGTTTTAGTTTAAAACTAAACAAAAACTTTCGTTAATGGTCTTATAATTATTAATTGCAGCCTAAGTAATAAGCTTAAGAATTTAAGAAAATCGAAAATAAATGTACATTTCATGAATATTTATGAATAAACAATGTCAACTTTGAGAACGTTGTTTGATTTTACGTCCTTTGGTCTATTCTTCGTAGATGAACAACAATATAAATATTAGTCTGGGATGGAACTTGGTATCTATAAAGCCACATTAGAAAAGTAATTTATAAGCTGGCTAGTAATAATTGAATTTAAGAAAAAAAAAATCTTTTCCGTTTTGCGCACTAGCGCCACGCACTCGTATTACAGAACTAATCTTAGTGTTCCAGTAAATGTATGGGCCGTTGCCTATCTGTACTATATGTATATAGTACTGAACTTGCATATCTATGGTGCGAAGTGTGAAAGATGACGCATGCAGTTGCGCACGGCGACATGCGCGAGAACAATCGGCCAGTGTTTTGTCGTTTGAGAAAATATTTCGTGTTTGAAGTCTCAACAAAATGGGAAGAGTGGGGTGGCCATATTAAAATGGCATTTAAGACATGTGCCTCCAGAAACTCTTGATAGAAAATAACATTTGGACGCGAAAAAATGTGTGTAAATCGATAGTGCTCACGCTTAGCATTATTCAAACTCGAGACCACTTGTCTTTTTGTTGCCACTACGCGGAATCGAACCCAGATATTTCGACTAGGCAGAAGGACGCATTGCATGTTTACTTCGATGCTAAAGTTAAAATAAAATTACATATACATTTCCAGTTACAGTTAAACGAAAAAAAATTTACAACATTATACTTACATAATTCTACATGTATTATTTAGTACTTTAAAAACAAAATTACTATTAATCATATCACATGCAAGAACTATTTTTTTCCCTTAATTGATAAACATGTTGAAATTCGAAAGGAGCTCTTGTAAAATCAAAACTCTGGTCTAGCATGACCCCATCTACAAAAAAACCATGTGCAGAAATCCGCGGTGACTCGTATACGTAGCGTGCTTTTTACAAACGAATTCTTTACTTATTTTGACATATACTGATTAAACGATATGAAATAATAAATAATTTTGAAATAATAGAAGTTCTAGGAATAAATATTTAGGTCTGCAGTGTACCAGTTTTATATTAGATTGTATAGTTCAAAAGTTATACAGAATTCTAGTTTAATCTTCAAGTTAATAATAGCGTGCTTCAGAATTATTCAAAAGCACAGATATAGAGATACATTCGGCTTGAGATTGCTGTCACACGTCGCACTCATATGTAAGTTATCCCGGCTTCACTTATTATAGCATCACTTCAGAATTATTTGTATGACACTCACTTCATACTATAACACACAATAATTAGCATCGTAATGGTTTTGCCTCGCCTCTGGTCCAGCTAATGAACAGCATGTAGTCATTATAATAGCTTGTATAATATGACAATGGGTAGGTTATCTCATAAGGTGCGCTGATATACAAAGATGGATCTATAGCTAAATACGTAATTGTCCAGATGCTGGGTGTAAATCGATTTTTATTTCAGAATGTAAGTAAGTATGTACTATTCTAGTTAAAGATATAAATCTAAAACCTAAATGAGTAATTCATGAACATTGTAATTTGTCATTAATTAAAAAACAAAGAAAGGCTAAAAAGATTCAACTTTACTTCTATTATTTTAGTATACTTACTACTTAATTTTTACATTTATTTCTTATGTATTATATTTCTGTCCCTGATTTTTTGCTTGTATTTGTTCCGAAAAAAGCTAGCTGGTCACCCTAATTCCGCTGAAGACTGTAAAGTAACTCTCAGCATTATATTATGTTATTTTACGATCAGAACTACTACTGGTGGTAGTTAAAGTGACGAAACAATGTGTATTATTATTGTTAAAATACTTGTACTACCTATTTTATACAAATTTTATTACCAGAGATGAAATATGTAGTAAAACAAACTACAAAAGTTAGTATAGGATTTCGAAAATGTTATTAAAACATTTAGCGTCGTACATATATATAACTAGCTTTTGCCCGCGGTTTCATCTGCCCTAAATTCTGTTATCGGTGTAGGATTTCAATGGTAACTTCTCAATTATATATAAAACCTTGCTCACCCTTGACATTTTCAAGAACCCGATGTCCTTCCCCGGTTCTCAAACCCAGTCCAGCGGTTAAAGCGTGGGAAGGTAACAGACAGACAAACAGAGTTACTTTCGCATTAATAATATTTATATGGAAATGGACACATATCAACTTAACGAAAAATCAGTCTAGTGCATGTCGTATGTACGTGCATACATTAAGTTAGGATTCCTTAGAATAAGAATTACTTCAGCTATCTTAACTCAAACTCAAATCAAACTTTATTCAAGTAGGTTTCTAAGAACACTTTTGAATCGTCAATACAATGTAAACAATGTTAATTTCTGCCAAAAAGAGCTGGCAAGAAGTTCCATTTAAAGTAGTAATACAATACTTTGATAATTAGCTAAAGAGTATACAATATGTACCGAAACACTTATTAGGTTATAAAAAATAAGTTAGTAAGCCACTAAAAACAAAGTCAAGCGTGTCAATTTTTTTTCTTTGATTTTATGTAGCATAGGGGGCGCACCATGTGAAGCGTCAAATATCGTCAATCTCGTGAAGGAATTCAGATATTTAAGAGAATGCCGATATTTAATAGTACTAGTGGCATTAGCGCCATCATTATTATATTCTTGCACAATCATATGCACATACATATACTTAAAATTATCCATACTATCCATGAATATAATATAATAAATATTATAAATGCGAAAGTAAATCTGTCTGTTACCTCTTCACGGTGAAATTCTTAAAAAAATATGATCCAAACTATATAAATCACGCGGTTCAAAATCTAGAGGGAAGAGACACAATTTTTTTATTTTTGAAAGCAAAACATACAAACTAGAGAAAATTATATATCCTAAAATACATTTCTAAAGGACTATCCAACGCCGACATATTTGGGTCCGCGAAAAAAAAATTTGTATCCCTCATATTCAATATATAGAGTTACCCTTTAAAAATATTAATTTAAATACAATACGGTTGACATTTGCTATGACATCAGCGGAGGCATAATACCAAGGGCTTACGTTTTTGCCTTTTGGCTGAGGGACCCTAAAAAAGACTTTTCCACAAAATGTATAAAAGTGGAATTACAGAAAAAGTTTACAAAGAGTCTGCATACTTACTTTTGACATTAAATTGAATTTCCTTATAAACTTTCTGTAGGTTAAAAATAAAAGATTGCAATAAAAGTTCAGTTACCTCTTTTTCTTTATTGATGTATTGACGGCAAAGTAAAATATTTATTTACTTTGCCATCAATTTTTAATTTACTTTTAGTTATGGTTAATGTGTTAATTTTATTTCTTTGCTTTTTAGCTGCACAAAAATGTTAATATTTATTTAAATGCAATGACAACTTTTCATTACCATACTAACATAATGCTATCTCTAAACTTTCCGGACACAAAGTCCGCGATGTCCGGACTACAATCACCAAGTTTTCCATTACTGTCCGGACATTTTCCGCCGGCTGAGTGCCCAACAAAATGATGATTATGATTGATGTCACTTGACAGCGATATAACGCTTACGCCGCTAATGGCGTCTTTATAGTGATGTTAATAAATACTGTCGACATCGATTAATTTAAAACGTTACAAATAATAACTGCTTAGTTAGTTATCAGTATGCTTCTTCAGCTGATTGATATTGGGTAAAGATCGAAAATATGTATGTATACCGTGACGACCTCAAAACCTCGAAGGGGGTAGCCAGCGGCTGAATACAGACAGCCCCTTTTCACCAACCACTTTAGTCCTGTGTGTACAGGTGGTGAGCGAATCGCCGCAACACTGCTTCGGATACAGTCTATCTTGACTAAGGTAGTTTTATATATGACCCTCATCGTAAACCATTATCTTCAGAAAAGTAAGCGATAAAATAAAGACTAGGGACGGAATAATATACTCCCATTACCATTTCATAACGAACTATAAGACTAATCCAGAAATGGACAGGGGAAGCTAATACAAATATGAATAATACACGCTATAGGTAATAGCCATTGGTCACTTAGATTATACTTTTTGTAGTCGACAAAACTTTATAAATACAGAGTAAATACAGAGTAAATACATAGTCTCCTGACTAGTTTAGAATTGATGAAACCACGTGCTACAGCGAATGTCTTATATGATATACAATACGCGAGCTTCTTACCATACGACTGTTTTGGATCTTTCGTACAACTAATCCGCAAGATTGTGTAAATCTAGATCTAAAGTTAGTTGAGTCGTGTCACTAACATACGAATGATGTAATAAGTAGTTACCGTCACACATCAAAATAAAACATAGAATAGGGTGGGTAGTTTTAGGTTAGGGTTAGAAAATTTTCGTAAAAAGATTTTTTTTTGTCAAACTTATTATTAATTATTATGAAAATTGTTATTAGTAGGTTTTTTTTAAATTGCATAGGACGGCGCACCATGTGTAGCATTAAAAGTCTTAAAAAATATATGCCCAGTCTTAATTGAAATTAAGGTTTTGCTTACCAATGATGAACTGAAGCAGAGGTTTTCGTTTGAGGCAGTCAGTGAAATCCAGGTGGTATATCAATGTTGCTCATTTTTTGTTTTTTAAAACGTATCGATAATATATTTGTTACGACACTATTCCACTTTTATATCCACAAAAAGATATTGGGCAATCTCCTAACTATACACAATGACAGTTCAATATTTTTGTTAAGCCATTTTTTTAATCTTTTATGAGACTTTCTACACTTTTGTGTTAAAATATTATTCTTAAAGAGTTGCTTTTTCATGACATAGCAATAAAGTAATTCTAACTCTTTTAAAAATTTTTTTTGTTATAAATAGTAAAGATTGTTTTTTTTTGTTTAGAAAAGGGTAATGACCATGTTTTTTAAACATTTTACTTGAACAACTAATGAACAGTTAGGTAATATAAGTTTTGATGCATAATTTGCTCAATTGTTGTGACACACAGCACTGGGAACCACCAGGGTATTATTTATTGTACAATAAGTCTTAAAATGTTTGGGTAACTATATATTTATAATCCGCATAATAATTATGTTTAAAACATAAATAGATAGGGTTGTACAGTAATTTGTTTGATACCTACAGAGAGGGCTTCAAAATTGTATATTGCTACGAGCTGTTAGTTCATTATAATCCATATATAATACACAACAACACATACAAAAGCCATTGTAAATAAAAAAAAAAAAAAGAAAGAAAGAAAAACATTTATTTCGCAAACACAATATACATACAAGCAAAATATGGTTATTAGTTACTCATATTAATTTGTGAAGCCAAATAGGGTCTCACTCAGCATTATCACAATGTAATAAAGCCATAGCAAGGATTTTCAGTGGGACCCTGCAGTGACTCGCGGTTTCGTTAGTGCTACAAATAATAAAAGATATGTAACACTATCTACTATTGAAAGATACATAAAAAATGTTATTGATATGATAAATAAAAATAGCAAAAATACTTTTTAAGTTGATTTTTTGAAATGCTTGTGTTGTAGGTTTTTTTAACCAGTTCCAGTATTGTCAATGTGACATGTGCCCATAAAGAAATATACCTTAACTAACAGACTGTAAAAAAATAACTGGTTCATCATCACCGAAATAAAATCGTTAAAACTATACAATGTGACGGACGGACAAATTGGACGGACATGACACACGTCATGAAGTTCCGTTGCGATAAATAGGGATCCGTTGTCAAAAGACAGATACGGAACCATTCATTCGTACTTTGCTAAATTTTTATATATCAAGCAAACTTTACTCCTAGTTTTTTTTAAACAACTTTTACCCGTGTTTTCGAAGATTAAAGTCAAAATAATTTAGTTTGTATTGGTGTAATTTTATCTACATTTTACGAAAAAAAAAGAGACTAAAAATACGTATGTATTAATATTAAAGCTATTTATTCACAATACTGGCTTTCCGGTGGTAAGAAAATCATCGTGAGGAAACCTGCATACGTCAAGAAAAGAAGACGTAGGTGAAGGCCACAATCCGCACTGGACCCGCGTGTGGACTATGGCCCAAATCACCCTCGCTTACGAGGGTAGGCCGTGCCCCAACAGTGGGGACGTATGAAGGCTGGTAAGCAAGTATTAAGGCTATGGCATAACCTAGCAAAAGCGTGACGTTCCGACCAGCGTACAAAGACATATAACACTATTGTAGCATACAAAGAGACACAGTTCCATGTACGATAAGCGCTAGCACGTGACCGCACGTTGCTAATCTCGATTTTCTCGGTTTTTTGTCAGCATGAAATTCAAATATTTATTTAGATCTATAAAATTAGCAAATTCACATTTTCATTTTAATATATATTATATGAAATAAGAATCAAGAGAATTTCACTCTTAGTTTTCAAAACAATTTCATTTAAAGCCCAAAAATAGATGGTCAGAATAATTTTTTTTCGAACATATATTAGAACACTTAGTTCTAATCGGCAAATTATTATAATATTTTCAGATTCACTTAATTTAGTTTTATAACATATATTTTTTCACATCAAAAAGTGTATTCAAGACTGTACAAAATTAATTAAAGTCTTACAAACTTAACTCGTTTGGGTATGCCATCACCTTAATATTGTGTGGCGTAGGGAACTCTCAGTGCGCAAGTACCACATAGTACCTAGGTAACTAAATCTATACTAATATTATAAAGATGTGAAATTTGTTTGTTTTTATGTATGTTACTGCTAATATTTGCGCGTACTGAACCAATTTTAAGAATATCCTAAAGAGGCACTGTTTCTTAAAGTAACAACGGGACATTAGGGCGACCTGGTCTTAGACACACGAATGGTTAGAGGAACGGAGAAGGACAAATAATATTTTTTGTTTCGGTCAAAAGTTCCCCCGAGAACACATTTTTGTGCGGGTTATACCGCGACGCACTACTCCTTTGTTGGCATCGAAGCAACTTGGTTTTGGTACATAGCAAAGAATTGACTAGACACATAGATAGATATATTACAGAGATGTAGAGAGACATATGATGGTTTATATCCCTGTTCATCAATGTCTAGGAATTCGACGGATATAACCGAATTCGGCGCGGGCAAAGCTTCGAGAAAAAGCTTCCATTAATATCAGAAAACCCAGTAAACCAAATTTACTCAAACAACTGATCATACAAGACACTAACCTACCCCAACCTAACCACAGATTAAACTAACATTAATCCACATCAATCAAACTAAAAATCAAATACGTCAAGCTTACGATTTTTACCACCAACTTCAACTTTATGTATCAATGAAATTTGACTCTTATTTTAAAGGACTAAGCTTTGAATTTAAATATAAAAGTGCTAAGCTTTTAATCCTCCGGCATATATGTCAAAATTGTCATGTTAACATGAAGGTAATCAGTAAAAATATTTGCTGAGCACATGATAAGGGGTAGAAACACGACGGGACAACTTGTGATCGATTGTAGCGACAAGTCGACTCTTTAGCTAACGGCTATCACTGTATACTACAAATATTCCTATGAAGTGACCTATGTAACATCACTGCATAATCTTTGGAAGGAAACTAGAAATTTAAATTTTCAATAAGTATTAAAATTATATTCGCCGGGCTCTTGTTTATTGCAATATCAGCAACATATCAGTAAAATACCAGCAACGTACCGGCAATGCTTAAAACACAACACTTATCCCGCGACGAGGGCAAAAAAAAGGCCCTACTAATATTACTCCTTCACATCACAATATCCGGGGGCTGACTTAGTCAGGGTTGCCAACCGTACCTTTAAGAAAAAACACTAGGTATACTTTATTTTACTATGTTATACTGTCTACTATTTAGCCAAAATAATTTGGGCGAAATACTTTCCTTATCAGCATCATATTTCCATTGTTGAGGCACGGCCATAGACCACGCGCGGGCCCTTCCTGTTTTGACTTAGGTTTTCTTACAGTGTTTTTCTTTACCGAAAAGCCAGTGGTATGAATAATCAATGTACTTGAGAAATTAAGTAAAACACTTATAGGTACACACCGGCTTCGAACGGTTGTACGAAGAAATTTTTTTTCTCCGTGGCCCTAGTAAGTAATTCAACATTAGAAAACGGTCGTAGAAATACGGAGAGAGAGCCGTTCCTAGTTTGACAGCTGTCATCTAAAATAAAGATCTTGTTGAGATCTGTCACTTCTGTAAAGAAAATATTTAAAAAACGGACGGAAAAAAATCCTTGTTCGGAAAACCAGTTGGACAAAACCCACGAAATCGGAATCCCTAGTCCACCACCAACTGCTTATTACAAATTCTATTGAGTTGCAACATGCCGAGGCTCAGGTAACTTATTAGTTCAGCGAAAAGCTATTTTATACTTAAAACATTATTTTTACCAGTATTTTTTTTAACAAATACAGTTCATTTTCTTTCTCATGATGCTGCAGTTTTTGTAATTAAAAGTTGGCAACTCTAGTTGACAATCGAAAACAATTGATTACAATCGATCCAGTTACAACAATGGCAATCATAGATTATCTCGTATTTAATTTTAGATACATTATAATTACATTTGGTGATGTGTAATTTTATTAATACAATTTGATTTTTTGTCCTAAAACTATGTTATATTTAAGTATTATTTTTAAGTTCTAAATACACAGTGGGATATTGCAATTGAAAATCGGTCTCGAAAATTACCCACTAAACAGATTTGGCTGAAATTAGAAATGGAGATAGTATATAGCTTATACCGTGAATAAACACATAGACATAGACAATTTAAATTGCATTTGCCCCTAGGAAAAGTACTGCTTTGCTCAGTTGAGTACTTCAAGTTTTTTTGATACTAGCTTCACCTTGTCTTGCAAACTGAACATCGCTAGAGATGTCAACACCAAGGATTCCAATGCTCTAGGAAATGGTAAGGGCAGAGGCGGCTCGTAAAAATTTTTAATGGCTGTTCACTAAAAAAAAAACCGGCAACAGCATTTTACTTACATAGCGGCGCTCCACATTTTGCTAATTTTTCATACAAAATCTTCTGTTCCACGTGTGAGATTGTATCGAACTTCCTCTTTAACACTCGTTGATTTCAGCTCTAAGTCTCTGAACTGAAATTCGTTTCATAGGGGCGCAAGTGCTAGCACCCCACTTAAGTGACACAGTCTCCTCAGTGCAATGCCATACTAAATCTTAAGTTAGCTGCGTGTGTACAGAAGATTTTTAGTGAAATTATATTTTAACATAAAGAGTAATCGAAGCATAATCATTATTTATTTTAAGCTACCGCTGCACCAGCGCTCCTAAGGACAAAGAGGCTGTGTTCTGGAATTGAGGTGCCTCAATTAATGGGGTTTTCTTAGCGGTGAACGCGTAGACTTGTGTCTTCTCAAATATTTGTGCACTTATTTGAAAACATGTACATCCACACCTACAATACATACACATCCACACCTACAAAATGGTTAAGTATGAAAAAGTATGAACATATTTTACGCACAATAATTTAATCAAAGTATCTATCCTCGTTGTCTATACAGTTTTGCTATATTATATTATAGGAAGTACATTTAAAAACTCTGTGGCCTTGAACTCTACAAATTGTGTGAAGGCATTTGGTACTACTTTCTGGGTAAAATTGTCTAAATCGCGAAAAAAGTGGTATTCGGTTGGTACAATGTCTGGCGAGTACGAAAGATGATGGTTGGTTTCTAACTGCAGTTTTTGTAACTTTAAAACAGTCAGTCATATCATGAGGCACTAATTTTTAAATTTCTATATATCTGATTTGCTGCAAATGAGAAAATATTGTAGGCAATGATTTCAAAGTAATATATATGCATGTAGGTATGCTAACGTCAAACCATGCCACTATTTTTTTGAGAGCTTGACACGGATTGGCTTTCAGGTTATTTACCTTAGTGACTGGTCGTCTTCGTTCGTTTGCCGTATCCTCTGCAAACACCAGCGCTAACATTATGAGCAGTTTCTGCTGCGTTAGTCCCATGATGGAACTCGTATGCGAATATAACTGTTTTCGTTGTATTAATCTTCACATTTGAAACAATTGAAAGTCAAATATGTGTCATGTCATGTCTTTTTTAAATCTGGAATGTTAAAATATTATAGTTTTTGTGTGAAAAAGGTTTCACTCTAAAGTCTACCACTATGCCGGTTTAATTTTTATTCAGAGTGCAATTCGATTAAAACGGAAATTCCATATTTAAACCCCTTTTAATACAATTGCTAAATGTGTTTGTGCGTTTGTTGGATTGTCCTTCTATAACCTAGCAAAAGAGCAACTTTTCAACGAGATTTTTTGCATAGGATAGTTTATGAGCTTGAGAGAAAAATCCAATCGACTGTTCGCACTGGAATTGTTTTTCGCATGTTCTGATTATTTTTTAATAGCACCGGAGGTACCGAAGCACCTAAATAGTAAGATTTGTATCACAGATAAGCTGAAAAGACAAAAATATATAAGGAATACTTTTTATCCCAATCGATAGATTCCACCGACACGTATTTTTGTTATTTTTCTTATGTTTCGAATATTTTCTTCCTTAGCGCCCTCGTGGATCAACTAATAGATTAAAATAGTACATTGTTCACCAAGGGGTGAAAGTGACTGATTACCGACGAGGGTGCAGTTTGAGGCCCGAAGCGGAGCTGAGTGCCTTAAAACACACGAGATGGGAATCGTCTTTCATCCCGAGTGATACATAGTGCTTTACACTACAAATGCGAGGATAATAAAAAATAATAAATTAAATTTTTAATTTACTTAACAAATATTAATTCACTTTTATAAACATTGATCGCACTGTCCCGAATAATTACAAGCTATGGTTATGTTTTCTGTTGTTTATAAATAGTGAGTTTTTTTTTCAAAGTGAATTTGGTTCGCTTTTATAATCATAGATGGCACTGTACCAAATAAAAAGAAGCTATTTAATTGTTTCGTCGGCTTTTAAATAGAAAGTGTACTTTCTTCCCTCTAAATGAGCAAGAAAGTAATAATCTTTGCAAACACGTACTTTCAACCTTTTTTCAACTTTCAAAATTTTTGACTATGCATGTAGGTTCTTTCAGAGCATGAGTAGTGTAAATACTTTTTATCTTGACTAAGAGCTCCTACGTAAATAGTTTTATTCGGGGACGATTTCGAAGGGCACTACCATGACTGAAACTACGGCGCACTAATCCTTTACGATTAATTAATAATAAATAAATAAGTTTATTAGGTCTTTTAGAAAAAATAGTTACGAAGTGTGTTAAGTTATCGACTATTTAGTTAGCTAAAACTTAATGTTAAAATATGATACAAGACTTTACATAAAACGTCTAATAGTAACAGGAGAAAGGCTCGATTTTATTCAGGAGAATTCAAAACTTCCTGAAGAAATAAATAACCCAATTCCTAGAACTACGAGTACATTCTACATCTATAAAAAACTTCATTTCTAATTAAGGAATCCCACGCCGATAACCGTATTTAGCGCGGGCCTAGCCGCGGCCAAAAGCTAGTACACTATGTTAAAATATTTGTGTACAAATGTTTGAAGCCATGTCAAGCGCCGACTTATCTACCTACTAAAGATTTAAAATTATCTTGAAGTTGCCGCGGCATTTCCATACCGATAACCTAATGTAGAACTGGCGGAGCCGCAGGCAAAGACTAAGTAATTAATTTACTATAGTATAGATAGATATCATAGATCAACACGACCCCCGGCGTTTGGATGCCGGCGTGGCATAGGGTACAATACTTTGACTTGTGGATGTGAATATAGATATATGTATAATTTTCGTTAAGACCGGAAAAACCGAAAGAAATTAGCACTTATATCTCTTTATACATCCTTGTTTTGAATTGGATTTTGTCGCAGGATTTACAAATGTGTAAAATCCTATTAAAGGAGCTATAGCGGTAGTTATGTCTATAGGTAGTATGTTCTTAAAATCATGTTTAACTTCATAGGGTAGCACTAAATTTTAATATCTTGAATAGTAATAAATATTAAAAAAAAATGGTTTCACGTATTTCAGGTTTTTGTTGCTAAAATAAAAGATAGCACTAAAGTAGCAGTAAAGTAGAAAGTAGCACTAAATTTTAATATCTTTAATAGTAATAAATATAAAAAAAAATTGGTTTCACGTATTTCAGGTTTTTGTTGCTAAAATAAAACATAGGTATAAAACCGCGAGACAACCTACTGAAAAAAGACCAAACCAAAAACATAATGACTTACAAAAAACTTTTAATTAACCCTTTTGATACCCTACCATTTCGATATAATTTTTGATCACATTTCGGCACTTTTTTTTTATACCACTAAGGTAGCAAACAAGCTTACGGTCCGCCTGATGGTAAGCGGTCACCGTAGCCTATGGATGCTTGCAACACCAGGGGTATCAATTGCGCGTTGCCGAACCTTGAGAAATCTAATAACTTCTTTCTTGAAGAACTCCATACTGTAGTCCTTGCAGAAAAATTTGGCAGGGAGCTCATTCAACAACTTAAGCGTTCGCGGGAGAAGGTTTCTCTGAAACCGCACTGTACGCGACCATTTAGGTTCTAAAGTGTGAAAATGAATTCCCTGCCGATGGCGAGCGGTGCGGTGGTAGAAAGTAGCCGTGGGCATCATTTCGAACAATTCCTCATAACACAACCCGATGTACAAGCGTAGAGCACACACAGAGGGGCAAAGTCTCTCCTCAGACTTAAGGGCTCGATAACGCAAGTGAGTTTGGAATCGTCGACAATTCTCACAGCCCGTCGTTGAACCGAGTCATAAGGGCAAGCTGGTATCCGGGTGCACCCTGTTTCTCATTTTTTGTTGATACCAATTTCATGTTCCTAACAGTCAAAAGCATACATTTTTTTATAAGTAGTTACTTTAACCTTTTTGCTACTAACATTACTTTTTGTTAAAAAGCATGGGACTTTTATATCAACTTTCAACCATATTTTCACTCCCTTAATCCACCCCTGTCGTAAAAATGTATAGCAGTATTTATAAACATTAGATGACACCCTAACGTAAAATCGGAAATTTATTCATTAAAATTATGTTGCACAAGTTAAAGAAAATTTTATAGCTGTATGGAATATTCTTTATACTTACATATATTTACACTACAAGAATATATAAAGTTATGAATTAAAAATAAAAATTGATGAAATTTTCGGCGGTATTATTGCAGCTATCCTACCCTTTTTAATATAATGTGTATACGATTACAGAAATGAAACTTAACTTATATAAACCTCCAACGTATAGTGCAACAAACTTTTCTGACTCGGTGGTCAAAAATCAAAACTGCTTTGGCCATATTGATATAGTGTGAACTTACACGACACTAGCGACCAAACACCCAAGGTCAGAGGGTCAGAAAAGTTTGTTGCACAGTAAAGTATTGTGACAATCAAAAATGTTTTTCATTACATTTGCAACAAACAAAAACCATAGCGGGCAATTAAACAAAGTCATGTATTATAATATGCCACGAACGTAATTGGCTTAACCCTCATGTATTAAAATTATTTAGTTTTAAAAAGCATCGGAATAACAGGGTACTGGCCAGTATGCTGGTTCAAATTTATGAACACAGGCTAAATATTATCACAGACAGACAGCATAGGCTTAGTAATAGGTCTTTGTTGACACAATTTGGGTACACAACCCTTAAAAAACTAGACGACTGTTATACATGTCGGTAAAAAGTTTCAAACTAACTCGAGCCGCAAATAAGACCTCGATGGTACCTACTATGTACCCAAAGCTGAAGTCTGAACATTCTTAGACTTTTTGAACTGCTTTGTGGGTGACTTAAGGCCTGCTGTAGACTATGGATGAAATCGCCCGCGGTGAGGGGAGGCCGTGCTCCACGTGGGGACCTATGAGGCTGATAAGGAAAGATGAAGGATAAAAACCAAAAAAAAAAGAAAATTTACAGGAGAAACTTTTGATATTTTTTCTATGCAGGCAAAGTAAAGCTATCGTGTGTTTGGTAGTAAAAACATTAGGCAAGTATATGTTTTTTTATTCGTTTAATTTCGGACTAGACGGCGTTCTCTGTAGTGTCCAGGTATATCTATTTGTTTATATTTATTAATTCTAGGGATAAATGTCTGTATTGTAACTCCGTCTTCGGCAAAGATTTTAGTATGACTTCGGTGATAAATAAGGAAAATCTAAAAAAACATAATGACAAATTGAGAACTTCCTCCTTGTTTTTAAGTCTGTTAAAAATGGGCAAGTTTAGCTTAGTGTTTGAGGGTCCGTACCCAAAGGGTATAAAACGGGACCCTATTACTAAGACTTTGCTGTCCGTCCGTCTGTCACCAGGCTGTATCTCATGATCCGTGATAGTTAGACAGTTGAAATTTTCACAGATTATATAGTTATGTTGCCGCAATAACAAAAAATACTAAAAGGGGGCTCCCATACAACAAACGTTATTTTTTGCTCGTTTTTCCTTGATATTGATACCGGCAACAGGTAGACTCTTGAAATATTCACAGAATATTGAGTTATATATTCACTTTAAAAATAAATAATTAAATTAAAATAAAACAAATATTTAAGTGGGGCTCCCATACAACAAACGTGATTTTTTTTGCCGTTTCTAGAGATAATGGCACGGAACCCCTCGTGCGCGAGTCCGACTCGTACTTGGCCGTTTTTTTTTTTTGATGGCCATATTTAATGATAAGGTTCTCAGGTAATTTCATAAATTAAACCTATTCATGATATGGTACTCGTAAGTTTTACGAAGAAAACGAAATGAGAAATAATTATACGGCGAGTGAACAATGTTGTTATAATGGCGGCGCTGATTAGGTACAGTCAGGGAAGAATGTTACATATTTTAGATGTTAATTTACTGTAAAATTAACCGAATGCAATGAAAATAATATTTTTTAAGCAAAATCTTTTAAAGCTAGAGTATTGATAGGCTAAAATGTTTTGTAACTTCATTTGTTTTTTTTTATTACTCTTTAAAAATATTTAAGAAAAGAGTGTTTTTTTTAATATTTCTACTACTGAACCTCGAACTTTAAATTAAAAAATCATTTTGAAATAAAGAAAGCATTAATATAACAAAGCAACTTTTAGCTCTTCCTCCGTGACTTGCTTCGTCAAGAGTTAAAGAGTTGATACAAATTATAGGTACCCCTTTTAGGTCTTTTATTTAATCACATTAAATTTTATAGAGAGACCACCTTTTTCTAGATATATTCTATTATGCAGAAGTAGTGTTGCAGCAATGGGTTCATTTGTCGCGAATATCCTGTGGCTTTAGAACAAAGTATACCTAGGTTAATAGAAGCAAGACATGTGCATCTACATTTCAAGGTCTAATGTCAACTGGATGTCTATATATATCCTAAGCAAAAACATTAAGCAATTAAAACGAAAATAGATGTTGTTAAATCTAAAAAAATGGTAAAAAAACTGTAACTGCTACGTTCTTCAAATTTTACCACCATATCGCAGTATAACAAACAGTATAGCACTACCTTCACATACTTTAAAAAAACAAATTATTGATATTTTACACTAAACAATTTATTTTTTTCCCTGACAATACTTGCATTAAGATATACAGCTTTCGCAACCCCGCCCCGCTCGAGTCGGTGACGCCCATCCGTTATTTATATCTTCTTTAGTTTTTATTTAATTCTTCTATTGTTCGGCCATCTTACATTTACATAATTACTTCAGACTTAAAGCTAGATTTAATTACTTATTTAGAAAAGTGGGTCAGTGGACTTTTATTTAAAAAAAATTGCTCTACAATCCGAGACTTATTCGTCATGTCCGTCCGTGTCACTGCCTTATAGTTGTAGTAGTCAGAATCAAAAAGTTTTATTCAAATTAGGGTTTTACAAATAATTTTGAATAGTCAAAATTATTATATGCTATTTTTTTATTTTACGTACGTTAAGAACCTTTAGTCGGTGGTGGCCGAGGGGTTTCGATTTCACTTTGCGTTCTGAGTGGCGGAAGTTCGAGACTCGGCTTGTACCAATATGTCTTTTTCTGAATTTCTCAAGTATATTGATTATTCTCACCACTGGCTTTTCGGTGAAGAAAAACATCGTGACGAAATCTGCATACGTCAAAAAAATAAAAAAGACGTATGTGAAGTCCACAATCCGCACTGGGTCCGCGTGTGGACTATGGCCCAAATGACCCTCGCGCAGTCGCAGGCAAAATTAATTACATATAGTAAAACAAAACCATCATGCCAGCTGCAAATGGGGTGTTAGTGGTGCAAGTACTAAAACAAAAGCATATAAAACAATGTGGTTTAGATAATTTCGCTTGCATTTCGCCAGCAAAATTAAGTTATAAATGTGTCAGGAGCGTTTTATTAGCGAGACGTGTTGTGCAAAAATAAGTAGTTTTTCATCTTGGCGCTAGTAGCATATTCGCAATTTTGTGCGATCTCATGTATTAGTAGAGGGTTCATTCATTTTATTCCCACCGGCAAATTAAATTTGCGCCTTGTACAGGGTTGCCAAGTCCAAAAATAAAAAATCCGGACTTAGCCAAGACATTTTTCCCTACAAGCCGGACTGGCCTTGGATAAATTTTGTTTAATACTTACAAAAAAATTATTATAAGCATCAACCTAAACCTCAGCCTCTAAATTTGGTTATAAAACTAAAGAAAGAAAACAGTAAACAGTCATTTTTGACAATTATGATAGCTACTTATATAGTTATTGACCGTTTTAAACTAATGTACATATTTGGCCGGATATGGCAAAAAATTCGGACTTTTCCGCCTAAATACGAACACCTGGCAACCCTAGCCGTATATTGCAGCATAGCACATCAAAGCGCCATCTTAGAGTTGAGAATTATGTTTCGACGCGTTATTTAAGTATGTTTATTGTCTGGCAACACTAAAATGACACTTTAAATAAAACTGCACTACGGCATCGTCGTACGGAGATTCGAAATTATTCTACTTTGAATTTATGGATAGCAGTTTAAATGCGTTAAATATAAATCTAATTAAAATCTATTCACGCTTATCTCAAAAACAGAGGTGTAAAGAGATTAGAATACCTAAATGTTTTTACTGTCATAAACAAGCTGGTTGTTTGCTGGATCAGAAAAAAATGGTATAGCCACGAAATCTCTAGAATTTTTCTGCAATGCAAATCGAAGTAAACATAAACGTGACAATTTAAGATGTGCAAATGGAAATAAAGAACTTACTACTTTACAAATACAAACAACACGGATCAATTTCCGAAAAAAAAACATGTAAAATAATCCAAATAATTCCAACTGGGGGTACCTTCTTAAATATACCGTTTTATATTTTTACGCACTCGAAGTGAAAATTGTTTATTTCGGGAGTAAATGCCTGGTTGGTGGATGTAATGGATCGTTTTAGTACCTTGGTAAAAAATGTATTTACTAATTTGTATCAAAACTTAACAAAAGCATATTACATAACCCTTAATATCAATACAAATAGTATAAATTATATCGCATATCGCGTTACATACGTGTTTTCTCCCGTTTGTGGAACGAGCTCCCTGTCGAGCTTTCTCTAGGGACTACAGTAAAAAATTTGATAAAGAAAAACATAGATAATTTGATTTAAATCGACAATTGTTTGCGTTTCACAAATTGCGGAAAATTGCAGGATTCCACGTATTTTCAAATATGTATTGAAAAACGCTTTCAGAATTGCTGTGATTTTCTAGGAAGTTTTGTACCTACAATATTAATGGCTGCGTGGAAACTGCAATTGTTTTTATGGTAAAAGGTTTGACTCTTACGACTTTTGGTCAAAGAAATCGGAAGAAAGATTTTTAAGATTTTTTTATATTAGTCAATTGGAAATTTTACTTGACTTTTTAGGATTCTTCACTATTTCGTTGTATGACCACGTCTAGTAAATGTTTAGCTCTGAAAAGCAAATGTGTTGCAAAATTTGCTATTGAAACAACTTTTATAGCGCTTTTATTCAACATTGATTTTTTACAGCATTATTGTGGTATAAAAGCTCCTCACTCTAAGTTTAAATAGCGTCTTAATTACTATTATAGAACTCATAGACGTATAAAAGCTTTTTAAATGCTTTTATTCACGCTGTGCATTGAAATTGAATAAAACCACAAAAACATTTTTAACAGCTCGAAAAGGTTCCCAAATAATTATTTGAAATGATCCTTAATCGTTTTTTGAAATTAATTTAACAGCAAAAATAGCGCTTCTGTTGAGTCACTTTAAACAGATTTCTTTTATCTAGGAGAATAGATAACAATCAGTAAAGTAAATATAAAAAAAGAGCGTATAAACAGCTAAATAAGGTTAATACTACGCTTGTTGAAACCGCTGTTTGTCGGAATTGCAGCAAGATTCTGAATTTGCCAAAAAAAAAATTGCTATTGCATATATGCAAAAAAAATTAATATTAACTAATCTATCAGTTGAGTAGAAAATGGTTCTAACGATATTTAAAGCATCTAAATCAGAAAAAAGTGCACCCAAATTACGTCGGGAGAATGTGCAAAGAGCACCACCAACGGATATTTTTGATTAATTTATTTGTAGGTAGCGTATTTAAAAAAAAAAATCGAACGAAATATAACACTAAGCATATGCTTTTTTTAAAACTTACTGTATTTTTTCTAAAATAAATCTGTGAATTATAGATAATAATGGTGCGCATGATGGCCTAAAAATAACTGGTGCGGGTTGTGCAAACATAGCTGATGCGCTGCAGTCGCGTGGCAACCCCGACAGTATCCTGAATGCATTATTATATTGGAATCACAGAGCACTATAAGCCTTCTGCGTATAGTTGACCCAGTGAAAAACGATTGGCAGAATGCTTTAAACAAAGTAAGTTTAACATTCTGCGTACAACGAACAAATCAACGTGTCAACATATTACACCTAACAGACAGTACTCTACACTCCCTTTTAGTAAGAGTTCTGAGACCCAGTGTCTCAGATACTTAAGTTGCCCCTGAAATTGTTACCGTAGCAACCCGATGATAGGTAAGTTTTATTTCCTACCTTAAATACCATCCATGACCATGCAACCATGAAACTTATTCATGGTATATATCTATATATTTTCAGCGTATTCCTTACATATTCTAAAAAGTTTTTGCATGGCACTCACTGATAATATAAAATGCACGTTATTTTATTTACAAAATCGTTAGAGAATCTGACAGAGGCGCTATTTAGCACATCAGTCAGATAAAGAGAATAAAATCTCCAGTACACTAGGTAAGTGAGCACTTGCATATTTAAGATATTCAACGCTGAGGCTATCGGGTCCCCGTGATTTACTCGGTGATATTTTAGAAGTTACTGTTGCAATATCGGTTGCAGTAAAGCGAACGTGGATGTCACCGACGCTGTTCTCAGCGCTGCACCGGTGGACACATCACATTTTCTTAAAGGTTCTATTTAATGTGCTTATGGAACAAGCAGGCAATTTGGTTCGAATCGCTCACGCCCTCTATGCTTACAGAAAGACTGTCAAGAATGCAGGCAGTTTGTTTCTAAAACTTTTTTTGTTAATTGTCTCTCCACTACTTCAAAGAATAGAGGTTTTTAATATTAACTTGCATAAATTGTATGAAAGTATAGTATGTTAAAACTATTCAAAACTGTTGTTTGCGTCATTCACATTTGACACTATAATAACAGTCATTTGCTGCAAAACTACTAGGTAAATTACAGTATTTGTGCAAAGTAAAGAACGGTAGGCAATTATAAAACTGTGTCACACAATTACGACAAGAGCAAAGACCAGTAAGAAGCTTGCATAATATATCGCTGGCCGTCGTTGCTGGCCACGCCATCCATACGTTGCTTCCCACTGTGAGGGTATTTTGTAATGCCGACATTATCGTGTCGTATGCTTGATGATATGTAAATCAGGTTTATTTGACACGGTTCAAAAATGTTTATAGGAAATCAGCGTTTAGCCTACTACCGTTTCATCAAATGTCTGATACAATCAAACGATCTTCATGCCAATATAGAGTGCATAAAAAAATTTAATATATTGTGTTATAAGGCGATACATGAAAGAGCAAATGCTGTAAGTTTTGGTTTGCCCCTTCTATGTTTGCGGTCTTTAGTGTACCGTTTTTGGATTAGCAGAATCAAACTGATTACAGGGTTTCAAGTATTAGTTCCTGATGCTGAGCTGTATATTGCTTATTGTTTTTTGGTGTTGTATTAGATAGCTATCTGGCCTAGAC
The DNA here is from genome assembly GCA_946406115.1 of Apoda limacodes. NCBI lineage: Eukaryota > Metazoa > Arthropoda > Insecta > Lepidoptera > Limacodidae > Apoda > Apoda limacodes. The sequence goes on from OX291540.1 coordinate 49,243,258, forward strand.
TTTTTCTAGATTTTCCGGTGAGGAGTGCAGAGCACTGAAGTCTTAATGACTTTGGACTAGGTCACCAGTAATGTACGCGATTAAACGAGGTTACACTTTTTTTAATTGGACTTTGTAATGTATTTTTGGGCTGAGATTGATAATTTTGCCGGAACCATCTAAGAGTTGATAGTGGGATCCAGTGCAAGAGGATCCAGAAGGCCTGGCTTCAGTATTTGGAGTCTTTTAATGCTTAATTTAAGGCTCTAAATTTATTTCGCTTACAAATATGAATTGAAATAGATCTTAAATGTGTTAAAAATCTAAGTTTTTTCGTATTTGTACGAAATCCTATACGGTGGTTCCTTAGGTGTGTCGGTCCGAAATCAGTTTTACTTTCAATGTCAAACTTAGGTTATCTAACTCAGTAATAGACGCCATCACAGTTGTTTAAAAAATCTGTAATAAGGATACGGAGTAACCGAACACCTACAGTAACAAAGCACTAAGCCTCATTTAATATCAAAAATAATCTTGCGTCTCAGTGATATGTGGCTATAAACAAAATCATATGAAGAACTAATAACCACTAAATAAAAAATTACACATTGTAGAGAATAACCCCAACAAAAAGCTGTGTACAAGATAAAAATAATGTCGCCAATAGGAACACAGTTTCTATTTGCAAAACAGTGTATTGGTAGTATCGGAAATAAGTACTGTATGATATAAAAGCCAAATAGATCCTCCTCAATTCCCTTTGACTCGGCAATCTGGGCGAGTCTATAATAAATATTTCAGGACCGTCGTCGGTCGATACAATATCGAGTTCTGCGAAATAAGTGTGTTATTAGATATATCGCTAATATTAGATATACGTATCTTATGTACAAAATTTAGTTTACTAACGCATACAATATAAATAGGTATAGTTAAATGTAAAGAGTAATAAAAAGTTTATGGTTAAAATATTAAAATCTATCTGGTTAATGGTGTAAAAAACATTACGCGTTTTTATACATGTTTTCTTATTTCTCGAGTAGGTATGTAGGTACCTTGCTCGAAATTTAAAACACGTGTGTATTTAAATGTCATCATGATCAAATATTGATATTTAGTATTTTAGTAGTTTCTTTACTTCATAAGTATTTAATATAAAGTAGAGTGGTTCTTCCCAGATCACTAAAGGGCTTCTTGCTTGCTTTTGTGAGAAGAAAACTTTTTTTTTTTTTATACCACTAAGGTGGCAAACAAGCTTACGGCCCGCCTGATGGTAAGCGGTCACCGTAGCCTATGGACGCTTGCAACACCAGGGGTATCACTTGCGCGTTGCCGACCCTTCAGAAATCTAATAAATTCTTTCTTGATCTTTGCATTGAGTTATTCGAAAGAACTGTTTAAGAGTGTGCCTACATTGTGTTATTCGAAAGAACTCTTAAAAAGTGTGCCTTCATTGAGTTAGTCTAAAGAACTCTTTAAAAAGTGTGCCTACATGGAGTTATTCGATAAGAAAGCCTATATATAAAAAATGACTTTGCCTTTAAATACGCCCTTAAAGCAAAATTTTCAGCCAAAAACCTCAATGGGCAGAACCCTCAGCTCAGCATGCAAATCTAACTCACACTTTACTTTCTTTTATTCCTGAGTACCTATATATCAGTGTTTTTGTTGAACCAGCCTAAAGTCGAAACAAAGCGCCAGCACACCAGTTTAAAATGAATTTCCATATATCGCCCACTCTACAAAGTTGCCTTCAACTTCAACTTTCCGGAACTCAATTTCCTGAATGAAGGTGGCTCTGGCATTCGACGCGAACTCATACCGTTCTCAAACTTTTGTAAACGCTTTTGTGTCTTGTCTTTTACGCCTTATTCTGATTTGGAAATAATAAATTAAGTACTTACTAGGAAATGTTTGATGTTCCACTTTTAAGTATACATAATATATTACAGTCGAAATCGGTTATTATGACATATTCATATTCATTTTTTTGCATAAAACGTGGTACAGTAAGGTCTTATATATTATTTGATAATTCATCTTTTACGGAACTAACAGCAAGGATCATTGTAATTAATCATAATATGCGCAAAGCTTTTTTAACACCCTATTTATTAACATTCGTACGTTGAACATTACATTTAAAATGCAGCAGTAAAAATTACAATACTCAAACACTATAAATTTCAGAAATATATAAGTAGATTATCAGTGATTTTACAGCTTGAAATTCCTGTTTGCTGGAACTCAAAAATTTAAAGCCCTAAAAAGTTAAAAGAAAGAAGTATTTATCGCACACATGCAACCACTGGTGTACCAGGGTTAGAAAAAATAGGGGTGGAAAAAGTAACCGTGGTACCACTGAGCTGACACCCTGGATTAACACATAGGCTACTTTATATTTCGAAAAATTCAAAACTTTCCGCGGAAATCACTATAGCCGAGTTTAAACGAACTATAGCTTGCTATAGCAAACTTCATTAGTTTAATTAAGGAGTTTTAAGCCGATAACCAAATTTAGGGCAGGTCGACCCGCTAGCAAAATTCATTAATTATCAGCTATTCTATTAATATTATAAATTTTTGGTTTGAAGTTCGGATGTTTGTTTGTTTGTTACTCAATCACGCTTCAACCATTAGATGGATCGAGAAACGTTGAACCAATTTAGATGAAATTTGATATGGAGATAGTTTGAGTCCCGGCGAAGGACAAAGGCTATTTTTCATCCCGGAAAATTCAAAAGTTCCTGCGGGCAAAACGATTACGTTTGTTACTCAATGCCGGCGCAATAGATCATCCAATTGAGCTGAATTTTGTACAGAGATACGGAGAAGGACAAAAGCCCGGGAAATCCAAAAGTAACTGTAACTGCAGAATTCCAGCTGCAGCTATAGCTTTGAGTTGCAGTAAGAATCCTACGCCAAAAACCAAAATTTCTAATTTTTCTCCATACCATTTTTTATAGAAAAGTAGTAACAAATATACACACTCACGAACTTTCGCCTTTATAATATTAGTGTGATTACTTAAAAATTAATTATAAATACATTTGGTAGTAATGTATATCACATTGTGTAATGTTTTATGTACATTTACATTACCTCGTTAGTATTATAATTATATAATATTCAAACTCAAAACTCAAACTTTTATATTCAAGTGGAGTTTTAAACAGCACTTTTGAAACGACAGTTTAATTATTAGATTTATAAACTTAATATTAAACTGTAATATTAAACGTTTCCGCACTTAGTATGATAATTTGTGCCAATAGTTTAACTATACATATAAATTATATCGCACTCGTAAGTTCATCAATCAAAATCTAACTACTCTTTTAACCCTAGATTAATTAATTTCGTCGACTCGATGACGCGGATTTTAAAAAATCGCGTAAACTTCTGCGTGCGCTGTTGCAGTAAATATATAGTAAATAGTGCTTTGGGTACAGGGGGCCCGTGAATGACATTTTATCAACCATTGCAACGAAGGTTAGTGATAACGTGATGATTTGTACTATTTTGTTTCCGTATTTTTGCACCCTTTTGTTCTAGTAAACTTTATTTATATTCAATGCCAAAATGACGAAAATGTATCAGGGAGTGGGAGATCACGTTGAGGTTGATCCATCTTTTGAAGCGTATGGTGATAAAGAAGCTTCTACTTTAATCCAAGAGCAAATTCATGTTCAAAATGATTACGCAAGTACGCAAACATCTCCCCTGCAATCTATTGAAACCTCGATACCTATCCCGTCAGTAAATTCAAGTGATTTGATAATACACCATCGCGCAATATTCTTCATGGAAAAGACAAACACAAGTGGTCATTCATCACTATAAATTCAAGGTCACAGAGCAGAAAAGTTTCAAGGAATATAGTTCATATTTGACCTGGACCTATACACACTCCTGCAAAAATGAATTATATCCTCTGCAGCGCTTTCCGTTTTTTTATTACTGACGATATGATTAATATTATTTGTGACCCACACCAATGCAGACATATAGAAATAAAATCTCAAAATTACAAAAAATTAAAAGCTACTTAGAGAGAGATTATTATAAAATAAGAGCCCTAATTAGTGTACTTACATTATCTGCAACTATGAAATAAAAGGTAAATATTAGGTATATGCGCCTTATGTAATTTCGCAAGTCGGTAAATCGTTGTGTGGGGAACACAAACTTGATGGTTGTCACAAATGCATTATTTCCTAAATTTTTACCAAAAATTTAATTTTAATACTTTATTAGCTACATTGTTTTAATTATTAAAAGTTTGTTTTTCACAATTTATTTTTAAATTATATTAAATAAGAACATTAAAAATGTTGCAATGGTTCATTTTGCATGAAAACTAAGATCTCATTTCCCGTATTCAGTTAAGTCAGGTCAGGTTCATCTTCTTCATGGTTTTACAATGTTTACTATCTGCATGTTACTACTTGTCTATTAAACGGAAGTAGAAAAGATTAGTTTAAGCTTAACTTAACATAACTTACACCTACTTACCCTAAATCTAGTCTAGTGCTTGGGCAGTCCATTTCTGCTGCCATATATTGCAAGCGATAAATGCACTAAAGATTTCCAAAGAGTTTTGCCATTTATTTAAATGGATTTACACGTATTCGAAGCGAGATAGGGAATTTGGAATATTTTTACAGGGGCAGAGGGGCTTGCGCCAAAATATACTTTTCAGGCCATTTATGGATTGTATGCGACCGCTATAAGTATGTATTCTGTATTTGGTTTAACTCTACTTTTTTGCGTTTCGTAACCAAATGTCAAAAACAAAAACCTTTTAATTGTTGTCATGTCCGTTCGTCCGTCACAGCCTTATTTTTTTGCCGTCCTTGTAACGATTCTGATGATTGCAATTGCTTTATAGTTCATAGCAATCTGTTCTTCTATTTTGATTTTTTTAATGGATCCATTGTAAACGCCAGATCAGAATCCTATATAGTTTAGTTTCATTTTGAAAATTTTTGTGTTAACTAAAATTTAAAACATCAAATTTTGGCTCTCGGTCATTTTTATATGGAGCCTGGCATACCTACTGTCCGCCATCTTGAAAATATTTCAAAACGGCGGCCATCCTCCAAACTTAAAAGAGAATAGATAGAAGAAACAAAAAAAAACGAAAAATGTACTTTGGTAAAATGTCCTGTAACGTCTACGAGCCGAAAAAATAATTTTAAAGTTATAACTTTTAACTTTCATTTTCTCGGTTTCTAGACATCTTAGAACCTCTTTGTAAAAACGTTTTGATCGTTTGATTCTCTCCTGCTATTTGAAAAGTAGATCAGAAGTAGATCTTACCATAGTCACGAGTTTGTAAATACCAATTCTGCCCGAATGTCATACAACGTTTACAAAAAAACGGGATAATTTATAGGTAGGTAATTAAATAAACTTTTACATTCGACTGTTTTTAATAGCAAATAAGAAATTATACAGATAGGTCCCTTTTGGAAATTAATAGTAAAATTTGAATAAATTGAAATTCAGTGAAACTTGCTGCTTTGGAAGAATAACTGATTGACTGATATTTTCAAGTTCACACGTATTATGTTGAACGGGTGAATGAGGCGTAAACGTCGGCGATGACGCCGGAGCTTGCAGCGGCGTCGGTGGTTGCTGTACGGTATCGCGTGAGGTGGAAGGGCGCGGTTTCAGCCCATTATTTATATTTATAGACTTTGACATCTTGTCGCGTATTTCAATTTCATTGTGGACCGAGCATTTATTATAACCTTCTGCAACGTTACTAGAGCGCCAACCTCCGTGGCGTTTTAGTGAAATAATATCAGATTCGGTATTCACTTGTTATGATGCAGAAGTTCTTCTAAAACTGTGACCAGTATAACTGGCCGGATTTTTCAAGCTTCTTTTGGTAGGCTACCGATTTTGTTAACGGCAACAACTTGCCGCATGCATTTACCGATTTGGTACTTTTCGAAGAATCTGTTAGGGATTTTGGTTTTTGTGTCAGGTATCTTGACAAGCAATAAGTTCCCATGGTTTTCGATATAGCTCAGTTTATGTTTGCTGATTCTTGTCGTCTGCACGCCCGCGCCCGCGCCCCTGATTTACCAAAAAATAATATAGCCTACAAAAAACACAAGTAATTTGAGTGTGCTTTATATTGTTTTATACAAGTAAATAACCACATTAACTATCGAAATATACACTATTTATAGGACTACCAGCGCCCTGGGCGAGATTTCTACGGCGCCCCCTAGCTGCTGTCCAAACCCATGTGAAAAAAGGTAAGAATAAAACAATGGAAAAATCAATAAACAACAATTTATAAAAAAATACTGAAAGAAGTTTTCATTTCTGGCCTTTATATCGGCAAACTCTCTTTTTAAAATACTGAATCTTTGGTTTCCGTAATTTCATTTTCAATTGACAAAGTTGCGAAGTTTATCAATTAGGTTCAAGATTCAAATTCTACCAATCACAAATAGGTTCTTATTAGGCAAGGCTTTGAAAACAGCAATTTAATTCTCAGGTTATGTGACTTTAAAACTATTTATTTTTAAATTATAGATTATATATAGTTGAGCTGAAATAGGTGAGTCACATCTTTTTATACCACTAAGGTGGCAAACAAGCTTTTCGGGTGCAGTTCGGGCTGCTCAGTCAGCTGAGTACTCTACCCTGCTTTTATTGCCCTGGCGGCTTATTCGAGCGAGTACTTCAGATTACATTCAGCCTCGTAGACTAAATGTAAGTCTTAAGTACCAGTCGTATTGAATATTGATTGAAAACATAGTATAGATCGCGCTACGTAAGTTGAACCAAAATGGCGGTCGTCCGCGCAGGTACAGTTACGGACAACAGAACTTACGAATGTTTTGTACGTGTCCCGTAATTTCTCATATTTTTTTCCTAACTTCTTATGTAACTAAATACATACTCTCTGGCACTACCCTGCGCCCGCCACACGAGACGACAGTTATTACGTCTCATGTCCCCAGTAATTATATCTTATGAAGTCGCTTTGTTAAAAAAGTTTTGATAAATACATATACGGATTACGTAATATCGGATCATCTTATAAGTTATTGTTCTTTTTGAACGACATTGGCTTGTTGAAATACTCGTTAGGTATAAAAAAATGTAACAGTTAAAAAATAAGACTTTCATAAAACACGAAAGGGTTAAAAGTTGTTAATGTTTTTTAATCACTGTCACTCATTGGTAACGGCATGACACCTTCTACATAATATTGAATTGGCATAAACTTGAGCCAGAAGTTTCGACTTTGAAAATTTAAGTGCGTGATTGTACCCCAGGGCCTGTGTTGCTATGGTTACGCGCTGCCCCTCGCGTCGCACCGCATTCCCCACCTCAATGGACCCGAAAATGTGTTACTGAGCATGGTTCAACATCCGTGGCACGACTTATACCTATTTGTATTTTGTTCATATTAGTTGATGTGAACAAAATCAACGCATAACTGTCTGAAGAAGTCATATTTTTCTGTAGAATTATTTATTCAATTTTTTGTCTTTGAGTTGATGTCGTTGAGACTGCCATTTTTAAAAATGGGTCTTTTTATTACAAATTTTAGTTTTTCCGGGTAAGTTGATTTCGAAATACTAGTACATGTGTTTATTATGTGCGTGATGACAGGTTGAGTAGCGTAGTTATTAATTACGGAAATTATCCGGAATGTTGGTAACCCACAACCAACTCAGAGAGGTCAAAAAGTTCAAAAAAATTGGCTTCAACTATTCGCTCGTAGTGCACTCTCTACTGACATCCATATAAGAGTAAAAGCTTCTTGCTCTGACTGTCGTTTCAAGAATACGTGCAACTTTATGTACTTTGATAAATCTATGTCATTGTTAGTTTTAAGAGTGCTTTTCAACATCTAATATATTGACCATAATGAGGACGTCTTATAGTTACGTAATTCATTGAAATAACCCATTAAAACATTTTGAGAGAATGATTAAGTGAGTCTTTTATTAATTATTTATTTTTATTCACAGTTTTTTAGCGTTTTTTTTTTTCATTTTTTTACTCGCGCTTGACTATTTCATTATAAGTGTTATATATTTTCGTTTAAAGCCCTTTATTTCGATACACAACTTGTGGGTGTTTAAAAATGTTTTTTAGTCGATACATAAAATCCGCCATTTTGCTTTTTAACCTCCTTTTGGCGTAGTCGGGTAAAAATCAACATGTTTCAATGTTTTCCTGTCAAATTGTAAGTATTTTATAATGACCTTGCTATTTATCAGCCGGCGCACACTGTCCAGACTAATGCTGGCCAGACCGAGTACAAAATGAGATTTTAACCAATATTTGGTACTAGCCTGTGTCATTTCGCACTGGAGTCCATAAAGTTCGATTTTCGAGACTAATTTCGAGTATGTCATCAAACATAAACGGAAAGTAGGTAGTAGTAAATAGTACATCTCATTACAAGTGCGGGAATTCTGTTATGGCGAGGGTCAACAGCAGAAACGATTTCGAATGTCAGTGCCGCACATGATTTGAAAGACTGTTTCAGTGTGGTACAGTTGCGGAAAAATAAAATAAAGTATAATTACATAAAAATGTGTGGCATAGTAGGTAAGTAGAATAAGTTAACAAATACTGTGCGCGTGTTTTTCTGCATGCGCAGACACTATAAGGTGCGTGCTCATACAGCCAGGGTAGGTAGCCAGGTTAGGATGAACACTTATTTTTTCTATAACATAGTACAAAGGAAAGGAAATTAATAACAATTTATATTTACATTTGGTCAGCAATACTATTTCCATAATTGAAAGCTTTTATTCCAAAGGTTAGAGAAGCCATTTTGTACTCGGCAAGAAAGATTTTCAGGGCAGCTAAGAACTCGGTTATACAATAAAAAATAGCAAGCAACACTATAACATCCATTTTTTACCGCCATTTTAATTTTTTTATGTAAATTTAGTTTACAAAATCGTAGTATTGACGGCGCCACCTATGTGATGTAATAAGCAACGTGATAATGAGTTGTGTACAATGTAAATGGACCGAAAAAAAAATTGTGTCGTGTTGTCGCTAGGTGGAGTAGTGGGTTTATAAGTGAATAATTAAATATGTCGCTACTGATAAGTTTAGGCTTGAGTTCAGTTAAACCTATCTAAACTAAAAAGCATTACCAACTCTGAAAACAAGAGAATCAGTCAGCATTACCAACTCTGAAAAGACCAGACGGCTGCTGAATCTTCCAATGGTGTCATCTCTAGATACCCAAGCTTTAGGTAGTAAATAGACGGTTTAACAGACAGATATAGTAACTAAAAAGGCTTCTTGTTTACCTACAGAACCGTAATAACAGTTAACTTTGTGACACTAAAGCATAATGAAAGCCTATTAATAAAACTAAATTTATAAACTTTGTGGCAGCAACTGACAAGCCACTCCGTGTGTCAGTATCAACCCTGTATTATTAGCAGCAGACGTCCGTGTCGGATCGATGCTAGTTTATAAATAACATTTTAGCTAGATTGCAGTCTGGTTTTGTTAGAAGGTAGGGGCTACTCCCGTCGGAGGTCATTGACACTACCAGGGGGAACCGGTTGTATAGGATGTAAGAGGTGAGATGTTATACTAATTTTTATACACTTTATTTATTTACTTATACAGAGCTCACCAGCACTCACCACCAGCCAACGTGCAAGTTAAAAAAGATGGTTTTGGAACTTATGGCTCAGGATAACTCTTTAACTACTAAAATTATTTTTATCACTTGCATAGTTTGGCAGACAAGTACCTCAATAGCTACGATTAAAAATTAACCGTCAAACACTCGTTTCAAACTTTTGAATAAGTGAATATAAATAATTCTATAAATAATTGGTTATTTGTAAAATAAATATATGTAAGTACATACTTACTATATACGAGGAGCGCATAAGCTACCTTTTAGTTGTATAATTATGAATATATTAGTATGTACAAAATTAATGCGGTAAATTGCCGGTAGTCCCGATGTCTTGCTCGAGAGGACGCTGTTTCTGCGTCACTGCCTCTTGGAGGATATCAGGTGGCAGTCAGGCGGGCTGACAAGCACCTGACGCGCCGCGGTCTGCCCTACGCGCTGGTCCAAGGTGGAAGGAGGCAGCGGAAGATTATGCGAATATATTTAAATCTTTATATACTAGTACGTATTATAAATTTCAACTTGTCTGTCTGTCCGTTTATGTTCTTTTTACGGCTTAAATGCTAAACCGATATCAATGAAATTAACAGTGTGAATCAGATAGCTCCTTGGGGAAGGATATTGATACATATAGTCTCAGAACAACGTAGGTTTTAAGTCATATTGGCGCAGAGAAGATAACCGGAGGTACAGCAAACTCCCTTACTATTAATATTAATACTATTAATCAAGGAGTTGCCGTAAGAATTCCCACACGACTGAATTTAGCGAATTTAGCTTATTAATTATGAATTTATAGAGCACAAAAGTTTAAAATGGTGGTAATTTTTAGTGGTAATTTTTACAATTTTTAATGTATGTCAAGATTCATTAGATTCTGAATTACGACTTAAAACATTAAAAAATTAAGATTACAATGGAAAAAGTTGTATAATTTTTTGGCAAATTATTCTAATATTAAGGCTAAAATATAAGCGAGGCCGATTACATGTGCAAATTTTCTGGGTGATTTTAATTTCATGCATGAGCTGGAAAGTATCTAATGGTATACTATAATAATATACCTATACTTATATAGGAGTAGTCCAGCAAGAGAGCTATCATTTAGCATAAGATAGTATAATGTACATAATATAAGTGAGTGTCTGTAACAGAGCTCAAAAAGGGTCCCCACTGAAAATCAGCGCTGTAGCAGAAAACTACCACAGCTTAAAGCTGAGTGGGAAACCCGTTTTGAAGCATTGTTACCCTATTGTACTAGGTATGTTTATTGTTAATTATGTTACTGTTTACTGTAATGCTTCAAAATAAATATTTTTTTTTTCTTCTTCTAGCCAGGTTTATTTATAGGGAGTTTTAGGTTTCCTCCGTTTAAGTCCTGAAAAGACCTCCAGTTGGACCAGTGACCTCGGTATTTGGTAATATACATCATATCATAGCTTCACGCATATTAATGTAATTTTTTTCAAATTTTATTTTATTGTTTTACTAGTATTATTCGAAAATCTTTCAGTTTTATTGAAATATTTTTTCTTTGTATTGATTTTTATAATTTATTGTTATTATTGTAATTATTAATTCTTACAATGTGTGTGTGTGTAATAAAGTATGTTTTACGCTTTTCATCTTTTTTTATTTTGTGTTTTATTATAATATTTTATATGATAATCCTGTGTTATGCTCGTGAGGTTTGTATATCTGTAACCTTCACTTAGACTATAAGCCCTGACTAAAAAATAGTTTGTCAGTTTAAGACTCACATAAATGCTGAGTCAAAAGCCATTTTTATTGGTCACGGAGACATCCTTCATATTTGTTTATTTAATAAGTATGTGTCTTATTATTTTGATTTGTGTTATATTTGAATTTATTTTTGTATATCTATGAATAAACATTTTTCTTTCTTCATTTCTATATATAAATTTAGCAAAGTTAATTATTATAGTATTAAGGTAACAACGTTTCGACTTTTTCATTTTGATCCTAATTTTTATGTTACTTTTACAATCGTTCTTTTGCTGGTTTGATACTCTTGCGCATTTTCTAGGTGTCAATTTGAGTTCAATAGAATAGGTGGTATTAGCAAGAAATAACAACTTTTAAACCTTTTAACTAGACTATAAAAAAAATAATCAACAATTTTAACTACCTACATTTATAGGTTTAAATTAGTTTGTTTAAAAATATTTTGTTAATTTTCACAAATCAAAAGACCTAGACCTAGGTTTAAACTAAATTATTTATGAATATGTTTTGATTTTACATTAGGTTTAAAACCCGTTAAATGTTTAAATTAGATTTTATAAATATTTTGTTAATTTCATTAGGTTTAAAACAATTTTACCTAAATTTGTGTATAAACTCGATTTTTTAATTTATATATTTTCAATTTTCATTAGGTTGAAACTAGATAGTTTATACATAAATATCTTGTTAACTTTCATTAGGTTTAAAACACTTTTAACTAGATTAATAGGTTTAAACTAGATTGTTTACATATATTTTTCTAATTTTAATTATGTTAAAACAATTTTAACTTGGTTTATAGGTTTAAAAAAACAATTCTATTTAAATATGTTGTTACTTTAAAACTCGCCTAATAAGTAAGTACCTACACAATTTTATAACTTATTTTAAGTTAATAAATTAAATCCAAGCATGTACGCTACCGGTAAAGCTCATGGCATCTACCTGTCTTACTGCTAAGTTTCCGTGACTTTGAGGTACACGTGATTTTCTATTTGAATTGACAAGATGTATTTACGGAATTTCGACATATTGTACAACTCAGGAATGTTCGCTTGTACTCAAATAATTATTGATTAACATTTGGCCCATGTACTTATACAACATACCTATATAGACAAATTAACTTAAACAAAATACCTATCTAGACAAATTAACTTTTACAATATAACTATCTAGACAAATTAACTTATCCAACACACCTTTCTACACAAATTAACTTATACAACATATCTAGACAAAACTACTTATACAAAATATCTAGACAAATTAACTCATACAACATATCTGGACAAATAAACTTATAAAACATATCTAGACAAATAACTTATACAATATACCTATCTTTACAAATTAACTTATACAATATACCTATCTAAACAAATTAACTTATAAAACATATCTAGACAAATTAACTTAAACACCATATTTGGACAAATTAACTAACGCCATCAATAATCGAATCCATACTTATATTATAAATGTGAAAGTTTGGATATTATTACTTTTTATCCCGGAAAAGTTCCCGCAGGAATAACTATATATAAATATAATATGATATAATAAAATGAAAAGCCTTTTTATTTCTTGCCCTTAACAGTACCTACATAACAATCTTAAACCATGCTCAACTATTACTAGTTGTGATTAACTCAAACTATAATTATTTAAAAAAAAAGAAAAGAATCGAGTAACTATAACCGAGCTAAAACGAACTATAGCTACAGCTATAACCATTTTCATTAGTATAATAAAAGAGTTGACGTAAGAATCTTACGCCGAAAACCAAATTTAGGGCGGGCGGAGCCGCTGGCAAAATCTAGTAGCTAATAAATAACAACTTACAAATGCTGTCACAATGAAAAGAATAGAATGCCAAATCCAATTGAGCTGAAATTTGGCGCACAGATAGTCGAAGAAACGGAGTCCTCCTCCGCTACTTTTTAACCCAGAAAATTTAAAGTTCCCGTAGACATAACTGTAACCGAATTGCACGCGGACAGCTGCACCTATAGCTTGCTATAACAAACTTTAGGAAACCCACGCGCCGATAACCGAATTCAACGCGAGAGTAGTAGGCAACATGCAAGGAAATTCGATTTATATTATTATAATTTACCTACATATCTGTATAGCAATATATGATTAGCAAATAACGAACCTTAAAAATAATACTCATTTCGCCTTTTCCTATTTTTATTTGAGCTTACTTTTACTGCGGAACCCTAAAAAAATATCACTGTAATCACATAATTGCTATTGTAGAAGTTGCATTTCAGACACTAACGCAATAAGGTCACCAAACTACAAGCGCTCTCCGGCCGTAGAGCTTATCCATTGGGAACAGCCTCGCGTACCTATATGTTGGACTCAAAGGTCAAAGTGAATGTCTACAGGTCCAATTTTTATACTTACTAAATAAAATAGCACCATCTGTTATATTTTTGAAAAGTATGTAAACCTTATTAAATCGTGTTAAATCACGTTGGTCATGCCTATATTCTGGCGGTGTTCAAAATTAACATCTCCCAAAGCATAAAGCTACGTCTACTTGAAGACTATGTTGGACCGGGCCTCACCTGTAAAGTAAAACATTTTAGTTTCAGAACGGAGCCTAAGAATTTAATATGACATAATTGTTACTGACAGGAGCGTTTATCAGTTACGGACGAACTAACAGACAAACACGCGATCGTGGCCATTCATCCGATGCCCTACAACCAAAGAGTATTACTCTACATTACTCTGCAATAATATTATACGAAGTTGCTAACACTGGTTTACGAGAACGTCATTCTCACTTAATTAAGTAAATTCGAGATTTGATCGATTTCATACGTTTGGTTAGGTAGTCCCAAATTCTTGAATAGTTGTCAGTTTCATTAGTTCTACATCCTTATTACTTGGACTCAGGCCTCTGTTTTAAGAAAGAAGGCTTAAGCTGTAGTCTACTGCGCTGGCTTAGCGAACGTTTTTGAATTAGTGGCCACTCTGGTTGTTTGAACCCCTAAACCTATGAAATAGATAGTTTATTCAGTCAAAACTTAGCAATTATAGAACGTAATCGAAGAGTCATTACTACAGGCAGAGCAATACCTACTCGTGAATAGATCTTCTTTTAAAATTTTGAGTCTAATAAACTTATATTTATAATAATCTCTGGTTTCGCTTTAGAGTGAGTTGTAATAATACCAGCTGCATTGTCAATATTGCTATATCAAATCTTCTAAGTGGAGTGCACAGAGTACATTTTTATATAGGTACCTACTAATAGTCGAGTGTTGGCGCTTAACATCACGCGAGCTAGAGGCTGATGATGATGATGATGATGCCAGCCTGCTGAAGAATCAAAGGTTAAACTAAAAAAAAACGAGTTGCACTCCGGGAGTGCCGGCAGAAGTAAAAACCTTTACACACGATTCGCGCTTAACACTCAAATATGTCACAAGACATGTCTTTGACATTGTCAAGAAATAATAATGTTTGTTTATTTACTTTTTTGACGTAGTATATTTGACATCGCAATCTGTCATAGAATTAAAATTCCATATCCAACCTCCCTGTACTACTCATAATCGCGAAAACTAAAAATAAAAATTATAATAGGCGTGGCATTACGGTGTCCGTCTTACGAATTTTCACGATTAGGACACGTGACCTGACGCGAGTTTATCATTTTTTACCAAAAGTGCACAACGCCGCTAAAGAAGTTTTCACTTCAAAAATGCGTAGGAGGCGTTGAAAAAGTATAACAAAGAAACACATACAGACAACTGAGAACCTTCTCCTTGTTTTTGAAGTCGGTTAAAAATCCGGTCTTACGGTCTAAGCAACAAGTGTCATTTTTTCAATTATTTTCAGCAGTCTCGAAAAATATGAATGAATTTTCATTCGATTCGGAATCGCGTCTAGATTATTTTTGAAAAAAATTGCAAAAGTTACTAACAATTTACTATATTATATTTATGTATGTAATTACAAAAAAAAAAGTAATATTTATGTATTTGTATCCGTTGTCTAGTACCAATAACACAAGCTTTGCTGACTTTGGGGCCAGCCGGCGCTGTGTGTAATGTCCAAAAATATTTAATTATTTATTTATATTTACTCGTATTTACTATAAAAAGGGGGTTTGAAATCTAAAAACGAAGATGAAATTTCCAAAAAAAAGTTCCAACTCCCAGAATTGTAGGACTAGTAGAGAAGTATTTATAATTTTCCCAGAGGAGTAAAAATACAGCTGAAAACGGGTATTCTGCTTGCGCAAGGCCCACTTCCACATTTTTTATTTTTCAACTACGTAAATTGTAAATAAAAAACTAATAATATTTTATTTTTATTTTTCCAAAGCGGATCTATTCTAAAGCCTTTTAAGAACAGCTCCATAAAAGGAAAATATCCCAGATTTATAGTCTTGAATCGCGAATCTCAGCTCTAGATTGCATTCCCTAGTACCTACATAAGCAAATTGTTACTACGAAGTACAAACGTACCTAAAGACGCGACATTTATTACTGAAGTAACTTAATGCTTGTTTGCCAACTTGGGATAAATAAAAATCCTTAACAGTGTCTCTTGACTTTACTTCAACCCTTTCTCGTTGATTTTAACCTCAGAACATTTTAAGACTATTTTAACTATTCATTTGCTGTCATAGTCGGAATTAAAAACTAAACAATCAATCGTTTTTTTTTTTTTTAATTAGTTTAACCTGTTTGTTTGTTTGTGTCAAATCCTTCAATCGTAATGTTGATCACTTCCCGACTAGCTAGAACGTTCTAATTTTCAGAGAAGCTCAAAACTACTTACTGTATTGCTGTATGATAGTTAAAAAATATGTTTGCACCGTGATGTAAAAAGTGAAGTAAAAAATAAACCCCCTATTTTCTACTTTGTAGTTGATTTTTTACAACCGTGGCTTTTTAAATGTTTTTATGATTTTTTTTTTCAGTCTTCAGTTGTGACGCAATCATAACAAAAACTGTTCTTGTACATAGGAGTAATAGTTGACCAAAATTTTCTTGAATGAAGCCGTAACTGGTGTTTTGGAATAATTTTATAACCTGATATAGGACCATTTCTGTTGCTAAATTTATAAGAACATATCCCGTTACGCTGAACAAATTTTAGCGAAACATCACACAAGACCGAACGCAAAGTGGTTATCGTGGATCTAAACCATTTTCTTTATCACGTTTAGTTATTTTAGCAGTTCTTTAGTTGTGCCCAGAATAATAAAAATTACTACAAATTTTAATAAGCATATTGTAATGACTGATTTTCTTTTCAAATCGGCCAAGTCATTTTCGAGAAAAGCGGAATGGAAGATCCGCAATTATATGCACATTAATAAACTTATGTTCAGCCACTTTATCCCTCTACCCTTATATACTATATAACTTGTATCTCTGCAACCAAATGGGCGTAATAACGCATGTAAGATTTACTGCTAAGTATTTACTTAGTAGTTATTACGCTATATGGCTTGGCAGGCAATTGAAGCCCCCAATGCTCCCAAATCGTTTAAACTGTTGTTAAACTGTTTAAATTAAATTAATTAAAAAAACGCGCTTTTCCAGGGTTTTTTTCTTCATTTTTGACAAATCCATTTACTTACGGCGCGCCAAACAGCCTAAAATTAAATCAAACAACAAACAAAGAAAAGGCGCGAATTAATTTTCATAAATGGAACACGATACGGATGCCATAAACAAAACCCGCGCCATTGCCGCACCTTCGTTGCTTCCGCTCTTTTAATGATGAACTTTACCGATAGCATGCAGATATACGAGTGAAGCATTCCTGACTGAAATATAAAACACAGAGCAATAAACTTAAGTCCTGGTTTCAGGTTAATCTTTTGACTGCATCTTTACTATGAAAGTATTTATTTATTTTGATGGCATGTATAATTTATTTTCTTCTAAGACTCCAACCTTCAGGGAGTTATAAACGAAGAAAGATTATTTCTATGTTGTATATCTATGTATATTGTATTTTTTACTTCTATGAAAATTTTGTGTGTTTATAATATTGGGGTACTAGGACTTTATAAGTCACTAGGAAGTTGTATGGAAAACACAAATAGATGTTATTTAAACCCGTTGTTTAAAAAAAAGTGAAATAGTTTCTACATATATATCCATATATTTTTAGATATATATCCATACTAAATTCGAATATATACCGCCTTCCTCAAGAATAAGGCAGACACAAACTTAATAGATTTACTATAAAGCCACCCAAGACCTATATGACCTCTCGCTTTCAGAGCAAGTGGCATTTTTTTTTTAAATTGATACAACGATTTTTTTTAAGAAGGTACCTACCCTAGCATTTGATATATAGCTTGTCGTTTAACCGATTTCGACGATTTTCTTATTACCAATTAGAGAGTCAATTTTCAAAGTACAGAACCCAAACTCCATACTACAAAATATTATGTGCCGAACTCAACTCATGAATTACTGATGTATTAGATATATTAGATTTTAAATACGTACCTAACCTACCGCGCCGCCGCCGCACCGCATGTCACTGTTACGTGGCAGCCGTGACTCATTTCGTCTTTCAAATTCCTTTGAAACTCCTTGAGAAGTATATGTTAGGATTTAGCACGATAAGTATTATGAATAGTATTGTATAGTTAATAGCATTATATTCTATTTTCTGAAAAAAAATTACAAAATACAACGCACCATGCTATACTGGAAGATGGAATATAGTGGTCTTTCTGTAACTATACTATTAATTATACCTATCTATTTTATGACCACCCCTTTATCAATGTGTACTAGAAATTCAAATTGAACTGACCGGTTTGTCTCGCGCTATAAAAACAACTGACTTTAATAACTATATCGTTCATCAATGCCTTTTCCAATCAAATAATCAATTTTATTTATCTTTTAAAAGACTGGCTGGATAGCTAATTAATTTGCTAACCCCAAGCAGTAATACCGCGTGCTACGCTACTGCCAATTAAAAAAACGAGAAATGTAGTGGCTGCGCTGACGATTGGTATCGCTTTTTTAATTTCCATTGAAGATTAATTTTAGCTTCATTTTTATGTTAGAGAAACCTGTAAGCAATGTTGTTTTGTGTGTCTGTTGATTTGTTTACTTACTCTTACCCGTAAATTCGATCGCGCAGTATTTGTTCATCAGCATTAGAGCTTACTACTAGGTATCTACTATGGAATACCCTTTTGAGTGAAATAAAAAAAAATTAAGTAGTTTATAAAAATTAGGAAGTTTTCTATGGTATTATCTACCCTTGTGCCAAAAATCGATCCCGTTGCCCAGTTGCATCATGTCATGGACGTATTATTAATATTTTACTCGCCGTAAATATTTATTGGTTCTGCAAGGCTTCATTGTTATTTGGCGCAAATGCCTAAATTGAATACTTGGCAAGCAAAGGAGTCTAAGATTGAATTAAAAATAAAATCCTAAGCGAAGCCGTTTGCAGCCGTGCGAAACACAGTTGAAAGATAATTAGGTAGGTAATTAGTATTAATATTATTCTTAGCACTAAGCCTACCAACAAAATGAAACATTAAGTACTTCGTTTGGATAGTTCAATAAACTATGACAAAATTAACACACACAATTCTTTGTAAAAGTTGACGCACCTTTTGAATGTCTGACTACAACAAGTCGTAAGTACGCCCTGAGGTAGGTATCTACTTTTTGCCCGAAAACTCAGTTCGGCTTTTTTTTATACCGTTTCCAGTAACACTACTGATGCTAAATTGTTAAATCTATATCTTTGCTGCTGGAATCACAAATATTTTTTTATTACATTCGAATCAAACCAAAATAGAAGAAAATTATAAAAGATTTTTTTTATGTGTATTTTAAATGTGTACCACGCCATTTTAAATTCTTAGAACCAAAATTGTTTATTCTTGTTGTATTTCAATAATTTAACGAATTACAATAGATTATTTTTATCTATTAATTAAAGTTAAAGGGAATATTATCTTTGATACAATAGTATCAAAAATAAAAATAAAGTATACCAAAGGATCACAAATGTGATGTAAATAAAGACGAGCCGCGATTGTAAAAGTTATTGTTTTTTATACTGGATTCAATGACCTTGAAAACAACTTTTTGCGCGCTAGGCTGTAAAGTGGGCTTTTTCGCATAGATTTTTCATTTACAGGCGCAAAAGCCTTTCCAAGCGAGTAAAATAAAAAACCCATTTTCGATCGTTATTCGAGGACTTCTCAATTGATTTTGCCTATATATATTCTATACAAAAACAATATCAAAATCTTTTCCACTTCCACATTGTTGTTAAGATTTCTACAATAGACTATTCCACCTATTTTTTTTAATTTATATATGAAAAGATTTATCAACACTTAAATTTTGATACAAATTACATTATTAGCCTTCGATAAAAACGTTAGAGCAGTTTGAAGATCGCTTTTTTAGTGCGTGAGCTAAAACGTGGCGCTGGCGGCGCGAAGTTAACTTACGTCACAACGCTTGAGACCGCGCAAAGGTACGCAAACTAATCTACAAGTCTCTACAACTCGAGAGATGTATTTTCCTATAACTGGATCCATGAAATCATTCCTGAGCCTGAAATAAAGCTCTCGAGTTTCACCAACGAACGCACCCGAGGACACCGTTAGTGTTGTGTGTAGTGATTTTGGCAATTATAAAGACAAAGTGAGGGTAGTTCAACAGGATGCCTCCACTAGAAGCCGAAGACACTGCGCACCACCTGTCTACCCGTGACCAAGGCAGGTGTAACCCAGCCGAAACGTCAGGAAAAAGGTATTTTCCCCAATGACGCGTTTAATCCCTTTTTATTATTTTTAAATGAGTAATGGAACGCGTAAATCTAAAACTGGTATAAGTTTATGAACCATGTAAAATTATAGAAAAATAAAATTATAACATTCTGAATACTAATAAGTGCCATTAATAACAATATTTACGTTCGATTTCCCTGCTAGTATAGGCGTACTTGCCTACTTACAGAGTACAAACTCAGTAATCTAGTTGCTCCGTCGTAAACACAGTAATACATACAAGCTTCAATCTTGCAGTGATCATTATGTGTATGAACTCTAAACAACAAATAATAAAAACCAGCCAAGTGTGAAACGGGTCCAAGCCATTTACCATCCTAAATCACCGTGTCAGCGCCATCCAGCTATTATTAAGCGAAACAGTAATATGTGTTTGTGGGAAACGATATTCAAAGTTAAGCAACGTCGGTCTTGGTCAGTAATTACATGGATGACCACTAAGCAGCACACTTTTTGTTATTGTTTGTATTTGTAAATCACTTAAATGTTGGGAGGTACGGAACCCTTGGTGTGCGAGTCCAACTCGCACTTGGCCAGTTTTATACTATACAAATACTGGATAAAGATAATCAATACAAAATTATTGCTATTTACGAGTAATTTAACGTCAAAAAACCTTTCATTTTTGTTATTAACCGATAACAAAAAATAAAATCCTAAGCGAAGCCGTTTGCAGCCGTGCGAAACACAGTTGAAAGATAATTAGGTAGGTAATTAGTATTAATATTATTCTTAGCACTAAGCCTACCAACAAAATGAAACATTAAGTACTTCGTTTGGATAGTTCAATAAACTATGACAAAATTAACACACACAATTCTTTGTAAAAGTTGACGCACCTTTTGAATGTCTGACTACAACAAGTCGTAAGTACGCCCTGAGGTAGGTATCTACTTTTTGCCCGAAAACTCAGTTCGGCTTTTTTTTATACCGTATACAAATACTGGATAAAGATAATCAATACAAAATTATTGCTATTTACGAGTAATTTAACGTCAAAAAACCTTTCATTTTTGTTATTAACCGATAACACTGTGTGCCATCTGCCTAGCCTTCCCGTCTACCAAGCCATCTCGGTCCTCGAAAAATAAGAAAAAAAAATGTATAAAATTAACATAAATATCATTTAATAGGATCGTGAAAGATCAAGGATATAAAAAAAAAAGAAGCCAGGATCGTGGCAGTGGAGGTCTTTAATATTTTCATAGACTTTCAAAAGACGGACTTAAAACATTTATGTAGTAAAAAACCTAAATTTGAAAATAAAATAAAATGTACTATGAGAATACCCGGGACAAATTGATATAAAATTCAATGTATTATTGAGTGAATACATTCTAATATGAGAAGAATTATGTAACTTTATGATGGCTAATAAAAGGTGGCATTGTTGTAGTGACCTGAATATTGGAATGTGACTCTTTTGCTTAAATTAGCGATGACTGTTGCTTCTCGTGTTAGATTGCTTATACTGCTGCTATAAAAAGACATCGCCTGAGTAACGTAAGATGATGATGGAGGAGAGAAGGAGATGATGGAGGCATGCTCGAGAATCGGAAGCTTAAACCCTACCAATCTCTCAGAATGTTTATCATTAACATTCTTTAGTGGCTTCAAGTTACATCGGCTGAGCTCACAGACAGTTTAAACGTCTCTCGCCCTAACGTTTCGATCCGTTAGATTTGGTCAAATCTGAATGTGAGTTCAGTGCCGAGCGACTTGAACGACGACAACAGATTACATAGTGTAGAAGCGTAAAGGTCCTTGCCCCGAACTGTCTGTCAGAGTTGAAAAAATGCGAAAAAACCGTTGCCAAGTTGCGGGGCGTCGGACGCTGATTACGCAAAGACGACAGTGATGTTTCACCACGCGAATGGTGACATCAATAAAGGGGAGGTCTGGTAGCAATTTGAATATTGAAATGCGCAATTTTGCTTGTATTAGTAATGGACGTTGCTTCTGAGGTTTGATTGTTTAAATGTTTCTATATTACACATGTAAAAGACCTCGCCTGAGTAAAGTAAAGTAAAGAGGAGACAAAGAGATGGAGGGATGCCCGGGGATTGGAAGCTTTAAAACCTACCGATCTCTCAGAATGTTCATTATTAACTTTCGTTAGTGGCTTCAAGTTAGGTACATCGCCTGAGCTCATAGACGGTTAGGTCATGAATCCTTGCTTAAAACCGGCTTATAAACCAAAATAAATCATTTATACTCTACGACAGAAGTTACATGGATGCAATGAGGCTTATTGCGTCTTGCTCTTCGGAGTGTGTTAAGCATGGGACGTGCCTTCTTGGTGAATTCCATGGCTGTTCAATTTGTACATAACTACCTACATCAAATCAAATAGTTCAGTGGGGTTTATTGTGTCCTGCTCTTCAGGATGTTCTTAACACGAAGCGTGCTTTCTTGACAATGTCATAATGACTGTGTGTGTTAATGGACGTCATTCTTCTTTGGCCTAAGGATGAGTGTTTGTGCTATATATTGTACACACAAGGATTTGTTCCTGAAATTACATAATTAGAGGTTGGTCTTCAGCTTCGGCTGAAATGATAATTTAATGGTTATACCATTTATGATTTCACACCTCTTCTCCTATACTCTGCGTTACACTATTAGGTCCTACCATTTAGATGATCACATGGCCAAACCTTTATACTTTAATTTATAAGTTCCATGTTCTTATTGTCTTAAATCTTTATTCCATACTTGCTATTTAGGTACGTTTAAGTAAGTAGGAGTATTCATCTCATATCTTTGGCTAAAAACCTACTAGAAAGGTGAATTACTTGGGGGTAGTTTTTTAAAAGCACAGTACTCTTTATTAATTAATTTTCAATGTAAAAGCTTAACCCGATTATAAAATAAAAAACTATAATCAGTAAGATCCTAGATCATCCAAGAGGTTGGTGTAGACTACTAAAAAAACCTTTATCCTGTAAATAACATTTTCAATATGATTTGAAGGAGACGGAATCATAAGGCAAAGAGGGAGGTACGGACGCGTTTCATTTGGCTACGAAACCCTAGAAATGGGTACGTAGTTCCAAAGTATATTCACACCACAATCTAATAATACCATAAGTTACCTATTGTTACATTTGTTCAACCCCATTTATATTATAATTATTTGTTATCAGACATTTTCATTAACATAATTATTAGCAGACTCATATTTACGACATTGTGAGAAGTGAAATATGTCTGGCGGTGTTGTAATGTAGAAAGGTAAGCGTAGCAGTTGGTTCTCGTGATGTTTGGCTGGTGTTAGTGTTAAGGGGAAGTAATACGTCGATGGGCGCAATCAGGGAAGGTACTCAGGAAGGTCTCATAAGTATAAATCTATGGTGGCATCCATACTTACTTACTTCGTTTGTTTGTACTTCCTTCTAGTTACAGCGGAGCATCCCTTGAGCTGAAATTTTGGGCAGTTATAGTTGGAGAGACAGAGGACATATTATGGTATCCCGGCGATTTTTAGTGGATAAGCCTGATGTATTATCCAAAAAAAATTACATAACGTTCTAAAAATAGCTTATCACTAGTTTTAATTTCTTGATTATAAATATTTTTGAAATGCGACTTGTACGAAGAGAAGATCCAAAATTGCCGAAATCCGGTGTAAGTTTGTTCTGGTCAGTGCCTTAAGTTTTCAACTCACTATCACATCGTTTGAAGCCAGATTAAAATTCATAAATTTATCATCACAATTCTGCGCCTTAACAACTAGACCAGGGCATGCAATAATCAGGCCTACAATATGATTGTTGTCTCGACTGATAAGTATTGACTTGTAAGTTGTAGCAGTTGGTTTTAGCGAACTATAAATACAAGTTGTGACCACGAAACCTTTAAACTTAAACCACAAATTAAACAAATAAAAATTAGTATCGGCTAAGCCTTGCTGATTTTTTTCGTGCATTCGACCAATTAGGTTAGGCTTTAAAACAAATCAAATCCTAAATTTTCTGCTTATTTTAGGCAAATATACGAAGAAACCGTTAGTCCTTAAAGATATTGATAGACTAGCTTTTGCCGGTGGCTCCGCTCGCGCTTTATTCGATTATTGGTGAGGGGTTCCAACCTTGTCGTTGTCAAGGAAGTTTGGTATAGCAAGCTTTACTTAGCTAGCTAGCTAACTATTCTTACGGAAACTTTTGATTTTTGCGGAATAAATAATTCATCTCCGTCAACAATCTCTGAGCCAAAAAAATATATTTGTTAACAATTGTAATTGAACAGAATTGTATTAAAGTTCAAATTGCAATGAGTAACTGATTTGTTTGAATCTGCAAAATATTTCAAGAACGGTGTTGTAAAGAGGTATACATAAAATTTTAATTGAGAGTTTCATTTTCTCTTAATTGCTTGAAATGTAAGGGAAACCGTACAATAAAATTGTAGGCTCACCTCACAAGTTGTGAGAGTAGCCGGAGTAGCAGCTAGAGGTGATGCTGGATGCAGAGGGACCAACGAGCTCCGTTTCGGAAAGGTCATTCAGCTTTCATAAAAAGTAAAGTTTGAAATGGTGGAATTCGGACACTTAAAAAGTCTTTTTAAAATAATGATCAAACGAAACATCAACAATGTTATAAGCAAATAAAATACTTAATAAGTTTTAATTAACTTCGAATTTCTAAAGCACGCTTACGAGTACTTTTCAAAGTTTATGCGGAAATTAAAGTGGGTCGCAAGCATTGTACATACAAAATAACCGAATTAGTCTTTAATATAGACAGAATTTGAAATGTTTACTTAAATTTCATATTCAATACTTAAGAATTTTGTAACATATTTTTAAACCAGCTTTTTTCCGCAGCTCCGTCTGCGCTTAATTCGGTTAACGGCGTAGAAATTTAAAGGCAACGCCTAAGGCTAAGGTACGTCTTGATTAAAATAAGGAAGTTTGCTGTAGCAAGTTATGTGAAATTCGGGTATTCCTGCGGGGATTTCTAAATTTTCCGGAATAAAAAGAAGCCTACTTTTAAAGAATTTATGCTTCAATGTGACGCAAAGACAGAACAAACAAACAAACTCCCTCTGGCATTTATAATTATTAGTATGGATGCAAGTTTTAGATATGTCAGCTCTAAATAAATTTTTATAGTCTACCGAAAGAGGTGTGTGATTGTATTATACAATTAAATTTGAACTTACCCATTTTAGATATTTTACTATATACTTATGGTTAGCGCGCGCCTTCAGAATGAGATGGGACCTTATCAAAAAAGAATAAAAACCGGCCAAGTGCGAGTTTGGCTCGCACACCGAGGGTTCCCTAAAGACTTATTATATGAAGATAGTTCTTCCATCACGGGATCAAGTCTCACAGGTTTATGTAATAATTATTAGTTTTTATATTCGTGATGTAACCATCTTGCTTCTTGCCGAGTCAACGGGAAGTATCTATCCCATAGGCGTGAATTTATTTCTGTCATAACACAAAAATTACCGTATTTTGAGCATATTTTTTATTGCATTGAGTTAGATCCTTGATTTTTTACAACTTTAAGTAACCGTAGACTTTAGTATTTGATATTAATTTTAACTTGATACCTTTACGCGTTATTGAGCAAAAGGGTCTTTGCAGACAGACAGACTAACTTTTATGTTAATGTGTTATAAATTAACGAATTTGGTTTTTTCCTATACTTGTGATGTAAACCTTTGCCTTGTGTCAAATTTCATGTTTCTAGGACAACGGGAAATACCCCATAGGTTTTGATTTATTTGTAATTGCCAAAATATTTTTTTATTGTGTTGTATTAGAAGCTTGAATTTTTTACAGCTTCTTGGGACCGTAGAACTTAGTAAATCAAATCAAAATCTTTTATTCAAATGGGTTACTAAGAACACTTTCAAATCGTCAATTAAATTAACTACAACTAGCTTTACAAACTAATTTCAATACTGTTTTATTGCGTGCGTCCAATAGGTACTCTTTGTAAAAACACAAACGAAACATAAAATTATAGTGAATCAACTAATAAATACATGTTTTGTATCGAAACACTTAATAAACAAGATTTACCATGTAAAAAGTTTTTTTTTAAAAAAGAAACAATCAATATTTAGGTTATATTTCAATTGTTTATTGTTTTTCAGATTGCATAAGGGGTGATTTTAATTTAGTATTTGATATTAATTACAATTTGATACCTTCACGCGTTCCTGAGAAAACGTGTCTTCACGCTTAAACCGCTGTACGGATTAAGATGAAATTTAGCATGGAGATAGTTTGAGTCCCTGGCGCAAGGGCATAGACTAATTGAAAACGTCAAGTGTGAGTCGGTTTTTTTTTACAATTGAGGACTTGCCGTTGAAATCCTACACCGATAATCGGATTTAGGGCGGGTGGAACCGCGGACAAATTTGACATGGAGATAGTTTGAGTCCCGGGGAAAGACATAGGCTACTTAAAAACGTCAAGTGTGAGTCGGTTTTTTTTTATAAATGGGTAGTTGCCGTTAAAATCCTACACCGCTAACTGAATTTAGAATTTGTGTCAAGTTCTAAGTAACAGTAGTCAAACATTATAACAATAAAATTCAGTCAATACAGCGATATATTATTATTACGCCACAACTCTGCATCAAATTATACCTGGGTCAGTCACGGTCTGTATGTCTATCTGTATATCACTTTGTTATCTCTGCCACGTGCCCGTTGCATTCATGTAAAATATTAATAACCGTATCTACTAATTTGGCGGTATACCACAACTGGGTATTGCGGTTTTAAATATTGTATAATGGTATGCAATGATTTGATATGAGTGTATTTTACTGAAGACTTATTTTGAAATTTAGTAGCTGCTTGCTTTGGTTTTGCCTGGGTGAAAGACTACAATATATACTAGGAAACTAGGGTACAATAAAATCATGTTTGTTTTCAAAGATGAACTTAATTATGCCAATACCTATGTCTATAATTTTTGTCCGCCTGCTGTGACGTAGGATATTATTATGGTGATTTTTTAATGTGTTTTATGTACCTATATATCTATTTTCACAAACAAACATCGGCAATATTGTTACAATGTTACTATAATGAAATAATTCACAAACTATTTAGAGCTACTTTTAACTCCCGAATAACTACGGAGTAGTAGTATAATTTTAAAAAAAATTGATTCTTTGTATTAGCAAGCCTTCACCAGAGTTATCAAGGAATTTAAACTACACAAATAAACCTTTTCTGTTTTTGATGGTTTTTTGAAATATTAAAGTCCAAATACGTTTATATTTTGATCACTGGCTCATCAAAAATTTTATACCAGTACCAGGTGACTTAGAACCTTAAATTTGGCACTTATTTGGCGTATGCGGCATAAATAAAAAAGATAGAAAAGCGCTTATTATCGATAGTTTACTAAAATACTAGCTTTTGCCAGTTCCTTTATGTGTCTTTACGGTTAGAGTCTCCAAAAGAGGAAACCAGTTGCTGAAAACACACCCACATCATAATGTGGGAGACCGCCTCTCTTCTCTGACCCCTCTAATCCCGTATGCAGATGGTGAGCCCATAACCGTAACACTGTTTGTGATCTGGTCAGTTTCCAACTGGACCACCCATTATTGAGATATGATATGACCAACAAACAATCAAATAATGATACCGTTGACGGCACTAGTATTACTTGAATGAAACATTTAATACTTATTTTTGACAGCAATCGACAAAAACGTAAGGGGGTAAATGATAATGAAAAATCCAAAACATGAATGGAATGAATTCCGATTATCAGAAAGTAACACTTCAAAATCCCTTTGAAACTCGAACAACTAAGGCTGGGTTGCACTAACTAACTTCGGCGTTAACCAGTCGCACAAACTGTGTTTTCAATACAGTAATAACATCAAAAACTTGTTTTTTGCTTCTATGGGAATCTCCCTTTTTTAAAAAAAATCAGCTTTCTAGCTATAACGGTTATATACCGATAACGGATAGACAGTGTAGGCTCAGTTAATAGGGTCCCGTTGGCACCCTTAAGGCACGGAACGAAAGAAAACCTTAAAATGAGCAGACATGACATAATATAACAGCATTGTTGTAATAAATGTTTAAGACATTGTTAGCGGCCGACGCCGTGGTCTAATGCAGGTATATTCTATTTTCAATTAGATTACAACTTAGTACGAAGGAATGCCCCGTGTCGCTCGTATCGTCTGCATTGTGCGTCTGGCGCGAAGAAATGCCCGCGTGACGTCATGTCTGCGTACTACGGCGACGTGGACCATTGCCAGCGAATACTTCTCACTTTAGGGTTGCCAAAATTTATTTATTTTTACTTGGAGAAATGTTTAAAAGTTTTTATTTTGTTATTTGTGATTGTTTAAAAAGTGCTGAGGGTAAAACTTCAAGGCTTGTTGCTTCAACAACAGAACACGTTTTGCAGCGATTCATTTTCCTATAAAGATGATAGATGATAGCAACAGCTACATGTTGAACTCTGTTACAAATCTGCTGAAGTGTTTGTACTCACAATCATTGTTTTTTTGTATGTTAGTCTCGTGTATATTATATAAGTATATAATTATTGTGCCGCTGTAAAACTTCATAAATACGTATTGCTAGACGATTCTTTATATTTTTAAGTTTTATATGTATATATATCCTCGACCTCGACGTAGTTGTTCCCAAAGGTTTTTTTTTTATTTTCCTTTTGTTGTAACCAGAGCAAAACAACCTGTCTCTAGGTAAGGCCGCAGATCAACTTCAATGGCAGCGTCGGCAGATCGTCTGCCGGGCCAGCTAGTAGCCACTATAAAGGGATCCTTCATATACTTAAATGTCTATCCATCTGTCTCCATGTCAGGACTTGTTTTTCTTAGAAACTACAAACTCTAATTACATGATACCATCTCATTGTACCACGGTTAAGAAACGACTTGAAATTTGATTTGGTAAAACTAACGAGCTCACATCTTTCTAAAAAAAAAATTGTATTTATTGGAAATGGTCTGAAATGGAGGCTCAAAGATAACTGGCACTTGACCTGCTGTTTTTTTAATTGGAAAATATGTTTATATAGGCTACGTAACTACGCTACGCTACGTAAAATGTTAGCGAAAATATTGTGGAATTTGACAACCCTATCTTACAACTCGTAAGCACGAGACGCACGCACAGAATCTAGCACAGACAAACAATAAAAAGAGTTTATTTTATCTTTGCTGTTTGTTTTACGAACGACTAATTATTCGCTATCGAATTCGAACAATTATAGAAAGCGCCATTTGTATTGTCGCCATTGTTTTTTTATTTCTGTTGTTTAAATCAAGTTTATTTTGCTGTTTGTAGGCTTTAAACACTAGTACTGTAAAAATATTTATGTCCGGGTGTCGTAATCTGGGAAGGAAATATTGAAACTATTATAGCATTGTTTGCCAGCAGTGTCAAAATGGGAATTTTTTACAATTATTCATTATAACAAAAAAATCGTAATACGTTTTATAGTGCTGTAGGATAAAGCCTACAGAAAAACAAACCGGCCAAGTGCGGGTCTGGCTCGCGCACCGAGGGTTCCGTGCAAACTTATTATTTGTTGTTGTATATTATCTATACATATAATAAAATGGTAGGAAAGTCAAAACTGTACATTGAATATTTTTTTAAAAGAATACTTGGGGTGTGATCTACAATCGATACCGAAGCCAAAAATATAGTTTTTAGAATTTTTGTCTGTTTGTCTGTATGTCTGTATGTATGTTCGGAATAAACTCAAAAAGTACTGCATGGATTTACTTCAAATTTGGCACGAATATTATTAAGAAGTCGGGTCAACATATAGGCTACATATTATCATGCAGTACCTACGGGGAACGAGCAGTGAACTTTTATTTCTTCAACGCATTCTGTAACAACGTGTAATCTAACGACGCATATTTGACTTGCTTCTTAATTATTAATTATTCTACTCACACATAGCCATTTACTTTATGTTAAAAAATCTTATAAAGTCATAACTTAGATGTGTTATAATAAATGTTTCCTATTTGCTAACTAGGTGGCGCTGGCGTCGAATAAGATCGCGCTATGGTTTTGTTCATAGTATAGCGTTCACGCAGACGACGTCGCGGGCAGCAGCTAGTTTAAAATATTTATAATATTATAATGTAACTATTACATTAGAAGATTTACGGGTTTCGCAATTTTTCCTTTATCTGTGCTATAAGACGTTGCTTCGTACCAAATTTCAAGTTTCTGAGTTCACGGGTAACCTGTAGGTTTTGATTCCCTTGCGAGTTCCGAAAATTTGCGGAAATTTGCGACATAAACGGCTGTATCTTTTGATTGCGTTGACTTAGAAGTATATTTTTTCACAGCTCCAAGAGACAGTAAACCTGAGTATTTGATATACATTTTAGCTTGATACCTCCACGCGTTCCTGACAAAAAGGGTCTTGACAGGCAGACGGACGGACAACAAAGTGATTCTATAATGGTTCCGTTTTTTTCCTTTCCAGGTATGGAACCCTAAAAATCAATAAATAATGAAAGTAACATATCCAAATACGCCCAAAATCTCATTAATTCCATCTTCCTTACTATTCTTATCAGCCTCATTTGTTCCCACAGTGGCAAGGCCTACCCTCACCGAGGGTGATTTGGACTTTAATACACACGCGGTTCAGTGCGGTTCACATATTATATCTTTTTTTTAAATACGCTGGTTTCCTCAGGATGTTATTTTACCGCTAATCCAATAGTGTAAATAATTAATGCACAAGAGAAATTAAGAAAAATACTCATTGGTACAAGCGGAGCTCGAACCTTCACCACTAAGGACGGAAGGTGAAATCAAAACCTCTGGGCCACTATTACACCATCTACTAGTATTGCGAAAGAGTCCGGAGTACTTGGGTCTCGCATTCTCGGGATTCTCTAAAATATATGGAGGTAGATACATCTGGCCTCACGACACTTAGATGAGGTGCGTTCTATTCACGGCATTGAGAGCTATGACACCGCATAGGCATTAAAATCGTTCTGTTCACCAAATGTAAAGAAAAAAAAAGGCCGTTAACTTTCTGACAGCGCATCCACTACTCTGCCTCCCGAGCTTCTGCAGCCAATGCGTTAAGTGTGGTCCTGAAGTGACGTCAAAGCGCATTCATTTTTGGTCAAAAAAACGGTGTAATGTGCGCATAGACAACATTGAGCGCATTCAATGTTATAATTCTTGTCAACAAAACGCCCCTTAAAAAAGGTATCGAGAAGCAAGGCGTACTTCTATATCAAAATTTAGTCCCGGAGAACTTGAGACCCGAATTATTCACTTTTTGACTTTTTGCAATAAGCTCCCAGGAACACCAATAAAAAAAAATAGTTTTATTTAAGGCTACTTACGACAAAGCGTGCCGTTTCGACCAGTGTACAAAGACATTTTACACTATTGAGCCGTCATTCTTGCCGGCGACCTAAATTGCAAGCACCGCCGATGGAACTCTTCAATAACTTTACGGAGAGGCAGACTCCTCGACCAATTAGTAGACAGATTAAAGTTTGACATCATTGCTCCCATGACGCCCAATTTCTTTCCCCATAACACTCGAGCCCTGACGTGCTCGACATAGCACTTTTAAAGAACGTAAGGCTAGGCTAAGCTTCCGCTCTATAGAGGTGCTTACCACCGCCCTGTACTCCTCCGATTGGGTTCCCCATCGGACACTCCTTCCGACCATAGAACCGTGACGGACTGGGATAAATTCGGACAATTACTCGAAAACCCCAGCTCGCCACATCTAGATCGCGTTCCCAGTCATATCTCTTTCGCGAACGATATAAATGTAGCTATCGCCTCACTCACTAGCCATCTGACCGCCACCGTTAGCGAGTGCTCAAGACAAGTACCGGTTGGTGACTACCACCACCTAATCCTGCCTCAGCACATCAGGTCGCTAATGACTGCGGGTAACGCGGCCCGCCGCAGACGCGATTGCAATCCCACTACCGAAAATAAAACTCGCTCGCCTACGGGACGCCATTGTCTTCCGCGCCAAACACTAATGCGTCCACCAAGTTCTCCGTATCACGGAACATATTCTCACTGGCTTCCAACCAGTATTAGTTAAGCCCCGCCACACGGGCGCTGTCTTCTTCGATGTAGTGAAAGCCTTCGACAAAGAAGAAAGATCGGACCGTCGATCTGGGTTGTAGTCATATGATAATCGAGTGGCCAGTAGCTCGAAAACGTCAATGAACCCACGCTTGGCCAACCTAACTCCAAGGAGAGGCCCATGATTCCCTGTATTTAATGCGCATATAACGGCTAAAGACGTTCAGAACCACCGACTTGTTAATAGGGGCGTCGAAAAATTACGTACGCCACTTTTAATTCCTAACATCATTGTTTGCATCAAAGTCCATCGCCACTTCCAAGTGTATGGAATGCAACAATGTTTGCGCAAAACTGCAACCATCCTAGTAGGTCACCCGAGTCCGTCGGCAATATCGCATCGCTTGGTTCCTGCGATTACCGCGTTCTATAAGGCCACTGCATTAGTGAGATTATTATTTCAGTAAGTAAAAGGCGAACATAAAATAAAATATTGAAGCCACTGAAAATATTTGGAATAGTGCTACTACCTGAACTAAACTTTAGACGATATCTTAGTTAAAATCCTAGGCGTCAAAATTTTGGTTATCTTTGATAAACTTTAATCTAAATAAAAAGAATTAAAATACGACAATTCTATATATTTATTTCAAATAGTTTCATTACTCATCTATATTAAACGACTTACATTTTCTAGTTCTTACACTCAACTGACTAGCATTTTTCGTAATGACATTTTCAGAAATAGAATGCCGATGAGCAGCTGATGAGGTTGTTTTAAATATTTCTTTGACATCAGTAGATGATAGATTAGGCTTAACAACTCTAAGCCACTGACTATTTGTACCGGAAACGCTTAGTTCTTCTAAATCATTCGATGATAGATTAGGCGTAACAACTCTAAACCACTGACTACTTGCACTGGAAACGCTTAAATAATCAGATACATATGTAGATGGACTCCATAAACATCTACTATTTCGAGATGTAATTGACTCGTATGAATAAAATTCGGGAAGGCCACAATCACAAGAAGCAAATTGGCTATCGCTTGATTGCTCAGAATTCAATTCAAACATAGAACTGCAAGTTGTGGAAACACTAAGGCACTTAGAATCATTTTTCGATAAAGTATTTATTTTACGTGGGGATTGTATATGTATATTAGTCGTTGATGATTCAACACCTATACTTTTCCCCCCAGTTTCCTCTTCAGGGGATGAATATGTATTGCAAGAACATTGAACATCATGTGATGAGTGATCACTATTTCTTATTACAGACTGTAAAATATCGGTAGTTCTCAATTCTTTTTCAGTGAAAGGTATTTGATTCTTATCAGCCGATATAGTATTTAAACGGTCGATGTCGCTTGTTTCTTTTTTAACTTTTAATTTGCATGTTGGTTTCCTAACTAATTTGAATGTTAATTCCGATATACATTTTCGATTTGATTTATTTTTATTTTGAGTTTTGTCTTGAAAAACATCTGTTTTTGTTATTGAAAACATTTCAATTTCTCCTAAATCGATTTCGTCATCTTTTTTAACTTCGGAGGTTGAATATTGTTTCCTAACTATTCCAAATTTTAATTTTGATAAACTCTGATGCCTTAGTTTTTTGTTCACAGCACAAGTTTTCTTACTTTCACTTTGAGATGTCTCTGGAAACCCTTGATTATTATCTTCACTATCTATATTTTGTAAGTTTTCGTCATTGTGAATAGAGGATAAACTGATTCTGCAATCACACGGGTCCAAAGAATCATTTAGTGGATCATTTTCTGTCTTGATCGTTGAATCTGAACCAATTACTTTTTTGTTCTCAATTGCGTTTAGACTTACAAGGGAATCGATCAATTTGATGACAACGGCTACCAATTTTAATGGACAAAACTGTTGCGAATCTTCATTTGGAGCTTCGGCATTGGTTTCGGCAACCTTGTTGCTTTCTGCACTAGCAGAAGGAATACAAACATTGCAAAGAGGTGCTTTTTCATTCTCTAACACTTTATTCTTTCGGTCATTTTCCAGACTATCATCTTTTTTGGCTTCCCGGCCTGAAAATTGCAACAAGTTACGTTAATATTGCTTAAATTTAAAATTGTACTTGAAGTAATACAAGTTTATCAATATATAATTTTTTCGAAACAAAATTGCGGAACTTATAATAAAACGACATCAGTAAATTCTATTTGCCACACATTTTTATCGCATTACTATTTTGTAATGTCACAGTTTCTTAAGATAAAAATTCCACAGACCCTTTTGGTATTTTTAACAAAGGTATCGTTAAATTCATAAATAAATATCAATGGAAATAATAACAATTTGTTACTACCCATATTGTTGTTTAAGCAAGAATAACCAAGCACTGGAAAATGACCGAAAAGTAAAAGTTCCTTCAGGAAAAAGGTTTTAATAATTTCTCGCGATAATTTTGAATAAATTATAACGCGTAGATGAACTAACAGTAGCAAGTACTCGTAGCTTAAAATGCAAATGTAAGCTACTTCGTTCATTTTCATTGCATGATTTCTTCAAGATAACTTTCAATAATTTAAATTTCAACTCTTCCTATGTTTTTCTTCATGTTATTTTTAATGAGATTATATTCCTAGCTATGACATGTCTCTTTTAAAGGTAAACTATTTCCTTTTATTTTTATGATCTTTAGGTTTATTAAATCAAACCGAATTTTTTCGCTTTAAATAATATAGGAAAGAAAAAGTCAAGAAGAGTTAGTAAACATACTTTTACTTTATTGTATAAAGAGTTGAATTATTACTAATGCGATAATTTTATTAATTTTAATTTACCAGTAGCAGACTAGTTTGGATACTTTATTTCTAAAATTAATAACAAGCAACTTTGTAGCAATAAGAGAATTTCTTTTAGAACTTAACTACAAAATGACCCAAAAATACAAAAAAATTTTAGCAAGTCGGATGTTTATTTTGAACACAACAATACAAAATCTTTTGATGCGATAATTTTCTGATACAACTTATCAGGAGGTATTTTAAGTCAAATATTATTTATCAATCCCCCCTTTTTTTCTTTTTAATATTCTATATTTTAAGAAGTGGACTTTTTTGACAAAGTCAAGGATTAATAGAAAGTATATTTTTTTTTCTTGCTTATTAAAAAAATTAATTACACTAAGATTTTAATAAGATTCATAGTTCTGCATTGCTATAATCTGAATCTAAACTTTCTGCACTTCTAAAAGATACACTTTTTTGTGATACTTTTGATGATTCCTTGCTTAATTGATCATCATTATTTGTACCTGATTTCTTTTCCGGTGTTTGTGCTGGTGGATTCGATGGTGATGATGTTCCTACTGTTTGATTTTGTAAATGTTTTGAAGTACTGTCAGTTTTATCAGTTTCACCTGTTTGAAAAGCATTACGAAATTGTATAACTAAAGGATCATTTGACATACAACTTCTGTTCATAAGTTTTTCACAAATAGTTTCAAAACTATTCTCCTCGAAACTGCATATTGACATAAAACATCCATCTTTTGAATCAGATTTAGAATTATTATCACATTCAGGACATGATCTAGATTTTCCTGGTGAAATTTGGTTTGTTAAACTATCTGGATATTCAATTTCTTCCATTTCATTGTCACCAAGTACGTCGCACGAACTTGCCTTATATTCTTTTGAGATTTTAATAAATTTGTGAACTTTATCAATTGTCCCATCTTCATTTTTAACGCTGTATACTTTTGTGATAACAGTTATTTCCCTTTCAAGAATTTTGGTTACATCTTCTAATTTAAGATTATCTTCATCTACTGTTGGTTGCATTTGTTTTCTACAGACATCACACAAGTTATCACATAATTCCATAGGAAGCTTAACTTGTTGTTTACATAAATCACAAACAGGTACTGACGGACTGATATCCTGGGAACTTCCAGTAGCTTCCAAAGGTTCAGGTGTCTCAGATAAAAGTTCAATAGTTTCTATGGAAGCTTCAGGAGAAGGTACAATAGCTTCAACATTATCCGCGAAAGATACAATTCGTTTAGCAACTTCTATAGATTCTGGAACCACTTTCTCTTTTTTACGTTTTATTTTCGACTTAATATCGATTACTTTTTTCAGTCTGAAAAACTCTTCCCTCGACGACTCTTCTAATTCGGCGATAATATAACGAATGCTGGCATCAGTTTTTGGTATAATAATTTTTCCCAACACATTCATTTTCCTGTTAAAAAAAAGGACACGTCTGTAATAAATCCAGTAATAAATAAATTTTTATTAAAGTTCCGTACCCAAATGGTGCCAGCGTTACCCTATTAGTAAGCCTACGATGTCTGTCTTTCTGTCCGACGTTTAAAGAGCTCTATTTTTATATCGTTACAGATAAATTTCTGAAATTTTCACATAATGTGTTGTTACGAATAATAAAAAACTAAAAAGTAAAAATTTTGTGTTGTTTTTATTTAAGAAAGTTTTTAAAAAGTTTTTGTTGTTTTTGATTTATCGTAAAAACAGTAATACATACAAACCTTCAAACTTGCAGTGAAAAATAGTGTTAGCTCTTAAGTATAACAACAAATAATTAAAACCAGCCAAATGTGAGATGGGCCTGAGCCATTACCATCTTAAATTACCGTATAAAGCTCAATCAGCTTTTTCCCTGCCTGAAATAAAAATTTAAATTCCTTAAAAATTATTTTTTGAATAGTTAACGAATGTGTTTATTATGTCCCTATAAAATAAATATTATAAATGCGAAAGTTGTGTGCTGTCTGTCTGTTTGTTACTTCATAAGATGGACCTATTTAGATGAAATTTGGTATAGAGATAGTTTGAGTCTCGGGGAAGGACATAGGATAGTTTTAGCGGAAATAACGATAACCGAGCTTAAACGCACTATAGCTTACTATAGTTTACTTCATTATTATACCTAATTAAGACTTGACGTAAGAATCCCACGCCGATAACCAAATTAAGTGCAGGTGGAGTCGCGGATAAAAGCTATTACATACATAAACAAAGTTATAAATAAAAGTAAACATTTTATTTTGTTATTAATATGAATTAAAATGGTTGCCTAGTTGACACGAAATTTTTGTTTCTTGTATATATATGCATGTCCCCAACCACAGGTGGTACTACAAAACTAGTAGTACTAGTAGTGTCGTAATAAGTAAAATGAGAATTATTGTGGATATGTAAAAAAATGTATGAACTAATTTTGTTCAAAATAATTTTCTTTGGTTTAAAAAGCCCCAATATCGGTTTTTTTTTTCAGATTTATATATATATGCGGTTTTAAAGTGAGAGGGACACAGATTTTTTAACTTTGGAAGCTGATAACTCGCACAATATTAATTCGAGATTAAAAACTATTTAAACCTTTATATTTTCAAAGACCTATCCATCAATATCCCACGTGATGGGATACCCGAAAAAAAATTTGATTAATGAATAATTTAGAATTTGTAAAATCTACAAAGAGATTATTTTCATTGATTTCCAAAGTATGGCGTTTCTCTAAAGTCACATCTCTATAAAATTTCATAAGAATCTACATGAAAGTGATGGAATGATAAGGTTTTACTGACCTACAGACGAACGGACGAAGAATTTATTAGGGGTTTCGTTTTTGCCGTTTGACTACATAACCCTACGAACTAATATCGAACTTTCATTTAAAAATATACTAAAGTATTGTGCCAAACATCTATTGATAAAAAAACTACCAAGATTTTTTTAATATCGCTGTGAATAAGAATTTTCCCTATAAATCCTTTGTTTCACTTAATAAATTGGACAACCACCAATAAACTACATTAAAATAATACAAATAAGTTGAAGCTATATAAACAAACAGCCGGTAGATCTGTGAACCGCTTATATTAATCCGCCATTTGGTTTATGTAAATCCAGCGGCACCAGCCGTCCTTGTGTCTCCCGAACCACCACAACAATACCGTTAGTAGGTAACTAGATATTATATACTTAATATATTATATTAATATTAATAACTAGATATTGATACATTCAAGTAGCATGCGTTTGCAATTGATTTTGTAGTAGGAGTGGAGGAAATTGAATTTGGTCAGTAATGATTAAGAATAACATCAAAATCAAAAAAAAAATGTCACTTGGGCAACTAAAACTGTGGTCCATGAGAAAAAAGGATAGATTTTAGGTATAGCACAGTAGCTTAGCAGTTACAAAGGTTTAGAAACTTAAGAAAAACTCGATACTTTTTCCGCTAGCTTTTTAGACATTTATTCGTAAGTCTATCGATAAAAGTAAAATTAATAAACCTTTTACCCTCGACAAAGTTTAATTCTACTTCGATTTCAAATCTTGTTTACAGAGAACGCAGTTACAAACAAAAAACCGCTAGCTGCAGTGCTTTTTATACTCGTCCACAAAGCCTGGAGTATTCTAGAATATTCTAGATACATCATCATATATGATATCAGTTGTTGAACCAAACAAAAGACCTATTGGGTCGCTTGAAACCAATGACAGTCGAGTGGTTTCAACTCGACAAGCTCCAGCAACTTGGAGTAGGCCAGTGAGGTGGACTACGACCTCCATTTCAAGGGGAAGCCTGCGGCCTTGTAGTGGAGCGTATAACGGCTGGGGGTAATCAAGCATCGATAACTGTTCTTTAACCGTAAATAACTCTTGTGAAGTAAACATATTTTGTCTGCATTCCTTCGTAGGGTGATAAGTTTGTAAGATGATTGAACTGTTCTATGGCAAAAACCATTGATCATATATCTAAGGATTGCTTTGGAAAAATCTGTTGAAGAATAAGTCTAAGGGACCCCCTTAGACAACTAATAACTGGGTTGTCCTCTGGTTTTCACACTAATATCTGACTTTGTTTACTATTCCATATTCTTTTCTTTTGATACTTGTACACAGGTTTACTAAACATTCTAAAATTTTGATTTTATTTTTAGAATAAAAACTACTTGTAATAAAAATAACACTTTTTACTTATTTATAAGACAACCGTTGCCCATGAGACATCATTATTAAAATATGGGGGTCATTGTGTATTTTAAATCAAAATTTCACCTTATTAAAAAAAAAGTGGACTACTCAGTACGAAATTCGAAAAATAGAGACTAAATTTTTTTTTTTCGGTTATTAGAAGTTTAAATTCAAAAAATAAAAATAGTATTCAATAACTTTGATGAATCAAAATTGTTTGTAAGAAAACCCAATTTGATTAAAAAAAGATCAGTTTGAGTATGAGCGAAAATAGTCTAGATTGTTAAGAAAATCAGTTACACAATTGTTTATTGTAAACGATTAGATGAGTGACCACTTAGCGGCACACTATTTGTTGTTATCTGTGTTCGTTTATTACGTAAAAAGTGATAAGGAACTCATAGTACGCGATTTCGACTCGCACTTGACCGATTTCTTTAATATGGAGGAGCTAATGGCCCGGTAACATTTGTCTATCGAAAGCGGTATGTGAAGTTCAGCAACGTCTATCTGCATACTTAGTCATTGAATGGGTTACCTCCTAGTGTCACATTTTTAGGGCTTTACCGTGCTTTGGTGTGCCTACAGTGCGAGTCGGACTCGGGAAATAAGGGGTTCCGTACTAACCACTATTTACGTCATTTACAAACATAAACAAAAACAAAAAGTGTCCCGTTAAGCGATCACTGACCAAGCCCAACGTTGCTTTACAACAAATAAAACGCTTAATAAAAGCTAGATGGTAACGGTGATTTACTACAATTTTAAGGTTGGTCAACTATTACTCATTAAGTTGTAAACCCTACTTAGCTATGATTGTTTTCCCTTTAATTTCTTTGTATATGCTACTGCTGCTGCATGAATTTTCTCACACACCGAAAAACAGCCATTTTGCTGGCAGTAGGAGGGGGAGCACAGGGCTCTAACAAAAATTTTGTGTGAAATCAATATTTACATAATATAGCTAACGACACCCAACACTATGGGGTAGAGGGGTAGACGAGAAAAAAAAAATCATCCCCACTTTACGTATAAGGGAGGTACTCCAAATTTTTGTTTAATTTTAGGTCACCACTTTGACGGCCTAATTAATATGTATACCCATGCCATATATTACAGTTTTCTACTACTAATGGTCTCTGAGCTAAGCCACAGACAGACAGACATGGCGAAAGTATAAGGGTTCCTTGTTGACTATTAATGTATATTAATCTGCAGGAAGCATTAAGCCCAGGTTGCGTACGAAGTTGGCAACAAGTAAATCGCTGTTAGTGTTATCACGTGATATCGCGGTGCATGTCGTTGAATGAACTTCACGAACTTCACTTTAGTCTAGCTACTCGTAGAATATAGGTATTCTGCGGTCATTTATAAGTTCCGTTAACAAACAAGGAATGCAATGCAAAAAATTGCTGATATGTTTGATTATATTCAATCTAGCACTAGACTAGAATGCCTTCAGTGTGCCTTGCTGGGATCACCGACATCATGCATTTCTTCTTTATTTACTGTGGAAATAAGTTTTGCGCTTGCCATATTCTGAAAGTCAGAGACCCCAGGGCAGGCCAAATTAGTTATAGCCAGTATAGCAAATATGCTAACTTTTAAGTTGTTGCCGTAAGAATCCCACACCGATAACCGAATTTAGCGAGAGTGAAGCCCCGGGGAAAAGCTACTTATAATAATTTTATTTTTCTTACTTGGTAGCCGCTTTATGAGCTATATCGAGACTCTGAAAGCTGTCACGTAGATCCAGAATTGCGATTATCTTCTTTAATAATTCATACCATGTTTTTTTTGCTTCAACTATGATTTGACCGCCCTTTTCTAATCCGAGAAGTTCATAAGGCTGTTTATCTAACTGTAAATAAATTTAAGTTCATTTTCGTAAATTATTTTCTGGTTTTCTGACCATATCTAACTCTTTAAACGACACAATTAAAACAGACCTTGCCCCCATAAATATTCCATCTGTCTCTGAGCCTCTCGGGGTGATACGAGAGGATGGCAAGAGACCGAATGGTCTGACGCTCGTTCCCTGGGAGCGAAGTCGGGCTCTAGTGTGGACCACCTCAAGCATAGACACCTTGGCTCCATCTCGCCTCAGTGAAACGAGTGTCAGAGTTGCGGGGGGCGTAATCTAGCGCTCACAATTTCTTTTAAAGGTTGCTCCTAAATTAGTAGCAGCTGCGGATGGCAAGACTTGGCTCTTTCTTCGCTCAGAAAATTCTTATCTCTATTCAGCGAAGAAATGCAGCCAAAATTCTTGCCAACCTATGACTATTTATTTCTTGTATTGCAGTGGGTTGAGATGTAGTTGCACTACTCACGCATGGTTGGTTACATATCGCGTCGTCCTTGTTTTAACTCAATATAACTGCTAGATAACACTGGCTATTTTCCCTCTCGCCAACCACCGCGCTGCGCCGCCTACCGCTCTCGCCATCGACACAAAGAAATGCTATCCGAGCGAGGTGCTAAGTTTACCTCTGTAGGTTTTTTTTTTACCACGCAATGGAAATTACGCAGTTACAGAAGGTCCACTCGCTTTATGAACTTGATTTTAAGTACCTGATGCTGTTTGTTTGTCACAATGACGCGGCAGTCGCGACTGATTTCGGCTTGTAAATTTTTTTGGAACTCCTTAAGTACGTTTGTCTGCATAAGTCTAATGAAGTAGTGTAGTGGTTCTTCTGTACTTATTTATTTAACGAGTTTATTAAAATAAAAAAAAACAGCTCAATACTCACCTCATCCACATCGAAAGTAAGAACCCTTACACCTGTAATATTTTTTGTCGTAGTGTGTACTTTGACCTCGGCCTAAAACAAAATTACATTAATCTTAAATAAATGTAACAACATATTAAACAATATTCTATATTAAAGGTACTGTATATATATACATTATTGAAACCATTGGATAGAACTCATGCAGCACTTTCAAGATCAATAATCAGTATTTCGATATCGTGTATGGTTTAGAAATAATCTATGTATATATAATAATCATATGTAATAATATATGTAGAACCTCGTGGCCGAGCAGTTATATTCGTATATTTGAAATGATATGTGAAGTTAGGAAACGTCGGGAGTGCTCAGTCACTGGATGGGTGATATAATTAACTGAGCACATCCGTCCTTCAGAGAGCAAGTTCAACCTACTGACCTCTCTGTTGTCATATGATATCTAAGTCATATAGGTGGCTTGAAAATTCTAACAGTCGATATAGTATCAAGAAGGACAATAAGTGATCCTCATACAAGATGTCACACAAGCAAGCGCTCCGTAAGTACATTTCCACACATAGATCTTACTTAGGACAAGGGAACTACAGGCAAGCTAAGTCTGCTGTCACATCCCTGGCCAAGCAACTGTTGCATAAACTATTGCTATCAACGAACAAAGCTTCTGAACTGTCCAGAAAGCGTGAGAGAGGCACTGAATAGCATCAAACACCTCCTGGGTTTCTGATGAAAAGGATAAGTGTGAAAAGCATTCGCTTAACTAACATCGTCTGTAGCCCCTATGACTAAAACGATAGAGAACGGTACAAATATATTCAATGCCCGGCAAGTGAAGTATATATGTTCAATAAGACTAAGAAACCCCGACACAGTTACCATTATCATCAGCCTTCTGAAGTTTGCATGTTAATTGTGATCATCATATAATATAATTATTAACTAAATATAAATAAGCCATAAGCTTATCTACTCAAAATTTATTTAAAATACTTACATTTTTTGTCAAATTTTCAATTACCATCTTGTTAAGAAGCGGGTAGTAATACCTCACTCGGGCGAGAAGTATGAAAGCATCTGCCACTTCTTCTTCATAGTTCTGGTAAATACTAAAAAAATTAAAAACCGGTCAATTGCAAGTTAGACTCGTACACTTTGTACCATTGTTTTGTACCAAGGGTCGCAAAACGGCTGCGACACTAAGACACGTGCGAGACAGTAAGTAGAGACTAAACCTTCTGTGTCAACTTATTTTATGACTGAATGCTGCAAACTGCTAACACGGCAGGATAAGATGCATAAAGACATAGAGCTACTATCTATGCCATAGACTAAACATTGGCCACACAAAATTGGCCACTCTTTTTTTTTTATACCACTAAGGTAGCAAACAAGCACACGGTCCACCTGATGGTAAGCGGTCACCGTGGCCTATGGACACTTGCAACACCAGGGACATCACTCGCGCGTTGCCGACCCTTCAAAAATCCAATAACTTCTTTCTTATAGAACCCCATGTAGTCCTTAGAGAAAACATTGGCAGGGAGCTCATTCCATAAACCAAGCGTTCGCGGAAGAAAGTTTCTCTGAAACCGCACTGTACGCGACCATTTCGGTTCTAAAGTGTTCCCTTCTAAAATGAATTCCCTGCCTATGGTGAACGGTGCGATTGTAGAAAGTAGCCGTGGACATCATTGCGAACAATTCCTCAGAACACGCAATGATGCCTACGACGATCCGATTGTACAAGCGGTAGTACACACACCGGGAGGCGAAATCTCTCCTCAGACTTAAGGGTTCGATACGGCAAGTGAGTTTGGGATCGTTGACAATTCTCACAGTCCGTCGTTGAACCGAGTCAAAAGGTCCAAGCTGATATCCGGGTGCACCCGTCCAGAGATCGCAGCAGTACTGAACCTGCGACTTGTAAAGCAGCAACCTCTGTCCCGACGTGAAGCACTGCCTCGCTCTGTTGAGTACACCTAGTTTTTTGGACGCCAGCTTCACCTTATCTTGTAAATGATCTCGGAACTGAACATCGCTGGAGATGTGAACACCAAGGATCCCAATGCTCTTGGAGATGCAGAGGGGAGTGTTCTGGAATTGTGGGACTACAGTAAATGGGGTTTTCTTAGCGGTGAACGCGCAGACTTGGGTCTTTGTAGGGTTGAATCGGACCAAGTTTACCCGTCCCCAGTCAGAGACCTTGGACAGTGTGGTCTCGATTTGAGACACAAGTTCTCCGCGGTTTTCCTCCAGAACGGAACGAGTGATGATTGCACGACCCGTGTAATAAGCGTCTCCAGTACTGCATCTGCATAGCAATGTATGTTGTTGATGGATAACATGTCATTGATATGCAGTAGAAAGAGCGTAGGAGACAGCACAGAGCCTTAAGGGACACCAGCATTAATGTCCATGCTATCAGAGCAACTACCGTCAACAAGGTTCGAATGCGTCTGCCGGACAAAAAGCTAGCCACCCATTTGCACAAACCCTCGGGCACTCCGTAAGATGGCAAAATCGATAGAAGACCCCGGTGCCAGACCCTATCGAACGCCTTCGCAATGTCCAGGCTACATGCCAATGCCTCCCCCTGACTCTCAATGGCTAGTGCCCATCGGTGTGTATGATACACTAGAAGGTCACCGGTCGAGCGACCGTGGCGAAAGCCATATTGACGATCACTAACCAGGTCGTGTTCTTCTAGGTATCTTAGAAGCTGTGTGTTGATCACACGCTCCATCACCTTGGAGAGGATAGAGGTAATAGCGATAGGCCTGTAATTTGATGGATCTAATCTATTGCCCTTTTTGGGATCCGGGAAATTGCCTAGTATGGTAGGAAAGCGCGAAGAGGCGCGTGAGTACAGGACATAACTCAGGAGCACACTGCTGGTATACCGTCTGGCCCACTCGAGTTATGAAAGTCTAGAGAAAGCAACGCCCGCCGGACCTCCCG
This sequence comes from Apoda limacodes, assembly GCA_946406115.1. Lineage (NCBI taxonomy): Eukaryota > Metazoa > Arthropoda > Insecta > Lepidoptera > Limacodidae > Apoda > Apoda limacodes. The sequence goes on from OX291540.1 coordinate 49,288,227, forward strand.
CTGTGTTATGGACATTTACGGAATGGTCTTTCCGCACCACGGTATAGTAGATGTTACAGCGCCTTCATTGTTCATATTCGAATTTGAGGCAGACTGACCAGTAGATCGGCTTTAGCACTATGGACCAAGTCACCATCGGTCTTTCGCAGTGGTGGTAACAACAACTGGCAAAAATCCCTTCGGCAGCTTTGGCAAGCGAACAGAAAGCACGACTCCCAGAAGGATAGCTCGCAAGTCGCCTACCTATTTTGCCGATGAATTGGAACTTTGCTCTGGCAGTTGCTTTCTTACTGAACCTCGAGGCAGCATTTAATTTGCGATTTACCTGAGATATATTCGGATCCTTCTTATTATTTATTATAACTCTCAAACAGACACTGCAAACTTGCAGTTAATAGCTGTCAAGAGATCACTAAGGGCAGCACGATCGCTTTGTCCCTCTCGCACCGCGCGTACTCTATTGCTCATAACTGGATAGAGAAGGCTCAATCTAAGGTAAGATCGTGATACTCATCACTTACTGATAATATTAATGGGGAGCATTTAGAATTTGTTGATTCAACAGTCTTTCTTGGCATAAAGCTGGACTCTAAAAGGAAAGATAATAAGACTTAGCACTGCTGTGTATGCAATCAAGAAAATGAGGCAGTTGACTGATGTTGACAACGTAAAAAGTATAATTTCATAATTTGATGACATAATGTTTCTTACTATGGGGTAATGTTGCGGATGTAAATAAATTTATGTTTCTCAAAGAATCCATACGTATTAAAAACTGCGAAAGTGTCTCTATTTGTTACCTTTTCAAAACCGCTTAACCCATGAAATTTAACAACATGATTGCTTGCAGCTTGAGAAACGGCGTCGAGTACTTAAAAAACGTCAAGCGTGAGTCAGTTGTTTTAATATGATCAAGAGGCAAGTAAGACTACGAATAACATTACTTCTATAACTGAATATAGCACAGAAGAAGCCGCGAGCAAAAACTAATACCTATCATATGTCTACTTATAATAGCTTTAACAAATCAAAAAGTGTTTTTAAGAAACCTTATTTAAATTAATGTATTTTTGACTTTGTCCTTATCTCCTGATTGATACCTTACTAATAAATACCTTATCTCTTAATTGAAATCTTACTAATGAATATGCTACATCCTACATGACTATTTGTTGAGCTATCTTTCTCTCCTCCTTGCCAGTCGCTACTGCAGTCCACTTCATCAATCTCTTTCCAAGGTATGCGAGGTGGAGTCGATTTTTCATTTGTTGCATAGCCACCATGGACGGCAGGCAAGGGTACCTAGAGGCCAAGTTGAGATCGTCATCTGTAGAAAAAAACTGTATTATAGGAATTAGAAGACTAGGCACACTGAAAGTTTTGCGTACTTTTTAGATAAAACTCTTCAAAATGAAACTAACATATTTTCAGATTAAAATAATATTAAGTAATATACATATTTATGAAAACAACATGATCTGGCTGACTCATCAACGTCGCGCCAAAACTGTTGAAACAAGAAACGTCACACACATAAAGTTTATTTTATAACGCAGGGCTCCACTAAGTTACGACTGTCAAATTCATTCCCGAAGGGGAATTTTGATGCTGATTGCATCTTAATTGCCAAACTAAGGTTATAAACTAAGATTGACGTGTTTCACCGTTTACGGAAAATCCTCATCTAAGGCGCAAAATTGAAATTTAAATAAGAATTCCTATATATTAGAGGCTGCAGGCAACTTTACTGACATGTGTAGATGCTGTGAACATTAATAATTAGAATTACCGGGATCGTCTTCCTTCATGGTGAGATGTTCTTCTACACTCGTTGTTCATAAACGATGTCGGGGTTTATTCCCTATTTTTATTAGTTTTCATATTTTGTCGACCCATTTTATTGCTCTTAATTTTCATATTTGCTGTTTTGTTTGGTGTCTTTTTGATGTTTTTGAGGACATTTTGATGAATTGCACGGGATTCTTATTTGTTATTACATTTTAATTTTGTGTTTTATTGCAAGCGACATTTTATTGCGTATGTCATATTTTTTATTCCTTTTTACGCTTTTGGTGTTTTAGTCCAGTCAAGCTTTACAAAGAAGACGAAAATTTAGGAACCCACTGGGGTTTGAATTTGCATTTGTGTAGGTCTTGCTTATTTTAGAATATTGTACGGTCGCGGTCAGTAAATTTTTACCAGTTTAGAAATTAGATCACACATTTTTCACTAAAGTCTAAAATGCTATATCAAGTTACTTATTACCTTTCAAAAGCTATTATGCAAAATGACGCATCGAGAAAAAAATACATTTATTAAAAAAAATGTTTGAATGTCATTTTGACAAGAGTAAAATGTTACGAAAGATTTTTTAATACCAAAATAAAATGGCAAGTTTAACTCTGGAGAATCGATTTTGATTGGTCGAATACTATATTTACCGATAAATAAACTTTTAAATCAAGCCATACCGCAAGATTAACTTTATGGCGCTACAATCGAACTCGGTGTGATGAAGCTCTCATATTGTGCCTCGAAACGAGTCAGGTCGCATAACAGTAAACTTATGGGGGTAGATAAGCCTCGACGGCGTCGGAGAACTGGCTTCGTTAGAGAATAGGGCTACGGCTAAGTGATGCTGCCCTCTGTGAGCGTAGTGTAGCCTGCAACAGAATTTCCACACATTACTTACGTTCAAAATAATGCACGGATACACACGGCCCGTGCTACTATGGCGCGGTTCAACCTGCATCGTACCATTCAATGGCCCGCTCGGTCTGCTGATTTTGAAACCCTTTGAAAATTTATGGGGGCTTATGTTTCAACGCTGTGACTGTCAAAACGAATGAAACCCTCAAGCTCTTAGATTACACTGTGCTAGAGTATGGGATGATATCAGAGGGACTGATCTATGCGCGCGTCTTGTTGCATCTATGCGAGATAGACTACGTGGCGTCATAGATATTAAATAAAGATTTTAGAAGTCTCTACTTTATTATTTCTGCTTATATTACAAGATCCCAGAGCGATCTGACATCCCCTAAACACAAAATTTTTTTTTGGACTTCAAAGCGTCTGACAAAAGTTTTGGCTCATGGAAAGTGTCTGACACTTCAGAATAATATTCTACAAAACATACATAAAAATCAGCCATTTAAATTTAAGTTAAGTAACTCTTATTTTTAGTTACCTTTCTTACCTAGTACCTGCCCAGGTGTCACAAGGGTAGCTCCACAAGCACGCAGGTATTCAAAGAACATGAGACGCTACGAGAACCTAAGGTTGCATACATGTGAAAATAAGTTAAGTCAGATCGCTCTGGGATCTTGGACTAATATTCTTAGTTAAAAAACTAAAATATTCATTGACTTATACATTACTAGCGTAAGGATCCGGCCAACGCGTGCGACTAGTGGCACTAGCGCACTGGCCCCAACATATCAGTTTGGGGCCAATATTTTGGAGCCAGTGTGTTGTTGTATATTGTTTTTTATAAAAATGGCTAGTAGTTGCGTTGTGAAAGGCTGCAAAAATTACGATACAAAGGTTACCAAGAAACATGGGATATCATATCATCGGTAAGTAATCTCGGATTATATTTTTTCCTATGTAACGATTAAATAAACCCATTTTAAAATTCGTAATTTTTTACTGTTATCCATGTCAGCGGTCAAGTGACGCTTTGCTTTGCAAGCGAAGTAACCTTGTACGGACGTTTTTTTCATTTGTGCATTACTTTCGAGTTGTTTATACATATGCACACTAATATTGATTTCTGATTAGAGATTACTCCATTCCTTAATCATTTTCAATTTTTATGACTTCGTAAGTGTATGCAGCGCTATTGATTCCTTCCTACCTCTGATTAGTTGATGATTAGTTAGGGAATGACTTTTTTACCTCGTTTTATCTCGTATAAGTGTTTACCTCGTATTGTCTTTTTGAGTTTCGGTTTCGGCATTATAGCGTGGTCATATTTTATATTTATCAACCTAATTTTTTTGGTTCAGAATAGAGTTTAGGCTTTAAATTTCGTGTTTAAATTTAATGTTTAATTAAACATGTTTGTCGAATTTGAGCGAAATAAACTGTTTTCGACAATTAAACATGTTTGTCAAATTTGAGCGAAATAAACTGTTTTCGACAATTTAAAGCCTTAACTAATAGAGTTGTAGCGTGACTTGTATGGAGTGGCTCCTGCGCTATACCTCATTTTCTGTGAACAGAACATTTCCGCGGTCTATTGAGGAAAGGTCATACATCATGTATCTTGATATACTTATACATATACAAGTATATACATTGTTGGGGCCCGGCCTATATACCCTCGTCAAGCGTGATTTGGGCCATAGTCCACACGCGGGCCCAGTGCTAATTGTGGACTTCACACACGTTTCCTTACGATGTATTCCTTTACTGAAAAGTCAGTGGTGTGATTTATCAATGTAAGTACTTGAGAAATTAGGAAAAGTCTCATTGGTACATGCTAAGCTCGAACCTATGCCCCTCAATATGCAAAGTGAAATCGAAACACCTAGGCCACCACCGACAAACTGTAAATTAAATTGATTTAAATCAATATTGTGCGAAATGTACTATTCTGTAAACAAAGTACATACTTTGCGATAATATTCAAAGTATTTATATTTTTTTCTGCATACTTTTATTGTTAGCGTGGGCAAGGAAGCAAGAACGTGGTAAGTAGGTAGTAAGCTAAGTCAAGTCGTGTAAGGAGAAAAGAATCAGAAAGTTTAAAAGGTTTCTTAAATGCAATGAAAACATCTCATATGTTTTCTTTTCATTCACATTACCGTCTGTTTGTATGGACATACGCCTCACTCTAACCTCGTGTAGTTGTTACTAGATTAAATGGACAAATGTTGACTGGATTCTATGTTAGATATCTATTTTTTAAATGAAATAGTTGGAAAGTGATAAGATAAGTTAAGAAGTTGATAAGTGCTGGCTTAGTTCTAAGTATTTCATAGAAACATTACTTCGGATCCAACCGCCCTAAATTCGATATTCGGTGTAACTCCACAGTTATAGGAAAAAAAACAACTCACACTTAACGTTTTCAAACTAACTCCATGCCAAATTTCATTTTAATCAGTATAGGTAGTTTAAGCGTGAAGAGGTAATATTCTGACAGACAGGCGGACAGAGTTACTTTTTCATTTGGAATATTAGTATGGATATGCTGAATTTTTTAACCTCAGCAGGGGCTCTCCTTGGAGAAGAAGGCTTAGGCCATAGTTCACGGAAGTGGCCCAGTGTAAATTGCCGATCGTTTGTCGAGATAGTGGCCACGCGAATGTCACTGTTTTCAAGCTGCCCATAGGACCAGACCAACATATACTAACTAAACCGAACCGTTCTGCAAATTGCATGCGCTGCTTCACGTGCGTTACAATACAATATAAAAAAAAACTTTATACCATTGCCACTCGAAAAAGGGCATTTTATCCAATGATAAAAGTGAATAAAACTCACTTTTACTGAGTAAAATAAAACATTTTGAATTTGGAACAATTGTTAAATTGTTTTAATGGGGTTAAAAATCCACAGATTACTTAATAGGTTCCAATCATAAGTGGCGCCAAATTAGTTGGACTGGTACCTAATTAGTGATCTGTGGATTTTTTACCCCATTGTTATTATGGTTGTTTACTGTCATTGTTCCATTTTAACCCAGCAATAATTACCGAATATATACCAAAATGTGATAATAGTACTTTTTATTTTCTCGCAGTCAATCGTAAAAATTAGAGTACCTATACGACAAGTGAAAAAAATTCATCTCGGTCCTTTGTACACCTCGCACCGCTCAGGATTTTACTCTAGAATCCTTCGCTGCTTTCGGGACCCAACTTAGTCCCTCGAATTAAATTCCCTTTTTTTCCCCTGGTGGTATAATCTTCTATCTATATGTCCTTCTTTCTGTAATATAGGTAAATATAATTCATCAGAATATCATTGTTTGAAATATTTGTTGACTCACAGTCGTTATTTTACTATGTCTCCAACAGTGCGGAGTAGTAAGAGTCACGTTAGTAAATCTTAAAAAAAAATTATACCATACTTTATAAGTAATTTAGGTATAACGTCTTTAAGCTCTCCATTTTTCTTTATGGGATTTCATTTTTTTACAGTTTATTAGCCATATTTTTTGAAATATCGCAAAATGCACTATAACAATAAATTCTTACAATTTTACTATCATAACAATCGAATGCAAGATATTCTTAAAAAAGTTGTTCAAGTGTTTGAACAATAGTTACTTCCAGATTGGTTTCAGCACTAAATACCATAATTCAACAAGGTAATGCACTGGACAAAAACAAGTATTGAAACACATATTTTTTCAACGCTTTAGATAATATAGTTTTGATATAAAATATGCACAAATACTACGTATTAACGAGGTCCAGCCACAAGGAGTACCCGTATATGATTACCTAACTATTTAATGGCGCGAGGCGCGAGGCGAGGTGTCTGAAGGCAGATGACTGAAAATTGAAAATCTAATTGACTTAGACTACGCTTAGCGCTACGGATCTGGGTAACAGCCGAGGCGACAGCACTTAGTGGAATTTAATTCTAGGTTTCTTACCCTAAGACCCTCTTTAGTAGTAGATTAACAGGCGCCCGCGGCTGCACCTGTAGTAAATTTGAAGAGAGTGCAGTTATCACAAAAATATATAAAAAATATTATGTTTAGTTAAGAGAAATAGGGTAATAGTTATATTTCGACCCTTTCATTAATGGTTTGCATTTAATATTTGATAAATGGTTTGCCATAAAGTATTTAGAGGTTTATTATTGGTTACAAACACTATTTTACTTCATCATATTTGACTTAGACTACGCTTAGCGCTACGGATCTGGGTAACAGACGAGGCGACAGCACTTAGTGGAATTTTATTCTAGGTGTCTTACCCTAAGATCCTCTTTAGTAGTAGATTAACAGGCGCCCGCGGCTGCACCTGTAGTAAATTTGAAGAGAGTGCAGTTATCACAAAAATATATAAAAAATATTATGTTTAGTTAAGAGAAAAGGGTAATAGTTATATTTCGACCCTTTCATTAACAGTTTGCATTTAATATTTGATAAATGGTTAGCCATAAAGTATTTAGAGGTTTATTATTGGTAACAAACACTATTTTACTTCATCATTGACGGAAAGAAAAGAAAAATATTTTTTTTTTCAGGTAGCGCAATTTTACAATACGGCCCCTTAAAAAGAATTACTTAAAATCCTGCATCATTTCACACCCTAACAACTTACCCTATCGTACCCTTAAGTACCTAGGGTATTTGTTATGCTGAGAAAAATACAAAAAGAAAATCTTCAAATCAGTCACCCAGTTATCAGAGATCTCCCATAAATCAAGGCAAGTCACATCACATTAGGGTGACCAACCATCGAAAATATGTGAAGCTAAGCAACGGCGTACGCCTTCAGTCATTGGATGGATGGCAACTTTTCTGTGCGTAACCTCGTTCCAGTCTGCTTTCATATGACAGGCAGTCATAAAGTGGTTTCAGAGGTTTTATAGGTGGCTTTAAAAATCTGTCACTCGAGTCGTCTGAGTAAACGAGTGCCAATTTAGGCCACCTACCTCCCTAGATTGCCCCTGCTGCCACTCTGCCTCTACTCACATGTGTGGCGTGATTGGGCCAATTTCGCCTCAATTCGTCGGCGCTTTGTTTCTGTTACCATTTCGTCAACAAGTATTTCATTTTCCTTTTTTGTGATAACATAACGAAAACAACAAAGACAAGACCAAGTTTTTGGTGTTTCGATAGTATGGGTGGGTATTGTCCTTACACATCACGTGTCTTCCACAGCACCTTCACTCTCACACTGAACAGCAGGTATGTGTGAAGCCTCCTAGATTGCTTCATCCACGCTGCATCCTAGACGCTGTCCCTGTGGCAGGCGTGTTAGTAGACGATTATATAGTTAGATTAATATTTGTATGTATATATATTTGTACAGTCTTCCAAATATTTTAAGTTTTACTTACTAAAATACAGGACACGAACAAAAATATGACTAGAAAAATAGGACGTCTTATAAAATACAGGACAGTTGGCCAACCTACTCCGCATCCATCTATCTCACTCACACACGTCAAATCAATCCAATCCGACACGCTTCTAACCGAAACAAAAAAAGCTCTTTACAACACTAGGAAAATAATAATCCCCTACGCATAAAATGTAGAATATTTTTCCACCAACGTAATTTGAACTTCCATGTGTTTCTTTTTCTTGAAGATTGCTGATTAGAACAGGGTTTCTGTGTGTATTGATGGGGGTAAAACTAAAATGGTCTTTGCGTTCAGACGTGTCATACTTTTACAATGCCTATTATGTCTATACAAAGCGAGAATGAACCCTCTTTCACACCTTCAGCTTTTGATTCTGACTGCGGTTTTGCACTTAGAAGAATTTAATACGTGTAGTATATGTGACATATATACCGACATACATACAGTTGTGATCATTAAGAGTACATTCCCCGCAGCTCGCTCCATACAAACATTTTTTTTTCTATTTTCCTTAAGTGTAAATAAATTTTAATAAAAAATTTATAAACATGATTTACGGATAATTATCTAGGTTCGCAGTGTACCAGTTTTCTGATTTATTGTTTTAGTTAAAAGTTACAGAAGATTCTTGTTTTTCTACTAGTGGTCTTAAGTTATATTTCAATCTTAACTTTTAACCTAGAGGCCAAATACCAATTTGCTTTTAGCTTTAGGATTAACAGATTTCTTTATAAACTTTCAACACTCGTTTTGCTCTCTTTACGTTATGATAGGAACCTGTGTGTATAATTTTGAAACTCTAGACCAAGTATTTTGACCGGTGCGTTAATATATTAGTCTGTAAGACAGACAGTCACCCAGTCAGTTTATCTATCTATGTATGTATAAAAGAGTACACTGACTGACTGACTAATATATAAAGCCACAGCCCAAACCACTGAGTCTAGAAACTTGAAATTTTCCAAAGATTTATGGTATTACGTAGGTGAGCACTAAGAAAGGATTTTGCAAAAATCATTCCCTAAGGGGATAAAATAGGGGTTGGAACTTTGTATGGAAGTCCGTCATTTTTGAATTTAATCGTATAAAACTTGGTATTTAGCATTAAAAAGTAAGATTTGTTTTATCGTTATTTTGAAAATCACCCCCTAGAGGACAAAATAGAGGATAAAAATTTAGATTTTTTTGTGTCTAGAGACTTAAGAGATTCAGTACAGAGGTTTCTGTTATAACGTACGCGAGCAGTTAGAACTAATTTTGTGGAATTCATCCCCTAAGAGGGTGAAATGCGGGTTCAAAGTTTGTATGGAAATACATCACTTTTGAAGTTCAATGCACAAAACTTAGTGTTTCGCCTTCAGATTAAAAATAATATAAATAAGTATATATAATATACATAAGTATAAAAATTGGTTATTGACTAAATTTAAAAATTAAGAATGACGTGTTTTTTTGATTTTTGGACGATCATCCACTAGAGTGTGAAATAGGGGATGAAATTTTTAATAAAACACCGATATATTTGTGTCTAAGGACTTGTAATTTTGCACAGAGGTTTCTGATACAACGTGAGCGCGTGCTGAGAAAGTATTTTGCAAAATTCATCCTTTAGTTTGGTTAAATAGGGGTTGGGCATTGGTACGGAAGTCGTCATTTTTAAAGCTAATTGCATAAAATTTGGTCTTTAGGCTAAAAATTAAGATTGATGTGCTTCACCGTTTTTTAAGAATTTTTTGCGAATTTCGATACTAGTAGGTGAAATCGTTAACAGTCAAAAGCTCACTTATTTTTTCAAAAGTCTATGCAGACGAAGTCACGGGCAGAAACTAGTTGTTTTATATACTAAGTAGTATTCAGGATTGTTCATTTTCAATAAGACCAAACGATTTATCAATTTTGCTAATATTTTAGAGCTAAGCCTTAGATTATGAAAAACTTGTGCCAACAATGGGGGCGAAATATATATAGGGGTACTCTATTTCTCAGCTAGGCGTTGAAGCATAGACTAAATCTATTGTCTATGTTAGGCACCGATTGTTTGCTTGTATAGTCTATGAAAAGCAAGGACAAAGGCGTCTATACGCTTGAAAAGCTCTTTATAAATCAACTGTGCATTAATTAATTGAAGGGATTGGTCTCTACGTTTTCATAAATTATACTAATTTTTTGGAGTCATATTTCTTTTATTGATAAAAGAGTTTTAAATATTATGTTCACATTGCTTTACCTGTGCCCTATTTTCCAAAACTGGTGATTTATAAATTACTTAAAGGACATATAAAGCCATCTTAGTCCAGATACATTGTAGTACAAGGAGCAGTGTTGCTTTTCAACTAGGAATTGCAATCCCAATCCCAATATATATATATATATATATATATATGTTTATGTATATTATATTATATATATACAATGAATTTCGAGATTTTAGTAGGTAACTTATGTTCAATATTCATGTCACACTGAAATAATAAAAAATTGTATTGTACTGTATTATATTGTATTTAAAAACTATTTACTCTTATGTAATATCTCTATTGTTTTATTTTTGTATTTGAAGATCTTTTTGTGAATTTACACATAATGTTATTTTCAATAAGAAATAAATGACGTACCATATTATTATTACTATACTGACCAATGCTTGGAAACGCCAACGTAAACTTTAACGCAATTAAAACCGTTACGATAAACATATATGTACTAATATCAATGTTGCTTTTTATTCCACTTAGGTGGCAAACAAGCGCAGGTACCTCTCACTCAATGTGGCGCTTACCGCAGCCTTTAAACGCTTATATTTAACCTATATTACAAGTGTTTTACTCGCGTCTAGCCCACACTAAAAATCGAAATTTGTTACTTTCAATAAAAATAAATAAGCCTAATTGTGCAACAAGAAACTGCAAAATACTAAATTTGTTGACAAGATACTCGTTAAATTATGTTATAAGCTTTTTCGACAAGTTTCCGTTTTACAGTATTTTAGGGATCCGTAGTCATCAAGGAATCCTTATAGTTTCTCCATGTCTATTTGTCCGCACTTCTGTATCTTTGTCTGACCGCGGCTTAGCTCAGAGACTATTAGTACAAAAGTACTAGAAAGCTGTAATTTAGCATGGATATACATTTATATATAATAATTTATACATAAATAAGGCCGCAAATTGCCAAAATAAAATTAAAATCTTTTAGTTAGGATACCTACACGTTAAGTATATGTTTTTTTTTTCTCGCCTTCCTCATAAAGTATGGTGTCGTTAGATAGCTTGTTCAAAAAAATTGCGGATGTGTGAAACCATTCTTCGATTCAGCAATGCATTTGCGAATTATTAAGCTTTAAGTTGCAAATGTTTGTTAGAGCCAGTGTCGTCGCCTAGAATACTGTATTATCTCAAATATCTAACTGCTCCCCATTTATGAATACACTAGTTCTAATAAGACTGATATTAAGTGTTAAATTTGTTATACATTTGATTGCCTTTGTGGCCTTGGTGGTCTTGCTATTTAATTATTAATGTTTAACCAGTGGACAACTTGAATCAGTTGTAAACATTATTTAAAATATTTTCACGTCTTTTAAGTTTGAATAAAAGTGATGTGTCATCTGCAAACAACACTATCTCACGACTCTTTTTAACCAAAGACAGATCATTAATGTATTTAATAAATAGGAAATAGGCCCAAGAATGGAACCCTGTGGAACACCAATTTTAATCTTTGTTCCAAGAGAGAGCTGCCCATTTATGTCAACTGTCTGAATAAGTTCAACACCAGCAGTTTTTGAGTGACCCCTTGTGAATCCAAACTGTTTACAAGTTAGTTGTGAACTAAAATGAATACTCAATCAATCTGAAATAGAAATTGTCCTCATTTGAAATATGGGAATAAATTCACACTTCATGAGATCACGAAATATTCCACAATTAAAAAAAAAATTTAAGTTACGGAACAATAACTGAGATTATAATTTTAACTAGGTACGTTAAAAAAATAATATACACAGTATTAGGGTCACCATAATCAAAGTGGGCTGCGTGCGCTCCACGTTCTTACTTTGCCATTATTAACAAGAGATGGTATTTTTAAAAGAAAATGGTCTTCAACATTTCCAAGTATCTTTTGAATTTTGGTCTAATAATAATGTTTTGATCTCACAGGCTCGGAAATGCTCAGTTTGTTTTCTCGATTACGTAGGAGGCACATAATTTCGGTCGTTTTTACTATAAACATAATAATATTACTTTTACTAAATGAACTTAAAGTTCAAAATTTAAAAACATGAGTCACTACACCAGTGATGTAAAATACCTAATTTTAAAATAGGTAAGTACCTCTGAGCGTACGATTTGTTGACTACATTACATGCAGACATACAAAAGGCGATCAAACTATTCCAGAGACTTATAATGTTATCAACACTTAATTAAACAATTTTATTTGCCTCTCCTCGCCGTTGCTGGCAAACGTTAACCCTTTTTATGAAATTTTCGATGACCTTTTGACATAACCACAATAAGTGGTTGAATTTCGTCAATAACAGCACAAATTTCGGTTCTCAGAAATTCAGGATTCAGGAATTGTCTGTGGATTTCTTGCATAGACTTTTCCCTTCAGAAAACCCCAAAGAAAAAAGTCCAGAATTGTCAGATCGCACAATCTTGGTGGCCAGTTTACTTTTCCTTATAATAAGTATACTTGTTCCATTCATAAGTAATTAAACACTAATTATTGTTTTTCTTGTATCTTGTATATATTTTCCTCGCTCTAGTGAGATGAAAAATTGTGTGCTTCGCACGGCTGGATTTTTTTTTGGGTTTCGTGCCTTACTGTGCTCTGGTAAATTAAAAAACTTATTTGTGACTGTAATAGAGAAATCTGCATGTTATCTAAAAGTCCAAGATCCCAGAGCGATCTGACATAACTTATTTCCACATAGATGAAACCTTAGGTTCTCGTAGCGGCTCATGTTCTTTGAATACCTGCGTGCTTGTGGAGCTCCCCTTGTGACACCTGGGCAGGTACCAGGTAAGAAAGGTAACTAACAATAAGAGTTACTTAACTTGAATTTAAATGGCTGATTTGTATACATGTTTTTTAGTATATTTTTCCTAAATAGTATTATAAATGTCGGTCACTTTCCATGGGCCAAAACTTTTGTCAGACGAACAAGACAAGAAGACAAGAAATAAATGAACTTTACTTATTTTTACATGTCTGATTTTTAAATATGATATTAAGGAAACTATCACAAAGTTATATTTTATCAGTCAGACAACTTGTAGTAACCTAACACAAAATTTATTTTTTGTGGAGCTTTAAAGCGTCTGAAAAAAGTTTTGGCCCATGGAAAGTGTCTGACACTTATAATACTATTTTAGAATAATATTCTACAAAACATATATAAAAATCAGCCATTTAAATTTATATTAAATAACCCTTATTTTTAGTTACCTTTCTTACCTGGTACCTGCCCAGGTGTCACAAGGGTAGCTCCACAAGCACGCAGGTATTCAAAGAACATGAGAAGCTACCGAGAACCTAAGGTTTCATCTATGTGAAAATAAGTTATGTCAGATCGCTCTGGGATCTAGTAATATAACATTTATAGATACCGTACTGGCTGGTATTTTATTTGGCTTTATAAATATTTTATCAGTCGAATAATTGGAACAGACTTTTTAATTTAATGCACAATTAGGAGTTTTATTCTTATTGAAAATCATGCATTATATTTGTCAACAAAACATCAAAAATATTACAGTCCGCGGAAGGCGGTCTGTATGTCACTAATAACAATAAGTTGACAACACCAAGCCAGGACTAGCACACTCGTCGAACAGACTCTGGGTTCTACGCAATTGTGAGGTCAAGCTTGGCTGACTCGAGACAAGATACGTGACTATGTGCCTCACAAAGCTCCCGCTCTGACAAAGAAGAACGCTTCAGAGCCTATTTATGTATATATTACAGTCAAAACTCTTAACCAGTCAAAAGTACTTTTGACTAAGGATGTCGGTTAAAATAGTTTCGACTAAATGATATTGGTTATTAGTGCTTTTAACTAAAAAATATTGGAGAGGTTTTGAACGAGTGTGTTAGTCATAATCACTTACAACAGTAGTATTTAATAAAAGTGTTTGCATTTTTGTCACTGTCATATATTAATAAAATCAATTAATATTATATATATATAATTAGAAATACCTCAAATTGGACTTAGAAAAATATAAGCTAACAAAAAAGGTTTTTCTGGTTAGGGTTCTGTGCCCTACAAGACCTCATTACCAAGCCCACGCTGTCCGTCAGTCTGTCCGACCTTGAAAGGGCTCTTTTGAAACGTAACAGGTATAATGCTGATATTTTCATAGAACATGATTACTCAACAAATAAGAAAAAAAAAGTAAAACGGTAGATCTCTAGACATTAATTGCGAAAGAATTTTTTCGCACAATTTTTGTGGGGTGGCATTGTACATAGATCTTTAAAAATGCATTCAAAGTTCTTAATATTATATTTTTACAGATTTACATTCTGCGAGTGTTTGGCTTCCTAAAAATTGGGTCTCTCTACGTCTCAGTTTAGAACAGTGTAATCTGAAAAACAAATAAACTATACACTAAATACTTTCGAGGAAAATTATTTGTAAAAAAATCAGTTTTGACAACAATTCATCATTCTACGTAGGTATTCCAAAATAAATCTGTGTACGACCCGCACTTGGCCGGTATTTATTTCGTATTTTCCTAAAATTTGTTTAGTCTGGTAATAGTGTAAAGTTTAAGCACGTTTATACAAAAATCATTTGACATTAGACAGAAGCGTACAAATACATGGTAAAATATATACTACATACATACTACATTAACCTATTAAACTAGTCAATTGCAGCGAAACGAAAACTCGTGATTTTTCATTTATCCTATTATTATAAACCTAAAGTACATAGATTATTAAATTACATCCGAAAAGACATCTGCCTGGCATCAAAATCAGATCAGGATGTCAGTTTCAATCCCAATCCAGTTTCAATCCAATTTCGTGGCAAGTTTAAACTCGATCTCTATCGGTACTCGTAAACCAAATTGCGAATTAGATTGAAATTGGGATTGCGCACATTTCGGAATCACAAACCACAAAATATGGATCATTCTCAGTAGATCCATTGTAGGAATATAAATATTATACTGACACTAATAAAAATTAAAGTGAAAGTTAAATCTTCTTAGCGATAGTTTTGTTTTGTTGATTTAGAATTTTGACATTTCTTTTCACAGATCATCGTACCTAATTTCACTCTCAAAGAGTACCGATTCTTAATATTTGTATAGGATTTTAGTTCCGAAAATTGCCACCAAATTCCGTTCTCGATTGAGCGCTTCAACAACGTTCAAGAGAGAATTTAGTAGATTTCTCGACCGCCGTAGGATTTAACGATTGAAACTGATATCACTTGTAGGCCTGCAGTTCCATGGTACCCAATTATTGTCACTGAAGTGACCCTTTGATTGCCCTTGCCCTTTCATTTTATACCTCACTAGGCCGTATTTGCTTACCTTATAGTTTTCATCCTTCTTGGGTGCAAGTTAGTTATTTGAAATAACTAAGTAACCTAAAGGAATATTAGAAATAACCGATTAAATATAAAAAAATAACAAGCATACTTATTTAAAAATAATCGAGTAACGTATAAGAAATTAAACAAGTAGGTATACCTTTATAAAAAAATAACCAAGTGCCTAACTTAATTAAAACAAGCCATCGTTTAATTTGTAACGATTCGTATAACCAAATGAAAACCTCTGGAGCAGCCGATAGCATATTATTATTAATACATAACAAATCTCGATTTATAATGTCATGAGTAATTGTTTGGTTAGTAAGGTGGCATTTAAAAAGAAATTCCTCGATGCGCTTGTCCAACTCGCACTTGACCTGCTTTTTTATATAAGAAATGTAAGTCCCATAATTCAATACGACACAATCTCCACTTTAACTTGTACCTTTTAACATATTACTTGTATGCAATTAAATAAAAATAGGTCAGAAAACATGTTCAAAAACGCTTTTAAAAGTAGTTTTGTTTGCGTAAGTAGCCCCCTATTTACATGGTAATGGTCAAGCTTTAATAGAAATAAAATATGACCCATGCTTGTTGAGAGGCCGCTTTGTTTTGCTACCAACGAGATTACTTTTTACGATAAAGGACGCTACACTAACGTTTTAAGGGTCATATGAGCAGAAAGTAGATGAAAATTTAAGATTGTGGAATATGAAAATGTCTAGCTCAACCCCTGGCAATTCAGCATAGACAATGGACGTTTTAATATTTTTCTAGAGCCCGCCCTGGCTACTAGCGGTTCTAAAATATTTATTTTTAAATCGATTCAGTCCAGAGTCTCGAGTGGGCTGCATTAAGTTCTAATTTCACTTGTGCGTTGTACAATTTATTATAGTCACTAGTGCAGCCGGTTAGTCATTATTCATTTTTATTCATTTATGGAATTAATAAATCTTTAATTTAAAGTTCAAGCTTCGGTTTTTTTTTGGTTATGTACCTATTTTTATATCTTTGGTATTTAGGAACCATTTTAGGATATTTTTTTTATTAACTGTTAAACATTAGACAGCGCATTTCGTAGCCATATGTGAAAAAAAATGGTTACTATGGTGTGACAGAGACAAAGCGAAAATGTGGTGTATCTTGTCTGTTTCTATCTTGTTTCAATAAACAGCAACAAACATAACGGCGGACATTGATAGAAAGGGAAACGAGACCACAGTTTCACTTTGTCTTTTTCTACAGTGTGGCCATTTTTTCCATAATTCCGGAACAAGTGGTTAATTTACCACCAAATAAATTTAAAATATGTGTCAAAGATATTTAAAAGAAAAATAGTTTTTATAATTTGTTGAATACATAAATGATAAAAATGCTTTTAAGAATTAGAACTTAATTAATTTGTAACTGATATTGTTGCATTTGTAATATTTTTTTAAGCTTTATTGTATTTTAATACCTTCGTATACTTATAAACAAATATAAAAGATTACCTGTTAGTTTCTTGCCGGTTCTTCTAGCAAGTAAATCGTTCCAAACCGGTGGTGGTATCAATAAATGAACTGACGATTCAAAACAGTGCTGTTTAAAAGTCTACTTGAATAAAAAACGTTTGAGTTTGCGACCGCGGATTACTACCTAAGCAAAGAAGTATTATTCGGTATCTAAGTCCATACATAAGTACTTACTTATGCCTCGGCGTATTACAAATGACACGTGTATTAAAACTTCATACCTACATCTGCTAGTAGATTATATTTTATTATGTTTTTTACATACATATGCAACTACCTATATAAACTCCTTCAGTTTTCCTTTCCTGCGTACATTTTTGTAAGCTGTCTGCACCACAGAGCAAAAACGTAATGTCTAACGAACCCACGCCGACTTGGCGGGAAATGCTTTCACGCATTTCTTTCTACGCAGCAAATAGGACTTTTTCTTCACTTTACCCTGAATGACTTTATATTGTAAGGGCTCTTAACTTTGAAGCACATTCTCTGTATATATATTTTTCATGGTATATGGACAAGGTATGAGGGGTTGAAGAATTTTATTTTTCTTTCAAATCTTTGCTCGCAAAAAGTACGTACTAATAGTATTATAGGTAAAGTTGTGGATACAGGCCTTTGTGTTGAAATGAAGGAAAATGTTGGACTGCCATTTCGAAGTTTCCGGATTCGATTCTCGGTATATCCTCGATATTTTTCAATCATCGATGGGCGGTTAGCTAACGTGGGACGAAATACCATCGGGGAAACGCTAATGTAACGTGCAATACTTCCGTCAGTAAAATCTCTGACCACCCCTTTGAAGATAAGTGACACTTAGTTTTATTTTAATGGAACAGATGCCTATAGTTATTTTTATTGGCCTAGATAGTAAAAAAATATTTTTGATATTATACATTACTTATTAATTATTTTGTGACAAAAAAATCGTTTTATCTTAATAAAACAAAGAGCTCTTAGCTCTATCAAATGCCTTATCTATTCTAAACTTTGTCAACAATTTTAAGGTAATAGAGGTCAGGGGTTATAATAGTCATAACTTCTTACGGACAATTTAAAAAAGAAAACCCATCAAGTGTGAGTCGGACTCGCGCACGGAGGGTTCCGTTCATAATAATTTTAGTTGTTGTAGGTTGTAGGTATCTTTAATTATCGACACTAGACTAAATTTTATTATCCTTGTTTCAGTTTAATTTTTTTCTGATTTTTCAGCTTGCAAACTTTGATAAGAGGGTAAATGCTCATTTTTTGGACCAATTTGGCCAAAAATTATACCACGAAAATTAAAAAAAATAATTAAACATGAAACTAAGTACACTTATATGAAACCCCATTCTCCGTAATAATCTCACTCTTTGATTTCGACCCCATATTTCTGATCCCTCACCAATATATTTATTTTTATTATTTCTCCCTATATTTATAAGCGGACCACCGAGCTCTACAACTGCTCTTAAGTTATTTAAATTTTTTGTTGCTAAGAATAACAGCTGTGACATATACAATCAAACAGACACTGTTACCTTTTTACTATTTTGCTACGGAACCCTAAAAATGTGAATATGAAACCTGCTGTATTTCATCTTTATATAGCTCGTCAAAAATAGGCAAAAAATAGACAACTGCAAAGAACACAGCAAACTGCTGTCTATCACATTAATGCATCCGTGTGGTCTAATTTAACTGTAAAAGTGTGCTTACCCCGGCCCCAGGCGTGATCAAAGGGGTTGGCAGAGACAGGAATCTATTAGACTTGACTAATACTTTTAATATACACCGATGTTGTTTTCTGAGCCGTGGTTGTTACATAAAGTCATGCATTTAAGGTAACCAATTTAGCAATGAAACTTGACAGAAGAATTATTACGACCCGTAA
This sequence comes from Apoda limacodes, assembly GCA_946406115.1. NCBI lineage: Eukaryota > Metazoa > Arthropoda > Insecta > Lepidoptera > Limacodidae > Apoda > Apoda limacodes. Next base: position 49,307,233 of record OX291540.1, read on the forward strand.
GTTCAGTATTAGAACATATTCTACTGACTCCACTGACTGCAGTTGTCTTTTAAGAAGTTTTGATGAGGCACGTGACTAGCATGTGCCTCTGGGAGTTACTACACGGGGTTGTTACAAGGACGTTCCCCTAGTCATTTTAACTCGGTTTAACAGAACTTTTTACGTTCTTCTAGTATTTAGCTTGCTTAACAAGAAAATTATTACAGTACAACGGTCCCTGTACAAAGCCTCAAGAGGACCCCACGCGAGGGGGCATCGGAATGTCTGTCCATAAAACTACTGCTCTCAGCTTACTAAACTTAACCTCACCTACTATGACAAATTATTACCAGGTGTACAGGGAGCTGGACTTGAAAAAGATTTTATAGATTGATGAGAATGTTGTAGTTAACATCATTAAGGACAGACAATGCCAGTTGTCTTGAGCTGTAGGGCTGCACAGTTAGAATTTTAACCTCATCAGAGACTGAAAAAAAGAGTGTTAGCGATCTGCTAAGAAATTAATATACACCGGTACGTGACGCAAATAACCGGCATGTCTGAAGTTTCCTTATTCTACAGTTTTAAGAGCGGGGTCTATGCCCTAGTAAGGATCTGCGTGTACCAGTAATAGGTGTTTAGCGCGCGCTCGCATAATGCGAACTCCTTGCTATCTGGGGCTCTTCCTCCTCATGCTGCCCTAGTAAAACGGCTTGCAGAAACCACTCTAAGATATTGTTTAAGTATGACAATGTTTACTTATAAAGTTGAAGGAAAGATGTTATACCAAAAAAACACTATAATACCAAAAAAACACATTATCAAAAAAAAAAATTTACCTATGTCCTACTTTGTTCCCTTAGCTATCTCTGTGTTAAAAATCAAGGGATCGTGTAAGGCATTCTATTAGAATAAAGGAATAGTAGCCCGCGGTTTTGCCCGCGCAAAAATCTAATGCCATAAAAATTTAAATAAACTTAAAATTGTTCTATGTCTTTATTTGTTCTTACAGCTATGTCTGTGCCAAAAATCAAATCTACCCATTATTGCATCAGAACGAAAAAGAATCGTATCCCACGGTATACGGTAGAATATTCTGGCTCTTATACGCCCCTTATAAAGAAAATTGGAAATTGTGATGTTTAATATACTTAAAGAATTAGTAAACATGATGCTGGTTCTAATTGTTGTATTGTCCGTTTTCTGATTAGGACTTACTCCTGCCTTTACGTTATTAGTCAACAAATTAGTCTATAACTATTTCGAATGAAATTCACTAATATCTGTGGTTCATACTATCTACCTACTCTATCTTTAAGTAAAAACTTAGACTGTAGTATGTTTTTATGACGTAGCATTTATGTCGAAATAAACAGCCAAAATCCTTATTGCAAAATGTTTTGTCAATTTTTTTTTTTTATTCGGTAATTTCAATATTATACATATGCGTGCGATATGTAAGTCGTACCTGCCATTTAGAATGCAAACAACATTCACCACAGCAATTTGGAATCGAATTTCAATACTTTCTTCGTCCTTTTTGACCCTCAAAAGGTTTCATATTACACCTTCTATACCCAGTTTACTTTGCTATTCACACCTTACTTTATCACTAAACAAAATGGCCGCTACACGAGAACTGTGGGATGTGATAAAATTTTTGTAAGAACAATGTGAAATGAGACGACTGATTACAAAAGGGCGAGGAAAAGAATGCAGAAAAATCGAGTTGAAATTAATATCAAATACTAAGTTCTACTATCTCTTGAAGCTTTTAATAAATCGAGCTTCTGAATCAACGCAATGAAATTTATACGGCCATTTTTATCGCATATTTTGGCATTCGCAAGTAAATCAAAACCTATGGGGTACTTTCCGATGTCCTAAAATCATGAAATTTGACATGAAGCAAGATTTACATCACGAATATAGAAAAAATACGAAATTCGTTCATTTGTAGTTATAACACATAAAAAAAGTTTGTCGGTCTGTCTGTCCAGGTGGAAACGTGGTGGTATTAAGTTGAAATTAATATCAAAAGTCTGTAGTCACTTAAAGTTAAAAAAATTAAGCTTCTATGCCAATGCGATAAAAAAATATGCCTAAAATACGGAAATTTTTGTCGCATATTGTGACACAAATTAAATCCAAACCCATAGGTCCCGTTAGTCTAGAATAATGAAAATTGAAGTAAGATGTGACATAACAAATATAGGAAAAAATCCAAAACCTGATCATAAACCTGTGAGCCTTAATCTCATGATGCAAAAACATACAACACAGACACATCACAGTAAAATATTTTTTAAGAACCGTATTTTTTTAATGCAGCATAAGATTCCTGGTACACATAAACTAAAGATTAAGTTTGCCCGTTGCGAGTCCAAAGTATACAAATAATATGCTCGCCTAATGTTTCTAGAGACCACGTGAAATTATTTTTTTTTTATTTGTTTTATTTTTTCATGCTAACTGATTACGAGAATTTACTTCTGCTGAAGCGCAACCCTCGTGTGCGAGGCCCGTAGCATTTTGCTACTCCTTCAATATGGCTACTTCGGCACTGGTGATATTTATGTTTCATGATTTTATTTAGATTTTATAAATACTTAAGAAATAGGGAGATTATTAATGTTGTTTATAATAAATAAACTTTCTTCTAAACAGAAAACATAAACGTTTCGTAAGTGTTTTTACAATTACTCGACAAGCCGGTACATTAAAGCGATTAATTGATTACAGCACTACTTAATAAAAAGAAAAAGACAGAGAACGTAATTGTTTTTGCGACATTTCGTAGCAATACAAAATTTTAATTTACTTTTAAATTTACGTGGTATCACTTTAATGTCAAAACAGGCACTATATGTAGGTGATCAATAGTACGCATATATATTATAAACATGTTATAACCCCATTCATGGAGGTTTCCACCGCGATGCAGCTGTCGAAAAACATAAATATTCTATTCTCTCCATAAAACGGCCAATTGACGAAATTAAAAAAAAAAAAAAAAAAACTGTTTCCACAGCTGTTGTATGCGTTCGGAAGATACATTTGTAGCAATTTACAGCAGACAGCTAGCAAGAGCACTGAAAAGAAGTAATAAAAATATATATATAGTGCCTTATGATCAGAATTTAGTTGACTTAAGAATTCATTTTGACTATACAATATTTTGTACTATATAAATATATAAAATCAGCAATTTTTTCTCTGTGTGCGTTTTTGTATACCTAAAAAATTTCACTGATATACTGACTTACTGACTGACTGACTGATCTATCAACGCACAACTCCAACCACTAGACGGATTGAGCACTAATTTGGCACACAAATAGTTATTATGATGTAGGCGTGCGCTAAGAAAGAATTTTTCCAAAATTCACCCCTTAAGGGGTGAAATGCGTGGTTTCAGAGTTTGTATGGAGCGCCAAAATCGCGAGGTTAATCCATTAATTAAAAGGTTTTTAGTAGTTAATTAGTTAATTATTTATTACTACGCCTACGTCGCCGCTAACCAAACTTAGAGCGGGTGAAGCCGCTGGCAAAAGCTAGTGCTCATTGCTAATGCACGCATCTGTATGGTTTCAAATACTACCGAGACTGCTACACACAAACGAAAAAAAGGAATGACAAATATGTTCTGAATCTAGGTACCAATTGTAAGAAGCGTCAAATTAGTATGTAAAAGAACCCTAGCGGTAAATAAAACATTGACAATACGATCCGCTAGCGTTCTTTTACTATCTTATTTGGCGCCAGTTACGATTGGTACCTAATAAGTAATCTGTGGATTTTTAACCCCGCATTGAAAAAGAACACAGGCAACACGGGGAAAAAAAATAGTCTTATTACGGGTATGGTACGGGTATACAAAAAGCATGAAGTTTACAAGTAAGTTTTCTGTATTTCTGTATGATATTAGTACGTTTTTTGTTTCTTGACAAACAAGGTCTTCTTGTAAGGGGTCTACCACGTGATTAATGGATGATGCCATCTTAGCAGAGTTAATTCTGGTGTAGCCGCTGCGTAGGTATGTGCTACGAGACTCGTAGCAGTCGCTGTCGGTTGTACGTGATTCGCGAGTCTCCGTAAGATATTGGTGACAAAAATCGAGGACAACGCACAACGCTGAATGATGCTCGTTCTCACTTGTTTCGTTGCGAGGTGATGAGTCCTGCTAAGCAGCATCAGTAACAGCCACAGTGTTCATCGTGAGAATTAGTAGTAGTCTTATGTAATTATATGTAGAACTAAGATAGATGGGTTGGTAGTATAAAGATAGATAGGTGGGTAGTACTAAAGTTAATTGATAGGTAGAACGCAATTAGATGTTTGCTTGAAAAACGAGTGATGGCCCAGGGAGCTAATTCTTACGCGATCAATTGATCACGAATTCGAAATAAAGTACGAATTCAAACTTTTCTCAATCGAAAATGAAGTTAAGCAATTCTGGTAATGTTGAATCCGACATTTTTCGAACGCAAACCACTCAAAATGCTTTGAGTAGTCCGGACCGATCGAGACTACATCTCACATTCGAATTATGAAAAATTTCGTTCAAAATTATTAGCTTCTAAGCATTAATTCTTCTCTTAGCGTAAATTATATGTTACAAAATCTAAAGTAAATGCTTACAATGTAGATCAGAGTAATTAAAAGGGCGGAAAAAGACTTATATTAGCAAATATCATATTTTTTTTACCTTTATTCCTTATACACAATACATTATTAGCCTTTCAACAAGTTTTGATTGTCCAATTTTCGCATTTATTAAAGTCACAGATGACAATAATATCCTTCTATTTCTATTGATATCTATCATAACAAACACTAGTTTACACCACATACGCTGACAAAAAGTGTTTTAGTTCCGCCGTCGCCATCTTTAGTGCTGCGTAGTATTCAGATATTACTACGTGGTAATTTCATGTGATCAAAATTTAATAAACACAATTACACCTTTGAAAAATAAAAATAACTTATAATTGTCAACCAAATAAAATACTCAACAAAAACAAACACAGTTTTTTTTTATTTATATCCAAATACGTTCGGTTTAAAGATTATAGAAATTACTTGGAATAGGGAATTATTTAACAAACTAAATTTTACTTATTATTTCTTTATTAATAATGATAAAATACACGTAAAATGCTGCTTCAAACATTTTTAAGTCACCAAAATCCTTTTAATATGTCGGAAGAGGTATATTAAGGTAGGCGTTTTTAAAAACCCTCTAATACTGTGCAGCGGAACGTTCTAAATGGCAACATTTAACGTTTCGAACGACATTTTGTTTAAATGTGTTCGATTTGTGGTGAGAATACAGCAAACGAGAAAATTATGTCAACGTTCGAAATTTTACCGTCAAGATAATGTCTTCTATATAATCTCAAATTCAAAATAATCTCGGATGAAGTAAGAATTTGGTCCCAGTCCATTGGTAACGATTTTGAATACGCACTTCGTGGCCGGTCTAAAGGTGGAGTCTGGTAAAAGGTTGACTAAATAAGTCTAAAATTATGCAACGAAAGGCATTTTCTCACCTAATTCTAGCTTTCTAGCACTAATCCTATGTTTAAATGGGATCAATCTGTAAGTTAACCCTTCCATATATGTAAAAATGCTTTAAATCAGTTCATAAACGACGGAGATCTGAGGTAAAAATCATTAAAAGAACTGTTTTTTTTAAACCTACTCCTTTTTTTGAATAAATAATACCTAATAGTCGTTTAGAAGAAGAGAGATAAAAACAAATTTTAAAATAATGTACTAATATTGATTTTGATTTTCAATGAATCTTTCAAAAAATATTTTTAATATAAAATATAATATTTATTTTATATGAGTATATTGTAAAACTACAGATAGCTAGAAAACTGTTTTGTTTCTTATTTATCAAATTCGAAATATTCTAAAAATATGTTGGTACTATTCGAAATATTCAAATAGTAAAAATAGATGAAACTACAAGCTCACATTTCATTGTTTAAAAGCAGCATATGCATAATATGTTCAATCCATAATGTTAAAAAATCCCAAATACCGAACGAGTTTCGTTTTAAAATAAGACCCAGTAAGAAATTGTCTAGTCAAAGTACTTAGAACCGGGCGAGGCGCGCTCTGAGCTATATTTACTATTTTGACGTAGGGGCCGTCATTAAAGCAATGGTCTAAAGTAAAACAACTAATAACGAAACCGATGCGAGTGCGATTCGGATTTGCCTTGAGTGAGGGTTCCGTATCATTATCTATAAAAACGGCCAAAAAAATTACGTTTGTTTAATTTTTAATAAAATATTTATTTTATATTAATTCAATTATTATTTTTTAAAGTTAAATATTAATTCAATTATTAAATATTTCAAGCTTCTACCAGTTGCCTTTATCAATATCGAGCAAAAAAAATCATGTTTATTGTATGGGAGCCCCCTTAAATATTTATTTTATTCTGTTTTTTAGTATTTGCTGTTATAGCAGCAACAGAAATACATCATCTGTGAAAATTTAACTGTCTTACTATCACGGTTCATGAGATACAGTCACCAGGCTGACGGACGGACGGACAGCGGAGTCTTAGTAATAGTGTCCCGTTTTTTACCCTTTGGGTACAAAACCCTAACAAATAGAGAAAGAAATAGAAAATAAAATTAAAAATTAAGGGCGTCCCATTTAATTCTTATTATTTGTCAGTAAATCCGCCATAATAACAACACATATACTATAAAAATTTGAGACCATCTGAGGTCTGAATGACAGAGCCCTTTAAAGGTCGGACAGACAGTCTAAGCTTAGGACTTTGTTGGGGAATGGGATCGGGAGGAAATCTTTAGTATAATCTATAAATCAATTCCAGACACTCCAAAAATAGTTGTAGACATGTCTACAAACTTGTGAAATAACAAAAGTTTTCCACAGATTATCTTATATTCCCACGCCTTCATTTTTAACCAAGCTTACCAAGTTGGTAATACACGATCGTACACATGTACCTATGTATGTAAGTAAGCGGTGTAAATGTGTAAATCTTAACACATAACTTAGGACTCAGTTTTGCTTATAAACTGAATAGTTAGAGCTCCTAGCATTCTTGTTTTGGTTTTGCTTATGAACTGAATAGTTAGAGCTCCTAGCATTCTTGTTTTGGTTTTAGCACACACATGACGCGCCATCCTCCCTTATATCTACTATGAACATAGATGAAATTATATATGTAATATTCTTAGTGTTATTCTACAAGTGCCTACATTTTTATTTATTGCAATTATGGTAGTAGTGTTTGTTATCGGATAAATCATATTAACTTAGGCTAATAACCTTCATTTTGTATATTTAATTATGAATCATATGAAAAGTCAATTGTATTAGAAATATCAGTGAAAGTTACATTTTCTTCCGACAACTACTTTTTACCAGACTGCCAAGGAAGGGTTATGTTTATTCGTGCGTAACTTGTATGTATGTTTCTATGTATGGTTATAATTTTTTTATAACCTCGTATCTTCCAAATGGCTGGATGTATTGCGACAGTTAAGGTATCGTCAAATTCGTCTCAAAACGCCAAGTGTCCTTTGTGTGTGGTTTTTTTGGAAAAATCGGATGATTTGCGCTAAATTGTAGGTCGATAATAAATATTTTTAACCAAATCTACCGACTAGGGTTACAAAACGAAGGAAATTTAGATTGAAGAGATTTGAAAAAAAATGTCATATTTTTAAATTTAGGTAATTAGGAATCATAAATTGGCAATCAATGCATTCAAATGGTTGTAATTATATTGTTTGATATAATCGAATTGGAATCCGGTTTAGGAACAAAAAATTAAAACCTAAAGATTTATGATTTTAAAAGGTTAACAGGTACATTAGAAATAAAAGCCGTAAAATACCCCCAATGCCCAGCTACCCCTGAAAAACGGTGGGGTGAAAAGAATGAAAAAGGGGTTTTTCTCAATTTCTGGCTTACTTTGGCGTCCCTTTGAAAAATTACCTCTACCTTGTAACGAAAATTGTAACTAGAGGAAAATATTGAACTGTTTCTGATAAATTTATGTTTTATGGTATCGAGAGACTGAAAAACACCCCTAACTTCAAGTGGCTGTTTACATTTAAAAAAAAATGTTTAATATTCAGTAAGGGCTCATTTTATTCGTCTGAAACTCTCCTTTTTAAAATAAAAAACATTGCATGGTCATCCTGCAAAAACAAACTTAAAAATTTAAAAAATGGAATAATCGATAATTTTTTACTTTGTAAGCACATTATTTAATTTAAATTTTTATTTTAATAATCAAAGTGTACTTTATTGACATTTTTTTTATTAACTTACTACACCAATGTATTCTGCGGTTAAATAACAAAAATAGTATACTTAAGATTTACTGATGATTTAAAAGTGTTCCTAGAATTCTATTTGAATAAATATTGTTTGATTTGATTCGATATTATGTCTACAATGTCGCCGTAAACATTCCAACTTTGCAATTTGACGAGTCCTGAAAAAATAAATAAAATTAAAAGTCAAGCCTTTTTTTTGTATTTTTTCCCGTAGAATCGATTTGAATTAATATTTTTTCAAAAATAATCTATTAATAATTCATCAATATTCTATTATTTTTGATCGATTTTAGAGTAAAACTTATTGTTTTTTTCTGAAAAAATAGATTTTGAGGTAATAACAGAATGAAATGGAATTAATTTATAATTTTATTTTGTTCATTCATTTTTCGAATATATAAAATTAACGAATAAAAGTTGATATTTAAAAAATGTAGTCAAGGGTTTGTTAAAAAACCATTAAAAATAAAATCGTATTTTTTTGCTAACGGTTCTAAATTTTCTTCGTCAGAAATTTGTTTGATCCTAAATTTCATTTTTTTTTTATGTATTTTGAAGATTACTTTCCTCTGTTTTTATGAAAATGATAAACTTTTTCCGGATCCAAAAATAAAAAATCAAGAAAAAATTAAAAAACGATTTATATTTAAATATCTCGAAAATTTTGAGGTTATGGTAAAAAGTATCGTCTACAAAAGATATACATTTTTATTAGACCAACAATTTTTGTACAGGTGATTTATTATTAGGACGTCATTGTAAGCCAGAAATCGAAAAAACCTTTTTCACCCCCTTTAATCCATTTCTCGGGGTTAGCTGGGCATTTAATCCTTATATAACTGTTTACTTTTTAAAATCAAAAAACTTCAGGTTTAAATTATCATTTTTTTCTCTTAAAAAGGAACGGATTCCGATTGGACTAATAGCGTAAAAATCGACCAAGTGTGTGTTGGATCTCTAATTTTTACCTGTACTGTCTTATGCCGCTGCCGGATTTTACGGCGAAAGTAAAAAAGTAAAGAAAAACCAAAACTAAGAAGCTGTAAATAAAAACCATATCCATACTTGATATTATAAATGCGAAGTAACTCTGTCTGTCTGCCTGTCTGTTACCTCTTCAAACTTAAACCGCTGTACCGATTAAAATGAAATTTGGCATGGCGATAGTTTCCCCCAACCCCCATTTTTTTGACACGCCAACGTAGACCCCCGTCGAGTCTCCCGTAGACGCTCGGGGTCCACCTGGACCATTTTGGAAACTACTGGTTTAGGGGAAGAACATATACTACTTGAAAACGTCAGTGTGAGTCGGTTTTTTTTCTATAATTTAGGAGTTACCGTTGCAATCCTACACCAATAAACGAATTTGGGGCGGGTGGAACCGCGGGCAAAAGATAGTAAATAACTAAATAAATAAAAAAACCTGACTGCTAAACATTCAGAAATAAAAAGTACTTACATCTAAAACATACCAAATATTTAACTATAAGCAGGCGGGACTTGACACAGAATGTGCAAATTGGCATCTAGTTCTCGTGTATGAGTTCCCGAGAGTAGGCTTTTCTATTGGGTGGCCGCGCATGTTGCGGCGCCAGGTTGCGGATGTGTAGGAGACAGGACTCGACAGCGCGCGCAAACATAGTTGTTATCGTGCATTGTCTCCACTTACAGATCCTAGGCTATGGTGGTGTTCTTAATGAAGCGAGGTGCGTTAACAATAGATCGGAGTGCTTTGATTGGCACATCCTTACTCTATTCCACTGTTTTTCTGAAGTTCGTGCAAACCAAGCCGGTGCAGCATATATGATAAGGGGTCTAGTATACGTTTTATAGACCCCTACATTCGTATGGAGTGGCAGCTTAGAGCTAAGCACCAGGCGGAGTATCGCCCGGGCTGCCTTGCTCTTATTGATGACCTGGGTTATTGGTGCTGCTATAGAGAGCCGGTTGTCTATCTATGGTAACTCCAAGATGGTGGTCTATGGTCAACTCGTGGGTGTATTCTCTTTCACCCTTTTGAGTGTTGAGATGCGGGTATTGGGGGAGGTGAATTTACCTCCCAACATGACCCGGGCAGAAGCTCAGGGGTGCTGAACACCCCCGGTGAAATTTAAAAAGGTCAGCTTCATTAGGGATGTCATCAGTGAATATAGAGTAGCACGTTAGGGAGAGTACGATTACCTGTGAGACTCCGGCTTGGGCTCGGTGCTCCGTCGAAATGGCCCCGTCAACCACTACCGTAAAACGACGATCTTCCAGTTTTAGCTATCAAGACTAAAAAGTACTTATAAAATAAAATTATATTATAAAAAAGCGCGGACACTTCAACTATTAGAGTTAGATGAACTAGGCGGAATTGCACTGCAGCAGAGCGACGCGGCTCTTTTTAGTAAACCGCACTTGGACTGCAGCGCCGCGACACTTTTTCTCCGCCATTCGTTTGGCAATGTTGGCTAGATATACGAAATTGACGCGTTTTGTATACAATGTCATACAATTGTTTACAAACAATATTTGGCTGCATCGTGCCGCGCCACACCACTGCGCAGTGCAGTTCCGCCTAGAACAGAACAGAAATACAATAGCATCTGTCACCATTATAGAAAAATTAAAACATTGAGAAAAATTTGCTCTTTTTTTGCTCCGTGGCTTATTTTCTACTGTTTAGTAATTTTTTTATAAGCGTGGGTTTTAAATAGTTTTCAATGTGTATAGGCATTTGGGAAAAATGCGTGATGTTATGCTACGTGCATATATGTTAATATTATTTATTTAAACCAACTTCACTACTAGTTGGCCATTTTTTTTACTTACATTGATATTTTCAGTTTTCACCCTACCACCACACATTTCCGCATCGAGTTGCTTTCTTACATAGCTAAATCTTGACACATTTCTGTTAGATCAAAGGGAGGTTTTCTTTACATAGGGGGACTAGCTCCCCTCGCCTAGATAAGTCCTAGGTATTGCCTAGGCAACGCGCGGTATGTACTATCGTCGTTAAGTTATGCGTGGTCATGCCATTTCATATAGGAATAGGCAATTAATTCATAGTTAGACAGAATATTTTTTGCAGTCTGGCTTCTACACTGTAGATAGGAAACATTCCTGGAAATTATGTCATACTTACTAATATTATAAATGCGAAAGTATAACATATTGTTATATTATTATAATAAATATTTTCTACAACTTGTTTAAAAATGGCGTCATTATTAATAGAGAAATATGTCAATTGGTAAGTATGCAAGAAAATAACTCGTCAGCAACTTCTAATAGGTACCTACTATATAATTTCTTATTTAAATTTATTTTATATCATTCTTACTTATATACCATAAATGCGAAAGTATACCTATTTGTTTGACATCTTTTTTTTTTAGGAAATTTTGTCTTCTAATCGACCGGTCGATTTTCGCTAAACGTGCGAGTAACATTACGTGCCCATGGATTCATGTCAAAAATTGGGATCGGATTTTATAAAAATAAAATAAAAGTATTTATCAAAGCTCTAATCGACTTAATTCGATGCTCCGAAGCGACGAAAAGGGAAGACAAACAGACAAACTCGCTTTTGCATATTAGTATGGATTGTCATCGGTATGTAACATTTGGAAAGTTTCTAATCGTTACGACAACCTATTTAAAGTTGGTTAAATTCGACTTGCAACATACTAGATTTTAATAATTAGTTCGTTGCATACATAAGAAAGTATTACTATTCTATGCTTGTACATAAAGCCTGTGAGTTTCTATCTCTGTCAATAACTATCATTTTGATTCAATATATTTGTGCTTTAGATAGCCCTTTTCCTCGAAACAGTTTTATTATTAGCTAAGTAACTAAGAATATAACTTTACGCGGTTATGGAGCGAAGCAGAAATCATTAATGTCAACCAATTGATATTAGTTCCATAGTCATTCTCTAGCTCTCTTTTCACTCATCCGTCAAAAGCGGTTACGAAACCTACTTTAAGAGAAGAGACATAGAAGAAGTTAGTCATATCCTGTCTACGACAATCGATAGCAATATTTTGTAACTATATAAATATACCGTTACTTCTACTTCCGTTGATACTATAATTTTATTTTAAAGCATATAGGCATGTTTTCTTTTAATAATGTTTTAAATAATTATATAAACTAATATAGAAAATATCTTTTCACCTCACTGGCTCGGAAAGGCTCACTTTATCGTTTAAAATCTGCGTGGAAAAGCCTACTTTATCCGCTTCCGCGCAAACGGTTTTTGGAGTTTACTCCTTAAGAATCGATATAAGGCCCGTGGTATCAAAAGAATATGAGTTGTGAAACTGAACGTTACTCTTACATGTTCTACCGTTCCAATGCTTTTCCCACCTGTCTTATATATTATGCTATTATTGTTTTTTAAAGAGAGAGAGAGAGAGCTGTCAAACTAGAAAGGGCTCTATCTCCGTAACTATTTATCTTAGACTTCTTATAGAATAGATAGATCTCATTAAGATCTTTATTTTGGACAGATGTAAAATTAGCAAGGGCTATATCTCGTTATATATTGATCGCAGACTACTAGTTTCTTAACAGAAGTGATATATCTCATCAAGATCTTTATCTCGGGTGACAGCTGTCAAACTAGAAAAGGTTTATACCTCGTAAAATATTGATCTCAGCCTAGTAGTTTCTTTACAGAAGTGATAGATCTCATCAAGATCTTTATTTCAGATGACTGATGTCAAATTAAGAAGGGCTATATTTTGTTACCACTAAGGTGGCAAACAGGTTACGGTCCGCCTGATGGTAAGCGGTCACCGTAGCCTTTGGACGCTTGTTACACCAGGGGTATCACTCACGCGTAGCCGACTCTTCAAAAATCCAATAACTTCTTTCTTAAAGAACCCCATACTGTAGTCCTTAGAGAAAACTTTAGGAGCTCGTTCCACAACCCAAACAATATATTTATTAATACAAGTCATTGCTTAAATTTTATTTATACCAATTTAAAAGACACTAGCTTTTGTCTATCTTGATACTTACTAGCAATAGAACAATTTCTAAAACCATGCGACGCGATATAAGTGCGCCACTACCTATACTACCTAAATTTCAATTTTTTTTTGGCAACGATTTCTCCGGATCCGCATAGTACGTCTGATTAAAATTTAATGACTGTGTTCTTGTTCAAACCCTGATAAACGTAAAAACAATCCTCGATTTACTAATCAACTGTAAAAAATGAATTATGTACTTTGTTCGAAAAAAATCCTAAACAGACCCCTTATTCACTCTTTTTTAAATTTTATGGCAAAACAATTGGCAAGTTCTAAGTGTTATCAGTTTACAACTTCGGTAAAGCATATATTAGCCATGATAGTTCGTTTAACCCTTACAAAAAGCATTTTTTGATAACACTGATTTATTGACTTTATTTAGTAGCTGCACTACTCACGCACGAACAGTTACATACTATTGCTCCTTCCTGGTTTGCACTCATGTTTTCTGTCACGTAGTACTGCCTCTTAATGAGCAAAAAAGAGGCAGTTGACAAATCTTAAAACCTCAACCCGTTATCACGGCGTGTTTCGCTCTCAGAGCCAAATAAACTCGACACAATACCAAAGACATCCCAGGCGTCAGCTTGTATGATATTAGAATGTACTTGAAATAGTTTAAAAAAATAAGGCAGTGGGTGACGACGGACTTCCGTCGGCTCTAAAAAATAGTGTTTTTGTGTTCCTAAACTACACATTTGATTATGATGAAACTTCGGTAAGTTGCAAGGGCGGATCCAGGTTTTCATTTTGAGTGTTTCTATCGATCATTAAAAACAGGAGTTTATGTGCTAAACTGAACCGGAGACGTGTAGTCTCATATTATAAAAAAGCGGCCAAGTGCGAAACTCGCGCACCGAGGGTTCCGAACACAAAATTATTGCATGTAGATAGATCTTCCATCATGAGATCAAGTCTCACAGGTTTATGATCAGGTTTTGGATTTTTTTTTATATTTATAATATAGCATTTCTTGCCTAATTTCATGATTCAAGGTCAACGGGAAATACCCCATAGGTTTTGATTTATTTATGTCACAATATGAGACTAAAATGACCGTAGTTTGGGCATATTTTTTTATTGCATTGACTTAGACGCTTGATTTTTGTGACCGTAGACGATAAGTAAGTATTTGATATCAATTTAAACTTAATACCTCCAGGCGCTCTGGAGTAAAATGGTCTTAGTAGAAAGTCAGACAAACTTAATGTGCTATAACTTCTATATTTGTGATGTCAAATTTTATGGTTCTATAAGACAACGGAAAGTACCTCATAGGTTTTGATTTATTTGTAAAGGCCAAAATATGCAACAAAAATGGCGGTATTTCGGCCGTATTTTTTATTGCGTCGACATAGAAGCTTAATTTTTTTACAGCTTTAAGTGACCGTATACTTTAGTATTTGATATTAATTTCAACTGGATACTTTCACGCGTTTCTGAGAAAAAACAGACGGACAACAAAACACAGCCTTAGAGCAGACGTTTCTTAGACGCCTTTGATAATCTTTATTTCAAACGACTTTGGAACTGAACGTCGTTGGAGATGTCAAAACCAAGGAATGATCAATTCCGAGATGTTTTGGAGGGTGTTTCAAGTTTTCCCGTCTTTAGTCAGATAAGGAATCTGACACAGCAGTCTCGAATTCAGCCAAGTTTTCCGTGATTCTCTTCCGAAACGGAAGCAGGGATATTTGCATGGCCCGTGTAATAACGTCTTCCGTACTGTCACCTGCATAGTGTTACATGTCATTGACTGATAGATATCGCTGATATGCATTAGAAACAGCTTAGGAAACAACAGAGAACCAGTACATCAACATTAGTGTCCATATTATTAGAGCAACTATCATTAGCAACGGAGCTGATGTAATTGCTGATCAAGAACCTAGCCACCCTTTTGCATAAACCCTCGGGCAGTCTGCAAGATGAGAACTTCAAATAAAGATTCCTGGTACCAGGCCTGATCGAACGCTTTTGCTATATCTACGGAAAAAAAGCCCGGTCAAGTGCGAGTCGGGTTTCTCTGTGATGGTACGACGGACTACTACGAACACACACTATCTATGCGCGACTCGCAACTGGCCGGTTTTTTATAGTTTTTTTGTTAACATTATGACATTCGTTCATATCATCTTTTTTAGATAAAATTGTAACTTAACTAATGAGCACAGAAGTATGTAGTTCACAGAAGTGCTACTCGGCAGTTACGATTGTTTCACTTCTAATTATACGACTTGCGCAGTTATGCGCATTGGCGTTTTGGCCATATTTATAGTTTAAACTAAACTATTTCTTTACTTGTTAGGGAACTATAGGAATCTCAGTAGTTTTTAGGTGATAAATTTTATCTATTTACTATTTTTGCTGCGGTTGAAATGTCTACAATAAATTAACCCTTATCTGTGTCTTCAACTATTTACCTAAATTGCCTGCTCCATTGCAACGTGAAGAAAGGATAAACAAACAAACTCCCTTTCGTATTTCTTTTATTAGGTATGGAGATACATTTGAGACTCTAACAGAGAGTCCTTTCATATATATTTATATATGTCACACACACAGTACAGTTTATAAAACGTTTTTTTAAATTTTCTGTTACCTATGCCCCAAAATTTGGAATATGAAAGTACACATATTCATAACGTGTAACGTACTCGTCCATATTTAGGTCACAGAAATTCAACTTAATCGGCCCAGGTGATTCAGAGCAAATCGGCTATGATAGACTGACAGATGAGTGATCCTATAAGGGTTCCGTCATTTTCATTCGGACTTACGGAAACCCTAAAACATTAAAGATACCTCTCCTATATACAAAGTGGGGAATGTTTTTTTTTTACTACCGCATCGAGTGATTCCGTCCGGATTTCTGAATAGAAAATCATAGTGAAGTTTTGTAGACAGATTTTCAAAATTACGATATTTTTTTTAAGTATTAGAGTCCTAAAGTTTGCACCTTGTGCGTACAATCGAAAAAGTTAAAAAACATCACGTAGATTGCCATTACCTTTAAAAATAATACAGCAAACCATAATTTGCGAGATATAGCCAATCGAGTTACGCTTATTTTCGGACTCAAACAACAATTGTAGTAATGGTTACGGATCTCCACATGGCTAAGCATGGCCCTGACATAATCTTGACATTTTTTAATCAATACACACACGCATAAAATAATTAATTAATTTAAAAATATAAAAAATTATATATGTTTAAAAATAGCCGTTGTGGAGATATACGTTCATCATTGGACGTCTTCCGGGTGAAACGGAGACGATGACAGTTGGTAACAGGAATCCAAACAATTTATTTCCAACTATCAAATACATTTAATCAGACTATACATACGACCACCAGCCACCTACGTGTACTTCTATACATTACCGTAGAGCCAGTGCTGCTCTTTGACGGTCCCCCAGTTCGATAGCACATCCATAACGCAGGGTTGCCACCTTTATTTAATCAATTTCATTAATTAATTTACTTTCTACAAAACATGCTCTTGATTTTGAAAAGATTCATAGACGGGACTAATTCCAAGGGTGATACTCTGGCGTGATTGGAAATTTTAGTTTAAGGCCAATGAGTGTGAAGTAGTGGATGGTGCGCATTCACAAACCGTTGTTTTTTATATATAAAAATTCAATAACTGTAATTAAGGTCTATCGTTTTCATAGACTCTAAACCTCAGGAGAAATAAGTAGCCATGACTTAGCACGCTAATTTTAAAATAGCATTTATTATTAGAATTTGCGAGCTAAGGCGTTGCTAAGTTGGTGAGTTTCTGTTTACGCGATAATAAACGGCAATAGCCTTATTGTGGCACCAGTGTATCAATAATTGAAACGTGCCTTAACATGGTCTAAACCTATTCTGGTATTTCGTTTTCATGTAACTGATCATCAAAAATTTTGACACTCTTTTTCATTATAAACTATGCAATAAAGAAAAAAATATTAGCAAATAGAATATTATTCCTGCCTTCTTTTTCTAACCCAAAATAACTTTTAAAAACTTAAAGATTAATAAGAATGATAAAGAAAGTAGAGGGGATTCGTTGGTTCTGGCGCACTACCCCCCAACCTCAACCCCTCGCCTAAAAACTTTTCTGCCCCCCACACGACTCGCGCTTGACCACTCTCAAAACCACCCCTGTGTCTGGGGTGTGGCGACTCGCGCTTGACCACTCTCAAAACCACCCCTGTGTCTGGGGTGTGGCGACTCGCGCTTGACCACTCTCAAAACCACCCCTGTGTCTGGGGTGTGGCGACTCGCGCTTGACCACTCTCAAAACCACCCCTGTGTCTGGGGTGTGGCGACTCGCGCTTGACCACTCTCAAAACCACCCCTGTGTCTGGGGTGTGGCGACTCGCGCTTGACCACTCTCAAAACCACCCCTGTGTCTGGGGTGTGGCGACTCACGCTTGACCACTCTCAAAACCACCCCTGTGTCTGGGGTGTGGCGACTCGCGCTTGACCACTCTCAAAACCACCCCTGTGTCTGGGGTGTGGCGACTCGCGCTTGACCACTCTCAAAACCACCCCCTGTGTCTGGGATACGTCGACTCACGCTTGACCAGAACTACCACGTGACATCACTGTGGGTTCTGTGTAGTTTTGTTAAGTAGTTATATCATTATCGTAATGGGTCTATCGTATTTTTCCGTTTATTAGTTATTCTTATTTAATTACAATGTCGTGAGTGCGATAATGATGTTTGTGGTGACATTCCTAATACCTTTTTAATTATATTTGTACTTGTAAGATAAATCGTATATATATAGGATCCATAAACACTAGTCGATAGTATTCATTCGAGTTACAATTTATCATCAAGTGTGATACTGAGGCTGGTTCTATTTCCTTCAAAAAAAAGCTATGGAGGTATGTGTTTTTTTGCTTTATAATTCTTTATCTATATTTATTATATATTACAGACCCTCAAAACTATGTGTTTGTTTGAATGTCTATTACTTAAACCAATTTTGTTTAGGTTTTCACTTTAGGTAAATTTTTTATTCAAATTATTATACAAATATGTTTTTAAAGCATAGGCTTATTTTATTACAGAATTCAACATTTAACGTAATGGAAGAAAACACGTTCAAGCATTACTACTACGCTACATCGGATGATGAGCAATCAACTGAGAAGGCCTTAGAAACAACAAAGCTCAAACGGTCTCGTCGAAATAGTATCGACTCATTCTTTGAGGGGACCAATCAGAAGAAAAAGAAACTCAGCTCTACAGTGGCGAGATCTTCAAAAGATGGTATCCCTGGTGTCACATACTTGTCTACTAATAATGATGATGGGGCTCATGCTACACATTTGATAAAAATTGAGGTGTATGACCTCATAAAATTGAAAAAAGTACCAGTAGATGAACATTAGAAACACTCAGAAGTGAGGACCAAATATTATACGGATACAAAAGATGAAAATTATGAGCAAACGAAGGGTATCATATTTGATATCACGAAGCAAATAGCAGAAACCAATAACTGTAAAAAATACTTTTTTAAAAAGTAATCTCTAATAGCTAAATTAATTTATAAGAACCAGCTTCAGTATTACTCGAAATCAACTTTGAATCAAATTGTATCATGTTTGAGTTTTATTATGAATAAATGATATAAATAAAAAATATTTTTTTGTTTTTTAACCACTAATTACACAAACACACACATAAGAAAAAACATTTTTTTATTTTAAAAAGTTTTATTATCAAAAATTGTTTTAAACATATCATATAATAAAATATCATTACATAGAGTGTTATTACTAAAGTGGTTTACAAAATCAATCATTGATTTAAACTTAAAATACAAATAAACAAGACAATATTCCCCACAAACAGTTGTAAAGTCATTTTGAACTCTTTTATTATTGTAACTCCATATCTTAGTATTCTTATTTAAGAAATATAAATGATGTCTACTAGGTTTACGACCATAAGAATCAAAGTATTCACCTAATCCATTTTTATTAATATGTATTCCCACCCAATGCGATCCAGGTTGATTGTCAACATCTAAATTACTAATGAGAAAAGCAGGTAGGTGCATGAGTACTGGTAATCTATTTGCAGCAAATACATTTAGTTTAATTTTCGGAGAAATTATCTTTAAACATTTTTGAATATCTAAAGTATTCATTTCAAAATGTTGATATTATGAATGTCAAAAGTATAATAAGTCCTTTCATTGAGTTCTAATTATTTATTATATTTTTAGCTACTGTAATCTACTGAAACATTACGATTTTTATCTATTTCAATAACATTATCAAATTCAGCATACACTATACAGTTTATTGTTTGTATGAGTGCTGCTTCAAAACGAACTTCCAGTCTTACGCTTCCATGTCTAATAAGATTCCAATGAGACGTAGAAGCTGATAAGTCTGGAGTTAAATCAAATGCCATCAAACAATATCCATTTGCATATTGTTCCCTAGAAATAGCATTACCATCATTCAAAAAGTGAATACCTGACCCGGAAAATAGTGTATGGTAAGCTGTGGTAAATATATTGTTGTGAAACATTGGTTGTAAAGCTTTTGATGGTATTTGTTGGCCATCTATATACAAACTAAATGTATTTATTCCATAGTTTTCAAAGTTAAAAGGGTTTCTGTTAAAACTTCCATTAAAAGCAGCATTGTTTACAAAACCTATTATACACCTTTTTGGAACTTGACCAATAAATATGTTATCAAGCGTTTTTCCCTGAACTCCTGAAGGTATTGTGAGCACTTTGACTTCAGCTCTGGTTATAGGATACTTAGCGGTCGTTGCACTTAAAACTTTTTGATGTGCTAATAATACACTTGGACTAATTTTTGCTCTACGAACTATAAGTGTAGCGTCAGTAAAAGTAACTTTCAGTTTAGCATCTGCACCAGCCATAAGATTAAAACTTTCTCTTGATCGTACTAGTTTAAGACTAATTTCAACACCATTTATCAGAAACTTTTCTTGATTAAACAAATCCCCATGCAAATGTCCTACCATTTCTACCTCTTTACTCTCACGTACAAATTGATTCCTTTTTTTAAATCCATCATTAGAATCATCTGGTGAATTCATTTTTCCAGCTGTGTCTTCATACCATAGTCCACAAGTCAGATGAGATTGTTTAGCTGCTGGACCATAGTTTAATAAAGTTTCTATAAATGCCCTATAAGCATAAGTGTTGTTTGGTGGAGATACTAGTTTTTGATTTAAATACACATCGAGTTGATTGAACAGTGAGTGTAACCAGTTATTAGTTGGGGCTACTACTGTAGCAGCAGCTAAGTTGGTGCCATCTTGGTTTCGAATTTTAACTTTTAAATGTAGTAATGTATGAGACAAATCGATATAATCATCCCCCGTACCAGGAATTTGAAATTCAATTGGTCCATCGTCTGTAAGGGATGATATAGGTTTGTAGTGTATCCATTGTCCATTTTCAATAGTTGTCTGAGTTGTTGGTAAAGCAAATAAATCCAATTCCGATTTTATACATTCACATGAATGATTATGCAAGAATGACATTATTTGTTTGAAAATATATCTTTAGTATTTCTATTAATTTTATACTTTCTAGCTCTCAACTCTTTCAAAGCTGTTGACGGAATGGAATGAAACCGACGTTGACGTTTCGTTATATAACCTGATCCATTCATTAGTCTTTCAATTTTATCATCTGCTCTTCGTTTTAAATTACTACTTACATCTTTTAACCGTGTTTGCACAGATTCATTCATTGGTTTCTGGCTTCTCATATCGCTTAATAATCCCACTCCAGCATTAAGAGCCTCTTTACCAATTACTCTTGCCCCACTTGATAATAAAGGTAGTACTGATCGAAACAGGCCTCCTAAAAAGCTTCCTATTCCATGACCACGTTGATGTGGTACACCTTTATAAATTACACCAATTCCTGATCCTGCTTGGTGTGAATAGTATTGCTCATAGGGACAAATATTACAAAGTTATTATGCATTATAATCGCTTAAAGTGTAGTTTAACATATGCGGTCCCAAATTGAAATGGTATTTTATTACCAGTGTTTGTTCTTATATCTATTTCAATTGTATCAAATTCTCTTCGCATAACTGGTAAGTAGTGGGGTGGTGAAAATACATGCATCTTATAAGCACCATAGATATATTTCTCGGGGTCTAAAGGTATTATTCTTAACAATGGTGTCATAACATCTCCAACTATTTGCGGATCAATTATATCACAGTAAACAAATAATTGAGAAGGTAATCCTAAATGTAAATTGGGTGGGTATCTTCCAACATTTTTTGTTATTAAATTAGTTTTTGGTTCAAAGCCAAGTTGAATACTTAACTTTGATGATAACGTTAAAGATGATATATTTTTATCGTTAATTTGAACAGAGACCATCTGGGAAACTTTATCATAATGAAAGCGACAGTTTTCTTTTAGGTTTAAGGCTTTTAAAATGTTATCAATATTATCATAATTGGTTGCAGGTATATGATTTTTATAAATGACTGATGATATTGATTTATCCAAAGGTACTATCATTTTCTTAGTAATATACATTATATTTTCACCCTCTTGAACTGTAAACATACTACATGGGTATTGAAATTCTACAACTCCAACAGACCACTGTCCTTCTAATTTTATAGGTTTTGGAAGTTTTGTTGAAAAATTTGTAGTGGTATTACTCGGAAAATATTCCATTGAACTATTACTGAGCAAAGTTAAATAAAAATCTTCCTTAATCATATTTTTTCTATATCTTTTAATGATACCCAAGTATTAAATTTGTTTGGATAACCTTTCCACTTCACTAGTACTTGCTTTCTATTTCCAAAATAACGAGTGTGGAGTATTTTATCTATTTTATGTGGGAGAGTGGGGTTGTATATTACTTTTTGTAATTCTTTTTCATAAAATGTACCTGTAATGGGTTCATTTTGAAGATCTTTTAACGTATAAACTACCCAAGGTGATCTTCTTATAACTGAAGTAATAACAAAT
Organism: Apoda limacodes; assembly: GCA_946406115.1. Lineage (NCBI taxonomy): Eukaryota > Metazoa > Arthropoda > Insecta > Lepidoptera > Limacodidae > Apoda > Apoda limacodes. The sequence continues at coordinate 49,329,595 of OX291540.1, forward strand.
ATTTCATCACTCCAGTTGCTCTCGTATCCTTTTTGAAATATGTGTTTATATTTTGTTATCCTAACATAATCACCTTCTTTAAACCTGTTTAGAATAGCCTTTTGCCCTTTATCTCTATCATATAAATTATTCCAAACAGTCATAATATTTTCTGAGTTAACATCTTTGGGACACATTTTTATACTTGAATGATAGCTATGATTATAAGAATAAATCAAATCTTTTAAAATATCAACATATCTATATGTGTTATGATGTGTGAAATACCGCCACATTTTTGTCTTTAATGTTCTTTGAAAGCGTTCCACGATACTAGCTTTTATATCAGGATTGTTAGTGGTGTAATAGTTTATACCTTTACTTTTAAAATATTTTTGCACATCCTTAGAAACAAATTCAGTTCCCTTATCTGACTGAATGTGGTTAGGTAAGGATTTTGACTCATTAAATATACTTTCAAAGCATTCTTTTATAGTTATAGAGTTCTTTTTTTTTAAATATCTAGCAAATGCATATTTACTAAATACATTAAAACCATCATTATATTCAGAATAAGTGCGCATATCACTTAAATCCACCTGCCACAAGTCATTATAATTAGATAAAATGTACTTATTTCTAGGAAATCTATTTCTTACAGGTTTATGTAATGTGTAAGTTTCTTGTTCTTGCAACCAATTTTTCACTTGTTTTGCTGTCATTTTTCCCTTTAACGAGTTGATGAGTTTGTTAACACCTCCATATCCAGCAGGATGAGAAACATCATAGTAAATCTGATTTATTTCTAATAGGGGGTCCATTTTTCCCAGTCTATTTTTTTCTTGATTTTGTTAAAATGAGTCTTAGTAGGAGTAAAACTATTATCTGATTGCAATTTGTTAAGTGGAATTTTTTCTTTTATATCACCTAAGTAAAGTTTATTAATATATTCTAGTCTTTTTGGATTTCCAATATAAGTTAATGGTATTTTAATTTCTTTTAATGCTGATGCAAACTCTTGCCACCCAATTGGATCACTGTGTTTAAGTGGTCTTAGTGTATCATTCACCAGGTCTATAATGTTACTCCCTGGTATTTTCATATTATTGATACTAACAGTTCCATTGGTTTCCCAATCTACTTTATTTTTATTTGAAAAAATTGATTCTATTAGTAATTCACCTCGTTTTATATACGTCTTAGGAATCAATTTCAAGAGTTGTTGCTTTGAATAAAATGGGGTTAAGTCAGTATCATTTATGGTTTTTGATTTTATGTTTGATACCTGCTCAGTGTCAAGGACTGTTTCCTTAATGACATCAGTATCTTTATAATTAGGCGAACTTTCTGTTTTGGTTATAATTGTCGTCTGAATAAATAAATATGGTCGTCGTTCTACTTCAGTAAAATGTAAATACCTTTGTAGTGTTTGTAAATACAAAATCCATTTTTCTCTATCTTCTACATTACTATTTAAAATATCTTTCATTTCACCATCTAAACGGGATAAAGTATTTAAAGCGCTTTGTGTTTCATTTTCCTTTTTAATTTTTTCTATCAAATTAGATTCAATTAGAATCATTTTTTTAGCATGTTCCATTTCTGCTTTTATTTTCCTGCTAAGGTTTTAAAATTGAACTCACCAAGGCACTTAGAACAGATCCTAAAATAATAGGTAAAAAGGCACCACCCCTTTGAATAATTACGTTTTTTCTAAGTAGATTTCTTCCTTTACAAACCAACTTTCTCAATATATTTTTATATTTTTTTAATTTGTTTTTATCATTTTCCTTGACGGGTATTTTACCCTGTAATACGTTGTAAATACACTCACAAATAAAATTTATTTCTTCTTTACTACAAGATTTAAGTAAAGCTTTTCTATGTCTTGGTTTCAATACATGCAACGATTTTAAAAGTTCTTGATGTTTAGTCACTCTTGAATGCATTATTTATGAATGATTGGAATTTCATTATGTTTGCTGTTTTTAAATCCTTTTTTAGGTATATATACAATGCAGTTCTGGTCAGAAGGAAATATTCTCGTTTTAAATCGACACATATCAATTGTGTCCTGTTTTAAATCTATCATTAGGTAGCCATGAGGTTCACTAGTAGCATCTTTGTAGGCATCTTCCAAAAATTTGATGTTTTCAGGTGAGACTTGACGTGCTAAGTAACGAATTTGTGTTTTATCTCGTGGATTTTTAAAGTAGACTATATAACTAGAGTTTAAAGAAATATCTCTCTGTCCTTTACCTTGATGGAATATATTTTGTGTAATATAGAAAACACTAATGTTTCTATGATGACTACCCTTTGTGAATATGTCAACAACACGACCATCAGACTCTCGCATGAGGTCATCGATTATTATTAGTTGTGGTTGTTCTCCATCAAACATACTGAGGTCAGGAATACCTTGGTAATAATTAACATTGTTCAAGTTGTATAACGGTTGCATTTCATCATAACACCACATATTATTAGAAAAATGTTGATTGCAAATCTCATTAGCATGTTTCACAAAATTTTTAACAAAAACTGATTTACCACATCCACTAGGGCCAGCTACAATTACTGTAAAGGGATGATAAAAATGAATCATAATTATTTTTAATATGTGTTCTCTTTGAAAATGTTCAAATTCATATGGAGGAAAGCAATAAAAACAAACACTTATATATTAAAAACAATATAATTAATAATAAAAAAAAAATTACAATCATTAGGTTACTTAATAATAGTTATTACCTTACATTTTTTAAACACACATAAACCAGATACAATTAATACTCTATATTATTATTATTTCAAAACTATAAGTTAATCTTAAAATGACCCCAAGCATATGTATCTGTTGAATTAGGTAAAATATATCTCTTGGTGTCATTACAGGATAGACAAGTTTTATTAATTTGTTGTGTAAAAATAGTATGTTTCACACTTCGAATCCTACACATTTGTGAAACATTTACATTTTTATTAAATAGACACAACTTATAATTTTCCAAATTCATTTTTTTTGTCACACTTTTATTTACACCTTTAGCTTTAGCAATAACCTTACTTTCAATGTCCATTGCATACATTTTTGATCGAAGTCCTACAAACTCCCGAAATACTTTACCATTGTTCTCATCCTTAAAATATCCAAGTTTCTTTTTATTTAAAAGTGGGAAACCATAAACATTATCACTAGGATAGTCTGAAGTATCGAAAAAACATTCTAAGTCAGATTTTATATCATTATAAAAATTATCTGTAAATACATGGTAAACTAAGCTATCCGTATCAGTGTATAATAACTTGACACTATTATTGTATTTTCTTTTCATGTAATTATAATGAAAGTTATACATCAATGTTTTTGATATTTCTAATATACAAAATCCTAAAACAAATGGTTTATTGAAATATACCTTAGTCTTTTGTAATTGTACAGCAATTAAAGACTCGGAGAATATAGATAGACTATGAAACTCAGGGCGAGCAATTAAACTTTGTGCACCTTGAATTTTTCCACGGTTTTCCCAGTGGGTTAACAATTTCACATTAACACGTTTTTCAACATTTTCCATAGTTTTACCAAAGACTGCATTATTCATAAGTTTATAAAAATCTTTTTCAAAGTCACTTTTAGCTAAAGTTCTTAGTTGTGTATTTAAATCTATATATTTCTTCAACCAAGGACTTTGCTCAAACTGTAAAACTCTATGAACTCTAATTAATTTCATACTAAGTTGTAAACATTGCTTCAGATTTCTATAGTGAATAATATATTTAGTTTTGTAATATAAATTTGGTACTAATTTTTTATCTTTACTGTTACCGATTACAATGTTTTCAGGGCATAAAGGTAAGTCTGAATGAAGATCATGTAAATTTTCAGGGTATTCAAGATCAACTTCCAGTATGTATCCAATATCTGATGAATCTGATATATTGAAGTCTATGTTCGGGTTAACCCATTTAAAATCTCTTACAGGCAAATACTGAGACATTGCCCAACCATAGAGATTGTTTGCATCAAAATACATTAAGTAAGATTTTGGTAAGTTATATTTGTAATCACCCATGTACTCGTTATTTGCCTTTCCATATCTGTTAGAACACTGTGAAATACCACCTCTTATACCAGACTTTACGAATGCTATTTTATCAAAGTCTTTCAATAATTCCAGTGTTATGTTAGTACATTTTAGCATTGCATCCCAGCTTAATCCTGGAAGGGTATAATATTGTACAGGGTCGAGTTCATATGTTTTGATACAAATTTCTCTAAAGTTTTCAAAAATATCAGTGAGTAACATTACATCAGTTCTTAAGTATAGATTGGAATAGTCCAACATATTTTTACATTTAAATTGGACCCAAACATTTTGAGCATGTTTATAATCATCATCTGAGACACTGGTATTACTTAAAGAGTTAAAGAAAGCGTCTTGATCTGGAAGAGTTGTAACTTTTAAGGATTCATAAGAATTAACAAATTCATAAGGAAAAACACCTTTCCTAATAAGTTTATTAAAATCATTTTCGTTTGGAAATTGTTTTCCTAATTCTATAAATTGATCTTTTTTTAGATTTTTAGCTAAACTATCTAAACTACTGGCCATGAATTTAAAGGAATCTAAAAACCGCAAATGTACTAAATGACCTCTTATTTTAAGTTTTTTTGAGAATGAAATATATTTTTCCTTATTTTGCGGAATGATATCTATTTCTCCATCTTTAAAATTCAAAGCATGAACAATAAAATGAGCATCATAATTACTTAGATTATGAAATAGAATGGGAATGAAAAAGGGAACACGATACTTTGAACTACATAATTCGTGAGCAACACCTCTAAAATTACCAGTATTCCAATCATAGTCTACTGTGATGTCATCACCCAATAGCCCTTCACAAATATAACATAATTGCGATTGTCTAATAGATTCCTTTTCTTCGTTAGTTAATGGAAGTGGACATTTTTGAAAACAATTTATCCTATGTATATTGCTAATATCTTTGTAAATGCTTTCCATAAACATTTTTGCACAATTAGGCCCTGTGTATGTTCTGTATGTAGACAGCTTATCATCATACGAACATTTTATATAGTATCCATAACTATAAACTTCATGTTCATGTATTGTTTTTGTATATGACTTCGATGGATCAGGGTCACATGAGGTGACGGGTTTTAAAAGAGCTTCAAAGTCTGCATATATTACAAAAGGTAATTTTAATTTTCTTTGAAACTTATCAAAATAGATTTCATCATTATTTGTTTCCCAAATAAACCAATCTTTTCCTTTTTTATGAATTCCTGGTAATTCAGTAACAATATGAGCACAGTCATGTTTTTGGTGATTAATTAAATTAACTTTAGATTTAAAATATAGAAGGCAACCATCACAGATATGAATAGCATTATTTCGATTTGTTATTTGTTTACTAACCAAGCGTGATAAATTTTTTATAAAACAATAATGACCATTTGAACCATTGTTTAAAAATAATAAGTTAATGTGTAATTCTTTACGACATTTTGTAAAATATAATGGTCCAACGATGGTATTACATTTTTTTTCTTTGTTAAATTCTAATCCGAAAACATTGATACTAATGTTATTCTGTTTTTCTACCTTGGGTATATCCGATAATTTGATTGGGAACTGTATATTATTAAACTTTAGTCTATTTTGATTCCTCAAGTATGATGATACCCTTTCAGAACTTTTATTTACAGGATATAGTGTAGATAATAAAGCCCACTTAAAACATTGTTGATCGTTATTTTTTACATTTATGACTGCTTTTTTACGCTTAATATCTAAAGGTAATTCAATAAACGAAGACACTCTTAAGGGATTGAACTTATTAACATTCATTTCTAAGAACTGAATTTTTTTTAAAGTCCATCCACTATCTTTTGCTTCGAAATCACTCATTTTATTTTTAATGTCTTCGCTTAAAGTTTCTAAATATTTTTCTAATTCGTCCCCTAAAGAAATAGTCCAATTTTTTGTTTGAAAATCGAAAGAATTTTTTAAATCTTTTGTTTCCTGTTCAAAATCTGTATGAATAATAAAATTAACTTTAACAATAGTTAACTCTTTTAAACATTCCTGAATAAGAAATAGTATCGACTCTTTAATTGATGCTATGAATACTTCAGGAGTTTGTATTTTAAGTGACTCATTAGCTTTAGGTGATACAATTCTATACGTTAAGACCCGAGACCCAAAAGCAACTGATATAACAGAGACATTATGTAAATTATGATTATGAATAAGGCATTTTTCTTTGTGTTCCTTAGATCGTAAGTGCTGAGCATAGAACCTTTGGCTAACCTGTAATTCACATATTTGACACATAACGTTCTGTCTATGTGTTGTATTGGAAGATGATGACGTCGATGCTTGTTGTAAATCTTCAACACTAATATCAGCTTGTCTCTTCAAACCTCGACCGACTTGAATTGAAGATTTTCTGTAGGTATAACATGCTTATGTTAATATAAGAACACAAATATGTAACATAAAATTTAAATAAGTATAGTTAGAATGTATACCTGAATGTTTCCTCAACTTCTTTACAGATGTTAAACAGTGAAGTGTCATAATACGGATTTTCCAGAGCATTATCTTCATAATTCTCACACGCTCTCATTAGTTCTTTTTCTTCTTCTTCAAAAACATTTTGAAAAAAAAAACTTTCTAGTGACATGGTTGAAATAAACCAGTTTAGCTTTGCTTGTGAATGATGAATTAATAATAAATATAATGTTCGATTTTTCTCTTATATATACAAGTCGATAAGGTGATTACTATATTAGTTGATGGTTAATTAATAGTTGCTCGTTACTTATCAATTAGATACTCATAAAATTTTGTAACGATGGTTCTTATAAATTAATTTAGCTATTAGAGATTACTTTTTAAAAAAGTATTTTTTACAGTTATTGGTTTCTGCTATTTGCTTCGTGATATCAAATATGATACCCTTCGTTTGCTCATATTTTTCATCTTTTGTATCCGTATAATATTTGGTCCTCACTTCTGAGTGTTTCCAATGTTCATCTACTGGTACTTTTTTCAATTTTATGAGGTCATACACCTCAATTTTTATCAAATGTGTAGCATGAGCCCCATCATCATTATTAGTAGACAAGTATGTGACACCAGGGATACCATCTTTTGAAGATCTCGCCACTGTAGAGCTGAGTTTCTTTTTCTTCTGATTGGTCCCCTCAAAGAATGAGTCGATACTATTTCGACGAGACCGTTTGAGCTTTGTTGTTTCTAAGGCCTTCTCAGTTGATTGCTCATCATCCGATGTAGCGTAGTAGTAATGCTTGAACGTGTTTTCTTCCATTACGTTAAATGTTGAATTCTGTAATAAAATAAGCCTATGCTTTAAAAACATATTTGTATAATAATTTGAATAAAAAATTTACCTAAAGTGAAAACCTAAACAAAATTGGTTTAAGTAATAGACATTCAAACAAACACATAGTTTTGAGGGTCTGTAATATATAATAAATATAGATAAAGAATTATAAAGCAAAAAAACACATACCTCCATAGCTTTTTTTTGAAGGAAATAGAACCAGCCTCAGTATCACACTTGATGATAAATTGTAACTCGAATGAATACTATCGACTAGTGTTTATGGATCCTATATATATACGATTTATCTTACAAGTACAAATATAATTAAAAAGGTATTAGGAATGTCACCACAAACATCATTATCGCACTCACGACATTGTAATTAAATAAGAATAACTAATAAACGGAAAAATACGATAGACCCATTACGATAATGATATAACTACTTAACAAAACTACACAGAACCCACAGTGATGTCACGTGGTAGTTCTGGTCAAGCGTGAGTCGACGTATCCCAGACACAGGGGGTGGTTTTGAGAGTGGTCAAGCGCGAGTCGCCACACCCCAGACACAGGGGTGGTTTTGAGAGTGGTCAAGCGCGAGTCGCCACACCCCAGACACAGGGGTGGTTTTGAGAGTGGTCAAGCGTGAGTCGCCACACCCCAGACACAGGGGTGGTTTTGAGAGTGGTCAAGCGCGAGTCGCCACACCCCAGACACAGGGGTGGTTTTGAGAGTGGTCAAGCGCGAGTCGTGTGGGGGGCAGAAAAGTTTTTAGGCGAGGGGTTGGGGTTGGAGGGTAGTGCGCCAGAACCAACGATGTATTGAGAGTGGTCAAGCGCGAGTCGTACAAAGCAGGAAAAAGTTGGTTTTTAGGCGAGGGGTTGAGGTTGGGGGGTAGTGCGCCAGAACCAACGAATCCCCTCTACTAAAGAACGATAGGATGTGTAAATTTAATACACATGTTTAAAAAGAGATAAAGATTACATAAACATCATATAAGAAAAAGAATAACTGAATATAGCTATATACAAAATACATAAATGTTAATAGGTAAATTAAATTGTTAATAGGTTCTGATTTCTCGCGTCAGATTTATTGACATTAGGCTATGACAGACTGAGATGTCAAATATACGTAAAAAATGGTAAACTCGCGTCAGGCTGATCAAGAAATTCGTCAGACGGAAACCATAATGCCACGCCATAAAAAATCGCAAGACGGAAACCATAATGCCACGCCTATTATAATTTTGAAGTGACAACGTCTTTAGCGGCGTTATGCACTTTTTTTTACTGTTTAGTTAAGTTTTTATCACACTTGCTCGTAAAAAGTGTCATTACTCCCACGGGCTTTTTCTTTGTAAATTTTACTTCACACAAGTGATAGATCTTATCAAGATCTTCATTTCGGATGACAGCTGTCAAACTAGAAACGGCTTCATCTCCGTAACTTTTGATCGTAGGCTAGTAGTTTCTTTACAGAAGTGATAGATCTCATCAAGATCTTCATTACGGATGACAGCTGTCAAAATAGAAACGGCTTTATCTCCGTAACTTTTATTCGTAGACTAGTAGTTTCTCTACAGAAGTAATAGATCTCATCAAGATCTTCATTACGGATGACAGCTGTCAAAATAGACACGGCTTTATCTCCGTAACTTTTATTCGTAGACTAGTAGTTTCTCTACAGAAGTGATAAATCTCATCAAGATCTTCATTTCGGGTACCAGCTGTCAAACTAGATCACGGCGGCCACACTCGTATCTATGCGTACCTATACAGGTCTTATGGCGGTGACATGGACGTAGCTCAACTCTTCACGCACCTGATTTTGATGACTGACAAAGTTCTAGAGCAATATCCCACAGCAGAACTAGTTATTCTGGGAGACTTTAACTCCAAGGTGATGGAGCGTGTGATCTACTCACAGCTTCTAAGATACCTTGAAAAACATGACCTGGTCAGGGACCGCCAATATGGCTTTCGCCTCGGTCGCTTGACTGGTGACCTACTTCACGTCGGGACACATAATGCCGCTTTGCAAGTCGCAAATTCAGCCCCATATGGAGTACTGCTGCCAACTCTGGGCGGGTGCACCCAGATACCAACTTGGCCCTTTTGACTCGGTTCAACGACGGGCTATGAGAATTGTCGACGATCCCAAACTCACTTGCCGTATCGAACTCTCTGCGGAAAGATTGCCTCCCTGTGCGTGTTCTACCGCCTGTATAATAGGATGTGTTCTGAGGAATTGTTCGAAATGATGCCCGCTACTTTCTACCATCGCAACGCTCGCCATCGACAGGTACTGCATTCTCGCACTTTAGAACCGAAATGGTCGCGTACAGTGCGTTTTCAAAGTAACATTCTCCCGCAAATGCTTGGTTTGTAGAATGAGCTCCCTGCCAAGGATTATATCTATCTAAGGACTACAGTATGGGGTTCTTCAAGAAAGAAGTTATTTGATTTTTTAAGGGTCAGGAACGCGCGAGTGATAGCGATTGAACTGGTGTTACTAGCGTCCATAGGCTACGGTGACCGCTTATCATCTGATAAAAAACTCGCTAACAATGTGACATACGGACAGAATAACGAAAGCACTGACAGAATTGACAAAATTAATTTCTTTTTTGCTATTTAGCTAATATAAGGAACCCTTATTGCGTAGTACGTACGTAATACATTATTATGCATAAAAGAAAAATCAACAAATTACGTACCTATAAAATATCTTTTTACTACTTTACAATTTTACAATACTTTTGTATATAAAATGATCCACTCTAAGGTCGTAAACAACCTTGCAGCCCGTTGTCATCAGCACATCAACTTAGTTAAAAGTGAATTTCGATGCTAGGAGTAATAAGTAATTTATCTTTGCGTCTAGGGTTACCAAGCTGCTATTCAAATTCTGTAATAGGTAGGTTTGTTTTAGTTTTAAATATGAAAGATTTGTATATATATTTGTATATTGAATAATAAGAGTTATTTTTGTCGATACATACAAATTCCTTAATAACTCGATCTACCGAGTCCCACTGTGTATCTAAACCATCCAGGGTCCCACTCAAACATACTCGTACAGGACAAATATATATATGTAAAGAAGATATAGCAGTTAACATTTCATAGAGTGGCAACCCTAATACTAGATCCCTCTAACTAGGGTTGTACAACAATAGCGCAGTGGGGCTGTAATTAAAAAAACGCGAAAACCCTAGCTGGGGCGTGAATTTTCACGCGTTCCACTCAATGCGTATACGTTTACTTGTGTTTGTGCGTGTTGACATATTTATAACTGTAATGTGTGCGTGCGTGTGTAAATGTATTACACAGTATACGTTCAGTGTTCTATTTATGAATTCGTTACATATTGTTTCTTATCATTTCAGTTCACTCAAATATTTTAAGTACAGTCGTGAACAAAAATACATTATCCGAATTGCGCCAGGCTTGATTAGTGCACTTTGGATTTTCTGATGATTCTTGGATTAGGCGGTTATCGATGATGAAAAATTTGTATCTTATCGACAAAATTCGCTAAGATTTTTTTTGAATTTTTTAGATTTCTTATTATTTTTCTAACTAAATTTTTAATCATTATTTTAATTGACAGTTGTCAAACAAGGAACGGCTATATCTGCGTAACTGTTGATCTTAGTCTAAAGTTTCCTTACAGAAATGATAGATCTCATCAAGATCTTTATTTTTGATGACAGCTGTCAAACTAGAAAGGGCTATATCTCCGCAACCATTGGTCTTAGACTAGCAGTTTCCTTGCAGAAATGATAGATCTCATCAAGGTCTTTATTTTTGATGACAGCTGTCAAACTAAAAAAGGGCTATATCTCTGTAACCATTTATCTTAGACTAGTAGTTTCCTTGCAGAAATAATAAAACTTATAAAGATTTTTATTTCAGATGATAGCTGTCAAACTGGGAAGGGCTTTATCTCCGAAAATATTGATCGTAGAGTAGTATTTTCACAGAAGTGATAGATCTCATCAAAATGATTTCGGATGGCAGCTGTCAAACTAGAAAGGAATTTATCTCCGTAACTACTGATCTTAGACTAGAAATTTCCTTACAGAAATTATAGATCTCATCATGATCTTTATATGTGATGACAGTTGTCAAACTAGAAAGGACTATATATCTGTAACTGTTGATTTTAGTCTAAAGTTTCCTTACAGAAATGATAAATAAATATTTTTTTTTGGACATTACACACAGCACCGTCTGGCCCCTAAGCTTGTATTATGGATACCAGGTAACGGACTCAAGACAAACACAAATGTTTATAACATAAATGTTTGTCCAGTACGGGAATCGAACCCACACCCTCTGCACCGCAGGCGGTCACACTACCAAATAGGCTGCGAGGGAGTGGTCACACTACCAACTAGGCTGTGAGGGGGATAGATCTCATCAAGATCTTTATTTTTGATGACAGCGGTCAAACTAGAAAGTTCTATATCTCCGCAACCATTGGACTTAGACTAGCAGTTTCCTTGCAGAAATAATAGAATTAATGAAGATTTTTATTTCAGATGACAGCTGTCAAACTAGGAAGGGCTGTATCTCCGAAAATATTGATCGTAGACTTGTATTTTCACAGAAGTGATAGATCTTATCAAGATCATTTCGGATGGCAACTGTCAAACTAGAATCTCCGTAAATTTTGATCTTGGACCAGAAATTTCCTTACAGAAATGATAGATCTCATTAAGATCTTTATTTTTGATGACAGCGGTCAACTTAGAAAATCTTCGTAACCATTGATTTCAGACTAGCACTTTCCTTACAAAAATGATAGATCTCACCAAGATCTTTATTTTGGATGACAGCTATCAGACTAAAAAGGGCTATATCTGCGTAACTGTTGATCCTAGACTAGCAGTTTACTTATAGAAATGATAAATCTCATCAAGATCCCTGTTTCAGATGACAGCTGTCAAACTAGAAAAGACTATATCTCCGCACCTATTTATCTAATAAATAGGTTATTATATATATCTTATAAATAGTATATTATCTTAGAAATTATAAATCTCATCAAGATCTTTATTTTTGATGACAGCTATTAAACTAGAAAGAGCTATGTCTCAGTAACCATTGATCTTAGACTAGCAGTTTCCTTGCAAAAATAATAGATCTCATCATGATTTTTATTTCAGATGTCTTGTCAAACTCTGAAGATTGACAGCTACAATTTGCTTTACAAATTAAATAATTACAATACTGTTTTATCGCCAGCATACAATAGTTACTCTTTGTAAAACTACAAACGAAACCCAACACAAATTGTAGTGAATCAAATAATAAATACATATTTTGTATTGAAACACCAAATAAAAAAGATTTACGATGTAAATAGTTTTATTATAAGAAATATATTTACATTTATTCCTTTTGTATTAAACAAACAAAAAAAAATTTTTGTTCTATCCAAGTACCAGTATAAACCATTATTAGGAATTGCACATATTTTACATTCGTTCTTTAGAAAAATTGACATTGAATGGACAAAATGCATTAAGTGCATATAAATATCATGGGACGGGAATCGACGGGAATTTATGAGATCGCATAAATTCCCGTATCCCGTAAACAATTAAATTGAGTTTAGATGTAGAATAGTTCATTTAGTACAGTGCTGATGGTACGTTTCACATTTATCTGAGTCCATAAGTCCAGATGTATAGTTTTCACGGAGATATGAATAGTTCTATAATATATACTAAGGCGAAGCCCTTAATGTTCGCTTTGATGACAGATCAAAACTATTTTTATACATTTAGAGCTATAGCCCTTTCTATTAAGACAGCTGCCATGAGAAATAAAGATCTTAATGTGATCTATCATTTCTGCAAGGAAACTGCAAGTTTAAGATCAATAGTTACGCAGATATAGCCCTTCCTAGTTTGACAGCTGTCATTAGAAATAAAGATCTCGATGAAATCTATCATTTCTATAAATAAAGATCTCGATGAGATCTATCATTTCTATAAGGTAACTTCTAGTCTAGGATCAATAGTTACGGAGATATAGTCCTTATTAGTTTGACAGGTGTCATACAAAATGAAGATCTTAATGAGATCTCTCATTTCTTCAAAGAAACGCTTAGTCTACCATCAGTAGTTTGGGAGATACAACACTTTTTCGTGTGACAGCTGTCAAATTTAATGAGACCTATTATTTCTGTAAATATACTGCTAGTCTAAGTTCAGTAGTTACGGAAATGTAGCCCTGTCTAGTTTGACAGCTGTCATCAGAAATAAAGATCTTGATGAGATCGGTCATTTTTTCTAATTGTACAGATGATAATCGCAATAATATTAAATAAAAATAATAAAATTAAAACAAGGGACTATAAACGCTGGAGATATCCATCCGACCAACTAGTTGCGCCGTTCAGTTGGTCTTTGGGGAAAAACGATCTTTTCGGCGTCGATCTTGTTTAATCGTACGGAACTCCTAGTCGCACTTGCCCGGTTTCTTTTTGTATTTTTGTTCTCGATTGTACTATAAAACATTTGAACGGTGCCCTGGTAGTGTCATCATTTATAAACAGCATTACCAGTAGTGCGGCTGTTAGTGCTGTTTACAGTAAACGGTTTTACTCGCTTGAAGTTAATTGCCAAAAATTATCTGTAAAGATAGGTATAAAGGGTACTGTTGGCATCCGACATTAAGGCAAAGAAACTATAGCTTAATCATATGCTTAATTTTCTGTCAGTATGCCTGCTTTATTACATATTTTTATTTATACATTTTATTTATTTATTTTAATACACTTATGTATTTTACGCATATACAGCACTCGTACATCTGAGATTAAAAACGATTTTAACAAGTCCTTATACAGTTATATCGATAATTATCATAAAAATAAAGAAATAAAGTACCTTTTTTAACAATTGAAATAAAACTTTAATTTAACCAACCTAAAAGAAAAGAGGGTTCACAGTTAAACCTATGATTATTTTAAAAACTAAATAAATGTAGTTTTCAAAGTGATAACGACAACAAGTTAGTTTTTTACACATTTTTAAAAACCTCTATTTTGGGCTTTACTGAAAATGGTGTTGATAACAAGGCCCGTGTCATTTATAATTCGTTTGTCGCAAAAGTAAGCAGTAAAGATCTCACAGATGTATAAATATGAATATTTTCATTTTCATGCACTTGATAACAGCAAGCGTAAAACTAAAATCATCAATATTTTGTTAGAAAAAGACACTTTTGTTCTGAGTAAGAAAACAGTCCAGCTATTGAATTTTTAAGTATTAAGAGTGTTAATGTTAGTTTTTCCCTTAAATTGTTATTTATGCCAGAATTAAGTAATTATTTGCAAGATTTTTGATTTATAATTTTTATACAATAGGCCTTATTTGTTTTAGAAGGCCCTTATCGTGGGTTACAAGGCCCTGCTAATATCGGTACTGAAATTTAAGTAGATCAGTACTTGTATTAGTTTATTCTTTAATATTAATTAGGTTAGGTTATGTGAGGTTAAAGTTAAAAAAAAGACAAGTATTTTATAATAAAAAAAAAGAATTATTTTATAAAGAACTTAAATTATCATGGACTTTGTACTTATTGGTAACATTTAGTCTCTCTTTAAGGCACTCAGAGTAAAGCCACAAATAAAAACCTACAATGAGATGACAAAGATTTAGGTATCACACTCGAGGTAACATAGACTATAAAGAAGGATACTTTGAGATCAACAACAAACTCGCTTCTTCTGTTTCTTTCTTATGCTCCTAATAAGTATACTTAATAATAATTATCTACAGAATTAAAAACTTATAACAAACTTATACTAGCTTTAGAAATAAGCATTAGACTTAGTTTAATCTTGTTGGTAATTTAAAGAATTTAGATTAGTCTTTTTGTTTTCATTCTTATACCTACTTTATTTTGTTATTTAAAGTATTTAAAGTACCTGTTTTTTTTGGTAAATCGTGTTTTTTGGAAATAATATTAAGATACGAATTACTTACTGATGAAATATGAATAATATTTTTCGATCTTACCGACATAATAAGGGACCATTCAAGTATAACGTAAGCAGATTTATTACAATTATTTACTTCCCCATTCCCCTTGTCAGCAAAAGTAAGCAAAGTTGTTAAAATGCTTTAACATTTTCATATGCATTTTCTTGTAATGTATTCTGTTTTTTCTTCTTTTATTGGATTATCTGTTTTCCGTTTTACATAATATTCATTTAAACAAACTTTATTGACAAGGTATTCAACATAGAGTAAGGTACAAATATTATAATCTTAAGTAATATTAAGAACAAAACAAATTTTTAAATTTTTGGTATACATATTAATTCCAATTAACAGTCTCCAGTCCATGACACCCGAATCCATGATTCTAAGTTTTCTATGATATTGGATGTTTGCTGCTCAGTGTCGTATATCTGCTGGATTAACCGTAATACAATCATTAAGTTGCTTTACTTACAATACGTGTATTCGTTAATCGTACCGAAACGACACAATAGATTGACGGAGGAAATTAGGACAACTGTATAGCGCGCGGTAATTTCCCCACTCGGTTCTAAGCCAGTACCTAAACGTATACTTTATTAGCGGTAATCCCCGGAAATGCGTTTCATTTTCAAACATAAACCATGTGTGTACAGAGTTAAGAGGCGTTTGGTTGACAAGCATTACACGCATTAAATTCGCTCAATGCTATCTATGCGCACATTCGATCGTTCTGTTGACCAAAAATGAATGCGCTATGACGTGCTTCCTGACAGCATTCAACGCATTGGCTGCACATGCTTGGGAGGTAGAGTAGTGGATGCGCTGTCAAATAGTGAACGGCTATATTGTTTGTTTGAATTTGGTGAACAGAACGATTTCAATGCCTATGCGATGTCATACCTCTCAATATCGTCAATAGAACGCACTTTAAATAACTACTGCTGACGTTATCACCATCTAGACCCCATGTCATCAAAAATAAGCAAAGTAAAGACCCCCCCCGCTCCCCATAGTACTTACGTAATACTTGAACGGCCCCCGTTAAGAGAATATCAATCAGGTACGTAAGTATATTTTTATCATCACAGTTTTAATTATGAAATTAAGTCTTAAGGGGCTAACATAAGTGAAAGTGGCGCCCTCACTACATTGTTTTAATTTCCATGAAGTTTTCAAAAATTTGTTACACAATTATTATTGGAATTCAGTACAGGATTTTGTAAACCAGAGCAACCGGGAATAGCAGCCTCCTCAAACTGGTTCCTAATTTCACCAACATCATCTGGCAAATTCAATATGGATGGAGAGGCATAGTTTTCTGTTTCATAAGCTATTTTAGGTAAATGAATACTTTTATCTGTCTGTCTGAATACGTCAGTCGATGATAAACTGTAATCAACGAGAGACGGATAGTAGCTGAGGCTAGAATTCTTTGCAGATTGTCTTAATGACGCTGCCGTATATTGATTGGACTGCGATAAAGTTTTAGTCGTTTTGTGGGTCTGTTGGAATGTTACGTTTTGGTCGCTTGGGAATTGATTTTGACATATCGGGAAATTTTTATTCTCTTTATTTGACCGGAAAGAAAATTCTGTGAGGATTGATACAGCATAAGCTTCTTCTGGAATAGCTTCTGGGTTAAACGTAAATAATCCCGTTGCCTTAAATTCGTTGACTCTATTTGTATGCGTTATACATTTAGGCCAAGTATTGCTGAACGTTTTGTAAAAGTTGGCTTTTGTTAATCTTGTGTCCGGTTTGTTTTACAATACCCGCAAAACTTCTTCGTCCCAGTAATGCTTGAATGATTTATTAATAGGCTTGTCTAGGGGTTGTAGTTCGTGCGCTGTATGCGATAGTAGGCAGTAAAGTACAATGTTATGTTTTTCCGCTTTTTGTACAGCTTCATAGGACATGTGGGATTTAGCACCATCAAAAATCAACAAGCATTTACCTGGGACCTCGTGTTTACCAAGGTGTTGGATGAACTCGCCAAACAGATCAAGTGTCATGCTTCCTTTTTTAGCCATTCTGACAAGTGTTCCAGCTGGGATTTTTTTCTGCGAGTTCAGGATTATTGCGTTGGCCCTTAAAAATGATCAAAGGGGGGATGGTGGTTACTGTGGCATTCACACACATCTCAATAGTTACATTTTCAGCGTGCTCGGGGGCTATTAAATGCACTCTTTTGCTTCCTTTTGCGGCTAAAACAGAGTTCTGATGATGGATTGATGATTTTCGTCCATATTGTAGAGACGTTCAGGGTGATTGAGTATATCCAATCCATCATAAAGTTCCCGGACAGCTTGAAAATGATCTCGTACTATCGGCTTGTTCAATTTTTGGGCCCTAGCGGGATTCATAATTCGGGGTTTTCGCTTTGTAATTGAAGGATTTCGTTTGAGAAAAAGTCGGAGCCAGTCTGGACCCGCCATTTCGTTTTTGCATTTAAACTTATTGGGATATAATGCCTTAAAAAGAATTGGAAAGCCTGCTTTCTTATAAACCGAGGAGCAAGAGGCAAACCAATTTCAGCAAATCTCTTGATTCTTTGACAGAGTTCATTTTCTTGATGTTTATTAAGAGTAGTCTGTTAGCTATTACTTTTGATTTAACGCCTGATTTCAAATGATTCCTCAAAGTTTGTCTAGGAATATGGTATGATTTCAGCTGGAGCGCGTTAAGATAGATGTTTGTTTTGCTGCTGCAATAGCTGATCTTAAATTTTCTTCACTCCAACTTCCCCGATTCTTCGGGGTAGACATGATCTATGCACAAATAATAAGTTTATAAATACTAGTGGCTCTGTGAGCTGTAAACCTCGCGAGTTGTTTTGTTCGCAGAAGGGAGTGATTAGATTTTTAAAGGGTCGACAACGCGTGGTTGATGCTTTTGGTATTGCAAGCGTCCATAGGCTACGGTAACAGTTTAACATCAGGTGGGCCGAAAATCAAAAATCCCGATCTACTAAAATTATTAAATAAATCAAGGTATGTGTGTGCCAAGTTTCGTCAAAATCGGTAAAAAATGCGACCTGTAGGCGAGAACGGACATCCTGACAGACGGACAATAGCATTTATTGACCAACGTCGAAACTGAGACGCTTCGCTTGCTCGGTCAATTAGTGTGTTAATAAACCTTGTTTAATCACTAACGTACATTAGTAAAAACAACTTGTCAAATTTATCACTTATTTTATAAAACACTAAGGGGCCTTATCAGACCACAGTACTGAACTTGGGCGTCCCTAAAAGACGTGTGCTTTGCAACACAAAATGTTTATTTTCGAAATAAATAGATATATAACACTAGTCAACAAAATGAAACTTTTTTTTGTGTCTGTTATTTAATGACTATATTCTGATTTTTTACATTGAAAAATAACCGAAAACTCAATTTATAGAAAAAAAAGTTTGATTTTGAATTTTATACTGTGATGAAAATAATACACGATTTTGCCAAATCTAAGGTACCATTTTAAAAAGCAAACTTTATGAGATTAAAATATTATTTTTTTTATAAATTAGGTATAAGAAATCGAAATCGCGTACACAGAACTCAGGCACAAAATTCGTGTTGACTTGTGTAATCGCACATTTTTATGTAAACATCAAAAGAATAATGATCAAATAAACACACTTAACAAAAATCTACTAATAAATCGCAGTTTAAACAAGTAAAAACTTACGTTTTGTGGGAGCAACAATTATTGATGTGTGGCTGTGGCCAAATTCAGCGAACAACCGGGCATCACTTTCAACTGCTTTCCTGCGTTCCTATTGGTCTGTTTCATGAGTACTATAAAGTTCGGCGATTTAAATGTATTTTTGGCTTTTGAAAACTGTGGGCCTTGTCAGCCGGTTGTACCTTATTTACTATAAAAATTAACTACAATAGGTTTGCGCTATTTTCTCTTTTTGATTCCGTATAGGCACGTAAAATTGACGTACTACTACTACCTACTACTACAGCATTTTACTCTTATCCACCTGTACAGTAGGTGTTTCACTCTTTCAGTTTTCTCATAAATAAAATAGAGCTTCATTTAACAATTTCTGATGTATCGCAGTAAAAGTGCTACAACATAGAAAACAAAGACTACACGGGCGGCCATTATTAAGTGTACATTTTTTCTCGGCATACAAAAGAGGGCGTCTATTACACCGAATAAAACTATAAGAAAACTTTATCGGTTTTTTCATGGGTTAAATTACCTACGTATAAGCGTCGTAGGTAATAGCATCTCAACAATCTAACTGTTTGTCATGGGGTATATGAAGTAGTAAGTATGAGGTTCTTACATATGAAATTGATGTTTTATAGAACTGACCACTTTGATCTCAAAAAGCCGGCGTTTGGTTAAGAATTACAAACTCATATTTATTTCAATTTTTAACTTGTCTATTTTTGTTTCGAACGTAATGATTAATTTGTATTCGCGTCGTTCAATTTTGCTTTGAAATTTTTGTGTGCTCAATTATCTCATATTTTCGAATACGAATTCCATGTGGCGCTAGCGCTGCAGAAACAGCTCGAAGGATTAATGATGAGTACGGAGAAGCCACTGTCAAAGAAAACACAGTACGTTTTTTGTTCCAACGCTTTCGTTTTGGATCTTTTGACCTCCAAAACAAACCTCGTGGACGGCCGGAACCCAGGAATTGAAAGTGATCGGGGAATCGGATCTATCTCAAACCACGTCAGAGTTAGCTACAGACTTCGGTGTGAGTGATAAAACTATTTTGAATCATTTGAAACAAATTGTAAAAGCGGAAAAGCTTGAAAAATGGGTACCGCATCAACTAAGTGAAGCAAACAATAAACACGCGTCGACTGCTGCGTCACGTTACTCAACCGTCACAATAACGAGGGGATTTTGAATCGTATCATTACTAGTGATGCAAAATGGATCCTATACGATATTGGAAACGCTCCTCACAGTGGTTAAATCCAGGAGAACGGCTAAATCCTGCCCCAAGCGAAAGTTGACTCATAAAAAAGGTATCGTTTAGTGTCTGGTGGACCAGCGTTGGTGTCATCCACTACAACTTTATATAATCTGGTGAGACGATTACGGAAGATCTGTATTGTAATTCCGTCCGTATGTTAAAGCCTCATAATTTCGCGATCTTTGCATTGATTCTGATAAAATTTAAGGTGTAGTATGTGAACCTATAAAATATAGTTTTGTAATGGAATTGAGAATAAATTATTTTTTAAAGGGTAGCTTTGCACCTACTATGCAAGCTAATTTGCAATAACATTGCTAAACATTACATATTAAACATAGACACAACTTTGAATTTGTATAGTAGCAGAAAGTATAGTGCGAATGTTACATAAACGTTGCAAATTAAACTTTACTGTAATTTTAAATTTTTGTAAAAAGATTCTATCAGAATTAATATTTATATTGCTGGACGGCGTGTTCTAGCACTTCAATTTGCTTATTGCATTTTTTACATATGCAACTTGCGTGAAAACTTGTATACAGTTATTGCCGCAAAGTCTAAATTCTCTTAAACAAAGTCGAAATTGTAAGGTGGAAACCAATATCGTTTTCTCAAACATGCTACGATATGCGGCCATATCTTGCACAAACTTCTTTGGGGTAAATCGTACTTGCAGTACAGTATCAGAGAGCGTCCCTCAATATTTTAGCTGGCCGAGGTCTCGACCTTCGTCGAATAATATGTAATTTGAAAATGGAAAAAACTTTTTTAAACCATTAGATTGAAAACTAAAAAGATCAAGCTCATCAGGTTTCATTTATATTTCGGACTGGCACACCGACCCGGTTATGCTGCATTTGCGGGCCGCGGCAGTAATGTACTATTACACATACCACACTTATATCTATTATTAACAAATAGGAATTCAGAAGAAAATATTATGATCGATGACAGAACTTCTGCGGCAGCCGACTGATCTACGGAGCCCTTACACACTTGATATTGGAATCCTTAGCGAATGCTATAATTCAGTTTTCGAACATTTCAAATACTTTAAAAAACATATTCCACATCACGAAAGTGGTATACATAACCTTTCTAAATAGAAGATAAGATTGGTGTAAATCATTTTAAACGCAATAAATTAAGAAAAAGAGAAAATTAGTAACGTTGTAGAGAAGTTTGAATAATTATTTTATATTGCGACAACCAAGTTGTGGTTAGTTTTGTATAAAACATTACAGTAGCTTTCGTAAGCAAAGGACAGTAATTTGATACAATGATGTTTAAAAATAAATATTGCTTTGTCATTACGCTCCTAACATCGCACGGACGACGTTTATATGTCGTGCTGCCTATGACAAGCCTCCCTCGCCCTTTTTAAGAGATCTGTCTAGCAGCGATTTGCTACGGTTCGAGCGTAGTATCAGAAAGCTGCCCATTAAAAACGTCTTTGCTCGTTTCGGGTCTATACCGAAGAGTTGCCGAAGGACCTTGTAGTTGCGAGCAATCACTTCATATTTACGTTAGTAAAAACTTCTGTGCCTCTAGCTACCATAATAGGCAGAAACCCGTGCGCTTTGTGCGCTTTATTCTTAAGTGGTAGTATTGTGTTGCTAAAATGGAACGCCTTATGCGTTTAGGTTACTACTGTTGCTTATAACGATAGTCTGTGTACATAAATTAACCTTTTCCCCTGAGATCTGTCTATTATTTCACTCTGTCACTAGTTGATTGGTAGAAGACGAATCCGCTTGTCGAGTCGGTCCATCAGCAGCGTGTTACTTTTGATAGCATTACCTTGGCTCCCACAGCATCCTTCTATGTAAGTAAACCAGTGGTGTTTATATTTGATGCGTATTTGTTATTGCACATTGGTGTAAGCTGTTCTCTTTATAAGCTGCACATGCACTGATGCGACGCAACTAAGTGCATGCAGGAACTGTGTTTGATCCTTCAAACGTAATTTATCGCTGCCATGTCGTATTTTCGCAAATTTAACTTTTAATATCACAAAATGCTCTACTGTCTATTGTTTATTTCGCATTGACACAACGGAATTTTATAGAGTCGTTAGTTACGTAACAGGAAAAGTTTAATCATGCCAGTAACACTACTGGGAATCTAATAATGTATCAAAAATTCGCGTGCATTTTATACCTTTACTACACTATCGTCCAGCAGTCAAACTGTTTGTTCAACATTCCACCTGTTATAAGGCAGATCGTGAGTTTTTCGATGTTTAGTTGTGTTGGCGCACCATCACTTTAGGAACGGTAAATTGTGCGGTCGCTAACTTTTCGTCTAAAACTTCCTTCCACGTGCAGAGGGGTTAATCGTAAGTATGATGATGGGTCGTGTTCTAATTCATGCATTATTTATCTATTTCATCATTAGCTCACTGCAGTCCACCAGTGGCGTCGACTACATAAGGACTGAGGGTGCTCATGAAATGGTAGTGTCCTGTAGCTGAGCTTCTCCAATATTATATGGTGTTAGGTACCTCGTATAACTGTGATTTCTCGAAATCGGCTCCCAAACAATCCCGCACTCCACTGCTGAACATAGGTCTTTCTTAAGGTGCGCCACTTTGTACGATTTCGCGCCTTACGCAACTGATCCATCACACACTACCAACACTACGTATGCCTAGTCGTCGGTTATCCTAGTTTAATGCCGCATTACCTAATTGCGGATCTAATCTCTAAGGGAAACTCCGAACTTTAACATATATCATTACGGGTAGGACGCACTGATTGAAAACTTTATCCTTGAAATTTTGCGATATGGATGACAATTAAATGAGACGGGACTGGACGGGACTATTAGGTTAGGTCCTGCCTAACCTAAATAGATCCTTGTATCGGCTTCCTTTTTAAGTTAGATGTACTCTTGAACAACTTTTAGAGTATGTTCTGACGATAATATTAGGTTCCGGATTGACTACATCACTTAGAATGACTCATCTTATTAAGGTTCAATTGGAAGCCAATATGCTGGGAGAAGACTTTAAGAGTGACAATTATTGCTGGAACTCTTGCAGCGATTTTGCCATGACGAAAAATCGTAGGTGTAAGATGTGTTCGCCGCTTTCATTTATGCTTAACAAGTCATCAGTCTGCTTAATGGTAAGCGGTCACCGTAGCCTATGGTCCGAAGGGCCAAGCCGGTATCCGGGTGCACCCACCCAGAGATGGCAGCACTACACCATATGGGGCCGAACTTGCAACTAGTACAGCAGCAACCTTGCACTGTGAAGTACTGCTTCGCCCTGTTGAGTACTCCAAGTTTTTTGGACACCAGCTTTACCTTGTATTTCCAATGATCTTGTGGAACTAAACATCACTGGATATGTCAACACCAAGGATCTCAAGGCTCTTGAAGATGGTAAGAGTTGTGTTTTCGGGTCGTAATTGTGGGACCTCAGTGAAAGGTGTCTTTTTAACGGTGAACGCGCAGACTTGTGTCTACGTAGGGTTGTATCGGACTAAGTTATCCCGTCCTTAGACAGACACATTGGACAGAGTAGTCTCGATTTTAGACACAAGTTCTCCGCGGTTTTCCTCCACAACGGAACACAGCCCGTATAATTAGCGTCTCCAGTACTGTCATCTGCATAGCAATGTATGTTGTCGATGGACAACATATTTTTTAATATGCAGTAGAAACAGCGTAGGAGACAGCGCAGAGCCTTGCGGGACAGCAGCATCAATGTCAACGCTATTAGAGCAACTACATTAACTACGGCCCGTGTGTGTCAGCCGGACATAATGTTAGGCAATATGCTCCCCCCTGACTATCAACTACTACTAATTATTTATTTAACTTAAAGACGTCATAATTTCGATTGTAAGCAGTGACATGATATCCCCCTGTTTTACTCTTTTGTGTAGCTGGATGGTTTTTTGCCTGTTTTATACTTAAACTGACATCTTTGTCGAATTATACAGATATCTCAAACACCTCAACATATCGCGAGTCAACGCTCTCATAGTCCACAAAAGCAAGACACATGGGCTGATCATATACTTTCTCAGTATAATCTGCCTCACTATTTGGATGTAGTCTTTGATGCCGTAACCCCCTAACCCTACTGGGTAGGCGACTTAGAAACTTGGCTTAGAAGCAAAATCTAGCGATAAATATTTATCTTGTTATCTCCCTTTTTGAAGAATATGACAATGCAGAACAGAAGGAGGACTACGCGACTTTGGAGTTTTACCATAATGAACAATGCAGAAAAGTGCCTATGAAATACCGTTTGAAAAAAACATTTTGTACCAGGTCTGCAAATAATTGTGCGAGTACATTCATATGTACCTACTTACACAGTATACAAAGATCATCTAAAGACATAAATTTACATTTAGTGAAGGTAAGTAAATTTACTGTACAAAAAATCAGTAGGTACCTAATATTTTATAAAATATATCAGATAAATTACCAGGGCGGCGACGTGGCAGCGCGTGCCTATCAATAGCCCGTCAACATTGTATGTAAAGACATGATTTTCATAAGTTATAGTACCGACCCAAATTGCTACGACGCGACGTTACTAGTAAGGTTTCAACCAGTTGTTCGCTAAGTATCTCGCTCTCTCTGATGGATGCCTGATCGTCCCGATTTTTTTTTCCCTAACGGTAAAGGTTAAAATTGCGTGAAGCCATTCTGTGAATCTCGCACTCACACATTAACATTATCAGAACTGTCAATAATATTAACCTTAAATCGACAAAATTAAGTTTAGTTTTCTTTATATTAACCAGTTTATTTAAAACCGTTCTTCTATCTTTTGGTTTCTTAACCTAACAAATTAATTAGGTGTAAACTACATGTTGTTCTACATACGTATTGTTTATTTCGCATTAAATGATATCTGCCCGGTGGTGTGGTGGTAGTGTAGTTAAGCGCTGCGACTTAATCCAGCGAGCCTATGATTCAAATCACTCTATTTCCGTATTGAGTATTTTTGTTAGGAATAACTTTTTTTTTATGTTTTGACATTTAGTTCTCTCTGAAAAGGACCAGTTGGTATGAGAACTTTTTGTTTTGTTTGCAAGAATTAAAACACATGCAATCAAATAAAAATGGTTTTTATTAAAATTTTATAAATCATAAATAATGTTTTTGATAAATGTCTCTTTTTTCTATACATATATTTCCCTTGGTTAAAGCTTAAGTATTCGTTTTCATAATAAATAGAAAATTGAAACTTAACCATAAGAATAAAAAAATAGTCACCATTCATTTGGTTGAAAAACAACAAAGTAAAAAAAATATGTTATGTTTTAAATATATTGAAATGTAAAATAATATCTGTAAGAAAAATAGTACTTTATTTTTAGGGTTCCGTACCCAAAGGGTAATTAGCGAAACCCTATTACTAAGGCTCTGGCTGTATCTCATGAACCGTGATAGTTAGACAGTTGAAATTTTCACAGAAGATATATTTCTATTGCTGTTATAACAACAAATACTAAAAAATAGAATAAAATAAATATTTAAGGGGGCCTCCATACAACAAATGTGATTTTTTTGCTCGATTTTGCCCAGTCAAAATCTAAATACTCCCTTGTAAACAACAATCGAGCGAGACCCAACACTTTACGGTTTTTAGTGGAATACCGTAAAGCGTTGGGTCTCGCGCAACCAAGAGGATGGGAGTTTATCAACTCGACCTCGAAGTGGACGCCCGCGGCACATTGATGCGACTCAAAGAAGATTCATGGTGGAACAATACAAGAACAATGGTTTCATACCGACTGCTGTGTTTGGACACATGTTTCAGACATCTTCACACACAGTTCGTCGAGCTCTGCATATTGAAGGATTGCATCATAGAAAGCCAGCTAAAAAACCATATTTAACTAAAACCCATAAACAAAATAGATTGTTGTTTACAAGGGAGTATTTAGATTTTGACTGGGAGCACACATTATTCACCGATCAGAAGTCGTTCGTATCATCTGAAAACGGGAGGCTTCATTTTTGGCGCAGAAATGGAACCCGTTATGCAGAACACAATGTTGTCCCAAATATGGAATCTGGACGGATATCACTAAATATGTGGGGGTGGATGACTGCGGCTGGTCCTGGTGAATTAATCTCGATAGCAGGGCGCGCTAGAGCTTCACATTATGTGGAAGTGTTAGACGAGATCATGTTGCCAACAGCGCGGTGTGTTTATTCATTAGCTGATATGCCACAAATACAGTTTATGCATGATAACTGTCCTGTGCATCGAGCGCATATAGTGCAGGATTGTTTTTACTCAACACCTGGACATTAATGTTATTCCTTGGCCTGCAAAATCACCAGATTTAAATCCCATAGAAAACCTATGGGGTTTGATGGTGCAAAGATGGGACATGGGAAATGAAAGAACTAAGTACAGAGTCATTAGAGGCTCACTGTTTAGAAATTTGGAATAATATTAGAGGAACAGGTATCTGTTCTAATATAGTCGGATCTATGCGGCGGCGCTTGCTTGCTGTGATTGAAAATAATGGAGGTTATATTAAATACTAAACAATCGGCAAAGTGCGAGTCGGACTCGCGCACGAAGGGTTCCGTACCATTATAACAATAAATACGGCAAAAAAATCACATTTGTTGTATCGGAGCCCCCCTTAAATTTTTGTTTTATTTTAATTTAATTATTTATTTATAAACTATATAACTGAATATTTTGTAAATATTTTAGGCGTCTATCTGTTGCCGTTATCAATATCGAGCAAAATCGAGCAAAAAAATCATATTTGTTGTATGGGAGCCCCCTTAAATATTTATTTTATTCTATTTTTTAGTATTTGTTGTTATAGCAGCAATAGAAATATATCTTCTGTGAAAATTTCAACCGTCTAACTATCACGGTTCATGAGATACAGCCAGAGCCTTAGTAATAGGGTTTCGCTAATTACCCTTTGGGTACGGAACCCTAAAAATAAAGTACTATTTTTCTTACAGATATTATTTTACATTTCAATATATTTAAAACATAACATATTTTTTTACTTTGTTGTTTTTCAACCAAATGAATGGTGACTTTTTTTTTATTCTTATGGTTAAGTTTCAATTTTCTTTTTATTATGAAAACGAATACTTAAGCTTTAACCAAGGGAAATATATGTATAGAAAAAAGAGACATTTATCAAAAACATTATTTATGATTTATAAAATTTTAATAAAAACCATTTTTATTTGATTGCATGTGTTTTAATTCTTGCAAACAAAACAAAAAGTTCTCATACCAACTGGTCCTTTTCAGAGAGAACTAAATGTCAAAACATAAAAAAAAAGTTATTCCTAACAAAAATACTCAATACGGAAATAGAGTGATTTGAATCATAGGCTCGCTGGATTAAGTCGCAGCGCTTAACTACACTACCACCACACCACCGGGCAGATATCATTTAATGCGAAATAAACAATACGTATGTAGAACAACATGTAGTTTACACCTAATTAATTTGTTAGGTTAAGAAACTAAAAGATAGAAGAACGGTTTTAAATAAACTGGTTAATATAAAGAAAACTAAACCTAATTTTGTCGATTTAAGGTTAATATTATTGACAGTTCTGATAATGTTAATGTGTGAGTGCGATTCACAGAATGGCTTCACGCAATTTTAACCTTTACCTTTAGGGAATTTATTATGTATGTGTGTGTGTGGCACAGATAATAGTATATGTGTGTGGCACCTTTTTTGCTGCGCCACAGATTAATTAATAGGCTGCGCGCGCGGGAGGAGGCGAAGACGAACGCGGTACATGCGGCGCGCGGTAGATGGCGCGGTGGCGCGTGACTGGGTTGAGTGCCCGTGAATGAATTGATTGTTCCTATCGCATATTGTCAAAAATCGGGACAAAATCGATAGGCCGTCGGGACGCGGGACAATGTCTTCGAAATCGGGACTGTCCCGGCAAAAACGGGACGGGTAGCAACTCTGCGTTGTCTCTTTCTAAGGTGTGGCCAATTTTGTAAGGCTATTGCGCAGTCCATAGGACAGATTGAAGAACTCGAAGTCTATGATGTTAACTAAAATAAAAAAAATTAAAACAATTTTTGAAGTGAAAACTTCTTTAGCGGCGCTGTGCACTTTTTTTGTGATGGGTAAAAACTGTTAAACTCGCGTCAGGTCACGTGTCCTGATCGAAAATTCGTAAGATGTCACTCGCGTTAGGACAAGTGACCTTTATTTACATTAGGTTAGTTTTTATTTTTAGTATATGGCGATTATGAGTAGTACAGGGAGGTTGGACTCCCGGAGTGCAACCCGTTTTTTTTTTTTATAGATTTCGAATGACATGGGCTTTAGCTAGGTGTGCATAAAAGCGATAGCGTTCATAGAAACAATGAAACCCGACCGGGTAAAGAAGTTATCTTTGATGTATGTGCCATGTAATGTGCAACTTACATATTTGCTCTGATACCAACGTTTTCATTATCGTTTTCGTCATTTTTCTTACTTGGCTAGAGGCCAAGGAAAAATTGTATCATCGATTCGTTAAGTACGAGGAGCGTTCCATCTGAGTGGCGTTGCAATTTGATAGTAAAACTACATTTTAATACAAAATACCCGTTCCGTCTCAGCGCACTATTCAAATTTGTTAAAGCATTTACTTTCACATTTCACAGCTGCTGAAAAGTAGCGCAAAATTCCAACCATGGCCCAACATGGACTTTTGGGAGGAATATTTCGTAACGAAACTGCTAAAAGTTAACATTAGATTTAATTTAATTTAAATTGAACTACCAAAAGCCAAAAGCTAATGAAACGCAAACTGCTAACAATTCTGCTAGGAAGTAGTTAGATGGAACGCTCTAAAGGTGTGCCAAAAAGACTTGTCTCAAGTCATGTATATAATATAAAAAAGTTAAAGCAAGCAAGTCTCAAAGAAAAGTTACACTTCGTAAATTGTAATTGGCCAAAAAAATCAAATATCTTACCAATTTTCATTTCAAAGTTAAAGGGTTATTTCGTGTAGCTCTCTAACAATGTAAGTGACCACTACCTAATTATGTTATATTGTCGTTATATTTTAAGGTTAAGTCTGTAAATTGGTAGTAAACAACGCACACGATCAGAGCGGCGCATTGCAAGTTTAATTCGCCGTTTAAAGCCGCGTGCTAGACTATTAACGAGCTTGTAGTTTAAACATTATTAGGAATCGAAACTAATTTTGTTATGAAAGCCTCTTACATTGCATTAAAGCTAACTGCATTAGGCGTGTGTTCCATATTGCGCTCACATGACTAACGAGTGGGCGCGCTAATGCGTGGACCGAATTGAAATTCGCACTTACAATCAGCATTGCCAATTTAGCGACTTTGGTGATATTTGACATGAAAGCGCCATTTCATTGCGTATAATTCTGTATAATTAATGCTAAAACATTTCTGGTGACTTTTTAGTATAGCAATTTTGTTTCAAAATCGCGGACCACTTAAAATTTGTTAGTTCTATTTAATTTATCGGGATTACTTTATAAAAAAGTGCAGGATTTAAATGCAGGAGAGGGGGCAAAGCTAGGGCTGCCATATTTTCATAGAGTGTCATCATGACGCTTTGAAATTGGGAATAAAATCAACTAAATCTAAGATCAAACAAATATTTATTCATGTATTATATTAAGTAGTTTATAGAGCAAGAAATAATTATAGTTTTATATTTTTCTGAGGACATAACTGAATTTGATGAAAATCTTCCTGGTCATATTGGCGGGCATTCCAGAAAAATTACATGGTTAGCATGTAATCTTGAAAGCTTCATAATCTAAAAGTTAATCAGTTTAAAAATTATAGTTTTATTATTGTAAAGATTGATCTGAAAAAAGAAGTCTATAAATGATGACATTGACCTTGGGATAGTGCACTGAAAATGATGTGTCACAGTTAAGCCGTTCAGTACAACTTGCTCTAGCATTACAATATTAGTGGGATTTAAATTAAATAAACTGTGTTTGCGAGACTATAGTCTAATTTTTATTTTGAGGCAAAAAAATCAAGATTAATAAATTACTTATTTATAACTTATAAGCATACCAAAATGCTGGGAATGGAACTAAAAAATACAAAAATAGTCAAAACTTAAAGGCTGTATTCCGTTTTTGATTAATGAAAATTTACCATCAATGCAAAAAAGTGTCATGTTTATCTTAGACAAAAAGTCCAGAAAAGTGACACCAAAAAATATAAGTTCTTCAAGTGTTACCATCAATAGTGGTAGGAAAATATGTCGACCAGTTCACTCTTTACCCACTCCAAGACTGACTTTACCCACCTCAATTTTTTTTTAGTAATGCCTTCCCTTTTCCTTTATCTTAATATATATAAATCTCGTGTCACAATGTTTGTCTTCAATGGACTCCTAAACTACTGAACCGATTTTGATCAAATTTCGTAAATATCTGTTATTTGAGCCAACTTAAAAGATAGGATAGTTTTTATCTCAATATGTCAAGTGCGAGCCGGACTCGGGCACTATAGAAACCAACTTTCGCCGGGTACAGAGGGACGGCAGCGGAACAACGTTCGCCGGGACAGCTAGTATAACTATCAAACTATGTGTCAGTCTAGTATCTGACGCTTTTATAATGGCTTTATAGTTTTTAAAAGCATGTGTTTCACAATATCTCCACAACATTTTTATTAAGACAGTATGAGGTAGTACTTCCAATCTTTTCCCATATTGGGCTTCCAAGGAGTGTCATCCAATTGGAAATTTAAATTTATCAAATTAACTAAAACCACATTTTTAGATAATATAATTGAATGCTGTGCAACTGACTCCTTAAAGTATGAAATCAATATTTCATTGTAGGTGTAAGATTTTCATTTTTGAGTTAATTAATCCAATTTAGGTTTGCATGGCAATAAATTTGGTAGTTTTCTTTTCAATTACTTGCAAAAAGCTGTTTATCTAAGATGCTGCGCAGATATTGGGACATTTTGGTGTTTAGTTAAGGACATTTTAGTGTTTAGGGACAGAGGACCCGATAATGGTGACTAACAGCTTCCAGTGTGAACACTTGTGACCCAAGGATTTTTTTATGTGTGCCAATACACAATTATTATAAGACTTGTTGTCATACCAGTTTCTTTGGTATCACTGCTATTAATAACAAGACCATGTGATTGGGTTTGATTTACAATTTGGGTGCAGGATTTATGTGTTGCTAGGGATTAAATTAGATATAATAAATAAATAATATAAAAATAGCCTTTATTCATACAATGATTAAAAAAATTAACAATTAAATGTAGCAACTAAAAAACAAAATATTTTGATCGTTGCTGGCACCAACAATATTGTCAGGATGTCTTGCAACCTAGGCCTCGTCCAGCCAGAAGGTAAATCGTCCTCCCATGCCATGGAAGCAGATGGCAAAGTGCCCCAGAAATTAATTGCACTTGTGTCACTAAGGTTTCATTAATTTAATCACTAAACTCAAAACTAATATTTCAAAAAGTAAGCATCTCCGCAGGGTGTGGGAATGGTACTGGGAAATAGCCTACCTCCTCCCTTTCCTAACACTGCCATCTGTCCCAGTATATCGGGACTGTCACCATTATTGAGTCCTCTATCCCTAAACACTGCCTAAATGTTATTTTAATTCTCTTTAACTACATTCTTGTAATATGGTTTTTACAACCATTTATTCAAAAATAGTGGATGCAAGATGGTAGAACAAGACATATTTTTTATACTTTTGTATAACCAAATTGGCTTCTTGATTGTTAGAGAAAAACCTTTGTTTTCATTTTGGAGGTGTTGTCAAGACTCAATGCGCGGAGTTGCGTTTCAGCCTTGCCACTGTGTTCCGCATAGGTGTAGAGTACCTAGTATTTTTAAATTTACAATTATTTTCATTTTCAGATGTCTGGCCGTGATGGTGGTAAAAAGAAGCCACTTAAGGCTCCTAAAAAGGATACAAAAGAGCTTGACGAAGATGATTTAGCTCTAAAACAAAAGCTTAAAGAACAACAAAAAGCTCTACAGGTTTGTATATGTCTCTGCTCTCATATAATTCCCATTCATGTGTTCATTTAAGTACTCTTTTTTTTGTATTCCAGGAAGCGAAGGCTAAAGCCACTCAGAAAGGACCACTTGTTAGTGGTGGTATAAAGAAATCAGGAAAAAAGTGACATTATTTCAATATTTCTCTTATATATAGGCTGTATTATAATTTTTGGATGGATCTTTGTTATTTAATTTTACGAGTAATTACTCGTAATCTTGTGTGTTATTCCTCTATTATGAGTAATCACGCATTATTTATAAAGTATATCTGTTTTAAAAAAATAACTGTTCTTTAAAGCACCTGTATCAAAAGTAATTACTGTGTCTGTTTTTCACTTTATCTCAATTTTGTTAATGCATTTAACTTTTTATTTATCAAATATATAAGTATAATATTACTTTGTAGTTTGATTTTTTTTTATGAAAAACAATTTAAGTATTCCCATGATAATGACTAACAAATATGAATAAAATTAACTTAACTACAAAAAAAATATAACATAGATTTAAAAAATAGACAAGACACATAAGAAGACAAGATACAATAGAATTAGAAACTAATTAAATAAATAAATGTACCTAATAACATAAAAGCCAAAAGGTTTTTAGATTTCGTCCTTATTACTACTTAAGTTATTATGGGGTTCTTCAAGAAAGAAGTTATTAGATTTTTGATGGGTCGGCTACGCGCTAGTGATTTTTTTTTTTTTATACCACTAAGGTGGCCAACAAGCTTACGGTCCGCCTGACGGTAAGCGGTCACCGTAGCCTATGGACGCTTGCAACACCAGGGGTATCACTTACGCGTTGCCGACCCTTCAGAAATCTAATAACTTCTTTCTTGAAGAACTCCATACTGTAGTCCTTGCAGAAAACATTGGCAGGGAGCTCATTCCACAACCTAAGCGTTTGCCTAAGGTTCTAAAGTGTGAGAATGAATTCCCTGCCGATGGCGAGCGGTGCGATGGTAGAAAGTAGCCGTGGGCATAATTTCGAACAATTCCTCAGAACACAACCCATTGTACAAGCGGTAGAACACACACAGTGAGGCAAAGTCTCTCCTCAGACTTAAGGGCTCGATACCGCAAGTGAGTTTGGAATCGTCGACAATTCTCACAGCCCGTCGTTGAACCGAGTCAAAAGGGCCAAGCTGGTATCCGGGTGCACCTGCCCAGAGATGGCACCAGTACTCCATATGGGGCCGAACTTGCGACTTGTAAAGTAACAACCTTTGCCCCGACGTGAAGTACTGCTTCGCTCTGTTGAGTACACCAAGTTTTTTGGACGCAAGCTTCACCTTATCTTGTAATTGATCTCGGAACTGAACATCGCTGGAGATGTCGACACCAAGGATCCCAATGCTCTTGGAGGTGGAAAGGAGTGTTCTGGAATCGTGGGACTACAGTGAATGGAGTTTTCTTAGCGGTGAACGCGCACACTTGTGTCTTTGTAGGGTTGAATCGGACCAAGTTTACCCGTCCCCAGTCAGAGACCTGGGACAGTGTGGTCTCGATTTGAGACACAAGTTCTCCGCGGTTTTCCTCCACAATATTTCAGACACTTCGCAGTCTTCCATGAAGACGGAAATTGCCTAGTGTGGTAGGAAAGCGCGAAGAGGCGCGTGAGTACAGGACATAACTCAGGAGCACACTGCATAAGCACCACTGCTGGTATACCGTCTGGCCCACTCGACTTATGAACGTCTAGAGAAAGCAACGCCTGCCTGACCTCCCGCTGCGATATGGAGATTTCCGGCATGGTTTTACCGCACCACGGTATAGTAGGTGGTACAGCGCCTTCATCGTTCATGTTCGAGTTCGAGGCAAAGAGACTGCCCAGTAGATCGGCTTTCTCTTTAGCACTATGGGCCAAGTCACCATCGGTCTTTCGCAGTGGTGGTAACGACGACTGGCAAAAGTTCCCTTCGGCAGCTTTGGCAAGCGACCAGAAAGCACGATTCCCAGAAGGATAGCTCGCAAGTCGCCCAACTATTTTGCCGATGAATTGGAATTTTGCTCTGGCAGTTGCTTTCTTACTGAACCTCGAGGCAGCATTTAATTTGCGTTTTAACTTAGAAATATTCGGATCCTTATTATAACGAGCCGTGATCCAAGCCTCATATGCATTTTGCTTAAGAATTTTAGCTTTTCTGCAAGACCTATTAAACCACGGTCGTTTTTTGACGCCGGCAGCTACTCGCGGGTTAGGAATATAGCATTCCATACCAGCAAGGATTGTCTCAGTGACTGCGGCTGCGCAGACGTCAGGATCTTCTAAGTTAAAGCAGATCTGCCTCCACGGGTACGATGCGTAAAATTCTCGCAATCCATCCCAGTCTGCCGACTTATAGTGCCACACACGACGCCAATTAGTTGGCCCAGAAGGATCGGGTTGTGTGCATGACACTTAAGTCCGAACGAGACAGTGGTCCGAGGAGCCAAGAGGCGCATCCACTGAGACGGACTATCCGTCCGGACGAGTAGTCAGCAGAAGGTCCAGTAAGGAGCTCGTATGTTCCTCTATATCTGGTATTCTCGTTGGAGAAAGTACCAGCTGAGAGAATCCATAGGTCAGAGAAAATTCATGAGCAGATATCCCAGCATAGTTATTGGTTCGAGAACTGAGCCACTCGCGATGGTGGGCGTTAAAGTCTCCCAAAATAACTAGGTCTGCTGTGGGATATTGCGCTAGAACTTTGTCAGTCGTCAAACTCAGGTGCGTGAAGAGTCGTGTTACGTCCGTGTCACCGCTATGAGACCTGTATAGGCACGCATAGATACGAGTGTGGCCGCCGTAATCTACGCGCACCCACAATATCGACAGGTCCCTGTCTTCAAGGCTATGAAGGCGGCGACAGCAGATATCCTCCCGGACGAACATACATCGACTTTGTAGCCGGGACAGTGAAAGTATGATGTGTCGGCCGGGCAGGACATCTGCGTCTCCGTTAGAAAAAGAATGGTCGGCTGCGCAGTTTCGAGATGGTGGTGGACTGCGTTAAGATTTGCGTGAATACCCCTGATGTTGCAAATATCCACATTATATGTGGTTGGTACAGAACTCTTTTCTTTTTCGTTCTCATGGCCATAATATATAAAAAAAGTTACTAAGACTAAGGATGAGGATTCACTGCACAGACAGCTTAGAGGACAAAAGCTGCGGTTCTAAGAGTGCCGAAGCTCGCCACAGATGATACGGTTGCTGGCACGGCGGGCGGAAGGGCCCCTGATCCCCCTCTGTTGTAGTAGCCGGGTCCACTCCGGTCTCCTTCTCCGGCACGACTTCCACTTCAGATACTTTACACAGGCTGGCGGATCAGCCTCCCAGGGCGGAGATTAAGTGATCCCTGGGTTCGGGATCGCGTTCAACTTGCGGGCGGTCAGCCGTTTCATCAGGTCTCCCTGACCGCGGAACCAGCACGCCGCGTCTACGCCGAGCGATGACAGCAACAAGCACCGTCGGTCCTCCGCTGTCCGCGCAGCGAATCCTCAAAGAGAGCTCTGGCAACCTTACTCACCGCCAGGAACACAACACTACTCAATGTTAGTGTTATTATGGCCGCGGTTTTCTGTAAGGTGGAGGTACTTCCCCAGTTCGGGCCGCTCATTCAAGCAAGTACTCGCTATGCCCTGCTTTAGTTGATCGGGTGGCTTATTCGAGCGAGTACTTGCAGTGCCCTATTGCAAGCGTCCTACCGTGACCCCTTAACATCAGGCGGATAGTAAGTATTATTTGCCACCTTTGTGGTATGAATAAAAAGGCTGGCAGCATTGCAACATTGACTCAATGGCAATGCTGATTTTAGGGATGCGGTTAACAGTTAAAAAAAATAACTGTTATACGTTAATTGTTAAAAATAAATAACATGTTACATAAAATTTTATGGTTATAACGATTTACATAACGACAGCATTTAGTTTTATACAATAAATTAAATCATTTTAGTAGTGGTTATTTATATTTTGTGTTGTTTGGTTTTTTAGTTTAATTTTGTTAAGTTTATTTAGTTAGTTATTTATTTACAAGTAAACCTTAACCTATATATTTCTTTTAGGAAAGTTATTAGTGTTGTTTATACCTACTCATAGGTTTAAGCCAGGGCATAATATACAGTGTTAGTCTTTGAATAAAAATAAAAGAAACTACTTAATTTTATCAATGAAAAACAAAAAAAAAAACCATTTCCAACCATAGATAGGAAATAATAACACAAAAGGTTGGGAAAATTAAAAAAAAAAATTTATACTATTAAGGTGGCAAACCAGCTTGCGGTCCGCCTGATGGTAAGCGGTAACCGCAGCCTATCGAGCACTCGCGCGTTGCCGACCCTTCAAAAAATCTAATAAATTCTTTCTTGAAGAACGCCATACTTAGAGAAAACCTTGGCAGGGAGCTCATTCGACAAGACATTCTTCGGGAGAGGAAGTTTTTCTGAAACCGCACAGTACCGTATTCAAGGCCTGAGGTGTTAGGATGAATTCCCTGCCGATGACGAGCAGTGATAAGAAAGTAGCCATGAGCATCATTTCGAACAATTCCTCAGAACACATCCCATTCACAAGCGGTTGAACATGGACAGGGAGGAAGCTTGTAAGTTTGGGATCGTCGATGATTTTCACAGCCCGTCGTTGAACCGTGTCAAAAGGACCAAGTCGGTATCCAGGTGCCGCCCAGAGATGGCAGCATTACACCATATAGGACCGGAATTGTTGACTTGTATAGCAGGAACTTGCCCCGAGGTTAAGTACTGCTTCGCTCTGTTGAGTACACCACGTTTTTAGACGCCAGCTTCACCTTGTCTTGTAAATGATCTCGGAACTGAACATCGCAGGATATGTCAAGCAAGGATCCTAATGCTCTTGGAGATGACAAGGGAAGTGTTCTGAAATCGTAGGACCTCAGTAAATGTTTGCACGGCCCGTATAATCCATGATATTAGAGGAATTGTATGCGTCTGCTGGACAAAAAGCTAGCCACCCATTTGCAAAAACCTCGGGCACTCCGTAAGATGGTAACTTCGACGGAAAAAACCGGTGCCAGACCCAAAGATTGTCTTATACACGATGGAGTGCTCATCATGATTCCGTTAAAGCTGTCAGACAAAATTTAGAACAACTGGTCATTACGTTGAAATATTTGTGTGATCCCTCAAAATAGAATTCTTGTTGAATGTCGAGGAAAGCAATACGCTTGTCAATAAGGCTATACAATGTGGCACTCAAAAATGTTAAGAAATGAGCATATTGAGAAACGTGCCAGACGAAAAATAATAAAGAATCTACCTGGAGGAATGTCAACTGATGCTGGCCTAAAATTACAAGAGGAAGTTCGCAGGTCTATGTTCCAGTGCTTGGATCGATTTATTCAAGAATTAGCTGCAAGATCCTCTGCTATTGAAAACATATCTAGCACCCACCATATTGTACAAAACTCCTGATAAAAGCATCTGGAAATGAACTTGTACAGGCCATAGAAAAGCTCAACCTAGTCTTTGTGACTTTGATAACGAAATAGTATACAAAAAAGTCTACAGATTAAGAAGGCATCTAAACGCAACTAATATAGCAACAGAGGAAGCTGCTTCATAGACTGCCAAAAAACTTTGAATTTTTTATTAAATGGGACTTTACCGAATCCCAATCCACCCAATATATGTCTAATCCTTAAGAGTTTCCTTACAATTAGTGTATCGAGT
The DNA here is from genome assembly GCA_946406115.1 of Apoda limacodes. NCBI lineage: Eukaryota > Metazoa > Arthropoda > Insecta > Lepidoptera > Limacodidae > Apoda > Apoda limacodes. The sequence continues at coordinate 49,367,641 of OX291540.1, forward strand.
GCCTCAAGCCAAAGTTGTTTCTAGAAACTTAATCAAAAACTATCTTAGATCAACTGACTGAAGAACGACTTTCCAGTCTGGCGGCTATTTTTCAATTGAAAAAAATCAGCGTCGGTTTTGGATGATGTACTTACTTACTTGTAATATTAATTAAATTAAAATTTTAATACTAATTTAGTGTAATAAAATCCAGAAAACATAATTTAAAATTGGTATAATGTTAATTACTTTTGTAGTGTTAGGAGTGTCATTGATTGTTGTTTACTTTTAAATCTGTTTGTTACGTGGTAAAAATACTAAATATTTTTTTCTGCATTGTGTTTAAATCTGTAAATATTCAAGTCGAGAGGCCCCAAATTAAAGCCCGCCTCGGGCCTCGAAAAGTCTTACACCGCCATTGGCTTATAGACATGCTAGATATACCTACTTATCTTAAATTAAGAATAAAAGTATGCATGATAGGTTTTATTATAGTACCTTAAGATAACTCTTTTTTTTTTACTTTATCAGGAACAGCAAACAACAACAAATTAAAGAACTACTAAAACAAAGATAAAAATTTAGTCAAAAACGCTATCCACAATTTACTGTGCAAAATCTTTATATAGGAATTGCACAGCAAACACGTTAACATAAAAATATTGAGATAAATTAAATGAAACTTGAATTAATTTCATTATACTTATGTTTAATCTAAAGAAATAAAAAATATTATAATATACACAAAAATGTATGAACAAATTTTTTTTATATAAGTGTTTTAGGTTTATGAAAGGTCATTCTGACATATTCTACTTAAACAAAAGAATATTTGGTCCAGTACCATGTAGTTTGGACGGTTTGCTGGAAATCGGGTGAGCCTGAACCGATTTTTATGAAAATTTGGATTTAAGCTCTACTTCAAATATGTGTTTTTACTTTGGGGGGTATAATACCCATTTGGTTTCATCCTTTCTCGGGGGTGAAAAACATTAGATCCAAAATATGTGATTGATTGGTTGGTGGCCCAGGAATTGATTAATTGATTGATTCTAAGCATTTTTGTTCTATAAAGTTTTTTCCTATAGTCAGTACTTTCTAAAATATTCGCGAATAATACTGTCAATTTTTCATTGAAAAAAAAAAACAAATTTTTGATTGTTTTTCTACAAATAACCCAGAAACCATGCCTTTTTTGTATAAAGAGATTGTTTTTTTTGTAGCTATTCTAGGCCATATACAACCCGAGTAATTGCATGTTAAAGAGTTATCTTTTGCTTATCAGAATCTAACGTTTCAACTGTAAATAGCAAAAAAACCAATGCATTTAAAGTACTTGAAATAACCTTCATTTTCTTTTTTTAGAAAAGTTTCATAAAAATTGACAGAGTTATGATGAAAATGAGGTTAGTCTCTAATTTTTTTGACAAAAAAAAAACAATAATAAAAACCCCTTCATTACACCCCTATTCATTACATCGCTATTGTAATGTTTACTCCTTTTATGCACCACTAATAAAATAAATAAATTAAATAATAAATATATTTGGACATTACACACAGCGCCGTCTGGCCTTAAGGTAAGCAAAGCTTGTGTTTTGGATACCAGACAACGGATACAAATATATATATTACTTTTTTTTTGTAAATACATACATATCATACATAATTACACCCAGACTCAAGACAAACACAAATGTTTATTACATAAATGTTTGTCCTGTGCGGGAATCGAACCCACACCCTCTGCACAGCATCGACCACACCACCAACTAGGCTGCGAGGGAGTCTAATACATTCTATTGGATTGTTTGGTTTATAAACGCTTATTTTTGGGATAGCTGACCCTGAGGAGAGAAGAGCTTTTTTGCTTAAATTACTTCAAAAAATGTCTTTATTTCTCAAAAAACAAAGAAACTAAACAAAATACGTAAAGCTTTCGGGAGAAAAAGTTTGTTATTCCTCTCTGAAAATTTTGCTTTTTTTTGCGCCATTGATATATATATATATATATTTTAACGCAATGTTTCTTCCTAAGAAATTAATACTATTTTTAAAAAGGGCTTAAAAAATTTGCAACATACATGAGTTTGTAGGTATTTAAATTCCCCGTAAAATTGTCCACTACAGCATGAAGAAACATACACCGTAGAAGTTTACGCCTAGTCTGAATTGAGGGAAATTTATATTTATGTAAAGTTGGTCGTATTGTTAATAATTACCATGACAACTATGTGATGTAAAGGGGACCAAAGTCCTGCGTTGGTACGACATAAACCAGTGGCAAATACCTTACGAACACGTATCACTCTTTTTGTATTGTTTTTGGAATAATGTAACATAGTCGGGTGTTAGTTCAACACAGTCAAATTTGTTATTAACTACAGCAGGAAGAAACATACACCGTAGAAGTTTACGCCTAGGCTGAATTGAGGGAAATTTATATTTATGTAAAGTTGTTCGTATTGTCAATAATTACCATGACATCTATAATGCATCGATCTCAAGCAGATACTTCCGTTGAAAACTTTCTAATAAGTCATTGTACTTGGTGTTAAAAGTTTCAGTTTAGAATTGCATTAAATTCAACTGCACTTCAATTTGAGAACGGACAAGAACTTTGTACCTATAGATGTAGATATGTAGACGTCTTTGTTAACTCATTTGCTTTGTTGAGAATTTGATCTATCTGTAGGTTCGGACGGAACTTATCATCTAGCATAATACCTAAGTGTTACAAAAGGCATCATCGAAATGTATTACCTTTTTTTTGATAAAATATTAAAGCAGTATCTTCAAATCTTGTGGTATCAACTCAGTCTGTCACGTTAGTAACTGCCTTAAATATTTTAAGATCATGTGCATATACTTAAAGAAGATCACAGTGGTTGCCCGATGTCATTGATATATAAAATAGATAGCAGAGGACCATAATTGATCCCTGAGGTACACCTGATCGAAATGGAATCCATTGATCACTACTTTTTGAGTTCTATTTGTGATATAAAAACATACTCTTGTCCACAATTGTAATTTTTGACGTGACAACGTCTTATAAATTGGTTTGCCGGGTGACACTTCAAGAAACTGCGTTACGCTCCGCTCACGTTATGCGCTCACAATGAGAGCGAGTGAGAGGCACGCGGCATGGTTAGCCCGCCTAAGAGCGAGAGAGACAGACATAAAAAGTGAAAGGCACAAGTTGTCACGATTCCGGACGGTTGTCCGACACTATTTTTTAATACAGTACCTAATTCCATTATTTTAGATAATAATCGAGTCCTTTTTTGGGTGCTGACGTTTCAAGAAATGGGTACAAACCATGCAATGCAAAGAGTGTCCAATTTTGTAAGGATGGGGGGCGTCCCTTCGACCGGCGTGAATCTTGAACCCGAAGGTGAGTCACCGCCAGGAGGGGAGTTCCCCGTTACGCGGGTGCGGTTGCGATTTAGTGGGGGCGAGAAGCGCCCCGGCGCAGCACTCTGATACCTCGTGTATCCTTGCGAGCGCCGACGCTTTTACGATTATGCCGAGGTTGGTCGGGGGGGTGAACTACAGAACTCGAAGTCTATGTTGATTACTACTTACTTTTTGAGATATTAACATTAAAAAAATATTTGATAATCGTATAAAATGCAAACTGAACAATGCTTCAAAACTACCTGCCATTTGAGGCTTAAAGACTTGTGTCCAGGCCATTTTAAATAATAATTAACTTCGCGCCATTTTTCAATGTAACACAACTTCTTGATTAAATTATTATAATAATAATTTTACAAGCAGTTACTTTAACTGTGAGTATAAAATTAGCGAATTTATTTAGCTCATCTGCTATTGCGTAAAGTAAGTGTTTTTGTTTCATCAAGTCTAGAAAAAGATCGGCCATTCTTTAATGAAAATTGTCCGTATAGGCACCTAACGTAAATGGAATAAACTGTAAGCGACAAATTTTATTGTTGTATACAATCAATGATATTTACTTAGAAGGATATTTATAGAATATTAATTTTCATCAACATATTTACGTAAGTTAGGTACTTAGTAGTAGTAGTAGTAGTAAATGAAAGAGTTCCTGTTTGTAGTACATAGGCAAGGTTGGGCTATGGATTTACAGCCCAAAATCAATAAAAAAATATTTTGTCATTATTTCCTTTTTCATGTTTGTTCTTTAGTCTTTTTCTTCTTAATATCCCCTATTAATATCTTGCTAGTACTTTACGTTGTAGGAACTGCACAACACTGCGTACTCTTAACCCAGTAAATTAATCCTAACACAAAATGACAAAAAAAGAATCACATCGATAGCTGCTGTTCACGAGAATAATTACCGAATCTTAGCAACAATAATATGATGTCAAAGAAACCCCTAATACGAGTACATCTTAATATCACCACGTTTTAATATAGCACCCTGTTGAAAAAAGCCTCAACAAATAAGCAAAACTCAATAGGATGTGAAAATGATTTTAAATTGTATCATCTTGATTATTTAGACGAGCTACTACCGGTATCTAGGTAAGACTAGACTGGCCATGTAAGTTTCTGCTTGGTGGAGGCACTGTGAATTAGAGTAACAAAACAATATAGGCACGGTAGAATTTTCGCTCCGCATTTAAATACGAGCAAACTTATAATATGATGCGTACTCTAGTCCATAGTTGTGTACTTGTGTAATTCTCAGAACTCTAGCATAAAATTAAGTTTGTATGCGTTTTTCCATAACAACTTATATCCCCTACTTTAAAGGGTGGGGGTAAGAAATCCTGAGAAATGTATTTTATTATTTATAACAAGGAGTCCCTATCAATTATCAAATTTTAGACCTCTAATATCAAAATTTGCTTAAGTCTCATACAAACTTTCATCCTCTAGATTAAGGGGTTGAAGTTTAAAACTTCAAAATTTTTGAACTTATTTGTTATTTGTGTACTAAAACTAGTTTAAATACCAAAATTCAGCTTTCTACTTCAAAAAGTACCTACTCCAAGAATTTTGATCATCATCAGTGAGTCAGCGACTACGACGAAATCAGGGTTTTTTAGATATCAATAAAAAGTATAAGCGCTGTGCAATTGAAACTTTATGTGTTCAGTAAGTTCAATATTGACATTATATCCCGAAAATTATGTTTATATGGTATAATGCAAACCCAAGTTATAAGGGTTCAAAAAACGACGAAGCGGTTTAGAAAAGGTAGGTAGTGCCCTTGCGCTTCGCTTGGCTCGTTTTTGCGGGGGTCTATCGTGCCCCTAGATCAGAATCGATGTAAAGACGTCAAAATTATAAGGCCATGACATACCGACGGACGGACGGACATAACGAAACTATAGGAAGTTCCGCTTTTTAGCAGCTCTTTTCTAGTTAGTGAAGGGATATGAGAAACTTTCACAGGTCTGATCGATTCGATATTTGGTATCCTATAATGATATTGCAAGAACATAGTAAACTTGACCTGGCACTGCAGCATCATTGTCTGCAGAATCTGCAGGATACCCAACGGAGTACCAATTTACAGCAGATATATCATGTTTGGGCTAATAAGAATGTTGGCAATGAATAGGTCATAGATAGATAGAGATCAGTGCCTGACGATGGAGTATAAAAGAAAAATTAAGCTAAATTGGTAAAAGATTCTAAGGTACTTTCACTCGTTTAATCGATATTTTTTTATTCAAGATGGAGATATTATTCTCTTTTATCTTTTCTTTTTTATCCATTATTTTCTCGAAATACTTCTCTTGAATATACCAGACTGTTAAATAACACACATTACATTATCCGGAGTAATATATAAATATTATGAAACGTCGTTTATTGAATATTGTTTATCTCAGTAAATAGATCATCGATCAAATGACCCCGCATCGTCTATGTAGGTAAATATGATGGTTATTTATTAAAAGATAATGATTTCACAAGAACATTATTAAATATAAACTATTTTGTTAAAAGCAACGTGAAGCTGTAGAAATATGCACAAAATAGTACAAACATAAATATTTTCGAAATTATCGAATGCTAAACTCAAAATGGGTAAAAAGGACCGATCCGTAGTTTTTATTAGACGCCTTAACAAACAACACACACAACAATAAAATAATATTTTGCATTTGAGAAAGTCTCACTAAAATAATATTCTATGTTAAAAGGTTTAAAAAAATCTTTCTGTAGACGCTCCCTTACTTAGGAAGGGCTCGTAACATGGCCAAACAACATTTGTCTATCGGAAACGATATGCAAAGTTAAACAACGTCGAACGCTGTCAGAGATGGGATGGTTGAACGCTCTAGTGCTTCAGAGAGTAGTAGTAGCAGTAGTAACGTACGCTATACCGTCTCTCCTGGCTGTTCCCATATGATCACAGCAGTAGTTAACCCAAGGTAAATAAAAAAAAAGTGGCTTAATTTGTCCTATAGTGGGGACAAATAACGGCTGAGGCAACAAAACTGTAAGTTATAATTTACTTAGGTTTTTTTTTTTAATTTGCTGTTTGTTTCAGTTGTTCAAATATGGAATTCATAGAAAATCTATTTTACCATCAACGGAATACTATAGAAGAATTAGACTTATGTATGCAAGAAACTTCAGATGTTATGACAAATCTGTTCAAAACGTTCGAAGAACTTGGCAGTCAAAATACAGATAACAGTGAACCGAAAGATATCGTCCAGAAAAACAATTTAATGACAATTGTAGATGATTCGGAACCATTATTAGATTTGGATGAATTTAATTCTATCTTAAACGACTGTGATGGTAGTTTCGCATCAGTTGACAATGTAAAATCTGTATTAGGGTCGGATGGAAAAAGGTCTTTACTAAACACAGGATTTTATTTTAGTGATGCTAAAGAACCTCGTATTGAATGCCTTGTAAAACCTGAAATTTCTGTACCAATTCCAATATTAATAGATTACGATTGGAGTTTACATGATTTAGTCAACCACACAGTTAAAAATAATGTAGCACAATGCATCCCTGATCCTGAAAGAGAAAAATCAAACAAATGCTTGTGTTCTGAAGGCATTAGTTACTACAAAGAGCAAACGGGATTGATCAAAGAGTTAAAACAAGACAATCAAACCAATTATATTGATTGCGACACACTTGGTATTTCAGACAAGTGTAAAAATAAATTAGAATCTGATAACACAAATATTGAACATATGACTTCCTTAATACCACCCGCATTGAATGTCAATGTACATATTCAGGCTTTAACAGAAAAAAGTACAAATTTAAGTGGTTTTTGTAACGATTTTGATATAAAATATGAAACCAATGATGTAAACAATGAGTTTCTGAATGCCGAAATAACAAGAGAACTAAAATATCGGAGTATATACAACGAATTGAGCGTATATTCTAGTGTCGATAATTTGTATAAGGGATGTTTTGATGTTATAAGCATAAGCTCTACTGCCGAAGATGAAACTGTTATAAGCAATTTAAAAATATATAAAAACGATACTCAATGTGTAAAAAATAAAGATCCTCTAAACATATCAAATGATGAAGATAAGAAACAAATCACGACCACAGATTATAAATATGGACATACTGATCCAATTAATTTTAAAGAAGAATTGGATTCAGAGTACTGTAGTGGATATAATTCGTCAGATTTCGAATTTATAACTGAAATTGAAGCTGAGCTTAAAGGAATCGTTAAATCCTCCCTTAAGAAAAAACTGAAAACAAAATTATCTAAAAGCAAAAATGTTTCAAAAAAAGATGATATTATTAAGGATGATACTGAAATATCACCTAAACGGTCTATATTTAATAATGTTGATAAAGACGTCGCAGGACATAGTAAAGTAAGTCCAACTAATAATTTACAATTGAGAACATTACCAAACCTTGAAATTACATCGGAACATGATAATATGAACATCGCAGGACCTAGAAAAGTAATTCAGATTAATAATTTAAAATTTAGAACAAAACCTGACAGTAAAATGACATCTGAACAAGATGCTATGGACAGCGCAGAGCTTAGTGAAGTAATATCGGCTAATAATTCAAAATTTAGAACACCTGACTCTAAAATAATTTCATATAATGATATATACATTACAGAACCTAGGAAAGTAATTCTAACAAATAATTTAAAATTCAGAACAAAACCAGAAACAAACAGTTCAGAAAATGATATAAGAAATAATTATACTTGGCCAACACAAGATCATCGAATACCAGCTGGTGAAGATTATCTAAATCTATTTCGTGGCAACTACAATCCAGCCTTGTCGTTTCCAAATGTCATTTTTTTGAAAAACAAATCCATTCAAAGAACGTACATGCATGTCAAATTTGACGGATTGGGTTTCGATTTGCGAACGACGAATGGAAATTATAGCTGTAATGATGAAAGTAAGTTAAATAGTCGAATCTCTTACTAATATTATAAAGAATTAAAATTCTTAGTTTGTTTGTAGGTTCGAATGGGGTGATATAGATTTGTAGTAATAATAAACCTGAGTTAAAAAATACTGTTACTAATAGACAGTACACTATCCCTGAGTATCATTGCAATATTTTGTTTTGAATAATATAATTTTGTAGAGTAAAAATTCAATGTTTGCTAATAAAATCAAAAAAGCCTATTTCTTAACGTATCAACGGTTTTTAGAGGCAAAAATAGCCGGGAGGAACAAAAAATTATAAGGAGTAGGTGCTTTTTATCCGGGTGTAAAGTTTTATTCTGCGGAGAACTATTTTTCGTCTTAATACCATTTTAGTACAGTTACTGCTAGTCGCAACTCGCTGGCGGATTGATTGCTAAGAGGTACTGGAGGCGTACCGCTACTCTTGCCGCAGTAAGATTCGAAGATCTTGTTAGGATGTGGGAATCAAACATGATTAGGGGTGTTACTCATTGTTTATTCACACCTCTACTTTACTGCATCGCTGACAATGTTTTACTTTTAATATATATATCTTATTCTAGTTTGGGCTCCTGTCCCATTTACTAAATATGTTAAAGTTAAAGAGACTGTATATTATAACAAATTATGTTTATTTGGAAAATAAAGAAAATTTATTATTATTATTAAAAATTTATTACTACATAACTTTCAGGTATTTCGCTCCTGGACTTCAGACATCATTGATATATTGCTCACATATCATATTCTTTCCTGCCCTTAAGGACGAAGGAGTCATCAACGTCGTATATTTGATTATTGATAGAAATTCATAAAAAACTACATTTTTGATGTGAAAACTTCTCTAACAAACATTATTTGTGATGGGTAAAAAATAATAAACTCGCGTTAGACTGTCGAAAATTCGTCAAACGGAAACCATAATGCCACGCCATAAAAATTAGCAAGCCGGAAACCATAATGCCACGCCTATTATAATTTTAAAGTGAAAATGTCTTTAGCGGCGTTGTGCACTTTTTTTGTGATGGGTAAAATATAATAAACTCTAAAGGACGAATAAAAAGTAATAAGAAATTGGGTTGATGAAAAGATGAAAAATGCGGATTACATATGTTAAAATGTTATATCCAGGTTGTATGTTTTCACTTCTGCCGGCACTCTCGGAGTGCAACCCTTTTTTTTTTTCTTTATTTTTTCTACTCTACTGTCATTCTAATACTTGTCTAAGTTTTTCTTCCAATTGTTTTAGGTTTGAAAAACACTCCTTTTTCCTTATAAAAGCGACCTAACCATAAATACGTGGAAGTTAAACAATAATAAGATTGTATTTATCTAAATAAATACCTATCAGGATACCTGACCTGCTACATATACAATTAAGAGAATAGATTTTTATGAATTTCTAGCCATAATTAAATATACGACGATGATGACTCCTTCGTCCTTAAGGGTAGCGAAGAATATGATGAAGCAATATATATATCAATGATGTCTGAAGTCCAGGAGCGAAATACCTAAAAGTTATGTAGTAGAATAAGATATATATATATATATAAATATATTAATAGTAAAACATTGTCAGCGATGTAGTAAAGTAGAGGGGTGAATAAACAATAAGTAATACCCTAACACCCCTAATCATGTTTGGTCTCCACATCCTGGCAAGATCCTCGAATCTTACTGCGGTAAGAGTAGCGTTACGCCCCCAGTACCTCTTAGCAAACAATCCGCCAGCGAGTTGCGACAAGCAGTTACAGTACCTAACTTTATCCAAATTCTATTGCAGCTAAATATGAAGCAAGTGAATGTGCAAAGAGAATTCTGTCAATGTATCCCGCAGATAACAAACGGCGCAAAAGACTTTGAACATTTAGCTTGAATAATATTAATTTTTGTATTTGTAATTTTAAACATATTTACAATTTATGCTTTTTTTATTTAATTAAAATAATAGAAACCACACTATGGATCGTTATAAAATAATATATAAAATAATAAAATAAAGTGAAATAAATAAGCCAAAGTTAAAATATACGAAAAACTATAGCTTATTGAATATCCTACAAAAAAGTTTTTCGACCGTACTGTGGCCATGGTAGCTTGTGGATTGCACAATTAATCGGTTCGAGTGATTTTGTGAACGCTCAAAAAAGCGGAAGTCAGCATTCCGGACGAATCAGAAGGCTCTGAAAGCCTCTCTGAGGAAGCGGTTTTGGAGGGTCTGGAGTTTGTGGAGGTTGCGTTTTGACAACGCATAGAGATTGTTTTGCTAAGGAATGGCACGGCCGAAGAAAGGGGAGATGCTCGTGGGGGGCGGCCTACGGCGAAGAATCAGCAGAGCTTTTGTCGGGATTCGCTTCGATTCTCCATTTCCGAAACCATTCACCTAGGGCGATGATTGCAGATTGGAGTATCTTAGTGATTCGACTCACTTGCCTGTCGGTGGTGGGCAGTGCGAGCGTAACAGGTATCGATGGGGACTTTTAGTATATTTAATGAGAAGTTGTAATGAACATGTACACAAAAATTTAAAACTCTACTAATAAATGTTTTGCAATTTCTATTTTGATTGGACTATACCTACATGTACTCGAAGTGATGTGATGTAAAACGATACGAAGTCATAGTGTAAGTAATGTATCGAAAATTCTGTATATTATAATCCAAAATTTAAAATCAAAGTCCACTGGGCTATAATATGTATTAATATAAACAACTTCTAGTTACTTATAAAGTCCTAGTACATTAATCTTAAACCCGGATACCAGCTTGAGCCTTTTGACTTGGTTCAACGACGGGCTGTGAGAATCGTATCGAACCTTTATTTAAGTCTGAGGAGAGACTTTGGCTCCGTGTGTGTTCCACCTCTTACATAATGGTATGTGTTCTGAAAAAAATGTACGAAATTATGCCCACGGCTACTTTCTGCCATCGCATCGCTCGCCATCGGCATTCATCCTCGCACCTTGGAACCTAAGTGGTCACGTACAGTGCGGTTTTTGTAGAAACTTCCTCCCGCGAACGCTTATGTTGTGGAATGAGCTCCCTGCCAAGGTTCTCTCTGAGGACTGTAGAAAAATTTAGAAAAAAGTTATTAGATTTTTGAAGGGTCGGCAACGCGCGAGTGATGCCCTAGGTGTTGGAAGCGTCCAAAGGCTGCGGTGACCGCTTACCATCACAGGCCACAAGCTTGTTTGCCACCTTAGTTGTATAAAATCTTAATTTGCAGACATTATAAATATACATACATAGAAATAATCTTTCTGCGCTTGAGACTTCAAAGATTTAGTTAGTGTTTGAAGAAAATCCATACAATTACAAATCTCTTGTCTCCTTCGCGCTTAAACCGCTGTACCGATTAAGATGAATGGCATGAACTCCATCGCCTTGTTATTAATTATCATACGTTACTGAAATAATACGCGTACCTTTAACAGTTGGACAGAAGGATTCACGAATCACGATCGCCACAATTGTGTCAATTAGAACTTACGCAGCAAAAATGAGCTCCTGGCTCTGAAGTTATATTCGTCTATCGGCAAATTAAATACGTAGCGTGTTGGGTAGCTATTGGATGGATGACCGCTCTAATAGGATTTTCCTGAGCTTCTCTGTGCTTTGAAGAGCACATTTTGTCGATCATGGCTAAAAATTTGATCTTAAACTAATTGAACCGGTCAGTTTGAAACCATTAGGGGCAGTTTAAAAGGGTTGAAAACTATACTTATAAACCAGAGCTCTCTGTAACATCGAATTCTCCATCCCATGTAGCAGCAAAATGTGTTTTGTTGGGTTTTTTTTATCATAAATACAAGCTGTATTTACATATAGAATTGTCTTATGCATTTTTACTCCACGCCAGCTAGGACTTCAAACTTACATTTGTGGTTTTAAGTGACTTTTTCTCTGAAATGTATATTTTTTAGTGAGTAGCGAGTTATTAATTAGGTACCCAAATCGTAAGTATAGTCCTTACAAAACGGTTGTTTTACTACTTTAATATAATACTTTAATCTTAGGCAACCGTTCAGCGGGAACCGATGAAGCAGGCGTAGCGCGCTCCGAAGTTAAGTTACGAATGGGTAGCTGGGCAAATCAAATTTTAAAAGTGCAACTTTTAGTTATGTGATATCAAGAAACATCATAAAATATCACAATTTTTATTGCGCAGAACAACTCGCTGCGCCGACATAGATTTAAAAAGATTTTTATTATTCTGATAACAAGAAGTATATCACAATACTAATATTATAAATGCGAAAGTAACTCTGCCTGTTACCTCTTCATGCTTAAACCGCTGTACTAATTAAGATGAAATTTGGCATGCAGATAGTTTGAGTCCCGAGGAAGGACAAAGGTTACTTAAAAACTTCAAGTGTGAGTCGATTTCTTTTCTATAAGTACTTAATTGAGGAGTTGCGGTTGATATCCGCCCTTTACCGAATTTAGAAAGGGCAAAACCGCGGACTAACTAGTAGTAATATAAGTATATTTTTTTTTATAATTGTTTGGTATGCATGTAATTTAAATTAAGTATAATTTCTTTGACTTTCCTTTTTTCGAGCTCATTGATAAAAGGACAAGGATTTTTATAAACTCAATTTTTTTGCCTCCTAACCGAAAAATGTAAAATAAATTATGGAAATTTAGGATCTAAAACTTGTTTTTTTTATACCACTAAAGTGGCAAACAAGCTTACGGGCCGCTTGGGGGTAAGCGGTCACCGTAGCGTATGTGTATCATAATATCAAAGCATTAAATTATGTTAATTATGTGTTATTTTAGCAGTTGTGTATTAAAATTACAAAAAAACATGGGGTACTTTAAAAGTTGATTGACTCAACAACGACCTTGCTGCCGGACGGAGCGCGGCGGCGCACTGAGGGACGACAAGGGGATTCGCGTCTCATAATAAAAATTTACACATAATCTTAAATATATTCACTATCAATTCAACAAAAGTTTTTTATTGTACATCTTTATAATTATATAAAAGTAAATAATCTTAATCTTAAAAATGTTATGATTTGTCATATAATCAAAGCCTGTTTTAATATTTATTAACTCTCAAAGTATAAAAGATTTTATTTAAAAATATTAGCTACACTGTATGCACATACTCTGAAATACAAAAAAATCCACGAGTAGTAAAACTTCTTCTTAGAGACCTTTGTAATTGATGTTTGGGTTTTTGTAAAGCTTGAAATAAATGGATCTGATGTTAATAATCTATGGAAAACATCCTCATTTGTTGCTTCCCTAGAACATTATCTCGAATGTGTCAAACGAATTTTTTTGTAATCTTTATTGCGCGAGTCCTGCGCATCCTCCTATAACTGACCTATAGCCTCCTATAGGAGTCGCGCAATAAAGATTACAAAAAAATTAAGAAAAGTTTGATATTTTTTACTAGTTCTTTGCCTTATCTTCAGCAATGCTATGATGTGTTTTTTTTATTAATATTTTAGAAATTCTTTAACTACACTCGTGTAGTGCTGGTTAAATAGTGCAAAAAATATCTATTTTTTTATATTATTTGCAAAAATGTGTACTCAAAGTGTGTTTTAAGTTTCTTTGACGTTTTTGACCTAAGTTTTGTTACGCGTTTGCCGCTCAAAATCATAGAAATGCAGACAAGCAGCAGCCAATTTTTTTAAAAGCAACTGCTTTTGCGGAATCTACTTAGTCAATTAAAGCCGATAAACCAGCAACGGAAAGGTGTCCGTGGGGGAAAAAACGCTCGAAAATCTCCACGGCTCATCTAAGTAGTTGTATTCTTATTCTGATAATGTATTTGAATTGCATAAAGAATAACCTTTTCAAAAAAAATTACCACGTCTATGTCGCCCTTCACAGTAAATTACAAATATTTTATTTATTACTAGACAACAAACGGTCATTACAGAAATTTGATAATACATTACAATTAAGTATACATTGATAAGACCTATAGCGTCGTTACAATATTAACTATAATTACTATAAGAGCTATATATATATATGTGTATATAGCTAAGACAATGTTGATGAGCACAAGGAGAGATTCATTCAGTGTTTTAGATATTAAAAAGATTTCTTAAAATATTTTTAGTAAATCAAATTGGGTTATTTAAAATAACATTATAAAAATGACTATAATTGTTATTAATTATTGAATTAAATAAATTATTATATTTCTTCTTAGATCTTGAAGCACATAAATATTAAGTAGAATCAAGGAATAATTATGAAGTTCATTTACTTACAAATTTATAAACATTATAAATGAGTTGTAGAAAATATTTAAATAAGATTATAAGTAGTAAAAAATGTTTGATATTACAACATATGTAGGTAAGTACTTGAAGTTATTTATTTTCAAATCCTCAATATTCCTGTTAAGTCGTGAAAAAAGAAATATTTAAGATTCGATTATTTAAAAGGTATTTCATAAAATTTGCATAAATACAAACATAAAAAGTTACAAATAATGATTAAGTTATTTGTTCGCGGGTTTTTTTATATATAGCTAGAGAGTTGCTGAAGATATCTATATGCGAGATAAGTAGGTCCAATCTACAAAAATATTTATGATAAAAATCAGGTGGACGTATACAGAATCCATTTTCGGCATATTTTTTAAATGCTTTGGGGGTTACAAATATATGTAAGTACTTATCGTTTAATTTTTTTCACACGTGAGGGGCGAGCTTTACTATGGGTGATGAAAGATATGTTATTCAGTAAATGTGGGCATTTCATTCTATTATTTATATAAAAATTATTATAATAATTAGTTTATATAATGCACATTGATGTAATAAAATTCGACGGTTTCTCGAATTGTAAATTATTATTTATTTTACCGAACCTGTACTTAAGTAGTTTGATTATTTTTTCGATTCTTTGGATGTTACATTTATATTGGGGTGGCCAAACAACAGATGCAAATTCGAGAACTGATCTTATAAAGGTAAAGTATTCGCAAAAGTCAACTTCATAATGCTGCTCGAGCGAGGTAATCTGTAATGAACATTTTAGACGCATGAAAGTAGTAGAAATATATTTTAGATATTTATTATATCTTAGCCTATTTTTATTGCAAAATTTATACTATCATAGATTTTGATGTCACCTTGCCGTCCCATAGTGCGTCGGTACCAAAACGCAGTGGATCGCATTCGCATACAATGGCGCTGCTGGGGGTGCGGGTACGACAGGCGCGTGAGCATCGCGCCGAGCGGTTACTGTAATATATCAGTTCTGCATTGGGCGTAGGGCACAAAATTACTTGGACTGAATGACTTTTATAGTATTAGGTATATTCTTGTAGTTATTTACGCGTTCCGAACGGCAGTGCACGCTAGTACTAATACTTATTTTGGGACCGAAGTTTAAATAAAACACAAGATTAATGAAAAAAATAATTATTCATCCTTGCCAAGAAAAGAGAAAAATGTTTACAAGAGAACAATAAACACGATAAAATACTTATCCAAAGATGACAAAAAACATTTTGTACAGTTTTTTTCTTCACACATAATTTTGTAAGACATACCTATATAAAATTTATTAGTATAATACATACAACCTTAGTATCTATTGGATATTTTTTTCTTTAGGGTTTTGGCGAATATCAATAATTTGATGTTATATTTCTTTTTTCTTGTGGCTTTAATTAAGTCATTGATGTTATACAAGCTAAGTTCGAAATTCAGTCTCTGTCAAGTAATAATCGCCCCTAAAGTTGTCTTTTCAACAGTTTTGGAAATACTACTTTGACAGTTAATATGTAATTACAGAAGTTGAACATGACAGTTGAATACCAGCGGTGGACATTCCAAAACCACTTCTTTGTTTTGTTGAGTTTTGGAACTGAATACTGCACAAGCTGAATACTAAATATAGTTAAGCCAGGACTTGAACCTGCAACCGTAAGCGCTAATTGCGCTACCAAAGTACAATGCTGGCTAAAGAAAATCCCAACTATATCGTTTGTTTTAAAAATACGCTTTTTACGACTAATTCGTAAATACGATACGTACGATAAATTAATTGGAATTATCAAAGAGATAATTTCAACAATCTATGTGCATGGAATAACAGAAATACAAAAATAAGTAGTCTACTTCTAGTTTTACATTTAAGAAATTTTACTAAATGGATAAATCACAATGAAGTTTATCGCAGTATAAATAAAACCTACAAATTTAAGAAATGAAAAAAAAACATTATTCTTTACTTAAGCAAGGATACTACTTATAATATATTTAAATATAACTTATATACGTAATAATGTACGTCTCATTGCATCAAAATCAGTAGCTGAATCAATTACGATGCGGTTTTAACAAATGTACCATTCATGAGACGGAGAAGATATCTTAGTCAAAAAGTGACAAACATTAGATGATACAATAACACCTGCACCACTAATTGCACTGTCACCCTAAGACTTGGAATGCCTCATGTGCTTATCCACTGGCGTGCAAATAACCAAAATTGGGCTTGTCCGCGAAAAGCTAAAATGACAAATACAAAAATGGGCTATACATTTGCAACGCGGTTGGCAACTTCGGTGTTATTATAATGAAGACGACGTTTCGTAAAATTAGCAACTTAAGCCAAAAAACAAAAAAAAACGTATATTCAAATAATTATAAACCAAATAACATGCATTTCTGAAGTTTGTTGTTATTTTTGTCACTTTTTTATTGTTTCAGTTCAGATATACAATGGCCACAAATAATCAATTATATCTAAGTGTTTATGATTGTTTGTTACAGATGTATAATAAATTTATATGTGTTAAGTGAAAATTGTGTTGTGGTTTATTAAATATAAATGTATCGTACATTTTTTTGGTAGTATCAACTTTGAATAAAAATATGTTGTACTAAAGTTGTTTGACGTATATTTTAGAGATGTTTTATAATAATATATTGGATTTAGAGGCAAATAAAATAAGTAAATCAATATTTACCCTAAAGAGATGTTTGTAAAATCAACGTTTAAATACTCTCAATATTCCTTTAAACATTGGAAAATTCATAATTTTATTAATATAAAATCAATACAATCATAATTTAATCAATTATAAGAAATTTAAAATTAAAAAAACAGGGTGTTATCACTTTCGATATCAAGATAAAAAATAATAAAAACATAAAACATCAGGTTTTTTTTTTAATATAATGACAATAAATTAAAGAAACTTACGAATACCAATCGACAGCTTTGTTTATCACATAACTTTATAATTCGTCATGTGCAATTTTATTTTTAAAAAATAATTGTCCACTTAAGACATAATCAACTCGTTAAGTGGTCCGGTTGCGCCGATAATTTCAGCCACTATTACAAAGTAATTAAAAACCGCGCGCTAACACGCGAGTGGATATTTATATATTTTAAAAACCTAAAACACAGCAAAGACAAGCAGTGCTAGTACAGTTCCAAACAAATTTAAACATACCTCCTTCCTTAAACCTTTTTTTTTAATAAAATCCAATGTTTTTGTATTATCACAAAACTGTTTTTTACAAATTGATTACAAATAGGTTTAAAATGTTACTATTTTTTTTAATGTTTTCTTTACATATAAAACCTAACTTAATTACTTGTTCTAACCCAATCGTAATTTCAACTTAAGCGCTCCATGCGGTGTTCGTCCAATATAAAAATAAATCCAACATTGAATGGTACGCAGACGTTTAGGATTTGGACTTTCGTTTAGTTGGAGACCTTGGTACGACAGCTTCGGACTTCTTGCTCTGAAAAATTGTTCAATAAATTAATCTTCGATCAAAAATTACTGTCCTTCCCTGTCCTCGTCATCATTGTCCCAGAATTCAGATCAATTGGATATTCCTCTGTATGTAAAGAATTAAGAAACTTCTAATCCTTACAGATTTTCTAGAACTGCCGAAGGGAATAGGTTACTATCCGTGTTCTTTTATATTTTCAGTGATTAACGACTTGGGTCATCATATATAAAGCTACCTAAGGCATAAAGTTGTTTGTGAGAGGCTGTCTTCCTAACCAGTGGATGGACATCATGGACATCATGATGTGGGTGTACTAGCCACTATTAAGCCCGCGTGTTGGACTGTGATCCTTACTACCCTCGCCTTTACACTGAGTAAATGTCCTGAGTTCAGAAATTCTAACGCTGCAGATCTAAAATAAAGTTCCCCTTTAGATCTTTATTTACTGACAAAAACACATTTAAATTGCAAAACATTTTATTCCTAATCTTTTTTTAGGGTTTCGTATTTCCGAATTTAGAAACGGGACTCCTATCGGATTACTAGGTCTCGTCTGTCTGTCTGTCACAGCTAATTGGCTTCGAATCTACAGGAGCAATTTAGTTAATTTGATACACATATCATCTGTGACCAAAACACAGAAGTGTAACGAAATATACATTTTTTTATGATATTTTATATGATAAAATAAATCGTTTGAGGGTAACTTAAGAATACTAAATAAATAAATCTCAGAACTGTTGAGCCGGAGTTTTTGAAAAAACCATACAAAATATTTCTTTACTTATAAGACGATCTTAAAATAACATGGTTAATGGTAGATTACATTGTACAGAACCCTCTGCACGGGAGACCAACCAGTGTTTGTCTGTTGTTGTTTTCTGGTGAATCCTTATTTTTTGTGTCAACTTATGAGGTATAGTTAACCTGTATAACCAATCGATACTAGCACTACTTGAGGAAAATATAACAAACACGAATATTTTTTTTTATTTTTCGTCTATGGGTAAAAAGTGTTAAATAAATATTTTTAAATGAATACAATCTTTATTGCATATAGGGTGTATGTATGTACAACAAATTATTTATGAATACCCAGACTCATATGCCCAACTGGATTGCAGAAGCTAGTGTTTTCAATAATGACAGATTATTGCAATGACGTGTTATATCAACCGAGGATAGGTATTGCTTGAGTAGTTTTAGTAACATTATTTCTACAATCTTGGTTTATCTCAAATTTTATGTTATTGAACATTTATTTAAAAGGAATAGACTTACATCTCTCGATCGCTTCGCTCTTGGCTCATCATCCGATTTCTCTTTATCTTTTTCTTCTCCATTATCTTTTGGTCTCTTACTACCGCCTTCTTTTTCTTCATTATCTTTCGTTCGCTTACTAACTTCTTTTTCTTCTCCTCCAGTTTCTTTTATTTTCTTGCCACTACTTTCCTTCTCTTCTCCATTATCTTTAGTTTTTTTACCACTGTTTTCCTTCGAATCTCCAGCATCTTTCGTTTTCTTACCGCTTATATCTTTCTCCTCTGAGTTCTTAGGGCTATCTACTTTCGAATCACCACTATCTTGTGAACTCTTCTCATTTTCATCCAAACTTTTTTCACTTGTATTGTCCTTTTCTTCCATATTATTTTCTTCCGTTGGTTCATCTTCCTTTTCTTCCTCGGGTTCTTTTAAAATGTCTTTCTTTTTGAGTTCTTCTTTATCGTTATTTGTTTCGGGATCTTTTTCTTTGCTGATCACTTTCTCATTTGAATCCTTAGAAATGTTAGCTTTTTCATTTTCACTTACATCTTTCATTTCTACGTCATTTTCGTTAACCTTTTTAGAAGATTCCTTTTCTTCTTTCTTTTTTGATTCTTTTAAGTCACTTTTTTTGTAAGAATCTCTTGAGCTTGATTTTCTATTTGATTTTTCATCAGATTTTTTATTCGATTCCTTTTCCTCAAATTTTTTTTCCTTATCTTCTCTTCTTGACTCTCTACTACTTACTTTTCTGCTGGACTCTTTTTCTTCTTTTTTATGGGATTCTTTATCGTCCTTTTTATTGGATTCTTTCTCGTCTTTTTTATTGGATTCTTTTTTATTTAATTCCTTGTCTTCCTTTTTAATAGACTCTTTATCATCCTTTTTATTGGTTTCTTTTTCATCTTTTTTATTGGATTCTTTTTCGTTTGACTCTTCATCTTTTTGATTGGTTTCTTTTTCATCTTGGACTTTTGTTCTAGAGGACTGTCTTTTTGGAGTTTGCTTTGGCGTGCTTTCAGTTTTTTTGGACTTTACTATAACAGAAACAAAAATAATTCTTAGAAAAATATAGTTCCAAATTCTAAATTTAGTTATTAAAAGCTATTTCAAAGGTACAAGTATAATAAAGTGAAATTTCTTTGGAGGTTATTTTTACTAATCAATGCTTTCGTGCCAAGTGTATAATGAAAGGACAAGGATTTTTATAAAATAAAGTTTATAAAGACCTTAGACGTTTAGTAATATTGAAGCATAAAATTATGTTAATCATTGTGTTATTTAATAACATATTAAAAATATGTCGGGGACAACAATTGGGCACTAAAGTTGCTTAAGCCTAAATATAATAAAGTTTTTATGATGTTTGTACATGAAAAAATAGTATCTGATTCACTTAGATATGATAATTTAATGCATTTTATTTAATAGAAAAAAATTATTACCAGGAGTCTTTTTGATTTTTTCTGAGTCATCATCTCCCGGCGCTTCCCTCTCGTTTACAATTTCTATTGCCGTCTTCATAGTATGGGAAGTTGGCTGTGACATTTCTAAAGGAAAGAAAAACTAATATTACTTCTATATATATATAGGTAGGGTAGGTAGGTATATATATATAGTACCCAGTAACATTCGTCTACCGGAAACGATATGGTAAGCATTTTTTTGAGCTCGTCTATGTTTCGGTAGACATCATGGCAAGTTGTTGAAGCGTCGGTCCTGGCTGTTGCCATATGACAAAAGCCGATATAGTCGAGAAAACAAAGCCGAAAAAGTCCAGAACCAACGAATTTTGAAAGAAGATCCTGATTTTTATGTGGCCCGACCCAAAATGTTCGTATGAGTGTTCGTCTAAACAAAATCATATTGAAGAGATCTAGTTTTTATGATATCCCTTTTTTAGTCCAGCTATTCTAAAACTTGAAAACAAAACATTGGATCTTGTTTTTTAGACTATTCTAAAAAAAATGACTTTTGACATTTTTACCTTATATCTCGGTTTCTGGAGGTATAAGCGTTTTTTAAAAATATATTCATGTTTTAGGCGAAAAATGGCATTACCTACATTAAAAATTATTTTGTGATACCGGCTATTATTTGATGAGATATTTTGGACTATTTCTAACCTCACCGCTTTTGAGATAAACGCGTATAAAAAAAACTGTTTTAACCGTAAAAAATTGTTATATATTTATTTATTTATTTTATTTTATTAATTCATACAAAAAGGCTTAATTACTAAACACAGTGTTCTGCCAAACTCCTTGGCAGTTTGTCGGCGGCAATTCTCGCTTAATGTGACAAGCACGTAGAGACCGTGCAGATGCCATATTAGGCGTACACTAAGAATAAGGTAAGTACTAAGTATGTCTTATAACTATCTTTATACTTATATCCATGAATACGAATATGTATAAATATTAAAAGAACCAATACAAATAAAAAATTAAGTAAGTAGGTATTTAAATATTATAAAAACTTATATTATTTCACTAAGTAACAACATATTACCCAAAAATACAATTTAGCATATTAACGTTAACATGCACCGCGTAGAATTTGTTTTGTCATTTTATTGATATTATACAATCGAGTAGGTAGTACAAAATTTACTCGAACTTATTTGTTCTCAGGAATCTTAGCCAATATCGTTGATCTTGGCATAACACTAAAGAAAGGTACCAGTCATAAAAGGTGAACTGAATTTATAATTGTTTTAAAATCAATACTAATTACGTATTTAAATTGTGTAGTTTTAGTCTAGTTTATATAGTAACAAGGAATAGAAAAAGAAAATCTATGTTTATGTATCCATATAACAATAAATATTAACGTTTTTTTTTAAATCATGTTTTATTTTTCGAAGGTGTAATTTAGAAAAATAACCATACATAGCCGTTGTTTAAAAATAATTTACAATTTAAAAGAATAAAAGAGGAATATTATATGAAAAAAAAACTCTTTAGAGGTTTGTTTAAATAATATTTTTTACTTTAGCTGAGGTTAGGGTTATCACTATAAACTGTTTTCAGCAATGTTCAAAACAAGCTTATTATGGACATCAGGACAGGACAAATTTTTTTCTGGGTTTTTGACTTACAGTATAAATATTTTTGCTTTAGTTACATCGACATTATCCAATTCCTAGTCCTCTTACCATAATATTAACTTACTTTTGGTACATTTAGTTTATATTGGGGTATTAACTAAAAACTTACGGGGAGACAATGTTGTTGAGATGATGTTACTCGACTTAGTAACATTTATATCATAAAAAATTTTTAGAGTATAACTTTAAAATTATTAAAATTACGAAAAAACTTTTTATAAAAAAAAAAACGCGTACATGAGTTCTTTTGCATGACCTTTGTCATGTGACGCAGTAAAATAAGAAACGGTTACGAAACCTTTTAACAATAAGCTACTTGTTAAAGTTCAAAAGATTTATCTTGAGACGGAAAGGCGACCGTTGAAGGCTAAGTCATAATGCTTATGACATCTTTGGCTACGGAACCCTAAAAAACAGGCTTACCTAAAGGCTCGTGCACCAACTCCAGTAGTTCATCGGCGTCCAACTTGGCAGTCGCTTTCTTAAACTGTAACACTCGTTCTGAGAAGAACTCCCAGAACGAGAGGCCTTCTGGTGTTGAAAACAGCTCCTGGTTACAATTAATTTGTGATTGAAAAATAATGAAGGTACTAAGTGACTTATCCCCAAAGAGTAAGTTAAACAATGCGTATAACATCCACTTTTCTTTGATAATTTTCCGTACTTCACACGTGATAGGTAATAGAAATCGCTACTAATATTATATGTAGGTAATTTTTTTTATTTTGGTTGTTTATTCGTAGTCGTAATCTCTACAACTACTTAACCCAATACAAAACAGAAAGCTACACTATCCCTGACTAACATTGGTTTATTTCGATGAAAAATACTTAAGATAATTTTAATTTAAAATAAGTTAAAATTAAAATTAGTTCCAAATATCAATATCTGTAACTTGTCTACTACTATAAGGTTGTTTATTCGTAGTCGTAATCTCTACAACTACTTAACCCAATACAAAACAGAAAGCTACACTATCCCTGACTAACATTGGTTTATTTCGATGAAAAATACTTAAGATAATTTTAATTTAAAATAAGTTAAAATTAAAATTAGTTCCAAATATCAATATCTGTAACTTGTCTACTACTATAAGGTACTATTCTGTCACATTGAAATCAAGCAACGGAGTGACCAAATTTTTGGCGCAGGGATACCTGTAGAGACTAAAAAGAATAAAGAATCAGAAGTTCCCACGGTTGTGATGCATGTTGCTCACATTGTTATGGTGCATACATGCTCTAGAGTCTAAGTAGGATAAGCAATACTTTGATTCCGATCGCGATTTCCCATGGGAATAGCTTAATCTGCGAGTGAAACCACACGACACATACGGTAATTTATAAAATAAAATAGCATGAAAGCTGCCCATATGTTATTTTTTTGTTAAAACAATTTCTTACTTTCATATTCTTATAAAGTGTATCCGCTTGTTTCCTTATAGAGTGTGCTTGTTTACTGAACTGCAGGGCATCGGCCTCGCTAAGGTCCCACGATGGAGTGTTGCCTACATACGCTCTCATTCGCTTCACCGTTTCCAGACAAGTTGGGTGTTTTAGTAACATTAATGGCTTAACTTTTAATTCTGGAAGTTAAAAAATATGTTCAATATATATTTACTTCATAACAATTAAAAAAAGAACCTAGACCATCAGCGCCCAAACAAGATAATATTTTATTATAGGTGTTTCTATACATAGTTATATACTTTCTTTAAAAAACATTCATATTATACATAGAAAAGCCCAGAATCAAGACTTATCAAAATGCTCATATCTCAAATATTTGCACAAATAGGGATAAAAGCTACAGCTTTGGCTGCAGCAAGTTGAGTCACTCCTAAATGAACCAAAATGACAAAGCAGTCTTAAAATTAAATACACGATGAAATTTAACTTACCGAGCAATTCGTCCAACAACTTAAGACACGTGTCCGTATTAGCTTTCTCCAAACTCAAACACGATTTTATCTTTGCATCCAACTCTATCAATTTCATTTCGGTCTTTAAGAATTGGACTCGAGATTTCTTTTCTTCTGTGAATAATGGATTTTGTTAGTACAATTAAATGACTTAAACATACATCCTATAATACATCCTATTAATGGGAAAATCTTTCTGTTCATTTGCTATTTCTCAACATCGCATTTGATTTTGGACACCGTGACAAATGAAGTGACGGCCAAGGACAAGCTTTTTATCGTGAAGTCCAACGTGATTATATTCTACCTTGCATGAAGCAACGGACACGTTTTCTTTCCGCCATAACGGACGTGACGATAACTGGCTGAGTGGAACATAATAGAATGACTGCCCTATAGTAAGGGAAGTCCCGGATTCAACTCCTGGTTGGTGGTCGGAAGAGGCAACCAATATCGCTATAATTGATTAATTGTTAAGTTGTGTTTAAGTCTGGTTTGAACCCAGCGCGGCGATAGGCTCATAATCTACCACAAATGTGGAAGATTTATGTTACAAGCGCTACACGAAAAAAATTAGCCATAAAAGAACTTACCAATTTCCCTCTCTCTATCCAAGGTTGCTTTTTCTTCGTCCGTAAGATTAAGATCCATTTCTACTTGCGCCGATACAGACTGAGGTGTAATATGACCTTTTTCTGTTGATGAAAAATATATTTATGTATGATAATTATTATCTTTCTATAATAGAAAAAACCAAACTAAACTAAAAATATCGAGGTCTTAATTTTTTACTTTTTAAAACAACACCATTTTTGAGGAGAATTCGAAGATCATTATGGGAGTGTTACGGTGTGAAAGAAAGAGTGGTGACAAGGATTGAGAAATGTTAAGGTGGTTTGGGAGAAGAAGAAGTTGCACAAAACTATTATATGGAGGGTAAAAAATTGCAAGAGTAATTGCTCAGAAAAGTCAAGAGTCGGATTGATGCGTATAGATGAATCAAATAAAGCAAAAATGCCATGATCTTAGCAAGTGGCAGGCTTTGGTGCCTAACCCTTTGGGAAACATGCGTGATGTTATTTATGCATGAATCTATGTATGTATGTTGGAGATTATGGCAAAATTAATTTTGTTTGATTATTCACGACATGTAAACTTAAAACCATAAAACTCATGACTCACCTAATTGCATCTTAAGTTTTATGGAGTTAGAAGCTGACAGTTTGTCCCATTGCAACCTTGCACTATCGTTTTTGAAACTCCCTGGTCTGGACTGGAACAACTTTATGCCCACATATTGGCAGTTGGGAAGGTAGGCTATCAGGATATGCTTCTTTTCAGGATTATCTGTGTAAAAAAATAAATAAATAATATTGCTTAAGTACGGAAGAGTTAAGTAGCGCATGGTTACGAAACGTCGGGATTTGCCCTGACATATCAGGATTCCGGCCAGACTTTGCGAAAATTTAGGGTTTTTTTAAATTTTAAAGATAAATTTTTGTTAATACACTAAAACGGAGTCAGGTGTTTTTCGTAAAAATCAGGATTTTTGTCAGGTAAAGGCAAGTCAAAGTCGGATATTGGATGTGTGACAGTTATTGAAGTATTCTCTTCGGAAGCAAGCTACAGATCCTGTGTATTATCATATGTGTAAAAAATCAAATTAATGCACAACTAGCTAGAGAGCTTATGTGCTCTTAGTATGTACAAGTAAATCTTACAAATTATCAATTCTTCATAAAACTAAGAACGTAATAAATAGACATACATACAGAGATTTATCTTTGTTTAAGACTACCTGAAGGTAAAAGCCTTCGAATAAAACATATCATAAAAGTCATATCGTACATCATCAATATGAACCAATATTTTTATTTTACAGCAAAGATGCAGTCAAAAGATTAACCTCAAGTTAGGGCTTGAACCTGTAACCCTTAGAGTCAGTTTAAGTGTAATTTTTTTACCTTAGCCTTTTCTTAGGGTTCAAGAAGTTTTTTCTCGTTTGGCACACCCTGAAGGTAGAAGACCTCGAGGAGGAAATATATCATGAAGGCGATATCTATGGCTAGTCACAGTATTAATATAAATATATCAATAACGTTCGTACCCAGTTTATTTACAGAACGAAGATGTCGGGGTTTTAACCTTCTACATCGATGCCTCAAATGGTAGAGCACTTACAAGAACTATAGGGGTGACAGTTTCAAGTCCTATTTCGAGGTTAATCTTTTGACTCCATCTTTGCTATGAAATTAAAAATATTTGTTAATTTAAGTTCTATTAGTAAGTGAACTTGGCCTTTTTACAAATCAAAGATTATGTGCGATATGAATTGGCGTCATAAATCTTTGTCATTGTTATATTTCCAGATTTAAAATCTTAAAAAAAAAATTGAATCCACGGATACAAGTTAGAAGTGACTATATATGTAAGTAGAGTAGTAGACTATACATATAAAAAATGATTCGCAAAGTATGTACTTAAAAGAAAAAGTTACAAGTGTAATCCCTCAGTTCAATGTATGTAGAGCTACCCTTAGAAAAAACAAACGGGTTGCCCTCTAGGAGTGCCGGCAGAAGTGAAAACATACAACCTGGATATAAATAACATTTTAACATGTGTAATCCGCACTTTCATCTTATCATCAACAACCCAATTTCCTCTTACTTTTTGTTCGTGCTATAGTTTAAAGATTTTTACCCATTACAAAAAAAAGTGCACAACGCCGCTAAAGAAATTTTCACTTCAAAATCTCTTTATTTTGCCAATCATCCTATTATGGCGTCAACAAAAAAAGTCAAAGGTCAATTTTTTTTATTTAAATTAGGATTTTACAAACATTTTTAAATCGTCAAATATATGAAATAATATTTTTTGAATGGTTTCCGTCTTGCGAATTTTTATGGCGTGGTATTATGGTTTCCGTCTTACGAATTTTGGTTCAGCCTGACGCGAGTTCATCATTTTTTACCAATCACAAAAAAAGTGCACAACGCCGCTAAAGAAGTTTTTTACTTCAAAAAACTTAGTTTTATCAAAAAACTGCAACGTGGTCCACATAAGACAAATGCTTTTTCATTAGAATCGATACAAAACGACTATTCCATTGAAATGTTACATGAGCTTTGCATTTGTTAGAGGACGCAATTTTATTTTTGGGACATGTGTGGGGGGTCAATAGAAGCTTAACCTCAAGTTTGAAGGGTCGCCACCCTTGTCATCCGGCCGCCATCTTGAAAAAAAGGGGTGAAAACACTTTTTTCGCGATATCTCGGAAACTATGCGTCTTACAAAAAATTCTTAAAGACATAATTTGTAGCAAATAGTTTTGCCTACAAATATGTTTACATAACTTTTTCCCTAAATTAAAAATTAAAGAAGTAATAAGCAAAAAAGTGAGAAAATTTTTATAAAAACTTTCTTTTTTGCTCTATAACTTTTTTTTACATTTTACAAAAAACACATTTTATCTCAGACCAATGTGGATGATTTTTTGAGGAAAATTTTTCTCTGTAATTTTTTTTAATTTCATTCATTTAAAACGCTGTTACAGCGCTCCAAAGTTAACCGGGTTCGTCAATGCTCATGAGAATCCGGTCAAAAAGAAAACTTTAACTCCTGTCATTCTCGAACTTACACATTTCACGTTGATTTAGAGATTCTGAGCCACAGCCTGGACCATCGAAGAAAAGAAGGTTAGAAGCAAACTAATAAGTTATTGAAAATATTATGATGTCGAAGATTACATTATAAGTAAGATGTCCGTGGAGTAGGCCTACTGGGAATACCACATTAAAAAAAGCGCCTACAGTTTCTACCCCATAGGTGGCGGGGAAAAGAGTTGGGAATGAATTAGTAAAGTTATACGACTTTAACAAAAAATTTTTAAGAATATATTTATAGTAAAAAAAAATCAAAAATAAGTTAAACATTTCGTTTTGACCGGATTCTTATGAGCATTGACTAACCCGGTCAACTTTGGAGCGCTGTAACAGCGTTTTAAATGAATGAAATTAAAGAAAAAATTACTGAGAAAAATTGTCCTCAAAAGATCATCTACAAGATTGGTCTTACGTAATATTTTGTAAAATGTATAAAAAAAAAGTAATAGAGCAAAAAAGAAAATTTTTATAAAAATTTTCTTACTTTTTTGCTCATTACTTCTTCAATTTTTAATTTAGAGCAAAAAGTTATATAAACGTATTTGTAGGCAAAATTATGTCTTTAAGAATTATTTGTAATACGCATAGTTTCCAAGATATCGCGAAAAAAGTGTTTTCATCCCTTTTTCCAAGATGGCGGCCGGATGACAAGGGTGGCGACTCCTCAAACTTGAGGTTAAGCTTCTATTGACCCCACCCACACATGTCCCAAAAATAAAATTGCGTCCTCTAACAAATGCAATATTCGGTCCTTAAATTGTAACATTTCAATGGACTAGACGGAATTCTAAGGCTGTGACATGGACGGACGGACATGAAAAATCTATAAGGATCCTGTTTTTGCCATTTGACTAGAGAAACCTAAAAATTAGTCAAAACCTTATAACTTGCCGGTCTGATTCGCGTACCAATCAATTGATGTGTAACTTAACAAAAATCTTAAAAACTATTGAATTTGAAAAGTTTTTTTTTTTTTTCTGTAAAATATTATTATCTATCATTTTTAATTATTATAGATAATTTTTTCAGGAAGGGGATGGTTGTTTTATACAATTTTTGTTACAAACCAAAAATTATGAAAAAGTATTTGAATGTGCAGTCCATTCACGTAAAATTCTACTATCTGCAGTAACCTTACTCCCAGAATTAGATCCGAATATAAAGTTAAATTCAAACAAATTTGGAGATTATAGCAAAGTTCATTTTGTATGAAAAAAATTGACGGTTTTTAACGTGGGTGTACGTTAAGATTTGCACCCCGAATTCCTTGAGGAAATATGCATTTCTGTCTTAACGTACTGATTCTGCCAAACTTTTATTTTTAGCACAAAGTTAGAGCAACAGACAAACGGTTAAAGGGACCTATCGGCACCCTCATTTTAATAGGTATATATAAAGGCAATTGAAAA
Source organism: Apoda limacodes (assembly GCA_946406115.1). Taxonomy (NCBI): domain Eukaryota; kingdom Metazoa; phylum Arthropoda; class Insecta; order Lepidoptera; family Limacodidae; genus Apoda; species Apoda limacodes. The sequence continues at coordinate 49,397,120 of OX291540.1, forward strand.
CATCCTCCTTTTTATATCGGTTTAATACAAAACTAATTCTTATTAATGTTTAGTGACGAAACAAAAAAAAACAAAACGTTCATTAGAGTTTATTAAAGCTTTTTACATTTTACTTCACTTTCGTTTCATTTTAATAAACAATGCATTTTCTTTACCATACATATCCAATATTTTCTCGTAAGTTACTTTTCCATCGTCTTGCGATTGCTCATAGCTGTGTGTGACATTTTTCACAAAATCTGAATATTTAACATTAAAACCTGTATCTCCGGATTGAATGCTCATTACTATAACAGTTTCATTACAAAAAATATTACTTGCATTATTATTTAAAAACAGATTTAAATAATCATCGCCTATTGGTATTTTATGCTCAAAGTCCAAATTATTTTTGCCATTTTCGAAACTTTTACAATCGAGGTTTTTGTAGATTTTATCGAGTGAGGTAACTGAGCAAATAGATTTCGCACTACTTTGGGACAAACGTTGGATATTGAATTCAGATTGGTGAGATTTTTGAGACATATTTTGCGATAACGCGATCTCTTCATTGTTTAAAACATTTAGTGAACCGAAAATCAATGCGCTTATTGAAGATTCTTTATTCAATTTTAGTGGAGGCGTTTCACAAATATTGGCCAAAGTATTGGAGCCTATATTGTCATACGAAAAGTAAATATCATTCATTGGCAACGAATGTTGGTTAAAACAATCGTTTTGTACCGATTTATTTATTGATTCACCTAAATAATGCTTTAATTCTTTATCAGAAAAGCTTTCCGTATTTTCTGTATCAGTAACATTTAATTTTTTTATAGTTATTTTCGTAGGTGGTACAAATTTCTTCGGTTTTGATTGAACTTTAGTACATTTAGTCAAATTTTTCGTTTGTTTTTTACCAAACATAGGTACAGTTGCGGTTTTATTTGATTCCACCGTAGTATTTAATGTGGTATTTTCTTTTTTATCACATATTTTTGTATCTGCAAATGCAATGTTTGAAAAAATTATGCTAGTAGTTCCAGCAATTCAAATAAATTAAAAAACTAATCTTAAGTTTTAGTTAGCAGTGTCTAGCATTTCTGCCTTGGCATCAAAATATAATACAGAAAAATAAAAACTTTAAAAATACCTGAAGTTGAAATATTGTTCACATTATTTTGACATGTATTTCCATTCATATCATTCTGGTATTTATCAATGTAAACGTCAAACTTATCATCAAATTGACTGAACACATCCTCACTAAACAGTGATGCTTTTATAATTTCATCCATTTTTAACCATATATTAAGTAATCGTGAAACTGAATTTGCGCGGCCAAAAGAATTTTTCGCGGTAAATAGCAATTTCGAATTTCGAACACTTTTGTTTTTTAACCAGTCAACTTTTTTTTTTTGTTTTTTAAATTCCATTGACATAAGAAACTTATGGTCAAGAAAATATGGACGTCGATAAATTGTAAAGGACTTTTACATTGTTTTTAGATAATCGTGAATTTAATCAATTACTCTTATAGGGTCTTGTAAGCAAATGGCAAAAGCGGTACCGTTATAATTTCGTCACCTCCGGACTGTCCGTCCGTTCCGTATGCCAGGCTTATAATTTCGCCGTCGTTGCATCGATTCCGATAAAATTACCGTTAAACCGTCATCAATTTTTGTAACGCAACAGAAATTAAATGTTTTTAAGGGTAGCTTTCCATAGCGTGAACTGAGAAACATTTTTTGTTTTTGATTTATTACAATATATATTTGGCGATAAATACAAATCACTTGTTTAAATAATATAAAAAAAAATTTGGTGTTTGGAAATGCATATTATAATAAATAATCAAAGGTCAGATTCCAACAATCTTAAAGTAAGGAAACACAATGAACAACTTGACTTGAAACTTAAAAGATATCAGTCAGATAGTAAAAGTCGATTCAATCCATATTGTCAATTGTCGTCCTGACCTGGGCTGAGCAGTATCAAAGACCATGCTGCCCAGTCGTAGTCAATCAGCAACCGTTAGATTCCACACTATTCCACCCTCTCCAGTGGCGGCGTAAGAAATACGTGTCAGCTGTATGAAGACTACGTCTAAAGCGAATTTAGACTAGTAAAATATCGAGTAAAGAGTGGCTTCTACCACCAGGCCACGCTAACGTTACTGCTTCTTTTGCAGTGAAGCTACGTGTAACGTGGCTTTTTAAGTTTAAGTTTAGGAGTAAAAAGTGGTTAAATGTAAGACCAGGTACTAAATAATATACCACCTTTACCAATTATAGCAAAAAGAAAGTCAGTATTCGGCAGACACAAGTAACACAGTACACTAGGACAGAAATCTAAATGAATTGTAGGAACTAATAGATTTATTTATTTCTAAAGACTGACCACCACCACACAGAACAAGGTACAATACTTACCGGATGACAAGGGTGTTTTCATTTCTTCAAGCTCAAACTGTAAAAAAAATGAAAAAAACATTTTTTTTGGTTGTTTCGGCTATGAAATATTCTGCAAAAACTTTACTTAAATACTACTGGTACATAAGACTACCTATAAGCAAAAAATCACTATTCATGAAAAACTTGTCTAAAATACACCAGGTTGCGTTAATTTAAGCCTTGTAACATTTAGAAAATAGCAAACTGGTACCCTGTGCTAAAAAAAAAAGGGCGAACGACACGCACTTACCGGTTTATTTGGCTGATCGGGTAATAGGAGATTTATAGGTGAGTTACATTCGTCGATTGGAAACGACATGCGAAGTTAAACAACGTCAGACATGGCCATAGCTGCGTAACCGCCTAGGTTTCCCGAGGTTCTGGGCTCGATAAACACTCCGTCCTGGCTTTTGCCATATGACACCAGTCTCTAAGCCAAGTTAGAGGTCTTCATAAATCAAATCAAATAATATTCAAGCATTATATTACGGAACCACCCCATCGTTATACGTGAATATGAACAAAAAAATAACGTTAGTCCTAAAGCGATGATGTATAAACTAATAAATTTAGAAAACTGAGGACTTTGGATGCTTGCTGGTGTCCATAATATACCCCCAAAGCCATTTAAAAACGATACCTCATTAAAAATTAACGCGTACATTATTGTACATAAAAAACTTGGATACAGCTAAAATACCTGTGTAACAGTGTTGTACTGCTTAGTAACTTTTTCTCCTAGCTTTTCCTTAGCTGTTTCATTTTTCTCTAGGAAAGGTGGAGAAGCACCTCGGCGTTTTTTTGAAGCAGGCGACGGCAGAGTAGCGTTTTCTTCAGTATGTTCGTCGGCATACCTAATTTATAGTAAAAAGTAATAGTATCCAGTTCAAATATTTTACGTTTAATAACGTTATTCAAAATCTTTTTTTATTTACAGACACACAAAATGACATAATAGATAAATTTACTGGGGGCTTAAATCTCAGCTTGATGGTTATCATGCCATTGCCACATCGTGGTCACCACCAAACCGAATCCATACTAATATGATAAATGCGAAAGTGAGTTGTTATTTTTGTTCGTCTATCCTTCACGTCGTATTAGTGCATACAATTGAGCAGAAATTTGGCATAAAGAAATACATAGGCTACTTTATAGCCTAAAAAATTCAAAAGTTGCTGCAGGAATAACTTTTTAACGGGATTTCACGTGGTCGAGCTATACATAGCTACTGCTTTCTATAGAATACTTTTTACTAATCAAGAAGTGGCGGAAACGATTCCATGCCGATAACCGAACTTAGCTCGGACAGAGTACATTTTTCATTTAAGCCTTCTGAGTAATGTGCACCTTGTTTGTTTGGTTTGGTAAAGTTTTTATGATCGCTATTGCACTTGGCCTAAGACTCTGAAGTAATGTACGTCACAATCGCAAACACAGTTTAAAACTTCGCAACCACATTTCGGCAAGTGACTTTTTTTATTTAATTTTGGATTCATGTAAATAAACAAACGACACAATTACTTTAAGCCATTTGTATTAAATTGAATCCTATTTTCTGATATCAATAAAAAAGTTTATTAGGACAAATTATTTACCAAAATTTTTATTTTATGTATATTGTTTGCAAGAATAAGCAGAAAACTATTTTTCATGTGGATTAGTTCCAAGTTAGGTATATCAAAACTTGGGAGGGATCCAGAAATTTTATGTGGATTTGTGGAGTGTATTTTTATAACAATTAATATAACATTCAGAACTTAAGAGCCTTGACTCGGTTTCAAACAGAAAAGTATGTTTTCGGTACAAGTACAAAAATGAATAAATATTTCGGACTTTTGTGAGAATATTAGATTACATAAAGGCAAGCACACACCTTTTTGGTCGTATTTTCCTTCCACTTCTACTGACAATCTCTTCTTCGTCTTTCTTTTCTTCTGCTGCTTCTTCTATCTCTTTAGCTTCTTCCTTTCTGGGTCTTCCTCTCGGGGTCTTGGCGGGAGTTTTTATGTCTTTTTCGGCCGGCTTTGGTTCTTTAGTAGTATCTTTTTTACCAGAGTCCGATTTTGATTTTTTACCTTTTTGCTGTCAAAATTATTTTTTGTTTACATTCGTATTTAAAGGATAGTCATCAGTGCAAGTGAGCGGTATGATGGAGATGGTAGTAGCGGTATTGTGCACAGCTAAGCTCATGACGGGATAAAATAACAAAAATATGACATTTGCACCAACAACTTATCTGATATCAGTATGGTGTCACTAATATCGATTAAAAAATACTATTTTTTTACTTTTTACTTAGAATCGCTTCACCACAATATTGTTTTTAATATCCCAGTCCCTATGATTATATCTCTAAAATGATTATTACTCTAGCTAACAGACCGACAGTTTTTTTTATTTACAACCAGCAAGCATTTCGGCGTCATTTCTATAAGTATATACGTCACTTACCTTCATAACACATTAAATATAAAAATAAATTAAAACGTATTTCTGGACATTTCTGAAACACAACGCCATCAGGGTACCAAACTAAGCAAATCTTGTACTATGGATAGTATGGATACCACACAAAGGATATAAATACTTATATACTTTTCTTTATAATTACACACACAATGTACAATGAAATCACCCAGACTCAAGACAAACAAAATTGTTTATCACATATGTAAATGTTTGTCTTGTGCGCGGATCGAACCCACGCCCAACCGGTTCAGAAGGCGGCCGGTGCTCACTGAGCCACGGAGCCGCCAAATCAATATTTAATCGTAATTTTTTTAATACTATTTATTGTTGACAGTGCTGAGATGTGGTTTCTCTACAATGAAGCCACAACAGATTACTTGAGCCATCAATGACAGTCCTAAGGCAGACTTTCAGTGACTGTTTTGAGAATGAGGTTTTCAAAATTGAACTGTTGTACCTACTATTACTTCGCTACTGTAAGGCTTACGACTCCTTTGAACCTTAAAGAAGGAAAAATACATTAGAATAATAAAAAATATATACACTGGCAGTACTGCAACAGTAAAATTGGAAGAGGATATAAAATTAATATAGAGAAAGGAGTCCGGCCTACAGGATAACCACTGACACCAAAACTTCTTACTGCTGTGTAGGCTTTCGATAAACCGATTGGAATCAGCAAAGACTAATAATCAAAAAATAACATTTGAAAAACTTAAAATTTGCTGATAATATCATCCTCTTCGACAAACCTACTCCTAAGTAAGAACTACAAGAAATTATTACAGCGAATGACTAATAGATAGCCAAAAACAATATGAACTATTCATATTAATACCATATGTCATTGATTACCAGCCTTAAAGTGAAAGACGATAAAATAAGCAACCAGGGACAAAGGAATCCAAAATTAGCACTGCTAGAAAAGGTTAATTATTCAACACTTGCTTTCTCCTCAGATTAAAATATGGATATGAAAATTGGACTCTCACCAAAGCGCAACTATCTATCAACCTCGAAACGCACCAATGAAGTATAGAAAGAAGTATTATGGGCAAACAAAGGAAAGAAAACCCAGCATAGTATTATAAGGAAAACAACTAAAACTTCTAAAATGGCGATGGGCTAGTCACATAATCCGAGGAGAAGAAAAATGGAACAAAATAATAAGCTTATGGTAAAGGAAAAAGAGGGAGGGGACGATAGCTTAAAAGATGGGTTGATGAGACGGCTGAAGTAGTGGAGAAAACCTGGATAAGATTGGCTTAAAACAGAGAAAATTGAAAACGATTTAAGGCGGCCTATTACTCGAGGTGCACAGGTTATAAATCGTAGGTAAAAAAAAATGTATATAACTGAGAAATTTAAATTTGCCCACTCAATTTTTGGGCGCCCAATCTTTGTCACTACATCATCTTCCATACAACAAGCTTTACTTAGTTTGGGACCAAGTGACCCTGACTGATATGTCCAAAATATTACTAAAAGAATTATATTAAACGTTAAGTATGTTAAGAAAGTAAGTAAGTAGGTCCTTTACCTTCCCTTCATCAATAACTAGAGCATCATCTGAATCTTCGACTCCAGCTTCATTTTGTGTTGTATTTCCCTAGAAAAATAATTCACTCCCATAATTTACATGTGACAATGTCAATAGATAGAACCATGAGACTTAAATTAGTATGGGCACCTGGTTCCTTCCGTCCTGGATTTAGATAAAATATAGTATACCTGTATAGTTAATTGATAAAAAATTTAGGATATTTTTCCAGACAACTCTGAACATAATAACATTTTCATTGCATTGAAATTTTATGCATGTATATTTTAATGTAAGTCTCCTCGACAAGTTAACAACATTAACTAACAGTGTTAACTTTGGCTATAGAATAATTTATTCTTTGGATCCTAATTAGAACACAATAAAAATTACATATTATGTCCGTTCAATGTCATATTCGAATCCATTAGTATGCTTAATTACAGAAAAAAATACTTAATTCATTATAGGGCATTATGTCGTTCCAATGGAGTAGACCTTGTTGCTCTGTCCCTACTATATTTTCTTTTTGATGATGATATAAAACAAACAATAATTAAAACAAATTACCTCAGAAATTGTATCATCAGCAGCTATAGAACCATCAAGTGTTTCATTGGCAGAGTCATTAAATGAATCATTGCCAGATTCAGTAGGATCCTGTAAAACAGATAACAAGATCAGATTCATGGTGGACTCTTGAGGGCAGGCCAGTATTCTAACAGGCATAAGAATGCGCAATGCAAAGATATAATTTTTTTTTTTAACTAATGAACAATATACATTTTCTATTATTTCTATAGGTAACAAAAAATACCAAGGCCTTATTCAAATGTGCAAGAATTGGAAAAAAAACAATTTCAATAATTCAAATAAATCATGATTTCAAAGATAACCTATTTTGGGTAAAACAGAACACACATTTAAGCAACAGAAATACACCTGCTTTGTGTTGACCATCACTGTTGCTACTATGCACACTAGTCTACAGGCTCTGGTCATACAGGCAAAGCAAGGATTTTGAAAATGACCAAAGGGGAAAGCATACATAGTCTATTCCAGTTATCTTTTAAACATGTATTTTTATGTACATACAGCAATATTACAGCTTCATAATAGACAAGCAAAGTGTTTATATAGTCAATTAGCTGATTTTGCCCATGCAATTTAACAATTGCTAATGATCATTAGTAAGTCCTTAATAGCAAAAATTAAAAATAAAATTACATCAACTGGTAACCCAATGATCTGATTTAGTGGCACATTGTTTGCAAAGTCGTGTTCAATCTGCTTAACTCCATCATTAAAATCCTTCCTCTTCACTGTCTTAGTCAAAAATTTGTCCTTGTTCTCTGCATAGTCAAATATTTGGTTGGGAGGGAGGTTTGCACTGGAATGTTAAATAAAAATAGCAAAAAATTTTTTTTATCTATGGTTTGTTTGTCGTTTTAAAGCTGATAACTAATTGCAGAATCAGCTGAGTGATTTTCTAACTTTAATGTGTGATTTTAAAACCTTTTACCATTGCTATACAAGTATATATTGTGCACCATACAATTAATACCTATGCCTGCAGCACTGGAACTGGTTATGGACAGTTTACCATAGAGTACCATAGTATGGCAGGATTAACAATTCTGAGAGTGATATGTAGGTGAATTCTCATTGATCTTTGGTAATTAGAAGAAAAAACATTCCATAGCAAAAACAATGAGCTATGAAATGCTACAATGCTACAGCATGAAAATATGCCCATCTTTGACCATAATATATTCATAAAAAACATGAATAAAAACAACAAAATTACTCTTATTTAATAATTTTATTATTAAGGTTAGTTTTATATAAATGTAGTAATAGTTAATTAATGATTTCTTTTGAGATTCCTGAAGTGTATGTATATAACAAAACATATATAACCAGACATTAAAGTAGCACTGGCTGCTAATGATTTGGAAAATATATAAAAACCACATGAACCAGTTAACAGAGAAGCAGGGCAGAACTAAAAGTTAAACAATTGGTGAAATTAAACCAGTAGTGTAGTAGTCGCTAATCATGAGCAATCAGAGCACTGCTTCAGTACAATGCAGAATCAAAAGCAAAAATCTCTTACGGCGATGAACTAGTGTTGTACAAAATCATATATAATGAGTATCAATATAATAACTAGACTTGCACTGCTTACAAATTATGTATATTATACCGTTGCAACTTGCAGCTTTGTGTACTACCTATATATAATTATCCAATATATGTAATTTTCCATACTACATATGAATTGTGAAAAGAATTACGGTTCTCTTACATCCAGTTGAAATAGCAGTAAAGTTTGAATCTTTTTTAATAATTTATCAACACAATTTTATATTTTTTATTACTTGTTTTATTTGGAAATATATTGGTAGATGAAGTAATAGAAAAAGACAGATAAAACAACTAAAAAAAAAAGAATAACCATGTTATGAGTGGTGGTTATTTGCAATGAGTTGTTTTAAGTTGGATTTTTTTAGATTCACGTCGTTGACCCGTGGATAAGACGTCATTTGGTCATATTTGGTTGAATATGGTAGTTGTTTATCATATCTGGACTGCACTCATTGTAGACGTGACCCGCAGAGAAGGTATAAGTTACCAAAGATTAAAAACCCAAATAATATATGGCTAAACTTTTGCCAATGGATTCTACAGACGAAATTTATAGACAATATTGCATTGACCAATGGGTAAGCATTAAACTTTGCTCAGGAGTAGGAGTTAATAAAAGGACTCCTTTTAACACAGTAAAGTCAAACAATGTGTAAATCAAAAATATTGATTTTGTTAGTCACTTAGTTTAACTTATGTTTTCCGCACTTAGCCTCATGATATGGTCATTGTATACATATCATTGATTACACATACCATCCAATATATATGTATTGATATTGTATATTCTATTATTATTATTATCTGAAATAGCTTTCATTCAAGACAACATTCCTGCCTCTGAAACTAACTGAATAAACAAAATTAAATTCTGTTATTCCACGTTTAAACATGTACCTATAAACCATGTGAAAAAACTCCTCTTTATTAAAAAAAAATTATGAACTGATAACATAAAAACCTCAAAGTTGTATCCTAATTTGCGCAATCTAAATCATTTGTTATTTTATGTTTGGAATGCTTAGCATACTCATAAGTATCTAAAGTGAATCACAGACTTTGCAGACATAAACCTAGAATACTGGTAAGTATCTAATGTGCAATGCTGACTTTTCAGACATAAAATTGCATAGAACATTGAACTTGGCTGTATAATATGGTCCCTAAGCCCTGATTGTTACAGGTAAATTAGAAAAACAACTGTATTTGAAATACGCACGACTCAAAAGGACTTTAATATTATAAACTTGAGATCTTTAGTCAATCACACAATGACAAATGACACAATATATTACCGGATTGGCTGGCGAGTGGAGGTTCATACATTTTTACCTATGTTAGTGGTCTATGCTTCTCTAATTTGTGGTCTTAGTATTTGAATACAATAAATTGTTGTCTTTAGGCATTCGGATAATTGAAAATCCAGATAATTGAAAATCGGTATAATTGAATGTATAAAGAAAAGCGGGTTTTGTGTATTTAGAACATAATGTTATGTGTTTATCAGAGTGTCTCAGAGTGGAGTAACAATTGGTAACTAACTAAAACAATAACGAAATGCACAGTGCAGAGATCCAATAAGGCGCAGGCAGAATATGCCAGTTCCGACATGTTCATGCTTGTATAAATTTGACTTGTAGGTACATATTATTGGTCACAGTTGATAGTCCGGATAACCGCGAATCCTATAACTGAGGGCCAGATAATCAAGTTTCTACCGCATAACTATGTTGCTATTAAGAAAAAGAAATACCTATGTCCACTGTAATTAGTGACTTATGTAACAGAATATTTTTGCATTACCTTACTGATTTGAAATTTCTTTTAAGCTGTCTGTATTTAATCACACATCAAAAGAGATTTGGTGCATAGGTAGATAAAACATTTTTTTATTTGTTGCGGTTAATGTTGAGAGGTGTTAGAATTAAAAGGTGAATTAAATGATAAGTGTTCAGTTTTAGATATATGCAATTAGCTTTTGCCAGCTTAAAATTTGGTAATAGGTGTGGGACTCTTACGGCAACTCTTTGATTATAAGCTATACCTGCAATTATAGTTCAAGTGAAAATCGGAATTTACTACTGTGGGAACTTTTGAATTTTGCAGAATGATAAGTGTCCTTTGTCCTTATATGTTTCTCGACTATCTCTGTGCAAAATTTTATCCACATCTGTTCAACATTCTGGCATTATTAAGTATCAAAAATCCATACATACAAACTTTCACATTTATTATATTAGTATAGATTATGCTACAAGATAAAGAAATCAATTTTGAACCTTTTCACAAGAAATTACAAGTTATCAAACCTATCCTAAAATTATTTTTAGTCAAAAATTATCTTTACCTATATAATGTATATACATATGTATATAACACCACAGAAATATATTAATCAGATTAAATAAAACATTAGTTACTTTAATTATTAATATTTTGTAGATTTACCTCTGTCCTTTTTTGTACAACAATCAACTCTATACCTATATAAAAAAAATTATACAGATTATAAGATTATTCATTTTTCTCTGACAATAGCCAAATTATATTAGTACAGTTAATGCTTATATACTAGGTACATCCCTTGATGCCAAGAAGTGGGCATTCAAATTAATTTAGTTGTTGCATTATTGAATGGCCTTGGGTGATTGTCACTCTGCAGGGAAGTTTTAGAACACAAGCCAGGAATTGGTTTTTTTTTGAGGTGATATTTAATTTAAGCGGTTATTATTATTGTACAAGTAGGTACTTACGTTTCTCCAGTCCCATAGAAATATACAAAATATTTCTTTCCATTTAACTTTTGTACCTGAAAATATGGGAATAAAACCAAATTATTTTATAACATGTAGTCGAAAATTATACGAAAAACGTTAAAACGTGGCAGGACAACATGAAATATTGAAGTAATTCATGTGGCGTTATTTGGGCTGCAAAAGCGTCATACAACATGTCTTCCCGCGCTTCAAACATAATCACTAGTGTTATCAAAATTTCACTTTACTCAGTAAATGGAATACAACGTAATGTGTTACTTACTCGAGCAGGCCATGCAGGGTACCCTTTCACTTTAGCGAATATGAAATCACCAGATTTGTATGCTTTAGCCTTTTTACCCATTATCAGGATAAACGCCGCCAATCAATCAGAAAATAAAAAGGGATAAAGGACGATAACAATAGTGTCGCTGAAAGTTAACAAAATTCACACATTTATTTTCAACACATAACAAAATTAGTTTTCCTAGATATATATTTTCACTACTGCAGAACAATCGAAATCAGACGCTAAATATATCTAACCTTAAAACTTTACACGGAAGCCGCACGAATGACCGAATGGAAAGAAAGATGTGAACTCAACGTAGTGATTATTTACTCTATGGATGTGAATAAATCACAGATTACACAGAGAGAATAAATAAAAAATCTTTATAAGGGTGCGTTCCGCATCGCAACGAGGAAGTTAAAAAAGTGGTTTTGTGATGCCTGTGGTAGAGTAATTTTCTAATTGTCAAGTTGAATTCTTTACACTGCCATAGGTTGAAATTTACTCCTGTCTGTGTATAAATTAACTGTCAAACGTCCGTTCCAGACTGGGTTGATTTTTCAACTTTAGCGGGTGATAATTACTTAGATTTGGAACATTTATCAAATCATGGTCGAGACCACTCGTTTGTAATTCGTGTTTGTAATTTTAACAGTTGAAACAAATTTTCTCTGTGAGTTGAGTTTATGAACTCTGTGGTTTGAGATATAGTGCGGAAATGTTCAGTTTTAATTTGGAAGCTAAGGAAAGAAAAAATTGTGATCACTTAAAAACATTATTGTGCATGATGGTCGACCTGCAGGAGTATATTTATTTTTATACACTAAATTCATCGGTTAAAGAATGCAAATTATTAGGTAAAATTCGAAATTCATTCCGCACTCGCACCAAATTCGTCGTAGAATTTTTGAATTCGAGCCTTTTCAGGTAAAGGATTCCAGGCCAATAACATTAATGTCAAAAAAAATTTACTTATTGCTAAAGAATTGATTGAATTGAAATTCTTTACTATAAATATTTATTATATTCAATCGATAACAATATTATCAGTGAACAACAGTACGTTTTCCTGAAAAATCGGACTACCTCTCAACTTTTAAACGAGTTTAGTAATAATATAAACAAATACCTTAATAAGAAAAAACATGTATTTTATAAACTTTTCTAAGGCTTTAAAAATTATAAAACCATCTTTTTAAAGTTAGAACTAAAAGGAATACAGAGTCCAAGGGTCCAATGTTAAAATGGTTTTAAAATTGGCAAACTTATTTTTAAAAACGGCAAAAAAATCACGTTTGTTGTATAGGAGTCCCCCTTTAATATTTGTTTTATTCTAATTCAATTATTTATTTTTAAATTGAATATATAACTAAATATTCTGTGAATATTTCAAGTGTCAACCTGTTGCCGTTATCAATATCGAGCAGGAACGAGAAAAAAATCACGTTTGTTGTATGGGAGCCCCCTTCAATATTTATCATATCTTGTTTTCTAGTATTTGTTGTTTTAGAAGCTCCAGAAATACATCTTTTGTAAAAATTTCAACTCTCTAAATATCACAGTTCATGAGATACAGCCTGGTGACAGACAGCGGAGTCTTATTAATAGGGTCCTGTTTTTTACCCTTTGGGTACGGAACCCTAAAAACTATCAAAACTACACGATAGTAAAAACACGGGACAATATTGCAAATAAAATTTTTACTGAAAAAGGCTCAGCCCCAGACTCTAATCTAGCCCCGATCGAATACTTGATTTATGTTAATGATAAAGAAAACATTTTTACAGAAGGCCATCTGGAAGAAGCACAAGCTATAATGCAAATAAAACAACATCTCATATAAATAGGCACACGACATTGGTCTAGCTATCAATGCAAAAAAAACTGAGCATAAGCTCATATACTCAACGCATTTAAAATATTTTACAAAGCTAGCCTTTGTGAGCCATGATCATCTATATCTTTATAAAAAAATCAATGTGCGTAATTGTATATATTTAGAATTAGTAAATGAACATTTATACTTAGGACTATATAAGGATATTGCAAAATCAGTTCATCTCAGACATAAAGTAAAAAATTCAACAAATAAAATAAAAACTACATGGAACATAATAAATAATGAAACTGGTAAAGCTAGGAATTCTTTTCAGGGCTGTGAGTTAATTGTAGCTGATACTAGTTTAAAAACAAATTCTGAGGTTGCAGTTGCCTTTGAAATTGTTTTTAGCAATATTCCATTCCAAACAACTGAACATCTTAACTCAAGTCCAATTTTAGCAGAAAATTGTATAAAAACTAATTTTTAGTATTGAATGAATGTAAAGTTCCCTTTGTATTTATAAACATTAGTCCTACGGATATCATAAATACATTTAAAACACTAGAAATAAAAAAAACACCACAGAACTTGTGGGACTTTCTCTAAAAACTATAAACTCAATAATTCATGTTATACAACACAAACCTGAGCCATAATGTTTAAAGGTTGTGTTGATTGTGGTGTGTTTCCTGATGAGATGAAACTTAGCAAAGTTTTACCTCTTTTTAAATCAGGTAGGTCAACAGATCCTAATAATTTTCGGCCTATTTCAATAATATATATATATATACAATACAATACAATATTCTTTATTGCACAATTTAAAATACCCAAAAACAATTACAATAGAGGAAATAGCACAATAAGGTGGCCTTATCGCTTAAAAGCGATCTCTACCAGGCAACCTTTGGGTAGAGTAATGTTGACAGGAAGAGGTAGGTGATACATAAAACATCATAAGTAAAATTATAAGGAAGAATAAAGAATATAACAACACTCATAAATACCTTTGTACTTACTATATAGATAAAATACATATACATACTTAATATAATTACTTAAACAAATACATAAAATAAATGGTTATATAATATGAATACATAAACATACATACAATAAATAAAGTAATAAAGATAGATATGTTTGAATAACCAGAGGTTGGTCAAAATTATAGAAAATTAGGAAGTAGTACGTAAGTAATAAGATTTTAACGAATTCTTGAAAACAGGCAGCGACTGGATTTGCCTTATATTTATCGGCAAAGAGTTCCAAAGACTAATGGCTTTTACAGTAAAAGAATGATTGTAAAAATTAGTACTGTGTCCAGGTGTTTTAAGAAGAAGACTAGTAGACGAGCGAAGAGTTAGACAAGGCGATCTGATAAAATTAAACCGCTCTTTTAGATAACATGGTGTAGATGGATTGAATAGCACGTTATAGAGGAGTGAAAGAATATGTACATTCCGGCGAAGTCGGATTGGAAGCCAATTGAGTTGTGAACGAAATTCTGAGACATGGTCATATTTTCGAAGTCCAAAAATGAAGCGAATGCAAAGATTTTGTAGACGCTCCAGTTTATTAAGTTGTTCCTCTGTCAGGTTAGTACAGCAAATGTCAGCATAATCAAGTAAAGGTAGAAGTAAAGACTGAGCAAGCACAATTTTAGTTGACACAGGTAAAAGATTCCGTAATCTTCTCAGGGTTCCGGCCGAAGCAAAGATTTTTCGGCTAATTTCCTTGATTTGTGGAGTCCATGATAACGTGCGGTCAATATAAATACCAAGACTTTTTATTGTGTCACTAAAAGGGATAATGATACCATCGAGTTTTATTGGGGGTAAATCAGTCCAATTAATCTTCGATATTAGTTTTGGGCTACCTATAATTATGGTCTGCGACTTGAGAGGATTAAGTCGAAGTCCATAATATCCACACCATTCAACTATTTTATCATGGTCAGAGTTAATTGATTGAATTGATGTTACGATATTTTCTATTGGACCATGTGCATAAATCTGGAGATCGTCTGCATATAGATGGTAGAGAGAAGATAGTTTGAGAGTGATAGTGGTAATGAAAACTGCAAACAGAAGTGGGGACAACACGCCTCCTTGAGGTACGCCGGCAGTTAATGGGCACCAGTTAGAGAAAGATTCCTCTACCCGAATGCACTGTCGGCGGACACCCAAGTAACTACGAAACCAGTCAATTACTGTTGAAGATATGTTAAGAGAGCTTAGGATTGCCAACAAAATGTCTGAATCCACTGTGTTAAAAGCATTGCTAAAATCAAGAGCAGACAAGACAGTGACTTGCTTACTGTCCATACCATAACGGATATCATCAATGATCTTAGTGAGAGCAGTAACAGTACTATGACCGGTTCGAAATCCGGATTGCAAGGTATTAAATAAACTATTTTGAGTTAGAAAAAGGTTTAACTGTTGATTAACGAGCCGTTCAAGGATTTTAGTAGGATTTTATTTGTCAAATATTAAGCCATTTCTGTATTAATGGCCCAATTAGTAGTAAACAGTTTGGATTTATGAAAGGCCGTTTCACAACCGATGCAGGAGTGGCACTATTAAAAAATATATTGAATTCCCGGGACTGTTTTGTGATTTATCTAAGGCATTTATTTGACTGTGTCCAACATGAAAATCTCTATCATGTGTCCAACATGAAAATCTTCTATTTCTTATTTTTAAATAATGATCTTCCATATCATCTAAAAAAACTATGACATTGTAGAATTTGCTGATGACACCTCTTTACTTTTAAAGTTAAGAAGCGGCAAACATGTTATGATAAATTGGTTTTACGCTTATAATTTGTTACTTAATGAGAAAAAAACCAAATGTGTTAAATTTACTTTACCAAATGTTAGTCAGATACAGACATGTAATAATATTAAAGGCGAGCAATTATAACTTGTTAATTTAACAGTCTTTCTTGGCGTAACGCTGGACTCTAAACTTCAGTGGGGTTATCATATTTATAACCTAGCCAAAAAACTTAGCTTATCGATCAAGAAAATAAGGCATTTGACCGATGTCTTAGCTATTTCCATAGTTTAAAGGAATATGATATCTTATTGCCGGCTTGCGCTGCTGATGTAAATACAATATTTGTGTTACAAAAACGGGCAATTCGTGCTATTTACAAATTAGGATCTAGGATAACTCGGAGGGATTGGTTTAGGGAAGTACTACACAAAATAAGTAATTTTTTTATGAGGCAATGTTTTTTTGGGCTTTGCTTTGTTGTACAATTTTACAACAAAGTTTCGAAAAATATTCAAAAGCTATCAATAAGTAAATTAAAATCTTTTATCAAACAACTACTTTGTGAAAGAGCATACTACAATATTTCAGACTATGTAAATGATAAAAATCCATGGGACTGAAGATGCTCAATTACAGGATGCATAGATAAACCAAATTAAAATGGAAATAATATAAAATTTTAGATCTTCTTATGAAAATTGATTAGGGTGACCAAAAGTTAAAGGAAAATGATGACCTACATAATTTTTGAAAATGATTTTTTAATGTTTAATAACTAAGAGGAACAAAGAAATAAATCCATTCTAGTTTAACGTTATGTTTTAGATAGGGAAATAATAAAAAAAAAGCTTAAAATTTTTATTTAAAACATTGATTGTATTTTTAGTTTTTATGATTTTTTTAAAATAGTAACTATTGAGTTTCTTGCCGGATTCTTCTCGGTAGAAATCAACAATATTATGAACCGGAGGGAGGGTGGAAGTTTTCAAAAAATAATATTTCATAACTTTGACGATTCAAAAGTGATTGTAAAATCCTTATTTGAATAAAACATTTTGACTTTGACTTTTTGACTTTGAATCATTTAATAGGTAGATTATAATATATTCAGATGGCTATATTTCAGTATCAATATTTTTTTTGAAAACCAATATAATCTAGAGATTGGAATTAGGTGACAAATTTAGAAAAACACAAAACAAAAAGTGGAGACTTCCTTATGACAACTTTTTTTAAAGTGTTATCAATTGTTTTTGGGAAGTCACTTAACTATAATAACAAAAATATAATTTATGGTAGGTAAATTAATTATTCTGTGATTTTACTTTGCTTGCACCGTCAAGTTTCTTCTTCTTTGTTGAGACTTTTTTGGGGCTGATGGCGGATACTAGAATTAACGCTTCTGTATAATCAACTTACTAATTGCATATTAAACTAACGTGGCTAATTGGTAGATAAAAGTTTGTTGCATAACAGTAATAGCGTGCGTCACGTCATAGGGTTGTTCATACAATACAATGGTATATAAAAAACAGCCAAATAGTAAATGCTAATTTTAAGTTTCATTAAATGAGAATGAATGCGGTTACAAAAATAAACTGATTTTTTCAATATTTTGAAATTTATCAACTACACGCCATATCTAAGAGAGTTAAAGATTTATACAAAGATTGAATGCGAAACTTTCATGATCAACAAAAACTGTTAAAATACATATATTGATACGTAAGTAGACATAAAAAACTGAATCTGCCAAAATAAATTTAATGATTACTTCTTAGTATTCCATATTATAATATGGAATCTCTTAATAAAGTAAAATTTAACTTAGTCTAGCTATTCTGAATTAAATTAATTGATAATGTCTGCAGTTGAGTAATTTTGCTAACCTGGGACATTACTTAAACAAAAGTTTATAAAAAATTTTGTCGTAAGGAAGTTTTCACTTTTTGACTCTGTTCTTCTAAATTTGTCAGGCAATCCCGTTCCCTGAAATAATACTTATATTCTAGGTACACCTAAGTGAAGTTCATTAACAATCATGCGCCGCGCCGTGCACTTGTTGCCAACTTCGTACACAACCTGGGATTCATGCAGGTCAAAGGTCAGGTTGTAGAAAGTTTTAGTTTCCATAATGAGATATTGTAAAAATAGTTTGGCCTAAATACTTTACTAAATAAATTTAGTTCTAGTATTTTCATTTACATTTATATATTATAGTATATTCTAGTTTGACTAGAATGGATTTATTGTTTTTTTTCGAAGTTTCTAAACATTGAAAAAATCATTTCCAAAAATTATGTATGTGATAATTTTCCTTTAACTTTTGGTCAAACTAATTTTTCACAAGAAGACCTTATGCATAAATATAATGAAAAATAAAAGGCTGGACAGCAATTAAAATACAATTGCAATGTTGTGACAGTTGAAAGAAACGTCGTAAACGTATATTTTACAGTGAAAAGACTTACTTATCAAAAAAACATGAAATAATCAAATGAGTAAACTTAGGCGAAACCTGTGAATTTGATGGCACAACCTGCTTCCCATACACTTCTGCCACCACGAACTATGCAGCACTTTCCTTATTTTTACAATTAACTCGAAAATCTGCAAGAAATTTTAGAATATTTTTTTGGTAAAAGATAAGTTGAAAGGTTGCTTAGTTTTGATAAGTGATCATGCCTTGTTCTTTCCACTTAAGTTCTTTATTTTAGTGTATTCGTCTGTTAGTAAATTGATTTTTATAACATTAGTGTTTAAATAGGCCTTTATCATTGTTTTTGTGTATATGTTTAGGTACGACAGGTGTTAAGACTCTTATTTCTTAATTATAAGTCTTTCTAAGATATGTTTTGTGTGCGACCGTATGTACCAATACAAGTTAGTTGGACTTATGTTTTCCGCACTTAGCCTCATAATAGGGCCATTATTACCAATACAATAGCTTATTACAGAGTTGGCTAGCGAAATGTATGGGTTCTACCTATTTATGCAATATGGTAATTTTCACTTTAGAATAGATGTTTTGGTTAATACAGCTCTAATTTTGTTACATAACATTTGTATTTTCCAAATGAATTTATTATCGATATATAGTCCTAGGTATAAATGTTCATTTACTAATCTAAATGTTTACAATTACATACATTGAATTTGGTATATAAATAAGACATAGATGATCATGGCTTACAATGGCTGGCTTGGTAAAATATTTTAAATGGGTTTAGTGTATGTTCATAAGCTTAGTTTTTTTGCATAGATAGGTAGACCAATATAGTGTGCCCATTTACATAAGATGTTGTAGTTTTTGTTTTGTGCTTAATAGCTTGTGCTTCCTCCAGATTTTTGTGAGCCACCAGCAGGCATATATCGTTAATATCAACTCCTTTTCTTACCTTTTAATTTGTTACTAGAATTAAATAGTATTGGGATCCTCGCTGTTGACATCTCTAGCGATGTTCAGTTCCGAGATCATCTGCAAGTCAAGGTGAATCATATATATATATATATATATATATATATATATATATATATACAGAGTGTATGTAGTATCCAATTAAATATATTTTCGATATATAGTCTTAAGTATAAATGCTAATTTACTAAATCTAAATATTTACAATTACATTGAATTAGACGCAGATGATCATGGCTCGGAATGGCTAGCTTGTTAAAATATTTTAAATGCGTTGAGTATAGGTAGCATACGCTTAGTTTTATTTTGGCTTGATTGCTAGACCAATGTCGTGTGCCCAAGATGTTATTGGTTGTTTTTTGTTATAGCTTGTGCTTCCTCCAGTAGTTCCATTTTAAAATTGGGTCCTGTATTTAATTTTTTTTCTAATTTGGAAAAGATGGTTTTATAAATTAAATATTCGAATGCCTTAGAAAAGTCTATAACATTAGCAAAAACATGGTTTTTCTAAAAACTGTACTGTTTTTCATTGATAATATTGTTATCTATTAAATATTTATTTATTTCTTTACCGAAATACCTCTCAATTATTTTATCAATACACGACAGTATGGTTATTGGCCTTATTTATGTCGCTGAGTTAATTTTTGGTTGTCCGGTTAAGTTGATTTCGAAATAAATGTATTCAATAATAATAATAAAAATAAAATGATTTATTGCACTAATTTTGTACATAGGCAACTTAATGCCTTTTGGCATTTTCTACCAGGTAACCATTTGTAATCGTGAACGAATCCGAATCGAATGTCGTATTATGTACTGGGTGTGAAGGCGATTGGAACAGCAAAACCATATCTGTCGCTCTTGGGAACCCAAGAACTCAAATATTTCTATTAAATAAGGAGGGGATAAAGGATTATTAAGAATGCCATAAATACATGTCAGAAGATAACTAATAATAAGTAATAAGTATTACGGCGAAAACGGATATTAAGCCAATTTAACTGTGTACGATATTGGGAGACATGATCATACTTACGCAATGAAAATATAACGGATGCATAGGTTTAAAAGGCAGTCGACTTTGTTGAGTAGTTCTTCAGTTATGTTGGGATAGCATGAATCTGCATAGTCTTTTTTTTCTAACTGCCTATGCTTCAATTAGCCTAAGCCCATATAGCACCCAACGCTCAAGGGCTCGGCTTGGGTTGTCGCTCTCGGGGGCGTGCCTTCGACACAGGAGGGGAGTTCCCCGTTACGCGGGTGCAGTTGCGATTGAATGGGGGCGAGAAGCGCCCCGGCACTCTTTAATACCTCGTGTATCCTTGCGGGTGTCGAAGAACCCGGGAACTAAACTTTACTTAACTTGTTGTTAAAATAAAACAAAATGAATTCTTCTTCTTTAAAATCATCATTGTAAATTATACATCTTGTTTGCTCAGTCGTTTCAAGAGCTATAACAGTATATATAATGATTTAAAATAACGTCAGAGACCTAAGCCTTAACAACACGACACATAAATGTGCAAACTAGCCGACGTGATTGAGCGCAACAACACGGTTGGCTATAAATATATGGGGTTTGTTTTATAAAGCGCAAACTGTACTGTTTTTCATTGATAATATTGTTATCTATTAAATATTTATTTATTTCTTTACCGAAATACCTCTCAATTATTTTATCAATACACGACAGTATGGTTATTGGCCTTATTTATGTCGCTGAGTTAATTTTTGGTTGTCCGGTTAAGTTGATTTCGAAATAAATGTATTCAATAATAATAATAAAAATAAAATGATTTATTGCACTAATTTTGTACATAGGCAACTTAATGCCTTTTGGCATTTTCTACCAGGTAACCATTTGTAATCGTGAACGAATCCGAATCGAATGTCGTATTATGTACTGGGTGTGAAGGCGATTGGAACAGCAAAACCATATCTGTCGCTCTTGGGAACCCAAGAACTCAAATATTTCTATTAAATAAGGAGGGGATAAAGGATTATTAAGAATGCCATAAATACATGTCAGAAGATAACTAATAATAAGTAATAAGTATTACGGCGAAAACGGATATTAAGCCAATTTAACTGTGTACGATATTGGGAGACATGATCATACTTACGCAATGAAAATATAACGGATGCATAGGTTTAAAAGGCAGTCGACTTTGTTGAGTAGTTCTTCAGTTATGTTGGGATAGCATGAATCTGCATAGACTTTTTTTTCTAACTGCCTATGCTTCAATTAGCCTAAGCCCATATAGCACCCAACGCTCAAGGGCTCGGCTTGGGTTGTCGCTCTCGGGGGCGTGCCTTCGACACAGGAGGGGAGTTCCCCGTTACGCGGGTGCAGTTGCGATTGAATGGGGGCGAGAAGCGCCCCGGCACTCTTTAATACCTCGTGTATCCTTGCGGGTGTCGAAGAACCCGGGAACTAAACTTTACTTAACTTGTTGTTAAAATAAAACAAAATGAATTCTTCTTCTTTAAAATCATCATTGTAAATTATACATCTTGTTTGCTCAGTCGTTTCAAGAGCTATAACAGTATATATAATGATTTAAAATAACGTCAGAGACCTAAGCCTTAACAACACGACACATAAATGTGCAAACTAGCCGACGTGATTGAGCGCAACAACACGGTTGGCTATAAATATATGGGGTTTGTTTTATAAAGCGCAAATGGTTGCAAATTTAGGATTCGCGTTAAGAAAAATAATTTAATCAGAAGGAAAGGAATTCATAATGTTGCTTTTTGGCAACATTAGCGTGAGTGGTCGTGTTAAAGGAGGGATGCATTATCGAATATTTTTTATAAAAATAAATTGATTTCTTCTAATTTAATTACTGTAAATCATTGTGTCAAGTTTACAACTGTGATGTGAATCATGTTAATAATCGTAAAAAATACACTTACTCGAAAGACTTAAATATAAAGGGTGTAACTTGCCAACAAAAATGGCTTCAGGTGACACCGATCACATAGAAATGATGGAAGGTCCTTCTAAGCGGATGGAAAACGCTGCAGGGCCGTCGGGTTCAGAAGACGATGGTACTTATATTTTCAAATCTAATAATGCAACACATTCCGTTTAGTGAAATCTTATAATGTTTTCTCGATGTAGTGTTAAGATATTCTAGTTAATCATTTAATGAAATAATTTTGATTACAGATCGTGATAAGAGTTCAATTGCTGAAAGAAATGCACCATATGATGTGAGTAAAGTTAAAATAGCACTTTGATTATGATGCATATTGTTGCTTAAAATAAATTTTAAATGATAGTGAAGTAGAGCATCCCAAAAGTATTATTGAAAACAAAAATATGGCAGCTTACCATAGTTTCTTGTAAAAAAATAAAATAAAAATAAAATTCTAACAAAAAGTGCTAAGAAACAGGTGCAAATTGACTTTGTCTGTAGATAGGTAGCAAGGAGCATAGCCACAGGCTGCTAGTTTGTATTTTAAGACAAGTAAAAAATCTAAATGTGTCTGTTACTCTACGTTATAAGTATAGATAAAATTAGTTTTTACGTCCACCACTTAGAAATTTTGATATGGCTGTGCTTTTTAATTAATCAAACAAATTAAGATGCAACAAAATCATAGTGCAATTTTTAAGTAACATATTGTATTAAGTACTTATACTGTTTTATCTTCTCCATGAAGAAATATAGAAAAAAGTGTGTTTTCCTTTTGTAGTGCAGTTTTAATAAGCAACAGTTTAGTTTAATTCTATATGATGGTTGAATTTTAACTCCAGTTTGATAAATAACTTTTTAAACTTTTGAGGTTGTAATGTTTCAGGTATACCACAGTTAAATTTGTTGAGTTCCCAATATTTTAGCACAGTTGCATATGCCATTCTAATGGGTGAACTGAGGAAATAAAAGCAGTGTAGTTAAGGAATTCAACAAATCTAATTGTGATAAGCAAGAAACATATAAACATATTCAACTCCAGTGTTAGTACAGTAGAGTCTCAATAATCTGGCACTATTAAAAACTAGAGGGTGCATTGTATGGAAAAAATCATAATTAATAAGGTGCATTGTATGGAAAAAATCATAATTAATAAAATGCAGCGTCACATAAAGGGTAAACATATATGCACATTAGGGTGGTCCAGGCCCATATAGTAAAAAAATAAAATTCATATATAGGTATTGCCACCACCTTGATTAGTTACGCCTACCATTCCTATTATGTGTGAAAAATTTCAGTCCTCTATGATATATACAAGGGGGTGCTCATTGAGTTAGAAGTTTCTGACAAAAAGTTTATGATTTTAAGTAAAACACGTAATTTAAGGTTTATTAATATTACAAGTATAAGTATTTTAATAAAATAAGTATAATAATTTAATCAATAAAGTATTTAAATGTTAACTACATTTAGTAAAAAAGCAATAATTTACATAATATTAGTCGCAATCTTTTAAAACTATGTTTGTGTAACTGCGGTTTGGATGTTTCAGTAGGAATGATTTTTCGGTTTAATTCAACGATGTGAAGAAAAAATTGCTTTTCTTCCTCATTCTTAGTGAGTATCGTGTTGTAATCTTCAAATAGATTTACACCTCTCTCCGCTGTATCATTAACAACACGCAAATTTTTGACGCAGCTTTTGCCTTGAAGGTTATCAACATTGTTATTCCAAGTCTCTGGAGGTAATTGCAAGAAAGAATCTTTGATACCAAGAACTGACAGGGTTTTCAACGTTCTTTGTGTTGCAAAAGCTTCTAATGTAAGATCTAAGGAGAGCTTAGCAGAATCACCTCGTACTGAACGATTACCGCCATCATAATTTATTAATTGAACAATGGCCTGTTTCTCATCATCAGACAGCTTGTCAGAAAACAAGGCAAATGCAACTAGTTCATCTGACAAATACCATAAGTGACGCTCTAAGCCACCCCTAGCTGCTATACCGATTTCGGAATCAATGGCTTCGTACAATTTTAAGCTCTTCCAAAGTACTAAGTCATTTACTGGTGCATCTGCTGCCAAAGGCGCTTCGATCCAAATTTTGGTGTAGTGCACACCAAAACTAATAAATCGAACAATTTGTTTTTCTTCTCTTTTCGTTAGTTTAAATGCTTGTAAATTATTTTGAAATAGAAAATTCTTTAAAGCATACAACAATTTTGCTATCCAACGAGCATGATGAATCGGACCTGGAGCGCGCCAATGTAACTTCGCAGGTGGTTTGTTTAAAACAATCATGGCGAGCTTTATTAGTATTTTTAGCGAATTGTTCTGCTTTCTTATCTAGGTCAAGACAATCGTAGTGCTCCTTCGGTAATGTTTCCCAAATATCGCTGAATCTTTTGAAAAGTGGGATTTGAAGAGAGCTTGATGACTTTGGGTCACAGAGTAAATATTTTTGAAAGCATTATTTTAAATCCGTGATGACGACAAGCAAGCCACAAAAGTTCACGTCCTAACCTTTCTTCTAAAAGAGTACAAGCTCCCTTTTAAGCACCGGTGTTAGACGCAGTAGTATCAAAACTCATAGCCCATACTTTATTTGTGACATTCCACTGTTCTATTGTGTTAAAAACAGCTTCAGATATTTGTTCCCCCGTTCCTGCAGTAAGTTTAGGTACTCCTAATAGTTTTTCACGACTATCACCAGAGACAAGAATTAGAAGGCGCTCTACTGCCAGTTAGATCGGGCATTAGTTTGCCGTCCCAATGAATTACTAATGGAGAAACAATATTATTTTTTTCTTTTATACTGGAGTTGTATTCGGTTCTCGCTTTTTTTCTTGCGCGTCGAATACTACTGCGAGAAATTTGGAGTGAAGCCGTATTGCAACCGAGGGCAGCTGACAATGGAATAATCAGTGGCATTGCTTCTCGATCGGTGATCTTGTCACGATCAAGCGCACTAGTAACGTGTTAAGTCCTATCCTCTAATATGATACTACTAGAAGTGCTAGTGAGGCTGCAATCAAGACCTAATTCTTGAATTGACACCACTGAAGATAAAGGTCTACTTTTAGCACTTTTAGCAGCCATTTCTCTCAATTTTTCAGATCTTTGCTGCCGTTTTAGAGAACGTTCTTTTACCTTTTCTATTTTCTTGTCGATTGAGGTCATAATCATCTTACGTTCTCCCCCTTGATCGATAAGAAACGCTCTGTCTTCTGCAATTTTTATCAAATTCATAGCGCTTGCATGGGCAATATCAAAAAGATTGTCTAGTTCTTTTGTAAATAAATGCTCTCTTTTTCTTTGTGCGTCAGAATTTCTTCCTCTATTTTTCTTCAAAAGCAGCCAGTTCTTATGATACTTAATTAGGTTTTCAATGCAGGGGTTTTGTTGTCTGGTCGGAATACAAGATTTACTCCACACTTCTATAATTTCTTGAATAAGTACATGTGCAGAATCTTTCACATTTTTGGATTTATTTAATATGTGGTGAAAACGGAGTAAAACTTGCCGGAGAGTAGGAAGTTGTTTAAGCCTCATTAATGGCTTAGCATCTCGAACCCCAAGTAGAAATATTTCGTCTTTTTTTCGAACAGATGAACACATTTTACTACACTAATTCACTTAACTGTCTACTAAAAATGTATCAAAACTGTTTAAATTTGTTTATTAAACTCTTTCATAGTTTATTTTAATATATTTTTACTAATTTAACACACGAAACTGGTCCTGTAAAAAAAAGTAAAAATGGTCATTTTACACAAAAAATACAAAAACAATACTTGATTGAGCACTTCTTTCTGATAAAGCTATCCAGCTAAAATTTTACTATATTATTACTATGAAGACATGTAAAAAATACACAGGGTGGCCAAATGTAAAATAATAAAAAAAATTTTTTGGACCACCCTAATGCACATAGTTGTATTCATACAAGTTTTTTTTATTACAGTGACATATCTCACAATTAAGTAATTGGTTTAATAAAAATCCTTAACAAGACTGTGGCTCCAATATTTCTGCAAAGCTTTCTCCTTCTTGTACCTCTGAGGGTGCCAGATTATTGGACATGCCAGTCTATTGAAGTGCTGGATTAGTGAGACTCTACTGTATTTTGCTTGGCACAAATGTCAGCAACACTTTGGATATTTTGTTAGTGGTGTTGCTACATGGTGGTGCAACATAAATTATTTTATGCGCCCTTGGTAATATGTAGCAACAGTTTCAAATTGCAATGTGCAAGTTTTACACATACACTATGTGAATTGTGGTTTATGACTGTGATCACTGTGTGTGAGGAAAGATAGGATGTACCGATTATCAATGCTTTGCTGTATGACTATGAACTTAGCAGTGCAGCAGTTTTACTGCAGTGTGGAGAACTCCATGCAGTGTTAGCTTATCAGGTATAGGTTCAAGGGGCCTCTATCATTATGTTTCCTTAACCAGCCAAATATTAGAGTTGCTTTGGATACTGGATACTATATTTAAGTCTTGCCTAGGTTTTTACTTGTTTCTAGTGGGGTGCCTAAGGTTTCAGAATAAGGCCAAAACCTTTTTCTACAATAAAAATTACAAAATACAACCAACTTATTTTGGTTTGCTCCAACCACAGAACACTAATATTCTATTTGTTAGATGACTGCAGTAAAGTTTATTAACAGTCACACGCTGCCCAACGCATTTGCAATATCACATGATATCACTAACAGTAGTTCACTTGTTGCCACATTTGTTTTATGCAACCTGTGGTTTACTATTAATGCAAATTATTTAAAAGTCTGTTTCACATCCATAAGAACAAGATTCATCTGTAAAAGGGTTTGTAATGCTAAGCACACCTACTGGGGTTCTAGACTCAAATCACTTAAAGGCAGTGAACTCTATGAATAGTACAAAATCAAAAACCTTATATCATACCAACACATTGGTCAACGGACTGAAAAAAAAAACCCAAGATATAGTGACTATTTTTTAACAAAAACATAAACAACAACATGGATATTAAAGCATGCCATGATCTATCATCAAAGCCCACTCCTTTTATTCTAAATATAGACAGCAAAATCACATAAGAAAAAAGGCTCCCCACAAATATATAGTAAAAAGCCAAACCAGAATACTCTATCATCACTCTAAAAGCAAACATAAAAACACCACCCAAAATGGAAAAAGATATAACTGGCAATAGAACATTTTTAAAAGTTTTTTTCATAAAGCAGTGAACTTATTGGAACTTACAGGCAAAAAAATTACCCCAAAAACCTTATGAATACCGATCATATGTAAAGGACAAAGTATCTGAGATAAGAAAACTATATAAATGTGGCAAAAAATACCCTAGCAACAAAAAAGTTTTAAACAAAGCCTTTAAAGAACTATAATCATTAATATAATTGAACTATAATCATTAATGCCACCCATAAGAACAAAGGATGAAGGTTGGGCTTGGTCAAATGAAGAAAAAGCTAAAACCTTTATAGAACACATTTGATCTGAATATATATTTCAACTTTTCCCAAACTCTCACACTAAATAGGACAAAATAGTAGAAAAATTTCTTAACACCAATACAGATGTATCCAATCCTTTGAAGCTCTAGTTCTAAAGCATTATTTGTTATAAATAGTCTTCAAGATATTAATTCAAGATAGTCATGCACCAGGATATGACCAAGTAGATTCAAAACTAGGTACATCAACATTGTCCAAAAGGGAATTATGGTCTTAGTAGCAATTTTCAGTGCCTGCCTCTGTGCATCATACTAACCCAACCAATAGGATAGCTCAAATAATAATAATCCCTATATTAGGCAAAACAACACAGGATGTGACTTCTTACAAGCCAATAAGCCTACTTGCAGTAATAGGCAAGGTATTTGAAAATAAGCTCATACTTTAGAATGAAAAAAACACTTAAAAGACATCTTTCCAAAGATCATATATATAAATGTAAAACCTTGTAAAACAAGTCATATTGCTCCGCTGTCTTTCTGGAGGTTAGTCAGGTTTTTGATAAAGTGTGGCACAACGGATTGTTATTTGAAATAAAGAAGTTTTTACTTCAGTCTTATTACCACATATTAGCATCATACCTAAAGGTGTTATTATGTAGAACACCATGATGCAATATTACACCTTTACAAAATAAAATCAGCATACCACAAGGTAGCATCCTGGGACAACTTCTGTTACTAAAGTCACTGCAGATCTACCAGAACCAAATAACAGTACAACTGCTGTACATAGATGATACTGTTCTGCTTTCAGTACACAACAATCCAGATATTGCCTCAGAAAACCTACAAAGCCAACTACACAATGTTGAGAAATGGCTGAAACTTTGGTGACATAAAAGTAAATCAAAATAAATCACTACATGTCACCTTCAGTCTAAGATGGGGAAATTGTCCTTTAGTATCACTAAACATAATAAAACTTACAGTAAATGGAAGACACCTAGTATTTCGGTATATATATAGACAGACAACTGAGGTAGTGCAATTGATAAAGCAAAAACTAGGAAATATGTACTGGCTGATAGGCCTTCAATTACAGCTAAACCTGTTAAGCAAAATGGCACTTTATAAAGCTATAATAAATTAATTCATAACAATCTGTATTAAAGGAGAAAAAAATTATATATAAACTATCATGTAAATATTTTTTTACTATATTGCCCTGTTGGTCTATTACATAACAGTTTGTTAACCAGCATATGTCATGCTACAGTACGTATAACATACATATTTTAATAAAAGTATTAACCTATGCACATAACAACATTACTTGTATAAAATATAGCTAACTTCAATTGTTTGCACTTCACATGTGTTCTCTAGTGTAATTTCATAACAATAATAAAATAAGCCTGATACAACTACAAACTAGGACATTCCAAAGTAGAACACCTTTGTTACCCTAGTAGGCTAATGTCCGTCACCCTAGTAGACTGATGTCGCTTATTATGACACTCCTGCTTGCAGGCCATTTAGAAGTAATGTACCAATTGATTGAATTGTACATTAGGGTGGAGTGAATTTGGCAAAAAAAAAATTTTCTTTTCTTTTTTAATCTCCTGTATCATTAATCGATGACCCTATGGGAAAGCTTTCCCCGTGTAAAAAATTAAAAGTCTGCGACTTCATCTTCGGGTGGCGCACCTTGAACGTAATTTACGGAAATCCTACATTTTAAGTTCTAAATTTTACCCTCAAATTAAAGAAATTTCGTAACTTTTTGTCATAAACATGATATTTTTAAGTTTGTTTAGGTCTTATGTTGCATGTGAGTGCATTGTTTTATGTAAAATTTCAGGTATTCGGGCTGAAGATAATTCCACTTTGAGTTTTTTTTTTACATATATTCATTAAAAATGCCTATACACACAGAAAGATTTGCAGTGTCCTGTGTTTGGCGATTCACTAAAACTAATTAGTAGTATATTACTTATGTATTGTGATGTGATTAAATATTACTTGTGTATAAGAAACAATATTTATCAGTTCAATAATGGGTAAAACTTTATGTGAAATAATAGCTATTAAAATAGAAAAAATATAAAACAAAGCGTCTATTCCAAAGATTAGTCACCAACAAGTCGTCGCAAGGCTGATATCATATAACAATAAGTATAAGAGTGTGAAAAAAATTTGCAGTGATACAAAAAAAAAAAGTTCTATGAGGATTCTCGGAGGAAGTTGTTTGATATAGCAACTTATAAGAGTGTGTCGAGAGCAGTATGCAAATATGTGTTAAAAGTGCCTGTGGCCTAGGAAAACTTCTTAAAAGACCAAAGAAATTATCGCGAAATGTATATTGGTTCAGTGGACATGGTGATGAATCTATCCAGCATAATGAGGTACGAAAACGAAAAGTATGATGAGTTTGTAAAGAAATCTTTCGGTTCCTACTCCAAGCCCTTCTTCATCTACCCCAGCGATAGTTTGGGCATCTGACAGTTCTTCTGACACATCTGATGAAGATGAGATTCCCATAATAGAATCATCGAGACCATCTGGCAAAGCAACGCAACAGATGAGAGGTGAGCTGCAAAGCTACCGCGTATGAAATTGAAAAATATCAGTACCACACTCAGGCAGTAGAACGGCGCGTCAAGCTCGTAACGAGGCTATGTTATCTGTTTCCGAAACAGAAGCTAGAGACAGTTTTATTCGTACAAGGATAAAAACCAGGCAAGACATACTACTTTTTAACACCAAATATCAGTATTTCCGACAAAAAGAAGGTGCGTGACTTCTAAATTCTAACTTTTATTTCTTTGTAGTAGTCGGGGTAGGCTCTACGTGAGGGTAGTTTCAAAAATGGTTTTGACATGGGTGTACCTATAACAATATATAAAGGTCTCATTATTTGTTTAATATATCATTGAACTATTATGTTTACACCATAGATTTCGAGATATGTAATCTGTCCCATGGACTGTGCAATAGTCTTATAAAATTAACCATCCTTTAGAAAAAGGCAAAGCAAACCTGTGCTCTCTTTTCTCTTCCTATCAACGTCCGCCATTTTATTTGTTGTCTTTTACTGTATTTTTTTTTATATTATATAATTGTGTTAGTTATTTAAGGTATTGGTATTGTTATATTGTCTTAAATAAAGCTCTGTTTGTATACTAAAAGTTGTTTTTTTTTTTCAAATATGCAAACCTGATGCGACACCTCAAGATATTGATTTAGAAAGCTGAAATTTCGCATGAACACTTTTAAGACTTATGGGTCATTGATCGGTAATACAGGAACATAAAAATTATAAAATTTTTTTTTTTGCTCAACTCTATTGTACTAATCAAAAGCAGTATTGCGACGATGGGCTCTCTATATGTCACTACATGGACCAAATGGTCCGTGAAAAGAAGCTGTCCCCCTCATTATGATGTGGCCCCTTCTTCGGGGGATTTAAACCAAGATGTTAAGCATATACATACACATTTGTTTACCCAACTACATTTCTATACTGTCAAACATTCCTAGAAAACATGTCCTAGGTAATCATCAAAATATTGTTTTACAAACATTAGATAATGTAAGAATGATAACTAATTACATAGGTAATAACAACTCATTCATTTGACTTGTTGCACAAATATTTAATTAAGTTGATATTAATGTTTGTGATAGTAAAAGTGGTAGGTCATTCAATGTCATTTACCTCTTTAAGAAAGAGAAATTATTGATACTGGCAACATAGTTTATTGTTATTTACTTTTTATACCACCAAGGTGGCAAACTAATCTTCCGCCTTATGGTAAGCGGTCACCGTGGCCTATGGACAAATGCAACACCAATCTAATAAATTCTTAGAGAAAACCTTAAAAGTTTCTCTGGAACCGCACTGTACTTGACTATTATCTAATAATGTAGTAGTAGTTTGTATCTAATAGTCTTAATATCAAAACCAAAAACTCAGTATTTAATTTTTTTCCAGGCAGAGGCTAGGAAAGGTATAACTACCATCTGTTATCAAAAAACAGTAATCAGAAATATTCCTAGACATTGCTTAGCGATCTAGTCCCAAACTAAGCTTGTACTTTTGGTACTGGATACTGGATCAATGTAGTTCTATTCTGTGCAGGGTTTCATTTTCAATTATATCCTTGACACTTATCATTAATATTTATCATGATATTTATTAATTTTACAAATGCACACAAAAAACTTGTTTTTAATGATATTTTGCGAAACATGTCCAAAGTAAATTGAGAAACATGGAATTGAGAAATGCCAAAAAATTGAATATATTTTTAAGTATTTCAATGCCGAAAAAACTTCTAAACCGCCAAAAATAAATTAGATTTGATTTGGAGAGGCAACACAGAGAAATAATAGAACTTGCGATGTAGAAATTTAATGAGCCATCTGTATGTGTTATCGTGAGAGACAATGATGACTTACTCTATCCCGGACTAGAAAATCTTAGAAAAAAATATAGGTGTGATCCTGTGCGTGTCATATTATGAAGAATATAAGACCAATTATTTGTTAAATTAATAAAAAATAACACTGCAAATGGTTTTTTCCATTCTACTTTACACTTATATTCAATAAATTATTTTTAACACCTAAGGACTTCAGAATTGAAATTTACAAAGTACATTTATTTATTTATTATTAATTGCTGTATAACAGTTTATAAACCATATCACTACAATACGTTTAAGACACATACATTTAAAAACAAACACATACTTGTAAAACATCACATTCGTCTTTCGACCGGCGACTGTGCGTACAGGGTTGTGCGGGATACAGCTTCCCTAAACAAAGGACGGGAGCGAGATCTCAGATTGAAATTAGGCACAAATAACTTACCTAATAGATCAACACTGTAGATTTCAATCCTTATCTGTAGGACGAATTTAAACAAAGACAGACAGACCTTCTTATTTCTAGGAAATCAAAGCCTGGGTCTACAGAAAACGAGTTGAAAATAAAAATGGAATAATAGTAGATTTTTTTTATATAAAGCTCTAAGAAACTTTGTTAAATATGTTCCATCATGGGAATATATTTACTTTGATGAGGACTCTAGACCACTGAACTCGTCTGTAAAATACTTTATAGAGCTGAGTACAGTGGGCAGGTGGCAGCAACAGAAAGAGATGAACAGTTGTGTAACGCAAATCCTTAAGTCTGAGACGCTGCTGAAGTAACTTTTTGTATGAGCGTTCGGAAAGTAAGGTGAGAGTCAAAGTAAACACTTTCTCTTACCTCGCCTACTTCGATAATTGCCTGGCTTCCAATCCTACACTGAAACTTTATTAGAATTTTTGATCGCGTTTGAGATTGATTTATATGTATCAGATAAATATCAAAAAGATGTTGCAAATATCAGATATTTTCAAACCCTGATTCTTTGTCTTATTGTGAAAATGACACGGTGAAGTTAAAAATATATAAACAGGATTTGAGTAACTGACCCTTTTTTAAAGTCTATTAGAAAGTCTGAGGTGTATAGTGGCCACCTCCTAGCAAATTTTCTTTTGTTAAGTTCAATGTTTTATAGACAATATGCTTGTGTATGGCGTGCAAGAAGAGAAAGTTATGGCTCATCCAAACAAAAAATAGTTTGAACGTAAATTTTGGACTTATCTTTGACTTAATTTTATTTCATACATTGTTTTTACATCTATTGTTTTCAATAATTTATTAATTTTAATCTAAATTTGCTGTTTAATTGTCACTGTCGCTCCGTGTGAATATAGGCTTAGACATTCAAAACCAATGCCAAAGTGTGAGTCATTAACTCATCATAACTCTATACCTATTAGATAGTGCGTTAACCTGCCAAGTTTGAAAAGTATAAGTACAATAGGCTGATCATGTCATTGACTCCCAGTCTTATTTGGTTAAGTATATATGGATAGAAAAAAATTTTTGGTATTACAGTTTTGATTTTTTACAGTTTTTGGAAAAATATAGGATGTTAATGGTTCACTTTGTGGCCGTCATTATTATTGAGTTTTGTAAGTAGAAGTATGATTTTGTCCTGAAGAAATAAAAATCATTCCATTCAACTGATTTCCTACAATCACTCTTCTTTATTGTCACTTTAATCCATATCTCTCAAATATCCTAAGTAACAAATTCTCGCACATTAAAAATTATTTCCTTCCACTGTAACCTTGCAATTTTAAACAGTTTCATTCTTTCCAAAAATCATTACTTTTGTCTTATTTATTAAGATTAAAAAAACTACTAAGCATACTGAAGCATTTTTTATATAGCATTAGTATTAATCTTAATAGAATTATTAATAGTTTTATTTACAACAAAGTATTTATAAGTAAAACGTTTTGATATTCATGTACACAGCTTTATAACATACAAGTAAATAAAATGGTTGAAGATCGCAGAAACCAGAAAGCGAGCGGCGCTACAGTACAAGAACTCAATTCCCTTAGTTTCCAAGATACAGGCTGCTTGTACGAGAGACAGGAATAAGGCCCTTAATAACGTCTGTGAAGAGATAGAACGACATTCTCAAAACTTCGAAACAAAAAATCTTTACATGAAAATACAATACATCACCCGCCAATTCAAACCGAAGACCTGGGCTTTAGAAAATTCCGCTGAAACAACAGTAACAGAAATCAAAGCAATTGTGGAAACATGGAAGGATTACTGCAGTTCCCTATTTGCTGCCCCTAGCCTCATTTCAAACACAGCAGCGCTGTCTCCACCATCTGAACTAGAACCTGATATATTAAAGGACGAAATACGGGAAGCAATTAAACATCTAAAATGCAATAAAGCCGTCGGTGTAGATGAGATTCCAATTGAGATAATAAAGGAAATGGGGAAATTGGAGTAGATATACTTAATAAAATCTGTGGTAAAATTTGGGAGACTGGACAATGGCCCAGGCCCAAGGACTGGTCTTGCTCCCTTTTTATACCTCTGCACAAAAAATGCTCCTCAAAAAAGTGCAATAACTACAGACTGATTTCTCTCATATCACATGCTAGTAAGATCCTTCTACATATCATCAACAACAGACTACGTTCAATTCTGTCTCGCGAGATCGCACCCGAGCAGGCAGGCTTTGTGAAGGGGAGGGGAACGAGAGAATAAATTCTTATCCTACGACAAATTGTAGAAAAAGCCAGAGAATTTAACAACCCTCTCTTCATATGTTTCGTAGACTTCAGAAAAGCCTTTGACACTGTCCAGTGGAGGGAGATGTGGAAGGTACTAACAGAAATGGGAGTACCAAATCATTTAACATTCCTCATACGAAGGCTGTACGAGGGTGGCACTGCGG
Organism: Apoda limacodes; assembly: GCA_946406115.1. Lineage (NCBI taxonomy): Eukaryota > Metazoa > Arthropoda > Insecta > Lepidoptera > Limacodidae > Apoda > Apoda limacodes. Next base: position 49,432,512 of record OX291540.1, read on the forward strand.
CGATCCGGGTAGATGGCATAGACTCTAAGGAGTTCAAAACAGAGGCTGGTGTTAGGCAGGGATGTATACTTTCTCCTTTGCTCTTCAATATTTACACCGAATATATCATGAGGATAGTGCTCGAGGACTGGGACAAAGGGGTTTCAATTGGAGGTCGGAAGGTGACTAATTTAAGATATGCTGATGACACCACTCTTCTTACATCATCTAGAGAAGATATGGAAAGTATCCTACAGCGGCTAGAATCGAACAGTTTTAGGTTGGGTCTCGCTATTAATCGTGAAAAGACTAAAATGATGATAGTAGACCGGTCGCAGAATAATCAACCGGATGTCAAATACATAGCGAGCTGTGAGGCTGTTCAGAGCTATATCTACTTGGGCTCCAACATCACGAATACCGGAGGCTGTGAAGATGAGATTCGAAGACGCTGTGCTGTGACTTGTTCGGCTGTTGAGAAGCTCACAAAGATCTGGAAAGACCGTAGGATAACCAAAGCCACTAAGACCCGGCTTATGAAAAGTCTCGTCTTCCCGATCTTTCTATACGGAGCTGAGACGTGGACGTTAAGGCTGAAGGAGCGGAGGGAAATTGATGCACTAGAAATGTGGTGCTGTAGGCGGCTGTTAAGGATCCCGTGGACAGCTCACCGGACCAACGTATCGATTTTAGAAGAACTTAAGATAAAGGAAAGACTATCGTCGACTGTCCAGATACGAATCCTTAAATTCTTCGGACACGTTACCCGCAAAGAGGACTCAATGGAGCGTCTGGTAGTACAAGGTAGAATGGATGGCAAGAGGCCACGTGGTCGGTCTCCGACCAGGTGGTCAGAACTCATAAAGTCCACCACACAATCCACCATGACTGAATGCTATCGCAATGCTTGCAATAGAAACAAATGGAGATGCATTGCTAGAGCCGCCACTCAAGAGTTAAGATCTACCGTAACCACGACCAAGACACCACGACAAGAGTGTCCGACTGAGAAGCAGAGGAAATACAATTTTAAATTATAAAATTTTTAGTAGGTCATCAAATCATCGTTGCAAGCAACCTTAATCTACGCGCGACATCTGAAACAAAAAACAACAAAATATTAAGTTCAAATAGTCATAGTTTGATATTTTTTTAATTCAGATATTACTTTTCATCAAAATAATAAGACTGAAAAATATTTAGATATATAAAGTACGTCTATGTATCGTCAAATTTTAATTTGCAATGTAGGCAGTACTAGTAAAAAAAAAATCATTTGAATATTATGAAATGCTTTACAACATTATAATCACTGTGTTTAAAGAAATAAAATGCAATGACAGATAAAATTTCATAAATTTCATTAATAGTCACTTAACTACTTAAAACTTGTTTTATTTTCACTGTAAAGGAAATCTTAAATTTATGTTACCGTTTGTTTGACACACCATACCTTTTGTCTTCATTTCTTGGCTTTAAATTATTTTTTAAACTAATCAAAAACTTAACATTTCTCAATAACATTAATAATCTTGAAGTTGTAAATAAACAATCTGCCATGATAGTTCATGAACGAAATTCGGCAGATCTAGTGGTGGCAATATTACAAACATAAATTTATAATTCTTTCAAAGTGAATAAAAAACACCTGCTTAGTCAGATATGTTGTCTCATTTCGTATTAAAAAGAGTAACAGCATTAGTCGAATAAAGGTTAAAAATCGATACAATTCGTTATATATCTATGAAGGTTCTAGGCACTGTTGAAGATGTTTTTTTTTTTTTTTTTTTTTAATATTATAATGGGCTCGCACGGTCTTAGCAGACCATTTATGCATTTGCCAGAGTCAAAGTCAATTATATTATATCGTATCGTGGCGCGGGCGTTACCGAGCGTCCTCGTTTTCAAGTCCCAAGATTGGGCGGGAGATTTGGTGTGGATCCTCAGACATTGCGCGTCATGTCCTGCTTATTTCTTCATAATTCACTATTCATGAGCCTTCGCTGCACAATTCTTAACACGCTTTCGTAAAACTTTGCTAAAATATATACATCGAAAGTCACTAAATGAATTTAGAAAAAATAAACAGAAAAAAACACCACTCCTTCTCAAGATTCGCGCCAAAACTCGTTGAAGATGTTTTTCACAAGGTTCGACGAAATCACGTTGGTCATGAGTCGTTGCAAATTTTTAGCACACACACATGAAAAAGCTACGTCTACTAGAAGACGCTGTTGGCCCGGTCCATAATAATAAGTAATAATAGATGTCCGTCTATGAATAGAGCTATTTTAGCTTGCGTTAATAAGATTACCCCATTGACAATCAAAGAGGTTTTAATATTAATAAGTAGGGTTTGTGGTTGGCAAGGTCGCAAGTTCCAAAACTGACCAATCTTTTCGTTTCATTACTGTACTTACAAGTTTGGAATAGGCTTTTGTCTTCTAGGGACTCATTACATCACTGACTTGCTTTTCGATGAAGGAAAAAACCTTGAGAAAGCCTGTATAAGTCAAGAAGATGTATGTGAAGTCCACAATCTATCCTGGACCCGCATGGTAGTCAGGCCCTTGTCGTTACAGTAGGGACGTATGAGTACTGATACCAAATGCTTGCTATGCTTGCCAAGTCAGAGCCATCAACAACATATCGAAGATCATAGCCGGAATCTAAATGGATTTGTGATTGTCCTTACACTCTGTACCTTGCTCACTACCAAACGGATATGGAATTACGTGTCAAGCCAATATAAAAAAAACTCCAAAACTCCGATAAATTTAGTAAGTAAATACGTAACTATCGTATCCTAATAGCCGTTAAATGGTCAAGGCGGTTACATAATATGACATTATTGTCACTAATCGTCAATGTGTAATGGCGGTCAGAGTTAATGAACCTTTTTGTAATTTATTAAAAGTTTGAGGTCGCAATGTACAAGTGTGGACGGAAATTCAAAAATATATGAAAATAGGAAATTGCATGACAACGCGTTCGCACTTTAGGGTTCCGTACTTTTAAACGAAAAACGGATCCCTTATGAGATCACTCTAGCATCCGTTTATTCGTCTGTCATAGAGGTTTTTCTCGTAAACTAAATATTTAGAAATTTAGCATATTGATATATCTTAATGAACGCACATTCTTGTATTGGCTAGTTACTAAAGGTCGTTGTAATATAAATATTTTAATTAACATAATGTGTAGTGTATCATGCGAAAGAGAATACTTGAAGAATTCTAACAATATTTTATTATTTTAGGCTTAATGTACCTAACCAAAAATGTTGAAAATATTAACTCTATTCTCTATGTTGGTTGTTGAATTCTATTTTTCTTAATAATCTTATTTGAACAAAAAGAAATAACGTGTGTACAAATGAGTGCGTGTCTTATACAAGAGGTAACAGGGTAATAAAAGGGACGAAGTGAGGTCGACACTACAGAGTGGCGGACAGTGGTCATACTGCACGAATACTTTATTGTGGCTGCTGTTTGATCAAGATCAAAAATAGCCTATTTAAACCTTTAACGGAAGGTGTTTTTTTAAAAAAAGGTTGAAGAACGCTGTAAAATGAAAAAAATCGGCGAATAAATTTAAATAAAATATATAAACTTGTAGCTCATGATTAAATCATACTTTTAATTACTTACGTAGTTTGTTTTAGAGGAAAAATAAAACTAAACTTGCTTATTTATTATTAGATTAAAAAAATATATTTTTTGTATCGTTTTTCAATTTGTGAAACAGCACGATTAATTATGCAGCTTTTGCTGCGCGCACATTTAGCAGGGTTTTTTTTAAAACTATTGAACGTACGAGTACATTTTGCCTAAAAAAACATAAAATCAGTACTTATGTACCTACTGAAAGGATCAAAAAGAAATTGCGTATACATAACTAATAAAATATAATAAAAAAGTTTTGTTAAAATAAAATTTTAAGCAGACTATTTTAAACTTTTTCAAGTAGGAGTATGTAAGATTTTAATTAATAAAAAACATAGGGATGGAGCGGTATTTATAAAAACTTTTTCTATTAAGTAATTTTAAAACAATTATTTTTCAGTATTTTCGCATTATCTTGGAAATGGGAACTACACTTGTTACTTTCTTGTGCACTTGATTCTGTATTAATTCATCTCGCTTACGCATACTATAGAGCGCCATGCACAAATTGTGTCACAAGTCTTGGAGTTTTAGGGCAAGATGACGCTCTGAAACTGTTTTCCAAATTTCTCGTACAACAATTATAAAAAAAGCTTAAATATTTCTAGTAAGTAGACCCACTTTCTATTATTCTAAGTTGTAAATTGCGTACACTTCTGCCTTAGCCGTTGTTCACCCCATTGCACACGCTTCTTCTCAAAAAAAGAACACCTAGGCCAATCGCGCTGACCCAGTAGGACTCCCTACAGGAATCCTCTCGACAAGTTTGTCTTGGCATGAATATGGACAAGACAAAATTCATGCTTAACCAAAACGTCATGACTATAACAGTATACGTGGCTGGTACCTTCCTTAATCGAGCTAGTCCAAGATTATGATTACATGGACAGAAAATTAACTGGGCCGGAACAACTTTGAGAACGAAGCCTACATCCTCCAGCTAGGCATTTGGTAGGCTTGCTTCGTCAAGTCTTCACTTCACCTATACCGCAGAGTCCGAAGATAAAAGTTTTGACCAGTGCATCTTACATGGCACGACTTACGTTGCTGAAACGTGGATACTAAAAGCAGGACTGGTACACAAGTCCAAAGTCGCACAGCGCGTGATAAACCGAGTTATGCTTAGAGTGCCTCTGAGGGATCGAATCCAAAATTAGGGCATGCGGAAGAGAACTAAAGTCACCGACATAGCTCGCAGGATCAGCTTAACCTTAAGCTAAAGCAAGCAAATGGGCTGGTACGTCTGTCCGAGGATTGATGACCTAGAGCAGGCGTGTCCTAGAGTGGGAAACCGCGTACGAGAAGGCGAACCTGAAAAGGGTGTCTGATGCTGGCTGGATGTGGAAGAGGATCATTAGCAGAGGAGCGGGATAAGTGGCGTGCCATTAAGAAGGCTCATTTCTAGCAATCCAATATAAATTGGTATGATTTTGACTGGGTTTGAGCTGTTAGATTTCAGCTTCTGCTTCTCCGATGCGATAATTAAAAAAGGGCACCTGAAGGTGCCATTCTATAGAGCTCGGCCGCCCGATTCTACCCGTATGTTTTTCACTAAGGTGGCAAACAAGCTTGCGGTCCGCCTGATTGTAAGCGGTCACCGCAGCCTATAGACGCTTGCAACACCTGGAGCATCACTCGCCCCGACCCTTCACAAATCTAATAACTTCTTTTTTGAAGAACCCCATACTTAGAGAAAACCTTGGCAGAGAGGTCTTTCCACAACATTAGCGGTCGTGTGCGGAAGTTTTTCTAAAATCGTACTGTACGTGACCATTTAGGGTCGGCTAGGTTCTAAGGTGTGAGGATCAATTCCCTGCCGATGGCGAGCGGTGCTATGGTAGAAAGTAGCCGTGGGCATGATTTCGAATAATTCCTCAGAACACATCCCATTGTACAAACGGTAGAAAACACACAGGGGGGCAAGGTCTCTCCTCAGACTTAAGGGTTCGATACGGCTTGTGAGTTTCCGATCGTAGACGATTCTCACAGCCCGTCGTTAAATCGAGTAAAAAGGGCCATGCTGGTATCCGGGTGCACCTGCCCAGAGATGGCAGCAGTACTCCGTATGTGGCTGGACTACGTTAAAAAAACCTAACATTAGGTAAGAATGCATGGGCCATAAATTAAATAAGACATTCTGATCAGTTACCCGATGAGTGCGGCTAGAGTTACTGTAAAAAAATCTGCAGAGTCGTGTATGTCGTGTGTTTTTAGGGAAAAAGTTAGTGGGGACAGCACTTATCGGCCATATAGGAAGTGTTAAAATATGGTAAATGACTATCGGAAGTGCTAACATGTGGGTAATGGCTTTAGGAAATCCTATATTATGGTAGTCGGTTATCAGGTGAGCCATTTGCTTATGTGTAACTTCACATGGGACTATTAAGTAACTACGTATATGCGAACGGTTGTTGTCCAGTCGCGAATGTCTTTCACAATAACCTCAGTGATTAAAACCTTAGTGCTAAATAAAACATAATACTAGCTACTACAAAGAGGCGCCAGTGTGCTGCAACTTGAGTAGATTACTTGTATGGCTCTACACTGGTATTGTTACTGTCATTAGTAGTATCGAAAAATTCGTTATGTTGTCGCACAGCTTATTTTCGGATACAGTAAGTTCTCAACCTATAATGTGCGGTAGCAAAACTCAGGATTTCCGGCTTGGTATTTTGTAAAGTGGTACGCCAACGTTTTTCTTTACTTACATTTATAGTGTTCGTCACTTTAAATAGTTTACAATACGACACGAATGTATGTAAACATTCAAATTATTGCGACACAACATTATGCAGTTGTCGTTATTATTTTATAGTTTAGGGGTCATTCTTCCAAACAGGACCTGTCTATCCTTAAAGTTAAAGAACAGCCTGTAAAATGTTTAAATAAAATTTACTAAAACATGGTTTTGTTTACAGCCAGCTGTGGGCCCTTCGGGGGCTCTCAGCAAAGTCCACAAGTCTGATCGGAAGATCGGACACAGGCGTGTCGGAGAAGGTGGGGAGATCACGTACAAGAAGATACAGTCTTCGCAGATTATGGGATCTATCCAACTTGGTGAGTTTCACGCTTTTAAACGTATGTAATTGAGTTCGTATAGATCATATTATTTTTCTAAAGAACGCAATGCACCAGGCTGCAGTGCCGAGGGTATCAGTCAACAAAGTCTTTATTGTGTATTTTAAGAAAAAATATGTTTCTAAGACGAGTGTATGAGTTATTTATTATAAAAGAGACGAATCTAAACCTAAATAAAAGTCGTTTTTAAAGGAACGTGAATAAAGTTTCATTAATTTAAAACGTTGCTAGAAACGTTTTTTCAGTTTTTAATAGTGATAGTTTACATTACGACACGTCAGCAATCGGTCGCCAATGTGACGTAATATAGCTACATGTCCGTCTACACTTTTATTGTGTAACGGGTTTTAGAATACGGTCTGTTGACCTACTAGTCTTTAATTAGGATGGATCCCTAAAACGCCGACACTATGCGTCAATGTTTATTTATGACGTTGCATTATAGTATCTGCTTAACAAGTAATAAATCAGCCGTGGTTTTATTAATGGCCCTTCGGCGTAACTGGGTTGAATTTAACTCTCTCTATAAAAGCTTCAGATATTTGACCTATTTACAAGCTAGTTGTACCCAGTGGGTTTGCCTGCGTCCAATAACTAGCAATGCTCAATGGCTCGTTGTTAGAAGTGACTGCCTGCTGACCCGAGGGGCATGAGTCGATATCCGCACAAGACAAATATTTATGTGATGAACATTCGTATTTGCCTCGAATCTTGAAGATTTCTTTTATACAGGGTGGAAACGCTAAGTGAACTCACTCGATTATTTCTAAACCATAGACGTTATGGAAATACTGATTATTGATCCTGAAAGTGCTTTACGAGCTCTATCCAACGGTATCAAGAATGGTTTATAAAATAAACTGGATCTCTCCGAAAATTTGATGTTTTCAGCTTCAATACATTGTAGGACTATTTGATTGGCGTCAAGGTACTTATGCTGTGTAAAGGTAAAAAGAATTTATAGTATAACAAGAACACAGGTCACAAATTATAATATCTTACTAGTTATTAGTCTATCACATCTATTTTTTACTGTGTAGGTTCACTTACATTTCAGAAAATATATGCTTACTTACCTTCTATATAGGTACCTATCTACTCGGTACTTTTACCTACTAGGTAAGTACTGGCTGACCTTGCGAATTATTTAAAAATGTATTTAAGTAGGTACCTATTATCTATATACTATTGCTCTTGACATAATTAAAAAACTCGAATAATATCTATTCAGTGTTTCTCTACAGACGATGACGAGACATTAAATAAATATACTTATTATTAAATTCGATCATCTTGGTAAGAAGCGGTTGCGCCGGTGGCGGGGCGGCGGCGGTAATCTAATGTTCGGTGTTCGAATCTGGGCATTTTTTTTTATTTATCCCTTTATCCCTAAACTAGCTTTTGTCAGTGGCTTCTCCCGCACTATATTTGGTAACCGGAGTAGGATTCTTACGGCAACTCCTTGATTATACTAAAAGCTAGCTATAGCTCGTTTTTTTCCTGGAATTACGGGATAAAAAGTAGCCCTTTTCTGTATCTTCAACTATCTCTGTGCAAAATTTTAGCTCAATTGGATTCTCCCATTGCGACAGGATTAGGTCGTGACAAATGTTAAAGGTATTCCTACAGGAACTTTTGAATTTTTTCCGTATAAAAACTATCCTATGTCCTTCCCAGCGACTCATACTATCTCCATACCAAATTTCATCTAAATTGGGTCAGCGATTTAAACGTAAATATAAATAGACAGAAAGGGTTACTTTCACATTTATAATATAATTTAACCCACCTAACTAAGCGATTCTGGATCCGCCTTTTATTTTTGTGGTAACTAGGTTAGTACTTGATACACCGCATTTCAAAAACAATTTGGACGATTTTTAGTTATTTGTACCTAAATTTGCAAAACACAACTCTCTTAAACACAAAGCGAAAATCTCATCCACTTAAATCGGAGCACATACCTATATAGTATACATGTACAATGTATTTTGGCATGGCGAATATAGCTGGCAGTTTTTTACTAATAGCAACCGAAAATCTTCCATGTACCTATTTATAGTATAACTAGAACACAGTTCACATATTATAATATCTTACTTGTTGTTAGTCTATCATATCTATTTTGTAATGTGTAGGTTCATCTATATTTCAGAAGAACTATGCTTACCCTACCTTCTATATTTCCTACCTATCTAGTCCATACTATGACCTTATTTGTGTGCCTAGATAGGTATACTGGCTGACCTTGCGAACGCTATTGATATATACCTAGCGAATTATTTATTGTACATTTTGTTTTAAGGAGGGTGAGGAAAAAAATATATAAAAGCCTAAGGTTTTAAGGTTGGAGTTTGCAATTTCTGTACCGCCCGTGTAACAAACATACAATGTTTTTCATCACATTTGCGAGTAAATAAATCAAAATATAAGGTAATAAAATATATAAACTCACTAAAACACAATAATATGGCGGGAAGAAAAATATTGAAAACAACGTGGCAAGCGGTTTCTAGAAAATTTATAAATTTCGCGTTTAGTTCATATTTTAAACCACAGATGGCGCTTTTATAAACAGACAAAGTACGTAGAGCGCGCGCGGTACCCAGGAATGGTTGTATGTCTTTGCTTTGCTGCCCATGGGTTCTATAACGCCCGCTTTGCCTCTAGGAAAATATTAATTACGAAGAAAAAGCCCGTCAGAGTAATTAAGGTCTTAGCACCCTGCCTGCACGTAATGACACTGTTTACGAGTAAATGTAATAAAAAAAATATAGTTATATTATTATTATCAAGGTTTTATTACAGAAGGCGACGAGACATTTAATAAATATACCTATTATTAATTTCATCATCTTGGTAAGAAAAGGTGGCGCCGGTGGGGGCGGTAATCTGATGTTCGGTGTTCGATTCTTGACGTTTTTATTTTTTTCTTTATTTATATTTATAATTAATGGTTATTTATGGTTTTAAACACTGACTAATAAAATGGTGTTATTCTAGACAAAAACTAAATATACTTAACCTACCTAACTAAGAGATTCTGGATTCGCCTTATATTTTTGCGGTACCTAGTTACCTCATGTACGGCATTTTAAGACCAGACCATAATTTTTGAAACAGATTTGTTTTAACCACATGAAAGATAATAATAGCACATAACTAAATAAGATACATGTATTATGTTTTTTTGCATGGCGAATATCGTTAGCTGTTTTCTACTCATATCAACGTACATCGTTCTAGTAGGTATGTAGCTATTCTAAAGATAAGTTTTATAACAAAAATTACAAAAAGCTAGGTACCTAGTTAAAGTCTTTTGTCAGGTGCTGGATCAAAGAGCTTATTATTATACTCGAGTTTCGTGTTTTCGGGAGCAAAGGCAACGAAGTGGGTACATATTTCCTCAGACTAAACAAGGGAGCTTATTGCAAAAAGTCTCCAGCGTCCCAGACTCGGGAATTTGAGAGAAAAATGTGTGCTAGTAAGTTTTATCTCGTGACGTAATGAAATTTCATGAAACCAAGCCCTTGTATTTCGAAGTATAAAAATTAGTGCAAGTACATATATCTATAAACTTGTGAGCATTTAAGTTAAAAGATTTATTCAGATTCTTAGAACTTTACTTATAATTGAAATGTTTGTGAAACAAATTCAACAACTTTTGAAGCTAATAAATAAGTAACTAGCAAAATTAACAACTAAAGTAAAAAGTTACTTAAAACCTTTTTAACACAATATGATGCACGAAAAAAATCACTATCCCGCATTTTTTTTGATTTTCTCTATGATATTGATCCCATTAAATTTAAATAATACAATATTGTCTGAAATTGTATTCTTAGACAAAAAAATATTATCTTAGTTTCTTTAGAAATATGAAATCACATGAACAACCTCAGTAGGCAGAAAAAGTATCAACAACTCGATGTTTTGTTTTGACACGTACCAGGAAAACATGATGAGTCAACAGTTTAATTAACGATAAATGAGGCTGCCTTTGTTTATAGAATTTAGCCACTTAACTGTTCATGTCTCCCTGGTTACACGAGTTTAAGTTGTACACAAAGTGTTATTTTTAATAGAGTATCTGATAGATAAATTGAAATAAATATATGTATTCAATCAATCAATGTATATGTATTTGTAGTGATAAAGTAAAATTTTATTAAAAACTTTTAAATTCCGCACTCGTTGCCACCCTTATACCTTATAGGGTCCATTATATTTTTTTGCTGATTCGACAAGTTTTTTTTTAATTAGTAGTAGTATTAATTAGTTTACAAATATTATGTTGTTTCGAGTTTTTAATATTTGCTACGGTTAAGAGTTACAGCTGTGCTAGACCGACCGACATACAGTTAGTAACAGGGTGTCGTCTACGGTAAAAATTAAATAGACTATATAGATCTTCTAAATAGTTAAAATAGTCCCTAGCAAACAAAATATAGGGACTTAGTACTTAAGAAAGTCAGTCAATTTTTATTTTTTTATTTATATGTGTAACGTGAATATTTGTGCGTACCTGCCTAATTTTGTTCTCATCACGGTGCGATTAGACTGCTATCTATGTTCGTATCTACTATCTGCAGCCACCGATGTTCTTAATTATGGAAATCATGCAGAAATCCTTAAAAGTTTTTGATTTAACTTGGCATAGTGATAATAACATCCGTCGTCACTGACGTTTTTTGATTACTCTATACGTTTTTTTGTGAAGAAACTTGTCATATAGCTATATTTATTCTTTGTCAACATTGATCTACTGATGTCCTTTACCATGATTATGTCGCGAACATAGGCACAGTGTGTACAATAATAAAATTAGACGTCTCGCCCGAGAAAGGAATGAGGAAAGTTTTCATTTCAATTATTAGTTTTCTTGTAAACGAAACGTAAATATCTCTGCCTTTTCTTTGTACACCCGCTGCAGGGGCACAAGCCTCTTAGAGGCTAAGGCCACACTCCACCAGCTGACCTAGTGCATGATGGCGGACGTTTTCGAGCTTGTAGCCTCTCGACTGTCAAGAGTTTTCAAACCGCTTATAAAACCTTGACTTAGCTTAACGACTGCAGTTTTGGCAACAGCGAAGACCTATAGTTTAACGTGCCCTGCGAAACACGGAGAAGCTCAGAAAAATATTCCGCTAGGCGGTCATCTAGGTACTGACTACGACCGACGTTACTAGGTCCTGAAGTGCAAATTCTAAACGAGTGAAGTGATAATTTGCAACACATTCATTTAGCACTTTCAGTGTTAAATAATATAATTGTAGGGAAAATATAAACAGAAACCTTCACTAAGGTTTAATTTGAGCGTATGCATGATATCTTCATTGTGGGCGTCGGCGTACGTACCCTCTTATTCATGGTAGGTATACATTAAAATGTACACGTCTGTACACAAACATGAACTATGTGACGTCAAAATCGGCGTCAGTATGTTACCACACACAATGCAAAATAACAGGTAGTGCGTGTGGCAACACAACTTACGTTTAGTTTTTACTAGACAGTTTTATTACTACTGAACCCAGGACTAGGGTTGCCACCTGTCTTTTCTTGATTTAGGGGTTACCAGCTCAAAAAATACGGTTTTCGGTTTTTTTTTACGGGACACTAATTAATTAGGGCTAGAAGTGCTATGAGTGCAAAATAGAACGCAGCCACCGTTCCCCCCCAATGGGTGCCAAACCGTGCCAAATTTAAACAGCCACGCACAGCACAATAGATGGAATGTAGGTTTTTTTGTTTTGTTTACCCCATATTTTATTTTGGTAAGTATGGGTTTCCTATTTTGTTAAGGCCTCAAAAACGGAGTAATCCGTAAAATACGGGGTCTGGCAAGCCCACCCATGACTAAAAAATTTTTTATGAGTTCTACTGCACCTTTATAAGTCTCAGTTAAAAATAAAACTTGTGTAAGGCCTCCTTTGATCTTTTGATTTGATTTATTTTTAGCGTCAGTATCCTTATACGGCGCGGCCTACCGACACCGATAGTGATTTAGGCCATAGTCCACGCGGGCCTAGTGCGGATCGTAGACTTCACAAATGTCTTTTTAGGGTCCGTACCCGAAGGGGTGCCAACGGAACCCTATTACTAAGACTACGCTGTCTGTCTGTCCGACCATTAAGAGGCTCTATCTTTTAGACCGAAATAGGTAGCATACTGAAAATTTTAACTTAATATGTGTTATAATGGGGGATTATCTAACAAATAATATAAAGTTAAAATTTAAATTCCCTATACAAGAAACACATTTTCGTTGTTTTTAACATGCTCTATCGTAACAGTAATACATAAAAACTTTAAAATTTGCAGTGGAAAATAGTGTGAACTAAAGTATAGCAACAAATAATAAAAACCGGCCAAGTGTGAGACGGGCCCAAGCAATTACTGTTTCAAATTATCGGTATAGCGCAATCTAGCTTATCATTAAGAGAAGCAGTAACACATTAAGGCTTGGTGAGTACTTGGATGGGTGACCGCTTAGCGGGACACTTTTTTGTTTGTGTTTGTAAACTACGTACGGAACACTCGGTGCGCGAGTCCAACTCGCACTTGGCCGATTTTTTATTGATATATTCAAATTTCCTCACGATGTTTTCCTTGACTGTTAAAAAATTCAATAAAAAAATAATAATTTAATATAAAGCCATTACCAGAATATTGATAAAAAATGAATTAAAATTTTAGTTGTGTGGCTTAAGATATATATTTATTAGCTATAGTGTTTAGTCCTGCTTTAAAGTGTAATGTACATAAGTGTAGCTGTGAATACTACACGAGTGTAAATTAAACCGTAACCAGTGTCACATCTGAATTATGTATACGTCACTTGTCGTATGCGCACATATGCCAGAGACACTCAAGTAAAACCCTATAATCAGGCTCTATGTACTATGTACTGAAGATCACCTAAGTACATACGAAGGTCTGATTGTTACTTATCGATACGTTTATTGATCGACATTGTTACCGAATTGTTTAGTAAACCTACAATTATACTTGTACAGACTCAATTATTAAACCTTGTGGATGTCATTTTGTTAACAAGGTAAGTTGCTACCACAGCAGAAACATTAATTACCTTCATACCGTCTGTCATCTCCTTTGGTAAATCGACAACGTCGAGATAGCCGTGGCGCCGTGACAAAATGTAAGAATGGCTGGATAGAACAGCAGCCAACTAGCCATATGTGACGACATGCGATTTTGTGGCCCGCGCCGCATACCTAGCAATCCTTTATGCGTAAATGACTATTTAAGCACTGTAAGCGCGATGGGTTTGTATACCATGCATAATCACAGTATTTGCAGTATTGCAAAATTTAGTATTAGTACCTAATAGCACAGTATGACCACTTTCCGCCGCTCTCTTCGAGTCGACCAGCCGCTGCAGCGCTGTGACGATCGCACGCAGGCATAGAACACGCACCGCATATGTACCCCTGTTGTGGAGACGAAGCGCAGTGACTAAGGCAATAAGTGGATTGTTTGCTTGTTCGTCACCAAAAAGAATAGGCTATCCAACGACAAAGCTCGATCACTTTAGTATTACAAAGCTACAAGTAATTAACTAGTTCAAACGATTTTAATTTCAAAGAAATTTAGGTAAAAAAAAAAAAATCAAATTTCTATGTATTTTATTATGTCTACGATTAGCATAGTTAATGTTTGGCAGTGTAACTAATAATACATTTGCAAGAAATTTGCGAATACATATATGGCACAAAGCGAGGATTCTAGCATGGCATAAGGTGGGATACTGTGCAGTCTTCGTCTCAGCCGAAAAAGGTCTAATGCTGAACGAAGGCCTTACCCATATGTGTCCATATAACGGTCTTGAGCCAACCAAACAATTTCCTATGGCTCTAACCAGATTATTCTTTTCAGTTTCGGTGGTTTTAAAAAATGTAATTTAAAGTATGTTTTGCGAAGTATAAGCTACCAAAGTTGTCCCTCCAGCCTCGTTACTTTTCAACCATGTGTTGTAACAATCTGAGGAAGATATTAATTACAGAGCTTTATAATGTATATTGACGGAAAAGTTTTTCAAATATCTGTAATGCGGATCCCTAAGGTGTACGACATTCCCATGAACGCTTGGGTTGTGGAATGAGCTCCCTGCCAAGTTTTTCTCCAAGGACTACAGTATGGAGTTCTTCAAGAAAGAAGTTATTATATTTCTGAAGAGTCCGCAACGAGCGAGTGATATCCCTAGTGTTGCAAGCGTCCATAGACTACGGTGACCGCTTACCATCAGGCGGATTGTAGGCTTGTTTGCCACCTTAGTGCTATTAAAAAAAAAACGGGTTGCACTCCGAGAGTGCCGGCAGAAATGAAAACCTTTACACACTATTCGCGCTTAACATTCAAATATGTGACAAGACATGTCTGGACCCATTGTATATTTTTGAGCTATATTAAACGTAATATATTACTATGCCACTACTACTATGGAACTCGCTCTCTATCCTATCACACGTCTCTAACTCCTCTGTAACTTTCGACTACATATTTTTTTTGACACACAAAACTAACCTAACATAATAAATAAAGATTGTTTATTTATTTTCTTCGTAATCCGCACTTTCATTATTATAAATAATAATGTTTGTTTATTTACATTTTTGACGTAGTATATTTGACTTCTCAATCTATCAGAATTAAAACGCGAGTTTCGTCTTACGAATTTTCTATGAATTTTCGATCAGAACACGTGACCTGACGCGAGTTTAACATTTTTTTACCATACCAAAAAAAGTGCACAACGCCACTAAAGAAGTTTTCACTTCAAAAAATGGCAAGTTTTTCTTAACTGTTTTTTTTTATACACATACGCCTTTGTTTAACAGCTTGTAAAATAAATTAGTAGGCAATAAAAAGTAACATTAAAAATACCACTGAATAATATTGTTGTAGTTCAGTACGTTGCTATTTGTCATTGAATTGATAAGTTCTACTTATGCCTATCTATGTCGAACAGTTTCCGGGGCTGCGGGGAACTGTTCGACGCACGTTTAAGTGTATATAAATATAATAAATAGGTAGAGAAGGTTCACTCATGATGTACTCGTTTTTAACCGACTGCAAAAAAGAAGGTTCTCAATTAGTTTGTATTTTTTAAATTGTTTGTTACCTCAGAGCTCTGTCATTTATAAACTGATTTAAAAATGTTTTACATATGTGGTAGAGTGAATACACAGATTTGTTTAATTGTAATTTAGTGAGAATCGGTACATGAAAACCAGAGTTACGTTTGGAAAATGTCTTCAGTTGTATCATTTTAGACAATTAAACGACCTTAAAAAAAAGACCCAGACTGTACCTCTCGACCGGCTACGTAAGTTTCTGCGTGGTGGAGGCACCACTGTTAATGAGATTAACACGACAATATACGATAGAATAAATAGCTCCGCATTTTAATACGTGCAAACTTATATGACGTCTCTAGTTGACAGCTCAACATTCTAAGCTGGGTGCACTGCACTATAGGGGCATTGGCGGTCGACTTTAAGGCGAATAAAACATGTAGCTGAATGTTCTGCCAATAAGTCTGCTTTATATTTTTTTTTAATTAAGTAGTTTATTAACTTCTCTTGAGGCATGTTATAATAATAGGTCTGAAAATCGAAATCGCAAAATTCGCAAAGGTATATATATTTGTATTTGTATCCGTTATCTGGTTTCCATAATACAAGCTTTGCTTAGTTTGGGACCAGATAGCGCTGTGTATAATGTCCAAAAATATTTATTATTATTTCAACAAAACACTGATTAATTCTTTAGCATTTTAAAAATAAATACGCTTTACTATTGTATATAACTATATACTTTATACTATTGTGTGATAATAACGCATTTTGAGAAATGAAATGTTATAGTTCTAAATGTCTAATGTAATGAAGTTTTTGTGAAAAAAAAATGCTTCGGATCTATCTTAAATCCTAAATCGTCTAAATTTGCAAGCTGCTGTTTTAAAATAAACATGCCAAAACATATCCATAAAATTACACACCTAAACACACAAACATTAAAAACCGTTTTTTAGTTTCTTTTACACAAAAACACGCGAAATCCAGAAAAAAATTTAAAGTTTATTTTAGAACTGTACAAAGATGTAATCTATTTGCATCGTCGATAACACGGAACAGATATAGCAAACAATAACAAGAGTTTAATGTTTGTGGTGTACCTGCGTGGCTTACGTGAGTTACGAAGAAATTCGTGGTAAATTACCGCGTTGATGGAAGTACAGTTGGGGATATAACTGTATTGAAAAAGGAGATGGGTAGGGTCAATGTCATATCGCCCCCATATAGATTATCATAATCATATTTTATTTAAGTATTTATTTAATCTATTTAAATTTCAAGACAGAAAATTTATACCAATAAGGTGGCAAACAAGTTTACGGTCCGCCTGATGGTCAGCGGTCACGGTGGCCTGTGGACTCGCTTGTTTTTTAAATTATGATAATTAATAATTGTACAAAAAAGTTTTATCCTTAATTATAAAAAAAAGCAAGCTGTAGCTGTAGTTCGTTTAAGTTCGGATATAGTTATTCCCGCTGGATCTTTTGAATTTTTTGGGATAAAAGCTTCCTCGGGACTAAAACTATTACCATACCATATTTCATTTAAATCGATTGAGCCGTTTAAATGCGAAAAGGTAACATATATACAGTCAGAGTTACTTCGACTTTGTAATATTAGTGTAGATTACATTATAGGATTTCAATCTTGATTGCCATAGAATTTTACCATTGAAATAGGCTTCAAGAGTTATCGCGCAAGTGTGTGACAATAGGCATTTCTTCAAGGTGTCAAATAAGTATAATCTTTCAAGAGGTCTCGGTAAAAACAGGTTTTCATGGAGTGTTTAATTTTGTTAACTTCTTACGACATGCGGTATACGGACCCTTCGAAATAACTCAAATTCCTGTTTATTTTATTTTGTTTACCATCTATTAGAAACCTGTTCTTTCACTTTTTCCTGTACAACTTTTGTTGATTGTTTTTCCTGTACAATTTCGTTGCCTGATGCTTGCCTAGATACTGAATTTGGTTATTTTTAGGGTTCCGCACCTCAAAAGGAAAAAGGGAACCTTTATAGGATCACTTGGTTGTACATCATTCTGTCTGCCTTTTCCGACTTTTGTTCTGAACTGTACAATAGTAGAGATCATTGCGAATTTATTTCAACCTATATCTCGAATCAGATTATATATAACAGCAAGGGAAATATATTACTGTTTTAGGTTTTTGTAGCAATCATTTTAAAGTAATTTTATAGTATTTGACAAACGAAGGAATTGATATCTTTAAGTGATTCGTGTGTTGAATTTGTTATGAGTTTGGTTTACTTTGTAGATATCATGTACATGACATGTAAGTACATTATATGTACATTCTTCTTGGTGGTCCCAATAAAACTACACTAGGGGGAACAAGGGCGAATCCAGAACAAAAGTTAAGGGGGGGGCGATCATAACAGCTGAAGGTATTTTTTGAAATTTGAATCTGCAAACGTAAGGTACACAATCGACCCAGCTCGTGAAGTTTTTGAATAATTAAATATACAAACCCAAGTCACCCCAAGTATTTTTTATATGTATGTCCTCGGCCGTCTTTAGGGGGGGCGATCGCCCGCTGGATCCGCCTCTGAGGGGGAACGTATATAAATCGTAATTAAGTTACCTACTGGTATTTACCAGTGTTATAAGTTAGGTAGGTACCTATATAAAAATATGTTGGTGTTGTCAAAAAATAGTTGCCTTTCCTGTTATTTATGTACTGAACGCTGCCGAAACTATAACAAATTTTACGAACCGATCGATATTTCTATTGCATTAATGAAATATAAGATTTCATTTCATTAAACAAATATATATTTAAGGCTATGGAATACCCTAGAAAAAGTGTGCCATTTGTACTAGTGTACAAAGACATATTAGCTTATTGAAGCATACAAACAGAAAGTTCCACGTACGATAGGCGCTAGCACGTGACAGCACGTTGAAAATCTCGTTTTTTTTCGGTCATCGGTATAAAATTGAAATATTTATTTAAAACTATGAAATCATAATCAATAAAATAAGAACCAACAGAATATCACTCTTAGTTTCCTAAATAAATTGAATCACAGCCTAAAAACACTCTATGACAGAATTATTTATTATCTTAATGTTTTAACAGCCAGATTATTACAATATTAGAAAATCGACTTAATTAAGGTTTGAACTATAACTTATATTTTTTTCTTGTCAAAAAGTGTACTCATGACTTTATCAAAATTAATCAAATTCTTGCAAACTTAACTCGTTTTGGTTTGTCCTCCATACCTTAAAAGAATATAAGAATAAATATAAAAGCAAGTACCTAATCTCGGTTAGTATGACTTCACGTTTAACTTGTCGTTGGTCTTAATTTAGGACCACCTAAATTGCGACTCATTTTTATTGCGTTGCTAATCCAGGTACCAAAGTACCTATACCATTTGCAATTCACAGTCGATACTCGCTAGCGGGTGTAGAGTTACATTTCTTATGTAAACTTTTATATAGGGCATGAATATCGGAATCTCAGAATATCGAAATCCCGGAATTTCGGACCGTTAAGTCCGATATTATAATTCCGATACTGAGTAGTCCAATATCGGAATTAGACAAATATTCTGTTTAAATTTCAAAATAAGACGTAAACGGTGCCAGCCGGGGCGCTCCGTTGTGCGGGCGATTTGATGTCGTCTCAATACCTTCTAAATAGTTACAAAATGCTATTACAGCTTTCGTACTTTCTTCCATTAAAGTCCTACCAACTATCACAGCACCCAGTACACTATCCACGAACAGGCACGTTGCTCAAAAAAAAATCTTTAGGGGGCCCCGAGTCCCCGAAATCATAGTAAAACTATAAAATATAAGGGCTCAGCGCCGCAGACACTTAATATTTGGGGGCACGAGCACCCTCAGGCACCATAGAGTCGGCGCTACTGCTAACAAAGGGCAAGGACGAGAGTATTAAAAGGCAAATCTACACTTCGTACAACGTCGCCTCACCTTATTCGCCTTTATAATTTCAAAAGGCGACAAATTTTTCAAACCAATGAGTAAAAAAGTATATTATGCGTATGCATGTCCTAAACCTCAAATATAATGCAAACCCTGTATGCACTGGAGCTTTCATAGAAACAAAGACTATGTTGAGGTAGTTTCATAACTTTCCAATTAATGTAACTACCCAACCACTACAAGGTGTGATACGACTTTTGGCCAAGAATTTGAGAAAATCTGAAAAAATAGGAAGGCCTTGCCTGTGGACGCCAATTTTTACTTTTTTAAAATTATCATAGCTTATTAAATTGTACGCGACAAAAACGGAGGGATTAGTGTATATATAAAATGTCTGAATTGACAACCTTCCGATATTACATGTCCTACTTTTATAGCGCCTCTACATGCTACTGGGAACGAGGAACTTTTCAACAACACGCTACCAAGTATCAACTGCGCAAACTTACATTGTGTAAACTGTTTAACTACGAAAACGCACGAGCTATTTATATTATTAATTATATTAAGAGCTGCCTCACTACTCAGTTTTCCATAAAAATATTGTTCATCTATTATTTTTGATCGGTATAAATTTTTCAGTTATTTAATTTAATGACTTAATCTGTCAATGAAAATCATACATAGCTTCCATGTGGCTATTTTTTCATATAACCTAATCAATCAATTTCTGCTTTATTATGTAGCTAAACGTATCACATATAATCTTAAAAGTATTTTTTGTACACCACTAAGGTGACAAACATGTTTACGGCCCGCCTGATGGTAAGCGGTCACACCGGGTATCATTCGCGCGTGCCGACCCTTTAAATATCCAATAACTTCTTTCTTGAAGAACCCCATTTTGTAGTCCTTAGAGAAAACCTTGGCAGGAAGCTCATTCCACAACCCAAGCGTGCGCGGTGATGCGTCTCTCAAACCGCACTATACGCGACCATGTCGGTTCTAAAGTGTGAGAATGAATTTCCTGCCGATGGCGAGCGGTGCGGTGGTAGAAAGTAGCCGTGGGCATCATTTCGAACAATACCTCAGAGCACATCCCATTTTATAAGCGGTACAACACACACAGGGAGGCAAGTCTCTTCTCAGACTTAAGGGCTCTTACGGCAAGTGAGTTTGGGATCGTCGACAATTCTCACAGCTCGTCGTTGAACAGAGTTAAAAGGGCCAAGCTGGTATCCGGGTGCACCCGCCCAGAGATGGCAGCAGTACTCCATACGGGCCCGAACTTGCATCTTGTAAAGCAGCAACCTCTGCCCCGACGTGAAGTACTGCTTCGCTCTGTATGGTACACCAAGTTTTTTGGACGCCAGCTTCGCCTCGCTTGCAAATGATCTCGGAACTGAACATCACTGGAGTTTTCAACACCAAGGATCCTAATGCTCTTGGAGATTTAGAGGGGAATGGACTAAATTTGTAGGACTACAGTGAATGGGGTTTTCTTAGCGGTTAAGACGTAGACTTGTGTTTTTGTAGGGTTGAATCGGACCAAGTTTTGACAGAGCTGACGGTCTCGATTTGACACACAAGGTCTCCGCGGTTTTCCTCCACAACGGAACAAGGGTTGTTCGCACGACCCGTGTAATAAGCTTCTCCAGTACTTTCACCTGCATAGCAATGAATATTGAATTTGTCCAACATGTCATTGATATGCAGTAGAAGACAGCACAGAGCCTTGGGTACACTAGCAATAATGTCCATGCTATCAGAGCAACTACAGTCAACTAGGGCTCGTATGCGTCTGCCGGACAAAAAGCTAGCCACCAATTTGCACAAACCCTCGGGCACTCGTTAAGATGGCAACTTCGATAGGCTACATTCCAATGCCTCCCCCTTAAAGGCCTCCCCCTTACATAAGCAATATATCTCCAACTGCATTATAATAATAATTCATTTTCAGATTTTCGCCGTTGTGTTAACGTTCAGCTTAGCCTAAACTTAACGCGATCATGCTTGTACTGCTGCATTGTATTTATTAATTTTTTGTTGTTGTTGCAGGAATACAGCACGCAATAGGGGGCCTAGCATCCAAGCCAGAACGTGATCTTCTCATGCAAGACTTCATGACTGTGGAGACAACGAACTTTCCACACGAGGGTTCGAACCACACCCCGGCGCATCATTATTCCGAGTTCAAATTCAAGACGTACGCGCCCATCGCATTTAGATACTTCCGAGATCTATTCGGAATACAGCCGGATGATTTTCTAGTAAGTTTTAGTCTTCAATGATAGAAATATTTTTTTCAGAATACAACTGGACGATTTCTTTAGGGCTTACTAAAACATCAGACAGACGAACAAATTAATTATTTTGCTACTAAGGTAGCACACAAGTATACGAAACGCCTGATGTTGAAAATTTTCAAAAGAATACTTGTTATTGTGGAAGATTTGGTAACGAGTAAAAAAAGGTTATTATATTCGTCCAAGAAACATGTTTTCAATGTGTTTTGTCGTCAAAATACATACGTGCTTCAAACTTGAATTTATTTTAGAGTTAAACAAATAATATCAAACAACAGGTAAAGTGTAAGTCGAGCTCCCGCTGACGGCATCATCATTGTTTTAAAGAATAATTACTTTGTCATAGTTTTTTTTCGCTTAATAAATTATTTCCTACTGCCCCCCGGTCCGCGTTGCTTGCCGCCCAAATCGCTCGGATGGAAAACCAGCATAGGGGTAACACAATTAGAGTAACTGTTATCGTCATGTGTTTTGATTTAATGTTCCGTATTTTATATACAAAAAGTTATTTAATGGTAACAATTCAAATCATTAACCACTTTGGTCACATATTATATCCTATTAGTACAAGATCAAAAAACAAATTAGTTTAATAAATCAAAATCAGTTACAACAACATAACTGATTATATTGAGTCATAGCATAGATAGTGTAGTAAACATAATTATATGATAAGAATACTAATGAGTTTCCTAGTTAATTGATTATCTTATGCATTTGAAGGCTTTGAAATCTTAATTAGTATAACCATTGAATTGTAATTCATCTATCATATTAATATCATACTATTGCCAAATACGTTGACAGTAAGATGAGTTTTTCTTCGATGACACCTACCTTTAGAGCGCTTGATATATCAAGGATGACTGATTGGATTAAATTAAAACTTTCACCTAACAAGTCCACATACATCCAGAGTTGCTAAAAAAGGGTACGCGTCACTTGTGTGAAACCGCGGGGCACAGTTTATAGACGCGTGTATCCATATCTATATCTATCTACATATATCTTACATTTAAAACTTGTAAGTTTTGTATGTTTGAACGTGGTACTCAAAAACTACCAGTCCAGTTTGAAAACAGCACATTGTGTGTGATACAAGACACAAAGGCAAACAGGTTAATGCGAACGAGTTGATTTTTCAAATTACACTTCATTCGCATTTGAGTTTTTTCTACAAAATTTAGGTTTTGTGATGAGCAGGGAGATAGTTTTCCAACAAGATATTTTAACAATGCCACATAGATTCTCAACTTTTTTTTTCTGAACGGACTATGCAGTTGGCTGATGCAGCCATTAATGCTCCACCGGGCTTTTGGGACGAGACTGAAGGAATCTCAGCCCATATAGCGCCCAACACTCAAGGGGGGAGTGGGGGGAGCCTCGGTTAGGGTTGTCGCTCTTGGGGAGATTATCAACAAGAGACATACTCGTATCATATAAAGCCACCTTAGTCCAGATACAATGTAACAAATTACAAGCAGTGTCACGCAAAACGCAAGTGGTTCGGAGAGCCCGTCCTTCTCATTATGATGTGTGTGTGTTCAGCCGCTGGCTACCCCTTTCTAAGTATTAAAACCGTGAAGATATACTTACATACAATAGTACATTTAATAGAAAAACAGTATTAACCATAACTGGCTGTATGAACGCACGACAGTATTTGTTAATATTTTAACGGTGTAATTATTCTTTATATAATTTTTTCGCAACTGTTTTAAAATCAGTCGTACAATACACGTACGGGCTGCCATTCCAACCAGCTCCAACAATTTATATCGAGCTAATATCAGTCGAAAATCGTCGTATTAACAGATTTATCGCAATTATAATGAAATATATTGTTTTTAAAAGCAGACAAATTATTTCTATTTACTGCTAGAGGGGGGGAAAAGCAATTGAAATAGATAATAGTAAGAATCAACGCTTACCTAAATGTAATACTTGTGTATACTAATGTTATAAATTGGTTTATAATATTTTTTGGTTAACCTTTAGTGTGTTTCTTACCTAAAACTTAATAGACTTCTCCCTGGCAGAGTTAAAAAGTTGAATGTTTTACAAGGTAGCAAGTTTTTTTTCTCATTTCATAGACAAATCTTTATGCATAACTGAGCTCTACAACTAGCCCGGAATACGAAGTTGGCACCCACACCAAAAAAAAAACACTAAGGGTTGCTGCTCTAGGGGGAGGTTAGTTAGTTAACTGCCTCGAACTCCATGTGATAACCCATTTTATAAATTATTATTTTGATTGCAGATGTCAATGTGCAGTGCTCCTTTACGAGAACTAAGCAACCCGGGAGCATCAGGCAGTATATTCTACCTAACTAAAGATGACGAGTTCATCATAAAGACTGTTCAACACAAGGAAGGGGAGTTTTTACAGAAACTGCTGCCCGGATACTACTTAAACCTCGATCAGGTGAGGAGCATTATATCTTACTACTTATTCTGACCGTGTTTCTAGTCCGTTCTTCTGCGTTGTTGCTCTTAGCCATTGAGCGTCCCCATTTAAGGGTTACAGGCCTCTCTTGGGTGGAAGATTTAGTTTTTTGACATCGGAACTTACTCGCAGGTTACATTCCATACTAGCGACGATTGCCTTAGTGACTACGGCTGCGCAGACGTCAGTATCTTCTGAGCTAAAGCAGAGCGTCCACGGGGACGGTGAATAGAATCTACGCCATCCATCCCAATCTTCCGTCTTATAATGCCCTACGCGACGGCATTTAATTGGCCTTGATGAAACGGGTCGTGTGCATGACACTTGAGTTCGCCAAGAGCCGCATCCACTCAGATGAAATATCCATCCGGATGTGTAGTCAGTAGAAGATCATGTAAGGAGAACGTATTTTCCTCTGTATCTGGTATTCTCGTTAGAGTTGTTTGAGAGAATCTATAGGTCAGAGCAAATTCGAGAGCAGATATCCCTGAATAGTTATTGGTCCGATGGGGCGCCTTAAAGTCTTCCAAAATAACTAGTTTTCTATAAGTTATTGCTCTAGAACATGGTCAGTTATCAAATTGAGTTGCCTGAGAGCTAATGCACCGCTATGACACCTGTAAAGGTACGCATAGATACGGGGCTGGCCGCCGTGATGCTCGCGCACCCCTAATATCGACAACTTCCTGTCTTCACAGCTGGCCGTTAAGTCGGGTCTCCCTGACTGCCGCACCAGCTCGCTGCGTCTATACCGAGCAACCGCAGTTAACGAGCACCAGCAATCCTCGCTGTCCAACCAGCGAATCCTCGTGAGCGTTCCTTACTACCAGAAACACAACACTACTGAATGTTAGAGTTATTTGTCCGAGGTCTTCTGTAAGGTACTTTCCCAGCTGGGCTGTTCATTCGATTGTCTGTGCCCTGTCTTTACTGTTCAGGCGACTCAGTAGAGCTGAGTAGGCTGTGCCCTACCTCTACATAAGATCATCTTCATGAGTATATAATATGAAGATCGTAGGTCATCAACAGTAGTCTTGTTATAAGAAACAATATGTGATGTTAAGCAACGTCGGGTGTGGCCCGATAGACCGGTGGGCACAGATTGATTCGCACTGCCAGAATGATACTGGCCAGACCGAGTACAAAATGAAATGTCAACCAATTTTTCGTACTGACCTGTGAGTCATTTCTTAATGGGTTCCAGATAGTTCAATTTTTGAAACTAATTTCCAGAATGTACTGGAACTTTTTATTAAAGGGAGTTGTAAATACTGTTACTTAGTTTTCTCACCAAAATGTAATGTAATAATAAAATTTATTATTTCTTTTTCTACAGAACCCCCGCACTTTATTGCCGAAATTCTTCGGTCTATATTGTTACCAGTGTAACAGTAAAAACGTTCGACTGGTAGCTATGAACAACATACTGCCGTCATCCGTCAAACTGCATCAGAAGTACGACCTTAAGGGGTCCACGTACAAACGTAAGGTAAGTCTCTAATTATTGTGAAAATAAAACTATTTATTACTCTTTGTATTGATTATAAATAAATATACTTTTTTATACAAAACCAAGAAATACAAAATGAATCTAGGGTTTAGAGAATTAGGTGGTGCTTAATGCAATAAGAGGATAAAATTATCCGTATTAATTCAAATAAGAATATTCAAGTTAAATACATATTATTATACATATATTATACATACATATATATATACAGAGACTATTCAATGCAATTATTATTCAAAGAACACTATACAAATATATTAGATAGGTAATCTCATTTTTTGTTATGAAAAGATACATGTTTAAATAGCTGTTATAATAACCTATGTGTACAAAGTAGGTTCCTACAAAATAAAGTTGTAAAGTCAAAGGCAATATATATAAAATACGCAAATTAACCTCACTCGAGACGCATTTAACTTTGGTAAGCCCTGTATCTGGAGTACGGATTTCTAATTATTGTCAACAATATTACACTTATTTTGATCGAAATTGACATTATCACCTTGTTTTTTAGCAAAAATTTCACAAATACTAACACTATTAACCTTAATTAGGCCTAAATAAACACTGCGGGTCAATTTTATTATGTAACTCTGCGTTTGCTATGTGTCAACGTATAATACGCATTAAAATAATTACAATTTTTAATTGTTAAATGTAAGTTAAAAACATAGTCAAATGCGATAGTTTGTCGGAATGCATATATTTATAAGCTTACAAATTAAGAACAAAATTATACTCAATAATTTTTCACTCTTGTCAGGGTTCGAGTTGTACGTAAAACGTGGGCCTTAAATATCTGTCGGATTGACAGCGAGATCTAAAGAAATGTGCTAAAATATGTAGTTTAGGTAACTTCTTAAGGGCCTAATTTCCGTCTTCTACATTCTTATGGAATTATTAAAAATGTAAAATGAAAATATCTGATTGACAGGCAGGTAAAACGGAAAGACAAAAGAGCTCGCCCACTTACAAAGACCTAGATTTCATGGAACACCACACGGAAGGTATATTTCTAGAGGCTGACACTTACAACGCTTTGATAAAGACCATGCAAAGGGACTGCCGAGTGCTGGAGAGTTTCAAGGTGAGTTTTGTTTTTTGTTGTTAAAAAACAACTAAATCAATCTATACATTGTATTGATAACAACCGCCCTTATCAAGCATTTCAGCGCTTTATTCTAACACAAGGCGGTTAAATTGTAATGATATTAAGTAAAACATTTCAGCGCTTTATTCTGACACAAGGCGGTTAAATTGTAATGTTATTAAGTAAAACATTTCAGCGCTTTATTCTGACACAAGGTGGTTAAATTGTAATGTTATTAAGTAAAACATTTCAGCGCTTTATTCTGACACAAGGCGGTTAAATTGTAATGTTATTAAGTAAAACATTTCAGCGCTTTATTCTGACACAAGGCGGTTAAATTGTTATGTTATTAAGTAAAACATTTCAGCGCTTTATTCTGACACAATCGGTTAAATTGTTATGTTATTAAGTAAAACATTTCAGCGCTTTATTCTGACACAAGGCGGTTAAATTGTAATGTTATTAAGTAAAACATTTCAGCGCTTTATTCTGACACAAGGTGGTTAAATTGTAATGTTATTAAGTAAAACATTTCAGCGCTTTATTCTGACACAAGGCGGTTAAATTGTAATGTTATTAAGTAAAACACTAAGTTTTTTTGAAAAAGCTTTTGTTTTTTCGGATGTCGGGTTCATCGAGATTCATTAATCATTTGGAAATATTAATTTTACTAGGTGTGGCCCCTTCCTCTTGTCACCTATAGAAAAGGCTACTTAATCTATGTTAAGGTAAATGAAATCAGATTTTTTCATATAAGTTATATTACAGATTATGGACTACTCTTTGCTAGTCGGTATTCACAACCTCGACGAAGCTCAAAGAGAGAAGACAGAAGCTCGGAAAAGAACAGACTCTGGCGCTAGCGATGGAGAGGATGACGGTGAGGCAAAGAAATCTGGATTAAACCGTACTAGGTAAGGATCGCCATATGGTGCAGAAAAATAAGTTATGTTAAACGCCCGTAAATAATTAAGTTTCTTACTTTGTATTCTGACAAAAAATTGAATTAAAAAAAATAGACTGGTGTTTTTTCTGATTAGATTCTCAACAAATAATAGCTTAGCTGATATTCATTAAAACCAAAAACGCATAGCTCCTAATTAATTGGTATTCTTTTTATTCAAACTACGAAGCAAAATTCAGGGAACTTTGGTGACTAAGGCTTAATTTTGCCTTAGCATATTTTTTAGGGCTAACCCTAAAAGTGACCTACAGGTTACACTTTGATGTAGTTTAGAGTGTTTGGATACAATAGAATATTGGTTTATCTACTCATAAAAGACTACATAATATAAAATGTAAGTAAATAATATTTTGTTGTAGAAGGTATATGTTTAGTAATAGTTAAAGGAAGCATATTTATTTCTGATTAAACTTGACTAGGGTCGCCATATAGTGCTTTTTCAAATGCTTTTTTTAAATAGACAAGGGGTAAACTTTTCTTTTGTATTTTAGAACCTCAAAATTTTGATATATTTTGAGGTTCTAAAATACAAAAGAATAGCTTTGTTTTCTTTAAAAACGTTATAACTAAGTGTTGATTGAAGTATATAATTATAGAAGGTAAGATTATGGTGAGGTGTTAATGGGTACATCTCCCGTCTGGCTAGGTTGTATGCCTGGGGATCGCCTTAGTCCACTTTTTGTTCGTTTCAGATCTTATATAATAACACATACTGACGTACCGAAGCGTGCCGTCAGCCTTACTTGTAGCACGATGTTGCCTGCTACTAGTTTAAATATGAAATAAATCTTAGTAGGTAAGGTTCGCCATATGGCGTAGTAAGATTAGGGTCTTTAAAGTAGATAAAAGTTATATTCTTATTTAAATGATTCAATCACAATTATGTAATAGAGATAAAAATAGTGTTGTACTTCGTTCATCATAACGATAGTAAGAACGCACTTTCATTGTTTTTTTTTTGTCTTGTGTATTTAGAAAATGCATATTTAAGTTGTTAAGGTTCACATAATACGTAGTTCAGGTGTTGAGATGTAACAAACTGGATTTTATATATACAAATATTTTATGTTCATATCTTGTATTATTGTATATTTTTTTATTATGTATCAATATTTACACCGTCGTTATATAAACGAATCGTCAGTGTATGTATGTGTTAGATAGTGCGTATCTGAAGTGACGACATTAGATATGTGAGAACACGCAGAAACACTATAGAATGTCATTTATAATAATAAAGAGGTAAGATTTGCTAGTTTGTATGTAGTAAAGCTGCACTATCCCCAAATATAATCTTCGTTCGTTCAGAATGTAATGACGACGACACAAACGACCTTTTGGAACTGAGGCGTGCCCGCCCGCTAGTCGTGGCTTCGGCATACTTGCGTCATATTTTGATTAATTGATATGAGTGATTGTACAAATAAATGAACTTCGATAACAGAACTCTATCACTATCTAGAACTGCTATTTTCAATTCACTTCGATAAGGTTCCGTCGTTTTTGAACGCGCGCGGATTATACCATCAGCTTTATTTTGTTTTGATTATAATAAGTTTTGAATTCGAAATGCCAATATTTGTGTTGTCTAGCCAGTCGAACATTTTGTCGCGGTGCTATGACTTACTGTATGAAATGGATACTGTTTTGATAAACATGCTTTATTGACTTAATTATTGGCGCAGAGACAGCTGAAGAGATTGAGAGTTCCCATAAGAATAGTTTTTCTGTAGGAAAAACCGCGAAGCACATTTACTTTTCTATATACACAATCTAATGGATACAAACACTGCTGACTCATATAATTTCCTTGTTGGTGGTCATGGTGGTGGTATTTTTTGTTTTATATCTTTCAGATCGGATGAAGGAAGGGAGGATTTCAATACTCAAGTGAAAAGATCTCAGTATGAATTGTTATTTATATGTGAATGTCTAATAATATCTATATATAGTAAGGCGCAGAGTATAGGCATAATCATGTAGATAAATTTTGTTTATATTTTATTGCAAAAAATCACTTGAAGGTTTGAAAAATATATATGAATGTTACAAAGCTAAGTTTTGCCTTAGGCATTAGCTTATTGGGTTATTTTTACTTTTTGCAATTTAGGTCTAAAAACAAACTCAAATCGACCATTGTTCCAAGGCTAGTACAGTTTTGAAATCATTAATACATTCTTCTCCTTATTTAATAAAATTTGTTATCTTTTAACACAAAATTAAAATATTACTAAATTCTTGAGAAAAAAGGTTTAAGATATAATTTGAATTAAAATACTTATAGGGTGCGAAATACTTAACGGGTACAAAAAAAAATCATCTCACAACGTAAGACTTGTAATGATTTGTTATTATTTTTATATGGAAAACGTTAGTATTACCAAATTCAGATTTTTGTCTATACTCAAGGCCTTAATCTGTTCACAGTATCTCTTCTGTTATACACATAACACTGTTTCTGACTATATACTTATATGCTGTCTTCTTTGGGGTGTATTTATATATGGTTAAGGGGTTTGTAATAAAAATATCAATTCTAAACCTTATTTAATAAAAAATCCTAACAATATCTTCAGGGTCCTTTAAATCTGTGTTACACTTTTGGTGGGGACGACACGTCTTTAAGATTGGTCGGTCAAATATTTATTTTAAAAACTAGCTGTTGTATAAAGTTTATTAAAAAAATATGGCTAAGCAGGCAAGTGCATTATACTTTTTAAAATCATTCTTGCGGTTATTTAAACTCTTTATTAAACCGCAATATATTACATAACGTATATGTCAGATCTGCCTTTTTTTTCCCGCTTTCTGATTTTTTTCTTTTTGCTCGGCTCCTAAGGGTCGTAGCGTGATCTTTTATATCCTATTGACTATTATCCTAAATCATATTGCTCAAAAATTAGGCTATCAAATGCAAAAATAAATTTTTAAATCAAACTAGTATTAGTATTATTTAGTATCATATTATTATAGATAAAAAGTTTTCAACATTGGGATCGACTAAATGTATATATTTTGAGATTATATTATTATCTGTCCTAATGTTTAAAGTAGTAGATTGTATCACAAGGGAGCAAAATCATATTTTTATGAGTCGCCCGAACTTAAAATATTTTGCAACCGAATGATAAGCTCTACTATTCATTCATCTCTATGAGAAAAATACATAGAAATCACTTTTAAATACAACTCGTGGAAAATGGAATGTTATTCTAAAAAGTACAAATTAACAATTTACCTTTTTCAAGTACAAGGACGTAGTTTATTTATTTTTACACACAGACGGCGAGCGCCACCTGTTAACCAGCCAGTATCTTTTTTTTTTTTTTTAAATAAACACACAACTCCTATATTTCATTACACATGGCATGGTACGTAGCATTTTATTGTAATTTTCTTTTTGAGAATAGAATATAACTTTATATAATGTATATTTCAGTTTATGTCTTAAAAACTACATGCTTATTAACTTTATTAAGGGCACCTGGGGCAGCTGCTTAGTAAAAACTGTGTGTAGGGAAGGACTTGTGTGCTTCTAGTACCTACATAATTTTATTGCATAAAGTGGCCTTTGCACTTTGCCGTCCCTCTACAATTCCTTGTGCCAAAAATAATGCTCTGTTACAAACAAAAAAATAAAAATAGTCACAAATTGTTCTATTTACAAACAAAGTAAGGCACAGAATAGGATTTCACACAAGAGTTTACATAAATAAACTGAAGAGGGTGTCTTATCTCCGTTGAAACTTGTTTTGAAATGACCCTCTTCTTATTTTTAAATGTGTATGTTTACTAATTTGATATTGTATTTCTGTACTAACTGAAGCATGTCATTTGTACATACTTTTGTTACTTGCATGATTATAGAATAAGAACTACATACTTTTGCTGGAAGTACATACATTATCTTACTATCCAGTGGCTAGATCATACGTCTGGATCGGAATGCATCATCACACCATCTTCGCCGAGAGTAGTTATTTGATTAATTTTTAATCTACAAGTTTTCTAATAAAAGCAAACTAAAGTCTGCTATCGGCGCGGGATTCCTACTACTCCTCCTTAATTATTGTAAGGAAGTTTATTAAATTTAACTTGGCTTATCAAGATTAAACATGCATTAGATTTAAAGTGAGTTTCTATATCATCATGTTTTTTTGATTTTAAAGGTTGTACTAGTAATAAAATTGTGACAACGGCACAGTCCTAACTACGCTACTGCAACTGTGTACAGCCAAAGATTGGTATACATTTTGTTTGCAAAATCAGTGTTAAAAATATTTCTCATCTACTAAACCTGTAACAAAACAAATAACAGTTTTTGACGTAACTATTGTTTTTTAGCGTTGTTTGTCACCGTCACATTACAACAAAAATCTAGCGCCAACTGTTTTCTTACTCCACAGCATGGGTGGGCGCTTGCTCAATTTCAATCTGAAAATTCATATAAAGATCAAAACAATGGTTATTTAAAAAAAACCCTGCTGGTAAATGTGTGTCCTCGTTAAATTACCACATGTAGTTTATCATATTCTACTTGTTAACGTGTAATACGTGGTTTTCGCCAGCTTAAGGTTTATTTCGTAAAGATTTATATCTGAATGCTGATTTTATAAACAAGTTTATGGAAAAGTGCCAGGAAATACTTTCTAATTACTATTTCTTTTATTTTTTATAACATAAAAAAGAAACTTTACAATTTTCTTAAAAGTTTATTTTGAATCAGTATTTCAAGCAGTCAAGTTATTTAAGGCATTATCAGTCTTTTTAAAAATATACAATATAAAATTAATTTCAGGTCTATAAATCGTCAAAGGCTAGTAGCGCACTCTACGGCGATGGAGAGTATACAGGCGGAGAGCGAACCGATTGATGAGGAGGAAGATGTACCGTATGTACCTATATTGTAAAGTATAAGTTTAAGTCGGAAGTGATACGATACGACGGAACTGCTTAGCACCAGGTGGAACGTAAGCTTGTTTACCACCTTCGTGGTATAAATAAAAAGTTTGTAGTTGTATATAGTATCGATCTATACTAATATTTATGTAAAATGAACACATATTGTAATTTTCATAGCAAAGACGCAATAAAAAGAATGGACATGAACCTGCTACTCTAAGATGCCGCCTTAGTGCTGGCCAGCTCAGCT
This sequence comes from Apoda limacodes, assembly GCA_946406115.1. Taxonomy (NCBI): domain Eukaryota; kingdom Metazoa; phylum Arthropoda; class Insecta; order Lepidoptera; family Limacodidae; genus Apoda; species Apoda limacodes. The sequence continues at coordinate 49,465,720 of OX291540.1, forward strand.
ACTGGAATTACTTTATCCCGATTGTCCGACTCATCCTAACAGGAAGATGAAATTTGTATATCAAGTTTTAAGAGTTCAGTAGCCAAACAGTGGAACCCTTAGAGTGTCGCCGTTTCCTTTCGTCCAACTGTCCGTATATCATTGAGATTTTATTCTGAATCTACTAAGATTACAGTAATGAAATTTGAAACACATTATAAATAATTATACCCGCCATAAATGACTTCTACTAACCAATGTATTAACATTTTAGGTAATCTATATGTAAAATAGGGATTTAAAAAAAATTATTAGTACATCGAGTGGGATATCGTCATAGCGTCGAAATATATAGTATATACTATAACCACAGCCTAAACAATAATTTCATTTATACAGTTTGTCATCGCTGTTGATAATTCTGACAAGTCGTGATAGTTATGGTGCCGTGACAAAATGTATGACTGGCTGTATAGCATCCGAGTAGCCATATGTGACGACATAGCGTAGTCGGTTGCACTTGCCCTCTCACGCGCACCACACCTTATCATTGCTCTAAATAGACGCCTTCGATTACCAACTGTATGAACGAAATGATTGTTTAGGCTGTGGTATAACATTGTATATTTATATTCGTTGATTCCAGTCCTGGCGGTATTCCGGCGCGGAACGCCCGCGGAGAGCGTCTTCTGATTTTCATGGGTATCATCGATATACTCCAGTCGTATCGGCTCCGGAAGAAACTAGAGCACACATGGAAGAGTATGATACACGACGGGGTCAGTTGAATATACATATATACAAATTTTCCCGCGGCCTCGCCTGCTCGAAACTCGGTTATCGCTGTAGGGTTCTCTACCCAAAATCAAGTCGCCTCGCAAGTTAAGGAATGATTGGTCATTTCCCTTCATCGCTATATCTATTTATCATCTATCTACATTTTCATATATATGTTCGGAGCGAAGCTATCCATGTGATAATAAATAGATTAATTTGATGCTCCGTTATGTTAACTTATATATTATTAAGGATCATTTTTCAATGCTGGGTGTTGCCAGCGAAATATTTTTATTGAATGGTATTCAGTCAAAGTCTCATCCGATTATTTTTTTTTGCATTCTAAAAGCGTATAACCAAATATACAAAAGACGAACTCGCTACGATTTAAAAACAGATAGTTTTTCTATGTGGTGATATAATACACTTGACCGTTTCTGTTTCTAGGACACTGTATCAGTTCACCGTCCGAGATTTTACGCCCAAAGGTTTCTAGATTTCATGGGAAAGACAGTCTTCAAGAAAATACCTTCGTGTAAGTATAAACTGCTTAATTTGGTCATAATTATTCATAAAAAAAATGCCACTGGTCATATTATTTGTTCTTAATAAATAAATCTTTTGATTAGCAACTCTTTTTAAATTTTTCGAATTTGATAATTGGCAACACTTCTTTTTTTCGGGATTCGTGTTTTTTCTTATTTATTATTCATTTGTTAAATTAAATCATAAATAATTACAAAATGTAGGTACAGTGGTCAAATAATTCTTACCCATTCAGTCTGTCTTCTTACTTTTCGTTGTAACTTGTTTGTAACCAAGTAATTCGTAAAAGGTAAAAATTACGCTGTGTATGAAATCTTGAACCTACATTTTGAAAAAATGATTTATGTATCCTATTAATTAAATTCTACTCTTAACATACTTTTTACATACATATAAAACTAGGAGTCAACTCTTCAAAAGTTATTTCAAAATTAAATTAGGTACTATGAATAATAAAATAAAAATAACACTCCTTATAACAATTGTGCCATACATAAAGCTAATTTTTTTTATATAAACTATAATATTTAATAAAAAGACAGACCGCATTTACGATCGTCTAAAAATTAATAGAATTTGTCAAAAACGTAATTATTAACAGAGTATTAATTATTTTGATACCTTGCCTACCAGATTTACAGATAACAGAAAGATAAAGATATACATAAAGATATACAAGAAAACAACCCCTTTAACATTTCCAAAGTTTACAAAATCAATAGAAATAATAAATTTAATACCGAGAGATTCCTTACCAGCCTCATACGCCCCCACTGTTGGGGCACGCGGGCCCAGTGTGGATTGCAGACTTCATGTTCGCTCGCTTTTGACGTATGAAGGTTTCCTTTTCCAAAAACAACATAATCTTCTTTTTGTACGTCAGTGGTGTGAACAATTTATGTACTTGAGAAATTAAGAAAAAAACTCATTTGTACACGCCGGGCTCGTACATTTGACCCTTTGGGCACAAGGCGTAACCGAAACCGCTACGGCAACACTGGCTACGTGACAGAACACATTCTATAAATTTAATTTGTATCGATTTTATATATTTACAGATGTTGCAAGTTCGAAATTGCATGATCCTTTTATCACCAACATATTTTATTATAGTGCTATATTATTTATAAAGTATAATTGCATTTTATTCTTTTATTGTTATTCAAAAATAATGCCAGCTATTTGCATGTTGGCCCTAAAAAAAAACCAACATAAAAAAAAATGTATGTTACTAACATAAAAATGTAAAGTGTAGATTTATTCATATACCAACGTTATAATAAAATAAATACTTTTATTTCGATCAGAAATACCTATATGTTTTGTACTAACATTATAAAAATTAAATATGTCGACCAGTGGACCTTCCCGAGATCAAAGGAAACCATCGCAAGTTCCGAACGCTTGTCACCAGCTATATAGGTATCGTAGGGACATTATGTATCATAGTGTTGTCCTGTGTATGTAGAATGGAATGGTTGTTGGTACTACTATATCAGATATTGGTACAAATGTTTCACTAAATATTTGATGAATCATATCGGATGTGAAAAGACAACTGTTGTAAAAAATAACTTAAACTTTCTGAAGCACTTCGACTGTAAGCAATCAAAAACTGAACTATGGCAACAAATGGTCTTCACCTTTAAAAGAAGAATGAATTGTTAATTAAAAAAGTAAAAGCTTTCGGAAATTTAACGGAGAAAAAGTATACATCAATTTAATCAATTTTACATTAGGACGAAATTTGTAAACGCGAAAAAGTTTTATATATCTGTTAATGTTCAGTTTTACGCTTGTTTTCAAAATTTATTCCTTTGTTATCTTTCAAGTCTTTTTTTTAACAACGCCATATATTGTCAAGTAACTTTAGTGTTGCTTAACAACGCCATCTATTGACAAGTAGCTTTAGTGTTGCTGTGTCGGTTAAACTAATAGGATTACTACTCGCCAATAGATGTAAGAAAGAGTCATATTTTTCAGTTTATTGCCTGAAAACACGGATATAAAACGAAGTTTTCTAGAAATGAAACCTACCTTGATCAATTTATCGCGCCCAAAACTACCTGCATACTAAATTTCATGAAAGTCGTTGGAGCCGTTTTCGAGATTCAGATTATATATATACATATATACAAGAATTGCTCGTTTAAAGTTATTAGATTAGATAACGCCTGATCTACTTGTATTGCAAACATAATTTATTATTAACCTACCAAATTACTGTAACACATTTTGTGTAGGCTGTAGTTATGATATAATAAAAAAGAAAAATTTATTTACCGTTTTTTTGCAGTAAAATGAAACTGCTGTTATTTTTTTCCCGCTGTCATTGTAAAAAAATCATGTTAATTAGTTCTTTTACTCCGTTCAGTTTACAGCAACTGCTTTTTACACCCGGTATGTATATATATATAAAATAAAATATATATACATATATTTTATTAAGATATCTACTTAATATGTATAACTCGTGTTTAATTCAGTTATATAATGAATAATAACTCTAATATCGCTATGTGTACCAACAACCCTTACCCTAAAAAATTTTGCTGGTGAATGATCTTAGAATATAATTGCGTTTACCCCTTTTTTCTTTTTAAGCAGTTTTTATAGCTAACTATTTCATTCGTTTCGGCATGCGTGAAATTTTAGCACACATTGTTTACCCCAAATTGGATGCTGTATATATTTTTTTTTTCTTAAATTATGAATTGTTTTGCATGAGACGTTATTTTTTATTTTATTCAGTACAGTCACGCACGAAATCCCTCAACTCCGTATGAAATATATTTTTACTCGTCAACAAACAATAATATCTGTTTTGTTTTTCCACTTTTTTCCAAACAATTGTCCGCAATCGGATACTCGCTCGCGTCACTGGAGGTCTAAGTAAGTCCCTGATAAACAAAAAACATGTTGTGGATTTTTGTCTTTAATACTTTTTCAGCATGAATTGTTCAATTTGGATTTATCTACATGGAAACTGACATTTTTTATTTACGTGTTGTCGTGTGGTAGTTATTGGATTTCCGCCATTTTTCATTTGCTCAGTGGCTCCATCTATCGCTGCTGTAAATTTTATACTGTTGTAGTTAGAATTCTCAGTAGGTGTATCAATCTATAGTGTGTTTTTCTTACTTCAATCTATGATAATTTTATTTCATATGTTTTAGTCATATAAATTTGGTGCAATGTTAAGTTTTTATTCTAATTTATTGTAACGTTTGTGTGATCGACTGTATTTCGATATCAGACTTAAATTTCAGTATTTCAGTATAGTGGTTTCTACCTATATAATAGGTTGAGATTTTCTGGAAATTAGTAGATTAGGCTCTAAATTTAAAGATCTCAAATTATTATTCTTTGTATTTTAAAATAGAAAAAATTGAAAAAAAATTATTGATACGTTCATGAAAGTATTGAAGGTAATTTCAAAATATTTATAAAACAATTATAATTCAAATCGCAAAAAAATAATATAGTTTGGGTCAAACATACTATACTTTAAGCAAATTTCAAGATTTTTTTTCACTAGTATTACAAAATAATAAAAAAATTAGCTAAATACACGTTATATAAAAGATATCTTTGTATAGTTATTTTATATTTATAAAAGAGTAAATAGACTTATATTACAACGCACCTCTTGACGGGTTTCACATTTTTCGTAAAATAATCCCCGAGAGGGCAAAATAGGATGATACTTTGTTTGAAAGTACCGATAATTTTGTAGGTTAAAAGCTTTAGACCCTGGAAAATTGAAAGCTTTCTTTTTTTGCGGGTAAAGTCGCGGGCTATTAGCAATTTAATATAGATGTTTGTTGCAAGAAAATGTACTAGGTTTAGGTTCTTATGATACACGTCTCACAAAGGGCTTTAAATATTTTCGTAGTCTTATATGGCCGAAATTTTTTCTTTTTCATATTTTATATTTGGATAAGGGGACATGTAAACAAACAAAAATTGTCGTATAACATAATGTCCTACAGCGTCGAGTTTTCGTAGATATTTAAAATTAAAGTTCAACTCCACGCGATTTAACAATTCCTAGTATATCAATCTTATAAACTCACTAATTCTTCATAGAATTAAGAAGTATAAAATAAATTTACATACATTGAAATAATCTTTCTTCGTTTATGACTCCCTGAAGGGTAGTCTTAGAATATATTAGACATGCCATATCTATGGCCACATCATCAACATAAATAAATATTTTCATAACGAAGATGCAGTCAAAAGATTAACCTCGAGCCATGACTTAAACCTGCAACACCTTACATTCCGTGTAAGTGCTCTACCAATTGAGCTAGCGAGGCACAAGTCTGGCGGATGAAAATCCTAACTACATCTTTGCTCTGGAAATATGCTTGTCTAAAAGTAAAAATAAAGGTGAATTACAATAGAGAAATGGTTAATATAATTAAATATCTCATAAACCTGACGCTTTAGAACATTTTTTATTTTAACATTGTTTGTAAAAGTGTCCCCTGTCCAAAAATATATAACTTTCATCGGGCATCGCCATTTAAAGAAACCAAAGTGGCTGCTGATGTTACGGCCCAAACTCTTTAAAGCCCTTTAAAGCTATTTAGTAAATTTGTTCACAACACAATTATCACATAATAGTAAACACGTTTAAAATCTTATTTAAAGCATGTTTTGTGCATTTTTAACGTCTCGCCTAAATACTGTTTTTATTAAGCTTTATAGTGATTCTTAATGTTTGCAAATATAAATTAAACAGCACGCTTCTTTGCTGCAGTTCCTTTAAAAAAAATATAATTGGTTTGCATAGATTACAACATTAATTTTAATTATATTTATAAGGTAAAATACAAAAATAAAGGTGCTATTGTGGTGAATATGGTTGTATTCTCAACTTATTATTATCTCAGTAAAAAGCAAAGAAAAGGAAACACAATAACACCGAATTATGTTACAGTTCGCTCTAGACTTAAATGCGCCTCGATTGAAGTTAGGTTATTTCATTTAATTCGTATTTCCAAGGCCAGTTTACTACTCTGCAAAAATATTAAGTACCTAGATATAGTTTTAAATTAACTTAAACACAGGAAATAATAACCACCACCATTCGCGACTAACTTCAGATGAGCATTTAAGTTTGGCGACATCTGTAAACGCCTCTTATTTTATTTTATTTTATTTAACAGCTTTGAAACATTCTCCGTCGAAGAGAAAGAGTATCGCAAAGCCGGCTAGAGCGCAGGAAGAAATCGATACAGGTAAGATTTTGAAAACAAAGGTTATTTTTAAATAAAAATTAAGTCAACTTTTTTTATTTACAAGTATGTTGAATATTCATTCATGCATGCCTTATAGTTGCTTTCCTAACAAGTTTTTTACCAATTTTTAATTATATATTTATTTAGAAATATATGCAAAGTTGACTTGTTTATTTTAATTTGCACTTATTCCACTAACAATTCCTTAGTTATTTTAACATAGTTTGTAGTTTTTAGTCCCTAGTTATTCCTAACAATTAAGTGAATGCAAGAATATTTTTTGGTACCTATGTATTTTTATTATACATTTCAGTTTATTTTATCCCTATCCTTAATCCTATCCGGTGCTTGTACTCCTGTAATGATTTGTCGTGCATCCGCCCTGTAATTTTAATTGTTTACCCTGAAAATCCTAAAAAAACTACTTTATATTTTAATTTTTGGGAGTTGTTCCCCTTTCACCGCGCACCGTTTTTGTTTGCCGTGTTTTGAACGTGTCTAAAACAATGTGATGTGTTTATATGTGCTAAATGGTGTTGGAACGCGTGTTACCTCAATGAGTGCCTTAAGGGCATGACGTGGAACGGATTAAATAAACTGAAATGTACCAAAACGTAAATAAAAAAAGTGAAAGATTTTTATACCATTTCTAACTTGGCCGTCTCTTATACAGGACGCCAGTTCATCGGAAGACCCATTAAGGACTATAATCCTGATTACATGAGACAAAGTACAACAAGATCGCCTAGATCTTCACTAAGATCTAGCATGAGCGATTTTACGGACACTACGATCTCGACTTGGAATCTAAGACACCCAGTTGTGACAGAATACCCGTCTGTCCTGTCAGACAGACTAAAAATTCTTGACAGAGATAGAATAAACACTTTACAACGTCGTATTGACTTTGATACATCAAACTTGACGGCCAGAGATCCTGGTACTTCTTACGGAGCTAATATGTATAGATCAACCGTTCAAGACAGGATGGATTTATTATCCGATCAGTTAACTAAAGTTTTGAGTGCTGGAGCAGGTAGTTCGCATATAAACGGCAGTTTAGCAGATAGCGGTATACAGACAGACAATACGAGCACTAGCGTACCACAGATATATATAGCTGACGCCCAAACAAGCTATACTCCTATAATTTTAACGCCTCCGCCAATTAAGGTATTAAAAGATGCAGCTGTTGATACCAGAAACGAAAACAATCTCCAAGACATTCCCTTTATAGACGACGAAGATGATGACAAGTTTTTTAAAAGACGATCGAATATTCTAGAGAAACATAAAAGTATGTCAAATATACCTGAAAGAATAGAAGAAGTAAGTCGAGAACATTCTAGCGAACGTCTCAGTAGTAGTTTTAATAGATCTAAATCTCCTACATTTGTCGAAAAGTTTAAACAGTTTTTCGTTGATATTGGACTTGTTAAATCTGAAAGTACTCCTAATACTGAAAGGATGGAAGGGGAAGCGAATACATTACCAAAAAGCCTAAACTCAAGTTACAGAACTAGAAGTGCAACGCCAACTAAAAGCGTAGAATCAAGGGAAGCTTCAACATTGCCAAGGGATATGAGATTTCGTAAAGTAAGATCAACACAAACGGTTTATATAAGACAAGATTCCGCTTTATTACTTGAAAGAGATCGAGGTATTCAGTCTGATGAACACGTATCGGTAGTAAAACTTAACGGAGACGAACATATTAAAGACTCCGAATCAGAAAGATTTATTAAAGAAGTAACTTATGTAAAGGGAATTGACAAATCGGCCATTTACTCTGGTAAAGATAGTGGGAGTACTATAATTTTCGTTCCCCCGGCGGATTGAAATATTAATTGCATTCAAAGATGAGTTGCTAAGTCTTGAAGGTTTTAAGTCTGAATACGCGTGTAGTGAATTGGATTGTGTTGTAGATTTGGCCGTTAACGTAAGAGTAGGTTATGTAGATGATTTTTTTTATGTATAATCAAGAATGAATCTTTTTTTTACCAAGATTTACGCTTTGCAGGAAAATATAGTTATTATGTATTTGAACAAATGTTAATTTAACAGATTTCCAATAACGTAAGTTCATTGTTATTTATGTCAATTATGGTTTGTGGTTCTTGTCAGAGGTTTTCAGCAGATTCCGGTTGCACATTTCTGTAAGTATTCATTAAAGTATTTCCAATAATGTAAATTAATTGTTATTTATGTCAATTACGGTTCGTGGTTGTTGTCCTCTGTCTTATTAGCAGATTCCGGTTGCACATTTCTGTAAATATTTAAACGTTTTTTTGTAAATAGAGTTGAAAATATCGCTCATGACCCGAGCACCCACTGATCTACCCACCAGTGGGTGCAGGGGAATTCTTACTTACCCGTACACCCACTGTATCCTACCAGTGGGTGGAAGGGGAAATCATGTTACCCGTGCACCCACCGGGCTTACCCACCAGTGGGTGCAGGGGGAATTCATAAAAACGCTCGAAATTCCCCAAGCCTCAACTAAGTAGTTGGTCCGTGGGGAATTGTGAAAACCAATAGAAATAGATTCCCCACGGCGCAACTATTATTTTTTATAAGCTACTAATATGTTTGCGAGTGAAATTAGTCAATCTATTTTTATTTTCCTGAAATGCAGTGCTAAATGTTTTAGATAAAGTTATTACCCGACTGTGGCATAGCCAAAAAAGAGGGTTATGTGTTTAACCTGTAAGTATGTATTTCCTTTGAATAGTTACGTCCTGGTACTGCTGTTTACAAATGATAGCACTACCAGGCACCTTTCAAATGTTTTATAGTACAATCAAAAACAAAAATACAAAAAGAAACCGGCCACGTGCGAATAGGAGTTCCGTACCATAGAACAAGATTGACGTGTGTTTGTATTTCAATGAATTGACGACAAAAATTTAGTTTTTCCCCACCGACACCGACCGAACGGCACAACTAGTACGGTCGGTGGGATATGTCGAGCGTTTAAAGTCGTGATAGATCTCATCGAGATCTTCATTTTTGATGACAGCTGTTAAACTAGAAATGGCTATATCTCCGTAACTATTGATTTTAGACTAGCAGTTGCCCTGCAGAAGTGATAGATCTCATCAAGATCATTTCGGATGACAGCTGTCAAACTAGAAAGTGCTATATTTCCGTTACCATTGATCTTAGACTAGCAGTTACTTTGCAGAAATGACAGATCTCATCGAGATCTTTATTTTGAATGACAGCTGTCAAACTAGAAATGGCTTTTTCTCCGAAACTATTAATTTTAGACTAGTAGTTTCTTTACATAAGTGATAGATCTCATGGACATAAGGCCGTTTTTATAGCTGTCATCTGAATTACAGATCTTGATGAGATGTATGACTTCTGTAAAGAAACTACTAGTCTACAATTAATAGTTTTGGAGATAATGCCGTTTTTATTTTGACAGCTGTCATCCGAAATACAGATCTTGATGAGATGTATCACTTCTGTAAACAAACTACTAGTCTACAATTAATAGTTTCGGAGATAATGCCCTTTCTAATTTGACAGCTGTCATCCAAAATAAAGATCTTGATTGGACCTATAATTTCATTGAAGAAACTACCAGCCTCCGATTGATAGTCACGGAGATATAGCCTTTTCTAGTTTGACAGCTATCATCTGAAATAAACATCGCGATAAAATCTATAATTTCTGTGTAGAAACTACAAGTCTACGATTAATAGTAACGGAGATATGGGCTTTTCTCGTTTGACAGCTGTCATCCAAAATAAAGATCTTGATGAAATCTATCATTTTTGTGAAGAAACTACTAGCCGATGAACAATAGTTATAGAGACGTAGCATTTTCTAGTTTGACAGCTGTCATCCAAACTAAAGATCTTGATGAGATCTATAATTTCTCTGATGAAACTATTAGCCTCAGATCAATAGTTACGAAGATATAGTCCTTTATAGTTTGACAACTGTCATCTAAACTTATATTTAGAAAACATTGAGAAAAGTTATTAATAATATAAAAATATTTAAAAAAATTAAAAATGTTTGAAACATATTTCAAAAATATTAAAAATTCAAAGTATTTGAAACTAATTTCAACAATATTTAAAAAATAATTATTTAAAAAAAATAGAAAATAGTATATAAAAAACAGGAACTACCTATATACAATTAGAAAATATAAAAAAAAAATTGTATTGAAATAAACAGCACCTACCGATTCACATTTCAAAGCTTTGTTACAGTCGGGTAATAACTATATCTTAAACATTTAGCACTGCGGAATTTCAGGAAAAATAAAAATAGGTTCACCAATTTCACTCACAAATATATTAGTAGCTTATAAAAGATAATAGTTGAGCCGTGGGGAATATATTTCTATTGGTTTTCACAATTCCCCACGGACCAACTACTTTGTTGAGCCTTGGGGAATTTCGAGCGTTTTTATGAATTCCCCCTGCATTCACTGGTGGGTAACGCCGGTGGGTGCACGGGAAAACATGATTTCCCCCTCCACCCACTGGTGGGATACAGTGGGTGTACGGGTAAGTAAGTATTCCCCCATCACCCACTGGTGGGTAGATCAGTGGGTGCACAGGTCGTGAGCCGAAAATATTAGGTTTTGACACATGATTTAGTTTGAATAACTCTCCGAATCCATTTGCTTTGCAGATAATGTTTTTACTTATTTACCTATATTGACGATGTTACAGTGGTAACACAAATAGTAAAGGGCACACATGTAAACATGGTATATTAGTTTAGATTTGATTTACATTTCACAAGTTTTATTATAATTATTTCAATAAAGTTGCAAATAAATACTTCCATACACTACCGTTACGTTACATGTTATTGTCGTGATTTATAATATTTCTTTTTTTAAAAAAAGTTATCTTTGTTTACTTTTTCAAATGTTTGTTTTGATCGTTTATAAGTTGCAATTTGTAAAAAATTCACCATGGGTCACATAATATGTAGAATTTATAGCCTGAAAAGGTTTGAAATATATTTTTTTTATCACTTGTAGTTGTTATATTAAAGGCTGGACAAATTTTGTTATTGTTAATGCCGCTTTGGTAAAAAATGTGCCTTTAGCACTTATGAAGCTTTGCAACTTACTTGTATTGTTAACTAGTGCTAATTAAGCATTTTTAAACTAGTGCTTACGTGATAATGAGAAACTATAGCTTCAGTTGAATAATTTATTCATTCTTATTCTTTAGCAAAAAAGGACCAATATGTATTGTATAATATTAACATGGCAATCTAGTTTTCGTCATTACCAATCTGTGAAATTGCGAACTCTTCGATCTATTTTGAGTCTAGAACTGGAACGAAAATTGTTATATTTTCTCTCCGTTTTAGTGATTAAAATTTTTTTCTCGATTTTATCTAAACTAAAATTGTTTAATAAAAACTATCTTTGTGTTGTTTCGACAAGATTGTAACTGTCGTAACGCCATCTAATCGATAATATCGACTTCTTTTGCGAAATACTAATAGGTTTTTGTCAATAACTAAAAAAACGCGTTTTGTTAGTTTTTTATTAATCTACTGTCGAAATTATTGCTAGGGCACAACAAGTTATTAAAATGATATAAGCTAATATTAAAAAAGAGTGAAAAATTTAGTGTATTTCAAAATATTAAAGGTAATTTGAAAGTATTAGATTATCCAAGAATGGGTGTAATTAATACATTTGTATTAATTATAAATGGGTTTACATTTTCGACAATACTTTTACTAAGTAGACTTCTAAATAGTTGATTCTAATCAACAGGAATATTCATTTACGAGAACATTCATATTCGTTTCTGCCAGTTTTAGTAATATTGAATATCTACGCTACGCTAGTGTTGTATAGTTTTAATAAAAATACATTTGGGAGTGCAAGAAATTGGTAGTTAGCTTGACAGCAACTCCGTCGTCTTCTATCCTTTGTATAAACAAATAGAGTTTTCTACTAGTTCAAAATGTTCCACTGAGGTGAAAAGTATCCTATTGCCTTTCTCGGGCACTGCATGTGAAATTTGTTTATTTTGTTTACGTTTATGGTTTAGGTAATGTAAATCATGGGCTTAGGATGAAAGTTACTACATAGTTTTCTCTGTCTTTGGTATAGACTTGTTTATAACTAATTGAGGACCTTTGAAAAAACTATTGAATAAATTTAATTTTTTTTTGTTCGTCTTAATAAATAAAATTTCGCCGCAATATATCCCAAGTAGCGAAAATGTCACTGTGCTAATCTTTATTTACGTTAATAATTTGGTATTAAAAATTATAAGATTTATTATTGTAAAAAAAGCGTCGCGGTATTTGCTGTCCTTGGCAAATACTCGCTTAGATACTCCCTTTGAGGAGTTCAGCTTAGAGAAAACTGTTAAAAATAAATAATATTTTTTACCTAAAATTATATGTATATAAAATTTGCCCCAATGTAGCCAATATTATGTAACGTAGATATTGTAACTTAGATGAGCGAAAATGTGTGTTTTCAATATGGTTGACTTGGATGAGATTTTCTCTACTTAATATTATTAATGCGAAAGTATAAAGCGACGGATCGGCGTTGGTTTTACCATACAATTTATTGAATTTAGCTGTGTTCAAATATATGTAAAAAGGCTATCATTTAAACGGTCAGCTAATTAAAGAGGTTTTGGTCAGCCCTAAAATATATTTTGTCAGCAAACAAAGTGAATTAAGCTGCTTCTAGTAGTCAGCAAAAATAACTAAATTGATCAACAAGTAATGTGATATTGCGTCTTAATATCAAGGTTGTTAAGAAATTAAATACTTTTGCAGCAATATTTAATAGTAATAGAGCAGCAAATCTTAATTCGGATTTTATAAAATTTTGGCAAGCTGTAAATTTATTTTGTTTGATTCTGGCACTCGCCGGCCGGTGTCGCTCGTTTATAAAAACAACCTAACTAACCGATTATCCAAATAATAATCTTGCTAACCAAATGTCTAGTTATTTTTACAATCCTTGATTTAGTTGCTGACCAAATATCGCTCGTGGGTTTTTTACGGTACAAAAACAAATGCGGTAAAAATAACTGACCAGATATTTAAAAAAATAATACTATTTATTTACTTGCCATGAAAAAAAATTTAAAAACTTGTGCAAATTTTTTAACGTATTTGACACTTGGTTATAATGAAACATAGTAGGTGTTGTCGAACGCTTACGTTGTAGAATAAGCTCCCTGCTAAGGATTTTTTTAAAACTACAGTATGAGGTTCTTCAAGAGCGGATTAATAAGGTTTCTAAAGGATCTACAACGCACGAGTTATACAAGTTGAATATGGAAGGGGAACAGGCTCGATACTAGGCGGACCGTAAGGTTCTCTGCCACCTTGGTCATATTAAAAAAAAAAAAACAGAATAATTATTGGAATTTGTTGTTATTATGTGCAGAAACTTAAATAAATAGTAAGTAATAAAAATGTGACTATAAAATAAAACGGTAAACACGATAAATTCCTTACAAACAAAGGAACGTTTCAATGCCTGATTGTAGTATAGATTCTTAATTATTCACCTCACCTCACCTCTTAATTATATAACAGATCATGATTTTTATCATCATGTAATATTTATAATATATTTCGAGCACATATTTAATATCACAAATTTAGCTTTTAATCCGTACCTCGCGCTCTTAATTTTTTATTTTGAACTGTTTTTGCTCATCTAAGTGACTAGTTAATTTAAGTTAAATAAAATGTAATTAATTTGTCACAAAATATTTATTTAAAATAAATAAATATACATGTTACCACGTGAATGTAATACACTTTGATATAATAAAATGTATTAAATTTATTACTTGTATTTGTTATCCTCGTATCCTGCTGTCACAGATGATGTTTAACATAAGGAACACCAGTGAGAAAGTGGATTTTTTTTTTGGATCAGTGCAATATGCAGTAATTCCGAAGATAATGTAATGTAATGTCCAGTAATAAGGTATTTCCATACGTTTATAGTAACTTCGAATACTCTGCTTTTTTCACTTTCACTAATGCCCGAAGTGTTGGTCACAGGTATTACGAATGTTGCGTTGCGGCAGAGAGTTATCAGTGCTTGTAACATGATATCGCGACGCACGTTCTATATTGCGTCACATACTGTACTCCCTCCCCCGTAATCGGGAGAATTAATCGTAACAACATTGGGTTCGTCTACCGGAAATTGAACCCAGGGTCTTTGACTCCAGTCGAACGCATTATCGCTTACGCTCTTCTTATTAGACTATATCAAATTAAATCTACGTGGAAAATAGCTTTTTAGGTGATAGGGTTAGCAGTTTGCACAGTACGCTTGGGTAAGTTCTTCCATCCACGGCAGTAACACATGAATAATAAGAACAGAAAAGAAGCGCAAAAGAATTCACAAAAATATAGCTTCGCAACTATATAGACCGTCAATAGTCGTGTAAACTCTTCGCACAGTAACACTTCAAATCTGTCTCGTAGCTCAGAGAGCTCAGAGACTCGAAGATTAGATAACGCATAATTCGGATAATTTGAACTGCATTTGATTAGGGTCCCATTACTTTGATCAAATTATTGAAGCATAGTTAGAGTAGAAAATGTGGTTCTAAGATTTGCTTAAATATTTAGACGATCTAATGAAATATGTTTCGTTGTTCAAGTAGTTTTTGTGTTTGTATGTGTTACGACCTTTGCGCCATTTTTACACCTATTTTAATAAGTGTGATTCCTAATTAAGTATATCCTAAGACCAACTTTAAAACAAAAAAATACACCACACATGCTTTAAATCTCCACTAAGGCCCAGAACACATGGTGAAACGCAAAAGAGACGAAACTGCAATTCCTGTTACTTTTGAGTTTCATTTAAGTTCATGCCATGGACTCCTTCGAGAGACCGCACATGACGCAACCGGGTTGAAACCGGTTCCAAACGCATTGCAAATCAGTCTCAACGAAACTGGCGTGCAGGAAACTCGTGTTTGCGTTTCATCGTTTCGCGGTGTTTTTGGATGAAACAAAATGGCTGATGACGAAAATAAAAATATTAAATTTGTGTTGAACGTTGAGAAGTATCTTTGCTTGTACAATACAAAAGGGTTTCGTTGCAGTTGCGTTTCACCGTCTGTTCAGGGGCTAAGCCCCTTTGAAATTATTGGTTGGAAACTAGTTTCAGACGTTATCCACACACGGCGCAACCTTAATTGAGATTCAGAACCTTTCCTTTGAGAACAGACGCGTGTAAAATGTCTAGCTCAAGTGATGAAGAAGTTGTGGTTATGTATTTGTATCTTCATTGCTTTTCCAATTTCTGCCCATGCTTTATCAGTGTCAGTTCTGCTTGAGTAGCTCGATAGTTTATTGATTATAGATTGTTGTATTGTACAAACAAGGATACTTCTCAACTTCCAATACAAATTGAATGTTTTTATTTTCGTCATCAGCCATTTAGTTGCATCGAAAAAAACTGCGAAACGATGAAACGCAAACATGAGTTTCCTGCACGCCGGTTTCAATGCGACTGATTTGCAATGCGTTTGAAACCGGTTTCAACCTGGTTGCATCATGTATGGTCTCAAAGGATCCATGGCATAAACTCAAATGAAACTCAAAAGTAACTAGGAGTTGCAGTTTCATCTCTTTTGCGTTTCACCATGTGTTCTGGGCCTAAGAAGTAAAAAATGAAGCCTCAAGGCAGATGCATCTTTGAGCCAAGTGTTTTTATCTTCTTGAAGGCGGATGCCAATAAATAATTGTCTCCTTTCTTTGCTGCAAATTTTCGTATTTCATTTCAAGAGAATAAGGCACATATGTTACCTTTTGTTTTTGTAAAAATGTTGAAAAATGCTTGCCTAGAGTATTACAGTGCAAAAAAACCTAACAAGTTCTTATATTTTCACGCTATCACTAACGGGATAGGCGGAGCAAGCTCAAGCGGGATGGGAACGACGAAGGCAGGTGAGGGTGACAATCGGTCTAAATCATTATCTAGAAGACCTTGTTTAAGGCCTAAGACGAAAAAAATAATTGCGTCACCTGGTCCTGACTAAGCAAGCTTGTACTATGGGTACCAAAAAACTTAAAGAATACTCACATATATATCTACTTTTTTTTAAAAAAAAAATACCCAGACTCAAGATGTTCATAAATTTCCACATTATAAAATTGTTCGTACCGTGCGGTACCTACACCTTCGGTTCGGTAGGCAGGAAGGGTTAATAAACATTTTAAGATTAATTATGTGAACCTGTTTATAATTTAAAACTAATGCTATATTAAAGTAATTGTTATACTTCTCTTCCACGCTGCTGACCTATTGGAACTATGTCATTGGGTATTTAACCACTGAATTATTTTCACCTGTATCCTATCTGCATGTTTAAATTATATATATATTATTTTATTTAATGAAAACTCTAATAAAATAACGATGCATTAACGGTCAAGCTCAAACTTCTAAAAAATACAAACTCAAACACGCCATTTTGGATATTTAATTTACATATTATTGACTATTGTAACTATACGCTTCCATAATTTTACATTTACTAAATATATTTTCAAAACCTTTGTCAACAATTTCTCCAAACGTGCCAAATTCGTTTTGTAAACGTTTTTAACTGTCAATAAATGTATACAATGTTACGATCTTTTATTGTACCCTTTAGTTTCTTTGTCTGACGTAACTGCTCATTTTACGCCTACTTCAGTGACGTCACCAGTTTCAACATCTGCGAAATTAGCAACAGCTTCCGGTGAAAAAGAAACAACAGAAACAGACGTAGCTTTTCCAGCTGTATTGAAAGGATCTCAGAAACAAAGGGTACCTCCACCCGTTCCGCCACGAGGATCACCAAAAGCTAAACGAGGTGGCGCCAGTTCCCAATCTTCCAGTCTTGATACAAAAGGTGAATATTTAAACATATCAACCAATGACATACCTCCTCAAACACCTATCACTAGTAGTGATGATGATTTTTGGTTCTATGGGCATGATTTTAAGTTCAAAGATCCTATTGCATGCCATATCCCTCCATCTATTTCTGATCAATCTGTTAAAGTTACGAAACTTGTTGCATCTAACTCTTTTTTGGATTTTGCGGAAGAAGGAGACAGTATAACAGAAAGGTCGCATCCTGGTAAAGATTTAATAGCTCAGACAGCGATGATGGCCAAGTTTAACATTGATAGAGCCGTCAGAGAACATTTAGATTCTGGTGATTATGACGATACATCTTTCACTGAATCCAGCTGTGAAGATGTAATAGTAGTCCATGAGATTAATAATGATGTCATAGAAGCTAGAGGAAGACATTCTAAAAGTCCGTCAGAATTTATAAAAGGTGTCGTTACCCAAATAGGCGAAAAACTGTCCCGAAAGTCTCCAGTAGATAACTGGAAAGATAAAGTCAGTGTACATAATATAAGCCCTTCCGATTTAATATCAGCTGCAAAACGTTTGAAAAAGACTCAACGTCCAACAAAACATGAAAAAGATATTGTTGAAATTAGAACAGACAACAATGGTGCTATATCTGGTATTATGTCTGGTTTTACTAAAAGATTATATTTCAACCAATCTAAAAGAGATAGAACTGTTAATCCAGATTTAAAAGAACCTAAACCAAAAGTTGAAGTTAAAACTTACGCCGAAGAACACACTAAAGGAATGACAAAAGATGAAGTAATATGCCACAAGAAAGCTAAAACAAAAATCGACATGTTCCAAAAGCATATTTTAAAGGTCCAATCTGAATCTGAAAACAGTTCAAGGAGAAGTTCAATTTCATCTTCTCAAGATAGCAAAAGATCCTACAAAAGTGCTGAAATTAAAAAACTGGATATAGTGAACGAAACTAAGTATTCTAATTACATTGAACCTATTAAATATTCTCATGACATTGCTACACATAGTGACAGGAAATCCAATTTCTTTATTAATACATCTGCGGTCAAACCTGTGCTTTCTAACTCAATTAGTGGAAATGTCCATGATAAAATAAAGAAGTTTTCTGAAGTAAATAGTACAGAATCTGCAGCACCTTCCAAAACATCAAAACAGAAAAAGAAAACAAGTCTTAAAAAGAAGTCTGCCAAGCAAAAAGTACTTGACATGAAAAAGGATATCGAAGAAATTTTGTAGATTAGTGGTGATTTGGCTAATGAAACCTAGTTGGGAGAGCCTAATTGAAGCTCTGATATTAAAATCAGCGTTCTAACAATTCCAGTCGATTAGTTATTTATAGCAGTAAATTATTGTGTTACTTTATGTCTTTGAGCATGTCTTAGTACTGTGTTTAAGCTATGTTTTCGTTAGACTAGAGTAGCATTGTTTATACTAACTAGTAGTTTTTTAGTGAAAATTTACTATGCCATTTATTAATTTATTAAACTCTATAGACGTTTTTAAATATGTTTTTTTTTTAGTTTTAGTATTTGCAACTTTAAATATATTTTTGGCACTTCGTTTTTTATTTATAATACTTACTATTACTATTTTTGCATTACTAACTGTTTTAGATATACATGTCGTTTTACTCACACACTATTTTGAATTGTATTTTACCTTTTTCATTACTTATCTCCGCTAATTTTATCAATATAACTATTCCGAAATAGTAGAATCTTCGATCTGTAGTAGAGTTTCGTAGTAACGCTAGTTATCTATCAGCTGGCGCTCCACAATCCTGTTGCTCAACCCCGCCACCGCCGTTTGAAGAGGCGCCACCGCAGCGCACCAGTCGTACTAATTCGTCATCGACGACGTCATCCAGCGCGTCGGGTCGACGACGAGGCGCGTCAAGTGTTGCCAGCGTAATGACTACATCATCTGCGTCGTCACTAGCCTTGACGCCAGCTACATTGAGTAGTGCAAGGAGTAATGAGGCCAGGTACCAATTTATTATTACTATACTTTCATACTTTATCGCCCTATGCTCTTTCAGAGGTGCTTTCTCCCGCGAACGCTTAGGTTGAGGAATGAGCTCCCTGTCAAGATTTTCTCTAAAGACTATTACTACTACAGTATGGGTTTTTTTTATAAATATTTTTGCCCATTACACACAGCACCGTCTGGCCCCAAAGTAAGCAAAGCTTGTGTTATGGATACCAGACAACAGATAAAAATACACATACATTTTTTTTTGTAAATACATACATATACATAAATACACGAAGACACAAGACAAGCACAAATGTTTGTCACATTAATGTTTGTCCAGTGCGGGAATCGAATCCACCCCCCTCTACACAGCACCCGGCCTCACTACCAACTAGGCTGCGAGGGAGTTTAAGAGTTTTAGATATTATAAATAACAAAGGAGTGAAAGATTTTTAAAGGTTTGGCAATGAGCTATTATTGCCCCTGGAGTTGGAAGCGTCCTTAAGGTACGGTGACTGCTTATAATGAGGCAGGCTGTCAGTTCGTTTGCCACCTTGATACATCACGAAACTACACCAGGTAGGGTAATTTTTTCTAACACAGCCGTGTAAAAAATCTTATAACACATAATTGACATTGCCTATGCTCCCTTACCTTACCTTAGGGTTAGGGTTCCGTACCATCGTAATGGTTAAGAGGAACCCTGATGGCAAGACTTGTGCCTGTCGATTACAGCTGTTTTTCTCGGCAACTAAAAATTCATGAAATTTGACACAACTGTAGAACTTTCTTGCCCGTATTTATGTTAGGAAATACAATGTAAGTATCTGAAATAAAATTTAGTTACCTCAATTTCAGATTAAGTGAAATTGGGATTACTACACCAAATAAGGTGCCATTTAAAATGTATTTACATACATTTATAGTTTTTGTTGAATGAATAGTTTATTATAAATGCATAGTACCACAGCCTTAAAACAATCATTTTATTCATAGTGGGCCATCGAAGGCCTAGCCGGAGCAATCATCAGGTAAGGTGCGCTTCGAGACGACGGGCAAGCGCACCTGACCAGTCTATATACCTAAGCGCGTACGCAAGACAATTAAGTTCTAATGTGAAATGCGCGATGAATGATGTCAACAACTGTACATGGAAATATTACTAATTTAATACATAATTTACAAAATGGACATTTTCAGTGTATGTTGGACACCACCTGCGTCAGTAGAGGGCTCTACGCCGACGTGGACCGAGGGAACCCCGAGCTTCACAGAGTCTAGTAGTAGTGAACAAGGTAATTACTTAAAGAGACCATAATGGCTGTATAAATAATAGCATTTAATGTAATTTGGCCATTCTCTACCGGTCTCATGAGTCTATGACGCCACTCCTCTGCGACTATTTTCGTAGAAGATACAGCAATTATGCGAAAACGTAATGCACAAAACTATTTGTTTTTGTAGTGATATCATGGCCACAAATCATGTCGTTTTATAGATGAAATGGCCTAGGTAGTCTGACTATCGCGTGCAACATCATGTCTGTAGACTAGCAGGTTAAAACATATAGTGGGTGTCTGAAGCAGGCTTGGCGCATTGTGACGTATACGTACGTATGCGTAATCCTGCTTTCCGTCGGCGGCACTTAAATTTAGTGAATGATTCGCGCACGCCGTTTCGACACGTGTGACTGTAAATCAGAGCCACGACGCCATAATTGTCAGCTCGTGTACATTCGCAACCCTAGAAGCGGGAGCTCGCCTGCCTTGTTATATCATCGTGGCGAGTGCAGAATAACGATGGTTTGCACACGCCGTGATGACACGCGTGACTATAACTCAAAGCCACGATGCCATATTTGTCATCTTATTGTTATATCATCGTGGCCAGTGCACAATAACATACCGAAATTTCATAACAATCTGATCGGATAAATAGTTAACCATTAGTGCGCTAGTCCGACATGCACTTAACCTGTATTTTACTTACATACAAACTTTTTCCTGACTATTAAGAAAATAGGAACAAATAAATCAGCCAAATTGGTCAAGCCGTTTTTAAGTGACGCCCCGTCATACATGTTCCAATTGATTTTACTTATATATATAATATACAGAAGAAGATAAAAGTATATAGATTTAATAAGAATGTCGCCAAATGAACAGCGACATACCGTAATTTTTATAAAGAAAATACTGGATTTTATTACACGTATGATCATAAGATATGGCATGACATGTTTTAAGTATCGAATTACTCGCAGAAATATTAGTAGGTTATAATTATAAAAATATTAATTAGGACTTTATATTCAGGCTACCCAGTAACACCAGCTCGCGGCGGCACTCCTAGCGACGGTCGCCGCTCCCCTCGGCCTCCACCGCCACCCGCGCGCGCTCTTCCCCCTTCCACCATCAACTGTCTCACCAGCGAAGTGGTGAGTATGAAATACTTTTCTTACATTCAATCAGTTGGCGGCATGGAAGTAGATAAAACCTCGTTGATTTTGCCTTTTTGCTATAGGAATGAGTTCTGCCCATCCTTGCCCAAATGCTTGCTACGCTCATGGTTGGCGGTGGTGTTTTATGAAACTATCGTCATTGAGTGGTTATTTTTTATTATCGTAACAAATTGCTGAGTTATTTCTATACAATCTTGCCAAAAGTTAAGGAAAGTAGTTTTATAGACTGTTTTAAAAGTGATTTAGTTTCAATTGCTCACTAGCGCCAACTTATTCTCGTTGCACAAATATGGCTTTGCTAAGGCCAAGTTTTTTTTAGTTAATGGTCTAGATAGGTGCAAAGCTATTGGCCAATTTTTTCATATATTCTGTTGTGTATTGTGGCGCTTAACGGTAAAATTATTGCAATGCTCAATCGTGCTATTGCTGATTTTATGCATTGTCGCTGAGGATTCCCAATTATGAAATTACTATTGAATGCTTTAACCGTTTTTCACAGTTAAAGTCACAAGGTGTTTAAAAAGATAATATATGATTTTGAAACAATACTTATGGAAAGCTAAATGAATGTTTGTCTAAAAATATAAATAATTTTGGAAACAACGGTCAAGTACAATATCACTTATTAAGAACCTCCTTTTAAATATTTAATGCACTATGTGATTTTAATTTTCACCAAGGGTGACGGATATTATATGCGTATTAAAAGCATTTCACATGCATGCATTAATTTAAGAGTGATTTATGATTGACACTATACATGTTACGCTGCGCCGGGAGGAGGCCGTGCCCGGACCGCTGCTTGGTGTAGCATGAATCATCCTTTACTTGCATTTTTAACGCATTGCAGCAGCTTTTTCAATTTATATTATTAACAATTCTCCATCGCAGTAGGACCACATTATATATACCTATATATGTATATTTTTATATATTTTAGGCTCACATACGTTTACGTTTACATGTCTGTATTTAATAAGTTGTAAAAATAATGGTATGTTACGCCTATAATATCTAATAATGATAAAAAGTCACAATTTTTTTCGCCATATTAAGCAAATTTTCATATAAAAAAAATCTTAAAATTCAAGTTATTAAAAATCTAAAACCGCTAGGCTATTTTTTGTAAGAAACTAACGTCTTTACCATGCATGTACTTATTTACATTTTTTATTTTTGGATATAACTGAGCTAATGCACAAGAAACAACAAATTATCTTCTGGAGTTCAAGTAGCGATTCTCCTAGATTTTTGTGTGCATGACGTGAAAAGTGGTCAAAAAGCATCACTTCAGAATTTTGTGGAATTTTTACATAATAGTTCTATATGAATTTAGCTTGAGGGATGTGTGTGTTAAAGTTATAATTACGATATAACATGAAGTCTGTCTGGTCGTAATGGATCATTACCTTGCCTTGTTAATAAAAAAAATCCTTTAGTTCAACAAAACAAAAACTTCAACAAATCTCAGCTACCATGCCCTTGTGCGTACTTGTGAGCACAATCAGTTATAGTAATACCCTTAGTATTCAATATATTTTTTATCCTTACATGTCTCATACTCTTCTCATTTCGCTTTTTAACAAAAATTTGTGCGTAAAATTGCCGTTAGTAACGGGCTCACAAGAAAAAATAGCTCAACAAAAGCTGTACAGAAAAAAAGAAAAGGTTCCACCATCGATATAAACAACAAGATCTGTAACAAACTGTCGCGGAACCGAAACGTGTGCACATCCAAATAAATTAGAACTCATTCCAAACTAGTGACGCAAAGGACAAAAATTCGAAAATTTTGGTCGCGGGCTTATCTGTTATTTATATCGATGAATTCCGAACCGTCTCTAGTGTTTTTTTTTTACAAGAAAGATACTGATTTTCATTACAATTTAAGTTCAAAATTTGCTTTGAAAATAGTAATTTTTAGTTTTATTTTAAGCAAAACATCAAATGAACCTATTTTTCGAATGCGCAATTGTAAAATGAGATATTACAAGTTTTATTTTTGCATTTTGCGGCGCGCTTTAATTACTTAGCTGGCAGCGCAAAACGTCAGGAGAGGGTATTTTACCAGTTTTGATTTTGATTCATAAATGTGATTGATATAAAGAATTTCACAGTTTCTAGAAGAGTGGTTTTGGGGAATTCATTTGTATTTTCGGATTTCGTAGTATGTACTGTTTATATAGCAATCGATATTAGTAAAATGGCTTTAGAATAAATATAATTATAATAGGTAAGTAAGTAGGTAAGCAAAAAAATACTTTAGAATATATATAATTATAATAGGTAAGTATTTACTTGATTTTTATTGTAATAATCAATGTAATGTTATCTAAAATGTTTCAAATATAAAGTAGGTAGGTACCTACCTACTCATATATTGGTATATAAATATATGTATAAACCTATATTTTGTTATATTTAAGAATGTAGCTATTAATTTGTGCTTCACTAACCGAAAGCTATCTAACAAATTTTTTTCTTTGGACGCTGCGCGCTGCTTGAACGGTGGGTTTGTAGTTGCATTTAAAAGAAAAAGTAGAGAAAGATTATAAATGATTAAAACTATATGCCGTTTTAGCAATGTTTATATTTAGTTGCTTACAATTATATATTATAAAATGGCGTTGCTAGATATTCTTTAATAGCGATTAGTTGCGTTTCGTTTCATTGCATTGAGTGCACTATGTTATGATCCGATTAAGTTGGCACAGATTTGTGAAGCTGCATCATACCGATTTGTGTCTTTATTAGTTGACTGGATTATATGTGAGTTATGTTTGAAAAGAATCGCGGTTTATTTGAGCTGTGGTTAAATTTACCTTTATACTGACCTTCTGACTTTGGGTGTTTGGTCGCTAGTGTCGTCGTAAGTTCACACCATTTCAATATGGCGACTAAAGTTTTGATTTTTAACCACCGTGTCAGAAGTTTGTTGTATTATAAGATTGGTGTATGAGATTGTTTCTGATAATTTTATTTAAAGATGGGAAATGAGATTTAATAATACCCGAAATGCTTGACAAATAACATGCTATTACGTGAAGAGAAGGTATTGCAAGGTTATTTATCAACATGCTAATAAAGACACTGAATAAGGTGAAAAATACTTAAATGTATGCTTCATATTGAGTGAAACGCGTGGAAGCTTTTTGTAAAGATATTGGGCTCAAATATTTTTCTGCAACTAAGATAGCAATAATAAGATAAGGGGGAAATTAAAATATTTTGGGAACTATTTCGTAACAGACATGTTTTAATGCCTTTGCTACGAAATGCAAGTTTGGTAGACAAGACGCTACATTATGCTTGTTTCACAGTCTCACCAGTTACTTTCAAAAAAAAAAAAACTAGATACCGCAAAAGTCTGCGTGTTGCTGTACAATCTTTTGAAATACGATGCCAAAACGGACGTATTATGACCATTAAATTAACTTTATATAGTATTATCCTAAAGTTGTACTGCGTAACTAACTTAATGTTGTTATTTAATATTTTGAGTATTGCGTTATTTATAATAACGTTAATAATCGAAGCTATGGAACAAAGTAAAATATGTCTTAAAATAAAAAAGTAAATATGGAAATATGGCTACTTATCATTTTGTATAATTAAAGCTCGAGTTCTGCGACAACTGTCTAAAGTGACAGGCCTAGTGCTGGGACGATGTCGATAATTGATCATTTAAACCGATTTTTGTTTCCTTTTTTTATATATGTCTGAATTTTTGTTTAGTTAAAAATTAAAATAACTTCCCCTATCCCTTTTTCCCTGTTTCTCCTTTTTGCTCTCAATTAACTTATTCAGCAACCTTCCCGGCGGGAACCTAAACTCACCAAAGATTCACCGCAATGAGACAAATACAAACAAACAAGGCAACATGCATGTTTATATCCTATACATATAGATGATAAAGCGTAAATCCAATAATTTAATTTACAAAGTATCTTATTTTTCGATTAATTTTATCTGCAAAATCGATAACTAATACTTTATAGTTAAGAAAACCCGTGGCATGTCTTTTTTTTGTGCATACTTTATTATATATATATACCATTGTCACGCATACATTTAACCGTCTGAAAATACAAAACTTGATAAACGTGATTACAATGACAGGTGTCACAGAGCTCATCTTATAATTTAAGAAATAATTAACTACGCAATATATACGACTAATCGTCAAGTGACATCGAGCCAATAAATTTTAGCAACAGGGGTGTATGTATAATCGAAGATCTCATATTTGTGTTTGAATGACGATATTGAATAAAATTAGTCTATAAATTTTAATGTCGTTGATTGTCAAAGTAGAATACCATTTTGTTTGTTTACTATTTAAAATTAGTTAATTTTGATTCATTTGATCTTGCCTTTAGAGCGAGTTAGTTAAGCAATTGAGTTCTAATATTAATCGAAAATTTCCACGCTGTTGATATATTGATTAGTATATTTAAATTTGAGGCAAAATAATTGTTGAGGTGAATAGTTGACAACGCTAGTTTTGATATTTCATATTCATATCAATTGCGTATAATTTATAAAGTACAAAAATGTAGTTTAAGGTATTTGTAAACTGAAATTTCATTTTTCGTGCTCAAAACTGACTTATTTGTCTCGTACCAATAGCAAAGTATCTAGACCCCGCTCCTACAAATATGTCATCTCTAATAAAAATTATTGAGTGTGATGTTGAATAAATGCTCTACAATTACATCGTTTTTGCGGGAAGTGACACGTTTGCAGGAAAGCGCCCCAATTTCCTTCGCTCAACCTCTTGTTACCCAATTTACTCGTTTCGTCCGTTGCTAACGCTGACCGCACCGAAACGAAGTTGGTTTCGATCGTTCGGTTAGAATAGATATGCGAGGTTATATATCATTTAACACAAATAATCTAAATTCAACTCTTTGGAGTGATTTATGTCGATAAGTACTTTTAAGGTAACGTACTTTAGGGATTCTCTAGTTACTTTGCTAATAGATAATATTTATAGTTAAAATAAAAACTCCCAGTTCATTAGCTTCAGAATGTATTAAGGTCATTTTTAGGATTCGGTACTCAAAGGGTGCAAAGAGTACCCCATTACTTAGTCTACGCTGTCTGCCTATCTATCTGACCTTTAAGATGCTCTATCATTTGCATCGTAACAGGCAGATAGCGGTGTTATTTTTTAGGATAAGTGTTATTACAGCGGATAACCTCACAATAAGTAAAAAATTCTTGAGGGTTCCCATACAACAAACACGTTTTTGTGGTTTTTTCTTCATCGTAAAAGCAGTAAAACTGTCTCTTTTACTGATAGCTCTAAAGTATAATTAGATAAAATCTGACTTATAGTCCTATGTGTACGGAAAAAAAAACCGCAAATCGATGTAGAGTTTAGCACACAGGTACTTTTGGGCAAAACACTAATTTTGAGCCGCAGTTCCTCAAAATATTTCCCTTAGGGTTATGGTGTCATAAATTTTTTGTATGGGATTTAAAAAAATAAATTCAGAAACCCATCGTGTGGGGTATCAACTGAAAGGGCTCGATGAGCCGCTTCTAAAAATATACCACACTATTACCTTTGGGCTACTTTTTTTCTTAAAATCCAAAAAGTATTTTCAAAACATACCAAGTTTGGGCCCCTCCAGGTAGAAGACGGCTCAATATTTTTCTCTAATATATACCTTAAATGATATTTTATATCCTCTTTTTTAACCCCCTGAAAGCAATTTGGAAAATATTAAAATTTAATATTTTTTTAAAATTTTTAAATACACTTACATAACACCAGTAAACAGAAGCAGCAGGGTACAGTACAGTTCCACATAGTCTCGGAGAGATCTGAAATTTAAGGAACCGTCGCACATTGCAATATTCAAAAATTCAAAAGAAAAACTAAATTTCAATATTTTTAAAATTGCTTTCAGCGGGTTAAAAATGAGGATATAAACTATCATTTAAGGTTTATATTAGAGAAAAATACTGAGCCGTCTTCTACCTGGAGGGGCCCAAACTTGGTATGTTTTGAAAATTATGTTTTAGATTTCAAGAAAAAAAATAGCCCAAAGGTAATAGTGTGGTATATTTTTAGAACCGGCTCATCAAGCCCTTTCATTTGATACCCCACACGATGATGGGTCTCTGAATTATTTTTTTTTAAATCCCGTACAAAAAAATTATGACACCATAACCTCCTCCTTAAGGGAAATATTTTGAGGAACTGCGGCTCAAAATTAGTGTTTTACCCTAAAGTACCTGGGTGCCAAACGGCTAAACTCTACATCGATTTGCGGCTTTCGAGCGAAATTGCCGTTGTACACCTGCCCACTACAAGTGCGAGACGGGCTCGTGTGATTATAATTGTAAATAAAATAGTCCAGATTATTGAGAGGCACATACTCGTGTCCCAGCAACCTTTGGTTTTTTTATATTGGTTACTATTTACGAAGTTATGCAATATCGGGCGTGGTCAGTCATTAGATGGGTGTCCACCAAGTGGCACTTTTCTGTTTTTGTGTTTGTAATTTATATGATGATACGGAGCCTACCGTACACGAGTCCGATTCGCACTTGTCTATTTATTTATAAATTAGGGATGAAACAAAATCGATATCTATGAAAAGCTAACTTTAAGTAAACGTAGAATTTTCGACGATTCAAAGATTGTGTAGCATACCTAATTTGCGATGGACAAACATCTACTTTTTTAAATAAGAATATACTCGCTCTATACTATTACTACTAATTTTGTTAACTGTTTTTCATCAAGAGATAGCAAATATCTTTTTATACAGTAGTTTTGCAATAAAAATAGATGTTTGTCCACCGCTATGGTCTAGCATCTTTTTTTTTATGTTTAACTAAATGCCCAAAACACTTAAAAATAATATATTTCATCCCTAATTTTTAATTAGTTTTGCCCAAAATAGGTTTTGTCTTTATTATGTAAAACACTGTAAAAACCCATTTTGGACACCAATTTTTCAACCATATTATATAATAGTAAGTGAGTTGTTGTATCTGCTGGAACGCGTATAATCTGCTTGTAAATGTAATCAACTATTGACATTAATCCAATCTGTTTGTTGACCTGTAGGCATTTTTGATGGGATTGGTGTAGTTCCCATTTATTTGTTCTAAAACAAATTAAAAAAAAACTTTAACATGTCAAGATCACATGGAAACATACGTAAGTTCGAGTTACAGCGTAACAAATTTTTCTGACCTTATTACCTTGGGAGTTTGGTCGCTAGTGTCGTTTTATGTTCATACCATTTAATATAGCGACTGTAGTTTTGATTTTTGACCACCTGGTCATAACTTGCTAACATTGCACTATATACATTATGACATTAGGTAGTATCTCTGATTATTCCGTGGAATTAACCTTTACCTGTACTTTACTCATATTTACTTTAAGCCTTTTTTTAAAGTATAAAAATTTCCAAATGCTCTAAAAGGATGATAACATAAAAAGCGCTTTTAGTTTCCTTTCCATTGTAAAAAAATATATGCTGATAGAAAATTATTATTTACGCTAAATACCTATAAATTATATGAAATAAATACAATGTTCTTTTAGTTACATATTGCCTTTGGGAATGTTTCCGTTAAATTTTTACAAATTTACACAATTAAGTCACAAGTACTTCAAAGAGTTTTAATTTTTGTGATAACGTTACGACAAGGGTGCTATATGGGCTGACGCTCCTTCAGAGTCTCGCCCCAAAAGCCCGGTGGAGCAGTAATGGCTGCAATGCATAGTCAGTTTAGGAAAAAAAAATACTTTCGTATACTTACTGGTTTTTATGTAAATGTTAGAAAAATGCTTACAGGTCAATAGCTACTTTTAATAATTTTTGTGAACGGTGACCAACCATAATAATAAATATCTATATACTTTATTTATAAAAACCTTCAATATTAAATATTCATTAAATCTTCCAAGTTACCTAAAATTTCCAAATAAAAGAATGAAATTGTTCCATGAAATTTTCATAAATTATTATATTATATTTTTAATATTTTTCAAACCTTATTGAACAAATTTCTCCAATTTTGAATAAAAATATAAAACAACCCTCGTAGAAACGAGATTAACAGAATTGTGATTATCATTAATCTTAAGATGGTTCCTGGCGTCCACCAGCGCCGCCAATGGTAATTTTTGATTTATTATTTGAACAAATCAAATTTCAAAAATGTGCTTCTACAAACAATATAGAGTAACTAGTTATAAGTCTTTTTTTCGAAAAAATATATGGTGAATAAATCTGCGAGTTGTAGATAGCATATTTGCCACAAGTGACCGTTTTCAGCAGATATGCTATCTCACTCTTTCACTCACAGATTTATCCTAGAACCAATGAAAAACGTCCTAAAATTAGCTTATGACTAGTGATATATTTATGTAGAAGTACATTTTTGAAATTTACTTTGTATCGCCTTTTATCTTTTTCCAATCGGAAATTTCATCTTTTTCTAATATTTTTTATATTTTCGGTCACGTTCAGAAAAATTGTGTTCAAATGTATTAAATAATAAGTATTTTGTTATTGTCGTTGTTACTATTTGATTATACCTTTAATAATGTATAATAATTGTTGTTATTTATTTAAGATACATAATCAAAATGTAGAATAAACAACAAAAAAAACTTAGCTTTTTATATTGCATATAACTTTAAATTTTTCCCGTCTCGTTGGATCAAAATTACCCGCACTTATGCAAATTAAACTTGTTGGGTTAATTGAATCACAGAAAATTAACGAATTACCAAAATGAATAATTTTATATATATTTGCGCTGCACAAGTGACCTGCTTTTAAATATTATTTCTTAACCGCAACTTTAAGTAAATATCATAATTCTTTCTCATTTCATTTTACTACAAAAAATAACCTCTCTGAAAAAGCTAATAATTAATGGAATGTTGTTCCTAGCTTGTTTGCATTAAATTTTCAACGCTTTGATCTAATATATTAATAAAGGTAAGTATTTTTTTACGTATGTTTATCTATTACGAAAAAGAAATGCAATTGCTACAATAAAGTCTAGATACTGTTTTATTCACCTATCTGACTTTACGATATAAAAACTTAACGACGATAAAATAGAAACCGTTCTGTCTAAATATTGTGCATTTTTTATCTATATTATAAGATAAAACCTTCCAGACTACCATTTAACCAAGTTAGTTACATAAAGTAATATTTGAACTCGGTTATAAAACGAAATTGTAATTTTCAAATTGTAATTAATTTAAAACAAAATTTTCAAAAAAATATTTGGGTTTATTTAAGTCAATAATAAAACTAAATATAATAATGTGTCTATAACAGGTGGAAATTACACATCTGACCTCGGAGACGACAAGTATGAAAATAACGTCTTATGAAGTTCATCAACACGTGGAAAGTGAAGAGAAATATAGTTAATTTTGAAACTTCAGGATTAAAACTCTAATCTATTTTTTTTTTTGAAAAAGTTATTGGCCTAAAAATTCTATCTGTTAAGCATAAAAAGATTTTGCCGTAATATTGCCCAGTTTATTTTTCCATGTATTACGTCCAAGTATATTAATGGAATAGGCTGATATTTTAATGATTTTTCTGTATTTACATTATTATTAAGACTGTAATAATATCAAAATTAACCTAAGCATTTCAGAGGTACTTATAATAGGTACTATTATATAAATATCCTTTTAATTTATTATAATTCGGTATATATATAGTGTAGCTAAATTTTGATGTGTATGATTCGGGATTTGGGATGATAGTAACATAAGATCATCCACGATCTCGACATTAACTAGACACAAACAAAGGTAGAATTTATCCTATCACAAACAAATTTACCCGAACAAATGCGAGTTATGACGTACGAGTACTATGTGAAAGCGTGGGAATTATTAATGGAAAAAATAAATCTGATATTATCACTTTGTCACTTTAGTGACAGATGAAATGTCTATCGCTTATACTCGTACAGATGGGTTAAAACGGAAATACAAACTACTACAACAGTTCTTACCTCCTAGTAAAAAATTGCAGATTCTCGGAGATGAGACGTGCTTAAGACCGGCGCCTCGCAGCTTGCCTTATACAAACGGATTCCTTACTTTTTCTCGTATTTCAATCATATCAAACATCACGAGACGTCATGTTTGTTCCTAATAAATGGCTAGGTCTGCAGTGTGTCAGTTTTTTTTAAATTGTATAGTTTAAAAGCTATATAGAGGACAACCTTATTCAAGATTTTACAAAACCACAGACATAGATATTCGACTTTAGATATGTCAACAAAATTTGACAGTTACGATCAGTAAATTTAAAAAAAAACAAGTGGCTTATCCGTTTGTATGAAGCAGGCTGTAAAATATTCAGAATTTTGTTCCATACAAAATTCATTGCATAAAATATCTATAGGTAAATATTTGTCTGCAATTGACAAACATCTAAGGGCTATTAGATTTGTTAACCGGTTTTTTATATATGTATTCTTCATATTATTACTATTCAATGATTATTTAACATACCTACTATATGGTATAATTCTTTGTATACAAACTGCCATTTTTTT
Source organism: Apoda limacodes (assembly GCA_946406115.1). NCBI lineage: Eukaryota > Metazoa > Arthropoda > Insecta > Lepidoptera > Limacodidae > Apoda > Apoda limacodes. The sequence continues at coordinate 49,498,181 of OX291540.1, forward strand.
TTACAATCTGCTTAGGTTTTGCTCATTCCGAGTTATTTTTAATTTTATACCAGTATTAGCGTAGATACATTCTAGAGCTTTATACTCACTGTGTCATAATAATTTTATTTACATTTATTTCTTAGAATATAAGTAGGACAATTTTTACTAATGAATTTTCTTATTTTACATTATATTTAAGTTAAGGGTGTCTGAGTAATATCAATCATTTAAATGCATTAGAAATTATAGGATCAAATCTTCTGTTTATTTAAGTATTTTTTAATAACGTTATTTGACGTTTTAAGTTGGCAGCAAAAATTTGTCGCAAAAATGTCGGTAAAACCTTAGATGCTGAGCTGACGGACCAAAATGATAACAGTTTTAGAACAGCTACCATTTTAGTATCAGGTTATATTTAGGGTGTATACAAATAGCCTTGCGTCAGTCAGCCACTATCGCTAACAGGTGGCGCTGAGGCAGTAAATTGATAAATTGTCTATAAATAGATTAACACCATCGAAAATATGTAAATATAATACCTAAATAAGCTTTGACCACATAATATCAAAGATGTGGTCATATGGCAAAAAGTTTAACGTGCTGTTGACGCGTTTATAGTTCAATAATTTGCAGACTGACTATGGTAACATAGGTTTCCAGTTATTATACTCCTACTATCCACAGACATTTTTTAAGATTTTATAAAACATTTGCGACATGCATGTTGTCTTACAATTTTGAAGCCTCCCCAGCGCCACCTGTTAACGAAACTGGTTTTCTGACGCTAGACTATTGTATATATACCGTAAATATAACCTAATACTAAAATATCAGCGTTTCTATAACTGTTTCGGTTTTAGTTCCATCATCTCTTAATCGATTATTATAGTTATTTTAATGCTCTCTATACCATATATGTTAAGTTAAGTTCGAAAATTCCTCAAATAACAAATTTATATTGAAGAAAACCATTTAATAAACAAAACATCTGACTACTCTTACGAGGACTCGGAACGTACTCAACCTATTTTTAATTTCTTAATAACAAAATTCATCGTTTGATATGAGTTATTTTTCAAATAGACTAAAAAAGAAAAAAAAAAACTGTTATTTGCTTCAGAATGTTAAAATATTTAGGTCAACTAAAAACACATCAAAGATTTTGAGGTTATTAAAATGCCAATAGAATAGTTACTTAAAAAAAAATACGCTGATGCATTTTTGATTTTTGCAATTTTTGATACTGATATTGGTGGTGTCAAATTAACACCACGAGGCATGACCAACGTGATTACAATCAGTCTTAAATACAAACCTTTTTAAGTTATTTTAACGAAATAATGCCTAATGTAAAAATCTGTGCATAACAATTATGTGAAACCATACTTTTTAGTTATAGTTTTTTTGATCAAAACTAGTAATTGGCGCCAAAAGTGGTAATACCCGACCGAGTTCACTATGTTTCACGTAGTTTTCAAAAGTAATAACAGATGACGCTAGTTTTTTCTAGTATGAAAATAGAATAAGTAAACATTCACTTGGCCAAATCTTTTGATGTCCTATGAATTTGAAATAAGTTAATAGTTAATAACGTTGTTTAGCTTTTCACTATAAAAAACGTTTAGATAGCTTTAATGCTGAATCTCTTACATTTATAAACGGCAAGAGAGAAATAATTGTTAAAATATTGTTGCTAGTTTAACGTTTAATAAAATACTTTATGCAATCCAAGATTCAACTTGACGCGCCAATTGAGCAATTGTCACTCTTACGGCGTTGTTATAAAGTTTTCGGTGCGCGTCAAGTTATTTAATACCAACTGTAGTACGGAGAGGAGGCAGATAAGAATAGATTAATTTACAAAATATTTATTATTTTTATTTTTAAAATGTTTAAAAACACAATTCTGGATTGCACAATGTGTTTTTAAAAGATTTGTAATTTGTATAAACATTTATATTAGGTATGACATTTGTTGACCGTTACTTACTATTACTGTCTTGTATAATCTGTGTATTGTATTTTTAAGATGAATGTACTTATCTGTATATCGTGAACATTATTTAAATAAACGTGTAATCAAAGTTTGGTGCTTAATTTGTTGTTTAATTTTATATCAATTAGTTTTCTATATGACTCATGCCTTGAGGTGAAACCGATCTAAAGTTTTCCCATCAAAACTTCATTACATTAAATATATGTAACTATTAATATTTCGCCACTCAAAATGCGTCACCATTTAACATATTAGCAAAATAGTCGGACTTACCTTAATACAGCATATTTAAATATTGATAATTTACTTTGAGCTAAATTTTACAAAAAGAATATAAATACGTAGTACCTTAGTTTGATATATCTCTTAATGGTTTATCAGAAGCCCTTTAAGCGCCCCAAAAGAGTCTTTTTGGACTTGATTTTCCATTAGATATGGTCACTGCTAATTTTGTAAGTTACTCTGTGTTACAAAATATATCCTATACCTGGGAGTCTGGGAGCTATAAAATAAAATAAAAAACATGTAAATCGGATAAGTGGTGCTTGCGTGCAAAAAGCATAAACGGATTGACGGACAGTTGTTGATTTTTAGTATATACTTATAACAAACTCGTCATAAATCAATTCTGTGTGACTGAGCAGTTGTAACACTTTTAGCGCTATATGTCATTTTCTCAGGGATAACACTTATATAAATAAACGTACAAAGATATTTTACTTTGTAAGTTTAAATACAAAAATCCAACTCGTAATGAGAAACTAATTCCATAAATATAGGTCCGACTTAATATTTATCTAACACTTAAAATAATACGTACCTACTTACATTTTCAGGGTATAATTTTTTTTATTATTAGTTACATGGCCAATTTGTATTTCTATTTAAAAAAAAACATATTAACCGTACCAAATATTAACAGACTCAAAAAAACATGAGTACTATATTTGCGGGATTTTATTTGTTCTTATTGCACTATCATGACACAATCAAGGCGAAAAGCGTAGGTTTGCACGATAAATATTATTATACTTTAAACATTTTTTTTCTGCGCACGTTTTTTTTGTAAGGGACACGGGATTTGATTTCACATTGTGAGTTTTGTGCTAACAAATTGTCGGACAAAGGTAAGTCATGTGTTTGTGTTTAGCACGTACAATATTTTATGTACCTACATTTTACTAATGCATGCTGTACTTTTGCCACTTTTTGTCTTGAATAATTAGCAGAGACGAGCTTTCGCCGTTTTGACAAAAGTTTTGTTTAGTTGGATCCGTTTCGCCATATGAGATGTAAAATAAGAATTTTTACTCTTAAGGACAATGAAAACTCTACAGAATTCAATAGCTAGCAAGCCCTTCAACTACTTTTTCTACCTTACCAGGATTTATCCAATGCTTATTTTGTTTACTATTCTAATGTTACAATTTTCACTAGCTGCCTTAACCTTCCTAAGTAAATACGGTAGTAAAAGCCGTGTCAAAATATTTTCAGTAAATTTTAAGTTATTATATGCGAACGTACATAGGTAGGTATGCAAAGATAACAATAATATAAATTGTAATCCAACTAATATATATTTGTGAAAGTCCGTCTGTTATTGCTTGACATCGTCACGGAGCAACCAATTGAATGATGAAGCTTTCTATACCACACTTTCTTAATATAATCAAGGACTTGCCAAAGAAATCCCACACTGAATATAGCACGGGCGAAGCCGCGAGCAATAGTTGGTATAACAGTATGAGTATAACAGTAGTAAATAGTAGATTGTATCACAAAGGATTAGAATAATATTTTTACGGCGAAGGCGCTATTAAGAATCCAGAGTGGAGCGAAGGACTCTAAGGTAGACTCATGAGCGCAACGAAGGACGTCAAAGGACGGCGCACGAGGTAAAATAATTTTGCGACCGAGTGATACACTCTATATAATAGTACATTTATTTATTTTATTATCACTACTTGAGGAAAACCCAGTATTTTTTATAAAAGTATCATCATAAATACGAATTTTAGTAAACAATTACAAAGGCGGGATATATTTCACGCGATTTTTACTTTTTCACAAATTTTTTTTATTTGGTCCGCGCGCAGCCAGCCAGTTTTATTATAGCTAGTTACTTGTTAATACAATGTTCTTGATGGATCTCTATAAACCACATTCCAAATTGAAATCTCTTTGAGTCCCTAGGGATTCAAAGTCCAGCTTCAATCTCTGTTTACGAGGCACCAACCAGCTCTTTTTGAATAGAATTGATAAAAACAAATTAATGTCATTTATGTTTTGTGCTAGTGGAAGCCATTAGTAGCAGAGAATCATGTTACGTATTAAATTATTCTTTATATTTTGATTCTTTTAATACATATATGCTTTCCTGAAATTTTTGTGTGCTTTGTAATTTATAAATTGTTGATGCTGATTTATTAATAAGTGTTTTTTTGTTTTACAGACACGGTTGTGATGGATTATCTGTGTTCCAGAAGTTTTAATTTAGTAGCTATGCAATTTTTTTGAAACGTATGCCAAAGGATAATACAGTTTATTTAGTTTAGTCTAAAGTTTTGCATTTATTATTGAAGTATATAATTTTACATATAAGTATAATGTTCAAAATAATGTAAGTTTAATTAATTTTGGCTTAATAATTTCATTAGTGATTGTACTATTTTTATACAATAAATTTTTTTTTATTTATTTTTACAGACAAAAAAATATTACAAATAATGTAAAGTCAATTTCCGCTTGATCATTTTATTAGTGACTCTAGGTACTATTTTTTAATAAAATAAACACTGTTTTTTTATATTATTAAAATAATGTAAATTATTTTTTGCTTTATAATTTCGTTAGTGACTGTTCTTTTTTTATACAATATAAACAGGTTTTTATCTTTAAAAAACATTAAAATAAACGTATTATTTTTTTAATATAACATAAATAAAATATTTCTAAACATTGAATTTTAAGTCAAACAGTTATTAGATGATATTTTAATTAGTTTTCTCTTTTTCTGACTTTTTGAAACAATAAACGAAGTCAACAGTTAGCTTTACACTACTGCTAGTGAGCGCTATCCAGTGATCTTTAGCGTCTATCGTCTCGGTGAACTATACAGTACACACACACACACATACATATATAGTGGTAGTCAACTAATTCGGGACATTCCTTATGAAGATCTCCTTTGTACACTCATTAAATTGTTTAATTCCTGCTTTTGCTAAATCGGGTTAGCCTTGGTCTTATCGAAAAACGGGACATGTTTCTATGTTCAATAGGGCAAACACCATACGTGTAAGTTGGTTCTCGTTTAAAGTACGTTGATTAGTAACTTTACTTCAACCAGCCACCAGCCAGCCAGACACGCTTGCCGTTGGCTCTGAGGCACGATAACTAACCTCTCTCTCATCAATATCCACGTCGATATCGATAAGCAAACAAATATTTAGTTTATATTAATTTTATCACATCTTACCTATAGACAACCATGGAGGATGCAGAACAGGGTGGCAAATAAAACAGCAAACGGTATTTTTAAAATAAATATAAAACGATAAATGAAACATCAATGGCTTGAAAAAATAAATTACTTTACAATAAATAAACACCACCAACATTTTTTAATTATTTGGCAAGTCGCTAGGCAATTTTATAAACTTCGGCAATTTCGAACTAGACAAAACATTATTTTTTGGTAATTGATAAATTTCCAAAACTGCGTTCTTTGTCTCATTGCATTGTAAAATATCACATAACTTAACACAACTTACTGGTCTTTTTAAACGGTAAACAGTTTTTTTCCTTTTTATACTTCCTCTTTTTGTTGAAGATTTAGTCTGTTCTTTATTAAAAATAGCAACGTTGCTTTTATCGAAAACGCCTAATGTAGTATCTTTGTTTGTGCAATTTACATCAAAGTTAAGACCGTTCGTATGCGAATATAAATATTTTTTCAAGAGATCAGTGTTTTTTGATTCAATTTGTTCTACATCTTTAAAACATTTAGTTACTGTTGTTGTAAGCACTCGTTTTTGACGTTGACAAATGCTGTTCCGTTCATCAGTTTTAAGACTAATGTCCAGAGTTCTACAATAGCGATAAATTGGCATATCTTTGGCATTCGGTATTTTATTGACAGCGTGTAAATTAACCATATCATTGTGTTCGCTATTTAAATCATTTAAAAAATCATCTTCTACTTCTTGTTTGGTGAGTGTCGAAAATGTACCATTTTTTTTAGAGAATTGTATTCTAGTGTCAAGGAAATTTGATTGCAATGTTGTGTACATGTCTTCTACTAATTGGTTTTTCTCTTTAGATATTAATGCTTTATCAATACAGTCAGAGTGTAGTTCATTTGTCACCCCTTTTAACTGGATCAGTTCAATTGAATTTTTACCCTTCTTATTATTGTTTGCATTTCCTCTTTTTCTTTTTCCCTTTTTTATGTACCTGCATTGTTGGCCTTTGTCTCTTTTATTACTTAATACATCTTCAATAACAGGTTCTATATGAGAGGAATATATTTTTGAATTTATCCTATTAAAGTCTTGATTTGTATAGTAATTATTGTAGTGTTCCTTTATAATTTTTTTATTTTGGCTTGAAATCATAGAAGCATCTAATTCATGTATACTACTACTTTTATGCTGAGAGTTTGAAACCAAAAAAGACTGTTTCTTTGCTTTAGTTTTTAATAGAGATTCATTTTTAAGTCTGCTAAAATACGTAGTTTGAATCGGACTGTAACATTTTGTGTCAAATATCAATTCTATATTGTTTTTACTTTTATTTTTTAAGGATGAAGATGTCAAATCTATTCTTGCTTTGTGCTCTGAGAAAGTATTTACAATGTTGAAATCTGTGGCTGATAAAATATTGCTACAGCCAGCCGAAACTTCATGGAACTTTTCTAAAATATTTTTAGAAAATTTATCATCTTTACATTTCTTTTTTTCGGAAATGCAATTGTTTTCAATTGTCTTTTTATCAGGCGGGAAGTTTTTTATAACTATTTTAATGTCAAAGTTTTTATTAGAATCAGTAATCTCCATAATTTTCTCTTTGGTTTTGTTTTTCGGAGAGTAAATACATTGATCATCCTTACCTTTATGTTTTTTTAATTCTTCTGTATTTGGTTCATTTTTGGCATCGACATTCATTTCTGCAGTCTTTCCTTCTTTCGTAACTATGAATTTAAAATGTATTTCAAAAGAATGATCTTCTGTTGAGAAGCTTATCGTATTAGAATTAGTATTTTCTATTACACCAGCTGCTTTTGCTGGTATTGGAATCTGTGTGACGTGAACATTTGAATACAAAGCCTGCAACACCTGACCTTGCTGTATTTTATGGTTTGGATCCTTCGATATTCCATAATTGAACCCAGCTTTAGACTTGTTTTCCCAAGTACGTTTATCTCTCGAGTCTTCGTTGTCTTTTTTATTCATATAAGAATGTTGAAGTATTCTACTATTAGTATAATTTGTTGAGCTTTTGATTCTGACATTGCTATGATGTCCAACATCGTGGATAGTATTGTATAATGGGTTAAATGTACGCTTTTTACAACAAGAGCAAGTTTTATGTTGACTTACGTTACTGTCCTCAGATCCCAACTGATTTTGTAAATGCCGTTTTGCATTTTGTTTTAAAAAGCTATTGTTATAATAAATTTTATCGTGTTCTTTACTTATTTTATTACTTTTCCCACTGTAACCGCAATTTTCAATTGAAGATTTGCCACATGGCTTACATTTATGACAAACTACTCGACGATCGTCACTGGGCCGCGAAATTGTCTTACTGCTCTCTTTTATGATCGTTTTAGAATTTTTTTTATTATTTTTTTTTATTTCGGTGCTACGATTACTTTGAACTGACCGTGCAAAATTTTCCCCACTAGGCCTTAAAAAAGGTTTGTGATTTTGTGTCAATATGTCTGTATAGCTTGGAATAGACTTTTCAGAATACAAAGAAATGTTGTGATTGCCACGCAAGGTTAATTTATCATTTTCCTTACCTTTCTTTATTATCTTTGCAATATCGTTCATATAATTATTTAAATTTTTTATATTTTGTCCAATACATTCACGTTTATTTTCTAACTCACTTTGACTTATACTTTGACCTTCTTGCTTAAGAGTGGAATTGCTAAAATGAACCTTCATGTCTGTCATAACCCCTTTATTGTCTATGTCCTGTATAGTCTGGGAATCTTTTTCTAAATTAACGACATAGACATTACTTTTTGAATCTTGCTTTATTGTGGCATTGTTCTTATCGTAAGTTTTTTTATGTGCGATGGAATGTTGCTTCAAGATTTGTTTCAGACAAGTTAACCCAAAGTTGCTTTCAGTTGCAGTATGTTTGCTATCTTTATAATTATCCAATTTAATGTTTTCTTCGTTTTGAATTCTTAAATTCCCGCTAAGTTTAATACATTTAAAGTCTTCAGTATTATCACTGTTATTTTCGTCCAAGATGTTTGAAATATTGTCATTTTCTGTATGATCTAAAGGTGATGGTGTTATTGATACAGTACAAGACAAATTAAATTCGTTTTCCACATTTTCTGGCTTACTACATTCTTCGTTACAATTATTTTGACTACAAATGCCGCTTGGATTATTGGTTTGTTCAACCTTTGAATCAGTTTCTTTGACATTTGCTGTAAAAACCATATCCTGCAAAGATGTAATATTATCTTTAGCATAAGAATTATTCTTTCCAACTGGTGCTTCTCTTTGAACTGACTGATGGTACACATTATTGTCTGTTGTCCATTGATTCTCGGTTATTTTGCCAATTAAATTATTTTCATTAGAATTTGAAATCTTATGCCATATGTTGCGAAAAAATTGACTATTGCATATATTTGTTTTTTTTACAGGAAGTTGTTTATTTTTCGGATTGGAAAATATTGTAGTAATGCATGGTGTTAAACAAGTAGAAGAAGTGATAGTCGACTTAAGTAATTGAAGTGGACTACACGTATTGTCAGGCACTGCCTTCATAGTGCATGAAATATACTCCTTATTGTTTTCCAATGTTGTTATTTTATTTGCTGCTAATGTTGTTTTGGCATGTGCCAAATCTTCAGAACGTGAATTAGATGTAAAGGACTCATCAGTTTTTTGATAAAATGGTTCGTCTTGTGATTTTGATGGATAGAGATACTTGTCTTCTATTAGAGCGGGTGAGTGAGTAGATTCAGAAAATTGTTTAAGAGGTAACTCCTTAGGCTTAGAGTGATGTATTACTTGAGGAGAATTGTTGCTTATGTAATGTTGTGTTATAGGATGTTTCAAAACATCATTTTCAGAGTTACCATTACCTAATATAGAGAACTCTTTAAAATATAATTCATTTCCTGATCTTCGATACGGTGTAATATTATCATTCAACTTGTGAACAGTAGTGTTATTACTTTTCTTATCTGTTTTTTTCGTGTTAAGTGAATGTGATGAGAACTTCATATGTGATAAATTATTTTGGTCATTATTTTCTGGGTTTTCTTTCGATATTTTGATTAATAACTTAGCTGGTGCTATTTTATTATGATTTACAAGCGAATTCGTTTTATTGTAATTGCATTTAGATTTCTTTTCATTAACAATATACTTTGGCCTCCGTTTTAAAATTTCTATTGAGTCTCTCGGTGTAACTCTTCTAGGATAGTTATTATCTGTTATAATTTCGTAATATTTTCTTAAAATAAACTTCGTTAATGAAATTTTATTTTCATTTCCACTAACTTTACCGTAAATACTATTACAAGACTCATTTTGTGATGACGTAATGTGTGATATTTTGTAAGAGTCTAGAAGGTTTGGACAAGATTTGGAGCTTTGTAAGTGACGATGGCAACTCGCATGTGAATTAAATTCTGTACAATGTATGTATGAGTCACTAGCACACCATGAATAGAAGTCAATTCCCAATGGAAGTAAATGGTGATACAATTCCTTGAGATAACATTCAGTATATTGACTTCTTGTTGGATAACTGCTGTTTATAGTACATTCTGAATCTTCGTCTGTCAAATAATCTCGACATTTTTTTCTGTAAAAAAAATGTTAAATGTTTTTATTCTTTTTCTGTGATTTTAGTCTTAGTCTTAAACAATCAAGTTTTAAAATTAGAGGATGCATAACAATCTTTTGTTATGATTTTCATTTGAATATATAATTGAAGGCCAATGTAGGTTTTGCAGTAGACGCTGATGTAGGTACTGAAGATCTGCGATAATACTTCTACAAAAGGTACTAAGAATTATTTTTATAATACAAAAAGTGGTCTTTGAGGGGGGGGGGGAATGTTTAAAAAACGACTTCCTACTAGACTAAAACCGATATTCGATTGGTCTTTATATGTATTGAAATGCGGTTGATTTTCTGGGAAATATAGATAAAACTACACATATATTAGGGTATTTCAGATTTTTGAGACAAGGGAGTGGTAGACTTTTAGTGATTTTTTATGATAACTTAATAACCGTTAAGTTAAATAAATGAAAATTGTCTGTCTTTTTGTTAATTTTGGCATCCCGTAAAAACTTTTGAATCGATTTGATGCTGTTTTGCACTTTGATAACTTGGGTTGCATTAGAATTACTATTTAATAAAGGTAAGGTCGAGAGTAGTATACTCGTACATACTTGATTAATACTAGGATTCACCAAATTAGAATTCTGTAGCGATACTCAAGGAAGTAGCGACTAGCGGATTTAAAATAGGAGGAGAGACAGTTTATGACGAACTCCTTCAAGAAAAAACTACGATTAAGCAAATGCACCTAGCCAAACCCTGATAGTGAAACAAGCTAGTTTTTGAAAAGGCTATAGTACCCTGTACTAGACTATACGGAAGATGGTACACATAAGTGTAGCGTTTGTAAACATAAGATAAGAAAGCCTACGATTCAATCAAGACATCAGGCGGTGCCTCGGTTTCTACAGCAATTATATTAAATAGCAGAGTGTATTAAATAATGAAGTTCAAATATATATCGTATCGCTTAATAAGATGATAAAATGTTGGTTATTTTGTTATGTATGTTATTTATCACTCTTTAGAATCATACCTAGGGCTTAAAGTTAAAATTCCGAGTGCTAGCTAGACGAAGAAACTACTCACCTGGGCTTTTTTATTTCTGTAACATCACTCTGTGATACCTCATCATCTTTGATGACGTCACATTTCTTAAATTCAGACACATTGTAACGCTGAATAACATCTCTACATCGAGAAGTCCTTGGAGTTACTGATACTGAATTTACTACAATTTCACTGCATATTGTCTTAATATATTTTAAGTCATTTGACTTGTGATCGCCAATAATTTCATAGCGATTCTCTTTATTTTCATCGAAAATTGAGTTGGAATCGATTGTTTCATATTCAATGATTTTAAAGACTTCTTCATCGCTTGACTGGTTTTGTCCACCGTCATTGGTGCTGTAATCTGAAAAAAATCCTTTACGTATATTTATTCGCGAGTATACTGAATTATTTTGTATAGTGTGCGTTTACTTAACTTAACTTATTATTATACAAAATAAATTTAATTTCAGGAGCAAATTTTACAGCTCTGTCTTTAAATGCATTTTTTTCAGTCATCTTATCTATTACTGTAGTCTCATTAATAGAATTGTCATTTTTCTGTTTATTTAGTGCTGAATATAATATCATCCAGAGTTCCACATTTTGACAAACAGCCTGAGGTTTAATCGTATTTGTTTTGTAAAGTTCTGCATTTTGAAAACTTGGTTGTTTTCGATATGCCAAAATTTTGTTATTTTTTTCAAACACTCTCATGTCAGAACATGTACTACTACTACAAGAATATAACCTATTACGCCATTTCAGATCTAATCTACCTTCTTCCAAGTCTTTGAAGTATTCCAAGAAATTTCTGTGTTCAATTTCTTGACGACTATCTATTACCTTGGATTTTTCCCCTACATGGATATGAGGATTAAAAGCTTTCACTTTGTTTTCAATTTTACAGTGTGTAACTTTGCAGAATCGGTTTGATTTTCTTTTTCTCATCCTATTTATGAAGTAATTAAGTAAATTATTTTTGTCTGTCTTACAATTTTGTTCATCTTCCCGATTTAATATTGATGATTCAATTTTGCTACAGACTTCTTCAGAATTTGATTTTTTAGTTAATAATTTGATCCAACTTATATTTCGATTTTCTTTTGCGTTGTTACTAATGCGCCACCAACTTTTTTCTTTCCTGTTTTTTTTGCACAAAATCGTAGATGAGATTTTTATACTTGGTTTGCTTTCTTCAGATGTTTCAGAAGTTATAGAAGTCTTAGAAATAGATTCAGCTATAGATGAAAATAAACTGTCAGTTTTGTTAATTCGTCCTTTATTAGATAGGCGTTTTCTCAAAGCTTCAAAGCGCTGTCTTAAAAGGGTAACACTTTTTGATTTTGTTTTATCAACATTACTTAAGGCGTTATCATCTGTTGTAAACATTTGTCTATATTCTTTCTCTATTTTATTTTCCATTGGATCCATCATACCTGAATAGTTTTGTTCACCCATAGGTGTGTTTTGTAACTTTGTAATGTATTCCAGAATTGATCTGAAGAGATTTTTGGCTTTTGAAACCATTTTTTTCGAAATATAGGTTTACCTTTTAATAATTCGTGGCCCTTTCCTTTGTCAAAGCACTCTCTGCATGATTGCAGTATATCTTTTTCTATATTTACTACTCTTACTGGTTTTCTAGAAAATACTCTCGTTAATGGGTGTTTTGATGTAACTGGTTTAGTATCGTTTTTGTCATATTGAACTACAGAAGCCACTAAGTTGTTTTTGCTAGTGTTGTTAGCTGCATTTCTACGTGTTTGTCCATATATTGGCGAAAATATACTTATAGGTGACAACTTTTTACTTATTACTTTCTTAATAATATCTCTATCTTGTTTCGCATTACGTGACTTATGTTTTATACAGTGATAACATCTTCTACACGATCCGCTTCTTCCTTAAAGAAAGATAACTTTTTGGAAATAAATAGACCTGAAGATTTAATTAGAATCATAAACATAAGGAGGGTTACTTATTTAGAAATAACAAACATACTAACTTATCATTACCCATTGAGCGATTATGTACTACGTACTAAAGGAAATATCGCACTTTCTGCTGCTGTATCAAACAGCGGTGTATGGGCTGCAGTACAATTGGTCACTTGCTCATACATGCTCATACATAATTAGAATGTAATTCATCGCCAATTCACGCGGATGTTCAAAAGTGTCAAAATGACAATGAATGATTTCTAATAGAATTTACCATAATTCTAAATTTTGATGAGGTGGTTGACAATTTAGGGCAAGACTTAAAATTAAGCAAGCATATTTGAACAGCTGGTAATTCGTTTTTTTCATTGATGTCAAAATAGAAAAATAGGTCAAGGTAAACTAATCAAAAAGGAAATGTTTAATCAACTTCACAAAGCTGCAAGAAGCATAAAAGTTGACTGAGTAAAATTTTTTGTGGTGCGTACGTGTAATATCATTTTCTTATACAGCAAGCGAAACTATAGCAAAAATTAAATAAACGACAATGTAATGAGAAGTAAAATCGATCAGCAACAATGATGTTTAATAATCTTAAGTATTATACTGTCGGGCCTTGAAGGGTAACCGCCTAGTGGCACATTTTTGACCTTCGTGCTGCGGTCAAAAGGCATATTAAACCATCGGTCTTGGGCGTGTATCTTATACCGGCAGTCATTAAGCCAAGTCAGAAGCATTATGGCTAGCTTACAAACTCCGACAGTCGAGTGGCCACAAGCTCGAAAAACATCTGCCAATTGGCATTGAGCTAGCACGGTGGACTATGGACTAAGCCCGTCCTTCTCGAAGAAAGGCTTTAGAAATTTATCCCTGCAGTGGGGCATAAATCGGCTGATGTGATAGATTGTCTGGAAAGAAATTGAACTTACGGGCAAATAAATTTGAAACAGTCCAACTTCCCACACCGGCATCTATAGTTTCTGGCATATATATCTTCTGGACTCTCTTTCTTTTCAAAGCCCTGATACTCCCAACTCTTACATCTCTATCGCCTCTTAAATAGCCATCGTCTAATAGAGCTTTCGAAACACAACTATCTTTACTGGTAAAGGAGCTGTCGGTGTTTTGAACAATCACATTGCTGTCACGTCGTTTATTTAAAAATCTTATTTCTCCTGTACTATATTTGTTTGGAAAACTTTCACGTGTTGCGTTACGAGTCACATAGCTGTGTGAACTGTTTTTATGCCGTTTATAATTATTACTCAGGGATTTTCCACTAAATAGTGCCCTGTTTTCTTTCATTTCTTGTACGTTTTGACACTATTGGTTTTCTGGAATTCATCACAGCATATTATGTGTATTTGGACTTATCCGTTATTTCACTGTCAAATTGTTGTTAATTATTCCACGGAGTTTTTGTGTTCACTAAGATTTTTAGGACACCATCGATAACTAAGTAAAAATTTTAACAAATAATTTTGAACTTGTAACAATCATCGACGTATTCAATTTACATTTTTTTGTTGTCCAGGAAATGAATTTATTTATAAATATATGCAAAACTTGTCAAATTCTGAATTTAGGTTGTCTGTCATTATTTTCTTTCTGTTCATGGAATTAAGAAATATAATAATAAACATTATTATGGCACGGACGCAAAGCACAGAGAATTTCGTACCTTAACCTTTTACTTTTTAGCCTGTGTCAGTTATCAAAATAGTAGTAATTTATGATGACAGCGGTCGGTCATTGCATATGTGCGAGCGCGACGGCAAATAATTATGCTCATGTAACAGAGAAAAATAGTTAGCGGTCATTGAACGAAATTCTTTTAGCTTCGCGTCTGTGCAATATAAGTTATATGGTATACAGAAATGCATGAATCCGTATTCATAATTTATTTTTAAGAAGTTTGATGCAAGAAGCTGATATATTCATATATAAGCTTCTTGAGTTTGATGAGACTCTTATGATCATAGGTACCAACTACAATCTTAGGATTTGTTTGGAAATATCCACTTCTTATGTAGCGTGCACATTATCGATATTCATGTCTATCGATAGCTCATAATGGATATGCATTAAAACCAGTCCATTTAAGCGATATTCTGTCATCGAGGGGTGTTTTAAATCCACAACCGGATTTCAATTCGGATTGTCGAGTTTTTACTATGAACGACCTATTAACAATATAAAATTACTAAATATACTAGCGTAATTTATATAACCTTCGTTAACCTGAACAACATTATGCACTAGATTAAGTATATTTTTAGATTGTAAAGTTTTTTATATAATTATTATATAAATAAAGGTAAGGTAAGGCTTGATAAATAAAATTATGTTCTACTAAAAGGATATTGAAAAAGAAACACGATCAGCGAAACTAGGTTGAAATATTTTTTTGATTGATCAATAACAACAACTATGTTGGACAAATCAGTACAGACAAAACAGAAATTAATAATTGCAGAAGATTAGAATTTAAGTTCAAACGCAGCAGAAAATGCTTTTTAGGATTCATTGTTGTGTGTTATCAAGTATTTTGTTTTTTTTTTCAAGATATTGACCTTAAATTGCATTTATTTCATATATTTTGCTTTAACTGTCATAACTTTTAGTTTTCTTATATATACTTACTTTTTTTATATCAACTTTATTGAAATTCATATTCGTTTTCCCGTATCTGTATGGTCAGAAGAACTTTTAATGAAATATAAGTTTTACTGCAGCTTAATGAGCCATTAACCTGCGTTTGAAGTGCGCTTCCATCAGAAGTACAGTCACGCTGGTCGAAGGGACGACCCTAAGAGCGACAACCCAAGGCAAGGATCACCCCGCGGCGGGCCCTTGAGCGTAAAAAAACAGATTTATCCCTTAGAAGCTTGTACAAGATATGGTTGCATATCGTAGCATGTTTGAAAAAAGGTAATATTTCAAACAATCTTAAGTAAGGAAACTAATCAATTTTAAAAACTAACCGCGCTTCCAAGTGTTTTATCTAGAACAAGCTACTACAGTGTTAATATTCTGCTTTGTTCAGTAGCATTTTCAGGGGGCGGAGATGAATTAGGTGATCAATCAGTAAGATAAGGTATGTAAGCAATGGCTTAACAAATCTAATGTCGATAAATATTAAAATCTACGCGCCTTGTCGCCGCTATCCGCTCCATATGTATTTCTGTAACCCACCCTCGCTAGGTCCATGTCGGCGCCCGTGTCGCTACGAGAAATTTCGAGAATGGTTTTAATTTCATACTTTGAAATAGTACAACCTTTTTAAACGAATTCAAAAAAGGAGGAAGAACTCAATTCGTCGGAATCCTTTTTTTTTAGCGATTGAACCTATTTTAAATATTTTTCGTTTACATGATGATTGTAAGTTAGTTACGGTAGTAAGCTTTTCTTATTGACACACATATACACTATGCATTTCTATACGCTTTGCGATTGCATACATTTTATCGATACATGTTTTAATGTTTTATTTTGCTAAATATCGAAAATCACCCCTGACACGGTTCCTGGCAACGCCCCTGCATCGATTGCTAGATTTTTAGCAGTCAGGTATTTTTACTTCTATGTGTGTTTTTAAATATTACTTTGCATCTATTTTATATTGACATTATTTTTATTTTTGATAAAAAAACCATTTCTTAGGTGATACTATCTTCACTTCTAGTTACTCCTATAATATGAAACAGATATTATATACTTGCTAGATTTACTAGTAAACATGTTTTGTTAATGGTAAGCTGTAGTATTAAATTGATGGTTTTAAAAACTCGTGTTACTTGAATTTGAGATCTTAATATTCTCGTTCGACGCAATGTATAAAGACATGTATTGACTGAGTAACTTTTGATGTGCAGCATTCGTATTCTATTTGTCGATGCCTTGGTTATATCCGTATGATTTTTGATTTATCATGTTCGTATATCTACATTAATGACCGGACAAAGATTTCCTTGAAATAGAACGGGCCGTGTCAAAGGCCAATACGCTATAATGATACTTATATAACACGTATATATGTATGCGATCATGATACGCGTTAGCAATATGGATACCTTGATTGGATTAGCAAATGATACATATCTGAACAAGTTCATGTTTAGCCACGTTTTCTGTCCATGCAACATGATGCAGGTCACAGGTTGAGCGTCCTGTGTTGCGCTTTAACTATTGCCTAACGATGGTTTTCACTACATTGCACCTCCCGATGACTAGATGTGTATAGCTCAGCATTTACTACCTTATGCTTCAACTGGATACAAACTTCTAGTAACCGGTCACATCTGTTTGTCATAATAAGTTAGCTGTCTACTTAGGGGTTTTCCATCTTAGCCTTACACCTCATCTTTAGTTGCACAGTCCGATATTTAAAAATACATGTTTCCTTCCCATTTTCATCTACTATTGGCTTGGTTTTTAGGGTTTCATAGTAAATTGGTATAAAAGAAACCGAAACCGTTTCATCATGTTCGTCCATCGATCTGTCTGTATGTCACAGCCTTAGCATAGTGCCATCTAACTATCGATTCTATAAAAAATGTGTAGCTTGCGTTTGTGAATTCCCATACAGTTTTGTGGTGATATTAGAATAAAAATGAAGGGTAGCTCTTGATGCCTTCATAGAAGTGATAAAAACCCGGCTAAATGCGCATCATTTTAGGTGAAAGTATTTGAAGCTCATCGTTTTTTTTTTTCCATTTTCTGAACACGCGGCTTCAGATTAGGGGGGCCGGCGAAGGGGACAAACTTTCCAAAATTGAAAGCTAATAACTCGCAAAATATAAGTCTTATTGCGCTTGTGCACTGATTCGTATTCGATTTGTTTTCGTCATTTTGACAGACGTAATAAAAGTATTCGGGAAATCACGAATGCTGCTTGTGCACTACATCCGTGTTCCTTGATTTTCTCGTTCACATTTCACAGCCTGACAGCCCGTCTGCAATGTGTCCTGTGTGTGCCGGCGTAGGATTCTTACAACCTAAGCACACTTGACCTTCTCTCTCAATCGCCCTCTCTCTCTCTCTCACTCCCCCCTCTCTCTCTCTCTCTCTCTCTCTCACTCCCCCCTTATCTCTCTCTCTCTCTCTCCATCACTCTCTACCTCTTTCTCTTTCTCAAAAATAATAAATAATTAACTACTAAAAATTAATTAAGTAATGGATTAACCTCGCGATCTTGGTGCTCCATACAAACTTTGGCTTTCATCTCGATCCTTCCAGTGGTTGGAGCTGTGCGTTGATAGATCAGTCAGTCAGTCAATCAGTAATAGTTACTTTGAGCTACCGCTAACTTTAATCCGCGATTTTGTTAACGTAGTCGATGAAAATATTTTTAAATAATACGTACCGGCCTTCCCCCTCATGACTGCCCGCCGGCTTTGCACATCATAAATGCGCGCGCAGTACTTGATCATTATAATGCTGCAATGTGATTTTAAATCTGTGAAATCTCCTAAGATATTTATTGAAATGGAATGATGTTAAGGGCAATGTCGTTTTAATTAAATACTTGTGATGAATAACGCATTTTTTTGGATAAGGATTAATATCATGTTTATAAAAACACCTTCGCAAATAATTCATTATTTTAGTACAAATTTGATTAGCATAAAAATGTTATAGTGAACCAACCTTAAAAGATAGACATATGCTGTCGCAGACCTTTTTATAGAAATTTTAAAGGGGAAAAAATTCTGTCATACATGATTTTTGCGAAACTTTAACCATTTACACAGCGGTAGCTCTCAAAAGGAAAAAAAAACCCCGATTTTAAAACATTCTTCATTGGTGCTCCGCTCTTATTGGTCATAGCGTGATGATATAGCCTATAGACTTCCTCGATAAATGGGTTATCTAACACTGAAAGAATTTTTGAAATCATACCAGTTGTTCCTGAGATTAGCGCGTTCAAGCAAACTAACAAACTTCAGCTTTATAATATTAGTATAGAAAAAGTATAGATTTGAAGACACCGCACTTCTTCAAGGGAAGCGTATAGTGATCATTATGATATAAGACGAAATTACAATATAGTTTTTATACATATCAATAAATCGGTGCACAAGAGTACTTAGGGTAAATGTAAAATTACTAAATGATTGCCAATGCCCATGTATGGGGATTAAACTCGTTTTCCTTAATTTTATTACCTGCATAAAAGTTAATATGAGACACGTTTCTGTAAATTATTATTAGGATAGATGCAGACACAACGGATTTGTAAGGCTGTGACATAGAGGCGGGCGACCGGACATGACAAAGTAATAAGAGTTCCGTTTGTGCCATTTGGCTACAGAACCCTACCAACTATTTTATGCCAAAGTAAATTATTGAACTGAAAGTAAAAAACCACCCTGAGTGTTCACACCGTTCTTATAGAAATCGTTATTTTCTTTTGCTAGTTTTCTGTATATGAACCGAAAATTTTCAAAGATTTTTGATTTATTAATTATATGTACAAGACTTAACGGCATATTTTCAAATTCTATTTTTGCAACAATAATTACTTGC
The DNA here is from genome assembly GCA_946406115.1 of Apoda limacodes. Lineage (NCBI taxonomy): Eukaryota > Metazoa > Arthropoda > Insecta > Lepidoptera > Limacodidae > Apoda > Apoda limacodes. The sequence continues at coordinate 49,517,734 of OX291540.1, forward strand.
ATATACATTTCAGAATCGGAAATACTTCATATGATATCTAGCGACAAATATAAAAGGATACGGATACAAATAACATACAAAAATAAGCAACCACAGAAAGTAAACAAACTTAATGAAATTATGAATGATAGTAGAATGCACGAAAAAAGAAAAAATGCAAAATTTATCTGTTCAATATGTCTGAACACAAAACAAGCTGCACAAAACGCTCAATTGAAATGTAAAAGTAGAAAGGCAAGATCATGTCCACTTTGCAAAACGCGTTGTGAAGTATGTACGAATAATTCGAATGAAAACCTAATTGCGAAAGAGAAAAGTCGAAACAACACGCCTGAGAAAGAAAAATATGGTCTAGATATTGGATACAAAGCTGAACAAATACCTCAAAAAGATATGAATCAAGGTTTGAATCTTTTGAATGAAGTCCTAACTGTATTTCAAAATAAAAAAAATATAGACATACCTAAACATAAAAATGGTAAAACAGTTTTATGCAAAGATGCGTGTGTTTCGACAGATATATCGCTATGTAAAGATGATTCAAGAAGAAGACTTTCCATCAGTAAAGTTTTTCAATGTGCTATAGAATCAGAAAACAAAATAGGTGCGAACGGAAAATTTACAATGGTCAATGCCTACCAGCCGCGAAACATGAAGCAATCTCAGATTGACTTAATCAATCGCAAATCCTCTTCAATACCCCAAATGAAGTTAGACGAACTGAAGAAATCGTTGACAGAAAAAGTGAAACCAAGAAGCGCAGTAGAAGAAGTAAATAGAATGTTTGCAACTGTAAGAAAAAACTACGATGAAGTAAACGAAAAAAATAGACCCTTAGTAAGACATGGACCTAGAGTATTACCAGTTGCAAGACCTAAGACTTTAGAAAGTCGTAATCATAACCACGCCTTCTCTGATGGAACTGAGTGTAGTGATGGAAGATGTTTCAAATCTTCTAAATGTCACGAAAGTGACGATTTTATGTCGAGTGGAGATACAACTACAAAATATGAATGTTGCCATCATTGTGAAGTAGAAAGATGTGACAAATGTGTATACATGATGTGTTGCCATTATAAAACTCGTCATCAAATGCATGCGGGAGTTCTCATTCATGAACGGTATCGAAACCCAAAAGGAGAATTTACTTGTAAACACAATACCAATAATATGACTTAGATAACTAAAATAAAAATAAATCGTTATTTAGAAAACTTTATTATGTATACATGTCGATTTATATTTAAAATAATCATTTTTATTGCAATTTATAATATGTATAATGAACGATAAAGTATACATGTATTAAATAATTTAAACTTCTTTTTTCTGGTTGGTGTTGATTAGAAGTAGAAACTCTCTGACACAAATTTTGGCTTGTCGGTCCTGGGAACCAAAAGATTTTGTCAAAAAACTAACAATGTAATATAGTCATGATACGTTACCGGGTTTATGCAGAGTAACTTTTTATGTTTGACAATGCGCTAAGATAGTTCAATCAAATAAGAAAACGAAAACACATTGATTAGTAGAGTTTTAAATTTTTGGTATAGGTACATGTTTATTAAAACTTCCCGTTAAGGCCCAGAACGGACTGTGAAACGCAACTGCAACAAAACCCTTTTGAAATTATTGGTTTGAAACTAGTTTCAGACGTTATCCACACACGGTGCAACCTAAATTGAACCACAATGTGATGAAATTATCACATTTATTTGAGTTTCTTTGAGAACATACGTGTGTAAAATGTCGAGCTCAAGTGATGAAGAAGTTGTGGTTATGAATTTGTTGTATCTTCATTGCTTTTCCAATTTCTGCCCATGCTTTATCAGTGTCAGTTCTGCTTGAGAAGCTTGATAGTGTTTATTGTATAAGCAAAGATACTTCTCAACTTCCAACACAAATCGAATATTTTTATCTTCGTGATCAGCATTTTGTTGCATCGAAAAAAACCGCGAAACGATGTAACGCAAACACGAGTTTCCTGCCCGCCGGTTTCAATGCGACTGATTTGCAACGTGTTTTAAACTAGTTTCAACCTGGTTTCGTCATATGCGTTTTCTCAAAGGAGTCCATGGCATATATTCAAATGGAACTCAAAAGTAACTAGGAGTTGCAGTTTCGTCGTTTTTGCGTTTCACCATGTGTTCTGGGCCTTAAAGTCCCCATTGATACCTGTTGCGTTCACGCCGCCATCTTGCAAAAACGGTACCCTTTTTTAGTTCTTTGCTTATTTTTTTTTCAATTTTTAAGGAGAACTGACAGCTATTGTTGACAATAGTAAAATTAGTAGAAGACATAAGCCAATTAAAAGTTCCCTCCAATAGTTACAACAAAGAATATAAAAATCTAATCATAATAAAACCAGTATATACCTAAATAACAAATATTCTATGTACAAACTCTGAAGTTCGTGGTTCATGATACCAAATATCTTGTATATCTTGTCTTGTATCTCGAATACTCGAATAACAGTAATTCGATATTGAAAATCATTCATATTCCATTATGACTGTTATTGTATTACGTTGATATACAGTTGTGTTTCAGTTTACTCCAAAATTTAAAGCCATTTTGATATTTTATGAATTTTAATAGTGTCACTTACATAATCACGAATAATCAAATGACACCTCGCATGTCAAAATCCGTCAAGCCGTTCAAAAATATGGACATACATAGGTACATACGCTCGAAAAACATTACCCTCATTTATTCGGCAGTCGGGTAAAAAGCTTAAATGCCACGACCGGCTATCAATACCGAATAGCCATGACCAGCCATCAGCTGATCATCATCTCGTAGGTATGCCGATAAATACTTAGGCAACTTATTCCGAATTACGTGACTGTATGTAAATAGTCAGCAAACACCGTTTATGGTAACTACTGCAATACTGCAAAGGCAAGGTTCTCTGCAGACTGATGGACAAACTCAACATTAACATTTAAGCTCTAATGACATCTACTCTCTTAGCCGTTAATTGGCTGGACATACTTGACATAGCGCTTTTACAGAACGTAAGCCTAAGTTTCTGTAGAAATGCTAGACGGATTAAGCAATGACCTTCTTCCCGTTTTTATATCTGTCTGATTGCCATCCGACAAAGGCCCTGCGAAAAGTCTGTGGTGAACTCGGACAAATTCAAGAAAGCCTTAAAAACTTCTCAACTTACAGCAACTAGTTCGCAACCTCACTCATATTCGATCTCTCGACAAATTGACGTGCCCATCGAATTACTTACCAGACACTAAGCTAGTACCGATCCAGACAAACGAGTGTGTTCTGAACAAACACCAGTGGAGACCAATCACCGGTGCCCGAGAACATAAACTTACCAATAAGAGAGCGTAACGTCACACGAAGACAACGTAACAATTATCCCTGTGTCGAGGACAGATTCTATTATAACTCCTTGCACAAAAATGTCAAGGAGGCTACAGGTGAACTTTGTTAAAGCAGTCACAAAAACTTCGTCAGTCCTCGACACAGGGATAATTATTACTTTGTCGTTGGAGCCAAAATACGTTCCGACCCAGCCATACATATCATGTCACGACACATAATACATTTGCCTCTCATCTGTCTCTCCCTTCCTCTTGATAGTTTCACGGAGTAAGTCTAAAAAATATATATGAACAATTTTGGAGTAAACAGAAAACAAACGGTATATCGGCAGCAAAGGAATAAATGTGCTTTTTTGTTAGATAATTAATATGCTATTGTTTTTGATTCCAGAGATATGCGCAACAGCTATCGATGGGGACTTGTAGTGTGTTAAACAGGAAGTCTTAATGAACATGTACCTACATTTACCTACAGGTACTCCAAAATTCAGAACTCTAGCAAATAATGTTTTTTTAGCCTAAAAATGTATCTAATTTGACTGGTCAAAAATGAGTTAAATACAAAAACAGAAACCTGCAAAAGTCAGAATGTCTACTTCTAGTGCGTTCCGATTTGTCGCTATGTGCTCGTTCCCATTCTCTCGGAGTTCCATCACATCTGTAACCGACTATATTTAAATATAATATTACAAAGCCTATGAAAAAAAATCATATTTTCATTAAAATTGTTCCAATTATTGACCAATCCCTTGCTGCTATGATAACTCGCTTGCTATATCAAAATACTCTTACAAATATAAAAACATCACTTATTAAAAACAACATTTATCTACTGCAGCGGATTCACCCATTAAAATAGACGTAGAATGCGACGATGACTTAAAATACGTTGTATTTTTTTTAATTATTGCATTATTTGTCATTTTGTAAACATACGTTTTACAACCTGATGGACTTTTGAACGGTACACATAACTCGATTACAAATCATGATAATGACGTTCAATATTTATTTAATTCAATTACCTATTTTGATTAAGAAATCATAAAGACTTTTTAAGAAAGATTTTTTTATTGATGATTCTATTCAATGGCAATAAAACGCAATTATTTTGTTCTTAATTTGTCGGAATTTTTTTTCTAAGTATGCGTCCGATTTCTCGAAACGTCTGAACCGAGATTTTTTTTATTATTTATGAAAGTATGCTAATGCGTTTCCAGGTAGTTGCTTTCAGTTGTCTTTATTGTCAAGTCAAATTGTCTCATCAAGATCTTCATTGCGTATGACAGCTGTCAAAATTTAAAGTGCAAATCTCCGTAACTATTTACTGCAGACTAGTTTTTTTTTTATGGACACGTTTATGTGTTTACAGTTACAGTTATCACTGGCAACACACATTGGTTTTTAGGCACTAAGGTATTTATTACAAAATATTTTGCGTGATTTCACGGTAGCTGCTCAACCGAGATGAATTCCTCGATTATTTTAATTTATTATTTAATTTACTTATTAACTTTTTAAAGGTAACTGGACTACTCGCCTTAGGCATGTGTATAAGTCAAGAACTTCAAGAATTGCATCTCCTACAACACTCGATACGGGCGCGACATAAACATTCAACATTACCTGCGATCAACAATAACATAGCTATTTCTAGCTCTATCTGTCATCTGAAATGAAGATCTTGATGAGATCTAAAATTTAGTTAAGAAACCACTAGTCTGCAGTCAATAGTTACGAAGATATAGCACTTTATATCTTGACAGCTGTCATACGAAATGAAGATCTTGATGAGATCTATAACTTCTATTAAGAAACAACTAGTCTTCGTCGATAGTTACTGTGATATAGCCCTTCACGTTTTGCCAACTGAAGTAGGTAGGTTAACAAGAGAAACCGTTGTAATTAAAGAAAAAAAATTACAACAGAATATTATTTATATTTTTTAATGTGATATAGATTTAATTTCAACAAGACCTGTTTAAGTACTATAAAAGCAAAAAGAAAGAATAAAAAAGATTTTCATTTTAACAAGAGGAATCTGTCGAAGTTGTAAGTATACTTTACAGTATTTTTTTATTGTGTAGTCTTAAGTCTTAATTGGATTAATTTTTACAAGGGAAAATTAAATAATTTTTTATAAGAACATGGGTGAATAAAATTAAGGTAAGAAGCGGCCGAAACGCCTTTTACGTTGATGGTTGTATAAGATTTTGTTACGAGTATTAATGTTTTAGTGTACGAAAACAAAATAGCCATTCGACACTTAAAAATAAAAAATAAAAACTGTTGCAAAAAGATGCACTAAAAGGTAAAAATAATAACTTATTTCCAAAAATCTGATCTTCAAACTGTAATTTAAATCAGATTTTTGGAAATAAGTAATTATTTTTACAGCTTTAGTGCATCTGTTAGAAACCGGTTGTTTTTTTGTTAAAAAGTTTTTATCGAGTGTCAGTTGTGTCTTTCGACACAGACAACGCTTTGCGAAGCCGAAGCTCTCAAGCTTGATATATAATATTTATTGCTGTACTGTACTAATATATGTATAACTTCCTTTGAACACTTTGTGATATATTTTTTCGCACCGATTAACCCCGCGTCAATTTCGGTTATCGGCGGCGTGGATTTCTAGGCAGTTGAGTGTGATTAGAACAATGATTTGACAGTTAGTTTGCTGTAACTATAAGTTCCTATAGGCTACCTATAGTTATTCCTGCAGGAACTTTTGTATTTTCCAGAAAAGTGGCCTATGTGCTTCTTCTACTATTTATGTGCTAAATTTCAGCTCCATAAAAAGTGAAGGACGGACAAAAAACTCACTATTGCATTCATAATATTAGTATAGAAAGTATTGATTACATCTTATTCAGAAGTAAAAATATAAATCACGTTCTTTATTTACCCAAATTTTTAACCGAAAGGTCAAATTTCTGTAGTGGGTGCATTTTTAAGATTTTGGAAGAATATTATGTCTTCAAAAATACTTACTTTCCGTACCCTTCGAACAAAGAATCGTCTCTAGCACGACTACTTCTCACGCTCTGTTTTGAATCAAATTCTTTCGCCAAAACATTTTTCAACATTTTTGAAGAGTCCGCAAACTTACACATATATTCACTGATTATTTGCATTTTAGATATCAATTCATCCTTGCTACATTTCTCTATCGATTGTTTACTTAGTTCTTCTAACTCTTTTGATACTGTATCGAAATCAGTTCTTAGATCGGAAACCAAATCTGTGTTAGTTCCGCAATGTTTTAGAACCTTGATCTTTGGTGCTACTGTTTCTATGACAAATTCACCTTCTTCTATTATTTCGTCTGAAAGTCTGTAGTACGGTTGCCTGATACCATATATCTCTATTGGTGGGTCTGTTGATATGCCATCTTTAGTTTTGGCCATGACGAGTTTGAGAAGATTTTCAAGACCGATTTTGTGATCATTTAGAAGATGGCGGTCGAGGACTGTTATTCTGAAATTAAATAACTGTCAGTTTTTAAATCATTTTAAAGGATGACAATCGTGTAGAGAATTAATGCAGAATATTCCACCTGGCCTGAACTTTAATTAAGCAACATTTAAGCAACATTGTTGCTTAACACATATTTATTTATGTATAACATCACGGTTTTAATATACAGAAGGGAGTAACCATTGCCTTGTTACACAGTACACACCCACATCAAAATGTCGGTGACCGGGTCTTTTCACTAACCACTTTAGTCCTGCATGAAAGGTGACAAGTAGTGAGCCTATCATCGCTACACTATTACTGATACGGTGTATCTGGACTGAGATGGCTTAATATAAGTTCCATAAGCCGTAGATCACCGGCGTTATGGTGAATAACTAGTAATAGTGACCTATATTGTCCTAGTACATCAATTAAAAAAAAAGTTTTATATAATTAAGAAATACATTATAAAAATACTATTTCTTCGTTTAAGATTCCCTGTAGAAAACATATTTCTATGTCTGTATATTTATAATGTATTTCTTATTTAATAAATATACATACAAAAAAATAATCTTTTTTAATTTTGGAACTCCCTGAAGAAGATTATTTTTATGTAATAATAGCTTCTGCCAGCGTCTTCGCCCGTCCCAAATTTCGTTATCGGCGTAGGTTCTTACGGCAACTCCTCAATTGTAGAAAAAAAACAATCAAATCTTCCCTCTTTATTGGCATAATAAATTCGTGTCTGTGAAACCATGGAAATACACATACATAATTTCAACCCAATTTGAAAAAAATCATCTAATCGGTCCAGTAATTAAGGAGCCTATTCAATACAAACAAACAAACAATCAAATCTTTCCTCTTCATAATATTAGTATAGATGTATATTAACCTATAATACATTTCTTAATTTTATGAAGATTTGTGATTTTGTAAGATTGATGTACCAGTACTTTATAAATCGTATAAGTTGTTTGTGACGTTCGTAACGCGCGTTTTTCAGAGCAAAGATGTAGTTTAGATTTTCATTGGCCAGAGTTGTGCCTTGATAGCTCAATTTGTAGAGCTCTTATACAGGCTGTACGGTTTGTTGCAGGTTGAAGTTCTGGCTCAAGGTTAACATTTTGACTACATCTTTGCTATAAAAATATTTATTTATATTGATGATGTAGCCACAGCTTTATAGTAATATGTGGTAAGATCATGACCATGCTCATGATCATCAGAAGAACAGGAACAAAATAGTGTACCATCTTGGCCAGTTCTTGATAGATTAAGAATTAAGTCAGTATAAGTCAGGATACGAGTAAACTTGGTAAAAATTAATAATAATTATATGAAGTAGTAAATGTGATGATGAAACTATACCCACCGATCAGCATCGAAGGTGCACAGATGACAGGCATACGTCTCATTGTTCTCAATGACTGGACTAAGTTCAACAGCGCTGCACCGTGAATACTGTGGAGAGTCTTGTGCCTTCGATGTGCAATCGCTTGAGATTGAAAAATTCTGGGGCCAACAAAAATTAAAAATTTGAGCTAGACACTTGATCGACGCAAACTAGCATTGAGTCAACAAGTTTGACTATATTAAAATGCCAACAGAAATCTGTGAAAACACTGATGTCGACAGGATCACGAGTTGAGGTGTACAACTGTCTATAGAAGTTCTCGATCTCTCTCAATATTTCAGGTTTGGACGAAACGATTTTGCCAGTTTCGGTCTTCAGCATTGTCAACTGTCGTTGCCCAATAGACAGGTCTCTATAAAACACTTTTGAGCCTTTATTTCGCCCTATAATTATAGTGCCTGCTTAATCATCAATTCAATAAGTTTACGTCAATTCAATTATGTTTTCTATACGAATATATGCTGTATACATGTATCAAGTATTGTTTCTGTCAATGAGCATCATCATAAGCTAGCAATTAGCAAACGAAGCGTACGAGGAAAATCAGACCGAATATCGTTGATCCTTAGAGCTAATAGCTGAACTAGCAATCAAGATTTCGAAAACAGCATCCTTATAGCCCTTCGAGAGTTACTGTTTCATATACATCTTGTAGACGTTGGTGGCACAGTGTCTAAATCGGCATTGGCGATGAAAGTTACGTTTATTACTCACATTGGCGAAGTTTTCTGCCAGTTCTTCGCAGTGGGGCACCTTGGTGCGACTGAGACGTGCTCGCAACTTGCCGAACAGTTTTGTTGCTGATGACGTCCGACATAGCACTGTTACATTACAGATAAATTACAATTAAGTCTTTTAAATTGTCTTACGGGACTGTTAAACGATAGATAACTAAAGGTGTTATAAACAAAGTTGAACTAACTCAGCGGCCTATTGAATATAGTTTTAGTTTCTATGTATATGTGATTTGTCCCGGAATTAGGAGATGCGTAGAAGAATCAAAATAACTGACGTTGATCGTGAAAAAAGGTCAAGCTCGGGACACGAAAACCAAGTAAATCTTCATCATCCCCATATTACTGGATAAAGATAGGCCTCCAAAAAGAAATTTTCACATTGCATACCACACTCCTTAGTGAAGCCTTCATTCTTTATCGTGCTTTCTACGTCGTTCCCATGTCTACGAGATATAAAAAAAAATGTAACAAATATGTAGTTTGGCATATCTTACTCACATTTTGAACCTCTGTTCTCTTTCAAATAATTTTGTGTTGCACTACGTGGAAGACTTAAAGCTTTATCCTGAAAAAATTGTAAAGATTAAGTGAGAATTTAACGAGTATAGTTTAGTATACCGATTTTTCACGTTTTTTCTATCCATATTTAACTAATACTAATCAAAAACCAAAGCAACTTAACTAAGCAGTAAAAGCGAGATATATACCACCGAAAACTTTTGAACACCCTACTGAAAAACCTGGAGCCTATTCCACAAACTCTCTTTGAAAACTTTTTACTCCGTAAAACCCAGAGTGGGTTTTTTGGGAAGTCAGTTTTCAGTTCCAACAATCATTTTGTAAACTATTAACTTCTCAGTTGCGTATTATGACGAATGAAGAGTGCAGATTTGCAGTTGCATCGTGGAATAGGGCTTGGCAAGAAATACTATAAATTACGTATTAGAACAAGTAACAAAAAGGGCACTAGATGAGTATCTTACCCAATTTCGTTATACGGAGAGAGTCTGTTAAATCGACAACTGAATACTATTCTTTGTTCTATAACCTAGGTCGCAAGTCTCGTACCTTAAGTTCGTCACTCTGAAACCTGCACATGTACGCCGATATCTACGACCTCATGCATTACCAGCCTTAGTATACCTAATAGGCGGTAAAATGAAAGAAAACAGAATGTGGGTTCGAGTAGTCCAGTCGATAACACAATGTTTTGTGGAATCTCTTTAGGTGCAACAAAAGCAAAAATTTAAGGACAAATTTAATGCAACACTTTTATGAAACGCTTCTGGCGTAAAAAAAAATAAAAAATAAGTAGATAACTGTCCAGAGAGAGAAAAGAACAAACAACTGACAGAGGTAAGGAACATTACATACCTTAGAGTAACGTAAAACAATTAGATAGGGAGTTTACGCGTCGTAGGCATGGTATGAAGTTTAACTTGTATCACGTATGAAGCAAAATTTCAAGATCTAAGTTGATGCAAAGTTTTTTTTAAAACTGGTGAGTTGCAAATAAGTATAAGAGTGCCAGAAGAGAACAACCTAATGATATAGAAGTTGTTTGATATCAATAATATTTCGTAAGTAGTCGTAGGTACCTTTATAATAGTAGGAACTTTCGGTTCAGGATGTGAATCACCTTCGGCCCTGTTGTGATGAAGCTGCCGGTGCATCATTAACACACTCTGGAAGCCGGCAGTAAAATCGCATTGTGAACAGCTGCAACATGTTACGAAAAAGATGAGGGATCCTGATTCATGTCCCGGTAGGGGAAACAAATATTGATTTTTTTTTTTTCTTTTTCCTTAAATCTGGTTTGTGCCCGGCACGGCCATAGGCTTATTTAATTTTATCTATCACGTTTTTGTGGCGGAATACCGTGGGTGAAAAGCGGATGTACGAGCCTACGTTCGTAATATCTTCGACCACCCCTTTAGGAATAGGTAAGTGTCTCGTCTTGTGATGGCATATTATTATTAAATAAGTTAAGTAGCATTTAAGCTGGTATGTACAGCTGGTACAGTTATAAAACATTATCCACTATATTTTAATCATTTGTATTACAAGTCATTACTTGAATATTTCAAGTGCCTTTCAGCTACAACTTATATGTATGTACTTCCTACATTTATTATATTGAGGCATTAATTAATATAATTTGAAGTGAAAACTTCTTTAGCGGCGTTGTGCACTTTTTTTGGTATGGGTATTTTTTTGGTCGCGTCAGGTCACGTGTCCTAATCGTGGAAATTCGTAAGACGGAAACCGTAATGCCACGCCTATTATAATTTTTATTTTTAGTATATGGCGATTATGAGTAGTACAGGGAGTTTGTTTGTTTGTTTGTTTAAATAAATATAATATTATTATTATCATAATTAAATAATTCATTAAAATGATAAAAAATCTAATAATAATACATATATTAAATTTTATTCATAATCTTAGTTTATATTTACGCTAGTTTCTCTAGCATCCATCTCGTATATTCTCTTGCACTCACTCATCAGGCTTGCTATTCCACTCGCAAATAGATCACACTGTTGGGCCGTGGCGAGCACTTTTTTTGTGATGTGTAAAGACTGTTAAACTCGCGTCAGGTCACGTGTCCTGATCGAAAATTCGTAAGATGTCACTCGCGTTAGGACACGTGACCTTTATTTACATTAGGTTAGTTTTTAATGGCGATTATGAGTAGTACAGGGAGGTTTGATATGGGATTTTAATTCTATGACAGATTGAGCTGTCAAATATATAACGTCAAAAAAGTAAATAAACAAAAGTTATTATTTTTAATAAATAAATATGGATAAGAAGTGATTGAAAGTAAATAGCGAGTATGTTTTCACTTCTGATGGCACTCCCGGAGTGCAACCCGTTTTTTTTTTACCTCTGAGGTGGCAATCAATCTTACGGTCCGCCTGATGCTAACCGGTAACCTACGGAGTTTGGGTAAATATTTAACGCAGTTTGCAACATCAGGGCCATACCTCAAGGGTAATTTTTTACTTCTCTGCAACACAACAATCTTACAAGAAAAAAATTGTAATGGACAGAGAAAAATCCCTTTATACACAGATGCTATTCAGAAATTGGTGCAAAACGCTAATTTTACCTTAAAAAAAATATTTAACGTAATATTTTACACCATACAAATACACCATTACAGAACGTTAACAAAAGATTTAGACCAATTCAGACAAATGAATAACAGGAAACAACATTTTTTTTTTTAATTAAAATATTGCCAGCCTAAGTACTCCCAAAAACTGACGCTAGATTGATTTCCTAATATTTTTGTGGTTACCTATTTCAATGCGCGACCGCACAATTTTAGGGATGTGAAATGAGAAAGAGAGAGCATTAATATTTTTACCTTCATGAAGTAATAAATAGTTAATATAAAATTCTAATTTAAAATTTGGATTTACAACTTCAGCATTTTTATAGATGTACATAAAACCATAAGGAATAAATACGTCCAAAACCTGTCAAAGTTAATAACCGTTCGTAAATAAAGTCATAAAAAACACTAATTTTAACGTGCTCCAGTTTTCAAGTTTACAAGTGGGACGCCCTGACTACATTAAATAAGTACAAGTTCTTTCTGGCGCTCGCCGGCCGCTGCCGTGGCACGCTCCGCTCGGCTTCGCGCGCTAACTTTCATGTGCTCTGCTTCGTTTTAAGCGCCAGTTTTCAAGTTTACAAGTGGGACGCCCTGACTACATTAAATAAGTACAAGTTCTTTCTAGCGCTCGACGGCCGCTGCCGCGGCACGCTCCGCTCGGCTTCGCGCGCTAACTTTCATGTGCTCCGCATCGTTTTACGCGCCAGTTTTCAAGTTTACAATTGGGACGCCCTGACTTCATTAAATAAGTACAAGTTTGTTCTGTCACTCGCCGACCGTGGCCATGGCACGCTTCACTCGGCTTTGCACACTTACTTTCATGTTTTACCATAAGCTCTATATCAGGCTGGCAGTAAACTTAACAAGACTCTGTATAATAAAACGTAAGTTGTTTTATGTTATTTTCTATTTGATTTAGTACGTTATGTAATCTAATTGTCTTATCGGTTATTTGGGAGTTTTTTTTTGATGCTGGTAACATTGCAATTAAAAAAAGTGTTCATGTTTCCTTTTTCTTGATCCGTTTACAATATTTTAAAAAGTGTAATTACATGGTTTTTAAGTGTAAATTGTGTTTTTTTCAGCCTATTCTTTAATTTTATCAGTGTGTAAAGGATAATTTGGACAGCTACAAGAAATCTGAACTGCTATAATGCCGAGCAAGTGAATTTTATATGTTAATTCGACCATTTGGCGGGAAAAAAAATCTGGTAGTAAATATTTTTTTTATCGAAAACTATTATTTGGCACCGACTTTCATATATCATTTCTATATCAGGGAGTGCTACTCTATCGAATAAGATTTTTTTCAGATTAAAATGTCGTGTTGCAGAGAAGTAAATATTTAACCATTTCACAACGCGTTCGCGGGAGCTTCTGAGGTGTGAGGATGAATTTCCCGACGATAAGGTGCGGTGCGATGGTTGAAAGTAGCCCTGGGGATCATTTCAAATAATGCATCGAAACACAAACCATTGTAAATACATGCGGCAAGAACATACAGACGCACACACACACACACACGCGCGCGCACAATGTACTTAACAACCACAATAAGATGAGTTAGAAATTGTCGACTAACCAATAACTCATTACAAATATGGTGTTTATCAAAATAAAAAAATCAAAATTTTACGTCAGGACAGATTATGTCAAAGATATTCACAGAGAGTCATGGCCATAGAGCAATACGGCATCCTGACAAATGGCAGTCAAATTTGCCAACAACTATTACTTCCTTATGTCATGATTAAGAAAATGGAAGTCAGGGGCTGTATGCATTGACTTATATATTACTAGCGTAATGACCCGGCCAACGCGCGCGACCAGTGGCACTAGCGCACTGGCCCCAAAATATCAGTTTGGGGCCAGCGAGGGCTCAGTCGTCGGCGGAGCTCGGTCGGTACTGCACCGTGTTGTTGTATATTGTTTTTTACAAAAATGCCTAGAAGTTGCGTTGTGGATGGCTGCAAAAATTACGATACAAAGGTTATCAAGAAACATGGGATATCATATTTTTTTTTTTTTTATACCACAAAGGTGGCAAACAAGCCTACGGTCCGCCTGATTGTAAGCGGTCACCGTAGCCTATGGACGCTTGCAACACCAGGGGCATCACTCGCGCGTTGCCGACCCTTCAGAAATCTAATAACTTCTTTTTTGAAGAACCCCATACTGTAGTCCTTAGAGAAAACCTTGGCAGGGAGCTCATTCCACAACCCAAGGGTTCGCGGGAGGAAGTTTCTCTGAAACCGCACTGTACGTTTTGGTTCCAAAGTGTGAGAATGAATTCCCTGTCGATGGCGAGCGGTGCGATGGTAGAAAGTAGCCGTGGGCATCATTTCGAACAATTCCTCAGAACACAATCCATTGTACAAGCGGTAGAACACACACAGGGAGGCAAAGTCTCTCCTCAGACTTAAGGGCTCGATACCGCAAGTGAGTTTGGGATCGTCGACAATTCTCACAGCCCGTCGTTGAACCGAGTCAAAAGGGCCAAGCTGGTATCCGGGTGCACCCGCCAAGAGATGGCAGCAGTACTCCATATGGGGCCGGACTTGCGACTTGTAAAGTAGCAACCTTTGTCCCGACGTGAAGTACTGCTTCGCTCTGTTGAGTACACCAAGTTTTTTGGACGCTAGCTTTACCTTGTCTAGCAAATGATCTCGGAACTGAACATCGCTGGAGATGTCAACGCCAAGGATCCCAATGCTCTTGGAGATGGAGAGGGGAGTGTTCTGGAATTGTGGGACTACAGTGAATGGTTTCTTAGCGGTGAACGCGCAGACTTGTGTCTTTGAAGGGTTGAATCGGACCAAGTTTTCCCGCCCCCAGTCACCTTGGACAGACCGATCTCGATTTGAGACACAAGTTCTTCACGCTTTTCCTCCACAACGGAACGTGGGATGTTTGCACGGCCCGTGTAATAAGCGTCTCCAGTACTGTCATCTGCATAGCAATGTATGTTGTTGATGTCCAACATATCATTGATGTGCAGTAGAAACAGCGTAGGAGACAGCACAGAGCCTTGCGGGACACCACCATTAATGTCCATGCTATCAGAGCAACTACCGTCAACTACGGCTCGTATGCTTCTGCCGGACAAAAAGCTAGCCACCCATTTGCATAAACCCTCGGGCACTCCGTAAGATGGCAACTTCGATAGAAGACCCCGGTGCCAGACCCGATCGAACGCCTTCGCTATGTCTAGGCTACATGCCAATGCCTCCCCCTGACTCTCAATAGCTAGTGCCCATTGTTGATCACACGCTCCATCACCTTGGAGAGGAGAGAGGTTATAGCGATAGGCCTTTAATTCGATGGATCTGATCTATCGCCCTTTTTGGGCACCGGGTGCACATTCGCAGTCTTCCATAAAGACGGAAATTGTCTAGTGAAAATGCCTAAAATGCCTAGTGTGGTAGGAAAGCGTGAAGAGGCGCGTGAGTACAGGACATAACTCAGGAGCACACTGCTTAAGCACCACTGCTGGTATGCCGTCTGGCCCACTCGACATAAGAACGTCTAGGGAAAGCAACGCCCGCCGGACCTCGCGCTGTGTTATAGAGATTTCCGGCATGGTCTTACGGCACCACGGTAAAGTAGGTGGTACAGCGCCTTCGTCGTTCACATTCGAGTTAGAGGCAAAGAGACTGCCCAATAGATCGGCTTTCTCTTTTGCACTGTGGGCCAAGTCACCATCGGTCTTACGCAGTGGTGGTAATGACGACTGGCAGAAGTTCCCCTCGGCAGCTTTAGCAAGCGACCAGAAAGCACGACTCCCAGAAGGGTAGCTCGCAAGTCGCCCACCTATTTTGCCGATGAATTGGTATTTTGCTCTGGCAGTTGCTTTCTTACTGAACCTCGAGGCAGCATTTAATTTGCGTTTTAACTCAGAAATATTCGGATCCATATTATAACGAGCCGTAGTCCAAGCCTCATACGCAGTTTGCTTAAGAATTTTAGCTTCTCTGCAAGACCTATTAAACCACGTTCGTTTTTTGACGCCGGCAGCTACTCGCAGGTTAGGAATGAAACATTCCATACCAGCGAGGATTGTCTCAGTGACTGCGGCTGCGCAGACGTCAGGATCTTCTGAGCTATAGCAGATCTGCCTCCACGGGTACGATGCATAAAATTCTCGCAATCCATCCCAGTCGGCCGACTTATAATGCCACACACGACGCCAATTAGTTGGCCCAGAAGGATCAGGTTGTGTGCATGACATTTGAGTCCGGACGAGACAGTGATCCGAGGAGCCAAGAGGCGCATCCACTGAGACGGAGTATCCATCCGAACATGTAGTCAGCAGAAGGTCCAGTAAGGAGCTCGTATGGTCCTCTATATCTGGTATTCTCGTTGGAGAAAGTACCAGCTGAGAGAAACCATAGGTCAGAGCAAATTCATGAGCAGATATCCCTGCATAGTTATTGGTTCGAGAACTGAGCCACTCACGATGGTGGGCGTTAAAGTCTCCCAAAATAACTAATTCTGCTGTAGGATATTGCTCTAGAACTTTGTCAGTCGTCAAACTCAGGTGCGTGAAGAGTCGAGTTACGTTCGTGTCACCGCTATGAGACCTGTATAGGCACGCATAGATACGAGTGTGGCCGCCATGATCTACGCACACCCACAATATCGACAGGTCCTTGTCTTCAAGGCTATGAAGTCGGCGACAGCAGATATCCTCCGGGACGAACATACATACACCGGCACGACTCAAAAAATTGTGCTCGAGTTTGTAGCCGGGATAACGAAGGTATGATGTATCGGCCGGGCAGGATATCTGCGTCTCCGTTAGAAAAAGAATGGTTGGCTGCGCAGTCTCGAGATGGTGATGGACTGCGTTAAGATTTGCGTGAATACCCCTTATGTTGCAAAAATACACATTATATGTGGATGGAGTAGCCGCTGTCAAATCTCTTTTCTTTTTTCTGTTCCTGGCTATTTTCTTTGAAGTTACTTAGACTAAGTATGAGGATTCACTGCACAGACAGCTTAGAAGACAAAAAGTTGCGGAACTAAGACTGCCGAAGCTCAACACAGATGATACGGTTGCTGGCACGGCGGGCGGAAGGGCCCCTGATCCCCCTCTGTTGTAGTAGCCGGGTCCACTTCGGTCTCCTTCTCCGGCACGACTACTACTTCAGAGACTTTACACAGGTTGGCGGATCAGCCTCCCAGGGCGGAGATTAAGTGATGCGGGCTGCGGGCGGCCAGCGGTCAGCCGTTTCATCAGGTCTCCCTGACCGCCGAACCAGCACGCCGCGTCTACGCCGAGCAATGACAGCAACAAGCACCGTCGGTCCTCCGCTGTCCGCGCAGCGAATCCTCAAAAAGAGCTCTGGCAACCCTACTCACCGCCAGGAACACAACACTACTCAATGTTAGTGTTATTGTGGCCGCGGTTTTCTGTAAGGTGGAGGTACTTCCCCAGTTCGAGCCGCTCATTCGAGCAAGTACTCGCTATGCCCCGCTTTATTTGTTCGGGCAGCTTATTCGAGCGAGTACTTGCAGTGCCCTACCTCTCTTAATCATCAGTAAGTAATCTTGGATTATATTTTTTCCTATGTAACGATTAAATAAACGCATTTTAAAATTCGTAATCTTTTACTGTTATCCATGGCAGCGGTCAAGTGACGTTTTGCTTCGCAAGCGAAGTAACCTTGTATGGACGTTATTTTTATTTGTGCATTACTTTAGATTTGTTTATACATGTGCATATCAATATTGATATCTGATTATAGATTACTCCATTTCTTAATCGTTTTCAATTGTTATGACTTCGTAAGCGTATTCAGCGCTATTGATTTCTTTCTACCTCTGATTAGTACCTATATCTTAAGTTGTTTAGATGACATAAATATTTTATATAATGTACGATAACTTTACAAGCACACACTTTGAACAATGTTTTGCTTAATTTTTTAGAGTATGCAGGTTTGTAGTTTGATAAGAAATCTACTAGATAGCATAATTAACTTATTTTGCGAAATTTCTTTTAATATTTCTTGCCGCTTACCCTTCATATGCGATAACGAACTACGATGCGTACAATTTTTAAATTACAGATTTCCTTATGATCCAGTGCATAAAGAAAATTAGAGTAGCATTATTCGAAAACCAAGAAAGAAACCTTATTCTGCTCATTTTTGTGACACAGATGTTAATATCTCAAAAGCTGGACTACGGAAGCTAAAAGAATCGGCTATACCGCGACTTGGAATTGAGGTACTTACTTCATTCATAATAAGCAAAATTAAATAACATGACATTTTGAAGTCGGTTAAGAAGCGAAAGACAAGCTCTAATATTGGAAAATGTATTGTAGGCAGGGACAAACTAGCTGGATTAATTTTTTACAAGCATGGAAACAAAATGTTTATTTGTAATCCAAACACTGCCCCTGCCTTCAATACATTTTCAAACTATTTTTTTTTTTGACATATTAAAACAATATAGCGTATGGCACAATAGAGACAAATCTAAGGATACTTCATAAGTTCGATTCCGATTCCATCAAAAGGTTTAGGCTGTACAACGTTGAAAATAATTAGATATGTAAACATACTGTATGTTTGTAATATACATATGCTCGTAAAACATTTGGCAGCACTTATATTAATTATTTTTAGCTATAAGATGGTTTGAATTACGTATTTTGTATATTTTATGATTCTGTGGTTGTTCTGATATAAAAATCTTAATACACATGTTCGACTTACAATTTCTCGTGTTTTATTTGAATACTTTGTAATTCTTTATTTTCGACTGTACAAACCAACATAATTTTTTTTAACAAAAAACAAATTTTACGCACGTACAAGGTTACATGTAGACCTAATACGTAATTTAGTCAACGCGGAACTCACGAAGTTCGTAAGAGTTATGATAGATGGCGCTAGGTTTTGATTGTATGAGGAAGATGGGTGTAAAATATTTAGACGGGCGTATCCTTCCTTTTGAAATCATTGGCTGTATGTGTCTTATCCACGGCTTTTTAACTTTTGGAGATTCGTAAATTTAATTCATAAGAAACCCGCGTACTTGGACTGGCGCACCGAGGGTTGCGCACCACCAGATAATGCACAAGCGTTTTATGCACTTGACCAGTTTTTATTATTTGTTGTTCTACTATAACTATAATCGTTGGGGTTAAAAATCCACAGATCATTAATTAGGTACCACTCGTTATTGGCGCCAAATTAGTTGGTAAAAGAACCCTAGCGGATAGTGTAAAAATCCTTTAATTTACCACTAGGGTTCTTTTGCATACTAATTTGGCGCTACCTAACATTGGTACCTAATAAGTTATCTGTGGATTTTTAACCCCATTAAAGGCCCAAATGTGTTTCCACTTTTACGATAGAGTAAAAATAACATTGACATGTTTCTTATATGGAGACCCTTGATTTTTTTATTATTTATTAAGAATCTCCATTAACATATATTTTGTAAAAAATATTTGGTTCAATAGAAAGAGCGCTGTAAGGTTTGGATAGTCAGATAGACAGATGGTGTAGGCTTCGTAATAGGGCTCCATTGACACCATTTTTGTACGGAACCCAAAAATCTGTCTACAGAAGAAAATACAGATTTTGGACTACAGCTGGTGGGTGTTTTTTATAAATTTCAATGCACCCCCTAGTCTAAATTCAGAATTTTCTTCTCCAATCAATAGCGGCGACTTATCTCTACAGATGTAACAAAATTGTGTGTGCACCTATTGATAGTGTATATATTAAAGAGGGCGTGCACCCGTGTTCAGTCGCAAATGACCCGTGTGGATTTCGTTGCCTTTTTTCCCAAAACAAGGCATCGAAATCCAAAAAAAAAAATTCTCAAGTAAATAGCCCGGTGAAGCAGTAATGGCTGCAACAGCCAACTGCAAAGTCAGTCAGAAAAAAAAAATAACTTGTATGTCCTTTCCCGGGACTCAGCTATCTCTGTGCCAAATTTCACCCTAATCGGTACAGCGGTTTAAGCGTAAAAACGTAACAGGCAGACAGAGGGACTTTCGCATTTATGATTTTAGCAATATAAGAAATCTAAACAGACCAATTTCAGACACTTCCTGCAAGGCCTTCCCACCTTCGAAGATCTCAATTTATTACGACTCTTGGGTATCTCGTTTTGACCGCGTCAGGATGCCGTGTTACTGTATTACCTCACCTTGCTGTATCTCTTTCAGCTTCTGAGATCTAAGGCGCCAAAGTATATATTCTGCGTGTCGCAACTTTCTGTAAAATACTTCTTGCCTGCATTTAAAGACGTACGTGGGTGTGTATTACTGTGCGTGTTCATTTGTAAGTGGCTGAACTGAAATAATATTGAAGGAAATATTTTTAAGGCTAACGTCATTATGAATGTGCTATCAATGGTTGTTGTCTACTTATGTGATTTGTTAAGTACGTTAGCATAGTATGCACCGAGTGCCCAAATATACGATGAGTCCCATGTTATCTACATATTCTATGTCAGTGATAGGAGGCAATATATATTTATTGACGCGAACCCATCGAAATGACATATCGATATGCAAACGGTGAAAAAGTAATTAAATTTTAAATTATAGAGGCAAGTTGTGCGTTGGAATGGGTAGTGATTTATGGTATCAGAATTATCTCGGTGGTTGTTAATTCTGCTTTAGGTGGCTTTTTATAATTTATTGAGAGCTATGCTAGGTGTTACTCTGCGCGATAATTGCCGTAAATGAAAATTCGCTAAAGAACTACAGTCATCTACGTGCTTTGCTTAAATAATTAGCAACAGTGGCAACAAGCAGGCCACATTGCTCGTCTAAACTAAAAAGCGACGGGAATGAAAAAAATCACGAGTAACTATCACACCACCAACCGGAAATCACAGCGTGATTTGACGATCTGGGTCAAACCACATGAAAACACTTGATGTATTCGACTCGAGACTAGTCGATCTGAAAACATATAATAGGCATGGGGAGGCCTTTGTTCAATAGCAACCGTCTTCTGGCTGTATCCGAGAGTGGCCATTTGCATTAAGTGCTGCGACTTATACTGTACCTAAGGTAACTATTGTTACTCTATTATGTGGTTTTTTGTACGAGAAAATGCGTCCATGAAATAACCCCATAATTTATGTTGTTAGGTCATAACAAACAAACTCATCATTACATACATCTTGTAAAACAGTCACCGTGACATCGACGTTTCTAACTACAGAAAGCATTACTCGTGTGTTGTGTCTAAAAATCTAATCTCACCGCGTTTGATGAACCTTAAAATGAGGTAAAACTTAAGTAAAAAAAAACCTTTGTAAGTGTTCGCGGGAAGAAGCATGTTTGAATCCGCACAGTGTGTGATCATTTCTTTTATACCACTAATTTGGCAAACAAGCTAACGGTCTACCTGATGGAAAGCGATCGATGAAAATCGCTGGCGCGTTGCCGACTCTTAAAAATCGAATAAATTCTCTCTAGCAGAACTTCATATTGTAGTCCTTATTGAAGGCCTTGAGCTCATTTCACAACTTAAGCTTTCGCGGGAAAAAGTTCCTCTAAAACCGCGCCGTACGTGACCATTTAGGTTCTAAGGTGTGAGGATAAATTATCTGCCGATGGCATCATTTTGAATAATTCCTCAAAACACATCCCATTATACAAGCGGCGGAACACATAGAGAGAGGCTATAATTCTCTACTCAGACTTAAGGGTTCGTTCGATACGGCTTGTGAGTTTGGGATCTTCGATATTACTCACAGCCCGTCGTTGAACCCAGATATAGCATAACACTCCATATGAGGCCGAACTTGCAACTTGTAAAGCAGCAACCTATGCCCCGATATGAAGTACTGCTTCGCATTGTTGAATACTCTAAGTTTTTAGGTCTCTATCTTTATTTTGTCTTTCAAATGATCTCATAACTAAACATCTTGCGTACCCGACCCTTTAAAACTGTAAATTCCCTACGAATCGCACTATGATTCACACATTTTGCGCGAATGCGAATCGGGAGAATAAGCTAGTATTTGATATTCGCAGTAATTTAGAATTGTGAAAAAAACTAGATAAAAATAGGTACATAAAAACGCCAAACAGATCTCTTTAAAATTCTAAGGACCGTACACTCGGCCGTGAATGTGTATTTAATTTTACGTCATCTTGTAGCTGAAGCAGGAGTTATAACCAGAAAGATAAATAAATCTAATACTTAACACAATATTTTGACACCGTCTGTGGAAGGTCATTGCCTTCAGACATTCATATAATATTGTATTTCAATCATCGATGCCGGATAGAATAGAAACAAAACAAATTTGGCTAGTGCACTAATGGTTTCGTTCTACCATACTACTCAAAATAAACACCAGTTCTTTGGTTATTTCAATAAACTATAAATAATAAGGTAGTATTTAATTAATCTGCAAAGAGACTGTTTGATAACCTTTTATTTTCCTGGGTAAGCCACTTGGACATGTGAACGTGGCATCACAGGTGAACGGGACGGTGATGTCGGACTTCACCTAGCAGGCCATTTCGTGAAATCGGGGCAATGTTCCATCCCCACTGCCACTCTTTCTGGATTCGGATGAGTGTAGGAGCCGAAACTCTTCATCCCCTTACCCTAGAAAGGGTCAAAAAGACTATAACAAAATGCTATTTTGTCATTATTATGCAGGTAGAGGGCGTGGATAACAGAGAATCACTAGGTGTCTACATGAATAACAATTGTATGTTGTATAATTATACGATGAAAAAGAGTAGGTTCCCAAGTCGACGCATTGACCACTCTTACCGTACATACCATAGGTATTGTTTTGCAATGGTTTTGTTTGCCATTGTAAATTGGATAATGCGGAACAGGCTAATCTGTGATAATGCGAATTCGTGTCGATCTGATTCATCGAGCGTCAAGTCCAAGGTCTCAACAACTAATTTAATATATTTGTTACCACCTCATAATGATGTACAGATACAGTGCGAACGCCCACGGGTTAGCTTGTAAATCTAAGTTATGTTCCACACAAACTTTATCTCCGTTTTATGCCTTTAGGGCCTAAATATATTGTATTCTAATATTCCATTTCTCGTAACCAGGTGCGCATAATTTTGTTTTCGAAAATAAAATATTATTGTAATATATCATTATTAAATGGATAGATGAGATACATCGATCGGCTGGAATGTACTGAATACAGGCGGTTGAAAACCGGTAATTGTGAAAACAAATAGGCCACGTTCAACAGTAGACATGTTTTGGCTGAGAAGAAGCTCGGGGAAAGGTAATAAAGGCATCGTCACTTCACCTTTTTTTTCCTTGCTGTGCTGGGCAGTCGTTTTATAAATAGTGGCCACTCGACGACTGTCAGAATTTTCAAGGCACTCGTGAGGCCTCTCTCTGACTTGGCTTACCGACTTCTACTACTTATTTACACTGACCCATGTAAAATATTAAGCATATTAGGAGGATGAGTGAAAGAAGACCCCAACGAATCGAAAAAATAAGAGATCAAGGGTGCCAGGGTGCAATGTTAAAAACCGACGGACGTCTAAATCATTAATGCGAGTGGATGAAACAAAAGAAGTGTAAGAATCGTTGTAAGTGGAAGACTTTCTTTGATCTCTGCCTACCCCTGCCGAAAACAGGCGTGATGTTACGTATGTATTTATGTTTGTCTGTAAAGAATTCCACTACGAGAAAAATATGACTATAAAGTTAATTATTGAGGTTGATAATAGAATTACATTATCCACTTAGCTAGCAAACAATGGTTTGAGTGACATTGATTACTGCTTAGAATGTACATTCATTCGTAATCACCTATAATATATAATATATAACTCTACGGCTTCACTTCCCCAGAGAAGGTAACCAAGGTAACTAATCACACACAACAGAGCCTCTTGAAACTGACCACTTTAGTCCAACCACAGACCTAGGATTCTTACGCTACGCCCCAAAAGTAATTTTCATACAGTGTATCTAGGCTAAAGTGGTCTTAAATTTGTCGTAAATATCACTAGTTTTAGAGTATTATTACTCTATGGTAAAGTCCATCTATGGGTGTAATGAATGACCACAGACAGTATTCCCTCTTTGCGACTTCGAGACGAACTGAAAAGGAAAGTCAGATTGTCGTAGGATCAAAATCAGAGTGTAATAGAGATCAGTGGACTTAGATACCTATTTGAAATAAAATTAAATACTTGAGGTAAGATGACATGGTTCGAAATCCGTAATTTTGTAAAATGATTCTTTGTTTTTTTTTAATCTATTTATCTTGGACACTTGCATATTGTTAGAAATCGTTTTTAAATGCGTTTCAATGGGATTAAGTATGATGTTACGATTAACGCTTCTGTAAAATGGACTTGGAATATTAAGCGTGTGAAATCCTTCCTTCCTTCCTTCTTCGATGTGGAGACCAGATTTCGCATTATAGCATATCATTTCTCCATAGTCATGTGTAAATATAGTCAAGTGCTTATATTTATGTTTGGCGAAGCGCCATATACAAGTTTTATCTTAAAGGGCGGGAGATTTGGTGTGCATCCTTTAGAATTTGCGCGTCATGTCCTGCTTTTTTCTTTATAATTCGCTATGCATGAGCCTTCGCTGCACAAGTCTTAACACGTTTCCGTTAAACACTGCTGAAATATATACATCGAAGCACACTAAATGAATTTAGAAAAATTAAACAGAAAAAAACACCACTCCTACTTAAGATTTGCGCCAATATCATTATCTTTTTATTCTTAGTAATTATAATGAATTATGCATTTTTTCTTCCTTGTAGTGTTTAATGCACATCTGTTTGTTTTCATCATGTTTAACTTCCTTAGTCTGTGGCTTAACTGTCACAAAGTTACATTTGCATGTATCATCGTTGCTCTCCAATTGAAAATGTGTGCTAAGGCACTAGTTTGAAAAGTTTTAACGAGTTTGGTTATGGAAGAAAGGTTTCATTTAGCAGACAAAGCCTGACAGGTAGGTAACACCGGTTGGTAAGCTAGCCAGTTGAGAGCGAGGGTTCGCCGCGACTGCACGCTCGCACCATAAACTAATACTTTTTTACTGCAGCTCAGTTCAAGGAGACAAACAAAACAAACTTTTTAACAAGACAAATCGCCATTTTTAAGACAAACTAATTGTGGGTAAAATTGTATAAGAAGATCTTTAAATTTCATGTAACTTGTTGAATAAGATCGTCTGTAGGAAGTAAGCACAACAGTTATATAAAACTAATGTTGGGTTTTCTTTACAGGTATGTCGAGTGAACGAGTTGGAGTTAGTCTTTTGTTTTGTGATATCTCAGGTTTTGTTTTTTTCAAAAAGTGTTAAGTCGCAATTGTTCAGTGAAAACGAGTGTCGCGAACAACAACAGGTGAGTCGATGAACTGTTTTTTTTTCTTCTTTTCTGTGAACGCTTTCACCCGCCGTCATTTTAGGGTTGAATGGCTTGCTGAGTCATTCCATGCGACCATGTACTTTTGTCTTTCTTTTTATTTTAGCAAACGCATTTTGATCGAATGGATCATAGACTAAAATCCTTTATTAAAATTCTGTACCATATGTGACTTGACTTATATTTCGGTCATTACATCATATAAGTATATAACATGTGCGTGACTTTTAAACTGAATCAGTATCAATATAACCATCACTATACCTTGTTCAACCTTGACAATTGTAATACAGTGTTGACGCGATGACGTAGTAGGTACTAACAACAAGAATTAACTCAATTATTTGCACATCTAAAGCAGTGGATTACAATTGTGATGACTGTGTTTATCATTTTATTGTTTGTAACTATAAGTTTGTTAGCACTGACGTCATTGCAATTTATAAATTCTTATACAGATGCAGGAGAGAACCGGTTGTTTAGGAGAATGGAAGTAGAAAATGCGCTGCGCTAAGTGTACTGTTTAGATCTCATGGCACTTTTCTACCTCCATGTTGCTATTTATTGCTTCAACGCACAGCCGCACCACAACTTTTAGCTCCGCAACCTAATGAGATGGTATCTACCCACTTACTCCATTCCAGTTCAGTACAATGTTATTTGGTCAGAGAGACAATAGAGGAAACAAGAGTAACTAAGTGGGGGCAAGGGACGTTTATTACTTAATTTTATACATCTATTTACTAAATTTATACATCCAATCTGCGAAGTGCGTGCGAAGGTGATTTTTATCTTATTTTTTTTTCCTCCCTAAAAAAAATATTTTGTAAAACTTATTTTGTAAAGCTTATTGGTAACAGTCTCGAGTTCGCCAGAGGTAAGACCTACTTGCTTACATTTTCTCACAAATTCCAGTCTGGCCTAATTGACACTGTTTCTAATAAGCTCCCAGAAGCGCTAATAGAACTTGAACCTTTCCACCAGAGCCAGACATTTGAGCTGTATGAAAAAAGGTCGCAAATGTGTTAAAGAGACGAACCGAAACTGAGGTCTCCAGGTCTCTTTTTAACTTTTATATACCATAGACATAGAGAACTGGACAACGCATTTCCTAGGCAGATGTGAAAAAAAGAAAAAGAAGAGAAAAGAGACCACAGGTTTGTTTTGTCTCCTTCTAAAATGTAGCCAATTTTGTGAGGCTGTTGCGCATGGGACAGATTACAGAACTCAAAGTCTATGTTTACACAATTATTTGAAAAAAACAATGCAAACCTGTGGAGTCTTTTTCTATCATCAACGTCCGCCATTTTGTTTTTTAATGTTTATTAAAACAAGTTAGAAAGTCACACCTTTGCGACATTTTTTTTCACATCTGGCTAGAGATTGTAATCTGGCTGTCAAGTTCTTTATGTCTATGCCGAGTTACTTGCCGGTTCTTCTAGGTTCAAAAGTGCTGTTTAAAAGTCTATTTGAATAAAAAAGTTTAGTTTGAGTTTCAAAAGCGCAAGGGAAATAATCCATCTTAATTAAAAAAATAAAGGAAGTGTATTGAAATTGAATAAAGGGTCGCAAAGGTATAGCCATATAGCCTTGTCTGAAAAGTCATAGTTTAGGGGAACTCCGGGCAAAGCGGTTATGTTAAGGTTTGAAAAAAATATAAATGGAATCGGGAACGGGCATCTTTTTTATTATAATAATATTTTAATCGTATTCAAGATGTAAATAAAATAACTGTAAAATATAAATCTATTGTGTACTAATTGGGTAAAATAATGGAAATTATCCGCTTTGCCCGACAACATCGGGTAAAGCGAATACGCAATTCAAGTATATGAAACGGTAAGAAACAAGTCGATTTGACTAAGTATGAACCTCACACCTACCACAAAATACAAATACAAAAACATTTATTTGTGAATATGGGTACATAAAAGATGTTAACATTAAGCATATAGGAATCACCATATCTTACCTCATAGTCGTACAAATACAATTTATAATATAATGAAAAAGTAGCTACTATATTCTCCGTAGGCGGTGCAACCTTCATGGACTAATTTGATGGACAATTCATTCTTTAGATAATGGGTCTGAATATTTCTGGGAGCATACTCATTATTTTTCGTAACCATTTTCTTGTAACATAACGGCAGCATCTTTGACCAGCAACTATTTCAGCAATGTCTTCTTGTCGCTAAACTTTTAAAATTTGCATGGAAAACGCCTTTGTCATTGGCGTATCCACTTTGCCCAAATCACCGTTTTCTATAAACTTGCGAAAAGGTAACTACGTTAGAGGAACTCGAGAAATATTTTGACTTCAATGAAACCTTTAAGTATATCGGGTTTAAAAATTGTTTAATTCTGTAATTTAGCGCGGGCAGAGCCTACATAAAGAGTTTAGGTTATGGTTGGCAACACTTATAGATACTGATAAAAAGAAATAAAGGTAAAATTACGTATGAAAGTTTGTATGGGAGTACCCGTAACTACGTTATTACTGGCAGTCTTATAGATAGTGTCTAGGAACTTAGTAATATCAAGTAGTGCCTACTTGAAATGTACTTACGTAGATTCTAAATAAAGTTATTATTAAAATAACTAGTATTTCATGTAGTATATGCATAAAACAATGCTATGCATGTGTGCATTAGAATAAGTAGAAATGGAAGCATTAATAGGTTTGTACAATTGTACATGGCATCCATCAGTGAAAAAATAATTAAAGGATATTTTTCCACGATTGCTCGCTGCTTTTGGTGACAAGAGGGCTGACTTTCCTCGCACGGAGGATTAGTATCGCTACTCAGCGACGAAATGCAGCCAGCACATTTGCCACTTGCATGTGAACAACAGCTACATTTTTGATAGAATTTTAGTTTGGTATAATTTAGTTTATAGTTATTTTTCTGTTCTATAATTTATTTAGGTTTTGTAGATTACCTAGTTTTTTTCAAGATTATAATGTATATTTATTGTTATTTAATATATTGCTTAATTTAAAGTATAAAAAACAGGTATGTGATTTAATGAGGTAAAGACTTCATTTTCTCATCAATTAGAACTTAGATACCTACTTATATGTAACGCGCGCCACATCCTGTGTGACCACAGATTATCTAATATTCTGGTGTATGTAACTTGTTACCGGAAGAAACAAAATGTAATATTTGCACGAACGAAAGCAAGTGAACTAAGTAACTAAAAGAGCATAAGATTGCCTATTTCTCTGCTCTTTGGTCCAGCAATGATTTTTCTTCGGCGATTGGCAAAATTATAAATTAATAAGCAACAACTTAAACTTGAAGAATGATTTAATTTATTTTTGGAAATAATATTCTTATTTATATTATGACTATGAAAGTTTGTAGTTTAGTTTGTATATTTGTCAATTACGTCGCAACGGAGCATTTTATTGAACTAATTTGGCACATAGATAGTCGAAGAGACGGGGAAGAATAAAGGCTACTTTTATTCCGGAAAATTTAAAAGTTTCCGCGGAAATAATTATAACCGAATTGCACTTAAACGAACTATAGCTACGGCTATAGCTTGCTAAAGTATTTTTTTTAGTATAATCAAGGAGTTGCCGTAGGAATCCTACGCCGATAACCAAATTTAGGGCGGGCAGAGCGGCTGGAAAAAGCTAATTAATAAGTAAATACATAATAATAAAAAAAAATTTTTGATAGATTATATAAATTAAATTTTCTTTACTATTCATTCATCTAACGAAAGACAAGTGGTATACCAAGTCGAACAATGTGCTTGAATTTTCAGATAAATACCAATTTATGCCACATTTAAACACCCGCAACATGAGCCAGAAACCGAAACCATATAGGAGTAAAGCAGAGTTTGGTTGGTCTTGTCTGATCACCACGGCTTTTTTCACAGCATCCATCGGCATTGAGGTGGTTTGTTTGTCTTTCCTTACAACATAACATCGAATTGAGCTAAAAAAAGTACAGAAATAGTTGAACAGAGGGAGGAGGACATAGGATAATATAATACTGCTTTTAATCTTAGTACTTGGAGGACCGAGCGTTGCTCGTTTTTTTTTAAACAACGCCGTCTATTGTCAAGTAGCTTAAGCGTTACTTAATAACGCCATCTATTGTCAAATAGCTTTAATGTTGCTCATTACTACTCGCCAATAGATGTCAGAAAGAGTCATATTTTTCAGTTTATCACTGCCTAAAAACACGAATAAAACGAGGTTTTCTAAAAATGAAACCTGGCTAGATCGATTTATCGTCCCCGAAACCCCCTGCATACTAAATTTCATGAAAATCGGTGGAGCCGTTTCCGAGATTCAGATTATATATATATATATATATCTATCTATACATATAAAATGCTTTGTCCTGAATGACTGACTGGATCAACGCACAGCCTAAATCGATCATCGTAGAGACCTGAAACTTGGAGGGTGTATTCTTTGTATGACGTAGGCATCTGATAAGAAAGTATTTTCCGAAATTCTACCCCTAAGGGGGTGAAAAAGGGGGCAAAGTTTGTATGGGACAACGTGATTCCTTGGTCCAATCTCGTTCAAATTTTGCATTTACCTTTTTTAACAGAATTGGTGGAAGACGTGTTTTGTATTTTATTGAAATTCATCCCCTAATGGGGTTAAAAAGGGAAAGAAAGTTTTTGTAGCGTTCATTTGCTTCGAAATTGATATCAATACTCCTTAGTGCTTTTGATTTAAATTACATTTTATATTGACACATGTTTGACAACTCAATTCGATTTTATTCAAAAAAACCGGCCATGTGCGAGTTGGACTCACGCACCGAGGGTTCCGTAGCACCATTTACATACTTTACAAGCACAAAAAAAAATATGTTTTTTTTTTATTTTTATATTTGAGTTGATTGGTATTAATAAGGAGAGGGTGTAATAGCAGAATACGCGACAGAAACTGTTAAATTTGTACTTAGTGTTAGTTTTCCTGTAAAATATAGCTAATCGGTCTAAATTATTTTGGATGTCAGTTCACAAACTTTGGATCTTTGGAACTCTCCGCTAGCGCCTTTTTCTTCCGACTTTTTTCGCTAATATCAATATTTCACACTAAAAATTTGTTTTAATCAAATTGTGCAGCTTTAATTAGTAAAAGAATTATTTTTAGTTTGCCTTATTAAAGTTGAAGAGACCAACTCAAAAGTTAAATAGTTCCCATGAAAGAAATTCAAATTTTCAAAGGGTCCAAATATAGCTTTAAGATTGTGATAACAAAAAAAAAAAAAAACAGTCGCGCTATCTCCAATTTAATTGATAAGGTTAAAATTGATATCCTGTTTGTAAGAAAGCACTTAAAAATTAGAAAATTGGCTTTTTGAAAAAAAGTTTATATTTGTTTTACAGAAACTTCAGACATCGACGATCTTAATTTCATTATTTGCAACGAATAAAAGACTTCAACGTCGTGTTTATCCTTATTATAATCCCAACATAAAAAACCTACGGTATTTACACTTCTGTACTTTATTTATACACTTGTGTACTTATGTTAATGTACTAACATTAATTACTTTGTTGATTTTTAAATAAGACGTGAGAGAAGATATTTGGGATGCAAGAAAAAATATTTCATACCACAGGCCAAGGTCTATGTATCAGGATTAATTTTTATTTAGTGTTCTACCGAAACACTATTTCCAGTCAAAACTGAAACCATAACCAAACCTTCGGATACCCTTCTAGTTTCGGCCGAAATTTTATTATTGCAGTCAACTACAATTTTAATTCAATTTACATTATACCCTGAAAACTTCCGGTTTTTTTTAACTTTGTAACAGGTTATTTATTAACTATGTATTTTTATTTTTTATTGTTGTGTATTAAATAAAATTCTAAGAATGGCTTGAAAACTAACAATCGAGTGGATACTGCTCGAGATTGACAACGTTCGCCAAACTGCTTTGTGTCAGTTATAACTGTTTTTTTTAGATTAACTGATCCAAAGCAGTTAGTTTACATTGTCAAGTATATAATAAATAAACTCAGTTTTTTAAGGAAAGTCAGAACGAGTATGTAGGCAAAACGACTAAGGCAACAAACACACATAACATCGGCTTGATTTGTTGCGCTAAATTTAAATAGTAGATTGTGTCACAAGGGACCAAAATAATGTATTGAAATACGAAAATCGTGAAAGCGATTTTACGATTCCAGAGCGAAGCGAAGTATTCAAGAGTAGAATCCTAAGAGTAGCGAGGGATTCAAAGAACCTACGTCGCTCGAGGACACGCTGCTTTTCAACTCTCTCTATGAGAAAAATAATTAAGGGATGCTTTTAGTCACTACTTATATTTATATTTACATAACCAAATTACAAATTTGTATTTCTCTGGCTTGTTTGATAGTAAATTGTTTAAGACAGTTTCTGCGTTTAATTTTAGACTTCCTAGGGTTCATATTTCACTTTCACTTCTAGATCTCATATTCAGATATTTCATTTGTGTGAATCAAATTTATATTGTCTGTAATATTTTGATAAAAAGTAATATAGTAATAAAACACGAATAAGAAGTTTCCGCTTATTTTATTTTTTTTAAATTTGGTTCACTAATGCCGTGTAGGCGGGCGCGCTTCTATTATTTGCCGGCCGGACTTTATCGAAGCGAACTGCGTTCAAACTACTAATTAAATAGTGTTCCGGAATGACCTACTTTGCTCGCATTTATCGAGGAACCCTTCGTCTCTTTTCAAATAGATGGGACGAAAAATATTTCACGTCTAACGCTACCAACAATACGTCATTAGACGTGACAAGTGTGACAACCCTAGCGCTTAACCACATACCATACTATGTCAAGTCCGCAATATAATAAAATGGGCCTTTCACTCATTCAAGTTTAAGAGGCATAAAGCCATCTCTGTCGTCTCAGTTCGCACTGCGTTCATCAGACTACCATTTACCGTTAAATGACCAAGTCTGGTTGCTATTTCGAGAACTATGACTGCTCGTGCAGTGCAACTGATTTTACGAGCGATAGAACCTGGCGACACTGCAGCTAAGCAATTTTATGCATTCTCTCTATAATCTACCTACCACAGAGTAGACTATAAATGTTACCTATGCCTTACCATGATAAAAAATAGAGGTGGGTAAAAAACTACTATTGCTCTTTTTTTTAATCAGTATGATTTTCAAGGTTTATTAGGGTAGTTAGGGTACAGCGAACTGCTGCATTACATAGACGCCCCTAGGTTGCCTACCATATTGATAATAAACTTGTATAACCTATATTTTCTGATTCTTGTAGGTCATCTACCAGATTACATTCGAATCGTCTGAAAGCAGTTTGGTTACAGCAATTTGAAATTACTGTGAATTTGAAATAGTCGATTTTCGCGTAGGTACGACGCTCGGCTTTTTGCCAACCTGGTTTGTTTGTTTTGAGCTTTTGATAACTTTATAGATTCTTCGTCATAGTCATCTAATCACACCACTACAATACTACCTATTGGACTTTTTAAATTTTGATTAATCCCAAAAAAATGAAAATGAAATAAACCTTTTTAGTTTTACTAAACTAGGCTCCTGAAAGAATGATAGAAACGCATTTTGCCTATAATTGAATCATATACTAATTTTCTTCCCTTAGGAATGGAGTACTTCTTCAAATTAATATGAGCCAACTTGGAGGTATAGCCTTACCAACAAAAGAGGAATCATAAAAATCTGACGCTTCTGAACTTATACAAAGTTATGCCTAAACATCCATTAAAAGTATACTATATATATGTATACTATCGAATTGAGAACCTCCTTCTTTTCATTCATCGGGTAAAAACAGTCGTTCCAGCAATAAAAAACACATAAGAGCAGTACTTTTTGTTGTAAACAAAAAATCTTAGAAAAACAACACACTTGTCTTTGTCTAAATCCGGTACGTAAATTCTATTTAACAAGCAAAAAATTAGGCATGTTCACGTACAGTCAGCCCATGAAATTGTTAAGTACATTATGAACCTTGTCATTTGCCGTACCGATACAGCTGTGCTGTACCTATGTCAATTATAAAAAAAAATATTCTCAAGAGAAGTTGCTAGTGCGGTAGGTACTTGCTACCGAACTAATATTTTATCTCGGTATATGAAGGTACCTAAACAATAAAATTATTTTAGGTATTCCTTCGTTTCTTCGTATTCTTGTCAGTTATGTTTATGCAATAGATCCCGCCGTTGTAACCACAACAATAAAATCTACCTACTATCTAATAGCTAGTTAGAAAACGAATTTCAAGCGAAAGTCATATACAATTAGAGAAAGCAAACTTTACTGCGTGTCGTTATTAGGAACTCGTTACGTATTGTGTAAAGGGGCCTCGAAATTAACTGCCCAATCACGTACGCTGAAACCTATACCGCCAGTTTTGGACAACACTGATTGGCTGTTTGCATATTCATGTGTAATTTGCAATTTCCTATATAATAGTGTTCTATTCCCTAGTGAGTCCTCTGTACAGGCCCGTAGTCAGAATTTCTCTTTGGTGGTGGGGTACACAATATTTTATTGGGTATGTACCTATATTTTTAAATTTACGAATGTATTAAACAAATAGCGTGTCAGATTATAAACTATTTTTTGTTTTAGAATTACATTAAAATTGGAATTGTTGAAACGTTCTACGTGCCTGCCTCTATAGATAGTAAACAGAACAGAGTTTTATAATTGTAACTAAAATTTTATAAATAAATTATAAATTGATTAGCGATAGAATTTCAGTCAGACTATTTTTAGTCCGGGTCGTGCTGTCACGGAGAGAGGTCATGTCCGCTCTGAGTTCCAGTCGCCAATGCGTTAGGCTGATTGCGCCACGGATACGCCTGTAAGGATAGTTCAACCTTATCCGGCCGTTTAAGGAGCTTGTACGCAGAGAGAAACCTAAGCGTGTCATGTGTACCTAAAACGTCTAAGCGTTCTTAAAGCTGGCAATATAAAGTCACCTTAGTCCAAATATACAGCATCAAAAGCAGTGTTGCGGCAGTGGGTTCAGTTCACCCCCTGACACGCAGGACCCAAGTGTTTAGTAAAAAGTCCACCACATTATAACGTGGGTTGTATATTATGACGTGGGTGTATATTCAGCCGCTGGTTACCCCATTCTGGGCAGAGAAACCGTGAAGATATACAAACATATATAAATAAAATATTATTGAAGTATTGAATTAGTATTTTTCATAAAATTAATGAAATAAGTAGGTATATGAATTCAACAAAACCTCTTAGAATAATCGGCAAGATGTATGTATGCAGTGTATATGCTTTAAGCGACTACTATGAAATTGCGGTATGATAATAACGCATTTTGAATTGTGAAATGTTTATACATGTTTATGCAATAAATCGGTTTTACCTTAATTCTGGAACGGGCCTTTGAGTTGCTAGACTTGACTGTACGTGTTTCTGAAATGGAACGGACCCTCATTATCCTCAGTTCGTTCCAAGCACTAATTCGACGATGCAGACCACCCTAGTTCAAGTGGTTGACGTGTCTGCTACGCGCACCCGCACTATTCTATATACTTGTTTATTTGAAAAAAGTAGGTATAATGTTTAATTCTAAATAGGTAGAGGAAAACAATGACTCATACTTAGCATGTAGCATTAATAGAATGTCGTTCGACAAGTAGTCAGTAACTTTTATCGCATATTTTCCAAACAAACAATATTTTTGTGTTAACAGATGTCAGGGAATACCGGAGTGAGGATGACACCGCGTGGTACTGCCGAGTGACGTATATTCTTTGAAGTATTTAGGCAATCGCTTTATGCAATATGTCGCTAAGTATTGTTATTATATGCTAATTATGTATTTATTTATTTACTTAGCACAATGGCTTGATGCCATACAACATTTTCTGCCAGCTAATTGAAAAAAAACTAAAGCGCGTTCCTGGGTTTTATGGCTTGGAATTTGGGCAGAGTAAATATGACTTTGCGACAAAACCAGTGCGGTTGGAAGGTGAAGGTAAAACGAGGTGAAAAAAGAATAAAATTTCGAGAAGAACAAAGCGAACGTTTATGAACAACACTAATCAAATGAATTCTAGACTTCAAACTGTTCAGAGAATTAGGATCGTTTAAATAAAATAGATTGTGAATCGGCAAATAATTAAGTAGTTTGAGAAATTTGTAAATCCTGAACCAAATATGACTTCCAGTTCGCGTAGTAGCAATGCGAGTGTATTATATCAGGACAAAGCAACGGAACAGAACAGTCGGAAGCAGCAAATACGTACAAGACTATATATAGATAGATACAGGGGTACTTACTATGTTACCTATATATTAAATAAAGTTACCTGCCCAATTTTATCTGTTATCCACTGCCTGCATATCTGCAGTCCATTCGCCACATATACATATAAGTGTATGCTGTCCGTGACCAGAGCGGTGATAACAGTGTCGGTCGGTACATCGAAAATAAAGAAAAACGTATCGTGTTAAGACATTATTAACTATTAGGTATAAAAATTTATCAATACCTTTAGAAAATTGTGTTAGACCAAAATAATAAGAGACCACCTTTATCAGTACCCAAGCTTTCAGCGTGGCTTTAACTAAAATGGTTACACCATAGAACTTAATTGGATTAATAACGAATGAGAACTTTTTACAAGCAAATTTGTTTGTCGCCATTGGCTATTTGGTGAAGGAAAACAACGTAAGGAAACCTGCATACGTCATAAATGCTGATGCAACAATAGGGACGTATAAATCACAAGTTAGATTTTTTTATAAATACAGCATTACAAATAGGTAATAGCAAGAAATGTACCTAATTTCAGACCTCAGAATTTAATGTAGACAAAGACGAACTAGCGGAAAATACAATTACTGCATAAACCTATCCAATTATCATAGCCACAACAAAACGTCGGAGTGGCCGTCACATGTTGTTATCTGAGCCGAGAAGCGACCGCTCATCATTAAATTTACATCAATAAAATAATCGGTCAGACCGCCAGTGCAACGTCGAACGTCGTCAGTGCGCGGTGTGCGCATTTCTACTTCATAATTGTGGTTATTATTAACAAACCATCTACAAATATTCAAAAGCTAAACTTAACACGACTTCAGTACGGTGCACAAAATAAAGGAAAATTTGAAATAGCCTGCTCATAAACTTTGTGTAGATAGTGAAAAATTATAAGAAGAAGAAAATGATGGCCGAGGGTGATGTGCCACTGGTAATGAGTTTTGGCGGGAATGAAATAGACCCTCGTGGTAATGAAACAAAAGTGACGAAACCGAACTCGAGGTAAGTGTTTTCTTTCGTTTTTTTAAAGGTCAAACTGACGATAAGCTCTATGAATCTACGGTCATTGTTTTGCAATAAATAACTACGCAGCTTAAGAATTCTTGAGACACTAGTAGATTAATTTACATTATTTTGCATCGTGTCATCTATAAGGTCATACGCATGAAAGAGGTTAACTGCTAGAAGAACAGGATTTTATTGAATGCTAGTATTTGGAAACAATATTATTTAGGCACAGCACTAGACACAAAAAAAAACGTTCTTGCGAAGTTATTACACGGTTAAATGAACTCATTGGATGTGTAAACAAAGTCTTTTATGTAACTTATGTAGAGGAAGTTAACATGACAAGATAAATTTCCCTTCGTATGGTTGAATCTACCTAATTTCTAAATATTTCAAAAAAGCTTGAATAAGAGTCGACAAATAAACGATATGACCAGTTTTTTTCTATTAATTCCGCTACTTATTTTAGTATTACTGTGCCAGTCATACTTAGTTTTAATTGAAGAATATAAAATTTTGTTATTTATCATGTATGTACATTATGTAGGTACAGTTAGATTAAAATTAATACTATCCGATATGTTCTGTCTACCTAAAATATTCTGCATTGTCCAAGAAAACAAGCAAACACTTGCAGTTATTATTATAATAATAAGTTAGAATCTCGTTAATTCCAATCCAAAGTGCCATAAATAAATTATTGATATTTTACATTACATGTAAAAAACGTTAAAAAATTATCTGTTAAATGTCCATTATCTTTTTGCAAGCGTCCTAATGTCTGACCTGGATCTTTTATAAAATGATTTAACACAGCTGAATGAATTAGGTCACATACAGTTTATCTGTCTGTTCTCAGATGTGCCACAATTTTATATATAATGTATACATATATGTGTATTACTAAATTATTGTAATAAGTTATTTTTATTTTTTTATATTCTTTAAATACTAGTTTTTATTATTTAAGTTGTGAATGTCGATGCGAACTTTATGGGGTCTGTCTATGGATATTCGATCCCTATCGGATTGAATCAGCATTGAAAAAATGATATTTGGTTATTTCGGCAACCATGTTATAAAGATCACACATCTATAAACGTCTCTTTTCCAATTAAATCCAATCGAATTCAAATAAAATGACCAGCCGCCATAAAACTGAAGGCTACATAGGTTATGGACACATTATAACTGCAAACAAATTCTTGTTAGGTTTCACTATTTCTTCTCCTCTGTTTTAAAGAATAAGGTGCTTCAGCAGTAAGTTAACCTATAATCAGAGATGGCAACATTTCGAAGTGAATTAAAAATGTTATTTCTAGAGCGAAGTACCCTACTTCTAGTTCAAAATATTTAACTTCTTTTATTTATATAATCACTCATATTTACTCCTAAGGGTTACGAAAATAGAAAAATATAAAGCTAGGTCTGCCAACGCTACCGGTAGTCGGGCGGTCCACTCATAAAAATCCTAGGTCTGTGGGTCCACACAACACATGTCTTAGTTCTAAATAAAAAGACACATTAAATTTTGCACTTGCGAGAATGATTTAGTTATTCTTAGTAGACTAGTTTCCTTTTTCTGCACTATTAAACTACTAGAAACGAGGTTAAGTCTTTTAAATCTTATGTCATGTTTCAATCTGCATAATAAATACTGAAATAAACAAGATTGTTATGTCAGAGTCACGCCATTATACTAATATTTTTTTTGTATTCTATTAACCAATGGCATTTCTTGCAAGCGTTCGTACATCTTTTCTGAGTAACGTAACTATGTAACTATGAAAGTTGTTAATAGCACACACTATTTGTTGACTTACGTTATTCGTACAATTCCGTACAGGGCCAGCGAGAACTATAAGCCTAAGTTACCTTTTTCCGAGAAGAGCCCTATACAAATGTATATAGGTATATAAGACCTATACAAAGGTAACACTTTTTATTTGATCCAAACTCAATATGTAACAAAATGTTATCAGTATATTACCAAAGTGTTGTTGAAATACTGATTTCGACCTTAAGAAGTTATAGACTAAGAAATAATAAAAAAAAAACAATTTACCTAAATAAATAGCATGTTTATGCAAGCAATCACGTTATGGACCTCGAATTGACTATTTATACCTAATGAATGAAACGTTATACTCAGTATAACTATGACTAAATTAGACACACCAATTAAAATCAAATTTATCCTATTTATTCGAAAATCCCGAAGCGAGCAGTAATGAGGTTTGATTTAGTTCTAATAAAAATAAGTTAAAAAAAACGTTTGTACACTGAACACGTATATATAAGACCCTAGCAGTTACGCAACTAAGCGACCCCAACTAGCCTCAGCATTATGGGTACGTCCCGAAAAACGTACAAACTGATAACTTTAATGTTTCCTCAATTAAATATAGGTAAATTGTTATATTTACTTTAGTTTGTACAATGCTATACCATTTTAAATAAACATGATTATGAGTTCTAAAAGCGTCTATTACTCCGTTTTCTCATCGTTACGTTCTGGAAACTTCCGCCTGGTTCTTAATATTACATGGATATAAAATTTACGTTGTACATTCAACATTTATAGCCAAAACATTAGTTCTCGGTCGCATATTGATCACATTTTAAAATCTAAATGCCTAACATCAATACAATGCAACTAAAAGTGACTACAACAAGAACTAAACATACAGAATACAAAATTAAGATTGAATCCTATATTAAGATAGACAGTAACGACTTATTTGGATTTTTGCTTTTGTTAGACTTTAAGTTCTTGTAGCGGAAAACTATAGTTATTTGTTATGCAAAGCTGGAAAGTTGTTTTTTGGCGTGACGCGCTTAGAATGAGCGAGGAATTCTAAGGCACGAAACCCAAAAAAAATCCAGGGCGAGACACACCATTTTTCATCTCACCACAGCGAGGAAAAAATATACAAGATTTCTTATTTAAAATAGTTTACTTAGTATTGATAACATTATAACAACATTATA
Source organism: Apoda limacodes (assembly GCA_946406115.1). NCBI lineage: Eukaryota > Metazoa > Arthropoda > Insecta > Lepidoptera > Limacodidae > Apoda > Apoda limacodes. The sequence goes on from OX291540.1 coordinate 49,557,486, forward strand.
AGTCTCTAAAATAGATTGAGCGCTTTTTGTATGTCTGCATTTACTCAACAAATTGCACGTTGTTCAGTGATACTTACCTATTTTTCAGATACTTACCTATTTTTCGCCGATAAACTTAAGTATTTTACGTCACTGGCAGAGTTACTCATGTTTTAAATTATTAACTTAAAGTTTATGCAGGAAAAGTAATATGTTTATAGTAAAAACAACCAGAATGATTTACCTACTACGTAATTCCAAATAAATGTTTCTTTTTTTATTTTTTCTAAGGCGTGTTCTGAATTTGCATCATGCCAATTTAAAATTCTTTAACTGAAACAGAAATTATAATAAAAACTTATTTATTCTTGTTGAATTTAATAATTTAACAAATTACAAAAAATTATCTATTAAAAATAACATTAAACAAAACATTATCTTTAATACAACAGCATCAAAAATTAAACTAAAGTTATTAACGGATCACTAATGTATAAAGTAGTAACGACGAACCGGATTTCGGACGATTTCATTATGTTTGTTTTTGTAGAATTCAAAAAAAAACCTTTTGCACGCAAGCGGTAAAGTAGCTTTTTCCACGCAGATTTATTAGATTTTAAACGACAAAGTGATTCTTTTCGAGCCAGTGAGGTCAAAACTAAATTTTTTGCTTGTTTAACATTAAGTATGACGACATTAAACAGGTAGTGGTGCTCGTATGGGCTCTATGTTTACCGTTCATATTTGTTATGTTAATTTATACGTCCGTAATACGAACTAAATCAATTAGACATTAAACAACATTTAAAAAAGGTATTCACCGACTAACCAACCTTTATTTGTAGAGAATTTACATTCCGCTTTTTTGCAGATCAGCTTCTCCATTGTCATGTTTTTAAGACTTTTCAGGTTACATCTAAAGCAGACTAAATCATCCATTGAAAAAATATATTCTATAGTCTCCTCTAACTGAAAAACTTTACTTATAATTTTTTTTGTTGCATTGATTCTTTTTCTTGTTAGTTTAATTCCAATTCTAAAATGATTTATCATTAATAAATCGAAAAAAGGGAAAACATCACATTTTCAAACCTAACTCCAGTGATCAGATCCTTACGAAATTTTAATCGTGATTAAAATTATAACTGACTGTTTTTGTACTTAATTTTATGTTTACATGAATATACGTTATCCTTTGTAATAGGAGATATACCTATTAGTGATCATAATAGCCTGGCTATCGTATAAGCCACAAATAATATGACTATCTATAATGAGGACGAGGTCTTCTTCATTCATTAAAGTCATCATTTAATTTGCTGCAAATTTACGATATCCTTGATATGATTGCACTTATGCACTGGCGGCCCAAGTACCTATGCTTTAATTGTTATACATGTAGGTTTATTTGAAAAAATCTAAATAGATTTATAAAATAATCCTCAATACAAGGTCTCTTATTAAATTATGAATGTTAAGTGTTAGATTAGAACAGTTATTTTAAATTAATCCAACCTATTATAAATCCGTAATTATAAATAAATAGTTTGAATAATAAGAAAGACAATAAGTGGAGGTTAGTGTAGATATCTGTTATTCACTAGAAAGTTTGAGATAAAAAGATAGCATTAAACAAAAAACAAACAAATGATTAGACATATTTTATATTTTGTCCTCGTCATCGTCGAGGGCGCTACTGGAATAAATTGTTTCTGGAACTGGCCCCTAATTTTTGGAGTGCAGGGGCCCTGGCTTAGTATCTATTTAATGTTTTATTACTGACCATTATAGGTTAAAAAAATCATTGCTTTTAACACTAAATAAATAGGTCACATTTGGTGATTGTTTCTCTTAACCAATACTACTTTTTATTTATTTATGCCCATCTTCAAATTTTTCCCTGGTTAATTTTTTGACTATGTCTTTGCTATGAATTTAAAAATATTTGTTTACATTAATGATGTAGCCAAAAATGTGACTTGTGTGGTATGTTTTTCTCGCATTATAATTTTAATAAGTTAGATTTATTGTAAAAACATTTAAGTCCTTATAGGACACTTCCTTCCTTTTTATCATTTAATTATCAAGGAATTAATTTCAGTGGGCGTTTTGTTTGAGGCGTAGGTAGGTACAGCGATCATGTTATTGGCCAAAGTAATTAAACACTTATACTAAAATCACACTGTTTTAAATAATTGGTTTAATGTACTATGCTTCCATCTTCTACTATAATTTACCTTTAGATTTAATTAAAATGTTCACAAGACTCGTTTATACGTACGAGTATCATTAATGAAAAACAGATAAGAACGTTTTTTTTATTTATTATTGTAATTTTGCTTTGTTTCAAAGCTCACAAAGATTTACTTGCTTTTACTCCCAACTTCAATTGCGTGTATCGGATTGACGGATAAAACCTGATTTTTGGTTGGTGTCATTTTAATTTTTGTTTTTAATTTTTTACTACTACTATTATTGAAATATTTCAAAAACCTTCAATTAAAAAAATGTTTAGAATAGCAGCGCAACAACGGTATTAATTCTAAGCCAAAGAAGCACTCGGGCTGCGCTCCATAACTTTGCGTTCCAATACAACGGTGTAGTATTAACAATTTTGCACCTGACATTGTTGCCGTCATTTGACTATGACGTCACTTTAAAGTTTGTGACATTAGACACGATAATCTCCTTGAGGTTGACGGTATTAAAGGCCTTCGCTTACAGCTCCCAATCCGTTCCGCCGTTACGAACCTAGAACGTATTTTCAGAACTGATTTTTGAATCGGATCGCAAGGCTCTTCACAATGGCTCCGATCTATTTTGCGATACATAAACATTCATTCCTCTTCGAGATTGTGTTTGAGACGGTCGCTTGGAAAAATACACACACACTAGCCGGGGTCTTTGAAAAGAAAGCAACTTGAGTACCGATGAGCAAAGTGCAACAAGTTCAGATAAAGAGCTAAGAGAAGAAGAAGTACTCCTTTTTAAATCTCCGGGTGGTCCGTACTTTACAACACAGGATATTGCCACACGGCGTCAATCAATGCTTTACTGAAATTATCCGCCACCTTGGAAGCGTCCTAACACCACGTCACCGGAGACAGAGAGTGCGATCACTAGAACGGGTTGCGATCTTCCGCAGGCAGTGGGAAGACATATACGGGCGGCCATTAGTTACAGAGAACGCATGCGTTCAGATCGCATTGTCAGATCGTATCGGGAGAACGGATCGGGCGCTGTGACTGTGGGCCTTAACATCGATATCGCGATTAATTCCTACGTTAGTTATTGTAACACGACACAGGCGTCAATATCCAAACAGCCCCGAGGCGTGGGTATTGTTTAAGATAAAACATGTGACGTTTACTAATGTAGCATTACCATCTATCTATACATATAATTAAATTGTAGGAAAAGTCGAAACTGTACATTGAATATTTTTTTAAAAGAATACTTGGGTTGAGATCTACAATCGATACCGAAGTCAAAAATATAGTTTTTAGAATTTTTGTCTGTTTGTCTGTATGTAGGTTCGGGATAAACTCAAAAAGTACTGCATGGATTTACTTCAAATTTGGCACAAATATTATTAAGAAGTCGGGTCAACATATAGGCTACATATTATCACGCTATCACCTACGGGGAAAGAGCAGTGAACCTTTATAGCCGTAGGTGTACGCAAAAAAAAGTTAATAATATAATCAAAATGATTGTTTTGCCCTAAAGTACCTGTGTGCAAAACGGCTAAACTCTACATCGATTTGCAGTTTTCGAACGAAATTGCCGTTTTACACCTGCCACTATTATTTCTTCAACGCATTCTGTAACAACGTGTTATCTAACGACGCATATTTGACTTGCTTCCTAATTATTAATTATTCTACTCACACATAGCCATTTATTTCATGTTAAAAAATCGTGTAAAGTCATAACTTAGATGTGTTATAATTTTTCACCATATAAAAATATTTCCTATTTGCCAACTATATGGCGTTGGCGTCGAATTAGATCGCGCCATGGTTTCGTTCACAAAAAGTGATGTTATAGTATAGCGTTCACGCAGACGACGTCGCGGGCAGCAGCTAGTTTTAAATAAATTAATAACAATGATACTGCTGAGGTGCATATAGAACCTGCAACCGAGCTGTAATAAGTCGGAAAATATATATTATAAATAAGCCTATTCACAGATAATTTTATAGGTGTAGAAATGTCATTCGTTGTCATCTCCATTCTTTCTGTAACTCGTACACTATGGAAAGTTCTTCGAGTTCGATGTTTACTGTGCCTCTGTAGCTTCAGAATTAGATCTCTCAATAGAAAATTGTCTAGTTTGTGAACACTAAATACAGTAGTATTATTTTTTTATTTGTCGTTTTTTAGATTAAGAATGTCTTACACATTGACATAAAATGTTTATTGAATTGCCCGCTAGTGATCCTGCACCTATGCTGTTGTAAACCATCCACGTTCTCCCCTAATTTGGCAAATTGTACTTTCTATTATGTGCAATGAAATAATACTAGTAAATGACATCAGTAACAATTATAAGAAAGTACCTACTTATTAGTGGATACCATAGACTTCGAGTTCGAGAGTTATATGTCTTAAAGACTGCGATATTGCCTCACACAGTTAGCCAAACTTTAGAAAGCGATAAAACTAATGTGCTGCAACTACCCGTATCTTTTCCGTAAAATAAAAACAAATCGCTAGAAAGAGACCGCAGATTCGCTTCGTTTCTTTCACACTTTCGCGATCGTTTTGACTTTACAGCATGATAGGAAATGCGCATTCCAGTCTCAAAGTCTATGGTGGGTACAAATACAACAAATACAAATGCGCATAGACAAATAAAGATCTGTAAGCAAATATAAAATATTTTATCTTAGTGCGTTGTTGCAACACTATCTACTGCATAGACTGCTACCCACGTCAATTCTCGTGCAATTTGACGCGTCACAGTCAGTATTTTATTACGCAAAAATAGATAACCTCTGGGGTCGGCTGTTTGTGCTATTCCTTTGTCCGTATTTTATTTTTTATACGATATTATTCATTTTGTAAAATTATATTTTGTTGTATATACTCTGTGCACTGCAAAAATCTAGCGTTAACCTGAATAAAATATTTTATTACGTCATTACAACCTCGTATGCATTTATGCATAAATACCGTGATATATTTATAATTCAGTTATTGAATCGTTTTCAAACGAATAAAATGTTTTACTGAATTTAATGCTATTCACATATCAATTGGATGCTATTTGGCTAATAATAAATAACATACGTTAAAATAACGTCATTATTTGTTAACAATGTAACTAACTGGCTATTTTCAAGGTTGTTATGCAAGGCCGATTGGACTGGTACTACATTTTTTGTTTGATGATTTAATGTTATAAAAAAAATGTTTTATATATTCCATATTTTAAGTTCAGTAAGTCTTAAAGATGTTTACTTTGATATTAGAATAATGGCATATGTATCAACAGTTGCAGGTCATTGCCACCACTGTTCTATATCATAGCAAAAAAAATCATTGATTTGCTTATATATGTATATGACGTTATACGACTCATGCATGTAGAGTCGGTTAGTTATAAAGATGTCATCTAAAGAGGATTCGTTACTACAAATATTTTGTTTTATTTTATCTGCCTTTTGTTTGATATTTTTTTATTTTTATATGAATGACTACATAAAGAATCGTTATATTGTATTTAATTTATTAAAACAAGATATTAGTAGAATAGCAATTCAGTGAAGTACTATTATGAGAATTAAAATAAGCATAAACAATTTAAAATATATTTTATTTTTAAATATTAAATATTAATGACATATAATATAAACCAGGTTTACATATTATTATAAATGTTCAAAGTACCTAAGTCTGTCAATTTGCTTCATTCACGGCTGAACTAATTATAAAAAAGGGCAAAGTTGCAGCTTAAACTTAATTATTATGTAACATTATATAAAGTACTGGGGAAATAAAAATTAGTTCGTTTTAAAATAAATTAAATCGATTGATAATGACAAAAACGATTTCAGATTGATACCGTTACAACAAACCGCACAACACTAAATATAAAGGCCATTACAAAACAATAGATAGGTTAGTAAAAGTTGTTGTAATAAAAATACATTTATATTTTTTCGTAATCTAGCCGTCTGCATCTTTAAATAGATTACTTAAGTCGACGCTGCAATTATTAAGCAACGCAATAAGCCCGTGCATGATATGACTACTATATTGTGTGATTGTAAATTGTAAGTATTGTAACAAATATCTACTCTGTGGCACGCTATTGTATTGTTGAAATTTTGTAAATGTATTGTACGTAAAGAAAAGTACATGCACCCTGTAAAATTTGTTACCCGCAAAACTTTTATCTAGTTGTATCTTGCTTTCCTTCTAAATCCTACGATACCCAAATTTCCATAAACTTTCCTAGGAACTTTCTAACTTAGCCCGAGATATTTATCCCTAGACAATTTCTATCTTTATTACCAACAGACCTTTGTTTAACTTTACTGACAACAATAATATCTATTATATTATTATCTATTAATAAAATTGATCCCTGTATCAATTTGAACCGATGTATTTACGCAGTTGTAGTACGTAGTCAATGCTATTTCTATTATTCAATAGCAAAATATGACAACTGCATCGATTATCTGATATAAAACGTGACCTGGACCCTAATTAGTAAATCATCAACAAGCAAATTATAATAAACACACGTTATTGTTATATTACTGTCTGTGCGTTCATTCTTAGCGTCTAGGTGAGGCCGTGTCCCGAATTCTCAATACTTTGAAATAAATTTAAATTAAACGCTCTGTTCTCAAAGGTCGTAAGTGCAACAAACTTATAAACTTAACGGAATAATGTGGAACTTGAAGTCATAGATTAGGTCTTAAAGTATATTACCAATATTGAAAAAATGAACCCTTTGCGTTTGCTTAGCTATAGTTATACTTTATAGTCTACGAGCTTTTGCCCGCGGTTCCGCCCTAAATTCGATCATTTGTGTAGCATTCCAACGGAATTAATTTTAGAAAAAAAAAGCCGACCCACGCTTGACGTTTTATAAATTATAAATACATCTGATTAAACAAAATATTTCTGTCCTGCGTCATTTTAGCAAACTACATGTTTATTATTCTTTGTTGTCTTCTTATTTTGCGACAAGTCTGTCTACAATTTTATTGTCTTTGTTACCTTAACGCCTCTTTGTGCTGAACGTTTGACTAATGTTCATTGTATACCCCGGAACACAAAGCATTGGATTATTTCGTCAGGAATACGTGAATGATTTTAGATATGATAATTGCGCATCAGCACACTCGTAAAAGTGGTATTCATATCATCTAAAAGTTCGAACCTCACTTAATTCTATGCATCTCAAAAGTCATTCAACGGGCTCTCTTATTTTTTTGGAATTCGGGCCCATTCCAAAAACATCAGATACTCATAATTACTAAAAACCTTTGTGTATGTGCTATGCCAATTTAATTTTTTAAGATTTTTTTTTATTCATACTTTAAATAAATATGCTTAGAATCACTTCAAATCAACCTTAATTACTATACTTTGCTTTGTTTATTCAGTTTTGCTACCTATAAAGATCGAGTAGAGAGGTCACCGGCCTTAAGAACAATACCGCAGTAATACCAACACTACAGTGTTAACTCAAACTCAAATTGCACCGTTTGTTTTGTTTTCTTAACGCGAAGGCAACGGTCTTCCAATATAGGTCAGGCGATAATGTGAAATTGCAAAAGGATTTTCACGCTCATTGCAAAGCATAACTGAAACTGGTTTGCGTAACATTAAATTAAAACACTTCACGATTAATGATTTCTTTTTCTTCTAAATGTTATGTATGGTCACGTTATAACGACTTGTAAAAATTATGATGAGTGAGACTGTCACGCATAAATTTATTATATGTATTCATACCACGAAGGTGGAAAATAAGCCCGCGGTCAGCCTATGAATATCTCATGAACCGTGATTGTTAAAATCGAAAAAAAACGTGATTTTTTTTATCGTTTTTGCTCGATATTAATAACGGCAACCGATAGACACTTGAAATACTCACAGAATATCTAGTTATATATTCACTTAAAACATAAATAATTAAATTAAAATAAAACAAATATTTAAGGGGGCCTCGCATACAATTTTTTTTTTATAGATAAACTGACCCGTTCTTGCGCGAGTCCGACTCGCACTTGGTCGGTTTTTTAGGGTTCCGTAGCCAAATGGCAAAAAACGTAAACCTTATAGATTCGACATGTCTGTCTGTCCGTCCGTATGTCACAGGCATTTTTTTCCGAAACTATAAGAACTATACTGTTGAAACTTGGTAAGTAGATGTATTCTGTGAGTTCCCATACTTAGAACTGAAACTCAAAAATTTCTTTTTCATCAAATCCATACTTGGGGGTATCTATGGTTAGGTCTTCAAATCAGGTCAGGTATCTCATGATATTGAGGTTTCTGAAATCATTTTTTTCGAAACTGAATAGTTTTCGCGAGAGACACTTCCAAAGTGGTAAAATGTGTGTCTTCCCTGTAACTTTTAAAATAAGAGAATGATAAAACTAAAAAAAATATATGATGTACATTACCATGCAAACTTCCACCGAAAATTGGTTTGAACGAGATCTGGTAAGTAGTTTTTTTTAATACGTCATAAATCTTAAACCGCAATTTACTGAACTCGAATATAAAAATAAAAAAAACATATTTTTTTGTTTGTATTTGTAAAGTACGTAAATGGTGGTAGGTACAGAATCCTCGGTGCGTGAGTCCAACTCGCACTTGGCCGTTTTTTTTCATAATTTTGATCTAAAGGCTTGCTACAAAACATAAATCACACATTACACGTACAAGGAAAAGGAGTTTGTGTTTACAAACTTAACAAAATTTTTATATCTCACTAGCCCGGAGAGGCTCACTTTGTCATTTCAAATCTAAAATTTGCGTGGAAAATCCCACTTTATCCGCTTGCGCGCAAAAGGTTATGTTTTAAATTCTACAAAAACAAACATAATAAAACCGTCTGAAATACGGTTCTTCCTTACAACTTTATACATGAGTGGTCCGTTAATAACACTTTAGTTTAATCTTTGATAATATTGCATTTATTGAAGTTTGTTAAATTCTTAAATAAAACAAGGAAAAATAAGTTTTAAGTATAATTTTGTTCTAAGAATTTTAAAATTGGCATAGTGCAAATTTGAAACGCAGCTTAAAAAAGAGAAAAAGAAAAGAAACAATTATTTGTAATTACGTAGTAGGTACATAATTTAGGTTGTTTTTACAATAAACATATTACTTTTACTAAATAAACTTAAAGTTAATAATTAAAAAACATAAGTAACTCCACCAGTGACGTTAAAACATAATATCTATATTGCCTGCCTTAAGCAAAATTTTTGAAAAAATTATGTTCAATCAGATGCTTAAACATTTTAACTTAAATGGATTACTTCATCCTCAACAGTTTGGTTTTACAAAAGGGCGTTCCACAACTGACGCAGGTGTTGCCCTTATACAGCATATATTTGGTGCTTGGGAACAGTCACAAAATGCTATTGGTATCTTCTGTGATCTATCAAAGGCATTCGACTGCGTGCAACATGAAACTCTTATAAGGAAACTGAGTCATTATGGTATTGCAGATTTGGCTCTTGAGCTTATCCGCTCATATTTGAGTAGTAGAATGCAGAAGGTTCAAATCAATGAGGTAAAATCCAATGGCTCTGAAGTAAAATTAGGAGTTCCTCAAGGTTCTATTTTAGGTCCTTTTCTATTTTTAATTTACATAAATGACTTGCCTTTCTTTGTGGAGAAGCTGTGCAAGATTGTACTATTTGCTGATGACACATCTCTTTTATTTAAAGTTGACAGAAATAAAACTAATTTTGACGACGTAAGTAGTGCGCTTTCTCAGGTTCTTCAGTGGTTTACGGCAAATAATTTACTTCTTAATGCGAAAAAGACTAAGTGTTTAAAATTTATGATGCCAAATGTCAGAAACATAAGTACAAAATTATCCCTAAACGGAGAAGAAATAGAACTATTAGACTCAACAGTGTTTCTAGGTATTACATTAGACAATAGGCTGCAGTGGAACCCTCATATTTCAGTTCTTGCAGGAAAACTCAGTTCAGCTGCCTATGCAGTTAGGAAAGTTAGGCAGCTTACAGATGTTGACACTGCTCGCTTGGTCTACTTTAGCTATTTCCATTCCGTCATGTCTTATGGCATTTTGCTTTGGGGTAAGGCAGCTGATATTGATACAGTCTTTATTTTGCAAAAGAGAGCAGTACGGTCAATTTATAAATTAGGACCTCGAATTTCTCTTAGGGAACTATTCAGGGAAATTGATATTTTAACTGTTCTTTGCCAATATATCTTTGCTTGTATGATGTATGTATGCCAAAATTGTCACTTATTTGCAAAAAATAGTGACCTCCACAGTGTTAATACAAGAAATAAGGATAAATTGGTAGTTCCAAAATGTCGTCTTCAGAAGGTACATAGCTCTTTCGCAATACAAAGTATATTTTTCTACAATAAAATTCCAGAACATGTGGTTAATTTACCCTCAAATGAATTTAAAATATATGTCAAAGATATTTTAATGAAAAAAAGCTATTACAAAGTTGATGAATACATAAATGATAAAAATGCTTGGAAAAATTAGAACTTAATTGATTTGTATTGGGGCATTTGAAATATTATTTTTTTTAAATTTAAAACATTGTATATTATGTTATTACCTAGTGTAAGGCTATATTGTATTTTTATATGATGTATAAAAGATTAACTAGTGAGTTTATTGCCGTTGCTGCTCGGTAGTAATGCATTGCGAACCTTCCAATCTTCTCCTCTTATATTTTGTTCCTTTACTACACACATTGTAACTAGTAAAAATAAAAAAAAAAAATTTTATTTGAGTTGCTTGAGTGTGTCATGCTCTCTCAAAGTGTCTCTGCGGTGGTGGCGTGTGTGTCGGGTCGTTACGTTCCCTAAAACATGGTAGAGCGAAGCGATGGCTGATTCATGTGTCATACTCGTGAACGGGTGCCGCCTGTGGAGGCTGGTCTGCTCTTGCAAACTTCTTGGTATTCTTAGTATTTAGTCTTACTTTTTTGTTTTGTTTATTAATACTGTAAGACATTGATTATTTCTTAGTGATGAATACATAAACTGTCTTTTGTTTATATTAGATACTTTTTTATGTTCTGCTTGTGCTTTATATTTCATGTTTTTTTTATGTTTGTAATGGAAAGTGTCCTTTTATGATAGGGAGGGCATTTTCCAATATTTTAATTGGACGCTGTAAAAGAAAGGGAGAAAAGAAATGCCCTTGCTGAGTTTCTTGCCGGTTCTTCTCAGTACAAGGTCTCCCGCCCTGTAGACTTACGAACCGATGGCGTAGTGACATTCATAAGTGCTCAATTATTGTAGCCTAATCTGAATAAAATTATATTGAATTGAACTGAATTGAATAAGTTCACCCGCGTAATAGGTAAGTACCACTGAACATGCGATTTGTTGACTACATGCAGACATACAAAAGGCGCTTAATTTATTTCAGAGACTTATAATGTTGTTATTATGTCATAAATACTTAATGAAACTATTTCAAATAAGTATACTTGTTCGATTCATAAGTAATTAAACACTACTTATTGTTTTTCTTGTATCTTGTATATATTTTCCTCGCTGTAGTAAGATGAAAAATTGTGTGTTTTGCATCTGGATTTTTTTGTGGTTTTCGTGTCCTAGAATCCCTCGCTTTGCTCAGGATTAAACCTTTGGATCCTTCTCTTGCTCGGTAATCAATATAGCCGCTCACGCCAAAAACAAACTTTCTACTTGCATAACAAATAACTATTTTGAACTAACTTCATAATGTCGTCAAGTGTTGTCAGTCCCGCCGGCCCACGTACGATGCTACGATTTTCGATGGCAGCACAAAGTGCCTCCCCGGTGATCAAGCCTGCCCACTTCTGCATCCAATGATGGAGTCCATTTAGAGCAGCCCACCGGAATAATCTAGTCCGAGATCTCCCGATCCTGGTCGTACGTAGGTTTTAACACCGGACTGCCTTATCTGGCGCTAATCAGGACCCTCGCCACAACACAACACAAAAAAACCATTCTTGTGGTGATATTTTTATTAAAATATAAAATTGACAAAATTTGTCTGCAAATTATTTGTCTATTATCTGTTAGCTCCAAACGATTCTTTAATAGATGGCGCTATGTTAAAAATACAAACGTTTCATATAAGATTTAATTGCATTATATAAATATATATATATATATATATATATATATATCCAACCAACGTCATCTAGTTAGCAAGTAGGAAACATTTTTATATGGTGAAAAATTATTATAACACGTCTAAGTTATGACTTTACACGATCTTTTAACATAAAATAAATGGCTATGTTTGAGTAGAATAATTAATAATTAAGAAGCAAGTCAAATATGCGTCGTTAGATTACACGTTGTTACAGAATGCGTTGAAGAAATAAAGGTTCACTGCTCGTTCCCCGTAGGTGATAGCGTGATAATATGTTGACCCGACTTCTTAATAATATTCGTGCCAAATTTGAAGTAAATCCCTGCAGTACTTTTTGAGTTTATACCGAACATACATACAGACAAACAGACAAAAATTCTAAAAACTATATTTTTGGCTTCGGTATCGATTGTAGATCACACCCCAAGTATTCTTTTAAAAAAATATTCAATGTACAGTTTTGACTTTCCTACCATTTTATTATATATGTATAGATATATATAAATAAATATATACTAGCGGTCCCAGCGAACGTTGTTCCGCTGCCATCCCTGTGTAACTCGACGAACGTTGGTTTTTACCTCAAGTACCCGAGTCCGGCTCACACTTGACAGATAGAGATAAAAACTATCTTATCTTTTAAGTTGGATCAAATAACAGATAGGTGACCCGGAGAACGTTGTTTCTCTTGTTTAAACAACTGGCGCTAGTCTTTATAAAAGTAGATATGAAGTTTACAAGAAGTTATGTTTGCTTGTTTGCCTTATTATTAATTATTAATTTATTTCACTAGATAGGGATCAACTAAATTTTACTATAACTAAACAATAAATGCTGAATTTATTTGTAATTGGCTCTTACTTACGATTTCCTAGAATTTTTTAATCAATTCAGTTCTGGCTGCAGTGTTTCGTTGGACATTATTTATAAATATGAGATATTAGAGCAAATCCACCAATGCAGTCAAAGTACATTTACTATTCACACAATAAATATTTGCGTAAAAATGACGTTATTAGTGAGAATGGCGAAATCTCGTCCTCAAACATCTTATCAAAACAAATCTATAATTGGCTTTAAACGTACCTACCACCGTAATCTATATAAACATATACATATGTGTATATTTATTATTAAAAAATGGATGTTGATATATTTATGTATATGCATAAGATCGATGAACTTCTACACCGTTAGACCGATCACCACGAAACTAACGAAACATGGAACATAACAACATCTGCCAGACCATATAGCAATACATAAATTGACTAAATTTAATATTACTATGCAGAAACTAACTCCACAGCAATTGTTTCTTGAGTTCCGTACCCTAAGGGTGCCACCAATGGACCGCTACGCTGCCTTTTTATCTATCTTTAAGACCGAAGTAGGTAGACGCCTGAAATTTTCACAAAACAATTTGACGATATGGTGGTTTTCGCAACAAACAATAGAAAAACAAAAAGTAAGAATTTCAAATAGTAGGGTCTCCATACAAAAGAAATGTTTACGTAGTTTTTTGTATAGTATAAAACTAAAGTATACATATATATGTATAACATACATAACAAATAATGAAAACCAGTCAAGTATGACTCCAGACTCATTCATTCTGTGGTGATATCTACGGAACCCTCGGCGCACAAGTCTGACTCGTACTTATATTGGCCGATGATGTTAGGAAAATAGGTATCTATTAAACCCGTCATTTAATACCTAGTTTACAAATTTTAAATTACTAGGAGTTTAGATCATACTCAGAATCGTTACTTTCACTTATTTTTTTACCTTCGCAATTCTAAATCGGCCACAGCTACAGATAATGTAGTAAGTACAATGTAAATGTTCACTGGATTCAAAATGGCGGTGGGCGCGAATATGGCACGACCGTTTGAGGTTAAAAGTGAAAGAGCGCCGCCTCCCTTTGTGAACTCAATGATATTTTGTGATCACTGATTGGTATTGTCACTTGGTTGCCTTTTAGTTGTTTTAATTTTTAAATTTTATAGATAGGCTTGTTTTCATTTTTCAAAGATTATTCGATCATACACCTTAATGATTTACAATCTTTTAAGTAGACGAGGCTTAGAGACTTTTTAAACACTTTGAAAAAAGGGGAAGGTTCTTAAATTTTCTTTTTTTTTGTTTTGACGATTTTCACATATATGTAAAGGGCTACCTCTCAGGGATGAATTTGGTAAAGATCGACCAGACAAACCGAAGTTAGGAATTCCTTGTTTAGCTGCTTGCTATCTAGACTGATCTACTTAAGTAGCTAGGTACCTACATGTTGAATATTGCGTAAAACTGATTTTGAAATGTGAACCTTAAGGTTCTGTAGGCAAAACTGAAATCCTATTGTGTTGTTATGCTGGTCCGTCCGTCCGTTTGACGTCCGATCGTTTAGTTTCATCATAATTTTTTTTCACTCATACGTTAGAAATTTTTTTGTCAACAAAAAATCAAAATATAAATTTTGACAAAAAATAAAATCAACTTCAAAAAACGACTAAAAAAGAAGGCCCTGAAGCTTTTTCGCTTTGAAGTCGAATGCAAAAATATGCAAGTGAAAATTGTCTATTGTGTCCACCTTAGTTATTATAACCTTATTTAGTCATTTTTTTAAACTTTTGTTTGTGAATTATAGTTTTTTAGTAGGTTAAGAATCTATATGAACTACACAATCATTTTATTCACTTTATTTTTTATCATGCCACAGAGGTCAGTAAAAAAATATTTTCGACGATGCATTCCCTAAAAAGAATGAAACACTTTTTACCGCAATCAGCTAAGATGACGCTAAAAAAAACCCTTGATTTTTAATTATAGACTAAAATGACATTTGGTGGGTTGCCACCTTATGATAACGTAAAAATAGTGTTGTACCTGAATGATTCAATCTTTTGTTTAGTTCCACTATTTTTTAATCCATTTCTTTTGTAATAAATGAGTTTAAAATAAAAAGGTATTCATCTCCCAAGTGTTATGGGGTACATAAAATAGTCAAGCGCGAGTCGAAAAAAAAAACAAAAAGGTGTAAATAAAAATAAATAATAATAAAATCAGAAATAATTACAACTAAAAAAACATAAACGAGTTTATTTAAAACAAACTAAATATTCAACTTTAAGCAGGCGGGACTCATTCAATGCAAGTCCAAATAGTAGTGCAGATTGCTTAAACTATAGTAGTAAGCTTAAAATAAGTTCCGTCTGCTTATAATTAAATATTTGGTATGTTTTAGGTGCACTTGTTTATTTCTTTTTAGTTCTTAATGTTTTTGCAGTCGGGTTTTTTTATTTATTCATACCCATACCTATGCAATAAGTAACATGCTAAACTAACTATTTCCGAAAGTCTTAGTCGGACGAGATAGAAAAAATAAATAAAAACTGAATTTCCTTAATCACTATTTAGCTCTGAATAATCACTTTCAGAATCCGAGTCAGTTACACTTATAATAAACCTCATCATCAATAAGGTGATCGAGTTGCATCATTTTGTGGTCTTCTTTTATAAAATGATCGATACAACTCGACCACCGCTGCGGTGTCAACAACTGTTGCCCGTCACTAAGCAATTGTTTAATATCTGCCATTTTAAAACTTTTGTTATTTCTTGCTACATTTCCCTTTACCTGTGCATATACTAGTTCTATTGGATTTAATTCACAGTGGGAAGGTAGCAGTCTTAGGATAGTGGCACTGTACTCTCATCAACTACATTCTTTTAATAATAAACTTTTTCTTTTTTAACGATTTCCAATATCTTTAATCATTGTGTCTTCAAAGTTTAAATTCCTTGAGTTCAGCCACTCTTGAATTTGGGCTTCACGCCACGCCGTAGTGGGAGTTTTTTCTGCCTTACGGGAGTGGTAAGGAGCATTATCTTACACGATTGCTTAATTTGCGAGCCATTGCGTATTATAAAAATCGACCATATATGCACATATTATTAATTTCATTGTTAATTTCTTAATTATAACAAGAATAGCTTTTACAGGATATGTTAACATCGTCGCAGACGTAGCTATAATCGTTATATTAATACGTGAAGCAAAAACTTTGTACCCCTTTTTACAAAATTACGTGGACGTACGTTACGTGGTACTAGGAGTACCTATACAAAGCACAGATAAGTTTATATGGAGAAGAGTCCAAAAAGCTACTATTTTGTATAATATGCATTAGAAATAAATTAAATTCTTAAAAAATTCATTACAAACACTACCATGCGTTCAACACACACTACCATACTCTCGACACACACACAAACACACACATCATAGTTTAAGATATGATTTTTTTTAATTACTTTCGCCGCTGTGCACACTTGCTTGGGGTAGTCAAAACGAGTGATTCGTTAAATCACTACTACAACAATATGCGCCACGCTTGCAACATTTTGTAAAAAAAAGATCGATTTCAGCTGTCAGTTTAGTCTATATAATTAAAAATCAAGGTTTAGTTAACTCCCTTTTGCTTCCCATCATTGACTATGCAGTTTAATGCTGAATATCCGTTTTCTCCGTAATACTTTTCTTCTGACATGTATTTCTGACATTCTTAATAATCCTTTATCCCCTCCTTATTTAATTCAACGATTTGAGTTTGAGAATTATATATAATTTATCCACCTTCTTATTTACAGATTATACTTTATGATATTATTTTTATATAGTATCTTTTATCATTAAATCTTCATTATTGAAGCTACTACCATCTATTACATCAAACACTGCACAACCCCTATTTATGTCTACATTTCCAACGGTTGATTTGTAGAAAATACCTTAAGGCATTACGTTCGCCTATGTACAAAATTAGTGCAAAAAAGAATTATTATTATTATTATATATCTCACATAGTTAATTATCTATATTTACATTATTTTCACTGTAGATATTTCAACTTAAGGGGTAAACATCACAACTTAGCGAATGCAGAAATAGGTATTTGAAAAACACTTGCTGTCGCGCTAGGACCCGTTCCGAGATACGGATGTGTGGTGAAACAGCAAGATATTTCCTCTTAATGTTTTCTTGTTAAAAAACATCAGCAAAATATGTAGGTAGGTACATTAGTGATGTTTCATATACAACCAACCGATATAAACAACAAAAAACTTAAATACATGCGCTAAGTTCTTCCAATTGGTTTTACCTTGTTTTTGCGACATCGCACTGGGAGATAATTTACTAGTGGATATGGTAGCTATATTTCTTTGCGTTTATTTTTCTTCTTATCAAGTTATTCGCTCGTTTAGCATCTTGTTGTGGCATGGAGTTAGCGATACACTAAGCAATTAATGACCTAGACACACTTTAGCTGTGACATGGACTTGGCCACTTATGTGACAAGTGTTACATGGTAATACAACAACAGAGTACCTACCGCTCTGCTACTTGTTTTGAAAAAGAAAAAGGAACCAAAAACCCAGTATTTTATGTCAAATGCAAAAAAATATTCAGCACCTACAGATGAAATAAAAGTTTTTAACTCTCTAGAACAAAAAGGACGGTTTTGTTGAAAACTTTTTGCTGCTAGCGTGAGGCAAAGGCATTTAAATAAATCATCTACGTACTGTAGATGTTACGACCTCTCGTTAGGTAAAAAAGAAGTAGAAATGCTAGCCAAGGTCTAATCGCAGTGAAATATTTAATTGTGATATTACGGAGCTATAATATCATTGTGTTTTTCTTTATACTAGAATAATATTATAATCCAATTGTGTGTGAACGACCCGATGATGATCCAAAGAAGGATGCCAATGGAAACCGCAGATACAAAGAGATAAGTTGTATTTGTGTAATAACTTTCGCATAGAGTAGAAAAACCTAAATGATGCTAATTATTTCATATTTAAAAAGAACGTAAGAATACAAAAGATCTCCCTAAGTTTAGGTCACTGCTGCTTTCATTAGCAGAACGTTCCCGATACCTTAATATTAAATAGATAGAACGCTGCTACCTGCCTGTTTGTAAATTAGAATAGACTTATTGTTAATATGGCCCTCAGTGTGATTCCTATATACTCAACACCTTATAATTTCTTTTTCTCTGATAGAGGTAAATAATTGTATTCTTCAGACGAGAGTAATTTTTGTTAGTTCTCATGACTTCAAATCCCTTTCTCTGCTTAGACTATGTTTCAGAACCCACCGAGTAATTATCGCCCCGTAATTTTTACACTGACAATAGTCCTTTTCTATGGCAGTGATAAGATTTCAACTTGACATTGGAAAAATTACTCTACCTCTGGCATCCCAAAACCTTCCTTTTTTAACTTCCTCGTTGCGATTTGGAACGCACGCTTAGTAGTCTGGTTTTAACGATTTTCAAAACTTTTATGGGTTGATAAACTAGTAAAGATTTTAAAGAAATACCTTCAATTACTATTAAATATATTTGCAATTTAACATTTGTATTGCTTAAACACATAAGAAAGCTTCGAGTTCTTACATCTGCCCTATGGCCTCACAAAATTGACCATCCTTTAAAGATAGACAAAGCAAAGTAAAGTGTGATCTCTTTCCTCTTTCTATCAACGTCCGTCATTTTGTTTGTCTTTATTAAATCAAGTAAAAAAGACAAGTCAAGAGACCTCAGGTTCGCTGCGTCACACTTTTGTGACCCTTTTTTCCAAATCTGGCTAGAAAATACACTGTCCAGTTCTCTTTGTCTCTAGGTTTAAACGTAGCGTATGGAGCATTAGCAGAAAATAAATATTTCGCGTCAGTAGGTAGGTATTGGCGAAAACGAAACGCCAAAGTTCTCTTTTTGTTTGTCATCCCGCGTCGCGTAATCGAGTGCAACTTGTTTCATGTTGACGCAGCCGACTTTGACGCGTATTTTTTTTCCTTGCGAATTTGAAATAGACTCCATTGTATCACACGCACTGGCAGAAAACAACCAATGAGGACGTGGGAACGCAATTTGTATGTAACTTTATTGCACCTGGTAACACTATTGCAGATTGTAGATGCCATAAAAGAGAAGGAAATTGAATTTGCCGGTACGCGGTATTGTACAAGTTAAAAGTTTGAAATAATTATGGGATAACATTATCTTTTTTCCATTAAAAATGGTGAATGCAAATAAAATTTGGTTATAAATATATAAAAAAAAATACTTAGGTTGATTGTACATAGCCAAAATCATTCAAAGAAAAAATATTACATAGGCCGCATGACGGAGGTAAAACAAGATTAAAATAAAACCTCCTAATATTAAGGGTTTTGCCAAAAACGACGCAATTCTGCTAATTTTTTTTAGAAAAAAAAGAACTAAATTAATAATTACATTTAATTGCATTTTAAAAGTTATATAGTCAAAAAAATTAAAACGATTAAGCCTCATTTATATTTGAATTAGCAGCGCATTATTATAGTACTTAAAAAAGTATATTGTAGGGAATTGACGTCCTTAAATAGTTCTATTGCCATCAGGTTAATAATTGGAGCAGAAAACATTACTGTATACAACTGTAAATCCGATCTTATGCATAAGTATAGAGTTTTATGTGTTTTTAATTCACGAAAAATGTCGGTAAACACCTTTATTGGAAGATATAACTGCCCTACTTATTATCACAGTTTCATTGTAATGATCTGATCACGGAATTGCTAGCTTAAAGCTCTTGCAAACACAGAATTTAAACATTTCCCAGAGGTCAGGCAACAACACATAAACAGAGGTTGACCTTGTTTAGATAACTTAAAAGTTTTTGTGGCTAGTAATTAGGATTTTTTAGCATCGTGTCCAAACCGCAAAAGACACAGCCTAAAAGTCTGAATTCTTCCATCTAGATATCATTATGTTTAAAGGTAATGTTGTTCATGTTACATTTAGTCCAAGTTGCATACAAACTATCTAATCTAGACAGCTTACTTCTTCAGTTATGGACAAAACCATGTTGCGTGGGTAGTTATTGTATATTTTACCCCACTTTAGTTGTATATTTTATCCTCCTACTCCCTAACCTTGATAGTAAAACATGCATGCCAGCTGCATTTGCACTAAAACAAACGATTTGAATTTGAATAGGATACAATTTTAACTAATCAGTTTTCAGATCAAAAAGCTTTGTGGAGTACCTACTTCAGTTCGAAAATTACTCGCAAACCTAATTGTAAAATTGTGAAACAGGCAACACAAATTACGACACAATATCTATGACGGACGACACAGGTGCAATTTCGGTTCCTAAAGGATCGATGTAGCGTTATTGAGGTCAGTCAAGTCGCTTAAACCGAGGTTACGTATTGTTATCCCACAATTTACGAGCGATTTAGCCAATTACTTGATTGAGAGATAGGGCTATTGAAGCTCCTATTGGTCTAGGCCAGGGAACTAAAATAGCCGATGCAGGAAGCGGTCCGTATGGATGAACGACCACAAGAAACTAAGGATTAAGTTGGTTAGGTGGTTTTTCATATGAACTGGTAGTCAAAATTTACAGTGACAGATGACGTACCTACTAAAAACGTTGCTCTGAACTGTGGTTTAATTTGAATTATTTTATATTAAAGTTCATGGACCGTGGTTATTGACCGCTCGTAGGTGAAACGATTGGATTAATACGATTTGTTTGATAAAGCCATGGAGCAACACAGCCCCCATACCGCGTCGAGATGCCGTGTTTCTTTATGGATAAAGCTCTAGAAGTTGATTTGACCGATTGATCGAAAACGATTTTGGCCCAATGGCCTCGACGTACGCGCGACCCTGCTGCCAGTATGTCGGCGGCAGCCAAATTTATAATTATCCCATCCCATTAATATTATAAAGGCGAAAGTTTGTGAGTGTGTGACTGTGTGAGTGTGTATGTTTGTTACTTCTTCACGCTTCAACCACTGGACGGATTGGGATGAAACTTGGCATACATATGTAGTAGTAGTATGTAGGTTAGGTCCTAGAATAGCATATAGGCTAGATTTTATTCCGAAATTCCCGCGGGAATAACTATTACCGAGCTTAAACGAACTATAGCTATAATCACAGTCGCCGTAAACCGAATTTTGCGCGGGGTAATTAAGGAGTAAATACTGAGATTAAAGAAAGGAGTCCCACGCCGATAAGCAAATTTAGCGCAGGGTGGCCGCTAGCAAAATCCAGCTATCCCATTAATATTATAAATGCGAAAGTTTGGATGTTTGGTTGTTTGTCACGCTTGAACCACTAGATGGATCGAGAACCACTCAACTGATTTAGATGAAATTTTGTCCGGGGAAGGACATAGGCTATTTTTCATTCCGGAAAATTCAAAAGTTCCCGCGGGTATAACTATAACGTTTCTTACTTAATCCTGCTGCACTGGGACCATTTAAATAAGCTGAAATTTTGCACACAGAGATAGTTAAAGATACGGAAAAGGACAAAGGCTATTTTTTATCCCGCGAAATTCAAAGTTTCCGCGGGTGTAACTATAACCGAATTCCACGAACGAACCATAGCTGCAGCTATAACAAACTTAATGGAAGGATTTGCCGTAAGAATCCTACGCCGTTAACCAAATTTAGGGCGGGTGGAG
This sequence comes from Apoda limacodes, assembly GCA_946406115.1. Lineage (NCBI taxonomy): Eukaryota > Metazoa > Arthropoda > Insecta > Lepidoptera > Limacodidae > Apoda > Apoda limacodes. The sequence continues at coordinate 49,579,351 of OX291540.1, forward strand.
CCGCGGGCAAAGTCTAGTAAACTATAAATAAGACGTGTGGTTTCCAAGCGATTGCGATAGGGTCGCGCGCCATCGTCAGCTCGCGTACTTGTCGCAACCCTATCCGACGAGAGCGCGCCTGCCGCCTTATGTCATTTATCCGAGCGGTTCAGTGCGGTATAGCATTTATCTAATGCGCATTGTCTTCCATTGAATGATTTTAGGTAGGTACATTTTTGATGATATCTACGCATTTTTTACGGAAGCTGACTTGATCGAGACTTTAGTACAAGGAGTGATCAAAAAGTAGTAATAAATCGATATAAAATATTAGAACATTTTTCATGCAGAATTTTTGTTGACGGGTCTGACTTGTCATAAAATGAATGAATTTTCAAAATGATTTTGTGAATGAATGAGTGTTTAAATACCTTTAACTTGTATCTTCTAGCGAAGGTTTAAGCTAGCTCTCTATTTTTTTTAGATTTTTGTGAATACTAGAAATATCCGATTATCATTACTTTTACGTATTATTTCTTACTTTGTACCATTAACTATTTTGTGCCTAAACTTCTAACCCGCCGCCGCCTTGTACATTGTTTTGTTAACAACAAAAGGCAAAGGAAAACATCGGGTTAAAATCTGCACAGATACGTTAAAAAGATGTTAGTAAGTAAAGTCCACATTTATGGGCATAATGGCTATGACTCAAATAGCTCTTGACCAAGGTAGGACCAGATTGCTCTCGAGGGTAGGTGTGTAATAAATGGATAGGCGACTAACAAAGCCTAAGCTGACATTAAGTTAAGTTTCCTTCTAAGATTAGTAAAACTTGTACCTTCCTCAGTATCTTGGGTTAGGTACAGAAACAGCAAGTACATTGATTGATTTCAGCATGTAAATACCTTATTAGGCAAAAATTCTAGGTTTAATTTAAGTCTAGATGCTACTACAACGTAAGTACTAACTATACCTGCACATTCAATGCAACGAATCGTCTAAGATGCTTAAAATAGCACATGACTCATACACTAGTATTCATTTTACTATGATTTTGGAGTCAAACAAAACTAGTTTGTCTTTAAATCTATCGAGTAGACTAATTACTAGAGCAGTAGGTGTTATTGCAGTGTTTCAAGATAAAGAGTGTCAGTTTATCTTAGGTCTGGTGATGCTAAATTATAGCGGTTTTCACTAGCGCACCTACGCTGGGTGGGCAGAAGATTATTTTACATTAGAGCGATACCGAAAAGTAAAAAGAAATAAAAACTGGACCTGGCAGACGTGGTTTTTTCGTTTCCGTCGCTGTCATCCCCCGTAACCCCCGTCGTATCGCTCGCCCGTGCTATCACTTCGTCTTTGCTTAGTGTTCTTATGATTTTTTTCTTTTTACTCGGTTCCTTAGGGTCGTAGCGTCATAGTAAATAGCTTATAACCTTCGTCAGGAATTCGGATATCAAATCCAAAAAGAATTTTTCACATCAGATTGGTAGTCCTAGTGATGAGCGCGTTTAAACAAAAAAAAAGAAACTCTTTAGTTTTATTACATTACTAGCTGAGCTGGCAGACATTATTTCTGCCCTTTCCGTTGATTGCTGACATCCCCCGTCGCATCACTTGATAGTTCAAAGGATTAGCGCGTTAAATCAAAAAAAAAAAAAACTCTTCAGCTTTACTACATTACGAGTTGAGCTGGCAGAATTGGTTCTGCCCTTTCCTTTGCTTGCTGACATCTCCCGTCTATCACTCGCGACATTTTTTTTTTCGCTCAGCTCCTAAGGGTCTTTGGGATGTTAAACAGCCAATCCTTCCTTAAAAGTCAGACTATCAAGTACAACAAGAAACTTTCAAATCAAACCGGTATTTTCAGAGATAAGCGCGTTCAAACAAAAAAAACAATAAACGGGCAAGTGCAAGTCGGACTCGTGCACTGAGGGTCACATTAACGATAAAGTGTTATGAGGGACAAACTTAACTGTGGAAAAACCGTCGTTCCCATACATCGACATAGGTCGCGGTTAGTTTACCAACTGCAAATAAGTTTATAATCGACAAATATTTTTTTCAAGACCCTAAAGGTTTTTTTTCCATTGCCCTGAAGTACCCTATACGTTATGTTTCCATTGGCCTAAAGTACCCTATAGGTTTTGGTTTAATTACCCTGAAGTACCCTGTAGGTTTTGTTCCATTGCCATTGCGAGCGTCAAAATAAGCGGAGCATAAACGGCGGTAGTTTTTTATTGCGTTGACTTAGAAGTTTGATTTTTTACTGCTACAAGGAATTGCAGACCTGAGTATTTCATATTAATTTCAGCTTTATACATCCATGCGTTGCTAAGAAAAAAAGAGTCTTGTCAGACGAACGGACTACAAGGGATCCGGTTTTTTTGGAGGCTGGTCTGCTCTTGCAAACTTCTTTGTATTCTTAGTATTTAGTCTTACTTTTTTGTTTTGTTTATTAATACTGTAAGACATTGATTATTTCTTAGTGAGGAATACATAAACTGTCTTTTGTTTATATTAGATACTTTTTTATGTTGTGCTTGTGCTTTATATTTCATGTTTTTTTTTATGTTTGTAATGGAAAGTGTCCTTTTATGGTAGGGAGGGCATTTTCCAATATTTCAATTGGACGCTGTAAGAGAAAGGGAGAAAAGAAATGCCCTTGCTGAGTTTCTTGCCGGTTCTTCTCAGTACAAGGTCTCCCGCCCTGTAGACTTACGAACCGATGGCGTAGTGACATTCATAAGTGCTCAATTATTGTAGCCTAAACTGAATAAATTATATTGAATTTGAATTAGGGACAGAACCGTAAAATGAAACAAACAAACTCTTTAGCTTTATTGCCGCCGGCAAGCCGAAGTTGAATCATCATAATGTTCCGAAAAAAGACAACACAGCTACTATGTGATATACAACATCTCCGAAATTTTATGAGCTTGAATTTCGAGACTTGGGCCCCAAATGACCGCCTAGTGGCACATTTTTCTGAGCTTCTTTTCGGCTGGTTTACATCAGCTCGTGTGACCCGTGACCGAGGCTGGTGTAACCCAGCCGTAACGTCGGGAAAAAGGTATTTTGCTAAATAACAACGCGTTTACTTCGATTGTAGCCTACTATTTATATTTGTTTTTGACAATACATTTGTACATCCAATTTAACGCCATAAATACAAAAAAATTCAATTAGATGCTACAACAACAAAAAAATCACAACACATCTTGTTTTGTAGCTTCCGCCATGTTATTTTTTTGCTGACGTCATGAATCTATCGATAGCATGGACATTTATCTATCTACTCTATACTAATAATTAAACTGAGGAGTATGTCTCTCTCTCTGTATTTTTTTTTTTTATTTTTTTTTTGTTTGAACGCGTACTACCAGTCGGATTTGAATAAAAACTTTTAACATAAAAAAAAACAACCGGCTTCAAACAGATGCACTAAAAAGGTAAAAATAATTACTTGTTTCCAAAAATCTCATCTGACGGTTTGAAGTTGGTGTCATGAAAGTGAAGTGTGTTATAAACTCTAGGTACATACATAGCCTGTTTTTTTTTTTTTTTGTTAAAACGTTTTATTTTTTACTTTTGAGTGTTGTTAATGTTCTCATACACTAAAAACATAAAATTTATGCAAACATCAACATAAAAGTAGTTTCACCAGTTACAAATTAACACCAACTTTTTTTTTACCAAAAATTTAAGCTTTAAATTCACTACATTATTATGGGACCAACTCGGAAGTAAACCCTTTTAAATAAATAAAATTTATGTGTATAAGACACATAGAATTCTTAACCGACTTCAAAAAAGGAGGATGTTTGTATTTATTTTTATGTACGTTCGGCCATAACTCCGTCATATATAGACGGATTTTAAACAATATTTTATAACCCAAATATTCAGGAAAGTTGTAGGGTTTTTAACATACTTTTACATCCCTTAGGGCCTGGCAATAACGCAATGCGTCTATATTATCCCAGTTTACCCCATATGTTGGATTTCGCAAAAAAAATATCCCTCAGTTCATGGTATGGTAGTAAGGTAGCCCCTTAAGTTTTTTAGTGTTCATAACAAAATTGTATGGTGGTTTAAAAAAGACACTTTTCTGTTAAATTTCTTTAGAGACGTTGCAAAGACGGCGGAATTATAAGGCTGTGCCAGACGGACATAACGAATTTATAATGGTTCCGTTTTCGCCATTTGGCCTTGTTATGTTAGGCTATTTGTACCTATGTTGTCCAGAATCTAGAAGATCCCTCAAGCTACAGCTTATTTTATAAACTGGGCTCAACTTATAGTGGTAGTTGTATATTACCAGATCTCGACGCTTTTAAAAAGCTCGATAATTACATAATAAAGTAACATTTACGTATGTCTTACTTTAAATTATCTATTAAAATTAAAATAAAGGTAATTTAAAAGTAATAAACTGATACATCTTTAATTCCTAATTAAATGTAACATATAAAAATGAAATAAACAATCTCTAACCTCAGTACCTATAAATACACTTCACAAGACTAGGTATGTACTGAACTTTTATAGAGAGGCGGTATCGAAACATAATAGAGTATTCTTAGCATTTATGCATGCGGAGTACTTTTCTTCGAAGAAGACCCTATGTTCATTATAATTAAGATAAAATAGAAAATTTTAGACAGACCCCTCTGTTTAATCGCCGCATACTGTATGTTACTAACGCTGCGCTGTCTTTTCATTTCTCGGTTCCACTTCCACCATTGCTAGCTGTAAGTAAAGTATAAAAAGACGTCGCAGCCCACAGCTTTGTAAGCCACGCTATCTTATCGCACGGTGTGTGTGGCCCGCACTTTAACAAACGTAATCGTAGATTAACTTGAAGAGTTAATCTTATTAATGTTTCACAGGAAATGTGTTTCGTAACATAACATTTAATTTCTTACAATATTTTAGCTATACTAGTCACCGGCCAATGTATGTTTACATACCGGGCAGACGTTGTCCTGCATGATACCGACTGCAGCGCCATCTGCCGGGCTGATTTGTAAATCTAAACCATCCAGGGCGCCACCTAATAGCATACAAAAAAATCATTCAAATCGGTCCAGCCGTTTAGGGGAAGTACAGTGTCATACACACGTACAGTAGAATCTTTATTTATAAACAAGATATACTTGTAGATATGTGACCTAACCGCGTTTGTGCTTCCTCCCGTCGACGTTTAGCTTGTATAATTATTTGTGGTCTGAGATAATTGATCGATACTATGCCAACGTCTACTCTCGACCATCGCACCGCTCGCCACTGGCAGGGCATCCTTAGAATCTAAATAGTCAAGCACGGTTTCAGAGGACCTTCCTCCCGCCGTCGCTTAGGTACTACGTCTTAGTTTGCTTGAAATGCAAATCAAGGTGTAAATTCTTCATTCTCTTCTCTGTGCCGGCATCGACTGTGTTGACATGATGTAACATGTTATTGAAATAAATGCAGTAAATGCACATCGTACCTATATTCAATTAAAACTCCAAGAATGTTTTCTGTAATTTTATTAGCATTCTGTATTAGCAACTTGGGATTCCTTATAACATTATTATTATTATTTATATTATTTTATAATAGGCTTGCGTTTACTTAATATAATGGAAATAAGTGTTAATAAAACATATGATAATGGAGGTTAAAGTAAACAACTAATATTGTTTATTCCTCTTCACAATACCTTTACCTAGTTGTGTTAGCTATTTATATACCTTTTGCAAGATGTAACTTCTTCTAGAAATATGTCACAATTTAACAAAGAACAATGAGCATTCTGGACTACGGAATAATGAAGATTGAGTCTTGGAATGACCACAATAATATGCTACAGTGCAACAGACTGTTCTGACCCAGTGTATGGTCGTTCGAAGTTCGTAAGTTTACACCATTTTAATATGACGACTGTAAAGCGTGTCAGAAAAGCGTGTAACTCTATAACCAGGTAGGGCACTTCCGCTAAATCATGGCTTGTTCTTAAATTTTAAAAATGATGCATATAAACAAATTTATTCTGAAAAACTTTTTTAATAACAACACGAAACGACTTCAAAAAAGGTAAATATAATTATTTCATAAAATCTGATCAAAATTACAGTTTGAAGTTGGTGTCTATCACTCTAACAGTTCATAAAGCGCTTAACTTGCACGACACCAACTTCAAACTGTAATTTTTATCAGATTTCTTGAAATAATTACTTTTACCTTTTTAGTGTATCTTTTTGAAGTCGGTTCTTCTCTGCTGACGCTCAGGCCGAGGCTTTGGCTATACTCTCTTCAGTTCGGACGTCACTCGAGAGAGGACGCGCGTTGGACAAGAGAGCGATTGTGAATGGCAGTCTTCTCCAAAATCGGTAGTAACGGCAGAGAGCCGTAGGGTAAATAGAAAACCGTTACTTAGACGGTTTTTAGATTAGACACTATATAAGTTTTAAATTTGTAGTGAAATATTATGAATCTACTTAGATTCAGAGTTAGTAAAAATATATTATACAGAGTATTCGCTATATCGCCAAGTGAAACGTAAAGTTCTATTGGTTTTTCCGTACACTAAAAATTTTGCCGACATTCCCAAATCCACAAGCCGTATCGAACCCTTAAGTCTGAGAGGAGAGACTTTGCCTCCCTATGTGTTTTCTACCGCTTGTATAATGTGATGTGTTCTGAGTAATTGTTTGAAATTATGCCCACGGTTACATCGGCAAGGAATTTATCGTCACACCTTGGAACCTAGATGGTCACGTACAGTTAAATATAGAATCAAGTTACTTTCGTATGCATAGAGCGCGCTGAAGGGAATATATCTCCTAATTGGTTCAGGTAACATAAATGTTATTCAGAGCACTACGAAGGCCTATTGTGTAGGAAAAAAATCTAGTAGCCATAAAAGCATTTTCGAATACTATTTATGTTACGTTATATCAATTTAAAACTGTGTTTATTACCTCTTCGTATTTAGTCTAATTATCATCTCTGAGATCGTAAAGTATACAGTCAAATGCTGTTACGTAAAAAAAGTAATTTCAATGTTTATAAACCGCGTAACTGTCGAAAATTACTGTCAACTAGGGTTGCCAACCATACTGTTAGAAACAGTAGTTTAATTTATTTTCCTGTTTTAAATGTTTACTGTTGAACAAGTAAAGTTATTACCTATGCATAATACTTTTTTTAACAACCATGTAGTGGAACAAAGTTAATAAAAAACATTATTAAAATTGTAACCTATTTTTATACTGTCTATAACATACCCTGAAGGATTGTTTTCTAAATAATGCAGTGACGGAACGATAGAAACAATGAAAATATATTTAAACCATAAGGTACATTATTTAATGTTGACTTGCAACATACCCAGGCTTAGTTACTAATGAAAAACTCAAATAATTTCTATTTTTTATCTTCATATAATACTAAAACCATAAAAAATGGGATTTTTCTATAAATATAGTCTTTCTCCGATCTTAATATACTGTATGATTTGTAAAAAAAGTTGACAACCCTACTGGTAACCCAACCTTACGACTATTACGACACAAAACTATAAGTAGGTCGTCTAGATACACGACGTCGTTTAAAAATGGTCATTAAAATCAATTATAGTGTGGTCCAAAGTCCAATGAACTTTTCATTTTTACCTAATTTTTTAAAAGTGTAACAAAAAAAGAGTAACTGCCATTTGATTTTAGTTGTGTTGTTGAACCTTGAATTTGTATAGATAGTAAGAAGGAGACAAAGGTTTTTCCTGTTTTGTGCTAAAAACAATTATTTCTACTTTTATAATTAATTACACTTTGTACCTTCTTCCGATTGCCACGGAAATTAATTCCGTAACCAAATGGTAAAAACGGCACCCTTATAAATGCATCATGTCCATTCGTCCGTCCGTATGTTATATCCTTATAATTCTTTGTTAAATTCTAATGAAATATTACAGGAATGTGTCTAATGTAAAAAGATATGTCACGAAAAAATTTAGAAAAAAATATGTTACGGCGTAGTTCTCCATTTATTGAACCGAGAAATGAAAGCTATTAATTCCGCGCACTCCATCATGAAGGGTATCATTAGATTCAGTTCCAAAGTTAAAGGGGAAATAAATTGTTTAACATTGGAATTCAACAACTCGGAAAATCGGTACGGCTTAACATATTTTTTTCTTAATTTTTGTGTCATATCTTGTAAATGTTTTCAATGATTTTTTTGTCCGGTTTTGGACAAAACCACTGCATAAGTTTTTTTGATATCCGCATTAATTCTTATTTTTCAGAATCCTAACTTAATAAACATAACACATCCATACACAATATTTGTTAAACAACTCTATGAAGATAAAGAAACTGCGTATTTAATCACTCATTTAATTATTTATCTGTAAAATAAAACCTAATTTACTCTTTGTTTCATAAAGCTATCTTAGCTAGTTTATGACATAGACGTTTCACGTTAAACCAACGGCCTTGTGCCCCGACACAGCCTCACATAATAATTTCGAATAGTTTTGTAAAGAGTGTGTTGTTTCATTTATTTTCTTCGCGCTAGTGTGCCGAAAAATATCGTATGACATAGCCATGTTCATAGCACACTAGGCTTCATTACATCCTCATCTAAATCCTGCCTCATATATGAAGACCTACTTAGCTCACTAAACTTGTATCATGACATTTTTAAACTGTTCATTGACCTATGTAAGTCATCTCGTGATTAGAGCGATAGCAGTTACTTATGGCTTTAGTTTAATACAGTCTGGGAATGTGTATATTTTCACACTAGAAAACCAGTGGATCTCGACGTTGTTTTTTTATTTGTTTAATATTCATAGGAAGCTAACAATAAGGGAGGTTATTGCTAACAGTCTCTTACTCTCTAGACTTGGATACTCGAGAGAAAAACGTGTACACATAGGTATTACCTTTCGAGATCCGTAAATATACTTGCATTCATTTTACTCACGAATTGACATGTCTGGCGTGCTCGAGACTGTTCCCAATAAGCTTCTTCATAGCTTCTTGGCAGCCCTGGGTAACTTTATAAAAAACCTTTCCTGATGCTTATCAAACAACTTTTACTATTACTATATCTACCAAAGGCGATGAAGCTTGAAGTATTGTAAAAGATTCCCTAGCGAGGTTATTTAAGTGTGAAAGACACTTTCCTATCAATTTACTTAACGCTCGGATTGAGCTTCGATAATTAAATCGTCAAGTGTTGACATTTGACTTCATGAATGCGCATACCTGAAGCCGAAACACTCAGTTTCTTTTTTTTAATACGACCAAAAAATATTTAAAATATAAACTCCAAACATATAGTAGAGTATTGTTAAACATTGGGATAGAATTCTCTGAAAATGAAATAATAAAAGTAAACCGTCAAAAAAAGGAAAATGAAATAAATCTTTTGAGTCTTCTTACTAACCAAACTCCTTTAGTAAAGTAAGTAAATGGGTTATTAATCTTAAATCGGCCTAAACAAAAAATTAGGAAAAAATATAAATTACCGCAAAAGAATGGGTAACCATGGTCAGGTTTGACGGTGAAATGCATCGATTCAAATTTAATTAGTTACATTCATAAACAAATGTATTTACTTCGTAAGGACCAGGCCGACACCGCGTCTTCAAGTGGACATAGCTTTTTGTTTTTCGGCGGTTTAATTTTTCTACAAATAATCGAGATTGGTATAAGTCGGGCTACGACCGCCATTTTTTAATTCAATAAAAGAAAATTAATTATGACTTGATATCTTATTTTCCCAGCTATATATGACAAAAACACTTGACATACAGACAGGCAACAAAACATTGCTTGCCTCATCTGAACAAACATTCGTTTTCCCAAAAGGTTCTCCCATTATTAGGTGTAAAAGTGTATAAATATGTATTTAAAACCAACATAAAGTAAGTAAAATTCACAAAAAAACGCTGTTTAAATTGAGAAAGAACAAAATACACGGAAACATTGATCAAGGAAAAACCATGAAAAATCTATTCCCTCATGTTTGTTTTGTCTGTAAGTGATTAGAGTTGTGACCTTGTTCTTTAATATTATAGTCAGATATCGATAAATAACTGGCTTTGCTTAGTAAACAATTAATATTAGCTCGATAACCGATAATATAGGTATCTGTTTCGTATTTGGTTTATTTGATTAATGCGTTTCTATTAAGTGCTAAACACCTATTGCTTTCGTAAAATTTTTTTTTATATAACTAATACCTACTCTTCTTTGTCGTGGGTTTTCCTGTAAAGATTTTCAAATACTTTCCTCAAGCTTTAAATAGTATCAGTTTTAACCATAAGCGCCAAAAAACACGAAAGCATGTTATAGTCGGTCGGTATAACATGCTTTCCCTTTTTTGGCCTCCTTTATATATATCGCCATTTTTTTTAAAAATAGTTAATCGTTTGTTGTAATACAGTTAAGTAATTGTAATAAAGCTTTACTGAACAAGTCTTGCTCAGGTAAATTTACTTTAAAGAGCTAATTCTTACTCCTTGTGTAAAATGCTGCTAGTTGGCACATTGGCAAAAATCAATACCTATACAAAAACTGTAAACTGGCTGATATATGTCGCACAGCCCAAACTACTGGGCGTAGTTACTGTAACAGGCGAGTACGAAGAAAAGATTTTGTAAAGCAGAGTGCATAAAATTTGGTATGTCCCCTTAAATTTAAATAAGGATTGATAATAATCCCCTAGAGGGCAGAATGGGAAATAAAAATTTGTGTTATCACATATTTTGTGGTTAAAAAAACTTAAATATTGAAAGCTATATTATTTTTTCAAAAACCTACGTGGACAAAGTCGTTGATGGTAATATATTTTTGGATCTTGCAATCCTAGTTGCAACTCGACGCCATCTTGTTGTGCGATTCTATCATAAAATTTCATTATATGCCATATAAAGAATCTTGGCGAACAGCAGTGCATCTAAACGAGCGAGGTTAGGTAACTTTAACATTCGAAAGGACTTGACATCTATATAGGAACACCGTATCAGGTTTAGTTTACAAATGTTACAAACTTAATAGTTAAAAGTAAATTAAGCGCTACTGTCCGTATAAAATTATAATTGCTAAATTAGGTACTGATGCTTTATAGATTTTATTGTGTAGTTAGTTTCCTATTTGTCTGACTCAATAGATAAATTTGGGCTAGTATAAGTTTTTGCAGTGCTAAAATTTGAAAGTCACTGTGAGCCAGACGTACCGTGAAGGTTTAGTATTTTTGCACTATTATTAGTTTGAGACTAGCAATATTAAGATTACTGTTACAATCCTATGTTTTTCCTTTTTTTCATTAGTAAAATAGCGTTTGAGAGTAAAATCTGCTTTCAAATACTAAACCTGTTTATAAATAATTTTAACGCTGGAGAAAAGTACGTTTGTAATTTTTTACTTTTTGGGTATTTTTATCGGAATTAATAATTTTAATTTACCTTTGTTACCATTATTTTTAGGAAATGTTTCAATATTAACTGCAAACTTGGATACACTTAAATCTAGAATTTTGTTTTAAAATGAACTACTTACTGCTAAGTTTGTTCTAGTGCTTGCAAAGTATTCTTATTTATTTAAAGGAACAAATATCTTAGGTGAAAACCAAAAGGGTAACAATCGCCTTAATACCTTACAATGCTGTGATTATATGTAAGTTAAATTATGTAAAAAGTCGAGTTTCATGTGTATTATAAATACATATGTATATACATATATCAATATCTACATATAAAAACATAACAAATATTCCATATGTATTAAAAATAACATTTTTACGACGTACTAAACGAGTAAACAATTTCACCCGATTGTAAGCATTTGTTGCCATCTATATTAGACCATCGATCGGAGGTTCTTAAGTAAATTTTCTAGATTTATTCCGCAAAGAATCTATCAGAGCTATTGCTCGCTAAGTTTTAACTTTTCTTTTTCAAATAGATCGGAAAATCTAAATTGGTTATTTTGTGTTTTCATTACGTCTTGGGTCCTGGAAAATCGTTTGTGACTATTTCAAGAGTCATGTATAAGTGTATAGGTGTTAACTTTTGTGTGATTGAATATTATGTAAACTAATAGACCTTATTGTTTTATCGAACTATAATTCTATTTCCCATCTTCCGGAATGGAAAAGGTTCAGCAGTATCTACAAATTCTGTATTATTAATTGCTAAGGTGCTTAAATACCACCAATTTTACATAGGCATAAAAAGTAAGAAATATATTTTTTTAGTAATTGTTTAAAAATATGAGTAAAAGGTTCTCAGAAACATTTATTAATTCAATTCAAAACAAAACTAACACAATGTATGCACATTCCATGCAGCCCTGAGTCATATGTCAACACACCTTATTTGGAACCATAGACTCCTTGATACCAACAGTGAGAATCACATTTAGTTACACTTACATTGCAGCTTCTGTTCAATGTAGTTTTAAGTCGAGTATTGAACACTCGCAGATGTAAACTTAATAATTGTTAGTGTTAGTACATATCGTTTTGTTTTGTCGGACTTTCACTTAACCGCGATCAGTGTCCATGTCGTGACACGAAAGTGCATTAGGATAATGAATGTTGACTTTAAAATTCCTAAAACGTTTTTTTTTCTCACAAGCACAGTACGTCAACTTTGTCCTCGTATCTTACTGAACCCCTTTAGTACCTTGGGTACTATAACCGTACTTAGGTTATACGAGCTAATTTAATAACAACTCTATGCTCTCTTTACCTCCGCTAAGCGACTCTTAACTGATATGACTCCCTCACAGCCTAGTTGGTAGTGTGGCCAGCTGCTGTGCAGAGGGTGTGGGTTCGATTCCCGCACTGGACAAACATTTATTTCATAATATAAACATTTGTGTTTGTCTTGAGTCTGGGTGTATTTATGTATGATATGTATGTATTTACAAAAAAAAAGTATTATTTATGTATTTGTATCCGTTGTCTTGGACCCATAACACAAGCTTTGCTTACTTTGGGGCCAGATGACGCTGTGTGTAATTTCCAAAAATATATATTTATATTATTATTTATTATTACTTAAGTATAAACTACGTGGGTTATTCATAACGAATTCTGTAACGTAAATATACCTAGGTAGTCTATGCACAGCATTCTATATACCGCCGCTAAGCGACACTGAACGTATGTATAAACTATATAGGTTATTAATTACGAATTGTGTAACGTAAATATACGTACTCTATGCACAGCTCTCTCTATACCGCCGCTAAGCGACTCTTAACTTTATAAATTATGTGGATAACTTTTACGGATTCTGTAACGTAAAGATACCTACTCTATGTACAGCTTTCTTTACCTCTGCTAAGCGACTCTTAACTTATGTATTAATTATGTGGGTTAATCTTTACGGATCTGTAACGCCAAGATACCTACTCTGCATTTTACTTCCGCTAAGCGACTTTTAACTTATATATTAACTATGTGAGTTATTTATTACGGAATCTGTAACGTTAAGATACCTACTCTGCAAAACTCTCTCTACTTCCCACATAGCCACTTCAAACTTATGTACAAACTATGTGGGTTATTCATTACGGATTCTGTAACGTAAAAATAAGTACTCTATGCATAGTTCTCTTTACCTCCGCTAAGCGACTCTTAATTTATGTATAAACTATGTGGGTTATTCATCACATATTCTGTAACGTCAAGATACCTTCTCTATGCACAGCTCTTCACCTCCGCTAAGCGACTCTTAACTTATGTATATATATGTATGTTAAAGAGCAGTTTATCACGTTACGAAAATTTCCGTTGTATTAGACGCTATCATCCTAATTACGCTATTCTTCCATTTAAGGGTTCCGTGGCCAAATTGCAAAAAACAGAACTCTTATAAATTCGTCATGTCCGTCCCTCTGTATGTCACATCCTTATAATTCTTGAAATTTAACAGAAATGTGTCTTTTGTGAACCGCTATATACAAATATATTATGGAAATGGTTGGTTGATATGACATTGAGGTATATGGGATGAAAAATATGACGTACTTTATCTGAAACACATATTCTATCCATAATTTATTGCTCGTTTTACATTAAACATCATTATTACCAACTTTCCAGTTTTAATCAGTTAGCTAACGTTTTTCCTGGAAATAAGATTGCATTCAACAAGATGAAAGTTTTACAGAAATCAATTGACTGTTTGTTTCAACATTGTATACGCAACTTACATTATTATTGTATCATATCCTTTTTATGATAGTTTGCAAATAACTGTCGGCCATATGTAAGTGTCAGAGCGCAATCACAATAGCATAAATATAATAACACTGATAGATGGTATCAATAACTGTCGGCTGACAGCTGTATATAATATCTTGCTATTTTTACCCAACAAAGAGACCAACTGATAATCATTCACCATTTATACAAGTTTATAAGCTTATAGTCAAAAATATATTCATAAAACACTTGTTGATTTTTCGTCTCCGTAGAAATTATAAATACGCTGATATTTGGGTACGGTGGTCGATGGAGAAATAAAGTATAATTATAAAGAATATTTTTAAATAACTAAGAATTGGACGCAGGCAATCAAGGTTTTTATTGCATTGCCATATGAAGTCAGTGACCATGCAACTTTGAAGGTGGATCTACTAACAAGAAGTAGGAAAAAATTACTTAAAAGAGAGAAAGATTACATGCAGAAGGAGATGACGAGGCGCTTAGGGCGGTATACTGCGGATTACTTACTTGCGGATATTCTTTAAAAGTATTTGCAAAGTTCTATTATTATATTTTTCAGTTTTTTAGAACGCATGATTGAAAAGTTAGAGTGTGGGGAACACATAATTAACGACTTCAGAAACCAATATTTTAAACTATACACCTAATAGCAAGAATCACTGTTTTAAGAATTTTTGAAGACCCATTCAACGACACCCTACGCGATAGGCTGTGCATAAAATTTAGCGATAATGCCAAAAACTTACAATGAAGAAAGAAAGGAGAAAAATGTTTACTTGGAATTCGACGACAAGGCAAAGAAAGCACTCACTACTTTAATGTACAGAATATTAAGCCATGTGTTCTAAAGGTAACGTAAATCTATATAGAATAAATGATCAAAAATGTAATTCAACAACACCCAGTCGGTACAAATATCACACAAAGATAACTTAAAATGAATAGGAGCTCTTTTGATAAAGAATTACTTCCGCGATACTAAATCTCTCTATACTAAATGAAAACTGACTATCACCAGTTTTTCCTACACAAGCCAAAGGGTAGCTTTATCCGTCAGTTAATAACACAGTCTGTTGAATGTCCGTCCCCGACGTCGATGTGTGTGTGCAACATTGTGTGAGTAAACGTTATGCAAGCAGCACTCAGTGCTATGTTTAATATCGATAATAGTTTATGGATAGTATATAGGTACTTCAAATAGGTATTGAAGATTCTTTTTTAATAACTCCGAGGCTCGTTGTGTTTTTTAATTGGACATCTTTTTAATATTTTGTTTTCATAATTTAATACAGTGAACGCACAAGATGAATACTTTTCTTTTTTTTACACCTTTTGATGTGGAATGTCGGGGTGCTTACCTTATAAAATTCAAAATTAAAATCCGGATAACTTAATTTATATTCATATCCACATTTTATCGCTATAAAAAGCACTTTAGTAACTTCTTATTTTATTAATTTTAACCAGTTAACGTATATTGACCACATTCTGACCCTTTTTTATGTCGTGGAAATATTTATCGATATCTAACGTCGACCTTTTCTCGGGCCTATGTCCGCACTAGTGTAAATGAACGTGCAGTTGCGTCAGTGTGCGTGCGACGCCGTGTCAGTCCGTACTAAGTACGGAACTCGCCGCTTACAGCAAATTGAATAAAGCTACAACACGCTCTCCTGTGCATAAGATATAACGCTCTGTTTTTACCGTGACAAAGTTTATATTTCATCCTAAATAATATAGATAGGTCAACATTACACTGCAAATATGCTTACGGATGAACTGCGCGCTGAATTAGTGCATAGGTATGTTTTATTTTGGATTTTTAATTACTTAGTTAGTAGTTCTTTGTTTATGTAAAAAACCATGACATTGTCTTATTTGCTGATGACACCTCTTTGCTTTTTAAAGTTAAGAGACGACAGACATGTTATAATGAATTAAATAATACCCTTTCTAAAATTGTAAATTGGTTTAACGCTAATAATTTATTACTTAATGAAAAAAAAACCAAATGTGTTAAATTTACATTACCAAATGTTAGTCAGAGACAGACATGTATTAATATTAATGAAGAGCAATTAGAACTTGTTAATTCAACAGTCTTTCTTGGCATAACGCTGGACTCCAAACTTCAGGGGGTTCTCATATTCATAACCTAGCCAAAAAACTTAGCTCTGCTGTGTATGCGATCAAGAAAATAAGACAATTGACCGATGTCGACACTGCAAAAATAGTATATTTTAGCTATTTCCATAGTTTAATGACATATGGTATCCTATTGTGGGGTAGCGCTGCTGATGTAAATACAATATTTTTGTTACAAAAAAGGGCAATTCGTGCTATTTATAAATTAGGATCTAGGATATCTCTGAGGGATAGGTTTAGGGAAGTAAAAATTTTAACTTTAGTGTCGCAGTACATATATGAAAATCTTTTATATGTACATAAAAATATCAATAGTTTCAGCAAGAAAAGTGACGTTCACAAAGTAAATACTAGAAGTAAAAATAAGCTGTTGGTGCATGATACACGTCTACACAAAATGAGTAACTCTTTTATGGGGCAATGTATACACTTTTACAACAAAGTTCCCAATAAAATTTAAAATCTATCAATAAGTAAATTTAAATCTTTTATCAAGCAGATACTTTGTAAAAAGGCATACTACAATATTTCAGACTATGTAAATGATAAAAATCCTTGGGACTGATGATGCTCAATTACACATACAGGATGCATAGGTAAACCAAATTAAAATGGAAATAACATAAAAATGTACGACTAAAAATGTTTTATTTAAAACATTAATTGTATTTTAGTTTATTTGTATTATTGATAGTGTTTTTAAAAGAGTAACTATCGAGTTTCTTGCCGGATTCTTCTCGGTAGAAATCAACAACATTGTGAACCGGCGGGAAGGTGGGAGGGTTCAAAAAAAAATATTTTATAACTTTGACGATTCAAAAGTGATTGTAAAATCCTTATTTGAATAAAGCATTTTGACTTTGACTTTGACTTTGAACTGTAACTATGATCAAAAATATTTTTGACACCAAAGAAAAGCTTATACCAATATACATATACATGGTAAAAAGGTTTTTACTTTCTCATATGCGTTAGAAGTCTGTAAACTTAATCACTAGCGGGGTGATAAATATTATTATGTACCATTAGGTAACCTAGGATATAAAAATAATTTTAAAAACTATGTTGATTTACTCTGTACCTAGTTACGTAGTAAGTTTAGTATTTAGTGTACGAGAAAAAAAAAGAAATTCGTTACTCAAAAGCAAAAAATAATTTTAAAATAACCGTTTGAAGTTGGTGTCTATGTACCTTACAATTTATAACATACTTTACTTGCATGACACCAACTTCAAACGGTAATTCAGATCGGATTTTTGGTAATAAGTAATTATTTTTACTTTTTTAGTGCATTTTTTTGAAACAGGTTGTTTTTTTTTTTGGGAAAAACTTTTTAATTTTTTGCTTTCCAGTGACGAATTTTTTTTTTTTTTTTTCTTGTACACTCATATCTTCCATTCTCGTAATAAAATTTTATACAATTATCAACACAAAAGGCGTGTTTCACCAGTTTCAAATTAACATAATTTTTTTTTTCATGCAAGTAAAGTGTGTTATTAACAGTTAGATAGTACATATACACCAACTTCAAACTATAATTAATTGATTATATCAGATTTTTGGAAGCTAGTAATTATTTTTACCTTTTTAGTGCATCTTCTTGAAGCCGGGAGTTTTTCTTTTCAATGTTTTACTCGATTCTATTAAGATTTTGTCTTTGTAGGCTATATTACAATCTATAGTGCCTAATATAATAAAGCTGAGGAGTTTCTTTTTTTGAACGCGCTAATCTCTGGAACTACTAGTCAAGAATTTTTAAAAATTATTACATAATGAAGAAAATTTTAACAAAATGTGGTATTTATAATCACTGTTAAAAGAAAAATGATGTAAAAAGCAGCTGGACCAAAAAAAAAAAAAAAAAACGGGTTGTACTTCGGGAGTGCCGGCAGAAGTGAAAACATACTCGCTATTTACTTCCCATCACTTCTCATCCATATTTATTAATAAAAATAATAACTTTTATTTATTTACTTTTTTGACGTTGTATATTTGACAGAATTAATATCCCATATCCAACCTCTCTGTACTACTCATAATCGCCATATACTAAAAATAAAAACTAACCTAATGTAAATAAAGGTCACGTGTCCTAACGCGAGTGATATCTTACGAATTTTCGATCATGACACGTGACCTGACGCGAGTTTAACAGTTTTTACCCATCACAAAAAAAGTGCACAGCGCCGCTAAAGAAGTTTTCACTTCAATAATAATGCCGTAGGCTGTATTAAAGAATCAAATAATTCACTAATTATATTCTTATTTTATATTTAATAAACTTGATAGTAGCTGAGTCATAGAAAATATAGACAGTCTAAAAATGATGTACGAGTGTAAATATCACCTATTGTACAGTTTCTTGAATTATTAGAGGATTATTATAGGTTAGGGGTATTAAGATGACGTAAATTTTTTTATAGCCTCGTTATATTCTAGAGTCTATATATATCTATACCGAGTGAAGTAATATGTAGGAAATAGTATTTTATGAAGATTTCCTTATCTCTTAAAAATTTACACTTTTACTTTACGTCCTTAGATAGCCAATAAATCAATTAAATTCTTTTGTACAGCTAGCGTAATGAAAATTAAGTATATTTTAGTTTCGCATTATTACAGAAAAAAGAATGACAAAGGAATCAAGATTTCTTTATCCCTAAAATACTGTTTAGCACTCATTATATACCCTTAAACAGTCATTAAACTTATTCAATTCAATTATACTGCTATCATAATACCTTCAGCTATTAAACTGAGTTTAATGTCGCCGTATTACAGAAAAGAGCATGTCAAAAGAATTAAGCAATAATTAGTGCTGGATAGCAAATTAAATCCATTTTGAAAAACAATATCTTATTGCTTTTCAAGACTTTTGTTAATATTAATGTAATAAATCATTTTCATTGTTTTTTTTATAAATGTAATAAAACAGTATTATACTGATGGCGCGTGAAATGTTTAATAATATCTCCTATATACATTTACAGTTATTAAGTGGAATCCGCAATACAATTAATCAATAGATATATGACACATACCTACCTAATAGATATAAGACACCTACCCAAAATCTTTAGCGATATATTAAGATTAAGTAAAAATATCTTCTACGTCGGTAAACAAATATGCACACACAATCTGCACAAACAAATTATTTTTCAACTTTTTTTTGTATCTAGCTTAACAAAAACCGTTTCCAAAAAATATTCCATTACACAGAATAGGAGCACTAAAAACAAAGCAAATTTATATTTGGTCCTATTATAGCCAATGCTTTCAAAATATTTTGTTGTTCCCTCTATATCTATCTGACAAAGTTTTCTTCTCTCCCTTATCTGTTAGTGGTGGTGTAAATGTGACGTCTTTTGTAACGTTAACGTAGACTTGTGGGATTGTTTTAAATTTGCTGGAGATAGCATGCATACGCTCAAATTAAATCTAAGTAAGTAGGTACGTTAAATAAAACAATTCTGACAACCTCAGAAGTAGGTAAACGTACTTATGAATCATCTTGAGGTATCTTTCTTCTAGAACGATTTATTCAAAAGATAAATTTAATCGTATTTATTTATGCCGATAAATTTTATTTCATTCTGCGAAATGTTTTACGTTTACTTACACTCTTGCTCTTGCCAAGCGTCCGCAAGCGAAACCCCAAGCTAGTGTTGCCAGCAGTCAAACAACTTGTGTTGGCTATATAGCTGTACAAGCAGTAGTTGCAAACTTTCAAATGAAAACGTTATATTTATTATCAATGAAATTTTCGTTTTAAATATTAATTTCTGCATGCAATAGCCTTTCCGATTTTTGCAAAATAAACAAAATACGTTATTATAATATCCTAATAGGTCGAGTTTTGGTTATTTCCCCAATACTAGCAGTCGTAACTCATGCCAATATATTTAACGTTATTTGTACGATCTGTACTTAAATTGAAATGTCGGATACTGCCTAAATGTGGTAAATTTTAATTAGTCTAAATATAATTACATCGTTTTTACCTACTTATTATCGGAAAAGTTATGAACAAAACCATCATAACTTTTCCAACTTCGCGGCGTAAACGTAATCAGGCCAGTGCGCATCCAACGCTGTTGGTGGGTGCAAGTCATTTTCACAGTAAGTGCGATCATTTACTGATCACTTGATGATTAATTTTTATTTTGTGTCGTAGTAGGCAGTCAAAAACTCAATCTTTTTTAATGTCACTAAGGTGGCAAACAATCTAACGGTCCGCCTGATGGGAAGCGGTCACCGTAGCCTATGGAGGCTTGCAACACCAGGGATATCATCCGCGAGTTGCCGACCCTTCAAAAATCTAATAACTTCTTTCTTGTAGAACCCCATACTGTAGTAGTTCATCTTGTCTTGCTAACGATCTCGGAACTGAACATCGCTGAACATC
The DNA here is from genome assembly GCA_946406115.1 of Apoda limacodes. NCBI lineage: Eukaryota > Metazoa > Arthropoda > Insecta > Lepidoptera > Limacodidae > Apoda > Apoda limacodes. The sequence goes on from OX291540.1 coordinate 49,600,118, forward strand.
AAGGATCCCAATGCTCTTGGCGATGGAGAGGGGAGTATTCTGGAATTGTGCGACCACATTGAATGGGGTTTTTTTTAATGGAGAACAACCAGACTTATGATTTTGTAGAGTTGAATCGGATCAAGTTTTCCCGTTCCTAGTCAGAGACCTTGGACAGACTGGTCTCGATTTGAGACACAAGTTCTCCGCGCTTTTCTTCTACAACGGAAGCGTCTTCAGTACTGTCATTTGCATAGCGGTGTATGTTGTTGATGTCCAACATATCATTGATGTGCAGTAGAAACAGCGTAGGAGACAGCACAGAGCCTTGCGGGTCACCAGCATTAATGTCCATTTATCAGAGCAACTACCGTCTACTACGGCTCGTATGTGTCTGCCGGACGAAAAGCTAGCTACCCATTTGCACAAACCTCCGGAAACTCTGTAAGATGGCAACTTTGATACAAGACCCCGTGGCCAACCCGATCGAACGCCTTCGCTATGTCCAGGTTACATGCCAATGCCTCCCCTGACTCTCAATGGCTATTGCCCATTGGTGTGTGGGACACACTAGAAGGTCACCAGTCGAGCGACCGTGGCAAAAGCCATATTGACGGTCGCTGACCAGGTCGCGTTCTTCTAGGTATCTTAAAAGCTGTGTATTGATCACACGCTCCATCACCTTGGAGTGGAGAAGGGTAATAGCGATAGGTCTGCAATTCGATGGATTTGATCTATCGCCCTTTTTGGGCGCCGGGTGCACATTCGCAGTCTTCCATGGAGACGGAAATTGTCTAGTGTAGTATGAAAGGACGTAGAGGTAGTACAGGACATAACTCAGGAGCAAACTGCTTAAGCACCACTGCTGGTATACCGTCTAGCCCACTCAACTAACTTACGAACGTCTAGAGAAAGCGACGCCCGCCGGACCTCCTGCTGTGTTATTCGGCATGGTCTTACCGCACCACGGTATAGTAGGTGGTACATAACGCCTGTATCGTTCATTTTCGAGTTTGAGGCGAACAGATATTATATTTCTCAAGTCGCCTCCCTATTTTGCCGATGAATTGGAATTTAGCTCTGGCTTCTGAGCTAACGCAGAGCTGCCTCCACGGGTATGATGCATAAAATTTACCCAGTCTGCGAACTTAGAATGCCACACACGACGCCAGTTAGTAGTTGTGTGCATCACACTTGAGCCCGAACAATACAGTGTTACGAGGAGCCAAGAGGCAGTTATTGGTTCAAGAGCTGAGCCACAATAACTAGTTCTACTGTGTGATAGTGCTTTAGAACTTTGTTGGTCGTCGTTAGGTGTGTGAATAGTCGAGCTACGTCCGTATGGTATGTGACGTTTAATGGCACGCATAGATACCAGTGTGGCCGCCGTGATCTACGCGCACCCATAATATCGACAGGTCTCTGTCTTCAAGACTATGAAGACGGCGACAGCATATATCCTTCCGGACTAACATACATACACCGGCACGACTCAAAAAATTGTGCTCGAGTTTGTAGCCGTAATAAGATGTATCGGCCGGGTAGGATATCCGTTTTCTTTAGAAAAAGAATGGTCGGCTGCGCAGTCTCCAGATGGTGGTGGACTGCGTTAAGATCAGCGTATATACCCCTGATATTGCAAAAATTATATGTGGATGGAGTGGCCGCTGTAAAAACCTCTTTTTCTTTTATTTTTTTAAGTTACTTAGGCCTAAAGATAACTTCAGAAAGAAGTCAGAAATTTGGAAAAAAATGCGTAACGCAAGAAATCGATAATTTCTCGAACAGATAAATTAACAATAATGCTTACTCCGGTTTACAGATAACTTCTGTTTATATGACGTAAAAAAATAATCAGTATAGCACTTATGTTACTCTGGTTTGTTTGTTTGCTGGTTACGTCAATTAGCCTTTCTGCCATCAATATGATCAGGATTATTCGATCCCTAATTTTACCGTTGTTGGTTGTTGTGTTTGTTTTCTTCGCCGGCACGAGTGGGCGAAGCCTTTCATTAGCCTGTGTAAATTGTATAAAAACGTTTGTTGTATGCAACTGACCACATGACACCTAGTTCCGGGCGCTGCCAGACAAATCTTGGGCATGAGTAGATGACAGAGTCACAGCTAGTGGGCGCATCGGACCTAAATTACTTGAAATCGTTTTTTATCCGACAATACAAAGAACGAAAGATAACCGGTGTGAGACAGGCCCGTCATGTCATACAAGCAAACGTCATTTTGATATAATATGTGTCGTTCGCACAGTATGAAACCTGCGCGAGATGTCGACGGTGTCAACACCGGTATCGCGACCCTAGAGTTCACGAATGACCTAGGCCCGTAAGATCAATTGCAGTTTAAACTTTTATTTTGTCTATTTTCGCTAAAATAATTAATTGTCTACAACATTCCTATCAATTCTACTTTTAATGTTCACACACCTGGGAATTTAAATATCGATTTAATACTTTTACAAATCTTATTTCATTTTTTGATAAATTGGTGCTCAACACAAAACAAACTTTTTAAAAATATAACCTAGAATGAAGATATAGTTTTGAATGATAATTTAATATCTATAATTAATGTAAATCAACAGGAAACTGAAAAAAAATACTGGCGAGCATTCTAAAATTGTTAAATTCTTCTGTGTGTGATACTTATTTATTTAATCCTTTATTAAAAATCTAAGTGATGTACAAATGCGAGTTTATTTCTTCCAAAAAACCAACTAGAGTGACAATTAATATATAAAACGAATGCCGTGTACGCTTAGGTACATATTATACTAAAATTTAAAAACTTACTATCAAATTAAATTAGATAATGCAAAAACTGTGAAACACATCAATTTTAATTTTCAACCTAAATGCCAAATATTAAATTTTACGAATTTAGCTTCAAAAATTACGGATTTTCACTTCCAACCCCCATTTTATCCCCCTAGAATGCATTTTGCAATATTCTATCTGAATGCTCGCGTATGTTATAACTGAAACCTGGTGCAAAGTCTCTAGACACATGGCTATAGGAATTCTCCTATAAATTTTCATCCCTTATTTTGCACTCTAGGGATGAAACACCTAAATCTTAATTTTTAACCTTAAGGTCGAAACCATTGTTTATGTATTGAGCTTCAAAAATGACAAATTTTTAACCTCTATTTGACCACCTCAGGAGATTTTCGAAATCATTTTTTGTTCTTCATTTACGTTAAATCAGAAACCTCTGTGCAAAATTTGAGGTCTCCGGACACTAAACTATTTAAATCTACATACTAATTTTCATCCTCTATTTTGCCCTCTAGGTGTTGATTTTCCAAGAACGGTAATTCGGGCCGTGCGTTATGTATCAGTCAGTCAGACACGTAGTTTACTATTTAATACATATATATGTTAATGTTGGTAAACATGTATAGGCGCAACACCGCATACTAGTTTCTAACAGTTACTTAATCTTACTTACCAATTCAAATTTCTGGCCCCGAAAGATGCGACCTTTAGCTTGTATCTTATATTGCCACAGTTTTTTTTCCCGTAGTGAGTAACTAGCGACTGGACACACCTACATCATCATGTGGGGGACACCCTCTTGTCACCAACTTGTCAATTAAGTCTTGTATGACAGGTGGTAAGCATATTGCGGCAACACTGCTTTCGAGGCAGTGTATCCAGACTTCCTGCCCCGCAGACTGTCTTTAATCTCGGTATTCGTGGGACTATATAAACAGTTTTAGTCCTGCGCTACCACGTATTTGAAAATAATATTTATCTAAGGTAACTAAACAATAATTAATAACAGATTATTATTTGAATTTCACAGTTAATAGAACAGAACGGATGTATGTATGTTTCTCATTAGGCCCGCAAATTATGCGGGATCCCGCACTCGTAATCCCTCATCACACGGGACTGGAAAACAATGCGAGATTGGAAACCCCTTATTTAAACTGAGGTGGCTTTTTATATGTCCCTCGGCATAAACTTCCATATTGTGAAGAACCGGCAAAGTGCAAGTCTGGCCGCGCACCGAGGATGAAGATCTTCCATCATGAGATCAAATCTCACAGGTTTATGATCAGTTTGTGTTTTTTTCCTTATATTTGTGATGGAAAATCCTGCTTCGTGTCAAATTTTATCATTCTAGGACAACGGGAAGTAGGTACCTCATACGTTTTTATCTCACTTATCAACTTATATAGTGGATTTTTTTAAATAAATATTTTGGACACTAAGATACAGGCCCAAGCAAAGCTTGTAAACTTTGGATACCAAACAACAGTAAAAAGACATTAATAAGTACTTGTTTTAACCCACCCAGACTCAAGACAACCACAATTTTTCATCCCACATGTGTTTTCTTGTGCGGTGATCGAAGGGTTTCTCATTATGTCGGTAGGCAGTACTACCACAATGTAATAATGCTGTGGTACTACTAACACAACACCATGGAGCCTCCCAACACTTACTTATACCATAAAGAATACTATAAACGAAAGAAATAACACGCAGACCTATTTGTCTTCTTGATAATTAGGTATGTATAACGTTAGGTATGTTTGGAATGCGGTGTTACCAAAACCACTACAAAATTTATATTTCGTTGTTATCTGGAACTTTGTAGCGCAGCGCGTGCGCATTTTATGACATTTTGTTGATATTCAAGAGTTGCGGTTAATAATAAGCTATAACCGTAAACAGGGCTGGTAGGGGGGTGGGTGATATCCGAGACTTCAACTATTCACCAAATGTTTTTTTTAATTCATCATATCAGCTCATATTGATCCACTGCTGCTCCTCTATGGCGCAACCAGCCACACTTTTAAGGTCGTCGGTCCACAGGGTTGGAGGCCGTCCTACGCTTCGCCTTCCCGTACGCGGTCTTCACTCTAGGACACGTCTGCTCCATCGGCCATCGGTCTTCCGACACACGTGGCTACCTTTTTTCTTTAATGAAAATATATTAAAAAAAATCTTATTTTAGTAAAGAACTAGTTGATTTATTTCTTTAACATCAACGTAGATACACTTCAGAAGAACTTTAATTATAACTCGGTGATGGTAAATATATTATAATTACATATATAAATTCGTATGATTATAAGATCAATAAAATCGTGATCAACAAAGGATAAAGATCCTTGAATGTATTGAATGCATGATCCAGCAGATATTAGTATAATAGAATGTAGACAAGCGTGGTGTGAAGCGTGAACGTTAATCACGATCGCCTATTTACAAGGATGTAGTTAATAATAATAATGAACACACAAACACGCACACACATACATTGCTCTTGGACCCTAAATTGGAAACGCTTTCCCGGCTCAGTGTGTAACACCCTGTTCGGTGTATGTTCTCTACACTAACCGTCACAATAACCAGACCATTGTACATAGGTAAACATTTCCTTTGTAATAATTGATTACTTTTACAATTTCAGAGGGCTTAAAACAAAAACTGTACAACCAAACAAGTGAATGCTATTCATCCAAATTAGGCGAGTATCGTAGCCCTAGCGACGCCCAGAGGCCCAAGTTCGACATCTACTTATAGCTGTTATCCAATGTTATCTGCCCAAAATGTATGGCAATACCTGTTAAGTATTTTATTATATTAATTAATTATTATATAATTATAAATAATTAATATAATCTAAATAATAGTACCTACTTTTTATATTTTTTGGGCGAAGGTCATCTGCTATTCAGTTTAAACTTAGTTAGGCTATTCACCATAAGGTTCCACTTTGGGCGAACTTTCACTACCTCAGTCCACATAGTTTAGTAGCAATCCTTGTGTTTTAGGTGTTTGAGTTTGAGTTGTTAATGAGACTATTATAATTAAAGTCTACTTAAAAGTAAAAGATAAGTTCCTTCCTAAATTGAACTATGTTTTTTTCTCTTTGAAGTTGAACGTTAAAAAAATCCGCAAAGATTGTTTTTCTGTCATCAATTTTTTTACTTTTACGTATTTGGAGTCGTTTAAATTTTTCTGTCGTACGAGTATTATCTATTTTGGTCATCTATAGAAATCAACCTCATCAAAACCTGTTGTCTAGGACGCCGATTTCAATGGAAAAAGGACATGCATGATACAGTTTAGTTTGAAAAATATAAGATTAAATAAACAAACCATAAATAACACGACACATCTTACACGTAAACGGCACGTGTTCAAACTAATCCAAAACAAACTATAAATCAAACAAAGACTGCCGAACCGTTTCCGCGGAAAAATAAATGGAAACTGTCGTACATGATTATATTTCGCAATAGATGCCTGCTCATAATTATTACGCAGTATAAAATTATGTTGAGTGAGTATGAATGTCTTTATGTAATAAAAACTAGGATCAATATATATAGTATATATCAATTCTATTTTATTATTCGTTTAGATTTGTAGACTTTAATCTATAGTATATCTACTAGCAGACTCGGTCAAGAAGTTTATATATTGACTAGCTTTTTCCAGCGGCTTCGCCCGCCCTAAATTTGGTTTTCGGCGTTGGATTCTTACGGCAACTCCTCAATTATAGAAAAAACCTACTAACACTCTCTCTCCATCTCTCTCTATATCTGTACCTCTCTCTCTTTCTCAAAAATAATAAATAATTAAATACTAAAAACTAATTAACTAATAGATTAACCTCGCGAGCATCATACAAACTTTGTACCCCCGTTTAGGGGGTTAGGTTTGGGAAATCCTTTCTTAGCGCAGCCTACATCATAATAGCTATGTGTGTGCTAAATTTCAGCTCGATCCGTCAAGTGGTTGGAGCTGTGCGTTGATAGATCAGTCAGTCAGTCAGTAATAGTTACTTTGGGCTAACGCTAACTTTAACCCGCGACTTTGTTCACGTAAAAGGTGAAAATATTTTTAATATATAATACGTACCGCCCTTCCCCCTCATGACTGCCCGCTGGCACATCATAAATGCGCGTGCAGTACTTGATCATTATTTTGCTGCGATATTTATTTAAAACTGCGATATGTCCTAAGACATTCATTCAAATCGAATGATGTAAAGGGCAATTTTGTTTTAAATTAAATACTTGGGATGAATAACGTATTTATTTGGATAAGGATTAATATCATGTTTATAAAAACACCGGCGCAAATAATGCATTATTTAAAACAAATTTAGTTAGCATAAAAAAGGTTTTAGTGAGGCAACCTTAGAAGATAGACATATGTATTTTTATATGATGTATAAAAGATTAACTAGTGAGTTTATTGCCGTTGCTTCTCGGTAGTAAAGCATTACGAACCTTCCAATCTTCTCCTCTTATATTTTGTTCCTTTACTACACACATTGTAACTAGTACAATCGAAGTTTTATTGGAGTTGCTTGAGTGTGTCATGCTCTCTCAAAGTGTCTCTGCGGTGGTGGCGTGTGTGTTGGGTCGTTACGTTCCCTAAAACATGGTTGAGCGAAGCGATGGCTGATTCATGTGTCATACTCGTGAACGTTTGCCGCCTGTGGAGGCTGGTCTGCTCTTGCAAACTTCTTTGTATTCTTAGTATTTAGTCTTACTTTTTTGTTTTGTTTATTAATACTGTAAGACATTGAATATTTCTTAGTGATGAATACATAAACTGTCTTTTGTTTATATTAGATACTTTTTGTAATTTATATTTCATGTTTTTTTATGTTTGTAATGGAAAGTGTCCTTTTATGATAGGGAGGGCATTTTCCAATATTTTAATTGGACGCTGTAAGAGAAAGGGAGAAAAGAAATGCCCTTGCTGAGTTTCTTGCCGGTTCTTCTCAGTACAAGGTCTCCCGCCCTGTAGACTTACGAACCGATGGCGTAGTGATATTCATAAGTACTTAATTATTGTAGCCTAAACTGAATAAATTAAATTGAATTTGAATTTATGCTGTCCCGAACTTTTTTTTAGGGGTTAAAAAGGGAAAGAATTATGCCAAATTTGAAAAAGATTGGACCAAGCAATCACGTTGTCCCATACAAACTTTGCCCCCCTTTTTCACCCCCTTAGGTGTAGAATTTCGGAAAATCCTTTCATATCCGATGCCTACGTCATACAAAGAGCACACCCTCCAAGTTTCAGGGCTCTACGATCAGCGGTTTAGGCTGTGCGTTGATCCATCAGTCATTCAGGACAAAGCCTTTTATATGTATAGATCAATATATAAGCTTCTTCAGACCTAGACAGATTATATCATAGAGCACCACGGCGCGGATGCGGGCCGTGTTGCTCTTTAACACATTTTGTCGGAAAATAAAAAAAAAACCGCATTTCCGTAAGTGAAAATTAATAAAAAAATTGTACCGCCTTAAATAACCCACTAAAAAGTTTAAAAATAAACCTTTATGGAACTTTGAGCTAAGTGTGTTTTCTCCTCCTTGAAGTCAGAGGCCAAAAAATCACTTAGCTCTATGTTCCATGAATGTTTATTTTCTGCTTTTTAGTTCGTGACAGGGACATTTTGATTGGAAAAACTTAACCGTCTTAGGAAAAACTTTAATAGGAATTATTGAATTTCATCCAAAACGATATTTCAACGTGTAACGTTACGTATAGAATCCTACTTATATTATAAATGTGAAAGTTTGTATGTGTGGTTGGATGTTTGTTACTCAATCACGCTTTAACCACTGGACGGATTGGGATAAAACTTGGCATACATATAGGTTAGGTCCTGGAATAGCATATAGGCTACTTTTTATCCCTAAAAATTAAAAAGTTTCTGTAGGAATAACTATAACAGACTTAAATAAACTATTGCTGCACCTATAGCATGCTATAGCAATTCACCACTTATCTAACACCTTGTATATGTACATACAATACATACAATTTTAGACCAGACGGCGGCGCTGTGTGTCATGTCCAACAATATTTATTATTATAAAAAGTCATTGTTCATTCATTTTAAACGTAGAATTTGTCTTTGTTACAGAATGTCAACCCTGCTGTTTTGGCAGGGGAAAGGGAAGGCTAACGGTGCGCCGAACGGGCGAAACTGGATCCATGCACCTGACGCTCTGGTCAAGGGACATGTCGCTTATCTTGTTAAGGTACCGTCTGTGTTTATGCTGTAATCAGATTATCAGAATAACTGACAAAGCAGGTAAGGAGTTCGTGACCCAGCTACAGTTGTCTATCGGAAAACAACATCGGGTTTGGTCAGTATCTAGATGGGTGAACCCCTAGTGGCACTTTCTTTTGACCTGCTTTGTGATCAGGAGTGCACGCCCAAGTGGCACATATGGCTGTAGAGTCGCCGGACTACAGAATAATTATAAACTTAAGGCTGTACTAGCTACCTGTATACGGGCTGTTTATCCACTGATATAGCTCTTATAATTCTAAATTGGGCCCCAAATTAACCAGCATCAAGCATGACGGTGGTTTGCTATCAACTCTATTGGATCATTACAAGAGCTGTACATAGGCTGTACATTGGCTTAGACAGTTATTCAACAGCCGTTTCGGATTACGATACAGCTCATTTAATTCTTTACAACAGCCAAGCCAATTTTGACGGCTGTCTAAGGGTGTGTTTTAGGGATAAATAAATCTCGATTCCTTTGATATTGTCTTACCTGTCACACGGTGATAATAAACTCTATTTGACTGCTGAAAGCATTACGCTAGCTGTACAATGGAATGAAATTGTTTTAATGGCTGTCAAAGGGCTGTCAAAAAAGCAAGATTAACAAAGAGTATTTTAAGCATGAGAAAATCTTAAAAATATCATTTCGTACATACTTTACTTAATTTTGTGAACCTACCCGCTCGCCAACAAGCGAATGATTTTTAAAAGTGCTTATACTTTCGTTCGTTCCCCAACCAGATTGCGAAAAAAATCACGACATCTTAACATTCTATAATTACCCCCTAATAAATATAGAGGCAGTATAATAGCTCATATTTTCACTTTATGCTGAAAAATTAAAGTGAAGTTTAACTACACCAATTTACAGCTCAATGAGTCATTTGATGCTTTTATACATCGTACAGCAGTTTTAGACATTTTATACTATGTATTATTCAGCTACTATCAAGCTTATTTATTAGCATTCCTGGTCCTGGTCCGAGAGGCCTTAGGAGCGCCATAAGAGATCTGACAGTTGAGTGGCCACTAGCTCGACAACGTCTACCACTTCGCACTGAGCCAGCGTGGTAGGCCTTAGCCTCTTTTTCCTAAGTAAAGTCTGTGCCTGGCTAGTGGTGCGTATTGCTTCTGTTGTTGGACTACTGATAAATTGAATTCCTCGTGGTACATACGTTAGACCATGGATAGTATTACTTACCCTTAGAACAACCAGTAGGACATAGCGGTTGGACTAAGATTGGGAGCGCGTACAACGGCTAAGGCAGACAGAATAAAAACGTCCACAGGCTACAGTGATCGCTTAACACCAGGCGGGCTGTATACTTGTTTGACACCTCATTTTCTCAAACTTTTTGTTTCTGTTTTTATTTAACAGATTATTACGAATTATGTATTGCTCTGTCATCTTATCTTGTTATTCTATAACTGCCTTGAAGAAAGAAGGCTTAGTCCACAGTCCAGTCCATCAAACTACCTTAAAGTGGATAGGCAGACGTCATTGTAAAGCCAGTGGCCACTCGACTGAGACAGAGTTTTCAAGCCCTGTAATGTAGTGGCAAGGAACCCTGAGGCGAATTCCACATAGGATTCGCCATACCATCACCGAATGGTATGGCAAGGATGCCATTCGATATGTTTGCGACCATATTATTTCCATGTGTTTTGTACGGAATTTAAATGAAATGAAAAGATGCCCGTGCCAGATCCTACGTGGCTTGCACCTTAGTTGGTGCGTTCAACTCGCTCTTTGCCAATTTTCCTCCGGTATTTAAATCTGTTGCATACAGCTATCTTGCATCTATGCAACGTAATTATGAGTGTTTGTCTATGACTCTGCTTACCTATTGTTATTAAATAAGGTCATGGCGGGGTCGTGTGAAAAACTTATGTATTTAGTATTTATCTTACGTCTTTTAAGCAGAATCTTTCTATTATAAGTATTATAACAAAACATGTAGCTTAATTAGCATGTTACTCTGTCCGCGTGAATTATTGTATAGACAGGTACAAAAACGTTACCATGCACCTGACCTTTCAGCTACCTAGCAAAGTGTGAAGGTTCTACCAAAATAGGTCCAGTAATCAAATATAAGAACCTACTTAGTATCTTGCCTATGTACCTATTTGTATGTCTGTCAAATGGGCGACATATGATAATTTTACTATCTGCAAAGTTGAACGTGCTTTTAAAAAAATGAAATTAGTAGAATTGTATGAAAATATCTTATTCTGAAAAAGGTAGTCGCATCGCAGGCCTGCCCATAATAATATAAAATAAAAACTTTACAGGGTAGAAGATTGTTCGAAGATATTCAGCTCTGACTAATCTTGTGAAATGCCTGTCGAATAGTAACCCTATCCCTTTTGCCACCATAGACATAGATAACTGGACTTTTCCTAGCCAGCTGTAAAAAATATGGTTGCAAAAGTGTGACAGATAGGAAGCGAAACTGTCGTATCTTTTTAACATGTTTTAATAAATGTAATAATCAATTGGCGGACGTTGATAAAAAGAGAAAAGAGACCACTGTTTAGGATGGTTAATTTTGTGAGGCTATTAAGCAGTTACAGAACTCGGAAGTCTATGATTGCCTCCGAAGATCAGCCTAACTATTAACTTAAAAAATATGAATTCATAGAACGTTTTTATTTATATAACCCCATGGGTAAGTTCAAGTCAGTAGTGCCTGGCCAATTAGTCTGGACGCCTGCCACAGATTCTGAATGACAGGCGCTCGAACTCGCTGTGTACGCATGATCTACCCATAAAATTCAAAAAATTGACACGGTGAAGGAAAACATCATAAATAAACCTGTATACGTCAAGAAGACGTATGTGAAGTCCATAACCCACACTGGTTCCCTTGTGATAAACTGTTTGCCCAAATAACGCCCAAGGTTAGGGTAGGCGCGAGCTCCAACAATGGTGGGGACGTAGAATAGCTTGCAAACAATTTGCATTTAGCCGATTACAGAAAATAAAACTGTAAATTAGGCAGAAAGATTTAACTGTATTCAAAGTCCTTAATTGCTTTTTTTTATCCGGCTACGTTATCTTAATGAGGTGCTGGGAAACTACTAATGTGCTCTGGAATTTTTTTGTTTTGTTAGAACAAAAAATGTTAATTTTAAAGGTAATTCTTTGGAGTCTGACTTTGTAGTTTGTCCTTAACACCTTTTCGTCTATTTACTTATATAGTAGAGATGTTAAGTATCCGATTTTGCTGGTAATTTTTTCATATTTAGACAACAAAACGAGGACAACAATAATTTACAATCCTGCAATTTTACATTGTAAGCATTTAAAAACAAAGCAAAAATTCTTAAAAAGACCAAAATTCGCTCGTGGGCTTATTTTAAGTTCCTACTAAAACTACAACAAAAAAATTAAGTAATAAGACCGGAAAGATCTTATTATGAGGGTTCCTTTTTGCGTTAGGGAATTATTAAGATAAACATTGTACGGAAGACTTAAAATCAACACTCTATGCGAAAAAAGTAACAGAGGGACAGAAAGACGGGCGGTTTTACCATATTTTTCTGTATCACCAAAGTAGCGAACAAGCATACGGTCCCCTGATGTTTATTAATCGCTACCTTCTTTCAAAATCATATCCATACTAATATTATAAATGCAAAAGTAACTCTCGTGGTTTGTCTGTAACCGCTTCACGCTTAAACCGTTGTACCGATTAAGATAAAATTTGGCATGGAGATAGTATGTGTCCCGAGGAAGGACATAGGCTACTTGAAAACGTCAAGTATGAGTTGGTTTTTTTTTTCTATAATGGAGAAGTTGCTGTTGCAATGCTACGCCGATAACTGAATATAGGGCGGGTGAAACCGCGGGAATAATCTAGTACATAATATAGAAATGCGCAGAAACAAACGCTATAAGAATACATATACTACTACAAGCCATTGACCTGTAACGGAATGAAATTATCAATTTTACTGATAGGTACCTTTATCAAAACCAGAGTTCGTGCATATGTTTGAAAAGCAGTATCGATTAAAGGGGCGTTTCTCGTTAATTGCACGTTTAATCGATTAAGTATTGTTTCGTAAAATATAATACATAAATTGCGTTCCATCTGCTAGTCATTACAACACACTATCACACAAAGCCGTAGCCAGGTATTTACTTTGGTGGAGGATCGAACTCTGGGAATTTCATTTGACTGGGCGGTCGCCCATCAAAGTAGTGACCACGCCCGAAGTTGCTTAGCTTCATATTGTGTCTGATAGACGAATGTCACTGGGCCACAAGCTCCTCGTATGTGTGCGTCACTATTGAGGCATAAACTCCCCGACGGCTATCCGTATGCAATATTTTACGTCTTTTTAGGAGCTTACATACATACAGTACTTACATTAACTTTAATCTATCGGAAATACAATGTACTGCGAAGTTCTAGCAACGTCGGGTGTCGTCAGTCATTGGATGGGTCGACCGCCAGTGGCTCATTTTTAACCGACTTCAAAAAAGGAGGAGGTTCTTTGTTTGACGGGTATATATTTTTTTATGTATGTCCACCAATTTCTCAGTCAATTGTTAACCGATTACAAAAATTCTTTTTTTATTCGAAAGAGTACGGTCCTGAGGTGGTCCCATATAAATGAAGTGCATTTAATACTAATAATATAATTATTATATAATTGATGTTAATTATAAATTGGTGAAACGCGCCTTTTATGTTGATGATTGTTTAAAATTGTGTTACAAGTATGGATGAAAAAAAAGCAATAGAGTGCAAAAAGCAAAAGAAAGCAAAAGCAATGATAACTAAAGAGATAACTCATAATTTTTTTTTAAATTTCGGACTGGCATCACAAAAAGAATGCGCCATTTAATTAGTTTAAAAAAATAAAAAAGGAAGTGACATTTAAACGCGACGAATTGGCGGCAAAATTATCTAAACTATTTTTATTATTGTCAATACAATCCCATAAATTATACACTATATTCAAGCTTTGCCCACAACTGAGCATAAGTGGCCTCGTATGCGTGCCTCGGCGATGCCTCGGTCCGCATACTCACGATCTGAGATGGGATCTGTTATGCTGCGTTTCCGCGCCGAGGCAGTGATGTACTATTACCACTTTTCTTAAATTGGTGATTGACAACGAATGGCACCATATATGAAGCCACCTTAGCCCTTCACACTGTATCACAAGCAGTGTTGCGATAAGGGGCGCACCACCTGTCACTAAAGTTGTTTCGTAAACATAGGCTGACCCCTCAATATTACGATGATACCTTCATTGAATCTACGACAAAATCCTCATGTGAAAGAATAACCCATCAGTACCTACCTATAGATGCCAAGGTTGACTCGAAGCTGTCTGCGTGACAGTCAGTTATACGTTTGAATCTTCTGACTGTAAGTGTGTCAGTTGGTCTGCCTGTCTATGGGATCGTAGCAGCCACACGGATGAATCGATTTCAATGCGGTTTTTTTCTCTTTAAAAACTTTTCCATTTGAGATGGTTCTTAGCTTGGGTTGGTGAAAATATATAGCGACTTCCCAGATAGTCAAACATTTCCTTAGTTAGTCACCTAACAATAGTTATTTATAGTAATTCTACTTGTCTGTGGAAATTTAATAATCAACGTTAATATGATAATGCTGAACTAACATGGCAGCCTTGTTCTGAGGATGATACCAGGACAGTCTGCAGAAACTAAACTACCATATAAGCGCCATCTGGTGAAAATAGCCAGATTATTAAGAGAAACAGGTACCTAATTCCGTACAACGGCGGTAGTAAATAAACGTATAGGTACATTTTATGAGGAACTCGTAGCCCAGCAACATTTTTTTATTACAAACGTATGCAAAGTTAAGCAATGCTGGGTTGGTCAGTCTTTGAATAGGTAAACTGCATAGCAGCACATTTTATTTTATTTGTATCTACGGTAGTAGTCCGACTCGCACTTAGCCGATTTTTGATGATAATTTTTTTTAATTTTTTATTTCACTTGTTTATCTATTAATTGATTTATATATTTACAGTTCCTCGGCTGCACTCAAGTAGACCAACCCAAAGGCATAGAAGTAGTCAAAGACGCAATAAAGAAGCTTCAGTTCACCCAACAACTGAAGAAGTCCGAGGCGAAAGACGGAGCCAAATGCAAGAAAGTGGAAATCACGGTTTCAGTTGATGGAGTGGCCATACAGGTAAGTGTATAACCATGTCTGACTTTCCTCGGAGACCCTGGTAGACTTGTCAAGACAAATACAACAAGTCCAAACTCGATGTGGTAGCGTCATTTCGTTACAGAGAGAGGGAACCAGTTGTCATTCGATTTACGTGTATTGCAAGATTTCAACGCAATCGTACACCGGGAAGTCGGTCAAATTTACAAGATTTGATTACAGACACGGGACAGGTAAAACTAAATAAAAGCTTGTAAAATGCATCTGATTTTCAGCAAAAATCTTCTATGTACAGACATCGGCCAGTCATAATTTTATTTTAAGAAATGAAAGATGAAATTATAATATTATTATGTATAATACCTCAATTTCTTATTAATTTCTGGTCACTTTATCAAATTATTCGAAACCTTTTCAAAACAAATCGAATCGTATCCTTTTCCGACCGTTTTTTTAATTTATTTATGTTCCAATAACATTTCGTACACTGAACCTTCTTTTTTTATTCGCATACATAATAGGTTAGTATATAAAAATAAATTGCACATTTATCAACAGGATATAACCGGAAGATAAATGTTTATCAGTTAACACCGTTTGTACAATTCCATTCGCAAAAACCACATTTGTATCGTATTTAGCAGACTGTTTGTGTTAGCGATGCGGAACTCCCAATTTATATATTTAAAAACGGTCATAATTTCTTCGAATTTTTGTAATTCAAAACATCCAGGCTTTATCAGTATTATTTTAGGATAATTCTATACCTATCTATACCAGCAGCTCTGAAATGTTATATGCCTTAGGTAACCTACCTTGCGTACTTGCTCACACTCTTCCTATGCAGCTGGTTTCTTCAAGGATGACATTGTTATCCAGATAGAGACTAGTCTCGTCAACCTCTCCTAGTAGGGTCTCCTAGTAAGTCAAAGTCAAAGTCATTTTTTTTATTAAAATTAGGTTTTTACAAACACTTTTGAATCGTCAGAGTTATAAAATACTCTTTCAGAGTCTCGCCCCAAAAGCTCGGTGGAGCAGCAATGGCTGCATCAGCCAAACTGTGGTAGTCATTCAGAAAAAAAGCCCCAGTTTCTTTTGCCTTATGTCCGAGTTTATTTTGTTATATGTCCCAGTTTAGTCAAACAAATTGAAGCTAAATGAAACGTCAAAAAATTAAAAGTTTCTTTACGAAATATTGGTATACTTTACTTCAAAGTACGAAACATATCCTATTGTGTATGACATTTCGTAGGTACTTATATTAATCATTAGTATATTCACATTAGATACCACTCACATCTACACTAATATTTTAAAGTGGAAAGATTTGTATTTTTGTATGTTTGTAACGAATAAACTCAAAAACTACTGGACCGATTTTAAAAATTCTTACACCATTAGAATGCCACATAATCCCTGAGTAACATTAGGGTATATTTATTACTAGGAAAAATTAGAGATCTCACCTAATGTTACCCAAGGTGTAAAAAAAATAGCCATAAATTGTCTTTAATCGCATGCGCTGCGGTAACTATTGATGATAGAACGAAAAAAATGTTGTACAATATTAAAGAACATATCAATATCTTTCTTTTAATCCTTATCCAAATAAATCATTTCGTATTAAAGACTGATTCAATACCCGTAGATTACTTCCTGAATTATTCAAATTGGACAAAAGATATTACGAATTTAAAAATGTCAATCTAAACAAAATATTAGGTCCTTACATATGAAATGGATGTTTTATATGGAAAAATTGCTTCATTTAATTGATGCACTATCCATTTTTCAAGCTTTTCACTTTTCCAATTTGTTTCAAATGATTCAAAACGGTTTTATCACTTACACAAGCCTGACGTGGTTTGAGAAGGATCTGATTCCACGATAACTTTTAATTCTTATTGATAACTAGGGTCTCCGGCCGTCGACGAAGTTTGTTCTGGAGGTCAAAATTTCCAGAACGAAAGCGTTGGAACGAAAAACGTACTGTGTTTTCTTTTACAGTGGCTTCTCCGTACACATCATTAATGGAATTCGTATTCGAAAATAATGCGATATTTTATGTTTTCCATATTGAGCAGAATGATGTTAAAGCAAAATTGAATGACGCGAAAACAAATTAATTATTACATTCAAAACACAAATAGACAAGTTTAAAATTGAAATAAATTTGAATTTGGAATTCTTAACCAAACGCCGGCTTTATGAGATCAAAGAGGCCAGTTCTATAAAACATTAATTTCATATGTAAGGACCTAATACTAATAGAAAACGGCGCTCCATGTGCAGCGGGCGCAACCGACATTGAATATTTTGACTTTTTTCGAGGAAAAAAACTTTCAAATAAATATAGGATTATGGATAGAAATATTAATTGTAATTTAAAAATGCATAACGATACATTTATTCTATGTTTATCCGAAAATTTTTAAAAGTGCGAAGCGGCGACGTGATGCTAGTATATAATATAGTACATATAGTACCTACCTCTTAGGTAAGTACACAATTTAACCTTTGGTTTATAATTGCGTCATTAAACTGAAGTTAAAATTTCATTAATTCATTATTCTCTAAAACTCGTATTTACTAGTAAATAATCGATGTTGTAATAGTAAAATTATTTATTATTCTACTCACGCACAATTATAATATCGCCTACTAACATGGGAGCCGAGCTAACACACGCGCTTGCTTTGCGTTTCTAGCGCTGATTTCACTTTTTCTACGCCACATATGTACGCTACAGTGAAGTTAAAAAGTTAGTCAGATTTCATTTTAAAAATACCTAGAATTTTTGTTTTACAGAAATTTGTGAGTGAAAATCCGGTTAATAGAATACTATCCTTCACGTTACGTAGAGAAAATACAATATCGCACAGAGAAAATAGAATTTCGCATAGAGATAATATTGCGATTTCCTTAAATAATGCATTAGCGCATTTGCAATATTTCTTATAAATCTAATATTTTTTACATTTAACTAACCAATACTAAACCTATCTGGTTTTTTCGTAAAATGTTTTTTTTATGTATAAAATAATTAAACTGCATTAATATTCTTATTATATCTATCATTTAGGTACTATAACGCTTTTTCTTAAAATGCCATAAAATACACAAAGTTTTGATCAGGTACTTACTTTTTTCAATATAATTATACCTTAACAAGTAAAATTAATATTAGCTTCAAAACAAAAAGGAAGTTTCTTGGTAAATATCTCAAATATTAGTCTGTGTAGTTGGGCTAAATAGCAGTGAATCGTATTTGTTAAATTGTTAAAAACTTTTCTGCAGCATATTTACTATTTTGCGCCATAAAACTATCTCTAATTACTGCAGAGTACCACAGTCAATTACTAAAAAACAAAACCGAAATGCCTCAAATTAATATCTGAAAATTCTTAAACTAACTCTTAAAACTTTTCGTATTAATAGTACATTGGATGCTGCTACTTTGAAGTTTAATATAATCTTCTTCTATGCATATTAAATACTTTGTCCTGAAAGACTGACTGACGGATCAACGCACAGCCTAAACCGCTGATCGTAGAGACCTGAAACTTGTAGGATGTGTTCTTTGTATCCGCCGGGTCACCTATTAAATGATAAAAGACATGCATTGCTGCTTTCCTGACAAGGAAATGGTTTGAATATTTATAGCATACAATATCCTATTATAAATACACATTAATGTATTACTCTTTATTATCAGTGCCACAAATTTCATCAAAGTTTCGCCAAAAACGTTCCACGTTTGGGCGCCATTTTGAATTTACATAATCTCGTAACATTTGAACTGGTTCAGTTTTCGTAATAGTTACACTTTGTTTCGTTTGAATACACGTTTGCACCTTATTGTATTTTATATAATAGTGACGAAAGGTTAAAGGATTAGAATTTATGTGTTATGAGCCAATAATCGGTAAATATCTAAATTTCATTTTTTGTCAAGAAATTCTTTATGTATTCTCTGTGTATTCATCTAAAATGCAATGATCATGCTCTAAGGCAGCGGTTCACAAACTTTGAAAATTCTTCATATTTATGTTCTTCATAAATGTTTAGTTTTTGATGAAAATCACTTTAGACAACACTGTGTTCATTCTACGGAAATGAAATGAAATTATTTTATTTAATGGGAGGTATACCTAATGCTGTTATCATAACTTAAAGTTTAATTGAGGACCTTTTACGGAGGAACCTTTAAGTATGGCAGTTCTTAGGTATATAATTTAAACAATGACAAACATAATTAATGTTCTAACTAGTACTTTAGTTCGATAAAAGAAATTCCTACTTTGGTCCCATTTTAAACTGTTTTAGCAAAGAAATCTTCAAAGTTCTTCGAACTGTTAACTTTACAACTTAAGTTCCTACCTACAGAATAAACATAATAAATATTTTAACCTTTACGCAAAGTATTTTTAAAGCACCGAAAATATTAATTTATTTATTGATTGTGGTTCTTTAGATGCTTTATAACAAAACACCAGCAAAGAGTTTATTTATCCGCCAAAGAAACTTCAAACTGCGAATATATTGATTGAATATAGTTTGATGATTTCTTTCTTTTATAGGTAGGTCCTGATAGTAGGTATGCATGGATGTTTAATACTGCAATATAGGAAACCTCTATATTTAAAAAAAATAAAACTGCAGTAGTAATCAACATCCATGCATACTAATGTTTGATCAGATAATCAGAATACTTCTATTTCATATCAATCGAGACCATACACTAAGTGTTAGAAATTGTGCCACCAAAAATAACATATTATATTTTTAGTTAACTCATACATACATATTATATAAATTTCGTTCGTTTCCTGAAAACTTAGATACAAGTTCTTCTTCTTGCTACTATCCTCACACATAATTTTTTGCTTCATCTACTGGCATCAACGCTTTCATACATGTTCGACTGTTTGAGATAGTCTTGACCTCGCCATCCCTAAGAATAGACTTTCGACGAGGTCTAACTCTACCGACCCTTTTACCCTCTTTCCCATTTTTGTTTTTACTTTTTCTAAAAGCCAGTTATCAAAGTGGTTATCTATATTTTATAATGTGCAGAACCTTTTTTAATACGAACTAAAACGATATTTACTTGGCCCTACATTCATGGCATGAAGCATGGATAAATTCCTTTATTGTAAACAGCACTACCAGCAGCACTACTGGTAGTGCATGATTACAAATGATGGCACTACCATGGCACCGTTCAAATGTTTTAGCACTGAAATTTTTCAATTGCTTTCTCAAATCAAAAGCTATTCTGTGTAAATAGGTAGGTACTGTTAAATAGACCAAAAAATCCATCCACCCTATTTTAATGCAATATGCTTCTTAGATGCTTAGCTCTACTTATCAGTTTCTATACGCAAGAATCGATACGAATATGTATAACTGCAAGAAAACAACAACAAACTGACACAAATTTTGGACAAGAAGTCATCGGTGGTATGTATTAAAGTTCAAATTCATATTATTAATTCACGTCGTTGTCTTCGTGTGAATTGGCCCTTAGGACAATCAGCTCCGCAGAATCGCAATTTCTGCATGTTTTGTGCAAAACCTGATTTTAAAAACCAGTTAAAGCAGTTCATTAAACTTACCAAAATATTACAATAATTTATAAAACGATACGGATCTCTTAGTGCCATGCTTTTAAATTGTTTTTTTTATTTGAGTAGGTGTATCCTTTGAAAGCGTATATTTATACATTTCATTTGATTGGTAATGATAACACTTTATAAGCGACTGTACCTACATAATGAAATTGTGAAGGCTACACTACATTTGGCACCCTTGGCCCACATATATCCATTATTAGAATTTCGATAATTTTCGAAACTTTTGTTTTTAACTTCTAATCTATGGAATGAAATAAAACGAATTTTTAAAGGATTTTTTTCGAATTATACTTTCCCATCTGAATATTTATTTAAGACGTGTAGCTTGATTAGATTATTGTAAATTTGTTTCCTAAAAACTTTGGTAGAATATGATTTCGATATTTATTGTCGCCGTTGCCACCAACGATGTCAATATTTTATCTCAATGGTTGCCACATATTTGTTTGATCAGTGTCTTCTGATCGGTTTTTGAGAATCCTTTTAAATTCATGACCTATTAAAAATTTATGGGAAAAATTATCGTTTGCAAAAATATGTTAATTTGTCCTAACATTTTTTTGAACCTACATTGGAAAAAAATTAATAGTCCGATATTTTTGAAAATAAAAATAGAATAAATGGCTTCGAATGCTTATGAATGTCTTTTATAGCTTCACGTGCACAAAGGTTTTAATATGAAAGTAGGAAATAGTAAGTTGGTATAGGCAACTTTTCTTGTGAATAGGAAAGTATAGTCAATATTACCCGAGTCCAGGAGCCAAGGCTTGTGAAGCTGCAAATTTGTTTATATATAGTGCTATTTCGCCCCCCTAAACCTAGGTCTAGGTAGTCCAATTTTCACGATTTTTAAAATGTTGTAGATTTAATGGAAAACAAGGTTTCTTTTACATTTTCAAACATTATTCGTAATTCTATATTTCAAGTCAAGTATACGATAATGTTTATAAAAAAGTAAATTTCCAATTTAATCAAAACTGCTAACATTACGTTGACGACCTTGTCACATGTACTGTGTACTGCAACGAACCTGTCCCACCGACTTGTCACGTGTACCGTGTACCGCAACAAACCTGTCCCACCGACTTGCCACATGTACCGTGTACGGCAACAAACCTGTCCCACCGACTTGTCACGTGTACCGTGTACCGCAACAAATCTGTCCCACCGACTTGTGACATGTACCGTGTACCGCAACAAACCTGTCCCACCGAGCTAGAATACAGTTACATCTATGTAGCGTAGTGATTGACACAAAAAGACGGTATTGGTTATTTAACCACAAAACTTTAATTTATGAGGACTATTTATTTGTCAGTAATTCCGGGTTTGTGAAGTCACTACTCTAGTAATTAGGTATTTATTTGGCAGAATTTCCGGGTTTGTAGTCACTATTCTAGCAATTCCCTAATTAATTTAGTCACATTTTTCCTTCCTCAAGGTAGGTATTGTTAAATGTATATATAAATGATATGTTTTAATTTTGAAGCATAAGGCATTTTTTTGTAAATAAATTTAAGAGCGGCCTCAACGCTCAAGTTCCATACAAACGCAGTTCACCATTAATTTCGGATTGAAATCTATCTTTTATATATCTAGGCTGCTAGGTTCCTCTGTGGTAATCTTTTCATAAAGCATCACTAAATCAAAATTATGATGAACTAAAGCAGCAGAGAAGGACTTTTTATCCTCTTACTTTAACAAATGAAAGCTACTAATAATAATTACTGCTTTTTAATACCAGAACTAAACAAACCAATTTTAATCTTTTTTTACTTTTCGGCTCATAAACACACTCAATATGTTTGAACCTATAAAGGTATTACAATTTATGCGTTATTATGTAGCTTAATATTAACTTCATAATCTTTAAAAGTACTACTATTAGTAAGCAGTGTACATTATCTAACTGCAAAATAATATTATGCATACCCCACCTTTACAACTATTTAAATAATGTATTTTAATAAATATAATTTATAAATTTCGTCGCAGGGTTCGCATAATGCTTTTTAGTCAAACCCGCATCCGCTTAGCGGTTAAAGGTTTGCCTAGCTAGCACCAACATAGGCGGGTGTCGCCAGGCAACGATTTCAAAGTACAAGTCAAGGTACAGAGTCAGTAACAGAACGATTTGGTATTTTTAAAAAGTTGAATACTATATTAAAAAAATTGTATAGTGGGTATAACAGATACATACTGTACTTATATATTTATGTTCAATCTATTCTAGGAGCCGCGTTCAAACATAATTCTTCATCAGTTCCCGTTACACCGAATATCGTACTGCGCCGATGACAAGGGCGCAAAGAAATACTTTTCCTTCATTGCGAAGAATGCGACCAACTACGGTGTAAATGAGGACACCAAGGAGAAACACGAATGCTTCGTGTTTATATCAACGAAGTTAGCGTCGGAGATTACGCTCACGATCGGGCAAGCGTTCGATTTAGCTTACAGGTAAAAAAATTAGTAACTAAAAAACTAAAATAAGCCAGAGTGTAAAACTATCACAAATATAGGTAGTGAGCCTATCGCTGTACCGGGCACAAATAAAACTCAAGACGACCGTTCAATATTAGTTGGACCTGGAGACAGCAGTATTAACGATTGTACTCGGTTACATAATAATCAAGTATGAATTCTACTATAAATTAATTCAAACTATAACAGAACACTGGTACAAACTATAGAAAATGGGTACAGACTACACGGTATTTTGTATATTTGTAATATTTATTTTTCTCTTTTGCAGGCGTTTTTTAAACGACAATGGCAAATATATTGAAATGCAAAAGTTGACTCTTCAGAACAAAATACTGGAGCTTCAAGTGAACACATATAAAAGTCGTCTTCAGGTAACATTATAGTTTTAAAAGTTAATTATTTAATACACCAATGTATTTTAGTTCGAATTTTACATAATATGTATGGATTTTATTAATATATTGATGTAGGATTTTTCTAGTAAGCTTTAAATTATATGTAACATCAATGAGCTAGTATGAATCCAGTTTAATACAGGCGTGTTAACATCCGCAATGTGAGTGAGCACGGCCTGCCCTTACTTTGAGCGAAGGCAATTTGGGGGATAGCCCAGATTTAAAGCTGTTAATTACCATTAACTTCACACTATAAGTATCTAACACTTAAGTACTTAGAGTAAGCCCAATCTAAGTACTTAAAAAAATTTTGTAATTATTTCAGGAGCTATCAAAGAGAACATACAAGGACGATCTCTCTGCATATCTCGCTCGTAACAACCTCGCAGATATAACAGAGTTCAAAACTCCACCAGAACTGGAGAAGCAGATCTCCTCTCTCACTCTGGCTAATGGGTTTTCTTCTATGAATGGAAACAAAACTCCAGAGATAGGTGAGAAGTTTTCTTTTGAAAAATTTTAAAAGTTTATATGATATGTAGTACAATTTTAATAAATAATTTTCAGTTTTTGAGACTCATAAGCATATCTACCTGCTTTGCCAGTCAGAATTGGTTAACCCTTTACCTTGGAAAATAAAAATAATCTTAGTATACAGGCTTACCTAAATGCAGGTTAAACGTTTGATTGTATTTTTTTATTTTATGAGAACCTTTAGAACCCTTTTCTGATCGTTATTTTTAAAACGGTTTCTTAAGAGGTTTTGTATTGAATACCTTTTAGAACACATTACAAACCGGTTCTGAGGATGTTTTGTGTTGAGAACCTTTAAGAACTCTTTGGTACTGGTATTTACGATACGATTACGATATACTGGTTCTTAGGATGATGTATTGTTTTGAAAACCTTTTAGAACTCTTTAGTAATTGGTATTTACGGAACCGGTTCTAAGCATATTCTGTCTGTTTTGAACCCTTTAATAACCGGTATTTTTGTGACCAGCTCTCAGGATGTTTTGTTTGTTCATTATTATGTATTTAATTTAATAAAGATTTTTGACAGATTGTTATGTATGTATTTAATTTTTAAATGGGTTTCGATAGTATATTTACATATAGTTGCAGATGCTGTATCCAACAATTCAACGGACACGTTTAACTCGAGTAATGACAACAATTTGTTACTGTCCACGCCTCCCCCCATGCACAATGGGAAACTCAACCATAACAATGGGTAAGTTGGGAAAAAATAACGGACTTAAAAAGGAGGAGATTCTCAATTCGGCTTTAGATAGCATAAGTACTACATACTTAGATATAAAAAGACCGATCAATTAAGGTTTTAACCACCTATGTTAAAATATTAATGATGATAATGTTTTTTTTTAATTTCAGTAAACAATCAAACAAGAACCCTGTTGTAGGAACAAAACTTGAAGGACTTCTGCTTTCTGATTCGGACAGTGGTAAGATTATTACTCAGAAGACTTTTAATTTAGAAACTTTTTTGTTCTTAAATAAATTTGTCAATGCTTATTTAATGTTTTTCCAACTTATAAATCCATATATCTTAAATATATAAATAATTATAAATAATTATTTATAAAATTATTTTATTTAACAGATTTTGACCCGAGGGCTTATGAATCTGAGCCAGTCGCGCGATATTCAACACCCATCGTGGAAAGTCCGGTCTCACCAACACCTCCATTATGTAAGTATTTGGATATCATTGTTCAATTACTTGTGATCTCTTAAACTAATCATTTTAAACAACTGAGCGAAGCGAGCGAGTTTTTAGACGTTGACAGGGGGACAAATCGGGGTTTGTAGGACATGTACATATGTTAGGGCGACAATAACTGATCTGAACTTTATGAAAGAGCTTGGGAAGTGAGTATATAAGATGTATACAATTTTTAAATTCAAACATGAGTAGAATCGGTTAGGGTGTTACTGAGATATAAACTTTTAAGAGGGATCTAAAAACTCTGATGTTAAAATAATGTTCCCCCTAGACTAGAAGTAGGAATTTTCCCCTCCCGTAACATAAAAACTACGGGTTTGTAGCTTTTATGTTCCGGGATGGATAAAAAATTCAATTATCTTTTAATAATAAAGTGCTAAAACTACAATATAATTTTATCATACAAAGAATCAAAGAATATTTAAGCACCTTTTTTATTTTTTTTACAGTGGCACCACCACCAAAAGCCTCCAAACGCCAGAACACCCCACAGCAACCCCAACAAAACACAATTCAACCAGTAAATGGAAGCGACATGTTCGGATCTGCACCATTCACTGTCAACCAGATACAAACCAACCAAAACATTCAACCGTCACCTTTTAACCTCCAAAGTACCGTTAAACCGAACTACGATATAACCGATTTCAATCTTCAAACATCGGTTTTTAACAGCAGCAACACTTCGTTTACGAATGGTTTAACCGGTTACGATCCGTTTGATACTCAGAAAACTGGTAATATTTTCGGTAATGGTTTCGGTAATTCTTTTAACGGTTTTGGTAATTTGAGCGAGAAACAACCAGTCGAATTGAATAGCAGTTTCAACGGATTCTTAGACAAAACTATTACAGAGATGAAGGTTGGTATTATTTCATTACTTCTCAAAATCTGCTAAGATAAGATTTTCAGATTAAGGTTTTTTATCCATACTAACTTCATTGGATTAATTATCTGTAAGTTAAATAAATATTTTATTAAAAGTAATGCGATGCGAAGCTATCTAGCTTGGTAGCTAAATAAAATACAAAATAAAAACAGAAATCAATAACATGAAAAATAATAATAAATCTGTCACTTATTTTATAAAAATTGCTGAATAAAGTCGGTTTTAGTTTTAGGTGCTATGATAATTATTATTGTATCATTTAAACGGTAAATTTATTATCTTTAATTAGTTAAAGTTCAATTCGTTTTAGTCAGCTCCAAATTGTATTTTGGCAGCAAACAAAGCGAATTGAGCTGCTTCTAGTGATCAAGAGAAAAAACCCAAATTGATCAGCTAGTAATGTTATATTGAGCAGCCTTAAAATTGATGTATATGTATGTATAATGTTAAATTTTTAAAGCAGGTTCAATTAAAATTTGTCGAAATTGTCACATTAATTTTGCTTTGCGAATCATACAAAAAGTACCAAGTTATATAGACGCAATTTAATTCTACTGATTATATACGGGTATATGGGTTCCATGCTACCTAACTTTGTGTTATACTCGCGCTAACCGTTTGTATAATCCGGCTGACCAAATAATAATTTTATATTACTGCTATTTATTTTTCTATATTTCTGATAATTCTTGATTTAATTGCGGACCAGGTATTGACGGTTGTCTTTTTTTACGGCCTACAAAAACATATAATGCTGTCAGAATTACTTTTTAGCTCATGTTTTTGCTGATCGAATATTTAAAAGTAATACTATTTATTTATTGGCTTGGGTGTGTGTGTGTGTTTGTGTGTGTGTGTGTGCGTGTCTGTTAATAAAATAAATGCTTAATTTCATATATTGCTATCTACCTGTGGATTGACTATCAATCTGTGGAATAATACATTTAATTATTGTGTAATTTTATATGCCTATGCTTTTTGCGACCATGATTAATAGCGTTATACGATACTATGATACTTATGCGTTTTTAGAAGCGAAATATTTATCTTTAAAAGTATTATTTAATTTAATGAAGTTTGTATAAAAAAAATTGGTCAGTTTTTCATTTTCTTGGTTACCACGAATATTTCTTTCTTGTACATTACTGGTGATGTAGTTTGGTAATGTACGAAGTCTAAGGGTTGTCTTCTACATAGCTTTCTCGTTTACTATGTCAATCACTCAGAAATAATAAAAATAATAGCTCATTCATGAGTTTTAAACTATAGCGCTTTGTATACCAAACATTTTCCTTTGGGGTAAAAGTTTATCAGCGTGTAAAAACGGAAATATATAAAATGAAATATTACATTATATTACTATTACACTAGATATCTAAATCGAAATTACCACTGTAGTTTGCAATCATCTCTGGATTATTATAATATAAAAAAATATATAATACATTTTATCGTAAAAGTAATATTTTTAATGTATATTTTTTGACTGCTCATTTATTATTATCTTATTTTAATTTTTAACAGCCCGACATCAGGTAAGTGCTGTGCCAATATTTTGGGTAATATAAAAATTGTTTGATGATATTAGTAGTTTGATGACTTAAATTAGTCTTATTTTTATAACAATAAAAAATCATCTAACTAAAAATAAAATACTCCACTATAGGACCTTTTTTATTACTTTTCAGTAAATTTTTGAAGCCAGTGTTCCTTTTTTGAAGTTTTCTACGTCCGGATGAAAAAGTGGAACTCGTATAGGATCCAATCACACATAAAAAAAATTAAAAATATTCCGTGTCTGATGAAATGGCTAGTTGTGAAGGGGAGGGTCTGAAATATTATTTTTATCTATTTAAAAAATAGATAAAAATGTAACCATTCCGCTCCCCTTTGTCTCTAAACTGACTAAAATTTTGAAAAATACAGTAAATACTTATAGATTACATAAAAATATGTGGTCTTATCATAATGGTAAAATTGTATTAATTTTGTTACATAACATTTAGTATTTGAGGTATGGAGTAGTGCAACTCGCATTAGGCCAGCAATTTTTTATTTCAGTATAAAATTATCTAACATTGTAATCGTCTGTCTATAAAACTGTTTAACGTTTCAATCAATCTGCCTGTAGCAGCCTTCTGTTCTTCTTTCCCAAAGACCGCCACCACGCCTAACCTTTTCGTAGTTAAAGTTATTTAATCATTATTTTTGTTCTCAGGATGGATTCAGCAGAGGGATCAGCTTTGGAAACGATGATTTTTCAATAGATAATCTTGATCCCTTGAAGAAGAATTAAAAAACACACAATGTCGATATAAATTAATAAAAAAATAGCTTAAATTTCGATTTTAATTTAATATTGTTTCTATTTACACGACTTAGGTTAAATTAATGCAAAAATGTTATAAAAAAAATACTTTTAGAATTATTATAAATATTATTTAGTTTTAAGCGTTGTGTCGATGGTAATGATATGATATTTTTGATGCATTATTGAACTGTATGTGTTGTCATATTATTAATTCAAATTACACTATTTAATGGAAAAAAAATTCGTGATAGTTAAATTAGTTTTTTTATATATAGTCGTTTCTTATGAGTTTTGTTTATTTTGACTTAGTTATTTAAAAATCAATAATATGACAAACATGGTAGTATTTTAATTAAATGAAATTTAAATGTAGAGGTAATTTTCGGTGATAATAACTAGATTTTATGAAATGATGTATATCGCTCAATGTCATTCAAAAAGTGCCTTAAACACTAATTATAACAAAAAAAAAATATATTGGAATAATAATCGAAAACTTGTAATTAATAATTTTATTTTAATAAATTTAGCATAGATGCATGTTTCACCAGTAATTTTTGTTTTGGTAGAAATTGTGACAAAAAATCTCAAATTAGATAAATCTTTAGATAAGGACCAAAATTTTACCAGTTTATGAATATAGGTAGGTATACTTACATATATATTCATACAAATAAATCATATATATTTTTTATATATATTTGAAGTTTATCCTCAAATTGTTCTGTGATAATTATCTTTCAAAGTTGAGGAGCTTCGATTATTTAAAAAAAAAGTATCGTCCATTATAACGACCGACTGAATTTGAACGTACATGATTTTAACAATGTCTAAGGAACGATTGTCAATTTTAATAATACTAAAATGTGATTATAAGTCAATATATATAGAATACGCTCATTTATAAACATTTTGTAATTAAGGATGACATTGCAGCTTCTTAAGGGTAAAAAAAACATTCCATAATCCTATTTTTACTATTTTAATTCTGATATTTTATAAATGAAATTGCTAATCTAGGCAATGTTTGTATGTAGTGGTATTGATAAACATAGATTTGTATGCATGTGTTGGTCAGTCAAATCACATTATTTATAATAGCTCTTTATCCAGTATGGTCACACTCCGCCGATCTCTAGGGTTGAATCCGCTGCCCTCTCTCTCTCTCTCTCTGTGACGATCCTGTGTCTTTAATCGTAAACGTGAACATCCCTTGTCTGCGTTTTCTTTGTAAACAACTTTGGCGTAGTAATGAATAATAATACAAAAAATCTTACCTACGTCAAGGGTTTAAGGTCTACTTTTGCCTCTAGGCGCCTAGAAAGTAAAAGCGGCGGCGTAAAAGTAAAAGCCAAGTTGAAGCTTAGTTTCGTACTAGGATCCTGGAATCAGTAGTAAATACAGATAAACGGATATTTTCGAGTCACAAATTTATAATACACCGGTTAATAAACCCGGCAACACCACTACATGCAAACCGCGCTTGCAACCTTAGTTTGAGTTTCATCTACGATCCATGCAATCGAACGCAAAATATATGTTTACGTATCTATGCTGACGATTTTTATTTTAGTCATCATACATTTTACGTAAGGCGGCGGGTTTTATGAACGATCGCAGCCGGGGACGGAAGACCGACGCGTACACGCCGCCGGCTGCGGCCGAGTCATCATTAGTTTGGGACTGTACGGGCGCGGGTATTATAAACGCCGTGCGCAACGGGCACACGCGGCGGTCGAAGGTCAGCCGCTGCACGCGTCGGTCACTGTCATTTTGAACGACAGCGAAGGGCCCATGCCGTGGCGTCTCAAATACTGATGAGTTTATTTAATAAAGAAAGTGATGATTTTTTTAATACAATTAGTTAAGTGTTACTTACAAGATGAGATAAGGTGGTAAACAAACATTGCGGTGTTACAACACTGTGTCACATTTTTTTTCTAGTAGGCAGGTAATAGAATAATCCTTATCATTATCTTACATTACCAAAAACTGTCACAATCTTTTATTAATTTTTGTGTTTTTGCGAAAACATTTCATAAAAGTATTCTAGCGTTTCTTACGGAGTGCCTGCGACTGGTTGCCCGTGACTGATGAGAGAACCCGCGCTGCCGCAGCCGACGACGGGCGGCGTCTATCGGCACCCGTCCGCGCACGTTGTCGGCCGCGGGTGGTGTCTCATAGAAACCGCAGCCTAAATAAGTCGTCTTACGTAACGCGTCAGTAGCATAGAGCGTAAATAAAACTCCATTTTGCGCGGCTGGAATAGTAAGTTTAAAGCTATACTATATTATAGAAAGCCCTTTACGAACTGTTGTATAGCAATGTCCTATTAGTGGAAAATTGCATATCGTATTGTATACACTAATGTAAACTTTAAGGCCAAAAGATATACATATTGTGTATTTTGAATAATAAATTTTATGTTTATAAAATTTGTTTTTTAATACTTTCTAAAGACGACATTTGGGAACTACCTATTTATCCTTATTCCTTGTATAAGGGAAGACCGGAGACAATCAAACCATTTTTAGGGTTCCGTACCTCTATAGGATCACTTTGTTGTACGTCTGTCTGTTTATTTGTCTGTCTGTCAAGACCCTTTTTCGCAGGAACGCGTGAAGTTATCACGTTGAAATTAATGTCAAATACTAAGGTCCACGGCATGGGCGTAGCGAGGTACAGGCAGGGGGGGGCCGCTGCCCCCTCCTAGGTGCCCATAACCTGAAGCAATTTGCTCAAAATGAACATGATCACTATATTAAAATGACATTTTCTATCAGGTCTGCCCCCCCCAAATCCAAAAGCTGGCTACGCCCATGATCCACGGTCGCTTGAAGCTGTGAAATCAAGCTTCTTAGTTAACTCAGTAAAAAAATACGGCGGAAAAACGGCCATTTTGTCGTATATTTTGGCGTTCACAAACAAATCAAAACCGTTGTCTTAGAATCATGAAATTTGACACAAAGCAAGGTCCTACATCACAAATATAGGAAAAAATGCGAAATTTGTTAACTTTTAATTATAACACTAAAAATTGTTTGTCTGTCTGTCTGACAAGGCCCTCTTACTCAAGAACGCGTGGAGATATCAAGTTGAAATTTATATCAAATACTAAGGTCTACGGTAACTTATAGCTGTAAAAATTCAAGCTTCTAAATCAATGTGAAAAAAAATATACGAAAAATACGGTCATTTTTATCACAGATTGTGACACAAATAAATCAAAACCTATGGGAGGTACTTTCCGTTGACCTAGGAGACTTGATCTAATGAATCTTTTTCACATTAAGAAATAAGTTATTTGCCGTAATCCACTGAAGAACCTGAGAAAGTGCACTATTTACGTTGTCAAAATTAGTTTTATTTCTATCAACTTTAAATAATAGATAAGTTTCATTTGAAAAAAGTACAATCTTGCACAGCTTCACGAAGAAAGGCAAGTCATTTATGTAAATTTAAAAATAAAAGGACCTAAAACAGAACCTTGAGGATTCAGGAGAGAGAAACTCTTAGTTTGGTCTAAAATTTTATTTTTAGGATTATTTTTACTTCCACTTTTAAAAAATGGTGTTATTTTACTATATTTCATCTCAAGTCTAGGAATAACCGTTTGTCAAAACTTTTATTTAATATTATGGCTAAGATTGGCCCTATAGCTTACTAGTTTTTGTTACCTAAGCGATTTAAATGTCTTCAGAGGTAACGTGCTCAAATTTAAATATAGCCTTACATTTATCTATCTAATACCTTTAAAAGAGCAATTCTTGTATATATGTATATATATATATATATATATAATCTGAATGTCAGAAACGGCTCCACCGATTTTCATGAAATTTAGTATGTAGGGGTTTTCGGGGTCGATAAATTGATCTAGCTAGGTTTTATTTTTAGAAAACGTCGTTTTATCCGTGTTTATAAGGCAGTGATAGACTGAAAAGTATGACTCTTCCTGACATCTATTGGCGAGTAGTAATAAGCAACACTTAAGCTATTTGACAATAGGTAGCGTTATTAGGCAACACTTAAGCTACTTGACAATAGATGGCGCTGTTTAAAAAAAACCGAGCATTTGCTCGGTCCTCCAGGTACTTTACATTAAATTTTAAAAGTTACTCTGATTCTAATGGAGAGGCATTTAATGCATTAGTTGTAATTGTAAACATTTCAGTAAAATGTTTCTCAAAAGAGTTAGCGACATCAATTGATCTGAATCAATTATATTTGAATCTACAGTAAATGAATAATGATTATTACAAGGTTTAATTTTTCCTGATTCACTGTTTATTACATTTATATTGATACTATTGGATAGAGCTCGTGAAGCACTTTCAGTATCAATAAACAGTATTCCTATATCGTGTATGGTTTAGTAATAATCGAGTGAGGCAACTCAGCGTTTCCATCCTGTACATAACGAAATTAAGTATATATTTTAAACGTGGGTAAGTAATTCAGCCTTATCTACGGATTTTTTTGTCCGGACTTTTGACTTATGTAGCTTTTTTACAAATGAATAAAATTCGACTAATTAATAGTCACAATAATGATTCATCTCAACTTAAAACATTCAACTTATAGTTTAAACTTTCAACATACAATAGAATTTAATAATTTATTTGATCTCGGACTTTTAAAATATTGAAATGGTAACCTAAGTGTGGGTGTTTTATGCAGTTTAGTGCATTGATTGCTTTTTGCATTACATGCTCTCTCTTTCTGTTCTGCTAGAAAAAAGTATTTGCCATCCTGCTGTCAGTCATACGCTATTGCACCAAACGTAGAGAGCGGTCCATAAAACAGATGACAAATTTGACTACAAATGACCACCTTTACAATACCGTCACAACTACGGTTCATGATGGGCCTGTTTTTGAAGCTTGCAATTTCTCGCAAAGGAGACGTTTCAGGAAAGTATAGAGGCCCGGTCTGGACATTGTACACTACTAATTTAGAAACCTCAGTATATTATAAGTGACTTTTAATTATCAATTTGTCGTATTTCGGTGTGGTTTTCTTGTACAATAGCATTTATATAAACATATTTAGCAACACCTTACTTTAAAAAAAAATGGCGTCAATCAATAACATATTACCGCAGGCTAAGTACGTACGTAGTAATACTATATATATGCATATTACATAATTGATGTTTTACCTAGCAATGTCATTCATTTGACTACCGGTTTGGCCGAGTGGTTACTGCACCTGACTACGGAGCCGAGGGTCACGGGTTCAAATCCCGCAAGGAGCAGATATTTTTGTGACGAAACATTTGTTACCGAATCATGTTATTTGTATCGTTGGTATGCCTGGTCACCATATAACAAGTTATTACTTAGCCTGTAGCCAGAACTATCTCAGATCTGTTCTGTTAAAGTATGAAATAGGATAGGAAGAAATATCGGGCTTGTGAAATAAAAACAGCTTACATACATTTTTGAATGTTTAATTTAATTAATGTTTAAGGCATCAATATAATCACAGAATCGCTTAATCAAAGACTTTAGCAGAGTTTCCCAACAGCTGGGTCTTAAAATGAAAATCTAAAATTAAAATGGTGAAATCCGAGATTGAGTTCTAGTGCAGAAGTTATTTCAGGGGCAATATTATCAGTCATGTAATCTCCAATAATTGCAGAGGAACATAGCAAGCAATGCGCCATATTTGCTAGTCTGAAAATGATAAATACAACTATTTAGACCAATAATGGAGGGCAGCGTACCAATTGCTCAGATGACAGATATCCATTTAGCATGATCATACAAATCTTAGAATGTGCTCAGACAATATTATTAAGGCAAGCAAGCACAGCTGTTTAAAATAGCATAAGTACAAAAGACCGTGTGGCCGTGTGGTTTCTGGCAGAGTTGTAGAAAGAATTTTCCCCTACCTGGAGTGACCTACTCTCATCGTGGATGTCAAATAAGGCGACTAAGGAAATATTGTATTTATTTCCTTCCTGTATTTAGTTCTCCTCAACCCGTTTGGCCTGCGTTAGGAGTGTAGGCCAAATCCTCCGTCTGTCTCCGGCAGATGATAGAGGGTTGTGCTCCTGCAATGCAGACTTAAAATGACGTGATTATGAAGAACTAGAGACATTTGTATGTATGTCTACAGTTATATGGTACTATAACGGAACGACCGTTTCCATTGTTCCGTCTCCGGTAATGGACCGGATGATGTAGGAAACGATAGACGTTTCTGGGCATGCGCTCTTAGGTCCATTACCACTATGGTAATTTAAATTCAGAGATCAAAGAATCTCTAGATGTTTGACATCGCTAAGTCAAAACAGATTGCTTTACGTTCTACTTGACGTCTTTGTGAAAAATTCTGTTGATAATTATTTTCACGGATTCTACTACTAAACTACAAATTAATTGCCTATCTACTTCTCTTCTATAAGAAAAACCGTCCTCGGTAATTTTGTGTATTTATTTTCTCTCGTGCTGGGTTTTGTGAATTATTGGTAAGTCGCTAATCCATTTCTCTTTCTCATTGACAGTACGGTTCTTAGTATATATATACTACGTATATATATTGCTTTACTACGGCTCTACGCCTAAACTGAGGTCCGTGAGAAGACGTCTTTGTATGCGGGGGCACGTTTGTTGTCTAACGACTGGGGAAGGCCGGAGTATACTAAACTCCAAATCCTTGGCCTGCCCGGAGTCTCCTTGACTTCAAACCTTCGGCCTGTGCAGTAGAGGTGCTATCTTGAACACCGCTACACACGAAGGTTACGGGGCGACCTGCTCTACGCCGAAGCTACTGGCGAGCTACGTTCACGTGCGGTCTTGCACTGTGCTAGTCACGTGCGGCCTTACCTAGTGCCTGCCACGGGCGGCATATTCACTACTCACGACACGCTGTTAGGCCACGTAAAATCAATCCCGTCCGCGTCTTCTTTCTACGGCGGTGCTGACCTGAGGGGTGCCTACAGCGAGCAAGACATCGAATCGGGCTCTAGGCCGAAGAGACCTGAGTGTACTAGTTCCCTAATAAAAGCTTTAAAAACTACACTTAAAATCTGTGTAGGCAGGCTTTCTATTTATTTAGGTAGTCCTATATGATTGTGAATTAGGTAGCTGTAATCTAGATATTTAAGTGTTAAGAATCATGTGATTAGGATATTGTGCATTAAAAGCTGTTACTATATAATGAAAGAGTATACTAATATAACCTGCCTTACCCTTAAAAAGTGTTTCTTTACTCGCCTTTGAACTCCCTCTATCTTTTCTCCTCCTTCTGAGCACCTAGCCGGTGAATTCGGTAACAGGGCACTACTGCTTTAATCTGTCCTGTTATAGTACCATTACATTTATTTATTCATAAAAGAGACGGTTTGTGTGTCTCATACATACCTGATCCCACAGAAAATAAAGATGTGTTTTAAACGACGAAATCCGAATCGCAGTAGAGAAATCAGGTCTAATGAACACAGCCAAATCCAATATAACACGCGAAGCAGAAAGAATCAAATAACAAAGTAGGAGTCGTTCTTAAGTCACTAATAAATTCAAAAAGCACTTCGTTTACGGAAAGCTTATGGTAAACACAGAATGACAATTATAATATGTAAATAGTTTGACCTTTAATAGTACCTACGTTTAGAAATCACACGTCGGGATGGTCGATGGTAAGGAGCCACAAACTGTATTTTCGATTAATATGAAAATATTAAACAAAAAGCTCTGTTTATTTATAATTACGTATATGTTTGCAAAAAATTAGACTATATTTTTTTATAATTATTACGAACATTTTGAAATATATAGTTTTATGATTTTAGAATACTTCGTATTAGGTTTCAGAATGAACTCATAATGGCATCGAATTTTATTTTAGGTAATGTCTTAGTCATCACATCAGCTACTTGATAGGATGTACTAATTCTGTCAACTTGAAGTTCTTCATCCATAACAGCTTCTCTGACAAAGAAATGCCTCAATCTTATATGACTATTGTAACGGAAGTTCCTAAGTTAAAAGTTGATAATGAGGCTGCAATCAAATTGGCTCATAACCCTGAGTTCCATAAAAGGACAAATCATACAGTTCAACTTGTAACTAATAAAACAACAGTTTACTATAAACCAATATGTTGTTTTATTCTTCAGTATGACCTTTGTTCTGCCATGGGATTATGTTAATATATGTTTTAGAATGAGGGAAAGTGTTGTGAATATATGAATTCAACTTATATTATTTCCATGCGATATGTCAACTTAGATTCTTTTCTAAGCGTTATCATGGTTACCTATAGTAACAGTGTTAATAAAATACTGAAGAATAAAACAACATATTGGTTTTTAGTAAACTGTTGTTTTATTAGTTACAAGTTGAACTCCATTTGATGTTGCTGTAAATAAGCCCCGTTGATAAACTTCTATTAGGTTATGGTCCACACTAGGGGATTTTTTGTCTCAGTAAAGATGGACAGTTTTATCACAAAGTTGCAAATTGAATTGTTGGAAGGAAAATCCAACTGGGCCAAATGGAAATACAAAGTATTAATTATGCTACGAGGAACAGAAGGAGCAATTGAAGTGATAAAGGAAAACTTGTGAAACCGTTTTTGGATGAAGGAGCAAGTGACGCAAAGGTAGCTAAATTTAATTTAGATCAAGCTAAATATATGAAAGCTGAAAGTAGCGCTTTGCTCATCCTTACTACCAATATGAGCGATGAAGTATTAAAGAAAATTATGCGCTTTACAACTGCTCATGAAATGTTGCAGGAATTACATTGCTTATTTGATGGACAGACTGAAGGTCGGGCTTATTCGTTGTGCATGCAGTTCTTCAGTTATAAGAAAAATCTAGCTGATGATATTGCAACTCATATGTCAAAATTTAAAAAACATTTGGAGTGAATCAAATGTCGAAATGAATAATAGTTGCAATTATAACAAGCTGCCAGAATTATTTTTGATATGCAAAATTCTTGATACTCTGGATGAAAACTATTTTGCTTTCAAATCAAATTGGCTCTTATTAAACAAAAAAGAGAGAACAATTGACAGTTTCACAAGTAATATGTATGCATATGAAAGGTCATTATCAGATAAAGGCGAAACAAGTCAAGAGGCGCTTATCAGTATAGAAAGTGTGCTAAAGTCTAAGGAGAATTATGAAAAGTGGCAAATGTAATTATTGTTCTAATAAAGGCCACAGAGTTAGAAACTGTAAAAAGAGGATTGCCGATGGGAGGCCACCGAAGCCTACTACTTCGACAATTAGATACAACTCAGCAAATGAGGCGCAGAACATAACATTGATGGTGCTTAGTACATTTTCACACAAAATAAAATCAGATACAGTAAATTGGTTTGTCGGTTATGGGGCAACTACTCAAATCACAAATGGAAGTGACGTATTCCAGAATTTTAAGAATTTTGACTCAAACAACACAGTAACAACTGCTGATGGAACAACCATACCTGCAATAGGGAAAGGTTCAGTTGAAGTGAAGTCAAAAGTCAACGGAAAATGGGAAAACATAACACTACATGATGTATGGTACGTACCTTCACTGACAAAGAATCTGTTTTCTAGCTTGGCTGCACAAGATATGGTTCAAAGTAGTGTGTTCACATCAAGAACGAGAAAACGCAAACTAGATATTAATGGTATCACCAGAATCGTTGGGCAGAGAATGTGTCATGGAGGACTGTATAAACTTGATATGAAGACAGTGTATCCAAAACATTCTGTACCGGTAAATGTAGGAGAAGACTCTAGCTTGCTACAGTTATATCATGAGAGGTTTGCTCACCAAAACAAAAATCATGTAAGACAATTAGTAAAGAGAGAAATGGGAATAACATTGAAAAAAGATAATCTTAAATGTGAAGGTTGCATTTATGGAAAATCACACAGATTGAAGTTTGGTATTAGGGAAAGAGCAACAATACCTGGAGAGCTAATCCATGCAGATGTTTGTGGTCCATTTCAATATAGTTTCTCAAAATATCGATACTATGTTCTGTTTAAGGATGACTACTCTTGTTATAGAATGGTTTACTTTATGAGACACAAATCTGAAGGCAAACAAAAACTACAGCAGATGTTAAATGAAGCAAAAACAAAAGGAACATGTCATAAAAACTATACTTAGTGACAATGGTGAAGAGTTAGATAACGTAGCTATCAAAAATATTATGGTGAAGCATGGTATTCAGCATCGACTAACAATGCCGTACACTCCATAACAGAATGGAGCGTGAGAATCGCACGTTAGTTGAAGCTGCTAGGTCCATGATGCATACGAGAGGCGAACTACCACAGGCACTTTGGGCAGAGTTAATTAATACAGCAGCGTACGTATTGAATCGAACAGGCCCAACAAGAGTAGACAATAAGGTTCCATTTGAGCTTTGGCATGGGAAGATGCCAAGAATATCTCACTTAAGAGTAATTGGCAGTGAATGATATGTTCATATACCTAAACCTAAGCGACGAAAGCTAAACAAGAAAGCTGTCAAAGGAAAGCTTATTGGCTACGATAATGACGATGGTTACCGTGTTTGGGATGGTAGAAATACTTTAAGATCAAGAGATATTACTTTTGGGAGTGATATTGAGCTAAAAATTTCTACTAACATAAAAGATCAGAACATTGAACCAGAGGGAGACAGCATGTTTGAAGATGCTGAAAATATGCTTGAAGACAGTCTGAACAGGGAAGAATCTGAGCATGTTCTTGAGGGATAACATAGAAGAACAAACTCCGTCAAAAGATAATATATCAGACAGTCAAGAATTAATCGAAGTTCAAGAGCCAACTTCGTTTGAAAACGAAGATAATTTTGAATTAACTGATCTTGAACATGAAGAGGAGACCATAGAAGGATTACGATACAATTTACGATACAGAAACTGCCTTCAGAGACCAACAAGATTAGAAGATTATGTCCTTACAGTAGATACAGAAGTTTTCCCAAATAATTATGAAGAAGCAATGTACAGGAGTGACAAGAAAAAAATGTTACAAGCTATGCAAATTAACTCATTGAAAGAAAATAAAGTTTGGACTTTACAAGAGTTGCCATCACATAAGAAGACACTGCCATGTAAATGGGTTTTTTATTAAAACAAACCCAGACGGCTCTGTGGACAAATACAAAGCTCGGCTAGTAGTAAAAGGGTTGAAGCAAAGGAAAGGTGTTGATTATAATCAAAATTTTAAAAATTTTAAATTGGCTCATTACCCTGAGTTCCATAAAAGGACAAAGCATATAAGATTGAGGCATTTCTTTGTCAGATAAACTCTATAGCATTTGCCACTTTCATAATTCTTCTAAGACTTTAGCACACTTTCTCTACTGATATGCGCCTCTTGACTTGTTTCGCCTTTATCTGATAATGACCTTTCATATGCACATATATTACTTGTCAAACTGTCCATCTTAAACAAACTCACTACTATCACAGGTCATAGCATAACAAGGTATTTTGTTTTATTCGTAGTTCTTTTACATCTGTTGTCAATGTCAAATTTTGACTACCGGTGCACTTGATTTAATACAGTTAAAACAAACTTCAACCAACTTAAGCCGTGGTTTCTTGTAGTCGTGGTGACGGATCGCTACCATAAATGACTTATTAAAAAAAATCTTTGATTGTTGTCAGATGGAGATTAGTTCGAACTTACTTTGAAAATAGGGCACATCTCATATAATGGTCTGATAAATTGTCTCGTCTATGATCTGATAGAATAAGAAACACATACCGCAGCAGTATTAATAATATCTCCATACTTAACGACTATGGTGGATTTAAGTGGCGGTCAAGATGGACCTCTGGAACATGCATTTTCCAACACAGTATTTATTATTCCTGGAATAGTCGTTCTCTCACTGACAGGTAAGGATTTTATAAATAAAAATTTTGTTTAGTGATATTGAAGGTCTGGGTATATATATACAAACATAAAGAAATAAAAAAAAGTTAATATGGAACAAAGTGACCATCAGTTTGAACCCATATTGTGAAGAAAGAGGATCAGTTCAGCTACAGCCAGGATAGAGTTATAACGGTCTTGACTGATAGTTGTTATTATCTTTACTAATATGATAAAGGTGAAGAGCTTGTGTTTTCAGTTTGAATGTGCTAATGGAAGTACCACTTGGATATAAAAAATTTGTCTAACACTAAATACTTAGCAGAACCAAAAAAGAATTATCTTTTTGTTATTAAAAGAAGTGTAAGTTGTCTTGTAATAAATAAAAAATTTCAAAGCTATAATTTTTATAAAAGAATTAAATTACGAGTGGCTGGAGCCATGGGTAAAAGTCAGTTAAATTATGCAATATATTTGTTAAGTGCTGCAGTTTTAGTTTTCAGTGCATGCCAATTCTAAGTTAAGACAAAATTAGTTTATTGGTGTGAATTTCTACAGCTGCTTCTTGATTATAGTAAGAAAGTAAGCTATAGCCGTAACTATGTTTCGTCTACATGAAAATTGGTTATAGTTATTCCTACGGGAACTTTTCAAGGAAAAAATATAATAGCCTATGGGCAACTGAGAAAAAGAGAGGAAAAGGGAAAGGAAAAACAGACTCACTTTTGCATGTACTATAGATTTAAAAATAATAAGGCAAAAAAAAATCTAGATATAAGGTATACTACTCGGTAAACCTATTTGGTTTTGTAAGAACAAATAATTTCTCACACATTACCCAGTTCTATATATATGACAAATAACATTTCCTTACTTAATTGGTAATGTTCAAAGATTTAATAATTCCTCATGTATAACCCTATTTCTGTACAACAAATAAATTTTTTTTTGTACATTAAAGTATTGTAACATGTTGATGTATGAAGACTAAAGGGTTATTTAGTTGTTTTTTTTATCTTCAGTAGCTTTTTTTATTTATTTGTTGAACAGCAATGTGTAGGTATATAATTGAATAAATATTCCTATTTTACTCACAGCACCATCTGGTACTGAACTAAGTAAAGCTTAAGCCGTTTATGAAATAGCACTTCATACAGTATAGCCACATTCACCTTTACCCCCCCACTATTGATCCACTTGTGTATTATTATATTATTGATTCCCTTTTTTAGTGTTAGTAGCCAAATAATGTGATGTTTGTGTAAAAATCTGTTATTTTTATTATTATTGACTGATCATTAACTACATCATAGTTAAACTTTAACAAAACGGGTACTTGTAAGTTAAAGTTTAACATCAATCTAAAATTTAAATATCAATCTAGCAAAAGTGGTGTGTAAGGACAAAGAACAGAAAAGAAAGATAGATGTGAATTTATGTGTTATACTCAGGTATCTGAGTACCTGTTAATTTTACACAAATCTGAGTTAAGTAAACTTGTGTGGACTTGACCTTTCATTATGTAATGTAAAGAAAACCATAACTAACTTGAAACATGTGGGATATAAAATCCCCAATTTTCTTATTTTGGTTTCCTATTAAATTGTTCAGCTAATAAAAAGGATTGCAAAACCCCTTTCGTAATTTGTTTATCTTTAAGACCAAAAATGTTAAGGAATTGATTTTTTGATGAGTCGTGTATTGGATACCAACCACCTACTCACCGAACCGAAAAAAATATCCTTGATTTCTGTGGTTCAACTGACACCCAACTATTGCCACTAGCTCAATAATGTGGTATTATCAAATATCAATAATGTGTGGATTGCCTTTTTAAGGTTTCATAGTCAACAAGGAAGTCTTGAGACAGGGTGTTTTTTATGTATAATATGTATGTATTTACAAATAAAACTATATATGTATATGTATTTGCATCCATTGCACAAGCTTTACTTAATTTAGGACCAGATGATGCTGTGGGTAATGTCCAAAACTATTTTTTATTATTAATATTATTTATATTTTCGCCATGTCCATCTGATGTCTGTCTGTCTGCAGCTTAGCTCTGAGACTATTAGTATGAGATCGCTGTAATTTGGCATGGATATACATAATCATCAGGCAAACAAAAGCATAATAAAAGAGAAAGAAAATTTAGGGCACCTCCCCTTTAAGTGAAGTTCGGATGATTTTTTCTTGCCTATCCCATAGTTGCATAGGTCCTTCAAAAATACTGCTACTGTGTAAAAACCAAAAAACTGATGAAAGGATATGTATTTACGTGCTGTATCATATATATCATTTAAGCAACACCAGAGATATAGTAGTTTAAGTGTACGGAAGGAGTTAATTCAGGTACTCCTAAATGCTAAATCAGCAGTAGGTAAAAAGTGCCTCTTGTAGACTGCTACTGACTACTGAGTCCGGTTGACCGAACTACTGAAACTTTTAAGTTGCAATAGTTTGGTTGTAACAATGGACCGAACTATTGATACCTTTTTAGTAGCAACAGTCCGGTTAGTTAATAATTTAAACAAAATATATTTACAAACTATTTAATATTAAAAAAAGATCCAGTGGTAATATAACATTTTTTTTAGCAAAATTAACGTTACCTTAAAAAAACAAATGAGTGTCGAAAAACAAATAAATGTCAATTTTTTTTATAATAACCCTTTTTTGGAAACTTTTCTTTATTTTATTTTTTATTATCATCAATTTTTATCACACTTGCTCGTAAACAGTGTCATTACGGGCAGGCAAAATATTAATTGATCACACGGGCTCTTTCTTAGAAAATTTTACTTTACAAAAGTGATAGATTCCATCAAGCTCTTCGTTTCGAACCACAGCTGTCAAACTAAATAGCTATATCTCCGAAGCTATTTATCGTTGACCAGTTGTTTTTTACAGAAGTGATAGATCTCATCAAGATCTTCATTTCGTATGACAGCTGTCAAACTAATTTTAAACGATTAAGACTAACTTTACCGCAAAAAAAATCATTTTTTTACTTATGATTGATGATTACTAAAAAATGATAACAATAAAAAAAAAAAAAATTTAAATAAAAGTTTCCAAAAAAGGGTTTTTATGATAAAAAAAATTGTCATTTATTTGTTTTTCGACACTCATTTGTTTTGTTCAAGATAACGATAATTTTGCTAACATATGTTATATTATCACTGGATCTTTTTTTAATTTAAAATAGTTTGTAAATATATTTTGTTTATATTATTAAGTAACCGGACTGTTGCTACTAAAAAGGTATCAATAGTTCGGTTCTTTGTCACAACCGAACCATTGCAACTAAAAAGTTTCAGTAGTTCGGTCAACCGGACTAACAACCGGACTACTGCTACAAGAGAAAAAAGTGCGACATGCAAATGGTAATGCAAATATTTTTTTGTGTTTTAACTTGCTATTTATATACATATTTGGATAGATGTTGTGTACTTGCTGGCTTGATTCCTGCATGGCTGATTGGTGACAGGTGTATGTCTGGGAGTATCGTGTCACTTTTTCTCCCCTTAGGCTAGTTTCCGAAGAAATAGTAGTTTAAATGATGTGCATTTGTTGCCAGGCTGTTGTGTGGGAGCTGGGCCACTTTCGATTGTGCGTTGTCTGTTTGAATGTGTGTGTGCATATATGTATGTATGAGTGTTTGTGTCATGCACCTGCTCGCGATCGGAGCCCTGCCGCCGAACGACAATTACATCAGATAGGACCAATCCAAGTTAATTCACGTATAGTTTTATTTTATATATCTTTTATATGTATTTGTAAATTTTCATA
This sequence comes from Apoda limacodes, assembly GCA_946406115.1. Lineage (NCBI taxonomy): Eukaryota > Metazoa > Arthropoda > Insecta > Lepidoptera > Limacodidae > Apoda > Apoda limacodes. Next base: position 49,644,456 of record OX291540.1, read on the forward strand.
TATGTATTAATATATGTCTGTGTGTTTATATATTAATATGTGCATGTATGAGTGTATATATATATATGTATATGTACGTCTGCTGTGTAATGATATATGAATATATTTTTCTTGGGAGTTACTTTAAATCCCGTCACAGAATTATTGTAGACTTTTAACATATTATATGGTGCCCTTTGCAAAGTGTAAAACAATAGGCAATTGAAATATTACCTTTTTTTTTTTCTATGAAATCATGTTTATTAAGTGTTTCAATACTAAACATGTATTTATTAATTGATTTACTAATCACAAATGTTTCGTTTGTGATTTTAGACACCCATTTGAATAAAAAGATTTTGAATTTTGACTGAGAAAACTGTAAACATTAAGTGTAAGTTACACATACGTATCAACTTATGTTTATTATACATTTGTATGAATTTACAAAAGAAATGTGTGAGACTTAAATACTATACATCCATACTTATTTATTTAATATCAATTATTATATAAAACACTTGTATCGATGAAGATGCGGCGCAAGTGAAAAGAATTTTCAGATTTTAGTGTTGTTTATGTGTGCCGTTTATTGTTTAATTTTAATTGATAGTTAGAATTAAACGAAGATCGGCCAAGTGCGTGTCAAACACACATTAACTTAGGGTTCCGTAGCAAGCAAATAGTACTTTTTTTATAAGTCGTAGTTTCCTAACTTAGTTTAACGTATTTGTTATTATTCAGCTATGTATGTATTTGTTGCTGCTCACAACCATGTAGCTATAAATGCTTTAAAATTGACACATAATACGCTTACTGAGACATATTTAAACAAAGTCGCATTAGTTATATATTTTGCTTTTGCAACATTCAAGCTCATTTTGCAGGCGGAAAATTAAAGTTAATGGAGTTTACACCTAAAGAATCGCTTTTCATTTAGTATAGTCCTCGGTTCAATACTTTTTTCAAATTTTATTCGCAGTAAAATACTATTTTGAGTTTTAAGCAACACTTTTTTAGGTAAATTCTTGCTTGCTTGCTTGCAAGATTTGAACTACTTCCAATTCACTTGTAAGTGATTTCAAGTTTAATGTGTTAAAAAGTGCAATGACGAGTAAAAGCAACCAGTTAGTCACATAGACGATAATATTTCCTAGACAACTCACTTATTTAAAAAACAATGTAGGTAATAACAAAATCTTGACTTTACCCTGTATTTTTATTTTATGCACGCAAACAAAAAAAAAAACAGTAATAATAGGTAGGTATGTGAATAATTAAAAGCTATTCAACTATTACAAATTGTCTCATTATTAACTTGAATACTCTCATATTATATGCTCTTAAAATTGCTGCTCGCTTATGCCGTGCACCATTCGATAACATTACGTGGATCGCCACGTTACAGAAACATTTATATCAAAGTGATAAGTTGAGTGCAGACGTTACTCTATTCGTTGACCTGGAAAGTGATAAAACTTGAAATAAGAACTATTTTGGTGATTGGTATTATTTTATAATTTGTATTTTTTGGGATTAAATTATTGTGATTGATTGATTGAATTGATTCGTGTGTCAGCGGCTTTATACATAGATCTGCGTATCTAGCATATGCGAAGTAACTTTTTCAACTTTTTCTTTTATTATTTTATCAAATCTACATGTTTAATAAGAATAAGAATTCCTAAAAAGTAGCATCTATTTAGTTCTTTAGACGTTTTTAAAATATAACAATAGTGAACTACTACTAACATTTATAGCAATTCTTGCAAACTTATAAGATTATGTCACGTTATCCGCAAAGTACGTTCAGAACCGGTCCTAAGAACTCATGTGTCATTAACATCTAAAATATCAAAACTGGAATTTTTATCGTAGGTAACTTTATGTAATATGATCTGTTTGCCTGCTGAATTTGATGCCTACTTATTGGGTAGTATATACTATATTTTTTTTTTTTATTCAGTAATTTAATTGTTACTCTATATATCTAAGATCGGTAGTAATAATGTTCAAACTAAATTATACCTATGTATATTTCATATTATATATTGTGCGCATAGTTTTTGAGTTACCACGTGGTGCTTAGTCCACTTAATTATAAAAAATTGAAAATGCGAATGGCAAGCAACAATTTTAAGTTTTTATTACTTGATCTTAGGTTTTAAGTTTTTATTATTATGAATATTACAATTTTTTGCCTTAAAAGTATTAAGTTAATCCAGAGATAATGTTAGACACGTGTTTAACATTCGCCGTAGTTACACCTTTAATTCACCAAGCGGCGCTTCTTTCTTGAAATCAAAAAGTATTGGATATTACTTAATGGAATGGGATATCGTTAAATACGAAATTTAATAACATTGTGAGGTTTATAAATAGATTTTAAATAAGGCCCTAATTTCGAAATATTCAGTTTCAAAGTGGCCAATTTTGGTTTGGTTTGTGTTAGTTCAGATATCATCCTGTATGAATTATTTGCAAAATATAGAATACATGGTGACAGTTTTTTTTTTTAAATAACAAGTACATATTCTTTGCACGATATGGATCACTTCTTTGCGAATTAACAATGCTAGTTCCTTATTATTTTTCTTTATTTGTTGTTTTGTCGCTATGCAATCTATGTATGAAGCACAGCCATCTGTAATCTAGGTATGACCTGAGTACTAAAGATTTATTTCGCATTCGCCAGTGTAGTTAATTATGGGCAAAATTTTCGTTTTTTTAAAGTTTTTGACCGGTCTAAAGTCAAACTTAAACTATATTACTTTGACTTTGCAAACTTAACCTACTTGAAAAAAATGTAGGTGCCTCTTTTATGTAGGTAGGTAACCTCTAAATATATTTTATTATAATCTAAATATTAATTATTATGTTGAAGATTTGCATAAAAGTATCCATCATCAGACGGGCCATATAGTGGCTTTTCACCTTAGATGTATGAAAAATAAAGTGCCCGATCGAATATTAGCTAACAATAAATAAATAGTAGCGTAAAATAACGAAACTTATTGTTAAAATTGATCCTTTGAAATGTAATATTTTGACCCTTTTAATGGATGATTGCGAAATACATCTTTAACATCCTAGCTGCATTCTTTATACCTAAATAGTGTATAGTACCTAAACCAACATGGCGGATCTACCACCCGAAACGGAAAATCTTGAGGAAGTGGAAGAGTTGCTGAAATCTGAAAGTCCGTCTCGTCAAAAACTCATCGATATGTTAGAGACAGCGGACGTAAGCGATGAGATGAAAGAAAACCTAAAGGGCATGCTGACGGGAAATGTGCCCAAACTTTTTGGGGGCTACGGCAGTGGAACATTTTTAGCTCTTGTATTCGTATCCATCATATTTTCTATCATACGTAAGTTAGCGTATACTATAATATATCTTCTTTTAACACATGCAAATACCAAGGTGATGTTTGAATCCTTTCTGTCTGTATGTTTGTGCCATCGTATTGTATCGTAGTTTATAATAATGATCGCTATTCACAACTCTATGTTGCTTCGTCTTTTATTTCAAAGGATTAGGTACTTAGCTCATTTTTAAACCAAAAACGAACATGTCACCTACTTTAAAATGGATGGATGGAGAAAAGTTTAAAAAAAAAATTACAAATAAGAAGCTCTTAAAGTAGCAAAAAATAATATTTAGTATACTGTCAAAAATAAGTTAATTTGAAGCATGTGGCATAGTCCATAGACCACCGCGCTGGCCCTGTGTGAATTGATGGACGTTGGTTGAGCTATTGGCCACTCGACTGTCATAGTCTCAAAACCGCCCATAAGGCAACTGACTTGGCTTAACGACTGCTGTCGTATGACAAGCTAAGACCGACGGCATAACGTGTCCTCTGAATCACGAAGGAGATTAGAAAAATGTGCCATCCAATGTACACACATCTGGGTACTGACCACGTCCGATGTGCTTATCTTCGCTTATCGTTTCTGAGTAACGAATGAGACTGTTATTTTTATACTATATACTACCTTAAAAAATTATAATCTCTCTTTAGATAAATCATAATGTCAGCATTCGCCGTGTCCAAGCATATTATAACAACCACCTAGTGAAGTGTTACGTAATAAGTGAACACTTTCTTAGGTGGGAGACGTTGGCCGGTACACTGCGTGTCTAAAGCTTTAGATAACGGATCGACAACATTACGTATTCCGATAACAATTGGTGGCTATTGCTTGCAGCATTCTATTTAAAGCCCCATTTTCCTTTCCTAGACCACGGTTGATTTTGCCGCTCGGCCCCTCTTAATTGCCCCATTTTCCTTACCTAAAAATCAGTTTACTGCGTCACCCCAACCCAATTTTAAGCAACGCCTTGCTGCGTGCTTTATACCAACGAATTAACACTACAAAATTTTGTAGGCATATTTTACAAATAAATATTGCCTAGCCTGCCTTGCCAGTTTAGTTTCAAGTTAATAAACACATTTTTTTCATGTATGAAGCACGTCGCGGATTGTTTTCTCTGAATAGGTTTACTTTTCTAAATATCGGTTGACTCAACTGTGCTCCTGCTCGCTTTTAAAAGTCTCATTATTCGTTATATATAACGTTGCGTCAGTTGACTGTCCCACTATCGACCCCATAGTGGGTGTTTATAGTTTTATTTTGCAAATCATGATGGAAAATCCATTAAAAAGGGCTCAAATTTGCAGGTCATCATATTCAAAACCTAATAGTAATAATTTTACTTGTCTATTTACTTATCTATTATCTAGGTCTATTATTTATGCGTCACCCAGTATCTATATATCATTTTTTTTAAACTGTACAAAATGAAGAAAGAGACAACACGAAATTCACTCAAACTTTTCATTCGTACTTTATTTAATCAGCTGAAAAGCCATTGCGATTAGTCGCTACCTGTTGTAACGATACACGTAATTGAGATACACGGCTTGTTTTCGTATTGGTAACCGATAAATCAGTGTCCTTCGATAAATGTAATTAGTTCAGCAGTTTATCTAAAGGTGTCGACTATTTTGTCAAGCGGTGAGTTTACATAATTGTAAAATATATTGGAATTTGTTATTACAAATAGATTTACGCAAATATGGTTTTAAATTTTTGTTCATTAATAATTTCTTTGTTCACTTTATTTTCGGGATTCGTACCTTATTGATTTTTACTGATTTTTCTCTTCCACTTCTTTGTTTGTTTTATTCTTCAAGAGTTTTATATTAGGCACCTAAGTTATAAGCATACAACGATCAACTTTAGAATAATTAAAATATACTCTATACATATTATAATATAAAATCGATAAAGAAATAAACTCATTAAAATTATTGAACATAGATTACAGAAATGCGATTTGCGAGTCATATCAAACTTTTCACTATCAAATTATTTCTTTCTTTTTTGTAAATAATGTTTGTAGAATTAAAAGGCACTTAACGTCAACCACTTTATGTTCCCTCCTGAAACAGAAAATGGACGACTTGATAGGCGAAGAGCCCGTCAATATTGCGGATCTCGGCAACATTATCAAAAACATAGACGTAATGACTTTAGTCAAGAAATTCGTCGATAGGATGCCGGAAAGTGAACAAAACGATGAATTGAGAGCCAAATTTCAAGAAGCTTTAAGCAATTACGAAGCTATGAATGACGAAGAAAAGTTTGAGTTTTCATCAAAGATCAAAGAACAGCTTGCAGAAAAAATTTCATTCAAGCTGGACGACAGCTCGCTCGACTTGAGTGGCTTGCAGCAAGCTATAAATGATGCAATAATGTATAAGATTTGGATGGTTGCAGCTATTGTAATTGTAGTTGTATTTTTACTTGGTATGTACTTGTTTATATTAAGAAAGGACACTGATCTATCGATACTATTTTTTACACTCTGTTAGACCCTGATTACTTAATAACTTTAAATTAGTTGCAATTTTGGACATGGATAGATTGTTCAGTTTGGCTATTTTTCATGCCGGAGGCAGGAATCTTGCTCCTTGAACTGAATTGAAATCCTTGTTACTAAATTGATTCTTATTTGTATATTTTTTAGAAAAAAACGGTCTATTTTCATAACTTAGTGACGTGTTTAGTTATTAGTTGGCCACACAGAGTAGGTATGTACAAAATCAGGGCAAAAGTTGACTTTGTTGTCGAACTATCTAGCCTAATTAATCACTGGACACTGTAAATAATGTCTAGCTAATTACTTTGGCTTTAATAAACATTACATATTCTATATCAAAATGACTAGCATGCCAAGTATAGCCGAGAGGGTATTATATTAACTAATTAAATGAAACAACTTTACTATTCAGTTTTAAATTTTGTGAAACCACTTGGTTCTCCACAAATAAGACAATTTCTATAAAAAAGTAAAGCTTAAAAGCATTTTAAATAAATTTTGTTTATTTTAGAAGTACATTTGGGTTACCTTCACAAACTAATCTTTTCAGTTTATATTTATATTATAAATACATCCCCAACTTCCCTCGTTTTCATGCAGTTTTGTTCCGCAATTATATAATTTTCTCATACAAACGTTTACTCTCATCAGTCTTGAAGGGAAAAATACGAATTAGTACATTACTGTCATGCGCTGCAATGACTGTATTTATGGCAGCACTGAAGATGGCCGAAAGCGCGGCCAGCATTGCGTGTCAGTCTCGGCCTTAGTCTAACTTGTCCTTTAAGGGCTGCAATGATGACCAATGTTGAAGGCCGAAGGCAAAATCAAGCTGAGCTCGAGGCCATCATAGCACACTCATTGCATGTTTAAATGCGAGTAATTTAAACATAACCAGCATAGGCTGCGTCGCACCAATTAACTATGAAGTTAATCAATTGGCAAAAATGAGAGATTGTATGGAAATTTCTTTTGTCAGCTACTTTTAAAGTTAACCAGGTAATGATTTGCTGAACTTTGACATACAATCTCCCATTTTTGACGGCTGGTTATAACGTCAAAGTTAGTGGGTGCAACCCAGTCTTAGAAGGTCGACTTTGGACAAACAAGATTGTCAAAATAATGATTACATTACAAGCAATTTTGAGTTAAACTCTTTTTCCACTTGACTATTTTTTTTTTTCATTACAAACAACTTTGCTGGCGCCTATAAAAAAAACTCGACAATAATGTATTTTCAATAGCCACCAGCAATGAAATTTTCTACAACTTTGCTGGCGCTTATTCGAGTAGAGTAGAAAGGTCGACATTGCACCAAGAAGGTTTTTCAAATAATTATCACATTTTAAGTATTTTTAACTAAGAACTTCATAATGGAAGCCAAACTTGTACATCGAGACAAAAAATCTGATGAAAAAGGGAAAAAGATTATGTAGATATATGCCAAATTTGAAGATCCAGGTTTATGCACTCAAAGTTGAAATGCCGGCCATGGAAAATGGGACAATATATATAAAACTTTTTAATAAATAAGTAAGGTATTTATTTACAAAGTCAATCTTACTGTATTTGAATCCAATTGCTGACGTTGTAGCGTTAAATAAAACTAAAAATAACATATATAAAATAATACTTAAACAGATAGTGGCGTGAAATATATGTCTAAAATGATCTTATCTTAAATACTGAATGGATAACGATAACTTTATTGTTGGTTTGATTACAACAGGTATCTATCTATATACCTGATACAACTATCAAGCAAAAATATTTTATGAAAGAATGGTTTACAAAAATAGGTAACAGTGGAGGATTTGTTTTTAACTCACTTCAAAAAAAGACGAGGCTGTATGTTCGACGGGTATATTTTTTTTATGTATGTCTACCGATTTCTCCGTCAATTGTGATCCGATTTCAATAGTTCTTTATTTATTTTAAAGAGTATGCTCCTGAGAAGGTCCCACATTAATTAAGTGGATTTATAACTTAAACTTTTGAAGAAAAAAATTATTGATGTCAATTTGGAACTGGTGAAACACGCCTTTTGATGATTGTATAAAATTTTGTTACAAATATAGATGTTTTTAGTGTACGTGAAAAAAAAATTCGTCACTCTAAAAAAAAAAAAAAAAATTTTTAAACAAAAAAAAAACGGCTCCAAAAAGATGCACCACAAAAGGTAAAAATTATTACTTATTGCCAAAAACCTGATCTGTATTACAGTTCGAAGTTGGTTTCGATGTACCTAACAGTTTATAACACACTTCACTTGCATGACACCAACTTCAAACGCCTGTTTTTTTTTGTTAAAAAGTTTTGTTTATTATAGCGACTTAATACATTGCCTGGCTCCCTTCCCAAAAAATATACATAATATATACTAACATTACTAACCTACTAAATACTAAATTCACCACCGTCACGCAACACTGATTACTAACATTATGTATATGTATAGGCATATTACTTTATATCTATACTTTATATTTATAGACGACATTAAATCATAAATATCTCGCCTTGTTGATATAAATAAAATATCAGTTAATTAAATAGTATGTAACCTGAACGTAATAATTTAAAATTGATGATTTTGTGGCAAAACAATTAAAGGATAGGTCTATATGCTGATGCCAAAGAACAGCAATTTAATTTTTTTTCTCCGCGACTAATTATTATCTTGAAATCCGGATTTAAAAAACTTTTTTTTCATACCTTTTATAGAGTGTGCAAGAGCGGCACGCAAAATTGCAGAGATAACGGGTGGTCACTTTTCTCGGAAACTACGACAAGGATCTGGCTGAAATTTCAACAATGTAAAGTCTTAAAAACTTCAAAACGTAACTTAAAAAAAAAACACTAAAAATTACCTTTTTTGGCTGATTTTTACCCCAATCTAGGATATGACCTAGGTTGGTCTCCGAGGTTTAATGCCTGTAAGAAGCCCAAACAAACATGTGTGCCTTAACAAAAGTTTTTTAATCTAAAGTTCTTTTTTGCAATGATGCGAATATTATATTCATATATTATACATCTATATCTCCGTAATTTTTTCGAATTTTTCATTTTTAGGACGAGACTATCAAGCTATTAGTAATCTAAATGTAAAAAAAAAATCTTTTTCTTTTTCAGCTTACACTATACCATATAAGTTTCATTATATTTCAAGTTGCAGGTTTTAAGATTCAGAATAGTACCTATAGCTATAATACTCGTAGATAAGTTATTCGAAAATTCTCATGGTAATATATCGAAGCAATGTTTACCTCTACACAGGATTACCTCAGATAGATGTTCCACATCAATAAGCGGTTTAAGTAATGTTATTTATTTGAAATATTCCCTTCCCTAGAATTAGGTCCTTATAGTCTAAGATCCCGCTGCAGGATTGGTGTACTCGTCTACTTTTGTTTAAAACCAATTTTTTATGTTTATTTATAATTAAGAGAATATATATTTACTAGGGTGCCTATCAAAATTTGGCCGCCATTATTTTTTATTAAATCATTTTTAATTAATTTTTGGTAAAAAATTTCGTTTATTTATTTTTGAAATAAAATAACGTCTACATCACGGTAATTAATATGAAGATTCTAAAAAATCACGGTTGCCGTTGCGCACCTGGCCGCACCTCTTTGCAGCCAGGTGTAAACAGGTATGATTTCGATAAATTTATACGTTTATAACCTATTTTAATTAATTATATGTCAAATTGAAGTTAATTTTTTTCTATTAATTATCCTATAAAGTTGCTTAATTAAATCTGGCAGCAAATAAGGGCTACTGGCTGTTAAAGATAATAAATATTTAAGGTAGAGTGAAAGAGAGTTCGCGCGTAACATCATTTGTCAGACGAGGACAGCGATTGCCGGCTGTGCGACGCTTTTAAGGCATGGCGCATGCGTCGAATGTTAGTGTTCTCAACTGAACAGATGCAGCATTTTTTTTCTAACATAAAAACCACGCTGTTTTGGAGTTCGTAATAAACAACGTTTTATATTTACATTGTTATTTTATTTGTGCATCTAAAAATTATTATATTAATTAACGTAAAATAAAATTGATAAAGATGAAGTCGTGTTTTTTGTGTAACGAAAAAAGCAATGTACTCGACTTTAATAATGTATCATTCGAAAAGTGCTCGCTAATGTTATTGTTTCGTCGTAAAAAAAAATATAAATATCATGACCTTTTATTTATTAAATATAATATAGTAAAAATTAGTTGATGGTACTACGTTTTTCGATAAAAATAAATATTAATAATTTTTTTTAGTTTATTATTTTTATTTCATCGTTGATTTTTGAAAACATTTTTACATTTTGAAAAAAGGACATTAATCAATTTTTTAAATAAATAATAAGGCTGCAAAGAGGTGCGGCCAGGTGCGCAACGGCAACCGTGATTTTTTAGAATCTTCATATTAATTACCGTGATGTAGACGTTATTTTATTTAAAAAATAAATAAACGAAATTTTTTACCAAAAATCAATCAAAAATAATTTAATTAAAAATAATGGCGGCCAAATTTTGATAGGCACCCTAGTAAATATATATTCTCTTAATTATAAATAAACATAAAAATTTGATTTTGAACAAAAAGTCGATGAGCACACCAATCCTGCAGCGGGATCTCGTACTATTATGATTTATCCTCGTGGATTTTGGAATACCTGTGTGTTCTTTTTGGACATGAAGACATGTTTAATTACTGTTGCAATATTTATTTAAATCTATTATTTAAATTACTAATGAGCCTTAATAACATTAGTTTTTCAAAATTTTCAGTATTCTTCGGCTACAAATTATACAAATCTATAAAGGATAAGGAGGTGAAGAGGGAAGAGAAGAAAAAAGCCAAGCAAATGAAGAAGAAAAAGTGACATTTTAAAGTTAAACAATCTACGAGTAATAACCAAAACACTAGGGCAGCAGCACACTGACTGATTTGTTAATCTAGATTTAAAAATATAAGTACATTTTTAAAAGTCGTATTATATTATTTGGAATTTAGTTTAAGCAAACAGAGACTTACAAGTATAAAAAGTAACCTCATTAGTTCTCATTCTAAACAACTATTTGTACTCTATTTCAAATAGCATGTTGCGGGACATACGAGAGATTTTACTAAATTTCTGCCTTGTTTTAAAGATATATAAATATCTATACTATTTATGATTTATACATTAATATAAACAATTTATATTCTATTTTCTAAAACAAAATGCCACGCACCATGCTATGAAAAATGGAATTTAGTCCATTCTACACTGGCTTACTTTGTAACAAAGTACCTATTGTGTGTATGGGTATGAAAAGAAGGCTAAATTTGATCATTAACTATGCAGACATAAATTATTTACACAATGTCACGTAGGTACATTATGATGACAGTTATATGTCAATTCGTAATCTGTATTTTTTTATTAAAATCAGATCTTGAGATTACATTCTCAGTTTAGTTTCATTCGTTTTAAAATATATTTTTTCACATTTTTTGAAGCTAATGCACGTATATACATTTTTAATAAGAATTTACAAAGTCCATCACCAAATTAGTGTAACATATTATTAAACGCTGTAATTTTTTTTAATTCAGTTTAATAACGGTAAATAATAAACAAAATAACCTGAATAGCTAATAAACTTTGCACAAGGTAATGTATTATATATTTTTTCAGTCTTCCAAGTGCTATGCTTTCTCTGGAAAAGTTACACAAACAAATTATGCTTTTATACAACTTTGCTTTATTCTGCCCAGTAAGTGGCACAAATCCAAATTAAAGTGAAGAAATATTGACAAATTATTGAATTTTAGGTGAAAAATAATGGAAGTTAGTTTAGCACAATCCACTAACCAGATTGGTGTAAAAAATTTTTTACTTTCGCTGTGCAACAGAGCAACTCGCATAGCTAAGCGAAAATGACCTAAAAGACCTCTAAAAAAGGGACTGACAAGAAATGACTGAATATTATGACATGTAAAAATAAACGCTATTTTTTTTAACTGTTTAAAAATATTTAATTACATTGACGTGTAATGCTGTCCTAAATTAATAACATGCTTGCCCGGAGCTATCTTTGGTTATATGATTATTTATTAATGTCGTTAATAAGCTAGTTGAAAACTATTTTTTAAGTTTCGTACACTATTTTAAAACTAAAATATAATACCTACCCGGAAAATTATTTAACTATGTAATGTTTAAAGTCGCTTTATATATCCCAGAATCACTACTTAATCCCGTTTTTTAAATACAGTAAGTATGTCACTAATATATAGTTGTACCTATGTTTACTTTTTTAATAATCCAACGAGACCATAATTTTTTTAAGTAATGTAATACAACTGATGTCGTCTGCATTTTTTTTAGGTAATGTATAAATAATTACTTAAATAAAATTCAAATTTGCAAATCGAATTGTTGTACTTCAATTTGTAAAATTCCTAAATGCGCATGTAAATGTTCAGTCAAATACATTGTAAAAATAAGTTTATTCATTTCTGTTATTTTTTTGAAATCCGTTAACACTTATTAGTATACGGAGCACAATTCAATTAACTACCTACCTTTTTTGAAATTTGTAATATTAAGAGTAATTCATTCCATTTCTTGAACTCAAGGTACTTTTTTGTTTTAAAATATATGTTTATTTTTAAAACAGTTGTTTTATTTAAAAAAAGAAGTAAAGGAGGATGGGCGAAATGTATGGAAGCTTTTACACAAAAACAACTGCAACCAATAAAAATAATTTATACACTATTTCAACGGTCTAATTATGTAGAACAACAAATCTGTCGAAACGAAAATCGGCCGAAACGACAAAAACTAGCACAAAATATGGAATAATCAAACGGCCATCGCTGCAGCGCTGAAATTCTAAAGTGCCAACTTAGTGTCACGCAGTGCCAGCGGAAGCACATGAAAGGATCATTCTCGATACTTGTTTGGACTAGGTTTTAGGTCTTTTGTGGCACATATCATATGTTATGAGACTGTAGAAATAGAACAAAACTAGTCTGAAACTATAAAAAATTAGAAAAAGGAGTGTATAGGGAATATGATTTAAGATTCACCTTCTGGTGCAAATGGTTTAATACCTACATATTTTAGAATAAAGATTTACATACTCGTAATAATCATCTTTGCTACAGAAAACTATATGTCAATAAATGAAAGAAGTATCAACTGGTAGGTACTTTTATGTTTTTATGAAGTTGTGCAGTCAAAATAATTGAACTCTATTCTAACTTTTAAAAACAATGCAAGAGCGCTCAATGACCACAATTATTTTATACTAGGACAGGATGGTACTGTCCTTTCAAAATTCGTTATTTTTCCTAGTGCAGAATGGCTATTATATCTGTCTATATATATATCTGTGTTAGCGAAACAGAAATAAACTGTGTTATTTGGAGGCTTACCATTTTTGTGTTTCAGCAGTGAAAGATTTGTATGGAGATTGGTCTTGGGGTTACAGTAGCGATAAAGCATGCTTGACAGTGCTATGCGGTTCGCGGCAGCGGTTACGGTAGTCACGGTGAGGCAGGACCGGGCGCTTGCCCCACCCTGGCTGGTTCATACAACCTCTTGTGGTCAATACTCGACTAACGAAAACTTTAAAAATTCTTATTTAAACATAAGTATATTTAAAATACACTGACCCAAAAAAAAAATCGAAGAATTGAACCAGTGAAAGTATCTGATAATCTTTCACCAAATCACCCTCTTTTCTCCTATCAGCTCCATCATCACACCCTGATCACCATCTATCTATAATCTTTTCATTAAGACTATTCTAATGAGCCCAAATTATACCTCTGCTGTAAGTTGGTAACGAGTTAGGTATCCTGCACGTTCTAGGTGCTGCTGCAGCAGCAGGTCAATGTCAATGTAGTAACAGGAAGGATACCAAATTCCAAATCAATCGCAGCTCTGATAGTTGCTCATATCCCTTCATCACCTTAAAAAGAGCTGATGATCATCAGATGATTTATAGCTAATAACAATAACACTCTCGATAAAGTCACCTTTCTTATAAGTCGAAATCGATTCTTCCGTTTCAGCGCTACGATGCCACAGACAGACAAAACACGATAAACCTTTAACACCCCTCTGTTTTCGTCGTAGGTTAATAAATAAATAGTTTACGAAGTATTCAAATTATTAAAGAATGTTTGGAGCACACTAAACCAAGGTTTTCTCCAAGGACTACAGTATGGAGTTCTTCAAGAAAGAAGTTATTAGATTTCTGAAGGGTCGGCAACGCGCGAGTGATACCCCTGGTGTTGCAAGCGTCCATAGGCTACGGTGACTGTTACCATCAGCCGTAAGCTTGTTTGCCACCTTAGTGGTATAATAAAAAAAACTTAATCTTATCCTGTCATTTAGTGTTACACGCCCACATACAATTCTCAGCGCTCTCCTTTCCACAGTGTTAATTCTATTATGCTTTTATTGCTATACTTAAAACATTATCAAATAAAACCTGACTAACAACTTTATTCATTTCCCTTTATCCTAGACATATTTCCGCTGTCGTTGGCCGGATCACATAGTTATCAACATGGACGGGGTACTTATTTGCCCTTAAACTAAATTCCTTCTGTTTCAAAGCCAGGAAGCTCAAAAACAAATATCTCTGTAAAAGCTTAAATAATCTATGGATAATGGAATGTGTTCTGAGCTTTGAGTGGTTAAATGGTTAGACCATTGTTCTGAGGAATTGTTCGGAATAATTCCCACGGCTTCTTACTACCATCGCACCGCTCGCCATCGTCAGGTAATTCATCCTCACTCCTTAGAACCTAAATGGTCACGTACAGTTCGGTTTCAGAGGAACTTCTTCTTGCGAACGCTTAGGTTGTGAAATGAGCTGCCTGCCAATTAGAAGAGGGAAAGAACAAATTATTTTACATAATGGAAATAAATATAAGAGGCATTCAGAGTACAAAAATCGGCCAAGTGCAAGTCGAACTCGCGCACAAAGGGTTCCGTACCATTATATATAGAAACGGCAAAAAAATCACGTTTGTTGTATGGAATCCCTCGTAAATATTTGATTTATTTTAATTATTTTTAAAGTGACTATATAACTAAATATTCTGTGAATATTTTAAGAGCCTACCTGTTGCCGTTATCAATGTCGAGCAAAAAATGAGTTATTCCCACTAGTACACCCAATTAGTTCAACCGTTGAACTAATGGGATTTTTTTTTTGCAGTAGTTCAACTATGTAATTTTTATTTTAAGAGTTGAACTACTGGGACAATCTAGTTGAACTAGATCACAGGAACTGATTCAGTTAATTTAAAAGATGAAATTTACATATTTGTACTTTATATATTTGGTAAAAATATTGAGCGTGTTTGACAAACGTCACAGAACCAATATTGTTGTGAAATCGTGGCATTCAAAAGTTTATAAGAATTTGAAATAACCTGTGACGCTCATACGTCTATCAAAAACATTAAAAAGCGAGGCGACGCGACGAGAGGTGTCCGTAGAAACTTCAAGCCAACTAACGAACAAAAGAAGTTAACGATACATAAAAATAGACGACAACATAAGAGGTATTCAAGTACAACTTGTAAAAAATTATTAGAGCTCGTCGTGATATCGTCATAAGATCTAACGCTTTTGTAAAGAAACTACTAGACTGCAAGCAATAGTTACGGAGATATAGCCTATTATTGACAGCTGGCATCTGAAATAAAGACCTTGATGAGACTTATAATTTCTGTGCAGAAATTTCTAGCCTACGATCAATAGTTACGGAGATAAAGCCCTTTTTAGTTTGACAGCTGTCATCTTAAATAAAGCTCTTGATTAGATCAATGTTTTCTGTAAGGAAACTACTAGCATACGATCAATAGTTACGAAGATATAGCCCTTTCTAGTTTGACAGCTGTCATCTGAAATAAAGCTCTTGATAAGATCTATCATTTCTGTGAAGAAACTACTAGCCTACCATCTATAGTTATGGAGATATAGTCCTTTATAGTTTGTAAGCTGTCATCTGAAATAAAGCTCTAGGTGAAATCTATCATTTCTGTAATGAAACTACTAGCCTACGATCAATAATTACAGGGATATAGTCCTTTATAATTTGACAGCTGTCATCTGAAATAAAGCTCTTGATAAGATCTATCGTTTCTGTGAAGAAGCTACTAGCCTACCATCTATAGTTACGGAGATATAGTCCTTTATAGTTTGACAGCTGTCATCTGAAATAAATCTCTTGACGAGATCTATTATTTCCGTAAAGAAACTACTTACCTACAATCAATAGTAACGGAGATATAGTCCTTTATAATTTGACAGCTGTCATCCAAAATAGTACTTTTTTTGGTATTGCATTTTAAATATTTTAGTTTTTTTCAATAAAATGACATTTTTTTTTATAAAATGACATTGTATTATGACTTTAATAAACAATTCTTGTGGTACTAGGTAACTGACCAATGAGGTTTTAATGATTTTCGTTTTTAAATAAACAGGTGTTTAATTTTTTTGTTTTATTTCAGCAAAAATTTATGAATTGTTAACGTAAATAAATAAGATTAAGTACAAATATATAAATTTCATCTTTTAAATCAACTGAGTCAGCTCCTGTGATAAGTTCAACTAGATTGTCCCAGTAGTTCGTCTTAAAAAAAATTATACATAGTTGAACTACTGCAACAAAAAATTCCCATTAGTTCAACGGCAGAACTAATTGGGTGTACTAGTGGGAATGACCCCAAAAAATCACGTTTGTTGTATGGGAGCAGCCTCAAATATTTATTTTATTCTGTTTTTTAGTACTTGTTACAGCGGCAACAGAAATACATCTTCTGTGAAAATTTCAACTGTCTATCACGGTTCATGAGATACAGCCTGGTGACAGACGGACGGACGGACGGATAGCGGAGTCTTAGTAATAGGGTTCCGCTAATTACCCTTTGGGTACGGAACCCTAAAAATATTGAGGCGGTGCAATAAAAAAAAGGAGTCTGTCCTGGAAGTATGTTTGGCAAGGTTTGGCATTGCTTGGCAAGGTTTGAGGATTTGGGAATAATGGTAATTTCTTCTAATTCGAAATGGGAAAAGTGGGACCTCCTGATTGGTACGCGCTTAGCTAGAACCTCTGCCCCTCAGAACGCAAGGCTACCAACGAAACCACTAGTTCACCACATAGTGAGTTATGTAGAGGGCCTTATTATTTAAAATATGCCATAAATTAGAACTGTATGTCAAGTCTATTATTTTTTGGATTGAACTTTCGGTTAGCCGGATAAGGTGATATTTTATACATTGACTCTGAGGGTGTGGGTTCGATACCCACACTAGAATAACATTTGTGTTTGTCTTTAGTCTGGGTGTATTTATGAGATATGTATGGATTTACAAAAAAAAAGTAATGTATATGTATTTATATCCGTTGTCTGGTACCCATAACACAACCTTTGCTTACTTTGGGGCCAGACGGCGCTGTGTGTTTATGTTTAAAAATATTAATTATTATTATTATTCAATCGCCTTTTGAAACAAATATTCTAGATGACGACCTCTCTATGAGAGTCAACAGCATTTCCTTCATACAAAGTTTTCAGGGTTAATAAATTATTGTCTACTCATTTAGCTATTATGTTCTCACACCCTAGAGAAGACACTGTTACGTCAAAGATAAAATACTAGTTACTACTGAAGCCCATACACCACTTAATGTTTAAGGCAGCAGCGGCATCAAGTGTGGTGTCGCTTCTAGTACTTTAGCACATAATAGTTTAACGCAGTATAAAAAATGATTTTAACCACAGCAGACTTTTTATTTTATTTTAGCCGTTATTTTTATATATTTTACACAGAAATAAAAGTTAGAATCCAGAAAGAATGCCTTTATTGACTATTACAACTATATATACATCATTATTGATCGCACTCCTTCCGACGTTTTTCTATAAAAAATAAATTCAGAACGTAGTACATCTTTGGAAAAACGTATATGAACAAGTTATTTATTTTTGCATTTGCAAAATATAGATATGCTAATATTAAAAATGATTATTAGAGCGTCAGCCATAAACGGTTTTTCTAATAAACTAACGCTCGCAAATAGCGTATAGTGATTTACGCACTGATTTTAAGTAAAAACGCGTATATTTGAATAAACATTCAGTATAAAAAAATTACTAGCCAGTAACATTTTTACAGAGGTTGAATATAATACTTACTTAAACAACATTTATAATGAAAAGTGTCAATTAAGTATATGAGTTATACTTTAATTACTAATATTAATGAATATATTTATATATTTTTCTGGCTAGGATTATCACTATGAGCGGTCTCAGCACTGAGATAAGTATAAAAGAAATCTGCCATGTTGACAGAATAAATTATAAATGCTATCACAATATAACTATTGTAGTCATAAGATTTTGTTATTTTATATTATTTTTAATGTCAATTAAAATATTCCACAGATGACATACGAAATTTATTTTAATACTAACATTAAAAACTACAAGTCAAGGATTGCAAAGAACCGTTTTTTTATAAAAACTGTTAATAACGGTTTTATGTGTTGTCGTTTGTCATCGCTACATATGCTAGCTTTCAATTGGCGACAGATAACGACTTCTAACGCTTAACTTCAACCACCCATTGCAATCCAGGGAGCTTATTGGGAACAATCTCGAGCTATTCGGATCTGGAATTCGAGAGGAAAATGTATGGAAGTCTGACTTACATCTCGTACCCATAAATGTTCTTGTATACATTTTTCTCTCGAATTCCAGAGTCCGAATAGCTCGAGGCTATTCCCAATAAGGTCCCAGAGCGAAAACGTTGCAAAACGAGAAAACCTACAATATCGTCTTAATAAGACAGCCATATTTGAAAAATGTTTACTTATCTTAATTACCCTTACCTTTTCTTCAAATTGGAGATGTGAAACTCAACACACTTAATCAATTAATAGGACATTCAAGTTTTTTTAAATCAATTACAAGCATCGTTAAAAGTGCGTTCGTTTTGGGATAATGCATTATTTTCGTTTATTTTGCCACTTGTTTCGTTAATGCTAACATTGGTGTCATAAAATTTAAGTGGCAATAAAAAACTGTCAAGCGTTCCTTAAGCGATTTAATTTGTCACTTTTGCCAACTACATACAATGCAACTTCAGACCCACGTCGACGTTTGTTTGTGGATTTTTTGTGTTTATCTGTCAATCTCCCTAATACAGTCATAATGATTGTTAATAGTTTTTAATAATCTGTGATTCATAATGTCCTTTATTAAAATTTTTGTCAATTAGATAAAATAACACAAATAATTCAGGCTCATATGTAAACCGATTGTTTTATTCAACTAATAATTTTGTTAATAAATTTTTAAAGCTACCCAAACGAATAATAACCGTGGAATCGTTTTATACCGAAACGAACACCTTAAGTTACACATCTCGATTTCGAAATAGTCGTGCCAAAGATCCCAAACAAGCACGTTTATATTAAATCACCAACCAATATATAACGATTACGTATGCACATACACATTACTAAGAGTACAATTCTTTTTAAACCTGAGTCGAACCATATCACATTTTTTCTCATTAAGAATCCTGGCCGATGTTTAGAATACAATTTAACAGTTGGTTCAGCCATAAACATTTAAATCATTACATATAAGAATTATATAATTTTAAGTGGTCAACTTGTTCAGATATGATAAATAAATAATTGTAATATATTGTATTATTTTTTTTCGATTTTCAATTGTTACTAACATTCAGCATCTCCGAACACGACCACTCGGTACGATAAGCTAGTAACCAATTCATTTTAATTAAAAAAGCAGCAAATTACGAACCGTTTTGCTATGATCCTTAACAATTATATTTATATATACATTTAAAAAAATTAACAGACTTGACAGAAAAAATTCTAATTCTACTACTAAATCTACTCTAAATTAAAGCCTAATCAAAATAATTATTAAAAATTTTAATCACCGCATTGGTTTGAAAGGATCTTTAATATGGTCCAAAAAAAGATTAGGATTCTTTTTTTAAGTAAAGTGGTTGTTTAACCAGTAACCAACTTAACCGAAAGTAAAAAATTAAATAATCTTTTTTGTCTTTTTAGTTTTTTTTATTATTTTTTTATTACCAAAAGCCTATATATAAAACTTTGTTCTCCATCATCAGTAATTAAAATTTGATTTCCTTTTTTTTAAAATCCATTTGTTAGTCACTTAAATAAAAACGATAACTTAAGTAAGACATCCAGAAATTTATTGCGCGTCTGCGAGGAGAATCAGATAAGGGCTATTATTATTACACCTATATATTTAAAATTAAATCATTCTTACCGTTGCGAATTAAATGTAACAATTTTAAGATGTTTTTTTTTTTTAATAAATTAAAGAGCACAACCTGAAGACCCTATGCATTGCCCACAAACGTCACCAAGAGATACATATTTTCTTCATACGAAGCTAATTTAAAAAAAAATAAAAAATAAAGGGTAAAAACTAATCACTGGCGCTGGGGGGCAATGCATGGGGCCTTTATACCTCAAGTTCAGCGAAGCGAATATTACAATTATCGACGCATTTGTTTTGAGGTTTGGGCCAGACTAGTAAAAAAAAAATATATAAATTATCTAGATCAGGCCCTTTCATATTGACATTAAAAAAAAAAATCTCATATATCACGATACTCAAAAACTGACAACGAATCGTTAAATATGCATTTGACAATATTTTCGATTAGTTACCAGTACCTTATAAATTAAATAGATAATCTACATTAAATTTTATGTTTTATCAATTCGATTTTATACTTTTCGATTTTTTCAATTAGATAAATTATAACACAAAAAATAGCTATTCAAAACAATCTGGCAATACTCATTACACTGAATATTTTTTCTATTTAGTTTTTTTTTTATGGTCAGTGGCTAGCTTTTTTTAGTATATTCTTTTTTTAGCTGTATTCAAACTTTAATGAAGACAACACCAAATTTGGTTACTAGCATTTCGATACCTTTCCCACTCATTTATTTGTCGTTGTTATCGACACGATTTTGGCTTTTAAGAAATCTATATTTGCTTAGTCTCAATGTTATAATATGGTAATAACTTTTACTACTCGAATCCCATATTAAAAAGCCATCTAAATACGGCACTTATTTGCAAGTTAATTTGTAGTAAAAATTCAAACCCGTTTTGTAATCGCTACCACTCGATATTTTAACCAAATAAAGAATTCAAAACAACAATTACTCAAAATTATTAATGTAGCGATTATAGAAAAATATCATTTTCGAAAAAAAAATAGATAAGCCAAAACCGCTACCGCTATTTTACGATAAACACACATAAATCTAATAGTGAAAAAAATGATAATAACCATTATTACACTACACTAGTGAGGTCCGTAAGTTGTTGTGGAGGAACGTCGACACACGTAGCGCTATGGCGGACGCGGTAATGACGTCACTTCGCTGAGTGTCCGTTCCCCAAGGATGACTCGACTACCTGCAAAGCGAGCGACGAGTGAGCGCGCGCACAGCCGTGTGTCGTCGTTCCTAATGAGGCTGCAAGGGATCACGCGCAACGGAGTTCATTTAAAAAAAAAATTAGAATTCGAACCCAGCATTATCAAAAAAATAAAAACAAACATCCGCCGCGCGTATATATATACATTTGTAGCTCGTATCGCTTGTACTCGTGTTTTTTTTAATATCTATTAATCCATAAAAGAAAAAAAAAATTTGAGTTTTAAAAGTTTACAGCGATTCGAACTGCAAAGCATCTCCCACCCGCCACCAGGGTTTTATTCAAGCGAGAAAGACCCAGCGATTATGTAGTGCTAGTTATAACCCAACTTGAATTACCCGTTCCAAATTTAAATTTTTTTTGGCCAGCATTTTAATGAAAGAATTATTAAGGCCAGTTTTTTTTTCTTTTTATATTTGGAATAGTCATTAGGAGCCCCACAGGACACGATATACACAGCTGCGCGCAAGCTACAATTTAGCTGTTACATCTAAGAAAACACATAATCTTACTAAAAAAAAAATGTATGTCAACAAAAAAAGAATGACACAAATCTTAAATATAACAGCCAAATAAATCAATGGTGGAATTAAAATAAATTCAGTGCATAAGACTGGTAAACAAAGAACACAAAATGTTAGCAAATATAACGTGCATGTAATAGGCCAATTTCTGCGTCAAATCCCAGAAAAAACTTCTCCTTTTTTTTGATGTAGGTTCGACAGCTCATCACAATAAAAAGTACAATAAATCACAGAAATTAGCCCAGATCGAAACTAGACTTATAAAAAATAATAATACAATAACACAATTTGTGACGGCCAGTTAAATTTTTATTAAACCCAAGCGAAAACCATTTTATATATATATATTTTTAAAGTTTTATAAACTAATAAAACAGGAAATGGCCTTTACGTCAATTGACTTCACAGAAATTAAGTAGTGCATTTAAAAAAAATAATGGATGTATGTATAGTTTGACAATGTAATGTATAGACAATCATACAAAGTAATTTGAACACGAAAAATTAATAAAAAATGATCATTTTAATTATTATAAGACATAAAAGAAAGGCATGTAGTCTACGAGTCCTAGAAATTTCTGGGAAGTTTCAAGTGATATAATTTAGAAAGAAAATAACACAAAAATTTGGAAAAAATTCAAAGTCTTAATCATTAGAAAAATAATTTTAATCAATACTTTGTAACACAATAAATATAATTTCTGAAAACTCTCAACAAAGGTACATTCATTTAATATATAGGTATTAAGACTTATACTAGTAATAAAAGAAAACTTAATGGAAATCATACATAAAAGTAATCTCAAACATTTAACTTTATTTTACCCATAGTGACGAAACCAACATCTCATTTTCTACATACGGGTTGATTTTAATCTTATTCGCACTAGCAAACCATAACAAAAAACTAAACACTTAAAACCTAAACTACAATTAATGTAAGTCCAATCAATCAATTCCGTGCAATACTGTTATTACCAATTTCTCTCTCAGTAATTAGTAGATTAATATTGTCAACAAAACATAAGAGGAAAATCAAAGACTTTTAAATTTCTATTCACAAAAACCTACAGATTAAGTACTTTTTTCTGTCGCAAAATAAACTCTATAGTAAATATTCTAAATGGTAACATTAATGGCACCACTGTTAACGGAGGTTTTAATCAATTCCATTTTGACTGATTATTTAAAAAAAAACTTAAAAAATCTAATATAATAGCTTCCGTTGAATTAATCCTTAAGCAAATACTTTTTTATGGAACATAAGCACCCTGTATAGGATTTTTAAAATTTTATACATTTTTGAGCAAGAATTAGGACAACTATTTATTATGCTAATGTCAAATTTAACATTTAGAACAAGCTTATATTGTAATTAAAATTTTATCATTAGTTAAAAATTAAAGCTAATAATGGTAATGTGTTCAGGTCGTTAAATAATCGAATAAATAAATAATTATGAATAAGGTTAGACTATCTAATTTAGTTGAATACTTTGATATTTTAATAGTTTGCATACAATTCAAATGCTAAAAAAACAGTTAACAGTAAATTGTTTAAGGGGGTAGTAGTAAGATGTTTAGAATTGAAAATATTATCAGGCTGAAAATAAACGGTTTTTAAACGAAATACATAAATTAATATTTAAAAAAAAAATAGTAACATTAGACGGACGTGATATAATACACGTCAGTTTTTTTAAATAAATAAAAGCAAATGAGAACACAATAATACAATTACACTTTAGTGGAATGTCACGAGATAAATGTAAATTATCACCTTTGAAGTGCATTAAGCTATTTAAGCTATTAGTGAAAAGTTGTTTTTTTGACTTCACACAACTATAAAAATAATTAAAAAAAAAAATCAGTGATGTACAACAAGCCTTTGGCCGTTAACATGTTAAATAATCTCAAATACTTTAGTTTGTAAAATTAGCAATATATACATCTTTGTCATACTAATTATTTAATGATAAAGCTAAATTATATAAAAAGAACGACTTTTTATTTTAATTCCTTGACTTACTAGGCTCTGAGCTAAACAGCAATAGATTTTTTAACCTTATTTAAATAAAAAATTACAAAACATTTAGCGAATACTATTCTTAAAATACATATTCTTTTTATAAATTCGTAATTAAAACAAAATAGTTTAGCTATAAATATTTTAAAATACACATCAAATGCGTAAAAATATATATACCTACCGGCCAAAAGTTTAAGACCACCTTGCTAACTAAAACGAAGAGTTGGAAAATAATATCAAACTTAATTTTTTTTTAAACTCGTTTGTTTCATCATCAGATATAAGACTTATTTACAAATAACATACATTATAGTATTTAAGAAATATTAAACACTTATGGTAAAAATAACTATATTAATCTAAGCCGTTTTTTGTCAAAAAGTCCTCCCTTGCATTTCATTACTTATTTCACCAGTTTCGGCATAAGAGCAATCAATTTGTCGAATCTGTCTTGTTATATATTATTCCAAATGAAAGCTTATTTCAAGCCGTCATGTCTTCTTGTGAGGAGGGACAGGGAAGACGAACATTTCGGTCGAGTTCTTCCCACAAAAGTTCGATTAGGTTGAGCTCCGGGCTTTGAGATGGCCACACCATGTTTTTTAATACTCCTTCTGATTAGTTGTTTTCTAAATAACCCTGCATAATTTTGAACTGTGTTTTGGATAATGATCCTGTTGGAAAATGAATCCATTGCGTTGAAGGATTAGTTTATATTGCTCCTTTTTCATGACTCCGTTGATTCGTACCAAATCTTCAGTTCCATACCCGAGAAGCAACCCCAAACCATAACCAAACCACCACCATGCTAAACTGTTGGCACCACGTAGTCTGGCAAAAATATTTTTATTCGGCGCTACGTCGAACATAAATTCTTCTTTTTGAACCAAAAATTTTAAACTTCAATTTATATAACCAAAAGAACTTTTTTGAAATCTTCAATCCAATCGCGATGGGCAAGGGCCCATTTGATCTGTTTCACGACCAAACAATTTAGCGTCTCTCAATCGGCTTAGTAAGACAGGTTCAAATCGGGATTCGGTTTAGTTAGGCGTATATTCCGCTTGCTGGTTATGACGATGATATAATCCTCACTCAAGTGAAAGCTCTTAGCCTTCCTGAGCGTAGACGATCTTATTTACTGCCAGTCTCCTTGTTTCGAGTTATTGTGCTATGAACTCAAGTCTTAAGCTTAAGTTGAGAGGCAATTGCATGTTCAGATTTGCCGTCGTTATGTCAAACGCATTTCTTTACTAATTTTGGGCATTTTCCCATTTTCAAGACGTCTTGACTTTAGAAACCGCAATCTTCGTCTAACAAAGATTGTTTGTTAATCTTTCGATAAAAATTCAAGCAATAAATAACTATTATGTTTAAGGAAGCTTAAATAATGTTGGCTAATTCGAAACAAAAGGAAAATATTGAGTAATAAACAGGCACAGTCATTACGATGACTCCACCACCTGGCTCTAGCTGGCACTTTTTGTTTTGTTGAGACAATACTCATTAATGATGTGGTAACTGACAGGTATATATAAAAAAAAACTTTTTAAATGTTCCTTGGCAACAATAAAATGTGCAGGTGTGCAGCTTTGTTCGTAATAATACATAATTTATATACTTTTTATACATGATAAATTATTTAACAAGTGGTCTTAAACTTTTGGCCGGCTGTATATATGTATATAACTTTGTGTAAAATTTTACATCTTAAAACACTCTATATATTTAATATAGTATATCAATATATCTAAGTAGGTATATGTATTAAAATATGTATTTTTAATGTGATATATTGTACATGTTAGCAGATAATATTTTTTGCGAGATCTCTTTTTTTTCAAAAAAAATCTTGCCACTAAAGTAGATAATCTAAAAAAAGGTTACAAAACCGTTACGAATACCCAGCGTCTTTTAATAAAGTCTTTTAGTAAAATTAACTGCAAAATTTTATTTGGGATTAAATAAAGGCCTTTTAAAATTTATTGAAAAAAATTTGAATAGTTAGTTAATAAAAATGATAAGCTAGAAGAAATAGCGAAAACAAGGAAACAGTAATTGAAAAAGAAAAAGACAATCAGCAATTTGTTATAAAAAAACTACATTTAGATTTACACATTATTTTTATTGAGAACATAAGTTCTCACTTTATTTCAATTCCAAGCTGCATTATAGTTTTAATAGGACTTAACCATCTAGAAAATTACAATCTACGTCAAAAATATGTACTAAAGCACAATATATGTCGGTAAACTTTTGAAAAAAAAAAAATTATAAGCCCTATTACGATCTATGATATTTTTATCAATTTTATATTCTCAAATATAAAAGGTATTTTTCTTCTTTTGGCTTATACCGTAAAACACTACCAAAAAATTGTACATTTGTGTATATAGTCATAAAATATTTAATCTTTCTACAATGTTTAATTAATTATAATTGGACTTTGTTAATGACACCCTGTTTTTTAATATATTTAGAAATACCTCAAAATTTTATTTTTAAAAATTAGTTCGTTAAAAGAAAATATTGCAATCATTGCACTAAACGTATAAGAGCGGTATTTCAGGAATATTTAATGCAGTCAATCTTAAAAGAACTTAAATATAATATAATACTTAGATAATATCAAAGCGTTGGTTCAAAGTATTTTTTCAACAAATTTGTAATGCGATCCAAACTAACCTTTTACTCAACTTTTTGTAACAAATGTATGTGAAATATAAATCATATATTATTTAAAATTAAATAAAAACTAAGACGATTAAAATTTAGTAATAAAACACATTACAACACACAAAATGGAGCATGTTAAAGTAATTAAAACTGTCCAACTGTATGTCATACATGCATTAATTTCCAAAGGTTCCATAAATTGATAGTTACTGCAAATAGAAAACTGATGTTGTTCCAAACCATTCTTATAAAAACTTTATTGTGATTTATTTCGAATAAATTATTTAACTTACAAAATTAAATACTCTCAAAATATGTATGTATAAGACAAAAATTACTATTAAACCTCAAATGCATACATTTTTAAGAACGTATCCATCGACACTCCGCACAATTTTGTTCACATATATATTTTTCTTAATTTAATTAAAAACTTTATGGCCATAGACTTTTCTTCGTTTAAAGTGTCATTAGAATCAATGCCAGAGCCGAATCATAGTTCAATGAAAAAAAAAAAGAGACCGCCCTAAAACATAAGACCACAGTAGCGATTTTTTATCGTGAGACGATTCAATTATCTGAAAAAAAGATTTTTGTATATTTCGCGTCATCCGACATACTGTATACTGTTTTGTATTATTTCATGGCTATAAAAGACGCTAATGTAACCTCATACAAAAAAACCGGATTTATGATTATAAGCGACAAGCAGACACTAGCAAGCTACGAAGGTTGCGTTCTTTGCACTATCGCTATAGAACCCAAAAACAAAAGAAATAAGATATTATTGAGTACTTTAGTAAAAAGTTATTGGTATCGCATTAAAGTTAACAAATTAAACATAGAATTAGAAATGAGACCATAAATCCACTTCAAAAGGTATAAAGAGTAAACGTCAATTTTTTGTTCTTTACAAGGCAAGGCAATTTAATGCATTGATTTTTACGAATTATTAATTTACTCAAGGTATTTCTAAAAAATTATTACCTTGCAGCCTTTAACATTGAACTACATAGACGTTAAATGTCTTGACCACTCTATCGAAATAGAATTAAAAATAAAGTTTTTTTTTTTTCTTATGATTACGTAAATTGTATAACCAAATGGGTGTAATGAATACAAACCAACCCTTCAATAAAAATTTCATATTCTATGGTTAATTTCTCCATGGTTAAATATATGCTTGTTTTATTCTGGCGGCGGTGGTGGAACAGGTGGCGGTGGCATCGCTGGTAGTGGCGGCTGCGGCTGCGGTGGTGCGTACATAGGCCGATAAAAATACCCATCCATCATCCCATAATATAATGGAGGGGGAGGTTGTACCATATAGTACGGTAAAGGCGGTCTAAAAGGGGGTGGTATATTCCAATTGCCTACCTTAGGGTGTGGAGCTCCATTTTGCCTCGGTATCTTCTGAGGTGGACCCGGTTCTGGAACACCAGCGCGTTTCCTAGAAGTTTCTAGAAGTTCCTTTGATATTTTGATTTTAAGACTTGACGCTTGCTGAGGCGGGAGGATGTTCCCGGCTAATCTTTCTTTTGGTATCTTTATCTTCAAACCGGGACTAGTGGCTAATTTGTCTCTCGGTATAGTTATTTTGAGACTTTCAGAAGGTGGTTGTTCTGGAGGAGGAGGTTGAGGACTCGGTTCCTTTTTCTTTTCTTTGTCTCTATCCTTTTTGTGTTTCTTTTTATCATCTTTTGACTTGTCCCGATCTTTGTGTTTGTGTTTTTCTTTCTTTTTCTTTTCCTTCTTATGCTTCTGCTCAGGGATTTCTTCACTTCGAGGTTGAGGGGGTTGAATTTGGGGAATCGGTTCTGGTAGAACAGGGATTTGAGGGGGTAACACAGCAATTTCAGGGGGTGGCTCTTTTTTGATTTCAACTAAAGGGGATTTCCTTTCAATTGGAACAGTTATGGGTACCGGTTTAGCTAAGCTTTCTTTTAAAAGATTTGAAACCAACGTCGGGTCTGTCTCAATGCCGTTCATTGCTCTAGACTGAGGTAAATCAGGTCTTTTATGCTCAGAAAGTTTGGCTTTGATAGCATTACCCCTTTGAGAGTCTCGAATAACATTTTCGTAACCAGGGGTTTCATCTAATTTCTTTACTACAGGTACTAATTCTGGTTCAGAATTAGAATGCAAACGAGGTCGGGGCTGTTTTTGGTCCTTAATTTCTTTAAATTCTTTGACTTCCTTTTTTTCCTTGATTTCTTTAATTTCTTTAACTTCTTTAATTTCTCTAGTAGTTGGTGGGGAAGAAAAGGGGGATAAAATGGCAGGAGCTTGCATTTCTCTCAAAGCCACTGTAGCATCAGACCTTTTTTTATGAGGACTAGAGGGTTTTTGATCGTGAACCATTTGGAATTGGGACGCAGCAGGAACAGGGGGGTTAGGACGGCTTTCTGGTCTAGGGGGATGGGGTTTTTGTAGAGGATGCTGAGATCTTCTGGGGGCTGCAGCGGCGGCGGCTGATGGTGTGGTAGCATTTTCAGGGGAAAACAAAGATGGTGGACGAGTTCTTTGAGGAGGGATTTCGGGTTGAGATTGGGGAGGATGGGATGGTGGGATTGGTGCGGACGATGAAGATCCAGGAGGTATTTGAGGTCTATGGTCAGGTCTATGTCTGTAGTCATGGGGGACCTTGTGGTGGGGAGGTTTATGGTGGGGCCATCCATGGGGTTTATGGTGGTTTTGACCGGTTGAGGGTCTCTGATGTTGAGCAGGTTGAGAACTGCTCGCTCTAGGTTGGGGAACACCGGGCCTTGGCTGTTGTTGCAAAGCTTGTCGCCTCTCCCTGTCCTCTCGCCTTTCTCTTTCTTCTTTTTCTTGTCTCTCTTTTTTGTCTCTGTCTTTATACATATTAAAGTCAATTTTTTGCGGTTGTTGAGGATTAGGTGGGGCCGCTAATGAGGATGAAGTGGCAGGCACGTAGCCACCAGAAATGGGAAGCCGTCGCCGTTCTCGTTCATATTCTGGAATAAAAGTTTTTTATGATAATTTTAATTTAAGTACAGATTATCTATATCTCAAAAAAATTAGTTTTTTATTGCTTCTGTATTTCTTTATTGAAGTACCAATATTTAGTGCGTCTACAAATTCTTGGCACGTCCTACAAAATACAGATATATAATACAGATATATATACAAGAGTGTGTAAGTAATTACTGTCCAAAACTTTTATTTCTCATGTGTTAGTAACTCTGCGAATATTACACATACATTAAGAACAGTTCGTTTGTTTAGACTACAGTCTCATGAAGAACGGTGGAGGGACGCGCGGTAGTGCCAACACTTTGTAAACAGTCTAACTTCATTATCCAATTTAATACGATGCTTAAATTCGTGAAACAACTTAAGCGCTATACTAATTGTGAAATTGTGTTTCGTGTGCTTGATGAACGCATGCAGAACAAATAAACATTTTATTTTTAGACTTCGATAGCTGAATGCCAAAAACGAAAGTCGTATAGTTCCGCCATCTTTTCATCGATCATGCCTTTTGTTAGATATTTTCTCCATAAAAATATTCCGAAATAGAACTATTATTATTATATAAAACTCACCTTTATCAAATGACTTATCGAATTCGTCCATGTTGGGTTGAAGATGTTTCTTATCAATGTGGGAGCTAGGCACTGCGGCCAAGGAACCCCCGACACTACTATTGCTTGAACTACCGGGTTGGCTGGGGATGCTTGTATGAGGGGAACTTCCACCTAAAAACATTCAAATTACACTCAATATTTGATTCCTACATTCCAAAAAAACTTCAGATTATGGCAAAAGGTACTATTCGTCTCAACTTTTTTAACATCAATAATAGGTGAATTACACGGTTATGGCAGAAAAATACTAAATTAAAAAAAAACTAAATGAAAACTAGTGCTGCTCCGTAGCTCTGTTGATAGCAATGTCTACCTGCCGACTGCCGATCCGAGGGGTGCGGGTTCGACTAACATTTACGTAATATATTTGTCTAGAGCCAAGGTGTTTTCAATGTATATGTTTTTCCAAGAAAAGCATGTACAAGTGTTTGTATCTATCCGTTTTATATATTTATAGTGACACGTTTGCTTAGTTTTGGAACAGATGCCGTTCTGTGTAAAGTCCGGAAATATTTTGTTTATTTATTACAATATGGAAACAATAACAAATTTTTCTAAAAAAAGAATCCAAAGTCCTAAATTTGTCATTTTTGTGCAGTACACACCTAGTCGAGTTCAATATGACATAATCTAAGATTTTCATAAATTTGGCAGTGAATCGATAATTCATCATATGTCGTACTACGCCGCACTTTTCGCGCTTACATACCACACCACGGGCAATTTCCGTCTTCGAAGAAGACTGCCCATGTGCACTCAGTGCCTAAAAAGGGCGATAGATCGAACCTATCACATAATAGTACCCAAATTTACTAAACGTAAGCCGATAAAATATCCAATGAACTCTTAACCAATCAAATACTCACTGTTCGACATAGTCATCATTTTTCTTTTCAGTCTTGAGGGGCACTTATCAAATATATGCAGAAACTCTGCGGTCAATCGTTCTAAAAGATCAGACGTGACTGTTCGGTCCACGTACGAAAACCAGGGCTTACCCTCGTGGGATTGCGCTATCTGTGGACAGATTTCATTAATTGACCTAAATAAACATTACTTATTTATTATTCTATTATATTAGAAACTTATTTATTATTCTTGTTTTGTGGTGTAAAAAAATATATATTTAATATTGTCCTAAATGTCATAAAATCGAATTCCACCTTTTTCTTTAAAAGTTTAAAAGAAGTTTATTTTAATTTTAAAATCATAAAAACAAAATATGCATATAATGCTTTAATATTCAACTTATATATGATTGTCATGAGAAAATTTTCAATTATTACATTTTACTACAAATATTTACATACATATCTTTAATTTAAAAGATTATTACATTTAAAATTAAAAAATATACAAACACCTATAATATAAATTACTCACCACCCAGTTGCTCCATTTCGAAGCTAAATGTATACAGAAACAGGCGACGACCGTCGGTTTGTACTGCAGACACATGGTCGTCAGATGGAGGCTGTTTGACGCCATGAAATACGACGTCTGCGCCAGGTCTTTTGACGCTAGAAATCAAGATATATACTTAGCTTATAAATACTAGAATTACTTGATATTTTGTTTACATAGTCGTGATTTTTTAACATTTATCTATACAGCGAAAGCATTTTATCTGTCAAATTCAATATATTTTTTAGATTCTTAATTTGTTTAGTGGATTATTATTTAATCAGACATTTATATTAAATTCTACGAGTCTGGGCGTTCTCTCTCCATAGCTCAGCGGATCATGGCTTACTTGCTGAACCGAGGTTAGTTTCCCGTACAAGACATTTCTGACATTTGTGTTTGTCTTAGTCGTGTTTGCTATGTATAAATAGGTATGTATGTATTTACAAAAAAAAATATATAAGTTTGATTATCCTTTGCCTGGTATCCACAGCACAAGCTTTCATTAGTTTGGAGCCAGATGGCGCTGTGTGTAATGTCCAGAAATATTTATTTATTATTATTTTATTTATTTTTAAACTTAAACTTAAATTAGGACACAACTGTTCTGTAAAATAATAATAATGAGAATAAGATTTAGCAGAAGGTGCGTTTTATATTCAAGCACTGAACACATCATACGGTCTAAATGAGTACGTTGGATGCAGTCTATGGCGGCATTTTCGGTGCGCATTTAACCCATTGGCAGCGTATGCTCGGAAAGTTAAATTCACTGCACTGTCTATATAGTGATCGACTATCTTGTTAAATAAAAGTTTTTTAATACAATACGATGTAACAGCTCCTATGCCCAAGTCATGCGATCAACTAAACATACCTATACTATGCTTCCGATGTTCAGATTTATATGAAATGCACTAAAATTATCATTAGGTCCTAATAAGTACTATATTCTAACAAAACTGTAAATTGGATTACGTAACAATATAAATAGGCGTCAGCACAGAGATAGGAGGTCCTTAAAAATACGAGCCAATCCAAGGGCGGCATATACGACAGCTGTTAAAAACTTTAGCTTATGATTGGTTTGAATATACCTGACGCCACAGCGCTAACGTCTAGTGGCCAGTTGTGGTAGTCCCTATTTGCTGTAAAGTCTTTGGAGGTTATTAACTTAGCGCTACTGATAGAAACTTGCTTTGAATAAATTAACTCATTTCTGGTACTCATGGAAAATTGATTATGACAAGGCACATAACATATAAGACATGTTTCTTTACTTCATTCTTTCGGTTAATTAATGTGCCATGAGTCTAATATATATAAACTTAAATTTCTTCACAATTAAACTATAACTGTTTTTTTGTAATAGGATTTCTTTAAAGCTAGAGAATACTATTTTATAGACATTATACTTGCGATTCATGGGTCAGAAGCTCGAGATCTACAGTGCCGCTGAGTACTGGCAGCTTGTACTAGCATACAAAGTTGTAAATACTAAGTGATTAGAACAAATTATAACTTTGAAGGTCTACATATTATAATCACAAAATATGGTGTTGGCAGTTTTAAAAGCTTAACTAAAAACTTACACATAATATACGCATAAACTGTGTAATAAATAATTAAAGAAAAGATAAAAAAGGTGGAGTTCTTAAGATCTGTACACTGTAACATTAGCATGTCGTTAGAAAATACCAGAATTGTTAAAAAATTGATTTTTTTTAACAATTCCAAAAAACAAAGCCACAGAAGTAACTTGGGTTACTAATCTAAACTTAACACATACTATTACCATACTAATTTTGTATAAAACATTTTTAATAAACCGAGAATTACGGAACCAAATGCCCATCCATCCATGTTACGATTCCGTAATGAATTTGGTGTCTTTGGATACTTGAAAACTCTACCCATTTTGATAATTGATAAAATATAGCAAAAGATGTTTTATCAAGGATGAATTTATTAAATTAGATGAATAAACGAAGCTCTAAATTTTGAAATTTAGGTTTGAAATTTATTAAATAAGGCCTAGTGTGTATGACAGGGTAAATATAGCCTATAGCAATCCGGAAAGTATAAGCTACATATAAAGTTTTAAATCAATCTGTTTAGCCATTTATGAGCAAAAACATACATTCTCATTATGTTATTACTAGCTTTTGCCCGCTCTATTTATCATTCTGAGATTTCTGCGGCAGCTCCTTGATTACAGTAAGTTTCCTATAGCAAGCTACAGCTGTTATAAGTCAACATGGCATTCAATGACAAATATTCCTGCGGAATAAGATTAGCTATGTCCTTGTCAGTCTTTTCAAGTATCACTGTAGCATATTTAAGCACAATTGGATACACCATTGCAGCATGAAGAAAGGAAAAACAAGCCCACTTTTGGATTTATAATACACACATCAAAAAAGTGTTATCAACACTAATGTTTTGAATCAGCAAATACTAATTTACTTCAGTTATCAGTTTAAAATTTGTTTTATGTTATTTAAATATTTTTTATACATTTTAAAACAACAAAACTTATGAGGTTATTGATCTCATCCTGCAGCCATCGCTTCTATGGAATTTCAGTAGGTTCTGCAGTTGTTACGTGGTGGATACCATTCAGGTCTCTCAAAACACGCCCCTGGTGGATATCCCAGGCTTGCTCATTCGGGTTTAAGTCCGGCTTCTGGGTAGGCCATGGCAGAACTTGAATGTTCTTCTGCAACAGCCATTCTTGGGTTCTCCTGGCTATATGACAACCAGCATTGTAATGAATCAAAGTAAAATCTGAGTCAATGCTCTGAAAAAATGGAAGAACATGGAGACGCTGAACGTTTTCGAAGTAAGAATCAGCATCTAAGTTACCCTTTATAAAAATGAGCTCAGTTTCTCTGCCCTAAATAATTCCCATCCAAACCATTACTGTTGATCCACTGTAAAGATAAAACTTCCTGAACAAGACCATACTCATGCAGTCTATTTCATACAGTTTGGGAGCCAACAACAATGTCAATCGAGTTCAGAGCCTTAAGCTGTTGGGCGGTCATAATTGGTTGAATTGTTGCTGTGAGTTGCATAAAATAGTCTTGCCGAAAAAGTGGTACTCCTCCCTCTACTGGGATGCTGTTCTGCTGTGTCCCCGTATTAGTGTAGCGATGCTAATTAATCACACTTTATACTAAAAGTCCAGGCCGCCTACGACTGATTTTTTTTTTATTTGCATGGTGCAAATCTACCAATCATTGAATTTTATCACTTGATAAATGTCACCTCTGCATAACGTTGTCAGAAGTTGTATTTAAAAAAATCAACAACTATTCATTTTCAGACCAAAAACGCTGCGATAAAAACATAATTAAAATAAATTATTTTAGAGAGTATCTGAACATTTTATTGTGTTGCTTATGACTTTTGTGATGTGTGTTTTAAAAGTATGGATAGCCAGAGTTATATTTATTCTACATTTATAATAAGTACTATATATAATTAACCTATTCTATTTAAAAGCAAATTATAATCCCTAATAGGTGACCGAAGCAATTGGGTGACACACAAATAATATCTATGTTTATTTTTACATACCTATTGAATTTTAGCCTTAACGTAGTTATAGATATATAGCCTGATGGTATTCTTCATATTTTTTGTTCGAATCGCATTAAGCGAAGTTCATGCGGTTCATGTGCATTTCTTTTTGATATAAGAAACGTGTGACTTTTATTATGATTGAAGTGAACTGTAAACATTGATATTTAAAAATAATGCATATATGAAAATTTAAATCTTTATTATTAAACACAGTATTGAAAAAACATAACGGGACTATTGACAATTATTTAAAATGTGACATTTCTTTGTCATAATATAAGAACCTAACAACTAATATATGAAATCGTTGTTAGCAAAATCTAAAACTAAGAAATGCATCCATTTTATGTATTGGCCCTTAAATGTACGACAAATCTTCCTAGAAAAATAAAAAAGAACATGATTGATTTAAGATTTTTTAGCATTGTAGCTAAATAAAACATCAAACATCAAAAATAAAACAATTATCACCTATGTTGAGCCAGAAAGTAGGAAAATATTAAATCAAATATTTATTGTATAATGTATATTTAATGATTCTATGCTGAAAAGAAAAAATTGTATGTTTATGATTTATTGTATCTGTGAAGGCTTTAATTATATTCTAAAACAAATGATTAAAATGTAACCATTTCTTTGTTATATTAGAACAAGACCTAACAACTTATTTATCAAAGCGTTGTTAGCTAATATACTATAGAAATTGACACGGTTCAGGTACTAGCCTTTAAATGTCCCTGACAACAATTCTTTATCAATAAATTCTTAAGTAAAAAATATCCTTAAAAGGAATAGCATTATAATGTCGTTGCAGCTGTTCTTAAAATTACTACTTGGGTTAATTTAATGGGTTTTCAAGTAAGAAAATTTAAAAAATAAAAAAATAATAAAAGTAAGTTTTAAGTAAACTAAAACCAATTTCCATATATAATCAGAAAGAATTACTAAGAACATTTTTTTGTTGTTTGATCTTTAAAACTATTATCAAAATGGCAGTAATAAGAATCACACACCACTTTCCATCAAAAAGAAACCACAGCGCCAACCACCGCATATAAAAAACAGAACTCGCTAAGCGTAAACGAAAAACAAGCGTCCTAGAATCAGGCTTTTTCCACCCGGACCTTAGAGTCTCGGATCGGCGTAAATTCAATCCCCAGGATTCCGCAATAGGACGCTTGTCTCACCTTTTACAAGGTGACACGTCCGTACAACGTGCGTGTGAGGGTGATCGATGGCAACATCGAAACCTAATGTCTGTAGGAGTACGTTCTCGTTGAAGACCAGATCCTGGGCCTGTAAAAAAACAATATCGCAATCTTAAGATTTTTTTAACTATTAATTTTACTTACAACTACCTATATAAAATTACTATTATAGTATTATTTTTGGTAGTAATGACATAAAAATTTAACGGTAGCAATGTTTTTATTTCTATTGACTTCAATTGCAACCGAGAAATATAAGCTTTATTTACACAAGTTTTTTTAAGCGCTTACAACAAAAAAACAAAAAAATAATTTAAAAAAATTTAATATTTATACGATTTTGCCTATATCTGCCAAATGAATTCAATGATTTCTATAGCCGAAAGACAATGAAATCTATGTCCATTTTCTACTGACCTTTACTGGCCTTTACTGAACTCTAGACACTTCAAGAAAATTCAATCGTCGATCGATCGAACGTCGTCGCACCGTGTCAAGGTAATGTCGAGGTCTTTAAGTCACAGTTAAAAAAGACGGTCCCAACTCCACTTTGTAGGGTTAAAAGGTAAAATTTGGTAGTACGTCTGCCTGTCTATCAATATTTTTTTCATAACGGTTAAAATAAATAGTCGGTGGTGGCCGAATTAAATTATCTAAAACAAACTAAACTGGGAAGGTTAATAATTCCTTTGGTTGATTTCCTTAAATATCTTAAAGAGTGTCTATAGGGAAATTTGTAAATTGCTCGAATAGCCGTTTTCTGCAGCACAAAGATTGTTTGACTGACCTCACTGACTTGCTTCTTTTATATAATTTGTTAAGAACTGGCAAAGGCGGTTTTTCATTTAAACATTTATTAAATTAAAGCTGGAGATCGACGACTTATGTTCTTACAAAAGTCGCCTTATTCCTGAAACACTTA
The DNA here is from genome assembly GCA_946406115.1 of Apoda limacodes. Classification (NCBI taxonomy): domain Eukaryota; kingdom Metazoa; phylum Arthropoda; class Insecta; order Lepidoptera; family Limacodidae; genus Apoda; species Apoda limacodes. The sequence continues at coordinate 49,681,833 of OX291540.1, forward strand.
TTAGAAGTAATGCTGCGACGGTGGCCGCACCACCTGTCAGTCTCGCAAAACTAAATCGTCAAGTAAAAAAAGGAAGTCTTTAAACTTTTATTTATTTCAATGTTACTGCAAATGTTAAACATGTGATTTAATTTGATAGAAACTTTACTAAGTTAATATTGTTAGATCTTAGTTGGGTTAAAATTCTTTTTGAGGCCTATAAAAACGTCCCTAGTAAATTTTAACGCATATTTTTTACTTATTAGGATAATCTTCAAAAAATCATTCTGAATTAGAAAATAATGTTATATATGAAACTGATAACCGGCTTCAAAAAAAGGAGGTTCTCAGTTTGACCCGTATGTGTATCATGTATATGTTTGACCGCGATTATCTCGCGTTTAGCTGAACCAATTTTGATGCGGTTTTCAGAAAAGTATTTGTTACTTTGGATGTTTTGGTTTACATCAAATGGATACCCCATGACGTCATCCGTATAGGTCCGTTATTAATTAATTAAGCCACATATTAGTTTGTTGTGGTACACTAACGCCTCCTCTTTACCGTCCCCTGATAACTTGCTCCGCCCTATCAATCATGGCGATCAAGTAACCGTGCGCGGCTGTCTACGTACAACTAGATGGCGCTGATCACATGTATATGTACGTATTTACATACAAAGCTGCATCACACTATACATTTTTTAAGTTTGCTAGCATACATACAAAATCTCATGTCGTATCCTAGGACTCCGTTCAGGTCCCAGGCCCCGTACCGACCTGCAGAAAATACTTTCTTTTTTCCAGACGGATATCCGAACCATCGAGTCGCCAAAAGTTTAATTTGACCGATGATTTGACGATTGATGCGGTTTATTTTTTCGACAATAATTTTGTACACTTAAGAACGAAAAAAACTAGTCCCTTACATAAACGAAGATATTTCATAAACTATTAAAGATAGCTTCATGGAACGAAAAGTAGGTACATATTAAAAATAGTTTTATTTTAGACATACATAATTAAATACTCTTTAATGTTCCTTTGACTTCGCACATCTATCATGAGTTGTTGAGGAAATATTGTCATCTATTTAAGTGACTAGTAATTAACCGACTTCAAAAAGGAGAATGTTATCAATTCGTCGGAATCTTTTTTTATATTATCATTCCCGATTACTCGAAGACGCCTTGACCGTTTCGTTCCGAATTTTTTTTTGTTTTAAAGAGTATTTCTCAGGTGTTCCCAGGGTCATCAAGTCAGTATATAAAGATGGGATCCTGGAGAAACCGAGGCAACTCTTTAAATTTTTATACGCACCTTAAACGATATGGGTATTTCTTTAGTGTACGAGAAAATAAGCCAATAGGTTACTCAAACTGTAAATTAGATCAGATTCTTTGAAACAATTATTTTTACCTTTTTAATGTATCTTTTTGAAGTCGGTTCTTGTTTTTGTTTAAAAGTTTTTATCGAAATATTTGGGTTTAAAAATAATCTTGTCGTCAAGCGGACCGTAAGCATGTTTGCCACCTTAGTGGTATAAAAAAAAAAAAAAAAACAGTAGACATTATTTTTGAGGGGACTGGTAACGCAATCGTAATTTGAGTACCAAATGAGACTTTTTTTGTTATAAAAAACCTAGGAGGGTGGGCAAATTAATAATAAACATTGAGGCCCGGTTGAGAATTTACGTAAAACTACTAGGAAAATATTTTTTCATCTCTGTTTAAGGCTCTAAAAATAATTTTGGCCCAGTTATACTTTTTATTATTTCTAAAAAATTTTCATTCAAACTACGTTTTTAAATTAAAACATTTCATTTTATTTTTTAGCAACAGTGCATTTTAACTTTTTGGTATGAAATGCATTATTTCATATGCATAATTAGTATTGAAGACGTAGGTATAAACAAGTAAAATAAATCTCTTACATATTAAATAACTTAATGTAGACAATATTCGAATTCAAAAATGTTTGCAGTAATATTAAAACAAACAAAAATATAAAAAAAAAATTTGGAAAATCCAAAAGTGCACGCCTCATAGCGGTCATTCACATTTTAAAAAAAAATTCTAAAACAAAAACTCAAGTTTTTTAAAATAAAATAACAAATAAGGTGAGGAAAAAATATACTATAAAATAAAAATAAAAAATATATATATAGATATACAGTATACAGTGGTATATTAGTTTTTTATAAATTATAATTAAACGATAGTACTTAGAACGCTAATATTAACTAGGAATCAGCACAGTGTAATACTTTATATATTAAAAACAAAAGTATTCCGGTAAGATGAATTTTTCGACCAATTTCTCTGCCACATACATGGTCACATAAACACAGACTCACGGACGTCCAAGAATTATTAGTTTTAATGTTATTATTTATTATATTAAACAAATTAATTGTTTATAAAATATACCATATGTGCTAGACAGATTATTTAACTTCATATTAGTGCACTCATATTATCCTGTAAGTGTTATATTAAAAAAAAACGTCATTTAAGTTTCGAAAGACTGGTTTTTTTGACATGTCGAGAGTAGAGCACTACCTCACCGCTCCGCTTATAAGGCGTGCAATAAGGTGCAAACAGAAAAATTTGGAGCCCTTTACAAATTACAATGCAGGAACTAACGCCTTTAGTTCACAGCGGGCACCATTACAAAAAAAAACAATGGCCATTCTGGACAGGCAGGGAAAAGGGCCATTTAGGGAATACCGGACCGGAATGAGTTTTGACGACGACATTCTAAATAATAATAGCGCAAGCCCGCGACGGTCAGATCTTTGTTATTTTATAAAAGATGATTGAGTTTTTAGACATAATTTGGTAGCTGATCCCCTTCAAACCATTGAAAATCGAATTGGTCATTTTCCTGTACCCAAGCATTATTTTCTGGTTTATTTGTGGTTGAATTTTCAGGTGGGCATTGTTTCAAGTAGGTAGTACAGTAGGTATTGGCTCGCAGACATTGCTGTAATAGCTCACTTGTACAAGGTGGTACATTGCTAGCGTCGAAATTTCGCTTTTTTTCGATGAAAAGCTTCGTTTACGTTAGAAACCGTATACGAAACGATGAACATTAATTATCTCACCAACATTGTATACAGTGCATATAAATCTTAGAATAATATTCAAGAAATTTCATCATTAATTCGCTGTCACCGAACTTTATGAAAGCTTTCTGGTATTCTTCATATTATATGAAATATTTTAATTTTCCTTTCCTGTTTATCAATTCAGGATTATAATACAATTTTATAATTAGTTCGACCGGAGGGGAACATCGAATCGCCATTAGCCACAAAAGGAATGTTTTCTTTTTTTTTGATACTTACCCACTAGTGGATGTTAGATTATGTATTAAAATAACTACTTAGTATCTATATTGTGTAAGAATGTAAAGTTTTTACTTCTAATTACTTACATTGTATCTTAGGCTAAGAAAGTGACTCAATAAACGTTATTATTATTATTATTATTATAATAACATACTGTGATTGCATATAATCCAGGTAAGTTTTGACAAATAGATTGTGCGAACTCTGCGTGTATCTTTGTTAGGGCAACCTTAAGTTATATCCAGTAAACATGCAAATGAAAGAATCATTATTAGGTGGTGCATATGTTCATGTGCAATTTCAACACTTCTTATTACTTTATTTGCTTGATAGTTGATAATACACGCATGGTATACAGTCTTGGTATCTGCTTCCTTATGTTCCGGGCACGAAAATTTATTTTTAATTATAAATATATCTATATAATTAAATTTTCCGATAAATACAAAGGAATTCTGAGTAAATACAAGATGCACAGTGAAAGATTGCAAAAGACCGAACTCAGTATTTCACTCGCACCCACTTGCATATATACGATTATATAGTGGTGTTTTTGTGTTCTTTCTTATTATAGATATTCCAGCTGTCAAGAACTCATCTATTTACGTAGATGGTATATCTAATTTTAAGTTCAAAATAAATATCACACATTTGTACTGTGCAATACGTGTCTGTTAATAGATTTCTAATTAACTGAGATGTTGTTTCTTATTACAAGCGAGTTAAACAGTGTTTCGTTTAATTTTCTTACTAATTTGTCATTAGAAACATTTCTGATTAAATTTCTTTTCTGATTAAATTGCTTCTTTTAATGTAAAACTCAAAGCAAATTTCTAAATTTTTTATTACCTTATATATTTAGAAACTTGCAGCCCATATCTACTAATCAGTTAAATCGATAATTTTTTCCAAATCACCTAAAATCATAACAATATAGTTAATATACGCCATGACAACGTACTTTGCAAAGTTGAATAGTGTTTCACAGCATGTTTAAACATTGTGCGCTCGTTAACGTATTCAAGACCATAAATATTTTGGTGCAAGATTAATGTTTGAATAAAATGAGAAATTATGTTTAAATAAAACTTAAACAAGGAATACTAACTTTTCCGGTTCGGTAAACGTATTTAGGGCCTTAATATTTTGGTGCAAGAAGAATATTTGCCTTTAATGAGAAAAAGTATTAAATAAAATTTCAAAATATTTTGGAACAAAAAAGTAGTGCCCCTTAACTTAAGCTTAAGCACTAAAAGACAAACCTAGTCCAATCATGTAAATGGGTGATTTGATGAGAGGCTATTTCTTTTTACGTGTATTTTAGCACATTTTACGTGAGTTTGTGACCTCTATACGTAAACGTTTCAGAACTCAAAACGTGCCAAACAAAATCGTCCTTAGTTATACGTTATCTAATTTTAAAAATTGTATTGAAAAAATGTTAGTCGTCTTTTATCTATTTACTTATTTATGTAAGGTAGACAAAATTATAAACTATATAACTGTTAGGTAGTCCTATAACCAAACGCAAAACAAAGCGGCTAGATTCGTTCAAACCCGCAAGTACGCCAGTTATCCCGCGATCATGATGCTTGCAACAGCGTCGAAATATCGGGAGCTCAAATCTTCGATCTTCTCTAACCTATCATAAGTACCATAAGCAACATGTTACTAGCTGTCCAAACATATTTTTGCCTAGTTGTTTACTTTTTTTAATTTCGAACATTTAAATATGACATGTGCTTCTAAATGCTCCAAATAGGCATCATTCCTCGTTCTAGTTTTTTCTGCTCTTGGCTTTACTATAAATTTTTTATTAAAAAAAACTTCTACTAAAAGCTAAAGAATCTTACCTGTTCGGTGAACTGTTCTGTAGTAAGCGCGTTGACTGTCTCACCTCTGTGGAGGCAGACGTGGGCCACCTTTATCACGTACTCCAGCTTTCGGGGCTGCTCCTCCACCTATAAACGACCATGTGGTTATAAACGGGGAAAATGGTTTCATTTAGCTAAATTACCTACTATGTTAGCACAGACAAATAAAGTATATTATTCTGTCCCTTGTCTTTCATTCTACCACTTTTTACTCTAGACTTGGTGATTTATGATTTATAAGACATATAAAACCACCTTAGTCCAGATCCGCAACAGCCAGGGGCTATGGGCCATTAGCTGGTGGTAAATCTGTCACGCAGGACTACTAAAGTGATGAATGAAAAAAGCCTATCCCTACATTATAATGAGGATATGTAATGATATTGATTACAAACAAATAAATCTTATATCTTATTTTGCTACTTAATCAAATAGTAGACATTAATGTAATTGCAAATCATAAATCTAAAAGTGTAAGGTTATAGGAGGTAATTTAATAATCGGGGTTCTCGTCAAGAGTAAGTAGATGATGAAGAATGGTGATGGTGAGGTTAAGAAGTTAGAATTTAATATAGTATTTACCTTTGCGGCAAGAAACAGAGCCGCAGCAGCTATGGCATTCCTGTGAAACTGCGTGAAGGAGTGGAACGCGTAGAATCGGTGCATGTACACAATCGCCGTGTTGATACATAGTTGAGAGCTGTATTTGATATGTTAAGGAAAATTCTAGAAATATGTATCGAACGATAATAAATAAATAAAAACAGTAAGAAAAACATGAATTGGCACTGAATGGCAACATTCATATATATTCGTACCACATATAAAGTTAACATTTCACACAATAATCCCAATTAGGGAACTTTTTAAACGGCCGCATACTGTTAAATAATAACAATTATAATCAAAGTGAAGTGGAATCGAACCTAAATTGTGACTTACGACTTACAGCCTTGTGACAGACGGATGGACAGCGAAGTCTTAGTAATAGGGTCCTTTACCCTTTTGGCACGGAACCCTAAAAAGCCTAATTGAATAAATAGCTTTTTTATTTTGATTTTAAGGGCAGATTTCAGAGAAAAAGTACAACAAATGAATTAATATTATAAAAAACCTAACTTTTCTCTAAGATTTCAAAATTTATTATAAACTATTTAATTTTCATTGCTGTTATATTATTATAATAAACTAAATGGGATATGCTAGAAATTTGATTTAAATTGCATAACACTAAACCAGAAATTTTAATAAAAAAAAATGTGTCTATATTTGTTCACAAAAGCCTCTAAAACGGCTAAATTGATTTTGATAAAACTTGAAGTGATTATATCATGTAGGTAAATCCAGGCACTTTGTTAAATCACTATATCATATAGAGTTTTGAAGAAACAAATAAATATGACTAAAGTTGACAAAGAAATTTCTTAAAATTAGTAATACCTACAAACGAATTTCAACAAAATGTTTTTATTGTTGTAACTCTGATGCAATACGCGAAAAATTTGTTTTGCATTTTTTGTTATCAGCTGGTGAGTCAGACATGTTTCACATTTAGCCAGCATGATTACTATGAATCATACGCTATAGTCTAGAGAATTGAACGCACTGAATAAATTATGTACAACTGTTTTGATTACAAGTCGCAAGTTCATTCGCTAAGGTGACCGCAAATTTTTTTCCTGACTACATACTACGACTAACATTATAAAAAGATTTTTTGGTAACCGTGCAAATGTGTAAACGTTTTATATGAGGAATAACAGGATCGTCATAGTGGGGAGGTCGACACCAGACAGCAGTAAATAGCAGCCATACATAATAATAAAGGTAGGAAGGAATGTAATAAATCCTGTATTGTGACATGAAATATCTTAATAAATACAGCATTTGAACAGGTATTATATAATATTATACAAGAAGTCACAAACAATATACTAACGTTTTACCTATCCTTGCCTGCATAAACCTGTTAAAAATCTAATAGGGTAGATCATTGACGTGGCCTTTCGACATAGCCATTATGAGGGAGCTAGTGGCATCCCACTTACTAACTCTCTCTACCCGCGCACATGCGAGTCCTTGCAATACGGCTAAGTACTATTATGTATTTGTTACCCTCACCACCATGTCAAGAGCAGCTAACTAGCAGTAGGCTAACAAGCCGCCTGCGAGACATACTTAACCGGCTTTTTTTGCGAGTTTGGTACTTCCACAAACTCAAGCACGAGCAATGCGCAAGCATCAAAAACGCGAAACTGTAGGTATTGTGCGCGCTAACAAAGAAATTTAACTACAATTAGATTTTATTATATACATATGAGTGAATGACTGCAAAAATATATTATGATTAATAGAGTATGTTAATAAAAGCACCAATATGTGGATACATATATGTATGACCTCAATTGTAGTGACTGTGCAAAAGACGTTTCAATTAGAATGTTTACTACAATAGGTGCAGCTGAATCAACAAGTCGTTAAGCGTCAAGCTTATAAGTTCATTAATGGTAATATACATACCAAATCATGTACTTTATAAAATAATTAGGTACTAATTACTTATCAAGATCTGGTAAATGTGCAGTAACATTTGCTTGTTTAAATAACAAAGCTACTGATTTAACTGTTTTTGGCTTGGTGCTTAACATCCCTAACCTAGTTTGTGTTTTTTTGGTCAAAAAAAGTATTTATGTTTTTTTGTTACTTTTTTTAGCTATTTTGCTTCAGCTTCATTTATATTTTATTATATTAAATTATTTTTGAAAGAGTTTGTAAAAATCTGTTTCTGTAAGCTTTTAGATATACCTATTGAATTTCTGCTGCATACGACGCATAATTCAAAAATGTTAATAATCAAGAAACTGAAATTAGTGAAGCTATTTTTAGATAGTAACTGGGAGTTAATTGGGAACAGTCTCGAGTAAGCCATACTCTGGAATTCAAGAAAAAAAAGTATGCAAGTAAGTCTTACCTCTCGAAACCCGTGACACGTATTCATTTTTTCTCGAATTTTAGAGTATGGTTTACTCGAAACGGTTCCCAAAAAGCTCCCTGATGTTAACAAGGCTACAAGACTCATTTAGTAATGCCAGATTAAAACTAACCATGCCTATTTATTCTTACTTATATTTACATCGTAGGTAAATACTTTAGCTAAATCCCATGACTGCTGTGAATGCAGATAACGTAAATTTTTAGCCTTTACGGCGCACAATACGCGGAATTCCTGATTAGAGCACAGTTTTATTTGACGGTCACGGCGACGCGTGATAATGCAACACCAAGGACTCGTTGCTCAGTGGGTACTGTCCTGAGTGCTGAACGCTTCTTAAGTGTGGGTTCGATTTCCGCAGCAAACATTTACGTGATGAGCATTTGTCTTGAAACTGACTTTTGGACCCGATGTGTTGGAATGACCAAAAACTTTATTATTTTTTTACTCAAGGCAATAAATGGCTATTTCAGATATCTCATAGAGGGACAAATAAATAATGTTAGGCTATGGCCCGTCAGTCCGTCTGGAAGTGGTCACCGTTTGTGCGCTTGTCCATTGATTCGTATTCGATTTGTTTCCGTGTTTTTGACATACGTAATAAAAACAATATGGAAAATCACGAACTGCTTCCGTGATTCGTGATTGACTGTTCATATTTTGTAGGTAGAGAGTGCGTATATAATGTGTTTGGCATTATTATATTGTCGCCATCTGCGCACTGTGTTATTATTATTCATTCGAACACATCGAATGAACACAGCCGTCACCAGGCTGTATCTCATAAACAGTGATAGCTAGACAGTTGAAATTTTTACAGAAGATGTATTTCTGTTGCCGCTATTACAACAAATACTAAAAATCCGCCAAGTGCGAGTCAGACTCCCACGAAGGGTTCCGTACCATTATCTATAAAAACGGCAAAAAAATCACGTTTGTTGTAATAGGGGCCACAGAAATACATCTTCTGTAAAAATTTCACCTGTCTATCACGGTTCATGAGATACAGCCTGGTGACACACGGACGGACGGACGGACGGACAGCGAAGTCTTAGTAATAGGGTAAAAAATAGAAAAAAATAAATATTTAAGGGGGCTCCCATACAACAAACGTAAATTTTTTGCTCGTTTTTGCTCGATATTAATAACGGCAACAGGTAGACCCTTGAAATATTAACAGAACATTTAGTTATATATTCACTATAAAAATAAATAATTAAATTAAAATAAAACAAATATTTAAGGGGGGCTCCTATACAACAGTGATTGTTTTTCCCTTTTTTCTAGAAGGTACGGAACCCTTCGTGCGCGAATCCGACTCGCACTTGGCCGATTTTTCTATTATTAATTCATTACTCCTTATCAACTTTTAGCTGGAACATAATTTATTTCATGAAATGTTAAGTAACTATAAAGCTAGTAAATTACTGTATATTTTTTTATATCATATGTGATATAATTGTAATTAATTATTTTTCACTTTTTACGCTTAGCTGTTCGCTAACAGCTAACTGTATAATATATTTTGCCACGGAAACAGGATCTCTATTTGAGATTTACATTGTTGATTTCAGCTTAACGCCTTAGTCCATAAAGCAAATGTATACGCGCGTTGGGGGCCCTGTTAAAGGTCCTATAGCAGCTTACTCGCGCCGTCATTTTAAATTATTTATCTTTAAATGTACTACATAGGAATTTAAATAATAGTAGCTATTCTAAAAACGTTTTGTATTGAGCTAAAATACAACTGAATTTTATTTCGCATTCCTACTAAATGTGGCCGCTATTAGCAGAAATGTTAACTAAAGTTTATGAATGAGTTCAAGATACAATACAAAACATTCTAAATGTAGCTTATGACTCGTGTTATAATATCAAGGTAGTAAATTTTTAGGGTTCCGTAGCCAAATGGCAAAAAACGGGACCCTTATAGATTTGTCATGTCTGTCTGTCAGTCCGTATATCACAGCCACTTTTTTCCGAAACTATAAGAACTATACTGTTTAAACTTGGTAAGCAGATGCATTCTGTGAACCGCATTAAGATTTTCACACAAAACTAGAAAAAAAAACAATACAAATTTGGGGTTCCCCATACTTAGAAATGAAACTCAAAAATTTAATTTTCATCAAACCCATACGTGTGGGGTATCTATGGATAGGTCTTCAAAAATGATAATGAGGCTTCTAATATCATTGTTTTCTAAACTGAATAGTTTGCGCGAGAGACATGTCCAAAATGTGTCCCCCCCCCCTTGTAACTTCTAAACTAAGAGAATGATAAAACCAAAATATATGATGTACATTACCATGCAAAATTCCACCGAAAATTGGTTTGAACGAGATCTAGTAAATAGTTTTTTTTTAATACGTCATAAATCGTAAACCGCAATTTACCTTTAATTCAGTCCACTCAAATATAAAAATATTTTTGTTTGTGTTTGTAGACTACATAAATGGTGGTAGGTACAGAACCCTCGGTGCGCGAGTCCAACTTGCACTTGGCCGGTTTTTTTAAATAAGCTCTGTATAAAGAGAAAACTTTAATAATCCTATCTATTCGAAAAACGTTGATTGGTTCGGGAGAAAAATGCGTGTTTGCATCTCAAAGCAAGTAGTAATGAATTTTGATCAATTTTTGATAAAAAAAAAACTATTGGAGTGTATTCTTCTTACTTTTGACTCCACTTATTATAAGAAATCTGAAAAAAAAGGACAGTTTAATTTTTCAGCAGCACAAATGACATAAATAATCATAAAGAAATGCTTGCCAATTTCTTAAAGATGATACTTATTTTTTAAATAGATATTATTTTTTTTTTTATATTTTATAGATTATTTTTTTAATAGAATAATTTTAGACCCCAACACTAAATGAACAGGTGACAAAATAAACTAAAATAATGACTATTTAGAACAAAGTTGAATTATTTACATTGCCACAGGTATGGTTGATATTCACTACTGTCAGTATAATAATTAAATATCAAACACAAAAGTAAATCAACTTTACTGAGCAAGATGGCCAGTTATAATTTTACTAGTACATTCGCTGCTCTGCCTACAGAGATAGTCACAACCAATGTGTGGATTGTGCACTGACGATCGACCAAATGCAACATAGAGCACATTTTAAGTAGATAGAATTATCCCATGTGCTTATTTAGAGCTTACCACAAGGTCCTTCGCTAAGCTAAAGTTCCTTTGTTTTTCCAGAAACTGATATGTGATCATCATTAATTTATCGGGACCTATGGACTCACAAATTAGCTAATAAATAAGAAAAGCTTTTAAAAAAATAATCAAGAAACCGATATGCCATCTTGGTAACTTGATAGCAAAAAGAAAACCTGAGATATTCGCCATGCAGAAATACATTGTACATGTAGGTATACTATGATGATAAGATTCCTTTGTTTTTTTAAAAAAATCTTTTTTTACAAACAAAAGAACAGAAAATTAACTAAATTCTCGAAATTCTGTACATGAGGTACCTAGGCAGGTATCGCAAAAATAAAAGGCAGATGCAGAATCTTTTACTTAGGTAGGTTTAGAATATTTAGATTTTGTTTAGAATGACACAATTTTATTAGTCAGTGTTTAAAATCAGTAGCCATTAATTTGAAGTCTAAAAAACGAGAATGTGAGAAAAAATTTAAAATGCCAAGAATTGGGTATGGATCATAAAATTATAAAACAGATAAAACAGGAATATAAAATAGTTACATAATCATATATGTATATATATATATATATTTAAATCATTCGCTAGGTATATCTAGCAACAATAAGTTCGCAAGTCAGCCAGTACCTACCACGGCACAAAATAAGCAGGTATCTGAAATGTAGATGATAGTACAAAATACATGTGATAGACTAACAACTAGCAATATATGAAAATTTGTAAACAGTGTTCTTGTTTGAAACAAAACGGCAAAAACGGGCTCCTCCTTTTTGGTTTCATGAAATTTCATTCGGCTATAATTCATAAATTCATAATTCATCATTCGAAATTCATAAATCATTCAAAAAATAGTATTTCATAACTTTGACGATTCAGAAGTGTTTGTGAAAACCCAATTTAAATAAAATCAATTTGTCTTTGTCTTATAAAATCCAATAACTATTGTAAACAGTCAGTTGTTACGTGACTTGCTTTTATGCTCCGGCTACTGGTGCTTCTGATCTAAATTAAAACCACATGAATCCTATCTATTTGTTGATTTGATAAGATTTTTTTTGTGGATCCCAATTATGTAGACGATTTTTAATGTTGTTTTTTGGGTACTTTATTTCTAGCATTGTTTTTGTTTGACATCAATGTATTTTTTGTTTGTGTACAAAATACTAATTTTAGTCAATAGCACATATAAACAACATATTCTTCATTGCAAGGGTTTATTCATTATTTTGTTTTACTATTTCATAGGTCTTCTCCCGAATCTGATCATGATGGAAGCCTAGATCTGTTCTGTCATATCATGTATTATTTTGACCAAGCTTTGTGATGCTATATGAAAATAAGTAGTATCTAAATAGCCCCAGCCAGTGAAATAATACCTAGTGTTTTAAATCTAAACTGAAATTGTGTGCCAGCTGTCAATGTCAAATTATAAATATAAAAGCGCATATGAAAGTTGGATTTTTTTGGGTTGAAATGACTTGTTATGATGTCAATTATATTGAATATAGTCTTGTTTTTAAGGTCTGGGTTTTGAAGTGATTGTAGTGTTGTGGTAGATGTTGAGGTCTTTCAGAGTAACTAAAAAGTACAAAGAAAAAGAAAGTTTTTTGTTATTAAATTGTGTTTTTCTTGAGACTGGGTGTTTTCTATGTATATTATGTATGTATTTACCAAACAAAAGTAATATATTTATAATTGTATATATTGGCTGGTATCCATAACACAAGCTTAACTTACTTTGGGACCAAACGGTGCTGTGTGTAATGTCCAAAAATATTTATTTTAAATGTTGTGATATAATCATGATTTATAAATGAACTTCAATTTTGTTACAAAAAACAACAATCATAAATCATATCCAAAAGCCAGACGTAAATATTAGGCCAAAAAACTAGCAATCTCATCTAGCGGCGGCTTATCCCAAGGAGCACTGGGATAAATGGAGACTGGGTTTATTAATACTTAATAAACAATATTGTATTGTTCTTTATTGAAAAACGGGTTTCAATTTTTCTTGTCCAAATTATTAACTTTTTTTTTTTTACTTTACAACATTAAATAATAATAATAAAGCTTTTTAATTCCGGACTCTTACATTATATAAATGAAGAAAACTATTTCAATATTAGTTTTACCTCTTATTCTATGTTAGTAAATTACATACTAGTTTATTGGTCGGACCCCATCTGGGTAAAAGCCTCCTCCGTCGTCATTTATTTATGTTTTCAGCAGTACTTATCCAGTTTCCACCAGCTACTGAAATAATATTGTTTGCCCACTGTTTTCTGGGTCTACTCATGTCTCATTTTCTAAGCGGCCCAGTCCATCTTTTGTCCCTATATCTAGCAATGTGTCCTGCCCATTGCCATTTCATTTTAAGTGCATGCTTAAGAGCATCCGTCAGTTTTGTCTGCTGTCTTATGTCTTTGTTTCTTGTTTTCTGTATCTTTTTTAGTTACAGGATGCTCCTCTCCATGGCATGTTATGTTATTTGAAGTCTGTTTCTCACTTTATTTGTGTATATCCAGGTCTGGCATGCATAGGTACGGCATGGTAAAATACAAGTCTCCATTACTGTTCTTTTTATATCTGTGCTGTAATTTCCTTTCAGTATTTCTTTTCATGCCCAGAAACTCTTCCACTCATTCCTGATCCTTCTTTCCACTTCTTTTTCATTACTGTTTTGGCTATCTAGATATCTAGGATATCTGTTTCCCTAGGTATATAATTTTTAACATATTCAATTTTAGTTCCTTCTATTTGGATTGGTTTCTGGTGGCTGTTTGACATTATTTTGGTTTTTTTAGCATTCATGCTCAGACCCACTTTTTTGCTTGCTCTGTTAAGATCCTGCATCATTAGTTTTAATTCCGAGGGTGATTTGGCAAATATAGCTATGTCATCAGTGAATCTTAGGTGGCTTAATTGTTTTTCATGAATCCAAATGCCATTATTTTTCCAGTTTAACCTTTGGATTACATCTTCGAGTACTGCTATGAATAGCTTGGGTGACAGAGGGTCTCCTTGCATTTCTCCCTTCTTTATTGTTATTGCTTGTCCTGTTTTTTTCAATCTTACTTTGCTTGTGCTTGAATAAATGCAGAAAGCTTTCTGGTAGTCAACAAAACCTATATAAAGAGGTTAAATTCTTTGAACTTTTCTAAAAGTTGTTCAAAGCGGAAACCTGCCTGTTTGAGTAGAATAACACAAATTTTTTGTGTTATTCTACTCAATATCAGTGATGAGAATAATTTATAAATGGCTGCTAGCAAACTGATAGGTCTATAATTACTCATATTTTTAGGGTCTCCTTTTTTGTAACGTAGTATTCCTCTGACATGCACCATTGATGTGGGACTTCTTCTTGTGCAAATATCAAGTTGAACAATTTTGTTAAGAAAGGTGTTATTATGGGTGCTCCCTACTTTAAGGGTTTCTTGCTGATGTTATCAGTGCCAGGACTTTTATTGTTTTTTAATTTCTTAATATGGTGCAGTATTTCGCTTTCTGTTACTTCGCCTATTCCATTTCTGGTCTTGTAACTAGTTTGCAGGGTTTCACAGTCATCATTTTCTTCTGATGGTTTTGCATACAGTTTTTTACAGAATGTTGTGGCGCATTGTGATACATCTTTTCTTGTCTTTGTTTCTCCCTGGTTTTCTCCTAGGCTTTGTATCCAGTTTTTGTGTGTGCATAGTACGTTTTTTTCCTATGATTTTAGGTTTCTCTCAAAGATTTCTTTCCCATGATTTTGATAGTCTTCACAAATTGCTTTGTGAGTCATTTTGATTTCTTTCAGTTCTTCCTTCATTTCTTTGGTTTTGTTTTTTGTTGCAGTTAATTCAGTATGTTGTTTTCCGTTTTTGTTCTGAGGCTGTGTATTATTATTTCCTCTAGTTTGTCATAGTATTTCTGGACATCCTTTACATTGAGTAATGTTTTGATTTCACTTGTCAATCCTTCTTGTAGGTTTTTTTTGTAATTATTTACGTAATTTTCGGTTTTTAATGATCTTGCTATTGGCTTGAACGTTTTTCTGTTTTGTTTTAGTTTGTATGGGATGCGCGTATTAATCTATGATCTGATGGGAAGTGTATTTTATTCAGAACTTCTATGTTGATAATTTTTTTTGGTTTGTTGCTCATTATACAGTCCACCTCATTCTTTGTATAGCCATTTTTGTCTTTATGTATTCATTACTGACAATTTGTGCTCATAGGCATATTGTAGCATTTGTTCGCCCCTTTTGTTTATAGTTCCATATCCATATTGTCCTAGTATTATGTTTCCATGTTCTTGCGGATGTCCAATCTTGGCATTGAAATCACCCATCACTAGCACAGTCTCGTCTGCTAAGTCTTGGGCTTTATTCAAGTCTTCATAAAAAATTACAATTTTGTCATTGCTTGATTTTGCAGTGGGAGCATATACTTGTATAAGTGATATAATGTCGTTGTCGGTTTTTATTCGAAGTCAGATGAAATTCCAGAGAAGTTTACAATCTGTTGTTTTAATATTTTTTTATTAGGAAGCCTACTCCATATAGTCCCTTTGTTTCTCCTTTGAAGCAGAAAATGTTTTTAGTGTGTTCTCCAATATTGCAGCTGCTCCTCTTAACTTCTGCGAGCCCTACAATATCATAGTCTATTTTTTCTAGAGCTAGTGTCAATTCTAAAAATCTTACTTGTGCCAATAGTGATCTTACATTATACGTACATATTTTTAAGAGCTTATGTTTAGGTTTTTAATTGGAATGTGGAGGGTTTTGGTCAGAAGCCCCACAGGGACCAACCGGGTTGGGGTCTTTTGATGATGTGTTAAATGTTGTTGTTGCTGTCTGTGTGTTTCTATCTCGTTGGTTTTCTCTCTGTTTTTTGTGGGCTTGGTTTAAATTGTTTCTATTTGTTTTTATTCCCAATGCTGTAGTTTGATTTGGAGAAGGGGTCGTAATCATAGTATTTGGCTGTCAGGATTTCAGTTTCTCTGTTGCTAAAGAGGTTGTTCCTTTAACCAATCCACCATCTCCAGTTTTGTTAAATTTTGAGTCTGGTGATTCTTCATTTGGGGATTTTGATGTCATCTTTTTCCTTTTCTCTGTTTGTGTTTTTTCCTGTCTACTTTCTTTATCTGTTTTTCCTTTTCTCGCATCTTTTATTATTAATTTATCATATCTGATAAATGCAGTATTTCCTTTTGCCTACTCCTCCTCGACTTTTTGTTTAAGACATCCTTTGTTAAATCTTCAGTTGCGAAGATATTTTCAGAAAAACTTTTATTGTTTCTTAAGATTTCAATTTTTTGCCAATTAAGAGTTAGTGATACTAGCACAGGTCTGGTGCATTCCGCAATCCAGTCTTCTCAGTGTACTAATTTTCCATCTGTCCCATACTTCCATATTTGTATTTTTGCTTAAATCACTCAAAACTTTTAGAACCAATTTCCATGAGGTCATTCTTGTTTTCCCCACTTTCTTTAATTCCTTGGAAGATAAGGTTATTTTTTTCATCTCTTCTGTCTTTGGAGACAAAAGTACACATTCTAGCATGTGTACTTGTGTCTCCAAAACCTGTATTTTGTTTTTTAATAACTTATTTTCTTCTATTATTGGTTGTATCTTTTCATCAAATTTAGAAATTAAATTCTCTGTTAAGGTGTCTGAATTTGTAATTAATATTGCATTTAATTTCTTAATTTTTCAAATAAATTTTCTATTTGTTTATACATTTAGATTTTCAGCTGTTAGTAGATTTAAAAGCTACTACTTTGGTAGTAATTAATATTTTATAGCTGGTAATAATTTGTAATTGGTAACACTGGCTGCGGCTTGCGGAATTGTCAGATTCAAACGATGTAAACAATGACCTTCCAATCTATTAAGTTACAAAGTTGTTGTTGTAGTTCAACTCAACATTGTGGTTTTGTGCTGGTTTTCAATATTAATTGCGCACTTTAACACTTGTTTTAAACAGTTTTTTTTTCGAGGGTATCTTTTTACGTTGTGAACTGTTTGACAGCCAGAAGTGAAAACACGATTATTATATTTAATTATTATACATTATTTTACACAACATTATATCATATAACATTACTTAATTAGATAATTTGTTAATCATTTGGTTTGAAACTTATAAAAACATTGTGATTTTAGCCATTTCTTTAACATTGTATTACTTAATTATGTTTTTAGATATTATGCTAACACAGCATTGTACTTAAAACATTTCCTATGTACACACACAGTTAACTCAAGATTTAGCATGGAATGGCACTGGAGACAGTCACTATGTGGAGTGCTAACGATTGCACTCCTATGAAACAAATTTCAGTACAGAGGCTTAGAGCTAAAATCAATGTGTGTGAAAGAGAAAGTTTGACACAGGCTCACACATGAAGCAGAAGATCTGGTATGAACAATAAGCAAAATGTGGAGCACCGCTCATGAGCTTTATAAAGAAAAATACTGTTGCCAGGTTGACCCCGCTTTTGTCCAGCCAGTGCACTGTTGCACTCTTATCACAACCAATGTTTTTGGATTAACAAATTAAATAAGTACATACCTACATAAACAGTTTGTTTGTTATCTAATAAGTACAGCAAAATAAAATGTGATTATTGTGATGTGATTAAATAGTGCAAAAAGAATTTAGAAATTCAGCATGAAATAAGGAGAACACGATGCGTGTTTGTAAACCTCAATAGGCAAATGAATTTTAGTTATAAATAGAATAATAAAAGGCATAGCATTTAAGCCTCTTTTGTTTTTAGTGAATAGCCATTAAAAATTGTCACAAGCCACCTTTGATCCTATCAACACACCAAGATTTCCTGAACATCAAGTGCACATTTTTGGTTGATGTAAACACACTACCATAAACAAAAAATATGTATAGGCAGTTTGACAAATTAACACCAAAACTCCAACCTCAGATATAGGTCTAAATTTTAATTTTACAGTGGCAAAGAAGACAAAATTATTGTAAATGAATGCTTGACAGTTTGTTACAGACAAAACTAAAATTTTTATATATTTACATCAACACAAAATGCACAAGCAACAAATGCCAAAATCAACAAAAAATTATGAGTCTGCATCTCTTAGTAAATAATTATAACAAGAAAAAAGGACTCATGCGACGAAGCAACCGAAAAACGTTAAAATCCGGTTTTTATCCCCTTTTTTATTCTGACTATCATTTACCTTAAGCTTCATGCAAGACAAGAAAAATGCGGGGATTTCCGCGCCAATTCTCAGAAAGACGTAGGAAAGTAATTATAGCGCGGGCGGACAGGTCGATTGCCAGACAGCTTTACGTCACACGCGCAAGCGTCCTAAACGTACTCAGCTGTCAAGGATCAGTGACCTACGAAAACCACGCCATCATGCTCGACCCTAACCTAGTAAAAACATTAAAAATTAGGCACCTATGACTACAATATAATGATATGCCATCTTACCTCAACAGAACACAACACTACTCACGGGAAATTCCAGATATCCAAGCGAAAGTGGTCCGAGCGACGCTCTTGGTACCATGAAATTTCATCATACTTTCTAGAATCGCATATTCCCACCACACAATTATTTGATAATTAAGGGTTGACATTTAACATTTTATGTATAAAACTATGATTTTGAGACGCAAACCACGCGTTAAAACACATGACTACACAAAAACAATGCACTGAAATCACTATTGAAAAAGGATACACTTGAAGCCTCTGTCCCATATCCTGTATTAAATTTGCAGCCTGTTGGCGATAAGCTAATTCTTTATCGGCATCTAAATTGCATTTTCTGCTTGGTGAAATCTGTAACTGTTCTTTTGTAAAATACCATTTTTCTTGACCACCAGCCATTGAACGGATATTGCAATGACTGCGCGCGTAGTAGCAAAACGGAGATCACCGCTCCGTCTAGCTTGAGTGGGAAAGGGACAGCGCTATGACAGCGATGATAGGAAATAGACCACGTTAACATTTGAGTGATTTGCTAAATTATTTTTCTTTCATTGCAAATATAAAAATCTAAAATAATTTTTGTTGACAATTTAAAAATATTACAGTTTTTTTCGAACGCGAATTAAGTTAGAAAACCAGTAAAAATATTTCACCACTAATTGAAATCATGAAATCCGTCATTACTTTCAAGCAGACGCCATTGTAAAAAATTGTCGTGAACGTATTGAGGTCTCCGGTGACAAATCGATGATCTGCAACAATCACAGGTACGTTTTACATTATCACTATCGTTATTATTGTAGAAATGAAATATCTCTTTCTTTTAAACATATTTTTAGCTTGATTTATTAATTTGCTAACGAAAATAATCGAGTTTAATTTCACAAACCTATGGGCTCTGTCACACCGTGCAAATGGCCGTCCCACCACTGCCTACAATACACTTTTCTATTATTTTTGCAGAAAACCGATAGCTCATTACTTTATCATTAAATAATGAATTGGAAATTAAGTAATTATTTTTGTGATTTAATCATAATTATATGTATTGTATTTATTGTGTTTGAATTCATTGGCATTTTAAAAGGCTTTGTTATGATAATTCTTGTTAAATGAATTTTCGCGGTTTAATTATCAATGCTACGAGAAAGTTGATTAGCTATTGTTAGCTAATTATAAATTTTCATCTATAATGTTTCCCATCAGATATGAAAATATGCATTGTTTACAAAATTACAATATTAAACTTTCTGTTCGTAAGTTTTAAGAAACATGAAAACTCGTAAACTATGAAAATAAATAGGTATGTTCGGTTCCCTTACTACTTTCCTGCAATTTATTAAGTATTTTTATAATTTCAGTTAACCCTTGCACTTCTTTAACCATGTCGGTACAGCCACCACATAAAGTAATCCACCTTTCAAAGATAAGAATGTTAAGTCAAAGTGCAAGGCCTCACAACAAGATTAAAATAACTAATGTTAAGTCCATCAAGCCTCCTGACCCAGAAGTATTGAAGAAACAGAAAGCAGAAAAACTTAGGGCACAGGTAATACACACAATATAATACAATTCATTTTTTTAATTGTGTGTGACCTTAATCAGATCAGTAACTTATTTTACCATAATGCTCATTTAATTTCAGCTACAAAAGGAAATAGTATCTAGATCCAAAACTTGTTCAAACAGTGATTACTGGTGTGGACTCCCAGTGGTTTCTGGCCGGCTATACTGTGCCAGGCATATACTGCAGGATTCATCTGCTCCGTATAAACACTGTGCCCACACATATGGAAATGGAGAACATTGCCCAATGCCTGCTCCCGCTGATCGTGAACAAGCGTAAATATAACATTGTATAATTATTATATACTGATATTTAAATGAATCATTTTAAATATAATTGGATATGTATACCAAATTTACTAATATGTGTATGTCAACATATTTTGTGGAATCTAGAAATCAGGTTGCAATAATTCTTTTTTTATTAAAAGTGTTGTTCAACTTGGCTGTTCCCTAATTACACATACAACCCTGTACCAACTAATTAAATTTTTTTTAAATCAAAAAAAATGTTTGTTTCAATCTAATACTATGTGCGGTTTGAGAAACTATATGTAACTGTTATAATTTCGTTTTTCAGGTTATGTTTTGAACACGCACGGGCAGCTCTTAATGCAAGACAACGCAGTGCAGTCCCTCCACCACCAGTTGTCACCACTGAGACGTTGCTCAACCAACTCAACCATTATGTCAGGTATGTTTGCCGTAAATCAGCCTACCCAATGTGACGTTTTAATTACTTGCACAATCATTAAGGTCAAGAATCAAGTATTCAATATTTAAGAAAACTCTTCATAAAATATCATGACCTTGACTGGCATCTTAACTATTACTTGATAATATAAATCTGATATAGGTGCTGTAGGTTTTGAGTAGAACCTGCTAAATATACCTAGTAGAGTACTTTCCAAGTATAACGTCAGTCGAGAAAAGAATACACAATCATGTTTTAAGCTTTGTCACGACCTCCATTATATACTTGCGTGGTTTTTCAGGTAAAAATGTATATTAGTTTTAGAAAAATCTCTGCTGAAAAAAAATTTCTTGCATATATTAAGTAAGTAACTCTTAAGTAATATAACCTATATGACAAGGATTTTCTTGAAGCAATAAAGCTGAACAGCAACAAACAAATATATTGAGCTGCCAAATTCTTAATCAAATATCTCAAATGACGCATAGGTAGTTAGTGTGTCATATCTGAATGAGGCTTGAGTGTGTAAATAATGTTTACTTTGCACAACCAATGCATTGGGAATTTAAGGGCAGTATTACTGTTATCCCACAAACCCATTCCAAGACACCGGTGTTAACATCTTCAATTAAAACAAAGCTGTGTTCATACTGTTCTGATCGCACAAACTGATGATTGCTTGTATGAAATGACAGTTCTAACACTGGTTATCATTCGGCTACTCTCAAGTTAGCGGAGTTACATTGTGGTGTTGTAACATGAGGATTTCGAAGGAAACCCACGTGCTTTATCAGATGTATTTGTTATGTTTTTATTACACAACTAACCCACCTATTACATTGTCTGTGTTGGTTCATCCAGTGTGTTCTTTAAGTTTATGTAGCACCACCAAATAACCTACGTTGGATGAGTTATATTATAACGTTCACTAAACCTACCCAATAAATGGTATAAAAAAAAAAAAAAATTTAATTGTAAGTTAAATTTACTTAATCATTGATGTTTGTTTTAGACCGGAAAGAACGCGTACAACATCTTGTGCCTCATCAGTATCTGTTGTCAGTGACCCATCAGAGCAAGACCTGGCAGTTCCAACTGCTGTTGACCCCTTTAGTAAGTAATTAAAATGAAATTAAAGACCTTATATGGTGTTTTCTTTAATGTTCAAGTATTCTTGAGGGAGTCCGTTTCTACACAGGGGAGCAGCTGGTGAGGATCCAGAGCTGCACAAAGTCTACTCCTCAGTTAGTTCTTGTGGTCATTGTTTAGACCTTATATGAGTTAGTAATTGATGAAATTTGAATGAATGCGTTGTGTAAACTGTACCTATTGGCCCTATTTAACTTACATTTTTAACTTATAACTTGACGTTTCTAGAACAAATAGACGCAACAACGGTGAATGCGAACTACTCCTCGACAATAATGGAGTGTGCTAGCGCAAGTGACAGCGACTGCGACAGTGTAACGCTAGGGCCAGAGGGGAACAGTCGAGGCAACGACGAACATATAACTTTGGATGACTCGATCACTGAGTTGCAGCCCCTCTGGTTAGTATCTATACTTATTATAAAAACAAGCTTTTGGCTACGATCTTGACCAGGATCACAAGTTCTGTCGTGTAGCTATCCCTGTGCCACCCTCTGAAAAAGTATTCCCATGGCAACTAATGTTTGGGATTAAATCATAGCTCCTTTTCTCTCTTATCACCTCCCTGTGCAAAAATCTTCTTTTGCTATGCTAAGCAACAAGCGTACCAACAAGCAGAGTAATATAACACAGGATATTGAAGTTGAATAATAGCATAGCCTTAGGCAAGCATGCAACAGTGGCGATAGATGTCATAGAAACGATGTTAATTGACAGTATGCAAAATTATTATGTACCTACTATAGGCGGAGTGGTATAAAGTTGGGCTACTTTGTCGAAAAAAGCAAACAATTGTTTTACAATTAGACAATTGTGGTTTTTTCTCGACTCTGATTCCGACGATAAACTCACTATATATCCCATCGTGGGACGGAAAAGATTTAGTAAAACGTAGTTGTTACAAGTACACGTTCGTAATATCTCTGACCACCCCTCTTTTCAAAGATATGTCTTGTGATTGTATATTATTATTATGTAACATTGCGATATGGTTTTTTTGGGTGCACCCAACCCATCCAAGTCATCAATTTTCTGATTTATTGTCTGTTCAAGCATAACATAAAAACTACTAAACAGTTATTGCTATATTAAACTTCTTTAGTCCAAAAAAGGAGTTGCCATAGGAATCCCACGCCGATAACGAAACCTAGGGTAAGCGGAGCCGCAGGCAAAGCTTGTAATTAAAAAAACAACAAATATTACAGGCGAGCAGGAGTTTACACAGTGGAAGAGGCCGTTAGAGAAGCAAGAGATGTCCACAAGGCGTTGCAGGCAGGGTACATCGGGCAGATGGATAGATTGAGGATATTGCTACAAACAGCCAGACAAACCTACCTCAAGTCGTTGAAAACCGAACGAGAACAGTATTGTAAGTACTAGTTACCCTATGATTTTTATTAAAATTCTATCATTAATTAAATCACGACTCTTCATGAAATAAGAAAACTGGCCAAGTGCGAGTCGGGCTTGCGCAGCGAGGGGTTCCGTATCACCAAATAATGCACAAGCCCAACTCACGCATATCGATAATTGTTTTTCATTTCAAATGATTAGTGCAAAGCTTCAAGCTTGTATGTCTTAAGAATAGTATTAATTTTGAGCCTGTCGTTATTTAAAAAAAAAAATATCGTACCCGAACAACATATGATGATGCCCACGGCTACTTTCTACCATCGCACCGCTCGCCATCGGCAGGGAATTCATTCTCACACTTTAGAACCTAAATGGTCGCGTACAGGGCAGTTTCAGAGAAACTTCCTCCCGCGAACGCTTAAGTTGTGGAATGAGCTCCCTGCCAAGGTTTTCTGCAAGGACTATAGTATGGAGTTCTTCAAGAAAGAAGTTATTAGGGTCGGCAACGCGCAAGTGATACCCCTTGTGTTGCAAGCGTCTATAGGCTATGGTGACCGCTTACCATCAGGCGGACCGTAAGCTTGTTTGCCACCTTAGTGGTATAAAAAAATAAAATAAAAAAAAAGCTTCGTTAAATGTCGTTCAACCACTACTACTAATCTCATGATTTTTACCAATTAGTTATTTGAGAATGTGGACCTACACCTACAAATTGACACGGTTTACTAGTTACGTTATCCAATAGACTAAGACAGTTCCTAGTAGGTACCTTTTTTATGCTAACTAAACATTAGTATTTACCTGAAATGATATGAAATATTTATTTCAGGCAGTATAAACTCGCAGTCCCGAAATGGACCGCTTACTGTTAAAGAGAGGAAGCAACTGCGGAAGTTGAAAGCGTACGCTGGGTACCACCACAAACATGGCGCCGACGCCATATTGGCGAGGAAACTGCTAAGGAAGAGGGCAAAGGTATTACTTTATTACAGCTTTATTTATTTTTGTCAGAAATCCATTCATTGGATCGTAATAATTTTTTTGAAGGCTGTTGTACACACGCCGGGTAAGGTTTCTGAATTAGTACAATCCGTTGACGTGACAGGTGGTGTTGTGGTGGAGTTATGAATCTATATGAATAAAATTGAATTAGCAGCAGTTCGTTTTCAAAATAAAGCATGGGATAAAAGAAAAGGGAGGAAACGAGAGAGAGGGCTAAAACAAAACTAGTACTCTACAAACAACTTTTACCACAACATGAACTGGACAGTAAATAGTTATTTATTAGCAATGTTGCCAACTGCAAAAAATAGTCTTTCAAAATAAATCATCATCAGTAAAAGTAAAATCATAACTCGTCGCCAGCTTCCGCAGTACGCTTCGCTCGCTTCCTGTGCTATTCACACAATGTTA
This sequence comes from Apoda limacodes, assembly GCA_946406115.1. NCBI lineage: Eukaryota > Metazoa > Arthropoda > Insecta > Lepidoptera > Limacodidae > Apoda > Apoda limacodes. The sequence goes on from OX291540.1 coordinate 49,706,844, forward strand.
ACTGCTCCTCGCTCGAAGAGCTCGTGGCCTAGTTACATTTGTCTATCGGAAACTATATATGAATGTTGATTTAACATAGTTGCTCATATAGTATGGGCCGGACTAATCCATGTTAAGGCTCCGAAGCAATAAGTCTCGGGGCTCCTCTTACCTTAGGCATTATTAGAAGAAATAATATGCAGACCTAAGGTCTTTATAGTAATGTAACTGTGCCCCAATTTGGGCCCCAAAACGCACTAAAGGCCACGCTTATTCCAAAAAAAAACGCAGTAGTCTAGGACTCACGGTATCACGATTCGGTAGGCGAACATCTGCTATATAATTATACTATAATATAATATGTTCACATATATAATATTAAACTATATTGTGACTTGTGAAAAGACTCATTCGTACAACAACTTGTTTACCCAATCCTGATTAAGACGATGCCAGGCACGTTTTGTAATGTAGATGTTTGCAAATACATCAGTTTCTTTTGAATACCGAAGCATAAGGCAAGGTAAGAACGAATTGATCAATTATTTAGAAAAGGCACAGTATAAGCAAATGGGCAGTTCCACATAGCTAAATTGAAATAAACGCCCGCTATCGCTCGGGGCGTCTTTTGATCTCAGATTTTTTTTTTATCGCTTATTGTGCATCTCATTGATCGATGATTTATAACCGACTTCAGAAAAGGGAGTTAACAATTTGACCCGTATGTACGTATTATTGTCAGAATTGCACAGTTTTTATATATGTTAAAATGTGAACCGAATTTCTTAAGTGTATGTTTGTATGCATATCTCAAGAACTATAACTCGGATTGCAAAAAATGTTTTTTAGTTGGACGACGTATGGTCTAACTTAGTGAATAGTGCAAGTTTCATCCAAATCGTTTCGGTAGTTTTTGAGATATAGAGTTAAGTGTGTATCAGTAACTAGGAAAACGTGTAGCAGCTCAATTCTAAAACATGTTATTATGGATTATGTAATTAGTTAAAATCTTATATCTTTGAAAGAAAGCAAGTCTTGTATATAGATATATAATGTTAATCTCGGGCACGGCTCCAAAGATTTCATGAAATCTAGTTTGCCAGTGGTTTCGGAGGCGATAAATCGATCTAGCTAGGTTTTATTTTTAGAAAACGTCATTTTATCCGTGTTTTCAGGCAATGATAAACTGATTGGCGAGTAGTTATACTATTATTTTTACCGACACAGCAACATTAAGCTTAAAATGATTTTATTTTGTAATATGACATTTTAGTCTTTCTTTAAATAGTAAGAGTAACATTGTATTTTTTAAATCATCTGGTAATTTGTTATAAATCTTTCCACCTTCATACATAATGTTCCGGATGCCGTAGTTGTGCGTGCGTGGGATTCTTAAGTAATAAGTGGATATTATGATTTGGTCGTCTTGTGATTCAGCTGTGCACTTGGGATTTTTGTTAAACTGATATCTCAGTATGGATTGTTTTTAGTAAGGATTTTCCTGATGAGCAAACATGTTTTAAATTTGTGATGAAGACATTAAATCAGTTTCTTTATACATTTTTGCTGTTGGGGTAAGGTAGTCATAGTGAAACAGTAGTTTAATTATTTAATTTTGGGTGATTTGCAGGATTTTAATGTTTGTATTAGCAGCACACCTCCATAGCTTGATCAAATAAACTAATCGGGGTTTGACAATAGAGTTGTATATGATGTAGCGAACAGACCTCAGAAGACAGCGAACAGTAAGCTATTTTAACCAATTAGAGAGGTAATCGAGATCATTTTGCCAAACTAAATTAGGCATGTGTTGTCAGCATATACGTAGACTTCACCCTTTAGACCCAAAGAATGGGAAGCAATGTTAGTTTTCTTGCCTGCTTTGAAAATAGCACTAACCTTAGCAATTTTCATTAAGTCAGAAAAGTGGCCACCTTTTAGACATTTATTAAAACATAGTGTTAGCTCCTCTAAGATTAAAGTTTTGAAATATTTATAATTTTGCAGCTAATGCCATCCAAACCACAAGATGTGTTTGGTTTAAGGTTATCAATAATTTTAGATATTGTCAGCGATGGCTGGGCTCAGTTCTGACAGTTATAGGTCATTATTAGAGTAGTTATGGCTATATGATTGTCTAATTGTATAACTATAAAAGTTTTGGGGGATATTGTTTGCCAAATCTGAGCCCATACTAGCAAAGTGTTGACATATGTCATTGATATTCGTAATTGAGCCAGAGCCAAAGAGAATATAATACTACGTAAGAGCCAGAGCTAGTTTCTAGTTTGTTAGGAATAGACGTAGTTTTTATTTTGTTATAACTTAGGCATTGATGACTTTCCACATTTTGCGCGGTTTGTCCACACACTTATTAAACATGCTTTTATAGTAATTGCTCTTGGTGCTTTGTATCTCGGACTTCCTTTCTGCTATGTATTCTTCTTTTGATGTTTCCGCATACTGTGCTGCTCTGATGTATATATACCCGAGTTTGTTTTTTTTTTTAATCGCTTGTATAATGTTCTTACTGATCCAGTCTGCCATCGGAGGGCTTAATATCTTTATTTTGGTTCTTTTATTTCTTTTGACAGCACCCAGTAATTTTGGTTTAAGTTTTTTATAATCGTCATTGAAATCAAATACACTCATGTCGTTATGTAATATATTTACAGTTTATCATAATCAATGGCCTGATATTCGGTTTTTTTTTCAGGATCTGCGTTTAGGAGTTTCAGTAATTTTAGGGATTATCTTAGGAACTTCTTTAATAAATCTTATAGTGTTAATGCTTTTCCCCGGCCTCTATTCGGCGCTGTAGTTCACTTCTTTGATTTTGTATAACCTGTTTCTGGTGCAGGGTTTCGTCAACATAGATCTTAACTTAAAAGAACTGCTCTATTACTAAAAATCTTCTTTGGGATCTCCGATGTCGAAAAACAGATTTTTACGGGTCTGCTGTTATTGGCATCATATTTACCTAGGCATATGATTTTTATGGGATCCACATAGTTTTCACGGTGTGTTGTATTACTTTCTTTACGTGGCTGAAATCATAACTGTATCGTATTTCGGGATCTTTAGAGACAGTTTCATCTAGTCCACAAATGATCAAGTTCTTTTCTCGTTGACAGCGATCGTGAATTTCAGAAATCATGTCATCATAGGTCAATACAGATAAATCGCTTTGTTGACACATGGGGGTACCTACTAGTTTTTAGTGAGGCAATATCTTTTTCAATGTTTTTGATTGTTTTGGTCAATATTAGTATTGAAGGTTGAGGTCAGAGTCGGTTCTTGCTTAAAAGTGTCTTGTTGTGTAACAAGTTGGTCTGTCATGGATTTCATTGTTGCTAATTAGTCCTTAATAAGTGATAGGTCTTGCGAGATTGTATTAAGTTTTTCATTTTGCATTTCAACCATGCCTGTTTATACCGACATAATTTTTTCTTCAAAACCGTCAAATCTTAAATAAATGTCTTCATCTCGTTGTTTGCTCTTAGTTCTGAACGATGTTTGCTGCAAGTCTATATCACGCAGTTCAGTGAGCTACGGTTTCGAACCACCAGTTGTTTCCCGTTCAGTGTCCATCGTTGGATCGCTATTACGATACGTATTGAGACCCTGAGTTGGTGACCGTCGCATACTCATTATTCAGAAACAAGTTTCCTTGGTGGGTAGTTACACACGCGCTCAACTTCAACATAACGAGATAAGGTGTTTTTTGCTTGTATGGTAATTAAATTAAATAAAAACAGAAATCGTCACATGTCCGTACTTACTGCAGTTAATAATCAATATATTATCAACACAATATATTTCGAATGTAGATTTACTCTAAGATAACATATGCAATGGTCATTATTATTACAAGTTTATTCAAACGATTTTGAGCAACATAACGTGATGTGCCGGGCAGGGCTTTCATACAAAATTCTTGTTATAGGTAATCTTGAAAGTTTATGCAACTTTACGTTTCATTTTAACTCCAAGAAAACAGCAAAAAAATTGATGAGCTCGTCGTCTTTAGTTTCATGAAATTTCATTCAACCATTATTTTTTAATAAATTTAACAACGCCGGGTTAGCTAGCTATAAACCTACCTGTATAAAACACATAGACTCAAGACAAACACAAATGTTTATCACATATGTATGTTTTCCTGCAGTGCAGGCAGCACTACCAACAGACCTACGGAGCCCTTATTGTACCGAAGCGTTACCTAGTAAAAAATAAATATATAAATTTATATTATTGTATTTTTTCAGCTTAACGAGTTCGCATCTGGTCGTCCTATCCCGTCGCAAGGTCGGTGCACGTTCACTGAGGGCGGCGTGCGATGCGCGTCACACGTGCTGCCTGCAGCCAAGCACTGTCTAAAGCACGTGCTGTACGACCAGCATCAGGTTAACATCCATTACTTATTAAACATTTTGGAAACTGTAATACACATAAATTTCAATGACCTCTCACATAAAGAGTTATTCTTAGGAGTTCGAAAGAAAAAGTTGTGCTTCTCTTTTTTATAATACAAGACGAATATCCGCGGCGTCTCGCACCGTGCTTCATACAAACGAATACCTCACATGTTTTTGACATTAACTAATCAAACACTGCCAGATTTTGTATACATGATCTCAAGCCGAATATCTATGTCTGGTTTTCTAAAATCCTAAAAAAATGTTATCGCGCATAAATTTTAAACTATACAATTTAATAGAAAACTGGCACACTGCAGACCTAGATATTTATTAGGAACATGACTTCTAAAAACTGCAAAAATAGTATATTTGAGCTATTTCCATAGTAACAAAAACGGTCAATTCGTGCTATTTACAAATAAGAATCTAGGATATCTCTGAGGAATAGGTTTAGGGAAGTGAATATTTTAACTGTAGCGTCGCAGTACATATATGAAAATCTTTTATATGTACATAAAAATATCAATAGTTTCAGCAAGTAACGTTCACAAAGTAAATTTACTTACCGGCACGTAAGTCTAGCGATGACCTTGAATGCGCAGAATTCATTTTTTAGATGTGGCTGATGTAGGGGTGCGAGGGGTACACTACCTTTCACATCATCATCACAAGGGGTCACAAAATTGGTTTTACCGAAATTGAAAAAGTGGGTAAACTGGGCTTACACACATTTTCCTTTTTATTTTTTTCATTTCAATTGTTAATTATGTTTTGGATAGTAGTATTAATATTTTATTTAGTATTGTATGTTGTACTCTTTTTACCACGGTATTATTATTATTTAGACAGACAAAAAAAAATTTTTCAGATTTCGTTTTAATATAAAAAGAGAGCGAGGAAATAGATAAAGTTTTAAAAAGGTTAAAAAACTTTTGAATGAAACAACTATTAAAACATATTATAGTGCAACAAACTTTCCTGACCTGGAGCGCGGTCAAAAATGACATATCACTACAGTCGCCATATTGAAATTGTGTGAACTTACAAAGACACTATTTGCACTGTACATAATTTTGTGATTACATAAAACCTTAAATTGCGCCAGTTTTTTATTTAGAGGCCGATATCCATAGCATATATATTAAAAAAAAATTAAGTTTGCCTTGTCCGTCTGTTCATATGTTAAACCGTCATATTTGCACCGATTCTGAATTATTTAATAAATAAAAAGACTGATTTTTTTATAATGATGTATTTTCTTGTAATTAATAAAATAATCATGCATTATCAAATTTTGTACTAAAAATCTAATAACTTATTTTTTGAAGAAAGTCTTTAGAGATAACATTGGAAAGGAGCTCATTTCAGAACCTAAGCGTTCGCGGGAGGAAGTTTCTCTGCAACCGCACTGTAAGCTACCATTTAGGTTATAAAGTGTGAGGCGATGGCGAGCGGTTACAAGTCTACTATTTATAAATAAGCAAAACGCTTATTGTTATGGATATTTACTGCACCGACGGTTGTATAGGAGAAATCGGTTCCGGAAAAAATTAGGATGCACCTTAAGGAGAATCGATCTACCAACTTACCGAATTTCAACTTCACCTACAGAGTCCGCACCGACATTATGATGTGCCTTCAATTTAACATTATTTAATGTACATATTGGGTACAGGTGCTATTCCTGGCTTGCGGCGACCCTCGAGGCAGCGAGTCGTGTCGTGAACCTGTGGCGAGGCTCCCTCTACCGTCAGCTGCGTGTCGGTATCACACCGACCCACCCGCTTATACTCCTTTCACGCTAAAAGTTAGTACCCACTCATATCTAGCCATTCAGTTCATATGATAATTGCTGTGGTACTTGCCGTTTTGAACTCAAGTGCATTTTTCAGTTTCAGTTCTTTTTGCTAATTACAGAAAGATGATTCAGAAGAGGAATCTGAGAGCCGATCATTATCATCATCGGCAACTGAAGACGGAATTGAAACTTTCGATGAAACCAACTCCGAAATCACGGAAGCCTTTGTTCAACCCGAGAGACTATGATATTGGGACTTTAATGGTCTAGTGTACGATCGATATTCGGACTCTGATGAGTAAAATTGATGTTATAAATATATAATGTATTTTGAAAAATTGACATAGTAAAATGATGTAAAAGTGACATTAGTAATTTAGTGATATTGTGTATTCTGAGCGGCTTGATAACTCTGACAGACGTGCGTGCACTACAAAGTCTGTCAATGTCCACTGGGCCAGCGCTGTAAACTATGACTTAAACCTCATTTGTCTAGAGAGAGGCCTGTGCCACTGTGCAACTACATTGTGCATGATAGTACTTTGTTAATATAACATAATATACAATGATAAAGAGTACAAATTGACTTCGAATATTAGTTATTCTACAATTAATAGTGATGTACCATATAGTAAGTAAGTAAACATAAACATGCAAATAGTACTGTAAGTATATTTTAATACCAGAACCTTGTATTTGTAATGATTTTTAATAATGCTTTCACAATTTTTATGTACCTAATAGGAGACAAAGTAATATTACAGCTTAATCAGTAATTATATATAATGTTTATATGTATAATAATAAAAATTATAATTTGTTCAAATTCAAATCTTTTCATTTATATTATACTGAATAAACTTTTTTTAATAAAATTATTAATCTGACTCATAATATAAATTATCCCAGACATACTGACAGAACAACAAGGTGATTTTTGCAGACAGAGTTTTCGAAGAAAATTCTTTTGCCATAATCTCGGATGTTCATTTGATTTTAATTACACCAATAACAATATTACGGACAATCTCTCCTTATGTGGTCGAAAAAAGCTAGCTGTATTCAATCAAGGCCATCTCTAAATTGTGTTTGCTATTGTGATAATTACAGTCCCCTTTGTAAAAGTAGAGATCTAGATGGACATATGCGAGTAACATTACTATTTGATTTGAGTTTTTCGACTAAATCTAATTGTGCGACTGTAAGGTCAGCCATCAATCATACCAAAATGATCGGTATTTTGCTGTATTAAGAGAGCAAGAAGTCTAAATTAGAAGAAATAAGATGTCATTACCTTTTGTGTAATTTATAGTTTTTATTACAAATCTGAAAAATATATTTTAAAAACTTTAAACAACGTTTATTTTATCTTGGTAAAAAATTCACTATTTCAAACCCTTCAAATCAATACAAGTGTGTCGAAATGTGGCGTCCTATTTAACCGTCCTAGCTAATTTTGACGAAATACAGATATTATCGAAAATGAAATCTTGATATCTATAATAAGCACTTAACTTTGATTTGCCTATTTTTATTGTATTAACAAGAACTTCGACTTTTGAAAAAAAAAGCTTTTAACTGTTAATGGTTCAAAGTGGTCACCTTCAAAAATATCGGAATTATCATAAAAATTTCATCTTCTGTACTACTACTTTCATACAAACTTTTAACTCCCATTGGACACCATTATGGGATAATCTTTTCTTAGTAGAGTTAGTTCTACGACGTCAAGAAAAGTACCCTAATGCCATATTTCGTATTACAAGACCCCAGCTGTTTGGGTTGTGTGTGGATGTCAATAAATCAGTCAGTCAGTTTTTTTTTTCTTTTATACAAAATATATTTTTTTTATTTAATCAATCAAAGTAGGTACCGTTGTATAGATCATGCACTTTTGCCATTTTATCGGGAGTTCATTGATTCCTTTCAGGATTCAGATATCAGGAAGTCATATTTTTATTATATTATTGCCAAAAAACATGGATAAAACGACGTTTTCTAAAACTGTAACCTAGCTAGATCTTCATCTATATATTATTTATCGCCCCCGAAATCCCCCGCATACTAAATTTCATGACTATCGCGAACTCCCGCGAACGCTTAAGTTGTGGAATAAGCTCCCTGCTGAGGTTTTCTCGAGGGACTACGATATGGGGTTCTTTAAGAAGATGTGATTAGATTTTTAAATTTTCTATAAGACGTGATTATAGTCCTAATAGTTTAGGTTCGAAAGGTATGTTTACACTCTTGCATTCAACGCTATGTTATTAGGCACATGTACGAGCACAAGCGTGTAAACAGTTTGCTTTGTCCGACAACGTGTTCTGAGGCTGCGTGGCGCGAGAGTAAACGCGACATAGGTAATATTCACTTTCACCATGTTAAGACTCAATTCCCCAGGGGAAGATAAATGAAAAGATAGGTTCGTTAATACAATTTATTTTTAGTTTTATATACAATCACTATTTCACAAATAAACAATTTGAAAGTCTATAATTCCATAATAAATTCCACTAAATTCAGTTTCCGAATTTATCTATTTTGCCGTCTTTTTCCTATCTAGGCGATGGTATCGTAATTTTCCCTTCGGGTCGACTGTATTGTCGAAAATATCAATTAATCGTAATATGATGTAATATTCACCAATTTTCAGCAATCTATGCCATTACCATTCTTTTCAGATTGAGAAATTAAAAATCAATATGGCGAAAAAAACCAATCCGCAGAATCAATATAGCAATAATCACCTATCCAAATAAATGCACTTAGGTACCTGTTGGGAGGGTTTATGGTAGAACCCACAACCTTGAGATATTTTATCGAGAAATTCAAACCTTCTCTTATTAAATCTCGTGCGGTAAGTTCCTCTTGTAATTTACATCTCCTTAGTTCCTGTTTCTCGAAGAACTTGATGCACTCCAAAAAGATTAATTCCTATTTATTTTAGGTAAATATTGCAAATTTTGTTTTTAACATCTATCTTCGAGAAAATCTCCAAAAGACTCACTTTGAATATTTTTCCATCTGTCATCTTTTTAAAAATCAGATTTAAAAGACTGTTGACGTAAATGAGTATGGCATTCCATGCCTGTATGGATATAGAATTTTACAATGATTTTGACATAACACGCAAAAGGGTAATTTAAAGCTAAATTACACACTACATATACAAAATAAAATACTTCACTCGCTACATTATCCCCCCTTCCTCGTGAAAATTCGGTTAGACGAATTTTCCGGCTGTTAGTTTAATAATTTAAAAAACAGAACCGATCCCTAAAAACTTACATCACGTACGCATCTAATACTCTAACCTCATCACTCATACTAACCCAACCTAACACGCTAACCTCATATACTTCCTATTCATTCATCCACACACGAAGGGCATAACCGCTAAGGAACCCCATGACCGATCTGTAAGGGACTTGATGTTAATTGTTGTATCTTGGCCAAATGCCTTATTACAACTAGGACTACGATATAAGGCTTATTTAATGAGTTATCCCACCGCTCAAATTCCTCGACAAGGGCTTTTTTAAGGAGTTGTCAATCCGCTCCATATTTTGGACATAAGCTTATTTAATGAGTTGTCATACTGCTCAAGATAAAACCCCGCTTTATTAAAATCCTTTAATTATGAGATAAATATTAAAGAGACTGTCTAAAATTGCAAGCTAGAAAGTTAAACGAGTAAGAAATTAGATAATTAATAAAGAAAATTAGATAAAATAAATTAAGTATTTTTATATAATAAGCTACAATAGCTTTTAGAATTAATAATGAGCCAAAGATGTCATGATCTTTGGTCTCCATTTAATAACGCAAAAGTCGTATAACCGATCCAAGGAAGGAGTACTACTAAAGAAACTATGTAAAGAAAATTACAATAAATAATGTCGCAGACATCAACAACGAAATTTGCCGTTGTTATAGTAATATTGAGAAAAAATATAAAATAACGTTAAATTACGTTTCAATTACGTGTCAAATAGACAAGAAAAATGTACAATATAGAAATTACGTCTCTTGACGTGAGAGAACAAATAGCTTTTTTGAGAATCAGTTAAAATATTTAAATAAAGAACGCGTCCAATCGACTTTAATGAAAATTATTATTCGTAGTTAAATATAAATACAAATCAAAGCATCTCCTGCATGCCAATCGAAAGAAAATAAAGTTATTTTTCCTCTAAAGAAAATAAAAGATAAAAAAAACAACAAAATATTAATAAAGGCCTAAACGTTATTTTTATAAAAACTACGGTGTCGTTAAAATGACTTTTTGAATTTTGAAATTGGTAAAAGAGGAATATAAATTAAATTAGGTCTAAATGTTATTTTTATAATAACGACGGTGTCATTCAAATGACTTTGAATTTTGAAGAATTAAAAAAAAAAAAAATATAGTGATTAGTAATTCAAAAACACATCAGTAACTCTTAAGTTAGTTGTAAAACAATTAGGAAAGCATATATTAGCTTCATAACCAATAATATATAAAGCAAATGCTTTAAAAACCAATTTCTTTGGTCCATTACATAAGTAGTTAATTATAATTAAATTGCACGAAATGTGCCCTCAATTTAAGAGGTATCTTCAACATTTAAAATCTTTAATATGGTAAATACCCACATTTTTATCATTTAAGTCCACCAGTTCATATACTAACGGCGAAACTTTACGTATAACGCGTCATTTTACGAATTTCGGAGCTAGCTTAGTGCTGAAATAAGCACCGGCATCACTTAAAACGTGATTGCGTCTCCATACATAATCATTAACATTAAACTCTTTAAAAGTACGACGCAGATTATAATGTTCTGCTTTCTTCTAATGTGCCTTATATAAAGCTAATTCAACCTTGTTAAATATATTAGCAAGAAACCCGGTATGCTCAGCATAAATATCCCTGGGCATAAATACGAAATTGTCGAAGTCCTCGTACTTCGCGAAAATATTACCATCGGTCACTAATTCACGGCCGAAAACTAAAAACGCTGGTGAATAGCCAGTCGTATGATTACAAGACGAATTAATAGCCATTTGTACTTGTGGAATAAATTTGTCCCAAGTTCGGTGGTCTTCGCCTACTAAGGCTGCAATAGCCGTAATAATAGTTTTATTATAACGTTCCACAGTATTTACTTGTGGACAGTAACGTGGAGTGTAAAATACTTTTGGAATGTTATATTTTTCCCAAAGATTTTTACAATCGTGACTGGTAAATTGTGAACCATTGTCCATAATTATTGTTTGGGGTACTCCGTAAACCAAGAAAACATCGTTTTCCAAGGTTTTTAATACATTAGCCGCTGTGGCTTTTTTTAAAGGAAAAATTAAACAGTATTTACTGAAACAGCATGTGACAACCAAGATGTTTTGATTCCTATCCCTTGTCATTGGTAGAGGACCAACTAAGTCAATGGAGATACATTGAAAAGGACGTGAACAAATTTTAGGCTTTCCCATGACACCAAATGGGGAATGGTTTTGATGCTTGTAAGCCAAGCATGTAGAACAATCAGCTATGTAGATATCTGGCGGAACATTCCTGGCCAATAAAAATCTTTTGATATCTTTTTGAAGGTCTTAAAAGCACCAAAATGTGAGTTTGACGGCTCCGTATGTTTAGCCGCAATAATATTAAGCCTATCTTCAGGATTCGGAACCTCCTTCCACATGTAATCACTATCAGGTTCCGTTTCAACTTTTTTTAAGTAATTTCCCGTCCTTAATACAGAAATCTAAACAATCTGATGGATTATTTAAGCAATTGGTACGCTTTTGTTCGTACCAAATCATACTCCGATCAGTATCAATTGTTTCTACGTATTTATGGAAAACATCATCTACGTCAGTCAGTCAGTTGAATGGTCCATCTGGCTAACCTACCCGTTGGATTAGATAATTTTAAAAACCATTTCAATGCAGCATGGTCAGTAAAAATAATAAATTGTTTCCTGTTGTCAAGAAAACAACGCCAATGCTCTAATGCTAGAATAACCGCTAGCGTTTCTCGCTCCGTGGCCGAGTAATTCCGTTGTTGTTTAGATAAAGACTTACTCATGTATGCCACAACAACCTCATTGCCGTCTACCTCCTGAGTAAGCATTGCACCTATGCCAAAACCAGATGCATCACAATGTACACTAAATGGTAGATCATAATTGGGACAAGCTAAAATAGGTGTATTTACAAAATGATTTTTTAAAGTATTAAATGCGTTATCCGCTTCTTTCGTCCATTTAAATCTTGGCGTATTTTTACCCGCAGACGTTAATAAATTAAGAGGACCAGCTACAGTACTAAAATTGGGTATAAAACGTCTATAGTAACTAGCTGTTCCTAAAAAACGACGAACCTCCTTACGCGATTTAGGAGTAGGGATTTCAAGAATGGCTTTCACCTTATCTGGGTCTGTGCGCAGACCACGTTCGTCCACAATGTAACCTAGATATTTTAGCTCATTTTTAAAAAACTTACACTTCTCAAAATTAATAGTTAAACGAGCCTTTGTGAGTTTTTCAAGTACTCGATTTAAAAGGGATATGTGTTGTTCGAAACTCTCGCTAATAATGATAATATGACAAGGGATAGGAATCAAAACATCTTGGTTGTCACATGCTGTTTCAGTAAATACTGTTTAATTTTTCCTTTAAAAAAAGCCACAGCGGCTAATGTATTAAAAACCTTAGAAAACGATGTTAAAAAACGACGAACCTCCTTACGCGATTTAGGAGTAGGGATTTCAAGAATGGCTTTCACCTTATCTGGGTCTGTGCGTAGACTACGTTCGTCCACAATGTAACCTAGATATTTTAGCTCATTTTTAAAAAACTTACACTTCTCAAAATTAATAGTTAAACGAGCCTTTGTGAGTTTTTCAAGTACTCGATTTAAAAGGGATATGTGTTCTTCGAAACTCTCGCTAATAATGATAATATCATCTAAATAACAGAATACTTTGTTGTTAAAATTAGGAGAAAACAAGGAATCCATCAATCTCTGTTGTGTAGCAGGACTGTTTGATAACCCGAAGGGTAATCGTTTAAATTGGAAGCTGCCGCGTGTCGGAACGTAAAACGCAGTTTTGTTTCTGTCATCTACGTGTAAAGGAATCTGCCAAAATGCTTTTGCAATATCAGTACTGCTTAAATATTTCGCATTAGACAAATTATCTAAGATTTCATTAATAAAAGGTAAATTATACGCGTCTTTCCTAGTAATTGAATTTAATTTCCTACTATCCAAACAAAATCTCCATTCGCCATTCTTCTTAGGCGTAACTAAGGCTGGAGATAACCATGGGCTCTCGCATGGTTCAATAATGTCCCACTTTATCATTTTATCTACTTCTTCACTAAGTACCCGTTGTCTTTCCGGAGACAGCCTATAATTTCGTTGTTTAATCGGTGCGTGATCACCAGTATCTATTCTATGTGTAACTAGATTAGTTTCACCAATAATGCCAGTTTCCTCAAACGAAATAGCTTTAAAATTACTAATAACTCTGTCCGCGTTCTCTTTTTCATGGTCTGATGTTTCGAAGCAAAATTTCTAATTGATCACTCTCAGAAAGCGATTTCTTCAACCTATTGAACATTTCAGACATTATTGCAGTATAAATAATGATATTCTCGTTTTCTCCTTGAGTACGTTTGTATATATAGTTCAATAATTTATAATCGTAGTCGAAACTACCGAAATCTTCAACTAATTTATTACAAAGTTCGTCCCAATTACGTAACGTTTTTTTTATAAATATAAACCAATGTAAAGCGTCGTCAGAAAAGAGTTCAAACGCTCTAGCTAATAGTAAATCTTTCTTTATATTCCTAGAAAGCCTAAATTCTTCTAGTTTTTGCAAAAACGACCTAGGGCAGGATTTCCCATTATAATTGAATCTTTTCAATTCAAGTGCAGAGCTTCTATCACAAGAAACTGTAATAAATTTATTTTGTTTAACGTCTGAATCTTCTAAATTATTGAAGACCTCATTAAATTTTTGAGATACCTGGTTAATTCCAGGTAAACTACCGACTTCTGACCTATTGTCATCAGTTAAATCAGAAATTTCTTGTAATGAATTAAATTCTAGTTCAGTAATCTCTAAAATCTTGTTATTCTATAATTTATCCAATTTTTGGAACTCATTTTTAACTGTAGCCAGTTCTGGACCCAAGTTTAACTTATCCGTGATGTCAATACGTAGTAATCTAAAATGTATATGATTTAAAAAAGCTTCCAATCGTTTAATTTTTTCCTTATTAATACCTGTGTCCTCTAACTTTTGTTTTATAAAAGTTAAAGTAGCTTTTACACCTTCAATATCCTCTTTGGGATCTAAAGTTGACTCAAGTACCTCATTAGCTGGTAATTTTTCAACCAACTTTAATATTTGACGCTTCAGACCTATTAAAGATTCTTCTGGTTTCTCAAATCTCACTAAAGTTTCATAGATCAGCTCACTTTTGTTGAGCAAGTGATATTTAATAGTTTTTTCCATTTTTACTGTTTTTTTTTTTTCACAGACCCACACTTCCTTTAAAGAAAATAGTAAAATATTCGTAACGAAGCTTTTACTACTTTACAGTCTCTCTGTAAAAACAATATTAATATAATTGATTCCAAGATGTTTTACGTGTAATCCCACTTATGTCAAGTACTGCTTTAGACATAATCGACGAAGATAATCTTGGAAACAACAAAAATAAAATTATTATTTGTAGGGACTTTTTATTTATTAGTTAAATAACGAAGTTTTATAACGTAGTAAAAGAACCCCTCACTTGAGACAAATATAAATAATTAAACGACACAGCTTTTCACTGTCTCCATTTGTCCAAAAAAAAAAACAAGAAAAAAACCATGTAAACGTTTTTCTCCGAAGTTTTTTTTCTTGGTGGACCTATATGAATATTAAATACTATTAATATTAGCAATTCGTTACTAATCTGACGATTAGAACATAAATAAGGTTTTCTTACAATACAACCTTTTAATTGTTAAAACGAAAGAAAAAAAAATAGTTATTAGCCAAACAAGTCCGAAAATCTCATGTAAAACATGAATGTAACGCAGATAGTTGCATTTTTTTGAATTTTGAAAAAAATTATAAATTATGTCATTTTTTTTTTTTTTTTTTAAAAAAAACCTTTTGCGTGAGGTGATCGTATACAGAACTATAAAAAATTGTATTATTTGCCCCACGTTGGGCGCCACTTGTTAAGACTCAATTCCCCAGGGGAAGATAAATGAAAAGATAGGTTCGTTAATACAATTTATTTTTAGTTTTATATACAATCACTATTTCACAAATAAACAATTTGAAAGTCTATAATTCCATAATAAATTCCACTAAATTCAGTTTCCGAATTTATCTATTTTGCCGTCTTTTTCCTATCTAGGCGATGGTATCGTAATTTTCCCTTCGGGTCGACTGTATTGTCGAAAATATCAATTAATCGTAATATGATGTAATATTCACCAATTTTCAGCAATCTATGCCATTACCATTCTTTTCAGATTGAGAAATTAAAAATCAATATGGCGAAAAAAACCAATCCGCAGAATCAATATAGCAATAATCACCTATCCAAATAAATGCACTTAGGTACCTGTTGGGAGGGTTTATGGTAGAACCCACAACCTTGAGATATTTTATCGAGAAATTCAAACCTTCTCTTATTAAATCTCGTGCGGTAAGTTCCTCTTGTAATTTACATCTCCTTAGTTCCTGTTTCTCGAAGAACTTGATGCACTCCAAAAAGATTAATTCCTATTAATTTTAGGTAAAAATTGCAAATTTTGTTTTTAACATCTATCTTCGAGAAAATCTCCAAAAGACTCACTTTGAATATTTTTCCATCTGTCATCTTTTTAAAAATCAGATTTAAAAGACTGTTGACGTAAATGAGTATGGCATTCCATGCCTGTATGGATATAGAATTTTACAATGATTTTGACATAACACGCAAAAGGGTAATTTAAAGCTAATTACACACTACATATATAAAATAAAATACTTCACTCGCTACAACCAGCGCGCTAGTTTGCAATAATTTTGTGCGGATAAAATTATCGATAGTGTTGTTTGACAACACTATTCCACTCACACATTTGCAAATTTTTTTCTGTTTCGTTTTTCATTTGGCATGGTTGATCTTGTACATTCTATATCTATGAATGTACCTGAATATTGTCACTGAATTTTTTTCTTCAAGTTTGATGCAGTTGAAAAATCACATTCTGCCAAACTGTGTAACAGTTGACAGTTTGTCGGCAGTAGCTCTCGTGAACAATCAATTTATCGAACTTACTGACATGACTAGTTAACACACACTATGTTAGGTTATGTTCCAAATCACGCCGAGTAATTATCGCCCGGTAAAGTTAAAAAATCAACCCGTTCTGGAACGAGCGTTTGATAGTTAATTTTCACACTGACAAGAGTGATTTTCCACCTTTTCTATGGCAGTGTAAAGAATTCAACTTAACAGTTGGAAAATAACTCTACCCCGGGCGTCCCAAAACCACTTTTTTAACTTCCTCGTTGCGATTTGGAACGCACCCTTACAAATATAACTAAAATTAAATATTTATCACTTATATTAATGCTAAATGTCACATAAATAAGAGTAAATTAACAAGGTAGACAAAAGAAAATAATAATTATATAATAAATAAAAGAAAAAAAAGTATGTGAGGGTAAAATTGATCATGGTTAGTTACCGAGACCAAGACCTTGAACCTTAAAAATTTTGACTATTTTTGAAATTTTCATTTAATTTTTGTTTTGTGAATATATGTAGATAATGACAGATGGCGCTATAGTGGAGCAATGCTGGGTCGCCCAGATAAAGTGACAAACATACAATAAATCGATCAATCTCAGTAGATCCATTGTCTAGATCCATCACGGATCTAGTGAGATATTTTTTCTCAGTAGATCTGTTTTCTAATAAACTGGATCTGATGAGAATTTTTATTGCCAATAGATCTATTTTATAAATAATTTTAAAATAAATTAGTTCTAATGATAAATGAATTGTCTCACGAGATAGAATGTTATTACAATTAAATTAAAAACAAATTAGGTTTGAAAAAATATGTAATAAAAGAAAATGGTAAATAACACTACATTATTAGATTTGAGCTTCCGAAGTGTTGTGACCGCCCTGCGAAACCTTAACTGAGCCAACTCGACCTGGAGCGAAAATAATAATAATATTTTTTATTGCACTAGGGTTTGTACACAGGCGAACTTAATGTCTAATGGCAATGGCACAGTTAAACTTTGGTAATGTAGACATTAATAAAGGGGTTGTACAGTGTTTGGTCTACTAGATGTTAGTAGCTTAAATAATATATTTATAGATAAAAGAAAAAGTAGACTGGTAGTTTATCCATACAAATGATAGATGTCATAGAGATCTTTATTTCAAATGACAGCTGTCAAACTAGAAAGGTCTATATCTCCTAGGTAACTATTAATGGTAGACTACTAGTTTTCCTAGTAGAAATGATATATCTCATCAACATCTTTATTTCAAATGACAGCTGTCAAACTAGAAAGGTCTATGACAGCTGTCATTCTGAAATAAAAATCGTAATGAGACGTATCATTTCTGTCGAGAAACTACTAGTCTGCGATCAATAGTTACGGATATATAGTCCTTTCTAGTTTGACAGCTGTCATCCGAAATTAAGATCTTGATGAGAACTATCATTGCTGTGGACAAACTACTAGTCTACGGTTAATAGTTACCGAGATATATACCTTTCTAGTTTAACAGGTCTCATTCGATATAAAGATTTCAATAAAACGCATCATTTCTGTGGAAAAACTACTAGTCTACGATCAATAATTACGGATATATAGCACTTTCTAGTTTGACAGCTGCATAGGTGTCATCTGAAATAAAGATCTTGATGAGATCTATAACTTTTGTAGAATAACTACACGTTTAAGATTAATAGTTTATTTTTTTGTATTAAAAATAAAATAAAAAATATATTAAGAATAACAGTATTTTTTTAAGAGTAGTCTTGTCTTTAGCGGTTCAAACTATCACCATAATTCATCACAATTGGTCCAACCGTAAAATTTTACGGATTGATAGATAGACACACCGACAATTTATAGTATTAGTATGGATCCTCCTTTTATAAAGTCGGTTAATTTTTAATTTTAAATTAATAATATCTCTTATATGGGTACCTACACACTATTCGCGAACTTCCTCCTTTTTTAAAGTTGGTAAAAATAAGAATATGACAGGGGGATACAAGTTCCTATAATAGTATTAGAAAGCAAGTTCCTTTGTCTCCCCGGCTTAGGGAAGACAACAGTACTTTTAAAATCCTGATGGCTCCTCCAGGGGGGACACGAGACCGACACCAAATTTTTTATCAGATCCACAACTGAATCTAATGAGAAAGAAATTCCTTAGTAGAACCACACTTTAAAATCTGAATCTGGTTGACGGATCTAGCAAGACAAATACTTCTCAGTAGATACACATTTTCGAAAATGGATCTATTGTGAAAATAATATCTCACTAGATCCATTATGGATCTGGACAATGGATCTATCATAAAATCAATCATGTTTTTATTTATACCACTAAGGTGGCGAACAAGCCAACGGTCCGCTTGATGGTAAGCGGTCACCGTAGCCTATGGACGATTGCAACACCAGGAGCATCACTCGCACGTAACACACCTTTGAGATGTCCTACTCGGGCATATTATTTGCTTACCTTATAGTCTTCATCCCTCTTGTTTCCCATATTTCCGTAACCCTTTGACCGATCCTGCCTGTGTTCGAACTCAAAAAATCTATTAACCTCAACTACTCGTGTATTGAAATAATTAAGATCGGACCAATTGTATTCAAGTTGTGGTTATCAAACACAGTTATACGATTTCTGTGCTTTGACAAGCGCCAATCGAATTAAAAGGGCGCTTTGTTGACGAACATTATACGCATTAAATGTGCTCAATGCTGTCTAATGCTTTGTTGACCAAAACATGCGCAATGCGCTATGACATCACTTCCGGACCGCATTCAACGCATTGGGTGCACATGGTCAGGAGGTAAAGTAGTGGATGCGCTGACAAATAGTGAACGGCCATATTGTTTGTTTACATTTGATAATTGGTGCGTTCTGCTGACGGCATTGAGAGCTAAGACATTACATAGGCATTGAAATCATTCTGTTTACCAAATGTAAACAAACTATATGGCCGTTCACTTTTAACAGCACATCCACCACTCTACCTCCCGAGCATGTGTAGTCAATGCGTTAAATGCGGTCCGGTAGTGGCGTCATAGCGTATTCATTTTTGGTCAACAGAACGATCGAATGTGCGCTTAGAGAGCATGCAATGCGTATAATGCTTGTCAACAAAACGCCCCTGAACAGAACGATTTAAATGCCTATGCGATGCCATAGCTCTCAATGCCGTCAATAGAACGCACCTTAATTAGCCCGCGTAAGTCCTACAACAACAGTTGTATCTAACCAATAACAAGTGACGTATTCAAAATAGTTTTATTATTAGTTTAACTTTGTACCCAAAGATGACTTACACGTCATCTTTGTTTGTACCTATTTCCCCACTCAATGGCGCCTGCCCGCCTGCCCGCCTGGCCGCGTTAGGGTGCCGCGTTGCTCTATGGTTGGCACAAAGGTTCCGTTATATACTTCTATGTAGATATTCTCCAGAATCATAACCAATCTTTTTGCTAGGAACCTTGATGAGTTTTAGCCACCAGAACAGGCTGGGTTTCGAAAACGCTTCAGTACGAACCTTGAACCACATTGATACTGTTTAACAGATTATAATCAACTATCAGCAGGAGTATAATCAGCTGCTGTGTGTTGCGTTTATAGACTATGAGAAATCTTTCCACTCCATCGAAGCCTGGGCTGTTCGTCATATAGAAGTAGAGGGGATTCGTTGGTTCTGGCGCACTTCCCCCCAACCTCAACCCCTCGCCTAAAAAAAAAGCTCACCAATTTTTCTGCTTTGTACGACTCGCGCTTGACCACTCTCAAAAAGCTCACCAACTTTTCTGCTTTGTACGACTCGCGCTTGACCACTCTCAAAACATCGTTGGTTCTGGCTCACTACCCTCCAACCCCAGCCCCCCGCCTAAAAACTTTTCTGCCCCGCACCGCGCTTGACCACTCTCAAAACCACCCCTGTGTCTGGGGTGTGGCGACTCGCGCTTGACCACTTTCAAAACATCGTTGGTTCTGGCTCACTACCCTCCAACTCCAACCCCTCACCTAAAAACTTTTCTGCCCCCCGCACGACTCGCGCTTGACCACTCTCAAAACCACCCCTGTGTCTGGGGTGTGGCGACTCGCGCTTGACCACTCTCAAAACCACCCCTGTGTCTGGGGCTATGTCGACTCACGCAACCAACCCCTGTGTCTGGGGCTATGTCGACTCACGCTTGACCAAAACTACTGCGTGACGTCACAGTGGCTCCTGTGTATAACTTGTCTCTAGTTTTGTTATGTAATTACATCATTATCGTAATGGGTTATCATGTTTTTCCCCGTTCATAATAAAGTTATTCCTATTTAATTACAATGATGTTGGTGGTGACATTCCAAAAACTAGTCCCCCGAGGGTGTATCTCCAGATTTTAGGGGTGTGACCACTCACGCTTTACAAAAACTTAACCTGGAGACGTGTCGGTTCACGCTTGATATGACTTGACATGTTATACCTACAGAAAATCTTCAATTCAAGTCGGTCGAAGTTTAAAGAGAAAAGCTGATAATAGTGTTAAAGATTTACAACTAGCATCGACGTCAAATGATGTGTCAAATATGTGATTTACAGGTTAACCAAAGATTCTATGCTCAGCACTTGCGATCTAAGAAACACAAATAGAAATGTCTTATTTTTAATCATAATTTACTTTATGTGTCTGTTATATCACTCGTAAAGTATTTATAGCATCAATTGAAGAATCAATACTATTTTATTATTCATGCAGATTTTGATCAGGAAACAAAAAAATTAAAAAAAATTTTTAAATTTTTAAATTTGACTATTAGGAATTGGATAAAAATTGGTGAATTAGAAAATTATTCAGAACCTTAAAGTGATGACATTAAAAATAAAATGTGTAATGACACATAGTGATTTAGAAAATAAAAGAAAATGGTAGACCTTAAAAAAAAAACAGTTCTTAGAAATGCATGTTAATAAGTTCAATCCCTTACGGGTATCTTCGTATATTCGTAAAAAAGAACGATCAACAATGTTTTAAGTGGACTATATCCTGCAAATACACATTCCGATAGGGTATCATCATACTTGAGGCATCAAAATAAACTAACGTTTAATAATATTCAGTACCCAATCAAATTATCTGATATACCCAAGGTAGAAAAACAAAATGACATTAGCATTAATATGTTTGAATTAGAGTTTAACAAAGAAAAAAAAACTTTACAAAATGTTCTAATTAATTACAAATTAACTTATTATTTTTAAACAATGGTTGAAATGGTCATTATTGTATTTATCACGCTTGGTAAATAAACAAATAACAAATCGAAATGACGATATTCATATCTGGGCCGGTTGCCGTATCTATTTTTAATCTAAAGTTAATTTAATTAATCACCAGAAACATGACTGCGCTCAAATTGTTACTGAATAACTAGGAATTCATAAAAAAAGAAAAATATTGGTTTAATAGGGAAACAAATAATGATGAAATCTATTTTGATAAATTTCAAAGAATATTAAAATTACATTTTATAATATATGCAGACTTTGTAGCTCATTTAAAACCCGTCACCTATTGTGTCCCTGATCCATCGAAGTCATATACGTAAACAATACATGAACATGTAGTTTGTTCTTATGGATACTATATAAAATGTTCATATGATGATAAACTGTCTATATACAGAACATGCTCAGAGTCTAATTGTACAAAAATGTTTATGGAAAGCATTAACAAAGATATTAGCAATATACATAGGATAAATTGTTTTCAAAAATGTCCACTTTCTTTAACTAATGAAGAGAAGGAATCTATAAGACAATCGCAATTATGTTATATTATGTGATGAAATCACAGTAGACTATGACTGGAATACTAGTAATTTTAGAGGTGTTAGTCACGAATTATTTAGTGGCACAAAGTATCGTGTTCCATTTTTCATTCCTATTCTATTTCACAATCTAAACAATTATGATGCTCATTTTATTGTTCATGCTTTGAATTTTAAAGATTGAGAAGTAAAAATAATTCCGCAAAATAAGTAAACATATATTTCATTCTCATATAAACCTAATATGTCGTATAGTTCATTTGCGGTTTTTAGATTATTTTTAATTTATGATCTACTAGAGTTTAGATATATAGAATATTATATAAAGACCAATTTGCAGAATTAAGAAATCAATTACAAACGAATTTTAATAAACTTATTAGGAAAGGTGTTTTTCTTCATGAATTTGTTAATTCTTATGAGTCCTTAAAAATTACATCTCTTCCAAATCAAGACGCTTTCTTTAACTCTTTAATACCAGTGTATCATGTTATAATTATAAACATGCTCAAAACGATGTCAGCCCAATTTAAATGTAAAAATATGTTGGAATATTCCAATCTATATTTAAGAACTTATGTAATGCTACTCACTGATATTTCTGATAACTTTAGAATTTTTTATATCTAATGTGATATAATTGAAATTATTTATTTTCTTCTTTTTACACTAAGCTGTACACCTATCTATAATATATTTTTGCCACGGAAAATGAGCTCTATTTCAAAATTAACCTGTAACCTTAAGTACCCTGAACATTTACATGATCTTAATTCAGATTTACCTTTATGCCCTGAAAAACATTGTAAACGGTTACAGTAAAGATAAGAAATTAGTATCAAATTTTTATAATAAAATTTAATTATAAAAAATTTTAAAATATAATTTACTATAGAAATCTCAAACAATGTTTACAACTTACTATGAAGTTAATTAGGGTTCATAGAGTTTTACAGTTTAAGCATAGTCCTTAGTTGAAATATATATAGATTTAAATACACAAGTAAGAACTACAGCTAAAAGTGACTGAAAAAGATTTTTATAAATAATACATTCTTTGGTAAAACTATGGAAAATGTTGAAAAACGTGTATTTGTGAAAAAAAAGATATTTATTTGGAGAATTATAAGTCGTGTCTATGTATCACAAATGTAAATATTTCACGTGCAGAATTCGAAGTGTGAAACATACTATTTTACACAAAAAAATAAATAAACTTGTTGTAGACTTATAGTTCTCCAAATAAATCTCTTTTTTTTCTCACACTTTTCTTGAAAACTTTAGATTCGGCAATTACTTCAAGCAATTATAAGTCTACAACAAGTTTTATTAATTTTTGTGAAGTCTGTAGGACTCTCGAAATACTTCACCATTGTTTTTTATCTTCCAAGTTTCGTTTTATCAAAGTTTAATTATAAAGTAACCATAAATGTTATCACTAGGATAGTCTCAAGTATCGAAAACAAAATCTAAGTCATATTTTACATCATTATAAAAATTATCTGTAAATACATAGTAAACGAAGCTACCCGTATCAGGGTATTATAACTTGACACTATTATCGTATTTTTTTTTTTGTGCATGGTATAATAATGAAAGTTATACATCAAAATGTTTATATTTCCAATATACAAAATCGTAACAAGTATGTATTTACAGATAATTTTTATAATGATGTAAAATATGACTTAGATTTTTTTTTCGATACTTGAGACTATCCTAGTGATAACATTTATGGTTACTTTATAATTAAACTTTGATAAAACGAAACTTGGAAGATAAAAAACAATGGTGAAGTATTTCGAGAGTCCTACAGACTTCACAAAAATTAATAAAACTTGTTGTAGACTTATAATTGCTTGAAGTAATTGCCGAATCTAAAGTTTTCAAGAAAAGTGTGAGAAAAAAAAGAGATTTATTTGGAGAACTATAAGTCTACAACAAGTTTATTTATTTTTTTGTGTAAAATAGTATGTTTCACACTTCGAATTCTGCACGTGAAATATTTACATTTGTGATACATAGACACGACTTATAATTCTCCAAATAAATATCTTTTTTTTCACAAATACACGTTTTTCAACATTTTCCATAGTTTTACCAAAGAATGTATTATTTATAAAAATCTTTTTCAGTCACTTTTAGCTGTAGTTCTTACTTGTGTATTTAAATCTATATATATTTCAACTAAGGACTATGCTTAAACTGTAAAACTCTATGAACCCTAATTAACTTCATAGTAAGTTGTAAACATTGTTTGAGATTTCTATAGTAAATTATATTTTAAAATTTTTTATAATTAAATTTTATTATAAAAATTTGATACTAATTTCTTATCTTTACTGTAACCGTTTACAATGTTTTTCAGGGCATAAAGGTAAATCTGAATTAAGATCATGTAAATGTTCAGGGTACTTAAGGTTACAGGTTAATTTTGAAATAGAGCTCATTTTCCGTGGCAAAAATATATTATAGATAGGTGTACAGCTTAGTGTAAAAAGAAGAAAATAAATAATTTCAATTATATCACATTAGATATAAAAAATTCTAAAGTTATCAGAAATATCAGTGAGTAGCATTACATAAGTTCTTAAATATAGATTGGAATATTCCAACATATTTTTACATTTAAATTGGGCTGACATCGTTTTGAGCATGTTTATAATTATAACATGATACACTGGTATTAAAGAGTTAAAGAAAGCGTCTTGATTTGGAAGAGATGTAATTTTTAAGGACTCATAAGAATTAACAAATTCATGAAGAAAAACACCTTTCCTAATAAGTTTATTAAAATTCGTTTGTAATTGATTTCTTAATTCTGCAAATTGGTCTTTATATAATATTCTATATATCTAAACTCTAGTAGATCATAAATTAAAAATAATCTAAAAACCGCAAATGAACTATACGACATATTAGGTTTATATGAGAATGAAATATATGTTTACTTATTTTGCGGAATTATTTTTACTTCTCAATCTTTAAAATTCAAAGCATGAACAATAAAATGAGCATCATAATTGTTTAGATTGTGAAATAGAATAGGAATGAAAAATGGAACACGATACTTTGTGCCACTAAATAATTCGTGACTAACACCTCTAAAATTACTAGTATTCCAGTCATAGTCTACTGTGATTTCATCACATAATATAACATAATTGCGATTGTCTTATAGATTCCTTCTCTTCATTAGTTAAAGAAAGTGGACATTTTTGAAAACAATTTATCCTATGTATATTGCTAATATCTTTGTTAATGCTTTCCATAAACATTTTTGTACAATTAGACTCTGAGCATGTTCTGTATATAGACAGTTTATCATCATATGAACATTTTATATAGTATCCATAAGAACAAACTACATGTTCATGTATTGTTTACGTATATGACTTCGATGGATCAGGGACACAATAGGTGACGGGTTTTAAATGAGCTACAAAGTCTGCATATATTATAAAATGTAATTTTAATATTCTTTGAAATTTATCAAAATAGATTTCATCATTATTTGTTTCCCTATTAAACCAATATTTTTCTTTTTTTATGAATTCCTAGTTATTCAGTAACAATTTGAGCGCAGTCATGTTTCTGGTGATTAATTAAATTAACTTTAGATTAAAAATAGATACGGCAACCGGCCCAGATATGAATATCGTCATTTCGATTTGTTATTTGTTTATTTACCAAGCGTGATAAATACAATAATGACCATTTCAACCATTGTTTAAAAATAATAAGTTAATTTGTAATTAATTAGAACATTTTGTAAAGTTTTTTTTTCTTTGTTAAACTCTAATTCAAACATATTAATGCTAATGTCATTTTGTTTTTCTACCTTGGGTATATCAGATAATTTGATTGGGTACTGAATATTATTAAACGTTAGTTTATTTTGATGCCTCAAGTATGATGATACCCTATCGGAATGTGTATTTGCAGGATATAGTCCACTTAAAACATTGTTGATCGTTCTTTTTTACGAATATACGAAGATACCCGTAAGGGATTGAACTTATTAACATGCATTTCTAAGAACTGTTTTTTTTTTAAGGTCTACCATTTTCTTTTATTTTCTAAATCACTATGTGTCATTACACATTTTATTTTTAATGTCATCACTTTAAGGTTCTGAATAATTTTCTAATTCACCAATTTTTATCCAATTCCTAATAGTCAAATTTAAAAATTTAAAAATTTTTTTTAATTTTTTTGTTTCCTGATCAAAATCTGCATGAATAATAAAATAGTATTGATTCTTCAATTGATGCTATAAATACTTTACGAGTGATATAACAGACACATAAAGTAAATTATGATTAAAAATAAGACATTTCTATTTGTGTTTCTTAGATCGCAAGTGCTGAGCATAGAATCTTTGGTTAACCTGTAAATCAATATTTGACACATCATTTGACGTCGATGCTAGTTGTAAATCTTTAACACTATTATCAGCTTTTCTCTTTAAACTTCGACCGACTTGAATTGAAGATTTTCTGTAGGTATAACATGTCAAGTCATATCAAGCGTGAACCGACACGTCTCCAGGTTAAGTTTTTGTAAAGCGTGAGTGGTCACACCCCTAAATTCTGGAGATACACCCTCGGGGGACTAGTTTTTGGAATGTCACCACCAACATCATTGTAATTAAATAGGAATAACTTTATTATGAACGGGGAAAAACATGATAACCCATTACGATAATGATGTAATTACATAACAAAACTAGAGACAAGTTATACACAGGAGCCACTGTGACGTCACGCAGTAGTTTTGGTCAAGCGTGAGTCGACATAGCCCCAGACACAGGGGTTGGTTGCGTGAGTCGACATAGCCCCAGACACAGGGGTGGTTTTGAGAGTGGTCAAGCGCGAGTCGCCACACCCCAGACACAGGGGTGGTTTTGAGAGTGGTCAAGCGCGAGTCGTGCGGGGGGCAGAAAAGTTTTTAGGTGAGGGGTTGGGGTTGGAGGGTAGTGAGCCAGAACCAACGATGTTTTGAAAGTGGTCAAGCGCGAGTCGCCACACCCCAGACACAGGGGTGGTTTTGAGAGTGGTCAAGCGCGGTGCGGGGCAGAAAAGTTTTTAGGCGGGGGGCTGGGGTTGGAGGGTAGTGAGCCAGAACCAACGATGTTTTGAGAGTGGTCAAGCGCGAGTCGTACAAAGCAGAAAAGTTGGTGAGCTTTTTGTGGTCAAGCGCGAGTCGTACAAAGCAGAAAAATTGGTGAGCTTTTTTTTAGGCGAGGGGTGTTGAGGTGTTGAGGTTGGGGGGCAGTGCGCCAGAACCAACGAATCCCCTCTACTTATAGAATCGCGATATATCGAGGGCTAAGGCTACTAAGCTTGACGACTGTCCAGTACGAAGACCATGAAACGCCATCTAGCTGCAGCAAGGGGAGCGACAGAGGGATGTCATTTACCTACTCGAGGCGGTCCATGGTTATGTTTACTGTGGACAGATACTCTTACTTGACCGGAACAATTTCAAGAAATACCCGATAAGGATTCAGCTGCCCGCATTTGGCAAGAATGGCAAGCTTCGTAAAATCCTCTCGACACCGATACCGCTTTGACCTGTGCGTCCTATTCTACCTGGTCGTACGCTGTGGACTTACCTTATCAGCCTTATACGTCCCAATACTGTTGGGGCACGACCTACCCTCAGCGAGGGTGATTATGGACTCCACATACGCCTTTTTGATGTATGCAAGTTTCTTCACGATGTTTTTACCGAAAAGTCAGTGGTGTGAATAATCAATGTACTTGACAAATTAAGAAAAAGACTCATTGTTACACGCTGGGCTTGAACCTCCGCCACTTGGACACAAGGTAGAATCGAAACCCCTCGGCCACCACCGACTGTGGACTTACAGCGAGGTTAATCCACAAGGTGTTTCGGTGTTCATTGCGCACCGAGCTATGGTTTGAGTTTTTGTTTCTTTAAAGGATGGAATCCTAAATGTCAAAGAAACGGCAGAAGCTTTCAATGTTTGAACGTTAACACCTAGAGGTGGCAACGATATTTTTTTAAAAGTGGGCTCAGGAGCGCTTAGTCAGTTCCCGAAAAAACATAATTTATGAATAAATTTCGTTCGATGTCAATTTGAAATTCGTTCGCGTTAATCTCTGAAACCGACTCAAGTACGAAATATTATGTATAATTAGTTTTTTATATGTGTTTGGATGAGTCTCTGGATGGTTTAAATTCACAATTAAAATTGGTAGGTGGCGCTGTGGTAGAGTTATTAATGGATGTGTATTTATAGAACATAATAATTCCTATTCACAACAAATGTTGGTTTAGAGGATCTGATAGGTGGCGCTGCGGTCGACTTATTAAAAAGAGAGTGTAATTTTTAGACCACGTTCTTCTAGGCTTTTGCCTGATGCGATAAAAACTTTGGTAAGATGTGCGCACGCTGGAGAAGGTGTCTAAATTACCTACTACAACCATTTACAACGGTAGGAGTGTGACTCGTTACAACAAATTAGTTTTTAAAAGTTTGTGTTTTTGGTGTGATTTGAGTGCGGAGAGTCGGGAAAGGGGAATTGAAACTTCAATAAAAAATATGAGAGTGGGAGGAGAGGAGAGACAGGTGGTAGAGATTGTATACAATAAATCGCAATTTTTCAAAGTATCAGCTATCGCGAGACAACATTCACTGTAACAGCCAGTATAAAATATTTTGTAGAAAGTAATGTATTATAATGTTGCATTATTTATAATACACATATATTATATTTTTATTAATAAAATTTATTAAAAAGAGAGTAGAGTAGATAAGAGAGAGTAGAAGTTATTTTCAACATTTATTTATCAAAAACAATATTTTGTACATATTGTTTAGGTACCTACATCATGCAAGCTACAAACTTGATTTCACTAAGATTGTTTATTACTGAAAGTGATAAAGGTAGGATATAAAATCAAAACTAGATATAAGTTATATATTAATTTAAAGGTTTCCTAAGAAACGAGAAAAAAGAAGATATGCATAAGAAGCAAAAAAAAATAGGTGATAAATATGATATGATATTTTGCACTTCAAAGTACACAAATTCAACGGAGCCATTATCCTAAGCCACACTTCAGTAATCAGTTTAAACCCCGCTTTAGGCCCACCGCACGTTACGAGGAATTTATTGATAGAAAAATTCTAGTGCGCGCCGGAAGGCACTCTGTGTATACATTTTGTATTAGAACCTGCAGGCTGTAAGAAGTGTAACGCGCGTCGGCCGCTCGGTGCCCATGCGCGCCGGACCGCACTTCCACCGGACGCAAGAATTTTTTCTAGAAGGCGCGCCTGCCATACATTTTGTATTTTGTAGACTCCGCAGACTGTCGGAAATTCATATCAGTTTCCTAGAGAATATAATGATCAGTTAGTAGGACGTCGCCGTACACTTTACACGTATTTTGCATTGCAAAATGAGC
Organism: Apoda limacodes; assembly: GCA_946406115.1. Lineage (NCBI taxonomy): Eukaryota > Metazoa > Arthropoda > Insecta > Lepidoptera > Limacodidae > Apoda > Apoda limacodes. The sequence goes on from OX291540.1 coordinate 49,736,573, forward strand.
TAAACACAAAACTTAATAATCCAAATATTTCTATCAATAATGACAACTATTATTACCTATATAACCTAAAAAAATTTAGGTCCGTGATTTCTGAGAATACTGCATATCCAACAAATATAAGAAAAACAATTTCTTAACTAATATGAATAAGAGTAGAGTCCAGATCCTTCAATTTAGATGTAGGTCGTGATGCTCATAAAACATAATAGTGGGCTATTGTAGCGTCCGTAAAACAATAGTCATTACTTTTTTCTCTTGCAAATCTTACAAATAGGATAACAATATCCGTCGGTGATATAAAGGGATAATCACAGGTGACAGAATCTTTTGAATGACGTGTTAATCAATTAAAACTCGATGCGAGATTTGTTAAATCTCGTGTATCTCAAATTAAAAATAAGTTGGTACCTGATTGTAGACTTTGTAGATCAGTCTACCAACTATTAATAAAATTAAGTCACATAAATCTCTCTGCTCTTGTCTTGGCTGGACTTGACTTTTATCACCATTTTTTATCACATTTAATTTTTTTTAAAATACGGGGAGTATCACGTCTTTTCGTGATCAATCCTCCCAAAAACTGTCTCTTGACATCTTTTTCATTTTCTATATTTCAATCCTTCAAATCAATTTTTCAGAGTAAAAAGGTCGGTATGTCAAAGTCAAATCTCTTTGGCATTTCTTGTTAGGATACAGAAATTACAAAAATTTGGAAGTAATAACGCAAAAGGAGAACTAAAGCTAATTACAGATTAAAAATACATATCTAAACAAATCACTTGCTACAATACAATCTACTATTTAAGCATATTCAGTTGCTTGTGGGCTTGTTTTGTTAGCAGGAATGTGCTTTCTGCGCCTTTCCTGTTTGGCAAACCCGTCTTCAGAGTTTTCGACAGTAAATATTACAAACTTCTTTGACACATTCAAAGTGGCCACTATAAATCGCCCGCACACTTGACCGCTTGCTTTCTCCCTCATTTATAAATTATTTAACTGTTATCTTTATTGTTAAATCGCCTTCTCTTCACATTTGAAATGAAATTATTGGCAATCCAGTTAAGTCGCTCTTGTAATGAAAGACTTTTAAAGTAATTAAATATACAGATTGTCTTTTTTCTTTAAAAATTACTCCATATTCATTTCCACATTTTGAATAAGTACATCGATTGGTTTAAAGTTATTTTTGTGTTTTTTCTTCTCCATTCCTAAATATAACTTAACTTTATCTTTAAAAAGGAGAAAACAATTCAGTTGGATTATTTTGTTGATGAAGATGATGTCTCGCTAAGGGATGCTTTTGAAGATCTCAGTGAAAGTGAGACAAAGTCCGACAAAGAAGTCATAAAATGAAAATCAAGAAGAATTCAAACAGAAAGAAAGGATGTTGTTAAAAGTTGTGGAAAATATATATCTAGAAATAAAGGAGACAAAAGACAAAGATTTTGTCTTTTGCAGGCAATTTATACTGGCCACCTATGAGGTCTGAAATAAATTTAAAACATATACTGTTAAAAATTCTGAAAACGGGCTTGAAGGGCGTGGAAAGCATATTCTTGCTAACAAAACAAGCCTACAAGCAACTCAATATGCTCTAAAAAGTATATGTCTTCATTGCCAGCTATTTCTAATTTCCTCAAGTGATGTGATAAACATGGTGTGTTTAGATTTAGGTAACTGATGTTTTATTTTGCATTAATTGGTACCTAAGTAAGATACCTTGTTGAGCCAGCAATAAATTAATCTGAACTTTGATCCTTGTAGGTACTGTTATTGTTTAATAATGCGTAGTTCCTTTACCTGTTGTGCCAATTATATCAAATTATTACTTTATTTACAAGACAAAAACTAAATATTGCGACATTGAATGTTTGTTACTTGACCCCTCACACATGCGAAAGACATGTTGAAAACATGGGGTCAAACGACATCTATCTTTGAAACTATTGATCTTAGACCTATTTTAGTACAAAATTATTGAAGGACATTGTTTTATGGTTAACTTTGTCGAAGAATGAGATTTAATTCAATAAAGCAATAAAGAGATATAACGTTTCTCAAACTTTGTTTTCATTCTCCTGAAAAAGATATCCATGGCGGTTGACACCATTTGCTTTTTCACCGTTTATATGTACTAATTATGTTGTTAACTAAATATTTTTTTTGAAAAAAGCAACTATAGAGTTTCTTGCCGGATTCTCAGTACAAAACATTTGTAAACCGGATTTCAAAAATTATCATTTCATACCTTTTTACTGTTCAAAAGAGTTTTTATGAAAACCTAATTTGAATAAAAAAATTATAGTTTGACTTTGCTTATAGAGCAAGATGAACATAATTTTATTTTAGTAAATAAATAGTTTTATTTTATTTGATTCCGACTATTTATTATTTATCGGTTGTGGCCCAGAGGTTTCGATTTCACCTTGCATTCTGAGTCGCGGAGGTTTGAGTTTCAATTACCTACTCGTTTTCTTAATTTCTCAAGCGCATTGATTATTCACGCCTGCATATATCAAAAAAAAGACATATGCGAACTCCATAATCTGCACTGGGCCCGCGTGTGGACTATAGCAAAAATCACTCTCGGTGAGGATAGGCCGTCTCCTAACACTGGGAACGTATCATGCTAATAAGGATTATTTTATTTTAAATCATTTGAAGCTTTTTATTTTATTAGTAGAATAAAAGTAGAAGTGCAGGAGTTAGAGAGTGCAGGAGTAACGTGCGTGGCAAGACGGGCTAGTTTCATAACCAATCACAAACCAACCTATAGCAGTCCACTTTTGGAAATAGGCCTTCCCTAATGAACACATACACACCCGACGTAGCTCTTATAGGTAAAACTTCCAATACATACAAATAAGTCACATAATATGAAGTTATTTTTGAATATCATTAATAAATTATTTTTGAATATCTGTCCTTTAATTCTTTATTTATTTAATAATTCCTTTTATCTTATGTTTTTGTCAGACTTTAATCACCAAAGTTTCTTATGCTGAATATTGTAATTGGTTTAAAATATCTTCTTTTCCGTATCTAATCTAACTTTATATCGAAAATTTGCAATTCCGATATTAGTATCGGGATTCCGATATTGAATTCCAATAGTCAATATCGGAATTGAAAACCTCCTGATATTACATACCCTACCTACAATACAGTACTGATCTAGTCTAGCACCGTTAGTAGTTCCTCGGGCTTTTATAAATTTTACTTTTCTCAAGCAGGCGCTTATAGAAATGGTGTAAAAGCTGTGTCCTAAGCATTGGTTTGAACTTTGGACAAGTACCAACCAATATGAAAAGTCTACAAAATGCCACAAACTGTTCTTGAAGTGCTGGAGAATGTTGACATTGACATCTGTCTTACATTTAGTTAGTTAGCCACCTTTCCTGTGGCTTGGAAGGCCAAAAACCTAGTTAAGATCAAGGATGTTTGAAGACCGTTTAAATGAACTATGCCTATTGCACATTCATAGAGAAATTTCTGAGGAAAAAAAAAGGTTTTAGACCGTTTTGCAAAACAGAAAAATAGACGATTGGATCTTATAATATAATGATTATATAATTGATTTGAACATTTTGAAATGTATAACTGTGTTGGAGCATTGTTGGCAAATTTGTATATTAAACAAAACCTTCGTATAAAATCGTACTTTATCTTGCTCTTCATGGGATATGTGCCCCCTCCGAGAAACACTTCTGGATCCGCCCTTGATCCATAGCTATGTATAAACATTTTGTTGCTTAAAAAGCGTTATTATCATATATTGCTTTTTTTCATTGTCGCCAAAAGCATATTTTATCATGAAATGCCAGTGAATTATGAACTTACTAAAGTTTGTGATTTTTTTCATTTTGATACATTAAATTCTTTATAAAAAAACTATGTTTGCTAATAATTCGCTAATAAGTAATAAGTTTAGAGCCCTACTTTCTCAAGTTGTGTGGCTGCAGCGGCAGCTTCTTGTTGTATAACAAGATGAAGTGGTCTGAGATTAAGAATGACCTCTAGTGCTGTCGTGGGGTCGTTTTCATACCGCCTGTGGTTGCCAAGCAGGCAAGGCGTTGTAGGATTTGTAGTTTGTTTTTTACTGTGCTTAATTGAGTTCGGGGCCACCAAACTACTGCACCGTACGTTAGCATGGGTCGTTTTATGGCTGTATAAAGCCATAGGGTTATGGATGGCTTAAAAGGAATTAAAAAAGTGTCTAGATTTGTGGAAGAAATAAAAGATTTTTCATAGTTAACTTTTATACTCATATTCGTTTTATAAAAAATATTGAACATAGTTAATGAGAAATTATAACATTCTTAATTGAAAGCGTTTCTTACAAAGTAAATCATTATTCTCAAAATCAATAATAACAAGTCCATCTGTTTATCATCGTAATAAGTAAAGCTTTATTTAGGAACTATGTAAATATAGTAAAAATCTTAACTAACATCGTTTTTTGTATCACTTTATTTCAGCATCAAAGCTTAATATTATCCGAAAGATATAATCTTAAGTAATATAACAAAATTATTACTTATGTTCATCTTTTACATATATGAATAGTACATTACTGCAGCAATCGAAGCAGAGGCGCACATACCTAAGTCCATCGACACCTTTTGCATTCAAAGTCTCTATAATACTTTTTAATCAAACTTAATAATACCTATGTATTCCATTACCTTAAGTTTTGAAGAATTGCACATTAAACAACGGTATTTTCAAATAAAATGGTACTACTAACTTCATTCGATTTCCGTGTATTATTTGAGAAAATCATTTTGCAAGCCTTTGACGCACCCAAGCTTTGATAGACCTACGTGTCTTGCCTCGGCCTCAATATTCCATCAATTTAATATTTTGCCGTTATGACCTTTATTATTTTTAAGTTGGACTAGTCTTTACTTTACTAGAAAACTACACAACTACACAAATAATATAGATAATTAAAAAATGAGAATTTAAAAGGTAGAATATTAAAAAAGATACAGTTTGTGCATGTTATAAAGCTACGGTTAGTCGATATTTTTTTTATTGTAATTCACTCACTGGCTCATTAAGATGAAAATAAATAATTAAACAACATATGTATTTTACATTAACTGCCCTGAAAAAAGATGTTACATATGGAAATGGAATATTGTTGATGGCAACATACCGAGCTGAAACTTCCTTTAGTGAAGGTTCAACAATCATGATAAATGGTTGCAGTTTCATTTCAATTTGCTGTAGGTTATCTCTTCTTCTGGTCATAGACTCTTTAACCTTAGCTGCACTTTTGACATAGGTAATAAAAGCTTCGAGCACTTCTTGCTTCCTTTCCTTATTTAGGTTTGATCATCAGTGTGTGTGGTCATTACTAATGGTATTACCTAAACGAAGCTAAATCTGTTAGTTCTGCATTAATTCCTGTGAACAAACAACTTTCTTAGTCGAAAATAATGCAGTTATATTCTCTATGACTTAAGAAGTACAGGAACAGTTCAATTTATGAGATAATACAATTTATTTTTTTCTAGAGAGGTAGGGCACTGCAAGTACTCGCTCGAATAAGCTGCCCCAACAAATAAAGCGGGGCATAGCGAGTACTTGCTCGAATGAGCGGCCCAAACTGGGGAAGTACCTCCACCTTACAGAAAACCGCGGCCACAATAACACTAACATTGAGTAGTGCTGTGTTCCTGGCGGTGAGTAAGGTTGCCAAAACTCTCTTTGAGGATTCGCTGCGCGGACAGCGGAGGACCGGCGGTGCTTATCGCTGTCATTGCTCGGCGTAGACGCGGCGTGCTGGTTCGGCGGTCAGGGAGACCTGATGAAACGGCTGACCGCTGGCCGCCCGCAGGTTGAACGGCTTCCCGAACCCAGGGATCACTTAATCTCCGCCCTGGGAGGCTGATCCGCCAGCCTGTGTAAAGTCTCTGAAGTGGTAGTCGTGCCGGAGAAGGAGACCGGAGTGGACCCGGCTACTACAACAAAAGGGGATCAGGGGCCCTTCCGCCCGCCGTGCCAGCAACCGTATCATCTGTGTTGAGCTTCGGCAGTCAGTCAGTCAGTTAGTACCGCACCTTTTTGTCTTCTAAGCTGTCTGTGCAGTGAATCCTCATCCCTAGTCTAAGTAACTTCATATAAAATGACCAGAAATAGAAAAAGGAAAAGAGTTTTTACAGCGGCTACTCCATCCACATACAATGTGGATTTTTGCAATATCAGGGGTATTCACGCAAATCTTAATGCAGTCAACCATCACCTCGAGACTGCGCAGCCATCCTCTTTCTAATGGAGACGCAGATATCCTGCCCGGCCGACATATCATACCTTCATTATCCCGGCTACAAACTCGAGCACAATTTTTTGAGTCGTGCCGGTGTATGTATGTTCGTCCGGTAGAATATCTGCTGTCGCCGACCTGTCGATATTGTGGGTGCGCGTAGATCACGGCGGCCACACTCGTATCTATGCGTGCCTATACAGGACTCATAGCGGTGACACGGACGTAACTCGACTCTTCACGCACCTGAGTTTGACGACTGACAAGTTCTAGAGCAATATCCCACAGCAGAACTAGTTATTTTGGTAAGACTTTAACGCCCACCATCGTGAGTGGCTCAGTTCTCGAACCAATAACTATGCAGGGATATCTGCTCATGAATTTGCTCTGACCTATGGATTCTCTCAGCAGCAGGTACTTTCTCCAACGAGAATACCAGATATAGAGGACCATACAAGCTCCTTACTGGACCTTCTGCTGACTTCACGTCCGGACGGATACTCCGTCTCAGTGGATGCGCCTCTTGGCTCCTTGGACCACTGTCTCGTTCGGACTCAAATATCATGCACACAACCCGATCCTTCTGGGCCAACTAATTGGCGTCGTGTGTGGCACTATAAGTCGGCAGACTGGGACGGATTGCGAGAATTTTATGCATCGTACCCGTGGAGGCAGCTCTGCTTTAGCTCAGATGATTCTGACGTCTGCGCAGCCGCAGTCACTGAGACAATCCTCGCTGGTATGGAATGTTTCATTCGCCGGCAGCGCGTCAAAAAACGACCGTGGTTTAATAAATCTTGCAGAGAAGCTAAAATTCTTAAGCAAACTGCGTATGAGGCTTGAACCACGGCTCGTAATAATAAGGATCCGAATATTTCTGAGTTAAAACGCTAATTAAATGCTGCCTCGAGGTTCAGTAAGAAAGCAACTGCCAGAGCAAAATTCCAATTCATCGGCGAAACAGGTGGGCGACTTACGAGCTATCCTTCTGGAAGTCGTGCTTTCTGGTCGCTTGCTAAAGCTGCCAAGGGGAACTTCTGCCAGTCGTCGTTACCACCACTGCGAAAGACCGATGGTGACTTGGCCCATAGTGCAAAAGAGAAAGCCGATCTATTGGGCAGTCTCTTTGCCTCCAACTCGAATATGAACGACGAAGGCGCTGTACCACCTACTTTACCGTGGTGCGGTAAGACCATGCCATTACGGAGTGCCCAAAGGTTTGTGCAAATGGGTAGCTAGCTTTTTGTCCGGCAGACGCATACGAGCCGTAGTTAACGGTAGTTGCTCTGACAGCATGGACATTAATGCTGGTGTCCCGTAAGGCTCTGTGCTGTCTCCTACGCTGTTTCTACTGCACATCAATGATATGTTGGAGATCAACAACATACATTGCTATGCAGATGACAGTACTGGAGACGCTTATTACACGGGCCGTGCAAGCATCCCTCGTTCTGTTGTGGAGGAAAAACGTAAAGAACTTTTGTCTCAAATCGAGATCGGTCTGTCCAAGGTCTCTGACTGGGGACGGGAAAACTTGGTCCAATTCAATCCTTCAAAGACTCAAGTCTGCGCGTTCACCGCTAAGAAAACCCCATTCACTGTAGTCCCACAATTCCAGAACACTCCCCTCTCCATTTCCAAGAGCATTGGGATCCTTGGCGTTCACATCTCCAGCGATGTTCAGTTCCGAGATCACTTGCTAGACAAGGTAAAGCTGGCGTCCAAAAAACTTGGTGTACTCAACAGAGCGAAGCAGTACTTCACGTCGGGACAAAGGTTGCTGCTTTACAAGTCGCAAGTCCAGCCCCATATGGAGTACTGATGCCATCTCTGGGCGGGTGCACCCGGATACCAGCTTGGCCCTTTTGACTCGGTTCAACGACGGGCTGTGAGAATTGTCGACAATCCCAAACTCACTTGCGGTATCGAGCCCCTAAGTCTGAGGAGAGACTTTGCACCCCTGTGTGTGTTCTACCGCTTGTACAATGGGTTGTGTTCTGAGGAATTGTTCGAAATGATGCCCACGGCTACTTTCTACCATCGCACCGCTCGCAATCGGCAGGGAATTCATTCTCACACTTTAGAACCGAAATGGTCGCGTACAGTGCGGTTTCAGAGAAACTTCCTCCCGCGAACGCTTAGATTGTGGAATGAGCTCCCTGCCAAGGTTTTCTCTAAGGACTACAGTATGGGGTTCTTCAAAAAAGAAGTTATTAGAGTTCTGAAGGGTCGGCAACGCGCGAGCTATGCCCTTGGTGTTGCAAGCGTCCATAGGCTACGGTGACCGCTTACTATCAGGCGGACCGTAGGCTTGTTTGCCACCTTAGTGGTATTAAAAAAATATACCATCAGTGTTATTTAAATTTCATTCAAAACTGTATCAATGATCTGCTTTGCATATTCATAAATTTTAGATTTCATCAATTACCAATTGATATTAGGTCGACTTCACTATCCGGGTTCATTACTTTAAAGTCTTTCAAAAGTTGAAAGCAACAATACATTTAACAATAGAGAAAATTATTAAAATAGGCAAAAGGTTTCCTCGGTCGTAGCTAAGGGGGGGCATTGTGGGGCAATGCCCTACCTTGAAATACTAATGCCCTACCTTAAAAATACCATAAACTAAGGTATAATATTTAGAAATTGTTTTACCGTACTATTAATTAATACTATTTTGCTCTTGTTTTCCCGCGATCCCACCCAATTACCTACTTTAATTACTCACGCTCACAAACATGTAAAATAATTTAAGATAGAAAAATTACTTGAGCCGTACATGAAATCACCGCTGCCCTACCTCAGATTAAAGTCTAGCTACAGCCCTGAAGGTTTCTTAATTTAATTTAATGGTATATTACTATCATAATTCACATGCATTTTGCTAGCAAATTATAAAATATTGCAGTTAAGTCAAAAATTATATTATTTAAAAGAAACCATCCTTTGAATAAAATTAAAAAAAAAAAAATCTGTTGGTGATTTTAAAATATTATATTCAATATTCAAAGGTGCGTATACAACAAGATCATTTGATCACATAAGTAGAAACCGGACTTTATAATAATATGTCACCCCAACCCCTGACTGTGCTACTACTACTCATTTAAAACACATACTTTAAAAATCGGCCTAGTGCGAGTCGGACTCGCACACGAAGGGTTCCGTAGCATTATCTATAAAAACGGCAAAAAATCACGTTTGTTGTATGGAATCCCCTAAAATATTTGCTTTAAAGTGAATATATAACTTAATATTCTGTGAATATTTTAAGCGTCTACCTGTTGCCGTTATTAATATTCGTCAAATACCAGCAAACAATTCACGTTTGTTGTATGGGAGCCCCCTTAAATAATTATTTTATTCTGTTTTTTAGTATTTGTTGTTATAGCGCCAACAGAAATATATTTTCAGTGAAAAGTTCAACTTTCTTACGGTCACGGTTCATTAGATACAGCCTGGTGACAGACGGACGGACGGACGGACAGTGGAGTCTTAGCAATAGGGTCACGTTCTTTACCGTTTTGGTACGGAACCCTAAAAACTTAGTTTGATTTTCAGGACATACATAATTACATTTAAATTAGACAGGGGTAGCACAATTTTTTTCATTATAGAAGCTAATAACTCACAAAAAGTCATCTAATGCATTTTAAAACACATTGAGTGCTTGAAATTCAGTGAAGTTATTATGACCGGCCTTTTTATGAGGTCCGTATCGTCGTGTTGGAACACTAACACCGGGGTCAAAACAAATACAGCAGTCTATAGACAATTGTCAGTCTGACGTTCATGACTGAGTCATTCAAGTTCGGCCCCATATCGAGTACTGCTGCCATCTCTGAGCGGGTGCACCCGGATACCAGCTTGGTCCTTTTTTGACTCGGTTCAACGACGGGCTGTGAGAATTCCAAGAGATCCAAACTCACTTGCAGTATCGAGCCCTTAAGTCTAAGCAGAGACTGCCTCCCTGTGTGTGTTGTACAGCTTGTACAATGGGTTATGTTCTGAGGAATTGTTCGAAATGATGCTCACGGCTACTTTCTACCATCGCACCGCTCGCCATCGGCAGGGAATTAATTCTCACACTTTAGAACCGAAATGGTCGCGTACAGTCACGGCCGTAGCTAAGGGGGGGGGGGCATTGTGGGGCAATGCCCTATCTTGAAATACCATAAACTAAGGTATAATATATATAAATTGTTTTCCCGTAATTTTGCTCTTGTTTTCCCGCGCTCCCACCAAATTATCTACTACCTTAATTACTCACGCTCACAAGCAGGTAAAATATAGATTTAAGAAAATTAAAGATAGAAAACTTACATGCGCCCTACATGAAACCACCGCTGCCCTACCCTAGATTCAAGTCTAGCTACAGCCCTGTGTACAGTGCGGTTTCAGAGAAACTTCCTCCCCGAACGCTTGAGTTGCCGAATGAGCTCCCTGCTAAGGTTTTCTCCAACGACTACAGTATGGGGTTCTTCTAGAAAGAAGTTATTAGATTTCTGAAGGGTCGGCAACGCGCGAGTGGTAACCCTAGTATTGCCAGCGTCCATAGGCTACGGTGACCACTTACCATCAGACGGACCGTAAGCTTGTTTGCCATCTTAATGGTATTAAACAAAAAAAAACTTAAGCTGTTGCAAAACCCTCAAGTAAATATCGCCCAATTTTTCATAATGACAGGAGTAAACTTTAACCGAATCTATATTAGTGAAAGGAATTGGATAATTACACTACCTCGGGCGTTTCAAAACCACTTCTGTATTTCCCTTACGCCCCCTTTTAGTTACCCTGACCTGGTCAGGCTTCATATTGGCCCCATACGGGCCACATTAGTGAGTAAGTTGTCCGTAACTTCCTCGTTGCCTTTTGGACCACACTCTTTCGTACTCGAGTTCTATCGAAGAACGTGTGGCCACGTATAGGTAGTAGTTACAAAAACAATACACTAAACCTGCAAATTTTTCAATATGCATTTCAAGCCCCAAAGACCGCAAATAATCAGCCATAGGATCCGCTGCTTTCTCCATGCCACGTTTTCGTTTTCAGCCTTGGTTTTCTGTTTTACTGAGTAAATTTATGTACATTAAGGAAAAAATTTTTACTGCAAAACACTAAGACGCGATGCGTTGTTTACAATCCACATATAAAGTAACACTGCGATAGCTAACTTGCACACACTCTGTCACACGTTACACCAGACCTAAATATCATGGTTTTGTTATTCTAATAAAATATTTAATGAACAATTTTATAAAAAGTTTAGTAGGTAATGAGGTGCAAAATTTTGATTAGGTTAGGCATATTTGCTTAAAAATGTAAAGGTTGTAGATTGATTACCTACTAAATAATTTAGCTACAGAAAACAAAAACAAGTAGTAAATATTTACAAAAATAAAATGATTTATTTTTAGACAATTGTTTGGTAAAATATAATTAAACGTAAGACTTAGTAAAAACTCAAATGTTTGGCCTACTAGTAATAAAACTTTCTAAAATTACTTTGCTAAAATTTTCTTTGTCCTTGCAGATAAACTAGTTTATACCCATTTTATTAATTTTATTAGTTAAAAGTTTACCAAATACCAATTAAACTACAAATAGCTTAACTCATTTGGGATGTGAAGCAAAATTACTTTAGCAATTTTAACAAAAGTTTGGTTAATACCAAGTAAAATTTTTTGGATTAGCTAAACTAGTTCAGCTGTATATTTTTTTCCCCATAGGGAAAATAAGGAATTCTGGCACAAACATTCTTTGCTCACGAAAACAAAATAAAACATAAATAGTGATAATATATGTGCCTGTAACATAGAAGAAAGAAGAATGTAAGAAATAAAAGACTGTAAGCTTTGAGCGTAGACTACGAGCTAGAGTGTGCAGAATACGTTTTAAAATCTTTCTATGAGTTTGGCAGACGATTGAACGGTATGTTGCTTACAGTTTACGCGACACTACACAGGGTCAAATTAACAGCTATAGAATTTGGATGTTTCGAATATCTAATTGGAACTTATGTAACAAATTTAATAGAGACCGTTGATCTAGCTGTGCCGGCTTTAATGTCGGCACCCTGTAGTACTTTATATTACATTTTTCACACCAACGATACAATGTGTTCCTGTTCAGATAATAAATAATGCCAAATGCAAGGACTAGTAAAGTCAATCAGTGATTTTGACAGCAGGTTTCTTGGTTCCCTGTGTTTTTAAGTAAGCCTACGCTGATTTTCTGATTGTATAAGGATATTAAAGTTGTATTTCGTTGATTATGAATCAAATGCCAATAATTTTGTCCTTTATTCCACTGTCCTACCATCTTCTCCGACTCTCAACGTATGTTGTAATTGCTCCCATCTAATTAAATAGTGATAAATGTAATAGCGTTACAATCTCCGATCCTTATACAATTTGTAACCTTTCTTGAACGTGCGATTACTGGCAGTCTAATACTCCATGGACCACAGGTAAAAGTAGCGATAGTAGTCGACACTGGTACGACCAATTCGCAAAACATGGTCTCCCTAGAGGAGACCCCCCTGGGAGAGTGCGGGCTCTGATCACTCGTCAAATTTATTTTTTGCGAGGCGGAACCGATTCTGACAAACGTCGCAATGACGTAAAAAAATGGTGCACAATGGTAAGTAGACGGTGAGCGGGAGCATTCGTTTGGTTTAACCACGTGTACGCGACAGTGGCGCCACGAAATGGACAGAATTGAGGCGGAAAAGCATCAAAATTACAACCACGCTCTCTTAAAACCCCGAGAGTCCTCTAGCTAGGGGCCACAATACGTTTTGAGTAGCTATTACAAAAACGTGACTTTTATAATTTCGTCATGTCACGTGACGTCAAGATAACTTTTAAATAAATACATGTTTGAAATGTGCAGTAATACAAAAGAGTTAATACTAGTCGACTCGCTGGCACATCCTGGTCGAATCCGACCAAACTGGGAACAACACGAAAAAAAGACGCACGTGATTTTGTTTCGCGTGAATCAGTCCTACATTATGATGTAAAAGGTACTCAAAGGGTATGATATTGGCAGGAACGTTCCTGCAGGTCTGATGGTCGGATGGTCGTATTTTTACAGGTTTTTATTCCCGGAAGAGGGTAACTAGCGGCTGGATCCACACCCACAGCATAAAGAACCCCACCCCCCATTACTTGCTGTAGCCTCTTTCACCAACCAGTTAAGTTTTGCGTGACAGGTGGTGAGCCTATTACCGCAACACTCCTTATGAAGTGTATGTGGGTAGATTTACATATGTGTATATACCAGCTTTGAATTAGCGGTGATATAAGACTAAAGCAGAATAATATACCCCCTTTGACTGATTATAAATCAGGATCGGGTAGAACAGGGTGTTGTAACAACATAGAGCCGTGGGTCGTTGGATGCAAGCAGTTGAAACACATTCATCTTTGAAATCTATGGAGCCCTATGTCCAGCAGTAGAAGTTTAGCAGCTAGTGATCATGACGCACTTCATACTGGCGTAAAATAATTTTAACTAGGCAATTAGTAAAACAAAATAATGAAACAGAATTGTCGCTTTATTTAGCAATTTCCGGTTGAAAAAAAAAATTATCAACAAAACTACACAGAAATTGTGAACATGACTATTTTTACAAACAATTTACAGCATATTTTTTTTTATTAATTATCACAAATCCTTTGAACGCTTCCCAGAACCGTCTGTGAGCGAACGAATCGAGCCCACAAAAGAAAATAACGCTTCGAAATAACTAAAACTTAAAAAAAATATTTACATAAAACCTAAGTATTTCGCGTTTGCATTGATAGCTCGAAGGGAAGCTAAGAAAAAATCTTATTATCAGAAAAGCGTTCAAAAAATCCGCTAAACCCTAAACTACATTCAGAACTTATGAGGTACACGTCATTTCTATATTTTTTTTTACTAAGCGTATGTTACCGGTCCCAAAAAATGAGACCAATTTTTTTTACATTTTTTTTCCCAAACTTGCAGCCTTTTGTACAGTATATGATACTTACTAATTATATATGTATAGACATAGTTAAAATCGTTACAATTTTTTTTGGTAGCGAACTATTTTTCTTAAATGATAATTTTGACAAATTATCTAATATGAAAAATACGTCGCAATTTTTTCTTTCAAAGATAACAACAGGACAAATTGGCGTAAACACGACATAATACAGTTCGCATAGCTATAATAACCTCAATGTTTTAATTAAACATTTAATTAGGTACATAATCATGATATTTTTACCAATTTTTTTTTTCTTTTTTCATTAAAAATTCTAGTTAAAGAGTGAGTTGAATGGACTTTATAAGTTGGAAAAAAAAACTACATTTTCAAATTTGTTTCAATATTTCGTCATTTTTTATATTAATTTGTATTTGACGGAATAATGTTATTTTATTACAATCAATAGATTAATAAGTATTTATTTATATCAATGTTGCTACACATGTAATAAATATTTTACCTAAAGATCTACCTTTATCCTTTTTTGTAAGTTGGGCAAATTTAAATATTATACTTACCTAGTCATATTTGGAATTGGAGAAAAGCAATATATTTATATTTATTAAGGTATGTTAACATAATACACATGTCTAAAAATACTATTTCTTTTATATATTTGGAAATCTCACTTGTATGTCATTTTTTTTTCACTACGGTTTGAACAGAAAGGCTATTTTCACTAAAGCGATGTTGCTAAGTTATTAGTGACTCCGTTTCTTAATATTTTTTTGACCGAACAGATATACGAAAAACCTAAATAATTACTGACCCATTCAAGTTCAACAAAAAAGAATTTTAACAAAATTGAATGACACAATGGTCTTTAAAAAGGCTCTATTAATTATAAAAGCCTCACAGATTAATAAGAATGTGCAACAATTAGGTAGGCTTTTCCATTAATATTTAAATAGATATTTTTTAAGTATAGTAATTCAAAATGCTACTTATTTATTTTTATCTTTCATTTAGATGATTATTTTGATTTTTATTTTTTGATAATCGTCCATAAATATCTATAAGTTTAATAAAAAGAAAAAGTTTATGTTATATTTCCTAATAACTTAATAATGACGTACTACTAAAGGTGCCTCCACACTGTCAAAAAATTTGTTATACAGTATACAAGTAACAAAATCGTATAACTAGTTACACAAAGTTAGACAACGTTATATGAAATTCAACTTTTAACTGTTTGTTTTTATAATTGTAAGAATTTCATATAATACATTGTCACCAAATAATAATATACAACCAGTAAACATTAGGGTATGTATGTATTAATTATAACGTAAGTATGAGTCCCGTCACATAGTAATGTGTTACATTCAACATCAAGGCGCTCAAAAATATATATTGCGCCAATTAAATACATTCTCAACTAACTGGTCCGGCCAGTAGTTTAGTGTTTTTTAAGTATACAATTAATATTTTTTTAATTATAGACATAATTCTATATAATACACAAACTGTTCCTATATTAAAGAGTTCGTACATTTGAACATTATACCATACACTCGACGACATTTCGATTTTTTTTATTAGTATCTTGCGGAAATAATATGAGAATATCTGCTAATAATTGTTTGCTCAAGCCAGCCGATAATAATGACTACAAGTACTTAACAAAGTGTAAACCTGCCTGCTTGGACGATTCACACACATGTAGCGGCTACAATTGGTAGACTACGACCAGAACCATGTTACAGGAGGCCTTACTCCCATGCCCTCTGCATGATAATAATCAGGCCTGCAAATTTATCAACTTAAATATTTCAAAGGTATATCTATCGGTCCAATTGTAAGAGTTGTAAGGAACAAGAAATTATAATTAAATAAAAGATTTCTGAAAAATTATATTCTAAATGCAATTTTTCTTTTAAGTTAAATGAACTGATCAATGTCATATTTATAATAAAATCTAAACCGTCAAGGGTAAAAGGGTAAAGTCAGTCAACATACGTAATTTTTCCTGACGAGCGAAAACTTCTATTTCGGCTGGCGCTGGCAAAATTATTATATTACCTATGTCACAGCCACTTAAATATAAATTAAAAAAAAAGCTTTAATTTATTTACAAAATCTAATTTGTCAGACAAAAAACAAAAACAAGGAAATTACTAAAAACGCAGCTTGTTTCTTTTAATTTTTCCATAGTCCAGTGAAATCTTGTATATCATCGTGAGTAGCTTCTGGTGAAATTGAAGACAAGTCGAACTAACCTAAACTCAATGGACTACTGTAAGACATTGAACTATGACAATCTCTTACCTCCTTTGTCACACAAGCTGCGCGGTATACTAGCACAGTATACTCGAATCTAATACAGTATGATACAATTCTGTGAACACTCGCATACAACACGAAATCACAAGAAAAGTAAACTGTCTAGAAATGCAAAAAAAAAAATGCGATTCATGATAATTTGATGACCCCAAACTTGAGAAAAAAAAAACATTTAGATAATTTTAATCGGATTATCGATTGACAAAGGGTTATTCAAAACATTGAGTAGAGTTAGAAATCACAAACATCTTAAAGAACTCCGTACAACCCGGTCATAGTTCTTAGAATAGTATAAGGTAAGACATTTTTGCGAAAAACAACTGTCCAGCAACGCATAGCCATGTCTCAGCGTTGTCGGTGCGGTGACTATTTGTATTTAACGCTTAAAATGTAGTATAACACTGTTTACGCGGTCTTTATAAGTAATATAAGTTAATATTTATTATTTAGCCACAGTATAAACTTATTTCATGGACTATGGAATCATATTTTAAGCTGCGGTTACATGGTAAAATCTTAGAGAACTTTTACCAAAATCTATTATTGATTCAGTTATTTAAAGAAAATAAATATACATACCTATTTCAACCTCATGTAAAGCCAGATTTGTAAATACTTCTCAATAAAAAAGAATGAAACTAATTAGGAAGTGCAATAAAAAAGATCTTTGTTAATGAATGTGAAACAGAAATGTGGCTATTTTGGACCTAAATTTCATGCCGCAGAAGATATTTATAGGAAAATGTAAGTTGGAAAATGCAATCGATTTACCACGAGCAAGTAATTTGAATGTTGTTCTAAAATGACTGAACATTTTAGTAGGATTGTTTGATTGTGGGACGCCTCACCGCTATATAGAGCAATAACTAGAAAGTGGTACAGTAGCTAGATAAGAAAAGCAAAAGACCTTGTATGCTTAGGTAATCTATGAATTGGTAGAGGTATGTGATCTATATATAAAATTTTTGTTAGCTTGCTCTTTAAGCGTTGCTAAACGATTTATTCAAATTGCGATGAAACTTTGTTAAGCTGTCCACACATAGCAAACGCTTTTGAATTAGTACCTTCTACCGTATTGCAATAAGAAGTTCTAAGTGTGTTTCATATAGTTCAGCTGCAGGTCGTGTTTTTCGTTGTAAATTAAGGGGGGAGAAGCGGAGATTTTAGTATACAATTTATGGTAATTTTTCAAGTTATATAAAAACAACGTATTTTAGATCACTTAGAGTTTGTTCGTTTTGGTATAAAAAGTTTTCACATTTGATACTTTTCACAGTTTTAATTTTAAACATTTACTTTTACAATTTTTTACTTTATTAACTTTATTTACAAACGATTTAGTAGGAAAAGACCAATTCCGCGGCTTGGTCAGTGACCTAAATATGTTTTGTTAGGAAATTTATATCTTTTAGAGAGACAAACACTCAGTGCAAGGAAAAGTTTTGAAATCTTATTTTACCCAATTACGGATAGTCGCAGAGGCAAAAAAAATTAGGTCCATAATTAAAGGTAAAATGACCACCGTTGATGTGAAATTTACTAACGACTTGTCAAATAGTTTCGATACCAAATTTGTAGTTCTATTTATATCCAAAATACAGTGAATGATTTTTATGATACAAGCATTTATGAATTATTTGAATATTTTTGCCAGATGAATAACTAGAATGTTCAAACATTATAGGTTCTAATCTTTATTATATTTGAAAACACTTATTAAGATTTAATTTTTTTTTTTTAATATATATTTTTACACTTGTAAAATTGGAATATATTTTACAGTTATAATATTCGGTAGTCGAATTTCCAACTGAAAATCCAGGTGAAGGTGAAGGTGCTGAAGGTGGGTCCATACTTCGAAATGTTAGACAAGTTTGTTTTATACAATATTGTATTGTGTGGACACACCTTAACAAAATGAAAATTATAAGTATCTACAATAAATCTAAGGCATTGCTTAAAAATAATTCCTTGTAGTTTCCTCTCTTACATAAAGATTTGTTGCGAAATTTTTCAAGCCCCAAATAATTGCAATTTCAAATTAATAAACTAAAAAAACTAAAGAAAAGCTGAATAATTTTCACTTAAATATCGTCGATATTTTGTCCAATTCTGTTTTGAAATAGCGAAGTAGTGTTTCCAACATATGCCCAAATCGATACTCAAATCTTTCGTTAAATACGAACAGAACAGATAACAGAAACATCAAGTAACAAGAAAATAACATTAAAAATAGTTTCATTATTTATTATCATGCTTCTTTAATCAATAAATTCATTTAATATAGAAATATTAACTAAATTTTACACAAAAACAAATACTCCGACGATAAAAAAATTAAATGGCGGCGTGGGGATAAAATAAATCGTAAGAAAACACTACTATCGCTCGGTTACATTCAGATTTAAGAAGACCCTGGCTAAAAGACCAAAATGAATAGAACGGTTGAACCGGTCGAATTTCCAACCATTCTATCTACATCAGTGTTTTGAACCACAATTAATTTCCCTTGCAATTTTTTACCATCGGTGGGAGTTGCCTTGTCTTCTAAACCGACAAAATCTGAGGATACATTTATTTCCGATTCATTACTAGAATCAAAATCGCCGTTTTTATTTTTACCGACGGAACATGACATCTCAATGCAAATGGCTTATTTCCGATTCGAACAGAAAATATATTATTGACAATGAATCTTAAATTACAGTCAGTGTTAACAGCTTCAAGATTGACAGTTTTGTCTACTTTATGGTTATCGATGTTGGCAACTTCACCGTTGACAGTGTTGCCAACTTTGCCGCCGAAGGTCAATTTACCATCGGCGGCACTGTCGTCAAGATTGCCACAGTTAGTCGCGGCAGGTCGCGATTGTCACGTGACTTCCATGGGTAGTGTATCGGCCGTTCTTCGACGGACTGTGCCATTCGTTGTTGTCTCTTCACCTTCTGTTACACCTTCAAGTGGTGCTTCTGAAACATTTCCGGAAGTGGACGATGTTGCCACTGGTACGGTTGTAGCGTCCACTATCTCACTGAAACAAGAATTGTTATTCTCTTATCAACTAAAACGAAAACAATCAATTTAAGTTTAAACCGTTATGGTTAAAAATAAAAATATTAAAAATACGCGTATTTTTTTGCATATCATTTACAACAACCACTAACATATTGGTGAAATTTTAAGCAGAGTAAGTTGATGACCATATCTGTGGTTTTGTCAAAAATACAATAACTATGATAATGGTAAATAAAAAATTATAACTATGCCTTAGTACACACTTTAACGAAATTGTGCAATCTATACCGTAGATTGCACCATTTCGTTAAAGTGTGTGCTAAGACATAGTTATAATTTTTTATTTACCAGTACGGTAAACGTGAAATTTACTATAACTACATATAAAAAAATCGACATAGGTTTCGCAGCGAGCAATCGATAACTATATAATACTACTACACTAATACTAATGCACGTAACATCCACGTTTCCTTCCAAAAACTTCATAGTTACTGAGCCTATTATCGTAACGGGTACAAATCTGAGTCAACACAAATTTACAATTCGCAAATTGTTACAATATTAGTTGTCCTTACCGGGAATCGAACCCGACACCATCAAATGTCACTCCAACGTATTGCCACTTACAACTCGGGCCACCCGCACCTTTCTTAATGTTCACGAACGATGCTGTCTCAGAGGAACGCTTAGAAGTGGGATACGGTTTTTTCAAGTGATAACAGAATGGGGTTCTTTAACAAAGAAGTGATTAGATTTCCTAAAGATAGTCAACTCTTAATGCATCTGGTGTTGTAAGCGTCTATAGGCTACGGTGAACGTTTAAAACTTAAGCGGACGGTAAGCTTATTTGCCACATTAATGGTATAAAAAAAAAATTTGAAAATACCAAAATTAAAGAAAAGATTACTTACGCTACGGGTGTCGGCCTAGGCTGAGCTATCAACCTCGCCTGTCTCGCCTTTAACTGCGCCGTTGGAAACGCAATCGCCTGCACATTCGCCGACAACGCCTGCCCTGTTATACCCGATATAGCAATCTTCTGCCCACTCTTAGGTAACTGCTTCTGCAGCAAATTGGCCACAACAGAACTAGGAATCGAAGCCGTTTTGGTCGGTGTAGCTATAGTTATGGATGTAGACGCTTCAGAAACACTTCTAATCGGCTGTGTTACTTGCAATGTTCTATTTTTTAATTGAATTTGATGTCTTACATGTGGCGCTCGGACGGCTGATAGCGTCGGTCTCACTATTTGTCTTCCATCCACACTTACGCTTACCCTTTGGGTAGGTCTAGTCGCAGTAGCAATACTTCCTTTCAAAGCGGCTCCATCGAAAGTCGCAAACACTTGCCTCTTTTTGGCATCATTTAAATCTAATCTTGGTACGGCTTTGTTCGGTGCTTGTTGTACAACGTTGAGTAAATGCGGGCCTTTTGATATTTGACTGCTTTTGATTTCAAATAATTGTGCTACAGAACCCGGGGTTGCTTTTATCAGAGCTGTGTTGGTTGTAGTTTTTGCGTCACCTAATGTTGCTAGCGATACCACTGTAGGTAGTTGGGTGATGCCTGTAACTAAAGACTTATCATTAAGCTTAAATAAAAATTGCAGAAACCTGACTCTACAAGTTTACAATTCACAAAATTTAACGAATTTGGTTGTCCCTACTGAAAATTGAACCTGGGACCTACAACTCCGCAGAACAACCCGTCCACTATTGAGCCAGTTTAGCCGTCAATTAAATCATATTTTTTTTTCTTGAACAGTCTGAATAGCTCGTAGCCCAATTACATTTACTTATCGGACCAGATGTGCGAAACGTTGGACGTGGTCAGTAATTGGATGGGTGACTGCTTTAATTTTACAAAGTTCCTTCGTGTTAGTACCTCCGTTGCTTTACATTAAATCGTCGGTCCTGGTTGTTTTCATATAATGCCAGCAGTAGTTAAGCCAAGTCAGAGGCCTTGACAAATTCGACTGTCTATAATGACCAACTCTCACTGGTCTGCTAATAGGTCCTAGGCCATTGTGGTCGATTATTGCTTAAGCTTTCTTTCCTTTAAACAAGGCATGTGCCCTGTAATGGGGCTAAACAACAGGTGAGACAACAAAAACATAGGGTCTAATTCACTTGCTAATTTCGTTTTTCAGCTGTGATTGCGTTTATGTACCTGGTGATCTCGAGTGCGCAAGAAGTTGGTTCCTCTGCGAGTGTGTGAGATGCGTCGCGTGAACCACCTTCAGTTTGTTGTGTGGTAGCGCGTGCAGCGCGTGTCCCCCCACTACCACCGATGGAGACAGCGCACGTGCGCCCGCTAGCTGTAGCGGGACTGACACTCGACGGCCTACGCCCACGCCTAAACCAACTCCAACGCCCACACCAGGGCCCACTACACCCACACTCCCTGTATTATTAGCACAGTAAGTATAAATCATTGCAAAATAAAACATAGCCGGTTACTCCCGCCAATTGACCCGAGCAGACGCCACATGATCATATCAAAAAATGCACATTTCTGTAGAATTGTTATTTTTTACATTTATTTTTGTATTGTTAGTAACCTACGGCAAAGTAATTAGAGTTAGAGCGCGCCTCGCTATAAAAATGAAACAATTTATCCGTAAGACTCCATAATTTTTACTTCGACTCGACCATTGGTTCACTTTAGTACGTCTCAGTACGGCACCGCCTTACCGCACTTTTGTCACCTGATTTGAATAGATGACTTACTTATAGTATTCTAAGTACTTCGCCTATGGTAGGATATGAACCTTGCTAAGTAGGTTATGTAACTATCCTGCCCATACACATTTCTCCTACCATATTTACTAATCCAATCCCTGACCAATCTTTCCCATATTAGGTTATCAATATTAGAGTTTTCTAATTCAGTCAACATGACGTAAAAAAATCTTTAGAAATAAATAGTTTAAAATAAATACTATTATGTTGTATTATTAAACAACAATTTAACTACTGTTAAATCTACTAGTAGAGGTATGTTTTTTGTTCGCAATAGATGAAATATAGTTTTAAGTTTATTATATATTGATCTTTCAGATAGTTATTTCCTTTACTGCATGCATCTTTAAAAACACACTACTACACAATATGCACCTTCTAATTAAAATACCCTTAGCATACTTCTTAAAAACCAATCATATTAATAAACAAATACCTGCGTCCCTGTTCTGCAAAGGCAATGCCACAGCAACCGGCGTTGTTTGGGCAAAAGGTCCATTTTGTACAACACCCACGACAGTGGCGCCACCAGTCGCTGCCTGACTCACTGCCAAATGGTTTTGTAGACGAACCTATAAAAACAAATAAATGTATAGCAAAATCGTATAAAATCATATCATTGCATACAAGATTTTACTTACAACTGAAAAAAATAAAACATTATGGAGAATATTTTTATTTCACAAAATTAGTATTTTGGTCAAATTAGAGTTTGATATTAAACAATGTTTAATAAACATGCTGGGTAAAATTAAGTAACAGTAACAGGACCATAACGTACATGGTTTAAGTTTATTTGCACATTCTTAAGAAAAAAAGCAATTAAACATTCTTCGAGACTGATGTTTTTAGCACATTGCTATATTCTCGCTACTTAAAAAAATCTTCATAGCAGTTTCAATACCTGAATCTTATAAGAAGCAGATTATTGCTTGCTCTTATAGCTCATTTCGTAATATTTGGAGGTGTACATTCAATGGAATGTCACTATTTTACTTTAACTAGGAAAACAACCCCAATGGCAGCACTAGAAGTCATAATCTCAGACCCCTTTACCTTGTCATACAACATGAAGCTACTACTGCAGCCATACGACTTGAAGTCAAAATCAAAGTCAAAATGGTTTATTCAAATAAGGATTTAACAATCTCTTTTGAATCGTCAAAGTTATGAAATATTATTTTTTGAACCCTCCCACCTTTCCGCCGGTTCACAATGTTGTTGATTTCTACCGAGAAGAATCCGGCAAGAAACTCGATAGTTACTCTTTTAAAATATATCAATAATACAAATAAACTAAAAATACAATTAATGTTTTAAATAAAAAAATTTAGCCGTACAATTTTTTTTGGGTGGTTTGAGAAAGTAGGGTTCTGGAAACGGGACAACAGTCACTCGTGCACGCCTGAAAGTGACATGATATGAAAACATCCAAAAAACCTTTGTATTTGTCAAAAAACCGTATCCAGCTTCATAAGAAAAAGGAGATGCATGAAGTTAAGATCTACACTGATGGCTATAGAACAAAGTCTAGGACGGGAGCAGGAATATTCTCTCATGACTTGGCATATTCTCTCATCAACCTATCAACGAGCTAGGATGCACTCAACACCATCTTCTAGGCAGAATGAGTTGGGATCACCCGAGCTGCAACAGCAGTCTTGTCTAGAGACAAACGTTCAATCGATATGAATCATTTCCGATAGTGCCACTGTACTACAAGATTAATAACAACTGCAGCACCTAGAACATTGTTTCCCAACCTATGGTCCGCGGACCCCTGGGGCTACGCGAGCATATGTTTGGGGGTCCACGGTCTCATACGTATCTATCTTACTTAGAGCATAAACAAAAATAAATAAATTACCTACGCCAAACATCTCGTAATTATTACGCTTAGTGAGCGCGGCAAACTAGCGCCAGTGGGCATTGCCCGAGACTGACTGAAATGTGCAGACAGCAAAAACAAATACAGGAACAGGTTACATGTGGAATCTGATTTGAGATTCCAATTGAGTAATAATATCATATAATATAAACCCGAACATTTCTAACTTAGTTGCAAAAAGTTTTTTTCACTCAGGTGTCCTTGGCATTATGCTTGATTTCCTTGGCGGCTGAAAAAGGTTAGGAACCGTTGACCTAGAATGTACTATTAACTGAAAAATATTGGTATTACCGACAGTCCCCTGTGTAGGGACTAAATGGAGGTCGAGAAGATACCATCTCACGTAATTCTACACTACCAAAGTGTAAGCTACCAATGGTCAGATGCCTCCTAAATTTCTGAATGACATGTGAATCGGTTACCTACGCACAATAGCCCTATTAGGAGGCTTAGTGCGGAAAACATAAGTACAACTAAGTAACTAGCTACACGAACGATAGGTCTCAATTGCAAAAGTGGCGTCATCAAAACTGTGAAAAGTATCAAATGTAGGAACTGATCCCAAAATGAACACTCTTAAACGAAAAACTAGTCTTGGCTTAAATGACATAGTGTAGCGACGTAGTCAATTGCGCACAACATTAGCTTAAGGGACTAATTATGATATAGAATTCTTTTATTCCAATCAGGAGGTCCCATGGGAATACATTTTTTTGCAATGATGCAGCGGTACAAAAGTTGACTTTATATTTTGCACAGATATAGAGGGAAAGCGAATCATTTTATTATCTTCGTATCAAGGAATTCTACAAAGCCGACGATCGAAATTTGTGAATGCAGAGCCTCACGCAAAACTGATTAGAAAAAAAAGGTATGAAAAAATACCGCTCACCTTCAAGTTATCAGACACGGCGACAGTCACAAGCTGGGGTTGCTGCGCCTCTTGTGACGTCACTAAAGTGACGTCACTCGCCCGCCGATGAGCCGTCGACGTAATAATATGCTTTTTCAAGGGAGAATGCTTAGTTTGTACAGTCTTTAATTGCACACCGTGACCTAACTGAACTTCCTCTATTGTGTTTTCTTTCCTTTTTTTTTCAATTTTTATTTGAGGAATTTCATTTACTTCTTCGACTATAATGTTAGATGTAGGCACTGGAGCTGGTTCCATAACTTTTTCTTCTTTAATTTTAATTTCTTTGGGCGTTTCGGATTTTTTTGGTGGAGATGGTATTAGTTCGGGTTTAACTTCAATCTTTTCAACATAAATCGGATCTTTATCGAGTTCCGATATATGTACGACGCTTGAACCGAATGTATCCAACCGCTTTTTTCTCGGGCCAGAGCTGGCACGCCCTTCCAAACTCTGGCCTTGGAATAAAAAAGAATCCTTTGTCTCCTCTTCTTTTACTAACTCTTCTAACAAATCTTCTGGTAATTTCTTATCATCCTTAGTTAATTCAACATCTGCTAAAGCTTTCAAATCAGTCTCTGATAGAATGCTCTCCACCTGTGCTTCTGTAAGTCCTGTAAAGTTGTCATTTAGTAGATCATCACCACTTATGTCTGTATCTTCTTGGGGCATAACATCTGCATAGAGATTTCCAAGAGTAAATTCTGAGGTAGTAAAGGTATCTAAAACTCCTGAAGGTGGTTCTTCCGCAGCCCTAAGTTCTATAGTTATTGGTGTTTCTTTTGTTATAGGGAAATAATCATTGGGACTGCTTTCTTCTTTTGTAGAAGTAGGTGGCGGTGTTTTTGGTCGAAAATGTAACCTAGAAAATAATTTTAAAATGTTAACTTTTATTTTATTTTGTTTGTTTGGTATAAAAATAATCTTCATTTTTTAGATTCATGATGAAAAAATAAAACTTTGGTGGTGTCCGAGTGGTCTCGACGTCTGCCATGCGTTCGGAAGAAATAAGCTTTGACATTAAATTGACTTTACAACTATTACTATTGGAATTAGAATAAAAACCCTGCAGGACCAATTTTATGGTGATTCTGAAAGTTTCGTGTGTCTGAAACACATTTAAACAATTAAAATTCTGACCTAAGTGTACCCAAATATTTGTTTCCACTCTCATCAATCAAATAAGACTACTATGACTCAACAACTTAATTAAATTTTCAATTTCAATTGCTATGCTTCTTTTGTAAGCCCATTACATTAATAGAATAATTAACAACCATCTTTATCACCCATTCAGTAACTAATTATTAACAGAATTTTATTGTAAGTACTGGAACCTTAAAAAACTTTAAAGTCCTTTTGATATTCCATATTTTTTGAACTATAAAATCATGTGTAGATATAATTTAGATATTAATAATAATAATGTAACTTATAATTGATTACATAAAAGCAATTGTATATTCAGAAAATAATCATTTATTAATATTTGATTCATCACTCACCATTTTTTATTGACTTCACTGATAAAACTCTCAAATTCCTTTTCAACTGGTTGAAGAGTCTCATCAGAATCATAACTACTGTCACTACATCCACTCCATGATCTTTTCCTCAATAACCTATTCAAATTCTCCCTAACACTGTTATCAAAGGTCCTTGCACTATCACTAATATCACTTTTAACACTTTTATTGACATTTCTAACACTTTCGTCTGGTAACATTTTATCAACGTCCATAAGTTCAAGTTTGATGTCACTAATGTCGAATTTGACGTCATCGACTTTAATTTTGACATCATCAGCTTCAAGTTTGAAGTTGACTTCTGTTTTGACTTCAGTTTTGTCTTTAACTGTCCATAATTCAGGATGCCGTGCCAGATGTTGTCTGAAGGCGTGCCTCCATGGGTGCTTACCGCTTGTGTGGTAGTCCCTGGATATTTCTTTTGGATGCCGATGTAATTTTGTCTCCAAATCAACCTGCAATTTTGCAATAGATAAATTTTCATAATAAAAAAAAATAAGCCAAAATTGATTGTATCAGAATGCTTTGAGTGACAGCAAGGACATTAAGTTAATAATAAATTGTGCTAAGATTATTTAAAATTGACCATGTAAGTGCTTTACATGTTGTGATGACAAAATGGCTACATCCAAGAATGTGTCGAGCATTAATTAAACTTTGTAATCTGTAATTAAATTAGAAACCTGGAACCACGTAACCCATCGACCGATTATAAAAATAAAACTAAAATGTCTGCTTGTCTATCAATCTATACGAGCGTGAAAAAGACAGACCAATTCCTCTCTCTCCTTTCTGTATTGCTCGGAGCCAGGCATGACCCAATCGAGTCTTGGCCAAAGGTCGTCGAGCGGCGTCGAAATTCGGTCCAATATGACCCTCCCCCCACGCCCCACTCTTCGTCTTGCAAACCCCACGCAATGGGGGTATGGATGCTTGACAGATGTAAGCGTATATCTGTAAGGGATAAGTAAGTTTCAGCCAACTTTTACAGCTAAATACAAGTTTAGTAGTTCAGCCAAAAGGAAGAAAAGATAAGTCGACAAGGGTCGCAATCAATGATCATCAGTTATTTTCAAATATATCATATATATATGCTTTACTATCATCATATATTTGGCTATCGGGTGCGCATTACAGATTTGGATTGATTGGCGCTAAGCTTACGTCAATCTTACTGCATTTTTACAGACATTCATTTAATAAAAGTTATTTTTTTTAACCCAATAAATATTTTGAGGGTCCTGTATTACTAAGCCTATGTTGTTGGTCTGCCCCGGCTTTGATGGTAGCTCAAATTTGCGGAAAAAATGACTTTGTATGGCGGAGTTCCTAAAGAAGTGTTCCTAATGTAGAAATTTATAAAATATCCTTAAAAAAGAAACATGTTTTGTACTTATTTTATACTTTTGCTCTATAGTAAATTGAAGCACAATGTAATACCTAGGATTTTTATAAAAAAAATAAACTAACCGGTTCCGTTCGTCGATCTCATGCTGAAAGAGACCTTCTTTCGTCGGTGAATCTGGGTCCACAGGGTCACCGGATAACGTAGACGTCGGCTAAAACGGACACAATACAGTCAACTATTTGGCAGGAATTTATCGTACATTTTGATGACACATACATGATACACTATTTGGATTTTTATAAGACATGTGGATACATTTTATTCACATTGAGAACTCCCAGAATTTACTTACGTTGAACTGGACGGATCTTATGTACGAAAAAGCTAGTCAAACCCAATAAAACCCTACCCCTGTCTACGGCAATGACGTATGAAGGATTTTAAAGGGAGTAATAAAAACAGTCCCCAATGCTCGAGCAATGCTTCTATAGGTTAACAGCGACCGCTTTACATGTCGCGGGCCGTAGAGGTTAAAAAAAAGGAAGAAAAATAAACCAACCACTTCGTAGAAGCAACCAGGTTTTCGACGAAACGCAAAAGGCCCATCGTCTGGCGGCGACGCTGTGTCCGCTCGCGTACTTTCTTCCTCTGATGAAGTACAAACACCGGAATCTGAAATAATAAATTATAGTTCCCATATTAGTATCAGTATTTTAAGACGCGCACTGCTTGGTCACGTGTCCTCGATTTAGATAGTAATTTTATATATAATTGAAAATAAATAATGGAAAAGATTGAAATATCCTGCTGATGTGAAATACCATCAAAATCAGTTCAGTCGAATTCATATATTAGGACAGAGTAGCAAAAAGTTTTTTTTTTTTAGAATTTTATAAGATCTTTGGTGGTTTACTATTACTGTCATGAACACATTCTTTTTTATGCACTGGAATATAAGCACATCCCCAGTGCAATTCATTATTTGGAAAAAATTGTATTTTATAAAATTATAAACAAATATTTTTTATGTTTGAAAAGTTAGATATTCTGTGGGCTTCGATTGTGCAGTAGCGGAATAAAAACATTTAATCTCGCGACTGCAAGTTATTGTTTTTATTCATTTTTTGAGAATTTTATTAAAACTTTACAGTTTAACCGTTTAATATGAATTATCATGTATAAGAATATATCTGTAAAACTAAACCGTACAATGATAGATGTCTTTAATATCTACGCCATTTTCAAATATCCTTCCTTCCCTTATTAAATGGATAAACAGTTTAAATTTACATTAAAAAGATTCTATGTGGTCTCGTACAGATCGTATATTTCCAATATAACCACAATCAAAACAAGCATTTTTTGAGTTTCTTTAGGATAATTTTCTTAAACTAGTTAACTCTTTAAGTACTCAAATGAAATGAAATTTATTCAAGTAGTTGATAATATTTGTCGCCAACCCAATCAATTTAACAATGCTAATTTCTGTCAAAAAGAGCCTGCAAGAAACTCAACTACCCATTTGAAGTAATAATACAATAATTTGTTTACTGTGTGTACTGTTAATTCGAACCATATATTTCAATTCCTGTCAAGTCAGACCGTGGCAGTTTGTGTAATAAAATAAAATTTAATAAATAAAAGAATATTATTAATAAAACAAATAATATTTTTAGTATATCAGTATAAAACAAATAATATTTTTAGTACTGATACAGTGGAAATTTTAGATATATTTATTAGTTATTAATCGATTATTCACCTCCCTTCCTACTTACTGAAATACAATACTTTTTGATCTGATTTAGTATAAAATCATTAGCTCAGTGGTTATGACCAGTGATCGGAGTACGCAGAGACGTTTAGGGTTAATAATCTCAGACGTATTATGTTGATATGGACATGTCAATAGAATTTAAAAGAAAATATGACCTAAGTATATTAAAGTCAATTTGTTTACGGAGGATTTCTTTGTGTATAGAAAAGTGTTTTTTGACAAACAACAATCGTAGGCAAGAACTTGTTAAAACCGTTTAAAATATCGGACGTACGTAAATTTTATATAAATAAAAATATGTATAAAAAAAAGTTCGGTAGCAAGTACCACACGAGCAACTTCTCTTAAAAATGTTTTTTTTTAAATTTGAGATTTTATACATTAAGATTATTATTGAATCTATAAAAAAACAGGTTTTTAGCGATAAAAACAAACCGATGCACCGATTTTGCTCCCATCTAAATAATGACGTTGCGTATAGATTTATATGGTCCCGAGAGCATTTGATCCATTGGTTCTTGAGATATCCCTGGGCAAAAAAGTTTAATATATATATATATATATATATAAACACCCCTCCCCCCACTCATACAGACATTACTCTAAAAATAATTTTCCACATCTCAAAACGTAAAGAAAACGCAAATTTAGCGATTTCGATTTTTGGACCTATTATAATAACTTTTCTCAAGATAAGTTAACAAGCTTACATATATAAAACTTATTACATTACTCTTTAATATACTTAATCCATTCCTAAGTATTTTCATGATAGCATGATGTGAGTATCAAAAACAACTGTGCCTACTCCGATCACTGATAATAACCTACCCGCTAAACAAGACGCGTGGGTTTTATTCCCGCACAAATCAAACATATATAAGATGAACATTCGTGTTTGTCTGAATTTGGGTGTTTCCTATGTGTAATATATATAAAACAAAAATATAAATACGTATTTGTATCTATTGTCTAGTATTCCTAAAACAGCTTTGCTTAGTTAGGGAACAGAAGGCGTTGTGTGTAATGTCCTAAATATTTATTTATTAGTCCTGAATTCGACCTTTATGCCCAATGCCAGATACCGCAAAATTGATAAAAATTGCAGATTGGCGGTAAATAACCGTTCTAGAATTTGTTCCTTATTCGTTCCCGACATTATACACCAAAAGCAAAATAGAATGATATTAAGTGATGTACACTGAAAAAAAAATTTAAATTTAATATAATATGAGTATTACAGCAATACAATAAAAATTATTGATTGGTTTACTTTTATACTTTTTATATTAGGTATTCTTTACTAATTTTGACATAAAATAAGTTGCAATAACCATTTCAAAATTGTTAAAAGCAATTAAGTTAGAATTATAGGTCGTTCAACAAAGTAGCTTCTCATTTTAACAAAAATATGTTTGAATTAGTCAAATAGGAATTAATTCTTGATGCAATATTATCATAATTCGTTACAATACGAAGCTTTATAAATATTAAAAAGCTTTATTTTTTTAAGCATCATGTAATTTATAAATATAAAATTTTACTATGGTCTGTCAAAAAAGTACTTCATTAATTTAATAGGTACTGCATTTTATGTATCTATTTAATGATGTGTTTCACGAATTTCATTATTGAATTGACAAAGAAAAAAATAAGGATCGTATAATAATGCAATTTTATAGTTTCTAGTTTTGTAGTTAAAATTAATAATTGATAATGCATACAAAAAAAGCAGTTTTATACAAGCTGCAATCAGTTGGCTGACGGCACGCATTCTACATCGTGCTATAGAGTTTTTGGTAAGAAGCATATATATATATATATGTGTCCGTAACAGATACAAACCGAACCGAAAATATAAAAGTGAACCACGCTGGTTCCCAGGCATTCCACCTCGCCTGGCGGAAGATTCTCCCCTTTCCGCCACTCCATAAATGGTGACACCGAACCTAAATATTGACGCATCTTCCGCAGCAAGCCAGCCTTCTCCTTAGGTACGCGGAGCAGAAGGCATTAAATTGGCATTTTCAAGATTGTAAGTGCGCAAACATCGGCCTTTGGTTTCATTGATCTCCTTCACAGATTCTTGTTAATTGGAATAAATTAACTTTGTAGTAGCAACAATACACTTTTTTATATCAAATAAGCAGATTTATACAAGCTACAATTAGTCAAATAAGAGCTTGAATGAAACAACAATGTACCTTACTACATTCCAATAAACATCTAATACAAACTGCAATAAGTATTTTTATTTTAAAATAAGAAGCGTAATGGGATCTGTTTTTAATTTCAAACAAGCAGCTTTATAAAAGCTACAATTAATCATTTTGGTTTTTAATAAGATATGGAAGTAAAAATGATCCTTTTGATTTTAAATAAATGGCTTTATACAGACAACAATATACTACTTTAATTTCAAAAAAACTGACTTTATTCAAGTTACAATAAGTATTGTTTAAACAGCTTAATTTCACAATTTTAAGTTAATAACTGTTGACAAGATACTTCATAGGCTCATATTTAGATAAGAAAGTTGATTGCTGCTAATAAGATTTTGATTCCATCAATAAAGTATTTTTTTCAGTGTATTTTTTGGAGTTGATAAGTTATTAGCTACTACAATTTCATAATTATTTATACCACATACTAGTTGGGGCCCTGCGGTAAAATTTTCTTTCGTGGGAACTACTACAGAACGCTATGACTGATGCCATATGAAATGTAACGAGCTGTGTGATGAAAAACTGCTTTTATACTAAACGGCAAAATAGGTGGGCGACTTGCGAGCTGTCCTTCTGGGAGTCGTGCTTTCTGGGCGCTTGCCAAAGCTGCCGAAGGGAACTTTTGCCAGTCGTCGTTGCCACCACTGCGAAAGACCGATGGTGACTTGGCCCATAGTGCTAAAGAGAAAGCCGAACTACTGGGCAGTCTCTTTGCTTCAAACTCGAATATGAACGATAAAGGCGCTGTACCACCTACTATACCGTGGTGCGGTAAGACCATACCGGAAATCTCCATAACACAGTGGGAGGTCCGGCGGGTGTTGCTTTCTCTAGACGTTCATAAGTCGAGTGGGCCAGACGGTATACCAGCAGTGGTGCTTAAGCAGTGTGCTCCTGAGTTATGTCCTGTACTCACGCGCCTCTTCGCGCTTTCCTACCATACTAGGCGATTTCCGTCTTCATGGTGCCCAGAAAGGGCGATAAATCACATCCGTCGAATTACAGGACTATCGCTATTACCTCTCTGCCTCCTCTCCAAGGTGATGGAGCTTGTGACCAACACAAATTCTAAGATACCTATAGAAGAACACGACCTGGTCAGTGATCGTTAATATGGCTTTCGCCACGGTCGCTCGACTGGTGACCTTTTAGTGTATCTCACACACCGATTGGCACTAGCCATTGAAAGTCAGGGGGAGGCATTGGCATGTAGCCTGTACATAGCGAAGGCGTTCGATCCCTCTTGTAGCAGTAGTCCGGTTGTTAGTCCGGTTGACCGAACTACTGAAACTTTTAAGTTGCAATAGTTCGGTTGTGACAAAGGACCGAACTATTGATACCTTTTTAGTAGCAACAGTCCGGTTAGTTAATAATTTAAACAAAATATATTTCCAAACTATTGAATATTAAAAAAAAAATTCAATGGTAATATAACATTTTATTATCATCAATTTTTATCACACTTGCTCGTAAACACTGTCATTACGGGCAGGCAAAATATTAATTGCTCACACGGGCTCTTTATTAGAAAATTTTACTTTACAAAAGTGATAGATTTCATCAAGATCTTCATTTCGAACGACAGCTGTCAAACTAATTTTAAACGATTAAGATTAACTTTACCGCAAAAAAAAAAACATTTTTTTTACTAATGATTGATGATTACTAAAAAATTATGATAATAAAAAAATAAAAATAAATTGACATTTATTTGTTTTTCGACACTCATTTGTTTTTTTAAGATAACGTTAATTTTGCTATATTATCACTGGACCTTTTTTTAAATATAAAATAGTTTGTAAATATATTTTGTTTATATTATTAACTAACCGGACTGTTGCTACTAAAAAGGTATCAATAGTTCGGTTCTTTGTCACAACCGAACCATTGCAACTAAAAAGTTTCAGTAGTTCGGTCAACCGGACTACTGCTACAAGAGGGTTCGATCGGGTCTGGTACCGGGGTCTTCTATCGAAGTCACCATCTTACGGAGTGCCCGAGGGTTTGTGCAAATGGGTGGCTAGCTTTTTGTCCGGCAGACGCATACGAACCGTAGTTGACGGTAGTTGCTCTGATAGCATGGACATTAATGCAGGCTCTGTGCTGTCTCCTTCGCTGTTTCTACTGCATTTCAATGACATGTTGGACATCAACAACATGCATTACTATGCAGATGACAGTACTGGAGACGCTTATTATAGTGTCGTGCAAACATCCCTCGTTCCATTGTGGAGGAAAATCGCGGAGAATTTGTGTCTCAAATCGAGACCTCACTTCACGTCCGGGCACCGGTTGCTGCTTTACAAGTCACAAGTTCGCCCCATATGGAGTACTGCTGCCATCTCTGGGCAGGTGAACCCGGATACCAGCTTGGACGATTTGACTCGGTTCAACGACGGGCTGTGAGAATTGTCGACGATCCCAAACTCACTTGCCGTATCGAACCCATAAGTCTGAGGAGAGACTTTGCCTCCCTGTGTGTGTTCTACGGCTTGTACAATGGGATGTGTTCTGAGGAATGATGTCCACGGCTTCTTTCTACCATCGCACCGCTCGCCATCGGCAGGGAATTCATTCTCACACTTAAGAACCGAAATGGTTGCGTACAGTGCGGTTTCAGAGAAACATCCTCCCGCGAACGCTTGGGTTGTGGAATGCCAAGGTTTTCTCTAAGGACTACAGTATGAGGTTCTTCAAGAAAGAAGTTATTGGATTTTTGAAGGGTCGGCAACGCGCGAGTGATACTTCTGGTGTTGCAAGCGTCCATAGACAACGGTGACCGCTTTCCATCAGGCGGACCGTGTGCTTGTTTGCCACCTTAGTGGTACAAAAAAAAACATGCTGCAATTGTTTTATACTAGAGAAAATGGAGAATAGAGCCTAAAATACCTAAGGCTTTGTCAAAGCCTAGCAAAAGCATGCCGTTTCGACCAGTGTACAAAGACATATTATACTTTTGAATCATACGAAGAGACCCAGTTCCACGTACCAAAGACGCTAGCACGTGACCGCAACATGAAAATCTCGGTTTTTTGTCGGTACAAAATTCAAATATTTATATCTTACTATGAAATTAGTTAGCAAACTTTACTTGGTCATATTAATAGATATTATATGAAATATAAATCAAGAGGCAGTGGCAGTTTCCGAACAATTTGAATTAAAGCCCAAAAATAGTGACAGATTTTTTTTTGAAAATGTTTTACAGCCAAATTATTATAATAGTAGCAAATTCTCTAAATTAAGGTTTTAACCATATCATACAATTGATTTTTCACGTCAAAAAGTGAACTCAGGACTGTAACAAAATTAATCAAATTCTTCCAAACTTAAATTGTTTGAATATGCCATGACCTTAAAACTAAAATCGTCAGAATGCTATACAATTTGCTTATATTTTTATATCTCGAATAAAAAAAGCATAACTTCGTCCAAAAAATAGTTTGATTTTCTCAAAAGCATCATTTAACATTAGTCTTTGTATATTATCGTTTATGCGCTATTGTTCAATGTACTATTTAATTTCTTCCGTCGAAAAACTTCGTCGAATTTCGATCATTTTCGACAAGTGTCATACTAACAGCTACAAACACTGTATGCAAGCTGTTTACGGAAAACAGTTCTAATAGTCGTTGGAAATATCGTCAGTTTTGCGTTATTGTGCAAGAATAGCAGACTTTTGATTTCAGGCACTAACTTCAAACTGTAAAAACCCTGCAAATGTGGAATTAATTTTCATAAAGAGTTGTTTTTAGGGTTCCGTATGTCAATAGAAAAAAACGGAGCCTTATAGGATCACTTTGTTGTCCGTCCGTCTGTCCGTCTGTCAAGACCCTTTTTCTCAGGAACGCGTGGAGGTATCCAGCTAAAATTTATATCAAATACTCAGGTCTACTGTCCCTTAGAAATGTGAACAAATCAAACTTCTAAGTCAACGCAATTGAAATTTGGTACAAAGCAACGTCTTATAGCACACATAAAGGAAAAATTTCGAAAACCGTAAATTTTTAGTTACATCATATAATAAAAATATTTCTAATAATATTCATCAACATATTAAAGTTTGCAAGGAATCCTCGGTGCGCGAGCCAGACTCGCACTTGCCCGGGTTTTTTTTTTCTCTCTTCTGCCTCTGCAATGATATATTTGATTGTCATCTCATGTCTTTATGTGTGTGTTTGATTAGCCGCATAAGAACACATTATTTTATGTCTTTCCCACGGAAAAAAATATCTAAGCAGAAGCACCGTCTACGCGAAAAAGCGTCAAATCAGAATTGTTAGTGGAGAGTCTGTAGCTACGTAAATAATTAAATGAAAACGCGAGTCAGCGTTCATTAAGCTTGACATTTTATTTCATATTTTATACTTAATATTATGTGAAACTATTAAGTTATATGTAAAATGGTTAAGGGTATGCAGTGCCTTTCTGCCTAATTGGACTGCACGCCTCTGCTGATTATGGAGGATAGGATATTCTCGGATGAATAGTCTCGCTTAGTTAAATTATGACTTAAGCTCAACAATTCGGTGAAAATAAAAAAGTGATGAGGTTAAAGTCATGTGTGATTTCTAAAAAAAATCAAGAAACAAACTGTTCCGTATTTTTTAGGGTTTCGTAGTCAAATAAGAAAATCTTATAGGTTTGCCTTAGTAGTACGTCTGTTAGTATGTCATGACCAATACACAAACCCATCAATTGCATTATTACTCTTATTAACTTCATTTTTAAACTTTACGCAGCAAGATGATGTTTGAAGCCACCCTTTGAAAGTTGTACAATTAGTTAAAGATTAACGTTTAAATGACGTCGTGAAGCCTAAAAATATAGTACAAATAACAAGTATAAGACATGACACAGATATAAATTTATTTGCTTAAGCACAATAGGGTAACTATGTGAATGTTTTTTAACAACAGCCTTAAATAAATACAACCTAAAGTTTTAGTAATTGGTGTTATTTCAAATTGTTTAAATTGTTCCAAGACATCAGATAAAGTGTTTGAAGGCGATGCTGCGAGACAACATTTGCTAACGTAACAACATATCAACGATTTGAACAGATTATTTGGAACAGAAATAGCTTAAAAAGACGAAAAAAGGCATAGAATTCTAGGAGGAATTTTACGCGGCTATATTTGAGGGGAACTTTTTATTCACGTCATACCTAGGTCAATTTATTTTTGAAACAGAGATAGCTGAAAAGACAATACTTTTATCTCGATTGAAAGTTCCCTCGGGAATATTTTTATCTGCTAGTGAAATCGAGGGACACTAATCTTTTACTTCACAATGGACAAGAAAACGAGTACTTTCTCTCATCCTGAAGCGCTTATTAAGTTGCTTTAGGTTAGCTTCAAATACTTTTTTTAACACCAGCAGTAAAATCATATAAACTGGGTCATTGTTTTTAATATACCGTTATTTAATTTACCATCTTGAATATTTAAACAGCCCCTTAAAAACAAATTATTTTTATCAAAATCAAACAATTTTTAAAACATCATTCCGGTTAAAGTAAAAGCAATTGACATGTCGATGAAAATCAGTTCATTAGTTCACAAGATATTCAATAAAAAAAAGCTCACGCATGTACATACACACACACAGACGTCACTCTAAAAATGATCGCAACTAATTTCCCAGGTCTCGAAACGTTGCAGATTGCTTGTAAATTTACAAAAAAATATCTATTTAGTCGGATAACATTTATATGTTTCTATTATCGCTATCGCCACCGTGCACACTTGTCTAGATTACCCAAGTCGTAAAAAATCGATATGAAATATCGACCTGTACGCGCTATTTAATTGAACGGTGGTTTCATTTGTGTCCTGTGAATTGTCAAACTAATCCACCAAATTTTAACGCCCACTTTAACTATAGGGGAAAGACTAAATTTAGTTCAAATACGTATTTTATAATAATTAGGTTTTGTACAAATATACATACATTTGTAGTAGATGGACTCGGTTTTTTCTCAATATATATATTTTTTTAGCCAATAAACAGCCTATCCCTAAAAAATTCCTAATACAAATATATATTATTAAGAAGGATAGCATATTATAGGTTTAGTCTAAATATGTGTTTGTTTTACGTACAGCCTTCTATTTATAGACAGCCTCTTCTAGATTTAGCCTCAATACATCTTAGAACAATTTAGTACATACAGTACACCTTTTTACATTGCTTATTCTAGATTTAGCCCAGAAAAGGAAATGATACTCTAGATATAGTCTTAAGATGTATTATTATAGCAGATCACATAGTATAGACACACCCTCTCCACTTCATACAAAAACCGCTTGTTTCGTGACTAGTAAGGACGCTTTCAGAGATATGCTTGTTTCTTCTCTGTAGAATGAAAACGGCACCACGCACCCGCGTGCTTAACGAACCCTACATATATCTAAAAACACTACATAAACTAATGACATAAACATGAGTGAGTGTAGGCTGAAAAATGTGCATGTTTATACGAGCAGTCACATAACGAAGGTGGTGACGAATTCATAAAGCGGCGGAGAGTGGCCGTACTGTATGAAGTGCTATTATTTTATCCTTCTGTCTAGTTATAGTCCCCATTCACCAATATGTCTTTTTATAGTAAATTCTAGGCTTAGTCCAAACATGTATTATTATACTATAGGTGGTCAAGTCCAAATATGGTCTAGTGTGCACTCACCTCGCAAGCCCTGTGCGGAGCCCGCGGCGTGGTGCCTGTGTTTCCGACGCTTGTACGGTCGCTTCTCACGCTGTAAGGCAACCAAGCACCACCATAATACTACGCTTTATGAGATAAGTCCGTCTACTTCCTACTATAAACACTGATACTTGTGGGTCAAGGTTTGCAAGACATATTGAAAAAAAAGTTGATAATAAAATCTTTT
The DNA here is from genome assembly GCA_946406115.1 of Apoda limacodes. Taxonomy (NCBI): domain Eukaryota; kingdom Metazoa; phylum Arthropoda; class Insecta; order Lepidoptera; family Limacodidae; genus Apoda; species Apoda limacodes. The sequence continues at coordinate 49,775,476 of OX291540.1, forward strand.
GACAACCTACAACCACTAAAACTATGATTTTAGACTCAAGGACATTTATGGATGCCTTCTCAAGAAATAATAAAAAAAACTATGATTTTGTTATAAAAATACTATCCAGATTTTACTTCTTTGCTTTAACAGCCCTGGTACACATTTGTAAATCATATTAAATAAATAAAAGCGAAAAAAGTTTTTTTTAGTATAATGATCCTACTAACAGAAAAATATCACAAAAAATAGGTTAAAATAATGTAGGCTACTTTTTGATATCTCTTCTCTTTGACTATTATTTTACAAAGACGTGAGGACTAGATCCTAAATGAAATTATTTCAATGAAAGACCTGACATCATTAAGCAATGATTTTTCTGTATATCCTGCGCACCGACAATTGGAACATTTCCAGCCAGCTAGATAGTGGGCTTGTCCATCGAGGTAGAAAAAGAAGCGACATCAAAAACTAGCCCACACAAAATTTTTCCAAAAAAAAACGTTTTTAGCTCCTATACCTACTATGAGACCTGTTCGTTAATTTAGTTGGATTCTAATTTACGCTTTAAAAAAAATAAAAACTGCCATAAAGTACTACCTAATCATGAAGGGTTCAAAATACTCGAGACACTGAATCGAACACATATTAAAATGATGATTGGAGGTTGACTTTTCCAATTCCGTAAATTCTCAAAACCCAATTTCCCATAAATCAAAAATCGGTATTCCAGAACCCTGAGTATTCCAAACACTTCCTTAACTGGCACATATTTAATATATTTATTTAGATGGCTGTAATGGAGTAAAATCGATTTAAAAGTTGTGTTTAGATACAAAAATGATTTGAATACCTGTCTAGGCTGATCGACGGGGGTGGGAGGTGCGCGGGGAGGGTAATGAGGTATTGTGTAAGACTCGCGACGGAAGGCCGACGGCGCTGGTATATGCACTGTGGTGTACTGTGGCCTGTAACAAAAAAACAAAATTAAAAAAAACTGGTTACCTGTAAAGTCGGTATACGGGCGAAAGTTTTACGTGACAATGATTTTATGTCTGTCTCTCTCGCTCTTAGGCGGGCGCGTGCCTCTCACTCGCTCTCATTGTGAGCGCATAACGTGAGCGGAGCGTAACGCAGTTTCTTGAAGTGTCACCCGGCAAACCAATTTATAAGACGTTGTCACGTCAAAAAAAATTGACATTTTGACGTTTCGCGATTAATTCCGAATACCTATTTATTTTCAACACTTAAAGTTTTTATTTTCTTTCCCCTTATTACATTAAAGCTTTACCTTAAGGATATAGGTACTTTGATCAGTGAGGGTGGGGGCGGGGCATAGATATGTCATAAAACTAAAGAGTCGATAATAAAATAAATTCCTTTATGGTGAAGGTTGACGTAGCGTCGCTGTATTCGACATTTAATTTAAGTTAAGATCTCTGGATTGAAATAAAAAATATTTTTTGTCCGTCCATAATGCGCCGCCGTACGGCTCATACAAAAATCTCAGTGGGCCTATATATGTATATGTATACTTACTAAATTAACTAATAATAAAAAGAGTATATTAGCTCTTAGATTATTCACAGAATTTAAATATTTTAGGCGACGGTAAAAGAATTAGTGTTACGTATGTTGCATGCTGAACCCTTAGTACGCGAGCCCAACGTAAGTAGAATAGTAGTAAGTAGAATTAAGTTGAATGTGGGCTCTTGGTCAATCTATACTATGCTGTAATATTATAAATGCGAAACTGTGATTGTTTGGTTGCCTTCACGTCGCAATGGAGCTTTCGATTTAACATGGAAGGCCGTTGGGCTATATTTTAACACGGAAAATTTAAGTTTCCGCGGGAATAACTATAACCGAGTTCTACGTGGACGAACTATAGCTTGCTAGCAAACTTTCTTAATCTAATCAAGGAATTACCGTAGGAATACTACGCGGATAACAGAAGAAAACGGGTGGAGCAGCGGGCGAAACATAGTGTTGTATAAATTATATGTCAATTTAATAAAATTTAATAGTGTAACGAAGTGTCACTTCGTTATCGCGGTGCAGCAAAATGACAAGGTTCTAAATGGGCTCGACATTTTCATTGACTGACTACATACATATAAATGCTAAATGAGAATGAAACATAGAGAGGGCAAGGCTGTAGCCTGGAATTTGCTTTATGAGACTTTTAGTTCAGAAGGGACGGTTTAAATTTTTGACCAAATTATCTTGTTTTGTAAAATACCTGGGTGGAGGGTCTGGAACCAAGTGGCTGGCGAAGTCACCGGCCACGTACCGCTTCTCAGCGAGCAGAGCCGTCAGCCTAACCAGATCACGCTTGGCCTTTTCTCTTCTCGCCACCAGCTCTAGAAGAGTCAAAGCACGCGCCAGGTCACGACGTAGTTTGAGCATCTTCTCGTAAGAGCTTTCATCGTTTTTCCTGTAAAAAAATTGGATGAATAAAATTTAAGCAATATTTTTGTTTACTTTAAACAGCATTTTGTTCAGCAACGGTTAAGTTATCCATTTTTTGTTTTGTTTTTGAGTGATAATTAATTTTAGTGGTGTTTTTGCAGTGTGTCAAGATTTTCGCCAGATACATCGACATTATATACAAGATGCATTTCAAGTTAAATTAGTCACTCGAAAATATTGACTGAGCAATACTTGATATTAAATTTAAAATGCGTCCCATTTTCTTTTATAACTAGGACACTAGTATGAATGTCAACTAGCATGAAAGGTTAATTCTGAAATATTCGGATCATAAGTCTCATATGCAGTTTGCTTAAGAATTTTAGCTTTTCTGCAAGATCGATTAAATCATTGTCGTTTTTCATACCAGCGAGGATTGTCTCAGTAACTGCGGCTGCGCAAATTCGTGATAATATGTTCCTGCATAGTCACCTATTGGTCCGAGAACTGACTCTCTCACGATGGTTGACGTCAAGATCTCCCAAAAGTAGATTAGTTTTGCTGTAGAATATTGCTCTAGAACTTTGTCAGTCGTAAAATTCAGGTGCGTGAAGAGTCGAGTTACGTCCGTGTCACCGCCATGAGACCTGTATAGGCACGCATAAATACGAGTGTGGCCGCCGTGATCTACGCGCACCCACAATATCGACAAGTCCCTTTTTTAAGGCTATGAAAGCAACAACAGATATCCTCCTAGACGAAATGACTCACAAAATTGCACTAGAGATTGTAGCCGGGATAATGTATTTATTAATATTTAACGGCATATTATTGTATTAAAAGACAATTTTCGCAATATGATATGATGTCGTTTGTTCTCATAATGGGGGCACAGGCCTTTGTTCAACGAGGCTTAGGCCATAGTGCAACGCACTGACCCAGTGCAAATTAGCACACGTTATTAAGCTCGGTGCCACTCGTCTGTAAACATTTTCAACATTACATAAATATGTAGAATTGTGATTGTAATGTCAAATGTTTAGTGTCTTTTATATGGTTTTTATTTTTGTTACTCAATAAAGATTAAAGATAAAAAACTTCCGACTCGGATTAACGACTGTTGTCATAAGATAACAACGGCGGACAACAGTTAAGCGTGTCCTCCTAGGCACTAAACTCAGAAACATGTACCACTAGAGCGATTACCCATCCAATGACTGAACACCCCCCACGGTACTTTATTTGCTCCGTTTTCAAAAGACAAATGTTACTTATGTTAATATGGTAAAATTGCGATAATAATGCCCTAAATTCAACTTCTAAGTACATGTTTGTAGGTAATATTGCAGGCTCGAGTATTCTCATATTTCAAATAATCATGAAGTAAGTAATTCAATAGCATCGAATGAATTTGTGTTGCTGACTTTTGTGATTGATGTTTATTAGCATTGCACGTGTTATGGCCGTAAAGTCAATTGGGTCTACCTACCTACATTAGACATTGACCATCCTAAAGTTTTCAGCTTGTAATGTATTATTATTTATGCTTACATAATTTATGCTGTGCAAAAACTTGGGGACCAAGTTTCTTACTATGCCTCATCAACGCTTCTTAGGGAGCTTATTCCACAACCCAAGCGTTCGCGTGAGGAAGTTTCTCTGAAACCCATTGTACGCGACCCTTTCGGTTCTAAAGTGTGAGAAAACCCAAACGGGGCCTATTATTAAGACTGTTGCTGTCCATCTGTCACCGGCTGTATTTAATGAACCGTGATAGTTAGACAGTTGAAATTTTTACAAATGATGTATTTCTGTTGCCGCTATAACAATAATCACCAAAAATCAGAATAAAAAGGGGGCCAAAAATTTAAGGGGGCTCAAATACAACAAACGTGATTTTTTTTCGATATTGATAACGGCAACAATCAAACTTTTGTTTCATGACAAACGGTGGAGCAACCAAATAGTTTCTGGTGTAAAACGTCAGCAACAAATTAGAGATAAATTCTAGAACGGTTATTTACCGCTGATCTGCATTTTTTATCAATTTTCCGGTTGCGGTATCAGACCTTGGGCCGTACGGTCGAATTTTCGGGAATGGGACCTAGCCTATCCTTAAGCAACAAAATATGCCGTTTAAATCGTTAAAGAGCTTCATTAGATCAAAAGTTTCAGCTATGGTGTTGCCAGCTTAATAAAGCAACAAAAAAAATTTTTGCGTGACAAATTAGCAACAAATTGTGGAGTAATATATTTTTGGTTGGGTGAAAGTGGTGGTTCCAGCCTAATAGACATAACAAACATGATCGATTTATATTTATAAAAATAAGATCTTAATTCATAGACATTTTTTTTTTGCTGTAAATTAAAAAAAAATGCACATGTGCGGTGATGACCCGAAAACGGTGCGGCTCCTCTATGAAGTGTGTTCAAAAAATATATTTACAATCAATTAAAAGACTGTTTCAGCTAACAAAATATGGTTTTTGCTTAGAAAAGTTTTGATTATGACGGCTGATAAATCAAATCGTTTCTAGGCACATTCACGCTGTTGTGACCAGTAAGTACTACATTAAGTTTGTATTTTCAGAATATTTAAAAAAACAAAATCTTTTATCAATTTCCCAGATTTTTTTTTTTTACTATTTATTATATTACGTTAATGTATCTGTCATGCTAATAAGTGCATTTTTATATCTGCAGTCTACTGCCACTAAAGTGTTAAAAAAGTAACTTTACACTACTCATGCTCTGAAAGTACCTTCATGCATAGTCAAAAAAAGGGTTGAAAGTACGTGTTTGCAGAGAAATTTACTTACTTGCCCGTTTAGAGTAAAGAAAGAAAAAATAAAATAGCACTTTCTATTTGAAAGCTGACGAAAGAATTAAATAACTTTTTTTTTTATTTGGTACAGTGCCATCTGTGATTACAAAAGCGAACCATTTTCACTTTGAAAAAAATAACTCACTATTTATAAACAACAGGAAACATAACCATAGCTTGTAATTATTAGGTTCAGCGCCATCTATGTTTATAAAAGTGAATTAATATTTATTAAGTAAACTAAAACTTTAAATAATTATATTTTATTATCCTCGCATTTGTAGTGTAAAGCACTATGTATCACTCGGGATGAAAGACGATTCCCACCTCGTGTGTTTTAAGGCCCTCAGCTGCGCTTCGGGCCTCAAACTGCACCCTCGTCGGTAATCAGTCACTTTCACCCCTTGGTGAACAATGTACTATTAATAACCCGACGCTTGAAAAATCACGCTCTAAAAAATATAAAAAATATTCAACGTACAAAAATCAAATGTAAAAACTGTTCAGTATTTATCGTCTATTCAATAAACAGCTTACACGAAATATATTTTGATATATTTAATGAATATTCATAGTGATATTTAGAGTATGATCGTGGTCATATGCCACCTAACCTTATTTAAAAATTTTTAATTAAAAAACATTTCATGGTATTTTTGTGATATGCAGGATTAAATATGTTATAAGACTTATAGTGAGCGATCAGATAGGTATGCTGACCTGTTTTTCCTGGTCTGCATCTTCTCAGTGCGTCGGCGGAAGGCGAGGTACGGATTGTTGGCCGATTGTCCTGGACGATTCTCTGTCTTCACCGACAGGATAAGAGGGTGTTGCTGGAAAAAAAAACTAAACGTAAATTATTTTAGTCTAGGGTTTTTTACGTGTTTTTGTTTTTTAGTTCTAGGTTTTCTAAACCGGTTAGTCGACAGATATAAAACCTTGGTAAGATGCTGCGCACAAGCTCCCGCACGAAAAAGGTTTCTGAATAAGTTAAATCATTTTACAATAGTTAGCGCAAATAGCATCTACAAGATCGAGTAACTTATTCACACTAAGACTAAGACTCACCGTTGATCCAGTAATAGTCATAGTCAAATACCAGATCGTTCAGCTACTCCATATTACAAATGTGGCTATATTATTAAGACTTTTCAGCCTTTTGTTGAGCCGCTAGTCACACAAGTCAATTACGAGAATGTCCACACTATACCTGAATCTACATTTAAAGTGATAATAACCGTTTGGAAACGCTTGTTGAGCCAGTAGTGAAAACTTCAATTACGAGAATGACCACACTATAAATAAGTCTATATATATTAAATGAGACTAACCGTTTTGAGCCGCTTGTTGAGCCAGTAGTCGTAGACTGCAACGATCAGGTCATCATGCCGCTCCAGCAGCAGCTTGGCCTCACTCAACGTCACCACCGTCTGTCCCGAGCTCTTTTCTAGCTTGTCCATCATCTCTTCGAACTTTAGCTCTGTTCAAAAAGCATTACTATAATACTAATGTCTCGTGTATTGTTGGACTAAAGTGTGTAAAATGAATATTAATGGGAAAACTAAGAAAGTAAGTGCGAATGCACGCGACAGCTGGTGGCATGCCACTATGGAAACTACAGGCATGTATATTCTGGGCGTATGTCATCTATCAAAAATAAGTGACACTATGTACTTGTCTATGCTATCTGGACACTGTGATACAGTACTTCAAAAAATAAAAGTTGGCAACAATATCACTTTTTATGTATTAAATCGTAAAGAAAAAGACGTATAACTTTTATCACGTGTAAGAAAGAAGTCGCACACCATTTCGAGGTTATGGTATACCTGTTAACTCGGGATGCCTCTGTTGCCTCAGCCACCTCTCGTCCTCTGAGTCTATGTCGTACTCCGGAGTCTCCTGTTCCTGCCATAGCGCTGCATCAAACAGAAATACCATTTATATTACACTTTATAAGGTCTATCATTTATCGCACGTGTCCTATTTTTATTTTAGTATATCATCCACACAAACTTTTACAGTTTTTTCTAACCTAAATACTAGTACAAAAAAAAAACAATACGAATCAAGGATACGTAATTAAAATACAAAGTTTTCCTGTTTATGTCAAGCAGGAAAACTTTTATACTCCTTACCTACTATACACCCCACTTAAAAATAATACCAAGCAAATATCACCCTGCCTGCTCTAACAATAAGATTTAAAATAATTGAAAGACTTTACAGGAAAATGGAGGATATACACAAGAAGAATAGATTTATATATGTGTTAAAAACATGACGCGTCCTATTTTGCTATACAACCGGCTTATTCCAGACGGTTTATTAGCAAAAGCTCATATAATATGGTAAGCTTTTTTTTTGCTGGTTTTAACCCTTACGCCCTATTCAGGAGAAACGGTATTATTAAGGGATTTTAAACCACTGCAGAGGTTTTAAGCATTTACATAAATATTATAAATGCGAAAGTAATTCTGTCTATTACCTCTTCACGCTTAAACCGCTATACCGATTAAGATGAAAATGAAATAGTTTAAGTCCCGAGGAAGGACATTTGCTGCTTGAAAAGAGTGAGTCGGTATTTTTATAATTGACGAAAAATCCTACAACGATTAACGAAGTATTCATAATTGTAGACTATTTTATTTGTTCACAAAGGTTTATGAGAAAAAAGGTATTGAGTAAACAACCATATCACACTCTGTACATTAAACTGGAGGATGAAATATTTTTTCTGTGCCACAAGTTAGCCACATATTCTATTCTCTACGACTGGCAATAAATTGCTAGCGAATGCGAAGGCTGCGGTTAGCTCGATCAGCTGATATAGTCTTAAAAACTTAAGTTACCAGCTTATAATCAAGACACATGATGTTATTTTTACATGTTCACGTGTGAAATCCTTATAGTACACCAGTCCCCTCGTCTGTATGTCGCATGCAGCCCTAATCAATACTTGTATCACGGACACTTGGAAAATAAAATGTTATATTGTGTTAATTTTTTGTTATCGTGCATCACCTCGATTTAGGTGTCGATGACGCCATGTCATTGGTGGTGATGAATAATCATAAGACAATATTAAATAAGTTTCAATTTCACATTTCTATATTTACGTGCGGAAAAATGCTACAAAAAGAGGTCACAGAAAATAGATTTTAGGCGATGCCCGATGAAGTTTAGTTTAAAGTGTCCCGTGTATTTAAGTCAAGTCAGTGTGTTTTTCATTCAAATACATGCTTATTGTAATAACTATTACGATTATGCTTCACCAAAGTTGTAAGAAGCACGGGTAACTTTGAAGATTTATCTTACGTTGACCAAGTACAATTAATTTACTTAAAAAAATACAACTATTATAATTTTACATAGGTCAGAAATAAATTATATACCTAAGCACATTATCATTTGATTTCAGTCGAATCTACTCAACAATACAACAATACAACAATACAAGTACAATGAAATTAAATAAATGTCTAAAAATTAAGGCACTAATTTAGGCTCTTAAATCAGGCTCACAATTAAATGAGACCTGGCAGGTGAGAAATATCGTTTTTTTTCCATATAATTAAATACTTCTAATCCTTTGGGAACTCTTCATTAGTCTCTTAAACCAAGACGTCGATTTTATTTATGAAGAAACACTAACCTTTACACTCGTAAAAAAACTCATGAAGACAAAAACATAGTGTGTATTAAATAGGTACCTACAACATACAGTATGCAACGACTACTTAAGATTGCTCCCTACCAAAAATTGCAGTTTTCTTTTCGTTTGCCCTATGTCCTTCCCCTGGACTCAATCTATTTCCATACCAAATTTCATCTTAATCGATTCAGCGATTTAAGCGTGAAGAGGTAACATACAGAGTAACTTTCGCATTTATAATATTAGTATGGTAAATTAAATACGCCCATGGGGCTTAACGATGTTTTTTTACTTCTAAAAAAAAACTTACACTATCTGCAGTTGGTACTTAACAAAGTGTAATCGAGGCTTTACAATCTAATAAAAAACGCACGACGACAAAAAAAATAGTGCGTATCGAATAAGTATAATCTGAGGACACGAACTACGTGTATACCTTAACATAACCGACTATTTTACTGAGCGTCCGATGTGAAGCGGATTTACTTGAACTTAAGATGACTAATCAATTTACTATCACATTTACTGTATCACGATCACTATTGAATTTTACTTTTATCATCATTATATCATGATCGTATATTTTCCAATAACTAGGTATTAAGGTAAACACCGTTAACTTTTTTTATTCAAAATTAATAAGACATAATGGTCGGAGTGCCGTGAATTAAACTTTGTATTTTGATTTTTATTTGATTTTATTTTGGGAATATTGTTACGCATACTTTACTTTATTGGTGCCGATATTCAATTTCCTGTGACATCAATATAAAGGCATCACATTACTTGTTGACTAATTAAGTTGTTTGCGCTGACCACTAGAAGCGGCTCAATTTACTTTGTTTGTTGACAAAATGCATATTGGACAAAAAGATGTTTCAAAATGCGTGTTTACGAAATAAATAAGTTTTGTTTTATTTAAAAAACATAAATTAAAATTGAGTAATCTAATTACAACCAGCAAAATAATGTAATTTTTACATAAATTTAAACTAGAGGTACTTACCTCTACTTGCATTTACGATATATATGGAGATGAAGATCTCCAGATGCTCAGAAACATAAAACGAAATTGGCCTATCCTTTTAAAAACAAATGGGTTATAAATAAAATAAAAGGTAAAGTTTAGGTATTTTACCTTCAACAATCCAAACTATGTAGATAGTTAAAATGCCACCTACGTCATCAGTGTTCGTCATGCGGTTCATGTTACATTGTTTCATTTAAAACCAACCGAATACCTGACTGTAACTACACTGCGCACTCAAATGTAAACCTACATGTATGTAAATAAAGAAAACTAAGGTTGCTACGCTGGTTTTAGTCCTTGTATTATTTTCCTTCAGACCGTAATGAACACCAAAACACAAATTTCAGATTTTTCATCTAGGGGCGCGTTCGTTTTGGGGTAACTTACTCAAAACCTATTGGAGCCTGTACTTGTTGATCTTTTACAATCCTGCAACGGGCAGCATTTAGGAATGTATCAATTTATTTATATAAATATCAATTTAATTAAAACGTTATTTGCAGCATTTTTGTTAATAACTAAAATTTTAGCTTAAAATTCATCAGACCAACGAAGTCGCAGCAACGCAGACATCGACTAGCAGAGCAAACAAAAAAAACCTACCTACTTGTCTGAGCCATTCATCACAAAAATGTAAGCCTGAGCGCACATTGAATGCCACAGAATTTCGAACAGGCATACGTACGACTGCGTTTGTACGATTATACTACAACCACAGTTTTCGTACGCGTACCAGCAGGCGTTCGAGGCAGCAAAACAACACTTCGATAAAAGCTTAATATTTGTTCACCACGATATTAGTAACATCTAAAAACTCTAAATTTTTGTATAACGTGCGCTTGACATGCAGATACTTTTTGTTTGACATCCGACATAATATGGTCGGAGTTCCTAATAGACGATATGGATACATTCTTGATACAGACTAAAAAAAATCATGCACATATTACACATTTTTTTTAAAACAAAGTGAGCCCCAACAATTCTTTAAAAATTAAGTCACTAACGGTCGTACTGAATGTAATGTATATTATGGTTGACAAAACATTGTAATAGTAAGTATATTGAGCTATATTTGAACTGTTTATCTGGGAAAATATAATGGGACACGTCCATCAGTCGCGGCGCTTGATTTGTGTGTAGAGTTGTCCGCAGACACATAGCGAGCCGGATTTTTCTCAGACGCTCAAACGTTAAATGGCGGCTCAAGGTCACCTCCACGACTTACAATCGATAGTTATTTAAAATGTATAATACAGATCGCGACCGTCAACTGCGGCTGATAGACTCGTCCCATATGTTTTCATATTTACTCACGGCCACTGGATATCATATGGTATAAATCGTACCTAATCGCTTGCAATGTGCCTTCAGCCTTATTGCGCTAGCGAAGTTGCGGGAAGGTCGGGTGAAAGACAAGGTGGGTTGTCGGCGGGACGATCGACTATTAGCATATTAAAATTTTAATAGGAATTATATTGGGACTGGATACTATTATACGTACAGTTTGAGTGGTGATACGCAAACTATGCGTATGATATAATCGCAATAATGTCACAAATAAAACAAAAAAGTCATTGTATATTGTCCCTTTTTATGTTCCGTAGCCAAATAAGAAAAACGGAATCCTTATATAATCGAGTCACGTCCATCCATCCGTCCGTATTTTGACGAAATTTTGCAGAAAAATGACTACTACTCTCTATTATTTATTTTTTTCCGCAACACATTATGCAAGGCGGCTGTATGTCGTAAGATAGTAGATATTTTTTCGTTCGAGTGAATATTTTGGGTAGCCTCCATGATGTATTCTTTTATCATAAATATATATTACTAAAAAAATTAAAAAAAAAATTCAATAACACCGTCGACTTGCAAACTATCCAAACCACTTTATTTTCAATATGCCTTATCAAACAGATGTGTTCGTCATTCATCGAGTCGTAGGCAAAGGTCCGAAGCCTTGAATCTAGCCGGACTTGCCAGCGTAGTGTGCACGTTCGATTGTAATTTGTAGAACTAGACGTAACGCACTAGGCAAGGTTAAAAATAACTTGTTATTTGTACACTACTTGCAGACGCCTTCCGGAATTGATTGCATGCGGTGTAAGAATGCACTGTAGTGAACTTTAGTGTGATGTTAATCAGTGTAGAATTTTCCGATTAATGGGTAATGAGTAGTTAGCATAGCGGGAAATAAGTGCGATATGAAATGAATCTTAATATTCCGAATATCTAAACGATAACATCCCGAAAACAGTAACGAAGGTTTGGCGTGGAACGTCTTTAAATCAGACTGGTAAATACGGGGTATCTTAACGCTATATAGTTTTGCTTTTATTAACCGACTTCAAAAAAGGAGGAGGTTCTCAATTCGTCGGAGACTTTTTTTTGTGTATGTTACCCGATTTCTCGAAGACGCCTGGACCGATTTGAGAAATTCTTTTTTTATTTAAAAGGTTATTTATACTTTTCAGGTGGTCCCATATTATTATAGTAAATTTAAAACTAAAAATTTTGGAGAAAAAAAATTATTAATGTTAAGTTGGAACTAGTGAAACGCCTTTTATGTTGATGATTGTATAAAACTTTGTTACAAGTATGGTTGTTTTTAGCTTACAAGAAAAAAAAAGCAATACGTCACTGAAAACAAAAAAAATAAAAACTTTTTAATTTTAAAAACCAACCGGCTTCAAAAAGATGCACTAAAAAGGTAAAAATAATTACTAATTTCCAAAAATCTGATCTGAATTACAGTTTAAACTTGGTGTCTATGTACCTATGTAACAGTTTATTACACACTTTGCTTGCATGACACCAATTTTCAAATCTTATTCAGATCAGATTTTTGGAAAATAGTAATTATTTTTACCTTTTTAGTGCATCTTTTTGAAGCCGGTTGTTTTTTTAATTAAAAAGTTTTTTACTTTCAAAATTTAAAACATAGAAGCAAAATGCTGTTGTTTAATAGCATGTAACCTGCCAATACAATTATTAATTTTTTGTCAAAAGAGTGAGCGAGAAAAGTAGTTGCCGCGTTTAACGAAATGTACTAAACCTGGCGTTTTTTTCTTTAATACCACTAAGGTGGCAAACAGGCATACAGCCTCCCTGGTATTACATGACCATTGCATGCTTTTGTATTATATATGTGTAATTTTTAATTAAAACGCGTCATAAACCTCAGCAAATTACTAACAATGTCTAAACCGAACCCTCATGTAAATAGAGGTAAAAAACTAAAACTCAAAATAATAAACGAGACAGTTGTAATATTCTCTAAATTATTTAAAGTAAGAAACGAAAGTGTAACGATCCCTTTGTCGAGAGCAATCAAAATAATGGCGCATAAAATGGTCGCTCAATAAAATTCACACGTTTTATGAACTGAGTAATTCTCTGACTGCGTGATTTATTGCTGTCAATACACTGAAAGAGACAACTATACGTATAGTCCCGTACTATCGACGGCTGATAAATTGGAGTTAAAATGGCGGGGAGAGAATCGCAGCGTCCGCCATTTCATAGAGTTTTAGTTAAGCCGATCATATATATACGAACGAAATTAATGATTGTGCCCCGCCACCGTCCACCGCTGTCTAGTTTTTGTTGATTTGGGTAAACATTTACCCCTTGGCGTTTTAACGTGTTTATGATAGGCTATATGGATTCAATTTCCAACTTCTGATGAAGCCTGGACAGTTAAAAAAAAATCAACAACAATATCTAAATATTTTTAAATATCAAAGTTTCGAGACAGTAAATACGGTCTGACTTCACATCCGGGGCTTCTTGTTGATACCGAATCTACTAAATCTACTATTTCTAAAACTGAAAATTCATCTTCTACGTTTGAAGTATTTTTGACAGTAAATGTTTTAAAAACATCAAACAACAATACCAAAACATGAGACAACACGTGCATTAAATAAAACATGTTTTGTGTAGATATGATTGTGTAATGTTTCGGAAAAACTAGAGCAGGATACCCAGCTTTACAATGCATATTATAGTACACGCAATGCACCAAGTTAGTGGCGATAGCATTACAAAACGGATCCAGATGTTCGAAAATACAGGTGCGACTCTTAAAATTCAAAACAAGGATCGCCTTCGTTCAGTTCGCGATCAGGAAACCATCGAAGAAGTGCAGGCGTATGTAAGTGAAAATCCGTCTTCATCTATACGAAAGCGAGGTCAAGTACTGAACATCAAAAAAAGGCTTTAAAATTTAATTGGTTCAAAAATTAAAGGATGCGGTCTACGCTAGTCGATTGAATTTTGCGAACGACATGCTTCAACGGCTTAACAATTTTGAAAATGTACTGTCTAGTGACGAAGCCGACTTTCACCTGAATGACCATGTTAATAAAGAGAAATGGCGGTACTGGGCAGAGGAGATCCGAGACGAAAGAATGAACGACCCCAGCATAGCCCAAAGGTCGTTGCATGAACAGCTATGTCTGCTAAAGGCATAATCGGTTCTTATTTTCATGAAGATCTACGAGGGCGACCACTGAATGTAAATAGTGACCGTTTTTGCGATATGCTGCGAAACTTTTTGGGCCCAGAGAGAGAACTTCATTGGTTTTAATTCAAGAACCTAGTTTCAACAAGATGTTGCCACGTGCTATGCATCAGCTCAAATAATTGGAGCTGTTAACGAGTTATTCCCTTATAAGGTAATTTCGCGTAGAGATAACATCAACTGAAGCCCTGACCTTAGCCCGCTTGATTATTTCTTGTGTGTTTTCTTAGCGCACTAAGGGGTTTCTTATAATTCTTTCTTATATTGAAATAAATTCAAAAGAAACAAATCCGCGCGGGTGGAGCCATGAATAAAAAGTTACCTTTTTGTTGTAAGTCGCCACTAGATGGCGCTACAGCGCATCAACTTTAAGGGAAAACAACTTCTAACTGATCTGCTAGTAGAATATAAAATGTACTGCTATACTATCTATAGTATGTAAATATACTAGTAAATTTTTAATTTTTTTGTCGCTGTTCTTGAAAAAGAAACCAGGTTAGATTATAAACCTTTTTTACTTCTAGCTGCTCTCGTTTTCATAAGGGTTAGCTCATACCGACACGCAACGCGACGCGTTGTGACGTGAAGCGGCTTGTTGCTCGTAGTGACACGAGTCGCGTCTCGGTATGCGCCAACCCTAACAGTCGGCGCAGCAAGAAATCACTTCCTGCACTGTAAAAAATCTACTTATCTGACCATTTTTGAATTATCATTAATGGTACAAGATGTAATACAATATAATCTAAGTTTTCTTGGGAACAGCCTGATATCTCACAACAATACGGCACAAGAAAAAAAAAAGGTGGAAAGGATATTTGTTCAAGGTACATATAAATTGCGCCACGTAAGTATATTAATGGATATTAAAAATATCTTATTATTATTATCCATAATAGTAAATATTTTAAAACTAAACAAAAATAATTGATTCTTACCGTTGCTTGTAATTTAGTTAATACGGAATGTGCATTTTAAACATAATCTTACCTTAATGAGGACTTTTAGTCTACGATATCTTAAATAATATGTATTTAATATACCTTAATTTTTTTTATAGAACTAAGGTGATGGTAAGCGGTCACCGTAGTCACTTGTGATTTGCCTTTCCTTCAAAAATCTAATAACTTCTTTCTTGAAGAACCCCATACTGAACTTCTTAGAGATAACCTTTGCAGGGAGCTCATTCCACAACCCAAGCGTTCGCGGGAGGAAGTTTCTCTGAAACCGCACTGTTAGTAACCATTTAGGTCCTAAAGTGTTAAGATGAATTCTCTGCCGATGGCGAGCGGTGCTATGGTAGAAAGTGGCCGTGGGCATCATTTCGAACAATTCCTCAGAACACTTCCCATCATACAAGCGGTAGAACACCCACAGGGAGGCAAAGTTTCTTCTCAGACTTAAGGACTCGATACAGCAAGTGAGTTTGGGATCGTCGACAACTCTCGCAGCTCGTCGTTTAACTGAGTCAAATGGGCCAAGCTGGTATCCGGGTGCCTTGAGATGGCAGCAGTACTCCTGCTATATGGGGACGAACTTGCGACTTGTAAAGCAGCAAGCTTTGCCCCGACGTGAAGTACTGCTTAGCTGTGTTGAGTACAACAAGTTTTTTGGACGCCAGCTTCACCTTGTCTTGTAAATGATCTAGGAACTGAACATCGCTGGAGATGTCAACACCAAGGATGCCAATGCTCTTGAGAGATGGAGAGGAGAGTGTTCTAGAATTGTGGGACCACTGTGAATGGGGTTTTCTTAGCGGTGAACACGCAGATTTGTGTCTTTGTAGGGTTGAATCGAACCAAGTTTTCCCGTCTCAGTCAGAGACTATCCCCTATCCAAGAGTGATCTCGGTTTAAGACACAAATTCTCCACGCTTTTCCTCCACGTTTTTTTCACAATATATAATCTGCCATCGTAGAAAATTGCCCTGTGGACACGTCGTCCGACTGCTTTGTCCGATGGATCGGACCATGAGGACTTTTTTTTCCAGTTGGTTCGATTAATCGGACTATAAGAATTTGAAATTTCGCTTTTTCCGACTGATCGGACCACATAATTTTTTTTTCTAGTGATGGTTCGATTGATCGGACTACGAGGAATCTCAACTTTTATTAGTTCGATCATAGGAGGACAAAGAAATGTTAAATTTCCGTAGTCAGATCCCAGTCGGACAAATCATCAGGGTCTCCAGAAAGCAATTTTGCAGACCCGGGACTTAAACTATCTCCATACCAAATTTCATGTAAATCGATTCAGCGGTCTAAGCGTAAATGGGTGCTTTGTTCGCTGTAGGAAAGATTCGCTTTGTGGCAGAAATTGTACAGTTGTGTTAAATAGTCTCCACGTAGCTTTCAACGGAAAAAGTCCTATGTCTACATAGTTTTCCTTACCTTTAAGTATATGTTTGTGAGTGTGTATTAATCGTAGAATAGTAGTTTCATAACAGAAGTGATAGATCTCTTTGAAGATCTTTATTTCGGATGACAGCTGTCAAACTAAACAGGGCTATATCTCTGAAGCTATTGATGGTACACTAGTAGTTTCATTACAGATGTGATAGATCTCTTTCAGATCTTTATTTCGGATAACAGCTTTCAAACTACAAAGGGCTATATCTCTGAAACTATTGATGGTAGACTAGTTGTTTCATTACAGAAGTGATAGATCTCATCAAGACCGTTGTTTCAGATGACAGCTGTCAAACTAGAAAGTGCTGCAATTTCAAAACAGTTAATCGTAGACTAGTAGTTTCATAACAGAAGTGATAGATCTCTTTCAGAACTTTATTTCGGATGACAGCTGTCAAACTAAACAGGGCTATATCTCTGAAACTATTGATGGTAGACTAGTAGTTTCATTACAGAAGTGATAGATCTCTTTAATGATCTTTATTTCGGATGACAGCTGTCAAACTACAAAGGGCTATATCTCTGAAACTATTGATGGTAGACTAGTTGTTTCATTACAGAAGTGATAGACCTCATCAAGACCGTTGTTTCAGATGACAGCTGTCAAACTAGAAAGTGCTGCAATTTCAAAACAGTTAATCGTAGACTAGTATTTTCATAACATAAGTGATAGATCTCTTTCAGATCTTTATTTCGGATGACAGCTGTCAAACTAGAAAGGTCTTTATCTCCGTAACTATTGATCATAGACTAGTATTTTCTTTACGGAAGTGGTAGATTTAATCAAGATCTTTATTTCGGATGACAGCTGTCAAACTAAAAAGGGCTAAAAGGACTAGGACTTTGTTTTATACTATGGTAGTGATAATAATTAATTAAAGTTGATTTTAAAAATATTAAATGATAAGATCTATTACTTCTGTTAAGAAACTATTACTCTACTCTATCAATAGTTCCGGAGATATAGCTTTTCATAATTTAACAGCTGTCATCAGAAATAAAGATCTTGATTAAATCTACCACTTCCGTAAAGAAAATACTAGTCTATGATCAATAGTTACGGAGATAAAGACCTTTCTAGTTTGACAGCTGTCATCTGAAATGAAGTTTTTGATTAAATTTACCACTTCTATAAAGAAAATACTAGTCTACGATTAAAAGTTACGGAGATATAGCCCTTCATAATTTGACAGCTGGCATCTCGCTTATTGGCTCCCACTGTAAAAGCAACTTCTAAAAGATACACTTCAAACCACACCACACTGCGTGTATGACTGTGCGTGTTAACTACAACTGTAACGTAGCTTTATTTGAATATAAAAAGTGCCGCGGACATAATTTTTTTCGCATCCACCATCTGCCTATACCATCATCTAAGTATATAATGCACCATATGGAACTTCGTTCAGTGTACAAGTTGCTTTCTTGGAACGCATGGTCCCACAGTTGGACCATGTGGTCTAAGAAATAAATCATTTTTGTAGTCCGATCCCTTAATCGAACTAACAAGAAAACCAAAGTTCAGGTCGTCCGATTGGTAGGACTACGTGGTCCAAGAAAACCGTAGTTTTTATAGTCCGAATCCATAATCGAACCAACAGGAAAAAAAAAATCTCGTGGTCCGATCCATCGGACAAAGCAGTCGGACTACGTGTCCACAGCGGAAAATTGTGAATGCAAATAAGGACTCATAGTCAACTCAAGTGAAATCGTATGAGACACTTTTTATTCAAGCTACTTTATTGTATTTTTGATAGATCTAGCAGAAAAAATTTGCTTTTATTAAATTTATTTGCAAACAATAACCGAGAACGATACAAAAAAGTCGTTGGTGGTCACTGGCCTCGGCATTTTCCTCGCGTTCTGATGGACGGTCGTTAGAGTCCGACGCGAGTGCCTTGTTTTTATAAATTTAAGTACATTGTTTAGTTCACTACTACACTACTGTATGTCTACTATCTGTTGTTTAGTACCTACACGTTTAATTCGATAAAGAAAAACATCGTGAGAAAATTAGCATACGTAAAAAAGGCTTATGCGAACTCCAAAGGCCGCACTGGGCCTGTCTGATGTCCTAAATCGCCCTCGACCATGGTATATTTCCCATCAATGTGAATCATATTGATGGTTTTTTCCATAAAATTACACAATCTTACGAAGCGACGCCTTTCCACCGTCCTATAATCTGCCGCTGGCTCTCCTAAGTAATTTTTTAGTGGGCTTAGTACAGGGGCTGGCTAACTCCTAGCGCGAATCGGCAAATGTAAAGCTAGCGGCTACACGACTCTAAAAAATTTGCTTTACTTAACGACTGCTGTGATTTTGACAATAGTCAGTTCCAAAGGGACAGTTTATGTGTCAATAGTACGGTCACCCATCCAATTAATGAGTACTGTTGCTTAACTTTGCGTACCTATATACAAGGAGCTCCTTGTGGCAATTGTCGTATTTTTATTTTACTACCTATATTGAAAACTCAATTATCTCTAATTTTCAATTATCTCTGATCGCATTTTTTAGCAGTTATTCGTTACAACCGTTATTTCGATTAAAAATATTTTACTTACTAGATTTTAAAGAAAATAATTATATCCCGGCTAAATTAAAAAGAGCCCATACTCACGTTGCATGTGTATGTTCTGCTTCGGCATCTTGTAGTCGGGCGGGTAACATCGCTCGTAGTACTGGAGGTCGGTCACCTCGCAAACCTCTGGTGTTGGTATAATGAGCCCCGTGCATATTGCCCTCTGGAGATGATGCTCCTGTAAAATAGAGAAAGAATTTCAGTGTATTGGATTAAAGATTAACATTCCATACACGTAATATGATCACTTAATAATTTTGGATCGGAATCGAATTTCCTCATGTTTCTAGAGTTCCATACCCAAAGGGTAAAAAACGGGACCCTATTATTAAGACTCTGCTGTCCGTCCGTCCGTCCGTCTGTCACCAGGCTGTATCTCATGAACCGTGATAGTTAGACAGTTGAAATTTTCACAGATGTATTTTTATTGCCGCTAACTTTAACTCAAGAACGCTTGGAGGTATCAAGTTGAAATTAATATCAAATACCAAAGTCTACGATCACCTAAAGTAATGAAATAATCAAGCTTCTAAGTCAACGCAATAAAAAAAAACGGCCGAAATTTTTGTCGCAAATTGTGACACAAGATGCAAAGCAAGATGTTACGTCACACATATAAGAAAAAAACAAATACTAATTATAAACCTGTAAGACTTGATTTCAACATGGAAGAACTATCTATATATAATAAGTTTGTACGGAACCCGCGGTGCGCGAGCCAGACTAGCACTTGTTAAGGACTCTCACTCGCACTTGTTTTTTGTTAAGGAATGTAACGGAGCATAGTACCTTTATAGCCGCTAACTAGTTACCATTAAGAGGATAGACTTCGCGGCGCCTCGCAGCGGATTTTAATACAAACGAATTTCTCATTTGTTTTTGACATTTACTGGTCAATCCCTGTGAAATTTCTAAGTCATAATCCCAAGTCGAATACCTAGGTCTGTGGTTTTTCCAAAATCTTGTTAAACGTTCTTTGAACTATAAATCTTTTTTAAACCATTTTTGTGAAAAACTAGAATCCTGTATAACTTTTGAACTATAAAATTTGATAGAAAACTGGCAAACTACAGACCTAGATATTTATTACAAGAACATGTCTTCAAAATTTCGGGGTGTTTGATCAGCAAGTGTCAAAATTAAGTGAGAAATTCGTTTGTATGAAACCCGCTGCGAGGCGCCGCGAAGTCAATCCTCTTAATAGTAACTAGTTAGCGATTATATGGGTACTATGCTCCGTTACATTTCTTAACAAAAAACAAGTGCGAGTGAGAGTCCTTAACAAGCGCTAGTCTGGCTCGCGCACCGCGGGTTCCGTACAAACTTATTATATGTAGATAGTTCTTCCATGTTGAAATCAAGTCTCACAGGTTTATAATTAGTATTTGTTTTTTCTCTTTGAATTGGAATTTTATTCTCTTTGGAATTATTATAGAAAGGATGGAGGAATATTTTCTCGATTGTAAATGCATGTTGCATACAGATTGCGCAACTATTATACGAGTATCGATAAGCGCTACACGTCACTGCAGCAATGTTTATCGACGAAATCGTAACATTGTAGTACGAAGCGCTACGTCATATCGATAAGATTACAAATTAGCACAATCAACGACAACATTAATCTCGCGTTTTCTACAAGATGTTATTGAATTAAACGAAAAAAACTGATCAAGAACGAGGCGAACTATAATATAACTCTAATATTTCTCTGCGCCGCACGTTGGAGGGTATACATAAGCGGCTATCTTGTAAAAGGCGTTGAACTATATCTCCTAAACTGCACCGAGGATTCCGTACCTACCGCCATTTACGTAATTTCCAAAAACAAACAAAACAATATTTTCCCCCTACGGTCACCCATCCAGGTACTGACCAAGCCCGTAGTTACCTAACTTTCTATATAGTTTTTAAAAAACAAATGTGTTACTGTTTTTCTTAATGATAGGCTAGATGGCACTGTACAGGTTCTTGGGCCCGTCTCACACTTGGCCGGTTTTTATTATTTGTTGTTATACTTTAGAGTTCACACTATTTTTCACTGCTTTGTTTGTCACTGCAAGTTTAAAGTTTGTATGTCTTTCTGGTTTAAAGATAGAGCAAAAACAACGAAAATGGTTTCTTGTATGGGGACCACTCTTTAATTACTTTTTTTTATTTGTTAGATGATCCCCCATTATAACACATATATTCTGTTAAAACTTCAGGCTTCTATTTCGCTCTAAAAGATACAGCCTTTTAATCGTCGGACAGATAGTGTAGTCTTAGAAATAGGGCTTCGTTAGCACGGTATGGAACCCTAATTATGCATTTGTAAAAAAAATATATATAAAATTAAAGATATGTCAAGTAGAAAAAACCCAGTTTTATTTTACTTCAGAATAACCCCAAGTAATATTACAAATGTTCTAAAGTGGCAAACAAGTTTGCGGTCCACCTGATGGTAAGCGGCCTATGGACGCTTGCAACACCTGGGGCATCACTAACGCATTGTCGACCCTTCAAAAATCTAATAACTTCTTTTTGAAGAACCCCATATTGTAGTCTTTAGAGAAAACCTTGGCAGGGAGCTCATTCCACAACCTTAGCCTTCGCGGGAGGAAGTTTCTCTGAAACCGCACTGTACATGACCATTTAGGTTCTAAAGTGTTGAGATAAATTCTCTGCCGACGGCGAGCGGTGCGATGGTAGAAACTGGCCGTGGGCATCATTTCGAACAATTCCTCAAAACACATCCCATTATATAAGAACACACACAGGAAGGCGAAGTCTCTTCTCAGACTTAAGGACTCGATACAGCAAGTGAGTTTAGGATCGTCGACAACTATCGCAGCCCGTCGTTGAACCGAAAAGGGCTAAAAAAGGGCTAAAAAGGGGTGCACCCGACCAGAGATGGCAGCAATACTCCATATGGGGCCGGATTTGCGACCTTTGCCCCGACCCACATACACACGTATAAACAACTAAATGGTTTCGGATTAAACTCGGCAGGGTATATTAATAGAAACCCGAAACCGACGCCTCATAATAATATCTTCATTTTTATAAAAGTATTCGGTAATACGAAATAGATATAACAAATAATTATTTAGAATTTATTCCGGGTGACCCTGTTGACCCGGTCGCCAGAGCTTCGGATATCAAGGGTGAGTAATGTGGTACTCAGCACAAATTAATGGGGACCTTTGCCCTTCTGGACCACCGGACGATAAGCAGTGATTTATTTGGCTACAAATGTTGTTTTTTTATAGTTTTGTAATCAAAAAGAGGTTAAGATCAAACTTATTTTGACATTAAAATGTCGTCTCCATCTAAGTAGTCCACGTAATTGTACGTCCAGTTCACTTACCTACTCACATAATTCTGTAACTTAAACATAAAAAAAATATTTACAAATATATCGAGTAGTATAAAGTTAAATGAAAACTCAAAATTAATATTGTTGGTACAAAAAATGTAGCAATGTAATGATAATGTGATGTAACAAACTTTTCTGACCCTGTGGTCACATATGAGAACTACAGTCGCCATATTGAAATGGTGTGAACTTACAACGACACTATCGACCAAACACTCAAGGTCAGATGAATTGGTTACACTGTATGTATGTTCATATATTACCGTTTAGCTCTAAGACTTGTCAAAATATTATCTTATTCTATAAGATGGCAACGTCGTGATAAACATAACATTTTTTTCCAAACAATCAAAATAATACCTCTGAATACATTAAATCTTGGAATGAGAAAATTGTTTTTCGCGTACACCATCATGTAGTGTATTGTTGGATAGGGCTTTAAAAGTAAGTATTTGAGATTTTTAAAAAACTTTTCTCTAAGATTTATATTTTGCCAGTTATTGGCTTCCAAAGTTGAAAGTGTTTAAACAGCGTAAGCTAAAACTCTGATAAAAACTTTTTAACAAAAAAAAACCGAGTTATGCCCGAACATACATAAAAAATATATATCCGAATTGAAAACCTCCTCCTTTTTTGGAGTCGGTTAAAAAGAATCACGGTAGTAGGGCTTTATAAATATACAAATAATGAATATTGTTTTGGACAAAATAGGTTTACGAGTTTTTTTAGATATTCAAAAGAATTTTCATTCTACGGTATTCTAACTTAATACTCCTTTTTTTAAAGTATTATGTCTGGCAGCTGGGAGCTGTCCTAGCAAGACAAAATTTTTAACTTTAGATAATAACTAGTAAAATACATATTACTTGGGAGACAAGCATTTATTTCAACAATTAAAATATTTTTAATTCCTCAGTTATATGTACGAAGAGACCCCCCCCCCCCCCCCCCACCTCCCTTTATTTTTTGTCGTAGGGTCAGCTCATACCAAGACGCGTATGACGTCTTCTTCATCTTAAAGACGCTTCAAGTCGCGTCGCGTTGGGTCTCGGTGTAATCTGACCCTTAATTTCATCACAAAACTAAACGGCAGTTCACGTTAACACAACATAAATTTCATTAGAATCAATGGGAAGACTAGAAACTAGAAATCCGTTTTCACTATTTTCCTACGGAACCCTAAAAACCATAAGTTCCTTTTACACGATCGTCATAGTTCGATCAAAAACAATAAAAATAATATAAAACTAAGAGAAAAGGTAAGCCGCGGGAAGCTTCTGCTTAGATAAAAAAACCAAAACTAATAGTTGTTATGGTTACGGTCCCATGGCCTGGAAGGTTTGCTGTAGCTATTTTCAATACCATAAAAAAAAATCTAGTCATAAAGCCCTAGTCAAAATGGCCACCAACTGCTACAAAAAAAAAATAATTTTAGTTACAGGCTAAAACTAATATATTTTTATTCTTTCCCACGCTGCGTCTTCCGATGCGTAGTCACCTTTCTCCGCGAAAATTGTTTAAATAAATCGCGTTAGAGTTCCGTATAAAGAGAATTATTGCGAATAATAAATTGGTACAGATGTTGTCCAAAACATTTTTTCATTAAAAGTATTTATATAGTTCTATTATCGTAATTTTTTTCAGATGTTTTGAACACGTGGTTTAATAGTCAGAGGTGGTGGGGGACACAAAATATAAACGGTGAATGAGAATTATTACAAATATCTAAAAATAGTACCTACTAAAGATTAAAAACCTTCAAACGCAATTTTAAAGACCTATCCAACGAAACTTATAATAAATCTGTATGGCTGTGCAAAAAAGACTTCTTTATGTAAAATATATTTTGAATCGATGTAAGGACGGTGAATTTATGAGACTGTGACATTGACATGCTGACAAAATTTCAAAGGGTTCCATTGGCAGCAAAACCCAAAAAAAAATCAATGAAACGTTTGTACAAACAGTCACAGTTAACAACTTGCTCAAAGCAGTGGGAGTTCCGTCGAGTACCTGCCAAGAATTTACGACATCGCCGCGCAGGCGGATTATATCGAAACCAATTTATTTTTATCTCTTAAAAACTGAAAGTTCATTAAAAGTTTTGAATATACTAGCTATGTCTCGCGGTGTAACTCGTGTCATTTTTATCGAAGGAACTATATCGTCCGCGACTTCCTATCTCAGCGTTTGTAATTGTACTTAATGCTGATATTTATTAGATCTGCCACTGCCGCCCGCACAAGTATGGACCCAGTTTGTGTCAGTTATTTGTATCCGTAAAGAAATTAGAAATCGAAGATTAAAATTATATGTGATTCCCCAGTACACAATGGTCTGTGACAGTCCACGAGAGGAAGTTTATAGAACTGTAGAACTCACCGCAATACACAATTTTCCAAAGAAAAAAAAATCAAAAATAATGATCTGCTGTGCCAAGTAAGCAGGTATTTCTTTCAATTTCCATTTTTTGCATTTAATTTATTAGGAACTGTAGAACTTTGTTAGATGCCAATAGAACTTCACTTCATTTTAGATCTGTTAGGATTTGATCTGCTAACTACACACACATACGAGAGGTCATGGCTGTTGTGTACAGGGGCTCCAATACCCTATAGCTGTGAGCGACGCCGCCGCGACCCACATTAAATTTGCGTTTGGCTTTACTTGTCAGTAAGACTCTAAGTTCTACTATCGTGGTTTTTTTCTAATTTTAATAAACAGTTGCAAAGTCACAAAGGGGCGACGAAACTAAATTGCATATTTAGCCTTATCCACAGAACAGGGTGTGCAAAAAAAATAGCTTATCCCTCAGTTTTAAGTATTATGGATGTATCCCACCCCACTGTATGGATGAACTATATTATAATATTTTTATTCTTATACATCGTTCAAATCAGGTTTTCTCGGTAAAAAAAAAAGTCTATAAAGAAAAAAAATAACTTAGTTACATATCGCGGAACCCTATGAAGCCAGAGTCCTTGCACTTGACCGGTACTTAGCATCGTATTTCCATTAGGGTGCGTCCACAGAGCGCTCCTGCTTTCTTCGAGAACAAACAAGATAGATAGATACTTCAAGCTTCTTATCTTACTTTTAAAAAGGTATTATGTTTTTGTATAAAAAAGCAAATCAGATTCTTTTTCCTGTTCTTGACAATTATAGTAATAATATTTTTAAAAAGCAATGATTAATGGTAAAAAATAAATATATATACCTACATACATATAATTAGTTAAGTTATGTACACATATAAATAAAATTGGAGTTTGTGATTTCATAATTAATACCAATACCTAAAGTGGGTTATAATAATTACACGACAGTTAAAGATAACTAAGCATAAAAAACTTCAAATTTTTTGCGTTAGCCTACATGGTTTTTTTAGGGAGAAACCGCGGGGCTTTGCTAGTCGGAATAATAACAAAAACCATATTATGTCATAACATTTATGATTAATATATTCGTTAAATGTGTGATTATAACCTAATTACATAACTCTATTGCGATTTTTATATTTTAACTATATATTAATACCAATTATTTAATTTGTGATGGAAAAGTTAAGTTTAATATACCTTTTGAATTTATTTACTAAAAAGGCAAAAAAATTCGTTTGAAAACGTATCTAGATAAAAAAAATATAAAGAAAATCATTTCCCACAAAAAATGATAATATGATAAAATTGTAATTTCTGTGAGTTACGCAACGACGAGCCGGGGTCAACAGCCCGAGGCTTGGCCTTGCTTCGCTGGTACCCAAGTTTTATGGTCGGTTAAATTAGTATGGACATGCCAATGTAAATAAATTAGACCTTTTTGTCGACTACTTTGAAAAAGTTTTGACTTTAAGAGGCAGTATACTACGTTACAGTAAAAATAAGGATGACACGATATGTAACTAAGCGTTTCAAATCACCGATTCTTTCATTGAAAATAATTAAAATGAATAGTTTATTACACATCAGTTTAATCAAAAAATGCGTTTTTCCAGGGTCTAAAGCACTATAACTATCCCTTTAGCAAAGTTGTAAACAAAAGCACTAAGGATATTGGAGATTTCTTTGCCAAAACTTCATTACATTTAAGTCGGATCTGCTCGGCCGATCCAGAAAAACATATGCCAAAAAAATAAAATTTAGGTAGTATAGCCTCTTAAGTAGAAGAGCATAAAGAATTTGGAGCTACATATTTTATACATGTACATGTAAATACATATAAGTATGCTATGTAAAATCGAGTTAAGGCGCAGGCACTAGATAAAAACGCCAGCTTTAAGATATATCTATAACATAGGTATATATTCTAGAAACAATAAATAACTATAATATAAGTAGCTTATGACTAGTTTCAAATATTTGGTTTTTAAAAAGAATCTAGTGGCGGAGCTATATAAGCCAGTATATGCGTCCTTGATTTACAAAGTTAATAGGTAAGAAGTTAAATTCACTTATTTAGAGTGCTCAAAAGTGTATTTGAATTAAAATATTTTAAGTTTGATTAACTGCCACAGCACACATGATGCTTTTAAGGCTTGTCCAGTAGCTAAATATCTTCAGAACTCTTTGCTATGTTGTTATCATCACCCGCACGTAAACGTCGCGCCCCCAAATAAAATGCTGTAATAATTTATTATAAATAATAAAAACATAATTTAAAAAAAAATACGAAAACAAAATTATTGTATATTTCTTTACGAATAAAGTAAATATATATACTTATAGTGTTTTGATAAAAAGTATAAAAGTAATAGGGGTTGCAACTGAGAAAAAAAAGTGGGTGTGTTTCAGTTTTTCCATTCGTTTCTGTAAATTAAAATTAATTCATGTTGCAGCGATGGACTCACTGCCTCTTACGGAGGACTAAGGTGGTTGGTAAAAAAGGCTATTCACCGAATTATAATGGTCACCCCGTCTGGTTAATATATCCGTAAAGACATACAACTACACTAATAATACAATGAGGTAAGCTTGGATGTACGAGTAAGAGGTAATCTCCAAAATTACTCATTCACCAATATTAAAAATAGACATTTAGGGCTTTACTTGCCAGCCTTCATACGTCCCCACTGCTAGGGCACGGCCTACCCTCTTAAGCGAGGGTGATTGGGCCATAGTCCACACGCGGGCCCAGTGCGGATTATGGACCTCCCCTACGTTATTTTTTTTTTCTTGACGTATGCAGGTTTCCTCACGATATTTTCGTTCACCGAAAAGCCAATGGTGTGAATAAATTAATCAGTGTACTTGAGAAATTAAGAAAAGACTCATTGGTACACACCGACCCCGGGGTTCGAACCTCCGCCACTTGGGACGTGAAGTGAAATTTAAGCCCCTCGGCCACCACCGACTTAGGGCTTTATAGGCTATTAAATTAAATAGTTATTTATAATGAATAACACCTTTTTAGTTCATTTGAAAGTTAATTCGGATGAAAAAAAAAATGCACTTTTCCTTAACGTTGCATCGAAGTAACGGTATGATCTGATTTTTGGCGTAGGGATAACAGGTGGGACAAAAAGAATCCATACTAATATTATAAATGCGAAAGTAACTCTGTCTGTCTGTTACCTCTTCACGCTTAAACCGCTGAACCGATTTAGATGAAATTTGGTATGGAGATAGTTTTAGTCCCGCGAAAGGACATAGGGTAGTATTAATCCCGAAAAATTTAAAAGTACCCGCGGAAATAACTATAACCGAGCTTAAACGAACTATAGCTTGATTACAAACTTCATTAGTTTAATTAAGGAGTTGACGTAAAAGTCTCACGCTGACAACCAAATTAAGGGCGGGTGGAGCAAAAGCTAGAATACTTTTTATCCTAATCCTAAGCGGGTTAAACCGCTGAAATCATCTATATCTACTATACAAAATTAGGCTAAGAATAAAAAGACGCTCTAACTTCGTCATAACGTATGCATGGTGCAAGACATGTCCACACAATTCCATCACCACAAGCAGCTGACATGAAAATCTTAGACGGCTTATACATATACGTATGTCAGATCAGATCAAATTTACAAACCAACATATCAAAGCCTCTCTCTTCCCTCCTTCTTCATGCAAGATCGATGTCCTCAAGAAAGAGGCTAACTATATGACAGTTCTACATAAACTGGTCCGTAACTGTAATACACAGTAGGTGTGGTAATGCCACCATGACGTGTGACCGTCATCATTGGATGAATACCATTGTTTGTAATTAGTCTGAGCCCTAATTAGATTATTAAGGTGATGGTTGCCATACGATGAGTTACTGGCAGGGTTTGGTATTTTGAAATATTAGTTATTCGCTAGCAAAAGTTTTTTTTTTTAATCTTCATTATATATCAAAAAAAAAAAGTATGGCGATTGGACTAGAACTCATTTCCAGCAATGTCGTTAAGCTACAACCTATTAAATTCAGTAGTGAAGGGCAATAAGTGTCTAATAAATTGATATTAATTTACACATACACTTAATACTTGAATAAGAGTATATTATTCAATATTAATGACTGGTATGGCAGCTATAAGCCCTACGGCATTGTTAATCAAAATTTTTGATACCTTGATGATACTCAATTTTGAAGCAGATATCTTCAACCGATTGAGCTGAAATTGTGTATACAAGTTTAGTTTGGATGACAATGCACGATAAGCTGTGTCACGTCATTCTAAATCAAATATGGTGGACCACCTCGATTATTCTTGAGGTAGAATTTTTGAGCCTGTAACATCGGTTGATGACTTTGACTTGTGTAATTTGGTGAGATGAGCGTCATCAGCATTGGTCTGCAACCTGTCTAGGAGAAGGCCAACTCCAAAATCAAACCCGGAACTGTGTTCCGTTAGACTCAGAAACCTAGCCTAAAAAAGCTTTTGATTTAAATGCTTTAAAAAGAAGAAAATAAAATTTTCCTTTAAAATTGTAACTATCAACTTATAACCTCATTGTACACAATTTAATTGATCATAAAAGCTTGTCGCGAGCTAAACTAAACTAAACTACTAAACTAAGCTAAGAGATAAACTTAGCAGATTAAGTTACTCAATTAAATAGGTACTAGTTTGATTACACAAGTAAATCGCACGACACGCTTTTATGATAATATAAAGTGTGTATAATGAGGTTATAAGTTGATAGTTACAATTTTAAAGGATTTTTTTTTTCTTTTTTTTAGAGCGTTTAAATAAAAGCTTCTTTTTAAAAAAGGTTTTTGTGCTTTTAATTTATATCGAGATCAGTTAGCCGTAAATGGTAACAGATAGACATACAAAGATACTTATAATTAGGGATTACAATGCTGGTCCCCAATACTGCTATCCAGCTGGATCTAGCGCATTTTTTTACCAGCTGCTTAAATTAACAATAAATACTAAAGTATATCAATAAATTTTTAAGAGTACAATTTCAGAGAATAATATCTTTAAATATCCGCTTCATTACGATCGACTTTATGAAGAAACGACGCATTCAAAGTATGAGTAAAACGTCATCTTTCAAATGTACAATTAAATTGTTTTTAGGACAAAGATTTTCTTCAACGTTTTTAGCTCGATACAGTGGGGGTGGAAAATCTGTTTGGTTACTGATACCAAAATAATCGTAATTGGCACCAAAATAGTATGTAAAATAGTAGTTGTGGAGCGTCTTGACCATTCTTTAACATATAAAGGCGCCTAACGAACGAACCTTACGACTGACTGAACTACCTCATGGCGTATAACACTAGCGCCATTAATATATGTAAAAGTCTGTCGCATTACGATAACAGCGGATGGCACACCAAAGGGTTGGCACACTATTTGAACCAATAATACTGCTTAACTTTTTTTAAATGTTTATTGAATACAATAACGGAATATGATAGACCGCCTTAGTGAGTGTCGTCAACGCATCAAGTTAAGGTTCAATAGAATGAAAATTTATGCGAATATCTAAAATTTTGTGAAACAATTTCTGTTGGGAGTATAAAGCTCCGTAAAGCTTTGATCTTTTAGAGTGAAAAGGGCGGCAAAGTTTTTATCTTTGGAAGCTAATTTCGAATAAAATTTGAAAAAACTGTACCTAAAACAAAAAGTTACTTAAAAATTATTTTTATTAAATAGCTTTCAAATAATAATAATACAAAATCTTTGTATAATTTAAAAAGAATTACTGTTTAATTATTTTTGACTGTTATTGTAAAACACTACGCAAGTTCACACTAGACACTTCAAAAGTAAGAAGAGACACCCATTAAATTTGATCAGAATATTTTAATTTGTTGCTCCTGGTTTATTTTTTTCTACTATTTGTTTCTAGAACCTAACTCTTTTTTGAACATAAGTACATTTTGTATTACTATACACATATTTTTTATCCCACCTTCGTAATCGAAAAAAGTTATTAGTTCTTTAATAAGCTGGGAGTCTTTCTTTCAAGAAGCTTTTACAGCGGGTAATAAACAATGATACTATAAAAACTATTGTTTAAGAAATACTGGCAGGTAAAAAGGAAAGCTAGCGCGGGCTGTATGTAAAAAAAAGAAAATAAAAATGTGCGAAATAAATCTTGAATGTTTCAATTTTATTATAATAATCTACTTTTACGTAAATACTTTTTATAATCATATACAATTTTATATTTATAAATACGCATTTTAATGAGTTCTATCTAAAAGCGCACTTAATTTATGTTTCTTGTAAAGGAGGACAGGGGGATAATAGCACACCATACACCGGGGCGGTGGGAGGCGCGCGGCGGCTGCGGCTTGTTTAATCAAGCGCGGGTTCCGCTTACCGCCACCAACCACGCCGGGGACAAGCGGCGCGAGCCTCAGAGAACATGTGCCCTAACATCTTTTTTGCCATGACATGACTTATTGTCAAATGCGAGTATTTTGTTCATGAAAAATGCTCAAGTCATAAAATATACTGAAACATTGCCTACAATATAAGTATATGTATAGAACCATCTCAAAGGTGTACTCAAAGAACTCAATATACAGAATGCCTTAGTAATTAGTATAGGATCTATATACATGACCTAAATATATGTACATGAAATTAACGTCGAATTTAACCTTTACTTTTTTAAGGCATATTTGAAAACTAAATATTTTCATAAATATATAATAAAACGTGACATCGTCTTAATAAGGATAAGGTATCAAATTTGTACGAAAGAAAGACATTTCACAACCCACAATATAGGTACCCCACACGAGAGCGGCCCACCGAGTCGCGCTAACCATGACTGGCGGTAGTCCTGGACTACTACGGTTTTCGGCATCTTCATCACATATGGGGGTCGAATAGGGGCATTTAGTGACGTGCATGTGAAGTGTGTTATAAGCTGTTAAAGAAATAATCACCAACTGTAATTTAGATCAGATTTTTGAAAACAATTATTTTAACCTTTTTAGTGCATCTTTTTGAAGTCGGTTCTTGTTTATGTTAAAGTTTTTGTTTTTTTACTTTTAATTGAGTTATTGGCTTATTTTCTCGTACACATAAAAATATTCAAATCGCTTTAAGAGTGCCTATAATATCCCCCGATATGAATCCGATAGAGCATGTCTGGGACTTGCTAAAAAGAAGGGTTAAATCCAGAATGCCACCTCCCAACAATCTGAATGAACTTGGAAACGCATTACTTGAGGAGTAGGAGCGGTTGCCTCAAGAAATCATCGATAACATAATCTGTAGCATGCCCAGACGAATGGAAACTGTAATCAGAGCAAGAGGGGGAAACACTCGTTATTAATTTTGCTTTAATTTTATTGGTCAATCATTTAATGCTTACTTTTTTTTATTTTTTGTGATGGTTCATAATCATCTAAAAATGTCACTTATTTCAAATTTCTTTATTTTTCAATAAAAAATAACGAAGACTTTTCAAAGTCGTTGTTAAAAGATGTTAATCAATTTGTTATTTTGTGTCTAATTACATTTTCGTCAAATATATGCGTTATTATCTTTTTTTTCTGTTCCGCTAATTGTGCCGGTGTGTATATATATATAACTCTGGAAAAATAATTAAATAGCTGAATTTAACCGAAAGGGGGTGCGCCGGGGGTGAAAAGGGGTTTTTAGCAATTTCTGGCTAAAGTTTTAATTTTAAAGAAAAAACTTTTAAAGTGACAATTTTATGACCAAAACTTAAATTTATTAAGTAAAATTTAAATCTTCAGAAAATGTTTCATTTTTTATGAAAAAATAAATGATTTTTTTCTAAGAATACGGATTTTTACTCTAAAATCAATACTTTAGGCACAAGTCGCTAAAAACTACTTTTCACCCCCGGCCGCACCCTATTCCGGTTAAATTATATTTAGCCTGGACTATTTTACCTAAACAATATATTATTATAGGGGGCAGAAACTGGCCGTCAGACCAAAGCAAAATTAATAATTTCGCTGGATTGTACTTATCAGATCTTCTTATCAAATGTTGCAGAAACATGAACGTTTGGCATTTAGCCATTTGGCAGGCAGGACGTTAGAATAAACGCTTAGTGTTCCTTACAACTTACTTATACATGCATTCACTAGCTGTGACCTGCAGTTTTACTTACAAAAAATGTATTCCCGTAGAGAGGTCACTCTTTATAAGGATAAAAATAATCTTATGTTATTCTCCGGCTTGTAAACTGTATATCTATGCAAAAAACACTATTCCGTAATTGCTTCGTTGCGTTGTTAAAGAAGGACAAACCAATAAAACGAACATTCGCATTTATAAATAACAAAAACCTATAGTTATAAAAAAAATTAGTCCCAAAGAATAATTCCGATGAGGTTATTTGTTATATTTTATTTTCATCACATTTACTCTTAAATAGTGTCATTACGTGCAGGCACGTACATAGTAAGAACTTAATCGCGCGGGCGACATGCAGCACCTAAACGGGCGTCTTTAAAATTTAAAAATTTTGTTCATTGTACATGCGTTATACTGCGATTTATATTGTGCGTGCGCATGAAGTGGGGACACGCAGCGGGCGCACGCATGATACAGGCAGGCCCTTATTTTGCCCGCGCTAAATTCCGTTATTGTCGTGTGATTTCTACGGCAATTCTTTGAACCAGGGTTTTCATTTTTCATTAAAAAATATCGCATTTTTATTTGTACGAACTTTCTGTCTATAATCAAGTGATGAACATATCTCGAATTCGAGATTATCTATCAGCACGAGAATCAGTCCCCAGTATGAAAATTTATTAAAAGGTCTAACCTAAATACATGATACCGGTTACAGCTTAACTTCGCATCACGTTAACGAAAGACGTTATACTTAACATATAAGTTCAATTTTAGATATTGTAGCACCCCAGCCAGCTGAAATGTGAATTTTATATGTAAGCATCGCTTTCCGCACGTAATTCTTGCTAAATTATTCAAAAGCCTTCACGGACCTTTACTCTGTACACTGTGATCGTATTTCTTAGCGAAACGGGCTTGGCAAGGTAATTTATTATAACTATCGATTTTTTAAGCTATTGCAGCGAGTCAGGTCGTTAGGCCTGGTTGGTACTTTTTTGAATGTAGCAGATATTCGGTAAAATTACAGAATACGCGAATATGGCTTCGTGGTTTTGTCGGTGGTAGTAACTGCCTGTCGATCAGATGGGCGTGGATTCGATCCCCGCGCAGGGCAATATTAATGTAATAAACAATTGATTTAAGTTTGTTTTGGGTCGGGTGTTTTCAATGTTATAATATGTATGTCTTAAATTACAGAAATTGTCGTGAAGTATTAAATGGATGGCCCCTATTCTAATATTGAGTATTAGGATTCATTTTTCATAACATTATTTTTTCCTAATGTAGGAATCCTGTTAAAGTATGTAGTACGAAGAAATTTAGAGGGACTAAAGGGACTTAAATACATTCTTACCCTCGATCAATAGTTTTCCATTAGAATAATTTTATGGCGAGTACTTTTTTTACGTATCGCGCAACGGTGCAACGAGCAACTGGGTGACACGATCGAGAGTTTCCACACTAATAGATTTTCCGCGGGAAAAAGGATACACATCAATACACATGGCCATACTCAAAAATTACCTTTACTCAGTTATACATTTAATTTTCTTTGAGGTAAATTTTGTTATAACTTACAAAAACCTTTAAATTACGATATACTTATTTAGGGTAGTCTCAACTGGCGAGGCAGGAGGCAGTACCTAGAAACGTCTCATGCATATGTGTAGTGATATGTACATTTTATACACAACACTCCTTTTTGCCGCCACTAAAATATGTTACTATTTACTTCTAAACGAAGCCAACACATGCTGCCAAAAATAGCACAGTCCTTTACAAATACGTTCAAGCGCCGCGTCACTAGTAACTATAAAATCTGTGTTTATATTAAAATCTTATTTATTTTAACAGAAGTCTGCGACCTTAGGCCAGCTACGAAGGTTGAGAGGCTCCCAGGAAATTGTTTAATAAATATACTTCATTGTGACTGCAAGGTAAAAGGGTCTTTCTGCTCTGAATCAGGTATCGTTGAGAATTTTCGGGATTATATAAACTTCAAAAAGGATTTCTGGACCTCAGGAAATGTTTTCTAAACTGAAAAATGCAGACAAAAAGACAAACGACAGAGGCAAAAACGATAGCTAGAGAACTAGACAGATTGATATAGATATTTTGTGATACAGGTAAAGGGGCACGAGGTAGATAGGTAGATAGAAGGTAGATTTTTTATACCACTAAGATGGCAAACAAGCTAACGACCCGCCTAACTACCCGATGGTAAGCGAGACAAAATTAAATGGAAGTTATCGAATATATCTCGATATAGTGGAATGTTTTTAGAAAGTGCGGTCAAGAGTAGGTACGTCAAAATCGACAAACGTTTTTAAAACACTGACGAAAGTAAAGGAAGTGGAAGTGTGCAAGGATCGTAGCAAGTGAAGCAGAAAACAAGTGTGATATCATGTATGTTTTACTAACAAAGTTTGCCCATGGAATGGTTACTTGAGCCTAATTTATTTAACTACTAATCTAACTTTTAAAATTCTTATAAAGTACAAAACGTGCACGATACCGACCGATTCGACCGAACAAACGGTGCTATATATTCAGAGTGTCTCATGAAAGAGTGTTAAGCAGTCGTCCAGAGGTGGAGCACACCATGTATGTTCTGCGATTTTTTTTAGTTAAGGAGTTAAAAATTTTTTTTATGATTTTTTAGGAATGTACAAGGTACAAGTCCGTTTTGGTCATACTGAATCAAATAATTTCAATAACTGCCTGTTTTTTTTATTTTTTTTTATGGTTTAACCTTGTTCACTAAAACAACTTAAGCTCTACAATTAGGAAAATAGAACAAAAACTTTGAAGGGGTTTTAAAAAAAATACCACATAAGTTTGTTCGTCAATATTTTAAAAACTTCCTTATTTAATTCACTGTTTACCCTATACATTTTATCGATCTATCTAAACGGGACCATACTTAAATTTGAGCTCAAAATGAGCAAAACTTGAAATTTAATTTATTGATGTTATAATAAAACCATCCAACCATAAAGAATATTAAATAAATTTGTAGTCACAGTGACTCTATCAAAAGCTCATTGTGTGGTGACAATGGCAAGAA
This sequence comes from Apoda limacodes, assembly GCA_946406115.1. Lineage (NCBI taxonomy): Eukaryota > Metazoa > Arthropoda > Insecta > Lepidoptera > Limacodidae > Apoda > Apoda limacodes. The sequence continues at coordinate 49,811,828 of OX291540.1, forward strand.
GATCATCTGGTCATCAGTTTACACAAGACTATGAGCAAATGCATTATTTTTATGGTTTTGCAAATGGAAATGATCACAAGCGGGAGCAAGTCGAACGTAGCGGTGACGCTGCTCCCGATGTATGGCCTGATCATCGTATGGTTTTGAGAACCCGCGATGCCTACAGTGAAGGTTGACTGCCAGGAACCATTCCCGGGCGTCCAGCTGACATGAGTAATCCAGATTTGGTAGACACAGTGGTAGAAGAAGTGGGAAGAGATTCAGGAGTCAGAGTAACAGGAATTGAACGTCGAATTGGAGTTCCTAAATCGCAAGCGCATCGCATACTTCAAGAGGTAGGATATCTCCCATTTTACATTCGGGAGATGCAACAATTAAAACCTGAAGATTATGCGAGGGGGGTACAATTTTGCGAAACTATAATACAACGCCAAGCAGAAAATTATTTTTTTCAATTAATTTTGTGGACTGACGAATCTCACTTCAGTCGAAACGGGATATTTAATATGCATACTTTTCACTCATGGAGTATCGAAAATCCACACTTAGCGCGACCATTAAGTTTCCAAGAGCAGAGAAGCGTTAACCTCTGGTCTTGAATTGTAAATGGACAATTGATAGGCCCATTCGAGTTGCCAGACTGATTAAATGGTGACTATTATTTAAAAATTTTAACTCAAGATCTCAATGGGCTCTTAGAAGATGTCGATTTGGAGACGCGCTGGCAAATGATCTTCCAAAATGACGATACACCTTGTCTTGTCTTGTTATGCAAGAAATGTACGCACCTATCTGAATAGGCAATTTAGAGAAAAGTGGATTGGACGCGGCGGGCCCATGCCGTGGCCCCCAAGGTCACTTGACTTAAACCCCATAAAATCAAAATCTTTTATTCAAATGGGTTACTAAGAACACTTTCGAATCGTTAAGTAAATAAACTACAATCAGCTTTACAATAAATTACAAAACTGTTTTAATGCGTCCTTTGTAAAATCATAATAATATACTTTTTTGGGGTTACTACAAGGACTTGGTGTACTCGAAAGAATCAAAAACTTTCGAACATTTAAAAAGAAAATTAAATGGAGCTGACATAACATTGCGAGATTAACAGATTGGCATGTATACGGTTCAAAGACAACTTTTTCCGCTGACGTCGGTTATGCATTGAACAAAACGGCCGTCACTTTGAAAACTTTTTAAAATATTAGTAAAAGAAAATAAATTTAATAAAAACTTCTTTTAATTTCAGGTTTTGCACATTTTGAGCTCAAATTTAAGTATGATCCCGTTGAGATAGATCGATAAAATTTAAAGGGTAAACACCGAATGAAATAAGGAAGTATTTAAAATACTTTTGGATGGACAAACTTATGGGATATTTTTTTAAAACCCCTTAAAAATTTTTGGTTTATTTTCCTAATTATCCTTTTTTTGTCGATGTGCAATGAAATATGTTGTGGAGCTTAAGTTGTGTTATTTGGCAGGGTTTAACCATAAAATAAATAAAAAAAACAGGTAGTTATTAAAATTATTTGCTTCAGTAAGACCAAAACGGACTTGCACCTTGTAAATACATAAGGGGTTGATTCGGATACCTTATGGTGTGCTCCACCTCCGGACGGCCGCTTTCTTGGGACATTCTGTATATATACAGTTAGGTGCACAACTGTCCCAAACATTAGGTATAATGCTTAGACAGGTAATAAAAATTGTTTTTGTTTATAATGGACTAACACTGTTATGACCTTATACCTCACCAATGGCACAATAATTCACATTCGACTGGTTACCGCTATCTATCAAGAACGCTGACAAGAATCACATTGGCACTGTTTTGCAATAATAAATATGTGAAGAACTAAGTACCTGCTCGTGAAATTACTGAACTAAGTTTAACCTACTTTCATATTTACAATTATTTATTTGATTTTTGTTTTTAGAACGTTTGCGACAAATAAAATCTCATTTCAAAATTATTGAAGGTAAGTAAAAACACTGTACAAAGGATTAGAAAAAAGATAAAAAGTGAGCTGGAAAAGACAAAAGAAATTGAATTCCATCTATACTCATCGAGTAATCAGATATTTGGCCGTGATTCCGGGATTTCCTCGGTATAGTGTCGAGTTAATATGAATCTGGGTTCTTTGGCTGTGATGTTGACAGGATCACAAGTTGAGGTGTATAACTGTCTATAGAGTTCTCAATGACTATCAATATTTCAAGTTTGGACAAAACGATTTTGCCAGTTTCGGTCTTTCAGCTTTGAAAACTGTCGTTGCCCAATAGACTGAAAATAGTTTTGACGGAGCGCAAGCTTATCAAACGACTTCTTTCGAATTCGAGTTATTATTCCGCGTGCCGCTTACCATACGGTGATCGGTGCCAGTTTCCACTCTATTGATCACAGAGACATCGTTGAATATTCGCCTAATCTCGTTTTTGGTCAAACCGTCAGGGCTCATCGACGTCCATTTCCGGTTAGGTGGCTTTATGAAAAAAGAATTCATCATAAAACGTACTTCTTTCTCCATAAAGTCAACCAAACGCTGGCCCCTACGTTTTCGTTGCCCTTACTCCAAATTTCCCCATTTTTAGCTCATCGCTATTTCCAGTGCTCAGTTTTGCGATTTTTTACAATAATATAGACAAAAAAAATAACTATTGAAAAGCAACGCTGATTGTGTATTCCTTTATGTTACGAGAGAGAGACGGTCCTATTCGAGGCGGTCAAGTTTTACAAAGAAATCTCTTTTCCATCACTTAAAGAGTGTTGGAGCTCAGTTGGGGAGATGGGAAAACTATTATTCTCACGTATGTACTTTTTATATTTCGGTCGTTTGTTTGACATTTTCAATGCAATAAGTGAAAAAATATTATTAACATATAGCTACACATACGAATTAGAACCTCCTCCTTTTTTGAAGTCAGTAAAGAATTGTATACACAGATATAACATATACAACTAATAAATCCGTTTAACGAAGGCATGTCTTGGCACGGCTGTCTGCTTAGTAAGTTATCTTTGCAACGGTCGAGGTCGGTGATAATGCTTATCCATTGGCCATGTAACAGTACGGAACACTACAGTATCTGTAATATATCGCCCGATAAAAGAATAGGCGAGCTTTTATAACCCCAGATATTGTAATACTATTGTTATCGGCCACACACACACCACACACCATGTCGTTGTCAGAACATGAAAACTAAAGCGGTGTGCGGCTAGTCCGGCAAATTTACAAGTGGCTTTTCCATGACGCTCAACACTGCTGCACCTCCGTCTCAACTTTTTCCTGCGACAACACTAATTAACAGATACAACCAAATAGGCGAAGACAACGGTTTACCGTTCGTCTGTTGGGGAACTATTAAATATGCAGGCTGAAACACGCAATACGAAAGTTTTTACTTAAGTATAAGTTACTGTGCGGCAGCGTTATTGTTCATAGATTATTTACCTGCTACAACGCGGTATGTTTCATAACGAGGACAGCTTACGTAAAGCTATCATGTACTTACCTGAAAAAGAAAAAAAATATGTAATTTAAAAACAGTTTTATGTACTATAAAATGTGAAATAACTCTCTTGCAATGACTTTCGAATGGGATAAAGAGTACCAAGAATGTACATGTACAGTTCGAACAAGGCTCAAGGGGTTTTATGTTGCGCATGTACACTGAGTCAATAGCAAAATCAGTTCAGCGGTTAGTCTTATCGCTAAAAACTGTTTTTTTTAAAGACGCAAGTAATATACTCATGAGAAATTGCTCGTGCGGTACTTACTAACGAACAAATTTTTTAAATTTATAAAGTTACTATTTTTTTGATAGATTTTATCTGCAAAATCGATACTTTATAGTTAAGCCAATCCGCAGAACGTCTCTTTTGTGCATACTTTATTAGTATGGCAATGTCACGCATACAATTAACCATATGAAAATACCAAACTTGATAAGTGTGATTTCAATGACAGCTGTCGCGGAGCTCATCCTAAATTTTAGAAACTATAGGACAACTCCTTGATTTATAGCATACTATATTTTGCCAGCAGCTCTGCCCGCCATAAATCCGGTTATCGGCAGGGAACTCCTTAATTATACTAATGACATTTGCTACAGCAATATTTCTACAGGAATAATTCGTTTAAGCTCAATTATAGTTATACCCGCGGGAACATTCGATTTTTTCGGAATAATACCTATGTCCTATTCTAAGGCCTAACCTATATGTGTGCTAAGTTTAATCCCGATCCGTTCAGTGGTTGAAGCGTGATTGAGTAACAAACATCCATCCATCTCGACATACCTTCACATTTATAATATTAGTAGGATGTATAATAAACTCTTAAGAGGATAACCTTCGCGGATAACCAATTTTTCACTTATTTTTGACACTTGTTGATCAAACACCACGAAATTTTGAAGACATGTTCTAGTAATAAATATCTAGGTCTGCAGTTTGCCAGTTTTATATTAAATTTTATAGTTTAAAAGTTTAACAGGATTCTAGTTTTTCATACAAATGGTATCAAAAAAGAATTCTAGTTAATAAAAACATATTACAAGATTTTGGAAAAATCACAGACATAGGTATTCGGCTTGGGATTATGAGTAAGAAATTTCACAATGATTGATCAGTAAATGTCAAAAACAAATGCAAAATTCGTTTGTATGAATCCCGCTGCGAGGCGCCGCGAAGTGTATCCTCTTAAGTAGCTACTGACTGCTCGATTTTTAATCGGCCCATCAAAAAATCGGTCAGCTTCTATTGCTGTATTATATAGGAGCGCGCGCGCACCGCTTTATTGTTTTTTGACAGATATTTCATACAAATTCGAGATACACGCAAAATGAGAATTATTGCGGATATTTAAAAAATATATAAACATTCCAAAACAATTTAATTTACATCGGTAGTATCTATAACTAGGTATATGGATTTAATTTAAGGATGGATTAATTGATGAGCACTCGGTTTTAAAGTTTTCTTTTTTTTTAGAGGGAGGACGCTGGGACACAAAATTTCCAACTCTGTGAGCTGATAACTTGCAAAAAATAAATCTTACCAACAAAGTTTCTTTACAGCCTCAAATGCACTTTTAAAGCCTTATCCATTGATACCCCACAAATTGGGGTGCGCGGAAAAAAGTTTGAATGTGCGTTACAAACTTTAATTTCCCTTTACTGTAGTCTCAAATACCTTCCCACACTTGTGTGAATAAGTAGTGTATAATTTCTTGGTAACGTATTATTACAAACTGCTTGCATAAAAGATGATGTCTTTTTGTACTTTCTATAAAGATACAGTACTACCTTCTTTATAGAAAGTGCAAAAAACTTCATCTTACAAAATATAATGATAACCTATCGATCTCAAGGCAAAGAAAACTAAAATTTTAGAACTTTTTTAATATTAAAATTACAGCGCTTGGATTATAGTAGTCAAACCACAATAAAAGTACTAACTAATGATAGGCCTTTCGGTCTCGCGGCTATCGAAAGAAATAAACTCAATAATTATCATAGCGCATCATATGAAAACTTTAATTTTCAAAGAAAACAAAATTAAAACTTAATAAAATCAACTTCCTGTATATAAGCTAACGATTAACTTCGCACTATCCGTTTCGGCAGAATATTTTTTTATCCTAAATATCAAAAAATCAACAATTATTAAAATCACTCTGTCACGAGGCGAAACCGCTTCACATTTTTCCCATACAAACTTCATTACATTACTTAAATACCTTTAAGAGTGGTATCGGTAAACGGGCCGTCGGCCATACCAACTCTCGATTTGCACGCGATGAGCGCAGTTCACACTTTAATAATTAAAAAATTTTTTGACAAAAAAAAAAAACAATCGGCTTTAAAAAGATATGCTAAAAAGGTAAAAATAATTAATTATTGCCAAAAATCTGTTTATATCACTCTCCACTTGCATGATACCAACTTTAAACAGTAATTCAGATCAGATTTTTGGCAATAAGTAATTATTTTTACCTAGTGCATCTTTTTTAAGCCGGTTGATTTTTGTTGTTTAAAAGTTTTTATTTTTTGCTATAGAGTGACGCATTGCTTTTTTTTCTTGTACACTAAAAATATCCATACTTGTAACAAAATTTTATACAATCATTAACATAAAAGGCGTGTTTCACCAGTTCCAAATTAACATTAATATTTTCTTTCCTCCAAAAGTTTAAATTGTTAAAGATAAAGTGGTTTAAGTTTAAATCCACTACATTAATATGGGACCACGCTTTCAAATAAAATTAGAATATTTGAAATTGGTTAACAATTTACGGTGAAATCATTTACATAGTCTGAAATATTGTAGTATGCCTTTTTACAAAGTACCTGCTTGATAAAAAATTTAAATTTACTTATTGATAGATTTTGAATTTTATTGGGAACTTTGTTGTAAAAGTGTATACATTGCCCCATAGAAGAGTTACTTATTTTGTGTAGACGTGTATCATGCACCAACAGCTTATTTTTACTTCTAGTATTTACTTTGTGAACGTCACTTTTCTTGCTGAAACTATTGATATTTTTATGTACATATAAAAGATTTTCATATATTTACTGCGACACTAAAGTTAAAATTTTTACTTCCCTAAACCTATCCCTCAGAGATATCCTAGATCCTAATTTATGAATAGCACGAATTGCCCTTTTTTGTAACAAAAATATTGTATTTATATCAGCAGCGCTACCCCACAATAGGATACCATATGTCATTAAACTATGGAAATAGCTAAAATATACTATTTTTGCAGTGTCGACATCGGTCAATTGTCTTATTTTCTTGATCGCATACACAGCAGAGCTAAGTTTTTTGGCTAGGTTATGAATATGAGGACCCCATTGAAGTTTGAAGCCCAGCGTTATGCCAAGAAAGACTGTTGAATTAACAAGTTCTAATCGCTCGCCATTAATATTAATACATGTCTGTCTCTGCCTAACATTTGGTAATGTAAATTTAACACATTTGGTTTTTTTTTGATTAAGTAACAAATTATTAGCGTTAAACCAATTTACAATTTTAGAAAGGGCATTATTTAATTCATTATAATATGTCTGTCGTCTCTTAACTTTAAAAAGCAAAGAGGTGTCATCAGCAAATAAGACAATGTCATGGTTTTGATATGGGAGATCATTAATGTAAATAAGAAATAGAAAAGGACCTAAAATAGAGCCCTGAAGGACTCCCATAGTGACTGCTGATCCCGGAGATCTTTCACCGCTGACATCTATTTTCTGTACTCTCCTACTCATATAGGATGTCAAAAGGTCGAGAGCTTTGCCTCTAATACCATAGTGATGTAACTTCCTGATGAGATTTTCATGTTGAACACAGTCAAATGCCTTAGATAAATCACAAAACACTCCAAGGGCGTCATGCGAATCATCCCAGGCGTTATATATATTTTTTAATAGTGCCACTCCTGCATCGGTTGTGGAACGGCCTTTCATAAAGCCAAACTGTTTACTTCTAAGTAGCTCATAAATACAGGAATGGCTTAACATTTAACAAAGTATGATTTTTTCAAAAACTTTACAGAGTATATCTGTTGAACTACCTGATTTAAAAAGAAGTATAACTTTGCTAAGTTTCATCTCATCAGGAAACACAACACTATCAACACAACTATTAAAAATTATGGCTAAGGGTTGTGCTATAACATGAATTATTGAATTTATAGTTTTTACAGAAAGTCCACAAAGGTCTGTGGTGTTTTTAATTTCTAATGTTTTAAATGTATTAATGATATCCGAGGACTAATGTTTTTAAATACAAAGGGAACGTTACATTCAGGAACACTAGTTTTTAATAATTTTTTCTCCTAAGATTGGACTTGAGTTTAGATGTTCAGTTGTTTTGAATGAAATATTCCTAAAAAACTGTTCAAAGGCAACTGCTACCTCAGAATTTGTTTTAAAACTAGCATCATCTACAATCAACTCAAAGTCCTGACAAGAATTCCTAGCTTTACCAGTTTCATTATTTATTATGTTCCATGTAGTTTTTATTTTATTTGTTGAATTTTTTACTTTATGTCTGAGGTGAATTGCTTTTGCAACAAGACAGACCTTTTTAAAGGTTTTTGAGGATTTTTTTTAAATATTCCCTAAATATTTTGCTATTATTATATGTTTTTTCTTTATATAATTCATACAGTTTACGCCTACTTTTATGAATACCTGGTGTAGCCCATTCACTAAAACTAAAGCGACTGGAAATAAGTTCCTTTTTTGCAGTAAATATTTTATTATACTCTGTAGTAATAGTGTCAAGAATATATCATATATTATATTGTACATATCATTTGGGTCGCCATTATAAAGCAAATCTGGAAGTTTATGCATTAAGTTAGATTTAAATGATTCAACCTGTTTAGTTGTTATTGGTATAAATTTAATTTCCTTTTTAGTAATACTATTCTTTCTTTCTAAAACCACTAACTGTCTACAATGATCTGACTCTAGATTGCTTATAATTGATTTTTGAATTGGTTTTATGTCAGTAAATATATTGTCGATGCAAGTGGCACTGGATACAGCAATTCTAGTTGGTTCACAAAACAAATTATTTAAATTAAAAGACTGAAATAAGGCAAGCAATCTGGTGCTTAATGAGCTATTTTCCAAAATGTTTATATTAAAGTCTCCACAAACAATGATTTGTTTATTGGAATTGCTGATTTTATTCAGCACTTCTTCCATAACTAATTCAAAATTATCATAAATTGCACAAGGCGGCTTGTATACACTCACAACAATGAGATGCTCAACTTCTACACAGGACAGCTCTGCAGTTTGCTCAACTGAGAGGCTCACAATTTCTTTAAATTCCCTAAAACTTTAGCTGTTTATTAACTAAAATTAAAGAGCCACCATGGATACATTTACTGAACGAACTTCCCACCTGGTGATTAGTGAAATTGAACATAAACTGATGGCTGCGTAGCCAGTGTTCAGTGATACATAAAATGTCAATCTTTTGGCAGTTTATGAACAATTCAATTTCTAGTTCTTTCTGAGACATTCCTTGTATATTCTGATGCACCAGGTTCAATGGAATATTATTTTTAGTATGACAAAGTTTATTTTTTTGTTTCTGTTTGCATAAAACTTGAGTAGACAACACACACTTGTTTAATATAATCATTATTAATGTTGGAATTATATAATATGCCAAAGTGGTCCTTTGTTGTCTGAAAATTTAATTTAAATTATTACATGTCAAATTATTATACTGCTCAATAGAAGCAGGTTGTTTAGCTTAATGATTAGCTGAAATGTCAATTACACTATTATAATTGCACTGCTCATTTGAAGCAGGTTGTTTAGCCAAATACTTGGCTGAAATGTCAATTACACTACTTTAATTACACTGCTCAATAAAAGCAGATTGTTTAGCCAAATTATTGGCTGTGGTATTAATATAAAATGATAGCGACAAGGCTAACACTCTGGTACAATGGTGTGTGAGATAATATTTTTGTCTTGTCCTTATATAATTATGTCTAAAAATACTGTTAGTATCATCACATGAAAGTTATTGTTATTGCTAGACATAGTATGCAAAGCTAAATTTAACTCACATCTAAGGTTGTTTTCCTCCTGTGGCAAACCCTTACAATAGGGAAATGTAAACATTACAATTTGTTTTACTTTAAGTGCACTTATACTATTATAATATTGTCTTAATTCACTTTTATTTACATTACCCCTCTTACCGATAAATATTATTAATGTAGAGGATGGAGTGATTTTGTCAGACTTTATTAAGCTTCTTATTATATTAACAAAATTGGCATTTGGCATACAATTATTTAAAACCGGTTATCCTTCACTTGAGCTGAGAAAGTGTCCAAAACCTTTTCCCATTTTATCGCAAAACATTACTATATTGTCATCAACATCACATTTTTGTGAAACACTAGTTGAGTGAGAACTGTTGTGAGCATATCATTGTTGCTCTGATTCCAAACTGACACACATTGATGACTGAGATGTTGGTAAAAGTAGTAACAAGGATGCTTATCGAAGAACTGCAAAAAAACTGCAAATTCCTGTATTATATAAAACCCCTACACATGACCCGGTTTCGGCCGAGGTGTATGTGGCGTTTCATGTTAAGTTAAAAACTGCAAATTTCGGAATAGGCCTATCTAAATCACTGCTTTACTTAAAGTAACTGAAGATATTAGATGTAATATGGAAAAAAACATGTAACTGTTTTAAACATAAGTCCAACTAACTAACTAACCATCAACCAAATCTTTTTATATTTGTTAAAAATACTGCAACGAACAAAAGATAGTATGACAGTTATATCTTAACACAATCGGAACTGAGTTAAAAAGACTAGAATTCAACAGACATGTGTGGCAAACCTATAAATTTAGTTTAATTTTCGTGTAGTAATCTTTTTTTTTGTATAGAACAATGCAACGAATTATAAGTAAATGTAAGTTTAACACATGCTGATTTTAAAAAAGCATTGTACAGGTTAGACATACACAAACTGTAGTATCTATTGATTTTATTTTCAAGTAGCCGTCAATCACCCTTTTTTTTTCTTTAAATCAAATTCTTTTTTAAAACTAACACCATAAATAAAACATGTATAAGTAATACACAACTCAGAACGTTATGAGGATATGCAGTTAAACAAAATTTTATTTAAGCCACGGGGTCTAATCCGAAAAACAAAATAAATCGATTTGTTATTTAGGTTGTTTTATTGAAAAAGAAAAGTAACCGACCCTTAAAAATTGAATGAGGTCGTTGTACTTTAAGCCTCTATAAATTGAACTACGTGCCGGTTTAGTTAATAAATTTTAACAATTGATTGATAGATGACGCTGTTCGCATGTTCTGCGTTTGACAGCGACACACAACGGTGTCACTTAATAATATGAATAGGTGTACTTACCTACCAACCAAATATAAAAAAAAATTGGTATCTACGCACCTTAATACTTAGATATATTATAAAACAAACGAGCGCAAGCGTCAACTTCGACCTCAGTAGAATTTGTTTCTTTTTGTTTTATCCTAAGTCGAATGCGTCTAAGTTCTTAAACAATTGTTTTGTGAAAAGGATAGCTCACTTTTAAAGAACAGCATGCCATTGCATAAGTGCACCTACTTTAGATGTGAAAACACTTCAAATAATAGCGCTTACATTTTTAACCAATTTAAAAAAAGGAGGTTCTCAGTTTGGTCCGTATGTTTGTGTGTATGTTTTGATACGAATTTCAGAAAAGTATTTGTTACATTCAGGAGAAGGTTTTGGTATACAACTAATGGATTGACATTGTCGTTTGCATCGATCCGATAATAATTAAGCGATGTATTAGTTTAACTCGACCGATCACCGCAAAAGCAAAAATCAAGAAACAATGCGAAGTCACAGATTATATAATACTCAAACTAAGTTTAGACTAATGTTTTGGTTTCTTGATATTTTTTATTTCTCGATGCACGAGAATTGTCGACCAGGATTTGTCGAGATTTCGAGAAATTTTGAATTCTTTAAAAAATCACGATATTATTTTCAAAAGTCGGCTTTATTACAAATTAGACTTAGATTAGATGAGATCAATTAAATCAAATGGTTAATTTTTAGGTACCATAAATTGCACCTATTAATTAACGAATAAAACGAATTAAACGAACTACACTTGGCTGATCTATATAAAAAGTAGATTTTAGAATGACAAAAAGGAACCCTTATAGGATAACTTCGTTATCCGTCTGCATGTCTGTTAAGACTTTTTTTCTCAGGAACGCGTGTAGGTATTAAGTTGAAATTAAGTTCAAATACTAAGGTCTACGGTCCCTTGAAGCTTTAAAAAAATCAAGCTTCTAAGTCAACGCAATAAAAAAAAGGCCAATTTTGTCGCAATTTTGGCATTCACAAATAAATCAAGATTGTCATGGAATCACGAAATTTGGCACAAAGCAAGATCTTACATAAAAAATCTGAAATTTGTCAATATAGTTATAACATATTAAAAAAAAGTGTGTGTGTCTATCAAGAAGGCGTGCAGGTATAAAGTTGACACAAATATCAAATACTTTAGTTGTAAATAAATAAAGCATCTAAGTCAATGAAAAAAAATGTGCCCCAAATTCGGTCATTTTTGTCGCATATTGTGACACATATAAATCAAATCCTATGGGGTACTTCCCGTTAGTCTAGAATCATGAAGTTGGTCAAAAAGAGAAATACAAAAACTGATTATTAAGGTATAAACCTTGGTCTGATGATGCAAGAACTATCTACATATAATAAGTTTGTACGAATCCCTCAGATAGCGAGCCACTCGCACATGGCTGATTGTTTTAATGTGTTCCGTAACTCAAAGGGTAAAAAGGATCACTTTGTTGTCCGTCTGTCTGTCTGTCTGTCAAAACCCTTTTTCTCAGTAACGCGTGAAGGTATCAATTTGAAATTAATATCAAATAATAAGGTCTATGCTGCCTTGAAGCTGTAACAATATCAAGCAAGTAAACGCAATAAAAAATACGGCCTAAATACGGCCATTTATGATTTTGACATTCGCTAATAAATTAATACCTATCCCGCTGTCGCAAATCATTTTAGAATTGTTTTTCAATAAATTCCACCTTTTTCAATACAAATTCACGGAAAACAGTACAAATATTTAATAATATATTTAGAATAGTGGTTTAACTAAGTGCTAGATAACAATTTTTTTTGAATTAATACTGCATCTGCACTGCATTTTTCAATCATATTTTGTTTATTATTTAATTGTGATAGTGAGTTTTACTTTTATTTATCATTATTGTATTCATAAAAGAACATAGTGTTAAGGTAAAGTAACCAATTAATAAGGAAATTACAAGCAACAGATTTAAATCTGATTGTAGTGAATGTTATTTTAAGTATGTTAACTTAGTGGAAGATAGTACACCAAAGAATATAAAATACTTCTGGACTTACGTAGCTAGCCGTAAGAATAAATCTGCAATACCTGCTACCACATATTACAACAAAATATCATTCAAAGATCCTACTCTAACATGCAATTTATTTTCCTCTTTCTTTCAATCAGTGAATGAGCTGTCCACTTTTGTCTTAGGCGGCTGAAAACCACATGACTATGGCAGCGAATTCAATACTCTTGTCTAACATAGAGATAGATGTTCACGCTAAAATTAAAGCTCTAAAAAACTTGATATTAACAAAGGTCAGGGTCCCGATGGTATTCCGCCTATTTTTTTAATGTCTACAGCAGATAGTTTTTCAAAACCTCTTCATATAATGTTAAATAAATGCCTTAAAAATGACGAGTTTCCCTCTATTTGGAAGCACGCCCATATCACCCCGGTCCACAAAAGGGGTGACAAACACAACATCGAAAATTACCGCCCGATATCGATCTTATCGATTTTTGAAAGTATAGTATGGATATCATCTATCCAAATCTACGCAGTATCATTATACCTCAACAACACGGGTTTGTTAGATGTTGCTCTACTACTTCAAACCTCATGACATTTAAAAACTTTTTATTTGAGAATATAGACCGACGTATGCAGATTGACGCTATCTTTACTGACTCTCAAAAATGTTTCGATAAAGTTCATCACAATTTATTAATATGTAAAATTGCATATAATTTGGTAATTTGTTGAGGTGGTTTTTATCTTACATAACTTTTAGATCTCAAACAGTATTCATTAACGGCTTTAAGTTAGATACTGTAAACGTATCTTCTGGGGTTCCCCAGGGATCCATTTTAGGTCCCTTACCCTTAATCTTATTTGTATACGACATAAGTTATTTTTTTCATAATTAAAATTTTCTTATGTATGCAAATGATTTAAAAATTTATAGATCTGTTACCAATTACAATAATGTTAACCTACTCCAACATAATTTTGACAGGTTTTCTAATTTTTCCAACATAAATAAACTAAAACTTAGTATTCCTAAATGCTTGACAACAAATTCAAATTAATGGACGTTGACCTAGAATCTGTTCAGGCGGTAAAAGATCTGGGAGTATTGATAGACTCAAAATTACACTTAGACCAGTATATAAATACTCGTACAGTATATAAATAGAGATACTCCTATGATTTCAAACATCCTTCTACTTTATAAATACGTTATACGTTCCCAGCTGGAGTATGCCGTAAAATCAAGCGCTGCTTGATAAAAACCCGCGAGTCGTAGGTCCCGCTTACTATGAGCATCTGCCCGTGGAACTAAAGGAAGAACCCTCGGATCCGATATTTGGTCGCCGACTGAAAGAATTTTTATTTTATCTTTTTTTTTTTCAATATATTTTGATTACATTTATTTATTCGTTTTTAATTTTGACATTTCTTTATTTTTATTTTGATATTTTGACATTTCGTATTGAATATTGATTCAATTTATTTATTTTTTGTTTTACATTTTTGACATATTTGTTTTGAATATTATTATTCCTTATAATTTTATTTTTGTGTTTGACGATCTTTTTTTTGAATTTATTATGTATATTTTTTTAAGACGTAATTTAATTTTTAAAAAGAAATAAATGACATAAATACATACATACCAATCTGGAACCCTATATTCTATATAATATATATAGATGCATTAGAGTACAAAAATTTACGTACGTAGTATCGATTTTGAACGCTGTCGCGCTCGCCAATCATACACATATCTGCTAGAAAAATATAATATCACTAGTTTAGAAGGCACACAAACATTCCTTAGTGTTATGTTCCTGCACAGTATATGCAATAACAGGTATGACAGTATAGACCTCAGCAATAAGCTGTGCTACATAGTGCCGCGTGCAAAGGTCCGCGTGCTGCGGCTGTTTCACACTCCTGGGCGCCGGACGGCCGCTGGCGCGCGCGCATCTCTGTGACGGCTGTTTGACATTTTTAACAAGTGTCTAAATACTGACATTTCCACTAATTATGTACGTACATTCAAAAAACATGTTTTAAATATTTTGAAACCTTAATTCATATTAAGATTTCCTTATTATTTCTTATTCTGATTTATCTTATTTAGAATCTCTTGTTTTTCTTAATTTTTTAAAACTTATAATATTTTTATTTTCATTAATTTCGCTAGATAATTTAAAGCATTTGTGTAAGGCAATTACTTTTTGTTTTAACTATGCATAACATTAGAATATCCTACTAATATTATAAATGTGAAAGTTTGTTTGGATGGATGGTTGTAACTCAATCACGCTTCAACCACTGGACGGATTGGGATGAAACTTGGCATACATATAGGTAAGGTCCTGGAATAGGCTATTTTTTTGTCCCGAAATTCCCGCGGGAATAACTATGACCGAGCTTAAACGAACTATAGCTAAGGAGTAAATCACAGTATTAATACTGAGATTAAGTAAAGGAGTCCCACGCCGATAAAAGAAATTAGGGCGGGCGAAGCCGCTGGCAAAGTCTAGTATAATTATAAATTAACTATTTTAATTGTAAAAAAAATTTGAGTAACACAACTAATATATAGGGCTGCCATCCGTCCGGGTTTCCCCGGATTTGTCCTAGTTTGGACGGGCGTCCGGGGAGCGTCCAGGCGGGGTTTTAATTGCAGTCCGAATCATGTATGCGAAGTTGATTTACAATTAGTTCTGAAACGGTTCTTAATTTGGTCTCTACTTCAAATTAAATTTTACCAAATTATCAATAATAATTATAATATAATAATTACCAAAGTAAATAATTTTGTGTTTCCATGGTTGCTGGCATCAGTAGCCGCGCTCATAAATAGTATGTTTTGTTAATGTATGGAAGGTATTTGGCTTGGGATTATGACTAAGAAATTTTACAATGATTGATCAGTAAATGTTAAAAAGAAATGATTAATTCGTTTGCATGAAGCCCGCTTCGAGGAGCCGCAAATCGTATCCTCTTAAAAATCCTGTAGCTATTGTTACAGCGTTAACTAGCGCCCCTAGAATGTTTCGCGATTGAGAGCGCAATACAGTCTGGAGAATTAAAGGACGTGTCTAATCTCAATGTGATGGTTGACTGTGTGATAAACGAGCGCGCCTTCAACTACTCGAATTTGGAAGCCAACCGGACTTGATGTTACAAAAAATGTAGATATTTTAAAAAAATATGCTTGGTTTCTCATGTTAGTTTTGTGTTTTTTTGATTCAAATGTTCATTTATGTCTTAACTTTTATAAAAGACTGTAACAGCTACTAGTTTCTTTAGTTAAGACGTCGTTTTGTTGAATTTGATTAAATTTAGTTAAACCTGGTTAATTTTTTCAGAAAGTTTTGTTGTATTATTAAAATATTGCAAAGTATAATTTTACTCTATATAAAAAAATAAAAACGAAAGAGATTTAATTTATTTGAATGGTACTGTGAATAAAATAGTAAATACGACTGATAACAAATAATTAAAGAAATAAAAATGCAAGACTGCTAAAATAGTTTTTTTTGTAAAAGTTATAAATAATACTTTCTATTTTCAGGATATAGAAAAAAAAAACCAATAAAAAATTTAATTTTATTTCACGAACTGGGTAATTGATAAATATTTATATTAATTGAAGGTTAAAAATTAGCTTAAAAGGCTCATACGTCCATTATTTTATAAAAATGAAGCTATTACTCACAAACCCCTTGCTATAAAGAGTAAAACACACTATTTTATCTGAAAGAAGTCCTAAATCTCATTTTTTTTTCAATTAGGGAGTATAATGTATTTTTAAACCAAGCTAAAAGTGAATAAAAAATATTCAAATGTCCATACCCAGAAGAGGAATGTTGTTATTTTTACTTTTTAAAACATAATTGTATCTAATCTCAATATGTTAATTAAACAATAAGTATAATACCAATAATCACTAAACTGTAATATTAAACATCAAAATTTATAAAAAGGTTGTAGGAAATGTAAGTTGGATTTTAATCATAGGTAAATATTACTTTATGTAAGCTATTAGATTGCAATATAAAGAAATAAACATAAACAACTGATAATAAATAATTAAAGAAATAAGAATGCAAGACTTCTAATAGTTCCTTGCTAAAAGTTATAAATAATATTTTCTATTTTTAGGATGTAACAATTTAGAATATAAATAAAACAACAATTAAATCTTTTATTTAATTTCACTAACTGGGTATTTGATAATTATTTATGTTAATTGAAGGTTAAAAATTAGCTAAAAAGGCACATTATTTTATAAAAATGAAGCTATTATACTCACGAACCCCTTGCTATAAAGAATAAAACACACTATTTAATCTGAAAGCAGCCCTAAAACAAATTTTTTTTTTTCAATTAGAGAGTATAATGCATTTTTTAATCCAAGCCAAAAGTGAATAAAATATATTCAAATGTCCGGGGTCAAGGCTCCAAAATCCGGTTTTTACGCTTCCGGTCCTGGGCGGCAGGTTTAAAAGATGGCAGCCCTACTCATATATTAACCTATGGATAGCTGTATGGGTTTTATAATGATTATTTCAATACTTAAACATTATTTATTAAGTTTGATTGTAATAACTGTTTGCTTTCCCAAATAAATAAAAAAAAAAAAATGTCAACAAACAATCTCTTTGTTTATGTTGTCCAACTATTTTCTTGGTAAATTAAAATTACTTTCTTTTGTATTTATTACGTTCAACCAGCCTTATAATAATGACTTATAAGGCATCTGCTAGCCAGGAAGAGTCCAAACTTCATCTGGCTTTGCAGGAACTTAAAAGATTATCACGCAAAAGTGTGATCAACTATACCTACAGTGAAAAGAACGATGACGAAAGAGAACTCTAAGAAATATTAAACAAAAATAATAGCCTCTGCAATTAATTGTCAGTGTTGCACGCTCAATATGATACTGTTCTAGAGGAGCGTAACCAATTTAAGAAACTTATAGAAAGGATTCACAGCTGTAGTGAGGAATACATATGTGGTAGCCCTGAACAAGATTTCATATCTTGAAGAGGAACTACGGGAGGCCCATCAACACATCTTACACCTCGAAGAGGCCACCAATACTTACACAGCATCAAACTCAAAATCTGTTTGACAAATTATGTAATAAGGCCCCAACTCTTGTTTCTGCTGCAACTAGCAATACCTCCACTATAGATCCTACAGATGATGACACCAATAACTCTTCTAAATCAGCGAAGCTTGCTAACTGCAGTAGAAACCAGATAAAAAAAAACATTAAAATCAGATCTATAAAAAAACTGAAAATATTGTCAAAACACATAAAATATTTACTAAAAATGTAAACTACTGCAAAGATGTAAGTTGCAAATAGAAAACAGTAGACTACAACATAAAACTGATAAAGATTTACTAGACTTGCAAATGAAAGAGTTAGATACATATCCTTGCAGAGTATGAACTGTCTCTGAGAGAGATGGAGGAGCACACACTGGTTATGAATGAGCTAATAGAATTGAGTTATTGTAATGCAGAGTGTTTTAAGTCATTACAACTCAATTACAGTATGTGTGATTTTAAACACTTCAGGAGTTCTCACTTAACTAGTGTTTCACAAAAATGTAATGAAAAAACAACCTTAGGTGTGAATTAAATTTAGTTTTGCATACTATGCCCAGCAATAACAATAACTTTTATGTCATAGATACTAACAGTATTTTTAAACGTAATTATATAAGGAGAGGACATAAATATTATCTCACACACCATTGTACCAGAGTGTTAGCGAAGTCACTATGTTTTTGTACTAATACCACAGCCAATAGTTTGGCTAAGCGATCTGCATTTATTGAACGGTGTAATTGAAATTTCAGTCAAGTATTTGGCTCAACAACCTGTTTCTATTGAGCAGTGCAATTATAATAGTGTCATTGACACTTCAGCCAAGCATTTGGCTAAACAGCTTGCATCTATTGAGAAGGGCATTACTTTGACTTATAATAATTTGAATTAAATTTTTATACAACAAACCACCACTGACCACTTTGGCAAATTATATAATACCAACATAAATAATTATAATATTAATCAATCTATGTCTTCTTAAGTCATACGGAAACAAAAAAATAAACATTGTCATACTAAAAATTATATTCCGTTAAACGTAGTGATCAGAATCAGAATATACAAGGAATGTTTTAGAAAGAACTAGAAATTGAATTGTTCATAAACTGCCAAAAGATTGACATTTTATGTATCATTGAAAACTGGCTATGCAGCCATCAGTTTATGTTCAATTTTACTAATCACCAGATGGGAAGATTGTTCAGCCAAGTAAATGCAATCCACTGTGTCTCTTTAATTTTTGTTAGTAAATGGCTGAAGTTTAAGGAACGTAAAGATATTGTGTGCCTCTCAGTTGAGCGAACTGCCAAGCTGTCCTATAAAGAAGTTAATCATCTCATTGTTGTGGTTGTATACAAGCCGCCTTGTGCAACTTATGATATTTTGAATAAGTTATGGAACAAGTGCTGAACAAAATCTACAATCGCAATAAAAAAAACATTATTTGTAGAGACTTCAACATAAATATTGTATAAAATAGCTCATCAAGCACCAGATTGCTTGTGTTTTTTCAGTCTTTTTATTTAAATAATTTTTTTTGTGAAATAACTAGAGTTGCTGTATCTAGTGCCACTTGCATCTACAGTTGCAATTATAAGCAATCTAAAGTCAGATCAGTGTGATCAATTAGTGGTTTTAGAAAGAAAAAACAGTATTACTAAAAAGGAAATTAAATTTATACCAATTACAACTGAACGGATTGAATCATTTAAATCTAGCTTATTGTATAAACTTCCAGAAATACTTTATAAGGGCAACCTAAATTATATGTACAATACTGGTCCTGACTCCACAGTCATTGGCAAGGTCATTGGCATTGTCTATGGTTTCACTATGCACTAATACCACTAAAAATAATATAAATTTTCGCAATGCTTTTATCTATAAATTAAAAATCTTATGTGCGTGGTTATTTGTCTAAATTACTGAATTCGCTGGGCGGCGCATATGCAATAATCCGTCTGTTTGCAAAATGGTGAACTCCACTTGCCTAATCACCATCGATACATCTCGTTGTTTTGATGGAGACGAAACACTGATGACTTTTTTTGAAAAATATATAAAAGAAAATTAATTCAAGAATAAAGTAAAGTATTCATAAATAAAATGTACTTAATACTATCACCGGCATAAAAAGCCGATAAAATGTATCTGCAGAAAACACAATCGATGAGATCCTTTATAAATTAATGTCAAAGGTTATGTATTGATTAATATTATATAATTCACTTCAATAGAATATAATAATTTCCTCATGAAGGGAGGATAACCATTGACTGTCGCGAATAAACAAACTTTCTATTACCTACTGCTCAAATGAGTTATATCATTATTTTAAAGGTTTTACATGTGGTGGAGGCACCGGGTATTTCAACATCTTGAATCTTTTGACGTGTAGGTGGTATAACACTACTTTCATATTTTAAAAATGATCTCATCATTTGTGATATTGCAGGACTTTGCTTGTGCTAGGACACGAAAGGGACAGTGTTCCATTCCTTCTTCCACTATCTGTTTCATCTCATATAATTAATTATGAATAAGCATCTCCCACGGATTTTTTTGCCTTAATGGCTTCTATACGATATTATGTGGTGGTTTGAAATCAGATACTAGATTTTGCCAGCGGGAACCATAAATACGGTTATCGGCGTGGAATTTCTTCGTTAACTCCTTAATTTTACTAATGAAGTTTGTTATAGCAAGCTATAGCTGTAACTATAGTTTGTTAAAGCTCGGTTGTAGTTACTCCCGCGGGAAGTTCTGATTTTATAAATAACTACTAACTAAATCGGTTTAGCGTCAAACAGACAGACAGAGTTACTTTCGCATTTATAATAATAACTAGTATGGATAATCAGGATTTTTTTTCAAATGTTCAGGTAATATTAACCTATTACTTCCTTGCTCTGCTATTCTACATCTAATTCGTTTAGTATAAGTTGTACTTGCAGGGCATCTAGAGCATTTTAAACCTAATTTTGCATAAGATTGCTGATTTTTTCTATGTCTAGCATGGTTTCACTTATACCACATAAAAATAATATTAATTTTCGCACTGATCTTGTCTAAATAGTTAAAATCGCTGATCATATTTAATTTTTGCAATGATTTTATCTACATAGTTAAAATCGCTATTTGTCTATATTAATGAATTCGCTGGGCGGTGCATATGTTATACTCCGTCTGTTCAGCAAAACGGTGACCTACAATTGCCTAATCGTCATCTATACAATTCGGTTTAGGGGACATTAATAAAAAAATCAATTTATTCTTACTATGTTAAATAGTTATAAATAATATGTACATAAAAGTTATCGCCCAAATCAGTTATTTCATTATCCAAGAGGTTTAACATGTGGTGGAGCCACCGGGTATTCCTACATTTTGAATCTTTTGTCGCACAGGTGGCATAAAACTACATTTATATATCTTAAAATTAAAATAATCTCTGCATTTGTGATATTGCAGGACTTTGCGTGTGCTAGCACACGAAAGAGATAGGGCTCCTACACCCACTATCTGTGTTATCTCATAGAATTGTTAATTAGCATCTCCCTTCGATGTTTTTTGCCTCAATGGCTTGAAAAGTTGTACATGATGTGGTGGTTTGCAATTTATTGGATATAATCAGGATTTTTTTCCAATGTTCAGGTCATATTAACTTAATTACTTCCTTGCCCTATTTTTCTACATCTAATACGCTTAGTATAAGTTGTGCATGCTGGATATCTAGAGTACTTTAAATATTATTATGTATAAGATTGCTGATTTTTATTATGTCTAGCATGATTTCGCTATGCACCAATCAATCAATATAAAAAAAATATTAATTTTCGCAATGCTTTTATCTATAAAGTTAAAATAGGTGTTTATATGTGCGGGGCTATTTGTCTTTATTAATGAATTAGCTTGGCAGCGCATATTTAATATTTTGTCTGTTTGCAAAACGGCAACCTCCACTTGTCTAATCGTCATGGATACATCTCAGGACATTTCCATCGTTTTTCCGTAGTTAAGGTCATAATACAACACCTCACTCACAGGTCCAAGCCTAAAAATAATTTTCAAAGTTGTAAGTGCTACGTGACCCAAATGGTGAGTCACTAACTTGTCACTAAATCTCGTCGTGACCCAACTTGTGGAGCACTGGACTGTGAATGGGTTAAGGAAGGATAACCATTTTCTATTGCAAATTAATAAACTTTCTATTATCGCACAAATGAGCTATTTCATTATTCAAGAGGTTTTACGTGGTTTTTTTATGTGGTGAAGGCGCCAGGTATTCACTACATTTAGAAGACTACTTTCATATCTCTTAATAATGATCACTTCATTTGTGATATTAAAGGCCTTCGCTTGTGCTAGCAAACAAAATAGGTAGAGTTCGATTCCTTCTCCTACTATTTGTAACATGTCACAGAATTTCTGATAAGAATCTTCTTTGGATGTTTTCGCCTTAATAGCTTCTACAATTTCATGATACGATGTGGTAGTTTTAAAATTAATTAGAAAAATTCAGGATTTTTTTTTAATGCTCAGGTAATATTAACCTAATTACTTACTTCCTTGCCCTTCTTTTCTACGTCTAATCAGCTGAGAATAAGTTGTGCTTGCAGGCGGTATCTAGAGGAAATAAAATATTATTTTGCAAAAGATTTTTTCTATGTTAGCATGATTTCGCTATGCCCTTATCCCAAACAAAAATAATATCAATTTTCGCAATGCTTTTATCTTTATTGTTAAAATCGCTATTAATATGTGCGGGGCTATTTATCTATATTAATGAGTTCGTTGGGAGGCGCACATGCAATATTCCGTCTTTTTGCCAATACATCATCGATATATCTCGGGTTAGGGAACATTAAAATATTTAATAGAAAATTAGGACAAGAATAAAAAGAATAAAGCTTCTGATTTTTAATCACTATTTACTTTGTTAAGTACATATAAATAATATGTACTTAATTTTATCACCAGGATAAAAAGGCGATAATAAAATGTATCTCCTGAAAACACAATCAATGAGAACCTTTATATATTAATATCAAAAGTTATGTTATTGATATATCAATTTTCGCAATGCTTTTATCTTTATTTTTAAAATCGCTAATAATATGTGCGGGGCTATTTATCTATATTAATGAGTTCGCTGGGTGGCGCACATGCAATATTCCGTCTGTTTGCCAATACATCATCGGTATATCTCGGGTTAGGGGACATTAAAATATTTAATAGAAAATTAGGACAAGAATAAAAATAATACAGCTACTGATTTTTAATCACTATTTACTTTGTTAAGTACATATAAATAATATGTACTTAATTTTATCACCAGGATAAAAAGGCGATAGTAAAATGTATCTCCTGAAAACACAATCAATGAGAACTTTTATAAATTAATATCAAAAGTTATGTTATTGATTGATATATAATTTGCTTTATTAGAATATGATGGTAATTTCCTCTTAAGAGAGGATAACCATTGTTTGTTGCGAATGAACAAACTTTCTATTATCGCCCAAACAAGTTATTTCATTATTCAAGAGGATCCTGGAGGCCAAGTCGAGTAGGCTTTACAGTACCTAGCAAAATGTGTATGCCCTCCTAATAAAAGCCTGCTCACTTGATTTTCGTAATAAAAAAAGAAACAGTGGCACTCGGCGCCTGCCGCTATTGCATAGCATTATTTTTAATCGACTTCAAAAAAAGGAGGAGGTTCTCAATTCGACTGTATATATATTTTTTTTTTTAATGGGTGTTCAGGCATAACTTTTTTGTTTATGAACCGATTTACGTGATTTTTTTTTATTCGAAAGGATATACTTGCGAGTTGGTCCCATAAAATAAATGAAATTGATTCAGTACTTTAGTTTTTATAAAATTCCAAATAACTTTCCTTTGAAAAATGTCATCCAAATAACTTTCCATTGAAAAAAGCACTTACTTACTAAATGTAACTTGAATTAATATCAAAAAAAAAAAAATGCTGCATAAATAAAAAATAAATAAATAATTGCATAAGTTGATAAATAAAAACTTTTTAATAAAAACAACAACCGGCTTAAAACAGATTCTCTAAAAAGGAAAAATAATTACTTATTTCTAAAAAATCTGATCTGAATTACAGTTTGAAGTTGGTTTCATGCAAGTGAAGCGTGTTATTAACTGTTAGGTAAATTAAATAGAAACCAACTTCAAACTGTAATTCAGATCAGATTTTTTAGAAATAAGTAATTATTTTTACCTTTTTAGAGCATCTTTTTGGAGCCGGTTGTTTTTTTTATTAAAGTTTTTATTTATCAACTTATGCAATAATTTATTTATGCGGTTTTTTTTTTCTTTGATCTTAATGTAAGTTACATTTTTTGAGCGTGGTGATCGATAAGCAAACATTTTTTTTTGTTTTATTGAATAAATGAGAAGTTAATATCATTTAAAAAATTTTCGTTGGCGGCAGCGGGGTGGACGCAACAAAGTTGTACGCAAGTGCTCTAGACGAAGCGCTGCAGCCGACTGATGGAAGGCGGGACCGCGTAACGCCCAGTTCACGCGACGTTTTTTATGAAATGTATTTTTTGCTACAAAATAACACTCTTTCGCCATAAAATAAAACCATAATCGTCTAAAGTATTTATTATGGAACACGTAGAACAAATTTCATTGAAAAAAGTTAAATAACTACTAACAAATAAAACTGTTTTCCCCGTAGAAGTATCTCTCTAAAAATGAAGATTTAGAGGAAACTTTGCGATTTTATTGTATCGAGTCAAGTTTATTTAATCGTGTTTTGACTCTCATAACCTATTAATAAAACTCCTAAACTTATGATTTTCATCAAAAAAATATATAAAATTCAATTTTTTTTCACCTTAAAATGGATTCTCCGTACAGTCAAAACGTGGTTACGCATATGTCTAGTCGCACGCACACAAACACCGTGCCGTTGTTAGGTTTTTTTCGTTACGGAATTTCTTGATTCGGTCGCCGCGCTCAGAGCCCGCGATAAAAGCTATGCAATAGCTTAAAAATGATCTTAACGTGGGTATTGTAGAATTTATACCGAGGGGCTCTTTAGCAGAAATGTCTAAAACAACCCACAATATATTCTACTAACAATACAAAGCTTTCTAAAAATAGCTTAAATGAAATTGTTTTTCTATAAAAATAAGGGCATTTAAAATATTTAATGGGGGCGCTGGTTAGCTGTAATAAGCTACCAAGATATGACTACTGCAAAAACTCTTTGCTATATACATATACTAGGTGACCGGGCAGACGTTGTCCTGCAGGATACTGACTGCAGCGCCATCTGTCGGGCTGATTTATGAATCTAAACCATCCAGGGCGCCACCAAAATGCATACAAAAAAATCATTCAAATCGGTCCAGCCGTTTAGGAGGAGTACAGTGATATACACACGTACAGTAGAATTATATATATTATGTGACAAACAATTAAGTTTGCAATTTCATAACCTATTATTTCTTAGATCAGGTAAGGTAAGACAGTCAGTTTAGCAAGAAACACCCGGCCGAGGTCAAAAACACATGTTTTGAATAAATTTATGTATTTATTGTGTATAGGTTGAAAGTAATGCAAGATTGGTTTTTCATGCAAATTTCAAGGTACATACTTAAAAATATGCTTTTAGCGACAATGATAAATAGCACTGTATGATAACGCATTTTAAGCAACAAAATGGCTATAGTTATGGATATGTAGTGAACCGAGGATTTAATGGAAATCACCATAATAAAGTTAAATACGAAACTTTCAATTCGTAAATGAAATATAAACTTATACGTATTTAAAAAAAAAAATGTTTGCAAAAATCTCGAATATGTATTTGTAAAATCTTTGTATGAAAAATAAAATCACAGTGTAAATTTGAATTTAATCTGTGTTAAATTAAAATGGTAGACATAATTTTTTTAAAAAACGACGAGTAGAAACTTTACAAACTATTTTTATCGGTACAACCAGTTTAGTATATATTTACCGCCTTATATGTATAAACGTAAAGTACATTGTTTGGCACACAATAAAAGCTCAAGCGATTTAATTTCCTCGAGCGAAATACCTATTTAATCGGATTCAAAAAAAAGGACGTAATCTGTTTGACCCGCATGTTTGTATGTATGTATTTTAGTCTGCGATTATCTCACGTTTGCCTGAACAGACTATGATGCGGTTTTCAGAAAAGTATTTGTTCCACTCTGGAGAAGGTTTTGGTATGCAACAAATGGATACCCCGTGACGTCGTCCGCATGGATCCGTTATTAATTAAGCGACATATTAGTTCAACTGGACCGATTTTTGTTGATGCGGTTTATTTTGTCGAAAATATTTTAGTATACATACCAGCAAAAAAAACTATGTATGTAGTTACTTACATACACAACGATATTTTATAAACTAGTGAAGATAGCTTCATAAAACAAAAAGTAGGTACATATTAAAAATAGTTTTATTTTATTCATACTAGTTAAATAATAGTCAATGTTCTTTTGACTTCGCAGAGCTATCATGAGTTGTTTAGAAAATATTGTCGTCTATTTAAGTGACTAGTTATTACCCGACTTCAAAAAAGAAGGTGGTTCCCAATTCGTCGAAATATTTTTTATGTATGTTTCCCGATTGCTTGGAGACTCTTGACCGATTCGGAAAATTCTTTTTTGTTTGAAAGGTTATACTTCCCAGGTGATCCCATGGTCAAGGGGTCAGGATATATTACTCTTAAATTTTTTAAAGGCACACTTGAAGCGATTTGGGTATTTTTTAGTGAACAAGAAAATAAGCCAATAGAGTCAATTAAAAATTAAAAATTAAATCTTTTTATACTTATACTTACTTCTGCCCATAGTAACTTCAATAGGGTTATAGTCACGCCGGATACCCAGTGGCGAAATGTATAATTAGATCTTGGTTCGTTCACTACGCCGGTTCATATGAATGCTCACATACCTACATGCAAAAGCTAGTTGTTTTATATAAATTAAACCATTTTCTGACACTATTACTTACTTTTTTTTTGAAACTTGACATATTCTGCGTATTGCATCAAAATTAAGCTGACTACCTCAATTCTCACGGTGACAGCGATGTCACGTCTTCATCGAAACGAAAGTCAAGATAGCGTCTTCAAAGGAAGGTTATCTACCTTTAATTCGAAATTATCTCGCATGAAGTGAGAATTTGGTCTCAGCTTCTAAGCATGTGTGCCAAATTTCATAAGTGTATGTGTGTATGTATGTTTGTCCGCGCATAAAGCAAAAACTACGAGTCAGATTGCAAATATTATTTATAAGTCCAACGTAGTAGTCCTAGGTATAGTGACTAGGTAATAGTGCGAGCTTCATCAAAATCGGTTCAGTAGTTTTTGAGATAGAGACTTAAATTGGTATACCTCAAAAAAATAGTTGGCATTTTTACTATTTTTTAGATATAACTATTATTTTTCCCTTTTTAGTAATAAATAAGTAATTTATATAATAAACTAGCTGTCCCGGCGAACGTTGTTCCGCTGCCGTCCCTCTGTACCCGGCGAAAGTTGGTTTTTACCTATAGTGCCCGAGTCCGGCTCGCATTTGACATATCGAGATAAAAACTATCCTATCTTTTAAGTTGGATAAAATAACAGATATTTACGAAGTTTGATCAAAATCGGTTCAGTAGTTTAGGAGTCCATTGAGGACAAACATTGTGACACGAGATTTATATATATTAAGATAAAAAAAATTAAAAATTAAAAATAGTTTTGAAGTCGGTTTTTTTTTATTTTTATTTACTTTTTTTAACATGCAAATAACATTTAACGAATACTGCATATTCAAGTCTATATGACAGGACAAAAAAAAAAGGTTTAGCTTTTTAAACAAAGACTTACAAGAGTCATAAGGTGCGGTACCAATGCATTTGCAATGTTTTAATACATTTTTCGCATAATAACGCTAGCCGCAAATTGCGAGAAATGTCCGATACAAAAATTGGCCTACCGTTCACTACGCACACTGGTCGGTTCGGCGATTCGGCGTCCAGTTGTGTTTAACCGCGCCGCCATGACACACGTCGTTTTATATCTACGCACGTACAACGAAATGGATGACACGTTACTTTAAGGTCAAATGAAGAAGAAAAAACGGTTTTGTAGGAAATGTCTAAGGTTTGCCGAAACTTTAAATGTCGCTGCAGTTTATAACACGTGCCACGCACATTGTTCTATAGCTGACGTCATGTTTGATGATCAAACGCGTTGACTTTCCGGGAGGCTACGAACCCGGTCGGCCTACGCTTGTGAAATAACTGTACGCTGTTAAAACGTGAACTTTATAACTTAAGTAAATTTTAGAAGAAGGCGAGATTAGATTTTCGAATTAAATTTGGGGTGGTAAAAAAACATCAGTTTTTTATAATCCAATATGGAGTTATTTTTCCATCGGAAAAAAAAATTAATTTCGTTAAACTAAAATCTAGTAGGTTTTTTAAGGTGCTGATATGAAAACTTTTACACAAATAAAAGCTTCTCGTGGGATAGTTGCCGCTCAACCATTATTTTGTAATGAGTAGCATCGGCGATTTTTAACCAATGTATGCCATAGCCCAAAAGCATACATGTAAAGGTGCGTTTTGTTCACTGCTTCAATGCGTTTAATGTCATAATCCAGCTAAGTTAAAAAGACATAAATTCTGTATGACACACTACAAATCTTGGCTCATTCTCTGTAGTTGGATTGTCGACATTAAGCGCATAAAGTACATTATGTCGGTCAACAAAACGCCACTTAAATATTGAGTAGCTTTGAGAAGTACAGAAACAGCGTCTAAAAGTGCAACATATGTGTAGTACGTTCAAAACACAATGTCTGACAAAACCAACGAAATTTGTCCAGTAAAAACTTTAGCCGCAGCAATAAGAATCGAATCTACCTTGTATGGTCTTATTACCAATTCAAAGCAAGATAGATACCTTTTCGTAACATTACATTTGTCGCCACCAAGGCCATATTGGGAATTCTGTAACAATTTTTAAAGCAAATTCACGAAAGAGTTAAGTTTTTGTGCAAAATAGTGAAATTTTAGCATTAGCAATATATATACTTCTTCCACACCCTTGTTCTTACAACTTCTTCTTAACCAAACCGCTTGATTCGTAGTTACTAACACTAAAAAACCTATGGACGTGTGTATTGTATGTATACACATCGTGCGATGCATGCAATATGTGCGGTGTTCCGTACGTTCTTTGCAAGCAGTCGAAGGATTGTCACAGAGGGACGGCGGAGAGAGGCCATATTGCATAAAGTACTATAACATGTCTAATAATGTGCTTTTGTCTTGTGCATTTTTTTAACCGCATGAAAAAATATCTGTTGCAAGACTCATACTTTTCTATGCGTACCCAGATTGAAATATACCTTTTCTTTGGAGTACCAAAAAATTTCAAAAATTTACTTTCATGATTTGAAAAAAAATATGCACAAATATTGTACCGAAATCCGCTTCATCCAAGGTTTACAGAGCAGACATTTTGTCTTAAAAACCATTTTAACGCCGTTCCTATTCACAGAAATTCTTATGTTGCTATTATAAGACGAAATGAAAGCTACAGCCAAATTCTACTAAAAATAATTATTTAATATTTATTTACCAACTTGATTCTGATTAAGACACCGTAAACAACTTGTTCAAGCAAATGATTAATTTTTAAACAACTTTAACAGAATAATCAGTTCATATGACCTCTACGAAGATCTCGATATATCTTAGTCATAATTAAAAAAAATGTTTTCTACATTAGCAAATGAGTTCACGGCCAGTCAGATGCTAACCAGAAGCTTTACTAGCGCGTTAACAACCCTTAAAAAATCTAATCACTGCTTTCTTGAGAAAGGGATCTTACTTCTTAATCTACAGAATAGTTAATGTTTTAGCGGGGTTAAGCTGCCTATGGGAATGGACCAGAGAATAAGATCAGCATTTAAGGGTCGGCAACGCGCGAGTGATGCCCCTGGTATTGCAAGCGTCCATAGGCTACGGTGACTGCTTACCATCAGACGGACCGTAGGCTTGTTTGCCACTTTAGTGGTATAAAAAAAAATTCAATGTGCAAAAAGGGATATCTAGACTTCTTATTAAAATAGTTTCTGGTTTTTTTTTCTTTTTATACTGTGAAACTGCCAGAAAGGGTTGTGTGTAATATTGTCACGGCTCAAGCAGCCTACCCCATCAAAAACAATTTTGTGAGGTTGTTTTCATTCTCTCGAAATATCCTTGTCGAAGCACATAATTTCAGGAACAGAGAATCGAGGATGCGCATTTTTCCATAGGTCGCTAAACTCCGCCAATTATTCCCAACCTAGTCCTAATTTGTAGTAGATTGACTCAACTAATATTGACTTTTGTGCAGCCAATTGCATAAGAAGCTCGTGGTCCAATTTTATGAATATTTACGAAATTAAGCAGCGTCGGGCGTAGACTGACCACCCGAATGGATAAACGCCTTTAGTGGCAAATTTTTCTGAGCTCGAAGAGCACGTTAAACAGTTAGTCTTGGTTGTTGTCATACGGCAGCATTAGGCCAAGTCAAAAGCCTTTTGGGTGGCTTGACACTTACGCCACCGTCTATGTCCGTCTAGCGTTGTGACCTATGGTCTAAGCACCCTTGTATGAGTAGAGGCCTGTGCCCCTGCAAGAAGGCGTATACCGGCAGAGTCAAGAATGCATATACGTCAAAATGTTGCAAGTTGTCTAAAAGGGCCGCAAGCTCCGCCACCACACGATTCTGCATCGAATTGGATCACTTCCAACTTATTTATTACGAATATTAAAGATATGAACTGAACGCTTATATCGAACCGATTCAGTTCAATTTCAAGAGTTGTGCAACTGAAAAACAAAATAACCGTAATAAATACACCGCAACGTTTGCGCGTGTGTTCCGTAATTATTATTTTAAAAATATTAGTAGATACCACTTTAATAGTATTATTTAGTCAATCAATTCTATGGCTAATACTTACACGTGTGGTGTCTAGTGGTCCCTGTACCAAAATAAGCCCATTATGGGAGACTACTATTTGTCACATACTATTTTTTAAAGCTGTTTTCCTCAGTAAGACTTGTATTTTTACTCCCACAAACACTTAGGTTGTGGGATGAGTTCCGTTCCGGGGTTTTCTTTAGGGGAATAAAGTATAGAGTTCTTCAAGAAGTGGTAAGATTTTTAAAGGGGTAGCAAAGCGCGAGATATGCCCCCAGTGGTGCAAGAGTCTTTGGCTTATGGTAACGGCCTAACACCAGGCAGGCCGTAAACTTGTTTGCCATCTGGTAAGTAGTATAAAAAAAAAACACGGATAAATTCAAATTTACTTAAAATGGGGGGAATCTTAAAGCATAGGGCGCAAGATACTTTTCTTCCCATCTATTCAAAAAACGTTGATTGATTTATATTATGCGGAACCAAAGTGCTTATGAAATTTGATCGAGTTCTACTAAAAAAAATGCAGTAATATGGGGACGTCCCCATAATATTGAGGCTAGTTGGGGTAGCTCTCTGGCCCGCACCGTCGAACCACTGTCAGTATCTAATCCTTACCACTCCTCACTCTGTGATAGTTGTGTGTTTTTATCATACACTTCGAGTTTTGTTATCTGTCTCTGTCTGTCACACTTCTGTGACCTTTTCTTTTTACAGCTGGCTAGGAAATGCGCTGTCCATGGACTTTGCAATAGGCTCACGAAATTGGCTACAATTTAAAAAGAGACAAAGTTAACCTGTTATATCTTTTTATCAAAAGAGACACACACGTTCTCTTCGTCTCTGTCATACTTTTGCGACTATTTTTTTCACAGCTGGCTAGAAAATCCTTTCTATGTCTTTCGTCTATGGAGTCTATGGTTTCTATTACATAAAATAAAAGAAAACATGCGAACTGCGTCAATTAATGTTATATTAATTAAATATAATTGTTATCTATTTAATTTTACTTTGTACAATAATATACCATTTTATCAAAATATGTTGCTTTTCGTTTTCTCATATATGAAAAGCAGAGTGTATCACTCAGTCAAGGAAATATTTTAGCTTGGGCAAGGTATTGAATCCTGAGCGTAGTCTACTCTGGACTTCTTCGCTACCTTCAGGATTCAAGATTGCGCCCTAGCTGTAAAAATATTATTTTGCTGCCTTGTTACATACAATCTACTATTTATTTGAAAAGCTTTTTTATAATCCGGACATAAAGGATGTGTCAATAAGAGTGCACTTTTATAAAAAAATGATTTTTTTGGTACAAGAAATAAATATTTTTTAAGTTATATATAACCATTCTCATATTTAATAGCTGTCGCTTATGATTTATGATTGTGATCCATTAAAAAAATGGGAAAAATTACGCTAAAGCCGCTCGCAAACGTCACAGAATTTTCGTTACAGGAACGTGATAACGGAGAAGGACGGCGGCGCCATGAAACAATTGATTTATCGCAACAACTATTTTCATTCCAAATCATCTCACGAAATTGTGACGTTGACTGGCCACCAAGGTCATTTAGTATTTACTGGATATTAATAACAAATTTATACTTTTTGATGGCTCCGTAGCTCTGTTGCTAGTAGTGCTCCCTGCGAATCTAAGGGGTGCGGGTTCGTTCGCCGCACAGAACAAACCTTCATATGATGAACATTACTGTTTGTCTTGAGTCTGGCTGATTTCTATGTATAAAATGTGCTTATGTATTTGCAAAAAAAAGGTAGGTACCAATTTAAGAAGTATTTGTGTCCGTTATCTGGCTAAAGACGACAAAATTATCCTTTAATTAAGCATTCCGTTTTCTCCTTCAAATATACTGAACCCTCAAGACCCATAAACAAAAAACACTTTAAAATATCAATTATAAGAATTATTCATTTTGTTCTAGATTTCACAAGAATTAATTATGTTGCCGCTGCAGCTCAAGGAATAATACGCGTTAATAATATTTATAACGTGGTTGGTGGTATTGGCAAAGTGAATGGCGAGACAGATAGGAAATAAGTAACCAAGTTGAATTTTTGCTTTTTTATTATAGGGGTTTGAATATGAGTTTAGAGATAATACTGTTAATGAAAGCACTATGAATTATTGGTTTAACTAAATTAATTTTTCATTACGAAACGTATTGCCGTTTAACCCCTTTTTATTTGTATTTCAATTTTGATTGTGAACAACGAATTTTCAGACTTCTACTAAATAGTACCAAAGTTGATGCACAAATACAGGGCATTTGCTATGTAGTTTCGTTAGTTCTGTAATCATCACAATTTCACAATAGAATTTGTATATAAATACAAATTAATGTCTGACTTGCGACTCGTTTTTTTGATTTAAATATACTAAAATGCCTTTGTCTTTGCTTCAGAAGATCACGAGGTAAACTCAAGACAAATATCTAAGTTTTCTGGAGTTGATCGATACTGGTAGATATATATTTATGTCAATAAAACGAGAAACAAGCAACGTAGATAACATAATTATCTTCGTACCAGACAATTTTCACTGATAACGATGTATCACAAGCTTAGATAAAAATTGTTTATTTTAGCATAAGAGGGCCTTTTCACAAGTTTTGGCTTCAGCTTTTCAATGCATAAGAATTTTTAAGGAGAATAATGTTTAAAATAGAAAGATCTTGGAAGACAGATTTTTTTTATACCACTAAGGTGGCAACCAA
Source organism: Apoda limacodes (assembly GCA_946406115.1). NCBI lineage: Eukaryota > Metazoa > Arthropoda > Insecta > Lepidoptera > Limacodidae > Apoda > Apoda limacodes. Next base: position 49,845,605 of record OX291540.1, read on the forward strand.
GCACACGGTCCACCTGATGGTAAGCGGTGACCGTGACGCGTTGCCTTTACCCTTTAAAAATTACCTTGCTGACCATAGGATTTCGATCTTCGTAAGTAACTATTCTGAGAACCTTAAATTTTAGTAAGAAAATAAAATCACCGAACCCCAAGTTTTTCTTGCGCAATTGCTTAAAACATTATATTCTATGATTGCATATTATCTCAAATACTGTAAAAACACAGACAGACAAACGGACAAATAGACCTCGAGGTGATTACTTTAGTGTTTAATTTTGTGGAACGGAACATCCGAGAACACACACTGATGTGCATGTCAAAAATAGCAACAAATACTGCCAGTTTCAATAAGAACAACAGAAATAATGAGTGTCAATTCTGCGCGAGACAGTTTATCTTTGCCTACACAACCACGCCACCAGCCACGTGACCGCCACACGCTGACTCATTGTCAAATCGTTTGCCGATAAAAGCATTATGTCAGCTGCAGTTTACTTCCACTATAGACTTTGTAATATTATATTAGAACGTATATAATACGAAATGGGGACACATGTAACATACTGAGGATTTTTTGGCGCAACTCTCATTGTATGACACCCCATTTGGATATTAGGTGCATTTAATAATAAAATAATGAAATAACACAGGGAAAATAGACCCTATTTATTTAGTAATGTAATGCGAAATTTCAAATCTTATAGGTGTATTTAATGTTTTAAAGTTACTTTCTCTAGATACACAGGATGAAAAAAACACCGTGTTTGGAGGGAAAATAGCCTCAATATTGATGTTAGAATGTTTATTTAAAGGTAAAAGCTCTTTATTTTCTAACAAGTAAAATTGCATTCTAAGATTTTTGATTAAACTTCTGATAGGTACTATGTTATTTAGAAGAAATATATGCTTGCCCTAATTACTATAGTGTAACCTAAGGTACTTTTTCTCTAATCACGGGTTTTTTTTACCCTAATACTTAGTTTAAACCCGAATATTTACCAGTCTATTTTTATACAGAACACTAAAAACGAATACACTTTTTAAATAGAAAAAAAAACCGTATACAAAACTGGTTCAGATTTAATGTTGTAAAAGAGAAAACGTCGCATAGTGCATGTTACGCATTCCGATTTGACATTTTAGTTCCGGTTAGTACCATAACGGCAAGGAAAACATGGTTATTAACAATAATAACGAAAACGAAACAAAATTATAATAACCAATGACTCATTACTTTATTTAGTTAGGTAGGTATTTTTAATTTCAATAGGTAAAGGTGACATTTAGAACTATTAACATTATACATAGACAAAGTTTAAAAATACCTTAAAAATTAAAACATTAACAGCTCATCATTTCATATGGAACACAGTTTTAATAGTGTATCACTTATACTATTTTTTCGTCGTGTTTTTTTTTTAGTTTATATTATCAGTATAACGGCTTTTATTTACGGCACATTATTGACTCTCACAAAATTAAGCACTTTGAGTTATTTCACACACTCCCACTTTACGTAGTACTTCCTTTTTGTTTTAGGAATTTATTTTAGGTACCATGATTGTTATAACTAGTACTATCGCTCTCGGCGAACGTTGTTCCGCTGCCGTCCCTCTGTAACCCGGCGAACGTTGGTTTTTACCTAAAGTGCCCGAGTCCGACTCGCACTTGACAGATCGAGATAAAAACTATCCTATCTTTTAAGTTGGATCAAATTACATATACCTGACCCGGAGAACGTTGTTTCTCTTTTTTAAAACAACTGGCGCGCCTCCTATTTTGAAAGGATTGTACTAATTCAGAAACCCCAGCGTATGCTGGACCAATTTTTATTTCTCAAAATCCTTCCCCGGCGGTGTGCACACCCATTTACCATAATAGGTTTACCAGTAGTGCGCGGGTCAGACTCCCACTTGACCCTTTTTTATTTCATATAAACCTTGCACTAACAATAATAAACACAACTTAAATTATCCAATTCGGTGCAGTCGTTTATATATGTGTCGGCGGCCGATCGTAGAATCCGGCAGATCACGAAATTCCTAGGTAGATCTAAAAGTATGGAAACGAAAGGAACAGAAATCACACTGTATAAGTCATAGATGATAGGTTAGGTTCAGTTTCTCTTTTGTAAACGTAGATGCGGAGCGAGCGTTCCAGTCAAGCTTCATATAATAATCTGTTCAGTTATATGATAATTTCTATTACATACTTTACGATCTGCCTAGGAATTTAGATATCTGCCGGATTTTTCGATCGGCCGCCGACATATATTTAACATAACGCCATCTATTGAATACTCACTCAATCCCGTTAACAGATATCGCCATCTGTTAGAATCGTTTGGAGCTAACAGATAATTGACATGTGGTGGTTATGCTATAAAGTTTAAAATTAAATTAAAAATTGTAGCTTATATGAAACGTTTGTATTTTTAACATAGCGCCATCTATTGAAGAATCGTTTGGAGCTAACAGATAATAAACAAATAATTTGCAATAAAATAATATTGCGATTATAAATTGAGATGTAAGCTATCCTATCTTTCAAGTTGGATCAAATTGCAAACGGTGTACAAATCAAATTTAAAATCGATTCAGTAGTTTAGCGAGTCCATCGCGGACAAACAACGTGACACGTAATTTTTATAAATATAGATGTATACCCATGCCAACAGTTTTCTAGTACTAAAAGTCACTGAGCTAAGCCGGGACAGACAGGCAGAATGACGGACATGGCAAAATTTAAAAGGTTCCTTATTTTTACTGTTGACTAGGGAACCCTAAAAATAGCAAATAAAGCGTGACGAATAAGTAAGGAAAGGCTATGTAAACTAAACTTATGTATTTGGTATGCTGTCGGTTGTAACGGTCACGCAAACGGCAAAAAATATGAAATATTATTGTGGTTGACAAATAATTAATTAGGTATTATTAATAATGACATTCAAGTTTTTTTTACATGAAATTTATTTTATTAGAAATAAAAACAAATTTACAATTGAAGCCTTGTAACTAGGTTTACAATACAATACAGTGAACTAGGTTCACTGTAGACTCACATCGAGGCCTTTTATAATTTATAAGAGCTCAATATTTTAATACACTAACACGTTCATCGTAATCAAATTATATTTAGGTAGATTTATTAATAATAATAATGACGATCGAGTCTGTGGTTAGTAAAAATAATAACTCGTTTTCAGGATGAAATTGATTCCTAGAAACCTTATCATTATAGCAGTTTCCTTCCCGAGTGTGTGATGGCAGATATACAAAACAACGTATTATACAGTAATAGCGTTCCTTAATATACATATATACCAACTCATGTATTGCAAAGATTGAGTGCAGGTTTGTATACACAAGTGCGACAATATCCGAAACTAGGTCATTGACACAAATAATATATAAAAAAAACTGGCCACGTGCGTTTAGCTGGTGTTAGGTAGGATGAGAATTATTGCAGAAAGCCCTATCCAATTCTACACCATATGATGGAATGCATAAAAAATTCATCAAAATCTTATTCAAAGACGGCGGAATTATAAAGCTGCGCGTTGCGTGCGCTCATACGTACAGACGGACGGGCATGATGATTATTTATATATGTTATAGAATTTATAAGGGTTCCACTTTTTGCCATTTCTCTACGGAACCCTAAAAACCGACTATGTTTGTCACGGCATACAGTGCAAAAGAAACATAATCCCTATACATATTTACAAATTTTTGTTTAAATAAATAGTCAAAACATAAATCTCCGGATTATTATTCCATGGTAAAAAAGTAGGTGCACAAAGTTATAACGTTTTATTTATTTATTTTTTCGTTAAGGGAAAAGTGGGCGACATTGAAACGTTACAACCGCGCAACCTTCGACTCGAGTGCGCATAGTAAATGTATAGGGGGAATATTTATTTGTTGTTTACTAAGCAGAAAGACTACGTCATTCGATGTTTCTAGAAGTTATTGATATAGAAAAATCTATATACATATATTTCTTACCATTCTATCATTGTGAACGTTTTTAAAATGCAATTCAATATAAACATACTATTAGAAATAAAACATAACAGTAATATTTATATTCATAAGTAAGTAAGTACCTATGTGTATTCGAAGTTTTTTAACTCGCATTAATTGATTATTAACATCATGTGACGCAATAAAAAGTAAAACCTGACTAGCCAAATATTCTCTAACCTAGCGCAATTTACCATTGTTGCACAAAATTGCACAATGAATATACAGTATATGACTGTATATTCAATTTCAAAATGCCAGTGAATTATTAAATAACTGGGCATTTCTCTCTAAACTGGGCAACTCCTTGTCTCAGGGCAAAATAACCTATAAAAAAGTTTAATCTATGTCACCAACACATACACCTGCATATCTGTACCAGGTATTCTTGGATTTTAATTGAAATATGATATAATCTCCATTGCGGTAACATTCTTAATTGACCATCCCAGATGGACCAGGTTCTACAGGGATGCTATCTGTTATTTCTAAATAATTTTTTGATACATCTTTGCCTCTAAATTATTTATTAATAAGTTTAAATCAATGAATTCTTTATTTGGATTATTGTATTCACTTCCCATCTCCGATTCAGAACTTGTATAAATTTCCTTTGTGTTCTAAGTTCTTTTATCATGATAATAGTTGACATAATCAAGGGAGCCCAGTATCTAATGGTTACAACTAAACATGACGTCACAAAAGCAACTTAAGGATTTCATTTTTAATTAAAACTTATCCTTTATGCCAAACGAACTTTTAAAGTTCCAGGAAATGATAAAGAGGTTTTTCCAATAAGTTTAATTTGTGCATTTGCATGGCAGTTTTCTTCCTATGTCTTGTGAAGTGTTCTGTTATGTTCTTTTTTTTATACCATTAAGGTGGCAAACAAGGTCGATCCGCCTGATGTTAAGCGGTCACCGTGGCCCATAGACGCTTGTAACACCAGGGGTATCACTCGCGCATTGTCGACCCTTCAAAAATCCAATAACTTCTTTCTTGAACCACCCCATACTGTAGTCTTTAGAGAAAACCTTAGCAGGGAGCTCATTCCAAAACCCAAGCGCGACCATTTCGGTTCTAGAGTGGGAGAATGAATTCCCTGCCGATAGCGAGCGGTGCGATGGTAGAAAGTGGCCATGGGCATCATTTCTAACAATTCCTCAGAACACATACCATTGTACAAGCGGTAGAACACACACAAGGAGACAAAGTCTCTCCTCAGACTTAAGGGTTTGATAAGGCAAGTGAGTTTGGGCTCGTCGACAATTCTCACAGCCCGTCGTCAAAAAGGCCAAGCTGGTATCCGGGTGTACCCGCCCAGATATGGCAGCAGTACTCCATATGGGGCCGAACTTGCGACTTGTAAAGCAACAACTTCTGCCACGACGTGAAGTATTGCCTCGCTCTGTTGAATACACCAAGTTTTTTGGACGCCAGCTTCACCTAGTCTTGCAAAATGATCTCGGAACTGAACATCGCTGGAGATCTCAACACCAAGGATCCAAATGCTCTTGGAGATGGAGAGGGGAGTGTTCTGGTATTGTGATACTACAGTGAATGGGGTTTTCTTAGTGATGAACGCGCAGACTTGTGTCTTTGTAGGGTTGAATTGGACCAAGTTTACGCATCCCCAGCCAGAAACCTTGGATGGTGTGGTCTCGATTTCAGACACAAGTTCTCCGTGGTTTTCCTCCACAACGGAACGAGGGATGTTTGCACAACCCCTGTAAAATAAGCGTCTCCAGTACTGTTATCTGCATAGCAATGCATGTTGTTGTTGTCCAACATGTCATTGATATGCAGTAGAAACAGCATAGGAGACAGCACAGAGCCTTGCGGGACATCAGCATTCATGTCCATGCTATCAGAGCAACTACTGTCAACTACGGTTCGTATGCGTCTGCTGGACAAAAAGCTAGCCACCCATTTGCACAAACCCTCGGGCACTCCGTAAGATGGCAACTTCGATAGAAGACCCCGGTGCCAGACCCGATCGAACGCCTTCGCTATGTCCAGGCTACATGCCAATGCCTCCCCCTGACTCTCAATGGCTAGTGCCCATCAGTGGGTGAGATACACTAGAAATTCACGTTCAAGTCGAGCGACCGTGGCGAAAGCCCTATTGACGGTCACTGACCAGATCGTGTTCTTCTAGGTATCTTAAAAGCTGTGTGATGATCACACGCTCCATCACTTTGGAGTGGAGAGAGGTAATAGCGATAGGCCTGTAATTCGATGGATCTGATCTATCGCCCTTTTTGGGCACCGGTAGCACATTCGCAGTCTTCCATGAAGACGGAAATTGCTTAGTGTGGTAGGAAGGCGCCAAGAGGCGCGTGAGTACAGGACATAACTCAGGAGCACACTGCTTAAGCACTACTGCTGGTATACCGTCTGGCTCACTCGACTTATGAACGTCTAGAGAAACCACCGCCCGGCGGACCTCCCGCTGTTTTATGGAGAGATGTCTAAAGCAACCATTTGTCAACCGTCAGCTGTACGTTTGCAAACAGCCCCCCACCCCATCAGGAGCCCTTTTCCCATGGCCAGCGTCACTATAACTATCCAAAATGGACAACATTTACAAAATACACTGTAAGACAAATTAAATGTAACTTTTTCATTATATAGGTATCTTTTTTGTTTCTTGTCTTTATTTTTTGTTTTGATTTTTTTTCCTGCACACATACGACTATTATCATCTTGCTCTAAAAACTTTAGTATCTTATTCTTTGTCTCTATAGAAATTTTGTCAGATCTCTCTGTACTATCTTACCTATCTAACCCTACCTAACCTATATCTTGGCCTTAAAAAAGGGTGATAATGTCATACAGAATAATAATAGGAACTAGCACAAACTAATGTATATACAAGCCATTCATTTTTTGCTTTATGACTGAAATAATTGTGATATTTAGTCATCTTACTGTTCGGCTGTCATTATCCTGTCAGAAGTACACCAGGAAAATGACCACAGGAAGATGACAAAATGACACGTTTTGTTTGAAATTGTTTAAATATTAAGAAATTAACTTAACTTTTATACATAACTGAGCGATGCCTTTATATGTCTAATCGAAAATAATAAATTTAAAATAATTAACTTACTTTTTCGAATAAAAACAGCTACACAGACAATATGACACTAATAATTTTCTTCCCAAGAAAGCAACACTTAATCACGGCGGTTCCGACGGCACAACCAAAATAGCGTCTTTTGTACCACTAATCATAACAAGCATCATAGCGTTTTCGTGTCTCCTGATTGGTCAAAGAGACTTACTCAAAACAGTAGCATTTTTCAAATTAACTTTTGACACACCAATGACTGTAAATATGGTCCCTTCAAGTCTAGGCAAAAAATTAAGTATATATTTAAGTTTTAATTTTATTTTTTCATATTTGAAGTAAGGATTACTGTTTTTTATAATTAAACATTGCAATAAATGAGCTAATTTATTTTAAAATTGTTTGTTTTCGGATAAGGTTATTTGTGAAACAGGATGAATCCCCTAACAGGAAATATGACTTTTTGCACTTCACTGATAGTAAATATGTTTTTAAAAATGTGGTAAATGAATGAAAGTGAAATGATGGACAGAAAAGACTGTTTTACTTTTAAACTAATACTTAAAAAAAAGAGAAAAAATAAAGTTTCGAAATAAAATGCGAGGAACTTCATACGCTGATTACCAAATAATGACCCATATATTTATAATGCTTAGCAACACTAAAGTTATTTGACAACAGATAGCGTTAAAAAAAAATCGGCCAAGTGCGAGTCGGACTCGCGCACGAAGGGTTCCGTACCATTATCTATAATTTTACAGATGTACCTACTTCATATAAGTAACTTTTAATAGAATTTGTACGAAAATTTCACTTTTCCAAGTACAAATTATAACTTGGTCGACTATTAATAGTTAGCCTGTAAAGTGTACTTACCCGTGATAGTTTTCCTTTTAAAATTATTATATGCACTATAACCGTATTTTTTTTACATTTCCAAATACTATACTTTCGCTGGTAGAGGGGGACACACTTGACTCTAACAAAAATTAGTACTTTAAAACTAAATGTTTCGCAAACGAACCCCTTAATCAAAAATGATCTTTGCATGTTTTTGGAATTCCTATCCAACGATACCCCACACGATGGGGTACACGAGAAAAAAATAATTAAATCCCCACTTCACGTGTAGCGGAGGTACCATAAAAAATTTTTTTTCAAAGATTTTATTCTACCACTTTGTCGGCTTGATCAATTTGTATAACTCTGCCAAATTGCAGCTTTATCGTATTAGTAGTTTTTGAACTAAGCCGCCGACAGACGGACGGACGGACATGGCGAAACTATAAGGGTTCCTTGTTGACTACTGAACCCTAAAAACGAGCAGTGATCGGTCTCCAGGTACTTTAGTAGCTGATATTAAAAAACCAATTCCCCCTTTTACCCCATTCCAATTCAAATAATAATAAATCCTTGCAATATATTACTCAAATGAGGCTGTTTATTTTTTAAACAAGGAAACTTTTGCAATAAACGAAACCTTGTTATCTCTCCAATTGTATAACAACATTTGAAATATTTTGTATTTGAATCTTTATGTGGAACTTGCTTTTCCCGCGACTTAGTCCGTATGGACCGTAAGCAACTACAAAAAAATTTCATCCCCTGTTTTACCTACCTAAAGGATGGTTTTCTAAAATCGGTGAAAAACGAAAATGACGAATTTCAATACAAATTTTCGACATTCAATATTATATGATCCTTTCTTACTGCTCGCCTACGTTATAACAGACAAGTCTCTAGACCGTGTATTTTGTGCTGTGCTATGAGTTGATATACCTGTCGGTTTATTGTTTTCAACTACATAATGTACGAATTATACTTTTGTTCCGTCTCTATTTAGTTTTCATTCTTCCTCACGTAGATTATATGCCAGAAATGCAATTTCTTACTACTAACGATCTGCATGTAAATGTATTAAAAATCAGTACACAATGTCATAAATTCATATTACACATTACAGAATATGGATTATTTATTTATTTTATATTAATCCTTTACTGTACAAAAATCATTACAAGAAATAATAATTCTGGACAAAAAGTACAAAGGGCGTACTTATCCCTGCCAGAGATTATTTTTTTTAGATTAGATAGTGAAGTGAAAATTTACAAAAAAAAGGTGGCAAGGGTTTGTACAACGATGTTTTATCTATATAACACTAAATAAATAACATATTAAAATTAATAACAATATAATTTTTACATAAACACATACATTGATGTACAAATAAAATAATTCTATAAATAATTTTTTTTTTTTTTTTTTTTTTTTTTTTTTTTTATACCACTAAGGTGGCAAACAAGCTTACGGCCCGCCTGATGGTAAGCGGTCACCGTAGCCTATGGACGCTTGCAACACCAGGGGTATCACTTGCGCGTTGCCGACCCTTCAGAAATCTAATAACTTCTTTCTTGAAGAACTCCATACTGTAGTCCTTGCAGAAAACCTTGGCAGGGAGCTCATTCCACAATTTAAGCGTTCGCGGGAGGAAGTTTCTCTGAAACCGCACTGTACGCGACCAATTAGGTTCTAAAGTGTGAGAATGAATTCCCTGCCGATGGCGAGCGGTGCGATGGTAGAAAGTAGCCGTGGGCATCATTTCGAACAATTCCTCAGAACACAACCCATTGTACAAGCGGTAGAACACACACAGTGAGGCAAAGTCTCTCCTCAGACTTAAGGGCTCGATACCGCAAGTGAGTTTGGAATCGTCGACAATTCTCACAGCCCGTCGTTGAACCGAGTCAAAAGGGCCAAGCTGGTATCCGGGTGCACCTGCCCAGAGATGGCAGCAGTACTCCATATGGGGCCTAACTTATTACCGTAATACTTATTTGTTACCATTAATAAATGACGTCACGAAACTTTTAGTTTTTTGTAAATGTAATTCAACGTTGTTATTGTTTTGCTGTCACGTTTTTTTCACTTTTCGCTATAAAAAGTCGATGCACTAGACAAGAGCATGATTTATAAAATATTTATTGTATCAATCCATCAGGAGATGCAACAAAATTTGTACAAAACCGCATTATTTAAATGATCTAGCCAGTATATTAGCCTTAAGATGAAATCAAAAAAGATTTTTCCCACACATTCTTCGGTGGGGTGCATATTTCCCTGCTGTTGATTTCATACATATAACATCCCATTTGTTTTCCAAAGGTGTAGGCAGAGACCAAAGATTGCCACTAACTACGATCCCTTCACTTCTTTTGCTCACGGTTTTGAGTACCCTTGACCTTGCCTTTTCTCAGTTTTTTTTTCACATTTGATAAACAAGATAATTTTTAATAATTCAATGGGATTTTATTGAAGAATATGTGTTTTGAAACTCTAGTAAACAGCACTGTATTAAAACAACATGTTTTGAGTAGAGGAATTTTTTTTTTGATATTCAGCGTAAATAATGCAGTTTGCATGAAAAAAAAATTAATCGGATTTACTTTAAGAGTGTTTAGTAGTGTAGCTGTACGTTTTTATAAAAAATGCAATTAAGGTTTTTTTACCTCTAAGCCCAAATCCAAGTTTTTGCTATTTTTGAAAATGTTTTACATATCACGGGAAACTAGGATTGCTTGTTTTAATTTTAAAGGATATTGTAAACCTTCCAATAACAAATTTTTGCATAGCACTGTCTGTATCGAAATTTTGAACTTTAATGTTTTTCTATTCTATACAGCTATTACTTGGGACTAATGCACTGGAGAGGTCACCGTACTTGCCTCCACTATCTCTTTGGTGTGCAATCTGCGGTATAAACTTAGTCATTAGCTGTACAAGCCGCATATGACCCGTGACGTCTCTACCAGTCAAAAATAATCATTATATGCAATAATTGTTTTTTGTTTCATTCATCTGTATCAGTTTGCTGAAGAACCACAAACTGTGGGCGGACGACGAGGTTAAAAGTGAGTGTAATTTACACGTACTTATTACGCACTACGATTACGACATAGCTATTGTATTACAATTAGCACAACTGTACGTAATAAACAAACGGAGTGCTAAAAGCTTACATCTTTTTGTACTGTGACAATAAACTAGGTGGTAAAGCTAAATAATGTGTTTCTTTCCTATCTTTAGTTGGTCCTTAAGAATCACTTACTGGAACTGGACCTTAAGCGACAGTTACCAGAAGGAAATCCCTTGAAAGAATATGGCAATTACCATACGATGATTGTAATACACCTTTTTTGTCACAATCCGCACTGGACCCCTGTACTATAACATAAGGTTGGATATACAACAGCTTGTGCATGTCGCATTTGCAGTTAAAAATTAGTAACGGTGAACTTATTTATTTATAAGTTATAATAATAAATAAATGTAATTTAGTTATACTTTTAGACTTAGACTCCATCATGCGTAAAATTTTAGACTAGTATTTTCTGAAAATATAAAATACTTAGTTTCTTTGGTACATCAATCTATCTCACAAGGCCTGTCGTGCGGTGATTTGCAGAGGAGAGCCGGCACGGGGCGCAGTATGCGGCACGTGGTAAAGTATGCTGACCCAAACGGGCAGACGTCGTTGACGATTGTGTCTGTTATTCGTATTTTTCACAGTAGGTTATTTAAAACTGAAGACGAAACGATATGATATAGTATATTGTTACATATACTTAAGTTGCTTAGAATGAATAAACATTAAAATTTTATAGTTTATCATTACTAAGCTGCTTATTTGTATTGTAATTTAATTTATTTACTTAGCAGGCTCCTGACAAGACGACTCGTGGATCAAAATACTGGGAACTTATAATAAAGTTAGAAGGCCAACACAAATTATTTGTTTACTTTTTAAAAGTTTTTTGTGTCGAGGTTTTTCATTTTAAAATAAAATAAAAATTTTTGTTCAGACTTTGTAAAATATTTATTAGCTCTCACGAAAATACTTTTTGGGATTAAGCACAAAATTGCAATACAAAATTTTGCTTAACGTAATCAACTCATTTTAATAGATTAGTTAAACTACAATTTCTTAAAAACATATTGCTAAACATTTAGTTAGTACAACAATGCACTATCTATGTATGTTTGATTCATAGACTGAGATAGTCCCACGACAAATGAAAAGTTTAATCTTTGCAATTTAGCAGACCAACAATAATAATTTTCATCACACCTTTTTAAAAAAAACGTTGTTTGGTTTCCCCAAAATAGATAGTCGCATTCTATTTGGCGAATTAATTAAAATTGATAAACTAAACACATGTATCAATCTGGCGTTGTTCTCACAAGGGCATTTGTACACTACTCACGCAAGACTAACGCAATTCACACTCTTGACATTTTATTGGATACACTCAAAAATATTTAATCATCTTTCAGTTGTTCACAACACACTAACTCTGCCAATATACAGACAGCAGGTTCAAGTAGTAATTAGTAGCAGAAACAACATTATTAATTCATTAACAATTAATTGCCTACACTTACAGTCAATGTTGTTAAATTTCTAACAAACATAAGTCTGTAAATTTAAACAACGTAACTTCGTTAAGAAAATAAATTGTGACCTGCTACGTTAATCAATTTCTAACTGTCAACGAAACAGTCTGGTCTGCTGCAGTAGCTAATTTACTAATAATAATAATAACGTTTATTCATTAATTCCATTACAGATTCAGTACATAGTTTTAGTCTTATACATATATGTAGTTTACAGGTAACAAAATGCATATTATTTAGTCTCTGGTATCCAATTTAGGATTTAACCTGTGTTTTAGGTGCCAGGGCTCTCGAACAAAAGACAATAACTTAAAGTTATTTTCATTACATTTTAACCAATATTTTTATTTAAATGTGATATAAGTGAGAAAAAAAGAAAAAAAAAAGTATTTAAAGGCACGGTATCTATGTCACAGTCTTGTCTGTTAAACTAATTTACATCAAATGTTTACATTAAACAACAGTCAAATTGGTTTAATTGTTCTGAATCTACTCATACAATCTATTTGATTCTCTATATAAACCTACTATAGTAAGCATATCTAGCAAATTAGAGTTAGCTATGTGATTTAACAGTTTGTTTGTAATTTGTAGCAGTGCAATGTAGTTACTGTCCTTAACGATTTTGGATTGTTTATGAGTAACGAATTAACGTCCGTTGTATTAGTAGAAAAACATTTATGAGTAACAAAGTTCCATACCAAAAAAACAGTACTCTGCTAGCCTCATATTTTTTGAGTGTAGGTAAATTACTTAAATAATAGTAAATGTTAAGTCAGTGTCAGTGCTCGTTAAATAAATTCACCGACAAATAGCTACAAAACTTCCCACCTTTTTGAGTGCAAGAGGGTTATGTGTTTGACATCCAAACTGCTTAGTGGATTGAACAATACCTCAAATACTCAACAATAAATATCATTGAATTGAGGTATAGTTGGAATTCTCGTAAAAGGACCAGTATCATACGAAAGGTAGTATTTATAAAAAAAAAATTTGTTCAGTGCCTTTATTTAGAAAAATGCAATTCAAGGGGGTTCTTTGATAAATTGTTAATAATAATAGGTATACCGAGAAAAGATCGAAAGTGTATAGTTGACCTCTCACTTGAACGCATAATAGACTTATCATGTGTAGAACTTAATAACTATATTATACTTTTTGTGTACGGTACAAATTATAATTCTTTTGAGCCTGTAATGGAACTAGCTTTTAAAACCAGCCAAGTGTGATACATTAATGATCTCCCATATAACGTAAAAAACCATGACATTGTCTTATTTGCTGATGACACCTCTTTGCTTTTTAAAGTTAAGAGACGACAGAAATATTACAATGAATTAAATAATGCCCTTTCTAAAATTGTAAATTCGTTTAACGCTAATAATTTGTTACTTAATGAAAAAAAAACCAAATGTGTTAAATTTACATTACCAAATGTTAGTCAGAGACAGACATGTATTAATATTAATGGCGAGCAATTAGAACTTGTTAATTCAACAGTCTTTCTTGGCATAACGCTGGACTCCAAACTTCAATGGGGTCCTCATATTCATAACCTAGCCAAAAACTTAGCTCTGCTGTGTATGCGATCAAGAAAATAAGACAATTGACCGATGTCGACACTGCAAAAATAGTATATTTTAGCTATTTCCATAGTTTAATGACATATGGTATCCTATTGTGGGGTAGCGCTGCTGATGTAAATACAATATTTTTGTTACAAAAAAGGGCAATTCGTGCTATTTATAAATTAGGATCTAGGATATCTCTGAGGGATAGGTTTAGGGAAGTAAAAATTTTAACTTTAGTGTCGCAGTACATATATGAAAATCTTTTATATGTACATAAAAATATCAATACTTTCAGCAAGAAAAGTGACGTTCACAAAGTAAATACTAGAAGTAGAAATAAGCTATTGGTGCATGATACACGTCAACACAAAATAAGTAACTCTTTTATGGGGCAATGTATACACTTTTACAACAAAGTTCCCAATAAAATTCAAAATCTATCAATAAGTAAATTTAAATCTTTTATCAAGCAGCTACTTTGTAAAAAAGCATACTACAATATTTCAGACTATGTAAATGATAAAAATCCTTGGGACTAATGATGCTCAATTACAGGATGCATAGGTAAACCAAATTAAAATGGAAATAACATAAAATTGTACGGCAAAAATTTTTTTTATATAAAACATTAATTGTATTTTTAGTTTGTTTGTATTATTGATAGTGTTTTTAAAAGAGTAACTATCGAGTTTCTTGCCGGATTCTTCTCGGTAGAAATCAACAACATAGTGAACCGGCGGGAAGGTGGGAGGGTTCAAAAAATAATATTTTATAACTTTGACGATTCAAAAGTGATTGTAAAATCCTTATTTGAATAAACCATTTTGACTTTGACTTTGATAGCTGTCAAACTTAAACCGGCTGTATCTCTGTAACTATCGATCGTAGACTAGTCACTTCCGAACAGAAGTGATCGACCTTATCAAGACCTTTATTTCAGATGACAGCTGTCAAATTAAAGAGCTACCTTTAAAACCACCGGTTAGTCCGGTTGACCGAACTTTCTTTAATTCGAACTTGTGTGAATTCTTTAGTTTTCTTAAAGCTAATATTAAGTCCATGCCATGAACATATAATAATTTGCATCATTGGTATTAATAATTCATGACATATGTCTATTTGAAAGTCATTCTTCACATGTACATGTATATATTATTTTCAAGTCGATAATTACTTATTGTGACAAAAATGTGTGATAAAAGAGACTTTAAAATAATTAAACGAGAACGAGGCAGAGTTTTACTCTTTTCTGGGTACCAATTCTATAAAAATTCTGTATACGCCACAAAAAGCAGCTACTGGCGTCGCAAAGACTATAAGACTAAAAATATACGTTGTAAAGGTTACGTTACATTAACAATAGTAAGTGTAACTTGCATATTTTTAACAGACTTCAAAAAAGGAGGAGGTTATCGATACGACGTGTGTGTTTTTTTATATGCTACACGATTACTCCAACAATTATGAGTTGATTTTGAAGCAAAGAAAGCACGCAGCGTTTTTAGGAGATTATTTTTCCTTTTTAGTGTATAAACTAGTTATGCCGTTCAGTTCGTCGATGGGAAATTTTGAAGTCTGTTTTATTTTTTTGTTAAAATTTTATATTCCTATTTTCATTTATGGTAGTATGCTGTAGACGAATATTTACAATGTACGAATATTAACAATGATAGATTGAATTATAATTATGTTTAAGGAAGAGGATAAAATCAATGAAACTGGTGATCATATTTGCAGTCCGGATCAATCCCAAAATGATATTGATATACTAATTAATGAAAGCATAGCGGAGGCTGCAGAAGGAAAGGAACCTGCACCCAGGGAATATCGCAAATGTTTGGCCATAAGTAATAAGGGCCTAGATTTAGCTTGTCCCATTCCAATCCCATAATTTTCGCAGAAAAAAATTACAATTTATCGATATTTTTTACAAATAACTAGTCTACGAACAATGGTTTTGAAGATACAACCCTTTCTTGTTTGACAGCTGTCATCCGAAATAAAGATCTTGATAAGGTCTATCACTTCTGTACAGAAGTGACTAGTCTACGATCGATAGTTACAGAGATACAGCCGGTTTTAGTTTGACAGCTACCATCCGAAATAAAGCTCTTCATGAGATCTATTACTTCTGTGAACAAACAACTGGTCTATGATCAATAGTTTCCCATATATGAGCCTTTGTAGTTTGACAGCTGTCATACGAAATGAAGATCTTGTAAGATCTATCACTTCTGTAAAAAACAACTGGTCAATGATAAATAGTTTCTGAGATATGGGCCTATTTAGTTTGACAGCTGTCGTTTGAAACAAAGTGCTTGCCGAAATCTATCATTTTTAAAAGTAAAATTTACAAAATAAGAGCCCGTGTGAGCAATTAAGGTTTTGCCTGCCCGTAATGACACTGTTTACGAGCAAGTGTGATAAAAAAATATATGGTTTTAACGATTAATACTAACTTTACCGCAAAAAAAAATATTTTTTTTACTTATGATTAAAAATTGACATTAATTTGTTTTTCGACACTCATTTGTTTTTTTTAACATAACGTTAATTTTCTTAACAAAATGTTTTTTTAATATAAAATAGTTTGTAAATATATTTTGTTTAAATTATTAAGTAACCGGACTGTTGCTACTAAAAAGGTATCAATAGTTCGGTTCTTCGTCACTTCCGAACTATTGCAACTTAAAAGTTTCAGTAGTTTGGTCAACCGGACTACTGCTACTAGAAGAAAAAATCACGTTCGCTGTATAGGAGTCTCCTTAAATATTTACGTTATTCTGTTTTTTAGTATTTGTTGTTATAGTGGCAACAGAAATACATCCTCTGTGAAAATCTTAACTATGTAACTATCACGCTTCATGATAATTATCACTACCAGCCTGGTGACAGATGGACGGACAGCAAAGTCTTAGTAATAGGGTCCCGTTTTACCCTTTGGGTACGGAACCCTAAAAATGAATGTCGTTCTGGAAAGTCAGTAACTTTTTGTGTTGACCTTCATTTTGATCTTTCCCCCAAGGAAGATTTCCCCAATCAGTGATAGATTAATTAACTTATTTAAAAGTTTCACTTACTTAAGTAAATTATTTGTTTCTTGAAGCAGCTAGAATTACATCAACTTCAGTCATATGTGTACATAAAAATTTTTGTAATGATGAAGTAAAGGATAAATCTATTAACTACTTACTAATAAATTACCTGAATACATCCAAAATAAAAAGACGTATTTAAAGTCCACAATCCGCGCTAGGTCTGCTTGACTATGGCTATGGCTCGAATCGCCCTTGCCCAAAGTAAAGGCGATTTGAGCCGTAGCCCGACCAGCAGGGCCGTATGAAGAAAGGGTGGTAATGGAAGAAGTGCTTGTTCACAAATGAACATAAAACTTAGGCCGACAGAACTTTAGTTAAATACATTATCTTATCAGCAAGAAGGCATAATTGAAGTGCCGACAACACACCTCATTTGTTTTCTACTATGTATAGGTAATGTACATACTTGTAACACGTATGAGCCGGCTAGTTATACTTCACAAATTCAAGTGTCAATATGACAATAATGCCTACAGACATAGGGCTAATAAAGCGTCTAGCTAACTCACGGAAGGTAGAAACGACTAGAATAATTATATAGAATGTAAGTTGAATTATGATGAAAGCAGTTACATATGATATGTAGTTATAGGTATTTTAAACACAAGCAAGTAAAAAGAAAACTCGATGTGGCCAAAATACTTAGAATGAGCCTCGACGGTAAGCTTATCATCTTACATACTAGAAACATACTTTACCAAATTTAAACTAAAAAAAAAACATACAACGAAATTGAGAAACTCCTCCTTTTTTGAAGTTTGTTAATAAACTTAAGTCTGACAAAACAAAGCGATACTAAGTCGTTCGGAAATCCTTGTCATCACACCAACTTTTAACACCATAAATACTAACCTCAAGCAGGGCTATACTGTTTGAAGTCACAAAATGAGTTTGTAGTTGCATTATTTTTATTTACCTATTATTATTTGCAAAGTTTAGTAGCAAGTTTGACCTCTGTACTGTAGAACTGTTGGTTACTCTTTGATATGAGACTGAGCAACTTTACTATGCTTAACTGATAAGAACGACCTTTATACGACACACCACTAAAGCAAATTACCCATAAATATTGTAAAAAGCGGAAAAGATTAACTAAAATATTTTGGTTTAAAAAAATGTAGTTGCAAAAGTATATAAAATGGGTCAAATGAGAGTTTCACCCTTATATACTTTTGATGTCGAATTAGAATGTCGCATTTGTTATTTGGGTGACAATATGCTACTCGAATTCCAATTTTTATACAATAATTTTATGTTAAACTAATTGTTACTGTATGCTTAAGTCAGTCGTCATGGTAAACATAAAAAAGGCAACAAGGGAAAAGATGCTATAGAAAAGCATCAAGTTGAAAAATTACACTTCTAAAGAATTAAAATGATCTGGTAAAAAATTCTGAATTAAAAGAGAAAGAAAAGCAAAAGTATTATAAAAAAGAGAAAGGAAGAAGAGAAGAAGAAAAACGAACACATTACGAGCATATCGCCAATATCTGGACCATATTACAAGTGCAAATTAAAATTATGAAGGAAGTGTATTCTAGCAAGTTTATTTAAAGTGAAATGATTATTTAGTATTTAAAAAAAAAAAAATTTTGCTGAATTTATTAGTATTCATTCATCATTAGTTAGTACTATTATTTTGTGTTATGAGCAAATGTATTATCTTTGTTTCATTTAAGTTTTATTCAGACACCTAAAATGTGAAAGATTTTTGAGCATTTTAATTGTTTATTACAATCTGCCAAACAGTAAGTGCTTTAGTTTTCATAATTGTTAATTGTTTAATATTTAAGAAAAAAAAAATAAGTCAGTTTTTTTGTAATAACTCATTTCACTTCAGTTGAACATGGATCAATGAATAAAGTTAATTATTCTACATTGAACTGAACTGAATCAGTAGTTATGGAGCAACACCGCTCAACAACATATGCCAGCCGCCATCTTTGTTACGTCATAATTTCCCCTCCACCACTTTGTAAGTCTACTACTGCACTTTTGGTATTCAGGAGAACATTCCTAACAAGTATATACCGGTAGTAGGTATGTCCACTATGGGTCCCACAAAAATCGTTATTTGAGCACTTATTAATAAATTGATTCCCGAACTACATAAGTAAAAAAGGATAATTACCTACAATTATTCATACCTACTTTAGCACTCCAACGCAAAGCAACAACACGATTAAGGATGGTTTCGATAAAAGAACGAGTAACTAGACGCAACCCGATGCCAGGCTTCAAGCACCGCTGCACTCGGTGTGAACAAACCCTTAAGGCCCTTTCTCCATTAAGTGACGACATCGCGACGAAAAGTCAGGAACATTGCGGCGATGCAAGTCTTTATGTAGATTAGCAATGTCGTATTGACTACAAACATCTTTTAAAAGAAACTATAGTTTAACAAAAACAAATGCATAAAATGTCAAAACAGTACAGCGGATTTGTACCTAACGTGTACTTCAGTGAAATTCCGTTATTTTTCTCAAAATTTGTAAGGTTTGAACGACACAAGGAATATCCACGCAATGCACGGAATTTATGCACTCTATGGACTCCGGTACATGAACACCACGCACTACGAAAAAAATGCCGCAAAGCTATTGTACCTATATTATATTGCCTATATCTCGCAATTAAATCGCAAATCGCAAAAATAATGCCTTCGCAATTCAGAAATTTCGTGGCCGGCCTAGAGATAGATCTAAAATTTTCCAAAGCGGTTCATAAATGACGGAGTTCTGAGGCAATAGATATTAAAAAGAAACATACAAACAAATTGAGAACCTCGTCCTTTTCTGAAATCAGTTAAAAAGGACGACATTTAACTAATTTTAGATTTAGATACTACAGGAAATTGCATTTTTTTTAAATTGCATTTTTTTTAAATTCCATTTTTTTTTGCAGTTTTTTGATAGACCTATTTCAAAATATGCAGTCATTATATATACCTCACACACATGTCCCTTTTCCGTCGGAGGTGTATGTGGCGTGCTAATTTCACATGAGGTCACTGCAATATTTTAAAAAAAACGACTGCAAATTGCGGCCTAGGCCTATCAAAGAACTACAAATTCCTGTTCTATATTTAAACCCTACACATGACCCATTTCCGTTGGAGATGTCTGTGGCCTTTTATTTTTTAATAAAAAAAAAAAATAGGACTAAATTTTGGAGAAGGCTTATCGAAGAACTACAAAAAAACTGCAAATTCATGTTCTATATACCTATAAACCACACACATGTCCCGTTTCCGTCGGAGGTGTGTGTGGCGTGCTAATTTACGTGAAGTTGTAGGCCACCGCTTTATCATTAATTAATATTATAAGAATGCAAATTTCGGAATAGGCCTATCCTACTGTAAAAAAACTGCAAATTCCTGTGCTATAGATAACACCCACAGATTTCCTGTATGAGTCAGACGTGTATGTGGCCTGCTAACTTCCTAACTTATTATATTCGATATATAAAAAAAATAACGACCGCTTATTTCGGAATAGGCCTATCGAAAACTGCAAATTCCTGTGCTATAGATAACACATACAGATGTCCAGTTAAAGTCGGACGTGTATGCCGCCTGCTAACTAATTATATTCAATATATATAAAAAAATAACGACTGCAAATTTCGGAATAGGCCTATCGAAGAACTGTAAAAACCTGCAAATTCCTGTGCTATAGATAACACCCACAGATGTCCTGTTTCAGTCGAACGTGTATGTGGCCTGCAATCTAATTATATTCAATATAAAAAAAATAACAACTGCAAATTTCAAAATAGGCCTATCGAAAAACTCCAAAAAAACTGCAATATCCTGTGCTATATATAACCCCTATACGTGACCCGTTTCCGTTGGAGGTGTATGTGGCATGCTAACTTCATGTGAAGTTAGCAGGTCACCGCTATATTTTAAAAAATATAACAACTGCAAATTTTAGAATTAAACTGCAATAAAACTGCAAATCCTGGTATTTGTTGCATTATCCTGTAGAGAAAGTGGCCTGCCAACTTCACAGAAGTTAGAAAAAAAGGGTCAAGTGCGAGTCGGACTCGCGCACTAAGGATAAAACAATTGTAATGAAATTTTGGTAATTTGTGCACACGCCGGGAAAGGTTTCAGAATAAGATAAAACTGGTCAAGTGTAAGTCGAACTTGCATACAAAGGGTAAACCGATTGTCATGAATATTGGTAAATTGTTGAGCACACGTTTGAGAAAGTTTCTGAATAAGTACAACCCATTCAGAATAGGTGGCACGCCAGTTAGTTTAAAAAAGCGAAACAACGTTAGCCGGGTCAGCTAGTATTGTAAGTAAAAATGAATCTCGGTTTCCCTAAGTCACGCCCTAAGTTTAACGACTGCACCAAATTGGATACTTCTTTTTTTTTGTTGTGTTGATAATGTCAATCCTAAAAATTTTGTACCTTTCCTTTTTTGGAATCTTAATGTTGAGGAATTAAAATGTTTTTTTTTTGTTAAAAATCCTTTACTCTTTTTTACGTAGTTGGTTAAAATAATGCACTTATATTACCTCAATGCGTTATAATTTCACTGCGTGTTATTTCTGAATACTGATTCGGAAGTTGAATGTCAAAATATTTGGCAATCTGTAACGTCTTTTATTACTCCTGCGTAAATTCATCTTATAAAATGCATCTTAGTATATATATTCATGCAAAGTAATTAAAATTTTGTCAAAATTAAATTTGGTTATTAACATTAAACTCTGGAATTTATTTATTGTATTTATGAATATGAATATGTATTGTACGTATTTATGAGTATGTATGCAATCCAATGTTGTTTATAGTTAGCAAGTTTTGTATTTTGTACATAGAATAAGCGTGCCAAAAAGTCAACAGTCATAATAAAAAAGAAACTGATCACCATCATCCCTCTCTGTTTTTTTCATATAAACTAACATTGGCAAATACCTGTGTTTACGACATGGACGAAAGCCACATGGAACGAAAAATCACCTGAGCAGTCATTAGAAGATTAGTAATGGTGGTTAGGAAAACTCTATAAACAGACTTTTGTCCAATATTAGACCCATATTGTCATGCTTTTTCATATTAAGTGTAAATGTGAACATGCTGCATTTGTAAACTCTTAGTGTAGTTCACATGGGATGTTAAAGCTGGAAAATATACTAAAAGCTGTATGATACTACTAGGCATATAAAACTATTAAATACTCTCCAGGCGAGTTTAGGCCAGTATTTTGTTGTTGCATGAAGTGGAGTGAGTTGTATGAAGGCTGCTAACAAACGAAAATATTAAAAGTACATTCATGTTTAAATAATTCTTTGAAATAAAACAGATATTTACATTTCAAATATCCCACATGAATCTTTTTATTTATACAAAACAAGCAGTCTCTTACAAAGCAAAAACCTGTAAAACATTAGCATATAACATGCAGGCAGACAATCCATCAAACACAATCCGCCACGTCATTCATTAGCCCTGTTAGAGTGACATCCTCTGACAACACTATTACGGTTATAAATCATGAAGGTAGAAGGAAGTGATGAGACGAGAGAAAGATTGATTGATATTTCTAGAACTTTCACAAGAAATTACTGTCTTTGTTACACTTGAAGATGTTTGCAGATTGAAGAGAACCACAAGGGGCTCCCTGCCCCGCATTAAGCGGTCGGTTGCCCTGTCTACACGCGTTAAGCGTATGTTTACGCATACGACAATTTCTACCAGTGTGTTAGAAATTTCAGTCCAAAAAAAAATAATCAACAGAACAAAGCCAAAAAAACCACACGTCTGGCTGATGAAAATCCCAACTACATCTTTGCTTTGGAAATACGTTTGTTACGGACGTCAAAGACCTAGTGAAGTCTTACATAGAAATAATTTTTCTTTGTTTAAGACTGCTTGAAAGTTAGTTTTAGAAGCAGAATTAAACTATTGTTATTTTATCGTCACTACCACATATCTGACATGATAATGGTTTTTATTTTAATAAGGTAGACCCACTACTTTGGAAGAAATCATTTTTTTGTGAATATAGCCTTTACTGAGCAATAAAAAATTTAAATCATCAATAAATCATTTTTTTTTATTACATTTTATTTACTATTTTTTTGTCGATTATTTTGATCATCATGCGAGCGAATCCTAATATTTCTAGATATTAAAACATTATAAACAAAATGTACCAGCCTCTCAGGGATGCTCAGCTGAAGCATTTTCTGCCTGAGTACCGGAAGTTGGACATTATCATAAGCTGATGCAATATCCAGGAACACACCAACAAGGCCCTCACTTTTAGAGAATGCAACCCGAATGTCAGTACACGGAACACTAAGGCTATCTATAGTTCCCTTTCCCTTGCGGAAAGCAAATTGACTATTAGCCAGAGTACCACTTGACTCCATGAGCCACTCTAAATGATTTTTTATTAAATGTTCCATTACTTTGCAAATACATGACGATAAAGCAATAGGCCTGTAGGAAGAAGCTTTAGAAGAATCCATACCTGGTTTAAGTAAAGGGATAATTATTTGTGTTTTCCAGTCATTTGGGATAATACCAGAAAGGAAAATATTATTAAGAATGTTTAAAAGAATTTGTTTACTATGACTACTAAGATGAATAATAAAAGAGTAAGGGATGCCATCTTCCCCAGGGGCAGAGTCTTTAAGGCCAGACGGGACACACTTCAATTCTGTCATTGTAAATGGTTTGTCAAACAACCCACCCAAAAAGATTTATACAGTGGGATTTCTGCCTCATTTTGTTTCATAGTTTACAATCTCACTAGATAGATTATAACCTAACGTTATTTACAATTTTACGGTGACATAAACATACAGACATAGAAATAATCTTTCTTCGTTTATGACTCCCTGAAGGTTAGAGTCTTGGAAGAAAATATAATATACATGCCATATCTATGGCTATATCAATACAAATAAATACTTTCATAGCAAAAATGCAGTCAAAAGATTAAACTTGATTAACCTAGTAGAGTGCTTACACGTAATGTAAGGGTTACAGGTTCTAGTCCTGGCTCAAGGTTAATCTATGGACTGCATCGTTGCTATCACAGTATTTATTAATATTGATATAGTCATAGGTATGGCATGTATATTATATTTTCTTCTAAGACTCTAACCTTCAGGGAGTCATAATCGAGGAAAGATTATTTCTATATATGTATGTTTATATTGTATTTCTTAATTCTATGAAGATTTTGTGTGGTTGTAAGATTGATATACTTAACCACTAGGAGTTGCATATTATCTATATACAGTGTGTCCCTGGATAAAGTGCAACCACAAAGGGGGTGAAACTTAATCAAAACGAAAAAAGTCAGGGACCATTCATTTCATTCATTTATTCTTTAATTCTACATTAATGCCCTTATGGTAAAAATAAATCTAATTTTAATTGTATCTGCACAGTGTAAACTCACTTTGAACACTGAACTCGAGTATGTGGATAGTGGAAGCTCCAAGTAGAAGCTAAAAGTTTGATAAGTAAGTAAAAACTGTCACAGAATATTTTACTATTGCGAATTCAAACCAGAATAAGTTTTTACATGATCAAAACTGCTGACATTGCTAGTCAAGATTTATTTTTTAACATTCCTGTACTATGACTATACTTAATTTCCAACATTACAAACCAGACTTATGAATGACGCACGTGTTTTGCCTCACCTCAATTGGAATGAGTCAGTATAATAGTTATTCAATATGTATGCTTTTTTATGATAACACAATCACATAACTTCACATAAACTCATCCTATAAAACCAATCTACCTTCTTCTTCTACTATTAACAACTTGATAGGAATGCTAAATTAATTAACTTCCTCATTAAATAAATAAATGAGATGAAAGGTGCTTCTAGTGGTGACCAGGACTGGAAGAGGCATAAGATGGTCTCCTTATAGTAAGGTGACTTAGCTGTTTGAATACAATTTTGTGGCAAGATTATTTTTGTGACACTAATGGGCACATATGAGGCACTAACAACTGCCTATGTCAAATGTATTTGTATGGTGCCAGCAATCTTCTTGCAGCATTGCAAAATTGCAGTGGATGATGTATACAAACTCAGCTTCAAAAAGTGGTCCAAATGACTAAATCTAATATAAACAACTAAAATGTTGACTCTCCTCTCTAAGGTGATGGAGCGTGTGGTGACTGGTGACCTAGTGTATCTCACAATATGATGGACATTAATTACTGAGAGTCAGGGGTAGAGATATTCGATATCCATGCATTGAAATCACTCAATGTCTGCAATACGGAAAAATCAAATTGGAGTGATGTATTTTGATAAAACAATAAATGATGATAATCAATTAATTTCATAAAAACTCAGTCATTACTCAGGACATTCATTCTGGAGTGTCCATAATTGTAGATGATTGTTATTTCTATTGCTTTGTTACCGAATGTTAGAAAAAGTACATGATTTTCAGAAAACATCGATGTTCCTTACTGATACATCGGAAGACATCGATGCTCTGTTCCGATATATTGCATCGAAAAAACTATTGATGTTTTTTGGAAGTGGACACCCCTAGTCAGTGGGAAGCATTGGCATGTAGCCTGGACATGTCAGGGTTTTTATAGCATTACCGGAAACTTTTTGATAGCTCGTTGTACAGAGAGTATTCTTGTAAATGATCTCAGAACTAAACATCACTAGAGATATCATCACCGAGGATCCCTGAGGGGTGTGTTCTGAAATTGTCCAACGTCAGTGAATGGGGTTTTCTTAGCAGTGAATTGTGTCCTTGCACTTTCCCTCCCCTGTTAGACCTTGGACAGAGTGGGCAGAACTGTCATCTCCATAGCAATGTATGTTGTGTGATTGTTGATGGACAACATGACATTGATATGCAGTAGATACAGCATAGGAGACAGTACAGAGACTTAAGGGAGACCAGTATTAATGTCTATGCTATCATAGCAACTGGACTGGATTGCGACATCTGGACCACTTTTTGAAGCTGACTTTGTGTACAGCATCCGTTGCAACTTTGCAATGCTGCAAGAAGATAGCTGGCACCATACAGGTACATTTGACATATGTGCCCATTAGTATCACAAAATTATCTTTAAGCAGGTAAGTCACCTGACCATCTTATGCCTCTTCCAGTCCTGGTCACCAGTAAAAGCACCTTTCTCCTCATTTATAAATTTAATGAGCGATTTAATTTAGCATTCCTAAAAAGAAGTTAATGTATAAGGTAGATTGGTTTAATAGGATGAGTTTATATGGAGCTATGTGATTGTGGTATATATTGAATAACTATTGTACTGACTCATTTCAATTAGCACACTATGCAAGTTAACAGAGGAAATATCGCATCTGCTCATAGTCCTGGGACTGATTGCGTAGTTTACTTAAAAAAAAGCAGTATTTCGCCACAGGGGAAAAGTCGCTGCTTTAAAAGTCCCAAGTTCAGCCCCACATGGAGTATTGCTGCCATCTCTTGGCGTGTGCACCTGGATACCAGATGGGCTGGGCGAAATGTTGACAATCCCAAACTCACAAGCGGTATCATACATAGTATTATATCTGCGGAGAGACTTTGCCTTCCAATGTGTGTCTCATTGCTTGTATAATACCCATAATACCCACAGATACTTTTCACAATTGCTCCGCTCAGCATTGGAAAGCAATTAATCACACCTCAGAACGAAAATGGTAACATATAGTGCAGTTTCATAGAAACTTCGTCCCAAAATGCTTATAATGTTGAATGAGCTCACTGCCAAGGTTTTCTTCAAGAAAGAAGTTATTAGATTTTTGAAGGGTCAGCAATGCGTGTGTGATTCCCCAGGTATTACAGTGACCACTTAAATATGTCCACTAGAGGCACTGTATTTATACTTTACAGCACGGCCGGCGAAGTGTCAGAAACGAACAATTTTGTCACTAATATTTTATTAATTAACTATCAAAAATTTCTTAATTAAACATGTCAAAAAGTAAGCGTCTCGGGGGGGGGCGAGTAGTACCGAGGTATAGCCTGCGTCCCCCTTGCCCCCTTTTCCGCCCTAAAATCCTGCGCCGCAATCCTAAATTTATCCCTGGTAATTATCAAATAATATTAGTTCAGTCTGTCCATATAAAAATTTATTCGCTGCGGCATACCGGCATCACCATGTTTGTAAACAAAAACCACATATTTCCACAAAATTTAATAGTAAAATTTCAAACACAGGACTATTAATTTGCTACTTCTCCTGCGATTACAATTCCTTGCTTTGTGCAGTTATTAGAGTAAGAGTTATTATTATAGATAGAATGATAAGTCCGCAGCACCAAGGAATATGGCGCGAAAATCTTTCAAGTTCTATATTGACAAAATAAAAGCATAAAATAATTGTGTAAAAAAATAAAGAACTTAATTGATAATAATTGTGATTACTAGTCCCAGGTCCAAAAAAAATATTTATTCGCCAAAAATTTACTCGACACGGTCTTAAATGCCTCTAGCGGTGAAAACATGAAACACACGTAATGGCCGACGCACAGTAGTTTTTATGACATACAATTAAATCCGTAAAATACTTACACATTCCTCCTCTTTTTCCATTCCAGAGGGCATTTGAGGAACCGCACGATTAATCGCCGAGTACTCCGGTAGATCCGGAAGCTCCTCGGCGAGGAATATAGGCATTGGTTTCGACGCATCCAAGGCCCTCGCCCTAAACGATAGCTTCGACATTTTGTTGACAGAACAAAACACGTTAGCGTCGACACACAAAAGCACTTATAAAACACTTAATAGCTCCTCTAGGAGGTCCAAAAGGACCGTAAACTGCACTATGCACTCTCTAATTCGTTTCCATGATTAATTTTTGCACGCACTCAGTCACAATTATTGAAAAACCGTAACGAAACATCACATATTGAGCGTACTTCACAGAAAGCCATCATGGCGGCTTTCCGTTTAGCGAACGACCATGACCAACTTCCACCTCGCACATACGACGTGCGCGGCAAGGAAACACGCGGAACTACTGCGTCAATTTGATAACTTTTCATATATAATAGGAAAAAAAAACATATTTTTTGCTACAAATGCTTCTATAATTTAATTTATAAATAATGTAAATAAATAATGTTTTAAAACATTGTTTTATAAAATTACTTTAAATTAAAAATATATATTATGACTGGAACCATAGTTTAATGACCATAGACATTTAGGCAACCGAAAGAATTCACGTTTCCTTTGCACGATCTCTTTTCTTTTACATAAGGCTGCGTTCGTTTAGGAATTAAATATTTACATGTTTGATATTTGTTACACATACGAATATTTTAATTTCCATTAGCGTACCACACGATTGTTGTATGTCTTTTAATAGAGGATTTAATTAAGAATTTAAAAAACTCTTAAACAAAAGTACCTAACTGTCAGGTTTTAAAATATCGTAGTTATGTCTTAGACCTTTGAAAACATCAAAGTTTGCTACATTTTTAATATGCCAAAATATATTCATACAAAATAGACATAAATATTACGGACCTCACCTACTTTATTTATCTGAGAATGTTTTTAAGCTATGGCGCTTTGTAAACAATATTTTTATATTTTTCAGCGGGTCAATTCCGTAAAAGATTGCTAACCTTTTTAGAAAGAAATTAGATATACATTGCGGTTTCGCGACAATCGATGAATTTAATACGTCATTTCAAATGCGCAATGTATATGTTATTTCTATGGATTTCAAACGAGAATTTTTAGCTGTCATTTTACGGAATCGAGCCGCGGGTCTTATACGCAAAACAAAACATTTACCTTTTTGATTCTAGGAGTTTCGGCCACGGTGTACTAGCTGTGGTCCTATGTGACCGTGAATATCTAGAGAACGAACTGGCACATGCGAATAGGACGCGCTGCACGAACATTATTATTCGCGACGCGCGTAATTCATAATACGCGTCGGCTCGCCCGCAGGACTCGCAGATCACAGCAGCACGCGTCTGGTTACCGCGCGTGCGAAAGGGATGAAGCTATATTCGAAAACTCCCTCGTCGAACTCACTCCACGACAGTGTTTTGTTTTAAACATGTGTGTTGTTTGTTTATGTTTATTATTTACTAAAATTTTGTACTTGTCGATCGACCGAAGGTAAAATACTGATTTTATTAGTGTCGCATCAATGAATCTATCACAGCTCATCGATCGCCTATCTAGGAACGTATTTTATCATAACTATCTTAGGCTTCTTAAGTTAATACATTTTTTTAAAAAATCAGTGTAATATACCTACGTGCAATCACTTACGTCTTCAATTAGTCGTTATTTAAGTCGGTATTTTGTTTATTACACGATGGTGTACATTGAATGTCATAAAAGTAAAACAGCCTTTTTTCCAGCTATTAATTCAATACAATGCAATGCAGCAGTTAAAAACGAATAAGCAGCCATAACCGTGCAGCAGATTGCACCTGCAGGTTGCGGTTTAGCTCGCTCGCAGGCTGACTGCGCCTCGCTTTTTTTGTAGCATGGCAAACCAAAACCTATGTCGTAGTGCCGTCTTGGATTTTACTCGCGCGGCTTTTGTTTTTGTTATTTCTCTTGATATCATCGAGCCGTGCGAGAGTCCGTGATTAAGTCCTCTAGTTACGCCCAAAAAAACAAAAAACAAAAGCCGCCTGAGATAAATCGAATGCGAGTGGACGATGCGCTCACCCGCAGTGATCGATATCATTACTCCGCTCGTAAATTGTAGTGTTCGAGAAATTGTTATGAGATCGTAGTACATTGCGTTGACTTAAAAATTTAATTTTCCCATGCAATGATCTCGTTTCCCGGTCGATTTATTTACTAAAAAAATTATTAGATATTAAATAGCAGAAGCCTTAGAAGTAGTTAAGCGAACTTTTCATGCTCCAGCAGCTAAGTACAAGGCAGGTCATCTCTTAACTGCTATATAGAATTTTAAATTTATCTTAAATTTTACTATTTGGGCGAATATTCCCCGTGAATATAGAAATTCAGAAAGAAGATATTATCCTTGCCCGTTCCGTCGCACTTATGGATGATCTGCTCAAAACTTTGCAAAAAATGTGACAAAATCCAATAGAATATTGGAAAAAAGTGGCTGGAGACGTTGCTGCAAAAAGTGGTGTTGACCCTGTGGGCAACTGTAAATAAATACAGTAGTCTTAAAACACATTAATTATTTCACAAGATAATATATTATTTGTATTATCAACAAAACATTTTTATTTTTTTAAACATTAATTGCTTTTAACATGTATGTCAAATCCTCCACTCAAATGAAATCATAGACAATCAATATCTACTTCCCGTAACACCTTCTTCTAATTTTTAAACTGTTTTGACTTTAATAAACTTTTAAAATTAGATTATTTTTTAAATTTTTCTTTTCAAAAAATTAAGTTACTACAATGTCTCTGAAACTGAACTGAACAGTCAACTTTCTGAAGGACAATATGTAATATCAATTCTATATCGAGGTCTGACTGAAACAACAATGCTCTTGCTTTTTTTATTAACTTTCGATTAAGGCGTTCAGCTTTGCCATTTAAGTGTTGGCTGTGAGGAATTGTGTAGTCTAATTTAATGCCTCTTCGCTGGCACCAAGTTATTTATTTTTTTCAATGTATTCGCCACCGGTGTCACACCTCACTTTTTTTACTTTCAAGTCTAATTCTCGTTCAGCTTCACTAATGTAATGTTTTATTATTTCAGGAACTTCAAATTTGTTCTTCATCAGATATACTTTTGTAAGTCATCTAAAACTGTCACCGTATATCTCATCCCTTCCCATGTTGTTTGTTCAACATAGCAGACATCTGTATGTAGTATTTTCAGGGGTTTTTGCTGCTCTGGTTCTTTCAGAATTAAATGGTTTTCTGGTTTGTTTTGCCATAATGCATACTTCACATAGATCATTTTCACATTTCTTTTCTTTTTCTGATGACATTCCATTAGCTAGCTTTGGTAGGTTTTTGATTGCTTCTTTTCCTTTAATATTCCAATTTTCTTCTGCACACATTGCCAAATTTTTTTCTTGGTTTAAATTTATTGTATATAAACCAGATTCGTTTTTCTTTTCCAACAGTGTAATGTCTTCTTTGCATATCTTGACGGTGTTCTTAGAGAATATTACAGAACCACCATTGTTCGTTATCTCATAAACTGATATTAGGTTTTGTGATAACTCAGGAACGTTAAGTATATTTTTCACTTCACAGAGATCTCCTTCGACATTCCCGAAACCTTTCGACTGTATTTTGGCATCACTTTTGGCAATGCTATCTGCATTTACGTTTTACTTACTTTAGTTACTTTACTTTTAAAATCTTTTATGGTTTCAATTTTTTTCGTCATGTATGCTGAGCATCCCGAATCCACAATGAACTTAAGTTGATAAGACGAGTTTGTATCCTCTTCAAAACTTAATAGGAATGCCACTTTTCCAGGTTTATTAAGTTTCTTGTTCTTAGAGTCTTTAAAAAATATTTTTTCTCTGGATGGTTATATTTTTTACAAATACCACACTGTTTTGATTTACAATATTTTGCTATATGCCCTTTCTTGTTGCATTTTAGGCATTGTATATCTGTATTTGCTTTGAATGCGATCGATGAAGTTGAAGGTTGGCAATTTTTTCTATTTTCTTCTAAGAGCAGACGGTTTTTTAAGTTGTTCAGTGTTCTTTCGCTTGAAGATTCGCACGCAGTAATGAAACTGCTATAGATCTCCGGAAGGGCTGACAGTATTTTTGAAATTATCCTGTATTCTTCAATTTTACTGCCTAGCTTAGATAGACGAAATGTTATGCTATCCATTTCGGAGAGAAACTCTGTCATGTTTTGTCCCTTATATTTATAGTTAAAAAAATCTTGCATCGCTTCGCGCTTCTTGCCCGTCATATATGTCACATAAAGTTTTGTACATTTATGCAACGGTTTCGCATGTAAGGATATATTGCAGATGCCTTTTGTCGATGGTGGAGATTATTAAAGCTTGCCCCTGTGGCTCGATTCCGTAAAATGACAGTTAACAATTCTCGCTTGAAATCCATAAAAATAAGATGTACATTGCGCATTTGACATTACGTATGAAATTCATCGATTGTCGCGAAACCGCAATGTATATCTTATTTCTTTCAAAAAGGTTAGCAATCTTTTTACGGAATCGACCCTCTAATTTCGAAATCGAGCATCTAATTTCTCATCGTAAATTTTCGTTTCATCTTTGTCACTTCCTTTAGTTACCTTCAACAGACCTTTTGCTCGTAGAAAAATTGTGAGCCCGAACTTCCAGCTACGATAATATTCGATTCCGGTTAGTTTTTCTACATGCTCATTTTCTTGTCGAGACATTTTTCAAACCTTTTTGTCTTTCACTATTTTTTTTACGAATTTTTAATGTTTTGGTTTTTTAATTATTCTGTGCCCATAACCTGTGGGCAACTGTAAATAAATACAGTCTTAAAACACAAAACACATTTATTATTTCACAAGATAATATAATATTTGTATTATCAACAAAACATATTTAATCAATTGTTTTTAACATGTATGTCAAATCCTTCCCTCAAATGAAATCATAGACAATCAATATCTACTTCCCGAAACAGACCCTATTTTGCAAAACAATTCCGAAACGTAAAAAACATTTCGATGAGATGTGTGAAGACGAATTACGAACACTCCAACCATGCTGAATTTGAATTTTGCTTTCCTTAATGGTACTAATATTTTGAAAATGTCAATTGAAGAACTGCAAAAGTATGGAGCAGATCTGGCTCGAAAATACGAGCGAGATTTAAGTGCCGTTGAATTCTGCCAACAACTCTTCGTTTTTAAAGAGAAGGCTCCGCTTTTATTTGGTGATATAGAAAAGGCTAACGGTTTCTATCTCTTGCAACAGATCTATGCGCATGATTTGCAGGATGATTTTCCTAATATTTGTATTGCCCTGCGAATTTACTCTACGCTTCCTACTTCAGTCGCAAGCTGTAAGCGAAGTTTTAGCAAATTAAAACTAATTAATAATTATTTGCGATCCTAGCGATAGAAAATCGAATTGCACACGAATTAAATTATGACTAAGCCATAGATTTATTTGCTGAACAAAAAGCTCGAAGAGTAAAATTGTCATTTCAATTTACAAATTCAATAATATATTTGTTTTTAATTTTTATTTTAAATCCTATCTTGTGCTGTGTATAAAATATATATCCTACTCGTTCATGTCTACATATCTGTAAATAAATAGGCTTAACACAGAAAGAACAGCGATGGATGCATTCTTTCCGAAAGGCCTATGTCCAAATGTCAATCAATAAGTAGACATCTGATAGCTGAAATTATAAAGATGATAAAGGCAAAAATAAATATAAGTGACCAAGGCGGTAGTTTTTAGTTTTTGCCCCGCCTAAAAAATTGAAGATCGGGGGCTGCTTCATACAAATTGAATCGCACTATGAACTTTTCTAAGCTAACATTTCATGAAAGCTATAAAACTTTTCGTATTTATCGCGGGTTTTGAGCGCGGCGACCAAATCAAGAAATTCCGTAACGAAAAAAACCTAACAACGGCAAACTTGACTGTACGGATAATTAATTTTAAGGCGAAAAAAAATTGAATTTTATATATTTTTTTGATTACAATCATAAGTTTAGGAGTTTTATTAGTAGGTTATGACAGTCGAAACACGATTAAATAAACTTGACTCGATACAATAAAATCGCAAAGTTTCCTCTAAATCTTCATTTTTAGAGAAAGTATCTCTCTACGGGGAAAACAGTTTAATTTGCTAGTTATTTAACTTTTTTCAATGAAATTGTGTTGTTCCATAATAAATACTTTATACGATTATGATTTTATTTTATTGCGAAAGAGTTATTTTGTAGCAAAAAAAAACTGGTGGCCTGTAAAGTCGGTATACGGGCGAAAGTTTTACGTGACAATGATTTTATGTCTGTCTCTCTCGCTCTTAGGCGGGCGCGTGCCTCTCACTCGCTCTCATTGTGAGCGCATAACGTGAGCGGAGCGTAACGCAGTTTCTTGAAGTGTCACCCGGCAAACCAATTTATAAGACGTTGTCACGTCAAAAAAATACATTTCATAAATAACGTCGCGTGGGCCGGCCATTACGCGGCTCTTGCCTTCCATCAGTCGGCCGCAGCACCTCGTCGAGAGCACCACCCTGCTGCCGCCAACGAAAATTTTTTAAACGACATTAACTTCTCATTTATTCAATAAAAGAAAAAAAAATGTTTCTGCAATAGCTTTACCGCGGCTCCGAGTGCCACTGTTCTTTTTTTTTTTAAAAAAAGAAATGCATGGACCGACATATGCATTGTAATTTACCTTCGTTATTTTATTGTAAGTCGTTGTGAGTTTATTGCAAGTCTGCGCGTTCACCGCTAAGAAACCCTCATTTCTGTGGTCCCGCAATTCTTAAACACTCCCCTTTCCATCTCCATGAGCATTGGGATCCTTGGTGTCAACATCACCAGCGATGTTCAGTTCTGAGCAAAGATGATTTATACGTCTAGATACCGTGTCCGAAACAACATCAAACGGATTGTTGCGAGCCATTTTCCCATCAATGCGTGTGTAAATCAGCTAATACGACTATCATTTTTGCATCTGTGTATAATTGCATAATTTTGGTAATACCAACCTTAAAGTGATTACCCCGAATTGGGGAGTTCTTACTTTTATTCGGTACTACAATTTATTTTCACCCCCTGTGGTGACACATTATTTTAAGATAGAACGTAAGCCTTTAATACGTAGGTAGCAATCTGTTGACCATGGCCATGTAATGCATGTTAAAACCTCAAAGTATGTTCCGAATATTATATACAGTAGTGCTAAAATATAGATGGGTGTACAAAATAAAATCCATCCTTCTGCCATGGCATACGTGCGCGCTTAATTCCCCGCCATGTGACAACAGCTGTGTGTTGTTGAAAAATTTTTTTTAGCATAGATTGCTATCGCATCACCGAGCCATTGAAATCGTTTTGTTCGCCAAATGTCAAGAAACAAAGTAGCTGTTCACTATATTTCAAGAACATCCACTGTTCTACCTCCTGAGCATGTGCAGCCAATGCGTTAAATGTGGACTGTAAGTATCGCCAAATTTAAAATAGAGCGCATTCATTTTTAGTCAACAGATAAATGGATTGCGCGCGTAAAGAGCATAGTGCACATTCAATGTGTAAATATTAGAATTACTAAATTTCTTTTGCGAAAACTGATATTGTTAAAGCAGCCCGCAGGTATCGGACACAATGCTATTGTTTAAATATTGTTAAACAATTTTCTTAAATAACATTTAATATGGATTCAGTATTCGCCTTACTAAACTTGGGATGGGAAATGAACGTACCTACCTGCAGACTTGGCAACACAGACAGAAAAAACATTTGTTGTTTGTTTTGCGAATAATTATTTTGAAAACTTTGTTTGTATTTTAAATATAACAAGCAGATTAGTGTAGTAATATAATATAAACCTTTTTTTCTTGTCAATAGATCGACATTTTTATTACTATACGCGGGAGCACAGTTCGCGTCGACGCACAGATAACGTATGATGTAGTGTGACGGCAAGTACCTGAAAATTAAGGTACTCGGATCGGCTCGTTTTGTGTGCCCGAACACGGTATCTAGACGTATAAGTTATCTTTGTGTAGAATTGTGAAAGAATTAAAGAAGATCAATGGCAATAACTCGTTTTAGTCTAGCAGTTATCATGCACATGAAAATGATTTTACTAATCACAATCTGGAATAAGGTATATTTATCATAGAAAAATATACAGATACAAGGATGAGTTTCTTACTGAAAAATTAACCCACAAAAATATATTCGTCAAATTTACACAAAAAACCAGTAACCTTTGGTTCTGAGATTATTTTCCAGACAAGGTGAAGCTGGCGTCCAAAAAACATGGAGTACTCAACTGAGCGAAGCAGTACTTCACGTCGGGGCAAAGGTTGCTGATTTACAAGCCGCAAGTTCAGCCCCACATGGAGTACTGCTGCCATCTCTGAGCGGGTGTACCCGGATACCAGCTTGGCCCTCCTGACTCGGTTTAACGACGAGTTGTGAGAATTGTCGACGATCCCAAACTCACTTGCCGTATCGAGCCCTAAAGTCTGAGGAGAGACTTTGTCTTCCTGTGTGTGTTCTACCGCTTCTACAATGGGATATGTTCTGAGGAATTGTTCGAAATGATGCCCACGGCTACTTTCTACTATCGCACCGCTTACCATCGGAAGTGAATTTATTCTCGCATTTTAGAACCGAAATGGCTTGGGTTGTGGAATGAGCTCCCTGCCAAGGTTTTCTCTACAGACTACAGTATGGGGTTCTTCAAGAAAGAAGTAATAAGGTTTTTGAAAGGTCGGCAACGCGCGAGTTATACCCCTGGTGTTGCAAGCGTCCATAGGCTACGGTGACCGCTTACCGTCAGGCGGACCGTAAGCTTGTTTGCCACCTTAGTGGTTTAAAATATGTATATTTAGAATAAATAAGTATATTTTAAATTGCGTGTTAGTCAAAACAACAACAAATGTAAGGTACCAATATTATTGATTTATCTACATCTGATATTAGAAGCCAACTCACCACTATGTCCGCCTACAAATTTCCAAATTGTCTAACAAATTTTCACCCCATATTTTGCCCCCTAGGGAAAGATTTTCCAAAAACAATGAAACACGAATATATATTTATATAGATTGATACACTTAAAAAATCCGTAGGTCGTAGATCACTTCTATACAATAATGTGTGAATTGGATTTTGACATGATATATTTAGTTAAAAGTTATAAACTTATAAATTATGGTTTTGTTTTTGTAAAAAAACTTTAAATGTGCTGATTAAATTAAGTAGAAAAAAAATCCAGGTTACTGGTTTTTTGTGTAAATTTGACGAATATATTTTTGTGGGTTAATTTTTCAGTAAGAAACTCATCCTTGTATCTGTATATTTTTCTATGATAAATATACCTTATTCCAGATTGTGATTAGTAAAATCATTTTCATGTGCATGATAACTGCTAGACTAAAACGAGTTATTGCCATTGATCTTCTTTAATTCTTTCACACTTCTACACAAAGATGACTTATACGTCTAGATACCGTGTTCATGCACACAAAACGAGCCGATCCGAGTACCTGAATTTTCAGGTACTTGCCGTCAACACTACATCATACGTAATCTGTGCGTCGACGCGAACTGTGCTCCCGCGTAAAGTAATAAAAATGAAGATTTTCTACACTAATATTATAAAGAGGAAAGATTTGTTTGTTTGTTTGTATTGAAGAAAAGACTCCAAAACTACTGGACAGAAAAATTGTTTACCATTGGAAGCCGACATTATCCCTGATGAACATACGCTATATTTTACCGCGGCAACATGCTTAATTCCTACGTGAAAACGGGTAATAGGACAACGGGTAGTAAGAATTATCCTTCCTTACTTATCTTTTTACCATAACTTCTAAACGGCTGAACCGATTAAGTTGAAATTTTATATGGGTATTTCAATGGTTTCCTGAATGATTTAAAAATACAATTAGACCCGGTAGGTGACGCTGCTGTCGGTATGTCAACTACTTAACGGCTTGACGCCGTAGCTAAGGGGGGGGATTGTGGGGCAATGTCCTACCTTGAAATATTAATGCCCTACCTTAAAAGTACCATAAACTAAGGTATAATATATATAAATTGTTTTCCCGTACTATAAATTAATACCATTTTGCTCTTATTTTCCCGCGATCCCACCCAATTACCTTCTACCTTAATTACTTACGGTCACAAGCAGGTAAAATAATGAAAGATAAAAATTACTTGCGCCGTACCCGTGCATGAAACCATCGCTGCCCTCCCTTAGATTCAACTCTAGCTACAGCCCTGCGGCTTGACCGGATGGTTTCACAGACACGAATGGATTATGCCATGAAAGAGGAAAGATTTGATTGTTTTTTTTTCTTCGATTGAGAAGTTGCCGTAAGAACCTACGTCTATAACGAAATTTAGGGCGGGTGAAGCCACTGGCAGAAGCTAGTGTGCAATAAAATCGTGTAGAAACTATTAAAAAAAAGGGAAAATGAAAAATATCACTTTTTGCAAGCTATAACACTAATCTGCTTGCTATATTTGAGTTACAAACTAAGGTTTCAAAATAATTATTCGCAAAACAAACAACAAATATGTTTTTGTATCTGAATTTTGTTTAATTTTCTTTTAAAAACTAATAAATTGTTTTACTAAAACCTTTTAATTTTATTAATTAATTTTTAAATATCATATTATATATAACTTTAATCGAGATTAAAATACTTTATAGTATATAGATTAAAATCCCTCATTTTTTCCTTATCCGAAGGGGTCCGAACCTATTGCCCTATTGCTAAGCCTGACCTTTAAAGAGCTCGAAGTAGGCAAAAGCCTAAAATTTTCTCAGAATATGTGTTATATACGCGGGTTTCCTAACTAATAATAGAAATATAAAAGCAAAAACTAAAAATTTAAGAGGGCTTAAATTTTGGCTGTAACTTATAAAAGAGAGAAGAGAAGGACAGATATTTTTTTGTGCATCCATCTACATATAGTTTAGCACTACAGTATACAATATTTGGAACCAAATTTAAGGTTATAACATCTATTATATGATCATGGTCAACGGATTGCTACCTTTCGTAGCAAAGGTTTACGTTCTATCTCAATATATGCAATGTGTCACCACAGGGGTCATCAAGTGAAAATAAATTGTAATACCGAATAAAAGTAAGAACTCCCCAATTTGGGGTAATCACTTTAAGATTGATAGCACCGAAATTACGCACACAGATGTAAAAATGATAGTCGTATTAGCTGATTTATACACACATTATAGCAAAAAACTCCGTTTGATGTTGTTTCTGACACGGTATCTAGACATATAAGTCATCTTTGATGTCGACTGTAGTTATGATTTTCTGCCACTTAGGTAGTCAGAAAAGTTTATTTCACTATAACCCCAGTTGACCACACTTACCGTGTCAAACCGACAAGTGTATCTGTAACCGAAGACAAAGTAAATCATAG
The DNA here is from genome assembly GCA_946406115.1 of Apoda limacodes. Classification (NCBI taxonomy): domain Eukaryota; kingdom Metazoa; phylum Arthropoda; class Insecta; order Lepidoptera; family Limacodidae; genus Apoda; species Apoda limacodes. Next base: position 49,884,917 of record OX291540.1, read on the forward strand.
ATCGATAATAAGTTAAACAATGTAGCTACCTCTAAAAAAGAGTGAGTTGTCGTGGGACGCCTGGCAGATGTAAAACATCACAATTATTTTGTACAGATAAAGGCGGAAACATACTTACGTGTCGTGGCGTGTCGAGATGCTTACTGTCGTGACAGTAAGTTTGCACACTAACGTGTCGTGTCGTTTCGTACTATGGCGTTATTTCTGAACAGTACTTAACGAACCTTTCCAGCGTTCAAACATACATAATGTTTTCTTCTGATTCGGATAGTGATTTTGATGAAGACCTTCAATTTCTCTAAGCAATGAAACTTCTTAAGAGCAAAAAAAAGAAAAGAAGATACTGGGTTCACCCTATAAACAGAGGGAGACAAGACAAAGGTGAATTTCATCGTCTCATCAATTAGAGAGTGACGAAGAGAAATTTCATCAGTACTTTAGAATGAACAAAGCACAATATGAGGAAGTACATTCGCTGATTGAAGGAGACATAAAAAAGTACATACTAACTTTCGTGAACCCATAGGTACTAAAAAAAGACTTGCTTAATGTTTAGGTAAGTTTTATTGCTTTAAAAAAATATAATTGACTATGCTGTTGTATGAATTAGGTTTAACAATCATTTATCATAAAACTACCATATTTGAAATCAACATTTAAGTAATCAAACTCTGCTGGCTTATTTATTCGTTAAACAATCATTATTTTATCATTAAATCATTAGTTCAACCATCATTTTCAAGTTCATCAAAATTTCAAATGTCATAGTATGCCTTCAAGTCATCTAAAGAAACAGGTTTTGAGTTTAATCTGGATGGAAATGATGATGACTGAGAATATGTTGGTAACTGAGCGTGTATAGGTGAGGGGATGTATGTTGGTGCTTGAACGTCTGCAGGAGTTTGGATGTATGTTGAGGACTGATGCTGTGGAGTTGACTGGATGAATCGTTGAGAGTCGTCAGAATTTGAAACAGCAGGTTTTTGTGAGCGAGATGTGGTTGGAAACGATGATGACTCGATATATGTGGGTGACTGAGCGTGTGTAGTTGATTGCTTTTATTTTGGCGATTGAACGTCTGCAGTTGTTTGGATGTATGTTGAGGACTGATGTTGTGGAGTTGATTGGATGAATCTTTGAGTTGTTATTTATATAGGCGTTCTTAAAATCTTGTCTCTGTGTTGCCGCATTAATGCTTGGGAAACAGCGGTGTGCAAGTATAATTTTAATTTTGTTTGTTCAAGTTTTGGCACCGCTTTTACTTCTTTGCTCATGCTAATACAGAATAAATCAGTTTCGTCCATGTCTTGTCTAACGTTTTGTTTCTGACGTCTTAAATCATTAAATCGTACTTTTAGTTTCGATTCGTGATTAGTTTTTCCACGTGACGAACTGGATTGAGATTGACTTCGAGTAGTACTTGGACTTGCTGAAAGACTTTCGTCGAGAGAGTCCTCTGTAGGTGGTGATTCCGGTGTAGGCATCACATTTGTTTTTGGATATAAGAAAGAAAAAAAACCATGCTCTCTTCATGTTTCCAGGGCACTAACGCTGTCGCAGCCTGTCCACTTTTCTTGTACCTTCGTCGCTTCAAAGCGCTGGCGAAAGCATTCCTTAGTTTTGCCCAGTCATCCTAGCATTTATTTTCAGTAACAAATAATAATAATTGTTTATTTCTTTTCAGATTTTTAGCTACTGGACACACTTATCGATCGTTGGCGTTCAACTATCGCATGGGATTTTCGACTGTGAGAGTTATAGTATAAGAATTGTGTGGCGCCTATTGTAATGCCTACACCTTCAGAACAAATGTGGAAGGATATTGCAAAAAACTTTAAACAATTTTGGCATTTTCCAAATTGTATTGGAGCAGTAGATGGCAAACATGATCCATAGTTTTACTTGCATTAGTTGACGCTCAATACAAATTTATCATGATTGACGTAGGTGCGTATGGTCGAAACAGTGACGGTGTATTACAAGATCCCAGAGCGATCTGACATAACTTATTTTCACATAGATGAAACCTTAGGTTCTTAGTAGCGTCTCATGTTCTTTGAATACCTGCGTGCTTGTGGAGCTCCCCTTGTGAAAACTGGGCAGGTACCAGGTAAGAAAGGTAACTAAAAATAAAGGTTACTTAACTTAAATGTAAACGGCTGATTTTCATATACGTTTTGTAGAATATTATTCTAAAAGAGTATTATTAGTGTCAGACACTTTCCATGGGCCAAAACTTTTGTCGGTCATTTTGCTGCAAATATAATAAATTAATAAGTGCCAGAAGGTGTTCGCGCCATGAGCCACGCGCCGGTATGGAAACACATTTGCCTGTTGTGTCGTGTCGCGTCATAACCCCCACCACCGCTCTGGCACATGACTAAATAACCCACCAGACCGATAGTTTAGAACAATGTTTCAATAATCATACCTAAACTGGTAGGGTTGTCAACTGACACATCTAGTAAATTAAATCGATAGATAGCTGATATCAATTTCGTCCCTCAGTTCAATGTATGGGGCTCCCCCTAAATATTTTTTCTTAATTTCGATACAAATCTGTTTGGCGGTTCACATAAGACTTTCCTGTAAAATTTCATCACAATCTACATGTGCAAAGATAGCGGAATTATAACGCTGTGACATACAAATAGACGGCCGGACATGATGGATTTATAAGGGACCTTTTTGCCATTTGGCTATGGAACCCTAACAAAGATCTCTGATTTTATTTGTATTCAGTAGGGAGGTACCAATAATATAATTATGCATATTTATACGTATTTTTCCATTATCATAAAATATCGATGCTCTTGTGTTAATTTCCAAACAGGGTGCACCCAATATCTTCTTTGTCTCTACATATTAATGAGTTGCAGCAAAGCAAGCGCATCTTCAACTTCTGAAGAGGAATACATGCTGTCGCAATAACATCAGCTTGTATACTGACAGACCCGGGCATATCGTCGTCTCTTCTGTGTAATTTAATGTCGCGTCCGTGCCTTATCCGTGCCACGGCTGCGCCGCGCCCGCACCATGCCCGCGCCTTATGCCCCTTCTGTGTGTTTTGCGATTTAGGGAACGTAACGACCCAACGCACATGCCATCACCGCAGAGACTTTGAGAGAGCATGACACACTCAAGCAACTTCAATAAGACTTCGATTGTACTATATTCATATAACATATAATATTACACAGTAGACGTACATATACATATATATATATATACACATACATACATATTTACTTTTTACAAAAATGCAAATAAATAAATAGGTATTCATAAACATATTAAGGATAATATAAGATACACATACATGCACATATTTATATATACATATACAGACAAATATTACAAACATATACATATATATATATATACAAATATATATAAAAGATAGATAATAAAACTATCCGTAAAAGAACTTATAGGTCCTATCTGATTCAATCCTCGTTCGGCCGCCCGATAGCGGCAGGGCTCCGAATACGAGCGGGTGCTACACACAAACACGCACATATACATAAATGCACACACATATTTACACAGACGTTGCACACCTGGAAGTGGCCCAGCCCCTACACAACAGCCCGGCAACAAATTCACATCATTTAAACTACCATCACTTCGGAAACTAGCCTAAGGGGAGAAGAAGTGACAAGAAACTCCCGGATGTACACCTGTTACCAATTAGTCATGCAGGAACCAAGCCATCAAGTACACAATAAAGTCAAAGTCAAAGTCAAAATGCTTTATTCAAATAAGGATTTTACAATCACTTTTGAATCGTCAAAGTTATAAAATATTATTTTTTGAACCCTTCCACCTTTCCGCCGGTTCACAATGTTGTTGATTTCTACCGAGAAGAATCCGGCAAGAAACTCGATAGTTACTCTTTTAAAAACACTATCAATAATACAAATAAACTAAAATACAATAAATGTTTTATATAAAAAAATTTTAGTCGTACAATTTTATGTTTTTTCCATTTTAATTTGGTTTACCTATGCATCCTGTAATTGAGCATCATCAGTCCCAAGGATTTTTATCATTTACATAATCTGAAATATTGTAGTATGCCTTTTTACAAAGTACCTGCTTGATAAAAGATTTAAATTTACTTATTGATAGATTTTGAATTTTATTGGGAACTTTGTTGTAAAAGTGTATACATTGCCCCATAAAAGAGTTACTTATTTTGTGTAGACGTGTATCATGCACCAACAGCTTATTTTTACTTCTAGTATTTACTTTGTGAACGTCACTTTTCTTGCTGAAACTATTGATATTTTTATGTACATATAAAAGATTTTCATTTATGTACTACGACACTAAAGTTAAATTTTTTACTTCCCTAAACCTATCCCTCAGAGATATCCTAGATCCTAATTTATAAATAGCACGAATTGCCCTTTTTTGTAACAAAAATATTGTATTTACATCAGCAGCGCTACCCCACAATAGGATACCATATGTCATTAAACTATGGAAATAGCTAAAATATACTATTTTTGCAGTGTCGACATCGGTCAATTGTCTTATTTTCTTGATCGCATACACAGCAGAGCTAAGTTTTTTGGCTAGGTTATGAATATGAGGACCCCATTGAAGTTTGGAGTCCAGCGTTATGCCAAGAAAGACTGTTGAATTAACAAGTTCTAATTGCTCGCCATTAATATTAATACATGTCTGTCTCTGACTAACATTTGGTAATGTAAATTTAACACATTTGGTTTTTTTTCATTAAGTAATAAATTATTAGCGTTAAACCAATTTACAATTTTAGAAAGGGCATTATTTAATTCATTATAACATGTCTGTCGTCTCTTAACTTTAAAAAGCAAAGAGGTGTCATCAGCAAATAAGACAATGTCATGGTTTTTTTACATTATATGGGAGATCATAAATGTAAATAAGAAATAGAAAAGGACCTAAAATTGAGCCCTGAGGGACTCCTATAGTGACTGCTGATCCCGGAGATCTTTCACCGTTGACATCTATTTTCTGTACTCTCCTACTCATATAGGATGTCAAAAGGTCCTGAGCTTTGCCTCTAATACCATAGTGATGTAGCTTCCTGATGAGATTTTCATGTTGAACACAGTCAAATGCCTTAGATAAATCACAATCTCAATATCTATCCAAACATGTATATACACACATACACGTACGTACTCGTGCGCCACACTCCCACATATCCAAAGCCCCACCAAAACCAGGCAACCAAAGGCGGATTGCACATGGTGCATCCCCTGGTAGCTCGCCACCAACCAATATAAAGTAAACAACAGAGACATAACATCGTTACTTAGCTTGGTCTTTAGAGTGCTCCTTTAACTTATCAAACCTACATTTATTAAGTTTGAATAGAAAACCTAGTATAAATTTTGGGTGATACTAGGCCATACAATTTTGTCATTCAAATATTTATATACATTATAATATGCTTTCTTACATAGCAGATGTTTAATATAAAATTTAAACTGTTTGTCACCTAAGTTAAGAATTTCTGCAGTTATCTTATTATAAAATTTCACACCGCTTCCCATAAATGATTTGTTGGCTTTAGTAAGCCTAAACTTTGGCATAGCAAGTTTATTTTTATTTCTCGTATTTAAGTTGTGCCTATCACTGTTCCTCGGAATATATTTTTACGGACAAACATAATATTTTCATAGATATATTGACACGGTACCGTTAGAATATTTATTTCTTTAAAAACATCCCTGAGAGAGTCTCGGCTTCCTAGCACATAAATGCATCGTACTGCCCTTTTTGTAATATAAATATGGTTTGAATATCAGCAGTAGAACCCCATAGCAAAATACCATATGACATGACAATGTGGAAATAAGCAAAGTAAACAAGTCTTGCTGTGGTTATGTCAGTCAATTGCCTGATTTTCCTCACCGCAAAAGCAGCAGCACTAAGTTTACCTCCTAGTACTGTGATTTGTGGACCCCACTGCAATTTTGAGTCAATAATTATACCTAAAAAGACAGTTATATCAACTAATATATAAAAATTTTTCATTGTTTAATACCAGATTTCTATTAATTTGGATTACATTAGGTAGTGAAAACTTAATGCATTTTGTTTTACTAGCATTAAGTACAAGATTATTAACAGTAAACCATTTTGAAATCGAATTGTCGTGTTTCCTGTTCACTTTAAACAATAATGAAGTGTCATCTGCAAATAATACTATCTCTGTAAATTTTTGCACCGTAAAGGGTAAGTCATTTATATATACTAAAAACAAGAAAGGCCCTAATATTGACCCTTGTGGTACACCTAGTTTCACTAGAGATCCCTGAGATTGAGCACCATTTATAACCACTTTTTGAATTCTATTGCTTAAGTATGATTCTACAAGTTCAAGGGATTTATTTCTAACACCATAATATTTTAGTTTAGCTAACAACGTATGATGATCGACACAATCAAACGCCTTAGATAAGTCGCAAAAAACGCCAACTACATCCTGGGAACTCTCCCATGCCGCGAGAATGTGCTTCATAAGCAAGGCTCCAGCATCAGTAGTTGAGCGACCCCTGGTAAAACCGAATTGTCGATCATGTAAAAGTCCCTGTATACAAAAATGTGAAAGCAATTGATTTAGCAAGATTTTTTCAAATATCTTACTCAAGACAGGTAGAACAGATATTGGTCTAAAATTTAATGAATCTTCTTTGTCACCAGATTTAAAAAGAGGTATCAATTTACTGCATTTCATAAGGTCAAATTCTTGACGATCTGCCTAGGCGTTCAGTTAATTGGCTACTTTAACCATATAGCTGCGACATATACACTAGTAGTGGTCGGTGCACAAAGCCAATTTGACTTGAAAACCGCAAATCGATGTAGAGGACATAATCTATATAATTTGTGATCTAGAGAATGTAGCCGTTTGGTACACATATATTTCAGGTTAAAATATTTTTTTTGAGCGGAAATATTAATTTCTTGTATGGGATTTAATTTTTAGAGTTTAATATAAGGCCCGTGGTATGACAAAAAATATAGGTAGTATAATCGAGTGTAACAATTACGTTTTTGAAAGAGTTACGCTGCCCCCTCTCTATGCTATATTAATTATTATATATATAAATATATAATACAATTATATTATATTATTTATTTTTTTTAAGAGAGAGAGAGAAGGAAGGAGAGAAAGAGAGAGAGAGGGAGATAGAGAGAGAAAGAGAGATTTTTGATTAAATGTTTTAAAAGGCAAAAAATTCCATTCGTAGTTCATAATTTACAATTTTACACTCAAAATTTTGATTAATCTATATAAAATAATTTAAGTGCAATTCGTACAAGGCTGGAAGTAGGGCCGTCTACGTTTTCATATTCAGTGCCGGGGTGCGAATAAATAAATTAATTATTTTTTTCAGGATAGTCAACTACTTATGCTACGTTTTCCTTTTTTGATACATGACAGTTAATTTTTAAAAGATTTTCGTTTAGCAGTTTTTTTGTTATTACGAATTATTAAATTATAATTTTTATTCAATATTTTGCCTGCTGGCGTCTCCACTCACGTTAAATACGGTTTATCAGCATTGCATTTATATAGTAATTCCTTTATTATAGAGATAAAGTAAGCTATAGCAAGGCATATATTTCTTAAGTGTCTATTGCCTTTTACTATAATTTATAAAGTTTTTACTATGAAAGCACACACGTAAAATGCAATATAAGGACATAATTGGAACAAACGAGTACAACTTAAACATCGCAACTGAGACATATGAGGTGTCAAAGGCCGAGCGGTCAATGTCTTTAAATATAGGTAAAGGCCCAAAATACCTATATTGTTTTATAAAGAGAACTTGCGCATGCTAGCGTCTCTGTCGACGCTAAATTGGGTTATCGGCATGGGATATCTACGGCAACTCCATGATTATAGTAACGAAGTTTGCTATAGTTATAGCTTTAGGGATTTGATTGTAATTATAAATACGGGTGTTATAAAAACTATACGCAGATTTAGCGAATAACCTATGTCCATTCTAAATTTCAACTAAATCAGTCCAGTTGTTTGACATGAAGGTGTAACAAATACTCATAAACTTTCTAATTTAAAATGACTTTTATCTTTTTTGCAATAAATTTGTTGTAAACTATAATTTCCCCTTGCATCCCCGAGCTAAGACGGACCTGGATAACTGAATTTTCGGTTACTTCGTATACGGTGCATATGTCCCGTGTGTAGCTCACAGTTGATATAAATATTTAAATGCAACACTCGCAAACAGAAAGTATTTTACATACTTCGTATGTGGCAAGCTAGTCCGTTAAAATATGAAACATATCTGTTGACTGGTCCAACTTCAGATGGATACGAACGAATCCATAAATTGAATCATTTTAACGTCTACGGGAGATAGATTGGATTTTTTTCGCATGTTTGCTATTTCATTATAGGTTCATTACTTTGAATCGAATCGAAGAGTCACTAAATTTCTTTTCAGTATTTCCTACATTTATTTTACAAATTGTTTTACAATATCAGCACTCTGCTGTCTCCTTTGATAATTTGAATACTAGATGCTGATATATCAGGCCGTATGTTTTTAAGAAATAACTGTTGTTTGAAGTATACATAGGGTTTGGTTTATTTTGCTTTACTTCCAGATATCTTTTGACATATTTTTTTTTTCAGACTTTTCAAAAGTATCCCTAACATGTGTAATTTTTTCAAGTCTTCTCGGGTAAAACAGTAAAATCTGAACAAAAAAAAAATTTACAATCAATCATTTGATGATTTAACATTGTACTGGAACATAAGGTCATCGGTGAATTATTAATTATAATCAAATTTTATGTCAAGTTTATTATAGTTGGGCCAAAGATAGAAGCCAGACTTGACAGCTCTCATTGACAAATGTACATATTTGTAATGACATATTTATTTCAGGTACATCGCAACAGCCTCCTTTTTCAAGTCCGTAAAAAATCTGTCTCGAGATGACTGTGACATGCATTGTCCATTTTGTTTACGTTTTAATGATAAAATGTGTAGAATAACGATTTAATTGTTACCGATGAGTGAAAATGGTTAAAAAACATTTACAACTTTTAGCCCCTTAGTTAGGGCTGCCACGCGTTCGGGTTTCCCCGGATTTGTCCTAGATTGGAGGGCGTCCGGGGAGCGTCGGGGCGGGGTTTTAACTGTAATTAAAGTCCGGATTTCTGATCAAACTCCACAAGAGAGCCACAAAAAATTATTTGTAAAGTTGGTTTATAATCAGTTTTGAAATGGTCTCAGATGTTTAATTTGGTGTGGTCTCTACTTCAAGGATTTTCGTCGTGATTCAGTTCTTTACATCAAAATATTGAATTACCAAAGGAAATAATTTTGTGTTTCCATGGTTGCTGGCATCAGTAGCCGCGCTCATAAATGGTATGTTTTGTAAATCGTTTGTAAGTTCGGCAATCGACAAAAGGCTTTAAGCCTCTCTACTACTATTACTACTCCTGTAGCTATTACTGTAGTTTAAGTAAGATAACAGTTTTTTTGCGGTATCTGACCCCGAGAATATTTCCTGATTGTAGGCGCAAGTACAATCCAAGGATTTAAGGACAAGTGATGGCCGACTGCGTTATAAACAAGTGCGCCTTCAGCTGCTCGAGTTTCTAGACGACAGAATAAAAGAAAGCTTTGTGCCCTGTTAGAAGCATTTTAAACAGAAACGACGAGAACATAAAACATAAGTTCAAAAACTTCTTTTAAAATGAAAACGTACATTGAAGGTAAGATGAGCCTTTAAAACAATTTGATAAATTTAACTGAATGTATTTGCCGAGTTTATATGAAAATACTCTTAGGGCTCTCATCGAAGTCACTATCGTTCTTTTAAAGAGAAGAACATAATTTTGACGACTCAAAATAGATAGATGAGTGGATTTAAAATCTTTTTGTCTAAATCTCTGCGAAGAAGATAAACTTCTAAATGCATTCGATTCTTTAGAACAACAAATGCCTTATTATATTCAGAATTACTGACAATAGATTTTTTTGGCATCTTTGCCAATAATGCGCATTGACTCAGAAGTGGATAAAAGAAAGGAATTCATTGAATTTTGAAACAGTCTCGTCACTACTTAAAATTTAATTAAATTTCAGAGACTATAAAGATTGCACCGAGATTTATAACTTTTTATTTAAAAAAAAGAAGTTCTGAAGGCTATTAAACTAGACCGATAAATATAACTAGATTGTTATTAGAATTATTAAGAAAAATGTTTCTTACCATTGCCACTCGAAAAAGGGCATTCATCGATAACAGTGAATAAAACTCACTTTTACTCAGTGAGTGAATAAAAACATTATGAATATGAATTTTGAACAAGCGCGAATTGTACGAACCTACTGTCTGGCTAAATGGAGCTATTTCATAGAGCTTTATCTACAATTAAAAAAAACATACCCCGTCAATTCTAGTTGGTTCTTTTCTATTGTACCTAAATAATTGTTAAATTGTTTTAATTGTTATCGTGGTTGGTTTATGTCATTGTTATCTTATCACCCGGTAATAATTACCAAATATATACGAAAATGTGATGAATATTAATAAAGTAACTGAAAAGTAAGTAAAATTTAGTAGTTTTTAGGGTTCCGTACCTGAAGGTAATTAGGAACCCTATTACTAAGACTTCGCTGTCCGTCCGTCCGTCCGTCTGTCACCAGGCTGTATCTCATGAACCGTGATAGCTAGGCAGTTGAAATTTTCACAGAAGCTGTATTTCTGTTGCCGCTATAACAAAAAACAGTAAAAAACAGAATAATATAAATATTTAAGGGGGCTACAATACAACGAAAGTGATTTTTTTGCTTGATTTTGGTCGATACTGATTACGGCAACAGGTAGACGCTTAAAATATTCACAGACTATTTAGTTATATAGTCACTTTAAAGATAAATAATTAAACTAACATAAAACAAATATTTAAGAGGGGCTCCCATACAACAAACGGTACGGAACCCTTCGTGCGCGAGTCCAACTTGCACTTGGCTGATTTTATTTTTCGCACTTGGCTGATTCGCAGTCAATGGTAAAAAATTGAGTTTACAAATAGGTATCGCTCCGCTCCGGAATCTACTTTAGAATCCCTCGCTGCTCTCGGTATCCAACTTAGTCCCTCGAATTAAATCTCTTATGTTGTATAATCTACTATTATTTTATTTACTTAAAGGAAGAAAAAAAAGTGATATTATTATTAAGTAAAAAGTGAGATGTCTATTAGTGGTTTTAAAATACTGTTTTTGTTAAAATACTACTTAAGTTTTTAAAAGACTGTAATACAGCTACAAGTTTCTTTAGTTAAGACGTTGTTTTGTTGAATTTGATTAAATTTAGTTAACCTTGATACATAATTTTTAAAGACGTTTTGTTTTATTACTTTAAGTTTTACTAAAACATTTTAAAGTATTAATTTTTAAAAACGAAAGACTGATTTAATTATGTTGAATAGTTCTATGAATTGTTTCACCAGCAAATTTTATTTTGTTTGATTGCAATATAAAGAAATAAACATGTACGACATTAATAAATAATTCAAGAAATAAAAAAAAAACAGTTTTTTAGTTCCTCAGTTATAAATAATAAATAACTTCTGATTAAGGATTAAATAATTAAGAAAATAATAAAAAATAAAACAACAATAAAATCTTTTATTTTATTTTACTAACTGGGTTATTGATATTAGGTTTATTTATTTTATGAGCTGGAAAGGCAAAGATATTAATTTTATTAAAAAAATACTATATTACACTCAAACACCTCGCTATAACGGGTAAAACACTTAAAATTCCATGTTTTTTTCAATCAAGTAGGGAGTAAAATGTATTTTTTTTAAAGAGCTAAAAGTGAATAGAAAAATATTGAATTATCCAGGGTCAAGGGTCCAAAATCCGGGGTTTTAACCCTTTCGGTCCTGGGCAACAGACTAACGACCATTTCCCAGCCCATAGTTTATAAGAAGTACAATAACTTGAAAGATGATTAATAGATGATAGACCTTGATAGATGATAAATTAATCATCATCAATACTTTTTTGATCAATTTACTTCATAACATATAATTTTTAGGTATAAGAGACGTAATAACTCTCGTCTTATGTGGCGGGTGCATTTTTTTCAATACCATTAAGGTGGCAAACGAGTTTACGACACGCTTGATGGTAAGCGGTCACCGCAGCCTATGGACGCTTGCAACATCTGGTGCATCACTCGCGCTTTGCTTCCAAAATCTTATTACTTCTTCATTGCATGGCTCTAAGTTATTATGTATGTGCAGGTCTTACATAATAACTTAGGAAAAAAATATGATAATTTAGTCATAGTCAAGCTAGTACAGAAAATACCCAAAATGGTTCCGTACCCGTACCAAACGGACTGCAGATATACTTACATGCAATACATATTAATAGCTTACCTAAAGTAATATTTACCTATGATTAAAATCCAACTTACATTTCCTTCAACCTTTTTATAAATTTTGATGTTTAATATTACAGTTTAGTGATTAGTGGTATTATACTTATTGTTTAATTAACATATTGAGATTAGATACAATTATGTTTTAATAAGTAAAAAAAACAACATTCCTCTTCTGAGTATGGACATTTGAATATTTTTTATTCACTTTTAGCTTGGTTTAAAAATACATTATACTCCCTAATTGAAAAAAAATGAGATTTAGGACTTCGTTCGGATAAGATAGTGTGTTTTACTTTTTATAGCAAGGGGTTCGTGATTAATAGCTTAATTTTTATAAAATAATAGACGTATGTGCCTTTTAAGCTAATTTTAAACCTACAATTAACATAAATATTTATCAATTACACAGTTTGTGAAATAAAATAAAAGTTTTATTTGTTGTTTTTTTTTCTAAATCCTAAAAATAGAAAATATTATTTATAACTTTTACCAAAAAACTATTTTAGCAGTCTTGCATTTTTATTTCTTTAATTATTTTTTTCTTCTTTCTTTATTTATTTCTCCATATTCCGTTCAAAAAAAATACAATTTGCTGTTTAATTCACAGTACCATTCAAATAAATTAAATCTCTTTCGTTTTTATTTATTTATATAGAGTAAAATTATACTTTGCAATATTTTAGTAATACTTGAAATAATACAACAAAACTTTACTAATACAACAACAAAAATTTACCAGGTTTAACTAAATTTAATCAAATTCAACAAAACTAAAGAAACTAGTAGCTGTTACAGTCTTTTATAAAAGTTAAGACATAAATGAACATTTGAATACAAAAAAACACAAAACTAACATGAGAAACCAAGCATATTTTTTTAAAATATCTACAACTTGTTGGTAGTTGGCTTCCAAATTCGAGCAGTTGGAGGCGCGCTCGTTTATAACACAGTCAACCATCACATTGAGATTAGACACATGTCCTTTAATCGCGAAACATTCTAGGGGTCAGATACCGCAAAAAACTGTCATGTAATCGTACTAAAGCTACAGGAGTTTTAAGCCCTTTTTCGATTGCCGGACTTAAAAACGATTGACAAAACATACTATTTATGAGCGCGGCTACTGATGCAAGCAACCATGGAAATACAAAATTATTTCCTTTGGTAATTCAATATTTTGATGTTAAAAAATGACGCAATCACGACAAAACTTCTTGAAGAAGAGACCACATCAAATCAGAACTGATAATAAATCAACTGCTCAAACATGATCTTTTGGCTCTCTTGTGGAGTTGGATTAAACCCGGACTGCAATTAAAACCGCGACCGGGAAAAATCGGGGAAAACCCGGACGGATGGCAGCCCTACTTCTGCGCCATATAGCGACAGCCTCAACACTAAAAATCATTTACATTTAGTAATTTAACAATATTTCATTTGTAAATTATAATATTGAGAGGCAATCTTGAATAATCAGAATAACTTCCGAAACCAAAACATCGTTTCGAAAAGACAAAATGAGTCATTACGCACGGCCGTTCTATTCCTTTGAGCAACTCAAAGTGGTCTTAATTAAAAAAATTACAGCATATAGCACGTTTCCCGTTGCTGTTAAAAACCGGCCAAGTGCAAGTTGGACTCGCGCACAAAGTGTTCCGTACCATTATCTATAAATACGGCAAAAAAATTTTATTAAATATTTGTTTAATTTTAATTTAATAATTTATTTTTAAAGTGAATATATAACTAAATAATCTGTAAATATTTTAAGCGTTCACCTGTTGCCGGTATCAATATCGAGCAAAAACTCCACGTTTGTTGTTATAGCGAAAACCGAAATATATCATCTGTGAAAATTTAAACTGTCTAACTACGAGTATCACGGTTCATGAGATACAGCCTGGTGACAGACGGACTGACGGATGGACAGTCTTAGTAATAGGGTCCCATTTTGTACTCTTTGGGTACGGAACCCTAAAAAGGACGTATACTCGCAAGAGGTCCTGAAAAAATGTAAAATATTTATTTTACCAGGATAATGAAAACAGGGCTTTGGCAGGTATGTAAGAATTGAAAAGAACATATAACTTGAATGCCATCTCAGAAATTATGATACTAACTAGCCTGTAAGAATTGTATATAAGTACGAGTCTATCATCAATTAAAATAGTTAATATATTGTCACAACCCACAAAAAAAAACCGAGAAAATAATTTTTTTTTTTTTGGTTATGAGAATCGTTAATACGTCAATCCCTGAAAGTTTGTTCAGTTAATCACTAGTGAACCTGACTAATAATAACTATTAAACCTTAAATAAATATTGAATCTTTTTTAGCGGAAATTATTAACTTCTCTTGAGAAGTTATGGAATAGGTCCGAAAATCGTAATCGAAAATTTTGTGTTTTCTTTACGTTTCAAGACTTGGAGAATCATTTGCAATCATTTTTAGAGTGATGTCTGTGTGTGCGTGTGTGTGTGTGTGTACGTATGTATGTATGTAGACATATTTTGGCTTTCGATTCCTCAACTACTGGACCGAATCGCTCTGATGACATATCAATCGATACGCCACGTCATGACTTAGATCTGAAAGGAGTCTGAAATAAATCGGTCCAGCGCGTTCGTTTTTTATCCGTAAAAAACTGACTTTTTTATGCACGCAACATAAATTTCATGTATCGAGGGGTAGTCAAGGGTTTTCGAGGGTGCTGATTTCGAATTTTTTATCAGTTTTTTAAAATTCAAAATGTCGGACCCAATATGACGTAATTTTTTTTTGTAAAAGAATTTTTCTCAAGAGAAGTTGCATGTACGGTACTTGCTGCAGAACCAATTTTTTTACTTAGCTATGATACAAATCAAACCACAAACTTGGAATCTAAATGTTTCCTTCGTTTCTATACTCTACGAAAAAGTTACCATAATGAAAGTACTATGGTACATGGTACGAATACTTGGATAATAGTACGTATACCAATTATGGTAAGATTAACATCCCTAAATTTTATAGTTTGTCTTGAGGGACTCTAAAATTGATCATGGCTGCGAGATGTTGTAAATCGGTTGTGTTTGAGGAACAGCAACTCTATTTAGTTATATATCGAAGTCTTAAAAATATTTCCTTTTTTATTATTTGGCTAAATATTAAAAAATTAACGAGGGGCATGCAAAAAACACCAGTAATATACTCTAGAATATCAATAAAAATGCAAGCGCTAGTGAAATTGAACTATTTATTACAATACATACTCGCACAAACAATACAATTATAATAACTTAACTAAATTTTTTTTTTTTCTCCAAACTTACTAAATTTAAAGATAGTCAAACACTGATTGAATTGTAATACGAAGGAATTGGAATCACTACTTTTACATTGAATGGTTGTATATCAGCGTTCGCGTAACGCTTTATTACTTTATAGTGATACCGGTGTTTAAAAATTCACTAATATATCAACAAAAAGCCACAAAGAACATCACATATATGACGAACATGTATCAAATTAGCCCTTTACGGAGCTGCAATACTATTACTATAACACTAAAATGTTCTAAGGGGCCTTTTCCGCGTTGTAGAAATGTTTCTTATAGTGTAATATGACCAATCATGAACACTGTTTTGAGTCTCCAGGAAACGTTCCTATGACCGATATACAGCTAAGCTTTGCTAGTACTTAATTCCTTTGACCTCCGTACCTACCAGTTAAAAACTGTGCCACAGATGCAAATGTTCTTCGTCCACAATTTTGTATTCGATAAATTTAAGATAATTTCGATTAATTTAAATTTTATTTAATAAATTTAATATCCGTTAGGTGGTGATCAAAAAAAGAAAAAAATGAACTTGAATATCTACTTACATGGAATATTGTCCTTTAGGAGTATTTGGTCAAAAATCAATAAACGATTCACGGGACTCCAGCTAGATATAGTAGTTGCTAGGTAGCTTATGTTTTAGTTTACAAATTTAGCTAACAACTTCGATTTAAATTTATAATCGTTTATTTAACCCTGCTACAATTCACTTCGTTATTAAACTAGGTACATATAATCTTGTTAGTAAGCATAGTAAATAGAAATATGAATAGTGAATGTGGAACAACATTTCGATGAAGTCTATTGTTATTTAGTCACTACCTGCTGTTTAAAACAAAAATTGCGAACATTACTTAAATACCTACTTCTCACTGTGGATCATCTGTGGATACAAAATCAGTCAGAGTACTGAGTTGTAACATTCCATGTAGTATACTAAGGCCCGGAATAATAGTCGTGGCTTAGACAAAGTTACATTCTAAGACAGAGACTTTATAAGCGTAATTTAATTAAATGCAACAACGAACATAACTGAGGCCCGTTATAATGGTCGTTGCTTAAACGAAGTATCACTTTTTGGTAAAACGAAGCCTTAGTTCGAGTAATGTAATAATAAACACTGTTAAGACATACACAATCGTTGCCAAGCATGCTTTTATTCTTAGCTAATCCTGAGTAACGAAATTACTTTACTCAGGACAGTCTAAGCGATAATAATAAAACATGGATTCAAATGCTCAAATGTCCATGAATTATTTTTCCTACCTGCTTACATCAACTTATGTAAGGTGACGATTGGCAAATGCGACAGTTGCGAGGGGGTGGGAAAATAATTCTATTACATAAGTACCTACCAAGAACGCAATAACTTAAATTTTTTTACAATTCGCAACTGTTTGAGCGACCTGAAATAAAGCGGTTCGCGGTCTCGCACTTGGCCGGTTTTTAGGGTTCTGTGGTCAACAAGCAATCCTTATAGTTTCGCCATGTTCATCCGTCTGTCTGTCTGTCCGCGGCTTAGCTCAGAGACCATAGTACTAAGCTATACATAGCAATTAGGCCGACAATGGTAAAATAAAATAAAAAAAAGGGGTTGCACTCCAGGAGTGCCGGCAGAAGTGAAAACATACTATTTACTTCCCATCACTTCGTACACATATTTATTTATTATAAATAATAATGTTTGTTTATTTACTTTTTTGACGTAGTATAGTTGAAATCTCAATCTGTCAGAATTAAAATCCCATATCCATATACAAAAAAAACGAAACAGCAGGCGCAGGCATACATTTTCGCCGCACGGTAGAAAGAGAGGGGGATACGTCTTACGAATTTTTGATCAGGTCACGTGTCCTGACGCGTGTTTAATATTTTATACCTTGAAGTGAAAACTTTATGGCATTATGGTTTCCGTCTGACGAATTTTTTGATCAACCTGACGCGAGTATATCATTTTGTACTCATCACAAATAATAATCTTTGTTTATTTACTTTTTTGACGTAGTATATCTGTCACATTATTTTTCGATCAGGACACGTGACCTGGCACGAGTTTAACATTTTTTACCCATCACAAAAAGTGCACAACGCCGCTAAAGAAGTTTTCACTTCAAAAAAATAGTTCGGTAGCATGTTCATACCTACCGTACGAGCCACTTCTCTTCACAATATTTTTGAGTCTTTAAAAATCAAGGACCGCTGGACCTATTTTGCTTAAACTCCATTCAGACAAATTAGGCCATTGGTTCTTGAGATATCGATCACTCTAAAAATAATGGGAAACGATTCTCCAGGTCTCAAAACGTCAAGGAAACCCAAATTTAGCAATTTCGATTTCCGGACCTATTATAATAACTTCCAACAAAAGTGTAGGGTATCTCCCCTACACGTAAAGTGGGAACGAATATTTTATTCTCGTCTACCCCATAGTGTAGGGTGTCGTTGGAAAGCTCGATTAAAAAAATTAAGTAATGTAAAACCAAATTTTCGATTCAGCAATGCGTTTGCATAATAAAAGTATTAAATAAAATAAAAAATTCAGCAATGGTTTAAAGTGCAAATTTTTATTAAAGCCCAGATTGTCGGATGCTGGATCACGGAGTTTATTGCAAAAAAGTCTGTAATAGTCGAGATTTGCGTTGTATGTACCTATGGAAATGTAGTACATACATCTTGCCTAAACAAGGGAGCTTATTGCGAACAGTCGCGGAGTTCTCCAGACTCGGGATTCCGAGAAAGAAACGTATGCAACATGCAAACGTATGGCATATATTTTACTTCCGAATTCACGAGCCTGTGGTCCTCGAGACTTTTCGCAATAAGCTACAAGGTACCGAGAGCTGAGATGTGTGAGATGCGGCAGACAACGCTTGCTGATAATACCTATGCCTACTGTGTGTGACGCTAGTGCACGATTTAATTTTAAAAAGGTGTAGTTTCTGTCTGATGAGTAAGTACGGAATCCTAAAATGTATTAAACTAAAGTATCGCTAGAATAGAACCTGAATCTCAGCGATATTCGCCATGCAAAAATATATTGAAGGTACGTGTTATACTTTGTACCTACCTACGTACGTATGAGCTCCTTGTAAAGGTGAATAAGATGATTAATAATAAATTAATTAATAACTAAAAATTATCCAAACTGGTCTCAAAATGCCGTACATGAGGTACCTAGATAACACCCACAAAAAACAATCTTAGTTAGGTAGGAGGTACATTTAGTTTTTGTTTAGAATTAAACTTTTTTATTAGTGGATGTTTAAAATCAGTAGCCATTAATTGAAAGTAAAAACAAAAAAAAACGAAGAATGTATTAAAATATATATAATCTAATATATATTCTGTATAATCTAATACCTGTGAACGAGCGATTCTTGTATATAATCTGAATGTCGGAAACGGCTGCAACGATTTTCATGGAATTTTGTATTCAGGTGGTTTTGGGGGTGATAAATCGATCTAGCAAGGTGTCATTTTTTGGAAACTTCGTTATGTCCGTGTTTTCAGGCAATGTTAATCTCCAAATTAAGACTCTTCGTGACATCTATTGGAGAGTAGTAATACTATTATTTTTACCGACACAGCAACACTAAAGCTACTTGACAATAGATGGCGTTGTAAAAAAAACGAGCAAAACTCAGTCCTCCAGATACTCTATTCTACAAAAGCTATGAATAGGCGAAATAGTTAGTAATCGTCATGAATACCACTAGGATACGCTGCTCCTTTGTCATATGATCGAAATAATAAAACATTTAGCTCGTCGTTGTTTCGGCAAAAAACTGAATAGATTTTATCGAAGTTTTAGAGAAAGAATTGAGGTACTTGTACCTATTATATTTATATTATATATTTTTAAATCATTAGCTATACGTACCTATAGATGTATGTTACAGTCTGAAGCGCGAGCGACAACTTTGATTTCCTAAGTAGGCCGAAGCCTAAGTTGTAATGGTTCGAGATGGTTACCTGTATAAAAAGTAATTATGTAGATACCTACCTACCTGCCCTTAGATGTAATGACCACATTTAAGATTTGCATAATTTCTTTTGAGTTGTAAATGATAGGAACAATTACAAAGTTACTTACAAACTTACCTAATACTAAGGTACTAGCAGGATATAATGTATGAACAGTGTTCTTATTATACTAAATAAGTGCCTACTTTACGCAGCATAGGTAGGAATTCTAGGTACCTCGACGTCAATCAAATGGTGCTACAATGTACTACCTACGCGCGAAACGCACGTTGTTATCCGAATCGAAATGAAAACATATACCTACCTACCTACTTATACATGCACACAATGGCCGTCTAAGAAGGCCATTGCATGTAGTTTGATTCTGGTAAAATATTAGCAGCTCTTGTAAAATTTTGATGAAAGCCTTGCCTAAAAAATTTTAAACTGTAAAACAAAGTTTGTTTCTACTTGATGATTTTAACAATTTCAAGTTAAGTTTGTGAGAGTTCCTGGGATTTGCATTACATTTTCGCCATAATTTTAAAAATGGCTCTTATGTAACGTATAGTTTAAAATAAGATACTAAATAATGACAAGGGCTCGCCTTTTTGGGTTTCGCGACTAAATTCAGTAGTAAAAAGCGGCAATCCGCTATTTCTCAATATTCAGCGCTGTAACGCTGTCTATTGATGAGTGGGCTAGACGAGTGCAGTCTTTAAACCATAACATATTTTACAAATCGGCCGAGTCTGAGATGGGTCTAAGCCATTTACCATTTTAAATCACCGTCGCAGCGCCATCTAGTTATTCTTAAGCGAAACAGTAAAATATTTGTTTGGTGGAAACGATATTCAAAGCTAAGCAACGTCGGGCTGGGTCAGTAATTGGATGGATGACCACTTAGCAGCACACTTTTTGTTTTTGTTTGTATATGTAAATTACGTAAATGGTGGTGGGTAGGTACGGATCCCTCGGTGTGCGAGGCCGACTCGCACTTGGCCGGGATTTTCTCTATATGCATTTCATTAAATCTTTTAGATATTTAAAATAAAATTAAAATGCATTTTCTATAACCTTACAACATAATGTTATAGCCAGTGTCCCACCAGTGTTCTCTAGCCGAAACCAAAATTTCGTCCATGGTCTCAGTTTCGGACAAAACCAAAACTTATTTAACATATTTAAAATGTCTATTGTATACTGAAATCTAAAGTATTTTTTACACATTTATTTGCACATACGTGTAATAGGTTATTAAATAAAGAAAAAAATAATTTTGAGTCTTTAAAAAAATCAAGGACCGCTGGACCTATTTTGCTTAAACTCCATTTAGACAAATTAGGCCATTGGTTCTTGAGATATCGATCACTCTAAAAATAATGGGAAACGATTCTCCAGGTCTCAAAACGTCAAGGAAACCCAAATTTAGCAATTTCGATTTCCGGATTATAATAACTTCCAACAAAAGTGTAGGGTATCTCCCCTACACGTAAAGTGGGAACGAATATTTTATTCTCGTCTACCCCATAGTGTAGGGTGTCGTTGGAAAGCTCGATTAAAAAAATTAAGTAATGTAAAACCAAATTTTCGATTCAGCAATGCGTTTGCATAATAAAAGTATTAAATAAAATAAAAAATTCAGCAATGGTTTAAAGTGCAAATTTTTATTAAAGCCCAGATTGTCGGATGCTGGATCACGGAGTTTATTGCAAAAAAGTCTGTAATAGTCGAGATTTGCGTTGTATGTACCTATGGAAATGTAGTACATACATCTTGCCTAAACAAGGGAGCTTATTGCGAACAGTCGCGGAGTTCTCCAGACTCGGGAATCCGAGAAAGAAACGTATGCAACATGCAAACGTATGGCATATATTTTACTTCCGAATTCACGAGCCTGAGGTCCTCGAGACTTTTCGCAATAAGCTACAAGGTATCGAGAGCTGAGATGTGTGAGATGCGGCAGACAACGCTTGCTGATAATACCTATGCCTACTGTGTGTGACGCTAGTGCACGATTTAATTTTAAAAAGGTGTAGTTTCTGTCTGATGAGTAAGTACGGAATCCTAAAATGTATTAAACTAAAGTATCGCTAGAATAGAACCTGAATCT
The DNA here is from genome assembly GCA_946406115.1 of Apoda limacodes. NCBI lineage: Eukaryota > Metazoa > Arthropoda > Insecta > Lepidoptera > Limacodidae > Apoda > Apoda limacodes. Next base: position 49,906,765 of record OX291540.1, read on the forward strand.
CAGCGATATTCGCCATGCAAAAATATATTGAAGGTACGTGTTATACTTTGTACCTACCTACGTACGTATGAGCTCCTTGTAAAGGTGAATAAGATGATTAATAATAAATTAATTAATAACTAAAAATTATCCAAACTGGTCTCAAAATGCCGTACATGAGGTACCTAGATAACACCCACAAAAAACAATCTTAGTTAGGTAGGAGGTACATTTAGTTTTTGTTTAGAATTAAACTTTTTTATTAGTGGATGTTTAAAATCAGTAGCCATTAATTGAAAGTAAAAACAAAAAAAAACGAAGAATGTATTAAAATATATATAATCTAATATATATTCTGTATAATCTAATACCTGTGAACGAGCGATTCTTGTATATAATCTGAATGTCGGAAACGGCTGCAACGATTTTCATGGAATTTTGTATTCAGGTGGTTTTGGGGGTGATAAATCGATCTAGCAAGGTGTCATTTTTTGGAAACTTCGTTATGTCCGTGTTTTCAGGCAATGTTAATCTCCAAATTAAGACTCTTCGTGACATCTATTGGAGAGTAGTAATACTATTATTTTTACCGACACAGCAACACTAAAGCTACTTGACAATAGATGGCGTTGTAAAAAAAACGAGCAAAACTCAGTCCTCCAGATACTCTATTCTACAAAAGCTATGAATAGGCGAAATAGTTAGTAATCGTCATGAATACCACTAGGATACGCTGCTCCTTTGTCATATGATCGAAATAATAAAACATTTAGCTCGTCGTTGTTTCGGCAAAAAACTGAATAGATTTTATCGAAGTTTTAGAGAAAGAATTGAGGTACTTGTACCTATTATATTTATATTATATATTTTTAAATCATTAGCTATACGTACCTATAGATGTATGTTACAGTCTGAAGCGCGAGCGACAACTTTGATTTCCTAAGTAGGCCGAAGCCTAAGTTGTAATGGTTCGAGATGGTTACCTGTATAAAAAGTAATTATGTAGATACCTACCTACCTGCCCTTAGATGTAATGACCACATTTAAGATTTGCATAATTTCTTTTGAGTTGTAAATGATAGGAACAATTACAAAGTTACTTACAAACTTACCTAATACTAAGGTACTAGCAGGATATAATGTATGAACAGTGTTCTTATTATACTAAATAAGTGCCTACTTTACGCAGCATAGGTAGGAATTCTAGGTACCTCGACGTCAATCAAATGGTGCTACAATGTACTACCTACGCGCGAAACGCACGTTGTTATCCGAATCGAAATGAAAACATATACCTACCTACCTACTTATACATGCACACAATGGCCGTCTAAGAAGGCCATTGCATGTAGTTTGATTCTGGTAAAATATTAGCAGCTCTTGTAAAATTTTGATGAAAGCCTTGCCTAAAAAATTTTAAACTGTAAAACAAAGTTTGTTTCTACTTGATGATTTTAACAATTTCAAGTTAAGTTTGTGAGAGTTCCTGGGATTTGCATTACATTTTCGCCATAATTTTAAAAATGGCTCTTATGTAACGTATAGTTTAAAATAAGATACTAAATAATGACAAGGGCTCGCCTTTTTGGGTTTCGCGACTAAATTCAGTAGTAAAAAGCGGCAATCCGCTATTTCTCAATATTCAGCGCTGTAACGCTGTCTATTGATGAGTGGGCTAGACGAGTGCAGTCTTTAAACCATAACATATTTTACAAATCGGCCGAGTCTGAGATGGGTCTAAGCCATTTACCATTTTAAATCACCGTCGCAGCGCCATCTAGTTATTCTTAAGCGAAACAGTAAAATATTTGTTTGGTGGAAACGATATTCAAAGCTAAGCAACGTCGGGCTGGGTCAGTAATTGGATGGATGACCACTTAGCAGCACACTTTTTGTTTTTGTTTGTATATGTAAATTACGTAAATGGTGGTGGGTAGGTACGGATCCCTCGGTGTGCGAGGCCGACTCGCACTTGGCCGGGATTTTCTCTATATGCATTTCATTAAATCTTTTAGATATTTAAAATAAAATTAAAATGCATTTTCTATAACCTTACAACATAATGTTATAGCCAGTGTCCCACCAGTGTTCTCTAGCCGAAACCAAAATTTCGTCCATGGTCTCAGTTTCGGACAAAACCAAAACTTATTTAACATATTTAAAATGTCTATTGTATACTGAAATCTAAAGTATTTTTTACACATTTATTTGCACATACGTGTTATAGGTTATTAAATAAAGAAAAAAATAATTATATACAAAAATTATTAATTACAAATATATCATATATATTTATATACAATATATTATACACTCATGGACATATTAAGAGGAATGCAAAAAAAAATCGAATAACATATTTATGTAGTTTGAAGGAACATTTTGAACAGAATTTTCTTATATACTTTGATTTATTATTTTGGATGTCTGTTAATTTCTTTGATACGTAAATTTTTCGGTTTTTTGTCGTTTTTAATAAATTTAACATGACGAAAAATTGGTATTATTGAGTGAAGGGAACTTCATTTGATAAGTTTGTTTGATAATTCAGATCATAGCGTTGCACAGGTATCTAAAGCTGTAACTTTGATTGAAAATGGTCACACGTATAATAAAGTGACTCAAATATTTCAAGTGTCCAAGTCTTGTCTAGTCTTGTCAATGACGTTGCATTAATATGATATGGAAACTGATACTAAGGACTAAATTTGTATTAGCTATCAAGTATTAAAATTTGTATTAAGTACCAACATAGGTTTTTAAGTTAAATTGTTAATAAAAAAATTTAATTGAAAAATTATTTGGTTGGTCTAATGATGGAGTCTGAAGGTGGTCATAGGAACTACTGAACGCTAAAATATAACCCCATCGTGTTTAGGCTCCTTGGAATGGTCTTAAAGAGTACTACACCCCTAGGTGATATTCACCAACTACTGAACTGAATGCAGTTACTTAAAATGGAAAGATTGAGAAATATTTCTAACAGTATATAAATTAAAAGTAAAAAAATATATTTTAAAAAAGCTTTTATTAAAATGCACAAAAAAGAAAAAAAATAAAATATAAAAGCTTGTGGGACGGACAACGGATTAACGGATAGCGTACGTCAGTGCTTCAAGCTTCTAAAATTAATAAGTTTTTTTCTTCTTTTTTGTGCATTTTAATAAAAGCTTGTGCTAAAACATATTTTTTACTTTTAGTTTATATAAAATATGATTTGAATTTCTTATCTTAGTCTTGAATATTCTAAAGATTCTTCTGACCACATTATTTAATTTTGAGTGTTTTATTCAAGCTTGTATGGTTTAATAAAAGAATGTAGATGTGATACAATAAAATTTTATGACCTTTATTACATTATATTTTATAGAGATTTAATTAGATACATTTATTATATCTTAGTCAGGAGAAATGCATTATTAATTTATAAATGTACAACAAAATAACTGTAGTTTGATATTTCTTATGCCATACATATTTACCAATTCATAACAGATCAAATCACCAAATGTTAAGAAAAACTGTGACAAAAATAATGGTCTAATTTTATTTTTAATTTAATAATAAATATTGCGACTTATGTTAGTAAAAATATAATTGCTACAAATTTATATTCAAAATCATTCTTAGAAATATTATAGGAATTGTGACAAAAAAAAAGAAAGAAATAAACCAGCAGTCACAATCTGGACAAAAACCTGAGATACAAAAAAAAATACGACAATTTCCATAAAAAGGTTTATAAATATATACACGAAAAAAAAGTAACTACAACATTCTATTTAATATCTATGGTTAAATATTTTAAGACTAAGTTAGATTTTATTATTATATTTTTTCACGATTTAATACACAGTCCATAATTTAACAAATTCTTACAAAAAACTCATACAAATACCATAAAAAACGTAACAAACACTTCCAAACAACATTTATTATAATCTCAAAATAGTTTCTCCGATCTGTTCAATATTGAAATAACCTCCATTACATTCATATAACGAACAGTTAAAAATTCATCATTCAATTCACTAATTAATCAAAATAGGTAAAGGCCCCGTATCCGTAATTTGAGATATCAATTGTTAGAACCCAATCAAGATTTTACTGGAAACTAATACTGAAAAATAAAATTTACTTCTTTTATTAAAAAATTAATACTATAAAAAATTTAAAGACATGATAGTAAAAATTTCATTTACTCTAACAGCCCATGGTTATATTTTAGAGTGTTATTTATATTCTAATTTTTTTCTTAATATTTTCCATTTTTCAGGTTAGCGAAACATATTGACATATTTAATAGTTTTAACTGTGAAGCCTTTTTTTTCAAACCAACGTAAAGAACCCAGAGTAGACTAGGGGCCGGTACAATAAATCTACAATCATTAAACTAAGTTGGTTATGACTACAAGACTTTGATTTATCCAGAAAATACTGCAGCAGCAAATCTCTGTAGATACGGAGAACCACTACACACAACACTACACGCCAAAGATATCTGCCGTTTTCTTAATTTATTATTACTCGTTTAGACACTTGCAATAGCATGGTAATAAGATGATTCGATAATCGTATGTACTTAGAAATTTCATATTTATCTTATTGTCATGTATATAAATTTTAACGATAGTTTTTTTCTGTGTTTTTATGTAATTTTAATCATTGTGTGGATGTTCCAATTTTACAACTATCACAACCAAGCCGCAGGAAAAAGTTTATCTCAATACGCTCAAAAAAAAACGGTAAAAAATAATCATACGTCTGCATCTGAAATGTCTTTATAATATTTTGTCTTCTTTTCAAAAGTAGATCCACGTCGGTAAGATATATGAAATCTAATTCAAAAGGTATATACCAACTAAGTCTGCATGTATATTATCAAATATTTTAGAATCCTGATCAATACAGTAGATACTAATAGCTTCAAAGCAGTAGATATCTTTGGCAAGCCTTTGTTTAGAACTGAAAGGATTATTATTGAGCGTCATTATTATTTTAATCTAATAAAGATTTTACATGTCGAAACAAAAATGTCCAAAGAATTAGTCAGCCACATGAAGCTCAAAACTAGCAGTTGTGATGGTAAACTATTATTAATTTTAGTTACTTTTACTACTTTCACATCTTATTTTAGCTCCTACATAATAGCTAGACTGTTAGTAGCTTAGTTTGAAGACTATATTTTTTTTTTTTACACTTGAACCCTGTTACTATTGGTGCCATGACCAGGATATACACAATATGCCTCAATTTCGTTTTTGCAATATAGCAGATTTAAAGCTAAGTATTACGAGTGGTACTATGAACTAAATTTTTTAGTTTGATTTTTAGTGCTTTGTATACTATTTTCAATTATTTTATTATAAAGCTATCTATTTTAACAGATGAATAGGCATAATTTTTTTTATTAGCAAAAAATTAACAGACAGAACTATAGAATTTAGACTCTACAATAAAAAAAAACAATTTGTATGAATTATATCGTTTTATATTATAAATACCATGACACGAAATCAACCAATGGCGTAACAATTTTAAACCACTTTCATTTTAATACAGCCCTTTCAGAACTATAAAATTTGAGATCACTACAGAACGTCCTTTAGACAAATCTATCACGAAATTTTAATTTCTGCAGTACTAATCATACAAACTCAAAAATTATGCATTCATGTGTCGATTACATCCACTAGACAATATAAATTTTATGGTTCATGAATTAGATGAGGTCCTTAGATTTTAATTATCCCAGAATGTTACGCCACTGGAATCAGCCTTATTGGTTGAACGTAAGGTTAATTTTGAATCATTACAAGCTTTTTTAATATGAAGAAATCAGCTTTGGACGGAGTCTTGGGACTGAACGCTGCTTCCACAATCACCTTTTGGAGCAACCTTTGAAGGTTTCGCGCCTTTACCGACAAATATTTCAACTTCCTGAATAATCAAAACAACAATATGTTAGGTGATACTCAAATAAGACAAATTACAAGAGAAAATCCACTTTTAAAATTATAAGGTACTAGCATTTGTCTGCGGCTTCGTCTGCTCATTATTTAGTTGTCTCCGAGTATGGTAAACCCTAAATAAAAAGTAATCAAATACGTCACTCCTCCTGTGTCAAAAATCAAGTCTGTCAGATTGCATTGTCGCGACGTAAAAGAGTTGTACCCCCAGCTATCACTCGCGCAAAATCTGTTTCTGTGGGACCTCACGATCGGAATAAAAAGTATTATTTGTAGACATAGACAGTTTTTTATTTGGCATCACAACACAGACAATAACAAGGCAAGCATCAAAACATTGGCGGCTACACACTAAACAGACACAAATAGGCAAATACAATATAGGAGTAGCGGTACATATTGTCGTGCGATGCGATGTCAGAAAAGGACCCCGTCTCAGAATCTACTGGGACAGCGGTGAGGCTATAACAGCGCCGATTTTCAGCGAGGTCCCAAGTCAGGCACGAATTCAGTGAGGTGACAGGCAAGGTAAAATCTAAATTTTAACATAATATAATTAGAGGCCGCGCAACTCGGGGAAAGCAATTCCCACGGAAATTTCTGATCAAGGTCAACAATATCCCATGTCTTCCTCCACACCTCAACTATACCTGTGCCAAAAATCGTATCAATTAGGTTGCTCTTATAAAACTATAAATAGTAAAAATGTAAAGAGAAAATAAACTTATTAGACTAAGCAGTTTGCATCCACATTCAAACATGATTCTCACCTGACTTCCTTCTATGCCCATATCTTGATCTACTTCCTGGCTTGTACCAGGGACTGTGGAACGAGCGGCCAGCTGTCTCTCACGCGCTACCCGTCTGTAAAATTACATCAAAGTCGGGTTGCTTGAAGATAAATATGTGAAAACTCTGTTGTCTATGTATGGCTTATCCTAATTTTTACTATTAGGCTATTCATATTTTTCTATTCTACACAATCGTCTCAAAAACGGTATTAGAGTTAAAGATATTGCACTGTACCCAACGTGCTTTCTTTTGTAACATTACAAGTAATAACGATTGAGAAATACGTAAATTGACACTCTGGAAACAGCGGTCGATTCATTTTATAATTATGTGTACAGTCACAGAACTTACACTCTTGTGATTATGTATGGGCCGCACTTCGCTTAGTCAGTGGTTGGAACTGGCCTTTTCTTTTCTGTTTCTAACTACAGGCTGATGGCCGCACATTGCCTTCGCAACTACATGCGGACTCACTTTTGCAGCGAAGCTACTCAAAGTTGGGGCGGTTTGCACAAGGGAGGACACAAACCTCGTATTAGGCAACCACCGTTTCGGATAAGCAAAGAAGTTTTGAATTATTGTACCATGTATACCTGGTATATTGAGTTTAAATGATCTGTCTAAAGCTCCGTCACCGCCGGCCGATGTTACTTAGTTACTTGTATCTCATGTGTGACGTGACGTTTGTTTACAGAGTTTAGCGTAAACATAATAGCTAGTAAATATTTATACAAATAAATGGATGGTTATCACCAGTCATGATATAGTTAAAAAATATATAACAAACCTGCGATGTTCCAACATAGCTTTTCTGTCGGCCTCTCGTTTCTCTGCGGCGAGTCGAGCCTTTTCATTCTTGACGACAGGCGTGTTGCGGGGACGGACGCGTGGAGAGGAGATCGCAGGGGTAGATGGCTTTTTTGGACACGGAGATAGCTAGAAATTGTTACACACAGCTATACATACAACAGGGCAGACACTAAGGACTTCCACTTGCTACAATCCTGGCCTTCCTTTTATTTATTCACTAATATTAATTCTTTCATACACTTTCATCCATCTTAACTCAATCTGATTGAGATACGTTCAGCTTAGCGACGTTTGTAATTACTTTTGCCTTATTAAATGTGTTTTTGTTGTTTGTTTATTTTTAAATGTGTTAAATATTTTTATATGCATCACATGCCCAAACTACCTCATGATACCTTTCTCAGTCAACAAACTATACATTACATCGTAAATTAAGTTCATGTGGATAAAATATACCATTATAAAATACTATATTTTGGTGACTTATTAAATGGATGGGTGCTAATTATTCGTCAGGAAATATAATTTTCTCTATGCTCTTCTATTTCACTACCTATTCTAAAGCTGTTGATACATACATATATAAAGTGATTTTAGTCACACAGGATTAAAGTTATTTTAGATTACTAACTTAATACATTTTGAGACAAACCTCTTAACAAACATGACAATACAACATACAGATGCGCCCCTTATTTCTTTATCTCTGGGGATTCCTTCGTCTCCCCAAAATATTCAAAAGGCTCTGTCCTAAGCAAATATTAAAATCACCATTCGACCTTTTTTTTTCGGTGCGTTGCAGACCCTTCAGAAATCTAATAACTTATTTTTTGAAGAACCCCATTAAATTACAAGCTTAATTTATTAAGTGTTGTTAATAGCAATACCTAAGGACCACAGAAATACTAGAAAAAACCCCTAAGAAAGCAGAACAACATACAAAAACCCTGAAAAACTCACCTCTTTCCATCCATTGGCTTTTAAAGCAGCTATATGTTCATAGAGAGCATCCACATTCCTTACTTGGAGACAGACCATATCCCAGAAACCCTGGAGGTCTTGAACCGTCGTAGGGAATGGCTCATCTTCACGCTCATTTATATTGTTGTAGCATAAACCTGAAATGAACATATTTACTCAAGAACGCTTATTATTTTGACAACCTTCTTTAAACAAATTCGGCCTTTCCGTGCTACTCGAAAGTTGTATGAAATTTTATTGCAGGTGAAAAGCTTGGTGAAAATTGAAAATTACTAACAGTTGTTTTTAATAATAATAATAATATATTATTATTATATAATATTATAATAGTTGTTTTTAAGCCGTCGAGTTTTGTTTAAAAAACAGTTAGATGCAAAAAGATTTAACTTCAAAATCATTATTTTGACAACCTTCTTAAATCAAACTCGACCTTCTAAGATGGTTTTGTTTAAATTACTCGAATTTTTTGAGTAAAGCACTATACAGGCCTTGGTATGCAATGACAGCGTTGCTGGCAACGCTAGGCCTTAGGCTTAGCTTAGCTATGTTCTCGGCCATCAAGCTTGGTCAGCTGACGGACAAGCTAGAATAAATGCCGACACCAAACCTTTAATGCTTTTGGGCACCATCAGCGCTGCCAGCAACAGTCATAACAGACGGCAGTATTTTTCCTACTATAGACATTTATACAGATATTTCAAAATTTAATTATTTTCCTCCTAGAGACGTATTTTTAGCATTGACTATGTTAGTTTTGGGACATCCTCTAATGTTGAGCGACGAATGTTTTTTTATAGGTGGCAAACAAGCTTACGGTGATGGTTAAAGATCGGGATGGTGGGTCAAGATAGGATTTTTTATTACAATAACGCCTATAGTACGGATTCAGTAGTACTATAATATAGTAAACTTTTATTAAAATATTAGTACCTCTATGTAACAAAAAAAAACGTATAAAATTGCTCATTCTAATGTCAGAATGTGGGGTTAGCTCGTATATTGCAATGTTTGCATGTATGGGTATAAAGTACCTTAACATTTCTCAAGTTTCAGCTTGTAAGACTTAGGCTTTAAAAGTTGTAGATAAAACTAGTATTTAGAAATATTGACATACGAAACAGAGTTTGTGTTGTGTAGGGATTATCTGTGTGACAACTACTGCGCTTGCAACACAAGGTGTATACATTAACGTGAAGCAGTCCCTGTAAGAATTATTTTCCTTTTGTAAGTTTTTATAGTCCTTGGAGAAAACCTCAACCTCAGCGATCGCGGGAAAAAAATCCTCAGAAAGCGTATTTTCCATGACAATTTACTACTTTCTACCATCGCACTGCTCACTATTTGCAGGGATATGAGATTCGTTAAGAAGGGAATGATTAGATTTTTTAAGCAACGCAAAAGCAATGCCCTTGGTGATGATAGCGTCTATAGGATACGATGACTACTTAACATCACGTGGGCCGAAGCTGGTTTTGTAGTCTATATAAAAAACAAAATAAAAAATTACACCTCCTTTAAAAACTTACTTTGAAGGAAATAATAAACATTACTTATGAACTTAGAACATTAAGCTTCGTGATTTTTTCTACCTGAAGTCAAATACCAAAATTAGTAACAAGATACGAGTAATTTTTTGCGTAAGCTTTATTTTTTAGTGAGTTTTTGAAGGCGGTGTTTTTTTGTTGTTTTTAAATTTTTAGTTAGGACCTGCAAATATTATAGAAATCAGTAGGTAATCATATTAATTATTTAATAAGATCCCTGGATGACGTTGCAAACGTTCACAAGGTAAGGTGACCGCTTTATATTAGATGGACCATCTGCTTGTTTGCCACCTTAGTGATATAAAATCAGCTCAAGATCGACGAAGATTTCGGATAACATACACACAATAAGTTTATCTTAGTTTTGCGCCGTTAAACCAATGCGTTAGGCAGATGACGTGTTTTTCTATTGATTGGTAAACACTAACGCTACATATCTTGGAAACTACTAAACCGATAAAGATAAATTTGCACTGTTCCCTAAGTAAAATCAAACAAAAAAGAATAATCAAAATACGATTACTAGCTTCTGACAAATACGTGGATTAGTTATGAAATTTAGCACATCTGTTAAGAAGCCTGTTTAGACTAACTTATATAAATATTCTGCAATACTAACAATATTGCATTCATACGAGACAAATTGATAACCTCTTATGTTTGGAGGCTGTGTAAAAATATCCGTGAGCATCGTTTGGGGAATTGTTTGATTTATTGCATCTTTCAAACAATTCCTCGGAACACAAAGTTTTATACCTGCTTACCTTCAAACTGTTGCATTTTCTGTGTTGCCAGCAGTCTTGCTTTTCCAGACGCAGCACGCAATAGGCCAAGCACTTCTTCACTCACATCTTGGTTCTAAAATCATTGACATCATAAAAAACTACTTTGATTATTTCTAGTAGCGACTGCTGTATTTTTATTTGAAATGAGGGCTACGTAATAAATAAATAAAACAGAAATGGTATCTTTTACATAGGGCCCATAGATAGAACAAATAGAAAATAAAACATTTTATTGCAACAAAGAATAAACCCATACAAAAGAATGCAATTCAACACAGCTGTCTGAAAACTAAAATAGGTAGGTAGATGCTTCTAGACTTCAAAGGTAAATCAATCATACCATTAACTTGTTAGTGACCCGAAAATGTGTTACTGCGCATGGTTCAACTTATGTGCCGCGACCTATTGTTTATTTTTTGATAGGAGCAGAGTATAGTAGGTAGTCTTTGTAAATTAAAATAAACTTATTGCTTAATATGGCTCACAGTGTTTCCTGCCTAAGACCTGTTTTTTCGCACTGGTAGAAATGAAAAGTTGTAAGTTTCACATAAGAGCAAATTATTTTAGCTCCCGTGCCTTTAAATCCCTCGCTGTGCTCAGTAGTCTATATTACCCACTTGTTAAACAAATAAATATTTATAGCATCTTACTTATTTAAGCAGCTTTTTGTTGTTCATACTAGAAAGTCCTATGCACTACTGGTGCGCAACTTTGGCCATATTAATGGTATTAGTTATCCCAAGGAGGGGAAAACCAGCCACATATATATATATATATATATATATATGGCTAAAAATATAACCAACATAGGTCACTCCTATTTTAACCACCTTTTTTTTTGATCTCGTTGACAGTTGTTGAGCTCAACAGTCGCCGCAACATCGATTATAATATAGTGGATATGGACTAAAGTAAACAAGAAACATGTGCAAATCAGAAGAATACACATTTCTAAATGTCAGAGGTCTAATGTTTTACAACATATACATATTGTAACTCGGCACCAAGGTCTCTGTCTGCGACACAACAGGTTTATGACACACCTTTAGATATAAAATTGAAAAATTATCACTATTTGTTTATTATACAATATGACCTAATACTAGCCAAAATATGAGCATTTTTATGTTGATTTAATGAAACTCAAAATTGAGGTTGTTATTATCCTAATTTTTCAAACGATTTATTATCTTTCTATGTGATTTGTCTAGTTGAGATAAGTTTGACACAGATTAAAAATTTACAATATTTTGTTATCCTTGCGTGCAAATACCTTAAGATTTTTTTACTTATAGACTTACTGTTATTATTTAATTAATAATTGATATGCCATAATGGGTTGCAAACATTGGTTAAATATTTTTACGGCCAAGCTGCTAGATTGGATAAAAACGCAGTTTTTGTGCAAATTCTCTGCCATTAGCATATAATGTTGTAAACATAGTAAAAGTTGTATTAAAAGAAGAACGGGAAGTTTAAAGTCGTCAACATGGCATGTGGAACAAATAAATCTCTTTCATTGTGTAATGAGTTTTTAAGTTATACCTACAGAAATTAGCTTTCTGGCCTATATCATTCTCTAAAATAGATATCCTTAGTAATTGATGGTTTAATATGCGTATCCCCAAATTACGGCAATAGAGAGAAACGCCGCCCGCTTTGTTTAGGGAGTCCTTATACAAGAACCACATTTTCATTGTTTTTGTTCTATCGTAAAAACAGTAATAAATACAAACTTCAAACTTGCAGTGCAAAATAGTGTGAACTCTAAAGTATAACAACAAATAATAAAAACCTGCCAATTGTGAGAGGGGCTCAAGCCATAAATATTTTAAATTACCGGTACAGCGCTATCCATCGTTTGTTGAAAAAGATATTTAAAGTTAAACAACGTCGGGCTTGGTCAGTACTTGGATGTGTGACCGCTCAGGGGCACACTTTTTGTTTTTGTCTTTTAGTAAATTACATAAATTTACATGCGTGTCATTGAAATCAGTAAAGTAAAGTGGGCCGGTTTTTTAATAAAGTGGTATAAAATAACGCCTAGTATTTAACTGTTAATCAAAATATCTTCATTTTTTATACCAAAAAAATCGCAATCCTAACCAAAAATACTGATTGCACAGCAAAATAGTAACCTTAAAATATATTTATTTTAGCACCAATTTGATTCGCGACGCATCACTTTTAATAGAAAAGTTAAGCTTTTTTATGAACGCATATCTAATAATAACTGACGCACAATAAACTTTGTAATTTATTTTTGTTAAAACATAAGGCAATTTATTTAAGTGAAACACCATTTTATTTTGTCATAATAATCTAATTTTTCACTATAACTGAGTAAGTTTTAAGGAATTAAAATTGATACATTGAGCCATTTGGGGTTTCACCGCTTGCACTGAGACATGCATGGCTTAATATTTGAGCCAAGCGTATAATATATCATATCAGGATCATCCAGGGAACTGTCATACGTTCATAGAACATCGATTCTACTCTTTGGTCACAACAATTTGTCTCACTATTTCATTAGTGAGACAAATTGTTGTGACCAAACATCCCCTAAACACAAAAAATATTCAGCCGACAGAATAAGCGCGAGAGCACTAAGAGAGGCTAATAGTAAAATATTTAAATATTTTTAAAGTACTTACTGCTTTCAATACAACATTTTTGATCTCTATTTAAAGAAGACGAATTTCAATATTAAAGTAATCATTAATAAATATTACAAAAAAGTATTGAACTATAATAGGTTTTTAGTTTGCTTTTGATTTGCATTGTTCCATATGCTAGCAATGTAGTAAGTTGGAAGAATTGTAGAAAAAACTCAGATTTGCATGGTGGTAAACTGCTAGAACCAATTTTTTTTAAATTATTTGGATTGAATTCTTCAGATTTTAAGACATACATGTTGAGCGAGTTTTGAGATGCTTCATAGAAAACATATTGAAAACATAGTTATTTTGTTATATGTGTGAGTATTTCGTTTGTACGCTCTGGCTTTTTTGGTTATTTGATGTGCAATCAGTATAATTGATATGAAAATAATATTTTCGTACATTGGACAACTTTTTTGTTGCGATAATATTAGCGCATATTCTTGGGACTAGTTTTGTTAAAGATTTGGTTTGTTCGCATTACAATAATTATTTTGATGTAAACAATATTTAATTGATGTGAATAAATTGACGGGTGATAAGTTTTCTGATGTGCATTTTAAAATAAGTCTTAAATAACGTTAAAGTTGTATTGCACAAGTACAAGTGTATCAAATGCCGATTAGATATGTTATTGAAAATAAATCCAAGGTGTTATTTAAACATTGTATGAGAATCAATGTGAAAGGCCATTTTACAACTCTGACAATGGATGGATTGACAATTGTGTTTTTATTTTATAGGATGAGGTAAGAGATAATCATAATAAGTTAAACATATTACCTAACAATTTAGAGTCTATCTGTGCATCAGATTCCATTGAGATAGTTTACTAAATAAAAAAAAGGGAATCATTTAATATTTATATATTTATATATATATATATATATATATAAATAATAAATGATTCCCTTTTTTTTAACCATTTATGCAATGGTTTAATCATTGTTGTCATATGACGGCGCAGGCGTTAAGTCTTTGAAAGCTTTACTTGAAAAGTCTGGTCTGGTCACCACAAGCTCGACAACGTCCGCCAATCAACCTCTGGGGAGAGGTCTGTGCCAATTTAGTAAGGACATAGAACGGCTAAGGCAATAAATAGTTAGTGCAACGCGAGACGTTTCAACCCCGCATGTACAGTCGAGGTTTCCGACGCTTCGTCAGTCTTAGGCGTGAATCGCTCGATTTTCACCCTTAGGTAGTGGGTCGAGGCGCTTGTCTATGCCTAACGAAGCGGCGGATTCGGAAAAGAACTCATTGACACAGTTGGGAAGTGTGTCAATGAGTTCTTTTCTGAATTCATACATCCAAACTTGTTCATTTATCACACCACTGGTTTATCGGTGAAAAAAAAACCGCGAGGAAACCTGCGTATGTCTGAAAAAAGGGTAAAGAGATGTAAGTAAAGTCCACTTACCCGCCTAATGGGCCTGTGTGGTGGACTATGGCACAAACCATACCCGTCAAAGGTTGAGGGTAGGCCGATGCCAATAGTAGCGCTTTACTTATTAATTCTTCAAACACATTGTTTTTATATTATCCATCAATATACATAATAATAAGCCAAATTACTCTATATATTAACAGTTAAAAACAAACTTTTACCTGTAGATCTTCCAATTCCTTTTCAGCAGTAACAGCCAAAGCGATCAGCCTCTCAGTCTCTTTCTTTTCCACATCTATGAAATAATAAGCATCCTTAACAACCTCAATCCCCTTAGTCTTTACCCCATTAACAATACCATTCACAGAATCCTTTAAATCTATTCCATTTGAGTCATCTAAATTTATCACAGACACACCATTAGTTAGAGAAACATCACTATTGCTTTCACTGTCTATCTCCTTTTCCACAATTAACGTTTCAGTCTCATCTATAGGCCTTGGAATGTCTTCATCAGATTTCTGTGGTGACACATCACATTTAATTGTAGAATTCTTCTTTGGTGATAGAATTGGCAACTGAGCTCTGAATTCTGGCCTTAAATGTCTTAAAACAGGTAAGGACACGTTAGGATCTAGTTCTCCACCATTTGGACTAGAATAGAATTTATCGGTTTCAATGCTGTCTAATGATTTTCTTGGAGTGAATAAGCTGGATTGACAATTTAAGGATTTTTCAGTTAATACTTTACAATTGTCATCTTCGCTTTGACTTTTTAGACTGAGCCGTTTCTGATTAAAGAAACCCTGGGCAAGGGCCCCAGGCCCGTATAGTCTTTCGACACGCTGTTGTATGAAACTCTTCATTGGACTTGTTAATTTCTCTCCATTCTCTTTAGTTATTTCCATTCGTTTTGACACTCCATTAGAAGATATTGTATAAGACTCAGAGCTGACATATCTGGTTTCTTTACCATTACTTGTGACCGTCTTTTTAAAATTGGTTTCAGAATAACTTGATTTGAAAGTTATTTCTTTTGCATTATCAATTTCGTCAGTTTGAATCATGGAAGCAGCAAAATTTTTGCTTTCAGTTGACATATAAGGTCTTGTTGCGGTCGTCATGCTTGGACCGAGGAATTCGTTCTTAAGCTGTTGATTTTCTGCCGCCATATAAGCATGTAATGATGACGTGGCTAAATGTGGATCTGTATGCGCCTTAGCAGGCGCTTTTCCTGTCAAATCGGTACGAGTATCATGAGGACTAAATTTCGGCACCAACAGCTTGTTGGCACTAACAGGTACCGGCACCAAAAGTGAGTTATTTTCACTCCGATACTGATACGTGTGTGTAATCGGCCTTATAGGAGATGATTCTCGACTTTTGTTAATATCTTGCCTCAGTTTTGAGTCATACGTTGTTAGATTTGAGTATCCATTGACTGAGCATGCTAAATTTAAGTAGCTGGGTTTTTTATGTGTAAATTCGTCACGTTTCTTTAAATGGGTCCGAGATCTATGACTGCTTGAGTCTATGTGGACTTTTGGGGGTGGTTTTAAGAGATTCTCTGAAAGGTTTCTGGGGGTTGGTGTGGAATTTTCTGGTGTTCGGATAGGGGTTATAGTTGGGGTGAGATGTCGGTTAGACTGCAAGTTGGAAGCTGCACGCTCCTGTATGCGTGATGTGAAGTCCCGAATACGGCTGCCAGTAGACGATGGGGTGAGAAGGTTTAAGCTGCCAGAAGTGGTATCTGCAAAAATTAAATGTTTTTTGATTAGAATTAATAATGATATTGATAGCCCGTGCCCACAATTTTCTAGTTTGTCATTTTTAACTTATAAAATTAAATACCGAAAATAATGTGAATAACCTGAATACAGGGTTATCCTAACCTGCTTATAGTTTGTCTATAACTAAGAATATAATATTTTACCATTTATTAGTTTTAAGTAATTTACTGGGACAGTATCTTTTGCCTGCAGCTCCAACTGCGCTTTATTTAGTTATGAATGAAGGATTCCTACAGCAAATCCTCGATTGCAGTAAGTTTGTTTGTTTAAACAAGTTATAACTGTAGCTATAGGAATTCACTTAAGTATATTAATTAATTCCTCTCAAAATTTAAATTTTCTAGGATAAAAAGTTCTCTACCTTTACAAAAAGTATTTTGTACTCAAATTACTTTTTGGATAAAAAGTTCCCACTTTGATACTTTTCACACTTTTGATAATGCCAGTTTTCCCATTGACACCTATTGTTTGTTCATGTGGCTTTGAAACATTACTTACAAAATTTTTGGTAACATAACAAACACACACAACAAATGCACCCTTTGACAGTAAATGTCTTTAAAAACATCAAACAACAATACCAAAGCAGGACACTTGGGCCTAAGCAGGAGACCACACATGCATTAAACAAAACATGTTTTGTGTAGATATTTTTGTGTTATGTTTTGGAAAACACAAGCAGGAGACCCGGCTCAATACTTGCTATTAACCACTACTGTTAAAATGAGATGAACAGAGCATATTTTGAACTATCTTAAGCACACCTAGAAACCTAAAAATATATATATATATATATACATTGAATTATCAAAATCAAAGAGATAAGTAACATTTAGTAAACCCTATTTCAATAATTAATGAAATTTCTTCTTTTTTGTTTACATTACATTGAAGAATAAAAAAAAGCAACAACTCACAAGTGAATGCAAGAAAATAATCACACATCATGTAACATAAAACACCTGTATAACATCACTGTGTATTATGAAACGCACACCATTACAATGGCATAACATGGACTCAATTTTACAGTTATACAAAGCTTTATCTTATCAAACATTATCAGAGATTGAATATGCTCACGTAATGTGTAATAAGTAAATAAAGGAACAGATTAAGACACATGTAGTGTGTCAGCCAAGTTAAAAAAAATGTGGTGACACCAGTCATATTTATGTAAATTTACCTTGTACATGAACCATTTCAAGCTCTGTCTCCTGTCACTCAGAATCTATTCAACTAAAAGACTTGCAATTTAGTTTATCTAAAAAGGTAAGCTTACCATTCACAAAGCTGTCAAGTGTAATAAATCTTAACCTAATGAACTAGGCTCTTCAAATTTGTGTTTTGGCAAAAAATCAAGAGTATTCCTCACCTTTATTAAGTAAAGAGTATTTCAATGCATTACTGAAGAAGCTAGATGAATAAAAAATCTAATAAGTGCACAAGGATGGGACAAGTATATTTTCTATTTCCAAGAGAATGTGGAAACATCAAAAAAAAATTTTTTTTTTTAAAAATTGTGAAAGTTTTTATAAATATTTTAATGTCACATCCTTGACTAACGCCTGAACTATGTTTTTCAATAATTCAAAGACTAAGTATATGTATAGTAATCTGTAGGACAAATTTCATAGAAAAAAAAATATATCAAGCATATGCTAGTGCTATGTAACAACCTCCAATACAATATAGGTACTTTATTTTATTCATTGTTAGTTTTAGGAAAACAACGACTTAAGTAGCAATGTGTTTGCAGTACAATCAGGGCAACATAAAATAATAATTTTAAGATTTTTGAAAGTTGTCTGCAAAAGTGAGTTTGGTTGTTTGTCCTTCCGATCTGTAGCAATAGAGCCTTCTTAAACTCAAATTTGGCACAAAGATAGTTGAAGAAATAGGACAGGATTTATATTATTTTAAAACTATTTAGAACATGCTAGAAGTTCTATGTTTATTCAAACTTTTTGAAACTATATCTTTATAGTAAGAAAGTCCATTAATAACTCTTCTCCAAGATGAGAAGTTACTTAAGTGGGTGATCTAAGTGAGTGCCACAGATGTTAAAATATATTTAAGGCCTCAAAACTGAAATTTCAATTGAATGAACGATAGGCAGTTGACCACATACTGGAAGGCAAAGTGTTTGATTCCCTGTATACCAATGAGCACAAGGGTAATGGGACGCTATGTAGGAGGCTTTTGTTCAGCAGTAGTTCAAAATAAGCTCATTTGATAATGTTGAAACTTAACATAAAAATAAGTCTTAATAAATTATATTTCCCCAGAAAATACTTTAAATTATTTTGAAAACTAAAAATTAATAGGGTTAGTAAACAAAAGCATAAATAGTCAAATATAGGATGTCTTTAGAACTGATATTGCAATTTGGATGGCTACTAGCTCATTTTAAGTTTCTTAAGGCTATGGTTCCAAAACCCAATGTGGAAGTTGAAAAAGTGATTTTGAACATCTGGCTGAAGGTATTTTTTAAACTGTCAAGTTAAATTATTAACACTCCCATAGACACAGTTTTTTAGATTACACAACGGGTAGATAATTAACTTTACCAGGAAATAGTCACACAGCAGATTTAACCATCAGGTAAGCATGCCATAGCAAAAATAAATTAATATGATAACAAAAATATGCATTGGACAACTTTGCATTTTCTAAGAACTTTGTTATATCGATAGTTACATTGATATCTACTTGAAGTTACGCTAGCTGGAGGAATGTAGTCAGTTTAAAACAATTAATCACATAGCTTAGTCATCATTCAAGAAATAAGATTTAAAATCTAATGCTGGGTGTTAATCAGTGAAAACGCAATATTCCTTGCTTCGTAGAAATCCATGTGTAAAAATAAGAAAAAATGTAGGTAAGCGAACATGGCAAAACAACTTTCAAACTATTTTTCTAGAACAAAGATGAACTTCGAACTCACAACTTACCGAATTACTGCGACGAAATCACTAAAAAATATCTAAACAACATTTGCAACAATAATTTAGAATTGCATAATATAACTAAAACAATTCTTGTACAAAAATGTTTAAAAATTTCAAGGAATAATTCATCATTTCATAACATAACCACAACAGAGAAAGAAGTGTCAATTTTTTTTTATTTTGCAGCAGTCTATGGCCCACTCAGGGTTGCGTTCAAAAACGAGTAACTTGAGTAAAAAATGACGTCATCGGGTTCCTTACTCTACCCTATAGTTTTTGAACGGCTAACCGAGTTACATCTGTCAAGTTTTAATCAATGTTTCCACTTTTAGGAATTTCGCCCTTGTAGAGGCATTTTTTTATTTGAAATACCTATGTAAGGCCTACGGAACACTAAAATTTAAATAAAGTTTTAGGCTATTTTTTGACTTTGAATGAGAACAAACTAATAATTTCCTTCTTGCTTTTTTGAATTAAGTTTTCATAAACTAGGTGGGAACTTGGTGAATTCTTTTGTTTTGATTATACATATATTTTAATAAAACTTACCATTATTATTAAGTATATTATAATACTATTTATTTATCAGTATGTTAACAATGTTTACCTTTTTGTAGTTGTAACGTTGTGTTTGCATTCTAAACACTTGAATCGCGGTTTATTTTATTGTTAGATTTTATGTTGACAAAAAATAAAATGAAAATAGGAGTATTTCTAAACAGCTAAAATTTACGGCTAAAATCAATATTTTAAAACTATTTTAAGGCATTTAGGGTTATGCACTAAAGATTCTAAGAAAAAACTGAACCCTAGTAGTGGTGTGGAAATACTTAAAAATCTTTTATTACTAAATAAACTCCAAATACTTTAATACAAAAACAAACAACAAAATAATTTACTAATTTTCTTAATACGGAAACATTGCTTTGACCATTTTAATCAAATATGGCCGCCTACTCCGACGAACCCGCGTCGAGTACGGTTCACTTGAGCCAACCCTAGGGTAACAACTCTACGCGTTTTTGAACGGATTAGGGTTGGAACTCAGTTAGTTTTTGAACGGTTCGAGTCATAACTCTACTCGACTCAGTCGGTTTTTGAACGGCCCCCAGTTGCTGCCATACCTTTGTGTTGGCAAATATAAAAAACCAATATGTTGCCAGGTACGTGCGTTCCGTTTTTCTACCAAGATCACATCACATTGATGATGGACATTATGAAATACGAATTATGTAGAATTATAAAAATCCTATCCTAATCTTATTTGTCATTATGTTAAATAAATAAATTAGTATGATGTTAGTATGGAACAACGAACTTTACCGATCCGGTATTTGATCGCTAGTGTCGTTGTTCACACCATTTCGATATGGCGACTGTAGTTTTGATTTTTGACCACCGGGTCAGAAAAGTTTGTTGCCCTGTACTATTACTTATTTTGTGGTAAGAAGGACGATTTAATTATCTTTATTAATATAATTATGTTTATTATTGAAGCTAGACATCGCGCTGCATAGGCTGTTGGTGGTTGATTTTCAAGTATTAGTAAGTTACACATGTATTCGTTTTGATATTAAAGTAAGGCTAAATTTTACTGTCCATTCAACGAAAAAATACATTTTAACGTCTCACAATTTCGTATCCATGGTCACAAACAGTATATTTTAAAATGTTTAAGAATTATTAAGTTATTTACCTGTAACTTTCCAGTACAGTATTTAAAAAAAAGCTAGAAAAAATTATAGATATTTTTTCTAGCTTTTTGTTTAGAAAAAAAACCATCGTTTAAAAAAAAATCGAACCATTCAATGAAAACTACGTCCTTCACCGTAAAGTAAATGAAAATTTTGCTAAAGCGTTGGAAAAACAAAAAAGGCTAATGAACAATTTAGACTAAAATTTACGTTTTGACAATCTTGTCTATACAAATAAATATTAATATTAGCTACGACAATGATGATGATAGTTGAAGTAGTAAATCTGAAAAATTAACTATTCTCAAAGACAGTTTTAATTTTTACTTAATTTACCTTACCAAATAAAAATTGTATTAATTTTGTACTACATTTTTTCATCCCCTTTCTGGGTTCTGATTTTTGTATCAAAACACTAAACGATTATTAAAAATTAATATAGATTTCTCATTAGAATCGGATATTATCGATCGCTATTATTAGGTTCTTGCCCTAGAGTATTAAAGTTAATTTGACAGCTGTCAAAGCGTGTTTCTGGGATTTAATGGACTATTTATATTAAGCCAAGCATATTATCAAAACTTCAAAAGTTGATTCGATGAACGTCTTTATCGTGGTGGGTGTTACAGAAAAATTGCGAATGTTCATACTCTAAAAGTTACAAAAAGGATAGTTATATCATCGTGAAGATCGATCTGACTATTACACCAAAATATATGTTAGACTGTGTGACTGCAAATGTGAGATAGTCGCGCGGGAGCCGCTCAATACGCTAGCATCAAAACTATTTATTGGATTTAAACAAAATAAACTGTATTTGACAGAGTAAAGTCTAAACTTTATCTTGACACAAAAAATATACATTTTGTAGGCGACCAGTTCACAATTCATCGACATCAATATTTTTCGACTTATTAATTTTTTTGCAACGTATGTGATATATGACATTTATTTAAATCATCGAATTCACAAAGAAAGAAGCGGTATTAGTTTGACATCTAACCACCTCGTTTTTTTTTTTTATTTTCATTTTCTAATATTAGGCGATACATTTTTTTGATAAATTAGCAGTATGATTTTTAAAATAAATTGATTTAAAGCAATTATCTTTGTTACTGTAATCACTCATTTTCGGGCATAACTTCATCGATATGAAAAAAAAAAATTATAGCGATGATGTAACTCCGTCATATAGACAGATTTACAAAATTCTTTTTTTATTTAAAGGGGTACACTTCGGAGGTGGTCCCATAATAATGTAATGAATTTAAAACTGTTGGTCAATAAAAAATAATTGGTGTTAATTGGAACTAGTGAAACGCCTTTTGTGTTGATGATTATATAAAATTTTATAACTAGCATATAGATGTTTTTAGTCTACGAAAAAAAGAAGCTGTCACTGAAAAGTAAAAAATAAAAGCTTTTTTTTAAGACTGAATACAGTTTGAAGTTTGTGTCTATTAGAACACACCTTTAAAATGGTAGCCCTGATAGGTATATAGTTCTGCATAAACACCGTTTAGGAGGAAACTATTCTTTACCAAAGTCAGCACAACCATTAGATTGATGGAGTCGCTATAGCCAACGTCTGGATGGAACATTTTGAGGAGAAAGCTTACTAGCTCAGCGCCTTTTAGCGTTCGACTTTGGACGGGATATGTTGATGACGTGTTTTGCTTAATAAAAGGAACTGGGCAGGAAGTAGAACAGTAACTATATCATCTTAACTCCATTCATAACAAAATATGTTTTACATATGAAATTGAAAGTGAACGTTCACTGGCATTCTTAGATGTTAAATTAAATGTAAGGGAAGATGGCTCTCTGGGGCATTCTGTATATCGGAAACCCACACACACGGACAGATACCTGAACGCCTCTTCGCATCATCACCCGCGTCACCTACAGTCAGTTGATACGTCTCTGACTAACTGAGTTCATGACATTTGTAACTCTTGAACATTTAGATACTGAGCTGGCACACGTTCAGGAGGCACTCAAGAGAAACGAGTGAAGAAGTACAGTTCGCCGGAACACACGTACGAAGAATCCAGAGGTTAGCAGTCACTTAGCGTTCATGCCCTATATCAAAGGAGTTCCGTTCTCCATAATTGAACAGCAGCAGCAGGTGTACCCGCCAAAGGACGTTATTCCATACCAAACACCAGGTGTCTACAAAATTGACTGCAGCTGCGGCAGTTCTTACATTGGCCAGACCAAACGCACAATTGCGGACAGGGTCAAAGAACATATTGCTTGTAAAGAATTGCCAGACGAATCAGCTATAGCGGAAAAGCTGACTAACTCAAATTCCAACCACTGGATTGAGCTCCACCAGCCTACGGTTTTGTCCATCGATCGCCAATATGACCGTAGATTCATAACTTCAATCGTGAGGATGGATACAAACTGTCGCCTGCATGGAATCCAGTCATAGGGAAATACAGCTCTCGAGTTTCACCAACGAACGCACTCGAGGACACCGTTAGTGTTGTGAGTAGTGATTATGACAAGTATAAAGACGAAGTGAGGGTAGTTCAACAGGATGCCTCCACACGAAGCCAGTCTACCCTCACGGGTTGGTCACCCAAGGCTGGTGTAACGTGTGTTTAATACCGTTTTATTTTATTTTATAGTTCTTAAGAGTAGTTTTCAGTAAAAAAATTATACAATTTGCCCAACTGTAGTCGTAGAACATTTCTTAGTATTTTTTTGTAGTTCATAAACACAACAAAAGCAATGCATAAATAAAAAAGATACAAAATGATAAACATTACAATATAATACAAATTATGAGTAAATAAAATAGGAGAAAATAAACACGTGAAGAAAGTTATAAAGATGTATTTTTATTAATAGAATATGCTGATGATACCACTTCGAGTATATACGATTCTTTTGACTATTTTGGGAAAATGCATTTCATAATGTTGAAATTAGGTGTTTAATGATTTATAAGGGTAGTGTAAAAATACAGTCTAAATACATAACATGCTAAATCACATATAGCGTAGAGAAAATTACATAAAAATAGCACAAAAACGTTTTATTTCCTCCAATTACCTGAAAAATCAGTGCTGGCATCCACATCTAACGAGCAACTGCCGATTGAATCGACTGATTTATCCATTACTTTAACTGTCAAATCCTTAGAACAATCTTTTAACAAATCAGCTTCTTTCACTTCTATTTCATATGCTCCTATACTATCAAGATCATTTTCCAGATTAGCTACTTCATTAGATTTAGGCGAGACAGTAGAACTAGGCAATTTAATATCAGTCTCGTCTGTGTTAATCGTTAAAATAGAATCAGGTTTCAATGTATAGTCTCCTGGAATGTTTTTGTCTAAAATCAATGTGCTCTGACTAGTGAAGTTGCTCCTTATAGGCTCAATGTATTCTACGTCATCATCGTCAGTGAATAAATGATTAGTATGTCCGCTCGGACCTTGTATATCTGTTGCGTCTTTAGGGACTGCGTCTATAACCGTCTGCGTTTTAGTTAAGCTTTTATAGTAATGCAGTTCTAGTTTCTCCAAATGTCTTTTAGTGTTAGATTGTTTCTTGCGTACGGAATCAATAATTACCGGCAAGTCTAACAGATCTGGTGTTTTCTCTCTTTGGATTTTTGGAGATATGTCTCGTTTAAATAGAGGTGAATCATCACTTTCGAGTTCAAAGCGCTTGTATTTTGAAGAACAGTAATCATCAATAGATGAAGTATCAGATTTTTTTGAATCAAAAAATGTTTCTAGTGAAAAAAATGATTTTCGTTTTTTTTTGGGTTGGGTGGCTTTGCTAAAATTCGGAGTTATTAATGGATCAACATATTTGCCCTGCTGTACACACAAGTTACTAGTGTTAACAAGAGATTTTGGTCGAGATTCTTGGGGTAGAGTTAAAGGTAGACGATTAGTTTCTATTTTACGGGAATCTAAGCTAAGAGTTTTACGAAATCTTTCATTTATATTTGAAAGTAAAAAGCTTTTTCTTTCCGTAGATTTAGGCGTTACATTATATGAATGCTGTTTGCTGCTAGAAGGCTGAGAATTTGGAATGTGTTCTGTATATTTGTATTCAATGTCGTTTTCAGACAAATCTTTTCGTTCTTCTGTTTTCTTATAAGGCTCTGATGGGCACAGAGAAGATTGTCGGTTCTCTGGCCTATGGAACGAAAATGATCCTCTATTTGAGGAGCATTTTTTCCTATCACAAATACAATTCCCTGCACAGTTTAATCTTAAACAATCTCCTTTATTTTCAGTCTCAACTGCGAACTCATGATTAGTATTTGGAATGTATTTATCCGGTTTTTGTTTATGACTTAAGAGATCTTGTCTTATTTTTTCCAATCTTTCATCTCCATGAAGACCTCTGGTGTATTTTGATTTCGGTGGTCTGAAAAATCTTATGGATCCAGTAGAGTTTGGTTCAATAGACCGTCTTCTTAAAAGTGAGGGGGAGTCACTGATTTTGTTGACCCCTAAGAGTAGAACGGGTGATTTCTTGTCTTCTTCATCGGGAAGGTCACTGGGAATAAAACAAAGCAAGTCAATAAATACATTTACTCTTATTTAAATATAAAAAAGAAAGCAGCGGTGTACACGCAAATATGTAGATTTTTTGGTAAAAGATTAGCACGTTGTTTTTGGAATAATAAAGATGCATTCAGAATTACTGTTTTTTATACAGAATATAAATACTGGTGTCATTATAACAATTTGTAATTTTTCAAAAATGGTGACATATCGTTACTAAGATTTATTGTTAGTCAATCAATATATACGACTGACCTCTATTATACTTAAGCTATGACAACACGTTATAAGGAGGCAATATAATTTTTGTCATTTAGTAGTGCAGTTGTTGCGGTGAGCGTCCACGAAACCATTGATAGAGGACTAAAATAGTATATAATCGTTTATATTTATTCCTTTACACAAGGTATTAGTTTTTTAATCAAATAAACTTTTATTCTAGTTAAGTTTAAATAATGTGTTTCTGTTTGTCATTCTGTAAGGTACGGTCTGTTCACAGTATAATAGAGTTCAGTGACATAGGCACATAATTGCGTATACAGCCTTTTCAAAAGTTACCATAAGTATAGAGTTTAAATTATATGGGTATTTAGCGTAGCATTTTTTAAGAGAATAATTGTTATGCACAAGTATCTAAAGTGTTAAAATCAGTATACATGACGAGCAAATTACCGCTTTATAGTAAAAAAATTAACTGTGAGTAAAATATTTAGGTGTTATATTTTTTGGCAGTAAAAATGCAAAATTAAATAAAGCAAAGACAAAAAATTAAAAAAAGAAAATACTTACATAAACAGGAAAAACCAAACACAAAAAAAAACATTAGAGATACACAAAACCATAAAAACACAGGTATTATATTCATGTTATTTCACATTTCTGGTGCCCTGAACGCAAACATTAGTAAATAAAATTATTAAAATAAGTTTCCTAGAAATGGTTGCAGTTTAATAAAAAATCAATGAACTCGGGCGATACGTTTTCATAATCCGGATAAACTTAACCTACAGTATAGTCATTAGGTTTCGATTAAAAACTAACAAAATTATGGCCCCAAATTTAAACACAAAAAGATGCATTTTTTTTAAAGATTAAACAACCACATAAATCCGATTTAGAATTCTTTCGTGATATACACGCAGTGTTGTTAATTTAAATAAAAATAGAACAAAAGATTGCGTGCAAACGATGTAATGTTGATGGTTACGAATGCAAATTTATTATAACAGCGTATAAAACGTTTATAGGTTGACTAAGGGCGTGCCAGCTTGTGCTCAGTACCTACAATAACTATCATATGACAAACTATTTATATTTTGCTGATTGCCCGTATTTTAGTTACGTCTAAGTAAGCTTAGATGACATTGCATATCTGATAATCATTACTGATAGTCAATTAATTTTTATTACTTTAACATCCCTTAAATTAATCTTATTTTTTCAATACATTCGCCAAGACTATTGCACTTGACTAATAATTGCTAATTAGCAATGCTTGCAAGAACTATACCGTTCTATAGTCTAGTTGTTCACTTTATAATCTACTTCTCTTATTGCATGTATTACAGCAATTTTATGTCTGACGATCGTGTAATAGTGATGAGGAAAATCAATGTACCATACATCGATAAATGTGTTCAATAACAATTTACAACAAAATTCGATATCCTCTCTTCCTCTCAGCCTATTTTTTTGCCTAGCTTTGACTAATGTCTACTGATTTCCTCTATTGGTGGGGCGTTTTAGTATACAGCTATTTACGTTTTGATAAAATTGTCATAACATTCGAGGTTCTGAAGGAGTTCTAAATGTATAGAGAACAAAGGACCCATTCGCTCAGCTCAGCGAATACAAACATAATCTACATAGGTACATACATTTTTCCTTTAGATTCAAATAGTTTCCAAAGATTAATAACATGGATCTGGTGCGGCTTTATAACGCGTTTTTCGATACGTGGCATAGTCGCCATACGAAAAAATTTTTAAGTGAAAACTTCTTTAGCGGCGTTGTGCACTTTTTTTGTGATGGGTAAAAAATGATAAACTCGCTTCAGGCTGATCGAAAATTCGTAAGACGGAAATCATAATGCCACGCCATAAAAATTCGCAAGACGAAAACCATAATACCAGGCCATAATAAGATGATTGGCAAAATGAAAAGATTGATTTTGAAGTGAAAACTTCTTTAGCGGCGTTGTGCACTTTTTTGTGATGGGTAAAAAATAAGAGGAAATTGGGTTGATGAAAAGATGAAAGTGCGGATTACACATGTGAAAATGTTATATCCAGGTTGTATGTTTTCACTTCTGCCAGCACTCCCAGAGTGCAACCCGTTTTTTTTTACCCAATAGTTATCAGTTCGTCCGACTGTCTGCAAAGTCTGCCTTCAGCTCACTACAGTTTAATAATTTCACAAGTATCCCGGCTACTTTTTCTAATCGAACTGAGTGTCCTTTGCTTTTTTAAAAACTTTGTTTTTGTATTCTCGTTTACTCGTATTTTGTTTAAATTATAACTAGGTACTTACCCACTAATTATTTAAAGCTGTAGGTTCCGCACAGGGATAACTTTGCAATAAGATCATTCTATAAGTACTTTGCCTTACATAAAAGTTGGTATCTGTGTAACCTGTACCCAGTGTACATTAGGGTGGAATGCTTATGCATGAAAAAAATTATTAAAAATAGACTTATAATAACTGTTTTGTGGGCAGTAAAACTATCTCTTACAATAGTGTGATTTTTTTTATATTAAGAATATTGGTGGTGCTTGACATCTTTTTACAAATATTCCAAATCGAAATGCAAAAAAAATCGTTTCGAACCACTGTCCCTACACGTCGTATATTTTTATAGTGATATAATCGGTACTGTCGATATTTTTATCATCCATCCTTAACTTGTCGTCACTTGGCTCAATATGTCTTAGAGTTGCGTGTCTATACCTCATTGAATTGACTTTACTGTTAGAATTCGTTCTACTAACAGCATATATAGGTACTATTTAATTAAAAACATTATTATTAGAGTTATGTTTTAATATTCGTCAACAGATCGTTTAGTTTTTAACATATCTGTGTCTGATCCAAAATTATTCAACACCAATTTATAATTTTTTTAAGTAGTTATATACATATAAAATGCTTTGTTCTGTATGACTGACTGACCGATCAACGCACAGCCTAAACCGCTGATCGCAGAGACCTAAAACTTGGAGGTAGTGCTCTTTGTATGACGTAGGCATCCGATAAGAAAGGATTTTCCGAAAGGGTCTCGGACTCGCGCAATAAAGGTAAACCGTTTGTAATGAAATTTTGGTGAGCTGTTATGCACACGCCGGGGAAGGTTTCTGAAAAAGAAAAAAAGGATCAAGTGCGAGTCGAACTCGCGCAATAAGGGTAAACCGATTTTAATGCATTTTGGTAAGTTTATTATGCACACGCCGGGCAAGGGTACTAAGAAAGAAAAAAGGGTCAAGTGCGAGTCAGACAGGGTCAAGTGCGAGTCAGACAGGGTCAAGTGCGAGTCAGACAGGGTCTAGTGCGACTTAGACTCGCGCAATAAAGGTAAACAGATTGTAATGAAATTTTGGTAATTTGTTGAGAACACGCCGGGAAAGGTTTTTGAATTAGTACAAAAGGTTGGCGCGGTAGTGGTTTTAAAAAATCCGCCATGTGCGAGTCGGACTCGTACACTAAGGGTTCAGTATCATTATCTTTAAAAACGGCAAAAAAACACGTTTGTTATATGGGAGCCCCCCTTAAATATTTGTTTTATTTTAATTTAACTATTTATTTTTTAATTGAATATATAACTAAACATTCTGTAAATATTTCAAGCGTCTAACCGTTGCCTTTATCAATATCGAGCAAAAAAATCACGTTTGTTGTATAAAACAAACCAAAACAAACAAATGGAAGCCACTAAAATATTTATTTTATTCTATTTTTTATTATTTGTTGCAATAGCGGCAACAGAAATACATCTTATGTGAAAATTTCAACTGTCTATAACGTTTCATGAGATACAGCCTGGTGATAGACGGACGGACGGACGGACTGCGGAGTCTTAGTATTCGGGTCCCGTTTTTTACTCTTTGGGTACGGAACCCTTAAAAAGAAACAACGTTCGCCGGGTCAGCTAGTAATATATCAATAGCAAAGTTTCGCTGATGTGCTACGCATGCACCAAGCGTAACGTATAGTCCGTGACGAAATTGTAATGCGGTCACTGACAAGCGAGTGGCGACTCTGATTTTAAATACCCATGTCTCCCAGAAACCTAATTTTCAACTCAAATTGTTAATTAGGTTTTCGGCGCAGGGTTTATTGGTCGAAAGATGAATATGAATTAACAAGTAAAAAGTAATAAAAAAAAAACGAGTTGCACTCCGGGAGTGCCGGCAGAAGTGAAAACCTTTACACACGATTCGCGCTTAACACTCAAATATGTCACAAGACATGTCTTTGACATTGTCAAGAAATAATAATGTTTGTTTATTTACTTTTTTGTTGTAGTATATTTGACATCGCAATCTGTCATAGAATTTAAATTCCATATCCAACCTCCCTGTACTACTCATAATCGCGAATACTAAAAATAAAAATTATAATAGGCGTGGTATTACGGTTTCCGTCTCACGAATTTCCACGATTAGGACACGTGACCTGACGCGAGTTTATCATTTTTTACCCATACCAAAAAAAGTGCACAACGCAGCTAAAGAAGTTTTCACTTAAAAAAAATTAAAAAACCCGATTGCGGATTAAAACATAAAAGGTCTTAAGTAACTTAAAAGCAAAAAAGCAATTTGGCGCCAAAAATCCGCCATTTTGATTTCCAATAAATTTTAATGTAGCCTATGACACTCCAGTGTACTAGTTATGAGGGAACATAGATTCCCACATATACAGGTGAAACACATATACCCTCCTTTTGGGCTTTGTCGCAGTCCGGTAAAAAGGCAACAGTTGGATTTCTTATACCACATTTAATAGGTCGATATAATAGTTTAACCAATTCCAATAGTATTGCTCGCTTCTTGTATAATTTCGAACTGTCGAGTGTCGAGTCGGTCACGCCTTGTAGTTATCCAATGTGTATGCAAAAAACACACAAAGTAACCTCTTTTTTTTTGGCAATTTTCGATTTATTTTTCTAATTTTACTCATAATTAAGTTATTATTTCGTTGTAATATCGCTTTATACAAAAACAAGGGCTGGTGTTAGCAAATTTTCAATACAATAATAATAGATTTATTAATATTTGACGTTTTTCGCCCATACTACGTTCATATTCCTCGTTAAATGCAGAATTTGTCTGGCTTTTTTATGCCCGCTCTTAACAAAAATTCATGGATGTACTGACTGGCTAACTTAACCATTCAAAATGAACAAATGCGAAGTCAACTCGTTTGTCGTTTCCTGACATACAAAATAGCGGACAATAATGGTAATGACTTCAAGTATATCTGTGCCGCTAACTTATTTAATTTTTTACTATGCCTCAGTTTACCACCAAACCGTTATCCGGAGAAAGTAACACTATAAAATATTTTACGGTTACTTAAACTGTAACAATCGATTACGTACGCGCCGATAGATTTATGGACAGCAATGAGGAATCGATTTTTTATTCATTGTACGAAATCCGGTTTTTTTAATAGCTTCCTATTGCATTTTGTGGTGTAGATCAGTTTTGTTATTAAAATAACAATACTATTACATCTGTTAGTGACTAAAAAATATACAGGGTGACCTGAAATTAGTGGCGGAGCCGTTTAGGGGTGATAGTATGGGGCAATTCCAGTCGATATTACTATGAGACCTACTGTCCTAAAGTTAACCCTTTTCAATATATTCCTACTTAAAGAATTTCACAAAAAAATGCTACTTAAAATCTTAAAATAGCATAAATCCTAAAAAATTGGTCTTTCTGGCCCATTTTTTTTTTGTTTTGCAACAAAGGTATACTATTATTGATAGTCAATTCTTCGTATTTGTCGGTATCTTACTAGAAAATGATTAAACAAAAACATTAACTGAAAATAAAATACTGTGACTGCCTATAAAACGTCAATTTACTCAAAAAAGTCCCCGTAAATTATTACGTACATAAATAATAATAATAATTAAAAAACATCTACGTTTCATTACCTTTCAAATGAGATATTAAAATCCAAAATCGGTTAAGTAACCACTACGATATGATCAATGGAACCAACCCGGGTAGAGCCCGAGAACAAAGGATTTCCGAGAACAAAGGGCTCGGACGCAGGAGTCAAGCGTCTTGCTTTTCCCCTCCCTGCCTCAGTTCGTTTGATAAGGATGGTATTACAAATTATCATAATTCTCATTACTGGAGAGAACGTGCTACGGGTAATCCACACCTAAAAAGACCAAAACGGTTCTCAAAGAAGTTTAGCCTGAAGGTGTGGATGGGTATAATAAATAACCAGTTGATTGCACCATATTTCCTACCGGAGAACCTTAATAGGGAAGCATATAAAGATTTTCTCAGAAATATCTTACATGAATTGTTGGAAGATGTGCCGCTACAAACAAGGCGAAACATGTTATTCATGCACGATGGATGTCCAGCGCATTTCAGACTAAGTGTGAGAAATTGGCTGGACCAACAATTCCCCAATCGATGGAACGGTAGAGGTGGTCTAATACTTTGGCCGGCACGTAGTCCTGACATTACACCCATGGACTTCTTTGTGTGGAGTCGAATGAAAAGTCTTGAATACGCTGCTGAGGTTCCTGTACCTAATATTGAAGACCTGTTTGTTTGCAGCCTCATGCGTCCCCACTGTTGAGCCACGGCCTACCCTCACCGTAGGCGAGTGCGATATGGGCAGTCTACACGCAGGCTCAGAGCGGATTGTGGACTTCACATACGTCTTTTTTTTTTTGACGTACATACGATGCACGATTCCCTCACGATGTTTTCCTTCACCGAAAAGTCAGTGGTGTGAATATTCAATGTACTTGAGAAATTAAGAAAAAGTCTCATTAGTAGATGCCGGATTTGAACCTCCGCCCCTCAGAACGGGAGCCAGACTAAGTTACCACTCGGCTACCACCGACCTGCGCAATAGAATTATCAACGCAGCGCAGGAAATGCAAAGGAAGCTCAGAGATTCGAGGGTTGTGAAAACGGGTGTGATAAGAAGGGCACGAGCTTGCATTAGAAATAGGGGCGGGCATTTTGAAAATGAGCTGTAAAACTGTTTTTTTTTTCGACAAATACCGTTCTATGATTTTAATTGCTTTTGCCTTTCATTTTATTATTAGTCATATCTTCGTGGTTTCTTAACCGATTTTGGATTTTAATACCTCATTTGAAAGGTAATGAAACGTAGATGTTTTTTAATTATTATGTACGTATTGCAAACAGTTTACACGAATTGTAAACTGTTTGCAATTCGTGTAAACAAAAATGACCTTGACACGCGTTTTTCGCTTTGTTAGTCTATGCAACATATACATAAATACGTATAATATTTCTCATTGTAAATTTGAAATTTTGTAGATTTTAGGTTTAATCAGTGTCGTGATTTGAAAATCAGTTAAAGAATGTAACACTAAAGGTTATCATGTAAGTATTTTTATGATTTATGATTAAATTACCAGAAAAAGTCAACATTAAGTAAAGTTCGGTTATGTTTACATGATTTGCACAGAGATTTTGAGTCAGGTTTAATAATTTAGGGGGACTTTTTTGAGTAAATTGACTTTTTATAGGCAGTCACCGTATTTTTTTTTCAGTTAATGTTTTTGTTTAATCATTTTCTAGTAAGATACCGACAAATACAAAGAATTGACTATCAATATTCCTTATTTAGAATACCTTTGTTGCAAAACAAAAAAAAATAATGGGCCAAAAAGACCAATTTTTTAGGATTTATAGCTATTTTAAGATTTTAAGTAGCATTTTTTTGTGAAATTCTTTAAGTAGGAATATCTTGAAAAGGGTTAACTTTAGGACAGTAGGTCTAATAGTAATATCGACTGGAATTGCCCCATACTATCACCCCTTAACGGCTCCGCCACTAATTTCAGGTCACCCTGTATAGCAGTTTAATAATGACCCCATTTGGTCAGGTGTGCAGTGTGCACACTGGCCATGTGCCCGTTTGCCACTTTTCTTATACAAATAAGAATACAATCACCCAAGCGTAGCTAATGAAACCTAGAAAAACAAACAAAAAATGCACCAAAGATAATTCTGATAACAATTACACAATTTCAGCTCGCGCAATACGTCGTCAGACTTCCTTTAAATTCACCAGTCAATGACCTGGGGCACCTGGGTATATAGGTACTCGATTTGAAGTTAAGTTCTTCTACGCAAATTTTTACTCGATATTGCGTTTAACTTGAATCGGCAAATGTGTTTATTGTCATGTCCCTGGTCTTTAATTTTACCGTCACCATAAAGCTGGTATAAATTTATGACTTATGGGACCAGCCACTGGTTAACCCCTTCGAGGGGGTTAAAACTGTGACATACATACATAAAGTTTAGTTAGGAATAATATTAAAATCTTCTTGTTTATTGATGTAAGTACAAGTTTTTTTTTGTTAGAAGATTGGCACACTACAATTATATCGTCATCGGTCTGTTTGTAACATTCTCAGGTAAAAAATAAGCTACAAATCATCTGTGAATGTGCGTTTATTCTATTAATGAAAAGAAAATTCGCTATCGTTGAAATCTTTTTAGAACCCAAACATAAACTGTGTTGATTTCTTTCTCTTTTCTCTTTCTCGACTGTGCTGTTACTTCGTTTTCAAGAACTAGGCTATTAGATGCAAAAATTATTTTTTTAAATTCGACGAGTAGTTATAGAGATTAGCGCGTTCAAACAAAATAACAAACCAACTCTTTAGTATTAGTACTAGCTGATTAGGCAGACATTGTTCTGCCCTTTCCTTAGCTTTCACCTCCGACTCATCGCGTAGTTGCATTGCTTGTCCTCGCTATTACTTCGTTTTCGCTTAGCTCGGCTCCTTAGCGTCGTAACGTAATATTAAAAAGCCTATAACCTTCTTCAAGAATTGGGCTACAAATGCGAAAAATGTATGAATGGCTGACAGCACTCGACTAGAGCCATATGTGTCGACATTAGTGTAGTCGCGCTTCCCTTGCTTCCCGTTTCGCCGCGTACCTTACTACACAATTGCTCTGTTTAGACGCCTTCGATGGCCATAGAAAAGAGATTGTAGCATTTAAAGTACATTTTCTAGATTATTTGTAAGTTTATCAGATAGCATGGTAAATATCTGCAAATGTCATCTCTAAAGCTTTCCTGCTCTATAATTTAGATAAACGTACATAATTTATAATTATATTTGGTAGCAAACTAAAGTATTCCTTACAAGTTATATAATTCCACATCTTGCAAGCAGAGGAATCCTAAATTTGAACTATTTGTAAGATGTAGTAAACCTTTGACTCGGGCGTGTTCGGGCCCGACCTCGTCACCATTCGAGCACGAAATGATGGCCCCTTAATGCCCCTAATTTAATTCACTGAACAATTGAACAGCGATTCGTTCTATTAAGACATGTTGTTCGATAAAAAAAAATGAGAACTGTTTCTAAAACTTTTATTTTAAATAAAAATAATCCACTATGTAGATACTTCAAAGGTACATGTTATGCGTGTAGGTAACTGTTGGTTTTTAGTTCGTCAACTACGTTTTTTAACGCGGTAATTTGTGACGGGGACTGTTTTGTAGGTACTATAGCATGTGCCTCCTTTTGCTTAGGATGGGACGGCACCCCTATGTGGGGGATACATGAAGAGTGAGGCACGAATGTCTGTTTCTATCTCAATTAGCGTGGAGTACAATACCTGTTACCAACTCACTAATTTCTGTCACAAAATATACATATATTAACGCTCACGAGCGTACGTCGCGCATTCGAGTTCAAGGAATTTACAAAGGCAGAGATACCTGTGTCTCAAATTATTACTTGTCCTTACATTACTGTGCACATAGACTAATATATACAAAAAAAAATTGACGCTACACTATTGCTTATACGATGCTAGATGCTTACAAACAACTACTTAACAAAGTGACTAAGCCGGAAAGTAAAGATGTTTTCCCACAGTGTGGACAAGTACACTAATATGGCATTCCTTCACTATCAGTTCTTAAGAGTTAGTTACCATTAACAACCACTAGTACGTTGATTTATTTAGGTGGAGCGCACACTAACGTATGAAAGAAAAAAATAAAATAAATATGTGCAACTCAGTAAAAATAACAGAAGTTAAGTTCCTCGACTGAACAACCAAATAGCACCTCTCATCCCCTTCCCTTCCTTCTCTTTCATCTATTTTGTTAATAAAGCTAACCAAGTAGCCATTTTGTATCAGAAGCGTTTCATCTTGAAAACTTACATAAAAACTTTGCACGGAAATTCAACCGACATTTTACACTCAACTCACTCTAAGAAGTTTCACTATAAAAATGCAAATAATTGTAAAACTTATCCCAAAAGTTTTGATCAGAGATATACGATCGCCAACTGTTGCTTGCGATCAACAAAATAATGCATAGGTTTTTTTATAAGTGTTTTATTCTTTTAAAGTCAAATAGTAAAAAAATTAAAGCAAAGAGAGGAGAAAATTGAAAATCGGAATCCAACGATGGCAAGGTCACTTAGCTTATCACATATTAAGTTAACTTATTTTTTACTTAAGTCGATAAATAATTGAAATTGAATAATTTAATTTCTAATTAAATCTTTGCGGTTTAAAAAAGGGAATAAAGAACAGCAATTACGAATAATCGAATCAAAAAATATCCAGAGAGAGAAAAAAACTTATCTCCAGTACACCGCCGCCTTATAAAGTCGTCGACAAGAAATGTTACTATTGATCCGGGTAAACTGGGTGTGTTAGGAGAAATTGGCACATGTTTTAAAATATACGACGTAAGAATGTAGGGTATAAAGTAGAAACACATTTTAGTGATCCGTAAGTAGATATATAAACAAATCTCCCACTCCATGCTTTAATTTGGATAAAATATTATTGCAGACTTAAACTTTGCGGTAGTTTTACGGTTACGTAGCTAAATGGCAAAAGTGGAAACCTTATAGTTTTATCATGACCGTCGGCCGTCCATATGTCACTCACAGCTTTAAAATACTGCCATCTTTCCATTGATTTAAATTTTTACAAGCCAATCTCTAATGAGACGCCATACAGTTTTCTAAAAAAATTAGGGTAAAAATATTTATAGAATAGAATAGAATAACTCTCCATACATTGAGCCATTAATAAAAAAATCCTAAATCTATGCATTTAACTATAGGGGTTAAAAAGTTTAAGCTTACCTACGCAATAAAATTAGCATTACCACGACATCCAGGCTATTTTATACAAAAACCGTGTTCGTTGTGGCTGAAATGAAATGTGTGCGTATACGCGTAAACGTGAGCGTGCTCTATACGAGTGGTAACAGGATCGACACAGAAAGGAGATTCCTGAATCGAAAAACGATTTTTCCACACACCCAACATTTTTATACAACTACCAACGACACAACTTACTATGGGATAGATAAGAAAAAAAAAACATCCTCACTATAAATACGTGTGAAAACATTTTTTTTCTAGATCTTTTTTTACCACTTCAGCCTGATTAACATGTATAATCATGCTTTCTAATACTAATTGTCTCAGAGTTAAGTCAGACATGGCAAAATTATATGGGGTTCCTTGACTACGGAACCCTAAAAATGATGGATTATAGAGTATTTTTAACTTTATTATTTCGTATTTTGTTAACTGCCATATGAAGTTAAAAACAAAATCTCAACTAAACATATGTTTTTTATTACTTTTTAAAGTATCGCGACAACTATCTAACGCAAAGGAGCTGGCGGCTGACTGAGTTAAATTCTCACGTATATACTCAATATACAAACACGTGATAATGTTTTATGTGTGAATATCAAAAGATGTTTTTTTATTCTTTCTTTCAGAGTGAAAGTGTTGCAAAAACAAGCTTTCTATTGTGCACGTACTAACTTAATGTGGTTAAACATAAAAGAAAACACATACTTTCTGACATATGCATGTGTCATTTTTAAGCGAAGTAATGCAGAGCTTGTAACTGTAGTTAGGGTTACCGTACATTCAACGCCTAACCCCAGTCTCACCAGATTTACCAACGCCTCGACTACACTCGTTAAGATTATTTGCATAAAACTTTATAACTACTGCAACCATTAAGATATGATTGCAATACAACGCACTTTTTTGCCAAAATTGCCTCGCATCGCAATAAACCGGTGACCGAATGGCGAAATGATGCTGTTCAGTGATCAGGTGCTGGGGCGGTAATAATGTTCCTAATTCGAGGTCACCTTTCTTCTTATATATAGTTTCAGTTTCAGATTTTTTTTTTTTTCTTATATAGGTACGATTATTTCCTGGGTGGTTAAAAATTGGATAAGAAATTAATCGTGGAACCGATTACCAATAGAAAATTTGATTGCTTTTTTATATTTCTCTTTATCCCAACACACTGCTAAACATGTAAGCAGAGCAAAACTTATTTATACCCTAACTAGATTTTGCCAGCGGCTTCGCCCGCCCTCAATTTAGTAACCGGCGAAGAATTTTTCGTTTGTTAACCGTGGTTCACCCAGTGGTACAGTAGTAGTAAAGAAAATACATGTATTTATCGCATACATGCACATGATCAGTGATACCAGGGCTAGAAAAAACTAACCGTGGTACCACTGGGGTACCACAGTTAGGAAAAAGTAACCGTGGTACCACTGGTGGTACTACTGGGTGTACCACGGTTAACAAACGGAATTTTTACGTCAACTCCTTAATTATACTAATGAAGTTTGCTATATCAAGCTATAGCTGTAGTTCGTTTAAGCTCGGTTATAGTTATTCCCGTGGGAGCTTTTGCTAGTTTCGGGATAAAAACTATTCAAACAGACAATCGCAATTTCTTTATAATATTGGTATGGATTTCAATTCAAAACTTTAAAACGGTTTTCATGTTACCTACCCGTTAGAATCCATTTAGAACTCAGTGAATTCAGTGGTAGCCGAGGGGTTTCGATTTGACTTAGCGTCCTGAATGGTAAAAGTGTGTCCCAATGTGTTTTTTCGTCATTTCTTAAGTACATTTTCACACCACTGGCTTTTGGCGAACGAGAACATCGTTAGGAAACTTGTATACGTCAAAAAAACTCGTATGTGAAATCATCAATCTCGGTGAGGAAAGGAGGTGAGGCCGTGCTCTATCAGTGGAAACTTAAGAGGCTGATAAAGGAATAGTGGACCGAACTTTTACACAGAGAAACCATCCAAAACACGAAACGGTCTTGATTACTAGCACTTATGTTCTCTTATCTTAATTACGAAAAACATTTAAAATACGGCTTGACAACGATAGCGATAATGACTCAAGCTATTAAATGCATTTCCAAGACTAATTATAACCACATTATGGAATAAAGGAAATTGCTATTTTTTGCCTCACAACAACAGGACATCATATTTCAGCTTCCACTTCTTATGATAAAGATCTCATGTTGAAGCCCTACATTACTAATACTTTTTTACACAACATTAATGAACATAACGGAGCAAACTATTACCAAATCCTATTTAAAAAAAGTTGCCATCGCAATAGCAGTTTCATTCGCTGAGCAGTAAGAACCAAAGATCTTTATTTTTTAGAATAATATAGCTGAGTAAAG
The DNA here is from genome assembly GCA_946406115.1 of Apoda limacodes. NCBI lineage: Eukaryota > Metazoa > Arthropoda > Insecta > Lepidoptera > Limacodidae > Apoda > Apoda limacodes. Next base: position 49,946,402 of record OX291540.1, read on the forward strand.
TTCGAATAAATACCTTTTAGGTCAAATTCTACTTCGGATAAATTGATAACGCGATTGCGGGTAAGAATTGAAGATCTTGCTAACTTGAAACTACAATTTTTGAACTTTTAAGAAAAATAAGTAAGTATGAGTATAAACTTTTAAGTAACTTAACTTAGTAAACACTAACAAGCTCTTTCTGGGCTAAATTCTTACGTAAGACTAGCATTCTCCTTTCAACAACTAAACAATCTATATTACTAAACAAGACACGAAAACCGATAAATGAAAGAACGATGCTAATTTTAATAGCAAACATTACTAAGCTGAGATAATAGCATTCAACACAATAAAACAGCACTTAATTACAAAGATGTAAGATAGAATTTCGAATAAAAAAAACTAAATACACAACAAAAGTTCTAAAAGGATGGTAAACAGAAAACAAAAGTTGACTGCCTTTTCCCACAGACGACGAGATGTTTTCGAAACGTTTACTCTTACAAATCTCAGTATTGTGCAAAGGCTTTGTACGAAAACTTCCCACGTATTTATGAATCATTAAATCTAGAATTTTCTTTATGTAGGTAGGTATCTTTAACATCACGGTTTTAAATTCCCAGAAGGGCTAACCAGTGGCTCGATAAACATAAATATTTTAATGTGGGGAAAAGCCTCTTTTCACCTATAACTAGTGTTGAGATGTAGGTGGTGGACGAATCACCGCACATTGCTTCTGATACCGTGTTTCTGGACGAAGTTTGTTTTACATATGTCTCATAAGTAATGAATTACCAGCTTTTGAGTAATAAGTGTTAAAACGAAAGATCAGGGATAAAGTAATATAATATAGGGTATATATATGTCCAGTAAGCCAGGACTGGACAGGGATTAAGGAATGTTAGAATAACATTTTTTTTATTATACTTTATTTTATTACAATATGTTTTTTCTTCCGATATTTCGGCACTGTTCCAAGTCTCACTGTTTCAATAAATATATTAACAATTTCATTTTAATTCTAATATATTTGAATTAGGAAATTATTGTATTTATATCAATTACAAAATATGAGGTGGATCATGAACACTAATATCTAATAATAATCCCGTATTATCTGTGATGAGATTAGATACATGTAAATATGTTTGGCATTTTGTTATAAACAAGGTTAACTAATCAAATATATTAGTTGGCGATTATTTTATTATTCTATGGATTTGATTTATAATAATCTGGTTTTTAAACCAACTAGCATGAAATTTCGGCTGTTATCGCTAATATATTTGAACTTATTCGAAAGGAAGGAGTTACCTTAAACCGTCACCTTATAAATATGTACATATCAAGTATTAAAATGACATCAGTCAATAAAGAGGTACATTAAAAACATTTGAGGTTTCTATCAACACTTGTGTTAGTAGAAACTTTTTGAAATAGAAATTAAATATACGATTCATCTAGGCCATTTCTACTTCGTTTCGTACGGAACATATAAGCAAATGAGTGTAATATTCAGTCTATTCAATATGACGATAAAAAACACCGCAGACAGTTATGAAAGAACTAACAGTAAAGAAATTTTACTTAAGCGTTTGAATGCATTCACCGCCTTGCCATCTTCGCGGCAATGATTCATCATTTGCATATATGAAGCAATAAAAAATGAACTTTACGTGTACATAAAATAAAGCTCATGTTTTATTACACAAACGCAAGTCAACTTCTTTATTTTCTTGTCCCAGTCGTTTGTTCCACAGACGAGTTTCAAGCGATAATGTTTTGATTAATCTTAAGAGAAGAAAAAAAAAACAGTTCCAAGAGCAGGAGATACTTTTTTTTGTTCGTATTAAATATTTGCAGCCAGTATAAAGTTCGCGCAGCGCAGACAATATAAATAAATTCCAAATAAAAAGTTCTACTTACATATATCACGCATATTGAAGTATACAAAAATTTAGATAATATTTATAACACAAATCCAACAGTTCCTCACACACCATTCATAGCTATCACTATACCAAAGAACATTATTATTTAAATAACTAAAATCTATAAAACAAAACTAAAGTAATAAAGTCAGAGTTTTAAAAAGGCGATAAAACATTTATTAAAGCAAACTTGGTCATAAATATCATGAAAAGTAACGGTCCAAATATGGAACCTTGCGTACGACCCGAACAATTTCTCTTCGTTTAGAAACTTTTGTATACACTCACACGGCCACCATTCCGTGGGCGGCACGACCGTATGACGTGGACTTGAAAACTACTATCAATTCAGTACACTCTAAATAAAACTTTCGTAAAAACCGTGTTGTACATTATCCAATGCTTGCCTCGAAACCAGCGGGCGGCGCTTGACTGTATTCAACTTGTAGATGGACGCGTAACACGTTAAATCGTTTAATATTTTTTTATTAAAGCTATTATGGTAAAGGTTTTAGGAAAAGGGGGGAACTAAGACCAGGCGCAGACGGCGATCATTAGAATCGATCAATACATACTCGTATGGTTGTTTATGTTTCGCATGATGGCGCGTGCTGAGGGACACTATCGGGTGTTTATTACTTAACACATGGTTTTGGGGTCAGTTTCGAGTTCACCGGAACCAGCTGGCGTCTCTGTAATCGACACCAGACGTTGTGGTGCTTATTGTACTGTCACTTCCAATTAGATTCCACGGAAGCAGATAATTTAGTTGGTTTAGAAAGCGCTACTGCGATATTTAATTTTAAAAACAAATAAAAACTATTTTGAATAGAAATAGAAAAGTACGCACGCAGAATATATAGGGATAAAATAAAGGGATAATATATTTGAATTATGATGATTAGTATGTTACAATGGAACCTACTCATATTTATTAACACGGGTTCCTTACGTTTGGTATTCGAATAGTTACGTGGAGTAACGCGTTTCCTTTACGTTACTTTATGATACGCGATTTCCAGTATCGAAGGTGTGCTTATGGTTAACATTTTTAATGAAGTTTTTTGTCAATACGAATGAAAACCCAGCCCTGAATGATATAGTTAATTATAAATGGGCGGCCGGACGCATGACAATTGTCAATTATGGACTTATGTCATAGGCAGAACCATTGTTTGGTGTCCTTTGAATTTCTAATTGGCGATGCATGTACTGTACTGCCCCAGGGCCTTACTGCCGCATCTTTTGTTTCTACGCCAGGCTTATTTGCAGCCATTCTTTCTTTCCTAATTTTGATTACAGGGGCACCTTTGACCTAAGTACCAATTCAATTCAATTAATTTTAATTAATATGATAACATAGGTCCACTTTTGTTAGTAACAAAATTATCTTAAAAACCTAAAATACCTACTTAATACCTACTCCAAATTTTAATAAAAATGTCACAAAAATTTCCGTAATATAAAACAGTCACCGTTTCAGTTATGTTATGATGTTGAAATGGTCAACATTTTTAACTTTGAAATTTAACAACTTAAAAAATAATTCACAACCTTGCATTTTCAAAGACCTAAAAATTCATCCCTCAGTTCAATGTATATAGCCTTAAACTTTTTTTTCTTAATTGCTCTTAAAACTAAATAGCGTTTCTGTAAAATTTTAGTGAAAATTAAAAGGCTTAAGGCCTACGTGACATATGGACGGACAGACATGACGAAACTAAGGCAAAGACAGTGCAATGCAGTTTCGGCGGAAAGTGCTCGCCCTCTCCGTCTCATTGGTCCGAAAAAACAACCAGATCTCTACAGCGGATTATATCAGCGGTAAGAAGGCTCAGCGAGACTGACACGCCACGCGCACGACTCCACACAGCTCAGGGCTAGACACCAAATCCGTTTCGAAACGCAGATAAGAAGATCAATCAACAAACCCATAAAACGCCAAATCGAGTACTCCCTACTTTCTTAAAATCGGTTAAAAAGGTTTTTACACACAATTCACCTTTCCTAGGAAAAACAACAATTACACGCTCGAATTCCGTGCCGAGTGATCGAAAAATTATAACGTGTCATGTTATCATTAATATGCTTCACGCTCCGTTAACGTCTACTTTAACGTAGCACTTAAGTAACGATTTGCATAAGCAAAAAGGTTTTTTTCTTCATCATGTACAGAATCGTACAAGCAACTGTTTACATCGTGTTATAATTTGTTTATTGTGCTTGATTTCATCCGGGGCCTTACTGCCACGGCGTGACTTTTGGAAAGTTGCGTCAGGTTTTTTGTCATGCCTTAATGATTGAAGAAGATGGTCTAATAATGCGTCTTGCCTGTTATGACTTGACTGACAGTTGACTTGATCTACAAGTTAACAATTGGTTTAGTACAAGATTTGACTGGAACTGAGGAGATTCAACAAATAACAAACGTCACTGACGTAGCCTAAAGAAAAAGCAAGCTGAAGGGACAATTTGCAGGTCATATTTGTCGCAAAACTGATGATTGAAGGTGAAGACTAGGGATCGGTGGACCGTGTTACTTAAGAAAGTAGCTGAAAGAGGCTGAATAAGAATGGCCGGGACTAAGTTTGGTTCATTGGGACAGACTTACATATCTCCAACTGTAGAGTGATGTACAGGCGGGTTTTTGCGGACTGTTAAGTATTTCTTACATTTTATCAATAAAATATTTAGGTGCTGTGTAAAAAATCTCTCTAATCGCTATAAGCCTTAATAATACCACACGACTCTATTTAGTTGAGTTTATATACCTCATTACTAGCATAACAATATGCCACTTATGTGAGGGAATTTGCGTTAAATAGGTTAAATATTTTAATTAATAAAGACGTGGTATTAAGGCTCCTGGTTCTTTGCCCACGGATGTGGAATTAAGGATGTACTAACCGAATGTTAGGAAAGCTAAGTAATAGTGTTACAAGCATTAATCATTAATTTGTGTGTGCTACAATTAAAGTTAGGCTTCTTAATTTACACAACTTTAATATAATGCCAGCGGGGCGTAGTGTGCAAAATCTCCTTGCGGTTGGATAATGGGATATATATAGGAATATAATAATAGGTATGCTGATACTGCACAATGCCCGGATATTATTTACATTTTAAAATCTGCTTTATATTCGTTGTCAATGAATATGTAGGTAAGGTGAAAATATTGTCAATTGTATACAATATTTTTTTTAATTAAAATTTTCAATCCTAGTTTGCCGTAATATCTACGGATTCGATTAAGGGGCAAGGCTACAACATTTTTAAAAATCGAAAACAAAATCGCATTTTTGCAAAATTTAAAGCTCCACTCATAGTTCTGTCGAAGCCTGAGACGCAAGTACTGTTGGCAAAAATTTAAATAAAATATTGCTAATCGACTTGTCAATCAAGCCTTTAACAGACCAAAACCACTTTAAGTCCACCTACAAAGAGCCAAAAACAGCGATGGAAAAGAAATTATCTTAGCAGAGGCCGAAACAGGTAGGCTACGTTTTGAAACCGCGTGAATTGAAGATAATAAAAACCCCGTTTTGCTTAAACCAAAAAACAGAACATTTTAAATGACAAGGTGAAGCCGATTCATAAATAACGTCACAAGAATTTTGGACATTTTTATTTACAGATTCGTTAAAATACATAGTCACGCTTGAGATAAACGACCTACAACAGAACTGTAACATTATTTACGAGCAGCCCATTCTCATAGATAATCAAATATAGAGATACTATATTCTGTACTTTGGACTGCGCAGTAGCCTCACAAACCCACCACGCTGTAGAAACAAAGAGACAAAGCGACTGTCAGGAAATACCATGGAAATATCTGTCAAGTGACAACTAATGACAATGTAATCACACAACAATTACTTGTCACTCTCATACCGAAAGTCCGGATCTACTTTTTTTAGCTTGATCACGATCAGTTCATAGATTCTAGGTTTATATGGTAGCCCTATAAGTATAAAAAACAAAATAAGTTTAAAGACTGAGTAAGTATTTTAATTTAAAAAAAAATCACTTCATAAGCGTTATAGTATCTCATTTCTGTCTAACTTAATAACGCGCTTTTAAGACCTTACAAATTGGCCTCCATCTCTTACAATATTATTTTTGCGGTATGCAGTTAATAACCCGTCTCAGTTAAGATATCTGAAGGTTACTTATCCATGTAAAGCTAAATAATCAGATACAAGTAAAACCGTTCCTTCATTACTATAAAAAGAATATTAATTATGTTTAAACATTCTTTAGGCCTGCCTTCCACCAAATCGAAGAGGTAAGCAAGCAAATGGACAGGGTGCAGTTGACGGTCATATTGGAAGGTTTCTAAAATGGCAGTGCCGTCCCTACTTAATCATTTATGTCAACTATTTGCATGTGGGAAAACTGAATGTAAAACCCACAACCAGCATTGGGCCCTCGTGATGGAGTAAATGTAATGGTCCTCATCTAAGGTAGACCAGTGCCTCGACAGTGGGGAAGCAAGAAAGCATATAACTTATTAATTAAAATAAATAAAAATTTAGATTACTTTTATGACAACGAACATTTTCTTCTTACACAGCTTGAAATATCGATTATTTAATATAATCGATAAGCAATATCTAATGTGGGACTGGTAGTAACGTGAATAATTTCTACCCTTTTGTTTTAAGTTTTATTTCTACAAAACACTGAGATTTAACAAAACTAAACATTTTTTCTCCCAACTTTAAAAAATATGATTTAAGCGCTAAAAAATACACTGATAATTAACTAAAAACTTGTCCAAATTTGACTACAATACGCTTCGTATTTTTGATTTATTTATTTATGATTAGTATGTTGGAAGTGGTAGCCAGACTGCCGTTCTCCTTTACTAAGTACCTATATTTATTCTTAATTTCAAATGTAATAAAAACGAAAAATAGTCTCTGAAATCAGGGAATGGTTCCTTGTTAGATTCAGAATCCAAAAAATGAAGCATGAATGATGAAATTCTAACTTACTCGATTTCTTTGAGTGTCATAAATATGTAGCTATAGTTAGCAGGTGGGCGGGCGGTGGCCGCGTTGCCCAGTCACTACTGGGGCAAATTGCGTAACTCATAATTTCGACTACCTACTCTGCAAGGATTGCATTAAACAATGCTAAGCGCATTGACGTTTATAAGCATTTCGTGTTTATGCCACATCACATGTTAGTCTATAATAGGGATGGTCGATGATTTTATCGTTGTTCGATGATGGTCTTGAACTGTAGGCCTTCTAAATAAGCTCCGATTCGCTTAGCACATTTATTTGTAGTTGATATTGCCGAAAATCAAAGTCAACGATATAATAGCTCAAATAGTTAACAAGCTGTCATTGGCACCAATAGGCAGATTCATCGAACCGATAACAGATGGATTGTATCGGAAGACGCGGCATGGGACTACCAGGTGGACAGATGACTTGGTTAAAGCCGCAGGAAGCTAGTAAAAGTATGCGGCTTGCTTAAGGCTCCATGTACTGCACACTAGCGTCACCACTAGATATTGTTTATTCCTTCCTCCTACAAAACGTATTTTGGGAAAGTGAAAAAAAACGAAAATAATCGTCATGAATTATTTTAACAACGTTTTGTATTGTTTGTAGAACAAGTCTGTGAGTTTTAATTCGGGTATTGGCTAATTGCGGCCAATTATACTAGAAACCCGAATTCAAAACTGACAGACATAATGTACAAATATTTTTTTCACTGTTTAAAAATACGCTTTTTGCGAAGGAGAAATAAAGAACTAGTGGTGGCGCTGGCGTGCAGCATATGGAGCCTTAAATCCGGCCGTAGTAAGACATATGACCGAGGCCTATCCCCAACACTGGACTGCTTTGGCTGGACGACGACGATGATGTTCAGGTGTTTTCGGCAACCGAGCCGCTGCGCTGTGACAGACAGATATACGGACAGCGTAGGTTAAAATGGTGCCGGCAATGGGGGCCTAAAAGCCATATTCTTTGTCTGTACCATTTCACATCTGTTAAATCTGCATAGTTAAGCTTTAAATTATAGCCCTAATCAAATACATAATATTTACTCATATATTATATTTAAGACTACCAGTATTTTTTTATTTTGATCTATTTATACCTTCACGGGATATAAGGCCACTTTAATCCAAATACACTGTTGCAGAAGCAGTGTTGGTGAGAAGAGGCTACTATGTAGGTGTGTATCCAGCCACTGACTACCTACTTATGAGCAATAAAACCTTGAAGGTACGAGTACTATTGAAGGCGCCACTATCTACGCAATAATAAATCTTCAATCCATTTACTAGTTTCCTATTGTTTCTGTTAGGTACACATTGTAGTCACCAGCCTAAATATTTGCAACCTCGAAGGAAATACTGAGGAACGTTTATCTAGCTAGACGTAACAAATAGATCTGGTTTCGGTCTGTCTGTTTTTTACAATAAACCTCTGTAAGTCGTTACGTTCCGATGATCTCATTTACTTCATCGAGATAAGTGCGACATTGAACTGTCGAAAACTAAACTGCGACTCCTCTACGCATCTGGCTGCGGCCCGATACAATTTTTAGACTACCATAGTTCTTTGAAAAAAAAACCAAGAAATAAATCCACTAGGGTCGCTGCTTTGTTTTCATACTTTTATTTCGTATACTTGAAGAAGATAGTCATAATAAAAAAATCGCATTTAGTACTACGATAGATGCAATGATTTTTTTGAAATGAAAACTTCTTAAGCGGCGTTGTGCACTTTTTTTGGTATGGGTAAAAATGTTAAACTTGCGTCAGGTCACGTGTCCTGATCGAAAGTTTATAAAAAATTCGTAAGACGGAACTCGCGGCAGATTTATTTACATTAGGGTAGTTTTTGTGATGGATAAAAAATGATAAACTCGCGTCAGGCTGATCGTCAGACGGAAACCATAATGCCACGCCATAAAAATTCGAACTGGCTCTCTATCCTATCACACGTCTCTAACTCTCCTAACTTTCGACTATTTTCTTTCATTGTGTATTTTTAACAATGGGTCAAGACATATCTTGTGACATATTTGAAGTAAATCGCGAATTGTGTGTTAAGGACATTGGTTCTATACAGTTAAATATGACGTATGAGCTGTCTTGTAACATATTTGAATGTTAAGCGCGAATCGTGTGTAAAGTACATTGGACGCATGGGAATAACTAAAATGATGTTATCATAGTACTTTTATTGAGAAATGTACCAATCGTTATAATTAAAATTGCAAAGAGCGACATCTGGAGAGTTTCTTTCGCCGTTTCTTCTTTCCAGAACGCCATCTTGGTTCCGAAACGGTAGTAGTTTATGAATTCCTTGCATATTATACTGACGTCAAAAAAGTGATATTGTATCCAATTTTTGAGAAATAAACTATTTGAATTTGAATTGGTTCCCTACAATTAAATATGACGTATGAGTAGTAAATATGGCATTTTAATTCTATGACAAATTGATATGTCAAATATACTACGTCAAAAAAGTAAATAAACAAACATTATTATTTATAATAAATAAATATGTATACGAAGTGATAGCAAGTAAATAGTTAGTATGTTTTCATACTCGGAGTGCAACCCGGTTTTTTTTGTGCTCTGACCGCTACCGATGCTACAATCTTAATCAATTTAGCCCAACAATGACATGCATGCCTGTTGAGAGAGATTCAATTTATTTAAATTATATAAGAACTGTAAAACAAGCGTGCGATTTTAACCTTCATCAAAAAAGAGTAGGATCTTAATTGAGTTCTATTTTATTTGTTTTTTAATTATAAATCCGTCATTTATAAACTAATTTGGATTTTTTTGAATATACGGAGGTAACCCGAGGATTGGTCCCATTTAAATTTAGTAATAATTAATCCAATAAAACCAGAGTTAGATGAGAAAATGAGTTTTATATGCCTAAGTCTAAAGAGTGGAAAAATACTGCGCGGAAACGTAAATCTGCAACAAGTCACAAAAACCGCATGCGGTTCTTTCGACAGACACATATTTTGTCACGGCACCATGACTTTTTGGATTTATCAAAGGCGATGACTGAGTGTGTGATTGAAATGATGTTTTGGCTGTGGTTTTAGTCTATAACTTCATAGTGCTCAAAAAGCACAATTATTTTATACTATGATATGATAATCGGTCAACATTTTGACTATTCCAGAATGCCCATTCTCTTTTTAGAAATTTGATCTACACCCTTCGCATGACTTCCTCCCCCTTATTTGTGACGCAATTGATAGATTACTTTTTATGAAGAATATACTGTTATTCTTAATTAAAAAGTGTATTATATATAACTTTTCGGTGTACAAAAATAAGCTCCATAGTTACCATGTATCACATGTTTTACCCAACCGCGCATAAATATTAAATTAGCACGTGTCGGCAATTTGCCGCAGATCAAAGTGTTACGCACACGCACACCTCTCCTGTAGCTGCGTTCCAAATTAGATTAGCTATGCACCTACATATTGTAATCAAACGTTGCTTGCTTCAATCAAACACACAACATGCTGTTTATAGTGTTTCAATTAAACCTGTGTTACATAAAACACGTCTTTCTACAACACGGACTACATTTGTTAGTCACAATTTCATACTCATTCGTATATTTTAAATAGTTAAGTACCTTCTAATCCAGCGAAAGAATCGGTTGCCTCCTTTTTTGTTGTTGTTTTGTTTCTTCTTTTTACCCATTTTCGTCGATCGTCAAAATTTATTTAGCACTATGCTATGCTTAAAAGGAACACTTCTCACTATATAGTATATTATTACTAATGGTATGTTATTCTTACACTAAAAAGTTTTAAAATAGCAAAATTGTAGCACTGTAAGTTTTCTAGTCATATAACTCACAAGTGTTTGTATTCTTTAAATAGTTACGACTTTTCACATCAATGTTAATAGACTGTTTCTGGCCGGTACAAGACTCATTTGGGCTCTAATTTGGATAAAAATAAAGTTTGATCGACGAAATATACAATATATTATAAATTCAGCAGTTAAATGTAAATCCATTATGTAGGTAAGAGTATTTTGGTGTAAAGTATAAAAGGCAGAACATAAAGCAAAATATTAAGGGGTGAACTGCGTAAAACCAAAAAGAGTTATTTACAAAGTTGCCAGCAACCTTAAAACAATATTTACCCAACAGGCCGCAACTTAACGAAGTCACATTAGTAAAAAAGAAAATCAAAATACGAATTCAGAAGTGCACGTTGGGGTGCGCACGCGCCGAGACTGGCGCGTGGCCACGTTCAAATTTAGAATCTGAAAAAAGAAAACACTCTGGCTGGCTGGATGCACATTGCGAGAAATGCACCATGTGTAGACATTTTGTTTATTTTTGTTTTTGATATGTATACGTATCTAAGTGGGAGTTAAAATGAGATAGTTTAGGGATATAGATTAAAGTTTCAGATCAGACCAAAGAAAAGAATTAATCAATTGTTTAGGACTTGCATACACCATATATGTAAGAACAGAACAGTAACAGAAGTTAACCGTTATAAATCAACTGCGGACAAAAACGTAAAAGAAGTTATTGCGGGTGTTATGGCTGTGTATACAAAGATGTCAAAACAATAAGTAAAATTAAAGGAAGATAAATATATGTTATTGTTCAAGCAAGTCCTTTTTTCATAAAAGAAGTAAATAAAAAATGTATAAATGTTACTATTGTTAGAGCTTACATTAAAAAACATAAATATGTAGTGAACATTTCACCTCTAGTAGCAGTAGTCCGGTTGTTAGTCCGGTTGACCGAACTACTGAAACTTTTGAGTTCGGTTGTGACAAAGAACCGAACTATTGATACCTTTTTAAGTAGCAACAGTCCGGTTACTTAATAATCTGAACAAAATATATTTACAAACTATTTTATATCAAAAAAACATTTTTTTAGCAAAAATAACGTTATCTTAAAAAAAACAAATGAGTGTCGAAAAACAAATGAATGTCAATTTTTTTTTATCATAAAAACCCTTTTTTGAAAATTTTCTTTAAATTTTTTTCTATTATCAATTTTTAATCATAAGTAAAAAAAATTCTTGCAGTAAGGTTGTTCTTAATCGTTAAAACCATATATTTTTTTATCACACTTGCTTGTAAACAGTGTCGTTACGGGCAGGCAAACCTTAATTGCTCACACGGGCCCTTTCTTTGTAAATTTTACTTTACAAAAGTGATAGATTTGTTCAAGCTCTTCGTTTCGAACGACAGCTGTCAAACTAAATAGGCCCATATTTTCGAAACTATTTATCGTTGACCAGCTGATTTTTACAGAAGTGATAGATCTCATCAAGATCTTCATTTATATGGTTTTAACGATTAAGACTAATTTTACCACAAAAAAAAAAACATTTTTTTTCTTATGATTGATAATTACTAAAAATCGATGATAATAAAAAAAATAAAACAAAATTTAAAGAAAAGTTTCCAAAAAAGAAATTAAAAATCGGCCAAGTGCGTGTCGTAGGTACATTGCGAATATCTAAAAAATTTGTGAACCGACTTTGTCTAAATTATTTTAAATAAAAGTACTTATGAAGCTCATTTATCTTAATTTTTACAGTTTTTTAAAACACGCGGTTCAAAATTTTTCAAATTTGGAAGTCAATAACTCGCAAAATATATATCTTAAAGAAAAACTTCCATAGTACTATGTAAAGGCGACGGAATTCTAAGGCTGTGACATACGGACGGACGGATGTGACGAATTTATAAGGGTTCCGTTCTTGCTTTTTCGCTACGGAAACCTAAAAATCAACAACATAACATAAGACAAATATAAAATAATGTATCAATTTAAGATAAAAGAGAGAAATGGCTTGTTAGCAGAGGAGGCTCAGGCATTAATATTGAGTATAATGATAACAAAATAAATCTAAAAAGAATAAGTTTGTTAAAAAACTTGGAAATAGTTATGTAGAAAATACTGGCAGTCAGTTGAGATTTCTAATATACACAGTATAAACCAAATAATTCAGATAATGCACCGTTAAAATTAAATTTAGACAATCGCGTGAGTCACTATACGACGATCTAATTCTGGTTTCTGGCGTGACCATTGTATCAACACTACTAACACTAACACAATATATGAGTAGGTGAATGTGGTTTGGGTACACGATTTGCATTCAGCAGGTAACTCTTGAAATTAGTTATAATCCTCATACAGTTTCAATTTAGTTCCGGAGAAGCTTGAACAAGATTTTATTAGGGTACTTTTAAACCAAATAGCAATGGGATTTGAATTGAAATTGTGGTTGAGTAAAATCATAATAAAATAGTTCTAAAGCTTAAATTAAATAAAAAAAACTTCTCATTTCCATAAAAAGTAAGACTTTCGAGATGGATTTCTTTATTTCATTCTTCTTCGATGACGTCTAAATGGAGTCTATCGGATTTTAGTTTCAAACTTTAGTTCTCGATTGAGCGGTACACATACAGAGCACAAACTTTAAGGGCCGACTAAAAGAATACCTGAGTTAGAAGAACTGGACACTTAAGATAACATCCGTTTTATCACACACAGGCAAAAAAAATCCACGCTCTCATTGTAACCTGCACAACACTGAGCGTGGTCAGTTTATTTATTGTTCCGGCGTCCAGAGAAAAAACAAATGACAAAACGGCACTTACAGTGGGATAAGGGTATCCTAAGTCTGAAGAAAAAGAAGACTCAATATTGCTCAAATCTGTAGAGTAGCTCTAATACCGGAAGGGTAAACAAGTTCACAAATATCAGGTGTGGGAATTAAAATGTTATAAGGTTATAACCGTCGAGAGTAAAGTATAGTCAATGGTGACGAAGTTTGCACTCAAAGATACCAAACACCAATAACTCGAATAATATACGTGTTAGAGAAACGAATACTTATAAACCTCAAATGCAATTTTCAAAGATACCGCAACACGATGGGGTGCACAAAAAAACAATTATCCCTCAGTTCATTGTATGTAGAACGATAAGGGTTCAGTTTTAGACATTTGGATACGAGCCTAGCCCTAAAAATTGAAAATCATATCAGGACTTAGTAGAAGAAATATAATTGGCAACTGATAACACGAATTTGTTATAAATTCAATTGATCACTTGTGTAAATGGCGACTGTGAAGTCTGCTAACTAAAATCTTGAAATAGGACACTCAATGTTACTTACAGACAAATTGAAAGAAAGTAACACGCAACACGACATGAAAGTTAAAAGGGGTGTCTATTAAGACGATTATTAAAAAGACAAACTGCCATAGCGTCCGTCTGTGATGTATAATAATGTTATTCTGCTTTTCAAATCAAGCTGAATTCAACATAGAGACCTTTTTTATTGTGATTGAGCCTTTCGGGCCAAGCTTGGTGTAGACGTGTAAAGTTCTATAGCTGTTATGTTACTATCGTTGTTTGCGACCGCAAAAAAACTTAATTTCGGTCGGCTATAATTTACGAAGTATTTGGCTTTAGTAAGTCGTCCTCTTTTTAAAGGTTATTTTAGTCTATGTGTTCTAGATTAAAGTATACCTACCAACCAACACAGTAGATATTTAGAAAACACAGAAAGGAATAGCTAGGAATAAAGGATATTGATTTTTTGCATCCCGATCAAGAATTCCTTCCGGCATAAATTTGTCGGCGAGATCATTTATCACGTCGATCGTAAGTCCGTTACTTACGATCGACACAATTTTAAAATTGACTAATTTTTTGGCAGAGACAGCTGTATGGGCTGAGAAGAACAAGGAATGGTTTTATCTCAATCGAGTGTTCTCGCGGAAATAGGGTTTTCTGCGAAAGAAGTCGCGAGGCACATCTGGGAACTGAATAATAATGAGATGGCCTTGATGAATAGGGTAATAGGTTTTTTAGCGCCAGAAAGCGCGGTGGTGGGGCGCATCTGGTACTGGATAGAAACGAGATGACATCGAAGTGGCTGAATACACCCACTGGGCGCGAGCCAAAGCGATTTCGAATAAGACTGAGATAAGAATGAGGAAACGAGAGACAGAAATAAAATGAAAAAGAGAAATGACGCGAACTCTATATATATCACATATATACTTACTACAAATGCAGTGTAAATGTATATCTAAATAGCTGTGGCTTGCAGTTTCATCAATGTTTTACCGCGTGCTTAATGACCTTTAAAATTCAAAAAGTAAAGGTGAAAGATACAAATTGATCCGTTCCGATCAAACAAATATGCGAACGTTTTCTCTATATAATAATTAAGTATGTTGGGTCTAATAAATTAAGATACTATTGAAGAGTATTTAACGTTCAAACTTATATGACGCTGAGTGCACTGCGGTGCGGCAAGTCTGTGCGTATTCAAAATCGTAACGCATCAGATTTGGCACGCGTTTTAAATTCGTATTGAAATGAATTTTAAAGGAATAATTAGTCTTGAAATTTACTAAAAGCATATGAGTTCGATTGGAAGCTATCAGTAAAAATAAAGAAAAATCCTTAATCTGTAAAACACGTAGTGAAAATATTTTTACACCGCGTTTCAAGCACTATTGTTTAGTACATACATGAGGTGTCATATACCTAAGTCCATAGAGTGCAAAAATTCCGTGCGGAAACGCAACCGCAACAAACTTGTGAAATTCATAGCACTCCACATAAAACCGCATGCGATTTTTACTAGCAGGGCGCGCACTTCCGTTGTGTCGTTCAGACCTACAAATTTTAAGAAAAAGCGTACAAAAATTTACCGAAGTGCACGGTAGGACTAACAAATCCGATGACTAAAACGGGAGAAAAAAAAGCTGATTTTGACGTTTTGTTTTTAGGGTTTCGTAACCAAAACCGAATCTTATGTAGTAATATATATAATAATAATAAATAGTGGATCTATAGCTTTGCTATATCTGTGCTTCCATCTGTTTGTCAAATATAAGAGTTCCGTAGTCAAACGGCGGATTCCGCCATGTCCATATATTATTATATTTGTCAATTTTAAGGTAAAACAAGGTAGTCACAAATAATCTTTCTGTCTGTCCTTAAGCAGTAGGAACATAATTATCTACGTAGCCAAACGGTAAAAAAGTCATTTGAAAGCTTACTCGTACTCGTAGGTTTGTCTTGTATTTTCAAACTATAAACTTTAAAGTTTATGAACGTGGCCATTGTGGTAACCTATTTCAAATAAAACTGGCCACGTGCGTGTCGGGCCACGCAGAGTGTAGGGTTCCGTAGTTGCCTGTCACAAGTACCTACATTTTATAAGTTGGTCGACTCGTTAACAAACTGTGATAGTGTTTATTTGAGCTTCGTTATACACACTACTGTCAAGAATTTTCGCACAAATACAAAAACAACCATTTAGCTGGCAGAGGGGGCGAATACTCGTCTTCAACACTTTAAAGCTTCATATTTCACAAATGGATCCCTGAATCGAAAAAAAAATTATAAAAATATATAACAGCCTATCCAACGACACCAAAGGATAGACAAAAAAACATTGGTAAAACAGTTTTTTTTCAAGATTTTATTTTACCACTTAGTCGACGCGATAAATATGTATTCCCACGCCAAATAAAAGCTTGGTAGTACAAAGAGTTAAGCCGTAGATAGACAGTAAAACAGACGGACGGACATGGTGAAACTACAGGCTTTCCTGTTAACTAAGGAGCCCTAAAAAATAATAAAGAGCTAGTCTTACTCAATTCAATTGAGTACACGGCAAATTGTATTCTTGCTTCTCGTATTTTTTGTTTAAAAACCATACACCATATAAGGTAATCATAAGGAGAGTGTAACAAATAAAGTAAAGGAGATTCTGAAAAGGTTGAGGACCACTGTTGCCTGGGGCTCGCCCGTAATTGAGCCAGCGTGCTGTCAGAACTTACCTACACTAGTCGAGATAGCTAGAGAAATTTCGACAAAATTAGTCTTAGTCCAGCTGATTTTTTTGTGAAATCTAGGCAGACTAATAGATAGTAAAAAACCTGTTTTATTCGTATAGTTTGCTTAGAAAACAAACATTTTTGATCATTGGGCACACAGTCCACTCCATGTACAGCAACTAAACTTATACAGAGAAATAAAATGAATCATGAATACACTCCTCCTCTCCCACAAATCCTTAAAAAAACACACCAAAAATAACGACAAAAAAAATCAACACAGTTACTGGCCACTTATAAAATATACTAAGAAAAAAATTAAAAAATGAAAGAGTTTTCAAAAATGGAGGAACCGCAATATTGTCGAGCACGCGAGATGAGTCCTGCAACAAACGGCGTCAGTCTAACACAAATATAACGCGAGTACTGACCTGAGAGATGTATGTAATCATATGAAAATACAAACTTTCAAGGGAAGACAGAAATTTAATTATAGTACGCGTTGAAATGAACGGTACAGTATATCTTCGACACTAAGATTTAACATTTTTAATTTTAATAAAAGAAATAAACACACATACGAGATAGGTTATCAGCCTTCATACATCACCACAGTTTGGGCACCGTTGAGGTCCTCGTTGCCCAAAACTTTGGGCAAGCGCAGTTTGAGTCATCACGCGGACCGAGTGAGGATTTTGAGCTTCACATACGTCTTTTTTATGTATGTTTTCCTTCACCTAAAAGCCAGTGGTATAAACAAAACAATGTACTTGAGAATAGAAAAAGACGCATTAGCATACGCCGGGGCTTGAACGCACGGCCCTCATAACGCGTTGCAGATGCAGAGACCACCCAATTATCACTACAAACACATACCTACACCGAAATAATCCATTAATGAAACAAAATTCAAAATGGAAACTCCAAGGAAGATAATTATAGTTTTCTTATTCAAGGTTCTTATATGCAACGAAATTGCTGTATCTGTATATCCACGTATTATGCATATACTGAGTTCTATTCTGGTCAGCAAGGGTAGGTAAATTTTTGCAACTTCGGTGAAACATTTTTTATATAAAACTAGCAAAATTTTTAGACATATATCTCAAACTCACATCCGCAACAACGGCTAATTTAATATTCTATCATTTGAATCTTGACTCGAATATGTTTTGGGTTTCCCTGTTAAGACGACGATATACCCTAATATCCCAAAAAAGTCTATCTTACTTGTTCTAGATTAAAGAAGTAGAACATAGTACATACTACAAATCTCATAACAGAGCTTAAGGAAAGTACTAATTTAAAAGAAAAATCGAACAGAATTTATAAGAAAATGACAATAAATTATGAAAAATAATCACAAAAAAAAATGTTAGATCTCGATATTTTGTGAGGGAACCCAATTATTTTTTCAATTCAATATTTAGGTATTGTTTCATATTAAAAGAAAAATCGGCTAGAATTTCTATTTAGTTATTTTTTAATAAATTTAAATCTTGAAAAAACCAGCCAAAAACATAAGCCTTAAGTGCGTAAGAGACTTAAAACTTTACGTGCGAAGATCAAACTTATGAGAGCAGGCTTAGTATGGTTTTAGCTTTTTTTATACTTGACTTGCTCAACAGGCGTGTATCGTCCCCTTAAACTAACTTTATAGAGTACATTTAATTTTTTGCTATCGAGTAAAATACTTGGAATCACGGCCTATGGTAGTTTAAGATTTTTTTTTCGGGCAAAAAAGTTGAAATTTTTGAAATAAATTATTAGACATAGATAGAATAGATTAAGAAAGATATCGATAAAGATTAAATATAGAAACTTTTATACCTTATAGTAGGTACTAAAGGAAAAATTACAAAATAATAATGTAGCCAGGTAGTCATATAAGATTTAACCTTCTAGTATCTATAAAACCTTAAATATTAGAAAAACAGATTTATTTTAACAGAACATAACATACAATAATTTTAATTTTAATGATATTAAAGGAGCAGATGAAACCTTTTCTGGAAACATTCTAAAAGTGAATACGGCTTCGCTAGGACAACCTGTTAATTTTATTGTGACATAAATAACTCGGAAAGCTCTTACAAGTCGTTTACGACTTATATCTATTTCTGGCGAAGTAGTTGACAACATTTTTTTTTTCATATGCAAGAAAGAAAGAAAAGCAATGTTATAGATCAGACCTGTCGTGAGTTTTCTTAAGCTTGAAGTTTAATTATCTTTTTCAATTAAATAATATGCTGATATATCAACGCACAGTCTAAACATCTGGGTCTAGAGACTCGACATTTTGCTTAGAGGATTCTGTTATAAAGTAGGCGAGCACTAAGTATTTTGCAAAATTCATCTCCCAAGGAGGTAATATAGGGGTCGGCAGTTTGTATGGAAATCCGTCATTGTTAAAGCTAAATGCATAAAAATGGTATTTGGTATTATTTTCCAAAACTGGTTTTTGGAAAATAATCTCCTTGAGTGCAAAATAGAGGATGAAAATTTGTATGAGAATTTTAGCAGGTAAAATCATAAACAGTCACAAGCTTTGTTTTTTTAAGTCCTTGCGGACGAAGTCGCGGGAATAAGCTAGTAAAAAATATTTTCTCCCACACTACTAATATTTTCACTTAATTAAACGATCATTATGTAGTAAAATAAATAAATAGGTAGGGCGAAATTCTACGATTGTGTTCTCGTCAAGTTCTCTATTGACGCAATTGACTTTCTTATTTATAATACAAAGTCCATAATCGATGTAAATACAGACATCTATTTGTATGTAACGTAGAATCACGCCTATTTCCTATAATATAATATTATATTATACTATTGTATTCTAACCATTTTTTGTTTTATCTCCTGCAAACGACGTGTTTGATTGAACACAGAATTAAAAAGTTGTTTGCGGTAAATATTATGATCTAATTAAAATAGTTACTTGTTCAACAATTGAGCAGCGTCGTGTTTTGGTTTAAATGCTGTCTACGAATTCTGGGTTACGGAAGAAATCTAAAATGGAATCACAAGCGAAGCGAGAGCATCCAATATCGACTACTTAGCACAGTGGGGAATTTAAAGGCACCAAACTTAAAAATGTGAAACTCAAAATGTTATCGTGTAAAACATACAACTGTTCACTTCTACCAGCGAGAAGAAAATAAAGCTTTTAGGTGTGAAATAGACTGAAGACCCTTATTTACAAATACTTGTAGTTAGTAGGTAGGTAAAGGCCTACATCCATCTTTTTCGACGAGTCTTCCCAAATTCGCCTTGCAATTATTATATTAAAAAAAATATATGTAACATTTGTAACAGGCATGACCGATGACCTAAAAAAGGTCACCTACATACCAGAAGGACTGCTGCAGACTTGTTAGAGATTTGTGAAAGTTTCTTAATTTAAATGGACAATCTTTATTTTCACACAATCCCAGAATCATAGTTTAGAGAGACGTAATAACGTGGCGTTCAAAAGAATTAAAAAGTAAAGAAAATACGTTTAATAAATATTTAAGGAAAGGTTGTCGATCCCTGAGGACAGTACTTGAGACATAAGAGACACTACGTATACAGATTACTGTTAGATGTATTAGCACAGAAAAAAAAGAAACGGTCAAGTACTAGGAGAATCGCGGTCTAAGGGTTCCGTATGAAAAACGTTATTATATTTTTGGAAATCTCAACTAAAAACTTCAGAGAAATTAAAAGTTAGGAGTATCTGAAGCAAAGTACGAAAACATTGTCAAACGGCGTAGTTGAAGCAAACGAAGTATCAGGATCGTAGTAGTGGAAGTCTGTTGTTGTTGCCTTCACATTCGTGAATCGAAAGCGAATGCGAAGTCAAGCAACGTCGGGCTTGGTCACTACTTAAATGGGTGACCACCTAGTGGCATATTCTCCTGAAGAGCCGTGTTTCGGACGTTACGCAAAACCGTCGGTCCTGGCTGTTTGTCATATGACAACAGTCGTTAAGCCGAGTCTGAGGCGGCTTGAAATCTTTAACAGTCGAGTTAAAGTTGACAACGTCCGCCAACCCGCATTAAGCCAGCAGCGAGGTGAACTACGACCTAAGCCTTCTCCTTCAAGCAGAGGCCTGTGCCCCATACAGTGGGGCGAATAACGGTTGAAGAGTTGTTGCCTACCCCTACAGAAAACAGGTATGAGTTCCGTACAGAACATATCAGTTAAGTTTAGTTCCACCATTTTTTTCTAGCTTCTAATTTTACATTTTACAATAGGAGGATATTATTGCTCACAAAACTTTATTGTTTATGATCTGGATATTCAGATTATGCAGTTTTGCCAACGATGTAGCCAGGGACGTTTGGAATGAAGCCAACATTGGCTGGGTTAACGAACTTGTGTCTTTTTGCCTTTAGTAGTAATTTTGAATAGATCTGAGATGCATGTCGGCTTGTAGATGCTAAACTACAGCGACGATGTTGCCATATCATCCGTACGAAATATTCTAGAAATTCATTAGTATCCATTATATATAAAAATTATCACAAATATACCCTTTAATAACTTCGAACTTAATAATCTGCTTGTATATTGTGTCTAAAACTAAATAAAAAACGATTCATTAAAAAGAAAAAAAGGGCGCCAAAATGTCACTGGCCAGAAACAAAACTTATTAAAAACACAAGTGAATAACACATAATTGAATTTAAAAATCGTAGACGCGAGTCACGCGCGCGCGCCTATCTCTTCGCGCCAAAATGTGTACGTAAACTGGCTGGCAAGGATGACATTAAAAAGGTAAGCGAAATAAATATGGTTTCTCTATTAAGAATTCATACTGTGCGACTTGCTTGCCCAAATGTGATATAAAAATGTGTGAGTCGACGTTGAAAAGAGGTCAATCGATAAATAATTACATTTTTATCGAAGCGATTAATACAAGTAATAGCCGTAGGTTTGGTATATATCACTGTAATGGGGGCTCTTAGTGCATCAATTAATAAACAGTAGTGTTCCAAAAAAAACAGAAATAGTTGAACTTTAGTTTAATAAGTCAAAGAGAAATAAAAAAAAAGGTTTTTTAAACATAAAAAATTATGTTACTTACCTTGTTCATTGCACTTTCATTTAGGTTCACCTGAAAATATAAATAAAGGTAAACTAAAGAAAAAATATGATGTGTAAAACAAAGAACTAATACCTACTATAAATAATACAAAAAATGGCAAACTAATGACCGACTGACATTTCAGTTTCGGTTTCGGCTACTTTCGGCCTCCGTTTCGGCCGCACCGAAAACGTAGACCGAAAGCGTACTTCTTAAAAATTAAGATACTTACTGCCTCTAATTTGTTTTTTTTTCGTTGTCCTATTGTTTGTGTTCATGTTATTATAATTAATTGATTCATTTCAACAAATTTTAAAAGCTTATATCTTACAAATTAATCTGGCGAGAATCGTGTGTTGTGATTTATCTATTATTCAATGTTATTTATTTACTAAACATAAATTGAATTTCAAATAGAACTTTGAGTGCAAAACAAAAAGAAAACATAAAATTTATTATTGTCACAAATAATCAGTACCATCTCACGTTGTTTATAGAATACTCAAGTATACAAGCGATTTATTTGAGTAATATCTGAATCGAATATAATCTGTTTTATGTGTCGCTTAAAAATAAAACTAAAAAGAACGAGGATCAATTCCTCATAATTGCCATTGAAATAAAATAATATCAAAAGTACAAGTAAAAACAAAATATGTACCTAATAATTTTTGTGTAAAACACAACCTCGACTCAATACGATCAACGATGGACGACGGCGAACTCAACCAAGCCAGCATCGCGGCGGCGCGGTGTGACCACGAGTTATCCGCGAAGTTAGCCGAACGACGCACGACAATTCACATACCTACTTAAGCACAATTATTTTTTTCATTTAAAAACAAGGATAATTAGGTACTTAGTCAATTACTCCACGAATTCGTATCGTAATTAATTCATTATGGCTACGTCGTAAACAAATAAACAATCTTAGACGAAAATGCTCATTTAATTAAAAAGCGGCTTTAGTGCTTTAAAGCATACACTGGATCTAGCAGGCCTGATTTTAGAAAGCGCTGCACGACATGACAACGTTTGCTTGCAAATCGGTTCGACATATTTCACTTTCAACACTAGCTAGCTCTTCACTGTCGCAAAATTCGACCGGTGATTGGTTTAATTTTTTTTTTTGAGATTTCGAACCATGTTTCTTGGGTAAAAGGAGCAGAAATATCTCCTGCATTATTATTTATTATTTTATTGAATTTCTGTATTTCAAATTGAAAATATAAGCTTTGATGCATCAGCTTTTAATTCTTTTATTCTAATGCCAAGCTTGGCAACCGACGCGTGGCCACTTACACATACTATTAAACTTTAACACGTTAACAGTCCACGGCGGTTTCTGGAGTCGCAAATTGGTTTCAAGTCCATGCATATTTATGGAGTAGACGAGACTTTAGACACCAAGAACTGAGAGTGATTTATTTAAAACAATGTTACAAGCTAAACAATGTTTTTACTGTGGGCGGATACCAGGTAACGGTTACAAATAATTATGGACTTACCTACTTTTTCTCTAAATACATAAATATTATACATAGCAGCCCTCAAGTCTGAGGAGAGACTTTGCCTCCTTGTGCGTGTTGTGTGTACAATGGGATGTGTGAGGGATTGTTCAAAATTATGCATACGGCTACTTTCTACCAACGCACCGCTCGCCATCAGCAGGGAATTCATTCTCACACTTTAGAACCTAAATGGTCGCGTACAGTTTCTTCCAAATAACTTCCGCGAACGCTTGGTTTGTGGAATGAGCTCCCGGATGCCTAGGTTTTCTCTAAGGACTACAGTATGGGATTCTTTAAGAAAAAAGTTATTGGATTTTTAAAGGGTGGGCAAGGCGGATCGTGAGCTTGTTTGCCATCTTAGAGGTATAAAAAAAAATCAACAACCAACAATCAATTAAACATACTATACTCGGCTGATCTATTTAAAGAGTAAAGAGTAGGTAGTACTTTTTTATGATTATTAGGTCCCTACCAGTTCCTAAATGTACTCATTACAGTCTTCAATTAAATAAAAAATAATAAGTAAAATTAAATCAACAAATTTAAGAGTATATTTTTATCTAAATGTAAAATCTTGTTAAGCAAATCAAACATTTTGCTACCAACTTAAACTAAAATGCCTTTTATATTTATTTGTAAACTAATGTGTTAAACATCACAGTCTTTCGATTAAACAAATCATAATTAACTTTCAAAACTATTTATTCCTCGAATTCTCGAGGCGATGAGTTTTTTTTCCCGTCTCGGCTAAGACAAATTTTTCGAGAATTCTCGAGCAGATACCACTAAAATAAATTCACGCGTATTTTAAAAGCATTTTTTGACACGACTGCGGCAAAGCCCAAAAGAAGGTTTATGTGTTTGACCTGTTTGTATGCCCGCCCCTATGTTCCCTCGTAACTACTAAACGGCTAAACCAATTTTAATAAATTATACGTGATAAGATTCGTCTTAAACATTAGAGTGAGAGCGGATTTTGGAGCCAAATTGAGTAGCATGAAAAATCCTGTCTTTTTAAAACCTACTGAGTGAGTATCAAAATAAAGAATTTTAGTAGGTGATTTCTAGCAATGTAGCTAGCAAAGCTGTAAATAAAAATATAAAAATAAATAAATAATAAAAAAACCGTATACAGAAGCCTATACAGAAATTAAAACATACCAAATATTTAACTATAAGCTACCTCCTGATTGCTCAAACTATAGTAGTTACCTTAAAATGAGTTCCGCCTGCTTATATTTAAATATTTGGTAGTTAGTTTTTTTTTATTATTTATTTATCATTATTTTTATTATAATTTACCTTTAATATTCAGAGCAAAGGAACGTCAACAAAAATCAACGTTTGTTGTACAGGAGCCCCCTTAAATATTTATTTTATTCTGTTTTTTAGTATTTGTTGTTCTGTGAAAATTTCAACTGTCTAACTATCACGGTTCATGAGATAAAGGCCTGGTGACAGACGGACGGACGGACGGACAGCGCAGTCTTAGTAATATTGTTCCGCTAATTACGCCCCTAAAAAAATCAGCATTTATTTTACACCTAAATATTAAGAAAAACACATAATGTGATTTCTCAAGAGTAAGAATACATATCAATATCTATCTATGTTTTAAGGCAGAATGCTAGAATTTAATTTTGTTTTGTTACTTTTTTAGAAACTAATTGACAAAATAAAATGTCAACACGAACGTTGTCTCGGATAATACCTATTATAGATAATAGCTTTATATGTCAATGTTTATAGAGCATAAAAATAACAGTAGTTTTTTTTGCATGTTGCTATGATTTTATTAGGCATGTGGTCGATGATTTTTTTTATTTATATCAGATATATTTTAGTAACCATTCATTTTACTTCAAATGTTAGGAATTTTGGAAACCTGGCCCAACTGCTCATCCACCCTCTGGTCAGTAAGTTATTCAAAAACCTAGTTAGCAACTTCAACATTCTTAACTTAAACATTCCAACTCCTATTAACCAACCTAACTTCAAATTTCCTACTTCTGAGCGAATTGATGCTTACCCATTAGTCAAGGTCAATTGTCTGAGTCAGTCAGTGTAAAAGTTTTATGAAGTAACTGATTATCAACAAAGTGCTTATGACATTTTCAGCCAAAATAAAGCCAACATAGAGCTTAAATATTTTAATATAAAAACATTACAAACTAAAAAGAAATGATATTAATTAAGGGTAGTATTATCAATCTACACATAAGTTACTTAAAGACAAATACCAAAATTATATAATGAGTGCCAGAAAAAACAGAGCCACAACACTGATATTCTATACGAACTTTTTTTCGGTTGTCGAGAACCAGTGTAATATAAATCTTTTATATAAACTCATGTATTATTATTCAAATAAATAAATATATCAAACTTCAAAAGATATCCAATAAAAAATACACGAAGAATAAAGTATTTTGTCCGTTAATTCCATTGGCCTTTGCCAATTTGCTTAGCAATTGAAGCTTTGGGTTTTTAATCTTTGGTTATGTATACCAACTCTGTGGCCCACATGCACAAAACAAATCATTGTGATGAAGTGCTTGAATACAAGTAAGATATCGTGACATCGATCGTCAGGAAACAATTAGAAGGTGCTTACAGTATTTTGCCTATAAACTTAGATGAAAAATGTACTGAAATTTTTTTGTGTGTAATAAGACAATTTATTCTCTATGTTTTATTAAATACAGGTTATATATATACTATAATATATATAAAATAAAAAAGCAACCCTCTTTAGAAAAAACTATAAAGCGCAGTCTGTATTTCCTTGCTAAAGATTATGTTACAAAGGTTCACAGGCGAGCATACTGACTGGTCTAATTTTATATCCCTTTTTAGCATCTTCAAAACTTAGTCATGTTACAGCGCTATCGTGTACTGTAGACCTGGATAACACCCTGCTCAGATTCTGGGAATCTGAAGAACCTCCAAAGAAAAACATCTCTGAGGATATACTATCTGAAAGACATTTTGTTTAAAAATATACACGGGATATATCTGTCGCTTCTCTGTACGATTACCCTTCAAGGTACATCACAAACCTTTAGAAGAAACATACAGTAATGCCTTGAAACGATTTTACAACTAAGAACACAGAGTCATAAAGGAGCCGAAACTCAAGGAGTTGCATACCCTATTTATGCAAGATTATTTGGACACTGGTCACATGTGATTAATCACTACCTATAGCGACAGCAAGCGATATTACATAACTCATCATGGTGTACTCAAAGCAAGCAGTAGCATCACTAAGCTTAGGGCTGTCTTACAAAGTCAAAAAAAAAAAGTCAAACTGGTTTATTCAAATAAGGATTTTACAATCACTTTTGAATCGTCAAAGTTATAAAATATTATTTTTTGAACCCTCCCACCTTCCCGCCGGTTCACAATGTTGTTGATTTCTACCGAGAAGAATCCGGCAAGAAACTCGATAGTTACTCTTTTAAAAACACTATCAATAATACAAATAAACTAAAATACAATTAATGTGTTAAATAAAAAATTTTTAGTCATACAATTTTATGTTATTTCCATTTTAATTTGGTTTACCTATGCATCCTGTAATTGAGCATCATCAGTCCCAAGGATTTTTATCATTTACATAGTCTGAAATATTGTAGTATGCCTTTTTACAAAGTACCTGCTTGATAAAAGATTTAAATTTACTTATTGATAGATTTTGAATTTTATTGGGAACTTTGTTGTAAAAGTGTATACATTGCCCCATAAAAGAGTTACTTATTTTGTGTAGATGTGTATCATGCACCAACAGCTTATTTTTACTTCTAGTATTTACTTTGTGAATGTCACTTTTCTAGCTGAAACTATTGATATTTTTATGTACATATATAAATTCTGTTTAAATCTTCTTTCTTGAAATTACACAATACTGGTGTATATAGCCAGTAACAAAATAAGAAAATATTTTATGTTATTTGACCTTTTTTTTTGCATTCCTCTAAATATGTCCATAAGTGTATATTAAATTATATATAGATATATTTATTATATACTTTTATTATTTTTATTTTATCTAATACGCCTTAACTATCTTTATGTAAATTTTAAATATGTTCAATTAAATTTTGGTTTCATTTTCTGACAAAACTGAGACCAAGGTTTTGGCTGAAAAACTACATTTTTCGATTTTTCGATTTTTGAACTATCTATAACTATAAAAATTTCGGTACTGAACATATTATTATCATATATTGCTATTTATTGAAAATATTAGTGAATTATAAAATATAACTAGTTTTTGTTGCTTATATCCATTTCATTAATTCAATAGAAACTTTAGTCATTTAAAAGATTATATTAATATGAATTTTGCAACTTGGTTAACATCCCTAAATCATACACTAATCAATTAAGAAGCAAAATTTTTAGTCAAAAAAATTTAGTGAATTGCAGTTTCTATGTAAAAAAGTGGATCCGATTACCTTACCTAACCTTTATTAACCACAGAATAAGGAATAGTCTTATCATTAAACAAATGCTTTAAGCCAGTGTTTTTCAACCTTTATGAATACACAACCCCTTAACAAGTGAAAAAATCCAATGACCTCCTAGTTCTGTAATAAAATTACCTCTGTCAGTATTTTTCATAATTTAGATGACCTCAGATATTAAACAGAATAATATTCATGACATGCTTCATACAAACAATTACTTACTTATGTTTGACACTTAGTAATTAAAGACCATAAAATTTTAGATATATTCTAGTAATAAATATCTTAATAAATCTAAATTCAATTAAACTGTATAATTTGAAAGTTAAAGAGAATTCTAGTTTTTCATGCAAATGGTTTTAACTAAGATCAAGTTAATAAAAATAAATTTTAGAATTTTGGAAAACCACAGACTAAGATAATTAATAAATTTTTC
The DNA here is from genome assembly GCA_946406115.1 of Apoda limacodes. NCBI lineage: Eukaryota > Metazoa > Arthropoda > Insecta > Lepidoptera > Limacodidae > Apoda > Apoda limacodes. Next base: position 49,974,677 of record OX291540.1, read on the forward strand.
AATGTTTGATCAGTAAATGTTAAAATTAATTGAAATTTGTTTGTATGAGGCATTCCATGAAACATGTTCTCTTTAGTGATAGATAAATATAAAGAAAAACCTTTATTTAGGTTACCAGTGTCAATTCCCACGGCATCCAATGCAAATAATAACTGTTCTTTATATTCACACTATTTATTAGTTTTAGGGTTGAAATTACTGGCTTACATGTCTTATAATACTAATATGATAAATGCAAAAGTAACAGTCTGTTACCTCTTCATGGTTAAACCACTGAACCAATTAAGATGAAATTCGGCCTGGAGATAGTTTGAGTCCAGGGGAAGGACATAGGATACTTGAAAATGTCAAGTTTGAATTGGTTTTTTTCCTATATGAGAAGTTGCCGTTGAAATCCAACCCTGATAACCAAATTTAAAACAAACAAAACACCCACAAACAAACTACCCACATGTAACTTTTAACATAGTATTACCAATTTATATGTAACAATTAGAATTAAAGACCCACCATGTATAGCATATTCCCTGCTAAAAAAAACTAACAATCTAATAATTACTAGAGTTGAACATGATTTGGTGTAACTTTCACTTATGTTCTATTCAAAAGCACCTGAAACATTTCTACAGTATGCATTTTGAAATTCTAATTTTGCAAAAATGATTCAAACCCCGAGTATCATTTTTGATGGATAGCATTTTACAAAATAATCATATAGCAAAAATGTTCCATGCAACTTCTAAAGTTTGTTTTTATTCTGAAATAATTTTATAAGCATTTTTGAATTTTATTTGCAAGAAGTTGATATAAGTATGTGTAAATGGTTAAAATTATAATGTTCTATTTGAGTATATTTTATTATTAATTTAGGTTGGATTAATTTCGGCAAATACATTTAAATTTATTTCAATATAAATTTTAATTTAGCAGAAATGATCCAGAGGCTTTTTACCAAATTATTTATAAGTATGAAGGATTATTTTTAGAAACAACTAGTAAATCCAAAATCTATATTCAATTTGCTATAAAATTATATGCATTACATATAATAATAGGGCTACTATTACACAAAAAAATACATTTATGTTTCAAATTGTTATAACTTTTATCAATGCCTTTGTGGGTACATTTTTGCACAACATGGTCCAATTTTCATTTACATTTAATTTGTACTACTGTGTGAATGATTTTCTGAGAACTATGAGTACTGACACCCTGAAGCAAAGCAGAGGGCTCGAAACTATGCCGTGATATAAGACAGCAAAAAGTTTTTGTTAACACAAGTGTCACTAGCAAATAGCTATTCAGTAAAGCTGGACTGCTGTATGACGAAAGACAGCAGTCCAGCTGTAATTTACATGGACAGAATACAGAAAAAATTGCTTTTCTTGCATTACCCTAGGGCAGGCAAGCCGAGGGTTGCCTAATATCCTTGTAATATTAGGCATGGTCTAATGCAAACTATGTTCTTTTAGCAAAAGTTTGTTTTGATTTTATTTTATATAAATATTTCTATTGATTTAAGTGATTCGTGTTTTTTTTTTGTTTTTATAAAGTTTTACTAAATGCAATTTTGATTTCAATAATGATTTAATTGAGGTGCAGAGTTGAGTATTGTAAACATATATGAGGTACCTACCTATGCCTATGCTATTTTTTCGATTATATCCGAAAATTATAATATACTGTATTGGATTATGTTTAAAGTTAAATTGAATACCCGTCTAAATAAACATTGTATATTGCGTTTGCTGAGAACTATTACATTACGCCGTCTGGAAACGAAGTTTAGGTAATTCATAACATTAAAACATGTACGTTAAATAAGTAGGTACCAAAATTTCGTACTGAAATATGTACAACTTACGATAATGAAGTAAAAACTGCACTTACCTTCAAAATGTTTTCTGCGCGTACAGCACGAATCGCAATTAAACGCTACTTCGAATATTTACAAAAATGTTCCAACAATTACAATTTAATTTGATAATTCGGTGAGGAACGTCAGATTTTAAACACAATTTCCTAAAGTCCGCAACAATTTCCGATGGATGACAAAAATTTGTTCGTAATCTCACGACAAGTAAAACATCAATCAGTGTTGCCAATTATTTTTTTAGGGAGATAGTGTAGTAAGGGCAAAAATAATAATCTTATAATAAAACGTACAAGGTTTATTGGCTCTGATATACTAACACCAAATAATTTGAAGTATAAACAAATTAAAATTAATAATTACACTTACAGCATGCTATCAGGCGGTCTGATCCCTTATTAGTAATTTCTACCAGACAACCTTTGTGTAAATATACTTTACAATAATTTACAAATGCAGGAAAAAACTTTACTTAACAAGGAGGACTACAGAAGACGCCGAGAAGGATTTTAGTATGAAACAGAACTTCAATTAAAATGTGCTCCGCGGCATGAGCAAATGATGGTAAATAGCCAAACCACCACCAGTTGAACACAGCAAAACCTTTAGTCAGTTTTCAGAACAGAAACAATAATTGCATGAATATTGTTGTTTTGGAATGACGCCAGCATATCGGGATAATGTGATGGAATTCTTTAAAGCTTTGGAAACTTAACTAGGTAGAAGGAAAATTAGAAAAAAAAGAACTTGGTACAAAATGTTGTTTTCATACGGCAAAGTGCCATTGTAGGCAATTTATTCCATTATTATTCATATGGTAAAACTCCATAAGCGTGGAGCTACTTCTGCTCTTGATTTTGATACATGTCATTTTGATCTTATTTTTAAATACGGGAGATAACACCCAGATGAAAAATTATTGCCAGACCTGGCCACGTTTATACGCTATTTCGAAGGTCATTATCACGAATAGATTGGAAATCTTCTTGCCTTTCTTGAACGATTTTAACCACCTAATTAGGGGGGTTACGTCACCATAGCACATTTTAACAGTGAGGCAGACTATATAGAAGACTTCCTCGCACATCAGCCCATGTGTCACGCGCCTGTGGACTATGAGAAAGTTGAGTTAGGCTGGATTTAGGAAGCTTCGTCAAGTCTTTACGCAGTGCTCTTACCTGCTCTTTCTGGGACAATTAGTCCATACTATTATCATAAATGCGAAAGTAACTCTGTCTGTCTGTCTATTTGTAAAAATCTGTAGGCTACTTGAAAACGTCAAGCGTGGTTCGGATTTTTTTTATAATGGCATAATAACTATAAAATAGTATATTTTATAGTGTATATTTAATTATTCAAAAACTACACGAGCTGGGTCGATTGAGTAACTTACGTTTGCAGATTTAAAATTCAAAAAATACCTTCAGACTTATGAGCGCCCCCCTAAACTGTTTTTCTGGATACGCCCTTGAATACATACCACAGATATAGACAAAGACTTCGCAGTGATGCCAAGTTGGCCCTTTCCGTAAAGGAGGGGGCCCGGAACCCCCCCTTTTTATATAAATTTTTAAAAATTTAACCTCAAAATGTAGGAACCAACTTCTATCAGGGTATCCAATTTTCCCTGCGTAATTTAGGGTTGATAGTGAGGGGGGAAGAGGTAGGTACCCCCGAAAACTAGAGGGCCCGGAACCCCCCCTTTTTTATATATTTTTTTTTAAATTTAACCTCAAAATGTAGAAACCAACTTTCTTTAGACTATTGAATGGTTAATTAATATACAATTTCCCCTGCATATTTAAGGGTTGACAAAATTAGCCCCCTCTCCTCCGCAAACTCAATGCATTGAGCTTCTGTGCCCAACTGAGAGAAAATCATTCTCCAGTTCCACATAGATCTGAAACAGCAAAAAGTAAGTTATTAGTTTTAAACTAAGATGAACTATGACAAATGACTGCTTTTGTGGTTCAGTTGGTAGTGCTCCTGCCTACTGAACCGAGGGGTGTGGGTTTTCCAGCCCAAACAAACACGGGTAGAAATAAAAAACAAATAACCACAAACGTTAAGGAAGGAGCTTGCTTCGCTGCACTCCTGCGTCAACCTTCTAACCTAACTTGACTGTCGTTGGGGTGCCCTAACAAGATTTCTGGGTAGAAATAAAAAAAAATAACCACGAACGTTAAGGCAGGAGCTTGCTTCGCTACGCTCCTGCCTTAACCTTCTAACCTAACTCGACTGTCGTTGGGGTGCCCTAACAAGATTTCTGGGTAGAAATAAAAAAATAACCACGAACGTTAAGGCAGGAGCTTGCTTCGCTACGCTCCTGCCTTAACCTTCTAACCTAACTCGACTGTCGTTGGGGTGCCCTAACAAGATTTCTGGGTAGAAATAAAAAAAAAAACCACGAACGTTAAGGCAGGAGCTTGCTTCGCTACGCTCCTGCCTTAACCTTCTAACCTAACTCGACTGTCGTTGGGGTGCCCTAACAAGATTTCTGGGTAGAAATAAAAAAATAACCACGAACGTTAAGGCAGGAGCTTGCTTCGCTACGCTCCTGCCTCAACCTTCTAACCTAGCTTGACTGTCGTTGGGGTGCCCTAACAAGATTTCTGGGTAGAAATTAACCAAAGTGACTAGCCCAAAAGTTTAAAAAAGTAACTTACCTCAATTCATCCACATATAGATTGGTACGTCTCCCAGATGAGCCCAAAGTCTTCCCCTGATTTTCTTCTACCAAGAAAGAAGGCATAAATGTGTTAGCCATGCAACTAGGACCAGCTCTCCAGCTAGGACCAGCTCCTACACTAGGACGAGCACTAGAATCAGCCGCTGGGGCAGAAGACGAGGATTCGAGCTCAAGTGGCTCATTAGAGTCCAACACTTGCACTCGCGAAACGTTAGTCACAAGCGGCTCACTCGAGTCTATCACTTGCACACTACACGTAAGCACTGAAGAGGAGACCGTAACAAGCGGCCCAATTGAGTCCAACACTTGCACTACACTCAACTCTTCAGGCGATGCTGCAGAACTCGACGCCATGGTAGTCACACAATTTGTTTTCGACAGGAGTACGTAAAAACGATCTCAACTAAAAATGGCGGCGTTTTGAGTATTGTTTTACCAAACGCGCGCTATGTTTACTGGTCAATGCGTTTAATGCAGTAATTGCGTAAAAAAACGCGACTAAAAATCATCATCGCATCACTTATAAAAAACAAAAGCAAAAATTTTACTGTAGTAAAATACCTATATAATTTCAATATGCATTTTTCAACAAAAATTAAACCTTATTTTACCCTATAAGCAAAAAAAAAAAGCCGTAGGGATTTCATACTTCCGACTGATGTAGTCAGACCAAAAAAAAATTTTGCAATTTTGCAATTAATTATCAATTTTCATAATTTTATTTCTGAAAAACTACATAATTCCGGGCTCTGAAACTTCGCACAGTTAATATTGAAAACTAGATCTATTAGCCAAAAAATTACGAACACCCAACTCGACGGGGGATATTGTATATTTTATCCAAAATCTTTGCTAAGCTCTTGCTAACAAGTAACAGCTTTGCGGCTTTGTCACCTTCTAAACAGTTTCTTAGAGACTCATAGATTAAGATAGCTGCATTGAAAAACTGTATGACACTTGAAAAACTGTATAGTTCTCCACCATAATAAAGGGTCGTCGTCTATTTTGACTCGGTTTTCTTTATTGTATTCACTAATTAGCGATTTCCATACCACGACATTACTATGGGTGCTGTCATTCCGCAAAAAATTTACGGAGCCTTTTTTCCTTGCGAGCATCAAAATATGCGGTATAGTCGGCCGTATCTTTTAAATTAGACTTAGAAGTTTTATTTTTACTGCTACAAGGGATTGCTGACCTGAGTTTAAATATTAACTTTAGCTAGATACCTCCACGCGTTCCTGAGAAAAATGGTCTTGACAAACGGATAAAAAAAAGACCCACAAGGGTTCGGTTTTTTTCTGATGAGGTACAGCACCCTAAAAATAGTGTTTAAGGCGGTTTTTCCCATTATTGGTCCAACTATTATGTCCAACTGGTTGTACGAACAAGGATTTTTTAAGGCAGTGGACGACAAAAACATATTTAAAAATAGGCTGCACGAATACTGAGGTGGCCCATTAGTGAATGCGACAGAACGAAACAAAAAGCTGCGTATGGGCCTCCTCTATCCTAAAAAGTCTAATGATCTTAGCGGACGATGGATATAATTGTACTATTGTTATACTTTATCTTTGGTTTGGATGATTTTGTGGCCTAATGTCACTTGTCTATCGGAAACGATATGAGTTAAGCAACATCGAGAGTGGCAACTTCTTGGATAGGCGACCACCTAGTGGCATATTCTTTTGAGCTCCTATGTTGCTGCCTGCCTGGTTCTAGCTGTTTGTCATATGACAGCAGTCGTAAAGCCAAGTCAGCGGCCTTATAGGCGTCTTAAAAGCTCTGGACAGTCGAGCGGCTACTAGCTCGATAACATCCGCCAACCCGCGTAAGGCCTAAAGTCCTGCAGTGGAGCATTTACCGGCTGAGGAAATCTTTGGTTTATACTGTAAACTAGTTTATTGCGGGTTTAATGGGTAACACAATTAAAGGTAACTTTCATTTGTGACAATTATATATTATATTTTTATTTATTAATTACTTATTATATTGCTGATACGTATGCTATATAAACATGTACATTTTAGGGTTGACAAAAAGACTTATTTTAATGTTCTAGAATTAGTTCCAGAGTAGAAAGAGCTTTGCTCAGCGCCATTTGTTGTTAAGTAACTAATTTACTATAACAGCCACGTTGACGATCTAGTGATAATCAAGATTAACATAAATTTATCTCATTAATTTCTTTAAATTAAAAAAAATCAAACGAATTTTCTCAGAGATATCAGGTCACTTTGAAAGTAAAATAACTAAATATGGAAAAGGAAGCATAGGATATAATTTGTGTTTACACTTAGCTCGTTACGACTGTTTGAACCAGCAATAATATAAAGACATAAGTAGGTATTTGATCTACCTAGGTCAAAAAAGAAACAATCAAACAATCGAATCGATGTATCAATTTTATGTTAAAATCCTGCCCCCCTCGTTCGGGTTCGTGCGCTATACCTTCACCAACCTTGTCTTGTGTTGTGGCGAAACACGTGTCAAGTTTTGTTAGCAATTTAGTGGTGTAATGTTATAGTTAAGTTGGCATCGTACATATAAGGAGGGAGTTGCATTCCTACACACGCAGGACTGTACTTCTGTACGTGAGAGCTACTGAATTGTTTTTAGCGGATTTGCAAGGTAATAACATTTTATCATAATAATGAATTTCCGCAAAATAACGCCTGATTCTATCAATAGTATCCATTTTAAGCAAAGCATAGCATTTCATAAAGAAACATTTTACATGAATTCATTCTGAGCCTCTGGCCAAGTGTGCATTACATCGAAAACGATCATAGAAACGTTATTATTCGACCGAATTTGCAAGTTACACAATACTTGGTAAGCTTATACATTAAAGATAACTTCTTTACTCGGCCAGATAATAAGCAATTCTGTTTGCGCATTTAAGAACACGTGGCTGGAGCCTCTGAGCGAGGTTTAATCTGTGCATTTCTGCCATCTACAAGATTAATTAAAATAAAAAATAAAAACTTGACTAACGTCTATATATAATTTTCGAATGGCTTTAAATATATTACTCTTAATTTTGCTATACCAAAATGGTGGACCGTAACCACTATGTACTTGGTCCAGTTTTTTTATTTTCTCAGGGGTTAGAACAAACTCACTGCTAGAAAATTCGTTAAATAACTCAATACAATCTTTAGTTACATGTAGTGATTTCGCGCTTATTTCACTAGCCAATCATGGCCATTTTCACATGCGCAATATACACTACCTGGATTAATTTAAATGTGAATAATAGTTTAGTTTTTCGCACATGCGCAATACAAACCAAGATGAAATAGATTTTAAACAACATTTGCACCAGAAACCCTGGATGAAATAAAATTTTCATAGAATATTTCTGCACTGTGTTTATGAAATCGTTAAAGTGCCTTTTAAAATCAATTTTCTGTTTATAAAATTAGCATTTTCTGAGTAACAATAGTGCTTTATAGATTCAGCGAGAGTATAGGCAAGCTCCAGATCATATTATCTCCTTACTACAGAGAAATTTAATTGATTGCACAATATTGTCATGAACACAATATTTAAATAAAAAATATATGTTTAGCACATACATATATATATATATATATATGTTACGCTCAAAGATCAAAATGGCTCAGTGAGCGGAAACATAGCTCACTAAGCGTTGTGGTCACAGTAAAACATCCACATGGCGAAATTCGTGTTATGGTTCTAATAAAAAAGCGCACGACGCGTTGTAGCAATCACAGAAAGACGAAATAGCGAAATTCGTGTCGTGGCTGACATGCTATTCGATCTTCGAACGCGTTGTGGCAATTAAGAAAAGCCGTGACGCGTATGGAATATTATTTGATTACGACGCACACTACTTTCCGATATGAATCCTACTAGGCCTAGGCTGAAAACGTTTTGGTAGATATCCTTAAGAAACAATTTTTATTGTATAAAATCACTGCGTAACATGTTTGTCATTATTAAACATGTTATATAATTATATAAATTAAAATAAAACTATATTTGTTATTTATTGAGATTTAAAAAATCAACGCACTAAGTAATAAATTACTGAACAAAAAATATTAACCATTTGTAAATTACTTATAATTCACTTAAAATAATTAGGGATTTTATTTTTTTTATGACAATTTAAAATTCTTTCAAGTAATAAAAATATTTAACACAAACATAAATGTTTATTGATCACCAATAAACAACAACAATGTACTTAAATTAATTACTTATATTAGAAATTACTATAATTATGAAAAATAAGTATTTGATTCCTATTTATTTTTACAGGAACTATTACTGTGGCATTTTGGGTTGCATTTTATATTCTTGGAGCGACACTTGCACTTTTTATCAATACAGTATCTTTTGCAGCGGCACATTTTAAACCCTTGCTTACTTCCAGATAACATAGATGCTGAGCAAAGTGTTAACGACACATCACAAATGTTAATAAAGTTATTTTCAGAAAGTGTAAACTCATTACGTGCATAAAGTATATCGAATGTACCTTCCTTGTTTCCTAGCTGGTAGAGACCTGATGGATTAATGCTTAGAACAACACACATAACATTTCTGGGTGCTGCACGTCCTGTATCAACTTCAGGAACTCTAACTAAAACGTTAGAACCAATTTCAACACAGGGAAATTTTGAATTAGATAGTGAAACCATTTTGTTTGCATGTTCTTGTAGACCTGATGTTGCACATTCTCTTTCAACATTTATGGTTTCTTTCTGAAACAGAGCTTACAAGTAATATTTGCTCCAAATCCTTCATTCTCATTGCTTTCTTCGCAGATAACGTGTACATATTCATGACAGTCTAAGCACTTGTGAGCTCCTGATGTCTCATTTTTACAAACAGCACATAACTTCAAACTTTCAGCTTTTCCTAAATCAATATCTATAACGTCAGTAATAACTTTCACGTTTAAATTCTGTAATTTGTTTAACTGTTCGTCATTTTCTTTATTCTTCTCATTGTTTTGAACCACATTTTTAATGGAAGATAGAACCAATTCTTGTAAATCTTCTTAGTTTCTATGGAAGCATACACATTACCAGGAATAGATGAATCAGCAAGACCTATTTCTTGTGCTGATCCAAACATAGCTTCGTAAGGACTTCTCGCGCATGATGAAGAGCACGATTTTTTTTTGTGAATTATTATCAGCCATCCAAGTTATTAACATGTCACGAACGTCTTGATTTGACCTCTCTACCGAAACTTTGAGAATGTTGAGGTTTTCCATGAACAAGTTTCATCTCTTGCCACATTTCAGCTAAATTTTTGATGACTATATTTGAAAATTCACGACCGTTGTCGCTTTGCAGTATACATGGAGCGCCGAACAAGCAAAATATATCTAAAAGTTGATATGCTACTTCTTCAGCAGTCTTCGTTTTGATTGGTCTTAGAATAGTAAATTTAGTCAAGTGATCTTGATTATTCATAATAAATTTATAATCTTTATCTGGTTCAGACTGACAACTTGACATCTAGAAATCATGCAGTCGGATAGAATAGGTTTCACTACCAAACCGCGTTTTGGTATTTTTTTAATTAACATTGTTCACATAAACTTAAATATAAGTTCATAATCGTTCGTGTAACATTACAGTATTGTTTTTTTCACTTCAGCTTTCATAACTGTAACAAAAATAATCTACTTTAGGATTTTTTCTGGCGAAATATCCAGTTCGAAATGATCCAAAAAAAAGGCCAATAATAAAATATCCGGTGTGAATATTAATCCAACATTTAAAATATTCAGCATCAAAAATATCAACTTTCAGTAATATTTATTATTTGAAAAATTGATATTGAGACTTAACGATTAATATCTAATTTTGTTAATTATTTAAATTGATATTTTGGTACTGGATATTGATACCGGTGACCTTTTCTCTGTGTTTACCTCTAACTCACTCTATAACTCTAACAGAAATATATTTTCGAACAGAAATAACCTACCTCTAGTCCGTTTGTGACGGACGTTAGTATGTGCTTTTTCCAAAATATAAAACAGTTCATCTGTTTTGCAGAGATTGCGAATTTTTGAACTTGAGCTTTCTATTCCAGCTTCAACTAACTTTTCAGTATCACCAATATTTAAGACATCAAGACATCATATCGTTTAAGACGTCGATACTGCTTCGAAGACAGAGACTTGTTCTTTTTAAGAAGCTGAGACTTGTTTGTTTCATAAAGTAACATTTCATATTTTTCTGTAGTCATGATAAAACTGCGATCAGTGCTCGTTTCCACACACTCACGTAATTTATCGTAAAACACTTCTTTTTTATTCGTCATAATTAGCGCTGACACTAAAATTCACTCTCATAAACAGAAAAGAAGTGAATAAAACTGATGTTTAAATGCGTCTTTGCACCCGAGCCGACTCCGACAAGTTACAACCTGTCCGTCGTGATATGGTTAAAACAATGAATGCTCAGAACGCGTCACGGCTTTTCTTCATTGCCACAACGCGTTGAGATAGAATAGCATGTCAGCCACGACACGAATTTCGCTATTTGGTCTTTCTGTGATTGCTACAACGCGTTGTGCGCTTTTTTATTAGAGCCATAATACGAATTTCGCCATGTGGATGTTTTACTGTGACCACAACGCGTTGTGAGCTATTTTTTCGCTCACTGAGCGTTATAGATCTTTGAGCGTAACATAATATATATAGACTTTTAATTAGTAAACAAATAAAAAACATCATATTTCTAAAATGAAAGAAAACATACACAAACACAAACAAATAAAATAGAATATAATACAAAAAGTTTTAAGAATATTATTCGTAATAGTAAGTTTTTGGTAGTGCAAGTTACTATTTAATCTAGTCCATTCTTTGTTAAGGTAACATTTATTTACTAAATTTTTTTTTCGTGCTCTGTGACTCATACTTGTAATGTTTATTTAAGTAAAAACAAACACAACCGGACAACACATAGCAGATTCATATTTAAAAGTATTTTGTATTATATGGTATCCATAAGTATTATATACATATTTTTAATGTCAATGGACCTTGATACGAAGTATAGATTGTTTTTGATATTTTGACGTAGGAGACCACCCCCATGATGATATAAGTATCTTTAGATATCAAGATCTCGGGACACAAGTAAGCTTTTAAAAAATAAGTTTTTCTGATTTTTCGCAAGATTTACGCTTATTTTCGCTTTTTATCGCTGTTTCACTAGGCAGCAATTATATATAGTTTCTTTGCTTACGTCACTGCATGGGTGGCCTCTAAAATTAAATTTACTCTTTTTTCATCGATATCGATATGGTACATTTCCAAAGTCACAGAAATTATTTTAAAATATACCATTCAAAAATTTTAAAAGTTTTCACAAGAAGTGAGTGTAAGTTTACATATATAGGGTTGCCAGTTCCAAATAGAAAAGCCGGACTGGGCCTTGTATGTAGCCTTATTTTGTCCTAAAAGTCAAAAAATTAAAATTTTTATTATTATTTCCAATAGATTAAAATAGAAAGTCAGTTGGATTTTTTAATTTGTTTACTAATATTTTATTGCAGAGATTTTTGTGCGATCAATCTTAGTGTTACAATAAAAAAAAAGTAAAAAGTCATAATATTTTTGAGCCCCAAGCTAAAGACAGGTGCTACAACGGGCCTTAGTCGTTCTCTACTTCATTGCTAAAAAGCCTAAAAAACCGTAAAGAGCCGGACATATCCGGCTAAGTCTGGACATCTGGCAACCTTATATAGCTCTTAAACTTAAGTAAAACATAGGCACACTTCTTATTTTAAACAACTATTTATATCACTGGTCAAGCAATGGAAAGATTACGGAGCTAAATCTCAATAATTATCATTACTTTTTTACAATTTGTCATAGATCAGCAAAGCAAGTCTCCAATGGCTTTAGCACCTCCCTCGCTGGCCCAATACACGCCCCCACAACTATTGATAAGCCCCCAGACGTAAGGCGTGAAGAACTCTTCTGGCCTATCTTCTTCTACGTAACGGAATTTTAGATCTGGGAATTTCTGTCAATGGAAAAAAAAATAAGTTTATTTAAAATGACTATTTTGTCTGTAGTTTAAAAAAATGTTTTTGCCTTCGACCATCCCATATACACTTCAAAACCTGTCAGTTTACTGGTTGGCCCCTGTAACATTTACTGTTCCGTTCCACTCTGCAACAAGTCTGCATTCTGATTCGATCGGTCTAATCTAAATATTCAAGGAAATTCCAGACAGTGCCCTGTAGCTCGCTGCGCCCATCTCTACTGGCCCTATCATGTAACGCCAATGTCACCTAGGCCACGAGGTGGCTTAATTAGATGTACAGGTAAAGTTTTTCACAAGCTTACCTTAAGCCTATCATTAGACCATGTTTCGGCCCCCTTTTTGATGCACGCCAGGACTTCGGTGACTCCAAGGTCACCACCTACTCCTTCTTGGACTCGTTGAAGTCGCGTAGAGAAATAACCTATTACCTGTTGGATAATTATTAAATTTTTTTTAAGATAAATACTATAAACTATAATAAATATTTCTTTATTTTTGTTACTAAAAAGTATTTGTACTTGATCGATCTTTTTGCCTCCGAAGTTAGCTGTAAGATGCGCAACATACAAGTCTTGCTATGAAGTGTGTTGTGGGAAAGTTTAAGAGCAAACTTTAGAACAAAAAAGATCGGGTAGTTCGATGGTTGAAGGTGTCCTAAAAGTAAGCGACAACATGAGTTTAGGAGCAAAGCAGTTCAAAAATGCGTTTTTTTAAACCACTAAGGTGGCAAACAAGCTAACGGTCCGCCTGATGGTAAGCGGTCACCGTAGCCTATGTTAAAGAAAACCTTGGCAGGGAGCTCGTACCACAACCCGTGTGTTCGCGGGAGGAAGTTTCTCTGAAACCCCACTAGTGCAGTCATTGTAGCGAAAAATAGGGTCTTACCTCAGAATTTTTTTACTGTAAACCGATTTGCATGAAATTTTGGAATTAAGCTCATCTTACCCTTAACTTTAAAAGTGAAAATAATCTGAACTCCGCACCCACCCTGGGGGTGGTTGCCACCCCTTCTCGGTGTTGTAAATTTTTTTCTTCAAAAGAACCTCGGATATCGATAGAAGACCTAATTTTAAGAAAAAATGTTCTATAAAGTTTTTCAAAAAACCCAAAACCTTTAAAATGGTTTTTTATAAGTTGTGATAGCATCAAAATTGAAGGAGTTATGGTCCAAAAAGTAATTGTTTTTTTTTAGATATTCCTCTTATTTGCGTTACAGTTCAGTCATTTTACGTGCAAAAGACTTTTAACACTGCTCATTTTAAAGCTTTTTTCAATCACCTCAAAAACCTAATTTATTAAAATGCATAAAATGTATCTGCTCGCCGCTAGATGGCATTGAATACATCGATTAAATTTCAAACAAAATAAAAAACGGGTTTGATCTTTAATATCTAGCTTAATATTGCACTTAGAATACTTTATAAAAAACCGATTTGTTCATTTTTTTACCTGCTACAATTTTGTTCATCATAAAATGTTCGTTAAAATGCATATTTTTGGAGATATTTGCAATAAAACGATGAAAAACGTGAAAAAATTCCGAATTTTCAATTGCCAATAACTTGAAAAGTATTGGGTTTTTTGAAAAACTTTATAGAACATTTTTTTCTTAAAATTAGGTCTTCTATCGATATCCGAGGTTCTTTTGAAGAAAAAAATTTACAACACCGAGAAGGGGTGGCAACCACCCCCAGGGTGGGTGCGGAGTTCAGATCATTTTCACTTTTGAAGTTAAGGGTAAGATGAGCCTAATTCCAAAATTTCATGCAAATCGGTTCACAGTAAAAAAATTCGGACCAATAACGCTTCAATGACTGCACTACACCGTACGCGACCGTTTAGGTTCCAAAGTGTGATAATGCATTCCCTGCCAATGGCGAACGTTGACATGGTATAAAGTAGCCGTGAGTATCATTTCGAACAATTCCTAAGAAAACATCCCATTTTACAAGCGGTAGAACACACGAAGGGAGGCAAAGTCTCTTCTCAGACTTAAGGGCTCGATACGGTAGAGTTTGGCGTTGCGGGAGGGTCAGACTGAAGATCGATCTTTATGTCTCTCTCTGGATTGTATCTAGTACAAGGTGCGCTACATTAAGGAGTTCAGTGGTAAAACAGATTTGAAGTATTTAAGTGTTGCGAGAGGGCAAGAGTGCTAATTTCAGACACAACGATTAACGCCTGGAATAAATAAAATGACATCCAGTCTCGCCCCTAAATTAATTTAGGCCGCGCATTTGTATCTAACTTCAGAGTCATAAAGATCCGTGGCAAGTATTGTAAATTAAGCCCTACACCGAGTGACGTTAGTGACTTACCATCTCGATGTTCTGCGTGATGTGATGATGCTGCGGATGTTGTTCTTGCTGGAAGAGATGTCGCTTGTATAGCAGCGCGTACACCACGTTAGGGTTGTTTACTAATTGATGAGTCACACACGAGTTTATTATCTCTAGGAGCATACGTATTACTTCATCTAGAACTTGGATGTGATCCATCTAAAAAACAAAACCACTCTATACTTTTTATACAGAAGGCACTGTATAGACAATCTACAAAATATTGACAACCCGACACTGTATTTCATGAGACTGCGTTAATCTAAATAAACAACTGTTTTGTATGTTTGTGTAATATTCGCATAGTTTTTGTTTAGTTACACATAATTAGCGACAGTTTTGGTTCGTAACTACATTGTGGTGTTTTGTACGACGTGTCAAGTTATTGCACATACGCTATACTTTTTTTGATAGCATTTTTCTTTTCTTTTTGGCTACGAATGATAATTTGCGGCAATAAAACAAAAAAATCCAGAGCAACTCGTGTACCCGACGACCACGACTTTCGTAAACTTGCATAATATCTAACAACTATTCATTAACAAAATACAATTTTTTTTAGCCGTCTACGTACTTGTCAGCTTTATAAGAGGCACACCGGGTGAGGTTGATGTATGTACTATATATATTAGAGGATTCTCAAGAAATTTAATTTTTAAACGATTGCAATGTTAACGGCACAATCTAACATTTTGAAGCCAGATATAATGTTGTATAGTGCAGTAATTTGCCAATATGTTAATTAAGGAGATGAAAATCCATTGACGGATGAGAATAAGTACAAAAGTATATAAGTGTAACTTTTTGTTAGTCAGTCCTAACTTAGTGAGACACTCGTGTTATGGGAGACCAATATTTGGTGCTATTCGTAGCGGTTTCAGATTTTTAAAAACACATCGTGTGGCGTTAGATTTTGGTTTTGGGGTTAATTTTTGTCAGATTTGGACGAGGCCCGCTCCAAAAACCTATGCTTGACGACTCTTTAATATATACAACAGTTAAAAAATACATATATATTACATCGATATATGTGTAGTCGTACACACGTGTATTTCCAAAAACTTGCCAATTTCATTTTCTACTTTTAGAGTTAGGTCTGAGCGCGGTAAGAATCAACGCAATCTATCAAAATAACAGGTTTTATGAGAATCTATTTAACAATTCTAATATCTACCAAAAAGAGCCGGCAAGAAACTCAACTGTTTAAAGTAATAATACAATACTTTTTAATCAACAAGTACACAATTCGAATCATAGCAGTAAATTCTTGCCAATATAATAAGTTATAGACTAGAGCTATGAACAGATGAACAACCATGAATTAAGTTCAGAAGGCTGTGAGTACATGGAAAAATTGAGGGCAAGTGAGGTATTACAACTAGTTATTTCTGTACAGCTTTCTTCTAGTTGATAGAACATTAAAAAAAATGACGAAAAACCTAATTTCGTACAAAAGTAGTGGTACATTTTGCAATGATTATATATCATTGAGTCGGTGGTGGCCGAGAGGTTTAAATTTCACTTCACGTCCCAAGTGGCGGAGGTTAGAACCCCGGGGTCGGCGTGTACCAATGAGTCTTTCCTTAATATCTCAAGTACACTGATTTATTTATTCACACCACTGGCTTTTCGGTTAAGGAAAACATCGTGAGGAAACCTGCATACGTTAAGAAAAAAAAATGACGTATGTGAAGTCCACAATCCGCACTGGGCCCGCGTGTGGACTATGGCCCAATCACCTTCGCTTAAGAGGGTAGACAGTGCCCCAGCAGTGGGGACGTATGAAGGCTGGCAAGCATATATCATATGGGTCTAGGAAAAGGGTTGCGACTCTCGGCTTTTTACCCCTGTACTGGTAATATGTACGGCGATAATGAGTAATGAATCTGTATAAGTATAGAAAACGATTTACACAATTGCCGTACAAGTAATACATGACCTATGTTGCTTCTACAAATATCGACGAACTAAAATTTGTGCTGACTTCCGGTACCACTAGTTTTGTGTCATTTGTTTTTCTATCAATCATCAACTTGAAGAAAGCTGTACAAAATTAATTAGTCGTAATTCCTCACTTGCAACTCGAAAATTTTATTTTCCCATGTACTCAGTTGTACCGGTCAAAAGTGACGGCATAGGGTGATTTTTTTTTCTGATATAGTAAGAAGCTTCTAAAATTCATTCACGGTGGGTCATTTCAGAGGGCAATTTTGTTCATGGGCCTGTAGTCTATTAGCAATTTTGGTCATGGGCCTGTAGTCTTTTAATGAGCTACTAAGTTGTGTAAACATATGTCAATGATTATTATTTTTTGTTGTTTAGGGGCGCACCATGTTGAGCGACAAATATCCTCCATTCAGAGACCAATATCAGAGTCAAGTATGATAAGCAGTTACCA
This sequence comes from Apoda limacodes, assembly GCA_946406115.1. NCBI lineage: Eukaryota > Metazoa > Arthropoda > Insecta > Lepidoptera > Limacodidae > Apoda > Apoda limacodes. Next base: position 49,992,033 of record OX291540.1, read on the forward strand.
CGACACCAATAGCGCCAGGTAAGGTAAAGTCATTAAAGGGAACCCTATCAGAGTGTACTCAGATAGTGCCTACACTGCTTTATTAAAGTGATTTTAATAGAAAAAGTTAATAAAAATTATGAAAAACTCACAATTTCTTCAGTTTTTTCTTCAGACTGGTGTGGCAATTCTAAACCGTTTAAATCTCCACCTAAAACGAAACAAAGAATCATAAAGGCCATTTGTTTCATACCTAAAAAAATATATATTTAACTCGCTGCGGCCAGTTATTTCACGAAAAAATCATAAACCATGGACACTTTCGAGCGAGATCAAAAATTTTAAACTTGAACAGTGGTCTTTCTGGGCTTCAAATTTTATTCAAATTCGTATAGCCATTTATGCGCAATTGAGTAACAAACATCTTTGCAAACTATTGACAATTACGTGCACCCAGCCAACATGTGACAAAAAAAAATCTCTTTTAGGTAGCATACAATCAATCGTTTCTTACTTGTCTTATTTCGTAAAAAAAATTGCAACCACGAAATCAAAACTATGATTAAGAATCAAATAGAAAAGGACAAATACAGTTAAAAGTTAAATACAATTAAACTAAAAATAAGTATTTTGTCCAATTAGTGTTCCAGAGTCAAACAAGGAAAACTTATTGTTTCACCATGTCCGTCCGTACGTATAATAAAATTGCGACTAGAACACTGAAATTTGGTACACATACGTATTATACCCACTATTAAATTATAAATCCATGTTTTTACAAAAGAAATAAGAGCGCCTAGGATGGGTATAGTCAAATAGTGAATTTCAAATCATTGGTATCAAATAAATAGGTTAATTAATAATTACTTGCCTTCAATTTCTATACATAACCTAGCTCTCCTTTTCGTTAAAGTTTCTATTAGGGATATTAGCCTCTGAGCAACGTATGGATGAAGATTTCTAAATTCACCTGAAATAAAATATCAACATTATAATTTTGAAAAAACTTATGTATTCGTGGAAAGTATATTTTCATGTAAGTGTTTTGAAATATAAAAATTCAGCCAAACAGGAGCAATTATATCCCTTTTTTCGATTTTAGTTTTATACATAAAACAAAACTATAAATTTAAAGCACATGATGAAAATACCCACACCCATGTTCACAATATCCTCAACAATCATGTTAAGAACATACAGCTCATTTCAACAAAATACTAAAGGCTCATGTTAAAGAAATACACGCAACGCATGATAACAAGCTCATACTAACAAAATACTTAGAGCTTGTAACAAAATACAACTCATGTTATCAAAATACTTACAGCCAATGTTAACAAAATATTCACAGCTAATGTCAACAAAATATTACTAGCTAAAAAGGAAATACCAACAGTTCATTTTAACAAAATATTAACAGCTCCTAAAAATAAAAGGAGCCGATAGGAGGATCTAGCAAGGGCAGACAGCATTTGAGAAGCTTAAAGTAGTTTTTATGCCGCCCCCACCGCAGAGCCTGAAGACGACAGCCTTTGACCAGTGCGTCCTACTTGTCATGACTTACGCTGCCTAAACACACTCAAATTCAAAGTCGCGCAGCGCAGCGATAGAGCGAGCTATGTTTCGCATCGAGTCCGAAATGAGGATATCCGGAAGAGAACTAAAATCGCCGACATAGTCCGCAGAAACAGCAAGTTCAAGTGGCAGTGGGTTGGCCACGTTTGTCGCCAATGGCCGATGGAGCAGACGTGTCTTAGAGTAGAGGCGACGTATGGAGGGCGAAGCGCCCTCAAGCCTGGTGGACCAACGACCTTAAAAGTTGGTGGCTGGATGCGGAAGGCAGAGGACCAGGAGAAATTGCGAACCATAGAGGAGGCTTAAGTCCAGCAGTTAACACTATGAGCTGATATGACGATGAAAGAGAAAATACTTACAATGCATGATAAAATATTCATAGCTCTTGTTAACAAAATAACTTACGGCTCATGTAAAAAAAATACTCACAGCCTATGTTAACAACACACAACTTAGTCAACAACAACAGTCACAGCTCATAATAACAAAATACTCACAGCTCATGTTAGCTATAGCAGCTAAACAGTTCGTATGCAGATATTTGTCCCGCACCCTCGCCATGTTGTATTGCAAAGCCCTTACAATTACAAGCACCATCAGACCTCCTAAAGATATCTCCGATAGAGATCTCTCTGTATACCATGTTAGGTTCTTTAACATCTGCGAATTCAAACAAGTATTATCAATTAAGAATAGGTCATATCAAAAGTATAGGGCTTTTGGACTTGAAATATTTTACTATTTAAAAAGATATAAAGTTATACATCAGATGGATATACCTAGTTTCTTTTAATTTGAGAAATGTATAGTTAAGAGAAAATAGCGGTGTAGGGCTAGTAATAAATAATAGTTACCTTCTTGTTTTAATATAACATTCAATATTATATTTTATTTGCAGAACAAAGAAAGAGTTTGTGTGTGTATTTGTCCTCAAAAATGTTCTATTTTCATGAACTACTTTACGAGTATAATTGTAGATTTAAATATATTTTACGTCACTATTTCTGACTCAGCCAAGTTTAATTGCACCTAAATTTGTCCGTTAAGCCTTCGGTTGTTTAGAAGATAATGCCATAATATGGAATTAAGCTCGCCTTTGGAAACATGTAAACATGTGAACATTGTGCAGAGAAAATAAGTAAGTTGATAAAAAAATATAAATAAATAAAAAAAAGATTATAGATTTTAGCTTAAGATAATTCGAACCTGCGTCTCTTGAATGTATTCAGTCCATTATTTCTATATATGTACATTAATTTTATGAATGTCAATATGTTTATAGAATTTATAAACAAGTACCACACAATTTTCTCGTATGTTTTGTTTTAGATACACAATATTGGATATAAACAACAAAAAAAACTGGCCAAGTGCGAGTCGGGCTCGCACACCGAGGGTTCTTTCATCATGATATCAAGTCTTACAGGTTTATGATCAGTTTTTCTATATTTGTGATGGAACAATTTGCTCCTTGCCAAATTTCATGATTCTAGGTCAACGTGAAGTACCCCATAGGTGTTGATTTATTTGTGTCACAATATGCTACAAAAATGACAGTATTTTGGGCATATTTTTTTACAACTTTAAGTGACCATAGGCTTTAGTATTTGATATTAATTACAACTTGATACCTCCATGCGTTCTTGAGTAAAAGGGTCTTCACAGACAAACTTTTTATACTGCGTTATAACTACAAATTAACAAATTTCAGATTTTTTTCTATATTTGTGATGTAAGACCTTGCTTCGTGTCAAATTTCACGATTTTAGGAAAACGAAAAGGACCCCATAGGTATTGATTTATTTGTAAATTTCAAAATTTGCGACTAAAACGTCCGTATTTTTTATTGCTTTGACTTAGACGCTTGATTGTTTTACAGCTTCAAGGGTCCGTAGACCTTAGTATTTGATATTCTTTTAAACTTGATACCTTTACGCGTTGCAAAAAAGGGTCTTGACAGACAGATAGACAGACAGACGGACAACAAAGTGATCCTATAAAGGTAACTTTTTTCCTTTTGAGGTACGGAACCCTAAAAATCATGGGTTTAGGTTTATGGATAGGTACTTACAATCAAATGTACTTGTTTGATAAGTAAATCATCCTCGGTCAGTATCAGCAGTACTATCAGGGACATGTATATGTGGTGGGAGTTGTTTTCTGGGGCATTGTATACTACTTGGAGGATGGGGACTATCTGAAAATTAAAGAAGATATACTATTAGTAAAAATACAATATCTCTCAACTCCCTATAACTCACAGCGCCATCTGCTCTCATATTAGGAAAAGCTTGTACTCAACTAAGACATATACTTAAACACGTGTGTGGCATTATAAGTCGGCAGACTGGGATGGATTTCGAGAATTTTATGCATCGTACCCGTGGAGGCAGCTCAGAAGATCCTGACGTCTGCGCAGCCGCAGTCACTGAGGCAATCCTTGCTGGTATTGAATGTTTTATTCCTAACCTGCGAGTAGCTGCCGGCGTCAAAAACCGACTGTGGTTTAATAACTAGGTCTTGCAGAGAAGCTAAAATACTGAAGCAAACTGCGTATGAGGCATCACGGCTCGTTATAATAAGATCCGAATATTTCTGACGAACGTTTAAAACGCAAATTGAATGTTGCTTTGAGGTTCAGTAAGAAAGCAACTGCCAGAGCTAAATTTCAATACATCGAAATTATAGGCGGGCAACTTGCGAGCTATCCCTCTGGGAGCCATGCTTTTCGGTCGCTTGCTAAAGCCGCCGAAGGGAACTTTTGTCAGTCGTCGTTACCACCACTGCGAAAGACCGATGGTGACTTGGCCCATAGTGAAAAAAACCCAAATATTGGGCAATCTCTTTGCCTCTAACTCGAATATGAACGACAAAGGTGCTGTACCACCTACTACATACCGTGGTGCGGTAAGACCTCCATACCACGGCGGGAGGTCCAGCGGACGTTGCTTTCTCTAGACGTTCATAAGGCGAGTGAGCTAGACAGTATACCAGCAGTGGTGCTTGAACATTGTGCTCCTGAGTTATGTCCTGTACTTCCGCTTCGCGGTTTCTTACTACACTCGGCAATTTCCGTCTTCATAGAAGACTGCGAATGTGCACCCGGTGCCCAAAAAGGGCGATAGATCAGATCCATCGAATTACAGGCCTATCGCTATTACCTCTCTCCTCTCTAAGGTGATGGAGCGTGTGATCAATATACAGCTTCTAAGATAGCAAGATAAATATGAACTGGTCAGTGACCGTCAATATGGCTTTCGCCACGGTCCCTGGCTGGCGATCTTCTTGTATCTCACTCACCGATGGGCACTAGCCATTGAGAGTCAGGGGGGGGGCATTGGCATGTAACCTGGACATAATGGGTGGCTGGCTTTTTGTCCGGCAGACGCATACGAGCCGTATTTGACGGTAGTTGCTCTAATTACATAGTCATTAATACCGGTGTCCCGCAAGGCTCTGTGCTGTCTCCTACGCTGTTTCTACTGGATATCCATTACATCTTGGACATCAACAACATATATTGCTATGCAGATAACAGTACTGGAGACGCTAATTACATGTGTCGTGCAAGCATTCCTCGTTCCATAGTGAAGGAAAACCACGGAGAAATTGTGTCTCAAATCGAGACCACACTGTCCAAGGCCTCTGACTGGGGACGGGTAAACTTGGTCCGCTTCAACCCTACAAAGACACAAGTGTACGCGTTCACCGCTAAGAAAACCCCATTCACTGTAGTCCCACAATTTCAGAACACTCCCCTCTCCATATCCAAGAGCATTGGGATCCTTGGTGTCGACATCTCCAGCGATGTTCAGTTCCGAGATCATTTACAAGATAAGGTGAAGCTGGCGTCGGCAGGGAATTCATTCTCACATTTTAGAGCCGAAAAAAAAAACTGTCTTGTGTAAAAAACATTAATATTATTATATTTCAAGATAAACACGGTTGTTCATCATAAATTCGCTCGGTTAACCAGACAATATTACTCATAGCCAATATGAAACTGTAATAAAAATAAATAAATTATTCCGTCTGCTTATAGTTAAATATTTTGTATGTTCTAGGGACACTTATTTATTTCTTTTTAGCTCTTGATGTGTTTGCAGTCGGATTTTTTATTTATTTTGATTCACAGCTTTTTAGTTTTCGTTTTTTTATACTTTTTTTCAACTCGGACTGACTATTTTAAATACCCTATAACACTCAGAAGATCAAACCGTCAAAACCGGCGCTGAATAACAGCTGTCTCTTTGATTTCTTGTCGGAGCTGGTATGGTATGAGTAACCAATGACATGAATCGGTTACCTACGTACAATGGCCGTATCATGAGGCTAAGTGTGGAAAACTTAGGTGCAACTAACTAACTAACACTCAAAAGATACCTTTCATTTGAGCCCTCATTAGTCGAAATCGATCCAGCTGTTTAGGCTAAAGGAGGTCACAATGGAACGAACCTCCTTCTGGATCAGTTGTGTAAAAAAGGAAGCTATTGCGGGGAGCTTAAAAAATGTGAAACATTGAAATGTGTTATTAAATAGCTGAGTGTAAGTAGTAGGCTATGTGTTAACAGAAATTGATGGTTGATATTGATCCAAAGAGAGTATGTCGACCGTGGAAATTTCAAGCTGGCAACCGGCTTCTACTAGGAGTTTTTTTTATTTTATTTTACTTCACAAAAAGAAAAATACAATTTGTTTTTACAGTTCTTTGCGTCTGAAAACAAAATATGTTTATGCGGACGCTGCACAATCGTCTCTATAACACACAATACTAAGAGCAAGGTAAACAAAAGTAAGTGACATGTATTTTAAAAATAAGACTATCGTTGGCATATCATGCACAATAATCTTAAAGTTAGTGGGTAGTGCAACAACTCTCATGATAACATTCTTTGCCAAATAGGTCATTATTTGGCATGTAAGGATTCACAGCATCTGTGAGATGGCGTTGTAGTACTTCCGTTCGATTTCAACCAATCACATCGTTTTTCGATCGTCCCGCCAACGATCGACCAATCAGCGTCAAGTTTATAACCACGTGGCCCCAGGAGGGACGCAAGCAGCGCTCAGTGTTTCATGGCGTCGTTACTTCTCGTTCGAACAACATCTTATTCTGAACTGCAGAAATATAGTGAATTACTTATTTTATAATAAATTAATAAAATATAGTGTTATAGTGTTGAAAACTAAGAAAACTATTATTACATAAATTTTAAAGTGCTGTCGTTATTAGTTGAAATGAGTGAAAAAGAAATTGCAATCGACTCCGACCCAGGTGTCGCTGCTGACACTGAATTCCAGCCTGGGCCGTCTGGAATATCGTCTCCCGGATTAGGCCGTAATCGAGACCACGCCTCTTCGAGCGATTCGGAGTCTTCATCACACTCCGAGTCATCGCAGGTATCTTTAGGCAAGTCTGAACGTCGGAAACGCGGTGAGTCAGACATCAGTATTTTGTCGAACCAAGTTAATGCTTTAACAAACCTTTTGATCCACGCTTACAACGTGTCGGGTGGTTTAGTACCATTACCGTAAACTAGTGCTTATACAGCTCGCACTTCTTCTGCTGCCATCCCGACTGTATGTCGCTCGGTTGATGCAGGCGACACTGTTGCTAATGTTCCGCTACCTACCCACACTAGTGGAAATGCTACTGCCACATCTGGTTCGCAGCCGGGGCCGGAGCTTGTTGGGCCTACATTGCTCAACTTTAATCTAAATCGCCCCGCGGCCGCAAATGTTTTTGGCTTAATGGACGCACCGCGATTGAACTTGAGTGTAATAAATACCACCCTTAAAGATCATAAAGTACCTCGCTCTAAACCAGAACGCGTTAAACAACTTGATGTATTACAACGTTTTGGTACTAATTCAAGGAAAGATGTACGATATACTGAAGTTTTAAAAGTCCATTATGCAACACCGGGATTTGTCGACCTCGAAGTTAATGATGAGCTTCGGCAATTTATTAAAGGTTAAGATTATACTGCCAGTTCCGAAAAAATCGTAGCAGCTATAAGTTACAGGTTGTTAGCTCAACGTGAGATTCTTAATCAAAACCAGCAGCAGTTTATCGATTGGGCAGCTTTACCGACAACAGTTTTGTCAGCATCAAAGATAATTAAAGGTACAGACCGATCTTCAATTTAAAACGGCTCAACCGGTTCATAATACCCAAGCCCTTCAAGCTCATACCACATTTTCAAGTTCCGCATTTTCTCCAGAGGCTAGACTGGATGGCAAAACTGGATCTGTCATCAGCTTATTTTCACCTGAGCATCGCGGAGAGCCACAGGCGATTTCTTCGACTAGTATACGAGCAAAAAGTATTTCAGATGACATGCTTACCGTTCAGGCTCTCATGTGCCCCGAAAATTTTTGCGGCCCTGACCAACTGGATAGCACAGTACTTGCGGAACAAGGGCGTCAGGATCATCGTGTACCTGGACGATTTTTTGATGGCAAACCAGTCACACCAATTATTGCAATCGCATGTGGAAACTGCCATGGACACCCTCAAAATGTTAGGATGGACAATAAATCACAAAAAGTCAGTGACACAAGCCACTCAGGAAATCGAATTTCTAGGCGTAGTCTGGAACACAAAACAGAATTTCAAATGTCTTCCACTAAGAAAAGTTCAAAAGATATCGACAATGACGCAAAGAATGACTCGCAAACGAATAATGACATTAAAAGAATCTCAAATCATGTTAGGAACTCTCAACTTTGCCAATGCCAAAAATACCAACGGGACATACATTGTCGTTTGTACAATTGTACAATTGTCGTCTTAAAGGACTTGGATTGGTGGATCACTACTCTGAAAGGACCTCAGACGAAGAGCCTTTTGCATCCTGATCTGATACATCACTTTTTGACCACGGATGCCGCAGATTATGGGTGGGGAGCTCAACTGGACGATTGCACGATATCGGGCAGATGGCGGCCAGACCAAACCAATTGGCACTGCAACCGCAAAGAAATGTTTGCCATAATAGCAGCAGTGAGACACTTCAGGAAGCAATTAAAGGGGCGCCACTTAGTGCTACAATCAGACAACCGAACAGTCGTGGCATATATCCGAAAAGAATGCGGCACACGTTCGATTGCCTTGCTAAACCTGACATACACGTTGCTCCACCTTCTGGATCAATGGAACATTTCAATAACTGCAGAGTACATTCCGGGGAAGTTCAACCATGTAGCAGACAAGTTATCACGAGGCCAGCAGGATTCGGAATGGCGGCTCCTTCAACCGGCTCTCAAGAAAATATTCCGCAAGTTCGGCAAACCACAAAAAGATTTGTTTGCTTCGAAGGAAACGAGGGTAGTAAAACAATATGTTACCAAAGACTGCTTGGATCACTCAGCAACATTTTGCAATGCCTTCAGTCAGCAATGGAAATTCCAGCTAGCATACTTGTTTCCTCCGCCGAGCTTGATTTCCAGAGTGCTTCATCACCTAAACACAGCCGAAGGACTATTCCTGTTGGTTGCACCAATGTGGAAGAGGGCATTTTGGCTGCCGGACCTCCGCAGACGAGCTCTTGCCAAGCCCATGAAAATCACGAACTTGGATATCAGGTTTTAATAGACCAGAGTACCGGCCGGCCACCATCTCACGTTCAAGACATGGAGCTTTATGTCTGGAAGATTGGGGCTGGAGCAGGATAATTCAAAACTGGTCGGAGGCCGAGAAGGACTTACTGACATCCAGTTGGAGAGATTCTACTTTAAGAACTTACAAGCCAGCATGGTCGCGGTGGACAAAGTGGTGTATAGAAAATAATTTTGATTTTAAGCATCCAAACAATATCAGTTTATCAAAATACTTGGCGCACTTGTTCCTCAAGGAAAAATTGGCTTACCCAACAATTTTACTTCACAAATCAGTAGTACTAACCTTTGGTAAAACAGTCAATAATGAAAATTTAAACTTAGATTTTTTGGTCAAACACATATTAAAAGCCATATCCCTCCAAAGACCAAAAGCAGACAAGCCCCCTACTTGGGATCCAAGAGACTTGGCTGCCTGGTTGCAAAATTTATTATATAACCAAAAAACAACTGGTTACAAATAGTGCTAAAAACACTTATGGTCAAAGAACCTCGGAATACATGATTCCGAGACTAATAAACTCTATCCCTGAAATAAAATAAACGATAAAAATATCAAGAATATACTTAAAGAATATTTTATTGGGAATTAACCTATTTTTATAGGTATTAGCTTACAATGTTTGAAGAGTAAGTTGTAATCTTCTGCCATTTGCCGTTTAACATTTGGAGGTAGTTTGAAGGGCGTACATTTTGTCTACATAGGTTTTATATGTTCGTCCATAAGAGATGATAGATTCAGCTGACGCTATATATAAATTCCTTAATATTCTGAATGTATAGTTATTATTGTTATTTATATAGTTGTCAACAAACACAATAAACAAGGCCCTAGGAAGTTTTGTTCAGGTGGAGATGAGAAAAGCTATAGAAGACCAAAGTGTGGTGGTTGTTATTAAGAAAGGCATATGTCCAACAGTGGACAGCTGCGTTGATAATAAATAAGCAGAACTTAAAAAATTTGCAAGAATTTGTCACCAAAATTTCTATACAAGCAAAAATGAGCAAGAGTTCTTTACCAAATTTTCTCTATGAGCAAAAATTAGCAAGTTACTCACCAAATTTTCTATATGAGCAACGTTGGTAACATGCCGCTTGTACGCCTTACAGGAGTGTAGCATCAAATACAGTAACAAAGTGGAATGCTCACAGCCAGCTGTCGAACACAATGCAGTGTGGAGCTGAAAATATTAATAAACATATTACATTTCTAAACATTACGCACAGCGCCATCTGGTCCCAAACTAAGCCAGGCTTGTGCTATAGGTACTGTAGTCAAAAGTCAGTCCATTGTTTTTTCAAATTAGGTTTTTACAAACACTTTTGAATCGTCAAGAATACTAGGTCCTTTTAGGTATAGTGATGTAGGGCGAACCATTCGTAAATAAGGTTCGAACCAAAAGTTTTTGTTCACATTATTTTGATGATGATCTGCAGAAGGTCGTCTTGCAATCAAAATATAATTAATATAAAATAAAATATAAGGCATCAGCATTCGGGAGTGCACTATTTGAGTGCCTATATCAAATTAAATAATCCCGGGTGGATGTTAGGAGTGTCAGGTGTCTTGCCTGGAGCTTCGCCCAAGTGCTCAGATAAACGAGCGTTGTGACCGGCTGCTCGGGCTCTAGACTCACCAACAAATTGAGTAGAGACGATTTGATTCGCGAGGAGCGAACAAGTTTACAGTCACTCACCCTGCCTAGTTACGTTACTCTCTTTCAGCTTTAAGTAATAATCTATGTAAGCCCGGACGTGGGCAATAATGCCTGGAAAACCACTGACCAGAGATGCTCAGCGCCCTGAAGAGCGCCTTTATGCGAATTAAGTTGTTATCGTGAATAAATTAGATTTTAAGACAATTAGAACGTCGAGAAGTGAAAAAAGGGGAATATAATTCAAGAGACTAAGTTAGATCCCGAGAGCAGCGAAGGATGCTAGAGTAGAATCCAGCGCGGAGCGAGGGATACAAAGGACTGAGATCAATTCTTTTTTCACGTGTTGTATACTCTTTTTTTTCCATTGGCTGCGAGAAAACAAAAAGTACTATATTTTACTTACTTTTCAGTTACTATATTAATATTTTTCATATTTTGGTATATACTCGGTAGTTATTACCGGGTGATAAGATAACAATGACATAACACAACCACGATACCAATTAACCAAATAGGTAGGGTTCAATAGAAAAAAACCAACTAGAATTGGCGGGGTATGTTTTTTAAAAGCTTCAATTAGCCAGCCAGTAGGTACTTTCAACACGTTTTATTTATTATTTGTTCATAATTCGTACAATTCTTGCTTGTACCAAATTTAAAATGTTTTTATTCTTTTAGTAAGTAAAAGTGAGTATCATTCACTGTTATCGATGAATAAGATGCCCTATTTCGAGTGGCAATGGCAAATATAGATTAATTAGTTCCATGAAAACTTTGGCTATTCAATAATGTACTTGATGTTTTTATAAGATTTTTACAACTGTGATAAAATGCAGTACATGACAATTACGCGTTGTGAGAAGCGAAATGTTTATGCACTGGCGAACACATAAACTGCATCAGAAATCAGGCTTACTTACAAATATATATTTGCGTGTTATTTGAGTAAAGTTTTAAAGTGCTTGTTATTGATTTTTTTTCATTTGCCAATTGAATTATTGTTACTGATAGAATTGTTAGTTTCGGTACAATAATATGGATACTTTGTCCGAATAAGCCGCATAAATTGCGAAAAGGCTGGTGGGATCAATGAAACATTGCTAGAAATTTAAACCAGCCTACGATTTTAAGAGTGTATAGAAGGTTTGTAGAGACAGGTTCTTACAAAAGATGTCGTGGCAGAACTCGAGTAACCACCCGTCGTGATGATCGTTTTATTGTGTCAACTTTCATGCGAAATCGTTTTCTCACATCAGTTAACATCAAAACAGAGCTGAATGAAGTGTGTGGAGTAAATGTGAACGAACAATAAGAAGGAGGCTAAAGGAAGGGGCTGACCCCTTTGACACCAGCAAATGGTCCAAAGTTATCTGCAGCTTACAGACAAGCTCGCTTAATATCTGCGCGTGAATGCCTAAATTGGTCTGAAGAGCAATGGGCCTCCGTATTATTCACCGATGAGAGTAGGACATGTTTATATAGTGCAGATGGTCGCAGAAGAGTCTATTGTCGACGTGGGGAGAGATATGCTCAAAGTTGCATTGAAAAGCGGATTCCTTTCGGAGGCGGTTGTGTCTGGGGTGGCATATCGATGAACGGACAAATGGAACTTGTTTATCGACATAGTTCATCAAAACGGTAACGGCGGGGGTTTTATGACACATAGCTATATAACAGAGATTTAAGAAGTTCACGTGGTACATAGGCGAAAATTTTACTCTAATGCAAGATAATGCCCGACCGCACGCCGCTGCATAAATTTTACAATTTTGCGAAGAGTTTGGGATACGAACTATGAATTGGCCAGCACACAGCCCAGTCCTTAATCCCATCGAGCATGTTTGGAGCAAAAAGAGCTGTATATGCAAAATCCCAATGCACACAACAGTGGCAGCACTAAGGATAGCAATTTTACTTTGTGGAGGTAACACAAGGTGGAATACAAGATAAAAAAGTGTGCTTAAACCTTTTATTGTTTATTGTAGTGCAATTTAACAATAAAACTCACAATGTACCCTTTTAATTTAATTAAACGTACTTCCTGTTATCACCCTTCGATGAAATTTTGCATATTTACTAAGCTCGGATGACAATACAACATTCCACAATTACTTTGACCAACAACCCCCTCCCAGAGTTGTACCACCTAGAGGTGGAAGTGAAAAATTTAAAAACCTTCAAAATGGGTATCCGGTGATTTTGAGGGTCGCAGATCACGAATTTGATGTTCATTTTGATGTTATCACCTCTTGGCAGATGCAGGAAGTGCACCTGAAGGTGGACATTAGGGTGGAAAATTTAATTACTAATTTATATTAATATCTTTCTCCAAGTTCTCATCACCCAACTTATTAAACTTGGGCAATAAACTATAACTAAAAAGCATAAAAAAAAATGTAAAAAGATACCCTACCTAGCTACGGGCATGTGACTGACCAGTGACATTTATTTGCTAAGAAATTATTTAATAACACTCACTTCAGATCAGCGAGAGAAGGGTATGGCGATGATGCTATTGGGTATGTACAGATAAAAAGGGATGGCCTTTAGCCTTTTGCCTAACAACAAAAAACAGCTTGTCAGGTGTTTTCACACTTCAATTAGTACGCACAATACACTACTTTCTTACCATATTTATTTGAACAAATTATGATGAAAGCTAATAGACGCGCGCGCCGTAACCACCTAGACTCAGCGAGACAGCGAGTGGCAAGGCGCAACGTGATGTCACAGCGGGACGAGGCCGGTCTTTCGCACGTAGCGGCAAATACAAATTTACAAATAAAAACACCGGTAAATTAAAAAAAAACCCGGCCAAGTGCGAGTCGATCTCGCGCACCGAGGGTTCCGTACAAACCTGTATATAAAATTATTAAAAATATTTTTATTCTATGATGTAACTAAAAATTTACGGATTTCGCAATTTTTCCTTTATCTGTGCTATAAGACTTTGCTTCGTACCAAATTTCAAGATTCTGAGTTCACGGGAAGTACCCTGTAGGTTTTGATACCCTTGCGAGTTTTGAAAATTTTCGGCATAAACGGCTGTATCTTTTAATTGTGTTGGCTTAGAAGTTTGATTTTTTCACAGCTCTGTGGGACAGTAGACCTGAGTATTTGATATAAATTTTAGCTTGATACCTCCCCACGTTCCTGAGAAACAGGGTCTTGACAGACGGACAATAAAGTGATCCTATGAGGGTTCCTATTTTCCTTTCGAGGCACGGAACCCTAATAATGAATAGTTGTTTCCAATAAATAAACTTAAACTTGAGGATATGATACTACGCTGTTTTAAAGTTGACGAACCAATTTATAGCTTTTAATTTAAATAAAATAAAAAGTTTGCATACTTGGTTAAAATATTTATTTCAAAGTCGTCTTGTACTTTGGCAGTTTATGTATCCGTCAGTGTAGTCCATACTAATATTATAAATGCGAAAGTAACCTCTTCACGCTTAAACCGCTGTAACGATTAAGATGAAATTTGGCGTCCAGATAGTTTGAGTCCCGAGAAAGGACATAGGCTACTTGAAAACGCCAAATGTGAGTCGGTTTGTTTTCTATAATTAGAGAGTTGCCGTTGAAATCTTACACCAATAACCAAATTTAGGGCGGGTGGAACCGCGGATAAAAGCTAGTTACAAATATTCAGTGAAACAGAGTTTGTATGAAGAAATTAACGTTAGATTCACTTTAATGTTTGGTGTTGAACCCTCGTTTTCGCCGCGCCTTATGGCTGTAAGTAACATAACTGGTTCAAAAGGATGCTGAACATTATAAACTGTGGTAGAACACACTATGGTATTTGATAGCAAGTTACTTACGGCAGTCATATCTATTCGAGGTGATGTCATTTCCGTTTCCTCGGACGATTCTTTTTGAGGTGTTTGAGCTGATGTTTCTGTAACAAGTCATTTATTAAGAAACTATACAGAAAGTGCAAAACAATACAGATAGTGAGAAACAATACAGAAAGTGTGATCATTAACTAGCACTCAATTAATATATATCTACTACATAAGCCAGGCTTTGTATAAAAAAAGCGCGAATGTGTGTCAAATAGGGCTACTGGATTGCATATCTCGTTCCCACAGATTTACAATAACTGAGTCGTCACGTTTGCGAGCCGTTTGCATTAGAGCCGGCTCAAATAAACGACGAAGTGCGGGGTGCGGTGACGTATTCAGTCCACTGTACTACTATTATGTATTCTGTGTTTTTACTTTTCCTAATTCATAAGATTATTTTGGCTTATTGATAACACAGGGATATTCAGAAGAAATTATAAAGATAGGTTAGTCACATCTTTTTCTCCCTGTCTAATCTTTACTTCTTATTACTTGTTAATAAAGGGGTATATGTTTCTATCCCTGTCTCTAATTTTGCAACATCTAAAGCTAATATTACAACAGTGCAACACTACTTCTAATAGAGTATATCTGGACTAAGGCGGCTTGGTATATATCCCACATCAGTTTTGAGTATTTGATAGTAAAATAAGAGACTAGAGACAGAATAATATTTCCCTTTGCCACATCTTAAGAATTAAAAAAAAGGTCACAATTGGATGTATGTTTCATGATCCTAAACTAACCTTTGGTATCTCGACAACACAACAGCGCCCTTCGGTACAAGTTATTTTGGTTCATACAGTGGTTGGTTAACGCTAGGAGAAGTAGGCAAGATTGGTTTGCTACAGGATGATCCTTTTTAAGTCTTTCTAGTAATTCATGTCTGTCCTGTGGAGGATTGGTGTAGATTGTTGGTCGTGCTGGTGATGCTAGAGTGAGAATGTTCCAGAATCCAGCTGTAACGAAATATAAAGTAATAAATAATTATATACAGAATGGTTAGAGATATTACGAATGTAAAATTGCAGTAAAAGTAATGTTCATGTTTTATCTGGTTTCACATGGTATTTTGTGGTTGGTTGGTCGGTTTGATGCCTATCGCCATTCCTTATTCCTTACCAGCCTCATACGTTCCCACTGATAGGGCACGGCCTACCCTCACTGAGGACGATTTGGGCAATAGTCCACACGCGAGTCCAGTGCGGCTTGTGGTCTTAATGGATGTTTAAGTTAAGGTCAATTGTATATTGACTATTAGAATATTGTCATAGTATTTCTTGATATATTTTTTTTGGTAGAATGTGTAACATTTTTAGGAATTTTACATCTAGCACGATTTAACGCCAAATTATATTTGTGTTTAATAAATAAAACCTGTGTGTGTTCTACCGCTTGTACAATGGGATGTGTTCTGAGGAATTGTTGGAAATGATGCCCACGGCTACTTTCTACCATCGCACCGCTCGCCATTGGCAGCGATTTCATTTTCACATTTTAGAACCTAAATAGTCGCATACGGTTTCAGAACTTTCTTCCGCAAACGCTTTGGTTGTGAAATGACTTGGCTCCCTGCCAAGGTTTTCTCTAAGGACTACAGTATGGGGTTCTTTAAAAGAGAAGTTATTAGATTTTTTAAGGGTCGGCAACACGCGAGTGTTGCCCTAGGTGTTGCTACGGTGGTGGTAATCTTAATTTTTATTAATATTTAATTTTAATTTATTATTGATATTTTTCAAATTCAATCTAAATATAACGATTGACTGATGAAGACGTAAAAGGCGCTGAGAGACAAACGTGTAACATCCGCGTTGTTTTGCTGTAAAACTTGCGATAACTTTAATGTACAATAACTCTTTGTTCTTTTATAATTGATTACAATAAATATACTTCAGCAAAACTTTCTAAAATAACAGGTTTTATTGTTCTCTTTACTCGTTTACTTCATTCATTCATTAAAATATTGTCTTGTTTAATTTTTGTTTTTTTTTTTGTATCTGTATAATAAAAGAAAAGGAACAGCGGTGACATCGCTAAGGACTCGCCCTTTTCAGTGAGGTTCCACAATTTCAGAAAATACCCCTCACCATCTCTAAGAGCATTGGCCTTGGTGTTTACATGTCCAGCGATGTTCAGCAAGACAAGGTACAGCTGCGGTCCTTAAAATTTGGTGTACTCAACAGAGCGGGTGCACTCGGATACCAGCTTAGCCCTTGTGATTCAGTTTAACGACGAGCTGGGAGAATCGCAATGATCCCAAACTCACAAGCCGTATCAAACTTGTTTGTTAATGATGTGTGTTCTGAGGAATTGTTGGAAATGATGCCCACGGCTACTTTCTACTCTCGCACCGCTCGCCACCGGCAGGGAATTCATTCTCACACCTTAGAACGCATGGTCGTGTACAGTGCGGTTTTAGAGAAACTTCCTCCCGCGAACGCTTAGGTTGTGAAATGAGCTCCCTGCCAAGATTTTCTCTAATAACAGGATTGATCTTCCGCGATCACCCCAAAATAGTTAAGAGAAAGAGCCGCTTTTGTCCTCGGTCGTCTATATCCCATGATAGGCAAGTACAGTAAGATATCGCTTAGCAATAAGCTGACTCTGTACGCCTCTTGCACTCGCCCCATACTAGCATATGCTAGCGTCGTCTATGAGTTATCTAAACGCAACCTCCATAAACTCCAGACCCTCCAGAACCGCTTCCTTAGAGCGGCCTCCGGAGCCTCCTGGTACGTCCGGAATGCGGACCTACACAGGAACTTCGAGCTCCCCACGATTCCCCAAAATCACCCGAACCGATTAAATGTGCAATCCACAACCTATCATCCCCCCGACCGTCCTCGGCACGTACTAACGGCCCCAGACGACGATTTCGCTATAGCGAGACTAGTCTCAACGACCTCCCTCTTCCTCCGAGACGTCCCCGGGTTCGTCGGCAAACGCACGGATACACGAGGTATCAAAGAGTGCCGGGGCGCTTTTCGCCCCCACTCACTCACAATCGCAACCGCGTTACGGGGAACCCCTCCTAGCGTTGACTCACCTTCGGGTTCGAGGCTCACGCTGGTCGAAGGGACGACCCCAAGAGCGACAACCTAAGTCGAGCCTCCCCCCGCGGGGAGCCCTTGAGCGTTGGGCGCTATATGGGCTAAGACTCCTTCAGAGTCTAGCCCCAAAAGCCCGGTGGAGTAGTAATGGCTGCATCAGCAAACTGCATAGTCAGTTCAGAAGAAAAAAAAATGTGTACCGAATTTAAAAAAAAGATTTTGATATTCTAAGTGTATTAGAAATCACTTAAAAAAAAATTGTGTTTGTTTTTATTGAAATTCTAAAATAAAAATGACACCGCAACTGATCGTTAGATAAATACTCACAAGCAAGGTTCAATAATATACTGCCACCGGCCGCTCCAGCGCCGAACATGTTGGGAGGTGCAGCGAGCATGCACGACAAATTATTCAGTAGGGTTTTCACTAGAAGAGGCGCGTGCATGCCGTAACGACCTTGGAATAGTGTCCTAAAATTAGAAGAAAAAAAGAATATTTAGTGGTGTCTTTACAATACAGTTGGAATTAAATCTAGCTCGGCTTTTCATAAAACCACTTGTTCATCTAAAGCCAGCGCTTGACACGGCTTAAAATTTTTTTATACATATTTGAAAACATAGTGTGGTATAGGTATTTAAACATTTTTTAAACAAATGCCCAAATACCAATACACAATGTCAGTTCGCCACAGATTTAAGAGCAACACCAAAGTTCATCATATAAATGTTTGTCCTGAACCCACGCCCTTTGGATTAGTACGCATTAATTTTCCACTGCTGGTGCTACCAAGGCAGTCTATTACATGCTTTCGGTATATTAATCATATAAACCCTGTTATAAGTAATGGGTTTTTGGGAGCTTTGTCGGCTAGACCTTTATAGCACAGTTGGTTAGATCTTTTGGACAGTTTCTAATAGGTCGCAAGTTCGAATTATCTCAAGATGTATTCCAATTAAATATATTTTACGATCTCACCTGTATATAAGAGATGTTTCGACCAATCTGGCTTGTCCGTGCACACTAGCGAACATATACACAGACATCAAAACTAGTAACGTATTTATACATTCCAAGTGTAAGTAATATGTGTTGTCTCTGTAAAGAAATAATTACATTTTGTAAGTCAATTTTACATGGTTTGAAGTATTTTTTATTTAAAAATTACTGCAAATATCTTTTATCATTATGATCTTCACGAAGGCGTCGTTTCAATTAACAATCACTCTTTATCGAGTAATTATCCACCGCTAAAGTTAATTTTCTAATCGTTTTGGAACGAGCATTTGACAGTTTTCAGATCAAAAATATTTTTCACTATCAGTAGTAAACTGTATCTTTGGTAGTTAGTATATATGATTAAACGTGACAATTAAAACGGTGGGCGTTCCAAACCAACTTTTTCAGCTGCCTTTTTGTTGAAACAAGTATGTTATGATTGCGTTTTATTAGTTTTACTCTTTCATACATTTTTAATACAAAATCAAACATTAAAAACTAAAGTGTTTATTAAACTTCGTTCATTATTAAAAACATACAATAATAATGATTTTGTCTAGATAATGTATAAATATTCACCAGTATATTTTTGTTGAAAGGAAAGGCCTTGGTTGGAGGTAAAGTACCATAAACATTGATACCAAATTTTACTGAAAAAAACATTCCTTTTTTTAAAATAAGTAAAACTACATTTAAAGATTTCTAGATATATTGATTACGTCAGGAATAGAACCTGTGAAATATAAAATCTTTTTTTTCTATTTTAACTATATCGATACTAGCGTATGCCCGCAACTTCAGTCAGCTTTTGAAGGCTTACGGTTTTAACTACCTACAATATCGAAATTGTCATATAATTTTTTATCCTCTATTTTGCCGTCTAGGGAATAATTTTCCAAAAACGGTGAATCATGTCAGTGTTAATCTAAAGGCCTAAATTTTATCCATTTAACCCGTCAAACGTCCCCTTGCTAAGGAAATTATTCGCCCTTGCCGCATACAAACGGACATACACCTAAGTTTATTATGTTTATTCCTCTTTATTTATTTTTAGGTATGTTCCCTATATACAGTATAAAAAAAGTAATAAGAATAAGTTTATGATAAATTTAATAAGTAATAATAAATTTATTTACTAAAAAAATACATAGTTTTTTATATATAGCACATTACCAGGGGTCAAAATGAACTCTAAGCTACTGTTAATAAAATCCAAAATCCAACTCAAAATGGCGCAATATAAATGGCGGCCGGATCAAATTACCAAAACAATTTCTGATAAAAAAATATTAAACGCACAAAATATTGTCCACCCAAAAATACTAGAACGTAGGACAGGCCATTGGCTTCACTTCTGAATACTTACAATTAGCCTGTCTGATAAAAGTCATCCTGAAAAAATTCCCCCGCGACACAAGTCGCTTAGGTCCCACTGTGGGACCTTGGACGCGTGACGGGTTAACTACAAAAATTACGGATTTCCATACACTCCAAGCCCCCATTTTGCCCCCAAAGATGGATTTTGTAAATTTTTTCTTAATGCATACGTGATGTTATAACAAAAATGTCTGTGAAATCTCAAAAGAAAAATTTCGGTATTCTCTCAATAATTTTTACCCCTGTTTTGTCCTAAAGGGGATAATTACTCAAAAACGGTCCAACAACAAGCTTAATTTTCAACCTCAAGCCAAATACCAATTTTTTGCTTTCAAGTTCAGAAACTTCTATTCTAATTCTTATCCCCATTTTACTCGCTTAGGGGATGAATATTGCAAAATCTTTCCTTACTGCTCGCTTACGTTTCAACAGAAAATTATGTGAAATATTTCAAGTTGCTAGACATACGTAGGGCGTTCAATCAAACTTGTGCTTGACCAGTCTTAACTCGTTTATACTGACATTCGCTGCACTAATCTGACAAAGGAACAACACAATAAGCGTAAGCATCCACAAAATTTTTGCATTCGCTGTTACCATGTTTCAGCATTTCGTTCACAACTCAAGTGGCTTCTAATCCGACTTCTTTACTCCCCTATAACGTGCTATTCAATCCATCTACCCTATGTTATCTAAAAGAGTGGTCTTCGCTCGGCTACCAGTCTTCTTATGAAAACAATTGGACACAGTACTAATTTTTACAACCGTTCTTTTACTCTAACAGCCAAGAGTCTAAGGAGCTCTCTGCCGATAGGTTATAACAGTCACTGCCTGTTTTCAAGAATACTGTATTGTATTGAAAGGCGAGTCGTCCAGTTAAGAAGGTCCATCCCTGACACAGAGGTTTATCGAAGAATTTAGCTCGGTTGAGCTGCTTTCGTAAAATCACAAAATATAATTCGTAAAATAAACCTTCGTGCCTAAAAACCAATGTGTGTTGCCAGTGATGACTAACGGTACATAAACGTGGCCTTTAGCTGTTGGCCACTTAAATAAGCTTAATCACTCAATAAGCGAAATAACTCCCTCCTCCTCATCATCGTGATTAGATCTAACACTTTTGTAAAGGAACTACTAGTCTGCGATCAATGGTTACGGAGATATAGCCATTTCTGGTTCGACAAACGACCATGGCGTAACTCCTTATAATATCATGTTTGGTCGCAACGTAAGAACTAAATTGGATGTAACTTTCCATCGATAAATCATTAAACGAGTGAAACAAAAGAAGATTATAGAAAATCTGCGTGTTTAAAGTTGGAGACAGAGTTTAGTCACGGAATTATAGTGACGGAATGATAGATATTGATTGTAGAATATAATTATTGTACTACACAGTACAGGTGGATGATGATCAGCCGTGGCGAAGACATGTCGATCAACTGCTGTCTTGCAGATTTGGTAAGGAGGTAATAGATATATACAAACACATATGTGTATATAATATACATATTTTAGGGTTGCTTAGCGATGGATTCTTGTTGACTGCTATTTGACAAATTATTATGTTATAAATAAACATTACATATGTTCTGTAAAAATTCTCGGCCTCACAATGAATGACTGCAATTTTTGGTTGAAAAATGATTTTATTTTTCTACATAACCTGCCTTGACTTCAACATACTTGGTCCAGCGTTTCTCCAACATCAGAATTTCTTCACCGAAATGAGAGTCTGGAAGGGTGTAAAAATATCCATCTACGGCCCTCTGAACGTCTTCATTGGACGCAAAGCGCTTCCAAGAAACAAATTTCTTTAAGTATGAGAATAAATCGAAGTCTGAGGGTGCCAAATCTTTTGTCAACTTTGGATGAATTTCCTTAGGAGTTAAGCCATCCAAAACGAAGAATACTATGACCGCACGATATTCAAGTTTATCCATTGTAACGAAAAACCCGCGAGACGTCTACTGCAAAGATTCCTGTAAACAAACTACGTGAGAGATTAAGTTAGAACTTGTCATACGGACTAATATAAATATTTGCTGATTTTAATGTTATTTGTAGGTCAGACCGAGAATTTTTCACCTTACCCTCATATATAAGAACTAGAATTGTTTCTTAGGTTGATTATAAATTATTGTTTATAAATACTATCGAAGTGGGGATCGCACGCAGTCTCCTATAATTATTTAAGTGTGTTCCACGACTTTTCTGCAGTCATCCGCAGTAATGTTTTGACAGGTATTTTGCAAGAAAAGTTAGCATGACCTAGTAAAATAAAAATAAAAGTTAAGTACCTGTTTTATAAACGTAGGTACTAAGCTTAACGACAAAAGAAAAAACGTTTGAAATAAGGCCAAATCCGTTCAATGGCTGTATTGACAATGATATGGTGGCAATCGATGGCCATGTTGTTGAGCCACTTCATCTGAAATGTAGGATGGCTTTTTGTGTTTGTTTTCTTTTACTAATCGGACTAATTCGTGTTTCAACATAATACATTGGCTTCAATGCCTTTGCTCTAAATTCAAGATATTACGGGCTCCAGTTTTCTGCTGCTGGATCTTGGAGCTTTGTCCTTTTTAAATGGTACGCCGCATTATCCATATAATTATATGTGGTTCATGAAGGTTTTGCAGTAAAGTTAAAAACCAATCTTTGAATTTTTTTAAATTTATCTCTTTATGATAATTTGTTGTTTTGTTGATTTGAAAGCTAACAAACAATTGGGTATATAGCCGTTTGCCGTCCCCGCGTGCGCAATGGCCTTTGCCTTCAGGCACTTGAGTGACTGCCTGTGAAGTGTCATCCATCTACGCTTTTGGCACAGTGTGGTTATCATTAGCTTAGCTTATTAGCCACGTCTAGTCCAAGAATACGACTTTTTCCTTATTTGAAATATGTTTGGGTTTTCTAAAAAGTCTACCCATGCCAGGACAATATCTGTGCGCTCTTTTTCGTAAGTTAATCCAATTTTGTGAAGTATGGTGCTTTTAAATAAATCGAAGTATTTAAGGGACACAATTAATTTTCTTAATGTTGGCTTTTTACAGTCTATAATACACATATACATGGCTGCATATTGCGGTGGCATGAAAGTCATCAATCGCGGTGATTCTCGCTACTCTCCTTCTTTTCTTATTTGGTGTCAATAATTTATTTTCCGTCTCTTCCTCTGTCACTTGAGTTGATAATGGTTTGCCATACTTTTCTCGAGTCATTCGATGCACCACAGCTCGTCCGATGCACAGAGCATTCACAACCCTGATGCCAACTTGAGTTAAAGACAACAACTTTCCGCCATTTTGACACTCACGTTTAAAATAATCTCACAAGAATATCACAAATTCGTGACATTCGCCGTTCAAAACAGTCTTTTTTGATGTTCTCTGCATTGTGCAACCAAAAATAACAAAAACTTAAAAAAAAAACTCAATAAACAACATGCAGTAGATAACAGAAGAAAACAAAAACTGAACGAAAGCGTATAAAAGGCACTAACGTGATTCGAACTTGTACTTATTACAAAATGGCTGACTGACGGACGGACTGGCTGTATGCCACAATCTTAGAATCTTAGAATTTCATTGGTTGATTAAAATCAAATATCATACTACTTCAGTTCATGTTTAAATTTAATAAGAAGAGATTATTTATAAAGTTTGTAGTATTATGTAGTACATTTTAATATTAAACTATTAAATTTTCAATTTAGAGAAAAATATTAAACCAAACGTTTAAATTCTAACTTTTAAATTTTTATTTTTATTAATACCTTTCAATTAAAGGGTCATTTCTGCTTTACAACGCTTAGTTTTCCCACAAATCTTCTGTTTCAACTCACCTCGACCTCTGTTTCAACTTACCTCGGCATGAGGGGAGTTGAAACAGAATGACTGGTGATGTTCAAGTCGATTTTTTTGCCACAGAATTCACACTTACACTTTTTTTGTGTAACCCATCTTCAAGTCCAAGAAATGAACTATCGATTGCCACTTATCACATGCGATTTGTGTGAATAGTACTTGTCTATTAAGCAAAATGTCCCCTAGGGCTCCCCTACTATCCGTGAATATAATATAATAATAAATATTATAAATGCGAAAGTAACTCTGTCTGTTTACTTCTTTCTTTCTTTCTCAAACCGCTGTACCGATCAAGATGAAATTTGGCATGGAGATAGGTTGAGTTCCGGGAAAGGACATAAGCTACTTGAAAACGTCAAGTATTAGTCGGGTTTTTTTCCATAACTGAGAAGTTGCCGTTAATATCATACACCGATGACCAAACTTACGGCGGGTGGAACAGCGGGCAAAAGCTAGTATATTATAAATGCGATAGTATGTCTGTTCGTTTGTTCCTGCATCACGTCACAAAAGAGTATCCAATTGTGCTAAAACTTCGCACAGGGATATCAAAATCAAATCAATCAAAATCAAAATCTTTTTATTCAAATGGGTTACTAAGAACACTTTCGAATCGTCAAGTAAATTAACAATATTATAGATAATTAAAGAGACGGAAATGGATGTAGGCTAGACTTTTATTTCGTATAAATAGAATTTTTAAAGGATTGACCAAATTCCACATGCATGAACTATAGCCACACGTAGAGCTTGCTATTGCAACTTTCTTAATATAATCGTAATAATCTTACGCCAATCCAGCACGGGCGGTACAAGTAGTTTAGCCCAATTTGAGTATCCTGGGTCCATTAATTGCAGAGATACACCTTGTCAAAGACAGGTATTTCTTAGAAAAGTAAAAATATTACTGGTATGGTAATGTGCCACGACACGTACCAGCTGAACTAATGGTCATATGTAAAAGTTATAAGCAAAGAATTTGTAGGAAATTGAATAAGCTTTAATTTAATTCCAAAGTGGTGCCCATAGGCCTCATACGAGTAGTTTCCTCAAAAATATCGGATAATCGGGTAAATGATGAAAACATTCTTCTGAATAATGTTGGCATGTATTTCTTTTAAAAACCGTTTTAAAATGTGAATTTGACATTTGAGATGTAACACGGCTGTTTATTCCGAGGTCCGTGAATCTAAAAACTGCTACCTCATGTTTAATTAGTTTGACTAACCTTATGGCCGTCTTTTTCGACGTAGGGGTGACAGTCCGTGTGTCCTATCGCCAGTAGGGGCCTAGCTTGTACAAAGGAATTTACTTTAAGGGTATCAAGCAGAGGGGAAATAAAAGAAATAGTATATAGTAAGTAGTAAGTAAGTATAGTAAATAGTAAGTCGTCGAGCAGAATGGCGTGCAACTGCTGCACTTCAGTGACCACATCAATTTTTGCTCTTCATTTAGCCGGAATTTCCTCTATTGTAGGCGCTGTAAATTTTATTACGACTAATGGAAACCGATGCCCAGCCCAATATGTGTCCCCGTGGACAATAGTTCAATATAAATCAACGAACAAATCCAAAACCGTGGTCACTAAACTAGGCATCGAAGTACTAATGTCGCTCTCTAATATCTGCGTAAGACCTTTTTGGCCAAGCCCGAGACGCACGCGTACACACACCAAGTACGTCTAAGGCTGACCGCGCATCCGTAGGAACTAGAAAATTCTCACTGCTGACGTGCGTTCCGTGCGAGGCTACACCTAGGTCAATGTAGCAAGAGAGTGACGTAACACGCTTATCTTTCTGACAGAAATGGATCAGACAATTTAGCCGATATGTTTTGATAATTGTGGATGAAACGATTGATCTAACCTATTACGCCAAGAAGGTTTTCAAGGGAGCTGAATTGAGGCAGCAAGAATTTTGCATCACGCAGAGCCTTCACTTCGACACTCAGAGTGCGTAAACCATGCAGGAGATCCACCACGTCCAATGTCTTTTGTGGCCAATTTTTGGGCTCAAACAGCCAGCCAGGACCCCACCAAAGCGGATGATCCAACAAAATGGAGGCTGAGCATCCGCGTGAAGCACAATCTGAAGGATTGAAAACGCCAGGCACGTGCCTCCATGTAATAGGCACGGCACAGGCATGGATCTGGGAGACCCGGTTGGCCATAAAAACCTTTCAAGGCCAAATTGAGGTACAATTACAACGTAACACATTCTATGTACGGAAGTGAGAACACATTATGTAGCCAACTCGACAATAAGTCATCGATCAGTGGCGTGTCCCACGTCATTCGAGAAACATTTTGCCCAAAAGATAACAGGACTGACCCAACCGTTGGGGTCAAAACTCTTGGCAACTGCAGATAAAACTGTACGTTTGGTCCAAGTATTGGTGTTCAAAAGTTTTCCACGCGGAAATACGTCTGAAACCGGTAAGTATTGAACGCCTAAAATTGTTACAGTAACCGGATTATTCGCGTTCGTAAAAGTATGCGGATTTTGGTGATGCTCTTCCGGAAGGTCTTTGAGAACAGCCGGTGAGTAAGAGACCCACTTTCTCAACTCATAACCACCAGCTTTCATAAGTTCCAAAAGTTCATTACGGAGCAATAAGGCCTCTTCTTCGCTGGTGCTCCCGTACTGATGTCATCAACATAGACATCTGTCGACAAAATGGCCGAAGCCCTCAGGAAACTAAGACGCTTACGCTCAGCGAGCTCTAAGCGGGCATGAATTGTGACAAAGGGACTTGACCGTAAACCGTATGTGTTCGTATTCAGCTCAAAGACCGTGACTGGATGCGAGGGGTGATCTCGCCAAAAGATGAGCAGATACTTACGATCATCCCGGTCAATGTATGTTTGCCTAAACATCATCTTATAACCGCCCACCTCCTTGAGGTCTTGGCAGCTGTCTAGGCAACTGCACCAGCCTAGTCCTAGCATACGAGATGAAGGGCTCGGAAAGGACGCGGACATCGGCTCGACAACACTCCTCCTTCAAAAAAAACCCGAAGTTGCAAATTTGGGGAAGAGAGTCTCGCAGTCTCCACCGTGGGAGCACACAAACCGGCTCCTCACGTCCACCGGCAACTTTCCCAAAACTTTGTGGAGGAGTAGAAAAGACCACTCCTCCACTAGCAGGCCCAAAGCCTTTAAAGCGTTGTACGCGACTAAAAGGACTTTAAGAAGCCCAATCCGTAGGTTGTTAAGGTCCTGAACTCGTAGTACATTCTGGTAACGCTTATACAGCATTTCCCGCGCCGCCGTATAGCTGGCGTCGTCCAACGGTAAATGCTGAATAAGGCCACGCAGTTCCCCATCCAACGAGGCCAAGAGGTATGCCAACTTCTGCGCTGGAGTCAGGTCTGAGCGAGCGTCGACCAGGCTGACGAACATATTCCTACAGGAGGTCCACTGGCTGACTGTTCCTGCAAACCTGGGAACATCCAACACCGGCAGCCTACTCAGTAGTGCCGCCGTTCGCAGGTTTGGGCCAGTGCCTCCCCCTTCTCCGGCTGGAGCGCGATCCCCTACAGCCATAAGAGAAACTAATAATAAAATTTATCAGTCGTAGTCACCGTGACGTCACCGCAAACAAACGTTGGTGGGCCCGACGTGTAGAACCAAAATCCGGATCCAACCGGTCGTCCAAACTTACGTTGTTTGGTTGAAAACCCGACGAGCAGAATGGCGGGCGCCTGATGCACTTTAGTAACGACACTCACACCGATGTCCAATATATGTCCCCGTGGACACTAGTTTAATATAAATCTATTAACAAATCGAAAACCGTAGTCACTAAACTTGGTGTCGAAGTACGAATGTCGCTCCGTAATATCTGCTTAAGACCCACACACCGAGTACGTCTAACGTGTCGAAGAACGAATGTCGCTCCGTAATATCTGCTTAAGACCCACACACCGAGTACGTCTAACGTCAAACGCGTATCCGTGTGAACTAGAAAATTCGCACTGCCGACGTGCGTTCCGTGTGAACCTACACCAAGGTCAATGTCACAGCAAGAGGGCACCCTAACACGCCTATCTTTACCGAACAATGGCTTTAAATAAATATACACTAAACAAATAAACGTAAACATGAATGTCAACTATCAAATACTATTTACACGGTGAAGCACAAACACAGTTTAAGCTTCCACTCTTTTGGAAGGGCCGGATCTCTTGATTTTTCATATCGATAGATCTCACCTAGTCTGGATCAATGGGGCAAAGGGAGAGGAGATACAACGTTATTCTGTTGAGGTGGGTCGTCTTTATACTATGTTATAACGTATGCTGATGATACCGCACTAATTGTGAATGGCGATTACTGGAAGGTTGCGAAACACATAGCTAAGGTCTCACTTGAGACTGTCATGAAGTGTCCTTACACTAAATCTACAGAAGACGCAGATAAACCCATTCTTATTGGCATCGGCATCCACTACAGCAAATGATGAACTGTAAATCGTTGCCCACAACTGTGATATTTAATCTGCAAATTGCTTATGCGCATCCACAAAAATTGTCTCTTGCGTAAAATAACTTGGTGTTTAAATAGACACCAGACTAAACTGGCACACTCACGTTGAAATCCGTAAACTGATGTATATTTTCAAGACATAAAGCTAAACCTGATACTGCGAAAGAATCTACCTAGCGCTGTGCCAGTCCATTCTTGTAACTTGCATTCCTATTTGGGGTAGTGGTAGATTGACTTATATACTAGGTTTAGAAAGGGCTCACAACTGTCCTGTACTAAAAATAAAGACTGACAAACCCATTCGTTATTCAATGGCTTTATAGTACTCTGTGCCAGATCTTAACAGTAAGGAAGCTATACATACTACGCGCAATTATTCAAAAGCATTCTGCACTCCCATTACACAACGCAGTCCTGGCACGACGACGGCAGTATATGGGCAGGATTCTCCTATGCCACGACACGGAATGCAAAACTGCCTTTACCGACAGCCAGTTTGTAGGCATTTCTGCTCGCTTATACAATAAACTGAACCAAATACTGTCCATATACGTCTTAGATACATATAATCTAATAAAGAAAATTACTTACTATTTTACTTCTTACAACTATCTTATTCCAGACACTGAAAGGTTAATAAATAGTACAGGTTCCATTTTTACTCTCGCTTACCACATATCTGTATACAACACTTCATACACACACACACACACACACAAAAACAAGCGCATTACATGTCAAATATTTTAGTCACACCTCATCAATTATACATGGCCCTGATATGACTTAACATTTCTGTTTGTTGTTTTAATTATTATTATTTTTACTTTTTTTTTTATCTATCACTGACAATACAGTCACTAGTGTCGGAGGCAGCGGTCACTCTATTACTGCCTTATTATATAAGCAACACTGTAAATTTCCTGCCTTGTTCTCTTGTGTATGGATTCTCAATAAATCATTATTATTATATCCTTGTCCAGGACGATAGGAGTGACGTGGTTGACACACGAGGCCTGCCTTTCTGCAAACGAACGCTTAGGTTGTGAAATGAGCTCACTGCCAAGGTTTTCTGTAAGGACTGCAGTATAAGGGTAAATTTATTAAATTAGCTACTATTTTCTCAGCAGCTGATGAAAATAAACCGTGATTTCATTAAGAAATTAAATTAAAAAAAGGACCTGATAGTGTTTACTAAAATACCAAGGATGAAAAGACTGTTACTTAATAAAATAAAATAATTTTCCCACAGGTCTAAGTATTGCTGCCAGATACTTTCAAGGCTTTTAAACCCTGGTTTTCAGCCCTGGTTTTTGTAGAGCCCCGTACTTGTAAGCCCTGGTCCGAACTTTTGCAAGTATGACCCATCCCTACTGCAGTATCGGGTTCTTCAAGAAAGAAGTTATTAGACATGGGCGTAGCCAGCTGTTGGATTAGGGGGGGGGGGGGGGGGCAGGCTTGTCCCAAATGTCATTTTAATATAGTAAACATGTTCATTTTGAGCCAATTCCTGCAGGTAATGGGCACCTAGGGGGGCAGCTGCCTCCCCCTGCCTGTACTTCGCTACGCCCATGTTATTAGATACTTGAAGGGTCGGCAACGCAAGAGTAATGCCCCAGGTGTTGCAAGCGTCCAAAGGCTGCGGTAACCTGCTCCTGGTAGGTCCTGCACGAATGCTATTTTCCAACTTTTGTGGAGGGAGGAGGGGAAGGAAACAAGTTTGACATGGGGTTCATCAAGGTCTTCTCGCTATTCTCCAACTTCTTCTTGATTGAATGGAGTTTGAATCAAGTAAAATGCTGGCGAGGTCTTTTAAATCACGGTTTTTTAGGAAAGTTGCACAACTCCATCTTGCTTTGCCAGAAAAGGGCGGAGTGGGGTCACACCCACTTCTGGCATGCCGGAAGGAAACCATTCCTCGTGAAACCGGCATTTCTCTGATCCAGTCTAGGTGAAAGTCTAAACTGTGTTTGTGCTTGACCGTTTAAATAGTATTTTATAGTAACATTTATGTTTAAGCTAATTCAATTTTCTACCAATACCTTGCTTGTAACTTTTTCATATGACGATTAGTTCAGCTGGTACGTACGTGTCGTGGCAAATGCCCATACCGATAAATTTTTACTTTATAAAAAAATCCCATCTTTGACTAGCTTTATCTCGGCAATGAATGGACCAAGAGTACTTGAATTGGGCTAAAATTGTAGCAAATTCAGTTAGGTTTACAAATGTATGGTACAAAGATACCTGAAAAACGATTCCTTAAAGTATTGTTTCCAAAAATACTAAACAAGTGCCTGAATTTCACAGTGTTTATTACACCATGGGAGAAACTAATTAGTAGTACAAGGTTTTCAGGGTTACAAACTTGGGTATAAACTACTCTAACCTGTGGGGACCTAACCACTTATATAAAAAAACCGTGGTTACATGCGCGTTTGCCATGTAATATATTTCATTCTTGCTTGCATATCTCATAAAGATTTCGATAGTCTATGGTTATCTTTATTCGTTATTCGTAGCGAAAAGTGGGTAGTACCCATCAATAAAGTACGACATTATCTGTTATACATTTTCCAAAAAAAAAAAAATACGGCACTTCATAGGCGTGAGCTGCCGAAATTATTATCCATAATTAGATAAAACGCAGTTTGACAGCTGTTAAACTACGCTTTGTGTAATTTAGGATCTAAAACTTTTGTAAAGTAACCACTAGTCTGCAATAAATAGTTACGGAGGTAGTGGCCAATCAAGCTTGGCAGCTGTCATAATTAATAATGAGCTTGATGACATCTATCATTTCTGTGGAGAAACTACTAGACTACGATCATTAGTTATTGAGAGTTAGAATTAACAAGAGAAAACTATTGTAAGTAATGAAAAAAAAAAATATGTTAACTACTGTCTTGAATGTTCGATTTTAATTTTAACAAGACCTGTTTTAGTTGTAAGTTATATATTTTTTTTTTTATTAAGAAAAACAGATTTTAATTTGAACAACAGTAAACTATTGAAGTTGTAAGTATAGATACTTTACAGTATTTTTTAAAATGTGTAGACTTAAGTTAGAATATTGGATTTAAATTTTTACAAGAGAAAAATAATTAATTTATTAATAGTACCACAGGTAAAAAATATTCCCCGTGGTACTACTAGACACGTTGGTAGTACTACGGGAGAATATGGGCTATGCGTTTATATATCGTCAGTTTACTCTTTTATATAGATAAGTATTTTATTTGATAAATGTCATAAAATAAAGGTTGCCTTTTTTTTATATTTCATTGGTTCGATTCTCAGCTTAAACATGGGATTTATCCAAAAATGTTTGAAAGCATTTTTACTTATTTTAGAAGTAGAAGGAATGTTTCCTTTTAGTTAAATTTGCCATCATAAATATTAGGGGTCCTTTTCCTCCAATCACGGCCTTTCTTTTCCATTCATATTTACAAAAGTGATTTCTATTTTGTTTTACAGTGATGCTTCATATTTAATTTTTTTATTGATTCGACAAACGGCACTGAGCCCGCGTGTGGACTATGGCTTAAATAGCACCGCTCAAGGTGAGAGTGGCCGTGTCCCAACAGTGGGTACATGAGGCTGGTAAGGAGGAAGGAGGGTTGATTCGAGTAACATATAGGACTTACGTAACAGGAACATCAATTATAAGTCCGATAAGAGCGTCAATTAACATTTCAACCCTACTTTCACCCCCCACCGTCCTAGGGGTTGGTTGTGCATCACTGGGTTTAGCTTCTTGAGATTTTGACGATGTCGGAGCATACCTTTGCTCCCCTTGTAATTCTGGCTGAAAGAAGTTCATACTTAAATTAATAAAATCTATTAGTTCCATTTCATCCCACATATATGTACATCAGTCAATCGTCGGCTCTGTGGTTCAGTGGATAATTAACCGACTGCTGAATCGAGGGGCGTGGGTTTATCTGTTTTTGTCTTTGTACTGGGTGTTTCTATGTATAATATCTGTTTGTCTTTGGACTGGGTGTTTCTATGTATAATATTCATGTATTTACAAAAAAAAGTATTCATTTGTATTTGTATCCGTTGTCTGGTATACAGAGCACACGCTTTGCTTAGTGTGGAACCAGAGGGTGCTGTGATAATTGTCAAAAAAAAAATATTATTATTATCAGCAGCTAAGCATGCGTAATTCATTACTGCACTTATTTTTAAGACTAAGAAGTAAGACAACCACATGGGGTTTTTTAGATTCTAGCTTAACCAACGAGTTTTTATGCTACGCCACTGATGTACGTACATAGGGTTTTTATAAATCATTTCCACTCAGACCACCCGCGTGCAAAGGCTGCAATTAATTTTCGCCTTATGCCTGGTAGAAAATGCGTGACCGCGATTGTACATTTAAACCAATAACAGAGTGGAATCAACGACAGCTGTAGAAAATGTTTGCTTGTGATTGATTCAAATCTCCGCACGCGACTACACACCATACACTATTTGGGCTATGAACAATTTTAATTTAAACAAACATTTTGTGTGACAGAAATATGTACATTTAAATTTCGCTTTTGCCATATCCTAGCAGTTATACAAAAACTGCATAATAAGTTTAAAATAAAAATCAAATTCACAAAAAAATACAAATATAATCAACAATGTTTTAAATAAAACAATAATAATGATACAAACACACAATTTAAACAGTTGATTCTGCCAGTAGAAAAGTAGTTATTCTAAAGATTAATGGTTTATATAACTATTAGACATGATTGTGATTTTTTTACCGTGATAAATGGAAGTTTAAAGCACGCTTTAGTTTAGAGCATTAATAAAGGGGAAAAACCAGTAAATATGTATTATCTTAAAGCATATATTGGTTTTTTCACTTTTTTTTTGGATAAATGTCCCAGCTTATAACTGGTTACATATTTCTGTAGACGCACATTTTGTGAAATTTGCTTGGCACGAAGACGAAAATAAAAATATCGATTGGCGGCAATAGTTAGCAGGGGGAACCCTCTTAAACGGCTGCACAGATTTTGATGAAATTTTTGCGTCCATTTGAGGTAAGTAGGTAGTGAGTAGAGGTGAGTAGGTGGCCATTATTAACGGCAATCGAATTTCCCTGACTTTTCCCGGGTATCCAGGCATTTTTTTTAAGATTTTCCCTGAAATGCAAAAATACAAAAAGTGCACATGTGCATATTCTTAATAACGGATTTAATTATTGTTTAACTTTCCCTCTCTCGATCCCCCAGATTAAATTAAGTAAATGATACCCGTAAAGAACGACTTTAATTAATTTTATTCGCAATTATATTTAAACAAAAAATTAAATCCAAGTTGTCTATTACAGTCTACTAATCCCTCGCAGCCTTGTCAGTAGTGTGGCCACCTGCTGTGTAGAGGGTGTGGATTCAATTCCCGCACTGGACGGACATTTATGTGATAAACATTTGTGTTGGTGAACTGGAGCGCATTACTATTGGTACGTGAGAACACACAAGAGGGACATGTGACCATATGATATTATATAACAAAAAGGGATTTTATTTAAAATGTTTAATTGAAAACAAGTTATTTTATATTAGTTAAATAATGAAACAAAACAAAAGTTTTTCCTAATTATATGTATAAATAATAATAAAGCATTGCGTCCATGAAATAGATATTAGGATATTATTTCTTAAGTGGCAATATAGATATACATCAGCGTCTGATGATCAAATTTACCCGTCACAGCTTTAAACACTCGCTGCGCAAGCGATACTACCGAGCGAGTGTCGATGGACTACTTAACACATAGTTTAGTTCATGAGTGAAGCTTAGCTAGGATGTAGCTTAGCAAGGTTAATGAAATTCAACTCGCAAAGTTATTGGTCAAAGAAAACACTGGCGGCGATAGGGATTGGGAGTGGTGATAAAGGTGAGAGGGGAGACAGGCGGTATTGTATACAATAGTATAGTTTTATAACAATTTTAAATTTTAAGAGTAAGCCATCGCAAAACAACATTCGCCGTGCCAGATAGTGCAGGTTTTCAAATTTAAGCTATTCTTATGGATTTATATCATCTTAACCGTAATAATAAATTAGTACCTGGAGGACCGAGCTTTGCTCGTTTTTCTTTATCAACGCCATCTGCTGTCAAGTAGCTTTAGTATTTTGGTGTCGGTAAAAATAATAGTATTACATTAGTACCTGGAGGACCGAGCTTTGCTCGTTTTTTTTTATCAACGCCATCTGCTGTCAAGTAGCTTTAGTGTTTCGGTGTCGGTAAAAATAATAGTATTACATACTCGCCAATAGATGTCAGGAAGAGTCATATTTTTCGGATTATCATCGCCTGAAATTACGGATAAAACTACG
Source organism: Apoda limacodes (assembly GCA_946406115.1). Taxonomy (NCBI): domain Eukaryota; kingdom Metazoa; phylum Arthropoda; class Insecta; order Lepidoptera; family Limacodidae; genus Apoda; species Apoda limacodes. Next base: position 50,026,844 of record OX291540.1, read on the forward strand.
TCTCCTAAAAATGAAACCTAGCTAGATAGATTTATCGCCCTCGAAACCCCCTGAATACTAAATTTCATGAAAATCTTGGGAGCCGTTTCCGAGATTCAGATTATATACATTTGTACAAGAATTGCTCGTTTTAAGGTATTGGATATTTTCGTAAGTACGAAACAAAATTAGTAGACGTTTGAAAAGTTAAACCTTAACTTTTGTTTACATCAAAATTGAAATTTTTTAGTTTTAATAATTGATGTAAAAATTAACAAAAAATAAATAAAAATCAAGCAATGGTAGTTTTAGCAATAGCCATAGTAGAGCAGTAGTATTAAAACCGGTTTACACAGTGCATCCACTATAATGTAAAGTTTTTTATTCAGGCTGCATTTTAATTCACGTTTTTACTAACGACTACTGCAGCTGATTTTTCAACTATTTTAATAAGAGTTTTTGACAGTTTTAATTTTTCAACTTACAGAAATAAAATTAAACCGTACTATGACAGTGTAAACTATTTAACTTTACAATAAAATAATTAACATGAGTTAAGCAAGCCACAACCTTTTTTAAGTTCCTCTTTGTGTTCTGAGGCACGCAGTCTGTGAACTCTGTGAACGCAGCCTCGTATACCAAAAACATCAGCTATTTTAAAAACTTACAGTGTTGTCCTCTGCATCTTTAGATTCAATGGGTGCATTGGGAATACGCCTCTCGGCTTGAACGTCCAAATGCCTACACAGTTCGTATTCGGGAACCATTTCTACAAGATACTTGCTTACTGAACGTATCACAAACAAAGCATTGAACGTCTGCCATGCCAACATCACACTGAAATAGAAATTAGGTTATATTAGTGTATGCGCATTTATAAATGAGACACGATCTTCGAGACTGACCGTCCACCAGCCATAGCGTCGGCAAACTCGCGTCAACTTATTGTGTATGTGCGTAAATCCTAAGAGTAAATACGAGTAATTATACAAATAAATAATTGTCAAATGTTTAAAACTTCTTTGCTAATCCCACTTCGTTATAGAATTGTTATTTATAATCTTCACGTAGACTTAGTTCTATTCCAATCTAATAGCGCGCGGATTATAACTAGCTAAAAAACTTTAATATGTATTGTCTTATGACGCCAAGTATACGAAAGGCGAAATAAAAAAAAAATCCATATACTTATATATAATCAAAAATAATAACAATTAAAGGTGCAATAAAAATAATAAGTTATTAAAATAACTAAATTAAATATTAAAATATAAAATTCCTCGTATTGTAGTAACGTAGTAGTTATATTTTTTTTTAATAGAGTGCGTGTTGTGTTAGTCTGATTACGAAGATGACCAAAACTCACTTGTCACTGTTTGGTGCTGCTAATAGTTCCGTTGCTCTCGTAATGAACACCTGTACCAAAGCGCCAAGATTGCCAGTCTGTGGATTATTTTGCAGAAATTGTTGTAACAGAGCCTCGACACTCGAATCAAACATCAACTGCTCTTCTCTGTAAAGTTTGGTTACTATATCATAGGATACAATGATAATAAAAAGAAATAAACAACAGAATATTATGTAGGAATCATCTCTGACAGCACTGAAATCAGGGTAAGTACATTAAGTACTTTGTCCTCGTGCCTTTAAAAAAAATCTCATACAAAGAGAATGGGCATAAGATCTTGGCATAGGAAATTTAAAGTCTGTGTTGACATAATATGGTGCATTGAGAAGAGCATTTCCCAAACTCATCTATCTTATTTTTAAACCTCAAGGCCAAATAACAATTTTAATGTACCTTGTTACAAAATGACAGATTTCCATAGAAACTTCCAACTGCCATTTTACCCATTTTGCATAATCCTGGTTTAAAATTTAAAGTCTCTAGACTCAGTTGTTTGGGCTGTGCGTACAATGGCGTACATATTTAAAAGAAGCTTTCCCTAAACGTATTAGTAGATGAGCCTTTGCCGTAAAGGAGACAAACCAGAGTCGAGACAGTTAATAATAAATAAAATTATATATAATTCCACAGAATTCTTTTAAATTCTGGGAATTCGAGATTGGGAAAGCCCAATCACGAGGCTAATCCTGGGATTAGCTTAAATGTGACTAAAAATAAGAATAAATGTAGATCTTATTGGAAGTATGCAGTTTCATAGACAATAAAAGTTATTTACTGAAATGTTTACAATTTCTAAAGTTGATACTAAACATAACTAATTATTTGATAGCGCGTTAATTATTATTATTGGTCTTATATTTATATTTTTATTTCAGGTAGTCAGTGAAAATAACGCATAAATAGCTTAAGGGCTAAAATCACGTGCAAGCAATTGTTTGTCCAATCTTTTTTTTTCCGACTGACTAAGCAGTTGGCTGATGCAGCTATTACTGCTCCGCCGGACTTTTCAGGCAAGACTCTGAAGGAATCCATATAGCGCCTAAAGCTCAAGGGCTTCCCACGGGGGAAGCCTCGGCATCGTTTTTCTCTCTTGGGGTCGTCCCTTCGACCAGTGTGAGCCTCGAACCCGAAGGTGAGTCAGCGCCAGGAAGGGAGTTCCCAGTGACGTGGTCGTTTTTGTGCACTCACTCACAAATTAACATTATCAACAAGTGTCAATATCAAACATAATTCAAGAAAATTTTGCATTTCGCATTTACTGTACAGTATGGAGCAGTTTAGTAAAAATATGTTCTTAACTAAAATAGTGTTTTCATATCTTTTAGTTTATTCAATAAATTGATGTCGCTCAAGGCATCGACATATTAAGTTATGCTAAGTGATTTATCTGATTACATAGGAACCTATTAAGTCATCTTTGATGATTTTGAGTAACACTTGAGAACCACTCTTGTGTATCTTGTCAGGATATTTCGATCTAACACGCAAATAAACAACTTTTAGACAAAATCTACTTACGCAGAACTAGGCGGCGTTATGTTGTACGCCAATAGTTGGTTCCAAAAAGGGTCATTGGGACATATGACCTCAGAGGAAGAAAACTTCATAAGTAACTCATTGAAGGAAAGCTCGGCATATCGGCTTATGGCAACACCCATTGTGAACCTAAAAAAATATATTATTGTATTGATTACTACAAAGTTTTTTTATTCATATACCATTAGCTTATAGTCCGCCTGATGGTAAGCGGTCACAGTACCCTCTGGACGCTTGTAACACCAGGGGAATTAACAAACCTTTCAAAAATCTAATCACTTCCTACTTAAAGATACCATACTGTGGACCCTAGATAAAAATTTCGCAGGGAACTAATTTTACAACTCAAGCATTTGAAGGAGAAAGTATACTACCAATTAGGCCAGTGTCTGTGCATGATTTTCTTCATAATTACTGGCCTAATAATCTTCTAAATAAAGAACATACAAATAAATTTAATGGTAAATAAATTTGCCTAAATTTAGTATGTATTGTTTGGTTTGTACCTGGTTCAAACGTTCCAAAAATGCTTGCAGATTTACCGTGTTTGATTACTATACATATACTTTGAACCAAGTACTTACCAGACTTTGGATCATAGCCCCTTTTCCCTCAGGCTTTTATATTCAACAAAAGGCCCACCTGTTTCAACCACGATCGTCACAAAGTTATATATATATACTGTTTTTAGGTTCACATTTTATGTGCTTTTGTTTGGCTGCATATTCGTCAGTACAACGAGTAGAGTGTGGTTTGAACGAGGTGAAAGGGAGCAAAGGTGCTGACACAATTTGTTTAACAGTAATCTTCATTCTGTTGCTATGGTCAGTGTAAGACCACCTGGCCTGTTTTAGTTTGTTACGCTAAGACACAAGGAAAAAGTACCCAAAGTTTTTTTTATCACACCCCTACTGCCAAAAATTAAAATGACCACGCCCCCCTCGGCGCAGCAAATGGGTCCGCCATGCAATGTAATATACAGAAATATATATATATAATATTTTTTAACTTATTTGGTACAGCAACCTGTCTTTATCATAGGACATTAAGCAGTATGTGGGACTTTAAATAAATGTCTTGCTAGGTATGCTGCCAGTGCCGCATCCAACTCAATTACAGCTCTCTGCTGGTTAATGGCGTAAGAAGTCCTGTGGAACAGTCCTCTTTAGTCTTCGCATTTTTTGTGAGTATTCCATCAAGGATTTTGCTAACGTGCTATGGTGGTTAACTATTCTGCTTCTATACGCTTTTACGTGTTGAGCGATTTCTTGCTTTTCAGTTAGTATACCAAGATTGTTGAGTAACTGTTCGTTTGTTACATATTTTTATTTAAAAAATGTTTTCACACATTTGTTATAAGAAGAGTCAAAGTAACGGAGCATGTGCATAACATGATTTACAATTATAGGTTCTATAGAAAAAAGTGCTGCCCCGTGGTCCCAGAGTAAGCAAGAAAAGCGATCAGTCGTCTAATATCTTGCATGCAACAAAGCTCTAGCCCTTTGTGTCGTACAGGAAGAGTAGCTTGATGCCATTGAGACAAATAAAAACTGACAGTTCTGACACATATGAAATTCATGCTGATTAAAACGCAATAACTTGTAGGCGATATGGAGAACAAACGGTAAAAACGTATTCATTAGAAAGAGCAAAAAAACATATCCTGCAATTATCAGCCTAGTGTTACCAATTTCACCCAACGCATGTAAGCGAAAGATACTGAGTAATAATTACGTAATAGTGTAATATTCGTGTACATGGCGCTTTCAATTTTTAGTCACGAGTCAACTTATTACAGATAGATTCTATAGATTTAATGAAGATTTTACCGTACAAATAACAATAAATAAAGACAATAAATTCACTAACAAATACTAAAGCGTTGGGCTACGTTGAAATTGGCACTAAGATAAAAAAACATACCGAATTCGACGATTTTTTAGGCATATCCAAAGCTTTTGACTTTGTGTGTCATAAGAGATTATTAAGTAAATGTGATCATTATGTTATATGGGGTGTGGCAAACAATTCAATTGGAGACTACCTCAAGGATCGATTGCAATACACACAGATACAAGAAAACTTGACAAACATAATAGGTTGACAACATATAAATCAGAAGTTACATTTAATAATACCGGTGTGCCTCAAGGAAGTATTCTGGGGCCTTTATTATTTTTATAGTTATTTACCCTATTACTAAGACTTCGCTGTCCGTCCGTCTGTCACCAGGCTGTATCTCATGAACCGTGATAGTTAGACAGTTGACATTTTCACAATAGATGTTTTTCTGTGGCCGCTGTCACAAGTAAAAAACAGAATAAAATAAATATTTAAGTGGGCTCCCATACAACAAACGTGATTATTTTGCCGTTTTTATAGATAATGGATAAATTAATATAACGGAACTATAATAAATAACGGAACCCTTCGTGCGCGAGTCCGACTCGCACTTGGCCGATTTTTTTATATATATAAATGTCATTCCTAAAATTACCAATCATCATATCAACTTGTTTGCAGATGACATATTTATATCTATTAAATGGCTTGACGCAAATAACTTAAAAATAAAAATAATTATTGACAAAACCAAATGTATTCAAATCATTAAAAAATGCTAATTGTAAAGACTTAACAATATCATATGATGGAAAAATTGTACAATAATTAATTGCATATATAACTCTTAGGGTTCGACTTAGATAGTTAACTGTCATTGAAACCACATATAAACAACTTATGTAAAACAATTAACAAATTTGTAAATGTACTTTATAGATTAAGGACTATTGTAGATCAAAAGACTTCATTAATGACGTACCGTGGTTACATCGAGTCAATCCTAAGATATGGATAAATAATGGGGGAAATGAAAGTTAAAGTCTAATTCAATAGTCTTTATAATGTTAAAAAAAACTGTAAGAGCTGTATGTGGGGCCTGGCCCTAAGAGTCATGTAAGCCCTTTAAAGTTAGTTAAACATTTTAAATCTACCTAGCCTCTATATATACGAAATTTGTGTATTCGTTAAACTCAATTTACATTTATTTACTAAAAAAAAGTCAATAAATAAATTTAATACCCATTATCCAGACCAACTGGTTATTCCTATGCATAAAACAATTTAAAAAAAATTGTTACTGTATGTATAAAAATTTATAATAAACTATCTATGGAGGTCAATGAGTTATCAATAAATGTATTTAAGACAAAACTTTATAAATGGTTACTACATAAATCTTTTTATACAGTTAACAAATGTTTAGTGATAAAAAAATAGATTTAGCATAAGTATTTTTATTTAAAATTAATTAATTTAAGTAGTAGTAATCTTGAGCAATTAAATATCTATAAAATTGGAATAAAATACTTTATAAGAAAAAACAAATTATTGTATGCCTTATAAAGGTGGAATATGTGATTCCATCATATTAAAGAAACCACTGTAACACACCATGTTCCTAGCAAATAAACATTTCATTCGATTTATTTTGATTCCTTAAAAAGATTTACATAGTAGAATCAGAGATACATATGCAGATAGGTTTTGTAGATGGTTCAGTGACCGCACAAGAGCTACTTTTTTATTCTGAAGTGTGTTATTGGTTCCATCAAAAATATTGGGGCACCAAGTAACGAAAAAATTATCTATCAACTAGTGGAGGCCACAAGGTAGGGGAGGGTGATGTTACAAAAACATTGATCATAACATTGATGTTAACATCAATGTTTGATATTCATATAGCTCAAAACATTGATGATGGCCAACACCAACATTTTTAAAAACATTGTTAGAAGTAGAAGTACCTAAATAAAGCAATAAAATGGCATTGGGTAATAAAGTAATAGTTTTATAAAGAAATATAAAAATAATTAATAAATATAATAGTTATATGCAAGAGCTATTAATGGTTGGGTAATTATGAAAAAGTTTTATTAAGAAATATCAGAATAATTAATAAATATAATTATGTAAGCTTATGTCTGATGGACATGAAAGTAGCTTGTTACTTAGTCCTTATTATTAGTATTTGTTTTGTATTGGCTGTGATGCTATTAAATGATTGTTTTCTTCATTTATATATAAAATTGACATTAATTTAATAGTGAAATAAACCATACCATCCAACCATCAAACTGAGCACTTCTGAGCAAAACCTTGAACAACCGTGATTAAGATTATGTCATACCCTGGAAACCTCTTAGACACATACCTATACACAGATCAGAGCGGAAAAAGAGATACAGCCCCACGTCCGATAGGCATGTGACCAGACTCATTGTAAAACCTAGATTTCATAAGGAATATTTTTTCAGTACAGAAACTAAAAAATTTAACATGAACTATAAATCAGATCTTAGTAAAAAAAACCACATTAGGAATTTGTGAAATTTTATCACTCAACTTCCCTCTCAAGTGACGCGTCGACTTCGACACCGCACAGTGTTACAGATCTTTCTGAGCACAATTTATGTATTTAGTATATATAATTTTACCCAATTTTTTTTTTTTATACCTTAATAAATTTTAAAGTTACACATAACCAAACCATAATATAAATAATACTATTAACTTTCACCTTTCCTTAAAATAAAGTATTTTTTTGTATGGAAAGGTATTAAAGAATTTTCAAATCTGAATTAATCTGTTTATTTTAATCTAGGCTATGCCTGTACCATGTTAATAGGACCTGTACTATAATAAAAAAGAGACAGTAAATTCATACCTTCTAAATAAAAATAAACCTTGGTGGTATTTTTTATTTGATTTTAACTCTCTTTGTTTAAACATTATTTTAACTCATTAATACTGTAGATGTAGTTTTTTTAGTATTTAGTAAATTCAATATATTCTTTTTAAAATTTAAATGAAATTCATTTTTTTTAATAAGCACTACTTAACATTTATCACCAAATTTATATTTTCAGTTTTACATATATGTTAGGGATGTTCTACTGTCAGTTAAATTTATTTTTTGACAATTATAGCATACTTCTAAATCTGTTTGACTTTTATCATAATGGCTGTACGGCTAAAGTCCTTGGCCTCTCTGCAATGATGGGATAAATCAAACATTATAATTTTTTTTGCAATTTGCCATTATCTATTGAACTGCTAATATTTTTACTTTTTTATTAAATGGGTTTACTAGAGTTATATTGTTAAATCAAAATTGTAAGTAGTAAAACAGGAGAGTTTTATGAGCTTCATTGTGTGTTTATCCTAAAAGGTGAATATTTGTTAAATTTTAATTACATTTGAATTTGTTTTTACAGAAAAACTATAGTTGACCTACAAATATTTGTTTTCAATTATACACGCTGGGAGGCTGTACTTTAATTTAAAAAATGTTTCAAGCAAAAATATACATCATAGTCAAAGTGCAATTTTACCCCAATTTTCACTTGTATTTATTTATTTATCAAACCCTATTAATTGATATTTTTTTTTTGTAAGTTGCCACCTGTCACTTCTTGATTTGAGGGTTACAAACTTAAAAATATGAGCCTTCGATTCTTTTACAAGAGGCTAATTAATCAGGATTAGAATGCTGTGTAAATATTTACATATATTGTTTTGCTAGTGACGAATATGGGGTATCTGGCAATCCTAATAGAGGGTCACATTGATGGGCAACAACTTGGGATTTTATGGCTTAAGACCCATAAAAAAGATAGCTTAGTCTAATTGCACTGATGGATATATAGATAAAATGTAAGGAATTATCTTTTTCAAAATGGCATCCCCTTCCGTACTGAAAGCAATTTTAATTTATACTTATTTTACAAATGTATCTCATCAAACGATAGTAGTTATGTGAATGTATAGTCAAAGTATTAGGTTCGTTTAGTAAGATATTTGTATTAAGTAATCCACCGAGCTGACCCAGCTATTCATAAGTATGACTTTAGTAATAGTACTAAATCCTTCGCCTGTTATTTACCGGATAATTTAAATTACGTGGAATTACTTTGTTATCAGTCAAAAATGTTTTAGATATAACGCATTATACATGTTTTACATACCTCCAGTATCAAATTAATTATAGTTTTATAGTCATTTAAATATTTCAATCAATGCACTAAAAGTATATAGGTAACTTTAATAATTTGGTTTCATTTCGCCACGAATCCTCACTTTTTATAATTTTTTTCTAAGTGCTAGTGTTGCCAAGTAGGATGCAGGCATAGACCACAGTGTACATTGAATGGCGTGGACTTCGAGGCCTCACTTTAAAAGAGCATGGGCGAACTGTGAACTTGTGTGGCCCTGGTGCCAACCTAATTAATCAAAGTAATAGCTACTTTCTTAAAAAACTGTTTTCTTCAATGATGTAGGTTTTGTATCCTGTTTATTTATTTTATATAACTTAGGGCGCGTTCGTTCTGCGATTATGAGTTTCCACGATCACACTTTACACTCTTTTGATAACGCCAGTTTTTCCACCGACACTTGTCGTAAGTGTAGCTTTGAAACGTTACTAAAAAAAATTTCATTTGCAAAACTTGCAAAACGAAAGGTTGACGTATACACAGTACGATAAAACACACATACACTACCATAAACAATGAATATGTAGGTATAGGCAATTTGACAGATTAACACTAAAACCCCACCTGCAAACATGGGTCTAAAGTTTCATTTTTCGGTGGCAAAAGTATTAAAAATAACGTAAACGAACGCATGACAGTTTGTTACAGATGATACTAAAATTTTGATATTTTTGATACCAATGCTAAACGAACGGATGGCAGGTGACAATAGTTATGAAAATAATGATTTTGCATACCAAAACGAACGCGCCTAGATACATAAACAGAATCTGAAATAGGTTTTTTGGCGCGAATCTTAGGAAGGAGTGGTGTATTCTGTTTGAACACAGTTACTTAATTTTTTTGCTTTCTCTTCGTATTCCTTTAGTTTTTCATCCGATAGGTGTCGTATGTTGCTTATGAACTCTTACAAGGAGATAATTAATTTGTTGCCTTCCCAAATATCTAAGCCTTTTGTTTGTAATTTATTGTTTACTACATTGAATCTTTCTAAAAAAAAAATCCCAAAAAATAATTAAAATTGCAATATCGAGTTTCAACATTTTATTTATTGAATATGTTCGTGCCTCTTGTCGAAATCGTCTTTTTCGTCTTCATTTTCACTAAAACTTTCAGAATATTCTTATAATGTCATCATATTTTATTTTAAAAAATTTATCAGAATCATAGTGGCAAGACCAGCTGATCTGGCTTAAACTTTTTAAGGTACATTTAATTTTGTTTTACTATTCAGCAGTTCCTACCTATAAGACGAAGCAGGAAAGAAAACATATATTTTTTGCAGTAGGTACAACAAGAAAGTTCACTATTTCAGTTGCAATCTCAACGAATTCCTTACCAAGTAGTTTTAGGGAATGTGCATCACACGGCTCAAAATCTGCATTTTTTTTTTGTTTTAGTTGTGCTTGTACACTGTTGTAGTGACCTGCCATATTAGCAGCGTTGTCAAAGGACTGACCCCTACAATTATCCAGTACAAGTCCATTTGTATTTGAAAAGTCTTGTTGAATATTAAACAGATATGAGCCAGTATGACTGCTTATCTTAATGAACGATACGAGTGCACATTACACGTCTTTCGTACTATATTTTCCGCGAAAACTCGCCATACTTGGTCACTATGAGACAGATTCGGGGTTGAATCCATCACAATCGAGTAGTATCACAAAGTATGTGTCGTCGTTATTTACCGGATACGGAACAAGACATAAGTTTGACTGTGTTGAGTTTTGTTATATTCATTACCTACGTGTGTGTTAGTACTTGTCTGATGGGTGTCCCACGATGCCTCTTGCCCTTTAATTCGTAATAAGTCATCGTCTTCAGAGAGGTGTGAAGCCCCTTATATCGACGGGCCCTTCTCAGACTTAAAGTTTCGATACGGCTAGTCAGTTTGGGATCGTCAACAATTCTCATAGCCCGTCATTAAACCAAGTCATAAGGGCCAATCTGGTATCCGGGTGCACCTCCTCATCACCCTAGTGATGGCAGCAGAACTCCATATGGGGCTGGACATGCGACTTGTGAAGCAACAACCTTTGCCAAGGTCCAGACGTGTAGTCAGCAGAAGGTCCAGTATGGAGCTTGTATGGTACTCTATATCTGGTATTCTCGTTGGAGAACGTACCAGCTGGAAGAATCCATCCCTGTATAATTATTGGTTCGAGAACTGAGCCTCTCACGATGGTGGGCGTTAAAGTCTACGAAAATTACTAATTCTACTGCTGTAGCTCTAAAACTTTATCGGTCGCCAAATTCGGGTACCATTAAGGTCGAATCACGTCCGTGTCACTGCTGTGAGACCTGCAAAGGCACGCATAGTTACGGGTGTGGCCACCATGAACTACGTGCACTAACAATATCCACAAGTCCATGTCTTCAAGGCTATAGAGGCGGCGAGAGATATCCTCTCGAACGAACATTTACACCATCACGACTTTCAAAATTGTACTCGCGTTTGTAACCGGGATAATGTAAGTATTATGTATCATTCGGGCACGATATCTGCGTTTTTGATTACATAGAAGTTGGTCGGCTGCGCAGTCTCTAGGATGCAGTGGTTGGCGTGAATACTTTTGGCGTGAGCACAGACCGCGGAAGAAAAAGTGCGGAAGGAGAAATGTCAAAGCTCGTCACATACCTCTATAGTAAGGTTACTCGCATGGCAGGCGAAGGGCCGCCGCGCCGGTCGCCCTCTGTTCCGGTTGACCAAACTACTAAAACTTTTCGGTTGCAACAGTTTGGTTGTGACAAAGTACTTTAGTAGCCGGGTCCTCTCCGGTCTCCTTCTCCAGCACGACTAATCCTAAGACTTAGCACGTGTTGGTAGTTCAGCCTCCTAAGGCGGAGATTAAAGTGATTCCCGGTTTCGGGAACCGGATCAACCTGCGGGCGGCCAGTGGTCAGCCGTTTTACTGAGTACCCTGACCACCGCACTAGCACACCGCGTCTACGTCGAATTATCACAGAAACGAGCATCACCGATTAGCCGCTGTGCGTGAATGAGTTCTGGGAAGCATAGTCAGCGCCAGTACACAACACTATTCAATTTAAAGTTATTTGGCTGCGGCTTCGGACTGCTCATTAATAAACTACTTGCTGTGTCCTACCTTTACTGTTTAGGCGACACGGTACCTATCTAAAAATAAAATATCGACAATTATACCATGGCTATACTCTGGCTACTACTTTGTACTAGTGTGTGTTGGCAGGTGTTGGCTTTGGGATGAAGGATCATTATTTTCGTTTATTTTGTCACCTGTTTTCCGTTTATTTATCATTGGTGTCCAATATATTAAAATTATTGTATTGTAACGACAGGTACTTGTACTGTCGTTATTTTATGTAGACAGTAGGTGGAGTAAATAATACAACGGAAGATTTATAGATAAATAGGTAACTAGAGATGTTAATATTATTTCGGCTATCTGGAGACACTTAATACTATTACAGTTACTACTTAAATACTTAGCTATTTGTGTACGGGCAACCGCACAATTAAATGTAATAATGATACTTATGCTGACATGTAAATATTGTTGAATATGAATCACTGTATTACTTATGTAAGGCTTGTGTATTAAGCACCAAGACGCAGTCTTTACCCTATCATTTTATCAATCAAATGTAGATTAATTCTACATTTTTGGTCCTTCGAGTTATCAAAAAGGAACCAGCGCCAGCATATATCATCGTGGTTCCTGAGACTTTTGTTTCAAACACCATATCAAGAATTATCATATAACTACAAACGAGCTTGTCTTCTGTCAAGCATAACATATTGAAAAGAAGAGAGCTAATCTGCCACTAGCAACTCTAAATCATCATGGAAGGTTTACTAGCACGTCAGAGTGAATTAATCAAGGAGATAGAGGGCATCAGCACGAACTTTCGCAAAGACTTAATTAGAAGATTGATTGGTTGGGGTGTACATAAGGGTGCGCTGAGAAAAAAAGAAGTCCGGTCATTTTTCCCTTGCACCCCCTTTTAGTAACTCTGACCGATTGATTTTCAAGAGCAAAACATGAAGACTCAGAGATGGGGAGTTGGAGATTGGGCACCAGAATTTTTTATAATCATGAAGAAAATTTTTAACTAGTTGGTAAGGATGACAAAAAGAAAGGTAAATATTTACTTAGTGGGCTCGAGGTTTGGGTGTACAAAAGTGGACGCTGAGGAAAATATTAAACATTTTACTAATTTATAATTTGAATTATTTATGGACTTTTGTATGAAAATTTGTAAGTCCAAATTTACGGATTTTTATACACACTTCTAACTCCCATTTTACTCTCTTAGAAGATGGATTTTCATATTTTTCTTATGCTAGCGTATGGTATAACAAAAACGTCTGTGAAAAAATTTCAAGTTTCTAAACACAGAAATATCAGAATTTACATACAAATTTTCATTTCCTATCTTGCTCTCTAGGTTTAGGGGATAGTTTTTCAACGGTGAAACATCAATCTAAAAATTTAAACCTCAAGCCAAATAACATTATTTATGCATTTAAGTTCAGTTTGACGGATTTTCTAACAAATTTCTAACCCCATAGCCAAAAACGGTGATATACTTAAATCTTAAGAGGGGACATAAAGCAAAATAGCCCTTTGTAGAATTGAATTTTAAAGTATCTAGTTTATTTATATTTTTACTTTTTTCGTATGTAAACCGGTTGCTTAGTATAAGCTTCTGTATTTACCAGGTTTACATGCGAATTGTGCTTCAACCCTACTACTTACCGTTATGGTATAGGTATGTACGTATAGGAGGAAAAGTGTGCATTTGACCTGTGACTTGTATTAGGTACATCGTGAAGACTAAGTTACCCTAGACATGTAAAGTTCAGTCAGTCTTTTTTTTTACCTATGTACGCACCCCTCTTGTACCCCTATTTCAGCCTATTCGTAAAGGAGTGAGGGAGAAAAACATACATCAATTAACAAGTTACTTTTTAAGGTTCCGTACCCGAAGGATAAAAAACGGGACCCTATTACTAAGACTCCGCTGCCCGTCCGTACATAATAATACTAAGAGGTTATTTATAAGCATAGTAATAATTTTAAAACTGACACGCAGATCGATCGATACAAACTAAGAAAACAAACTTATAAAAAAAATAACGATTTTTTTAAAGATAATATTTTAAAAATTATATACGCTAATATTAAGTAATACGTTAACATAATAAAACTCTTTTCCTGATAGGGACTAGCTTAAGAATGAGGCAAATGTAATAGGTTAGGTAAAAGTAGACTAAGTTTTTTCATTACACACAGGCTAACGAGTAATAGTCGACCAAGTTAAAAATGTACTTGGAAAAGGATACGGAACCCTAAAATAGGGAAAATGAAAAACACTTAATCTACTTTTACCTAACTTATAACAATTTCACATTTTATTATGATATTACATTAGCTTAATTCTAAAGCTAGTCCCTATCAGAAAAAAAGTTTTATTATGTTAATGTATATCTTAATATAAGCGTAGATACCTAATTTAATTAAAAAATCTTTATTTTTTTTATAAGTTTGTTTTGTTTGTTTGTATCTATCTGTGTGACAGTAACCAAAATTATTATTATGCTTAGGACCTCTTTATGGTCGATATTAATAAATACCACTGTAGGTATTTCTTGACCAAATTGTTTATTACACTAAAAGATTTTAGAAGTTTGCATGACAATATTTTCATTAAAATTTCAAAAAAGAATTGGCGAGTAGTAATAAGCAATACTTAAGCTATTTGACAATAGGTGGCGTTATTAAGCAACACTTAAGCTATTTGACTATAGGTGGCGTTATTAAGCAACGCTTAAGCTACTTGACAATAGATGGCGCTGTTTAAAAAAAACCGAGCATTTGCTCGGTCCTCCAGGTACTTTTAGTTTTATGTTTGGTCTAGTATTATATAATCTGTGGTTTGGTAGATTTCCAGACCTGGAATTAAAAAATCGTCATTCTGTTTTTAAGGAGTTTGACGAACTATTAGATGGGATACCTGTAGAATCTTATAGAATCTTATAACATCTAGGATATTGCAGTGCTGTTATATATTCTAGTAGATTATTGTACAAGGGAAGGTAGTTAGGTAATCACCGTCATATAGTACGCTTTCTTTGAAAATGGGCTGGTACTTTAGTAGGGAATCCAACAGAAAACTCTTTGGTATAGATAGCTATAGCTCTAAATGTTAGAAATTATGTGTTCAATGACAGTCTTGAAGCGTGTCAAGAGCTATCGGCATTGAATGATACAGTACTTTCCCACGATGTCAAAGCTTTGCGCTTAGATTTCACTATTAAAAACCCTAAACACATTTCTACACTACTTTAAATATGTGAAAACGCAAACATAAATATAAAATAGGAACACCAAGATGTATAATTGGAAAACACCCTGCCTGTTCCCACCTGTTCTAAGTACCTTCAATGGAATTTGTACAAAATTTTAACTTTTCCGACTACATATATTAAATTGGTCGACTATTACTCATTAAGATTTAAAGCCTACTTAGCTACGATAGTTTTCCTAATTATTTCGGTATATATATGCTACTCCTATGATTTTTTTAACACACCCAAGAACAGCCATTCAGCTGGAAGGGCGAGGGGGAGGTTCGCAAACGCATCGTTGAATCGAAACAAGGTTTTCACACGCCCTCAACATTTTTAAACGAGCTAAATGACACCCCACCCAAGTAATATTTTAGCGTTAAGAAAAGCTGTAGTTGACAGATAGCATTAGAGTGTAATAACACCTTTATATCTTCGATTTTGGCAGGGAAAGCCTGTATAGACCCTTCATATATATATTTATATAACCTTTAGTAGAAGTGTATAAGAGGTGTTAAAAGATCGTCAGTTAACCGCTCGAACCTTTATTGCACCTTTATAATGGATTTTATTGAAACTTTAAGTTATGTAAAATATATATAACGGTGTCAAATAGAATCTTGGATCCGTATTTTGATATTTTATTACTTATTTGTAGCGTTTTCGGGATCAAAAGTAGATAGTAAATACTTCTAAAGTCATAAAATTACATTAATTTATAAATATTAAATAAGTGCTACTGTTTATCTACGGACATTGCAACATTTTCATCACGAAATGTAAGTATTGTTTATTAACAGTGTTCTTGAAGTGTAATATTAATTTTAAGTGCGCTTGCAAGTTTAATGTGATTGTGTTTCATGTTTCTCGTCTCAATTTTGCCGCACCTTAGAAAAAATATGATTTTAAGGAAAAAAAAGTAAAACAACTAAAAGTACTAATAACCTTAAATAGTTTTTAGACATGCAATTTCAAATGTTGGTTAATTTTAGTGACTGTTTACATAAACTATGTAAAATAATTCGGAAAATTTTGGTACCACGTTATTAAAAAGTGATTTTGTATAAATAAATATTTAGTTTTTTTTTGACAGAAAGTGATTGAAGATGGCGATATTTATCTTAAAGATGCGGACTTTTCTTCAATCTATTACGACACTCGAAGAACTACAACGCCGGTAGTCAAGAGTATTATGCGATCTTTGGTTGACATAAGAGAGGAACTACGCACTTAGCGAAGATATCTACCTGCAGCGGAAAGTAAAATACCGGCTTTAGCTTTACCTATATACCTTTAGATTAGGGTTCCTTACGAAGTATTGAAATCCCAAATTTTAGTTCAGTTCGATAAATGTTTTAATAATGTACCTAAGGTAAGATTATAGGTAAAAACTTTAAGCTAAGCTTTTTAGAAACATTAAATGGTGTCATAAAAGAATTATTATTTGTTTATCTTACACCATAACCCTTATATCAGGATCGTACAAAACTGCTATAACTATTTAACCTACCATTGTCTTTCGTATTACAGGCGTAAGCTGTATGTAAGAGTAATACAACGCATGTAGTGTTTGGTGTTACTACACTCTTAATTGACTCCGTTGCAGAACCAATAACGTTAATGAAGTTGAACAACAGCCTTATGATATATAAGCAAATCTAATATAGCAGATTTATAGCAATAAGAATTATAGGGAGCTAATGAAAATGTTTCAACAGCTTTTGACGCTACAGGCAGAAACAAGCTTTAACGTCATAAGTATATAAGCGGCCGCTGCTACTACACTAACTGGTAAGAATATTTAACTTCTTTTTGACAGTTCTAATACAACCTATAGAGCTAAACTTATTTCATAAGTGAACTGTATCACTTTTAGTGACAACCGAATCCATTATAAGTCAATAGTAGTACTCTAAGCTTCAAAATTACCTGTAACCAACGCTAAATTGTTTTTTGGGGCAAACTATGGGTTAGACGAGAAGTTCTTTATTAATTTTATTTTACCACTTTTTCGGCCTAATTAATGTAAACACCCATGACAAATTACTGCTTTTTAGTACTAATGGTCTATGAGCTAAGCTGCGAACAAACAGAAAGACGGATAGACGGACAAATGGACATGGCGAAACTGTAGGGGTCTCTTTTTGACTACGGAAATAAAAAATTGGCACTATTCTTTTACGTGTTGCAACGAACAACAACGGAGTGACCTAATTTTTCACCCAGAGTTGTTGGAGGTCTTAAAAACGATAAAGGCAATCTGAAACGAGAAATTTAAATTGTTTTCTAAAAAAAACTCATTTCGTCACGTACCATTTTACTTTCACTTATTAAAGAACCCTTCGCCTCTTTTTGAATAAACTGGACGAAAACGATATAGCATATTTAAAACGAGAGTTAAAATGGATTTTGTTTTCTGCATTACTTCATGACATGATTCTCACACGGCGCGCTAACTATACTTACAATTTGTGACGTACAGATAGACGGCCGAAAAATAGAACATTTTTTAATACCGATTTAGAGTTCCCACGGTGGATGAAACCATAAGAAATAGTACGAGATAACCATACGATAGTGAATATGTGGGATTGTTGTCATGGGCCTGCCCTCTGTATTGATTTAACTTGGTTGTTAAGTCAATGCAGGTTAACTTCGTGAGTGTTTATTTGCTAGAAAACAATTTAAAAGGATTTAAATAAACATGTCTGTAAAATCACTGGATTCCTTCACTGATGACGGTACCGACTTATTTGAAATGAGTATTTCCGCAAAAACTGTATCGGACAAGAGCATAGAAAGGTTTGTATGGTTTAATTGTACTTCTTTGAAAGTCATGGTCCTATCTAAGGAGGCAGAAACATCAGCATAACCTATCTTTTTTACTATTTTTATTTATAGTCAAAGTTTTATTTATTTTTATTAATAAAAGAGACGCGATCGTAATATTGGAACTTTTTTTTGTGTACCATGTAGGTACCTATAGATACCAAAAAATCCTCTTTATGCATGACTAATTAGCTAAAGGTTAAGGTTTAAGTATTTTTTAGTTAAGTTTTCCCCAAAATCAAATTAAAGAACAAACTTAACTTTGTATTTGGGAAATATTTCCTTCATACATTGAATAAATAAGACAGGGTCAATTTTTTAACTGCAAATGTAACTTTAAATCTCATTTTTTTAATGTGGTATACAAACTCTACAAATGAATAATATCCAAACTTTTCCTTTAGGTACATACTTGTGCTGATTTTCTTTATCTAGCCGATTTTCATTATTCTAGGTTAAGAGCAAGTAGCTTCCTTATAAGTTTTGATTTATTTATTTAAACTTGATACCTCTACAAGTTCCTAAGAAAAAGAATCTTGACAGACTCACAAAGTACAAAGTGATGGTTTCGATTATGCCATTTGAGGCAGAGAAACAAAGGGAAAAAAGACCTAAAATACTAAACGACCATTTATTATATTATTACAGTGGCGATGAGGGATACTTAGCGCACGAGCTTATGGAGAAGATGGGTCCGGCGGTGCTCAGCAAACTGCGTCGCTGCTTTCGTAACACCAAAGAGAAGTACCGGGACCGGGATATTGACAGGTAAGAATTGGTACACAAGCACGATATTGACAGGTTTATAATAGTGGAGAAGCACAGGGATTGGTTTATTGACAGGTTTGTAATTTTAGGAAAGCACTTGGACATTGATAGGTTTGTATCTAATAGTGTAGAAGGACCGTAATTAGTGTACCTCATGACAAATACGTAATTGAGAAGCAATTGCAATCGGTAAATTGACAATTTTGTACTGGCAGAGGAACACTGGAATGTTGACAGACTTATTATAAAGGTTCCTTAATGCCGCGTCAGCTAAATGTAACTGCGATGAAGTTTAGAGAAGCAGTGGGATCAGTAGGTATATTAACAGGCTTGTAATGGAGAAGTCAGGGTTCGGTTTGTAATGTTGGAAAAGCAGCGGAATCGGTTTGTAGTGTTAGAGTTACGGAATTTGTAGTGTTAGAAAAGCGATGGTACCCTTAACGAAATTAGCAGCGTAGATCCGCCACTGAATAGAACTGTGAACCACTGTCTGGTTTCTACTTTACCCATCGAGATTAAGTTTTAACTTAGATCCGACTTCACAATTTACAGAAAGGTAGAAGAGGTTATGCGTGCTGCAGCTGCAGAAGAAGGTATAGAGTTTGCTGTAAGTACTCCAGGACCGCAAGATGATCGCTGGCTGAATGAGGAGAGATTCGTTGCAGCACTAAATCAAATATTTGGTAAGTACGGCGTGAATGCAGCCGAAAAATCAATAATTGGTATTTTTTATACCTATTTAAGTTAGGTATATCCAGTATTGAATTTGTTACGTATTGAATAGGCTTGTGATCGATCTGGAAAATAAAAAACAAACATGGAGTTATGCGCATGCCTTAAACGCCGTCATATTTTCATTATTCTTCTATAAGTATGGGATCAAAATATAGAAAAACCAAAACAGCGAACTTGAGAATGATTGCAGATATCTGAAAAACTTGTTAACTGATTTTATTAAAACCAACTTTCCTTAAAAGTTTTAATGAATAACGTTATATTATTGTGATTCTTTCTCAGAATACGAGTTTAGGTTAAAGTTAAAAAAATGTACTCATGCATACAATTTTTTAACTTTGAAAGCCAATACAAATCTCAGAGAAAAATACGTCAATTGCTTATTACAAGCAATCCAACGCAATGATGTTTACGAAAAAAAATTATCTATCAGTTTAATTTACTTAGAGAGAGATATTAGAGAATATTTTTCATACTTCATTACGATACTTATGGTGGTTAATATAAGACAACTTTCTATAAAATATTTTGAAATCAATGAAAATACAAGTGTCTCCGTATTAGGTATTTCTTATGCATGTAGATTTCTAGACACACTCAGTAATCAACTGATAACTAACTGATCGACGTAAATGACACCAAAAAAAAGTAAAATGAAGTGTTTCAATACTATTGTTTTTTTAAAGTTTGGTTAATTACCAACCTTGAAAACATCAGTACAAGAATTAGGTAGTTCTTATAGTTTATCCAACTGAATTAAAGATTTAAAACTTATTTTTTAACCACAGTTACAATATGTTGATCCTTGTTCTTTTGAGGATTACAGGACATCACAAATACTCAACACATGCCCATGCACTTTTTCGGCTACTTGACCCATTCCATATGGGTAAAGTATGGTGGGGACAGCTTCTAGGACGTCTAGTAGCTGTGGGGGCCAAGAAGACACGTTCGCGGGCTGATCTCTGGGTACCGGCCCAGTTTAGTGATGTCACAAAGCTCAAACACTGCAAGGTAAGGATTTATTAGACATCAAACTTATATAGGTAGCAAAAATAATAAATATGTGAAAATATGCAAAGTAAAAGTTTTTAATATAGTAAATAGTACATGTTAAAAAAAATATTTTGGTAGTAAGAACCGCACGAATAACTTCTCTTGAGAATATTTTTTTAATATTTGAGAATTTATACATGAAGTTATTATTGCGTCCTTAAAAAAATCGATACTTTAGCGATATAAAACAAACCGCTGTAGGTACCGATTTGCACCCAGCCTTAAAATGTCGAGTTGACAACTAAAATCAAGCAGTCTAGAAGAAGACACCGGTAGAAGCTCGTCTAAATAATCAAAATAATACAACTTGAAAACTTTTTTCTCACGTAACTCTGGTGTTCTTGTACTAATCCTTACTAAATTAAAAATGGGACAAATCTGTGGGTTATTCCTGCCCTATACGTTCTAAATCGGTTGAATCAACCTTTCAAATGGTTGATCGGTAAATCAAGGAGCAAAAAAAGCTAACCTAACACCACACAGACACACACACACACACACACACACACACACACACACACACACACACACACACACACACACACACACACACACAGTTTAACAGAGGAGCAATTATTTAGTACGAGTGGGTATAATAAAAACATTATATATAGCTACGTGTGTAACGGCTTATCTTAGTTTTAGGGTAAGTAAACCTAAATGTAGGTATTCTTATATCTGCCACCTATTTCATGTTATTCGTAGATCTCAATTACGGGAATATATGATACTTGTATATTGTAAATTTATTGCAATTTTATTTTTCGCATAGTTAATGATGAAAGTTTTCGGTGTTTTCAGAGAGAATCAATAGTAAAAATTGTGAATGTGGAGAAGGATGAGTCATTCTGCTACGTGGTAGTTTCGAAGGGAGGAAGAGTGGGGATCTACAGTGGAGACTTGAAGCTTCTACACTCTTACGAGGTTAAGTCGACAAGTCATGAAAATTACGTCCTATGTCCTGGGATAGACATACTTAGAAAAGATGACTTACTTAGAAAATGTCTGGTACCTAATTCATTTAGATCGTCATGATTATAAATTAATTGAATGAGGAAGATTATTCTTTCCCTGCTATTTTTATTTAATACTTGCTGTCTTAATATGTAGGAGGTACGTATATGGGTTTGAAAGTATTCTCTAGAGATATGTCTATTGGGCAACGGCAGTTGACGAAGCTGAAAAATGAAAATGGCAAAATTGTTTCGTCCAAACCTGAAATTTTGAGAGGTTATCTAGATATTACATCTCAAATCGTGACATTGTGATGCCGAGACGAATTAACTCGGCAGTATACCGTCTAACGATCATGGACTGGGAAAAAGTCTTCGATTCCATATTATGACCACATCCTAGAATACTCATTTCATTCATGCAGTCCGCCATCGAAGTTGTCTAGACAGAGCGCGGCGAGACGGGGCGAGCGCATCCGACTACCCTATGTTGTCACACATGCTAGTCGAGTGTTGTCCAGTCAGTCATACATTTTGTCGCGGTGACATGACTTGTCGGATTTATCAAAGGCAATGACTGACTGTATAAATAAAATAGATGTTTGGGCTGTGCTACGACTTAATGGTCATGGTAAAATCGCTGGAATACCTAAACACAAAGCTCTGAAACCTCAGCTGAGGTTGCTAGTAAATGGGACATGGATAAAATAAAGGTCATGTAGTTAGAAATGTAAGTCTCAAAGTTTTTGACGAATATACATACCTACAATGCACGTAGTGCAGTAAGTCCAATTTTGAGAACGTGGTTAATTGAAGAATTTAGCTCGTCTGGGTAGCGTTCGGGAATTTATGCTAACTTGACCACATCTTTTCGTCTAAAATACCTCGGTCCCTAAAATCGAGAGACTACAACTGATGTGTGTTGCCTATCAGTGATGACTTACGGTACAGAAACGTGGTCTCTTAAGACTAAAGAAAGGCCAACAGGGCCTTTTAAATAAGCTCATAGTTACTCAGTCATCTGTACTAAAGCTATGGTGTTTCTTTGCGTTATAAAATCTAGGAGGAGGAAATTCGCTGAAGAACCAAAGTCGCCGACATAGCTCAAACAGTGAGCAAGCTGAAGTGGTAATAGGCAGGCCACGTCGCTCGTCGAATCGATAACCGATGGGTACGAAAGTTTTTCATAGCCACGGATCGGAAGATGCAGCATGGGATGGCTTTCTGCCAGGTAGACAGTCGACCTCGTTAGAGCCGCGGGAATCTAGTGGAAGTAGGTGGTTCAATACTGGCCTTTGTAAAAACATATGTAGAGTCCTAAGTTCAACAGTGGACGTCATACGACTGAGGCGATGACTATTCTAAAGCTGGTGATATACGACTTATGAGATAGACTCACCACCTGTCACGCAGGACTGAAGACACAATAGTATGTGATGTAGATTAAGCTCGCTAAGAGACCATTTAATCTTCAGCCACCACCATTGGCACTGGCTACTTCAACACTAAAAGCACATCAGATGGGAGCATTGTAGGCACATAAAGCAGTGATAAAAAAGTAAAACAAAAAACCAGGGACAGAATATTATAGGTATTATATGTATATTACGTCCAGCCTTTTACCAAAGCAGGTCTTACCCTGATCTTGCAAATGAATCCTTTAAAATTTCTCCATTCCTGAAGAACCCCATACTGTATTCCGTAGTAAAATCCAGAGGATTCATTCAAGAAATTTATATAGGTTTTGAGGTGCGAGGATGGAGGCAAATGGTGCCAAAGTCAAAAGTGGTAAAACAAAAAACCAGGGACAGAATAGTATAGGTATTATATGTATATTACGTCCAGCCTTAACCAGTTCTTAACGAACCCTAAGAATTAAGGCATAATTACGCAGGATAAGATGTACTTTATTTTGGAATTATTTGCAGGTGTTTTATGATCGGTTTGGTGTACAACGACGTATTAAGAACAGATGGGTAACGGACGCAATATATTTAAATGTATGTTCTAATTATAAGTAAGAAAATAAATTTAGTCATAGGCTTATATTACTTGTCCAGTTGTAGTTTCATTTTATCCAGGGTCGTAATCAGACTACCACTAGGGGGGCAATGTCATTCAAAAATGTAATTTAATATGCACCTTTTCACTTTAAAACTGCAACAATCTTCGCTTAGATGGCTTATATAAGCACTTATATATCACTTACTTAAGCATTTATATGTATATGCATACATACCTTCTCAGTGCTTACTTTTAACTTGTTGATTATTTACCTACATGTATGATGTTAAATTGTGCTTTATTGTAGCTATTTCGCTAAAGTTGTCATGTTTTCTGAAATTGCATTAATTATTATTTCTCTAGGACGTGCAGTATCTAATGGTTTCAGCATCTGATCGCAGCATCACTATGTATAATGCATCCACTCTCATACACAATCCTGTCTACTGCATCACTGGACTTAACAACATACCAACAGTAGGTAGAAAATGTATATAAACAATATGTAAGTACATTTATGATAGCCTCCCCTTCCCCCCCTGAATACGCCTATGGTGCATATATTTGTATTACATTTGTTTTGATGTTTATCTTTCCAGTGTTTAGCCTACTGCAGCTCATATCTTATGGGCGGCAGTTCAGAACTGGTTTTTGGTACGGAGCGCGGTGACCTCATACGTCTGCAGTTCCGGCAACCCAGGGTTTCATTGTTTCACACAAAGTGTCCAGATAATATCAACTATTACTTCTGGATGGTAAGAGACATTTATTATTATTTTGTATATAACATTAAAAGTGTGAATAAAAATGTATTGACAAAAATTGTGAAAGTGGTTTGGGCATGTAGAAATGAATGATGTAGAAATCTCGTCGAACGAATCTCGATCAAACTGACTTCGTTTACAAAAGAGGTGAGGTACAGGATACTCTAAACCGTTGGAAGTGTATGAAAGCATCGATGCTAGTGGATGAAGCAAATGAAGTGTGTCACTAGGGCCAGGATCATATCTAGTGGAAGTCTTTGGTGTGTCTACCGCTTTGGGAAGCAGGTGGTATGTTATGTTATGTTGTTATGTTATATATCATAAAAAAATAATAACAATCGGTCAAGTGCGAGACAGGTGTGTGTATTCTGTGATATCCTACAAAACCCTCAGTACGCTACTCCAACTCACGCTAGGAAGATTTTTTATTTATATACAGCAGCTGGTGACATAGTTGCGTGCGAACGTCGGACGTGGTCAATCACTGGATGGGTGGTCGCTTTCAATTCGGAAGGTTTACAACTCTGGAACTTACTTTAAGGGCGTTCTTTACCAAATGATATTATCAAGTAAAAAATGATCACCTGTCGACCAAGGAGGAGCTGAGTAAAATATGGTATTAGGCAGTCACCCATCCAGCGAGTAATACAAGCCATCCTTGGTGTTACAAGCGTCCATAGGCCACGGTGACCACTTAGTATCAGGCAGACCGTGTGCTCGTTTTCCACCTTAGTAGTATAAAAAAAATCCAAGTAGTGACCTCGCCCGACGTTACTTTACGTCGGGCTTAGGTACGTTCTATATCTATTCTATTATATTGGTAAATCTTCAGGAGTTACGGAGCTCTCCTCACTCATCCTACTGCAACATCACAACTTGGCGTCGAGTACACTCTCGAACAGTGCGGCGGGTGTGCTACGTGCGAGATGGAGATGTCATCCTGTCCTGCTCACATGACTCTGACATTAGTGTCAGATCAAGACACGTCTCAGGGAAATTGGATGACTACGTCTATAGAGTACAAAGGGTAACACAAACATGCCGATAATTTGATCCTCCTTTTTTTGAAGTGGGTTAAAAAGTTGATGTCAGGAGTTTACTTAAAATAAATTACATCTAACCTTATTTTTAAGTTTACTGCAAAATGTAAAAGTTTTCAATAGTTGTTATTATTATTACAAAAATAGATAACAATTACCTAATTTTCTTAAGTCACTTATTTTATTATTATGTTAATATAATTAAAGAGGACAACGCATTGGTTCTGGCGAACCGATAACCAAACAAAATACTTGTATGTAGTCGAACGGGCAAATACCAAATGATTATTGCTTGTTTCCCCGAACTGTGAGTGGTCACGGGCAAGACCTTGACATATGTGTCCTTTTGCACAGATGCATTACAAATACTTGGTTCCGTTTTGGTATCAAACACTGAGCATGCCGTCGAATGAACATTTATGAACGTAGTCAAGAAGAAGAAAAGAGAAGTGGAGCCAAATACTACATTCTTTTCCATCTATGCCTATCGATACATATCTTGATATCACTGGTTTTCTACAAAAAGCGAAATTCATAATTTTTTCAAACAGGGCGTGACCTGTTTCCACGTGGTCCCCTCTCTGCATCTGCTGGCGACTGGCAGTGCTGACGGAATTGTACGGCTCTGGGACACAAGTCAAGCTGCTCCCTTTGCATCACTCGCAACTGCTAACTTCGCCGCTGTGTTAGACGTCACCATCCTTGCTGCCAAGGAGATAGTTCTCGGTTTCTGTAACAATTGTGTAAGGGATAATGTTTACATAGCTAACACGGCTTAACGTGAAAAAAACTATATGCATTGACGATTTTGAAGAAGCCTAAAACACGATGGAGTTTACTTACCTCAATAGTTTTTCTGTGTCCTCTAAAGTTCAATTTTATCCTAAATAATTAAAAAAAACCATTGCTATTAATCGTAATATTATTAACATTGTAACGTGACAACTTGTGCCTTTCACTTTTTATGTCTGTCTCTCTCGCTCTTAGGCGAACTAACCATGCCGCGTGCCTCTCACTCGCTCTCATTGTGAGCGCATAACGTGAGCGGAGCGTAACGCAGTTTCTTGAAGTGTCACCCGGCAAACCAATTTATAAGACGTTGTCACGTCAAAAGTTCTCGCAAGAATGACTATAACAGAATTCCACGTGGACAAACTATAAAAAAATTTGTTACTATAATGGCGGAGTGGTCAAAAAAATCTCAAGCAGATAACCGATTTAAGCTAGCGGGCAAAAGGTAGTCTACTGGTAAATAATTAATACTGGTAATTAATTGTTATTTTTGTCAGAATCTGCACATCTGGGATCTCTACGAAGAGTGCCTGCTGCAAACCATCAAGATCAAGTTCCCATTTTTAGGAGTCCTGGGCAAGACGATAGAGTTTGGGACCTGTAGCATATATCCAGGTCAATTGACTATAATTACACGTAATCTCTGAGCTTTGTGCTCTAGAAGGCAGGTTAAACCGTCGGCCTTGAGCGTAAGTCAGATAAGTCAGAGGTCTTTATGGGGGTTTGAAATCTTGACCACTTGAACATTTGGCGTGTGGTGGCCAATGGTGTATAATACGATGAAGATAGGTTGCCAAGTGTGCAGGAATAAAGTTAAAGTACTTCTGTGTAGAAAATGCATTATTCAGTAAAGAGCTGAATAATGAAATGTACAGTGTGCTCTCGGTGAGCGGGCACTCCAGAACGGGCGTCCAGAACGGTCGTGCGGCGGTAACTTGCGAGGACACGTACGAGTACATGGGTGGCGTGTCAAGCTTGTTTCGCTGTGTAAGCGAAATTTACGTGTGTGCGACGTGGACCGCGATAAATACTTTAGTCACCACAACACTTACAAAGTACGAATTTAACGGATAAATACCAGGCTTGTGGCCATTCGACTGTCCGAGTTTTAAAGCCGCCTTTATGATTTGGTTTAACGATTGCTATCATATTGTGACAAGAGCCAGGAGCAATGATTTAACGTGCCCTCGAAAGTACGAAAAAGCCCAGAAAAATGTCCCACTAGGCGCTAACCCATTCTTAGCCTGACCTGGGTTTGATGTATAGTTAAAGTTATTCCAACTTCTTATTTTGTTTTTTAAATTCTAGTTTAAAATTGTACTCATGTTTTATGTCTAAAACTTATTTATTTTGTACTTATTTTATTGTTTTATTTTTTCTCTATTAGGTCCAGCACGTAAGCTGTTATGCACAGAAGATGAATCGCCCAAAGAAGTTCCACAAGACACATTTTCTCGTCGAGGGTCGAACGACTCGACTTGTGGACTTATGTTGCAGCCGGAACCACTACCAGTGGATTGGGATGCCAAAAAACTGGAGCAAAATAAGTAGGTCTAATTTGTCAAAATGGTCGGTCAAATATTTATGCAAATTCAGGGTAAGAAAATTTGTGATTTATTTGTTTAATACGACTCTATCTCCAACTGACTCTTTTACTTGAATCTATAATGATCTTTTTTAAGTAAACTCAATTTTTTGAGCATTATTTGCCATAGATAGTCATTTTTCCTTTCATCCTCTTTGGCATTCTTCGTCGGGTTAAGCCTAAGATGAAAGTAGGTATCTTTTATGTTATTGGTGACAGCGAGTACATACGCTGGGGACGCGGTGATATAATACTGTGTTGCTGTGACCACGTCTGTGCTGTGACTTTGGACGTGCAACGCGCGTTTGGTGACGTGTTGCCCGCGCCGGCCGCAACGCTGCGTGCAAGACTTCCACACGGGTGGGACCTGCCTGATCACGGACAAGGTAAACAGTATTTTTCTTGATGAGTCAAGAGTAGTCATAGTAAAAAGGTACAGAAAGGAACCACTACATACTAAATGCGCCAAACTGTCCCCTACGTCACTCTTCAACGTAGATTTCACTTCGTTATAGGCTCACGCGCTGTATTTAGTATTTATGTAGTTGTTGTATTTGTGTACGTATGGCTGTAACTATTTTTTGGAGAAACTACTGTACTGATTTAGATATAGTTTGTTGCATCACATAGGTATCGCCTCAGAGTAGGTCACGTTTTACGGGTATATATATGAGGGGGCGCTACAATGGATGTGTTACTCATAAAATATAAGCGGCGTATCTGTCATATTTGATGCTTGTAGGCCACCAGATCGCTTTTGAATGTGGTTTATTGTTAATATTAATTTCTTTGAGTTTAATATTTTTTTAATTTTATCAGTTGTATTACAGATAGGTTTAATTTTTTTTATTCTCATTATTAATTATTAATAATAATTATTATATTATTTTTAGCAAATTAACAGCTTGAGACCGCAGCGATATCATTATGTGACATAATTGAATTTTAATTTCTATACAAAGTTATTTATTTATTTACATCTTATCTACGACACTGAAGGAAGATGCTTCAGGAATATGTCACAGTGTAAGTGAAGTTGGTTTTCACAACTATCATTCATAACCTCTTGTGTTTTTGTTTCCAGATTCTACTCTCACCGAAGCCTTAAGTCGCGAGCCACCTCCACCGGCGCTGGTGGTTGTAAGAGAACATTTATCTCCCTGTTCAAATGTATCTGAGCAGTCGGAACAACTAGTTCAAGACCTTGATCTAGAAGAGCTGTTAAAAAATGCTGGTATTAAGTTAAAAGATTTTTTAATTTATGCACTAATGATTTTTTTATTTTGTTTTTTGTGTCTGTGAGAAATAGTTAAAACTTCTGAAAACGTCTTCTTTGGAGAATATGGCCATAATTTATCTTATATGGCTAAAGTGTCAATAAATAACATAAGGACTCAATTAATTAAATATCATTGAATCGCGTAATGACTTGTGAAATTCAGTTGTTTCTTTTGCAATGCAAACAATAGGTACTTAAAACGTTCTTTAAGACACAAATATCTATCTTGTCTTATTGATGATAAAAAATAGTTCACTTAAGCCACTGTACTTTGTTGTTTGTTTGATCTTTGTAACTTGGGCTTTAAAAGAATTTTATTTCTTTTAATCCCTATTACATTAAATATGTATATACTGTATATATAGATCTGCCTGCACAAACCAGGGGCGTGGCTTTGATTACCGCACAGGGTAAACATTTGTGTAATGAAGTTCGTGTTTGTATTGAGTCTGGGGTATTTCTATGATCTTAGCTTAGTTTGGTACCAGTACCAAGGTTTTCTCTAAGGACTACAGTATGGGGTTCTTCAAAAAAGAAGTTATTAGATTTCTGAAAGGTCGGCAACGCGTTAGTGATGCCCCTGGTGTTGCAAGCGTCCATAGGCTACGGTGACCGCTTACCATCAGGCGGACCGTAGGCTTGTTTGCCTTAGTGGTATAAAAAAAAAAAAAGATGGCGCTTTAAGTATTTATATATGTTATTCCTTTACTTGAGATATTCTGTTTAGAAAAAGCAGAATATATTTCGATATTGTTCTATTTTTGTACTTTTCTTATTTGGGTTTGAGGTAATGGGGCTCATTATACATCAGGCCTTGTTAAAAATATAAAAATAAGTTTGTAGGTTACTTTGTTACGCTGCATGCAACATTTCAACAGAAATTTAGTTTAGCTTCTAAAGACTAGCCTACTTTTATAAGGTGAGTAAATAAATGGTATTTTTTAAATATTCGGTCAGCAAGAAAAACAGCTAAAACGTTATTTTGACAGCATAATATATTTTAGTCAGTGGTTTATAAAACGACAAGCAATACCTGGTCAGCAAATAAATCAGGGATTATCAGAAGATAACTAGATATTTGTACAGAAAATTTATTATTCATTAAGCAGTATTTTAGAATGTTTTGTGGTAATATTATAAAGTAGCTACTGTAACTTAAATTAAGTTATTTTTCGTTTTTGTTTTAAAATAAGTTATTTCAGGGAATGAAATGGGTCAGTCAGTTTCTAGAATTTGACACAGGCAAAGAAATCCATATGTAACTTTTTGAATTAACTGTCGAATTTGCGCTATTAGTTTGTATTTATTAGCAATTAATTAATTATAATTTTATAGTATTTGTAATAATCAAGGCACCAGACTTATAACTAATTTTAAAGCACTCTAAACTAACTTAAGCACATAAGAATTAAACGCCCCGTACCTTTTCTACTAGCTACGGCTCTGTTATAGTAACAGTGTAATTTAGCACAGTATACGTAATAGCCATAGTCTGCGTCTTATTTTTTTATTTTACTTTGCTAGTGCTATTAGTTTTACTCTAGGTAACTAACTAGGGTTTCAAGATACACAAATAAATCAGCGGTAACAAACCTATTAGCTGTACTATTAGGATTCTTTAGGCTTTATTATTAATTGTACTAATAAAATGCTCAATATATTGCAAACTATTCACGGAAAAAAATATTCAAGAATGTATAATTGTTCATGAATTTTATTACAACAAGCAAGTTCTGCAAGTACATGTAATTGTTATTTTTTGGAAAATTTAATTTGTATTTTTCAGGATTACAAGGAATTTTAGAAAAAGACTTCGTTCTAATGCAGGGATTAAAATATGAATTGAACCAAAAAATGGCTGAACTGGCTGCCAATATGAGCGAGGTTAGTACGAGTACCTATCAAATAATAATTTCTACTTTGTTGTTTCGGCCATTATTTGTCTCTGGGTCCCCACCACATGGGCACATGAAAAGAGGTTTAGGTCTTAGTACAACGAAATGCCTTAGTGCACATTAGCAGACGTTGTCGAGTAAGTATAAATATATTAAAAGATAAAATTAAAGACATGCAAAAAGCCAGTCGAAAAGCAAATTTAGAAATGAAAAGATGATTTAATCAATGGTTAAGGTTATGCATTTGTCAAACTCTGTTGGATGACAAATAAATAAAGGGGATATAAAAGATATTTAAAGATTACGGGTAAAAATAGAGGGTCCAAAATTTCCCTCCAGTTATACTCAAAATTACAATTCGTTTGTTCTCTTAGATAGTGACCCTCAGGAAGTTGAAAATATACTTATAAGCTTAAAATCAAAGAGTGCCCCTGGCTGGGACAATATACCTACTAAATTTCTCAAGCTTTCAAAGCATATCGTTGTTCCTATAATTAGTCACTTAGCTAATCTTTGTTTTAGAATAGGGGTTTTTCCCTCACCGTTTAAGGGATCTATCATTACAACTGTGTACTTCTAAGCTGTAAAGACAAAGCTAATATTCTTTTTAAGTCTCAATTTTATTTAGCTTTAGGCATGGAAAATCCTCGGAAGACGCCGTAGTAGTAGAGACATCTTTAATTACAAAACAGTTAGATGATGGAAATAAGTGACCAAAGAGTTAAAATCAATAATTATATAATTAGGACTCAAAGTATTTTTGTGTTCCTCAAAGAAGCGTTTTAGGCCCTACTTTTTCCTTATATATATATTAATGACTTAACAAGTATGCATATAGACAACGGTTCTGTCTTCTCGTATGCAGACGATACCAAAGGCACTTCTTGGTATGAAATATCTAAAACTGCTGAAACTGGACTTACTACAGTTTCAAATTGGCCTAACACGGTAAGTGTTACACTAAATACTATAAAAACTAACTATATTTGATTCTCTATAGATAAAGAAACTCAGCTAGATAAATATTACAAAATTAAATTACATCAATGTAACAACAAAGATACAGAAAACTGCCGCTGTAATGCTCTAAGTAGAGTTACTTCCACTAAATACTTTTGTATTATTCTAGATCAGTGACTATCTTGGCATATGCACATTGAATTTACTAATGATAGAATTAGGAAATTGATATAGTTATTTAAGAAACTAAGATATATAACTACTATAAAACTAATAAATCAAATATCCATCACATTTGTTCAATCGCTAATTGGCGTGGAGCAACAAAAACAAAGTTGGTGCTTGCTTAATGTAATGTATTTTAAACCTTTTAAATATCCAACAGAAGAACTATATATGTACATTTTGTCAGCAATTTTAAAATTACATAAAACTCTTACCCTAATTTATTACCCAAAAGGCGTAAAAACGCAATAACCATCACGCAACGAACTAAAACTAAATTCGCACAACGTTAATTCCCAGCACAATCAGCGTGTCTTTACAATAAACTAAACAGAAAACTACATTTTTACAATTTGACAAGACCATTGACGAGACGGAAGCACTTATACAATATATAAATTGATTTTAATAATCAAGATATTGTAACATTTATATATTTTATTACACCTATGTCTGTGACTTTACTCGTATCTACTGCTTTACCGTTTTTGTTTAACATGTTATAGTTAATTGTCGTTGTTAAAAACATTGTAAACTAATTGGAAGTTATGGAAGAGCGGAACCTCCTGCCACGGGTATTTAATAAGTATATACTTACTAGGATAGTTCGAACCTTAACTTATAGTTTAATGTAACCAAAACCTTTTTTGATTTTCAAACCGTCTATCTTATAATATATAGGAGTCATAAGACAACAGCCAGGAGCGCCGGCTTGTGACAAAATGACACGTAATAGCGGTACTGTCGGTATTTTTATAGACAGCAGGTGAAGTAAATAATACAACGGACGATATATAGGTACTGTTGTATATTGCCGGAGATGTTAACAGTATTTCGGCTTTCTCGAAACTCTCAATAGTCAATCATCAACAATCGCTGTTTATATACATAGCTGATTGTACGTGATCATATCTACCATTTCCCTATTACGTGCGTAGATTTCGATGTGATGCACTTTCTTAAGTAGATTGTTCATAAGGCCATGTATTTTACTTATTCTATACTAATTCTACTTCCTACAGGCTTAACGTGTCCCCCGAGTTATGAAAGAGACGTAAGCCACTAGGCGGTCACCCATTTTATGACTGTCCACGCCCCACACATTGCTTAACTTTGCGTTAGCTATTTTGATAGTTGATTATTTCTTCTTTGTTGTGTGGTGACAGATGAACACCTGTGTGAGTATGGGTGCTCCCTACCTGGCTGCAAACGTGCATGAAGTGATATCCGTAAGTCCTGGGGACGAGATGACAAACAGGTATCGTCAGGTTATGAGGTGAGTTATATAAAACATCATACATACATAATATTACGCTTGTTCGCCCCCAAAGTGATATGCAGAACCTAAATAATATATAGGACTGATAACAAACTAAGCAAAGCTTGTACTATGGATATCTCCCGACTGATACAAAAACATATTGGGGTACTTTTTTTAGTAACAACATTACATATTATATATAGAAACCACCTAGACTAGTTCAAGATAAACACAAATTTTATCACATAATTTTTTGTCCTGTGCAGGGATCGAACCCACGCTCCTCGGTTCTGCAGGCATTTCATTACTCACTGCTCACTGAGTTACGGAGCTGTAAAAGACTTCTTGCTACTATGCTGAGACACTTGCTTCATCAACTAGCATCAATGCTTTAATACACGTTCGATTGTTTAGATTCGTTACTCTTGACCTCGTTATTTCTGAGAAAAGACTGAATTTGATCGAGATACGTTCGCCGATTTGTAATTGAAATAAAACGAAAACTATTTTTTTTTTAATTCACTAGCAATCAATATATTAATAGAATACAAAAAGGAAAATTTATTTCGAAAAGATAACTCTATCCAAATGACAGTTTGTGTCGTACACGGTATATCGTAGTCCCATCTTAATTGTAATAACCACAACTTTTGTTACAGTATACTCGTAATTTGGCAGTTATTATAATTGGGCTAAGCAATCCTAATGGATCGTGTATTTGCGAAAAAATGGTGCGCTTCGTAACCTTAGAATCATTATCTATAAATTTCGTATTTAAAGTAAAATTCATCCGATGCGTTGTACCAACCTAAGCCTAACATTTTACATTAACATTTTCGCCTAATGTAAACTCCTTAGCAGTATCAAATGGAATAAATGGCAGATCACATTCAAAATTAAAAAGCCACTTGCGTAATGAACACCCGGGCTGTTCGCGCTTTCCTACCACACTAGGCAATTTCCGTCTTCATGGAAGACTGCGAATGTGCACCCGGTGCCCAAAAAGGGCGATAGATCAGATCCATCGAATTACAGGCCTATCGCTATTACCTCTCTCCTCTCTAAGGTGATGGAGCGTGTGATCAACACACAGCTTCTAAGATACCTAGAAGTACACGATCTGGTCAGTGACCGTCAATATGGCTTTCGCCACGGTCGCTCGACTGGTGACCTTCTAGTGTATCTCACACACCGATGGGCACTAGCCATTGAGACTCAGGGGGAGGCATTGGCATGTAGCCTGGACATAGCGAAGGCGTTCGATCGGGTCTGGCACCGCGGTCTTCTATCGAAGTTGCCATCTTACGGAGTGCCCGAGGGTTTGTGCAAATGGGTGGCTAGCTTTTTGTCCGGCAGACGCATACGAGCCGTAGTTGACGGTAGTTGCTCTGATAGCATGGACATTAATGCTGGTGTCCCGCAAGGCTCTGTGCTGTCTCCTACGCTGTTTCTACTGCATATCAATGACATGTTGGACATGAACAAGGGTCGTGCAGGTCGTGCAAACATCCCTCGTTCCGTTGTGGAGGAAAACCGCGGAGAACTTGTATCTCAAATCGAGACCACACTGTCCCAGGTCTCTGACTGGGGACGGGTAAACTTGGTCCGATTCAACCCTACAAAGACACAAGTGTGCGCGTTCACCGCTAAGAAAACTCCATTCACTGTAGTCCCACAATTCCAGAACACTCCCCTCTCCATCTCCAAGAGCATTGGGATCCTTGGTGTCGACATCTCCAGCGATGTTCAGTTCCGAGATCATTTATCAGATAAGGTGAAGCTGGCGTTCAAAAAACTTGGTGTACTCAACAGAGCGAAGCAGTACTTCACGTCGGGGCAAAGGTTGTTTCTTTACAAGTCACAAGTTCGGCCCCATATGGAGTACTGCTGCCATCTCTGGGCAGGTGCACTCGGATACCAGCTTGGCCCTTTTGACTCGGTTCAACGACGGGCTGTGAGAATTGTTGACGATTCCAAACTCACTTGCGGTATCGAGCCCTTAAGTCTGAGGAGAGACTTTGCCTCACTGTGTGTGTTCTACCGCTTGTACAATGGGTTGTGTTCTGAGGAATTGTTCGAAATGATGCCCACGGCTACTTTCTACCATCGCACCGCTCGCCATCGGCAGGGAATCCATTCTCACATTTTAGAACCTAAATGGTCGCGTACAGTGCGGTTTCAGAGAAACTTCCTCCCGCGAACGCTTAAGTTGTGGAATGAGCTCCCTGCCAAAGTATTCTGCAAGGACTACAGTATGGAGTTCTTCAAGAAAGAAGTTATTAGATTTCTGAAGGGTCGGCAACGCGCAAGTGATACCCAAGTGGTGTTGCAAGCGTCCATAGGCTACGGTGACCGCTTACCATCAGGCGGGCCGTAAGCTTGTTTGCCACCTTAGTGGTATAAAAAAAAAAAAACATTTTTGAAGTTTTTTCGCATAAATTGTAATAGTTTGTCCTTGTCCTTTGTGCCCGTGACCATATCGTCGACATAAAAGTCGTTATTAATTATTTTTTGTACTCCAGGGTCTGTACATTCAGCTGCTAGTTGTTTTAAAGCACCTGACACTCTAAGAGGGCGTAGAAGTTACTGTATGGATTTAGGATACGGATGGTTTATATCGCTTTCATTAGCTGCAATTCGCGTTGCGGTTCGTATATACTGACGGTACATTTTGACCATATCGCTGCAGGCAATGTACCTATGTTTTCTGTAGCGAACCAAAATGTCGATGAGATAGTTTTGCAACGGTGGTCCTACCAGCTGAAGGTCATTCTATAACTGCCACGACGCGTAGCTATGGCGTTGTGCTATGTTAACGGAACACGCCATGATGCGGCATAAAACAATGTGGCTAGCTGTGAGAAAATACACGTGTTATGTGTTTAAATTGTTTTGTAAATAAATCAACATATTGTCATCTTGTAATCGTTTTGCTAGTCATTAAATATTGACTTTTGGCCTAAGAGAATTTTTCGCCTAAGACTTCTGACAGTTTGAGGTATCCGTACACAGAATCTTCCTTCATCATTGCGCGTCGTAGTTTGGACGAAATGATCCTCACATGTACGGTCATTTGCAACAGTCCATTCATAGTGTAAAGGTTAAAATTACGTGGAGCCATTCTGTGAATCTCGCATTCACACATTAACATTATCAGAACTGTCAATAATATTAACCCTAAATCGACAAAATTAGGTTTAGTGTTCTTTATACTAACCAGTTTATTTAATCCGTTCTTATATCTTTTGGTTTCTTAACCTAAAAAAATAATTAGGTGTAAACTGCAGTGTTGTTCTACATACGTATTGTTTATTTTGCATTAAATGTTATCTGCCGGGTGGTGTGATCAATAGGCGCTACGACTTATATCGTCGAGCCTATGGTTCAAATCACGCCATTTCCGTATTGAATATTTTTGTTAGGAATTACTTTTTTTATGTTTTGGCATCTAGTTCTCTCTGAAAAGGACCAGTTGGTATGAGAACTTTTTGTTTTGTTTGCAAGAATTAAAATACATGCAATCAAATAAAAATGGTATTTATTATAATTTTATAAATCATAAATAATGTTTTTGATAAATGGCTCTTTTTTCTATATATAAATTAACTATGGTTAAAGCTTAAGTATTTATTTTCGTAATGAAAAGAAAATTGAAACTTAACCATAAGAATAAAAAAAAATACAAGTCATCATTCATTCGGTAACGCTGCTATATTTTGAAAAACAACAAAGTAAAAAAAAAATGTGTTATGTCTTAAATATATTGAAATGTAAAAAAATACCTGTAAGAGAAATAGCACTTTATTTTTAGGGTTCCCTGTAAATTTCTCTTTTATATATACATATAAAAGAGACATTTACATCCAATAGTAATTAGCGGGACCCTATTACTAAGACTCCGGCTGTATCTCATGAACCGCGTTAGTTAGGCAGTTGAAATTTTCACAGAAGATATATTTCTGTTGCCACTATAACAACAAATACTAAACAACAGAATAAAATAAATATTTAAGGGGGGTCCCATACAACAAACGTGATTTTTTTGCTCGATTTTGCTCGATATTGATAACGGCATCAGGAAGATGCTTAAAATATTTACAGAATATTTAGTTATATAGTTACTTTAAAAATAAATAATTAAATTCAAATAAAACAAAAATTTAAGAGGGGCCCGATACAACAAACGTGATTTTTTTGCCGTTTTTATAGATAATTGTACGGAACCCTTCGTGCGCGAGTCCGACTCGCCTATTTAATATAATCTACATTATTTTCAATTACAGAAAGCAAGCGCTGCTGCATTGATCCGACATTATCAGAACATATCTGTTCCTCTAATATTGTCCCAAATTTCTACACAGTGAGCCCTAATGACTCTGTAGTTCTTTCATTTCGCATGTCTCATCTTTGCACCATCAAACCTCATAGGTTTTCTATGGACCAGCCGCAGTATTCCACCCCCACATATTAAGTGATATCCGTCTAGATTCCATATTTGGGACAAGATTTTGTTCTGCATAACGGGTTCCATTTCTGCGCCACAAATAAAGCCTCCCGTTTTCAGATGATACAACGCCTTCTCATCGCTCAATGAGGTGTGCTCCCAGTCAAAATCTAAATACTCCCTTGCAAACTACAATCTATTTTGTTTATGGGTATTAGTTAAAAAGGGTTTTTTAGCTGGCTTTATATGATAAAGGATTGCCCTTCAATATGCAGAGCTCGACGAACAGTGTGTATTAAACATGTTCCCAAACACAGCAGCAGCAGCAGCAGGTATGAAACCATTGTTCCACCATAAATCTTCTTTGAGTCGCATCAATGTACCGCGAACGTCTACTTCGAGGTCGAGCTGATAAATTCCCCTCCTCTTGGTTGCGTGAGATCCAACACTTTACGGTAATCCACTAAAAACCAAATAGCCAGATCAAAATAAACATTTTTCAAACTACTGAATTATATTTTAATTTTTTTTTAAATTATAATATTTTGATATAAGAATTATGATATAACATTAACATCAAATAAAATACTTACGGTAAAACCAGTCTCATATCAAATTTGATATATATTGTAACCCATATTATATAGTTCTATAATACGCATCCTCTCTTGAATATTAATATTGGCCTGCATATTATTTTCAGCAAAAAAAATTTATAAAAACACCAAACAACCTTGTCAGCTCAAGCAACCCCAGAAACAAATCGGCAACGACAAAAATAATATGTCTAGCCACGTAGTGTCCGCTACTAAATTAATAGCTTTTAGAAAATTGGTCTAAGCTGTTTAACTGAACAAAATATTCATAATTCGTAAAATGTAACAAAAACAAAAAGAAAGGCATAAGGTGAGATTCGACTCCACAACCTGCATTGCACTGAGTATACATATTAAGATTTGATACGTCTTTCCACTAGGCTACGGATACGATAATTTTCTTAGTGAAATTATTATATACAATATTAAATGAAACTTATATTACTCAGGTTCTACAAGACATGTTACTTTCTTTCTTTAAGTGTGTGAGTGACTACGCCTTGCCATTCTATTTTGTTTTGAAATTCTATATGCAGTTTTGCAACTGACCGTACGTTTCTCATTAGGTAACTCCTCCAACTCTGGCAACTTTAGCGAATTTCCTTGTTTCGGACTTTATCGCGCAAAAAAACCACCAAGCATACCTAGTATGTACTTTCTTTTCATAGGTCGCTGAGCGACTCTGAGCCTATTTAAGCGATCAACAGTAAGAGAAAAGTGAAAGTAAATAGGTACTTTTGGTTATTCTAGATTGTTTCCTGGACCTAGTATAGCTGCAACTCCGACTGGTACTGGAAGTGAAGCGTCTACTCCAAGAAAAAGCAGAGGACCCAGGTTATAATACAAACCGTTATGTTATCTTATTAAGAGAGTGTATAATTTTAGTCACGAAAATCAAATTGCGAATTTCAAATAATAATAAGAAAGTAATAATTAGGTATGTTTTATTTGTTTTAGGATAAACCTACAGTGAACTTGCCGTTGACTTGTAATCATGAAATTGGGCAAGAAGTCCCACGGTACAAGTGAACGAAAAATTGAAAAATTGATAATTTGTAGTTGATTATAATCACACATAAAATATATCAGTCTGTCTTTATCTTAAGACCCCTTTTCTCAGCAACACGTGGATGTATCAAGTCGAACTTAATACTTACTACATCTACGGTCCCTTAGAGGTGTAAAAAGAAAAGCTTCCAATTCAACGTAGTTGAAAATACAGCCATTTGCGTATTTGGACACACCCAAATAAATCACCTATATGAACCTACTTCCTGTTGACACAGAATCATGAAATTTAGTAATAAGCAAAGTCTCGCAGCACATATGTTATGGAAAATCTGGGAAAAAACATTTTTGTCGATTTCAAATTTACATTTGCAGTTGAGGAATTAACTATGACGTTTGTCGTAAGACGTATATCTTATCCATTACTGGGATGGACGCACTTTTTAACGGAACTCCCGGTACGCGAGTCAGACTTGCAGTTGTGTGTCCGGTTATAATGATTATTATCTTTGGAAATACAGGAATAAACGCTCAAAACAGTTGTGATATTCAAAGAAAGTATAATTTCACATTCATTTATTCAACATCTCCATTTGCACCATTCTTCCACTGAAGAAGCGATAGTGGTACTTCTACATCTTTGATCCCTGACACCTTTGTGAACGGGTAATAAGTGTATTTTTGAAAGATATCTGGTCTAAGGAACCGGTACCCATTGTCAAATTTAGCTAGTTCCATGTTATCGATTTCGCTGAGCTTGAAATCGAAGATTTGAGCATTCTCGAGTGCCCTGCTCTTTGTCAACGTTTTTGGAATGACAATTATGTTACGTTGATGCTGAAACAGAAAGAAAAGGGGGCTGGTATATCAATTCTATCCTTCCCACTCCACATCCTAGACTGCTAAGTGCAACACTAAACCTGTCTTATCTACAAGGTTACTGGTGTTTTGGACCGACGCAAAAAGTGCACATGAGAATGCCGAGAGACAGTCTCAAAATGCGGAGTGGAAACGCCACACGCCATCCTTAGCTCCGGTGGGTTTTTTTGAAGTGAAAACTTCTTTAGCGGCGTTGTGCACTTTTTTTGGTATGGTTAAAAAATGATAAACTCGCGTCAGGTCACGTGTCCTGATCGTGAAAATTCGTAAGACGGATGGAGAGTAGACAGCTGGCGCGGCGTAGGAGAGGGAGTATCCCCCTCTCTTTCTACGGCGCGGCGAAAATGTATGCCTGCGCCTGCTGTTTCGTTTAGGCGGAGCAGGGCGCTTGCGCAAATGGTCGTGAGTGTTTATGTTACAGCGTGCTACGCGCATCCATGGATGGTGACAGCTGATGGCTCGACCGTCTGTGTAGTGGCCATACTGCTGTGTATTCGTAAAATTCGTGTGTATAAAGTGTTTAAAATATGGAAATTGAACAAAGTGCATCTTTGTCTTTGTAAAATACGGAAACCGTAATGCCACGCCTATTATAATTTTTATTTTTAGTATTCGCGATTATGAGTAGTACAGGGAGGTTGGATATGGAATTTTAATTCTATGACAGATTGCGATGTCAAATATACTACGTCAAAAAAGTAAATAAACAAACATTATTATTTCTTGACAATGTCAAAGACATGTCTTGTGACATATTTGAGTTATACAGAAGTCAGAAGAGTATAATAGGTCCCTTTGCTTAGCGCTTGTGGACTATGAGAAAGCCTTCGATTCGGTGGAAACATGGGCAGTGCTACAGGCTCTTCAGAGATGCCGTATTGATCATCGGTATATCGTGGTACTAAAATGCTTGTACGATAACGCCACAATGTCAGTTCGTCTCCAGGATCAGAACTCGAAACCGATCCAACTGCAGAGAGGTGTGAGACAGGGAGATGTCATATCTCCGAATCTGTTCACAAATGCGTTGGAAGATGTCTTTAAGCTTCTGGACTAGGACGGTTTTGGCATCAATATTAATGGCAAGTACATTACCCACCTTCGGTTTGCCGACGATATTGTGGTCATGGCAGAATCGATGGAGGACCTTAACACAATACTCGAAAGCCTCAGTAGAGCTTCCCAACGAGTGGGCCACAAGATGAAAATGGACAAGACGAAAATCATGTCGAATGGCTATGTAGCACCCACTCCAATAACTGTTGGGAACTGTACACTCGAAGTTTTTGACGAATACGTATACCTGGGACAAACTGTTCGATAAGGTAGGGCCAATTTCGAGAAAGAGGTTAATCGCCGAAACCAAATCGGTTGGGCATGTTTGGAAAACTGCGTACTATTTTCTCGTCCTTCATACGCCAGTGCTTGAAGACAAAAGTCTTCAACCAGTGTGTGTTGCCAGTGATGACTTACGGCACTGAGACGTGGCCGCTAAGTATGGGCCTTATACGAAAGCTCAAGATCGCTCACCGGGCGATGGAAAGAGCTATGCTCGGAGTGGCCCTACGTGATCGAATGAGGAATGAGGAAATCCGTAGGAGAACTAAAGTCGCCGACATAGCTCACCGAATCACAAAGCTGAAGTGGCAATGGGCAGGGCACATAGCTCGAAGAACCGATGGCCGATGGGGAAGAAGGTTCTCGAGTGGCGGCCACGAAACGGAAAGCACAGCGTGGGACGGCCCCCGCTAGATGACCTCGTAAAGGTAGCGGGGAGCCGTTGGATGTAGGCGGCACAGAGTCGCACGCAGTGGAGAAAGTTAGGTGAGGCCTTTGTCCAGCAGTGGACGTCAATGGGCTGATATGATGATGATGATGATAATTGTAATAAGTAGAAGACTTTTTTTTGACATAAATATTTGACATTTTGCCATTGTTGTTATTCCAGTTTTAACAGTTTAAGTATTTTATGTCAACCGGGATGGTGAAAGGATTCTAACGGCAACACCACTACGAAACACATCTAAATCGGTTTAGGCGTTAAGAATTTATGGTGAAATATACATACATACCTGAAACCCTAAAAAGATTACACTCCTTTTTTTTGGGCAGTTGTGTAAAAATACGAGACCTTTGTCATACACATTGATTAATTTTCATTAATCAACTAAGAACATTTAGCATTTTTACAATTTTATTCCAAGTAATTATAAAGGTTTGATTTTTTTTGATTTTTGTAGGTTTAAATATAGTTTGTAGGTTTAAATCACAACTAATAATTTAGGGTTTATGTGATGGTTTTCTTTTTTATCTGAATTCTATTCATTATTACCTACAGGTAGCGTGTTTCATTTATTATTTTTGAGAAAATAATCGTGATAACACTTTTCAGTGAAGGGGGTGGCAAGAGATAGGTATTACGAACGTTCATCGTTGTTACTAATGATCTCACTTCTATCATATGAGTTGCACGCGATTTACTCGTTTTACACTTTTTTTTAACTAGACTTGAGATCACAGAGAAACAACTACTAAGACCTTTTACAGTGCATCCAACTTTTCTAACCCGGTGGTCAAAAATCAAAACAACAGTCGCCATATGAAAATGGTGTAAGCTTACAGGACACTAGCGACTATATACCGTGGCAGAAAAGTTCGTTACACTTTGCATACAACTCGTAGTGAATTAAAAAGTCCTAGTACATCAATCTTATGAACACACAAAATCTTCATAGAACTTAGAAATACAATATAAAATATACATAGATAAAAATAATCTCTCTTCGTTTATGACTCCCTGAAGGTTAGAGTCTTAGATTAAAATATATTAAACATGCCATATTTATGGCTATATCATCAATATAAACAAATACTTTCATAGCAAA
Organism: Apoda limacodes; assembly: GCA_946406115.1. Taxonomy (NCBI): domain Eukaryota; kingdom Metazoa; phylum Arthropoda; class Insecta; order Lepidoptera; family Limacodidae; genus Apoda; species Apoda limacodes. The sequence goes on from OX291540.1 coordinate 50,070,115, forward strand.
GATGCAGTCAAAGATCAACCTTGAGCCAGGACTTGAACCTGTGACCCTTACATTCCGTGTAAGTGCTTTACCAATGAGCTACAGAGGTACAAGTCTGACTGATATACATCTTTGCTCTGGAAAAACGCTCGTAACGAGCGTCACATACAACTACTGACTTATAAAGTCCTAGTACATCAATCTTATAAACATACAAAATCTTCATAGAAATAAGAAATACAATATAAACATACACAGAAATAATCTCTTTTCGTTTATGACTCCCCGAAGGTTAGTAATTTGCTTCCTTGGCGAGATAACTGCTCTTTCTGCAGTTTAGGTAAATTGTTTTTCAGGCATTTTGCATTCATAGACGTTCCGCAAATTAGGCTTTCTGATCAGAATATGTTTTATCCCTAGAATTGAGGAGCTATTGGAAAGCACGAATGCCCAGTAAAAAACATTAGACGTAGAGATATACCTACGTAAATCAATATTGTTAATACTTACTAAATACCTCAAAACAACCTGTGTTACAGTTTTCCCATGTTTTTTAGCGATTGTTACAAGTGTAGGACTGTCAATTTTGGGCTCAGGACTGTCTGCTGGACCTTTACCAGGGAATATGGAGCCAAAAGGAGAGTATGCCACGACTGCCACATTGTTGGCTTGACAGAAGTTTACCAGCTCTTTTTCCGAGAGGTTTAGATTGACCTGTAAGAAAAAATTGAATTTTTTCAACGTATAAATTCTAGGAAATCCGGGCGTAGCAGTATTTCACCTCAGGGTAAAGGTTCGGTTTCTCGGATTAGGGAAATGATTCATATCGGACAAGGTTTTAAGAGATTCATAAACATCTATATATTACCTGTATCTGATTACAAACAGGAGGAACTTGACATTTGTCAAGGAGCCTCTTCATCTGTTCTACGTTAAGGTTGGAGACACCGATACTCTTCACCAGACCCATCCTCAGCACGGATTCGAAGCCACGCCAGGTGTCCAAATAGTCAATCTTCTCGTCTACACCATCTTTCTAAAGTAAAAAAAAAACATGCGATGCTAAAACTGCCTACTACAATGTTACCGTATTCTTTATTTTTGAAATAAGGAACCTGAATCCAAGCTACCTACTTTTACTTACACTGATTGCCATCGGCCAATGCAGCAGTACTAGGTCTAAATACTCCAGGTTAAAACGTCGCAAAGAACTGCGGACAGAAATCTCGACGTCAGCTTCGCGATGGTAGTGGTTCCACACCTAAATGTGAAGGTAAGGGAATTTGGATGGTAGTCAATTCGTTGTACGGGGAAATTATCTGCATGCATGCTACTATATTTCGTAGCGTATGGCTGCACTGCCCCTAACTGCAGGCCATATGTTCATAGGCTAGTCGGGAGGGCACGAGAGCGTGCAGACCCGGATTATCCGTATTAGCAATGTAGACAACAGCCCTATACCGCTTAGGGACACCGCACGGCGCAACAGAAAAATACGAATAAGTCAAAGTACTTAATTTTACATTATTTACGCCGTAACGTATGTTTAAAAAACTTGGCAAGTGCAAGTCTAACTTTTGCACCGAGAGTTCCGTACAAAATTGTGACAAAAATAGTAGGATTGAAGATTGATATTAGTTTTATTGATAGTAGTTGTATCATACCTACATAATAATGGTTAATGTGAATTACTTTAGTCGTAACGAAAACTTCTTCTCTTTTCACAACGCCATCTTTAATCTTCTTGGCAAGCAGCTGTCCTATTTCTGGCTCTATTCTGTAGAGATGTGCCGTGTCGATATGTCGATAGCCGATGTCGATAGCGTACGACAAAGCGTCAACCAATTTAGGTATATCACTAAAGAGGCACTCCAGCTAAAAGGGAAATGTTTTTTAGCCGATTTCAATTTTAACAGAATCGAACAAAGCGATTTAAAAAGTTTTTGAAAACAACGTTCAAATCGTCAAATTTGATTACTTTATTTGTCTAGTACTAGCTGTTCACAGTCTGGTATTTGACTGAGAAGAGTCGGCAATAAACTTGATAGTAAAAATACTTTCAACTTCATTTTGTTTAATTTTGGCGATACAATTTTGACAAAATGTAGTGTTGATATAGATAAATTCTTTTCCTCAAACATGCTACGATATGGGACTATATCATGCCCAAGCTTCTTTGGGATAACTAGTTTTTTTACACGCATGTTTGAGTAAAACACTATACAAGTCTTGACCTGAATTGAGCGTAACCGGACCCTGTGATGCGTGCCTCGTCTATGCCTTGTCCCGCATATTCACGATCGCCCGGTTATGCTGCGTTTGCGGGCCGTGGCAGTAATGTACTATTACCGCTTTTTTTTTGCATTAATTTTACATTGAAGTGTTTTTAAGTATCTGCAATATTTTTAATAAGAGTATTTAATCTTAAAATATCTCACATTCATCAACAGTTCCAAATTAGTAAGCAGATTATCCTTACCTTGTCATCGAGCCCGACCCAAGTCCCGTATCCTAAAACCGGGATTTCTTGACCATTGTTCAATTTTAAGGTTGGGATATTGATCTAAAAACATATAAGACACTGACAAGTACTGACCGTGTGGTCATGAGTGGTTAAGTGATTTCGGTATCTGCCTCACGGTTTGGTGGGTTAGTTCGAGCCCAGCATGTATTAATAGGTTCTTTCCTTAATATCTCAAGTATATTGTTCGTCCACACTACTGGCTTTTCGGTAAAGAAAAAATTGAAAGGAAACCGGCAATGGTTGCATATGCCGAAAAGAGGTATTTGAAGTCCAAAAAGGCCGAGGGGTATCGCTTTTACTGTCTTTTTTTTGTATCCTCAGTGGCGGAAGTTTGAGCCCGGCGTGTATACCAATAAATCTTTTTTTAATTTCTTAAGTACATTGATTGTTCACACCACTGGCTTTACGGTGAGGAAGAACATCGTGAGGAAATCTGCATACGTCAAGAAGAAAAAAGGCGTATGTGAAGTCCACAATCCACACTGGGCCCGCGGGTGAGCTATGGCCCAAGTCGCCCTTGGTGAGGATAGGCCGAGCCCCAACAGTTTCACTCAACTCAACAACATAAACCGCAACCCTATAACAACAATTGATCTTACCGAATCAAATTCTTCCATACAATGACACTGCCCAGCAACTGCTTTTAGTCACAAGCAATTTAAAATATGCTGAAATTAAACAGATTTACAAAAAAAAAACCAAAAAATTAATCAAATACCATTGAAATTAAAATCAGAGTTACTTTTAAAATGTAATGTAAATAAATGCAAGGCTATATTTAAATTTGAGCATGTTACCTCCGAAAACATTATAAAGATCTTTACATTACCAAATTAAAAAAAAAAATGGTGACCTATGGGGTATATCATTTAAATTATAGATATTATAGCACCAATCTTAGTAATAATATTTAATAAGTGTGTTGACGAAGGGATATTCCCAGTCTTAATGCAATATACTAAAATAATACTACTTTTTTAAAGTGGAAGTAAAGATGATCCTCATAATTTTAGACCTATGTCTATACTGTCCGCCTTAAGCAACATTTTTGAAAAACTTATGTTTAATCAGATGTTTAAACATTTTAACCTCAATGGATTACTTCATCCTTAACAGTTTGGTTTTATAAAAGGGCGTTCCACAACTGACGTGCCCTTATACAACATATATTTGATGCTTCTGAACAGTCACAAAATGCCATTGGTATCTTCTCGGATCTATCAAAGGCATTAGACTACGTGCAACATGGAACTCTTATACGAAAACTGAGTCTTTGTGGAGAAGCTGTGCAAGATTATACTTTTTGCAGATGACACTTTCTTTTATTTGAAGTTGACAGAAATAAAAATAATTTTGACGACGTAAGTAGTGCACTTTCACAGGATCTTCAGTGGTTTACGGCAAATAACTTACTTATAAATGCGAAAAAGACAGAGCGTTTAAAATTTATGCTTATGTCAGAAACATAAGTACAAAATTATCCTCAAACGGACAAGAAATATAACTATTAGACTTAACAGTCAAACTCAGAAAAAGAAACTTCAGAAATTTAAATTTTAAAAACATTTATTCAAAATCTCCATTAGCACTGAAGAAGCGCTAGAGGTATTTCTTCATCTTTGATTCCTGAGACCTTTGGGAAAGGGTAATAAGTGTATTTTTGGAAGAAATCAGGTCTGAAGAACCGGTATCCGTTGTCAAATTTCGCCAGTTCCTTGAGTTCGCTTTGGTCAAGCTTGAAATCGAAGATTTGAGCGTTTTCAAGAACCCTGCTTTTCGTCGAAGTCTTTGGGATGACAATTATGTTGCGTTGATTCTGAAATAGATATTAAATGATGTTGTTAGATTATAAATACTTTCAACTACTTATAAACAACATTATTGCGTAGCCAAAGGGCAAAGATCACGTTAGTCTCCATCCGTCCGTATATAATCTTCACCTTTTTAATATTATAAAATCTTACTAAAAGGTCTCATGTAAAGCGCCTTATTATATACCAGTCAGGTCACTATTCTAAAATGTTTCTAATTGAAAAATGAGTGCATTCCCCTTTTATGTCAGAGTGACATAGAGTATAATAAATATCTCGGTTATCTTCACGACCTGTTTTCCTTCTCGTAGAAAGTATGAGTATGTAGAGAGAGTCCTTGATGCAGTACCCATAAGTATCTGCAACACTTTATATTCATGACATTCAGACATATGAATGGACTTTTCAGGATTCTTTATCCTCAAACATTTCGCTGGTAGATATAGGAATTTGTCTAACAAAAAGCATCAGAGAGAGTACAAATGTTTGTAAGACCATAGACATGCTGCTGCTGCCTCGAGGTTCAGTAAAAAAGCAACTGCCAGAGCAAAATTCCAATTCATCGGCAAAATAGGTGGGCGACTTGCGAGCTATCATTCTGGGAGTCGTGCTTTCTGGTCGCTTGCCAAAGCTGCCGAAGGGAACTTCTGCCAGTCGTTGTTACCACCACTGCGAAAGACCGATGGTGACTTGGCCCATAGTGCTAAAGAGAAAGCCGATCTACTGGGCAGTCTCTTTGCCTCGAACTCGAATATGAACGATGAAGGCGCTGTACCACCTACTATACCGTGGTGCGGTAAGACCATCCCGGAAATCTTCATAACGCAGCGGGAGGTCAGGCGGGCGTTGCTCTCTCTAGACGTTAAGTCGAGTGGGCCAGACGGTATACCAGCAGTGGTGCTTAAGCAGTGTGCTCCTGAGTTATGTCCTGTACTCACGCGCCTCTTCGCGCTTTCCTGCCACACTAGGCAATTTCTGTCTTCATGGAAGACTGCGAATGTGCACCCGGTGCCCAAAAAGGGCGATAGATCAGATCCATTGAATTACAGGCCTATCGCTATTACCTCTCTCCTCTCTAAGGTGATGGAGCGTGTGATCAACACACAGCTTCTAAGATACCTAGAAGTACACGATCTGGTCAGTGACCGTCAATATGGCTTTCGCCACGGTCGCTCGACTGGTGACCTTCTAGTGTATCTCACACACCGATGGGCACTAGCCATTGAGAGTCAGGGGGAGGCATTGGCATGTAGCCTGGACATAGCGAAGGCGTTCGATCGGGTCTGGCACCGCGGTCTTCTATCGAAGTTGCCATCTTACGGAGTGCCCGAGGGTTTGTGCAAATGGGTGGCTAGCTTTTTGTCCGGCAGACGCATACGAACCGTAGTTGACGGTAGTTGCTCTGATAGCATGGACATTAATGCTGGTGTCCCGCAAGGCTCTGTGCTGTCTCCTACGCTGTTTCTACTGCATATCAATGACATGTTGGACATCAACAACATACATTGCTATGCAGATGACAGTACTGGAGACGCTTTTTACACGGGTCGTGCAAACATCCCTCGTTCCGTTGTGGAGGAAAACCGCGGAGAACTTGTGTCTCAAAACGAGACCACACTGTCCCAGGTCTCTGACTGGGGACGGGTAAACTTGGTCCGATTCAACCCTACAAAGACACAAGTGTGCGCGTTCACCGCTAAGAAAACTCCATTCACTGTGGTCCCACAATTCCAGAACACTCCCCTCTCCATCTCCAAGAGCATTGGGATCCTTGGTGTCGACATCTCCAGCGATGTTCAGTTCCGAGATCATTTACAAGATAAGGTGAAGCTGGCGTCTAAAAAACTTGGTGTACTCAACAGAGCGAAGCAGTACTTCACGTCGGGGCAAAGGTTGTTACTTTACAAGTCGCAGGTTCGGCCCCATATGGAGTACTGCTACCATCTCTGGGCAGGTGCACCCGGATACCAGCTTGGCCCTTTTGACTCGGTTCAACGACGGGCTGTGAGAATTGTCGACGATTCCAAACTCACTTGCGGTATCGAGCCCTTAAGTCTGAGGAGAGACTTTGCCTCACTGTGTGTGTTCTACCGCTTGTGCAATACAAAAAAAAAAAATATACATATATTGCCCCGTAAGGACCGGGTCAACAACTGCGTCTTCAAGTCGACGTTGCTTCTTGACGTGGTGGTGCTAAAAATAAACACCAACACAAAAGGAACAGTTATGACTTTAGTAGGCTATGTATGTTTGTATTAACGTATGTTCCATCGTAGTGCCTCAACTACTGAGCCGATTTTTATGGATAAGGTGTCAATCTATATCTATATATCTATCTTATAATCTATATATATAATGAATCGATTTAAATATATTACAAGTTTATTTTAAATCTCTAAAATTATGTAGATTGGGCCGGGCTTTATTTTTGGATTTCCACTTGTTGATATTAAATCAATATTGTTAATACTTACCAAATATCTCAAAACGACCTGTGTGACAGTTTTACCATGTTTTTTAGCGATTTTTACAAGGGTCGGATTGTCAATTTTGGGCTCAGGACTGTCTGCCAGACCTCTGCCAGGGAATATGGAGCCGAAGGGAGTGTATGCCACGACTGCCACGCCGTTGGCTTGACAGAAATCAACCAGCTCTTTCTCCGAGAGGTTCAGGTTAACCTGAAAAAATAAATTAACAATCGACATTTTGTTTTTTTCTATTAAATTCTAATCCTAAGTAGCTAATATCGATATAGATATTGTTGAACGGATAAAGAAGGACATAGGTAATTTTATCCTGGAAAATTTTAAAGTTTACGCAGGAATAACTATTACTGGACTTGAGTTACGATTAATTAGTGGCAGTAGAAATCCCATGGCAGTAACCGAATTGAGCGGGCGGAGCCGCGGGCAAAAACTAGTAGTAATAGTCAAATTCGCCATGTATGGTTACGCGCTAAAGATTTGAAAAAAAATTTTTTACAGGCCTGTTTATTTAAGAGGGTAATATAACTTCACGCAATTAACAACCTAAGGCAAGAATTGAGAGAAAAACCATTAGAAAAAGCTAGTTAAATTTTACCTAAAATTTGCCTGAGCAGAATATCTAAGGGACTCGCTGAATTGACCGGGATAAAAAGTATTCTATGTTATTTTGTGGCATTATAGCTATTCTTGTGTCAAAAGTTCGTGGTATCGCCCATCTATTTATTCTATTTCTGCAGGAGCCTTCGATAGGAATGAAAAATACTACGTCCATTAACGTCCCTCTAGCTAACTTTGTGATAAAAACAGGACACCATTGCTCACATGTTGCTCCATTGCGACTTAACAAATAGAGCCCCGCGTTGTCACTCACAGAAAAAAATGTATTTCCATAAAAACTTTCGATTGGAATTGTTTGCTGCATTGTAAAACAAAACTTTCGCAAAAGGTGAAGTGTGCCTGATTGCTGGTGCAAACCTACAGACGTTGACGTAATAACGACAAAAATTTGTAAACTTTTGATTAAATCACTTATTACAATCTGTATATTCAACTATATAAATAAATGGGCCACAGTAGAGATAACCCTATGGTTACGTAAAAACTGTTAAAGGGGTCCTTACATAACTTTTAAGAAACATCAGGGTTATCTGTAAGGTCTGTAACCTACAACATTTAAAAATATCAATACAAATTAAATAATCTTGATCATGTACGTATATTTACTAATATTTATACTGCGATCTTGGTCGTAAGTGTGTCGGAATATACTTTATGGAAATTTACTAATAATGTTCATATTTTTGTGAATTCAGACCTTAATTCTATTCTGTGATCTATGAATACTAATCAGTCACAAGTCTGCGTTAGCGTTGAACACCTGTGTGATACCTAACTTTTAAGTAACTACATAGGTACTATTAAAATCTTTGTTTTTTTTAGGGTTTCGTACCCAAAGAGAGAAAACGAAATTTTATTATTAAGCCTTCGTCATCCATCCGCGTCTGTCATCTCTTTAATTTCTAAATCCTATGTTAAATCACATAAAACTTAACATATTGTATTGAAACAATTGTAATAACTTTTCTGCTCTATGGTAAGGCCAGAATATATAAAACATTATTAAAGATTTCGTATTGCTACGGCGTCTATTTTGCGAATTCTTACCTACATAGAATTAGCACTCGTTTCGTCTCAAGCTCTTACCTACATAGAGAAAGAATAAAGAACTCAGGTTTAGGAATGAGCTCCCTACCACGGTTTTCTATAAGGGCTACAGTATAGGGTTCTTCAAGAAAGAAGTTATTAGATTTTTTAAAGGCCGGTAACGTGGAAAGATGCCCCAGGTGTTGCAAGCGTCCATATAGGCTGCAGTGACCCTTACCAGCAGAGGTGGACTGAAAGCTTGATTGCCAACTTAGTGGTATAAAAAACCATCATTACCTGTATCTGATTACAAACTGGAGGGACTTGACAGTTGTCAAGGAGTCTCTTCATCTGTTCCACGTTCAGGTTGGAGACACCGATACTTTTCACCAGACCCTTCTTCAGCACAGACTCGAAGCCACGCCAGGTGTCCAAATAGTCGATCTTCTCATCCACACCATTCTCCTATAATGAAAAAACCATGTAAGTCTCATTGCTTTGGTCTGAGACTGAAAGTGTAACTAATAAAATTGTCTAAGAAGCGGTAGAAGACTGTGTGAAGCGGCATGTTAGGTAATTAGGCTTCAGTTTTTCTGTTCGATTTATAAAAGCCATGGATGTAAGTTATATAATTGCTATATTACGTCCGCGATCATCGAGTAAATTATCTTTGAAGCAGTCTAGCACGTAGTGACCATATTCTCTTTGCAGTCTAGTTGCGGATTGTGAACCAGATGGACAAATATTAGTGATATATATATAGAGAGATATAGACCATATACAGGTCTAGTTACTACAAAATAATGTATTGGATGAGTTAGTAGGTTTTCTATAACTATACTCTTATAACTATACTCTGAGTGTCACAAAGACGAATTTTACAACTACTGTTTCGTCAAGCAACACATGAATATAAATTAATCTACGAGGTGCCAGTTGCAATGGTACACTGTCTAAGCGCGTTATAAATAAATCTCCGAGAGGCAAGATTTCAAAATTGCAAAATTAAACTGCTCTGATGAAAGCTACTGAAACTGGTCCATGATGGGGTGACCGGAATCAGAACTAATTTCGGCTCCCGCTGTCAGAACGTTGCTTACTTGTTCATCAAAAATATCTAAATGGGTTTGCTATTTTGGTTCTGCTCTTTTATTACACCACTCTTTACATTGTAGATGGTGATATCCAACTTATGGACCATAAATAAAGCAGAAGCTAGTGTTGCGGAGATGGGCTTACAAATAAATATATATTTATCTGTGGAGCTCATCAGCTGCGGCACAAGACTGAAGTGGATGTTGTAAAGGCTGTCCCCCACATCAGGAGATAGGTAGGTAGATAACATGGGTAGAATATTGCAGAAATTAATTTAATATTTAAAGAATAAGGAAAAAATAAAAGGTAGAAATACGTACACTAATAGCCATCGGCCAGTGCAGCAGTACCAGGTCTAAGTACTCCAGGTTGAGCCGTTGCAGAGAGCCACGGACTGACTTCTCCACGTCAGCTGGGCGATGGAAGTGGTTCCACACCTGAATATGTAAGAATTATAGGTAAAAAATCTTAACTAAGGTACTTCTTATAGCTCTTAAAAAACTGGCAAAGGGTCAAAGAAAAGGGGCTGTCTCCCATATTATTATATGGATGTGTATCCATCCACTATTACTCCCTTCTGGGGATTAAATCCGTCAAGATACTCGTATATACATACATTCTTGGGGGTTGGTTCGCCGTTGATTAGATAAAGAACATGTTTAACCCTGTTTCCTCGACTTTTTCACGTATTTAATGCGCATATCAGAAAAACTTGTAAACAGATTTTGATTAAAACAATTTACAGTAAAAGATTTAATAAATATTACTGCTGTGCTGTGTGTCTTTTTTAGATTTTTACTTTTAATGTTTATGTGAAACACTTAGGATCCTAATTATCGACTTTGGTAGCATACATAGGCTGCGGTCCTAATTGCGCCGAAAGTGCCGATAGCGCCATCGGCGCGCCCATAAGTCGGTTCGAATTGCGCTCACGGCACTTACAAATCTGCCTCTTGAGTAATATGACGTCATTAGTGACGTCATATCCGCGAGCTAACAGTGCCTTCGGTGAAGAGGAAAGGCGTCGTAAGCACGGTCAACAAACGTCAAACTGACACATGAAGGTTTGTTATTATTTTGGTTTTGTTGTCATTGTTTTTTGGCGCGAACTTTCGAACTGTTACTCCATGGTAAACCTGTAAATGCAACATAATATAAAAGTACATAATTCAAAATATAGAGTCAATGCCTCGAACCATTTCAGTTGTTATTAATTAAATACCATTTAAGTTTGTGATTGCCAAATCATTTTTCTACCGTACACAGAGCCTTCCTTGAAATATGCGAAGTAAAACTATAGAAATAACTATATCTACGAACGAAAATAAGGAAATCTTGAAAATAAATTTTAGGTTAACTTTTGAGCGCGCTTACGCCTGGTCCGATTTGAAAACGTCACTCACGACCATAAGTGCGAATTTCAATTCGGTCCACTCATAAGCGTGCCTACGCTCGTAAGTCTTGTGAGCGCAATTCGGACCGCAGCCTTGGAAGGTATATTTGAGAGAAAAGTCACTTAAGAACCCTTAATGCACAAAAATAAAAACTGTTCAAGTGCCAAATATATATAGTTCGTTTCACACTATGCCAAATTTAATTTACGGAACTAGGGTCACGTATAATATTTTGGTGTCGTGAATTCCACAGTTTCGCAGAGATCAGCTTAACTTGACAATACTTTCTAATGTATAAAGTAAAAAAAAAAAACAGTCGTGACAGTACTTTGTAACACAAGTTTTGTAATGTAAATTTGGCTTCAGAGGCCTGCCTAAGACCTTCGTTAGGGAACATCTTTGAGTTTTTTCTTAATTTTCATTTGAAGCCTGTGTGACAGATATATAGTTATGTGACGTCATCGTTTTCTACTGATAGTAACGGGTAACAGCTTGTGTAATACATATAAATAGTTAATTTACATACCTTAGTCGTAACGAAAACGTCCTCTCTCTTGACAATACCATCTTTAAACTTTTTAGCAAGAAGCTGTCCTATTTCCGGCTCAACTCTATAGAGATGTGCAGTGTCGATATGCCGATAGCCGATATCGATAGCGTAGGAGAGAGCGTCGATCATCTTAGGTACATCGCCAGAGAGAAACTCCAGCTAAAAGGAATTGTTTTTTTATAGTTGTCGTTTTGGCTTGTACTAATATTAGCCATAGTTTTGATTGAGCAATATATCGTTAAACATAGTAATTAAATGCTACTTATAACTGAAATCAAAACGTTTTAAAATGTCACATTTTGACCAATATAGTAATCCAGAGTAGTAAAATAAAGATGTTGGAAGATGGCCATTTGGAACTCTGTAACGAAACGACGCACCCCACCCTATCATTTTACCACTTATTACTTAACTAATGAAACAAAATGTATGAAGTTCACAGAGGCATTGAACGGTGATAGGCTCACCACCTATCACGCAGGATTAAAATGGTTGTTAAAAAGAGGCTGTCTCAACATTGCGATGTGTGTATGTATCCTGCAGCCACTGGTTACCCCCTTCTCTGGAATAAAACCATGAAGATATACACACATACACACATACATATTTGCCATCCATTAAATTTGTAAAAAAGCTTTTATTTAATTTGAAATTGGTAATAAATATATGGAAGACTAGACTTTGCCAGCGGCTCCGCCCGCCCCAAATTCGGTTATCGGCGTGGAACTCCTTAATTAACTCAAATGGATTAAGTAATTAGTTATACCAATCAATTGCTATAGAATGGTTTAGGTGCAGCAATAGTTCGTTTAACTCTGTTATAGTTATTGCCGCAGGAACTTTTGTATTTTTAGGGGTAAAAAATAGCCTACATGCTATTCCAGGACCTGTATGTATGCTAAGTTTTATCCCGATCCATCCAGTGGTTAAAGCGTGATTGAGTAACAAACATCCATCCAGACATACAAACCTTTCTCATTTATAATATTAGTAGGATACATTGAAAAACAAAGTTTAAAAGTACCTTATCTTAAATGTTTATTTAATTTTTGCCGCTTTTTATTGGGGTTGCTACTGTATAGTGTGTACCTACCTGTACTTATCAAGCAGTTTCCTGGAGAATGAAAAAGTCTATACCTAACATTAATACATGAACTCTTTTTAACCCAAGCAAAGGGAAATTGCTATCGTAATCAGATCTGTAATTAACGCTTAATAACTCATCTCGTTTGAAACTTCAAAAAGTGAACTTACATAGTAATGCGAAATTTGTTTGAAAATAATGTACTGTTAAGTCAAAATTCTGAATTTTTATCCTTACTTAAAAAAAAGGGAAATGTAGGGTTCCGTAGCCGTTACAATATGTACTCGTACAAATACCGACACCAACGTATGTAGATACCTAGATACAATCGTTGTTTGAATCCTAATATTTCTCGCAAATTATTTGACTTAGTTTGTATTGTTAATTTTAATAGTACATTGCATAAGCTAAAAAATGCGTATTTCATGCGAGCACTTTAGTTGTATCCGGAGAGCAGCGAAGAACTCTGTAGTTAAACTTCGAGCGTAGCGAATGTTCAATAAGTAGAATCCTGAGAGTAGCGAGCGATCACACCATGGGATATTATTTTTTCCCGTTTATATGCACTTTGATTTTTACCTCACCTTTTGACACGTAAGATGTATTAGTAAAATGGTTGATATTTTTAAACACTATATATTACCTTTTCACTACACAAAGTTTCGCTACTATCATATAATATTATAATCATGAAAAAATATTAAATTATACTTAAAGTTACAGTTTTTCTAATCACGAACTTTTATTTATTGTTAAGGCGATGTTATTAATTCTAATTAGTACCTGCCGCAGTGGTTTCAACTGTTGACTGTTCACTTTGCCTTAATAAAACCGGATAGGTTGATTTTAACTTTCTGCAAATTAAGATTCAAAATGCAATCTTGGTATAATATTCCTTTTATCTCTTGTCGACAAAGCGACATGTGATGTCGACATAGATTTAGCAAGCTGAAGTGGTAATGGGCAGGTCATATTTGTCGCAGAACCGATGGCCAGTGGGGTAGACAAATTTTAGAGTTAGTACCACGGATTGGAAAGCGCAGTTTCGTCCCACAGTAGACTGTTATAGGCTCATTGGTGAATCGGTGAAGAAAATGTACTTTTTCAAGAGGCAGTGGTAAAAAAGTAATTTTAGTCTATGTGCTAGAGTTATAGACTACTGATTTTAACGAGTATGCTTATAAGGAAATAACTTGACAGAGACGTACCAAACCTACTTATTTTTAAAAAGTCATATCTTGGTAATTATTTTAAAAACCGCACTTTACTCGTCAGTTTCATACCTTTTTGACAAGCATCTTAAGAAGATTTAAAAATGGAAATTATAGATAGTTTCCCATACCTATCTTTAATCCTCATGTCAATGTGTTACAACTTTTTAGGTTCTCTAGATTGGCAAGACTGGTTGCAAATTCAATTCAAAACAACTGCCTATATATTGCCGCCGTGTATGTGTTATTTATTTATTATCTACCATTTAATTACTACCCGCGCGGTAATGGTGGAATACCTTTTGAATTAGATAATAGCACTGCTGGTTATCCTTACCTTATCATTAAGCCCGACCCAAGTCCCATACCCGAGAACCGGGATTTCTTGGCCATTGTTTAACTTTAACTTTGGGATATTGACCTGAAAACAGAATTGATAAATACAATTTAGTAATCGAGCAGTGTAGGCACTTACCATAAGTGAACAGTCCCAAAATCTCTCAGTTTCATATACGAAGGGTAGTTCCCTTAATTTTTGTTGTCAATGTGCATTATTAGAAAGCTATGGTGAATTTTATTCCAATCGATGTAAAGGTGGCGAAATTATAAAACTGTGATGACATACGGAAACAGACGAATGTGACTAAATTATGAGTCCCGTTTCTGCCATTTTTCTCTGCTTTGGTTTGAACTCAAATGCTAATAATTTACAATAAAGATAAGTAAAGTTTATTTGTTTCTACTTTTTTTTATTTGATATTTTATATTTTGTTGTTGCTTGAATTTTGACTAAAACTAGAAATAACTTTTAAAACTATACTTCTATTTTTATATCTATCTATTTATTATCTATTTAGTCTTTGCTACTATTAAATATATTTCAGGGATAGCTTATTGCGAAAAAGTCTGCATTACTCCCCCAGTAATGTATAGAAAGCAAAATGTATAGAAGTACATCTCACCACTAGAGACCTTGGTTACTAAGTAGAGAGAACTTGAGAGGTGAGTTGTACTCAAAGATGACTTAAACAACAAAAACTTATCCGAAACAACAAAAAACGAAGTATTGCGAGCCATTTTCCTATCAATGTGTGTGTAAATCAGCTAATACGACTATATAATTTACATCTGTGTGCGCAATTTTGGAGTTACCAACCTTAGAATGATTACTCCGAATTGGGGAGTTCTTACTTATATTCGGTACAACAATTTATTTTCACTTTAGAGGACCTCCTGTAGTGACACATTATTTTGAGATAGCATGTAAGTAAGCCTTTGCTATGAAGGTAGGTCGCATCACAAAGCCACTGAAACCGTTTTGTTCGCTAAACTATATTAAAATACTAAATTAAAAAACTATAATAAAACCAAAACTATATTATTAAAACTTTGTTATTTAATATTTTTCTCTACCACCTGAGCATGTGCAGCTGACTGCGTTAAATGCGGACTGTATAAGTGCCGCAAAATTCAACATTGAGCGCATTCAATTTTAGTCAACAGATAGATGAAATCCGCGCATAGAGAGCATAGAGCACATTAAATGCGTAAATATTAGAATTACATAATTTCTTTTGCGAAAACGATATTGCTGATATTCTGAGAGCATCTCGCAGGAATCGCATCACAATTCTTATGTTCAAATATGTTAAATTTTCTTAATAAGCGTTTATTATGAATTTCATATATGTCAGTTTTTTAAGTTATAGTTTAATTTAATTATGACCGGAACTACGGCGCCTATTCTAAAAAGCCCTTTTAAATTTTTAGTTTTTGGTATTATATTTTTATTATTTGTTAGGAATCTTTTATTACAATACCACATATTCTAGAAAAAAATTCAGGCCATTGCCTACTTCGAGCCCTTTAAAGGTTAAGACTCTTCGGGTAAGGAAACAATTAGGGAGTTTAATCAATAAACTTAGAGTATTTTATTCTCAATTTACATAGGAAATGTAAAGATTATACATAATATGTAATTTAAAAATTGATCAATAAAATTAAAAGATTTTACTATAACATTTTATTAGTTTTCTAAAAGAAAATCAAACAAAAATCATTATAAGTACATTATATTTGTTTTTCTTTTGACCTAATAAGTCTATCTTTGTTATTGAATAACTTATATTACGTATATTGACGTCTCAGAATATTATAGAAGCAATGCAAATTACACTCGCCCCATAATTTTACACACCCAATTGCGCGTGTCCGCACAGTCTTGCTTATAAAGTCCAAAACGTCACGTTAACGTTGTAAAAAGAAAAGATATTTTTTCAAACTATTTATGTATTTAAAGATACAGTAATTCATTAATTTCGTAGTTCATAAAATACATGATAAGTACAACTTTTTCTATTGATATTTACATCAAACTGTTATGTTTTTTTATTGAAACATTGCAGAAGTCCGGGGTAAAGGCTTATGTTCCATAAAAACAATGTGTCACAGGGGTCATCAATACATAAATACTTCATCAACCTGAAATAGTGTAATGTATGTTAGTGACGTTAGGTGAAAAATATGTATTGTCGTTTCAGTATTCACCTTACTAAAATTAGGATGGGAAATGAACGTACCTACAGACATGGCAACACAGACAGAAAAACAGTTATTGTTTGTTTTGCGAATAATTATTTTGAAAACTTAGTTTGTAACTCAAATATAGCAAGCAGATTAGTGTAATAACTTGTGAAAAATTATTTTTTATCATCAACCTTTTTTTTGTCAATAGTTGGATTTTATTGCACAAATCGAAATTTTTATTACTTTACGCGGGAGCACAGTTCGCATCGACGCACAGATTACGTATGATGTAATGTGTTGGCAAGTACCTTAGAATTCAGGTACTCGGATTGGCTCGTTTCGTCGGCCTGAACACGAAATCTGGACGTATAAGTCATCTTTGGTTATACTTCTATACATTTTGTCCCCGAGATCGCGAGACCCGAGTAATCAAAACTTTGTCGTAATAGGCTTCCAGTAGACCAACGAAGTAACTTAACAAATCTAGGAACAAAATTTCTAACAAAACAATAGTTTTCATAATTAGATCTATACTTAAATGAAACCGTCTCGAAGGTGTGACCTGTTTAATGAAAAATGAATCATTAAAATCAGTTAAAATTCGGCGAAGAAGAAAAAAATACATTCGAATCGATAACCTCCTTATTTATTGAAGTCGGCTTAAGTAGGTTTAAAAATAGAGTAACCTAAAAGTGAATTGATTAATGATTCAATAAGTTAATTCTAATTTAGTAGTTCGACCTTAAATAGACGTACCTATATAGTGGTACAAATTTTACTAACTTTGGACCAAACTCGCAAAAAAAAACATAAATTTTCGTTACTATTTAAGGTAAAAATACGGTAGATTATAATGTATGTAACCTATGCAGTCACTTTGTTGTCCATCTGTCTGTCTGTCGGTCAAGACCCTTCATCTCAAAAACGCGTGACGGTATCGAATAATTTAAATTTAATAATTTATTCATGAAAATAATATAAAATACTAAGGGTTACGGTTCTTTGAAGCTGCAAAAAAACCAACCTCAATAAAAAATTAGCTTATTAATTTTTGTCGCATATTGTGACACATATAAATCAAAACCTAAGGGGTACTTTCCGGTGACCTACAATTATGAAAGTAAGAAACAAAATGATACGTGACATATATAGGGAAAATCCAAAACCTGATCATAAACCTCTGAGACTTGATCTCATAATGAAAGAACTATCTACATACATATAATAAGTTTGTACGGTTTGCGAGCCAGACTCGGACTTGGTTTTTTTTGCATAATTTGTTGCCTGTATTAAAAAGCTACATGGAAGTAAAATTAACCTTATTAGAAAAATATAACACAATAAAACCAAGGAAGCAGAAAAATATATTCAAAATTACCAATATTTTTCAGTTTAAGTCTTGTAACTGATTACTGCGAAAGAACTTTTACTACCTTTCATGTTAAACAAAACCGCATGTCTACGTAGTGGTTAAAGGCAGAATTCGAAATGAGGTTAAATTATAATATCTTTTTTCTAAATTTGTATTATTTTAAAATAATAATAAAATAGATTAATTAAAAGTAACATATGGAATTCCCCAAATTTAAGACCTTAGAGTAAACCTCTAAAATAGAAAATTAAAAACTAGTTAAAATCTATTCTGGATTTATTGGACTGTAAATCAATATTTACCCTTTTCTTAAGAATAAAACTTTAAACTGCACGAATCTCCTATGTAATATTTTAAAGAGTCAACTAACCTTGGCCATGACTACTTTAAACTTGACTCTTGAAACACAACCGGTTCCAAACGACGCTGTATTCAAACTAATTCGTTTCATGCTCTAGGTTGCTATTTATTTACCAACGACACACATCTTACATGTTGTTGGTAAAGTCGGAAATACGTTCTTGCTTTAACTTTCTAGATCTAGGTAATTCAATTAGTTAATTCTAATTTAGTGGTTCGACCTAATACGAATAATGTGGTACAAATTAAACTTACAATCGATCGAACTCGCGAAGCTGAGTGATATCAGGCTATTACACTTTAACTTGCTCCATAGATATGTGGTTTTGTTATTCGTCCAAAAGTATCACTGGTTGATGTTTTACCAATAAAAAGTAATATTATTTTTATTGAGGTACACAAGTCTTAGTTTTGGGTTTTGAGAAAAAAAAACAATAAAACCATTTCCTACTGTTATCATTAAATTTTTCATTACGTCATAATATATTTTCAAGGATAAATAATTAAGAGATTGATGGGACTATTAGTATTACGATAACCGAACACTGTCTAGGTAAACCAATAAATATGTCATTATGAAAACCGTTAAAAAACTTACCAAACATGCTCAAACTACCAAGTAAACTTAAATAAGCACAAAATATTACTCATTTTAGCATTATTTCAGTAATCAAGGCTAAGGAACTATATTATACAGCTGAGTTTGATGTTTTATTAAAATTTATTGAATTGTGCGAATTAGGATACATCATTGAGGTATGGATTTTATCGGTTCATACGTTTTTTTAATTAATAGGAGTTTTCATAAAATGTTTTTTTTGTTTTTTGTCGGTTTTGGCATTTGCGATATACTTATTAATATAATATTATCGTTATATTCACTGAACTATAATACCTAGGGGAGAGTTGGGTAATACCATGCCCTTAAGGGAATTATACTATAACTAAGGGATTCCCGATTCGACTCTTGTGTTGTGCGGTCGTGTTTTCGAGCGTCAAGTGCTCTTAGTGTGCTCCGTGCAGTGGTGACTCAGCTGGTGCGCATTCCTGTGTGGTGTTTTGCCTCAGCGCTGACGACCTCGAATTGTTGTTTGGTTTATTGCCCGCAATTCCTGGAAAATCGGCCTGAGTGTTGAAGCGCTGCTCGGCAGTGTGTATTGGCTGGGAAATTGCTTCTCGGCCCGCGCTGAGTGTGTTTGTGCGTTCTTCAACGCGCCCATAACCGAGTGTTTATCGAAGCGATACTGTGCGTTTTTGTGCGTGAGTGTGTGTTCTCGTAGTCGCGGAACTACTACGCATAGCGGTGACCCTCGCTTGCCTCTTTGACTGTTACCGGTTCGCCCGGTCTGAGTCCGGCTTTGTGTTAAATCGCTAGCGTAGTATTTCCGCTTCAGCGGTTCGCCGCTCCGTGCATTCTCGCGTTTTAAGTGTCGATTGCGTTTTAGTTTGTAGAAATCCAGTTCCGAGTGCTCAAGGGCTGGTGGGTGAGATCGTATAGCTCTTTTCAGAGTTGCGGTCTACCTAAAAGTTTCTCGTTCATAAACGTCTCGTTGCTGGGGGGAAACCTAACGGTGACAACGTAACCCCGGCCGTAGGAGTAGGAGTTAGGTACACACCAGGCAATCCGTAGCACTGCGGGGCGCCTGGCCACATTTAGGTATTCTTGCTCCTCGCCAGCAATGGTGGGGAGTCACTAGGCACACAAAAAAATCTACACCTCGGTCACTCCCGCGATGGCCGAGCAACTCATCGGCTTGTCCCCGGACCAGCTAGGGGCAATCGTGCAAAATCTTGTTCGCGATCGCCCAGAGCTGGCCCACGCCATCTTCACGGCGTTGGGGCCTGCCCTCACTGCGTCCAGCACAATCGCGCCCTCCCCGTCCGTCTCATCGCGTTCGACTCCGCGCTCTCGCTCGCGCAATCGTTCGCGCTCTCTCTCCCGCGAACCCCGCAATCGCGACCCGCGTCTCGCTCGCCGCGCTCTTCGGGCCCCTGCGCCCATTCGCCCTCCCACTCCGGTAGCCGATGAGACCCCTTCTCGGTCTCTCGCTACCCCGCCCCCCGCAACCTCCGAAACCGCACCCCGGTCTCCAGCAGCCGTAATGTCCGCTGAGTCGGCGTTGTCTGAGGACGACGAAGGCTTCAAAGTGGTTGGCCTGGGAACCAAAAAGGGTAAAAAGCGGAAAAAGTCCGCCAAGTCTAAAAAGGCTTCGGCGGCATCCGCTCTGGAGTCTTCTACTCCTCCTCCCTCCGACTCTGAGGCTAAACGCCTCAAAGCGCCTAGCGCTTCCGCGTCCCCGTCCCCGTCCACCTCGGCGGCCAGCCCTGAGCTAGCCGCCATGGACACAACGCCCCCCGCCGCCACCTCTTCGCAGTCCGACTGTCCCACTTCGGGACGGAAGGAAAAATCTCCGCCGCCCATCGTCATCAAAGACAAAGGGGCCTGGCCGAACATTGCTAACGCTATGAAGGCCAAGCGTATCAATTATACGCACGCCCGCAATGATGCCGAGCGCGGCATCAAAGTGCAGGTCCCGACACCGTCAGATTTCCGAAATCTGACGGCCTTCCTCACGGCTCAAAAATATGAGTACCACACGTACTCATTGGCCGAGGAACGCGTTTTAAGGGCAGTCGTAAGGGGAGTCCCTAGGGAATTCTCCACCAAGACTGTCCAGGACGACTTAATCGTCCAAGGCCTCCCCGTACGGGAAGTACATCGCATGTACAATGGCCGAAATAAGTCCGAGTGCTACGACATGGTGCTCGTTGTACTAGACCTAACAAAAGAAGGCAAAGCCATCTTTAACATTAAAGATGTTTGCAGCCTCAAAGGCATCAGGGTCGAGACTCCGCACAAGCGGTCGAACCCGAGTCAATGCCACCGATGCCAGCTATATGGCCACGCGCAGCGCAACTGCAGACGCAGACCGCGCTGCGTCAAATGTTTACGCGATCACGCCACTCCGGACTGTGATCGCGATCGCTCAAACGCATCCGACCCGGTCGCTTGCGTACTCTGTGGGAGTGAAGGCCACCCAGCGAATTACCGCGGGTGCCCCAAAGCTCCCAAACAGAGCTCGCGTAAACCCAAACAGGGTAAATCGCGCCCCTCCGCCCCCCGCCAACAGGCTCCGCTCGTGCCTGCTCCCCTCCCTACTGTCAACGCCTGGAGCCGTCCTCCAGCGCTAGTTGTCGCGTCCCAATCTAAGGAGACAGACAAACTTTTGTCTGCTCTCCCCGGGCCCGTCTCTGTCACGGGTATTTCCTACCCCGCCCCTCTGATGTCCCGGGACATTCCGCGTCCAGCGCAAATGAGCAGTGCTCCCGCACCTCTAGCGCAAACGCGCCTTGCCCCCCCGCGCCCCTCCCTCGCGCTGCCCCGCAACGCCGCTCAGACGGCCGAGCAGGAGCATTTCGATATTCTCTCCAAAATTTCTTGGGTTTGCGACCCTGCCTATTTCGAGATCGTGTACGCCGAATACGTACAGATCACTCATTCCCATCAAATGCTCAGCTTCATGGCTAAGCATCGCGACTTCTTCGCCGTCCTCCGCAGGATAACTCCAAAACCTTAAAACCAAAATGGATTGCACAACCGCGCGCGAAAAACCCCGGTCCGTCTCCATAGGCTATTTTAACGCCAACGGTCTCCGCAACCAAAGAGAGGAATTATCGCAATTCCTCTCGTCCCAAAAACCGGACGTCTTCCTCATCCAGGAAACGTTCCTAAAGCCCGCTTTCCGTACCCCTTCGATCGCGAACTATCGCACCGTCCGTAATGATAGAACTTCCTCCAATCTCGGAGGCACTCTCATCTATTACAGGCGCTCCCTGCATTGCTCCCCTATCGATCCTCCACCGCTTACGAATTTAGAAGCATCCGTCTGCCGCCTAGCGATGACCGGCCATCAGCCGATCATCATTGCATCGGTTTATCTCTCTCCCCTAAAAGACTTGCTCGAGAGCGACCTTCAGTCGCTCTTAAGTTTAGGCGACGCCGTCATTCTTGCCGGCGACCTAAATTGCAAGCATCGCCGCTGGAACTCTTCTGTAACTTCACAAAGAGGCAGACTCCTCGACGATTTAGTTGACAGACTAAACTTTGACATCATCGCTCCCATGACGCCCACTTACTTTCCCCACAATACTCGGAATAACCCCGACGTACTCGACATAGCACTTCTAAAGAACGTAAGGCTAAGCTTTCGCTCTATAGAGGTGCTTGACGAACTTGACTCGGACCACCGCCCTGTCGTCCTCCGATTAGGTTTCCCTTCGGACTCTCCTCCCGACACTAGAACCGTGACGGACTGGGATAAATTTGGGCAATCGCTCGAAAATCCCAGCTCGCCACATCTAGACCGCGTTCCAAACGTAATCTCTTCCGCGACCGATCTAAACGTAGCTATCGACTCTCTCACTAGCCACCTGACCGCCACCGTTGGCGAGTGCTCACGACAAGTGCCGGTTGGTGATTATCACCACCTAATCCTGCCTCAGCACATCAGGTCGCTAATGACTGAGCGTAACGCGGCCCGCCGCGCTCGCGATCGCGCTCCCACTATCGATAATAAAGCTCGCTTCAACGACTTACACCGCCGTGTAAGAACCGCTGTAGCTGAGCTCCGCGCCCAACGTTTCGGCGATCTTATGGAGAACATTTCTCCCTCTCACCAAGCTTATTGGCACTTAGCCAGAGCTCTAAAAACCGAAACCGCGAACTCTCTCCCTCCGTTAACTCGTCCCAACAACAGCGTTCCCGCGTTCAACGACGACGAAAAAGCGGATTGCCTAGCGTCTAGCCTCCAAGCCCAATGTGCCTTAAGCACACAGCCCTTTGATCCCGACCACGTGCGCGAGGTAGACGGCGAAGTGGAGCGCAGAACTTCTCTGCCTCCACAAGACCCCCTGCCCCCTGTCACTGTCGACGAAGTCGTACAGGTCATCAAAGACCTACGCCCCCGTAAGGCCCCCGGTGCTGACGGTATCTCTAACGATATCCTAAAGCGCCTCACTCTTCCCCTTATCTGCCTCCTAGTAGCGATCTTTAACGCTGCTATGGAACATTGCATCTTTCCCTCTCAATGGAAAGATGCAATTGTTATAGGCATCCATAAGCCAGGTAAAGCTCGTACCGAGCCGTCCTCCTATCGCCCCATAAGTTTACTAAAGGCCCTTGGTAAACTCTATGAACGCCTCCTCCTTGCTCGCCTACGGAACGCTATAGTTTCCAGAGGCATTTTAATAGATGAGCAGTTCGGCTTTCGTGCCAAACACTCATGCGTCCATCAAGTCCTCCGCATAACGGAACATATTCTTACAGGCTTTCAGCCAGCGTTAGGTAAGACCCGTCACACGGGCGCTGTCTTCTTCGATGTAGCGAAAGCTTTCGACAAAGTCTGGCACAACGGTTTAATTTTTAAACTGTACAACTTTCAGTTGCCGGATCGTCTCGTGCTCATCATACGAGACTATTTGTCGAATCGTAGCTTTCGCTACAAAGTCGAAGGCACTCTCTCTTCCCCCCGTCCCATAGAAGCAGGAGTCCCGCAAGGGTCCGTGCTCGCCCCCATCTTGTACCTTCTGTACACTAACGATATCCCTAAAACGATAGGTACCCAACTAGCCCTCTTTGCGGACGATACCGCTATCTATACCACAGATAGGCAAGTGAGTCGAATCACTGAGAGACTCCAACCCGCTATCACCGCCCTAGGCGAGTGGTTTCGGAAATGGAGAATCGAGGTGAATCCCGACAAAAGCTCTGCCGTTCTTTTTACCCTAGGCCGCCTTCCGCGGCCTTCTCCCCTTTCTCTTTTCGGTCGTGCCATTCCCTGGCAAAATAAGACCAAATATCTCGGTGTGACCATGGATAGTCGTTTGAACTTCCAAGCTCACACCAAAATAGTCAGGGACCGAGCCGCTTTTGTCCTTGGTCGTCTCTATCCCATGATAGGCAAGTATAGTAAGATGTCGCTTAGGAATAAGCTAAATCTTTACACAACTTGTATCCGCCCCATACTAGCTTATGCTAGCGTAGCCTATGCGCTGTCCAAGCGCAATCTCCACAAACTCCAGACCCTCCAAAACCGCTTTCTCAGAGCGGCCTCTGGAGCCTCTTGGTACGTTCGCAATGCGGACCTACACAGAGACTTCGAACTTCCCACGATTCCCCAATATTTTAAAGACTTGGCAGTCCGCTTTTTCGAGCGTACGCAAAATCACCCGAATCGATTAATTGTGCAATCCACAACGTATCGTCCCCCCGATCGACCCGGTCATGGTCGTAGAACTATCGTTAGGCGGCCTCGGCACGTACTAACGTCCCCAGATGACGATCTCGCTGTCCGGATAGCGAGATTAGTCTCTACGACCTCCCCAAATAGGGCCTCCCTCCAAACACGACGCCGACGTCCCCGGGTTCGTCGGCGCCCACAAGGATACACTAGGTATCAAAGAGTGCCGGGGCGCTTCTCGCCCCCACTCAATCGCAACCGCACCCGCGTAACGGGGAACTCCCCTCCTGGCGGTGACTCACCTTCGGGTTCGAGACTCACGCCGGTCGAAGGGACGCCCCCGAGAGCGACAACCCAAGCCGAGGCTTCCCCCGCGGGAAGCCCTTGAGCGTTGGGCGCTATATGGGCTGAGGCTCCTTCAGAGTCTCGCCCCAAAAGTCCGGTGAAGCAGTAATGGCTGCAACAGCCAACTGCATTGTCAGCTCAGAAAAAAAAAAAAAAAAAAAAAAAAAAAAAATATAACTAAGCTCAGGTTAGGTTGAAATATAATAAAAGGAGAAGCATTTATCTGACTGACAAACAAAAACAATAATACTAATTCTAGCGAATAATAAAAAAATGGAAAATCGCAGTATTTATCAAACTGGTCTAATAAAACCGCGCCATAAATGTCAATGAAATCATCACACAATGTGTCAGTCAGAGAGTTGAAGCTTGGAGACCGAATTGGAAATACGTACAGACTCCAGCTTTCACAAAATGTTTAGTATTAGCCTAAATGATTGACAAGTTGACATTGACAAGACAAATATTATGATACTAGCTGCTGCCCGCGACGTCGTCTGCGTAAACGCTGTACTATAACATCACTTTTTGTGAACTATAGCCATAGCTCGACCTAATTCGGCGCCAACGCTATCTAGTTAGCAAATAGGAAACATTTTTATATGGTGAAAAATTATAACACATCTAAGTTATGACTTTACTCGATTTTTTAACATAAAATAAATGGCTATGTGTGAGTAGAATAATTAATAATTAAGAAGCAAGTCAAATATGCGTCGTAAGATTACACGTGGTTAAAGAATGCGTTGAAGAAATAATAGTGGCAGGTGAACAACGGTAATTCGGCTCGAAAACTGCAAATCGATGTAGAGTTTAGCCGTTTGGCACACAGGTACTTTAGGTCAAAACAATCATTTTGAGCCGCAGTTCCTCAAAATATATCCCTTATTTATGGTGTCATAAATTTTTTGTATGGGATTTAAAAAATTTTTTTTCAGAAACCCATCGTGTGGGGTATCAAATCAAAGGGCTTGGTGAGCCGGTTTTTTTTTGCGTACACCTACGGCTATAAAGGTTCGTTGCTCGTTCCCCGTAGGGGATAGCGTGATAATATGTAGCCTATATGTTGACCCGACTTCTTAATAATATTCGTGCCAAATTTGAATTAAATTCATGTAGTACTTTTTGAGTTTATCCCGAACATATATACAGACAAAAAGACAAAGAGACAAAAGTTCTAAAAACTATATTTTTGGCTTCGGTATCGATTGTAGATCTCACCCCAAGTATTCTTTTAAAACAAATATTCAATGTACAGTTTTGAATTTCCTACCATTTTATTATATGTATAGATTACCTAGTACTTTTACTTAGGTATAAATACTTACACTTATAAGTCTAATAAACTAACATATTCTTTTAGAAATTTATAATAATCACTACCATATTATATAGCTGATCAGCCCTACGCGCGGTATTATCAAACAAGATTATTTTATTTTGTAACCTCAAAAACAGAAACCAACTCAAAGGATTAATTCTAAGTTATTCTACACATAAGTTTTACATTATTTTTACCCTATAAATGAGTATAATTTATAACTTGGTGTTG
The DNA here is from genome assembly GCA_946406115.1 of Apoda limacodes. Classification (NCBI taxonomy): domain Eukaryota; kingdom Metazoa; phylum Arthropoda; class Insecta; order Lepidoptera; family Limacodidae; genus Apoda; species Apoda limacodes. Next base: position 50,096,287 of record OX291540.1, read on the forward strand.
AAATATTCATTGACTCACCTCTTATTAAAATCACCCAAAAAATATATCGATCGCGCGGAAAACCTGCAAGCTCGCGGCCTTGCACTCTGGATACTCGGTGGCAGCTGGCGGTGCTCGAGCGGGGTAGGGGGTGCATAAAGTTATGATTTTACTTATATTGCAGGCGCATATTGTTGATTGTTTCAAAGAAACCGAGGGGTGCGGAATTATCAACCGCGCGGTATTTCCCAACTCTCCTCTATAACTTCCATGTTTTGCAAGCACTTTGGGTATTTGTGACAAATAATGCAACAATTTTTTAAGTTAAACTAGTTACTTCCTTGGCGTATTATAATTAAATTAGTAAAACTTAAACATGGATTTTGAAGCTTATTAAGTTAGTAGTTATTAAATTATTAAGTAAGTCTATTTGTCGCTTTAATCGTTTTTGGAAATCTTGTTATTTCTCACGGCAAGTTTAAAAAAACCGGCCAAGTGCGAGTCGGACGGTTCCGTATCTATAAAAACAAATCACGTTTGTTGTATGGGAAATATAAATATTTGTTTGATTTAAATTTGATTATTTGTTTTTAAAGTGAATATATAACTAAATATTCTGTGTATAATATAAACGTCTACCTATTGCCGTTAATAATATCGAGCAAAAAATCACGTTTGTTGTATGGAAGCTCCCTTAAATATTTATTTTTTACTGTATTTTAGTATGTGTTACTATAGCGGCAACAGAAATACATTATTTGTGAAAATTTCAACTGTCTAACTATCACGGTTCATTAGATGTAGCCTTGTGACGGTCGGATAGACGGACAGACAGCGAAGTCTTAGTAATAGGGTTCCGTTTTACCCTTTGGGTACGAAACCCTAAAAAGAGATGTTTTAGGGGTATTAAGAAAAACATATATATAGTGATTTTTTGAGAGTTACGTTTGAAGGCGTAACCACAGAAATTAATTTTATTTTGTCAGTTAGTTTCCGAGGTTTACACGAACCTTTTCTCGGATAATAGCTGTTAAAGATAATAGCTGTATATCTATAAATCTATCTTAGCGTTAGCTTACTCGTTGCTTGTACTACGCGAGAATAATGTATTGTATGTATGTATGTGTAGCAATCGCATAATTCTCCACCCATATACCAACTCACATGCGCGGATCTATGGTTGGGGTGGAGGCGACCCAAAGAGGTTAAAAGTAAATTTTTCTAACAAGCCAGCACATGTACGACACTCATTTTCTACGCTCGCTTTTTATGCCATGTAAGGCTAGCTTAGCCGTTACAATTCGCAAATGCCACTTAATAAGTAATAGTTCTATAACACAAGGCTCGCGCTCCTGCGTCTCGGGTTACTTAGGCCAGTCGCAAATTGCGAGAAATGCCCAATAGAAAAATTCTCGCTACGCCGCACGCTGGTCCAGTCGGCGATTCGGCGGCGTCCAGTTATGTCTTACCGCGCCGCCACGACACACGTCTCTGTTTTCCTACGCACGCACAACAGAATGGATGACGACACGTTATTGTTAGTGGCACTAATGTTTATAAATGTGTTATAAATGTAAATAAATATTTTAAGCAGGGCTTGTGTTGTGGATACCAAACAATTATATATAAATATATATATATAACGAAACGTTGTTCCGCTGCCGTCCCTCTGTAACCCGGCGTAAGTTGGTTTTTACCTAAAGTGCCCGAGTCCGGCTCGCACTTAACAGATCGAGACAAAAATAATCCTATCTTTTAAGTTGGATCAAATAACAGATAGTTACGAAATTTGATCAAAATCGGTCCAGTAGTTTAGGAGTCCATCGCGGACAAACAACGTGACACGTAATTTTATATATATATACTAGCGGTCCCGGCGAACGTTGTTCCGCTGCCGTCCCTCTGTAACCCGGCGAATGTTGGTTTTTATCTAAAGTGCCTGAGTCCGGCTCGCACTTAACAGATCGAGATAAAAACTATCCTATCTTTTAAGTTGAATCAACTAATAGACAGTAACGAAGTTTTATCAAAATCGGTTCAGTAGTTTAAGAGTCCATCGCGGACAAACAACGTGACAAGTAATTTTTATATATATATAGATATATATATATATATATATATATATATATATATATATATATATATATATATATATATACAGTTTTTTAAATACATCCAAATATGTATATTATACAATTTTCATTATTGTGATTTCAAATGCATGGATATTTTTCTATTTGGACTATTAGGTCTTGTATTTCGCTCATCTTGCACTATGAAATACGTGTACAGCGTAAGGCGACGTCCTTTTTTTCTTACCCTTTGAGGGGACTAGTTCAAAATGTATGCACAGAGTGCCTTCCGACACTCGCTAGAATTTTTCTATCGAAAATTTCTAGTAATATGCGCCCGGCCTTAATGTACTACTTTTTAGTATTTTTTTCCTTAAGCACCCTTAAAAATTTAAGGTTACTACGGACTACTTATTTATTTTTAGTGTTCCGTAACCAAAGGGTGCCATCAGAGCTTACGGATCCCTATATTACTAAGCCTACGCTGTCTGACTGACCGTCTGACACTGAACTTTATCTTTTAGACCGAAGTAGGTAGACGCCTGGAATTTTTACAGAATGTATGTTATAATATAAATTTAACAAATAACTAAAAGTTCAAAACAAATTTATGAATGGGGGCACGTACATATACCCATACAATAAAAACATTTTCGTTGTTTTTGCGCTATTGTAAAAAAAGTATAATACATAAAACCTTCAAACTTGCACTAATTATAGTGTGAGCTCTAAAGTATATCCACAAATAAAAAAACACCGGCCAAGTGTAAGACATTACCTAGCATCTTAAATTACCGTATGAGAAAAGTATAGAAACAGTTACAGATTTATCTTGGTGGCGTTCGTTGGGAAAGGACTATGTCTAATCTGTATTCGATACTGGACTGCTGGAGGCTCCCTGTTTCAGCCATTGTACGCTCCACTGCAGGGACAAGGGCCGCTTTCCTTGGAGCAGTAGGCTTAGGCCATAGTCCACCGCACTGGCACATTGCGAATTGGCGGACGTATCTGCAGATAATGGCAAGACAACTCGACGACCCAATTGTTAGACTTTTTAAGCCGCCATAAGTTATAGTTACGTTGTTACGTTGCGAAGTTACAGACTTTGATGGGTATGTTTATTTAGCGAGACGTAGCGACAAGAGTTTGTGCAGATAATATTTTATAAAAAAAACAACACTACTATAATACTATTATTTGTGTTTCATTCATAAAATAAATCTTGAGACTATAGCGCTAAGCGAAAAGAAATAAAATGACAGTACGTAAAATGCAGCAAACTGTTCTGACCCAGTGAACAAAAGACAAAACTGCAGCCGCCATATTAAAATGGTGTAAACTTACACGACACTAGCGATTATCGGCTCGGTAAAGTTTGTTGCACTTGACCTATAGGTTTACGTTATTCCTTTTTTTTTTTTTTTATAGTAGGTAGGTTTTAATTAAACGTTTTACTTTAAGCGCCACAAATAAATAACTGTGACATACGGATATACGATCATGGCGATACTGGATGACAATAGTTTCTTGTTCGATTACAGAACGCTAAAAATATTATAATGAGGAATATCAAGCAAGTTTTTGGTTAGTGATACTGATAATGATTATGCAATGAAATATTAGGTGTATGAAAAAGATAATGTATGGATGTGTATAATCACTTATATAAAATAGATAAAGAATGACAAACAATTATTAGTGATGGATATTTATTTTTATTTTTATTATCTAGACAAACTCTTATCCCAGTAAACATAGTTACCTATATAGGTATAATATATAATCAAACCAGTAAAGTACCTACCTACTTTCCTTGTGTGAAAAGTGGGTAGAGTGGGGTACTATCGTTAACTATTTATTATTTACAAAAACATGTTTTATTTTAGATTGCACTGTACTGGTAATTGTTATCATACCAAATTGTTTGCTTTGGCCACTTCACGTAACTATTTATTTGTTCTCGTGCTAAGCCTTCTGTTATCGGTTCGACGAATGTTGTATTATGGCCTCCCCAGTGCCAGATAGGTACCTATAGGTCCTATAACTTGCTAACTATTTACGCAACGTCGTTAATTTTGGTTCTTTTTCGAATTTACTTATTACGGATTTTACCGCGTTAAGAAACACCTATAGGATAGTTTGCCATAGCTTGAGCTTGGGTATTTAGGAAGCCAATAGGTAGTCAACTTCGTAGGGTAAATTTGTCTGTTCATCTACCACCTTCACTTTTCGGCATTAACTATATTTTTATGTTGTGCAAAGCAAATTTCAAATATGGGCGTCTACAGAAATATGTAACCAGTTAAAAGCTATTTTTAGAATGTATTTATAGAATGTGTTTTATCTTTGAAACAGTAAAAAACCTTCAAAAAATAGCTGATAACTGGTTACATATACACATTTTTGAAAATCGTTTTGCAGAAAGAGGAAAATAAAAATATCAATTGGAAGCGTTAGTGCAAGTCACGAACTCTCTACACTTAGCGCCATCTTTGAAAACATCATAAAAATTTAGAGCATTATGCCCGTGCATTAGCTTAGTGCTTTAAGACATACTACTTGACAATAGATGGCGCTTTAAAATCTTTAAATTTTGTTTACTGAACACAAGATGTCACTAGTAGTTTCAATATTTAATAAACTGTCAGATTTTATCAGAGAAATTGCATTATTATTGCAAGATTCATATCACTGCACTTAGCAAAACGGTACGCTGAAGCAAATTAGAGTAGTTGAGACGTATCATTAACTATGATGTACGATCTTTATTAGTGTTTTTACACTGTTCTCGCTACTGTATGATATTTATCATTAACTAGATGGCTTTTTACGTTTAATCACGTTTATTAATTAATACAGACTAGTTTTTACTGTAGTAATCGACGAAGTATAATTATTAATAATTCATAAAGAACCTAAACGGATAATAATACTGATATAAAAGCAAGTACCTACTATTATTTCTATTTATTCTGTTGAATAAAGCAAGTTACTTATAATAGGTACCTAGTTAGTCCATAAGCATGTATTTGTTTTCTGTTATTTAATAGTTAGAATAGATATAGATTGTTCGTAAATGTAGTTAACTTATTATTTCAGACCAGGGACCTTATTGGGAACAGTCTAGAGCTATTCAGACTCTGGAATTTGAAAGAGAAATGTATGTAGGGGAGACCGGGTACAAAAGTAACGGCGGGTCGAAAGTAACAAACGCTCTGTCTATTCGTCTAATGGTGTAACCACTGCCCGCGGCCATTGAGGGTTAGTTTGTAACACTTTCCATGCCTGAGATTGACTTTCACGGGTTTGTGTGTTGTATTAAAATACGAAATGTGTTTTACGTCCTGAATGTACGTTTTTTACTTTTATTAACTTAGTGTTTACGTAGGGTTGAGATGTGTATATCTTTGTGGCTATATTGTTTACGTAGGGTTGAGATGTGTATATCTTTGTGGCTATATTGTTTACGTAGGGTTGAGATGTGTATATCTTTGTGGCTATATTGTTTTTGATTCTCCTCTCCATTAGTTTGCTGTTATATGATAATAATTGTTTTATGAAAAGCACATTAAGTTTTTAGGTTATTACGTGATTATTTGCAAATAATGTTTTGGTATGAAAGTAACACTTACATAACTTGTTAGTTTTCTTAGAATAAGATAAATAAAGAATTGCGATGCTATTCGTAAAGTCTATAAAAAAGTCACCAATGGCAATTTTAATAAAAAAAATGTTATAGCACCATACCAGTAAGAAAACTGAATTTTAGCGATATCATATTAGGTATATTTATTAAACTATTTGCTGTTAGTAGTTGTACTGGTCCTTACAATAGAAACTTTTGATGGTTATCGCAACTTGCATAAGCTTCTCTCAACTTTCAACAAAATCGTCACAGCTAATTGATCATAAAGGCCCAAATCACAATGGCCCAATAACCCAACTAGTTAGAGCGGCAGGAATATCCTGGGTGCAAGAAACTCAGGATACGTCAAGATATGGGCAAGGGTAGGGCTACGTTTAACAGTGGAAGTCTACAAGCTGAGATGATGGTTAAGCGAAGAATGGATGTGAGAAATGTCTTGTTGTAATATTGTTTTCTTTTTAGGGTTCCGAACCTCAATAGGAAAAAAACGGAACCCTTATAGGATCACTTTGTTGTCCGTCTGTCAAGACCCTTTTTCTCAGAAACGCGTGGAGGTTTCAAGCTAAAGTTTATATCAAAAACTCAAGTCTATTGTCCCTTGGAGCTGTGAAAAAATCAAACTTCTAAGCCTAAATCAAAAGATACAGCAGTTTATGCCGCAAATTTTCGAAACTCGCAAAGGGAATAAAAACCTACAGGGTACTTCCCGTAAACTCAGAATCTTGAAATTTGGTATGAAGCAACGTCTTATAGTACAGATAAAGGAAAAAATGCGAAAACCGTAAATTTTTAAAGATACAGCCGTTTTTGCCGCAAATTTTCAAAACTCGCAATAGAATCAAAACCTACAGGGTACTTCCCGTGAACTCGGAATCTTGAAATTTGGTACGAAGCAACGTCTTATAGTAAAACGAAAGGAAAAATTGCGAAAACTGTAAATTTTTTAAATAAAATATTTTTTAACAATATACATATAATAAGTTTGCACGGAACCCTCGGTGAGCGAGCCAGACTTGCACTTGGCCGGATTTATTTGTTATGTGTGAGAAAAAATATTATTTTGTGCTTTTTACAATTTAATAAAAACAAACAATTTGTTATCTTTATCTCAAAATTAGTTTTATTGCTTATCTACCAAATGCGCAGTATATGTTACAATGTTACTTTTGACCCGTGGCGTGCTACTTTCGACCTGACTCTGAGGACGAAAGTAACAAATGACTTAGCATTTTTAAAGTTCTGTAGCTCTTTAAAAACAAATAATATCATAGTTAAGAATATCTGCTTTTGTAAAGCATAGACGAAAATTATATGTGACTTTGTAAATTTAACCGTATGGATATGAGACTAACCGAAATCAAACGAAATGTGTATAGTGTTACTATTGTATGCGGTCTCCCCTAAGTACATTTACGGGTATCAAGAGGTGAGTCTGCCTCCCATACAGTTTTGTCTCGAATTACAGAGTTTGAATAGCTTGAGACTGTTCCCAATAAGGTCCCTGAATCAATACTTAATTACATTTCAGTCGGACCATTTGAGTTCTTTCAAAATTCCTTGCGGAAAAAAAAATGTAATTTAGGTATAATGTATGTCAAACTATGGTTATTTGAGGCTGGTGTCCCGTAAGTGTCGATCAGTGCAGTCTTCGACGCCGTTTCTGCTGTTTATAAATGATAAGTTCTCTATCTACAACATACATTGCTATGCGGATGACAATACCAAAGACATGTTATACGTTATAAACATCTCTCTGGAAGGTCAGGTAGCCGTACTATTACGTGTCTTGTTTATTTTTTGTTATTTCTATAAGGTTTTGAGGAGTGACTTTGCCTTCCTGCATGTGTTTTTCCTGAATTGGTTGCGTTCTGATGAACTGTTTGCTACAATGCTACTTTTTACCATTGCACCGCTAGCTATCGATGAGATTTCATCCTTATATCTTAAAACCTAAGCCTAGATGGTCAAACATGCAAAGTGCGGTTTCATAAGAACTGCCTAATTGTGGAATGAGCTCTCTGCTAAGATAACTTTATAAGGCAAAGATGGACGATTTATCGATCGTGCACACTAGGTTCGTAGCACAGTCTGCGCAAGATATTCATATCACCTTTTATTATTTGGAAGCCAATTGTGGCTTCATTGCGGTGTTTTTCTAGTGCCTTTTTCTACATGTCATGAGGTTACTGGGAACATACTCGAGTACGCCTGACGCTAGAATTTCAGAGAAAAATATATGCAAGCACCTACTTTCGCTGGTTTCAAGAGATAAGACCTTCTTGCATACATTAATCCCTTCGAATTCCAGAGTCTGGCATACTCGAGTCTGTTTCCAATGCTTTTCCCAAGCTCCCATTAGAAATCAGGCAAGAGCGTCAAGCTCACAGAGGAGTTTATTATTAATTAAGCTATGCATTTCATAAAGCATTAATGAAACTTTCGTAATGTCAAACGAATCGGGCAGAGACGTTTTAAAAGGACCACAATTTATTTTTTGAATGATATTATTGCTCTACGTTACGATGTGCGTCCTTCTGAAAGCAAGGTGTTGGTTGGTTAGGATTGTAAATCACAGTAAACGGCGATTTATGAAATACCTCCGGGTTGCTAATGTTATAACAGTCACGGCAGAATTACTGGTAAACGTTACTACAATGTTCGGAAGCATCAGTAGAACTTCACAACGGGTGGTTCCCAAGAAGTACATAGAAAATACGAAAATCATGTCAAGTGGCTATGTAGTGTCTTCCCTAACAATAATGGGAACTCTACACTCGAAGTTGTTTACGAATTGGTAGACCTGTTAAAGCTATCCGGTTAGGTAGGTCTAATTTTGGAAAAGAGGCTGATCGCCGAATCCAGCTCAGTTAAGCAACGTTCAGGAAACTAAGTAGCTACTGTTTTCTCGTCCTCAATATAACAGTGCCGACATAGCTTGACGAATTGCAAAGCTGTAGGAGCAGTCAGTAGAGCTCGCAGCTCGAAAGCTAATTGCCTATTGGGAAAAAGGTTCTCGCGTAGTGCCCAAGTGGTACCAGAAAGGGCAGCGTGGTAGGGCTAGGACCTCAGCCTAATGAACAGATGATCTTGAGTGGGTTGCAGGGAGCCGTTGTTTCCGTGCAGTGGCTCAAGGCCGCATGCTCTGAAGAAAGTAAAGTAAGGCCTGTCTAAATCAGAGGACTTATCTAGGATTAGGTATATAACTAATTATGACGTAATGATTTAAAAAAAATGATACTGGACACAGTCTGGATAGTAGATCTTGGGTCTGATCAATTTGGCCATCCTTGCACAGATCAAAGTTCTTTAAGAAAGAAATGATTAGATTTTAAAGAGTCGATATCCCCAAAGTAGTGCCCCTAGTGATGAAAGCTTCATAGGAAAGGTTAACTGCTTAGCGTCGGGTAGGATCTGAGCTTGTTTGCCACTTTAGTAGTATAAAAAAAGATAGGTATCAGCGTTGTCGGTGTCGTAGTCGTAAGATGTTCACGGCTGAGTGCTTTTTTCATAGATGTCCCATCAACAATCGGTCTTGAACCCGACCATGTCCTACAGTTTGATAACTGTTTGAGTTCAACGAATTTCCTTGTTGAGTAGGAAGGTAGGTATAGGCTAAACCCAATTTGATCTCGGAAATAATCGGAAAAACTTTCAATTATCAAGTTTATCCCAGTCAGTTAATCAAGTCAGTCGAGTTCAAACATCAGCAACTAAAGTTGAAAGTGGTAATTTTAATAAATCAAAGATTGTCGGAGTTCCTTATAAAGGTAGTGAAATATTTCGCCAAAAAAACTTACAAAATATCAGCAATGCTAAAGTGGATATTTATTATCTCTATAAAAAAAGGTAAGTACAAGTATATCGAGACCAATGTTAAAAATAATTATTTGGAAAGTAACAAGTAGTTATATGGTATATAGTAGGCCTACACTAATAATAATTAGTACTTCTTTACAGTCAGTCATTCCTAATTCATTACGTCATGCTTAAATTTTCCTTTGCGTGCGCCGGTAGGATCGGAATGGCAAAAGAAATTCTTCAAAAGAGGGTGTTTTTAATTACTGGCCATTTTTAAACGTATTTTATTTAAAGACGTCCTTGTGCCCCGTTTGAACGGTCAAGTTGTAGTAAGAGGAAGTAAGGAGATTCTTATTAATGGCTAAAATGACTACTAGTGAAACTGACTTTTTAGATAAAGAACCCCTAGGAATGTTTATATCTGAAAATAACTTTTTTTATTTTACTGCTTCATTGTACGTTCTTGTTCATTGCGTTGAGTTTATTTGGTCCTCATGGCTTTAATACATATTGGGTGCTGTTTATCTGGCTACTTGTTAGATCACGAAACTTCATTTTCCGAACAAAATTTTCAGAACAGAAATATATATTTTTTTTCGACTGGCTTACCCTTATCATAATTCCACCCCTCGCCACTGATGTACACCTACTTTTTTCTGATTAACTATAAATTAATAGGAAAGAAACTAAGTCAGAATTTAACAGAAAAAGATTTTACGCGATTTTGTATGATACAGTAAAGCACAAGTTCTAATTCTAAAGTCTAATTATTTCATTGTAAATTTAATAGCATTTATTCAACCAGCTCTTCCATTACATAGAAGTTTGATTCGCAGATCAATATCAAACGGTAGGTACCTGCTTTAGTTAATCAGTGTGGGCTTAGCTCTCTGCTATCCTCTCCTATTAATTACCAATTTATAACAACTATGGGCGACAGTGCCTGCCTAAAAACTTAATCGATGCTCGGCCATTATTGGATTAGGTACGTACTTTGAATAATCCTACTCTGCTCGGCTGTTCGAACGAGGCACGAAGGCACTTAATTGCTTAGAAAAAGGGGAAAAACTCCTCGTAAAACTGAACACCTCTCAAGTAAAACAAACTTAAGAGTGCGCCGTAACATCACGCCGCACTCGAGCGATGGCGGACACTTTATTTTTTAATTAAACTTTTTTTACAAGTCATTCTGTATTTGACTTGAGACGACTCTTAACAAGTTCTTTCTTTTTAAATTTCAGTCTTTGTTTTTTATTTTTTGTACTTTCGCGTCAGTTCGTTTTTCTTATTAATGATTTGAGTATTTTCTAACCACTTAAGTATTGCAAACAAATCTATACCTCCCTAGTGGCGAATTATGTTTATGAGACGAAGTAGTTGGAGGAACGGATTCTTAATTGTATTAAAAGAAAGAAAGAAGAAAAAAAAAAAAAAATCTGCAAACTAAACTTAGATACGTATACACAGCTGGATTTTATTACTTAAGAGGGCAGTGAAGCTGCATATTTTTATACTAAATGCGAGTTTTGATTTTAACGAAAAATTATATAAAATTAAAAATATATGTAAATTAATATTTGTATTAAAACGTTTTAGCTGAACTGCAAATATTTTCTATTCTATGAAATATTTCTTAAAAATTAAAACTTACAACCCTCATTTTCCATAACATCTAATATTTTAAATATATTGTGGTATAAGACTACTTATGCCTATAGGTTTGGGTATGATTTCGGCGTTATTTTCTTAATTTCTCAACCATACATTGATTATTCACACAGTGACTTTTCTGTAAAGGAAAACTTCATACCTAAGTTGACAAAAAAGACGTTAGGTTTCTCAAGTCAGCAGTCAGCATTGGGCACTAACTAACTACCTATGTCCAAAATTGTCCTCAGTAAAAGTTGTCGGTAGAGACAAACATTAAATTTAAAAAGAAACAGAATTAGATTATAATAAACAATACGAATAATAAATCACTATCATATATATATATATATATATATATATATATATATAGTAGGTAGGTTGAGAATAGTAAGTAAGTAAAGTCCTTTTAATATGAGCTATTGAGCTTCTTGCCGGTTCTGTAGAAGAAGTGAACCGGCAGTAAAAAATTAATTACAATTTAAAAATAAAAAAAAATCTTTAAGACCCTTAACTGCACTGCACCTTACAAAAAACTATTGATTTTGCAAGTTTGTACCTTAGGCCAATATTAAGAGATTTACTGTGTTATTTTAAGGCAATAGACTTTTGAAAAGTAAAAAATAACTCCTTAAAGCAGACATACTCATAGAAAATTAAGCTAGGTACGAGTTTCCTTCGATTTGCAATCAAATGCCAAAAATTTACAGTAGATACAAATACTTACGAAAACATTGCAGTAAAGATAGGTACAAATTGTCTACTGAAAATTTCAGCATTCAATGAGCGGAATGGAAGGAAACGGAAGCGAGCACATTTAAAACCTCAAAATGAGTGACCATTTTTATCTTATCAAGATATAAGCACGGCCGGGGGGACACTAACAACTCCATATCGACACAATCGCAGATTTGCATGAATTATTGAGTAGCTATACCTCCGAATACCTAAGTACATTTATTTGTTATAACGACTAGGGCACTACTTATTAAACTAGGTAAATAGTTGTTTAAGTTACAAACAAAAAAACAAATAAATGGTATAGAAATACATACGGGGCAACCAAGAATTTATTTTTATATAGGTAGGTAGGTAGAATTATAAGGAATACTTCATAAGTCATACTTTGTGTAACTTTATCACAAATGATAGGAATAGATACACACTTAAGAATAATAAAAATGTAAAAATCCTAATTCTTGAATAACTTATGCACATACTTATAGGTACCACAACAAAGAAAACAAAGTTTGTGTTGCAGTAATAGTCGATTAACCAGGATTTTCAAAGTGTCTAATATCGTACATAAGTGTACGAAGGTGAGCAGGTGAAAATTAGGCAGCTGCTACTTTCAAAATAGATATTTTTTTTAGAATTTTGCCTTTACAATTTGATTATAAAGTAAATTTAACTTCATCCACACACTTTAGGTGCAAAGTTATTTCTGGACATTACACACAGCGCCATCTGATACCCGACTAAGAAAAGGTTGTAGGTAAAGGTTGGGTGTACCAGACAACATTTATTTTTATATAGCTCTTTGATTATTTTAACTTGTTACACGGAATTGCAAGTATTTCCACAATAATCCACACATTGGTTATGAAATACCTATCTATCTATTGCTGGACTTAGGTATCCATTCCTTCATTGTTATCCATTCCACAACGTCTGTTGGTAAACATAGCTTTACTTATAATTCGCGATCGTTAATCGTAAGTATATATGTAAATGAGCTTAGCTTAAGAATTGAATTGCAAATTGGCTTTGCATCGATAAATTATTATTATTATTATAAAGGTAACTTAATACCTTCTTTATTCTTTGATTTGCCTTTTTGGTCTTAATAAAAGTAACAGTTACAAACTTTTACACTTTATAGCAAAAGGTCATCTCTATGGTGTACCTATATACCTATAGATATATTTGCAATTTGAATGAATAGCATTTAACCAAATTTTAATAGGAAGGTAATTGAATGTTTAAGTTTAGCAGAGTTGTTAAGTTATTCATACCTTATGTAGATATTAAGTTATATACCTATATATATATATTAAGTACCTTCTTGCTTAATTGATTTTATAACTTTTAAACAAAATATTTATCATTATCAGGTAAGTACTATAATTTATTTTTCAATTATCTACCTACAGTATCAACTCACAAACATACATATATCTAACCAGAAGATAGAATATATAGAAGTTTTAGTCGATAGCTCGACGCTCGACTAGTTCCACCCCTCCAAACGGGAGCTTAATTCATGAGCCGTGATTCACAAACGGTGAGTGTTTATTAAAAATGTGTGCAAATCGCGTTCCATTAAAAACAATAATTTGCTAAATAATATTTTTTTTTAATGTTTTTCTTTAACAAATATAAATTAACTATATTTAATAAACTTTGTATGAAAATCACTCTAAGTACCTAAGATCTGCTTACCTATAAAAGTATCTACCTAACTTAAAATAGAAATATATGCAAGCAATAGATAATTGTAAGTATAAAATAAAATAACAAAAAAATAGTGAGAGTAGAGTAAACAAGGAAATTTTATTTTTACTGAATTCTTATGTCGATATTGTTGGGCGACCCCTTATAAATATAAACTGTTTATTTAGTTTACAGTGTACTAAAGTTAATGCTAAAGGCTTGAGATTAGTTTGTCAAAGATTTTATTGAAAACAGGTATACCTAGTAGATATAGGAAGAGTTCTGAAGTTAGAGGGGTCAGTTGGTTTGGTCAGTCACCTGGTTTAAATAAAGTTATTATACTACAGTATTTGATTTTAAGATAAGATTGTTAAAAATCATTGCAAGTTACTGCCGACGGAATACTCAGTTGATGCGTGTACAATACGAACTTGGCCTGTTTTTTTATAATCTTCTTCTCTCAAATCTAATTGGACTTAAAAACCCTTCTTATTAAATAAATTTAATTTTTGTAAGATAAATATAATTCTTATAAAAAAAAACAAAATTGAGACACCTATTGTCAAACAACAACAGACAAACCGTCAACTCATACATCCACAATGATGAAATGACAACTTCACTTTTATTTAAATAACGTACAAACAAACAAACATTACAATATAATAAACTGGCAAACCAAAAATAATAAAACCACTGCAGCAGACTGAACGCATAAATAGGCAAAGGAAAAAAGTATACAGCCCGCTCCGCCCAGAGTTGGGCTTGTTCAAGCCACGCCTTTGGTAGAGGGGGTGGCTAGTCTTATTTGCCAGTCGGTACTGGCATTCGCGGATCGCGTACGACATTTCAGTTTATTATCACAGCTTTAATAATTAAAAGATACTGTCAATCATTTTATATAGCCTCAATTTTCGTTTTCCCGCGAATTGTCTCGGTATCTTTTTTCATTCTTTTACAGACGCGTTCCGATTCGTGTATGTGCGTGGGTGAGTTAGGATGTTTGTATCCTATTGTTAAATTTTGATTAGTTATATAGATTTATAGTTATGGCGGATTGTTATGGAATTTTGTTCTGATTTAACAAGGTGAGTGAAGATAAAAAAAAAATATGTAATATATCTAGACATGTATCACGTTAAAATGTATAACAAAGCCAGCTCTCTAAAGCAGATAAAACTTTGTCTTTTATTATTAAAAACAAAGAATTTCAAAACTTTTAAGTGCAACAAAACCGATTGAATAGGCACTATTAACTAATATAAGTTTCATTAATAAACTTTATTTGCAAAATTAATCAGAAACCAATATTTAATCTATCTATTTTTTATTAGATAGGTAGGTACTTGCCTACAAATTAAATTTGAGTCATAAATATTTATGTCATAATTTACAAGGTAAATATAATTTCTATAGGCTATAGGCATGTATTTTTCCCAGTACCCTTTTAATATAAAATACTATCGCACAAATATAGGCTCCTATTTATCTAACATGTAGTAAAACTATTGTATATTTTGAATCTAACTTTAAACCACTACATTATTTATTAAACTATTGGTAACTGGCTATTGGCCGCGGCTCCGCCCGTGCTGAAATCGGTTGTTGGTGTGGGATATCTACAGCAAGTCCTTGATTAAATTAAAGAAGGGTCCTAAAGCAATTTGTAGCTGTAGATGTAGTACGACCTCGTCAGATAAGTTTATAGTTATTGATGTGGCAACTTTTAAATTTTCCGGGATAAGAAGTGGCCATGTACTTGCTTCCTGCAACAATCTTGCTAAGAAATAACGAACAGACTTTCGAAAATATATATTAGTTTGGAGTATTTGATTTGTATCCATTGTTATTTAAACACTAAAGCTTTTTACTGGACAATCTTAAATGTAGTAGGTAACGGCGTAAATAGGTAATACGTGCTAGTGCTAATAATGTAGTAGGTAACGGCGTAAATAGGTAATACGTGCTAGTGCTAATAATGTAGTAGGTAACGGCGTAAATAGGTAATACGTGCTAGTGCTAATAATGTAGTAGGTAACGGCGTAAATAGGTAATACGTGCTAGTGCTAATAATGTAGTAGGTAACGGCGTAAATAGGTAATACGTGCTAGTGCTAATAATGTAGTAGGTAACGGCGTAAATAGGTAATACGTGCTAGTGCTAATAATGTAGTAGGTAACGGCGTAAATAGGTAATACGTGCTAGTGCTAATAATGTAGTAGGTAACGGCGTAAATAGGTAATACGTGCTAGTGCTAATAATGTAGTAGGTAACGGCGTAAATAGGTAATACGTGCTAGTGCTAATAATGTAGTAGGTAACGGCGTAAATAGGTAATACGTGCTAGTGCTAATAATGTTATCTTTTCTATTTATATTTGTGTATATTTTATATAAACATTAAGGTAAAGGCACTTGAAAGATTATAGTAATGATATATTTTTCAATACGATTTAACAACGTTGGTCTACTAAAATGCACGACGTCTAATAAACGTTTTATTTAAAATAGCGGCAATATTACTTTATTTTCTAAATAAGGTGATTTTATGTTCTTTACTGAAGCTGCAGATTAAATAAAATATCGACGTTGTAAATAAGGACACAAATAAATTATTATGGTAGATAAAACCTTTCCAAATATAGAATAATAATGCACAGAGTAAATAACCGTACGCAGGGGTAACTTGAATTCTTCACAAATGCAAGGCATTTTATAAATGTGTTTTTTTTTGTCTGAATTACACAAAAGAACACAAAAAAACACATGTCTATATAATCTAAATTAACCACAACTGTACGTATTTAAGTATTAGGTAGTTGTTGTAGAAAGGTACTTTACTTACTTTAGCTACTAAACTAAAAATAACATTTACTTATTACTAGGTACAGTTTTGCTTTGTTAGCGTAAGTTCTCATAAGTTTTATGGTTTACTTTTGTTTGCAATGTTTTATAATCAAATAAAATCGAGAAATCTGATTTCCTAAGAAATAGGTAATAACAGCCAAAATGGTTAAATTTTTGACTGTAAATATAGATTTCTCGGTAATTTAAAGTACCTGTAGAAGACTCGCCCGAAACGTTTAACAAACATTGATTTTGTTTAATATAGTATCATTTAATATAGGCGGTATCAGCATAGTAAAATATAATACGTAAAAACCGGTCAAATGCATCTTGAACTTTAGGTAATATAGCAAAATTTAAGAATATTTTAGTACATAGTGAAATCATTATATTATTTTTTAATACACCTTTTAACTAGGTTCTTCTATTTGGTTCCTCTGCCCAAAATTTTGAATTTCAAAGTTTGTAATTCTTGAAATAGCTTATAGCCGTACCTAATGTTGCACTTCTACTATACCTAGTTTTTTTTTGTTTTTGTAGGTAAATGTGTTTTTGGATGCTAATGGAGCAATAAAGTACCTATATTAATTCTTTATTCTATTCTAATAGGTATACACATAGTCTACGGTACTGATATCCAAGTAATCCTAATAGGTACAAGTTAAACTGCTAATTTTATAGAACAATGGCCATTTTGGACTTGGAAAAAACGACGATCGAGTTGTTGAACAATAGTAGTACCAAATTATAGTTTAAAATATCACTGAGCACTTTTATTATTATTTTAAAAATAAGAAAGTTATTTTGATTGTAAGGAGAAAAAACTTAGTCATGCTTATTAATTTATTGACTCTTTCTTCTATGAATATTGAGTATGAGTAATTTTTGGTGACTATTTAGGTATCAAAATATTAATATTACTAGGGATACAACCTTAAACCTTACCCTTTTTTCTAACCGCTTTTAATAGTTTTAGGCTAGTTTCGTTTTATTCTTACAGGCTAATTAAATGTGATATTTGGTACCTACTTTAAGACGTAAAACGTCGTTCAATCATCTATAGAGAGTGGTCATAGTGTACCTGTACGGTAATTTTACAGTAGTAGGAAGGTACTCATTCAACACTTAAAATCGGTAACATTTTCATTACAACGTAGTTAATTAGGAAAAGGTAAGGACAAAGAAAGTTAACTCCTTATTTTAAGTCTACCTACTATGGATAACTTACTTACTAAAAATTTCTTTTACTGTGGTTTCAAATGTTATGAATTATTATTTTATTTATGGCCATGAGAGACAGTGTATACGGTAGGTATTAGTTATTTTAATTTTTCGATTGTTTTATAGGTAACACTAAAATGCCGTGACGATAAGACGGACATAGATAGACGAATAAAAACGTCTACCTATTAACATTGGGCCAGTGCGGTGGACTGATCTTAAAGGAGGTTTAGGCCTAACCTATCCCCAGTAATGGAGAGAAACTACGGATTAGGTATCATGTTAAAAGGAAAATGGCTTATCTGCAATACGAAAAAAAAAACATGTTATTTAAGAAGATTAGCCTAATATTTATACTCTTAAAATAATAAAACTAAACATATCAGTTTATTAAGAAAATCTTTAATATCATTAACATTTAAACTAACAAAAGGATATTAAGTGATTAAATTTTCTTTTAGCAAAATGCCACAAGGCCGTGTTAAAACATATTGAAAGTCAATAAGCTATAAATATAAGCAATAACAGCAATTTAAGAATACATAAAACAATCAGATAAGAAATATATTTATACGACCCATTAACTTAATTTAAAAATCTAGGCTTTTTAGAATAACACATTTTTTGTGAACTGGCTGTGACATACCAAACCACGGTGAGCGCACAACAGTTTTCTGTCACCTTAAAGTTACGTATCTAGAGTTATAATTATGTAAATAAATTATGTATGAGTTCCATAATTCAAAATTATTATTACAAATAAATGCTTTAAATCAACCTACTTTTTATCTATTTCTATAATTTGAACAAATTTTTTTCTTTTATGTCATAGAGGTATATTTTTATATTAACAGCTACGTTATATTAATTGTAAAGATAAATCTATTTGAATATGTTAACACAATACAAAATGTTATTAAAAATTTCACATTATACAGTTACAAATCAACTACGCCAAAGTTCAAGAGATGGCGCTACTCGTAACTTAGGTAAACGTAGGTAGGAAGGCTATGGGTATTTAGAAGTTCAGATGGGCGTAGCTAGCTAAGTATCTATTTGAAGAGGGGAAACTGCAAAATCTCATCTTTAGGTGGTCTCGATAGAAAACTGGCCAAGTGTGAGTGGGTAATTTTGGTAATAATATCAGGTAATTTCTCGCTAATGTAGATACGTAGGTATAAACAGGCCACTGTCTAAGTGTGTGAATGTTGTTAATGCTATAAGGCAGTTGCCATATTCTATGGTGGTTGGATTTAAAAATGGAAAAACCGACGAAGTGCGTGTTGTACATGCATTAAGTCAGGGTTCCATAGAATGTAAATTATTGCGAATATCTTGAAGACTTTGGAACGGATTTTGTTCATCCCGATTTTTGTTAGAAGTATTTATAAAAATATATATTACCTATCGTAATATTTCCAGATTTGAGACATACACATACACACACACACACACACACACACACACACTCACGCACACACACATTTTTTTACTTTCAAAGCAAATAACTCAGAAAATATACATCTTAGATGTGTAGTAAATTCAATATCCCACAGGGTCCCCAACTACTGTTGACTGCGTGCTCTAAAAAAAAAAATTTTATCCCTCAGTACTACACTTTTCTCTAAAGTTTAATTAGAATCGATAAAGAAGCATTGACTGTGACGTACGGACGGACGGATTTTTGACATTTGGCTACGGTACCCTAAACAATCCTCCAGCAAATTCGATGATATGTTACACATCATTGCGGTTGTATCTAAATTCATTACCCTTGTAAGTGTTTGGTGCTTATACTAAAGAGGCTATTAATGGTAAATTATTAAAATGGTAAAGTGGCAATAATAATTCAAAAATAAAATTGAATTGTGGACGTACCTGTATCTGGTTATGAATTCAATACATAGGTACATACATAATACATATGATAAATGCTTAACTGTATCGTTCCTTCTTCAGGTTCACCTGAACTGATCATCTTGAAAACAGGAGCATAGGGTTGAATGTTTTTTTTTTGTCACTGGCAGACTGCCGACGGCGGCGACTACTGTCTTACCTTTAAAACACGGCTTTTTACCGCATGTAAACGGTGGCTTAAAATTTTAATTGGTCCCAGTATATTATATTATAGCAGAGTTGCCAGCCAGATGTCCCGATTTTTGAGGAACTTTCCGCTTTTTAAGGCAATATTCAGTACCCCGCTTTTTGGCCCCGTACCAAAATATTTTAAAAGCCTTAAAAATCGATCTAGCTTAACACAAATAAATTTGTTATAATAAGCAGCATATGCATAATGCTGTCAAAATAGTATTGTAGGGTAGTAGTATAAAAAAAAAGTAAAAATACAAGTTTTATTTAAGGATTATAAGAAACGGTAAAATCATATGATGTTTATAATGGATCTTATACAAAATATTGCTTATTGTTAAAATGACTACAAAAACTTTTATAATATTATATGGTCTACTTGCTTGGTATGTTCCGGCTTAACAAATTAGTCCCGATTTTTATTGTCGAGTATTAGGAATCCCGATTTGGTTTGTCGGCGACCCTGGTTTACCTTTATGGCGGTACTTACTTCGTGCAAACCCCGTGACATAGGTATACTTAAATAGATGTATACCAAACACATGTTTAATATGAATTGTTATTTGTTTGTTAAGCGTTTGAAAATCTTTTCTTTTATTAAAACAGAAACAACACTCAAACAAAAGCAACTAGTTAACGCATTACGTTAAGAAAACAAGTGTTTTGATAGATATACACAAAGGTACCTAAAATAATAAAAATGTCTTCGAATCGATTAAAAAAACAGTGTAATTTATTTAATATTGTAATAGGTGTATTGCAATAAATTAATCATTCGGAAATAATAATTAATATACTTGGTGAAAAACATTATTTACGTTAGTAACACTATTTGCACAGTTGTTGAATATATTGTTTAAGGCTATATGGTTGACAATATTGTATATTAATGGCAACACGTTGGTTATTTACTTAGACTTTATCAATAACATTATTTATGTCTATTTATGATTCCGTAAAAGGTAATGTGCGTAATGGACAATAAAAACATGGGTTTTTATTTGCTATTGTCACTTAGGTTTTAAAGGAGTTATTTAAGTTTAAGGCGGGTTGGCTATAGGGATATTGGTAACTTTAAGTACATTTTTGATTGTAGAAAGTTAAAAAAACTGTTTTTTTTGGACATTACATTTAGCGGTATCTGGTCGAATACTAAGCAAAGCCTACTATGGACACCAGATACAAATATATTTATATATAGGTAAACGTTTTTTCGTTTTAAAACGGAACCTTAAAAACAGTTGATAATACTAGCAACATAATGTGTGGATTTAGTTGACAGCTACTTTTAGAAATCCGAAACATGCCTTACTAACTAAACTAGGTACCTAAACTAAGAGGGTAAAATATAAACTTTTTAAGAGATAAAAAACAACTGCCATTAAAAAAATGCACTAAAAAGATAAAAATAATTACTTATTTCCAAAAATCTGATCTGAATTACAGTTTGTAGTTGGTTTCATGGAAGTGAAGTGTTAGGGGTACACAGACACCAACTTTAAACTGTAATTCAGATCAGATTTCTGGAAAAAAAGTAATTATGTTTTAGTGCATCTTTTTGAATCCGGTGGTTTTTTTGTTAAAAAGTAATTATTTTTTACTTTTGAGTGAACAGACGTTATTTTTTTTTGCATTAACAATGCATATTTATTGTTGTCTGTCTCCGAAACCCATCATCAGATTTATATGAAATTTAAATGGGACTATTTTTGTATAAACCCCTTTTGAACAAAAAAAGAATTTTGCTAAACCGCCTATATATGGCGGAGTTATGCCCAAAACAATGAAAAAAAAATATAAACATCAAAATTGAGAACCTCCTCCTTTTTTGAAGTCGGTTAATAACCCGCTATTTTAAGTCGATTAAAAAAATTATTTGGTGCCGAAATGATTATGATTTAGGTTTCTACATTGCTTGTTTAATACAGTTAAGATAAACAAAAAGCTGCAATGCAGAACATAATCATCTACACATCGCAACGCACGAGTTATGGCCCTTGGTGTTACATGTGTCCAAAGGCTACGATGATCCTTTTTAAGTTTCTTCAAAAACACCACTTTTTCAACAGAAGTCAATGACAAATGATACGGCAGCGTAACAAAAAGCAAATCATAATAAATCAATATCTATACATTTTAAATGCTTGGTCCTGAATGACTGACTGACGGATCAACACCTTTCCTAGGCCGCTAATCGTAGAGACCTGAAACTTAGAGGGTGGGTTCTTTGTATGACGAAGGCATCCGTTAAGTGTGAGTCGGACTCGCGCAATAAGAGTAAACCGAATGTAATGTAATTTTAGTATGTTTGTTATGTATACGCCGTGAAAGCAACCCTTTCACAATAGGTTGGTGCGGCAGTTGTTTTAAAAAAAGAAACAACGTTCGCCGTGTCAGCTAGTTCATTCTGTAAGGTTGTATGTAATATAAAAAAAAAAAATGTAGGTTAGTGCCTAGATAATAAAAAGTTTTCAAACGCGTTTCACATCTAAAACGCAAATATGCAAACATTTTTAGCTGTAATATGTAAACAACCTAGTGTGCTAAATTAATGGCCGAACACTTTATCGATTTAATGCAGTTTTTTTTTAATTATTAAAAAAATCAAAATCTGCAAGTCAATCTGCTTCAGTCCCGTCTTCAAATAGTGACGTGCTACAAATAGTGACGTGACCCTTATTGCCTATTGGGATTGTCGTAAAGTCTAAATAAAAAAAAAATGATATTTCGATAGGGGGCGAATAAGCGTTTGTGTATGTATGGTTAGTTCGACAATAACTTATCTACCTAAGTACTAAAGTAGCGTTGATTTTAGTAGGCGAGGAGATCACAAAAATATAACTTTTAATTTAAATTAGCAGGCGAGGGGATTAAATATCAATGGGGTTTTAAGTAGAAGTCGAAAATCTGATGTAAATACTTTAAGAAATACTTGCCTAAATAGGCTATTAAATAAAAGCGCTTAACGGATATAGCACAGTATAGGTTATATAGACCATATATACATATATCCCCAATTCAAAAGGCTCCCTGTCGTGTTTTTGGTAATTTTACAAAACAATTAGAGCTATAAAACTGCTGTTAATTACACAAATTAACTGTATTAAATTATCCATACGTTGGTTCATCTTGAAAAGGCAATTTTGCTGGAAAAAAATTTTGCATAAATCATGAAGGTTTTCTGTGATTTCCACGAAAACTATAAGAGTTATGAAAAAAATGTTTAGTCAAAAATAAACAAATAAATTATCTACAAAAAATTTTTTGTTTCATCTTCATCATCATCCATGTGTTTTGGAAATATGGCAACCTAAAATATTTTACAAAAATAACTCCCAAAAAAAAAACCCTTTTAGAATGGGTCCAAAAAATCCTAAATATCTGAAAAATTTACGTATAATGCTCTTCAACATTATATTTATCTACACCATTCTTGTATAAAAATAACTATACTGAGTTATTTTACAATGGGACAAGAGTGAGGAAAACTAGTTTTAAAGTATAGCAGTTAGAGTGTTTTTAGTGTGAATTCAGCGCGGAGAATTTGATAGCGGAAAAGGGGCCAGGGGATGGGAGACAAGTGGTAAGAGGTGAGATAGGCGGTGGAGGTTGTATATAATTTATAGTTATTTTGCAAGTCAAAGCTATCACGAAACAACGTTCGCCAAGACACCTGGGAAATTAATACAATCAGTCATCTCTGCTGCTGCTATTTTTTGGCCCCGGCAAACGACGTGTACTTTAACTCCAGATTTTCGTACCACTAAATACATACCTGATTAATAGAAGTCTTGAGTAGGAACTATAGGGATAGGAATATCATACAAGTCATCATTATCAAATTGGCTTATTTTGGTCCTCTGCTGGAGATAAGCCTTCTCCAGTTGCTTCCTACCTGAGCCAGCCGCGTCAGTCGAACGACTGATAGCCGATCGAGCAGACTTGTCCTAGAGCGGGGCAGCGTGACAAAAAGCAAAGCTTGGGACGCCCTCCAGCTTGACGGACCGATGACCTTAAGAGGGTGGCTGGTAGTAGCTTGTTGCAGAAGACGGAGAAGATCATATAAGTAGTACCTTCTTATACTTTTCAATGCATGAGACAGTACATTGAATTATGCACTCCCAGTGCTTAATGTTCAAGAATCAAAAAATCTAGTTCTATTCTTCAAAGAGTCTGGCTCTGAAATTCAAAAGAAATAGGTATGAATGCAAATAGGTCTCACCTCTCGAGACCCGTGAAAGTACTTGCATACATTTATCTCTCGAATCCCAGAGTCTGGCGCTCTCAAGACTGTGCCCAAAAAGTTCTGCTCCTCATTTAACTAACGTAGGCTAGGCAAGACAACGTATTTGCTGCCGACACTAAAGACGACACTGGCTATCTGTGGTTACCTTATATACATTTTACTCTAGAATAATCGAGTCTCCCTCGCGAATCGACTTAATCGAGATGCTTCGGATTAGGTATAGTTTTTCGGATTTTGCATTACCTTGATATCCAGAAAAATCACGGAATTAAAAAAATGCGAGACACCGCGTAGTAGTGTGTACTTACCAGATCGGGATAGTAGCAACCTTATGAACTGAAGTCAAGCCACTATGAGGGGTTTAGTTGACAAAAAGATTTCTCTAAGATTAGTGCAGAACCTTGTCAAGAGATGGCGTTACGCGTATACTACGCTATAGTTTGCTCTGGGTTGATTCAATTATTTCTGTCTTCTTATGACACGACATAATAAGCAGACCTTTATTTATTGTTATGGTTATGATAACTAATCTTATAATGCATTGTTAAAAAAATTACATTTAAAAACCACGCTTATAAAAAATCAACTGATAAGTAGAACATTATAAGCCACATACTTAACGGAGCAAAAAACAGTGGGCACTTACCAACTACCATACAGCAATACGATAGCACGAGTCACGCAAAATTAAAACTTTAAGTAAAAAAAAACCTTTTACAAAACGTTTTCTTGCTAGCACTAATTTTGTTTTGTTTTCAATTATAAAACAAATACACGTTTGAAAACAAAGTAAGCCAGTGAAACGCGACGAAATACGTCGAAATAAACATAATTTATGTATAAATAATGTAAACTATTCTGACTTTTATAAGATAAAGTAAATGAAACATTCGTTTATTTGTTTTTAGCGGTAGAATTTACGCGCATTAAATTATTTTATTATTTTGATCTGTGGTTCTTCAAAGTAATGGAGAATAAAGATTAATTGAATATTACATGCTAAATGCCAAGACCTTGACAAATTAAAAAACAAACAACTAAAAATAATTTGAACAAACTGAGTGTACCAAAAGGTAAAAAGGTAGTAATTATTCTATAGTCTGTGGTTTGGTAAGTGGTTTGTAAAGTTTAAATCTATCTTTTATATTCAAGTTCTACATTTGTCGTAATATGGGCACTTATCTACTTAAGTTAGGTAGGTATCTTCCTATGATTTTGGTTAGGTTATAGCGACAACCGTTTTTGGGGTTCGCTACATAAGTAGCATTGATTTTTGGCTTCTTAGGTCCTGTAAGCCTTAATTTTTCAAAAATCCAATAAAGTAGTTTTAGTTTTAATCAAAATCAGGCGCGAGACTCCTTTGAGTACTTTTCGCTAGGTATTCCTCATAATTTAGGATTTGGCCGTGCATCAAAATTCATCCTGTATACTACCTATATACCTTATAATATTACTCTTAAATCTGAAGAAAGTTTGTTTGTTGATCCTCCCTTCACATCGCAACGATGTTCCAACTGAGCTGAAATTTAGCATAGGTACAGACTACCTATCTATATTGTACTAATAAAAAAATAATTAAGGAGATGCCCTAGGAATACTACGCTAATACCCGAATGTAGCGTGGGCGGACCCACATTCTTATGCTAGTAATACCTTTAATCCTAATTCTTAATTGATTGGTGTAGAAATGTGAAAGTTTGTTTGTTTGTTAATGCTTAAGGGGCTGACAATGGCTAACAAGCCACCCGTTAGTTTTTTAATACCCTTCATACAAAGCATATTTCAAAAACCTAGGTCTGCAGTGTGCCAGTTTTCTATTTAATTGTAAAGTTTTTAACTTATACTGGATTAAAGTTTTTCATAAAAAAGTTCTTAAATAAGACTTAAGGTTAATAAAAACCTTTTCTAGGATTTTGGAAAACCACAGAAATGACATAGGCCTGAGATAATTTCTACAAAATTTCCCAGTGTTTGATTAGTAAATGTCAAAAACTAGTGGAATATTCGTTTGTATGGAGCACGATGTGAGGCGTTATATGAATCGTCAGTTGGACGTTAAGGGATAGATAATACTTTTGTACTGTTCAGGAGTTCCGTAGGAAATAGACTTTTTCATAGTTGATACTAGAGAGCAATTGGCCTTTAGGTACGTTGCAACAGTATGTACTATATCATCCAGAAATTTGACTTTTAGACATTTTTCCTTTGCAAGCAATGCAATTGCGTTGACGCCGTCCATTAAATTGTTCGCTAATTTGAGACAAGTTTCGTTTTTTGTTAAGTCCCGTAATTAAATTATTATTAATAATTTATATAAATTAATTAGTTGACCTAAACAAAAAAAAAACGGTACCAAGCTGAAAAGAACATCGGTCATTGCAAGCCAAAGTCGTCTTTAAGGTGGATACTCAGATTTCTGGCTGATAATACTACAGCCAAAGAATAGAAACGGCTGAATTGAAGTTTTCAACAGGGTAACGAAGGGACAGAAAATAACATAAAATAGGTACTTTTTATGCAGTTAAGGTTACGCCCTAGTTTTCTGCTATTGCTATCTCCTATTGCAATTCAAATTTATTTATTATAATTTACATAATTATTAATAAATTTAGATATTTTACATTTAAAAAATTTTCATAACAAAATAAATAAATATAGGTTAAATATCTAAATATGGCAAGGCTGCCCCATCATTGAAACCAAATAACTTCGCCGCGTGTTTTCATCTGTGATGAGTGCCACGAATGCAAATGCTGGTAGCTCGGACTATATATACTGTTATTCGAGTCCCTAGCCATCCCATCACTGTGCTTAATGACCGATCCCAGCGGTGAGCATTTTGTTATTGCATGTTTCAGACTGAAAAAAATAGCATGCTCTGAGACATTCAGTGTAAAAACTTGATTCAAAAAAAAAAAAAAATTCGTCATTCTATTTTTAATTCATGATTTCATATTATATTCATAACATAACAAAACATAATTTATTTCATGAAATGTTAAATAACTATAATATAAATAATTTAATAATTATAATTTTTCTTTCAATCCTGTTAGTTACGTGGTAATTCTGCCGGTTCAGTTTATTAAAAAAGGTTTTTGTTAAGATGCGTTCGGAATTAACAACACGCCAATTTGAAATTTTTAGAACAAAACCTATACTTTCAGCCAAGTCAATAACGGTATCAAACATCGCAAACGCGCATGTAACCACCCCCTGAGGGTAGTTTATATCCAAGTTTGCAAACCTGAAAACCCTGTGCTACTCCCATGGTGCTCGAAAAACTGCTAAATTCTGGCTCTTGTTTCAGTTTTTTTTTTAATACCTTAACGAAGCGTTTTTTAGGTAAGTATCTTTGTTACATAAATTGGTGCTTCTAGGCCTCAAAATTTCCTTTAAAACTAAAAAAAATAATTAAAATATCGCATAGTCGGGTAAATAATGAAAAAAAATTACTGAATACCTACTTTTGACTTATTTTCTTTTAATAAACGTGCAAGAATGTGAATTTGACATTTTAGATGTCACATGGCTTCAAATTAACTGAAACAAGTGCAAGAATTTCGCAGTTTTTGAGCACCATGGGAGTAGCACCATGGGAGTAGCACCATGGGAGTAGCACCATGGGAGTAGCACCATGGGAGTAGCACAGGGTTTCCAGGTTTGCAAACATGGGCTTAAACTACTCTCAGAACACCAAACAACATATAAAAAAATGTAGTTACATACGCGTTTGCGATGATTGTCTTTTTTGTGTTGATATTAACTGAAGTATTTAAATTTATTTATTCTTGTTGTATTTTTATGATTTCACAAACTACAAATGGTAAATTAGGACATAAATAAATATGTAGCTACTCATAAATCTACAAAAAAATCCATAATATGGTAATAAAAATATAATGACATGCGAAAATGATTATTATGTCTGAAACCAAAATGGCCGAACGCGACATTTACGAAATCATTTATTATTTATAACTTAATCGAGTGATTAAAATATTGACTGTGATTAATTTAATTGTGCTTATTTATATACATTATATATTTATTATTATTTACACGTTTACTTATAAATGACTTTTATAATAACTATGTACATGAAATAGAGAGGTAGGTATAGATACTGTAGGAGTGAATTGTAATATTTAAAAGTTAGTTTAAAGGCATAGAACCTGCATGATGGCAGTAGAAAATATAAACTTGAAAAAGTTATAAACTCATGATCAGCAGTAAAAAAAATATATATTTAGATACTTTGCAATGATTTTCATAACTAAGTTGTAGATCAGAATTTTATATATAATGTTGATTTTTGTCTCTGTACCTTATTCAAACAATATTTAAAACAAAGCATACGAACTATAATTATATAACCGAGACAAATAAGCTACATAAATGTTTAAGCAGACATGTAATGATGTATAAAATTTAATGACATTTTCCAATAACGCCAAGATAATTGTTGCTTTGGAATTAATGGCCAAGGTGTTGATCACTATCATGGCCGCAGTTTATCAAATTAAACAAATAAACAATCCATAATGAATGAACAACAAAAACTGGTAATGTTTAACCATGGAGCTAATATACCTACTACATAACTACATTTATATAGTAGTACAGATATGTATGTAAACGTCTATAAGCAGCTGTATTTTTGCTGAAAAACCTGTTTGTTTAGTAAAAAACAACCTACATATATTTGTAGTTTTAATATGCAACTTTCTTTTTCCCGCGGCTCCTCCCGCGATAAATCGGTTATCGGCGTGAGTTTTTTACTACAACTCATTGATACTTTATTATGGTAAAAAAGTTTGCAATACCAAGCTATGGCTGTACCTATGTTCAAAATTTAAAAAATTACCGAAAAAAAATGATAATTACGTCTATACAAATGTAGATCTTTAACCATGTCTGTGGGTATAAAGGAAGTAAAACAAAAATTTCGGAAAAAAAAACTACAAAACGTATCTTTATGTCATAACTATTCTCATATGTATAAAATGTTTAGTAAAAGTAAAATATATCCATCTAATAATGTCCCTTTCAAAAAATGATTGAACTTTTCAAATTGATGCAGTAATTCCGGAAATTACCCTCCACATAGGTATAAACGAACTTACAAAATCCGGGTTCGATCCCTGCCCAGGACAAACATTCTTATGATAAACATTGGTCACTGTATTCTATGTTCCTTCTATGTATACTAGGACCGAGTGGCGCAGTGGTAGAGCGTGCGGCAGCCATGTCAAAGGTCCAGAGTTCGATTCCCGGTAAGCCCTTTACCGTAACCAATTTTGTTACATATTAGTATTTTATCTACTTATTATTGAAAACAACGTCAATAAGTAAATATTTTTATAAAGTTTGTCATAAAATTTTTATTAGTAAAATCACATCTTCATTTAATTCATCTGTTTTTTTTATCATATGTCAAAAGCGCTTTTTAATAAAATAGTTTTTGTTATTTGTTATGTAAAATTACTTAAATGTATTCATAACACAATCGCTTTGGCGTCAATTATTGAGTGAATGGCATGGCAATGCGACAATTTATATTATAATTTGTTGGCGACTGGTGGACATTGTTAAGTTACTTCAATAAGCGATATGTAATACACCTGCTGGGCTTTTGTAATTATACCTACTTACCTACCAACTCTACTTAATATTATAAATGCGCAATTTTATATGATAATATGTTTTCATCACACTTACTTGCAAGTTGTAAAGTGTCATCACGTGCAGGTAAAGCGGGTGCTAAGACCTTAAATACTCGCACGGGCGTTTTGTTTGTAAATTTTATTTTTCTCGAGGCAATGCAGGCGTTCATAGAAATCACGGGCGGCAATGAAACGTAGACATCTAGATATCTAGATAATTCATGAATTAAAAAGTTTTGGCTGAAGTAAAAACTTATTTTAACTTTGTTAAAACTCGCTATGCGCGTAGTTCATATTTCGGAGCTTTTCAGCTCTTATGAGCATCTGCCATATATATATATAAATATATGGTATATTTATATATGCATTACCGCCCATGAGTTTCTTTAAACGCCTGCTTTGCCTTGAGAAAAGTAAAATTCTCCTTCTGACGATAGCGTTGTTTTCTCTACTTCTATTTCCACCGTTTTAATTGTGTTTTGGTGAGTTTATTTATTTATTTATTTACCTTATATTTTTATTAATTTACTCGCAAATCTGATGCAAAAGATTTTTTATAACACGGGCGCCACGGAAATTAAAAACTCGAGGCTTAAGACTAGGCTAGGCTTTCAAATAGCCTCCCTTAATACACAATATACTATTTATTAGTCATTTACAGTTTAGATTTAGAACGGCCTAAGTATTACATAAGTACCTATAACTAGCTGCACAGTAGCCGGTTAGAAGTTCTTAATAACGGCATTGACTTTATTTATGTGTTTATATTGGTGTTAAACGGTGTTAGTAACTGAGAGCGGAAGGCGAGCCAAAGTATCCTAACTAATATTATAAAGGCAAAAGTGTTTGTGTCTGTTTGTCTGTTTGCTTATTTTTTTGTTTCTTTGAAAGTTTCTTTGTTTGTTTTGTAACCTTGTATGAACCTTATCACTAGGCGTGACGAAACAGCTAAACCGATCTCAATGACATTTGGTTATGGCTTACAACTTGGTGAAGGACAGGCTACTCAAAAACTTCAAGTGTGAGTCAGGTTACCGCACTAAGGGTTAAAAGACATTGTCAGTCTATCAGCATGTTTGTTTGTTAACTTTTCATAGATCAATTTGATGATGATTGATGAAGGACATATGTATACACATAAATGCTAGAAGCGAATGCGAATGCGAAAAGCTAATGCGAATGCAAAATGTGAATGCAAAATGCAAATGCGAATGCGAAATTTGAATGTTAATGAGAAATGCGAATGGAAATTGCGAAATATGATATTAATGTGAAAGTGTCTCTATTTGTTTTTTTTTTACCGTTTTACAGCTGAACGGCTGAACAGATCTCGAACTAGTGCACAGAGTGTTAAGAGCTATTTTAAAACACAATTTATAAGGGAATTGTAAGGACATAGCTACTTAGAAAAGTGTGAATTGCTATGACTGTTAGCGCAGTGAGGGTGATTAAAAATTTGGTTGAACCGCAGTGCCAATTTGGGTAAAGGACAATTGTATATAACACATAAATGCGAAATTGAAATACGAAATGCAAAATATGTTGTGAATGTGAAATGGGTCTTTGTTTGTTAATTTGTTTGTTTGTTTGCTTGTTTGTTTGTTTGTTTGTTGTATACACATTAATTAGAAATGAGATTGTGAAATGTAAATGTAAATGCTGAATGAGATTGCGAAATATGATATAAATGAGAAAGTGTCTCTGTCTGTGTTTGTTTGTTTGTAACCTTTTTACGTCTAAACGGCTGAACCAAACATGATGAATCTTCTTGGGCAACTTGGGGAGGGCCTGTCCTGACCTGACCTTAAAAACGTTAGGTGTGAGTCTAATCAGTGCACAGGGTGTAAGAGGAATTGGTCTAATCCGCAAAGTCAATTTCAATAGAAAAATTATGAGGGAAAGGGGAAGATGAGTCTGATCAGCGCAGAGAGGGAGAATAAAAATTTCGTTGGACTGCTGAGCTGAGCTGAGTTTGATGGACATTTATATACATAAATGTGAAAGTATATTTATACGTTTGTCCTTCTATAACCCAGAAACAAAGCAACGGATCGACATGATTTTTATGGAGAGTGCGAAAGAGTGACATAGGCTAATCTCAGATGTGGAGACGAATTACACATCCAATGCTGCACGAGTAGAACTAGAATTAGAAATAGAAACGTAAAACAATACTAACTAAAGATTCTTTGTGGCTTTTTTATTCTTTAGTTTTTAATCGAAGCAACGGTTGACGTTTTTTTTTACTCAGAAATAGTTTATAAGTACAGGGGTTACATAGGTTTTATTTATTTCCGCGATATACCATTGTTTTACGTCGTAATGGAATCCTGATGTTTGGTACAGAGATAGCTGTAAAAACATAGAAGGTAAGTACTTTTATCTCGGTCCATTAGGGAGACTTCGTAGGAATAACACGGCGGTGACCCAATTCCGCAAATATAATAAATTTTATATGGAGGTAGCTTATATAACCTGAATTAACACACAGTTTAAATTTCATTTTGGTGGTTATATAAGGGTCGTAGATAAAAATGGTGCTATTATTCAATATTTTAACTTTAGGTTTCGGGTCTTGATTGTGGTATTGACATTTTGTACTGTTTTGGCCGTACACGGTACAATATACTACGCCTATACCGGTTTACACCTCTACTTAGATATAGCGCTACAAACGCTGCAATAAG
Organism: Apoda limacodes; assembly: GCA_946406115.1. NCBI lineage: Eukaryota > Metazoa > Arthropoda > Insecta > Lepidoptera > Limacodidae > Apoda > Apoda limacodes. The sequence goes on from OX291540.1 coordinate 50,128,615, forward strand.
TTCTATTTAACAGCTTGAAGACTTTAAAAGAATACCAAATACCACCTAAAGTGATTTAAAAGAAGCTAAAAACTCCATTAAAACACATTTACCCACAAAAGCCCCTTTTGCAGAGCTCATAGTGCTGTAAAAGATATTAAAAACTCTGCGTCAAGCCTGTACAATAACTCTTCTGTAGCTGCTAAATAATAATAGTTACCTTTTAAATAACTTTCAAATACGCCACTGTACAGCCTAAAAATAATACTAAAGTCCTTGAATGGGTTTTATACAACATTCAGACTGTATACAAAGCCGGTGTGCAAAATGGGGAAGAGAACACACCACCAAAATAGCCTGAATTAAGATCCTTATTTCGCAAAATTTTTAATGTTACCGCATAACTTCAACCGGATCCCTGATAGTTACAGCTATCTATGGCTTGCTAAAGCAAGTTTCCTTTCCTATATTTAAGATGTTGCTGATGATAACTGAATTTAGTGCAGGCAAAGCTGCGGTTACAGCTGGTGGAATCATAAATAGTAGCCATATGGGTATTATTTATTATTTAGTATAGGTATTTCTTTGTCCTCCGTCACTTAGGCAGTATAGGCAGTAGTTATATAAATGTTTCGTCCCCTCGGTTGACCCCTTTCTTTAGAGATAAGAAAACCGCTGGACTGTGGCAAATGACTGTCGCTAGTGTCGCGTAAGTTTAAGGACAGCAATTTAATAATACGGATAAGGCCAACCTATGGCTAAACAGACCAAAAGCACTCTTCAGCCGTATCGTTATGTTAGCTATGCGGTTCTTTGTATATGATCATCTGGTTTGTGTGTTTTAAAACACTAGATAAACAAAATTGTTCCTTATTGCGTAAACGACAGAGTAGTCAAGCTTTTAAGTTTGTGGTTTAGTGAAATTCTATAATCTGTGGCATAGGCTATTAGGTATATTAAATTGCATACCTGCTCGTATAATACTGTTGGGCTCACCTAATATTAAATCATTATTTTCAAAACCTTTAAGTTTTGTAAAAGTTGACGTGTCCTGAGGTCCTGAAGGTACCTTATATGTAAAAGACATCAATGCGCGTCACGGCCCGGAAAACCTAGTATTCGTCACGTATTGCATATACATATTAGCTTATTCCCGCGACTTCGTCAGTGTGAAGTTTTGAAAGAAACAAAACTTTAAAATGTTTATGCTTTTATATAAACAAATTATCGGAATTCTCATACTTATATAGTTCTCCCCAAAAAACGGTGAAATACGTCAATTTTAATTTTTAATATTAAAGACAAATACTATTTTTTATGCATTTCGCTGCAAAAATGACTGATTTCCATATAAATGTCGAGCCCCATTTGACCCTCTTAGGGTATTAAGTGCTCGCCTACGTTACAATAGAAATCTCTGTGCAAAATTTTAAGTATCTGGACCCAGTTGTTTGGGCTGTTACGTCAGTTAATGAATAAGTCAGTTTATACCTTTATAAAGGTATAGATTTGTTGCTGCGGTTGTTTTATGTCCTTACTTCAGGGGTACAGAAAGGTGGCTTGGTCCGTAGTCGATCGCGCTGGCTCAATGAAGACTGGCGAATGTTGTCGAGCTAGTTGCCACTGAAATATATATGACATCAGCTAGCACGGCTTAACCTGGTCTCCTAAGCACAAAGCTCGCATTCTCTTATTGCATATCTATTGAGACGAGGATAAAGCACACAACACAGTTTAAGCAAGTGATAAAACAAATCTAGTGCAACTCCCTCTGGTGGCCTACAACCGCAAATCATAACAGACAAACGGCTCCAAGGTGATACCTATGAGTACATTAAACCGCTTCAAATTGGTACTGTGTTTTATGAGAAACACATCTACTGTCGCACCCGCTCCTAGCCTATATCCGAAAAACATGATAGGACCTGCTTTAAGAAGAGACTTATGTAATGCAAGAAACTATATATAAAAAGAATTATAGTGAAATAATTTTTAAATCAGTGTATTAGTTACAGAGATTACCTCCTATATAAAAAAAAAACAAATATTTTTCCCTCTTCATAACATTAGTACCCATAGATTTATTAACTTAACCGTTTTATCTTATTAATTGTATATTTCCGTAAAAAGCAGTTCCAGTGGCTTCATCTCCAGTATTTTAATATATAAAAAAGAATTAGCAAAACTAGCAACACCTCAGAAATAGCAGAATCGTGATACCAAAATAAAACCATTCAATTTCGCTACACTTAACACTTTACAAAGATTACTATTTCACTATTTATGCACTTTGTTGTTTAAGAAATAAAGTCTAAAATTTATTGAACGAATAGAAAAATCTTTAACTAGAGACCCTTAAAAGAAACAAGATTTATTTTGTTGTGGTTAAAATAAGTATGCCATAAGGATGAAGTAGAGCTTTGGTTTGCGGAACGGTAAAGTTAAAGTTGTAAACAGATTAAGCGAAATATCTGGTTTGGCTTTGCGCGTGCGACTCGACGTGTGTGGTCTACAGGCGGAGCGTAATGAACAATACTCTACTTTAATTTATTTTCTGTGAGAAAAATACAAAATTTAGTTTTAACTGTGCTGTTGAATGTGTTCTTTAATAGTTGTCTTCTAAACATATTTATATTGACATGACAATGAAACATATTCTCCTTGACATAAACATATATGTGCTTACTTAAAGGGTTGCAGTTTACCACCCAATTTTATTTTTGGTGAATTTTTACTCTGCATGATTACAACCAGTAACTAATATAATAATTTTATTAATTTAATAATTTTTATAAGTATATTATATTATAAGATTTCACAAAACACACTTCTTAATATTCAATAAAGTAATAATTACACACCGAATTAAATCATAGATATTATTTATCCACGAGATTATTTATCCACGAGAACAAACAAACAACAGATAGAACGGGCAAAATTTCTTTTAAAAAAAACTTTTTAACAAAAAAAAAACTAACTACTTTATTCAACTACTTTAATCACTTGATTAAAGTGGTTGAATAAAGTGTCACCGCTTGTCACGCAAGACTAAGGTATTTGGTAAAAAGAGGTTGTCCCCTTCATTATGATGCGGGTGTCGAGACTAATATGGCTTCCTATATATCCTTGACGTAAACTACCTACTACCTTTAAAAAGTAAGTGGTAAAATGTTAGACCAAGAATCAATTTTTTCGTACACTTAAAACATCCATACTAGTAATAAATTGTTATACAATCATCCCCATAAAATTTAAGACTTACATGGTTTTCTCATGGATGCCATCGTCAGAACTGAAATGGGACTACACGGGAAGCACCAGCTGTCAAATAAAAGAATCATCAAAATCGGTTTACCCAGTCAAAAGTTCTGAGGTGACAAAAATAAAAAAAAAAACAGTCGAATTGAGAACCTCCTCCTTTTTTTGAAGTCAGTTGAAAATATAACATAAGTATGTAGAGTAACATGTTATGCTATTTATAACTTATACCACTGAATCCTGTGTCAACGACAACCACAGTTGCGGTTTCTTTCAGTCAACTGCTTTGAACAGAAGTCTGGGTTAATAAGGGTTGTGTAATCTTCGAATTATGGGATCAGGATACGGACGGACAATGTATAAATATAGGTAAATAAGGTTAATGAAAGTTGTTGTCTCAGCCGTTGTTTGTCCCCCAAGGGCACATGCTTCTCTTACGAGAAAGTAGGCTTAGGCTTGGCCCAGTACGGTCAAAATTTACAGGCATGTTATATGACAACACCAATATCTGACAGTTGAACAAGTCAAAGAGATGTGACGGAGGTATGTGTCACTAAAACGGCCACTCATCTAATGACTGGCCACGCCCGACGCTGCTTAACTTTGCATATCGATTCTGATACAATGAAACTGAGCCACGAGATCTTCTTAAGTGCTCAGGTTAATAAAAGTAATAATTACAATTATTAAAGTATTTATTTAGGTATGTATGTACTTATGTCGTCACGGCATAAATTCGAAGAAGGGGTTCGCCGCGGCTTGACACACATCATAATGGAGGGCAGTCTCGTTTCACTAACCACTTTAGTCAACCACTTTAATCAATTAATTGAGTTGACTAGATACTCTGCAACAGACGCAGTCTCACCACTTGTCACTCAGGACTAATGTGGTTGGTGAAAAGAGGCTGTGCACTTCATGATGCGGGTGTTTAGATGGCTATATGTCCTTGACATAAACCACCACCTTTAAAAAAAGTAAGTGGTAAAATGTTAGACCAAGATACAATAATATACCCCATTTGCCAGTTCTTACGAAGTATAAGAAGTAAGTCAGGCTTGGACGCGGGTATTAAGGTAATTGTAGGTAATAGCTGTGCCTTGCTCTTTTATCTGCTAAAGAAGCTATTCCTGTGGGAGCTGTTGATCTGGAAAAAGTATTCAACATGTTAATGTGATCCAAGACATTATTTATCAAAGTGCCAAAGTTCGACTTTGCCTGTTCCGCCGTTTATGTTGAATTGTGTAATACAAACACGTTTGTAATATAGCAAAACTTACTGTGCGAAAAGAAAAAAAACACAAATCGGGTGGTTTCAGGTTTTCCTGTTATTATGTGTCTTTGAATTTGTTATAAACAATAAAAATTGTTATTGGACTTTTTCTTCAACAGATGGCGTAACCGTCAGGAATCAAAATGGCCGCGGTATCTACCACCGTTCAGCTTCAAGACTCTAGAATAAAAATCCAAGACCAAAGTGATGAGGAGACCTATTCACCCAACACCAGAGAGACAACCAGTCCAGAATACCATGACGATGAAAAAACGGAAGAAAGACCTATTCACGCGTCCTCTTTCTCCATCCACAATGTACTGAAGAAGGAAAGAGAAAGCAATAGCCCCGAAAATGTATTTTCGACTGATAAACTTCTAGAAAGCACTCCAAATTTTGAAGAAAGCCATGAGAGCTCTAGAAATTCTTTCAGTATTAGTCCAAGGCTTGAAGAAGATGATAACCAGACCATCGGATCAAGAGCTGAGATCAGTGTAGATGACAATTCATGCTGCAGCGATGATACAGTCCTATCAGTCGGTAACGAAGCCCCACCACACTATGATCAAAATCTTGATAAAAGCAGTCCAGAATCATCTCAAGGACTTACTGCTTTTAGACATATACAGACTCATCTTAACGCCATATCCCAACTAAGCCAAAATTTAAATATCAATCAACCAATTCTTCTTAGACCAAATCCTATTAACCCTAATCCTTTGATGTTCCTAAATCAGCCATTATTGTTCCAAAACCCAATATTAAATCAAGTAGAAATGAAATCCAATCTAAACAACATGTCGAGAATATCTGTTCCTCAAAATATGCATTTAAACTCTCAACCTTTTGGTCTGAATTTTGGTTTTCGGATGAAAAATGGCAGTCATCCTCAAGAACTACGTGATACTAGAACTGATGAGAATAGGAGATTAAATTACTTATGTCCCAAGTCTCCTGAAAACGAATCTGGAAGAGATTTCATCAATCAAAACTGTTTGAAATTTAGCATAGACAACATTTTGAAAGCAGATTTTGGAAGGCGGATAACAGATCCTCTGACTAAGCGAAAGAGTTTGAAAGCAAGACATTTTGAAGCCTCTAAATCTCCTATTAAAGAAGCGGAACCTCATGTTAAGCCTAGTCTTGAGTCTAGAGTACCTGAACTGAAGCCGGGTGAAAAGGGAGGTGCAATAGATTTGTCTAAAGCGGATGAGAGTGGAAGCAATGCCAGTTCTACTCCAGGTAAACCATATGGTTTAAAATTCGTTTTAAATTATGGTATCATCAAGTTAGGTGTCCATGTTTTACCAGTGTGAACTCTGTTGCGTGTCTCAAATTTGTTAGTTTTAGGGCCCCATAGTCAAATAGGGTTACCTATTTACAGTTTCGCCATGTCTGTCCGTCCAGCCGTTTGTCACAGCGGTTTTTTTAGAGTTCTTAAAAATTTTTGACACGTTTTCAAAATATTCGACTCCAAAGTGTCCATTTTCGGTTACGTTTTTGTTACATAAAATATGACTCTAAATGCGTTATCAAAGAAAAATATATAACAAACTAGAATACCTACTAGCATATAAACTGTATATCTAAAATTACTTTGAAAATAACACAAAATACTTTGGCAACTATGGTCATGATGGCAAACAAACCGTCGCCTATGGACGCTTGCAACACCTGGGGCATGACTTGCGCGTTGCTGACCCTTCAAAAATCCAATAACTCCTTTCTTGAAGAACCCCATACTGTAGTTCTTAGAGAAAACCTTATGTATTACCTATTGCGAGCAATATATTATCATAGTAAAAACGCTTTTTGAGTAGCGAAATGTTTATAATTACAATGTTGCCAGAATTCTTATTGCTTAATGTACCACCTGAACTGATTTTGTTAATAAGTTTTATTATTTACTTATTTATTTAGAATAGTTTAGTGCAAAATAATCTTTGGATTCATCGTTTTAGACATTTGACATGTGGATTATTTTTAGGATCAACATCTGGAGATGGTCCTATGGTGTGGCCAGCATGGGTATACTGTACTAGGTACAGCGACCGACCTAGCTCTGGTAAGTAAAAATTTTACATTTTAAAAGTTCAACGAAGACAAAATACATGTTAAGTATTTATAACCCCTTTACGTAGCGCACTCATAAACTGTAACCACAAACATCCCGGCTGAACGACTACAAATCCCCCAAAAAGCTATTCAATGAACCAAAACACGGCTAATAATTTGATAACTACCCCCGAGGGATGTTCCGGGAGATAAGGGAGGCGTGAAACGAGGGATTTAATAATATTAACTCGGAGGGATTCGGAGGGAGTTGTTTAAGAGGGAGAGTTTGACGAAATGTGACAAGGATATTGTAAATTGTTACATTGTTAAAACAAGGGGATTTTTATTAGTTGAAGCCTATGCTGTCTGTCTGTCCTACGCACATATTATTACAGCGGATTTCTCGACAAGTACCTACAAATAAAATATTTTTAGTAAAATAAAAAAAACAAAAGGCAAAACTTTAGAGAGATGCACAAACTAAAAACAAAATTTTTAATTATTCTTATTTTGCTGGTGGTATGATATTCAAGTCTCATGCTAGTCACAAAAAGGTTAACTGTGCATATTAATTTTGTTAATACAAATGTATTCCGCGCACTTACAATTTTACATCAGTAAAATGATGCTGCTTAGAGAAAACCTTGCCCTGCCAAGCTCATCCCACAACCCAAGCGCTTGCAGGAGGAAGTTTCTCTGAAACCGCACCGTACGCGACCATTTCGGTTCTAAAGTGTGAGAATGAATTGACTATGTCCACCCTGAAAGTGCGCTCTTAAGATTAATAAAAGAATTTTTGAAATCAGAGACAGTAGCTTCGGAAATTACTTCCTACATCCAAAATTACAAACGAATAAACTTTCCCTTTTATAATATTAGTGTAAAGTAAAAAAAAAATACAAAAAAATTAATGCGGCTTCGGAAATCCACTAAAAAGTTAAAAAAAAGATCCTTGACGCAGACATACATGTTTTTAATTTCTGATGTTAAATGGATTTCTAAAGTCGAATCAATGTTTTTAATATGGTCCATAAAAAAATGTTGAATATTTAGTTGCTACTTGAAATATTAAGCACGTATGAGTGGCTCGCAGGTTTTTCTGGTCCAAGTCTTACCAAAGTAAAATGGACCGCAAAAAGAGCGTTACTTTGGGTAAAACCCATAAACATAGACTGGACTGCGCATTCTCTGGACATCGGTTAAGAACGGTCGCAAAAGTGTAAAAGAAACAAAGCCAATCTGCAGTCTCTTGTCTCTTTCTAACATTTTGTTTTTGTTACGGAAAGAGACAGGCAGTTCCAAGTTTGTCTCTTTTTAAAGTGTAGCTAATATTGTGAGGCTATAACGCAGTCCATAGGACAGATTACAGAACTCGAAGTCTATGGTTAAATCAAACAAATCGATGTTTTTTTTGAAAAAAACTTTTTAACAAAAAAAAAACAACCGGCTTCAAAAAGATGCACTTAAAAGGTAAAAAAATACTTATTTCCAAAAATCTGATTCGAATTACTGTTTAAAGTTGGTGTCATGCAATTGAAGTGTGTTATAAACTGTTAGGTACCAAGATACTAACTTAAAACTGTAATTCAGATCACATTTTTGTAAATAAGTAATTATGTTTACCTTCTTAGTGCATTTTTTTAAAGCCGGTTGTTATTTGTTAAAAAGTGTTTTTTTTCTACTTTTGAGTGACAAATTGCTTTTTATGTACACAAAAACGTCCATACTGGTAAGGAAATTTTATACAATCATCAACATAAAAAGCGTTTCACCATTTCAAAATTAACACCAATTATTTTTTTGACTATAAATTTAAGTTTTAAATCACTACATTAACATGGGACCACATCGGAGGTATACTCTTTTAAATAAAAAAAGTTTTACTTACTTCTGTCGTATGAAAATCATTAAAATCTATAATTGGCAAAGATATCGCGTAAAATACACACTAAAATATGTATGCGGCAAATGAGAAACCTACTTTCTTGAAGTCGATGAAAAATATGTTACCTATACTTTACCCTAGAACTGTTAAAACAATAAACGAGTTCCTGAAACGCGTTTTTGGTTTCCCTGTCATACATCATGTTTCTTGATAAAGAATTAATTTGTTTCGTCTCACGGCCAATTTAATATGTACGCTTTTCAATACGCAATATTAATGCATACTGACACAATTAATATAAATTATTATCTCCATTTTATAAATTACGCTACAAAATGGCGGATTGCTTTGATGTTTACCGACATGCTTCAACGCATGAGTGTGCACTTATTAATGTTAAAGGTGAGTGTACAATGTTAAATAGTTCTGAGTTCATTGTTTTAGAGTTCCGTAGTCAAATGGCAAAACGGAACTCTTATAGTGTTGTCAAGTCCGTCCGTCCGCATGTGACGTAATGCTATGTAATTTAGCCATATTTCTATAGGTAGATTCTGGTGTGATTTTGCAGATTTCATTAAGTAATATGTAAACACTCATAAGGGTCTATTATATAATATATGATATGAAGAAAAAAAAACTACATACCCACAGAATACAGATAGAGCAGTGAGGGTTGCAATTTTTTTGCAATGCATTGATCTCAATTGAAGTCAAAAAATATGAAGTAGAATAAATATCTACGTTTTATAAATATTAATGAAAAATATTCTGGCCAAAAAAAATTATTTAAATTTATTTCCTATTTTTTTAGTAGGTTTACGATACATAACAGGAAAAGATAACAATTTAATACAGACCTTTAATGTACAGAGATAAACCTCTTTTCACCAAATAGGTGACGAAAAATGCACTATTCGAATATTCTACTATATACGCTTGTCTTGTAATGCCCCCTGCAGTACTCGCGTTTTCAAACCTTTTAAAATATAATCACTCTCTTCTTAAAAACTTAACTTTAGTCCATAGCACAACGTTAGCTCATTTAACTTACACACAAACGAAAGAGTAGTTGAGCTTAGTATAAGAACTTTTTAATAGACATAGTAGTTTATTAGAAAAAGTAAATAAATTAAGTGTAATATAGGTACAGGGGTATTTTAATTAGGTTTATAATATAATGTATTATATTTCAAAAGTAAATGTGTTCCGTTCTTTTAATTATCTTATATCATAATTTTATACTAGAGGTATGTGGCACACTTGGTGCGCTTCGTTGGATTCTTACAAGAATTGCTTGTAGGATTATTTGCGGTTCCATACATTTACGATGGCACAATTAATCGACAACCTCAAAAAGTTAAGGTAACACAGTAGATGCATCGAAATATTGTTCAGAACAACGAGTATTTAGTCATCTTATTGCGTACCTACTAATTTTGGCATTGTACATGAATGGAACTCGGAAAACTAATTTTTTAAATCATAATATATTCATAAATTTTTTACATTTTTTGATGATTTAAATAATACAGCTTAAAATATTTCTATTACCTTTAAAATAACAAAATAATCATTCATGTAAGGTAAGTAAAACGTGATGTCTTACAACAGTATCTCGCCTCATTGATACGCCCCACTACAGGGCTACAGGCCTCTCCTTGGAGAAGCTGGCCTAGTTCGTAATGACGGACGTTTTCCAGCTAGTGGTCACTCAACTGACAGAGTTTTAAAGCTACCCATAAGGCCTTTGACTAGGCTTAACTACTGTTGCCTTACGCCAACAACTCTTAGGAACACGGAGTCGCTTAGAACGTGTACCGCTCAGCCACCTGTTCAGGTTTCTATTGACGAATGGGGGACATTGCTTTACTATGCATATCGTTTCTGATATACGAATATAACCAAGTCACGAACTTTACCTTTATATCACAGTATAGCTTATAAAAGCACTGTCCTCAATAACGCATGTTATTAAGCAAAACATACGACTTATATGTTCTGTATTATTACAATCCATTTCGAAATAAATTAAATATATTGAATTTATGGTCGTCTTTATAGTTTATAAAAACTTGTTTTTTTGATTTGTTTTGTTTTGTGGCATGTTTGGTCATCTTTGATTGATCAATTTAATCTGAAAATAAAATTGTGGATCAAATACATACTATGGCAAAAAAAAATCTGTAAGTACTCTGTAAAATATTGTAATGATTAACCATAAGAATAGATAATAATTATGATGCTTATGGTTTTTAATGTACGTATTACCCAGTATTGTACGAAAAGTAGGTGATACTTAATAGGTGCCAAGTGTATTACGAGCATTAAGTGTGATTAAAGTTCATATTTGTCTCTTTCAATAAAACAATCGAATTGATCGAACATGTTTTAATTTGCTCAAGTTCGCATATTATTATAACTTGGAAATTAGTTTTGTAAATTAATTAGTTGTGTAAATTCTTTGGCAGCACGATTTTATTGTTTTTAAACAAAATATTAAAATACTGTTTTTTAGCCTTCCATAGCGGAATGACTATAATTTTCGTCTGTCGCATCCAATTTATGAAAACCTTACTTAATGCGCGTACGACACCCAATTAGTCGATTTGATCTCCTGTCTGAACTTCAGCTCAATACGAGCCCTATTAACAAAGCCTTTATTGTATTTGTGGGGGAAAAAAGAAAATTGTTTTAATATTATTCTGTGATATTACGTTCCTTATAATATTAATACTTTCTGGTAGGTAGGTAAAAAAATTATGTAACATCCAACTGTTAAAATACCTAATTGATTATGATGAATTTTAATTATTAAAAAAAAACCTGTGTGATATAGCTGTAGTGTACGTATAAATAAATTTTGACCTCATATAGCTTTTGTTGTATCTGGTAGGTAAGAAGGTGCATGCCCAGTGTGTCCCAAGCATTAAACACGAATGGAGGTCAGATTCGTTTGTTTAATGAAACAAGTGATCGGAAATGTTTTACTCCACATAAGTAATTAGCGTGTACTTGCGTATTTGTTAGCAATTTGTTTTGCGAATAAATTAGTTCTGACTTTTTCTAGGAGAAGCGAGTTAATTTTCCATCGTTCACCCAATTAACACATTAGTTTTTTTGCGTTTCCAGCCAATATTAAAATAACGTTTCGTACGTAGGTATAGGTACATAGGCTATCTACTTATAGGCCACGTCATCACAAGTAGACATCTCCGATATGTTGTGCAGCGTTTTGAGTCAATTATCCGTTGGTAGGTAGGTAACTATTCATGAACACCTATATGGAACCGCGGGGTTATTTTTGTACCTCATCCAGTACCCGATGGTCTGAGGTCCGTGTTTAGTAAACCACGCTCTGCTGCAGACAAATTACAAGGATCATAAGACTCAGTCAATTTATTAATTACTTGACATCAGCCAGAGCACAGAGCAGCTCAGAAAAAAATGTATTACCACAAGAGATGTTTCCCATCGACTGACTGACTTGCGACTTTGCTTATTTTCGGATATGTTTTGGTCAAAGTTTCTGATAGATGAATGAAATTAGGCCAAGAGTTCCATATGACCAGTGAGTTATATTAGCCTCATATATTTCTTTGTTATAGCCAGTTTGTTGCACACAGAGTTATGGTTTTACTTCTCCTGTTTTATCTCTACTTCATTTCAACCGAGTCAGGACTTTCTTTATCTAGCAAATCTATTAAATTTCACTATGAAATTTCAATTGACGCTGTTTCACAATTAAAAGTCACTCAAACGTCACATCGCGATGTCGCTAGTGACGCATGTCGTTGGGTTGAGGGGTGAAAAGACTTTACAAGATGTTGTTTATAACCTCTATGGTTATAAAAAAAATATAGGTAAAAGCATATGTTACCTCAGCCGTTATAAAGATGTCCCCACTGCAGGCTTAGGCCTCTCCTAGTAGAAAGCAGACTTGGGCTTGTGTTCCTTTACGATTCAGTTTACAGTGCAAAATGGGGGACGTTGTTTAGCTAGTGTCTATTTTAAGATACCGTCCATATGTCACAGCCTTATAATTCCACTTTTGCATCGATTTCAATGAAATTTCATATCTTTTGTAAACTGTCATACAGATTTGTTTTCAAAACTGAGTTTTTTTTTGAGGTAGCTCGCTAAGCATAGTTTTTTTTTATTTCACGTATTTTTATTTCGCGTAGGGTATTGTAGAATAGGATATTGAAAAATGCATTTGAATAATTTCAAATAATTTCAAATGTAAATTTTGCGAGTGGCGAAACTTTTGAACAGATTGTTCTAAAAATCTGAAAAATCACGATGTTAAAGCTTTATAAAAATTGAACCACACGGGAAGCACCAGTTTTCAAATAAAAAAAAGATCCATTAAAATCGGTACACCCCGTAGAAAGTTCTGAGGTAACAAACATTTAAAAAATATAGTCGAATTGTGAACCTCCTCCTTTTTTGTAGTCGGTTGAAAGTTGTTTTAAGCAAAAAGGGTGCACAATGTTTTTTTCATATTCGTTATAATTGTAACTCTACGGAACCCTAACTTAATGGGTGTGCAGCACGCACTTCGCCGTTGTTTTCATAAATTAATTTAATTTTACAATAAAAACTATGAATACTAAAAATGACAGAATGATAAGATTTGAACCCTGATTAAAATTTGATTTCATTAATTCACCAGTTACAGAGCACAAGAACATAATTTGTTAGATAGAATTCAGTCGCCATGTTGTAACGTAATTGGGTGGCCGCTTTGAGAACTGAACTATTTTAATTAATTGCACGACTTCTGTTGCGATCGCTTCGCTTTTTAAATTTGGCCTATGTAATAAACTTCAAGCGACAAAGGATTAATATAAAACGGGACTGCTTTTAAAAGTTATAACGCTTCAGCCGTTATACGCCATACTGCAGAGGCATAGAGCTCTCCTTTCAGAAAGGAGGCTTAGGCTATAGCCCACCGCGCTGGCCTAATATTTGTTGGCGAACGTTGTCGAGTTAGACTGCGGTAGTGGTACTGAAGATCAACGCGAGATATATATTATTCTTTTTTTCATTTACAATTTTGAGTACTTTGGCACCGTGGTCTTCTATCGAAGTTGCTATCTAACGGGTTGCCCGAGGCTTTGTGCAAATGGGCATCGGTGCTGTAGCTTTCTGTACTGTAAACCGAAACAAGCCGTAGTTGCTCTGATAGCGTGTATTGGTGGTGTCAAGGCTCTCTGTTGTGTCTTACTCTGTTTCTTCTCCATATCAATGACATGTTGAACAATTATGCCTACAGCTACTGCCTATCATTGCACCCGTCACCATTGGCAGGGAATTCACCCTTACACCTTAGACCCTAAATGGTCGCGCACAATGCGGTTTCAGTGGAACTTCCTCCCGTAAACGTTTTTCTGAACACTTTAGTATGAGGCTCTTGAAGAAAGAAGTGATTAGATTTTCAAAGGGTCAGCCACGTGTGCGTAACGTGCAGAGAAGAGAGGCTGGTAAGGAAACCTAATCAATAGTTACAAATTTTTCGGTTCGAGCAATATGATTTTTTTTCAAATCTCTTACAGCTCATCTCTTGTACTGCATGTTCAACTTAATCACAATTTCCGTTCCTCGTCTGGTAATTTTTCACGGAAGCCTATTCCATGAAAAATTGTTTTAAGAATACAGCAAGGAATTAAAGATAGAAGTTAGACTGGATATTTATCAAAATCAATTAATAGGAGCGGGGTTTTTCTAATGGTTTTTTTTTCAGAGCTTAGCACAAAGTCGACTAGGTAATCTGATAAGCCAAATTTACCAGACTTTTTGAATAGAAAAGGAAAAGGAATGTGGAGACATAGGGCAGGCTTACGTTCGGAGCAGATATCCTTCGGCTGACATGACTATGACGTCAACGACATAATAGATTTAAAGGAATATTGATTTTTGATGCTGCAATTGATCAAAGGTGAAAAACGTCGCATTACACGTGTGAGCGTTGTTACTTCCACACCCTGCACCATTACACCCTCGCTTGGCCGCTCGCCTGATTTCCTGCTTCGTGTGTAATAATTACCAACTTAGCTCACTTGTATCATAATGAACTAAAACTTGAGTAGCCAGCAATATATTCAAACAAAGTCTTTCTCAATTCCTAGCGATTTAACAAAATAAAGTCAGTATTAAGTAGTAAATAAATTAAGTCTCTCGGCGTAAAATTAAGTAAGTATACGGCTAAGTTTAAACTGCACTGCGTATTTTGCCCGTCAGGGTGGTCTTTTATTGAATGGATTCTTTTAAAGGGTGTGCTTTCACTAGAAGCGGAAAGTGTTTTATTCAGTATTTAACTAATTTGTTTTTATCAATAAGCGGAATTAGGTTATTATAATAACATAAATATTACTAGTTTATATTATATAAGTATAATACTAATAATAAAAAAAAACAGACCATGGATCGGTTGACCTCAATAGGGTAGCTGGAAGTGGCTGGATTATAAAGTCTTGTGTCCAACAGGGGACTGACATAGGCTAATAGATTGAATAAATTTAATATTTTGGTACTGTAAATAAACATCCAAGAAAAGGTAAAAGATATTCATACTTTAAATTGGTAATGTTTTAACTTTTTCGATTTTGGGGATTAAAATAGATTCAAGAGGATACGATACGCGGCGCCTCGCAGCGTGTTCTATACGCATGAATTTCCTACTTGTTTTGGACATTTACTGATTAAATACTGTTAAATTTTGAAGTCATGATCTCAAGCCGAATATTTATGTCTGTGGTTTTCCAAAATCCTAAAAAAAGTTTTTATTAACTTTTAATCTTATTCGAGATCATTTGTATGAAAAACTAGAATCCTGTATAGCTTTTAAAGTTTATAATTTATTAGACACACTGTACCTAAATATTTAATCCTAGAGCACGTCTTCAAAATTTCATGACGTTTGATTTGTAAGTCTCGAAAATAAATGGAAAATTCGTTTGTATGAAGCACGCTGTGAGACGCCGCGAATCGTATACTCTTAAGATAGATTTTTGTATCTAAACTTGAAATTATGCACAAAGGTTTCTGTTATAACTTAACTTAAGCAAACACTAAAAATAATGATTTAGCAAAATTCATCCCTTAAATGGGAGTTAAATGGAGGTTGGAAGTCATTTTTAAAGCTGAATGCATCAAGCTGAAAGGGTTTCTGACTTTTTAATTGAAAATCAAGATTTACTTGATTTACCGATTTTGAAAAAATCATTCCTTAGAGCCCTCTCTATGGGATTATAAATCGGGGTTAACAAAATAGTATGGATATCCGTTATTTTTGAAGCAGAAAAGCGCAGATCACGCATTTGATCTGGCACCTTTTTTACAGTTTCATACATTACAAATAGTGTCACGTCTGTATAGTCACGTCACGCCACGTCTGCAAAGGCCTGATTGCATTGGCAATTTTAAGTCATCCATGTCGAAAATATGTGATAAAGCACTACCTCCTTTACGAAATAAAAATCTAATACCTGTTTTTCCAAGGTTGTGCTTAAAGGTTTGAATGCTAAACAAAACCAAGTCAGACTCAAACTATGGCCTTGGAAAATTCCTTATTATTATTCTATGATTAATATTTTCTTTTGTGACATAACCTACAACTTTTGTTAACATATTTTCTATTTACATCTCTTTCTATTTAGCGTGTAGTAAATGACTGACCCTGAATAACGAACATCGTTGTTTCTAGGCTTCCTAATATTTTTCATCTCATTATTCTGCATAGATTAGTAGATAGTTAAATATAATGCCCGCGCTTAACGCTGATTGAGAGGCCATACCCAAACCGCCATCCTTGATGCGTCAATCTAAAGCCTATAACCATTTCGTTTTATGTTTTAATTGGCAGATTGCAAGAGTAAGTTGTTTAACTTTTAAACTTAAGTAAGATGGGCAATTAAAAATTGATAACAGGTTAACATTCATAGAAATGTTACACCCTGTCTCAGAGATAAGAGCCTATTCGTACATATTTAAAAAATGCAGCACTAGCTTATATTTAAGAACTGGGTATTAACCTATTTATAATACAATATATAATTATAGATAATATAGAAGATGATTAAAATAACAGTAATAGTCAACACAAATATACACATAGGTATGAATAAAATGACATAATACTTTTGAAAGGAATACATAATATGAAGGATATTTAAATAATCTTCTTTTTCCTCGAAAATTTTTTCTTTGAGTTTTATGATATTTTATATCTTAAAATATAATACGAAAAACTTTGGAGAAATCGAGTTTGATTTTTAATTTTTTTTTCTAAGCTTTTTAGTCATAGATATTGGTACCTATGGGGTTTCTTTTGTGACCACTTCGATTCTGCTTCCTTAATGAAAGTCCAATTCTCCAGTCTAGATCTGAAATGAAATTAAGACTAAAAACTTTATTTAAATAGTGATATTAATAATTATATATCCCTATGCCCTAGTAGACCTCTTGTAAAGTGTTAAATGTCACTACTGGTTTACAATGTTGGTTTCTTCTGCGAAGAGCCGACAGGAAACCCATAACTCTTTTTAGAGGGAAATTATACCATTTCAATATATTTGTTCATTTGTCTACTGATTTTAGTTCTTCAGTTATAAACAAATACTGCACTTAGAACCCTTTTTAAGCCACGGACCTATTCCTCCTTGCTACTCTGCAAATCTTTATTTTATTCTTTATAACAAAGTGTAAAAATATAGTTTTTATTTTATATATATGTATGTATAATTAAAATTAAATTCCCGAAAGACATAACCAGCGGCTGAATACACACCCACATTGTAGATACTCGTAATTTGTGGGACAGACAGACACTATTGCTGCGCGATAAACCATGGACAGACAGAACCCCTTTCGCAAATTCTAGACAAACTAAAAAAAAACAGGTTGCACTCCGGAGGTGCCTGCAGAAGTGAAAACTTGAATATTAAAGTTGTGCATTTTTGATATTTTGGTATGGTAAGGGAATTCTTTTGCACGACTTGCTTTAATTATCAGTATAAAAGAACTATTATTTATGTGGTAAAATACGATATTTATTTATTGCGTACACAAACATGAAAATTTATACTACATTAAAAATTTAACACATCAGAACTTTCGCCGCACGGTAGGGGGATACTATTTCTCCTACGCCGCGCTGGTGGTCTACAATCCCTCCGTCTTACGAATTTTCGATCAGGTCACGTGTCCTGACGCGAGCTTAACATTTTTTATCCATCACAAAAAACGCACAACGCCGCTAAAAAGTTTTCACTTCAAAAACTAAGTCAGGATTAAGCTATAGGCTATATGGATTGTGTGTGTGTGTGTGTGTGTTATGGATTGTGTGAACAGAAAACTGATTGAAGATTGAGTTTTGCGGCGTAAAGAGCTTGCTAAGAGCTTTGTGGAATAGGCCCCGGCTCACTTCCTTTTGAAACAGGCCATAGTGCAACAAACTTATTAACCCGGTGGTGGTCTAATATCAAAACCACCGTCGCCATATTGACATGATGTGAACTTACAACGCCACTACCGACAACACCCAAGGTCAGAAGGTGAAAAAAGTTTATTGCACTGTTTTTTTCTGACGTCTGAAATTTTATTACTTTAATCTTTAAACCATTAATTGTAATTTTTAAAACTAGCATTTTGTTAAAACTCCTCGAAGGGTAGCAAATCCCAATACTTTGAAAATATTTTTAAAAATCTTTGTATTTCAGAACTTTCACTTCACAATGCACTTGTTAATCCAGTAAAATAGTAGAACGGTGTAAACACACTAGATGTCGTTTAAGTAATAACAAAATCGACATGTCACTGGAAGACTCAATAATTAACGGCAAATGGATGGTTAGGCCATTACCTTTACTGTCTCAACCTTAAGAAGGTCCGCATGTCACACCGAAATGCTTTCATTTAAGACATGAAATGAAATTATTAAGGGCTTGACAATTTACTCCTTATGGTGAGGTTTTAAATATCGGATTATAATAATGGCTAGACGAGTTAAATGAAGCAGTAAAGTCTTAAAGCGCACTTTTGGGCAGTTTTCTAAGGAAAATGGTTTTAAGAAATATCATAGAACATCACAATTTTGATTACGCAGAACAACTCGTTGCGACGACAAAGATTTAGGTAGATTTTTATTTATTATTTTGCTACAAAAAAACACTCTTTCGCAATAAAATAAAACCATAATTGTCTAAAGTATTTATTATGGAACACGTAGACGAAATTTCATTGAAAAAAGTTCAATAACTAGCAAATAAAACTGTTTTCCTCGTAGAAGTATCTTTCTAAATCGTGTTTCGACTCTCATAATCTACTAATAAAACTCCTAAACTTATGATTGTCATCAAAAAATATTTCTTTTCGCCTTAAAATTGATTTTCCGTACAGTCAAGTTTGCCGTTGTTAGGTTTATTTCGTCACGGAATTTCTTGATTGGGTCGCCGCGCTCGGAGCCTGCGATAAAAGCTATGCAATAGCTTAAAAAAGCTCAACTCCTCGGTACTCAAACTACCCCTATGCAAAATTTCATCTTCATCGGTGCAGCTTTAGTTTCAGCGTGAAGAGGTAACAGATAGACAGACAAACAGTCATACAGATTTACTTAATCAATTTATAATACTAGTATGGATTTAAGCATTGAAGTGTGGAAATTATTATGTTATTTAAGCAGTTCTTCAGTACAATAACTAAAAAAAAATCAAAAAAAAACATTGGGGCCCTTTAAAATCTTTTTTATATTTATTTATTTAAGTTGATTAACCCTTTTACGAAACGCATCAACATTAAATTATAATGCAAATTATTGAGTGTGAAGTGTTATGTATACCCCTGTCCAATAATAAAATTATTAGCCAGGTAGTGTACTTATGATCAATAAAAACCAAACCTAAGTTAAAAACCCCCATCACAAAAATAAAACTTCTATTTATTTTTTCAAATAAAAGATATTCTTGTCCGATTTTCCTGTATATTTAGATTTTGATTTTCGACATGTTATTGATCGCACCAAGTGTTAGGGACGGTAAAATTTAAACAAAGCTTTACCATTTTCTTAAAGATAAGGGTAGGGTAGGAGTTTTGTTATAAGTGTCTCGGGGCCATTGTATGACAATCCGATAGCCTAAATGTTTACCCTAGAGTGTTATCCTTATTTCATTTGCCTTGTGGGCATTTATATTTATAAAAAAATCTTAGGGGATACTTTTTTTTAATGCAAATTCTAATATTTTTGTGGTTAAAACCATTTAATGTTAAAAGCATTATTTTTTACAAACATACACACTGGTCTTCCATGTTTATATAGAAAAAATAAAATGACAGTTCAAACTAAAGGAAAAACTTTACATCTTAAAAAGAAACCTTAGCAGTTTAATCGTAATTGGTCTTGACCTGTTAAAAGATGCTTCGGTGTAACAGGCCGCTGAAAGGCTTGACTAATCGTCGAAGTAATTATCTGAAAGAGCGTTATTAAGAAACACGCCGTTGGCGGGAATTCGAACTATCCAAGATGGCGGCCTGTCAAATCTGACGTTTGCACGTTTTGTGCTGTCTCTTCCCTTGCAGATAGGTAAATTATTTACTAGTTTAACTGAACAATCTTCAAAAGCTTTGTGTTCGATTGTTCAACAGTTATCTGGATATCTTAGTAGAAAGTATCAACTGTACAGTTTTTAGATTTCTATCGTGAAAATCCGTCCGTATGTTACAGCCATTTTATTCGTAGTCGAGGTAAATAGGGCTACAAATGCTACAAAACTGAAATCGAGCACACGTTTAGTTAATTATACCCGCTACAAAAAAAATAGGGTAAAACGCCTTATCTCGGCCCTTAAAACGTTTAAGCTTATAGTTAGGTCCAAATTCCGAGTAGGTTAATAAAGGTTTTGGCATCAATCACGATTATTAAATCTCGTTTAATTATGTATGCAATGTGACTGATTTGGTAGAAAACAACAACGCAGACCACTCTAGGAATATGTATTTTTGACCATAAATACCTTGTAAAACTTTTCTTACTGCTTCAGGACACTGAAATAACAATGCAAAAGATATTTTTCTTCTTAATCGATTGTAGACTGAGTTTTCTTGTGGAGTCAGATTTTATTTTCAATATGTTTTTAATCATGGTCTACTTGATGATATATAAGCGTTAAAAAACTGATCTGACTTGTAGATTAGAAAAAAAACATCTGGTACTATACCGCCAGCCTCTTAGTTTAGTCTCTTATGGTAGTTTAAATAAATAAAAAATAAAAAAATAAAAATCATTTATTTCGACCTTAAAGATCATATTTTGTTAGTAATATATAAGAAAACCCTAGTCTAATGTTAGTAAACTTAAAAGTAGTTTAATCTAGACCTTATATCTAAGACAGCCCTGATTAGTCAGCACGTGAACCATACTGCAGTGGTTCAGGTACTGACAATCCAGCCTGTCAGCAAAAGCTCTCAGGACGCCACTAGGACTATCCCTTACCCTGCGTACCAGGGATGTGCACCGCTTCCGCATAATCGAGTAAAAACAATCAACATGCGCATCGGCGAACATACCCGACGCACTGCAGCATCGAGGCAGTCCCATTAGCATCCTGAAAGCATTATTGTACTGAACGCGGAGGGCATTGTACTGTTTCTGCGTAAAATTGATCCACAGGCTGCTTGTGTAGAAGGAAGTACAATAAGCTCTAAAGAGTGTTACTTTAACAGGGGTGGAACAACGAACAAACCTGCGAGCGATCATGTTCGCCCTAACGGACAATGCCCTGCGCTCCCTCTCGATATCAGCATCGTCTTTCAGGTCAAAGGTTACAACATGACCTAGATATTTAAATTGCGACACCCTCTTTAACGGAGTACCATATAATTTAATTGGTGGTATAATTGATGGCAATGCTTTACCCCTGGCCTGAAAGACCATACATTCGCTTTTTTTTACATTATATATTAAGCCGTGACTTTGAGCATAGTTTTCACATATGCCCAACAGTTTCGCTAAGCCACAGACAGAAGCACTCAGCAACATCATGTCGTCAGCGTAACTGATGTTGCTAAGACTTACTCCGTCAATGTGACAACCGACATGTGTGCCACTGAGCGCCTCTATGAGGGCATTAACATAAAGGTTGAAGAGCTTAGGGGGGGCCCTGTCTAACTCCGCACTCCAACCTATACGGCTGCGAATAGGTTTCGGACCATCGCACAAAATTGACCTGGTTACGGTACCAATATTTGAAGATTTTGGTTACTTCTTCAGGCAGTCCAGTATTTTTCATTTTCTGCCATAGGATATCGTAACTTACCAGGTCAAAAGCTTTCCTCAGGTCTAGAAAACAGGCGTAAACAGGTGTACGTCTAACCGAATAATAGGTTACAGTTTGCTTCAGACATAGTATGGCCGACTCAGTTGACAAACCTGGCCTGAAACCAAACTGAAAAACATAACATCATTATAAATGACACACAGACAGTTCAAACGTTTTGATCATTATATGTTTAGTATAGCAACTTGCAGCGTTAGCGTAGCAATTAAACAATCAAAATTAGTTAAGCAATACTATTTATTTACCTTTATCTATAAACATTCAAACACTAGGAATAGAGCTTGGAATTATACCCTGCACATAACGCAAACGTATTTGATTTGCGTCCCACGTTTTGTTTTCGTGTGTTGCAGTTTCTCTTTAGTAGGCTCGAAGAATTAACGAGGAGATCATTCAGAGCATCGTACCTTCTTGATAAAACTTAAGCATAACAGCATATTTCGTTGAGTGGTCAACTAATAATTTGATGAATTCTTCGTTCCATAATATTCGAACATTTCTACAAAAGATTTTGCTCTGGGTATACATAGAATAATCACCAACAGGAAAAGTAAGCAACTATTTAAAAAATCCTTCTTTCTCCTAGGTACGTACAGGCTTTGTTTTTCTTTCGTGCAGGTTCATCTATGTTACATCTTTTTGAACATGCACATGTACGGCTATACTAAAGCTAATACAACCTCGTCCCCTTGAAGCAAGAATCCTACTAATATTATAAATGTGAAAGTTTGTATGTCACAATCACGCTTCAACCATTAGACGGATCGGAATAAAACTTGGCATAAATATAGGTTAGGTTCTGGAATAGCATATAGGCTACTTTTAATCCCTAAAAATTCAAAAGTTCCTGCAGGAATACCTATAACAGAGTTAAACGAACTATTGCTGCACCTATAGCAGGCTATAGCAATTCATTGGTATGACTTATAAATTAATTAATTGGAGTTAATTAAGGAGTTCCACGCCGATAACCGAATTTAAGGCGGGCGGAGCCGCTGTCAAAATATTATGTTTTACCACAAAAGTTATTGTAAAAATAATAAAAAATTAAATAAATCAAAGAACTCGGTAAGCGGCAAGTGGTACTATATGGTACCGGTCATGTTGACATACATTTTTTTCGGCTATTATGACCTAACAACCTTATGCTTCTACAATTCACGATTAATGCACCTGTGAAGAACACATAATTGTAGCAACATTAGTATTTCATTATCACAAAAAAAATATGACCACTCACTTAAAAGGTGCTTCCATGTTTTCAAGAAATTATTGATACATTCACTTCAACCTTCAAAAGTAAATATCAAAAATAAGTGAGAAATTCGTTTGTATGAAGCCCGCTGTGAGGCGCCGCGAAGTGTATCCTCTTAAGTTGTTAGAGGAACCTAATCTAGGCCGTATTTTTATAGTCTATCAAAATAGTATGACTATCATTTGAGCTCGACCTAAAACAAGAATTCCTATTTAATCTAATATAATTTATATTTGAACAGGTCCCATAAAGCGTTAAAGTTATGCATTGAAAAGTTTTAACATAAATAAATATATCTATTGATATAATTCCTTGTTTATTATTTAGAACATCCTTTATTGGCCGACGTTAGGTTAAAAAAGGCCGTAGTTAGATGAATGGCGAAAAGTAGCCAATATTAGGGATATTTGTCCTATAAAACTTTAAACGCTTATTATTCTTTATTACGGAATTTAAAGCGTTTATATTCAATTAAAACATAAAGTGTAAATGTCAAAAAGCCCAATAATGCAAATTCATTGGTGGATAACTTCAGGCGTGGTTAAGACTAAAAGTTAAGGGGCCGACATTTGGGCATTTTAAACTATGTGCTTTCTTAATTAAGAATAATGCTGTCATTTTTGGTTCTAAAATGTCAACACATACATTTTGTGTATCGGAATTGAGAGTGAATAATTATAATTATTAATTCCTTATTCAATAATTATTTTAAGGTTTCTTAGACACTTAGAAAACGTCGTGTCAGTCAAGATTTCTTTTTTTGATTTATCGAGGTAACCATTCAGAACGCATTGTCGGAAATTCTAATAAAATCTAAGATAGGCACAATTACATAGAGTACTTTTAATAATAACACGACTACCTAAAGTCAAATAAATTTAAAAATATATTTAACAATGTACCAAGTAACGGCTACGGAACCCTACACGAATCATTGCCCAACATACTCTGTTCCATAATTAATATAGTCATACCTGCAGAGATGATTATTTCAGTTTTGGTGCAAGAAAAATCTCGTTGACAGGATCCTTGCTTTTTTGGTAAGTAAATAGATAAATAAATTGACACTATTTATCAATACTAGGTCTTAGATAAAATATCCATTCTAGTAATATAGTAGAAGATCGCAATTCGCACTATAACCTAGCATTAGCGCAATTATTTTGATTAAACTTGTGATTAATTAATTAAAACTGAGTTAATTGCCTTTGTTATTACGGAGGTGATGACAGGTGGATTAGCAGCTTCTAATTTTACAAGCTATAATTATTTTTTGCTTACAAAAGATATAGTTTTTTGTTATTCACATGCTAAGAAAAAACTTTAATAGGTACCTATTGGCGTAGTACAGTTAACGTAGGTAGGTGTACAGGCCACTGCTGTTATAGATAAAATAATCACTACGTAAGAACTTCTTCTTAAGATTGTCCTAATGCATGAGTGTGAAGCGGCATAAATAAATATAGTATCTAGTGCACAAGAAAGGGACAAGTATAGTTAATCTAAGATAATGCAGAGTTTATGAAGATTGCGTTTGGATCGCGCATAGACGACGCTAGCATATGCTAGTATGGAGCGAATGCAGGTGTCATAAAGAGTCAGCTTATTTCTAAGCGACATCTTACTTTACTTGCCTATCATGGGATATAGACGACTGAGGACATAAGCGGCACGGTCTCTAATTATTTTGGTGTGATCGCGGAAGTTCAAACGCCTATCCAGGGTCACACCGACATATTTTGCCTTGTTTTGCCAAGGAATGGCACGGCCGAAGAGTAAGAGGGAAGGGAAGGACGGTATCGTCCGCAAAGAGGGCTAGTTGGGTACCTATCGGTTTAGGGATATCGTTTGTGTACAGAAGGTACAAGATAGGGGCGAGCACGGACCGTGCCTTCGACTTTATAGCGAAAGCTGCGGTTCGACAAATAGCCTCGTATGATGAGCACGAGGCGGTTAGTTGTACAGTTTAGAAATTAAACCGTTGTGCCAGACTTTGTCAAAAGCTTTCCCTACATCAAAGAAGACAGCGCCCGTGTGACGGGGCTTACTTAATACTGGTTGGTAGCCAGTCAGAACGTGTTCCGTGATGCGGAGGACTTGGTGGACCCACGAGTGTTTGGCGTAGAAGCCGAACTCCTCGTCGATTAAGATGCCTCTGGAGACTATAGCGTTCCGTAGGCGAGCGACTACTCTTCGTAATACACTTTAATGGTACGACGATACCACCAGCTACAGTTTTATAGCCAAATACCACCACCGGAATCCGTATTATACTTTCGTCCGTCCGTGTGTCACAGACTTATTTTTCCATCTTTGCATCAATTGTAAAAAAATGGAAAGGTTTGTGTGAACGCCAAACAGTTTTGTAATAGTGGAAAAATATTTAAGGGTTTCTCCACACATTGAACTGAGGTAGAAAATTTACATGTTATGGAACCCTAATTTAATGCGTGTACGAAACACGCTTTGTCGGTTTTTATATTTGACAACCTGATTAAAATAAACGGTTATTTGTGTTAAAAGTAATAGTATAGAATTCGCGGCGCCTCGCAGCGTGGTTCATACAAACGAATTTTCCACACACTTTAGACACTTTACTCATCAAACACTATGAGATTTTAAAGATCTGTTCTATGAATTAATATATGTATGTCTGTAGTGTGTCAGTTTTCTTACTATTAATTTTAAAGTTTATACTTATACAGGATTGTAGTTTTTTATACAAATGTCCTCGAATAAGATTGAATTTATTTACTCATCAAACATTATAAGATTTTAAAGACGTATTCTATGAATAAATATATGTATGTCTGTAGTGTGTCAGTTTTCTTTTTGATTGTAAAGTTTTTACTTATACAGGATTGTAGTTCTTTATACAAGTGTTCTGAAATAAGATTAAATTTATTTACTCATTAAACATTATGAGATTTTAAAGACGTGTTCTATGAATAAATATATGTAGGTATTTAGTGTGACAATTTTCTTTTTAATTGTAAAGTTTTAAACTAATACAGGATTGTAGTTTTTTATACAAATGTTCTCAAAAAAGGACAGATATAGATATTTAGCTTGCGATCAGGACTACAAAATGTCACAGTGTTCTATATGTAAAATATGTCAACAACAACTGGGAAATTGGTCTGTATGGAACACGATGCGAGTCGCCGCATTAGTTCTTGTACATGTAAAGTAATTAATTTATTTCGCACATCATCCGGTTAAAGTTGATAATGAGGTGATAATTGTGTACAATATTATTTAGAATGTAAGGCCACTTGTTGCGGATTGACAGTTTTATAAATGTATTATTATAATAACTAAGTAGATCCATTTATAATGTGTAAAAAAATACATTATAATCAAGAAAAAATACTTTTTAGTCGCTCTGACTAAATATGTTAGTTTGCTTGTTTACAATTGCAATAGCTTTTGCATGCGGCTTTGCTCGCACTATAGATTTGGTTTTCTCCGTGGAATTGTAGAATATAATACTCAGTGTTAATTAAGGGTATAAGCTATTTTCATTTTAAATTTCAGCCAAATTAATTTAGTTATTCTAATGTAAAAGAAGAACTATCACACTCACAAATTTAGCATTCATTATAATAATAATAGGATATTAGTAAGATGGTGATGTTAGACCGAAAGTGAGATGGTATATTATATTAGACGTATACGTCTCTAAGTTGACCAATAAGCAAGAAACAGTTCACAAGTACATGTTTTATTCATTGTAGGTAGGTGCATAACTTAACTTATATTTAAAATAATTATCACTTTGATTTTTTAACTTAACTTTACTTTTAGGCTAGTTTAGTCATTTTTTATTTTATTTATTTATATGTTTTAAAATGGTGTAGAAACTTAAAACTCACAATTCACCTCTTACGGTTATAAACTAACAGCTAAAAACTATAATAACACGCTCTTATAAAGGTCCTCTTATAAAATGGGGCTGCAGGTTTACGTTTGATCACTAACTCCTAACTAGGTTTCCTGTGTAGGTACCTATATATAGGATATCAGAGGTCAATCCGCGACATGTGTATAATATTGAAGGTTGTTTTGTTTGTTACTTGCTTAGTAGGTATTATCATTTTCAAAGCTAATTTATAAATCACACAAACAAGTGAAAACTAATATTATGTAAACATATAAAAAACGTAGAAAGTGTACACGAGTTAATTACATTAATAAGTTATTTCTGTAATAGTCACTACGGTAGGAAAAAATAAATAAAATACTTGCTAACTACATAACATTGTAATAAGTACCTACTTAATCTAACTTCTTTCGTATTCAAGTATTTTAATAATATATAGTTCCAAAATTACGTAGGAAGATCGCAGGCGGAACCACGGCCTGAGCTCGTATATCGTAAATAGTTATGATACGTTTAATATGAGATGTTTATTAATAATAAGATCTGACATTTGGATCATCACCAAGATATTTTAACATTTCGCTATTAAATTATGATTTCCGTGCGCCATGTTTTGTTACGCGTTAGTTTTATTTTTATTTTTATTACTTAGGTTAAATGTGTTTTTAGTGTTTCGTATTATAAGCGCCATCACCATCTCCTCCGCCTCTCCCATCAGCCATCTAGCTTCCTTTTGCAGGTATAAGTCCTGCTATGGCCAGTTTTTTCTTACTTGCCTAATACTAATACACGCAAAAAATTGTAACTTTGAAATATCAAAATAAAGAATAGTTATTTGTTATGCAAAGCTGGAAAGTTGAGTGCCTATATTAAATACCGAGCAAGCGAAATATTCAAAGATTGAGCGAATCGATTGGTACAAAAATTGAATCTTGAAGAAAGCGAGGGATTCTAGGGCACAAAATCCAAAAAAAAAAAACCGCCGTGCAAAACACACAATTTTTCATCTCACTGCAGCGAGGAAAATATAAACAAGATACAAGAAAAACAATACATAGTGTATAATAACTTATGAATGGAATAAGTTTACTTATTTTGGTGAATATTTACTATTGAGCACGAGCTACTTTTGCATAAAACATTTTTATTCGATATAAAAACATCTCCTCATACACAAATGAAATACAAAAATTTTTTTGCATTCATTTATTTATTTAAGTAAAAACAACCAATATGATGCACCTATAAATGATTATTCCTTTTTCTTTTCTTTAAGGTGCGTTCCGAATTTGCACAATTTCTTAGAATAAAATAAAAATATATAGAATAAAATATATACTTAAAGCTTATTATACGTGTATATTAATTCTGGATGTATTTAGTAATTTATTAAACTACAATGAATTATCTATTAAATAACATTAAACAAAACATTATCATTATTGCAATAGTATCAAAAATTAAACTAAAGAGTTATTAACGGATCACTAATGTATAAAGTAGTAAGGACGACAGCATTTCGGACAGTTTTATTATGTTTGTTTTCGTAAAATTAAAAAAAAAACCCCGCAAGATTTAATCAGATTTTAAACGACAAAGTGAGCCTTTCCTAGCCAGTGAGATAAAAACTATTAGGTCGAGGAAAAGTTTCTTCGCATTTTATATGAAAACTTAAGAGCGAAGTGCATATTTGACATCAAAATTCCCGGACTGAAAACGCTGAAACCAATTTTGTGCTACTCTTACTGACACTGCATTAGGTCCATAAGCGAATAAACGAGGACACGCGATATCGCCGCGACAAAACTTGAATATGGCGCTTCGCCAAACTTAGATAAAAGCACAGGACGATATTTACACATGACTTTGGAGAAATGATATGCAATAATGCGAAATCTGGTCTCCAAATCGAAAAAAAAAGAAGGAAGGAAGAAAGGATGATGAGAAAGAGGTCCCTAGATAAAATATTGAAAAATATAACCTTTTTACAGGAATGCGTATTTCAAGTTTCTCAAATTTTAAGCCTAAATAATTTTATTTAGAGCTTTTTTTACAATAATACAAATAAAAAAAAAATTAGTGTCGGACAACCGTCCGGAATCGTGACAACTTGTGCCTTTCACTTTTTATGTCTGTCTCTCTCGCTCTTAGGCGGGCTAACCATGCCGCGTGCCTCTCACTCGCTCTCATTGTGAGCGCATAACGTGAGCGGAGCGTAACGCAGTTTCTTGAAGTGTCACCCGGCAAACCAATTTATAAGACGTTGTCACGTCAAAAGGGTAGGGTTTAGGACGAAACAAATTCTATAAAGAAGCAGAAAGAATAATTTAGGTAGACTGGGCGTCATTCAGTTAGTTAAGTTAGTTCTTTATGTCACCCATACCTCAAAGTTTTGAAGTCGGAGGTCTTAAATTAATGTGTGGGTAAACATCATGACCTTTGGCGTGGACACGTGGACAATGACAGCTATGAGTAGGAAAGCTTACACATGGAACCATACCCGCTCGTACTTGACCGTCTTAATTGTTAACAAGGAGCTCGTGGCCCAGTTACTATCGAAATATTCTATGCAAGTAAAAGAACACCGGCCTTGATTAGTCATTGGATGGATGACCGCCTATAGTAGCACATTTTTCTGAGCTCCCCGTATTCGGAAAGCTCGTTGAATCATGACGATGATGCTGGCTGTTGTCATGTGTGCAGTACAGCAAAAATTATCGATAGGTACCTGAGTATTCTCTCTCTCTCTCTCTCTTTCTCAGAACGCCGCCGAGCTGAAACTACTGAAGCTGAAAGCGTAAAATTTTGAACATAGATTCTAAACTAAAAAAGGATTTTGCTAAATTTGTTCCCCAGAGGGATGAAAACAGGGTTAGAAGTTTGTATGAAAGTCTGTAATTTTTTAAGTAGATGGTGATGGCATCAAGTACAGCGTAAGTACTCATTTATATTTTATGACTGAATAATTACGGTGTATTAAAAATATTTTATTTTTATAAATCTCAATTAAAACAGACTTATCGGTTATTTGTAAATTTTGGTTAGAAACAGGAATGTTTTTAAACACTGTTTAACTCTCTGTCCAGTGACCAATAGTTCGGCAGCGTCGGCCAATAACTGCGCCAGCGTGGCGTACTATGACCTAACCCTCCTTCCTCTAATGAAAAGTCCAGACCGCTACGGTGGGGACTTCTTCACGACACTCAAAGAGTCACGTCATAAGTCATAGATACTTTTAAAATGCACATTTTATCTTTACAAAACCAAATTGAAACAATATTGATTGTCCCTACTGGGAATAGAACTTAGAACTTTTGACATAGCTGTTCAACGCTCAACCACTGCACCATTCGCAACAAAACTAGTTAATTACTTAAGCTGTTAAATAAACAGATGGTTCCGCACAAAAAGCTATTGATTTTACTATCTGAGTGTAAAGCTATTGTGCCGCCGTTATATCTTCACCCCTAAGCAATAGGGTGCGGTAACTAATGACACGGAATAAAATTCGTTTTATCTACCGTCTCCACTATGCTCGATAATTCAAACGTGTGTTGACTGGAATAAATTGCTTTCGGCGATAAACCGGGGTGTTTTATTGAATTAAAACGGAGTTTTGTTTATTTAAAGATATTCTGAATCATCATTGTGATATTATTTTAAATTTAATATTTAGTTGTGGGAAACATTTTGCACAAAATAACTAAACAGATCTGTAACTTATTCTGTTTACAATGTAGATACTCGTAATGAAGGTACCTAAGTTAGATAGAAAAATTAGATAAACTCTTACATACTTTTTTTCTAATTTAGTATCAAAACTGTATGGCTGCTGACGTGAGACACCTTCTTGTGAAAGTCAACATAATTGATCCAAAGATAGTGGAACTATAAGGCTTTGGCATACGGACGGACATGACGATACTATACGGTTTCGATCTTGCCATTTGTCTACGGAACCTTAAAATGGGTCTGCACAAGTAAAGCATTCATTCTACAGTTAAAATAACATTTAGACACTATGAGCGAGGGGGATAGCTGATACACGGTATATATTTCTTCCTTGTCACACACCTGCGCACACGCATTCGTTTTGCTTCAGACTGTCATGTTATCAGACACACGGGCCACCCAGACGCGAACTTAGGGTTGGCAATAGCAACCGTACATATTTTTCTAATATCTGACATTAAAAGTTAAATAAAATATATTTAATTTATTTTTACGGAAAAAATAAGAAGTGGCAGTCTTTTATATATCATTTCACTGTCTCCCTATATATGTTTTTTTAAATGTTTAGTACACATACAGTACGTGAAACTTGCAAATAGGTGTGGCAAAAACTTTATATGCTCCGATCTTGTCCTCATTATTTTTCTTGAAAACGTTTGTGATATATTACTTAGTTGCGATTATCGCTTTGTTGTCATTTTTAACTTAAAGAAGGCTTTCGGTTTATCTTTTTTTGTAGTGAAAGTTTGCGAAAGGAAAATATGATTTACCTGAGATATACAGCTAAGTAGTGCCGCATCTAAATATTTTTAATTTTCTATTTGTAAGTACAAAGCGTATTTCAAATAGTACTTCACTTCATCATGGTGACTATGACTATGACTAGTGATTTTTTTTTGGATGAAGTACATTTTTCAAACACGCATTGTACGAAAATTAAATTCTAACCTACTTTTTACCAATATTATATAAAGTGAACGTTTGTTTATCAACCACGCCGCAACGGAGTGTCCAATTGAGTTAATTACAAAAATAAAAAAAAGACGAGGAACGACGTAAAATTCAAAAGTTCCCACAGAAATAACTATAACCGAATTCCACTTAAACGAACCATAGCTATCGCTCGTGTATATTTTTATGCTACTCCAATCATTTTTTATCTTTATGCTGCTCTAAATAAAACCGTTAGTATGTGTCAACCCTACGGAAAAATAATTACAAGCAAGTGAATCCGTAGAATTAATTTGTCAAAACAGACATCAAGGTTCGGCTTATAGGGCTTTGTTGAGAGAACGGGGGCTTAGACCATATCACGATGTGACCATATTCTTGAAACGGAATTTCCATTTTATTTAATTATTATTTTATTAAATGGAAACACATTTTCTCACAATGTATTTTATATAAGTACTACACTATGGGGTTTTACATTAAAGAAAAAGAAATTACATTTATCTACTTCAAAAACTAGGGAGCTTATTGGGTACAGTCTCTATTACGTCAGACTTTGGAATTCGAGAGAAAAATGTATGCAAGTACTCTTACGAGTTTCGAGAGGTAGGAACTACTTGAATACAATTTGCTCTCAAATTCCAGGGTCGGTGAACTCGAGACTGTTCCTTATAAGCTCCCAGGCTATAATAAAATTGGTGCGAAGAGTCTCGAGCGCTTCAAACTTGAGAATTCGAGAGAAAGTGTATGCATTTAGTTCTTATTACTCGAGACCCGTGAAAGTATTTGCACAATCCTCGAGTCTAGAGTATTCGAGTCGAGACTTTCGCAATAAGATCCTTGTCTCTGGAAATGTTTTGACTTTCAAGCAGCTCGTTTTAAACATAAAACTTTTTTACTGTAGGTACCGTACCTTCTTCTGTTAGTTCAAAAGCTTGAAAAGCAATACTGACTTTGGTAGATACAGCTTTCAAAATGTTTTGTTACTTATTTATACACCTACTTAAAAACATACCATAGAGTTTTATGTGATACGATATGAATTGAAAGCAATAATTTTGGTTTAATTGTCCTTCATACTACTGGGAGTGGCGCTAAAGTCTATGATCTTTAGAAATTTACATAAACTAGATAAGAAGTTTCATTTAGTTTCTTTTTTCGACTACAAGCAATTTGTATTTGCCATTTTGTAGGCTTTACAATCTAGGTGTAATCTTTTATATGTAGGTAGGTACTTTAATAATTTATGGTCACTAGTACGTATCTAGATATAAAAGATTGATGATATATCGTCGGTAAAGTCTGTCTGTTCGTTGTTGCGAACCGAGAAGTGCGTAGGTAGATACTTATGAACGTAACGTTTTATGAGTTGTCGTGTACCTATAGGATGTTCCAAATTGTTCGGATAATATATGATATGGTGAAGAATTTTAGTCCATTTTTAGTCCATCACATGAGGCCATTTATTATGTTATGATGAAGAATTTTATTTGATTTTTAGTCCATCATATGAAGCCATTTAAGGGCAAAAAGGTTTTGACAGTTATGAAAGGAGTCGTTTAAATATATGAACTATTAAAGTAATCAATATAACATATGTTGGATTCCTTGTTGAATATTCAACAAACATGAATTAAAAAAACAAAATAAATATAGCTACTTATAACATAAGGTAGAATAGGCAGCCTTATTACTAAAGAGCATTTCCTAAATCTCCGCCGGACAAAAATTAGGTGAAAGAAAATGAAAAACTTTTTAACAAAAACAACAACCAACTTGAAAAAGATGCATTAGGAAGGTATAAATATTTGCAAAAATCTGATCAATTCAAAGTGTGTCTATATTAAAAATACTTGAAAGAGCCTAAAAAACGGTTGTGCCCTCGATTTTCCTGTGATTACATCATCAAATCCTGACTTAGAGACAATGGGACCACCTCAGGAGCCTCCTCTTTCGAATAAAAAAACAATTTTTGTAATCGATTTACAATCGCCGTCGAGAAATCAGTGAACATATATAAAAAAAACATGCAAACATATAACCTCCTCCTTTTTTGAAGTCGGTTAAAAGTAAATAAGTAAGTATAAAAGAGTCTGTTGAAAAATGTTGCTACAGAAAAACAAACGGACGCTGTTCACGTAAATGTTCAAGAAGAAAAATTTATAAGAGCTCAGTTTTGGTTAAATAAAAACCCGAAATTAATTTTATTCGCAGAAATTACAAATATCACTTTTCACACCAAACACAACGTAACAAATTATAAAAAAAACTGTATAAAATAAACAAATTTTCCATCTGAATTTTCGCATAAGGCCAAGGCTAACAGGCCTATTGTCTAATCCAGGCCTGACTTTAGCGAAACTAAATATTTGTTTAAAGAGGTCTGTCACAGCAAACTAATTTAGCAAGTAGTCGAATTTATCTACGATTAATTTTGAAACGTGTCGTCTTATTTATTATTTCTTAAAATAAATTATCACTATTTGGCCCGCCTGATGCCAGCGATCACTATAGAGTTTTGTAGTATACTTTTTAGTGTACTATTTTTGTACTATACTTTATAAAAAGCTTCTATATTTCTAATCTCTGAATGTTTTGTGTCCGTTTATGTATTTATGTTCTGGTGTTTCCATCAGATTTCAGTATTACTTAACGAATTTTATTGTACCTTTTACTATGGTGTAGTTTTAAGACCGAATTAATATAAAACCTATAAATATTTATCACAGTCATAGATTGTGCAAAAGATGTATTACTTTTTCTGCGGGCAATTCGATATTGAGTTATTCGCTCAAAAGGTATTTTAGAACACCCTTTATACAAAAAAATCAATAAGAATTGACAACTATATTCGACCGTCGTGTGGGGTCTATAGAGTCATTCTGCCTACGCCCACGCGACGACCAAGCGTGATGATACTCTCATGTCGACGACAAATTTGAATACCACCACTTGGGCGGCAAAGAAAATAAACAAATTTATTTTTGTAATATTACATTAAAATCAAAAGTTAAGGTGGTAGATAATGGTGTTTCTTATCGCCATTCACAAAGCCATAAATGTCAGTTGAAACAAATAAAAACCGGTCAAGTGCGAGTCGGCCTCGCACACTAAGGCTAATTCATACGGCCACACAAACCAAGTCTCATGAACCAAATTTGAAACAATATCCAATATTAAATACATAGCAGCAATAATTGTACTATTGTAAATTTGTAGGCACACTGAGTAATTTGTAGGCACACTGAGTAAATTGTAGGCACGCTAAGAAATTTTTTAATTACAAAACTAGTTGAACGGATGACCTGTTTGAAATGATTACTTGTTTTATTTTAGGGCTTACACTACAATCAGTTTATGTTTAAACCTTGTGACAACTTTTAACAATAGAGCAAATAAAAGGTTATTTGCATTTATAACTGTAAAAAATTTTTTTTTTTCTTAATTGTTACGGAATTTGCCGTAAAGTCATAATAATATATATATACGAAAGTGAGTTTATTGGTTTGTTTGTTTGTCTGCCCTTTGCTATTGTCGCAACGAAGCATCCTTCCTTATAAGCCTCATACGTCCCCACTGTTAAGGCCTTGGGGCACGGCCTACCCTCATCGAGGGCGATTTGAGTCATAGTCCACACGCGTGCCTAATGCGGATTGTGGACTTCACATTCGTCTTTTTTTGACGTACGCAGGTTTTGTGTGGAGCAATCGCAAAAAAATATAAAAATAATAGTTTATCAAAATCTCTTGAAAACAAAAATCGCAAGCACTTAATTTTTTTAACTTTTTTAAAATTAAAATACAAAGTGTAATTCACGGAACTTTGAAGATTATGGCAAATCAATTTGTATGAAAAACAATCAACGGCGTTTACCCTTAAAGGTAAGACAGGCTTAGTAATAGGGTTCAGTTGGCATCCTTTGAGTACGGAACCCTAAAAGTCAATGATTGGGTATACAATGGTTAATGTTTGGCTTTACAATAAAACTAACGTTGTTTTAGAATGCAAACCTGCGGTCCACTAGCGCCGCTATTGGATAATTTTTGTTTACTTTTCGTGGAAAGCGTATTTCAAAAATTAGATTTAACGGCATATGAAACTAGTTATAAGCTATTTGTAGAACGTTTTGTATTTTTTTCATATATATATTTGAGTTGTAGATAGCAAATCTGCTAAAAGTGGACACTTTTAGCAAATATGCTATCTACAACTTGCATATTTAATTTAGAAATATTAAAAACCGTTCTGAAAATAGCTTACGACAAGTTTTACTTGTTGTTCAATAAAATTTTAGAAATACGCTTTCTACGAACAGTAAATAAAAAATATATAATGGTGGCGCTAGTGGAAGGCAGGGCCTTTCGTTATGCTATTTATAAAGTAATTTCAATCTCTGTATGAAACTAAAATTCTATTTTTTTAGATTAACTCTGAAAACACGTTCTAGGTCATAGGTATGTTATCCCACACCAACACAATCAAAAATGGCCTCTTTGGAGTAGAATATTTCAAAAAGTGAGATAATTAAAAAAAAACTGAACGTAATAACTGGATAATAATATTTATTTGTCGTTGGGTTATGGATAAGGCTTTGAGTGATTTTTTATTTTTAAAATTTACTATTTATGTATGTTTAATGTTCTAAAATTCTGAAAACTCTATATCAAAGCTTGCAAAACACTTTTAACGTAAACTGTTTTCATACTTACTAAAAACTTTTATACATTCTTATATACTTTTCATAAAATGTAACGCAATAAAAATATAAAGTATGTAGGTAATGTAAATTAAATTAAAGTGTTAATGTAAATTGCCACGTATAGCCGAAATGTAACATTGGTCACCGCCCACACGGTGTATAGCGTGATAATATTCTTTTATAATGACTGTATTGTGCAAGTTTTAATGCCCTTTTTTATTGTTATTGGACTTTAAATTTTAATGTGTGTGCACGGCAGTTAAAGGAGCCAAGTTCTGAATGTTATCGGGAACTTTAAATAAACTAATTTAGGTTTAACGTCATCGAAAAGGCTACTTTACAGAAAAAAAACACATTTGGAAGTTAAACTCAAAAACACGATATTTTTTTTTGCACTTTTTAAGCGCAATAATATGCTTAAGTCACTGTTAAACGGTTTTAGATACGTCTATACACAATACGCCACCTTTAGCCAATTGTATATTTTACAATTGGTTCTAACTTAGTAACTACTGAAAACTTCCTTTTGCGCTGGATGAGTTTGAGTTTCACTTGCACATCGACTGTTACATACAAGCTTGGATATAGAAAGCATACTTTTAAGTATACTACACTTTATCAACAAAATAGGACTTGTACTTAGC
The DNA here is from genome assembly GCA_946406115.1 of Apoda limacodes. Classification (NCBI taxonomy): domain Eukaryota; kingdom Metazoa; phylum Arthropoda; class Insecta; order Lepidoptera; family Limacodidae; genus Apoda; species Apoda limacodes. The sequence continues at coordinate 50,165,563 of OX291540.1, forward strand.
CCGTTGTTAACGTAGTCAATAATTTCTATGCGGTTAAACTTAGTTAAGAACCAAATTTAAAAAAAAAATATGTAAGTCGCCTTTACCAATAAGAACTTGGGTCCATTTTCACTACTTCCTAGTTAAACCCAGCGCGATAAAATACTTGATAAACATACCAAAACTTGAAACCATATAACAATTATTAGTACAGCCGAGATAATGAATTTTCATTCTGAACTAGGGAATGTAATCTTGTGAATTATGGCCACTAGAAATATAATAAAATTATAAGATAATAGTTATTTGAAAAATATGCTTTTTATTTCTATAATATACAAACAGAATCCAACAGACATATATAAAGAAAAGTATAAAATCCAACAAAATCGCTACAATACAGTGTGTAGAGACGCACAACGACGCCATTTCCATAAATAAGTAGAAAATGGAGATCCAGCAAAAGTCAAAAAATTTCTTTGGTCAGTACAGGAGTTAGTAAATCACGTAACTCCACACTTTCTAATGAAATTGATATTAACAGTCTAAATAATTATCTTGGGTATCCCAAAGTCAGTAGAAAATGGAGCTATATTAGCATTAAAAAGTTTTAAGAACTTCTTTACCATCTAGCACTAAAATTACGCTTGCACAATCTATCCGACGGGAGTATCTTAGAGTATGGTAATGCCTGCTATTTCGATCTCACTGAGGAGCAACTTAAAAAAGCTTGACCGACTTTAAAATCTAAGCACTTTTTTACTACCAACACCCTAGTTGGTACCCAAAGGGTAAAAAGCGGGACCCTATTACTAAGACTCCACTGTCCGTCCGTTCGTCCGTCCGTCCGTCCGTCCGTCTGTCACCAGGCTGTATCTCATGAACCATGATTGTTAGATAGTTGTAATTTTCACAGATGATGTATTTCTGTTGTCGCTATAACAACAAATACTAAAAAACAGAATAAAATAAATATTTAATGGGGCTCCCATTAAACAAACGTGATTCTTTTGCTTGATATTGATACACGCACAGGTACACGCTTGAAATATTCACAGATCCCACAATAAAAATAAATAATTAAATTAAAATAAAACAAATATTTAGAGGGCTCTCATACAACAAAAGGTATATTTTTGGCGTTTTTATGGGTAATGATACGAAACCCTTCGTGCGCGAGTCCGATTCGCAATTGGCCGATTTTTGCTCAATTTTATTAATCTTGCGAGATCTCGTCCGTTTTAAGAACGAGATTGATCTCGTTCCAAATGGACGAAATCTTGCTAGAATAAGATTGTATTTCCTTTTCCGTACAAAAGATGAAAAATCCATGTATAACTTTAGACCGAATCAATAAATGTACTCCGTAGTTACATAACAAAATGTTTGTTTACATTACCTATATTACCGCGCTACTTTCATTAAAAAAAATAGCATAATTGTAAACATGCGTATGCACACAGCTTCGCATGTGTAGCTTGCTAGTCGTTAGTTAAGAGAACTAGAGGTGTTGTTGGTCTAGGAGTATAAAAATCAAAATCCTTATTTGTATTTATGTAAGTATATGAATTATGCAACATATTTGCTATAAATGCACTTAAGCTCACTTAACACTTAACACGCGTAATGAGGTAGGTAACAAATAGGCATACATACATGCAGACAATACATACTTACTTACGCACTAAAAAAACAAAAAAATTGGTAGTTTCTAGACTAAGTAATTTTTTTTAAGTAATACACTTCTTATAATTCACTGTGTGACACGATTTTTCTAACATAAATGAGATTACGTGTTTTGAATTCCTTATTCCATTGTTGAAAACATTGTCAATTGATATGGTTGTCTAACACGTCACGTTTCTAAGTTATAGTGTCAATACTATTTACGTGTACCCTCGTAAAAAACAAAAGATCAAACGTTGTTAATTGCAGATTTCTTTTAATACTGAAGTCTGTACGACTATAAATTAAAAGTTTTAGTGGTCTTAAGATAATTCTAACAGTTTATTTGGGTAATCATAACATTTTTTTCGAAAGTCATGAAGAAAAGTAACCACCGCAAGTGTTTAAATCATCCGGAAAAGTTAAGGAAAAATTAAGGCAAAGTTAATATTTCATCATTTTCTTTTGGAATATTTGGCTCATTTTTTATATTGACCACTTAAACCTCAGCTATTTTGATTCGTTGTCACTTGTCAATATATATAACATTTTTTTTGTGTAAAATTAATAATTTAAATAAAAAATATGATATACAATTTTGATACTGTCTTTATTTATTTATAGAAAATCAATTTATCATAACTTTAAAATGATACGTGTTACAAAAAATCTATTTAAAGTTTTCTGTTCAGCAGGTTTATTTTGATAAAAAATAGCCGTTTCATTAAATGTTAGAGCACAAAAAAAAAAATTTGTCACACAGTGTTATGGTTATTTAACACTAGTAGGTATGTATAATTTTATTGGATAAAGTTTTATTACCTACATAAAAAAAATTTAGTTATACCTATTGGTTCTTTTTTGGAACACTTCCTTTTAGTGTAATACTGGTATCTGACTCGCACCTTAACCGGTTTTTATTAAATTTTATAATACATACTAACATAAGTATAGCTAGGTTTGCTTCTAAGGTATAATAATTTAATTATGTGAATTAGGAGAAATCATAAAATGACTACCATTTTAAGAAATTTTTTAACTTAGGCAAGTACAAAAACTATCCTAAGCAAAAAACAAAGATCAACTAAAAGATTTAGGCTCAAATCGACCACAGTTAAATTTCAGCTAACTCTATCCCAAATCTAAAGTAGTCTTAAAATTAATTGCATCTTTGATCTTTATCCATCAAGCGTCAATTTATCGTCAGGGTGACGACCGTGTTAAATCGTCCAAAAACAAAAAAAAAATATAACAACCGATTAGTCGATGGTAGCTAAAAATAAAGATATTTTTTACCATTATTGTTAAACGTTAGTAATTAAAAACCTAAACTTACCTTAATTACTTATTTTTAGGCATCGTTCATTGTTTTATTTTCCACTTTTAAAGTCGTTATCTAATATGGGAATTTTATCTGACCGTTTAACATTACTGACAACATTTTATAACTTTAAAAGACTTCGTTCCCACGTCCGATTCTAATTAAAGAAAAAACAAGTGCTAAATTTATTAAAAAATACTGTAAAAGTTTCAATCAATCAGAAAGAATCACGTTGTGTGGTCCAGTTTATTAAATTTTATTAATTCACAACATATTTTATTCGGTCAACCTTAATGGTGGCGTATTCATTTTAACTCCAGCTTTTTGCCACGTAAATCATTTGAAGCTGTCAAAATGGCAGCATATTTGGCGCCAACTGCAGTGTTGTCAAATTCAGCTTTTCTTCACACTTAATTGTTGCTAATTTTAGTTGTATTTAGCTTTTTAATACGTTGTTAATGAAACTAATGTTGTTGTGGACATATTTATGTCAACTGTTGTAAGTTTCAGATTTACTCTAGTATTTTCTTTTCTCTGTTAACGTTAAAGAAGAAAATCGCTTGCAGTCGGCCATTTTTAATTGGTTCTGATATTTCTAACCTCGTCATGTAGACCAATTTGCTGTCTTTAAGTTTCATCCAGTTAGTGACGGCTGCGTTACACAAATAAAGTATCTCGTAATTATTCGACGACTTATTGATTTACTTTGTCAACAAATTAGAAATCTAAGTCTTTGTGATTACTGAAGCTTAAAAATCTAAAGCGCGCTTGTTAATTTGTGTAGTTAAAATTGCCGTTTTTGCTCTTATCCAAACCAAACAGTACTAACGTTTAGAATCTTTATATTCAGTGATTTTTTATTGCCGAAATGCTTATTTTACTCTTTTTTATTCTTAGAAAAGACTCGATTGTGTCTACTGGATCTTATAGTTTCTGAATCTTCACCTAGGTAGGTGATAATACCTAATTGTGTAAATTACATATTTTTGAACAAATACATCTAATAGTATTTTGTATAACGATATTTAATGATTTTTAGTAACCTATATTTACATGAGTGTCGTCTGTATTACAAGGATTACTTATATTATCTTTATATGGCGTATCTACCCAATAAAAATTTAGATTTTGAGTTTGTAATTTGTCTTTGACTGCGGAACAAAATAAACACTTTTCATTAGGCACTAGAATCCGATCATCTGTCAAAGTAAACAGCTGTGTCGTGATCATTCATCACCGGGAAAATACCTGCTTCTTTGACAGCTGTCAAATTAATGTCAAAATAGCGGCCGGCGGCATTACTTTGAAGTCTCATAATATTTGTTTGTTACAATTAGTATGGAACAATGTGTATGTGAGTCAATATTTTCTTCGTGCACTTAATTCTACAATTATGTCTAGGTAGGTGAAATGTTAATTACATATTTTTTAAAAGTTGTATGTTTTTCGGGTTCCGTATGTCCTAATGAGAAAACAGAACCCTTATAGGATTACTCATGCGTGTGTCTGTCACAACAGTCAATTTGCTCCAAATCTACAGAACTGAATTTGGAGTGAAATTGAAATTAGGTAATCTACTTTGAGCTAGTGTGCAATAACGTTAATAGCTCAATGACATTTTTTTGACATTGCCTTGACAAAAGTAAAATTTACAAAAAGAAAAAGTCCGTAGGAGAACTAAAGGTCTTAGCACCCGCTTTACCTGCACGTAATGACATTGTTTACGAGTGTGATAAAATCAGCCAAGTGCAAGTCGCGCACTAAGGATCCTGTACCTACCACCATTCACGTAATTTACAAACACAAACAAAAAATGTGTGCCGCTAAGCTGTCACCCATCCAAGTACTGACTAAGCCCGACGTTGCTTAACTGTAAATATTGTTTCCAACAAACAAATGAGTTACTGTTTCTCTCAATTATAAGCTAGAGGACGCTGTACCGGTAATTTAAAATCGTAGACGAGTCGGGCCGGTCTCACACTTAGCCGGTTTTTATTATTTGTTGTTATACTTTAGAGCTCAAACACACTATAAGCTGCAAGATTTGACGTTATTGAGTATAAACAGTTACACATTTTTTGTTGAAAACGACATTCAAAGTTAGGCAACGTCGGGCTTGGTCAGTGATTGAATGGATAACCGCTTAGCGGCACACTTTTTGTTTTTGTTTGTGTTTGTAAATTACGCAAATTGTGGTACGGAACCTACGTTACGCTAGTCCAACTTACACTTGATCGATGTTTATAACACGCATGTAATTTACGAAAAAGAACAAAAACAAAAAGTGTGCCGCTAAGCGGTTACCCATCCAAGTACTGACCAATCCCGACGTTGCTTTATGTTGAAAAAAATTATATTAATAAAACAGTTATACGGATTCGCGATTTTCCGGACTACCAAACGCGACCAATTATATGTGGGGGGAAGACCGGGCAAAGTGGATACCTTAAGATGTTCAAGACTTTATCATAAAAAGTATAAGTCATGGAAACAAAATTAATATCTTAAATCAGTCTTTATTAATTGCTTTTACTTATATTATAATCAATTACCCTTAAACGTCTAACAATTAGGAACCAAAACAACAATTCGAAAAGGTGTGCTAGTATCCGCTTTGCTCAGATCCCTGGGTAAAGTGGATATGGTATTCGGGCAAAGTGAATAACTACCTTCTAATCACACAAAACTTAAAGTTTCCCCTCTTAATTAGATATCATGAATAAAAACAAACATAACATCCGCTTATAGGAAATATCTTTAAAATTAAGACTGACATTTATCACAAATATAATCGCCAATGCCTTCAAAAGCAGAGCTTGCTTCGTGATACCAGCTGAGACATTTACCGCATCGAATCCAATTTTCAATTGGTTGCTCATCTTCTTCAATATATATTTCACCGCAAAAAAAACACAAAATATCTTCAAATTTCTTAATTTGCTCTGTTTGTTTACTTTTTTTAACATTTATTTTAACAGGTTCCTTAGGAACTTGTTTTGATTGTGCATTTAGTATTTTGGTAACATTCTATACTTTATTTTTCTCTAATTTTTGCTTTTGCTCTTCCTTGATAGGTGTACTTGTTAAAATTTCTGATCTTTGCAATTTGCGTTTACGACCTATCTTTGGTTTATCAGGATTTAGTATGGGCCTCATTACTACAGGACTGTAGTGAAGGTTTGAACATCTAGGTTTCGGATTCAGTGGGTCGTCAGGGACGTTATTACTGCGAGTGTTTTCTAAGAATCCTGCTAATATTACATCACCTTCTAGAGGATCTTCAAGACAGTCATTATGTTATACCAATGTACTAATGATTTCATGCTGAACATGAAAAGCTTCTGAGATATTATGAGAATCTTGAGGAAATACAACTGGTGCAACATACACAGATTCGCAACTTTTAGCTACTTCTGGAGGCGAAATTATCTCAGCTAGATGATCGATTGTTAAATGCGTTCTTCTAAAAGAGATGGTGATGGGGTTAAAGAGGCTTCTACAGCAGGTTCTGGGTTATCTACAATTTGTAATAAATTGATGTCTGCTGTGCTGACATTCATGTTTGATCTGCCTGCAATCACATTTGCTGGTTCAAAGTCTTCCTCAAAAAAACAATATTTGTTCACCGGCCATATTCCAGGTCGTTCAAATCCATGAACTGCATTCACAGCTACTGCAGTTTTCAAAAAAGCTGGTGATAACAATCTGGCTACATCGTAATGATTTACAATGCATCCAGGATAAGCCTTTTGAAACATATTAATCTCCCTTTCAAAATACTTTTTCAGTGGGCCGTAAATGGCCACATCCATAGATTGCATTTTATGAGTAGTATGCGGGGCTAGGGACAAAATTATGACATTATTCTTGCTTGCGTATTCTAAAGCAGGATAATACTTGTGACTCTCATGATTGTCCAAGAGTAGAAGTACTTTTCTATCCACGCTAGGTCGTACATGCTCTACAAAGAACCAACGTCCAACCAACCAACTACAAAAGTCGCAATCAAACAAGAAATACCTCACCTGAAGTCCAACTATTTGGCGTGCAAGTACCCTGAGTCCCAGGAGGCGCACCGTCAAAAAGTCTAGGTTGCATCTTCGTTCTTGCGAAAATGATGAATGGTGGTAGAAATGAACCAGCAGCATTACAACATCTGTGACATGACTGTTGTTAATTGACCACGCTCCGCACTTGCAATCATACCCACCTGTTTCTTACTTTTCAATAAAAGTATTTTAGGGGGTTTGTTGGTCGTTGTCGAAATACCGGTTTCGTCCATATTATAAAATCTAGACGCATAAATGTCATGTTTGCCAGTCAAAGATTCAAGATTTTCGTAGAAACGTCCGACTTCATGTCTGTTGAATTCTCTAGTTCTCGCGACCTATGTGGCCTCTTTTTTTCATTTCATTGTGCCGGCTCAAAAATTATTGTAGCCAATCATCTCCGGCTTTCTCGTACTTGTTCCAATTTTCTGGGTAGCTGAAATTTTTTTTTTTGCATAGATATACGCTAAATTCTTAAACTCATCTCGAGTTAAACCATAAAACACAGAATCCATGTCCTTGAGGTAAGCTTTTAATTCTACTTCCTGATCTTCACTAAAACCGGTCGGAATCTGCCAAGTTTTGCAGCAACATTACCACTTTTTACATATCTATACAAAGTCGAATAAGCCAACCCATACTTTGCTGCTATGCCCTTCATTGATTCTCCGGACTCACATAAATTTATAGCGGTCAGCGTGACGCCTTCATTCCAAGAGCCTTGGTTAGTTTTTTTTTGTATTTATTCACCATCTGCAATAAAATATGAGCTTTGTTATACTGAAACTAAATATCTGTAAAGTCGGGCAAAGTGGATACCATATCCGCTTTTCCCCATTCACTTTGCCCAATATAGCCATTTTTAAAGTTAAGTCAAATCATACAAAAACTATTGCTTACTATTCCCTGTTAAATACATATTATGAGGGCATTTTGACACGTAATAAAACAAAAGTACGCTCAAGGGTAATAAGCAAATAACAGGCAAAATATAATTCAAAACAAATACCTCGAATTTCGAATATAATTTTTCGTAAACACAGTTTGCCGTTCTGCGGCCACCGCGCGACGCGGCCTCTCACTTACGTGTTTGCCGCTCACTAAGACAAGATGGCTGAACGTGGCTTTGGGTGTGTGGTTGATGTCAAACGAATAGTTTAGGAGTAGTGGGGACTATTCGCTATGCCCAGGTGTTCGCTTTGCCCGGTCTTCCTCTACCTACAAGCACAATGCAAGCATGAACATATTGGAACTGGCATATCCCGCCCGTGCCCTGTGGGATCGCTGCGCCGCACGTTTCGTTATTGTTTAAGTTAGTTAGCAATTGTTACTCCGCTCTGAGACACTCTGATAAACACATAACATTACGTACTACATGCACAAAAACAGCTTTTCTGCATACATTCGATTATCCAGATTTTAGATTATCCGAATGACTAACAACAATTAGTCCGGTTAATCGAGTTTATACTGTATTGTTAAAAAGAGTATAGAACTAGGATGCAATTTGCATTTTTTTTTATCATAAATTTATCAAAATTCATTTTGAGAGCGGAATAAAACGCGCAATTTGCTCCTAACTAATGGCGAACCAATCAACGATTTTCGAATAGATGGGATGAAAATAACTTTAATGCTTTAACATTGTACATTACCTATAAATAATGTGTACCTAATACATATTGTGTTCGATCAAATACAAAGTACATTCTATTCATGTGACGTAGAAAGTCTAATTTTAGTTTGTTTGAGACATTAGACATCACAATTTTCATAACATTACTATCATAGTTAGTTCAAACAAACATATTGATCGTTTCGGCTGGAAGTCGAAAAATGCTTCTTCGGTTCACCATCATCACCGTCACTATCTTCACTGTTGACATCGTTGGTAATGATATTTTGCACAATGTTTCGTGATGGTTCTTCCCGTATGGCGACAACATTACCAACATACGCATATTGTTCAAGGTCCATGAATGTTATAGGTAGCTGAGTATCAATAGCCCTTGACCAAACGTTTAGTGGTATGTCATCTTCTATGGCAAAGTCAGCGACAAGGTTATTCTACAGTGTCGTCTAGTCAGTCTAGTTTATAGTAGAAATGGTCCTTTGCGTGACTTTGGTTCAGGCATCGTGAATCATAAGAATAGCATTGACTACAGTAATCTTTGGGTACTCAGCACTGGTGACTCCACAACTATCAAGGCACTGGATAATTTTTAGGACAAGCTTTATATCTCGTGCATTTTTGCCTTTGAATTTCAATGAATTGTCTGGGATTTATTTTTAAAATCGCCCAGTCTTAGCCGCATTCAAAACTACTTTATCTCTATATTGCACGTGCAAATTAGGACTAAATCTTTATAAACAATTGCTCACATTACTCTGTTGAATTGACAATGACATACCAGCAATTCTCCCCATGACGTTTTTGTGCCTTACTGTAAAACTGCGGCTCGATTCCGTAAAATGACAGCTAAAAATTCTCGTTTGAAATCCATAGAAATAAGATATACATTGCGCATTTGAAATGACGTATGAAATTTATCGATTGTCGCGAAACTGCAATGTATGTTTACGGTTTATCCAAGTCATTGAGCTACTAAAGTGAATATTCAACTGTTAAGAGGATACACTTCGCGGCGCCTCGCAGCGGGCTTCATACAAACGAATTTCTCTCTTTATTTTGGCACTTGCTGATCAAACACCACGTAATTTTAAAGACATGTTCTAGTTATAAATATCTAGGTCTGCAGTGTGCCAGTTTTCTATCAAATTTTATAGTTAAAAAGTTATACAAGATTCAATTTTTATGAACAAATGGTTTTAAAAAAGATTGCTAGTTAATAGAACGTTTTACACGATTTTGAAAAAAACACAGCTATAGGCATTCGGCTTGGGATTATGACTAAGGAATTTTACAGTGATTAGTCAGTAAATGTCAAAAACAAATGAGGAATTATTTTGTATGAAGTGTATCCTCTTAAGCAAAAAAGTAAGCATTTTCTTGGAGAAAAGGTTCATTTACGAACGGATATTTCCCAGTTACGCTGAAGCTTAAACCACTGTAATAGTGCTTTATCGACCGGTTCTTGAGTGGATGTCTTCACACGTCTAGATTTTAAAATGTCATTAGATAGCGGTTGTCCAGTATGTTTATTTCTCGTCGATTCGATTTCGGATATTGTAGAATGAGACACGCCGCACGCCGGTTACGTTTAATACCTACACCAGCGTCTAAACGGCACTAGCATAAAGCACTTTTTTCTTCAGTCGAGGAACACTTTTGCTTCACGAAACCTATTTTAGCACACGTAACGAATCGTTCATAAGCTAGACTATAAATAAATCATTGCAAATATTAATAAAAAAAAAAACTTTTGAATTTAAAAAAAAATCTGCGTTTATATATTGAATCAGAGACAGTGCTGGAGCGATGGGATCACCACCTGTGATACAGGAGTAATGATTGGTGTAAAAAGGCCATTCCCCTCATTTTTGTGTAGCCACTGGTTACCCCCTTCTGTAGAATGAAAGATTCGACCTTAAACCAGCACTCTAACCTGCAACCCTACCGGCTCTGCCTTTGAGGTATCGAGGAACACACGGCCGCAACTAAAAGCATTTCTCAGTCAAATATTTAAAATAATAATCTAGTGTTCATTTCTATTGGCAGATTTATTTAATACCCAGCCAATTAAATTACTTAAACAGGGTTATTTAACCAATGGATTATTAATCGAGAATAGCGAGGCAATAATAAAACTTTCACGGCCCATGACTGTATGGCCCACTGTAAGTTGCACATACAAACTGAACGGAGAAAATCACGACTACTTAACATACATTTTTGAAAATATTGATTATGATCTTTCTTTATTCTATGTCGGACGCAAGTTTTTATAAGATTTCATCTGCATAAAGTGACTCCAAGTTTTATTGTCCGTTATTTTTACTTATAAGGTGAATTAGACCAACATTTTTTCATACAAACTGTATTACACTGAATATCTTTAACTATAAAAAACGCTAAAAGGTGTATACCTATTTACCATAGTTGCGAAACGCATATGTCAGTGAATTGTTTGACAATCAAAGTTTTTATTGAATTAATTAAAATGTACGAAATCAACAAAACTCTGGGTTTTTATAATTCACTGGCATTTCATGACTGACTATTTTTGCGACAGTGATAAATAACAATAAGTAAGTAATATGATAATAACGTATTTTAAGTAGCAAAATGTGTAAAGTTCCTGTAGATATTTAGTGCACCGAGGGTTGTATGAAAAAATCTAATTCAAATTAACCTTAAACCATACGGTGTTTATAATATAGCTAGACTTCATAATTCAAGCAGTTTAACAATATCAAATGTTCGAAGAGTGACAAAAGTACATAAATAACGCTTTTTTGTTACCAACTCAATTTCTTTGCATCGTTATATCCATAAATATTAAAAAAAAATATAATAGAATATCATCGTTAAATTAAATAAATCGGACGCATCCAAAGAGATCTCATATATCACGGATGTATCTAGTAACAGGACTGCATAGACGCGGGAGAAAGTGTATTGTGTATATCTTTAAGCAAAACAATAGAAAAAGAGTAAAATAATAGTAGGTGACTTTTATATTTGTTGCAGAAGGATAAATTATTATTACATAGGTTCACAAATTAAATAATTTGTGTAATTTCTATTTTATGACAAACAATATTTAATTAAGAAGCAGAAGATAGCAGAAGCAGATAAGATAATAAATTAAATTAAAAAAGATTTACTCTACGTAAGGTGCAGGTAAAATATTGTACAATTATTATGTTTCATATTATATTATAGTTTTAATGTTACTTGCAATAAATAGGTGATTTTTACCCAACTTTGCTAGAAGGAGAAGAAGGAGGGTTATGTTTTTCAAGTGTGTGTATGTATCTATGTGTATTTCTTTAAATCACTAAGGTGGCAAACGAGCTTGCGGTCCGCCTGATGGTAAGTGGTCACCGCAGCCTATGGACGCTTGCAATACAAGCCGCGTTGCCGATCCTTATTTTTGCCTCACCTGTAGTCCTTATTTTTTGGCACGCACTGTAGCCTAAACGGCTTGATGTATTTTAGCTAGAGAGGAGTCGTTAAATTCGTCTTTATTGTGAGAGTGACACTGGCTACATATAAATCTTAAAAAATCAAAATAGCGGATTTAATGCGCTTTAATGTGCGAGCTAAAAAATATTTTTTTACAAGACCCTTGAGTTGGATATTAAAATAAAGGAATTTAAAAGGCGAATAGAAAATATAACACTTATAATAAAGAAGTCAAGCGCAAGTAAAAAAAACGAAAAAAAAAAAATCCGACTGCAAAAACGTTAAGAAATATACAGAGGGTAGGTAATTATTATTATATAGAAATATAGAAATGCTTCCAACAACACTTTTGTACGTGATTATCCAAATGTGCGTACGTCTGTACGGTGTCCGGTTACTCTGCGGTGGTTCTAAAAATTAAGTCATCACTCACAACGAGCATTTCGTTGTTTTTTTTAAATGCCGACCTGGACAGCCTTATGCTATAAGTCTCATTGCTTTCTATTGCTGTTACGAATTTCGACCTACTAAAAAATTTATTAGAAAACATTACGGTTGCTTTTAGGTTTACTTGACAGAACTGTAAATGTATAAAAAAGTTAAAGATTGATTAATTGACTAACCCAATACTTAACGCCAAGCTCAAAATTCTAGTCTTAAAATTGATATTTATTATGGTGAATATGTTCGAATTTAGTAAGCTGAGGTTGAATTGATAATGGGCAGTAGAGCAAGGCATATTAGGCGACGAACTGTCGATAACCGATAGGAAAAAAAAGTTCTTGAGGAGTGACTAACTTTTTTTGAATTTGAAAAGAACTTAGTTGGAATTTGAAAAGAATTAATAAAATTAAATTGTTTTTTAAAAAATTACACCCACTTAATTAATTACATAAATTAAGTGCTGACATTTTATAGTTATATTACATAATGTTGTCCAAACGCTTTTATAATCCTTATTTTGACAGCAAACTCTTCAATGCAGGTAAAAAAAAGAGAGATAGAGATAACTGTATACGAAAGAAAGAGAAGCTTTGATTTCTTCTCGTTGGGTGGCATAGTGACTCATGCGCAGTGCTTATGGGTAGTGAAAGAGGATATAATGTTTGACAACTATAAGTTTCCCATACTTGCGGCGCCACTATCCTCAAAATATTGTTAAATTTGAGTGTATAAAATTAGTTTTATCGAATGAACACTGTATAAACCTGGTGTGTAGTGAGTAGACGGATTATGGTATATTTTTTATAGATATTCCTTCAAAATGTGTTAACTTTTTGGTTACTGCGGGCACTTAAGTGTCATTTTTGTCATAGTTAAGTGGATTTGGAAAAAGGTTTGTTTACTCTATGGTTGTTAACTAAATAAGTAGTTCAGTAGCAAGTTGGGTGCAAAAAATATCTGCACTATTTAAGTCAAAAAAGGTAAGCAAGATGCAGGAACACGTAGTTATGATCTTTTAAGAAATTCTTTGTCGAGATTTAAAATACTACGTAGCCTCAGACAGGAAGATACGCAATGCCTAGTGTTTAAATATTTTAAGAATAAATCTGTCTGTAGGTAAGTATATCTTAGCGCTAAATTAAAAATCCAACCTAAATGTTATTATAATAATATGATATTTTTGATACTTAATATCAAAACCCTATATTTAACTTTAAAATCTATCTGCTGACTGATTTATCAACGCACAGCCCGAACTAAACTTTGAAGTGGCTATGTATGGAACTAAACTTGGAAGTATGTATGGAACTAAACTTGGAAGTATGTATGGAACTAAACTTGGAAGTATGTATGAAACTAAACTTGGAAGTATGTATGGAAAACCATATTTTTTGAAGTTAAAAGCATAAAATTAAATACAAAATATCTCCAGGAAGGTATGTCTTTCTGGTAGATATATTAAAAAGATTTTTTTATTTATTTACTTTTCCACTTAATTTTTTGTTTGAGAACTTATTGGGAACAGTTTGGATGATAACGCCAGAACCTGGAATTTGAGAGAAAAATGTATGAAAGTAAGTCTTACCTTTCAGAAACCCTGAAAGTATGCTTGCATAAAATGTATGCAGGTAGTCTCTCGAACTCCAAAACCTGGCGGCATCCTCGAGACTGTTCCCTATTCATTCAAGTGTTCAAAGGCAAGGAAAAGAAAACACCGAATGTGCCGTTTGCTGAAGAGGCTTATTTATTCCTAATTAGTATCTTTATTTTTGAAAGTTGGTTCATCAAAATTTAATTCATACCCAGAAAAATATCCACCTCACACCTCGGTTTGCCACACCCTTACAAATTTATTCCTTTATTTCAATTAATCGTAATTAAAATTTCTGATATAAAAAATAGTACAAAATACATAAAATATTACGCTTTTTTAATGGCCACTTATACTAAAAATATATCAGACAAGATCGCGATTCAAAAAAAAAAAAAACTTAACATATCTCTATAATACCTGTCTGCCAACATTATCATTAACCTCTACAGCTACACCCGTTAAGATAATATCTTCAATAATATTTGTAATTAAGATAAGCATGAGTAACGCATAGTAACGTATCGTGCAATAATTATTGCACGATACGCACTGGGCACATCTTTATATAAAAAACACATTATTACCTAAAAATAACTTATACTAAAAAAGGGGGCAGCTCGTAGGCGGGAAATTGGCTTGCACCATAGACTTCGAGTTCTGTAATCTGTCCTGTGGATTTCGCAATAGCCTCACAAAATTGGCCACACTTTACAGAGAGACAAAACTAATATGCTGCACCTACCTGTCTTTTTTCGGTAAAATATAAACAAAACGTTAGAAAGAGAGAAGAGACAGCAGATTCGCTTCGTCACTTTCACACTTTGTAGACCGTTTTTACTTCACAGCTGACTTGGAAATGCTCTGTCCTGTCTCTATGTGAATGGCTGGCACTTACGGCAGTGAGAGTTCTGTTGGTAGCTAATTATTATTACTTATTTTGTGCTCATTGGCCATTTAAATTTAACCTACTGAAAACGATATGCGAAGGTAAGCAACGTCGGGCGTGGACAGTCATTGGATAGGTGATGGAAAGGGGCATAATGGGACAAGCGTTTGCTGTAGTGATGACGTAGGACGGCTGAAGTAAACACTATAAAAATAAATTATCTGTGTATATGCGCAATGCGTATCGTAAGCGAGCGGTCAAAGGATTGTCAGAGCCTCGTTCAAAATCACACTCCAACGGGGTAGAGTTTAGTGCTGCCTCTATCTGTATTGTATAAAAATGTATTTGTTATCCTGCTTTCTGCGAGTCGGGTTAACCCGACTTGGGTTTATAAAGGGGAACTAGAGTCGAACCCGCACTCTTATGGAGCGGCGAAGAGTGGTTATACTGCATGAGGTGCTATTTAGTTAGGTAGACTATAATGAGACGTTGTGTCATAAATTTACAATAGGTACAATGGTGGTTTACGTTGCGTTAAGCCGCAGTTTCAATAAATAATCACGTACAAAGGCAATTCATTAAATATATATTATATTTGAGAGCTGTTTTAACTTAGTTGACGTGACAACTTTAACGTCTTACGCTGCAGGTGGGCCTCCAAAAGGGTACGTTACGTACGTGCTGTCCCCGATTTTTTTATCAGAAATTTAATAAAATATCCTGTTATATATAACTTAATAACTATTTTCTGTATTTATTTCAAAGTTTGAAGTTAAGCAGTTTCCGAGATAAGGGGCAGGATCAATTTTCATCTGTTTTCTTAAATAACTTAAATCTTTTTTTTTTTTTTTAAATAATAAAAAAGTCGGTATATTCCAAGCCCTTTCAACACCCAATATGGTAAAGTTTGCATAACTTTTTTTTTAATTTACTTATTTCCCCTCAACAGTGACCCCATATTCGAAATTTAGTAGTACGTACCAAATTCCAGCCTAATCGGTCGAGTATTTTGGCTGTGACAGACGGACAGAAAGACAAACGAGTGATCCTATATGGGTTCCGCCGTATTTTTATTCGAACACACCACACCCTAAACACGATATACGAATAATTACCGTAAAGAACATAATAACTAAGTAGATCTTACAAGCTATTCAAAGCGATCAACTTACTTTCAATAATTGGGTAAGGGAAAATAACAAAGAACAACTAAGATATAATATAACAAACAAATAAACCGACTTCAAAAGAATGAACTCAAAATCTAAAAATAATTTCTATTACTATCTAAAATTAAGTCGCTGTAAATATTCTGTAGGGCTATACCTACTGTCTAAATGTCGGAAATATTATGTTATGAGGTATCAATGCACTATTTTTCAAAACGGATTTTCAACTAGCATCTTTTTGATTCCAAACTATAAAATTCTAGTAATATTTACATCATCATTGAAGCTTATTAAAACTGTCTAATAGAATTAATTATGAATAAACTTACTAGTCTTATATCGCAGGTCGACGTAGCGGAAGAAAAAAAAACACCATGATTATAAAGCGAAAATAATCATTAATGGGGACTAAATACACATTCACTAGATATACCGAACCAGACAGACAGACAAAAAGACTACAACCAAACGGAAGACGTCTCAATTAGTTCACACAGATATAATCTCTAAATAGATTTTAATTTTGTAACAGAATGTCTTCTTTAAACCCATGGGATAAGATTCAAAATAAATGACCTTGTGTTTCATAATCAAATTCCTTACTTAATCCTTTGAGACTTTAAGCAAACAAAAAAGAATCTAAGCTCCCAATAAATAAAGTTAAATGTCAATTGTCTCAATCAGACTAAAGGAAAATTATGCCTTAGTATGCAAATTACAATCGTAATCATATAGATGTAGAGAACATATTTGTCTGTAAAGATGTCCAGTACAAGATGTGGCTTCGAAGCCAGTCAAGCAGCAAGCTTGAAATGTTTTGGTGACATGACCGAGCGACGTAGGGTTAAAAATCTCTAGAGACTACTTTCATCGTTATTTTTATGTCGTATTAATAGTTAAAATGTATCATGTCAAAGATCTAGAAATGCATGCATGCATGGATATGCAATTCTTTAATCCAACAACAAGTCTTTTTAAGGCTAAGTGGGTGCCGTCTGCAATAAGTCCGCCATTCTATCGCACTATAGTAGAAAGACACTGTAATTGGTGACTCTACGACGAACCATTGTAAAAGGGACTAGCATACTTGTAAGTGTTGTAAGTACAATAAGATTTGTGTTGAAGTGTGCGTACGAGGCGTTTACTTGTATGACAGCAAAGATTAAAGATCTTACTGATGATGAAGAGTGTAGAGTATATACCCTTCTTTATACTATCTCAATATTAATTTGGTCTGATTTTGTCTGGTTAGAGACCTGCCAATACAAACAAAGTCAAGTTGGTGCGCCACTAGAAGCTTTTACTCAAGATTGCGTGGAGGTATCAAGTTGAAATTAATATGCTTAAAATACGGTTGTTTTTGTCGCATATTGAGTCACAAATAAATTAGAACCTATGGGGTACTTCCCGTTGACCATCATGAAAATTGGCAAGAAGCAGGATGTTATATTACAAATATAGGAAAAAATCCAAAAATTTAAAATTAAGGCATAAACCTGTAAGACTTAATCTCATGGTGGAAGAACTATCTACTTATAATAAGTTTGTATGGAAACCTCAATGCGTAATCCTGAATCGTACTTGGCCGGTTTTTTTTCCAAAAGCCAACGTAGTTTTTGCCCTTGTCTTAGAGACGGCCGCAAATGTTTTGGAATCTAAATACTGTAGGTAAATTCTTGAACTGCCTTATGGTATACAAATATTGTATCTATATAAGTTACATTTCTGTTTTTTTAAATAGACGAAGTGAGTAACGCAAATGTATTGAACAAGATAAGCTGTAATTTTACTATGCAATAATAGATACGTAAAAATAGAGAATGCAAGTTTTAAATTAGCTGGGACTTTTTAAGTTAATTTAATTTTTTTAAGTTGATTTTGAGGTTGTTCCTATAAATTTCTAAGATTTCTTCATATTCAATATCCTAAATATATTTTGAACAAAGTGACTCCACAGATTTTATCCCGCGCTGGGTGGCCGGACCACCCGTAGGCGCTGTGCGCTGTGCATATGTTTGTACGCAGTTCAAATTAGGCGCCTCCAGTACCAAATTCGTACTCTAATACTGGTGCATACTAAAATCTTGAAATAAGAATGTTGTTTTCAAAATGAGGTAAATCCAGTACTAAATTAACATTCTACAGTTAGAGTTGAATGGTGAATGTCCTCTTTGCAGCATTAATAAGATTTTTCTTTAACAGTATTAAAGTTAAAAGTGACACATTTCTAATTAACGAACCTTTTAACAGCACCGGGGTAAATGTCGACACCTGGACTACAAACAAAAACCAGCGCGTACTACTACTACTACACCGGACTGATCGCCATTTTGGCGTTGATAGCTTGGTGAGCGTCTACTGAACTATCAAAGCATACGTAGTGCGCGTTCGTTCTGGGATTAAGAATTCCCACGAATGATACTTTTCACACTTTTGATAACGCCAGTTTTGCCACCGACACCTACCGTTCGTTTAGCTTTGAAACGTTACTAACAAAATTTTTGGTTACAAAACCTGCAAAACGAACGCTTGACGTACACACACTATGATAAAACACACACACACTACCATAAACAATGAATATGTATAGGCAGTTTGACAGATTAACACAAAAACCCCACCTCCAGACATGGGTCTAAAGTTTCATTTTTCGGTGGCAAAAGTGACAAAAATAACAAAAATATCGTAAACGAACGCATGACAGTTTGTCACAGATGATACTAAAATTTTGATATTTTTGATACCAATGCTAAACGAACGGATGACAGGTGGCAAAAGTAATGAAAATAATGATTCTGCATCCCAGAACGAACGCACTGATGATGTTTCAAACATCATGACTTGTAATAATGTTAATGATGCAACTAATAATTTTGTAGCGAAGATAAATGTTATAATTGAAGACAACACAATTTTACGTACCATTCCTAAAAAAACCAGACCTCTAAAACCCTGAATTACTACTGGACTAGTAAACTCAATAAGAAAAAGAGATAGATTATTTAAACAGAGCAAAAAAATACCAGACAATGAATATCTACGTTTACAGTTCATTAACTATAAGAAAATTTGTAATACCATTATCAAAGAGGCTAAAAAAAGTTACTATCAAAATTTACTTCGTAATTCTGAAAGAAACACTAAACAAACATGGAAAGCTATAAAAGAGATATGTAATATTAATGTTAATAATGATCAATCAATTGAACTACTCAAAATTGCAGATTCAGAAACAGACTCTCTTAATGAGGTGAATATGTTTTTTACTACAATAGGTAAAAATCTTGCGGATAATACATTGCACAAATTAAATACAACGCAAAGAGAACTGGCTAAAAATGCAAAGGAAATTAAGACGCCTGTTGATTCGATGTCTCTATCACCTACGGATCCAGCTGAGGTGCATAAGATAATACAACACTTAAGATCAACTTGTTCCTCAGGTCATGACAAACTATATTCAAAGTTTTTTAAACAGTTTTATTGTTACTTGGTTGAGCCTATCACGTATATTGCGAATCTTAGTTTTACTACGGGGGTGTTTCCTAAAAATTTCAAAATTGCTTCTGTCTGTCCAATTTTCAAATCGGGTAATAAAGAAGACCCGTCCAATTATAGGCCTATTTCTCTGCTAACAACTCTTTCAAAAATAATCGAGAAACTTATGAACCACAGACTTAAGAGATACTTAGAATTAGGTAATTACCTCTCAGATAATCAATATGGTTTCAGAAATAACAAGTGCACAGAGGATGCTGTCTTGAAATTGACCACTTTAGTCACAAATCATATTGATGGTGGAGAACGTTGTATTGGTGTTTTCTTGGATCTCCAAAAAGCATTTGATACAGTATCCATACCTATTCTCTTAAAGAGACTAGAGAACTGTGGAATAAGAGGAGTTGCTTTAGACTGGTTTAAGGATTATTTGACAGACAGAAAACAGTGTGTTAGGGTTGCTGGACATGTTAGTTCAATGTGTGAATGCACATTTGGTGTCCCACAGGGAAGTACGTTAGGCCCAACACTGTTTTTAATATATATTAATAAACTTTGTGATGTTAAGCTTCGCAATGCTGATTTAATAATGTTTGCTGATGATACTGTAATAGTTTTTCATGATAAATCCTCGAACGCCGTTAAATCTATGGTTGAGACAGGTTTAATACAAGTGAGTAAGTGGCTAGAAGACAATCTTCTTAGTTTAAATACTCAGAAAACAAAATATATGTGTTTTAGTAAGACCTCAGTGTGTAGTCCTATAACTGATTTAAATTTACATATTCACACATTCCCTTGTAATCGAATTGTTGGAACTTGTCCGCCCGGTTGTAATTGTGAGGTGCTATCTCGTGTCACGGTTATCAAATACTTAGGAGTTATGGTAGATGACAAATTGAACTGGAAAGAGCACTTACACATGATTTCTATGAGAGCTAGAAAACTAATATTCATTTTTAAACAACTTAGACAAGCAGCAGATAGACAATTACTAATTAACACATACAAAGCCCTTTGTCAGTCTCTACTATCATACTGTATATGTGTTTGGGGCTGTGCAAGTAAAACGTACATTGATGAAGTTGAAAAAGCACAAAGAGCAGTACTAAAAGTACTACTCTGCTTACCTCGTTTGTATCCAACTAAATTACTTTATGAAAATGCTAAGGTGCTTAATGTGCGCCAACTTTTTGTTTTTCAATGTTTAAAAAGGTATCATACTAAGTACGTTCCGTTGCTACCACAAACATCTAAAAGAGTACAGAAGTGTCCTCTACATAGTGTCAGATCTGCATTTGCTGCAAGACATTTCAACTTTATCTCCCCCATTCTTTATAATAAACTGTTGAAAGATCATAAAAATGTTAAAAAATATACTCTAAGACAATTTAAGGAGACTCTGTCTGACTGGCTCTGTATTCTGAGTTATGATGAAACCGAAATACTGTTGGAAATAAAAGTATGATCTTAATTTAATTTTAATTTTATTTTCTTAGGTCATTTTAAATTTATTATATATTTTGCTACAGACTTAACTGCTAGAACTTTTGTATGATCTTCTTAAATGTCAGCACTAATTTGTATTCGATTTCTTTTCTATATAACATGGTATGGAAGGGAAATTAATACTAACTACTGTAACTTTATTTTTTTATTCTTTAATCACTTACTAACCGCATAATTTATTTCATATTGTACGAGCAGAGAGCCTGCTTCTTACGTCACAGGGTAACCTATTGTAAGAAGTAGCGTAACAAGTGTCATGTAACTAGTTGAACTGAAATAAATTCATTTTTCATTTCATTTTTTCATTTTTTCAGCCAGCCATGTCAAATTTAGTTCTCAATAGACACTCAGTATCGCAGTGAACTTCAAACAAGCACAAAAATAGTTTTCATTTAAAATCCAGTCCAGTTTAGTGTACCTATAATCAGTGATTACAAGAACAAGTCTACACAAAAAATCATCGCCTTTATATTGACTGTCTTAAACTGAGACGGGTAGAAAACATTTTGAAACAAGTTGAATTGTCAGCTTGGCAAACAATACACAACGTTCGCAACGAATGTGTTTTCCAACATTACTTCTTTTCGTTTTTCTTTAATGATCGGGCAGTTTTTAGAAAATAGATTATTTATTATTATTTCTTTTCTTTTTTTTTACATACCTATATGAAGAACTGTGTGTTTATAATAGATATGTAGAATAGATATGTACTAGGATAAAAGCGTATAAGTCCCCTAGTATTTTTGTAGCTTACCTATGCTAATTCTGAGACTATGTTGCAGTTGTTGGCATTGTTGCCAATGTATCTGATTGTGACTTCAGTCATGGTGAAGCGTGGGTTTTCATAACAAGTGCGCATTCGTCTTTTCTTTCACACATTAACTCTCATAAATGAGGGACAACACTACCAAGTACAGCGCAATCAGAAGTAACAACTGCTTTTATAATCGGCTATTCACGAACAAATATAGAGCTGTTACAATAAACATCGATAATCTCAAACTATTTCTGCCTACCCTCCACTCTAGCGCGTTTTTAACACTAGTTTTTTGTCACTCTTAAAGCATTATACTTGGTTAAATGCTCTTAGAATCACAGCAAGCTTAAAGCTTGAATAAAGATAGTATTGTTTTTACGACAAAGCAAAAACAACGAAAACGTACATCTTGTATGGGGACCCCGCTAAAACCTTAATTGTTTAACTTTTTATTATTTGTTAGATGATCTGCCAATATAACACATATTCTGTGAAAATTTCAAGTTTCTACCTATTTCGGTCTAAAAGAAACAGCCCTTTTATGGTCGGACACACAGACTGCGTAGGTTTAGCAATAGGGCTCCGTTGGCATCCTTTTGGTACGGAATCCTACAAAGCGGAAGAGACATCAGTCTCTGTTTATAAGAAAGACCAGTTTCCTGTTGTCAATATAATGTTGACAGTAAGATAACACTAACAGAAAGCCCGATTGGATAAATGTTAAGAGTCGGTTATAAATTTAAATATAGTTAGTTGTTTTCAACACGGTCCACCATCAGTCAAAATTTAAAACTACCAATCGAGTGGGGTTTCATTGTTTTGAGTTCGTTAAATGAATAAAAACTGTATTTTTGTTTTAAAAAATAAATTTTAAAACAAAGAAATGAAAAGCCTCCAAGGTCAGCTTTTTATAAAGTTTTATTTCGAAAAAATTTTGAACTTCTCATTGACTTATGAGCTTAGTCTTTGAGTGTTAATGTGTATTGTTACGTATATTTTACTAACAAATACCAACAGAGTGATGAATCCGAGTCTTCTTTTGAAATTCCCCTATTTTTTCCTAAATTATCTAATTGAACCTATTAAACCAGCACCGAAAGGATCCATTATATCCTTACCTACTGCTTAAGAATAATTCTGCCATTCGGACGGCTTATATTATACATTTGGTACAGAACCCTAAATGTGCGATGTCCGACACGCTCATGGCCGGTTTTTGTAATATAATAATTATAAATTTCATCAAATGTGAAGTCGTGGTCAATCGAAAGATTCGAATCACTTGTAGGACCAATTTTGGGTGACACTATTCGGTACAAATAAGCAATCATAATTATAAATTAGGTAACAAATTTTATTAATGAGTTAAATAAAGAACATTATATGATTGTTTAATTAAATGCAGCTCATGTTGTCAGCGGATCCCGGCCTGTGATTAAATAACAAACATTTATAATGTTTTAATTAACGGAGTGTGGAATGTCGAGAATGTATCAAATGTGTATTGGAGCCTTTAATGTTTCCCGCTAACAGGAAGGGTTGCCAGACCCAAAAAATGATCCTAAAGGTTATTAAAATAAATAAAGTGGTTAACTTCTGTTTAAACATAAGGTTAAACCTTTTTAAAGTAATTGCAACTATTTGACTCCCTCGCAGCCTAGTTGGTAGTGTGACCGGCTGTTGTGCAGAGGGTGTGGGTTCGATTCCCCGCACTGGACACACGTTTATGTTATAAACATTTGTGTTTGTCTTGAGCCTGGGTGTATTTATGTATGTATTTACAAAAAAAAAGTAATATATATGTATTTGTATCCGTTGTCTGGTATCCATAACACAAGCTTTGCTTACTTTGAGGCCAGACGGCTGTGTTATGTCCAATTATATTTATTTATTTTATTTATTTATTTATTTAGCTATATCATACTAATATTACGAAGAGGTAAAACTTGTGTATGTATTGTGTATGTAGAAAGTAATCTTTGCAACTACTGAACCAATTTTGTAAATTTTGTTAGTAATAGAAAATGGAAGTAATTAGACTCTTGGGTATTAAAGGATAAACTGTTTTGTTTTAATTGAAACAGATTCTTAGATGATTTCTGAAATCAGGGAATTTATATACATAAATGTAGATGAAGTTGGAGAAAAAGACAATATTCCTTCACGTTATTATGAAGCAATCGAACAAGCTAGTTATATTTGTCGAATGAGCTAAGATTTCAATTCACAAGCCTGAACTTACTCTTATTAATATCATACACATACAAATATGTTATACATATATGTAAAAGAAAAAGTCATTTTATTTTTTCAGTGAAGGACAAATAGATATTAACTTCAAAATAAATAACTTGGTTTTAATTTTTTTGCTAAGGGGTTTGGTTAAAACCTTACATAGAAGTATCCCCTTAAAGCTCCATCCCTAGCCTGCCGCCTTTCCCCCTTTAAATGCTCTCCCGGACATAGGTTTTTGGAATTTACACATAAACTGTGAGAGCTATAGAAAAATATAAACTTTACTAAATCTACACGTTGTGATTAGTTCATCATGATAGGACAAATAGTTTCAGAAATATTGCAAGAATTATGTTCGTTTTTTGTGATTTCAACCAACACTGCAAAGCAATATTTCAATACATTTCTCTATTTTCATTATTTCATAAAAAATGTTCTGCCTAATCATAAAATTTTCAAATTATTTAAGCAGATAATGATAATGGGTCAGATTCCTAATTTTTTGGACTAAGTTAGCTGTTGTTTTAGGACTCATTGTGGAATTTCTTATAAGAATTGTGAAAATAAATAGGTTTGGTCATTTTATGAGCAGTTATAAAAGGCATTAGGGTTACCTTCATATCTCGAAAGCCTTTTTCACTGATAGGTAGGTAAGTACACGCTTTTTGCAAAATATGTTTTGTCGTAGTTGGCATATTTCCGAAACTATTACTAAATACTTATAATACACACTTGAAATATTTTTAGATAGAATTAGTGGAGTTTATTTTTGCCTTTTCATAGCTCATATGGTTTTGTGAAAATCACAAAAAAACACTCATAATTTTTTCATACACATTAGGTAGGCATATTTCCTAAATTATTTGTCCGTTCGAGATCGTTTATGCCTTTGATAGTATTTTAGCGCTGTCATAGCTTTTGAGAGGATACTTCTTAGATCCTATTAACCACTTGTGCAGGGGCGTCTTAACCATATGCGGCGCCCGGGTGCGAAAGCCAACAATGCGCCCCCTTTTTCAAAAAAAATTACAAATTAATTTTTCATTGTGTAGACTGCTACAAAAAAATAGAAGAAATAAATCACACAAATAAGCAAGCATACGTATGTATGTATGTATGTTTGTATGTATTATAGTATATTTATGTATGTGTGTATGTATCGAAGTACGTCACGCCTGTCTCCCAGAGGGATAGGCAGAGTAAGCATAGGGGTAAATAAGTATTATTATAGGTCTACTAGAATGAGAAATACTGATGGCAACTTAAAAGTAAAAAAATGAGACATACGTATGTAAGTCCGAAAACGGAAACGATGGACTCTTGTCAATCATGCCATGAGTTTCTGGTAGACCTATATTAACTGATTCTAAAATAATTAATATTATACCCATTTATTTATTATATCACCATTCATTATGCACACATTACATTTTAATTTAAATTTTAAGAGATTTTAAATTTGCAAACTTTCCAATGATTTAAGCTGCTTTAATGTCTACATCTCTTTCGATACTTATCATTGCCGAATTTGTTAGTCTGTCTTGGGTCATAGTTGATCGCAGGTAAGTTTTTTAAATTTCAGTTTTGAGAAAAACCTTTTGCCTTCAGCTACTGTTACCGGAAGAGCCAAATATATGCGTAAAGACGTTGCAAGATTTTGAAAAATGGACATTAAAATATTTAAACAAATATACTTTAAAACATCCAAAGGAGTTGTTTCGTTTTTTATTAAAAATATTGGCAGCAATTCCCACTCATGGAATAGATCTTTCCCATCTATGTCAGAGCTCAGTTTTGAAGTAAGTTTTTTTGTAAGTTGAGACATTGTTTCGCTCGTTTAATTTTACTATTGCCGTGTCAAGTAAAGAATTATAAAATTTTACTTTTAAAAAATTCTGTTTGGGATGGGCTCGTCTACAGCTTCTTAATCAAAATGTCTTCTTCGGGGACGTGGTCGACAGTCTAGTTCCCCAGCAATTAAAACAGATTCAGATGTTACCTGCTCAAATGCACTATCCGTGCGACTTGTGCTGAGATCTTTTTTAGCCATATCAATCATATTGACCGCCTCTGAAATGATTATGTCTGAGTTTTGTAAACTCTTACTCACAATATTAATTTTTGACTAAATATAAAAAATACTGTAATAAACCTGTCTGTCAGTCTACCACATCACATGTAGATAGATAGAATAAATAGGTAACACCATTTAATGTTTACCAGTTTTAAATTACATACTTATTACAAAAATAAAAGGTTTGTAAAATAATAACTAAAATCTTTAAGAACTTAATTACTAAAGTGAAATGTTCATATATCAAATGTTTTTTTTTTGTTTTGCGGCCGACATTATTTAATCATTAAAACTGACTGTATGTACTTAAATCGTAAGTTTTAATTTTGTTTTTAAACATTTATTTAAAGTCATATTTAAAGAATTGTAGTTGGGTAAGGTAAGTAGGTAGGTAGGTACTATCTACCACTAGATTCATTCAGATACCCTGGTGATCGCCCGGCCCGGCTGGCGCCCCCCAGGGCACCTAGCGCTCCTATGGGAAAGACGCCCCTGCACTTGTGTCAAAAATCAAAACTAGGTTATTTATTGTAAGGTTTGTCTAAATAATTAAAAAGCTTAATAATATTTGTTGTAGTCGCAACGTAAAGGAGCATCTAAAAGACCTGATTGGCACAGGGAAAGTTGGAATGACTAAGATTGCACACGAGGATTAATAACTCTCGAGAGTTCGAGAGCGAGAAAGTTCCATCCAATAGCGGTGTGATATGATTTTTACACAGAAATAGCAGAAAGGACCGAGTAGGACATCGAATACTTTTTATCTTAACGGAGAGATCCTACAGGAATAATTTTCCAAGGGTTAAACCGACGAGTACTATTTCTTCATGTCTTAAGTAACGTATAGCAACGGAAAAATCCTTGTCTTACTTGCTGCATCAGCCCCTATTATTCGAGAAGGAGCTTAGGCCTACCGCGCTGGCCCAGTTCGAATAAGGGGTTTGTTAAGATATTGACTACTCAAATGTTAAAATTTTCTCAGACTTGGCTTAACGACTGCTCAAATCAAAGTATCCCCGGGTAAAATTTGTTAAGAAATCAGTAGTTTTTGAAGCTGAATATTGACGTGTTTCACTGTTTTTGTTTGCGGGCCTTTAAATACCGTATCAGCGCCATCTATAGCTATTATCTAGCCATCTACTTATTATTAGAAGTAACATTTGTTTGTTGAAAACGATATTCAAAGTTAAGCAACGTCGTAGTACGGAACTCTTGATGCACGAGTCCAATTCACACTTGACCGATTTTTTCAAAAGTCCACGCAGACGAAATAGCGGTATAATCGGTAATAAAAGTGAACACGTTATTCAAGCGAGGCTTTGACAATATGATAGTTTGCGTATTTATTTTTCCTTTTGCCTATGGTTTTAAATTAAACTTAAGTAAGTACAATAAAGTAAACTACTATCTAGGTATGTAATGCAAAAGAAACTTGAATATGAAACGGATAGCTTAATATCATATGTTTATTTTTTATTATACACATCAAATAACACTAAACTACTACTGGCATAATAGTTGATACGACAAACCATCAAATTATTTGATGAAAAAAAATGAATTACTTATCTATGGTCAACCAAGATGGCCGCTCATTATAAACATTTAAAAGTATTCAGATAATAAAGCTATTAATGTCAAACATTTTGTTATTTATTTGTAGTGTATTAAGTAAGTCATAATATTAACATAATTTTGTAATTTAAAAGCAAGTAAATAGATGGGTATGTGGGTGAATTTAGTTGTTTTGACACCACGATCGTTTATTCTTTTTTGCGAAATCCTCTCAACACAGGGCGTGGATTTAGATTTTAATTTATTTTATTTCCTTTAACATTTTTGGCTGTCAAGTCATTAGTTTATCATTATCATCACGACTAATAGTAATATTACATATAATAAAATTGTACTTACCAATGTCTGTGCGTAAAGATATTTAAGCAAAAGATATATAAGGGGTTTTTTATAAGAGCTTTTGTTTGTTTGCCTGTCTGTCTGTATCTTTATACGCGCATCACACAAAAACTAGGTACTCCACAAAATTGGATGCGGTTTTCACAGTTGTATTGTTGGTGGCTTAAAATCTGGTGCATGTTTTAATAGGATACGATTCGCGGCGTCTCGCAGCGGGCTTCATACAAACGAATTTCTTATTTGTTTTTGACATTTGCTGATCAATCACTGTGCAATTTTCAAGTCATAATGCCAAGCCGAATACCTATGTCTGTGGTTTTCCAAAATCCTGTAAAATGTTTTTATTAACTAGGAATCTTTTTTCAAACCATTTGTAAGAAAAACTGGAATCCTGTATAACTTTTAATCTATAAAATTTAACAGAAAACTGACACACTGCAGACTGAGATATTTATTACTAGAACATGTCATCAAAATTTCGTGATATTTTATCTGGAAGAGTCAAAAATAAGTGAAAATTTCGTTTGTATAAAGCACGCTGAGAGGCGCTTCGAATCGTATTCTCTTAAATTGATACGCTGTCTAGAAGCAGAGTCAGCAAGGAATTGTCGTACACAAATGTTGAACACAAATGTTTATAACGAAAATACATATACTGCGCGGAAATTGAACCTAAGCCCCTCGGATCAGCAGGTAGGTTGTTATGGCTGACCAGGAGCCTTGTCAAGCTATATGTACAGGTGTTTTCTAATGAATACCACTACATCCGGTCCACAGCCGCCATTCTCATGGCTACTTAGAGGCCACATTTTTCTAGTTATCGGTCAGTGGCTGTGTTAGGGGCAATCCACACTGAGCTTACTCATCGTGGTCTCTACTCTAAAAGTCGTCAGCCCCAACGGGCATCAGTTCTGCATCAGATATAAGTTACCGTTTCCACTTGAGCTTGTTTATTCTGTGGGGTACGTCGGATTTCGGGACTGGATCTTAATCGGTTCTGTTCTTAGTTCGGTAGCTTAGGTCTACTGTCGGCACTGTACGATTTAACGTTAACGTAAGTTAACGTTTCGGCGCAGTAGGTCATAACAGGCCCAAGATATGCCCAAAATGTAGGGGTTCTGCCCTACAAAAAGTGAAGTTGAAAATGATCAAACATCGCTTAGGTATGGAGAACTCTTTACTCTTAAATTCAAGTTTTTGACATCCAGGGCGTAAGCAGCCATCTCGGTATGAAAGTGCCGAAATGAGTGTTTTTTAGCATTGGGTAACTCCGGACATAACTATATCTTTGGATATATATCCGAGGCCGGATATGTTACAACTCCTTCACTTTGCGTAAAATAAACATGTCCTATATCCAGGGAGCGTGTCGCCCGTGTCGGTGGCGCGGAGTGGCCGAATAGCAATGCACGCATATCACTGAAACTGAGAGAGAGAGAGCTAGCGTTGAAAGTGAAATAGTAACATTGTCGTGTCTTGCTTATAAATAATCGATCTCAGCGCTTTTTAAAATTACGCCTGCTGAACCCAATGTATTTGCATTGCGATATGAATTTCCATGCAATACGCTTTAAATCACTTAAACCACTTATTAATTAAGTGGACGTTTTTTGTCTTCAATTCAATTATTTGTTTACGTAAGTATGTACATACTATAGATTAGTACTTACTTACTGCAATAGTTTTGAGTATCACTTCTGCTTTGTAATCTATAACAAACGAGGGATACACTTACATTTTCTGCACTCATGATTGAAAGGTACGAAATCGATCCGAGTATTCGTTTGACCGCGGTGTGCTAGAAAATTGCATATTACCGCGGATATATTAAGCGGAGATGGATATGCGAAGCGGATATATATCTTTAATTGGAATGATGTGTGACATATCCAATCCTTGTCCGCAGTTACTTAACCCATGGCTAGTGTTTTTTAAAATACTCGTATATGAGAAGTATAAATAAGACAAAATTACTAAGTACATAATACTTTTTACACTCCACATGCTCTGAAAGAACCTTCATGCATAGTCAAAAGTATGGTTGAAGGCACGTGTTTGCAGAGATCATTACTTTCTTGCCTGTTTAGATGCTAGGAAATAATATTTAAAAGCACTTTCTATTTGAAAGCTGACTAAAAACTTAAAAGCTTCTTTTTATTTGGTGCAGTGCTATCTGTGATTATAAAAGCGAACCAGTTTAAATTTTAAAAAATAACTCACTATCTACAAACAACAGAAAATATAACCTTAGCTTGTAATTATTCGGTACAGCGCTATTTATTTATATAAAAGTGAATTATTATTTGTTAAGTAAATTAAAATTTTAATTAATTATATTTTATTATCCTCGCATTTGTAGTGTAAAGAACTATGTTTTCACTCGATTGAAAATACAATTCCCGCTTCAAACTACACCCTCATCGGTAATCGCTCACTTTCAGCTCTCGGTGAACAATGTTCTATTGTATTTCTATTTGTTTTGTATGTGTTACAGGCAAAAATTTACAAGCGGCCGAAAAATACTTAAAAATCTAGTAATCAAATGAGATTCAAGAGAAAACCTCGGTCTAGCTCTAAATCAATCCATAGATAGATACACACACTGGTGACCATATTAGCAGAAATTAATTGGCACCAAGACGGATGACACCAAATTGAACATCACTCTATAAAAAGTTACCAAAAAAATTGTAATTAACTAGCTCGTTAGTTTTATAAAAAAGGTAAAATATCGTGTCAAGATTTTTAATTAAAATAATGTTAATTATTATCACGCTAAATCATAATGTACGGAAATAACAGTCTCTAGTGTTATTCGTGATAACATGTCATGTGAAAAAATTCCTGTTATTTTATTTAGTAACTAGGTAGTAATTTTAACACGTAATCGGTATGGCTTTAATTAAAAGTTGGTAATTGTGGACATACAGTCACGCCCATAGTCAAGACAGAATACCTACTAACTATGCGAAATAAAAATGAAAATGATAAACACAGCACTAATAACAGAGCTGAAAAATATGCTGTAAAAACTTGTAAATAAAGCTGGGGAAAGGCATCACTAAAAGGAAAAATCGAACACAATTTTGAAAAAAAAAACTTGGAATTTAAGAAAAAAAATTGTGAAAAAGGTTTTAAAATAAGTTTACTTGTCGTAGATCTCGACATTTTGTAAGGGTATCATATTATTATTTTATTGCACTAGAAAGATATTTTTACATATTAAAGGAAAAATCGAACAGAATCTGTATTTGGTGCAACTCTGTGCTCTACTGTAACAGGACACTTAGTTTATTTAGGACTTATAGTAGGTATTTATATTTTTAATTACACATATAAGTTATGATTGTGAGAGGACACATTTTTTTTAAGTAGATTATTTTACGTTCTCGTTTCTTCCTTCCTACTAGTTATTTCGACAGTATTTGTGGATATTGCTTATAAAAATATTAATAGGACAAGTCTTTATTTATTTTTATAAATATAACTTAATTCTTAAATAATATAAGTAAGATACAGTTTTTGAAATATTTGGCCTATTTATTTTGGTGTCATGCATAACACAAAATATAGATTATCATACACCCACATCGGTATGTTGAGTTCTTTAAAAATTGCTGTTATGTATAAATCTAACAATTACCTATTACTAAAAAAACATCCACATGTTCCAGTGGGAACTCTTAATCGTGATAAAAAGTATCACATATCTATCTTTACCTTTTCAGATATAACTGTAAAAATCTTGCTATGTGGGGGCCCCGGTACCTACGAAATATACAAAACACATGTTCAAGTGGTAACTGTTAATCGGGATAAAAAGTAGCCCTTAAACTATATTTGCGCAAAAAATCTCATCGATTCCTAGCTCCCATGCTAAGTTGCGGAACGGCAAACAAACAAATGTATATACACATTTTCACAATTAAAAATCATAAAGTATAGATTCTTTAAATCATACTACCCTATTCCAACCATAGTTAATACTTATCAATAAGAATCATAAGTAAACATTATCTTTGACTTGTCCTAAATTTAGATCCTTTTACTCGGCCGCGATTTTCAATTGTAATACACAAGGCTCATTTTATTCTTTCATTTCACAAAACGGAATACAGTTTGAAACCTTAAATAATTTTACTGTAAAGTATAGATCACTATAAAGACATATGGCGGTCTGTTAGCTTGTTTGCCACCTTTGAAGTATTAAAATATATTACATAACGTTATAATAATTGCCGTAGTAACTCCACTTTTAAATTTCAACACCCTGAAATAGACCTCATCTCATTTAAAATAATCGTAAAGTTATTTTCATATTTTTCTTACATCAGATCGATGTAATGCAGGCAAGTTCCACGATTCTACAAAATTTTCAATCGATAGCAAACAGCTGTGTCATACAGACAGATGGACACCTAACTCACCGCAAGAGTTCCTGTTTTCTATTTTGGTATGGAAACCTAAAAATAACTAACCTTTGAATCATGGTTTATGTTAACTTTACCGGACCAAAATTAGTACTAAATCTCAACACCCCTTTTTTTAAATACCTTTTTAGAGACCTTGCTTTCTGTCTCTCAAAGATATTTTTTTGTGAATTAACTATACTTAGTCTACTTTTTTCTTTATTTTTAATTGTATACTTATTATCCCCCGTGGTTTCGCTTGCGAAATAGAGGAGCAGATCACAAAAAAAAACCGTCTTGAAATAATCTTTCGTCTATCAAACCGACTTTTACTTCTTATAAAATAAACCCAAAGCCTGTAGTCGGACATTGAGCCCATTTAAGTCTTCTTCTCCTTACCGTGCGTCGGATGCCAATAATAGTAGATTATACAACAAATAAAAAAAAGGGAAATTAATTCGAGGGACTTAGTTGGATCTCAAGAGCATTGAAGGATGCTGGAGTAGAATCCTGAGCGGAGCGAGTGTTATGAAGGATTTTGGTAAATTTTTTTTTTCACGTGTTGTATACTCTAAATTTTACCATTGACTGCGAGAAAATAAAAAGTACTCTACTTTTCAGTTACTATATAAATAAGTATCGCATTTTAGAATAAATATATTCGGTAATTATTACCAAGAGAACAATGACATAAAACAACCACAATAACAATTTAACAATTAGTTAGATTCAATAGAAAAAAATCAACTAGATTTTTTGAATTATAGGTATGGCTCTAGCTCCATTTAGTCAGTCAGTAGGTAATTTCAACACGTTTAATTTATTTTTTGTTCGTAATTCGTTCAATTCGTGCTTGTTTCAAATTCAAAATGTTTCTATTCATTTAGTGAGCAAAAGTGAGTTTTATTTACTGTTATCAATGAATAACAATTCACCCTTTTTCGAGTGGTGATGGTAAAAACAATTTTCTCTTATTTTTGGTGCAAGTCTTTGGCACTTGTCATTTGGATTAATTTTTTGTCTGCTTATTTTTAACTTTAATTTTTATACTTAAGGCGAGAATCGAAACTGAAATCGAGAATTTAAACCGGTCAGTTTTATAGGTAATAATTAATTAAAATAGTTAGTATAATAAATGGAGCTTATCTTGGCTTTAATAATAGCTAAATATTAAGTAAAGTAATTATTATTCCTTCCTAAATAAGCACAATAAACGACACGCATTAGTAGCACAGCATATTAATATAGTAGTGGAGACGCATCGAAATGTCTTAAGCTGATTTCGAGTTTTGTATTTATCGATTAATTAACAGACTTATACCCCCTCCCTCTTTTAAATAAATCAAAGTTAAAGTAAACTATTATCATTCAATGACGTTCAAAATACAACGGACCACGCGGTCTAAATATTTCATCTTAACTAAGAAGTTTGAAATAAATACACAGTAAGTAGGTATGGCAAACCAGATCGAAATTTTAAAAGTTGAATACCACCAACGATGTTTCATAATGAAGACATTTGCCTCCAATAACCAACCCATTATTACTCTTTAACTGATAAAGAACCTCTTTTTATACACAAATTAAAATCCACTTAATTTACATCACAATAAAGTTAATTTTGATTTGCATCTCATAAAATTATTTTTTTAATTCCGTACTGCCATAGACAAATTCATCTTTCGAATGTCTGGCTGGAAATTTAAAAATTTTCTTAACGCATTGAAGAAGCTTAGAGCAGTTTTGATTTTTATTGAAATTGTAATAAGAATTGTTTTTGCTTATCATATAAGATTATACATTGACTTGTATAGAACTTTTAGCAAGCTATTTAAATTTTTATTTCAATAGTCATTAAGTATATTTTTGACTGATTGATCAAGTTTTTTTAATTAGAATTATAAATTGTAAGTGGCAATTAAAGGTTATGTTTATTTAGGGTCATCAGTTTTATTGTTTTTTATGATTCATAAAGCGGTTCCATCAAACGATACGATTGAGTACGGAAGCCGTGTGGTTTTTTAATGCAAAATTTCCTGTAGGTATCTATTGGAATAATATTTTTAATAATGTATAAAGGTATATGTGTATAACAATACACATCTATCTTCTTCGGCCACGGGCTTTATTTGCTACACACTACTGGGTACAAGCCTCTTCTGCAAGAAATAAGGCTTACACCATGGTCCACTGCATCCACCTAGCGCGTATTGGCAGAGGTTGTCGAGCTTATAAGGCCTCTGACTTTGCTAAGCGGCTCCGCCAAGTAACTAAGTACCTATTTTTGTAATTATTGTAATATACTTTTGCTTTTTTGCGAGTACATGTTAGTAAATGTTAACTACACGTTAACTCAGAATCGATATAGTCACAAGAGGAAATTAATTTTTTTTTGGGGTCGGGTTTGTAAATCAGTTACCGACGCTTCCCGCCTGTTAACCACTGTGGTTAACCGCAAAATAATATTTTTTAGGTTATCGTACCCAAAACGCAAACCCGAGTCCTACTGCTGTTACTCTGCTGTTTGTTTATCGGAATGAGTTGCACAAAATTCTGACATTTCGTGTAAAATGTTGTCCTAAAACCTAATATTTAATTATTAATGTTTTTCCCTTATATCTATGAAAAACGTCCAGAAAAAACCATGTAGTGTATTTAAATAGATTTGAAAAGGTCTTTTTTTAATAAAATAGTTTTTTAATATCGGTAATAATTGTCTACGAAGCGCACATAGCTGCTTTTTTGTTTATATCACTAGGATAGCAAAGAAGATTGCATCACTAGAGGTATTATAAAAAATAATAATACTTTAAAAATCAAATTACTCGCTTCTAGAAGAACCCTATAGGTACTGTACGTAGCCCCGTAGCGAAAAATTCGACAGTTAGCTTATTCCACAACATATGTTACTTGTATGTTACCTACTTGTCAAATTAGTAGTTAAGTAAGTTGGTACTTAGTTAGTAGCCTTTATAATACTTCAATAGTAAACTTGTTGCAGAATAGTCAGCAGAAAAGGCATTAATATTCACATTTAATTGCCATAAAAACATTTAACAATAGCTATGCATTAGCAACCTATCAACGATAAAAACCGTATAACAATCAGTTTAGTAGGTCAAGTTAATGAGAAACAGTTAACATAGGTACTGGTAAAATTAAGAACACACATTTTCTGCAATAGGTTAATTGGCAAGCGTGTAAACCCTAATGCCGCACGCACACACTGATAAGAGCTGCGTAATTACAATAACGTCTTCATTAGTGTTACCGACATCGAGAGTGGGTGGTCCGATGGCACTGGCGATACCGTCGCACGCGTCTTCTTGCTAGCATTGCTTGAGTTGCATTGGATTCACATATGAGTCCAATGTTGGTTTTTAGGTTTGGTAACTAAGAAATACTACCTATAATCTGTCATACGGACTGCACACTTGCTTAACAAAATTGACCACTTTCTAGAAATAGACAAGACAAAGACGACAACTAACTGTTTAGAAACATATCATATTGGCCCTTTTACTTACACTGTCCGTATTTACCCTTCAGTCGGGGGTTGCATGATTATTGTAATTTTTATATATTATATTATATAATTATAAGTATTTACATAAAAAGAAAATAATATGTATTTGCTTCCCTCGCAGCCTAGTTGGTAGTGTGGCCAGCTGCTGTACAGAGGGTGTGGGTTCGATTTCCGCACTGGACAAACATTTATATCATAGTATAAACATTTGTGGGTGTATTTATGTATGTTTTTACATAAAGGATATTGATGTATTTTTTATCCGTTGTCTGGTACTCATAACACAAGCTGTAATTTCCAAAATCATCTATTTTAAAAATATCTATTTTTTTGCATCCTTTGTCTGGTATCCATAGCATTACTTATAGCTTACTTATAGCTTTGCATAGTTTGGGACCAGATTGTGCTGTGTCGTCCGAAAATATTTATTTATTATTATTATTATTAATATTTATACAATGTGACAACCAAGTTTATTTCGTATGTCGGACTGAATAAATTCAAATAATGAAAACGTATGTTAACATTTGTTACCAAGGATATTTTTTTTTAATTGTCAATTAAAATTCAAATGCTTTTACTAAGCTAAAATGAACTACAAGTCACTACGTACCGTTTCGAAGTCAAAGAAGTCAAAGAAAGAAACTGTCCAGCAGTGTCGCTCATTATAATTTTAATGAAAAAAAACACAAATTGTTAACAAAAATTTCTTTGATCCCGTGCATTTTTATCATGTCATCAAGGTAATCTTTAATTGTATAATACACTTTTTTAACAAGTATCTGTTTACCTATATTTTTCAACTTTTTTCATTGGCCATTAATTTGGATTTTTGGTCATATTAACTTTTTTAAAGATCCAACGTTACGTGACCCGTCATTGACCTGTATTTTACAACATACTTATAAGGCGTCGCCTATTTGTAATGAGATTGTGTACCCACTTTAAGACGCAGTTTATTTAATTATAGTTAAACATTCACTAAGGCACGCTAGTGACTTTTAACTAGAAAATAAATAAAAACGCTTGATTAAAACATTTTGAACTGTTGGTTTTTTAAAATTGTATAAAAAGATGGAACACGCCGCCGTCTAGTCTATTGTGTATGGGCTTGAGGTTAACAACTGCGGCGACACCACTTTTACACCGCCATAATTTTAGTAATAAATCAGACTCGTGCATTTTGGATATCTAAAGAGGTGGCCTGTGTCTAGCAGTTAACTAAATAAAAGTAAAATGATCGCACCTTTACGAGTATATCGTAGCTTTAAGTACTAAATAAAATAATATAAATATAAATATAAATTACAGTTCCAAGTTTGTGTCTATCTCTTTATAATTTATATCATACTTCACTTGCATGACACCAACTTCAAACTGTAATATAGATCAGATTCTCTGAAATAAATATTTTTACCTTTTTAGTGCATCTTTTTGAAGTCGGTTATTGTTTTTGTTGTTGTGGGTCAAACTAAGAACCTCCTTCTTTTGAAGTCAGTTAATAAGTAAAAAGTCCCAAAAAAGGAGCTAATATTTCCGTCTGCAAGTATGAAGTTCCCTGCCGCCGCCACCATATCAAGTTCATATTATGACAAGCAAAGTTACGGATTATATAAACTGGTTTTTGGTATTTTATATAATAGCCTGTAAGTTAATTAGATTGGCATAAAGATAGAAAGGCCGTTGGTTCAGATCTCGACGATAAACACATTAACTTGCTTGTCAACGAATTTAAATTTTTAATTCATGTTATAATGGGTCTGGTTTTACCTTAGTAAAGTCGATAAAATTTTGGTGAGAATCACAGCTGTGACATGACAAATAGACAGACACCGAAGACTTACCATAAGGTTACTTTTCTACCATTCTAATACGAAAATTTGTTAAAATTCTAACGATTATCTTACATAATGGGATGCGTAAAAAAAGTAACCCGTAAAAAAATATTTCTGTTTTCATTACGAAACCTTACTGTAAAATTTCATCGGTCTGTTTCGGCCGGTTGACTATAGAACCCTAAAAATGACTACACTCAGAACGGTTTACATCATTTAATTATCTTACTTTTACTTCATAGTTATAATCAATAAAAATAAACATTTAGCTTCATTCGCAATATTATGATGATTTCCTAAATTGGCTAATGTGTTTTTTTCTCTTTTTGTTTTAGGAAGAAGTAAGTACGAGGACAGCTCCTCACTGCATCTACGTGAGGAACAACCAATTATTTTATATTTATATTTTATTTATGTATTTTCTCATTTTATTGGGATTTTATAACATCTAGAAACTGTCAAAATGAAATATCGAATGTTTTGTCCGTCTGTCTGTTTGCCGCTACCATCTTAAACATTATAGCATATTTACGTTGCCAGTAAGTGGACCCAGAAAAAAATTGATATGTGCCATTGGGGAGACTATAAACAATATACCTTCCTTCCTTATTAGCCCTACGTCCCAACTGTTGGGCTTTCCCTCATCAAGGGCGATTTGGGGCATGGTCCACACGCAGGCCCAGTGCGGGTTTGTAGAGTTTACATACGTCTTTTATTTGACGTATGCCGGTTTCCCCACGATGTTCTCCTTCACCACAAATTAATGTACTTACTTGAAAAATTAGAACCATTGGCATACGCCGGGCTCGAACCTCTGCCACTCAGGGCACAAGATTGAAGCCTAGGCCACCATTCTTATATGTTATTTATTTATTTAATGAATTACATTATTGTACATTACAGACTAGCCAATTTTTACAACAATGACAAATTCACACACACAATACCTAAACTACGCGTACAGAGACAGTTCCAGATACTTCTGTGCACATTTAACAAATATCGATTCCGATGAGCTTAATAAATGTTATTCCCCGTTTTGGCTGAGAACATAGTTAAGAGATCGCAAGGCTCGCGAAATCTGAGCTTTGCGTAAAGCGTTAGAAAGTGAATGCGCGTCCGCAAAAAGTCTGTGGCTTCGTGCTCTACCATAATTTTCCGGGACATAAAAGTTTATATGCTCTGCCTGATGGTAAGCGGTCACCGTAGCCTACGGACGCTTGCAACACCAAGGGTATCACTCGCGCGTTGCCGACCCTTCAGAAAACTAATAACTTCTTTCTTGAAGAACTCCATGCTGTAGTCCTTGGAGAAAACCTTGGCAGGCTCATTCCACAACTTAGGCGTTTGCGGGAGGAAGTTTCTCTGAAACCGCACTCTACGAGACCATTTAGGTTCTAAAGTGTGAGAATAAATTCCCTGCGAGCGGTGCGATGGTTGAAAGTAGCCGTGGGCATCATTTCGAATAATTCCTCGGAACACAACCCATTGTACAAGCGGTAGAACACACACAGGGAGGCAAAGTCTCTCTTCAGTCTTAAGGGCTCGATACCGCAAGTGAGTTTGGAATCGTCGACAATTCTCACAGCCCGTCGTTGAACCGAGACAAAAGAGCCTAGCTGGTATCCGTTTTTTGGACGCCAGCTTCGCCTTATCTTGTAAATGATCTTGGAACTGATCATCGCTGGAGAAGTCAACACCAAGGATCTCAATGCTCTTGGAGATGGAGAGGGGAGTGTTCTAGAATTGTGGGACTACAGTGAATGGGGTTATCTAAGCGGTGAACGCGCAGACTTGTGTCTTTCTAGGGTTGAAAAGAATTGAAAAACTTGAGCACAATTTTGTGAGTCGTGCCGGTGTATGTTTGTTCGTCCGGGAGGATATCTGCTGCCGCCGCCTTCATAGCCTTGAAGACAGGGACCTGTCGATATTGCGGTTGCGCGTAGATTACGGCGGCCACACTCGTATCTATGCTCAACTCTTCACGCGCCTGAGTTTGAAGACTGACAATGTTCTAGAGCAATATCCCACATCAGAACTAGTTATTTTGGGAGACTTTAACGCCCACAATCGTGAGTGGCTCAGTTCTCGAACCAATAACTATGCAGGGATATCTGCTCATGAATTTGCTCTGACATATGGATTCTCTCAGCTGGTACTTTCTCCAACGAGAATACCAGATATAGAGGACCATACAAGCTCCTTCCTGGACCTTCTGCTGACTACACGTCCGGACGGATATTCCGTCTCAGTGGATGCGCCTTTAGGCTCCTCGGACCCCTGTCTCGTTCGGACTCAAGTGTCATGCACACAACCCGATCCATCTGGGCCAACTAGTTGGCGTCGTGTGTATATATAAGTTGGCAGACTGGGATGTATTGCGAGAATTTTATGCATAGTATCCGTGGAGGCAGATCTGCTTTAGCTCAGAAGATCCTGACGTCTGCGCAGCCGCAGTCACTGAGACAATCCTTGCTGGTATGGAATGTTATATTCCTAACCCGCGAGTAGCTGCCGGCATCAAAAAAGACTCGGACCACGGCTCGTAATAATAAGGATCCGAATATTTCTGAGGTAAAACGCAAATTAAATGCTGCCTCGAGGTTCAGTAAGGAAGCAACTGCCAGAGCAAAATTCGACTCGAAATGAATTTGTGGGCGACTTCCGAGCTATCCTTCTGGGAGTCGTGCTTTCTGGTCGCTTGCCAAAGCTGCCGAAGGGAACTTTTGCCAGTCATCGTTACCACTACTGCGAAAGATCGATGGTGACTTGGCCCATAGTGCTAAAGAGAAAGCCGATCTACTGGACAGTTTCTTTGCCTCAAATTCAAATATGAACGATGAAGGCGCTGTACCACCTACTATACCGTGGTGCGGTAAGATCATGCCAGAAATCTCCATCACACAGCGGGAGGTCCGGCGGGCGTTGCTTTCTCTAGACGTTCATAAGTCGAGTGGGCCAGACGGTATACCAGCAGTGGTGCTTAATCAGTGTTCTTCTGAGTTATGTCCTGTAATCACGGGCCTCCTCGCGCTTTTCTACCATACTAGGCAATTTCCGTCTTCATAGAAGACTGCGAATGTGCACCCATCGAATTACAGGCCTATCGCTATTACCTCTCTTCTCTCCAAGGTGATGGAGCGTGTCATCAACACAGAGCTTCTAAGAAACCTACAAGAACCCGGCCTGGTCAGTGATCGTCAATATGGCTTTTGCCACGGTCGCTTGACTGGTGACCTTCTAGTGTATCACACACACCGATGGGCACTAGCCATTGAGAGTCAGAGGGAGGCATTGGCATGTAGCCTGGACATAGCGAAGGCGTTCGATCGGGTCTGGCACCGGGGTCTTCTATCGAAGTTGCCATCTTACGGAGTGCCCGAGGGTTTGTGCAAATGGGTGGCTAGCTTTTTGTCCGGCAGACGCATACGAACCGTAGTTGACGGTAGTTGCTCTGATAGCATGGACATTAATGCTGGTGACCCGCAAGGCTCTGTGTTTTCTCCTACGCTGTTTCTACTGCATATCAATGACATGTTGTACATCAACAACATTCATGGCTATGCAGATGACAGTACTGGAAACGCTTATTACACGGGACGTGCAAACATCCCTCGTTCCGTTGTGGAGGAAATCCGCGGACAACTTGTGTCCAAATCGAGACCACACTGTTCAAGGTCTCTGACTGGGGACGGGTTAACTTGGTCCGATTCAACCCTAGAAAGACACAAGTCTGCGCGTTCAACGCTAAGATAACCCCGTTCACTGTAGTCCCACAATTCTAGAACACTCCCCTCTCCATCTCCAAGAGCATTGAGATCCTTGGTGTTGACTTCTCCAGCGATGTTCAGTTCCGAGATCATTTACAAGATAAGGTGAAGCTGGCGTCCAAAAAACGGATACCAGCTTGGCCCTTTTGACTCGGTTCAACGACAGGCTGTGAGAATTGTCGACGATTCCAAACTCACTTGCGGTATCGAGCCCTTAAGACTGAGGAGAGACTTTGCCTCCCTGTGTGTGTTCTACCGCTTGTACAATGGGTTGTGTTCCGAGGAATTGTTCGAAATTATGCCCATGGCTACTTTCTACCATCGTACCGCTCGCCATCGGCAGGGAATTTATTCTCACACTTTGGAACCTAAATGGTCGCGTACAGTGCGGTTTCAGAGAAACTTCCTCCCGCGAATGATTGGGTTGTGGAATGAGCTCCCTGCCAAGGTGTTCTGTAAGGACAACAGTTTGCCGTTCTTCAAGAAGGAAGTTATTGGATTTTTGAAGGGTCGGCAACGCGCGAGTGATACTTCTGGTGTTGCAAGCGTCCAGGGGCGGTCCACGGTGACCGCTTACCATCAAGCGGACCGTGTGCTTGTTTGCCACCGTAGTGGTATAAAAAAAAAAAAAGTTTCTTGTCGGTTCTTCTTACTGCAAACAGCTTTTAGACTACAGTTGACTACAGATAATAGGAAATCTATCGATTATATTTTTAAAAGTACTGACTTATAATTGTTTAATACCTACGGTCTTCGTTTTAAGTTTGAGTGAGAAGTTACTAGTAGGTAGTAGAAAATAGATTGTGACATTTGTGACAACTGTCATCTGGACCGGAACACTGCTGAACGTTGGCCTCCCCTTACAATGTTTCCATAGTATTCGGTCGTAAGCCACCTGTATCCTGTAACTTTTTGGGGCTCTAACAATGAGGTCATCTGTCCATCTGGTCGAAGGTGCGTAAGATACGTCTTCCGATCGAGAACCTTGCCTTATTTTAATAAAACATATATAATCTTAATAAACTCCAATAAAGTCAAACGGACTTTAGTTGGCCGATATCCTGCAGTTTTCTAGTAGTACAGATAGCAGCACTTTCAAATTTTAACAAAATGGTGCCCGAGCATCGGCAAACCCCTTTTTACACGCTCTGTGCTCTGTTTGACTTATGGGCTATGCTGTTATTTATTTTTAACTTAAACTAATGAAACATATTGCAGTACATCATTCAAATTAATTTTGTTATT
This sequence comes from Apoda limacodes, assembly GCA_946406115.1. Classification (NCBI taxonomy): domain Eukaryota; kingdom Metazoa; phylum Arthropoda; class Insecta; order Lepidoptera; family Limacodidae; genus Apoda; species Apoda limacodes. The sequence continues at coordinate 50,208,531 of OX291540.1, forward strand.
ACTGCTTGACTCAAGATGGAGATTTTAATCATCCCGATTAAGAATGATTCAGAAATATCGGGACGTGTCCAAAAATCTCTTAAAATGAAGACGTCCTGCAGGAAACCTGGCAACCCTAGCCTAAGGACACTCCTAAAACTTTCACCTCACACAGACGCGTCACCTAGCTCAGCGGACCTCCGCAGAGCTTCAATAATTAGCTTCACGCTTCACCGCACCTATACTATTTGTAAACTGTTCCACAACATAAACTAGCGACTTAAGGCCTTAAACTAACTTTAATTCTCATGCGTATTTAGTTAACATATCAAAGAAAACTGTAGTCTATTCTTAACGAAACATATAAATTGACTCCTTTAGCAATCTTAACGTCTAGTTGAGTGCCCCATGCACACAGTCAGCAGTTATATACCTGGTTGTACGTTTCGATGCAAGTTAATCGTTTTTTTTTTATTTTTTTATTTGCGTAGAAAGGTATTCCAAACATTTTAAAAATGCACCTAGTTTTTAAGTTTCCTTAGAGGAACCCTTATGGTTTCGCCATGTCCGTTTGTCTGTCTGTCTGTACGCGGCTCAGCTCAGCAGAGACCATTAAAGCTAGAAATCTGTAATTTGGCATACATATTAATCACACAGACAAAGTGGTAAAATAAGATATTAAAAAACATATTATATAAAATACTGAACCAAGCGAAAAACGCTCTATTCTAAAAATACCAGGACAGTGGCGTCATAAGGCTTTTATGTGTAGTATTGTATTAGATTTAAAGGTCTTCAGGATTTTATGACAATTTTATTATTTCGCCCTTTCTTACCGACTTAATAAAATCAAGGAGGAGATTCTTAATTCGTTTTAGTATAGGTAAATTATAATAATATAATAGTTTGGACATATCACACAAGCCATCTGGATATATATCTTAGGTAGCTACCAGATAAGTTTGATTAAAATCTGACTACTTTGTCAACCACCCTATTGTAAATTATGGCTAAGTTCGCATTACTAGTGCTCAATTACACAGTTACATGTAAAAAATGCTGTAAAAACGTATAAAATAGTGACAGGCCAGGTCATCGTGAGTCCGTGACGACTCTGCTTAACAAAAATTGTTAACTTGATTAAGATCATTCTATACTTCGTTTCGGAGTCACTAATAAAAACTAGCTTTCTATTGACTGTTTGTAGTCGAGCAAAAACTAGTCGATCGAATAGTGTAATGCTGGTAATAAAAAATACCGAGACCTGAATGACTCTCGATAATAACATTCCCAATTCCAACACTCTTTATGTGGCAATTTTAAATTATGTCGTATAAAAGCTAATAAACTTTTAGATGCTTATATTTACAATAATTGATAAGTATCTTTATAGCAGTATTTAATGAAAAATCGAGACCACTTTGTCCGAAGTATCTAACCGGGTGGCTTAATAATCTCAGAACGCATCCCATAGACCATCTTCAAGAGCGCCGACATCACAGAAAGGTCAAGCGGCGTCCAAACACTTTGCTGTTAAAATTTGCTTCTCTATAAGTCGCTAGTCCAGCCCCACATGGAGTTCTTCTGCCATCACTGTGAGCGGATGCACGTTGTTACCAACTTGACCTTTTTGACTCAGTTTACAGACGAGTTGTGATGAAAATAAACTTACAAACGATATTTAACCAAGAATGAGAAGACTTTGGCGACTTTGCGAATTTTGTACTTTTTTTTTTACTGAGTTTTGTCCTGACGAATCGCTTGAAACGATACTTATGGCTACACCAAGGTTTATATATGTACGGTGCGGCTTCAGAGTAACTTCCTCCCGCGATCGCTTAAGTTGTGGAATGAGCCCTGCCAAGGCTAGTGACAACATTATCGTGTTATTTTACCTGATAAAAACATCGAAATATCGTAAGTGCAACATGTTCCGTTTTGTGAATAAGTCGAACACTGATATGATCCCAAAAAATGATAAGCGAAAATGAAATTATTGAGCGTTCAGCGTTACATGAAGAGAACCATGATCTGAGATTCTTTACGTGCCAAAGTTCGATAATGTAAAATACATAATCAGCATTACAGTTTACAGGCAATGGACAACCATATAACACAAACCTTTTTTTTTCAAGTAGACTTTTAAACAGCACTTTTGAATCGTCAGTTTAATTATTAATTTTATAAACTTTACCACCGGTTCGGAATTATTTACTACCGAGAAGAACCGGCATGAAACTCAGTAGTTAAAATAGGCTTCATGGCTTATATCCAATACAGGCTTTATATCTAATTTTATTTCCACACAGTTCAAAAATTTACGACGGTATGTATATTTGTAAGATTGATACACTAGGACTTCACTAGGAGATTTTACAAAAAAAAAATTAAGTATTTGAATCCGTCGTCTAGTGGTACAAGATTTAGTTAGTCTGGTACCAGATGGCGCTGTGTGTAATTTCCAAAAATGTTTGTGTGTTATTATTTATTTATCTACCAATACATATGCTATATTACAATATAAATTATATGTGTGTGTATGCTTTTGGCTTACCGCACAATATACTCGAATCCACATAGAGATGAAAATAAACGAAAATAATATATTAATATATACTTTATGGCCCTAAGGTAAAAATCAGACTGGATTTTTTTATTTTTTTTGTTAAAAATCAAAAATTGAATGTTTTTTCTGGTCATCACCCAAAATAAAACTCTAAAAAAGGTTTCCGCAGTTTGACTGGCTAAGGAATGAGTAATTTCATTTAGCTACAACAAAGGTCAAGAAATTTAATAGGAAAACGTAAAAATTAATATGTTTGCTTGCATGTACAAAACGTGTTAGATATGTTACGCTCAAAGACCGTAAACGCTCATTGAGCGAAAAAACTGCTCACAACGCGTTGTGGTCATTGTTAAACATCCACTCGTGTTGTGGCTGTTATGAAAACGCTCACGACGCGTTATGGCAATCACAGAAAGACCACATAGCGAAATTCGTGTCGTGGGTAGCATGTTTTCTTTCACACTCACGTTACCTGTGTAAATGTAGGTAGTTGTTGAAACCAAATCACAAATAATAAGTACTCGAGTTATCCATACAACGTTCATTTGCTTTATGCCCCCTCTTCATAAAACAAAACTATCTCAGCTTCTTAAAAAGTTGAGATTTATGTAACTTCAACATTGAAACTACATTTCCTCGTCAGAAGTGACTTGAATTTTCAAGCTCATTTACTTGGGTACCGTACCTAAATAAAACAAAAATGGTATCCTAACAGTTTCGTCATGTGCGTCCGTCCGTATATTACAGCGTCATAATTCCATCGATCCTTTGTTCGTCTTTGGATTGATTATTATAATATTAAGGATATTTACTACAAAGTTTCGAGACAAGTAGGACCTAAAGCGCAAATCACTGTGCGTCGTTTTTAATGCGGTTCTAAACACGTCATGGGTTTTCATCAATGCCACAGTGCGTTGCGTGCTAGACACAACACGAATTTCGCTACGTGGCCTTTCTGTGATTTCCACAACGCGTCGTGAGCGTTTTTATAAAAGCCACAACACGAATTTTGCGATGTGGATGTTTAACAGTGACCACAACGCGTCGTGACCTGCTTTTTTGCTCAATGAGCGTTTTCGGTCTTTGAGCGTAACAGATATATTTTTGCATATCGTAGTGTGCTTTTGAAACTAATTTAATATTTATTTTTTAAGTATAAACATCTACTTTAAAAATAATTATGAATACCTTATATACATATAAAAAAAACTACTTAAAATAAAACTATGTGTATTATATGTGTGCTTTTTGTATTTTTTAAATAACATTTCATAAAAATCAACTCGGCGGCGCTTTCATCTTTCGTCATTTTAACTTCAACAAAGAAGCTCATCATAATGACCCGTATGTGTGTATAATATTACAGTTTTTACACAGATGTGTGTTGTATGTTTCTATGTAACGTAAATCAATTAAAATATTTCGCCGCCAATCACGTTTAGCTGTCTCATCAGTTGCTTTATGTCCGATTAAGTATAAATAAATCTTATTATCTGTTAGTTGCTACATATTTCTTTCACAGGTAAAATCATCATGTCAAAACCAGCACCCGTCAGGCGGTCGGTGGAATATTTTACCCAATTTTTACTATCAATACAATGTGTTTTGATTTGAACACGAAATTGAATTGGTTAAGATATTGCATCGTCTGCTTGATTTGAGATCGTCGCCGGATGAAGAAACTGCCAGTGCACAGTGTGTGTAGTATTTGCTTTATTTAGTGTTGCGTGTATTTCTCTGTTTGCTTTTTTGTGTTTTGTGTATTTATTTATTTATTATTGTTTCTATGTGTTCATTTAACATCTAAATATTAAAATAAACTCTAATGGAATACGGAAATGCTTCGATATGTCGAATTTCCATAGAAATTACTTTACGGTTACAGATATTCTGGCATTGCGAAATGTAGATAACATTTAATAATACAAATATATTTCCGTGTAGGAACGCACACAAGATAGACAATTTACTGAAAATAATTTTACAATGAGTAGATTGCGGTAATCTATTACAACTGTTATATTAATCTTTAGCAAGTTATATTGATACCATTCATGTAAGTCATTAAGATCATCTTGGGCATTTACCATCATAATATCAACAGAATTTCCGAAGTAGAATAAGCTGGTGTCATTAGCATAAACTTATATATCTTCCTTATAGGCCTATTTCATGATATTTTTTTTATAATAATAAGGAATAGCAGTGTTCTGAGAAAAGATCCTTAGGAGACACCACAGGTAATCAATCTAGCCGAACTTTGTATCATACATTTTTTACAACTTGATATCAGTCAGTCAGGTAAGAGCGGAATATTTTAAGTGCAGTATCTATGACACTAATATTATTTAATTTCTGCAATAGCAAATCGTGATTAATTGTGTCTAACGCTTTTTTTGGATCAATGAAAATCCCAATAGCTAATTTTTTACTGTCCATATCGTTCTTTAGTTTAATTACAAGATCAATAGTTGCAGAGAGAGTATTTGAATTTGGTCTAAACCCATACTGCTTATCAAAAATAAAATTAATGGCTTCTAAGTGTTCATTAAGCTGACTTTAAAAACTTTTTCAAATATTTTTTTAAAAATTGGAAGTGCTGAAATAGGGCAATAGTTTCCGGTGTCTATTTTTTTCAGATTAAAAAATTGAGGTAACTTTGACTACTTTTGATGTACTGGGAAAGATTTCTATTTCCAGGCAATCATTTATACAATTTAATTTTTTGTCAATTTTATACTTTATTCATTTCACTACTTTACAGCTAATACCATCTAATCCTGAGCTTTTTTAAGGTTGTCTATTATTTTACTTATTTCAACCGTAGTTGTAAGTTTTATGTTTGTAAGCTCGATAGAAGTAGTGTGTCATGAGTTATACAAATACGCTTATGTCGTATTGTTGTGATAAGAGGGGTTAATTTGTTTTGCTAGTTCGAAACCTGTGTTTGCAAAAAAAATCACATATATCTGTGACGTTTGTAATAATACCTGATGTAGTTTTAAATTTTGATGGAGCAGAACTAGTGTTCTTTTTGTTGATGGCTATGCTGTTTATTAATTTCCACATTTCCAAAGGTCCTTCCTCACAATTCTTAAAAGCTTTCTTGTAATGGCAGCTTTTGGCATTTTGGATCATGTCTTGTACTTCCCTCCTAGTTGCTAGAATTTTTTTTCTTAATGCTATAATCATTGCTGTGGACTTTCTTTTTACACATGCCCATAGTCGGTTTCTTTTATTTATAGCTGTGATAATGTCTTTATTGATCCAGTAATTTTTAAGTTTATTCTGTATCTTAATTTTTAATTATTTACACTTGTCAATTGCTTCTTTAGGTTCTTTCTAGGTTATCATAACTTGGATCCTGATTATTGAATTGCGTATTTGCTTTATCACAAAAAGTGACGTTTTTCGTAGTCTTTTGCTTGGTATTGGATCCTCTTCCATTCATCTGGTTTGTAATTAAGAACTCCCAGACACGCTTGTTTATAATCAGATATTGCTGAATTGACTATCGTAAAATGAAAACCATTTTTTTATGTTAGAACAAATGTGGTCAAGTATTGTTGTGAAGTGGGTGTTTCTCTTGTACAGTACTATTCTTTTTTATTATTTAGTATAAAGTAACCATTTTCGCGCAATGTTGATTTGTAATCTTTTATCTTTAAAATTAAAATCACCAAAAACAATTGCTCTTTTTTTATTAATTGCTCCGAGTATGTTTCATGAAACTCAAAATCATTAGTTTTCTTCGGTTTCTAAACAGCACCTATGTCTAGTAAAAATCTGTTAAGATGTATTCAAAGGTAATGATTGTCATTTTTACAACATTGTTTAAAATCATTGTAAGTACTACATATAACACCACCCCTGGTTTAATTAATGATAGCCGCTCTGCGTCTGCGCTTGATGTGATCCATGTCTCTGTTAGTAATATGAAAACAATGCTGCGAACATTTGCTTGTCTTATCTAAATTCTGGCAGCTGGAAGTAATTGAGTGCGTTATTTAATTCGAGTCCAGGTGGTTATAATAGTAATTTTCTAGTTTTTGACTGTTTTTTTTTTATTATTTTAGGCGTACCTACCTCTGATGAATTTTATGATGAAATCCATTTCGCCTTCGTCTGTTCGGCGTTTCAGTTTTTCGCGTAGGTATTGCATTAATTTTCTCTGGTACGGAGTTTCATCATTTTATATTTTTGTGCCTTCGTTTTTAATATTGGCCATGTACTTAGAATCGGTCAAGCTATTTGAGTCAAATTAAAGCAAACTTTGATGGGGCGAAGTTTTTTCTATTGTATTTGCCTAATCTGAGCAATTGACAAGCGGGAAAAGCTATTTTTATTATTTTCTTTACATCGTTTTTGTCGTAGTTTCGTTGTCACTGAGAGTAGCTGGAATGGATTTCTTTAATCCCAGTTATAATTATGTTCTTTTCTCTTTTAAAGCAATCTTGTATTTTATATATTATGTGTACCTGGCTTTCCACTGATATTGAAATTGGTTTAGCAGAAATTAGACATTGTTTTCGATTTTCACTTTTATATAGATATAGAACTATGTCTAAACTAAAATAAGTCAAAGTTACGAGTTCCGATTTAAGTTTGCTCTGTTCTTGTGCTGGTTAATCTGTCATAGCTTTGATTTGGTTTGTTTCACATTTTATTTATGAAACATCTTCAGATATTTTATTTAAGTTTTCTGCTTGTGTTTTTGCCATCCTTTGGAAGTATGCAAATTTTTTATGGATGTCATCCGCTGGCTGCTTATATTTTTACAAAAACATGTCTGAGAGTCGAGAGTTCTTAAATCCGGTTATGATCCAGTACTGTGCATTGCTATCGGTTTAGGATTGTCATCGGTATACGTAATTGCAACCTTCGGTGGTGATGACGCAAACTCATGGTCAGCTCGGATACGTTGACACATTGATTATGTTGTGCACTTCATTTTAAAATAAAGAAGAGAAAGAATAAAGACTTTATGTTGGTAATATCTTGATTTACTTTAATTAGCAATAAATTTATGTTTAAAAGAAAGAAAATTAAAAAACAGTCTAGTGGACACGTTTGCTCCGTACGCTCACACACGATATAAAAATTCGCTGAGGACCCAAAGCGACATAGCCTATAGAATCGAATATGAATAGGTCATTTTTTACTCTCTTGGTAAAAAATCTACTATGGTAAACATTATTTGATTGAACCGCATGAATATACTAGTAGGTGATATTCCTTGCTCTGTGGCGCTACTCTGCCAGTAAAGATGTGATAGGTATGTTAAAAATAGTGTGCTAAGATTGTAAAAATTGAACGCCTTTCTACCTGCCCTTTTGGGAAATAGGCGTAATGTTGTTTATGCATGTAGGTACGTCAATATATTATTTAAATATGCATACATACACTATAACTAGCAGGCTTGGTGACATAACGGTTCTTAGTGACTTTTTTAAATAACAGCATTTTGTCAACTCATTTTTGAAAGCACTCTTATAACTAACGTAACTTCAAAATATTTTTCTTGTAAAGGTGAAATTTAAGTTATTAAGTAAGATAGATAGAAAAGATCTTAAGTAACTACAAAAGGCCATAATTACGGCCTTTAGTCATCTAAGTGACCTTTTATGCTGATAGAAGGCGCTTGCCCTTCTAGGAGCTACTCCCATATCTATTAGGTATAGGACAACTATTGGCTTTACGAAAGGTTGCAACAATTTTATACCTAGTATCTTGTTAAGGCCTTCATAAAAGAAAGAAGGTAACGTATTAGTCAATGTAAAATCCTAAGAACACTTTTTTGTCCAGGTCCCCGTACCCGAAGGCCGAAAAAACCACAAGGTGAAGCACCCACTAATGATGAGAAAAGGCCACGAACTGCCTTTTCTGGTCCACAGCTTGCCAGGCTAAAGGTGAGAAAAAGTAATTGTACCTATGGAATTAATGCTGGGTCGTGAAATTGTCAGCCGATTTAATAGTCTTAGCCTTAGGTACATCCATTGCTGGACAAGGGTCTCCTATTATCTGTTTTATAATTTAAAGTGGCCTGCTCATTTCCATTTCAATTTATTAATTCTTTGAACTATGTCAGTTACTCTAATTCTATCATTTCCATTTCGGATCCTATCACGTAAAAAGAGTCCGAGCATAGCTATCTCCATAGCCACAATCGTACCTGCTGCAAACGAGAAATATTTGTATTCTTGGGAATTTGTATTTTTGAAACAATTTAGGACCTAACTAGCGACGCCCAAAGATAATCTTTATTTCCTCTTTATACAGCACTCTTTTCAATTTGTAATAAAGTGGCAAATTATAGAACTAAAATCCATTATCATCGAGTTTTCGTACAATTGACGCGTTTGTATGAATTGCCATTTTTTCGATTGGTAAATACCAATATTGATTTCTTGTTTTTGGATGTTTAAGGAAAGTCGTGGATGTAAACGACTCTAGGCCATACGTTGTGGATGTGAAAGATAAGATCAGTGTTCAGCAGTCGATTTCAATGTAACTGAATGTCTTCTGCCACTTAGATGTAATATGAACTTCAAGTTGAAAAATTTACTGAGATTTTAACATTATAAAACAAAACCAAGCATTATTATATTTAATTATTTACTTGACAGTAAACAAATTATTCCAAAAAGTTAATATATAAATTAACTATATTCCTTTTTCTCAGCACGAGTTCGCCGAAAACCGATACCTGACCGAAAGGCGCCGACAAGCGTTGGCAGCAGAATTAGGATTAGCAGAAGCACAAATCAAGATATGGTTCCAGAACAAACGCGCCAAAATCAAAAAGGCTTCTGGGCAACGTAATCCTCTGGCTCTTCAGCTAATGGCACAAGGCCTGTATAACCACAGCACTGTGCCCTTAACGAGAGAAGAAGAAGAATTAGAAATGAAAGCAAAAGAAAGAGAGCTCCAGAATCGAAATTAATGTACAGATGTACAATTATGATTATGGGCCGTGTTTCTATTCTCCATATTTTTGGGGTCAAGATATAGCACGCGTCTTGGCTAAAAAAAAACATGACACCTTCAGTCCTCTCTTCTATGCTGGATAGTGTGCTTAGTGCGTGGTGTAGCCTGCCCAAAACAGTTAGAGCGTTTAATTGTCTTCATCGATGAGCGGATTTGGTCTGGTTATACCAGTAGCGTGTTAGGTTTGATTTAGGCATGATACTTTGTTCTGTTTTATTACAAACTAGTTTATTTCCACGATTTCGAGTTAATAACATTTAAAGAAATAGAAAGCTTTTAACTATTCTCTTGTTTACCTATTTTGCCCTCTAGATGATGATTTTCTGAAAACGTTAAAACAAACCTTTCTCCAATTTTTGTGCTTTTAGATTCAATAACGACGAATAAAACTTCCCACCTACAACTTACAACGTGGGGTATGAATTTTACAAAATCCTTTATTAGTGCTTGTCTACAATTTGTCAGGAACTGTTGTATAAAATTTTAAGACACAAAATATTTACGAAAAAATTTGTTATCGCCGATTTTGCCCTGTAGAGGTTGAAAAACGGTGAAACAAGCCAATCTTTACTTTTCAACTAAAGACCTAATACCAATTTGATGCATTAAGGTTCAAAATAAAATGTCAGCCCCATTTAACGTCATTAGGTTATGAATTTTGCAAAATCCTTTTTAGTACTTGCCTACGTTATAGCAGGAACTTCTGTACAAAATTTCAAGTCCCAGTAGTTTGGGCTTTTATATATAGATGGAAGATCTAATGTGAAATTAAAAAAAATATAATATTCGCAATATTATGTAAGTTTAGTCAAAATGTATCAGTAAAATATTTTCTTACGTTAACTATTTCTGTGAAAGTTAGTGGTGGGTGTATTAACTTTATTTATGCACAATATTATGTAGGTATATTCTAATGCTTTTTATATCTTAATATTTCTGCTTGATCTCTACCTTATGTTAGTAGAAAACAATTGTGACACAGATAAGTAAATATATAAGACACAGTCACAGATAAGTCATTATTTCATACGCCTTTTTTCATACGATTATTAAATAAAAAGGTTACGTTTTTCCTTCCATGTTATAATTATAAAGGTAACAATGGTACCTAGTTAATAGACTATAAAGTGGAGCTCTCATGAGATTACTTTTGTGAGCAGAAATTTTGCAATAATAAACTACGAATCAAATTACATGTATTTAAAATTTAACGATGAAAGTGACAAAAAAAACTATTTGTTTGTAATCTTTGTTTTACTGTATTGTATCAATATTTTGTGTAAAAATTGTAATTGAGTCGTAAGTATTACTTTAATAATGTTTAATTTCTATGTTTTTTAGAAGTTAGGGGGCGTTTATTGTAAATATAATATAATTATACTTTAATAATGATGTAGAAAAAATCCTTGCCATTTCTGTAAAAGATATTAATATTTGACTTATCTTAAAAATATATACATTGTTCAAGTTACAAAAAGCTGTTAAATAACAAAATTTTGTTAGACTTTAATAACCGTAGTCGAAATTCGTCCCACGCGATAAGTGTAAAAAATAATAATAATTATAATATTACATAATAAAATAACATTTGTAAATATTTCTTTGAAATAGTATATTAATTATAAGTTATTTATTGTGCAATGTAGCAGTATTAGTAGAAATATAGAGATTGGCAAAGAAATAGCGAAAATACACATAACACATAATTGTAACGAGCAGAGTAGACAACAGAAATAGCACAAAAATCCTATTCCTTGTAAATTAATTTTTAGCTATCTGCTGATGTCAATCTCTTTGACAAAAATTAGAATTTTATAGAGAATAATAAAAAAAATTAAATAGTAATTTGTGTTTTATTTTTTTTATTCTTACCTAGCTATATTAAATACCACTAAGTTGCCAAACAAGCTTACGGTCCGCTTGATGGTATGCAGCATATGGACGCTTGCAACACGTCGGGCAAAACTCGCGCGTTGCCGACCCTTCAATAATCTAATAACTACTTTCTTGAATAACCTCATAGTGTTGTCCTTGGCAGGGAGCTCATTTCATACCTTAAGCGTTTACAGAAGAAAGTTTTTCTGAAACCGCACTGTACGTTCTAAGGTGTAAGGATGAATTCTCCGCCGATGGGGAGCGGTGCACTGGTAGAAAGTAGCCGTTGGCATCATTTCGAACAATTCTTTACAACTAATCACATTATACAAGCGGTAGATCACACATAGGGAGGCAAAGCCTCTCCTCAAACATAATGGTTCGACACAGCTAGTGAATTTGGGGTCGTCGACGATTCTCTTAACCCGTCGTTGAACCGAGTCAAAAGTGCCAAGCTGGTATCTAGGTGCACCCGCCCAGAGATGGCAGCAGTACTCCATATTGGGCCAAACTTGCGACTTGTAAAACAGCTACCTTTGCCCTCTGTTGAGTACACCAAGTTCACAGCATCACACGCAACTTTACCTTGTCTTACAAATTATCTCGGAACTGAACATCGCTGGAGATGTCAACATGAAGGATCCTAATGTTCTTAGAGATGGTGAGGGGAGTGTTAAGAAATTGTAGGACCTCAGTGAATGGGGTTTTCTTAGTGGTGAACGCACAGACCTGTGTCTCTGCATGGTTGAATCTGACCAAGTTTTATTAAAATATAAATACAAGCATCAAGCTAAGGCAATTGTCGTTTTATGTTGCCGTTTTATTCATATACGACAAAAAACAAAATATACACGAATTATAAAAGACTAGTTACAATGACAAGTAAAAATCTTTACAGTTGGCTAATACCCTTAAAAAATTCCGACCAAACACTATCCTTGTCCATTGTACCTACACTAATCTAACCTACGTTAAGAGACAATAATAAATTTTTTTTGGCGACGATTTATTTGGATCAACTCAGTAGGCTGCAGTTCAGGCTGAAATTCGATAGGAAAAAATAGCTTAAATTCTAAAAAACGTGAAATATTATAAATGTAGGTACTTTTGTTTTCAAGATATCCTATTTTGATTCCTTTTCAACAAAAATCTAAGTGCTATCTATAACTTAACAAATTTGGTAAAATAAAGTCGTGATTTTTATTTTTTTGTAAGATCCGAAGCATAAAACTAAGTATAAGTTTATTTCTTGTATTTCAATGAAAACATCAGTGAGTTGAGATGTAAAGCTGCACTTACATTAAGTCAAAACATAAATTAAAGCAGAAAAGAAAAAAAGGGAATTACAATACTTACCTCTCCAACAAAACCCTAAATACACTCCCTTTAAAAAACGGTATAAAAAACTTTAAATTAAACGTCTGTTCGGCAAATCGAACGCGAATTCCTGATTCGCGCCGCCCTCAACAATTCCAATAAAACCACCCTCTACCCTCTTTCCCTTACTCGCGCCCTCTGTCTGTCTGTCATGTAGCCCTGCATACGATTATAGGGCTGTCAGACATTATTTGATAGAGACAGGAATATTTTATATTAGAGGAAGTTCTGAATAAGTGCCATGCGCTACTATCTCTCTGTGTATCATGGCTCATTTCGACCTTTGCAAGTAGACTCCTCATGACAAGTGCAAAATATAAGGCCTTGATAACCAGCGCCAACATTACATATTTTTGATTTCTACCTACTTAGTACAAAACGAATTTTAAAATAGTACGCTATTAAAAGTTTCAAAGTACAGATAAGCTATTTTAAGAACGTTTTGCATGCAAGATATTAGTTACCTTCGTGTTGGCTAGACTTTTCTTAATTTAATGTTTTTGTTTTAAAATTAAAGTGTGGGAATGTAATCAGTATTTTTTACACTCCCGTACTTTAATTTTCACATTAAGAAATCATAACTAGTATCATATTATAGTATTCTTTACAGCATCTTGTTGCATAAAGTATATACTTGCTACAATAAATCACGACTAACGAGTAAACCTTACTGAAAGAGCTTACACTTACATGAAAAAAAAAAATTATATTTATTTATTTATCATTATTTATTTCCCTGGTCGTACTAAAAGCGTTGTATGGAATTGCATGAATTTGTCTTTTAAGCACTCGAGCTATGCTATTGTAAAACTTGGCTGCGTCTCTTTTCACAACTATCACTCGTATTAAAAAGTATGAATGAATGAATGAATATAAATTATTTGCTAGAATAAGGTATAAAAAGTTCTTATTGTAGTTAATATTTCACTTATTCTACCTCAAAAGGCGTGCAAATATTACCAAGAAGTTAAAAGGAAATGATTATGCTACACTTATACAAAACAATTACAAATTAAAGTGCGATAAATACCGCTTTTTAAATCAAATCACAATTGAATATAGAATTTTATTACATAAACAATATTAAAATACAATGTCATGAAATAAAGTTGTCCAAATATGTGTTTAAAATATTTCTTATACATACCTAAATCGGTTTCTAATACCTAGTTAAATATACACACAGTTCAAAAATTAAATAAGGTTCTCAAAAATAATGTCATGTACTTATACATATACTATAACATATATTATTAAAAAGTAATTGTATGTAATAAGTAATTATTTTTAATATTTATTTTAACACTCATTTGATATAATTAAAGTTTAAAATAAAAATGTTCTGAATTGCTATGAAAACATTTTTCCTGCATCCATCTTGTTAAATTTTTTTTAAATCGATTATAAGGAAGGTGTTTAATTTGAGTTGCTAATTTGTTGTAAATTTTTATGGCCATAGAATAAACATTCCTTCCATATACATCCAAGTTGCACTTTGGGATAAACAATTTTTAATTTGTCTCGTGACGGTCGATGTTTAAGAAAATATTGTGGATGCTGTCAATGTCTTGTTGATGCAGCAAGGCAATGGCAATAAATTTAGCCTCTAAAATAATTATTTGCAGCTATCCAAGCTCCTTGCATTACATAGAGCTCTTTATCCAAGCTCCTTGCATTACATAGAGCTCTTTATCCAAGCTCCTTGCATTACATAGAGCTCTTTATCCAAGCTCCTTGCATTACAAAGAGCTCTTTATCCAAGCTCCTTGCATTACATAGAGCTCTTATACATTTTTTCTGTGCCCTAAATGCTCTAATGATATCCACAGAGTTGCCCCACAGTAGAAGACCAGAAGTAACTACAGATACAACATACCCGTGATAAATTTTCCGGTTAAATGTTTATCTATTGTAAAACCTAGAAAACAGACATTACCAACCGCTTTTACTACATCATCATCATATTTTATAATTTATTTTAATTGTGTAGATTTAAACGTCGCAAACCGTATCATTTTTTTTTTGTTTTATGTACATTAATTTTTAGATTATTATTTTCAAGCCATTTAACAATCTTATAATTTTGAGAAAAACTGATTGACTTGAGTCTTTTACTTTACCTGGCTCATATCAGATTGCAATAGTTGGAATCACTTGGGCATCAGTGAATTTAAAAAATAATAATTATGTATAGCCTCCGAAAAGAGTAACCTGTGGCAGGATGATCCACGCCACAATGTGGGGGACAGCGTCATTCCACTAGCCCAGTGGTTCCCAAACTTTTTTCACCGTAGCACCCTTGTTGCGCTAAAAAAAATTCGCAGCACACCTACTCTTAATGTGGTTTGACTACGTAGGAAAACAAGAAAACACAATGTAGCTTAGTGCTCATTTACCTTTAATGGGAAGAAGAAACTGTTTAAATGAATTTTTCATTATTTCCTTTAAGTTGATATGAAGTTTTGTCAATTTTACCCTTATATCAATTGACGCTGAAAGTTTGCTCCTGTATCTGTTTCTTATGTAAGCATACATTGAGAATGCAGACTCACATAGATAAGTTGAAGTAAAACGCACAAGTCTTTTTATTGCAATCTTGCAAACAGCATTATTTTCTGCGTATACTTACATCCAGAACACTTCTTGGTTCCCGTAGTGGTATTTTTGTTTCAAAATGATGTCTTCACTGATTTCCAGCAGATTTTAAAAAGCTTCATTTGTCATCCAAATCGGTTTATGTGTTGGGTTGCACGAAAACGGGTTTATCGTCCAGTTGTAGACATCCTCAGAATCAATTTCAGGTAAATACTCAACAATGGTTTTTTCTAAACCTACCAAGTGGGCAGTAATAATTTCGAGCGGTTGAAGATGGATCTCATTTGTTTTGACAAATTCTTGTAACCAAGGAAAGTTGGAGATATCTTTGCCCTTAACCAACGAGTAGTAGACGCGGCATAATAATGGTGTGTTGAAATTCTACTACTTAATCCTATTTTTTTGGGAAAATTATGAAATATGTTGGCACCGCTGGCATACGCTGGCGGCACCCCTGGCATATGCTAGCGGCACCCTAGGGTGCCGCAGAACCTACTTTGGGAACCCCTGCACTAACCACTTTAGTCCTGCGTTACAGGTGGTGGGTGAGCACATCGCCGTAGCACATGACTCGCTACAAAACAATAAAATTACTATAACAAATTTAAATTACTATATAAGTGTTATTAAAAATAGAATAACATATATTTTTTACTATACCTATATCTAGGGTTCAGGTAATATTTCTCGAAATTAGCAATTATAAAAAAACTGTATTTTTTACATAAGATTATTATGATGTCCTGCATCCTTAACAAATTAAAAATCATTAAATTGATGATTTGCGACATTCGTATGGCTTCACTCGTGTATATTAACAAAAAAAGGGACGCAATAGTAGGGACGTGTATACGGGACGTATGGCAACCCTACCTTTATCACTACTATAAACGAGGAGCGTTTAAAAAGTGTCCTGTAATGCTACAAAAACCACAAGAATTATACAAGCAAATATTTTATTTTTCAACATAATCTCCTTCTACTTAAATACATTTGGAATATCGCTTTACAGGATGTCATATTCCAGTCAAAAAATCTTGTTCCCCAGTCTCAAAAAACACCTCCACCGCAATCATGACCTCGCCATTGTTCTTGAATTTAGTGCCTCGGATCTGTTGTTTTAACTGGATAATCTGGATAACTGGAATAAGTAGAAATGGCTAGGAGCGAGGTCAGGTAAATATGGTGGGTGTTCAATTAATTGAAACCTTGCATTCTTAATGGTGGAAGACGCAGCGTTGGTCGGCCTCCTACCAGGTGGACATGATCTGGTCAGAGCCGCAGGAAGCGGATGGGCGTGGGCGGCTTAGGACCGGCCGTTGTGGAGACATACATGGGTGAGGCCTACGTTCAGCAGTGGACGTCTTTCGGCTGAAACGAACGAACGAATTTTTAATGGCAAGATTTTTTTGGAAATCTGTAGGTACTCGCTTTTCCTTATGCACGACGATTCACAGATTTAAAAAAAATATTGTAAAGCACAGAAAGCAATTGCTATGTTACACTTTACGGTGACAACTACCAAAGACAGTCCGAATGACATAAAAAAATAATGAACGTCAAATAACAATTTTAAATACTAAATACTTTTTGATCGCTCCTCGTATATATAAGCAAGACAGGATTGAACATGCAGGATAATGGTTTTTTTTGTTTTATTTAAAGATTCCTAGGATCTATTATTAAAAAGTTTAAGGGAAAAATTTAACGACTTCAAAGCTGTATAATAATATAATAATAAACATAAGCTGAGAGAAAACAGCATTTTGAAAGACGTATACCTACCCCCAAGTGTGCGAAAGAAGAAATATGCCTGAATTTTGTGACACCATTTTTATAACGACCACAATTATCTATATGTGAATACATTGCTGTAGTGCAATATATGTGTCTAAATAATTTCTAAATAAAATGACTAACATACAGGACATAGTGAAACTAACAGGGTTTCTTTATAACAAGCTTTTATTTAGTTTCACCTGTCCCGTTGCCTGTAATCAAATCTTGTAAGTTAAGTTTGACCCACTTCCCCGTGTTCGGTTGAGTTGTAATTTTGCATATAATGCGTAAATCGGATGACAATGCAATATAATGATGTCATAGATCTGGTCTGATGATGGAGCCTAAAGGTGGCCATAGGACCTCTTTAACAAAACAACGCTACCCTTTCAAGTTTGGGCTTGTTTGATTTGTTTTGACAAGAATTAAAATAATAAATAAATAAATATTTTTTGGACATTACACACAGCGCCGTCTGGCCCCAAAGTAAGCAAAGTTTGTGTTATGGATACCAGACAACGGATACAGATACATATATATTACTTTTTTTTTTGTAAATACATACATATTATACATAAATACACCCAGACTCAATACAAACACAAATGTTTTTTATCACATAAATGTTTGTCCAGTGCGGGAATCGAACCCACACCCTTCTGCGCAGCAGTCGGCCACACTACCAACTAGGCTGCGAGGGAGTCACTAGTACTCTGTTCTTAAACGATAACAAGGGTCTGATGAAAGCTTGTTTGTAAAAAAAATGTTTACGTATATTCTTGTTGACTACATAACCTTAATAAAAATAAGGAATATGCTCTTCTGACTTTCTCTCTCTCTCTCTGTACTTCTCCCTCGCGAATTGATTTTTGAACAATAAAATCGCTTACCAGTGAAAAAAACAGTTAATTTGAGACGTTGTCGTAGCGATGCGCGCTTTGCATGCTTTTATATAAGAGTAGGCTTACATGACGCCAAAATTTTTACAAAAAACTTTGCCCAAAAAAGTACCCACCACTGCCTGCAGCATTTTAAATTTTTTAAATAAACATTGTAAATTACAATGATAATTTGGTGTGCATTGCAGAACCAATAACAATATGGAATTTACGGAACAAATATATACTGATGCTAAACGATCAAAATTGTACTTCGAATTAAATAGGCCCCTAGTGTTTTTTTTTGTTAAAATGATAACTCTTTAAAGGTTCTTCATTATGAGATTGGGACAGCATATCCTAAGCTTTTATTTTATTGATTTAAAGGATAAAAAAGACAAATTTTCTAATATTTTTAAATTTACATATATTACGTGTATCTTAAAGATAACAAGAATCTACGTCAAACATTTTTTTATAAACAAGCTGTTATGAGACCCTGGTTATCGTTTAGGACCAGAATACTTGTCACGACAAATCAAACAACCCCAAACTTGATGGGGTAGCGTCGTTTCGTTACAGAGGTCCTATGACCACCTTCCGGCTGTATCATCAGACCAGCTGTGACATCAATATATTGCATTGTCATCCGATTTGCGTGTGTATGCGAAATTTTAACTTCATCGAATACCGGGAAGTGGGTCTTTAACTTACAAGATTTGATTACAAATAACGGGACATGTTAAACTAAATAAAAGTTTATAAAAAGTCACAAGAGAGATTAACATTGATATTTTTAGATTAAATAATTAATTTTAAACCTTAAGGTTCCGGTTAAGTTTATATCGACCAATTTGTTGCTTATAATTTTTTT
This sequence comes from Apoda limacodes, assembly GCA_946406115.1. Classification (NCBI taxonomy): domain Eukaryota; kingdom Metazoa; phylum Arthropoda; class Insecta; order Lepidoptera; family Limacodidae; genus Apoda; species Apoda limacodes. The sequence goes on from OX291540.1 coordinate 50,227,441, forward strand.
TAATACCTCTAAGGTAGCAAACAAGAATGCGGACCATCTGATATTCTAAATGTTTTTAGATCCTGACGTCGTTGGAGATGATGACACCAAGGATCTTAATGCTCTTGGTGATAGTAAGGGGTGCGTTCTAGAATTGTGAAACCATGAATGTTTTATAGTAAGTCATTAAATGCTATTCCTATAAGATATACAGATTAAAGGTAAGCACAAAAAATGTAAGAAAGTTTATCTTCTTTATACTTTTCAAAGACAATTTGATCTTAAAGTGATTTATTGAGGCACATATAAAAAAATAAACGAATTTTGGCACCTTCATACAAAAATGACTGCCAACGCCCCTCTCCACCTCAAGGTCCAGAATACTTGAATGAGGATCAACGTGGTTTTTAGTTTTGAATGTAGTATTAAAGTCTTTGAAAAATCAAAAATATTGGTATATTTTTTTTTGTCATACGACCAAAAATGAGCTAGTAGTATTCAAATTAATGCGTCGATCGCCGAGTTGCCGCGGCGCAGAGTGCGTGACGTCATCTTACTCATTGGCCGCCAGTTAGCCGTTGGAAGTAACAAAGCGCGCAGTGTTTATGTTTGATTCACGGACTTAAAAAAGAATTAAGTGACCAATTTGTCCACGGTTCAACTTTGTAACCATGAATAAATATTGTTACAAACACAACAAATTAAAACTCCAAGAAAACTATTTTTTTGCGTGCCAAACGATACGCTATGTTTGCAGCCTCCATTTAGGGCAGCACAGTCATGACAATACCCGCTCAAAACTATCTCCTCTTTTTCATCACACCTAAATATGCAACAATACACTTTACTTTTTAACCTATGTTCAGGCGTTACTTTTGATTTAACTGTACAGAAATGCCCTATAACCTTTGAACTTGGACAAATCTCACAGCATCATCTCCATAGGTTTCACATACATACAACAACGTACTGTTTAATCAGTCTACTCCGTTATACTTGAAAGAACGTTTCAATTTTATGGGGTCTACAGCTCATCGCGCCACTACAAACATATGCTGAAAACCCCAGCACATTATTCGCAAGCATATAATGACTCGTTCACTGTCACAGCCATAAGGCTATGGAAAAGTTTACCCTTTCATGTCAAAGAAGCACAAACTTTAAGAATATTTACAAATCTCGTAATCACACATTTCTTAAAAATTTAAGCTGTCTCATCAACACTGTTTATTTATCTATATTATTTAAGATGTATGTAGTTTGTGTATTTATATTAGTTTATTATATGTTATGTATTTGATATATATATATTTATTTTGTTTAGATGTTTGTAACTATTAGTATTATTTATTATGCATATGTATATAAATTTAGCTATAGCTCTGAATGTAAATATTATTTTACTGTTTTTTTTTTCTTTTTCTTATATTGTTAAGTTTCAGTTAGCACATTCTACTCGATAATTTTATAAAGTCTCCTCTACCCAAAGAAAGTATGTCTGGAAGAGGTCGCTCTTTAGCGATAAGACCGCCAATTTGTTATTTCTTTTATTGTTTTAATTGTTTTGTATTCTATATGCGCTATAAAGTATATTATTATTATTATATTATTCACAGTCAAGTTTGGTTTTATAGTCGCTGATTAATGAAAACCGGCCAAGTGCGAGTCGGACTCGCGCATAACGGGTTCCTTACCATTATCTATAAAAACGACAAAAAAAATACGTTTTTTGTATGGGCCCACCTTAAATAATTTTAATTTAATTATTTTATGTTAATAAAATTCCTTTTTGTGTTTTCTTTACGTTTTAAAACCTGGAGAATCGTTTGCAATCATGTTCAGAGTGATGTGTCTGTGCGTGTATGTATGTATGTTAGCTTTTTTTTGCCCCTCGATATCTCAAGAAGTAATGGACCAAATCGCTCACGGACCATTTTTATCGACATACCACGTCATGACTTGGATCTGAAAATATTTTAAAAAAAAACTGTCCAGCGGTTGTTTTTTATCGCTAAAAAACTGTTTTTTTTTTACACGATAACTTCGCGGATTGAGAACAGATTTCAACAATTTATACATATAAGAAAGGAATAACACGCAGATTGGTTCCATTCAAATTTGGTAAGGATTGGTTCTTAGAAACTTAGAATTTAGTATTTGTGGTAATAGTGGTAACAGAAATCACATCATCTGTGAAAATTTCAACAGTCTAACTATAACGGTTCATGAGATTCAGCCTGGTGACAGACGGACAGATGGACAGACAGACAGCCAAGTCTAAGTAATAGGGTCCCGTTTTTACCCTTTGGGTACGGAATCCTTAAAATGAGCGAGACGGCAAAAAACAGCCATGACAACCACACTCAAGAAATATATTAATAATTCCGTCATAGATCAGCAAGTTTAGTGTATTGAACCATACTAAATCAATCGCAAGTAGGTACCTACCTAGTCGCTTTAGTTCAAAAGCCATCCGCGGATGCCAATTTATCGCAATCGCGAATGATCTACATATACATGAACAAATATAACATTCGTTATTCAAGATATAATAAATACTTTATTCATAACTTCCGGTGCCGGTGGCTACAGATAATAACATACCAAGTATACGTACCTAGTCATCGGACTTGAGTGGTGACGTGAATTCTTTCTAACTGAAGTACTAAAGTTACAATAAGTAGGCAGATAAATAAGGTGCAACCTTACTTCTGTAGCTTCCAACAACGGATCTCAGCACTGGCAAACTTCGAATGATTACCTACGTATTCAAATACCATAAAAGAATTCACTTTCGGAATGTTATCTGATTGAGCTTGTATAAAACCAGCTTCAACTTTATTAATACTCATAATGTGTAGGTATTGGTTTTATAGTAATTATCACAAATTTACACTATTGATATGTATCGACACTTAATTTAGTTACATATCGCGTCTCAGCTATGTCGAGCTGTGAGCGACTTATGAATGAGTGCACGAGCGCGCAGTCCGTTCAAGTACGATGACGTCACACGCAATCGCGGCGCATTGGCTTTTAGAGGCATGTAAGAGTTATTTTATTATTTAATATTTCTGTTAGTAATGGTCCGATTTTAATAATTCAAAAAGATATACCATTCTTATGTTATAAAGAACAACATAGGTACTAATTCTATTTAATTTGTTTTAACTGTACTGATCCTCATTATTCAGGAGTTCCTTTTGTAGGGCAAAGACACTATAACATAGATATTAGATACACTACATAGGTAAGTAATATATAAATATGTTTATAAATAAAATGTATAAAAAATATATTTTAAGACTTTACGAACAATCAATCAAACTTTATTTAGTTTTTAAATTAAAAAAGCAAGCTATGGACGTATGTAGCCCGAGCAGCTCTATGAGAAAGGGTCTTCAACATTCCTTACTTCAGAAAGGCAATTGTAAAGGTTCCGTTATTTTATTTTTACACTGTGGGGCTCGTGACACCCCTTATTGCTCTCTATTGAGCCCATAGTCTTGATTACTGTGACAACCCTATTTTTAACACTTTGTAAATTTTAATATACCGACACCGTACGTCTCCTTTAAAATCTAAGCGCACGGCAGTGAAAAGGACAAGTTTTCAAAACCTAGTAAGCATTACCTACGCTATTATTTACACGATTCAAGATTCAGGATGTCTAGCGAGAGTATTAATTACATAAGCAAAATAACGTAGTTTTTGAATGAAAATAGATCCATTCTCACGTTTGCGTTGTAGTTGTCTCAACCTTTGAAAAAAGGAGGACTATGCCGTAGTTTAACGCGCTTGCCTAGTTTGGCGGAAGTATTTAACTTGTTTTTTGCAACAAGGAGGAGCTGCAAAAATATTCTACTAACGGTAACCCATCCAAGGACTAATCACACTCTAAGTTTCTTAACTTTCGTTAACGAATGTAACTGGCCACAAGCTTATTAACATCTAACTAACGTCGCTTTTACCAATAGGTTCAGTGATTATCACTTAGTTTCTAGTTTTATTGAAGACTTAATTATTTTGAGTTCTTTTTTAGACCTATTTATTTTAGGATCTTTCTAAGACCTTTTAATTTAAGATTTTTTTTTTAAGATATATTTCGGATATGCAGATTAAAATTAACAAACACGTTTACCTAATAATGTCTGGTTGCCTTGGTCTTGGGCTAATTTGAATGTTGATTTAATAAATTCTTTATCAAGTTCTTGACAAAACAGCTAATTTTGCTATTCACTCACGTACTCACTGACAGGTAATCAAAATCTGTCGATCACTTCAAGCACAACCAGCACCGTGAAATTTGCTAGGTATCCAGTGCATTATACGCGTTGTTTATAAAAAACCGGTTGAGTGCGAGACAAGCTCGCGCATTAAGGGTTCCGTACCACTACATAATTTTCAAGTCTGACTCACACTTGACCAATTTTTAATATTTATTGTTTTACTATAAAGCTTACCTACACTATACTCGTTTCAAGTTTGAAACTTGTATGTTTTACGGTTTTTTTACGATAGAGCAACAACAATAAATCGTTTTCTTGTATGAACACCCCATTAAAAGTTTTACTTTTAGTTTCTTTTTATATTTGTTAAGGAATCTGTCATAATGAAAAGCGCACTTCGGTCCAAAAGGTTGGACCGACAGACAGGGAACCAGGCTTAGGGATAGGGCCCCGTTGGCACCCAAAGTGTATACTATAGGTATGTATATACACGGATTTACTTATTATTGCATTGCCATTGTATGGCCCGCGGATTCACCTGCACAAAAAACTTAACTTATGCATTAACTTATTAACACATTAACTTAACGTTTCAACTTAGCGTTTAAAGCAGGTAAAGGTATTATTGCACTTCACTTATTCTACAATACATGTGCCTCGCCTTAAGTCCGATTTTCTATTTACCTATCTGTCTTTAGACTGTATAATCTTCTGACCCACTGATAGTTAAAGTTCTATAACAAAAGAGCTCTATTTGGACACAAAACCCAATAAAAATAAACCATGATAGCCAGACCACAATACCTACACTTGTTATAAGTGTGTTAAGGTTATGTTCTTCTAGTACTTAAATCTTATAAACAACTAGTAGAGAATAAACTAGATGTTCGCCGCGGTTTTACTCGCGGAAAAACCTTTTTCCATTAGCATTCTCGATCTGTATTAAAGTAGGTATTATTTATTATTTTTTTATCTGTGTACCAAAACTTTGGACGTTCGATTTCAATAAACCACACCAATTTCTGACTTAAATATGCTGTTATGCCACAAAATTGAATTACTAACATTAAATTTCTCCTATGTAATGAAGTTAAAAATATATCCACAAGAAATGGCTTTTATAAGCGAAATAATTTAAGATTGAAAAAATTTACTGGCTTTTTGTGCTCGCGTTAAATTCGGACATTTGGGAATTCGGATTTTTAAGGCAACCTTGATAATAGTAAAAAAAGTTACAGCTGTAGCGATGTATCGTCTACGAGAACATCGGTTATACTTATCCTACGGGAACTTTAAAACTTTTGGTCGTGACAGAAAGACAAACAAACTGACTTGCGCATTAATAATAGTGTGGATTATTAGTATTGGAATTGTTGTTTAGTCACTACTCGGAACCTAAATGGTGATGCAAAGCGTCGTTATAGTGGTGCTTCCTCCCCATAGTTCCTTCCTAAAACGGTTAGGTTGACCAAGGGTCCAAGACCTATTTTTACAACCATCCATAGGCAGTAGGTAAGATGTTAACATTAAATGGCGCGTATGTTTGTTTGCCACCTTAGTTGTATACAACGGATACCTTCTATTCAATACGTAGGATTCAACTAGTTGGCCATATCATAAAAGATATGCATTCTTAAGAATTAAAAGTAGGTACGTACTTACCAAACATGTAGGTGACCCGTCAGACGATGTCCTGTCTGTACGTTGGCTTGCCTGCATAAAAAAATCTTATAACCCGATTGCAGCACCACCTACCGGGTCCAATAGAAAATCTAAACCATCCAGTGACCTACTCAAATACACATTCTCGAGTTTTTGCGAGACTAACGCACGCTAGATGATTTTTATACATGTAGTTCTAGGTGTACAAAAAAGGAAAAGGTGCAAAAAAAAAACCGCAAATCGATGTAGAGTTTATATCCTCATTTTTAATCCCCTGAAAGCAATTTGGAAAATATTATAGTTTAATATTATTTTTGAATTTTAAAAATAAAATAAAAATAACACCAGTAAACAGAAGCAGCAGGGTACAGTACAGTTCACATAAGTCTCATAAAGATCTGAAGTTTAGGGAACCGTCTCACATTGCAATATTCAAAAATAAAAAAAAAAATCTAAATTTTAATATTTTCCAAATTGCTTTCAAGGGGTTAAAAATAAGGATATAAATTATTATTTAAGGTATATATTAGAGCAAAACACGGAGCCGCCTTCTACCTGGAGGGGCCCAAGCTTGGTATGTTTTGAAAATACTTTTGTGGATTTTAAGAAACAAAGTAGCCCAAAGGAAAATAGTGGGGTATATTTTAAGAACCGGCTCATCAAGCCCTTTCATTAGATACCCCACACGATATGTTTCTGAAAAAAAACTCCGAATTTGAGGAACTGCGGCTCAAAATTATTGTTTTGCCCTAAAGTACCTGTGTGCCAAACGGCTAAACTCTACATCGATTTGCGGTTTTCAAGCGAAATTGCCGTTGTACACCTGCCACTAATGTATATATAGCTACTAACAGATTATTCTTAAACTATTGCAAAATTATCAGATTTCTGGCATTTATTTCTTTTCAATAGAATACGTTTACTCACTGATTGAAAACCGTATCATCGAAAAAATTATAACAAAAAAGTTCTACACTCATTAATCTAACAACGCAAGAAACAACTGTAAAAATACTAACAAAAAAACGTCCTAAACACAGGTGTGATGACATAAACTTAATCGGTCGGGGTGAATGACCTTTTGACGGTTAAATAAAAATGGCCGACCACCCACGTTGCGCTAACTTACACACGACCACCTAACATGAGCTCTCGTAGCCAACACTTCTATAGAACCACTACAATCTTTCTACCCTGGACGATTGTTTTGACCTTTTTAAATTGGTCTTTATCAAGAAGCTTTAAATAGGATACGCGAGATCTAGTAGTGTTGGCGATACAAATTCAATAAAATATCGATGTAAAAACAGCGTTAACGCCTAGGCCACACACTAAGTCTGAAGCATAAGTACTAAATAGGTTTTAGAATGGTTTTAGACCACAAAAACCATCATATGTCTTAGGAAATTTACAATTGTGCTGCGTTGTTTTTCAATTTAGGTTCCTATTTGCATGTTTAACTTTAGTTACCACAAGATTTACACTGTTTTATTATGTGTATTAAATTATATTTATTTATTGCATATTGGTTGGACTTTTTTTTTCTTTTGTGCTACTTTAGTTAACTTAGATGAAGAAATCTGCCATCAGTGAGGTTGCGAGTTAATTAAATTAGGAAATGCATATTGTTTGATTTTTTATGAAATCGTAATAAGTTTTTAGGGTTCCTTAGACGCTTATATTTATATATCTCGCCATGGCCGTCCGTCTGTCTGTCTGTCTGCGGCTTAGCTTAGAGACTCTTAGTACTAGAAAGCTGAAATTTGTCATTGGCATTGAAATTGTTATACCTAAAAATTATTTACGTCGGCAAAGTATTTTAAAAATATTTTAAGGGCACCCTACACGTAAAGAGCGAGGACGGATTTTATTGTTTCACGTCTATCCTATGGAGTAGAATGTCATTGAATAGGTCGTTCGAAAATATTACGGTTGTTTAAATACCATCTTTTGATTCAGGGTTCCATATAACTTAATATTTACCTTTAAAGTTTAAATTTTTGTTACAGTCAGCTAATTTCAGTTGCTAATGGTTGTTTTTTGATATGTGAAAAAATTCATGGCAATATAAAAACTATCACAACTAGTACTAGTAAGTATTTGTCGACCACCTTATAAAATGTACTTAGAGAATTGTGACTGGCAACAAAGGAACCCAACATTGCACGTAGCCAGACACGCACTTAGCTGTTTGTTTTCTGTTACGTTGTCTTTGGTTTTGTTTAAAGAACAAACCATAGACATAGATACGAGTAACTGGATTGCGCATTTCCTAGCCACCTGTAAAAAAATGTTCGCAAAAAAGTGACGAAGACAAAGCGAACGTGTGATGTTTTGTCGATCAGAAATGATACAACAGGTTAACTTTGTCTCTTTCCAAAGTCTGGACAATTTCGCCAGCCTATTGCGCTATCCATAGGACAGATTACAGTACTCGAAGTCTATGGCACAAACGTAAATGGAACATACAACGGCAAGTCCGAGATTAAATGGCAGGTTGAGGATTGACGGATAAAGTTTAGTTTCACTTGTACCTAATTATATGAACTATCTTTTGATAACATTTGTTTTTAAATAACAATATAGCCAATTAATATAAATCACTTCTTGCTATAGTTTTTACTAATAGTCGGGAAAATTGCCTATTTATTTATTTTAAATTTTATTATTTATATGTAATAATAATAATATTTTTGGAAATTACACATAGCGCCATCTGGTCCTAAACTAAGCAAGGTTTGTACTGGATACCGGACAACGGATACAAACACATTTGGGATTAATATAAGTGTTCAATAAATAACTTCTTAATTTTGATTTATTTATTTATTTTATACGAGATTAGGTTAAATAAAGTTTAATAAAAGGTTGCTTATTTCTGATGTGTGGAAAGAGCGTCACATAGACTTTGCCTTCATACATATTCATAGACGCAGTTGTCGCCTACAAATTACACGTATAGTTGACTAGGAATTTTTTTTCGAATTAGAATAATTTAGGTGATCTTTTATATAATGTTTTTTTTCGACTTCAATTTGTTTTATAGGAAGAAAATAATACTTCTTTTAAAAATAAATTATTTATGATTGCTCTACGTTTTCAATGTTATTTTAAAAAACTGCTCATATTATTATATACCACCTTGATAGACACAATTCACTCAATATAGAACCAGACACATATGGCGGAATATGATAGCCAATAACATTAGATTTAGAACAGTAAGGAACTTTATTAAAAGGGAATTTTAATCTACAACTCTTACACGGTGTTAAAATAAATATTTGTAAGATATTAACTGCAAGCGCACAAACCCCTTAGACGCACTTACACCATGTGAAAACTTACCTATATTAAATACAATACAATAGTACATTTTGTATTAACGGTGGTAAGGAGAAAATCACTAAAGAGAGGCTGTTCAGAAGCCGAAAGCTTTAATAACTCGACTTTGTAATTTCCGTACTACCCGTGTTACACACAATGTTTTTCATCTCATTTGCGAGTAAATAAATAAAAATATAAGGTGAATAATTAAGTCAGCGATGGGGTACTAATTCTCAGTTTTCTAAATGATACATTTTCCAAATTCTGTGCTAAACCTAATCTTATTTGTCCAAATTATTGATTTAATGAATTCTGAATTTTCCGAATCCCTGTTTTTCCAAATTATAGATTGTACAAACTTTAAAAATTTTCAAATAAGTACAATTTGATACATAAAGCAGAAAGAAAAAGGATTATTGGTGATAACAGAAAAGCATATTTTCTTTTAAATGGTATATCTTCTGTAAGATAACAACTTAATTTTAACTAACGTATCGAAACAAAAATAAATAATCTACAGTGCCTAGCTTTTCTGACCAGGTGTTTGGTCACTAGTGTCATTGTAAGTTCACACCATTTCAATATGGCGACTATGACACCGGGTCAGAAAAGGTAGTTGCACTGTACTTCGGTCTTACTTAGCTTTTTATATATTATAATTACTTTTCAAATTTTGCCATCTTAAAAAAATTACGCATGTATAAATATATAAACAAAGTGTTGAAATTTACAAACTATGTTCTTTCAATTGAGACAAAACTCCGACCTTTTTTTAATTTACTACCTAATTATTTACCTAGTTATATATGCCAATTTTCAAATTTACATCAGTTAACCTGAGTTTGCCAGTTTTCCTTTTTTTTCTTGAGGTATGGAACCATTTAAACAAAAGTTCATAAATGTTCACACATCGGTTGGGTACTAAATGAAATGAATTGACGTCTTTGTTCCAAGACCATCAAACTGACTCAAACATATTTTAAAACATAAAATGGAATAGTAGAAAATAATTAGAATATTAATATGTCAACATAACAATTCGGAAAAATCCAGAATATGTAAAAATTTGAAATTAGAAAGATTTTAATGTGCTTTATATATGAATTTGGAAAAAAACTCTGACACCAAATAAACTCACCAAAACTCAATTGAAATGGCGGGAATATAAGTAAAAAAACGATTTATGAATTAAAAAGGTTTTGGGTGAAGTTAAAACTTGTAATTGCTCGCTTGTAGTGTGCGCGTAGTTCATATTTTGAACAGACAGCTTTTATACATATTTGATAGAATGGGCGCGTTATTACCACGTTATTACATTAAAATAATTATGTCTAAACAATTCTGCCTATTAAATTCTAAATTTTCATAAGCTACGTCACTCAAGAATGTAGATTAGATACGCCACATGCATTTCGCTGTTGTTGAAAGTTCTCCGCCTTCAACTACAACCACTAAAAGCTTGTCTTGTTTAGCCCCTTAGTTTTTCTACCTTTACATCAAACAATTTTCCAATGTGACTGGTTCCCTGAGTCCTTGTAGAGGAACGTTGGCTGGTAAGACGCTGAAACGGAACAGAACTACCATTAATGTATATGTACTTTAGAGGTTAATAAGTTTTCTTGAGTCTTGTTTGTGCCCAAAAAATTGGAAGAAATATATGTAGCTGACCCACCCTAGGAAACAGATACACGTCAAAAAGGCAAAATTACGTCCAAAAAACGAGAAGTACAACTTAACAGAGCGGAGCTGTACTTAACCTCGAGGAAAAGGTTTTTGCAAGTTCAGCTCCATATGGAGTCCTGTCGCTATCTTTGGGCAGGTGTTTTTTCAATGAAGACCTGAGAAAATTGTCGACGATCCCAAACTCAAAAGCCGTATCGAACCCTTAAGTGTGACGAGAGAGCTTGTTTCCCTGTGTGTGTTATACTCTATCGCTTGTATAATGGGGTGCGTTCTAAGTAGTTCTTCGAAATTATGCCCACGGCTACTTTCTAACATCGCGCCGCTCGCCATCGTCAGAAACCTAAGTCCCGAAATGGTCGTGCACAGTGTTTTAAAAGTACTCCATTCCGCGAACGCTTAAGTTTTAGAATGGGCTCCTTGTCTAAGTTTTTTTCTAAGGACCACAATATTATTTAAGTCTGAACCCTAGGTTGTGTGCTTAACACCATTCGGAAGTTGTCCACGAAGTCAAGTTTAGAAAAAATATGAAAACGTAGGAACTGTCGTGCATGGGATTCAATCATTGAGCTATTAATGTATTTTCTAATGTACTATTTAATTCTTACTAATTAAAGATTACAATATATATGCCCTCATATTCCAAAAACGGTCTAGTCTTTATTACTTATTTAAGATTGGAAAAGTGATACATATCACAAATCTTAAAAAATACCGAAGTTAAGGACATTGAACAGAATTAAAAACCATGTTTAGAATCAGGTACATACAACACGTCAAAATAATTTAAATAGGTACTTGTAGTGGATGTCTAATCATTTTTTTTCCAATACAATATATTTTTTGATATAATACAATATATTGTTCTATAATAAAAGATAATTCGGCTAAAATTTCTATAAAATGCCTTATTTAGAAAAATAATTAAAACGTAAAACACCAGTCAAATACGTGTCGGTGAAACAAAACGTGATATGTAAATTTCAACTTTATGAGAGAAAGAGAACGCTCAAAATGGATTTAGCTCACTTTCGAGTGAGGCAACTGAGGTCACTGGCGTATTCTATAATTTTAACCGACTTCATGTAGTAAGAATTTAATTTCTAGAAAAAAAAGATATGCAGAAAAAGAATGTGCAATTCGTCTGTCCAGTGATCTAGTGGCGTTGCCGCTGATCAACAACTTTTTTCTTGAAAATTGTATTAAACGTGCGAATCGTCTGTTTAATGATCTAGTAGGGTTGCCACGCTCTTGGTTTTAAAAACTTGGCAATGTAATGGTTTTAATAAAATTTTGGAGCTCTTATCGCTACATAACCATATCTTACAGATAATCTAGAAGAATTGTTACATTATAAATTTTTCGTATAGGTGCCAATGGGTACAAAAAAACAGTACTTATATTTAAGTATATTTGAGTTTGAAGGTACATTTTGTATTAATTATGTTCAATTAAGCTGTATAATATTCGTTGTAGTGTGCACGTACAAACAGACAGCTTTTATACATACTTGATTGAATGGGCGCGTTATTATCGCGTAATTACATTAAAATAATTATGTTTAAACAATTCTGCCTATTAAATTTAAAATTATCATTAAGCTATATATATATATATATATATATATATAAATAAATAATAAAAATCAATAACACGTCTGGAATAAGTTTTCATCCGTGCATGTTTGCAAATTGTGAATTGTGTGCTTAAACAATAAATGCATTCTGCCCACAAAAGTTGTAATTTATATATAAACATATATATATTGTATTATATATATTAAAAATAATTTATTGTTGATTATAGCTAGGTCACGAATGACCTATGATTATAATAATGTATCGAATGTTGACACAAAGAAATTAGCATAGCGTAGATTTTTTCGAAATCCACAAATGTGATTAAACTTTTTAATATCGTGTGACAATTAAAGCTGAAATATAGTAGAATAAAACTTAAGATCGCAAACCCTATCTAGTTGACCAATCAGCGGTGTACGCGCGCACCGATCTATCACCGCCGCGCATGCGTACAAATAAAAATAAATAATAACCGAGTTGGGTGGCCAGCTCTTAATATATCAATTTACATTTAAGATTTTAATCAATATAATGTGCAAGTAACTTAACACTGGTTTCTGGTTTTTCTTTCTTTTTTAAAAAAGGTGGCAAATGTTTTGAGTTTACAAGCGAGCCAAGTAATAAGTATAACAACTTGCAATTATATTTCTCTGCTGTTATTTCAGTTTTTATTTACTTTTCATTACAGTTTAGTGGAATTAGAAGTAAACCTAATAATAAAACCATGAATGATTATCATTTTAATCAGAAATTCAGATCGAAACCAAGATGAATGTAAAAAGTTTTACGTTTTCCGACATACCTATATCAGTCAATGACAGCCTATTTCTGTGGTTCTACCACTATATTATAATTTCGGCCCAATTCTGATATACAAAAATAAGTAAAAGTGCAAGTTTTAAAATGTTAAAAGTGCCCGGGACAAGTAGATATTGGTTTTAATTTTAAATATTTTCTTTTTTTTAACCTTTGCAGCTAATAACTCGCAAAATATAGAAAAATGAAGGCTAGTCTAGAGTCTCAATTTCGTTTTTAAAGACCTATTCAACCATATCCAACGAAATGGCGTGCACGAAAAAAAAACATTCTATCTCTCAGATTAATATATGATATAATTGTTTTGTATTAAAATTAAGACAAACAAATCTTGTAAAAGTAAAAAGGTAAATATTTAAGAAACCGGGGAACACGTCTAGTCCAAAAAATAATTCTACCATGCATTTGTTTCAGATTTTAGTCAACAATGCACTAACAGCGCCTCTGGTAGCAAGTTTAAGAAGTATTCGTCGATATTCCTACAAACCTTGCCATAGTAGTTTAGCCAGCCAAATCTACAAACGTTTGTTGATCGATTTGCTTAAATTTTATTGATTTGGTAATAATTAGTAAAATCATGAAATAGCCCCATATCACCGCGATCTGCCGCCGACACATATAAAACCTAACATAGACCATAGAGGCTATTTAAAGTCACTTCACAGTCTCGGTGTATCAAAATGACAAGGTTAAAGTTGCTCAACATTTTTTATTGAGTGGCTTACATCTAATATTTTTCATAGAAGCCATACCTGCAGTTGCTAGCGAGTATGGATTAAGCAAATGTGTAGTTATTGGGCATTTTACTAGATATCTCAGGTTAGACTTTACACTGATTCATTTGCCCTTTAAGCTACAAAGCATAAACAGAACTTTTTAAAAAAAGAACAATAAAGAAAGCGCTATGAAAGCTCAGTGAGATGAAGAACATATTTCTTCGCTAAGCTGTGTCATGTCATGTTGTGCAAATTCATTATTATACTGTGTCGTTGTACTATCTACTAGAAAAAGCTTGAATTTTCTTTATTGTAAGCAATGTACCTACTCTGTGGTAAAAAGGTAGTATTCCGTTTTCCTATTTTTAGTACGAACTTAAAATAAAACAGAAAAATAAAAAGCCCCCACTTCATTGAGCACGCTCTTTAATTGCCTAAACATGGCCGACACTCTTGTCACGACAACCTGTCAAACCTGTCAAGGTGGGGTGAGCTGTCAAAACAGAATGCTATCGCCGTAATTGATCTAAGCTGATTTGATCTAACAATGGATTGTAGTTTTGTAGACTGGTTTCGAAGCGTGGCTTTTCTTGTTATTGTATTGTTAGGTATATGAAACAGTTTTATTCGATATAAATGGACACTGGGCAGTAGATTTCCTAATCAGCTGTAAAGTTAAAACGGTCACAAAAGTGTAACAGAGACGAAGCACCTTCGCGGCATAAATGTCTTCTACATCTATGCTTTGCGGCAAGTTTGTTTCTTCCTACATTTACTTTTATTTCGTAGACAAGAGATAGTAATACGGTAAGTATACCGCGATTTAGCTTTGTTTAAATTTGATAAAAATAAGAAGAAAAATCGATTTAAAAATTAAATTAGTGAGCTTTTGACACAATGCTATACTTCTTATGATGACTAGGGTATAAAAATGCCCTTACGATGACCTAGTTTAAATATTTAGTTACTTCTTTAAGTACTCATGAAGTATATAAATACCTAATTATTTTTTTTAATTGTTACTTTTAATTTTTAGACTGTTTCATCAAAAAGCCGCTGACACCGTGAACTGGACCACCTTTAGCCCGTTCATAACGAACTGTATTGTAGGCATAATTTGTGCCTCTAGCTGTAAGTTAGGATTTCAACGGTAACTCCTGAATTATAGAAGAAAAAAAACGACTCACACTTGACATTTTCATGTAGCATATGTCCTCACTCGGTGACTCAAACTATTTCGATGCCAAATTTTATTTTAATCGGTACAGCGGTTTAAGCGTGAAGAGGTAACTGACAGACAGACAGACAGACAGAGTTACTTTTGCATTTATAATATTATAGTTGGATATCCTTAGTCCTAAAATACTATCTGTAGAGAAATTAGTGGTAAAATGTAAGACCAGGAACAGAATTTGCCAGATTTTGACAAACTATAAGAAGTTAGCATTGGACGGGAAGGAAGCGGAATTATGTAAGAATAAATAGAAAAATAGGTCAAGTATTAAACACTTTTTTATATGACAATTATACGCTTTGCAAGTATTTAATGCCAGCGATTGAATGGCTCAATTAACTCTTCTGTGACAATGTATTTATCAGCGTCATTACCTATTACGTATGTTAAGTGTCTAATTATAACTTCTTCTATTTCCATGCTTACTAAGATCGGTGTTTTGAGTGTGACAGCTTTCATATAAGTACTAAATAATTCTGGGGACATCAACAGCGATGAAGAGGAAGACGTTTTGTACAGCTAACGTCAACAAAATACCGACGTCTCTAACTGCTTTTCATCAGTCAGACATAGACTGTGCGTTCTCTTAAAGAAAATCACATTCCTGAAAAATACTTCAAAGTTAGACTCTTTTTAAAAAATTGTATTACTAACAGTATAATCATCTTTTAAATGGTTTTGATAGAAAGAGAAACTTGGGCAATCTGGAGTTTACTGAGTTGCCGACCAGTGCCATTAACCACTTTGACACTCTGCAGTCGCGTTGTTGTCGTGTACCTTGCTGTACTAGCCGAAGTCGCTTTAATTGTGTGTCACATTTATTTGTGTCTTACCAAAAAACGTAACTGTTTTTTTTCATTATAAGGATGAATTGATTGTTTTAATATTTACCAAAAAAATTGATCTCTTGTTTATATACATGTCGTGGCCCAACCTTAGAATTGGTCACTTCATGATAAGTCCGACCATTTCATGAACTGGTCGTATTTCATGATAAAGAACAGTAGCAGCTGGCCACATCATGATATGGTCAAACCAGATTTTAAGGATATGAATAGCTAAACACATATTTACTTCATGATATTATCAAACATATATGATCATATCGTCAAATAGTTTCATTATCCACCGGTAGAGGCGCTGATTGCACTATGCTTTTGTGATGCATCGTAGCGGCAGAATAGAAGATTGTTAACTAAGGAATGAAAGGCACCCATTTCTGACGAGATATTTTGGCGCTAGAACGAAGTGAGAGCGCCTATAGTTCGAGGCTGCAATAAGCCTTTTACCCCGATTAAACCTTTCATTTCGTATATGAAGAAAGTAAACACAAGCCAAAATTAATGAAAAATGTTTTCCATAACAGCTTGAGCTTCTTATCTAATTAAATCAGGCGTTAAATTTATTTCAGAATCGCTTGATGAACTTATTTTGTTAGGTATACAATTTAATTCGCTTCTACTGCCTTTGAATTTGCACTTATTACGCTTTTATTTTTCTTTTTTTACAGCGTCTTGCAGTATTTTTGAGTTGTAGCTATTGCTAGTTGATAAAAAGAACTTACTGCTATAAATTATTTTTAATTTATCATGATCTACCTGAATTATTTTAAACATGGTTTTACGGTAGTATTTAACCACCGGTATAACTAGGTATCTTCAATAACATCACAACAAAAACTCTACAACCAAGTTAAGAATTACCTTATATACCTAGTGTTAATCGAAGTGTGTCTGTATAGGTGACTGACTTTGCCCAATGTGACTGAATTTTTCTTTGTTTACTTTTTTGCCCTTTGGCCGACATTTGCTACTTTCCACCCGCTTCTAAATAATATATGGTCTACTTTCAGAGTATGAGAGATGAAAAATTATTTTGTATTAAAAGCGAATAGAATAATGTTCAAATCCACACTAATATTAAAAATGGACTTTAAGGATGGACATCTGCTATATTTTATTTTTAATAGCATAAGTTTTTAGTTTAAAATATTCGTAGTCGGTGTGTCACTGATCTTCTCCTAAGCGGTAGGGAAGATTTTAACGATATTGTTTGTGTACGTGCGGGTGGGTCTCTGCAAGGTTGTAATTCACAAAGGTAGGTGGCGCTGCAGTCAGTGTGACTACTCCTAAGCGGCAGGGAAGATTAAAATTTATTTTTTTCTGTGTACGTTCTAGTACTCGAGTTTGAGAATTTGAATTTACAAATGGACCCGGTAAGTGGCGCTGTAGTCGGTGTGTCATTGATCTTCTCTTAAGCGGCAGGGAAGATTTTAATATTTTTTTCTGTGTACGTTGGAGTGTGTCCCTGCAAGGATGGAAAACACAATTGGACCCGGTATGAGGAACTGCATTCGGTGTGACACTGATCTCCTAAACGGCAGGGATGATTTAACGTTAACCTAGAGTCATGAAATTTGGCAACAAGCAAGGTCTCTCATCAGTTAGGGAAAAATCTAAAAAACGATCATTTGTTGTTATATCACGTAAAAAATGTTTGGAGAATTCATTGTAACGGATATTGATATATGATAACAAAGTTAAGTTTATCCTATAATCTGACTTTGGGAATAAACCTAACCTCAGTTCAATGTATGGAGAGCTACACTTTAAATTTTTTATCTCCATTTCTATAACAAATCTGTATGGCAGTTTGCTAAACCACTTTACTATAAATTTCATAAGAATCTATGCAAATACGGCTGCATTATAAGACGGACAGACGGACAAACGGACATGATCAAACTGTAAGGTTTCCGTGCTTGCCATTGCCGTGCATGTCTCAAATTGTAGTTCGGAAATACATTTTTATTTGCTACTTAAAAGGGGTCCAACAGCGAGTCACACAACAAGCTATGGAGAGCGCTATGCTCTCATATGCTCGGGGTTTCTCTACGAGATGGAATCAGAAATGAGGAGATCCGTAGACGAACGAAAGTCACTGACATAGCCCAGCGCATTAGCAAGTTGAAATGGCAGTGGGCAGGGCACATAGAACGTAGAACTGATGGTCGATGGGGCCGAAAGGTTCTCGAATGGAGGCCTCGGACCGGCAAACGCAGCGTCAGAAGACCGCTCACAAGGTGGTCAGACAACATAGCGAAGACCGCAGGAAGACGCTGGATGCAGGCCGCTTCCAACCGTTTTCTTTATGGGGGAGGCCTATGTTCAGCAGTGGATTTCTTGCGGCTGAGATGATGATGATGATGAAGGGGTCCTCCCTAGTCATAGAGAACTGGACAGCGTATTTCCTTGCCAGATGTGAAAAAAATGATAGCAAAGTGTGACAGAGACGAAGCGAACCAGTGATCTCTTGTCTCTTTATAACTTGTTTGAACCAAATGGCGGACGTTGATAGAAAGAGAATAGAGACAAAAGGTTTGTTTAGTTTCTTTCTAAAGTATAGCCAATATGATGAGGCTAGTGCGCCGTCCATAGGACATCTTTTTAATGATGTTTGTATATTCCTTAACCTGTATGTAAAGTATCCTAATCACTTCTTAAAGGGCAAGGCGGTACATGTACAGTACTGCAGTAGCCGTTTAGTCCTCACTCCAACGGCTTTAGGGAGATAAGGGTGTGTATTAAGTTATTGTGCCATTAAAGCAGTTATAAATATTCTAAATAGGACTATGAAGAGGAAATAAAGAATGTAAAAGCGCTTCAATAGAGTTAGAAACAATGTCTGTAGCACTCAACGTGTGCCTATTACGTTACAAGGAAGTATTGTGTAGTCTACAGCGTTAAAATAGAACTATGACGATCATTAATAACACTCCAATCTACCACCTTCAGCTACTGCAGTCTGGATTACATACATTACATATAGTATTTAAGATATATTACTCGTATATCGGTGAAAAAGTTTTTAGTCTTTTCCATATCACTATGAATACACTAAAACCTAACCATAAAAGGTTAAGAAATACCCTGTGTCTATATAAGCATAGATATGTTAGATCTTAAAGAGAATACGATTCGCGGCGCCACACAGCGTGCTTCATACTAACGAATTTCCCACTTATTCTTGAGACTTACAAATCAAACACCACGAAATTTTGAATTGTGCTCAGGATTAAATATCTAGGTATGCAGTGTTCCAGTTTTCTATTAAATTATAAAGTTTAAAAGCATTACAGGATTCTAGTTTTTCAAGCAAATGATTTCGAATAAAACTAAAAATTAATAAATTCTTTTTTTTTTAATTAAGGAAAACCACAGACATAGATATTCGGCTTAAGATTATGCCTACAAAATTTCACAGTATTTGATCAGTAAATGTCCAAAACAAGTAGGAAATGCGTTTGTATGAAACATGCTGCGAGGCGCTGCGAATCATATCCTCTCAATGGGCTCTGTCTTTTAGACTGAAGTAGGTAGAATGAAGACTGAATTTTTTTACATTATGTATCTATGTGTGTTATTATGGCGAATTTCCTAATTTGCCATAGTGAATGCCACACAAAATGTGTTAGCTAGGTGCGAAATATTTGATTTTTTTTACATGACAGATAATTTGGTTAAGCTACTAGCAGTCGTTTCATAAACATTCCAATGGCCCCCGTGTGACCCCTTGTCGCTTCATTGCTGTCTTACAGAACGTACAGTCAAGCACTTCATTATTACCAAAATGTATATATACATAGCTAGAAAAAAATAGTCTCCCAAAATCTGGACAGCTTTTACGATGCCCCCGAATGAACTGCTGGGGCCCCCTATAGGTTTCATTGGATTCACATGGACACCTGAAATTTTTGCTATTATCGATCACAGTGAAGGAACTCATCAGACTAAACCGCGGTGTAAACGACGTTATTGCTTAATTTTTGGATTGCGCTACTCCTTTGGGACATCTTGCGCTCCACCTGGCCGCCAAGGGGTTTGCGAAGGGGTATACCTACTTGGAGTATTACACCCATTCTGGTCTAAGCTGCGACTTCTATCGGTTTTGGTTGCAGATACCAGTATTTTTGTATTCTAGGAGAGGGTGGTGAAGCGGAGTCTTTAATGGTGGGGTCGGGGTAAACTGATATAAAAATGAATTTAGGGATCTTAAGAAATGGTCTGATAAGTTTCATCGCATAATCATTAAGTGCAAAGTTGAATGTAGTTTTAGTTTCAATTGGCCGATCGAATATGAAAATCTTGCATTCCACTTCTCGGAGTTGACTCCGATTGCCGATTTGAAAGGGTATTAGTCTTAAAAATCAACTATATAGACTGCTACAATTTATAATACGCTCATTAAATTTGTAGTAACTTGTTTAATGCTGCGCACAAAAAAAAGAACTGCTGAAATAATCAAACGTGATGAAGCAAAAGCAAAGGATTCCCCTACACTAAAAGGTTTCATCGATTTCAAGAGCTTAAAATGCAGAAAGCTGTATTTGACATTTGTCCTACCGAGTGTTCAATTTGCATTTTAATCTCGATCGTCACGTACTTACATATAAAAACGATTGATGATTTACTTTTCCATCCCGGTTGCAACAGCGAAAATTAACAGTAAAAAAAGGGCTTGAAGCTGAACCAAGAAATCTGTTATTGAGTTACTTCAGCAATAGCTGTCATGCATTTAATTTTGCTGCGCTACAGTTGGTAGTTTTGTACTTTCTAGCAATATAAAGAAGCATGATTTATGTAATTGAAGTATCTATTCATGGAAAAAAATGGATCCTAAAACTTAATATCATTGAGGTTGACGCAGAATCATATTGCTGACAAAAAGAGTTTTTATTTTATATCAGTTGTTACACCAACCCGAGTTAACCTGAACTCTGAAATTAATGGGTCCAATAAGAACAC
Source organism: Apoda limacodes (assembly GCA_946406115.1). Taxonomy (NCBI): domain Eukaryota; kingdom Metazoa; phylum Arthropoda; class Insecta; order Lepidoptera; family Limacodidae; genus Apoda; species Apoda limacodes. The sequence continues at coordinate 50,248,468 of OX291540.1, forward strand.
ACGTCTTTTTCCATTTACATAATCTTTGACCGCCGAACAAAAAGGAACGGTTTATTGCAGAAAGCTATGTGTGTGAGAGGGACAGATGTACTCAATACTTTCGGACCACCCAAGTTGCTGCGCGGTATTCATACAATGCTATTCGATAGCGTGCTTCAAGTCTTGATCATTTAATTTGCCTTTCATTTTTTTTTATTTGTGTGCAATTTCTTTATTGTCTGTTAATTGGAGTTGATTTTGATTGAGAATTAATCGACTTATTTTCTTACAAGAAATATAAAACTGATTTATTTTTTATTATTATTACAAAAAATCCATTACCTTACCGTAAATGAGCACAATTTTAATCAGGGTATTTTAAGGTTCCGTATTCACGAGTAACTCTTATAGTTTGGCAATCCCCATCCGTCTATCTGTGTGTCTGTGCGCAGCTTAGCTGAGAGACTCTTAGAACTAGAAGCTGTAATTTGGCTTAATCACGATGACCATGTGGAGAAATATAATCTTACAAAATACCTACACGTAATGTGGAATGATTTTTTTTCTCATCTATCAAAAGGTATAGGATGAACTGGAATGTTGTTGGATAAGACGAAAAATATTGTGTTTGTTAAAACCATTTTTGGATTCAGGGGTCCGTTTGCGTAATATTAAACTTTCAGGTGTTTTTTTTTAGTTAGAGTCAATTGTCTCTCCTCCGTTAAAAAAAATATAATTTAATAACATAATAGTATATTACTCAGTCATAAGTTTAACTATCAAAGCTAAGTAGGCTTTTACAAGTTAACCCTACGAAACTTGGCCAGTTTTACTAGAGTTCCGTTTCTTGCCAGCATTTTACCAGCCAGCATTCAGCAAACTAAAGAAACGAGCCACATAGAAAAAAAAGGGGCGACGGAAGATTTTTGTAAAGTTAATAGTTATACTGACGATTCGATAGTACTTTTTAAAATTTTATTTAAATATTGTGAGTTTTAACAAGTAGTAGCTACTTGAAGGTATGAAGTATTTTTACACAAGAACAAGATATGTTGTTTTGTAATAAAATATTTTTTAGTACAAAAGTAGTGTTTGAAAGTTATTCTTAATGATAGAAGCCGTAATATCTAATCATTGTTTGAAAGTATTTACAAAAGAGCAAAGACTAGTATTTTAACATAAAAATAAAAATAAAGTCTTGACTCTAGTTCCGACAAGTTTAGTCGACTTCACAAGTGACCCCTGAGCTGGCGGTTTTTAGCGGAACACATCAGTATTGCAATTGAGGGAGGCAATGTCGTATGCTGCTGCCAGTATCCGGGGAACACTAACAATGGGACGTATTTTTTGATTTAATTTAGTTTTTGATTTATTTACTTTTTGTTTTAGGATTTTTCTCGTAATAAGTTAATATGTTTATAAATATTGAATGAGAATTAAAAAAAAATAGATTCTATGTGTCAAAAAGTTTTTAGGCTGCGGTCCGAATTGCGCTCACAAGACTTACGAGCGTAGGCACGCTTATGAGTGGACCGAATTGAAATTCGCACTTATGGTCGTGAGTGACGTTTTCAAATCGGACCAGGCGTAAGCGCGCTCAAAAGTTAACCTAAAATTTATTTTCAAGATTTCCTTATTTTCGTTCGTAGATATAGTTATTTCTATAGTTTTACTTCGCATATTTCAAGGAAGGCTCTGTGTACGGTAGAAAAATGATTTGGCAATCACAAACTTAAATGGTATTTAATTAATAACAACTGAAATGGTTCGAGGCATTGACTCTATATTTTGAATTATGTACTTTTATATTATGTTGCATTTACAGGTTTACCATGGAGTAACAGTTCGAAAGTTCGCGCCAAAAAACAATGACAACAAAACCAAAATAATAACAAACCTTCATGTGTCAGTTTGACGTTTGTTGACCGTGCTTACGACGCCTTTCCTCTTCACCGAAGGCACTGTTAGCTCGCGGATATGACGTCACTAATGACGTCATATTACTCAAGAGGCAGATTTGTAAGTGCCGTGAGCGCAATTCGAACCGACTTATGGGCGCGCCGATGGCGCTATCGGCACTTTCGGCGCAATTAGGACCGCAGCCTTAGTGTTAAAGCGTTCGAGAAGTACGCCGGGTTCAAGACGGCTTAGTCACTCTATAACATTTGTAATAGCCCGAGAGCTTTGCACCAATACATTTTTTGATCTCAGCCAGCGATTGTACTCAGTCCTATACCCAGACGATTTAGAGCGAAAACACATGGGACGTAATTTTGTTTTAGAACCTTAAGGAGGTCCGATAAATATAATATTGAAAATGTCAAATTATCAAGTATTTTACTTATTTCTTATATTCGTTTGCATTATGATAGTCTTTCTAAATGTGGTTGTTAGTTAGTAATTTCCATTCCGAGAAATTGGAATTAAAAAAAGAAATATCCAAATTAAACTCTGAAATTATATGAAAATCTTTCTAGATGTGCAGCAAAATATATATATAAATATTGTCTGTTGAAATGATAAAATGTGCCTTTTTATCATTGTAATAAATCTATAGTCTAATGAATTGAATAGATAATGGAAATTTTATAGCTTACGAAAAACGAATTTCACATCTATAACTTTATTGTTACAAGAGTAAATTTTAAACTATAAAACCATACTTTCCAACTTCTCTCTGTCTTGTCTAGTTGATAAGATATATAAACACGAAGTTACGTTTTTGACGTGATTAAAATACCTCATATTAGGATTTTGGTTAAGCAAAATATGATGGATCAAATCTCGAGGACTAATCTACTTATTAGTTACTTAGTAATCTAAAAATATGAATATTATTTTGAGTGTTAGAAACAAGTACATAGTTGTCACGAGAGGATTTGGGCTCGATAACTTTTATATTTTCCAAGGTAATTAAAGTACGATCCAATTTAAATAACTTACTTTTCTCCGCAAACCGGATGCAATATCCCCCCGTATAAACCACCATCTCGATGTTTGCTTAACGCCTCTAATAGAATAGTGCTTTTAATCACTCCTATTATGAATATTTTGATAATTTGATTGATGTGGCGACTCTGGCGTCTAAGTGGTCGGAAGTTGTGGAATTGCTTGAATTATCGAGTCGTGAAAGTGTTTGATGGACTGGTAATAGATTTAGCGTTTGGTCAAATGAAAGATTTTCGAGAATTTGTCTTTTATAACTTCTCTGTAAAATGAATGTTACGGTTCAAAGGACTTGAAAATCAAACTTGCTAAATATGTGTTTTCTTTCAGTTTTGAGACCTGGAGAATCATTTTCGAATATTTTAACCGATTGACCTAGGAATCGTATATATGTATGTATGTGAGTACGTCTGTTTTATTGTGACCTGCTGTAACAGTGACCGATTTCGATGAATTAGGTCTTCAACGTTAGGTATTCATCTCCAAAGTGTATGGGCACATAAAATAGTCAATCGCGAGTCGAAACAAATAGTAAAAAAAAACTAAAACTAAGAGCTGTAAATAAAAATAAATTAAAGAACCCGACCACTAACACATTAAGAAACACAAAATTTTTTGGCCAACATTTTTCGACAACTAAGTGAACGTACTAGTGCGATAGTCGCTGCGGGACCTATTTTATTCATATACTACCAAGGTGGGGCCAAGTTTCACCGTAGCCTGCAACACCTGGGGTTATTACTCGCACCTCGCTGACCCTTTCAAATTCGAAACACTTCTTTCTTGAATAACCTCATACTGTACAATTTCGTCTCATTCCCATCCTAAGCGTTCGTAGGAAGAGAGCGCCTCTGATAGCGCACAGTGCGTGACCATTAGTTTCTGTGGTCTCTTAGAGTCATGTTATACATAATGTTATTCCACGGTATATACAATCTTCCATTCAGTCGGCTATCACAGGCGTATAGACAGGGCAAACGTGAGGTAAAGTGCGCGGCGCGAAGCGGGGGGCGAGCTCACCCGACTGGTCTATGTCGTCACATATGGTTAGTGGGGTGCTATCCAGCCAGTCATACATTTTGTCTCGACGTTATCGGATATATCAAAGGCGATGACTGACTGTATGAATGAAATTAATGTTTCGGTTGTGATTATACTGCGTGGTGGTGGCCTACTGGTTTCGGTGCCTGCCTTGCGTTCTGAGTGCCGTAGGTTAGAGCCCGGCGTACCTACCAATGAGCTTTTTTAGGGTTTTGTTCCAAAGGGGTGCCAACGAAGGGCTCTATCTTTTAGACCGAAATCAGTAAAAACCTATACTTTTTACAGATAATGCGAATTAACTAATAATTAAGAAACTAATAATAAAAAAGGAGAAATTTAGGGAGGTCTCCGTACAAGCAAAAATATTATCCTATAGGTATCCTATTTATGCAACTGGCACGAAATAAAGTTAATTCGCTTCGCTCGTAACTAAAACCGGCGCTTGTCTTACAACTCTGTGCAACTGTTTGATTGTATTGTAAAATCTTGTATTTTATCAACGACTAAGAAAAAAAACCACATATTAAGGAACATAAGTTTAATTAGGAAAATGAATATTTTGGTAAAAATGCTTTACACTAAATATGCTTCTTAACATTGAGTAACAGACCATAACGGAGATGGTTAAAGTTTATTTGCACATTCTTCAAAATAAACCAATAAAACATTCTCTGAAAATGATATTTTCAGTACATGTTTCAAATAAATTCCTGAACTTTTTGGGAAGCGTATTATTACTTGCTATAAAAGCTCTCTCCGTTATGTTTGGAGGTAAGCATTCCTGTCCATGTCACTGTCCGATGTGAAATCCGGAGGAGAAAAAAATTCACCGGCATAACAAGGAGAATCAGCAAACTGAAATAGCAGTAGTCTGGTACCATGTCTGTCGAAGTGTTGGCCACGCTGCAGATCGATGGACCGATGACCTTAAGAAGGTAGCCGGGTGTAGCTGGACGCGGAACGCCGACTACCTACTCCGGGAAGTGGCGTACTATGTAGAGGGCTTGTGACCAACAGAGGACCAGAATAAGCTGATATGGCGCCTTGAAAATTCTGATTCATTTCTCTAAGTAGCGGCCACAGTGGGTACAAACAGGGAATGACGTGCTTTGAGAACATTTTAATGTGATTTATTTAAGTTTAGACTGTGGGATATTTTGTGTTACGAGAATGAGTTTAGCTAATACTTAAAAAATATACCAACCAGCAACATATTTCGGATAAAACACCATAAACTTTTACTTTATTTAATAAAACAAAGTTCTTAGTTACACTTCCCTGCCAACTTAAAAAGTGGTTTTTGTTCCATCATTAAGAAAAGTTTTCATTTTGGAATACAAAACTAGACAGTGCATAGTTCTCCCTCAATTGCCTGCTAATTGTGGCATCCAGAGAGATGTTCCGCGAGTTTACTTTGCGACGGTTGACTCACACTGCTGTTGCTGTACGGGGTCCAATTTTAAAAGCGCTTTGCGGGCTGGCAGCGCGTGTCAGACAACTTCAGCAAAACCTTACTTTAAGGCGCTCGTAATATAATAACTATACTAGTACTTATTTTGATAATTGAAGTATATCTATCTGAGAGACCATATTGATTATTTAAAAAAATGTGACAGACACTTGTACAAAACCCGGATCGCTGAGAAGTTTCGTAGAGCACGCTGTAGTCTAAGCTTATACATGTGTTAGGACAGACGGTGTATAACAACTTACTAAGAAGCGTTACTAATGGTGCAAGTATTAGTTGGCTTGTTGCTTGTCTTACAGCATTAAAGAATTTCTGGATGCTAAAGAAAAATATGCATTCATATATCAATTGTTTTTGCTCTATTGTAAATTATAAGTATTGTAAACAGTAATATATACCAATTTCAAACTTTCAGTAAAGAATAGTGTGAGCTCTAAAGTGTGATATAATAACAAATAATTAAAACCGGCCAAGTGTGAGATGGGCCTGAACTATTGTGGTTTTAGCGCCGTAGCGATTATTAAGAGAAACAGTAACAACATGTTTGTTGGCAATTATATTCAAAGTAAGGTAACGTTGGCCTAAGTCAGTCATAGGATGGGTGATCGCTAAGGGGCACACGTTTTGTTATTGTTTGTTTTCTTAAATTACGTAATTGATTGTACGACTCACACTGAATATATGAATAATTGATTTAACATACAAAAAATAAAAACCATCTAACTACTTCGCAGACCACGTCGGCTCCATTGCATTGCATTGGCCCCGGTTTGGGTACGGAACTTTTAAAAGCGTTAATTTTAGTTTCTACTTAAAGCTTCGATAAATTTGTCTGAGAAAAATGCTATTTATTTAGCTGGCATTAATACCTTTTTTATCAATGTAATGTTACCTAGATGTCAAATTATTTCTGTATCGTAACTCGATAGTAACATCGCCTTGAGATCGCTGCCCTTTACGATTGTTATTGTTACTATTATCGCTTCCGAGTTCCGAGTTTATTTAAAATCTCGTGCCGGATTGGTTAGAATGTGGATAAGACTGTTACATCTAATTTAACACTAGTTTATTTTTTTATTTAAATTTATTCGATAAGGTCCTCGGTCAGGGAGCTCATTATGTCACAAACTTTTGCGGGAGAAAGTATATTTTCGAAAACCGCACAGTGTGTCCCGCTAGTCCCTGCTATTTGCGAGCAGTGCGGAGATAGAAAGTACCTGTGAGCATTATTTCTTAAATTACTTAGAACACAACCCATGCTTGAAAACGCACAGAGTTGAACAGTCTCTCCTAAAACCAGAACCTAACAAACCTAAAAAAGTTCGATACTGCTGGTGAGTTTAGGGTTGTCGAGAATTCTCTTAGTTGGTCGTTAAACTGAGTAAAAAGGGCCATGTTAGTATCCGGTTGTACCCGGCCAGAGCAGTATGTACTCCATGTGGTGGTGCATTAGCATTTTTTCGCGACTTTGTCCGCGTAAAGATTTGATGGATTTTCATACAAACTTCCAAATCCTATTTTACCCCGTCAAAAGGGATGAATTTTGCAAAATCCTTTCTTAGTGTTCTGTGTCAAGTAGGTAAGACCCTCATGTCATAATTGTCATTAAATCAATCAATCAGTGGGTCAGTTAGTCCATCAAGTTCTTTTTTAGGGTTCCGTAGTCAACAAGGAACCCTTATAGTTTCGCCATGTTCGTCCGTCCGTCCGTCTGTCGGCGGCTTAGTTCAAAAACTACTTATACGAGAAAGCTGCAATTTGGCAGGGATATACACATTTATCAATCCGAGAAAGTGGTAAATCTTTGAAAAAAAATTTTTTTAGGGTACCTCCCCTACACGTGAAGAGGGGACGGATTTTTTTTCTCGTTTACCTCATCGTGTGGGGTATCGTTGGATAGGATTCCCAAAAACATTGGTGGTATGCAAAGATCATTTTTTGATTTAGGGCTCGGTTTGCGAAACATTTAGCTTTAAAGTACTATATTTCGTTAGAGTTAAGTGTCCCCCCCCCCCTCTACCAGCAAAAGTGTAGTATTTGGAAATGTACTTGGAACCCTTCGTGCGCGAGTCCGACTCGCACTTTGCCGATTTTTCATATATACAGAAGATTATAACTTGCTCCGTTGTAAAGTACTGATCACCTCATCTTAAAATTGGACGTCGCTGATAATTTCATTATCAACACCAACGATCCCATGCAATGCTCACGAATAGGAAAAAGTGGGGATCTGGAATAATGGGACCTCAGTGGTATAGTTAAAAGCAGCAAACAGCTACAACGTTAATAAAATAGTAGAATAACAACCTTACCTACAAGTAGCACGTAAATATATATTACAAGACTCCTATTTCAATTATCTTATGGATATGCTTTTAATATATTCAAATTAAGTTAAAATAGGTAAATTAAGATAGTCGCATCCATATTAAGTTGATTGGTGGCGATCGCAAGGCATCAGGCGACGTGTGTGGTCCGCTGCTACCATCACGCAATCTGCTCTACTTTAAAAATATGTCTAATAAAAATATTATGTGTACTTTTGGATACAAAATAAATGTTAATGTTTTATAAAATCTTGTAGTAAATAAGAACCTGGTTATTTTTCTTATTAAAAATTCTGATATGATAAATGTAATTTCGAGTAGGTTCTACCTAGGTAAAAGATTTAAAAAATAGATTAAGTGTGACTCGGACTCTAGGATACAGGGTTTCATAATTACTCTAACAAAAATAGCACTTTAAAGCTTAATATTTTGCAAACGGAGCCCTGATTCAAAGTGGCTTCCACACACCCACAATATTTTTGAATTCGAACAATCTATTCAACGACAACCTAAACCATAAAATTATTTTATTAAAGGTTTTTCTGGTAGAGCTCGCTTTTTAGCGATAAGGTCACCTATTTTTCCTTTTTTTTATTCTTGCTTTTTATTGTATTTCTTTTCAAATTTGTGAAAATTCATTCATTCATTTATTCATTATTTTGCCACTTTTTCAGCATAATTGATAAAGTAAAATGCCCATGGCAAATTATAGCTTTCTAGTACTAAAAGTTTCTGAGCTAAACCGTGGATACACAGACAGATGGACCGGCATAGCGCAACTATAAGGTTGACAAGGTTGGAATACGGAACCCTTAAAATGGACTGAAACTGTCAATTTTGACGATTAGAAAGTGATCTTTAAACACGTTTATATTTTGACTTTATAAGCAAAACTGGCTGCAAAGCTACGTATTTAGTATTAAGATAGGGTCAATAAAATTAAATGATACGATAACCAGTCAACTAGTATTGCTCAAAGTAGCGAATTGAATATTAAAATTAACGCTTTACCTACTGATAACGGAAGCTAAACGAAAATACCTAATTAACGAATTAAACTGAATAATTACCGCACGCCATTCAAAACTTAAATCTATATTAACTTAAGTAATTACGCCCCAAAAAATAGTGAAGCTTTGGAAAAAGGATATTAAAACTGAACAAACAAAAATTGCAAGAGTAGAAATACCCCTCCAAGGTAGGTACCGATTATATTTGACTGACCATCATTAAGTTTAAAAAAATACTTCTATGAAAATAAGACATCAATAAACGCAAATGTTAGAATTCTGCTAATGCTAAGAAAAAATTAACGCATTGATGAGTCAGGACGCAGGAGAACGCAGGATGTCAGTGAAGCAACGGGAGGAATTAGAATTGAAATGATGAAATGCTAAAATAGAAAAATAAAGCTATTAAAGCTACACGGATATGCACCGAATATATGTACAAATCAATACCATCAAACAAGAAAAAGAACATAGAAGAGGTAAGAAACCAGCACGCAAACCATAAACGGCAAAGCAGTCACTTTTCCCTTTTTGTATTATCCTCCTGATGGCTTAAGGGTGCTGGTACCGGTCGGCTCTATCCCTCCCACTCCACATCCTAGACTGCGAAGTCCTACACTACCTATCCTATCTACGCCTTCTTAGTGATGTCTTGCGCAGAGGTAATAGGAACACAAGGGAATATCGTGAGATGGTCGGGACACTACTAGAATCATTCGCTGATACGAAAAGGAAACGCCGCATACCTTCCAGTGGTTGAGGACCCTCCATTTCTTCAATTACCACCTTTATAAACGCTTGCGCTGTTCCAGCCTGCATATTTGAGCACTCTACAGAACCCCGCAATTGACCGTTTTTTTCTATGTAACTTTTTCCTTGAGTCCTTGCAGTGGAACGCTGGCTGGTAAGACGCTGATACGGAATGGAACGGAACGGATAACCAGCCAACTAGTATTGCTAAAATAATTCACAAGTAGGTACCTATGCGTTAATTGATTTCCTTAATTATCATGTTAATTAACTCTTTAAATGTAGTTGAAATTAGGGATTTCTTTATTTATTAAAATTTATTTGTATATGATAATATCATTAACATAATTTAGTAACAAAACTAAAATCATCTTAACTTAAAAAAAAAAAAAAAAAAAACATAATTTAAATTTAAAAAACCCAGAATAAGAAATTTATTCAAAGAAATATATCGATACCAAACCTTCTCTTTTATACCTAAACTGTTTATTACCTATAAGATTAGGATAAGGACTTGATAACACTGTTATTTAATTTTACACTATAATAATGAAAGGTAAGATCTAGAATGTCGGAGGTAATTTCAAAAACTACTGATTCGATTTCAAATATTCTACCATCAATATTCCATTCCATCAATATTCAATTATGTCTAATATTCAAGTCAATTCTGACTTTCAGGATAAAATAGGCTAGGTTTATTTTTTGTTGTAAATAAACTAAGTTTTTAGTTAATTATAACCATATTTGTAAAGCAAGGCGGAAGAAAAACGAGGCAAGCATACAATCTAATTATTGGCGCAGGGATAGGTACCGAAAGGGACAGAAAATAACACTTTTTTATCCTGATCAAGAAGTACCACGGGAATATTTTTCTGCGGAACACTATGGTTAACGTAGCGGTCGTACCGGTGCTCACTATTAATTTAATTGCTAACACAGAGATTGCGGTAGGGACCGAGCAGAAACAAATAAAACTTTTATCCCGATCGATAGTTCCCGCAGGAATAGGTTTTTGCGGGTGAAACGTTTCTTTGCAAAAAACCAGCCAAGTGCTTGTCGTACACTTTAATAGCTTAAAAACCTGGGAATTGATTTTGTGTAAAACAACCTTAATGGTATTTATAAAGTTCAATTTTGTAGCCGGCTACGGCAAAGCCAAAAGGAGGAGAGTAGATAGTATATGTTAAGTTATGTATATATGTTAATCGGTTCCCGCATATCTTTCAAACTTCCCATCATAATTTGTCAAATGAGGTATCGTTTGTAGTCTTGATGGACCGCTAGTTACAGGCTATGTGACGTCACTCACAAGGCGCTCTCTAGAGGACATAAAGTCCCGTATTTGTTTCCAAAATGCCGTGTTGGATATTGATTATATGTGTATAATGTTAGAACATTTCAAAAATACAAATTTCTAGCAGTTAAATTAATTTAAAAAGTATAAAAAAACGATATTTAAACGCGGTGAATTGGCGGCAAAATTACCTAAACTATTTTTATTATTACCAATACAGTTGTCAATGCAGTTGGTTTTTTACACGCATGTTTAAGAAAAGCAATATACAAGCAATGGCCACAGCTTAGCATAAAGGGACTCTGTGATGCGTGCCTCGGCTATGCCTTGGCCCGCATATTGATGATCGCCCGGTTATGCTGCATTTGCGGGCCGTAAACGTATTATGATAAGTTTAGGTGAGTCATAGACATAGAGATCTGGACAGCGCAATTACTAGCCAGCTGTGAAAAAAATGGTCGCGTGTGTCAGTCAAAAGTAGTGACAGAGATGAAGCTAACCTGAGGCGTCTCTTTCTAATTATTTTTATTAAACATAAACCGACAAAATGGTATACTTTGATAGAAAGAGCAAAGTGATTACAAATTTACTTTGTCTCTATCTAGTGAACGGTTTATTATTTTATGAGGCTAAAACGCAGTCCAGATTACAGAACTTAAAGCCTATAAGGTGATTTAATTATTTCGCTGACCTTTTTTTACGAAACACCATGTAAAATTTTAAAAAAATCCTTTTAAAAGTCGAACGCATTGAAATATGTTTGTAAAAATAAATGTCTACTGCTACAGTTTCAAAATTATCACCAATTATCGGTATTTACCGGAACTCACCGATGTTTGTCGAACATCCCCGATATTGACCGAATGCATCTGATGTTGACTAAACATGATCGATATAAACTACATCCTCAATATTGACGTATTTCATACAAAATCCTTCTACAAAATTAAAAATACAGTTAACTCTTCAACATCCTTTAACCAAGCCTCATATATTCGACTGAAAAAGTAATTTAGCCTTTTCTCATCACGTTTACAATTTTAACTCTACAGTTTATTTACTGGTTTCAGTGAAACAAACGTAGTTTTTAGCAGTAAAGTTAACTTTGTAAGTTACTTAAGTAAGTATAATATTGGTGTAAGCAATAATTACGCATTGTGGGGCTGATTAGCTCTCGTTAGAGCTTTTTAAGAGCGTAAGTACAAACAAGCACTCATGTGTACTAAGAAGTTACCAAAATAGACTGTTTCAAGTAAAAGAAGAAAATATGGCTACGTAAAGCGGTCGTATATATCACCCATATATACTTGCTTCTCATATTTACCCCCTTAGAGGATGTCAAAGTTAATTTTTTTGCAGATTAAGTTTTTACAAACACTTTTGAATCGTCAAAGTTATGAAATAATTTTTTTTTGTTTTTCGATTATTTTTGAAAAATGCTGAAAGATTTTTTTTTTATTTACAACTGAAATTCTACATATAAATTTTGATGATTCTATTTATTTACATAAATAGCCGGATTACCTAGGGGCCCTAAGAGATGATTTTCCAGAAACAGTAAAACACATTATTGATAATTTTTAACCTTAAGGCCAAATTCATAGAACATACAGAATTTTCATAGATTTAACTTAAAATTAAGCGGTGACTATTAGGCGGACCGTAAGCTTGTTTGCCACCTTAATGGTATAAAACAAAAAAATATTTTCTGTAGTATGGTGTTGATGAGCCAGTCAGACCATTTTCTATTTAAAGACTAGCTGACCTGGAAGACTATGTTCTGCTGCCCTTTCCGTTACTGCCAACCTCCGTATCGCTCAAACAAAAAACAAACTTTTATTTTATTTAATTTTTTAATACTTTTAGAATAATATACTGGTAATAAAGCCATAGACTTCGTATTCTGTAATCTGTCCTATGGACTGCGCAAGAGCCTCACAAAATTGGGAAAGAGACAAAGCGAACATGCGGTATCTTTTCTTTTTCTATTAATGTCAAACATTTTGTTTATGTTTATTGAAACAAGTTAAATAGGGACAAGAAACCTGAGTTTTTCTTCATCTTTGTCACACTTTTGCGATAATTTTTTTAATACACCTGGCTAGGAAATGCGCTGTCCAGTTCTGAGTCTATGAATAAAGATGAATAGTTTTTTTTGGACGCGCTAAACTCTGAAACTACTAGGCGAAATTGAACTGATTGACTGATATATAATTGTACTTTGAGAGGTTTTTGTTGTAACGCAGACAAGCACTTTTAGTCTATAAGGATTCTGCAAAATACTTTCCCTTAAGAGGTAAACTGCCCACTAAACAAGCAAAACTTGCAATAACATTGCTAAACATTACATTTGGGGGCTTGTAAGTTGCAAATGCAAGGTTTCAACATTCCAGTAAGCTTTCAGCAATCCCAATACGAAGAAGGAAAGAAAGAAAAAAAAACGTATATTCATTGATAGAAAGACAACATACATAAATAATTTACAATTTAACACAAACTCAAAATAATATTTCACTATAAAAAGTAAACAAAAATGCAGGATGTCTCCTTACCAATTAAATGGCCTTCGACTCAGCATGTATGTAAGCCTTAAACTTACACACTGATTTTAGTCAGGGCTACACTCTTATGTGTATGTATACAAATCCTACGAGCATAACACAGGAGTATAATATAAAATATATTTTATACAAAAACAAAAAAGTGTAAAAAATAAAAAAAAGATGAAAAAAACCCTAACATCAGAAGTAACCTACCCAGTCGATCATTGAAACTTATTATAACTTTAGAATGTAATGTTCTATTAATAAGTATGATTGAGGTAGTAAGTAAAGTTTCCGTAAACCTAAAATTTGGAAAGCAACAGAAATTTATTGTGCGAATGTGGAATTGTGCTTAAGAAGACATACTCAGAGAAGATGTAATACTGCTTATATCCGTTTAAATATACGCGCCACAATCACCTTAACAGTTAAGTTTTTGTAGTGGTAAAATACTTTGATATGAGCTGTGGTTGATAGGTATACGTTGTAAATACATAAGAATTATAAAACGTTAAAGTTTTAAGGCACAAAAGGCGGCAAATATTTTGTACTTCTCAGGGTAAGATAACATAGCAGACTTCGGTTTAAAAAGACATTGTACGTCATCTTACCCCGTAGTTATTAAATAGTAAATTAATGAGAGAAGAGCGTTGGGTATGTAACCAATTATGCAAGCGATAGCCACACCCTTTTTGCTGGCGTTGCACCAAGAACAACAATGTTCAACTATGAATTTTGTACCGATAATATTTGATGTTAACTTAGACTGATATGTGTCATCTAACCCACATGGACTTGTTAGTGTTTTTTTTATTACAATTATTTAGTTTTCTGCTGCGTCAGGGTTCATTTTTATGCTTTCTAAATAAACGTTTATAATGTATAACCCTAAATTGATTTTATAATACCTTTATATTTTTAAATATATGCCTTAAAACAACAAGTATGTCATCTTAAGCACAATTACCCTAAACACTTAAACGTTATAAATGAAACTTTACTGTAAGTTTTAAATGAATTATTGCAAACATGTTTCTATCAGAATTTATTTAATTTTTTATTAACAAATGTAGGTGACATTTGTTATATACCAACTTCATTGTTACTATTTGTAAATATTACATCAATCTAATATATGCAACTTGCGAGGAAACTTGAATTCAGTTATTAAGCCATTAAGTCTAAATCTTCTTGGATCTTATTCGCCTTACACATACATACCCTGCTTAAATCTATTAATGACAAATAGGAACATAGAAAAATACGTACGCAGTTTTCTAACATTTCATATACTTTAACAAAAATATTACGAAACATTACGAAAGTGATATGCATAACCCTTCTAAAAAAAGATAAGGTTGCTGTAAATCATTTTTAACTCAATTGGTTAACAAAATGAGAAGATTTCAAGTTACGTTGTAGAGAAGTTCAAATAATTATACTGCGGAAACCAAGTTGTGATTATTTTTGTACACAACATTACAGTAACTTTTGTTATCAAGTTTCAAGCGATGATGTTTTAAAATGAACATTACTTTAACTTACATTACTTTACTAACATCACATTTACTATAGTGTAACAATGTTAAATTGTAACATCTCAATAAGTTTGTGAGTAATATTGCTGCAAAGTTCATTTATAAAATTTCATACGTAGTTCCATCAATTATTAAGTTTCAATGAGGTTCAAAGCAACAATAAAATGCAAGTTACTGTTATGTTCAAGCTATGTCAAGTATGAAACTTGCAAATGTGCGATATATAAACTTATCAAAACTTGCTGTAAGTTTCATACTCAGTGGGGGGGAGGTTGAAAGTTTGTATTGGAATTCGTCATTTTTGGCATAAATTTTCGAATCTCGCCTTTAGCTTAAAATTTAAGATTAACTATCTGAACTGGCAGCTTTTGTTCTGCCCTTTCCATTGCTTTTACGCTTAGGGTTCTTGCTGACTTATTATCTTTTAGCTTGGCTCCTAAGAAACGTAGCGTGATTATATATAGCCGATAAACCTTTTCTCAAGGATTGGGTTATCAGATACAGAATATTGTTACAAATCCTAAGAACCTCTTTATCTTTATTATATGAGTGAAGATTTATTAACTTCTCTTGAGAAGTTATTGGAATAGGTCCGAAAATCGAAGTCGAAAATTTTGTGTTTTCTTTACGTTTCAAGACTTGGAGAATCATTTGCAATCATTTTTAGAGTGATGTCTGTGTGTGTGTGTGTGTGTGTGTGTGTGTGTATGTATGTATGTATGTAGACATATTTTGTATTTCGATTCCTCAATAACTACTGGACCGAATCGCTCTGATGACATATCAATCGATACGCCACGTCATGACTTAGATCTGAAAGGAGTCTGAAATAAAGGAGTCCGAGGGTGCTGATTTCGAATTTTTTATCAGTTTTTTAAAATTCAAAATGGCGGATCCAATATGACGTAATTTATTTTTTGGAAAAGAATTTTTCTCAAGAAAAGTTGCATGTACGGTACTTGCTGCCGAACCAATTTTAGATTTTATTTCTTCGTCTTCATTTTATTCTTCTTGCAGAATTTCTGTTCGCTGTTCTAAGAAATGGGATGCATCAATTGTCTCTTCATTTACATCATCAATATTTTCATCTGTTGTATTTGTTTCAATATTGGCGCAAGTCTGACCCTGACAATTGATGTATACTGGCGACCAAAATAATCCCACTTTTGACAGCCACAATTCTTACAACAATCCGTCTTGCATTTACAAAAAAAAGTATTAAGCAGTTTTTCTGGAACAGGTGAGAGTTTGAATTGGCTCCAAATAATTATCTGTTAATTTCCAACCTCATTCTTCTGGGTCCAGCTCATTGCCTAGCTACACTTGAACTTAATAATACACTAGATACAAGTGTACAAGTGTTGAAAAGCAGAAGCAGATGTTTGAGGCAGACAACTGTACGGTTTTACTGTTCCATGCAGATTTTACAAACCTCAAATCTAGACACGCGGTAGCGTGTCAAGCCAAGTTCAAGAAACAGAACTAGCGAGCAGTGGCGTGTGTAATATTACACGAACCATTTGGAGCCATTTCTCTCCTCCTCCTTTCCTCTCATAACTCAAAAACTATTTCACATAAACGTGTCAAATTTGCCTTATACATTGAGACTTGCAAGATACATATGTGTTCCAAATTTCATAAGCACATCTCAAACAGTTATTTAGATATTAACGTTCAAAAATCATCATTTTTATCACTGACTGACCTATAGATCAAAACTCTCACCCATTTCCAGATGCCCTAGAAAGTTCAAATTTGGCATGCAGATAGGCAATTAGGTAAATATAAAGGAATAAATCAGAAACCGGTAAATTTTATCATTTTATTATAATTTTTCACTTAACCTTTAAGCGGGCACGCGGTCATTTGTAACGGCAGCGGTCGCGCGTAACCTTAATGACCGTCAATGATTTTAAGAATTAAAAAGACAAATTATTAAATTATTTGAATAACAATGTACTGAAACTTATTCCCTTTGGATAAAATAAAAAAAAAAAATTTGGCAGAAAACCTCCAAAAATCGCGAATCTTAACGACGTCAGGCGCGCGTTTACTTTGCAAAACCTACGCAGCATGCACAACGAAAGATATAATTTAGATTAAGCAATGCGCACAGAATGGAAGAATCTATTGTTTTGAGTTCACAATGAACCTATGAGAAGCTTCTAATATTTGCAAACATGAGTGATGATAAGATACGAATTTATAACCGAAAATAGGGCTACCGCGGTATCCTTCAAGATCGACGCCGCGCGACCGCTTGAAGGTATTGATTCTATTAGGAACACTTAACTTATACTTATAAAAACTGTAATGTAAGAATCAGCAATCAAAACTTATGACAGCGGGTCTTTATGTGGATTTTAAGGTTGACACACTCAATATTACGAGTTGAATACTACCCTTAATTTGTTTTTAATCCAAATATTTCCGTTTTAGTACTAAGAGTATAACTACTAGAAGAGTATAACTATTATAACTAAGAGTATAGTCGACTTTCGTATGTCGTAGGCATCCGATAAGAAAGGATTTTGCGGAATTCTACCCCTAAGGGGGAGAAAAGGGGGGCAAAGTTTGTATGGGACAATGTGATTCCTTGGTCCAATCTACTTCAAATTTTGCATACACCTTTTTTAACAAAATTGATGGAAGACGTATTTCGTATTTTATTGAAATTCATCCCCTAGCGGGGTTAAAAAGGGGTAGAAAGTTATTTGGCGGTTATTTGCTTCGAAGTTGATATCAATACTCTTTAGTGATTTTGATTTAAATTACATTTTATTTTGACACATGTTTGAAAACTCAATCTGATTTTATTCAAAAAAGGTTGAACTTACTTAAAAACATAAACAACTTCAATACTCTTTAAAATTGTAATGTCTCGAATGTCACCATACTATATTAGTACCTCATTTAAGGGGTTTCTAAGCTCAAAGAGGTAATGCAATTTTTTAGGTGTTTGATTTTTTGTGTTCAATAATACTTAAAGTTTTCTTTTTCTACCTATCTTATACACATAAAATGCTTTGTCCTGAATGACTGACGGATCAACGCACAGCCTAAACCGCACAGCCGCTGACCGTAGAGACCTGAAACTTGGAGGGTGTGTTCTGTGTATGACGTAGGCATCCGATAAGATAAGGTTTTACTGAAAGGGTGAAGTGCGAGTCGGATTCACGCAATAAGGGTAAATCGATTGTAATGAAATTTTGGTAAGTTATTATACACACGCCGGGGAATGCTTCTGAGAAAAAAAGAAGGGTCAAGTGCGAGTCGGACTCGTGCAATAGGGGTGAACAGATTGTAATGAAATTTTGGTTAAGTTGTTGTGCACACCCATGGGAAGGTTTCTGAATTAGTATAACCCTATTGGGTTGTTTTAAAAAAAGGAACACGGTTCGCGGGTTCACCTATATTTATATAAAAGAAGAAATTGACTGGCTGACTGACTAATCGATAAATGAACAGCTGAAACCGCTGTGTCTAGAAGCATGACACTTTGCACAAACGTTTCTTTAATGACGTAAGTGTGCACTAAGAAGGGATATTTGGAAAATAAACCCCTAAGGGGTAAAATATGGGTTGGCAGTTTGCATGGAAATGACTAAAACTTGGCTTAAACGTTAAAAATTAAGATTCACGTGATTCACCGATTTTAAAAAATTATTCTCTAGATCGCAAAATAGAGGATGAAAATGTGTATGACAATTTCGATGCTATTGTATGTAAAACAGTAAACAGTCAAAAGCTGTTTTTTTTTTTAAAGGTTACGCAGACGAAGTTGCGGCAATAAGCTAGTTTCTTATAAATTATTAAATAATAGGCATTTCGGTACACGGCGCGCGGTGCGACATCGGAGCAGCGGGGTGGGAGCGCGAACCTTGACGCGAACGTGCCCGAGCGAGTGACAGCCGCGCTCATAAGCGAGCGCCGCGCCGTCTTGCTGTCCGGTTGTCTCTCGATATCTGACCTATAAGGTTGCGATTTATGCTACGAAATGCATAGATTTTTCTTAAAAAATACTTATACATTTGTGGTTATATTATTATTACAATTCTTTTAGTAAGTACTTATGGTATAGGCAATAGTGTAAATCAAAAATAAATAATAATTTTAGTATAGTTATAAGAGTTATAAGTAGGTATGTATACTTAACTCTGAATGAGTTTGAGAATGAGAACTTATTAGTAACAAATTGTTTTTCTTGAGAATTTAATAGATAACAGGTAACTTGTTCCGTAATCGTCTTAAATAATTATCTCTTTATTACGTATATTGAACAATGAGTCGTACAACAGAATTACGGGTGGGTAACACATTTACGTTACACCGAAATATTCCAATGCCTACCGATGGAAGCTGCCTATTCCATTCGATTGCATATTCTTTGTTTGAGTATAGTAATATACAACAAACAAATAGGTTGCGTGAGACTATAGTAAACTATGTATGTCGTAAACGTATGAAATTACAGTAGTTTAACAAAAACCATTTGGTATTTATTTTGTTATAAATAAGTACCTACTAATAATTTATGTACAAAAAGTAATGAAATCCCATCAAAAACATTAATGTGAAATAAGTGCAAAGTTTAGTATTATGATATATGCCTTGGATGTTGACTTTAACGACAAAAGAAGTGAGATATAAATGGGTGCCAAGTTCAATGGTCAGTCCTGAAATTTATTTATAAACAACATAAAATATCATTTCTTCTTATAACTTAGGATAATATATTGTAGCCTAAGGTCTGACTTGGCTAGTTTCTCATATACCAATTATATTATAGCCTTCGCAAGTTCTAAACCTGTTACTTGTCGGTTCTTTTTTTATTATGCTGAAAATTTGGCTTGCTGGTAGAAACTGATTCTAAAAAATCTATATTATATTTTTTCACTATTCCTTTACGAACTAATATTTATTAATTTGTCAACTGATGCAAAACTAAATTATTACCTACTACATATGAAAAAAATTTCGCTTATGTATCATTTCAACTGTGAGCCACGTATCTCTACTAGGTGACTGGACAGAGCAGTAATAAATTACTGAATACAGGCCCTGGCTCCAAATTAGCCGTTATTGTAGTAATATAATGAGGAGACCAACGTTCAGCAGTGGATGTTTGACAGATAATGAGGCACTTGATAGCCTTGATCACTTTAGTCCTGTGACAAGTAGTGAGCCCACCGCCACAATACTGCTTCTGATAGCAGGGTATCTGGACATGTCACTTAATATATGTAAATGTCATATTATATTAGTGCAAATCAACAGCTTGAGAGTAATACATAGTAAAATGAAAGGCCAGTGACAGAATATTAAACCCCATTTACCAGGACTTAAGGACAATAGTATGGGTTCTTCAAGAAAGCAGTTATTACATTTTTGAAGAATCGGCAACGCGCTAGGGATGCCCCAGATGATGCAAGCAGCCATAGGTTATAATGACCGCTTAGC
The DNA here is from genome assembly GCA_946406115.1 of Apoda limacodes. Taxonomy (NCBI): domain Eukaryota; kingdom Metazoa; phylum Arthropoda; class Insecta; order Lepidoptera; family Limacodidae; genus Apoda; species Apoda limacodes. The sequence goes on from OX291540.1 coordinate 50,268,827, forward strand.
ATTAGGCAGACCGCAAGCTTGTTTGCCACCTTAGTGGTATTAAAAAAAAGATCCTGACGAATTATAGATTGTAAGTCAGGATAAAACCGCAACTTATATATCTATCGGTGTACCCACTCATGTGTAAGCTGGTCTAAATATAATCTCCATGCACTTACTGTGATAAATTACTGGTATTGAAAGATTTATGCACTGAATGTCAACGGAGCACAATATTACTAATAAACTACTCTAAGCCCGTGGGTACGCCTGAGAAAAAGACTTTTATTATACTCCATTTCACATAGCATGCTGCGTGAAATACGAGATTTTTACCAAATTGATCTCCGTTCCGGTGGAAAGATGTAGTGAATAATGAGACTGTACTTATGAAGATAACTAAACCTATTACAAACGTTTGCTCAAAGAATTAAAAATAAAAATTATTCGAAAAAAGATAAAAAATTAATAAAAAACCTGTTCCAAATTGGCCTAATGGGGTAGTATCCCTAAAAGGCTAGCAGTATTGCCTCGTTGAATTGCAATGGATATTCTTCGAGCGAAATAACTGCTAGCCCTTCTGTCATCGACAGACACATCGGCCAAACGATTTGGTATTGCTTTAAATAAACGGTATGTCCCCTTTCCTAGTTGAATTTAAAAATAAGTCAGTTAGCTCAGTGTATAATACGAGACTCCGTGGGAACTGGAGTGTTTCTTGAGCCCGCCAATACTTAACGGTGTTACTAAGATTCCCCCCAGTTATTTAATAAAGTCAGTGAGCTATCCAATAATCTACCTGTTTTGGCTTAAAGTATTTTACTTTACAGCATCCAAATCCATCTTGGCCAAGTTTTGATTCTTCTCGTTATTGTCAAATTTAATAGTCACTTTGTTCCAAATTTCAAAGCTCTAGCTCAATTGGATTTTTAATGATTTATGCGCCAGTGAGTCAATGAGTGATTGCCCAAAATCGTGATTTTTTTAACATTTCATATCTTAGGAACTATTTCACTTAAACACGTAACAATTTTAAGAAGGAAGCCAATAAGAAGATCCAGCTAGGGTGGGCAGCATATCGTTTTCGTAAGCTTCGTCAAGTCTTCACGTCGCCTATACCGCAGAGTCGGAACCCGAAAGTCTTTGACCAATGCGTCCTACCTGTCATGACTTACGCTGCCGCAACGTGGACACTTACAGTAGGGCTAGTCCACAAGTTCAAAGTCGCACATCGCGCGATGGATCGAGCAGTGCTCGGAGTGTCTCTGAGGGATCGACTCCTTAATGAAGACATCCGATCACCGACATAATTCGCAGAATTGGCAAGTTGAAGTGGCAGTGGGCTAGGTTGTCGGAGGATCGACGGCCGATGGAGAAGACGTGTCTTAAAGTGGCGACCGCGTAAAAGAAGGAAAAGCGTGGGACGCCTCCTAGCCCGGTGGACTAACTACCTTAAAAAGGTGGCTAGTCGTGGCTGGATGTGGAAGTCAGAGGAGCGAAAGAAATGCTGCGCTATAGAGGAGACTTATGGTCAGCAGTGGGCTGACATAGGCGGATATGATGATAATGATATATTAATAACGTAAAATTTTAAATGGTGCTTAGCATTGGTAACCTTAACCTTCATGTAAAAATACCTGAACCGGAAACGGTATAGTGAGTCAAATAGTCTTTGGTCGCAACTCGCAACCTTGATATTACTTTACGAGTAAGTAGTTTTGCGTCTGCGTAGGCCGAGATTTCTCTATGGTATCTAAGTAGATTTTATCTAGATAGAACATAGTAGTAAGTAGTAGGACCACAGTATAAGGGTACTCTTTCAATCTCTTTATATAGATACCAATAAGAGTACCTATATTTATGACAAATATTATATTTATGTAGTGGACAAGAACTGAACATTTATTTAGGGACAACAAGTAGGCCAGATAATAGATTATCATTAATTAATGCATACTACTACATAATGTTTCAGACGGAAATTTTAATAACTTTTATTAGTAGACATTGGCTCGTAGGTTATTTTTAGATAGTAGCCTTATAATTGGTCGCATTATTATTGGTAACGACAGGAACTGTCTCGCAGTCAGTTCTTCGTTTGTGATGATTTATTTTAGTTTATTAATGACGTGTTTCGGCGGGAGATTTTTCTAAACTTTTTTAAAATAAAAAAAGTCTAAAGACGAAAGTCTACAATTTGTGTACTGCCAGTGATGAGTTATGGTACAGAAACGTGGTATGTAACTGTTGGCCTCTTAAATAAGCTCAGAGTCGTTCATCAAACTATGAAAAGAGCCATGCTTGGTGTTTCTTTGGGCGACAAAATCCGGAACAAGGAAATTCGCCGAAGAACCGCAGTTACCGACATAGCTCAAAAATTTAGCAAGCTGAAGTGACAGTGGGCAGGCCACATCGCTCGTCGAACCTATAACCCATGGGGAAGAAAGGTTCTCGAGTGACGACCACGAATCGGAAGACACGGCGTTTAACGGCCTCCTACCAGGTAGACAGACGACTTGGTTAGAGTCGCAGTAAGGTGATGGACGCGGGCAGCTCAGAAATGGCCGTTGTGGAGACATATGGGTGAGGCCTACGTTCATCAGTGGACGTCTTCCGGCTGAAACCACGACTACGTCATCTTATGTATTTTTCGTTGGATAAGTAAGCCTTTAAAAATGCATTCGTGCAAGTTTTTGGAGTTTACTCCTTAAGAAACAATATAAGGCCCGTGGTATGATAAAAATATGGGTAGTGAAATCGAGCGTTGCATGAATGAGTAACGCTGTCTCTTCCCAATGCTTTCCCCACCTATCTTATACATATATTATACTATAATTTATTTTTTAGAGCGAGAAAGAAAGATAGAGAGAGATAACTAAACAGAGAGAGAGATATATATATAAAGAGATAGAGAGAAAGAGAGTCACCAAACTAAAAATGAGTTTATCTCCGAAAATATTAATAGAAGTGATAGATCTTATCACGATCTTTACTTCGGATGACAGCTGTTAAACTAGAAAACGCTATATCTCGTTAAATATTGATTGTAGACTAGTAGTTTCTTTACAGAAGTGATAAATATCATCAGGATCTTTGCTTCGGATGACAGCTGTCAAACTAGAGGTTTATATCTCGTAAAATATTGATCGTAGACTAGTAGTTTCTTTATAGAAGCGATGGATCTCATCAAGATCTTTATTTTGGATGACAAATGTCAAACTAGAAAGGGCTTTATTTATCTCCGTAACTATTGATCGTAGACTAGCAGTTTCTTTAGACATGTTAGATCTCATTAAAACCTTTATTTCGGATGACAGCCGTTAATCTAAAAAGGGCCATATCTATTAAACTGTTTACATAAAAAACGGTCAAGTGCGAGTGCGAGGGTCCGCGCACCGTAGGTTCTGTACCTATTATCATTTACGTAAGTTACGAACACAAAGAAAACAAAAAATGTGCTGCTAAGCGTCCTACCACCCAATAATTAACCACTTTTAAATACTAACGTTGCAATTATATTTGGTGACGAGTAATCTTAATAAAATATTATTTATTTTGTCACATAAAAATATGTGATAAATAGTTTTAAAAACATTTTAACTTAGTTTTTGGGAGTTTTGAGTTACCGTCATATTAGCAGAGAGCGAAATTGAACTATATGTAAGAACGAGACCGAGAAAGTCAAAGATCGAGACCGAGAAAGTCAAAGATCGAGACCGACAGAGACAAAGCCCGAGACCGAGAGAGACAGAGCCTGAGACCGAGAGCCCCAGACCGACACCGAGACAGCGACAGAGAGAGAGAGACAGAAAACCCTAGTCGTGTGTCGGAGTCACAGATTTTTTTTCTTTAAGATACATATATATTTGCGAGTGCTACCAAATTTAAAAAAAATATATTCTCTGTTTTTTTTTATATATTCTTTAAAAACACAATAAGAGCTTTATAATACTTTCTTTCAAAGAAATTTATTTTAAACGAAATCGGAATACCTACAAATACTTTCAAAAATGGACGGTCAAAAAAATTTAAGGTAGAAAGTAGTTATACATACATATAAAGGTATGTCCTCATAACTCATAAATACCAGTTTTATAGTAACATGCGGTAAAATGAAGGAACTTGGACAGAATAATATTAGACTAGGCCCATCATTGACAAATCCATTTCTATAACGAGCAAGAAGCAAATCATGTATCAATTGGGGAAACAACATTTTTAGATGAGCAATAATCTACCTGTTGCCAAAGGGAAATTTGGACCGCGAGTCCGGTATCCAAGGTGGCACCCAATATGCTGTTTCTCTTATATATCTCTTCTCCGCTGGCTTAAAACAATTAGTTGTAGAGGCTGACAGAGACGTTCTACGTCGTTTTATTGTAGCTTCTTCCAGTACCTTTATGGTTGTTAGAAATAAATGGCACACTCAGTTCGTCTGAAAAAGCACCGGTGGTAAAACTTGTTTCTGAAGGCGAGGAATGTCTGAAGTTAATTAAAATCGATTTCATCACTTCACAACTAATAATAGATCATCAAGCTCTGGTGCACAGAACTGGAAAACCGGCAAACGCGATTACTTTTGGAGACCTTGCTGCAATCTTCATCGACAGGATAGTTTACCTTGGAAGACCGAATGCCAGGGTTGACATCCTTTTAGACCGGTATCGTCTAAAGTCAATCAAAAGTGGGGCTCGCTGCAGTATAACCAGGGGAGTTACTTCAGTACGAAGGAACATCAAAAATGCAGCCGTTCCACTCCCAAAGGCGTGGAAGCATTTTCTAGCTAGCATGATTAAAAAAAGAACATCATAGCGTTTCATGCAGTTATGGGTTGCGAGTCGACATCTCACCTTGCAACGATAACAAAGAAAGCAGCGTTGAAAATATTTAATGGAACGGTCTGCCAGTTTTTTACGATCTAGGGCATGGACATGAGAAATGGACTGACTTTCACCAAGTTGTGCTACAGTTCTCAACAATGTTTGAACTCTATAAATGGTTTATTTCTGATCTTGCTTACAACATTACCAAGGTAAAATGACGTGGTTCATTATTTTTTGATCCTGCAATCTTGCAATAACCAGTTTGAACTTCGATTACAGGCTTCCAGGCAACAAAGTTTCGGCTGCCGTCTTAGATACCATCTTGAAATTCATGCAGCCAAATCTCAACGTAAGTCAATTTTCCGTAAAAAAAGAGACGTGTTTCCTATATAAGGCCGCAGAGAGAAAATCAGGGCCCGGGGGTATCCCATGTGCACCCCCTTATCGGCACGCAGCTCCACAAACCAATAGCGCGTTCTCATTCGTAGTTGCTCTTCGGGCATTTAAAAGGATTGATTCTATGTAAGCAGTCAAAATCGTCATCAAAGTGAAGTGAAGGTTTTTCGGAAAACTGCGGGCCCTTAAGCTAAAGCTTAAGATATGTTCTGTGAGCTTTAGGTGCTTATACATTGTATCTATGTACCTATTGATTTTTTTTATATATATAATTCTATTTTTACTTTAAAAAATAATTCTAATTAGATTTATTTCTATCCGTTTGGGTAAACAGTAGTTTGTGATTTATTGTTTATGCTATGAAAAATATTGTAAAAGTCTAAAAATATTATAATGCTACACCAAGAGCATGAGAATTATAGTACAGTTGATAGTGCGTTAAGTGTCGGTGTCAAAAGACGCCATATGTCGCTTTTACTATTTAAAGTGATTTGTAGCGAGCACAATAATGTGCATATAAATGTACAGCATGTTTCAAAAGCGAAATCAACCTATTAGGTATAGACTTCTATGCTCGTTCAAACTCAGGTATGGTGTTCGAGGATTACATGCATTATACGAATATGGTTGGTATTTTAATAAAAAACATCCTCTGTTCAGACTTCAGATAGTCATAATTTGTCTACTTCTTCTAGCTTTAAAAAGTTCTTGTTATTCCTTAATTATTTATCGCCATTTGTGTTCGTATCGGAGGGAATTCCTAGCATCCCCTGCCCCGCCGTTACCTTGAACCCTGCTATAATAGGAGTTTCAGCACGAGCGGGCAATCGGATACTAGGAGCCGTAGCTTTTTGTGTTTTACTTAGCATGCGGGTTAAGGATTGTAGGTCGATGTGCGGAATCATTAGAATGGTGCTGCTGCCCACCTTCTGGTATAAGTCACAGTCGCCTCTTACGACACTCATGAAGGATTCGAGAGGTATGATTCTGCTCTGCGACGAACATATCTCAAACAAATTAAGTTCATTCTCATAATAAGTCAATTCGTGTGTAGACTAAACCGTCGACAGATGAAGAAGTGTGCCAAGTATAACAAATAAAAGTTTTTTATATCTACCAACCCCCGCAGGAAACAGGCGGTAAATTTTGTAAACATTCAATTCAATCATACATTTAGTCATCGTGTTAAGGAAACATCTGACAATGTCAAGACATTCATGTCACCACGACTAAACGTATTACGGGCTAGACAGTTCCCGAATGGTCATAATTATGAGAAGACATAGGCTAGTCCGAACGACAGTACCTATGAATGGAATGCATATTTAGGCTGTGCTAGAGCAATCCTCAATTTAAGTTTAAGGAGCAGTTTAAGTCAATAACAGAACACGCTGTTTGCCTCTAATTTCTCAAATCGTATGACGTATATAATTGGGCACAAATTACTGAAGCATGCGACATTAATCACTCGGTATTTAACGAACGACTTACAGGAGTTCAAATCTAATGTGGCGTTGCGACTAGTTCGGATAATAGACAATTTTTGCTAATTAGTGTTTGTAATTTGGGAAGACTGGTAAAATAAAAACAGGGACGCCGGGGAAAGGAAATTTTATTTTGCCCTTTGCTTTGTCTTTAAAACAGTCATTAAAATATTTTAGAACTTGTCATAAATAAATAAAATTCTTTTAACTTTTTATTAAATTAGGAATAAAACCTATATTAAAAAGATAGTGGGCAAAAATGTATGGGTGCTGGTCCCACTTCCGCCACAGTTAAAACCACAGTAGTTATGGAGACATTACCTATCCGCTTACTCAGGCCAAGCCGCATCAAAATCTGTCCCAGGGCTATCCAGTTCTGACAATTTTAGGTTAGTTCATGGTTAGGTTAGGTTAGTTCATGTAGAATTGTTCGGTTGTAACACGCCAGTAAAAAGTTAAGGTTAGGTGTCAATTTAGATAAAACTAGCATTTGTATCTATTCACGTATTGATAGATCAAATAAAAATAAATAACTTTATATAACTTTAGAATTCTTTATTCTTAATGAAAGTGACAAACCCTTGCATAATGAGGAATTTAGTAGTTATTATCCTGTATTAGACGAATTTTCTGTAATTCCGGTATACGATGACGTGACGTGGTCGAGAAAACCCAAGTAGTAGTATAGACAACAGCAGGAGGATTTTGAACTGGAGCATTTTAATTGACTGGCGCATCTTCTTGGACTAGCACATCTTCTTAAACAGGTATATCTTGCACTGGTGACCATCTGATATACACCAGATTTTGATCTTTGATAACAAGGCCAGCACTGAGTTGTTAAATATTATCAGCAATGAAAAAATAAATAGTATTATTATTTTGAAAAATCGTATTCTTCTTTCAGTAGTCGATAGTTAAATTGTATTATTTCTACAATACGTGATTTGTCCAAAAATATTTTTTTTTTTTTTTATTAGGTATACCAGTAGTTGTTACAATGATACATATAATCTAGACACATTTTAACAATAATAAATTTAAATGGACAACTAATTATAGGTACACACCACATGCTTAAAGTAATGAAGTTTAAAAAGAATAATTAAATACAATAATTAAATATTTACAAAGAACCAGAAAAAATAAAAAAAGAGAAATTTACTGTTACTAAATAAACAAAAACAAAAGTTCAAGCGTCAATTTAATTTTTTTAAATTTAATATATTGTCTTGCGAAATTGGGCCGGGACACATCACATTTCACACATATACTCCTAAATGATAATGCAAACTACACAAACTTAACATAATTATTATAAAACAATAATGACATTACTTACTTGGTATGAGGCGACATTGCATAATATGATAAATCTTGCGGCAATTGCATTCTTTTCGAACAGTTGATTTGTTAAAGTCAATCTTCTTTTTCGAACACGGAACGGTTACAGACCAAACATACAATTCCACGACTGAGGCGAAACATTGCAGTACATTCAATAGAAAAATCCAAAGCTTATGGTGTTATTATAATCCACTTCCGAAGCAATAAGGCGTTAAAGATATCGAAAATATGCAACGGAAGCGAGTGCACAGTACACTACACAACTAACAGAAGGACTGCGCCGAACCGACGACGAGCCTGTCCAACATCAGCGCAAGTGCGTGGCGGTTACTCTTGGATATATTTTTGATAGAGCCATAATAAAAAAAGATTGAGTATTATTTGTACTCTAAGTAAACTCACTTTTGGTTGCTGGCGGTACTAGGACCATATTCACCCACTATCCTTTTATTGGAACGTAGTTACTTATGGCTAGGGCTAGATTGAAGAGTCTCCGACAGTTTTTTAGGCTAAACGTTATCACAGCCATGCATGTAGTGCAGCACAGGTTTTACTCTTCTCTTAAAATAGACATACCTTACCATTTCTCTTTATTGTGTCTGTCCTTTCTATAGGACCGATCTCGACAAAATTAAGTAAGGGAATAACTTAGATTTTGGGGAAGTCGAAATAGCACACAGAGGGTTAAAAGGGTAAAATTATTTGTGTACGCCTTCATCGTTTATCGTGTTTCATTAGTAAAAAACGAATTAATATACGTAGCGTGGCTAAGAAAAGTAAACGGTAAATCAGATAGAAACGGACAACGACTTTTTCACCTGACTGCCGAGGGAGAGTAATGTTTTTCGAGCCAATGTATGTATATCTTTTTATATTTCCTATTATACTATACACATAGGGAGACAAACTCTCTTTTCAGACTTAAAGGTTTTGATACGGCTTGCGGGTTTGGTGCCGTTCGCGTCGACAATTGTTTCAGCACGTCGTTGAACCAAAAGGACCAAGCTGTGATGTAATAAAAAGGAAATAGTTTTTTATTTTAATTAGTTAGTGTTAAAAACCATGTGAAATAATCACTTATTAACTAAAATTGCAAGACTGCAGGCTTAAACTTCAAAACTGAAGCAAAGAAGCAGTTTATTTTTAAAGTGAAATAAAATACACGCAGCATCTATAATCACCCTATTTTACCCACTAGAAGGTGATTTTGCAAAAATGGTGAAACACGTGCGTGGACTTAATTTTTCATTTTTTCGATTTCTCCCTCAACTTGTGTTGCAAATGGCCGTATTATTTTATAACCTACTTAAACAAAGAAGGATGTTTCTGAATTCGGATGTTTGTATTTTTTACTTTTTTTATGTATGCTCGGGCATAACTCCGTCATATATAGACGGATTTTCAAAATTCTTTTTTTTATTTAAAAGGGTATACTCTCGAGGTGGTCCCATATTAATTTAGTGAATTTAAAACTTTTTGTCAAAAAAATAATTTGTGTTAATTTGGAACTAGTGAAACGTCATTTATGTTGATGATTATATAAATTTTGTTACGAGTATGAATTTAGTGTACGAGAAAAAAAGCAATTCGTCACTCCAAAGTAACAAATAAAAACTTTTTAACAAAAAAGCAACCGGCTTCAAAAAGATGCACTAAAAAGTTAAAAATAATTACTTATTTCTAAAAATCTGATCTGAATTACAATTTGAAGTTGGTGTCTATGTACCTAAAGTTTATAACACACATCACTTGCATGACATCAACTTCAAACTGTAATTCAGAATTTCTTCGTCATTCATCATTTGAAGCCGGTTTCATATTTTGCTAAAAAGTTTTATTACGTTGTCGTTTTGTGTTGACGTGAAGGCGTGTTCTTTACAACTCTAAGGGACCGTAGATACATATAAGTCATTAATATTAAATTCAACCGTAGATCTCAGAGTTTAATATAATTTTAGTTTGGATTCCTTTTACATTTATTAAATTTATAGGTAGCTAAACACTATCTAGTTGACCCCATATAAGTGCAAAAAAAAACGTCATCAAAATCGGTCACGCTGTTTTAATTCCGACGTGCCTGTGTAAATTCATAAAGATTCCGACCGTGGCAGCACTATGCTAGTATGTTAGTATCTAATGCGTCAATAACAAGAGCTCTAGAATATAAGTTAGCAGTACCTACCTCTGTGTAAATGCACAGTAAATTACCCAAGTACAAAATTAATCGTCTAATAACGTTCATTTTCTCGAAATAAATCATTACTGTGCACTAAATCAGCCACGACGCGGGTTCCAAGCTAAAATGATTTAAGTGTCTATACTGGGAACCGAACCCGGGACGTTGCGCTAATTGTTCTGTTGAACCACTTAGTTTTAATCTTTAGAAGTTAGCGTTTGATCTATTCCGGCGTGGCATTGGCTGGTGACATAAAGAGTCTTTACATTTATGGGTTTTGATTTTTAGTTAGTTGATTCCCAATGTACCTACATCGTACAACGTTTTTAAATATTTGCTTCACTGCGTTGATAAAATATCAACTGGAAGAAAAAAACAATATAGCTAAAAAATAAGAAATAATTCAAATAGTAAGATTTCTTTTACAGATGCCGTATTTAAATTGTATTCCTATCACTCCTACGATTATTGACACCATATACTCTGATAAAATCCATAAAACAGAGTGTAGAGTGTAAGCAGCAACGCCGCAAAAGTTACCGCATGAAGTTGTTAAGTTACCGCCTGTAGTTGTAAGTTACCGCGTGTAGTTGTTAAGTTACCGCCTGTAGTTGTAAGTAACCGCTTGTAGTTGTTAAGTTAAGGCGTGTAGTTGTTTAGTTACCGCGTGTAGTTGTTAAGTTACCGCCTGTAGTTGTTAAGTTACCGCGTGAAGTTAATAAGTTACCCTGTGTAGTTATTAAGTTACCGCGTGTAGTTGTTCAGGCCATCTACGGCCAACAACAGTTCACGAAGTAGTTAAAAAAAAAACCGGCCAAGTGCAAGTCTGTTATTATATTATGAAGATAGTTCTTCCATCATGAAATCGAGTCTCACAGGTTAATGTCTTACTTATCAGTTTTTAATTATTTCCTACATTTGTGATGGAATATCTTGCTTCGTGCTAAATTTCTATTTTGATTGATTTGTGTCACAATATGTGACAAAAATTACCGTATTTTGCGGTACGGGACCCTAAAAATAGCCTCAGAAATACACATACGGAGAGCAAGAGAGGTAAGGCACAGCAAGTACTCATAAGAATGAGCAGCCCGAACTATGAAAGTACGGGTAGTACATACACACAAATAACTCTCACATTGAGTAGTGTTATGTTCCTGGCGGTGAGTAAGTATACGAGAGCTCTTGAGGTTTTGCTGTCAGGGTAGATACCGCGTGCTGGTGCATCTGGGGCACCTGATGAAACGGCTGACTGCTAGCCGCAGACCAAGTGTTCATATTTTTTAAAGACGCTGCACGTTTTTTATTTTTGTTTGTTATTTTTTTACTAAAATGCAACTAAGTTAATTTTATTTCCACACGGTTAACTAGAAATGTAATGTGATGTAATGAAAAAAAAAATAGATTTTAAATCTTTTATTAGTATTTGTTAAAAACTATCTGAAATTATCACTTATAACGACAAAAATTAAACGTCAAAAACAAATATTAAACGTCAAACGGCAGCCATATCTAATGCATAATAATTAGAAGGCCTTCAGGATAAAATTAAGATCGTAGTGTTTTAATGATTATGGAAAATAATCTCCTAGACTCTAGAGGGTAAAATAGGGGATGAGAATTTGAGGACTCCTGTATTTTTTTAGGTACACATAAATTGTTAAAAGCTTGCTTTTTTTACAGTTAACATTTTAGTTGATAAGTATAAGTATATCGCACACCGATGGATGTGGATATATCTCAATCATTTCTCTCTCTCATTCATATATCTCATCTCTCGAACTAGCCATCCCCAGCACAGGGGACTTTAATAGAAATTGACATGGTACCGCTTTCCCCTTGTCGGACTGCCTTGCTTATCCTTTGAGCAAAATAATAGCCTGCATTCTTGTCACCGCAGACTTCAATGTCGGTATACATGTCGAGGTGTTATAGACTTTAAAAAACCCTTGAACCCCATGGACGTAGAGTCTACTGCAAACGACACAAACTCATAGTTTGCTAGTAATGTTTCATATATGCGCCGTTTGCGAGACTCTGCTATTTCGGCTGCCCCTCAAGCTCTATGCTTGGTTCTAGGGAGATGAGACGGAGCCAGGTTATTGACGGAATATAATTTATTCCTAGAAAACATACTTTTTTACGGGGTTCTTACCATGATTAGCCAAGGAAATGAGCTATGATCGCGGGCGTGCTTGCGAGTTTGAACAAAGTCTATGAGCAAACATATCTATCTACCCTCTTTCTTTTTCATTTTGTTACGGAACAATTTAAACTTACTTGAAAGTCACCACGACAGTATATACTCACTGTGACAGTTGTGTCACCACGTTTTTCGGAACGTACTAATTTATAACCGTTTTTTTTATTAATTAACACTGGATTCCACGTATTCGGCAATTTAAACCCATCCTGTTGATATTTCTTTATATTTATTAATGTCAATTGCCTCTTTAACTAGTCTAGGTTTATAGCGTTCTGTTGACAGTAATTGTGAATTGTGAAATGCGATCCAGTGCCCGACTCCAGTAAATGTTTTAGTGATATTAACCGTGAATCTTTAAAATAATACCTAGAAAATCATGACCTGGACCAGCGACCGTCAATATGGCTTTCGCCACGGTCGCTCGACTGGTGACCTTCTCGTGTATCTCACATACCGATAGGCACTAGCCATTGAGAGGTGTGGAGGGGAGGGGGCATTGGCATGTAGCCTGGACATAGCGAAGGCGTTCCATTGGGTTTGGCACCGGGGTCTTCTATCTAAGTTGCCATCTTACGGCGTGCCCAAGGTTTGTGCAAATAGGTAGCTAGCTTTTTGACCGGCAGACGCATACGAGTAGTTGCTCTGATAGCATGGACATAAATGCTGGTTTCCTGCAAGGCTCTGTGCAGTCTCCTACGCCATTTCTCCTGCATATCAATGACATGCTGTCCATGAATAACATACATTGCTATGCCGGTGACAGTATTGGAGACGCTTGGAAATATCCCGTAAAGAAAAAGTGTGGAGAACTTGTGCCTCAAATCGAGACTACTCTGTATAAGGTCTTTGACAGGTGACGGGAAAACTTAGTCCGATTTAAACCATTTTTAGGGATTTCGTCCTCACACCTTCAAACCTAAATGGTCCCCTACAGTGCAGTTTCAGAGAAACTTCCTCTCGCGAACGCTTAGGTTGTGGAGTCAGATCCCTGTTAAGGTTTTCTCTAAGGACTATAGTATGGGGTTCTTCTAGAAAGAATTTATTGGATTTTTGAAGGGTTGGCAACGCGCGAGTGCTGCAAGCATCCAAAGTCTGCGGTAATCGCTTACCATTCAGGCGGACCGCAAGCATGTTTTCACCTTAGTGGTGTATAAAAAAAATATACCTACTTGTTTCGCTGTGAAAAAAACGCGGACAACACACCAGTATCCAACAGATAAACCATTCTGAATCCGTGCAAGCCGTTAAATATATAGACTTCCAACATTCAAAAAAACTCTCTTTACCATCTCCAGAATATTGGGATCCTTATAATCAACATTCTAGCGACGTTTAGTTCCGATACAATTAAAAAAATAAGATCAAGCTGTCGTTCAAGGAACTTCGAGTCTCAAAGGAGCAAAAAGGAATGTTATGGAGTTCCGTAACCGTAACTAAAACTATCGGATATCCGAAATATAAAAAGAACCGAAACCCTAACCGCATCCCACATAATTGTTTTAGGAAACGGACAAAGACTGGGTTGAGTTGGAGATAACGTCTCTACGTTTGAGTCTTAATAGTATATTTGCTTAGTTTACTTACTACCTTTACTACTTTATAAGTTCACGCCTTAGAACCTCAAGACCTATATAGTTCTACAAAGTGCAGTATCAGAGGAGCTTCTAACTGTGACTACAATATGAGGTCCAGAAGTAGTGTTTGGATTTGTAAGGATCGGCAACACGCAGCGTCCCTGTCATATAACAAGCTTTATTGTAACCGCTCGAAGTAAATTAAGGAAACTCTCGAAATTATGGCATATTAATTTTGTATGAAAAATGGTGCTATACACACCTTTTAAATCGCATCGTATTAAGCGGTGGAACTCCGATACAAACTATCTCACCTTCCTATCTTACCCCTATAGGGAATACTTTTCTGTAAACGGTGAAAGACATTGTCCTTATTCCTAACTATAAGGCTAAATACGATTTACATATTTAACTTTGAAAAACTAACACTTACACAAACTTTCTTAGGGGTTGAATTTTGCCATACGCCCTTCTAGTAAGTCCTTCCGGCATAAGAATACTACTGTCAAAATTTTATGTTTCTAGCTCCTGCCTTCGTTTCAGCCTTGAGTTAGTCAGGACATTCTTATATATATTACTAGCTTATTCCCGCAACTTCGTCTGCGTAAACTTTAAAAAAAAATAACATAGGAATTCTCGTACACATTTTCATCCTCTGTTTTTCCGTCTAGAGAATAATTTTTCAAAAACGGTGAATCACGCGAATCTTTATTTATAACGTTTAAAGCAAGTTTTAGCCTTTTCCATGCAAACTGCCAACCCATATTTAACCCCCTTAGGGGATTAATTTCCAAAAATCACGTCTTATTGCACACTTACGTCATTTAAGGAACGTTTGTGCAAAATGTCATGCTTCTAGACACAGCGGTTTCAGCTGTACATTGATCGATTAGCCAGTCAATTTCTTCTTTTATATAAATACATAGCTGAACCGGCGAACGTTGTTTCTTTTTTTAAAACAACCTAATTTACCTAGTGCACTAATTCAGAAACCTTCCCCGGCGTGTGCATAACAACTTACCAAAATATAATTAAAATCGGTTTACCCTTATTGCGCGAGTCCGACTCGTACTTGACCATTTTTCTTTCTCAGAAACATTCCCCGGCGTGTGCATAAAAACTAACCAAAATTTCATTACAACCGGTTCACCCTTATTACGCGAGTCCGAATCGCACTTGACCCTGTCTCACTTGCAATTGACCCTTTTTTTCTTTCTCAGAAGCATTCCCCGGCGTGTGTATTATAACTTACCAAAATTTCATTACAATCGATTTATCCTTATTGCGTGAATCCGACTCGCACTTCACCCTTTCAGTAAAACCTTATCTTATCGGATGCCTACGTCATACACAGAACACACCCTCCAATTTCAGGTCTCTACGATCAGCGGTTTAGGCTGTGTGCGTTGATCCGTCAGTCATTCAGGAAAAAGCATTTTATGTGTATAAGATAGGTAGAAAAAGAAAACTTTAAGTATTATTGAACACAAAAAATCAAACACCTAAAAAACGCATAACCTCTTTGAGCTTAGAAACCCCTTAAATGAGGTACTAATATAGTACGGTGACTTTATTGACTTCGAAGTAAATAACCGCCAAATAACTTTCTACCCCTTTTTAACCCCGCTAGGGGATGAATTTCAATAAAATACGAAATACGTCTTCCATCAATTTTGTTAAAAAAGGTTTATGCAAAATTTGAAGTAGATTGGACCAAGGAATCACGTTGTCCCATACAAACTTTGCCGCCCTTTTCTCCCCCTTAAGGGTAGAATTCCGGAAAATCCTTTCTTATCGGATGCCTACGTCATACAAAGAACACGCCCTCCAAGTTTCAGGTCTCTACGATCAGCGGTTTAGGCTGTGCGTTGATTCATCAGTCATTCAGGACAAAGCCTTTTATATGTATAGATAGACAATATTACACGTAAAAAATTTTTAAGAACATGCTTTTATGAGACCCTGGTTGTCGTTTAAGACCAGAGTACTTGTCATGACAAATTAAACAAGCCCAAACTGAATGGGGTTGCGTCGTTTCGATACAAAATTCTATAACCACCTTCCGGCTCCAGCATTAGACCAGCTCTATGACATTATATTGCATTGTCATACGATTTACCTATTTATGCAAAATTTCTACTCAATTTAACACTGGGATGTGGGTAAAATTTAACTAACTAGATTTGTTTTCAGACAACGGGACAAGTATAACTAAACAAAAGCTTGTTTAATGTTCTTTTCTTGCATAAGGGATAGTGTAGAAAATGAACAAATTAATAAACCATAGACAATATAATTTATTATTTTTGTATATTAAAACTAACACAGTCACATTAACCAGTAATTAAAATTTAAATAAATATTTACACAGAAACACAAAGTATTTTTTATTATCATGGAAGATATGTTTAATGACTACTTATTAATTTTGCCAAAAACCTAAACCTGCTTTTGCTTTCACGCAGACGGCTAAAATAAATGAATAAAAATATTTAAAAAAAAAATATGACTATTTTAGATCATTATTCATAACAATTTTAAATTTTAGTTAACCTTAGAACTATATTGGTTATCGTATCGCATCTTTTCGTTTTAGTTCTATTTTGTTTATTATTGTAATAAGCTCAACAGATTATGTACTATAAGATATATTTTATTACAATTTTCTTTTACATTAATCTTGAATGCTTCGATTTTTAGTTTACAATCGCTCTACCTATTATTTTTGTTGGTCTAGTGTTAATTATGTGATGAAGGTATGCTCAAAAATTATAACATGTTACTTTTAATTATTTACATGTTATAATATTTTTATATTTAATTACAATGTAGAAGTATGATTTGAAAACTATCAGTAATTAGTAATCAATATTAATAGACAATTTCCTAAGAAAATATTTAACACCGACAAACCTATATAATATTTCTACGTATGTACAAGTTTGACTATTCACTTCTACTGTATGTTAAATAGTACCTACTGTAAATAGTCAAACTTGTCAACAAAAAAAGTACCTACAGAAAACATTTAAAATAAATTGACTACAAATAAATAAGCGAATGTTAATATTCTATGTACAATTATGAGGAACTTACCTACTTGTATTTATTGATATAAACTTAAGAAGAGACAAGGAGAGGTATTCATAGTTAAATAATATAGAAAAACCCGAATCATTCATATTTATACCCTGTTTTTTCTTACTTGTCTTATTATGTGAACTTAAAATCTAGAAAACTTTGATTAAGGCTCAAATAAGAAAGCCACTAGGTAGAATATAGTTCAACTCTTTGTTTTATCTGATTATGCATTTCGCCTTATTCATATTTTGAGGCACAATCATAGGACAAGTAAGAAAAAAATAAATATATTTGAAAAGCCCATTACTTGCAAATTTTTTGATAGTTGCACCTATTTGCACCTACATATTTGCACCTACATATTTGCACCTACATATACCTCGTCTAGCATGAACATTTTTTATACATGTCGTAGATAAATTTCTAATGCCTTAGTGATCTAATTTTGCCTAATATTTATTTTAGCCTCTCTTTATTGGAGTAAATATGTCATTGAGTTATCTGATAATTGAATCCAAATTACAATTAACTTTTAAAATCTATTGACCGATTGCGGAAGTGTGTTTTTTTTTATAAAACTCACCCTACGTGCTAATACAGGATTAGTGTTGACATTTAAATATTTTTTTCAAAACCATTTAGTCTATACAGTACGAAGAATCAACTAACTTACAAACTTAAAATTAACAATATTAAAATGTGACTACAATTTCACATTAGCCCTGATTAAAGTGGGAATACCTTCAGGGTTGTTAAAAATCTATGTAACATTAATCTCTTCTTCATCCTCGCTTTCAGTTACAGTCCTGTGGTTGTACAGCCCTTGCGCCATAAGTTGCAACGCCAGAGGGTTTCGCTGGCCATTTGCTTTCTTGATTTTGGCCCGTTTATTCTGGAACCAGATCTTGATTTGAGCTTCTGCCAGCCCTAGCTCTGCTGCTAGAGCTTGCCGCCGCCGTTCTGTCAGGTATCGATTTTCTGCGAATTCGTGCTGTTAAAAAAAAATTAAATTAATGTTAGGTTCAGAAAAGCTATACAAAATTTGAAGCAAACTACATTTTTATACAAAAAATCTTAAAAATTGGTTAAAACGGCATTGAACCAATAAGGCAGCCCGCTTAGTTTGTACCATTATATACAAATAAATGGTCTCGCACCATACTATCACAATCTAAACATTCATTCCTTTCATATAGTCGAAGATATCTAGACAGAGCAATAGTGAGGTGCGGTGCGCGGTAAGACGGGGGCGAGCGTACCGGACTAGCCTATGTCTTCACATGTGGCCATTCCGGAGCTGTCTAGCCAGTACGTTTGGTCGCGACGCCATGAATATCTAAATGTGGTCTGACTGTATGAATGAAATAAATGTTTAGGCTGTGATACTATGTAGGTAGATAAAAATTCGACTGCCTTCTCGTTTTCCAAAAAATAACAGCAGCGTGAGGTTTTTTGTTATTATTAAAATAGCTTTTGTTTCTAGAATTAAATTTTTCTAGATATAAATTTTTACAAACACAATCAGCTGCTTAAATATGACTGAACTGCTTTAAAAGCTACTGTAATTTCAACTTTATACCATTCTAGTAAACATAACATAAATAAAGAAAAAAAAATAGAGAAAATAAGAATGTCCTGCTTAAACGGAAAAGCGAAATATACTACCAAACACCTACAACATACACGATTAAATGATTAATGTAGGTAGTTCTTCGCACTAGTAATTCGCAGTGCATAATCATATTTAAAAAGATTTACAATATACCTATTATAAAGATCCCTGAATTTCTATTGTACGATCCCGAAGTCAGATCCCAAGAGGTGCCGTTACATTACCTTCAATCTAGCAAGCTGCGCAGCACTGAAGGCAGTTCTTGGTCTTTTTTCATCCACAGTCGCTTTTTTCTTGGATCTTCGGCTTCTAGGCCCTGTTGACAAACAAAGAAAAGATATTTTAATATCGTTTACACCAAGTAGTAGTATTTAGTTAATTTTATACTAATAAGTATTTAGAGTTTAGTTTAATTGTCTATATCTTTATTTGATACTAGCTTTTGCCAGCGGCTTCGCCCGCCCCTTAATTTGGTAATCGGCATAGGATTCTTACGGCAACTCCTCAATTATAAAAAAAAATACAGAAGGTAAAATATTTCTAAATAATATGTACCGCCCTTCCCCCTCATGACTGCCCGCCGGCCTCGCACATCATAAATGCGCAATACTTGATATTTATTTTGCTGCTACGTTATTTTAAAACTGCGATATCTCCTAAGGTATTCATTGAAATCGAATGATGAACAGGTCAATTTTGTTTTAAATTAAATGCTTGTGATGAATAACGTATTTATTTGGATAAAGATTAATATAATGTTTATAAAAACACCTTCACAAATAATGCATTATTTTAGAACAAATATGGTTAGCATAAAAAAGGTTATAGTGAGCCAACCTTAAAATTTAGACATATGTTGTTGCAGACTTTTTTTAGAACTTTTATAGGGGAACAATTCTGTCGTACATGATTTTTGCGAAACTCTAACCGTTTCCGCGGCGCACGCAGCGGAAGCTCTCAAAAGGATAAAAAAAAACCCCGATTTTGAAACATTTTTCATTAGTGCTCTGCTCCTATTTGTGTTAGCGTGATGATATATAGCCTATAGCCTTCCTCGATAAATGTGCTATCCAACACTGAAAGTTTTTTTTTAAATCCGACCAGTAGTTCCTGAGATTAGCGCGTTCAAACAAACAAACTCTTCAGATTTATTTATTAGTATAGAAAAACCCCGATTTTGAAACATTTTTCATTAGTGCTTTGCTCCTATTTGTGTTAGCGTGATGATATATAGCTTATAGCCTTCCTCGATAAATGTGCTATCCAACACTGAAAGATTTTAAATCCGACCAGTAGTTCCTGAGATTAGCGCGTTCAAACAAACAAACTCATCAGATTTATATATTAGTATAGAAAAACCCCGATTTTGAAACATTTTTCATAAGTGCTCTGCTCCTATTTGTGTTAGCGTGATGATATGTAGCCTATAGCCTTCCTCGATAAATGGGCTATCCAACACTGAAAGATTTTTTTAAATCCGACCAGTAGTTCCTGAGATTAGCGCGTTCAAACAAACAAACTCTTCAGCTTTATATATTAGTAGATACTAATACAGAAATAGAGAAGCTATTATAAAAATACAAATTAATGGTCAATTATGAGTAAATCCCTTACGAGGTTTTGTTCTTGCATTTCTGTAGTTTTTGCGAATTATGTTAAGAAGTGACCTTTCTGTATGTAGAAACATTAGTATCTATGATCTTTTCTTAGCTTAGACCATACACGGATACATGTAAAATAAAAATCAATGTTTAATAAACAACCCTTTCGTTCGGGCAACATGGTTAAATATTAAATAAGCCTCAATTTGGGGGTCTTAACTTAAATATTTACAATATGTACTTAACATGTAGTCAGTTAAACCACTACGCTAATGTCGTTAGTGATGTCCTAACTCCAATATCGATATTGCACCCGATCCTTGTATATAATAAAAAATTTACTTGGTTTGTCGACTGTCTCTTTTGCATTGTATTTTTTTATATAAACATAGATCTGCATAATTTGCAGAATTTTCTAAAATTGTACCTAAGGCGGAGATTTGACACTTTTGACTCGTTACTATTATTATTATTATCTCGACTTCCCTTCACTACTGGTTTGGGATTATGGACTTTTCTGTCGAAAAGAGCTCGCCAGAAACTTGACAGTAGATTGACTAATTGAAGTTTTATCTTCCATCCGGCGACATTGGTTACTCGGGTGAGGACGACTAGTAGAAAGACCTTTTCTTGAGCTTTTCTGGTGCTCCCGGCTGGTGTTGAATGACAACAGTCGTTAACTCATCCCAGAGACCTACGGGATGTTCGGAGAACTCTTACAAAACCCAAACTAACAAAGCCTAACTAGTTTCCACTCTGACTAATATAGATTAGATGGAAATCATTTTACATAAAAAAAAACAATACCTTCATTCGTCGATTCCTTAGGTTAGGGCAACCCTGACATTATACGAATAAAAGCTAGAAAAGGAAAAAGAGACAACGAATAGCCATGATATTTTATGTCTCAAGAGAAATCATGTTATAAAAAAACATTGCTTTAACAATACATAATTGTCAATGGACCCCACTGCTACATGAGGGCTTATGGCCACACCCCCTGCTCTAATTACCACTATAACGTGTGCCCGTATAATTTAGTTACCACTTTTATTATCCATGACGCACCGCCATGTTTTTCTGATTTGTTACACTTATCCAACTCATTTTGACTCTACAAGTTTAAGTAACTTCGTTTATAAAATCATCCTTTAACAAAAAATAAAAAAGGAAGAGATAGAGATTCCTAGCGCTAAATTTAATGTTGTATAGCTAAGTAATTTAAAATTAATTTGTTTTCATATAAATTATTATTGTTACTTACAATGGTCTTTTTTCAAGTTTGACTATTATGATACTAGTATAACACCTGAATAAAAAATTCTTACTCATTTTAAGTTGCAAACTGTTTGTTGCATTATTTTCTAACATGAGTGGGAAACAATTCTAAAGTATGTGAGACACAGGTAAATTTTTCGATATTTTGTTGATTTTCAGTTAATTTGTATTGCCTATTATAATCTTTTTTTTTTAGGAAAGATTAGCTCTTAGTTTAACCTTAACACGCTGTTATTTATACCTGCTTAAGTTTGTTATTGTGTTGTGCTTTAACGTGCTAGTAAAACAGCTTAAACAGTATTACCAACTATCATAATTAAATCAAATAAATTTACTTTATATGCCATTATTTTACGGATAAAATAATTAAATCGGTTGACTAGTCTTTCAAATAGTTATTAGAATGCAGACGTAAAAAAAGGCTTCCCTTTTTTGACGTCAGTTGAAAAGAAGATTAATAATACCTACATTTTGTAAGCCATATTTATAAAATGGTGATGGGTATCTAGAAAAATCATATTTCCTTTTAAATATATCAAAGTTGTTTTGCATAACAAAATGAATGTTGTGCGTACAGTCACGAGAAAAGGTGTTAATAAATTAGCGATGACATCCATTCATGACAAATTATACATGACTTTACAATCGAGTTCAGTTAATGTTCCATTTTTATTATTATTATTGTTTCAATTTCAACTCCGTAGCAAACTAAGCCGATTAAATACGCACTATTCTTGTTAATTAGACTAGTATTGGAAGATTTAGTAAAAGAATAAGTTTTTTATTACGAGTACGAGGAATTCTTTTTTTTAACAGACAAAAAATAGATAGTGAATTTATTTTGTCATAGCTTAAAAAAAGTTTCGCTGTTTACAAAGATATGCCAATATGTTTTTACATCACTAAAATATGTAAGTGATTCTGATCGATATGGAAAAATACAGAAGTAAAGACATTTAGGACTGCTGTGTAGCATTGGAAGATAATTTATAAAAAATAATATGATAAGGGGATGTCAGTGAAGTGAGAAATACTACTAAAGACCTTTACTTATAAAGCGACACAACTTAATAAATGCATTTCTTTATTATAGGGAAGTCTTAGAAATTCAGTCTGAGCTGTAGGTATATACCTACTTTTGTTGCCGAAGAGTTGTAGTGATTTTTAAGCGAGAAGTCCAAATACAAATTCTATGCTTTAAATATAATAATAAGCGTCATCAAATTACTAATAAAGTATGTCGTACAACGAATTAACTTTGACAGCGCGTGATGTCAGCCTTGTATCTACGAGACTTTATGATTCGCTAACTACAACATTATGATATCCATTTTATGGAGGATCGGAAGATGGCATCTCGTCAAAAATAGATAATGAATATTTTATACTGCTTATATTTGCACTGAAAATTGCCAAATCTTGAATCAAGAACTAAGGAAACTGACACTCAAACAAATGGCTTGCAAACTAGTAACATCTAAAATTTCATAAATTAATAAGGAAAGGTATATAAAATAAATTACCCATTTTATTTTACAGATCGAACAAAAGTAGAAAAATAGCCAGTGCTGCAGCACCATCGTAAGTATACAAGTACTGAAAATGTTGGTCAATCAGTACCTTTCCTGCGAACGCCCATATTGCACGAATTGCAGACAAAGTTTTTAATTAAGAGGAAAAACAAATCAATATATCATGATCATGATTTTATTCTTAGGAGAATACTGAAGTCTACTACTGCTTTGCCTGAACTACTATTTTGAAACTGCACGTAAGTGTATACCTATATCTAACATCAATTTACATTAACTTAACAAGATAAATCTCACTAACTCTGAAATGACTCAAAAGACCTAATTACTCAACCTCTTTGTTTCTCTAATCCAACTAACTCCTTTACAATTAATTGTACAAACACAGCCATTTAAATCACGCAACAATCAGCTTAAAGAGATCTAGACAGTTTAGCGTGTGACTGTACTAGCCATAAATTTTGTGCAAGTAATGGTATCAGCAAAGGAAAATGGCAACTATAAACACTTCTGTGGCTTCCTGTACTGGCTGGATTTATTTTTCCTTTATACTTTAGTATTTCACAACTATTTCAGCATTTAAAATCGTCTTTTAAAAATAGATAACAAAGATGACTTATATCTTCCAAAATATTATAAAAAAGAATATTACTTTCCAAATAAACGCTGCATTTGTAGTACTGGGTTTTATTTCACTACGAACGTAACAGGAAATTACCTAAACACAAACGTTCTACAGTTTGAAAAATGTGCTGAAATTTGTTGAGAATGAATTCAAATAAAAGTTTTAAGGGTAATGTATAAAGAGTTCTTTTAGCAAAACAAGGAAAGCCTTGCGCCACACAACCGTATATCACTGGTAAAAATGGTCTGTAACTTTTTTATTCGTGTTTTTAATTAAACAAAAGTTTCACCAAAACGTTTGCTCGAGAATTTTTCGTAACAAACCATAATGTTTTAAGAGTCTGGCTGATAAATATTGCTTCCAGCAAACGATGCGCAGTTTTTATTGAAGACTCTTACCAAACAAAAAGGCGAATATTAAAGTCGAGCATAGCTGTGGTGGGATAAGAGAAGTAATTAATTTTATGCATTAATTAAAATGAAAAAACACACACCTAACATTGAAAATTGAAAACATTTGTTTTAAAAATAGAACCTATACTAAACAATTTTTCCATATTTAATAGAAATTAACATTTATTTATTAGTAAGTAGGTAACTACATTAAATATAAAGACATGTGAAAAAACAAAAAAAAATAATTAATTTTTGATTTTTTTGGTGCTAGAAAAATATTTTCTGTTTTTTTCTAATTTTACATTTTTGATGCGTCAAATTTAGGGTCTATAAAGTACTCCTTATTCAGAGTGATGAAACATTTATATTCCATGCATACTGAATAAGTTTTTTATGTATTCTGATTAAGTGATTATCTAACTTGTTCAATTTATTATACTAAATGTCTTCTTGATGAGGAAGAGTAAATGTAGTAAAAACTCGTAAAACACGGAGATAATATGCACACAGTTCTTAAAATTACATTATCGTTCTGGCTTGAGCGAATATAGTGTAGGAGCTACCTATTAAAAACAATAAAAATACTTATCTATAATAGTTTATCAAAATAAGAAATCAATTTATGTTAGTAGATACATGCTCAATGCTTTTATCGTTTTGTTAACCGGCAACAAATGCATAGAACACGTAAAGCAGGAACCTATGAAATAAAATCTAATCTTCTAATCTATCTTTTGTGTTCTTATCAGCATGACACTATTAATGTCGAGATTTATCAGCTCAAAAGTATTATTAGAAGATCAGGAAATAAGTATAAAATTTCAATAATGAATGTGCTAACCAAAACTAGAAAATTTAAAAAAAAGAGACTATTTTAAAGTTAAATATTATATCAATTACATAAGTGTTCTGTGAATCAGATTTTGTTATGTTAGTCTAGTCAATTATATTCCAAATCCAAACGCTAGAATTTCAAACGAATCGTAATAGACGTAATAACAGTTCCACCTCAGATAAAGCTATTAAATAAAATTGAATGTCTATTTCGAACGTGACATTCCAGATCAGCAAGATTAGAGAATGCATGGCATGAGTAATTCGAAATTCAAATTTACCGTCTCCATTCCCATCTAATGTTACATCATTTTGAATACAAAATTTTGGTAAAAAGTAGAATGAGTTATCGCTGTTTGTCAAATGGTAATTTTATTAGTCAACTTTGACTCGAGATTTGCAACCAAAAATGAATTTTAATTTGTAGGCAAATAAAAAAATGATGTTCCCACAAATAACAAGGGCTTCTTTTATGCAACAGTTTTTTTTATCAAAAAATTAACCTGTACAAAGTTATTTACTGAGCATCACTGAGCCCTTTAAATATAAGCAGAGCAAATTCAATAAAAGAGACATGAAGTACTAAAAAGACATAATTCGCAACAAACACCCCAACTTTGAGCTATTAACATTCCACTGCAACCCTAACGGACATTATACGGACAAATGAGGTTAGTAATTTATTTGTACTAGTTGTGAGGATAGTCTCATTAATTTTAGAATTAGCAGCGTTAACATTATTGTGAACAACACTGGAAAGTCATCTGAGCATTTATTCACTAGTTCATAACCGTGGGTTTACCTTTGTATAAATATGCAATGTTGCTCAAATCAATTCCACGGTTGTTCCGCGATGTAAGCTATTTCCGTTAGTAATATATAGTATAATAGATAGTTTAGTAGAGGTTACAGACCGACAGACAAAGTTCCTTTCCCATTTATAATATCAGTGGAGATATTAAATTTCATTAGCGTATTTTTTTGTAATGATGGTGCTATTTGTTTAATGCCCGATCAGTAAAACACCATTGAGCTATACCTACTTATACATTACCTACTAACGTAAAACAATGGGGTTAGAGGCCTAGCAAGCCAGGCCTAAAACTCTGTCCAAGTTCTTTAGAACTTTTAAACAACACTAGAAAAAGACTATACTAAAGACTAAAAAGGCATTGTAAAGGATAAGCCCTAAGAGGAAATGAGGAAGTAGAAAGCTGATCTTACCTGAACCTTATTCGCAGGCTAAATACGTCTCCGCAATGCTAAATAAGTAGTCAGATTCAAAATTTTAAACGACGAAGAGTGTTTTCTTTTTTTTCATTTTGACATAGGTAGATTCGGTTGTTTCATACAGACCCGGGAAGGTCATTGAGAATATTGGTACTCATCTAAATATATTGTAAAATATATATACAATAGCTTCTGATGACCGTTAAATATAAGTAAGTAAGGTATACGAATATCAAAGTTTTATAGTGCAGTTTCGCGTATTGTATACCCTCAGTTATGAGCTCGAGCCAGGCACGCGACTCGTAAATGATGTCAACGCGCATTTAAAGGAAGATTGGAGAGCAAAAAAGCTAACAAACTTTAGCTTAGAAGAAGAATTCTTATTGAAGTAGATTTGTATTTATGTGATTACTTCGTCCTATCAGTTAGAAATGAACATCAAAATAAAATAACTCTTAATTTAATCCCTCTAACTTTGATAGTCTCCCCGTAGTTAGTACAATAATAAGCGAGAGCTGCGTCCCGTCAGACGCAGTAGGTACCTATCTACCTAGTGTCTTATGTCTAAACTGTTATGCACATATTATGCACGTAAGAGTACCCAGATTACAATAAATATGTAAGGATTAAAAAAAATGTTTGCCAAATTTCATCGAAAGTCGTTCAGCAGTTTAGCTGTAACAGCTAAACACTGAATTTATAATATGTATTAGTGTGGATAGTAAATAAAAAAAACTCATGTCGATTTTAAACAATTTGACATCTAGATTTTACAAAAAAAAAAAAAGGGCCTAAGTAAGTTTTCAAATTTAACAGTTTTTGACTTATTTAAACAGCTCTTAAAAGTACTTTTCGCTATTGTTTGTTTGTTTGTCTTCTTTATTGTTAAACTTTTATTAACTCATAATTATATTTTTTTACCTGTTTGTTGCCAAAACAAATATATAAATAGGTACTATTATTCTCGACTTGCACTTGACCTAATTTTTGATTAAAAGTTTACCGTTAACCGTACCAGCGAGTTGCCTGACCTCTTTTATGAACAAATAAATAAAGACATTAATATTGATTTACGGTTTAATTATAGCTTAATGTATATAATTTATGTTCATTGTAAATATAATTCGTAACACACTATAATTCTTAACATTTGTTCACTTGGATTAGCAGAAAACATTTAAAATTTAAATATATTTCAATACATATAGTTTAATCTTGTGTAATCACAGAGTAGAATACTTTATGTGATGATGATGGTAACATAGAAGATACGTAGATATCAATCTGTGAAGCTAGTGTTGTAAATTCACTTGAGATAAGAAAACAAAAAAAACGACATGGTTTTTAATTCGTTATTGTTATCTGTTACAAAAAAATGCTTGTTAGAGTCGATTCTCAATAATAGCTCATAAATAAATATACATATATACTAAAATTTGTTATAGGTCATAGGTTCAATATCCTAATAGGTACCTAGATTATTTTTATGCAGTTTTTGTAATCAAGAAGTTGCCAGTGGTGTTTATTACACTGGGTTGCTATTGTCGTAAATTATTGAATTACCATAAAATAATGCTGAAGCCCCTTATTAAAAGTAGTAGTTCTAGAGAGATTATTTTAACTGTAGGTAGGTTTTTATATCTTCACGAATAAATCCACGTGTAGTGTATTAAGTAACTATGGGGCTAATACATATCTATGCCCTCAACCTAATGTGGGGGTATATAGGTCTTTTGTACCAACCCAACCACTTTAGTTCTGCGTGACAGGTGGTGTCCCATCGTCGCCACACTGCTTCTGAAACAGTGTATCAATGGTTTTATATGTAAATGACCCATAAGTCTGAATATCGCTTTATATCACGATACACTGAAAAAAAAAGATTAACTAACAACAGCACAAATTTTATCTACTGGTAACATAACTGAGGGACTGCTAAACTAAATTGCTAATAGTTGATAAAGTGTTGAGTTATGTGCAGCAAATCAGTTGTTTAATTATAACAAAAGTTTGGCTATTACAAAGTAAATTTCGAATAGCTAAACCAGTTTTGTTATCCTTTTTTTCAGTGTATAGATATGTAAGTGGTGAAATTAAAGCACAGAGCCATAACAATATGCATTTTTTGCAATTGCAATTTTACAATTAGTTTGTACTTGTAGATATTACTTGAATTCAAAGTTTACAAATTCCTACATTCAAAAAGGATTCTACATTTAAAAAACACCATAAAAAACTGACTCCTAAATAACTAAATGATATTGAATAACCATGACCCTTAGTTTATTAAATTGATGCTCTTTGATTGGAAGACCGTGACTGTACATAACTACCAAGTATCTACCCATATCTATAGAATAAACAAGCAAAATTCGTAAATTATTCGTCGGATAGTAAGCAGGGTGCCTCCTAGCTGAGGGTGCAGAGTGATATGGAGGAAAACGCTTAAGATTCTAACACGTGTTAAGCTTTCAGCGCTACAAAGTGATTGTTTTTGACATGGATGTAGGAAAAGTTGGTTTCGGAACTATCTACTACTATAAGTTTTTTTTGTTTTTGATGATTAAATTAACGATTTTTTTTTGTTTAAAGAGTATGTAACGCAAAACATTTACTGGAAAACAATCGTGTCTGTTTTAATTTTTTTTATAGGATTTTGTGGTTTTTTTTAATATTTTTGCCACTCTTATGACATAAGGTGGGTAAGCAATAAGCACCCTAATTTTTTACTAGGAAGGTACACACACAGGACCTAAAGAAGGTAGTACGTAATGAATCCGTGTTTCCCAGATTATATGAAGGGATAACATACCTATGTATAGTAATTTTCTAAAAGTAATATTTTAGAAGACAGTAATTTTCAGGATCGAAAAGTTTAGAGCATCTTAACTCGTATAAAACAATAATACCTTGGTAAATCAATGTAGCGATGGGTAGCTTACACTATGCCGCATCTACCACATTTATTTACACAAGTGTTTGTTTACTTCAAGGCAAGTCGCATTTGGTATTCAGTACGTATGCTCTCGCTCCCTAATTTCCCCAACACAACCATTTATTTTCTACAATATGAGTTTAGACTGTATTAGGTGTGGAATAAGAAACATATTGCTTTACAGTGCACCTTTAGTTAAAATTGTGATACATTTAGTTTTCGAAGTATTTTAAACTTTATTATGTACATAAAAGAATTTGTTTGAGCTTAAATGCTAATTTAAGGTGCAGCTAGGTGTTCTTGTATGCATTCAATTAGAATTGATTTTTTTTTAATTTATAATATTGGTGCTTTCATAGCATTGCAACTTTACTAAGATAGTGGCAAAAAGTTGAAACTAGTCCAAAATCCACAAAACGCAAATTTGTTGAGTTACGATAGAGGCTCTATTTTTTTTTTAAGATATTAATGTTTATTTTTATTTGTAGAAATTAATTAATATGTCACATTAGTGATTATTGATTCGAAGGTGAAATAAAAGTGATAAAGTTAACACCTCTCAATTTGATCTGACTCAACCAACATTTATTTATGTAAACTTACAAAGTATATTTTCGTAACTATAAATTATTTTATAATTAAGCTTTTATACTGAGTAATACTTTGTGTTGTCTGACAAGAAAATAATGACAAATGTTAAAAAGAAAAGTGTATATCAAATCCATGATATTAAATTATGCAATTAGGTACTTACTTTTTGAACTAAACAATAGGTATCATAATTGAAATATTTAAATTTAACGTAATTTAATACACGTACCTTATTCAATATTTATTCGACATTTAAGTAGATTGTAATAGGTCATAAATAGGCATATTAAAAGGGTCCTGTGGGTACGGAACTCAAAAAAAAGTATTTGTGTTGCTAACCTTCTTTACATTTTATCGTCTGGTATGACTCAAATTAATTAATAATCCCTTAATTACCAAAAGCCAGCTGAGCGCAGTAAAAACCAGTTGGCCACCTAAACAGTCGAAATCAAGTTATTAGCGAATTCTTTCGACGGCAAAAACTAGTGAACACGGTGGCCTTTTCTTGGTACAGTCGTGTCGATGAGTAAATAGTGATGTTCGTTGATACGTTTATGAGATTGCTTTATCGATAAAAATAGTTACGTGAACTCGTGTTTAAAATATCTTGTGGTAAACTACATTGCTCTAAAAAGGATAAAATATACTTTAGAATTAATGATTAACTTTTAAAAATAAAGTAAAATTTTTTTTACTATTAAATTTCTACACACAAATGTCAGATAAACAGCTTCATTTCATCAAAAAGTTCACACTTATCAAACCTGAGCGCGTGGTCATCAGAAAAGAAATTTGGAAAACTGAAAAATCATTAAAACCTAGTTTGAACCGAAAGTTTAAATTCACGTGCTTGTTTTTCGAACTATTCCATAGAGAGCAATTAATAAAAATCGACGACAAACGAAACTTAAAAAATTACGCTAGGTGCATGGTAAAGACACGAATTATGTTAGGGATCCGTGAAATGATATTTATAGTAGATTTTTTCAGAGTCCAAAACTCACGATTTGAATTTAAAGTTTAGAATCTAATAACTTGCTAAGCTAAGAGAACTATTCGATGGAATACGAAAGGAGGAGCTCAATTAAAAATAAATATCTAATATTTTTTATAAGATTTTAATTTTTATTTTAATATAAATAAAACTTTATTGTTCAAGTACCTAAGACTTTTCAATTTTCTCTTTATAGAGACACAAAATAAAAAGCTTTGCTCAAGAATATTATGATATCGATATTTCGTGCATTTAATAACATAATGTTTTAATAATGTAGGTACATCACTAGTTTTCTGTGTAAAAGCAATTTTTACAGTAGCGGGAAGTAGCGAATACACTCGTTAACGAAAACCGACGAAATATGCAGAGTACAGTCGCGCAATTAACAATAAATAGAAAAGAATTAAAAAGTCACCGCGTGTAGATGATAGATAAAACTACAAGTCAGCACAACACCCTCTTGCAATGATCACTAGGTACATTTTTTTTCAAATTTGCGTTACCTTGTTGGTAAAGGAGTTTTTTTTCCGCTTGACATTGATGATAAGATAAGGTTAATTATTATTAATGAGAAATATCCTAGTTCCATATAGTTTCAGGTAGATGGCAGGTTTAATGATGTAATTGAGCTGGATACAAGTATGCTAAGTTTATGCAGTACAGTTTCTATACAATCACATTGCACACTGGCACGTCGGAACCTCTTATCAAAAGTCCAGTCAAATTTGACAATTAGCGTAAAATTTTGCTAACACTGAGGTTTGTCATTGTAAAAGTGTAAGTCCTACGTATTAGGAAACTTATGGCACAAACGCGACAGTTAGCAAGCCGGTGCTACACAATATTTATCTTCTTTATATTACATTTGCATTTGTATTAATTATAAAAGTAACTAGTTAACTAGTTTTTCGTACCCTGTCCACCCATTCTAAAATTGAATCTGTTGAAAATGTAAGAAAAAGAGTTTATTTTTTACTAAATTTAAAAATTATCTACGTATTAGGAGTACAAAGCAACAAACTTTCCTGACCCGGTAAATGGACCCTAGGTCGTGTAAGTTTACACCAATTAAAAATGGCAACTCTAGTTTTGATTTTTGACCACCAGGTCAGAAAAGTTTGATACACTGTACAACATTATATTGTAAACCAAGCTTAGGCTAAAGGAATATTTTATTTTTCAAATATTGTCTATTTATATGATTAATAACAGTACATTTTATAAACAAAAGTAGGAACATTACTTAAGTTTGGAATAAGAGGAAGTCCAATAATTCCAAATATTGTCCTCCACGAATACACAAGTAAAGAAACATAATCACTTTTTTTTATTGTTAGTTTCCTTATCGTTGTTAGGTAATATCTAGATTCTAGAAGGATTTTTTTTTTCAATTAGACACTTTTGAACATGACTGTCTTGACATGTAAGGTAGTTTTGTTCTTGTCTTTGAGTCTGTACTTTCGGTAAACTCATTTCACTTTCACTTTTTATCGATATTGTGCAGGTATTTTTGGTTTCGGTTAAAAACAATCCTCTCTAATCTTCCAACAAAAGAACCGCCAAGTGCGAGTCCGACACGCACACAGAATTTTATTGAAAAATTAAAACTACCTTTTATCCGCGGCGCCGCCTGATCTTAAAAGTTACAATTATGAAAAAAAAGCTATGGAAGAAACTTTATGTATTTCTTAGTTACTTAAAATTTATTGGCGATTTAAGCGGCTACTATCGACTAATTTAGATAAAATGTTCGGGCCATGCGTAGTGTTGGGTTCCATGGCTGATAACGTTGTTCGAGTCCGATACAGGCCACTTTGTCGCCGAATACTTATTTAAGGGGTGTGTTGTTGACATTGAATACGCTACAAATAATATGCGCTCTGTATACGCTCATATCATCGTTCTGTGTACCTAAATCTATGTAATAATAAATAATGTGTAATAAACATACCTACTATTCAGCTCTATACATCACTTCCAAATACATGTTGTAAATTGGCGACAAGCATAGCGTAAAAAGTGGAAATTAATAAGGCTTTATAGGCACCTCAGATTTTATTAATCGAATAATGTTCCCGCTACTGGTTGATAAGGAGTAATGGATTAAAAAATAAAAAAAACGAGAGGGTCGGTAATTTTTTTTAAAGCGATGTTTTCACAGATATTTAAAAAAAAAGTTAGTTTATAGTTAAAGAATGCCTAAAGGCATGTTTTTTTTTTCCAGTTTGAAACTTGCAATAGGATAGTGGCATCGATTTAAAAAAAACGGCCAAGTGCGAGTTGGACTCGCGTACCGAAGGTTCCGTACCTACCACCATTTATGTAATCTACAAACACAAATATTTTATATTTGAGTTGATTGAATGAAAGGTAAATTGCGGTTTACGATTTATGACGTATTAAAAAAAAACTACTTACTAGATCTCGTTCAAACCAATTTTCGGTGGAAGTTTGTATGGTAATGTACATCATATATTTTTTTTAGTTTTATCATTCTCTTATTTTGGAAGTTACAGGGGGGGGACACATTTTGCCACTTTGGAAGTGCCTCTCGCGCAAACTATTCAGTTTAGAAAGAAATGATATTAGAAACCTCATTATCATTTTTGAAGACCTATCCATAGATACCCCACATGTATGGGTATGATGAAAAAAAAATTTTTGAGTTTCAGTTCTAAGTATGGGGAACCCCAAAAATATATTGTTTTTATTTTATTTTTGTTTGAAAATCTTAATGCGGTTCACAAAATACATCTACTTACCAAGTGTCAACAGAATAGTAGTACTATTATATACTATAAGTTATAGTTTCGGCAAAAAGTGGCTGTGACATACGGACTGACAGACAGACAGCATGACGAATCTATAAGAGTTTCGTTTTTTGCCATTTGGCGACGGAACCCTAAAAAGCAGAAAACTGCACATCCGATTATGGCGCACCCTTAAATGCCTATGCGGTGTCACTACTATTAATTATTCTGTGGCGATGCGATAGTTTTTCTTCCTTCTTACAAAAGGTAGACATATTTCTACCCTTAATTATTTGACAACAATATTTATGATTTCCAAGATATCTCGATCACATTAAGAATTAGTTTTTGCTTTCTGTATTACCAAAATAAGAGTTTTTGTTAAAATGTGCGAAGCCAGGTGCATATAAACTAATCAAACCATAAAATGTAGGTAGAACCATGGAAGCAGAAACTAGAAAGGTTTTTATAGAATTGTCAGGAAAGTCAACGACTTTCGATGAGCAACTTTTTCTCAGCAATTTCATACAGCTCCTTTGCACGCGAACGTTTCTAAAAAAAAGAAAAAAAAAACAACTTCCCGTGTCTTGATATTAAACATTTTCATTCGTTTCTCGTTTTAGTATACCTGTGTGATTATGAGCTTTTATTTTTTGCTGCTTTTGCCACCTAGTTAGGTCCCATGATTACTATACTATAAATTAAGTATACATGATTATACGTTGATTAAATTACTAGTGTTTGTTCTTGAAATTACGTCACAGCTTAGTTAGACGTGCATTTTAATTGAAGTTAACACGCTGCACGTTCGATTAGTTTTTTTTTTTATACCACTAAGGTGGCAAACAAGCCTACAGTCCTTCTGATGGTAAGCGGTCACCGTAGCCTATGGACGCTTGCAACACCAAGGGCATCACTCGCGCGTTGTTGACCCATCAGAAATCTAATAACTTCTTTATTGAAGAACCCCATACTGTAGTCCTTATAGAAAACCTTGGCAGGGAGCTCATTCCACAACCTAAGCGTTCGCGGGAGGAAGTTTCTCTGAAACCGCACTGTACGCGACCATTTCGGTTCTTAAGTGTGAAAATGAATTCCCTGCCGATGGCGAGTACTTTAAGTATTTATAAATAGTAACTACGGTATTATGAATTTGCTGATGCATGATTGCGGAAGCGAGACGAGTAAATACGGAATCGAAGGCACAAGTAAGAGACAAGTATAGTTCCCACTTCCAAGATAATGCGACAACATCAAAAAACTAATTGTTTTAAAATTTATAGCGAACGGTTTTTATAAATATCTCACCATCAAGACCTCGACTTATGTCTAAACTATGTTTCTCAATCATTAGACGCTTTTTTACTTTTATAGTTTCTGAGTAAAACCTGCTAAATAAACTTTTCCAAAATAATGACCCCTAGTAAACTCCAATAGTTTAAGGAAAAACAGCCTTTCTTGAATATAAGCCCTTTATACTTATACTTTTTGGATATACCATAGATGTAAAATATTTCTAATCCTCAGATATCAGGTATCATATGTTTGTTTTTTTCTTATTTCTCAACGATGACCGCAACGCAACGTAGCATGCATGCAATCGACCTATTACTTATTTGCTTACTTCCAAATTCAGCTCAATTGGGTGCTTCGTTTTGACACGAAGGAAGAACAAACAAAAAATTAGTAGACTGCTACAGCAGTACAGTAAGTAGGACTGCTACAGCTCTACAGTAAGTAGGACTGCTAAAGCAGTACAGTAAGTTGGACTTCTACAGCAGTACAGTAAGTAAGACTGCTACAGCAGGACAGTAAGTAGGACTGCTACAGCAGTACAGTAAGTAGGACTGCTACAGTTCTACAATAAGTAGGACTGCTAAAGCAGTACAGTAAGTTGGACTGCTACAGCATTACAGTAAGTAAGACTGCTACAGCAGTACAGTAAGTAGGACTGCTAAAGCAGTACAGTAAGTAGGACTGCTAAAGCAGTACAGTAGGTAGGACTGCTACAGCAGTACAGTAAGTCGGACTGCTATAGCAGTACAGTAAGTAAGACAGCTACAGCAGTACAGTAAGCAGGTCTGTTATAGCAGTACAGTAAGTAGGTAAGATAGGTACGTAAAATAATATTTAGATATAAAAAACTGAAGAACGTCACTATGACTGTTATACGAAGAGTCCAATTGATTAATTTTTATCGTCTGTTAACTACGATTTATAACTACTGTTCATTCTGATGAGAATCGAATAGAATACTTAGCTAGAATTTCCAGGTAAGTAATTACAGTACAACACAGGCGTTGAAAACACTTTTTCAAGTGGAAACGCTGGGCGTGCCGCTATTACGATAAACAAGATGGCAGCCTTGCAAAAAAACCGATAATCGCACGGAATAATTGCGTAAATTGTTTCATTACTTCACCTGTTTGACTGTCGATCATCGATAAACGCAAAGTACTGTATTTTGTACTTATTTCATTGCATTTAAAACCCTAAGTTAAAATGCTACACAGACTCTTTTTGCCTTTAAAAAAGAAAAAAATAAATGGAAATTGGAAACAGACAGTGTCAATGTGTTAAACCGAACAGCCACTGTATTTCTATCCTAACATTAAAGGCATTAAAGTACATAATCATTGTATTATAAAAATAAAGATGTGCAGTCGCATGAATTTTAAAAGTAAAATTTTAAAATTAACGAACGATTATGTTGTCAATCTATATTTTTTAAACGTTGCATTTAGAGGCCATTGCGATGGTGTTAATGAAGAGTCTGAAACTGGTAGCCTAGCAATAAATTTATATAGTTTTTGCCTAAATGAACGTTTCTTAAGTAGATTTAATAAATTGCCACAACTATAAGCCAAGTAGGTAGGTAGTTTTAATGCACCCTTCGTGACATATTATATAACAAAAAGTTTATAAGCATGATGCGCATTGAATGAGATCTCTAAACGCGCATTTGATCATTCTGTTGACCGAAAATAAATGCACTCTATAGGCACTTCCGGTATGCATTTAACGCATTGGCTACACAAGCTCGGAAGGTAGAGCAGAGGTAGCCACTCATAATTTGGAGGTAAGTTTAGTAACTAATCTTGGAATCTGAAATTTTAGACTTCTACCACAACCGATAAAGGAGATACACGGGGTGCGAAGGCCGACTAACACTTGACCGATTTTTTATTATTTCCTTTCTTAATGTACTTATTGGTAACTAAATCCTAAATTCCCAGTTTCTTCCTCTGCTACCAGTTGGCTGGACAGTGGGTGAGTGTCAGTGACAAAATAATTTAGGGGTAGAAGTAGGTTCAGTTACTACTCTTGGTGGTAAATTAAATTTCACAAAGATACACGGTGCTTCAAAGTGCCGTTAAGTGCTTCGAGAAAAGAATGATACAGGCGCGTTGTGTAGGTACATTGACGATATAGGTATATAAATAAATAAATAAGTTACTGTTGTCATTTTTTTTTTTTAATGGTTTAAGCATCTTATTGCATCATGCCATTCCAGCAATCCAAGGCCACCATCCTACACATAGCTCTAACCATCAGACCAGCGCTCTAAGTACTTACTTCGATCAGACAATGAATCTATCCATTTGAACAAATAATGTCAAATCAAATAGTAGCGCGCCCCGTAACCTTTATTGTGCGCTTAGACCATTGTGCGTGAAAGAAGCTAAATTGCGCGCCATTTTAAAGTTTAAACTTTAAGTGTTGCCACACCTAACAGTTTTCTTTTTAAAAATATTGACATGACAAAGCTATTCCATAATTAAAACAAGGTTAAGAATTAACGGTAAAGTCCTCTCCTACAAACAGTAGGCTATAATTTAAAACAATATTCATATAGAGTATAGAAAATATTAAAATAAGCTGGTGCAAGTCTATGTTTTTTTCCGAACGCGCGTCATGTCATGTCTGCTTGACAGCTGTCACGTCGTCGACGCCATCTTGCCCTCTGCTTGCCTGACAGATAATTTCAGCAAATTTATTGTTTGTCTCGTTTCTGTTTGCTTGTGTCATGGCGGTGCTCTTTAATGATTAAGAATGTAGGTTTTCTGTAAGCGGCTACCTTTCAAGATCCCTGCAATACTTTAGTAAGTATCGCTATGCTATTGAATCGCTTAGGCAGGCGATACCTGTGACCACTGATGACCTACTATTACGCTCAGTTTAATGAGTAGACGGTTAACTGGTCTTTATTAGGCTTGCAGCCTTGCAAGAACCTGGTAATTAAACAAACCCGGTTTTTCTTTGGGTATTTGGTTTTCAAAAACTAACGACGCGTGAAATATATTTTGGTTTAAGCGACATTTTAGGAAAATTACAAATTAATGCTTAAAATTTTGAGTTTATATTTAGAAACAAAATATTTAAGAAAAATTTGCAGTCAATCACATTGAATATCAGCTAAAACGTTAAAATAATTACCGCTTAAGAAAAGAGAAAGTTAGATTTTCATAGCAAAAGGATATTTTCCCTATTCATACGTATTTATTCCAGACACAAATTTAAACGAACAAATTGTAAATTCAAACCATACACCATGATGGAATAATTTATTTCTTAAAAATACATAAAACATATTTTGGAGTCATATTGACCTATTAAAGTACATGAAACATATTTTGGAGTCATATTGACCTATTTAAGTGAAGCGTTATCTATTCTAATGCTTTGTTTTGAAATACAAAACATCTGGTTTTTACAGTTGTTTCCAGGTGTCATGTCTATATTTATAAAATTATTCTACAAAAAAAATGTATTGTTTCTCAAATAGTTCAGTGCCACATAAATGGTTTATATTATAAGGTATAATCTATTCTATCTCGAGGCTCAGTGCTATTTGTCAATTGGTTTGTCAATACAGTTTGTATTTAAAATTAAGTAAGTGGTCAGTCATAAAATTGGGTGATCGCTTATAAGTGGCACTTTTTTAAACTGCTCTTCTCTTCGGCGGGCACGTTGTGTCTTCGGTCTTGGCGGTTGTCACATTATAAAAGTAGTCGTAGTAGTTAGAAATTCTGTGAGTTTGCAATGAAGCATCACGGTGTACCTACTATGGCCTGCGCCCTTACTAGACCTGTGTCCCTGTAGTGTAGTGTGAAGATGCGTTTGACATATATATTTCTAAATTACTGTTGTAGGTACTGTATTATTTCAGTTTGTGTCCGTACCTTTGTACGATCGTAGACGATACGATGTACGGGTCACTGCCATTTGGCTAGATGAAAAAAAAACATTTTTAATGTCTTACAATATATCAAACTTTGAACAAAATGTGAAGACATAAATGTTGAAATAGACGTATACGATTATTTTGATCTACTACAGTTTATTTCCATCTGCGTAGTTACCCACGTCATAATCTTTGCCCCTACCTATCTGTCGTATCATGTACTCGTATATCGTCAGAATGATACATAGAGCATAAGAAAACACTACTTTAATATAGATATATACCGACCGGGCTGGCTTTCCTTGCCCTAGGCCGGTAAACATCGCTTGTGTTCTTATGATTATGAATATTGATACAAATTAAAATGCATACATACGGTTTCCTTTATTAAAATGCTGTACCCACTTTTTACGACGGAAACATATAGGTATATGTGTCATAATATAGGCATCTACCTAATCACTCAATTTCTTGAATAAATAATTACCTTGCCTCTTCTATGATTAAGTTATTACGAAAATACGAATACTTATATGAAAACTAAATAAACGTACTGTTTATCATTATAAAAGGCTAGGCGAAAGGGACATAAGATAAAGAATAAATTAAAATCGACCAAGTGCGAGTCGGACTCGCGGCACGGAGGGTTCCGTACCATTATTTATAAGAACAGCAAAAAAAAATCACGCACAGTCTTAGTAATAGGGTCCCTTTTTTTACCCTGTGGGTACGGAACCCTAAAAATAGATGAGTAGGTAACGAAAAGTCAGGTGTGCCTAGTTTAATTATTATAGGTTGGTAATAGATGGATGCTGCAGAATCGTTGTAGAAGTAACATTTTACACATTAAAATTACTAGTTAAGCTTACATTACACACGTACCTACTTACATATCAAACTAAGTACCTACCTATCGGAGGTACCTACATAACTATTCTAATTAAATATGCCTGCACCAAAGGAATCTATATGCATATTTACGAAGTAGGTACTAGCTAATTAATACTTCACTACTAGCTAATCAATAACTAACCTAAAATATTGATATCCTTCCCTAAAATTTAGAAAAATAAACAATAGGTACCTTTTTTCACATTAGAAACACACGTACTACCTAGTACAAAATACATGATTATAGAAGCAAAAGCCATAAACTATAAATGGAAATAGTATTGTAATAATGATACGCGGAGCTATTAACTTACCTACAGAGGCAAAGAAAGTGATTAATGGTAGATCATTCGTTCCGAGTTCTGACTATTGTTGTAATAAGAGCATAAATATATATAAAAGTAGGTATTACGTATGTACACATAGGTAGCTTTGTCATTTTATAGTTAATCGGTTTGGTACTTCGAATCGGTTTCTGCAGTAAAATTTTTTAAGTATTTTTTTTTTTTTTCTTTCGGGTATTTAAGTTTATTTATTTTTGGTTGATCTTGCAGTGGTACCTATCTAAAAAAAAAACATTTTTACACCAGCCAGCATGCTTTACTTACCTTCTAATAGCTTCAAAAAGCTCTTCGCAGTGAGATATTGTCAATAAAATATTACTACCTGCCTAGGTATTATCTATTAAAATTTGCCATACCATTCCTATATACTTATATCTTATACATACCTTAAGATAATGAAAACTTTTGAAATAAGTAAAAGTAACAAAATCATTCAGTTAGGCTTAAAATTAATTTGCAGATTATTAAAACATAGATACATTATTCACTTAAACTAAACAAATTTAGTAGGTAGGTATAATACCTACCTATTTACAAATGTATGTACATAGAAATGAGATTTCTTCTATGTAAATGTACCTCGGACCTAAATTTTCCTTCATATGAAAAGAATTATTTATAAGAAGCAGATTTCTAAAAT
The DNA here is from genome assembly GCA_946406115.1 of Apoda limacodes. Taxonomy (NCBI): domain Eukaryota; kingdom Metazoa; phylum Arthropoda; class Insecta; order Lepidoptera; family Limacodidae; genus Apoda; species Apoda limacodes. The sequence continues at coordinate 50,309,333 of OX291540.1, forward strand.
TCCTAATAAACCCAGCGTCTAAAATCCCGAGCTAGGTCTTACTAGCCTCCTTGAAATAAAAAAGGTATTTTATAAAAAAAATCATTTTAAGTCCCAAGTTAAACCCTACCTACCTACGTACATAATATAAAAACAAAACTAACTCGATAACACAATTTTACATAATTTTAAACTTATCCTCGTATCTGACCATTATGTTTTTAGATTCGGTTATCAAATCACATAAGATTTGTTTAATTAGATTAAGAAACCTAACATTCGGTCAAAAAGCAAGCGATCGTATGTGTGTGGCGCTTATTCAATCGGGTCGTTTGCCGATTGGTTAAATTTAATGCGTGTACGATTGACCTTATATTTCACAAACGGATCGGTGAAACGAAAAATGGTTATTACACACCCGCAATATTTTTGAACGACCTATCCAACGACACACTACTCTATGAAGTAGACAAAAAAAAAATTGACCCCAATTTACGTGTAGGTGTTACCACTTTGTTGGCGTTATTCTTAGGTATGTACAACAAACGTCAAATAACAGCTTTCTGGTACTAATAGTCTATGAGCTAAGCCGCAAACATACAGTTTCATGTTTATTACAGAACCCTACAAACGATAAAGTTTGATAAATACAATGACGTAACAGTCAACTTTCTGCGTAGGCCGTAATTAACGCCAAAGAAGCCCGAGGTCATCTACTGGTTCTCTATAAATAAAAAAAACCGATCATCCTAAAACAAAATTCATGATTAGGTTACTAAAGAAAATGGTTCAGGTTCAAAAATTAACATGGAACCGTTTCAAACCAAAAGCTTCTAAACAATTTAAGATAATAGAAATAACTTACCAGAACTTGGCCTGTCACTGTATCTTGTGCAGTACACCCACGCAGGCCATAAGGTAGCGTTCCCTTGAGAGGACTGGCTATTCGTTTCTGTACTGCCACACGTCGAAGGTGCCCCACTAGATGTCGAAGAAACTATAGAGCTAGCTGAATCTGGCCTTTTTTGAGTTTCAACAATCTTTGGTATCTCTTTTTCCTTTTGAATCTTTTCTCCGATCTGTGAGACAGTTTGACGTAATCCACCAAGCGGTGGCAATCGATTAAAGTCATTCGTTTCTTTAGTTTTCAAATAATCGAAACTGTATTTCTGGTAATCGGTCTGCGGTTTTGACAAGTCGTACGGCTTGTACAGAATACTATGATTCGGACCAACCGGTTTTGGTCCTTCGATTTTATTAGTTTTTCTTAACGCATTCAATCCAAATTCAGGATGTAGTATATTACAGATAGAAAAATTTATAGGTGCCGACGGCTGTTGACGCTGATTTCTAAACTTTTCTGGATCGAATCTTTGGACTTCTGGACCTATCACTGGTTTCACATCGGGCGTCTCAGGTCTGTAATAATTTTGGTAATTTTCTATTGCATTTTGATTCTCCATCGGACTGGGTGGTGGTGAATTTGGTTGAACTTTCACTATTGTCACATTAGGCGAAGTTCTTTCATACCTTTGTTCTATAGTTGTACAAGTGTATTGACTTTGTGGGCAGTAATTTGTTGTATTTTCAGCATGTGGTGCCGGTACTCTACCCGAGACAGGTCCGGGGCTATTAGCTTGGTTGGGGCTACAACGGTCTTCAAAGGCCATCTTCTTTATTCCACCTGTCAAAACACGACGACTATTGTTTAACTAGACGACCACCCGTGGAGCTTGTATCAATGCTTCGAGAAGTCTTAATCAGCCGTATCGGTGTGTCATTCAGCGTTTTGTTCAGTAAAACACCGCGCACAATAGTTTTGCCCAACAAATTATACAATCTGTACACCATTGAAATTCATTTAAACAAACTTACTAACGTCCGCGACGACTATAATTTGAATGTCAGACACAGTTTACACACGTTTATAATAATTCATTAATATTTATCGACTTCTTTCGATTCAAGACAAAGTCATTAGCATGATTTCTTAATTTGAAACGTAACGTCATCGAAACTGTGACATCTGCATTTCGTATTCTTCATGTATTGGAACGCACTATCTTTGTTTTTATTTATTATTTTTTAAGGCAAAGGACGCGTGATGGACAGCAGTACCCGTCACATTGAAATGTCAATTTAAGTTTGACGCTGAACCAACAACTGCGCTCGCGGCGACGGCGGCCGAACGACTGTGCTCCACACAGCCTACAGGGACACGCCCCTGAACAAACAAGATTTTTCCCTTCCCCGTCCGTTTTGTAGGCGTAAACCGTCCGCGCTTTTCATTGCCCAACAACGTTGTGAAAGGTAATCCATCTCGTTCTGGCACTATGATTGCCTTTTTGTTAAAAAGAGACAGTTGCACGACAATTGATTTAACCTGATTGTGTATTTAGTGGGCCTGGTAGAGATTTGTAATTCAGTTGTAAATTGCTGCTATGGCTCTTTTGCGGGCTCGTAATGTATCAATAATACTGCGGGTTGCTTTTGAACGCTCATGGTACGGAATTTCAATTAAACTTTGACAGAATTATTATATTGATAGACAGTACGCCATCTTGATGAATTATTGAACATTGTGTGCTTAAAAACCTGTATTTTTACAGATTATCACATAATGGCAAATAATAAAGCTGTGGATTTTGTAATGATTTAATAGACTCATCAGTCTAATTTTTGATTTTTACGGCTCTTGTTATTTAATGTGCGTTTAATTAAAATAAGACATTTTCTTTTTATTTTGTTAAGACTCCATAGAATAGAAACGATTAGGTATTGAGGTGTGTTTTTCGATACTTTTAAGCAACGTTATAAGAAATATATTTTTCGGTCGTTGTCATAGGTACCTACCCATCTACATAAGAGGTGATTGTAAAAACGTAAATAGGTAGGTAAGTGTACCGATACCTGCCTCATTTAAGTTAATCTTAATTAAATATTTAAAATATTATCACCCTCCCTATAGAGTTCCGTTTTACACTTTGGGTACGGAACCCTAAAAACGTACACAAACACATTTTCTGTTCATTTATCCATGCTTTTTATTATACATTACATTACCTATTTAAGCTATACGGCTAAATGGCTAGGTTGCAGCGGACGGGAGCGAATTCCTATTAATTTTACCTTTATGTACGAGATCTAACTGCTAATTGAAACCAGGCGAATTCGGGAGATCTTTTGTATTTTTATTTTCATTGAGACATTTATTAAACAAAGACAACTTACCTCTTGATATCCTTGGTGTCCGTTGTGCTCTTTACTGAACCTTCTTCTGAATAGGTTTACAATTGCTTTTGGTATATACTAGTTATTTATGCTATAAGAGCTTCTATCAGTTATTGACACTGGAGTGTCTGACGTTGACTCTATACTGGCTCCACAGAGCCATTCTATGATACCTTGGGCTTCCTGGTATAAAAGATAGGAATCGGCCCTACAAATTCATCAGACTTTCCGGGTTTATATTTAACACTTGAATGTCTTCTTCTGGAAAAAATCCTGGCGTTCTGATTGTTCTTATTTAAAAACTATCTGACACCGTCTCTTACCGCTCCGTAATATCACTATAAAGTATTTACTTTGATAACCTAACCTTCCTTTTAACCTAATGAGAGGTCGTAACCTCTACAGTACCTATACCTATAGGTAGGATTGTTGTTATTAAATCTTACATATTGATTAGAAAACTCCCTTAAGTAATAATGTCCTTAGTTTATTTTTGCTTAGGTATTCTTATTGATCCCTGAATTTCACTTTTGTAAGTACCTACCTGCTGTCTGACGGCTATTTGGTTCAAGCAACATTTTTAAATTTTACAAGAAAACTATTGGAAATTTTGCTTTACTTTTAACATATCTTTCTGTTTAGTAAAAATTTGCAAAAAAAAAAGATCAAATTTTCCACCAAGCAAATACGTAAAATTTGAAATGCGCTAAATAGTTAGGCACATAACCTTATGTCTTCCGAGGTGTCGCTTAAATCATTTAGCTTCAATCGCAGTCGTAATTTTGTAGATATAAAATTAATATTTAAACTGACTTGGGTAGGGTAGGTACCTACCTACTTCCTAAAGTTCGTGAACCTCTAAGTCAAAGTCAATTTTTTTTTATTCAAATTAGGTTTTTGCAAACAATTTTGAATCTCTAAAGTTATGAAATACTATTTCCTTTAGTTTTCATTACTAAAGCTGTGATTTATGGAGTAATGAGACGGGACTAGGCTTGTCAAGCTTAGGGCACGGATTTGCAGAATTTTACAATCAAAAAGCGGATGTGAGAAAAAATCGGAACTCAACTATTAAAGTATCAAGGCGAGACGAGACATACAATTTAGGTTTAACATTTTAAATAGTACAATCGAGCTTCTCCCATCGCTGTAGGATTCCTATACGAAAACTATTCAATGAGCCGGAATTGGTCCCCGTTGCTCCGTCGCGGCTTGAAATAATATAGTTTCCTGCCGTACCACACGCGGAAATATCTATTTCAGTGGATCTCTATATAACTATACAGAGTATACTATGTCAGAAGACTGTACGGCTTCTAAAAGGGTTGCGAAACAGTAAACAGAAATAATACCTTACAGTTCGGTTACCATAAAATGGGACAATTAGCATCCCGCACACATCTGCAGGACACATCCTCTAACTAAGGCCTTAAAAACGGGAGCCTCCCTAGATGGGACGTACTCTTACTTAACTCAATTACTTATTCTGTGCCTATAAGTACTTACCAAGTACTTACATAATTACAAAATTATAAATATTAGTAAAGTTAAATATTGAATTATACCTATAATCACAAAAAGAACCATCTCTGATCTGAACTGACACAGACTTACGTTAAATTGCACAGATGTCAGTTCAACCAACTGTTATAGAAAAACACATTTGTTGCAGCGACCCCCCCACAATGTTATCTGTTACTGTAGTGATGTAATGTAAAAAATATTATCAAAATAGGTCCAATCGTTTTTGCGTAAAATTAACAGACAAATATACACACACACACTCACACAAACCCTTGAACGCATAATCGTACACCGTCTTTGCAAAAAAAATTACTATAGGTAGGTACCTAGTAAAACACCTCCGTTTTGTTTAAAATGGCGTCGCAGCTAACGAGTTAACAAACTTTCCCGTCTAAATATCTGTCAAACATCAATCCACGCGCCAAAAAAAAGCTATTGTTGTATCTGTCGAATACTGTCGATGTACTTGATTGTTTGTTTTTTTAACTGGGTACTTCATTGCTTGTTTGTTTTGTAAGAACCGAACGTTTTGATGAGACGTGATGTTATTTCGATGTTAAGAGTTCGTTGATCGAAATTTAAATATAAGCAATTTTAGAGCACCAAATACTTACCTATATTTTACTCAACTACGCTAAAGACAAAAAAAGAGGTTAAGTAGGTACATACTTAATTCAACTTTAATGTAATAAGCTGTAGAATAATTATTGAGGTATTGACATATCGTGTCATGTACTGAATAATCACTATATCTACATATACAAATAGAAAATTAATTTTGAGTAAAGCAAATTAATTGAAGGGTCCAAGTTTGGCACACCGAGACTTGCTTTTTTACACAATGGCCTGTCATTCCATCAGGGATCCGAATTTAACCCCAGTGTTACTGTTCTAAACTAGCCCGTTCGGAATTTACCCCGGGTGACAACACTATAGCCGTTCGGCTCTCTAGTGTTGCGCCACCCGTAACCACCATCAACAGCGCTGCATACTGTTCTGACGTCATAAATCTCAAATGACGTTAGGTTGTATGAAATGACAGTTTATACATAACACCTGCGGCTCGATTCCGTAAAATGACAGCTAACAATTCTCGTTTGAAATCCATAGAAATAAGATATACATTGCGCATTTAAATGACGTATGAAATTCATCGATTGTCGCGAAACCGCAATGTATATCTTATTTCTTTCAAAAAAGGTTAGCAATCTTTTACGGAATCGACCCGCAGTTATCGTTTGGATATATAGGTAAATGTGTATCTAATACACCGCGACGGAACCCGAAGGTTTCGAACGCAAGCCAATCTCCCACGTTGACTGTTAGAAGTAATACAATATTTTTGTATTGCAGAGAAATATGTCGTGATGCAAAGAACTATTATTTAATTGTTCAAGTTTAATAAAACCGCTATAGATTCATGACTCCTCATGAGAAATCTATTGGAACTTTACGGATGATTCTACCTACTGGTCATTCCTAGAGCGCAGAAAGAAACACGAATTTTCCCACCTAACAAGAAAGTTGCTGTTGTTACTGGCTGCGTTGCAAGTATAAACTGCAACTGTCGAAAGAGTTTTACCTGTTTTAACTGCTTGTATTTTGACCAATCCCCCTCGAAGACATTCACATTTACCAACTCCATTGCGTGTTGCGCGTTCTATTCTAGTTTGTTTATGGAAAAAATATAGGGAAAGTGCCATCAACTTTTCTGCCCCTCTAACCTTGGGTGTTTGGTCGCTAGTATCATTGTAAGTTCACACCATTTCAATATGGGGACTGTTTTAATTATAGTTTTAATTTTTGAACACCGGGTCAGAAAAAGATGTTGCACTATACGTACCTAGTCGGTAAGAACATAGCTCTTCGGTTTCGTTTCATAAACGTTCGTATATCAAAGTGACTGTGAGTGCATGAGTACTTACATATTAGTAATTTTATGTTCTTTCCTTTAAACTTATGAAAAAAGTTATTTTTAACTTTTTAGTTTAAGTTTGTCAAGATTTCTTTGAGTTAAGTCGGTTTTTATTTTTTTTTACGGAAAAAAATCTATTTCTAATTATATCGAGGTAAAGTTTGCAAGTTTGGATGATGGAGGTAATAACCGAAACAACTCGTCTAATTTCATCAATTCTTTAAACCATATTTAGAATGAACGTTCAGAGTGGCTATATTTAGTGGACATAGGTTGTATTTTGTTTTGTATAACTTTCTGTAAGGTTAAAGGAGGCCGGAAAAAAAACTTTCTCTCTCGTTCTTTTTAGTCGCAATAATATCCATTGTCTTCAATGAGGCTGAGGGCCCTTTATAACCACGTGAGCCTAGGATACCTCCGGGTGGATACCTACAACAAGCTTTCATCAGACCCTGGTTATCGTTTAAGACCAGAGTACTTGTCACGACACATCACACAAGCCAAAACTCGATAGTCATTCGCTCGAACTCGAAAGGGACCGTTTCGTTATAGAGGTCCTATTGCGACCTTCCAGCTCCATCATCAGACCAGCTCTATGACATAATTATATAGCATTGTCATCCGATCTACGTGTCTATGCAAAATTTTAACTCAATCGAACCAGGAACAAGGGAAATTTAACTAACAAGATTTGTTTGTAATTATATTACCCTATGTAAAGCTTTAACGATTTGGGCAGATATTGTGTCAAGGATTTAATTTAATCTAGAAAGTGTGCTAATGAAATATATAATGTTACCTATGTTGTTGACAGTTGCCACCACTCACCACAATCGAACTTTAACAAAGTGCCTGTGAATATTTGTTACGCAATGTATTGTAAAAAAAAAATAAGATTTCTGCTCAATTATATATTACCAGCTAAGAAATAAACAAATGATAATGTAGAAATTACAAAATAACTGGACTGCAGTGGGATCTCCTCAAAGTCTACGTCTCGTTGGAGCTTGCCTCCTCTGTGAGTTCCTGATAAATATTGCTGATGTGGTCTCCGAAACAGTGCACGTCCTAGGTGCACTGTTTTATTCTGAGTCATTATTTTTATATTTATTAATCTATACTAGCTTTTGCGGCTATTTGATTACTGGCGTGAGATTACAATAATATGAAGTTTGTTATGGCAAGCTAATAGCTGTATAGCTATAGAAATTTAGTCATATAGTTATACCTGCGGGAACCTTATATATTTCCTGAATAAAATGTAGTCCATGTGTTCCAGAATATAAGCTATCTCGATTTCAAATTTCAGCCTAGTTGGTTAAGTTATAGTGTGAAGGCGTAACAAAGATTCTTAGTTACTTAGCAGTGAGTTACTTACCTTTGCATTTAGCAGCCAGTACAACAAAATCTAAACTTAATAATTTAGTTTAAAATACTTATATCCTATCCTATGGCAATAAATAAAGGTCGGGGCTGGGGGAAAACTACCATAATTTATTGATAACGGCATATTTTACTAAAAGGAAATATTCTTTTATTTTATAAACAGAATTTAACGATTTTTGGGTAAATTATCTGTTACAGCAGGCAATCGAACCTGTAATATAAAAAAACCGGCCAAGTTCGAGTCTCGCTTGCGCACCGAGGGTTATCCGTACAAACTTACTATATGTAGATAGTTCTTCCGCATTACGAGATCAAGACATATAGGTTTATGATCAGTTTTTGGATATTTTTCTATATTTGTGATGTAACAAAACATCTTGCTTTTTGCCTAATTTCATAATTCTAGGTCAACGTGAAGTACCCCATAGGTTTTGATTTATTTGTGTCACAATATGCGAAAAAAATTACCATATTTTGGACATAAAATTTTTTATGGCTTTGACTTAGAATTTGATTTTTTACAGCTTCAAGGGACCATAGACCTTAGTTTTTGATATTAATTTCTACTTGATACCTACACAAGTTCCTGAGAAAAATGGTCTTGACATACAGAGAAACAGACAGACGGACAACAAACTGATCCTACAGTGGTTAATATTTTACTTTTAATGTACGGAACCTTAAAAACCCTGTTTTTATTTTATTGCAGAGTAATGGTAAATCTGAATCATGGAAGTCAATTTCTCTAAGTATCTCTTTAAAAGCCGGTCAAAGGCGTGTTGTACGCATTAAGTTTTGTTTCCGTAGAATGGGGCATTATTGCAAATATCTGAAAAATTATGAAGCGCTTTTGTGAAACTAGTTTTAGTAGAAGTATTTATACAGACAAATGATCGTTATTTTTATAATATGCGACTTAAAATTTAGAGGGTTAGGGAGGAGACAAATTTAGAGGGTTAGAGAGGAGACAAATTTAGAGGGTTAGAGAGGAGACAAATTTAGAGGGTTAGGGAGGAGACAAATTTAGAGGGTTAGAGAGGAGACAAATTTAGAGGGTTAGGGAGGAGACAAATTTAGAGGGTTAGAGAGGAGACAAATTTTTCAACTTTCAAAGCTAACTCACAAAATAAACATTTTAGAACATTTTATTTAGTCACCTTAATTGCATTTTTGTTGTCCATCGTCACAAAATGAAGGGCCTTTTATATTTTATATTTAACAAGCTCTTTATATTTCTGGCTCAAACAGGTAATTTATCCAAAAATCTTTGAATGCAATTTTTCTGAATACAGATAATAAATTATCGTATATTTATTCGAATACCTTAATTATTTTTATACAGCTCGAGGGTCCCCACGAACATTTCTGAAGTAATCTTGAAAATCTATAGTTTTGAAATCTGAGTCTATAATCAATTAAATCTGAAACTTCAAAAAACGCAGAAGCAATTTTTGATCAAAACATAGAAAACACAGAAGGTAAACCTCACCTTAACTTACGTTTCAAATCTGTTTCAAGATTCGTGATAATTACTATGATTGTTTGTACTAGTGCTTCGCTTTCCAATACACACACGCACGTAGGTGTAAAGCGCAATACACACACGCACGTAGGTGTAAAGCGGGGCACACACGGCGGAAGAGCTATTTCTGTGCCGACGTGTGTGGTCCACTGTTGTGGCAACACGCTTTATGAGCTGACGCTATGCTGTTAAGGGTAAATCTCACGGTAGTTGATTTACTCTATTCTAATAAAAAAATTATATTCCAGTCTCTACTACTAACTCGCTGAAATCTTCTCCGTAATAAGCAGAGGCGATGTTAAAATAAAATGTAAAAGAATGCCCAAAAACTTTTAAATTCTCATATGTAAATCAATCATTCAATTCATTAAATTTAAAAAACACCGCTAACCTCTGAAGCCACTCTGTTGCACTAGTTTAAACTATAATATAAGTAATTGCACCCCAACTAGCTTTGATATTTATTAAATGTATTGAGTGCGGTATATTTCCTGATCTCACGAAGTCCAGTAAAGTTATACAAAAATTTGAATCAATATTACTGACCTGTCTATTTTTAGACCAAGTTTTATACTACCTGTTTTCAGTATTTTTTGAAAGAATTTGATCTTAAATCAATTGAATATCCACTTCAGTTTACTTCTAACTTGTTAACAGTTTGGATTCACCAGAGGTCTCTTAACAACCGATGCTAGTGTACACTTATTCAGCACAAATTTGATGCTTGGGAAAGACTTGGGAAGGATTGTTTGGAGGATGTTTTCTGTGATCTATCTAAGGTAGGTAGGTAGTCAGTAAAACTCAACATGAAACTCTGATCAGGAAATTCACTATGGTATTATAAGCACTGCACTTAAACTAAGTAGCTCGTATCTAGACAACAAAATTCAGACTGTTGACATAAATGGGAAGCGCTCTCCTGGATCAAACATCAAAATTGGTGTTCTACAGGGTTCCATTCTTTAGCCATCCCTATGTCTTATATAGATTAATCAGCTGCCTATGGTTGTTAAATATAGTCATTAGATAGTGCTCTTGGCACCTCACTTTTATTTAAACTCAAAAGACGCAAAACATTATTTATATTTAATAATGTTATAACTTTCTGACTAAATTTGTCCACTAGTACAACATAAATAATTTAGTCCTTAATAGCAAAAAGAAACAAATGTATCGGTAAAAATGTTAACACCAAATGTCGTTCAGGTAAGAACCAGTGTACTTATAATCGGGGATGGTTAGATATTGTAAGATACAAGCTTCAGTTGGGCCCATATATAGCTATAAGCCTATTCGCCAATCTATAAATTGCATTAAGCATTATAAAAGATGTATAAACGCTTATATAAGTTATTTAAAGCCTTCTAATACAGACTTGGCTGTATACGAGGTCTGTTATTGACCCCTTAAACAGCTTAATTGTGCTACTTGGGTAATGTAGGGAAATTTCAAATTTCAACTTGTGTCGTTTTAAAATGTTTAGATAGACATAATTATTTCATAAGTATGTTTGCTAAAAGGCAATTTTTATGGAGATATGTATGACTCAAATTATATCAATTAATAAATAAAATAAAATAAATCAGTCTATATAGTTTTCGAGATAGATCCCGCAACAGAAATGGTCTTAAAGTGATAACGTTGATGGCCCTACTTCTTTAATTTAATTCTATAAATCAAAATAATAATAAAAACAATACTTAAAAACTAAACACCGCCTTTATTTATGCCAAAATTTAATTAATTTTATGGTATCCGACTTTAAGGAGAAGTAGGTTATTACTTAGCTCAAGGTTCCATGAAATTTTTAGGGATCCGTACCTCGAAAAGAAAAAAGGAACCCTTATAAGATCACTTTGTCCGTTTATTAGTTTTACTCAAGAACGCGTGGAGGTATCAAATTGAAATTAATATGAAATACAAAAATCGACGGTCAATTAAAGTTGTAAAAAAAATCAATTTTCTAAGTCAATGCCATAAAAAAAATGCCCAAAATACGGTAATATTTGTCGCATATTGTGACACGAATAAATCAAAACCTATAGAGAACTTCCCGTTGACATATAGAAAAAAAACTGATATTAAGGCATAACGCTGTAAGACTTGGTCTCATGATCAAACAGATCTACGTTGTAGAATAATGAGGAAGAACTATCTACATATAATGAGTTTGTACGGAACCCTCGGTGCGCGAGCCAGACTCGCACTTGGCCGGTGTTTTAAAAAACGGCGAAATTTTTTACTTATTTTTAATTTTTATATTGTATTCGAATATAATTCTAATAAGTATATAGTTTCTTTTTGGGACGGGATTTACGTAGCAGGTGAATATTATTTCGCCAAAATGCTGAGGTTGGTAATCGATAGGTACCATCTGTTATTTACTCCTTCAGGTATAAGATGCATAATGTTTTATACATACTATCGTAAAAATATGGCTTCCCCTTAACTGCAACCGTGGCAAGCACGGCCTCAATCACAAATATTTCAGTACTGTACCGAGTATAGTTACCGTTTTTCTTTAGCCCATTGCACTTAGAGCACTCCTTATACCCGACTGCGGTCGAGCTAATTGACTAGTATGAAAGGTATTTTTTAACCCACTAAGGTTGCAAACAGGCATACGGCCTGCCTGATTCCAAGCGGTCAATGTAGCCTATGGACGCTTGTAACATTAGGGGCATTACTTGCCTTTTAACCCTTTTCAAATTCGAAACACTCGTAACGAAGAATCCCATAGCAGTCCTTAGGGAAATCCCCATCTAAGAACAGAGACATACCACAATCTAAGTATTCGCGGGATCTAGGAAGTTATGTTTGTATTTATGTTTCCGTGTGCTTCCATATCTCTTAAATTAGTCAATGTATTTAAACAAATAAAGTGTAAAGCAAATGAGGTTATTAAAAATCAATATAGAAAGGTAGTTAGCAGAGCAAAGGCCTAGAAGACAATGAGAGATAGGTAGACGGGCAGACGCTGGACGACCATACGTAATATACCTATAGATAAAGACCATGGCACGCAAAGACTGGAGCAAAATAGCTAAAGACATTTAGAGAGGTATGGAGAAGTCCTTTACGTAAGGCGTAGGTCCCTCTATTCTCATCAAAATTTTAAAGTAGTATTTTAGTCAAAATTAAAATTCAAATACTATAAATAGATTGTGTATTTTAGAATGGTCTGTTATTGTAAGTAAACAAGATATACGTAGAAATATATTTTCAGACACGCTTTCAGCAGACCCTGGTACTACTTGTCAAGGCAAATCAAACAATCCAAACTCGATGGAGTAGCGTCGTTAAGTTACAAAGGTCCTATGGCCATCTTCCGGCTCCATCATCAGACCAGCTCTATCACATTATATTGCATTGTCATATGATTTACGTATGGGCTAAATTTAACTTACAAAATTTGATTACAGGTACCATATAGGTAATACTAGGTAAATAAAAGCTTGTAAAATGACAGGTTGTTCTATAAATATTAACTAGTCTTCGCATTTTAAAATAATAAGCGAAAGTAAGCTAGTCTTGTACCATGGTTGTAGGTACCTGAAAACTGATACAAATAAATTTGTAAATTTTTTTGTAATGTAAAATAAATTCTTTAACAAAGTCTTTATAACACTATTTATCACATTTTTTTTCCTTGACCGGTGTACTACTTACTACAGTAAGCTGGACTGTGCTCGCTACATTAAGCAGGCTCTCTATCAACTAAGATTCCATGTCTAATAAGAAAGAAAATAATATGATTTTATAAAAATTATGAAAATGTATGACAACATAGAGGGGAGTTGTACCCGCACTGGGCCCTTACTTACAACCAATTTTATTTTCCTAACTCCTTCCTATCCTATGCAAAAGTCAGCCGCGTTTTTTTGTTTTAACCGAGTTCTTTTAGTGTATCTAGATTGATACGCTTGTTGCGACGTAGATGTACACGTACATACAACACTTAGGCTATACTTAGGTATAGTGTCAGATCATTACATTATAAGGCATTTTTGGTGATATTTGCAATAAAAGCAATACAATACAATTTAGTTAGGCTCATTTGGGCCAGCTCAGCGAGCATTGGAGCCAACTCCACAAGATATCACTTGGTGCGTCGCGTGTTAGCCTCTCATAAGTTAGAGGGACTTAGAAGGATAAATTACGTATGTAATACTATTTTATCCCGGTCGAGGGTTCCTTAATTATTTTGGGGGGCATCTCTCCTCGCGTCGTAACGGAGAATGCAATTGAGTTGTTGTTTGGCACTGAGATAGATGTAGTGACAGAGTCGAATACCGCGACCGACAAACTAAGTAGGTATTCAGCCACGTGACAACTTAGTAACAGGGGTAGCGCTCCGTATGGACGACCTTACGAAACCACGAACTTTTGACGGTACTAAATCAAATGGACCGGTAGTTAAAACTTGACATTGATAGCTGATGTACACTGGAGAAACAGAAAATACTTTTAATCACAGTAAATCAATGAGTAAGAATCCTACGGCGATGACATGTTAAGGTTTCCGCTGCCTTTAAGCAACTAAACGGCCAGGATAAGCTGAACTGTCCTTACAAACGTAAGTAACGACCAGTAACAAACACCTGATGGTAAAGGGTCACCGTAGCCTATGGACGCTTGCAACACTAGGGGTATCATTGGCGCGTACGGTTGCCGACCCTCCAAAAATAGAGAAAAACTTGGCAGGGAGCTCATTCCACAACCCAAGCGTTCGCGGGAGGAGGTTTCTCTGGAACCGCACTGCTTTTTATTTTGACTCTGAAGGAGCCTCAGCCCATACAGCGCCCAACGCTCAAGCCTCGGCTTGGGTTGTCGCTCTCGGGGGCGTCCCTTCGACCGGTGTGAGTCTCGCACCCGAAGGTGAGTCAGCGCCAAGAGGGGAGTTCCCCGTTACGAGATTGCGGTTGCGATTGAGTGGGGGCGACAAGCGCCCCAGCACTCTTTGATACCTCGTGTATCCTTGCGGGCGCCAACAAACCTGGGGACGTCGTGTTAGGGGGAGGTCTTAGAGACTAAACTCGCTATCCGGACAGCGAGATCGTCATCTGGGGCCGTTAGTACATGCTGAGTCCGCCTAACGATAGCTTTACGACCGTGCTGAGACCAGTCGGGGGGATGAACCGCACTGAACGCAACCATTTCGGTGAGAATTGAGAGAATGAATTCCCTGCTGATGGCGAGCGATGCGATGGTAGAAAGTAGCCGTGGGCACAATTTTGAATAATTCTTCAGAACACATCCCATTGTACCTACAAGGAGTAGAACACACACAGGGAGGCACGGTCTCTCCTCAGACTTAAGGGCTCAGTACGGCAAGTGAGTTTGGGATCGTCGAAAATTCTCACAGCCCCACATTGAACCGAGTCAAAAGGGCCAAGCTGGTATCCGGGTGCACCCCGTTCAGAGGTGACAGTAGTACCCCTCATGGGGGCGAACTTGCGACTTGTAAAGCAGCAACCTTTGCCCCGACGTGAAGTACTACTTCGCTCTATAGTCGGCATTTACATTATAAATAAAATATAATTAGATAAAAAAGGGAAAAAAAAACTGGAATAATATTTTAAACTTAGAGAATAAATTAAATCTAAAAAAAATACAAATCTAAAACAGGTAATCAAATTGCTATTATTGTAACCTATTTTTAACGCTCCGGTCTAAAGACTTATTAGCACTCATAAAAATGAGCTACAAAAATTAGTTCCCTAATAACTGACACTGTGGTCCTGTGGTTGCATTATTGACTACTGAAGAGAGGATTTATAGAGCTACAGGATCTGCCAAAATAAAACCTTTACAGAAAATGCTATTAGCAAAACTATGGTAGTAACTTAAATTTTAGAGTCTATAAAACTTAATTTTTTTTGTTGTCGTTACCTTTTGAAAAAATTAAAGAGCAGATTTGGGTAGTTACCTTGTAGGTATGCAAGTTTCATTTATGCGTATTAATGTCTTATTCATTATCAGAAAATAATAGTCGTACATTTTTTAAACTAAAGAGGTACCATACCATATTCACCCAAATTTAATTCACCTTGAAAACACTGTATTTTCTTTCTGATAAACCTTAACTTAAATAAGTATTAGACGTTCGGTTAATATTTTTAATAATGTTTGCATTTTTTTTGCCATGGATGATATTGCGCGATGACGTGATGACGCGGCGGGAATTTTCCGGTAAAATCAGGTAATTCTCTTATCCAATGCGGGCAAAAAGGGTTAGGCAACACTGATTGTTTAAATTTACTGAAAAAAAAAGTTTTTAGTGTATTTATTAAATTTTTGATAAGAATATAAAATTTGTTCAGTTAACCGTCTAGAGTTATACATATGGATATGGTGTATTTTTTGTTTAAAACTCACAATAATTAGATATCGTTGTTTAAAATATTTTATTTTATGTTTTTAAGGTGAAAATCAACATTTGAATGTATTATTTTATTGTTTATAAACCAATTAACGTACAGTGCTATTTCAGAGAAGGCTTCAAAGAAATTTCCTACCGCGAACGCTTGGCTTATAGAAAAACTGGAATGTTCCAGCTCCCTGCCAAGGTTTTCTCTGAGTATTTAGTACGGGGTTCTTCAAGAAAGCAGTTATTAGATTTTTTAAGGGTCAATAACGTGCGAGTGATACCCCTGGTGTTGCAAACGTCAATAGGCTACGGTGACCGCTTACCATCAGTGCGGACCGCAAGTTTGTTTTGGTATATGTTCTGGTTAACGTCTTGAATTAAGACTCATCTTTAAACGTATGTATAACTTATATCAGTTATTGTAATAAATAAAAAGCAATCAACGAATAAGCACCAACATAAACACAAAACAATTCCTAAGAGCTCTTTTAAAACTCTGAGTGATGTTTTTTTCGTGAGTCCCGTTTAGTGAAATCGCCAATTATTCTCCTTGCGATACCTAATTTTAATATATTTAAGAACATAAACTCAAATCATTTCTATAAAAAATATAATAATTACTTACTACCTACCTACACTATTACAAATTCTGAAATTAACTTTCAAAAATAATATTAACTTAAAATTTATGAACGCATTAAATTAGAATACAATCGAGGTTTGCTTTTTAGATGGCAGGTGTCAGTTTTCCCGCGCGGGCGTGGTCACATTTTCAATTTACGTTCGCTCACTGGGTTTCAGTAAACAGAAAGAAAATGGATTGTGGGTTTATGTAGGCGATCATTAATCGAAAAGTCGTAACTCTATTTCGGATGCGTCCCATTACGCGCCTTTTGCTTTTATGTCTGGTATCATTACGAATTATACCGCCAGCGTATTGTTCTTTTACTACTGCTACCAACACCGTATTTCCCGCGCTTTTTCAACATAAAATCAGGTTTGTGTCTATGGTTACAAAGTTTATTATTTAAATGGCTTTCCAAAAGTTGTTACTTTTTATTCTAGCCAGTGCAGTTTTGCGTGCGGCATTCAGAAAATATATTTGTAGGCTTGTTAGAAACATCTATTGAATTCTTTAATGGTCGTACCTACCTACATCCTAATGACGGTTTCTTTGTGCACAGCAAAGTATCTAGATCAATTATCTACTTGGGTAAATAGCATAGGTGTTTATTTATTGCTAGGCAGCATTGTGAAATTTAAAAGGAATTATAATTAATTGTTAAGAGAAATTAAAATCGGCCAAGTGCGAGTTGGACTCGTGCACGAAGGGTTCCGTACCATTATCTATAAAAACGGCAAAAAAATCACGTTTTTTGTATTAGAGCCCCCATTAAATATTAGTTTTATATTAATTTAGTTATTTATTTTTAAAATGACTATATAAATAAATATTCTGTGAATATTTTAGGCGTCTACCTGTTGCCGTTATCAATATCGAGCAAAATCGAGAAATTAAATCAGGTTTGTTGTGTGGGAGACTCCTTAAATTTTTATTTTATTCTGTTTTTTAGTATTTGTTAATATAGCGGCAATATAAATACATCTTCTGTGAAAATTTCAACTGTCTAACTCTCACGGTTCATGAGATACAGCCTAGTGACAGACGGACGGACGGACAGTATCAGTAATAGGGCTCCGCTAATTACCCTTTGGGTACGGAACCCTAAAAATTACAGTTTTAAGCGAGCTTAAACGACAATGCACTCACAATTCTCTCACTCAGGCGCACACAATCTGTGGTTATTTTTAAAAACCAAATTAAACAACATTATCTTTTAATCTCTAACTCACTGTGTTAAACTCACAGGGTTAAAATTGTCTTATTTTGTGTTTGTTATTTTGTTTCAAATGTCTAGTATATGTATGTAAATGTATGTTTATTTATATTTTGTTTATTGATTTATTATATTTATGTTTTATAATTATTTATTATGTATATTATATATTGTGTGTATGTTTATTCTAAATAAACATATCTCTCATATAAATCTTAAATAACCATAAAGCCAAAAAATACTGTAATAGAATTTTTATATCTTGTGTGATATAACTATAATTAATTATTTTCCACTTTTAGCTTAAGCTAGCTTTAAGCTGTTCGCATATCTATAATATATTTTTGCCACAGAAAAATCAGCTCATATATTTCAGCTTAACGCCCAAGAAGCAAATGCATATGCGCGTAGGGGGCCCTCTTAAAAGATTTTTGAAAATGTTGCAAGTATTTTGCAAAAATAGGCTTTACGTTTTGATTTTTATGAAATATCTTATTTAGTTGCAAATATTTGCAAATAAACATTTTTATTGAAATTCGTTAGGTACGTATTTTATATCAAAACTTGTTTAGTACTTACTTTTACTCTATCGATCATATCAACTCTTTCTAGAAAAAAAAATTACGAACTTAAATTATTGGCCTCACTTAAATTTACCAAGCAATTGACTGATATAAATTTATTAAGAAATTCGTTCATTTAAAAGTTTAACTAATTATAATATTTGATCCAGTTTAGTACCTATATTATACCTATCAAAAGTTAGCAAATGGATTTTCTGAATTTCTTTCCTAGCAAATGTAATATGTCAAAGGTATCTATACCCAAGCCTAAATACACACCTCCACCAGAAAATAGATTAAGAAAAATGTTCAGGAGATTATAAAATATGATTCCGTAATATTAGGGTTCCGTGTAGGGCGACCATATTGTGGTTTAGTTTTTGGATTTTCATTTTTTTCCTACGAATAAAATATTAGGAATTATTGTTCTGAATCGAGAAACTGAAAACCTTAATCGTTATTACAAGTTTTTATCTAGTTTCCACTCGTCGCGTTTTCTCTAAATAAATCTTCTAAGTTAAATTTAACACACTTCCCGGTGTTCGGTTATGGTGAAATTTTGCATAAACACATAAATTGGATGACAATGCAATATAATGATGACATAGAGCTGTTCTGATGATGGGACCGGAAGCTGTCCATAGGACCTTTGTAACGAAATGACGCTACCCCATCGAGTTTGGGTTTGTTTGATTTGTCGTGACAAGTGCTCTAGTTTTAAACGATAACCAGGGTCTGATGAAAGATTCTTTCTTTCTTGTTAATACATAACTACAAAAGTCTTTGTTATTGCATCGAATTCACCTTATTTTTGACTCAGAAATAGTTACAGGGATTGCAGATTGCTTCTTATCTCAATAAATCAATAGGTAGGAAGCCCTCAGCTCGGATCGAAATGAAAAAGTTAGTGTTTAGTACTATCATATGTGTTAGACTTTAATAGACGAATGATATTAAAGCTTTCATCTCGCTTTAAGTCGTGTTTTAGGGCTACAGTCTAGCAGTGCACGATATACACCGTGTAAGGGACATCGTGACAAAAACTTTGGCAAAAAGTAGCATTTTCAGTTTATAAAAAAATTACAAAAAAGATTAAATTATAGTTTTTGTCATTTTTGTATCGTGTGAAAGCACGCAATGTATTGCAAACGTTTCTACTTCACCACGTCATAGTAGGTAGGTATAAAAACATAACGTGCGCGCTGACACAGAATGTAGGTATAGCCGCACCTCGATGCCTACTGCTTTATATTTACCGCGGTGTGAGCTTGTGCCCATTATGTCACTGACCTGTGCTATTGTGTAGGTACGTTGACCTTACTCAAGAATTCATTTTAAACGTCCAATCTAACAGCTGATTTTAAATTTGATTTACATTGCAGTTTCAGGTGAAAATAATAAACTTATTGTTTTTTATTACTTTTTTAGTTAAAATGGGGTTGTGATACATGGTAATAGTTATTATCAGTAAAAAAAACGCCAAAAAAATACATAAAAATAATGAAAAGACCGATGTAAAATTCCAACGCTATAAGGTTCAGAATCATGTACTAAACCTTTGGTTTCAGTTTTTGTCACGATGTCCCTTACACCCTTTATAATTTTAGTCATAATAACTGATGATTTCAGATAGTTTTTAACAATTACTATTAGAAGATTTAAATAATATTTTCTTTTAATAACATCAACAAACAACACTTCTAGTATACCGATTTTAAAGATAAGTTCACTTTGAATGAAAATAAAAAATGTTCAGTCTTTCACTTGCTATAGCACTCTTTATAAATATATTCAACGACTTGCTGTAAAAATCCCACTCCGCCGCGATAACCGAATTTACCTTGCCTTGGGGAAATGCAAGTTTATGATAATATCACAATATAATACGCAGTTCTACGTTATCAATTGCAACATTCATCTAGTGGTACGCCTTGTTTTTTATTTAACTCTTAAAAAAACATTTAACATGAAATATGGTCACTGTATAGCATGGGAGAAGCCAGGTGTGTCTACAATAGCCCCTAATGTACCGCCCTAAGCGAACAAACTCGCCCCTTTGTGCATTCAGCTTTATAATGTAATATCCTCGTAGATAGGTTGGTACTACTTACTTACTTACGTACGTAAGATATGTACAAATATTAGCTATATACGTAAATTTAGGATCGTCAACTATTCTGACGGCTGCCATCTCTGGTACCTACTGTCATCTGTAACCTCCGTAGCAAAAAGCTTATAAATATTGAAATAGAGGGTAAGGTAAGGTAAGACTACGTAGGTATAGCGAAGTATGTTAGAAACATCGTCGGAGAGAACAAATAGCCTAGCATTACATGTTATCTACATTATCACCGTCCACATGTTCAGTAGTATCCCATTTCAACAAGTGTGTGTATTATTAGCCATTAAACTATCTATTAGGTACGATTGATAAATACGCAGTTTGTATGAAATCATAAAGGCAATAATTGTTCCAAATGATAGCGGATTTTAGTTTTGTGATTGGTCACCTACTTGATTACCCACTAGGATTTTGCTATTGAAATTGGTTTTTAGAGTAAATACGTTTGTTTACCTGTATTTTAATTTTTGACTTATTTCTTAAATTCACAGTCTCCTTTTCAATTGACCGATTTCTGAAAATTAAGTTATTGCGGCATCGAATTGTAGCTTTCTTTGCAGTAGCGACACCCGCAAAAGTAAAATAATCATATGTAGATCATCATTTCATAACCTTGCGTCACGACCCCAGATCAAGTTTGTGATTCATTCGTTTATTAAAAAAAATAATTGAGCACCATATTTGACAAGTTCGTGTTAATATAGTGTAAGATTATAGTTAAACAAAATTGAATAGAAAACGTACCTATTTCTAGAATAAATACTTGTCTGCTTAATGTCAGGTGTGTGTAATTTTGTTTTAATTTTGCTTCAGCTGACACAGTATCTTCTAACCTATGGCAAACCTTATTTACAAAACTAAAAAAGTTGCTTGTTTGATTGACTATAAAGAGAACCCTAAAAAGATAACATTTAAATACAAAACAAGATCGCAGAGCCGCAATCTTAAATGACACTCTACCGAAAAATATAAATATCCCCACACCAAAAAGGCAGCGGCTTTAAAAATATAAGACGCAAACAGTAATAATTAAAAAAAAACACTATAATGGCCGACGCTATCAACGTCCTTCGGCGTCGATAAAAAATAAAAAGTTTCCAAATTCAAATCGGACGCGGTTGGAGACGAAAAAGCGGCACTAATTTCATACGCTCGCGCTGTGTTCCATTTTCAAAAATGTTCAAGGTTGCCATGTGTTAGTAAAAGACAGAGGTATTATAAATGTATTAATCGGGTCGTAATTTTGAAGAATATTTTTTTTGATGTTGTGTTAGATTATTTAATTTTTTGTAGTAAAACATATCACTGCAGGGTTCTGCAATTCACATGTACAGGTATATTATTTCTTTTGTTTCGTAAAAGAAATAAAAAGTAATTAGCTTTATGATACTTAAGTAGATAAGTAATCGTTTTAAGCTTTCTACTAAAATAAATTAGTAAAGTTAAGTCAATTTAGTATTTAAAAAACCGAAGTTACTTATTGTCTTAGAAATCCAAGTAATGATAGATTTTTTATCTTTTTTAAAATAAATATTTTACATTCAAATAAATAAATTAGGTAAATATTTAAGGTTATACAACGCAGCTAAAAATGTTCGCTTACCTGCTGAGAAAATTTATATATGACCAGGTTCAGAAATTATTGACTGTAGTTGTAATTTATTGAAAATGGGAAGAAAGCAGTCTGCTTGTTTCAAGACTAGGGTTGTGTGCCTCATCCATCAACAATTGATTGATAGGGAAAGGTAATTTTCGGGAAATAATCTTTACCTATTGTATCCACAGACGAGCATAGCTAGGAAATATAATTCCGGGATCTCAAAACTTGAGTCGTTTTTCTGGCCGCGCGCTCCCGAGATTAAAAGAATGTAAACCCGGGATTTCGGGATTAATACAAAAATATTTTAAAATAGAATAGTAGTGCCTGTTAAACTCAAAACTACCACTGTGCCGGTCCAGTATCTTACTGTAGTCAATGTTGTTTTTTACTCATACATACCCTACTGTTACCGCCAAAAAAGCATAGCTGACTAAGTTGCGATTAACTAATTAACCAATACCGACGAAATCTCGACACGGAACTCGATTCGAGTCGGTTCAATCCCAATTAAAACTGCACTGCATAATAAAATAGTAAATCTGGCAATAAAACTTTTCTTATTTAATTTGAAAGTTTTCCTGCTGCAAAAGGAAATAAGAAACCTTTATAGGATCACTTTGTCGTCCGTCTTTCTGTCTGTCTGTCAGTAAGTCAAGACCCTTTTTCTCAGGAACGCGTGAAGGTTTGTAAGGTAAGATGAAGTTAATATGAAATGCTAAGGTTTATTGCCACTTTAAGCTGTAAAAAAATCAACGTAATAGAAAAATACGACCGAAATACGGCCATTTTCGTCGCATATTTTGGAACTCACAAATAAATCACAAATCACAAAACCTTCGGGGTACTTTCCGTTGAAATTTTACAAGAAGCAAAATGTTACCTGTAAGGGAGACTTGTTCTCACGATGGAAGATCTATCTACATATAATAAGTTTGAACGGAACCCACGGTGCGTGAGCCGGACTCGTACTTGGCCAATCTGTGATTTTTATTGGGCAAATGTTAACTAAGCTTACAGATTTCTTCAAAAAACAATTTTTTTTTTCGATTTCTTCAAACAACAAGCAAAGCGTTCTAAATGTAGTCATAACATGTGTTATAATTTTCATATAGTACATTTTTGAAAAAGTTCAGTTCGAAGAGGAAATAAATAATATCTTATAGTGGCGCTAGTTATTTGCTATCTATAGGTCCTCAATCTCGTAATCCCGGGATTGATATAATGCTCCGGGATCATATTCCCTGAGCTAAGCCTTGTTCTATTTATTATCCAGCCCGGTTTTGACAATTTAGGATTCGCCTTACGCAAAACAAATGTTTTAGGTTTTTTAAATAAATTTCTTTCGTTAGGAAGAAAAATGGCTCTAACCCAAGCTCTCTTAGCTATTTTTTAAACGTAGTTTTTGTTAGTAGGTATGTACATACCTACCGAAAATTTTCTTTTCTTATTCACATTCAGTATCTTTGTATATATATTCATGTATTTAAATTCATGTACCTAAGAACCAACCCATTTCTGAGTAGGTGTTTTTTAAACATTACACAATTGCTATATCCCATCATCCGGCACCGAAGCGTTCGCGTTAACGACCCAGAGAATTAAGTTTTTAAACGCAGCCGGCACTTTGAAGAAGTAATCATGATTCGAAAACAAGATGGCGGACCTCGAAATTTTTTGTTGGCGCCTTAATTATAGAGAGAGTGTCCGTGGGTGGGATTTCATTGAAAAATATGGCTTGATTTGGTTTAAAATTGACTATTTTCATCTGTAGGACTCATTTTTTTTTCGTTATTATTACTTGTTGGATTTTTACAAGTATTAGTAAGGTAATTTTTTTTTACCTACAAGCAGATTACTTAATAGTGGTCTCAACTCCACATACAAACGCAGTTAATTTACAATCTTTCGATATATTTTATATGAGAGTATTTTTTCGATAACACATCGCTGAATAAATTTATGAGCTATTGAAATTTGCAGGAAATTGCTCCTAAAACAACATGTTTTCATCCTGTTGCTCTTGAAAAATAAATCAATTATTTTTATTTTGTTTCATATATATAAGCATCAAAAATATGTTTAATATTTTATATAGGTAACAACCAATGTAAATCATATTTTATTTTTCGGCCCTAAAATAATTCCGCCATCTCTGCATCGATTTTAATGAATTTTACAAAAACGTGATAAGTAAAATTGAGAAAAATATACCTTATAAGTATCCATATCCAGAACGAGATGTGCATGACCTTTAGAACTGAGGCATAAGTAGGTATATATAAGTGTTACAGTATTAATTATTCAAATAAATAAGTGTTAAAAATTTAAACTTCTTTGATAACTCTACTTCACTGTGTAGAACTCTCAGTTTCAATCCACTTTGACAAGGTGTCTCCCTATTGATCGCGCGTGGGTACAACTAGTCCATGCAACTGAGAGATGAATTAAAAAAGTCGGCCAAGTGCGACTCAGACTCGCGCACGAAGGGTTCCGTACCATTATCTATAAAAACGGCAAAAAAATCACGTTTGTTGTATTATTACTGTTTATTTTAATTTAGCCCCCTTAAATATTTGTTTTATTTTAGTTTAGTTATTTATTTTTTAAGTAAATATATAACTAAATATTCTGTAAATATTTCAAGTGTCTGTCTGTTGCCGTTATCAATATCGAGCAAAAACGAGCAAAAAAATCACGTTTGTCTTATGGGAGCCTCCTTAAATATTAATTTTATTCTGTTTTCTAGTAATTGTTGTTAAAGCGGCAACAGAAATACATCATCTCTTGAAAATTTAACCTACCTAACTATCACGGTTCATGCATGAAGATGAGATAAAGCCTGGTGACAGACAGACGGGCGGACGGACAGACAGACAGCGGAGTCTTAGTAATAGGGTCCCGCTTTTTACCATTTGGGTACGGATCCATAAGAACCAAGCTGTCTTACGTTAAATAAGATGTATAATGTCATTAAACCTATCTCTAGAATTCGATATCAAAATCAAAATATGGGTAAGCTCATCATTCACAATTAATTCGCATTATTATTATTATTAAGATTAATTTGAGTACTTATACTCCTTATTAAAATAAATAAGGAGTTAATACATACTTAAAATATATATCTATATTTTATAAAATTTAGTTTTGAAAACAGTTTTATTTACATTTTAAAACGTTTAAAATTATTATTACTAAATGGTATGCAATCTAACCCTTTGTATAAACAAAATGATACGCTTATAGGTACATAACTAAAATATATCTACATATTTATTTACATTGTTACATATCTAATATACCGTAATGTTGCCAAAAAATTAAACTAAGCACACGTTAAATCCAGTTGGTATTTTCACAGCACATAAAATGTATTTTATTCAATCATCATCCGATAATGTTAACCCAGACACGCTTGTACCGAAGCCAAAACATTTTATTTTAAAAATAAAATAAATACCGCAATTCATGATCACGTAACCCACCGATACAAACGCTTCGGCTTAAACGCGTATAATCACAGCGTAAGCGTTTAATAAAAATAAATAAAACACAAACACAGCACGCTTTGCGCCAATACATAAATAAATAATGTCGTCCTGGCATAATGCTCATTATCCATTGCCCTGCTCTGAAAAAAAAAGCTTGATCATTCGATCGAACCGTACCCCATTTCGAACACCGAACTTTGAGAAACTTTGGTGCGAAAATTTATCTACCGTTCCCTTCTGTCAATTCAAAGAAAAACCTTTCAAAAGTAGAAATTAAACAGACTGAGAGCTTTTCGGATACTGGTCTTCGACATGGAAGAGCGAGATAGTTATATGTTTAAAAGGAAAGCAAAATTAGAACGGTCCAATCGTCATTGGTAGATAGTTTCCGCACAAAGGGCGTTGCCGTCCAGTTCCCGCCATAAATTGAGTTGTTGACACATTAATAAGGTAAGGTTATGTTTTAATATTGTTTTTTTTTCTTTACTCGCCTCGCAAGCGCGCGAAATTATAAGCGCTGAATATAATTATTGTTGTTATGATTTCAGTTTTAATGAGCAGCGTGTGTGGTCCGTAAAGTTCTCGTGTTGCTTGAATAATTAAACTGTTTTGGTTCGGCGGCCATTTTCTCCCGCCATATTTTAATTTAGTTTATAACCGAGCTCAGGTTTAACTAGTTTCGATATCGCTACTGTAATGTGGATTTGATGAAAAAATTTTTTATTGATATGCTATTTCCCGTAAATGTGCAATATTAATTATTAATATCATTATTATAGCTATTTTTATAACCGCTCTAAAACCATTAAATATTGTACTTATGTATGAACTTTTTCATAGGTAGGTAGGTAACTAAATAAACACCTAGTGACTTACTATTAGATTATTGTTAGGTTAATACTTATTCTTGAAACCCACTTATACTTCTGGTGTTGCAAGCGTCTATAAGCCACCGTGACCGCTTGTTTGCCACCTTAATGGTATAAAAAAAATGTGTATCCTAACCTTAATTTTTCAGTACCTTATAGTACCATAAGTAAAAGAAATAATACGCAGAATCGTATGACAGTAGGCAGCTATAAGGTAAGTACAGTAGGGGTCGGAAAATGTTTAACAGTTTTCGAATTAGTTTTTTTTTTTATTCTGATATGACTTTTTGTTGACTGACATATTAGAATTTGACATAATAATTTTTTTTCCGTTGCATTTGTTAAATTTATCAAATATATTTGGTATATATAAACATTTATGTGACGAAAATTAACCCTGCAACAAATAATATTTTTATATGAAAACGACCTGAGTATTAGTGTTATATCACGAGAACTCAATATACTTATCTCAAGTCACCGTGATATGGCGACAAAGTGCACATATTTGATACTAAGAGCAATTCAAGATGACGACGGTTGGCTGGTACCATGATGACCACCCCAAGCAAATAACTAATATGGTCAAACGTTACGAAAAGCACGGCTTCGCACCAACCAGTCATTTTGCTTCTTCGTATGTTGTGAATCCTCGTACAATTCAACAAGGTTTGCACCGTTACTACTGGGCTACCAAGGTGGCAAACAAGGCTACGGCCCACCTAATGTGAAGAGGTTACCGTAGCCTATCGACACTTGCTACACCAAGGACAACAGTCATGCTTAATCTGGCATAAAGACGAGAAAAAAACGAAAAATTTAAATTTTTTACTGAAATAAAAATACTTTTGTTAATTATTCTTATACACAATAGCAACATCTGTTTTAATAACCAGTATAGCCTCAATCAGCAGCTATGAAACGACGGCATGTAGTGTATGTCGCATGACGACAAATACCCAAGCATAATGTGATCTAAATTCTGCCAGTCCCATCGTTCAACTATTAAGCCCCACAGATTTTCAATCGTGCTTAAATCAGCATATTGAGGAGGCAATTGACTAAGACGAATGTAAAGATGCAGGTTGAATAAAGGTGCTAATATATAACACACTATGTTGTAACAACGCAGCATATAATTAATTATTTACTATTAGTAGACGAGTACCTCATTATTTTAGTGGGCACAGAGAGTATGTGCACAACAGTAAAGTCAATCGTCGCAATTTTCACAGAAGTACCGACGGTCAACCCATCCCTTATCCAATAGGTCTTTGACATGGCCGTAGGCAAAGGGCTTTTTGGTTTTTCTACAAAAATTGTAAGAATAAGCATAGCGATCATTGTTTATTGATTTTGGCGTAATTTTATTAAAAAGTTACAAACATATTATAAAAAAAATTTAATTCTTCAAAAGAGAAGAAGGTTTTTTTTAATGTATATTTGGGCATAACTCCGTCATATATATGACGGATTTGCAAAATTCTTTTTTATGTGAAAGGGTTATACTTCCGAGGTGGTCCCATATTAATGTAGTGTATTCTTGGTTAGGTACATAGATACCATCTCAAAAGTGTAATACAGATCAGATTTTTGGAAACAAGTAATTATTTTTACCTTTTAATGGATCTTTTTTTTTATGTACTTTAAACAAATATTTTATTGTTGACAAAGGTTGGCAAAGCCGCCGCTATATAGGAAACAAATGTCTCGCCGCTTAATTTCGACTACTTGTATTATTATATTATATTTTATAGCCATATACAAAATTTACTTAATAATATAATATACATATATAATATATTATTGAAGCTTTTGACCAACATTTTTTTTTGCGGCTCATCAAGTCATCGCCTTTGATAGATGGACAAGTCTTGGCGTTGCGACAAAATGGACAGAACCCGACTAGGCATATGTGACAAAATTGGCCTGTCGGGTGCGCTCGCCCCGTCACGCCGAGCACCTTACCTGACGAGTGCTCTTGTCACCTTCGAATTTTTAATTTGAAAACGTTTTAATTTTTTTAATTATTACATATTAACTATTTTTAAAACAAACTAAAAAATAATAGATTTTTGAAATAAGTTGCTGGTGGCTTAGACTCACCAGTAATGAAATTTCATTCAACTTTGCTGTCGCCTATTCAAGAAGCGCGAAAAGGTCGACTTTGCTCAAAGAAGATTATCAAAATAATAATTTCATTTTAACCATTTATGAGCAAATAATTAAAATATTGTTTTTACTTACCTACTGACCTAATCCAACGCAGGATAATATTTATGACATTCTTGGTTATCTAAAAGTAGCAAGACTTTGCAATCTAGCAAATGCCAGGCTTGCCCAAAAAACAGACTCTGTTGAAAATCTAGTGCATGTGATTATTTTTTGGCTCCTGAGTGTACATGTGTCGGAATATCACGTCATTTGTATGAACATAAGTGACATATTATACTTACTTCTCTTTTTGTATTATGCTACTGTGGTGGCGTTCGATTAATTAAAGTGACAAAGTCAGTAAGGGTAATGTACGATGTAGATAGGTATTTACCCGACATAACAAACCCACGCACACAGTCTTCTATTTTGTCTTTTAGCAGATCGTTAACTTAATAATAAATATCTAATTTATGACCGAAATAAGGTAAGTTGGATGAACCTTTTAAGAATATTAATTTAAATATTTTGCTTTATAAATAAATGGAAGTTTTAAATAAAATGACGACGAAAGGTTTGTTTATTTCACTAGCATTCCGCCCCAACTTTGCTTTGGTATAAAGTGCTGTTATTTTATAAATTGACTCGGTAATTATAGTATATCTTTCTTCCCATCTATTTGAAAAACGTTGATTGGTTCGCCATTAGGTGGGAGCAAAGTAAGTGCGTGTTTGCTCCCGCTCCCGAATGGAATTTTGATCAATTGCTGACAAAAAGAAATGCAAACTGCGTTCTTGTTCTCTACTCTTTTTAACAATAGTTCATTAAATATAACATTTCAAAACTGTCAAAATGTTTTAAATGTAAAATAAACTTTTAATAAATGTTTCAACATGATTTTTTTTATTAATGTAATTTGTTTTTTATGAGTTGTGAGAAAAGAAGAGTGTATGCACTCGGTCACAAAATATTTTTAGCTCGGGCCTCGCTATGCTTGGGATTCTATTTTAGAATCCTTCGCTACGTTCTGGATTCGAAGATGCGTCCTCGTCATAAAAATACTGATTTGCTGCCATGTAATACAATCTTATATTTTACCACTGCCATTCGAAAAATTATATTTTCTTCACCGCGTGGAAAAACCCTTTTTTTTAATAAGGGTCATAATAACTTTTTATTTGGAACCGGTATATAGACAACGGTAACTAGATTCTATTACAAAACCCACTCGGTAGAAAATGAAGTCATAGATAGGTACTTTGACCATTCTGGAAATCAACGAGGACGTTAACTGGAAACTCAACTGTACCCGGCTACGACTAGTAGACTATAAAAATCTCTAAAACTTTTATAAAAATGAGGGTTGTTTTTAAAACCATTACGATATATGCCTGAAAAGGTGTCAGAGATACTACAAAAGTACGCGTCACGTCATTATTTGCAAAGCGTAGGAAAAGGGGACAAACAAATATATACACATTTGCGCCCTTTTTTTTCGTAAAATTATTACAAATGGCCACGTCAGATTAAATGAAATGTACACCTTTAAGCAATGACGTCAATAAAGTAGACAGACCGCGCATCGACGGGCTAAAAATGGATCCGCAAAATTGTGCTTAACTTGTAAGCACACTTTCTTCGCAGTCGCTTGTTGACAACCCACCGTGAGGTTGCCAAAGTCTGATTGTAAAATTTATCTTAATAATACATTAACATCGTTAAAGAAAGATGGTGTGACCTATCATCGGTGGATGTACCTCATTTACAATACTTATACATTAAAAAAAGGGAAATAATGGCTTAAAAACGTTAAAATCAATTGAATTTCATTAATTCTGTTTTTTTTTTTTACTTACTACTACACTACCTTAACACTGCTTACTACTACTTCTTTATGTAAACGGTAAAATTATAACCTTAATTCCTTACTTGTTAGTGTTATTTATATTTTAAATATTTATTAACTTCACTACTGATTGGAAGGAATGGAATAACATTTAATTCAACTTATTATTTGTTTTAGTGCATTAGTGGAACACGTACTTGAAGAAAATCTTGATTTCAGAGTAACGTTGGAATATCTTTGAATAATCTAATATTGAACTGAAAATGTTGCACTGTGCTCTAGTTTATCTGTATTTGTTCTGTATAGAAAACGGTCTTAATTTTTTTTATTAATTTTGAATCGCCTTTTGGCGCCCTTAATTCATTTCTGTCGCGAAAAATCTCATAACAATTTTTTTATATAAACTTTCAATCACTTTTTTATAAGTATTTTTTTATACAAATCTTACATCAAAAATATCGGTAAAATTTAACCACGTGTTGGACTTATTTATACATCCCCTTTGTAAAAATGTTACAATAGTATTTATATATATTATGCTGTTACTTTCAGTACCGTACCTACAGTTCAGTAAAATTATGCCCATAACATTGAAATCATAGGTCTAAACTATTAACGTTTAACTACCTCTTCATCCCCTAATTTGTCATTGTAGTAAATTTTTTAGTGGCTGTCTGTATCCCATAGTAAATTTTCATTTCAAATTTCAGCTTCATACCTAGGTTAATTTTTTTTTTTTAAAAATGATGAGTATTCATAGGTAGATATCTAATCAAATTCAAATTGATATTTAGTAACATTTATGTGCCGATAACATATTTATACGTACAGACATATAACCTGTCATGTAAAATTAGATATACAAAAAAAAATCTCAGAATCATAGTGAAAGCTACTCCATTATTTTATGTTCTCCAAAATTCATTTCGCGCATGCGCGTCGCGTTCTTGTATACCTACATTACTGTTTGACTAGCAAGCGTATTGGCGAACCTAAGATCGAAAACAGCAATGGACGACATGGTGAAATCAAATCGGATCCGCTGATCGCTAAAGTTATTTTATGACGTGCATAGTCTATGTACTTAGAAGGTTTTAGCAAGTAATAATTTGCTTCCCGTATAGCTGAGGCACTTAAATTAAAGATTTTTATGAGTGGCGGGAATCAAGCAATGCGCCAAAAATATTATTCTCGGAAAAAGTTTTATTGGTTTATTTTTAAGAATGTGCAAGTACATACTTTATGTAACGAGTTGCTAAAATGACCACTGTATGATACCTCATTTGATTTCATAATTTCAATAAAA
Source organism: Apoda limacodes (assembly GCA_946406115.1). Classification (NCBI taxonomy): domain Eukaryota; kingdom Metazoa; phylum Arthropoda; class Insecta; order Lepidoptera; family Limacodidae; genus Apoda; species Apoda limacodes. Next base: position 50,341,049 of record OX291540.1, read on the forward strand.
AGTACGTAAGGAACAAAATCTTGTGTGCAACTGCACGTAATAGGTATATTTAAACTCGCTAGCGCCATGCATTCCTTTATCTATACATATATTGCACAGACGTAGGATTTTTACGCTACGCTAATATATTGTATCATTTTATTATTAAATTATTTTTACCAAATATTTTGGTTGTGTAAGCATTACGAACGTTGCCAATCGTTAAAAACATAGAATATTTAGTCAAGAGAACTTTTAGACAAAAATTACCCATATTATTATGATGGCATTAATGATATTAGTTAGGTAGTATTTAATAAAAAACGAAGTTTTAAATATCTAAATGGTACCCTATTATGCAAAAGTATGCGAAGAAAACTATCTAAAAAATTCTTGTACCTAGGCACCTATATGGGTATAGTTTTTAAAGTAGTTTCAGAACGGCAGTTTTTTTTCGTTTTTAAAATGTATTCATACTTACCTACGAAGGTATCAAATAACAAATTCTATTATAAAAAACAAATAAAGACAACAAGAACAAAAGTTCCATGCTTACAGACATAAAAATATAAAGGAAATCTAACAAAATAACGATATGCGTATCAACCGCGTAATTTGACAACAGTCTAAACACGGCTCATTGTCTATGGGCAGGTGACACGCAGAGACAATCTTTTTAATTTTTTCTTAGCTGTCAAACGTAACGTCAATATTTTGGCGCGATTCGCAACGCAGTGGGTAAGTATGCGATTGTTAATCTTTGGCAACATTTATTTGTTAACATAAGTTCTATTTAAAAGAAATAAGGGTGATTTTGTCTTCCTTCATGTGTACAAGTAGTTTGGCTTTGCGTGGAATACCTAATAAGCCACGGTTGAAACTAATGAATTGGATTTAACTTTGCTGTGACTGTAGACTTTCTCAGAAATTGTTGTTTACCTGTGCAAAGATATATTTTCTCGCAAACCATAACATTTTTTCCCTTTTCGTTTGCACGTAAGGTTCTTAATTCATTTTCTTAAACGCAAGCCATAAAGTTAGTTAACAATGTTAAGCCTCAGTGGGAAATTGATTATCAGGTGTGTGGTGGGTGATATTTTTGTTTATTCCGTAGCTTTGTGAGTTGCTGTACAATGTTACAATGCCTATTTCCACGAGACTCAATAGTTCTTTTTTCAAATATTGCATGCCTTGTTAAACGGCCATGCAGTAACGCATGAATCTTTATTTGAAATTATTTTTATAACTTTTAAACTGCTCCGGCATTCAGGTTTCAGGTTTGCCAGTTTTTTACTTAATAAAGCAATGAATAAAATTTATTCGTGACTGCAAATGTCTAGTTATATCACATTAATTTAAATGTTTGTGCTTATGTTAAAATGAAGTCATCGGCCATAGAAAATATATCTTAATAGCTATTTAATGAACATAACAGAGATATTTTTGCAAATTAAAAACATGTTTTGAGATAAACATCTCACTATTAAAAAACCGGTCAATTACGTTACATACAAACTGATACCTGACATTTAAAAGAACAAAGCACGTTTTTAAGACACGAAAATGTAAGGAGGGGGGGGGCACATCGATGCACAAAAATTCAACCTAGTTTTTTAAAGGACAAAAGGCATCATATTTGAATATTTATTTTGACGTGTGCATTGGCCCATATGTCAGTTTACATTCTGGTTACCGCTAAAAGTAATTAGGTATAGAGATATACTGATTTTAATAAAAAACGTTTTTGCAGCAATGTCCCCGAGGGGTACTTTGATACATAGGGTGGGGCATTTTAATGCTTATTTAAAATCCATGAGAACTGCAATATATACCTCAACCTTAATTGTTTTATTACTTAACAAATTAAACCATATTATTGATTGAGATCATAAAATACTTTATTAAGCGTGTAAACATTACTTACAATCAGTCTCTCAAGTTTCATAAAGAAAATAAACAAGAAAACAATATTGTCAGCATATAACTAGTCTTTGTTACTATATTAATTATCTTATTAGTTATAGTTAATATATATATTATTTAATAACTAATACTAAAGTATATATACTACCTAACTACTTACTACTGAGTAATCAGACTTTAAACTTGAACATGTTAAATGCAAATATATTGTAACGTAATAGAACCTAGAAAGAAGAGAACAAGGCCTATTAAATTGAGCTCACAAAATTATGCTTTGTTCCCCGACATTACAGTTTATCACAAATCTATGCGTCTACCGCGCCATCGCATCGCCTGAAATTTTTATCAGACTTTTTAATATCACAGTGAGATGGGACTCTTTCTCTGACCACACAGACACGAAAATCCTATGGCCTTTCGACTTCAAGGCGAGAATGATGGTATTTGAATAAAATCTACTTTCTTTTGATAAAAAACACAGCCGATTTGGTCAAAAGTGTTAACATTCTGTAAGTGTATATGTACCTATATGTGTAAATAAATAAAGAAAATATAAAGTCAATGCACTGCACTGTAACGGACGATACAGTATTATAATAAGACAGTTAATGAAACAGATTTCATAGTTCACACATTCACACATCAAATATTTACTTAATCGCGATATAACTACCAAATTGCACTTTTCAGTAGTAAAATTTATTTATATATAATTTTATCCATCGATTGAAGCGCTTATCTATGGAATCATTACAAAAAACATTAAAAACTAATAAAAACTGCAAACCTACAGTTTTAAAAATTACAGTATCTTGATAGATCTTTAGGTGTGCGGTTTATTTCTTCTACTTATGTGATGGTTTGACACGGCATGCGGTAGCTTGGGTGTACCGTGTGCTAATATTGTAGCCAGTCTATACCTAACTAAACTGTTTGGCAGGTATCTATGTAGGTAAGCAACACACTTGCTAATAATAATACATGATTATAGCAAGTGTGGATTTTTTGCTATTTAAATAGTACTAAACTAATCGTTATTTATTTTTTTTAAAAAAGGGGAAAATATTGAAACCAACTGGGTCCTTTTGACTCGGTTCAACGTCGGGTTGTGAGAATTGTCGACGAACCCAAACTTACTTACTGTTAGCCTAAGGAGAGACTCTACGTCCCTGTGTGTGTTCTACCGCTTGTACAATGGGTGTTGTGAGGAATTATTTGAATTTTGCCCACGGCTACTTTCTACCATCGCACCGCTCGCCATCGGCAAGGTATTCATTCTCACACTTTAAAGAACCGAAATGGTCGCATACAGTGCGGTTTTAGAGAAACTTCCTCCCGCGTATAAGCTCCCTGCCACTCTAAGAACTACAGTATAGGGTTGTTAAAGAAAGAAGTCATTAGATTTTTAAAGAGTCGGCAACGCGCGAGTGATACTTCTGCTGTTGCAAGCGTCCATAGGCTAAGTTGACCGCTTACCTTCAGGCATTTTAGAAATCAAAATGATACCACCTTAATGGTATAAAAAAAAATACATTTAAAGAAAAAAAAACATTAAAAATATGGTTTATGCTACATAGTGAGAAAAATAAAACTGTGTTCCGAAATTCAGCTAGAAGCCAATATCAGTTGGGTATTATCAACTAGCTAAACTATTGCCAACTGAATCGTGTCTATGAGTTACCAATATGGAGCAGATAGTTACCCGATCCCTCAAAATAGTACAAATCACCTAGGTACATATGAAACTAGCTTTTTCCCGCAGCTTAGCTTGCCCTAGATTTGGTTAGATTCATGTCGATTCGTTCCTCTATTGCGGAGTTATACGAGTAGAAGAAGAAACAAACAATACACTCGCATTTACAATAGGTATTACCATAATATGTGTAATGCGGTTTTTTCAACTACACTTTTGCTATAAATAAAAAGTGAAAAATCGGCCAAGTGCGAGTCGGACTCGCGCACGAAGAGTTCCGTGCCAGTATTTATAAAAACGGCAAAAAATCACGTCTGTTGTGTGGGAGTCTCCCTAAAATATTTGTTTTATTTTAATCATTTATTTTTTAAAGTGTATATAATGAAATATTATGTGAATATTTCACGCTTCTACCTGTTGCCGTTATCAATATCGAGCAAAAACGAGCAAAAAATCACGTTTCTTGTATGGGAGCCACTTTAATGATTCTGTTTTTTTTTTGTTATGGCGAAAACAGAAATTTCAACTGTCTAACTATCACGGTTCACGAGATACAGCCTCGTGACAGACGAACAGACGGACGGGCAGCGAAGTCTCAGTAATAGGGTCCCGTTTTACCCTTTGTGTACGAAACCCTAAAAATACATTTCTAGATTTGCCGAATACAATAGGTAGCTACACTAGGCAGTCAACTTATGTAGTTGCCATTTTTCAAACTCCACTAATAGATTGTCGTAAGTCTCCCTAATAAGTTTGTTTACCTATTTTTTTTGTGATACATTATATTACAACATTTGGCTTTCGAATTCGATAAAAAATGTGTCCGTACCCTACCCCATGCAGTCATCTAATTACGTTATACACAAAAATATGGTGAAAGACTTTACGAAGGTGTTTTTTTAAAGTTTCTAAAGTTAGGTAAGGATATGTAGATAAGCGACAGCGAAAGCGATTTTTGTTGTCAGGGTGCAACGAAAACTACTCACCACTTTTTTTTTAGTTATTTAATATTACATATTTAGCATTAGACAGGTTCTTAGTTAGAAATGCATTTAAACGCAGTTCGTGAATTTACTATAGGCGTTGTAACCATTGCAATGTACACAAAAGATGATTATATATTATATGAAATCTACCTACTTAACTATCATATTCAAAAATCCTATTCTGTTTTTATTGTAAGATCTAATGCATCGTTTTTTTTTTTAATTCTAAAAATGTCCTATAAGTACCTACATGAGTCACAAAATAAGGAATAACGCACAATATACTCGCACCCTAAAAATGATCATAAGAGGTTAGCGCGGCATGTGGCCTCCATTTTGAAAACAGCCATTGTGTTACCTGTCAAAATATTTCTTTTTTCTTGCCTGGCACTGGGCCGTTAGATGTTTGGCCAAAAGCCCTATTAAAATTGGTTTTCATGACAGTTTTTGTAACAAAAATAACAGTAATTATTGCGATTTTACTTCGTTAAAGTTATTTTTTCTGTAGTTAATACGTTGTTCATAAAATATCTAAATAATATTTTAGCTATTCATCACACATTTTCCTGATTACATGGAAAAAGAAATTAAAAATACATGAGATTGGATGTCTCAGGTGCAGCTTATTGTACTATCAAAGATCAATTTTCTACTTATCTAAATATCACTTCCAACAAGTTAAAATTACGTAAAAAATAAAAAAATAAGTATATACGAGTAATATTTATTAATTTATAAAAAAAAGGCTTAATTACTAAACAAAAACATAGTGTTCTGCCAAACTGCTTAGTTTGTCGGCAGCAATTCTCGCATATCTAGCACTTGATCACGTGCAGATGACAAATTAAGCGTTCACTAAGGATAAGGTAGGTACTAAGTATGTCTTATACTATCTGTATACTTATATCTATGAATATAAATATCACTATTATACATTGATACACTTTACTTGTATGAGCACATATAATTATTAATTACTTAACTAAATGAGTTTATTATTTTACTAAAAAACGCTGGGACATGTTTGTATTGAATTCGAAAAAAGAAAAAACTTCCTTGCTTGGCCTGTTATTCTTTTTTAAAATTCTGCGCAATTCTCATTCGTCTAATTATATTTCCTATGGGTAACATGTGTTACTAAAGAAAGGCAGGCGCCTAAATGCAAATGTGTGTCTTCCTAAGTTAGCTACATTGTAGTTAATTATTTAATTACTTACACATTATCTATGTTATTAATTAAAATTAAAACTAAAAATTACAAAAAAGAAATTGAATATTTTATACCTAAGAAATGAGGTAGGTACACAAAATTGATGGCTCTTCGCCTATAATAAAGGCTCGCACACACGTCACGTTTAATAGTATAATTACAGTGTTGCCAGGTAAAAGCTGTGTTCAGAAACTGTAATTATGATGCGTTAGAGTAATTGGTGTTAAGATCGTAGCTGCACGAGTACCTAATTATGAAATTATGACAGCGCAAAATGAATATTAGCGGAACATAATAAGATTTTATAATGATGCTACCTAGTTTGTATAAAAACTAAGAATTAGTTCATAAATTTCTATTAATTTCATGTTTATGTGATGACTAGCTTCTACCCGCGAATCCGCGCGATTTAACTTTGGTGCTTCATTATACTTTACTCACTCTTCTCTGTCTAACTCTAGATAATTATTTGGTTTTAGATATCTGTAAAATCATCGCTTTAAAAAATAATTCCCGACCCACTCATTTTTAATATTTTCCTACCTACTCTTGTGGAAATACTATTTATTATATTGAATGTAAAGTAGCCATAATGCTTGCAAATTACTTTCTGATTTTACAATTTGATGATATATTTTTTTAAAAAAAAGGAAAACTGTTTAGAGAAATTAATTATATACAACATTGACATATCGGCCATAAAGTAAAATGTCAAGCGTAAATTCCTATCTGACCCGAAATTTACAATAAAATCTTTGTATGGCAATATTTGTCCTACTTCTTAAATTATTTTTATAAAAAGGTAAATTTAGTATACTTATTAATTTATAGTAATTAGTTAGTTGTATATTTTTTGTGAATTCTATTTATCAAATAAGTAATAGGGTAGGTATACATAATAAATAAATAAATATATTTTTAACATAATAAACAGCGCAAACCGGTCCCAAACTAAGCAAACCTTGTACCTTGTACCTATAGATATCAGTAAACGGATACAACTAAATATAATATACTTTCTTTGTAAATACTTTATACATAGAAAACACCCAGACTCAAGAAAAACACAAATATTCATTCATAAATGTTAGTACTGTGCGGGATTCAAACCACCTTACCCAGCCACCAGCAGGCAGGTCATTACCCTTTAAGCCACGAATCCACTCGATAATTTGTTGCTAAAAGATATTTTTAGGGATCCCTTATTGGATCACTTTGTTGTCTGTCTGTCTTAGGAACGCCTGAAAGTATCAAGTTGAAATTAATATCAAATACTTAAGACTACAGTCCCTTGAAGCTGTAAAAAAAATAAAGCTTCCAAATCAATTCAATAAAAAAATACGGCCAAGATACAGCCATTAGTGTCGCATATTTTGGCATTTACAAATAAATCAAAACCTTTGGGTTACTTCTCATTGTCCTAGAATCATGAAATTTGACGCGAAGACCTTATCTTATCACAAATATGGGAAAAAAACCTAAAAATTTATTAATTTGTAGGTATAACACATTAAAAAAAGTTTGTTGTTTATTTTAATATCCAATACTTAAGTCTATACGGTCACTTAAAGTTGTAAAAAAATACAAGCTTCTAATTCGATGCAATAAAAAATATGCCCAAAATACGGTAATTGTTTTACATAATGTGATACAAATAAATCAAAACTTATTTGACGTTTTACGTTACCTACAATCATGAAATTCGGCAAGAAGCAAGATGTTACATCACAAATATAGGAAAAAAACCAAAAACAGATCATAAACCTGTTAGACTTGATCTCATGATGGAAGAACTATCTACTCATAATAAGTTTGTACGGAAACCTTGGTGCGCAAACTAGACTCGCACCTAGCCGGTTTTTTGTAAACAACTGTATCAACCTACATATATCCATACCTTATTCTTATTTTCATTATTCCAGGCGTCAAGAAATTTATTTGTATGTATTGTTAAACATCTGACATATAAATCTATTATTACCAAATCTTAAATCTCTTGAAATTGCTAAAAAGGGTAAGAATTTGGTTGGCTATAGTTGTTGTTTGAAAAATGTTTATTATATGAATAAGATTACATATTAATTAACCATTTAATTATTTTTTGTAAATAATTCACCTTCATGGCACACAGACTTCAATTTATGTTATGTTAGACAATCATTTAACAATAAGTAGATAGATAAAATATTTAGTTAAGTACTTTTAAACTGATATTTTTATGTGCGATATTTTGTGTGTGGTAAATAAACTTATTTATCTAATCTATCTAATTATATTAATACAAAATATGCCAAACATTATTTTTATTTCCATTATTTGTTGCGTCTAGAAATATTTATATAAGACGTGCGAATTATTGTTAAAAGTCTGATGTCATAGCGTAAAATACTACCACTTAATCTTAAAACCTTTTATCAGCAATTTGCAATTTAATGAATAAAAACTTGGGTAGGTATTATAAATAAAACAAAATGAATTGAGGCAATTTACAAAATATTGGCATCCTTAACACAAAAATATTAATTAAGTGACATATAGAGCTTCCAAAAAAAAAGCAAAATTACTAGTTATAAGATTTAAACGCGCTATTAACGTAAATTACTACGTCCAAGTCATTTTAATTGAGGTACCTACAAGGAAAGGATTACACTGTGACCTATATTGAACAATACAATTAGGCATATGACAATAATTAAAAACTCAGTACCGCACAAATTACATACAATTTTCAACCAATTAGCTCCTTTATCGAAAACATTTCCAATTTTAATACATATCGGAACGCGGAGGAAAAATTTTAAATTAAAATCAGTCGAATATAAAGTCTATGGCAATCGATTTAAAGATTAAATTTTACTTGAACCTCTTTTCGAACGGACCACACACGTTGAGGCGGCGAGGCTTTTAAAAAAGGAACGCTCCAACCGCGCCTCGTTCGTTACCTCATCATCGGCTTCGTTTTTCTTTTTTTTATTCCCAGCCAGCAGCGTAGGCTAGTTTTAATACATAGGGCAGCCACACATGCACCGTTCGCCTTATATGTGGTTGCCAGTCAAAAAAATATTAGAACCCGAATAATGTTGTTGTGGTTGTATTATTACCGGAGGAATCAGGCGAGATTTTCGACCCGGGCATAAATTAGTCGGTTTTATTAGGTCGGTCGCTTCTGATCGTTGCCGGCATTGAAAACTCGGTAGGTATAAGTTTTTATAGTTTTTTAAATATTCCTTTAAAAGCTTGAGGTTTTCGGTCTTTGAAGATTAGTTTGTTATCGGCCAGTAATAAAGTAGGTAAGGGTATGGCTTATTTACGTCCGGCTTTTTTTTTGTTTTATGTTTCACGAAAGAGGTAAGGTTATGTGATACCTTTTTGGTAGGAATTTTACTTGATATTGTTGTATCGATAAAGCTTATCGGTTTAATGATGAAAAATAACTATTTAATTTGGTCAGTTCTTTAGAAGAAATGTGATAAAAAAAGGTTGATTTGACGATTGTAAGCTGCTGTAGAATGGTCACATAAAATCATTGAATAATTTCTTTAGATCATAAGATCTCTTAATAGTTTTCTTGAGTATCTATAGTTTTGATACAGAGTTATATATCAGCGAATGCATAAATTATAGACTTTATATTGAATTTATAGGCATTTTTGAACATGTGTTAGTCAATCTTAGAAGATATTGCTAAAATAGATACCAATTAAGTAATTTTTCGCCGAAACATAATCTCTGAGGTCAAAAATACTTTAGTTGTGATCAAAAATTCATAACGTAAAATTATAATAAAAAATACAAACAGAATATTTATCTTTACCTATAATAATAAACTCAGAAGTTCCAGACGTTTGCGTAGCAGCAGTCACTGTTTGTTTTATTTTATTCCTAATCTGCGAGTAGCTGACGACCGCGGTTTAATCGGTCTTGTTGAGAAGCCAAAAATTGTTAAGCATGGGTAATATGGTTTTTTTTTTAACCACAAAGTTGACAGAAAAGCTAATGGTCCGCCTGGTGGTAAGCGGTTGCCGCATGCTATGGACGCTTGCAACGCCAGGGGTATAGCTCTCGTGTGTTTGGCAAACCTATTAAAATATAGTCACTTCCTTTTTTAAGAAGCTACAAGGCAGGCCATTTACAAAATTACTTTACAACCTTAGCCTTCATGGGAGAACCATTGAGGTTCGTAGATCTAAGGTGTCTGGATGAAATCCCTACATAATTCCTACACAAGCGACACAATTTAAGTATAAGACTTATGTGTATTTTGAAAAATCTAACCGTCGATATGGTTATACACCTATAGGTGTATAAAAAGGTTAGTAAAAAGATTTTAAATGGCTTTTTTGTTGACCTAGGTTACATTTAGATACTATTGCCTAGGAACTTATTATTTTCTGTTTCTTTTTCACGTATAACGTATAATTGTGGAATAAACAGTATTTTTTGCTGTATCTTTCTTTGATTAAATAAAATTGTTTATGTCATATACATTCTATGTTTATTCCTTTTATGTAGGTCACTAAATAAGCCTAACGAATGTATTGTCACCTTCAATAGTTGCACTTCATAATTCCCCTATCCGTGTGACGTATCTGGGGCAAGCGGGACGTAATTGTCTCTAACTAGCTCAAATTACCCTCATCTCTTGCATTGCTCTCCCTAAGGTATGAGGCAACACTGCGAGCGGTTCATTCATTGGCTTAAAATTGCACAGATCATTTTATTAAAATTTATCTCAAAACTATTTACATTACTTAAATATGTGACTATTTTTGTTGTAGTGCTACATGAAAAATAGTAGAGTAATAAGCAAATTTTTGAAATTTTTGAAATTTTTTAAAACGATTTTTGAAAAGTTGTGGCGACGAATTCCATCTATAGTTTATACAGAGTTTATATTGCTATTTCAGGATACAATTTCACAAAAAACTGCGACAATCGATAATAAAAAATCGCAATGTCACAACAAGAGGCAAAGAAGTAAAAAAAAATTCAACAAAAATAATAATCCTACTTCAAAGATCCACAAAAAGCAATACAATAAGCTCTTGGAGCAGATATACTGACAACACATTGCGCTACTTGCCTACTTGCCTACTTGCCTACTTGCCTACTTGCCTACTTGCAAAAGACATTATTATTTACAGCAGTTTTGGAATTCTGCTTTAAAGCTAAGTAGACACGAGCTTACTTTTCACAGGGTCAAAATTATTATAAAGCCATAATCGTTTTTTAAAAAACAGCCGTATTGAGAACCTCCTCCTTTTTGAAATAGGTAGAAAAGATACAAATGATAAAATTATAAACATTTTCCAACCAATCTCTGATTTCCGTTGTCTTATCCTTACAAAATGAACCATAGACCAATCAAACCAAATCAACCAAAAATATTTACCCTTCATTTGATAAATTTAGTATAAAAATTATCAAAATCTATTCATAATCGGCAAATATACCTAGGTAATATGATAATATAACATATGTAAATACACATTTTGCATTTTCGTTTAAATTATATATATTTTTATTTAATTAAGGCTTTATCTCTAAATATTATAAAATTAAGTTGTTTTTGTCTTTTTAGGGTTCCGTAGCCGCATGGCAAATAACGGAACCCTTATAGATTCGTCATGTCTATCTGTCGGTCCGTCCGTATGTCACAGTCACTTTTTTCCGTAACTATAAGAAATATACTGTTGAAACTTGGTAAGTAGATGTATTCTGTGAATCGCATTAATATTTTCACACAAAAATAGAAAAAAAAACAATAAATTTATAGGGTTCCCCATACTTAAACTCAAAAATTTTTTTTTTCATCAAACTCATACGTGTGGGGTTTCTATGGATAGGTCTTCAAAAATGATATTGAGGTTTCTAATATCATTTTTTTCTACACTGAATAATTTGCGCGAGGGACACTTCCAAAGTGATAAAATGTGTGTCCCCCCCCCCCCTGTAACTTCTAAAATAAGAGAATGATAAAACTAAAAAAAATATATGATGTAGGTACATTACCATGTAAACTTCCACCGAAAATTGGTTTGAACGCGATCTAGTAAGTTGTTTTTTTTTAAGACGTCATAAATCGCAAACCGCAATTTCCTTTTATCTAATCAACTCAAAAATTAAAATTTTTTGTTAGTGTTGTGTGTAGGTACGCAACCCTCGGTGCGCGAGTCCAACTCGCACTTTGCCGGTTTTTAAAGTACACAACGCATACTGATGCGGGTTTTACCATTATTTAGAGACATTTTTCCAGAAGGTTTTATATATCATACATCCTAATTAAATTTGTAATTAGTAGAGAAAAATCGATGTTTCTCGATCAAGTCGTAAAAAATAAGATTTAAAGGCGCTTAAGTTATACATCAAAATAATGTAGTTTTAAATTGTAGATCTTAATAAGGCCTACAAAAAAGCCTGCGATGGCATATATATATATCTATTTATAAAGTTTACACACAACAACCAATAACAGGAGTTTAGTGGGGCAAAAAAAATGTATTGTACACCAATATAATGTAATTTCCAATAATGTAATTTTTATAATTATTACCAGAGTAGGTAATTTATCACGTGTTTCTCGTTTTTATATTAAATTTTAAGATTTTCCCGTTTTTAGTGTTCAGTAGCTATATGGCAAAAACGAAACTTTCATATATTATACGTCTGTCCGGCCGTATCTCACAGCTACATTCCGCCGTCTCTACGTCGATTCGAATAAAATTCAATCAAAAAAATTAAGTGTAAGCTCTCCATATATTGAAGTGAAGGGTAAAAAAATTCACTGGCAGATATTTTTAGCATTAAATACAATAATGTAAATAAAATAAGGTACTACACTGCACTAGACAAAAATCTTTAAAAATTTTCTAGTTTTGCTATAAAATTTCCACAAAAACTGCATATTTACATGATCCCACATCATTGACCGCTTTCTGTAAAATAAATCTCACAATATTCTACCACTTAAGGCCCGTTAGGGCTTGTAGAGTTAGAGCCTGTAGAGTTTGAAGCTTGGCTCTACATGAGATCTAATAACTTTTTGACATTGCGAGCCATGTGGTCTCCTCTTGGCAACATTTTACATGAAAATGTTTTTGGTGGGATTTTTTTTTTGTAAGTTGCTTATGATCATATTTTTTATTATGTTCATATTTCCTTTTTTATAAGAATTACGTTATAAAAAACTATATTCGCATAAGTCGATTGGTTTACTGTCATCAGATTTTTAAGTCCGAACTCTGTTACAGCTAATTACGGTTTTTATCTTAACAATCCGGGCCTACACCATTCTGATTTCCCATCACCATAGAAGTTTTCTTTTGTATTGTCACCACATTTTAATTATTAACGAAGTACATGAGTATAGTGATATTATTTGTAAGTATAATATAAGTATAATTATGTACAAGGGACGATCAAAAAGTAGTAATAAATCGATATAAAGCATTAGAACATTTTTCATGCAGAAGTTTTGATGACGGCTCCGACTTAACATAAAATGAATTTAGTTTCAAAATGTACTTGTGTGTTTAAATACCTTTAACCTCTGCCTACTAGTGAAGGTTTAAGCAAGCTCTCTATTTTTGTTAGCTTTTTGTGAATACTAGAAATATCTGATTATCATTACTTTTTGATCTACCTATCTATTTTATACATTAGTTATAATCTGAAACCTGTCGAAAGCCCCATATACACTTTTATTCCCTAATTTAAGGGTTGGAGAGATTATATTTTTTTTTAACTTGAATCACGTTTTTACACTAAATGTATAGTGTAAAAACGTGACAGTATAAATCTGTGTATTTGTATAATTAACTAGCATGAAATTAAGTTTGTAACTTCCATCCCCTAATTTAAAGAGTGGGGGTAATTTACTAAAAAATCTAAAATATGTATTTTATTATTTATAACAAAGAGCCCCGATATTACTACATATATAGGATATTGTTTATCTAGTATAATCCCAACCCAAGTTATGAGGGTTCTGAAACATGACGAAGCGCTTCGAGAAAAGTTGCCCCTAGATTTGCACTCGATTTAGCAAGATTTGTAAATGACACACTTTCTAATATTAATAGATAGGTATCTCAAAAGTGACAAAGAAAAATTTTAAGTTCACCGACATTCCTGTAGGTATTCACATTGATTTTTATGGTTCAGTAGTCAAACATGCCCTATGGTTACAATTGATTACGCTATGGTTATACTATATCCATTATCCATGCGACTATAAAAACTACAAAACTGAAATTTAGCACACTTATAATACCCAAAATTAAACACCTACATGTGAACATTAAAAAAAAAAAAAAAAAAAAAGTTTGCAAAACGAGGACTAAAAAATATTTTTGCTATAACTTGTCATACCTATATAGCCAACTGAAATTAAGGTTTTTTTGTGGTATCAAATAACGATCGTAGTAACAAATACGGAACCCTACACTTAGCATGACAAGACATGCCCTTGGTTTTATAATAATTACATAATATGAAAAAAAACCGGCCAAGTGCTAGTTGGACTCACGCACCGAGGGTTCCGTACCTACCACCATTTACGTACTTTACAAACACAAACAAAAAAAATGTTTTTTTTTATTTTTATATTTGAGTTGATTGAATGAAAAGTAAATTGCGGTTTACGATTTATGACGTATTAAAAAAAAAACTCCTTACTAGATCTAGTTCAAACCAATTTTCAGTGGAAGTTTGCATGGTAATGTACATCATATATTTGTTTTTAGTTTTATCAATATTTATTTTAGAAGTTACACACTCATTTTACCACTTTAGAAGTGTCTCTCGCGCAAACTATTCAGTTCCGAAAAAAATGATATTAGAAACCTCAATATCATTTTCGAAGACCTATCCATAGATAGTACTCCACACGTATGGGTTTGATGATAAAAAAAAATTTGAGTTTCAGTTCTAAGTATGGGGAACCCCCAAAATTTATTGTTTTTTTTTATTTTTGTGTGAAAATCTTAATGCGGTTCACAGAATATATCTTCTTACCAAGTTTGAATAGTATAGTTCTTATATTTTCGGAAAAAAGTGGCTGTGACATACGAACGGACAGACAGACAGACATGAAGAATCTATCTATCTAAGGGTTAAACCTACAAATGTGCAGAATATCTCTTGGACCCGACCCGTGCCAAGCCGGAGCGCGTCGCTAGTTTGAATACAAAACTATATTAATAACACGTTGCCAGAAATATAACCATGAAACTGTGAAACTAGGTAAAAAAATATATAAATATCGCGAAAACTGAAGACTTTCTAACTATACTGCATGAAGTTTCCACAGGATACTGTATGTCAAGTAAATTACACACTGTCTATTCGTCTGTCCGTTTGCAATAATCAGGTGCTATCTAATGATTAGTCAGAAAGTTCTAATACGTCATTCATAATAAAAAAACATCCAATTGTGTGTCGTACACGAATTAAGTTAGGGTTTCGTGGGAAAAGAATTGTTGCGGATATTTTAAAAATTAAACCGATTTCGTTTCAATCACGAACCACCCAGTCTATGTTATTTTATCGTTAACATTGTTATTAATTTAGGAATAATGCTTTTATTTTTCCATAAGTTCACATGAACCATAAACTTCACTACCTGTTTTACACAACCAATAACTTTATTTTGTTGAATTCCAATAGAATATGTAATCCAAGTACATTTTACAAGTTGTAATACTCGTTAACTTGTACAGCTTATATATAATACTACCTACTGCTATGACTTTTTTCACATATCCGCTAACAACCATTTAGCTAGTGGCGAGGGCAATACTCGACACTAGCAAAAATTAGCTCTTTAAAGCTTAATATTTCGCAAACGGAACCCTGAATCAAAAAAAAACACTGCGCGCTTTGCTACTTACTGCCAACGGCTAACTAGCGGCCGATGAGTAAGATGACGTCACGCACTCTGCGCCGCAGCAACTCGGCAATCAACGCATTAATTTGAATACTACTCATTTTTGGTCGTATGACAAAACAAAATATACCAATATTTTTGATTTTTCAAGGACTTTAATAATACATTCAAAACTAAAAACCTCGTTGATCCTCATTGGATTACCAAAAAACTAGGAAATCTATAATTTTTGTTAATTTCAATAGTTCATTCCTGGTAAAAATACACGGATTAAAACCATGGCAACATCTAAATCGAAGGGTTCCGTACCATTATCTATAAAATCGGCAAAAGAATCACGTTTGTTGTATTATAATTGTTTAAATATTTGTTTTATTGTAATTTAATTATTTATTTTTTTTACTTGAAAATATAATTAAATATTCTGTGAATATTTCAAGCGTCTACTTGTTGCCGTTATCAATATCGAGCAAAAACGAACAAAAATCACGTTTGTTGTATTGGAGCCCCCTTAAATCATCATTTTATTCTGTTTTTTAGTATTACTTAATATAGCGGCAACAGAAATACATCTTCTATTTGTAAGGTTTTCGACTCCCTCGCAGCCTAGTTGGTGGTATGACCAGCTGCTTTGCAGAGGGTGTGGGTGCGATTCTCGCACTGGACAAACATTTATGTCTTAATATTAACATTTGTGTTTGTCTTGAGTCTGGGTGTATTTATGTATGATATATGAATGTTTTTAGAATAAAAAGCAATATTTATTTATTTGTATCCGTTGTCTGGTACCCATAACACAAGCTTTGCCTACTTTGGGGCCAGACGACGCTGAGTGTAATGTCCAAAAATATTTATTATTTATTTATTAATGTACCTATACATTATTTTTATTAAACATTCTGCATATTGACATAGAAGCAATAATACATTTACGAGCCGTAGTTTCAAAAATAAAAATGTTGCGTTTTAAAACAATCTCCTTTCACTTTCGATGCTTTTACCAAGCTCTTAAGATCAAAATTACAACAAAAAAAATTTTTATGGCTGAACACCTATATATATATATATATATACAGTTATATATATACAGTTGAATTGAGAGCTTAAAGTACTCGTATAAAATACAATAAATATACGTATACGTAATGTTCGTACTTTTCAGCTTAATTTGTTTAATGAATAAGTCATATATACCTTTGTGTGAACAATAACTTACACACTCGCTACCGACTTTACTGTAAAGGAAAGAAATATTCAAAACGTATTTATTTCAAATTAATTGATTTTTTCGTTCTAAGGGCTTGTTTCAAGCATCGAAATTGAGTGTGTTTTTCAAACTTCACATATTTTATTTTTTAAACTACGGCTTGGAAATGCAAAATTGCGTCTAGATATTTCAAAATGCAAAAGTAGGGAATATGTTAGAAAAATAATAGATACGTTACAAATACTGTACCGATCGAGATAGTGGAGGAACGGTCAACTTTATTTTTTTACGCTGAGTATTCCTAAAAGTCCGAAATACCTAAATAATACCTATCGCACAACATTGATTTGTTATGAAATATGATACCAAGCAACAGCAGCAGGAACATGAACATCACATTAAAAAACTTTAAAATTATGTAACTTTTTGTTCTAATTATATCGTACCAGTACTTACTAAGTGGCTTCTAAGTAAGTATTTCTTAAAACTGCTATGGGCCTTCAGCAACAAATAACATTTTAAAAAATCGCATCTTCATAGGTTTTTTAGCCTTTAAATAAAAAGGGAGTATTTGCTTTAAAACAATTTATGCTCTAAATTATGATCAAAAGTGAGATTATACTTATGACGTTTTGTGTTTAATTTTTATTCGTTTATTTATTTTATAATTAAATAGAATTTTTGTATTAAATGTTCAAAAATGACTGAACCTAAAATAGAAGAAATTGATAATCGATGTCAAGTTAATGTCATGTCAAAGATATTAAAAAAATATTATATATCTAAACTAAACTAAACATACGTACATGAGGATAATATGGTTTTACCTTTAGACGAGAATTAACCGGCCACCCTTGTAAGTGAACCCTTTTCTATACGTTGCCTAGTATCCACAGTACAAGCTTTGCTGAGTTAAGGCCCATGGCACGGCAAGTGTAAGTTATACAGGAATATTTATTTATTAATAATTCAAAATATTATCCTAAAATGCTCTCTCTAAGCTCTAATTACCTATACAGGGCGTGCCTAGATACAATTTAATATAACCTGGGGCAATCCAATCGTACGTCTCAGTATATAATCACAAGACATTAAAATTGTCTATTGGGGCCCTTTGATAAAATTTTAAACGAAAAACGCCTTTATTTCAATAAAGACAAAGACCTTGTAAAACTATAAATGCTGCATTAAATCTTGCAAAACAATATAAGTTATTGGGCAATGTATAAACTATTGTAGAGCACGCGAGATTTTGTTATGATAATTACAGTTGAATTAAATTTAATTACATTGTTTTATTTTAGTTGTAATTAAGCTGTAATTAATATTTTTAACTACTTTCTTCTTTTTAATCTATGTCTAATTGTAAATAATTAGTTATTAAATATTTAAATGTGTTATTGTGTTTGTTAAATACATACATATGTATTAATATCTTCACGGTTTTCATCCCCCAGAAGCGGTTAACCAGTTGCTGGGTACATCACTTTCAACTACTTCATAAGGGCGCGTCCATAAATTACGTCAGGATTTTTTGGTTATTTCTCCTGTTTGGTGAGATATTCCATAAGTCGTAATTCACCAAATTTAGGTGGTAAAATGAAACACTTTCCTGTGACAAAGTAAAGTAAGGTAAGTTAAGGGAAGCCCCCATTCATGATTATTGAATAAATACAAATTACCAAATTACATCCCTATATTAGATGTTATTTGACACTTTTGAATCTAGAGTTAACTACTCTAAAAAATAACTACATTGCAACAATACCTTTGTTATCTAATGCAAAAGCCTAATAGAAATAGGTAAGTAGTTTCTGAGGAAAATGAATAGACATACATAGCCCCTTATATCCTACACGAATATATGTATATAAGCAAGTACCTACCGTCTCCTTTGTGAGTAAATTACCTCAATGTCATTTTCAGACTAAAAATGTCCCCAACTTTATTCCACTTTACACCTGCGAATTGCCCCACCTTCAAATATACGAGCAAACATTACCATCCCTACCGCAGCGCGTGCCTTATCTCTCTACTGTACAGAGCTTACTTGACGAATAACAATTTATATGTTAATAACTTGGTTCACTTAGTTTTATGGCTGTGCTGCCGAGGTAAGGTAGATTTGCATGGCGACAAATGGAACTTTATTATATTAGGTACATTACAAACACAAACAAACTAATCTGTACTGGTGGTCAAAATTGGAACTTACTTTATTTCAATTTTTTTGTAAATAATGTTTTTATTTCTGACTAAGTGTGATATACTGATACCGTGGTCTTTTTATTTTTGGGCAATAATTTTAAGACTGTAGTTTGTCAAAAACTGCTTTTCCTGTCCCTGTAGGTAATTTCATTTTATCACTATTTAAAGTTGGTTATTCACAACTAATAAGGGAAATACAAGTCCAGAAAGGCACACTACATCAGAAACAGTGCTTCGGTGATGTGATCACCACCCAGAAGTTATTAGGTATTTGAAGGCTTGGCAACGCGCGAGAGATGCCGAGGTGTTGCAAGCGTCCATAGCCGTATTAAAAAAAACCATTTACGAATAACTATAATGATTCATAAGAAAAGGTTGTCCCACACATAATTATGTGGGTGTGTATCTATCCACAGGGTACCCCCTTCTGGAGAATAAATCCGTGAAGATATAGGTAAGTACAAACATACATATAAAATAATAACTTCAATGTTTTAGCAAATGTTGACGAATATTTCATGTTCTAGTAGATAGGAACCTACTTATCTATTAATTTTTATTCCGAGTAGTAGGTAGTGCGGTACAGCTACAGTAGTAATTTTCCATTTCTAAGGCCATATTTAGCTAAGCCGACATATATATAAGTATACATTTTAGTAGGTGTTATATACTAGTCAGTTACGTATTCCACGACAAACGCTCGTTACTTTTATGTCCTAACATATAAAAATCCTTATTGAGTATCGCATAACATTTTATTACTTTTTCCATATAAATACGAAAACAACATATGGTGTGAACGCGCAGTAAAAATAGTGAACGCCCAACCTTACAACCATAGACAATATGAAAACTGACAGATGCAACTAATGTTCCCGCCATTTCTTCTCAACCAATAGCAACGTTGCATAGTTTTTTCATCTTGACAACAGCTGCGTGTTTTCGGGCAGTATTAACGCATGTTATTGGGTGTTTTTATAAATATAATCTGTGGTTGGGACTCTAGGGATGAGAACCGCAAAGGGTGGATTATTGTTTTTTTATCGATGATTTGTAGCCGCGATGATGATGTTATTTTGATAGGGGAAATTGAATTTGTGTTTTTGTTATAATGAGTTCTAGTAGTTGTTTATGAGTTTTAACATAAAACAGTAATAAGGTCATTAAAAAAAATAAGGGGCAGTTTAAATACTATATATGCCTTTTAAAGGGCTATTTAAGACTACTTATTCTTGAAACATAGAGTAAAACGCTCCTTTTAAATATAACTCAGTAACATACTTACGTTATAATCTGGGGATAAAAATAAAAAAAAGTAGAAGAGTAACGAATCGGTTAAAATAGCAAAAACTAAAAGCCATATTATTTGAGAAAAGAAAATAGGTAAACTTGAGGATTAAATTTCAACGCGATCAAATGGCAAAGGGGTCAGGGTCCGTCATGGTTTCAATTCGTATTACATATTGAGACCAAAATGCAATACAGTTGGTATTGAGGTCATAAGTTACATGACAGATCATGAAGTACTTACCTATAATTAGATAGGTACGTTTTTTTAGAGCAAAAATTATTAAATGATAATGCTACTTATACGGCTTTATTAATAATTAAACTCTCGATTTAAAAGTTCTATTTTTTAAACTCTCTTGAATAAAAATACTTTCGAGTTTGAGTTTTACTAATTATAACAAAGCCAGTTACCTTTATAATAATCAACGGTTTTAATTGGCAACATATTTTTAATATTAATTGAAGTGAAGTCACTCCAGATAAGGTCTTCACAAACCAAATAAGTGACTTGAGAATTTCAAAAGAAATCATAAATTCATTTATTTCAAAAGAGATTGGGGTTTTTAAGAGTTCCATAGTTAAACAAGAACCACTCACAGTTTAGCTATGTCCGTCCGTCCGTATAAAATAAAAAATATTTAGAAACGATTTTGTCTAGAATTTAGATTTTGACATTTCTTACATGTAAAGACACTCGCTATAAAATGTCTATGTTATACCTATTCATATTTTACAAATATAATAATATTTTGCCTTGCTTTTATTTATGTAAAGAGCAGTCGCGAACATTTATATTACCCCGTTGAATAAGGAATTACATATTATTGTGAGATTTCTAAGATTTTTTTCAAAATGTTATTTTCGGTTAGTGTCGGTTCGTGTCGGTCAAAATATTAGCCAAAAAACTCGGAAAAAAATTAGCATACTAGTCAATGTGCTAGTATGCTAATTAATTTTAAAAATAATTTGACTTACAATATTAACTTACAAAAAAATTGACAGATAGCTTCCGAGGTGTATCTAGTAACGGCTACGGTACCCTACCACAAGTAAAACAAGAGTGGCCTGACCAGCCCTTGCACGGTTTTGGTTTTATTACTATCTTAAAATGCAATAAAAGTTTACACCTAAAATGGCCGCCTCTCTCTAATACCAAAAACCTCGTCCTTTTAAGGATATAAAAATGATTATACAAGTTTAATTAATAATGTATATGCAAATGAATATGGAACTTCATTACCTGCTTATTTGCTTCTCTAAACTTATCAGCCGCTCAACGTCCACTTCGCTATATTACTCAGGTACATGTTTACATCTAAGAAAGTACGCAATATTAGTTTTAAACGGAAAAGTGAATTTTTTGGACATTACACACAGCGCCATCTTGTTCCAAACCACAAACTAAGCAAGGATTGTACTCTAGGTGTCTGATACCACGGATACACCTCAAGACAAACACAAATGTGCATCACATAAATGTATGCCCGGTGCAGGAATTGAATCCACACATTCTTAGTTCAGCAGGAAGTTAATACTACCAACTGAGCCACGGATCTGCCGAATTGAAAGCTTATGATTTTTTTAAGGTAACTGCTGACCTTCCTTCCGGCTCTACTCAGTAGTAAATATTTCAATCAATCAAATAAAACTTTATTTAAATAGGTTTCTAAGAACACTTTTGAATCGTCAATACAATGTATACAATGTTAATTTCTGCCAAAAAGAGCTGGCAAGAAGTTCTATTTAAAGTAATAATACAATACTTTGATAATTAACTAAAGAGTATACAATATGTACCGTAAAACTTATTAGGCAATAAAAATAAGTTAGTAAGCTACTAAAAACAAAGTCAAACATGTCAATTATAATTTTTTTGTTTTTATGTAGCATAGGGGGCGCACCATGTGAAGCGTCAAATATTGTCAATCGAGTGAAGGAATACAGATATTTAAGAGTACTAGTGGCATTAGTGATATCATAATTAAATTTTTGCACAATCATATGTACAGACATACTTACATATACTTAAAACAATCCATACTATCCATGAATATAATATAATAATAAATATTATAAATGCGAAAGTAAATCCGTCTGTTACCTCTTCATGCTGAACCCACTGTACCGATCAAGATGAAATTTGACATGCAGATAGTTTGAGTCCCGGAAAAGGACATAAGCTACTTCTACGTCAAGTATTATCCGTTCGTTTTTTTTTCCATAATTGAGGTGTTGCCGTTGAAATCCTACACC
Organism: Apoda limacodes; assembly: GCA_946406115.1. NCBI lineage: Eukaryota > Metazoa > Arthropoda > Insecta > Lepidoptera > Limacodidae > Apoda > Apoda limacodes. The sequence continues at coordinate 50,363,684 of OX291540.1, forward strand.
GATGATCGAATACTAAGAATATAGAGAAGTTTGCAAGAGCAGACCAGTCTCCACAGCGGCACCCGTTCACAAGTATGGCACATGAATCAGCCATCGCTTCGCTCAACCATGTTTTAGGGAACGTAACGACCCGACACACACGCCACCACCGCAGAGACACTTTGAGAGAGCATGACACACTCAAGCAACTCCAATAAAACTTCTATTGTACTAGTTACAATGTGTGTAGTAAAGGAAGAAAATATAAATCCGACACACGTACTCTGAACTTAAAACTGATTTATAGTTGCTTTTAAAAATATTTAGATAGGATAAGATTGGAAGGTCTCACTCACACACTCAATGACACACATAAATATACATAAAACAAAATCAGTGTATCAAAAAAAAGCTTTATGAAAAGTATTTTCGTTTAAGTATTTGATCTGTAGTGTTTCAGTAACGGTTAAGGCAAGGTACAATTAAGTGTTTGACTACAAATATAATTAAATTTATCTTTTCCCGACATTGTCTTGATAAAATCGTAGAACCGACATTTATGAAAGCCAAATAGTTAGACTGCATCTTGAAAAAAGACATAGACATCTTCCATTTTGATTTATTAAAAGTTCTTGTAAGAATTGATTTCGGAAGATATCCTATATCCTTTACCGTTCTTCTAGCTTCATCTCAGTGTCAGAAATCAAGCCAATAGTTGTTCAGTTTACACGGTAAGCGGTTTTGAAAGTGGAAAGATATATTTCTTTGGGAACTATTATACTACTATAAGTACATATAATAGAAAAGGGAGATCAAATGAATACTCAATTGGGTCGTTAAGCACAAACTTTCGCATTTGTATATTAGTTACGATTAAGACTTTGATTAGGTCTCTACGAGGGTAAAACAGCAAGAAAGTTACCTAGGTTTAATATATTCTACCCACAGCAAAAAGAAATCATAATTTTTATAAAAACTAATTAAATAAACCAACACTTAAAATAGAATTTAAAAAAAAAATGTTGTCCACCTTACGTGGTGCTTAGAACGGTAGTTAAAATTTCCTCGTTGTACTGCCATACCAATTCTTTGAACGATGAAAGATATAGTGTTGTATTGTGTGTATTGAACACTAATCAATGATGATACCTAAGCACCGATAATGCGGATCGATAGTTTGTCCAAGTATGGAAATTTTCCTATTGACAACACTTAGGTAAGCTACACAAAGTCCTGATAAAAGAATAAAATACACATGCGATGGGTACAAAGTCGTATAAGACAAGTATTATGCGCCAGGTGCCACAAACGACAAAATTTTGCTGATCAATGCTGGTGTTAAAGTTTTTTCTTTTTATTTGTCTCTGGTAGGACGAAAGTAATATTGGATGCTGAATAAGAAATGAAATGTAATATTGATTCTATGGCAAATAAATAAGTATTAAAAGTTTTATCTACAAAAGTCGTGAAGATCGTAAAAGCCAAAATAAATACAATTAGTAGTTCAGGCCAAATTCTTTTTTGTGTAGGTAGGAAGTATAAAAAACTTAATAGTGAAGGTCATATAATGTGTGTAAACTAGATAAAAACATGACTTTGTGAAGACTCGCGAAGAAGGCAATATAAATTATGTTAGAAGAATTCATTTATCATCGATGATTGACATTATTTTATTCACGTGATAAATCTATACCACAGCATAATATACTTAATTCGGTAAATTTACGTACCTACTGAAAAGTTATTGACAACTCAGCTAAGTTAAATATTTTACTTTACTTTAGTTTACTTATATATTTTCTTGATATACCTAAAGATAATATGTAAAATATTAAAAAAAAATACTCAAGTGCATGTTAGATAGGGTAACCATACGTCAGAATTTGTCCTGACATGTCATGTCATGGTCATAGGCGAGTAACAAAACTATTTGAATTTGGATTTTTTTTCTTTACACTAAATCTTGTTGCGCGACTGTGAGATTCTCCTTTATGTTAAATTGACCGGTATTTTGCTATAATCACAAAAACGTATGTGAAAAAGTAGCGTCCTTATTAAATGTCCTGACTAAAGTTTCCAAAAGATGAAATGTAGTGTTGGTATAAGGGATAGCCTTTAAAAATTAAGGATATTAGCTATCAAAAATGAAATCTTGATATTTTAGTCCATTGAAATGTTACATGAGCTTTGCATTTGTTAAATGACGCAATTTTATTTTTGGGACATGTGTGGGGGGGTCAATAGAAGCTTAACCTCAAGTTTGAGGGGTCGCCACCGTTGTCATCCGGCCGCCATCTTGAAACAAGGGGTGAAAACACTTTTTTCGCGATATCTCGGAAACTCTGCGTCTCACAAAAAATTCTTAAAGACATAATTCGTAGCAAATTGTTTTGCCTACAAATATGTTTATATACCTTTTTCCCCTAATTAAAAATTTTCTTTTTTGCTCTATAACTTTTTTTTTTATACATTTTACAAAAAAATTTACCTCAGACCAATCTTGTAGATGATCTTTTGAGGAAAATTTTTCTTTGTAATTTTTTTTAATTCCAATCATTTAAAACGCTGTTACAGCGCTCCGAAGTTGACCGGGTTCGTTAATGCTCATGAGAATCCGGTCAAGACGAAATGTTTTACTTATTTTTGATTATTTTTTTTCTATTGTAAATATATTCTTAAAATTTTTTTGTTAAATTCGTACAAACTTTACTTATTCATTCCTAACTCTTTTCCCCGCCACCTATGAGGTAGAGTCTGTAGGCGCGATTTTTTTTACGTGGTATTCCCACACGGACATCTTACTTATAAGGTAATCCTCGACATCATAATATTTTCAATCACTTATTAGCTTGCTACACTAATCTTCTTTTCTTCGATGGTCCAGGCTGTGGCTCAGAATCTCTAAATCAACGTCAAATGTGAAAGTTCCAAATGTGAATATACTAAGACCTTTCGATTTTCCATTTTACCCATATTACAAACTTTAAGTAGGTAGTATACCTGCACATTTCACATATAATGTGTACCATTGATGCTTCACTTCATAACTCTTACAACCCCCCATATCTCCGCAATCCTCGACCGATCCTGCTTGTGTTTGAGTTAGTAAATTCTATTGGCCTGCTTTACTCGTGTACCAAAAACATAAAGTTCGGAGCCAACAGGTGTTGCTCCGAAGTTATCGTTCACCAAAACATAAAAAGATGCAAACGCTTCAATACTAGTTTCACTCGTGTGATCGAATATGCTTTTGTAAACTTTGTGCTTAGCCAAATGCCAACATGCCTATGTTTTATAATTTACTCCACGTATGTCCACTAGTTTTTCTGAAATTTGGCTCGTAGAAGATGTATACCTATTTCTTTTGAAACTCTTTTATGTTTGAGGTTTCACAAATAGAAACATTAGTGATTTTGTAATTAAAGATTTATAGAAACTTGAAGATCAAGGTAAGCAGAAGATATGAAAAAGATCTTTGTTTGCGTTTAAGTGGAAAAAAACTTATTAATTTTAGACATGCCCCATGGCGGCTCAAATCAAACAAACTAGTTTTTTTCGGTATATGTAAAAGGATTTTAATGTAATTTAATACAAACAAAAATTGACTGACCTATTCATCCAGCTTATAATATGACATCCGGAATGAGTCAGAGGACACAACTAGAAAGGAAATCAATAGGTACATTGCTTTTTCAGGGACAATTCTATTTCAGATTTACCTGATGACGAAGAACCTTAACTTTTTTCTCAGAGTGTAGGTACTTAACGACCGAGTGTAATAGATTAACATTTAAAAAATTGCAGGCTAAGGAAGAAATCCCATCTAAGCCCTCCCATCGTGGTATAGAAACAGGAGAGGAGATAATTTACTTTTTTTAAACCGTGTAATTTGGTTTTGGTTTATTGCAAAGATAGATTTATCAATAACCTAATTTAAAATAGAAAATGAGTCATAAAAATTCATTGACTTTTGATTGATTTGTCTACAATTAGCCTCGAAGCAGACAAGCTGCATTATGGAAATGTATTGGTATCTCCTCCAACGGGACACTCGGTTCATATGAAAAATAAAACTACATATAATATCTTGGCTACTATTTCTGGTAATGGTTTGTCAAGACTTCATTATATTTTTGGGGTCAGCCGGAATATCCTTGGTTGCTGTATTTATGGGATTAAAGAGCAAGACAGCTTCCCTGAAGCTCCAGTTATCACGGTGAATACAATAATACTAGACCTAAAATTGTGTATAAATATCAAAAACATTTTTTTCTTAGTTGTAAGTAAATATTTATCACAATCATGTATCACATAAAATAATTAATTTTACTTATTGATAGAATGTTGTTTTTCTTAAAAGTGTTATATATAAGTAAAAAAAGTAATTGAAAGTTACATTCAATGAATCGTTCACCAACATTTCAAGGAAGATTATTTCAGAACCAAATTGTATTTTAAGCTTAAAAAATTTTAATCTTGCATTGACTAGCATTCTATAAAAATAAACTAAGTACTTCAATCGAATTACATTCGTGATGAATTTAACAAAAAATAAGTTTCTTTAACTTAAAAGATAGCCAATTTAAGTTTTTTCATACTGTAATTTCAAGCGCTCACATTGTATTTATGTTGTGACAGCAATTTTCCGTTACATTTAATCACAATTTTAAATCTCCAAACGTAAATTACAAATCCAATGACAACAATCAGATTACACCTCAAATACACAATGACAATACAATCCATTGGGACTCACCTACCGCATGGCTGTATACAAAAACTTTGCCGAAAAAAAGAAAGTCAAATTGTCTATGGTTACAAAAACTGCTTTATAAAGCCGCCCATTCAACATTTTGGCGGGTAACTTTGACACGCCGCGACCACGCGTAAACATCTTGTTAGTACGCACCAAATACGTACATTTATAAATATAAATAAGGTGAAAAAGCATACAGAAATAATACTTTACAATACAATGGAGACTAACAAATGTTTTGCGTCGTTCGTTGTCACTTTTTCTATGTAAATTGCTCGCGTAATTTGTGATCGTAGCTTTGTCGCCATGTTGTATTGTGGGTGGGTTTCTTTTTGTGTCGGTGACGGCTGAAAGGAGGTTGTGCTACAATAAGAAAATGGAAATGGAAGCGACAAGTCAGAGCCTTCGTCAATTTTGAGCGTAGTTTAAGATTTCTATTGGATCTTGTAGTTTAATTTCAATGGTGACGCCAGAAACTGGCAAAAATAGGCTTTTTTTAATTTTTAGTTTCCTTTTTAGGTGACAGTTAACTACGTCCACTATATAGTATAGCGTGAGCCAAGTCCCGCCCAGGTGGACTGCTGACCTAAAAAGGTAGCGAAGGACCGAGTGTAGTGGCATTCTTTGGAAAGGCGTGTGTCCAACAGGACACTGTTACAGGATGATTGAGCGACAAATATAGCAAATTTACCATGCCCTTTAGCTTCTTACAACTAAATCATTAATTTGCTAGCAATCATATTTTGTTTTATTTTATTTAGTAAATACTAGCTTTTACCAGCGGCTCCGCCCGCGTTAAATGGGTTATCGGCGTAGTATTCCTATGGCAACTCCCTGATTACCTATCGTAAGGAAGTTTGCTAAAGCAAGTTGTAACTGTAGGTATAGTTCGTTCACTGCGGGATCTTTTAAATTTTCCGGGATAAAAGTATCCTGTATCCTTCTCTCTCCGTCTCTTCAATTATCACTGTGCCAAATTTCAGATCAATCGGATGCTCCGTAGCGACGTAAAGGAAAAACTAACAAACAAACTTACTTTCGCGTTTATTATATTAGCATGAATATAGGGCATATGGCAAAGAAATTCAGGACCTATAAGCGTATATTATAAGCGATTTACTTCAAGTTTTTTATTTTTATTATTAGCGTTGTGTATAATAGTTGAAAGTCTTCTAATTTACGGTACATAAAGATATTTTAGCACTTATAAAATAACTTCTTAAATGTTCAACGCTAAATAACAAACAATTAATTTTAAAGTAAAAGGTTCAGAGAAATATAACACCTCTGCCACCCACACTAGGCTGTACACTAGGCTAAATGATAGAGATTATTTTTGTTATTGCCAAATTTTGATGCTGTGATTTCGTAAAAATTAAGAAACATTAGTAAACTTAAACAGAAAACATAAAAAGGTTAGAATTAAAAACAATTATATTTGCAAAATTTTCTCCCCATATTACGAAGATATTACGATAATTGATCAAAGCCATTTGGACGTTTATAAGGTCACGGATACTACGTACTTACGTATATATTACGTTATTTTTTAACAATTAAGTATTTAGGTATCCATCCTTATCGTCTTAAGTGACGCAGTCCTACAGCTATAGCAAACTTCCTTACTAATCAAGAAGTTGACGTAGTAAAAATCCCACGCCGATAACAGAATTTAGCGCAGGCGGAGCCACAATAAAGCTAGCAAGTAATAAAGTACTAGATAGTATAATAGTGCTTAAAAGAGTACGTTATATTGCCTTATATCATAAAAGAATAGCAATTGTTTAGCCAAGTTAGAATACTTATAGACGGCTTGATACATCTAACAGTCAGTCAGTCGCACTGGGACAGCTCGGTGGGCTATTGCCTAAGACTACCTACTTTCTCTTAGAGAGGGCCCTGTAGTGGAGACCAACAAGGGTTATGGCAACAAAAACAATGCATACCAAGTGTACATATAGTATAATATAATGCATTAGCGTAAAAACCCTAGGTCTATAATAAAATGTTTAAAATGAGTTTTATGTTTTAAGCCGTAGACAGAGGTGCCAGCTCGGAAGCAACACATGATTCCAACTGCACACTGGACGAGATAGGCGAACTTGTCTTAGAGGTGATTGGCATAGATTCTTCAGTAGTGGAGGGCATTGTAAATAAAGATTATCTTGGAATGTCCACTGATAATAATAATGATCCAATAGTTTTGTGCAAATCGGAATATGTTGATGGCGATTTTCATGAAAGCCTGGATAATGTACAGGATGAGTCTGTTAGTTTTCTGAAAACTAAACCTCCAATGTCTAAAGGCAAAACTTAAAGAATCATCAACATAGACGAATCTGAAACATTCATGTAATTAAAAAAAAAAAATGTAATTAGAAGTAAGAAAATTAAAATTTGAAGTTTGGGAAAAAGAAAACTTAATAGGTTTAGAGCATTGTCCATTGACGGAGGAAGAAGAATTGATCTATAGAATTATTCTCCACGTTGCCGTTTTCGTTGAGAATAATATTTTCTATATTCATTCCGACATCATTATCATCATGTTTTCGATGAAAAGCATTTTTTGATAGATAACAAAGAGCAACACAACACGACACTTCACGACAGGCATATGCAGGATTTGAACACCGAAACCTTTCTTTTAGAATCCTGATTGCACATTCAACTACACACCGAGTGCTCTTTGGACCTCTTAAGAATCTTCTTTGAGCAGCATTTGGACGTCTCTGATAATCGGTAGTATTAACTATGATTTTAATGGATAAATAGAACCTCCTTGAAGCACCGCGTCTGGGAATGGCTTCCATCCATTTTACATACAAGTCAACTGTTCCATAACACTAGCATAGCATCACTAGTATTTCCGGGCCAAATAGCACGCACATAATAGAAATGCAAGTCTGTATCAGCTACAACCATTACGTTTAAACAATGCTGTCCATGTCGATCAACATAAGCATTTTCAAAGTTACCTGAGCCATCTATCCTTATCAGAGTGCCATGCCAGCCCCGCAAACAAATGTCATGATAGCAATAGTGTTAAACTGGCTTATTACACGACTAACGTCATTTGGCCACTTTACATCTTGCAAAATATACTCATGAACAGTATCAAGTACCCGCTTTATTATTCTACATACAGTCACTTTTTCGATTCCATGTATTTTAGCAATTCCAAAAAAAATGTTCGAAATCTCTCATTATATTCATAAGTCCCTTGCAAATAGTTATTATTGATTCTTTGTTTAAAAAATCGTGATCGTAGTCTAGTAGGTATTATTTTATCGTCAGAATTCCTTGAGGACATATTTATGAATATTTTTTTCAATGTATAATGATTTTATCAACCTTTTGTAGCTTATAAAACTACGCCATTAGTAAGAGTAAATAATAGTATTTACGTCATTACTTGCAACAGAAACATTATATATCTACTAAATTGTATTAAAAGTTATATTTTTATGTAACGAAAAGCTTCTAAATTTACTCATAATATAAGTTTCTTACTTATGCAATGTTTTTTGGTTTTAACAAAATTTACAAGTCTTGTATTACGAGGTTATAATAGTAGAAGTTTTATGCCACAGGCCCCTGAAAACGTATAAATGCATTGTGTATTAAAGTAAACTTTTATTTAAAATATTTGCTGTAAAAAACTGAATTGTGCAAAACATTCTTATGAATTCCTACGCTTTCAAGTAGAATTAATATTCTTTGTTTTTGTTATGGATACAGTCTCCATGTATGTATAAATTACTTTGGGTTGCATAAAGTACTGTGTCTACTGTGTGTTGACTAATGTATGCATTGCATTTTTTTAGGTAACACAATTGGGGAAGAAGTCCGAAATTCGACTCACTTGCCTATCGGTGGTATAGATAGCGGTATCGTCCGCAGAGAGGGCTAATTGGGTACCTATCGTTTTAGGGCTCTCGACGCATAATGACCAATACGCATTACGACACATTTGTTTAAACCAAAAAATACGTGAAATGGCTACTCGCAAAATAACATACTCGTATAACGACACCTCCCTTTTGTCCGGATCTGCCTTAAACGTAGTCTGACTAATTCGTGTTATGACAAAACTTCATTTGAAATTCGCTTTATATACGTAGTAGTAAGTTAAGTTATAGCTTAACACTTTATTAAATGTAAGCCTTGTAATGTGAAGTGCAAAACAAAAACTAACAACACAGTGTACCTACTCACATATATATATATATATATATATATATATATATATATATATATATATATATATATATATATATATTTATATATATATATATATAGTTATATATATATATATATATAGTTTACAAATTAATAATTTCTTAAATATAATCTCTCGTAGAAAAGGGACTGCTGTACTTTTTTTGTTTTTTAACTCTTTCAAATATTTACTATTACATTTATCAAAGTTTATGTAGATTCTTCTTTCTTCTATTATTCCTTTCAGTGCTAAATACATTCTTTACTATTGTTCGATCCCATATAGTTGACTCTTTTTTCAATCTCCAAATAAAATTTATCTATGTTGCTTTACGAGGCATTCTCGTATTTAAGCGATAATGCCTTATTTTTTTTCTCAACTGTCTACTGCAGTTGGCTGATGCAGCCATTACTGCTTCACCGCACTATAGCGGCCAACTTCTCGGCTTGGGTTGTCGCTCTTGGGGTCGCCTCTTCAATCAGCGTGAGCTTCCATCCTTCAATGGAGTTGTTTGTGCGGTGTCTCGTATTTGCGACGCTTATCAGATTTGGAGAAAAGATTCCTAACCATTGTTTCTCGAAATATTTTATAAATTGTTTCATTTCATTACTCTCTGTTGCCAGATGAATAATGGTTAGCCATAATTCCTTAGTAAGTTCCGGTGGTAATAACGGAAAATTGATAATTAAACGCTACAATCTTTAGATAAAGAGTAAGTTAATGCTCTTCTGAAGATAACAGGGTCGGAAGGAATAAACGAATAGAGAATTGCTTATTTGGCATATAGAGTATGTATGTCATTATGCGGATTGGTTATATTGCGAATAAAATATTGGTCATTCCGCGTATTGGTCATTATGCGTATTGGACGATATACGTATTGGTCAATACGCGTTTTTTTAAAAAAAGTTATTGGTCATTATGCGTCGAGAGCGTTTTAGGAATGTCGTTTGTGTAAAGAGACGAAGTCAAAAAATAATAGTAGTTTTGAAACATAATCACTTTTAGGTATATAATTTTTTCGTCATGCAGGTCTACCTGCTAATTGCAGAGTGATACTTTGTCAAAATAAGGTTTTCCTTATTTACTTACTTACTAAACCAAAACATATCACGTTTACCCTTATAGAAAATATAACCCATACAATAAAATTTTCCTTTTATTCTGTTTTGTTAGTAATTCGATCATCATTGAAAGATAACTCCAAAATAAACATGATCCACAAAATTTGAAACTACATATTTTCCTTTTCTTCACGCCCTATTCAACACTGAGAAGCAGAGCAACACCTTTGAGTATACGTAACCTGTAATCTCGCTATCGATGCAATTCACAAGAATCTAGCGGTCTTATTTTTTTAGGATAATTTATATAAGTTTTTACGTTCATTCAGGATAAAAAGTTTGATAGTTCTTCTAACGCTTATGCGCCATTTATTACATCCTTTTGTGTCTGTAAAAAATTGTTTCATACAAAATTATTAATTCGATAGAAATTGGTTCTACGCCCTCAGTTTGAAAGTAGCGTGTAACGAAAATAGGGCACATTTTGAAACGACCTTTAATTTAAACTTGAGAGTCAACTTTCTAACTCCAATGGTAATGTAAATAAAATTTGCATTACTGCTCACGTGGTGCTCATTAAGTACACAAAACATTTGCCATACAATGTGTCAGAAAACGTTAAACAATATACCTTACACAATTTATTTTGCTTATAATTCTATAGCTATCTACAGTTAATTTTCAATAGGTAGTTTATGTATTAGAGTGAACCTATAAAATCCACCTTAAAGAAAAAATCAAATATTTCAATGAATTGAATGTGCAAAGTCGATACAAATGGAATCTGCCTGCATCTTGCGCCACACACCATGAAAATACATTAAAGGAGGGTGCACCTCTAGCACTCTAGTAGGGAAAACATGTCACCGTGAAAGTAAACACCGAGTCATGAGAGTGTGGCAGTGATGCATGTTCTACGGATTTATCCCTAAATCAACGGATATTTACTGAATTCTATCATATACCTACACACACATCATACATACCTACACGACATAGAAAACAAAAAAGACATAGGTGGTACGATCCGTAAAATTATCAAAATAATAGAATTTTTTCTTTCATTTTTCATTTCATTTCAACATTAAAGGGAACAGCAAGTTCGTTTATAGGTCAATATAAAAAGGTAAAGTTAGTACACGAAAACCGTTATTAACTATCCTACATCTTTTGTTTTAAAACTAGTATTATATAATTTCTCTCATAAATACACTAATTAACAAAGCACGAAATTTTTGCTCATATTGCTGATTTATAATCATTTGGTGTTTATTTTTATTATTTGGCAATAGTTTCAAAGAGTATATAGTTACAGATTGTAATAAGATCAAACACGTCCCCAATCGAACAGTGCTTATTCGTTTAAACGTTAGGCGCAAGAAGGCCATTTTACCTTTTTTGGCTGAGTCCAATTTGCATCTAAAACTACTTATTTTGTTTTATAGTCGGTTTCCAACCTTTAACAGAACGTTCAAAAGTTTTATACCTAAATGTGAGAAAAATTCGTTTCATTCTAGACAGGTAAGAACCGCAAGTCCAGTAGCAAGTCAAATTGTTTCCCCAAAACAATCACTCAAAAGCATCTCTTTCTGTTTACAATTGTTTGTAAACCAAACAATTGTACAAAAACGTAGGCACGAACAAACTCACCCGCCTTTGTAGCACGCGCCATGTTTCAAACAAAATTACAATAACAACCATTTTCTTTTGGCCTCTATATTGTAAGCATCTGTTTAGTACGCTGGTTCACAATAAAATTGAGAGTTCATGTCTTAAAACTTTTGTTGTATCTATTTTTTTCTTTTAAAATCAGGTTAAGTAAAGTTGGTCATTTTAACCATAACTTCTTGAGCCGTTTTGCTTAATGATTGACAGTAAAATTGAAGGTCAAAACAGTTTGGTCAATGCTATTGTAATATTTCGTACAATTCAAAATTGTCTTTGTTGGATCGTCATTACATTGGTCAGTTTGCGGTTGACAGCTGATGTCTGTCCGTTTGTCCAAACATTTTTGTTTACAAAAGAAATACTATGTTTACATCGACAAGGATAATTTAGGAAACAAAATAAAGCGCGCGGGGGAAAAATGACATCTGTCATTCGGTTCTTGTTTTTTTAAAGAAAGTCCGTGGCTTTGTTGGTAAGTGCCTAGTATACTTTTATTATTTATATTATTTTTATTTGAACACGTGTTACAAAGTAAAGAATATCAACCTTCAATACAAGCAAACAAAACTGAGGAGCCCGTGCCAATTTGTCACTCGAGGAAGGGTGACCGCTAGTGCAAAATCTTTACCTATTAAAATATACGACAAAAAGTTTTCAGAGTTTCTTTCTAAATTCTAAATTGTCCAAGTTCAAATATTCTCTACATTCATATATTTCCAAATTCAAATTTTAACATATTTTGAACTTGCCGAATTATTATGTTGACCCATTAATATTACAATTATTTCCTATGATGTGTTTTTTATTATGATATTTTCTACAGGTTGTTAACACAGTCCTCTGAAAAATATACTGCATTATGTCGACTTAAAATTAAAACGTCAATACTAAAAACTCAAAAGACAGAACTAATAGAAAAAAATATATCTGTAGCAACTCTTTTTTGTCTTGATACCTTGGGCAGGTATATCAAAATAGCGGCCTGTGGGCATCTAGCTGCGGCCTGCTTCACTTTAAGAAAAAGCTTATATGTATAATAGTCTTCAAAAAATAGTCTTCAGTGAAAAAAAGGCTTAAGATACGTCCACTAGAGGCACTGTTTCGTTTTCCTACATTCATTTCGTATGTATCTTAAATGCGATAGAAATAGTCAAAAAATTGCGCTAGGAATTCAGTACGATGGGTTCTTATATGAGCTTTGCTCATGCACCGCTCTTTATCCATCTGGTCCAACAATAATTGGATTTTGACATGCCTATCTTATGGGTGGTTTACGTGCATTTAAGGGTTAAGTAGATAAGTAAATTTAAACTTAATCTTAACTAAATAATGAAGCTCAAACGTTCGCACGTGAATTTAATTAGCATTCAGTAAACCGCACAAAATGGAGGACCAAATACGCATCGTATTGAATTCCGTTATAAGTTGCATTTTAAATGAGGTAAACGATGAAACACACGCTAACACTTTATCCCTTAAACGATACGATAGCCATCCAAATAGCCCTCTTCGCGGACGATACCGCTATCTATACCACCGATAGGGAAATGAGTCGAATCACTAAGAGACTCCAATCCGCTATCACCGCCCTAGGCGAATGGTTTCGGAAATGGAGAATCGAAGGGAATCCCGACAAAAGCTCTGCCGGTCTCTTTACCGTAGGCCACCCTCCGCGGCTATCTCCCCTCACACTCTTCGGCCGTGCAATTCCTTGGCAAAACAAGGCCAAATACCTCGGTGTGACCCTAGATAGGCGTTTGAACTTCCGCGATCACACCAAAATAGATAAAGACCGAGCCGCTTTTGTCCTTGGTCGTCTATATCCCATGATAGGCAAGTACACTAAGATATCGCTTAGAAATAAGCTGACTCCTTACACCACTTGCATCTGCCCCATTCTAGCATAGGCTAGCGTCGTTTATGCGTTGTCTAAACGCAATCTCCACAAACTCCAGACCCTCCAGAACTGCTTTCTCAGAGCGGCCTCCGGAGCTTCTTGGTAAATCCGCAATGCGGACCTACACAGGGACTTTGTGCTCCCCACGATTCCCCAATATTTCAAAGACCTGGCAGTCCGCTTTTTCGAGCGTACACAAAATCACTCGAATCGACAAATTGTGCAATCCACAACGTATCATCCCCCCGACTGACCTCGGCACGGTCGTAAAACTATCATGAGGCGGCCTCGGCACGTACTAACGGCCCCGAAGACGATCCCGCTATCCGGATAGCGAGATTAGTCTCAACAATCTCCCCTAATAGGGCCTCTCCCCTAACACGACTCCGACGTCCCCGGGTTCATCGGCGTCCGCAAGGATACACGAGGTATCAAAGAGTGCCGGGGCGCTTCTCGCCCGCACTCAATCGCAACCGCACCCGCGTAACGGGGAACTCCCCTCCTGGCGCTGACTCACCTTCGGGTTCGAGACTCACGCCCGTCGGAGGGACGATCCCGAGAGCGACAACCCAAGCCGAGGCTCCCCGCGTGGAGAGCCCTTGGGCGTTGGGCGCTATATGGGCTGAGACTCCTTCAGAGTCTCGCCCCACAAAGCCCGGTGAAGCAGTAAAGGCTGCAACAGCCAACTGCATTGACAGCTAAGAAAGAAAAAAAACACTTTTAAAGTTTCACATGGCGTAAATAAATTTTCACAAATTGAACTTTCTGTCCATTTCGTAATTTTATAATAATTTATCAACAAATATTTACGAGGAGAACTAAAAGATATTATGAATTTGTCTGATTTCAAACGCTTGCGCAGCGACAAAAGCGCGGTAAAAAGGAAGGAGGCAGTTACTTAACCGAAAAATTAGAACACATCCTAAATAAATAAATCAATAATCGTTAACTTGCAATTTCAAATTAAATTTAGTGTTTACAAGCGACAATTTACTTAACATTACATTACATTACTTAAAATTACATTTACACCCATAAAAACTTTGTTTCCACGAATTTCGAGAAATTTTGCATAAAATATAGACAAAAGAAAATAATCGATAAAAAATGAACCACTGGTTCAATACCTACTCCTCAAATGCTTGAGTTTGATTCCGCAGATGAAGAGAAATCAATTCGATGAGGCAGATCAGTCTATTCGTTACCATTTGCCATTACTAAGAGCATTGGGATCCTTGGATAGGTAGAGTTGACATCTCTTTTGATACTAAGTAATTTTAGCTTCAAAAATTGCCATTCAAAATAGATTCAAATGATTTTCATTTAAACAACAACACTATTTTAGGGGCATAATTTTTTATACGCTAAATTTCAAGTTTCAAGTCCCAGTGGTTATTACTGTAAGTAAGTAGAGTAGAACTAAGATGATATGTCAGTCAGTCAATCAGTCTCTTATTTTACCTAACAAAAAAATGTTTTTTTTAAATAGGTACCTTTTTTTAATGAGAAAAGTAAAACCATATAAAACTCAAAGATGAGAGAAATTTTCAAATCTAACCTTTACAGCTTCCAATGCTTAAATTTTCCGGCAAGCAGTGTCAGCTGAGACGCTATAGAAAATCTTATCTTAAGAGAAGATCACCTTTACTCCGGTAAAAACACACCTACAATGACCTTTTCTACGATTGAACGCTCAAGAGTCAGACCTAAAAAAAAATCCTTGAAAAAAAAATGGGATTCATGACAATACGTAACTGGCCGCTCACAAAACTTTGCCGACTTGTAAAAAAAGGACGACAATACGTCTCTGGCCGTACACAAAAGTGGCTATTAACGTCAAAATATTTTCAAAATAAGAACGCTCCACACCAGGGGTGACGCTTTGCGAACACCGCACTGAACAAATCTGCGTTCCTTCACAAGGCGTGTCGGTATTTGCTAGACATGCACTTTTTTTGCTGCGCAGTAGGACACTTCTAATAGTCTGCTTCAAAGTTCCGAAATTGATTTTTGGGGTAAGAAAATGGATTTGCCTTTTAGAGAATATTATTATTAATAACTGGAATTTTACACAGTAATATGCTAACAGACTATTTTTGTGAAAATAACGCTATGCTACATACCTAGCTTATACATTAGGTATTAACTTAATGTATACAAAATTATTCGTTCGGTAGTACAGACGCGTTAACCTTTATATGTATATATATTTATATAGGTAGCTACGTACTACGTATTAACGTGCCCTAACGGTGTAACTCAATAAAAATGCGCCATCTTTCCATATCGTTTCCGATAGACGTATGTATTTTACCAGAAGCTCCTCTATTGTCTTATAACAACAGTCTTTTAGCCAAGACAGAGTCCTTATGAGCGGCTAAACTAAAGCAAAACAAAGTCTATGAATTCGTATTGTACCAGCGCGGTAGCTCCTAAGCCGATGCTCCAGTAGTGGAGACGTAAAAACACAGACTCAACAACAAAGAGGTACGTACCTACATTGATACTAGAAAATCGTACAATATAAGGCAATGGAAATGGAATAAGTACCTACCTATTATTCCAACTCAGTTCTCCTTCTAAATGAGTACCAACAGAGTTTTAAACTAATGACTAACATTTATTGGTCTCCATTAAACCAAAACTAAATTATACAAACATTATGACCTTAATCTAAATATAATCGCTTATTCAAAATCGTATCTACACACAGAATAACTATAACGATAACCACGAAAGCATTATCTATTATTTTATTCATAACAAAATTCTCAAACATAGTAAGTACATTATTCATTCTCTGCTGAACCAGAACGTGCATTCTATTTCAAATAAATAGTAAAAAATACCTATCCGGATGTTATAAAGTAGAATTACGTTCCGATTATACGCAGAAAAAAGTTGGGAGCTTCCGTTCCTAAAACATTGTGTGACATGAATATAAATGGTGGAATTAAAGTTTGGATATCATTAAAAGAGGATTGGCTCAACCCTAAAAGCAAGCCATTTTCATAAAAAAAAAGATTTTAAGCTCTTTATCTTCTCTTTGCGCGAATGCGATTTCGAATGTCATTCATCAGTGAGCGTGATGTTGTTCTGTTTATGAAAAGTTTGATTAATTTATTATTTTGCGAATGTGATCCGTAAATATTTTGTTTTGTAGTACTATTTAAGTGTTTTATAATTGCATAAACTTTCGGTGACAGAATTTTGCGTCATGTGAAGTTAAAATAATAAAAATTGTTATGTTAGTAGATAATAGGTACCTAATGACATGTAGGTATTTTGTAGGCATTGACACAAAAACTCAAAATAAAATATGGCCAAGAGAATGTTTACAAATCTTATTTATTTGCGCCATCTGTTATTTGTTTTGAAAACTACGTTAAACAACATAGTAAACTCGCGTATTATACTAAATAAAAGTTACATTGGTCATTTCCACGTGATGTTATTTTTTACTTGCTGTTAAAAAATTCGGACACAAACACAACAAAAAAGCTAAATAAGTCCTCTTGAAGGAGCTGATGGCCCGGTCCTTACAAAGTATATATGTATAATATAAAGCATAACATATATATGTCTATTTATGCATCTAGTCTGTAGCCGTGTGGTGAACGATAATAATGTGGTGAATAATCTTTTTTATTTTTAATTTGAACTATGTGTAATTAACAAGTAAATATAATGAATAATCGTCTAATAATTACCATTTCCTGTTAAAAAAATTGAATTTTGGTGTAGGGAGGTACTTAACTTTTTAAAAAGTTCTAGGTAGGTTGGAGCTTTCAGATATAATATATTATTAACCTATTATACTTAATCCAATTAAGAACAATTTGATTGTTTGAATTTATAAACAATTTGATTTTTTTATATATTTCTTTCCTTTGAGACTATACTCAACATATTCGTATTATAGGTAATAATATTTTTGTTTTACGTACCGGCTGTTCTCCTTCGTGGGACACCATACCTACCAGCGCGCCGTCTGAATTAAAACTGTGCGTTTATTTCCTATTTTCTTTTTGCAATTTTAATAACACAGTTTTATTGCTCGATTTAGTTAGTGAACTCATTTCTTAGAACTACAGAAGGTAACGTATCTACTACTAGCGACATCTAGTTACAAAGTCACACTTTTAAATATTATTTTAGCTTTATTTTGTTATTCTTAGACTCTTATTTACATTTCGTTACTATTTCATGTAGGTAGATACATATGTATTCCTCCTAAATGATTTATGAATACATAATATTATGTTGAAAAAACAGTCAATTAACTGTATATACTTATTATGCCGCCAGTAGATACGTAGGTATATATAGTATCCCAGAAAAAAATATTTCCTTGGAAACTTTCGATCGCAAGGTTTATTTGGTACTCTTCTTTTTTAGTATGTACCTACCTAGCACTACTATTACTACAGGTCACCCCGTTGATACGTGCAACGTTGGAACGTAAAGAAAAAGTTATTTTTCTTTTGTTCTTCTTAAACCAAGTGTTTGCAAATATTGTTATTTCAAACAAAGAAAATAATATTTTAAACACAATAAACACAGTTTGTTGCAGCTAGTTTAACATAAATTTAAATTAATTAATTTTAACTAATGTTAAAATATATATAGTATAAAATTCCTTATTAGGTATTGTAAAAGTATAGATGTCGTTGCCT
Organism: Apoda limacodes; assembly: GCA_946406115.1. Taxonomy (NCBI): domain Eukaryota; kingdom Metazoa; phylum Arthropoda; class Insecta; order Lepidoptera; family Limacodidae; genus Apoda; species Apoda limacodes. The sequence goes on from OX291540.1 coordinate 50,381,943, forward strand.
TTTTTGACTTCATAATATAGAACAGTACCCTTAATATTATTATAAGTTAATATTTATAAAAACTTTGTATAGTAATTCACATGCAATATTAGTAATAAAAATGTGTTGCTTTGGATGTAGATAATTACCAAATTGTGCTTCGAATAAGAATTCTTCTCTTTCTTTCTTTCTTATTATTAAAATTACTTACCACTAAAAAGATTGGCAATGTTTCAGAAATGATTGGCATCTATGCAAGATAATTTAGGCCAACTATGCCACACGAATAGGATTAGGGTTGCTAAAGAGTCTTAGTAGCAAGTGTATCTTACAATTTTAGTATTTTACATTTTTTTCACATTATTTTAAGTCCTGCAATTACTGTAATTGTAAAAATAAGCACACATCACGACACCATACTCCCGAAACGAAATTGCGAGCTCAAACAATACCTGTTACTTTTTTAATGTTTTGCTTGTTATGCTGTGTGTATAATGTGTTATATCTAATTATGTAACTTTAAAATCTTAAAAAGCTCATTACCCAGTATCTTTTGTGTAGGGTTATTCATGGACAGATGGAACACTTTTTTTGGAAGGATCTTTCTTTTTTCGTAAATAAGTAAAACACACGCTAATGGTATTATATCAATGCAGTATTATTAATCTACCATTTATAATAAGTAAATATAAATGTAAAATTTAAGATAAAAAAAAATATGGCATTGGTCCATCACTACCTCACTGTGTTGGTAAGTTGGACCACCTACAAAGGAGAGATGGACCTTATAAAATTATTAAAAATTTGGCACATAGGAAAACTTAATAATAAAATAACATTTAACGAAAAGTTTTCTATTGATTGGCTATTGTGTCTCCACAGCGGTCGCACATGTTATTGTATTTAGTGCAGCCTGCATGAGACCAGCGTTCACATATAATGCATTGTAGCCAATCATGGCTTTCAGTATCGTCGTAGTTTTCACCACACCACATTCGTGGTTAAAATTGTGCTTAATACTCAGTTGCTCTGCTACTGCTAAGTTATATGCTATATTTGGATTAGTTTCTCCTGTAGGAGTAAATCCATTTCTTCGAAGCTTTTTATATGGAAAATATTTTTTTTTAAATCTCAGATGTCCAATACACAGCCCGGTGCAAGTACGCCAATTTTAATTTTTTTTGTTTTTTAACCTCCTCTTAAATGTGGTGGGTGGTATTCGAAATATTTGTGCTGCCAGTCCTGGATAACCCTATCGGAGTCAAGCAATGTCTGTAGTCAGTCATTGGATAGGATTCCGCCTTGTGGCAAATTTTTCTAAGATCCTTCTTGCATGAAAGCACGCCAAACCATCCTGGCTGTCGACATAATATGAGCAGCGCAATCGTTTAGCCGTGGCATGTCTGAGGCACATTCTGGCAGTCAAGTGGTCTAGCTAGACAACCTCCGCCAATTGTCTTGGGGCCAGCGCCATGGACTATGGTCTAAGCTTCTTTTCTCAAACAACGGACAAACAACGGTTGAGGTAACAAACAACTTGAAATCCATGTCGAAAAAAATACAAATAGAAGAAGAATTGAAACAACTTAATACGTACGTAGGTGTCTACAGTTAAAAGCATATAATTAAGTGTATTAACTAATTAGCAAAACATTTTTAAGCATCAGAAGAGTGGCCGCGAAATGAGTCGGCCATTGTTATCACATCGTGTGAGGTCTCGATTTCGCGCCAAAATTTGTTTAAAATATAAAGACTCCTTTTTGACTTTTAAATAATTGAGGACCGTTTTTTATGTTTTCTTTTTAGGATTCAGTTAAGTTATAAGTAGGTATGTATGTTGTTGTATGGTGTTGTATGTTGAGTTGCATCTTCCAAAAAAATTGTAAAAAATTAAAAAAGATTTGTTCTACAATTGATTGTAATTTATTCTTAAATAAATAAAATCAATCGAATACCTACATATTAAAATAATAACCTACAATTTATGTTATATACGAACCTGTAGATATCGTTTCATTGTAAATGACAACGTTGCTTTACCAATTTCTTAAAAAATAAAACTTTACTGAGCCATAATAAATATTTATAATTTATAAGAATAATAAATAAATAATTGGACATTCAACGGCAACTCCAATCGGCAATTCAAATGCGTTATCGAACCTTTCTGAATTCAATCAGTAATTGGAACGAGATTTCGGTTCCAATTTCAAATCCTTAGCCGCAAAAATCGACACCACGGAACGCCAGTGGCGGCGGAACGTTCAAAAAAAACTTCGCGTTCTAAAATTTAAAAAAGGAAATACAATTGGGTCGTCTAGATACTTATCTACGGGACCCTAATGGCCCATTGTCTTCCGAATCTTTGAAAGGAATTTTGAATTTAAATGTTTTTTTTTTATTAAATTTAATTGCGGCAATTTTTACAGTGTCACTTGGCGTGGCCAGGCTTTTTACTAAAACATGACTTTCTGATTTGGTCTGTGTCATCGACAACTTTAGTTTTATCTGTGTTAGACAATAACTAATGGCCGAGTCTATTTATTTCATTTAAGTTGCCAGCAATCTCTTCATCCGAGTGGCAGAAATAGAATGACTCTTTTCTATTAAAAGATTCTATTAAAAAAACATAAATAAGGTCCTATGCAACCGAAACTTTAAGATACCCTTGCGTATTCGTCTTCTGCACTGTTATGTCTGGCCTATCCTTCTATACGGATGTGAGTCTTGGACAATCAAGGAAAAACTCAGAAAACATATAGAAGCGTTTGAGATGTGGTGCTATAGACGCATGCTGGCTATAAGTTGGACTCAGCGAGTTACCAATGAGGAGGTTCTATGGCGGGTTGACCGAAAACGCGAAGTTTTGCAGACTATCAAAAAAAGAAAAGTTGCATATTTAGGCCATGTGCTAAGGCACCAAAGATATGAGCTGCTGCAACTCATAATGATGGGCAAAGTTGCAGGAAAAAGGAAAGTAGGTCGGAGAAAGAAGTTTTGGTTGCGTAACATCAGGGAGTGGACTGGGATCGCGAGTGCAGCCGAACTATTTCGCCTCGCTGGAGACAGGGAGAGATTTGCGGAGCTGACTGCCAACCTTCACTAGTTGGAGAGGCACTATTAGAAGAAGAATTAAAAAATCGTCAATTCGCGTTCGAAAACGAAGACTAACAAGGAACACGACGTTTTATTACCAATTTAATTTTTAGACTAAGTCTAGGTATATCAATAGGAAGAAGAAATAGATAAGTGTAATGTAAAGCATTGAAATTTTTTTTTTGTTTTTGTAATTTGACTAACAGGAAAAACAACAAAGCAATAGAAATATTTTAAAAATAGAGGTAAATATTAAGTATCTAAAGCGTTTTTAATTAAACCTTTTTCAGGTAAGTATGTCATACAGACTTTATCACACAGTTACTTGAGATAAGTATTTGACACAGATTGCATCACATAGTTACTCGAGGTAAGAATGATATGTATCACATAGTACTTGACTCAAAGTACGAAGAGCGCGCCACGCCCGGTAAGTATATCACCTTATATATTGACGACTGTCGACGAAATTTAAGCTCAAAATACGGTAATGTCAAATGTTGTTATGCTGCAACAAAGCGGTCAAAATTTAAAAACTACAGTCGCCATATTGCAATGGTGTGAACTTACAACGACACTAGCGACCAAACGTAAGCAACGTAACGTAAAAAAAACCCCCAAGACCCAAGGTCAGAATGTCAGAAAAGTTTATTGCACTGCACATTACCTTCATATTATAAAAACCAAACTAAATAAGTATCAAAAGCGTGTTCATAGACAACATATCACGCCAACAAGAGACATAATCTTACGTCAATTATGGTTAGGTTCACTATGCTTTTTAATTATAATCTAGGAAAGCGTCCGCTTCCCCGCCGCACTGCATCACTACCCTTTTGTTACCCCTTTTTTCGCAATGATGTTTTACCTATAGTACTTTACTTACGGTAGGTAACTATGTGCTTATCATAAAGTTACTTCAAGCAAAGTACGTATCAACAAACAATACAGAAACTTAAAAATTAATATAAGGATCAAAATCAAACAAAAATTGGTACAACAGTGTGTATTTTAGTTTATTTAGGTATAATAACTACTTAAAGAACACACAAGACTACTACTATCAAGTCATACTATTTTTATTAACTGAAAACTGCACTTTTAAAAAAAAGAAATTCACACAAAAAGGTATTCCCTTTAAAATATTACAACAAAGTTTCTTAGAATATTGATGCGTGTAATCGGAATAAAGTGCATAATTCGCGGTAATTTTACTCGACTCTCAGACTGTTTAAAGTTATCGTTTTCGCAGACGTTTTTATTGTTGTTTGTGCGACAATGGCAGACGGATTGGTCGCACTCAGGCAAAAAAACGTATCAATCAAGTAACTGTTGACTTTCGAAACGTACCTATTCAATGATAAACAAGTTATAAAATTTAAATTTTAAAAAACCCAAATCAAAAAAATCGATCTATCTGTTTTAGACAAATAATTCTACTGTTGTCGGCCCCTGGTGCCCTATAGACGGACATAGTCAGGCTTTTTGGTTGCGTATGCAGCCAAATTAGATGGTGTCCGTCCTGTCCGGCTGTTTTTAGGCTTTATATTTGTTTTTTTTTTTATATATTCGTCATGTATTGGTTCCCGCTGAACATTGAATGATTAATAATAAAAAAGACTGATTCATTTAATTTTATTTTTGTTTTATTTTAATTTAAGATTGTATGGTAAATAATAAAAAAAACCTTGTTTTACTTTTAAAAAAAATGTCTTGTTGGTGTACTAAGACTAAAAAATTAAAGATGTTACGCCTTTTTATCCAAATGTCCGGCTAAACTGACTGGTCCGGACAGACCGGCTTTTCGGTTTTAAGACCTGACAACCAAGGCTGTAAAACATCCAGCGCAGCGTCCTCTGGTGGACTTTAACTGTAAAAGATGACTAAAAACTTGCTATGTAACACAATATACCACTTCAAAATAAAAAAAAATCTAGTGTTTTGAAGAAACGTATCTAGTTCAGCGCCCTCTGGTGACCTACAACTGTAAAACATGACAATCAACCTGCTATAAGGTGATACCTATGTAATACAACTAACCGCTCAAAATTGTTTCTGTATTTTATTCAAACACATATTCTGTAGCGCTCCCTGTTGGCCTATATCAGCAAAACATGACTAAGAACCTGCCCTGGTGTGATTTATGTCATAAAACAAACCGCATCGAATTAGGTCCATTAGTTTCTTCAAAAAATTGTAACATAGGTACGTTAGGCTTATACCGCATTGATATATATGATATAAACTAGTTTATTTTGCTATATATTATGTGCAGCTTAGTACCTAATCAACCCTCTTATGTATTTTTAGACACAAAAATAATATCAGTTTTTTTTTATATACCACAGACTCATGACGAACACAGATGTCCATAATATAAATCTTTGTCTTGTGCGGGAATCAATAAATATCAATATCAACAGTAGGTATATTTACCCTGTCAAGGACAGTTTCCTACTATTTATGAAGTCGGTTAAAATAAAAAAGTAAATATTACATTTGTACACCCTCCTATTAAATTAAATACCTGGTACCTGACCGAAGCCAGAGCCTCCGATGTTAAAAAGTAAATGCAGTTCTTTTTTTAAAAGGGGGCCAATGAAAAATCGGGGCTGATACGGTAATGCCCTACCGGGTTTCGAAATCAGAACTGTTTTAAGAACAAAACTTGCATTGAGACTTCATAAGGGCTATGTACATTCTTCCTTTTTATATTTTAAGGTATTAGACGATTTATAGGTATACGACAGCAGTATATCAACAGATTCTGTCTCTTAAAAAATACTTGTGTGCGCAGCGAATGAAAAATTATATATTTAAATTTACTCTGCAATTTAAATGTAAGAAATGGGCGTGTATTAAAATTAAAAAGGTGTTTAATCTAGACGCAATCCGTGCGACTACTTAAAGTTATTAAAATTATTGTCAATATCATATATTTTATTATGTTCTAGTATATATCTAAATATTTTAAAAAACATTGCTGAACGTATTATGATCACAATTATCTTTGAATGGTTATTTTATGGACTTTATTAATGTTGTAGACTAAAAAAAAAAAAATTTGTCCAAAGTTAAAATAAACATAAAAGCCAACGATTATTATTGACTTTTATTATTTTAAAGAAAGCACATAAAATCAAAGTAAACCCTAATTCTTATCACCTTTTTTATTTATTAAAGAAAAACATAGAAATTATTCATGCAGATAATTAAAATACATTGAAAAAAATTAATATCGCCTACGAAATTCCGAAGCAAATAGAGTGTCGAGCCGTTTTCGTAGCAGTGCTACGACTATTCTACGTCGGTGTAGCATTAAACTACTCAACTACTTTTTTTTTGACCATAAATAAAACAAAACTTATTATTATAATCAAATTATTAAGTAAATACTCTTTTTTGTACAACGCATGTACTCCTGTTACTAATACGTTTAAAACTAAAACTTGAGATCTACTACAACTATTTTGATTCGACTCTTACTATCGTATAGAAATAGGGCTTTTATTCCTAAATGTTTTGAATATAAAACCTCAACTTCTGCCCGCAGCTCCGCCTACGAACAAAGTTAATAAAACAATTTCCAATTGTTAAGCGCGGGTGAAAATGATGACAACCAGCGAGCAACAAGGAGCAACTGACAATCTATGCCTCTTAAAACTGTCACAAATCAAATTATTTAAAGCATTTCCATTATTATCATTTTAAATTACATAAACTAATTATTTACAAAAGCTAATGTTTGTTTTTACTCTCGGTTTAAAGACAAACTCCTTAAAAGTAGAAATTGCTTAATTTTGGTTTGTTTACCTTGTTTTCCATACAATAATACACTCTATATAGCGTCACGCTCACTGTATTTAACGACAACTTAAGTATTTTCTTATTTGCCGAAATTGATAAGAACTGCAGCTGTGTACGTTCTTTGGTTTGCTGTTTTGTTGTTTTATTGTCTAGTCATGTTTACTTCGACTGACCTACAGCTGAATCTACGGAAATTTGTTTTTTATTTTTGTATGATGAACTTGCACATGTTTACCTCGGTTACTAGACTTTTGTCAAGTTGGTACACGTTATAATAATCGCAGTTGCTTACAGACTTCTATTTAACGACCACTCTCTATAACACTGAAAAATGCTCAGTCCGTTAAGTGTCGTTATATAGAGTTTACACTGTATTCATATTTAGTCCAAATCAAAAGTGCCGTATGTACAAAATGCCACTTTCCCAAGTTTCAGATGTTAAACAGTCTACAGTCGGCTGTAGGTTGAAAACCATGTCAATTTATACTGAGATTTATTTTAAAATGAGTTGAAGAATAAGTATTACTAAGTATATCCAAAAGTATTATCTTTTAAAAAATTTGGAATAAGACGGTTTGCAGTATAAGCAAAGAAAAGACAAAAAGTTTATACCTGTTAAGAGTAGCTTGACCTGTATAAAATATTTTAACGCTAAAGTCAACTGCATTATTTTTACTGGCCCTACAATATTGCCGCCGAAAACCGCTCCAAAATAAAAACAAAAGCGTTCCGAATTCAAATCACTCGCCGGGAATATAAATTTGTAGAAGACATTTTTCTTGTAATAATATAAGGCGTTGCGATAAAGTGTTTACTGACTTATTTGCGGCCGTTTATTAATTTGTTATCGATGGATTTTTTTGGGTTCAGTAGTTAATTGGCAAAATTAAACCCTAATATCACAAAAATTTGCTTAATAATAGCTATTAAATTTATACAATCTTGACGTACTTCTTATAGTTCGTCTGTAAGTGGTAAAGGGGATATATAATACAGTCTGTCTGTCACAGTATAAATTCATCTTACCTCCTATTTATTATTAAGCTGGTAAAGCACAACTAATGGGACATATTAAGCCACCTCAGTCTAGATATGTACACTTACAAGCAGTCAGTGTTGCGGCGACGGGCTCACCACCTGGTACGCAGGACTAAAGTGTTTGGTAAAAGAGGCTGTGTGTGTGTTTATTTAGTTATAAACCATTACGATACGTATACATATGTACATATATTATGAGGCATATTACATCATCATCGCATTGATTACGGAAAGTAATATAAAATGTATTTTTGATCATTTTTTCATTGCAAAGTCCACGCTTACAAAGTCACTGATACAAAGCTATTATTAACGTTTATATGTATGTATATATGTATGGTAAAAACAACAATAAATAACATAACAAAACAAATTAATTTATCAAAAACGTCTCAACAAAACGCTTCGTTACCACACAATGGCTTAAAAGTAAAACGCAAAGGCGGCGTAACTTAAAAATACCATATTTTATGTCTTATAAAAAAATCTTTGTACTATTTTGTCACTCGGCGCTAGGGCGACCACCCATGATTACAAACGCCGAAATCACCTTGCTCCGTGATATATGACAGCGACAGGTAAAATCTATTGATAATAAAATTTAAAAAAAGACAAAGTTACCGCATGCAATAAATTTTTCTTTTTTCAAAATGACCGAAGAGAAATGTCAAAATATTGAATCTAACAAGCCATTTCTGCTGTGTTAAAGAATTGCTTGCTTAAAAGAGGTTGAGTATTGATTTATTTAACACTCTGATATCTCTATAGGTACGTATTTCTAATACGTAACAACGTCCATCATATATGTTGGTATGCCTCAGCCGTTGTCCGCGCCCTACTGCAGGCACACACACCTCTCCTTGGAGGAGGCTTAGGTCATAGTCTTCCACGCCGGCCTGGTGTGAATTGTCGTAAAATAGCCACACGACAGTCACAGTAATGTAATGCTGCTTATAACGCCTTTAAGACTGCTGGCATATGACAAAGAGCCAGAACTGATGGTTTAACGTCCACGGAGAAACTCAGAAATATGTGCCAGGAGGCGGTCACCCATCCAATTACTGACCACAATCGACGTTGCTTAACTTCGCTTATAATTTTTTTGCAGACATTGTGACGGCTACGATCTCCTTTTGGTTGCTCATTAGTGCCTGCCCGCCGAACCGTGTGGGTTCAATTCTTGCACAGGACAAACATGCATGTGATGAAAATTTTTGTTGGTCTTGATTCTGGGTGTTTTCTATGTATAATAAAGGTTTTTATAAAAAAAGTATAAGAATGTATTTGAATCCGTTGTCTGGTATCATGTATTCATAGTACAAGCTTTACTTAGTTTGGGATTAGTTAGTGCTGTGTGTAATATTTATTTATTTATTTTATGTGGATCGTTATTTCTGAACTAAAGACATAATTAAACACCAGTGTTTACCCGCGACTATCGCGACTACGCGAGTGTTTATTCGCGTAGATACCGTCTCATTCACACACTTCGAGAGGGGGTCATGGCTGATTAATATAAAAAAGTGTAACCATATTGTTAGGGTTCCGTACGTCCAAAATAAAAAAAAAACAGAACCCTTATAGGATCACTCCTGTGTCTGTCTGTCCGTCTGTCAGAGTCAATTTGTTCCAAATCTACTGGACTTCGGTAGGTTACATACGATTATATCAATTTTTAAAACCCAAGACGTCAGTCCGGACGTGAAACCTTAATTAATTAATTTTGAATATGGGGGTAACTTTTAGAGGCCAATAAGAAAACTAAAAAGTTGTTATTATTAAATCGAAACGGTTGTTGTGAGGATCCCCCTCTCTTATCTTCGAAACTGCTAAGACTAAAATTTTTAAAAATATTCAATTGTAAATAAAGTTGTTCTTTACTTATTGATTACAGGAAAACCTATACTAAATAGCACTATGTTCTTAAAATAACATGGTGAAACTGTATTTATTTTGTTGCATAAGATGTAGTATTTATGTGGTGTTACGGAACCCTTAGTACTTGAGTTAGACTCATTCATAAATAAAAAGAAAACCAGGAATAGAGGGACAGTCCTATACTATACTATAAGGTTCCGTTTATTTTATTCAGAGGTTTATACGTTGTAAGTTGAACATATACAATTTGCAAGAAATTTTGTCAAAAATTCCTTTTTAAAATTTTTACATAAAATTAATCAAGAAATGAATTTCTTTGACAGCTAGCTTTTTATACCCTAATAACTCTGACATAGGTAAGTACCTACCAACCTTAATATATTTTTAAATTTCAATTTAGTCGGCAACTTCTTAATGGTATCCTCTCTCAGTAAGCAATAAATAATCCCAAAAAGAAACACTGAATGACCATGCCGACGGCCAACAGCTATCTCATAATTTGTAAAAAACCATAGATAATATAGAGTCATCCTGAAGACCATAGATTATATGAAGTCATCCCGGGGCCACAGATTAACCAGAGACGCCCTAAGCCGACGCCATTATTATTCAAAAAAATTTAAGATGGCGTCGAAATTTAGGGTGACTATGATTCATTTTAATTTGTATACAAAATGAAATATAATATCATTGAAAGCTTCAACTAACTATAAAGTAATAAATAAAAGTAATTAGGTACTTAACTAAATCGAGAAACGCGTACACACTTACCTACTTTATATTTTCTGAGATGACAAATGATTAAAAAATATTGTTAAACTAGACTTTGCCAGCGGCTCCGCCCGCCCTAAATTCGGTTAGCGGCGTGGAACTCCTTAATTAACTCCAATTAATTAATTAGTAATACCAATGAATTGCTATAGCATGCTATAGGTGCAGCAATAGTTCGTTTAACTCTGTTATAGTTATTCCCGCAGGAACTTTTGATTTTTTAGGGATAAAAATATAAATATAGCCTTTATGCTATTCCACCTAACCTATATGTATGCCAAGTTTTATCTCAACCGTCCAGTGGCTGAAGCGTTATTGTTATTGGCTCAATACCGTCCATCCAGACATAGAAACTTTCACATTTATGATATTAGTAGGATTAAAAGGCATCTGCTTCTTTAACTTTTCACAAAAACAAAATTATGCCAGTTCATTCCAATACTTGAACTTATTGATATGACAGGGTAAACAATTACGTTCAGTCGATTAAAAATTATCCTAATGTCTTTCCATGTATGCACACCCTACCCTATTTTGACGGTATCCAAAAAACAAAATCAAACTGAAGATAATTATTATTTTACCGAGCTCAAGTAAATTATACGCATCTATTCTATGGGAGCTAGAAAATACTTTACCTTGTCCATTGTATCTAGATCTCTTCTTGGTCGATTGTCTTCTTGAATGTGGACCATTTTATATCAGTTATATTTAGATTATTAATTTTGGAGCGGCCGTCCATTTGGGAGCGTGCAAATGAAATAGAAAGAGTTATTAGTGTTAGCCAGAAAGAGATAGAAGTTTTTTTTTCTAATGATATTGAAGTGTATGGGCGGCGTTTGATATTGTTTACGGTGTATATACAGCATGTATTAAATTTCGCTAGTAAAATACGAATTTCCGTAAGCCTTAAAGAAAATCCTGCAAATAATTGATCTACTTTTTGATTTTTAGAGTTAATTAAAAAAAAATGTTTTATAGACCTGTGATTTGTTTCTACTTGGCCCACGTGCTTTAATAGTTATGAAAAAACAACTTTGCATTTGCATATTAAACATCTAGCTAGGTCAAACAGTATCAACTGTAAAAATCATCTGCTTTGAAAGTTAAAGTTCATTAATTTCAGATACCGGCAGGGACTGAAAACAAAATTCCTAAAATCCACTTGTTGGCACCACAAGTCGTCATTTAGTACCCATACTCCTCGTCTTTCTTGAATTATAAATTACTTATGTGCAAGACATGATTATAACAAATTTATTATTTGTAGATACCTAAAACTATTCGATGCCTCAGATTCACTCATGTGAATTTCGAAATATATGCTTGTTTATTTCCCACAGCAACTCCTAACTAGGGTTAAAAGTCTCTTTATGTACTTTTCTGGGCTGAAGCTTGAAAGTTATAGTTATTGTTTGTACAAATCAGCTCAACAGTTTTCGTGAAAATGTAGCAAACGTACGGCGTAGCAATTAAAATTCAAAATGGATATAAAATCCAAACTAGAGCAGTATTACAATTATAATGCACTTTAGGGCGTTTACTTCTACTAACTAGATATAAAATACTACATTAAGCTCGCAGCTGAAACAACAAATATTTACGATAACTCAAGGAACATTTACATATAATATTTTGATTCCGGTTTCACCGTCGCGTCGTGAAGTCACTTTAGTATATAAAAACGGTAAATATGGCTTGTAAGTAAATGATAAATAAACATGCTGTATATCTCTGAAATAAATGTGATAATTCCATCTCAAGAGATCACGCACACACTCACACCCCGACACACAATGCAATGTTTTTATTTATTGCTTATTTTAGGGTTCCGCGGGAGCGGGATTCATGGAATAAACCCTGTAGAACAATAAAAATGAACGTTTGTTTCGTCTCGTATGTATTTTAGCAGTAGGTACGTTTGCAGTTATTTTACTTTGGGTTTAATACTTGTCCAAAAGGTTTAAATATAGCTTAACAGATGGCAGTCAGGTAATAGCTGTTAACGGACTGTCATAATACCATTTATACGATTATGATTAAACTTGGGCCGCGAGTTGTTGTTGAATTTGCGAAGGATTCTAAATTAGTGACACTATTTATTAATACCTACTTAATTATAGATGGTGCACGAGTTGTTTTAACAAACTAGTTTATTTTATATAGTTTAGACATCATTGCAGTGGCATGGCATTGCATTAAAAACCACTTAAGAAAAGAGTGTTATACGCCATATGCAAGAAATCACTTTTTTTAGCAGGGATTTTTCTAAATCTCATAAACGTATTTTCCTGAAAACCAAATAATAAAAAGCATATACTGGAGGTCGTGACACAGCCCAAAACATGATTGCGTATACTTTACTCCATAGGTTTTTTTTGCTATTAATTTAAAACATTTTTTTTTGATATTTTTGCATTCTCTCGGAAATAGGAACTGTACTGTGCGCTTAATTCTGTATTTATTCATCTCGCTTTCTCAGTCATGCATAGTCGAGCTTACAGTTATACACAATAAAATCTACAATAAAACTAATACATTTCAATAATGGTATCAGTCGACTACTTAGTCATACACCGCCTAATTGTTTATTTTTGTATGGTTTTCTGTATGTTAAAACAAGATAGTGTTCAATAAAGCCTATATTTATCTATTTATTTACCTATGTCACAAAATAAAAACTAGCAATGTGAATAGGAAGTTGTCAAATTGTGAAGTAAACACATAACTTGTAAAATCTAAATTATACTTTTAATTTTAATTAAGAAATACATGTCGTTAACTTTACCGAGAATATAGGTAGTTAACATTACAATTTTGATTTTACTTTAATGATACATCATCACCCATATAGCATTTTAAGTATCCGTTACTACACATAGCGACACTAATGTGACGTAACGGACTTATTCTAGTAACACTTTCTGGTCGGTGAGTCGACATTCTTCCGTCGCCGCGACTAAAAATGAGAAAAGTCTCGACACAGTAACAGGTAGATTTAGGTACAGTTACGTCGCCGTGTGGTTATATTGTGTTTGATTTGAGTTGAAAAATATCGTAAATCATTCGTTGATTCATTAGTTCGTTCGTGATGACTGTCAGGTGATAACTGTGGATAAAGTACATAAATAAATAAAATAAAAAAGGCAATCTTCATTATTTTTTTTATAGTTAATAGGTAAATAAATGTATGTGGCTTGTGATGGAAAAATATTAATGGAAACCAAAAGTTTTTTTCTTTTCATATGGACATATTATTAAGTAATATTTACTACAGGTACATCGTATTGCTTTTATAGTAAAATAGTAATACATTTTACCGTAGTTTACACTAGTCACAAATTTAACGCAAAGTGTAAAGTGTAACCACCAAACTAACTACGTAACAGTGTAGCGTTCAGTGCGGACTAATACCACTAACAAAAACCAAACCCCACTCGGTCGCCATGTGTGGTAACAGTAACGACACATAGCACTAGTTGTTACAACTTGAAGACCTTGCGACTGAGAATATCTTTATGGGCATCGTTTACTAGATTTTTTTCCGTGTAAATTTCTAAGGAATAACATTGTATATGCAAAAATTAGGTAGTTGACGGTTTGCGATGTCATTTTTTTTTTTACTTTTTAATGGCTTAGGATCTAGAATGATATGATAGGTGTCTAAAGAAGTTTATGCAGAAAAATAAAAAATGGTTTTAAATATTTTTAAACAATCGTCCACTTGCACGAAGCTTGGTATAAGTAAAAACAGGTTGTATCTACCAAATTTAATAAATAACGATGTGTTTTTCTATTTTGTTAATTTTTTTTTTAAAAAAAGGACTGCTGGTTTTCGTATTTTCGGATTTCACTTTATTCCTTTTTAATTATTTTTAATAGCGTATTAAATAGTATCATATTAAGAAAGATATTGTTCTTTTTAATAAATTATTTTTATAAAATTATTTATAATTTTCTACGGAACCTTGTTTTTAAAGATCTCTCTTCAAACTAACCTGTCGGCAGATCATCGTGGGATCTCTAAAGAATATGAAATAAAAATAGTATAAGAGTGTGTAAAATTAGTTTTCGGAATAGACTAATTTTTGTATTTGTTAATTTTCGAGATACTACGTTACACATCTTATTAAATGCAGTTTTTTATAACAAAGCGAGCTGTAGAATGTTATAATGAACTGAAATGATCAATTTACTTTTAACCAACTAAAGCAAGTAAATACAACACTGCAGTTAATACTTGTACGGCAAAAAAATCCAAAAAGAACTTTCAACTGATTTCAAGTAGAAGTTGCTATTCAATTCCAAAATTGTAATTTTCCCAATAAAGAGATATTCTCCTATATTGTTAGTGCAATTTTTTGGCATTCGACTTCAAGTAGAAGAAAATACTAAGCTCAATGGCCTGTCTGCTTTAGGGGTGCTTACTTATAATAAGTAGGTATTTTTCAATATTTAGTGTTTTTTTTTAATGGTTTAATTATTTAAATGAGTTTTATTTTATTTTATGAATGAACGGGTTTAATATGTTTTTTTTTTGTGGGTGGTTTCACATAAACAAATACAAATCTAAAATAAGATAATTTTGTTTTTAGATATTGGAAAGATGTAACATAACAAAAATCAAAGACAGTCGCACGATTTTTTTTCATAAACAAACATTTAACAAATATAAAAACTGTGATCAAAAGTCAACAACCGACAAGTAATGATTGCGTCGTCAAATGAAAATAAATTTGGACGCAATGAACCGTGAAATTTAACCACAACCAATCTTAGCAATGCTATGATTTTCTTAAGTAAACTTGTGGTCTTAGATAAGTCTGTAATGTAAAATCTATTGTAATACGTTAAACTTGCTTTTACCCGCAGGTTCACCCACGCAGAATTTACCTATTAGCGCGATACTAGGTTATACCAATTCCAAGTAATACTTTTCAAAATGGAAACAATTAATTAATTTAAAGAAGAATAAAATATTAAATGGTTTTTACTACTAAAAGGTATGTCATATCGAAAAGACTGAATTTTAACAAGAGGAAAGATTTTTAACCTCCATTCTAAACGTGTAACATTATAATTTATAGTAACTAGATAGTCTGTGAATTTCAAGAAACTATTGCCATCTGTAAGGAAGTTAGGTATTACTAGGAATAAGTTGAAACCATAGACATAGAGAACTAGGCAGGAACATTTCCTGGCCAGCTGTGAGAAAAATATGGTCGCAAAAGTGTGATAGAGACGATGCTAACGTGTGGTGTCTTGTCTATGAGAAAAGATAACAGGTTAACTTTGTATCTTTAAAGTGCGGCCAATTTCGTGAGCCTAGGACCAATTACAGAACTCGAATTCTATGGTTGAAATATAATGAACTTACTTATTAGGACTTTGGTACCAATTACGAAATTTTGACGACAACGACGAATTTACGATTAAGTATAAGAAAAATGTAAGATTTTACGGGGTAGGTATAAATACTACAGTTAGGCATTATTGTTAATGTTATTACTTTAAAAACAAAACACTTCTTTTTCTGAAGATGTGTTTAAGCTGAATGAATTTATTTTATGATGTTATTTATAACGTTGGTCATGACTCGTAATGCTAAATTGTAACACCACCACAACAAAAAGTTACGTCCACTTGATAACGTTGTTCCAACTTAACGAACCTTATATACTGGTACGTCTATGAACTTTTGACACTTCTGAGAAGGATCGGCGCCGCAGATTCGTTTCTTCCCTTCGATAGCTTACAATGTGTTTGACCAGCAGATTTAGACATTTTGTAGTCGTTGTGGTCGTCTATTGGTCCGCCTAATGGTAAGCGGTCTCCGTAGCCTATGGACGCTTTCAACACCTTGCTGAGCCTACAAAAGCCTTGTCAGGGAGCTTATTTCACAACCTAAGCGTTTGCGTGGAGGAATTTTCTCTAAAATCATAATGTACGTAACCATTTAGTTTCTAAGGTGTAAGAATGAATTCCCTTGAATGAAAAATGACGAGCGGTGCGATGGTTGAAAGTAGCCGTGGGCAGCATTTCGAACGATTTCGCAGAACACATCCCATTGTACAAGCGGTAGAATATAGACACAGGGAGGCATACTCTCTCCTCAGATTTTAGGGATCATCGACGATTTTCTCAAGCCTTCGTTGATGCAAGTCCAAAGAGCCAAGCTGGTATCCGGGTGTACCCACCTAGAGATAGCGGCAGTACTCCATATGGGACCACTTGTAAAGCAGCAACGTTCGCCGCCAGATGAAGTACTGTTTCGCTCCGTTGAGTACTCCAAGTTTTTTGGACGCCAGCTTCACCTTGTCCTCCAAATAGTCTCGGAACTGAAAATCGCATGGATCCAAATTCTCTTGGAGATGGTTTTGGCCAGAGTGGTATCGATTTTAGACACAAGTTCCCCGCGGTTTTTCTTCACAAAAGAACTGAGCCTTGCTCGCCTGAGCTGGTGTCCCCAGCATTAATGTCCATGCCATGCCCGACGCGATGTAACGCCTTCGCTACGTCCAGGCTACATGCCAACGCCTCCCCCTGACTCTCAATGTCTAGTGCCCATCGGTGTGTGTGATACACTTAAAGTTCACCGGTCATATTGACGGTTGCTGACCATGTCGTGGTTTTTGAGGTCTCTTAGAAGCTGGGTGTTCAATCGCCTTGGAGAGGAGGGAGGTAATAGCGATTGGCCTGTAATTCAATGGATCTCATGCGTCGCCCTTTTTGGCCACAGAGTGCACATTCACGCTCTTCCATGCAGACGGAAAATGCCTACCACACACATACACACACACATAATTTTTTAATTAATTATAGATTATACTCATACTCATTTATACATAATAAAATTATATGTCAAATGTTACAAATATTTCATTATTATAAGTTTTCATTTTTACATTTTAATTGTTATTTAAATAAATTCTTTTATGTTATAAAATGCGTTTTTAATAAGCCATTTTTTTAATCCAGAAAAGAAGATTGTGTCAGATGTCATATTTTTTATGTCCTGAGGGATTTTGTTATAAATTTTGGGCCCATTGCGTACATGGTTTTGCTTGTTTTTGAGAGTCTGCCTTGAACGGTTTTTAGATTTTTGCTCTGTCTTGTTTTATATCGTTTGTCAGTAGAATTGTCAGGAAATAAATTAGGATTATGTCGAACAAATTTTGCTATGTCAAAAATGTATTGAGAGGTCAATGTCATTATGCTTTGTTCTTTGAATATGTTTCTAGCTGGTGTGTCAGGTGGAATGTGTGTTATTATTCGTAAAGCGCGTTTTTGTAGAATGAAAGCGCGTTTTGACTGTGCTGCTGTTCCCCAAAATTCAAGACCATAGCATAGCTTGAAATTAAATAAGGAGAAGTAGCAGGTTCTCAGTTGCTTAGGAGGCAGTACTTATGCCAGCCTTCTCAAGGCGAAACAGGCACCGGATAGTTTTCGGCATAGTTTATCTATGTGAGTTTCCCATTTTAGTGCAGCGTCTAAAGTAACACCTAAGAAATTTGCATGTTGTGTGTGGCACAGTTGTTCGTCTTCTGTCTGTACTAACAATAATAGGTTAGTAAGTAGTTATATTATTAGTGGCAACACTAGTCACTTTGACGTAATATTTTGACGGATGATGACTACAAAATATAGTTATAATATTTCAATAAAGGTATATCATAATACGATTTCTTATAGATTTACTACGTCCTCTTCCTCCTCATCGTCCGAATGACGTGGGTAAGCTGAGCTAGCCGGAAGTCGTCCATTGCTGAAAATAGGCCTCCCTCATATGCCTCCACAACGGGCGGTCCTGAGCCGCCCGCGTCCATCGGCTTCCCACGCTGCATCTTCCGATCCGTGGTCGCCACTCGAGAACCTTTCTTTCCCATCGGTTATCGATTCTACGAGCGATGTGGCCTGCCCATTGCCACTTCAGCTTGCTGCTAACTGTTTGAACTATGTCGGTACCTTTGGTTTTTCGGCGAATTTCCTAGTTTCGGATTTTATCGCGCTAAGGAACACCAAGCATAGCTCTTTTCATAGCTCGCTGAGCAATTCTGAGCTTTTTTTAAGAGACCAACAGCAAGAGACCACGTTTCTGTTCCATAAGTAGCACGCAACACACATTGATTATAGAATTTCGTCTTTAGGCACTGAGGTATTTGTTAGGGCGAAAAGATGTTGCGTAGTTTCCCGAACGCTGCCCAACCAAGCTGGATTCTTCGGTTAACGTCTTTCTACCTAACTAGGTATGTGTATTCGTTAACCGTTTTGAGAGTAGCGTTCCCAACAACAACCACCGGTATTGGCACGACATGGACATTTATTTTAAGGCCAACCTGTTGGGAAACTCTGCTGAGGTCTCTGAGCATCGTGTCTAGGCCGTCTAGCGATTCTGCCATGACCACTTTGTCGTCGGAAAATCGAAGGTGAGTGATGTACTCGCCATTTATGTTGACGATATATCCTTTCCACTCCAGAAACTTAAACTCAAGATGCAACGCAGTAGTAAACAGTTTCGGAGAAATGACGTCTCCCTGTATCACATTTTTCTGGAGATTGATTGTTTCGTGTTCTGTTCTTGTAGTCGGAAAGATATCGTGGCTCTGTTAAACAAACACTTCAGCACTTAGATATACCTATAGTCAATATGGCACCGCTGAAGAGACTGTAGTACCGCTCAGGATTCGACATAATCTAAGGCTTTTTCATAGTCCACGGACGCTACGCAAAGAGGCCGATTATACTTCTCTGTCTTCTGTATATGCTGAAGGAGCGTATGTATGTGGTCCATGGTACTAAAGCCTTTTTGGAAACCGGCTTGTTCGGGAGGCTGGAATTCGTCAATCCTGCGTTCGAGACGATTCGTAATGACACTTATACTTGTAAATATGGCTCCAGTTCTCACTCTATTGATCACAGAGACATCGCTTAATATTCGCCAATCAGAAGTCAGGATAAAGTCAATCTCATTTTTAGTCAAACCGTCAGGACTCATCCAGGTCTATTTTCTGTGAAGTGGCTTTTTGAAGAAAGAATTCATCATAAAGCGTCGTTCTTTCTCCATAAAGTCAACCAATGGCTGGCCTTTACGGATTCGTAGCCCTACTCCAATTCCACGCTTGGCTACTGGGTTGGTGATCGCAGGTTGAAGTTAAATATTTCCTCAATATGATGATGCTGCCCACCATCTGGTATGTCCCTTTGTAGCCTTGTACGACACCTACGGGAGGATTTGAGGTGGTGTTATTCTACTCTGCCGACACCACACGGCAAAGTCTATGTATGGTCCAGTCTATTTATGGACCCAAATGACACATATCCAAATATGTACCAAAAACAAAAACCATAAAATCTGACCCGATAGGCAGCACTGTGGTCTAGTTAAGTTAATGAATAATAAATGTTATAATTGCAAACCGAGATTTATATTAACGCAATATTATGTTTGTGTGGTCAACAAACTTTGCGCCAACTATCAAACGGTGGTGTGGTAATTTTCCCGTCCCATTGCCAACGACCTCTTCTTTCCAGACTTTAGTACACAGGAACAAACCAGATGAAACTCATCGCAATATTTACTAAAAAGAACAACGTTACTGGTCCCATAGAGTTAAATTATTTATAAAAAAAATTAGTGTCGGACAACCGTCCGGAATCGTGACAACTTGTGCCTTTCACTTTTTATGTCTGTCTCTCTCGCTCTTAGGCGGGCTAACCATGCCACGTGCCTCTCACTCTCTCTCATTGTGAGCGCATAACGTGAGCGGAGCGTAACGCAGTTTCTTGAAGTGTCACCCGGCAAACCAATTTATAAGACGTTGTCACGTCAAAATTAATAAATTCGATTATATTCCGGCTGCATCAATATATAAGCTTCTTGCCAGAAGCTCAGAGAATGCGTTCCTGAAAAATGTCAAGTTTACATAACAAATGATGGTCAATAAGCAAAACTGGTACCTACACACTAAGTACTTACAACTAATTTAATTAACAATAAGTATATTTATTTATTTTTATTTTATTTTATTAGACATTAGGCCCAAATGATGTGTATGATGAATCACTTAATTTAGCTTAATATTAAGTGATTCATCATACACACAAACTTAAATATACTCAACTAGCGAACGTTGTTTCTTTTTTAAAACAACTACCGCACCGACCTATCGTAAAAGGGTTGTACTAATTCAGAAACCTTCCCCTGCGTGTGCATAACAATACTTACCAAAATTTCATTAAAATCAGTTTACCCTTATTGCGCGAGTCCGACTTGCACTTGAATCTTTTTTCTTTCACAGAAACCTTCCCCGGCGTGAGCATAACAACTTACCAAAATTTCAATACAATCGGTTTACCCCTATTGCGCGAGCCCGACTCGCACCTGACCCTTTCGAAAAATCCTTTCTTATCGGATGCCTTCGTTATATAACGAACATACCCTTCAAGTTTCAGGTTTCTACGATCAGCTGTTAAGGCTGTGCGTCGATTCGTCAGTAAGTCACCTTCCAACAACTGCGCTGTCCACTCTTTAGGCGCACACTTTCAGTAGACTGTCTGAGCTTTCCCTTAACCTTAGCACGGCAGAGGCCTCTCTCTTGCGCATTATAGCAAAGAAATCATCTGTGCTGGCCTCCGCAAACATTCCTGAGGCACTGCAATGACGGGGAAGCCCAAACAGCGCCTGGAACGCATGATTATGCAGGAAACGCAGGACTTTGTACGCTTTTTTAGAGTAGTTGGTTCGCAGGCTACTAGTATTAAATGTCTGGCAAAAAGTTTTGAACAAAGTTTTTTTTACCTCACGGGAAAATAAAGCAAACCTACCTTTGTTCCTTTTTAATGTCATCCTCCATCTATTTATCCAGTCGTCCTTGAGGTCTTCGGTCACAACATGGCCCAAATACTTAAATTAATTTACCCTTTTCAGAGTATCCACCTTTCAATTTTACTGGAGGTACATATTTGGGATTTTTGTTTTTCCTTCAAAAACCAACAGTTCATTCACTCTTTTTAATATTATACCTTAGTCCATGTTGCAACTCATACCTACCTCTCGCAATTAACCACTAACCTTCTAAGACCGCCGATTCATTTAGATACAAAATTACTTAAGGTAAGTGTTTGTATATTTTTTTTTTTTGTGGCTTTTATATTCAATATTTTTTTTGTTTGACATATTATTTTAAATGACATGTAACCCATCGATATGAAAAAACAATAGATATGGTAACATGACACTGTGGTTCGGAAACCGGCGTAGCCGTTGATAGGGTGGGTGGAGTAGGTGAAGTGGGGCAAGAAAGTCATCATTTTTATTCCAATTTAAACTTTATGTTTATTACATTAGGCTTACACGTTGATACTAGTGACATCTTGTGATGAGTAGCAGTACTTTAATTTTACATTAGACCCAGTGTTGTTCCTGTGGCGATATGAACAAAATTATCGATAGATTACTATGATGCTATGATCAAAAATATGTTTGGAAAATTCAAAGTCCTAACTAACTATCAACACATATTTTATATTATCGGTAGTATAATTCCGAAACTATAAAATTGTTAATTAAACTGGCGATTTTAGGCTTTTTAAAAGTTTAATTTAATGAAATATACTTAAATTATAAATGTACCTAAATAATTTAATTCTAATTAGTTTGCAGTGGACTTTTTAGTTTTTTGTAGGTATCTATAAAACAGCAAATTTAGATAGTACATAATTGTAATATAGATATACTTTGCCTTACCTTAGCATAAAGTGCTTTCACTTAACTTTGTTTGAACACGCATTACGTTAAAATGGCTAAATTAGTTCAAAATTCTTTACGTCGGGGCAGAGGTTGCTGCTTTACAAAGTGCAAGTTCGGCCTCATATAGAGTACTGCTGCCATCTCCGGCCAGGTGCACTCGGTTAACAGCTTGGACCTTTTGACTCGGTTCAACGACGGGCTGTGAGAATTGTCGACGATCCTAAACTCACTTGCCGAACCCTTAAGTCTGAGGAGAGACTTCGCCTCCCCCTGTGTGTTCTACCGCTTGTACAATGCGATGTGTTCTGAGGAATTGTTCGAAATGATGCCCACGGCTACTTTCTACCATCGCACCGCTCGCCATCGGCAGGGAATTCATTCTCACACTTTAAAACCGAAATGGTCGCGTACAGTGCGGTTTCAGAGAAACTTCCTCCCACAAACGCTTGGGTTGTGGAATGAGCTCCCTGCCAAGGTTTTCTCTAAGGACTACAGTATGGGGTTCTTCAAGAAAGAAGTTATTAGATTTTTAAAGGGTCGGCAACGCGTGATTGATACTTCAGGTGTTGCAAGCGTACACAGGCCACGGTGACCGCTTACCATCAAAAAAAATTTCGTTTTCGTTTTATCGAATTTGATTTATGGCATGAAAATATATAGATGAGCGCTAAAAGTTTTATCATAAAAATAATAAATAATATGAGTTTTACTAAATCAAAAAACCATAAACTATGTACTTAGGTATCTTGATTAAAATGTTGCGGTCTGAGCATAGGTACCAAAGTAGGCACTATTTACCTGGCTGACGCATTTTGTAGTATTGTTTTCTTTTTAAACATACTAATATTATAAATGCAGATGGTCTATCTGTCTGTCTGTTACCTCTCCAGGCTTAAACTGCTGTACCGATGAAATTTGGCACGAAGATAGTTTGAGCCCTGGGAAAGGACATAAGCTGCTTGGAACTTCATGTCTATGTCGGTTTTTTTTTCTATCATCGAGGAGTGGCCGTTGAATCCAACGCCGATAACCGAATTTAGAGCGCGTGAAACCGCTGGGAAATTTGGCATGGAGATAGTTTGTGTCCCGGGGAAGGACACAGGCTACATTTAAACGTCAATTGTGAGTCGGTATTTTTTCTAATATTAAGGAGTTGCCATTGAAATCCTATACCGATAACCAAATTAAGGGCGGGTGATATCGCGGGCAACCGCTAGTTTATTATAATTTGTTTGACCGTAGGATAATTCGAAACATCATCACAAAACTTATGACCTATAGCTAGATAGATATAAATCTTATAGCACATTTTTTTAATTTCACTTTTTGGTGTCTTTATGTCACATACAGCTGTTTTTCTTAACATTTACAACTACTATCTATATTACCAATTTGGAATTATGTAGTAGCTTGCTTGCCCTCCTGCTTCAGTATTATCAATATTAATTTTCTAAAGTATAAGAAGTGGTGTATGCATAAGCTACATTAATACTATATTGACAGAACATTTTAACTATCAGAAGTTATAACATTGTTTAACCAATGTGGTGGTGGGACACATTACTTACTAGCTGGCTTAGCAGATGTTGATTTGCCCTTTCGTACTCTGCAAGGCCACCTAGTGGTAAATTTCAGGGCTTTTATAGTTCATCGATCTCAGATGTAACAACATTCACTTCTAGGGTTACTTACCTCAAAAACCTAAGAGCTGCAAAAAATCAAGCTTATAAGTCAATGCAATCAAAAATAGTTCCATTTGCATTTTGTTACACTTGCTGACAAACCAAAATTTTTTGAGAATTCTCGTTGACCTGATTTAGTATATGTTTACACATAATTAGGTAAATTTTTGGAACTTTTTATTTTTTTACTGTTGTACGCTTTCGAATACTCTTCATGGAATTAAGTGGAACTTAAAGACAAAAACCCCGTCCAAGTGCGAGTCTGGCTCGTGCACCGAGGGTTCCGTACTAACTTATTATATGTTGATAGTTCTTCCATCATCAGATCAAGTCTTATAGGTTTATGCCTTAATTATTACTTTTTAATTTTTACTATATTTGTTACGTAAAATCTTGCTTTTGCCAAATTTCATCATTATAGGTATACGGGAAGTACCCCATAATTTTTGATTTATTTGTGAATACCAAAAATGTGACAAAAACGGCCGTATTTTTTATTGCGTTGACATAAAAGCTTGATTTGCTTTAAGGGACCAAAGACCTTAGTATATGATATTCATTTCAACTTGATACCTTCAAGCGTTCCTGTGAAAGCGGGTCTTGACAGACAGACAAACGGACAACAAAGTGATCCTATTTACTTTTGAGGTACGGGACCCTAAAAAGACATTGATTTAAAAAAACTGTCTGATAACGAGAATAATTGCAGATAGTCTCAATCTAACGAATTTGTTCACACATTTTGGTAAAAATATATTTCTAAATTTAAAAACTAGTTATATTATCGTAGTTTTTAGATTTTTTGGACACAAAGTTTAAAATTCAGAGGAGGAGGGACACAATTTTTTTTAACTTTAGAAGCTAATAACTTGCAAAATATACATCTTAGAGATAAGTGACTTAATCTTCCTATACCCGCGCCATTTTTGTTACACCTATATACCCGCGTACGGAATTACGGACCATTAGTTGGAACCCATTTATTTTTAAATAAAAATGCATAGGGCTTAATTATCAGTTTTAGATTTGACCATTTGCCTACGAAACCCTTAAGATCCAAAATAATCTGTCCGTCCCCTACATTGCGGATATTTGTAAAAAATGTATAAGAATATTTAGAAGTTTTTGTACTAAAACCATTTTAGGGTTTATCGTAATTGCTAAGGTGCAAACCTGTTTAGTTAGCTATAGTATAGAAATAATTATAGATCGAGGCCTAAATATAATTTGTACTAAATTTTAAATCTATAGCATGAGTAGTTTTTTTATAAAAGGTGTAAATAACTTGCCGCCAGGAAAGGTCATTTTAAGTCAAAGTTTTAAGAATTTTAATATCAATTTGAATACAGAACAAAAAAATTATTCAATACTTTGACTACATAAAAAAATATAAATTATACAAGGAGCAATAGGAAAG
Organism: Apoda limacodes; assembly: GCA_946406115.1. Taxonomy (NCBI): domain Eukaryota; kingdom Metazoa; phylum Arthropoda; class Insecta; order Lepidoptera; family Limacodidae; genus Apoda; species Apoda limacodes. The sequence continues at coordinate 50,407,360 of OX291540.1, forward strand.
CTTAAAAATATTGACTGTTACTCTCCAGAAAACAATATCATCTTATTGAACTTTTGCCTGTTACCTAAAGAATCTTCCGATATTGCCAAGTAAAATAATCGTATGTCAATATACTTACTTGCAATCGTTTTGATTAAAAGAATCACGTGATTATTTTCAACGTCTTGGTTAAATTGGTGATTAGTTAAATTTACAAAGATATCTTTTGCAATTATGTCCCTTAAAACGCAATTTAAAATATATTGTTTGCTTTTACCTAATTTCATACGGCCTTCTGGCTTCAAATCAATATGTTTTTTTATAAGCCTTTCACAAAGGTTGCAAATAAAAATGACATCTTTTGAAGCATAAGTTAGCAAACATACACCTCTGTCCTTATGATGAACAAGTTTATGTTGATCATTGTGTTCATCACTAATCATCGATAATACACACTCTTCACATTTTAATTTTGTAGATAAAGATTTTAGTATAAATCCTGCAATATATGAAATGCACTGTGTTGCAAACTCTGATAATACTATCAAATTTTCTGCTAAAAGTGATTCAGTCTCTTCTGAAATAGATTGAGCTTCGTCTTCATTGAACATAATATTCTTATTCGAGGTTAAATTAATTTTTTTAATATAACACGAGGAAAATGCATGCAAAATAGGCACACATTCTAATGCCACCACATTACTGGTATCACCTTCTATAAGTTCTGTATGCACCAATATTTTTTTATTATTGATTATAGCTGTCTTGAGGTAGGATTATTATTCGATCCCCCGTGCGAGCGTATGTTGAAAAATAACAACTCTAAATTGTCTTGGCTTATTTTATAAAATGGAAAGTAAATTAATTTACCGGTTTCAATTAAATCTTTGTATAGGTGCATAGCACTTTTTATATTCACAAGAAAACCTAAAAATCCAGTTTTTCTTTGAGAGCGTAAAATATTTTTTTCTATCACTTGACCATCTTTTTTTTCACTAACCTGTAATTTTACAAATAAATGTTGTACCTTTTCAAACAATTCAAATATTTTATCTTTGTTTCTAATATTAAGAGGCCGTTTAAAATGTTTTTGGTGAAGATTTCTTGAGTTAAAAACATCAAACAAATCGTTTATTAAATCAATAAACTCTATAGTTCCAGTAGCGTCTTGAAATTCTGATAGTTTTAACTCTAACTTACAAAATGATAAAGCTTCAGATACACTTTTACTAAGTAACTGTGAAGCTAGCCGGACTTTCATTTTATTTTTTTCAAAGTTCAAATGTGAGTTACTTAATTTATTTCCTAAATAAAACATTTCTGAGCTTTGTAATTTATTTAGCAAATCTAAATAAACCCAGGACACTTTCTTATTGAACCATAACAGTTCGGCATTTTTTTCATGAAATGCATGTAAAGCATTTCTGATCAGCTTCAGCATGTGACATGGATCTAAAATAACTGCAATTTTCTTTGTTTCATCACTATTACTGTAGGGATTATCAAATGTGCTGATAATATTGTGTTCATTCGAAAAATCACAACCCAAAATCGTCATTGCTCTTACATTAACTGATGGAGCATCGCATGTAAAAGATTTAATTATGATTTTGGTGGATTTTAAGTAAGTCAAACATCTCTTAATTAATGTTGCCTTTTGTAAAGCGGTTAGAGTGTTCATTAAAAAATATGCAACAGGAATCTTAAAGTAGCAGTTAATGCCAACCACCATAAAAACTCAAGCTTCTTTTGCAACGGCCATAGAATCATTTTGGTTAATGTCAACTCCAAAATCCACATAACCATTATAACGCTTGCCATCCCATTCAACTTTTTGTCTTATTGCCAACTCATCCATCATAAGACAAGCATAAATAGGATAATTTGTATTTTCACATTTTATCTTAATAGCTAGAAGTGATTCCTTCAGAAATCCTGGCTCTCCGTTTACTGACTCGTACCATTTGATGAGTGTTCGCGGGGGGGGTAAGCAGTTTTGAAATGTTTTCCTTACATACCTATAAGCCCTGGGTGAATAGTATGATAGTGTTAAGCAAAACGCTCTGAGTTTGGGAGAAAACTTTTTCGTGTTCTTTTTATTTTTATTTTTTGATTTGAAATTTTGCCTACTCACTATGTCCTTTAGTGTCACATTTAAATTTTGTAATATGTCTAGTTCTTCATTTCCTAAATAAAATTTGTCTTGTAGTGAATTAAGGAGATCTTTTATCGAGTTAATATTTTTTTTTTTTTTTTTTTCTTCCGGTAATAAATATTTATTTACATTATTAACATAATAATTTTACAAAAATATATTTAAATGTTAACCTAAATAATAAAAATTAAAAATTAAAAATTAATTAAATATCTAAAAGACCGTTGCCAGTTGGTATAGTTCCCAAAATGCTGGCCGTATTGCCGCGTTGAATTGCAATGCAAATTCTTTGAGCAAAATAAAGGCCAGCATTTTGGTCACGAGAAGCTTCAACCAGACGTAAAGATAAAGATCGAAAAATTTTTTTGGCACTTTTCCCCCACGGTCCTAAGGTTTCGACCCCAAAAGGCTCAAATACATACCCACTGTCGAGAGTAGTGTATTTCCGCCTTTTGATGACTTCTGCAGAGTCCGCCGCCGCACCAGCTCTACTCTGTGTTCCTTGAAGATGTGACGGTGCCAGGGTGTCGACGCAAGTAGCATCCCACACTAAGGGCCGCCCCATCCTCCACGGAATCAGAGTCATGCCGTCTGGTCTCTTACCATCGTCCCGTAAAAGCCCGTTTGGTTCAAGAACAGCCGCGCAATTGGCAGAGACAAGAGCTCGGCGTATTATGTCATTAAGGCTGGCATGGCGGGAAAACCTGCCCGCACTCTTTGTGCAAGAAAGGCCGTGATGACCACGCTGGTCGACAGCAACACCACACTGGCAACGGTGTGGAGCACAACATGGTGTACCCAAGCGGAGGGAGGTCGCAATTCTGAAAGTGGAAGAATCCAGGAGGGTCCCTAATTTTGGTGAATATTTATTTTTAGTCTTATTTATTATTATATTTATTTATATTATTTATTATTATTTTTTTTTAGTCTATGAACTTTATTATTTTTTGTTTTCAACTTCTTTTTTCTTGACTCTGCTAATTGTTTATAATATTTTTTTTCCATTTTTAATTTACTTATCAATTGATGGAGATATTCGTTTTCTTTTTGTAATTTATGTACTTTTTCTTGTTTTAAGTCCTGAAATAAATTAATACTTAATATAACAAACACATCTTTTTAACAGGTAGTATTGCTGTAGCTCTTTTTTACTTACGCCATCATGAGAAACTGCTATCTCAATGTTTTTAATAGTCATTTGGCTTGTAGCATTTGTTAAAAAACTTGAATGAATCTAAAATATAAATTAAATGTTCTTTACTCTCAGACAACATAATTTTTTTGTTATTTTGAGGATATGTGCGGATACTACTACTTACAGTGTTTTCTTGATTTTCTTTTATAGATGTACTTGATGATGGAAAATTTTTGACCTAAATGCAAAGACAAAAATTTTAGACAAGCACTAAGTATTGTAGGTATATCTAATAATGAATAATAACAAAATAAAGTTTAGTCTTTAAAAAAATGCATGAGTAACATTCAGAAGTAAAATAATCATTTAAATTACGTACTAATTCTCGCAATTCGTTTGATACATTGCTGTTACTTTTTCTACATATTATGTTGGTAGAACAAGCCATCAGCTTGACTGTTGGGATTGAGCCATTTTTTAAATATCTTCGTCCATTATTTTCTAAAAAACAGCTTAATTCAAAATGCTCCGAACAAATAACTGCCCTGGGTGTAGGATACCAATTCTCGTTTTGGCCCGTGGCACCAATCCATTTCCCTTTAAGTTTAGAATCCTTAGGAAATCTAAGAATATAAGTCAAAAATGTCCATGAAAACGTTAGATTATGAGATGCTGTCTGTCCATAGCTACGTGCAGTTATCGGTCTTCGCCGGATTCCTATAAACTCCTTGGAAAACCGATTTGAATATATCCTACATAAATAATTATCTGTCCTATCAGTTACTTTTTTGCTAAAAATAATCTCTTTATTGCACCATTGCAACTTGAAAGAATAGTGCTTGTCGTTTTACGCCCAAAAATATCTAGTACCGCGAAAACCTTTTAAACCTAAAAAGAATATTTTACAATTCGATTTTTTTTGTATCTTGAGTGTATTTTATAAAATGAATGTGAAAGTATTTTTCCTAAACAGATAAATTTGAAAAATAATCTTTACTTACTATACTATTATAAAATAAATGTGAAAGTTTGTTTGTTTTTCCTTCACGTCGCACTGGAGCATCAAATACACCTAAAATTTGGTCCAGAGATAGTATAAAAGACCGAGAAGTCTAAAGTAGCCGTAAAAATAACTATATCCTAATTACAGGCGGACGAATTATAGGTTCAGCTGTAGCTTGCTATTGCAAACTTTCTTTCTATATACAATAAATATTATAATAATAAATATTATAATAAATAAATAATAATAAATATTTTTGGACATTACACACAGCGCCGTCTAGCCCCAAAGTAAGCAAAGCTTGTGTTATGGGTACCAGACAACGGATATAAATACATATATATTACTTTTTTTTTGTAAATACATACACATCATACATAAGTACACCCAGACTCAAGACAAACACAAATGTTTAACACATAAATGTTTGTCCAGTGCGGGAATCGAACCCACACCCTCTGCACGGCAGTCCATCACACTACCAACTAGGCTGCGAGGGAGTCAGAAGTTGCCGTAGAAATTTAACACTGATAACCAAATTTAGCGCAGTCGGACCAGCAGGCAAAAGCTAGTTATAGGTTTTACTCGACATACACTACTCGTTGTATTATTTTACAGACGTTAAGAAGTCTCGCAGAAGCATGCAAAAGTCAACAATCACATAACATAAAGCTTAACAAATAAGCGAAATAAAAACATTATCCCAGTCCAACACCTGTATATTAAACAAAACAACGAAAAACTTCTATAAATCCCAGGAAAGCTCGAGGCTAGACAAATTCTCTAAAACTGTATGTACTTTGACACAATATTATACAACAGTTTCATTACTGACTATATTTTGCCAGCGGCTCCACCCGCCCTTAATTATCTGGTTATTTACGGGAAAATTTTACGGCAACTCCTTGATGGTACTATGAAAGTTTGTTATGTAAGGCTGTAGTTCGTACAAGTGGAATTTGTGAAAGGTAGGGAACTTGTGAATTTTCCAGGATAAAAAATTGCCTATTTTCTTTCTATTCCAGGACTAAACTTAATTGTGTGCCAAGTTTCATCCCGCTCCGTGGTCCTCCGGTGGTTGACGCGTGATTGAGTAACAAACATACAAACTTTCACATTTATAATATTAGTTGGATGAAAAGTAGTATTTTTAGATGTACTTTGCAATAAAATGTATAATTAAAATCTCATTTAACCGATTGTACCCACAGGTTGACAGAATTATTTGACTTATTAAAATAATTTAATGAATCGAACGCTTTTGTAATTTTGAACGCAATCCTAAATTGTTAAATTGATCTTGAATTGAAACAAACAAATTGAAATTTGTTGAGTTAATTGATCACAATAGGTAAAAAACATCGATATCTTTATCTCATGCGTACAACACTAAGCAAATTAAGCTACTTCGCTAAGCGGTATATATATTAGTTTAGCTACTCACGGGTAGATGGCGCATTACATATTTAATTTATTCTCTATACCATTGTAATACGGTTTAGATTAGGTCAATAATTTTTCGAAATAATGACTCCACAACAATTTCTACTCAAATAGAGGTGAGGTACTTTATTGTCTTCTATTTATTTTCGTTGTGAATTTATGAAAAGATATCCTAATAATCTCGAAAAACAGTCACAGTTCAAGGTTAATTTATTCTTTTTATCACAAATAAAAAGAAATGTTTAAAATCATGCCATGAAATTGGAAAAATAACACTTTTTATGAATAAAATTACAGTGATAACTAACATGATTTCGATAAAAATAGTGCACCTCTATTAAAGTAATTTATTATAAATTGAAGTAAATCGGTTATTTATGAAAAAATAATACTAACGTGTGATAAGTTACGTCGCTGGAACTCTTATTTACTTTTTTTTTATAGTTTCTACAACTTTTTACAGCACAATAAGACATTATTTAAATAAAACAAACAAAAAATCTTTAGATGTTCACTCGCCGAGGGTGACCTTGTGTTTGTTGCGTCAAATCGATGCGCTACTCAACATAGTCTAAAAATTAGACTATGGGCGGCTAGCCTGCCGGTGATTTTTGGACATATCTATTGTTTTTTCATATCGATGATGTAACTATACAACCTGAAAATCTATGTATTTACATAGAAGTAATATGATGTTTTTGTTGGATATTCACTATTTCGCATGATGCGAAAAATACTTGGCAAATGTACTAACGTGAATGATACAATTACCTAGTATTTTTACCACATCTCTAGTAAAATTGCATAGCAGACGTAACATTGACACAGCAGAGCTAATAATTAAAAAATAATATTTTAATAACATAAATACTATATTTCTCATTTATTAAACATTAGATTTAACGCTAAACGAAAACAAAATTTTGTTTATGATACAATAGTACAGTATTTAATTTCATTTATTGTAATAGTACTTATAAACGACTAAAAGCTACATCGACCATTTGCTCATTTTGGTCACGAACTCATTCTCTTAGCAACTGTACTTGTAGGTCAGCAAATAACCAATTCGCCATAGTTTTAGTCATCCATCTTAATTTTATACTTGGAACTCATTTCCAATAAAAAAAGATATTTAATTTTCGGAAGACGTAAATTTCGTCCAACGAGGATAATGTGTAGTAATTTAGTTTCGGACTATAATGATGACTATTATATAATTTAATTATGCGGTTTTCTTCGGACAGATGTCGTCCGCTCCTGTACTGTCACTACTACTTTTGACCTTCTACATGATATCTAAGATAAATATGACACTATTTAAAACTGGATATTGTCCGCGACTTCATCCGCAAAAAAAAGTTTTTTAATGTCTCTGGCTCTCATCAGAGTAGCGAGACCAAGTAACTATATACTGGCTCTCATCAGAGTAGCGAGACCAAGTAACTATATACTTAACAGTAAAAGTTTTATTAAAATCAGTTAATTTGTTTTTGCGTTATGCTCTTACAAACAAACAGACACTAAATTCGACAATTAGTGATTTGGAATCAGGGTCGCTTACATGACTAAACGCTAGATTTTACCAGATGGTCGAGATTAGAGTTTCGTAGCCAAATGGCAAAACAAGAAACCCTTATAAAAGTATTAATTTCTACATTTAAGGGCTAATTGTCTACAAAATAATTAAAAAATTAAGGAAAATTCATATAAAAAACACACTTTCGTTGTTTTTGCTCTATCGTAAAATGATATTTTGGAAAGCAAAGCTTGTGCTATCGATATCAGACAACGAATATAAATACTTATTTTTTTTTTTGTAAATGCATGTACATTGTATTCATAGGACTGGATGGACTTCTAAATACTGGATTTAGACAAACGCAAAAAAAAATGTGTCTTATGCGGGAATTAACACACGCCCCTTGGTTCAGCTGTCAGGTCATAAACCACTGAGCCACGGAGCCAAAATGAATGATACATTCAAGCTTTCTAACTTTTAAACTGATTTTTCTGAAATAATCATCATAAATACTTTTAACAAAAAAAATAATTAAAAATCCCGACTGAAAAAACATTAAGAACTAAACAGAAATTAAAACACACTAAATAATCAACTTTAAGCAACCGGGACTCATTTTAATGCAAGTTCAAATAGTGTACAGATTGCTCACACTTTAGTTGGTACCTAGTTACCTTAAATGAGTCCCGAAATGACTGCAAAACAGTCGGGTTTTTTTATTTATTTAATTATTTATTTTTATTTACAGTTTTTTAGTGTTATTTTTTCAAATTTTTTTTTTACTCGCGCGAAATAGTCAACTATTTCATTATACCTAAGTGTTATATTTTCGTTCTTGCCTTTTAAAGCCCTTTATTTTGATACCCAATTTTTGAATTTTAATGAATTTGATTTTTCATGACTCTAAATCATGAAAAAAAATTTTTTAGCTGTAAAGCGCATAAAATCCTTTTCGTAATCGCAAACATTTTTTTTTTTTAATATATTTATGTACCCAGTGTCACTCTTACAATTGAGACGAATCTAACGATACCTCTAAAGCTTTAATCTATCAAGCTGTTTAGGCTACAGAGCGTACCAAAGAAATATACACATACATACTCTCGAAAAACGTAACCGTCCTTCTGGCGCAATCGGGTAAAAATTTAGAGTTTATTTTTAAAAAACATTCACTCAATTAGATTGCTCTGGTTGAAATCTCCACCTTCTGGTGATAAGATCGCTTAATGATATCTTTATCACCTTAATACGTCCCCACTGTATGGGCACAGACTACCCTCACCGAGGGCGAGTTGGGACATATTCCACGCGCGGGTCCCAGTGCAGATTGTGGAATTCACATACTTCTTTTTTTTTACGTATGCGGGTTTCATCACGATGTTTTTCTCCACCGAGAGCCAGTGGTGTTAATAAATCAATGTATTTGAGAAATTAAGGGAAGAACTCATTGGTATACACCGGTCTTGAACCTCCGCCACTTAGGACGCAATGTGAAATCGAAACCCCTCGGCCACTACAGACTTCATACCTATGGAACAGTTAAAATTATTTATTTCATATATTTCAATTTTATGTGCAAAAAAGAATATTTGACTAATCGTAAGGGAATTAACATAAGTTTTTGTAAGTATATTGACATCAAAATTCATAGACGGCGGAATACGGCGAAGCCACAATTAAGGTTCGATTATTACCAATTCGCTACAGAAGTAAAGAAAGAACATTCGTAAAAGTAAAGATACTTGAAAACTTCCTTTATTATTAAGTCCGGTAAAATAAATTGACTGCTGTCCAAAAAAAAAATTCCTACAGCCGTTCTTAATTTACGCTAAAATGTATTGAAACTTACTTATTACCGTGCAAATTCAATAGCACTTTAAAAGCTTTCGCTGACCGCAACCGAAAGCACCTTATTTAGGAGCTTAAAGGTTGCAATTTTGAAACTTTGATTGTGAATTGACGTGAATTTTGTAATGTCAATGTGTACCCAAATGAGAACTAATGTATGTAATTATAGCAACAGATGCCCCGTATGCCCCGTATGCAAACATTGTGTGTACTTCAAAACATTAATTTTGACCACTTCGACCGGATGCAAATCTGACCGCCGATGGCCGAATTTGACATCTGTGCTTTAGAGCCCGTTTTTAAGGGTTCCATACCAAAAAGGAACTTTTTCAAATTGAGTAACAGGAATTTCTTCTTAGAGAAGGGAGGCTTAGGCCAGAGTCCACCACGTTGGCCCAGTACGAATTGGCAGACGTTGTTAAGTTACTGGCCGCTCGAAAGGTATTTTACTTGGCTGCTGCTGTCATATTATGACTACAGCCACGACTGACAGTGGGTGTATACCACTCTCACTCTCTTGTCTTGGTAGCTTATTTCGACTACTCCAGACTATGACCATAAATGTCCTTATTTTTTCTTAATTGTCTTATCATGTAAACAAAACCGCGTTTTATGAAAATTACAAGATTCTAACATAATCACTAAATATTACCCACCAAAAATTCATTTGTGGCGAAAACCAAACACATACAAAATATACCTCATCAAAAAACCAATTCATTTTGTCCTTTTAAATACAATATTTTTGGCAAAATTGAAGTTTTGACAAAATCCTTTTCCTCAGAGTAGTACAGATGCAATATTCCTTAATAATGGTTGTCTATGGATCTTAGAGAACGTACGAATAAAATAGAATGATTTTTGATTTTTATTACCGTATGAGTAATATGTTTAGGTCTAGCAATAGTTCTCAGACAACCGTATTAAGGTGATGGCATATCCACCTGAGTTAAGTTTACAAGAATTTGATTAATTTTGTTATAGTCCTGATTTTACTTTTTGACGTGAAAAAAAATGTATTATGTTTTAATCCTTAATTAAGTAGGTTTGCTTATATAATATGGCTATTAAAACAGTTAGATAAAAAAAAAATGACGCTTCATTTTGGGCTTTAATTTAAGTGATATTATTTAGATTCTTATTTCATAAAATATATATTGATATGATTGAATGATTAGCTACTTTCATAGTTCTACATAAATATTTTATACCAAAAAACCGAGAAAATCGAGATCTTCAACGTGCGGTCACGTGCTAGCGCCTGTCGTACGTGAACCTGTGTCTCTTTGTATGCTTCAATAGTGTAATATGTCTTTGTAAACTTGTCGAAACGGCACGTTTTTGCAGGGTACATGCCGTAACCTTAAATTATTTGAATATGAAATACTTATTTTTAACGTTAAACTGATGAACCGACCCGATGAATAGTTGAAGAATCTGAATATAATAAAATCAGTTTTTTTCAAAACATAGGTTTTAGGGTTCGGTAGATTTGTGGTTTTGTATTACGAGGTACGAAGACAGTATCAGCCTCATACAATTTTGTACGAGATCTTGACTAAGGGAAAGTAGTAAGTATGTTATTTTTTGCTGGAAATAAATTCTAGCATAAATTGTAACTATCGAAGTAATTAAAAAATAGTTTATAGTTAGATAACCCACCGAGAAAAGCCTAACTCATCTTTATGACATAGCGCAAATATCTAGTTTTCTCTGTTTCTTGCGTGTGTTACCAACCCTTTTCACATTCTGAACATACTTAAGACGTGAATAGTCGTATGCTTATGGAAATATTCAATTATACGGCAATATAAAAAAAAAACCAGTGTCAGTAAGGATGAGAATGTTCGTGTTCGTGATATTATATGTATAGATATGTACAGAGTAAAAGTTACGGTAAAGTTTCGTACATAAGTAGGTACTTATAATCAAAACGTGTTTTATTAATATTTTACGAGGGTACCCATTAAGATTATTTTTAGTTCAAAGTGATGTTTTATTTATTAGCAAATATGCAACAATTGATTATATAATGTTGACAAATGCGGTACAAATAGGCGGCTTTATCGCTTAAGAGGAAATAATAAATGAGAGGTGGTGCGTTACATATACCTGCAACATATATATCTACATAAATATCATTCTATATATATATAAATACACACACATATTATACCTATATTATAAATACATATACACTACATACACAGTATAATAAATACATCAAAATGAAGATTATATTAACCAAGTGTAAAAAAATAAGAGTTTTAGTTCGAAAGAAAATGTGCTAAACAACAGCGATAAACTGTGAACTTCTGATATATAGTGGAAGGGAGTTCCATAGCTATATAGCTTGCACAGTGAATGAGTGACTGTAGTAGTTGGTGATATGTGCCGGTGTTTTTAAAAGTAAACTAGTCGTAGGGCGAAGTGTAAGTGCAAATGAAGAAATCAATTGAAAACGTTCTTTCAAGTAATTAGTAGTTGATGGATTGAACAGTACGTTATAAAGAAGTGTGAAAATATGGGTATTCCGGCGAAGACGAATTGGGAGCCACTTGAGCTGAGCACGACATTGAGAGACATGATCATATTTGTGTAATCCAAATATAAATTGAATACAGAGATTTTGGAGTCGCTCACGTTTATTAAATTGCTCCTCGGTGAGATTGATATAGCAAGCATCAGCATAATCAAGAAAAGGATAGTGGTACCAGATAGCAGTTTATCGACCGAGTTTAAGTAAGGAATAGTAACTGATTTTTTCTCTCTTAATTCAAATTTAGGTATATGTACTTGTAAGTGGAGGTTACAGTAACAGATATAAAAATGATTTATTTCTTTGTTATCTAAATCATTATTAATCAATAATCCGTCAGTCAGGAAGCCTCATTTAAACTATTAAAATATTTAAAACAGAACATTAAAAAAGGTAAATGTTTTTATCTCTTTGATATCAGATGCCAATAGAAAATAGCAAATATTTGGCATTTGTATCTTTAATGCGATTTTTGGTATTCTGACCTTCTAGGCTTAGGTGTTTGGTCGCTAGTGTCGTTGTATATTCACACCATTTCAGTATTGCGACTTAAGTTTTGATTTTTGACTACCGGATCAGAAAAGTTTGTTGCACTCTACACCTAGCTTAGTTTTTTGTCAGTATGTCAACATTAGGAGGTAAATTTTTAGGGCTCCGTAGTCAACAAGAAACGTCCAAAAAAAAGATAATTTTTACGTTAAACATTTGTTTTCTTCCTTATCAGCCTCTTTTTCTGATATATGCAAGGTTTTCTCACGATGTTTTCCGTCACCACCAGGCCAGTGGTGTAAATCATTAATGTACTTGAGAAATTAAGAAAGACTTATTAGTCTCGGCCACCTTCAAAACAAAAGTTTTATTTTTTAGTTTTTTGTGTCCACTTGAACTGCTTACGGAACCCTAAAATAGTCAAATGGGTAAACGGATTAACCGAGAAACCGTCGAACAAACAGATATGACATAGGTCCAAACGGCTAGGATACATTGTTTTATTACGGAGTTGCTGTGCCTACCTTCAGGCTTCATCATCAAATCAGGGTGATGGTGCCATTTATCCGAATTATTGGAATTTGCTGTCATAATCGCTTAACTATTGAATCGACATATGTTATCGGCTCACTTAAAATTTATCGTCGAGAAGTTCTGCTTTTGTTTGTTTCCAGCGGTTTCACCAGAGTTATTTAACTGTTCCGTTCTTAAAATCTTCTAAAATCATCCTAAAAATTGGATTATTAAATGCAAAAAGATTTTTTAAATCTGAGTCTGACTCTTAAAATTTATTATATTAGTAGTTAAAGATCTTTAGCAGTTTCTTTTTAAGTTAAAGCAATTTTTTAATAGGTAGGTATGTATTACCTATGGTGGTAAATCTTGTTTTGTCTGAATCCAAAATAAAGAATTCGAATGGTATGTCTGGTAGTGCCGTTTTTTTTATAAACAGCACTATTAGTAGTGCGGCTGGTAGTGCTGTTTATTATTAACAAAACGGTATATGGAAATCAGTTTATTCTGAATAAAAACATAATAATTAATCACAAAAACAACAAAAATACCGATTTTTACGGTAAAATAACAGAAATTTGAGGAATTTTCAAATTAAATTTCTCGAGAATAGCAATACTTAAAAGAATACTTATTATGTAAAACTAGTATTTGTTTAGAATAAAAAAAAAAAAAAATTACGTATCCGAGAAAAAGCTTATTTTGACTCATATTTTTAAGATTTTATGGTCAGAGTCAATTTTTAATTGAAATTCTGGATAAATGAAATAAATAAATAAATTTCAGAAATCTGAAAAAAATGAAAAAGACACGGCAGATGCTCTCCTTAGGTATTTGTATAGAAGAGAAAATCAAAATGTATTTATACAAGTCCTCACAAAAATATTTTAGGAATCTAAATCTAACCAAATTAAACACCATCCAGTAAATAATACTAAAACTATATATAACAACTTAAAAAATATCTAACCTACCACCATTTACGTAATTACGTACAAGTCGGTAAATTACGTAAATCATTATAGGAACGGAACCCACGGTGCGCTATTCCAACTTGCACTCGACCGATGTTAATAACACGCATGTAAATTTATGTAATTTGCAAAAAAATACAAAAACAAAAAGTGTGCCGCTAAGTGGTCACCCATCCAAGTACTGACCAAGCCCAACGTTGCTTAACTTTGAATATCGTTTCCAACAACAAATGTGTTACTGTTTCTTTCAATTTTTTTTTCTGAACTGACTATGCGGTTGGCTAATGCAGCCATTACTGCTCCACCGGGCTTTTGGGGCGAGACTCATATAGCGCCCAATGCTCAAGGGCTCCCCGCGGGGGGAGCCTCGGCTTGGGTTGTCGATCTTGGGATCGTACCTTGGACCAGCGTGAGCCTCGAACTCGTATCCGTGCGTTCGCCGTCGAACCCGGGGACGTCGGCTTCGTGTTAGGGGAGGTCTTTGAGACTAATCTCGCTATCCAGTGTCCTATCGTCGGGGCCGTAGTACGTGCCGAGGCCGCCTAACAATAGCTTATCGACCGTGCTGAGGTCGGTCGGGGGGATGATAGGTTGTGGATTGCACAATGAATCTGTTCGGGAAAATCAATAATAAGCTAGATGGCGCTGTACGGGTAATTTAAAATAGGCCGGTTTTTATTATTTCTAGTTATAGGTACTTTAGAGTTCACACTATTTTTAACTGCAAGTTTGAAGTTTGTATGTATTACTGTTTCACGTTAGAACAAAATCAACGAAAATGTCTTTCTTGTGTCTGTGTGTTGGGAGTTGGGACTCCCCAAACAAATGTGTTACTGTTTCTCTTAATACTATTGCGAGGTGGTGTTGTACCGGTAATTTAAAATGGCAATAGCTTCGGCCAGTTTCACAATTGGACGATTTTATTATTAATTATAGATTTTTATATCTAAATGATAGTGCCTTTTAATGGTCAGACAGAAAGACGGACAGACAGACGGCGTAGTCTTAGTATTAGGACTCCGTTGGCACCCTCTGGGTAAGAAACCCTAAGAGGCAAATGTTTTGAATTACTTTTCATAACAATAAATTTTCAAAGAAAAAAAAGCGTAAACATACCATATATTTAACTATAAACAGACGGCAATCTGTACACTATTTGAACTTGCATTGAAATGAGTCCCGTCTGCTTATAGTTAAATATTTGATATGTATGAATTTCTTTTTAGTTCTTAATGTTTTTACAGTCGTGTTTTTTTATTTATTTTTAACTCGCGCTTGACTATTTTATTATAAGTGCTATATATTTTCGTACTCGCCTTTCAAAACCCTTTATTTTGATACCCAACTCGAGGGCCTTAAAAAACAATTTTTTAGCCTGCACATTAAAGTGTATAAAATTCATTTTGATTTTTTTATGAATTTTATGTACCCAGTATCACACTCACAAATAAGACGAATCTAACGACGCCTCTCAAGCTAAAATCCATTAAGCTACAGAACGTGCCAAATAAATATACATAGATACGTACATACATACACTCGAAAAATATATTTCTCCTTCTGGCGCAGTCGGGTAAAACGTGGAACATTTAAAAATATGCCTAATAATAGGCTTAATGGAATATTTCCTAAAATGACCTATAGGTATATATGTCGTAGCCATCTGGTTAAATTAGCCAGTTAATTGGACGCCTAGGCAGATCGTCATGTATAAAAAAAGGAAAGAAATTGCACTGTAGAAGTCATGTATGTTGGGTTAGGTTCAGTTTCTCTTGTGTTAACATAGTCATGTTTCATACAATATTCTGTTCAGGTATATGATAATTTTCTTTTCCATACTTTACTTCTGTGTCTCAATGGAACTAGATGGATGGATGGAACTAGGAACTAGAAAAAATGACTAGATAAGAGTGGCAGAACGCACAGATCATAGAATCAATGAACAATGAAGACCATCGAAATATTTGTGCGTGTAAACACATCAATATGAAAAAACAACATATAGATGGTGTAACATTGCATGTTGCGTTGGAAATAGGCTGTAACTACTTTTAGGAAATTGCGATGAATATTTCAGAGATCCCCCTGGTATTTAGTAGCAAAACTAATACAAAAACCTAACATAGTCACCCTCTATTATTCAGTAGCCAAAGTTTTACAATATACTAATATTGCAGTTACAATACATTCTTACAGATGGCGCTGAAAACAAAAAATGTAGTTTTTAAAATATATGATAGATGTCACTACTGTTAGTCATATATTTTCATCAAAGCAATCCCTCTTTCTAACAGTAGAACTTGGAAAATCAGGACTGCAAACTTGTTTACCCCCCTTTTTTTTTTAAACCACTACGGTGGCATACAAACTCACGGTCCCCCTGATGGTAAGCGGTCACCGTCAGCATATGGACGCTTACAACACCAGGGGTATCACTCGCGTGTTGCAGACTTAATAATCTAATAACTTCTTTTTTGAAGAACCACACACTGTAGCCCTTAGAGTAAACCTTGGCAGAGAGCTCATTCCACAACCCAAGCGTTCGTGGGAGGAAGTTTTTCTGAAAACGCATTGAACGCGACCATTTCGAACAATTCCTCAGAACACATCCCACTATACAAGCGATAGAACGCACACAGGCAAAGTCTCTTTTTAGACTTAAGGGCTCGATACGGCAAACGAGTTTGGGATCGTCGACAATTCTCATAGCCCGTCGTTAAACAGAGTTAAAAGAGTCAAGCTGGTATCCGCGTGCACTCGCCCAGAGATGACAGTACTCCATATGGGGCCGAACTTGCGACTAAAACAGCAATCTTTGCCCCGACGTGAAGTATTGCTTCGCTCTGTTGAGTAAACCAAGTTTCTTTGACGCCCGCTTTCACCTTGTCTAGCAAATGATCTCGAAAGTGAACATCGCTGGAGATGTCAATACCAAGGATCCCAATGCTCTTTGAGATGGAGGGGAGTGTTCTAGAAGTGTGGGACCACAGTTAATGGGGTTTTCTTGCCGGTGAAAGCGCAGACTTGTGTCTTTGTAGGGTTGAATCGGACCAAATTTTTCCGTCCCCAGTCAGAGACCTTGGACAGGCTTTCGATTTGAGACGCAAGTTCTCCGGGGTTTTCCTCCACCATGGAACGAGGGACGCTTGCATGACCCGTGTAATAAGTGGCTCCAGTTCTGTCATCTGCATAGTATGTTGTTTATGTCCAAAATGTCATTGATATGCAGTAGAAAAAGCGTAGGAGACAGCACAGAACCTTGCCTTAATGTCAAATAAAAATTAATGTTAAATAAAAGGGTAAATATTCCTAATTTTTGCGTACCGTCCATTATTAAGTTTGTTAGAACCTCATTTGTGTTATGATACAGTCAGAAGTACCAATTTACCCAACCTCACCTCACTTAACATGCCTATGAACTAATTGCTTTGCTAAAATTTGCAATTTTATCTCATTAAAAAAACACAAGTGAGCTCTTTTTACATTAAATATATTTCTTATAAACTAATTACATAGTTAATTTAAAATTACATGATATACTCAGCTCATTACATTTAGCCGCGTCGCCTTGGACTCAATAAGTATACGTATTTAACATAAAAATTGTCTTTTTAAATATTTTTATAATAAATTCGAGGATTAAATTTTTAGGGAATGTATGCTTTTTATTAAATAGTAATTATTATGATAAAATGTATTAAAACAAATTCCAATTATGTATTTATTAAATGCAACATTAATAACACACCAGGAGCTAACGGAGTTATTCAAAAAATTAAGATAAAATTGATTAAGAATATTTTATTACATGTACCAGTGGTGAGGTACCCATAGAAGCCGATTCACATCAGCCCTTTCAAAAATGTACTTACTACAAAGCGAGGTGCGCTCCAAGTACTTTGCTACAGAAAAGCTATCTACAATAAGTTAACTCGCGACCAAAAGGTCAAAAGTGCCATGTACAACTCGGCGCTAACGAGTTTTGTTCAACGTAGTGTAAATCCATTACTCCCTCTCTTTCGCTCCCACGCGTTGGGTAAAATTAGTAAGATTAGGCTGTAAAATTGCGGCATACGTTTTTAACTCTTTTTAAATATATTAAAATTTCAATAACAAAGTACGAACGTTTTTAATTCGAAGTGCACTTGCGTTTTATTAGAAAAGCATGAATTTAGAACGTGCTTGTCCGCCATTATCACTATTTGTCTGTGTTTGGATATTTTAGCGTTTTATTTTACTGTTTCCTTTCATTTTTATCTCAGGTGTTAGTTAATTGCGGTGAGTTTTATTTGTAATAACGGCTTTTAATCATATAGTGTGCTGTTTAACTGACTACTTCTAACAATTTTAACATTTTTTTTCACAAAAAAAATTTTTTTTTACCGCCATAATTCCACCCCTCGCCACTCATATGTACCTACTGACATTTAGAGATATTAGATTGTAATAATTTCTAACATACAGCTAACATAGGTATAAGTATGTACTAACAACTATAGATCATCGTTATATGATATAAAAGTATTTATTATTCGGCATGTGTCAATGCTCAACATCTGTGACAGTGTAAAATAATTGTACAATTGACTTACTTTCGTTTGGCGCAATTGTTAGTAACCTTAAAGGGCGATGCCACAACACTGCATTGTGCCGATCTACGACGCCGCACAAGTCGCGCACAAAGCATCGTGAAAATTTCTAATGCGTTGCCTCATCGTAATAGTTTGATCATCTGTTTACTTTAATTCAGGAACGACCCGTAATGTAAGGAAGTGTTTACGGCTTGTATTCAAATTTTGTGGAGTTGAATAATGTAGAAAAAATACTGTAGTATTCAGCATATCTTATAAGTATTTATTTTCTTTGTATATGAGGAGACATCACACTTAAAAGTTCTCAAAACTTGCTATACTCATTATAAAGTAATTGAAAAATTTCACTTCATCCATTTTAACGCCTCATACTTTCTTTTAAAGTCCTTATTCATATTTTATTCTGTGTTTTTCCTTGCCGCGTCTTAAAGCAAGCAGAAGCAAGTAGGACTAGACATGTCCATTACGAACTGAACTGATGGTTAGCGTCTACGACGCCGTACGCGATGCAATTTGTGAGTTGCGTAATCGTAACGCGCTGCGGTGCGACGTCGCATGTGGCATCGCCCGAAAAGGTTGCACGTGCCGTGTGACTTTACAGCGTCGTCAACTTTCTTTTTGGCACCAATTTAAGCAGAAACATTGCTTCGGTTTCACCCGAAAGTTTTAGTTTTGAAATAAATTAGTTTTAATCAGTAATTAAAATTTTTTTTTGTGGTCGTGATAAAAAAATGTAACGTTACAACAGCAATAATAATAAATGACAGTACGCAACGCCGTAATCGACAACTACACCGTTGGAGCCCGAGGTAAATAAAGAAAACAAGGTACCTCGAATCGTCAAAATTTCAAAATCCTATAAGATAATTCAAAATTCAAATATTTAAACAAATCTTTTGATGAATAAAATGGGTAACGTACTTTCAACCCAGAATAACGAATCACCTGCCTTAAAACAATCGCTTATCTCTTTTTTACAACGCCCTGACTCTCTATTGGAAATGTCAATACAACTCTAAAAAATCCTAATGTACGTTGCACTGATTCCGTTCAATTTTAGTTCCGTGAAGGCTGTCTCCGTGTGTATCAGAGTCAGTGGCAGGCGAGTCGGGTAATCGTGAAAATTATATCAGGGATTCATCTGCCATTTACCTCGAAGCTTGTGCTTGTTCCACCAACATAGCGCTATCTTCGGCGCGTCTAAACATACCAAAATCCTACTAAAGCCGAAAGTTCTCGAAAAGGAACCAAGTCATTTGGGTATGAGTTCCTTTCCAAACTTTTTCCGGAGAAAAAGCGACTGATCAAACAGACTAATCTTCAATCCAAAGGAATCAGTACATTATCCCCAAAAACTTCAAACATTTTCAGATTCCAAAATTCCTTCAGAGTCAAGACTGAATGGTGAAAGTAGATCTATCAGCGTATCTTCACGTGGCGATAATGAATTGCCATCGTAGGTTTTTGAGACTGGTTTATTTCGAAGAAGTCTATCAGATGACCAGCCTTCCGTTCGGTATATCGTGTGCATCAAAAACTTCGTTGTGATAATTAATTGGGTGGCTCACCTATTGCAGAAAAAGGCATAAGAGTGCTGGTATGCCTCGACGATATCTTAATAGTCAAAACTAGACACAGAACCAGTTGAAACTGGAAGTATCTACTGCTTTTTAGCTCCTTCAACACTTAGTATAAAACATTCACCTGTAACGGACCCCACACAGGAGTTAGAATATCTAGGTATCTAGTGGAACACAGCAATAAACTTCAAGGCTCTTCCTCAAGCAAGGGTGATATCGATATTTACCTCGCTAGACAGTATGAATCTAGCTACCATGACACTCAAGGAATGCCAACAACTATTAGGTACACACAACTTCGCCAGTTTTGTAACTTCAAGAGTAAGATTTCACTTTCGACATCATCAGAGATACTGCCGAAAACGAATGAACCTACCACCCCAGGGACTCCAATAACGGCAGAAATTAGATAAGACATAAACTGGTGGCTAATGACAACAAAGCAAGCTCTTACAGTCAGCCCATTCCACGAAGCACCGGTCCAACACTTCTTAACTACGGATGGGGAGCCCAACTGGACGACTACAAAAACAGGAGTCAAAATTATGCTGCTTCTAATGTACAGTATCCTACTAAGCTCTCTTGGTAAGAGTCTCCTATGAGGGCCCACGGCACAGGCAACCATTTAAGATGACTTAAAATGGCGCCAACCGAATGTAAGTCAATTGTACAACTATTTTACCTAAGTAAACTACTATAGATGGCCGGTGAATCGCTGACCGGTGATCGACGCACTCTCTCGCTGTGTATCGTTTCTGCTGAATAATACAAGTTTTATTGTTGTGTAAAACTTGTAATATTAAATTATTTATTATAAGTACTAACTACCTTCAATACATTTTTACATATAAGTCACAAATATGTGGACACATACAATTATTTCAAGTGTTTATTTGAAATATAAATCTACATACAAAAATCATTCAAACAAAAAACTCTGTGCACTAGATTTCTAAAGTGCAATGCGGATGTCGGTAATGCGGTATTACAACTGACCTTATGTAAAAGAGTGTAAAGGAGGTAATCAAATTCTTAAGTTTTTTTTTTTTGTTTGATTTAATATATTTTTATTTGTGAATTCTCTCGTTGCGATATGTCGCAAAACACAGGATTACCTAAAAATGCAAATAAACTATGATATAACTTTGCTAATTAATGAACATTAATTATGTCTATGCAAACATGACCACTTTGCTTAGTTGCTGCGTGAAAGGGCAAACCAACACGCAACATTAATAATTATAATTTTTGATTTTAAACTTAGATCTTTTTCCAAATAAACATTTCTTTGATATTTATTGAAGAATCTTTTTATTCCTCTTTTTCTTACTTCTCTTTACTTCACTATACTCGTGCTCAACCGTATTTCCGCTCAAATCTTGGTATCCATCCGATTTCTGACTTTCATAATTCGGGAAATTCACCCCTTCAGTCTGCTGGTAGTTCTCTGAAAAAGTTTCCGAAAATTTCATGCTTAAGGATTCCGAGCCGAAAAATTTATTGGTGAATATTTCGGGGGGTTTTTGAAGGTTTTGGTATTTTTCGTTTTGTGGGTAGATGGTGTTTATTATGTTGGTTGCAATGGCGGCGGGCGAGGCTGGGTAAGCGCCCTGTTGCATTGGTCAGAATTTTAAGTCCTGAAAAATTAGAAAATAATTTTCTATTAATGTATTTAGAAGCCAGGTGAGTTGTCATTATTTAGAAAGAAGACAAGCTAGATATCCCTTTAGTTATCCCTGTGCTATATAAATGAAGTCACCTCGTAGCTCCGGACATAGTTCCCTTTTTCTTTCGACTTAATTTACAAATATGTATTGATATTTCGAACTAAAAACTTCTCAAAATAAAATAATGTTACTTGGGAATAGTGCAGCTATTTCGATATTTTTCGACAAAAAATTTATCATTTTAACATTGAAATTGTTTACGTTTTTAGAGTTCTGTACCCAAAGTGTAAAACAGGACCCTATTACTAAGACTTCGCTGTCCGTTCGTCTGTTTGCAAGTCATCGGGCTGAATTTCATGAACCGTGATAGACAGTTGAAAATTTCACAGATGATGTATTTCTGTTGCCTCTGTAACAACAAATAAACAACAGAATAAAATAAATATTTAAGGGGGCTCCCATACAATAAACTTGATTTTTTTGCTTGTTTTTATAGATAATGGAGATGGTTTTTATAGATTTACTTTTTAATGGCAACCCAAATGATATGTACAATACTGTTCTTGACACTATACTCTATATAAATATTTACTGCAAAAAAGAAACTTAATTAATGTCGCTTTAATTTTGGTGAATGGGCTACCCCAGGTATTTATATATGTAGGCGTCAACTGTATGAATTATATAAAGAACGAACATATAATAAAAGCCAAATATTTAGAGAATATGTAAAAAAATACTAAAAAGCCTTTAAAAAAGTCTGACTTGTTGCAAAATCAATTCACCTCAAAAATAAAGTAAAAAATTCAACAAATAAAATAAAAACTCCATGGAACATAATAAATAATGAAACTGGTAAAGCTAGGAATTCTTGTCAGGACTTTTAATTGATTGTAGATAATACTAGTTTAAAAGCCAATTCTGAGGTAGCACTTGCCTTTGAATATTTTTTTAGCAATATTCCATTCAAAACAACTGAACATCTTAACTGAAGTCCAATTTTAGCAGAAAAATTAATAAAAACTAATGTTCCTTAATGTAAAATTCCCTTTGTATTTAAAAACATTAGTCCTACGGATATCATAAATACAAGAAATAAACATAATTAATAAAAAACACCACAGACCTTTGGCAACTTTCTGTAAAAACTATAAACTTAATAAATCTTGTTATAGCGCAACCTTTAGCCATAATTTTTAATAATTGTGTATTTTAGTTATTGTGTTGATAGTGGTGTGTTCCCTGATGAGATGAAACTTAGCAAAGTTATACCTCTTTTTAAATCAGGTAGTTCAACAGATCCTAATAATTTTTGGCCTATTTCAATACAACATGTACTCAGTAAAGTTTTTGAAAAATCATACTTTGTCAAATGTTAAGCCATTTCTGTATTAATGACCTACTTAGAGGTTAACAGTTTGGCTTTATGAAAGGCCGTTCCTCAACCAATTCATATATATGAATATACAAAAACCAAAACCTATATTCAAAAGGTAGTATTTCATAACTTGTGTGTTTGTAAAATCCTAATTTGAACAAAAAAAATATTTGACTTTGACTTAGATGGTACAGAACCCTTAGTGCGCGAGTCCGATTTGCACTTGGCCGGTTTTTATAAATTAACATACATTCATGTATGTCGTAACTTGAAATATCAATTAATTACAAATAGTCAAATAATACATTATAACACAAAGTATCTTTTTTTTAGCTGGAGTTATTTATAAAATAAGTCAACTAGGCGATTTTATTTTTATTTAATCTATAAGAGAAAATGAGTACCTTGATGGCTTGCGGCAAATCCGGTAACTTCATATCGCGAAGTTGTTGCGGCAAATTCATACTTTTCACCGCAGAAACCGCTCGAGCAGGCGCCGCTGAAATGCCAGCCTGAAATTCACAATAATAATAACAATGGCTGGCTTTTTACACTCATACCAAAAAACAGACTTTCTATATTTTTTATATATTTAGATAGAAAGAAAGAAAGAAAGAAAGAAAAATATTTATTTGAATTAAACAACACAATAAGGCTAAAATTAAACAATTAATATACATAATGTCTCTATGTGCTGCTTGTCACCAAAAAAAGTCTCCCACTCAGCATAAAAGCTGTGGCCAACACCACAGCACTGATTTTCAGTGGAGGCTTTCAGGCTGACATCGGTGCACTGAGACGGATATTTACATATGCCTAAACCTACAACTTATTTAAAAAATGAAGAAACGTCAATAGAAAACCCAAAAACAGAAAACAAACACTACAATAACGAATTAAAAAAGATGAAGTAAAACTAAAAAACATGGTAAAAAAGTAAAAAACAAACATAAAAAGAGAAGCTACACTATTATCTTTTACGCAGGGCAGCATGGTCACCTTAGCCTGTCTTGGACAGAAGAAAACAAAACAATTAGAATAAATACATACAATCTTTGTAAAAAACTTTACAAATTAAAATATACAAAAATGAGCTTCAAAATGAGAAAAATCTAAACTAAATGAATACATGTATAGTGGTTTAAATAAAGATAGGATAAAGTATATCGATTAAGATATAAGGGAGGAGCTCTTGGCCTAGTTTCATTTGCTCTATCGAAAACGAAGTTATGCAAACGCCAGATAAGGACAGTCATAGGATGGGTGACCGTATAGCTACAACTTTTTTTTGAGCTCCTTCGTGCTTGAAACAGGTTGTTAAATCGCCGGACCTGACTGTTTGACATGTGACAGCGTCGTTAGGCCAAGTCAGAGACTTTATAAAGGGCTTGACAATTTGGCTTAAACAAAAAGAGGTTACTACACCTATTTTTTCTTACTTGTATTAAGGCCTAGAATATGAAAAAGACGAGGAGAAATTCATATTAAAAGTTTTCGTATCTTTTTTGCAAATCCAATAGGTAATTTTTTAAATTCAAAAATTGTGCATTAGTATTGCAAGAACCTCTACTGCATATATATAATCTGTCGATCCCGACAAATGCCTATCCAACCTGTTGGAAAAAGTCCACACTTTTTTCACTAAGTCTAAAATGCCATATCAAGTTACTTATTACCTTTCAAAAGCTATTATGCAAAATGACGCATCGAGAAAAACAACAAGAATTATTGATCACTCTTTGATAATGGAACTAATATCTTTATTTGTTGAAATGACATTTATCAAAAAATATTGTTTGAACGTCGTTTTGACAAGAGTAAAATTTTACAAAAGATTTTTTCATAACGAAATAAAATGGCAAGTTCCCTGGAGCAAAGGGCTGAAATAATATTTCTCTTCGAAGATGGACATAGTATTAGTGCTATATCACGAGAACTCAATATATCGCGATTCACTGTGAGGTTTTGGATTAGGCGTCACGGCGAAGAAGGGCAAATAACAGATCATAGAAATAATTCAGGACGACGACCGATACTAACCGCCGCGCAAATAACAGAAATCATTTGTCGTTACGAAGAGAATGGTTTCACACCAACTAGTTATTTTGCTGCTTTATATGGTGTGTGCTCGGACGATCCGACGAGCTTTGCACAATGTTGGACTACACTACAGACACCATGCTATTAAAGTGGAGCTGAAACCTCACCACAAAACCGCCGGGCTTAACTTTGCGCGACGACATCTCGATTTTGATTGGTCGAATACTATATTTACCGATGAAAAAACTTTTAAATCAAGCCAAATCGGAAGATTAACTTTATGGCGCTACAATCGAACTCGGTATGATGAAGGTCATATTGTGCCTCAAAACGAGTCAGGTCGCATTACAATAAACTTATGGGGGTGAATGAGCCTTGACGGCGTCGTAGAACTGGCTTCGTTAGAGAATAGGGCTACGGCCATTAATTATGTGTCGCCTTTGGAAGAAGTGATGCTGCCTACTGTGCGCGTAGTGTATCCTGCAACGGAATTTCCACACATTACTTACGTTCAAGATAATGCACGGATACACACAGCCCGTGCTACTATGGCGTGGTTCAACCTGCACCGTGACATTCGTCCTATTCAATGGCCCGCTCGGTCTGCTGATTTAAACCCTATTGAAAATTTATGGGGGCTTATGGTTCAACGCTGGGACTGTCAAAATGAAAGAAACCCTCAAGCTCTTAGATCACACTGTGCTCAAGTATGGGATGATATCAGAGGTACTGTGCTACTATGGCGGGGTTCAACCTGCACCGTGACATTCGTCCTATTCAATGGCCCGCTCGGTCTGCTGATTTAAACCCTAAAATTTATGGGGGCTTATGGTTCAACCCTGGGACTGTCAAAATGAAAGAAACCCTCAAGCTCTTAGATCACACTGTGCTCAAGTATGGGATGATATCAGAGGTACTGATCTATGCACGCGTCTTGTTGCATCTATGCGAGATAGACTACGAGCCGTCATAGCTGCAGAGGGAGGTTATACTAGATATTAAATAAAGATTTTCGAAGTGTCTATTTTATTATTTCTTCATACTCTTATTTAAAAAAATTAAATATTAGATTTTTCAAAGAAGGTTTTTTATATATTAAAACTTGATAGTAGTCAGTCCATCTCCTAGAGCAAAGATGGCGAACCCATGGCAATTCGGGCACGCCAATCATTTATGAAATTTCTATTTTCGCCTACGTATGCTTGCAAGTCATTTTTAGAAATGAACTCTAGTTTAGCTTCCATACTGCTTAGTAACAAAGTACGACGCCTGCCCTAATGTGAGATTTTTAGCACCTAATTTGCAACAGCAGAAATCACATTTTTTTTTTTTAATTTGAATATAAATATTAAACATTTCGATTGCTGTAAACATTTCGAGCTGCAAGTATCTAAATAGCTTTAAGTTAACAGCAATTCGTTTAATTTTTCTCCATTATTATTAAGTAACCCAGATTTTTTGACGGCACGTCATAGGTACAGTATTGTTTTTTTCATAGAAAATGGCACATTCGTTAATAAAGGTTCGCCATCCCTGTCCTAGAGCGATTGATTGTCATATTAGAAAAAAGATAATCTATGGTCAATCAAATTATTATGAAATAGACATTTAGAACTTGTGACTTAAATGTGTGCATGCAATTGTGATCCTTAAGGTGGTAAACATTTTCTGACCGCGACTATACAATCCTATTTTTGATCATGATAAACGACATACCGCAGGTGTCACACAGTGTCTGATGTTTGCAGGTGATCTCAAATTGTAAATGGGCGTGAGGTCAGTAACACTAACCATCACCTTTTCACCACCGACAAGTGCAAAATTATAACGTTTTCTAGATCCAGAACTCCGAGCCGTTCCAAGTACTGATTAGCAAATACTGTACTTACTAGGGTCGATGAAATGAGAGATCTAGGTGTGACACTCGACTCTAAGGTATATTTCAAACAGCAAATGTAAACGTGACGAAAGCCGCGAACAAAACGCTGGGGTTTATCATGCGACAAACCTACAGGTTCGAAGACTGTAAACCGGCCATTGTACTATACGATGCGTACGTCCGAAGTCGTCTCGAATTCTGGGACCCCAGAGAGACCAAATACATTACTCTTATAAGAAAATTTGGAAAATATTCGTTGATTCGTTTTTCAACAAAAAGTACGGGTACTACCCATATCTATATCCTTCACTTTTTGTCACGGGTATGAACTATCTGGACACTTTTGAATTACGTAGAAAGCTACAGGCTATTATAGTCCACTTTTACTTCCTACTATACAATAAAATTGATAATCCTTCAGCATTAGTAGATATCAACTTATACGTTCCTAGTGGAGCGCTGCGGGGGATGGCTGGGGACAGTGGCCCACGTCGCAGCGACCGCTACTGTAGGCTAGCTCGGGGGCTCGTACAATGGCCAGTAGGCACGCACCAATAGCGCGCACGCTCACGCTCCTCAACTCACTCTTCTCCCAAGATATGGACCTATTTGCAGATAGGTTCCCACAAATCATTGCCGCGGCACGCCTCTATTTGTCGAAAAATAATTAATAATTCGAATATTGTCCGTCCATATTTTACCTTTTTTTTATGTTTTCTTATACTATTTTCTTTTTTATTTACCATGTAGTTATTTACTAGTGCCATTTTTTTTTATTTTATATGTGTTTCCATGATTTGGTTTCATTTGGTATTGTAAGTTAGTATATTTAGTTAAGATAATTAATGTTACTTGATTATAGACGCTTTGGGTTTTTCTGTCAGTCTGTAATAATGCTTCTAATAAATAAATAAATAAATAATATAATATGATAAATAAATCGTTAACTTGATATAATAAAAACTAAACAACATAATTGTCAAAAACGCAAACATGTACAAATACATTGAAGAGTGGGCGCTAGGTGCTCTGGGAGTTGAGATGTATTAAGTCAAAGACATGTTCTCTAGTTGACGATCGTATATTGAATAAATATAAAACTACTAATTCTAACTTACTGACGTAAGCGTGACGTGACATACGTTTCACGTGTGACCTAATTAAGCGGTCAACGTCAGGAAGTGCATTTCGCAATGACCACATTCTACACGTCAACCAGTAACATTATCTATACGTCGCACATTATGAGGTTCTCGCGGATATGTATAGAGTATCACGGGAAGAGTTCCATTCCCCACCGCACCACCTGACCACAACTTTGTCACCTCTTTTCGCAAAGAAAACTGTCAAAAATTAAAACTACAGTCGCTACATTAAAATGGTGTGAACTTACGACACAAGCGACCAGAAACACAAGTTCAAAAAAGTTTGTTGCACTGTGCACTTTGCTTCGACAGGCGTAGCTCAGTAAAATATTTTGGCAAGAGTTCGAACAAAGAGAATATAGAATTCAAACCCGTTCCGGTGCGAGGGTTTATCTTTAAAACACCCGTTTTCTAGGTATATATTTAAAAAAAAAGTACATAAGTCTTTGTATCAGTTGTCTGGTACCGATAGTACAAGCCTTGCTCAGTTTAGGACTTGATGTAGCTCTGTGATTTATCCAAAAATATTATTATTATTACCTCAGCCTTCTGCATTTTGTTTTGTTCCTGTAACCTACTTAGTATATCCCCCATATTGGTCTGTAACACCATACCGCCCATAACAAGCTCGTCCAAAACCTGCAAATTATAATTATTACCAAAAGTATACGATTTTACATGGAGCCCAGTTATTATCTATATATTGGAAACGATATGCAGGCATCGTCCGACATAACCAGCCCCCTTATTCAACTCGTTATATATATCAAATGGTATACAAGAAGACTAGAATTCTAGATCACTTTATGCATGGTTGTAGGATCCGACCATAAAATAATATTGATCTGATTACTATATTTAGATACCGAATAAGGATGTGAATTGTGCCCCAATACCCGTAAAGGTGATTGTCTAATGCCACATATTTCTGAGCTCCTCCGCGCTTCAGAGAGTACGTTAAACTTTCGGTCCTGGGTGTCGTTAAGCCATGTCAATGTCCTTATGGGCTTTAATTCAGGCAGTCGAGTGGCCACTACCTCGACAACGTCTGCTACTCTACACAAGGCCAGTATCAGTATTTAAAGATGCCGGTTTTCAACATTATTTTGGATTTTTGTTGCTGGGGGATATATTTATTATACACGTCTTTATAGACATTCTAAATATTTGCTGGTCTCTAATCAATGCAAGAGTTAAATATGAGTTTCACACAGATACATATAATCATGAGTGTTTCCAAAGAGGCTAGAGGGCACAGACTACCACTTGCTACAAACCTGACACATCCTTGTCGCTTTACCTACTTTAATAAATGTTTTTATACGTGTTTTTTTGTTCAGAAATTATTTATTTATACTAACCTGATGGGCAGCGTCCGCGTGGAATATCAGATCCAATTCGCACACATTTTCGAAGCATTTGTCCAACGTCTCAACAAATACCTGAAAATAAAAACCAAAAAAAAATCATATCTATAATTAATTACTAATATAATAATGGTCCAGAAAAAATGACTAAAATCTGCTTATGCATAAAATTTTACAGACGAGATGATGTTCCTATCAGAAGGTAAGTTAAACTTTTGCAAGGATTAACTTTTAATGGAAAACTTTGACTTGTGTTAAATTCTCAAATATTTTACGCTTTAGCGATTATCAAAGTGAACCCTTAATTGGTTAGGGGATTAAAACCCTGATATAGAGTTTTGTGTAAGTAACAAATACCAAACACGATTGCTGTACTAACCTGTATTAAATCTAAAATGCCGAGTTCGCTTTCTGACGAGTCTACGCAGAATACAAAATACAAGGTGGCGTAATGTCGGTAAATCAACTTGTAGTCCGACCCTCCAATCAGGCTGAAACAAAAAAGTCGTTTTTTTAACCTCTTGAGATTGTCGGCACATGTACATACGTTTACCTTATATTATTTCAAGCGACACCTGGGGGCCACTGCCGATACTTATGTTAATTCGAAAATATTTATAATATAAATATAAGTACAAGAAAGCATTGCGATTTGTGATCATTATTTTTATTCGAATTTGAAAGTTGAATACTTATATTATAAATGGGCAAGTAACTCTGACTGTCTGTTACCGCTTAAACCTCTGTACCGATTAAGATAAAATTTTGCATGGAGATAGTTGAGTCCTGAGAAAAAACACAGACTACTTGAAAACGTCCAGTGTGAGTCGGTTTATTTTTCTTAAATTGAGGAGTTGCCGTTATAATCCTACACTGATAATCGAATTTAGGACGAGTGAAACCGCGGGCAAAAACTAGTTCGATAGAAAATGAAATTGAATGAAACATTTTTAATGTTTTATATATACCCCACAAGGAAAAAAATGCAAAAAATCTTTTATTTTAATTTTTTTTTTCCCTTATGTACAGGCCTAAAGAAATCAAATATAGCACCTAGATACTTTTCTTCCTTCATTATCACCTTCTTTCAGTCCATTGCTGGACATAAGCTTCATTCATGGTGCTTTTTTTTCTCGGTCCTTTGTAAGTTTTACATCAAAATCTATGTACGTATATTAACGGTATTTTTTTTATTACAAAAAAAAACTTCTTTTAGGTAAATACCTATAATTTCTTAAATTAAAAAAACATGGTTATAAATAACATGGGCGCCGGCAGAAATAATTTACAAATTTATGACTATTATAAGACTATAATATTTCTGAATATTTTAAATTCATAAATTTATTTTATAGGTACCCAGTCCTCACGGCTCACACCTATTTGTTCGCGACGATCGAAATTTAAAAATTCTAAGTTGGTGGGCCAGGAGTACCGGGATCGATATTAATCGATTTCCATTACTTCTCTGAACGCACCCTTTAAAGTACCGCTACTCCACACGAGATAGCACCAGCATAAATGGGATGAACTTAACAGAAAAAGCGCAAAACAGTTTCTAAGCAGTGCGAAAGAGACCGACTCTTGTCAAAGTCAATCGCGAATGAACTAGAAAGTTCATAAATGTGAGACATAGATTATAGATGACAGGGACAGAGCTACGTTCGAGAACGTTTGGGAATCTGGAACCTTCCTTACATTTTGATATATAAGGGGGCTAGGTCGCATTCCTAGTCAGTCAGTTTTCGATTAAAGTTCGAACAGTTCGTTCCGAGTTAACAAATCGCGAGTAGTGACTGATAGTTATCTTCAGTGCACAGTGCATTCGTTTGAAAAATTAATAGTTCCCGCCATATTCGTTTCCAAAAATTAGTGTTTTTAGTGTTGTTATAGTGTTGCCGTATTTTAATTTCGAAAATATATAGATAGTTAGTTCATGCAGTCCAATAGGTCAAGAATTATTGCTTGACTTGATTACATGTGCAAGAGCGAGCTAATTAGTCAGTGTCAGTCCGCGCCGTAATTAATTAATCAGTGCAAGCAAGCAGTGACAAGTGACCTAACGTATGTTTCTTTTCTTTATTTTCAAAGTAAAAATAATTATAATTTTGTTATAAAATATGAGTAACATACGGCGATTTTTCTGCAAGAGAAAAAAGATTGAAAATGAACATTAATGCTAAAGATTGTCCAAGTACTTCGGCACAGCAAAGTACTAGTAAAACTGAATTAACAACACAACAAACTTTAGTTAATATTTATGATGTGGGTTTATATCTGGATTCTAACGTACCTATCAGTGATGAAATACGATTTAAAGTGCCCGAAACAGCGTGGAAACCTCCGCAAGATTATGATTTCAAGCAGGACATCGATCATAAAAACGCAACACAACAACGTGCATTACGCCACGAGTGGCTCACAGCATACCCTTGGTTAGCATATTCTGCTCAGGCTAAAGGAACACTTTGCCGTACATGTGTATTATTTCCCGCACAAATTCATCGAGGCCATTTCGAGTACTCAGGGGCCATTTATCGTTCGGCCATGCAAGAAATATCAAAAATTTCATGAGTGTGCGAAATCTCATGCAAATAGCCAGGGGCATCGTGAATCGGTTATACGTTCTAAAAAAAATTCTGGAAATCATGCAAAGAAAAAAAAATGACGTTTATGAACAGATTGATACTGAATATCACAGGGCAATTTCACAGAACAAAATAAAACTTCAACCCATTATCTCTTCGGTCTTATTTTGTACTACGCTTGATTTACCCCTTCGAGGAAAAACAGAAGATAGGTCAGTTTTCAAAGACTTACTACATTTCCGAGTTGAGGCAGGAGATACGGTTTTAAAAGACCACTTTGCGAGTGGTTCGAAAAATGCCCTCTATGTTATCCCATCAAGTACAAAACGAAATTATTGAAATCAGTGCTGATGTTCTTCGTGAAATCATTACTGATGAAGCCAAAAGAAGCGACATACTTTTCAATCTTGGCTGACGAGACAGCGGATATAAGCGGGACTGAACAGCTTTCAATGGGCATAAGATACGTATAGTTTAACCAAACGAAACACAGTTACGTAATACTTTTGGGGTAGAGACCACTTGAAAAATTAGATGCTGCATCGATTTCTGAAGTTATAATATCTTTTTTGACATCATGTGGTTTAGATCTTAACAAATGGTTGGTCAAGGGTATGATGGTTGCTCCACGATGGCTGGACATGTTGGTGGAGTTCAGAAAATAATTAATGATAAATATCCAGAAGTATTTCCACTGTGCTAGTCGCATATTAAATCTTGTTGTCAATGATTTAAATAATTTGAGTGAAATAAGAAATACTGCTGGAATGATTAAGGAAACTATAACTTTTTCTGAGAGAGTATTTTACGGCGAATAAAATCCCAAATATTCCCTTGTTTTGCGAAACCAGATGGTCTGCAAAGTACAAAAGTATTCGAATTTTCGCTCAAAATTTCACCAAAATTGTAGAAGCAGTACAAGACCTCTCAGAAGATCAAGCCACTAATTCTAAGGCAAAGGTTAGAGCTTACCAACTGCGCACTGTTTTGACCACCACAAATTTTATTGTGGCATTGCATATTATTGCTACTTACTCGGCAAAGCTTGAGCCTGTCTGCAACCAGCTTCAACAAGTGGATTTTGACATTAATTCAGTGAATGACCACATTTGCAAACTCACTAAAGTAATAGAGGGTCACAGACAAATCGCATCGCAGGAATTTACTGCTATATTTGGAGAAGCTAAACAAAGTTGCGAAGACCTTAATATTGAGATTAAATGCCAACGATTTTCGAAACGACAGGCTCATCGATCCAACCACCCATCCGAAAACGTTGAAGAATTTTACAGAAGAGCTTTATACACCCCTTACCTTGATTCGATCATTTCTTCTTTAAAAGACAGATTTTCTGAAACACATAAAAAATCATTTTCTCTGTTACAACTACACCCAAAAATAATAAAAGGCCTAAGTAAAGAAGAATTTCTTAGAGCTGCAAAAGACATTGAAAATTTGTATGGCGATCTTTTACCTAATTTTATTTCAGAAATCACGACTTGGTTTGAAATGTGGCAATATCCACAGCCAGCGGCAAATGATGTCAGTGGAGTTGATCGATATAAAAAACATCTTATAGACTACATCTACGACGAAAAAGATTTCTTTCCTTCGGTAGCAGAAGCGATCAAGATTGGCCTGAGTCTACCCGTCACAACGTGCACAATAGAAAGATCTTTTAGCATACTGAGAAGAGTTAAAACTTGGAATAGGTCCACAACAAGTGACGAGCGACTGTCTGGATTATGCTTAAGTGTCCACCGAGGAAAGATAACCTAGGACAATAAAGATAATTTTATAGAAAACGTCATTAATAAGTTCGGTCAAAACCCCGCCGGCTGCAGTTGCTTTTTAAATGAGAATTGTGTAATTACTGCCTACTAATTGTTGTGAATAAAAAAATGATTTCCAACAGACGGCTTTTTATTTCAATAATTCCTGTTGATCCCGAGATTCCCAAGGGGTGCAAGTGCACCACCTGGCACCCCCCTGCCGGCGCCCATGATAAATAAAAATATAATAATAATATGTTTATACTTCATTTATCAGAGTCTCTAACAACTAAATTAAAACTGAGTCTTAAAACTAGCGGCGGACGATTTCCCGCGTTCTAATTGAACTGTTTAGCTGTGGTATATTCAGCTGCCTTCCATCCTCCTTGATAGATTATTCGTAAAATTTTCTATTTATAATTTTCGCCCCCCTCTTGGAATGATTTTCTTGCTACTGGCCCTTTTTAGGGTTTCGTACTCAAAGGTGAAAAAACGGGACCCTATTACTAAGACTCCGCTGTCCGTCCATCCGTTCGTCTATCATCAGGCTGTATCTCATAAAATAAATATTTAAGGGGGCTCCCATACAACAAACGTGATTTTATGGCCGTTTTTATAGATAATGGTACGGAACCCTTCGTGCGCGAGTCCGATTTTTTTTTATAGTCCTGTTTTGAGTTAAGTACAGCTGTCGAACTTATTATCAATTTCAGGCCGAGTTCTGAAGTCTTTTTATTCATTTTTTAGTATCCAAATGTAATAAAAATATTTCTTATTTTTATCGGGAGTCAAAAACATAAAGTATTGAATACTTTAGTTAGCTGTTTCTCAGACAGACTTTATGCATACGTACAAACATAACTTATACGTACTTTCGACATACATTCAATCAGCTTTATGTAATTAGTTCATAATTTTCTACGACAAAAGTAGTTTTAGCGAGAGTAGGTATAAATATATATTAATTTATATAAATTTATATTAATATAAGTTAACTCTTTTCATAAATATTTATAATTACAAAATTCGCTAACAAATAATAGTTGCATTCGCAAAATCAAGTAAAATCACCAAAGCGAAATTTGCGTAGGTAAGCACATATTACCATCTAAAACTTACTGTCTCTTTTCTGTTATTTGAGACGTATAAATATTTGGTGACTAAAGTTAGCTGTAATCAGAAATATTTATAATACAAAATTCGCTAACAAGTAATAAGTTGAATTCGCACAATAAAGTAAAATTACCACAGCGAAATTTGCGAAAGCACATATTACCATCTAAAACAGCTGTCTTTTTTCATGTTATTTAAAACACAGCATATTTGAGAGGTATAAATATATGATAACTTAAGTAAGCTCTAACCAGAAATATTTATAAAACAAAATTCGCTAGCAAATAATAGTTGCATTCGCACAATCTAGTAAAATTACCATAGCAAAATTTGCACAAGCACATGTTACCATCTAAAACAGTAGTCTTCTTTCTGTTATTTAGAACACAGCATATTCGAGAGTTAAACAATACCTGTACATTTTTTTTACACATATGCGCCATGAACTTTATTAGGTCAACTGTTATGTAAGTATGCACAGAACCGTTATAAACTACAAATTTTATCTAGTGAGTTTCACGTTATTTATTTTGTAAAATAAATTTTCCGTCACAATCCTGTAATCTCATCATAAATGGTATTGGTGGGAAAGTCTCAGCGTCCAGTCTCACATTTTCTTTGCTAACAGCGCATAATGGCAGTCAGTTTCCATGTGTGTTTTATGTACTTGACGATTTACCATGTACCGCAGATGGTATAATTGGTTTAAATTTCTTGCAAAAATATGCCCTATACATTAATGTACGAAGGAGGTTTATTATATTACAGAATGGCTATAATAAGTGCAAGTTATTACTGTACAGCGACAAACAAAGTAAGCATACAGCGAATCAGATTACAGTTCCAGCGAGAAAGATTAGAAGTTCCGTGATTTTATACAAGTAGGTATAAACTATGACTGTTTAGTCTCAGGCTTAGAATTACGAGAAGGTATTTTTATTGCTAACTCTATAGGACGACCGAGAAATGGTAAAATACCTATTCGCATACTGAACACGACTGAAAATGAAGTCACATTAAATGAGGTGCGGCCTCACTTACAACGATTAAGCGATTATAAAATTTGTTCTTTTGATAGGAATTCTGTAAATGCTGATAGAGTAAAAAATCTTTTTAGCTCATTAAATTCAAACCATTTGTCCGACGAAGAAAGAACGTCTATAGAAAATCTATGTGCAAAATTTTCAGATATTTTTCATATTAAAGAAGATAAGTTATCTACAACCGATTTATACGAGCAAACTATTAATATTAAATCAGACGCAGAACCAGTTTTCGTAAAACAATATAGATTACCGCATGCTCATAAAGACGAAATAAATAGGCAAATAGATAATATGTATAAAGAAGGAAACATAGAACCAGCCAACAGTCAGTGGTCAAGCCCAATACTATTAGTTCCGAAAAAGATTGATTCCAATGGTCATAAAAAATTTAGATTAGTTATCGATTACCGAAAATTTAACGAACGCATTCAGGATGACAAATTTCCGCTTCCTGACATTACGGAAATATTAGATTCGCTATCGGGTGCTATATATTTTACTCATTTAGAGTACTTTTTCTGGCTACTACCAATGCAAATTAAATGAAAACAGCAGGGACTACACCGCTTTTTCTTAAGGTAAATGGAGAATGAAACGACTACCCATGGGCCTAAAAAATTCACCAAATTCGTTTTCTAGAATGATAACAATGGCTTTATCGGGTTTAACGTATAAAAAATGATTTGTTTATTTGGATAATATTATTGTTTTCGGAAATAACTTAGAAAATCATAACAAAAACCTATTGGATGTATTTTTACGTCTTAGAGATGTTAGCCTAAAATTAAATACAGAACATAGAAAATTGCTAAACATCGAAAAACTTAACTCAACAAGTTATAGACACCAATCAATAGGTAGTTTAGAAGTATCACATAAACATTTAGGTTCATTTTTGAAAATAAACTGCGATAAAAATCAAACTAATTGGAGCACATGGTTACCATTTTGGTCATTTTCTTATAATACATCAGTACATTCTTCTACAGGCTATACCTTATGAATTGGTTTTTGGTAAAAAATGTCCGTTGCCATCTAATTTAACTTAAGACGTAATAGATCCGTTATATAACGATGACGATTATCCGTTAGAATTAAAATGCCGATTACAAGTTTCGCAAAAATGTGCCCGAGATAACTTAATATCTAGTAAAGAACATAGAAAAGACAGGTATGACACCTCTATAAATCCAATTTCCTACAAATTAAATGACAAAGTACTTGTAAAAAGTGAAAATGGTAATAAACTTCAACAATTGTATCAAGGACCATTGTTAGTTATAAGAGAATTACCACCAAATGTGGAAATTAGATTAGATAATGGTAAAACAGATTTAGTACATAAGAATAGAACAAAGTTATATTAAGAGTAGTAACGTAAATCTGCGCAGTAACTAACTAATTAAATAGACATAAATAAATAAAACTATGTAATACTTAATTGTCATGTGTCTTAAGATTTTTTTTTTGTTGACTGTACTTATATGTATGTGATGTATTCTTTATGTTTAAGTAGGTAGCTACGTATAATTAGAAAGCGCTTGTAAGAAAAATTGTGTAGTAAATAAGTTATTAGTATATAAAATCAACTACGTTTTCTAATATACCTTGCATAAATATGAACCTAAGTCGTACCAATGTGTTCTGAACTTGTAAATCATTATTCATTTTGCTCATATGTTTGATAATGACTCATTACGAAAAATAATTAAAAACACATTTTCGAAATTAATATTGTAATTCTTAATTGTCATTTATACATTGTTCAAAAAATGTTTTGTACATCTTTTTTTTTTTCATTAAAAGGGGGCGCGTAGTGAAATATCTATTGATCAAGAGTCAAAGTCAAAATGGTTTATTCAAATAAGGATTTTATAAAATAAAATAAAGTTATAAAATACTATTTTTTGAACTGAGTTTTGATTTTGAACTTTTATTGAGTCGAACCCAAAACGCAAAGCATTGAATATTTTAGTTATCCGTTTCTTAGACATTATACATATATGTACAAACATAACATAACTAATACATACTTTCAATACACACATGTACATACATAAAATTTTCTAATACATACACATTCAATCAGCTTCAGGTAATTACGACAAAAGTAGTTTGATATATTTATATGATTACTTAAGTTAGCTCTAATTAGAAATATTTATAATACAAAATTTGCTAACAAATAATAGTTGCATTCGCATAATCAAGTAAAATTAGCATAGCGAAATTATTTTCGTAATCACATATTACCATCTAAAACTGTTTAAGAGTTAAACAGTTTGTCGCCATTTGTTAAGTTTTTCTTCAGAGTTGTGCAAAATGTACATTATTTACAAATAAGCGCCATAAACTTGAGCAGGTCAGTTGTTATGATAGTATTCAAGGAACCGCTATGAACTACAAAATTTATCTAGTGAGTTTTACGTTATTCATGTAGTAAAATGTTATATTGTACATACATATAATATATATATATATATATATATATATATATATATATATATATATATATATATATATATATATATATTATTTATATCTATATATATATATATATATATATATATATATGTGTATATATATATATATGTATATGTATGTACAATATAACATTATATATATAGCTGTGCGCATTTCTTTGTGTACTTATTTTTTTCGTTATTTAGCGCACGGTTTACTCGAGAGTTATATCTATACCGATAAATATCGTATAAATGTTGACACTTAAAATATTAAATAGTGATTTTATATTAAATACTATAAATATTAAAACTTACATATTAAACTAACTTGGCTGCGATTTTATTTATATATTACTAACATACTACATAACACTAAGGATCAAAATTTAATAATTAAATAATTTTGACCCTAAGGGTTATGTTAAGTAGTATTACCTCTATTCCTTTTTAATAAGGTTACTGAATTAATTAAAAAATCATTTCAGTATTTAATGATCTTTTAATTCTGTCGGTATGGCACCATCTGTAAGCCTTTACGTACAAAAGTATGTTCATATGTAAGAGTTCATAATTTTTGGATACCAACTAATATTAAGTAAATATCCATAATTCTTTAAGAAAAGTAAACAACATACATAAGGGGCTAGGAGGACGTCTTCAACAGCTTCAGCTAAACCGGAGTCACTGAGAGTGGGGATGTCGTTGGTGAATAACACATAGAGCAGTGGCGATAGGCAGCTGCCTTGAGGTACCCCGGCTCTAATGGGTTTACATGCTGACTGGTTGTTCTCGACCGAGACATAGAAGTCTGTTTGTCCAGAAACGAGGCTATAGGTGATATCCGTCTCTAACAGCTTGTGTAATAAGCCCTCGTGCCAAAATCGATCGAAAGCCTTCTCTATGTCGAGAAAGACTCCCACTGTGCGCCTGCCCTTGTTTAGCTCGAAGGCCATGTGATGGAGCACTCGTACAAGCTGAAGAGTGGTACTGTGGCTGTCTCTGAAAC
Organism: Apoda limacodes; assembly: GCA_946406115.1. Lineage (NCBI taxonomy): Eukaryota > Metazoa > Arthropoda > Insecta > Lepidoptera > Limacodidae > Apoda > Apoda limacodes. The sequence continues at coordinate 50,446,598 of OX291540.1, forward strand.
CAAACTGTTCAGGCCTAAGCTGGATATGCGGGGATATCCTAAGTAAAAACAGGCGTTCGAACAACTTGGCTAAATTGGACAGCAGTGTAATCGGTCGGTAATGTTCTGGACGATGACGATCTTTCCCTGGTTTCGGGAGAACAATAATTTTGCCAATCTTCCACGAGGATGGGAAATGTCCAGGGCGCAGTATCCCATTAAAGATACGGGTGAGTGCCACCAGACCCTTCCTAGGCAGCATGATAATCGCTGTGTTTGGAATCTCGTCGGGACCGGGTGCTTTGCGCTTATTAAGCTAAGAGGCCTCCTTCCTGACCTCTTTAGGCGAGATAAAATAATCACCTCTGAGTAGTGGGGCTGGGGCCGCGAGAAACTGCTCTACACGTTCTGTAACTCCTAGCGTGTAGTCAGGGTCGATATTGGGTTTCGGCTTAAATTGGTCCTCAAAGTGGTCTGCAAAAAGTTCCGTGCGTTCCGCTGCGTGATAATGGCGAATGCCAGCGGTATCTATAAGAGGGCAAATTGGGGCGGGGGTTTTAGTGATTTGTCGGGCCCAGCGATACAGAGCCGTGTCATCCTCACTAGCTTTAAACATCACTTGCTCCCACGACTGCTGCCTGTAATTGGCGATTTCTGACCGCAGTTCGGCGCTGATTTTATTAAGGTCCCTCTTTACAGTTGGGCAACGTGTTTGGCACCAGTGTTTACGAAGGGCCCTCTTTTCTTTGATTTTTTCGCGGAGGTGCGCCGGTAAAATCTGCTTTCCAGAAGCTGTGGCTGAAATTTTAGTAGACTCCCTTAGAGCCTGTGCAATGGCAGTTGTGAAAGTACTAACTGCCTCTTCGACTTCTAAGGTAGTAGAAATGCCACCAGCCGAGAGTTGATAACTCAACATGGCGCGGTGAAAGGTGGCCCAGTCTGTTGTTCTGCAGGGATTGGGGAGTGGTTTACCAGGTGCCGACACTCCAAGGACCAATAAAATTATTCTGTAAGTCTGTCTGTAACACCGAACTCCGAACCTAACCAAACTCAACAATTTTAGAAAATGAGGGCACTAACGATATAGGTCTATAGTTGGACATCTCTTCCTCATCACCTTTACCTTTGTAGATAGGGCCCACTTTAACTACCTTTAATGATGATGGCCCCCGAATGATGCCCCCCCTTCTATCCATCGAAATACACTTATTTGTTAAAACAACTTTCTCGCTACATATTGTAAAATGGTTGTACCAATTCAAAAGGTAAACGTAGGCAAGCACTAAGAAAGGATTTTTATTATTTTTCTAGGTGAAGCTTCAGTTCATTATTTTTTAATATTATTATTAATCTTTAACTAAGACAAAAATAAAAATAAATTTATTTTTTCAAATCAATGTCAAAAAAGTCATAATGCTGAACTGTAGATAAGCTTTACGACATACAAAAAAATGTTAGTAACAAATAAAATATTACCTTCCACCCTCTAGAAAATTGCAAACATTATCATCTCTCTTGGAGACCAGCTGGAATGTCTCTTTTATAATCTGCTGCTGCATGTCTTCATTCTGTAACAAATGAACATCATTACATCAGGAAATTTAAACTTATGGCTAATAGTATGTGTTATAACCGCTACAAGACTCCATACACTTAGATGCACTCGTATCTGAATGTTTCCTAAACTCATTGTATAGTTCACGCTACGTAAGTTCAACTAAATAAAATGGGGGCCGTCTGCGCAGGTACAGTACGGAAAATGTACTAACGAACCAAAAATGAGTTACTGCGCAGGTTCAACTTACGTGCCGCGACTTATACCTACGTTAATATTAAGTTATGTTAAAAGAATAAAACTCTTTTCCTAATAGGGACTTATCGTATAAGAAGCAATGTTATAGGTAAAAGTAAATTAAGTTTGTTTCATTTCCCCTTTTTGCTATTTGTTGTTATGAAAAATAATATTGTGTCTACGACTATCCCCAAAAAGGTAAGAACTTTTCTTTATTTTATAGATTAAAGATATATGATATTTGTTGGGTAAAAATTTAGTTACATAGAGTACATATATAAGGTTCTATAAAGCCGCAATAAACGGTTACAACGATATAGAACAAAATAAGTAGCCTATTAACGATACATATTCTTTCTCCCTAACTCCTATGATGACAGACAAAGATAGGGATACAAAAGGGACACATCAGGTCAAACAGAGAAAGATTGACTGCAACTTTGCACATCTGGGGTTGCTAAGTTTTTACAATGGACTCATACAATAGCGATATACCTATCGCACAAGGTAAAGTTGAGGGTTAAGGAAACACAAGTAAAGTTTGTAACTTTATGATCTTATAACTAAGCAACCTGATTAAGCTAAAAGAAGGTAAAGGTATCACTAGATAGCTCTTACAAGCACCTATAAAGCCAATAAAGTTTTACAAAAGTAACTTCAAGTTCTAAAGTACAGGAGCGTGGGAAAAATCGTGAAAGCTTACACCTCGCCGTGTTATTGACCGCCGTGTTATTGACCGCCGTGTGATTGGCCAAGACAAACCGACAATTTGTTGGCAGAAATTTTTGTACTAATGATACCTATAGCTCCCCACATAAGCAAAAATCACTGCGAGCATAGATTTTCGGTTTTTCTTTCATTGTGACTTAGCCACAGTTTCTTGTGTCTACAACTACACACGAAAAGAAGGCTCTTGAAAAGCTTATCTTACAGGACATATAACACTTGTACCATTTGGCCAGAAAACGTAAACACATATATACATGCTATTTTATAGTCAAGCCGTGAAAGCTGCGAGTATAATAGTAATACCCGATGAGACCTCAACTGTAAGCAGCTGAATGTAGCTACGTAGCTATACATACACTCTTGATATAAGTCTGTATGTCTATGCACGATTTACACCTAAGTTTTTGTATAGGCTAAATATTCAATCACCACCTGATCCACCACCTGAAATACATTAACTTAAGTACTAAATCTAGGAAGTTCCATGGAGGAACCTCTCCCTCTTATGTCATTTTTAATTTTTACTTAAATAAAGGAACCATTTATGTTTTTTAAACAGTATTCAATAAACAGTCGTCAGATTCTAACATAACTTTGACCACAATCTATGTACAGTAAGAAATAAGTTTCCTTTTTTTTTATTATATTATTAAAACCCCGTTTGTTGTGTGCAATTCGCGCTTTCTCATTTCTCGCCGTACATAATACGCCAAAGAAGATGTTGACACCAATACCTGCCTAAAGGTGTGAAAGTGCTGTTCCCAATGCAGCCCTATGTAACCCATCTTTTTTTTCCTTTACTTGTTAAGAAGATTAATGCCCGTAAGACAAGCGGCGTCCAGTCAGCTCTGCTAAATATTTACTGCAAGCACAGAAGTTATTTTGGTAATTTGGTATACAAAAGAAACTGCTTGTTAATTGCAGCCCATGTGCCACAGATAATCGAAGGGTTTGTCTGCACAGTATCTAGCCTTTACATGTAGTTCTCTTCCTCTCTGCATTATAAGGCCAGTAGCGTTTACCACTGCGATACGAGGTTTAAAGCCAATCATTTACAACAGGTGTCAATGATTTAAATCCACATGAACAGTGGGTGTTACCCCAACAGCTGGCCAGCCAGTAAAATTTAAAAAGACTAATCAATACAACTAATGCTTGAATTGTAATAAAGAAGAGAAGCTGTGTAATTTTTTAAACAGTTAATATTTTTTGTTTTTTAATATTTAAGATTTATTAGGCAAACTTTCAGTAACCCATTAGGCTTTATATATCATGATTGTTATACTATATTTATATATATATAAATAAAACTCATAAGTAATAATTAATGTACCAATTTTATAATAATATATTAGCAATACATCGATATACCTACCAAAGATGACGCATAAGCAATCCATTAATGGCACAACTAAAACTCCGCTAAAACGCGCCCGTAGCGGAGTTTGCATTTAGTCGCTCGTGATCTGTCAAATCGCAAACATGACGAAATGCTCTATAAAAAATTGTATAAATCACAGTTCAATTCTGCTTAAAACAGATGGCGTAACGTACCACCGGTAAGATATATTTTTTAATTTAGTATTATAGCTAATTTATGCTAAATTTAGTTTAAAATATGCTTGAAATTAATTAAATTTGTAAATTTATATGTAAATAGAGAACATAGCAATGGAGTCGCCAATTATATAATTTTTTTATTTAGAATTTTTTATTTTATTTTTGTAAAGTAAATTGCAATTTATCTTTTTCTTAATTTCAGCTTTCCACAAGACTATACTATGAGAGAAAAATGGCGAAAGTTAGTTGCAGAAAACCGAAGCGATAATTTTTATAAGCCGACCGAATCAAGCATCATATGTTCATGTCATTTTTTTGAATCTGACATGTATATAACAAAAAAAGGATTTAGACGATTAAAAAAGTTTGCAGTACCACAGATAACGGTAAAAGAAATAGTTGAATTTAGTTTTAGTTGTAAATTATTTTATAGGCTAAAAGTCACACGTAATTTGTTAGTAGAAATCCCTTCTGACTTGCGTTAAAAAACATTTACTCATTTATTTATTTTTATCATTTATGTTCTTCCTACAGATTGATGATGATAATATTACTGTTCCAAACATGGTAGAATCTAAACTAAAGCGAGTTTCATCATGTTTGCAGGCAGAATTGCAGAGACAGTTTTCAGAATACTCCGATGTAAGTAATACACTTTTACATAGTTGGTGCGTAAAATTTCATAATTTTTACCAGTATTTTGATTTTCAGGAAATGGATTCAACATTTAATTTCAGTCAAGAAAATCTAGCTAATGAACCGAAATTTTCATCAACGTTAACTGGAGTGAGTTTAGATTTGAAGAAGTCTTCTAAAATTCCATGCCAACCGTCACCGTCTTCATCTTTATCTGATTTGAGTTCAGTTTTGAACTCACCAAAAACTTCACATCTAAAATATGAGCTAAAAAATTCCATAGAAGAATTACCATAAAAGACAGACAGATAGGAAATTTAGAGAAGCAGAATAAAAGACTTTTTAGGAACAATTTATCTTTAAAAGAGCTTATAAGAGACTTAAAAAAGAGGCGATTGATTGATGAATCTCTTTGTAGCAACTTAAAAAAAATACAGATGTAATTCTAGTGACAATTTTACTGGCTTATAAAAAACATGCATTTTCCACGTATCCTCCGGCACTTCGTAAGTTTGCACTCACCTTACATTTTTATTCTCCAGCTGCGTATCGATATTTGCGCAGAATATTTGACAAATGTCTTTCACATCCAAGCACGCTTTTTAGGTGGTACCAAAATGTAGAAGCTGACCTGGTTTTACTGCAGAATCCTTAACAAGACTGGCTGAAAAGTCCAAAAAATCGGCAGAATCACTGTTGTGTTCATTATTGGCAGATGAGATGTCCATACTACAACAGAAAATTTGGACTGGATCAAAGTATGAAGGGTTAGTTGATATGGGAATTGGGACGGATGATACAGATCACAAAGCGAGCCAAGCTTTTGTATTTGTAATAGTTTCACTTCAGAAAGGATGGATGTAACCTATTGGATATTTCTGTATTCAAAGTCTGACCGGAGGGATGAAAGCAAATTTAATTAATATTGCACTGTATAAGTGTCAAGAAGTGGGTGTCAAAATTGTGTCAGTTACGTTTGATGGGTGCAAGTCCAATATAAATTGCATGAAGTCATTGGGATGCGATCTTGACAATCATCATGACATAAAATCTACTTTCAAGCATACCAGTGGTGGTTATGATGTTGCTGTACTCCTGGATGCATGCCACATGGTAAAACTCAGCAGGAATCATTTAGAAGAAAAAAAGGAATTCAGAAATACAGAGGGTACAATTAAATGGGAATATATAGTCGCTTTACACAACTTGCACGAAGAAAATAATCTCCATTTAGCCAACAAATTGACACACAGGCATGTTAACTTCAGAAATGAGATTATGAAGGTAAAGTTGGGTACACAATTACTAAGCAATAGTGTTGCGAATGCCATAGAATTCTGTGGCAAAGAGCTCAAAATGCCAAATTTTGCTGAATCAACTTACACTGTGAAGTTTTTGTCTTTAATCAACGACCTATTTGACATTCTCAATTCTCGCAATTTCAGTGAGCATGGTTTAAAAAAACCATTGAATTTGCAGAATGCCTTATGTGTCTAGAAACTCTTATAACAAATGAAGATAAATTTTTGTCTTGCTTTCACTTACAACAAAAGTAACATATAAAAAAAATATTACAGTAGAAGGACAAAAACAAACCGTTTTTAAATTTAAAGAAGTTCCATTACACAAATGCAAGGCTAACACAGGTGTTTTAGGTCTTATTACATGTATCAATGGTGTTAAGAATTTGTACAGAACAATTGTCGAAGATGGCATTTTATCCTATTTAACTATGTATAAATTTAGTCAAGACCACCTGGAGCTATTTTTTGGTAAGATTCGAAGCCTTGGAGGACATAATAATAACCCAAATATACGCCAATTTAAAAGCACGTCCAAAAAACTCTTGTCCCACTTGGAACTAAGTTCCAAATTCAGCGGAAACTGTGGCCCTCTTGAAAATTTTCCAATTTTGAGTGGTTCACAGGTTATCAATAACACATCACGCGCAGTCCGTCATGATGACATCAATGAAGTAACGGTATCAAAAATGTTTATTGAAAAGCAAAAAACCCAAAGAAACGCTAAAAATAAATACAGCAATAACTGACCATTTATCTGTGACATTAAATGATACTCCTTATCATACTAAAGACCAAATTGAACAGGTCTATAATTTGACAAAGGCAATTGCAGAAAAGTACATAGGCTTAAGACTACACTACATTTGCAGACAAGAAAATTTTGAAAAATCTAAAAGGCAAGTCTGGAACAAGATAAATTCTCTCAAATAGTTTTTGTCGACACATTCGCTAACCTTTTGATTTTAAAATATATTACACTGTAATAAAACATATAATAATAAAAGTTCTGATATAAATCTATTACCTATGTAGTTACTGTGTAGACATATTCTTACATTTGTGGTTGTGTTAAGTTAATATTTTATGTCCAATTCAGTTATCTTTCGTATTTTTATAATAAAATGCAGTAGAAGTATGATTTTTTAGATAAATACTGTGAAGTATATTCATTTTTATATTTAAAATTGTTAATTTTTGTATCAATATTACGTTACTTTTTTATATATGTATTATTGAAAAAAGTAAATAAAAAACCAATTGCTAGTTGGACGCGACACAGGGTTCCGTACTGAATAAAATTAATCGCTTATTTTGATAACCTAAACACTAAAAAAAATCATTTTGTTCTTTTTCTTATTTTGGTAGTAATTTGCAGTATCCAAAAAAAAACAGCCACAATCAATATTCACTGCACAAATAAATGAAGTGTGCATACAGAAAAATGTGTGTACATACATAATTTGTGTATGTGCATAACACAATCGTAACAAGGGGTGGCAGGCTTTCAGAGACTAGCATGTGTAGCAATAACTAGATGTGAGAGCAACTTCCATGGTAGCCCTAGAAATCTTCCTGGGTGGCCTGGGCCCTGAGGTAGGCAAGCCTATGGAGAGGTAACACAGGAACCAACCACTCCAGTATCCTGGACAAGGTAACAGCTGCTTTTTCTTTATTGCACGCTCCCTGTGACAAGATACCTAAAAGGATACCTGATATAAAAAAACACCTTCATGTAAAAATTTCCTTCCCCTCAGTAATTACATTACAAAATAGGTTCTTATATTAGATTATGTATATCTCTTCCCCTTAATAATTCTAATACAAAATAGATTCTTGGCTGATGTAAGTATATCACATAAAATTCTGTTTTTTTTATATTCTGATTAAACTTGTCAAACCCATCACAAACGCCAGTCACACCTGTCACAACTTCATTCAGGTCATGAAAGATATAGGTATTTACAAATACAAAAACACAGATCACTTACAGTCAGAAGATTGTTGTTGAACCCGAGAAATATTCCAATAGGGAGATCAATCCACAACTAAGAGTTCGCGAAAGGTGAAATGTGCCTCTGAAACGTAATTCATGACCATTTATAGGTGTCTGAATTCGAGGCAAATCGAAGTGGTGGTAGAAAGTAGCCACAAGCAGTGGCCCGAGCAATGAGCTCAGGGCCCCGCACTTTTAGACTTCCCGAAAGACATGTTCATTTATTTCACATCAAATTACATTACTCTTAAAAAACAACAATGGTTTCTTAATACTGCTTTTTTGTTCACCTTTTTTCAGCCGAACAATATAAATGGGGTATCATTAGATTCGGAATCGCTTCTAGATGATTTTTGAAAAAAATTGTAAAAGTAATCAACAATTTACTGAACAAAGGGGAGTTTGGTTTTTTTTTCCTAAAAAGCAGTCTCAACTCCCGTAACTGTAAAATACAGCCGTTACTTTGGCTTGCGTAAGCCCTGCCGATTTTGAGCACTTTAACAATAATAATAATATATATTTGGACATTGCACACAGCACCGTCTGGCCCCAAAGTAAGCAAAGCTTGTGTTATGGATACCAAACAACGGATACAAATACATATATTACTTTTTTTTTTGTAAATACATACATATCATACATAATTACACCCAGACTCAAGACAAACACAAATGTTTTGTTACATAAATGTTTGTCCTTCTGGGGAATTGAACCCACACCCTCTCCACAGCAGATGACCACACTACCAACTAGGCTGCGAGGGAGGGAACAATAAAACACAGAACTAACTTAATCAATGGAAAATGTTTAAGAATGTGAGCACTTAATGCTAGTTAACTTTTGAAATTTTTTATTAGAGCAAGTGGCTAATGTGGTTTAGTGCTTGAAATTAGATATATTGATTGCCCAAAGCATTGATCAATCAGAAATGTGTAAAGTGGTTCAAAGCCAGTGCTAAAAAGAGAAAAACAGGAGACCATTCTTATTTCGGAAATATGTAATTTACTTATTTAGTCATTAATAAAATAAGCTTTAGCAACAATACCACAGCAATGGAATTAAAACTAATTCATTTAAGTAAAAGTAGATCATAATATTATTATCATTTGTCAAAGAATTTTAAACTTCTTCCTTCGTTAGTTGATCATTGACCCATTACATTTAAATGCAATAGATTTACAGGATGCTACTTAAAAAAACAATAGAGCTAATAAGCCAGGTTCTGATTCAAATCACCACTGTAAAACCTTGCAAATGAATCTGCTGACTTAAGTATCTCAGCTTTACATTTTCTAACAAATGCAGACAAATAACAAGAGACTTGACACAAGTAGGTATGGCTATTTTACAACAAAGTCTCACTAATTCATTAATGATGTTCTCATAAATGATAGCCTTTACTAATATATTTGTTGATCATGAACTCTGGAGGTTAGAAGAAGAAAATGTAAAACATTTACATCAATAACATACTAAGTCATAAAAAATTCCAATGTTATCATTCACATTTTTTTTTAAACGATTTATACAGGTCACTTAACTCCATATGTCCTAAGGCCCCTGTCTGTATGCCTTGAGATAGAATAATTCCTTAGAGCACAACCCTTTGTACAAGTGGTAGGACACACACAGGGCAGCAAAATCTCTCCTCCTACTTTAAGGTTTGATACTGATTATGAAATTATTCTTTTAATAATAATTATTATTATTAATTATCTTTGTTAATAAAAAATAGCAATAAACACTGCCGCAAACTCAGAAATATTGTTAGGGCACCCCTACACAGCCAGGTTAGGTTAGAAGGTTAAGGCAGGAGCGAAGCAAAGCAAGCTCTTGCCTTAGCCTTTGTGGTTATTTTTTTTATTTCTACCCAGAAATCTTGTTAGGGCACCCGCAAAATAGCTATTTATTGAAAAAAAAAATTTTTTTCTGTCCCTGTTTTATTAATTTGTAGGCGCCAAAATAGCTATTTATTGTAAAAAAAAAATCCCCCCATTTATGACGGAAGTGCCTAATGTGCAACTTTACCAAAATAAACAGTAGACAATACAATACACGATACCCAATAACTAAAGATGGTGAAGACAGATTTATTTTTGGATCTACTTTTCGTGCTTCCATCGTAATACATCAGGAGCTATGCTATATATCGTGTTTAATCCAAAAAATCGCTAGACCAAACAATTTTTCTTGATTCATTACTAAGCGCAGGTACGAGTACATCTTTATCAATTTGAGCTTACTAAATGATTTTTTGCAGTACACTAGTCACTGGCATCATAAATCTCAGCCAGTTTGAAGACTTGCTTAGAGGTAAGGTAAGAGCAACTATAAGGGGGCGCAAGGATTCTGTCTTCTTTCCTTAGCGCCCCCATTTGTAAACCCTAACCGTAATTTGCAACGGCGTAGAATAATTCAAACTTTCACTCACGAAATATTGATAAAACTTCGACAGCCTAGGCTTTCCATGATTGTTGAACACCAAAATTGCTTTGATCATTTTAGAAACAGAAATAGGTATTTCTAGACATTTGTTGCACAGATAATAGTATATGTCCAGCAGTGCTGTCACCTCTCTGAGGCCAATCAGCGCTAAAAGCGCTTGAAAAAAGCGCTGGATTCCGCTAATTTGATTTACCAAACGTAGCGCTAACTTTGCATGAACAAAAAATGCATAATAGGTAGTAAGTAGTTTTCATTTATTTCAATACAAATTGGCACGATTTTAAATATAAATTAATCTTAATATTAATAAGTATGGCTAATCGCTTTCGATGTCAGAAGGATCAGGTTGAAATGACTGAATTCCTGAAGGTCCAGGTTGCACATCGTAAACCAACCACCAGAAATAAACCCGTTTTCCCCCGAAGGGATATAAACGGTTATTTCGAGTCCAGCCGAGGCTTGACCCACTATGAGATTACAGTCTTGCATTTTCCCCGAATTTCCCGAACTCTTCAAGCCACATACTCACCTACCTTTTGTCTATGAGAATGCGGCAACACTGACCGCATCGTATGTGACGTCATTATACGACCGCCATCTTGAGTGCCGTTGCTAGATCATTCTTCAGTACCTTGTGCCGGCAAGGCATTGAAAGCCTGTGGGTCAAGCCTCAGCTGGACTCGAAATAACCGTTTTTATCCCTTCGGGGGAAAAACGGGTTTATTTAGAGGTCCGAGCCTTTGGCTTGACCCACTATGAGATGTGTCTGCATTCTGCCGGCGCTCGAGTGAGCGTATTGTGACCTCATTTAAATCTGTGTGTATCCTAGTAAGTTAGAATAACAAATAGGAATAAAAATCATACGTGTACATATTGAAACTATATTTCTCATCATAATAATCACACAATAATCATACAATTAGTACAAATTAATCGGAGGGTCTCGTAAGACTATGCAACTTCCTTATTTCTTTAAAATAAAATTTCAAGAAGGTGTCTCTAGACTTCCAATTTCCCTTCTTTATTACTTATTATCTCATACTACCAGGTGAAGCTTTCAGATTCGCTTCCCGAAAATACTTGCTAAATGCTGCCCTTTACCCCGCGTTGTTATAAATAAAATGTCTAAATTTTTTCTAGCTGAACGGCGAAATTTCGATGTAGAAATCAGTTTTTTAACCCAAAAAATTACATTCAAATTGATTGATTCGTGGCTTTTTATTTGCCAACCCGATTGTTGGTGTGTAGAACAATCAGTTTTTGACCCGAAAAGTGCCCAATAGATTAAAAAGTCTTCGTCTTGAAATTCTAAACCCTCCTGTGAGATTGTTAATAAGGTCAAATCATGAAGTCTCCTGCCTGTATGCAAAAGTAGTAATAGTGCTGTATGTCGTGATACTTCATACAAACTGTTTTCTGAAACCACAAGTCTAAATTCCAAATGCACTTTCTGGGTCTAGGATTTTCTTTGGAAATAGCTTTTAAAACTCGTTTGATAAGAGGATGGCTGGCCAATGTTTCTGAATGTTGCAGCTTGGCAAAAGTACAAATGACCGATTTATGGACTTTTATAGTCGCAGGTACTAGTTTTACCGAGTCAAACAGGTAGCACAAGAACCTTGCCACCTGATTTGCCGATGGTTCGGTTATACTCAGGTTGTTGCCTGTAGGCCAAGTCATCCAACGAGACCAGGTGGCGTGATACGTTTTTAGCGTGCTTTTGCGCCATGATTTTGACAGAAGGTCCTGATATTGTTTGGGCCAAGATTCGATTTCTAGGGACCACCCCGTACCCTCCAAACTTCCAATTGAAACTCCTTTGTTTCTAGAGGAGGAGCATTCGTTTGCCTGTCGACAAGGTCGCGTTTGATGTCTATTATAAAAGGAGGAGCTGTTGCCCTCGACTTCAGGTCTGCCCTCCAGTAGACTCGCTGCCATCTTGGGCACACTATTAAGTACATTCCCGTTGATTGATTGAGGTGACTCAACACTCGCGGCATTAAGTAGGGTGGAGGAAAACCCCACCCAAGGTTCCAATTCCACGGCTTGGAAAAAGCATCTACATATAGAGCGTCCCTGTCGAGGGAATCTTCCGTGACGTATGTTTAGACTACTGGCAGAAGCAAAAAAGTCTACTTGAGGAACACCCCATCTGCGGTATATGATGTTCAGTATCCGATTCGATAGAGACCATTCTAGGTTGTCCTTCCCTCGTGACATACTGTCGGCCGTGGCGTTGTAACGGCCTGGAATGCACCTCGCATGAAGAGTGACGTGTAGTTGATCCGCTAGAGAAAATATGGCCTGAACCATCTTCAACAATGCAAGAGACTTGGTGCCGCCTTCTTTTTGTATATAGCTACTACAGTTTTGCTGTCTGACTGGATTAAGCAGGTTTGTCCCTTGATGACACTCGTCTTTGCTCTCAATGCCTCGTAAATTCCCCACATTTCTTTTCTGGAGCAGTGTCATTTTTGCTGTCGTGTGTTCCGTTGGTTGGAGAAAATCTGGGATTTTTTGATGGCTGATAAGTCGGAACTTTTTCGGACAAAGGTATCTGTTCAAAGCTGAAGATCTGCCTGTTGGAGCCATCTGGTTTCTTTATCAGGAACAATGGAGACACGAACCCGTTTGAGTTGCTGCTGGTTCTAGTGTCCCAATTGTCGGCAGTTCCAGGAGCTCTTTCTCCATGTCGCTGCTGTAGTTGATTTCCAGATCTTTGGATAGGCAAATCTTCATTAGAGGTGGATTCTTTACATTTTGCAACCTGTTATAATATTTGTGAGGGTTGTGTCGGCGCCATGTTTTTCCCATACATCTGTGACGCAACAATATGGATGAGTCAAAATCGGCGCTTATGACCCTTCCCATCAGGCTTTTTGGAATCTTGTTTTTTATAAGATTGAGTTTGGGGGTTTGGGCGCGATTTATACGCTGGTTTGGAACTACCTGTACTCTTACCACTTTTCTCTTTTCTGGTGAAAGACCTGTTGGCTGTTCGTTGGCGGCATGGTTTGCTGGCGGGCTTAGAGACGAATTTTTTAGCAGGAAAAAAATTGTAAAAGCCACCATGATTTTTCATTGCTTCATTAAGCTTTTCTTCGTCACACAGATGAGTAGCTGATGGCGGAATACTTTGTAACACTCCGTCCAATGCCACGTTCCGAGATGTATACAATGACCTTCTCGAGCTGATGGCGTCTGCTCGACGCCCACAGGCATATTGGAGTAAAATATCTGACGTTCAGCGGAACGCAGAGTCTTTGTTGACTAGATTTCTTTTTATGGATTCTCCTACAGAATTAAACACTTGTTCTTTTGCTTCTTTTGCTATAGCTTCTATTCCCGCTTCAAAAGCTTCTCGCTGAAGTAAGAGCCCATGGGTGAAAACACCAGTGGTTTGATCATATTTTGTAAGCGCATCCGCGCTACACCATTTTGGAGTCAGACTAGACAGCTGTCGATTAACTTTGAATGCGGAAAAGACAGGCGCCGCATGCAAACTTTTTTCCGCTTCTTTAAACCGCAAGTTGTTCCATGCTGATGATCCAATACGCTGACACTCAGTTCTTTTAGCCAATATTCGTTCTGAAGCATTATCGGCTCAGCCTCGGTTGTTATAGCATCAAAGTTAAATGACACTGACGTGTCTTGCATTGTCCTATGATCAGCTGCTCTTAACCGTTCCTCGCGATGGTCTTCTTCCATTAAATATTCGTGCTCACTCTCCGACTCTACCTCCAGATCAGAAAATAAGGAATCCGCTGGCGCTATTTCTGAGACTGGATTAGATGATAGTCTTTGCGGAACGGCTTGTTGGTGTTTTGCAAGGTTGTGAGCTAACGCACCAATTACAGTGCTAAGATTACCCATAAGTTCTTGAAACATCTCAGTTTGTTTACCAATCGCCATCGCAAATACGTTATTTTGACTCTCTTCCCTCCCGGGTTCTTGAAGAATCTGTATGTACACTGTTTCGGACTTCGGCCTCTGCTCGTTTTGGTCTTTTGCTTAGCCGAGAGTTGGGTGAAAATGGCTCCCTCTCTGGATAAAAGATGAGGTTTCATATTTCTTATACATTCCAAAAAGCTGTCAATATTATCTCCGTGTATGCGAAGAACCATGGCGTGTGGCGCGTAAGCCAACGCCCTAGTAAATGGCCATTCCATCATTTTCAGCTTCGCACTTTTATAAGTTTTTTCCGATAGCTCGGAAAACCCAAATGCTTGCGCAATTTTTATGGTAGGGATAGCAAAACGTAACTTGTTTATGATTTTAGAATCAGGTGGGTTATATAAGTTCTTTTAGTGAAAGGTCATTGACTTCCCAAACCAGCCAGCATTCTGACATAAACGGATTCACAGCTTCCATTATACAACTTATAACTGTTCCATTGTCACTTGTGGTCGACGTCGCAAGTAGCTCCCTTATTGGTGGCATATCCTAAAAATAACAGAAAAACGTACTTTAGTAACAAGAAAGAGCTAGGATGAGCGTCTTTCATGAACTCTATACATAAATTGAGCTGTTGCTGCCAGGGCTAATGATCCGTCGGCCCTGTCGAGCCGTCGGCCCGGTCGATCCGTCAGTCCGGTCGATCCGTCGGACCGGTTGATACGTCGGTCCGTTTTACTACCTGAAAAATCGACTCGAGCTAAGCCGAAAGGACAAATTTCGAACCGTCGGGTCGTCGAAACCCGACGGTTCGAAATTTGTCTATACATAAATTGAGCTGTTGCTGCCAGGGCTAATGATCCGTCGGCCCTGTCGAGCCGTCGGCCCGGTCGATCCGTCAGTCCGGTCGATCCGTCCGATCTGGAATGTCGAATCCATATGCAGGTAAAAATTTGGACAAACCAAAAATGGTATGTCTTAAGATCAACCCGAAGGCGATCCATGCACGTGATTAGCACGGTGCACTTAATATCTGGCATTTTGGGTAGATTAAAATATACCCACATCGCCAGAAAAAACTAAAACGACCAAAGATAATATAGGAAAAAGAAAATTTACTTACCGAATATGTTCTACTTGAAGAGCAATCAAATTAACGCTTATTAGTATCTTTTCAAAAACGTTCACAACGTTATAACTTTTCAATTGACTGTACTCGGGGAAAAGACAAAGCGTACTGAAGAATGATCTAGCAACGGCACTCAAGATGGCGGTGGTACAATGACGTCACATCCGATGCGGTCAGTGTTGCCGCATTCTCATAGACAAAAGGTAGGTGAGTATGTACTATTAGGCTGTCATTCGGGGAAAATGCAAGCCTGTAATCTCATAGTGGGTCAAGCCAAAGGCTCGGACCTCTAAATAATTTATTTTAGTTGGGGAATACCCTAAACAAATGGTACGGAAGCTAAACTAATTACGATGTTGCTGCGATATTCCTTCTTTTTGGTAAGATTAAGACGTGATTACAACTAAGTTTGGTCTGCCATAAAAATGCGCTATGTTTTCCGCTAGGAGTTAATATTAAAATTTCGGCGCTATGTGTCCCAAAAAAGCGCTAAGGTCACACCACTGATGTCCAGGGGGATTTGTTGAAAAAATGAGTCCCTATATTGGCTGACCGCGTATTGTACGGCCAATAATCCATGTACAAGAAAACGGGCTTGCAATTATTGGTACGTGCAATCCGCGGCTGCAAATTATTGGCAGTACATTATCGGCACGTGTCAATATTGTACGACCAATAATTAAGATCCACGCAATGTACGGGCCATAATCCATGTACATGTACATGAATTATTGGGGTGGTCATTATTGGTTGTGCATTATCAGTCTTTCGTTGAAACTTACTACCCAAATTCTGAGTCTACAGTTGCATTTTTAAGAGCGCTTACTCCAGGTAACTGACTGCTGGTAATCCTTTAATCTCGAAAATGGTCCAGTCGACTAAACACGTCGCTCATGCGATTTGACACCGTTTGATTTTTCTAATGGGGTTACCTTAAGTCGAAAATTTATGCTTACAATCTAAGAACGTTAGACGAGCTCCGAAACAATATCAAACGTGAAATGGCCAACATATCAGCCGATATGTGTCAAAGAGTGATTGAAAATTAGGTCGAAGAACTCGATCGCTATCGTCGTGCTCGTGGTGGTCATATTAACGATGTCCAATTCCATACATAATTTTGTTTTCAGTTTTCTTTTAATCTAAATAGATGCCTTAATAATTATAAAAGGAAACGAATTATTTATGATATACTAGCTTTTGCCAGCGGCTTCGCCCGCCCAAATTTGGTTATCGGCGTAGGATTCTTACGGCAACTCCTCAATTATAGAAAAAAAAGCTACTCACCCTTGAAGTTCTCTCTCTCTCTTGCTCTCTCGCTCTCTCTTTTTCTCTTTCTCAAAAATATTAAACAATTAACTAATGGATTAACCTCGCAATCTTGGTGCTCCGTACAAACTTTAAACTCCCGTTTAGGGGCTGAGTTTTGGAAAATCCTTTTTTAGAGCACGCCTACATCATAATAGTTATATGTGTGCTAAAATTCAGCTTGATCAGTCCAGTGGTTGGAGCTGTGCGTTGACATATCAGTCAGTCAGTCAGTAATAGTTACTTTGGGCTAACGTTAACTATAACCCGCGACTTTGTTTAGGTAGAAGGTGAAAATAATACGTACCACCCTTTCCCCTAATGACTGCCTGTCGGCCTTGCACATCATAAATGCGCGCGCAGTACTTGATCATTATTTTACTGCGATGTTATTTTAAAACTTCCAAATCTCCTATGATATTCATTGAAATCGAATGATGTAAAAGGCAACTTTCTTTGAAATTAAATATTTGTGATGAATAATGTTTTTTTTGGATAAGGATAAATATCATTTATGAAAACACCTTAGCAAATAATGCATTATTTTAGAACAAATTTGGTTAGCATAAAAAAGGTTATGGTAATCCAACCTTAAAAGATAGACATATGCCGTCGCGGACTTTTTTTTTGAACTTTTAAAGGAGAAAATTCTGTGATACATGATTTTTGCGAAACTTAACAATTTACGCAGGGCACGCAGCGGAAGCTCTTAAAAAAAAAATAACCCGATTTTGAAACATACTTCATTGGTGCTCCGCTCCTATTAGTCTTAGCGTGATGATATATAGCCTATAGCCTTCCTAGATATATGAGCTATCTAATACTGTAAGAATTTTTCAAATCGGACCAGTAGTTCCTAAGATTAGCGCATCCAAACTTTCACTTTCAAAATTCTATAAATGAACATATTATATATACATACATACTAATATATTAACATAAAAAAGGTGAGCTCGGCAAAAATTTAGTCACCAATATTATTTTAGTTGCGCTATACTTATGTAAACAAAAAAAAATCAAGTTTGTCTTTCCATCAATTTTAGTCATACTGCTTGTTTTAATAATTATTCTTATTCGTCCTTTTATGTTTGAAACTAATCAAATAATACAGAGAATCGTTTCATTTTAGTTAACTGAGTCTTATGGATGTTTACCCGAGCAGAGTCACTGTTTAAATCCTAATCCTAATTCTCACCACAAAATCCTTCAACAAAACATACGTAGCCTACACAAAAATTTTGATGAGTGATGCCCGGTAATGCAACGATTGAAAATAAATTGTGACGTGTTAGTTCTCCCAGAATGTTGGTTATTATGTGTAAACAAATTACCCATGATGGCTGGTTACACTAATTGCTACACGACAGATAATTATAACCAAATTGATGATGTTCTTGCTTTCGTTAGATATCTAAAGGTTAGAGTAAAGCCTCTACTAGAAAAGCAAACTGCTTAATAATAAAGGTTGGAAATGAAACCGTAATAGTAATTATTTACAGACCCCATTTCTTTCAAAACACAGATAATTTTAGAATGTCATTAGGTAAGTTATTGACTGAATTATCTTGTTTACAAAATATAAAAATAGCAGGAGATATAATCATAAATTAAAAAAAAAAATAGTTTCTATACTAATAATTACATAGAAATGTTAATCTATCAGGTACTTTATCTCGCTTATAAAATCTCAACAAGAGAGAACAGCCACTTAGATCACATTATTTAAAAACTTAACTACCAAGAATATCGTTAATACTACAAAATACAACAACTTTTTCATAAATATAAAGAATAGAGGCAATAATAAGAATATTCTAAATATTATTGATAAAATAAATAACAGAAATCTATTAAAGACCTACATGAAACTAATTTTTCTTATATTTTCTAAGAAGATAATATGAACAATGCGATCAGTTTATTTATACATCATATACAAACATCTATTTTAAAAAACATAAAACATACA
This sequence comes from Apoda limacodes, assembly GCA_946406115.1. Lineage (NCBI taxonomy): Eukaryota > Metazoa > Arthropoda > Insecta > Lepidoptera > Limacodidae > Apoda > Apoda limacodes. The sequence continues at coordinate 50,465,336 of OX291540.1, forward strand.
AAATAATCTATGAACAAGGTTAAGTTAAAACCCTAGATGACAGCTGGCCTACTAAGATGAATTAGAAATAAGGATGCTAGGTACGCAAAATAAAACATGGCAATAAAAATTGTATAACCTTGTAAGTGGTTATCGTAATTTTTGTAATAATATTATCAAGAAATAATAGAGAGAATACCAACGAAATCTACTTATAGATAAAAAAAAAATAAAAAAAATCACGAACCTAAATAAAAATAATGCAATACACATGAGTTATTACCCATTTCCTCCAATAAAATAAGAGCGGTAAAAAAAGTAAACATTTTTTTTGTAAACAGTGGATCGGAACTTACTAATAGAACTAAATTGCACACAAATCTGTGACTGTTAAAATTTCTACAGTAATTTTTTAAAGCCGTAAATCGTTTTCTTTTCGAGAAACAGACTGGGAAGAAATTAAATTGATCATTGATAATATTAAGTTAGTTCGGGATGGGATGGTATTTTAGCGCAACCGCTAAAAACTCGCTGTTTCCTCCATTAACGTACATTTATAGATCAATGCATGGCAAAATCCATTTTTAAGACGGGGAAAAAGAGACAGTATAAACAATTATCGTCCTATTTCTATTTTGCTGGCCTTGTCAAAAATATTTGAAAAGATAATAAACAATACACTAGAATTCACTAGAATTATTTGGAATCAAAGAACCTACTTGCTAATATCCAATTCGGTTTTCGAAAAAGCAGCTTGACAAATAATGCAATCCCCGAATTCACGGATTTCATAATTCAGAAATTGGATAGTAAAGAAAGTGTCTGACCGAGTTTTAGATCTCATGAACGCATTTGATACTGTCTCGCTTCCCTTGCGATAAAGAAGTTAGAAATCTTGGGAATCAGGGAAACTCGGCTAGATTTCCTGTGAACTATCAGCAGATCATAACTGTCAATATCCTGAAATTACGAGATCATAATTTCGGTGTCACTATTATAAATTAAATATTTATTATAATAAATTAACTTTCAAAGTGAATATAAAGTATATGTTATACTTCATAGCACATGTAGGATATGCAAACTTTCCTACGTTTTCAAACAACTCAGACACGTAGCAGATGTAATAACTATAATAAACGTGTATAACGCCCTATGCCAATCAATTATAAACTATGGTATAGTCGAAAGGTGCGGCCAAAACGCATTTAATAACCTTTGAGCTGGCACAAAGACTCATCTTAAAGATAATGATGTCAAACTCACGTTTGTTCCCAACAAATCAAATGTACACTGAAACAAATACTTTAACAGTACGTCAGCTGTTCGTACTGAACACAGTAATGAGAAAACACTCTCAACTAGTATATGATATTAACCATCCAAGTCTTAAAAAGAGAATCACCTCTAAAATTTGTAAGTTTCAAGCAATAAATACTTCATTTAGTCAAAAATCTTTTTCTTCTTAGGAAATAAACTATTTAATCTGCCAAATAAAAAATTTCATTTATTTCCTAAAACGACCAGAGAATGCAAAAAACATATCGTAAACATCGTAAGTTGGTTACTCATATTAAATTAAACAGATTCTGAAAGTCTATATTTTATCTAGACTAACTAACTAAAAGTTTTTTCACACATCACATAAACACACATTCTCACCAACACAATCTCTCTCTCTTTCTCTCTTTCACACACACACAGGAACTCATATTTTGTTTGTTTTAAATAAATTTATTATGAATTTTTATATAACTTTTAGCTATTTTCTGAGAGTTGTTACTGTTATTTTCTAGCTATTTTCTGGTTACCTAAGAAACAGGGAAACGTAGTTTAGGAAACCAGTTTCCCACAACATTATTATGCACTTAATATGTTATGGGAGAAATAAAATTTTTGGTCGTTTGACAAAGAAAATTACGCCAATGTTTTTTCATGGACTTTAATATTACATTCAAAAATCCGTGTTGATCCTTATTGGTCTCCATTTCTTCAGGTCTAATGTATTAATATCCTTGGGTATGCAAATAATAATCCGGTTGTAAACCATTCTTCTAAATCAGTACCTACCTAAAAATTATTCTATTGTATAACACTGCTATATATTTGTGAGTTTTTGTCAATGCCGTCAATAGAGCGCACTTTATCACGAGAATTCCGATAACTACGGACTAAAAAGTGTAGTGCTCAGCCATGGTGTCTTGTTGTTTAGCTAGTTCTATTGAAGTTGCCATCTTATGGAGTGCCCGAGGGTTTGTGCAAATGGGTGGCTAGCTTTTTGTCCGGCAGAAGCATACGAGCCGTAGTTGACGGTAGTTGCTTTGATAGCATGGACATTAATGCTGGTGTCACGCAAGGCTCTGTGCTGTCTCCTACGCTGTTTCTACTGCACATCAATGATATGTTGGACATCAACAACATACATTGCTATGCAGATGACAGTACTGGAGACGCTTATTACACGGGCCGTGCAAGCATCCCACGTTCCGTTGTGGAGGAAAAGCGTGAAGAACTTGTGTCTCAAATCGAGATCGATCTGTCCAAGGTCTCTGACTGGGGGCGGGAAAACTTGGTCCGATTCAACCGATCAAAGACACAAGTCTGCGCGTTCACCGCTAAGAAAACCCCATTCACTGTAGTCCCACAATTCCAGAACACTCCCCTCTCCATCTCCAAGAGCATTGGGATCCTTGGCGTTGACATCTCCAGCGATGTTCAGTTCCGAGATCATTTGCTAGACAAGGTAAAGCTGGCGTCCGAAAAACTTGGTGTACTCAACAGAGCGAAGCAGTACTTCACGTCAAGTCAAAGGTTGCTACTTTACAAGTCGCAAGTCCGGCCCCATATGGAGTACTGCTGCCATCTCTGGGTGGGTGCACCCGGATACCAGCTTGGCCCTTTTGACTCGGTTTAACGACGGGCTGTGAGAATTGTCGACGATCCCAAACTCACTTGCAGTATCGAGCCCTTAAGTCTGAGGAGAGTCTTTCCTCCCTGTGTGTGTTCTACCGCTTGTACAATGGATTGTGTTCTGAGGAATTGTTCGAAATGATGCCCACGGCTACTTTCTACCATCGCACCGCTCGCCATCGACAGGGAATTCATTCTCACACTTTGGAACCGAAATGGTCGCGTACAGTGCGGTTTCAGAGAAACTTCCTCCCGCAAACGCTTGGGTTGTGGAATGAAGAAATGCAAGGTTTTCTCTAAGGACTACAGTATGGGGTTCTTCAAAAAAGAAGTTATTAGATTTCTGAAGGGTCGGCAACGCGCGAGTGATGCCCCTGGTGTTGCAAGCGTCCATTGGCTACAGTGACCGCTTACCATCAGGCGGACCGTAGGCTTGTTTGCCACCTTAGTGGTATAAAAAAAAAAAAAAAAAAAGGTTTTACGTTACAGGAAGTAATTACCCAGACAATTCACGTTTAACACGTAAATACGAAGTTCCCACGTATTTTTCATAAACCATATTTTGTCGAATTTCTGTTAAAAATTGGCTCAAAAAACAGTTTTTACGTAATTATATTGCTTTACTTTGTAAAACGTGGAATTTTATATAGTAAGGTTCTAAGATTGATATTTAAAGTAAAATAGTAAAATGTTTTGGTTGTGATAGGGCTTGACTGAAAGATTACGTCATAAGTATATCGATACTAACGATAAATCAATCTACATCCAGAGTTGCAATAACAACTAATTAATTTCAAAAATGTTTTTTATAAATATTACTGGAGTAAACGTGGCAAAAACGGAACTCTTATAAATTATTCATGTCCGTCCGTCCGCATGTCAGAGCCTTATAATTTCACCGTCTTTGTATCGATTCTAATAAATATCAGAAAGGTGACTAACTTAAACATAAAAACCGGCCAAGTGTGTGTCGGTTCACGCAGTAAGAGTTTTCAACCGTGGTAACTGAAATTTAAATAAAAATATTTTGGTAAACGAAAAAAAAATATATTCATCTCCACGTTACGTGTGTTACATGTTACCTTTCCTTGGTGACTACGGAACCCTAAATTTAGAGATTTTTTTAAGGGTATATCTCATATATATTAAACTGATGGATGAGTTTTTTTTACCTTTAATGATGAATTATAAAATCTTTAGCTATGGCTGCAAAAGTGCAATTCAGGTTATTTAAAAACTTTACCCATAAGATGTATATTTTGCAAGTTGACTTTGAAGTTGAAGTTGACCAAGCTGACATTGTTTATCTGTTATATTTTAATGGCGTTTTGTTGACCGTCATAATGCGTTTAATGTCAATAATCCAACCAAGAGAATGAGCCAAGACTTGCAGAGTGTGTCACACAAAATTTATGTAACTTGGCTGGATTATGAAATTAAACGCATTGAAGCAGTGAACACAACGCACCTTTTATATCTATGGCATAGCATTCATTTTGTTTTTGAAGTGAAAACTTCTTAGGGCGCGTTCGTTCTGGAATTAAGATTTCCCACGAATTATACTTTTCACACTTTTGATAACGCAAGTTTTGCCACCGACATCTACCGTTCGTTTAGCTTTGAAACGTTACTAATAAAATATTTGCTTACAAAACTTGCGAAACGAACGCTTGACGTACACACACTACGATAAAACACACACACACTACCATAAACAATGAATATGTATAGGAAGTTTGACAGATTAACACAAATTATACTAAAATTTTGATATTTTTGATACCAATGCTAAACGAACGGATGACAGGTGGCAAAAGTAATGAAAATAATGCTTCTGCATCCCAAAACGAACGCGCCCTTAAGCGGCGTTGTGCACTTTTCTTGGTAAGGGTAAAAAATGTTAATCTCGCGTCAGGTCACGTGTCCTGATCGAAAATTAATAGAAAATTCGTAAGACGGAACTTGCGTCAGATTTATTTACATTAGGTTAGTTTTTGTGATGGGTAGAGAATGATAAACTCGCGTTAGACTGATCGTCTGAAGGAAACCATAATGCCACGCCAAAAAAATTTGCAAGACGGAAACCATAAAGCCACGCAATATTTTTAATATATAAGTTGGATATGGGATTTTAACTCTATGACAGATTGTGAGGTCAAATATACTACGTCAAAAAAGTAAATAAACAAACATTATTATTTATAATAATGAAAGTGCGGATTACGGAGAAAATAAATAAACAATCTTTATTTATTGTGTTAGGTTGTGTCAAAGAAAATAGTCGAAAGTTAGAGGAGTTAGAGACGTATGATAGGATAGAGAGCCAGTTCTGTAAAAGTTGTGGCATAGTAATATATTATGTTTAATTGGTTTAATATAGCCTATTACATTATTGAGAAATATAGGTAGGATATTGCTCAAAAATATACAATGGGTCAAGACATGTCTTGTGACATATTTGAGTGCTAAGCGCGAAATGTGTCAAGGACATTCGCTCTGTACAATTAATTATGACGTATGAGTTGTCTTGTAACATATTTGAATGTTAAGCGCGAATCATGTGTGAAGGCAACGTTTTTTTTTTTTTTTACTTTTTTACTTCTACTACTAGACAATCAAGTTTCTAAAAGCATAAATCTTTGATATTTCAGGGAAAGACTTTATTTTTTCACATAGGTATTTGAATTTTAAGAGGCATAATTTATTCCTAAAATGCAACGTTATTTTCACAATTCCTGCTGTCTTCATACTATATCGTGGCGTTTGACACTTTCAGCTGTAGGTAAATCAAGAACCAATGCTGCTATTACTATGAATTATACCTCATTTTATTCTTTAATAAATAATATAAATAAACGTATCAAGATTCACATGAACTTACATCATTTTGCCACAATCACAAAAATTTCACATCATAGCGGCCTACAAAAAGCTCTGTTTAAACTTGACTATACAGTATAATGGTATTGTTACACTTTAGAAAGCGAACGTCCTAATTAGAAAATCGCCATCGAGGGGCCTTCCCGGCCGGCAGCCGAATTGCATCTACTATGCACAGTTGCAAAATAGGTATTCAATAGCCGATCTCCAAAACCTGTACACAATCAATGGGCAGCTAAGCATGCCAGGCATTACCATAGTAGCTTGGCGTACACGGCCTGGTGCAACTTAGTGTCATAGAAGCCAGGAGTTCAGCGATGCCTTAGTGAACTGTCACCGACTATTAAGTATGTTCGTTGTGGCGGCGAACACCCAGCTTTGTATTTCCACTGTAACAAGCGCATATGGCAAACGATACTTCCATGCCATGACATTCAACAAGCTGCCAATGAGTCAGCAAATCGGTTTACCTTACGACAACTTTTAGTTTTATACGTTAAATTAAATAAAATAATTTTAGTGGTGTAAGTTATTTATTTTTTGTGTTACTATTTGGTTTTTAAGATTTATTTTGTTAAGCTTATTAAGTTAGTTATATATTCACGAGTAACCTTTTTGTTTTTTCAGGATAGTTTTTGTGTTGTTTACTGCAACTCATAGGTTCAGGCCAGCGTATGGATAACCAAATGTAAATTGCTAAAATTCAGCGTATTTTAAAGCGTTTAATTAATATTATTATTTCTTTAAATAGTTCCAGCTTTGCGCTTTCCTACCACACTAAGCAATTTCCGTGTTCATGGAAGACTGCGCGAATGTGCAACCGGTGCCCATTAAAAACGATAGATCAGATCCATCGAATTACAAGCGTATCGCTATTTCCTCTCTCCTCTCCATGGCGTATGATCAACACACAGCTTCTAAGATACCTAGGCGAACACGACCTGGTCAGTGACCGTCAATATGGCTTTCGCCACGGTCGCTCTACTGGTGACCTTCTATCTCACACACCGATGGGCACTAGCCATTGAGAATCAGGGGAGGCATTGGCATGTAGCCTGGACATAGCGAAGGCGTTCGCTCGGGTCTGGCACCGGGATCTTCTATCGAAGTTGCCATCTTACAGAGTGCCTGAGGGTTTGTGCAAATGGGTGGCTAGCTTTTTGTCCGGCAGACGCATACGAACGTAGTTGATGGTAGTTGCTTTGATAGCATGGACATTAATGCGGGTGTCCTGCAAGGCTTTGTGCTGTCTCCTACGCTGTTTCTACTATATATCAATGACATGTTGGACATCAACAACATGCATTGCTATGCAGATGACAGTACTGGAGACGCTTATTACACAGGTCGTGCAAACATCCCTCTTTTCGTTATTAAAACCGCGAAGAACTTGTGTCTCAAATTGAGACCACACTGTCCAAGGTCTCTGACTGGGGCAGGTAAACTTGGTCGGATTCAACCCTACAAAGACACTAGTCTGCGCGTTCACCACTAAGAAAACCTCATTCACTGTAGTCCCACAATTCCAGAACATTCCTCCTTCATCTCCAAGAGCATTGGGATCCTTGGTGTTGACATCTCCAGCGATGTTCAGATCGGAGATCATTTGCAAGACAAGGTGAAGCTGTCCGAAAAGTGTGCACCTGATGCACTGTTCTATCACCTCACCAAAACCGTTGTCCCCGTGGACGAGATGTTCAATATAATATAAAACTCCGACTCCGATCACAGAAGTCCGTAGATAGGTATTCTGCGTTCCGAATCGCACGCCGCGCAACCGTGTGTTTGCGTCTAACGTCGATCGCGCTTCCATGTAACCTGGATTTACACACCTGGCAGCAAGCCGTCGCCCGGCTAGTCCAATGAAGTGAAACGGCGATACCGTTTACCGAACAAGGATCATGGTTACTACTACACGGTGTATAGCCGGAACGAGGTATAAAATAAACACAACAAAATGTCAAAGAGCAGCATGTATTCTCTTTTTTACTGATTAAATTAAAACATTTATGTAAGTACTATATAAAAAAAAAAAATCCTGAGAACATCTACATTTTTAATAAATCTAAAAAAAATGGAATCTTATATTGATGGCAAAGCATACACCAAAATCTCATTAGGTACCTACTTATAACATGTTTTGTAATTAGGTACCTACTTATAACATGTTTTGTAATTAGGTACCTACTTATAACATGTTTTGCAGTTATATTTAAGTGGTTTAAATTAAAAAGAACCTTTTTTTACAGGCAATAATAAATATAAGATAAAACTGGATACCTAGCCTTAAGGACCTGCATTCATGCCTTCGCGAAGTGGATTCTAACCTAATATCAAACTTCCTATAAATATTTTGTAACATGCGTAAATCAACTTAGCTAAACAAAACAACAACCTATTTTAATTGGCTTTATTTGTATTTTTATTATGAATATAATTAAGCTAAAAGGTTTGGGTATATGAACAAAAAGTTTCATCCTTAGATAAATCTAAAAGCCCTTCTGCCGTTTTCAAAATTGTTAAAAACTATAAAGATATTGATATCTCGACTATAATCGATCAAATTAAAAAGTGAAAACATAACATCAACATTAATGTAATAAAAGTTTGGATATAAGAAAAAGGTTTCTAAACTTAAACATTTGCATCTAACTTATTGTTAAAGTTTTATACCTAAACTTTGTTCTCACTTGTCTTATTTACAAAATACATTTAGGCTAGAAATATAAGAAATGCGAAATACACAATTTATAAAAAAAAAGCGCTATTTTAGAAGAAGAATAAAAAATAAGAGTAAGGCATTTAATTATCAGAGATGATTTTTTTAAAAGCACAAACCTTTCGTACCTAAATCTACTAACTTACACTAACTTACAGCCATTAATAAACTTTAATGAAAAAAATTTAAATTAAAAAAGTGCACCTCTGCAGTAAAATTACTAATAAAATTAACATGCAAAATCCAAAGACAAAAAAAAAGTAAAATTGACATAAAACTTGATTTTACTTCATTAAAAAAAGAGAAAAGTTCTAAAACATGAAATGAAAAAAATATCACTTCCTATATATAAACAAAATGTAATAAGCATTGTTTATTCACTTGACCGCTAATAGTCAAAAACCATGACTACCATAAATTAAAAATTGCACCTCTTCAGTAAAATTACTAATAAAATTAACATGCAAAATCCAAAGACAAAAAAAAAGTAAAATTGACATAAAACTTGATTTTACTTCATTAAAAAAAGAGAAAAGTTCTAAAACATGAAAGGAAAAAAATATCACTTCCTATATACAAACAAAATGTAATAAGCATTGTTTATTCACTTGACCGCTAATAGTCAAAAACCATGACTACCATAAATTAAAAATTGCACCTCTTCAGTAAAATTACTAATAAAATTAACATGCAAAATCCAAAGACAAAAAAAAAGTAAAATTGACATAAAACTTGATTTTACTTCATTAAAAAAAGAGAAAAGTTCTAAAACATGAAAGGAAAAAAATATCACTTCCTATATACAAACAAAATGTAATAAGCATTGTTTATTCACTTGACCGCAAATAGTCAAAAACCATGACTACCATAAATTAAAAATTGCACCTCTTCAGTAAAATTACTAATAAAATTAACATGCAAAATCCACAGAAAAAAAAAAGGTAAAATTGACATAAAACTTGATTTTCGATCATTAAAAAAAAACAAAAGTTCAAAATATAAAAGGAAAAAAAATATCACTGTTTATTCACTTGGCCCCTAATGCATGACATATAAAAATGTAAGGACTATGATTTTATTATGAATGATTTAATGTTTAGGGATGATATGAGCTTTATAATAAGATAACTAGGTCTTAATGAGCGCCATACAATTACTCGAAATCCCTTCGAGATCATCCAACTAGTAATCGTTATCTGAAAGCAATAAAAATCATTATTGTGAATATAGGAAAAGACGTTTTAATTTGGAATTGAAATTAATCTATACTAATATTATAAATGCGAAAGTAACTATCTGTCTGTCTATAGGTCTGTTACTTCTTCACGCTTAAACCGCTGCACCGATTAAGATGAAATTTGGGATGGAGATAGTTTGAGTCCCGAGAAAGGACAATAGCTACTTGAGAACGTCAAGTGTAAGTCGGTTTTTTTTTTTCTATAATTGAGGAGTTGCCGTTAAATTGTTACACCAATAATAATTTAGGGCGGGTGGAACCTGGGGTAAAAGCTAGTAAATTTGCTTTAATTATTACATAGGTTACATTTTACCTAGTTAAATTTAAAAGTTCCCTAAGGAATAACTATAACCGAATCCCCATATTTCTATAGCAAACTTTACGATTGATACTTACCGATTTGGAACATAGCCCCTTAAAGCAGGCCCAGTGTGGATTTTGGAATTACATGACAAAATTAAAGACCGCCAGTTTAACGTGCCCTCCGGAGGAGCTTAGCAAAATGTGGCAATAGCGCTCACCCATCCAATAACTGACAAAGCCCGACGTTGCTTAAATTCGCATATCGTTTCCAATAGACGAATGCGACTAGGCAATCATCTTCTGAGATTAACAACTTACCTGAACCATCTAAAAAGTTATAATATTCGTCGTCATCGGAGTCGTCATTGCACAATCGTTGCTCGAAGTCTGTCTTCAACTTTGAAAGGTCGTCTTTGCGGTTCACTGTCAATAGTCGATGACTAGGATATTCCTAAAATGTTATTCAATATTAAATTTCAAACGTTTGTCTAATGACTACCGAGTTTTGGAAAAGTATTATAGAATGATCTATGATCTCTACGCGTACATTCTATCGTTCTGTTGACCAAAATTGTATGCGCTGTATACTGAATAAGGCGTCACATTCGGTATTTTGGATGCACATGTTCGGGAGTGGCAAAATAGTGAATGGCCATATTGTTTGTTTACATTTGGTAAACAGAACAATTTAAATGCCTATGGGATGTCATAGCTCTCAATGCCATCAACAAAACGCAGCTATATATAAATCAAAAAGAAACAAGCTAACATATAAACGTGAGCCCCAACCGCTGGGTCTACAAAGTTAAAATGTGAGTTCCTGATACAGACAGCGCTCCACTAAATAATGATTTCGCATACATCATATTCTCTTAACAGGGAAATCAGCCATTTTTAGAGTTCCGTACCCAAAGTGTCTGTCTGTACGACCTTCTATGGGCTCTATCTTTTTAGACCAAAGTAAGCCCAAAATTTTTACAGCTAACAATATCTGGATGATTGGATGGATGTCGCCAACGACTAAACGGATCGTTATCAAAATCTTTATACATACGAGTATTCGTTATTACCCAGATTAACATATACGCTACTTTTCATCCCGAAAAATTCAAATGTTCACGCGGGAATAACTATAACCGAACTTAACTATAACTATAACTTTATAGCTAACTTTATAAGTATAATTATACCTGGAGCGCTAGCTGAGCTGGTATTTAAGACGGCGTTTAGCCTTAAGCCTAAATATATATATTTCTTTAATAGTTTTTACTCACCTGGTCCATGACGGCAGTGCCGGCGAGCCACAGCATAAGCGGCCGAGGCTGTGACTCTAGGGCTTTTACTGCGTAGCAAACCAACTCTTCCGTCACGTTTTTGCAACCACATACATCTATTTCCTAAAAATAAGAAAGTATATAGTATGTTTCCAAGTGAGGCAAGTAGGTGGTGGTCTAGAGTTAATTTCCGATAGGGGTAACCAATATTGTTACGAACGAAGGGCTGATAGTAAGTGTTGCGAGGCCCCGTGACGTCAGCACAGACATCCGAGAACAAGCAAGAAAGCATAAGCATGTTTCGCTCACGTACTCAGTCGTTACCTTCAGATAATAACAGGCGACGACGCAGCTAGTAAAAGGCTGAGAGTAGCGTAGAAGAAAGTGACACCAACCCTGCCAGATATATCATGAGTATGTCTTGCTCACGTTATCAATCGTTACCTTCAAATTATGACAAGCGGCGACGCAGGTAGCGAAGGGTTGAGTGGTGAGAGTCGTGTTGCCCCGTGACGTTAGCACAATAAGTTGAGAACACCGCGCTGCGGCCGCCACGCCTGCATCCGTCAACCCCGTCAGATAAGACATGTCCAGATTCCGCAGTTGAGAACAACCGGTACACACGGCCGATATACCATCATCACTTACACCTAAAAGTAAACTAACATTACAATTGAGAAAAAAAAAAACCCGAATGCGTACAGAGCGGACTAAAGGATAGAATTACTTTTTGTATACCACTAAGGTACAAACAAGCTACCGGTTCGCCTGATGGCTCTTGGCAAAATTCGTATATGAATGATGCTTTATCACCAAAATAATAGTAGGTATACATTTAGGTCTTTTCGTCATCATTATATAATATTGGTGTTTTAGGGTGCCTATATTATACCTCCATTACCAGTTTCTAAATAACTATAATTAGTAAGTCAAGACTGAGTAGAAAGATTATTCTTAAGTACTGTAAATAATTATATAGAGTTACCTTGATGCGGAAACGTCTTATGGGAATTACATTTAGATATATTTAGATATTGCAGCTTCCGACATGACTGGGCCACTTGTTTCAATACAGCATCCGAGACATAAATGTTCCTATTTAAATCTAAGCGCCTTAAATCTCTAAGGTTGGCTATAGATTTAGAACATTCTGTGATCTCTTGAGATGTGACACACATTTCAACAAAAGAAAATTGACTGAGCGAAAGTTCTTCTAATAGTAGTAATTTACTCAATATTAATGGTACTATTTTCCATAATGACTGGGAGCAAACATCCAATGTTAGTGAAGTCAAGTTAGGTAATGTATCCATGGCTGCACAAAGTACGGTCCCTTGTAAATTGTAGCACTCGTGGAAAGCAAGGGCTTTAAGTTTTGGGGGAATGGCTCCGATTAAGAACCGCCCTGTGACTTCATCATTGTAGTCTATAATTAGGTGTTCTACACATGAATCACTTTTGACTAGATCGGCAAGACTGGAATCAGTTAGCTGAAATGAAATAAATTAATTTTAATAAACAAATATATACAAAAACATAATAATTAACATAACATTAATGATATTTATATGTATATTGCATAATCATCAGCTTGTTAGCGTCCAATGTTTGATACAGGCCTTTCTAAAGCACGCACTAACAAACTTAGTTGTTAGCTTAGTAACTCATTCATTAATTTCTAGTTATTTTCCTGCAATGTAGAACGAAAAGCTGGATGACTTTGATTTCTTATTGATTAATATTAACGGACAGGTAACACAGCGCCGTCTGGTCCCATACTAAGCCAGGCTTGTTATATAGATGTCAGACAACGGAGACACATACTTATATTTTTTTGTAAATAAATACGTAAATAATATTCGGTATATTATAGAAAATTTGTCATAAGTTACTTAAAAAAATATTTAATAAATCCAGGTAATGGTAAAGAAAAATTATTTTGAAAATGAGGTGTCTGCGGCAGACTGAAAAAAAATGTTTCTAAAATTGCTTCAGACGCACGAAACTTTGTATAATAAATATAATTAAATCTTTTAAAAGATTTAATTAAAATATTTTATCCATAGAAGTTAGTTTTTTAGTTTTTCAAAACTTTCTGAGTGACGTCGATTCACTACAGCCTACCTTTCAGAAATTATATTCATTATTTTAATACTACCAAAAAGTCAGGGCCCAGGGGTATCCATATTCGGTTTTCGCTCGGAAGGTAAAATTAGCAGGACAATTAGCGGCGAGTTTTTTTCTGTACTGACTATGCAGTTGGCTGTTGCAGCCATTACTGCTTCACCGGGCTTTTTGGGGCGAGACTCTGAAGGAGCCTCAGCCCATATAGCGCCCAACGCTCAAGGGCTCCCCGCGGGGGAAGCCTCAGCTTGGGTTGTCGCTCTCGGGGGCGTCCCTTCGACCGGCGTGAGTCTCGAACCCGAAGGTGAGTCACCGCCAGGAGGAGAGTTCCCCGTTACGCGGGTACGGTTGCGATTGAGTGGGGGCGAGAAGCGCCCCGGCACTCTTTGATACCTCGAGTATCCTTGTGGGCGCCGACAAACCCGGGGACGTCGGCGTCGTGTTTGGAGGGAGGCTCTATTCGGGGAGGTCCTAGAGACTAATCTCGCTATCCGGACAGCGAGATCGTCATCTGGGGCCGTTAGTACGTGACGAGGCCGCCTAACTATAGTTTTACGACCGTGCCGAGGTCGATCGGGGGGATGATAAGGTGTGGATTGCACAATTAATCGATTCGGGTGATTTTGCGTACGCTCGAAAAAGCGGACTGCCAAGTCTTTGCAATATTGGGGAATCGTGGGGAGTTCGAAGTCTCTGTGTAGGTCATTGCGGACGTACCAAGAGGCTCCAGAGGCCGCTCTGAGAGTTTTGGAGGGTCTGAAGTTTGTGGAGATTGCGCTTGGATAACGCAAAGACTACGCTAAGCTAGTATGGGGTGGATGCAAGTTGTGTAAAGATTTAGCTTATTTCTAAGCGACATCTTACTGTACTTGCCTATCATGGGATAAAGACGACCGAGGACAAAAGCGGCTCGGTCTCTGACTATTTTGGTGTGAGCGTGGAAGTTCAAACGACTATCCATGGTCACACCGAGATATTTGGTCTTATTTTGCCAGGGAATGGCACGACCGAAGAGAGAGAGGGGAGGTGGCTGCGGCCTACGGTAAAGAGGACGGCAGAGCTTTTGTCGGGATTCACCTCGATTCTCCATTTCCGAAACCATTCGCCTAGGGCGGTGATAGCGGGTTGGAGTCTCTTAGTGATTCGACTCACTTGCCTATCGGTGGTATAGACAGCGGTATCATCCGCAACGAGGACTAGTTGGGTACCTATCGTTTTAGGGATGTCGTTGGTGTACAGAAGGTACAAGATGGGGGCGAGCACGGACCCTTGCGGGACTCCTGCTTCTATGGGACGGGGGGAAGAGAGAGTGCCTTCATCTTTGTAGCGAAAGCTACGATTCGACAAATAGTCTCGTATGATGAGCACGAGACGATCTGGCAACTAAAAGTTGTACAGTTTAAAAATTTGTCGAAAGCTTTCGCTACATCGAAGAAGACAGCGCCCGTGTGGCGGGCCTTACCTAATACTAGTTGGAAGCCAGTGAGAATATGTTCCGTTATGCGGAGGACTTGATGGACGCATGAGTGTTTGGCACGGAAGCCGAACTGCTCGTCTATTTAAATGCCTCTGGAGACTATAGCGTTCTGAAGGCGAGCGAGGAGGAGGCGTTCATAGAGTTTACCAAGGGCCTTTAGTAAACTTATAGGGCGATAGGAGGACGGCTCGGTACCAGCTTTGCCTGGCTTATGGATGCCTATAACAATTGCATCTTTCCATTGAGAAGGAAAGATGCAATGTTCGATAGCAGCGTTAAAGATCGCTACTAGGAGGCAGAGAAGGGGAAGAGTGAGGCGCTTTAGGATATCGTTAGAGATACCGTCCGCACCGGGGGCTTTACGGGGGCGTAGGTCTTTGACGACCTATATGACTGCGTCGACAGTGACAGGGGGCAGGGGGTCTTTTAGAGGCAGAGAAGTTCTGCGCTCCACTTCGCCGTCTACCTCGTGCTCGTGTTCGGCATCGAACGGCTGTGTGCTTAAGGCACATTGGGCTTGGAGGCTAGACGCTAGGCAATCCACTTTTTCGTCGTCATTGAACGCGGAAACGTTGTTGGGACGAGTTAACGGAGGGAGAGAGTTGGCGGTGTCTGATTTTAGAGCTCTGGCTAAGTGCCAATGAGCTTGGTGAGAAGGAGAAATGTTCTCCATCAGATCACCGAAACGTTGGGCGCTGAGCTCAGCTACAGCGGTTGTTACACGGCGGTGTAAGTCGTTGAAGCGAGCTTTATTATCGATAGTGGGAGCGCGATCGCGTGCGCGGCGGGCCGCGTTACGCTCAGTCATTAGCGACCTGATGTGCTGAGGCAGGATTAGGTGGTGATAATCACCAACCGGCACATGTCTTGAGCACTTGCCAACGGTGGCGGTCAGGTGGCTAGTGAGTGAGTCGATAGCTACGTTTAGGTCGGTCGCGGATGAGATTACGTTGGGAACGCGGTCTAGATGTGGTGAGCAATTGCCCAAATTTATCCCAGTCCGTCACGATTCTAGTGTCGGGAGGAGAGTAGCGGCGAGGGCAAAACGTACATTTATTATGTCTACGCATCTGTCAGAAAACGTGTTCGGACGTGCACGACTTTATTTCGGCGCACGCAGCTTCACTAACCAATGGCGCGTTCTCGTTGGTTTTTGCTCTTCGGGCGCGAAAATTTGAAAGGATTGATTCTATGCAAACGGTCAAAATCATCATTAAAGTGAAGGTTTTTCGGAGAATTGCGGGCCCTTCTTAAAACTGCGGGCCCGTTCAGTAACGAAATACAAGCGTTTTTATTTAGAAATGTACCTACTTGCGATGTAAAGTTACTGTTTTTGTTTTTTTTATTTTTATACATTATTGTGCGATAAATATACTTGGATGACAGGCAGTTGCAAACTAAATTAAATGTTTTCAAAGCCACTTCTATCATACTTGAAAGTCACTGTTATCATCAAATTATCAGTGCTTTTTTTTATGGTGAAAGTGGGGCCTTATCTTATCTTATCTTATCTTCTATCTATATTACCATTTCATAATGGCACTTGCATCATGTTTTTTTTTACCGGCTTACCTTTATCATTATTACAACCCTCGCCACTGATAAAGATATATTATGTATTCTTGTAATAAACAAATAATAATAAATATGGTATTTGTAGACAAAAAAAAATCTATCCAATAAAGCAAAAGTATCACCTTATAGCATGATAAAAAACTCAGGTGTTTTAATTGTTTACATTCATATAGTGGGTTCCATGTTTCAATAGACACGTCTTTAATCTGAAAAAAAAAAATATCCAAGAATACTAAATAAAATTACTAGAACTATAACAATGCATATTTGTTGTTCCAGTAAAAATATTAAGGAGCTACTTCACAACCAAATATCTATTTTCTAAGCCACATCCTAATTAACCAGCCTCATGCGTTAAAACGGATCATGTTTGAACAATCACAAGGCCCCATTCCATTTCGATGTAGCCCCTAAAAGAAATTTAAAGAAATTATTTATTCATTTACACTATGTACTTGACTCTAGCAGAGCACTTGTGCATTTTTCGGTACTTCGTATCTCTACTTCCATACATATTGAATGAATTGCTGATGTATCAAAATAATTATTGTTTAAACGCTTATCACCTTAAGTTCCTCTAAATTAGGACAGTACTTTCCAATAATATGTACAGCGCGGTCATCGAGTGGCGACCACATGTGATCTAAGTGTAACCGCTGCAACGAATCTCCCAGCCTTCGCAGTACTCTCCGTAATATTCTAGTGGTAAACAGACTAGGGTCTTTCCACCATGATGTTTTGAATGTATGATAACCTGTAATAGATTTCTTTTTTAATAACACAATTTCCTGCGAATGGCAGGTTGCTCAAAATTGGCCCAACGGCCTATGGTGGAAACGTCTTCTTGAGTTAAAAAATTGAATGGACAGGGGTAGTGGTGGAGGACTGTGTGTGGTGGCGTTTGTCCAATTAGTGGACTGCTACAGGCTGATTGATATGGTTCAAGCAAGTTGTAAAGTAAAGCCTATAAGTAAAGACTTATTTTTAACTCCACATCAAAAATCTTATCACTCGTCAATTTATTTACATCATTTAATTATTTTTTACTATTGCACAGAAACCTAATCTTTATCAAAGCTAGTGCTAAAAATAATCCCAAAATATTCATCAATACTTTATCATTTGTTTTCTTCTAATGCGCGACAATCTCGTGGGTATCTTCTCTTACACCCTTCTGGGTGTTGAGGTGCGGGTGTCGGGGGAGGGGAATTTACCTCCCACCATGACCCGGGCAGAAGCTCAGGGGTGCTGAACACCCCCGGTGAAATATTAGAAAGGAGGCCTACTTTTCAGGCCCCCTTGTGGGTAATAATTTTGTCGCCATAAGCGATACAGAAAGTAGAAAGTAAAATACGAGAGTAGGCGCCAGAAATGAAAAACAAAAGTAGAAGCAAAATAAAACAAAATAAAAACAAAAGTAAGAACAAAGCAAATGAAAAGAGCGAAATTAAAATAAAATAAAAACAAAGCGAAATAAAAACGAGAATAAGAACAAAATAAAAACAAAATAAAATCAAAATAAAAGCAAAATAAAAACAAAATAAAACGAAAAATAAGCAGAAATAAAAGCGAGTGTAAACGTTAAAAGCGGATTGAGGTAAGAGAAAGAAGGTGAGTAGGTAGGAGGGTGAATAAGTAAACTTATTCACCCACAGGAATAAGCTCTCGGGGGAGAGCCCTGCCTTCCGGCGGACGGGCGTGTAAGGGCGCTATGCCCCTTAAGTGTACGTGGTGGCTGTTGTCAGCGCGGGTGAATAAACGTTTCGACAAACCAGATATGAACTCTGCGAGTGGCTCGGTTTTGGTGTCTCTAGCGATGGTGGAGTTGCGGACGTAGCGTCCCGCGCCGGTGATATATCTCAGCGACTTATTTTGGACAGCCTGGAGCTTACGTTTGCTGGTAGAAGATAGAAGACCGTACCAAGCAGGGGCTGCATAGGTCAGTCTCGACCGTATGTAGAACTTGTACAGGCGAATTTTGGTTCTGAGTGGCAAGTCAGAGGAAAGTACCGGTCTAAGGCACGCCCGTGACGCGACCGCGCCTGCTGACACATGGTCTAGCATTTTGCGCATGCGCAAGGGGCGGTCTATAATACAACCTAGGTACTTTACGCTGGGTTGCCACTCAATGACTTGACCTCGAAACACAAGTTTCGGTGGGAGAAACTTTTGCAGGCCGGTCAGTATTGCTGCTGTCTTGCTGGCATTAACGGCTATTCTCCACTTGTCCAGCCAGCCAGGCAAAGTGTCCAATAGTCGCTGCATTTTTTTGGCTGCTAAGCTAGCTTTGCGGGAGGAGGACATATAGGCACTGTCGTCCGCGTAAAGGGCTAGGATGACGTCTTCAACACCTTCAGCTAGACCGGAGTCACTGAGAGTGGGGATGTCGTTGGTGAATAACGCATAGAGCAGTGGCGATAGGCAGCTGCCTTGAGGTACCCTGCTCTAATGGGTTTACATGCTGACTGTTTGTTCTCGACCGAGACATAGAAGCTTCGTTTGTCCAGAAACGAGGCTATTACTCGCCCGAGCATCGGTGGGATGTCCGTCTCTAACAGCTTGTGTAATAAGCCCTCGTGCCAAACTCGATCGAAAGCCTTCTCCATATCGAGAAAGACTCCGACTGTGCGCCTGCCCTTGTTTAGCTCGAAGGCCATGTGATGGAGCACTCGTACAAGCTGAAGAGTGGTACTGTGGCTGTCTCTGAAACCAAATTGTTCAGGCCTAAGCTGGATATGCGGGGATATCCTAAGTAATAGTAGGCGTTCGAACAACTTGGCTAAATTGGACAGCAGTGTAATCGGTCGGTAATGTTCTGGGCGATGACGATCTTTCCCTGGTTTCGGGAGAACAATGATTTTGCCAATCTTCCACGAAGATGGGAAATGTCCAGTGCGCAGTATCCCATTAAAGATACGGGTGAGTGCCACCAGACCCTTCCTAGGCAGCATGATGATCGCTGTGTTTGGAATCTCGTCGGGAACGGGTGATTTGCGCTTATTAAGCTTAGAGGCCTCCTTCCTAACCTCTTTAGGCGATATAAAATAATCACCTCTTAGTGGTGGGGCTGGGGCCGCGAGAAACTGCTCTACGCGTTCTATAACTCCTACTACTACTACTACGCGATGTCCAATACGTCCGGTGCGTGATTGTCCGTAGAGGGGTAGTGCGTTGGGGATCCTGGACCGATGACTAAATAGTTTTTGCTCTCAGCATCTGCTTTTAGTTCGCGGCCCGATTTGGATGAAATTCGTGAACCCCATTGTTGGTGTTTGGTGTTAAGGTCACCTAAAATAAGTGTGGGGGTGGCATCGCAAAAGATATTGTCAATGTCACTTGGATCGAAGGGGGTTGATGGTGGCTTATATGCGGCGAAGACTTTAAGCTCCGCATTGCCGACCTTTAGTTTTACACCTATAGACCGAATGTATGTAAAAAGGGGAAGGGGTAGTAATTCGTGAATAAGGTCACGTCTAATTAATACAGCCGTACCCCTGAAGGCCATATTAGCGGGAGAAATTTCGTCACGCCTATAGGTGAAGAAATTTGGAATGCGGAGCTCATTCTCACCTCGGAGTTTCGTTTCGCCCAGTAACACAATGTGAACATCGTGTTCCTGGACTAACGTTCTGAGGGCGGCTGTCTTGCCGATTATTATCTTTATAGTATTATCTTTGAAAGTTCATTGTAGAAGAATAACAGAGATTGTAAAAAGAGATACATTTATTGTTTCTAACAAGAGAGAGCGAGACCCATATATACTTATGCAAGAATTTCTAATTTAGGTGGTTTATAACAGGATGCACATTTATTTTTATTATGTTGTCACTTCTGAGGAATATTTAACTTTTTGCTTCTGCAAGACAATTGACGAGTTATCTAGTTATACATTTGACCCAGGTTTAGTTATTTAGCTAGTTATTTATTTAACCCTGAATCTTCCGCAAGTCAGCCTTAATATGTTAAAAGCCACTATCTTCTATACGCGGTGTAAACTGCTGTGTGAAAGAACTTCATAAAAACGACACAATTGCGTCGATGATTAAAGTTATTTAGTAGTATGTTGCCCGTAGGAGCTTTATTATATGAACGTTAGAGATGCGGTTAAAAGTTAAAAAAATAGCCGTTTATCGTTAATTATAAAAAAAATAACAATTTTATGGTACATTAAACGTTATTTTTATAACAATTCACCTTACGGCAATTTTAGTTTTATATGTACAATTAAATAAATAATTTTAGTGGTGGTCGTTACAAAGATGACTTACCTATGTTATTTACGTTTTGTGTTATTATTTGGTTTTTAAGTTTTATTTTGTTAAGTTTATTTGGTAAGTTATTTATTCAAAAGTATGTGTTAAATATATTTTTAAACGAAAAAAAAAAACAATTTTACAAACATTATAAATTATTTTTCCCTGACCTCAATTAAGAGCCCTATTTTTAACCAAATAAAGTTATTATATTATGTAACTTGCTTTTTAACGGTTATCTCGAACAATATTCCGTTCCGTTCCGTTCCAGCGTCTTACCAGCCAGCGTTCCACTGCAAGGACTCAAGGAACGGGTCACATAGGAAAAGAACTGTCGATGAGAGGGTTCTGTAGAGTGCTCAAAACTGCGGGTTGGAACAGCGCAAACTTTCAAAAAGGTGGTAATTGAAGAAACGGAGGGTCCTCAACCACTGGAAGGTATGCGGCGCTTCCAGTCCGCATTTGTGAGTGATTCTAGAAGTGTCCATCTCATGGCATTCCTATGTGTGCCTTTTACCTCTGCCCAAGACACCAGTAAGACGGAGTAGATAGGTAGTGGAGTGGGAAGGATAGATTCGACCGGTACCAGCACCTTTTAGCCAGCAGGATGATAAATATATACAAGTGTTAATATATACAAGAAGGGAAAAATGACTGCTTTGCCGTTTGTGGTCTGCGTGCTGGCCTATAGACTCTTCTGTGTTCTAATTCTTCTTTGATGGTATTCATTTGCACCAGCTTCTTCAGTTTATATCCGTGTAGCTTATAGTAGTTTTCAATTAGCATTACACCTCCGGGTTTTTTTGTTGCTTGACTGGCGTTCCAACTTATGCATTTTTTTGTCTTGTAATGGTATTCAGTTTACGTCGTTAATAAGGCATTTTCGATTAGTTTCTGTTATCGGTAGGTTAAGCATAAATGTAGATATTCAATGAATAAATGTTTTTCTGTAGCAGTGTTCTGTTCCAACACTTGTGTTTTATTTTCCCTTAGTGGCAGCTTTTATATTCAGTATCTGGTTCCCTGAGCTTCAGTTACTATTCATAGATATACCTACCATAGTACTCCTAGTTCGTGAATGGACATAGCCAATGCGCAAAAAAAAAGATTTCCTTCTTTTGTTTTCTTTAGTTCAACAGAGATCTGACAGTTGGGGTTTTTTTTTTAATTATTTATTTGCAGTTTGTAGATTCCATTTTTAGTTGGGTTGTCTCCGAAAAGTGTCTATAGCCGTAAATATTAAATTGACTCCACAAAAGTGTCGGAAGCTCGTAGAAGATTGTAGGTGGTTGCAGTAGTGGTAGATGGGCGGGATTGGCTTTTCTGTCCTCGGGATGAAGGGCTCGTAGGCGGTGACACGTCGCTGCTCGGATGGCTTGATTTAGCGTCCAGATTTTTTTATACAATTAGCATTGTTTAGTTTCAGTGTTCTGTTTCCATAGCTTTACTGGTGTGCCTAAGCAATACCTAAAATGGGATAGTAGTTTTATCTTTTGTAGCTGAATTCCATCGTTTGGGTTTTTTATTTTTAATTGACAGTTTTTCGTTTTTCTCATCCTGTTTCCATAATCTCAGTTACCTTTTTAGGCATACCTTATTTTTAAGTAAATTATAAATGGATGTTATCATTGTTTATTCGTTCTTGCAGAGGCCTTTCAACACTTACGTATCAGTTTTGGTATCCTTTTGACAAAGCTTCATTTATTATTGTTCGTACTTGAAAAGATTAAAAAATAAAAATATTTAATGGCGTAACTGAATTACATTATAGCACAATTTTAATTGCTGTATTTTTTATTATTATTTATTGACATTTTTTCAGTTTCTTTGTCCTTTTATCGTAGCTTCAGTTCCTTTTTTAGGTGTACCTATCTAAGTGTATCATAAATGGAGTGAGTTAGAGAAGTGTAACGTCGATCTTTTAAGGAGGTATCCAACACATGCGTTTTTGTTTGTTTATCTGTAATTTTCAGTTTCTTTATCTTATTTCCCGTAGCTTAAGTTACTTTTTAGGCATACCTAGTAAAAAATATAAATTAATATAATTATATTAATATAACCGAGATTTTTGGTTTTTAAGGAAGTACTCCAACCATTGAGTTTTTCGATTCTTTGTGTTCAGTTTCAGCTTCCTATTCCCATAGCTCAGTAACTATTTTCAGGCATATCGAGTTAAATGATAAATTGAAGCAGTCATAAAGTAGTGACATTCCATTGTAGCTATTCCCAACAATTGCATTTTTTAAGTAAGTCATAGATAAATTTAACTAATAACATAATTTCGATGTCTTAAGGGAGTACGAGTATTTAATACATTTAAGTTTTTGCTTCTTTATTGATAGCTTTTAATTTCAGTGTTCTTTCTGCATGTCTTCAGTTACTGTTTTAAGGCGTGGTACCTAAGTAGATTTTAAATGAAAATAACTGTAACTTAATACTTGTGAAGAGAACGTCAAACTCTTGCGTTTTCTGTTTAAGCTCCCTATTCCTTAGAGCTTTAGTTATTATTTAGTTAGTTAATATACTTCAGTTTAATTATGAATGGAGATATTAATGCAGTAGTTTCATTTTTCTGTAGGTGAATCCCAATAATCAGGTTTTTTTTGAAAACATAAATGTATGTAACCAATAAAATAATTTCGTTGTTTTAAGGGAGTGTTGACGTTGACGTTGACGCTTCTGTTTCTTTATTGACGGTGTTTAGTTTCTGTGTCCTTTTTTGCATAGATTTAGTTACTGTTTTCAGGCGTATCTAAATAGATTATAAATGGATATGGATACCTAAATAGATTATAATCATCTGAAGCGAACGTCAAACCTTTGC
Source organism: Apoda limacodes (assembly GCA_946406115.1). Lineage (NCBI taxonomy): Eukaryota > Metazoa > Arthropoda > Insecta > Lepidoptera > Limacodidae > Apoda > Apoda limacodes. The sequence goes on from OX291540.1 coordinate 50,488,891, forward strand.
GTGTTTTGTTTCTTTATATGGCAATATTCTATTACGGCTCTCAATTCCCATAGTTTCAGTCACTATCTTCAGGCGTACCTAATTAAATAATAAGTAGAAATCAATACTCATAAAGTAGATTTATTGTGTTGTAGCTGAGTCCCAAAGATTACGTTTTAGTTTTTTGTGACTTTTTTCAGGCGTACTTGATCAAGTGGGTAACAAATGGATATAATTAATAAATTATGCTCGGGCTTTCGTGTGAATATTCCAGCACTTTTGATTATTTCTTGGCATTGTTCGGGTTTAATATCCATGACTTCAGTTACTTTTTTAGGCGTATTTAAGTAGGTGTCAAAAGGTAGGTTGATGGAGTTTATTTATCTTATAGTAGACTTACTTACATTTCTTTTTAATCTTTGTTAATTGATTTCTTCTCCTGTTATCATAGCTTCAGTAACCTTTTTCAGGTGTACTTAAGTGGATCATAAATGAAAAACAACCGTGAATTGATGTCATCCTTTTGTGGGGTTATTTCGGCGCTTGTTGGGTAATTGGACTTTTGCCTATGAGGACGTAGCTGTCATGAGGTACGGTACATATGCAACTTTTTTTTAGGCGTACCTAAGTAGATAATAAATAAAAATAATAGTCATTTAGTTCTCAAAATTTTTATTTGCTTTATCATTGGTGGTGATTAGTTTCGTAATTAAGGTAGTAGTCGTACAGCTTCTTTATAGGTTTCCTATTGTATACTGATCAACGGTAGATTTTGATGCAGTAGTTGGTATTTTCTGGTGCAGAACCTATTCAAAGTCATTGTGTTTCTTAATTTATTGGTGGTCTTTGCTTCCGATTGGGCCAGTCGGTCAGAATACGTTATAGCATATAGCATAGATACTATTGTTTGCTGTGATAGTTTTTTCTTCGGCAACTTTTGAGTGTTTGTCTGTCTTCTGATTTTTTTAATATGCAATATTCAAGTACCCATAGCATTGAAAAATGGGAGTATCCTCTATTCTGTACACCTATTATGTCGATTCTTATTTTTTTTTGTTTAGTTTTTAGAATCTTTTTTTACAATTCGGTTTAGGGTCATTTTATTTCCACTCAACACGCTGATTTGTTCTTTGGTTCTGGAGTTTGACAACAAAGTAATTTTTTTTCCTTTTTTATAAATTGATTCCAGGATCCTCCCGTTCATTAAACGGCCATAATTACCATAAAAACCTTCTTTATACTTACCTCAAAGCTCGCAAATTGGTTTTTAGTTACTCGCAGCTTTTATCGCTTAGTGTAGCTCCGTAAAAAAGACTTTTGTGTCGCATAATTACATAAAGGACAAAAAGCTAGTTGTTAAATAGCTCAAAAAGAGGGATATATCTCACCGATAGGTACAAGAATACGTATTTATATGATTATAAAGAATAAAATACGTAAAATCAAAAGTGTAGTCGAAACACAACGTCTTAATATATTTAAATATAAAAAAATATACATTACTCACAGTACTCCCCGCAGTTGCAACTATGAGCGTGTCTTACCGTGTCTTGATAGCAATGTATTGTATAATGCTGTGGACGACAGAGTCGTATGATCACCGCGTGTCTTTTCGGTAGTGTTGCGATGCCCTAACTATTATTGCTTTCATTTACATGTTTATGTACATCTGTATCATTTAATTCAAATATAAAACACTCGTTATGTCAAATAGTGTGGATATTCATAAGTCTTATCGTTGCTTATGATAGTTGTTCCATTTTGGTACTAAAATAAGTTTAAAAACTAACCAGCTTATGAGTAGATTTATTTTAAAGAGCACTTAAAATCTAGAAATTCTGTAATAAAAACTATTTTATTTTTGGACTTGCAATTCACAGAAAATCGTAATCGTTTGCAAATTGAACCACAAGACAGATCTTCATTCACCAAATCCATCGATATGAATTTATCGACACAGCTCCACCCTATTACTTTTCCAACTGGCCTCCGCCCTTCTTGATCAAGATTAGTTCAGTCATTGCTCATTTCGGATGTAGTGCGGCGCAGCGACATCGGTTCTGGACGTTCTGGGTACTATTGGAGAAATATAGCACTTCTATCTCGTTTTACAATGCTCTGTAGTCACACTAATTACCTTACATAACCGGCAACAATGTCCAATAAATAACACTTATTAAAAAATAGTTAAATTTATTAAAAAATATTAATCGCTTTCCTAGGCACAGTATGTTCAGCTAAAGCTGTCAGTTTAAAATTGTTTAAACAAAGCAACTAGGTACCTACATGACATTACATTAACATTGTGAAACACCTCAATGAAATAAGTTATCGATTTTTGAGGAGTTTGATTTACACGTACTCATTTTTAGAGTTTTTGTTATAGACTTCGTATATCTGACTTCCTATCAAAGCAACTCGGAGAACAAATATTTGTCTATTGTTCATAGGTGAATGCTCCTATTACCAGCCTCCCCCCAAATATCAGCCGGGCGTGCTTTTTTCTATGATAAATAAGAAGTAACATGCCCTATCTTCAACTATGGTCTATTTTTAAAAGAATATATATTTACGACGAAAACTGCCAATTATCATGCCTATCCCTTCGTTAGGGTTTTTTCAATCTCCATTTCACCGATTGTTATGCCAATACATACAAAATTCAACAAAAACGCGTGATTTTGCTGGACATTTAGTAAGCAATATTTCACTAACTTTGATGCAAAGATATGTTTTTATAATTTAAGGGAACAAGTTTAAATATTTCACACATTAATAAGAAAAATTAAGTCAATTTTCCCCTGGATTTAGAATTTAATAGAGGGCTGACGTTTGGTCCATTTGTTTGTATGGAGTGCCATATATCAGCCGGCGTGGCTGAACTTTGGTACCGGAAGTATTCCAAATATCCGTACCTAACATTATGTATTACATGGTAAAATATGTCTTTCTGCTATAGTTTTACTTAGTAGCTTCTTTAGCTTTCATATGATTATATCGTCATTCATTAACTAAAATAATAACAAATTAACTGTGGAGTACAATCACAACCATGAGTCTTTTTTATTATTTTGTTAAAAGATGTTTTTTTTATCTTTAAACCTTTACGGCATTTATCCCAAGGAGGGTGGAACAGTGGAACGCACCCACTCATTATTTAGGAGATTGTTTATTTTCAACAACTCTTTTAGTCCTACATGACAGGGGCTGAGCCTATCACCGCAACAATCTTTGTAGTGCAATATGCTTTTTGAAGTGAAAACTTCTTTAGCGGCGTTGTGCACATTTTTTGGTATGGGTAAAAAATGATAAACTCGCGTCAGGTCACGTGTCCTAATCGTGAAAATTCGTAAGACGGAAACCGTAATGCCACGCCTATTATAATTTTTTTTTTCTATTATATGTGTTTTTCTCGTGGCTTCATATTTCGATGGCTTAACGTCAAATCCCCGCCCCCCATTTTTTTTTTTTTCCTATGATTCTTTCGTGGTTGAGTAAGTTGTTAAGTGATTTACTTTTCTTTATGTATATGTGTATTTAATGGTCTGTCCGTCCGTTCGTCCGTAAAGAAAATTGAAAACAAACATGTGTGTACATTTAATACTCGTATTTATCTATTTACACGTTTAGCTCCTGCCAGGGGCTTTGTCCGCGTAAACTTTTTTACAAATAAAAAACGTTATAATACGTAGATAGCTCTTCCATAATGAGAACGAGTCTCCTATGTGAAAGGTTTTGATTTATTTGTGTCACAATATGCGATGAAAATGACCGTATTTTGTGTATATTTTTGGTATTCGCGATTATGAGTAGTACAGGGAGGTTGGATATGGAATTTTAATTCTACGACAGATTGCGATGTAAAATATACTACGTCAAAAAAGTAAATAAACAAACATTATTATTTCTTGACAATGTCAAAGACATGTCTTGTGACATATTTGAGTGTTAAGCGTGAATCATGTGTAAAGGTTTTCACTTCTGCCGGCACTCCCGGAGTGCAACTCGTTTTTTTTTTCTGAACTGTCTATGCAGTTGGCTGTTGCAGCCATTACTGCTTCACCGGGCTTTTTGAGGCGAGACTCTGAAGGAGCCTCAGCCCATATAGCGCCCAACGCTCAAGGGCTCCCCGCTGGGGAAGCCTCGGCTTGGGTTGTCGCTCTCGGGGGCGTCCCTTCGACCGGCGTGAGTCTCGAACCCGAAGGTGAGTCACCGCCAGGAGGGGAGTTTCCCGTTACGCGGGTACGTTTGCGATTGAGTGGGGGCGAGAAGCGCCCCGGCACTCTTTGATACCTCGTGTATCCTTGTGGGCGCCGACGAACCCGGGGACGTCGGCGTCGTGTTTGGAGTGAGGCCCTATTCGGGGAGGTCGTAGAGACTAATCTCGCTATCCGGACAGCGAGATCGTCATCTGGGGCCGTTAGTACGTGCCGAGGCCGTCTAACTATAGTTTTACGAACGTGCCCGGGTCGATCAGGGGGATTATACGTCGTGGATTGCACAATTAATCGATTCGGGTGATTTTGCGTACGCTCGAAAAAGCGGACTGCCAAGTCTTTGAAATATTGGGGAATCGTGGGGAGTTCGAAGTCTCTGTGTAGGTCCGCATTGCGGACGTACCAAGAGGCCCCAGAGGCCGCTCTGAGAGTTTTGGAGGGTCTGAAGTTTGTGGAGATTGCGCTTGGATAACGCTTAGACTACGCTAGCATAAGCTAGTATGGGGCGGATGCAAGTTGTGTAAAGATTGAGCTTATTTCTAAGCGACATCTTACTGTACTTGCCTATCATGGGATAAAGACGACCGAGGACAAAAGCGGCTCGGTCTCTGACTATTTTGGTGTGAGCGTGAAAGTTCAAACGACTATCCATGGTCACACCGAGATATTTGGTCTTATTTTGCCAGGGAATGGCACGACCGAAGAGAGAGAGAGGAGGTGGCTGCGGAGGGCGGCCTACGGTAAAGAGGACAGCAGTGCTTTTGTCGGGATTCACCTCGATTCTCCATTTCCGAAACCATTCGCCTAGGGCGGTGATAGCGGGTTGGAGTCTCTTAGTGATTCGACTCACTTGCCTATCGGTGGTATAGACAGCGGTATCGTCCGCAACGAGGGCTAGTTGGGTACCTATCGTTTTATGGATGTCGTTGGTGTACAGAAGGTACAAGATGGGGGCGAGCACGGACCCTTGCGGGACTCCTGCTTCTATGGGACGGGGGGAAGCGAGAGTGCCTTCAACTTTGTAGCGAAAGCTACGATTCGACAAATAGTCTCGTATGATAAGCACGAGACGATCTGGCAACTAAAAGTTGTACAGTTTGAAATTAAACCGTTGTGCCAGACTTTGTCGAAAGCTTTCGCTACATCGAAGAAGACAGCGCCCGTGTGGCGGGCCTTACCTAATACAAGTTGGAAGCCAGTGAGAATATGTTCCGTTGTGCGGAGGACTTGATGGACGCACGAGTGTTTGGCACGGAAGCCGAACTGCTCGTCTATTAAAATGCCTCTGGAGACTATAGCGTTCCGTAGGCGAGCGAGGAGGAGGCGTTCATAGAGTTTACCAAGGGCCTTTAGTAAACTTATAGGGCGATAGGAGGACGGCTCGGTACGAGCTTTGCCTGGCTTATGGATGCCTATAACAATTGCATCTTTTCATTGAGAAGGAAAGATGCAATGTTCGATAGCAGCGTTAAAGATCGCTACTAGGAGGCAGAGAAGGGGAAGAGTGAGGCGCTTTAGGATATGGTCAGAGATACCGTCCGCACCGGGGGCTTTACGGGGGCGTAGGTCTTTGACGACCTATATGACTTCGTCGACAGTGACAGGGGGCAGGGGGTCTTTTGGAGGCAGAGAAGTTCTGCGCTCCACTTCGCCGTCTACCTCGCGCACGTGTTCGGGATCGAACGGCTGTGTGCTTAAGGCACATTGGGCTTGGAAGCTAGACACTAGGCAATCCGCTTTTTCGTCGTCATTGAACGCGGGAACGTTGTTGGGACGAGTTAACGGAGGGAGAGAGTTGGCGGTGTCTGATTTTAGAGCTCTGGCTAAGTGCCAATAAGCTTGGTGAGAAGGAGAAATGTTCTCCATCAGATCACCGAAACGTTGGGCGCTGAGCTCAGCTACAGCGGTTCTTACACGGCGGTGTAAGTCGTTGAAGCGAGCTTTATTTTCGATAGTGGGAGCACGATCGCGTGCGCGGCGGGCCGCGTTACGCTCAGTCATTAGCGACCTGATGTGCTGAGGCAGGATTAGGTGGTGATAATCACCAACCGGCACCTATCTTGAGCACTCGCCAACGGTGGCGGTTAGGTGGCTAGTGAGTGAGTCCATAGCTACGTTTAGGTCGGTCGCGGATGAGAATACGTTGGGAACGCGGTCTAGATGTGGCGAGCTGGAATTTTCGAGCAATTGCCCAAATTTATCCCAGTCCGTCACGGTTGTAGTGTCGGGAGGAGAGTCCGAAGGGGAACCAAATCGGAGGAGGACAGGGCGGCTCTATTGAGCGAAAGCTTAGCCTTACATTCTTTAGAAGTGCTATGTCGAGTACGTCAGGGTTATTCCGAGTATTGTGGGGAAAGACACTGGGCGTCATGGGAGCGATGATGTCAAAGTTTAGTCTGTCAACTAAATCGTCGAGGAGTCTGCCTCTCCGTGAAGTTACTGAAGAGTTCCAGCGGCGATGCTTGCAATTTAGGTCGCCGGCAAGAATGACGGCGTCGCCAAAATTGAAGAGCGACTGAAGGTCGCTCTCGAGCAAGTCTTTTAAGGGAGAAAGATAAACCGATGCAATGATGATCGGCGCGCGCGGTTGTGCAATCCATTTGGTTTTTAAGGTTTTGGGGCCACCCTGCGGAGGGCGGCGAAGAAGTCGCGATGCTTAGCCATGAAGCTAAGCATTTGATTGAGATCGGTGATCTGTACGTATTCGGCGTACACGATCTCAAAATAGGCTGGGTCGCAGGCCCAAGAAATCTCGGCGAGAATGCCGAAGTGCTGCTGCTCGGCCGTCTGAGCGGCGTTGCGGGGTAGCGCGAGAGGGGCGGGAGCACTTCGCATAGGCGCTGGACGCGGGATGTCCCGGGACATAAGAGGGGCGGGGTAGGGAATACCCGTGACTGAGACGGGCCCAGGGAGAGCAGACAAAAGTTTATCTGTCTCTTTGGATTTGGTTGCGTCGATTAGCGCTGGAGGACGGCTAAAGGCGTTGACAGCAGGGAGGGGAGCAGGCACGAGCGGAGCCTGTTGGCGGGGGGCGGGGGGGCGCGATTTACCCTGTTTGGGTTTACGCGAGTTCTGTTTGGGAGCTTTGGGGCACCCGCGGTAATTCGCTGGGTGGCCTTCGCTCCCACACAGTACGCAAGTGACCGGGTCGGATGCGTTAACGCGATCGCGATAACAGTCCGGAGTGGCGTGATTGCGCAGACATTTCACGCAGCGCGGTCTGCGTCTGCAGTTGCGCTGTGCGTGGCCATACAACTGGCATCGGTGGCATTGTCCTAGGTTCGACCGCTTGTGCGGAGTCTCGACCCGGACGCCCTTGAGGCTGCACACATCTTCAATATTAAAGATGGCTTTGCCCTCTTTGGTGAGGACTAGCACTACGAGCACCATGTCGTACTTGTCGAAGAGGCAAGCGAGGGTCACCACTATGCGTAGTAGTTCCGCGACTACGAGAACACACACTCACACACAAAAACACACAGTATCGCTTCGATAAACTTCGCGTTATGGGCGCGTTGAAAAGCGCGAAAGGACACTCAGAGCGGGCCGAGAAGCAATTTCCCAGCCAATACACACAACCGAGCAGCGCTCAACACTCAGGCCGATTTTCCAAGAATTGCGGGCAATAATCCAAACAACAATTCGAGGTCGTCAGAGCTGAGGCAAAACACCACACAGGAATGCGCACCAGCTGAGTCACCACTGCACGGAGCACTATGAGAGCACTTGACGCTCTAGAACACGACCGCACAACACGAAAGTCGAATCGGGAATCCATGCAATATAACTGGACTTAGGAGGCTTTATATATTTCGACGATGCAGGGGTCAACTTGATTTTCGGTAAAGGGTAGAACGCAAAAAGACTAACATGAAATACTTATAACTCTGTTAAATCAGAGGTTCACGTACAAATCCCACAAAATTCACAAAAACTTGTTTTTTATTAGTTTTACTAGTATTTTGTCATTTTTATGCATAATTATACAAACTCAACATTGCAAGCTACAAGTAACGAGTAAGAGTCTTAGGTTATTGTTTAATATGAGAACGTAGTAACCATTTAAGTTGAAAAAAAAAAATAGTTAGGGGGCTGATATATGGGTCATTCACTATAGGTACTATTTGTTTGCCGTCTGCTAACTATGATTTACGTGTAATTAAATAAGTTATATTATATCACATCCCACAGACACCGCAAGCCACCTCGGTATTATTTTATTGCATATCGTGTATATGTAATAGGTACCTATAACTTTAATGTTAATAAATTTAATCATTAAGGCGCAAATAGCAGCTAACTAGCGCCGCCATTAGACATCCCTAGCCTTCCCTTCGCAGAAAACGAACTCCTAAAATCCAAATGTCGCAAATACAAAACTAGTCACAAGCCGCTTCTAGAAGGTTCCATACAGCTTCCAAGCAACATCCGTGAGATGCAGCTAGCAATACTGCCAAAAACGGCCACTTTTAGCTACAGACATAACTTAGAAACTATATAAAACCTTCAAAAATAGCCTATGACCAGTTCCACATTTGCGACATCTGAACTTCAGAAACTCGCCCTCCACGAAGAGAAAATCAAGAAAATCCAATGGCGGCGCCAGCGGGCTGTAAGAGGGCCCTTAAGCACGGAAGAAGGTGAAAATGTAAATGGTCCGATAAATAAAAACATTGTACCTAATAATCACCCATATAAAATAAATTGAATTATTTCAACTATGTTGGCGTATTTGGAATTATATTATATATAACTATCTAGCCCGGCAGACGCTGTATCGCCCTTTAATCATTTTCTTGCTTTCGTCATTACGCAGATTACCTTATGTAACTACATCCTACAACGTGGCCAGTAGTACAAATATGGATTTAATAAACCCCATGTTGAATCGGGCAAGTGTCCCCTCCTTAAAAAAACACACACAGACTAACAGATACACGTTAGGCCCTACAATATGTAATAATATAGATACTCAAAATATTTATACCTTCAAATACCTGCCTATACTTCTATTAATAGAGTGAGTACCCAATGCATTCTCAGCAGCTGACAGTTGTAATCTATGATTATTAGCTTGTCTATCAAAGCCTGGTAAATTAAGAAGAGACCTTATTACGTTAAGCGCGGGATCACACTCGAAATGGGCTATAAGGACTTTAACTGGAAGTAGTAGTAGATTTGAGTAAAAAAAACTGAGTGAGGAAAAGTACTTTTTACTCCTTCAAAGAGTGGTTTTTAGGCCAGGTATTTTCCGATACTCGTACTTATAATATCTGGCTTTGATTTTCGCAAGTACGACCAATGCTTACTTAGACAAAGAAAATGTATTATTACTAGGTACTAATCTGTGACGATATAGGTACAAAGTCAATGTCAATTATTTTTTTACACAAATTAGGCTTCCACAAACACCCCTAAATCGTCAAAGTTATGAAATACTATATTTTGGAATGAATGAGTGACTATACGAATGTACGTATGCTGTGTAAGGGTTTAGTAAATTACAGCCGTATGATCCAACCTAGAATAACGTGCGGTCACATTTTATACTTAGAAACGATAATTATTCCCATATAATTATTTAAAAGAAAGATTTATACTTATACCTAGTTAAAAATATTATCTACGCAGTTAGATACTTTTAGTATACTTTTAGTAAATCAATAGCACAAAGTACTTACCTATATTCTATATTATTCAAACATAAGAGATATCTCAATCTACATAAGGACATAAGGATTTTTTTAATATTCAATTGCAATAGATCGTGGTTTGCATTGTATTTTCTTGTATGATATATGAATTAAATCAGGCGTTTTGTAACGTTATGTACACCAAAAACTGATGCTAACGAGGAATAACCCCACAATAATAAAATGAAATCGGTGTATCGCTGTCTACTATCTACACCAATTCCTGACGTATACCTACAATATTAACCGTATTCATTACGTGTGCAAACCGAATTCATCACCCGTCCGCGTTTGCGCCGGCCGTTAGGGCGCCAAGGGTCGCTGTTTACTGTCCGCATCTGTTGGCCACACCACCAACAATTTTACCTGGGTTGTAAGCGTCTCTAGCGAAATGCCATGTTTAAAGATTTCATTAATATCAAATTAAAACTTTATGCTCAGTCGTTTAAATGTTCAATATATACGTATCCGTATCCGTACTTGCTAGGAGAGTCTAAAACTGTACCTCACTATATACCTATTATATAATCGTACCTATAGTCGATCTATGAGATATATTCCTCACACAACAGTAGGTATTCGTATGCGTACTTGCTAGGAGAGTCTAAAAGCGTACCTCGATTTATATACCTATTATATAATCGTATCTATAGTAAGGAATGGATTTTATACGATAACAAAACTTATTTGTCATGAAAACAAGCTTTGCTTTATCTTTATCTTAGAAAGTTTTTCAGTAATTGTTAAGAATAAGTAAGATGGTTACTGTCGACAGCTTGCAAGCAAAGGTCAAACAATAAGCGTAACGGTCAGATATTTTATGTTATTGGGTCCCTTTGTGCTTAACGTTTTGACGTATATATATTTTTACAATACCTTTTGCCGCCGTCAGTAAAATGCTTTTATTCCTCTCAACCAACAATACTTATAAAATTTGTAAAATGTCACATCTTCGTTTGCTTAAAATTTAAATTCTTTAGAACAAAGATTCATATTTATTAGTAGGTTCCTATTTCAAAGTATCATTCCATCATACCAGTATGTTAATGGTATATGTAATGCCAAGGGCTTTAATACCAGGCGTTGGGAACAAATCCACATCATGTTGATGGTATACATACTTGTATGAAAGCTTAGACTATTATTATTAATTTAATTTTACTCAAAAATTAAATATTCATTAGGTATTTACAACTTTTTTATATTTTCTACTTTTTATTGTGTAAAACCTTTTTATTATTGTAGCTTATAACTAGATATTACTATATTAGCATAAAACATTTTAGATTTAAGAAGAAAACGAGTTAGCAAACGGCTAAAAATGTAAAACTTTCAAACTATTCTCGTTATAACTTTGTACTACAAAAGCTCACAAATATGTAACTTATATCATTCGAAAGCTCTTGTTGTGTTTTACATTTTACTACTCTCATGTGTGTAACTTTAACCATATGTCTGTAAATTAGGTTAAAGCGTTAGATCATAAGCAAAGTTTGTATCGAATGTGAGAATAAATAAAAAGCACAGCGTAAGCTTCCGCAAACTTTTGCTACGAGGTAGCTAAGCTCGCGGCCGCCGACCCGCCTCACTCACTCATCCACCGTTCGTCGAGACGCGAACAAGCTTTAAGAAGAGCGCGCTGTGCACCTTTACAACTGAAGAAGTGTTTTTATTTTACTTCCCGCGAAGATAATTATACAGTCCACCCTTGCCGTTCGCTTCACAAGCTAAGCATAGAAAGCATAGTTAGTTAAGCATAAAAATGGCTTTATAAAACCTTAACATTCCAGGATGAAAACCTATATTACGCTCTGGAAACTGAGCTCGATATACAATTCCCTTACCTTTCAGATGTTCTTGTATCATGCTGTGCCATCTTTTACTAACTCTCTGTGATCTGATAAGGTCTTTAAGAGGAACATAAGTTAAAACATGAGTGAGGCAATCTCTATTTAGAACATGAAATATGTTATACTCATGCTCTTCTTTATCATCCAATTCATTTTGTTCCTGAAAATAAATTAGCATTTGAGTTTGTTAATCGAACGATTACGAGATGAGTTTTGAACGGCGACTCAGTTTTAATACAAAAGACATACGTAATATGTGTATAGGTTAATTTACAATGTTTAAATTTTTTTACTGAATGAGTTACAAACTAGCCTGAAGTTTTTTAATCATTAAATAAACACACAGCAAGCCCAAGGTGTGATCTCAAAACCTAATATATTTTCTGATGACAGGACAGACTTCTCAAAAACATCAAGAACTCATTCTTTAATTTAAAGGTTACTCTATACTATAACACAGTTGCACAAATTGTGGCTTTCAAACAGTCTTAAACACTTCTTTTACGGCGTTTAGGCTCGTAGTTACGGTTTGTCAGTTTGCGGCGCGAAATTAATACGAACAGCAGCCTACCAACAAAGCTTTTAGTGGTACTTCCAAAATGCGTACCTCCGTAATAAATCCTTAACACTAATATTTTTTGTATTTAATCAGGTGAATGTTATTAATAACAGTTCTCATATTAGTTTTTAATAGTGTAAGACTATATTAATTTTTAATAACATATTCCTCATCATTATCATATATAAAATCCACAATTCAATTGTAATAGATGTTATTACCTAGTTAATGCATTATATTAAATATGAAGATAAAAAATATATAATTGATGAACAACTGAGTTTTTTGCCGGTTCTTCTCGGTAGTAAAATCATTTCGGAGCAGTAGTAAAGTAAATACAATTAATAATTTAATTGACAGTTAAATAAAGTTTAAAAGTGCCTTTTAAACTTATACTTGAATAAAAAAGTTTGTGTTTGTACAGGTGTACAGAAGGTAGGCTAAATTTTATAAAATTTACTTTACTCACAATTGTTTTGTTGCTGTTAGAATTTGATGCTTCTCCAATGTTCAAAGAATCTGAGGGGGTGACAACAAAAAAATTATTGGTGATATAATATTCATGGAACTTACATATCTGGTCACTAAGTACTAATTATAGACGTCACCGTAAAATTGTTAATACCGTTAGATTGTAATCTATCTCGCGAGAAGTTAACTATGAAACAAAAAATATTATTAAGTGAACTTTTAAGATTACATGAAACTTGATGCGGTCGCTACGCTCGCTCCGCATCTACGTGATCACAAGAGAAACTGAACCTAACCCACCCAAAAAGACTTAACGGCCAAAGATGACTTATAGAATGGGAGACAGTGACACAAAATATTGGGTCATTTGTACCAGTATGGCAGTTCTTCAGGGGTCTAACTACGTAATGACGAAAAGAAAAATGATGGTCATAGGCTGGTACAAGCGGCCCAATCGCGTGGGCATTAGCCCGCCGCCATACTGGAACAAATGACCCAATATTTTGTGTCACTGTCTCCCGGTCTATTATACGTCTAGATATCGTTTTCGGGCATAAAAAACGAGCCGATCCGAGAACCTGAATTTCATCATACGTAATCTGTGCGTCGACGCGAACTGTACTCCGGTGGTAATTAAATGACACTGTAACTTACAAAACTGACGAGTATAAGATTCATAATAAATGTTAATTGAGAAAATTGTACATATTTGAACAACAGCATTGTGATCCGATTCCTGCGGGCTGCTTTAAGAATATCAGCAATATCGCTTTCGCAAAAGCAATTTAGTAATAATAATAATTACGCATTGAGTGTGCTCTATGCTCTCTACGCGCGCATTCCATCTTTCTGTTGACTAAAAATGAATGCGCTCTATCTTAAATTTGGCGGCACTTATAGTCCGAATTTAACGCATTGGCTGCATATACTCAGGAGGTACAACAGTGGATTTTCTTTAAAAATAGTGAACAGCTATTTTGTTTCTTGACATTTGGCGAACAAAACGATTTCAATGACTATGTGATGCGATAGCTTTCTATGTTAAAAAAATGAACAAAACACGGCTGTTGTCATATGGCGGGACCTATGAATAACGTACACGGCGCGCACGGATGCCATGGCAGATAAGGACGGATTTTATTTTGTACACCCATCTATATTTTAGCACTACAGTATATAGTATGTGGAACATACTTAAAGGTTTTAACATGCATTACATAGCCATGGTGAACAGATTGCTACCTTCGTATCAAAGGCTTACGTTCTATCTCAAAATAATCTGTCACCACAGGGGGTCATTGAGAGTGAAAATAAATTGAAGTACCAAATAAAAGTAAGAACTCCCCATTTCGGGGTAATGACTTTAAGGTTGGTAACACCAAAATTACGTACACAGATGTAAAAACCGGCCAAGTGCGAGTTGGACTCGCACACCGAGGGTTCCGTACCTACCATTTATCTATATTAATCTACAAACAAACAAAAATATTTTTATATTTGAGATGATTGAATGAAAGGTAAATTGCGGTTTACGATATATGACGTATTAAGAAAAAACTACTAACTAGATCTCGTTCAAACCAATTTTCGGTGGAAGTTTGCATGGTAATGTACATCATATATTTTTTTTAAGTTTTATAATTCTCTTATTTTGGAAGTTACGGGGGGGAGGACACATTTTACCACTTTGGAAGTGTCTCTCGCGCAAACATTCAGTTTAGAAAAAAATGATTTTAGAAACCTCAATATCATTTTTAAGACCTATCTAAAAAAACCTTGTGTTCCAGTTCTAAGTATGGGGAACCCGAAAAAATTTATTGCTTTATTTTCTATTTTTGTGTGATAATCTTAAAGCGGTTCACAGAATACATCTACTTACCAAGTTTCAACAGTAGGTATAGTTCTTATAGGTAGTTTCGGAAAAAAGTGGCTGTAACATACGGACGGAAGGACATACATTTTGCCATTTGGCTACGGGATCCTAAAAATAATATTGGTATTAGCGGATTTACACACACATTGATTGGATAATGGCTCGCAACACTTCGTTTGATGTTGTTTCGGATACGGTATCTAGACGTATATGTCATCTTTGCTAACGGCATTAACAATGTCACTGCGACATATATACAGTAAAAGCTCTTTATTCGCGGGGTATATGTTATAAATATGCCGCAAATACAGAAACCGTGATACGGAATGGTAATTTATATGGGATTAAGGGAGATATGTTCCTAGGTTGATTTTTTGACAATGAATGAGCGTGATATGGATGCAAATGACTCTCCAAGGCGTAAACGATCAAGCATTTCTATTATCGATATTAATTAAAGAAGAAGCGGTAACAAATTTTTTCGTGTTAAAACTCGTTTCTTATTTTTTTTATTCGACATTATAAATTTGGAAGACAGCAGTAGAGACGTGTTACTTGATCACAATTTTTGTAACGAATAGAAAGACGAAACAACACGCAAAGCGGGTCTTAAAAATATACTTTATGCATTGAGTTATAAGGTTGCTTTCATTCTATTTGTTTACATTCTCAAAAACACCGACCGCGGCGAAGGCGGCTTATGTCAAAGGCCGAACCAATACAGCGGCGTTACCATTTTAACAACATACTTTAGGCAAAGTTTTAATAAGGTTTTTTTTACTTTTTTATTACTCCATTTGACGACGCGTTTGGGGGCGTCCCATAAATTACGTATGATGTTTAAGGGGGGGGGGGGGGGGGTCGAGTCAAATCTCATCTAATCTTACGTTGGAAAGAGGGGGGTCTCGGCAAATATCACGCAATTTTTTTTCTGATTGAAACAAAAAAAAAATTATACTATTTTGTCCATTTAATCCAGATTGTACATGCTAAAGATTTATTCTTAAGCGTAATCGTACGTAATACGATTAAGATCATTCACTAATTCGGTTGAAAGAAAATAATTTCATTCATACTTCGACGTTATACAATAACAATCCAACGCGTTTACGTAAGAAACCCACATTTTGAGAAATCTCTGAGATTGGGGGATGGGGGAGGCGGTTGAATAATATATCACGACATCTCAACAGGGGAGGAGGGAGGGACAGAAAATTTAAAAAAAACACCTAACGTAATTTATGGACGCCCTCTTTACAATGGATCTTGGGTTGGATACCTATTGGAATCCTTTTTATTATGATTATGATGTCTGTCTGTACTAATAGATCCGCGAATAAAGAAATATTTAGCCGTGAATATAAAAATTGGGTCGCATTTTTTAATCCGCGAATAGTGAAAATGCGAATGAAAGAAGCGCGAATAAGGAGCTTTTACTGTTCGTATAATATATATATATATATAAACCTGTATCCATTGTCTGTCATTGCTTAGTTTGGGACCAGATAGCACTGTGTGTAGTGTCCAGGAATATTTATTCACTCATATTTATAGTCGTCATCAGTATAAAATATTATAGTCGAAATATTCTAATTGTTTGTCTTTAATTTAAGGGCGCGTTCGTTCTAGGCTGCAGAATCATTATTTTCATTACTTTGGTCACCTGTGATTCGTTCGTTCAGCATTGGTATTAAAAATTATCAAAATTTTAGTATCATCTGTGACAAACTGTCATGTGTTCGTTTAAGATATTTTTGTCACTTTTGCCACTGAAAAATAAAACTTTAAACCCATGTCTGGAGGTCGGGTTTTTGTGTTAATCTGTCGAACTGCCTGTACATATTTATTGTTTATGGTAGTGTGTGTGTGTGTGTTTTATCGTAGTGTGTGTACGTCAACCGTTCCTTTTGCAAGTTTTGTAACTTAAAATTTTGTTAGTAACTTTTCAAAGCTACACGAACGGTAGGTGTCGGTAGCAAAACTGGCGTAATCAAAAGTGTGAAAAGTATCATTTGTGGGAACTCTTAATCCTAGAACGAACGCGTCCTAAATATATCCTAATATAGGTAATACCATTATCATAAGAAGTAAAAGAGGAAAACTCTATTATAAAATATATGATATATAAATAATAGACTGAAGACAGACACAAATGTTTTGTTTATAATTTTTAACTGAATAATTACCATTATCCTGACATTCCTTATTGTCCGCATCAAGACAAATGTTGCTGTGTAATGTATCTTTTGCGTTCCAAATAATCCTACCATCAGCATCTTCAACTGGTTGATGACGACTGTGTGCTGGAAAGGTTCTTAGTCTCCAACCTCGCAATGATTTCTCAAGTTTAGGTGCTTGTAATGCCCTATAAATTAAATATTACAAAACTAAGTTCAGAAATTAAATGAAATCAACGCAATAACTTCATTAGTTAGTCTTTCCTTTTCAAAATTTCATAACTTAACTTTTTTTAGCACTGCTAAGGTTTTTTTGTACGCAAGCATTAACATACTTTTCACAAAAATTCCAGTGCTCAATATGGGATCTAAGCCACTACAATAATGTAACTTTCCATGGAGCTCAGCAGGTCATCAGTCCACCTAGTGGAAGGCAATGACACTGCATTTTCAATATACTATTTTCATTTAATAAAAACCTTAGTTAATAAAAAAAAAACTGTGTGTCAGCTCGGGAAGTCTTATAATGTTCTGTGGTCAGCTCCGACACTCGACTGGAGTTTACTGCGTAGGGAGGGACCGCGCGTATGAGCCTTATCACGGCGCCATTTATTTTTCTATAAGTATTTTGTTTAGATTGCATTTTTATATTCGTAATATCTTTTGAATGAAAGGTCCGATTTAAATTATTCAAAAAAAATTCTATAAGTAAAATGATGATGATTGATTGGTTGATTGAAATGATTTATTTAGTTTTTTTTTTTTTTCTGATTTGGCACCGCTTCACCGGGCTTTTTTAGGGCGAGACTCTGAAGGACCCTATGCCCATATAGCGCCCAACGCTCAAGGGCTCCCCACGGGGGGAGCCTCGGCTTGGGTCGTCGCTCTCGGGGGCGTCCCTTCGACCGACGTGAGCCTCGAACCCGAAGGTGAGGAGGGGAGGTCCCCGTTACGCGGGTGCGGTTGCGATTGAGTGGGGGCGAGAGGCGCCCCGGCACTCTTTGATACCTCGTGTATCCGTTTGGGCGCCGACGAAGCCGGGGACGTCGGCGTCGTGTTTGGAGGGAGGCCCTATTGGGGGAGGTCGTTGAAACTAATCTCGCTATCCGGATAGCAGGATCGTCATTTGGGGCCGTTAGTACGTGCCGAGGCCGCCTAACTATAGTTTTACGACCATGCCGCGGTCGATCGGGGGGATGATACGTTGTGGATTGCACAATTAGTCGATTCGGGTGATGTTGTGTACTCTCGATAAGCGGACTGCCAGATCCTTGAAATATTGGGGAATCGTGGGGAGTTCGAAATCTCTGTGTAGGTCCGCATTGCGGACGTACCAAGAGGCTGCGGAGGCCGCTCTGAGAAAGCGGTTTTGGAGGGCCTAAAGTTTATGGAGATTGCGCTTGGATAACGCAAAGACTACGATTTGGATAAGGATTAATACAAAGGTATGGATAACATGGCCAGCCTTTTTATCAACTTTTTAAATGTAAAAAGTTATGGAGATATAGCCTTTTAACAGTTTGACAACTGTCATCTGAAATGAAGATCTTTCACTTTTGTAATGAATAAATAGTGGTATCATATATAAGATAGGTGGGAAAAGCATTGGGAAGGGGCAGCGTTACTTTTTTGTGAAAGAGTAACACTCGATTTTACTACGCATATTTTTTCATATAACGGACCTTATATCGTTTCTTAAGGAGTAAACTCCAAAAAAGGTTATTTCGGACGGCATAAAAATGTCACATTTTCGAATATTAAACACTTAGTTTTCTGTGAAAAAGTGCGAATTTAATGTTGCCAATTTAACATTTTAAATATCTTTCAATGTTGTCAATATATTTGAACACTTAAAAAAATTAGAAATGACACTATTATCTGGGCAGGTAATTTTAAAATTTCAATAAAAGGATTTGTAAATAGTTTAAATCTTTCATATCACTAGAAACAACCTAGCATTTCTTAAGAGTATGTCTACACCAATAGTGGAAAGAAAGGTGGCTCTCTGAGTTCTATGCTAGTTTACATAACTGACTTTAAATTTTCTCTTTTTATCAAACAGCAGCAAACAATTATTCAGAGTTTAAGGGGTATATCCAATGATATTTAATACATGAAACCTGTGAAAAAAAATCCCCTTATATAACCACTAACTTAATCCTTAGTAAAGTGCATTAAGTCGCATGGGGTCTCTAGTGAATAAAACAAACTATTTAGTATAGATTAAGTGAAAATTAAATAAAAAACCTAAAAAAAAAATCTGGTCGCAAATATTTTTTTGCGAACTCTGCAGGAAGTTAGGAAGCTTCAAGGAATGCTGGTGCACTCTAACATATTCGTTTAAATTTAAAATTGTGTTGATCTCATGTACCTAATTAAGGGTTAACCTGCCACTTGTGTACTAGTGTGTACTGATTGATACCCTTGAGTTTATACAGAGGCACATGTACATACTTGTGAGCGTCATCAGGATCTCTGAATGTAACAAAAGCATATGCTGGTGTAGAATTTATATTTGGACCTCTGTCACGCATCCTCAACCAGCAGCTCTTGATGAATCCATATTGACTGAACACATGGAACAATTCTTTCTGCGTTGTCTAAAATGAAACTGATAATTAGTTATCTAGGAGGCTAGTGAATATAGGGTTGCCAGATGGTCGGGATTTGGCGGGATTCTCCCGAATTATTGTATGTGCTCCCGACTCCCGACGAAGTAAAAAATCTCCCGAAAAACAACTTCATTTTATAAAACAATAATTTTAAGTTCCGAATTTACGTCAAGCGAAACGTTGCCGCTCCGACGATCGTAGAAGCGGCAACGTTTCTTTCTACGATCCGCATCGAGCATGCGGCGCATGTGGTGAGGTTTTTCAAGAGAATTTCAAGTCTTCTTTAAATAGTGAAAAAGGACAAAAAATAATAAATCTGTGACGTGTAATTACTTGATTAAATTTTGGTAATTATTGTTAATATAGATAATGAGAAAACCATTTTATGTTTTTTTTGCTAGCATTTATTTATGTAGACATTTCAATCGGCAGCAGACGATGTAATAATAATTTAAAATGTTCTTTATAATATATTTACTTTAATTTGATTACCTTTTTTTTGTTTCTCCCGACAAAAGTCCCAAAATCCCGATAAATGGTTTTTTCTCCCGACAATAAGGTCATTCGATCTGGCAACCCTAAGTGAATATGCTAGACTACCCCACCTTATATTTAATTAAAGTTTCATACAGCCTGGGACTTTTGGTAAAACTTGTGGTGTCATTATTATCCCATATTTATAAAAATCAATACAGTGTAAAGTGCTCCACCGCAACATTTGATTTGGGTTTTTTAATAACCTGATGATTTTTGTATGATAAATTTACTTTATACAAACGTGATCAATATTGGAAGCAAGAAGCCTGATTCACGAATCAAAAATACTTAAGTCACAATGTATAAACGCTGTAAACTTATGCAACACTAGCAAGAAATATGTGCCACAGTTTTCTCCCCTCTAAATGTAGACCAAGGAGTCAAAATATGTACATAGATACTACTTACAGAGGCTGTGCTTAAGTTCAAGATACTCTGCTAACACTATATTTGCAAGCTATAGTTAAATCTATGAAAACCTTACATTAATTTAATTAATCAATCAGCCTGTAACAGCCTACTGCTGGACATATCCTTTCACAAAGAACATTACTACACTTGGTCCTTTGCCTTTCTGATCCAGCTACTTTCGGCTACCTTTTTGAAGTCATTGGTACATCTGCTTCGGGGGGCCAGTGAGTATGGGCCGAAAAGTGCAGTGCGAATTTGCTAAGCCATCGTCATAAATCTAGAACACACTTGCCCCAATAGTCAGTCAATCAGTTGCTTGTCAAATAAGACCTACCCACAGCCACTTTAGCTTGCTTATTCTGCGAGCTATGTTGGTAGTTTTTGTCCTCCTCTCTTCATTTCAGATCATATCCTTTAAAGAAACACTAAGAAAAGCATAAGATCGCTGAGTGATTTCAAATTTATAGATTAGGCCTATTGATAGTTGCTACGTTTTTGCACCAATTAATCTCTAATTATTTATTTTATTTTTCGTTAAGAGATTTATATATTAAATTTAAATATATTGATTACCTGCGGTGGTAAGTTTGAAACATAAAGTTTTCTGATAGGAATGCCATCCTCTGTATGTGTAGGTACACTTCTCAAACCAAGCTCCAAATTAGAATGAATGGCATCTAAAACAAAATGTGTGGATTTAGTAAGTTGGTCAGAGTAACTAAAACGGGGCATAAGAAAAAAAAACTGGACTAAGAATATTTGTACAAATAGGGGCGCTGAAAACAAAAAATATCTTTTTTCAGTCTTTTTCTGAAGTTTTTAAGTAGAGCACTTAAAAAAAATTCAAAATTTTGTATGAAAATTTGTGGTGCTCCAAAACCATTTATTTTGATGCTTGGAATCGATAGTGTTCATCGTCGTGTTTTTCTGTGCCCCTCCCCGAACCCCTAGGCGGGTTCAATTGTTTTTTTCAAAAGAGCATGTGTCCTCAGACGATTTTTTTACGGGTATTGAAAGGACACAGCGCCAGGAGCAACGTTTGTATGAACCATTTTTTTATGTGATCATTGTCAGTTACTATAGATAGAAATCTAAATTTCAGGGTCCCATAGCGGTGCAACCCAACTACCAGAGAAAAAAGTGTCTCCTAAAAACATTGCTCGTAGATAACGACTTTTATCGATCATAGTCAAAAAAATTGTGGTGTACTTATAACACCCTATTTTTTTTAATAAGATATATAGAGGGCATCTCTACGTGCAATGTTTGTAGTAGACCCTTTTTTCTGGGATCCCTAGTTGCGTCACTACAGAACCGTAAAATTTCATTTCATTTAGATTTGTATTCATAGCAACTGAGAAAATGATCACAGAAAAAAAATCATAATAACGTTGCTCCTGGTTTGGTTCTATCGATACCCGTCAAAAAAAATGGCTGATATGAGGACACACCCCCTGTTGAAAAAAAATTTGAACCCTCCTAGCGGCCCAGTGGCCACAGAGAAAAGTGCTCCATACAAACGTTGTTGCCTAACGATAATTTTCATAAAAATTTCGAAAAAAACCCTTAAATCATTCAAAGTATAACTTAGATTTTTTTTTTGATATTTTTTGTACACCCAACCTGTAAATAAGATTATATATTTAGAATATAATATTAACAAAATTACCAACATTGAACACCGTCGACAACTTGAAAAATCTCTTCTTCATTAAAATACATTATTAAGTTCTTAATGTTAGCACTTTAACCACTTCAATAAATTTAAATGCTGATTTTTAACACAAGACACATGTGGTAAATCACGAAAATTTTAGATTTTTTTTTATTAACGGGGGTAGGATTATACTAGCTTGGCTGACAGTGGGCGTGTTTTCTTAGCTTGCAATATCTCGCAATATCGTGTCCACGTAGCTTTGGGCATGATTTTTTTAGCTTTTGCGGTTGCATTTGCTTTCGTGCTGTGTTTTAATGTTAAGTTGAAAAATTCATTTGCCATCCTGCTGTCAGTGAGACACGATTGCCAAA
The DNA here is from genome assembly GCA_946406115.1 of Apoda limacodes. Classification (NCBI taxonomy): domain Eukaryota; kingdom Metazoa; phylum Arthropoda; class Insecta; order Lepidoptera; family Limacodidae; genus Apoda; species Apoda limacodes. The sequence continues at coordinate 50,511,298 of OX291540.1, forward strand.
TTTGCTTAACTTGCGAGAAATCGCAAGCTAAAAAAACAGGCACTATGGTGGCTAGCAATGATTGCTCGCAAATAAACAATTGTTCATTCGCTCGCGACTGCTATTATTTTCGCTTTGTGGCCTTTATTGCGCTTTTAGGACACAGTATTTCGCCACAGTCAACGTAATAATAAAACACACACACACTACCATAAACAATGAATATATATAGGCAGTTTGACAGATTGACACAAAAATCCCACCTCCAGACATGGGTCTAAAGTATCATTTTTCGGTGGCTAAAGTGACAAAAATAACAAAAATATCGTAACCGAACGCATGACAGTTTGTCACAGATGATACTTAAATTTTGATATTTTTGATACCAATTCTGAACGAACGGATTGCCGGGAATTCGAAGATATAGCAGTGTTTTTACTTGTTTATTTTTTACTATTTTCTTAGTGAGCTTCGACGACTAATTTTCTCAGTGTTTTACGAAAACCTGTTAAGGATTAAACAGCGAAGACTCATGAACAGTAATTTGGAAAGAATAAGCAAGTAACGACGCGCAATATCTGAAGACTTCACAGCAAAATATCTCTTACAAAATGGCGATTCGCTATAATTTATGTATTATCACAATAATGCTAGGCTAATGGGTCTTTCCCAATGCCTTATCGAGTTTCACAAGAAACCAATTAAATTAACTAACTAACGAACGGATGACATGACAGGTGACAAAAGTAATGAAAATAATCATTCTGCATCCCAAAACGAACGCGCCGTACTTTTGGTTTACTGCAGTTTGTTGAACTTTCTTTACATAAAATAGAGACTTAATTGAGTTTAACCCTCAAATCCAAACACCTATAAGGCTTTAGTAATTAGTACTATCACGTACTAATAGACCAAATACAGATTCTGGAAAATAAAAAAGTTTAATTGGCCTCTTCGCATAGCAATGGTCGACTACAAAAATGCGTTTGATTCTGTTAAGATTTGCAAGTGTTGCGGTCACTCCTGCACAAGCTGCGCTGTTAGCTTATAACAAGAAGATTTCAAACTGAGACCTGGTAACCTATAATACAGCTCATCCATACTAATATTATAAATGCGAAAGTAACTCTGTCTGTTACCTCTTCACTCTTAAACTGCTGTACCAATTGAGAAGAAATTTGGCATGGAGATAATTTGAGTCCCGGGAAATAACATAGGTTACTTGAAAATGTCAAGTGTGATTTGGTTTTTTTTTCAATGTTTAATTCTACTTTACATGTGTTTGTAATCTAACGCCTTGTTAGTTAGTTAGTTGGACTTATGTTTTCTGCACTTAGCCTTATGATAGGGCCATTGTACATAGGTAACCAATACATGTCATTGGTTTATCATACCATCTCAGCTCTGTCCAGAAATCAAGGTGGCATCTGATGTTATTCAGCGGATCTCTTACCGGTTGTGGATTCTTAAGGAGCTTTGTCTGTTGGTCACCACACTTTTGCAATAAAGAACCACATGAGAGTGTGCCTCTTTGGCTTCCATGCAGCCACTGCATAGATAACTGTCTGAAACGCCGATATTGAAAAAGTGTTTGTTTAGCGGGTATTGGGCCTGTTATTATGCCAACTATGTAGCATAGGTTTTTCCTATAACTAAATAAAATAAAAATAGCCTTTATTCTCTGACATTAATATACATACTATGATTAAATAATTACAAAATTAATCAAGCAACTAAAAAAAAAAAAATATTTCATTAGTTGCTGGCATACTAGATGGTATTATTATTATTATTACTATTTTAGTTGCTGGCATCAACAATATTGTCAGGATGTCTTGAGACATAGGGCTCCTCCAGGTGGAACCATTCCAAGTGATCATGCGCTGTTCTATGCCAGCTAGAAGGTAAATCATCCTCCCATCTTTTAGCAGGTCTGCCTCTTTTTCGCTTTTGGTCTCTGGGTAGCATTCCATAACATCTCTAGTCCATTTATTCTTTTTTGACCTTACCATTTGGCCACACCATCGCCATTTCAGTTGTTTGATCTTTCTTGTAACATCCGATACTTTTGTTGCTTTCCTTATTCTGGTCAATCTCCATTTATCTTTTAATCATATGTTCAACCTGCTTCTCCATTTTGTGCTTGCAGGTTTTTAACTTTTGTTTATTGGACTTAGCAAGTGACCATGTCTGGCAGCCATATGTACAGGAAGAATACATGAGTTTAAAACTTTACTTTTTTCTGCTATTGGCATTGACTTGTTCTTCATTACTTCTTTAAGGACCCAATATCTTGACCAACTATTTGTTATTCTCCTTTGTATCTCTTTTGACATTTGCAGTTTACGTGAAATCAGTTGCCTCAAGAATATGTATTCCTCAATGAATTAAATTTTCTGTTCATTTACTGTAATCTCATTGTGATTTCTGAATTGCTTATGTCTTTGATGTGATTTTTCCTAAATCTGCTTTCTCACTTTCTTTTGCTAGTTCTTGTACCATTGTTTGCATTGAGTCTGGGTTTTCTAGATCATCTGCAAATCTCAGGTTTGTCAATTTTCTGCCATTCATATTTAACCCCCAGTGATCCCAGTTTAAGTTTCTAAAGATGTCTTCGAGTACCGCAGTAAAGAGTTTAGGTGAGAGTGGGTCACCTTGCCTTACTCCTCTCAAAATTTTTATTGTTTGAATTTATATTTCAATTGGACTTAAGATGTACTTTTGCAATATATTTTTTTGATAATTCTAATGTATTTTTCAGCTATGCCTTTGTTACTAAGCGCTCTATACATGTAGTTGTATCGTAGTGAATCAAATGCCTTTTGATAGTCAACAAATTCAATATAGTATGATTTGTTATATTCATTGCATTTTTCTAAGACTTGTTTAAACACATGCATGTGATCAATAGTTGAAAAGTCAAATGTGGGTGGGTGTGAAACATTGTGGGTTTGTTTGCAGTTCGTTTGTTCTACCCACTGTTTGTTGTGTGTGTAAGGCTTTGTCACGTAACAGCATATTGAGTTGGGTGAATGGTATCGGTACAATTGGTTCGGGTCCTATTATTTTTGTGCCCAATCCTCTCTTTGCCAACTGATCTGCCGCATAATTGCCACCCACTATGACCACGTATCCATTGAAGAGTAACCCGGTTTTTCAATGCAAGTTTTTGCAGTTCACAGTGACACTCCAGGATTAGTCCACTGTTGACACGGTTGTTATTGAGAATTTGTAGCATAGTGGCACTGCGGAGATGATGCGTATCGATGCATCGCTAATGTCTCTAGACAGGACCGCTGTTGCAGCTCTGGTGATCTTAACACATTCTGCTTGGAAGATGTTGTTGAGTGCACCCAAACTCGTTGATATGATGATGTTCAAGTCATAAGAGAATACCCCTGGTGCAGATTCTAACTTCATGGATGCCAGAGCTATCCTTTTCTTCCTCATGAAGCTGGCTACAGTATCTTTTGTTGAAGACTAAGGTTTTTGGGATGTGTCACATTTTGCCTCTATCATTGGAAGCTCTATCTACCTACTGCCACCTTGAGACGTGTATGAGTGATTCTATTGTCCCGTTTCCAGAGCCCTACTTGCTTAAGTTGTATGCCTGCAGCTACAGCTTCTTGTTGTATAACAAGGTGAAGGGGTCTAAGAATGACCTCTAATGCTGTCGTGGGGGTCGTTTTCATCCCGCCTGTGGCTGCCAAGCAGGCAAGGCGTTGCAAGCTTTTTAGTTTGTTTTTTACTGTACTTAACTGAGTTTGGGCCACCAAACTACTGCACCATATGTTAACATGTGCAGGGATGATTTTAATATTTTTTGTGTATGTTCCTTGAGTGGGTCCCTGCAGTTTGAAAACACAATAGACCTAGTAGGTGGCGCTGCAGTTAATGTGTCACTGATGTTCTCCCAAATAGCAAGGTATCTATTTACAAATCGTCCCGGTAGATGGCGGTGCAGTTGGTGTGTCACTGGTCTTGTCCTAAACGGCACGGATGAATTTAATGATAGTTTTTGTTTATTATCCGTTTGAGTGGGTCCCTGCAAGGTTTGCATTCACAAATGGACCAAATAGGTGGTGCTGCAGTCGGTATGCCCCTTATCTGCTAAACGGCTGAAATGATTTTAATGATATTTTTTGTGTACGTTCGAGTGGGTCTCTACTAGGTTTGATGACACAATTGGACCCATTGGAAAGATTGAATGTACGACAATGATTTCAACAATCTCTGCATTTAATGCGACTCCATTATTATCATATCCCACAACTTCAATCATTGTGTTATTTGTGGCTTGGAAATGACACATTAGGTACATTATATAGAACGTAAAAAACGCAGTGAAGGCTTCACACTTCACACTTCGAATAAAGAATTAAATAATTTAGACATGGAGGCCATAGTAAACAGATATCCAAAAATGATGACTCAACCGTAGATTCGTCAGAAGTAATTATGGAATCGCAAAATTTAAAAAGGGATAAATGTTAAAATACTAATATAATGTGGCGCTGCTTTCCTGGGCAGGGCAGTGCCACATTATAGCGCAGCCGGGTCCGCTATATTATAAATGCGATAGCAACTCTGTCTGTCTGTTACCTCTTTACGCTAAAACCGCTGTTCCGATTAAGATAAAATTTGGCATGGATTTGAGTTCCGGGGAAGGACATAGGTTGCTTGAAAATGTCAAGTGTGTCGTTTTTTTTAATTGAGGAGTTGCCGTTGAAATACTACAATCCTGCATCGAGCTAGTAAGGAATAAAACAAAAAATTTACTGATTTTTATGTCTATAATAATAACCAGATTACAATGATTAGAATCATTATAGTAGTGCAAAATATAAATTGAAAGATTTATACTTACACATAAATAGTGACAAGGTAACAGACTACGAAAACATTACAATCTTGGTGCGATTTTGTAAGAGCGCCGGAATTATTTTTAAGGGGATTTATAATGCTAACAAAGAAAAGTTTCCTCTACATAGGTATAGGTGGCGGTACATAAGTTTAACCATGCGCAGTAATACATTTTTGGGTCTATGAAGTGGGAAATGCGGTGCGACGCGAGGGGCAGCGCGTAACCATAACAACGCAGACCCTGGGGTACAATCACGCACATATAATTTTCATAGTAGATACTCCTTGCCCAAATTCTGGTGCAATGTTAATTCAAAATTCGCCTCGTGTGGTGAGCGCAGGGCAGTAACGGGCAGTAAGTACCTAAACCTGACTCAAAATCTATGTGCAAATCTTGTAAACATAACCTAACTTTACTTAATGTTCACTTTTTCTGGTAATTTAATCATAAATCATTAAAATACTTACATGATTACCTTTATTGTCACATTCTTTAATTGGTTTTCATATCACGACACTGATTAAATATAAAATCTACAAAATTCCGAATTTACGATGAGAAATATACGTATTTATGTATATGTTGCATAGACTAATAAAGCGAAAGACGCGCGTCAAGGTCATTATTGTTTACCCGAATTGCAAATATATTTTGAGTCAGGTTTAGTTACGTAATAACTTAAAAAAAAAGGGTGAGAAATTACGGGCCACGCACGAAACATGCGTTATTACTATTGTCCATACCTGTACCTGCGCGGCGACTACGTGCCGCGGTCTATACTGCGATTCCATGCGAGCTAGGCTCTTGGTAGTACCGCGTGTGTAAAAGGTAGCTAATCCGACTACTTTAAAAATTAAAGTGTATTGCAACGCTTAATAGAGTTTAAGGAAACTCTTTAAATTGTTAGCATCAGTTAAATTTAAAATTATAAAGTAATTCCCAAAAAGTTAGTATAATGTCTAAGTTATGGATTTCCAAACTATTTTATACAAATCAGTGATTGTAATTTGTCAACTTGTTTTGTAGAAATTCCGCCAAATCACCAAGTTTGCTACCACCAACTCTAACTACTCTGCTTACGGAGGCAAACTAAAAGATGGTGTTGGAGAAGGTCCTCTTGGCTAGAAATAGGCCGACATGGCCTGGGAGACATCAATGTTTGAGTCAACGTAAAAGAAAAATCCATCGCAATGCCATTGAGAAATGGAAGCGAGTATGTAAGTAGTTTAAGAATAGAGATAAGCTTACCTTTGTACATTTTTCTTTTCTAGTATTGTGATGTCTTGTGTAATTTTTACGTACAAACAATAAACATAGTTTTTACTTCTTTTTTCCATAATGCTTACAATGGTTCATGGGGTTTGTTAGACTATTCCACATTTACATTTTCCTTTGAATATATATTGTAAAAGTAAATGTGTCAATATGCGAATTTTGGATAGATCATTTCGCGTTAGGTTTTGAGTTGAAACTAGTGTTGCATCTCTAAAATCTAGCAACTTGGACAAGAAGCGTAAAAGCACCGGATTTTAGAGTTTAGATCTCGGACATGTCAACAGTTCCTTTTAACAAAAGTAACTTAGAAAATAAAACAAAACGTTTTAAGAAACTGTTTGCAGTCTTACGTTTTTACTCTGTTATCAAAACAGAAGGCTCCTAAAGTTTTAAGGAACCGGACGCTCCCCGGACGCCTTCTTAATACAAATCCGGGGAAACCCGGACGGACGGCAACGCTAGTTGAAAGCTACATATATGAGAATTGCCTAATTACAAACTTGTTACATAGATAGTTCTGATATGTCAACTCACGTAAAACCTATTTTTTTGAGTTGTGAGGTGTAACCTAGTTTATCTTGTGTTGGTGTACTTTTATATCAAATTTAAGCTTGTATGAACCAGGCCTTAACTAGTTAATCCTAAGGTTTAATACTGTGAGGAGCCATATGGGCACGTGTTGTGAATTCAAACAATCAGAGGAATTGATTGTTTGAATTAGTAGAGAGAATTATTTGTATTATTGGGAAGATAGCGTTGGATGGTACGCCAGGAGTAGGATACCTAATATTTATTAATGTATGATTAATTAGGTACTTACTATTCTTACATAACAAGTACACTATGGAAATTTTTAATATAATCATGTACTTACCTAATTCTAACATTGGTTTATTCTTATACTAGACTTTGCCAGCGGCTCCGCCCGCCCTAAATTCGGTTATCGGCGAGGAACTCCTTGATTAGGTATACTAATGAAGTTTGCTATAGCAAGCTATAGGTGCAGCTATTGTTTGTTTAACTCTGTTATAGTTATTCTCGCGGTAGATTTGAATTTTTCGGGATAAAAAGCCTATATGCTATTCCAGAACCCAACCTATATGTATGCCAAGTTTCATCCCGATCCGTCCAGTGGTTGAAGCGTGAAAGAGTAACCAACACCCATCCATCCATCCATACAGACAAACTTTCACATTTATAATATAAGTAGAATTAAACTGTTTGATTTGGCTTTCAAATCAAATCAAATCAAAATCTTTTTATTCAAATGGGTTACTTAGAACACTGTCCAATCGTCAAGTAAATTAATTACAACTAGCTTTACAAACTCATTACAATACTGTTTTATTGCGTGCGTCCAATAGGTAATCTTTGTAAAATCACAAATGAATCATAATTTTATAGTGTATCAACTAATAAATACATGTTTTGTATTGAAACACTTAATAAACAAGATTTACAATGTAAATAGTTTGATTAAAAAAAAACAATAAAAATTCAGATTGCATAGAGGGGCACCATGTGAAACCAATTACTCTGTGACGGGATTTAAAGTAACTCCCGAGAAAATATATTCATATAACATATAATATTACACAGCAGACGTACATATATATATACTAAGAATACAAAGAAGTTTGCAAAAGCAGACCAGCTTCTACAGGCGGCACCCGTTCACAAGTATGACACATTAATCAGCCACCGCTTCGCTCAGCCATGTTTTAGGGAACGTAACGACCTGACGCACATTCCACCACCACCGCAGAGACACTTTGAGAGAGCATGACACACTCAAGCAACTCCAATCAAACTTCGATTGTACTATATTCATATAACATATAATATTACACAGCAGACAGACATATACACATATATATATATATATACATACATACATACATATTTACATTTTACAAACATGTAAATAAATAAATAGGTATATGACTTTTCAAAAATAATATAAAATACACATAAATGCACATATTCATATATATACATACAGATATATATTAATACATATATAAAAATATATATAAAAGATATCAAATAAAACTATATGTAAAAGAACTTATAAGTCCTATCTTATTCAATACTCGTTCGGCCGCCCGATAGCGGCTATCGCGATAGTGGATAGCTCCAAAATCGAGTGGGTGATACACAGCTCCTACACAACAGCCCGGCAACAAATGCACATCATTAAAACTACCATCACTTCGGAAACTAGCCTAAGGGGAGAAGAAGTGACGAGAAACTTCCGGATGTACACCTGTTACCAATCAGTCATGCAGGAACCAAGCCATCAAGTACACAAAATCTATCCAAATATGTATATACATACAAACACGTACGTACTCGTGTGCCACACCCCCACACATCCAAAACCCCACCTTTTGGTGCATCCAAGGCAAGCAAAGGCGGTGCATCCCCTGATAGCTCACCACCAACTACTATAAGTTAACAACAGAGACATAACATCGCTAATTAGCTTGGTCTTTAAAGTGCTCCTTTGACTTAACAAATTTAAGTTTGTATAGAAAACCTAACATTTTACAATTTTGAGTGATACTAGGCCATACAATTTTGTCATTCAAATATTCAATTACATTATAATATGCTTTCTTACATAGCAGATGTTTAATATAAAATTTAAACTGATTGTCACTTAAGTTAAGAATTTCTACAGTTAACTAATTATAAAATTTTACACCGCTTCCCATAAATGATTTGTTGGTATTAGTAAGCCTAAACTTTGGCATAGCAAGATTATTTTTATTTCTCGTATTTAAGTTGTGCTTCTCACTATTCCTCGGATCGGAATATTTATTTCTTTAAAAACATCTCTGAGAGAATCTCGGCTACCTAGCTCATAAATGCTTCGTACTGCCCTTTTTTGTAATATAAATATGGTTTCAAAATCAGCAGCAGAACCCCATAGCAAAATACCATAAGGCATGACATGTAGAAATAAGCAAAGTAATCAAGTCTTGCTGTGGTTATGTCAGTCAATTGCCAGATTTTTCTCAGCGCAAAAGCAGCAGAACTAAGTTTACCTGCTAGAACTGTAATTTGTGGTCCCAACTGCAATTTCAAGTCAACAGTTATACCTAAAAAGACCGTTTTATCAACTAATTCTTATTTTTCATTATTTAATACCAGATTTCTATTAATTTGGATTATATTGGGTAGTGAAAACTTAATGCATTTTGTTTTATTTCCATTAAGTACAAGATTATTAACAGTAAAGCAGTTTGTCACTTTTATAAGGTGTCTATTTATGTCGTTCGAATTGTCGTGTTTCCTGTTCACTTTAAACAATAATGAACTGTCATCCGCAAATAATACTATCTCTGTAAACTTTTGCACCATAAAGGGTAAGTCATTTATATATACTTAAAACAAGAAAGGCCCTAATATTCACCCTTGAGGTACACCTAGTTTTACTAGAGATCCCTGAGATTTAGCACCATTTTTAAACCACTTTTTGAATTCTATTGCTTAAGTATGATTCTACAAGTTCAAGAGATTTATTTCTAACAACATAATATTTTAGTTTAGCTAACAGCGAATGATGATCGACACAATCAAACGCCTTCGATAAGTCGCAAAAAACGCCAACTACATAATGGAAACTCCCGTGCCGCGAGAATGTGCTTTATAAGCTAGGCTCCAGCATCAGTATTTGAGCGTCCCCTGGTAAAACCGAATTGTCGATCATGTAAAAGTCCCTGTATACAAAAATGAGAAAGCAATTGATTTAGTAAGATTTTTTCAAATATCTTACTAAAGACAGGTAGAACAGATATTGGTCTAAGATCTTCTTTGTCACCAGATTAAAAAAAAACCATTATCAATGCATACATTAAATATATCAGCAATATAGGGAGCAACAACTGAAATGATTGAGCTAATTAACTTAACAGACATCCCCCACAAATCTTCAGTATTTTTTAGATTAAGTGTTTTAAATGTTTTGATAATTATTTGGAGTTCCACCTGTTTAAATTTAAAGTTAACATTACACTCAGTAACACTGTCCTTTAGAATAAATTCAGCAGCTTGGCAAGAAGTTAAGGATTCAGTTATTTTTGATGGTATTTCACCAAAGAAATTTTCAAATATTTGGGCAACTTATTCTGCATTATCAATAAAACCAGAGTCTGTTTTGATATTAAAGTTCCATTCACGGGCCTTTGATCTACCAGTTTCATTATTGATTACATTTCAAACAGTTTTAATCACATTATCAAAGATTTTAGTTTTCTGCTTATGTGATTAGACTTTGCAACAAGACAAAAATTTTTTGAATGATTTTTGACATGATCATTAAGGATTGGATCGTGCATAAAAAATTTTAGTGAATATAATTCATAAAGTCTATCTCTTCTTGCAGAGCTTGTGTTATGGGTGTCAGACAACGGATACAGATACATATATATTTCTTTTTTTTTGTAAAAACATACATATACATAAATACACCCAGACTCAAGACAAACACAAATGTTATTTATCACATAAATGTTTGTCCAATGCGGGAATCGAACCCACACCCTCTGCGCAGCAGTCGGCAACACTACCAACTATGCTGCGAGGGAGTTGAGCTTTGGGCTCAAGCGCGGGCAAGGTAGTTTTTAATTTTTCTACAAAAATATCTATCCGAGGAACAGTGATCAGCCTACATATAATCTCTTTGTCTACTTCGGAACAAGTTATGACAAAGCTAGCACTTTGAACACAATGATCGGATTCCAGACAACTTATAATGTTTTTTTCTAAATATTCACAGTTACAGAATATGTTATCTAAACATGTTGCAGTTGTTTCAGTTATTCTTGTAGGCTCTAGAAAGAGATTTTCCAAGTTAAATGACTTAAATAGACTAATTAAGCGAGTACTTAATGAGTAGTTTATAAGTAAATCTACGTTAATATCACCACATATTAAAACATTTTTTTGCTTCTAGTGACTAGCTTTAGAACATTCTCTATTGCTTTTTCAAACTCAGAGTAATTTGTGGAAGGTGGCCTATGGACACAGACAATAATATATTTTTCAAGTACAATACTAGGCAATTCAATTAATGTTTCAACTAAAAGTGCAACAATATCTCTACGTTCTTTTATTTTGAATTTACTATTTACTAGAATTAATGAACCTCCTCGAATATGGTGTTGTCTGTTGTAACAACTTGAAACTTGAGCATTTTTAATATTTAACAACATCTCATGTGATTTTAACCAGTGTTTTGTTATACATAATTATGCTTCCTCTTTGTCAGTTCCTTAGTTTAAAGCATTAGGAGCCACCTCACTATTAGTAACACTACTAACAGTATCAGTGTTGTCCAAGTAGATATCTACAGAAGAGTTAAAAATATTATATGCTAACAAAGTAGCCAGTCGTTGCTTACAATACTTAGATAGATACAATGTACCTTTAGTCAATATAAAACTAGATGTAAATTTATTTATGTCAAACAAATAAAAATTATCATTTTTATATGTCAAATTGTACAAGACATTATTTAATTAATGGATATGTTGATTTCGTTTATGTGACAGTCTTTTTGAAAGTGCAAATAACAATTTTTTTGACTCCTAAATTTGAGAGTAAATCATAAGATTTAATAAAGTCCCGCTTTGTAACTCCAAAACTATGCCTACAAATAATATAATAGTACAGTCTTTATTATATTTTCTGCCAGCTATTGAGTTCGCAATTCGCCTGTATGTAGTATCGGGGGTACATATGTTTAGAACAGTATGGTTCAATTTATCATTCAAAATATGACATAACCCTATACCAACTCTATTAGAGAACATTATAGTTTTTTCATTTCATTTTTCATTGTTGTTCCATGTTGATTCACGTTTTAAGGATTCAAATTGTTCATAGTTTAAAATTACTCACTTCAATCAATTTATTCATTGCCGAAATATGCTCATTTATTTCTAATTTAGCAGAATTATAACTTTTACTAACAGTTTCTAAAGATTCATGTAGCTGTTCTATTTATACCTGAAGTAAAGTGTTCTCGGTTTCATATTTAAATTTGTTTCGCAATACTTCTTTTCTAAGCGGTAAATATTTGAAAAATGCTTTGTTTTTTTATCACGAGTTTTGTTCTAGGTATAATCCGTTTTGTTTTTATGTTTTTTTTATTTTAGTTTTTTGCTTTGCTATTTATGTTACCTCAAAAAGAAACTCTTAAGTTGTTAGTCTGTCACGCATATCGCTGTCACATTATACACGTAATTACTTTTGATTAGGTTGCTAAAGCCAAATGGCATAAATGTTATGTCACTGTTTTATAATCCTACTCTGCATCCATTTGTAATGTATGAGTCCAGTCAAATTAGAAAACAAAACAACATAAATTGGTAGAGTTTTGAATTTTGGTGTACATGTTCATTAAGACCTCCCGTTGTGCATACTAAAAGTACCCATCGATACCTGTTGCGCTCGCGCCGCCATCTTGGAAAAAAGGTACCCTTTTTAAGTTTTTTGCTTATATTTCGGCAATAATTAATAATACGATGAAATCGTGTAAACATAAACTTTAACTTATTAAATTTCCTATGAAAAAGCTAAGATTGATTATTTATGTATTTCTAATGATTCAGGTGTAATCCGACATTAAAAAGATTTTTTTTATATTTTTGCTATCGATAAACAGTTTTGTTTCTGTTTTCTCCTAAAATGTTCATATATAAGATATATATTCCATTAACTCATTCCATGACACTACCTAGAGATATAAAAACCGACAGAGATGATGAGAAATAGAGAGAGAGAAAGAGAGAGAGAGAGAGATAGATAATTCAAGAGCAGATGCATTATGCGACATGATGTGTATAGCAGGACGGAGTCCGCTTGGTGAATAAGAATAGCCACTAGGCTAGACTAACCAACCATCAGCTGATCATCGTCGCGTTAGATTCCGATAAAACCGCCTATCCTGAGTAGAACGTAGGCAAGGTTCTCGACAGACTGAAAAACAAACTCAATTTTAACATTATGACTGCTACTAACTACGCCGTTAATGACAACCAAAGGCTGGATATACTCAACATAGCGTTTCTACAAAACATTAGCCTAAGTTTGCGCCCCATAGAAGTACTGAATGAACTTTGCTTTAACAATTTCTTGATATTATGTCCCTAGGGCCCCAGGCCTACGAAGGTACTGCGACAGACTGATAAACGGGGACAAATTCAAGAAAGCTCTTAAAAACATCAGCTTACCACAGCTAGATCTCATTCCTGCTCTCATTAGACCTCTAATATTGATGTGGTCATCGAATCTGTCATCCAACAGTCACTCGCAAGCTACTATTAGCAAGTGCATAAAAACTAGTTAAGAGCGATCGCAGTGTATGTGGTACGGCTTATAAATGTAACAGCTTAATAACCGTTGTGTTAGTATTTATTGAAAGCTGTCGCCACGTCGAAAAATGGCGCTCCTATAGGTATAAATGTGCTCCGTGAAATCTGTGATGCAGTGCCGCTGTTCTGTTGTCAAAAATCCGAAATGTCTTTGGTAAGGAGGTCTATACTTAGTGTCTATGAAATAACCTAACCGTGGTAGTAGTAGCCATTAATAAAGTTTACTCAAACCGTTAAGTAAACTAAATTATCTATATGACGAGGGTTTAGGACATTTTTACCCTAACTACATCGCGAAAAAATGAGGCTCGACATCCCCCCGTTAAAAATACTTATTATTATTATAATCAGGAGTAAACTTAATTTTGGTAGTCTGCAGAACTTCGTCTGCAATGACAGGAGGTAGAGAGGTAAGCGGCGGGAGAGCGCATCTTCATTTGACCTCACTGTCTTCCTCGCGGTCATGATTGGTGTCTACTGGTTCAGTGCTAAGCAAGCATAAGTTTTTTTCTAAGTGCCTTTTAGTGGTCGTAACAAGTATTAATTTAGTCTTTGGAAGGAAGGCATGGCGCTCAGGGTGTCAACTTCAATAGCTTTATAGCTCCAGTTAACCTGGAGGCCAGGCTACATCCCTTTCATCGCGTTTTCGTTACTGCTCTTTCTTTAATACGCCTTTGTCGGATAGGAGTCAGAGGGACATATAATAACGTGAAGAAAGTCAAAGCAAAATGCGTCTAGCTAACAGAAACCTAGGCTTATGTTATGTGAACGCGCTACGTCAAGTATTTCCAGCCTATGACTATTGGTAGTATTACAGTACTATAACTCGGAATAAGTATGCCTAAGTCTTTATGGGAAATGAGGCACACCTAATAGACGATGATCAGCTGATGGCTGGTGATGGCTTTACGGCATTGATAGCCAGTCTATTTCGTGGTACTTATCCACCAAGTAGCCCCAAAACACATTCCGACCCAGCCATACACATCATGTCACATAATGCATTTGCCTCTTCCCTCCCCTCCTTTTTTCTCTCTTTCATACCCTCTCGTTTCTCTCTCTCTTTCTAGTTTCGCGGAATAAATCTAAAAAATATATTTGAACCTAACATAAAACAAACGGTATATCTCTACCAATTAATGTTTTTTAAGCCCAAAAATGTATCTAATTTGACTGGCCAATGTACGGAACATTAACTTAATAGGTTCACACAGATTGAGTAGCCTCGTTTTATTTATATTATCTGATTATGCAAATTGACATTGTCATTTTTGTTTAGATGCGATGACACATTTCCAGGATGGACGAACGATTCCGAGGAGCAGCGCATCGCAGTGGAGAAGCAGATTACTATCGATTTGCAGGCTTGGGGGCAACTAACAAGAGGATCGCGAATGAATTCGTGGACGTAGGTTCAATAGAATAACTAATAGAATATAACCTAACCTTACAGGAGGACTGCCTCAGTTGCTGAAAGCCCCACTGCCGGAGCACAGGCCTCTGACCAGAGGCGGCTCGTCCTAATAAGGAGCGCTGGTGCAGCGCACTCCCATATATAGTTATCTACTGAATAAACAATATGTTTATAGATTTTACTCAAAATAATTATTTTTTATGCTTCGATTACTCTTTATGTTAACATAGCATTTCACTAAATACAAACCGTACACACACAGTTAACTTAAGATTTGGTATTGAATTGCACTGAGACTGAGTGGAACGCTAGCAATTGCGCTCCTATGAAACGAATTTCAGTACAAAGACTTAGAGCTTAAACCAACTACGCTGGCCTGCAAAAGAAGGTATAACAGTTGTTAAATTGAATTTTCTCTTAAACTAAGGGACTTGAAATAAAAACAACTTTTAGAACATAATTTTTTTTTATGAATCATAAAAACAAAAAGTAGCCATTTTCACTGAGTGGCAAAAACCTAAAAAACCCTGAAAAAGGTGTTTGTAGTCTTAAAATCACCTTTTTAAAAACTGGCGTTGCCTCTTCTGGCTCCGATCACAGTGGCAATATATCGGTCTTCTCTAGCTGTAGTGCATCTGGGACGGCCATAACATGGTCATGGTTTCCGGTTTCTTCGTACCTTTGTTTCACCTTAAAGACCGTTCTTAATGTCACCACCATTTTTGCAGTACGACGCATACTGATGCCTAGTTCCAGATGTGCCATAATTCTTGCACATTCTTCCAGTGAGAGAGGCATGATAAATAATGTTTACGTGCTGAAGATACCTTGGCTTAATAAATTTTAAATAATCAAAATAGAAATGCGAAAACAAAAGCTAAAAGTATAAAATTACAGCATGTGAAAAGGGAGCGTTTTTCTTTTTTTTGTTTATTTTTTGAGATATCATTTAAAAGCAGGTTGTCATAAAGGAGTTTTTACATAACAAAACTAATTTTTTACATAATGCTTTTTATTTCAAGTTTTTAATTTATATAATACAGAAGTTATCGTTACGTTTATGAGTGTTATACCTTCTTTTGCAGGCCAGTGTAGTGTGAAAAAGAAGGTTCGACACAGTCTCAGACGTGAAACAGAAGATTTTGTATAAAAAAATTAGCAAATGCTTCGCTCCTGGACTATGTAAATAAAAATACTGTTGCCAGCCCCGCGGCGCGCTGTTGCCGCTCTTATCACAACTAATGTTTTAGTTCTTGAGCGCGAGTTTTTGATTAACAAATTAAATAAGTACATGCCGACATAAACAAAATGTGAGCATTGTGGTGTGATTAAACAGTGCGAAAAGATTTTTGTAATTGAGCTTGATATTAAAGCATAGGAAAGGGTCACAAAAATGTGGCACGAAAACACGCGACGCGCGTTTGTTAATCTAAATAGGAGAATGAAGTTATAAATAGAATTATAAAAGGTTAGCATTTAAGCCATTCCCCTTTTGTTTTTGCTTAGTGTACACCCATTAAAAATTGTCACGAGCCACCTCTGCCTATGATTTGGTGTAATGACACCTGCTGCTGTGCTGTACTTTATAGTTATAATGAAATAAATATGATATTAATATATATTTTTTTATTTTCCTTTTGTATTAAAAAAAAAAAAAAATATTTTATAACTTTGACGATTCAAAAGTGATTGTAAAATCCTTAATTGAATAAACCATTTTGACTTTGACTTTTTTGACTTTGACTATGTCACTTTTTTTCTTATAAGAAAAAATTTTGATTCTAGTTAGTTGATATCTTCAATCAATTTAAATTTAATATAATAATTACTATACAAATAGCTCAAACATTTTACAATAAATAAACTATGACATATTTTGAAATAATTTTATTTTAATTATAATATTTGATTATTTCTAATTATAAAATTCTTTTGGAGAAGCCTCTTAATTAACAAATGTCATTATTATTTTACTACTGGTTCATAATGCTGTTTTCTACCTATAAAAGCCAGCAAAAACTTAGGAACTTCTTTAAAAATTGAGAATTCAATACATATTCATGTTTTAATTAAAAATCTTTAATTATTATATATAACTACTTTTCCAATTCAAGCAATCAACTATAAATTCACAATAAACAAATAATATACCTAGAATAAGAACTCTTGTCATACTAAAAATATTCTAAAAGGACACATGTAGGGGAGAGTTGGGTAATACCGAGCCCCTAAGGGAATTATCCTATAACTCAGCTCAGGTTAGGTTAAAATAAAAACGAAATATAATAGAAGGTGGACAATTTATCTGACGACACTAACGAAAATTTAAATTTATCAAAAAACAAACAAAAAAAATAATTCGAGCGAATAATTAAAAATTGGGAAAGCGCAGTATTATCAAACTGGTCTGATAATATCGTGCCCATGGTAGGTAATTGCGCACTGGGTCTGATAAAACTGCGAAAAGCATCACAAAATGTGTCACTCAGAGAGTGGAACCCTGGAGACCGAATTGGAAATAGGTACAGACTCCAGATTCCACAAAATGTTTAGTATTAACCTAAGTGATTGACAATTTGACATTGACAAGACAAGAAAACAATTATTATATTACCTAGTACTTTTACTTAGGTATAAATACTGACACTTATAAGAATAATATACTTACATAATCTTTCAGAGATTTATAATAATCACAACCATATTATATAGCTGGGCATAATGTCAACGCGCCCTACGCGCGGCATTATCAAACAAGATCATTTTATTTTGTAACCTCAAAAACATAAACAAACTCAAAGGATTAATTTAAAATTATTCTACACATAAGTTATACATTATTTTTACACTATAAATGAGCATAATTTATTACTGAGTGTGAAATATTGACTCACCTCTTATTGAAATCACCCAAAAAACTATAGCGATCGCGCGGAAAACCTGCAAGCTCGCGGCCTTGCTCTCTGGATACTCGGCGGCAGTTGGCGGTGCTCGAGCAGGGTAGGGGGTACATAAAGCTATGATTTTACTAATATTGCAGGCGCGTTTTGTTGACTGTTTCAAAGAAACCGAGGGGCGCGGAATTTTCAACCGCGCGGTATTACCCAACTCTCCCCTACATGTTATGTCGAAGTCGAAGCAGCTATGATCTTGCTGACCAGGGAGGGAGAGAAAATACGCGGAATCCGACTTATCCGATTTCAACAAATAAGGTGATAAAATGCTTAACATATCATGTTTTACAATAATTTATGTAAATACCATATTTTATTCAATATTTAGAAAAAAGGGAATGTCCAACAAATGTTTGTTTAGTTTTGTTGAATTGAAGCAGTAAATGACATAGACAGGTTTAAAACCAAGTACTACATTAAATTTTCACATTTGTTAGCTTGGGGTTTCTTATTCAATTTTGAAATTCGGTCTGAAAATAACAAAGTTATCACCGAAATCCAGGGCGAGCTCGCGACGACCGAGACGGAGATTGGCCGAATGGCCAGCTCAACGATGACGTCTCACGCACGTCAGTCACTTAGTCTCTATCTCTGTTTGTGCACCGTAGTGGCTGTGTGTGATAGAAACTTAATAAATAATACATACTTATCCTACACTTTAAGTTACATACCTATGTATCGCAGTTAGCAAGTAAACATGGAGTTAGGTGCTGTTGGGTCGGTTAGTTAGTTAAGTGAAAAGGCCGAAATAAACTGGAATCTGCCTTATTTGCCAGTCTGAAGATAGTGCAAATGTCAGAAAAGCAATAAAATGGTATCCAGCGATTTAAGGAGGCGTTTGCCTTGTGTAAACTTTACATGGATTTGTTTAAATAAGTACAAGCTATTGAGAAACAAAAAAGTACGAAGACTTGGTGATTTCAGTGACGTATTCTTACAAGCATTTAACTTAGGATTTCAATAAAATGGAATGTCGAAGTATTTTTGCCCTATTTCATCAGTATAATAAGGCACCTCTCAAATCTAGTGCACGTTCAAAACGAGAGCATTCAATAGATTCCATTGACCAGGAAGTGGGATCGTTTCATTTACTCGGTTTCAAATAAAGCAACCCTTGCAGTGTTTATGTCCATAGGAATTACTAAACAAGCCTTGATGCTTGACGCCAATAACGAACTACTATTTTGTACATATTTCTGGTTAACTATTTCAGTTGTACTTTAGAAGTAGGAGAGCACCTACCTATTACTGTCAATCTATATATTGGGACATTCTCTTAGGGAACTATTTAGGGGAATTGATAGACTTACTGTTCCTTGCCAATATATCTACACTTGTATAATGTACCTATATACGCAAAAATTGGCATTTATTTGCTTATAATAGTGACCTACACTGTGTCAATACAAGTAATAAGGATAAATTGGTAATCCAAAATGTCGTCTTCAGAAAGTACCTACATAGCTCTTTTGCAATACAAAGATTATATTTTTACAATAAATATCCAAAACGTGAGATTAATTTAGCTCTAAATAAATTAAATTAAATAAAAATATATGACAAAGATAGTTTAATGAAAAAACGGTATTAAAAGTTGATGATGAAAATGTTTGGAAAAATTAGAACTTAATTAACTGGGAGGCATTTATGACATTATTTTAAACTAAGACATTGTTTATTATGTTATTACCTAGTGTAAGACTGTATTGTTTTATTTGTGATATAAGGTTGAAAAAATATAAGAAATTAACTATAGAGTTTCGTTATTCAAAATATTTGTAAAACTGTAAATGATAAAATGATATTATTTTTAACCTTATATTTACTACTTAATATTTTATTTATTTATATAATTGATTATAGAAATAAATTATATAACTATATAATATGATTTATTTCTACTAGTATTGAAATAATCTAGAAAACAAAACCCGCTATAGGATAATGCGTAGCACTAGTCACGTTACCCTAATGTATATATTTAGTCGCAGCTTTATCATCTCTCAACCGAATTTAAAAAATTAAAAACTTATTTAGCTGTATGAAAGCCCAATTCTTAGTAATACATTACTTTTTAATTTAATGTAATTTACCGCTTCAATTCAATAAAATTTAAAAAGGTGTTAAGTCAAAAAATCGCTTTTTTTCTAAATTTTTAATAAAGAATGGTAAATACAAAAACCATTGTAAGACATGTTATGTTAAGCATTTTATCACCTATCATATGACACCTTATTTGTTGAAATCGGATAAGTATATACCCCGATAGCCGGTTTTCGCATCTTTCCCCTCCCCTTCTTCCCCCCTTCACCACTTTAGAACGCGACAACCGGTCTATTCTTATCCAAGACATCATGCTGAACCCAATGATACCAGTTGTCGGTAGAGGACTCTTTGGTCCAACGGGATTTCGGTCTCGACGGCCTGGCTTCTCTACTATAACCAGAATCACCTAAAACCAAACAAAACTATTTATCATATATAATGTGTTGCAAGTGTCACCGGTACCATCTATAGGTATTAAGTATTCCAGCTGACTAGGTAAATGTTGTTACTCTTTTTTAACACAACTGGAGTGCCACCTATTGTGAAAGGGTTGTACTAATTCAGAAACGTTTCCTGGCGTGTAAATCCGTAAAAGAGTTTCTTGGCGTGTGCACAACAACTTACCGAAATTTTATAACAATCGGTTAACCCTTAGTGTCCGAATTCGATTCGCACTTGATACATTTTTTTTCCTCAGAAACTTTCCCTGAATTGATCACAATTTACCAAAATTTCATTACAATTGGTTTAACTTTATTGCGCGAGTCCGACTAACACTTGACCCATTTTTGCCTTTCATAAAAAGCTTGCCCTAACTATAACGAACACAACAAATAAAGAATTATCAACTTTGATGCAGGCATTCGGAAGTTAGGACGTAATTTCTATTTTTTCATAAAACTAAAATAGAGAGATTCTAACTTGAAATTATTTATCAATGATATAGTGTGTTAGTTGTTCACAGCATGATTATAATTTATAAGTTGGAGTGTGACATTGGTTACTTTCTTTTTCTCGATAGATATTTCATGCAGAAATAGTTGTTTCTCTTATTGATTTATGACCATTATCTTGAATATTGATATTACATTTATGCATCTCGATCCCTTTAATTTATGGATCACTTCTTAACTTTACTTAGGTATATAGAAAACAAAAACACTACAATATAATATTATACCTATACTTAATATATACAGTCTAGTTACTAGACTCTAGTAGGTACATACTCTGCAATGATAGTTTTTGTTGAGACTCTTTGTTATGGAAATGTTATGTAGGTACTTATCCACTTTTCAAAATTGCCTTCACATCGGGGGTATTAATGACTTCTTCAAAGCACTTGCTAAGTGCCGGCTGTGACATCTTGTGTCTCCTTATTCTTTGGTCAAACGTAGCGACATCACGTTGATACAAACCACAGACATAAAAATCGGCCAAGTGCGAGTCGGACTCGCGCACGAAGGGTTCCGTACCATTGTCTATAAAAACGGCAAAAAATGACGTTTGTGGTATGGGGGCACCCCTTAAATGTTAAATATTCTGAGAATATTTTAAACGTCTACCTGTTTATACCTGTTTTCCTACTTCATTTAAGTAACTTAATGGAATTTGTACGAGAATTTCACTTTTCCAAGTACATTTTTAACTTGGTCGACTATTACTCGTTAGCCTGTAAAGTGTACTTACCCGTGATAGTTTTCCTTTTAAATTCATTATATGCACTACCACTTTTTTTACATTTCCAAATAATATATTTTCGCTGATATAGGGGGGGGGGGGGGGGGGGAACACACTTGACTCTAATAGAAATTAGTACTCTAAAGCTAAATGTTTCGCAAACGGAGCCCTAAATCAAAAAATGATCTTTGCATACCGCCAATGTTTTTGGAATTCTTATCTAAAGATACCCCACACGATGGGGTCGACGAGAAAAAAAAATTACGTCCCCATTTCACGTGTAGGGGAGGTACCCTAAAAAAATTTTTTTTCCAAACATTTTATTCTACCACTTTGTCGGCTTGATCAATGTGTATATCCCTGCCAAATTGCAGCTTTCTTGTATTAGTAGTTTTTGAACTAAGCCGCAGACAGACGGACGGACGGACGGACATGGCGCAACTATAAGGGTTCCTTGTTAACTACGGAACCCTAAAAAAGATAAAGCTGCAAACAAAAATTATAAAATAAGACAATAAGTTAGTAGGTATCAAAAACGACTTGGATATAGAGACTTAGACGACAACCTTACACTGAACTTAAGTTCATGGCAAATAATGGTATTCCTTTCATTTTGCCGATTCGTCGTTACAACGACATCACGTCGTAACAACGGCATTATTCATGGAAGATGGCTTTCGTGAGGCGAAACTGCGCCAAGAATTCATTGATAAGTAGTGCCAAAGGATTGTTGGGGTCCCTCGTCACTCGACGACTCACTTCTGATACATTTTCACACCGTTCTTTTTCCGTGTAATCCAACAGCATTGCTACAACAGCATTAATACAACAGCGCGTGCTATTCGCCTATTCTTGTCTTTAAATGAAAGATATTAATAGAACCAGCTACGTAACACTTTTATTGTATAAAACACTGAAATCATTGAAGAAAACTTATAATTAAACATGAACATTAGGGTTTTGATTAATAGAAACTAACTAGAACAGCATCCAACTTGGTTCTTCCAAAGAGAATATAATAACTATAATAACTACGTTTTAGTTTCTTCAATATGTGAAATTTTGCAAACTCAATCTGTCAGTTTGATGCACTGTTTATTATAAAAATGCATTATATTATAAAAAAAAACTGCTATATAATAAAAAGCAAATAGATATAAAATTTTTTAAAATTAAATTAATTCTAAAATTGAATACACACGTAGAAAAAACTTTAGTAGTTTACAAGTAAATAATACTAATAACCACTAAAATATTAGTAATTCCGAGGACAAGTAAATTACACTGACGGTTACCATTGAGTTTTACTTATTATATTTACTAACAGGAATAAAACTAGTATTGTTGGAATAACTGTTGTTTACTAAAAACAAGAAAAATTTAATGGGATGCAAATAACGTATAAACACGCTTGCAAACAGCGTTTAATTACTCCTATACGAGTTATGTTGATAATAACTAGTCACCTGGTAGATGAAGGAAGGGCTTCGGTGGGTGCGTCTAATCTGTTCAGCGCAGGCTTAGTAATTATGGAGCGGCGGTACAGGGAAATCTTCCCCCAGGTGAGGAGTTATACCTGGAGATTGCCTTGTTATAATTGTTTTTTTTTTTCTATCTACTGTCTACTGTTGTTGGCCGCAGATGGCCTTTACAACTACACGCGGACTAACTTTTGCTGCGGTGCTGCTTGCACTCTTCAGCGAAAAGTTGGGGCGGTTTGCGCAAGGGTGTCCTGAACACGAACCTCGGCTTGGGCAACCGCTCTTAAAAACTAATTTGTATCTGACTAAAATTTACCGCCGTTTCGGAAAATGGCAAAGGCGTTCTGACGAGAAGAAACGGCAAGAAACTCTTCAGCCCTCTCCTATTAATATTTAAATCTAACTAGTCGAAGCGCCCGGGTATATTAGTGAACCTAGTATACCCGCGCGCTCGAGTGTGTGTGTGTGTGTGTGAAAACTAAACTGTCTAGTGTTCCGCTGCCGGCGACGTATTCTGTATATAATTCAGTAATCTGTGTTCGCGGACGCGGGCGCAGAAGGCGCTTGAGCTCTGAGCCTAGTCATACTTGCATTTCGGTGTAAACGGTAATTAGCCTTCATTGTAATGACAAGTAGTGTTTTATCTGCTAACTTTAATAAAACTTTTTGTAATCAGTAGTAAGCTTTATATGTTGATATTTATTCCTGTAGTCATAAATACGAGGAAAGTTGTATAGGATTTGTAAAATTCTGTAATCCGAAGTACAAATTATTAATTACGGAAATAAATAACTATTTTGTTGTTATTATTTTATGGAATTAATAAAATGTACTTAAATTTATATTGTTTTGTAATTTCCAGAAAAAAAATTTGAAATTAATAAAATTTAGTATTAACGCATTTTTCATTCATTCGAAGAATTTTTTTTTTCTCCGTGTATATGTGGGTTACAGATATTTCCATTTTTGTGACAGATTCTCTGTTTTATCATAGTTTAAATTTTGTTACCAATCAATAAGGGTCCTCATACATTGATGACGAGTCATAGGATAAATATTTACATAGTTTTAACAGAATCATAAAGTGATCTTTTATCGTAGTATTCATCACCGCAATAAAAGCAGATTTTTTGTTTTGTCTGGTTTCAATATGATCCAGATAGTTTTGATCCCGTGTAGGCAAAAAGTGGTCAGGGAGTAGACTATGTGTTGCTAACATATTATTGTATTGTTAACACTTTAGTTTTGTTCATTAGGTTTACAAATCATATTTATTTTTATGTCTACTAATACTATATTTTTGTAGGTCTTAATTGTTTCTAAATAATTATTTAAAGAATTAATGAAATTTCCTGCAGTTTTGTTTGATGGAGACCTAGAGATTGCTAAAAAACATTATCGTATATTGTTAACTGCAGATAAGATGCATCCACTAAATAAATTTCTTATACTTTAGCTTTGTATGTATTTTAAATTATAAAACCACCCCATCATTTTGATTGACATGGTTTTAGTACAGTAAGCTAGATAAACTGGGATTTGTGGGAAAGGTTTATTTAAAGAGAGCCCACACTCAGTTAAAGCCATAATATCAACGCTAAAATTGAGTGTTGCCAGGACACAGTTGCCAACTTATTGGTTTTCCCCCCAGATTTAGGGGGTAAATAAGTGAGATGGGATTTTTTAGGGGTCTGAAATTTTTAGGCGTATTTTTAGGGATTTTTTGACTCTTTAATATTTTTAAATCGATAGTATAAATATTTTTTTTTCTTAACCTAGCGACTTATAACGACATCTAGTACGTAATTCTACAACCACTCTGCGGTGACTGGCGGCAATACTGGCGCCACTGACGGTCATTTTATCGTCTGTGCATATGGCGGTTATTGTTGTGGACAATAGCTTAATAGATAGGATACCGCCAAAATAAAGGTTAAGAATATTATATTTATATATTTTTTAGGGGGACAACTCAATAATTAAGGCGATTTTAGGGGTTTTTGACACAAACTTTAGGGATAAATATGTTCAAGAGTTGGTAACTCTGTGCCAGGATTACTTGGATATCATCTATATTCTGACTATTTATGACTTCTGATATTTTGAGATAACTACAATGGTTAGATTCTTGCTACAAAAACAAACGTGTTTTTTTAGGTCTACAATAGAACATTAAATAGAATGTGCAATTTCTGAATCATCTATATCCTGCAGAGTAATAAGATTAATATTCATAAATTTTACAAAAAACCACAGGTTAATTAAATACTTGTTGACTAGGTCATATTCAGGCGACATATTTTTATTATTATTAAACTTGGAGTTACAGAATAGTAAACGTATGTTTAAATAGCAACAACTAGTCTATAATCAATAGTTTCGGAGATATAGTAGTTTCTAATTTGACAGCTGTCATCTGAAATAAAGGTCTTGATTAGATCTATTATATATCTGAAGAAACTGCTAGTCTACGATCAATAGTTACGGAGATATAGCGATTTATAGTTAGACAGCTGTCATCCAAAATACAGATATTGACGAGATCTATCACTTCTGTAAGGAAACTACTAGTCTAAGATCAATAGTTACGGAGATATAGCGATTTATAGTTTGACAGCTGTCATTCTAAATAATAAAAAATAATTTAAAACAGTACATATTTATATAAAAGTGCGATAATTAAACTCACGCTTGGTTTTTAAGTAGGAACAGTACAAACCTACTTAGTTGAAGTAGGTTAAAAAGCTTTAATATTCTAATATACCTACTGCTATTTTGTAATTCATTGTCGTCTGGTGAAATGCGAATCTGGCCCGTTGAGAATCTGGCGAGTTGCTCATAAAGGCATTAATCTTATTATAGTAAGATTCGATGATATTTGTTAGGAGGCGAATCAAACAAAATGTGGGGTGTAACTTATTGTTTTATTCACCCCGCTACTACCTACATTGTTGACAATTACAGGACCTTAATTTCGATTATAAATTAAATACATAACTTTATTTCCAGTTTCTTCTCTCCTGACATCGGATATATCTATTCTTGTATATCAGATTTTCTGCTTATTATAAAGAATAAGGAGCCCATAATATCTAGCATACGATAAATACCATGTATAAACACTATATATATATTTTATAACACTAAGGTGGCAACAAGCACACGGTCCGCCTGATGGTAAGCGGTCACCGTGGCCTATGGACGCTTGCAACACCAGGGGTATCATTCGCGCGTTGCTGACCCTTCAAAAATATAATAACTTCTTTCTTAAAGTACCCCATACTGGAGTCCTTAGACAAAACCTTGGCAGGGAGCTCATTCCACAACCCAAGAGTTCGCGGGAGGAAATTTCTCGGAAACCGCACTGTACGCGACCATTTCGGTTCTAAAGTGTGAGTATGAATTCCCTGCCGATGGCGAGCGGTACAATGGTAGAAAGTAGCCGTGGGCATCAATTCGAACAATTCCTCAAAACACACCCCATTGTACAAGCAGTAGAACACACACAGGAAGGCAAAGTCTCTCAGACTTAAGGGTTCGAATACGGCAAGTGAGTTTGGGATCGTCGACAATTCTCACAGCCCGTCGTTGAACCGAGTCAAAGGGCCAGCTGGTATCCGGGTGCACCCGCCCAGAGATGGCAGCAGTACTCCATATGGGGCCGAACTTGCGACTTGTAGAGCAGCAACCTCTGCCCCGACGTGAAGCATGTTGTAGCTATATCTAACTATATGTTGTAGCACTTGCTCGCCGTCGTAATATTTACTTCGCTGCTAAGAGGTACTGGGGGCGTACCATTAATCTTATTATAGTAAGATTCGATGATATTTGTTAGGAGGCGAATCAAACAGAATTCGGGGTGTAACTTATTGTTTTATTCACCCCGCTACTATCTACATTGTTGACAATTACAGGACCTTAATTTCTATTATAAATTTAATACATAACTTTATTTCCACTTTCTGCTTGTTATAAAGAATAAGGAGGCCATAATATCTTGCATACGATAAATATACTAGATATATGAAATCTATGTGGTTATACTTACATTATACTAATTTTCTTTCTCCTACTATATTTAGTTACATTTTACTCTCTATCTCACTCTGACATTAGATTTTTTCCTTCCAATTGTTTTTTATTTAAAAGAAAACTCCTTTTTCCATATAACCAAATTACCTTACCATAGACACGTGGAAGTTTTACTAATAAAAAGACTACAATTCTTCCACGTCCCCTAAAGTCCCATCAGATCTCCGACCTGTTACAGTACCTACCAGTACAATAATACAATAAATATATTAGTAATATCCCGCTGCAATCTACCATCGGCCGCCAGAGAGGCATTTGGAATGCGAGAGGGCGCATCACACAAACGTGCACACATACCTATATGCATACACATAATCACAGATGTTGTATATCATGAAGTAGCCCAGCTCCCGCACGACTGTCCGGCAGCAAATGCACACCATTTAACATACTGTCACTTCGGAAACAAGTCTAATGGAAGAAGAAGTAACAAGAAACTTCCAGGGTGTACACCTGTTACCGTCAATCACGTAGGAGGCAGGCCACCAAATAATCACAATCTATTCAAATAAGTGTAACCACACATACATGTACACATGTATGCGCCACACCTACCCCCATTCAGAGGAAAACCGCGGAGAACTTGTGTCTCAAATCAAGACCACACTTTCCAGGGTCCCTGACTGGGGACGGGTAAACTTGGTGCGATTCAACCCTACAAAGACACACCTCATTCACTGTAGTCCCACAATATCAGAACACTCTCTTAACCATCTTCAAGAGCATTGGGACCCTTGATGTTGACATCTCCAGTGATAATCAGTTCCGAGATCATTTGCAAGACAAGCTGAAGCTGGCGTCCAAAAAGTACTTCACGTCGGGGCAGAGGTTGCTGCTTTACAAGTAGCAAGTTCGGCTTCATATGAAGTACTGTTGCCATCTCTGGGCGGGTGCACCCGGATACCAGCTTGGCACTTTTGACTCGGTTCAACGACGGGCTTTGAGAATTGTCGACGATCCCAAACTCACTTGCCGTATCGAACCCTTAAGTCTGAGGAGAGGCTTTGCCTCCCTGTGTGTGGTTCTACCGCTTGTACAATGTGTTCTGAGGAATTGTTCGAAATGATGCCCAAAACTTTTTCACATAATCAATAAAATCTGAACTTGTATTGTATTTTTTTCATTTCATATAATTCATACAATTTGACTCGACTTCTGTATATTCCTGCTGTAGCTCAATCACTGAATTTCATTCCTGAATTTTCTTTAATAATTTTTACTTCAAATACGTGCTCGAACGCAGCTTTCAAAAAGTCAAATAGAGATATTGTACATATGATCTGGATCATCCTGTGTAAATTGCAAAAATGGAATTTTATCTTCAACAACAACTTGAAATTGATAAATACGAATACGAGCAGATGTCACTAGTCTACATGATACTAAATTGCAACTGCTATTTTTCTGTGTTTAAAAATGATACGTTCTGAGCGCAGTGGTCAGATGGTAAGTTGAAAATAATTAACTTAGTAACGGCCTCTACAATGCAAAAAATATTATCAATACGGGTAGCTCGATGTTGCTGCAATTATAGTTGGAGCGTCGGGAGTTACCCCACATTTTTTTTAATACCACTTAGGTGTCAAACAAGCTTGTGAACTCTAATTACTTCTTTCTTGAAAAACCCCACACTGGAGTACTTAGAGAAAACCTGGGTAGGGAGCTCATTCCACCATCTACTCATCTTATTTTAAATAACTTGCCTCTGTTCTGTATTTCAGCTAAAACAGTTAATTTCAGATTGGAGATTGAACAGTGAGACAGCTCATTTGTGAATGCATATAAATTTTTGACCTAATGTAAAATGTTATTAACTTACATGATGACGATGATGTCAGTTGATTTGCGGTCTAGGATTTGCTCTGTACCTTACCTGAAACAGTGACAAAGTAAGGATTAAGAACAGGTTACTGTTTAGCCTCTTCTTTCACACCTTAGCCCCTGTTCTACTCTTACACTAATCCAGTTAACTGATGTTATATCTACATGATTATTTGTGTTGCATATATATGCCTGAGACCAAATTAAATTATTTGGACAACTTACAAAATGTAGATGATGCAGAGTTCTTGCATCTGCTCTGCACTTCACCTGAACTGGTAAATTGTAACAGTAAGCATCACAATACATTCCCTCAATAGCATAGTATAAATAACTATTATTCCATATCATTCTCCATCTCCAAGTCGTTCTCCAAGTATAATGAGATAAGATATATAGGTATTAAAAATTTTTTACTAATAAAATAAACTCTTACAAAGATAAAAGACTTACTTTTACTTAAAACATATTACTAAAATATATATAGTGATAAACTTACAGCATATATGTTATACATTTTCTCCAGATAACTGTCCAAAGGTTGTCCTTTGTTCAGCAAATTGTGTTGATCTTGGGTCAGGAAATCACTTAAGCAGAATGTCTTGAAAAAGAAGTATGATTTAATTTTTAAAGCAAAGACATAGTCAGCAGATTAGATCTTAGGCCACAACTTGAACCTGCAATTCTGGAATACTATATATATATAAATATTTATCTAATACCTTTAAACGAGCAATTCTTGTGTATATATATAATCTGAATCTTTATCTTTATATTGGTTTTAATGTAAAGAAGCATAAGTATCAAATACAAACAACAAGACAAGCCTAAAAGATATTGTGTACTCAGTAAAGTCAGTAAAGTCATCAACATGTTACACCAATAACCATTAATAACCTTACAACCTACAGAAAACCTACAGAATTTTTAGAGATTTACTTTCAACAGCAATTTCATGCAACGTCTAGAATTTAAAAAGTTAAAGCGCCTTATTTGATTGGAAGATTGGATTTTCTGCATTTCCAGCAGATTTTTTTTTTTATTTGCAAATGCAAAAGTAGCAATAGTGAGTTAATGAATTATATTTATTTTCTAGTTACCTTTTAAAACAATTAACTTAATAGGTTACATATGTCACTGAGGCCTTTAGTAAAAGTTACCCCAAATGAATGGCACATATAAGGAAGCAAAAAAGCATTAAAACATAGCAATAGTTGAGTAGGTAACACTGCTTTGATTGATTTGTTTTCTTTTTACTGTTCCAGAATATAATATCCCTTATCATGCAATACAAATAACAATACTGTATCTATTTACGTGCGATAATCACTCAACAGTGAATTGAAATGTAGCCCTAGTAGGTATATGACAAATACTTACACAAGTGTATAAATTCATCCAGTAACGAAATCAAATCCAATTAATTTTTCTTATGTGAACTGCCACACAGCTTCACAATACAATCACGACATGCATATAGAGGAGGGATATAATAATTTTTTTATAGGTAATTGTTGAATTGGTTTTTAAATTGGTTTTCAATGACTTTTCTAATATTATAGTTATTAAAAACTAATAGATAGTGTTTATGCAAGAAGCTTTGTCATCAATATATAGAACTTCTTGTATACATGTTTAAAAAACAGCGCTTTTGACGAGTTCTGGGGGTAACCTAATTACTAATCTATAGTTTTAGTAAGTTAGTTTTTGTAGTTTTCCTTGAGAATTTTTTGGAATTATTTTTCTAATAGGAAAGCTGGAAAATGCAGACAAAAAGACAAAAAAAAGAGGCAAAAATGCGTAGCTGGAAAACAAAACACAAGTAAAGATACACAAGGTACTGAACCCGACCAGCAATCAGCAAGTGGTAAACACATTATGATGCTGAAATCTAAATTTAATAGACAAAATATAAAAAAAGCTTATTTTATTCTCATTATGTATGTGAACTTTCTAGCTTCCAACAGAACAGTTTGTAACAGAAATCAACAGCCATAAGTGTTGGAAACTTTCTTCAACTACAAATGAAGTTGTAGTGACCTAGTGACTTTTTTTAAATATCACAATAGAATAAAAAAATTAGGCAACATAGGCGCAAAACACTCTATACTCTCCTTATTATGTGTTTTGCTGATAAGCACCCGGCGACTTCAGGAAGTTTGAAAGGCCTAATACATGGGTTAAGAAGTGTGTCACGGCTTTTATTCTGCTAAAATAAATCCCAGACCTCTTATACATAATTTTTAACTCCCTCGCAGCCTAGTTGGTAGTGTAGTCTGCTGTGCAGAGGGTGTGGGTAGTAATATATATGTATTCGTATCCGTTGTCTGGTATCCATAGCATAGCTTTGCTTACTTTGGGGCCAGACGGCGATGTGTGTTTTGTCCAAAAATATTTATTTATTTTTATTTATTTATAATTTCGTTTTTTTTTTAAAAACATGAACATTGTTTCAGCTTGTAGTTGAGGTTTATGTTATCTTTTCTATTTAAATAATTAACCCAAGTACATAAATGCTTTGGTTTACTGTGTGCTCCCACACAAAGATGGCATGACATACGAACATGTACCATCACCCATCACCTGGAGATGAAAATCGTTGAGTGTGTAACAGGTTCTTAATTTTTTTTAAACAAAAAAAAGTCAGAAGTTTTACATTTTTCACCTTCAAAAATTTATTTGTCTGACTGGGCATGTAAGAACTGGCATTATCGTGGTGCAAGATGATACAGCCTTTACGGTTATTTTTATGTAGTGATTTTTATGTAGTTCATCAAAAACTTCTGGCAAACAAATGGTCGTGTATAAATCACTATTAACAATATGACAATTCTCTAAGGCAACAACTATATCCTACACCTAATTTGACACCGCTTCGTTGAATCTAGTAAGCATGGCATTACACCAAGTGATGCGGTCCGACTTTTTGAGCCTTACTCAAATTGTGTGGGGTGGGATCCACCGAGAGCACAGCTATTATACACCTAAATGTTTTTGTAGGATTAATTGTATTTGACTCATGCCTATGTCTGAGATGCCTGAATCTCATGGTAGGCCACATGCCTGTCTGTTTCGATCATACGACGCACAAAATCGATGTTTTTGTTGTACACAGCGTGGACGGGCGACTACAATGATATTTAAGTAAAGATACGGTACCTTCATATTGTTCGAAATTTAAGTTTGATCCTGTAACATGTCATTCCAATCACGTAACTAAATAACAAAAATTCGTGAAATAAAACATAAAAATAACTTCAACTTGTTTGTTTACATTAGCAAAACAACATAACCCTCTTTGGGTATATATGTTCTGTGACATAACCTCACTTTTTTTTCATCAATGGTAAATGTCCATACTGATGTTTTGTAAACATGGACAGGAAGTTTGGAAGTCTTTCCAATTCCGCTTAATCATAATAATAATAATAATATACTTTATCGCACATATAAATACGCGCAAAACAATTAAAAATATAAAACAAATAACAAATTGGCGGTCTTATCGCTAATGAGCTATCTGTTCCAGACAACCTTTGGGTAGAGATAATTTAGAAAAAATAAAGTTTTATTTTGTAATTAAACGTCATGCATAGCGAATTAACGAATTTGTGAATACACAAATATACAATACACGACAATAGGTTAAAAGTCGATTCGCGGAAATACATTCTAAATAACGATTTACGATGACGACATTTCTCGGCTCACTCTCTGCCTCTGGAAGCTTCGACATGGAAGGTCGTTAGCTGGTCAAGATTCGTAACCAAATATATTTTATAAATAATTTTTTTTTTTTCCAATGTTGTTAAAATGTAATATATCCGATAATAATGTCAGATCTTATTATACTTATCGTCGCGAAGACAGTTGAAAACAAAATGGCCGCCGCAATAGAGGAAAAATGTAAAGCCAAGAGGCACATTGTTAAAAGCATTTTCCAAGAAACCTCAATACATGCCGAAATGATTTTTTTTTTTATTTCAAGAACACCCCAACATATCAAATTCTTCCATCACAGGGATACGTCTAACTTAAACCAGTCTACTTGCGTCGAAAATTCTTACGTGATCCACGACCCGCATAGGGGGACCTATCACGTAGGCTCCAAGCAGCAGCAGCAGACGACACGTCAGCATGCGAGGGAACCCGGGTACATGTTCAAGACACGAGGAGAGGAAGCACGAAGTGGAGACGATTTTCTCACAGCACGTCGGGAGTCTCACAGCACGTTCAAAAGGAGGACGCTTCTCTCAGTTTCAAATGGAAGTAAGTATTTTTTTGTGATGAGTTTATTCGAGATGGCATCTTTGTGAAGCGTGGGAGCAGGAATTGTGAGTGACGTGGACAAACCAGGACATTACCACTAGATATTAAAACGAGTCGGTGTAACCCTTGGTTGCTCCTCATAAGTTCCTCTGCCCTTGCTTTCTCATTTTTTTTTCTTTAAGAAAACTAGGTTGATTTTAATAACGTTTAAGTTTTTTATTACTTACCCTATGTTCAACATTCAGCCCGCCTTGGGTATATTAGTCTGAGGCAGCTGAGTTATTTTCGGCACTGTTTTATGGGGCTCTGTCACGGGTGGCGCTAGTTAAGAAATAAATGTCCCGTGACATATTTTTTAGTATGAATACAATTCATACCATTCCCAATATTATATCTTACATCATTAAGCAAGTTTTACTTTTTCTACCTCCTACCTATCTTCACATTTTTTAGGCACATGATCAGAGACGGCTCGTCCTAAGGAGCGCTGGTGCAGCGCACTCCCATAAATAATTATTTACTTAAGAAACAATATGTTTTAAATTTTACTTAAAATAATTAATTATTATGCTTAAGATTGCTACACTAAAAACATTCTATACACACACAGTTAAGTCAAGATTTAGTATGGAATTGCACTGAGGAGACTGTGTCACTAAGTGGAGCGCTAGCAATTGTGCTCCTATGAAACGAATTTTAGTACAGAGACTTAGAGCTGAAATCAACGAGAGTGAAAGAGAAAGTTCGACACAGTGTCACACGTGAAACAGAAGATTTTGTATGAAAAATTAGCAAAATGTGGAGCGCTGTTCCTGGGCTATTGCAATTAAATAAGTACATAGCTACATAAACAGTCTTGCTATAGTTACTTGTTTTGTCTAATAAGTAACTATAGCAAAATAAAATGTAATTATTGTTATGTTTTAAAACAGTGCTAAAAGATTTTAGTAATTCTGCTTGAAATAAAGACAAAGGGTCACGATAATGTGACACGAAAGCATACACGCGCGTTTGCAAATCTAAATAGGCGAATGAATTTTAACTA
The DNA here is from genome assembly GCA_946406115.1 of Apoda limacodes. Lineage (NCBI taxonomy): Eukaryota > Metazoa > Arthropoda > Insecta > Lepidoptera > Limacodidae > Apoda > Apoda limacodes. The sequence continues at coordinate 50,545,600 of OX291540.1, forward strand.
TAAATAGTATAATAAAAGGTTAGCATTTAAGCAATTCTAAATAACAGCAGTATAAACAATGAAACATGAGAAGCAACATCCATCGCTAATTTAAGCAAAAGAGTTCGACAAAAAATTTCAATTATAAAAGATCATCATTTGTACAAGTTCTAATGAAATACAACTTTACCCGCCGTTACTCCTCTTTTCATCTATGGTTACGTTGAAAATAAAAATGAAAATGTTGTTATTTTAAGTGAGATTTCACTATAACAAAGCACAAACTGGGTGCTTACAATATGTAAGCACAATGAACAAAAATTACTTAATTAAGTACTCGAATATGTAAAATTCTTAAAACTTGAGTCGCTTAAACCATCTTTTCTCAACTCAAAATCTTGAGCGATGTATCAATACTCACAGTTATATTTATAAAACATAGCATTCAAATGCAATCTCGAGCAATATATATCATCTCAGTAAATTAAACACAATATTTTATAATATATCAGCATATTCCAGTGGCAGTATTGTTGTGACCCGAAGAATCAGAGATCTACAATGTTAGAAATTAGAAATGTCCGATTTCAAGATAATGAAAATGTAGATGAAATAATTAATAAAGTACACACGGCTCTAAGTGTTAAGCTTATTTCAAGCAAACTGCGACTGGCTTATTGAAACAAAAATAATAAGACAAAACCAATAATTGTTGAATACCAATCACCCAACGATAGAAATTTGGTACTTCATGCTCTCAAAAAATTCAATAGCGCTAATAAAGAATAAAAACTTGGTACTGGAATACTCGGCTTAAAGCCTATATACATAAATGAAGTACTTACTCTCAAGATGAAAAAACTCAACTAACAGGCACGAGAACTGGTAAGAAATTCTGGGTTCAAATTCTGTTGGACAACGAATGGTAAGATTAATTATAAGAAAAATGGAAGGCCGTCCTGCAATTCATATTAAATATCTGGAACAAATAGAAGAACTACGATCAGGAATCATAAGTGACCAATGACTATACACTGGACAAATTGTAGGTAGTAAAATAATACATAGCTTTAAGAATATCTTAGGTAATTACCTACTACAGATTATTTACATGTTTTGTTTTTCTACTTTATCAATGTCTTCTAATAACTTAACAGATACATTATTCAAACATCAAACAACATTACATTTTCACACATAAGTACTTCAACATATTATTTACATAACCGAACACTCATAATCACTTATCGTCAACACACACGCTTGACAACATACCACATTGATATAAAATTCATCGCTCTGAGCTGTCTACCAACTAAGGTCCCGAAATTCACTCATCTGATATTTATTAAAACAAAATTTAAAAATGGCTAATGATTTTACTTACCTGTCTGCCGGTATTGACCAGTCGGTTAATGTCGGCCGGGCCCTGTTGGAAGACACACCAGAGAGATACAAAAATATAATAAATAACCCTATAAATAATCTTAATATTGTGGTAAAAAATATTCGTAGTGTAAACCATAATTTTGATGATTTTACACTGTTCTTACACAGATTGGATATTAATGAGGATATAATAATATTAACTGAATGCTGGCTATCAAAAGTTAATAATTTACCATTATTCCATAACTACCATACATATGCTTCTAAACGCTCTATTAATCAAAATGACGGAATTGTGATCCTTGTAAAAAGTCATTGATTCATAAAGTTTACGAACCACAGAACACAAAAGAGGTCAACTGTCTTGTTCTGTCAATACAAAATAATACGGCTATAGTCTGCATTTATAGACCACCATCATTTACCAATGTCGACATGTCTGCGGACTCACTGGATAATACCTTAAAAGAACTAACACAATTCAAGCAAGTTATTTTAACAGGAGACATGAACATACTATAAAACCTGGTAATAACGACCTTAGATCTATAGAATACCTCAACCTGTTTGCATTCCATGGCATGTTACCGTCGCATGAACTCCCAACACGTGGTAGCAACTGCTTAGATCACAGCTTTGTTAAATTGAAATCAGATATAACTACAGTGCATTGCTCCTCAACTGTTACTGATCATTCCTGTGTTATTTTATATGTTGATAGCAATCCCACCAATCATACTAAGAACATGAATTATATAAAAAAAAAACAAACTATAATGCAGTAGTAAATGATTTCTCTCAAATTGACTGGACTAAATTACTAATAAATTTACCAATTAATTAATCAACTAACCAACTAATATCAGTTATGAAAGAACGTATTGAGAAACATACAATCACACTTAAACAACACTCGACTAAAAGAATCTTAAAACCGTGGGTAACGCCAGGTTTAATTAGATGTATTTGACATAGGGATAGGCTTTATATAAAAATGAAGAAGATTCATATAATACTATTCTTAAAATTAGTTATCTTAGGTACCGTAACACATGCAACAAAATTTAAAAAAAATTAAAGAATATCTATCACAAAACTGAACTGGAAAATAATAAACAAAATGCCAAAAAACAATGGAACACGATTAAAAATCTTTGTTATATAAATAAGAACAAAAGCTCTAGTTCTGAATTACTAAACATTAAAGAGAACGCGACAGAGTCATTAAATTATATAAATACATTCTTTGCTAATATTGGGAAACAGCTGGCTAATGAAATATTGCAGAAAAGTAATATGAAGGAAAGGGACCTAGACTCAAATACTGCGGATAAAAAATGTTCTAACTCTTTTGCACTTAATCCCACGGATGAGGAAGAAGTGAGAACAGTTATTTTATCTTTAAAAAGAAGGTCTGCTACTGGTTGGGATGGTTTCTCCTCGGAATTACTTAAGCTGGGTGTAAATTATTTGGCCTTGCCAATAAGCATTATATGTAACCGAGTTAAAAAAAGTAAAAACAATAACGAATAATTTAAAGGCGTGTTTGTAGACCATTGCGATTAATAAGTTAAAGTTCCAAACTGGTTCTGGCAACATTGTTTCTTGATGTACAATGTTGCCAGGGCAGTCACTTGGACATATTATATTTTTATCTGTGGTCAGGCATGTTACGTAGTATTTATATTCTCTTTGGGCATGTCGCGCTTTTTGCATGAAACTAATTGATAATATAAGAAATATTGAGTGACATGGACTATATTTTCTTGAAATTGTGCTATTAGTAACAAAATTCTTGCAGGAATTTTGGTGATATGCTGTGGACTCAACCAAGTCGAAAAGCAGGTCAGTAGAAGAAGCTAACAGCAATGTCACAATTTATTATGTCTTTTTTTGGAAGCCCGGCACCTCGGTGTCGTATGGCTCCGAACGTATAAAGAAATGTATACTACTTATAATTACGAAAATCTTCGGCACAATCCAGTAATAGCCTTTTCTCTATAAATGTCTTTATTTTATGCGTCGCAGGATCGCTTTCAATATCTGTAGGTCAACAGTTACTGTGAGGTTGTGTTTTAGTGCAGCGGACGATTTATGCAGTTGGAAATTACTTTGACCACATTGTTATTTCTAGATTAAGGAATTGTTTTACACATCTTTAACTTTATAATTATCATATATTTGATAATTTGAAGTTAAGTTATTTGCAGTTTATTCAAATTTCAAACAAAGTCAAACATGGTTCAAGCTGACTTAACGGTTGGGGTGTACAATTAGAGTGCTAAGGAAAAAAATTTTTTTTACGCTACTAAGCAACCAGGTTGAGGTGAAGAAAAGGGGTTGTTAAGAAAATATAATAAATTTTACTGTTATACTTTGAATGGTTTAGGACCTTTTAAATTTTGTAATAATTTATGGTGTCCCCATAACTATATATTTTGATGATGGAAATCGATAGAGTACATTGTTGGCAGCAGCATTAGTATAGAGCACTTGTCTTTGTGCTTCGTGCCCCTACTGGGGCTGCTTGGGGGGTAATTTTTTTTTCAAAAGTGGGTGAGGACACCCTCATGACATACAATATGCCAAGAGCAATGTTAGAATGAACATTTTTTCTGTGATCATGAATAGCAATCTAAATGAAAATTTCAGAGTTCTTTAGCGGCGAAACTTTGGACCACAGAAAAAAGTATCTCCTACAGACAGTAGTAGTAGTAACAGTGGTCTCGCTGCTACAAAACCCTGAAATTTTCATTTTTCATATAGCTTTCTATTCATAGCAACTGAGAGAATGATCAGAGAAATTTTCATACAAAAGTCCCTGGGCTTCAGAAAAATTACTGAAATTTCACTGTAACCATAACTGAATCATGCAAAAAAACATGAAAATATAAATCCAGTTTACTTTCCCTTGCGCCCGCTTTTAGTTACTCTCACCAACTTAACCCTTATCTTAACATGGAAGGTGTGCCTGGTTTATATGTGGTACCTGGTAATGGTGCTGCTTAATCAGTAGTGCAGAGTAGCATAGAGGCCAAAAAATATTTTGACAAATAGCAAATGAAAAGAGGTCTATTAATTCTAAATGGCTCATTTTTAAATTATGCAGTTTAAACACCAGTTGTCAAAACAGATGTTCACTGTAAACAGAACTTGCGGTTGTCAATTAATAATTCACCTCAATTTTTAGTTACATTATATAGTGTTTATTTTTGCCCACCATTCATAGGGATTTGTGTCTCTGCCAAACCCTTGCCCCTTAAAATAATGATCCAAAATGAGTGTGTAGTATTTTGAAACCATCATTTGGTTGTCAGCTGATTAAACTGTCAGTAGCATCCTCTTCAAAGCAGAAAAAATCATTCGCTTCAGAAACAGTATTATTATGTTTCCTGTCTGATTTAGTAATTTTGGTTTTAAATAATCTTGAGTTATTTTCATCATTTTCATCAAATACCTGACCTCAGTAGACTACAGAAATTCATGTATCATAGCATGTCAGTGCTGCTGGGCACTTGGTTGCCGTTTCTGTTTTGCTTCCATATCATTCTCAGTGTTGGTCATGCTTATACATTGTGTGAACACCCACCTCGTCAAGTAGCTATTAAAGTAGAAAACACCACAAGATATTTAAATTATTTCTATTATTGCTGAATGTAGAAACTTTGTTGCTATTTGTTTTTGGTGGCACAGCAGAGCAATCTGGAGACTGAAAAGTAATGTGTAAGCTAGAATGGGGCCTGGTACTTAAATGGGTAAAATGCCAGTGAGCTAAGATATGATTATGGTGTGATGCAGCTTTGTATGGAAATACATAGATGTACTTACTAGTGAAAATATGTCTGTCTGGTCAGTGCCATCTGTCTACTTAGAGAGAAAAGCGAAGATTCAGCTCATATGCTTACATAGCTGATATGTGGTTACATACACATATACAGGTATATACCAAAAAAATAGAATTTAATACCTATTATCAGTGTAATACAATACAATGAACAGCTTATAAAAATTAATTTAAAAATAAAAATTAAACAGCTTGACAGGGAATTAGTCAAACCACTTATCAAAGAGTGAAAATCAATTCTAAAATTTTTAAAGCCACTTACAGACTGCATAAATGTGCTATATAAATAAATGTTTATTACAGACTTTTTTCCATAATGTTTAGTAATAAAGACACTTAAAAACTAAAACACTAAAATGTTTGGTGTATAAAAAATTGTATTAACACTTAATTCATAGTATTTTATAAATGTGTGTCACTTGCAAATAAATTAGGAACAAGAGTCTAAAGCACCAGAAGAACTCAAAACGGCGCAACACAAAATGGCGGCCGGATCAAATTACCAAAACAATTTCCGATAAAAAAATATTAAACGCACAAAATATTGTCCACCCAAAAATACTAGAACGTAGGACAGGCCATTGGCTTCACTTCTGAATACTTACCATAAGCCTGTCTGATAAAAGTCCTGAAAAAAATCCCCTGCAACATAAGTCGCTTAGGTCGCACTGTGGGACCTAGGACGCGTAATGGATTAACATCTCAATGGAAATGTCAATGGAAAAACTTTAAAGCACTCTAATGCAGATAAGATAGTAATTATAAAAGGCTGGTAGCACTTCCACATTGTATGGTAATAAATTTTGTATGTTAGATGGGGCCTTGTAGAACAATCCTTGCCATGTCATTAAATATTTATAGAATAAGTAAATTGAATGGAAATTTATGGGGGAAAAGGGGAATTGAAATCTGTAAGTGGGGTAACATAGTTTTTGTTTTATGCTGCAGAATATTTTTAGCTCCATCCATGCAAAATCTGGTTTTCAGTGTTGTTTTTTTCCAGCAACTTCTCAATTATAGTATGGAAGTGACAATCATCAAGTATATAGTTGTAAGTATTATGGTCATAGCAATAATTTTAAATTAGAGTTTACGAAACATAGTAATTACACAAACAAATTTATAAACCGCACTGTAAATAACTGTAGAAAGGAAATTTTAGAAATTTGTAAGAGTGATATGCGGAAGATATGAACTAACATAAATGAGTGGCTTGGCCGAAGTTCATTATCGGTAGACCTCAGGATTGAAAGGTATTTGTTAAAAAATAGCACCAAATCGCATGTTTGTAATGGTTTTCGTGAAATTTTTACAGAGAGATAGAGGGAAACGGTCAAAATCATTTCTTAAAGCGGAAATCATATGTGACCAAAAGCGATAAAAGTTTTAGGTTTGGGAAAGTATTGCCGGAACATGTATTAATGGTGATAAAAAACATGGACTGCAGTAAAGCACTGGGATCGGATGGGAGAATAAGAGATTTTAAGGATATTAAAACTAAAATTTCTCTGGTAATCGCTTATTTCATTAAAAAATGTAGAAATAGGTATATTATACCCCAAAGAGTTAACTTAGCCATTATAAGACCTATATTCAAACAAGGCTTGCAGACAGAATTTTACCATTATAGACTATTTGAATTTAATATATATAAAATTGTAGAGAAAAGTATAGTAGGGCAAATAAAAGATTGAATGGGATCATTATCAATTTAAATAAAACGAAATGCATAGCAAACGAAATAATAAAATAAATATAAAAATATAACTTTTAATATAAAAGGACACATATGACTGCTTCCATAAAAATAAAATTAGATGTCACTGCATGAGTCTCGAGAATGTTTAGGAATAACTGTTGACAAGCATTTCAGTCAGATGGAATGTACATGTAGATATAGTTTGCAACAAATTTCTGTCAATCCTTTGTAAATAACAAAACTTAAAATCCTCCTAAGTTAGTAAGCAATATCAGTAGCAAGAACCCTGTAAATGTTTGCAACCTTGCAAAAACATTACCTGTCCTTATGTCCATAACGGAGTAGTTATCGGACTGCATTAGTGCCTACCTACCAATACCTTAAGTTTTTGTAATTATTAACTTTTTACATGTTATTGAGATTTTACTGTTTTAATTTTACTACTGCTTTAAATTTATAATTATCATATATATTGGACTAGAAATAATAATAAATGACAGATAATTTTTTGTATGTTTGTCACTTAAAGATAAAAATATCTGGGCAACCCAGCATTGCTCCATTGTTGCGCCATCTGTCATTATCTACATATAATCACAATATAGAGACAGATTGACTTTTTTCAACGAAAAAAGGTATGGTAATATGATTTATATAAAAACGTTAAAGGTTTAATTAAACCCACCAAACGGGTAACTAGTGGCTGGATAAACACCCAAATCAGAATCTGGAAACAGCCTCTTTCCTTTTACCACTTTAGTCCTCTATGACTGATAGGTGGTTACCCCATCCCACAACCCTGCTTCTGATACAGTGTATCCGGACTAAGGTGTCTTCATATATGTCCCAAAACTCAGAAATCAATACCTTTAGAGTAATAAGTGGTAATAAGAAGGACCAGGAACCAAATAATATGTGTCTTTGACTTTGACTGTCGATAAGAAGTAGGACATATTTTATGCAAACATAAATATTATTATATATTAGTATGCAATGTGATAAATAGTTCAGATTCATTAACCTATAAGAAAATTAATTAAACAATATAGCTATTGCTTTTAGTAAAAAAATTTTTTTTACTTTGAATCTCACATTTTAAACATTAATAATACTAAATCAATGTATTGATCATAATAAACATAGGTGTAAGTGTAAAAAAATACGGAAAGACGTAAATAATAAAAGATGGAGGTCAGGGAAAACATCCCTGTCCCTGTTAACCTGATAAAACTTATAGATAGGTTAGTCATCCCTTCCATAATGGTCCACTCCAAACACTAAGAAAACATTCTAATTTTTTCCATTTCCCTTACCAGTTTTACATTCGCTGAATATTCAACACGAATTAAAAAACTTTTTTTATTTGTTTTTAGCATTCTTTAACAAATTCTAGTTCAAGGGGATTTATTTGACCCAAAGGTCATGCTCGCACTTGACCGATTTTCCACAAAATACGGGTTTCATTAGCTCAAGCTGTTAACCTGACTTGGTTAGATCCGCATTACGCGTGACCGCACTCGCTTAGCGGCGATTGTGAAACTTGGCAAACCGCTCCACGTAAAGTTGTGGTTCCAATTTCAGCGAGTTCGGCGACCGAAAATAATTTGTAAATTTTAAATTCTGGAGCATTGAACTTGGTCAGATTCAGATACTTCATTATGTTTTTACAATAGTTTAAATAAGAGCGATGAACTTTTAAAGAAACTATATTGTAGAAGTGAATAAGTTTGAATGATGCTCATATGAAATCAAAAATATATTTCGGGCTCTAGGTTGTTAAAATGACATTTCCGGCTCCAATAAGAAAAATATGCATTTTTTTTAAAGTTTATTTATTTGATATCCTTAAAAAATTGTTATGCTGTTCTAGACGAAGTTTCATTTTCCATTTACTTATATTTTTTTTCTAAATAAATGTCGCTCTATCCATTATACTCTGTCTATGGGACATGACTTAAATTCGTTTTGTATTTTCCGTGTGGACTAAAAATGTGAAAATGTAAAAAAAATACTAATTTATTGACATTACATTTTTTAAAACACTTCTTATCAATAAATGAATAATATATTTAATTTATAAATAAATAATTGATATCAAAGCCAAAGGGAGAAATATATCAAACATGAGTATTGACTTGTCGAAGCCCGGTTCATACTATAACTATATAACTATAACTCGTTATACATAGAGACTTAATATGGGTTAAGTTATGTTTTTTTATATTTTAAGGTCATACGCTGTAAATTGTTTATGATACAAAATTGATTTGCAATAGTCTTCGAATTTCCGCAAATTTCACTTTGTATTTTAATTTTAAGGAAAAGAACAAAAAATTAAGTACTCGGGGTTTTTGGTTTTATGATATTCGCGAGATAGAAAAAACTTTACCACCACAACCTAAAACAATAACATTTCAAAACTTAAACTTTTTTTATGAATCAAGCTTTGAGTAATCTATCCTGAAGACGAAAAATAAAATTAGGTTCATTAGAAATATGATGTTTAGAAGGCAAAACAAAACCACCTGGCTATCTCAGACTATGTCCATAAACCAATTCAGCAGAACTAATACCACTTTATTTACATAATACCTAATAAAATTGTTGGGAGTTCTTCGGTCCATCGATCAGAATTAGGTTTACCCCTTAATGCTGTTTTCAAGGTCCGATGCCACCTTTCTACTGGTCCATTTGATTGTGGGTGATAAGGCGTAGTTCGAATTTTAGTTATTCCTAATAATTTTACAATGTTTAAAATATTACTTTCGAACTGTCTTCCTTGATCCGAAGTCAATCGAAATGGACAACCAAATCTACAAATCCAACTGGTGTAAATAGTTTTTGCTACCGTATCAGCAGAAATATCTTTAAGTGGAAAAACTTCAGGCCATGATGTAGCACGACCTATGACTGTGAGCAAGTAACGAGCAAGTAACGGTATAGGGCCAACTAAATCAACATGTTAAACCTGTTTGATTTAGGAAATATACCTAGAAGACTAACGATATGTTTATTAACTTTAGCTCTTTGACAAGCAATATAAGATTTTGTCCATTTGCGAACGTCAATATTTATAGCAGGCCAGAAATATTTCCGAAACATTAGTTTACGTGTTGTTCTGATACCTGGATGACTGATACGATGTTCTGCTTTGAATACAGGCACACGAAAATCAGTAGGTAAAAAGGGTCGATTAACACCGGTAGAAGTCTCGCATAAGATTTTATTTTCAGTAAATGGTTGTAGAATCCCTTGAAATGTAAGTCAAGATTACAAGAATTGACAATATTTTTAATTTTTTATCAGATTCCGAAATATCTGTAATATTTTCAAATTTATTACATCAGGGCAATCTATAGATATATATTATAACTATAGTTATAACTATAGTTTCAAAACGAGAAAAGGCATCAGCTGTGGCGAATATCCGTTGTAAGTTCACTGATCAAATTTAAATGTCTTGCTCGCCTAGAAGATACAGCCGTCAATGGGATTTTTGAATGAAAAAACTAAATGCTAAAGATTTGTGGTCAGTGCAAATTGAAAACTCATGACCTTCTATCAAAGACCTAAAATGTTTAACTGTCATGAACATCGCAAGGAGATCTTTGTCAAATGTGCTGTATGTGTTATTGTGTATCACTTAAATTCCTTGAAAAAAACCTAATGGCTCCATTTTCCATCATTTATCTGCTTAAAAACTGCACCAGCACAAGTGTCAGAGCAATCTGTTATCAACGCTAGAAGCGCTGAACACAGGGGATGTTCTAAAAAGGTTACATTCCTAAGAGCTTTCTTACATTTTTCAAAAGACTGTTTAAGTAGTTTCAGTCCACTTAATTTTGGTTTTGTCACGCTTTTTATTACCCTGTATGAATGAATGAAGTTAAATCTTACTGACATATACATACTGAGCTATATGAACGCTAAAAATAATCATACCTAAAAATCTTAAATCAGAGACTGTTTCAGGTAAGGCATAGTTATTTATTACGTCAACACGACCCTGTGGAGGCTTGATACCATATTCATTAACTAAGTACCCTAAAAATAATTCAGACGTACCAAAGTCACATTTAGGTACATTAAGTTTAATTCCTCACTCATAAAGACGACATAAATATAGTTTTTAAATGTTCATAAGGCTGTGTTTCGTCTTTTGACATAATCAAAATGTCATCTATATAAGGAAAAACGAAAGGTAAACCACGGAGGACAAAATGCATAAACCTTTGAAATATCTGCGCTGCATCCCGGAGGCCAAATTTTACAAAACTCAAATAACCCAAAAGTGGTTATTATTGCTGTTTTTGCTATGTAACTAGGAGCTACTGGTATGTTATGATAAGCTCTCCGCAAATCTAAACGGGAAAATATCTTATTTCCTGGAATAATATAGGTAAAATCTTCTATTAGAGGTATCTCTCGGGGTTGGTCACAGCATTCAATCTCCTGTAATCACTACAAGGTCTGATTTCTCCACCTTTTATGGGAACTACGTGTAAATGGAAAAGAACAAGAGCTACTTGATGGCTGACAGATACCAGTCTTCACCATGTAATCAAATTCCTTGTTAACACGAGAGTAACGATCGGAAGAAAGAGGTCAACCTCTAAAACAAATGGGCGTACCAGTAGTTTCAATATAGTGTAAGACGTTATTTTTAGGTGTATCCTTAAAACCATAGGGCAAGTGATATCCGGATAATGAGAAAAAAGCTTATGATAAGGCTCACAAATACTGACTGTCCTAACTCTAATACCACAATTACACAGAACGAATGATCCGTTAATTGTCAACTTCGTGGTGGTGTCAATTAACCTTCGATTGCGTAGATCAACTAAAAAGTTATGTTACGTCAAAATATCCGCGCCTAGTATAGGTTGCTTAACGTTGGCTAAAGTCTAGTAATAAACTTTTTTCCCCAAAAGTAATAATCCCCTAAAAACTATAAGTAATAGTGATACCATTTGCAGCGTATCATACATATTTGCAAGGCCGTATATATTTACAAGATTTTGGCAAAACAGATATATTAGCACCTGTGTCAACTAAAAATGAAAAATCTGTGTTTTTATTTATACATAGGCGATTAGAGGGATTTACTGCGCAAACCTCCGCATTAGACTGCGCACATTCTAGTTTTCGGACTTGTAGTCACAAGGTTGTATGTATTTACTAGCCATTTCTCCAAATTTGTAATAATACCAGCATTTCCATTATTATCTGTAGTACGTCTGCTTGTATTTGACTAGAACTAGAGAGACTAGAACGTACAAGTCGTTGAGATCTATTTCGAGAAATAGGACGGTATCGATAATCCTTACCGAGAGAAAGCTTAATCTCGGCTGCTTCTTTTTAAATGTTCTAAATAGCTGCTGATAAATTATGTAAATCGTTACCTGCATGAGTTCCCTTTTGGTTAAATTGCAATACCTCGGTTGGTTTCATCACCTCTAAAACCTTATCTGCAGTGGAAGCCAATTTATCGAGAACGCTGCCATCCATCGTAGCCAAAACTCCCCGAACTGGCGCTGTTAACTGCCTATTTCATAAAATATGCAGTCTCGTCGTTAATCTTCCTTAGCTAAGTCTCGCATTGAGTGGGGCGATGATCTCCAAGCTTCATTTCTTCCAGTAATCTTTGTAGTTGACGATTTTCACTCTCTTCATACTCGCATACTATATTTTAAAAGCTTATATTTAGGTAAGGTCGGGTCAAATTTTGCAAGTGAATTTTAAAGAAGTTATTCTCAACCGATTGAAATGAAATTTTGCATCCATGTTTAGTTTGGTTGACAATGCAAAGTGAGCTAAGTGACATCATTCTAAATCTAATATCGTGGACGGCCCATTTGTTCACTCCCATAATATGGATATTCAATTCAATATAATTTTATTCAGATTAGGCTACAATAATTGAGCACTTATGAATGTCACTACGCCATCGGTTCGTAAGTCTACAGGGCGGGAGACCTTGTACTGAGAAGAACCGGCAAGAAACTCAGCAAGGGCATTTCTTTTCTCCCTTTCTTTTACAGCGTCCAATTAAAATATTGGAAAATGCCCTCCCTATCATAAAAGGACACTTTCCATTACAAACATAAAAAAACATGAAATATAAAGCACAAGCACAACATAAAAAAGTATCTAATATAAACAAAAGACAGTTTATGTATTCATCACTAAGAAATAATCAATGTCTTACAGTATTAATAAACAAAACAAAAAAGTAAGACTAAATACTAAGAATACCAAGAAGTTTGCAAGAGCAGACCAGCCTCCACAGGCGGCACCCGTTCACGAGTATGACACATGAATCAGCCATCGCTTCGCTCAACCATGTTTTAGGGAACGTAACGACCCGACACACACGCCACCACCGCAGAGACACTTTGAGAGAGCATGACACACTCAAGCAACTCCAATAAAACTTGGATTGTACTAGTTACAATGTGTGTAGTAGAGGAACAAAATATAAGAGGAGAAGATTGGAAGGTTCGCAATGCTGTACTACCGAGCAGCAACGGCAATAAACTCACTAGTTAATCTTTTATACATCATATAAAAATACAATATAGCCTTACACTAAGTAATAACATAATATACAATGTTTTAAATTTAAAAAAATAATATTTCAAATGCCCCAATACAAATCAATTAAGTTCTAATTTTTCCAAGCATTTTTATCATTTATGTATTCATCAACTTTGTAATAGCTTTTTTTCATTAAAATATCTTTGACATATATTTTAAATTTATTTGAGGGTAAATTAACCACATGTTCTGGAATTTTATTGTAGAAAAATATACTTTGTATTGCGAAAGAGCTATGTACCTTCTGAAGACGACATTTTGGAACTACCAATTTATCCTTATTCCTTGTATTAACACTGTGGAGGTCACTATTTTTTGCAAATAAGTGACAATTTTGGCGTACATACATTATACAAGCAAAGATATATTGGCAAGGGACAGTTAAAATATCAATTTCCCTAAATAGTTCCCTAAGAGAAATTCGAGGTCCTAATTTATAAATTGACCGTACTGCTCTCTTTTGCAAAATAAAGACTGTATCAATATCAGCTGCCTTACCCCAAAGCAAAATGCCATAAGACATGACGGAATGGAAATAGCTAATAGCTTGGTCTACCAAGCGAGCAGTGTCAACATCTGTAAGCTGCCTAACTTTCCTAACTGCATAGGCAGCTGAACTGAGTTTTCCTGCAAGAACTGAAATATGAGGGTTCCACTGCAGCCTATTGTCTAATGTAATACCTAGAAACACTGTTGAGTCTAATAGTTCTATTTCTTCTCCGTTTAGGGATAATTTTGTACTTATGTTTCTGACATTTGGCATCATAAATTTTAAACACTTAGTCTTTTTCGCATTAAGAAGTAAATTATTTGCCGTAAACCACTGAAGAACCTGAGAAAGCGCACTACTTACGTCGTCAAAATTAGTTTTATTTCTGTCAACTTTAAATAAAAGAGATGTGTCATCAGCAAAAAGTACAATCTTGCACAGCTTCTCCACAAAGAAAGGCAAGTCATTTATGTAAATTAAAAATAGAAAAGGACCTAAAATAGAACCTTGAGGAGCTCCTAATTTTACTTCAGAGCCATTGGATTTTACTTCATTGATTTGAACCTTCTGCATTCTACTACTCAAATATGAGCGGATAAGCTCAAGAGCCAAATCTGCAATACCATAATGACTCAGTTTCCTTATAAGAGTTTCATAATGCACGCAGTCGAATGCCTTTGATAAATCACAGAAGATACCAATAGCATTTTGTGACTGTTCCCAAGCAGCAAATATATGCTGTATAAGGGCAACACCTGCGTCAGTTGTGGAACGCCCTTTTGTAAAACCAAACTGTTGAGGATGAAGTAATCCATTTAAGTTAAAATGTTTAAGCATCTGATTGAACATAATTTTTTCAAAAATTTTGCTTAAGGCAGGCAGTATAGAGATAGGTCTAAAATTATTAGGATCATCTATACTTCCACTTTTAAAAAGTGGTATTATTTTACTATATTTCATTAAGTCTGGGAATATCCCTTCGTCAACACACTTATTAAATATTATGGCTAAGATTGGTGCTATAATATCAATAATTCCGCTAAGGACTTTGACTGATATACCCCATAGGTCAGAAGTTTTTTTCTGAGTTAGTAATTTAAATGTCTTTATGATGTCTTCAGAGGTAACATGCTCAAATTTAAATATAGCCTTGCATTTATTTACATTACATTTTAAAAGTAACTCTGATTCTAATGGAGAGGAATTTAACGCATTAGTTGTAATTGTAGGCATTTCAGTAAAATATTTCTCAAAAGAGTTAGCGACATCAAGATCTGAATCAATTATTTTTGAATTTACAGTAAGTGAATAATGATTGTCACGCGGTTTTATTTTTCCTGTTTCACTATTTATTACATTCCATGTGGCCTTTATTTTATTATCAGAATTTTTAATTTTATTACTTAAATGTATTGATTTTGCAACCCTGCATACTTTTTTAAATATTTTTGAATACATTTTGACATAGTTGGTGAATGTGGGACTGTGGTTGTATTGTTTCATTTCATACAACTCATAGAACCTAGTTCGACTTCGGTGTATTCCGACAGTAGCCCAGTCCTTGAATTTCATTTTATTATTTGGCCTAAAAGTTTTTACTTTAAACACTTGCTCGAACTCATTACTTAAGAAATCAAAAAAAATATTATAAAGATTATTAGCATTATCATGCATGAAATGTAAATATGGAATTTTCTTTTCAATATTAACTTTAAAATTGTTTAATCGAGCAGTGGTCACAGGTCTACAAGTTACTAGTTGAGATTTCTTTTTATAGTTGTGTAGAATTTTTATTATTTGACCACAGTGATCGGACGGCAAATTGTTAATAAATTTATTTGCAAATGCAAATTGTTAATATCAAATGGAAGGGTTTGTTGAGTAGAATTCGAGTAAACGGACGTCTGTGTTCAACCCTTCGAGAAGATGGTGTGCTACTGCCCGGCTAGACGCTAAGACTTAGCGGGGTCGTGTCTTAACTAATATCAACCTATACCCTAGGCAAATCCTAACGGTGGTAAAAAATCGAAAAGGTGGAAAACACAATGGCCGCCATACCAATTTTAAAACTATAACTTGGCATAGGTTAGGAAAAGTTTGGTGGTGCCCGAACAAATGTTGTAGGAACCAACAAGGTCCATTGTTGGAGACAAACTATTACAAAAGTCAACTAAACAGAAGTAATTTAAGAAAAAACGTATATCAATCTATATCATATATCAAACAAATTGTGTAATGTAGGAAATTGATGCCTTTGATTCAATTTAAAGTGTATTTTCTTCATTTTAGAGCATTTAAATAAAAGCTTGTTATTTAAAAAATATTTTTTCAAATCAATTATAACAAAATTTAAACCTAAGCATAGAAACCGGCTGTACCCGGTTCCATTGCTGAATGTAACCGGGTATTAGAAATCATGGAACCGGCACCGGTTCTGCATGCCCTAGCATATTAAATGAAAATATTATGTACACGATTATTCACAGAATTCACATTAAAATTATATTTACATAGTAAATAATACACTTAAAATGTTTTAACTTAAAATCAAATCTTTACTTCTTAAACTGACATTTTTAAAATCAAAGTCTCAAAAAAAAAAAGTTTGGAAACAGAAAGTATCAATCAAGTTTTTATAAAGTCATTTATTAATTTTATGGAATCACTACAAAAGGTAACGTGTAGAAAATAATATATTAATACAAACTATATTACTATATATTTTGTATAGTAAACTTTTAGGCTGCGATTTACCCTGATATCCAACAACGGTCTGGATCTCAGTTCTTCAAACTGGCACATACTACCGATCTAAAAAAAAATATGAGAGCTAGGGAAAAACATAAAAACAAACATAATTTTTAAAATGTTCAGAAATCAAGAAAATAAACTTATCTTAGATCTCGATATTTAGTCAGGGAACCCAATTATTCGTTTAATACATAATCTATGTATTGTTTAATATTAAATGAAAAATCGGCTTCTATATATAAAGCTTAGTTTTTTTTTTATAAATTTAAAACAAAAAAAAAGCCAAAAACGCGTGGCGTTGCACGTAAGTAACATAAAACGTGATAGGCAAAGTTCAACCTTATGTTCGCATGCTTAAAATGAGATGAGGATACACAAATGTGGAATTCGGAATGTTCAGAATTTTTTTCTTTCTGACCTGAATTAACTGACTTCAAAAAAAGAGTAGGTTCTCAATTTGGTTATATGTTTTTTTTAAAATGTTTGTTACCTCAGAACTTCATTTTATAAGTATTTGTATCAGTTGTCTGGTTTCCATAGTACAAGCTTCGCTTAGTGTGAGATCAGACGGCGTTGTGTTATTTGTCCAAAAAATATTATTTTCGTTATTATTTAAAACTAATAAGATTGTGTTTAGCATCTGTTCTTGCATCTTTTGCAAAAACTTACTATAAGTGTTTTGTGAAACGCGTTTATACCTTAATGAAGAATTACTATCAAAAATAATTTAAAATTTATTCTCAACCCCAATAAGACGTATGGGGAAAAATATTCAATCATTTTGGGGAGTGCTGTGAAATTGTGACTTTGAATATAGAGAATCCAAAGTAAATCTACTTGACTTGACTGACTTTCGTTCTGTTGTCTGTCATCGACAGGTCTGGACCCGGAGATATCAATGTTTTAACACGTTGCCCGGATATGCACCATGGAAAGTCTCCGGTTGAAACCCGGGGTAGTGAAGCCCTAGGATTAACCCACAGATTGGTCCCATTTTTATTTAGTAAGAATTGGTCCAAAAAAAAAACAAAAACTGACTAATTCACTAAAAAGTAAAAAATAAGGCTCTAAAGCAGACTTATTTGACAGAACATTTAGCTATAGTTTCTTTGCCTTAATGTCGGATGCCAACAGAACCTTTTTACTAGTCTTTTTTGAGGAATCGATTTCAAGGGGAATAAAACATGTAGGTGTCTGAATGTTCTGTTAAAAAATCTGCTTTAGGGCCTTATTTTTTACTTTTTAGTGGTTTTGAAGTCAGTTTATGTTTTTGTTGAAAAAATATTTTATTTCACAAGGTCCTCTGTCCGCTACTTACTTCTAATGGTACTCCACCCAATCCATGAAAAGCAAGTATCGTTAGATTTTACACGTTGCGCGTTGTCAGCATCAACTATTTAGAGTGATGTCTCTTTTCCACTCGTTGCAATAATCACTTGCTTTTTCACACAGTACCTATAACGCCGCCGGGCTGCGTTTATAGCGAACGATTCCAGTGTGTGAGTTTGCGAGATTTTCTTTAGTTGGAGCTAAGTACATTATTAGCCGCGCACCATCTGGGTTAGGTGGTATGGTACGTGACACTTAATATGTATGCTTAGTCTTAAAATCTATTCCAGTCCCCAAAATTCAATGGCGATCGAGAAACACGCATATTTGTATAATCGGCAGGGGAAAAAATGGCCGCCGTAAAACGTGAGGCTTCTGACGATTTTCACTTGATAATTGATTTTGAGTAACTCTTGAGTTAATGATGATGCGGCTTACGCGTTCGACTAACAATCTCTTCTTCTTCAGTCTTCAGTCGCATTAATCGTCTTGTCTAATATATAGTTTATAACTCTGTATATAATGTATATGAGATATATATTTATACATATAGTTTATAACTATATTACGACTAATAACGACTAATGCAATAGATTTATTTATTGAAATTAGCGCGTTCTACCAAACAGAACCTGGGCGTTAATGCAAAATTTCATCCAAATCGTTAGAGCCGTTACCGAGATACGCAAATATATATGTACAGGAATAACTTTGTTTAAATACATATATAAGATACAAACACACCAGATTTATGTATTAGTTAATTGGTACAGCTATAAAGATTCGATATACTCAATTTATTTAGTCAATTACTGTTCACTAAGTAGTTTACTAAAGAATTTTAAAGCAAAAAGTTTAATAAAAAACTGATTGTCAAACTACTAGACTGTGATGAAGACTAATAATAATATTCTAATGATACGGCTGCACGTCCAGTACTCGAACCCAAGACCTCGGTGACTGCGGTCAGGGGCGTAATCCAATGCCGACTATTGTAATTCTATACGTAAATTATTGTCGTATATGATGCAATAGTTTAGTCTATGGGTGCTTTCAGAGATATGCGTGTTTCATCACGCATTCGGATAGAGCCTTTTTCATACATTTCGCACGCATGGTCACGCATGGTCATGGGGCGTCTCGCTTAGACTACTAATAAAAAGGTTCCACGCACACACGTGCGTGACGAAACACACATTGCTCTGAATATACCCTAAACAAAAAAAAATTTACTATATTATTTTTAGTACAAAAGATTTTTTATTTTTATTTAGCTGATTTTTTTATTCTCGTGCAGCACATTCGGTCGGACGTATACTTTTTAAAAGTACTAAATTTACTAACACAAAGGCTAATTTTTAACCGATTTCAACAAAGGTAGTTCTATGTTCAAAGCGTGCATTTTCTATGTGTATATTCTGATATCTCAACACACAGTTAACTGCTTTAAATTATTTGAATTCCTAAAACCACATAAATTTGAAAAGTATTGGGTAATAGGGAGCGGAATTATGGAGTAATTGTGGTTCTAAGAAGTACTAAATTGGCAGCCATATTAAATAAAATTAAAAAAATGCGAAACAATGTTTTTTTCATTTTTAAAAATTCAGAAATAATATATTTTAAAAATCTAGATAAAATTATTTATTTGATATAATTTCTTCTCATTTCGGTCTATTTAATTCTGAAGTAAAATTTGAACTTGACACTAGAATAACTAGCAGTAATCAGTTATTCTTTTGGTTACATCACTCGATATTTTTACGCTCAAAACGGCGTACTATCTAATATCAAACTTAAGGTCAACACTGTTGTCAGGTATCACTTAGTATAGGGTCAAACTATTAATTAATAAGCGAAATTTTTCTATGACTTTAGCTTAATGATTGGGTCGTTAGTGGGGTTGTCATACGTCAGGATTTTTGGGGACAAGTCCGAAATTTTAGTTTCTCGTCCAAAATGCGGGGGAAAAGTTTCAAAGGTCTGGAGCATTAAAAGATGAGGCATTCACTTACGTTTGACGTAACTCTTACAAACTCAACTGAATTGTAAAGAAAATGAAGTAATAAAAAAAATTAAATAAACAAAAAACCCGGCTACAAAAATATTAATGAAACACTTCAATGCAAGTTCAAATAGTGTACAGATTTCTCACACTATAATTCGTAGTTGCCTTAAAATGAATTCCGTCTGCTTATAGTTGAATATTTGGTATGCTTAATTTCTGTTAAGTTTTTAATGTTTTTGCAGTCAGGTTTTTTATTTATTTAATTATTTATTTTTATTCACAGTTTTTGAGTGTTAAATATTTTCGTACTCGCCTTTTAAAGCCTTTTATTTTGCTACATAACTCGAGAGTTTTTTTTTTAAATTTTACTTTGCTCATTAAAGCGCATAAAATCCATCATTTGAATTTTTTAAGAAATTTGTATACCCAGTTTTAGTAAATTAGCTTCACCAAAATAAATGATTATGATTAAAGCTACTTCAACTTTTTGCAAGTATCATCCAACTTTAACTATTACCTTTAACCCTGATATTTTACTAGAATCAAATTTGTATGCAATTTCTCAGAAGGTTATTTGTACATGCATAAATTGGTATAGATAATATTTTTGTTCATTTCAATACGAATAGCAACGTGTGCGTCGCGCGTTTAAGCTAACGTAGCACATTGTTTTTCGGATAATCATCTACATGCTAAAATAAATATGCTTACTTACCTTTTGTCTAGGTGCCTATCTAGTAGTACTATTACCTACTTATATCGTGCCTAGGTAGGTACTGTCTGCCCTGCAAACGTTGTTATTGCTGTTGACCTAGCGAATGATTTAGCAATACCTATTTATATATACATATATGTATGTTAAAGAAGGTAAGTACATAATATACTAATTCTCTTGAAGCAATTAAAAAACTCTGATCAAATCATTTTTTTTTCAATTTTACTATTAAAATATCTACTGATTTAAAACACTGAATAATAAAATGGTGTTATTCTAGACAAAAACTAAATATACTTAACCTACTTAACTAAAAGACTCTATGTCCGCCCGACAAAAATAAATTCCCGTTCCGAATCGGGTGAAAAATCGACTTACCGGCCCAATGTTTAGTACATAAATCTGTCCAGTCCGGGGATCGAACCTACAACCTCTGCATGGTTTCTGGTATGGTACGGTGCGGTCCATTCTGGTAATTTTCTTTAAGAGGCGATAAAGGCCAGAAAAATAATTTTTGTAACACTATGTGTATGAATATGCACTACAAATCATCACACATTGTCAAAATCTATAAGATGTATAGGTTATATACTTCTTAGTTAATTAAAGCTATAATGCTGCCTTGAAACTTATAATTTTTTGAATAGAATTTTTATCATTTTCAGTCACATGTTTTGACTTTTTGCCAAAATGTATTACAGCTAATGCACTAGATAATAAACAAATTATAATTATTTAACCCACTTTCGCAACAACGAAATGCAATGCCCGCTATAAAATTTGTACAAGTGTAATAATCACTTCCAGATTTATTTTAGCATTTAATACAATAAATGAAAATCACTTAGTAACATCATGCTCTGTCAGAGGTTCGCTGACTTTTTTCGCATAGAGCACTTTCAAAATTTTGCTGATTCAGATGGACATTTCTACCATATTCCCAAAACTCGACAAAAAATGTGAAGATTAGATCGAACTTTGGAAATTTTCTCTATATCTAAATATGCAAGTTTTTACAAGTAACAGTCGCTGTGCTTCTTAAAATATTATCTGCCTACATTGAAAGGTGAAGTCAAGCCAACATTTTAGTTCTTCACTAACGCAAGCAGATAAATTTTCGTTGGGGTCCACTTACGAATTGTGAACCCCCATTTTTTGGCTCACAACAACGTGACCCCCGTCGAGTCTCTCGAGGACCCCTTTGGGAACTACTAGCTAGACAAAAGTAAGTCTTAATTTAAACAAAAAATCCTAAGTGGACGCTTGCCTTATGCGCTAAATAATGTTGGGACTGCTACTGACAAAACGTTATTTATATAAGGCTATATTAAAATGGTTAATCATACCTTTGAAACAAACGGTTTAAACGTTTCTCGTCCACGAATTTTACATCACATAAGTTTAACGTATATCCACTAAACACTGGCAATATGATCGGCCTATATTTAACCACTACTAGATATAGGTCTTCCTAAATACATGCTACCCCACTTGGTCCTCAGCATTCCCGCCATTATTACTTAGTTTTTCCAACTTTTATTATATATTGAAGAAGTATTGGCACTACAACTTAAATGTTTTCGACACCTCTAAACAAAAAACTAAAGGTCCTACTATAGGCTAATAATTTATTAGAAAAAAGAAATTGAAGTGATTAGTGTTTCTTCATCAGTTGTCGACTTACAAATGTGCTCTACTCTTATCAATAGGTCTGTCTGAGGTAGTGGACTGAAGACACCTAGTTATGCTTGACTTATCAATCAGTTGAATGGCTAATCGATTGTAGTATGATTATTATAGGGTTCCGTAGCTTATTGTTTATAAAAGAGTCTTTATTTAGTATTATAGAGCAAGAAAGAGGCAATATGTAATAACAATGCGTACTTTAGTACCTAGTTCAGCTATATGTCAACTCAAACTGTACATTTAATATATTAAATATTTTTCTAATTATTGAATTATGCTACAATGTAAAACAAAATACTAATGGTATAATACTTAACTATTATAATTACTTTACCAACATTATATTATGCTTTAGCCATAGACAAAGAGAACTGGACTGCGCATCTCTTGGCCATCTGTGGAAATAAAGGGTCGCAAACGTGTGGTGTCTTGTCTATGAGAAAAGATACCACTGGTTAACTTTGTCTCATTGTAAACTGTGGCCAATTTCTTGGCGCTATTACGCTGTCCATAGGACAGATTACAGAACTTAAAGTTTTTTTTTATTTTAATAAATAATAAATATAAATAAATATTTTTTTGGACATTACACACAGCGCCGTCTGGCCCCAAAGTAAGCAAAGCTTGTGTTATGGGTACCAAACAACGGATACAAATACATAAATATTACTTTTTTTTTGTAAAAGCATACATAAATACACCCACAATAAGAACAACGACGTTGTTACAATCCTACTTATAATGTGAAAGTTTATAATAGGCTGAACTCATTTTGATAAAATTTTCCACACAAATAGATTTAAATGTCCCGTATTAGGATCTATGTTCTCATATTTTTTTATCGATGTTTTGCTTTTCTAAATGAATTGCGTTTTAATATTTCAAATCACGAATAATGAACCCAAAAAATAAATCACCAGTCGCTAATTTCTTCCTCTAGTATTGCTCTCTTATGCAAATTTTTTACCAACACCACGCCCGTCTAATTGAATTTGTATAGAAAAAACCACGAATAGTTTTCTCAACAAAAGGGCGCGAACAATTTATCTAATGGAGCGTTTTTATTTGAAATTGGAATCATTATAAAAAGTCATCCTTCCTGCTTCCGTATTAGTTGGTTAGTAGGTACGTTTTCCCGCGTCATTATAAAATGGATTACTTTGACAATGTTTGATCAGTCTTGGGATGATCGTCATTCCTTGTAGAAGAAAGTGGTTGGAATTGTTTATTTTTTTTCGCGTCTTGAGTGTCTGGATGGTTTTTGGTAAGTTTTTCTGTAATAAGAGTAAAACATTTTTAAGCGGCCAGTGATGCAGTTCCAGATTTATTTAATATTAAATTTTTGGAACACCTATACAAAGAAAATTTACAAATTTACTTGTGTGTCTATTGGTCCAGCTTTTTTTTCGAATATAAAACTGGGAATAGTGATAGATAGGTATAAGGTATCTATTACAATTTACCTTCCATGAATTGAACCTTGTAAATTCCGGTTTTTAAATAACTTTGCAGGACTGCAAATTAGGTCGCTGTGATAAAAAAACCTGAAGTGTGGTATCGTTTGAAAGGATCAGATAGTTTTAAGGATATTTCTGTACAATTTATTTAGGACCAGCTATGTTCCGCGATTTCATCTATGTAGACTTAAAAAGAAATAATTTTGCACGAAGTAAGTATCTAGGTAAATATTTCAGGGATAAGCTCTAAGGAAATGATATTTTGAAAACGTAGAAACGCATTAATGGTTTTAATTTTATATATCGGTAATCCCATTTAATTATTATCCAACTTAGAAACCACCATTGCATATTTATAATATTAAGTTAAATAGTTTTTGAAAAGATAACCTGGGTACTGAGTTTCTTGCTGACTCTTGTAAAAAAAAATTCAATCACTAAATATTAAAACAAAAAATTTCATACTTAATTATTATGATTTTTTCAAAAAACACTTTGGAGAATTGCCAGTGGTTTTTGCAAAAAATTTGCTAAATAGTGCCGTATTTATTTCGCAGAATTACTAAAATAATAACGTCGCGAGATTCATAAAAAAATCTAAAAGATATTTTATCATGTGACCAATTTATCAATATTGACTACAACATACACTGTGTCAGTTATATTCTACTCGATACGTTTATACGGCGATTGTAAAGTCAAGATCGTATTTCGTCTAGCTATGTGTGGCCCGTGGTATATGATACTTGATTAAAATCGTAATAATAAAATCGTATGTGAGATAAGTAATGTCTTGTTAGGGTTATGTTTTATAATATATTTTAAAGAAGGTATGTTTTTAAGGTTTCGCCCTACTCTATTATGCAGTTTTCTGCTCGTTTTTTAATAAATAACTTTCGGTAAAAAAGTGAGGTTAATATGGACAGTGGGGATAATTTATTTATTATGTCACTCATTTGGGCCTCGACTCCTGAATGAGTAACATAATAACTGAATGAGTTGTCATGCTAAGTGCGACAAAGCCAAATTTTTCTTACAAAAATGTAACAATAACGTTACAAGGTAAGAGTAGGGGGTAGGTGGATCTAATATACGAAAACGTGCGTGACGTAATAGTGATGACGAATGGCCTCATACACACAGGCAAACAAGATTTTGTAAATTCTGAGAATATAAGCTGTGACACACAAACATACAGACACTGAATAATAGCTGTGACACACAAACATATAGACACTGAATTCTCATTCAAATAATCTATAAATGAATAAACACTCAAATAAATTATATGCACAATGAATCTTATTTGGTAAGAAAGAAAAAATAGTGAAACTACAGCTTAACGACCTCACAGTGACATACTTTTTTAAATCAATTAGGAAATCACCATTTTTTCCTAGTGCAAAATGATTAATTTTATCGATTATAAAATAGCTATGTTACGTAAACATTTGTGTAACTAAAAATAATCTTACTATAACTATTATGTTAACATAAACCGCACTTGTGTAGATAATAAAAAAATAATAGGAAATTTTGTTAAATTTTCGGTGGCTAAAACGGAGCTAAAACTACCTACAAGCGTTTTACAATATTTTAAACAAGCCACAATTACAGTGATGCCAACTGTTTAGGTAGATAATTTTTACTATTGCGCGTAAACCAACCAGGGTGTGTCGTTTTGATTAGCTATCAAAATAAATACCTAAGTCGTTAAATCTTTGCTGACCCGAATACTTATCATATTTCATTCAAACCATTTATTGTCACAGACGGACAGATATTTGTTGCTTATTTTTTATATTGAGTTTATTGACCCGTTATTCTTGTCGCGACTACGTTTTCCACCATTGTTGGTTAAGTCAATAAACGTACTCTATTTTTTTTTTTGCGTCCGTGAAGGACAGACAGACAGATCGTGAAATAATCATTCACAGTTTGGATTCTTGTTCTATACTAGTTTCGTTTTTTCGGATTCCGTGTTAGCTACTAAGCTAGCGCGTCTATCTGTTTGTCTTTCACAAAGCTTATCTTTTTAAACATTATAATCACTTACATTTTTGAAAACAATTCGGTCAGTCCCAATAAAACCGGGTCTCCTGCTCGTATTTAGTTGAAACATTATAGAAAAACATGTACACAAGATGTTTTGTTTAAGGCACGTGTTGTTTCCTGCTATGGTATTGTTGTTCGATGTTTTTACAAACATTTACTGTCGAAATGACACGAATTTTTAAATTTTCGAAATAATGGATTCGAATTGTGTCCTGCCCCCCTACCCTCGCGGGGCTGAATGTTTAGATGTTTTCCGTCGAGTGTGGAAAGCAAAATCATGTTTCCATTAACAAAAGAAAGGTTTTAACAACGAAAATGTGATGCTAAACAGAACAGAAACAGATGTGTAGATGTTTTTGTGTAATGTTTTAAAGACAAACGAGCAGGAAAGCTTAAGCCTTAAAGCCGCTGGTCATGGCAATCGTAATGACAGCAGTCGTCAAATCAAATCGGCCATATCGGGACCTTAAGTACTTTGATAATGAAGTATCTCGACATTGTCTATCAATTCGCACAGGACCAGCTTGATGGACTATGGCCTCCTTTTTCTTAAGGGGAGGCCTACAGTGGGGATGCACAATGGACCCCTGTGCTGGGTTTTTATGGACCACAGGTTAGGAAACGCTGTGTAGAAATCGTAAATGTAGAATGTTCCGTCCTACTTGTGCCTGCAGTCTCATGCGGGCTCTGAGCAAAACGGTCGTAAACGATAAATAAAACAACAACGTATCTTCACACAGTCGACCGTAAATACCATTTATTAACATTGCCTTCGTTGTAGTCTCATTACCTCGTTCGTTTTCCTTACGATCGCCACATGATATTATGTGTGCTTAGATGTGTTTAAAACGTTACAGACATGCAAGTTAGTTGAAATAGGTGAATTTGTCTCAGAGAGGTTTATTTTTTATATATTAAATAAGTAAATAACTTGAGTTAATCTAAGACGACCTTATAGTTAGATACTAGTTTAAGTAAACCATTGGTCCCCAAATTTTTTGTTTCTTAGACCAATTTACAAGTCGGTAATTACTTTTGCCGTGTTCCAAGTTTGTCTCATCTGCGTTATTTGTTGTCTGTGTATGCCAAAGATTGCCAGTCCTTTTATTCGTGCAACCTGTGGGTCAAGTACACACAAAAAACATAAAATGCTCTCCGTGTACAATATAACAACGGTTTCGGGGTGTTGTAGGGGAGGTCTTGCCACCGCAGTGCATCGGAGATGTTCGCCGCGTCGCAAACTGATGGCTTTCATGCCATCATACGAAAAATAGTTCTGTCACTAAGGTGTCAGGGGTGGGGCAGCACCAACACTATTGTAAGCTTAATAGTTATACACCCACCGGGATTTTTTTTTAATTAATACAACCCTTTGATAACAGGTGGCGCGCCACTCGTTTTAACGTTCGCCGGGTTTACCTTAATCGACAGTAACTTCTGCTTTATTTAAGTTGCCTTTACTATAGTCCGTGTTTTTTGCTCGTTTTGTTTTACTTACAATTTTTTCGTCATAACAAATGGAAAAGGTGCGATGTTTTTATTTAATATTGAATTTTTTTTCAATTGAAACTCGCGTAATCGTCCACGTTTTAATCATTCAAAATTTCCATAATACAGAATTATGTAACTTAGTAAGTAAAAAAAAGAAAACTCTATTCATCTGAAGTCTGCGTCATTTGACATACTCTTTACGATAGGCAAAATTGTGTCATGTTATTAAAAATCCCATCTGTTTAAACACAATCTTTGACAACTAACGCCGACTTACGTCGTTATTGGTAACGTAACGGTAAACGTTATCGGTACGATAGCTTATCGTAGCGGGCGCTGCATGCTCTGCGCAAACGTCGCCAGCCAGTCGTGCGTTCCATATTTAAAATTCATATTTATGTTTGAATTTATAGTTTCGCAACAATTTTCTGGTGAGTTTACTTACTTTTTCTTTGTATAGACTTTTGTTTTCTTTTTATTTATTCGGCTATGTTGTTTTTAAGATTATACACCTCACTGTATCTGA
The DNA here is from genome assembly GCA_946406115.1 of Apoda limacodes. Lineage (NCBI taxonomy): Eukaryota > Metazoa > Arthropoda > Insecta > Lepidoptera > Limacodidae > Apoda > Apoda limacodes. The sequence continues at coordinate 50,573,616 of OX291540.1, forward strand.
TTGACGTGTCTGTGTTTTCTTGCGTTGTTGTTGTTGTTTGATTTGTATTAAGTGTTGCCAAGAATTAAATTGATTGATTTGCTCTCCGTATCACGTGTATCGTTAACTGTTCTGAACTTATCACTCAAATGTACCTAATTAATATTCTAGAGGTTATGCAAGTGTGACCTCATTTTAACTGATTACGGGGATTACGGTTTCGTATACATAGGTAATAATAATATAAATTATTGGGCGTACTCAAAGAATACATTATTCAAGTAAGCAAAGAAATAACAAATTGGCGGTCTTATCGCTAATGAGCGATCTCTTACAGACAACCTTTCATAAAGATTCATACATACATACGTGACTCTAACTTTTGTGCTTATTAAATTTGTATGATGAATTTTATGTTCTTTTATTAAAACTAACTATATTGAAGCCCGCAGCTATGTTGACTTGGATTTTTTAGCACATATCTGTATATTTATATACATGTTAATATATATAAAATAAATATAATATAATATAATATATACTAATAAAATGTAAAAAATTAAAAAATATATATTTGCGTATCTCGGAAACGGCTTTAACGATTTGGATGAAATTTTGTAGTTAGATAGGGTTTTGCTTTTTTAATTATTTTTTTTTAAATACCGAGCGGAAGTATACTCGGTCACCCAGCTGCTATTATATAATGTTGGGTTCTTCAAGATACAAGTGTTAATTTTTTAAAGGTTCGGCGAGTAATGCCCCTGGTGTTGCAATCGTCCGTAAGCGGACCGTTTGCTTGTTTACCACTTTAATGATATAAAAAAAATCGTTAATATTTTGCTGAGCCAATCGTATTAATGCTTTCACACACGTTTGTTGGTTTAAGGTCGACTACTTGACGTCAAAAATTTGTTTCGTCCATCATCTATCATTAATTCTATCAATGACTAATTAAAAACTTATCTCAAGTAAATGGTCCAAGCCGCATTTATCATTACTTTACTACGGAGCTCCTGCCTCTTGTTAGAGAAAGAAGGCTTAGGATATAGTCTTCAGAGCTGGCCCAATGCGAATTGGCGGACATTGTCGAGCTAGTGGCACCGCTTCAACTGTTAGAAATGTCAAAGTTAGCTAAGCTTAACGGCTTAAAAGTTTCCTTCAAAGCACGGAGTAGCTCAGAAAAATGTGCTACTAGAGCGGTTACCCATCCAATGACTAACTTCGAACTACGTTTTTCCTAACTTCACATATCGTTTACGATGGGTGAATGTTACCAGCTACGTAGATGAATGCTATGGAATGCAGCCAAGCCCTTGTTGACATTTTGTATAAAAATCTTTATTACACGTTGGATCAATTCAGTTGACGTATTGAAATAATATACTTTATTCATAGATATGTTTAGACAGTGTGACGTTATTCTATGCCATGACGTTCGTGTATTTACGTAGACATTCAATACAATTGCACACACTTTTATTGCATTGCCCATGAACAGTGACGAAGGATTACCAGTGCTACAGTATAAGTTATAGTACTGTTTGCAATATGGCCAATGGCCGCCGCATATGTATCACACATTTACACGTCTTTTCGTTTGCGTAGTTTATTTATGGAATTATGAAATTTTTGTATCAGAAGTCCAAGGTGTGCCAAGCTCCAAACATTGACATAGTCCTGAACTGGCAGCAATTAACACTATCACTATTTATTTTGGAGAATTGAAGATAAGGTTCAACTTTCAAATTGTGACTAAGATGTTCGTTTTTGGTCGAACTGTGATGTCAATCATATTGAAACAAATTTAGTTGTTAAATAACGTCTCATTTCTTCAGTCGGTAAATTTAGCTTTAATATATGCACTTAAATTTGTTGAATGATTATTAACTCATGCGCACAAAAACTAGTTGAGTAGAACGGTTCGTTGTACGACCGAACGAAGGGCATTCGGACAAATGGTAATAAAAATATATAGTTTGCATATTATATAGGCTCACTAAAAATGTTGTTCCTCATGCACATGTAGGATTTTTGTACATACGTACGTATATATTTTTGTCACAGCGTATCTCTCAAACTGTGACAAATTTGTTATTTCCACAAGAGTTAACTATGACGTGGTACTATGACGTTTCATTGATTTTTAGCTGTTGATAGATTTTGCTTAATGCTCTTTAGCGTACTAAATAATAAATAAAGACATACTCGTTCATGATTTTATTTTATTGCTTGGGCCTCAAAAAAAGGAATCCCTGTCCTAAAGTTGCATAAATTTGTCCCTTTGTTAATTTTTTAAAGTTACCACTATTAACGATCGAGCTATTGTCTAGCTTGTGGCTAAATAACATTTATCTATCAGAATTTGGAAACGATGCAAAGTTAAGCAGCGTCGAACGTAGTAAGCCGTTGTATTGGATGGAAGATTGGGTAATGGCACATTTTTCTCAGCTCCTCCTAGCTTCGGAGCGTACGTTTAACCGTCGCTTCAGTCCTGGCTGTTGAAAACTCGGATAAACGAGTGGTCACAAGCTCGACGTCTGCCAATTTCCACTTGGCTACAGTGGTGGGCTATAGCCTAAACCGCCTTTCTCCAAGCAGTCTGTTCACAGGCAATCAATTTTTTGTTGTATGTAGAGGACAGGGTATGCCCATAGTACAGAACCATATAACTACCCGAGTCCGACTTACTCTAGCCTTTCCTTAGGCCTGTTGATGAATGATGATAATATTTCATCTTATTAGGTTAAGGCTCTTTCCGCCCCAAAACCATATTGCGCCACAATTCGTTATCTGTAAATTTAAATGTTAAAACAGAATTAATCATAGTTCGGTCAACAAAGTCTGGGTTTTGTCATTGTGTACAAAAATTCCACACAGGAAAAATTGCGCTCTTAAACTTTGGGCGAATCGTTGAATAACATTATTATTGCACACGAAAATTTGTCTTATGGCACAGAATAAAAATAGTACAGAATTTTAACTCAAAAATTTAAAGTTTGATTACTGTGTCGTTAACGCTTTAAGGTACAATTTCGTTCAATTGTGCGACTCGTCCCTACTTATGTATGACACAGACCAAACGCACCAGTTACCAAGTACCGTGTCGCTCACAAAACGATACGGCCGAAGGGCGCTTGTAGCTTGGTTTGATTAGCGCGAAAAGACGAGTATTGGCATTTAAAACTACACTCGCCACATTAAAATGCTGTGATCTTACGCGACATTAGCGACTGTCTTATCCATAGATATACGATGTAAAAGATACACAATGTCAGTTTAGTGATGATACCAAAAAAAATAATTGCGTGAGTTTTAGTAACTGTCTTTCTGTGGGTTGAAAATAGTGTTGTCTGCGTACACTATCGACAGTGTGCATAATTGATATATTTATGCCTGTTATGGTTAGCGATGTGATTTGACGGTGAAAATATTTCTGCAAACATTGAAAATGTTGAGTTAATGTTCCTAAGTAAACAAAATACTTAAGCAGTTATATTAAATTAAGGTTTTACGATTTGAGGGGAATAAATGTTATTAATAGTGGATTGTATTGGAATTCCAAAGTTGGATTCATTTTGGTAAGCACCTGTCTTGTGTGTAATGCTTCAGATCTAGCGCTAGACTAGGCAATAATAGGCCAAGTGGGTGTCGTATTAAGTTAGGGTTTTGTAGAATGAAAATTATTGCGAATATCTATCACGGTACTACTACCGTGATTTATATTTTGTTTTTGAGTATTTGTTGTTATAGCGGCAATAAAAATACATCTGTAAAAATTTCAACTGTCTATCACGGTTTATGAGCCTGGTGACCGACGGACGGATGGACAGCGGAGTCTTAGTTATAAGGTTTCGCTAATTACACCTTGGGTACTGAACCCTAAAAAGCAACATAATCCATAAACCTATTTGGTGACACCCCGCACAAACTGACAGACATAAAAATTAAAACACTTGTGTTTTGTCAAAAATCAAAAACATAGTATAAGTAAAAGAATAAAAACCAGCCAAGTGCGTGTGGCACAGGTGGAATCGGAATTATTGCAAATATCTTAAAAACTTATTAACCGATTTGGTTTCAGCCAATTTTAATTGAAATTAAAAAGACCTATCATCGTGTTTTTTTTCAGATGTAAATAATACGAGGTTTAAAAGTTAAAAGACGAGCGGGAACGAAAATTTTCAATATTAAGAGCTTGTAACTCGCGAATTTTATTAATAAACCTCAATTGCATTTTTAAAGCCCTATCTAACGATACCCCAGAAGGTGGGGGCGTGAAAAAGCTTACCCTAATAATTTATTTTTCTCCCTTTTTATGTTTAAGATACCTTCCTGTAAAATTTTATTAGAACCGATGCAAATGCGGCGAAATTATAAGGCTATGACATACGGACGGACATGACGAGTTTACAAGGGTCCGTTTTTGTCATTTGGCTACAGAACACTATTATATCGATATCAAAAATATTTGTAAGAAACGTTATTAAATTTAAATTACTCTGGATGTTGATAAATAATTACGGGAAAAAGTATCGATATACTGATACTTTTGATGTCATCGTTTTTCAAGCCCTAGTGTAACCAAACATTTTACTATTTTACTTAAAATATCGGATTTTTCCGATACAATCTTCGGGGCACTAAATATTTGGCATTAAGAGGATACACTTCGTGTCGCCTCTCAGCGTGCTCCATACAAACGAATTTCTCACTTATTTTTGACACTTGCTAATCAAACACCACCAAATTTTGAAGACATGCTCTAATAATAAATATCTAGGTCTGCAATGTGCCAGTTTTCTATCAAATTTTATAGTTCAAAAGTTATACAGGATTCTAGTTTTTCATGCAAATGGTTTTAAAAAAGATATCTAGTTAATAGAACGTTTAACAAGATTTTGGAAAAACCACAGCCCTAGGTATTCGGCTTGAGATTATGACTAAGAAAGTTCACAGTGATTAATCAGTAAATGTCAAAAACAAATGAGAAATTCGTTCGTATGAAGCACGCTGCGAGGCGCCGCGAAGTGTATCCTCTTAAATATATTTACTTATACTTCGCTACAAAATTCGCTGCTTTGAATGTGTATATAAATATTGATGCGTATAGATAAAGCAAAAGATGCATAAACAAGGTCGTAGCAAGTGCAGTCTGTGGTATCTGCCTTCCTGAGTAACAGGCGTGATGATATAAGTGTATGTAAGTTTCGCTGCTAAAAAAAAAGGTTACTCTCATATACCTATTGCTTATTTATTATTGTCGCAAGAAGTATATTCATTCATGAAATGCTATTAAATAACTAGAGTTTTGTCGATTTCATAAAAAACAACAGGTTATTTAATAATTCTCTGGCATTTTATGGTTAAATATGATTTTTGCGACTTAAGTCAATAGCGCTATATCGAAGTTCTTATAAGAATACTAATAAGTAAGTATTCTTTGCGAAAAACAGGCGACAAAAGTGTGGAGAGGCGGTGCGGTAGCGAAGGGTACACTTAACCCTAACTACCTGATAAGTTCTAAACATAGGTGACGCAAAGATCATAATATGATTGGTTAAGATTATGTTTACTTTTTGACAAATTTCTTTTGGTTCCTTTTTATTCTTTTATTTTGACTCCCTCGCAACCTAGTTGGTAGTGTGGCCGACTGCTGCGCAGAGGGTGTGGGTTCGATTCCCGTACTGGACAAACATTTGTGTATGTCTTGGGTTTGGGTGTATTTATGTATGATATGTATGTATTTACAAAAAAATTAAGAAAATGTATTTGTATCCGTTGTCTGGTATGTAACATAGGTACATTTATATTATACAAGCTTTGCTTATTTGGGGGCTAATTTATGTTTATTTATATTATTTCAAAACAACATAGTATAAAAATTACAACCCTAACCGTATTTTGAGTTTAAATTTCGTAAACAGTCGCCCGTATGTAGGTAAGATGGTATACTTATCGCTGGCTATACGATAATCACACGTTTTGCGTAACGAAATGTTTATATGTAGTTACAGACATTTAATATAATGCAATTAGTACGAAAAAATGTTGATTGGATTTACGTACCGATATATTTTTCATTACAACGTAGCTGTATAAGGAAAAATGTTAGTTTACTGTATAAAAGTTACGTTATTAACAAGTTATTTTCCTAGGAAAAACCCCAACGACCGCTACCGCCGTTACAGAATTCCGCTTAACCCGTCCGTTCGTCCGCAAAACTCTGCGTAACGAAAAATCATCAATCGTTATTTCGTATAACGGCGCATGAGTAATGTCCGACTAAATATAAAATCATGACGCAACTCCTGACATTTCCTGCTATTTCTACATCACTCCAATTTATACCTTATCCTTTTACAATACAGTCGAGAATATGTTAAATATATCTAACAATTTTATTTCGTCATGAATATTCATGTAAATTTTCTTATTACAAGGGGAGTAAAGTCGAGACTCCGTTGCTGGGTATTTAATTCAGGTTTTCCTCGTATATCTGTCTCATTTGCACTTATATAAATTGAAGTATGCTTCTTCCGACCGTATTCAGTGTAACGGCGTTAAACGAATCGCTCAAGGTTCTTTCGGTTAATACTTTTTGTCGATAACGAAGCGTTTATCTATACCGATAGTCACTCGAGTAGTTTCCCGACTTTATAGCTGAGTAGTTCCGTGTTTAGAAGCCTTGTTGTACTTAAAAAGTGATAAGAAAGTGTTATTACGTTGTGTTTTTTTCTATGTGAGTACACGTGTATCTTTTTTTATTTAAACAACTATTGCACAACTATTCAAATATAGGGTTTAATGCCGAATGGCGTTATCTGCCTAAATCCGAAATTAAAAATAAACAATATATTATATGGATGAAAAGTTAGTTTAATCCGATAATCCATAAATTTATTGATAAAGGGTTTCTAAAATATACACTACTTCATCATTATATCAGCATCTAGAAGTCTAGTGATGGGCTCCTGCTATATATCACCAATGAAATGGTCTAACTTAGGAATCGTGTTTTTCGGACTAGAACTTTCTTGGTACTTACAAATCGGGCGACATTACACCTGGCCGCGTGAAGTCTATTCAATGTAGAGTGTCCAAAAATGGTCAGAGTAACTAAAAGCGGGCGCAAGGTAAAAAAACCGGACTTAGAATATTTTCACGTTTTTTCTTTTGTTTTGGTTTCGGTTAAGGAGTAAAATGGGGGGAGGGAGAGTCGAGAAAAAAAAATTCAGTCATTTTTATGAATCCAAAAGAAGTTTTTCCAAATTCTGTATAAACATCGTCGTCAGATGAAAAATTCAAATTTCAGGGTTTCGCTGCTCAGGGTTACATTGCTCGTAGAGACGCCTTCTATCGATCAAAGTCTTAAAAATAGGGTGTAAATAAATTTTCACGAAACGAAACGGATTTTCTAGTCCTAGAACAAAATCACTAATAAATGCGAAGCAGTTTACCAAAGAAGTCGCAGACTTAGGCAATTTTTACTAAGTCTTTTCTCCTAAGCGCCCCTTCTGCACTCCTCAAACTTTTAAACAAGGTTATGGGAACTACTTTTGGACACTCAACATTGCATAGACTTTACGTGGCCAGGTGATATGTTAACTCGCCCGAGTTGTATGTCTTTTTGACATGATAATTTCACATGTGAATTTAAATTTTTAATGTCTTGAAGTCTGTGGTGGTCAGGGGGTTTTTCACCTTGCATCCTGAGCTTGTAAGTTCGAGATCAATGAGTATTTTTCTTAATGACACAAGAATATTCACATCATTGGCTTTTCGGAGAAGAAAAACATCGTGAGGAAAAGATATATGTAAAGTCTGCAATCAGCACTGGTCTGTACTAGTTACGACGTCTGGCTCATCACTTATCCAGTTATGGGACAGAATACCACCGTATGTTGATATGAACGGGGATGTTACGTACGAGCTACAATGCTTACTGTTCAGCGCGACACAGTATGCGTTTGTAATATCTCTGACACCCCTTCGGGAATGTGAGGTGATTATTGATAGTAATTTTATTTACGTTATTCTAGAAAGTTATTGTTTTTTCATACAATATTAACGTAATTTTCTTTATTGAATGCCTTGGTTATAGGTATTTTTTAATGTAAATATTGATGCAATGGATTTATGTCATTCCTGTCTCTTTTCCACTCAGATTCACCGTCATGATCCACAGATGGTTCCATAGGTAATATTTTTGTCCTCTTGAATTCGCACCTATTCTATTAATAAATTTGTCCTCTTAAATCCACATGTGGATCTATTCATAATTATTCCTCGTCTTATATCCCCGTGTGGATGTTAATTCTGTTTTCTTCTACTTGAAGTCGCCGTCATGAACTACAGTTGGATCATGTATTCTTCACTCTTCACTCGTATTACGGAGTTTATGATTTTAGCAGCCGTATGAATATGAATATACTTTATTGCACATAAAAATAACAAAAAACAAGAAAAGTAAGTTGGCAAATAAAGTACAAATCGGCAGCCTTATCGCTAAAGAGCTATCTCTACCAAGCAAACCTTTGTGTAGAGGAAATAATAAATGAGAGGTGGTGCGGTAGTGAATATAGTTACTTAAAATAAAAAAAGAACAGACAATAACATATATACCAACATAAATATCATCTCTATCATCTATCATCATTTATACATATATACCTTTATTCTAAATATATACACATGCATTTTCATATGTCATATGTTAGCATGTTCATAGGTTCCAATGTAGCTCGTAACTCCTTGTATTAACATGTATGAGACGTCGTTAGCTTAATATGGGACCACCTGAGGAACGTACTCTTTCGAATAAAAAAAGATTTTTTGAAATCGGTTTCCAATTGACGGAGTAATCGGTGGACAAACATAAAAAAGGTCGAACATAGAACCTCCTTCTTTTCTAAAGTCGGTTAAAAGTGGAGGCAAATAGTGTTTCTTATTCCCATCATCAGGCTATTTGGGTCCACTGCTGAATATAAGCCTTCTTCATGGCACGCCACTTCTCGCGGTCCTCTGCCTTCTGCACCCATCCTTGTATGTAAGGTCAGCTGGATCTTTAGCTGGTTTTCTAATATCATTTTATATCATAGTGAAAACAACCCGACTTTTAAATTTTTAGTGACCTTTATAATTACGTATAAAAAAACAACCGGCTTTTGCACTAAAAATAATTACTGATCGCCACTAACTAGTGAAGTGTGTTATAAACTGATATAAGAAACTAGTGTTATTTTTCCTTTTTATCTCTCTTGTCGTATTACATTTTTCTGGTTGTATTTTATTAAATTTTCCATTTAAGTAAGTATAGGTGTAAGTTTCACTTAACTACACTATTATCAAATGGATATTAAATAAAAAAACTAGGGTTAGCTGGAAGAAAATGCCAATAGGCATTAAGTCCGCCTTTGTATAACTTTATAGTGCAATAAAGAAATTTCTATGTATCTATCTAGTTTTTAAAATATAGAAATTTATTACTTGTCATTTTCTTATAGAACAATCTGCAAATCGCAATTAGTTTAATCAAAATCTGATGACCTTTTCAACTAAGTACCCTGTAAGTACTATACTCACTTAATTTTGTAAAAATGTATTATTTAAATAATGATTTTACACAACCTTTCTATAATTACAATAGTTTTCATTTTCTGTAAATAATAGGCAACCCTGAACGAACAACTTGGCAACTTAAACAGGCCCCTGGACACGTCACGCCTGCAACCGTACAGCCTGTCTATATTTATAGCGTAGAAATAAGCAATTTCCGTTATACGTGCGAATGTGTGTCATCTACTTGCGTAGTTGTATTACATGACTACTTAGATTTGAGTACGTTTGGAAGGTTCGAGATGTTCGATTCTTTCACGAATATCGTTTTGTTTTTAACAACTAAGATTTTAGCTGTTAGATTTAAGCATGCAGTGCTAGATACGCGATGATTTTATCTTGAATTCAAGAAGGAATGCTGTGCATATCACTTGTACTTGATAACTTGACAATTGATGCTCTGCCATAAAGTACTCAGGAAATATCTTGATTGTGAATTAAACAGTCACCATTTCTGGTATTTGCTCTAATAAAACCAGGAAGGTTATGAACGCGGGTTTGTTTGCAGATATTTTTCGTTTCCCATACGAAACAATTACGAGAAACGGAATAAAAAGAATCCGTGTATTTTTATCGGAAAGAAAAAATGTAAACCGCTTTATTTATTGATTATCTGTTGATTCATTAATTATGTAGTAACATCAGCTATTTTGCGTGCACATAAAATAAATAAACAAAATCACGATCGCATTTTTAATATCAATTATCAGGAGTGGATAAATAAATACCAAAATTATAAAAAAGTCTAAAAATCCTAAAGTAATTTGAAAAGCTTGCGACGAAATTTCAATAATTTTCAGTGATAAGACTTTGTGCAAATGTTATACAGAAAAAATGTTAAATGTAAAAAATATGTCTGTAGTTTGTTTGTGTCGTGGTCTTTTTAATAAACAGAAAAAATAAAGAGCAATTTTTGCTAAGCGATCCAGAATTTCGTGTCTCAATGAATTATTTACTTTAGGACTTGTCCGATTTAACCTAATACTACAGTGTGTTAATTTCGTGTTCCACGTTATATTTGAGTATAGTGGTAGGGACAAAAGCTACTTTATAAAAATATAAATACTTTCGTATAGCTTTGCCAAACTTTTTCCTACGGGTCGTCGCAAACGAATTTGCAGGCGTCAACTAAATTTTATTTTAATTTTCCAAACACTTAATTGTAAATCGCTATGTTCTTATTGTAATCAATAACACACGATTCATGAAAAAAGTTTGTTAATCATGATATTTACATTTGTATAAAAGTCGAGCATTGGCACTTTTCCACTTACACGTTTCCCACGTGTATCACAACTCGGATTACGTGTTATTCGTGTATAATGTGTGTATACACATTTTATTTTAGTTATAATTTTCATAAAAATACATCTTTAAACTACAATTGTATTTTTAACAGACTTCAAAAAGGAGGAGGTTTTCAATATGGATGTTTATATTTTTTATGTATGTCTATATATAGACGGATTTTTATAATTGTTTTGCCCTTATTTTAACGGGTATACTCGTACTTCTGAGACGGTCCCATATTAATGTAGTGAATTTAAAACTTAAACTTTTGGTAAAAGTTATTGTTTTAAAAAAATAATTGGCGTTAATTTGGAACTGCGGGTCGATTCCGTAAAAATATTGCTAACCATTTTTGAAAGAAATAAGATATACATTGCGGTTTCGCGACAATCGATAAATTTCATACGTCATTTCAAATGCGCAATGTATGTCTTATTTCTATGCATTTCAAACGACAATTGTTAGCTGTCATTTTACGGAATCGACCCGCTGTTTAATCGCCTTTCACGTTGATGGTTGTTGTTTTTACGAATATCGGTTTTAAGTGTATGAGAAAAAAAGAAATTTGTCACTCAAAATTAAAAAAAAAAAATTTAACAAAAAAAAAACAACCGGCTTCCAAAAGATGCACTGATAAGGTAAAAATAATTTCTTATTTCCAAAAATCTGATTTGAATTACAGTTTGAAGTTGGTGTCTATGTACCTACCTTTTGAGTGCACCTTAATGAAGCCGGTTGTTTTTTTTTGTTAAAAAGTTTTAATTATTCAATTATTTAGTTCAATAATTTCCTGTTGTAGCAACATTTTATGCTAACAATCCGTAACCAACATTCGCTTGTGACTTGTTTCAATATAAATATTAAATTTCTAGATTTTTAATGTTCTAATGTTTGTTTTAGTGCAAAAAGGTTTAACGTTTTAATCTCACAGTGATTTCATATGTCTTCTTTCTTTAGTACACATGAAGTAGATAAAGCCGCTTATATTTGAACTAGTTCATATAAATATTACATTGTTTTCGAAATGACAACCGTACCTGGAACACAACACTGCATTCTTTGTTGTGCTGAATTTGAAGTGGTCACGTTATGTAGATAATACTGATAACAGTGACAATGCGACACGTAAAGGTAGATTGCACTCTAAGTAGCACAAAACTGCTTGCTTTTATTATTTTTTTTTTTTTTAAAAAGGGAATCATTAAGTTTGAAAGTGTAGAAGCATAAATTTCACGAATAAAATTTTAAGATTTGTTTTTTAATATCTACTATTTTATTGATTTCTGTAGTTTTGATATACCTGTAAGACTTTTTGATGCTGCTAAATTTTTTGTACATTAGTGGCAACCCTACAGAACTATTGCGCTTCAATTGAAGTGGCCAATTTGTATCTACTCGATAATAAAAGATAAAATTCACAATATAGGATACTAGTCCAGAAAGATATGATTTATATCAAAAAATTATTATTAAACTTATCGTTAACATCAAAAGGGATGCTTCGGTTTTTCGTACGTTTGTATTTTTATCTATTTGTCAGGAAATCGATAATATTTTGGTTAAATCGGATGTTTGTTACGTTATATTGCCCGCCCGGTCAATGAACTGATTTTATATTTGCTTGATAGAAAAAATATATCAGGTCAGGAAAAGCATGTATGTATGACAGGCTTTTTTAAATGTTTTGGCAAAGAAAACTATTCAAAATTCTAATTGCTATTAGTTTACAACTTTGCTAAAGCATAGCCGTGATAGTGATTTAGATCCAGAGAACAAACCTCTTTTGATATCAATGATGTATTATTTATTGATATCAATAATTTATTTCTTATATTTAAATGAAAATCTCAGTGCGTTGAGATGTAGCTGCACTTCTCACGCACGATCAGTTACATATCGCGTCATCCTTGTTTTTACTCAAGTTTTCTGTCACGTAGTACTGCCTCTTAAGATTTATGCCTGGATTATGTTGGTAGATTTCAATATAATTAAGAAAAGACGGGCCAAAATTTTGACTGTTTTAATACATATAGTAATAGCATTTTTTTAACTTGATTTTGGTTATAAACTATTGTTTTTTTTGACAGATCCAGTAATAAATGCCTATTTTTAATACGTTTTTGTGTTAGCCTATGTATATTTGAGTTTGAAACAAACCATTCGCTCATTGTTAAGCTTCACAAATGGTTTTATTTTCAACTTTTCAGCCTTCATAGTAGTCGCCACTTTCCACGCGACTGCTTGAAATTTAGAAAATCGATAGAACGTGGCCTTGACACTGTTCCGATTTGAAGCGGGTTGCCCTAAGCTACCAAAATGTTGTATCTCTTTTATTATATGTTTTGGTAATTTTTGCTCTTTTTTAGACCGCTAAGGTGGCTAACAAGCAAACGGTTGACGTGATGTTAAGTGGTCTTAGTAACCTATGAAGGCTGGCAACACATGTGCGTTGCCGAAACTTTAAAAATCTAATCACTTCCTTGTTGAAGAACTATCTACTGTAGTCCCTAGCCAGGATGAACATTCTATGAACTAAGCGTTAGCGACGGGAAGCTGCTCTTGAACCTTATAGTCGCAACGGAGCGTCCATTTGATCCTAAATTTGACACAAGGATAGCTGAAGATATGCTGAAGGACAAAGGCATTTTTTATTTCAGAAAATTTAAAAGTTTCTCCGGAAATAACTGAAAGTATATTTTACGTCCTTATTGTAATCAAACAGAATCCCCAGAAATCCTATGTCTAAACCGAATGTAGCACGAACAGAGCCGCAGGTAGAAGTTAGTTTATTATTTTTGGATACCTTACATGGAAAACAAAGCCAAATAAATATGGTGTAACTTTTTCTTGTCACTGATTCTTGTGGGAAACGTGATTTCTACTCAACCGGAAATAAACGCCTCTGAAGTCGCGCTTTTGTCGCTTTGTGGCTGATATACAGATTAGCAGCTCTCTGTGATTTTTGTGTAATTATTTGGTCGGTTGGTCTTCAGTTTTAAGTCTCAGTTGATTACCTTCCCGGAAAGTTCGATAAACTTAATTGATTACCCAGACGTCCCCCAGACGTCCGTCTGCGGAATTAAGAATGTTGGAAAGTCGTTTGTATACCTATTGAAATAAAGACTCGATTGGATGCAAATTGTTTACAATTGGCTGCCAATCAAGTAATCTAATGCTTGGTTCATGTCAAGCTACGGACGTAATAATGAAATCGGTACAAAGTTCAAAGTACATGAAGAGCTACAAAAAACCCCAATCTGAAATTTCAATTTATGAACTGTCAATACATGATACAACTAAACTAAATACTACAAATGTCTTGTTTCGCTATAATCTCGGAGCTCGTGAATTTAAAAATCCACGGATTACTTATTAGGTACCTACCAATTGGAAGTTGCGCCAAATCAGTATGTAAAAGAAGTCTAATGGTAGAGTAAAGTATTATCAATACGATCGGCTGTACAGAGTTCTTTTACTAACTGATTTGGCTACACTTACGATTGGTACCCAATTAAAAGCGGTCTGTGAATTTTAACCCTATTGCCTACTCCTAATTGACTTGGTTTCTTAAATACCTGTTACAGTAGCATAATAAGAGTCGTACGTTGTATAAGTTTTAAATTATAACAATTTGTGTGAGACCTTGAGCGAGCAGACCATCTAGGAACCGGTCATGGCCGTCCGTTCGTCTGTCTGCAACTGTAACAGGTTTATTATTTAAGTATGCAAAGCCTACATTAAATTAAAGGTGACTCAATGGTAGAAATGAAACATTAATATAGTACTTTTAGTATATATGAATTTATATACTACTAGCTTTTGCGTGCGGTTCCGCCCGCCCTAAATTTATAATATTTATATGGATTATATGGATATCATATTCAGGTTTTGATTAAGCTATTATTTATTGTTAGTATGGTCCAGTAAATGGTTATTTTTATACCATCAAGACCACGATATTTGGCTATTAACTAAAAGCACAAAAAATATTTTTGCTTTCAAGTGACAGTTAATTATTTTGAACACGAAAATGTTTTTTTGCGGCTATGGTAAATAGTGATGTGAGAGTAGCCTTTCCGGATAAGTCCGTAATTTTAGTTCAGTGTCGGGAATACGAGGGAATTTTGAAACGTCTTTAATTGGAAAGATGAGACGATTTCTCGTCCGTTTACGTACCTACGTATGACGTATTTATTAAACATTATATTATTTGCGTGATCGAGCAATTTTCTGCAACAAATCGTGTCACAGGTGGAGGTACGCACTTATTATACGTACGTCTTATTTTTGTAAAAATAAATATGCTTAATTATGTCTTTCCGCGATTGTCGCATAACACGTAAGACGCCAATTTTGATAGCTAATGGTAACACTAGTGTCTACCTGCACTGCTGACTCGCGTTATGTTGCAAACAGTTCTACAAACATTAAAATATTTGCGTCATAAGTCAAATATGGAAAGCAAAGTCCAGATATTTTACTGGAAACCAGTTTTTTTCATCTGATAACTGGTGATTTATGATGATATTGCATTTTGAGTAGCGAAACGTTTATTGTTGTAGATACTTAATGCTATAAAGTTTATTTAAACCAGAGGTTTTGTCCAACTTAAGTAAATCACGACTTGATCTCAGTTTATTCAATCCCACTAATATTTGAAATAGTAGAAGTATAATCAAGGAGTTGTCGTAAGAGTCACAGGCCAGTAACTTAATGTAGGCTGGGCGCAACCGCTGCCAAAAGCTAGTAAGTAATAAAAAAAATTAACATCAAAACGTCATTAATTTATTATGTATATAACAAACATTTCTTTATAACAGAAATCATTACCCACTTCGTATACCCGTTGATAAGAAAAGTCGAATACAATTATTATACATGTCATACGTATAATTTAAGAAATGAGATGGTTTTTTGATATTTTCAAAATAAAGGGTTATCAATTCGACCCGTGTCTACAAATGCACCTAAATATATGTATTTACATATGATAGTGTACGTGGGCTTCTGAACAGATGTGAAAAAATTTGTAAGTGTATGTATATTTGTATGTTTGTCCACGTAAGTATTTCTTGGTAACTAATGATCGGATACTATAAAGGTTAATGAAACGTTGAACTTAGGTCACAGTGCAAGTTTCATCAAAATCGGTTTAGTAGTTTCAAAGATATGGACTGTTCAGTATGTCCCAATTATAGAAAAACACGTTGTTGGTTTAGCGGCACAATTCTAACGCGGAACCTATTGTGCGTATGTTGCTCGATTTATTCGGTGATTTTATACAACTAAAGTGGCAAATGAGCAGGCGGCTATTCAAGTAATGAAAAACCTTATATCTATTAAAATAAACTTTTATCTTTTAAAGGAAGGCGGTTTATTATCAATTTGAAGACTTCCCAAAAACATGTTCGGTCACGACTGACGAACCATGTAACATACTTCAAGGCCCCCTTAAACCCCCTCGCCCCATACGTCTATAACGATTCTAATTATACCAATTCACAATTACCTCTTTATAACGCCCGCCGTTTTCGCCTTGAACTTGCCGACGCCCGTTGAGCGACGTAAAATGACCTTGTATGCCAGCTTAATGTGCGCCCACTAAAGCACGTGTAAAAAAGAACAGGATTTACGCTACACGAAAAAAAATGAACATACACTGCTGTTCAGTGATGCGTATTGTTGCGAAGTTGTTATACACTCACAGTATTGTATGCTGTTTTTAAAAAAATGTTGCTAACGTGAATGCGAATTCTGTTAAAATTACATTATATTGGCTTTTTTATTTCTGTCCATTTACCCTTGACTTTCATACGTATATTGTAAGATATTTCGTAATGTGTTACTACATAGTGTCTTCCAAGAATTGAAGATTATTTTAGTTGACAATGATGGTTGGAAATGTTTAAGTGTTATTTTTATTTTACGTAGGACCAGATGGCGCTGATATATCATTTTTTTAATGTTTTTAATGATTTTTTCATGGTATTAAAAATAATCCCCTAAGTATTTTCTTTTGGAGACGTGCTCTAAATAAAAAGGAAAGCAATTTTTATTCATTCCACTTACTTCCAAATCAGTAATTTGAAATTTTGTTGTTTTAAGTTAAACCGACTCAGATTTTATCCATACAAACTTCACAAATTAAATATAAATGTTTCTCCAATTACAAAGGGGTTATTTGGTATCATATATATACTCTTAGCTATTTTCCATAATTGCAAAAAGTATGTATGTGTACTCGATATTCATAAAATGCCAGTTTACTCTTATTTACTAGTATTATAAAAATGAATATGGTTTTTGCAATTATAGTTAATAAGATGGTAATTACGCATTTAAAGTGGCGAAATGTGTATAGCTAAGAATATTTAATGTAACGTAAAAGGGAAAATAATGCGTCGTACTCACCTTAAGTAAAAATAACTAAAGGAAATAAACGTGTGATAAAACTTCAACTTTATCTATAGAATTTGAAAACATTTCGTAGAACAATAAGAAGATGTAAACATGTTTTTTAGTCGAACTAAACTAATATTAGTTGTGAGATACCTTTTTTTAGTTCTCCTGCAATAATGTTTTTATAAAAAAAGGTAATTATTATTAAAAAATAATAAATACTTGACGATGGTGGCCCAGGGGTTTCGAATTCACCTTGTGTCCCGAGTGGCGAAGGTTCAAACTCGGTGTTTCAATGAGTCTGTTTCTTAATTTCCCATGTACATTGGTTATTAACACCACTGGCTTTCGGTAAAGGAAAACATCGTGAGGAAACATATAAAGACATAAAAAGACGTAAAATCGAATTATAAACTTCAAAACAAGTTTAAATTGACAGGATTTACAAACACAATGCCAAAATTTAAAAATAGAATCACATTATAACACTTTTTTTAGAACAAAATAATGTTATAATACAATCAATACGATACAAGACAAAAATCCAACCAATCAGATTCCATATTTTTTTCTTTTGGGGCGCCTGCTGAAGCACATTCGCGGTGATGAGCAGGGTTTTGGCGCCATTCATACGTTGCGTTGTTCTGAATTTCATGGTTTTTTTTTTTATTTTGCCAAAATATGACCGATAGTAGTGAATGTTTAGAGAAATTGACTGCCCGATACCAGGGTTTCCTATTACCAGGAAAGTCGAAAAAAAATATCATAAATGCTATCACGACTTTATGGCATGGAAAATGCAAAAAAAGGCTACATCGTTTTCGGAAACTATTTCTTACACTTTGATCTGAGAAAAGATAAAGTAGTGTATGAAACTGCACATTACTAGGTTTTTTTTTATCTCTGATCTGACTATGCAGTTGGCTGTTGTAGCCATTACTGCTCCACCGGCCATTTGGGGCGAGACTGTAGGAGTCTCAGCCTACATAGCGCCCAACGCTCAGGGGCTCCCCGCGGGTGGAGCCTCGGTTTGGGTTGTTGCTCTCGGGAAAGATACTCGCCTTATAACACACTCGTGCTTTTAACCCCTCATTATGCAACGGTTTCATAAACTACTATTTATTAAATTAAAAAAAAAAATATTAAAAAGATGTCTGTATGCATAATAAAGAGAGCTGACGCTTGCCTGTGCCAGCGGACTAGCCTGGCTATCCAACAATCAATCGATTACACAGTAATTGGTTGAGAAATCAATTGAACATTGTTTGTTGCTGAAGCAAATCGTTTAAAGTTTTGTTAAGTTAAAGAAAAAATAATACTAACAACAAAATGTGAAATAAATGTTACTGAACCGCAGGCGTGCCGAGGAAAGGAGAGGCAAGATTTGGCAGTTCAAAATAATTGTGAATAGCCCGGTTTATTAAAACTCGGTTGCGATTTGTGTGAGATTTTCAGAATGAACCTTTCATTATACAACTATAATTATATAATTCCAATGATAAGTTTTTTTCATTTAGCGAGGTAAAGATTTTGACAGGTTTTATATTTTTTTATATAGCCTGATCTAATCTAGAAATATTTTTTATATGATACCTACAACTACTTACAGTCAATAATTTTTTGATTTGTTTACTTAAATTGTGCTGTTATTTTTTATGTGTTTATGATATGCGGCATAAATATTCGTATTTCTTTATTGCTATGATTTTTAATTAGGGTTTTTTTTATGTTCCCTCTGAGATATGGGAAACTGAAAATACCACAGTCAGAGTAAACGATATTGTCTTATATGACAAGCAGGTAAAGGTGACCTATATACGCCGCATATTAATACTCACTCTTTAAATTACTTGGAATGCGTCCAACATCCAAAAATCAAAGCTAATACCACTAGGCGGGAGATTAAGGTGATATTTGAAGCATTTACTTTCATACAAACTTTATCACATTAAATGTCCAGAACTGTAGACATTTCGCTTCTCAAAATGCGTTATTAACAGTAGGCGCACAGATACATCAACATAAGTAAAATGCCAGTGAATTATTAAATAACCAGAGTTTTTATTGATTTAATTATATGTATGATATCAGTAAAAACTTTAATTATATGATAAATACATTAGAGTATACCCTTTTTGTGACAGTGGTATAAATAGCGATATATGATGGTAACGCATTTTGAGTAGCAAAATTCTATTAAAATATGTCCTTAAAGCCAAGATTTGTGTGACAGGAACAATATTTCTATCACAGCCTGGACATTCATGGCGTACGACTGTATTGCATGAAATTGTTTAATGTTAAGGCTATGCTTTTATATTGCACTGGCGCATCAATAAGTTATAATTTACAATATAGTCAGAGCCAAGGTCACGTCGTATCATCATCCTAAAACGGATGACGGCTCACTACCGAGGGGCGAAAATCAAGTTATTCTCGCTTAAGTCTGGGGAAGCGGCTACTTTGTAACGTGTCTTCTACATAGTGAACAAATATCCTTACAGTTCAGTAAAAAAATGATCAAAGCTTAACATATCTTTTTCTTTTTTTTTCAGATAGATCCTACAAGATATGAGAAACTTATGACAATCCCCTAATATATGGACCAAAACATATAAGTTAAGCACTGCCTTAAGCTTATATTGAATATGGCGTATCATTTCGTAACAGTATGCATGTTCTGCCTTTTATGTGCAGCGCATACTTGTGGATCCCATGTCGAATTAGGAAATGGAGTCTCCGCTCATGAACCAACGTGGGATGAGATAGAGCATACAGTATTGGAGCTTGAAGAAAAGAAAAGGCTGGAATCTCAAAATAGAATAAGCACTAGTTTACAGAGGGTTAGATTTAAGAGGGAGACGAAAAGAGATGATAATCTAAGTTATGCTGAGAAGATCTTCAAGTTGTATGGTGATCCTGAGACTATGACTATGAATTTAACGGAGTTTAACAAGCTGCTCGATGTTCTTGACCTGCATACGCTTATTGAAGGTGGTATTCAGGATGATCGGAATAGAGATTACATGCATCCAGTTTCTGGGACTAAAGAAGAAGTTGTAAGTGTAAGTATGACGCCATTTTATTGTGCTGGCCTCGTAGTTTCGGAGTCTGTCTCGCGTTTGAAACGAAGGTTTGAGCGTGTCTCAACAAGTCTTTTTCTGAATTTCTCAAATTGTTCACACCACTTGCTTGCTTATTTCAAAATGACGCATATAGTCCATTATCCGCACTTGGTCCACGTGATGGATTATTGCCCAAATCGTCTTCGCCCAAGGTGAGGATAGGCCGGACCCCAACAGTTTTGAAAAGACAAATTATTCTTGTGGTCATGGATTTATCTATACTAATATTAGAAAGAAGTAGATTTTATTTGTATGTAGAAGTAATCTCTGTAACTAGATAAACCGTTCGCGTCGCATCCCCTTCGCTATCCCTGAGTAGCATACGCTATATTTTATTTGATAAATATGTATTTTTAGTTCAAAATAACAATATTTGTACCTAAATCAAATCAGGATAATAAGGCGCTATTCCTTTACATTGCAACAAACCAAGGGTGATCTGATTTTTACCGCAGCGATAGCAGGATGAACTAAAAAAGATATAAATTTTTATTTTTCGGTCGAGAAAAGGGCCAGAAATACTTTCTTTCTGAGTGAGAGTTTCCTCCGCGGGTGAACCTGCACTAGTACTACCCTTCGGATCTCTAGAGCCATGTTCAGGATGACCATCACTAATTGCCTGCCATTTGTCTTAAAGTTCTCGTTAATTAGCAACTTATGTCATTCTGTTTATTTATTAAGGATAAAGAATGTTTGATTTTCTTTTCACAGTGTCTAAACAGTTCAGAACTGATCACAAGGGTAAATACAAAGTTAAAACCGCTCGATGATCACCACGACCATGATCATCACAACCACGAGCATCAGGATCATCATCAGAACGATACCCTTATATCAGTGCCCACGCTTGAATATCTATGTCCTCTCCTCATGTATCAAAGGCTAGCCAACAAGTCCTTACAACGTTCTGGATGTATAAAAGAAGAAGATTTAGGTATAGATAGCAGCAAAATAGCCCTTAGGAACAAGAATATAAATATGTTCCATGTATGGTTATACTCCTCTCTAAGCATAGTAGCCATAAGTGCTTGTGGTCTTCTAGGAGTAGCAGTAATACCAATTATGCATAAGACTTACTACAACCATATCATACAATTCTTAGTAGCTTTAGCTGTTGGTACTCTTTGTGGAGACGCTCTCCTACATCTTTTACCTCACGCCATGAGCCCTGACCATGATCATGAGAACGAAAATGCTGTAGATGCCCGTACGGCTCATGATGATGGAATGTGGAAGGGATTGGCAGCTATGCTTGGAGTTGTCTTCTTCTATTTCACTGAAAAAGGCTTAACAGTGGTCGTTGAATGGAGAAAGAGGAGACAGAAGTTAGAAGATGATAAGCTGCCTTCCAGAGTTCGTGTTTTGAAAGATGAGACTGTTGGAGGTTGTTCAGGTGGTGCTAAAGCTCCAATTAACAATTCCACGTCAAATACTTTACTGAAGATCTTTAAGAAAGATAAAAATGATCCAACAACGAAAACTTGCAAGCATAAATATTCTGAATACCCTTATTGCTACGACGAAATTGATACAGATACCCATGATGACCATCACATGAGAGATGGACAAGTACCTCCAAGTCCCAAAGCAAATAATCACAATAATTCCGTGAGTGTGGTTTCCTCTAATGCCCTGAACAGGGATGGAAGGGAAGGTGAGCCTACAGCGAAGGACTGGCTGTTGAAGCCCGAAACGACCCCAGCGGTGGTGGAAATGAATAATATCAAGCATAATCACAAGGATGATGGAGTTAAGGACTTAAAAGATGGTGACAGCTATACTGTTATATTGAGGTGAGTTTAATTTCTTGTATTAACAATATGCATCTTTTGTATGAGGGTATATCCTTTTTGCTGTAAAACTTGTGTTTGATAAGTTTAAAGAAGACCCCAACAGTTTTTCTATTCAAAATATGCCTTTTCTTTTAAGTCTGAAAATAGTTTTTTGGGTTTTATACCTTCATGATTTTCTTTAGCGCAAACTATTGACATAAATTTAAATTGGTTATGTCTGTAGCCACCTTTTTCTATAATTGTAGAATTACTTTAAAAGTGTCATGTTGGTATAAACTGAACTACAAAAGTAGGAAATGAATATTCAATACTTACTCTACGGAAACGAAATTGTTTTCTACCATAGGTACTTTTGATTGAACGTAATCTACTATTACCATTGAATTGATTCGTTTTATACACTATTAGAATGGACTTTCGCTATAATTTATTTTAAGATATATAAAGAATTCTGTGCATGGCGAATTAGTAGATTATAGAGAAAGAGAAATTTAACTCGTTTTCATAAAAACTTAGCTGTTTTATTATTAAGGTCTATTTCTTCCACTGGGTCAACTAGACCATATATGTTCTGTAAAGTCATAGTTTTATAGCGCTTATATATAGTGCAAAGAGAATACGTAAAGCCCAAGCAGCGGCGACCACAAAAGAAAGCTGACAGTTCATAAATGGATAAAATTTAAAACGTAGAGTTTATCGTCAATGAAAAGAAAACACAGTTGCCCCTGATCGAAGCTTGGAACGGGTTGGGTTTATTTTAATGACCTATCAGCGGATCCGAGGGGCGCGGGGACAAACATATATGTGATGAAAATTTGTGTTTGTCTTGAGTCTCGACAATAATTAATTATTCTGTGGTCTCTGTGTTTTCTATGAATAGATGGCGCTGTGTAATGTCTAGAAATATTTATTTTTTTATATGTTACAGAGAACATTCCCGAGCACACCACGGTCATTCGCATGCACATGGGCACGTACATGCTCCTCCATCGTCTCTATCATCAGTGGCATGGATGGTAATCATGGGTGACGGGCTACACAACTTCACAGATGGGATGGCTATCGGTAAGTTTTTTATAAACGGTTATTTAGTAAAAAAATTTTGTTTCTAAGATTAATAGATTATGATAAATTATTCGCAAACTTTTCTAATTTAACGCAGCACATTAAAAAAACCATGAAGATTTCCCGGGATTTGGATATTTGGTCCCGGGTCTAAAGTTGCTGGTATTTCCTGAAAGCAAACTCCAGTCTTAATACTCAGTCCCGATTTTATACATTTGTTCATTTCAGGCGCTGCCTTTGCTTCGGGCATTGCGGGAGGATTCTCTACCGCCATCGCGGTGCTTTGCCATGAACTACCTCACGAATTAGGTAAGTAATTTTATGTGTTAGGATAACTAGGATTATGCCCATAAATTTGTTTTTTTTTTATTTTAATGTTTTATTTCAAGATCCCACTTAATATAAATAGAAAGTTAGTGCTTGTGTGTGACTTAGTATGTATGCCACAACATCTGAACTGACTTAATCTCTAAAAATTTAAAAGTTTCCGCGGGAATAACTATACCTAACCAAATTTTTGTAGGTTGTTATAGCAAACTTTCTTACTATTTTCATCCGGAATTTTCTAGACCCGCTAAAATGGGCCCCGGACAAGCCGGAATCCAAATCGTCATTTAAATAAACGAGACGAATACGTAGAGTGTGAAAAATTAAATACATACTTTTCCTATCCAGGTGATTTTGCAGTATTACTAAAAGCCGGAATGTCGGTGAAGAGAGCTGTTTGCTACAACGTTCTTTCCTCAGCGCTATGCCTCGCGGGGATGGTGTGCGGTGTGCTAGCGGGACACACTCCGTCCGCCACGAGATGGCTGTTCGCGGTCGCCGCTGGGACTTTCCTGTACATCGCTCTCGTTGACATGGTAAGTATATATTTAGGAAGGTACCTACAGTACTTGCCACGGATCTGTATGTTAGTGTCTAAGCTAAATTCATTTATGCCTCAACACTCTTGCCATGCAGTTCAAACCCCTTGCCACTAAACTACCACCACCTATCATGTTTGTGGGACGGAATACCATCTCTAAAACGTGAATGTTACGCGCATACGTTCGTAACATCTCCGACCTTCCCTTCAGGGATAAGTGTCGCATGGTATTACTTTGATTTAATTTTTTTAAATCCAAATTTTTTCTCAGCAAAATACAATAAATAAAAATCGCAGTAGAGTAATGCACTAGAAAAACAAATTTTACAAACTTATGTTTTTTCAATCCTTGAGATTGGTATATTAACGCGATCCACCTTATAAACGATACTTTACTGATTTTTAATTATAAATATTTTGGCGTTACAGATGCCAGAATTGAGTACATCTCACAGCAAGGAGGGTACACTATGCCAATGCATATTGCAGCTGATGGGATTGGCGAGTGGAATTGGAATAATGCTTGTCATAGCTCTTTACGAGCATGATCTCAAAACTCTATTTTCGTAAATCATCAGAAATTAATTTTGACAGATTATAAGTAAGTCGAAACCATTAAGGAATTTCATGTAAGCCGTCAAATAGTGAATAAAAACAATTTTAAAACGTTATAAATGTACGTTGCTAAAAAGTGTTTTTGACAATTTGGTATAAATGGTCAAAAACGTAATATAATTTAATGTAGGTACATTTCCAGTGCATAGTGCCAATGAAGATGCATGAAGATAAAACAATTCATATTTAGTGATAAGTGATATTAAGTAACAAAAAAATTTAGAAGTGAGTTGTGGAAATAATATACAATTTTTGGACATTTAGATACTTTTGGAATGTTCAATAAGTGTGTGATTAAAAGAAATAAGTGTCAAATAGTATTTGTGATCATCAAAATTAGGAATTTTATGTTCCTAAATCGTATTTTGTTAATTAGTATACCTTGTCTTGATGATTGTAAAAACTTTGAGATTTTACTTAATTTATACTTACTTAATTTGTGAATCGTTAAAAAATATACTTAGCCTTATATATATGTACTTACTTAATTTGTGAATCGGTAAAAAAATATACTTAGCCCTATATATATGTACTTACTTAAACCATACTACATGCTCAAATTTTTTTGAATATTTTCTTTTTCTCTCTTTCTCGAATAGCTTATAGAATAAAAAACAATTTAAGAGAAAATGTTTCCTAATAATCTAACTAATTAATTAGATATATTCTAATTTTTTGATGAAATAAAAATGTAAATAATGTAACTGTTTCTACATTGATATTTGTTACTCCAGTTATCACATTACATTTAAAGAAAATCATAATTCATTTTTGTCAACTTTCTATTACTATGAGTATTATTGTACATAACCAACTTGAATTAAGTTTTTATATAGCAATTAATGATTGACAAAGTAAATACAGAATTGTTAATGATTTATGATGTAACTGTATTATTTGTTCAATTTGATTGCTTACTATTTCATACAAGTATCAAACAATATACCTACCTATTAAATGTCTAATAAAAAAAATTAAATTACAATAATTAAAAGTCAAGGGAGGCTATTATTTTTTTTATTTATTAATAAACTTAAATGTAGTGTGATACCAATGATTTAAATTATGTACTACAAAAAAATTACTAGGTTAATGTGATAACATCTGAATTTTTTGGATGAGCAATGTTATGTTTCTCATTTTCACAGAGAAGCTCGGCATGATGATATTTAACATGTCTTGCTTTTCTATGTATCTATACTTTCAAAATGTTAAGTTTTTTTTTTGTTAATTTTAAGGTGCTTAGCTACATTTCTTAAGTGTGTGTATGTATATATTATATTGGCGGCTGCATGAAAAAAAAAATATACTGATTTTATTGTGGGTGTAAGATGTCGAATGTAACCTTCTTTGAAAACTACCGTAGTAGGTCTTCCATGCAGCCATTGATATGATCATATAACATTTCTCATAATTTTACTAAATGCATTTATGAATTAAAACAATAATTATTTGTCATGACTACACGCAATGATCAACGTCTTATTGATTTAATTTATTAATTGAAACTTAATGATGTAAATTGCAAATTGATTAATTTAATTAATCTGTATCAATCGAGTTAAAGAAATCATAATTCTACTTCCGTTAATATTGAAATGTTGAATAAATGAAAAAAAATTTGTTCTACCATCAGTATTATGTTTTGAATTTATATCTTAGTTATATAAGACGTTGGATGGCAGAACGTTGTATTTGCAAAATATCACTTAAGTTAATCGAGTTTAAACTACCGTTTTACGTCTCAAGATTTTTTTAAAATAAACCAGCAGGCAGATGACGCTTTGTATATTAAAAGGAGCCATGTTACACAAAACTGCTGTAAGGGCATTTCTTGCGTTTTGCCATCCGACGTCAGAGTGTATTCTTTAAATTTAGGTAAACACATTATATTACTTCCATAGGAACAGTTGCTGGGCCATCAAATTAAGATTTACGAATTTCGGTTATTTAGACTTTTCCCTTTCACTCTTTCTAATAATTTTTTAAAACCCTAAGTGTTTAATTTTACTTTTGTTAATTTTAGGAAATTCTCAGTTTACTTAAACAGTAAGTCTCCAATGTAATAAAAAATAAGTTAAATACAAGATCTAAAACAATGTTTTTTTAGATTTGAGAAAACATGCAATAACTTAAAAAAAAATACATCAATAAATATGATTACTTTTAAGTCATACATCCTCAATATTGGTTCAGAGAACTCTCTGACTTGAACATATATTAAATAAATCTCTGCATCAATATTGTGGTTTCCTTGAACTACTGACCTCGAGACGGGTTTGAGTTGTGTTGCAGGAGGGTTAAATTAATAGGAAAGTATTGCCAATACCGATACTGAAATTTCTGATAGTAAAACTATAGGCCGATCTTTTATTCTCAAATACGTGCGCTTTTTTCGGTCTGATGGGGGAGTGGTGCGATAACGGTTCCTCTACTCCATTGCCGCGCGTTGTTCGTACGTTACAAAATTCATACGTTCTACCTTGATTGATATTCATCCTGAGCAGCTCATTTCTGCAGCAGGCCTAGTACAAAACCATCTACGTAACATATCATAAAGCAATTGAAATACTCTTTGGCTTTTAAGAGATAAATACGTATAATACTTATAATAAATGACTTTTTACTCATTCAAACTTAATTGTGATGTTTAATTTCTCAGTAAGCGAATGTATCTTTGACCGTATCGTTAATGGTATAGCTGATTATTTAGGTATTACAATAATCTGTATCGTGTTATTGCATCCCATCCGTGGTGAGTATGGCATATCTTTGTTCAACAAAGGGCAGTTTTTTCTCTGATCTTAAAATGCATTTGAAGCTGTGTCAAGAGTTATTATCTGATCTTTTTACTGACTTTTCGGTAATTTTTACATAAAAATAGAAACAAGCTTTTAGTTAAATTATACATAATATGTTGTGAGTTTCAAGTATTTAATGATTTTCTGGTATTTAATAATTTAGTGGCTTTTAATATTTCTATTTAGTGATCAATATTTTGCTATCAATTTCATTTTAATTCAAACTGTTAAAAAGTTTTCATAGGTCATAAGAAATTCAAATAAAGTCAAAATTTTAACCGATTACCACTAGGTTCAATGTATTTTTTAAAACTTCATCCGTACATTGGCAATACTGTATAATATGGCAATACATTTGTTTTATTTTTCATCTGTGGTATAAAAGGGAAGCATTTCTTTTTCTGCCTTTAATTCCGAATTAATTAAACCCCATTGATTTTATTATTTGCATTTATATTAATTAGATTTTAGCACAAGAACTTCATATTACAATTAAACTGATGGTAACATTTTTGTTAACAACTTATTGTCCTTAGGTTTTTTTGTTTTATATACAAACACACGCAAAAACGTACTTATTTAGTATGATTTTATTATTAAGTAAATATTAAGTTTAAGTGATTTTTTTGTTTGCAATCATGTTGAATGGCATTCAGTGTGATGATCAGGATCAGTACTATTGACAAATTTAAATAGTTCTATTGACAATATTCAACAAAGTTGACAAGATTGACATTTAGAAACTATTAACAGTAATGCAGACAAACTAAAGTAACTATAGTACTGACAAATTGACAGAAATTTAGATAATATTAATAGTGATGTAGACAAAGTTAACTATAGTATGATCAATTGATATTACTTAAGACAAGATTAATTGTCCAATATTAACAGTGATTTGGACAATGTTAACAGTAACTTTGTCTAATATTGACAGTGATTTGTTTTATATTTACAATAACTTTGTCTAGTATTGCCAGTAAAATTTTCAAAGTTGTCAACAATACTTATGATGATGTTGGTATTACAATGTTAAGCGCTAGGTTAATGGTATGTGATCGCTGTTTTTGCGAAGTGTGATAAAGCCAGGACTTAATGATGGAAGAACTATAGACATATTGTAATAATATATGGATTATTTGTAAATTTATTTGTTTTATTGTGTATCTGACACTAAAATTATATATAAATATTCCTAGACTTGACACATGGCGGTGCCATCTGTTCGTAAACTAAGCTTTTACTACAACTAGCTGGTCCAAACAACTGATACAAATGTCACTACGCAGTCATTACCACCTGAGCAACTTTGCAAATTACATATTTTAAAAAGTTTGAAAAAGATACTTTTTGACAGTGTTAAAAAACTGATAAGTGCGTATCTGACACGCCCACCGAGGGTTCCGTGCAAATTTGAAAGTGTATAACTTATCTGTTACGAGCTCACGAGAATCCAGTCTCAATTAATAGATAACAATACTTCAAGTTAAAATATGGCTCTTAAAATGGGCAAAATGCCTAAAAGTAGAAACACACACAAACAGATGCCTAAAAGTCGGTTCTTTGGCGAATTTCCTCCTTTCTGATTTTATCTCCAAAAGATTTTCTTATTACACCTATTTAAAAGCGTAATTTTTATATAGCTATTTTATACTGGGACTGTCAACGTAAGTATTTGATATTAATATTAACTTGATGCCATTGGCACATGTTAGAAAGAAAATGAGTGTATAAATAATCCCAAGGCTTTAACACTTACAACTCTTTATTCCAATACACTACTTACTTACATAACAGATCTCCCTCCATAGTACTTTCCAATCATCACAGACTCCTCATCTAGTGATGTGCCTACTAAAACAATTTACAAATAAATATTTTGTATGTGGCACTAGGTACCCGAATTATCAATTTTCAAATTTTTCTCTTTACTTGTGCTACAAGAATTGCTTCTGGTCAAATTTTTGTGTTTTGATTTTTGTTAAGAGTTAAAAATATGCGATTAAAATGGCTGTATTTTTGATTGCGTTGACTAAGAAGATTGATTTTTTTTATAGCTCCAAGGAAACAAGTATTTGATGTCATTTTCAACTTTATACCTTCACGCGTCCCTGAGAAAAGGGATCTTCAAAGACCGACAGACAGACAAATGGACAACAAATTTATCCTATAAGGGTTTTTTTTTGTTTTTTAAGGTAAGTAACCCTAAAAAGGGGCTTTTAAAAATATTATAAAACCACAAAAACTTTAATATTATATTTAAATCAGAATATAGTAAAATTCAGGAAATTCGGAAAATATATCACAAATTTTTAATGAAATAAAAAAAAAATGAAAATTCTTTACGATGACGGCGGGAAACAGCATTTAGCAGTAAGAATGAGGGCCAAGCTTTCCTTCCTCGACCTCATTTTTTTCCTGTCCACTTCGAAGTCTGTGCGGTAAATTTATATGTAAATAACATTATTTTTAGATCATGTATCCGAGTTTTTTTAAATACCACCAACGCGGAAAAAACTTACAGCCCGCCTGATGTTAAGTGGCCAATATAGGCTATGGATGCTTACAATATCGGAGGAATAACTCGTGGATTACCGACCCTTTTAATATGTAATCACTCCCTTCTTAAAGTATTCCATACTGTAGTCCCTAAAAAAACTAGGCAGAGATTCTTTTGCTTAACCTAAGCATTCCCGGAAGTGCGTTACGAATTAGTTTTTAAGCTGTAAGGATTTCTTGTGGATTTGCGAGTTGTACAATGGTAGAAAGAAGCCGTGAGCAATTTTTTCTATACCACTAAGGTGGCAAACAAGCTTGCGACCCGCCTGATGGTAAACGGTTACCTGGGGAATGAATCGCGCGTTGTGGTCCCTTCAAAAATTTAATATTGTTTTTCTTGAAGAACCCATACTGTTTTCCTTAAAGAAAACCTTGCCAGGGAGCTAATTCCACAACCTAAGCATTCGCGGGAGGAAGTTTCTCTGAAACCGCACTGTACGTTACAATCTAGGTTCTAAGGTGTGAGGATGAATTCCTTGCCGATGGCGAGCGGTGCGATAGTAGAAAGTAGCTGTGGGCAACATTTTGAACAATTCCTTAGAACACATCCTATTATACAAGCGGTAGAACACAGACAGGGATTCGATACGGCTTGCGGGGATCGTCGATGATTCTCACAGCCCGTGTCGTTGAACCAAGTCAAACGGACCAAGCTGGTAGCCGGGTGCAAAATTTCAGAACAAAACCCAATATAAATGCGGCAGAATACACATTGGCAGGCAAAGATACTCTTTAGATTTAGGACTTTATTATCGGTTATGAATTGTGTGACCGTGTATCAACACATCATGCACCTCCATGCTAAGAAGTTCTTCTTATATGCAGAAAACTAAGTCGACTTCCGCAAATTTATTTTATTTTATCGATACCCTTTGACTTTGAAAAAGAGTTTTTTACCTGTCATACGGTGCAACACCTTTAACACTTTATAAACCTAATTCATACAACGGACTTAACACGTTTGGGGTCTCTCAAGTAAAAAGGATATGGCATTATCATGAATAGCTAATATTTACCCTAATTATTGTGTTCGACGACATATTGTGTTCTAATCAGGATGGCTGGAAGAGACATTGCCTTGATGGCACTTTGCAGATTTTGCCAAAAAGTTTGAAAATAATGTTAAACGAAAATACTTGTAATTGTCTAGGTCACGCCCCGTTCCGGTCAAAGGTTTTGGTTCGTGATGTTAGTAGATAATTTTGACCAATATACATCATCGTTCACTGCTAAATGCCATACCCATATGTGGTCCCAATCCCCGATCCGTGGTCGGGACTTGAGAACCTTTCTTTCCTAACGGTTATCGGTTCCACTTGCGATGTGGCCTGCCCATTGCTACTTCAGTTGGCTAACTATTTGAGCTATGTCGGGGTAACTGAGGTTCTTCTGCGTTTCTTCTTACTTTCAAATTTTATCAATAGCTTTCTGAGTGTCTCTAAGCACTAAGCACACAGGCGCCAGGGTTTCAAAGGCACCGCGAGGCATTAAATGGGTAACTTAGTATGGGTTTTTTTAAAATAGTTTATTGAATATATTTATAAATATACAAAGCCAATATAACTCATACATAATTATAGGTAATTTTTGCATAAAAAAATTAAGGTGTGATTCTTTTGGGGTCACGTGGGAACATTGACGTCTTGCGGATGTTGTCCAGCCCTAGGTACAACATAACCACTCTCTCCATACCTATGCCTCCACCTGTGAATAAGATAAACATTTTACAAATAAAAATACCATCGTGTAAGGAAAATCTAAAGTAATTTAGATTGATATTTAGCTATATTTTGCAGGAAGAATAGAATTTAATTAAAATTTAATAGTTTTTACTTCGTAGATAATCCGCGATAATCGCCCCTCACCCTGTTTTGTTTCATGTTCTGATCAGGCAACCCTAGCAGGACTTTATTGTCGTAGATTATGCAACCGTTACTATTTTACACTATTTACAATTTAATCTCTCCTACCATTTTCAATCATTATGAATTCTCATTTTATGCCACGTTTGACAGACTACAGTTAGATTTATTTATATCTATTTCGGCACTTCTAGTTGCACTTTGGTATCGCAAATTTGGCAATATGTACCACGTAGGACTGCATAATATAAATATTTATATCTGATTATTTACCAACAGTTTATATAAGCATATTAAGGCACATTTGACTCCTCAGTTCGTAAAAATTAACTTCACTTAACTGCTTCGTGGTAGAAAAATATAGCTTACTAGCTTTTGTCACCGGATCAGCAGTTGCCCTAAATCTGGTTAGCGACGTGGAATTCTTCCAACTCCTTGATTATAATACTAAACAAGTTTGTTATAGCAAGCTATAGGTGCAGCTATGGTTCGATCGTGAAATTCGGTTATAGTTGCTCCCACGGGAACTTTAAATTTTTCCGGAATAAAAAGTAGCCTCTGTCCTTCTCCGTATCTTCAACTGTCTCTGTTTAAAATTACAGCTCAATTGGATTGAGTAAAAAACAACCAAACATCCAAACTTTCGCATTTATAATATTAATGGAATAGCTGGTAATTAATAAATTTGGCCAGCGGCTCCACCTGTCCTAAATTTGGTTATAGGTGTGAAACTCCTTAATAGCACTAATTAAGTTTTAGTTTGTTTAAGCTCGGTTATGTTTATTCCCGCGAGAACTTATGAATTTCACGGTATAAACATTATCATATATCCTCCATCAGGACTCAAACTATCTCCATACCAAATGTCATCCAAATCGGTGCAGCGGTTTAAGCGTGAAGAGGTAACAATCAGATACTTTTGTATTTATATTATTAGTATGGGTTTGCAATAGCGTCTTGCCGTCATTATGTGTAAATATAATGTGTGATATATGCTCCGTCAAAATACAAAATATTGTTTTTTTCAAGCAAAAGGATTTCTAGTATTAATTTTGCAGAACCCATTTCTGTTAGTTGTCTTGAGTTACTATGCAGGTGTGAGATTTATATTATATTAAATTCACACTCCAGGTTAAAACAATATTCTATTTTAGACACTGTATGGAAGTTTAAGGTTGTATTATTAAAAATTTAGACATAGACCTATTTTTTGACCTATGTACATTGCTATTTTTATATTTTATTTGTTTTAAGTGTCCTATAATTGTGTACATGAAATAAATAAATAAAAATTTTTTGTAGCATTCATTCCTGCAAAAGAGGGCTTTTGCTTGTTGAATCCAAATTGATCGGAATGGTGACGGGCAAGTGAAAAGCGTTTTTTGACGCTTGAAAAGGTAAACGCTACTTTACAAAGTATCTAAATGATAAATTATATTATTTAATTACTTACCAGCGTGAGGAGGGCATCCGAGTCTGAAGGATTCTATGTACGCAGCTATCTTGCTTATATCTAAAAATAAAGTTCTTATAAGTAAGTAACTAGCTTATCCCTGCGACATCGTCTGCGTGGACTTTAGAAAAACAAGAAAGCTTTGAACTGTTTACGGTCTCACCTGCAATAATATCCGAATTCTAATACAAATTTTCATCCCCTTTTTATTTCTTTACGTCATTTCATTTATACGTAAACCTTAATTTTCAACCGAAAGGCCAAATTGTGTATTTCCCTTTAAAATGACAGATTTCCATTCATACTTCCAAACCCCTATTTACCCCCTCTAGGGGATGACTTTCCAAAAACAGTGAAACACGTCAATTTTGAAAGCACACACCAATTTCTATGCTTTCAAAATTACCCAACCCGCATTTTATCCACAAAGGGGACGGAACCAATTTTGCAAAGAGACAGTAAGTCAGTAAATCAGTCCGTTCATTGTTTAATTATAATTAGATGAATTGTTTAATTTATTGTTAACATAAACCTGCCCAATCCTTTTTTAAGTCATGTAAATATTTTATTAGGTATAAATATCTTTTTTGTTTCCCGATGTTTCAATCGACTTACTGTCGGATGACTGTTATCAGCTATCGTCACCTTTGGGAAATGGTGTATTTTGTAGGTACCCTTGGCCCAATCCTTACTAATTTCTCATAGTTTGTCAAGAACAACAGTTCAAATAACCACTTGTTACCCGAAAGGTGGAGATTTAGACTTATGGCACAAATAAGGTCACTTTGGTATATTTAAATTGAAGTCTGTTAGCAGTGTTGCGGAGGTGGGTTTACCACCTGTCACGTAGGACTAACTGTAGTTGATCAAAAGGGACTGCCCATTACGATGCCAGTGTCTGTTCAGCCAGTGGTTACCACGAGTTTACTGGGGATAAAGACTGTGAAGGTATTCATACATACATACATTAAAAACTGGTTTAAAAATAAACATAATAAATAAAATAGATATAAAACAAAAAAAAAAAACAGTTACCAATTCCATGGTGCTTCGCTCGCTCCGTCAAATACTCGGGGTCGTGTATTCTCTGAGCTCCACTCAGTATTTCCTCACCTCGCATAAACATGTCGTAGGAATTTGATACTTTCTGAAAAAACAAAAGAGTGAATGACTTTTGTGAACGGTTGTAGACCGCAAAAGCCGTGGCGTCACTAACGTAGCCTATTTCGACGTTTGGGCACAAAATAACGAATAGTAAATTACAGAAATCTCTATCGTATACGCAATAAGGAACAATTCCATTAAATGCGCGGCTTGTTTACCTAGTTATACACTGGGCTGTTATACATGCAAAATAATAAGTATACAGTATAAATAAAAAGTAAAAAACCGGCCAAGTGCGAGTTGGACTCGCGTAACGAGGGTTCCGTACCTACCACTATTTACGTAATTTACAAACACAGAAAATAAAAAAGTATACCGATAAGCGGTCACCCGTCCAAGTACTAACCAAGCCCGACATTTCTTAACCTTGATTATAATTTGTAACAAACAATTGTGTTACTAGTTCTTTTTATAATAAGCTAGATGGCACTGTACCGGTAATTTAAAATAGTAATGGCTTCAGCCCGTCTCACATTTGGCCGATTTTTATTATTACCCCCTTTCAATTATAAATTTTTATTATTTGTTAGATAACCCCCCATTATAACATATATTCTGTAAAAAATTCAGGCTTTTAGCTGTTTCGGTCTAAATTCGGCCTTTTAATAGTCGGACAGACGAACAGACAGCGTAGGCTTAGTAATAGGGCTCCGTCGGCACCCTCTGGGTACGGAACCCTAAAAAAAACTTAAAAGTAACATAAATTATACAAATAAATTATAAGGTAATCAAATCTTTTTAAACTATAAATGTAAACTATACACATATCTTTCTAAAAACCGTTATTAAATTGTTATGTTTATTTTACCTAGTGTTTTTTAAATTCAATACAAATGAAATATCATAATATGACAAATATAGTTCGACTGCGACGCGAGCTAAGCATCGCATTGGGCTTAGCTGAAAACCAGCGCTGTAGCAGAAGCTTAACTGAAGCAAGAACAGCATGCTGAGCGGGGTCCATGTTTCACGTCACACTACAATACAAAAGCCAAAAAATTAATGTGATTTGTGTGTGTGTTATTGTTTTTCTGTGGTTATTTTTGTAATTTTATGTGTAATATCAAATAACTGTCTGTCTATTTTCTATAAAATGCTAAGAAATTACGTGACACTAGCGACACTCATGTGCAACAGCCTTATGGTTTTTGTACCTCTAAAGAAACACCGAAGGGTCAAGAAATGTATGTAGATTGACAGATGCCGGTGAGGGACAGAGTCCTAGTGTGATGTGTGGGTTTGTCAAACTGGTTGTCGTTCGAAATGCGTTTTGTCTTGCAACTGGCGGCAACAGTACCTCAAAAACCTTTACATGACATTAACAGGGTTGTCAGGATCCGGCATGGTTTATATCGGTCGCACCGCAAGCGGGAACTTGTATGAGATGTACTAGTGTAGGGGATCGTGTTTGGTGCATGCCTGTATATCTAGCTACACTCACCGGGTTGACAGGATCGGGCATGGTGTAGAACGGTCGGACCGCAAGCGGGTACTTGTCCAGTATATAGAAGTCAGTATCGTATTTTGCTTTCACCAGTCTACCGAGGAGTTTTTCATCCGGGGTCGAAAGATCGTCTTCTTCTCCAAGCGTCACGCCTAGAAAGACATTTAATTCATCATTTCCCAAGGGAATTTGTAAGTTTTCTTTTCCTTGTTTATTTATGGATAATATAGATTCTACTTACTTGCAGATTATTTCCTTTCATAATTCTATAATTCTAAATTTTATAATGTGCCGTTTCTTTTCAAAAATATATGTGCGCGGCGAGGCAGGCGGTTTCACACGATAAAAAAACCTATTCCCGCGGGACTCTATCGGGACTATTACCAGTCTATCGAGATTATTACCAGTCTATCGAGATTATTACCAGTCTATCAAGATTATTACCAGTCTATCGAGATTATTACCAGTCCACCGAGGAGTTTCTCATCGCGAGTTAATAGATAATTTCTTCTTCTAAATATTAACCTGGAAATACCTTACTTACTTTGCAGATCATTTCCTCCATTATCACGTTATTAAAAATTTGCCCGAAGAAAAAACTTTTCCTATATGAACTCTCGATCGGGAAAAAAAACGATAATTATAGGTATTATTATATAAAAAAAGAAAATTATATGTATTATATATTCTTTTCAAACATCAATGAACGCAAACCAGGAAAATAAAAGTGCACGTTTACTCACAAAGGAACTCATCACTTCACTAAATCAACCCCTTACTTCTATAATGTAAAACACGGAATGGAGAGTGTAGAGTGGCGCATGGTTGGAGGAAGCAACTCGGCCGATTGAATAGGATGGTCTTATATTAACCCGCCTCATCAATGCACTCGGAATATCCCTCGCTTTAGTACTTGTAGATCTTACTTTTACACTTTTTGGTTTTGGTACTTGGTACGTTTTAACTCTAGAAGACATAATTTATGTATATATGTTAATAATATCTTTAATTTAATTTAATTTAATGAAAGTCTATGCTTTTTTAAGTTTTGTATACTAAGAGCACATAAACTAGCTAGATGTATATTTAAGAAACAAACTCAAACATACCAGCTTCTTTAAGCATCTCTATGGCTTGCGGGAACTCGAGTCGTAGCGGTGGGTCCAGAAATTTGAATGGTTCCACGCAGTACTGCTGTCCCACTGTAGCGATCTCTGATGAAAACCTGAACAAATGATTATTAAAATCTAAGTGCCAGGATCGTATCAAGTGGAAATCTTAGATATCTGCCTATTCTATTGGAAAACAGACGTAATATTATGCAAGTGCTAGTTCGATAATGATGTTGGATATTGTACTTATTAAGGTTCTCATAAGCCAAACTATGTTTATGCTCCCTGTCTGCCAACTCTCTGTTTGCTCTTTATTTTAGTAGTAGATAGAGAGGCTGTAGTATAGCAAAAAAAAAGGATGGAAGTAGAACCAAAGTATAGATATAAGTGCTATACTTATGCACTATGGCCACATTCCGCCGCTCTCTACTTTCAACCTCACCTCTATTACGATCCTGTACCGCTCGTATAGAGCACGCACAAATTTGCGCGTATACACACGTCATTTTCGGTTTGTAGTGTTAGTAGACACGAATAAGGTTATTTTTCTATGATATATATGAAGTGTAAGGTGTAAGGTATGGAAAAATTAATGTTATTAATATGAGAGCATTGAGATAACAAAATTAAAATAGTATTATGATATAAAACAGTAAGAATGTTGTGGTGTGAAAGAAAGTGTATCGCCAAAGATGGATAAAAGTGTGTTAAGGTGCTTTGGACATGTTTAGAGGATAAATGAAGAAAGAAGATGCTTGAGCTTAATGTAATTGGAAGAGTCGGTAGAAGTAGACCTCAGGAAACGTGTCTCGATCAAATTGAGTCTGTTCTCAGAAAAGGCGAGGTCCAGAATAGTCTAAACCGTCGAACGTGTATGAAAACATTGATGCGTGTGGATGAAGCAAAAAAGTGTACAGTAGAAAGTAAGCAAAACTCACTCGTCTCTAAGTCCCCTGAACATCTCAGTAAAGGTGTCCCCAATGGTCTGCAAAACCTCGTGGTAGTGGTTCTTGAAAGACATCTCTAAGTCGAGCCCAACAAACTCCGTGAGGTGACGATGCGTGTTAGAATCTTCGGCCCTAAATACTGCTCCCACCGTGAACACCTGGGAATATCATATAAATTCTTGACTTTTGTATGCGACCACTAGGCTTAGGCCATAGTCCAATGTCCAGACCAATGCGAATTGTTAGACGTTGTCGATCTAGTAGCCGGACTGTAGAATTTTTAGGTCACCCTGTAGGCCTTTGAATTGACTTTACATCTGCTGTAAAATGACAAGTCAGGACCGAGACGGTTTGACGTGTCCTCCAAAGCTCCGTTCAGAAAAATGTGCCAGTAAAGCGGTCACTCATCTAATGACTGACAACACCCGACTTTGCTTAAAGCAAATGTTTGTGCGCGGATCGAACCCAAGTCCCTCGGTTTGTCAGGCAGTCACTACTATCAAATAATCACTAAGCAGTCAAAAGACTTACCTTGTCAAAGTCAGCGGCGATGGCCATCTGCTTGTACAGCTGTGGACTTTGAGCAAGGTACGCTGATGACTTGAAGTACGAGACGGTGAACACGTTGGCGCCACCTTCTGATGCTGCGGATATTATCTTCGGTGTATGGATTTCTACGAAACCTGGTAGGGCAAAAACATTGAACGTTTATAGCATAATATATGCATAATGCCTCAGCATTTGTACTGAACACTGCTCGGCACAGGCCTCTTGTTGGTGAAGAATAATTAGGTCATAGGCCATCGCGCTGGCCTCAGTGCGGATCAGCGGACGTTTATCGAGCTAATGCCGTCCATAAGGCCTCTGAAATAACTTCACGACTGCTGTCATATTATAAGACATGTCAATACCAAAGGTCACCCATCCAGATACTACTGGACCACGAGTTCTTACTGGGCCGAGAGCTCCTATAAAATCGCCTACGCCTACCATATCGTAGCATGTTTGAGAAAAGCACAACTCAGCATAACCGGGCGATCGTGAGTATGCGGGCCGAGACTTAGCCGCGACAGCAACGTACTATAATAAAAATAAAGCAATAATATTGTTCTCAGCATATTCAGTGAGGAATCACAGCGCTGATCTTTATGGCAGATGTAAGCCGAATATCCGTATCCTAACAGTGTATCGCGGATATCCACTAGACTGCTAAAAGATTCTAACACCTAATACAAAGCTAGCTCCACCTGGTGGTAATAGATAATTTTAAACAGAAACTTGTAGATAAAGTTTCTGTTCTCTTGAATTAGAGATTTTAATCTGATCCCAAAACAAGCAACGCTCGTATAATGGTTACCAGACAACTGATACAAATACTTATGTTCTTCTTCGTAAATACATACAACATACAAAAAACACCCAGACTCAAGACAAATAAGAATGTTCATCACATAAAACTGTTTATATCTGTGCAGGGATCGAACTTACAAGCAGTTAGTACTGCCAATAAAGTCACGGAGTAGCCAATTTTAAGATGATTCCAAAAATCTTGACAAGTTTCCCTTTAAACTCGAATTTGAGATTTTGGTTATTTTAATCTAGGTATCACACTAACTAACCCTTTCTAGTGAGGATATCTCTAAACAGCCTGCAGACTCCGGCCTCTATCCTGAAGATCGCCTGGTTGGCGGGAGTCCGTAAGTCCAACACACGGTTGTCCAGACGCGTGTCTTGGTTCACTCGAATTTTTAGGGCTTCAGGGTCCTGTATGGGATTTTGGATTTATGAAAAATAACGTTAAACATATATATCTTAAAGAATCAAATGGTTTTCGTATACCACTACGTTGGGAAACAAGCTTGCGGTCAACCAGACTTCAAGCGGTCACCATAGCCATAGCTTAAGTTAGATCGCCAGGGGCATTACAAGTGTGTTGCCGACCCTTTAAAATATATTCACTCCCTTCTTGAATATTGTAATCCGTATGTTTTGTCAATGATGACGGTTACAATCTAACCTTATTACTACAAGACGACTTAACTTACCTCGATAGGTGTATTGATGTACCTAAATGGACAACGTCTGTCTGTCTTACGTCTTCTAAGGGGACCTAAAGGAGCCCTAAATTACAGATTAAACTAAAAGAGGACATAAAAGGTAGGGATAAGATCTAACTAAAACAATAAAAAGGTAGAAATGTAAATAACTTCCCTTGGTCCACAAGTTTGTCCTTACTTCAATGTAAATGGCACAAAGCACTATTTTCCTGCCCTGCATAAGTGTTTAATTAATTTTAAGTTAAAAAAGGCAAAAACTAATGACAACCATAGAGTGTTGCCAGAAAAACAAAACAGGTTGCGTTCGGAACCTAGCGTTTCGTGCGTAAGGCGCGGCCCCGATAAAAACGGTACAAACTACCGTATGTAAAAACCTAGAGCTCATCAGCAACGCTATGATAGAGAGCAATCGTGGGCACCATTTCGAACCCTCAGAAAATTACCATAAATATAAAATATTTTTGTCCAATTCTGAATTACTTACTTCTTACAGTTCGTTTAGTTTACTTATTAGTCTACAGCTGGTAATTTACAACTCATAGGACATAAAAGGTTACCTTAGTCCAAATACACTGCCCAGCAGTGTCATAGCAATGTGCTCACCACATGACACGCAGGACTAAAGTGATTGGTGAAAATATCGACTTTTTTGCCGGATTCTCCTCAGTTCATAAATTCATTCACATAATAGTATTTAATAATTTAGACGATTAAAAAGTGTTGGTAAGAACCTAAATTGAATAAACAAATTGACTTTAACTTTAAAAAGAGGCCGTTACCTTGCGAGAATAAGTGCTGTGACATTAAATGTATACACATACATACAATAACATTAATATGTTTGTCATGTGTTTTTAGGCTTTCACAATCAAACATAGTTCCCTTATTGTTTGTTTTATCCGTTCGTCCGCATTTTGCAGTTATTATTTAACATAAGACTACAGAGCTGAAATTCGGTACACATATAATTAATTATGTGTTTTATAAAATATACATCAACATTTTGAAAATAAATATTTAGAGTTCAGGTATATGTTGTGGCATGAAGATTAATTTTAATTATGTCCTTTCTCAAAATACCTCCTTATTTAAAATCATTCTAAAGGTTTTAAACCTAATTTAAATTTAAATACTAACGAAATTTTAAAGTTAAGGTTTCATAAACAGTTTTTTTTTAATTTGTGCCCTATTAAAATTACTTACTTCACTTTTCTCAGGCCTGGCGGCATCTTCAATCTGTAGTGGCAACTGAGGCTTGGCAGAGGATATGGTCCAGATCTCTCTCGCTACCAACTCTACGTCGCGGACGCTACACGATTCTATCGGCGATGCTGTCTTTACAACTGCTGCGTACACGTCAACTATCGACTCTTTTGTTATACTGAAAGAATTAATAAAATTCAATGTATTAATAAGCTGCTTAGGCCACCAGCTGTGACTATTAGTTAAGATTATATTATTATATTAACTTCTCTT
Organism: Apoda limacodes; assembly: GCA_946406115.1. Taxonomy (NCBI): domain Eukaryota; kingdom Metazoa; phylum Arthropoda; class Insecta; order Lepidoptera; family Limacodidae; genus Apoda; species Apoda limacodes. Next base: position 50,615,240 of record OX291540.1, read on the forward strand.
GAGGAAGTTATTATAAAAGGTCCGAAAATCAAAATCGCTAAATTTGCGTTTTCTTTACGTTTCGAGACCTGGAGAATCGGTTGCCATCCCATCATTTTTAGAATGACGTGTGTGTGTGTGTGTGAGTGTCTCTTCGATATCTCAAGACCTAATGGATTGGTCCATTGCTCTAGTGACCATATCAATTGATACGGCACGTCATGACTGAGATCTGAAAAGAGTGTGAACAAAATCGGTCCAATGGTTTGCCTTTTATCTTTAAAAAACTGTTTTATTTAAAGACGCAATAATAATCTTCATGTACAAATTCTCAAATATAAAAAAAAAAATCTCAAGAGAAGTTGCTCGTGCGGTACTTGCTACCGAACTAATTTTCTTTTTATTTTTTGCCAAACAAAAATGCCACTTTTGACCCATCTCTCTATGTGGGTTTGTTGAATAAATGTGTCGAGGACGGGTGGAGGTGCTCCCGCGGCACACCTCAAACCCCGACACCATTCAGATCGTGAGCGTACTTAATCGAGTTAATTGTCAATGGACTTCCTGTACCTATTTATTCTGTGATCAGCAACAAAAATGATAAATTAGACCTTAAGAAAAAATAATCTGACTTTGAGACTAACTTGCCAGTGAACTTGACCATCTGCTTGCTGACGCCTCGTTCTTCGCTCACGCTGATCAGCAACTGAACCGTGCTGGAGCTCTGTCGCAGAACAGAGAAGCATTGCTTGCCTTTCGCACGAGACGTTTGCAGACGAGCTGGATAAAATAATAATAGTTTTGTCACATCATAAAGCGATACGATGAACGATTGTAGCGATGCCTCACAGAAGAGGAGCTCGTGGATTAGTAGCATTTATTATCAAAAACTATAAGCGTAGTAAAGCAACGTTGGGTGTGGTCAATCATTGGATGGGTGATCGCCTAGTGGCACATTTCTGTTAGCTCCTGCGTGCTTCGAAGGGCACTTTAAGACGTCGGTACTGGCTGTTGTTATCATGATCGGCTATAAAATTCTGATAGTTGTGTGGCCACTAGTTTAGGCTAAATAGAAAGGCTAATAGTTTAGTTGACAAATTTTCAAACTGTGATTAATCTACTTTGGGCACATGTGTTTAGATCAACAGAACATTTAATTCCAAAAAAAACAATATAACTAAATGTATTTTGTATTTAAAGACGTGTTAATATTTTAACACCATGAACGGTCGAAAGAGAAATGTGAAGTCATTTATTTATTTTATTTTATGCGATGCGGCATAGAAATTAATAAAAAACTAGGCAAAGAGTAATACCGTACAGCTAAAATAATTACATGTATATTTATAAGTTTTAAAATAACAAACCGCGGCAAAAGGCGGCAAACAAATACATTAACGCAAAAAGTTTTTTCGTTTAATTTATTATTATGTACACCTCAAAATACCTACTACGGAGCTATGTCACACTTTCTGTTTGCTGTAAAGTCGGCAAAAGCGCAAGTTTTATACGCAAGTTTTGAATAAAACTTGCAACAGTATATTACTGCCACGGTCTGTAATGACTGTGTTGCTGGCAGCGCTGATGATGGTTGTGGCAGCTGCAATAATGATCAAGCTTAAAGGCCGAGTGTGTGTGTGTTGGCCTAAGCCAAGCTCGGGACCATCATAGCGGTGTCAGCAACGTAGTCATTGCATACCAAGTCTTGGAGTTAGTATAGTGCTTTACTCAAACAATGCGAGTATTTAAACAAAACCAGCTTAGAAAGGAGCTTGTCAAAATAATGATCACATTACAAGTATTTTTGAGTAAAACCTTTTTGCACTAGATTATTTTTAAAACAAAACAATAATAGATTTACAAAGGAAATTGCTGTTGGCTAAAACCAAGCAAAGAAATTTAATACAAATTTGCTGGCACCTATAAAAGGATACTTGACAATAACGAATTTTCAAAGGAAATTACTGGTGGTTAACTCACCGGCAATAAAATTTCATGCAACTTTGCTTTCAACAAAATGATCACATTACAAGGATTTTTGAGTAAAAGAAATTTATTTTCGTTATTTTCATACCTAGATGCAGTCTATGAAATAAATTAATGAATGAAAATGAATGAATTATAGACATATTCTACTGGCAAACCCAAATTCGCACCGCGCCAGCCCGGTGGACTTCGGCCTAAGCCTCTTTTCTCTAAGGAGAGGACTGCCTCTAAACAGCTGAGGCCACACGACACAAGTATATAGGCAGATTTTAGGCCCATCTTTTACAATACAATATCTTTTTCTCAGTTTTTTACTCACCTCTTACCCATACTTCTTGCCCATCGAGTTTGACTCCCAGGTCTTTAATATCGGTGTAGACCCTGTCACGGTGTTCACCAGATGACTGTATTAGTTTCCGAACGCCATACCGTCCTTCTGATACATCAGGCTCGGATGATTCTGGTTGGGATGGGTTTGATGATGCCTGTGACAGATGTATTTAAATACATTAGCCACTTCGTAGTATTCTTTTAGTAGGAACTCTGATCGAAATAAAAAATATTCAATTTTGCTTTTCTGCTCATCCAGATATTCCTGCACCAAAAATCACATCATACCATTGTTTGTAAAGTGCATTTTTTCTTCCAACTTACAGTTAGTAAGTTAATTTTAAAGGGCGTCAGTCGAGGCTTAGAACATTCCGCGTCGTTATTAAATTAATGCGCCATCAAGTACCTAACTTTCATGGGTCACCTGATGACTTCCACGTCGGTAAACCTACTTCTGGTGACAATAAAACATACATAATATCACGCCTGTAATAGCAGCAAAAGATATTGTCATCGTATGCGTGTATACAATACACGGCGCACATATATAGAATTCGCGCTAAGTACTTCTACTATATGGTATGGACTAGGTGTCACCGGCATATATGAGACACTTGATTGATGATCGTAAATTCGGCGTTATTTGTGATAAATTATAGCATCTTAGCGATCAAACAAAATAAATATATGTTATTAATGTTTTTCTAGTGCATTACCTTACTGAGTGATTTCCATTTATTTTATTTAATGCTAATAGACTAATATAAGAGACTATTGTTTCAACACTTGTGCAAATCTTAAATTGTGTATTGCATATGGTTGTTTTAAAAGCCGGTTAAATAATAAGATTTAATTGTTATCTTGTGCATTGACTATAAGTTGTAGGAAAAAGTCAAAAAAAACCTTAATTTTGATACAAAAAATTTAATGATTTAAGGCATCACCATGGTACGACATTACAAAAAACGCAACATAAAGATGCCGTTAAAATCGTTTAAATCAGTTAGGTGTTTCAAGTGTTTGTTTTTATACCAAATATTGCTGTTATGGCGGGAATACTTCAGAACTAGAAGTAATACCTGCTGGTGTTCCTCAGGGTAGCGCTTGGGCCCTACACTCTACCTACTATTAACGTCTTACTTGCCAATTACAGAAGATGAAAAACAGGGACATCGGCTATTCTTGCTGTTAACTCAAATGCCTCTAAAGCCTCTGCTCTACTTCAAATAAACCTGTACAGCATCTCTTACTGGCTTAGGAAATGGCGAATCAAAGCCAATGAAACAAAGTCAGTCCATGTCACATACACTTTAAACGAAGAAACTTGTTTAGCTGTGTTTAAATAATGTAAATATACTCCAAACTGAGGAATATCTAGGCCTATACTTACACAGAAGAGTAAATTGGAAAAAACATATATTTAGCAAGCGCAAATCTCTTAGACTGCTAGTAAGAAAATACTATTGGTTACTGAATAGAAAATCCAAGCTATTGCTCAAAAATCAACTGCTTGTTTACAAATGCATTATTAAACCAACATGGACATAAAAGACAAAGTGCCAAAATATAAGGACCAGAGTTTGAACCATCAATGAGCTGATGAAGACATGGACAATGTTTTCAAGGCTGAAAAAAAAAACTATGACCTATGCCTATAATGTAAGAATGAATGATGCCAATTTTTAGAAGATAAAAGAAAAGCATCCTCATAAAATGGTTAAGTCACTGGACCTAATCACACGCTTACTAAAATTAATGAACATAACAAAAAAATTTACATCAGAAAATTATCTTTTGTTCTGGAATTATATAATTATTTGATTAACTGTTATTTTCTATTAAGAATGAAACCCTTCAGTTTTCAAGGCTGACTCACACCTTTTTTTTTCTATGTACTTTCAGCATAACAGCATGAACTACTCAATCAATCCCTGCAAATCAGGTGTCAGGTGATTGAGTAGCCCCTTCTACTTTGTGCTACAAATTTCTAAATTGCTTTACTAAAAATTGGATATCTCAGTAACTACAAGTGCAATCGCAAAAATGTGAACTGCATTGTCAATCTCTCGAATAACATCAATCCAAAGTTTTAGACACACTCTCAGAAAAGTGCTATACCCCTACTGCGGGTATGTTAACTCACAGTTACTTTGACTACTGTTGATACCTTAAACTAGGAACTGGTTGGTATAAAAACCGTTTGCTATACAATTCATCCTCACCTCCTATATGTTATTTGATACAAAATCTAGAATATATACTGTTTGTATCAGGTCATCCAAAATTTACCTCTTTATTATTTTAGTATAGACACAAAACAATTTCACGGATGCAAAGGATCATGAAGAGGATTGGCTAAACCTCTGAACGTTTGTACAGCTTTGCTCATGGCATGGGATTGTGATGTTGTTCCACTGTATCTCTTATGTTTTAGTAAATATAATACTAATCAATTACATTACCTTGTGGTCTGCTTTTTTCTGCTGTTTCTCTGCCGCCTTGGCTGCTTTCTTTGCAGCTTTCTTACTGGCTGCTACATCTCCTTCAACTGGTGGTTGTGACTCTTCTGATACCACCATCTTTTAACTATAACCTGCAAATGTACTATATTAGTCAATGCTACATTTTGAACAACTGGTACATAATAAGAAGCCTAAATAAGCTTTTCCTTAAAAAATATTGATGATAAGAATACGATTTCTATTTCTGGCATCAAGATTTCAAAGTCAAAACGCCAGACTCTAAAAGCTTTTTCTCCTAGTTTTATGATTCCCTATTTACCAGCCCTTGTTAAATTCAATATCTCACTATAGAAAAAAAAGGCACTTACTTGCTTAGCGTTACAAACTAAATTAACTCTTGTATCGGCTAGCACACAATGGAATCTAAAACTAAAGTAGGTAAGCAAATGCTTGCAAACGACTAAGACTAAAGATATACACATCTGTTTCAACATATCGTGCACAATTTCATCACACGTTTTCCTGTTCACGTACCTACCTGGTAGAATATTGTATAGGATTACAACTTTAATCTGCTATTTTAAAGGTGTCTTTAATTGTTTCCAGGTAATGAGAATTCTACAGAAATTATTAATAGAAACTAAAAGTTAAAATTATTTGAGATGTGAATAAAATGAGGTTATATTTTGACCGATAAAAGGACATTGACACGTAAGCTGCGTTCCATTTAACTCAGACAGATTTAGGTACCGCATTTTACATCATATAGGCACAGGCTAAACATTAGTGACTTTAATATTGATCTTTTAGAGAGTTCCCAAACAAGAGATAGATTTATTAACTTATTTACAAGTTTTGACTTAAATTATTTGTTTCTGGAACCAACTAGAATTACATCGACTTCAGCTACATGTTTATATAATATTTTCTGTAACGTTGAAGTAAAAGATAAATCTATTATGAACAATTTGATGTCCGATCACTGTGGTCAAAGAATCAAAATTCTACACGATCTGTGACCACTGCTCGATTAAACAATTCTAAAGTTAATATTGAAAAGAAAATTCCATTTTTACATTTAATGCTCATAATCTTTATAATATTTTTTTTGATTTCTTAAGTAATGAGTTCGAGCAAGTGTTTAAAGTAAAAACTGTTAGGCCAAATAATAAAATGAAATTCAAGGACTGGGCTACTGTAGGAATACACCGAAGTCGAACTAGGTTGTATGAGTTGTATGAAATGAAACAATATAACCACAGTCCCACATTCACCAACTATGTCAAAATGTATTCAAAAATATTTAAAAAAGTATGCAGGGTTGCAAAATCAATACATTTAAGTAATAAAATTAAAAATTCTGATAATAAAATAAAGGCCACATGGAATGTAATAAATAGTGAAACAGGAAAAATTAAACCGCGTGACAATCATTATTCACTTACTGTAAATTCTAATAAAAATAATTGATTCAGATCTTGATGTCGCTGACTCTTTTGAGAAATATTTTACTGAAATGCCTACAATTACAAGTAATGCATTAAATTCCTCTCCATTAGACACAGAGTTACTTTTAAAATGTAATGTAAATAAATGCAAGGCTATATTTAAATTTGACCATGTTACCTCTGAAGACATCATAAAGATATTTAAATTAATAACTCAGAAAAAAACTTGTGACCTATGGGGTATATCAGTCAAAGTCCTTAGCGGAATTATTGATATTATAGCACCAATCTTAGCCATAATATTTAATAAGTGTGTTGACGAAGGGATATTCCCAGACTTAATGAAATATAGTAAATAATACCACTTTTTAAAAGTGGAAGTAAAGATGATCCTAATAATTTTAGACCTATATCTATACTGCCTGCCTCAAGCAAAATTTTTGAAAAAATTATGTTCAATCAGATGCTGAAACATTTTAACTTAAATGGATAACTTCATCCTCAACAGTTTGGTTTAACAAAAGGGCGTTCCACAACTGACGCAGGTGTTGCCCTTATACAGCATATATTTGCTGCTTGGGAACAGTCACAAAATGCTATTGGTATCTTCTGTGATCTATCAAAGGCATTGGACTGCGTGCAACATGAAACTCTTATCCGGAAACTGAGTCATTATGGTATTGCAGATTTGGCTCTTGAGCTTATCCGCTCATATTTGAGTAGTAGAATGCAGAAGGTTCAAATCAATGAAGTAAAATCCAATGGCTCTGAAGTAAAATTAGGAGTTCCATAAGGTTCTATTTTAGGTCCTTTTCTATTTTTAATTTACATAAATGACTTGCCTTTCTTTGTGGAGAAGCTGTGCAAGATTGTACTATTTGCTGATGACACATCTCTTTTATTTAAAGTTGACAGAAATAAAACTAATTTTGACGACGTAAGTAGTGCGCTTTCTCAGGTTCTTCAGTGGTTTACGGCAAATAATTTACTTCTTAATGCGAAAAAGACTAAGTGTTTAAAATTTATGATGCCAAATGTCAGAAACATAAGTACAAAATTATCCCTAAACGGAGAATTAATAGAACTATTAGACTCAACAGTGTTTCTAGGTATTACATTAGACAATAGGCTGCAGTGGAACCCTCACATTTCAGTTCTTGCAGGAAAACTCAGTTCAGCTGCCTATGCAGTTAGGAAAGTTAGGCAGCTTACAGATGTTGACACTGCTCGCTTGGTCTACTTTAGCTATTTCCATTCCGTCATGTCTTATGGCATTTTGCTTTGGGGTAAGGCAGCTGAAATTGATACAGTCTTTATTTTGCAAAAGAGAGCAGTACGGTCAATTTTTAAATTAGGACCTCGAATTTCTCTTAGGGAACTATTTAGGGAAATTGATATTTTAACTGTTCCTTGCCAATATATCTTCGCTTTTATAATGTATGTACGCCAAAAGTGTCACTTATTTGCTAAAAATAGTGACCTCCACAGTGTTAATACAAGGAATAAGGATAAATTGGTAGATCCAAAATGTCGTCTGTAGAAGATACATAGCTCTTTCGCAATACAAAGTATATTTTTCTACAATAAAATTCCAGAACATGTGGTTAATTTACCCTCAAATAAATTTAAAATATATGTCAAAGATAGTTTAATGAAAAAAAGCTATTACAAAGTTGATGAATACATAAATGATAAAAATGCTTGGAAAAATTAGAACTTAATTGATTTGTATTGGGGCATAAATTAAAACTTTGTTTATTATGTTATTACCTAGTGTAAGGCTATATTGTATTTTTATATGATGTATAATAGATTAACTAGTGAGTTTATTTGCTTCACGGTAGTAAAGCATTACGAACCTTCCAATCTTCTCCTCTTATATTTTGTTCCTTTACTACACACATTGTAACTAGTACAATGGAAGTTTTATTGGAGTTGCTTGAGTGTGTCATGCCTTCTCAAAGTCTCTCTGCGGTGGTGGCGTGTGTGTCAGGTCGTTACGTTCCCTAAAACATGGTTGAGCGAAGCGATGGCTGATTCATGTGTCATACTCGTGAACGGATGCCGCCTGTGGAGGCTGATCTGCTCTTGCAAACTTCTTTGTATTCTTAGTATTTAGTCTTACTTTTTTGTTTTGTTTATTAATACTGTAAGACATTGATTATTTCTTAGTGATGAATACATAAACTGTCTTTTGTTTATATTAGATACTTTTTTATGTTGTGCTTGTGCTTTATATTTCATGTTTTTTTATGTTTTTAATGGAAAGTGTCCTTTTATGATAGGGAGGGCATTATCCAATATTTGAATTGGACGCTGTAAGAAAAAGGGAGAAAAGAAATGCCCTTGCTGAGTTTCTTGCCGGTTCTTCTCAGTACAAGGTCTCCCGCCCTGTAGACTTACGTACCGATGGTGTAGTGACATTCATAAGTGCTCAATTATTGTAGCCTAAACTGAATAAATTATATTGAATTATTGAATTAATTTTCTTTATACAATCTGTAATCGGGTTTGATTTTGAAGACAAATCCGACAACATCTAGATAGTCACGGCACTGCGAACAAATGTAGGAGTAGCTGGATAGCACCCGACTAGCCATGCTATATGTAAAGATAGGGTTGCCATCTCTAAAATCTGGCAACTAGGACAAGAAGCGTGAAAACCATGGACTTTGGAGCTTAGAACCCGGACATGTCAACGGTTTCTTTCCTAAAGATACCCGGACGGATGGCAACCCTATGTAAAGACATAGCTAGTCGGGAGTATTCAATTCCCCGTCACTGCATTTCACTATTGCTCTTTTGTCTAGACGACTTCGATAGCCAAATCCATGAAATAAATGTTGACGCTATGATATAAACATAAAATATCTTTTTTTTTTTAAATATACCATTTGATAGTCCAAGGACCCACATTACACCATATTTTTATATATGGTGCTATAGCGCTAACACTCTTAAGGATTACATAGACAGCTACACCTGGCAACTTTACTGATTGGTGTTGTTCGCCATATACTGGATACCCTGGACATATACTATTATCTGTGTTGTTCGCTTGGATAACCCCGAGTACCTGTATGAGAAACTTAAATTGCGAGCTGCCTCAAACAAACACAGACCCATACGATTAGTTAGTGCACCTTCGAGTATGCCTCATCCACATCCGTTTTCCGTGGTAGCTTAAATTATTTCCGTGGTAGCTTTAGATATGCCGCTACCAAATGTTGAAATGACCTGCCACCACCGCTTACAAATACTTTTTTATCTTTTGTTTTTAAGTATAAAAACAAAACAGATTACCATATTAAATATATTTAGTGGGACAACTTAAAATTAAGAAATATTTTTTTAGAAAAATCATAAACCGACTTCAAATACACTAAAAAGTCAAAGATAAGCTTTTCAAGCAGAATGAGGTATTGACAGAAAATCCAGCTAGGTAGATGTTTTATTCGCCTTGAAGTCGATTGCCACTGCTCCTAAAGCAGACATACTGACGGAATATTAGGTTACTTGTGCTTTACTGTTTTTTATTTTTAGCAATCGATGTCAATGAGAATAAAACATTTAGCTGAATGTTCTGTCAATAAGTCTGCCTCAGGGACTTATTTTTTACTTTTTAGTGTATTTGAAGTCGGTTTGTGTTTTTGTTAAAAAAAGGTTATGTTATTTTAGTCATTATTCCCAGTTGCCACGGAAAAATAAAACCGTCAATGTGTGTGTTGTACGTCAACAAATAATATTGTTAGTCACGGAGCCGCGGGCAAAACCTAGTATAATATAATTCCAGGGTTTGGTTTTTGTCTTTTTCTAACGATCACCCTTTGTCCAGTGTCTACATTATTCTCGTGTCGAAAACAGGGAATTCTCCGGGTGCTGGCTGGTACCAGAGGCTATATCCTTTCTATCTTAGACTGCGAAGTTTTACACTACCGGTCCTATTTACGTCGTCTTGAACAGTGGCAATAAGTACACAAGGGATTGTCGAGAGTTCAACGGATTATATATACGTGTAGTTTCACTCAATAATACAGAGTGGAAACGCCTTAAGAATGTGTTTTCCTTCGGTGGATTAGGGCTCTCCGTATCTTTAACTACCATCTTTAAATATTTGTGTACTTGAAGTACCTACCCAGGTTGGAGGAGGTACTCTACCGAAATCTCTCATCGACCGTGTTTCTTATGTGACGAGTTCATTGACTTCTTACAGTGGAACTCTGGCTGATATATAAGGCATTAAAAATAAGCGTACTGGGAGGTCGGTGCTATTTATGTATGTAATGCTTATTGTATTTTCTTAATTCTATGGTCTCATCTCAAAACTGTAATCAGAGAAAAAAATAAAAGTCAACCAGCACTCAGCAGTAGTAAGCCATAAATCTGTCAACAATTTCTTGCAAATGAGAATAATTTAAACAACAATTGGGGTTTTGTTTTAATTACCAGTCCAAGATGTTAAATACTATTCCTGGCCCTGTCTTAGACGCATCTAGGGCTAAAGAGTATCGAGGGCATTCATCGATATAATGCCTGTATTTACCGCAAATATACCAGGAATACTCAAAATTGGAGACAAGATCGAAATCGGCGGTAAAATTAAGGAAAATGCTCGAAAGTAAGGATTTGTTTGTTTTTGTTTCCCAGGTTTAAGGCCTTCCAATAATTAAAAACATTTCGAAATTAAAAGCAACTGGTCCATATATCTGACTTAATCCTTCCTCATCCACACGGCACACGTCTTATTTCATGCTTTAATTGAGTTGAGAAATAAACCAGAATCGTACTTTGGGTAGAAAAATGATGTTGAAGAAAAACAGTTCTGTGAAAAAAAATTTACAATTCAGCTGGGTTAAATATCATTAACTATTCTAGTCAAGAAGTAAACAAACTGTAGGGCACTTACAGTTATCAGTCTTTGATTGATTTAGTGTAGTGAAGAAAATCTCGTCGACTTATACACAATACTAACGTTATCAGTAGGTACTTACATAAATCTTACATATAACTAATTCTGTATGAAATTAAAAATGAATCAAAAAATATATGTTATTTCATACTTGGAAGTAATTTTCTGTTGAGACTCCCTAATGAAGGTTGGAGGTTTTTAAAGAAAACATATGATATTTTCCATATTACTGAGAGACTTTGATAGTTTCTATATTAACTGTACTCGTGATCCTGTTAACAATATCAACCCAGAGCCAAAGTAACTCGATCTTTTATCGTAGGTTTCCCACACAGAACAATAAGACGGCTGGTGACGACGGTTCTGAAAGCGACATTAATACTCAAAGTCCTTCATTGGCTGTTTCCTAATTCTGTCACCTTCAATGCCACCACACGACCACACCACCACAATACACTTAAAATGATGACCTAAATGAAATACACCTATCTAAAAGTCGGTATATATATATGAAGATGAACTCTAATGTGGTACAAAAACATCATTAAGATACTAAAGTTGTGATGACTAGTTTGCTACTTTTTTGTGATGAAAGTGATGAAATAAAATATCGTAAAGAGTTAGTTACACGATACAGTTATAAAATGGCTGTATCACTGGATTGCGAGGTAACTGCGACAAATCCTGCTTGAATAAACGTCTATAGTTTACAGGCGCAGTATTTTTAGGTATAACATGTTTAATATTAAAACCCAACCCTCATGTCACGCTATTTATGTATATTTTGCTACTTATTGTAATAAAAATTTTACATTTTTACATTTTCTTGACCTCCGATTTGCTAAATGCGTGACTTATTAAATGGATGACCCCTAAATAGTAATTAAGTACCTATCAGATTTATCAAATTACCCCCTTTAGAACTTATAACTGATTCATTAAGTTGCGTCAACATTTTAATAAAATAGAATAATGTCCAAAAATATAATAAAAATCCATCAGGGGTGTCAGCGTTCTTTGTTTCATACCTAATAGATGCTTTTGTGGTTCTAGGAGTTTCATAATCTATATCATACCTACGCGGTTGTTTGCTAATAAACCAGCATCCGCTCTTAGACTCTGGAATTCGAGAGCAAGATATATGAGATTGGGTCTTACCTCTCGAAACTCGTGCTTGAATTGTGCCTAGTGTGAGTTTCTAACTTTACTATAGCGTTCGCGTCAACGAAATAAATGTATGCAAATGAAAAAGCGCCTCTAGCGGACGCATTTTGAGACCCTTTTTTCTTATAAGACTTTTATTGAATACGCGAACGCGATAGTAAAGTTACGAACTTGCAAACACTCACACTAGGCACACAGTTTACTCCCGAATTAGTGAGTATGGCGTACTCGAAACTGTTCCCAATTACCTTCGAGGACGAAAAGAAACAACACAAAACTTTACACCGGATAGGCTGAGATTTGTAACACAGCCTAGATATTGTTTTATTGCGGTTCACGGATTTTCGAATTCAAGTTCCTTTTTTTTTCAGAATGTCGGTTAACCTCTGTGCTCAAGAAGGAGAAGAGCCAAGAGATGTCGTCCTTCACTTCGATGTTCGCTTTCACCGTGATAACATCATATCCTTGTCGAGGAAGAACGGCATATGGATCGGCAGCGGGAATTACGACACTAACTATAACATGTTTGTGCCTGGTTAGCATTAGAATGTTCATAAAATACAATCATCAAAACTCAAGAATTACGAGTTACCAGATAGGTAACGTCGTATCTATAATACTAACCCACACTTCTTAGATTCACCAATATAAAGCTAACACACTATCTAAGTAACATAGACTAAGACTATAAATTGTTTTGATTATAATAAGTTCTTAGTTAGAAATATCAATGTATATTAGTATTACCTAATAAAACCTTATAAGTAAGTCGTACAATCCCGGATTTTAGCGTGGTACTTTGGCACCAAAATAGCTAAATGTAGACAGAAGGACAAATAATTCTTTTACCCGATCGAAAGGTCCCACGGGAATAGGTTTTCCTCTGGGTGAAACGGTGGGTTCGTCTAGTGGGATATATTCTTCTTTTGTGATTATAACATAAAATGTTTTCTAAGTAATGATTTATATTGTAGCGTAAGCGTAAGTAAGGATTAGATATAGAGGTCCGACGAAAGACGTCTAGACAGGGCAATCGTGCTGAAGTGCGAGTAATGAGCGACCCGAACTAGCCTCAGTATTATTGGGACATCCCAGTTTGTTAGCCTCAGCTAACCTGACCTCTGTATCTATTAGGCACTAGCTGACCCAGCGAATGTTGTTTCTTTTTTTAAAACAACTGCCGCATCAACCTATTTTTAAAGGGTTGTACTTATTCAAAAACCTTCATCGGCATGTGCATAACAACTTACCAAAATTTCATTAAAATCGGTTTACCCTTAGTGCGCGAGTCCGCCTCGCACTTGACCGTTTTTTTTTTTTGATAAAAACCTTGTCCTAACGGCTAACACTAACAAACACAAAAATATATAGTGACATAACTACAAAGTTTAGACATAATGGTATCATAACGTTTTTAATAGATGTTGACATGTTCTTTAATATTGTAAATTTTTTTTTTGGTATATCTTTAAAAATTTTCGCAGCGCATGCGATGACACATTTTATGGCAAATTTTTACATCCTAGGTTACATTTTTGCAATTTTAGTAGGGATCATTAATTTTACCTAGTAATAAATATAGCCTATGTTACTCAGGGACAATGTAGCATCTTTTTCAATGTTATTTATTAATTATTAGTTTTTGAGTTTATTCGTTACAAAAATACAAATCTTTTCTCTTTATAATATTAGTGTAGATATAACCGAACATGACTATGACGCTGGTCCATTACAAGGCCCTAAGTAGGAATTTTCTTTAAAGGAGTCCGAACTCTGGACCAAAATATATTTTTTACCTATTCAGTTAGAGTTTGAAGATTGGAATAAGGTACCTACCAACATAGAATTTGAATAGGCCTTTGTTATCTACGGACCCCCAAATATCACATCACAAATTCAAATTCACGATTATTATCGATGATGACAAACCAAGTCAGAAGTCTAATGGGCTGGAAAACTCTGATAGCCGTGTATGGCCTAGCTATGAACTTGACAACGACAATCCAATACGTACCTACTAGGCCAGTATGATGGACTACAGCTTAAGCTTCTTTTTTTTATATCCTTGATTTCCTCGCAGCCTAGTTGGTAGTGTGGCCGCCTGCTGTGCAGGACAAACATTTATGTGATAACTAAGCATTGCTTAGTTTGGGACCAGATGGCGCTGTGTGATATGTGCAAAAATTATCAATATTAATTATTATTATTAAAGGAGAGGTCTTCGCGCCGGACGTGGGGCCCTAATACGGCTTAGGGGTCAGGTGCTTAACGTAGGGATTTCTAACTATGGCCATTGATTATAAAGTTAATCAGTCATGTTTTCTTACCAGGTACAATATTTCGGATAATATTCGAAGTAAAGGATACAGACGTGATCACGATCTATTGCCAAGGGAAGTTTCACTCCAACTTTCTACCAAAGATTCCGCTGACGATGGCGCGGTACATCGTCGCCTGGGCTGACGTTGAGAGGATCACGCACTGTTTCTTCCATTTCTCCAAGGTTGGTTCTGAGTATCTCAAACATAAGATAATACTATCAAACTAACCATTCCTAATCACTGTTTTCGCAATGCCTTAAATGGAAATGCTTTTTGTGTCTGTAGTGAAAATCCAATCATAAAAGGATTAAATCATGGGCATAGGTTCTTTTATTACAGGAATTAAAAACCCTACAGCAAATACTTCTCTACCATTCAATTTAATTTTATTGCTTGATTAACAACTAACAGTTTCAAAGTATAAATAAGTTTTATTAAATTATGTCACTGACTACCACGCCATTGACTAGGCTTTAAGATGCTTCACTCTGCTTATAGTTTTTAGCTAGAACGACAGAATAAGGAAAAGCACTACTATTACTAGTAGGAATATTTGCTTTTGTGTGATATGTTGCAGACAATTTTAATGTTATTCAGACGTATTCTAATCAGAATTAAAATGGGTAGATGCTTTTTGTTGCCAGTCTGCTGCGGGGGACGAAGCTATGGCAGCAGTCGGCTGTCCGTTCGTGCAAGTGGCTCGTGCAAACATGGTGCCAGATGGTAAACGATGGTAACGTATTGAGCTGATCATCCTCATCTAAGCTAATAGCTTATGTTTTAGGAATCCAAGAGTAAAAGACACTGTTACGGAATATAATATGGAGTATTATATATTAGGAATAGGTATATAATATTATAATATTAGGGGAAAATTGACATAGATAGGATTTTTACTGGGATACTGGGGCATCAAACTTGTAAATAAGTAAAATATAATTTATATATCACACTAATATTATAACGGCGAAAGTTTGTAAGCCTGTTTGTATGTTTGTTACTTCTTCACGCTCAACCGGATAAACATATGTAGATGAAATTTAGTATGGAGGTAGCTGTCACCCAGGATTAACACATAGGCACATTTATCCTGAAAAAATCAAAAATTTCCGCAGGAATTACTAAAACCGAGCTTAAACGAACTACAGCTACAGCTTGTTATAGCAAATTTCATTAGTATTATTAAGGAGTTCCTCGCCGATAACCAAATTTTGGGCGGGGGAAGCCGCTAGCAAAGTTAGTTGAAAAATAAGTACCTTAGTAATGAGAAAACGCTAAATTAGCAAACCAGCTTAATAATGCCCTGCCCCCAGGTTGATAAAACCGTGTTCGCACTATCGCAGAGAAATAAGACACTTATAGCAGAAAATCTAATGAAAACAATAAGATTTCATACAACCGTACATCAACGTAACATAATATAAGAAAATAAGCATGAAATCATTAAACTGGCAGAGTTTCAATTTATAACCTCAAGAAGGGATGTACCTACAACTTGAGGTACCTGGCGATGTTTTGCTTACTGATAGCGCAATATTTCTACTTACAAATGATGTTAGTCACCATCTATATCTCTTATTGAGGAAACTCTGGAAAGAATATTTAAAATACATTATTTTTTCGAGCGTTTACTATTTCGATAACGTTGGTGGGAATGAATTGAGTCTGAACCACGCGGTAGATGCCAGCTCTCCCCTAGGTACTAATAACATAGCGGCATATTCACAGAATATCTAATTCTATTATTCTGTTTAAGATTATCCCCCTATTTTTCAGCCAGAGATCTCGAAAAAAAGCACATGCAGATACTCCACGGCACCAATCATCGAACGACAGCTCTGAAGAGGAAATAAAAGGAAGAGGAAAAACAGAAGGTCGAGCTGATAGATTTTTCTACGACACCCTGATGTGTCAAACTGAACAAGCAAGAGGAGGACCTTCAAGTCCACGTAAAGCTTGTTGTGGAAGAAAATATAGAGAACTAGTATCTGATACTGAAAAGAATGAAACAGAAGGTTATTCTGAAGAAATTGCTTCAAGAAACATGGATTCTTCTGCTGTGGAATCTGAGGTGTTGCCGGAAATTGGAATTAAGAGAAAAAATATGAGGCATACTCAGAAGATGTTGAATAATGCACAAGTGATAAATTTTATGGGAAAGACAACGAAGAGAAATTAGCCTTATGCTTTCGCAAGGAATTATTTTTCGATTGGTGATATTTATCTATGGTTTTTTTTTTGTGGATATACTTTATGTTTTAGAGTATTGTTTCTTTTGAGAATTGTTTCTTTTGAGAATTGTAAGTTTATTGTGATAATTATAATTTTCTTTTATATGTTTTTTATTAAAATATGTATCGCATAACTTAGTAGAAGTTAGTATTAATATTATAAAATGTTTCCAAACAGTATTTTGAATGTAGGTTTTTCTGGATACGGCCAAAAAATATCAATTTTTTTATCTAAAAAAAATAAGTAAGTAGCGTTTCCGATAGGATATTACTTTGTGCGTTGAACGAGCGGAGAAAACTACAGCACCGCACTCACTGGCCGTGAGTCGGAATTGAACAACCTTGAGGCGTGATCCCAGGAGACACGAATAACATGCGCACGCTTCTTTTTTAAACACCTAAAAAAGAGGGCCAATAAACCCAATGCAGACCTAGAAAAGAGTCCTCCGGAGAAGATTGATTAGGAGAGCCGAGCCCGTAAGCCTAGTCTAGCGGTTACTGATAGCCTTCGCCATTTATTTACATATGGCTAGTTTGGACTTGTTCTATAGTCATACGGTTTGTCGCGGAACTATGACTGTGTAGCTAGTCGTTGTTGAATTTACTACATCAAACGCGGTGACCGTCTTTGTGCATAAAATGAAAGTTTTGTTGCCTCAGCCATTACCATACACCACTCTGCAGGAAAACTGTCTTAGAGAGGGAGACTTAGGCCATAGTTTCAAGCCGCCAATTGGAAAAAAAACTAAGTTTGCGCTCCGTAAAAGTGCTGGATGAACTAAGCGCTTACAATCTGTTGGTTATTATGTCCCTTGGGTCACAAGCCTACGAAGCCATTACGACAAAGACTTTGATAAACTGGGTAAAATTTAAGGAAGCTCTTAAAAAAATAAGCTTCCACAACTAGATCTCATCCTTGCTCTCATTAGATCTCTAATATTAATGTGGTCATCGAATCTGTCAACCACCAGTCACTCA
Source organism: Apoda limacodes (assembly GCA_946406115.1). NCBI lineage: Eukaryota > Metazoa > Arthropoda > Insecta > Lepidoptera > Limacodidae > Apoda > Apoda limacodes. The sequence continues at coordinate 50,633,048 of OX291540.1, forward strand.
CTAGTGCTTAAAATAAAATCCAGTTTAGAGCGATCTTAGTGTATAATGCAATAGCTTATAAATCTAACAGCTTAAAAAGGGTTGTGTCAGTCTTTATTAAACGCTTTCGCCACATCGAAAATAGCGCTCCGGTATAGAAGTGCTACGTGATGCACAGTGCCCCTGTTGCAAAAAATCTGAAATGACTTTGTTGAAGTACTACTACAGTTTCTATGAATTAGGAATAATTGTTACGTTGTCGTTATTTGGCGTTACACTCCTTTATCAGTAACTTTATGTCCTTGGGCACCGGTGATCGCTCTCCATTGGTTAGTGACTGGTGAGAAATTCGATGGCCACGGCAAATTGTCGTGAGATCTAATGGGAGCGAGGATGAGATCTTGTTACTGTAACCTGATAGGCTTTTAAGGGCTTTCGTGAATTTGGCCGAGTTCACCACAGTCTTTTCAAAGGGCCTTTGTTGGATGGGAGTCACAAAGTGATAATAACGAGAATAAGGTCAAAGCAAAATCTGCCACACTTAGACAGAAACTTAGGCTTTCGTTATGTAAAAGCGCCATGTACAGTATGTTCAGCAGTATGGCTGTTATTAACGGCTTAGAGAGAAGCTGTCTTTAGAGCTTTAATGTTAAAGTTGAGTATGCTTACTCTGCAGAGAACCTTGCCCTTGCCCTTAATAGTATTGCAGTACCATATACGGTGCTCGCTAACTATTTACATTTACATACAAAGTCACGTAAATCGAAATAAGTTGCCTAAGTCTTTATGGGACGTAAGGCATACCTACAGATGATGATCAGCTGAGGGCTGGAACATGGCTATTCGGTACTGATAGCCTGTCTTGGCTATTTTGTTGCTCTTATACCCACCAGCAACCACCAAAACACGTTTTGACCCAGCCAAACACATCATGACAATTAATGCTTCCCTTCCCTTTTTTTTCCGTCCTCAGCCTCTCATCGCTCTCGCTCTCAGTAGTTTCACGTAATAAGTCTAAAAAAATATGTTATAACAATTTTGGAGGAAATATAAAACAAACACTATATCAGCAGCAAAAAAGGAAAAAAATCTCTTTAACGCCGGATCACAGCTAAAATAAGCTATTCGACAGTTACCAATATAGGACAGCAAACTTACTGTCATCCGACAGAACTACACAGTCTGACAATGCGAAACGAGCTCGCGCTTCGCTGTGGTTACTGAAATCAGTCGGAGCAGACCTAACAAGAACCTATGACCGTGCAGAACTCCTGGTACAACGTCAAATCCTGGCAGTTGTACACCGCGACCATGCAGGGGAAGGGAATATTTTTGACCCTGGGCATTCCAGAATCCGAGATGGCAAAGATTCTGGAACGAGAACGGCGTGTTGCCGGCATCACTGGTAGAGTATACATCACATTAGTGTGTGAGTGATTTGGCGGACGCAGAATCCCTAGCTAAACCCAGCTGACTGCAAAACTAGCATCTAGGGAAACGAAGACGGCTCACATACCCAACATAGATGTTGGCAACCACACGTCGTCTGATGGGGAGGCCCTAGACACTAAAATTCTTGAGTCCCCAGATTAACGTCATTTAAACCAACCTCCAGCACAAGCAAATTGCAGCGGCTACCTTACGCAAACTGCTGGTGTTCAACTAGAAGACCATAGCCGTAATCCAGGAGCCGTTTATTAGAGGAAACAATACATTCGATCTTAACACTACCGAGGGGTAAGTTGCTCGCTCGCTAAAATCTCAGCTCTTTCTACCGAGAACATGCAAATATATACATAACCAGATCAATTCCAGCTTTGCTACTTACACATTTCTGTTCCAGAGACCTCACTGCCGTAAGGCTTGACACGTTAATAAACAGACAAACGCTAATACTAGCCTCGGTTTACATGTCCGATGTTAAGGAAATTCCGTCAAAGGAGCTGGCTGAACTAGTGCAACACATGTGAAGACCACGGCTGGTACATTATTATATTACTATCAGCTGACGCAAATGCTTACCATCTTCTTTGGTGGAGCCCAACACCCAACCGAGGAGGTAAGTCTTAATAAGAATATGTATTTTAAACTATCTTATTTATAATTAACACGGGCTCAGAGCCCACTTTTGTTAATTTCAGATACAAGTCTTTAGTAGATGTAACCCTCGCATCTGATTGAGCAGCGGATCTTGTGTCAAACTGGTAGTCTCTGCTAAGCAATCCTGATTGGGAGGTACATGACCCTTCTTCAACATGAGGTAAATAAAATCACTTTTGAATAAATTACCAACAGCACTGATAACATAGAATATAACATTAGCACGCTATCCCAGAGTACCCAACACGGATACCAGCAAGCCTGCACCTCTACACAATAATCACAGGGGAATGTCTCACTAGTGGGGGGCAGAATTAAAGAGACTCAAACTTAATCTGAAACGACTCTTAAATCGAGCCAAAACACAAGAGCGCAAGTAGACTGTGTACGATACAAACAAGCCCAGTATCAGTTCATATGCGGCTTCTGACAGCAAGATAAACGAGGTCCTTTTAAAAACATACTTTACAGACAACCCAAACTGGACAAATACAGAACAAAAAGAACCAACCATTCATGTTGAAGATTTTAGAGAGGCTAACTGACAGATCCATCTAAGAGAACGTACATTAACGCGCATGCCACTGCACTGGCTGGTGCCAGGCACATGCCTGTAGAAATAGCAGATCAACAGAATTGGCCCTACACGCTGTTGTAGGAACTATAGAAGCTGCCCTATCTGATAAGCTGCTGACACTAGTCGCTTTCATTGACATAAGAGAACATTCGATAAAATGAAATTCAACAGCATCAGCCGGTCCTTTTCACCAGTAAAAGGAAAATGCAAATGATGACCATGTCGAAATTATTTCACGTTGAGCTTACCCTGTCGAACGAAGTCAAATATCTAGGGGTATAGAATTAAGGGTAGGGGGTAAATATCTAGGTCATAAGATGAATCGGCGTAAGCATCTCAATACAAAAATAACCAAGGCATGTACAACCTTCTGGAAATTCAGAAGACTAATAGGCAAAAAATGGGGCGATTTATAACCCTATAGCTCTAAAAATAATAAGCGCAATAGTTTGGTGGCCCCTAACTTAGCTAAGCACTGTCAAAAACAAACTACAAAGCCTACAACGCTTTACATGTTTGGCAACCACAGGCTGTATGAAAACGACCCCTACGACTACACTAAAGGTCATACCTAATCTTAGTCTCCTTCACTTTATCATACAACAAGAAGCTACTACTGCAGTCATATGACTTGAGAAAGTATAGGGGTCTGAAAATGGGACAACAGAATCACTCATGCAAGCCTTAAGGAGGCAGTCAGTAGGCAACAGCGTTGCCAGATATTTTTTTTTGCTCAAGTCGGGATTTAGGAACTTTTTGAGTGAAAAAAGCGGGATTCTTTAGTTGAAAGCGGGGCATAGTAAAAAAAAAAAAACGTATATAATCAAATGTTTTTGAATATTTATCTTTTTATTTGAGTTCAAATAACGTTTACCGGACAATAGATAGGTAACTAGTAAAAATATCCATAGAAAAGCGACCAGTCCACACTTATCTGTGCCGGGCTTTCTCAGTACGCTGCATGCACGGTCGAGTTATTCCCGAAAAGCGGGATTGAGCCTGTCGCGCGCGGGACATTTAATTTTGATTTAAAAATCGGGACGTCCCGACACAATCGGGCAACGCTGGTAGGCAACGAGCTGCCAATGCTAGAAGCAACATGTGGCATCATCCCAAACCTTTGTTTTCGACAAAAGATACCGTATTCAACTTCCTGGCATATCCAGCTTCATGAGAAAAAAAGAATAGCCTGGCATGCATGAAGTTAGGATCTACACTGAAACAAGTCTGGGACGGGAGCAGGAGTATTATTCTATGACTTGAACATCAACATGTAAACGCACATCTACCAGGCAGAATGTGCTGAGATCATCCGAGCTGTAACGTCAATCGATCAATCGACGCAAGCGATCAATCGATACGCATTATTTCCGAAAGCGCCACTGTGCTACAAGCTCTCAATAACAACTGCATCAACAGGGAACTAAACCTGAATTATCACTGTGAACTGCAAAAAATGCATTGAAAAATCGGGTTACACTTCAATGGATACGTGGTCATAGTGGGTCTCTAGGCAATGATGCGGCGGATCAGTTGCCAAAGAGAGAATTGGACACTAAAATAATGCAACCCGAACCAATTGTGCCGATACCATTTACTCAACTCAAAACGTGATAACGTGACAGAACCTTACAACTATTCAACAAACAGTGGGCAGAACAAACGGACTGCAGACAAACCAAGATTGCTCTTAAATCCCTGGACGAATATCAGTCGCACAAGCTATTACAACTTAATAAGATAAACCTACACTATTTAGTTGGCATAATAACAGTCTCTCTCACTCTCACTAAACAAACATTTTTACAATATCGGCGTTACTAACAATCCTATGTATGCCGAGGAGACACCTTATCACATAGTATTAATAATAAGACCCCCCTTCGGACCACGCCTGACGTGGATATATACTTTGAATTAATAACAATATTTCATCCAACGAAAGATTTTAAGATTTATTTATTATTAAAAGATTTTATTTTTTCATTACGAAACAGCAATTTCGTACTTTTACAGCTGTGATAAAAAATTTATGTTCAGGGTGTGGACCACACATATAAGAAACTCTTAACACCCAAATATATAAAAAGAATAATAATAAAAAAATAAACAAAAAGATAAATTTGATTTTATTTAAATTTAAATCTTAATTTCTCATGCAATTAGCTACCTAAATGTACATAATTATAAACAGTGAACATTTATTCCACGAAAAGTATTATAAAAATATTTATACAATTGTTATTTTTTACATATTTTTATATATATCTAATAACAAGAAATTATCCTACTATATTATTATTTATACAAAATTTTACCTAATGACAATTTTGTTTTATAAAAAAATAACATTAGGTACCATAGCAATATTATAGAGTTTGCGTAGTGTTTTATTATATTGAGCTATTATGTTCTAACGTTACTAAAGAAGACACTATGGGAGGAAGACACCCATGAGACACCGCACTCAATGCCGCGCCGCCGCTGTGAATATTCGCCGCGGTTCATATAAATATATAGGTACCTGCTGGTATAAGTGCAATACTTACGTGACGTAGTTACTAACAAAGGTTTATAAGTGCCATGACGTTTGTTCATACTGTCCCTTAATACATATTATCGCAATGGTTTAGAGACCCACATTACAAAGCCAAATTTAAGTAATTATTTGTAAAAATAATAATGAATAAATTAATAATAAAAAAAACCGACTGCAGAAACATTAAGAAATAAACAGGAATTAAATCATACTAAATATTTAACTATAAGCAAAGGGGACTCATTCAATGCAAGTTCAACCTACTGATTGCTCACACTATAGCAGCTACCTTAAAATTAGCCCCTTCTGCTTATAGTTCAATATTTAGTTTGTTTTAATTTCTGTTTAGATCTCAATGTTTCTGCAGTCAGGTTTTTTTTATTATTTTTTTTAATTTACAGCTTTTCTCTTATTTTTTCAAATTTTTGCTTGAAATCACCTTTTAATTTTTTTTATTTTGATACCCACTCGACAGGTTTTAAAAAGAAAAGATTTTTCATGCCGCGGAATTCGGCGCAAAAAATCTGCCATTTTGATTTCCAATTGTTTTAATATAGCTTATGACACTCTAGTGGTTAAGACGAATCTATCCACGTATAATTTATTAAAATCGGTTAATCCGCTTAGTAGTTACGAGGGAACATGGAGTCGGACATACATACTTGTCAAACACATAACCCTTCGTTTGGGCTTTGCCGCAGTCGGATAAAAACCTACTAAATGTGTGTATTTCATAGTATGAGAATTATTACAGACGTCTACAAAAAAATAAAAAAATTTTAATCGATACAATCATAGAATGGCTTCTAGATTTGGCCTAGGTTATTGTAAGATTTGCGATTTTTTTTTTTAAATAATGGCAGTGAAAAGACCTTTGATAAGTTGAATTTGGTCAAATGTTACATAACAATGTCTCACCTTGCTTGCTCCAATTTATTTGATAAATTTCAATAACGAATAAATTTCCAAAAAGAAAAACAATAACTTAGTTAATTTCTAAATAAAAACTAAGTACCTATTTAACTTTTGACAAAATCACAAATAATGTCTGCATGACTTTCGCTTACGCCTATGTTTACTAGTTGCAGTTTTGATACTAGGAAAAGTGCATCGCCGTCTATTTCATGTTCTCGGAGAACTGAAATTGTTTCATCCCATTGGTATTTAATCAGATGTCCCGCTAGCTCGTTAACCTGCAAAAAAGTTTTATTAATTAAACAATTTTATTTTAACAGTGTCACGAAAAATGTACGTACGTAATTTTCTTTTTAATCGACTTCAAAAAAGGAAGGGTTCTCAATTTAGAAGTTTTTTTTTTATGTATGTTCGGGCATAACTCCGTCATATATAGACGGATTTGCAATTTTTCTTTTTTATTTAAAAGGATGGTCCCATATTAATGTCGTGAATTTAAAACTTAAACTATTGGTCAAAAAAAATAATTGGTGTTAATTTGGAACTGGTGAAACGCCTTTTATGTTGATGATTGTATAAAGTTTTCTTTCTCAAAAGTAAAAAATAAAAACTTTATAACAAAAAAAGACCGACTACAAAAACATGCACTGTTTAATGTTGGTGTCTATGTATCTAACAGTTGAATAACACACTTCACTTGCATGAAACCATCTTCAAACTGTAATTCAGATCAGATTTTTGGAAATAAGTAATTATTTTTACCTTTTTAGTGCATCTTTTTGAAGCCGGTTGTTTTTTTTTGTTTAAAAGTGTTTTCTATATTTATTTGTGCTGCAGCTTTCATTTTTGTAACAATTTTACCCATACAGTTAAAATAACAAACGGTTTCTAACAGTCATTTGGTATAATAAACAGCAAAGAAACCATTAAATTTTCCTGTAAGACAGTGAAATTTGAGGATATTGAATTTAAAACTTACTGTCCATTTCTTAACGGCATCGTGTTTGAAATTTTTGAAAGGATTATCTGAAAAAAGTTGAAATAATGTTTGATTTCATAAACATACATTAGTTTAGTAAATTGGTGATCTATTTCCAATATATCTTTACCTTTATCATCATCTTTTTTCTTCTTATTAATTTCCTCTGCTTTTACATCGTCCAAATGGAAATCAGATATGTTAAATATTTTACTATTATCTTTGATCGATTCCTCTTTACCAAGTCGATCACTTAGCACATCTGTTTTTTGATCTTGATTCTGTTCATCAACGGTACCTTTTTGCATGTTGATGATTGTTTTTTCTTTTAAAGGTCTCCTTATCTGCAAAAGATATTTAATGAAGAAATTTGGGTCTGGTGTTTTTTATAAAATTAATTAGATAAATTTAATTATAATATTTATAAATTTATTTACGTACACATTGTAAAATTTATCAACATTAATAAGATAAACAGGTGAGATTTTATTATCCCGTACAATCTTATTGAATGATAAATTGGAACAGCCAATACTTATTATAGGAATGTTAAATTCCTGTGCTATAAGCACCAGCTCCGTTCGAATTGATACAATGCTTTATTAAATAAAATTTATATCAGCTTGTTACTTCACAATATATACAGATTATTAATGCTTAGCCAACAAATAAAACCAGACATGCTTACCGGAAAAGCAACATTAGATTCTTGAATAACATATCCATCCAAGACATGTGTCAGCAAAAAGTTGTCCCGAGCCTCTTTACGTACATTTCCATCTATAACGCATATTTCTTTTCCTCTCATGTCATCGATTGTAAGAATTTTATTTTTCCGCTCTGTTACTTCATTTTGAATGTTTGCTAAGTTAGAATCCAATTCCTTCTCTGGTTTTACATTAAACTCTTTTGGATGAGACCCTTGTATCATATTCTCAGTCTTTACTCTTTCTAAAAAATGTGTTGTTGTTGTTAATGTTTCTGCCTTTTCTTCTTTTATGTTAGGTAATTCATTAACTATTATTTTATGTTCTAAGGATATTACCTTTTGTTCTACATCAACTTTTGTTTCCTCAATGAGCATACCTGATTTATTAAGATTACCCTTATTTTCTAAAGCATCATTTTTCATTCCCTCATTAATCTTATTTGATTCATTGGGCTTGAGTTTATTTTCTAGTGTGTTGTTTTTTATTTCTACGTTGACGCTTAAACTAGAATTATTATCAATTACATTATCAGTTAGGAGTCTTCCACGAGCTTGAGTAAAGACAGTGTTACGAACCAATTTTTCATTGTTAGTTTTTTGTTGCACTTCTTCAACTTTAGAGGATTCATTATTACTGGTAACTGGTATTTTTGTCACAGCATTTAATAATTTTACTATTTCTGTAACTTCACTTTTTGTCTCAACCGGCTTAGGAACTATATTTAAATTATCTTCCACTTTATGTACGGCAGATTTACTGAGAACTCCACTAGTTAAATTGACTTTGCTTGCCATCGAGTCGCTTTCTTGTTTAATTACTAATTTTTTGTCACTCCCAGGAACAGAATGTATAACTACTTTCTTATGAATTTCATCTGGCGATTCACTTTTTCTTTTTCTATTCATTTGTATATTGTTATCATTGCTTCTGACATAGTGAGAAATTGGATATAGTGAATTGTTCGAGGAGTTGCCTTGTTTAGGTGTAGATTCTTTAATATTTGTCATATTTTGCATTTGCCCGATCGCTTGATTAACTTGTGGATTACCTTCTCGTGGCAAAAAAATCTGTGGATTATTACCATAAGTTTGTGGTCTTGGCTGAATCGGTCGATAGGGTGGTCTGTACGTTTGTCCATAATTTTTAGACATTGCACTAGATAAAATTTGTTGCATATTGTTAGTTTTATTGAAATTTGTTGGTAGAACAATTTTATTGGAAATCATTCCTGTCTGTGTATTTACGGTGTTTGTGGGATTTACTGCTATAGGTTGTGAAATAGTTCTAATAGTGTTATTTTGCTGAAAAATATGTCCAATATTTGTTCCAATCGTTTGTGTCATATTTGAAGGCCTCTGTTGTATATTTGGTATATTCTGAACTGGATTTACTGACATAACTTGTGGCATGCTTTGTGGCCTTACAATGTTTGCTTGTTGATTTATTATTTGAGTTTCTAAAGATTTCTGCACCGGGTGTTGATGTCTCACAGGTTGCAACTCATGAGGTTTTTGATACGTAATAGTGCCTTGATTGAATATTTGTGGGAGTGTTTGCACATTTGTTACAATTTGTCTTTCGTTACTTGAACCAACACTTAAAATATTTTGACTACTATTTGGTTGATTGGTCACAGCATTTTGTGCAATTGTATTATAATTTGTAAGTTGTTGGGAAATAACTCTTTCTGATGGCATATTGGTGATATTTGAAACTATATTGTTTTGTGGATTTTGTAACAAATGGGGTATTACGTTATTCATTTGTGCAGGAGGTCTATGCTCTTGTGGGTTCGGAGGCATAATCATATTCGGCATTATTTGAGGAAAATTTGTGAAATTTTGATGAACGTACATTTGACTTTGATCCATTGGTGCTTGTATTGCAGGCACATAATTGTTTGGCGGCATTTGCTGTACATAAATGACTTGATTCGGAACAGTCCTGTTCTGTATCCATGGTGGTAGATTTTGTTGATTTAGAAATATTGTCTGGTTTGGTTGAATCTGGTCTCCTGAAAATTGTATAGTAGATTGAAGATAAAGGATTGTATCTCTTAATAAATGAAAATACTAAGTAAAAGTTTTTTGTTGTGTTAAGTTGGAAATATGAGTAATCCTTGGGGTTCCGTTGTTGCCATTAGGCTACGAATCTTTACAAATAATCTGATTTTAGCAATGCCAGCGGGATTCTCAAGCAATAAAAAATCTAGTAATTTACCAGGTTGGACTAGTATCTGCGTTTCGTATACCAACCGCACTGGACATAGCATCATCTGCTGCGACACCTGCTGATGGTTGCTGCTTCTGAAAAACCAATTCAACAATGCTCAGGGCCGAGTTTCAGTAGCTTGTCAAGGTTTTAGTACATAACATTAAAATAGCATAGAAACAGAATATATTGAGCAAAATGCTTAACGTGCCCTTAGTGCAAAACTCAAATCAAAATTTGCAATAAATTATTTTGAAATTTGTAATAAAATAAATTAACTTGAAAGTTCGACGGCACAAAGTAACATCTTAAAACAATGGTATTTTAACTAGCGACAGATTCTTAATATTGGTATATTGCAGAATATTCAAAAGCAGCTGTCTGTCAGCATTGCTAATTATTTGAATTAAATTTCGTAGCTTCAAGAAACATTTTTCTACCTATATATTACTGTTTTTGTACATTAATAGTCAGCTAGCTACTGCTACTAATAAAAATAACTAAATAACATTTTACTTTAATAATCGACAAGGTTTTATTTACGTTCTTGACTTAAAAACTTTCTGTTGAAATCAATGTTATTATTTTAATAAATTTTAATTATATGAATCAGTGCCGTGTGATTAGTGGCAAAGTAGAATTGCGTCACCACTAACATTCCCGGAGGTGGTGATAGAGGCGACAACTAGCAACCTGCGCCAATCCGCATGACAAACGTGAAAATTACTGGTAATAATATTTATAACAACATAATCATAGCTCCTAGTCCAGCCCCACTTGTCCATCGGATTGTTGGGATAAAAGAAGAAGTATACCTAGAGAAGCTACGCGGGGCATGTAACTATCATATTATGACTCTCGAGGAACACTTTCATACATTGAACTCCAAATACAAGAAAACGACTGGTGCTGCTCAAATAAGGCAACTTTTCCTACAACCGGGTGACTATCACCTTTTCGAAGACTGTATCGTGTATAATTATTATGGGCCTTTATATCGTTCAAAGTAAAAGTACGCTGTACTCAGCTTTACCAAAAGATATACTTTGAAGGTGATAAAAGTTTACGAACTGACTTCAGCGATTACTCAACAACACGCATCACCGTTGTGGACTTCAACCCGACTTGGATAATATTAATTGAAATCTATGCTAATATAATAAATCTGAAGAGTTTGTTTTCTGTTTATTATTTTTTTTACATTTGATAGCCCAGTTCTTGCAAATGGTTATAGGTTATTTAACATCACGCTACATTCCTTTCGAAGTTAGGTAGTTATAGCGCGTGCTAGCGATGCGACTGTGGGGGTGGTGCTATGCCTAACAGTTAGGCGGGTATAAATTGTATACATTCAACCAAAACCAGTTACATCAGGTCACATTTGCTCACCAAAATGATCTCAACATATTTTTTAAAGAAGAAACAAGTTAAAGAGACTACAACTAAAACAAGTCCTGGATGTTTGTAACATTGACAACATTTACTTTAACTAACTACTAACTCACTAAATCGTCGCATAGTGTTAGTAAAAAATAAGGATAAATTATTAGTTTTGCATAATGTTATCTTTAGATAGCTCCTAGCTAAGATTTTGTTAGAAGATAGCATAAAAGTCTGTGAGTTTTATGCGAACGGACGCACGGACAGCCGGAAGGTTTTTGCGCTAATTGGCTATAGAACCCTGGAAATATATAGAACTCACCCGATCTGATCCTGTTGACCTGGTTGACCTGGTTGCTGCATCTGAAAAATAAATTTCGAACTATTAATAATTTTGAAACTGATCAGTTTGTGACGACATGAATAAGGACCTTATCAAATCTCTATTATCTCTCTTTCATACGTCCCCAAAGTTCGGACATGGCCTAGCCTCACCTTGGGCGAGGGCGACTTGGACTGTAGTCCAGTGTGGATTGTGGACATCCAGGGGGAGTCAGTAAAAAAGAAGCACTTTACACATTTCATTTGATTTAGGAAAATTTTATGTGGGGTTGCCAGATGATAAATTGAAAAATCGGCCAAGTGCGAGTCGGACTGGCGCACGAAGGGGCTCGTACCATTATCTATAAAATTTAAATGTTCTTTTTATTTTTATATTTGAGTTGATTAAATGAAAGGTAAATTGCGGTTTACGATTTATGACGTATTAAAAAAAACTACTTACTAGATCTCGTTCAAACCAATTTTCGGTTGAAGTTTGCAAGGTAATGTACATCATATATTTATTTTAAGTTTTATCATTTCCTTATTTTAGAAGTTACAGAGGGGGACACACATTTTAACACTTTGGAAGTATCTCTCGCGCAAACTAATCAGTTTAGAAAAAAATGATATTAGGAACCTCAATATCATTTTTGAAGACCTATCCATAGATACCTCACACGTATGGGATTGATGAAAAAAAAAATTTTGAGTTCCAGTTCTAAGTATGAGGAACCCCCAAAATTTATTGTTTTTTTTTCAATTTTGTGTGAAAATCTTAATGCGGTCTACAGAAAACATCTAGTTACCAAGTTTCAACAGTATAGTTCTTATAGTTTCGTAAAAAAAGTGGCTGTGACATACGGACAGACAGTTTGACATGACGAATCCATGAGGGTTTCGTTTTTTGCCAAAATCCTAAAAAGGAGGACTTAATAGGAAGGAAGGAAGGACATAAATGAGTTTTTTTTTATAATTTACTTAATTTTAATCATATTTAGCTAACCTGCCAATTTCGATCGAATCGAAGGCGGGTCGAAGTAACATCGTGGATAGATATACTGCGCATTAAATACGTAATAAAAAAAACGAATAAAAGGTAAAGATAGAAAATCGTTTATTTTAACAAAACTAATAACACTAAAAAGGATGGATACCTAAAAGCTTTAAAAAGCTTGTGTCTGTGGTGGCCGAGGGGTTTCGATTTCACCTTGCGTTTACCACTGAGTCTGTTTCTTAATTTCTCAAGTACATTGATTATTCACAACACTAGATTTTCGGTGAAGAGAACGTGCATATGTTAAAAAGACGTATTTGAAGTCCACAATCCACGCTGGGCTTGTGTGTGGACGATGATTCAAATCACCCTCGGTGAAGGTAGGCCGTGCTCCAACAGTAGGGATGTATGAGGCTAATGAGGAAAAGTAGATAAAGGTAGAAACTAAAATTGAAAGGACATATAAACATTTCTTTTTTGCTATGTTTGTAACCGTCAGGACAAGGTTTGTATAGGAAAAAGAAAAAACCATGTCAATTGAGATTTGGACTCACGCACTTCATCATTTATCCGGTTGTAATTAAATTTTGGTAAGTTGTTATGCAAATACCGGGGAAGATTATAGCATCAGTACAACCTTTGACAAGGTGGTGCGCTTGTCGTTTTAATGTTTGCCGGGTAATTGTTGAACAACCCGGAAAAAAATATTAGTTATTTATACTCGTAAAAATCATTAATGACGGCAACACGTTAAGCGATTAAACACCCGCACTCACATCTGCAGAGATAAGTCACCGTTATCGGTTGGCGAAGAAAATTCTGAAATCATACTGTCATCGAAGACCATCCCAATCCTAATCGTTCAATCGGCAATCTTAGAATATTTCGTAATACAGCCAATACTTTCAAATACTCACATTTCGTCATGAGTAATATTATTCGTGGTATTTGATTATGTGGAATAAAAACATGTTATAACTGGTTAATATGAAGCGAAAATCACAGTGAAATTGAACTTGAGTGTCGAGAACCTATCCCACAGGCGCACAAAATAAACAAGAAAATCTTATGCATATGCCAGGAGGTGGGTAGGAATGTGGAAATTCATAAAACAGACCACGGGCAGCAAACTAACCCAAGCCAGATTTTGAGGGGGCCGTGCCCAAAGGTGGCCAATGGAGCCCCCATTCTGTCTGTCTGTCTGCTGGTCGGCCTGGTTGTTTAGCTGTTAGTCTGCCTGCCTGACCTTTAAACCGAAGAAAATTGTTACAATATATGTGTGGGGATTTTTTTAATAAATAATAAAAATTAGGAAAAAATTATTAAGGGTCCATGTTTTTGTTGTTTCTGCTCTAACCAACAATGATAACACAACAAGTTTCAACTTTGTTAATGTATAATTTCACTTTTAACAACTTTTTTGCGAGCAGTCAAAATGTGGTCTATTTCTATCCCTGTGCCAAAAACCAGAAAGACCCGGAGAAGGCCCGTTGCTGTTTAATTAAAGGAATAGTGCCCCGTGGTATCACCAGCTGGGAAATCTATTTCCTTGGTTAAAGTCTGTTTTGTCCTGTATTTCCCTACGGCTATTCCCTAGTACCTATCTAAGTTTCAAAAGTCAGGTCACCTCGTTGTTCTGTTGCAACTTGAGGAATAGTGGCCCGCAGCCCTCGGTATCACAAAATATATTCCCATGGGAACTTTCAATCATCATCATCATTTATCTCAGGACCAAACATCAAGTCAATTGCATGAACCGTAACAACGGGAAGAATAGAAGGTTTCCTGTAGCCCATGTTACTTAGGAATGGCAGTATCGTCAACATAATAAGCAAGTACCCATAGCAATCACGATCTATATACCGACGACATACCTAATAGTCAAGGGCTGAATCGCTGGGAGTCATTGGCACGATGCTTGAAGACCTCAGGAAAGTTTCCAAACTAAGGTCGTGTTCAATGCCGGTGATAAAGGAACAAAAAGACAAAAATATTTCCGCAAACAAAGAAATACTGCTTAAATCATCATATTAACACCCTTAGCTTTTAGGCAAAAATGTGATAGCTCACTTGCTCCTCGTGAAGTGATCAATAAAATACGAAAGAGAACAAAATTCTTACAGATAGACAGACGGACAACAAAGAGATCATATGAAGAGTTTTTTCTTTTGAGGTACTGAACTCTATACAAAAGTTGGTAAGTCAAGTAGGTACTTACATCAGTAGGTAATTTCATAGTCATAAATAGTGCTTGATAGTCGATGTAAAACCGTTAAACCGGTTTTTGTATAGGTAGGTAGATTATAAAATAAAAAAAAGTGAAATGTACCAAGTATAATATTTGATTTTTAGGGTTTCGTATTAAAGAATTAAAAAGGAGAGGGCTCGTACGGTTTTATTGAGATAAGGAGAATTAAAAAAAATCGCAGTAAAAATAACAGTTAAAAAAATCGATTAAGAACGGATCCCTCGATGCGCAAGCTGACGACCTTTTTTTAATTTATTTCTTTTCGTTGTATGTATACAGTAAACAGTTACATCTTACCCTAGGCTTGTAAAGTCTGGGGAGAACAAGGACAATTTTAATTCCAAAACCAGCCACAACGGAGCCACTTGCTATGAAGATAATTAATTCCTTCCATGATGAAAAAAAAAGTGTAGCTGTCTGACTTTCTGATTTATAAGCTTGATTTGAGGTCAGAAAAAAAAAGCTAAATTTGAAAGTATTAGTAATAGAATTCTATGGCAGAATTCATTCGTCCCTTTTTTCAGTATACCTAAAATAATACATAGACAACCATTGCAATATTAATAAACCTAGGTTTAGTTATCTATTAACTCCAAAATTATTTTTAACTCTTTCACTCACTCAATACGTACTAATTTTAATAATAATAATAATAATAAAATGAATTCAAGGGAGAGCCTTTAAAATAATAATATTCGTTTAAAGCAATGCGTTCATCCATATTGATTTCAAAACTGCATATAATATTCGGCCTTACAACATTACGTTAAAGATCAATTTCTAACAACTAAGGGTTCTATGGGACGAGGAATGTAATAGAAGCCTCCTACAATTAAAAAAGAATTCTATGTCCTTAACATAAAGTTTATTGTAAGTTTCTGTTAAAGTAATAAATGAAATCCTCATGGATTCAAGATCCACCAGGATTTCGATGTCGGCAGTCTGCGGGAGAAGCAGACATTTTTCTTTTTTTTTGTCCGTAGTGATGTGCTTTGTCAGAATATTACATCGATAAAATTATTTTCATTTACTTTATTTATGCATGATATAAGCGACGTTACTAGGTTGCCGCTAAACCGCCGCAGCTAAAAAACAGAATAAAATAAATATAAAAGGGCTCCCATACAACGAACGTGATTTTTTTGCCCGTTTTTGCTTGATAGTGATAACGGCAACTGGTAGATATATTTCACAGAATATGTGGTTATAAACATTCACTTTAAAAATAAACAATTAATTAAAAATAAAACAAATATGTAAGGGCGCTCCCATACAACAGACCTGATTTTTTTTGCCGTTTTTATAGATAATTCGTACGGAACAGTTCGTGCGCGAGTCCGACTCGCACTTGGCCAGTTTTTTTTAAAACATTAAAAAATCTATCGAATTCAGTGCAGCAAATTATGATAAAGTAGTAAGGAACAGATGAAAATGATTTTTTATTCAACACGTAGTAGTTAATTATGTCGTAGATTAAAAAGGCATCAGTTTGTAAATTACTCTTGCTAAGTAGCTAATGCTAATCTATGTTCGTTTTGTATGTAAGACCATTTTTATACATACTATAAATTTGAAAGCGTGTTTGTCTGTCTTTTATCTCTGCACTGTATTATATACTGAGTTCACACGTCAGAGTGTATATTTAGCCCAAGAAAGGAACAAACATACTTTTTATCTAGTTATTGATATCCCAAAAAAAAAAAAAAAATCCTCGCAAAAGCGATGGCTTAAAAAACAAAAATGGGATATTATTTACTCGGGCTTACACTTTAGTCAACATCGAGCCAAAACCAGCCGCATGTTTGGTCGAGCCGAACTGGAGTATCAAATCGTTCGGCGAGAGCATGTGTCAATGAATTTATAAGCAATACCTTCATTTTTTTTTATTAATAGATTAATAGAATTCATGTATGTATAACATGTAACAGAGAAATATGAATATTTTATCAGTAGCTATTTTGGGGCTATTATAAGTATGATGGAATCTTCGGCTTATAGCAAAAGTCAAATATTGAGCTTCGTCTAAATTCGTCGAACACTAGTTAAAAAAAAAGTTTTATGGTAGTCTGCCTATAGTTTCTCTAAAATAATAAAAAAGCCTTTTGCACCTTAAATTATGATTCTGTATCATCTAAAAATTATTACGAAGGTGGCTTGGTGACGGAAAAATAAATTTATTTTTTTTGTTTATTCCAAAATATGTTCTGCGGTATGAAATGTGTTCTACAAGCACTTTTTTTACTCTTAATACCCATTAACACTCTTGGTTATAATTAAAATTACCTTGTGCTTTTGTGTATATACAGGGCATGTTCTCTCTCTTTGCCAAATATTATCCAAATCTGTTTAACAGTTAATGTGTAAAATCAGATTTCCGTGGGATTTCTGGTTTAGGACAAATATAATGGACAAATGTGAGCCAAGTTTCATTCCAAACCTTTTAGTTAGTGCCGAGCTCGAGCATTTATTTCGAGATCTCGAAATCATTTAATCTCAGATGATATTTCCGAGATTATAATACCGATACTCCAAGAGCTCAATACCGAAATTTCGGTGTTACATAAAAACTATCTTGAGTATAGATTGAGTTTTAATACCGAAATAATACCGATATTAAAAAGGTTCAGAGATTGCATGCAACAGTGCCGAATAACAAACATCCAAAGATTTATATAATCTTGCGGGATTCTGTTTTATAGTTTATGCCACTAGAAAGAAAATGGATAAGATAAGATGGATAGTACATGGGTGGTTTATTGCTCGTAACACATACGTTTCGCTGATAGTATTCGGCCTACCAAACGTGATAGGCAGTAAGCTTATCATAGTACCGGGTAAAATCCAAACTTAAGACAACTTTACAATTGATAAATCGTAAGAGTATTAACCCCGACCCTCATCCTCATGCATATAAAAATATTTAACTTTTTTTTATTTAAATGAAAGATACCAGGAAAGGAAATCCAACCATAGTGTATTGTGGTGCGAAAGTATGTACCCATATTTGGACGTTTGGTTTTGAATGATTTTTTCTTTAATTTAAATTGCATAGTATATAAGTATAAGTACCTATTTCCCATCCATTGTGAAGATTGCTGTGGTAGATAGAGGTAGAGAGAATCGATCTCGTTTTTAAATTGTACGTAAGTAAAACCAGAATTTAAAATGCGTTTCAAAGGTTTTTAAATGATTTAAAAGAGTTTTGATTTATTATCCTTCAACTTCCCATTTTTTTTAGAGCTCTCTCAAATAATCAAAATAATAATATAAACCATGTCTAAGTGATATAATTCTTAATTTAAAATAATATTAGTTCCTATTGCTAAGTAGTATAATTCTTGTGTGGTAATTCGTGCAAATTTTGTTAAAATAGATTAAACTAAATACACATTTGTTTGGCTATTTCATTTATTAACCATCTACCTAAACATCGTTTATCAAAGTAAGTACCTGACAAACTATTATTTTGAGCACTAGAACAATTTCATTCTTATATATTTTTTGATTAATATCCCAAAATAAGATTACCAGCAGCACGTAAGGGACAAAATCACCCACAGTGTGCTAAAAGTATTCTCACTGTAGGTGTAGCTAGGTATAAACGAAATTTTTACCGGATTATTTGCATATACATCAGGCATCAATAAAAAAAAACGATAAAAAATATCGATATTGTTTTCTCAACACTATTGCAAATGTAGGACGCCACGGGGGGCGCTACGAGTCCCTTCAAGTTCACTATAAATAAGTCACAAAAGCGTGAGTAGCACCAACATATACAACACGTTTGTGTGTTAAAAAGAGACAGCAAGCAAACGTCAATTAAACAAGCCGTCGCTCAAAGAAATCTGATAAATTTGAACCTTAATGCTTAACAGCTGGATAAAAACACAAATATACATCTATCTACGAAAAAAAAACACTACACACTGTAAACACAACCAAAAGTTATGATATTGGTCTTAAAACAAGACCATTTTTGTGTTACAAGAAAAAATAAATCGTATGAATACAAAATAATAATATAAAACCAATGCTAGAACAAAATAAATACAGCCCAGTAATAATTAATTAAGAGGTAACACCAAAAACTCATAAAAAACATAAAAACAACAGAAAATCTAGTACTGTTTTGAAAATCAAAGCTAATATTAGTGAATTGGTACGTTGCATTCCTTACGAATCAATTATGTTCTCAGGTTACACATAAAAAACGGTGACTTAATCAAAATTATAAAAAGACAACACACAAGAAACCACTTACCATCGCAGATTTGCAACAGAGACTGTTTCAAAACCACTGGACACTATTGAAAACAAATTAAAACGCCATGTATGCTGTGACTCCGGACATATTTCGAGACTAAATGGCTGCACGAATAACGTAAAAGGTTCAACCAGACAGAATAGCAACTCTTATCCTAAATCCACAGCGACATCAGAATAGCGATACTATCGCTTGATTCCCTTTCAAAAGTTGAACTTCTGTATCGATTTTAAACTAGAAAATGGTATTGTAGTACAGGCCGGGCCTAACCAATGATAGCGCTATGAATACAAACTCACCGCATTGGACAGAACTCGTTTCGAAATTCAAACACGTTCTATGACCCCAATATTCTTTTTCTGCTTCACAAACAAGCAACAAATATAAGCTTGTCTCTCTTCTTAACATAGCCCGTGCGTATTTGAAAAAAAGAGTTAGCTATAGTTTTCTTATACGTTTGATAAGGAAAGATTAAACAGGGTGATGTTAATTCCTTTTGTTGCTCTCGTTATCAACTTTAGTATCATACAGGAAGGTTGAAAATAGTATTTTGTATTTTTATCTCATTAACATGGTATGACATCATCCTCATACCGCGTACGGAGAATGGCTGATGGATATAAATTATTCATTTGTATTGGCCTTATCTGCTCAATTAAGTAATGTAAATATGGGAAAATCGGATGATTTTAGTGTCTACCTTTATTACTAATTTACCTGACACAAAACCGGTACTCTATTGTTTTAAAACCGAAACTTACAAACAAAACTATATTGGGACATTTTGTATACGATTGTATTGTAGTAAGTATTCTGTCTGATCATTTAACAGGTAAAGTTTTACAACTTATTTGTACATTTTTACGGTAAAGCCTTATAGAAGCATTGTTTTGTTCTAAAGTCTGTGGAATTCGTCTCCATTATAGCTATAAAAGTGATAAGAATAGAAACAACTTATAGACCTCATACGATTACATTGCTATGCAGGCGACAGTGCTGGTGATGGTTATTATTTACTAGGCACACTGGCCGTACATTTCTCGTTGTAAAGCTGTGTCTAAAATCCAAATTACTACAATTTCACAATACATCCCTTACTACCTCCAAGAGCATTTGGTTTTTTAGAATTACCTTCTACAGTAGGTAACAGTAGTAATCGATGTAGGTATTGTGAAATTGTACTAATTTGGATTTAAGACAACAGAGCGTAGCAGTGTTCCACTTCAAGCAAAAGGCTTCTACTATATGAGTCGCAACTCAGCCCCACATGGAGAACCTACTGATGCCATCTCAAAACACAGATATAATAAGCGATGACTGCTTATTATTAGGTGGACTCTATGCTTGTTTGCTACCTTAGTATCATAAAAAAACATATGTTTTACAAAGATATGTGTGACAAATGTTAAAACAAAAACCCCGAAAGTTATTTGCCAAACTTGAAACGCGGTTTTCCGGGTTTCATATGTGCGCGTTCACAACACTATTTCTCAACTTTGCTGTAGGTTACCTACATATGTAAGTATATAGAATCTCTCTTAATAATCAATACTAATATCAAAGCTAATATAACAAAGCGGTAAAGTTTGTTTGTTTGCATGTTGTTTTCATTTACATTTAGCATGTAGTAATCTCTACAACTACATAACCGATTCTAATTGAAAGCTACCTACATTGTTTATTAAAACATAGGTTTTTTGTCTGAAATTTTAATATTTGTAAGTCAAGTCAAAAGAATTATTCCTTTAATTTGCAACAAAGCATTCCGATCATTTTTTTACAGGATTTTCTGACGGGCTACGTTGTCAAGTTTCTTGCAATATCGGAAGATTTTCAATACCGGAACTGAGTTCGGATACTGAAGACCCAATATCGGAATTACGGCACTGGTTCCGGAACTAGTAAATATTTTAGTCTTCAGAAAAAATAATCATATCTTCCTACACACAAACAATTTAAGATGCGTTATAGTACGTCTTTTAATCTACTAATCTATATCAGTATATATCTTTAAATCAATTATGTCTAAATGATTTAATTCAAACTTTTTTTATAGTTTATTGTTGGCATTGAATAATTTTAACGATAAAACCAAAAAGTTAACAGTAGGTACTACTTGTCGTAATTAGTATAATTAATGCCTGAGTTGGTATGCAAAATACTAATCATGAACTTAATATATGAAGAGTAGCAACAAAAGTATACGTTACTAACCTTCATATGTCTCCAATGTTGTAACACCGGGCTACCCTTAACTTAAACGAGGGCAATTTGGGCGTCACGCGGGACCAGGGTGAATTGTGGACTTAACCTACGTCTTTGGAAATGTATGTTACTCTCCTTACGATACTTTTCCTACATCGAAATAGGCTGGTGGTGTGTATGAAACAATGTTCTTTAGAAATCTAAAAAAGAAGTAGTTAGTACATGCCAATCCGGCTCGAACGAGGTGACCATCTATTCTTTTGTTTGTATATAATTTTTTTGGAATCACTCATACCTATGTAAGTCTATAAGTCAGCTTAAGATACTGTTTTATTAGACCTATTTGAACTGATTAGATCTAACTGAATGATTGATACGCACCACGTAAATAAAACGGAGAACACGCCAATCTACAACTCTCTCAAATAAAATGAATTTTGCTTTATGGTAAGAAGAATCCCAGATTTAAATTCTATCAAAGCTTTGAGGACCGAACTTTTTATCTTCGAAAACACACAAATAATGTCGACCATGCTTAGCGATCGTGTGCGACATTTGCATTGTAGCTTTGCAGTGTTTCTTGAAAATATAATGTTGCATTGCTAGGAACCATATTACCGTGATTATCTTTAAAGACATGGTTAGTAGATTGCAGTGACATTAGCAATTTTCAGCAGGTTTGGAAAGTGTCCTTTCTCAAGACAGGTATTGTTACAGTTTGACAATCTTTTAACTATTACGTGCTTTGTGCACTTAACAACTTTGGAACTTATAGCGTTAAGGCCAGTGTTTGTGTTTGATACATTTTGCTGAACTTAAAAATCAAATCAAAAATTTTCTTGTTCTTAACTTCAATATAAATTAAACCTTGCTGTATGCATTAAACCAGTAAAATAAAATTCAACGTCTAGACGTAATTTTTTTGAGAAATTATAAGTAATGATCATATTTAAAACCACGTTGCCGAAGGAGTTTATCTATATATTTTTATTTTGGTATCAGCACCAGACGGATGTTGTCAGATGGGCAGGCTCAATGTCAGATACATACAGGTTAAAATGCGGGGTAAGGAATAACATCATCTAGGCTCTTGAACCTGTATATGGACCAACCGTTGGATGGACTAAGTGGCGCACCTGTTGGCTGTTGATGGAAAAATGATGAACAACATCAGTAATGCGGATGACATGGTGCTACTAAGTTCATCTATCAGTGCCATGAGAAAATTGGTAGAGATCTGCGAGAAGTATGCTAAAACTTATGGTCTCAGGTATAATGCGACAAAAAACGAGCAAACTTATTTTCAAAGCTGGTGAAGTCTTACAATCCAGTTCCACTAGTCAGTCTCAGTGGCAGCAGCGGCACTAGTCAGCACTAACAGTAAGATGTAATATAATGCCCGTAGATTTGCAAGCTGCTCTAAGAATGTAAAAGAAACGCTATTTAGAGCATATTGCCAATCCTTTTATACATGCAATCTTTGGGCTCACTAAACTTAAAAGACATATGGTGCTCTACGAGTACAATACAATACAATAATGCTTTCTCTTGTTCATCAATCTCTTGAAAGCAGTATCTGACAGGGCAGACAGCACAGTAATAAGGAGCTGTGTTCAAAAACATTTAAAATAAAATGTTCTCGTTTAAAAATATTAAGAAGAAAATTATACTACTAACATAGTTTTATGAACAAATTGTTACTAAGAAATATGCACATTATCTGATATAAATTGAAAAATAAAAACAAAACCTTAGTATTTATTTAATAAAGGCTTTTTTTCATTAACTTTTTTCAAAGGCAGGTAATTTTAAACATAGTGAATGTAAGGGACTAAATATATTTGTATATCAATTATGCCAGAACCATTGCTAGATAAAACCTAATGAACACTGTACTAATAATCCTGTAAATTGGTATAGAAATGCCTAAAAGTTTAAATCGATATTACGAATATTGAACTGTTTTACGAATATTGTAATTCCGATATTTGGCGCCTCAATTCCGGAATTGACATATCGTTATAATCTATCCGAGAATATGTGAAATCTTGGAGTTCCGGAATGTCCCTACGAGGTAGATGCTGGGACAAAGATGTAAAAGAATAGGTATTTATTCCCACTGAAAGATTCCACGGGAAGAGGTTTTTCTGTAATTATTATTTAATATACCAAATAAAAAAAATACCATTGTTCGAATTTCGAATTTCCCTCCACATTTTTTTAGAGCCTACAATTGTCGTGTCTCATTTAAAATGGATCTGATCGAGAACATTTTAGTGCGATGATTTTCTACGATTTTAAATGTGGCCTAAAACCTGATAAGTCATTTGATCGACTTCAAATGGCTTTTATCGATGAAGGACCGCCATGTCAATGCGCCCACGCACTCAGTGCTCAAAACGAGGGACTTCCTGGACACCACACCGTTCTGAGTCATGGGTCACCCTCCATACACTCCTGATCTGGCACCATATGACTTCTTTTTATTCCCTAAAATAAAAAAAAACAGCTGAAAGGGATACAGTTTTCATCGCCCGAAGACGCGCTAGCAGCGTTCGAGAAGGTCGTGGAAGAGGTGTCTGCGGCGGACAGGAAAAATGTTTCAGACGCATGAAACTTTATAAACAGGCTGGTGGAGAGTTCTTTGAAAAGATTTAATTAAAATATTTTATCTATAGAATTTATTTTTTGAGTTTCTCAAAACTTTCTGTGTGTCCCACGTACATGAATCTCGGGGTGGATACATACCATGACGCATTGACTGACGTTTTGTCCATTTTTTTGTATGGAGTGCCATATATCAGCCGGGGTGGCTGAAATTTGGTACCGGAACTGTTCCAAATATCAGCCATCACTCATATTTTTTTTACTCAATTGTCGATTTTTGTTTGCGATTGTACTTTTTCGTGCTTGACAATATTTATAACATGTTCAAAAATGTTTATCTAGTATAGTTTTACTTTAGAAACAGCTTCCTTAGCTTTCATATATGACTATATCGTCATTTATTAACTGAAATAATAACAAATTAATTGTGAAGTACAATCACAACCATAAGTCTTTTCCATTATTTTGTTTAAGTTATTTGTATAGTGAGACTTGTAGTAATTGATATAATGACTATGCTTTTAGTTTTTTATCTTTATACCTTAACGGTTTTTATTTAGGAGATTGTTTCTTTTCACCAACTACTTTAGTCCTACATGACGGGGGTTGAGCCTATCACCGCGACACTGCTTGTAATGCAATATATCTGAACTTAGGAGGCTTTATATATGTCGACAACACAAGGGTCTACTTGATTTTCGGTAAAGGGTAGATGAAGGAACTAAGATTAACATAAAAACTCTGTTAAATCAGAGGTCTACGTAAGAATCCCACGCAGGTGAAGTACCGGATGAAAGCTAGTAGCAGTATGAATTTTCTTTGCCACTAGCAACGAATCACATGGTCTAAATGTATGGTAAAAATATTTCTATCAAATCTTAGAGCACAAGCATCTTAAATCACGACAAAAATGCTAGGCTGATGTTTGGTACACATGAGGCTGTTATTAGATCCAAGGCGGCTGATATTTGGAAAATACCACAAAATTCACAAAAACATGTTTTTTCAATAGTTTTACTAGTATTTTGTCATTTGTGTCATGCATTATAATGGAAACTCAACATTACCAGCTACAAGTAACGAGTAAGAGTCACAGATTATTGTTTATTATAAGAACGTAGTAAGCATTTAAAGTTGAAAAAAAAGTTACGGGGCTGATATATAGCTCATTCACCCTATGTTCTTTAATATTGTAGAACATTTTTTTGTTCTATCATCAGTAGTTTCCGCAGCGCATGCGATCAAAGACATTTTGTGGCTATTTTTTTATACCTTGGGTTATATTATTGAAGTTTAAGTATGGATCTCCAATTTTTCCTATATATATACATATAGTAATAAATATAACCTATGTTACTCAAGGATAATGTAGCATTCTAATGGTAAAGGAATTTTCAAAATCGGTCCAGTAGCTTTTGAGTTTATTCGTTACAAACATACTAAAACACAAATCTTACTAGTTTGTAACATTATCGTAGATTAGAGAATACAATCCCGAGCATGTTTATCTATCTATCTATTGATTTTTTATGCATAATCCCGGGATCCCGGGACTATCTCGGGATTAGAATAAGTGGTTTCTGATTGAGCTAAAATAAAAAAAAAACTTGAGTAATTTCTTAAAAAATATTTTGAATATCGTTCAAAACTCGTGTCTCGCACACACGAGACAAATCACAATATACATATTAAGTAAAAGTAAAGAAAATGGATACAACAAAAACCTATTATTTTTGCAAAAAAATTCAAAAAGACAACACAAAAAACTATTTAGAATTTCAAAAATACAATCGCAGAAATACCAAAGCATCCAGTGTTTGACTTCCAAGCCTTATTCGTAGTTTATTGCCAACATAAGCAGCAGCTGAAAACGCTCGCTATTATGATATTAAGTGATCGGGTGATTACCCTGTTGGCTCGTTGTCGTTGGGGAATACCTTAAAATTATTATTATACTGAAGTTTTCTGAGTGGAGAAGTCTGTTCTAAGTTTTACAACAAACATATTATTAGGGCTGTATCTGTGTAGTACGTATCGGACGGCGTATCTAAGGGAGGTTTTTGTCGGGTCGGTCATGCTTTTTTCTGTAATAAATAAGAAGTAATCTTCAACAATGGTCTTTTTTTTAAAAGAATACATATATATTTACGACGTAATCTTCCAATCACCTTGCCCTATCCCTTCGTTAGGGCTCTTTAAATCTCCATTTCACTGACCCTTGTGCTGATATATGCAAATTTCAACAAAAACGCGTGAATTTGCTATTTCACTTACTTTGATGCTTAGATACCTATGTCTTTATAATTTAGCTGAACAACTATGAATATTTTACACATTAAATAAGAAAAATTAAGTAAATTTTTCTCAGGATTTTTCTTAGAATTTAATAGAGGGCTGACGTTTGGACCTTTTTTTGTATGGAGTGCCATATATCAGCTGGGGTGGCTGAACTTTGGTACCGGAACTGATCCAAATATCACCCACCATTTATATTTTTTTTACTAAAATATCCATTTTTGTTTGCGATTGTACATTTTCGTCCTCAACATTATTTATAACATGTTAAATTATGTTTATCTACTATAGCTTTACTTAAGTAACAGCTTCCTTAGCTTTCATATGATTATATCGTCATTTATTAACTAAAATAATAACAAATTAATTGTGGAATACAATCATAGCCATAAGTCTCTTCCATTATTTTGTTTAAGTTATTTTTTTTATCTTTAATCCTTTACGGCTTTTATCCCCAGGAGGGGTTAGCCAGTGGTTGGACACGCACCCACATTATTATTTAGGGGATTGTTTTATGATTTACATGACAGGGGATGAGCCTATCACCGCAAAACTGCTTGTAATGCAATATATCTGAACTTAGGAGGCTTTACATATGTCGACAACACAAGGGTCTACTTGATTTTCGGTAAAGGGTAGATGGAGGAACAAAGACTAACATAGAATACTTTTTAACTCTGTTAAATCGGAGGTTCACGTAAGAATTCCACGCGGGCGGAGTAGTTCCAAGTAGCGGATAAAAGCTAGTACTAGTATGATTTCTTTGCCACTAGCAACGAAATACATGGCCTGAATGTATGGTAAAAATATTACATCAAATCTTAGACAATAAGCATCTAAAAGCCTGAAAAATGCTAAGCTGATGTTTGGTTCGCATGAGGCTGTTATTACATCCAAGGCGGCGAATATTAGGAAAAAACATTTGATTTAATAGTAGTGTTTTGTCATTTTTATGCATTATAATAATGCAATCTCAACATACCAGCTGCAAGTAACGAGTAAGAGTCTTAGGTTATTGTTTAATATGAGAACGTATGTAATGGTTACCTTTTGAAGTTAAAAAAAAGTTAGGGGGCTGGTATGTGGGTCATTCACACTTTGGTTTTCTGGAATATGTTTTTTCTAAATTTGGTTAGCAGTCTTTTATGGTAATAATTGAATATTATGATTTTTAACCGACTAAAAAAAAAGGACGTTCTCAGTGTGACCCGTATGTTTGTATGTATGTATTTTGTCCGCGATTATCTCGCTTTTGGCTAAAACGATTTTAATGCGGTTTTCAAAAGAGCTTACTTTTTGGAGAAGGTTTTGGTATACAACAAATGGAAACCCCGTGATGTCGCCTGCATGGATCTGTTATTAATTAATTAAGCTACATATTAGGTTGTAGGGGCACACTTACGCCTCCTCTCCACCGTCCATTGACAACTTTTCGCCCCATGAATTATGACAATCAATAACCGTGTGCGGCCGTCTACGTAACAACTAGATGGCGCTGATCACACAAAACGTATTTCTACGTGTAAATCTTATGTATTTCGATACAAAGTTGCATCACACTATGAAGTTTCCAAAGCTTGATAGGATATATAAAAAAGGCATTACATTGGCCTACAGAAATTACTTATTTTTTTCTAAATGGGTGTCTGAGTCATCATAACATGAGGTGGCCAAAAGTTTATCTTGATTAAATCTTTTCTCATGATCCCATGGCCATCAGATCAGTATATACTGATGGGATCCTGGAGAAACCGAGGCAAATCTTTAATTTTTTATCGGCACACTTGAAGCGTTTTGGGTATTTTTTTTGTATACGAGAAAATAAACCAATGGGTCACTTAAAAGTAAAAACTAAAAACTTTTAAATAAAAACAAGAACCGACTTCAGAAAGACGCACTAAAAAGGTAAAAATACTTAATACCCCCACTCCGCGCTTCACCTTTGGATTCCTTTTCTCGTTGTCTTTCGCCAGCGTTTGTAACCGAGCAAATTCATAATATCTTTTAGTTCTCCGTGTAAATATTTGTTGATAAATTATTATAAAATGACAAAATGGACAAAAAATACGACGATTCAACTTGTGGAACTATATACACGCCATAACTTTCTGTGGAACTTTAACATCCACAGAGAAGTACTCTTTTTCTTTCTTTGGCACCAAAATTGCCTCTTCTGCTTATCCACTTTCGATCCCACAGTCTCATTACCGACTACCGAAAGTTTATAATGAAATTTTCAGCGACCTGGATCTCTTCACTTTAGGTAAACAGAAATTTAAAGCCAAGGCTACAACGACCTTAAACACAGTGCAAAGTTAAAAGTTAAAAGCAATAAACACCTACATACACAGTTATACTATGCTGTTAACTAAGTATTTACTCACACGCGCGAATACAAATCAAAGTATGTAAATACGATTACATGTGTGTGATTAATATATATTTAAATGTGAGTAAAATATTAAGGAAAAATAGTTATTTCATATAGACATATTACAACATAACATCTATTAACCAAGCCAACCTCAAATAAATAATATCTCATTAATTTTAATTATAACAAAAAAAAATACTTACTGTAATACAAAACATATCTTATTCCTAATATCATGAATATATAAACTGAATCATCACAAATATTATTAAAGTATGTAAGTATATATGTGTATATGTGATGTATGTTTGCGGAAATAAATATTAAAATCATATAAAACTATGTAATTACATAACCATGTTAAGACATATTATAACATAATATTTATTTCACCAGCCGAACTCGAATAATAAATTAATAATAATTTAGGTCACAACTTTTTGCTCAAGACATGGGGCACAATCGAGGCGCGCAATTCGCGTATTTTCAAGTAAGTTACAGGAGAAGGTATTCCATGCTGATTTCACTAACCGTCCATAAGCTTTGTTTTATATACGCATATACTAAAAACCTTAAATAGGCTTTACTTAAATGTTATAATTAATTAATTCTTTGTTAAAAAGTTTTTATATGTTTTACCTTATTGAATGTAATATTGTTAAATGGGGAATTTCCTTCAACGTGTCAGATTTGTTTTTGACAACAGAAAAAAAAAATTTGGAAAATTCAAAAGTGCACGCCTCATAGCGGTCATTATCATTTAAAAAAAAAATTCTAAAACAAAAACTCAAGTTTTTAAAATAAAATAACAAATAAGGTGAGGAAAAAAAAACTATAAAATAAAAATAAAAAATATATATATAGATATACAGTATACAGTGGTATATTAGTTTTTTGTAAATTATAATTAAACGACAGTACTTAGAACGCTAATATTAACTAGGAATCAGCACAGTGTAATACTTTATATATTAAAAACAAAAGTATTCCGGTAAAATGAATTTTTCGACCAATTTCTCTGCCACATACATGGTCACATAAACACAGACTCACGGACGTCCAAGAATGATTAGTTTTAATGTTATTATTTATTATATTAAATAAATTAATTGTTTATAAAATGTACCATATGTGCTAGACAGATTATTTAACTTCATATTAGTGCACTCATATTATCCTGTAAGTGTTATATTAAAAAAAAAAAACGTCATTTAAGTTTCGAAAGACTGGGTTTTTTGACATGTCGAGATACCTCACCGCTCCGCTTATGAGGCGTGCAAAATGTCGAAATGAATTTAAGACGTCTTTAATTCAACGAAACATTGAAAAGTGTGTGGCCCTTATAAGGACCTTGATGTCATTTTGTATGTTAAATTAAAAAACACTTCTATTATTATTATTATTTATAATCTCTATTAATTTTACATTTAAATATCTATTTACACGTATACAAATTTTGATGGAAATTGAAAATTGCTTCTAAGATGAAGTAGCTGACTTGCTGTTATAATAGCTCGTCATCGCTTTTGTAGCTTCGATGTTCGCGTGTTTTGCCAATTCCCCAGGAATCACTAGCTTAATAGCTGTCTGTATTTCCCTACTGCTCAATGTATTCTTCTTTCCGTGCACCACGAGCCTGCCAGCTTGAGTGGCAATATTCTCTAAAATATCACTCAACAAGTCGTTCATAATCTTCATAGATTGCGTTCCGATTCCCAATTTCGTCACGGTCTTTAAAACTTTATACACATAAGTGGAAAACCCGACAAACTTCTTCTTTTTTGTCTTCTTGCTTTTTGAAATTGCTTTATCTAGTGGCTTTTCCACTGCCTTTAACGGTTTCTTTGGCACATTTGCTGGAGCCATGTTGATTAGTGCGGGTGTGGCGAAATAGTGAACGTAATGGCGAGGGAAAGGTTGTTTATATAAGATTTGGTGATGGTCGAATAGTGTAATACGAGTATCCAATAAGAACGTCGAGTGGAAAGTTGAGTTGATCATGTTTATGACAAAGGTACATACCGAACTACATATTTCAACAAAACGGAGGTTTCCTTTTTTCCGGAAAGTAGATATTTATATCTTTGTTAATTTTCTCAAAGTTTAAACATTTAAATTTTCTTTTACTTAGTCACAGACTTGACAATCGTAATTTCCGTGGGCGGGTTTAATTTAATATTAATCTATAATTTTCCGTACCTGCTTATATAAACACTACCTTCTGCCCGCGACTTCGATCGCGTGGACTTTTGAAATAAAGGACTATTTGACGATTGTTCACAGTTTTTCTTACAATAATATTGGTATTCTTATACAAATTTTCATGCCCTATTTTTCCGTATAGGGGATAATTTTCCAAAAACGATGAAACACGGCAATCTTAATTTTTGACCTATAGGCAAAATACTAAGTTTTACAATTATAATAATATATATATATATATATATATATATATATATATATATATATATATATATATATATATATATATATATATATATATATATATATATATATATATATAATAAATAAATATTTTTGGACATTACACACAGCGCCGTCTGAACCCAAACTAAGCAAAGCTTGTGCTATGGATTACAGACAACGGATACATACACATAAGGTACTTGCGGGTAATAAGGCCTGTCAGCTAATAAGGCCTATCCCCTAAATTTTAATATGACAAAAGTGAAAAAAAAAATAACAATATGGGAAGCAATTATAAAATGTTCTTAAGTCTAAGAAACGAGAAAAAAAATTAAATAATGTAAATAATTGTTTTTAAATAATAAAATAATTTCATACTCTGAGGCTAGTAGAGCCTAGGTGTAACATGTTGTTTTTACATATTTTAAAAGATTATTCATTTCTTTGATAAAACATGTATGTAACTTTTTCTGCGCCGAGCACTTTCACTTTGAATAACTAAACATCATTTGCAAGAGTTGTCACTGTATCAAATAAAGTTTCATTAAGTTATACTGTTATTTTTTGCAAATAGACTTTATCTCAAATCTAAGGCTATATTTCCAGCATCTGTTAAAAATATGTTTTTCCTAAAATGTAATATAGTTTGAAAGGACTAAAAATTAATAAAATAAATGAATTTGAAATAACATAGGACTTATTTATATCGGGTTCCGTATCAGGTACTTTTTTTTTGTAAACATAGACAGCCAGTCTCAAGAGAAACACAAATAATAAATGTTTGTCTTGTGCGGGAATCGAACTAACGCCCCTAGGTTCAGCAGTCGGGTCATTACCCACTGAGAATTTAGCTCCAAAAATTATGGATTTCCATACACTCTTTCAACTCCCATTGTACCCCCTCAGAAGATGAATTTTGCGAAATACTAAGGTAGTGTCGCCGAAGATGGCATGGCTCCTAGGATAGCCCACTTTAAAAAAAATACAGTTATGATTATTCGAAACATTCTAAATTTCGCGGGTTTATGGTAGGTACTAACATAGACAATAGTGCAAGTGTGTTTCATTACCGCGGGCGCGTCTTCATTTTGAAGACAGATGACAGTTTGCTTGGTCATGTCAAGACGATACACGTTTCATAGCCTCCATTATCTATATCCTTTTAAAAATTAACAAATATATAACAAATCTCTTTGCTCTAAACTGTGAAAATTCATATTTAATCTTTTTATCAGCGAATTACAGGTGAGTGTTATTATTTCATTTCCTTTTTTAGGGTTCCGTACCCGAAGGGTAATTAGGAACCCTATTACTAAGGCTCCGCTGTCCGTCCGTCCGTCTGTCACCAGGCTGTAACTCATGAACCGTGATAGTTAGAAAGTTGAAATTTTCTCAGAAGATGTATTTCTGTTGCCGCTATAACAACAAAAAAATAGAATAAAATAAATATTTATGGGGGCTCCCATACAATAATCGTAATTTTTTTGCTCGATTATGCTCGATATTGATATCGGCAACAAGTAGACGCTTCGCGCGTCCGGTTATTTAGTTAATGAGGTGTTCATACGCCTAAACCCCGTTATTGGACCTAACGCGGATTAAAATATGCACAGAATATTTAGTAATATAGTCACTTTAAAAATTAATAATTAAATTAAAATAAAACAAATATTTAAGGGGGCTCTCATAAAATAAACGTGATTTTTTTGCCATTTTTATAGATAATGGTACGGAACCCTTCATGCGCGAGTCCGACTCGCACTTGGCCGATTTTTGTATTTTAACGAGATTTCACTCAATCCGGTTGTGATTTCCTATTATGGCCCATACTATAATTCCCAAACATAGCCCATACCATAAAAAAACTCTGAGATCAACTTTGAAGTTACTTTCAAAGTTGATCTCATAGTTAAATTTAATTTAATAATTTGTTTTAATTTTACAGTTGATTTTTATTTTAATCGACTAAAGAAAGCCCACATTTAAATTTTTGGTTGATTTTGGACCTTTTATTAATAATGTTATGAAAAGGATGTGTTTTTATTTTGATGTTTTATGTTAAAAGTGTTTAAGTGTTTACAATGCATATATTTTCATTAATATTTTTCGGGCCACCTTTAGCGACCAGCTTCCCAAGATAGCCCAATACCAAGTTTCTAAAAAGAATTTAGATTTGTGTTAAAATGCCAAAAGCTGTGCTACTTTTTTAGATATCTTGTTTCTCAAATAAATATATTACAACTTCCATTATGTTTTTTCTTTACTTTACTTATCTACAAGATTTTAGGAGGTTTTGAAATTAAGTGGGCCTCCATTGGCGCCTGTACCTTATACTGACACTCGAGTATGTTATAAGAAAAACGTCTGTGCAAAATATCAAGTCCCTAGTTACAAAAATATCGGAGTTTTCATACAAATATTTATTCCTTGTTTTGCCTTCTTGTGGATGATTTTTCAAAAACGTTAGAACGGTAATTTTAATTTTCAACCTTAAGCCAAATATCATTTTTTATGGATTTCAGTTCACCACGGATTTCCTTGCAAATATCTAAAAACCCCCATTTTATAACTTTAGGGGATAAATTTTCCAAAATCTTTTTTTAGTGCTCGAGCATGTTATTAACCTCTGTACTAAACTTTAGGTCTCTAAACAAAAATATCGAAATGATCTTACAAACTTTTAACCCCTATTTTATCTCTTTAGGGGATGATTTTCCAAAAGCAGTGAAACACGTAAATCTTTAAATTAAACTTTAAATTAAGGATTTTCATACAAAATTCCGACCCGTATTTGCGTGAATTTCCAAAAATCCCTTCTTCTTCTAGAAAAAAATGCTTCTAGACCCAGCGGTTTCAGCTGTGCGTTGATCGATAAGTCAGTCAGCCAGTTTCTTCTTTTATATAGTAATAGTAGGTAATGCATGCATTAATATATATAGATAATATATATAAATATAGTTTAGTAGTTTATGAATATAAATATATTTATTATATAGTTGTTCTATGCCTAAATAATATTAGGTAAGGAAAAAGAATACCTATAGGGGTCTTAGGGTTCAAAAAAAAATATTATATATTATATATAAATTACCGAATTCAACGCGGGTGGAGTTGCGAGCAAAAGCTAGTAAATTATATATATAAAAAATGTGCTTATCAAGACTTTTTATTTGATACCAAACACGATATTATTTTTTAAGTCATTTATTATTTTTATTTTGCGTAGGTATTTGAACAAATGACAAGTCATACTACACCTACACCCTATGACTGAGCATGGAATGACACCCTTTTTATAAAATACTACGAGTACTTTAGGAGTTATGAGAAAAAAGATGAACGTACATATAGATTCATACCTACATATGTAGACTGTTAAAATCACAATCTTCCTTACTCGGGTCAAAAGAAATTTTGATTAATTTTTTTGCACACTTTAATGTCTTTTGCAACACATTTGCTCAAAAGATGCAATTACGAAGCTTGTATCCATTGTTCGAGAGTTAAAATTAACGCACCATACAACGGAACTTGCGGTAAAATAGGTAGGTACTCTCACATAAGTGCCTGGTTTTCCGCACGCAGCCGTGCGTATCCTTTACGGTTTTTTTTTTAATTTCGATCGAACCTCCTTGGAAGCGCTTTTGATCTATACCTACGTTTGGCTCACTTTAATACTAAAAGGAAAAAGAGGCGAAATATGTAGTTCTAATTTTCACCACCCGCACTTGGCGCCATTTTCAAATGCGCGCTATTTTTATATTAGAAAAAGATTGCTGCGACATTCGGACTGATAACTATTTAAAAAATGAGTTCAAGAAAGGGATCCGATGTTAATATGGAATCTACTCTACCTGAAATCTAAAGTGAGGCGCAAATTGCAGAATATGGACTCTTATCGCCAAAATCGCGAGGGCGATATTTAATGACTCCCAATAATTTTATATGAATGAAAAAAAAATGGTTTAATGGTTTTTTTCTTGAAAAACGTTGTATGACATTCGTGCGGAATTGGTATTCTTCTACGTGTTTGTATTTACCAACTTACCGCAGTATAATATAAATAACTATTACTAGGAATCAAGCAGCTGCCTTGCAGGTAAGTACTCTGCCCGCAGACAGTGTGCTCAATTCAGTTTTTTATAGTATCTTTCTTTTATCTTTTTATCTTTAGTTATTTAAATTTATTTTTAATTAGTATCTATATATATATATAGATACTTATATATATATATATATATATATATATATATATATATATAATATAAACTAATTAAAATGAATATAAGAGTAAACTGATATATCAACGCTCAGACTAAAGTAGTGGGTCTAGACACTTGAAATATTTGCATAAAAGTTTCTTTTATAACTTAGGCGAGCATTAAGTAAGGATTTTGCAAAATTCATCTCCTAAAGGGGTAAAATGGGGGTTGAAGATTTGAATAGAATTCCAACAATTTTGAAGTTAAATGCATAAAATTGATGTTTGGCCTAAAGGTTGTAAATTAGAATTGCAGCGTTTCATCCTGGTTAGGGGCAAATCATATCCTTGGGGGCAAAAGAGGGGATAAAAATTTATATGAGAATTCGAGAATTCCAGTAGGTAAAACCATAAACGTTTGAAAGATTTCTTTTTTAAAACTACGCGAATAAAGTCGCAGAAAAATGCTTATTTATTGCTGACTGATATCCTGGGAAACTATATTAATAATTCGACCACAACGCCATTATTCGAGTCATACTATTGTCAAATACTATTGTAAAATTGTTGATTTAATCTGAATCCTTCCCCGGCGTGTACACAACAACTTGCCAAAATTTCTTTACAATCGGATGAATGATGTAGTGCGCGAGTCAGACTAGCACGTGACCGGTTTAATTCTTTCATATAAACTTTTGACTGACAATTACGAACACGACAAAAATGAAATCAGCCAAATCGGTCGAGCCGTTATTGATGACCCGAAATGATGCATTATCATACCTAAGTACTTGTGGCAAATATACAGAAGAAGACGATAATAGATAGGTACAGTGCAACCAACTTTTCTGGCCTAGTGATCAAAAATCAAAAATACTGTAGTTTTTCCGTATTTAATTGGTGCGAACTTACGCGACACTAGCAACTATACACCGGCGGGTCGATTCCGTAAAAGATTGCTAACCTTTTTTGAAAGAAATAAGATATACTTTGCGGTTTCGCGACCATCGATGAATTTTTATACGTCATTTCAAATGCGCAATGTATGTCTTATTTCTATGGATTTCAAACGAGAATTGTTAGCTGTCATTTTCCGGAATCGAGCCGCGGGTTAGAAAAGTATGTTTCACTGTAGGTGGCATCATTTATAGTTGTAATAGTTCTCCTACCCACGTTGTCAAGACTTTTAAAAAGTATAAAAGACGTTCATTATGTGTGTGACTCTGGCATTTTTCTCTCAACCTTTGAGCAGTTAACTAGAAATAAAAAAAAAAACCAAATGACAGGCCGTGGAAAAGGTGGCAAAGGTCTTGGCAAGGGAGGAGCCAAGCGTCACAGAAAAGTTCTTCGAGACAACATCCAGGGAATAACGAAACCAGCGATCAGAAGATTAGCCAGGAGAGGGGGAGTGAAGAGAATTTCAGGGTTAATCTACGAAGAAACTAGAGGTGTTTTAAAAGTGTTTCTCGAAAATGTTATTCGCGATGCAGTGACGTACACAGAGCATGCAAAAAGAAAAACTGTCACCGCCATGGATGTAGTCTACGCGTTAAAGAGGCAAGGGAGAACATTGTACGGCTTTGGAGGATAATTTATTAGTGTATTCAAATATTATGTCGGGTTTTAAGTCAAAATTAATGATAGCATTTTAGGTTTTAAGTAAGTGACAAGGTCCTTTTTAGGACCGCATACAGTTTCATTGTTTCTTTAAATGGGTCCGTTCTGATACTTTAAATGGGTCCGTTCTGATACTTTAAATGGGTCCGTTCTGATACTTTAAATGGGTCCGTTCTGATACTTCAATTCAAAAAAGACCCTCTATGGGTTCAAAAAACTAAACAAGTGCGAGGGTTCCGTACAAACTTGTAACAAAAGATCACTCAAGTTGAACGACAAACTTAACTTCGTAGTTGAACCAAATTCCGCTCTCTTCCAACTACAAATTTAAAACAAATTAGACATAGGTCTACTTAACAAGTGCATTAAGACAACGATAAAGTAATATGACTATATGTATAATACAATACTAATAGGTAGGCTGATCAGTAGTGTCGCTAATTAACCGACTTCAAAAAAAAGGAGGTTATTAACTGACTTAAAAAATCGGCCAAGTGAGCGTTGGACTCGCGCACGAAGGGTTCCGTACCATTATCTATAAAAACGGCAAACAAATCACGTTTGTTGTATGGGAGCCCCCTTCAATATTTATTTTATTATGTTTTTTAGTATTACTTGTTATAACAGCAATAGGAATACATCATCTGTGAAAATTTCAATTGTCTAACGATCACGGTTCATGAGATACTGCCTAATGACAGACGGAAGGACGGACAGCGGAGTCTTAGTAATAGGGTCCCGCGGTTACCCTTTGGGCACGGAATCCTTAAAAAAGGAGGTCATCAGTTTGACCCGTATGTTTGTATGTATGTATGTATGTTTGTCCGCGATTATTTTGCGTTTGGCTTAACCGATTTTGATGCGGTTTTCAGAAAAGTATTATATAGCTCATTTCAAAACCTATGCGTTCGCGGGAGGAAGTTTTTCAGAAATGGTGTGAGGATGAATTTCCTGCCGATCAAGAGCAATGCGATGGTAGAAAGTAGCCGTGTGTATCATTTCAAACAATTCATCGTAACAAATCCCATTATAAAAGCAGTAGAACATACACAGGGAGGCGAAGTCTCGTCTAAGAGTTGGGGGTTCGATACGGCAAGTGAATTTGGGATCGTCAACGATTTTTTTTATTTAGTGTACGAATAAATAAGCCAATAGGGCACTTAAAAGTTAAAAATAAAAACTTTTTTAACAAAAACAAGAATCTACTTCAAAAAGATGCACTAAAAAGGTAAAAATAATTAATTTAAAAAGTCTGATTCAAATTAGAGTTTAAAGTTGGTGTCGCGGAAGAGAAGTGATAAAATAAATTAGATTTACTGTAATTCTAGTACAATAGGTGGTAAGGTGCCAAGAATGCTAGCTGCATTTCCTCGCTAAATTGAGATAGGTACCCAAGTAGCACTATAAGATGTACAGTAACTTAACGTTACTATTCCAATGAATATTTAAACCCGTATAAACCCTGCGTTATAAAAGATTTATAAGCGCTTATACTGCTGCTAAAGTCTTCATTCGGGCACAAATTATACAGCCCTTACTCCCTCACAACATACTTGGTAGTGTGGCCGGCTGCTGCGCAGAGGGCGTGGGTTCGATTTGTATTTGTCTTGAATCTGGATGTACTTATGTTATATGTATTTACAAGAAAAAGGAATATGTATTAATATTATTTAACATGTATTTGTATCCGTTGTCTGGTATCGATAACACAAGCTTTGCTTACTTTGAGGCCAGACGGTACTTTGTTTTACAAGTCTCACATCTCAGTTCTTGCAAGGAAACTAAGTTCAGCTGCCTATGCAGTTAGAAAAGTTAGGCAGCTTACAGATTTTGAGACTGTTCGCTTTGTCTACTTTAGTTATTTCCATTCCGTCATGTCTTATGGCATTCTGGTTTAAGGTAGGGCGGCTGATATTGATACAATCTTTATTTTGCAAAAGAGAGCAGTACGGTCAATCTATAAATTAGGACCTCGAATTTCTCTTAGAGAACGATTGAGGAAAATTGATATTTTAACTATCCCTTGCCAATATATCTTCGCTTGTATAATGTATGTACGCAAAAATTGTCACTAATTTGCTAAAAATAGTGACCAAAACAGTGTTAATACAAGGAATAAGGATAAATACCAGTTCTAAAATGTCGTCTTCAGAAGGTACATAGCTCTTTCGCAATACAAAGTTTATTTATCTACAATAAAATTCGAAAACATGTGGTTAATTTACCTCAAATAAATTTAAAATATATGTCAAAGATAGTTTAATTCTCTTTAATATTTTAATTCCCTAAAACATGGTTGAGCGAAGCGATGGCTGATTCATGTGTCATACTCGTGAACGGGTGCCGCCTGTGGAGGCTGGTCTGCTCTTGCAAACTTCTTTGTATTCTTGGTATTTAGTCTTACTTAATATTGTAAGAAAATGTCTTTTTTTATATTTTTCAATTAGATAATTTTTTATTTTGTACTTGTGCTTTATATTTCATGTTTTTTATGTTTGTAATGGAAAGTGTCCTTCTATGATAGGGAGGGCATTTTCCAATATTTTGATTGGACGCTGTAAGAGAAAGGGGAAAAAGTTATGCCCTTGCTGAGTTTTTTGCTGGTTCTTCTCAGTACAAGGTCTTCCGCCCTATAGACTTACGAACCGATGGCGTCGTGACATTCATTCATTTCATTCACATAAAAATGCTTGGAAAAATTAGCACTGAATTGAGTTGTATTTGGGCATTTATAATATTTTTAAATATAAATTAAAACATGGTATGTTATGTTATTACCTAGTGTAAGGCTATATTGTATTTTAATATGAAGTTGCAAAAATATAAAAGATTAACTGCTGAGTGTCTTGCCGGTTCTTCGCATTGTAGTAGTTGGGTAGTAAATCATTCCGAACCGGTGGTAATTTATTTAATTAATAATTAAACTGACGTTTCAAAAGTGCTGTTTAAAAGTCTATTTGAATTAAAAAGTTTGAGTTCGACTTTTGTGAAAAATCCAAAAATATTTATTTTATTATATTCATTAAGTCTACATTATCTGTATAGCAATATAAACGCAGGATATTGTTAATAAAAGAGGCAACATACGACTTTAAGAGTCGCACAGAGACTGGTTAGCACAAAACTTGCTATATTTCCTAGAGGGTAAAATAGGGAATGAAAATTCGATATAAGGATATATAAGGATTACGATTTTTTTTTATCTAGAACCTTAAAATTTAGAAACGACTATCCGGTTATAAAGTGGGCGCACTTAGTGTGCGTAGTATTACAAAATGTAAAATGGAAGTTGAAAGTTCAAGGTGACTGCGTTTTAGGCATTAAGATACATCATTAAGATTGAAGTGTTTTATTTTTTTTTGGAAAATCATCCCCTAGGGAAAATTGGTATGAGAATTCTGATATTTTTATGTCTAGAGACTTGAAATTTTGTTTGTAGTTCCCATCATGAAGTAAGTGAGCACTTAGATAGGATGATGAAAAAACATTCCTTAGGATGATTAAATGGGGGTTTGTAACTAAACGCATATAAATTTATGAATGGGCATAACAAAATGGATTAAAATTAAGATTTAGTGCAGTCATTGAAGCAAAAAATAGGGTCTTACCTCCGCATTTTTTTACTGTGAACCGATTTGCATGAAATTTTGGAGTTAGGCTCATCTTACCCTTAACTTCAAAAGTGAAAATGATCTGAGCTCGCCTCTTATTTTTAAGGGGTGTAAACAACCAACAAACAGGAGTATGAAGATTGTATTGTAATCCGTCATTTTTTAAGGTCAATCTATAAAAATTGGTATCTGACGTTTGAGTTTTAATATTAATTCAGAAGTGTTTCCCTACACTACACGGCAAAATAGGGGATGAAGAGGTATTTGTATAGAATCCTTTTTTACGAATTTCCTCGTTTGACGAAGTGACGTGTATAAGCTAGTACCTAAAATAGGTGGTAAGATTGCCTAAGACAGACGAACAAATAAAAATTATAAAAAACTTTTTATAAGTCTGCTATGTAGTCATTATCTTTACACCTAATTCAGAAAATATCATAAGAAACAAAAATGTTACACGTGTCTGGTATGTTTACTTACCTCCCTCTACCCGTCGACGGACGCTTGACACAAAGTGGGGATAATTGCTATAAATATCAGTGTAAACCACATTATCTTCTCAGTTGTAAGATCTTTTATAATACCTAGTATAAGT
This sequence comes from Apoda limacodes, assembly GCA_946406115.1. NCBI lineage: Eukaryota > Metazoa > Arthropoda > Insecta > Lepidoptera > Limacodidae > Apoda > Apoda limacodes. Next base: position 50,674,203 of record OX291540.1, read on the forward strand.
TAGTTAAGTTTTGACAAGGCAGAAAAATGGCCCGAACCAAGCAGACAGCACGAAAATCCACTGGGGGTAAAGCGCCAAGAAAACAACTGGCCACTAAAGCCGCTAGAAAAAGCGCTCCAGCAACGGGGGGCGTAAAAAAACCACACAGATACCGTCCTGGTACTGTCGCTTTGAGAGAAATCCGTCGGTACCAGAAAAGTACCGAATTGTTGATACGAAAGCTACCTTTCCAACGTTTAGTGCGAGAAATTGCGCAAGATTTCAAAACGGATTTGAGGTTTCAAAGTTCAGCAGTCATGGCGCTGCAAGAAGCAAGTGAAGCGTACCTTGTTGGTCTTTTTGAAGATACCAACTTGTGTGCTATTCACGCGAAGAGGGTGACCATAATGCCAAAGGATATTCAGTTGGCGAGAAGAGTTCGGGGAGAAAGGGCTTAAGTTAAGAAAAAAAGAAAACTGACGCGGCGACTTAAGCTGAGATAATAGATAGGTTATTTTTATATACTTTATTTAATTCTTTGTGTAAATATATAGGGGAACGGTGATAGTCACATTGTAAATTTTTGTAAATATGATTACTACTTTTCGTAAATAAGGTTGGTTTCGTTTAAGTTAGGTTAAATTAGGTTAAGTGGTAAAGGGGAACTTGACAAAGTCCTTTTCAGGGCTGCATTTTGATTGTTTCTTCAATTGTTCTTGTCAAATGAACGAATATTTTAAATATTGCGTAACTTTTATCACTATTTTTAGCCTACAATTTTTGGAATTTAGAGTCCAGTGGAATTCTTTCAGCTCCATCGTCAGATCCTCGTCATCATAATATGTGATGGGAAGTATTCATGGCCACGGCCCAAATTTGCCATTAAGGTGTTTCAGTTCCTACATCACGGCTCCATTATCAGATCAGCTCGTTTGTAAAATAATATTGCATTATCGACGAACTTATGTAAATATGCAAATTTCAGCTCAATCGGGTCGCTGCAAGTGGTTGAAAAATGGTTTGAAACGGTCAAATTACAATATAGTACATACTAACATTCTGACGAACAAGACCAGGTCTTCAAGAGCTGGTATTCAGTTTCCTGTTGGAGCATCTACAACATTTTAAAGGAAGGAAAGTTTGTTCCGAGGATTGTTTTAGACACACTGATAATTTTAGAGGTTTCTAATGTGATGTCTTAAATAAACACATTGTTTTGTGCTTACATTGCAAACTCTGGCTGAACCCTATGAGATAGATCAAAATAATGTGCTACAGTATTGTACACCTTAAAAAGTTCTACAAACAAGTCCGAGATTGTATATGTCTATCCCATAGGGATAACCCACAATAACCATTTTTTGTCCTATACTTTTTACGAGAAATAATGGCTTATTTACGAAGCGATTTTAAGCAATACAGCATTAATCCTTATCCAATTAAATACATTGTGCATTTAATATAGATCAATATGGCTCTTTACAGCATTTAATTTAAATGAATATTTGCGAAGATCGATACTGTACTCGATTTGGAAGAAGCTGTTCATTTTACTACAGAATTTTTACTTCTTTAAACCCTCCTCATGAAATGGTGTTGAAAGTAGGTTGTCCTGTTAGTTCATTAAGAACCTGAATCCAACTTAACTTTGCAATGGCACGCGTTTGCCGGTAAAATCACTAAAATCTTTCATAATAGAGTGTAGAATACTCACCGGATGTGGAACCGCAGAAGATGTATTGATTCCCCGAATTCCTCTTGTACCATCGGATTTACCGTTCCAATTTAAACGCCTACACTTTCCGGTAAAGATATCTTTCGCAGGGTCTAACTTTCAACATTGCAGGCTTAGATTTGACCGTTGAGTGTTTTTCACATGGCCAATTATATGTCGCTCTTTCAAGAGTAACCTCTAAAGAAAACATGTTTGTATTGTCTAATGACCAAAAAGATGTGAATATTGGATATATAGGCATTCTGTTTGCACCCGTGCTAGTGGTAGAATGTTTAATAAACTAAAAAGTTACGTCAGTAGTTCAACATCGACATTACATACTTACATAATTGTATGAAACCCGCGGTACCGGAGTCAGACTTCCGCTTGTTATTTTTTAAACCACCACTGTTGATGTTTTGACGTCAATTTCAAGAAACAAAATAAAATGCAGTCCTGACAAGGACTTTGTCATAAAAATAGATAACACTATTTCCTGTAAATAAAAACTTTCTGATTATAGATACTATTTATTTATATCTATAAATATCTCTTTATATTTTCATGCGCTTTACGAAGACGTGTCTCCAGACTTTACCGTTTTCTTCGGTAGGAGCTGAGGCTGTATATTCGGAAGAACTCCTCCTTTGGCGAATGTCGCACCAGCCAGCATTCTATTTAACTCTTCATCGTTTCTGATGGCCAGTAATATATGTCGGGCGTTTATTCTTCCTTTTTTATTGGCCTGTGCAGCTTCAGCCGCTAGTTCTAAAATTTCAGCCGCTAAATATTCTAAAGCTGCTGCTAAATACACTGGAGCACCACCACCTATTCTTGCAGCGAAATTTCCTTTCCTTAAAATCTTGTGGATTCTTCCAACAGGAAACTGAATACCAGCTCTTGAAGACCTTGTCTTGTTCTTTTGTTTCGCCATTCTTGTTGACATTTTTTTTACTTGGCGTGGAATGAGAGCTACAATTTTATCGTAGGTAGTTGCGTTCTTAAGATGATATTTTAATCCCGCAACTAGTGGGAACTGTTGCGATTAAATACTTATTTTATCAGGCAATGGAATATTATGAAAACGCTCCGTCAAAAAGAAATGACGAATAAAAATATTTCTAGGGTTTCGTAGTTAATAGTGCTTTAGGGTTACGCAGAATGAGAATTATTGCGAATATCATAAAAACTTGTGAACCGATTTGGTTAAAAGTATTAAGAAAGCTCTGTTTACGCAATTTCTTCAGATTTTTAGTGAAAAAATATTTCAATAGGTATTCAGGTCAATGTATGAAGAATTAAAAAAAAAATATTCGCCACTTTATTACAAAAAACTCAATGGCGGTTCACATAAGACACATTTTCTGTAAAATTTCGAAAAAACTTCTAAATTAAAGAAAAAAAGAAAGAAAAACGTTTATTCATTGACAGAAAGATAACATACATAAATTTAACACAAATTTAAGAAACATGGGGGATGTTTCTGTACCAATGAAATGGCCTTAATGTAAGCCTTAACCTCACAAACTGATTTTTGATGAAAAGCATAAAACATAACTTCTATCTCACATATTGTAAGTATCTATCTATACATATAAAATGCTTTGTCCTGAATGACTGATGGATCAACACACATCCTAAACCACTCATCGTAGAGACCTGTAAGTTGGAGAGTATGTTCTTTCAGGCATCCGATAAGAAAGGATTTTCCGAAATTCTACCCCTTAGGGGGTGAAAATGGGAGGCAAAGTTTGTATCGGTCAACGTGATTCCTTGGTCCAATCTACTTCAAATTTTGCATAAATCTTTTTAAACAGAATTGGTGGAAGACGTGTTTCGTATTTTATTGAAATTCATCCCCTAAAGGGGTTAAAAAGGGGTAGAAAGTTATTTTGGAAGTCATTTGCTTTGAAGTTGATATCAATACTCCTGAGTGCTTTTGATTTATATCAAAAGCTTTTGACATATCACAGTTTTACAGTAACATCGCAGCAAAATAATGATCAAATTCTGTATGCGCATTTATGATTTGCAAGGCCGGCGGACAGTCATAAGGGGGAAGGGCGGTACGTATTATTTGAATATATTTTCACCTTCTACGTAAAGAAAGTCGCGGGTTAAAGTTAGCGTTAGCCCAAAGTAACTATTACTGACTGATCTATCAACGCACACCTCCAACCACTTGACGGATCGAGCTGAAATTTAGCACACATGCAGCTATTATGATGTAGGCGTGCGCCAAGAAAGGATTTTCCAAAACTCACCCCATAAACGGGGTTTCAAAGTTTGTATGATGCTCGCGAGGTTAATCCATCAGTTAATTAGTTTTTAGTAGTTAATAAATTATTATTATTGAGAAAGAGCGAGAGATGGAAAGTGAGTGTAAGTAGGTTCTTTTCTATAATTGAGGAGGAGTTGCCGTAAAAATCCTATGCCGATAACCAAATTTAGGGCGGGCGAAGTCGCTGGCAAAAGCTAGTTAATAATAAAATTAAATTTGATAGGATTAAAACTTCGGTTCCATGACGGGCTGTGAGTATTGTCGACAATCCCAAACTCTTTTGCCGTATCGAACCCTTAAGTCTGAGGAGAGACTTTGCCTCCCTGTGTGTGTTCTACCGCTTGTACATTGGGATGTGTTATGAGGAATTGTTCGAAACGATGCCCACGGCTACTTTCTACCATCGCACCGCTCGTCATCGGCAGGGAATTCATTCCCACACTTTTGAACCGAAATGGTCGTGTACAGTGCGGTTTCAGAGAAACTTCCTCGCGCGAACGCTTCGGTTTTCCTGCCAAGGTTTTCTCTAAGGACTACAGTATGGGGTTCTTCAAGAAAGAAGTAATTGGATTTCTGAAGAGTCGGCAACGCGCGAGTGATACCCCTGGTGTTACAAGCGTCCATAGGCTACGGTAACCGCTTACCACCAGGCGGACCGTATGCTTGTTTGCCACCTTGAGGTTGAGGTATTAAAAAAAAAAAAAATTGATATAAAGAAATTTTTAATATAACAGAGATTTTAAATAACAAAAGTTAAATAAAACTACCGTATTTCTACAATCCCAATACAGATACAATGTGCTGGATATAGACTTATCATGTATTTTGTAATGTCAGCAAATAAGCGTTAAACTTGCGCTTAAAAATTGTAAAATACAAGTTTACTTTATTTCCTTAATAAAAATTATATAAATTTCATCGATACAACAAATTTCATTTAGATATAGACTCATTCATTACATAGGTAGGTAATTCAAGATTAAAAAATAACAATATTTTAATGAATATTGAGTGGTTTAAAATTATTTATTGAAGACCAATTACAGTGAACCTAGACATAGAGAACTGGACAGCGGTTTCTTAGCCAGCTGTGAAAAAGCAAATGGTCACACAAATGTGACACAGATAAAGCGAATCTGTAGCGTGTTTTATTTCTAACTTGTTTTAATAAACATAAACAAACAAAATGGCGGACGTTAATAAAAAGAGACCACAGGCTTGCTTTGTTTTTTTCTAACGAAAGGTTAATTTCGTGAGGCTATTGTGCAGTCCATAGGACAAAAGGCGTAGTCTATGAGCGAGAAAAATTATAAATAATTATTTATTTTCCTTCTTTTTGTGTTCTTCGAAATTTCTTTTTTAATAGCTTTCTTATTCAGTTTTTCTTCTTTTTCTTGTCAAGCCATCTTGTTATTTTCGTGTCCGTACATGGTCCGTACCTATCGGCTAAGTCACATCATGGAAGTATGTACGTCATTGTACGTAGGTTTTATACATTTTGTCATAACAAGCAATGAATGACACATTTGAGAAGATCAATATGAGCTTTGAAACATGTAAGCTGACGTGTAGTGTAGTTAAGCTGTAAAGGGTTATCGATGACATACGTAAAATATTGCATTGTAAAGTACACTTGGTTTTTTCGTGTCTACAAGTAAAGTATACAAATGTCTACCGATACATATAATTTTATGTTTTTCGCATTTCACATCAAAACTTTATCCATTTTAAAATAAAAGTACAAGACTACAAAATTTAAGCCCAGGAAACTTACAATCTATTTAATATGCTTTTCGATATCCTTAATAACGTTTAGTTTTACCGCAAAAGCGCGTGTAAGTGTGGTGTATATAAGGTATTTATGCATATACCTGCGGGCCCACCCAGCAAGTGAAAAGTATATTCTGCAACTCAAAACTTAAAATTTGACATAGGTTTATAAATGGTAGCTTTGTGACATGTTAAAGATACTACTAAAAGCGAATAAAGTTAACTAGACAAAATCAATTCATTTAATTTCCTTTAAATATTTTCATTCTTAGTAACAAGTATTATATATTTATACAAAATTAACTAACAGTTGGTTTTCGATTTTGGTTTCATTTTTGGTGCCTTAATTATTGAGCCAATGCTTTTCCTTTTTAAAATCCCAACCCTTTTCTTTGAAGGTGTTTGCATACCTTTTGACACTTTTACTGACTTATTTTTCTTTGTAGTATCCTTTTCAACTTCTCCTTTATTAATTTTCATTTCTTTTATCTTTTTGTTACCTTCTTTCGACGTGTTCTTTGTACCTTTTTCTTCATTTTTTTTGCTTTCCACTTTCGTATCGGCCTTTTTTGGTTTCACAGGCTTCTCTAACTTCTTTTCTTTGATCTTTTTAGGTTTTTCTTCCTTATCCTTAAGTTTTTTAGGTTTCTTTTTATCTTTTACTACTACAGCAAGCTTAAAAGATCCAGACGCTCCAATACCTTTAATTTGTATAACAGATCCGCTTTCTACACTGCTTTTAATAGATTTCTTGATTAAATAGTTACTTTTCTCCGTATCAACACTGTATTTTTCATGTAAAAACTTCTTGATAGCTTGCAATGACACTCCTTTTCGCGTATTAAGTTCTACGAGTGCATCTTGTATCATTGTTTTAGTTGTAATATTTTTCGGGTCGCCACTTTTTTTCAATAAATCTTTTGAGGGTGGTGTTGAACTTAGCTTTACTGCTGGCCTTGGCGGGGTTTTTGCCTCTACATCTTTCTTTGACGAAGTTTTTTCCTTTGCATCTTTCTTTGGCGGAGTTTTTGCCTTTACATCTTTTTTTGGCGAAGTTTTTGCCTTTACTGCTCTGATTGGAGGAGTTTTCGTCTTTACATTCTTCTTTGGCAAAGTTTTTATGTCGACATCCGAAGTGTCTGACATTGTGCTGTTCAATTATATTTTTAGTAAAAAGATAAAAATCGTATGTTTAAAATCGATTTGGTTAAGTGAGGCGTGGCTGTACTGTAAAGAGACGCATTTTTGTGTACATAAAAAGTGTTGGAAGTTTGTATGGAAATTCGTCATTTTTAAAGCTAAAAACATAAAACTTGGTATTTGGCCATACAATACTAAATCAAGCTTTACATTGCCTCACCGTTTTTGAAAAATTTTCCCCTAAAAGGCTAAAATAGGCTTTGAAAGACACGAAGTTTAGTACAGACGTTTTTGTTATGACTTACGTGAGCATTAAGAACAGATTATGCGAAATTTATCCCCTTAGGGGGTAAAATTGGGATTCTTTTTTAAAGCTATATTCATAAAAAATGGTATGTGGCCTTTTATAAAAAAAAAAGGATATTAAAATTTGAATAAGAACTCCGATATTTTTATGTTTTGAAACTTGAAATTTCGCAAAATAAATTCCCGTTATAAGCTAAATGCAACAACTGACAAGACCCTTAAACTCAAGAACATTAACATGTATTAAAAATTATTATATTATATTTTGCCTAAAATACGTTTCTTTTTGTGACACAAATAAATCAAAACCTATGGGGTTCTTCCAGTTGACCTAGAATCAAACTTGGCGAGAAGCAATGCCATGAAGCACACATAGAGGAAAAAATCTGCAAACCGTAAATTTGTTGTTACATCACAATTTTTTTTTTTTGCGATTATAAACCTTTTTGCAGTTGGTGAACTAACTGCGACCTATGTCGATGGATTGGGACAACGGCAAAGGTAAGTTTGTCCCTCAACACAGTATACTTTTATGGAACCCTCGGTCGGAAGTCCGACTCGCACTTGACCGGTTTTTTTTTGTCTAAAGACTTTCTTTATTTGTCTAAAGAGGTTTTTGTTACAACCTAGAGGACAAAATAAGGGTTAAAAAATTTGTATGACAATACCGATATTTTTGTAGGGAAGGACTTTTACATTAACAACTTGGTTTATTTTTAATTCCATTCCAAATTCCACGCAACTGTTTTACCGTTTTCGAAAAATCATCCCCTAGAGGTTGAAGTAGGGGATTAAAATTGGTATGAAATTTCCGATATTTTCGCGTCTGGAGACTAAAAGTAAAGAAATCCGTAATTTTTTAAAGCTCAATGCATACATCTTGATATTCGGCCTTTAAGACTTAAGATTGAAGATTCAGATTTTTTTAAAAATTAACCTCTACACGGCAAAATGGGGAATGAAAATTTATCTGAGTATTATTGTTATTTATATGATATTATTGTATGTAGGAAAACCCGTAAAAAGCCAAAAGCTGTCTTTTTTACTTCAAAAGTGTTCGCGGACAAAGTTGCGGGTAACGGCTAGTCATGGATATAATCAGGGAAACTGCAAATTTTACGGCAATGTAGAATTATTTGCGAAACAATATTTTAATTAAAGAAACTTAAAATGCGCCATGGTATATATAGTTTTTTTGTTGAGTACGAAACTTTAATTTTGGTAGATTAATTTTTTTATGGTATTTAGACATTGATATAGTTAAGTAGGTTCAAAAAAACCTATTACCGCAGTAAATAGAGAATTATTGTAGATGTTCAACAAACTTGTATATAGTAGGTAACTAAACGAATTGATAGCTATAGTATTGCGAAAAGTCTGTTTTAGCGAAAAGATTTTAGGTCTGAAGAGGCATTTTATCAAAAAGAATTTCTTAAAAATTTCAAAACTAGTTAAAAAAATTAAGTAAAGTTTTTAAAAAACGACTTCAAAACTAGTTAGTCTGGCAAAAAAACCATTAGATAACTTATTATATCTAGATAGTTCTTACATCATGATCAAATCTTACAAGTTTATACGCTTTAAGTTTCCGGACGTTTTCCTATATTTTATACGGTAGCGGTAGACCGCAAAGGTAAGGTGATTTGATATTAATTTTAACTTGATACCTTCACACGTTCCTGAAAAAAAGGGTTATGACAGACAGACAACAAAGTGATCCTTCAAATGTTTCTGAAAAAACCTCTTTAAAGTGGAAAACGTATAATGTGTTAGGCATGCTCCCGATAATTTATGTAACATATTTTTAATTATACTAAATAGATACAAAATTACAGTTTTGATTTGAATTAAGTTGATTGAAAACGGTTTTTCTTTTTTAATATATAATATATAATTACAATTATAATAAATCAGTTGGACCATGGGTCTATTTATCGGGTCATTGTCCAAGTACAAAAATAGTTGGATCAACAACCCCTTATAAAGGCCCAACGAGTTGGAAAGACCAGTTGGACCACTGCCCCGAAATATTCCCTTTTTCCTTTTGAGGTACGGAACCCTAATGACTACCTACTCATTTTATTACAAAACTGTATGGCGGTTTATAATATAATTCCCGTAAAATTTTATTGACTCAATGTAATGATAGCCGAATTACAAGGCTGTGAGTGCACACGACACAACAAAACTTAGGTTCCGGGTTTTTCCCTTTGGCTACGAAACCCCTTAAAAACCTAAAGTTATGTGTTGTGCGTAAAGGTTATTTGTGAAAAAAAAATATTGGCATAGTCTATTTAGAAGTACTTTAACTTAAATGCAGTGCTACCTGGTGTAAGGGCTCGCTTCGGTCGTTCTAAGTATTGTAAGTAATGTAATATAAATTAAGCAGACAATCTTGGGGTTAAACAAAATATTGCTAAAACAAATTTTTCTTCTTGAATCGGGGTCCAGTTAAAGTAGGTACGTAGAACATTGCAACATCCACTACACTTTAGTAGTTTAGGTGCTACTACACACGGTGAAGAAATTTGGTTTACATTAGACCTACCATGCACGTGTAACTTAAATAAATGAATTTTAAATTCATTTCACAACTGGGAGTAAACTGGAAAATAAAAAAAAAGCGGGTTGCATTCCGGGAGTGTCGGCAGAAGTGAAAACCTACTAGTTATTTACTTCCCATCACTTCGTATACATATTTATTTATTATAAATAATATTTTTTGTTTATTTACTTTTTGACGTAGTATATTTGACATCATAGAATTAAAATCCCATATCTAACCTCCCTTTACTACCCATAATCGCCATATACTAAAAATAAAAACTAACCTTATGTAAATAAAGGCTGACGCAAGTTACGTCTTACGAATTTTCGATCAGGACACGTGACCTGACACGAGCTTAAAATTTTTACCCCTCTTCAATTCAAAAAGTTATGCAAACTGTTCCTGTACTGTAACTTACCGTGTGACAAACAAAAGACTTGTATCGTGAGGGTCTCAAGTATATTTTTATAATTTAAAAAAAAATTGTACTTACAGAGTTTAAAATTTATTTTAGAAAATTAGTTCGGTAGCAAGTACCGCACAAGCAATTTCTTTTGAGATTTTTTTTATAAGTATATGAGAATTTATAGATGTAATGATTATTGCGTATTTAAGAAAAACCCGCTGGACTGATTTTACTAACACTCTTTTCGGATCTTAGTCATGACTTGGCGAATCGATTGATAATGTCACAAGAGCAATTTGGGATATGGTTCTTGAGATATAGAGGGGCAACGAAAGATAAAACACACACACACACACAAATATCACTCTAAAAATGATGGCAAAGTTAGCCGCGCATATAACGATGAACGATATAGTGTAAGCAAATTCCTCTATCACCACTGACCTTGTCAGTCACCATTTTGACTTCAGATAATGTGCGTGGTATTTGCAGTTTAAGGGCGCGTTCGTTCTGGGATTAAGAGTTTCCACGAATGATACTTTTCACACTTTTGATAACGCCAGTTTTGCCACTGACACCTACCGTTCGTGTAGCTTTGAAACGATACTAACAAAATTTTTGGTTACAAAACTTGCAAAACGAACGGTTGACGTACACTCACTACGATAAAACACACACACTACCATAAACAATGAATATGTATAGGCAGTTTGACAGATTAACACAATAACCCCACCTCCAGACATGGGTCTAAAGTTTCATTTTTCGGTGGCAAAAGTGAAATATCGTAAACGAACGCATGACATTTTGTTACAGATGATACTCAAACTTTGATATTTTTGATACCCATGCTAAACGAACGGATGATAGGTGGCAAATGTAATGAAAATAAGGATTTTGCATCCCAGAACGAACGCGCTCTAAGTGTGTACGATTGTTTTAACGAGTTGGTTTTCCCTATTGGACTCTGTTTGCAATTCAAAACGAATTGTGACCTGGCTGTGTTTAATGGACTGTACAATATTTTTATGACCACGCTTTGCTTCTTTGCTTTCCGGACTGCTTTTATGTTTTGGATAATGATCTGGTTGTATTTATTGGATTATGGCACAGCGAGTAGGTACTCGCTTAAATAACTCCTGAAAAAATTACGGGGGACGGGAAAACTTGGTCCGATTCAATCCTACAAAGACACAAGTCTGCGCGTTTACCGATAAGAAAACCCCATTCACTGTAGTCCCACAATTCCAGAACACTTCCCTCACCATCTCCAAGAGCATTGGGATCCTTGGTGTTGACATATCCAGCGATGTTCAGTACCGAGATCATCTGCAAGACAAGGTGAAGCTGGCGTCAAAAAAACTTGGTGTGCTCAACAGAGCCATGCCAGGGATACCAGCTTGGCCCTTTTGACTCGATTAAACGACGGGCTGTGAGACTTGTCGACGTTTCCAAACTCACAAGCCGTGTCGAGCCCTTAAGTATGAGGAGAGACTTTGCCTCCTTTCTACCGCTTAACCAATGGGATGTGTTCTAAGGAATTATTCGAAATGATACCCACGGCTACTTTCTATCATCGCACCGCTCTCCATCTGCAGGAAATTCATTCTCACACTTTAGAACCAAAATGGTCGCGTTCAGTGCGGTTTCAGAGAAACTTCGTCCCGCGAACGTTTGGGTTGTGGAATGAGCTCCCTGCCAAGGGATTCTCCAAGGACTACAGTATGGAGTTCTTCAATAAAAAAGGTATTAAATTTTTAAAGGGTCGCCAACGCGCGAGTGTCCGCTTACCATCAGGCGAACCGTCAGGTTGTTTGCCACCTTAGTAGTATAAAAAAAATTCAACTCATTACGTACATCGCTTCATTATCAGTGTTGCTGCTCTGTGTCTTTTTTGTACGTACTCTCCCTCGCTTGCTTAAAAAACGTGAAAATACTAAGAATTTACTATATTCCTGCTTCCCATTCTGTTTGACATTCGGACGTTGTTACTGCTAAATCACTGAACTGATTTTGATAAAACTAAGAATAAAGATAGATTATCACCCGAGGTTAGAAAAATGGTATATTAGTAAATTCCACGCAAACAAAAACGGGCAAAAGATAGTATTTTTAAAATAAATATAATACCTGCACATAAATTATTACATCTTTTCAGTTATACTTTATTCTTATCTCAATCCGACCATTTCTGCTATAGAAACGTAGAATTTAAATTACTTGTGTATTTTTTCTGCTTTTTTCACTTTTTTTCTGCTAAAGGAGAAGAAGTTTGAAAAAAGGCTATGGTCGGCTAGCTTCGACAAAATGTAATATTACGGACCTGCAGCTGCGAATTAGCCGAACGGCATACCCTTGCATCTCATTTTGTCAAAACAAAAAAAAACTCAAATAGATTTATAACAAATAAACAAAAGCACGCGGTACCCTAAACTGTTCTAACCAAACGCGTAATTCTTATAGCTAACAATATATCTAGCTTAAATTCCTAATGTTTCAAGTAAACAACAAGGTACTAAAACAAACCTAAACAACCTAACAACTTAGAGGTCACCGAACGCAGTACATACCTACCTAACTATTCAGCGCTAAACAGGTGAGCCGCGGACAAAATCCACTCTCTGGCTACTAATACTGTATAATCCGTGTACGAATTTTCCATTTATTTTTGATATTTACTAATCAAACACTGAGAAATTAAGTAAACATAATCTCAAGCCGAATATATGTTTATGGTTTTCCAAAATCCTAAAAATGTTTTTACTTACACAAAATTTTAATTGTGACCACTTGCATGAAAAACTAAAATTCTCTATAACTATTTACGTATACAATTTATTAGAAAACTGGCACACTGCAGACCTAGATATCTATTTCTAGAACATATGTTTAAAATTTCGTAATGTTTGATTAATAAGTGTCAAAAATAAGAGGAAAATTCTTTTGTATGAAGCTCACTGCGAGGCGCTACGAATCGTATTCCCTTAAATTTTATCACTCACCTTACCGCCCGTCTGTTCGGGGGCGTCGCGACGGAACTATGATCCTAGCCGTCAGTCTGTGCTTATGTTATCTACGAGTGGGGCCTACAATAAGGGAAGGAAACTTACTTTAGAACTTTGGAAACTGCTGCAAAATAGACAAGACCGGTTCAAACTATGAGTGCGTCACCGTGGCGGTTCCTTGTACTCAAGGTGCTCCGCGTCGCTACATCCAAGGATGTCCACACTGCTTCGGGTGGTAAACTCACACTTGAAGTTTATCGATTTGCACTATACTTCACCGAACTCGTGTCGATACCACGACGGTGGTATTTCCGATCGAACGCGAGAATATAGGAGTTCACGGACATGTGTGAAGTCGTTCGCGACTATTCCAGAACTAATTTGCACGCATTCTTTGAATATTAACCTGTCTAGATGGACTGGATGTCTAGTGTTGACGTCGAGCTGTCCCATTAATCGCGGTCCATTTTGAAATATATGTTTGCATGTACAGTGTAGAGTGTTATCAATGTGGGTGTAAGTCGGCTTACCAGCTTTAAAACTTGGACCCCAAAAGTGGGGAAAACGTTCATCATTAAGTTTTTATACCTATTTCAACGTCATTATTATTAAACCAATTTTAGGGTTAACATTGTTTAATTCTTATATTGTTTATTTCTATATTGTACTAACTAGTTACTTTTATATTTACTTTTATCATAATATTATTTTACAATTACTTTTAGAACACTTTGTATTATTTATAGAACATGTCTTAATCCGGTTTTCTGCTAAAAGTGGCTGCCTTTAGCCAATAGCAGAATTAAACCTTGCAGACATGTTCTACAAATAATAGGTAACGTTGTTAAAATAGTTAGTGACTATGTAGTTAGTATTTTTCACTTATTCGATTTACGCTTTCTCCGAAAAAAAATGAACTATACTACTATGAGAATAGTGGCGCTAGTGTGGCAGTATATGGGGCCTTAAAGGATACCAACAACAAAGATTTTATTCGTTATGTAAGATTTCGTAGGTTTGGCGACAAACATCACTTCAGTAGTTATTCAGGTAAAATTGTGAACAATCAGGTTTATAAGAAAATAATTATTTTCATGACTATTACAGGAAAAATTAAGAAAGGCATGACAGTTTTTGATGTCAAGAACGAATCTAGACACGCGGTAGCGTGTCAAGCCAAGTTCAAGTAACAGAACTGGCGAGCAGCACCGTGTGTAATATTACGTGCACCATTTGGAGCCACTTTTGACCCTATCATAACTCAAAAACTATTTCACATAAACGTGTCAAATTGTGAGATACATATGTGCTCCAAATTTCATAAGCACATCTCAATCGGTTATTTAGATATTAACGTTCAAAAATCGTCATTTTTATCACTGACTGACCTATAGATCAAAACTCTAACCCAGTTCCAGATGACCTAAAAAGTTCAAATTTGGCATGCAGATAGGTAATTAGGTGAATATAAAGGAATAAATCAGAAACTGGTAAATTTTTAACCGACTTCAAAGAAAAGCAGGAGGTTCTCAATTCGACTGTATATATTTTTTTATGGATGTTCAGCCGTAACTTTTTTGTTTATGAACCGATTAACGTAATTTTTTTTATTCGACAGGATATACTTGCGATTTGGTCCCATAAAAAAATTTATCCAAATCGATTCAGTAGTTTAGTTTTTATTGAACATTTGCGTTGAAAGTCATCCATGTAAGAAATGTATTATGATTAAACAACACTTTTTTCCGTGGATCATATTTGAGTAATTCATCACGAAAAAGTAAAAAATAAAATCTTTTTAACAAAAAAAAAACAACCGGCTTCAAAAAGATGCACTAAAAAGGTAAAAATAATTACTTATTTACAAAAATCTGATCTGAATTAAAGTTTGAAGTTACCTTTTTAGTGCATCTTTTTGAAGCCGGTTGTTTTTTTTTGTTAAAATGTTTTTTATCATCTATACTAATATATAAAGCTGAAGAGTTTGTTTGTTTGAACGCGCTAATCTCAGGAACTACTGGTCGGATTTAAAAAATTCTTTCAGTGTTGGATATCCCATTTATCGAGGAAGGCTATAGGCTATATATCATCACGCTAACACAAATAGGAGCAAAGCACTAATGAAAAATGTTTCAAAATCGGGGTTTTTTTATCCTTTTGAGAGCTTAAATGGTTAGAATTCCGCAAAAATCATGTATGACAGAATTGTTCCCCTATAAAAGTTCTAAAAAAAAGTCCGCGACAGTATATGTCTATATTTTAAGGTTGGCTCACTATAACCTTTTTTATGCTAACCATATTTGTTCTAAAATAATGCATTATTTGTGAAAGTGGTTTTATAAACATGATATTAATCTTTATCTAAATAAATACGTTATTCATCACAAGCATTTAATTTAAAACAAAATTGCCCTATTGATCATTCGATTTCAATGAATATCTTAGGAGATATCGCAGTTTTAAAATAACGTGGCAGCAAAATAATTATCAAGTATTGCGCATTTATGATGTGCTAGGCCGGCGGGCAGTCATGAGGGGAAAGGGCGGTACATATTATTTAGAAATATTTTACCTTCTGTGTTTTTTTTTATAATTGAGGAGTTGCCGTAAGAATACTATGCCGATAACCAAATTTAGGGCGGGCGAAGCCGCTGGCAAAAGCTAGTTTTATTATAATTTTTCACTTAATTGATTCTATTAGGAACACTTAACTTATAAAAACTGTAATGTAATAATCAGCAATCAAAACTTATGACAGCCGGTCTTTATATGGATTTTAAGATTTTCACATGAATATATAACGGGTTGAATACCACCCTTAATTTGTTTTTTATCCAAATTTTTCCGTTTTAGTACTTATAACTAAGAGTATAGTCGACTTTCGTATTTATTACGTTATTAACTGGGATTTAGTATAAATTATTGTTTCAATGTTTTAATATTTAGCTAACATCAATTGTGTAAGATCATTATTAATTATAATTTTTTTTTTTTTTTTTTTATACCACTAAGGTGGCAAACAAGCTTACGGCCAGCCTGATGGTAAGCGGTCACCGTAGCCTATGGACGCTTGCAACACCAGAGGTATCACTTGCGCGTTGCCGACTCTTCAGAAATCTAATAACTTCTTTCTTGAAGAACTCCATACTGTAGTCCTTGCAGAAAACCTTGGCAGGGAGCTCATTCCACAACTTAAGCGTTCGCGGGAGGAAGTTTCTCTGAAACCGCACTGTACGCGACCATTTAGGTTCTAAAGTGTGAGAATGAATTCCCTGCCGATGGCGAGCGGTGCGATGGTAGAAAGTAGCCGTGGGCATCATTTCGAACAATTCCTCAGAACACAACCCATTGTACAAGCGGTAGAACACACACAGTGAGGCAAAGTCTCTCCTCAGACTTAAGGGCTCGATACCGCAAGTGAGTTTGGAATCGTCGACAATTCTCACAGCCCGTCGTTGAACCGAGTCAAAAGGGCCAAGCTGGTATCCGGGTGCACCTGCCCAGAGATGGCAGCAGTACTCCATATGGGGCCGAACCTGCGACTTGTAAAGTAACAACCTTTGCCCCGACGTGAAGTACTGCTTCGCTCTGTTGAGTACACCAAGTTTTTTGGACGCCAGCTTCACCTTATCTTGTAAATGATCTCGGAACTGAACATCGCTGGAGATGTCGACACCAAGGATCCCAATGCTCTTGGAGATGGAGAGGGGAGTGTTCTGGAATTGTGGGACTACAGTGAATGGAGTTTTCTTAACGGTGAACGCGCACACTTGTGTCTTTGTAGTGTTGAATCGGTCCAAGTTTACCCGTCCCCAATCAGAGACTTGGGACAGTGTGGTCTCGATTTGAGACACAAGTTCTCCGCGGTTTTCCTCCACAACGGAACGAGGGATGTTTGCACGACCCGTGTAAAAAGCGTCTCCAGTACTGTCATCTGCATAGCAATGTATGTTGTTGATGTCCAACATGTCATTGATATGCAGTAGAAACAGCGTAGGAGAGAGCACAGAGCCTTGCGGGACACCAGCATTAATGTCCATGCTATCAGAGCAACTACCGTCAACTACGGTTCGTATGCGTCTGCCGGACAAAAAGCTAGCCACCCATTTGCACAAACCCTCGGGCACTCCGTAAGATGGCAACTTCGATAGAAGACCGCGGTGCCAGACCCGATCGAACGCCTTCGCTATGTCCAGGCTACATGCCAATGCCTCCCCCTGACTCTCAATGGCTAGTGCCCATCGGTGTGTGAGATACACTAGAAGGTCACCAGTCGAGCGACCGTGGCGAAAGCCATATTGACGGTCACTGACCAGATCGTGTACTTCTAGGTATCTTAGAAGCTGTGTGTTGATCACACGCTCCATCACCTTAGAGAGGAGAGAGGTAATAGCGATAGGCCTGTAATTCGATGGATCTGATCTATCGCCCTTTTTGGGCACCGGGTGCACATTCGCAGTCTTCCATGAAGACGGAAATTGCCTATTGTGGTAGGAAAGCGCGAAGAGGCGCGTGAGTACAGGACATAACTCAGGAGCACACTGCTTAAGCACCACTGCTGGTATACCGTCTGGCCCACTCGACTTATGAACGTCTAGAGAGAGCAACGCCCGCCTGACCTCCCGCTGCGTTATGGAGATTTCCGGCATGGTCTTACCGCACCACGGTATAGTAGGTGGTACAGCGCCTTCATCGTTCATATTCGAGTTCGAGGCAAAGAGACTGCCCAGTAGATCGGCTTTCTCTTTAGCACTATGGGCCAAGTCACCATCGGTCTTTCGCAGTGGTGGTAACGACGACTGGCAGAAGTTCCCTTCGGCAGCTTTGGCAAGCGACCAGAAAGCACGACTCCCAGAAGCATAGCTCGCAAGTCGCCCACCTATTTTGCCGATGAATTGGAATTTTGCTCTGGCAGTTGCTTTCTTACTGGACCTCGAGGCAGCATTTAATTTGCGTTTTAATAATTAAATAATAAATAATAGGCATTTCGGTACACAGAGCCCAGTGCGACGTCGTCGGAGCAACCGGGTGGGAGCGGTGCGATAAAACCTCGACGCGAACTTGTCCAAACGAGTGGCAGCCCTTGTTGCCGGTTGACTCTCGATATCTGACCTATAAGGTTGCGATTTATGCTACGAAATTCATAGGTTTGCTTAAAAAATACTTATATATTTGTGGTTATATTATTATTACAATTTTTTTAGTAAGTACGTATGGTATAGGCAGTAGTTAAAATCAAAAATAATAATAATTTTAGTATACCTAGTTATAATATAATAGTTATATGTAGGTATGTATACTTAACTCTGTATGAGTTTGAGAATGAGAGCTTATTGGTAACAAATTGCTTTTCTTGAGAATTCCATAGATAAAAGGTAATTTGTTACGTAATTGTCTTAAATAATTATCTTTTTATTACGTATATTGTACAAAGTCGTACAATAGAATTACGAGTGGGTAACATACTTACCTTACACCGAATTATTCCAATGCCTCCCGATGGAAGCTGCCTATTCTATTCGATTGCATATTCTTTGTTTAAGTATAAGTATATACAACAAACAAATAGGTTACGTGAGACTATAGTAGAGTATGTATGTCGTAACTGGGATGATTTAAGTATGTACACTAGCGCTCCAAACAGGGATCCTTACTGCTCTGAAGAAGAGTATCGAGCAAGCATGCTTTGTTCGACAGCTTATGGAGCTGCTTCTGAATTAAAGGCTACAGTAAATTTGCATAATATTAAGATCGAAGTGTATCATTAGGATGGTGTTCTACTAAGTTTATTCGGCGAAGAAAGATATCCTACAAAGCGCAAAGATATAAGAAAATATAGAAAAATAGACATTGCCAGCAGCTCCGCCCGCCCTAAATTCGGTTATCGGCGTGGAACTCCTTAATTAAATCCAATTAATTAATTAATTAGTTATAGTAAAGAATTGCTATAGCATGCTATAGGTGCAGCAATAGTTCGTTTAACTCTGTTATAGTTCTTCCCGCAGGAACTTTTGAATTTTTAGTATAAAAAGTAGCCTTTATGCTATTCCAGGACCTAACCTATACATGTATGCGAAGTTTTATCCCGATCCGTCCAGTGGTTGAAGCGTGATTGAGTAACAAACATCCAACCGGACATAAAAACTTTCAAATTTATAATATTAGTAGGGTAACACAAAAAAGACAATTATACCCCGTAAACGTAGGAAAACATAGTAGTTTAACAAAAACCATTTGGTATTAATTTTATTAGAAATAAGTACCTACTAATAATTTATGTATAAAAAGTAATGAAATCCCATCAAATTCAAATTTAAAATTCAATATAATTTATTCAGTTTAGGCTACAATAATTGAGCACTTATGAATGACACTACGCCATCGGTTCGTAAGTCTATAGGGCGGGACATAAAAAACATAAAATATAAAGCACAAGCACAACATAAAAAAGTATCTAATTGCAATATATAAAAAAAGAGAGTTTATGTATTCATCACTAAGAAATAATAAATGTCTTACAGTATTGTTAAACAAAAAAAAAAGGAAGACTAAATACTAAGAATACAAAGAAGTTTGCAAGAGCAGACCAGCCTTCCCAGCGGCACTCGTTCACAAGTAAGACACATGAATCAGCCATCGCTTCGCTCAACCATTTCTTAGGTAACGTAACGACCCGACAGACACGCCACCACCGCAGAGACACTTTGAGAGAGCATGAAACATTCAAGCAACTCCAATAAAACTTAGATTGTACTAGTTACAATGTGTGTAGTAAAGGAACAAAATATAAGAGAAGGTTGGAAGGTTCGTAATGCTTTACTACCGAGAAGAACCGGCAATAAACTCAGCAGTTAATCTTTTATACATCATATAAAAATACAATGAACAAGACGGGACATGTTTGGCCTTGTTATTTATTTATCCGATGTGTTGTTCTTACACTACACACCAGCTACACACTACATTAAGTCCCACTAGATTTTTTTTCCATATTACTAATTTGTTTTTTTTTTTTTAATATTATAAATGGGCTCGCACGGTCTTAGCAGACCATTTATGCATTTTCCAGAGTCAAAGTCAATTATATTTTATCGTATCGTGGCGCGGGCGTTACCGCGCGTCCTCGTTTTCAAGTCCCAAGATTGGGCGGCAGATTTGGTGTGGATCCTCAGACATTGCGCGTCATGTCCTGCTTATTTCTTCATAATTCACTATTCATGAGCCTTCGCTGCACAATTCTTAACACGCTTTCGTAAAACATTGCTAAAATATATACATCGAAAGTCACTAAATGAATTAAGAAAAATTAAACAGAAAAAAACACCACTCCTTCTTAAGATTCGCGCCAAAACTCTTACTAATTTGTTTACCTTATTTTTTCTTTGACAACTGTCATTTCATTTTTACTTGAATTTTATTTTAATCTTGTAAAAGTACAAGAACTAATAAGTTTTTTTATACTTCCATTAACTTTCAATGGGTTGACTTGCTACATAGACATTAGCTTTATTTTTCGGGGGTCTATTCTAATTTTTTTAAGTCTCTAATCTTTTACTCAAAATTAAATCAATTAATATCTTTTGTAATAACTTCTCTTCCATTCCATACATCTCCATACAATCTTTCTCTTTTCCTAGTATGGAACTATACAGTTTACTCTTACAACGCCATCTGTTGGCGAACTATATTTAACCTATTTCCTTTATCCTTACAACGCCATTTATTGGTAAACTATATCAGATTCCCTGGTATGACATTTCGTGTAAATATTTCATAAAATTTTAAATATGTACAAATTTGTAGGGGGAGGGGGGGGCACATTGATGCACGGGGCACATTTATACAGTACCTATATTTAAAAACAGAAAAACACTACGCAGTCTGGCACGTCGCTAGAACGCTCAAGTACATGCGCAAGAATGACAGTTGTGACGCCGGTCGCCACTAGTTCGTCATTGGCCTTCAGCGGTCACAAACGTGGTTATGCTGCTGCCAACTAAAATTTCAGCCGATTTGTGATCGTGTCTCAGCACCGTCTTATTAGTTTTTTTTTTGTTTTATGTTGCCAAAGGCAAGTAAATATATTTAAAAGTGTTTTTAAATATTTTTTTGAGTACAATATTAATAAATAATTTTAAAAATTAGTTGTTTGTGGAAAAAGTCCATTGGGGCACTTTGATTCAGTAAGGTGCGGGGTACAATGATACGTATTATTGATAGGAGGTTTTATTACGTTATAATATATTTGCATTAACCATGTCCAAGTTTAATGTCTGATTACTGAGTAGTTAGGTATATAACTAATTTGATAATTAAGATAGTAATAAAGTCTAGTTAGATGATGACAATATTGTTTTCTTGTTTATTTTCTTTAAGAAACGTAAGAGACTGATTGTACGTAATGTTTACACGCTTATTAAAGTATTTTATGATCTCAATTAATAATATGGTTTATTTGTTAATTTTAAGTAACTAAACAATTTAGGTTATGGTATATATATTGCAGTTTTCATGGATTTTAAATAAGCATCCAATTGCCCCACCCTTATGTATCAAAGTACCCCTCTGGTGGGGTACATTGATGCAAAAACGTTTTTATATTAAAATCAGTATATCTCCATACCTAATTACTTTTAGCGGCTATTTCGTAACCAAAATGTAAACTGACATATTGGCCAATGCACACGTCAAAATAAATATTCAAATATGATGCTTTTTGTCCATTAAAAAAGAGGTTGAATTTTTGTGCATCAATGTGCCCCCCCTCCCCCTACATTATTCTTTGCTTGACACAACTCTAGTCGCGTGTCTTGAGTTTTACGTTCAGGGGCCTTAAAAGGAGCTGCTACACAGCTACCTTCTGCCTTACTTATACACCCTTTCCAGAGTTATAGTGAGATTTTAGGATCTGATTGTCAGATGCCTGTCTTCTATTTAGGTATTACTACCTACTTAATGAGCGGTCTGACAACTCGAGAAAAATAAACCATATGTCATGTACATTATTTTTCTTTTTCATTACTACAGCGGACGGTAACTGTATAAAAATGCCATTTACCATAGAATTATAAGAAAAAATGATATTTTATGTTGTTATCAATACATTTCTCGACTGACCATTGAACTTGGCACCCATTTAGATCTCACTTATTTTGTCGTTGAAGTCAAACTCCAAGGCATATATTATAATATTGAATATTGGCTCCCATTTCACATTTATGTTTTTGATAGGATTTAGATTATTCTGGCTTGATCAAGCCATAGGGCAACACGGCCCCCATTAAAATCGGATGTTTTAATATGCGCGACTGTGAAGTTATCTTTTAATACTGTCAAATTAATCGGTATTTTGCTGTAATAAGTCTAAATTACAAAAATATTGCATTACCTTTATTATATTTATATTGCTGTTGTCCCAGAAATGAAAGCTTGATCGATTTGTCATCCCCAAAAACCCCTTTATCGTAAATATCATCAAAATGCCGTAACGAGAACGCAATTACAAATTTATAATAATTGCTCTCAACAGTGCCACTCTTTTGTGGCAAGGATTGTGACACTCTTCTTCGTTTCATAAATATCGTATAAATTTCGTATAATTTTTGACAGTTTATGAAACACTAGCTTTTGCCAGCGGCTTCGCCCGCCCTAAATTTGGTTTTCGGCATAGGATTCTTACGGCAACTCCTCAATTATAAAAAAAACACAGAAGGTAAAATATTTTTAAATAATACGTACCGGACTTCCTTCTTATGACTGCCCGCCGGCCTTGCACATCATAAATGCGCGCGCAATATTTGATAATTATTTTGTTGCCACGTTATTTTAAAACTGCGATATCTCCTAAGATATTCATTGAAATCGAATGATGAACAGGAAAATTTAGTTTTAAATTAAATGCTTGTGATGAATAACGTATTTATTTGGATAAAAATTAATATCATGTTTTTAAAAACACCTTCACAAATATTGCATTATTTTAGAACAAATATGGTTAGCATAAAAAATGTTATAGTGAGCCAACCTTAAAATATAGACATATGCTGTCGCGGATTTTTTTTTAAGAACTTTTATAGGGGAACAATTCTGTCATACATGATTTTTGCGAAACTTTAACCGTTTACGAAGCGCACGCAGCGGAAGCTCTCAAAACGATAAAAAAACACTGATTTTGAAACATTTTTCATTAGTGCTCTGCTCCTATTTGTGTTAGCGTGATGATATATAGCCTATAGCCTTTCTCGATAAATGGGCTATCCAACACTGCAAGAATTTTTTAAATCCGACCAGTGGTTCCTGAGATTAGCGCAATCAAACAAACAAACTCTTCAGCTTTATATATTAGTATAGATATGTAGCCTATCTTTATAAAAAAACTCCCTGGAACTTTATTGCATTATTGTACTCAAAATGTCAAGCAACGAAGTTTCAGGGAGTTTTTTTTTTACTTTACATATATTTCATGAACTGTCAAAAGTCATATGTAAATGCATAGGCATATTCGATTTTTGTTTAAAAACATTAGACTTTTGAATTTTCTAGGGTAAAGGTGAAAATAAAGATACCGGAATTTAAAAAAAAGTGAATTCAACCACTTCATTCTACTATTATCTTCTTCCTCGACTTCAAAATCAGGTTGGCCAGAGAAACCTTCCAGGTCGTCCTCTATTTTAACATCTCTGACACGCCTTATGTAAAAATCATCTTTAGGGATTAGAAATCGTCATAGATGTTAGAACATACTCTTTAGATCCTTTAAATTAGCCTCTGGAACAGGCTTTTCATTTAGCCAAAGAGGTTCCATCATCTGTTTTGTTTATAGGGACAGTTTACTTACCACGCACATTTTTTTTATTAACTTCCTTGTATTCTTCACTTAGGTCTGAGGATCTTTTTTATGAATTTAAATAATTAAAATTCGCAGTTTCTCACGGTAACATATGACATAGGTATTTTTATCAAATTGCATTTAAGTGCTATTACAGGAGTTGGTATCTTTGTGAACGTATTGTTTTGCTAAGGTAAAAACATCATAACACTTTGATCTTTACATAGTTGGCAGAAGGTGCACTTAAAAGTCGTTCTGCATACTTATCTCAATTTTGACAGATTTGTCAGTTGGAACTAGTTACTGCATAAGTACGTCCAGTTTATTATAGTTCTAGTCTCTTAATATTGTGCGTACAGTACTATTGAACCTTTTTCACGCGAGTTCAACTCGCATTTGTCCAGCTTGAACAAATTCGAAGACTTCATTTTAGGGTAGTATAAAAATTTGTTAGTAATTTGCTTATTCTCGTATGTTAGTAAATACATTATTGTATTTATCTAAATATCTATATATGCTATGAATATATATATTGCCATGTAGCTATCTGTGTCCTACGGAAACACTAGGGATTGCAGATCTTTATGTAGTTTAACCCAGTGCTTCAGCAGGACGCAGTCCGGTTTATCAGTAAGAATTTTTATCATGGTGTTGGTGCTGCCCCGCACCCGGAACCTCAGAGAGGCGAATCTTTTTTTTTGATGGCATAAAAGCTATCAGTTTGCGTCGCGGCGAACATCTCCGATGCACTGCAGGCAGAGGCCTCCCTAACAACACCTGGAACCCGTTGTTATATTGTTGAGCAGTGTAGGTATTTTGTGTGTACTTGACCGACAGCGCAAAGGCTGCAAAGTAAAAGGACCAAGAGTGAGAAAGCTTTAAATAAAGTTACTTTTACCTAAGAGGTATCAAAAACATGCAAAACTGCAAGACAGCATGTTGCATTTAATGGACATGCTCTCCGCTTTCTTTTTATGTCTAAATTTTCTAAGGTCTTCTGTAACCCAGATATTTAAATTTGGTCATCCTGGGAAGTGGAACTTTACAAAGTGATACCGGTGGCCGCTCTTTGTAACCCTTTCACGCTTGACTAAATTGTGTGCCCTATAACACTCGGGTGATGAAAACCTTTCATTCATCGAAATCGGTCCAGCCGTTTAGGCTAGGACACAGATTATATAATACTAGGCTAGGCACAATGGACGTCCATACCCACATACATACATACATGTGCAAAAAACATTACCCTCCTTCTGGCTCACTCGATTACATTACTGTGGTGGCGTCGTTATGAAAATGTAATAAATAAAACAATTATAAATACTCACATTCAAGTATATTAAGGTATAAGTAAATAACTTTTAAGTATTTTGGTAATCAGGTTTTAAACTAAAACAAAATCTAACTTTATAAAAAAAAACATAATTTATGGGGGTTTTACCCTTCGCCTAACTACAATGTCTAACTGGTTGAACCTAACAATGTTTTTTTCCCGTGGATTACCTAATTAGTGTAGTTATA
The DNA here is from genome assembly GCA_946406115.1 of Apoda limacodes. Classification (NCBI taxonomy): domain Eukaryota; kingdom Metazoa; phylum Arthropoda; class Insecta; order Lepidoptera; family Limacodidae; genus Apoda; species Apoda limacodes. The sequence goes on from OX291540.1 coordinate 50,699,701, forward strand.
CATTAGAAAACTTATAATTTCCCTTTGTACAACTACACACTTCCGGTTTGTTAGACAAAAACATATCAATATTAGATTAACTTAAATTATAAAAATTAATACCTGCCTGACCATTTTTTTAATTTTTGTCTAGAAACAATTCAGTTCGTCCAAGGGGAAAATAATTACCTTTCGTACAACCATGGTGGACGTTTTAGTCGGACCAAGATGACAACTTCCAGTATATGTATGTATGTATATTTTACATGACCTTAAACTGTGTAACTTATAATTAAATGAAAAATCGGCCATACAAACATTCTTACAGTGATCTATTTTTATTCGTGAATATACTCTTTAATCGCTTACAAAAACTTACATTATCGTTTTTATGCATAATTTTCAAACATACCAAAAAAACGCTGAAGAGTTATTTAGACGTCGAGTCAAAATCTTACTATATACGAGTCACTATACAGTAATAATTTCTTTAAAAGCGCATATACATTTGCTTTAGGGGCGTTCAGATGAAGTCGACAATTTTGATCCGTATAGAGCTCTTTCTTAGCCGTTTTTTTTTTTAAGCGATGATTTAACAGATATATTAAAACAAATACAGTGATTTGCTAGTTAAAGAACGTGAAAAGCCATGTTATTTTTTTCCAGTCGGAAACTTGCAATAGGACAGTGGAATCGATTTTAAAAACGAGCAGAAAACTGCACATTCTAGTAGGGTGCAGCCTTAAAGGGCTACCTCGGAGAGCGGCTTTATTTTGCTGCGCGATCCTTTATGATCTATAAAGATATCACCGCAGTGGTGTTATTTTGGTGTTATTTGGTTTACAGATTCTCCGTATAGTTTAATTAGTTTCGCGCTTATTGCCCAAACATCGAAACATATAAGTGCTTATTGTAGTTGTTTTCTCTTCCTTTTATGCGTGAGAGCGTTCGGGACGGAGTAGTCCCGCTAGGAAATTAGGTCATGGTTTACGAACAGGTATTCAAGCACGCTAACATAAGGTTTAACATCGCGTATTGAGTTACTTTTACTTAGCGTGACTTGGTTTTTGACTGGTTTTTTTCATGTTCTTATTTTAATGAAAAAAAAAACTAGTAAAATAATATAAAATAATGTAATAATCTTTTATCTAGAGCAGACCGTTTGAAATCAGAAGAGAAATAGAGAAATATTACAGCCTTTCGTGTAAAAATATTACACAGAAGTATCTCGACGCCTAAAATAACTATTCTCATTAACCTAGTATTATTATAAGATTTGAGCAATATTATACACAATTCTATACTCAAAAACAAAAATATTTATTAACTTAAATGCAATTTTTTTTAACTAAGAAATTTTTTGTACCTTAAACTTATGTAGGTATCGAAAAAATCTGTAAACATTTTTTCAATATGATGTTCAAATCACAGCATAAAAAATAACATAACAGACAGACGAATCTTGGAACACCATTTTTAATACCTACAGACCTTTTATTATTAGCTTATAAATACTGTAATGTTTAATAAACTAAGTAAGAATGTAAAAATCAGCTTAAATAAATAATTCATAACAGGTTTTAGCATACTTTATCAAAATAGAGAATACAATCTTTCGAAGAATTTTTTGACGTGACAACGTCTTATAAATTGGTTTGCCGGGTGACACTTCAAGAAACTGCGTTACGCTCCGCTCACGTTATGCGCTCACAATGAGAGCGAGTGAGAGGCACGCGGCATGGTTAGCCCGCCTAAGAGCGAGAGAGACAGACATAAAAAGTGAAAGGCACAAGTTGTCACGATTCCGGACGGTTGTCCGACACTAATTTTTTTTTTATAAGTTAAGTGTGTATTTGTGACGCATTTATTATTAAATTATGATGCCTTGATAATATACTTTCCCGAGGAAAATTTAAGCCGACATTAACATTTCATTAAATTTATTATTGCCAAGTTTAAATTGGAAGTTTAAGGTGTTTTTGAAGAAATTTTGAAGAGTTAGTGTAGTGTAAGTGACAAAAAAAGGAAGAAAACTTAAATTGGCGTAAATTATTATATAAATCTTAAAACTTTACTTATTTATAGTCTTTTCTAAGTTAAGCCAAAATACTTAGAGCTTGTCCCGTATAAGTAAATCATCTTACATACTGGTACTGGCGACTCTTCATTATATACAGTTAGGGTGTCGAATGTGACAACATGTTGTCTATTGTCTGTTATGTTATAAAACCGAAAGAAAACTATTGTCAAAAACGTGTACACAGTTCAACAACCATTTCTAAGTGTTTGGACGCTAGTGTCGTTGTAAGTTTACACTATTTCCATATGGCGACATTAGTTTTGATTTTCGACCACCGGGTGAAAAAAGTTTGTACATAGATATTACATCACGTCAACTAGTGACATAATATTATACTTCAACTATTAGGTATAAGGTTCATCCCGGTACGTCACAATAGGAGGGGAAGAGTCCCCTTCCCCACCGCACCGTCTCACTACAATTTTGTCACCTGTTTTTTGCAAAGATGACTTCATTATATTACTGTGATCTTCTTCTAAGTACTTTGGCTAAGTACAAGTTCACTTTCGTAATCGATTAGTTAACATGAACTTAAGTAATCTTACGCCCGCGGATAGCGCTGTTCAATGTTTTCATACTAAACGTGACTGTTTCAATACACAATAGACTAAAAATTTACGTTATTTAAGCATAGATTAACCTTAAACATTTGTTAGGTGAAGACCGTTTACATACGAATTATAAATAGTTAATCTGGGATAATCACAGGTTAATAATAAAAGGTAAATATTACAAACTAATAATGATTAACCTAAGGTGTTCACAATATAACGTTGGTAACAAATTATTAACCTTGGATAATCAATCACAAATGAACGACGGTTGACCTTGATCGGAATAATAAGTCGGTTGATTTATTAGATATCTTTTTGCTAACATTTTTGTTTCTATCGAATTTAACCTACAACAATATTTTTCTAATTAATCCGTACGTAATTATGAATTTGATTTTTTTTACAAAAAATATCAGAAAAATTCAAATTAGCAGAACTGTGAGTTAGACTTTGACGTCATAGACTGCGACAACCAACACATTACCAGGTGCATTACTTATATTATGTAGTATTCTTAATGCTATCATTAAAAAATACGAAGGATTATATAAAACCTAAAAAATGTTTAAATATTAGGTCCTTACATATAAAATTGATGTTTCATAGAAATGGCCACTTTGATCTCAAAAAGCCAGCGTTCGGTTTAGAATTCCAAATTCAAATTTATTTAAATTTTAAGCTTGTCTATTTGTGTTTCTAATTTTGAAAACTTTGAACTAAGCAAACCAACAAACACGCGTCGACTGCTGCGTCACGTTACTCAACCGTCACAATTAGGAGGGGATTTTGAATCGTATCATTACTTGTGATGGAAGGATCTATTTTTCAAATCCAGGATAACCGGCTAAATTCTGATCCAAGTGAAAAATGACTCAAAAAAAGGTACTGGTTAGTGTCTGGTGAACCAGCGTTGGTGTCATCCACTATAGCTTCCTAAGATTTGGTCAGACGATTATGGCAGATCTGTATTGCCGACACTTTGCAACCATGATGGAAAAGCTAGCCGGTAAACAGCCCACATTGATCAACCGGTTTAGCGCACTGCTGCTTCAGGACAACGCTAGACCACACATGCACGGTGGTGAAACTAGAGGAGCTAGGATTAGAATGTCTCCATCACCCACCATACTCCCCGGACCTTACTCCAAACGATTACCACTTTTTTCGGAATTTGTATAATTTCTTGGATAATTGGAAAAAAATGCGTGAGCGAGAATCAACAAAATCTTTGAAGGTGTTTGAGACTACCTCTTCTGAATTGATTTTCAGATGAGGCAGTCCCAAACACCTTCAGATTTTGTTGATTCCCGCTCCCGCAATTTTTTCAGCAAAGGAATCAATGAACTCCCTATAAAATGGCAAAAGTGCATAGATCACAACGGTACTTTGATTCATTGAATAAAAAAAAAAGTTAAAAACAAATAGTTTTGCTTTTTCCATATAAAACACCAATTTCATATGTACGGACCAATACCTAGCTACAGAACTTCACGTCACAAAAAGCGCGCCACAATGCCGGCGTTCGAGGCACTCTGATCAGTTTTATATTTTAAATATTTATTTGTAAGTATAAAAAATATTGCTTTAGGCAATTTATTAAGAATATAACATAAATACAATAGTAAATGATAAATATTAATTTAGGTATTGGGCACGAGCTACTTTTGCATAAAAACATTTCAAATCGATATAAGCATCACCTTCCCTCCCTGTGTGGGCTGCCCTCGCTCCGCTCGAGAAAAAAACATAACCAAACCTAGCAGCAGTATTTCAGTATAGACATTTTTATTTTGAAAATTTTTATGTTCTAAAACTATTATTTTCCGCCGACTTTTTCATTTCATTTGTGTGTTAGGCGGTGCTTCTTTATCTTTTAAGACATTTCTTATACAAAAATAGCTCGTGCCCAATAAGTAAATATTAACCTCTAAAATATTATAAAATGTATGTTCTCTATTATTAACTTCGAACAATTACATATTAAAAATTAGTTAACATAGATAAACGATTCCCCCTGCCCAAACCTGACTTAGTACTTACAGCTTGTCAGGAACTAGTGATAGGTAGTCAATGCTTTTCCTTTTCGAAATCCCAACTATTTGCTTTGAACGTGTCTGCATATCTTTTGACACTTTCGCTGACACTTTTTTCTTTGTACCATCTTTTTCATTACTTTTTTTGCTTACCACTTTCGTATCGGCCTTTTTTGGTTTCACATGCTTCTTTTCTTCGATCTTTTTCGTTTTTTCTTTCTTATCTTTATGTTTTTTAGTTTTCTTTTTATCTTTATTAGTTACAGCAAGCTTGAAAGATCCAGACGCTCCAATACCTTTAATTTGTATAACAGATCCGCTTTCTACACTGCTTTTAATATATTTCTTTATTAAATAGTTACGTTTCTCCGTATCAACACTGTATTTTTCATGTAAAAACTTCTTGATAGCTTGCAATGACACTCCTTTTCGCGTATTAAGTTCTACGAGTGCATCTTGTATCATTGTTTTAGTTGTAATATTTCTTTTTTTCAATACATCTATTGAAGGTGGTTTTGGATTTAGTTTTACTGCTTTCTTTGGCGGAGTTTTCGCCTTAACATCTTTTTCTGGCGTAGTTTTTGCCTTTGCTGCTCTCATTGGCAGAGTTTGCGTCTTTACATTTTTCGTTGGCACAGTTTTCATGTCGACGTCTGAAATGTCTGCCATTGTGCTGTTTAATTATTTTTTTAGTAAAAAGATAAAAATCGTAAAGCGTGGCTGTACTGAAAAGAGACGCAAGTAATAACTTGATTGGTTTGATGTGTTCTATTAGGTATTGGGGAATAGAACAAATTTTTGTTGAGGGTATTTCGTTTTTACTATAGTACGATTATCCACAAAGAGCGCGTTCCTTTTAGGATTAAAAGTTTCCAAGATTAATACTTTTCACACTTTTGATACACCGACAACTATCCAGGTTTGAAAAATTTTTGGTTGCATAACTGGCAAAAGGAACGGTTGACGTTCACACACTACGATAAAACACACACACACACACTACCATAAACAAGAATATGTATAGGCAGTTTGACTGATTAACACAAAAACCTCACCACCAGACATGGGTCTAAGGTTTCATTTTTCGTTGGCAAAATTGTCAAAAATAACAAAAATATCGTTAACGAACGCATGACAGTTTGTCACAGATGATACTAAAATTTTGATATTTTTGATACCAATGCTAAACGAACGGATGACAGGTGACAAATAGTGCATTGTTCACCAAGGGTGAAAGTGACTGATTACCGACGAGGGTGTCATAGTTTAAAAACACATGAGGTGGGAATCGCCTTACATCCCGAGTAATACAAAGTGCTTTACACTACACCTACGAGGAAAATAAATAATTTTGTTCACGCTTTGCATTTGGCTAATGATACGCGCAAACCAATCTACCTTTAATATTCCGTATGAAAAAAAAAATGAAAGTGGCCAGTAATATTTTAAGAAGACTAAAAATTCTGTTGTTATAAATAGTAAGTTGGAGTTTTGGCGCGAATCTTAAGAAGGAGTGGTGTTTTTTTCAGTTTAATTTTTCTAAATTCATTTAGTGTGTTTCGATGTGTTTATTTTTGCAATGTTTTATGAAAGCGTGTTAAGAATTGTGCATCGAAAGCTGATGAATAGTGAATTATGAATAAATAAGCAGGACATGACGCGCAATTTCTGAAGGATCCACACCGAAACTCCCGCCCTATTACGCGGTACGGTCACACAGTGCAGGCGGTACGCGGTATGCAACACAAAGTACGTGCACGCGCGCGACACCTCAGAACTTCAGGTTGCAAGCGCTCAGCAGCAATATGATATTTTATCAACACTAAAATACTAATCAGGTTTTGTCTGTGCATTATGCGTTGGGTTGCCATAAATATTGGGAACTGATACAATACAGGGTCATATTTCTCGAGATTAGCAATGAGTCTCAAAAAACTATATTTTCGTGCCATTTAATGCAATTTTCATTAAATTGACGATTTGCGACAGTCTTATTGCTGCATACGCGTATTTTATCGTAAAACGAGATAAAATAGCAATACTGGACAATGTTCACAAATAGGGTGACAGTAGATATCGAGAGAATGAATTAAAGATGAATACATAAAAAGAGTGTTACTTTTATGAAAAAGGTTTGCATAAAAGTAACACTCTTTTTATGTGTAGCACCGTTTAAAAATACATATATTTAGAAAAACGTATAGGTACTACAAAAAAATAAATAGGCTTAAAAATACTGATTGCTAGAATGATTATTAATAAATAATAATCTTTGAATTATTATAAACACAATTAACATAACATAGATTTTTTTTGTATTAAGTTTATCGTGTTATGCATGCTCGACGAGACACACGCTACATAGGTATGCCTGCGTCAGCCGGCATGCGGCAGCGCCAGCACGTTACGCCTGCTCAGCAGCTATATGATATTTTGTATACACTAAAATGCTAACCAGGTTCCTTTATTAAGTAATGGTCAGAAATTGTATTTATTTTTGTATTAAGCACCTGCTTAATTGAATTTAATTAACAAAATTATGACTGGATTTGTGTATTTCTTAAAGATTCTGACTTTTATTAATAGAAAACAATATTGAACAAATCATACTACGCTACGCCATCTCTAGTTCTTAGGGTCTTAAGGGTCGGTTCTGGCAAGCGCACGTAGCGTAGTGAAAAAATCCTAGGTCTGTGAGCGCGCGAATTAAGTAAGCGATTACAAAGGCGCGATGTGCGTGATCGGCGCGATGTGAGGGTGGTACGAGCGACAAAATGCGAAAACTACATCCAAAATAATTTATGAGGTTTAAATACTATTTTATTTTTTTTGCATCTACAGTAAGCTGTGTTGGGGTTAGAGTATATTAATTTGTTTTCATCAATCAATTCGTTTTACTCCTACAATTAGTTCTTCATTAGTTCAACAATGTGATCGGGTTCCGTCTGAAATATCAATCAGGAGCCTTTCTTCATTTTGCAAAAAATAAAAACACTATTACACACAACACTATTACACTTGCTCATTCACTTGTATTCGCCTACCTATGAGCAACTAAATTTAAATACTAACTGCTGTATTGCAATGATAAACATTTCGCATTTAACCAAGAACAACCCTGAAACAAAAAAAAAAAAAATTTGACGACTCAGAATTGATAGATGAGCTGGTTTAAATCTTTCTGTCTAAATCACAGCGAAGAAGATAAACTTCTTAATGCAAATCAACTACTATGGTTGCGATTCTTGAGAACACCAAATGTCCTATTATATTCAAAATTACTGAAAATAGCACAGTTTTTTTTTTGCATCTTTGCCAATAATACGCATTGACTCAGAAGTGGATAAAAGAAAGGAATTCATTGAATTTTCAAAAGAGTCTCGTCACTACTTTAAATTAAATTAAATTTCAGAGACTATAAAGATTGCACCGAGTTTTATAACTTTTTATTTAATAAAAAAGAAGTTCTGAAGGCTGTTCAACTAGACCGATAAATATAACTAGATTGTTATTAGAATTATTAAGAAAAATGTTTCTTACCATTGCCACTCGAAAAAGGGCATTCATCGATAACAGTCAAAAAAACAAACTTTTACTCACTGAGTAGATAAAAAGATTTTGAATTTGGAACAAGCGCGAATTGTACGAACCTACTGGCTGGCTAAATAGAGCTATTCCATAGACCTTTACCTACAATTAAAAAAAACATACCCCGCCAATTCTAGTTAGTTTTTTTCTATTGAACCTAAATAATTGTTAAATTGTTTTAATTGTTATCGTGGTTGGTTTATGTCATTGTTCTCTTATCACCCGGTAATAATTACCGAATATATACCAAAATGTGATAAATAATAACATAGTAACTGAAAAGTAAGTAAAATTTAGTACTTCTAATTTTCTCGGAATCCAACTTAGTCCCTCGAATTAAATCTCTTATGTTGTATAATCTACTATTATTTTATTTACTTAAATTAGAAAAAAAGTGATATTCTTATTAAGTAAAAAGTGAGATATCAAATAGTGGTTTAAAAATACTGTTTTTGTTAAAATACTACTAAATTTTTTTAAAAGACTATAACAGCTACAAGTTTCTTTAGTTAAGACGTTGTTTTTTTGAATTTGATTAATTTAGTTAGCCTTGTTACATAATTTTTAAAGACGTTTTGTTTTATTACTTTAAGTATAACTAAAACATTTTAAAGTATTAATTGTATAAAAACGAAAGACTGATTTAATTTTGTTGAATAGTTCTATGAACTGTTTCACCAGCAAATTGTATTTTGTTTTATTGCAATATAAAGAAATAGAAATGTACGACTGATATTAAATAATTAAAGAAATAAAAAAAAACAGTTCCTTAGTTCCTCAGTTATAAATAATAAATAACTAACTGATTTGGGATTTAAGAATTAACAAAAAAATAAAAAATAAAACAACAATGAAAACTTTTATTTTATTTTACTAACTGGGTAATTGATATTAGGTTTATTTATTTTATTTATGTTAAGTGAAGGTTAAAGAATGAGCCAAAAAGGGAAAGATATAATTATTTAAAAAAAAAATTACTCTATTACTCAGAAACACCTCGCTATAACGAGTAAAACACCCTATATTATCCGAAAAAAGCCTTAAAATTCCATGTTTTTTTCAATCAAGTAGGGAGTAAAATGTATTTTTTTAACAGAGCTAGAAGTAAATAAAAAAATATTAATACCTATAGGGTCAAGGCTCCATAATCCGGGGTTATTTGCCCTTTCGGTCCTGGGTGGCAGGTTTTCGAGATGGCAGCCCTGGTTACGGAGTTCCTTTGGGTACTTCCGGCTTCATCATCAGACCCTAAATATTATGTAAAACAAAAGTGCTTGTGACGACGAATAGAGCTAGCTAACCTCGATGAGATTTCATTACAGAGTTTCTTTGCCTACCTTCTGGCTTCATCATCGACCCTGAATATCATGTAAGATCAAAGTGCTTGTTACGACGTATCCAATGAGCGCAAACTTGATAGGTTTGCGTTTTTTTCATTACAGTGTTCCTTTGTGTACCATGTACCTAAAACCGAAGTGCTTTTCACGACGAATCGACGAATTGCGTTGTTTCATTGCACAGTTCCTTTGGGGACCTTCCGGCTTCATCATCATAAATTTAATGCAAGAGCAGAGGGCTTACTACAAAAAAAAACGAAAACACTCCTCGTCGCATATACTATAGTTTGCCAAAATATAGGTAGGTACTTACTTACCTTTTTCGTTTTTAGGGTTCCGTAACTAAAGGGTAAAAAACGGGTCCCTATTACTACGACTCCGCTGTTCGTCCGTCCGTCCATCCGTCCGTCTGTCACCAGGCTGTATCTCATGAACCGTAATAGATAGACAGTTAAAATTTTCACGGAAAATGTATTTCTTTTGCCGCTATAACAAAAAATAATAAAAAACAGAATAAAATAAATATTTAAGGGGGTCCCATAAAACAAACGTGATTTTTTTGCTCGTTTTTGCTTGATATTGATAACAGCAACAGGTAGACGCTTGAAATATTCACAGAATGTTAAGTTATATATTCACTTTAAAAATAAATAATTAAATAATAATAAAACAAATATTCAAGGGGGGCTCCCATACAACAAACGTGATTTTTTTGCCGTTTCTATAGATAATGGTACGGAACCCTTTGTGCAAGAGTAAGATTCGCACTTGTTTAGACGAATGCACATGGCCCTTGTGTTAACGATATAACGATGGCCATATTGATATTTATCTGAAAAAAAATTAAATGTTACAAAACAGTTAGCATTTACCTATACTTTATGTGAACGATAACAAATTACATGGGTTGTGTATATACATACATACAAGTTTAGTACTTACCACGTTTCAATTTTATTTCTCCGCGCCGCATGCCCGCGCCGGTCCACCACTGTGCATTTACACACCGTCACTTGTTGCGTAATTGTTGGTGCAAAGCGACATACTCTCACCTTGTAAACCCGGGGGTATATGTCCAAGGACAGATATAGGAATCAGCCCTTACCGCAGCGGGGTTATATACAATAGTTCCGTCTCTTTCTATTTTTAGTTCCAGTGCCAGCAGAAATTGAAGAAGGGCGCTGTCGTCGCGTAGGAATGTAGCTCTTAAAATAACTATATCTAGTGCTAGGAGGATGTTGATAATAATCGATCCTTATTATATTTTTCATGCAATAATAAAATAACCTCGTCTCACCTATCCCTCTTTTTCCTGATTCTCCTTTCTGCTCTCAATTCAATAATATTGAAACCTTCCCGGCGGCAAAGGGAACAAAAACTCACCAAAGATTCAACCCAAGTAGCAATTGTGGATAAGTATTAAATCTAATATGTCTGTACTGAGACTGAAGTAAGATTTTTTTAGGAGAAAAGTAATTTTATTAAATCTTGTTTTTCTTCAAGTCCTAATAGCTTTTGACTACTGCTTCTTCAGTGAGTTGTGTATTATTAAACCTAGTTAAGTAAATCCAAAACCTTTTCCCCTAAAGTATATCTACAACGCATACCTCAAAATTCTTTTTTGACTTAAGTAAGATTATTTAAAGAAATTTGAAAATTATTTTATTAAATAAGGTATGATTGAATAACAAAAACTTTTCCAGTTCAACTTAAGCAAAAATTGATTATTTAACGTTTTCCAATAATCACAGGTCAAAAATAACACTAAGTACTGTTCATTTTCTTTTTCAAGTAAATTTAAGTGGTTGATTGCTTGGATAGGTAAGTTTTCATGCTAAATAGTATTAACAGGACGATTTTAATCAAAATTTGCCAAGCTGTCTACAAATAATGGATAAAGTTAAAAAAATTAAAAGAAGGTTTCTTCGGGCGTACAAAAATATTACGTCTAGCGATGCGTCTAGCAGTAAAAGTTCACGAGAAAGTGGTGTAAGTGGTAGTAATGCAATAAAAAGTAATGACCAAAATTTTCAAAGGCCATGTTCAAACCAGACAGATACACTACCGCAAGAAATATTAGATAGTTCAGGAAATGTTGAAATTGAGATCAGTGACTCCGATTTTGATTTGGCATCTGAATCGAAAGCTGAGGATTATGTTTATAACTTTAGAGCGGAATTAAGACAGTGGGCGATAATTAAAAATTATAAACAAATTAAAACCAAATCTCGTACCAAAAGATGTTAAAACACTTCTCAACACGGCAACATTATTACAGGTTAATAGTTGTGGGAATTTGATTTTGCGATTAGGAGAGCGTCATAGGGCTCCGTTTGGACCCTTCGTGTACGGAACCCTAAAAATATTCAATGGTGGTGTTAGTAGAGGGTTGGCCTTAAAGATAGATGTTTATGGATACTCTAAGGCGCTGTCCTAATACAACGCGCCTACGCGACCATTCGAAATTCGCGCGACTTTTGGTCGTACGACCGCAAAATCAAACTTACTAGGTGTGAAAACGTGTCCTAACTGCCATTACCGCGACCAAAATGTTTGATTTCCTTCGCGCAAACATTCGGTCTTCTTATTAAATTAATATTATATGATATTATGTTTTATTCTGCGAAATGATATGTGAAGAAAAAATTATAATTAAGAGGTATGCTCGGTCAACTCTCTTGTATAAGCGTAAAGATGACTACAAAAATCGTCTTAAGAGTGACAAAGAGTGAAATATTGTTGCAAAAGATCTAAATAAAACGAGTTTCTTTATTGCCAATGTTTAATACCTTTATTAGCTTTGAATCAGATTTTCACATAAAGTCAATTCCAACACTATTTTTTTAAATTAAAAAAATTACATCTAAAAAATGATTTTATCTCAAAATTCCTAAAGTGATTGATAATCATTAAATGGTCGTGGCCCAGTTACATTCTTTTATCGGAAACGATATGCGAAGATAAGCAATGTCAGAGGAAGTCAGTGTACCTCGATGGGTGACCGCATTAAGGTTCATTTTTCGTGAAGCACGTTAAACCGCTAGTCCTGGCTGTTGCCATATGAAAGTTGACTGGCCACTGGTTTGAAAACGTCAGCCAACCCGCACTTGGCCAGCGCAGTGGACTATGGTCTTAATCCAAGGAGAGGGCTGTGTCTCTTAGGCCATATCACCAAGCACGTTCAGGACAACGCGTCCAAAAATTTCGTACTTAGGTACCTTACAAAATGCTGTTATTGATAACATAATTTTTTTTCAACGTCCGTCACCTATTTTATAGTGTATGCAAAAAACATTGTTCGCGCGATACTGCGACCATGCTATTCACCGACCGGACAGCCCAATCTTGACTAGGTTAAAAGTTAAAAAAAACAGTGTTGAACGTGAATTGTTTTTAAAAAAATAACATGTTTCATTAAACGTTATTGTTATTGTAAACTTACGACAACTTTAGTGGTATTTTCGTTATTTATATTTTGTGTTACTATTTGATTTTAAAGTTCAAATTCACAAGTAACTTTTATGTTACTTTCAGGAAAGTTTTAGTGTTTATTAATATTATTACTCATAGATCAGGGCATTATGTATTTGAAAATTGCTAAATAAAGCGTATTTTAAAGTCAATTCATATTACTTTATGAGACTTTTTACGAAAATTACATAAAGCAAATTTAAATAGGTTAATATCGTTCTTTTTTCAAAATAGGTCCAGATAACAGACTTACTACGTCTATTTTGCATGTTTTTTTTTTTGCCAAAAAATAAAAATATATTTACACTAACACCTAAATATATACCTACTAATAGATAACTACTTCTCGTTCGCTAAAAAAAATCAAAAACTGAAACAATAATTTACGCAGATCAAAAGCAACTCGTCACTATAAAGGTCTTAAGTAATGTGTAAAATTTATTATTGAACGAAATAAACAATATAATATAACGTATAATAGTATCTACAAACATTAAAAGATTTATTAGCTAGATGGAACGGTGCTGGCTCTCCTGTTATTTATAACATTAAACGCTTAAGGTCGTAGTTGATAATTAGGTTAAATGTTATTTATTTTGTTTTAAATTTAAAGGGTTAAACGTTTAATCACCACCACTAATCTTGACGCGGCGTGATAATCGCGTGGTTAGAACAACGCCAAACCTTCCACCGTTCGTAATCTTGTAGGTATGTGCCGCGGCCTATATCTGAAATACATCTCACTCATGTTCATGAGACTTTCCAAAAAATAGTAGTAAAGACCAGCATGTCGCAGTGGTTGTCACTAGAATCGTTTTCTTTTACAATACATTGATAAAACAAAACCATAGCGTGCTTTATGAAACATGCAGCGTCATTTTTTAGCATAACTTGCACATTGCCTAAACCACAGACTATACTATAATAATCGTAAACTTATTTGTCTGACCATAAGAAAAAATAAAACGACGTCAAATGGCATGAACGAGGTAGCCAGTCGACTGGACCATTTCTAGAGATTAAACGATTACCAACAATTGGAGTAAGCTCTCTTAAAGTTGCGACTGCAGATTCAGAATTTCGGTAGTAAGTTTTATTGATTTCTAAACGTTGCTTGTTCGTGAACTTCACCATTATAAAAAAAGCCACACCTTGACTAACGGTTTGACTTCGACAAATCATAAAAAAGTTTGTATGTTTGTTCTGTATTATAAAACAAAACAAAATTAGAAAAAAACCTTTATGTACGAAATCAATTAACGGTATTAAAAGTTATAAAAATAACGTACTTGTATTGTAAAAGTAATGTCCCGAAACCCGAGACGATCCCCCAAAAAAAAAACGAGTTGCACTCCGGGAGTGCCGGCAGAAGTGAAAACCTTTACACACGATTCGCGCTTAACACTCAAATATGTCACAAGACATGTCTTTGACATTGTCAAGAAATAATAATGTTTGTTCATTTACTTTTTTGACGTAGTATATTTGACATCGCAATCTGTCATAGAATTAAAATTCCATATCCAACCTCCCTGTACTACTCATAATCGCGAATACTAAAAATAAAAATTATAATAGGCGAGGCATTACGGTTTCCGTCTTACGAATTTCCACGATTAGGACACGTGACCTGACGCGAGTTTATCATTTTTTACCCATACCAAAAAAAGTGCACAACGCCGCTAAAGAAGTTTTCACTTCAAAAAAAATGCCGGTACGAATTCTCCGCTTTTTGTATGTGTTCTTCAAAGTTTAGGTAAATTAGCTCATTAGGCACCAACAACAACAAATATGTAATACAACAATTTGTAACCTTTAATAATAAGGTTGTCACACAGAGGCAGATGCTATCAAAAATATACATTACACAGCAGCGACGCCGCATATCTGCCAATATAGCTCTTCATATAAATTAATGATAGGGCACACACGGGGCGGATAATTTATATTTCATCTTCTAGCATCCGCGTCTGCTGAGCGATATTGACAGACTCTATCAGTTTTACGCAAATTAATACAAGTTGATGCATTATTTGACTGCGCGGTCGTGCCAATAATTCATTAAGGTTACTATTTTAAAAAGGAACGTTCTGTGTTTCCTTGCAGATAACATCTGCAGATCCTATATTATTTACCGCGCGAGCGTACTATTTATTATTATCTAATATCAACCATCAAAATGTTTCCGTGTTTTCTTTGTATGTATTTTTGTGTTTACGATTTCTCAGCAACTATTACTGTTGTAATCTGTGTAATTAGAATGTTCCTACAAAATTAGTAATTGTCCGTGGTTTTTCTTACTTCTTTGCAAGTTACTTTGAATTAATATACCTACATTAAGATATGCCTTCATGTATCTTTCTTCCGACTTCGGAAGCAGTAAATTATTTATTGCCAGCTGAGCTTTCGCTTCTATGCAGATGGAGTACTACATGTCTATATTTTCTTTACTTGAACTAATTTCAAATTATTTTCATTATTTATATTTCAATAAAGTGAATATTTACCCTTCAGTTAAATCCATTTTAAATTTGTTAGTTTTGTAAAAAATAAAACTTGTAAAATCGCTTTTAGCACGCCTCCGTACCACAACGGTCCGTTAGTGTGGTAGTGTCGTAATGAAAATATTATAAATAAAACAATTATAAATGCTTACTTAAAAGTATATTAAAATATAAGTTAATCAATTTCAAGTATTTTGGTAAACAGTCATTTTTTAACTTAAAACAAAATCTAACTATAAAAAAAGCACAATATATGGGGTTTTTACCCTTCGCCTAACTACAATATCCAACTGGTTGTAACAATGTTTTTTGTCCAACCAACCAACTAATTAGTTAAACTTTAGAAAACTAATAATAACCATACCCCATCGTACAACTACACACTTTCGGTGTGTTAGACGAAGAGAAGACATATCCATATGAGATAAACTAAAATTAAAAAATCTTTTAAACGGGGTTAGGTAGGTATTAATTTTTATTGAATAAACGTAAAAGATACTAAAGGCCCGTCACGAGAAGCTGTAAATTTTGTAAACGCACGTAGAGGTTCGCTTCTTTTTTGGAAAATAAATAAAACTGAGACGCATTCTGAACTCGAATGACAGCATTGACAAAAGACGCGTTCCCAGTACCACAAAATATTAGACGACAGCGTTTTATATGGTCAAAATATAACCCGACCCAGTGAAATTACTCGTTAGTTCCGTATTACACGTCTGCTACTTCGAGTTGATTGAATTTGGACTTAATTATTATTGTTGAATTGTCGCTACTTACAGCTTATCGTGGCGGAGCCTATATGTGTAATATTTTTGAATTTATTATTTAATTTCATTGTAGTTATTTATTTTCTTCCTGATCGTTATTATAGCCAAAACATCGGTTTTCGTGTGGCGCTCACCACTTTGGTCTACCGAACCTACCGTGGCCGACCGAACTGATGTATTTTTTCTGACATTATTTCTATCTTAAGAAATTGAAACGATATCATACTATATTAATAAATTTCTTACGTTGATTTCAAAAAGGTACAAATCCAGTTTGCGACTGACAAACAACAGTCACAAACGCTCTTTAGGAAACTAAAAAAATAATCTCAGAAAAAATAACATTACTTCCAACCCGGTAGATCAAACGGGCAGCGTCACACGAAAACCGATGTTTTAATCTAAAATTTATCTTCTACATCTGCCTCAGTGGTTCAAATATAGTATCATGGTTACACGGACGAACAGAAAGTATCAATAAATACAATAAAATTAAATCATAAATTTATGAACATCACACATAGTACCTATTCCGTTTATTCAATCAGAATTAATACCTACCTAACCTTCGTTTAGAAGATTTTTTAATTTTAATTAATCTCATATAGATATGTCTGCGTCTAAAACACCGGGATTGTGTAGTTGTACAAAGGGGCTCGGTAATTATTAGTTTTATAATGTACAACTATCCAGTTGGTCCCCAAGGGGAAAATATTTACAGTTCGTACAACCATAGTGGACGTTTTAGTTGGACCAAGTTGAAAACTTCCAGTATATGTATGTATATTTTACATGACCTTAAACTGTGTAACTTATAATTAAATGAAAAAGCGTCTAAACAAACATTTTTACAGTGATCTATTTTTTTTATTTGTAAAACATTTCTTTAATCGCTTACAAAAACTTACATTATCGTTTTTATACATAATTTTCAAACATACAAAAAAAAATTGCTGAAGAGTTATTTAGACGTCGAGCCAAAATCTAACTATATATGAGTCACTATACAGTAATAATTTCCTGCCTTGGAGAGCGGTTTTATGTTAGTGCACGATCCTACATGATCTGTAGAGATACCACCGCAGTGGTGTTGTTCTGGTGGTATTTATACATAAAATTAAAGAATTAATCTGTGCACAGATTTAATCTTAAATTTTTGGTAGTCCACTTTACAGATTCTCTGTATAGTTCAAATAATTTCGCGCTTATTGCCCAAACATCGAAACATATAAGTGCTTATTGTAGTTGTTTTGTCTTCCTTGAATACGTGAGAACATTCGGGAAGGAGTAATTCCGCTAGTAACAATGCGTTTAATGTCATAATCCAGCTAAGTTAAAAATACATAAATTCTGTATGACACACTAGAAAGCTTGGCTTTTTTTCTTTAGTCAGATTGTCGACATTAAGCGCATAATGGACATTATGTCGGTCAACAAAACGCCACTTCAATTAGGTCGTGAATAAGAAACAGGTATAGTCGGACCGCAGCCTTGGGCTGCGGTCCGAATTGCGCTCACAAGACTTACGAGCGTAGGCACGCTTACGAGTGGACCGAATTGAAATTCGCACTTATGGTCGTGAGTGACATTTTCAAATCGGACCATGCGTAAGCGCGCTCAAAAGTTAACCTAAAATTTATTTTCAAGATTTCCTTATTTTCGTTCGTAGATATAGTTATTTCTATAGTTTTACCTCGCATATTTCAAGGCAAGCAAAGTACGGTAGAAAATTTAAATTGTATTTAATTAATAACAACTGAAATGGTTCGAGGCATTGACTCTATATTTTGAATTATGTACTCTTATATTATGTTGCATTTACAGGTTTACCATTGAGTAACAGTTCGAAAGTTCGCGCCAAAAAAAACAATAACAATAAAACCAAAATAATAGCAAACCTTCATGTGTCAGTTTGACGTTTGTTGACCGTGCTTACGACGCCTTTCCTCTTCACCGAAGGCACTGTTAGCTCGCGGATATGACGTCACTAATGACGTCATATTACTCAAGAGGCAGATTTGTAAGTGCCGTGAGCGCAATTCGAACCGACTTATGGGCGCGCCGATGGCGCTATCGGCACTTTCGGCGCAATTCGGACCGCAGCCCAAGGCGCCAGTGATTTTGGACGAGATTAAAGCAAGCTAAAATCAGTTCAAGCACGCTACCATTTTACTTAGCGTGACATGTTTTTGACTGGTTTTTTAATGTTCTTATTTTAAGTAAAAATTTAAATGATGTTTCATAATCCACATTGCCTTATAAAAATCATTTAATTCGATTTTGAACACATAAAATTCAAGAGTAAACTCATTAATTTCTTTTCTAAATTCCCAATAAATGATTTTTCTGTTAGATTTTTGATTACTATACGTTTACCCAGATATACTTGGAGATTTGTAACACATTCACGTCACTTTTTTTTATCTAGAACAGACCGTTTGAAATCAGAAGAGAAACATGCCATTCGTATTAAAATATTACACATAATCTCGACGCCTTAAATAACTTATCCCATTAACCTAGTATGATTTAGAGCAATATTATACACAATTGTAAACTTAAATGCAATTTTTTGTACCTTAAACTTAAGTAGGTAACGAAAAAGTAAGATTATATTTTTCAATATGATGTTCAAATCACAATGACAAAATAAGAAGGCTAAGATCCACCTAAAAAAAATAGTTCATATTTAAGCTTACCTTAACATAACAGAGAGACGAATTTTTACTCCATTTTTAATCCCTACATTAATTTAATATTAACTCATAAATCTTGTAATGTTTAAAAGGATAAACTAAGAATGTTAAAATCAGCTTAAATAATTATATCATATCAGGTTTCAGCATACTTTATTAGAACAGAGAACATAATCTTTTAAAGAACTCATTTTTACTAGTTAAGTGAGTCTTTGTGACGCATTTATTAATAAATTATATAAATTGCATGATGCCTTAAAAATTCAACTGTGCAGAGGAAAATTTAAGCCGACATTAACATTTCATTTAAAGACGTTAATAGGTATTCATTAAAATTTATTTTTGCCAAGATTTTATAGTCTTTTCTAAGTTAAGCCAAAGTACTTAGAGCTTGTCCCGTATAAGTAAATCATCTTACATACTGGTACTGGCGACTCTTCATTATATACAGTTAGGGTGTCGAATGTGACAACATGTTGTCTATTGTCTGTTATGTTATAAAACCGAAAGAAAACTATTGTCAAAAACGTGTACACAGTTCAACAACCATTTCTAAGTGTTTGGACGCTAGTGTCGTTGTAAGTTTACACTATTTCCATATGGCGACATTGGTTTTGATTTTCGACCACCGGGTGAAAAAAGTTTGTACATAGATATTACATCACGTCAACTAGTGACATAATATTATACTTCAACTATTAGGTATAAGGTTCATCCCGGTACGTCACAATAGGAGGGGAAGAGTCCCCTTCCCCACCGCACCGCCTTACTACACTTTTGTCACCTGTTTTTTGCAAAGATGACTTCATTATATTACTGTGTTCTACTTCTAAGTACTTTGGCTAAGTACAAGTTCACTTTCGTAATCGATTAGTTAACATGAACTTAAGTAATCTTACGCCCGCGGATAGCGCTGTTCAATGTTTTCATACTAAACGTGACTGTTTCAATACAGAATAGACTAAAAATTTACGTTATTTAAGCATAGATTAACCTTAAACATTTGTTAGGTGAAGACCGTTTACATACGAATTATAAATAGTTAATCTGGGCTTACCGCAGATTAATAATAGTACATCTTTGTTTCTATCGAATTTAACCTACAACAATATTTTTCTATTTAATCTGTACGTAATTATGAATTTTATTTTTTTACAAAAAATATCAGCGAAAAGCTAGCTACATAATTTAACGTCACAAAAAGCGCGCCACAATGGCCGCATTCGAGCCGCTTTGATTAGTTTTATATTTAGATATTTAATTTGTATACAAAATATTGCTGTTTTCTAGGAGATTTTATTAAAAATATAACAAAAATATTATAAAAATGCATTTTCTCTATTATAAATCTTGAAAAATTTCATATTAATTAGTTAAAATAGATAAACGAGCCCCCCAAACCTGACTGAGTACTTATAGCTTGTCAGGAACTAGTAATAGGGTTATATTATTCTGTCTCAGGTCTTACCGCTTATTACTTTGGAGCTGATAATTAATGACGTATAAATTAAATAATATCTTATGCATTGGAACAAATCCGTCATCAAAAGGGGCAATTGGTATTACGTGTTCTTCTACCCCTAAAATACCAATTGACTGCCACTGACTTAGTACGATTTCCCAAACATACCCCCTCCTCCTATAATAGAGCCCAGTACAGGCATATCTAAACCATGTCGATATACCAGTTAAGAAAGGCCAGCAAGATCCCCGGTGAAAGTGTTGCGGCGGTAGGGTCGCCATCTGTTACCCATTTAACCATGAAGATATACATAGATGCACATATAAACGATGGGAAACAGGAGTAGATTCAATATTTTATGTAACTTTGGTTAATCTTAACTTAAATATTGATAAGTAAAAGTAAATACCCAAATAATAGTTAAAAAACAGCATTTTTCTTAAAATCTACCTTTTGCTTTTGCATCTGCTGCGAATTTCCTTACATGCACAACGTAATCTAACATAACTGTGGCAAACGCTGTATCTAGCACGAACTGCGGAATTTTACCTGAAACATAAAATTATACTCTAAATATGTAAAATTTAAGAAATTGTAATTTTTCAACACTGAACTTGCGTTTTAAGTGATAACTGCAAGAAAAAAGTTATTTCTGTCGGCAAAATGACAAAAAATGAACCTACTAAATAAAGTTGAATAAAATAAATATTTTTTTTATATAAAACGAAAAAATCGTAGTTCATCAAAAATTTCAGATTTATTAAATTTTTTTTTTAGATTTTTAACAAAAAACAACACTAGAACAAATTTATGACGAATTGAAGTTTGCGGTTTTAAACTATAGTTTTCATTTTTCTGAAGGATAAGGATAAAAATAATGTTATAATAATGCTATAAACTATATAGAAAAATGAATATAATCAATACTTTTTCAACACACTTGCTCAAAAAATGCATTTAGGAAGCTTGTATCCATTGTTTGAAAGTTCAAAATTACGCACCATACAACGGACCGTGCGTTAAAATAGGTAGGTACTCTCACATAACTACCTGTTTACGGTTTTTTTTATTTCGATTGAACCTCCTTAGAAGCGCTTACGATCTAAACGTTTGGCTCACTTTAATACTAAAAGAAAAAAATGAGACGAAAGATATAGTTCTAATTTTCACCACCGGCACACCATTTGCAAATGCGCGCCATTTTCATATAAGAAAAAGATTGCTGCGACTCCGAATGATATCTATTTACAAAATAATGAGTTCAAGCGAGGGATCCGATATTAATATGGAATCTACTCCACCTGAAATCTAAAATGAAGCGCAAATTGCAGAAAATGGACTCTTACCGCCGAAATTGCGAGGGCGATATATTTAATGGCTGACAATAATTTTTTTCATGGAAATCTCAATGAAATACTTAATTATTCTCTGAAAATGTTTTAATGGCTTATTTCAATGAATTACGTGTGAAGTATAAGCTATCCTCATTTTGGTCAATATATTCGATGTTGAAAAGCACTCTTAAAACCAACAATGACATAGATTTCTCAAATCACCTACATAAAGTTACACGTATTTTCGATGACAGTCAGATGATAGACAAAAAATCGATAGTATTCACTGCTTACGTAGACACTAACGTAGAAGAAATTCAGATGAGAAATATTTATTAGTTAAAGTACGTTTTTGAAATCTTAAACAAATGGTCTCAAATAAGATTTTAAGTTAATAAAAACATTCTTTAGGATTTTCCAAAACCACCGACATTATAATTCGGTTTGATATCATGAATAGCCTTTTATAGCATTTGATTAACAAATGGGACATAAGTTTGTATGAAACAAGTTGCGAGACGCCGCGAATTGTATAGTCTAATATGCTCGTTAAATAATAGCAACTTTTGAAATTTTATAAATTATCGTTGTTAGAGTTTGAAAAACTTTAATTTTGTTATATAAATAATATTTATATTAAATTTTAAAAAAATATTTATAAAACCTCGGCAGGGAGCTTGTTCTACAATGTAAATATAAAAAGGTAATTATCAGCCTGCTGAACCGAAGAGCGTGTGTTCGCTCCCCGCACAAGACAAATATTTATGTGTTGATATTCTGGGTGTTTCCTTTGTATAATTTGTTTGTTTATTTACAAAAGAAAGAAAAGTGTATCCATTGTCTGGTATCTATTGTACAAGCCTTGCTTAGTTTGGAACCAGACGGCGCTGTGCAATTTGTTTAAAAATGTTAAAATACATACCTCGGAGATCACACGACATCAGCCAATTGAAAACAGTTTTTTGTTCAATTAGACCACCCGGATGTTTGACCACTTGCGGCTTGAGATACCAGCATGCCACTCTATTGTGACCTCTGTATAGATAAATATAACATGACAAAACAGATCAAGTGCGAATTAGGGCCACACACAGTATAAATCTTAATCGCACTTAATCTGTTGTTATCAACATAGGATTATTAAAAAGTACAAAAACCAACAGCGAAGTTCAAATTAGCAAAACGGAACGCAATTGGTCAGTTCGATTTTGACATCAAAGTCTACGACAAAATACACATTAGCAGGTGCACTACTTATTATTTTTGAAACCACAAAGGTTACGAATAAGCTTCGGTCCGCCTTAGCTTAAGCGGTACAATATCAAGTTAAATAACCAGTAACGTACAAGAAAATGTATTCGTCATACATAACCGGTTAATGTACGAAGAATTGTTATTCGTCATACAGAGCCAGTAATGTATGAGGACATTTTTCGTTCTCCTTACAAAACCAAGGAGATTTTTTGAATAGCATAGGTAATTAACTTTTTGACTAAGTTATTCGTTTACTCTTTTATAAATATTTATTTATATTTTATTTAAATATAATTAGATATGTCATGTCACATATTGCTGAACACAAACGAATTGAAATCGATAAGTTAGCATAAGTTAGAGAACCTAATTTTTAGAATGAGTTTTTTTTACTTTATTTTATGTAAATTTTTAATCGCACACTCCAGTCGTGCGTCCCAGCTGACACTTACCTTCTTGGTCTATATATGTTACTCAGAATGTGATGGAATTACGCGTTTTCCTTAGCTCGTGCTGTGAGATCTTGCCATTTTTCTGAATTATATGTACAATTGTTATTTTGTAAAACTAGTTGGTATTTCCGTAGACATTATAAATAATCAGGTTTGATTATATAAATGAACCGATATCAATGTAAAAAACAGTTATCGTTATAATTTAACATATGTTTGCATGATCTGAGAATAAAAAGATAAAAAACTTACTTACAAAAACAGTTTGGTATACTGCTCCGCAAACCTCCTTGGTTTTGAAAAAGAACGAATAATGTCCTCATACATTACCGGTTCTGTATGACGATTGATGTTTCTTTGTATCTTACTAGTATTGTAACTTGGTAATGTACGGAGAATAAATAATTCATCGCATATAACCCGGTTACGTACGACTAATACATTTTCTTTGTACGTTACTGGTTATGTAACTTGGTATTGTACGAAAAGTAAGGGAATAGAACAGGCATAGTAAAGGCACGTATGTTGAACCATGCGTATTAATACATTTTCAATTTATTAGTTCTACTGTCCGTTACTATGCCTGCGCGGACGTCCGCCATATTGGTTCAACTAATGTCCCGTGAGCTATAACATCAATCCAGTTACATGAAAGATTTTGTTTATAACCAAGCGTCGAAGTCGGCTGACTTTGTGACGTCACAACATTTACAGTATATGGTCAAGATGCAAAGTTTTTTTTATATATTTGTCTTGTAACAATACCTGCAACATCTTTATAAGGTGGATATCCAAAGACTTCTACTTGCTACGACCCTGACACACTTCTTTCACTTCATCCACTCACACCAATGCTCTCATACACATTCGACTGTAACGTGTAAAGTTTGAAGCAACTGTACACATACCTGACCATATCCTTATTAGGTGGATAGCCTGGTACTTGGACGCTGACGCCACTGCTTATATAGCAGTAAGGTTCCTCGTCCTCTACCACGCGACCCTCACGGGACAAAGCAGCCACCCGCCGTAGTATGACGAAGTCCCGGGGAGCGATAACACCGCGCCCACCTCCAGCTGTTACTTGGTACGAGAGATCTACTCCAGGACCTATTTCCTGAAAATTTGCAACCACACACATATTATTTAATGTAATTATGATTGTATAGCAAAAGAAAAATGACAATTAACGGGACGATATAAACTAGATCGCATTATAGCCCTTGTAGACGTCCGTTTTACGTACGGGCTGAAAACATCTGTTACTAATATTCGGCGATCCGTCATCCGGCACGTGTACACGCTTCTATTGTAACCTATGTAACACTGCGCGTGGTACGTTTGTTCGTTGCTACATCGCTATAAGAGGTCTTCATATGCAGTTTTTGTTTAAAATTTGAAACAAAACTATAACATCTAACAAAAAGCAAAGAAATATTAAAGAATAAAAATAAACTTTTTTTTAGCTTATTAGGTTTTTTTATGAGTGTTTCTAAATCGTACAAAATAATCTTGAATTTATGGGTCAGACCGGGAAATAGGTGCAAAGTTACTAAAGAATTAAAAAAGTTAAGCTAATAATAAAAGTACTTACAGAAATACATACAGAAAGCGGCACATTAACCTACCCAACCCTATGACTACAACGTTTAGGTATAAATCAAATGTGGAGCCTATATACTACGAGAAAGCTATTGGCGGGCCGAGAAAATGTTCAGTCCCTTTTCCACATCTATCTATAGCTAAAAGTTGTAGTTATAGTTATTTAGGGGCCCACCAAGTAGGTTGGTGTGCTGCCTTGTGTACCTAACTTCGCTAGCGGTGTATAGGCAGTAGCGCTGTATTCATTTTTAAATACGTGAGTGTTACTGTTTTATTTATAAACAGCAAGTGCTTGATCAAAATTATAAATCAATTTTAGATTTCGGTAGCAGTGAATACACGAAATAATATGATTTTATTATTAAAAAAATGGTAGCAGTGCTTATATAAAATAATATGATTCTAATATTATGATTTTATCATAAAAAAATGGTAGCAGTGCTTATACAAAATAATATGATTCTAATATTATGATTTTATCATTAAAAAATGATAGCAGTGCTTTTACAAAATAAAATGATTCTAATATTATGATTTTATCATTAAAAAATTGGTAGCAGTGCTTATACAAAATATATGATTCTAATATTATGATTAATCATTAAACATTCGATAGCAGTGAATACAAAGTAATACGATTTTAATATTTTGATTTTATCATTAAAAATTCGGCAACAGTGAATATACAAAATAATATGCTTCTTTTATTATGATTTATCATTAGGAATCAGTAGCAGTGAATACACAATATAATATGATTTTAATATTATGATTTTATCATTAAATATTGGTAGCAGTGCATATACAAAATAATATGATTCTAATATTATGATTTATCATTAAAAATTCGATCGCGTAGCATGCAAAGTAATACGATTTTCATCGGTAATACGAAGTTTAGCAGCAATGAATATATAAAATAATATGATTCTAATATTTTGATTTGATCAATACAAATTCAGAAGCAGTGCATATACAAAATAATATGATTCTGATTTTTCATTAAAAATCAGTGGCAGTGCAAATAGAAAATAAAATGGTTATAACATTATGATTTTCTCATGAAAAAAGGATAGCAGTGAAAAAGAAGATTTTATAATCAAAAATTCGGTAGCAGTAAATATACAAAACAATATAATTCTAATAATTTCATTTTATGATTAACAATTTGGTAGCAGTATATATACAAATAAAACGATTCTAATGTTTTGATTTTATCATTACAAATTCGATAACAGTGATTCTACAAAATAATATGATTCTAATGTTTTGATGCATCATTCAAAATGTGGTAGCAGTAAATATACATAAGATGCTTTTTCATTAAAAAAATCGGTAGCAGTGCATATAAAAAATAATATATCTCAAATATTTTGTTTTTATCATTAAAAATTCGACAGCAGTAAATATACAAAATAATATGATTCTAACATTTTGATTTATCATAAAAAAATAGGTAGCAGTGAATACACAAATAATATGATCACTACACATTTTAATTACAGGTCTCCCAAAATAGAACATTGTGTATTAAGGGTGGTTTTATACATAAATAGACAAAGTACGTAGAGCGCACGGTGCACAGACATGTTTCATATGTCATTACCCTCCGTGGGTTCTATGAACGCCAGCTAAGACATTTACGGGCGGTAATGACGCGCTTATTCTATCATATATGTATGTAGCGTCTGTTCAAATATAAACTACGCGGACACCACAAGCGAGCAATTACAAGTTTTAACATCATCGAGTCATTAAAGCCTTTGGCCTTAGACTATTTAAAGCATCTCGTTAGTAATATTCTCCTTACCACCCTTAAAACACAATGTACTATTATGCACTTTTAACGCGATATAATTTATGCGCCAAGGTACAACATAGACAGCCCATCCGAGGTAAGCAATATTCCCGAGAGGGGTATCAATGGACCTTCGGTGATAATAATATTCGGGTATCATAGAACTAATCTGATGTTCATGTTCAAAATGCATAAGATGTAAAATGTTTACTTTGTTTCAAAAACACATTAGATATGAAAATACCCACCATTATAAAAAGTCACAGCAATGATCCTTTTGACGCCCGCCCGTTAGTTTAGGGATTTGAATAAATATAGAATACTTTTATCCCGATCGAGAGTTCCAACGGGGAAGACCTACAAAAACTTATGTAAGGGATGTAAGAATATTTGTATTGTATTTATGTTTGTGGGTAATGAAATAATACTGCCTAATGAAGTAAAAAGCGTTGGTTCGAGCCCGCATAGGACAAACCAAAGTCTGCATGGTTAGTTGCAATGGGTAAAAATAGAAAATTGGGACATATTCGTAAGTTTTTTGATGAAATTTTAATAACATGGTATTACCACCTTTTGTAATTTAGACGTTTCTGATATATTCTTACATAAAAATACTGATCAATTTGGCATAATTACTAGTATTCCACTACTACTATATTTAGTCTAGTGAAAAATCCGTTAATTACTAGCATATGGCCATTTGGACTTGTACTTTCACAAAGGAGCGCCTACTTATGGCTACACCACCCTCATTGGCGGCAGTGTTGCTTTAGGGTTATGACATTTTCATTATATTTAAATTATGAATCATAACGTTATTGTGGTATTTTAAAGTACTTATAACGTATGTAACAAATAAATTTCGAAGTAAGGTTAATTACATTGTGTAATGAATTTTAGTACTTTTTTTTGAACATATAGCAATATTACAGAATTGCGTTTTTAAAAAAGAAAACGCCACTCAATATATTTAAAATTAAATAAACATCTATAAAACGTAAATTAAATTTGTACCTAATTATTTGTAAATTACCTTTATTATTTCACTTTTTAAAATAGTTGGGTTCCACTCTGGCAGCCTGGTAAGATTGTCTTTGAACTCATCGAACAGAAACTTTGCTGGACAGTCTATGATACCCTGTAAATAAAAAAATAAAAATTATTGTAGTGGAAGTTTTGGATAAATCACACATCCCCATTTGATCCTAAACTAAGCAAGGCATCAACTAAAAGTGTACCGTGGCAACTCAGCGCATTTCATTTATA
Source organism: Apoda limacodes (assembly GCA_946406115.1). Taxonomy (NCBI): domain Eukaryota; kingdom Metazoa; phylum Arthropoda; class Insecta; order Lepidoptera; family Limacodidae; genus Apoda; species Apoda limacodes. The sequence continues at coordinate 50,727,878 of OX291540.1, forward strand.
ATTAAAAAAACCACTGAACATTTTTTTTATATTAAGCCAATTAAATTACCTTAACAGGGTAATTTAACCAATGGATGTTTAATTGTTGATAACGAGACAATAATGAAACTTCTAACAGTTCGAAATTCCAATGGTGTACTTAAGCGTGTAGCTTTAGTATATTTTTATAAATTGATATGTACTATCAAATAAAACATCCAGGCTTTGGTTTGTCCTGTGCGGGGATCGAACCAACGCTTTTTACTTCATTAGGCAGTATTATTTCATTACCTACAAACACAAATACAATACAAATATTCTTACATCCCTTACATAAGTTTTTGTAAGTCTTCCCCGTGGGAACTCTCGATCGGGATAAAAGTATTCTATATTCATTCAAGTCCCTGCAGCTGTCTCTGCGCCAAAAATCACCAGTTTGGTGTTTTATATTTTTATTAACTGATGTTTTGAAAACCAGGTAACCGATTTGAATGATTAATAATGTATTTGATGTCGCTGAAGCCGTAGTTGGTCCTTTAGACATTGAATTAAAAAGGATTGTATCATAGAGCGCGGAAATATGCAGATTAGAAAATGTGGTTGGAAGATTTGCTCACACAGGGTGAAACAGAATAGGAGTAGATCCTAATCCAGCATTACCAGCAAGCCTTAAAAGTACGTAGGCTTATAAGGCGTAGCTTAACCGAATTTAAAAGCTGATTTTAAGGTTGTCACATTTTTTGGTTTAACAAGACCTTAGACCTGTTAAATTTTTACAAATTCACAAAACTTACTGGGGATGACCGCTGAGAACGCCGGTTTCGTGATACCCAGTTGAGTATATGTTTAAATAATTTTATATGTTTAGTTGTTCAAGTAGGTTTGTTTGTGTGTATGTTGCGCGACGTCTTAGTACCCGACTAACTAATATAATAATATGTCCAATAGCAAGAAACCCAAGTAGCAACCAAAATAAAAATTACACCGACTTCAAAATAACATTAAAAAGTAAAAATAAACTTTACGCAGATGAGCTAAGTGTTCTCCTTAAATTAACCTTGCTAATAAAAAACGACTAATGATAAAATAACTTTTTATGGGGATTTGAAGTCGGTGCAATTTTTTAATAATTTTTTCTTCGATTTGTTTTATATATACTTAATGATATTTCGAACTGAAAAATTTATAGCTTATGTTACATAGGGATAGTGAAGACTATTAGTAAACGATTTTTAGAATCGGTTTAGTAGTTGCAGAGATTACCAGTTTTATAATATTGGTAGGTATAGGAACAAGAGGAGCTCGAGGCCCAGTCATTGTTTTCTATCGGGATTCAGTACTTGTGTGATTGCCAAGTGGCACATTTGGATATTATGGGCGGCTTAAAAACTTTGACAGTTGATTGGCCACTAGCTCGACAAACGTTGGTCGATTTTTACTGGGTCTGCGCGGAGGACTATAGCCTAAGCCTACTCCTCTTGCATACAATGGCAAGCATATATTAGTCTATACCTATTACCGATACATATTATTAATAACTGATCCAATTTTAGTAAAAATCAATGAAAAGCTAAAATTACAATCAGAAGAAATTATATTAAATATCATATTATACAATGTTTTGGTGTTCCGATATCAATAGATGCCAAATTAGTCCGAGATTCGAATATGACTTGGTCTGCTATTATATAATGTTCAAAGTTCTGTCGTACTTAATTTTAATGTAATGTATTATTACATATATACATATATATGTATATATAGGATATATATAGGATTAAAACATATTTTTTAATAAACTTACAGTGAACTTGTAGACCTTCCCAAATTGCTCCGTCACCTTTGACTCCACGATATCTCCCTTATGGGAACCTTTCTTCTCCACTCGCCAATTGGGTAGGTTAATGACCCGCCATGCATTTTGCATACTCTCCTCCGCTTGGGCTTTGTATTCTTCTATCTGTTCGCAAATCGAAATAAGGGTTATCAACATATTCGTGATATCAATTTAAATGCTAAGTGGATTTCAATTTTCGGTTATAGCGAGGTAACACACCTGTGCCCCATGACACATTTGATAATTTCAGAGGAATTCCGCTCGGAATAAGCAACGAGTATTATCTTTATATACGAGTTGACCAGTAAAGTAACACCCAAGGTGTTACAAGCGTCCATAGGCCACGGTGACCGCTTACCATCAGGCGGACCGTGTGCTAGCTTGCCACCTTAGTGGTATTAAAAAAAAAAAACCAAAAGAAAAATTTAAATGCCCCATCTTGAGGGGTAGCTAAATATGTAAGTTTCGCCAATAACAGTTGTTTAGAATATTGATTTTTATGATTTTGTCATAATTTTCACCTGGCATCGGGTTTTTTTAGTTTTTATTATTTTTGTCTTAAAGACATTTGTTAAAAAAAGGTAGTAAATCACGATCACGTAAAACGAGTAAAACACGACTAAAATTGAGTCAAAAGTTTATAAACTTTTTTTAACAAAAACATAAACCGACTTAAAATTCACTAAAAAGTAAAAAATAAGCCCCTAAAGCAGACTTATTGGCAGAACAGAACAAAGCTTTATGATTTATTCCTCTTTGATTGCTCTTAATTTTAAGTAAGCACTTAATTTTTTATTCTTGTATTTAAATCAAAATACAAAGTGAAATTCGCGAAACTTCAAAGATTATGGCGAATGAATTTTGTATGAAAAACAATCTACGGCGTTTACCCTTAATACTAAAGGTTGGTTCTGTAAACCCGCTACCAGAACTTAGTAGACCATATTAAACGGACTAACTCCGAAAGGTAAAAATTAAAGATTCGATTCTTTTCGTTGGGACCGTCGGATTTGGTTCATAAATTTGTAGGCAGTGATGACTTCACTTCTGGTTGGCGTTGCGTCTAACCACACCACGGTATCATCAGTTTAAAGAGAGACAGCAATTATTTTTACATTACATTCTATTCGTAATCCTACTAATATTATAAATGAAAAAGTTTGTATGTCAGGATGGATGTTTGTAACTCAATCACGCTTCAACCACTGGACGGATCGGGATAAAACTTGGCATACATACAGGTTAGGTCCTGGAATAGCATATAGGCTACTTTTTATCCCTAAATATTCAAAAGTTCCTGCAGGAATAACTATAGCATGCTATAGCAATTTATCGGTATAACTAATTAATTGGAGTTAATAAAGTAGTGCCACGCCGATAACCGAATTTAAGACGGCCGCTGGCAAATGCTAGTTTTTCATATTCAAAACAAAGTTAGATCTTCAAGTTTTTTTAGTTGCAAATAGGCCCCAGTGCACCTAACGTCTCGCCTGACATCTTAACTATGTTTTTTCAATAATATGAAGTTTATATACTTCAAAGGCGCGTGCGTTTTGGAATAATCATTCGTAATTTTCGTTACTTTTGCCACTTGTCATCCGTTCGTTTAGCATTGAAATTTTATCAACTGTAACAATCTGCCAAACATTCGTTTACGAAATTTTTGTTATTTTTGTCACTTTTGCCACTAAAACGTTTTTTAGTGTTAAACTGCGTATGTACATATTCATTGTTTATGGTAGTGTGTGTGTTATTACTATCGTAGTGCGTGTACGTCAACAGTTCCTTTCGCAACCATAATTACTGGCGTTATCTAAAGTGTAAAAACTATCAAACATGGAAATTTTTTACCCACGACGGCACGGAGAAGTGAGAATGCGTTAAGGGTGAGAGACTTTTGCTGGTGCAAACCAATGTTGCCAATTAACTCCAAAACTAATAGTCCTATTTTGATGCGATTTTCAGTAATGCGTTCGTGGTTGATTGGTGCTGGTTCTTAGATAAGTGTTAAGGTGGTAACTCACTAGTGGGCGCTGCAGTAAACATTTTCCTTCGTAAAAATTAGTTTTTGCTCATTTTTGCTGAGTTTCAGTTTGAAACTTTGCAGTTCTATATGGTTTACATGTCAATGCTATAAATTGGCAACTTTAAGCTGACCTTATGAGAAAGCCAAGAGGTGGATACGGTAACTCTTCAATGGCTACTAGCAAACGCTTCGTGTTTGGGCTCTTTAGATTGTTTTTTACGAGTCTCTTTCATTACACATAGTGGCGAGGGTCTGATGATGGAGCCAAAAGAAATATAGTGGAACTCCTTAATGGTTACTAGTTAAACCTTTGAGTTTGGGCTTATTTGATTTTTACTGACAAGTCCATTCAAACTCAAACTCAAATCAAACTCTATTCAAGTAGGTTCCTAAGAACACTTTTGAATCGTCAAATAATGTTAATTTCTGCCAAAAAGAGCTGGCAAGAAGTTCCATTTAAAGTAGTAATACAATACTTTGATAATTAATTAGCTAAAGAGTATACAATATTTACCGAAACACTTATTAGGTAATAAAAAATAAGTTAGTAAGCTACTAAAAACAACGTCAAACATTTTTTTGTTTTTATGTAGCATAGGGGGCGCACCATGTGAAGCGTCAAATATCGTCAATCGAGTGAAGGAATTTAGATATTTAAGAGAATTCCGATATGTAATAGTACTAGTGGCATTAGCGCCATCATAATTATATTTTTGCACAATCATATGTACATACATATATTTACATGTACTTGAAATTATCCATACTATCCATGAATATAAATGCGAAAGTAAATATTATAAATGCGAAAGTAAATCTGTCTCTTACCTTTTTACGGTGAAACCACTGTAACGATCAAGATGAAATTTGACATGGAGATAGTTTTGAGTCCCGGAAAAAGACATAAGCTACTTGAAAACCGTCAAGTATTATTCGTTTAGTAATTGAGGAGTTGCTGTTGAAATCCTACACCGATGACCGAATACTAAGAATTTAAAGAAGTTTGCAAGAGCAGACCAGCCTCCACAGCGGCTGTTCACAAGTAAGACACATGAATCAGCCATCGCTTCGCTCAACCATGTTTTAAGGAACGTAACGACCCGACGCACATGCCACCACCGCAGAGACTTTGAGAGAGCATGACACACTCAAGCAACTCCAATAAAACTTCGATTGTATTAGTTACAATGTGTGTAGTAAAGGAACAAAATATAAATCCGATTCATATTGAGATTTACACACACAAGTTTACATTTAACATTACAGGGCGAACAAACGTACTCTGAACTTAAAACTGATTTATATTAAAACATAGTGTATCAAAATTGATAGTACTAGAAAAATATACCTATATGTATAAACTTACATATGAACGTACAATTACAAGTATAATAATATAATAAATATAGTATGAATAACCCGCTACAATCCACCATCGGCCGCCCAGCGCCAGAGAGGTTCCAAATGCGAGAGGGCGCATCACACAAACGTGCACACATACCCATATGCATATGCATACATTAGCCAGGAGATAACACTATTTTATATTAGTTACTAAATAATTAATAAACTCGATAGCAGTCGATAGGTAAGTATTTCTGTAGACAGTAGTGACGTAGGAGCTCTTACTTCTTGTATCTTGCCAGCTTTCATACGTCTTTTTTTTTGACGTATGCAGGTTTCCTCACGATGTTTTGCTTCACTGAGAAGCCAGTAGTGTGAATAAATAAATCAGTGTACTTGAGAACTTAAGAAAAGACTCATTGGGTGGGACACGCCGACCCCGGGGTACGAACCTCCGCCACTTGGGACGTGAAGTAAAATTTAAACCCCTCAGCCACCAGCAACTATATTTGTTTCTTGAAAATACACTTAGATGTGGCAATAATAAATAACATATGCAACTATCTATGAATTAAATAAACAACCAAAGAATATCCGCCGGTCATCTTTATTTCAAATTTAACTAAAATGAACACACTCTGGCTGCGGTCCGAATTGCGCCGAAAGTGCCGATAGCGCCATCGGCGCGCCCATAAGTCGGTTCGAATTGCGCTCACGGCACTTACAAATCTGCCTCTTGAATCATATGACGTCATTACTGACGTCATATCCGCGAGCTAACAGTGCCTTCGGTGAAGAGGAAGGGCGTCGTAAGCACGGTCAACAAACGTCAAACTGACACAAAGGTTTGTTACTCTTTGGTTTAAACTGATGGTTTAGTATGTCAAAATTATATATTTTAGGTTAACTTTTGAGCGCACTTACGACTTGGTCCGATTTGAAAACGTCACTCACGACCGTAAGTGCGAATTTCAATTCGGTCCACTCATAATCGCGCCTACGCTCGTAAGTCTTGTGAGCGCAATTCGGACCGCAGCCTCTGTGTTACATAATAGCGTCATAAAACATCTTCAATAATTATTATACATGTTAAAGACTTTAGAACCTTCACCATTGTTTTCTTTCACGCTAACACATATAGGAGCGGAGCACCAATGAAAAATGTTTCAAAATCGGGTTTTTTTTATCTTTTTGAGAGCTTCCGCTGTGGCGCTCCGTAAACGGTTAATGTTTCGCAAAAATCATGTATGACAAAATTGTTCCCCTTTAAAAGTTTTAAAAAAAAGTCCGCGACAGCATATGTCTATATTTTAAGGTTGGCTCACTATAACCTTTTTTATGTTAACCATATTTGTTCTAAAATAATGCATTATTTGTGAAGGTGTTTTTATAAACATGATATTAATCTTTATCCAAATAAATACGTTATTCATCACAAGCATTTAATTTAAAACAATATTGCCCTGTACATCATTCGATTTCAATGAATATCTTAGGAGATATAGCAGGTTTTAAAATAACGTCACAGCAAAATAATTATCAAGTATTGCGCGCGCATATATGATGTGCGAGGCCGGCGCGGCGGCGGACAGTCATTTAAAATAACAAAATTAAGAAAATTACAAAATTTAAGAATTTATTAAATATTTATTTTATTAACTTCTCTTGAGGGAACTTATAATAATTGATCCGAAATCAAAACGCTAAATCAAAAACGCTAAATTTGGGTTTTCTTTGCGTTTTTAGACCTGGAGAATCTTTTGCCATCATTTTGAGTGATGTCAGTGTGAGTCTGTGTATGTATTAATATAGTTTAGATTTTTTTTTTCTCCTCAATATCTCAAGATCCAATGGACCAATTTGTCTCGTGACCATAAAAATCAATACGCCACGTCATGACTTAGGACTAAAAAGAGTTTGAGCAAAAGCGGTCCAGCGGTTTGTTTTTTATCGCTAAAAAAACTGTTTTTCTTTTAATGTTTGTAACCTCAGAACTCTGACATTAAACCGATTTGAAAAAAAAATCACGTAGGAATAGGATAGGTATAACCCACAGAATGGTCCCATTTTAATTTGGTAACGATAAGTAAAAGAAAAACCAGAGTTATGTAAAAATGTTTTCAAGTTGTATCATTTTGACTGGCTATGTAAGTTTCTGCGTGGCGGAGGTACGACTGTGAATGGGATTAACAAAAGAATATACGATAGAATTATAGCTGTGCATTTTAATACGTGCATGATTATATGACGCGCATTCTAGTTATCTACTCGACATTCTAAGGCTGGGTGTAAATCGGTCCAGCTGTTTGTTTTTTATCGTTAAAAACTGTTTTTTTTAAGACACAATTATAATCTTCATGTATAATTTAGGAAATATAAAAAAAAATCTCAAAAGTAGTTGCTTGTGCGGTACTTGCTCCCGAACCAATTTTTATTGTCATCCCATTTAACATTTATTTGTAATTTAAATCTCTAGGAATATTGTAATTTAAGTGATTCAACTTTCTGAGTCGAACTATTCACGATTTGAAGTTGCGAATATATCACATTCCAAAAATATTTTTTTATAACTTGCTAACCCGGCAAACGTTGCTCCGCTAAAGTTCCTGTCCCTTATGAATATAATATTTCTATCTGGTGTATTATACCTTTCTAAAGTCAAAGAATTATTCAATTGCACTGCACTAGGCAGAGTTACACAGATTACACTCCACGTATAAACATACTTACAAACTCTGCTCTCTCTCTCTGTATATATATATACATATATAAGTATAGATATAGATTTTATATAAAAAAGTTTTGATATGAGGTTTTTAAATATTCGAGCAAATAATGAGAGGGCGCTTATCTTCAAATTCAGGGGACGACATATTTGAAATCTTTTATATAAGTTAAATCTCTTAAATCTTTAAATTTTAATATTTGAAGTACGTGTTGTAACAATAAGTTCGTATACTACATTATTTCAAATTTAAAAATAAACTCACCGACAACCACACAGGATTAAACTCTTCTTGGTTCGTGTCTCTATTGAATAACAGTTTCATCCAAGTGGCAATTGAAAATCCTAATTTTGACATAACATTCAATTTACTTTCTAACTCTTCTTCATTGTTTATATTTTCCAAATCGTTCATGTGCTTGTCCATTTCTTTTTCTCTTGCCGGGGTCAGCTCAGCTGATGTTGATGCCGCCATTTTTTTGTTTAATATTTGCTTCTTTCGGAGACCAAGGACACGTGCAGCCAATTCAAATACAGTTCAAATGAATATCACTTTTTTCTATCATACAGCGTACAGTTAGTTATCGTTGAATTATCACCACTGATAAGTTATCTGTAGTACTTACTGATTGTATTTAATAGGTTAATGTTACATGACCTTTGATATAAAAGTTATTAAATTACCAATTGTTTATGTTAAATCATGGAACAAAGAAGCAAAACCGACTTTTGGATTTTTTTTAACCGTAATTAAAAAGACAATTTTTTTTTAAATAAAATATTGGATATAAATACAAAATCCTTGGGTATAAATATTTCAGTGCCTTTAATAATTAATTAAGTAGTATAATATTTTGCAATGTCAAAAAAAATATATATCAAATAGAATTGCAAAGTTGATCAAAATGTTAATTATCACCGGTAATTATCATAATTATGGCCCTTTTTAAAATATCTTACACAAAAGCAAAGGTAGGTTTTAATATGTCGATAAAAGAAATAAAAGTACAATATTTTGCAACGTCAAAAGAATAAAAAAGAATCTTTAAATCAAATAAAATTTCAAAAAATGATAATGAACTTGCATACAAAATCTCAAAAATGTTGATTGATAATATACACAATTCACAGGTCATTATCCTAAATAAAACCTTTTTTAAGTATGTTAAACAATAACAAATTTCATGGGTTTTTATTATTCGAGAATTAATAGATATAATATAATAAATATCTTTGTAACGTCAAAATAATAAAAAAACATTTGCTTTTGCAAGAAAATGCTCAATATGATAATGAACTCGAACACGAACGCTCCAAAATGATGCTTACCACCGGCCATTAGCCTAATTTAAACCTTTTTAGGATTCCGTCCCCAAAAGAAAAAAACCGGTAAGTGCGAGTCGGACAAACTTAACTTAACCGTTGGACAACTGTTGTCCTAATACATCGAAATAGGTCGCGGTTAGTTTACCAGTTTACCAACTGCTAATAAGTTTATAGTTGCAAAATATATTTTTTTGTGATGTAACAACAAATTTACGGATTTCAGTTGTTTTCCTTTATATATGCTACATGGCGTTGCTTCTTGCCAAATTTCATGATTCTAGGTCATCGGGAAATACCCAATAGATTTTGATTTATGTGTGTCACAATATGCGACAAAAATAACCGTATTTGGGGCATATTCTTTTATTGCATTGACTTGCAAGCTTGAGTTTTTTACAACTTTAAGTGTAAAACGTAGACTAGAGTATTTGATATAAATTTCAACTTGATACCTCCACGGGTTCTTAAGTGAAAGGGTCTTGTTATACAGACAGACAAACATTTTTTTCTAATATGTTATAATTACAAATTAACAAATTTCGAATTTCTCCCTATATTTGTAATGTAAGACCTTGCTTCGTGTGGAATTTAATGATTCTAGGCCAACAGGAAGTAACCTATAGGTTTTCGATTTATTTGTGGATGCCAAAAAAAAAACCCGTCCAGCTGTTTGTGTTTTATCGCTAGATATCGTACGAAACTTACTTTACTTTCAAGAAGGTAACCCTTTCCAAGGCGGTGTTGGTTTTCTGGTCAACAAACCGCTCATAAAAAACGTTGTCGAAATCAGTAGTGTTTCGATTCGGGTAGCATACCTTGTACTAAAGCTCACCAACAGATACTCTATAAAGGTGTATGCGCCAACCTCGTCCTACTTTGATGAAGAATCCGAAGCCACAAATGAAGATATCACCAAGGCCCTTCATAACACCACCAAGGCTAACTACAGCGTTGTGATGGGAGATGTTAACGCCAAAGTGGGAGTACAAGAACGCGACGAATCTAGAATCGGCCCTTATGGCTTGGGTCAGCGAAATCACAGGGAGCAAATGCTGGTAAACTTTCTCGAAGTGGAAGGGCTCTTTTTGATGAACTCTATCTACAAGAAGAGTTCCCATAGAAGGTGAATTTGGCGAAATCCCGACGCTGTGACTAGGAATGAGTCCAGTCCAGTTCCAGGACCATAGGACAAGTGCCATCCCGCTGCGTAGAGGTGTAAGACAGGGGGACGTCATATCCCCGAAACTGTTCACCAACGCGCTAGAAGATGTCTTTAAAACCTTGGACTGGGCTGGGCGGGGCATAAACATAAACGGCGAATACATCGCACATATAAGGTTTGCCGACGCCATCGTTATCATGGCAGAGTCATTAGAAGAACTGACCGAAATGTCCAACGTCCCTAGATGAATCCTCTTGACGAGTGGGCCTTAGCATAAATTTGGATAAGACAAGTCATGTTCAAACAACACGTTGTGCCAATGCCAGTATACGTTGCGGGTACCTTACTTGAAGTCATTCGGGATTATGTGTAACTTGGACAGAAAATCCAACTGGGCCTGAACAATTTTGATAAGATAGCCGATAGGAGGATCCAGCTTCACGTCGCCTATACCGCAAAGTCGGAAGTCAAAACTCTTTGACCAGTGCATCCTACCAGTCATGACTTACGCCGCCGAAACGTGGACACTTACAGCAGGGCTGGTGTACAAGTTCAAGATCGTACAGCGCGCAATGGAGCGAACTATGCTTGGAGTGTCTCTAAGGATCGAATCTGAAATGAGGACATCCGGAAGAGAACCAAACTTACCGACATAGCACGCAGTATTAGCAAGCTGAAATGGCAGTGGGCTGGCCACGTCTGTCGGAGGACCGATGACCGATGGAGCAGACGTGTCCTAGAGTGGAGACCGCATATGGGAAAGCGAAGAGTGGGAAGGTGGCTGGTGGTGGCTTGGTGCGGAAGGCAGAGGAGGCTAATGTCCAGTAGTGGACCAATATAAGCTAATATGATGAATAATCTTCACGTATAATTTATACTCAAATATAAAAAAAGATATTCATAAGAGAAGTTGCTCGTGCGGTTCTTGCTAACGATTTTTTTTTCACTTCTTCACCGAAAATATAGTGCGCATTTTTAGACACACAAATAGTTTAATACAAATCCCTCTAGAGCAGACTGAACCAATTTGTGTATAAACTAATGTCAATAATAAAATAAATGTCATGGAGCTACATGAGCAATATACTCTTGATGTTGGAAGCGTCCATAGGCATCAGCAGGCAGGCAGGTACAAAGACCACATACTTAAAAGCACAGTTATAACCATGGATCTAGGAGTTTTCATGTCCTAAGATGACCATGTACACTGAGTCACATAAGTGCTTTAAATTAAGATCATATCTATATTCATTATTTGTTATAATAATTCACACATTCTTTCACCCAAGTGCACTTAGGAATTCGCCAATTAGCCGAAAGGTTCCCGCGTGAGATTTATTAAAAATAGAGCCAATAAATAACAGAACTAACGCAAGGTAATTAAACCTAAAGATATTTATGGTTTAATCGTGGATAATTGGATATAATAAAACTTTAAAGAGTTCGAAATCCAAATGGTGTACACTTCCGAGTGGTCGACCATACCTTAACCAATACTTATATTGTGTATACTTGTTTATCAGAATATCTATGTTGTACATTCGACATTTTTTGGTTTACTCTCAATAATAAGACACTTATATAAATCTTGTAAAATACGAATTAAAAAGTGCTTATTTAAAAAACTAAAAGTACAGATATGCTTTTTGTGTAGGCTATTGATTTTTAGGTATCCAAGAAATGCTGCTTGCAAAATATACATTCACGCACGTACTTTTACAGGTCTTGAGTAGTAAAACCTGATTGCGAACATTGTTCTCTTGAATTCCTGAGTCTGAATTGCTCAATACTATTTGCAATAAGCTTCCAGGGGCTTTGTCATGTGCTACCGGCCGTGCTACCCAGACGCCGAGATCAGTCAATTTTTCAAAGCATTGTGATATGTGTCCGAAAACGAGCCTTGACCGGATTCAAAGTTTAAGATTTTGGTTATTAAAAAAGTTTAGACATGCGATAACAGATGGCGCTGTTTATTTCGTAACTCTCGCTATGGTTTCGTTCCTATCACATATCAATAAAAAATAGAAAGCTAGGACAACTTAAGTCGTAAATTACTAGCTTTAAAAATTTTTATAAAGTCAAAGTACGTAAGTACCAGACTTAAGAGGGAAAATTTCTAGGGATGGGCGGGCTATAGCTATAGTACGGGGCTCTACAAAAACCAGGGTTCAAAAGCCTTGAAAGTATCTGGCAGCATTACTTAGAGCTGAGGGAAAATAATTTTATTTATAACTTACAGTCTTTCCATCCTTGGTATTTTAGTTAACACTGTCAGGTCTTTTTTTAAAATTAATTTCTTAATGTAGTTCCGCACGTAATGAAATCATGGTTAATTTTCATCAGCTGCTGAGGAAATAGTAGAGAATTTAATAGATTTATTCATGTTTAGTAGTAGTATAAGTAAACACCTACCAAAGGTGTAGGCATTTACATTACATATGGAAGACAGACCTATAATATTCAAATAAGCTAGCGTAGTTATGAGATTTAAAGTCATTTTACATAAAGGGCATTATCTATTTACATAGGAACATCATATTTTTTACATTTTCGTTTATTTATTTTTCTGGTAATGTTTTTATTGTATTTTTTTATCTATTTACATAATTTTTTTTTATTTTTATTATGCTGTAAGCTTACACTATTCCCCACCAAACTAACAGACAAAAGTTTTCTTAGTATATGTTTAGTCAGTTTTGACACTCTTGACTTATGATGTTTTTACACATTTTGCACTCATAGCCCGGGGATAATAGCTCAGGGGCTTTTTTTTCGATTTTTGACTTTTTTGACGGTTAATTTTTTTCGCCTTGAAGTAAAGTTTTTTATAAGTAAATAAAAAAATACCTTAACATTTAAAAAGTATCTTAAAAATGCGATAAACCAAAAATACCGATTTCCAGTATACGCAACTTGTCACCTAGCGTTCAAATTCCTTGCAAATCATAAACTATTGCGTTAAAATACAAAAATAAAATACATCTACTTTAATTAATTGAAAATTTATGTTAATTACATGATTTAAGTACCTGCAATGTTAATTAATAGAAATAAAATGCAGTAAATAAACAGTTTTTCGGTTACGATTTATGTTTACTAATTTTATATGATATCTTAAAAATCGGAAAAATTATTTATTAAAAAATATAAATCATTCATCAAAATTTTGTTACAGTTTCTATGAGTACAGTTTTTGACAAGAAAAAAATACATGTTATAGTTTAAACCTTAATGTAGTGGATTTGCTAATATAACAATAATTTGGCTTTGTTTTACAATCAACTTAATTTAAAACAAAAAAAAAAGTTAGTCATTAAATAACCCACCCCTGACCATTCCCGGTGCAAAGGTGCCCATAATGCTTGCAGCATTACCTCGCTGTATAGCGATGGCAATCCTTTGCACCAAGAACGATCCAGAGCGGGAGTCTCCTGTCACTTTATTCAGTTTGCGGCCTATTTCTCTCACTAAACACTTCGCATCCTTACTCCAATTGCCCAAGGTCTCCACTGCTACAGGTACAAAATGATAAAGTGACACCAAGCAAGCGTATTTAAGCCTCTTTTTTGAGCAGGCGTCTTCGGCAGCGGCAGATGCAAAGAGCATGGTGCGACTCAGGTGACCGGCGGCGACAGTGCTGACGCAAGTTGCGTCCCAGATCAGGCACTTCCCATTTTGCCATGGCACCAGAGACAGCCCGTCTGGTCTCTTTCCATCAGACCTGCTGAGACCTGGAGGCTCAAGCAGGCAGGGGACATTAGCCGATATAAGGGCTCTCCGAACTATGTCGTTCAGGGCATGGTGACGCGGAAATCTCACAGTGCACCGCCGACAACTCAGAGGGTGATAACCATCCGCCACCACCATAGAACCGCAGGTGCATATATGAGGTTCACACACCTTACAGCCCAGACGGAGAGCAACACGCAAAGAGTCATCATCATGAAGAGTGCCCAGGTGAGGCGAAGGAACCGCTTGTAACCAAGCCCCGGACTCAGGTTGCGACACAACTCGAAGTCTGGCCTTATAGACTCCCAACGCAATCTAGCAATCGCTCTTGAAGCCTCTTTACCCCCACATCATCCCACGCCCGCTGAACATGCGACAATTCTGGGACTGTAGCACCCGAGTTAAGGGCTAACCAAGCTGAAACAGCATCAGACGTAAAAGGTATACTTCCCCCATCACCATTAGAAGGAAGTAAAACAGTGACTAGGTTGGCAACCCCGTGCGCAGACGCCAGGAAAGCCGGCAGACCCACCTCCTTAGCGCACCGTATCCCGAGACCACCACACCGCCTGAATCCACTAGGGACCATCTAGGGAGACATTAAGAAATGACTCAACCACCAATTTTAAACTTTCATCAAAAGATGAAACTTCCTAAGGACAGAGCCAAGTTCGGAAGAGCGAAGCACATGCGCAACAAGATAATCACCACTTGTGCGGCAAGAGCCTTAAGACGCTCGTGAGCGGAAAGGAGAAAATGTTTTCTTGCATTGATGACTTTAGGGACTCCAGAAATAAATTTTGGGGAACCTAATACGTTTAAGTCAGGAGTAGAAATTTCCTTAAGGCCAGGTAAAATTAAAATATAATTGAAATAAAATTCATCAAAATAATTTTAATTTAATTTGAATTTGAATTTTAATAAATTTTCTGCACAACGTGGTCTTCAAGACTATGCTCACAGATATAATAAACTATAAACTCCTTACTCCACAAGAGAGATGTATTAGTGAGTCGTTGACTGTATACATGCAAAGCTGCTCCAAAACGAGTTTTAGTTTTTATAATGGATCCAGTCCCTTTCTATTATTCTCGGCTTCTATTCCCTTTCCAAAAACCCAGACTTTTTGTTCGATATATTTGTGTCAACTACACAAGTATACTACAGAATATTTATTTATTTTTATTCAATCAGTAAGAAAACAATTATGAACTCAATGTAAGAATTTGAAATTTGCTACGCAGCATAAATCGAATGCATAACAGAAGTAATACAAAAGTAATAATGATTCGAAATGGTTTTATCACTCACACCGAAGCCTGCAGCTAACTCTGACGTGGTTTGAGAAGGATCCGATTCCACTATCGAAAATAATGCGATATTTTATGTTTTCCATATTGAGCACAGAAAGATGTCAAAGCAAAATTGAAAAACGCGAAAACAAATGAATTATTACATTCGAAACACAAATAGACAAGCTTAAATTTGAAATAAATTTGAATTTGGAATTCTTAACCGAACGCTGGCTTTTTGAGATCAAAGTGGCCAGTTCTATAAAACATCAATTTCATATGTAAGGTTGAATTTTCGGTTGAACGGCAACAGCACTGGCACGGCGATGACTCGCACCGGCGCCGTCACCGGCAAATAAATACATACAAAAGGTCCCTTACAACAAGGGTAATTATAAGTGTCGGTCTCGTGTCCCCCTTGTCGGTTCCCCTGGGAAGCCATCAGGATTTTTTAAGTACTGTTGTCTCCCCTAGGCTGGGGAGACATCGGAACTTGCTTTCTAATAACATTTTAGGGATACTGTATCCCCCTGTCATATTCATATTTTTACTGACTGCAATGTATTGTCATAAAAACAATAATTTCACAAAAACCCATCATCTTAGAACTTTCTTGAATTGTTTAAATTACTAGGACCAGGCGAAATAAAGGAGGTGTTTCACTTTGGCCTATCTTTTTTTAAACATTAAAAATTCGAAAGTGACATGGCCCTTCGTACAGCTACATATATCAAAGCTATTAAACCGACTTTGAAGAGTTTCTCAAATGATCGAGGTTTTCCTTCTTAAAACAACGTTGAGTAGGATTAACGCAATTAAGGCTTCATACTGAACTGAATTTCATTTCTTTTAAAACTGCTCTTAAAAGGAAGGAAGTTGTTGTAGTTAAAACACGTCAAGTGTGAGTCGGATAAGCATACTGAGGGTTTAATACGGAATATAAATACCAAAGCTTTTTAACCAAGTACAAGTGCCGGTGTTGCACTGAAAACTCTTCAAGCTTTATTTCAGCTTTAAAATAGTTACCTACGTCTCCAAAACTATTGATTGTAGACCAATAGTTTCTTAACAGAAGTGATAGAAAGATCTGAAACAAAGATCTTAATGAGATCCATAATTTCTGTACCAAAACTACTTGTATACCATCAATAGTAACGAATCTTTAATTTCTGTAAAGAAACTAATAATCTACGATCAATTTTTACGGAAAAATAGCCCTCTCTAGTTTCACAGCTGTCAACTGAAATAAAGATCTTTACGGGATCTATTATTTCTAATTCTTATAACTAAATAAACTACTAGTCTACGAACAATAGTTACGGAAATGTAGCCCTTTCTAGTTTGACAGCTGTCATCTGAAACAAAGATCTGATAAGATCTATAATTGTTGCAACAAAACTACTTGTCTACCGTCAATAGTAGCGGAGTATAGCCCTTTCTAGTTTGACAGTTGTCATTCGAAATGAAGATCTTGATGACATCTATCACTTCTGTAAAGAAACTACGGGTGTATAATCAAGTTTTGGAGATATAGGTAGCTATTATTTTAAAGTTAGAATAAAGCTTGAATTTGGTATATATAATCTGTATAAAACCCTCTTATCCGTAATAAAAAAAATAAACAACGCCATCTGTTTTCGCATCGTAATATTCAATCTTTTTTATGAGAAAAATTATTGGAAACTTCTTTAAATTAGGTAAAGTTTCATTTTGAGACATATTTTAATGTTTTCAATTAATGAGTGATTTATTCATTTATTCAGTGCATGGGTAGCGTAGCACATGACAAAGTGCCTGGGAGTTTATTACGAACAGTCTCGAGTAACCCAGACTGGAATTCGAGAAAAAAAATGTATGCAACTACTTTCACGGGTCTCGGGACGTAAAACTTACTAGCAAATGCAAATATTTCTATTCTTAAGTCAAGCCTACTCGAGACTGTTTTCAATAATCTTCATGCAAGCTTATTGCGAAAAGTAAATAGCAACTAGCACTCGGTGAAGTACACCATTTGAATTTTAAACCGTTCAAAGTTTTATTATATCCCATTATCGACCATTTATCCAAAAACATCCAATGGTTATTTTTTTACCCTGCTAAGGTAATTTATTGATGCGATTTTAAATAAAGCTTAGCAGGTTATTTAAGGTAATTACACATTTTTGGTTAAAATACAAACCCTGAGTACCAAAATAGATCCCGAGCTGACGTTCAACTATGGTATAGTTTTAGGTGTGCCTTTGTACCTTTATACCATAGCTAGTATTTTTAGATACACGCAGCAGTTCTCATTCTACGAAAACCTAGCGTTTACGTGGACGACACACACTTGGATAGTTTTAATGGTGGGCACTTGCTCTATAACAAACTTAAAAAAAAATTATAAAATCATTGGAAAACGCTTAATCGAGCTGCACGCAAACATTCAAACAATGCACGTAAGATTGATAAAAAAAACTCTAATATTCTACATTAGATAAATTAAAATAAAGAGATAAACAAACTTCCAATATAAAACGTATGGCGTATGGTTTTAAATTTTAAAATGAATAATTTCTAAGTAATAAAGTTTTATTACAAATTGTTATTAGAATGTCACAGTTGACAAATTCGCAAAACTGAGTCTGTCGTAACGTATTGCACACGCGGCGCAAGCGCGAACACTGAACTACAGAATGTATGCAACGGTAGGTTAGAAACCTGCTTTACGCTAAATTATCAAGTCAAGTAGACATGACACAGTAAGATATGACATCATCAGTAAAGATAGAACAGTCTGGCGCAACTTCAGAAATTTAGACACAAAACTCACTATGAAATTTTGCTTGAATAAACAACGTCGAACGTGGTCAGACATTGGATGGACGACCGACCGCCTAGTGGCACTTTTTACAAGCACCTTCGTGCTTTAGGGGACCTTTAACCGTCATACGTTGTTGTCCTATGACAACAGTCGTTAAGCCAATTGAGAGACCCCATGGGCGGCTTGAAAACTCTCGACAGTCGACTGACCACTACCTCGACAAAACCGCCAAGCCGCACGTCTAATTAATTGATAAATAGCACCTATAATATTTTGACACTACAATGATGGACTTGGACATGATCTGTTTTTAGTTTCAAACCAAATAAGTTCTAAACACAAAAATTTTCAAATTTTCCAACGTAATATATAAAATCGCTTTAAATTGTTACTGCTCTGTTCTTCATTAGGCTGTGGCATGATCATCATAAAATTTAATCAAATCATATAGATTAAGAATAAGAACAAAAGAATGACATACTCGTATCAACGCACAGCCCCGGCCGCTGGGCCTAGAAACTTGAAATTAGGCATGTAGATTTCTACTTGACTACAGGGTCAATAAGGAAGGATTTTACAAAGTTCATTCCCTAAAGGGGTGAAATGGGCACCCCCATAGATTGTATAAAAATTAAGTATTTGGTCTTACGTTTGAAAATAAAGATTGGCGTGTTTCACTGTTTTTGAAAACCATCCCCTATGGGGCACAACAGGGTATGAGAATTTTGATATTTTTGTAGGTAAAACCCTAAACTGTAAAAACCTTTTATTTTTTCAAAAGTCCAAGCAGACGAAGTCGCGGACAAATGAAAGTAATAATTATAATTATCAAATAGAACCTCGATAGGCAGTGAAATCTTTTCGAATAAAGTCCTATTCACAAGCAAATTATAAAGGAATTTACTTGCGAAACGCCTGTTCCCATGGGAACTTTGGGATGACAAGTATATAAAAACACTTTAATATACAATGCAACATTAAACGGTCAATGAACCGTTGACCATTTATCTCAATACCATTTAATTAATTTATTTATTTGTCTTCAATCTGGTTTTCGTAAAGGACATAGCACAGTATTTGGTTGCTCAAAGTCACGTATGATATTCGCCTTGCAATGGAGAATAAACAACTTACAATATTTGTTTTTTTTTAGATTTTATTAGTGCCTTTATATCTGTTAAATATGACATTTTAACAGGCATTCTTGCTTGTCTCAACGAATTCGGTTTTGCCATTTGGGTCTATTCTTATCTTCGGGGACGCTCGCAATATATACGACACGGTCAATTATTTTCAGATCAGTGTGACTTATCAGCCGGTGTACCTCTAAGTGGTGTTCTTTTCTCCTCTTCATTTTTCTATATTTATTAATTCCATCTCTTCTGTTATTTTTTCACTCTACCATCTTTATGCTGATCATTTGCAGCTTTACCGACACTGTCACGTCACTTATATCCCTAATGCTGATAAATAAAGACCTACCAAAATATAATTAATTGGGCTAATTCATTTGGTCTGCTTGTTAATCCATCAAAATCTAAATGTATGATTATTAACACTATGTCGACTCCCAATAATGTATAATGACAAGGTTACCTCAATAGTCGATACAGCAAAAAATATAAATAAATAAAAAAAGGGTCGAAATTTTAATGTGGTCAGTAAGGGCAGCTATTTTGGAGTGATAAATAATTATATATATATATATACACTCATACTTACACTACACTCCGTTCACATCAAAGTGGGTGTACAAAATTATCTTTTCTCAAACATGCAACGATATGATAAAATGGAACGAACTTTTTTAAACCCGAACATTGAAAACTTATCAAGCTTTATTTTAATTTCGGACTGGACTTTCGAAATTAATTTAAATAAGTAAAAAAAAGAAATCGACATTTCAACGCGGTGAATTGGCGGCAAAATTACCTAAACTATTTTTATTATTGTCAATATAATTAGTTTTTTTACAGCATGTTTGAGAAAAGCACTATACACGCCTTAGCCGAAACTGAGCATAACAGGACTCTGTGATCTCACGATCGCTCAGTTATGCTGCGTTTGCGGGCCGCGGCAGTTATGTTCTATTCCTGTTCACAGTCCCATTCTCTTTCCTAAACTAAATGTCAACTTGTTTGTTGTTAACCCCATTACTTTTAAAACTTATAAAAAACGTATAAAATTTACAGAAATGTAAATAGAAATGAAATCTTTGCAAATGATGTAACAAACTTGGTTTTTTTTCAGAGTGACACTCTTGTTTAAAATGTGTAGATTAATATTACCAAAATGTCAATAACTGAATAGATTTTTGGTTTTCGTCGGAGATTGTCTGAAAGGAACTCTTTCATTAAAAACTACAATACGAACAGGTTAAAATAAACTAGGTGTACATACAGTGTTACAACACACATACAGTGTGTTTAGTGTACAAACAAGATTCTTGAGTTTCGAGGTTTTTGAAACTTTTTTGATAGAACAAAAGTATTTTGATCAGTTTGTTTGTGCTATCTATTTATTATGGTGTCAGATATAGATATTTAGTAGATCCCTACACCAAACTGTGGATATTTATAAGATCACTCACTGTCACTTGTCTATCTGCCTGGTCCATCTGTCTTCCTTTTAAAATAACAACAACTAGTGCAGGTGATATGTTTATTAGTATACATATTTTTCGTAATATACACTTATAAATACATTATCGGTTAAAATTAAAGAAATGAAATATAATAAATCATACGAACTGCGATAGACTATAACAATTTCGCTATTCAAAATACATTGTATCATACGCATAGCGCTATTTCGCATACCCTAGCAAAATACAAAAATATATTACACTATGAAAGTATACAAAGAGCCACAGTTCCACGTACGATAGGCGCTAGCATACCGCACTACACACACATAGTAACCGCACGTTGATAATCTCAATTTTTTTGGTTTTTTGTTGGTATGAAATTTTAATATTTTTGTAGAACTACGAAATTAGCAAATTCACTTGGTCATATTAATATATATTTCTTGAAATAACATTGCAGTAAAAATGCAGTTAAGTTAATATCAATCTTAGTTTTCCAAACAATTTCTTGTATAATTTGTAACTGTTTTAATAAGCAAATTCACTTAATTATAGTTCAATAACTTATAACTCAGGAGTGTAACAAAATCAATGAAATTCTTGCAAACTTAACTCGTTTGGGTATGCCATATCCTTAAGTCCTAATACATTGATTTGTATGAAGGTTTGGAGCGTGGTACAGTGTAAAGAGCGCACATCGCACAGCGTCTACTTAGTACATTTTTTAATTGATTCTGTGTAGCAACAAATACGATGTTGCGTGAAAATTAGAAATAACACAATACAAAAAACGCTTACACAAAAATATGCAGAAAGTAACGAGCAGATTCCTCTTATTGCCCCCGCACAAGTGGAAATAAACATTAATATTATTAAAGTCGACGCGCTGTTCGCTGAGATAAAAAAAATAGATCGATTATGTAAAGTACGCATTTTTAGGGTTCCATATCTCAAAAGGAAAAAAGAAACCCTTGTAGTTTCACTCTGTTACCCGTCTGTCTGTCTGTTAAGACCCCTTTTTTCAGTAAAGGTAAAGGTTTCAGCGTAAAGATATCACGTTAAAATTATTATCAAATACTAAGGTCTGTGGTCCCTTGATGCTGTAAAAAAACAAGCAACAAGTCAACAAAATACGGCAGAAACACGCCCATTTTTAACGCATATTTTGACATTCACAAATCAATCAAAACCTATAGGGCACTTTCCGTTGTCCTAGAATCGTGAAATTTGACACGAAGCAAGGGGTTACATCACAAATATAGAAAAAAATCAGAAATTTGTTAATTTGTAGTTATAACACATTTATAAAAAATATGCCCAAAATACGGTCATTTTTATCGTATATTGTGATTCAAATAAAAATAAACCTAAAGGGTACTTTCCGTTGACCTTGAAGACTTTTATTAATGATAGAAGAGCTATCTACATATATAAAGTTTGTAAGGAACCCTTGGGGCGCGAACCAGACTCGCAGTTCACCGGTTTTTCATTAAGAACATAAAATCGGTGTAACAAAAGCAACTTTACGAGCAAGTGTTTAAAAAAAAAATAGATGCTTGTATTCGGTGACGACTTTTAGCGACTGCAATGCGGTTCTATTAATTGTATCCCATATTAAACAGGATAACATCACTGAAGGTTATCCGGCATCAATCATGTCAGTCAATCGGTCTTTTATTGACATCAATTTGTCAAGTCTACTCTCAATTGACCTAAATGTCGATTCGGTTAATTATGCCGACTTTGACGGACCACGTTCGTATTAATCAAAAATTAAGATTCCTTCAAATAAGGAGGTCAATCCGTGTATTTATAATACTAACTCTTGCCTGCAGCTTCATCTGGAACCCCGTCCGTCTTACGGCGCAACTTCAAGCCGCTTCACGTCGCGTCGCGTCTCGGTATGAGCTGACTTGGCTATTCATAGTCATACACTTTTTACAGCGAAAACGTTATGAGCTTGTGAGTCTTGGACGCCAATTTCACATAAAATATTTGTGCTAGTAATACTATATTAAAGTTAACATTTTTGGCAAAAAGACAAAATTTCAATATTTTATACCATTTGTTAATAAATAACTAAATCCACGTGAGCCACGCGACACTAACGACAATAACATGGGACTAGACAATAATTTGTAAAGGTGTGAAAAACAAATAGGTATACTGGTCTCTCGAGTTAGTATGTTTTCTCAAACATGCTACACATATCTTGCACAAGCTTCTTTGGAATAAATAGTACTTGCCGTACAGTATCAGAGAGCGACCCGCAATGTTTTATAATTGAAAATGCAACGAACTTTTTTAAACCCAAACATTGATACCATTTAACCAAAGAGAAAATTCATCAAGTTTAATTTAAATTTCGGACTGGCACAACAAAAATAATGCGCCATTAAATTTATTTTAAAAAAGTAAAAAAAGGAATCGATATTTGACCGGGGGGGGAATTGGCGTCAAAATTACCTTAACTATTTTTATTATTGTTAATATAATTCGTTTTTTTACACGCATGTTTGCTAAAATCACTTTACAAGCCTTGGCCACAACTCAGCATAACCGGACTCTGTGATGCGTGCGTCGGCTACGCCTCGTCTAGCAAACTCACGATCGCTCGGTTATGCTGCGTTTGCGGGCCGCGTATATTATATACCTAATACAGGTACAGTAGTAGACATAACTCTCACAGCGAAGTCCAATGTATAAACCTATTCACACAGTACATTACCTTTATATTTTTAGGCATAAGTGTACTCATGCAATTTTTTCCCTAATCCATATTATGTGTTGATTTATTCATATTAATAAATAATTAAGTAAATATAAAAAAAGGAGTTGCAAGTAACGATAGCTTTATACCTGATTGTTTATGGGTAATACATACTCAAAAAAATTATAGAAAGTTTAGATAACATTCGAAAAAAGAACGCAGCAAGGACATCGATTCAGGATATAATAAAGGCTAATAATGAATTTAAAAAAACGCTTTACGGGACTGCCAGTAAATTTCTATTATTTTTTGCAGGGGCTGTTATAAAGATAAACTCGTATGTTTTTCAAATAACGGCCAAGGAAAATTGACCGCGCTGCCACGCATCCACCGCGATGCTGGATTTACAAAATAAATAATATAAGCGAGATATAAATATTACAGGATTGTATTTCATTAAATTAAAAAAAAATATACATGTATTACGGTAAAAAAAATCATCTATTTAATCAGTATGGACGTGGTCTACGGTGCTCAAGCTTTTCCGAAACACAGCCTGTTTTGGTGGCTAAAGACAACATCAATAATTTCTCTCTCAGGCTCAAATTTATGTACTTTCATCCACGCGACTCTTTCTCTTCAGTTAATAAGACCTTGGATTTGAAATCGAATTATGCATTTAGGAGAAAAGCCAAATGTATTGTCACCAAGGCGACAAACAAGCCTACGGCCCACCGGGTGTGAGGCAGTCAATGTAGCCTATGGACGCTTACACCAGCGGCAATACTCTTGCGTCATTGCTCACCCTTTAAAACTCTAATTACTCCCTTCTTGTATAACCCCATACTGTAATTGTACGACAAGAAAATTATTTCACAGCTGGTTTATTAAATTGTAATTATGTGTTGCAATTTAGGTTCAAGGGTGTAAGGATGAATTCTCTGAAAGTGGCTGACGGTGCGATGATAAAAAGTAGCGTCATTGGAAACAGTTTTTCTTTACCTTGTTATTCTGTTTTCCATTAACTTTGTATTATCCTAAAACCCTTTCCCCTAATAGTAAGCACTCACCTGTTCCTGCGTCAAAATAACTTCATCGCCAGGTTTTTTCGGCCTTGGACTGGCTTCTGGTGTATCCACTGGAGAGAACCAGTTGACTGTAGACTCCCCCAGAGTAGAAAGAACTCCTGGTGGTCTTTGTGAAGGGAAAAGAAGAGGAGTGCGCTCTGACGCCCCATGCTGGACTAGGAGAAACCAAATCATTCATTACAATTTTACTAGCATATAGACTGAAGTTTGTCTTAATAAGCTGTGCGACAATATTAAAAAACTGTCTCATATTGATTTGTTTTTAGTTACGTTATCGTTACGTTAGCGTTACGTCACAGCGACCTTGCCGTTCTAGGTGGTCCTAGGCAACCTAGGATTTAGGCCAGACGTAACATTATGTATGAACGCTGCTGCGCGTGCCGCAATTAACTCTGTGCATTTCCTATTCTGTTTTGATTCCCCTTTCATTTTTATAGTTTCATATCTCCGGGGTAAAGTGCCGTGTTTGCCAAGACTGCTGTGTTTGTGAAACCATCTTGACGCGAGCGATACCGAAGTGCTATATTTTTACCACTCCTCCTCGAAAAACAAAACAAGGGTTATGATAAAATTTAAATTTAAACCAAACACAAAACGATACTAACCCTTAAACTAAAATCGACAAAACGTTAGTACCATAACACCATACGCACTAGTCGTAAAGAGGCAATGTAAATAAAAGAAGAGAAAACTATTGTTTTATATTTGTAAATTTGTGGAAATTGTTTGACATACGAATATTTCTATGTATATAATACATTTTTGTTAAGTTTTAAACAATGTAATTTTTTTATATATTTGATATCAGTTGGAATTAGCGAAGATGAAAGTAAAACTTATTTTGATGGTAAAAAGCTAAATTGCTTTATACAACTTGTGAAAACATAAATTTAATTTCGGACCTTTAAATCAATCGCTCTCATCTGGATTCAATTATTGAACCACTCGCTACGCGCTTCTCGCAGATATCCATAATTCTAGGTCGACGGAAAGTACATTACAGGCATAGGTTTAACTTTCTATACATATACTTGGGGTGTGATCTACAATTGACACCGCAGCCAAAAATATAGTTTTTAGAATTTTTGTCTGTTTGTCTGTATGTATGTTCGGGATAAACTCAAAAAGTACTGCATGCACCTACGGGGAACGAGCAGTGAATCTTTATTTCTTCAACGCATTCTGTAACAACGTGTAATCTCACGACGCATATTTGACTTGCTTCTTAATAATTAATTATTCTACTCACACATAGCCATTTATTTTATGTTAAAAAATCGTGTAAAGTCATAACTTAGATGTGTTATAATTTCACGCGTTCTGAGAGAAAATCTGGACAGACAGATAGAGGAACAACAAAGTGATTCTACAAGAGTTCGGTTTTTATCATTTAAGTTACAGAACCCTAAAAACTAGCGCTTACTGGTTTTAGCTAACTACTTTTGAAAACTACGTGGGACGCTTGTGGCTTCTGAACACAAAAATCACGTACATCATCCGACATTAAACCCTCTATGTTGGTCCACCGAGCCGCATCCACTGCATTACGTTACACGGCCTTAACAGAGTAATATAAATGTCATGGCTAAATCCGAACTTTTTTGGGTATCAAATTTTCATATATTAAAACTCATCGCAAGATTTTTAAAAAAATGCTTTATAACGAACTAAACTTATAAATTAGTTTTTTGCTTAATTGACGTTCACCCCATGCAATAGTCTCAAAATTGTTCACGAACTCACCTATGGCATCCATGATTTGCTTAGCCTGAAGCTCCTGAGGCAGTACCCGGAAGTCCAAAAACCAGGTCTCCCCCCACGAAAGAGTAAAAGACGTCAGTATTAGGAACACTGGGTAAACCGGCTCTGTGGTACGTTGCCACTGTCGAAAAAGAAAATTATTAATAACGCCTGCTCCGGGGCTTAGGTTCGATTGATGAAGATTTGTGTTTCTCATGGGCCAGAGAAAATTCTACGTATATATTTACTTAATTTGCGTTAGTTTGACTTTGCTTAATTTGAGAACAGATGGCGCTGTGTGTTATGTCCAAGAATATTGATTATTTATTTTATTAGAATATTTGCTTTCAAACAAGTAGCTTACAGTGCATATTTTAGTATACTATACAGTACAAATACTTTGTGATTAATCCGCCACTCAGTTTTCCGACGGCTAGTGTGGTGTCTAAAATCTAAGTCATGCTTTGAAATCCATACTATGTTGGGCCAAGTTTTCAAGAAAACATATAGACAAGCCAAATTACAATATATACTTATTTAAGTTACGTACTTGTTAATTTTTGCATTAATACGACATAATAACATTGCCATTTTGGTTTTCAATTTAATATGGTTGTTCATGTACTCTCAAATTTATAAAAAAAAAATTACCGATTTCAGTAATCTGTTTTTACATAATGGAAATTTGTGGTGGCGTAGCAGCGAGAGTGTATTGTATTTTGATTGCAACAATCATTTGAAGAAAACAAGAAGTAAATGTTATGTTGAAATAATTCTAAACAATATCAATATTTATCATAAAAGTAAGTGTGGAGTACCACCAAATCTTCGCATGCTAAGCCCATGCATGGGGTCTATACGGTGTGATCCATCTCCCATTCATGAAGAAAGTTTCTTTTCATCTTGTAACTATTCGTTTATATAATAAATTGTAAAGGACAATTTTAATCCACAATTACATGACCAAGGTAACTAACATACTTATTTGAATAAAGATCGATAATGAATAAATGAAAACAGGTTTGCAAATCGTGTAATATTTTTAAATAATAATTTAAATATAAAAATGTTATTATTCTACCTTAGAGATAGATGTTATTTACCTATAGCTGGACTTTTATATAGAAAGTTTTAAATCCCACCATACATTATTTTAGCGTAACTTTAGCTATTAGACAACGCACGCTACGAAAGGTTACAGCAAGGACATTTCTCTCTCCCTGTTTTTTAAAAACTATTTATTTATTTAATCGCTCCTATTGGTCTTGGCTTGATGCAACATAGCCATTTTAAATCGGACTGGTTAGTTCCAGCGACCATCGATTACAAACTAAAAACCAATGTTTTCTCTCTATAATAACTGGTGTAACTAGGAAATATTACTTTCACGCTACTTGACAATAGATGTCGCTGTCGATTTAATTAGCAGCTAGGTGCAGCGCCGATTTCTACAATTTTCATACTATGTTAGTAGGTTCTAGGAGTTCTAGGTTTTTTTTTTGGACTAGAATATCTCGCTCTCTCAAGTTTTTTAGCTTGCGTTAAATATTAAGTGGATGGCCCCTATCAACGCCCTCTGCAGGCAATCTGGCGAGTTGCAAGTACAAGAAACAAGTGTAAGTGAAACAGTGCAGGTAAAAAGGAGAAAAACATTATTTTGGACTACACAACTTATAAATAAACAAATACAGAACAAAAAAAATTGTTACTCAAATAAAAACTAATTAACTTATTAGCCAAATATGTTTCTCACTCAGCACTACCCTGTGGCCAAAGGTCACAACACCAATTTTCAGTGAAAATCTTCCGTGTTTGAACAATTCAAAAGGGTTAAAAACCTGCCAAGTCGTACACGTATTAAATTATGATGCCATAAAATGATAATTATTGTGGTTATTCAAAAAACTTATAAACCGATTTTGTCCCAAACCATTTTCTTTGCTTGTATAGAAAGCCATATTATCGTGATTCTTTTTTTAGAGTTTTTGAGCCCTACTTAATATCCCCATATGTTGGGTTATACGAAAACAAATTGACAATTACCAAAAGATACATATCTGTGAAATTTTATTATTAGAATGTGTATTCTAATAAAATTCCAAAGAAGGCTTAGAAGGCTGTAACATACAGACGGATAATAAAAAAAATATCAGTTAATTATATTATCCACTACAAGCATCATGTTGACCTTATCATTGCCTATTTAGCCTTATTTAAAACAAAATAAATAAAATTAAACAAAAAAAGACGGCTGTATAAGCTTTATGCATTGCTCTACTTAAGAAAACAAAATAAAAAATAACTAAAAGTTCTTCCCGCCGTCTGTAGCGATGTACGCTTAGTTCTTTTAAACTACGCAACGAATTTTAATGCGGTTTTCATCAATATATTGAGTACTAGTGATTCATGAAGATTGTTTTAAACGTATAATTTAATATTGTTTTGTGTTTCTTTGTTGAAATATGATGATAATTGTTCAAGATGTCGGAAAAATCACGCCGACTGGTTCCGCTTTTTCACGGCCTGCGCTAGCTAAGAGTTCCATACATTTAAACTACAACCACCAACACATGCCGGTATAAGTTAGTTTATCGACATCATAAACATTTCTAGACTGGGTAAGTATCTAATAGAAATCCGCGCGTGTGGAGCCGAGGGTAATAGCTACCCCTTTAACCTTAAGGGCAGAACATTGTCTCGTTATAAATAAAATAATTATTAACAAGGTACTTACATCGAACATGAACACTTTTGCTATTAAGAAGGCACATGTACCCGTTGTTGAGAGCTGAAACAAAATAGGTTATATGAGACTAGCTTTTTCCAGCGACTTTGTGCTCATGGACTTCAAAACAAAAAAAAGTTTATTTTTCTAACGTTTTAAAACGTCAATCCTAATTTTCAACCTAAAAGCCAAATACAAATTTTTATGCATTTAAAAAATTTAGCAGGTCAATGACTTATTAAAGGCAAAACGGGATTAAAGCTTTAAAAAAGGGACTAAAAGGAGTATTTTTACTAGTGATAAATACCCCTTTCAGTGACGCCTAAAGCCAAGTCTCTCAGACAGACGCTTGTTCCTTAATGCTTGAATTGATCTGCCTTACCTGCCACGCTTGTAATCTTACAGTAGTCCAGATCTCCATGTTAGAAATCACTCAGCTATGGAAAGGACTAGGCTCGAAGTTTTTTTTAAAGTAAATAATTAGAAATGAGGAGATCCAAAAGAGAAAAAATTTCAATGCCAAAGAGAACACTCACACTATTAAGAATTATCAGTTTATTTCAGTTAATATCTTCGCGAGCCCATGACCAGATTTTGCAACTATTACTATCATAGCAAGTTAACTATAAGAGTCAAGGAGACTTTGCAACACGCAAGTATATAATGAGCCTAATATTGTGTCAATAGATTATTGTTTAACATCAGGTGGACCGTAAGCTTATTTACCATCTTGTCGTACAAAACTCCAAACAGCAGCGGAACAGTTTTTCGGTTTATGTAACTTCAATTAAACTTTCCAATGACTGACTGCACGACGTTGCTTAGCTTTGAGTATCGTTTCCAACAAATATTTTACTGTTTCGCTGTAGTGTTCGCTAGATGGTACTGTAACGGTAATTTAACATGGTAATGGCTCGGACCGATCTCACACTTGGCCGGTTTTTATTATTTGTTATTATACTTTAGAGCGCACATTATTATTACTGCCAGTTTACCGTTTTTAAAAAAAAGCAAAAACAACGAAAACGAGTGCATTTCAAAAAGAGGACCCCAGTGGCGGCGTATCCATACAAGCCGATTCACATCAGCATACTTTTCAGAAATTCAAATTTTTTGAATGGAAATTCAGTATTTTAATACTACTAATACCAAGTACTAACTACAGAGCCAGGTGCCGGCTTACCCTTGTCGGACAGATAGACAGACAGGCAGCGTAGGCTTAGTTTAGTTATAGGGCCCGCTGGCAAGCTTTAAGTATGGAACCCTTAAAAGGAGCCATAATAGATCGTGTCTTAAAAAGGGACATTAAGAGGCATTAAGCTTCGCAACTGACGAATTGAATAAACAGTTCTTAAACCCCTGCTTATTCACCACGTATATTAGATACATTGATATTCCTGGGCGCTTTGACTAGTTGGATTTTAATAACTTTAAAAGTTTTTTGCCTTTCTTCTGTTCAGAATGCCTTTGCTTTTCCGAAACTACGGTAAATTTAGTCAGTTTTAGTTTTAAGAGCGGTTGCCCAAGCCGAGGCTCGAGTCAAGGATACCCTTGTGCAAACTGCCCCACCGCAAGTTAATCCTCGGGTAATTGTAACGGCCATCTGCGGCCAAAAAAAACAGCCAGCAGTTAGAAAAAGCCCTGTGCCAAATTTAAAATGAACGCTCTTTGACATTTTTTATAAGCTTGCTAGGGTATATTAACCTTAAGTTATGAAAAAAGGAAGAGGAGGAAAGTAGAAAGAAGAACTATTTAAAGGAGAAATATATACTTACAGCTATAACACTCCAGTTATTTATATACAAGAGACCGTACAACAATAGGAGCACTGTAAACCGGCTCACTGCAACCATTACTATGTCGAACAGAGAGGTTTTAATATTGTAGTGGATTATTTCTCTATCTACAATCAGTTCTAGAGATTCTCCGTGCATCTGAAAAACAAAATAAGTGTATCTATACAAAAAGAAACACGCCGTCTTTATTCCTGACTCCCCCCTGTTCAATAATCCTAACTTACTTCATATAGCTCCTTATGAACTTGCAAACCATAAACATATTATTCTTACTACCACTACCATAAACAGAACGAATAATATCCGCACACATAACTATTATAAAAATAACAATTCTTAATACATTACTATATAGTATTGTATTGTGACTTCTATTGCTACATCTATTGTTCTTTATACTCTGTTATAGTTATTCCCGCGGGAACTTTTGAATTTTTGGAGATAAAAAGTAGCCTATATGCTATTACAGGACCTAACCTATGTGTATGCCAAGTTTCATCTCGATGCGTCCAGTGGTTAAAGCGTGATTGAGTAACAAACATCCATCCAGAAATACAAACTCGATGCGTCCAGTGGTTAAAGCGTGATTGAGTAACAAACATCCATCCAGAAATACAAACTATCACATTTATAATATTAGTAGGATATTTTTATGTAACGAACAATGTTCATTATTCGACTACCAAAGCAAACTTTTCGACGGGTACGGCAAACATAACAGAAATTATCCATAAAATTTTCTCACAAAACATATCTACTAAAAAACTAATCGCTGAAGCAATGACAACAACGATTTAAGATTTATTACTATATTTCTTAAAATATAAGATGAGCTCTGTGACAGTTGTCATTGGAATCACGTCTATCAAGTTTGGTATTTATAGACGGTTATATGTTTGCATGACAATGCCATACTCTATTATTGCGTGCACAAAAAGAGAGACGTTTCGCAGATTGTCTTAACTATTATGACTTATCGCTTTTGCAGATCAATCGAAAAAATAGTTACTTTATAAATTTAAATATTGGATTGACGCTTTATTATTTTTATGTATAGGTATGTAATCATAAACATGCATGTTGCCATTTTTGGATGTATTCGTCCCATTGCGTTGAATCTTTAGGTAGTTTTTGTGCTGCAATAAGGTAATTGAGAGTGAAAAGGAGAAACAGGGAAAAGAGGGATAGGGGAAGAAAAGGTTATTTTTTTTTCAATTATAAATATATTTAAAAATACATAATAGTAGCAACAATAATCGGTATAAATGATCAATTATCAACATTGTCCCAGCCAAGGCATGTTACTTTGACAACTGTCGCAGAACTCAAGCTATATTTTACAAGGAATAATTACTTTTACGGAAGTTACAAACTAAAATTATACAAGACTCATAACCATTTCTACGACAAAACGACGAAACCAAAACTCTTCTCACACGACCACCTTCTATCACTTACCGTTAGAACAATAACCTCAAATTAATGCTTTCTAAAACCAAACCAAACATATGACTAATATAATTATATACTGGTACTGTCCCATGTCGTCAAACGCGATGCACAACATGTCCCATCATTAACCAGAACATGTAGTATTCGCGGCAGACTGGTGGAGTTCAATCAAGGACTTCTTCTCCACGACTATGATGTAGTAGCAATATGTGAAACTTGGTTATTGGATAGTATCGGAAACTCGGAAGTGGGAGACAATCGTTACGATGTACACAGACAGGACCGGTCGGTGAAAGGGAGCGTGGCGCGGCGCGGCGGCGGCGTGCGCGCTGTAGGCGGTGGCGTGATGCTGTTGACTCGGCGCGAGCTGGGTGCGCGTGCCCTCGCCCCGCCGCGCGACGCCCCCTACGAGCTGGTGCACGTGGTGCTGCCGGCTCGGGCGATACATGCGGCGCGCGACCTACACCTAATCTGCGTTTATTTACCTGGCTCTGGTGCCTCTCATGATGAACTAGTAGCCCATCTGACAATTTGTTTACGTGAACTTCTTGAAAAATATCCTGAAGATGATTATGCTTTACTAGGCGACTTTAATTACCCCAACATTGTTTGGATAACTAATCCTGACGGCTCATCATGTTTGCCTACTAATGTTACTAATGAATTCCAACAAAAATTTTTGAACACTGTGTCAAATCTGGGTTTAGAGCAATTTAACACCGTGGTCAATGGGAATAACCGATGTCTTGACCTTATATTTAGCACCTTAGAAGTGACCTCGACCCGCTGTAGCCTACCTATTATTAGTGAGGATATGCCACACCACCCGGCAATTGACTTGGAAATACCCAATTTAAAACTTGTCAACACGTTAAAAGACCCTAAAACTAAGATTTATAATTTTAAAAAGGCTAATTATGACGTCATAAAGTCGCGTATGTCTTCAATTGACTGGGTCACCAAACTTGAATGCGGTAGTATCGACGAGTCGGTAACTTGTTTTTACGATGAACTTCAAACGATTATAGAGAAGGAAGTCCCTAGTTTTTTCAGTCGTAATTGTAAATATCCTGTATGGTTTTCAAAGTCCCTAATTAATATTATTAAAGAAAAATCTAAATATCACAAACGATGGAAACGATTCGGCAATAAATTAGATTACGATACTTTTGCTTTGCTACGCAAACGACAAAAAACTGTCCAGCAAGAGTGCTGGAATCGGTACATTAATAGCTGCGAAAATTCAATATCTACTAATCCTAAACATTTCTGGTCATACACCAATTCGTTACGAGGAAAGCAAGGGGTCCCTACACAGATAAATTTTGGAAATCGTGTTGCGAGCGGTGGCTCTGAGATTTGTAACACATTTTTAAAATATTTTGCCTCGGTCTACGCCTGCCCACAGGGTCCTAATCAACGCGATGACATCACTTTTTCAGTCAACTTCATTGATACTATAAATTCTATTGATATTTCACAAACGTTAGTACAAAAGTACTTAGAAAAATTAGACAAAAATAAAGGTCCCGGGAGTGACGGTATACCCACTATGTTTGTAAAATTATGCGCTAAGGAGCTTGCTC
Organism: Apoda limacodes; assembly: GCA_946406115.1. Taxonomy (NCBI): domain Eukaryota; kingdom Metazoa; phylum Arthropoda; class Insecta; order Lepidoptera; family Limacodidae; genus Apoda; species Apoda limacodes. Next base: position 50,761,785 of record OX291540.1, read on the forward strand.
TCCCATTAACTATAATTTTTAAACGATCCATTGAGGAAGGAGTATTTCCTGAAAAATGGAAAGAAGCCTATATTATCCCTATACACAAAAGTGGTCCAACACAGAACGTGGAAAACTATAGACCGGTCTCAACACTCTCTGCTTTCGGAAAGGTATTCGAATCCATTGTACACGACCAATTATACCCTGTCGCTGCAGCCTACATCCCAGGTTCACAACATGGCTTCATGCGTAAAAGATCAACTGTCACCAATCTCTCCGTATTCACTGATTTTGCTACTCAACATATGGACAAAGGTTCTCAGGTCGATGTTGTGTACACCGATTACTCCAAATGTTTCGATCGCATTGATCACGGCATTCTGATATCCAAATTAACTAGTATCGGTGTGCATGGGGATCTTTTGAGGTGGCTCGAATCCTATCTCGAAAATCGCCTGCAAGCAGTAAGGATTGGAACTTACAAATCTAATTTCATGACTGTCCCATCGGGCGTCCCACAAGGGTCCCATTTAGGGCCTTTGCTCTTTAACATTTATCTATATGACATTGAGACATGTTTCACGTATTCTAAAGTTCTGCTGTACGCGGACGACAAGAAAATTTTTATGCCAATACAATCTGTCGCTGATTGCATTAAACTACAAATGGATCTCGATAGACTCTCCGAATACTGTGTACGTAATCGACTTGATATGAACATTAACAAATGTCAGGTAATAACGTTTACTAGAAAATGTAATCGAATAACCTATAATTATAATTTTGATGGCACTGTTATTCCTAGAGCAGAGCTTGTTCGAGATCTTGGCGTTATGCTAGATCGCAAACTTTTGTACACTTCTCACTTTGAGTATATATGTAACAGAGCTCACAAAATGCTGGGATTCTTACATAGAGCTACTAAATCTTTTAAAAAGGTAGAATCTTTAATGACGCTGTATTTCGCATATATTCGAAGTATCATGGAATATGCATCGCCGATCTGGTCCCCTACTTATATAACACATATTGCCCAACTAGAATCCGTTCAGCGCAATTTTACACGCCGTTTAAACTATCGCTTAGGTAGGCGGGGTGATTACGCCGACAGGCTCAATTTTTTCCATCTGGTCTCTCTCGAGGATAGACGGTTACTTTCAGATATGAAACTATTGTTCGACGTAGTGAATGCAGTCCTAGACTGTCCTGAGCTTACAGAACGCATTGGTGTACGGGCATACTCAATCCGCACCAGACGCATGCGCTCTCTGGACGTTGGGTCGGCACGCACAAATTACGCCAAACACTCTGTTTTGCAAAGAATCGTCCAAGCATACGAAAGCAAATTCAGAGGCGCTGACATATTTTTTCTCCATCGAAATACTTTTATTAACTTTGTTAAGAAGTCTTTTTTATCGGAAATACATAAATAAACAGGACTGAACAGGCACACACGCATACACAAACACACCCTCTCACACACACACATACACACAGTTACTCTTCTATTGATCCCTCGTCCCTTTTTTGTTTCTTTTTCTCTTTTTAAATCCTTTTATAAAAAAATATATTATAGAACAATAATTATTTGCCTACTTTCTTTTTAAAACATAACGGTACGTCGTCATCGATTTGTATATATAGAATTGTAAAGGTCAAACTTTGTAATAGGCTTTATAAGAATTGATTAGTAAAATTGTATTTTTAGATTTAAGAAGCTGTAAAGTTTGCAAAACATTAAATAAATAAATAAATAAATGTCCAGAATCACTAACCATTCGTCTTTTAAATTTTTTTCATCACCAAACACTAACTGCAAAACTTCATGTTGTGTTTATATCCTAGGATGTCGATTCTGTACGATAACAAACCCTCTTCATATTAGAATGAACAATCACCATCATACCCGGGGAACTACTCTCCTCACGCAGGTCGAAGGGACGGGCCCGAGAGCGACAACCCAAGCCGAGATTGGGCCCTTGAGCGTTGGGCGCTATATGGGCTGAGGCTCCTTCAGAGTCTCGCCCCAATAAGCCCGGTGAAGCAGTAATAGCTGCAACAGCCAACTGCACTGTCAGTTCAGGAAAAAAAAACCGTCATACCACTGATTTAATTACAAATAACATTTCACCTATTCCAACACAGCCGCCATCTCAATAAAAAATTGAACGATTGTTACACTGTTCGCATACTAAAATATTTTAGGCTTTCTATACCAGATAATGAATAAAAATCCTGGGAGCAATTCTTATATTTGGGCACTAGGTGCTTAGTATACAACCGAACTCAACAGGTGCCATTATTTTTTTATTTACTCTTATTAATATTTTCCATCATACACACTGAGATAAATGTTCAAATACATTAACACACGCATAAATTAATATATACACATACACACTCACACATGCACGCACACTCAAATTAATTATTATTATAATTATATATAAAAGTATCTAGGTTAAGCGTAGAATCCACAACGAGATAGTTGTTGTCAAATATCCAGTGTTTTGCAACAAATGTCACAAATATAAATGAACATCGACTAATGACGACTTTTTTATACATAAATGTGTATAAAATTAAATATTTATATTTTAAAAGTAAATATGTATACGTTTCGATTTTTTAAACATATATATCGTTTAAGCATACAATATGTTTAAAATACGCGACAGTTCCAGAGTTACTACATGATCGTTATTATTACTAAACATGTTCTGAAAATAATAAAAGCTACTTAATAATAAAAGGTCAACAAGGTGACTCATGTATTACTTTATTAGTTTTGCACGGCAAAGTGGCCACACTTTATTTTTGTTTGTTTTTTAAAAAAAAATATTACTAAATAAAACCAAAGTATGGGCATAGTGAACATTTCTGTGAATTGTAGGCAGCACTTTTGCTACAAGTGTTATCTTACTTACAAATCTATTCTAGAAGCTACTTGTATACGAAATGTCCTAAAAAACGCTTGTTCTTTTTTATCTTTTTGACGGGTAAAGTTTAAACCTATGATTAAATTTGATTTCACTCAAATGATTAAAAAGTATTGCTAACATCAATTGCAATCGGTACTGTCGTTGTACTTATATGGACCACGTCAGTCTGTCCTAATGTCTCCTAAGGGGACCTAAGGGAGCCCTAAATTACAGCTTAAATATTAGAGGACATAGAATTAGGGACAAGACATGAAACATTAAATTAAAAGTAGAAATGTAAAACTAGGTACTTTTCTTGGTCCTCATTGTTCAAAAGGCACTTAACATACAAAACTTTTTACACACAAAAACGGTTATTTAGTGCAAGAACGCAATAATTAATAAAGCGTACAGTTTCCAATAAACAAAAAAAAACACAACATTTATTTCTTTAGGTTTATGTTCGCAGAGTAATGAATCGACCGCAGTAATGCTTCTAGGGTGCGGCCCGATTCACGCGTCGTGCGTGAGGCGTGGTACAGATACCAACGGTACAAAACATAGCTTTTTCCTACTTTTACATTACTGTAGAAGCACAGTTTTGAATTAAGCTTTGTACAAACAGTAAATCGAAAATGTCCACTGACGGCGTCAGTAATTTTCAGAAAGCCTCTTAGTGTTTTCGGCAGTTTCTATCTTTTAAAGTTAAACTAAGGTAGAAAACTTACCATAACACATATAAGCCACATTAAACCAGTGAATAGCAGATCAAATGTGACAAACAAACAGAAAAACCTCCGCACTGTTGACATGCTCCCATTTGGTCTATGGCCGGCCACCAAGTCTTCAGTCACCACATTCACGGACTGTGAGTGGGCTGGAAAAATTATATTCATATTATAAAATAGGTTTTGTGCCAGTAATTACCTTTTAACGGTTAAACTGCTCATTCCATCGCAATGAAATTTGGCAAGGTGGTAGTTTGTTCCTTTGCAAAAGCAGCAGTAGTAATCCCAAGACGATAATCGAATTTAGTGCGTGCGGAGCCACGGGCACAAGCTAGTCTATTAATATAAAATAATAAACTGACTGACTGATTGAATTATTAACGCATATATTGTTATAACGTATAGGCCAGGCCAATAGTAGGTTCTGACTTCGTGCAAATGGTCAAGGAGTGTTGTAATTTGGTAGATTTGTACAGTTAGGTGTCGTTATTAATATTCTGAGTTTGCGGCGTCCAGCGACCGCCGCTCTCGCCACCATGTTGGTAAAAATGGTAAAATAAATGAGTTTTTCAGGAATATCTTTTGTCCAGTACTATCTTAACGAATAGGCGAAACAAAAATTGTAGAACATCAAATTTTCTGGAACCTGTTTAAGTAATATTTTTCTATTAGGTGATATTTGGGGCTGTATTGCTACTAAGATCGCCTACTGGTATAGAAAGGATTTACTTGGTAGGGATGTGGCTGTACTGTTCCTAACACTAAAAAAAATCGAGAATGATGAATTCAGTTTTGACACATTTTGTACAGTTTTGTAGAAAGATAAAATAAAAAAATAAATATGCAACAAATATCATTCAACAATATGTATTATTAAAATACTGGATTTTTTCGATTAAAAAACATATTGTCGTAAATAATGTTTATCGGCTTAAAAAATATATATAATTTACATACCCTTACATACAACGTCTTTCTACAAAAAATTGGACACTAAAGGGAAGGGCACGCACAGCAATGTCTTTTTACAACACAAGCTTACATAATAAATCGTAAGTATATTTTTGGTCAACAGTTACACTTTTTCTGTAAATCATTATTGAAAAAACAGGGTTATAAAGATAAATTGTTATTTCGTACAAAATATACACTACAAACTTAGCTTTGTTATTAGCTTCCTTTTATACTTGAAATACTAAATGTCTGGTAGTAAAAAAAGTCTAAAAAGTTTTAAACTAAAAACAAAATTAATCAAAAGTAAGCCTTTAACTTTTCAGTTACCAGAATTACATTAACCCTGAGTGGCATAAGTCAGTACATTTAAAAAATAAAAAAAAATCACAACACAACAGCAATCTAAAAGCTATAGGTAAGTATGCTGAATGTTTCTTTACATGATAAAATCCGGTAAAAAAACTATGACTATATTTTTGTAGTTGAAAAAATACAGTATTTTTAATAATTATTGCAGTCCAACTTTTATAAATTCTTATATATTATAATAAACTTTTATATGATTTATGATCTGAATCATAGCTGTGTGAAAACTTTGTATGCACCCTCCCTCCCCCTTGAGGGAGGATGGCTACCGGACTAAATCAGCTAGCTTAGATTGACTCAGTTTACATCTATAAGTTGGCAACCTTTGCATAAATTGTGGCGCACAAAACAAGTTCACAAGTTTAAATGGAGTCAAAAGTTTTCAAAAAATATAATACTTTAGACAGTATGGTAGGAGCAATCCCCTTAGACCAAAAGAGTCATTAACCTATTCATATTGTGAAGTATGAGTTTATGGTATGACAATTTTTCTCCATAATAGAGACTGGGCTTGTACTGAAACTATCTTGACTGGGCTTGTACTGAAACTATCTTGTCCACTCAATTTAACCTAAAATAACACTCAGATAATCTTAAAGCTTGTTTTCTACCATGTTGTTAATCTATGGATTTCATGAGACATTAACAAGTGAAATACTTCGAGTCACATAATAACATTGCTCAAACCGGAACCACAAGAAACATTGCAAAAAGAAGAGGCAGCAAACTCAGAATATTAATTAGGGAACCAAACTGTACAAATGTACCACAAACTGCACAGTCAAAGTCACCGTTAAGTTAAAGATAAAATTCAGAGACTTAAGACAAGCAAAAATGTTAATCACATTAATGTTTGTTCTGTGCGGGGATCAAACATTGCATTATGTGCTTAATGTCATTAACCAGAATATACATATGCACAATCATTTGTATAATAGTGCTATTCAGATATGTTGTTTAACTGACTTCATTTTGATATTGACATATTATTGTACTGCAAACAAAACTAACCTCAGATTTCATAATTCAATATTAACAATGTCCATGATAATGTTCTAAAAATCATTACATAATGTCATATACATTACTTATATATGTCTTTGTTATATACTTCTTAATTTTTATTATACTTCATATTTAGGGTTTTGTAGTCACATATTTTGACTTTTTGCCACAACTTATAGTCAATGCACTAGATAACAACCAATTCCAATTATTTAATTGCCTTTTATAACAACTAAATGCAAAACACACTTTCAAAATTTGCATAAGTGTTGAAACAATGGTCACTTCCAAATTACTCAGTAAGGTGTTACTCAGTATTGCACTAGACAGAAGCAAGTTTTACAACATATATTTTTCAATCCTTTAGATGCTAGTTTGGCCACAAAATTTGCACAAAAACGGCGTATTCACATCTTCCTACCCTACATATGCCTTAAAGGGAAATATATATTTTCTATTGCAAGAAGCAATTATGTTTTTATAAACTCGTTGAGGGTAGGCCGTGCCCCTGCAGTGGGGACATATGAAGGCTGGCAATGAAACTACAGTAGGTGGGGTAGCAACTCAAATAGCAAACAATATAGGTAAATACTAAATAATGAATTTTTGTATGTTTTATAATTTCAAAATAATAAATTTTTTAAACACACTTACATATAGTCCGGTTATGGGGAGAAACACTGCTCAGCAATGATTCAGCAGCTGCCCTTATATGGTCATTAGCCATGGTGACTCTAAGAAACATCAAAAATTGTAATATTTATAGATAAATCCAAGTAGAAATGATACTTACATACTTTTCTTTGTGATATCCATTCGCTATTCCATTAAGTTAATAAATACATGTTTTTTTAGTTTGACAGTAACAAGAATGATTTAACTAATTGGGTATTAAAGTAGCGTTGGCATATAATCTCACTATTGGCAGGGTCTGGCCTACTACTTTTAGTAGGTTATGCCAGTACTGTACAGACATTCTACCTATTGTTTCTCTTACAAAATCTTAAAGGGGCACAAGAGGGCAGCAGTGCCAAATATTCAATTATATGATAACCTGGCATGTTCAAAAACATTCTTTAGTCAAACCAAGTACCTTGTTAGCAAGATAATAGTGTAAGTATATAGCCATAGCATAAGTAAGAACTTTTAGAGCAACCAAGAAACAGAACACAAAAAAAATGGACTTTAAGTTACAGATAATAAAGTTTAGGTTTTTTTACAATGTGCCCATGGACATAGCATACTGAGGGGGCCAGGCACCCTAGAATCTTCCTGGCCCATCCTAGCAAATACTAGATAGCTATCCCTTACACTATGTATGAGGGGTAGCTGGAAAATTTGGCACTAAATATTTCAAAACTCACAAGCTACTTTCGCATAAAATAAAAATTGTAATTGAGGCAGTACAAGTACCACACAGAGGGGTGTGTTTAAAACATATCAAGCAAAGTTTTTGTAAAATCCATACAAAAAAAATGTTGTTTCTGTCGAGTTTTGCATTTCATTTGTGTGGTAGAGGATGCTTCTTTATTGTTAGACATTTTTTATTGCTTGTGAACAATTACTAATTTACCCCCGTAGGAAAAAATCTTAGCTACGCCCTTGCATGCGCTCCATTTCAGTTACTCTGACAAATATAGCGCACATAGGTTTCTGTTTACAAAGATAACTAATGTATATTGTTCCATAATCTATTGTGCCCCTAGAACTCTGCTACAAAGTTACAATAGAAAGAATAAATAAAGATAAGGTTTGTTATTCATAGTAAAAATGGGCGATAATGGACATTGATGGTCAACATCTAATTAAAAGCAAATTACATGTTAACAAAAAACAAAGACTTACCTTAGCTGTTTTACATATATTTAACTTTTACAAATGCAAATTTGAAACAAAGGGAAAATGAACCAAGTCTTTTATTTACTATATGATATATCATAGTCGAACAGACCAAAGATCTGTGGGTTCAAATGATTACCAATTATTTATTTGAGAATAATATAACTGTAAATATACCTAATTGTAATTTTATCTTAGAACAACAAAATCTAAAAGAAACTAGCAAAACACTATAAAAAAAAACCACCAAAACAAATTAAAAGAAAGGGTTTTTATTTTTTCTTAATTAGAAGGCATGGATACAATTCTTTAAGTCTTTTATTTTTGTGTATGTTGTCAGTTGTTCGTTGCGCTAACATATGCGCTTTTTTTTGACAACCAATATACAAAAGTACTTGTTTTGTTTATTGCATGAAATTGGCGCCGTATTTTTGTCAACAATTTCGATTTTCAGACCCATTAGGGGAGCCAAGATAGTTTGAACAAAATTTGTAATCGAGTGATCGAATGGAAAAAAAGATTTTTTTGGACAGATATCAATTTATCGCAATTAATTTAGATACCAACATCCGTTTAGGAACATTGTAAGGCATTGTATTATTTTTTGTAGTTAGGTCTGCAAGACATATGCTACTCGAATAAGAAAAATATTTAGAAAATATTAATAACTCAGTCTAAAGTTGAATTCAAAAGTCTAAACACAAGGTAGGTACCTGCTGTTACGGTTTAGGAATTTCCTCAACTAGTCCCCGTCTCCAACATCAGATCCTTCAGGTCTTCATTATGTTGTAGTATCTCATCAGAACTATACACAACTACATAGTTTCAATAGAATTGCTTTACAGGTGAAAATTGTCTAAGTAAAAAAATCAAACATCTCTTGTCTTTCTACCCGTAGGAATGGTTTTTTTTTCAAATTAAATTGGGATGAACTTAGACCCGGTCCCATATCCAACAAAAAATAACTCTCAAAATCGGACTGCTCTAAACAAAATAATGCCCTAATATACAAAAATATATTATACAAGTTTATGCAGTCGAATTGAGAATTCTTTTTCTTTCGTCTGCTATTTTCACGACGTGGCCCCCTAACCTTTGGCGTTAACTCAGAAAAACAAATCAAAAACTGCATATATTATTTACGTACTTTATGATAGTACATTGATAGCCGTCCCGTCCCTACAGGCGTTAATTTACCCTCAAAATTGATCTAGTGGCGATCTATAGTAAAATTGACAACAAAAACCCAGTAAGAAAAAAACACTTCGATGTACCAACTTTCATGATGATCTGTAACGGAGTTCATCGATCTTAAACATATATATGCAGTTTTTCCATGATTAGGCTCCGGTCCACGTGGTACTTTGGCCCCACCTAAGAAATTTGGTATGCCCATACATATACCGAGAGAAATTTGGTATGCCTTTGTTCTAAATTACACAACTCATCTACTGTCGATAGAGGTAGAGTTATGAAGTAATAGAAAGGTAGCACCTATCAAGTAAAAGACATTATAATTCTCGCCTCGTTCAGAAAAGGAAAGATTATTAAAATGTAGACACCTATGTACTAACTACCTACTAGGTAGGTACCTACTAAGGGTACGTTCCAATTCAATTTTGACGTAAAGTAAAAATGTTTTCAACACACTTGAACATAAAGCAGTCTTTTCTGCACCGTTTTCAGGGTCTTAATAGCGTCCATAACGTTCTTAGCAAGATGAAATTAAGCCTATGAACTAAGTCCTTATTTTAGAAAAAATAAATCCAACGTATTTATTAAAAACATATCAAAACTATTAGGTTGCAAAAAATATCAATTTTTTACATTTTAACACTAATAGAAGTATTTAATATCCTTTAAATGTGCTAAAAACAGTCGTATGACACTCGTGAGCTGACCGACACAATCTCGTCTGTAATAAGCAGCCTAGCTCACTTGTACTATTACTATGTGCCGAGTGATTGTCGCCTGGTAAAGTTAAATTTTCATCCGCTCCGGAATCATTTGTATGTCAATTTTTTCACTGACAGGAGTGTTTTTTAATTGTATCTATGGGAGTGTAAAAGAATTACTGACGTAAAGCCCCCAAGCACCCTGCAGCATTTTGGGGCCTCATATTCATATTGTGTATTTTTTACTGTCAACTTAACTATTTGAGTTCCTGCACTTACCTCTATTACTAAGTAGTAGCGCGGAGGTATGAAAAATGGTTTTTTGTTTTTAATAGAGGGGGGATAAATGCTTTTTAGTAACGTCAAAATCCTTGTCATTTTTCAGTTACTTAGGATAACATTTTCTGCCTCCGCAAAGCACTTAAAATGTTAGATTTTACGGAAATTCTCATATGTGCTTAAGGCATATTCTATCTCGCCAGCCTTCATTCCTCCCCACTGTTGGGGCAAGGCTTACCTTAATCGAGGGTGATTTGACCGTAGTCCACACGCGGATTTAGTGTGCATTGTGGACTTCACATACGTCTTTTTTTCTTCTTAACGTATGCAGGTTTACTCACAATACTTTCCTTCACCAAAAAGCCAGTGATGTGAATAAATAAAGAAATAAGGCATATTATTGAACAAAATTAACTAATTTTACAATGATTAATAGATAATAGGAAATAAATGCGTTTACTATTACAATTGAACTAAGAAAAATAATAAAATAACAATAAAAACTATTATTGAAAAATATATTTTCAAATAGACCGAAAATCTCTCTTCGTGTTAGATTCTGTCATGATAGTTCGTGATTGTAATTTAGCTTTTATGGCTCCTCATCTTGTGCACTGACACAATGCAGCATCTCTTGATAACTTAACAGTTGAACAATGGAGTAAAATTTTTTTTATCTGCAAAGTTCTTCATGATCGGTAGCTCAGTTAATTCTTCTTGCCAGTTAATAAAATCAACGTGCTACAAACGTTGACGCGATAAAATTTATATTTGACTTCAAATAGGTCTAGGTGTGGTAAGTTAAGGCACACTGCGCGCCTTTAATATGCGCCAGGCTGCTAGTTCCCGAATGTGTTCCTGTTATGAGTTATCATAGAAAGTGCTCTCAGGGTGCGCACAAAAGCTATTTCGTTGAATAACGGGATCTATAACCATTTAAAGGTCGTTTGGCAAGTATCTGGAGGCCAAAACCTGATATTATGGCCGAGACATTAACATTTATATGTAAGTTTTTGATCAGAACTTAAATCTTCAGCCCTTTTTGGCAGAAATTTTCCTTTGATGCGTAATAATTGTTTAACAGGTAACAGATTTCAAGTGCTTTCCAGTGTTTACGTCAGTCCCATCACAACCAATTGTCATTATAATATGATGGTAAAATGCTTTCTATAGAAACTGTATGATCGTGGCGTGTACTTCATTAGCTGATCCATTATGAGGTACGACGTAACCTAAGTAAATAGATTCTGGCTCTTGAACTAACGAATTTTGCTCCTCAACTGATATTGTCCTGTAATATTTACCACCCTTCTTTATAATTTTTAAAGTTGTATCTTTCCTCCCATCAAAGTATAGTACTAGTATAGTATTATATAATCTGTGGTATAGTGCAGATTAATCTACAAAAAGTATTAACTTCTAAATTAACCGTCGTAGAACTGGTATCGAAAGATTTGCCTAGGCAATTTGCCCGTTCCTTCTTTCTCTTGAGAGTTTTTGTAATTTTTTCGTTTTGATTACGTCGAGTCCACCACCACCTATTTTAATTTTTCGAGTGGTTCTATCAAAAAGGTTTGTACTTTTTCTAAGCAAACCCTTTACTTTATTCCCGATAACTTTGTATTTTTTCCGGAGTCAGCCTGTTCATAGATTTTTGTAACTTTTGAATTTCAAATTATATGCTTTTAACATTTGTAGGACTCTTGTATTTGTAACTGTAGGAATAGATAGATGCATTTGTCTAAAAACTTTCAATTCTGGACAACACTATACTTACTTGTAATTTATGACAAAGCGGTCTCCTTTGCTTTCCTCTCGCCTCTGTTTTCAGTTTTAGTTTTAGTTGATATCTCGACGAATTATTATTTATTATTAATTTATTACATATTTGTAAACAGGTAGAATATTATGTTTAAAGTTGCAAATATCACCAGAAAGTGGCCATTTAAATGCACTTTCGTTCACGTTCGTTCCATATTTTACACAAAACAAAATGACGATCGCGCGACCTCTCACCCTGAAAAAAACGTACTTATTCACGCGAAAACTAAATTGTTTTCACGATTCCTGCGCGCTCCAGTAGTCCCTTATTATAATATAATCCAACAAGACCATGCCTTTTTTGCCTTTAATCTTTAGAAAACTATCGTTGCACTATGAAATAAAGAGAAACTTAACGTAGCTTCAATTAAGAGTCTAAAATATACTTTTTTCAAAATATTTTAATTACCTTGCCGAGGCTGTACTCTATAATTAACTCTACCTATATATCAAATAATATTAAGCGCCACTCAAACGCATACAAAAAAATCATTCAAATCGGTCCAGCCGTTTAAGAGGAGTACAGTGACATACACACGTACAGTAGAATTTTATATATAAAGATATATATATGTATAACAGACAAAAAACGTTTCCTAAGCCACCTTTGTTACGGGCTCCCGGACTAATAAACTGTTGCACAATCGATACTCGCCCACAGAAACCGACAAAGGCCCAGGGAGATTATTAGGAACAGTCTCGCAGTACGCCAGACTTATCTCGAAACCAGTGAAAGTACTTGCATACATTTTTCACAAGAATTCCAGAGTGTTCCCAATAAGCTTTCTGTACATTTTGAAGTGGCAATGGGCAGGCCACATCGCTCGTCGAACCGATAACCGATGGGGAAGAAAGGTTCTCGAGTGGCGACCACGGATCGGAAGACGCAGCATGGGTCGGCCTCCTTCAGGTGGACAGGCGATCTGGTCAGAGCCGCTGGAAGCGGATGGGCGCGGGCGGCTTAAAACCGGCCGTTGTAAAGATATATGGGGGAGGCCTACGAGCGGTGGACGTCTTCCGGCTGAAACGAACGAATGAACATTGTTATGAAGGAAATCTTAACTACCCTCTGAGGCAAGTGTCAACTATCAAGGATGCATTTTTATTGTTGGTATTATTTAAATAGGTAATAAGATAATGAAGAAATGTTACTAAACGTAGGATGTTATACAAAAAAAACTAGAATAAAAAAATTATATTCTATAGTTCCCAACAAAATTACTTAGTACATTGCTACGAGTCTCGCAAACTAAATAGAGCAACATTGAACAGATTAGTAACTTTGATAGTTTTATGATGTATTATTACATTAGCTTGTGCCCGCGGCTCTGCCAGCGCTAAATTCGGTTATTGGCGTGCTTCGCGGGATTCCTAGAGCAACTCCTTGATTAGACCCCTGATATTAATTATTCGTAAATGTCTCTTATTTAGAGACATCGGCAATTTACAATTTTACTATCTATATGCAATAAGAACTTCCTTCTACACAAAAATACTAACATAGGTTAAGTAGTAAACTTAGATTTTTTTTTCTTTCTTTTAAATTGCTCAACTCAAGATGCGTGACTCACGCATTACACACATTAAAATTACTTTGGTAAATCTTAAACTGCTCCGTTATTGATAAATTAATAATACGTTTAACAATATTAAATACAATAAATCATGCAAATCTACTACCACAATATTTTCTTCATTGCTAGATTTCGATTTCCGCGACCGCGGACAGAAAAGTTTAAAACTGAAACAGTGATATTAAAGAAACATTAAGAGGCAGTACTACGTGACAGAAAACTTGAGTAAAAACAAGGATGACGCGATATGTAACTGATCGTGCGTGAGAAGTGCAGCTACATCTCAACGCACTGAGATTTTCATTGAAATACATGAAATAAATTAATAGTGTAAAAAAACATCGTTTTTATTAAAAAATCAGGGTTAAGCAAATTTGTAAACTAATAGCACTTATACTTTAAAGATTAATTTGCCAAAACTTTTAAGAAAACAGTGAAAAGAGGTCAGTTTAGATTTTTTTAATTATTGAAGAAAAGTTTTTTAATCGTGTTTCTCAGGGTTTGAACCATGTCCTGAAGAATACATTCTTTAAATTTTAGTCGGATAGCGTATGCGACAGCGGATAAGAAAATAAATATTACTTACGTACCAGTTAATTTCTTTTATTTATTATTTTCTTACAGTTAAAATATTTTCCTTTTAAATTTTTTTCCTTGTAATAATGCTCAAAAAAAATTATACAGTGATTTTGAAAAAATAATTTTGGACTACATTCCAAGACGCGTTCATCAGTTTTTACTATGTAGTCCGGAATAGCCATTGTTCTTTAAAGGGTTATTTTGAAAGAAATGTTATATTATTACACGAACCTGTGTGTGTGTGTGTGTGTGTGTTCTACCGATTGTACAATGGGAGGTGTTCTGAGGAATTGTTCGAAATGATGCCCACGGCTACTTTCTACCATCGCACCGCTCGCCATCGGCAGGGAATTCAGTCTCACACTTTAGAACCGAAATGGTCGCGTACAGTGCTGTTTCAGAGAAACTTTCCCCCGCGAACACTTGGGTTGTGGAATGAGCTCCCTGCCAACGTTTTCTCTAAGGACTACAGTATGGGGTTCTTCAAGGGATTGGATTTTTGAAGGGTCGGCAACGCGCGAGTGATATCCCTGGTGTTGCAAGCGTACATAGGCCACGGTGACCGCTTACCATCAGACGGACCGTGTGCTTGTTTGCCACAAGAGTGGTATAAAAAAAAAAAAAAAAAAACTGTGAACTTTAAAACATGCCAATAAACCATACAGAATGGTTTTTTACTGCAGACTCTAACGCGTAATGAAAAATTTTTGCAATGTTCTTAGGTAATATTGTATTTTTTATCCGGCAAAATCATAAAGGGGAATCCGACCTCTTTTTTCTATACAAGCTGAGTTACATTAAATATCTTTAACCATAAACATTTGTCTTCTAATCGCGTGTTTCTGTCATAAGCCGGTACCACAGAACATTATATGACTTATAATTTTCTATGGTCGGTACTAATATTGCTATTTACGATACATTAATAAAATTCGTATTAAAATTATCTTAGAATCATATCATCTAAGCTAAATATATAACAAATAGTAACTTATTGTATTTTCATAGATAAGTACATGATTAACAAAACCGATTTAGATAGTATTGTTACAAGAATTAAAGGTTTTCCTTTAGTGTAGAATTTTACATAGATTGGTAGAAGGTAGTTACTAAGATATTAAATTTTAATTTTTTAAAAATAAAACTATATTTTTATGATATAAAGTAAAATGTTAAGCTCTTTAACTTTAAATTAATGCTGCTTAAGTTGTCATAAATGTATTATATCAATAAACGTCAACCTGTGCACCGAGCAGTGTACGTTAAAACACTATGTAGTAACCATTGCGATTGCTATAATGTTAGTAATCCAAGGTCGACCTTTGAAGTCTTCTAATACCAGGTAGCGCTTCCAACTCTGTTATCTGGCGGATCTCTTGCACAGCAGTAAGACGCGAGGACACCTAAAGAAGCCAGTGCCAGGGACAGTATGCTGACTCCGCAGACTGCTCCAGAAGTTATATCGTTGAGGGGTGTTCCAGACTTCGGCTGCAGGGATAGCAGGAGAAGCAGGCCGAAAGCGCTGAGCAGGGAGAATGACGACAGGACTATGTAACCTGAAATGATACGACACACGTAATATTATGTCTACTGTTTAAAGAAACAACGTTTGCCTGGTTAGCTAGTAAAATATAAAGAAAAAACGAAGACCGAAAGTTCGGTACAAACTTTTATAGATAGTTCGTCTATCAAATTACCTAGTATCGGGCTTGACTAGACTTGATTTTTTATAGCTTCAAGGAAATGTTGGCCTAATAATTTAATATTTATTTCAACTGATGTCTCCAAGCGTTCCTGAGAAAAAGAGGCTTTAAAGACAGAGTTCCGTTTTTCCCTTTAAAGTCCGGAACCCTAAAAACTTATAAACCGCAAAAGTAAACTCGCATCAGTAGAAAACAAAATGGTCAATTGACGTCATTAAAATCAGGTGGACAAAGTATGGGTTGTGAGTACTTGCGAGAACCAGCAAATAAATTTTAAATAGATTTGTATGAGTTTTAACTTACCCGAAATATAGTTTCTATTAGGCAGTAGCCGGTTACGTCTAGACCTGAGCCCCAAGAGTCCCAGTAGAAAGCAGGTGAACCCTGAGAGTACTCCAAAATCCAGGTAGTAGCGACGACCCACCTAGAATTAAAAGTTTTTTATGAACTGAAATTTAAAAAACTCTAACATTAAACATCGTACTCGTTGGTACTTAGTTAAGATATGAAAGAAGCTTTCACATGCTATTTTTAACTTTAAGCAAAATTGTATTTTTGACTAGGTGAGCCAATGTTATGCTAAAATTAACATTGTTTGTTTCAATACAAAATAATTATGTATTTAATAGTTGATTTTCGTTTCTAGTTTTACAAGGAGTCAGTCTTGGATGCTGGATATAAACTAGTATGTAAAGAAAATTTGTGGTTATTCTTTTGTCGATTCAAAAGTAACCCACTGATTTAAAATTATTTTAAATAAATAATAATTCTGAATTTTGTCGTCAGAAAAACCTATTGAACGTAGGATGTTCCTGTACCGTAAGTCATTAATTTCAAAACACACTTAGTCTGTGTTAGAGTTACTTATGTTTCGTAGATAGAATAATTGGATGAGTAGTGATTTTTCGCCCACAGAAGAAAATTAAATATCTAAGTATAATTTTATCTAAGAATAATAGACTGATAGAATTTTTTCTATTAAAAGGTTAAGTATAGGTTTAATCTTGTCTTACACTATACATCATGTAGAAGCTAAGTCCAGTGGTAAGTCCTCCGCTCAGGGTCAGCATCAGAGCAGCGATGGTGAGGGAAGCAGTTGCCGCGCTGGTCTTTAGGCTGCCGAAAGACTTATAGGTATCCTCAGAGTATACTGATGGAGTTGGAACTGCCACTCTGGAATAAGAGTAAACTTAGTTTGGTCCAGATCATTGGGCTATTATTTATGTAGGTACTAAGTACCTACTACAAGAGTTTACTCGTGCTACTACCAATTCAACTACCAGTAGTATTACGGGTAATTCGATTGACTTTGTTACTACCTGCTGTTTTAAGTTACAGCAGGGAAAGAGCAAAATATTTGTGTTACTACTAGCAGTCGCTGTATAGGTACCTACACTAATATTATAAAGCAATTTGAGTGAGATTAAAGAAGATTTGATTAACTCCAAAATAATGTAACCTATTTTTAACCAACTTCAAAAAAGGAGGAGGTTCTAAATTCGGATGTTTATATTTTTTTTTGTATGTTCGGGCTTAACTCCGTCATATATAGTCGGATTTTCTAATTTTTTATTTAAATGGGTATACTTCCAAGGTGGTCCCATATTCATGTTGTAAATTTAAAACTTAAATTTTTAGAAAAAAAAAATAATTGGGGTTAATTTGGAACTCGTGAAACGCCTTTTATGTTAATGATTGTATAAAATTTTATAACGAGTATCGATGTTTTTTTAGTGTACGAGAAAAAAAGCTATTCGTCACTCAAAAGTTTAAAATAATAACTTTTTAACAAAAAATAAATAAACGGCCATGTGCGAGTCGGACTCGCGCACGAAGGGTTCCGTATCACTAACTATAAAAACGGCAAAAAAATCGCGTTTGCTGTATAGGAGCCCCCCTTAAATATTTGTTTTATTATAATTTAATTATTTATTTTTAAAGCGACTATATAACTTAATATTCTGTGAATATTTAAAGCGTTTACCTGTAGCCATTATCAATATCGAGCAACAAAATAACTTTGGTTGTATGGGAGCCCCCCTTAATATTTATTAAATGTTTTATAGTATTTGTTGTCATAACGACAACAGAAATACGTCTTCTGTGAAAATTTTAACTGTCTTACTATCGCGGTTCATGAGATACAGCCTGGTGACAGACGGACGGACGGACGGACAGCAGAGTCTTAGTAATAGGGTTCCGCTAATTACTCTCTGGGTACGGAACCCTAAAAAACAACCGGCTTCAAAAAGATGCACTTAAAAGGTAAAAATAATTTCTTATTTCCAAAAATCTTGATATCTTTGATACATCACAGACATTTTTTTTGCAATTATAAACTTATTTGCAGTTGCTAAACTAATTGCGACCTATGTCGATGTATTGATACAACAGTTGTCCAACGACAAAGTTAAGATTGCCCTCAACACAGTTTACCTTTTACGGAACCCTCGGTGCGCGAGTCCGACTAGCACTTTGCCGGTTTTTTTTTTGCTAAAAAGTTTTTATAATAATTCAAGTGTTATTAACGTATTTTTCGCGTAGGTATAACCCTGAAATTGATAAGGTATGGTGCTACATACGTCCCCACTGTTATAAAGGCACGGCCTACCGACCTTCTCATACCTTGGACAACGAGAATGATTACCTTAATATTTAATATTTGATATTAATTTCAATTTGACAGCTTCACGCGTTCCTGAGAAAAAGAGTCTTAACAGACAGACTGACAGACAGACGGACAGACGGACCAAATAGTAATCCTATAAAGTTGCCTGTTGTCCTTTTGTGGTACGGAACCCTAAAAACAAACCCCTGATAGTTTTACATGTCCGTCCGCCCGTATTACACAGTCTTATTGCTCTGCCGTTTTTGCAGCGATTCAGATTAAATTTTACAGTCTTGTCTTAAATAAACTGCCACAAGTACAGCTTTGTAAAAAAAAACATCGCATAACCTTTGTCACCCGGACCGTAATACCGAATTAATTATCACATCATTAATTACAATCGGCTCAGTATTTAATTAAAGAGCTAACCTGACGGCGCCACTATTTGATATCTAGATTTTTTTTAGTGCACATAGCGTATTTCACAAGTGTTTATCAAGAAAAAAAATCGGCCGAGTGCTGGCGCACCGAAGGTTCCGTACAAATTTATTATATGTGAATAGCTCTTCCATCATGAGATCAAGTCTCCTGGGTCAACTGGAAGTACCCCATAGGTTTTGATATGTTTGTGAATGCCAAAATATGCGACATAAAAGCCCGTTTTCCGCCATATTTTTTTACTGAGTTGACTTAGATGCTTTTATTATCTATGTACCTAAAATTTATAACACACTTCACTTTCATAACACCAACTTCAAACCGTGATTCAGATCAGATTTTTGGAAATAAGTAATTATTTTTACCTTTTGAGTGCATCTTTTTTAAGCCGGTTGTTTTTTTTTTTGTAAAAAAGTTTTTATATAATTTATAGATAAACTGACATCGTCCAGTTTCAATCCATACTAATATTATTAATGCGAAAGTGAATATTTTGGTTTAGTTGTTTGTTTGTTTATACTTACTTCATGTCGCAACGGTGCATCCAATTAAGCTAAAAATGTGCATATTATCTTAGGTATAGTTAAAGAGAGTCGAAAAACGTAGTCTACCTTATCCCGGAAAATTTAAAAGTTATATTGAGAATAACTGAAACCAACGTAGACGAACTATAGCTTCAGTTTCAGCTTGTTATAGCAAACTACCTTTTTATTATGAAGAGTTGCTATAGAAATTCCGCGTCGATAACCGAACTTTGCGCGGGCAGAAACGCTGGCAAAAGCTAGTTTTA
This sequence comes from Apoda limacodes, assembly GCA_946406115.1. Lineage (NCBI taxonomy): Eukaryota > Metazoa > Arthropoda > Insecta > Lepidoptera > Limacodidae > Apoda > Apoda limacodes. The sequence continues at coordinate 50,781,267 of OX291540.1, forward strand.
TTTTAAGTATTATTTATTACTATTTATTTGGTGTTACTATTTTACAGCACAGCCTAAACAGTATTTTATTCAGTCAGCCATTGAAAGTGCCTAGACAGTGCAATCGTAAGGTAAGGTGCGCGGCGAGACGGGAGGCGAGCGCACCCGACTAGCCTATGTCGTTACATATGGCTAAACGGGTGCTGCTTAGCCAGGCATACATTTTGTCGTGGTGTCGACATTGTCGGTCTATCAAAGGCGATGACTGACTGCATGAATAAAATCAATGTTTCGGCTGTGAGTGCAGGTTCCGTAGCACCTTTTTAAATTATTTCACAAGAGAAGTTCAACACCAAAATCTTTCTGTTTACTAATAGTAACGTATATTGTATATTGTATATATATATTATTATAAAACCAACCTTGGCGTAATGACAGCAGTCGTTTTGTCCTTTTTTTGGCTATCTCTAATTCTTTTTTCATCTCTTCTACTTTCCCTGCTAACGTTTCTTCTATCCAAGTCAAAACTTCTTTCACGACTCTGTTCTCTGAAACTGGTTACAAATACATCCTGCCTATCAAACTCTCCTGGAAAACCATAGTTTAATTTCTGCTGAGCTTTTGGAGAAATAGGAGAAGTAGATGCACTTCCTCTGGACATTGTTAAATTGGCGCAAGACTTAGATGGAGTAACGCCTTGAGTTGGAGTGCTAGAGACTAATTTCTTTGGAGTACCAAGATATCTGTTTGGACTAATAGAAGATTTGTTTGGTGTTATCCTTACAGAAGGCTGACTGGCGTAGCTCTTCAGTTTTCTTGGCGTTGACAACAGTTCATGAAGCTTCTGAGTTGCGATAAAATTCTTTTGTGACATTATTGGAGAACTGAAGGTTACATTAACCTTTCTAGGTAGCTCGTCATCATCTGACGGCACTATTGCATATCTGTGTGTTTTTCCATTAACTGTCTTAACTATTTCTGTTGGAATTTCTTTCAATTCGTTCCCATCTGGTCCATCAACATTGTATTCTTCTATTTCATTTGCATCTACTTCTACCATTCTCTTTTTTGTAGGAGAATAGTCAACAAGATCATCAAAATCATCTCTTATGATTTCGTATCTATGTTGAAGTCTACTCTCTTCTAGCCCGTCGTCGCTATCAGCACTTCGATCATATCTGGTTTTTTTCTGCTTCTTGAATTGTGCCATTTCCAGATCTTCACTCCTTGTTCTACATCGAATAGGTGTCCGAGTTGGTTTGTATATCAAAGACGATTGTCTCTGGAAGCTTGACGACTGGAATTTGAGAGGTTTTGGTGGCAGTTCTGGAGGTTCATCACGATGTCTCACAGCGCCTGCTGGAGATATCCTTAGGGGATTATCAGATATGTCTGTTCTCATGATTCTATTGCTAATTTCTACAGGTTTCCTAGGTGAATTCGCTCCTAAAGGAGGCATTCTTTGCCTGTCTGGTGTTATTACTGTAACGCATGATTTTTGAGCGAATATTGCCTCGCTGTTACCACAAAATGCTGGATTGGAATAATATTTGTAGACTATTTTTGGTGAATTCATATTTCTAAGCGTATTTTTCCCCTGTTATGTGTTCAGAAACTAATTTTAAAATGTGCTTTAGACCATGTTTCCTGTGCCTTTCTTATGGGGTGTTCTTTGAACCATGTCCGTTAAGGTTTTCTGCGTAAAGACTAAGTTAGCTATATCCTATAAAATAAACACATGCACTTCAAACACTTTAAATTGTATGCAATTTTTAAAACACAATTCGAAATATATATAATATACTTTTTTCACTGATTATTTATTTTTAAAGCCTTTCTCAAGTTACTCGTACTATTAATGAATTAAATCACAAATTATTATAATCAACTACTTAGATTTCTTTCGGAAATTAATAACATTAATAATAATAGCGTCTTAACCGTTCAACGGTCAATCGTCAACTGTAAGGAAGGGGATTCCTTTTTAAAAAAAAAAGACAAGGGTCGGAAACGTCGCAGGCGCACCCCTGCAGACAGCACGCGCTATTCGAATTCCAAACAAAATTATCAGAAATGCATCAAACAAATTTATACCTTTCGACTCTTTTTTAAGTCACAAAATAACTTGAATTTAGATTTTGGTATATTTTATTAAGTAGTAATTTCAGAAAGGGACTAAATATAAACGGAGTGCTATAATAATTTAAACTCTAGTACATTTAAAATTAAAATGATAATAGCTTTTGATAACATCGTACCTATTAGCACTTTTCAATTGAAACTTCGTATTGTGCAATATACTTGAATGGACACCGGCAAACAGAACGGAAGGGAGACATTTTAATAATAGGAAGAAATTTTAGGGTTTTGTAGTAAACATTAGAAAGTATGTGAATATTATACTATTAATAACCAATATTTTGTACTAGAATATATTTTACGAGTAAAAGTGTTTCAAAAGACAAAAAATATTTGTGCGTGAGGGGAAAGTCGTCCAGTATCAATACCAATGTAAAAATTATGATGTGTATTTTTCCAGTTGAAATGAATTTCGACAAAATGCTATGCATTAACTATAACGCCGCACCATCGGAGCCCTACTCTAAGCCTACGCTGCTGTCCGTCTGTCAGTCCGACTTTTTTAGTTGAGAGGGCTCTTTGATCTTCTCTTCAAAAGCTAAAATTTTCACAGAATATGTGTTATCATAGTAGATTTTGTAACAAATAAAAGAAAAAACCAAAGAGTAGTAATTTAAGAGCGTAAATTTAATTTTTCATTATATACTTCACATAGTCGACTTCTCGCTATCGGATAACAATGAAATAATAAAAAGTAGTCTGTCTGATCGTTTGTTTTTTTTCAAATCTTTATAGTAAATTTTGACTAACTTGTCATAAGGTTGTATCCGAACATCTTTTTCATACTAACTGTATTACACATTGCGCTGCTTAAAACGTGTTATTAACATAAAGCACTATGTAATATAGTCGCAAAGCGCACATTTATCCATAAAATGTCACAATAAAAAAAGTTCTTATTGAACTAAACAAATGTATGAAATCAAAAAAAACTTGAGTTATGCCATTATTGACTGGCGTTTTATAATTGAAAATGCATTTTCTGACACAAATAAACAGCAAATATGTAATAATAACACATTTTAAGCAGTAAAATATTATAGTTATGAGTATTTAGTGAACCAAAGGTTTTATAGAAAAAATCTGGTTCGGATTTACTTGAAGTGACAGTACAATATGAACGTTGCCTGTATATCCGTCTTAATACCCATATCTGTCTACGTGCAACTTTAATGTCACATCATCACCTTCTACAATAATACCTTTTTTATTTTTTTAATTGGCTTGTTCGACTACGTATAAACTATACAAGATATATAAAGTTCCTTATTCTAAGAAAACAAGTTGATAAGACAGAGACATTTTTAAATGATATGTTTTGTCTCTTTCCACTTCACAACGTTTCATGCACCGTAGTTGAGTAATTATAAATTCTTGTAAAGGGCACGCGCGCACTGCGCGTAACGGTTTTTAGCAGCTGCCCTTAGCAGCTGTGGCCAGGGGTATGCAACCTTATTACGTTGCAGCTAATTAAATACAAGCATGGGTGCAGCTCAGTTCATATTTCATATGACAAAAGTCGTTAGGTCAAGCCTTATGGGCGGTTCAAAACCTCTGACAGTGAAGTGGCCAATAGACCGACAAAGGAACCCCAGTTCGCACTGGGCCACGCGGTGGACTATGGAATAAGCCTCCTCTCCAAAGGGAGGCCTATCCTTCTGCAGCTCGTTTTAACACTTTAGTAGAGCCTTAAAAACTCGTTACAACAAAAAATGTGTATGCTTATATGTGTGCCATTCGTTTGTCGAACATCTGAACAGATAGACTGACATCAATAACATGTACTTAATACATAAAAATATGTTTTAAATAAAAATAATGTCACTGATAATACTGATATAATGTGCGTCCCATCAAACGAAAAGGTTGGTAATCACTTACCCACATGCGCGGGCGCCGATCTATTGGCACATTCAATATTGACAATAATATGGGGTCGAAAATCGATAACAGTGGCCTTCCTACCGTAGGTACTTTACTTAAGAGGTTGCCTAGGCACACCGTACCGTACATTTGCGTACGTCGATGTTGATCTATAATAGACAAAAAAAATGGTACAAAAATTTCTTTCAAATTGAAGTATAGCTAAGCGTAACAACAAGAATTTATTAGTTGATTTAATTATTAAAAAAAAAATAGTTATTAAGAATCTATAAAAGTCATGAGCTAGTTTAATTGCTAGTTTACATTTAAGTAATAAAAAATATTTCCACTATAATTAAATATTTAAATAAGAAGTTATTAAAATAGGAATTCGAGTGAGTGAGAGTTATTTTAAAGCCATGTATTTATGGATATCTAAAAACAAATTTTGTCGCTTTTCACTATCGGGCGGCTGAACAAGGATTACATCAGATATAGGACCTATAACTTAATTAATGTATATTATATTTCGCCGTGCCCTCTAGAAGATTATTGGTTATTATTTAAAAACAGTGAAACGTCAATCTTAATTTTCAATTTAACCTTAAGCCAAATAAAAATTTTAGACATTTAAGTTCAAACATGACGGATTTACATAAATACATTATTCCCATTTACGTAATTACAGGAAACTTTGTGCAAAATTTCAAACCTTTAGACATAATTTTCACTGTCGAAATTCTCATACAAATTTTCATCCCCTATTTTGCGTTTTAGAATGATTTTCCAAAAACGATGAAGCACTTGCGTGAATTTTGGAAAAAATATAGGAATTCTCATCCCCTATTTTAAACCTTAAGGCCAAATTTAAAATGTTTATGCATTTACCTTCAAAAAAGGCTGATTTTAATACAGCCTTTTAGTGCATAGATAAATTTTTAAAAATCCTTTAGGTTTTGTGAATCTTTGTTGCATAATTTTAAGCCCAGACATAAAAAGATCGAATTCTTATACATATTATTATAAAATTAAATTATTTTAAGGTGAAATACCAAGTTTTATTCAGCTTCGGTGGACGGATAGATTTCCGTACAAACTTTTAACACCCATCTCACCCCTTTAAGACATGAATTTTGCAAAATCCGTTCTTTATGCTCACCTACTTCCTAACAGAAACCTTTGTGCAAAATTTTTAAGTGTATACACAAAAATTAACAAAATTCTTATAAGAAATTTCATACTCTATTCTGCCCTCTTTCACAAAAACGGTTAAACAGGTCAATCTTATTTTTTAACTTTTAACTTTGCTTCGAAAATGACGGATCTCCATACAAACTATCAACTCCTATTTTACCCCCTTAGGTAATAATATTTGGGAAATCCTGTCTTCTTGCTCGCCTACGTTATAACAGGAACCTTTATGCAAAATTTCAAGTCTCTAGACTCTATACCCAGTAGTTTGAGCTGTGCATTGATATATATTAGTCAGTCAGGCAGTTTACTCTCATAGATTTATTAGCCGTCGGTCCAATACGCAGTTCGTCCAATTGTTTATATATCCTCATTTCGTCCAACACGCGTTATATAGTTTTATTGATCACCGCGTGGATGATAGTTGCTAAACAAAATAACGGTTTTTATCTACGGCTTTTATATTATCAGTCCCTAATAGGCGAGCGACCCTTCCTAATAGACTAAGCTCTCAGTGGCGATCTGTATGCAAAATATGCAGACTGCATTTTGACTTCTAACATGTCTTGTCGTGAACCCAGGCTACAATATTACTGATGTTGCCAGTCGCGATTGTGGTGCCCCCCCCCCCTCAGCGCCTCTGTTAACTTTGTTAAAATATATTTTAAAAGACTATTGGTTCTTATCATAGAACTTTAGTAAAAACAAGTATCTTAGGATGTGTATATTGGTCATACTGAAATACAACACTACCACAGTTATATAAGACTTTGAAACAGATTTTTATGAGAAAACTACATAAATAAAAAAATATCCTAACATTGTAAACAAAAGCAAAGTTCAATTTTTTATAAGTAAAGTTCTTGTGATAATTTTCTGCGCATTTGCACAAATGAGTATATGAAGTTCATTGTTGCTTTTATGCTCGTACAGACATAGTTCCACAGTTAGATCGACATTTACATTTATCAAATTTATATTTATCAAAGAATCTGGTAGACATTTCTTTGTCATTTGCTTGGAATAATGGTTGCCTTCTCGTAGCTCGTAGCCATATTGAAGGAATCAATGTCCTGAAATATGGTTTCAAAAGCACATTTACATAGGTAAACATGTGCTGACGCTCTTAAACAGTGTAAATACTTTTAATGCAGAGGTACATATCACACTTGACAAACTTAGCATATTAATTTATGACGTTGTACATCTGCTGTTGTTTTTTTTTCGCAATTATATAAGTGTTCTAGACCTTCAAATATATTACTAGTCAAAAGCCCATTACCCAGAACAGAAAGTACATCTTGAACATATTCCAATACGCAGCACTTAGCATTTGCTTTTTGGTCCCAATGCGACTGGTGTTATCGCAGCCTATTTAATAATTCACTGCAGGAAGAATATAACAAATATTTTCGCCAAGAGACTGTGTAGCTAAATGGCACCCTAAAATACGGTTTAAGGCGCTATTGAAATATTCATCTGCCATTTTCTTACACATATGCCTTGATGCATATTACTAGGTTTTTCCATTGAGAAAAACGTTAGCACCTGTAACAAACTAATGACCTCTTGACTGCTGGAGGATGTCTGGTGCCGGCTTGTCGCGTTTCCACTTGAAACCATGCATAGAAGTAAATAAAACAATAATTATCGATAAAAATATATTATTTGGTCAGTACAGTCCGATATTGTCTAACACGTGTGTGAGTATAATCTGGTGTACGTCACGAAACACCGTACGAATATTATCTGTATCCGTAGCTGTGGTGTAGTGGAAGTAGCACTCACGCGGTCTGCTGGCTTCAAGGACCACGAATCGCTCCGCTGACGCCGTAAACTGTTTTCGCTCACGTTTCCGCGTCGTCACCTCCTGTTCGTAACCAGAAATGTAAATTAAAAAAAAAAACACCAAGATTGTGTCGTACACGCCAGCTTCACCTTGTCTTCTAAATGATCTCGAAACTGATCTCGAAAAATCTTAACTGAAGAGCGATGGGAGATGTCAACACCAAGGATAAATGCTCTTGGAAATGGGAAGGGTTGTGGTCTGTAATTGTAGACCTCTTATGTTTTGGTAGGGTTGAATTGGACCAAGTTTTTACAACCCTGATGTCAGAGACCATGGACAGAGTGGTCTTGAGTTGAGATAAAAGTTCACCGCGGTTTTCCTCCACAACGAAACGCAGCATGTTTGCACGGCCTATGTTATAAAAGCAACTCCAGTAGTAGTAGTACTGTAATCTGTATGGCAATGTATGTTGTCGATGGACAAAATGTCATTGATATGCAGAAGAATCAACGTAGGAGATAGCACATATATTCTTGGAGGTCACCAGTATTAATGTCCATGCTACTTGAGCAACTACCGCCACTATGGCTCGTATGCGTCTACCGTACAAAATGCTAGCCACCCATTTGCACAAACTGTGGGCTGTTCGTAAGATGGCAACATCAATCGAAAAACCCCGGTGTCACACCCGATCGAGCGCCTTCGCTATGAATCGGCTAGATGACAATGCTTCCCCCTGACTCTCAATGGCTCATCGGTGTGTGAGATACACTAAAGGGGCGACCGTGGCGAAACCCATATTGACCGTCGCTGACCAGATCATGTTCTTCTTGCATCATCACACGCTCCATCACTTTGGCGAGGAGAGAAGGTCTAGTGTGGCAGGAGTGCACGATGAGGCGCGTGAGTACAGGACACAACTCGGGGGCACATGTTTAAGCACTGTGTAACCAAAACCTAAATACACAACCTTATAATAATGTGGGGGCATCCTATTTTTACCTACCACTTTTATCTTGCGTGAGGGTGGTGAGCATATCACCACAACACTGCTTCTGATGAGGTGTATCTGGACTAAAATGGTTTTCTATTTATCCTGAATTATCAACTTTAGTCGTAGAAAACCCACGCCGACAATGGAAATGACTGCAAGCAGAACTGCGACAAAAAGCTATTTAGGAATTTGTTCGGTAACATTGTTCGTGTGTGGCTCACGGCCGGCGTGCAAAATAGTTCAGTTCAATCTTTTGCCGTAGGTTGGAAGCGACACTTGCGTATTGCGTTTTGTTAGTGTGTTCACTCGCATTGGAATTTAATGAAGAATTTTCGAAAAGTCAGTACTGCCCACGTAGGTACTAATTAAATCCCTCGTTCGATCGGAAATAACAATGTCGTGGTATCGACGTGAGTTTGGTGATTCATAGTGCAAATTATTTGACCAACAGTGTGTGTGCTGATCGGCCTCTAGATGCTGCGCGGAACATCATTAGTACCAGGCACCGTCACGGTGACGCACTCCAATTTTAATTACCACTCTTGTATATTTGAAGCAGATTCCTAATGTTTTAAAGTAAGTTTCCTTCCCGTAGAGTAGGCCCCTCCGTAGATAACATAAAAACAGACCGACGCCTAGGTTCCTAGTCCCGCCGCGACGCCCGCAACCAACAGCGATGTAAGGTGAGTGATAGAATTACGTACACGGACTGTACAACATAATTAATACCATAATTAATTAGGTATATAGATAGACTAACAGCAAAAAGACTCTTGATGAAGAGTTTTGTCCTGGTGTACTCATCACCCGGAGATTGGTACTGGTCGTACTTGGGGAAGTACGGCGCGATGCTGCGACCTTGGGAAATCTTGTTCTGTAGGAGATCTTGTTTGTTCAAGAATACTATCAAGCCCGCTTCCAATAGGAACCTGGATTAAAGAAGTTTGAGTCATCTGTTTGGTAAATTAAGTGCTAGTGTTCAAACGATGATGATCAGCTACGATTAAGGATGTATGTATATATAAGATTCAGTATCCTATCCCACTAATCCTAATATTATTATAAATGTGAGTCTATTTCTTACCGTCAAACGTGGATACTTGGGTTTACATGGATACTTACGCTGCCAAAATTTCTTCTTTTATTTATGGTAGAAATATAAAACAGATTTTTCCGTGAGAATTGTTTGATATTTTGAGAATACTTCTCAAAATTAGAGAGATTAACGCACCAATTGAAGGTAGTTGTAGCGTTTATTTTTTAAGCTTTTACTGACGATGTATATTTTTATAAAATTTTTGAGGTAAACACTTCTTTAGCGGCCTTGTGCACTTTTCTGTTATGGGTAAATGTTAAACTCGCGTCAAGACAAGTGACCTGATTGAAAATTCGTAAGACGGAACTTGCGTCAGGACACGTGACCTTTATTTACATTAGGTTAGTTTTTATTTTTAGTATATAGCGATTATGAATAGTACAGGGAGATTGGATATGGGATTTTAATTCTATGACAGATTGACATGTCAAATATACTACGTCAAATGAGTAAATAAACAAACATTATTATTTATAGTAAATACATATGCAGGTATACGAAGTGATGGGAAGTAAATAGCTAGAATGTTTTCACTTCTGCCGGCACTCCCGGAGTGAAACCCGTTTTTTTTGTACCTCTACGCGCCATATAATTGTTAAAGACGATTAAATTAATTTTTTTTATAACATTGGCGTTTTTTATTATTAAAAAAGATACTGACATTTCCAAGTCCAAAAATTTATTTTTTTATTGTTCCAAGGTGAGCATTGCACGTGTTATCTTGATGCAAGTACTAAATGTAATAGATAGACCAAGTTGTCACAGTCCATTAGGTAACTTGGGACAAGCACAAAAAAATAAAATATAAACAGATAGTTAAATATTTTGATCATTAGTCTGCGTCTAACATACTAAACAGATTGTAACTGTTAAATGTAATTAAATTCTATTAAAATGTTGTACATAATTTAGGTGATACGTTTTATCAAAGTTCCAAACTGTCCCAAGTATCCTCGTTCGACGGTAAATATTAATTTAAGAAAATTAAGAAGTCTATTACAAACAAAATTTCCTTAAAACATATGAACTAAATGTTAAACTTAAATTAAAATAAATCTTATTTTCATAAAACCCGTGGATTGCGATGCACCGCTATGTTTAGCCTTAGAGCAAGGTAAGCACTAGCCGCATTGTCACCAGAACTTAGAACGAGCCTTCTTGTTTTTTTAGCGTTTGAAAGACTATTCAACAAGCGCCACGATATGGTAATTGTTACCAATAAGACCGGCTCTGGTGGACACACTCGGAATGTGAGATGATACCAATGTATCGGAACAGGAAGCACCCCAGTTCAACTACTACTAACTAAACATCATAGTGCGTCACGTTTGCGCATAGCAAAATATTTAATTATATAAAGAAATAGGTGAAATGAATTTGAGGCGCCACGGTGTATGTAATAATTATAGAGCACGCGTTTCATACGACATTATTCAACTCACTTTCGCGTAAAAATAAATATAATAGGTAACACAACACAACTTATTTTGTTTCCAAAAATATGTATTTTGTTCCGCGCTCCTGGAAGTAAACATACACTAGTTATACTGTGCTACCGTTAAATTAAATGCACTGGCAAAGGTACCAACAGCTTATATTTTACACACTAGTGCAGTTATAATAAAGTAAAAAACACACATGTGTTATAAGCTGCGCATGAGTTAGCGTCATGCACTTAAAAGCGGTGCAAAGAAAGCGACTTTATGAGTGTTTAAAAAAGTTTGAGCATTGTTGTACATTTACCCAGACCTAAGGCTTTGAAAATCTCTGGATTTTAGTTGGGATGAGGGAAAAGTACTAATACTAACTATACTATAAGGAAATCCTACGTCAATAACCAAATTAAGCGTGGGCGGCGACGCGGGCAGAAGTTAGTATGGGTAATCCTAATTTTATAATTAATATGCCTCGGTTAGACTTATCGTGCTGACCACATACCGCGTCAGGGTGCCGTAACGTGTTAGTCTATACCAGAAACTAGTGAACTGTAGCTGACCTGCTTTGCCATACATCCTCAAACAAAACGAGAGCTTCCTGCAGTCTGTTGGTGGTGTTGTCCTCCCTCAGGGTCTGGTCAAAGTCACTGCAGGCCACAAGAAACCAGATAGCATGGATACCTTCAAATACCTAAATGAAAAAAATACCACTATCAGGACAACGATTTGAATTAAGATTTTTTATACTGTCTAAATCGTTATTATTCTAATATCTAAATCTATATTATCTAATCAAATCTCTGATATCTAAACTATTTTATGTTTTAAAAAATTGGACAAGTGCGAGTCTGACTCCCGCACCGAGTGTCCAGCAGAAACGAGTAGTCCGTCTATTACGGAAATCAGGGTGATATACCTACGTGAGGGTCAAATTCCACAAATAATACTTTTGAATCTTTGCTATTTTAAAGATTTCGAGGGTTGTTATTTTTTATACAGCTTTAAACCTTAGCCCTTTATGTTCGATATTTATTTAAAATTGATAACTCCATGCGTTCCTGAGAAAAATGGCTTGACAGACCGACAGACAGACGAACTACGAAGTGCTTCTATGAGGGTTCCGTTTTTTTTTTGGTACGAAACCCTTAAAAAAGTCTGCGTATTATATCTTATACTTATGTTACTAGCTACTATCCATAACTCGTTTTTTCTTACTTGTATCATTTTGTAAATACAAAATCAAGAAAACTATTATTTTGGCTTAAAATATGAAAAAGGGCGAAATGCATAATCAGATATACTTGAGCGGAGAGATTGAACTTTATTCGACCTAGTGGCCTTCCTTATTTGAGGAGTATCATAGTTTTCTGGTTCTATAGATCAGAAAATAAGACAAGTCAGAAAAAATAGGATATATGCTATCATGAATTTGTCTAAATAGTTAAGCAAAAACCGGTTAAGTGCGAGTCGTCCTTGCGTACTCAGGTTTCCATTCCGTACCACCACATAATCTGCCATGTTTGCATTGAATTCAAAGGTTTTTTTTTCTGATCTGACTATGCAGTTGGCTGATGCAGCCATTACTGCTTCACCGGACTTTTGGGGCGAGACTATGAAGAAGTCTCAGCTCTTATAGCGCCCAACGCTCAATGGCTCCCCGCGGGGGGAGCCTCAGCTTGGGTTGTCGCTCTTGGAGTCGTCTCTACGACCAGCGGGGAGTTCCAAGTTACGCGGTTGCGGTTGCGATTGCGATTGAGTGGGGGCAAAAAGCGGCCTGGCACTCTTTGATACTTCGTATATGAGGTAGGTCCGTGCCTTCGCCGACGAACCCAGGGACGTCAGCGTCGTGTGAGGGGGGGGCCCTATTAGAGGAGGTCGTTGAGACTAATCTCGCTATCGAGATCGTCGTCTGGGGCCATTAGTACGTGCCGAGGCCGCCTAACAATAGTTTTTCGCCCATGCCGAGGTCGGTCGGGGGGAAATTCAAAGGCCGTGACCAGTGACATAAGGACTCGCAGTGATGACTGGGCGGATTTGACCGAACTATAAATTAAGGTTTCGTTTCTGCCATTTGGCTACGGAATCCGTAAAAAGAAAAATAAAAGTTACATCTGTAATCTGTTGTACACTTGTATCTATCCGAGCCGAAAATTAAACTTGGAACTAAACTATTTTTGACCGAACTCTAAAACTGCTCCAGTACCCCATACAGCAAAGGGTGATAGGTTTCCTTACCTGTATCCACTTTTTCCTTTCACCCCTCTGTCCTCCCACGTCAAACATCCAAAAATCCTGGAATCCCCCTTGCATTGACTTTGGCACCTACGCAATACAATGTAAAGTGTTAATTACAGGCATTACCCCCTAAGACGGACAACGTACAATCAGCAATGTAGATATTCTAAGGGTCAGCTCAGGCCGAGACGCAACGCGACGCCGCATTTTTGAGATAGCCACACATTATGGACCTTATTTACTAGACAAAAAGATACAGAACAAAACGCGCAAAAACATGACAAAACGATGTAAATCTTGTGTCTTAATGTCATCCTATCTGGATGCCATAAGACACAAGGTTTTTTGGTTTGGTTGAATTAGGTTAATATTAAAAGTTATCATTTTATATCGATAACAAGTAATTTATAAAGAAAAAATCTAAGGATATAAATTCTTAGGGCCATATGGTAGTGGTCGCTCTCCTGTTTGGAAATACCTGGGCAGGTACGCGATTTGCATTATCCTACTATATATTGAAATTTTATCATAGTTCGGAGTTTGCGAACCTTAAATAACCAGAAATCACTGTCCTAACTAAAAAATCTTTAAACCTTTTTTTCTGAAAACGACCATTTTGAGTTTACGTTACTTATGCAGGGTCACTGGCGACTATCTACCCCTTTTTCACCGTAGCCTATGGAGATTTGCAACACCAAGGCAGGGGCGTCATACGCTTGTTACCGACCCTTAAAAATCTAATCACTTTTCTGAAGAACCTCGTACTGTTTTTGTTTTAGAAGGACTAGGAGGGTAGGTACTTATTTACCTTTACTTTAAATTCTATTTTCTGTATCCCAGTGGTTTTCTGTCGACATCGCAGTATGTCTGCATCTGACGGAATATAATCCGGTTTTTCTATTAGATCTACTCTATCTAAAAAGCTGGAAATAAGAAAAGAAAGTAAAATTAACGGAAACTGTGATACATATTTGTTTGGATATGTACTATAGGTATATCTTTTAAGGAGCCAGTACTCGTGTCACCAGGGGCTTATTTCTTATAGCTGCCGTTGAAGAAGTAAATATTTTCTTTTTTTGATTTTGTTGATGTATAATTATGCATAAACAAGTTTCTTTACGTGGCTCTATTTATGCTAAATTTGGTCATTGTTGTAAGATTCTTACAAAACCTCGTTGATTACAGTAAGGTTAAGTAAGTATGTATCATATAACACAATGGAAAAACATTTATTCAAACACAAAGTTAAGTTTGTTCTATAATCCAATTTTAGGATAAAATTAAAAGTCTTGAAACATATCCGGCAAAATTACCAAAATTTTTCGAGACCAGATTTCCATAATGTAATGTTCTTCTTTGCTATTCAATGATATCATTTGTCTATGACATAAGATTATTATTCATTCTATATATTGTCAACGCTGCATAGCAGTAAAGTAACTCTTGGTGTAAATAAATTAACATAAATATATAAAAGTGTTTTAATCTACATAATATTATACAATTAACAACGTCCTGATCATGGTACCGAAAATTATTCAGTTATATCGCCTTATTTCTTAAAAAATTAGCTATTTGTGAACATTTTGATTACAAGAAATTTTCCTGACATTTTGCCATTTTTCATTTGTCTACGTTCGGCTGCAATTCGACTTGCCGGGTTATCATCGCAGTGAGAAGTTGTCATTGTCATTAAATGTATACATTTCAATAGAAAAATATTTTCATTATTAAATATTTGATTAACTAGTACGGTTTGCAGAGCGCAAACTCTAAATACCCTCTTCCAGGAGATCACTAATATAAAGGCAGTAATGCAGCAAAATTGCCAGCATTAGACATTTCTACCTTCGACGGCAAGGATATTTCATGTTACAAACCATTCATGGAGATGTTTACAGTGGTGGACCCTATTTTATCATGTATAATTATACGTAAGCTTGACTCTCTTACAGTGAGGCTGTTTCGTGCTGAGCGGGATGCTACGGTAATCGTTACCGTCGAGTCATTGCTTAATTATTTAGATAAGCGAGCCGCTTTTTTAGAGACAAGTCCTACCTTCAATGAAAATCTTCATGGTAAGGCAAAATCTTATTCTTCTATCTTATTAATGTTTCTACATCCAACATCTCGGTAAGTGACAAAATGGTACAATGCATATTATGTTCACAGAGTCATAAACTATTCAAGTGTCCTAAATTTAGCTTATTCACTCCCGAGAAGCGACTTGAGTTTGTTAATAAAAATAAGCTGTGTAAAATATGTCTTAATTCCCATCAAAATAAATGTAGGTACAGTTTTAAGTGTATAACTTGTAATTCCAAGTCACATAATACATTACTACACTTAGCGGAAGGTCCTAAGAACAAGGAAGGTGAATCTGAAAAACCGGTGAAAATGCACGTTGCACAACCATTAAACCATTGTGTATTATTGCCCACTGCCAAGGTGATTATACAAGGAATTGACTGCAAAAAACTTGTTGCTAAAGCACTTTTAGACTCTGGTAGCCAGACCGCATTCTGCACCACTGATTTAGCCAACCAGTTAGGATTGCCTCAATTCGATATACCTAAGACTATTGGTACTTTAGGTAATACATGCAGTAGTAAGTCATTCAAAGTTATTAATTTTTCAATAGAATCACAAGTTTCTGACTACAAATTAAAACATGTTTCTTGTTAAATTATTGACAAGATAACATCGAAATTGCCTCAAAAAACTATTAATTTGAGTCGATTCATATAATTCCAAAAATATAGCACTAGCTGACGATACATTTCACATTCCAAGCGAAATCTCACTTTTATTAGCTAGCGATGTTGTTTTTAAGATTATACAGGACGGAAAAATTGAAGGTGGTCCAGCAGATCCCATATTGCTTAATACTCAGCTAGCATACATCATTTCGTCCGCTGATTATTCGAACGTTAATAAGACTTTCGCTTTGCATGCAACTATAGAACCCAATATTGACCATTGTATTCGTCAGTTTTGGGAGGTGAAAAAGATACCTGACGTATACCAGGAACACTTGCCTGAATTTGAATACAGTGAAAAGGTTTTTCAGGAATCCGTAACTTCAAGAGATAATACTTTTGAAGTCATAATTCCTTTAAAAGTTCAAGTAGAGCAAATTGACCCATCTAACTCTTATGCTTTTGCGTTATAAAGGTTATATTTTATAGATGGCAAGTTCGTAAAAGATCCACTTTTTCACGATTTATATCAAAAATGTATACACGAATACTTGTATTTAAATCATGCTAAGTAATTGATTTGAAAACCTGTGAAGAAAGGGATAAGCCGTTGTTTTACATGCCACATCATGCTGTTTTGCGCCCCGATAAACAAACCAATAAACTTAGAGTCGTTTTTGATGGAAGCGCAAAAACAAAAAATGGTGTCAGCCTTATCGATTATATGTGCAACGGCCCAGTCGTGCAACGGTCCCTATTTGACATATTGTTATTGTTCCGGTTACCCAAATTTGTCATTCAGTGCGATATACGTCAAATGTATAGAATGATCCAAATACATCTTGATTATAGACGTTTACAGAATATTCTGTGGCGTGAAAACGGTGTCATGAGCGTTCTTCAGCTACAAACTGTGACATATGGGCTGAAAGGTTCCGCGTTTTTAGCCACAAGATGTCTAATTGAATTAGCTAAACAATTTAAAGACAAATATTCACTGGCAAGCGCGGTAATAACTAACTATTCGTACGTTGACGACATACAGTCTGGTAGCAACTCGATTAATGGTCTTTTTCAATTAAAAATTTAGTTGTGCGCTATAGCTAAACTGGCAATCTTTAAGCTCCATAAATAGGTTTCTAATTGTCATAAGTTGCTTGAAGATGTACCGCGTGAAAGTTTAGGAACAGGCTGTAAAAATTTCTATCAAGACAAGTCAATATTTAAAATATTAGGCCTATCATATGATGCTGAGAGCGATGTATTTCAGCTGGACAGACGCGCTATTAATGCGCAGCATGAAGTCCTAACTAAAAGAAATGTTTTATCGTCTATTAGTAGGCTCTTTGATCCTATGGGGTTTGCTGGTCCAGTCATTACAAAAGCGAAATTAATTTTACAAGAATTGTGGCAGCAAAACTTAGAGTGGGACACTCCTTTGACAGCAGGAATAAAATACATTTGGGAGAATTTTTATGCGAACCTTACTACTATGCCCACTATCTTAATTCCTCGGTTTTTGCAGACTGTTGAGGCTCAGGTAACGCAATTAATTGGTTATTGCGACGCTTCTTCTAATGCCTACGGCTGTTGTGTCTATTTTAAAGTCAAAAGCATAGACGGAGTTCAGATTCACTTACTTTGTTCAATGTCAAGAATCAATGCTTTAAACTCAAAATTGCCCATTCCTAAATTGGAACTCAATGGTGCGTTATTAGAGTTTTTCAATTAATGACAAGGGAACTATATACCCAATGCTTGAAAAATATTCTAGTTTATTCAAAACTACGTGTGTTATGGTACATATTTTGCGCTTTATAAAAAAATGTAAAAGGGAAAATAATTCTTTACAAGATAATTCAGTTGCGGAATACAGAGAAGCGTTAACCGTCATTATTAGAGGAGTCCAACGCCATTACTTTAACGAAGAACTTAAATGTCTTTCCAATGAAGAAACTGTAAAAGGCTGTTTGTCTTCACTTAATCCATTTACAGACTCAAAGGGTA
This sequence comes from Apoda limacodes, assembly GCA_946406115.1. Taxonomy (NCBI): domain Eukaryota; kingdom Metazoa; phylum Arthropoda; class Insecta; order Lepidoptera; family Limacodidae; genus Apoda; species Apoda limacodes. Next base: position 50,798,695 of record OX291540.1, read on the forward strand.
TCTTTCGTGTAGGAGGCAGATAACGTAACGCTGATCTGGATTTCACAACTAAATATCCTATTATATTGCCAAAATCTTCTCATATTACAAGACTTATACAACAGCAACATTTAGCTTTAATGCACGGTGGCTTAAAGCTTGGTTTATGTCATTTATTACAAAAATATTATATTATTAACGCGATTAGAGAAATAAAAAAAGTTATATACAAATGTGTTGGGTGTTGTAGGCATAAAGCTGAAACCTCAAAACAGCTTATGGGCTCTTTGCCTAGAGATCGGGTAATCCCTTCCGGAGTGTTTGAAAAGGTGGGGTTGGACTACTGTGGGCCATTTGAAATTAAGCAGTCCTCAAAACGTAATAGCATAATTTCTTAAGGGTATGTTGCCTTATTTGTTTGCTTCACGTCAAAGGCTCTACACCTGGAAGTGGTGTCAGATATGTCTACAGACACGTTTATATCGGCTTTAAAAAGGTTTGTTGCTCGTAGAGGAGTGCCTACACATATATATTGCGACAACACAACTACATTTAGAGGTGCAAATAGGCAGTTAAAAGAACTTTACAAGATCCACGACAGTAAGGAATTCAAGGATACTGTTTTAAATTATTCCCTTCAAAAAGAAATTCAGTTTCATTTTATCCCAGCTTACAGTCCGAATCACGGTGGTCTGTGGGAATCAGCTGTTAAATCAGCAAAACATTATTTAAAAAGAATTTCTACGTGTAAAATCTTTACATATGAGCAATTTAATACAATCATGATAGAAATTGAAATAATTTTAAACTCAAGACCATTAATGTCTATCACGAATCAAGACTCTTTAGACTTTTCTTGTTTAACACCCGGTCATTTTATTATAGGTGGTCCATTAACGTCAATACCACAACCGGGCCAAACCGATATGCCTACAAATAGGCTACGTTTTTGGAAGTGTTGTGAACAAATACGGCAACATTTCTGGAAAGTTTGGTCTAAAGATTATTTATCATCTCTTAATGAACGCACCAAATGGAAGAAAACTGACCCTAATCTCAAAACTGATGACGTAGTTCTATCACTTAACCCAAACACTCCGCCTCTTCATTGGCCTTTGGGCAGGATTACCAAAACCTTTTGTGGTAATGATAATAATGTAAGAGTCGTGGAAGTAAGGTCTGCTGATGGTAAACTACATTCTAGAGCTGTTTCGAAAATTGTACTTTTACCCACTGAATAAATGTTTTGTTAGTTTTGCTTTATGTTTCCTTTATCTTACGCCTAAAAAGGTTAACTGCATATATTTTTGTTTTTAATTAATTATAAACTTTGTAAAGGGGCTTATGCATAAATAATCAATTATTATTATTAGGTAGTTTAATATTTAAGAAGCACTTATGTAATATTTTATGTTTGTTTTGATTCTGGGCCCCCAATTTATGTCTATGACATAAGATTATTATTCATTCTATATATTGTCAACGCTGCATAGCAGTAAAGTAACTCTTGGTGTAAATAAATTAATATAAATATATAAAAGTGGTTTAATCTACATAATATCATACAATTAACAACGTCCTGATCACATTACAAGCTAATTACTGTCTTTGAATACTTGTTCATTTTAAATTATTAAAACCGTAGGTGTTATTGTTCTTACTACAAGAAAATTACCATCTTAGAGCAATAGGTAATTGCTTTAAGGTTCTATCTAACTAAGCCACCGAGGCGCAATTCCGGAGGGAGAAAATCCGTGTAATATGTCTGTCGCCATGTAATTTAAACCAATTACAGGACGGCATGTACCTACGCGCTTTTGAAAAATTCATTAATCTGCATGTGATTAGTTTATCATTAAACTAGCCTTTCCCCTCGGCTCCACCTGATCCACGTGGAAATCCTATGGCAACTCTTTGGTTATAGTATTGAATTTTGCTATATCAAGCTAAACAGCTAATGGAATCCGGTTATTATTTCTGCTGGAATGTAAAATTTCCAGATGAATGGTATTTCATATCTTTGACGATTTAAAAGTGTTTGTAAAAACCTAATTTGAATACAAAAAAATTTACTCTGACTTTAAATAAAATGTTAGTCTATCTGTTAATACGGCTTAAGCTATCTCCAGTCCAAATTTTAGTCAAATCAGTACAGTTTTTGTGGTGTGAAGAAGTAACAGACATACTAACACATTCAAAAATTGTTGTATTAATAATATTAGTAGGATATGGTGTTGTGTATACATATAGGTACGTACTATTCGGCACTATCTATAAGTTGATACTCATTCGCTCTTCTGAAACACTCCCGGACACCGTTGTCCTTCCATAGTGACCTTACATAGTCGAAATAATCCTAGAACAAAACAAAAGCACATAGGCATAGTTAAAAATGGAGTAAGCATATGAAATGGAAATTAAGGTAAACAATAGTAAACATATTGCATACATTAAATATTGTTAATTTTTAAAGAAATTGATCGAATAATTTTTTGATACAGAAAAAGGAAATCAGGAAGAATATAGGATATAGGTAATATGGCATAGATAAGTATAGGGTACTCGCTAAAAGCCTTATTCGGACTAATAAGAACATATGTACCAATTTTATAAAAAAAAACATTTAAATCGGTCCAGCCTCCAGCCGTTCTCTAGTGACGCGATTACCAACGAACTGCTTTTAATTATTATTTATATAGATAAATATTATTTAAGTTATAATGGGTATTTAATATACCTACCTCATTATACTCAGGGGGGCCATCTGGTCCACACTTCAGTATGAACTGCTGAGCTTGAATGTTCTTAGGGTTCTGTAGCGCTATGCTCAGAGCCGACATGTGGTGTACCACGTCGTAGATTGACTCGTGTACATTGTGACGGATGTATTTTATTTTCTCTGTCCGCTCACTGTAGACCATAGAGTTAAAATTTCACCAAATCCCAAGTCACATCATTGTTATAAAAAATATAACTAATAGGTAAGTAATAGGTAAATTATAGCGTATGTACGTAATTAATTATTAGACGATTAATGCACACGCGCATATGTGTAGGTGATTATGGCTGTCTGGCTAAAGCAACGCAAAATGGCGCAATAAGATCTCTAATACCAGAGATTGTAGGTACCATACATAAGGCAAAGTATAAAATGAAGTGCGGGGTGTGCGGCGAGGTGGCCTCTGCTCCAAAGGCCATCGGTTCTTGGACAAATATGACCTACCCATTGCCACTACAGCTTGCTTATTCTGTGGGCTATATCGGTGACTTTCTTTCTTTGTCGTTTAAAAGTGTTGTTTATATTGTGTTATTATTATTATCATTTTTTATTTTATTTAAAACATTGGTTTTATTTGAATTTTTTTCAGTACTCCTGTGCTTGTGCGGTCATTGTAGCTGCGTCATACAGACATCTCAGCACCTAAATATATCGCCAATGTCTTGGCATCGCTGCTAAGATTCTAAAACAGCTTATATTTCGACGGAAACGAAGGTTTTTTGTAGACAACGGAGGAGAGACAAAGTGGTTGATTATACTCTGCTGTTTTCTGTATAACCTGCTCCAGTGTGACTGTGGTTTACGGTGCTGTAGCCTTTTCGAAATACAGCCTGTACCGGGCGAGACGATTCGTAATAACTCTCGAGAACAACTTATAGACGTGTCTTAGGCCTGTAATGGTAGCTTTACCTATCTACTTTTTTAGGGTTAGGGGAACTTGTCTATAAGTATGTACCTATACCACATTTCAGCGCTGTAGTTTTAATTGTTTCTAAATAAAAAACTGTGAAATACGGCCGGACGGATGGACATGGCAAAACGATAAGGGTTTCTTGTTTGACTATAGAATCAAAAAAAAAAAAGAATTACCTGGAAGAGAACCCTTGTACATGCAGTATTTTCATTTGTTTTATAATAGTTGTCTTTCCACTTTCACCAGTGCCCAATAACAGTAACTTGATGGCCTAGCACAGGAACAAAAAAAAAATCAATGATTTCTCAATCAGATAATTCTCTGGCTATATCTCTTTCTCGTCCAGCAAATTCTCTGTGTAGGTAGTAGCAATATGTCTGTCGAATGCTTTGTGTATTTATTTTACAAAAAAAAGCGCCAGACCTGCGGTTTTTTGTTAAACTCATATCAAAGAATTAAAAAATAAATTCTGGTTCTTATACCCTTTGTGCGACTGACCCCGCTTTTGATTTTAATATAAATGTCTACCCTATCAAGACTTTGTCCTTTCTAAAACAAAATACTGATATCATGTTATATCAATAAGTAATTTGCTGTCATCAAGGTTACTTTCCAATAGCCTACGATATTGTGATTTCCCGTTGAAGATTAGATAAAATACATATTGCAATGTTAGAGTTTAAGATTAGCGGTAGTAGTCTCGCTTAACAATGTCAAAAACTAGGTGGGAAACAAGCATATGGCCCGCCAGATATTAAGCTGTTACTGAAGCACAGAATAAAGAAAATGTAGTAGGTACTAGACCGTAATAGCCAGACGTTTGTAGCACTTGGGGCATTCGTTAGCTGCCAACCCTTTAAAAATTTAATCACTCACTTCTTGAAGAACTCCATACTACACATATATAAGCCAGATGGCAAAAAAGTAACCCTAATAGTTATTTATGTCATGTCCGTCCGTCTGTCCGTACACATTCGTGTAATAGTCGACATCGTATCGTAGCTGTTTTTACTGCTTGTCTCATAGATACTGTAGATCAATGTAAATTTAATTTCAAGGACTTACATCATTATATGTCTTGATCCAGTTCTTAATTTCTCTATCGATTTGTTTGGAGTGATCTTCTTCTTCGTCTTGATGCTTCATACACGGAATTAGACGCATTTTATATGTTTATTTGTATGTAATGTATAAATTTCCAATAACGCGTTTAAGAATAATCTGGAAATTGAAAAATAAAATAAAAAGTATCTCTATTAAGGGCGTTGAACTAATCCCTGGAGCCATCAGATAGACTGTTTCTTTTCTTAGTTTTGGAAGCCATATCATTTAAATTATGTAAACACGAGGACTTTCATCAATGCTTTTTGGCGGATAGAAACTGGATAGGTATAAGTGATTAGTATAGTACCTATTAGCATCTAATAACTCCTTTCTTGAAGAACCCTTTGCTATTGTCAAAAGAGAAAACCTTGGCAGGGAGCTCATTCCACAAGCCAAGCGTTCGCGATGGCGAGCGGTGCTATGGTAGAAAGTAGCCGTGGGCATCATTTCGAACATTTCCTTAGAACACCCAAGTAGCACAGATAGCTGTATAACTACTCACTTTTAGACTTAATTGAAACTCTGAGCGTATGAAGACGCTTCTAAGAGTACACTGGTGATGCTACAGCTGCATAATAGCGGTCAGTGATATTTAAACAGCTATAGCTAATTAAAAGCTGTATTAGGGCTGATTTAGATCAACAACACCACCATTTATACGCTAAGAGTGCTATAAAGATATGTTTTTAATGACTCTATCCAGCTTCTAACCTTTTCTAATGATTAAACCGTAGTAAGGCCTGTTTAGTGCATAAAATTACGCCAAATGCTGTTTAAGAAGATATTTGTGAACTCCTATTACACTGACTTATTAAAGGGGCACGTGTGAACTGTTATGAAGTGAATAGCTGTATAATGGACAATATGAGGCCCATATTACATCTTATACCTGAATATGCCTACCGCTAATCAGCCTTTATACTGAAATTGATAGTATGTATCTGCATAGCGGCTATTTAAACATTCACTAGATGCCTCGCAGCTGCTTAGACTCACTAGTGTATAGAATTAACGGCTTCTATTTTATAATGGTTCACATAAGTACCCTAAATCCGACGTTATCTGAATACAAGTAACATATGTGGTACTGTAATCAGTCAGTGTAACTATAGTTAATGACCATTATTACCATCGTATAATATTTTATTTGCATTATATTAAAATGAATTCGCGTAATTCGTGGAAATTGAAAGCAAGAACAGCAAACATTACAAGAAAATTATCGAAAGAGTATCAAAGAATTATAAAGGCAGAAGAAATAAAACCTTCAAGTCGGGAAGTAACGCAAAGCGTGACAAATAGTTTGAAACAGGATGGTTCCGTAAAAAATATTAATAGCTCAGAAGATGCTGCACATTCGACCAATTATGTGTGTCCAAGTTCTTCTTCCAGTAATCTCGGTGCTATTATATTTATTCTGAAAACTTGACGTGCAAAAGAACCTGTAAAGGTCTGGTTTCTGAGTAAAAGATTTGATTTTGATCTAGTATCGACTAAATTAAAATATACTTTGAATTTTTATGTTGATGGTGAAATATTGCGTTTATGTTGTTGTACAATGTAATTTTCCGTTAAAAAATAATAAATATATTAATTATATATTATTATATCTTACTACCCAACTTGAAAGGTTCGCGCACGCGTAAAATGGTGTTCTAAATAATACCGCTTTGACAATTTTGAAATGGAAGTTATCCATGCGGTGGTTTTAGATTTAATACTAGGGATCCCTAAAGAGTCGGTATAATAACTGTCTAATTGTTCACATCATGGCTAAAGGTAGAGCTTGTGAACAATTACAAGTAAAGAAAACAGCTTATGTCTGTATACAGTTCACATGTGTTATTTTATTCAGTTTTTCAATTGGTTTTTCAACCTTTACTATGTTTTGTGCAAGAAATAGAATGTATTGCATTAGTTTTTACTTCCTAATATCATAATAATTTTTATCTTATAATTCTTTTCAAAGCACTACAAATTGTTTAGTCATATCACAGCTTATTTATATCACAAAACTAATTAAAAACAAAATATTTACATGGCGCAATAAAAATTTTCTTAGATAATATATATGTATAATGTCAGTAAAATTAAATACCCAATCATTTTTCCTTATTAATATGTAAAACAATGTAAGTACCAGGAAATATATATATTTTCCACCATGTTTTGTTTCCAATTCACTTCACGTAACAAAGTGCATATTATGTCAGCTAGAGCTCTTAGCTGCCTTGATGGACATGCACTTTGTTACGGTTAGTATTGCTTCAACCCAGTTTGCTGTTCACTTAATTTTACACAGGCCGCAAGTAGCGTTTCGCGGTTTACAATATGTATTAGAGCACACATATGACATATTTTCTAAATAAAGAGTAACTTGTGACCTCTTAGTCAGTCGGATTACAACGCAAAGTACTATCGATAACCTTTATAACGCTGTTACATTTCTACTACAAAGCTCTTAAGCAGCTATGTGAACCCAAGGCTGAATAATTTGTGCCCATTTAAGAGTTATAAGAGTTTTATAAGATCGTATACAGACTTAATGCAGCTTCCTTATTAGGCTTTAAGCGTTTTGGAAATCCGTTATTCGGCTATTAAGCAGCCTTGTGTGCTGCTTAGGCACTCGTATTCGTCTCGTATGCGTCTGCTGGACAAAAAGCTAGTCTATAGAGTTGGCTTAATGAAAGACGATGGTCAAGAAGGTAAATGCCTGGTTTTCTATAATTTAGGATTTTTTAAAGCCGTGGACTGTAAGTTGCTACAGAACCCATGTAAGTAAAACAAACTAGTTGCAGGCGTCTTCACTAAACTAAAGAACCGGGAAATAGAAGCTGGACGCATTTGACAAATGAATAAAGTACATATTCCCAGCTGTCTAACCCGCGTTAAGTTATTGATCCACTCCTTAGGGTCGAAGTGTAAGGTATACATACACCGTAGAAACTTCCTAAGTGAACAGGCTTTAATACCTTTTTTTAATTAATTTTAATTTATTAATACCTAGATGTGTCCCTAAAACCCATCCTCGATTTGCCTGTTTCTTACCTGTGTCCATAGTATACGAGATATTAATGGTCTAGGATAAAAAAATAGCAAGCATTCAAGTTATGATTTTTATTAATACCACTGAGGTGGCAAACAAACATACGGGGCGCGATGTTACGCGACAATTCTTTTTGCTCGTCGTTAAACCGAGTCGGAAGGGCCAAGCTGGTATACGGGCGCACTCACCCACAGATGGCTGCAGTACATTATGTGGGGTCAGACTTGTGGCCTATAAAGCAGGTTACCCCAAGGTGAAGTACTGCTACGCTAGCTTTACCTTGTCTTTTGAAATGATCGCGGAAATTAGGTGTCAACACCAAGGATCCTATATTACTACCGACATGGTACATAATCACTATTTTTACTCAACAAAACTGATGTACTTACCTTTGAGATAAGTTATGAGAAAAAAAAAAACAATTAAACACAAAAGCACAAGTCTTTGTGAAAAGAATTAATTTTTTTTCTTCAATTAAATGTATTTTTAATATGATGTCAGTGTCACAATGTTACGATTATCAAATCTCGGCGGAATTGATTCCTTATCTCGTCAACAAGTCGTTAGTATCAAAGATAACATATTGATATGTATGTCTGATTAAATGTTTGTATTGAAAGATAAACAGTAGAAACATGCATTATTCTAAAATCAAAAATTACAAATTGTTGTTACTGAAAGGGCACAGGTCCCTCTAACATAGGAGAAGGGAGGCTTAGACTATAATTCACTGCGCTCGGCCACGAGCTACTGAAAGTATGGATCATTCTCACTAGATCCATTGTCCAGATCCATAATGGATCTAGTGAGATATTATTTTCTCAATAGATCCATTTTTAAAAGTGTGTATCTACTGAGAAGTATTTGTATCGCTAGATCCGTTAACCAGAACCAGATTTAAAAGTGTGGGTCTACTACGGAATTTCTTTCTCACTAGATGCAGTTGTGGATCTGATAAAAAAATTTGGTGTCGGCTAGGCTTGTTGTCCCCTAGGCTGGGGAGATAACGGAACTTGCTTTCTAATACTATTTCAGGTACTCGTATTTCCCCTGTCATATTCTTATTTTTACCAACTTTAAAAAGTTAGACCGTTTTAGACCGTTCGCGGGTCTGTAGGTACCCATATAAGAGATATTATTAATTCAAAACAAAAAATTAACCGACTTTATAAAAGGAGGATCCATACTAATACTAATATTATAAATTCGAAAGTGTCGGTGTCTGTCTGTCTATCAATCCGTTAAATTTTACGGTTGGACCAATTGTGATGAATTTAATATGGAGATAGTTCGAACCGCAAAAGACAAGAAAAATACTGTTTTTCTTAATATATTTTTTATTTTATTTTATATATTAAAAAAAATTAAACTATTGATCTTACACGTGTAGTTATTTTACAAAAGTTATAGATCTCATCAAGATCTTTATTTCAAATGACAGCTGTCAAACTAGAAAGGTCTATATCTCTGTAACTATTAATCGTAGACTAGTAGTTTCTTTACAGAAGTGATAGATCTCATCAAGATCTTCATTTCGGGTGACAGCTCTCAAACTAGAAACGGCTTTATCTCCGAAACTATTAATTATAGGCTAGATTTTTTACAGAAGTGATGGATCTCATCAAGATCTTTATTTCAAATGACAGCTGTCAAACAAGAAACGTCTATATCTCCTTAACTATTGATCGTAGACTTGTAGTTTGTTTACAGAAATGATAAACCTTATGAAGATCTATATTTCAGATGACAAATATTTGTGTGAAGAAACTACTATTTTTCTTCAATTACATATTTTGTAACGAAAATGATACCTAATTATCAACGTAATTTTTCTAAAAAGTGGCCAACGCCAATTTCGCCATTAACGAGCTGCATTTGTGCGAATAAAATGCAATCAAAAGGTTTAATAGCAAAACATTGAATTTATTGCAATAGAAGGATACCAACAGACCGTAAGGGGTTTTTTTTTTATCATCCACAACTGAATCTAGTGAGAATGAAATTCCTTAGTAGACCCACACTTTCAAATCTGGTTCTGGTTAACGGATCTAGTGAGACAAATACTTCTCAGTAGATACATACTTTTAAAAATGGATCTATTGAGAAAATAATATCTCACTAGATCCATTATGGATCTGGACAATGGATCTAGTGAGAATGATCCGAAAGTATTAACTGCAGGGCATTCTGCAAATCAGGTTTTTCGCTTGATCATCCTGGCTAGGGTCATGGGATGTATGAATACAAGCTTTACGAATGTACGTTGTGGAAATCATTAATGGAGACCTATAATTATCAAAGGACTTTAGTAGGCTAAGGTGATGATTCTTGTAACTACTTATAGACTCTCCAGTAGGTAGGTAAATTACAGGTCTCCATCACTTGGTCAGGCCGTCGTTTGGAGAGTACCTACGTAACGCTTGCAGCTCTTTACCGGTCGGTGGTCCCGCTCGGACCGCCCGCGCCATTTACTCGCATCAGTATGGGTCGCAGCTTGTGCTGAGATAGAGACCTGTTTGTCACACCTGCACACCTGCACCTCAATGACACACAGGCGCATGTCGTTTAGATTGTTCCAAAAACAATATCCTTTTGGGTTTTGGTCTTAATGCGTCGGAAGGCTTTTTTAATATTTTTTAGAATTCTTTTTAGACTTATGTGTCGTTTTGTGTGAGTTAAACATAAAAAATGTTCATTCATTGTCGTACTTAATTAATTTCCCTGTACCAACCTACTTTACCATTCTACCACACACGCACACTACACTTAACACTGTTTATACAACAAAATGATTATTTATATTTATGTGTGCTTATTTATGTATGTACATTAATAAGCCGATTTTATTAATAAGCCGATTTTCCGGACGTGAGTCACCAAGGACCCAGCTGAAAGTAATTATAGGATTTCAAGCATTTTTGAGTAATGAATAAAACATTAAACAATTATAATTTTTATTTCAACTCAAAAATAACATTTATCTTAAAACTAATGTGCAATTTTCAAACAAATAGATACTTTCCTTTTGACCCTTTACACTTTTAAATTTATGTTAATGTAATGTAGTTATTCTTAAATAAGTGGAAAACTTTAGAATATGTAAGATGGACTTGCAACAATCTAAATTGATTGAGCCAGAAGAATTATTTTTATAAAATTATTTAATTTTTAATCGAAAATTAATTATATTTAATTGAAAACGTAAATTTTATTAAATGAAAAGGTGGTATATAGATAGTACACTTATTCGACCATAAATATACCAAAATGAAAATTAAGTTTAAATGACCCTTTATAATTTTAATTTGAAATTAATTTATACTTTAAGTAAAGATTCATAAAGATTGAAGTAAATATTTACGTTTTGAAACTGAGCCATAAATATTTCCAATTCAAAAAAAATGTTTTACATACACGACCTACTTAAAACTAAAACAAAAAAATCACGCATAAATAATTTAAGTTAAGACTCCAAAAGCTACCCCTATTTTTAAAATTAATTTTTATGTAAGACCAAATGTCAATAATCGGATCAGTGGATTTCACTGTGACAGACGGACACACAGACACACAAGTGATCCTATAAGGGCTCCGTTTTTTTATTCGGAGGTCAAAACCCTTAAAATGTTTGTGTTGACGTAACAATCAATTAAAGTTTCTAATAATGAAAACCATAGGTAGATATATCTATAGGACAGAGGCAAACGCTCGGTAAATCCTTTCCGTTTAGCTTCGAGTATAAAAGATTGACAGAATAAAACTTAGAGAAAGAAAAAACAACAGCGTCAGATATTGAACAGAAACTTTTAAAAAACGAGTCATTTATATGAAACCTCTAGCAACATTCTACATATTTATGTAGAAAGTGTATTTACACAACTGAGCAACAAACAAACATACAATGTAGAACTTTATAATAAATGAGGTTTATTCAAGTTTCAATCAAAAAAGTTGTACACAAATAATCTAATGCTTAATCTACGCGTTCGTCCAACACACAAACTGATCGTCCAACCGTCAATGTGTATCAAGGTGTTAATTTCACACCAGACACCTTTCTTTTAAATTTTATCAGAAGCGTAGACGTAGACAGAATCAGGTGACGAAATATTAGGCCTATATGTATAAAGAGATAAACGGACGGACGGACGGGAAAACGTTATAGGGTCTCGTTTCGAAGTTTCAGAGACAAGTTTGGAGTTCAGGTGTTAGACCATTGTGTAGGCGCCATAAATACAAAAATATAGTTTTAATTTAATTTACGTCCTAATACTTTGTAAAAATATGAAAATAAAAATGAAATGTTAATTTGCTAGGAACATGGTGTGTTACAGTGGTTTCTTTCATATGATGGAATCACATATTCCTTATAAGGCATGCAAACATTTAATTTATCTCATAAAGTAATTTATTCTAATTATAAAGATATTTATTGCTCAAGATTACTATTATTTAAATGAATTAATTTAAACAAAAACACCTATGCTAAATCTATCTTTTTTATCATTAAAAATATTGACGCAGTAACCATTTATAAAGTATTTTATTGATAACTCTTTCGTTCTCAAATAAAATCATGGGCAATAAACAATAACATTATGGACTAACATAAATAAAAACATGTACGAGTAGCATGCAAACAACAACTCTACAAACAAACAAACAAATTCATCTAAACTAAACAAAATCGTAACTACACATTTTTCTAAGTAATTCATAAAGTAGCTTTAACAAACGTTCTACTTACATCGACATCTACTGACAAATTAGATTGGTAACACTGTAATTTCATTACCAACTATAAATAGAAACTTGCATAATTCTTGGTGTTGCTATGAGTTGATATTGCTAGGATGCGCTCCAAAACCTAATATTATATCATATTAGGAAATAATCTTAGTTTACTCCAAAACACTTGCCCCTAGATTGTGAAATTAAAATTACCATATTAGTAGGTACTAAATAGTTTTATTACGCATTGAGGTGTATCCATGTTCTATGAAGTTAAAATTACATTAGTTTCGTACGCTGTATTTTTCATGTCTTATTACATTATTAAGTAAACAAGACAAAATACCAGTAAATTTAATAACAATGAATCACGAAGCAATTTTCCAGAAATCAATGAGGTCCGTCTTTACTGGGCTATTTTGTGTAAATATAGGGCGTTTTTTTTAAAACGGTAAAATTAAGTAAAAACAACTATCTTCTAAGATCTGATGGCCAATAGCCCGTACACCGGCAGTTTTCACTCATTACTCACTACCAATATCTTAACGTACCACGACTTAATTTTAAAACCAAAAAATTAAATAAGCATTTTAATTATTACAATTTCTATTACATTTGCGTCGGTTGTATTTCTAATTCCACCATTTGGTTGCCGTCCACTAGGACTCCGTCACGCAAAAGCATTTGCACGTTTAATTCTGTCAATTCCTGAAAAACAAATATGTAATATAATACTTATAATAATTAAAGTATTTATAATTCAATATAAAAATATAATTAACTACTCTTAGGCATGTGACCGGGGCGTTACTTAAGGCAATATAAATTGAACGGGTAACTTGAGTCAATAAAAATTAAAGGGGGTACCCCCTTGGGTTAATAAAAATCATAAGGGTAAAAAAAGTCAATGAAAAAAGAAAGCGAAATCCGAAAGAAAGAAATAACTACAATAGCATCAAATGGACTAAGAATTTTAAATTCAGATATGTTCCCTTCGTAACCAACGTAACCGTTCGTATACACCCTTTGTAACCGACGTTTGGTAAAACTATGTTTATTTGATGATTTGCAGATACATGCAGTCTGTAGCAGTATATATCATAGGTACACTCGCACATGGATCGGTTTTATGTCTTCCTTGACAAACTGTCGACAACATTTACAATGAGCACTCACCTCCGCCGGGACCTCTATCATCATGGACTCATGGTCACCTCCTCGTTGCAGGATCTTTGGCCTTCGAGGATTCTTTGCTATACCACGGCCGCGACGAGACGGTTGAATCTCGTCTGGTATATCTGTAACCATACTTACAGCTATTAGGGTATAATCTTACAGGAGGAACTTTTGGTCACATTGGTCTATCAGAAACGATGTGAAAACTTAAGCCACATCGGGCGTGGTCAGCCATTGCATGGGCGAACGCCTAGTGACAAGTTTTTCCAAGCTGCGCCATAATTTGTAGGGCAAGTTAAGCCTTGGATCCTGGGAGTTACTAATGAAAGTAGTCGTTTATTCGTTATTATGTTTTATCCGTCCGCTCCATCGATATAAAAAAAATGGTTAAAAAATATTAAATTTGAAAATGGAACGAACTTTTTCAAACCCGAACATTGATAACTAAAGAGATAACTCATCAAGTTTAATTTAAATTTCGGACTGGCACAACAAAAATAATGCGCCATTAAATTAATTTAAAAAAGTAAAAAAAGAAATCGTCATTAGAACGCGGTAAATTGGCGGCAAAATTACCTAAACTATTTTTATATTGTCAATACAGCTGTCAATATAATTAGTTTTTTGACACGCATGTTTGAGAAAAGCACTATACAAGCCTTGGCCACAACTGAGCATAACCGGACTTTGTGATGCGTGCCTCGGCTATGCCTCTGCCCGCATACTCACGCTCGCCCGGTTATGCTGCATTTGCGGGCCGCGGCAGTTATGTACTATAACATTTCGACACAAGATGCGTTTTTTTTTTCATTTAATAATTCATTCTGTGACAAATTTTGAGTAACGAAATGTTTATAGATATTCATTGTAACGCAATTGGATAAAAAAATAACGTTAATAGGAAAAAGCTATGTCCAGTGGTGGACTGTTATTCTTTGTCTGATGAACGCTAAATAGTATCTGTGTACAAGTTTTTCACGGAACTGTTCCAAATGACACTTACCAATTTCTATGGGTTCCATCTTGGCGAAATCCATCGGTGTTTTTGGTACGTGGGACATAAATGACAACGCCCTGTAGGTGTCTGGGACCAAACTCATGGAACCCTGAAATTATTAAATATTAGTTTCAAAAACTGCAACATAACATGTTGTAGGTAGATACTAAAAATATAATTATAATATAATAATAACATTTCTTTTTCGACAAATCACACAGAGCCATACGGTCTGAACTAAGTAAAATAGGTACCAGACAAAGGATACAATGTAATTGCCCACTGAGCCAGAGGCTGTCGACCTATTGATAATATTCAATTTTATTTAATATTTTATTGGTTTATAAAATATTATAAATATGTAGTATTTTTAGTAATTTATATCATACTGTTTTATTTGAAGTTCTTTGATAAACTAATATAATACTCTCCCTCGGATATTTTATCTTTATTCTTATCCATCGATACGAATTTTATTCACTATAAAATGACCTGCCCATTTGTACCCCAACCTCCCATAGTATAAAGGCCAAACTCCCTGTTTACTAGCTTACCCTACCCAATGGGATGCTCATAGATTTAATTCAAATCTATTTAATTTTACTTTTGATTGAAACAACACTTACCCTGGCGAAAGACATTTTGGTGATATCCAGCACTTTGTCCTGGGGTATATCGTTGTCTTGCAGCCGCTGGGCTACTTCCTCGGGACGCGGGTTCAGCCCCTCCATCTGCTAACCACATCAATTCAACAATTATCTATAGAATATAAAAAGACTATCATTTTCCCGCGACTTCGTTCGCGTGAACTTTAGAAAATAAGGAAAGTTTTTAACAGAATACCGCAATTGTCGTACAAATTTTCATCCCTTACTTAACCCTCTAGGATGATTTTCTAAAAACAGTGAAACACGTTAATCCTAATTTTCAAACTTATTTCATTTAGCTTTAAAACTGTAGGATTCTGAAACAAACTTCCTATGGTCAATTAGGGATTTACCTTCTTAGGGGAAGAATTGCAAAATCCTTTCCTTAGAACTCGTCTACGTTATATCTATATACGTTATATCTATATACGTTATATCTATTTACGTTATATATCTTTTTGGAAAATTTTAATCACGCGATGTAAGGTTTTATATTTTTTACACCTTGGGTTACATTATTGCAGTCTCCGAAAGTATCCCAAATTTATTTAAAAATAAAACATAGCTTATGTTACTCAGTTATAGGTAGCATAACATTCTACTGGTGAAGGATTATTAAAATTGTATTTTTATGAGTTTGCTTATTATAAACAAAAATATAAATATCATCTCTCTATAAACTTATTACTATTCGCTTACAAAAATCGCAACACTATTTTGTTTGTAATTTGGATTGGATTCTACAAACAAATTCACGTGTATCATAAGGCGAAGAATTGAAAACAGGGTACCTTCTACAGGTACATGTGCTCACATGCATGACGTTTTCGTAATTAAAAAAATCAACAATAAAAGTTGCTAACTGACTAAAAGCATGAGTATCCCGCCTCCATTTCAATGATTTCATGATTTTGGCTCGATAATTTTTTTTATTCAAAATCACCTCTTGCGACATATTAAAATTGAGATTATTAGAATAACGTAAAATCTTCAAAATTTAGCAGCTGGCAATTATGATTATCATAAGCGTTAATTTTTAATAACTTAATGAGATAATTTTTTTTACTTCCGATTTAAATTTTTTGGCATCTTCGGCGCAACGAATTTTCAACCTTGCTCTTAAAGCAGCTAAGATGATTATTTCACTTCATTGAGCAATACTCATCAATGCCTCGCCTTTAAAGAAACTTTACTATTGTTTGAAATAATGTCACGTAAGTAAACAAAAAATAAGTAGACACAGAAGGCGCGCGGCTATCGGTTACTCGTCATTCCTGAAAAGTGATTTATTGAGTCGCTCTACGTGTGTTCATAGTTATGCAAAAAAAATAGTTAATTTTCTTGTGGGTCATAACAATGCCATAGGGTGCATAGGTTTTTGTGGCACAGATGTCATCACACACTTTTTATCCCGGTTAACCTGTTTCTGGTTCTTGCTTGTCACATTACAGCAACATATAGGCCAAGTAGAGTGGTAGAGTATGACCTAAGCCACTTTTTAGCAGCGAGAAGCCGCAGCGGGAACAAACAACAGCTAAAGCATGATATTATAAAGACAAACCTCAATAACAGCTAAATACGCAGGATGTTTGAGCCGCAAATGGTTTCGCAAATCAGAACGGATGCGGAACCGTTTCGGACAACGTCCGCACGCCCACGCGCGGACCCCCGTGTGGATCAGACGATGGTTCCGCATAGCTGTTGATCTAATAAAAACCAAAAAAATCAGATTTCTACAGATTTTTTAAATTAAATTATTTCAACTGACCTATTGCAAGTTTCAAAACGGAAAAATAATTTACTTACTTTTCAAATTTTTTTCTTACCAAAAAAACATCGCTCAAAAAAAACACCTGACCCTCTTGTATTTTTTAAAATTAATAATTCCTCATCAAGTAGTAGCGGAGGAAACATAGAGTATCGAGTAAACATAAAGATAGCAAATTATGTACGGTTTTAGATTTTCTATAACTTATGTTGTTTATGATGTCGAAGGACCGATGAACGATGAAGCAGATGCGTCCTAGAATGGAGAGCGCCCTCCGCCCGGTGGACCGACGTGACCGGTGCGCCATGAAGGAGGTTTATGTCCAGCAGGAAACCATTATTAACTGATATGATGATGTAATTTTAATAAATTGAATGATTTGAAAATTGATTATTTGGGATAAAGGGGGAAGAAATCTCTTAGACTAAGCTCAACTACTAAAAATATGAATAATTAAATCAAATAAAAGTGAATTATACCTTCTAAAAGCAACTCCGCACACATCGCACGGAAAGGGCCTCTCTCCCGTGTGTATCCGTAGATGTTCATTCCTCATAGACGCGGTCCGGAACGAGTGACCGCAGACGGGACACGCCCACGGACGGTTCGAGTTGTGCGTCCGCGCGTGGACGGACAATTCCGCTCGTGTACAGAACGTTTTGTCGCAGGAATCACACGCGAAATCTAGCTCACGGCTGTGGTTATCCCTGTACAGTGATAAATTTATTGTAATATTACAAATTGTGTCGGCCGACTGACCATCTGTCCACGGTTGAACGTTCGCCTAGTTATGAAGATTTTCCCTAAAAACCACATTTTGGGGTTAGTTTGGGGTCCAAGGATTGGCAACGTGCCAGTCCAATATCAGCTTCCGACTCAAAGTTGTTGCGGCCAAGTTGAATTGTCTGCTTAGTTCTGCTAAGTAGTCACAATCCTGCAACCACCTTGAGCAAGTTACCGGTGACTAAAATGGAAACCATGTACCGTAACCATCCCGCACGATAGATTAATAATCTTTAAAAGGGTGTCCTGAGATGACTGGATGCAATGGATGCTGCCATCTCTAGGTGGGTGCACCCGGATACCAGTTTGGCCCGTTTGACTCGGTTTAACAACGGGCTGTGAGAATCTTTGACGAGACCAAACTCACAAGACGTATCGAACCCTTTGCCTCCCTGTGTGTGTTCTACCGCTTGTACAATGGGACGTGAAGAATTGTTCGAAATGATGTCCACGGCTACTTTCTAACATCGCACCGCTCGCCAGGCTGCTGTAACCGTTTACCGTTAGGCAGACCAGAAGCTTGTTTGCCACCTAAGTGGTATGAAAAAAGAAGACGACGAAAAATGATACACTATTATAACCAGCAGTAGACAAACATAACCCTGATATTATGAGTAAAAGTAAAGTTACTTGAGATGTCTGTGCAGCTGACTGACGTTAGAGAACTTCTCCCCGCACTTAGCACACGTGGCCATCTGCCCGCTGTGAATTTTAGTGTGAGCTTCCAGACTTGCTTTACTGCCAAATTGTTCGCCGCAGTTACCGCACCAAAACACATCTATATAAATAATGGGAACATAAGAGATAATAAAAACGGAGGATTTATAAACCAGAATTTATAACACAGAAAAATGGGGTTTTTTTATAATGTAGGTGGTTCCGGTCCAGATTATAACTAAATAAGTTAAAAGAACTTGCATGGAAATATTGTCATTATCCTCGAAAAAGGATCTGAAACTTACGCAAAGTACCGTATAATAAGTACGTACACAGCTCGTTTAAATTCGGAAAAAAAACGCGCCGGCAAGGTTGTATGGAAATCTATTGCAGGCAGGTGCTTAGTGTCTACATTTAATATTTAATTAATATACATTAATTTATTAAATAAATTAACTAATTACATGAGAAACCTCTTTTACTGTATTTTCTTTGAGAAAAACGCTTTATGCCTAAACGGAAAAGGCAACGGCCATTCTCGTATCACTGAGTCCTATAGCTATGGCTCGGTTTTCGAGAATAGTTAGTCTTAACCACCATCATCTGGCTGCATTTTGTGACTTCCTGCCAAACCTTCCTTCTAACCAGGTCGTCTGTGCATCTGGTAGTAGGTCGTCCCAAGTTGCGCCTTCCGATCCGATTTCGTACCCACAGGTTATCGGTTAGACGAGTGATGCGGGTTGCTGAAAGGTTATCGGTTCGACGAGTGATGTGGCCTGCCCATTGCCACTTTAGCTTGCTAACTGTTAGATATGTACACACAGATATTGATAATTTAGAAAGTTTTATCAGAATCAGAATAACATATATACCATCATCCCTGTGTACTTGTATGTGTGGTTTACTCTTAATGACAAAATAATAAGATGACAAAATAATAAGTAATAGTGTGATACGGAAGCGTGGCGAGCGAAGGAATATGCTCGAATTTAGGCGGGTCTGTAGATGTACATCTCGTAGACCGTTTCTCATCAAATTCAGTTCGTTCTCAGAAAACAGTCAAACGTGTATAAAAAGCATACATGCGTGTGCCAGGTCGATAGCTGGTGGATGTCTTTGGTCTTTGTGTGCCGCTGCAGGAAACAGGCATGATGTATGTATTTGTATATATCGCAATCTCTTACGTACTTTGTTTGTTGTTAGTCTGGGACGCAGCTGAATGTTCTTGCTTTCTATGTTTATATAGTGCTGTTTTGTTCGGCAAACATTCGTTGCAGTCACGACAAGGTATCCTGGATAACAAAAATCGTGTTAAATTAAGCAGAAGGAAAACTAAAGTAACCCTTGCAACCAGGGTTGCAAATAAAATAAAAAGGCGTATGATGAAGCACAAAAAAATCAAATTAAAAAAAAAGCTTTTACTGATTTTTTTTATTTTAATTTTATTATTGAAATTAGGTAAAAAGGTTGTCTAATATATTGGTTATGTTTGTTATTGTGTACAAATATTTTCTTACATTAACATGCGAATCGTTAAATTTATATTATTAAACTTAAAAAAATAAAAGTTTAAAAATCGTTAAAAAATTTAGCTTCCTGGTCAATCTTGTTTGGAGCTAGGCTTAGTATCTATGTAATATGTATATTCGCCTTGAATTTGACAATAGAAAACACCCTTACCTGTAATCTCCCATTGTGTTAATTATTTCTTCTTGCATGTACGGAGCGTGTTCCTTCTTATTGTGATATGTTAAACTCCAACTGTTACAAAATAAATGTACATTGCAGGTGGTACTTATTGAGATTGTGTAAAACATTTTGCCAACAGCTCAGGACAGTACTGTTATGAAGTATTTTCCGGTTGAGTTTTAAAGAAAGGAATTTTACAAAAGTCAAAGAATAAAAATATTCATTAATATAATTGAAACTGAGTTATAACATAAACAGGGTAAAAAAATTATAGCAGTTATGCAGCCTAGGCAATAATAATGTATACTATAATCAGTACGTTGTGGGAACTATCCGTGGAATGTCGGAGGAAGACCTACTTATCTCCGGAACTCCGGAATTCTCGACTATGAAGTACTTATTCGAGGCAGTTTACACTCAGGCCCCTGCCCTACTTATCTCCGTGACTCCGGAATTCTTGACTATAAAGTACTTATTCGAGGCAGTTTACACTCAGGCCCCTGCACGGTACGCGTGAGCAAATTTTTGTCTATCGGAAACGATATGCAAAGTTAAGCAACGTCGATATGATCAGCCATTGGATAGGTGATACTGACACATTTTTGAGCTCCTTCCTATGTACTTCAGAGAGATTGCTGTCCACTGTGACAATTTTTCGTTAAATCAGAGGCCTTGTCGGCTCGAAAAAAGAGACAGTCATGTAAGAAATTCGCACTGAGCAAGGGCGGTGCATTGTGGCCTGAGCCTACTTTCTCTATGACAAAGGCTGAGACAACATACCGGCTAGGAAAGGTAGTCTCACAGTGGCTACACTTGAAGGTGAAGTTTTCACCAACATGCTTCATTCTTCGGTGAACTTGTAGATACGTCCAATGAAGATAAGATCGGCCGCAGTCCTAGAAAATGTAAATGTATAACTTTAAAGAAGCTGGTTGACATCCAGCACAGCCCAAAAGAACAGACACACATTTGAAGTCGACAGCATTTCATTATCTCAGCTGAAAGACGTCCATTGCTAAACGAAAGCTTCTTATAATACCCTAAATGAGTTAAGGACGCCAAAGGGGGCAAAAAGCAGATCCTAACCAAATCGTCTGTCCAAGTAGAAAACCAACCGACGCCGACGCTGGGTCTTTTAGGTCGTGGAACATTTTTTTATAGCAGTGGCATTGCTTACGTGTTTTGCCAACTCTTTCCTCACTGAGGGCGATTTGGGCCAAAGTCTATATGCGGGCCCAGTGCGGATTGTGGACTTCACACATGTCTTTTTTTGACGTATGCAGGTTTACTCACGATGTTTTCCTTTAACGAAAAGCCAGTGGTGTGATGAAAAGCAATATCCCACAGCAGAACTAGTTACTTTGGGATACTTTAACGCCCACCATCGTGAGTGGCTCAGTTTTCGAACCAATAACTATGCAGGGATATCTGCTCATGAATTTGCTCTGACCAATGGATTCTCTCAACTGGTACTTTCTCCAACGAGAATACCAGATATAGAGGACCATACGAGCTCCTTATTAGACCTTCATCTGACTACAAGTCCGGGCGGATACTCCGCCTCAGTGGATGCGCCTCCTGGCTCCTCGGACCACTGTCTCGTTCAGACACAAATATCATGCACACAACCTGATCCATTTGGGCCCACTAATTGGCGTCGTGTGTGGCACTATAAGTCGGCAGACTGGGATGGATTGCGAGAATTTTATGCATCGTACCCGTGGAGGCAGCTCTGCTCTAGTTCAGATGAGCCTTACGTCTGCCCAGCCCCAGTCACTGAGACAATCCTCGCTGGTATGAAATGTTTCATTCCTAACCTGCGAGTAGCTGCTGGCGTCAAAAAACGACAGTGATTTAATAGATCTTGCAGAGAAGCTAAAATTCTTAAGCAAACTGCGTATGAGGCTTGGACCACGGCTCTTAATAATAAGGAACAGAATATTTCTGAGTTAAAACGCATATTAAATACTGCCTCGAGGTTCAGTAAGAAAGCAACTGCCAGAACAAAATTCCAATTCATCGGCAAAATAGGTGGGCGACTTGCGGGCTATCCTTCTGGGAGTCGTGCTTTTCGGTCGCTTGCCAAAGCTGCCGAAGGGAACTTTTGCCAGTCGTCGTTACCACCACTGCGAAAGACCGATGGTGACTTGGCCCATAGTGCTAAAGAGAAAGCCGATCTACTGGGCAGTCTCTTTGCCTCAAACTCGAATATGAACGATGAAGGCGCTGTACCACCTACTATACCGTGGTGCGATAAGACCATGCCGGAAATCTCCATAACACAGCGGGAGGTCCGGCGGGCGTTGCTTCCTCTAGACGTTCATAAGTCGAGTGGGCCAGACGGTATACCAGCAGTAGTGCTTAAGCAGTGTAATCCTGAGTTATGTCCTGTACTCACGTACCTCTTTGCGCTTTCCTACCACACTACGCAATTAACGTCTTTATGGAAGACTGCGAATGTGCACCTGGTGCCCAAAAAGGGCGATAGATCAGATCCATCGAATAACAGACCTATCGCTATTACCTCTCTCCTCTCCAAGGTGATGGAGCGTGTGATCAACACACAACTTCTAAGATACCTAGAAGAACACGACCTCGTCAGTGACCGTTAAATATGGCTTTCGCCACGGTGGCTCGACAGATGACCTTCTAGTGTATCTCCCACACCGATGGGCACTCGCCATTGAGAGTCAGGTGGAGGCATTGGCATGTAGCCTGGACATAGCGAAGGCGTTCGATTGGGTCTGGTACCGGGGTCTTCAGTCGACGTTGCCATCTTACGGAGTGCCCGAGGGTGGCTAGCTTTTTGTCCGGCAGATGCATACGAACCGTTTTTGACAGTAGTTGCTCTGATAGCATGGACATTAATGCTGGTGTCCCGCAAGGCTCTGTGCTGATTCTACTGCATATCAATGACATGTTGGACATCAATAACATGCATTGCTATGCAGATGACAGTACTGGAGACGATTATTACAAGGGTCGCGTAAACATCCCTCGTTCCGTTGTGGAGGAAAACCGCGAAGAACTTGTGTCTCAAATCGAGACCACACTGTCTAAGGTCTCTGACTGGGGATAAACTTGGTCCGATTCAACCCTACAAAGTCACAAGTCTGCGCGTTCACCGCTAAGAAAACCCCATTCACTGTGGTCCCACAATTCCAGAACACTCCCCCCTCCATCTCCAAGAACATTGGGATCCTTCGTGTTGACATCTCCAGCGATGTTCAGTTCCGAGATCATCTGCAGGACAAGATGAAGCTGGCGTCCAAAAAACTTGGTGTTCTCAACAGAGCGAAGCAGTACTTCACACCGGGGCAAAGGTTGTTACTTTACAAGTCGCAAGTTCGGCCTCATATGGAGTACTGCTGCCATCGCTGGGCGGGTGCACCCGGATACTAGCTTGGCCAACGACGGGCTGTAAGAATTGTTGACGATTCCAAATTCACTTGCGGTATCGAGCCCTTAAGTCTGAGGACTCTTTGCCTCCCTGTGTGTGTTCTACCGCTTGTACAATGGGTTGTGTTCTGAGGAATTGTTCGAAATGATGCCCACGGCTACTTTCTACCATCGCACCACTCGCCATTGGCAAGGAATTTATTCTCACACTCTAGAACCGAAATGGTCGCGTAGTTCGGTTTCAGAGAAACTTCCTCCCGCGAACGCTGATGTTGTGGAATTAGCTCCCTGCCAAGGTTTTCTCCAGGGACTACAGTATGGGGTTCTTCAAGAAAGAAGTTATTAGCTTTCTGAAGGGTCGGTAACGCGCGAGTGATACCCCTGGTATTGCAAGCGTCCATAGGCTACGGTGACCGCTTATCATCAGGCGGACCGTAAGCTTGTTTGCCACCTTAGTGGTATAAAAAAATAATAATTATGAAATTAAGAAAATAACTCTGTGTCAATGTCTCGAACCTCCGTCACTCAGAACTCAGACCTGTCACCTTGCCAACTGTTAAGAGAGCGTATATGCAATTAAGGAACCTTTTTTCATCACAGTTACTCGTAAACAGTGTCATTACGTGCAGGTTAAGCGAATAAGGTCTTAGCCTTAATTACTCCAACTGGCTTTTTTTGTAAATCTAATTTTTCTCAAAGCAAAGCACATGTTCATAGAACCCATGGGCGGATACGGCCTATTCTATCAAGTAAGTAAATATGTATAAAAGCTGTCTGTTAAAAATATGAACTACGCGCACACTACAAGCGAGCAATTACAAGTTTTAACTACAGCCAAAATTTTTTAATTCATAAATTCTCTAGATATCTGGCGGCGGCGTTGGTTTCTTTACTTCTGTTCCCGCCATTTTATTTGTGTTTTGATGATTTTATTTATTTATTCATCTTACATTTTTATTCATTTACTCGCAAATGTGATGAAAAACATTGTGTGTAACACGGATGGTACGGAAATTACAAACTCGAGTCATTAAAGCATTCTGCCTTTGGCCTTAGGATTTTTCTAAAAATGAAAAAAATAATATAGGTTGTGACAAATATATTTATGCAAAACTTCTGCTATTTACGTTCTCTGTGAAATAGGAGATAAACTTGTGCACTCTATTCTGTATTTATTCATCTAGCTTCCTTAACCATGCATTGGCACACTCTTAAGAATCTAATGACTTATATCCTATAGAACACCGTACCTTGACAGAGAATAATTCCTCAACCTAAGCGTCCGTGGAAGAAAAGTTCCTTTGAGACCGCACTGTGCGTGACCATTTCGGTTCTAAACTGTGAGGATAACCTCCCTGCTGATGAGTGGTCTATTGTAAAAAGTAAACAATTCCACAAAATACAACACATTATACAAGCGAGGGAACTCACATAGGGATACAAATCTCTGTGTGATCTGTAACTGCAAAAAATCAAAAATAAAATTCACTAACCTCGCACAGAAAGTGTTTAACAACGGGAAATCCCCCGTAGCCCAATATCCCGATAGCCGACGGCCCGAGTGAGCTCATAGAGGGCTTGCTGTCAGGGTTATCGGGCTCCTTCTGAGCATCAGCCAATGGACGCTTGTAGAAGCCATGAGTTGTTTTATGCGTCGTACATCTATTAGTAACAAATATAACACTTATACATTAGAATATTTTTCTTTTCAATCTTAACTTACAGACATTTTATAGGTCGTCTTTAGTTCAGACACAGTATAGTCTGTAGCACTGCATGGTTTAGATACATTGATCCGAAGCAGTTTTACAGCGATGCGATGTTCTCACCACCACCACCACCACCAACACTGACTAAAGTGGTGGTGGTGTTCACTATATAATGATGAGCACCCGGATACAGGTTCAGGTGATGTTTAATACCTTCTGGGGAATAAAACAGCGAAAATATACATACATACACACACATATGTGCATATGTTATATGCATGTATAGCATAACTCTTCTAATTTTCATAGGCTAGCTATACACCTACTTACATAATAGTGTGGAAGACAACCTCCTTCCACCAACCACTGCATAGTCCTGCCTACTGCCCATCGTCGCTGCAACACTGCCTTTTATAGGTATAGTATATCTGTTGCTGGACTAAGGTGGCTTTATAGTATTTAGTCATAGCAGATCTTCGTCAGATCTTGACTAACAATAGTTCTTGTTACAAGAATTAAGAGCAAGTCAGGATTGAGAATGGAAAATTGCAACAAAAAGAGTTGCTTTTTAGCTTATATTAGCAATGTAAGTCGTAGCTACTTTTAACATCATATATAATGTTTTTCAGATTATTTAAGTTCTATTATCACCTGGAGTAAGTGGCAAATGTGACTTTGCAGATGTGGCAAGTGAAAGGGTTTTTGACTCCTTTGTGGATCATACGGTGGCCATTCAGCCCGTCTTTTAAGTAGAAAACACTGAAACAAACGGGAAACCCAATACATAAATTATAAAAAGAAAAGGTCCAAGAATTGAGCCTTAAGGGACTCCCGTATTGACGATTGCCCCCGGGGCCCGGAGTTTACAGTTAATATGCTAACCATAAGTGAGGTCAAAGGTAAAGCTGTGTCCTTAATACCATATTGATGTAATGTCCTAATGTAGTTTATAAAGCATTATTATCGTGATTTTTAGCAGATTTTTAGATCACATGGTGTAAAATTTATAACTTTCAACTTAAAAAATACACTTTTCTGTTAAGTTTCTTTAAAATCCACCCAAAATCGGCGGCATTATAAGGCTGTGATAAAAGGAGTGAAGGACATGACGATTTTATAAGGGTTCCGTTTTTTGACATTTGGCTACGGAACCCTAACAAAACGTTATGAAGGTGACACTGACGTATGTCAGTAACTACTTATATTAGGGGCGTTTTGTTGATAGCATTGAGAGCTATGACATGACATACGCATAGGCATTGAAATCGTTTTGTTCACCAAATGTAAACAAACAATATGGCCGTTCACTATTTGACAGCGCATCCTCCCGAGCATGTGCAGCCAATGCGTTGAATGCGGCCCGGAAGTGACGTCATAGCGCATTCATATTTGGTCAACAAACGATCGAATGTGCGCATTAGACAGCATTGAGCGCATTCAATGCGTATAATGCTCGTCAACAAAACGCCCCTATTGTTATTTATTGTGTTCCTTATTGTTGTTTAATTGATCTTTATCTTTGTTTAATTACTTTATTAAAAGTACTGAAATTAACCTGTAACGCAAGAAAAAGTCCATTACAAACTTAGTTGGAGGGGATATTACTTTAGTCTTTCTTAATTTTGCGTTCGCCGTTCAGTTTGTTGCAAGTCGTCAAAGTGTCCACACCTATAATATGTCATTCAAGAAAAAAATACTTTTTGTATGGTATAGTTGTGAAATTGAATTTGTACCTGGATGTGTATTGTTTGTTGTATTTCATTCCTTGTATGTTGTGATCCATACTGCTAGAGTTATGATTTGATTATCTAATTTCAGAAACAACCTTGCTAAGCTTGTTTGTAGCACAAATTAGAAACCGTGGTGTGGCCTCACTAAATATTGTAAAACAATACTTACTCTTCACAATATTCACATCGGAAAGCCTTTTCGATGACAACGACTCGTATGATAGACCTTGCCTCGTCCGACACTTGTGACAACATCTCGCATGCTTCTTTACCGTGCGCTTGACGTGGTATGTCTTTTGATACGGATAGTACATCTGTGTGTGGGAAAGAATATTACATAAATAAATAAATCCATACCTACTAATATTATAAAGAGCCAATAAGGAATAATTTGTTTATTTGTATGTATGTAAAGGGTAATTCTTTCACTAAAAGAAATGATGCACTATATCCATGCCACATAGGCTATATTATGTTCTAATTAAAATAAATTTTCTTTTGAAATCAAAATGTCTATAACATATGAATACCAATAATATTGCGTGCACGCTCGAGAAGTTTCTTGTTACTTTTTCTTCTCTTAGGCTTATGTCCGAAGTGACGGACGGTAATTTAAATGGTTTGCATTTGTTGCCAAGCGGTTTGGGAACAGGACTGAAGATGTCTGTTTAAATGTGTGTAAACATATGTATGTATACGTCGGTCGGTTGTGGCCAAGTGGTTTCGATTTCACTCTTCGCCCTGAGTGGCGGAGGCTCGAGCCCGGCGTGTACTGATTAGCGTTTTTTTTCAACACATTGATTATTCACACCACCAGCTTTTCGGTGAAGGAAAACATCGTAAGGAAACATGCAAACGTCGAAAATTTCCAAATTTCGTACTGGGCCCGCGAGTATACTATGGCCGAAATCACCCTCGGTGAGGGCAGGCCGTGCCCCAACAGTGGGAACATATGAGACTGGTAGGATAGGATATTATGCATACGTGTGTGTGTTAGCGTTCGGAGCACGTCCGGTGCCGGGCGGCCGATCTATATTTCTAAATACAATTTGAAAGAAACAGGCACTATTCCTGCAGGTTGCAAAGACGTAGAGGGGTTACCTGATATTTGGCATATGGATAGCCGGCGAAAGGACTAAACGATATAGAATATTTTTTATCCCAATTAGAGTTCCAACGAAAATAAATTTTCTGCGGAGCACTTGCACTATTCCTCGCATCGAAACCGTGCAGACAATAGATTTGAATTGTGACAGAGACGACCGAGAAAAACACATAATACTTTTATCAATATTGAGAGTTCCCACGGTAATAGGGTTATCTGCTGGTGTAGCCACGGGGCACTTTTATTAAGTTGCCTTCGGCTTACCAAGTTTAGACTCATTTTCTTTGACCACTCCGCTCGTCGGAGACAACTGCACGGCTGCGTCTTCTGATTCTTTCTTCACTTGATTTGCGAAATTTTCAATGCATTCCGGATATTTTATTGCATGTTCCTGTGGAGTAATCAGATAAGCAGTATGTTTTTTTTAATATATACTTTCCTAACTACACATACTTACATATTATCTTCAAGGTTTTGATACCTCGAAGGGGGTCTCTAATGGCTGGATACACATCCACATTACAATGTGGTAGAAAAACTTTTCATAAAGCACATTTTGTCATACATACACATATTATCATCATGGTTTTAATTCCCTGAAAATCAGTTGCTGTTCACACACCCACGCATGTTATAATCTAGGCGATGTAATAATGGGCTCCAGTTGGTCTTTTATCTTATTACTTTAAAGCTGATAATTTACGACCTGTGGCACATATAGGAAAACACTTTAGTAGAGACGAGAAAGACACACTGTGTTGAAGCAATGACCTTACCAACTGTCATGGTTCAATCAATCGAGCCCGTTCACCTAAATTATGACTTAAGTTTTAAACTATTTATCCCATAACTCCTTACCTACATGGTAAAATAAAACTCGTGCAGAAAAATCTTTAAACAAGACAAAATATCAAATTTGCTGAGACAGCACTTGGACCAGACCTTAG
This sequence comes from Apoda limacodes, assembly GCA_946406115.1. Taxonomy (NCBI): domain Eukaryota; kingdom Metazoa; phylum Arthropoda; class Insecta; order Lepidoptera; family Limacodidae; genus Apoda; species Apoda limacodes. The sequence goes on from OX291540.1 coordinate 50,827,854, forward strand.
TCATAACTATACCTGAGCATCAATGTTATCCCTGAAGGCTCGGCTGCAGACAGCACAAACCAGCACCAGTTTGGGACGCAACTCCTCTTCATGAGCTCGAAGGTGCATCCTCAAACGGGACCGACGAGTCAATTGCTTCATACAGATATGGCACTCATACGGTTTAATCTAGAAAAATGAATAAATTATTGAATTTAGTATCCTCAAAAGACAGTCGATAAATGTAGACAAGATATAGACGAACATAACTCCATTAAAGTCCGGTATAAAACGATCAGAAATCAAAATTAACCGTTATTTAAATAGGCTCTCTAGGCGTCTTTTAAATTGTCAAATATTTTTAGTCTACCACCGTTGCACGATATTGTTTTCTTCTCAAAAAAGTCGTAAAACAACCCAGCAGCTACAGGTGGCAGTACCTAAGATTGAGGGCCGTTTGTCTCTTAGGTTGTGTAATCACGCGGGCCCAGTATGGATTGTGGACTTCACACAAGTCTTTTTACTCTATGTAGGTTTCCTCACGATATTTTCTGTCATTGAACTAAGGCAGTGGAGTGAACAGACAATTACCTAAGAAGTCTTATTGGTACACACCGCCGTGGCTCGAATGCCAGTCACCCAATACGCGAAGCAGACGCTGAGTCCACTAGGGTACCTACCAACGACCTTCACTAGTACTCAAGACTCTAGTAAAAATCTAAGTAATAATTTGTCATTACCTGTAGATGAGTAACTCCATGCTCGTCTAAAGTCTGCTTGTCCAGAAACCTTTTTCCACAAGTCACACATACATAGCGACGCGTGTCTGTGTGCGTGCGACTGTGTTTCGTTAGAGTTGCTCTGGTAATAAATTCATTATCCGAGTCAGAAATAGGAAAACCAAACTATACGATTTATTAAAGTAACGAAAACTCAAGTAATAAAATATTTCACTATCATTTTATGAATAAATAGGGTTATTTGCGACTATATTCAACCAATACATTACAACGTTTTTTTGTAGCAAAATGTAGTATTTAGTGTTTGTAGTAAAAGATATTTATGTCAGCCCCATATGGTTTTCTGCTGCCACGTCTGGTCGGGTGCACCCCAAAACCAGCTTGCCCGTTTGACTCGGTTTAACGACGGGCTGTGAGAATCTTTGACGATCCCAAACTCACAAACCGTATCGAACTCACTAAGTCTGAGGCAAAGAGACTTTGCCTCTCTGAGTGTATTCTACCGTTTGTATATGGGATGTGTTCTAAGGAATTGTTCAAAATGATGCCCACGGCTACTTACTACCATAGCACCGTTCACCATCGGCAGGAATTCATTTTCACACTTTAGAACCGAAATTGTTGCGTACAGTGCGGTTTCAGAGAAACATCCTCCCGCAAACGCTTGGGTTGTGGAATGAGCTCCATGCCAAGGTTTTCTCTAAGGACTACAGTATGGGGTTCTTCAAGAAAAAAAGTTATTTGATTTTAAGGATCGGCAACGTGCGAGTTCTGCCCCAGGTGTTGCTGTAGGCTGCAGTGACCGCTTACCATAAGCTTGTTTGCAATCTCAATGGAATCACCGACCTAGTGGCGCAGTAGTAGAACGTTGGGCTGCCATGTCAAAGGTCCCTGGTTCGATTTCCGGTATTTAAGGACTTTCAGCGTGCGGTTTTTTTAACAAATTTTGCAATCTATCATTGCATTAAAATTAAAAAAATAGTTCAGTAAAATTGCGCAGTAAAAATTGGAACATATATTTGGCATGTATTAACGCATTTATAAGTAGATATAGCTTTGCAGTAAAAGTATGCATATAAATAAAATAATTAATAACATTAAACCAAATTATTGAAATAGTTAAATAGATATAAATGATAATGGATGCCCCGGTTTTTATACCGAGAAGGAAGTCACCAGTGGCTGGATATACACTCACATCATGATGTGGAGGTCAGCCTCTTCTCACAAATTAATTAAGACCTGCATGACGGGTGGTGAGTACGTCACGCGCCCGCGTGTCGCCGCAACACTGCTTATATGCTTCTTATATTAGGTATCTAAACTAAAGTGACTTTATATATTTCATATTATGTCGTTAATCACCAACTTTACTTCGTAACTAATAAAGCGATAAAATAAAACACCAACAACAGAATTATATATCCCTATGTCAGCCCTACTTTTATATATATATACATATAAGTACTTACTTTTTAGCTCGTAAAAATATAATTTATGAAGTAAAAAAAGCATTTATTAAGTGCTTATGAAAAATAATCTTTTGGTTCTGTGTTGCTATTACCGTACCCTCGATTATGCATTTATATATATTATGGGGTGATGATTGTTATTGATGCCAAAGAAAATTAATTATTGCTCGTCGCTTTGCGGTCAAGGGACTTTATTGCGATAAGTCTCGAACATTCTAGACTCGAGAATTTGGGAGGAGAATTACGCATTTAGCTCTTACCTCTCTAGACCTATTAAAGTAGGTACTTGCAAACATTTTAGTCACAAATTCACTAGTCATGAGACTGTTCGTAGTGGATGCTCCCAATCACAACGCACGCCACATGTACATAGTAACGTAGACAACAAAATATGTGTCTAGAGATTTAGAACATATCCAAACTAAAATATATATTAGTGAAAGTGTTTGTTAGTTTTTGCTGAACACCGCTGCAAAGCATCAAATTTAGCTAAAATTTTAAACAGATAGTTGAATTAAAGAGAGAGACGAAGATGGATATAGCCTACCTTTCACCCTGGTAAGTAGAACACAACAGCAATAAATTTAACCGAATAACATGGTGGAGGAAATGATTGAGTATTTAAGCTATATTATAAAGGAAACTCAACACATTGTAAACGGTCTTCCAACAAGACCTTTAAAAAAATTCTAAAGCTGGTAATTTACGACTTAAAAACATTTGCTCTTTACATTCAAAATTGTCTTGCGACTGAAACAAAACAATAGCGAGAGTTATAAAATGATCAGCGCCATCTGTAAACGCATCGTGTACATTATCGCCTTAAACTTTTTTAAGTTCCAACGGCATGTCTACTAAAGTTTTGGCACGTCCTACGAAAATGGAAAAAAAACCAAAATGTATACAAATGTCTTCGTATGTACACATACAGTGCAGAGTAAAACTGTCAATTTAGACTACCTAAAAGTACCCACCCACATGCTACAAAGATATTATATATTATAATATGGTTCTAAGATGAACTCTTGTATGGTTAGGTAAATACAGGATGCCAACATTGTTTTTTATAAATACTTTTGACATTACACATAGCGCCATCTGGTCCAAACCTTAGCAAATCTCGTGTTATGGATACCAGACAACGGATAGATATACATATATGTACATAATTTATTTTGAATAGATACATATTACACATAGAAAACACTCAAAATCAAAACAAATATTAATGTTCACAGATGACTGTTTGTCTTGTGCGAGAATCGAACCCACGCCCCTCAGTTCTGCAGGTATCATATAATCATCATAGCCACGGAGCCGCCAAACGAAATGTTTATTTTTTAATCGACTTTGGTTCCGAGTTTGAAATGTATGTTTTTCTATGTAGGTATGTTCATCGATTTCTCGACTGTATTTGTTTGGATATTATAATATGGTTCTAAGATGAACTCTTGTATGGTTAGGTAAATACAGGATGGAAACAATAAGTGATCTTACTTGATTATTTCTAAACCACACACGATATCAAAATACTGACTTATTGATCCTTAAACTGCTTCTCGAGCTCTATCCAATGGGATCAATATTGTTTTATAAAATAAACTGGATCTATCCGAAAATTTTATGTTTTTAGCTTCCATACATTTAGTATGGCGACATGGCACTTTGGGTTTTCTTACTTGTCTTATTTTGTGAACTTTTAATTATAAAAACTATGATTTAGTTTTAAATAAGAGTATTCACTAGGTACAATATATTTCAATCTCTCTGTTTTTAATCGCACATTTTGACTCTTTTAATCAACTTCAAAAAGACTTCAAAAAGAAATTGATAACATTCGGATATTTAGATTTTTTTTATCTACGTTCGGGCATAACTCCGCCATATAAATACGTATTTGCAAAATTCTTTTCTATTTAAAAGGGTATACTTCCCAGGTGGTCCTATAATAAAGTTGTTAATTTAAAACTTAAATTTTTGGTCAAAAAAAATTATTGGTGTTAATTTGGAACTGGTAAAACGCCTTTTATGTTGATTATTGTTTAAAATGTAGGATATAATTTGATAGAGTATGGATGTTTTTAGTCTATTTTAATTCGTCACTTAAAAGTAAAAAAAAAACTTTATAACAAAAAAAAACAACCGGCTTCAAAAAGATGCACTAAAAGGGTAAAAATAATTACTTATTTCCAAAAATCTGATCCGAATTACAGTTTGAAGTCGGTGTTATAAAAGTGAAGTGTGTTATAAACTTTAGGTACATCGACGATACCCGTTTATACAATCATAATTTTACACAATAACAAAATTTTATACAATCATCAACAAAAGAGGTTTCACCAGTTCCAAATTAACACTAATTATTTTTTTTTTAACAAAAACTTAAGCTGTAAATTCACAAAATTAATATGGGACCACCTCGGAAGTATACCTTTTTAAAGAAAGAAAGAATTTTAAAAATCCGTTCATATAGGACGGAGTTATGCCCGAACATACATAAAAAAACACCAGAATTGAGAACTTTTTTTTAAATCGGAAAAAAATAAAATAAAACACTTTTTAACTGGCATTTAGAACGTTTCTGGAAAATATATACCTATCTAAGTTTGTGTTAGAATTTCTGTTTTAAAGTAGCCACGTTTAGCAGAAAAAACTTCATTGATGGTTTGGAACCACTGTATCATTATATCATTGTGCCTCGCGGTTTCACTTACGGAATATTCGAATCCCGTGGGGAAGTTTTGATTGGGATAAAAGTACCTAACTATTTTGTCTTCCTTTATATTGTCACTGGCACTGCAGGTGTTAAAATCACTCCCTTCATAGTCCTTAGAGAAATTCTTGGCAGCGAGCTCATTCGTTAAGCGTTCGCTTCCTTTTTTTACAATTAGTAGATTTAGAGATAATTTAATAACTTGCTGTTTTCGCAATTTTTGTCATAGAAAAGTAGCTAGGACAGCTGGTTTGCTCTGCTCCTCGAAGCTCGAAGGAACTCAGAAAACATGCTACTAGAGCGGTCACCCATTTAATGACTGACCACGCCTGCCGTTGCTTTACCTTGCATATATCGTTCCCGATGGACGAGTACCTGTTATTTAGCCACAAGTACCTTCAAAATGTATTTACCTCAAGTAAAATGTTTTCCCGCAGTCCTTGACTGGACACTGCCATCGTCTCTGTTTGTCATGTTGAAAGTGCACGTGGTCGAACAGTTCAGTCTCCGTGCCGAAGGTGGTGTCCTCACATTCGGTACACTTGTATCGTCCCTCATCGGTGAGCATGCTGGTCTTGTCATGAAACTGTCTACATAATACATACACACTTGAAATTATTATAGATACGATAGTGAGTTTCTTTGTTTGTTTGTCGTTAATTCACGTCGCGATTGAATGCTCCATTTAATTGTGTTAAAATTATACACAGATACCTATATATCTACATAGTTACAGGGACGGAAAAGGTTTTTCAGAAAATTGATACGTTAACGTTTAAAAGCAGAAACTATAACCGAATTCCCTTCGACATAACTAAAATACAGTGATGGCCTGCTATAGTTAAACTTTCTTACTATAACCAAACAATTGCCGTAGGAATCCCACGCGGATAAACGAATGGAGTGCGGGCAGAGACTAAACAAAGTTACTAACATATGAAACTTGAGCCGCACTTTAGATGTGAAAGAGTCGTTGCAGTTGTGGCAGGTCACTATGACTGGGTCCGACGTCAGCTCTCTATGCTTACGTTTTCGAGGTCTCTGGAATCAAAATGGTTAAATTAAATATAAAAATTAATGAATCATTTTTCGTGGACCTGTAGTGAGATCACTCTACGATATCTAGTACTCAACTAAGTAAGGCTTGTAGGTACTATGAGTACCAAAGGTGGTAAGTTTAGGCTTCAAAGCCGGATTATTAAAAAAATATTTAGTTCAGATTACAAAACTTCTCTTCTAACAGAAAGTAAAATTTAAAAGTCTGTTTTTGAAGCCGAAAGATGTCCATTGCTAAACGTAGGCCTGCTAATGTCTCCACGACAACGCAGTTTAAGCCGTACGCGCCATTCAGCCTGCCGATCCTCGGTTGTCAATCGAGATGCTTTCTTATAAATTACGGCACGTAAGTTGAACCATGCACAGTAGGCTATAGGCACCTGATTTTTGGTTTGTTTGTAGGTCCTACTATTGTCCGTACTGTATCTGTGCAGACGACCGCCATTTTAGTTTAACTACGTGCCGCGAACTATATCAAACCTGCCCGTTACCAACTGAACTTGCTATCTATTCGAGCTATGTCAGAGACTGTTTTTTCGGCAAAATCCTTCATCACGCGACTACAAAGGGGGGTTATGAGTTTAGCGTCTATGTTATGATAATATATTCATGTCTTCTTAGTCAGTGTCAAAGGTTGTGTGATGTCTCGTAAAATCCAATGTGGCGCATAAAACATATAGATTAAACAATTCGAAGATAAGTAGTTAGCTAAATTATTGTATCGTGTGTTTGGTATCGAATGAAAGGTCTCGATAATTAAGTATATATTTTACAAGTTATGTTGTCTTTGGTATAACTTGGATAGTCGGGTTTTAGTTTTAAGGGAGCCCTATTACAAGACTACGCTATCTGTCTGCCTGTTCGTTCATTAAAAGGATCTTTCTATCTTTTAGACCGAAATAGGTAGAAGCCTGATTTTTTCACAGAATATGTGTTATAATGAATTTTCTAACAAATAATAAAAAGTTTAAGTTTAAGGGGGGGGGGGGGGGGGTATAAAAGAAACAAATTTTCGTTGTTTTTGCTCTATCGCACAAACAGCAAACAAACAAACTTCAAACTTACAGTGTTAACTCTAAAGTATAACAACAAATAATAAAAACCCCGGCCAAGTGTGAGACGGGCCCAAGAAGTTACTAATTAAATGACCGGTACAGCGCCATCTAGGTTATCATTAAGAGAAACAGTAACACATTTGTTTGTTGGAAACAGTACTCAAAGTTAAGCAACGTCGGGCTTGGTCAGTACTTGGATGGGTGACCGCTTAGCGGCACACTTTTCTTGTTTGTGTTTGTAAATTACGTATATGGTGGTAGGTCCGGAACCCTCGGTGCGCGAATCCAACTCGCACTTTTTAGCTTCCACTCGCTGTTATTGTAAAGTATTGTGGACGGGTTACAAACTGTGACATACGATTGGCCCCCGGGGCATTACTCGCGTGTTATCGACCTTTTCAAAATCTTATCATTCCTCTAGAACTCATGCTTTGTAGGCCGCAGTGAAACGGTTTATTCGACTAACTTAAGGTAAAGGAAGGACTTCCAAAACTATCACCACGACCACCTGCTTACATCAAATCACTGTTAGGTTGGGGTAAAAAATAACAAAAATCTTTTTACCACCATTAGCAGACCGTCATCGCCCCATTCATTGGGTAAATGAGGTTTCCTTTGGACCTTCTGTAAACAAAAATAATTCCAGAAATTAAAATTAAATTAATTATATTTTTTCATTTATTTTTTTATTAAGACTGCGAAATAGGCTAGATCTATAGGATTTTTTAAATATCTTAGAAGTGTATAAAACTATCGCTTAAGTCTGCTTTCCGTTTTGAGTACGTAAACAAGTCCGTCTTCAATGAATTCATCAATCTCTAAGTCTGAATCTAAACAGTTTTCTACTTTTCTATATGTTTGTGGTGCATTTTTATATAAAATATTTGGCAGAACACTTCCAATTTTCACCACAACAGCTGCGCAATTAGTTGTCAATCCAATGATATCTTCATGCAAATCTTATTTTAAATTAAATATAGTCTATAAGAGAGACGCGAGCTTCGGCACCCATAGATCCTTAAATTCTTGTTAATCTCACTCTTTTGGAAAGATTTTCACCACTTCTCAGCAATTCGATAAAAACCAGATTTTAACATTAAAATTCGAATTTTAAAAGAGACCTTAAAAACCGGGTTTTTCGGGTTTTTTCGGATTTCGGATAGAATTGCAATTCCTACATGCAGTCCACTTGATTGTAAACAGTCACTGCAGCCAATGGAGCTTACAACACCTGAGGCATCATTCGCGCCTTCAAAAATCTAATAACTTCTTTGAGGAACCCCATATTGTAGTCCTTAGAGTAAACCTTGGCAGGGTAGCTCATTCCACAACCCGGCAGCACAAAGCGGGAGGAAGTTTAAAATACTTAATTTTTAAAAAGAATACTTAATTTTTTCTGCAATCTTGAAATAATTCAGATTACATTCGATGAAACTTGAATGTGGATGTGTAAATTAAAAAATTTAATCGGCCAAGTGCGAATCGGATGGATAGTTCAGTAAAGTAGTAAAACGATACCACTAACAATGAGCCGTGTCAACAGCACAATACGATGAAAGTCATAATTTGATTGTTAGGAACGTAATCTTTAAAGTTAATTTTAGTTTAAGCTGTCGCACACTTGACCGTTTGATAAGTATTTGTTGTTTTACTTCAGTCTGTTCTACAACCACAGAAAGATTGAGACTTATATCTATCGGTACTTTTTTTAAAATATGAAATGCTGTGTAGTAACACATCGCCTCAGACGTAATACCTACTCCCACTGTTGGGGCAGAGACCTTTGCTTGAAGATGAAAACTTAGGCGATAGTTCACCACGCTGACCTAATGCGGGTTGCTGAACGTTGTCGGGCTAGTGGCCACACAACTATCAGTTTTTTAAGGCAAAGGCTTTTGACTTGGCTTGACGAAAACTGTTATTACAGCCAGGACCGACGGTTTAACGTACCCTCCGAAACACTACGCAACGGTTCAAAAGATAAATAGATCCCTTTAAAGGTCGGACATGCGAACAGACAAAGTGACAGCGTAGGCTTGGTAATGAAGAGTGGGCGCTGAGCGCTCTGGGTGAGATACATATATTAAGACAAAGGCATGTTCTCTAGTTGTCGATCGTACTCGTGTATTCAATGCATATAAAAACTTAACAAAATTACTAATTCTAACTTACTGACTAAGCGTAATGTGACGTACGTTACACGTGTGGCCTAATTAAGCGGCCAACGTGAGAAAGTGCGTTTTCCAAACTCTATACATGCTACAGTAATTAGTTAAGACCCTTTAGGTACGAAACCCTAAAAATCATTCTTACCTTTACATAATTATCTTCGTTTGGCACGTACGGCATTTCATCTGGTTCTAAAAACTTTGGCCTCCTTCCGCGGCGTCGGCATTTGTGGTTCAATTTGTTTTCTAACGATGTAAACTTTTGACTGTCGAAAACTTGTTTTTATACTATACAAGGTTTATGAGACAAATCTAAGTTCTAAGCTTAGACAATAAATGAATATCTTTATAAAGCTAAACTTCAGTGAACTTAAAAAAAGGAGCTAAATAATAATAAAAATATAGGGGATATATAGCCTCTCTTCACGTGACGTGACGTGACGTGGTAACGTGGTGAGCCCATCGCGAACACTGAAATGGTTTTTGTATACATAATTTTTCACTTCTGGTGTACTAAGTATATATAATCTATAAAAATCATATGTATTTATTATATTTATATAAAAAAAGTTTTGTAGCAAGCACCGCACGAGCGAGCGTCTTTAAAACAAACAGTTTTTTAGCGATAAAAAACAAACCGCTAGACCGATTTTGCTCAAACTCTTTTCAGATCTAACTTCCAAGTAATTGATTGATATGGTCACGAGACAAATTGGTTTATTGGTTCTTGAAACATCGAAAATGAAAAAAGCTAACCTATATACAAACACACACACACATATACATCACTCTAAAAATGATGGTCTCAAAACGTCAATTAAACGCAAATTTAGAAAAAAACAGTAATAAGATAACTTTCTTCTATTAGAACAAACTAAGCAATTAAATATCTAGTATAGAATACTTAATAATAAGTACCTAAGTGGTTGGTACGTACCTGCAGTTTGAACATTTATATGGTTTCGAACACTTTGCAGCGTCGTTCTCATCGTCCTGAAATAAAATATCATCAGCCGCATAGTAGTTAAAATATAGGAAACCATTTTGCGGGTGACTAAAAACTTTTAGGGCGAAAGTTACACGTGCAGGCATTGATATAAACAAAAAATTCAATAATCATACCTACATTCACATTTTATGGCGTTGAGATTTTATAAAATGGGAGTACCTATAACAGACAGCCCAGCGCATAGTGGTGCCATCAGTTATTGTTAGTTTTCTATTGTTAGTGTTAAGTTGTTAGCGAATTTTAAGAATTGTTAACTATGAAACAAGTCTTTTTCAATTTTTACAACGCTTATGCCTAGGGCCTGACACATTGCGATGACATGCGCGATGCGTGCGAAGAAACTTTGCCTTCGGCTTACAGTGAAGGTGCTTGGCCACGCTGCGCGTTGTGAAATTTATTGCGATAAACAAACGCTAAACACAAAATGGACGCCGCGGTAGCTCTGCACTGTATGGTAGCGTATAATATTTTTATTGTGTCAGTTAAAAGTCTTTCTCTTGTGGCCAACATCTTTTGGGTTCCACAAAATAGGCTCAGAATCGTAATTGCTAATAATTTGCTAATGTTCTCGTTACTCCAATCCATGTCGAAAATACGTTGCAAACCCTAATTCACTTACACGAAGGCCACTCAAGCGAAGTACATTACGATAAAATGCGACGATTTGATGTTTTAAGAGTTTACCGACAGCCAAGCGATGTGCTTGCGACTTTGCACGAAGTATTCACGAACGTGTGGCTACATGTGGCCTAGGTATTATATTAGTTTTACTTGTTTGTTTGTTTCGGTCAAACCTTGCAATCGTAATTTCAATCACTTCCCGATTAGCTAAAGTACCTACTTTAATTTTTAGGGAAGTTCAGAACTTGGTGACAGTACAATAATCAATCAACCAACACCATATCTTCAATATTTACCATCATTTTGAAACTTTTCATTTTGTTAGAAAAACAGCGCCGCTCATGTGATGTAAGGTAACGTGATAATTATTTGTGTACAATGTAAATAGACTAAAGGAAAAATTGTGTCGTGTTGTCGCTAGGTGGAGTGTGAGTGCTAGTGGATTACCGATAAGTTTTTGCTTTAACAGAGTAACACCTACCAAGACTAAAGGTATAAAATAAAAATAAAATAAAAAAAATATAATTTAAAAATCACGCTGATATAAAAAGAAAATAAAAAAGTAACCCCATACATCACGGAGCAATAAAAGCGTGAGCACTTTTTAACTCATACAGCAATAATATACTATTAAATTGCTGCATTCATTACACAACCACATTATTTATTTTTCTTATCTTATACCTACGTGTATTTTAAAGCCCCTGTTCATGATGATCCTAGATGGACCGCTCTTAATCATGCCATACGCACAACAGGACAGTCTATCGTTGTTGTCACAATGATCACTTCCCATTTACTGTATGCCGATCGATAAACGATGGCAGCTGCGATTTATTTATATTCAGCTTATAAATTCTTTTTGATACGATTCGATTAATTAAATTATTCTTAGTTTCACCACAACATATTTCTCTGCGGTACCGTCATGTATTCGCAGTCAATATGTGCGACTGCGCTGGCATTCACTGTACGCCAGTAGTTCCTGTACTCAATGGCGATGGCATCTCGTGGGCCATCATATTCCATTGTGTACTAGGGCCTTTAGAAAATGTTATAAGGTCATTAATTGATTTCAGACATGACATTATGGATTAAGATTATTTTTCTGGCACCCTAACAAAGAACCAATAGGCTTTTGAATAAAATAACAATAACGAATATTCTACATTAGGACACATCACCTTGGCAGTGCGTAACAATTTGCGTAATTTCTCTGCGGAGTTATCATCATCTGCTGTCTGAACTATCCATATCGCTTCCTCGTCGCTGGTGTCTAAAGATTCTTGCTTCACTTCTGTCTTGAGTGTCAATGTTGGACCATCCTGAGAAAGAATACCCATAATCATACTCATATACAGTTACAGTAACTTGCCTCAGCTGTAGTTTATCCCCACTACAGGAGCACAGGTCTCTCGTTACAGAAAGAAGGCTTAGGCCATAGTCTACCTACGCTAGCCCAGAGTGACGTTGTCGAGCTAGTGGCCAGAGGCTTCTTAGCTGTCAAAATGTTCAATCCGCCCACAAGGCCTCTGACTTGGCTTAACGACTGCTGTCATTTGACAATAAACACTATGCACGGCGAAGCTCAGACTTATGTCACTGTGCCACTAAAGGGGTAACCAATTTAATGACTGACGACGTCCGCGGTTGCTTACCTTCGCATATCGTTTCCAGTACACGTACACGTACGTGTAGGTATTACAATTTGTACTCACAATTCTATGGTGCGTCACAAATTAATTAGGTACAGGAAATCCACTCATAATGTAAATATACTCGACCTAAATACCTAAATGATATACTAAACCGCAATTTGCGCGCGCGACTGGAATCTTCTTAAATACGCATTGGGTACTATCTGCAAGTACGAAGTTCGACGATAAGCCTACAAAATAAATAAGTACAGAAGGACCTCTCCATGCTGTGCTTGATAAACATCCCCCGTTTATCGCGCGTTGCATGCAATGGTCCTCCTTTTTTGTTTCTTTCATTTCTAAATTCAATGGTGACCGTTTTAAAGTCTTACTATTTAAATTGCCACGCATGTTGTGGGCATGGGGAAAAATGCGTGCCGATGGAACTAGTAATAGACTTAAAAACAATTACCATCAATCCGCGGCCAAGGACCCTTCTGATCATAGAACTTACAAAAGTACTGCAAAACAAAACGTACCTCTCCGTCCGGCTGTAACGTTGTAGTTTCCTCCTTTATTTCTGGTTCCGGTGATTTTTCAATAATTTCTAGAAAAAAATCATAATTTTCTGCTGTATCAACCCGACATCGGTAATATTTCAACTGGTTCCTATACTTGTACCTGTTGTTACAGAATATATGATACTGTGCCTCATTGCTTTTTAATTTGCAGATAAAAAAAATTTTACACACCAAAGCCCCCTTTATTTTGAAAATAGAGATATTTAATTAATGCACAATAATCTCATACATATTTCACCGCACTAAATACCTTTAACGATGAACATTTCGCTACCCAAAATATGTTATTAACATATTTAATAAAAGTACGGGTGGTAAGGAGAAAATTAATAACGAGGAGCTACTTAGTAACGTAAGGCCGAAGGATAGGCTTAATGACTCGAGTCTGTGATTTCCATACTGCCCGTGTTTTTCATCAACGAGTGAATAAATAAAAATATAAGGTGAATAAATAAATAAACTCACCAAAACACAACTGAAATGGCGGGGATAGAAGTAAAGAAAACTGAAAACTAATCACTTAAAACTTGTAACTGCTCGCTTGTAGTGTGCCCGTAGTTCATAAATATTTTTAACAGACGGCTTTTATATACATACTTGATAGAATAAGCGCGTCATTGCCGCCCGTTAGTTCTATGAACGCACGCTTTGCCTTGAGAAAAGTAAAATTTACAAATAAAAAGCCAGTGGGAGTAATTAAGGTCTTATCACCCGCTTTGCCTGCACGTAATGACACATGTTTACAAGTGTGATAAAAAAACTCCTATCATCTAACTATTTGCTTGCATTTTATATAGGTAAGTGATATATGAAAAAAAAAACGCTATTTGTAGCGAAACGTTGATAGCTAAAAAAAAACTAGTGTAACGCAGTTTGTATGACAAAATCTGATTATGAATACTATGTTGGTTTCGTATAATTATAACGATGTCAAAAGATTGTTCTATAGTAGTTCTGCTTTCTGAATTTCAGGCCACATCAAAATATTGTCATTCGACTCACTTTCTTCGGTTTAAAACTCATACAACAACATGGCAGCCGCTCCTGTCCGTGTCAGAATGCCGTGTTACTCTATCCTTCAAGTCATATTAACAATACAAAACATGTTTATTTTTGTTTTTGTTCTATCGTCAAAACTTCACCTAATACCTACAGTGCTAATACATACATACATGGTTTAAACTTTAAACGATTACTGGTCAACTTTAAGTCGTGCTCGTGCATACTGCGATGTGGTGTAGTACGGTACCCTCGGTGCACTCACACAGACATGCATTTTAACGATTTTTTTTACTATCAAGATAATAACAAATCCTAATGAGTTTACTGGATGACATTATATTACAGCCCAGTGCATATTAGTTTAAAATTTAGACAGTTGTCAGTTTCAGTTTTGAGGAATTGGCAGAACATAAGAAATTTTACAGAACATTAAGACGACCCATCCACGCACCGCTTCCTTATCGATTCTAACGTAGCAGGCTAGGTAACCACGTAGACTAGCTCGTACTATTTAAATCCATACATTTTCAATTAGGAAAAGAACGATAGGTACGCACCGTCTTTCTTCCCCTCTTCAACTCTCTTACGGGAACTTCTGGTCCTCTTAGCAATTGGTGAAGTTTCCTTAGAAGTCGATTCGACGATTCGATTTTTCGGGTCTAATATGACGAGAAGAAAAAGATTATAATAAGTTAATGGACAACAATTATTTAAGGGTGCATAAAGTAATTTAATTATGAAATTTAAAATTTTTTGACCACCGGGTCAAAAAAATTTGTTCCATTGTAACAAAGGCTATTTAGAAAATAGAGATGTAAGACAGATAACTTTATCGTTCCATCATTGTACATGGGGATCTCGTATGTTAGAGGAATTTCTTCATAATCAAAGCACAAAGAGTAAGATACCTCTCAAACAACGAGTCTCACTGGGGCCAATAGGGTGGAGCCAGGACGAGATTCACCATTTCTCTCTTAATCACGAAGCGCTGTATTTAAGCCACGAGCAGTGGAACAGCGGACAAACACACTAGTAAGATCTATGTGTGGGAGTATGTGTACTAAGCGTATTCTTGTGTGACTACTTGTATGATTACTATGTATTATTTGTCAAATAGGTAAAGCCACAGCTGTTTGCATCTGCAATTCCAGTTACTTACATTTCAATGGTTCAATGCGCCTTTTTTGAAGCTCAACATGAAATATGTTATGTTAGAAATGACCACACAGTTTACCTTGTTTTAAACGATGCTATTTTCTGCTTTTTTACGGTAGGAATATAATGTTCATGCTCATTAGAAGTTAACAAAATATTGATAGATTAGAACTTCGGAAAGAAAAGAAATTAATAGTTAAGGCTGAAACAGTTTTGTGCAGGTATGAGAATGCAGCTCGAAGGATCAATGAAAACGATAACTGGGTTTTTATTTTAAGATCCAAAATAACGTTTGTTAATATTAAAAGATTCACAAAAACAACCGAGTAAACAAAATCGTAACGAAGACCAAAGCCAGTAGTAGTATATATTAGAAGTACATAAACCTGCGATTCCATTTTAGTTTTCTGCCAATTCTGTTATCGAGGTACTACTCTTTTAATATATTTTTCTTGATTCTATAAATAATATAAGTGTGTTCATAAGATTTACGAATACGTATTAGGAGCTCATAAGTTGTCTAGAATTTGATGCATTAAAATGTATAGTTTTTGATGTACCTGTAGAAGGTTCCTCAGTGTCTTTTTTAGCATCCTTGGTCTCATTGATTTTCTGATGAGCAGCTTTAAGATGCCCTTTCAGCCATTTTGAGTTTGCATACCCTAGAAAAACCAGAGTTATAATAAAATAAGAAAAACACGTACAACTCGATACAGGTGATAAAAGTAAAAGTTTTAAAGAATAGCCGAGAGAAAAAGGAATGAGACAGACAATTATATTGACAATATTAAAAAAAAAATTAAAACATTATAAAACTTATTTTACATCTCAGTTACTCGTAAACAGTTTCATTACGTGCAGGCAAAATGGGTGCTGCAACTTAATTAATCCCACGGGCATTTTTTGTAAATTTTACAAAGTGCGCGTTCATTGAACTTTCGGGCGGTAATGATACGCCTATTCTGTCAAGTATGTGAATAGAAGCTGTTGAAAATATTTATGAACTACGCGCACACTACAAGCGATCAATTACAAGTTTTAACTACAGCCAAAACTTTTTAATTCATAAATTCTCTAGATATCTAGTGCCACCTTTACTGTTCTCTACTTCTATTCCCGCACTTCCAATTGTGTTTTGGTGAGTTAATTTATTTATTCACCTTATATTTTATTCATTTAATCGCAAAACATTGTGTGTAACACGAGAGGCACGGAAATAACAAACTCGAGGCATTCGGCCTTAGGATTCCAAATAACCTCTCCTTAGTAATTTTCTATGAATTATGCATTTGATAGTGTAGGTATAAAGAGGGTGGAAATTACATTGTCATGGTAACGAAAATTAATACCATATTATTCTGTACATTATTCTGAACCCAGGGGCGTTAAAATTTTGAGTCCTTTCAATCATGTCTATTATTATTCTTTCAGTTTCTTCTACTGAAAGCAGTACAAAGATTAATGGTAATTTGATACCAATCATTGTTTTTAGTTACTAGATAGGATGATATCCACTATCGGTAATTACACAAATTTACTAAATTAAAAAAAATTACTACTTACATGAAAGTTAAATATATTTAATTATAATACTGACCGTAATCACAAAGTGGACACGGAAACACTTGTTCATTTTCAAGTTCATGCTTATGTACCTCGCCATGGTCTATTACACCTTGAATATTGTCAAAAATCATCTCGCAGAATCTAGAAATAGATAAATAATAATAAATGAATAATAAATATTTTGGACATTACACACAACACCGTCTGACCCCAAAGTAAGCAAAATTTGTATTATGGGTGTTTGTAAATATCACTTTTTTTTGTTAATACGTACATATCATACATAAATACACCCAGACTCAAGACAAACACAAATGTTTATTACATAAATGTTTGTGCAGTGCGGGAATCGAACCCACACCCTCTGCACAGTAGCTGGCCATGCTACCAAATAGGCTGCGAGAAATTTAATAACAGAAATGTCAAAGGAATGTATCTTTTTATCTAAGTACTTCATGACTTTCATCCCGAAAAGGGGGTAACTGTATACACTGGCTGTATACACACCACATCATAATGTGGGGGACAGCCTCTTTTTGCAGCCCTTCGCCGCATCACTTTTTTAGGTCATTGGTCCACTGATCTGTCGTCGCCAGTCTAGAACATGTCCGTCTCAACGGTCATAGCCTCTACTACCGATACTGCTGCCGTACTGCCACTTCAGCTTGCTTTTGCTGTGACCTATGTATGTCAATTACTTCAGTTCTTTGTCGTATCTCATAAGATGTCCTTTCAAGAAACACCATGTATATGCCATAGCTAATCGGAAGATTAATTTGCGGTTCAGGACTATTGTCAGTTTCCACGTTTCTACGTCGTAGGCCATTATAGACAAGACAAATAGATTGAGACCTCTGTCGATGGTCTACAACAAGAACATGATTTGTTTTCTATAATCCCTTAACATATAAGAACCACTGGAATAGTGTATACTAACCTACACTTTAACTCATTTATTGCAGCTACATTATCAGTCTGATATTTTCCTAGAAATTCCCTGACTTCTTCATCAGCATTTTCTAAATTATCTATAATATGATCATCTATATCCATTGCCGGTTCTATAATCTCGACATCACTAGAACTTTCATCTTTATCATCATTAACAATGATTACATCATCAGAAGATCCAGACCCGTTGGTGAGCGGTTCAGTAATTATCTCCCCATCGGAGCCTATTTCAACTTTTACAAATTTTGATTTTGTTTTTAGATCACGCTTTTTCTTCGAAATATGAGTCTCTGGTTTCTTTTTGGCGGCGGTGCCTAAGTTGTTAATAGTTTCATTTTTGTTTACAGTAAATTCCTTTGCTTTTTTAAATATGAATTGTTGATTATTTTCAATGACCACGTACTCATCAGGGTCTAGAGATTGTTCCGGATTTTTTAGTCGGCTTGGTATAAAATTTATGCTTAAGCAGGACTCGCATATTATTTTAAGTTGCGTTAATATTTTTTTCGAAGGTGAACATCGCGATAATCTTTGATCTTCGTAATCAAAGAAATAAAGCTTATTTATAACATTACCAATAAATTTGGTACAAATCCAACATACATCACTTTCACTTCTTCCACAATAATTATCAGGTACTTCAGAGATGGAATAAGCTTTTCTACTCTTATGTACAGGTCTTGAAGGATCAGTTTTTCTGACGTGGCGTCCTTTATCAATATCGTAGTTACTCGCATAAGGCTTCGTTGCTACTGGAGGATCTTTGAACATGTTAAGAATAGCTTCGCGAGTAAAAGTAGTAGCGTCATCCACGTTTCTGTTTTGTAGCACAGAATCATCGCAAGTGTCAAAATTTTCTTTAATAAGACTTCTCGGAGACTTGTTAATATTAGCAACAGGATTCAGAGTTGCGTAAGTTTTTTTATTGCTTTCTTCTAAGCATTTAGTAAATTGGGCTTCAAAGACTGCTGTATTGCTACAAACAAGCTTAAAAGGAAGACTGTTGATAAAACTACATTTAGGACTGGAATTTTGGCTTGACCAATGAGAAACTGGACTTCCAACTATGTCAAAGTTTTTAATATAATCGAAATCAATGTTTTCTGCCTCCATGTCATCTGTGCCATCGTCCATATATTTTACGAACGGTATTTTCTCAGCTGTCAAGTCTATGTGGGGATCTTCATTGTCGAAATGAATTTGGGACGCTTTAATTTGAGTCCCGTCATCTAAAATGTAGAGTAAATCATTGGTGCCATTTTCATTTGGCTCTATTATTTGCTCATAACCTTGGGTCGGAATCTGAGGATTAGCCTGAAGATTCTGCTCAACAGTTAGGAGGAATTGATAGATGTTGTCATGTAAAGCAACAGGTTGATTTCTGGTAATGGAATTTAAATCGACGTCGAAACCCAGCAAAGTCCTGAAACATAATAATTAATTAGCTCAAAGGATTTTTTTTGGTAAAAATACTTTACTACATCTCATCCATATGGAGAACATATGGTTCTGCTATCACGCATTAGATTGAAAAGTTTTTATAGAAATAACCGGACAAATGCACCTCTGACTCGCGGACCGAGGATTCCGTCTGTAATAGTTTCTTTCATTACGGAAATCGGGTCACGAGAGTTAATCCCGTTCTTTTCGAGTACCTTTGTTTAAGTTTACCCTTAAATTGTTGCAAAAGCAAAGACATACATCACAGTCGAATCTTCAACTGCAAACGTAAGTTTTTTTATCGATTACTATCTTGGTAAAAAGTTATACTTACCTATACTAATATGTTTAATCACATAACTACTAATCATCAGTATTATCATTAAGACAGTGATCCTGACAACGAAGTGATCCTACAAGGCTTTCATTTTCTTTTAAGGTAAAAAGGGCCCTGAAAATGGTCAAGGTTATTTGAAACTTATCACACTGCAATATTATTAATCAAGCAAGTTTTTAATTAATGCTGAACCAGACAAGGCCCTCCATTTAAATTGTCACACACGCACAACCTAGGTTTGGCCTACGGCTCCGTTAAATTCGATTGTTGGCGTGGGATTCCTTCCTATACGGCAACTTCTTGATTATACTTGATTGAGTTTATATAAGTTTGCTATATGTATAGCTGTAGTTCGTCCACGTGAAATTCGGTTATAGTTATTTCTGTATTTAAATAACTTTGTATTATCCGAGATGAGTCTATGTCCTTCTCTGTCTCTAACTATTGCTGTAGCAAATTTCAGCTTAATTAGACGTTCCGTTGCGACGAATACGTAAAAGAAGGGCAAACCAACAAACTCACAATCTTTTTTTTTCTTTATTTTATCGACTGACCACGGTTGTGGGCAGATGGTCTTTACAATTACACGCGGACTAACTTTTGCGGCGATGCTGCTTGCGGTCTGCTGCGAAAAAATATTATAAAATTAGTATGGATGACTATTTTTACTTAGCCTTTATCAGGAACGTCTGAAAATCGTCTCCTGGCTCTATCCTCAGGGCCACTTCTTCCCCACTCAGGTTCTCCATGCACAGGATTAAGGGCGGCTCAGATGTCGCCATTACAAGGTATCTAGAAGAACCAAGAAGTAAATAAAAATAAAAATCGAATAAAAAATTCGACCAAGTGCGAATCGGACTCACGCATCGAGGGTTCCGTACCTACAACCATTAAGGTTATTTAAAAATTAGTCCGCTAAGGTCACCCATAAAATTTTTGACTAATCCCAACGTTGCTTAACTTTGAAAATCGTCCATCAAACAAACGTGTAACTATTTTACTTAATAATAGCAAGATGGCGTCGTAACGGTTATTTAAGATAGTACATGGCTCGGGCCCGTCTCACACTTGGCCAGTTTTTCTTATTTGTTGTTATACTTTAGAACTCATACACACTATGATCGCTGCAAGATTGCAGCTTATATGTGTTACTGTTGTTACGATAGAGCAATGCACTCGCCAAGCGCTGCGCTCGAATGCGTACATAAATTATTGTTATTATTTAGTATTAGTATTCAGGATGTCATAATTTTATTTTTCTATAATGTTACACAGTTCGATCAACTAATATTTACACGAGCTTCTTTGTACAAACTTGTACGACATTTTTATTTTTATTTTTATTTAATTATTTATTTTGAAAGTGAATATATAACTTAATATTCTGTGAATATTTAAAGCGTCTACCTGTTATATACAGTCTATTAATATCGAGCAAAAAAATCACGTTTGTTGTATGGGAGCCACCTTAAATAATTATTTTATTCCGTTTTTTAAGTTTATGTTGTTATAACGGCAACATAAATACATCTTCTGTGAAAATTTCAACTTCTTAACTATCACGGTTTATGAGATACAACCTGGTGACAGATGGACACACGGATGGACAGCAAAGTCTTAGTAACAGAGTCCTGTTTTGTGCCCTTTGGGTATGGAACCCTACTAAATGGTCAGAACTTTACCGATTGTTTCTCATAACAAGGTTTTATAATTTAAACTTTAAAGGCATCATAACTCTTTATGACAAACTAGATAACATAGGTGTAGTTTATGATATAGGGTCAGAGTTATGATATGCAATTAGTAATACTAAACGATCCGCTGTGAGATGTAGGTATAATTTATATTGAAACCGATGCAAATCAACATCTTAACAATATTTTTGCATGAATCGATATTTCCATTTTTATCCGTGCATAACATCAAATAAAGATGTGATTTGATGGTGTAATAAATCAATGATAGTGTATGTATTAAAAGTATTAGGTACCTATTTTATTATTTAAATGCCGTTGTTTTGCAATAAAACTTTACAATGTTATTCACGTTTTTCATATTTTTTTTGTGTTCTGAAGCCAGATGGCAAAAACGTATAGTTTCGTCATGTCTGTCTGGCCGTCCGTCCATTTTAGATTCTACGAAACCCTTATTTAATGCGTTTACAACATGCACTTGGCTGTTTTTTAAGTACATACACTACTTTAGCATAGCTGTTTTTTTTTTATATAAATAAAGTTTTGAATTAAACGGTTATACTGTAGAAATGGTTATTTTTATTTCCTATTACTATACTAAAAAAAACCTACACAAATCTGCATTTATCGATATCGATATAAAAGGCAATTGATACGCCTACTGCCGTCACTAGTGTTGCTAGTTTGAAAGCATTGTTTTTGAATTGATACGCTTATTTTGGTATTCTATAAACCTTGATAAAACTCTTGTATGGAAGTTCCGTCTCTTATGCGTTTGAACTTCCGCGATCACACCAAAACAGTTAGAGACCGAGCCGCTTTTGTCCTCGGTCGTCTATATCCCATGATAGGCAAGTAGGTAAGATTTCGCTTAGAAGTCAGCGGTACGTCCGGAATGCAGACCTACACAGGGTCTTCGAGCTCCCCACGATTTTCCAATATCTTAAAGACCTGGCAGTATGCTTTTGCGAGCGAAGACAAAATCACCCGAATCGATTAATTGTGCAATCCACCACCTATCAACCCCCCGACAGCGCGGCCTCCGACGATGATCTTGCTATCCGGATAGCAAGTCTAGTCTCAAGGACCTCCCATAATGGGGCCTCCCCCTAACACGACGGATACACGAGGTAGAGTGCAGGGGAGCTTATCCCCCCACTCACTCGCAATCGCAACCGCATAACGGGGAACTCCCCTCCTGGCGCTGACTCGCCTTCGGGTTCGAGGCTCACGCTGGTCGAAGGATCAACCCCAAGAACGTAAACTCAAGCCGAGGATTCCCCCGCGGGGAATTCTTGAGCGTTGGGCGCTATATGGGCTGTGGCTGGTGGAGCAGTAATGGTGGCATCAGCCAATTGCATAGTCAGTCAGAAAAAAAAAACGGTATCTTCTTACGTAGTATTTGTTTCTTTTATGCGCGCCGTCACGACACACGCCTCTGTCTTTCTACGCATGCAGAACTGAATGGATGACGACACGTTATTGTTACTGACACTTTTTTTTCTATTCTACAAATAATTGTAAATATGAAAGTTATTAGGATTGTTTGTTTGTCGTTTGTAACTCAATCACTCCACAGCGGAGCATTCAATTGAGCTGAAATTAGGCACAGAGATAGTACTCTCCCTACTAATATTAAGTAAATAAATATTTTTTGGTATTATACACAGCACAATATACATATTATTCATAGAAAACTCACAGTCTCAAGACAAACACCAATAATAAATGTTTGTCTTGTCCGGGAATCAAACCTAAGCCCCTCAATTCAGCAGTCGGGTCATTACTCACTGAGCTACGGAGCTGACCAAAATATTATAAATGAAACAAATTGTTTGGTTGTTCGTTACTCAATCACGCCGCAACGGAGCATCCATTTGAGCTGGAAGGCAGAAACATTGTTTAAAAGATTTAGAAGAAGAGCATTTTCACTTACTGCTGACGTCCGCCAAACTGATACGAATTTCCGACAGTCTGCGGGGTCTAGTACAAAATGTATGCACTGTGTGCCTTCGAGTGCCTTCCAGCGCGCGCTAGAATTCTTCTATCGGTAATATTTCGTAACATGAGCCCGGTCTTAATGTTCTGCTTTGTAGTATTTTTTTTCCTCAAGCAGGCTTTAAAATTTCAGCTTACTACTTATTTATTTTTAGGGTTCCTAACCCAAAGGGTGCCAACGGAGCTTATGGAGCCCTATATTACTATAAGCCTACGCTGTCTGACTGTCTGTCTATCCCACCATTAAAGGGCTTTATCTTTTAGACCGAAGTTGGTAGAAGCCTGGAATTTTCACATAATATTTGTTACTATGGTAATATATGGTAATATTTGTGATATACTTAACACATAATAAAAAAAAAAAAATAGGGTGCCCACCTACAGAGATATGTACCTATGCATAATTGATATAATTTGGACTTCTTTTATATAAATGTATGTGTTCAAATTTTGCTACACCTTTAGCTCGATAAAGGTTAAAATGCAGATCTTTATTGAGTAAATAATTACAGGAATATTTTTTTAATCCAATTGAGCTTAAATTTGCACAGATATAGTTGAAGATACGGAGAAGGACAAAGGCTACTTTTTATGTTCCCACAGGAATTCCACAAATGAATCATAGCTGCAACAATGGCTTACTATAACAAACTTCTTTAGTATAATCAAGAAGTTGCCCAAAGAATCCCACGTCGATAACCAAAAATAGGGCGGGTGGAGCCGCAAGCAAAAGCTGCTGAGTACGATTCTTCATTATTTAAAATGTTCTCCAAGAATCACATGTACAGTAAATATCTGTGCCGCTGATAGAGATGATGGAATGGTGAGAAAAGCTTCATCAGCTATTATGACCTTACTGTCTCTGAGACATGCCCTTAAGTCAACTTTTGCAAGCACACAAGACCACACAAGAAAAACGTTTCGTTGTGTTGGCTCTATCGTAAATAGTAATACATAAAACCTTTAAACTTATAGTGAAAGCTCTAACGTATAAAAACAATTAATAAAAACTGGCCAAGTGTGAGACGGGCTTAAACCTTGGCTCAAGACATTGCGTAGCAAAAAAAAAATTAGAGATTCTTAAGAAAATCTATTGAAAGAGATTTTTAAAGTTATGTAACATCGAGCTTGGTTGGTAATTGGATGGGTGACCGCTTAGCGATACTCTTTTTGTGTTCGTAAATTAAGTAAATGTTGGTACGGAACTCACGGTGCGCGAGTCCGACTCGCACTTGACCGTTTTTTTTTCTTGTTGAAAATCGCGAAAGAAGACGTAGATCAGCGCTTGAAAATGATTAGGTATTGAGACATTTGAATATTATTGTGTCAAGGCTACCTTGACCCAAACTCGCACTTGACACTTATTCATATCTTGACAGGTTTTAGTTAAGCATGATTAAATTAACCAAAATACATTTAAAAGTGCGGTCGCTTTATCATTTCAAATATCTAATTCAATGTCTAGTTGCCCATGAGAAACCTAAAAATTTAAGTATTTTTTTATTATTTAAATACTTTCCAGCTAAATCAAACTCTAATCAAATCAAAAACTCATCTTGTCACTCACTGGCCACATGAACCTCATGAATTTTCTTACGGCCAGTTATATGTTTACGGTTTTGCTATTAACTTACACAATTTACATATCTATATCATATTTAAGAACATCTTTATAAGTAACGCTTACCAAATATAAATTTCAGCAAATTAAATCAAATTATCACACTGGCATGTCCATTGAAAAATAACAAATGACTTCATATTTTACCGCCATTTGTCAATTTTTATGTCTGACACAGTTACGTTTCTGTACACGCAAATAATACCGTAGTTTTAGGATTTCGGGACACTTAAGTTGTGTGATAATATTCATTTCTCTAATATCTCTGTATTTGACCTTTGTAATGTATTTTTTTTGAATATAATTTGCTTTGTATAATAATTTGCGCATCAACATTTAAAGAAAAAATTTAAAATACTAATATCGCAAAATATTTTAACTAAGCACTATCGTGTAAAATGGAACAACGCCAGTTCCTGATTCGTCATTTCCATTCATTCGTTTAATAAATTCAATATGGCCGAAAGTTTATTTAGGTATAACGATATGTATGTTATTGTGTTGTGTCCTTAATATTTTGCGTAATGTACAAATAGATTGTAATAAAGTGAGTGTTGCGGCATGTTTCCGCTAACGCCTCCTGTGGTAAAAAGACTTTTGGGGTGGAAAAAAGGTCCTGAAGGATCTGTTGCCGAAGATAAATGGTCTGAAAAGGCAGTGAAAAGTTTAGTTAAAAAATTGAAGAGAAATGGAGCTTTAGAAGAATTAGAAAGAGCTATTTCAAGCCAAAATAGTCATACAAAATGCATTACAATACCGAGGTGAGATCATTACGTATTGATTTTTTACAATTTTTTTTGTTATCAAAATGCTTTTTTGACGTTTCCGGTAAGAAGGAAGACGGTGCGTTCGGATAAATGCTACACGGTCGCTAATAACGCGCAAAAGTAATCTCAGGTTGAGTTAAGCTAGACGCGAAATCCGCAGGGAAAATCTGAAAATTCTTTTGTATTCTGATTCGCTGTATGGATTGCACATATTTAAATGTTGCCGTCGTATAAATGCATTTTTCAATAATTTTAAAGATAATGTGTAGATAGTTTTGGCCTCAGTTTCGGTTTCTTCTAAAAACTGGCTGAAGCTTCGCCGCGAGGTCTATTTTTGGTGATCTAACGTTTGAAGTTCGGTATGATCGGAGTGGATTTACTTGCTAATTTTAAATACCTTTTTTACAACAAACATTGCATTGCAATGAACTAAACAGTAGATTTTTTGAGTAGGTATATATTCTACTCCAAGAATGCAGTCTTAAGCTTTACATTTGTGCCTCATCTGTACTCATACTTAGTGAACAAGTATGTGCTGGCGGTGGGCCAATTTAGGCAAATTGTTATTAGTTGATGAAAATGCAGGAAACTTATTCTGGTGGCTTGCTATATAATTCTTTTAATTAAAATTATTGTAGCCAATAAGTTTCTTTAACATTTAAAGAAGTTTTTTTATGAATCCCATGTATTTATAGGTGTATTTTTTATTTTCAATACTTGTTCGGTATCTCAATTCTATCTTTCAGATACGATTATTTTATTACAGAAATCATTGTTTTTAAAATATTAATTAAAAGGTGCAAAATGCTTTCTATACTTATCTCATTACTTATATATTGACTAATTCTTAATTTTTGTTATTGAATTGAAAACATAATAATGTTATTTTCAAAAAATGCTATATGCTCCCAGTGACTTTTAAATCTAACAAATCTTCATAGAATTAAATATACACATTATAAATATACATACACAGAACTAATATTAACTAATTATATAATACAATACAGAGCCTGTGATTTGTTATCCTCTAATAACTAGGTAGTTAGTAAGAAATACTCAAAAATTGCTCATTGATAGTGTGATAAGTGTTTCATTTTATAATTTCCCTATGTTTATGTACATTAATTATTAATAAATTAAAGTACCTTTTTCTTTACTTTATTTGTAAAACATAAAGTATGATAAATATACATATTAGTTTTGTTAATTTCAGATAATATCAAATTTTTAGTATTTTTTAATATCAAATATTGGAATACAACTCATACATATGTATTTACAAATACAATAATATCTATTGCAAAGTTTGATGAAAAATAAGTGTACAGAAAAGTATAATGAGGAGTTCAAAAGTGGCGAAGTTATTGATGCTACACCGGGAGAATTTTCGACGACCGTGTTCGCATGTGTACTCAGCAGCGGCGCGCATGAGGGTTTTAGTCAGGTTTGCAGAACAAGTGCCAGTCGAACTCTAACATACCTAATAGGATATTTTTTTATTAAGTACTTACTGTGACATAGACATAGGTAGCGTTGCCATGCGTCCGGATAAAGCCGGACACAGTCAGGCTTTGTGGTTGCGTGTCCGGCCAAATTAGACAGTGTCCGCCTGTCAGGCTTTTGTTAGGATTAAAATTTTATCTTTTTTTATGCTTAATAATAAAAAAAACACATTTTTTACTTTAAAAAGAAAATTGACGTGTTACTAAGAATAAAAATTTAAAGATGTCCGGCCTTTTTACCTAAATGTCCGGCTAAACTGACTGGTCTGTCCGGCTTTTCAGTTTTAAGACCTGGCATCCCTAGACATGGCCATATCCAGATGTGCCTATGCAATCAATCAGCCTACTGTTGGACCTAGGCCTTTTCCAAAGAAAATCATCACATTCTGTCATCCGCCTTGTTCATTCAGCTACAATTGATACGCTTACTCATGCGTGGTCTTCACTCAAAAACACGTCTGTCACTTTAGTTTGCTTATTCTGTGCGCTACATTAGCTTTAACAATCAGTTACTTTAGTTCTTCGTTGGTGCTCCTCATTTCTGATCATGCCTTTTAGAGAAACATCAAATATAGCTATCTCCATAGATCGCTAAATGACTTTTAATCTGTGAATCAGGCCTACTGTTAGTTTTCCATCGTTTTCCAACATTGAGGTGTGAGAAACGTGAAGACGTGGCATAACTTTCTGCATATCGCCGAAGTTGTTCTTCTTCTGAAACTGTTTTGATTGTAAAATTTCTGACGGCCTCTGGTCTTAACTCATCTTGTAAATATTTATTAATTGAGATTTGTACAATAAGTTATTTCTACAAATTAAAATAAATACTTTATTACTAATTTAAATACTATAAATTATTAAAACAGACAAATCCTAAAAAAAATACAATAAAAATACACTACTTAGAAACTAGTTAAATGTACCTACTTAAAAATCTAAAAATAAAAACAATCGTCTAAATTACTAGCAATGGGCAACATGGCTAGGAGGCTAGCTTGTAAATTGGACATTATCTTAGTCTTGTGTATGTTCATCTTACTACCTACTCGTGTGGAAGAACAGTTGAGATTCAGCCATTTCTCCGTTTATAGAAACGCCGTAATTTTTCCAGTTCAACGTCTTGAATCCTCCTCATCATCCTCGTACTCCAGAGGATAGTTTCGGGGACAGTACTATCTTCCTGTCCTACTCCCTAGCGTAATTTGAATTTGAAACGAAATAAAGCCTATGAAGTATTGTCAATTTTTTTTGGAAGAAGTCATCAGTAATCCATCTCGTTGGTAGATCTCGAAATACATATCACCAGAATTGTGCCTTATAATTTTACTTTACCTTATAATAAACGTAATTGTTTCTTATTGCGTTAACGACAGAGTAATCAAACTTTAAAGTTTCTGTTTTATACTAGAACTATTTATTCTCTGTCTTAACGAAGCGACTCTGTCACGAAGTGACCTTGACTGTTCAGTGCCATGCAGAAAACAGTACCTAAGAGGCTCTTCACATGGGCCGTGCTAATTTATATCTTTTGTTCCGTTGTGGGAGAAAGCTCTTCTACAGATCTTGTACCGAAAACCACTTAATCTAAAAAAAAATACTGGTGACGAAAAAACTTGAAATTACTGGTGACGAAAAAACAAAAGTCGATGATTTATGTATTCAAGTGAGAGGAATCCAAATTTTCTTCATTTTGCAAAATTTCAATCCAGCAAAATAAAATGCAATGTTGTGCTCGCTAATTTATCCCTACAATAAAAGAACATTCATGATCATCTTTCAATCTATATTTTTTGGGTTTTTTTTTTTTTTTTTCATATTGTTTCTTCTGGTGCGCAACAGATAAAACGAGTGCGCGTATCCGAACGTAGTGTTAATCCAACTAAAACAAAAATATCTCTTGGTAACTGCATTTTCGTCTAGATATGTCGGTCGTTTAAATTTAATCGCATTATACCGTATAAAAATGAAAGGTCAAATTGCCGTCAAAACAAATCGAATCGAATTCGTTTTGCAATATGGCGGCTTAGATTTCGGGAACTGTAGCTATTATTTTTTGGGGTCTTAAGAAAAAAGATATTGAAGCCTTGTTATTCTACTTTTTTTAGAAATTTCCTTATCTATGTCCTTGAATTGAATATATTCAAGGTCGAGCATATAAAGGACACTGATTTTCAAGGTAAATTTTAAGTTTGTTATTGTTCAATGTGGCAAATCGAATTCCCAGTTTTTATTTCCGTAGCGGCGTAAAGAATTGTTATTAGTTTGTACTATAACTTCTAACACACAAAATAGATGATTTATTTGTCATCTATTGTGAAAGGTACTTAGCACATTGATTGGTTTGTTTGGAGATGTAAGAGCAGTCTTGGTTTGTATGCAGTTCCTTTGTTCTGCCCACTGTTTGTTGTGTAGTTTCTGTTGCATGACCACGTTTTAAATTGGGTGTACGGTATCAGCACCATTGGGGTCTCAATATTTTAGTGTCTGATCCTTTCTGCCAAGTGTTCGCAGCATAATTGGAGACTATCATATATAATTTAAAACTTCACAGTATAGTTTTGCTTATTTATAAAATAACTGCATATTATGGAGATCTAGTTTATATAGACCCTTTGAAAGGTTTTTCAAATTTTCTGATGTAATTATTTTTGCACTACTAAATCACAATGCTGATTTCTACTGAGAAGAGCTGGCAATAATAGGATCAAGTGTTAATGAAGTTAATTATTAACATACAACTCATACATAAGATTGATCAAGGAATTCTACTAAAGCGAATACATATGCTAGTAAGGAGCATTCAGTCCCTCTGCTGCACTGCACTGCATCTTGTTATTGCTCTATTTAGAAGCCTTTGATAACTGTGTGTGTTCTACAACTTGTATAATGGGTTGTTATATGTGTTCTACAACTTCTATAATGGGTTGTTATACCCAAATTATGTGTTCTGAAGAATTGTTTGAAATTATAGCTACTTACTAGTATCACACTGCTTGCCAATGACAGGAAATTCATCCTGATAGTGTGGAAACTAAATTTTCATGCACAGTGAAGTTTTATAGAAGTATAGCCTTAGAGAAGCTTTATTCTTCAAATGCTTAGGTTGTGAAATAAGTTTCCTGCCAAATGCATATTTTTAGTCATTGAAAACCAATATTATGTGTGTTATAATCTACCGACTGCGCTTTGCTTGTTCTTTTAACAGAACCATCTATTGTTAAATAGTTTTAGTGTTGCTGTGTCCTTAAAAATAATAATATTACTATTGCCAATAGATGTCATATAAGAGTCATATTTTTCAGTTTATCATTGCCTGAAAACATGGATAAAACAAAGTTTTCTAAAAATGAAACCTAGCTAGACATATTTATGGCCCCGAAACCCATGTTAAATTCAATAAAAATCATTTCAGCCATTGCCGAGATTCAGATTATATATCTATATGTATACATAAATACAAGAATTGCTTGATTTAAGGTATTAGATAACTCGGAAATGATCCTAAATTGACTCCTTTTCACTGTATTTTTATAATTGTGGGCAAAGAAATTATTCAAAATTTACATCTTTGCGAAATCATAGCCATGATAGTGCTAGTTTTATATGCCAGTGCCATTTTGTAAGTATCTATGTATTAATAAGTTTAAAAAAAGTTTTATTATCACCTTATCTTGCTAAGAGTCTTAGCTCCCTGAGACTTGACAACACCTACTAAATAGTTTTTGAAGGGTTCAGTACAGCTATTTTTAATACTAATCATTCACATAACTAAATTGTTCTTATGTCATTTGCATTATCTGTTGGCTAAGCTTGACTTGAATATTCTTTAATGCATTGTAACTTATATCGCCTCAAAGCAAACAATTTTGTATGGAAACATTGAACAGTGCTATCTGCGAGCCTAAGTCAAACTATGTATTTAATAAAAAAATGTTACTTAACATCACTTCATGGAACAACACATTCGATAGTTTATTTGTGCTAAGGATTCAGGACTTCTCATGAATGATAATGTATAGGACTAACATTTTACTGATAGACAGACACAACACTCTAATAAACTAATAAACTGATTCAAATAATACTCATCAAGTGAAATAAACTAATTAATAATGAATAATTCATTCCGCCACCTCCACCACATAAGTGGTATAATAATAGGTCAATGCACCCTTTACCCAAAATAAAACATGGTTATGCGAAAGAACCACACAACTACACAAAAAGCAGTGGGCAGAACAAAGGGACTGCAGACAAGCTAAGACTGCTCTTACATTCCTGGACAAGCACCTGTTGCAGAAACTACTACAACTCATTAGGAAAAACTTCTGCCACATAACTGGCATAATAATAGGTCACTGCCAACCAAATAAAAATCTCTTGCATTACTGACAGGCCCCTATGTGGAGGTTGTCAGGATGCCGAGGAGACACAAGCTCAATCAATCAATGGGCAAAGCTTCTGGATAGTACAGAAACCTTGATGAGCACTGAGGAGCATCAGACACCTCCTAGATTTCTTGACTGAACTGAAATGGTATGAGTAACCAACAATGGACAGATTGGTTACTTATGTACAATGACCCAATTGTGAGGCTAAGTGTGCGGTAAACATACGCCCAACTATCCCATAATTTAGTACCAATTATATCTAAGATAAAGATAACCTACTAAGGCAATAGAGTTCATTAAAATTATCATAGCAGTCACTTTTAATAATAATTAATGTGGGTTTCTACATACATCCATGTACAAGGATTTTAAAGATGACTGCTAGTGTTTTCAAAGAAAATTAATAAAATTACAAAACAGTGTCCCAATTTTTAGCATCTAGGATTTGCCCTTAAATCTGCTCATTCACGAATAGTATTACGAAAAAATAAAACAGCTTTGTCTCATTCCCGTTATTTACACATCATTTTTAGGTAAATCTTGTTGAATAATGTTTGTTTTAAAAATGATTAGATGGAGATAGGTCCATGATATTGAAAACATATAATATCTAGTGATAAAATATGAGAGATCTATCTGTTTATTCATTAGGTATGTGATGTAGGTATTATTTTGTATCAACAAGCATGTTTGATGTTATAGCAATTAGCCAGCATAAAACACTCGCTATTTTTTTGTTACTATAAATTTTATTTAATATTGCTTTTTCCGGGATTCAAACTATCTGCAAGCCAAATTTAATTTTGTACGGTACAGCAGATTATGGTTTAAGAATTTTATTTTCTCGAAAGAATTTACAAAAAAATTCGATTACAGAGAAAACACAAGTTTACATATTAACAAAAATTTTTGCCAGAGGTCATAGCACTGTCAAAAATACTTTATAGATACTGGTTATAAACTATTAATAAGTAGTATTTTTTTTTTGTTAATCATAGGGTTTTTTTGGCTTCTGTTGATTCTATTCTATTGATGAAATATAACAAGCAAAAAGCAATCCAAATTGTAGTGCGAGGTAGTTATTATAATTTTGTTTAAGTTTGAGGCGTTGTAACTGCAACGAGCGCGTGATTATAGCATGAGTCACTTGCTGGTCGTCAAAGTGATAGCTTGGTGAGGCTTGTGCCACAAAGAGAGTGTCATGGTTCAATGCTATGAGTACCTATGTGATAAGCTTTTATTGGATTTGTAATTTATGTGTTGTCTACTCTTAACAAGTTCTTTAAAATGTAGAATTTTAAAAGTTTTTTTAAAGTATTGATTGAGTTAGTCTCTTTTATATATTTAGACAATTTATCGTAAAATTTTGCTCTTTCAAACATAATATTTCTTACTCCATAATTGGTGCGCGGTGTTCTTTAGCAAATATTGTTGGCCTGTATGAATATCTTTGGTGACAATTTTCTTATTAGGATACAGGTATTGTATTTGTATTTTTAAGCCAAATTCATAATTTTTGTGGTAGAAATAAAATAATCGTAACCAAAGAGCATTTTGATTAATTTGTTTTGAGCCGTTTGTAGTGTTTTCAGATTTGTTTTGGCTGCAGTTCCCCAAATCTCAATCAAATGGTCTATATGGGGTTTAATTTATGAATTATAGATGGTAAACCTCACACGTCTTGGGAGACATTTAGCTTATTCACGTAGTGCCCCTGTAAGTGATATGAGTTTGGTTTTAATGGTCTCTATGTGGGGTTTCCAGGTTAGTTCCAGGCTATCAATAGTTAAACTGAGATATTTTGTTTCTTTGATTTCATGAATTATTTGGTGATTGATGGTAAGATTTTTATTTGTAACTGATTTTGTATTTTTAGCCTTAAAGGTTATGTAGTTTGTTTTAGCTATATTTATGCTTAGTAAATTCGATTGTAGCCAATTATGTAAAATATGTAGATCTTTCTGAGCATTCTCAAACAGGCTATCCATTGAATAGAATAAGCTAGTGTCATCCACAAACGACGTGATCTCTCCCTTTAGGCCAAGTTTGTGTATGCTATTTATGTATATCAAAAATAGTAGGGGACCAAGGATTGATCCTTGGGGGACGCCGCATGTTACATTTAGGGGTTTATTTGATGTTCGCCAAGTTTTGTTATTTGTTTAAAGATTTCATATGCATTTCCTGTTACTCCCAAGTTTCTCAGCTTTATTAAAAGTAGATCATTACTAACGGTATCAAATGCCTTTTTTAAATCTAACAATACTCCTAAAACAATAATTTTTTTGTCTATGTTAGTTTTAATTGATGTGACCAAATCAGTGGTAGCAGCAACCGTTTTTGATCTAGGTCGAAAACCGTATTGTTTTTCAGCAAGAAAGTTAAACAATACAAGATAATGGCTTAAACAGTTATAATGTATTTTTTCAAAAATTTTAGACAGAATCTATAGAACGGATATTGGCCTATAATTGCCAGCATCCATTTTGTTTCCTGATTCACATATGGGGCTTACTTTTGCCAACTTTAACAAGTTTGGAAAGTAATTGACTGAGTAAGAAGAGGTAACAGACAGAGTTACTTTCGCACTTATAATATTTATTATTATATTATACTCATGGATGGTTCTAAGTATATGTAATTATATGTATGTACATATGATTGTGCAAAAATATAATTATGATGGTGCTAATGCCACTAGTACTATCAAATATCAGAATACTCTTAAATGTCTAAATTCCTTCACATAATTGACGATATTTGACACTGCACATGGTGCGCCCCCTATGCTACATAAAAACAAAAAAAAAATGACATGTTTGACTTTGTTTTTAACAGCTTACTAACTTATTTTTTTATTACCTAATAAGTATACATTGTATACTCTTTAGCTGATTATCAAAGTATTGTATTATTACTTTAAATAGAACTTCTTGCCAGCTCTTTTTGGCAGAAATTAACATTGTTTACATTGTATTGTCAAATCAAAAGTGTTCTCAGAAACCTATTTGAATAAATATTGTTTGATTTGATTTGATTTGTGTCAATAAGATAAAATCGTTTAATACAATAACCTTTTTAAGACTTAATTTTAAAAACATTGTCCAGATCTTATATTTCTTACATATTTATGCTATATTTGGACTGTTAGGTTTACAACTAGTATAATATTTTTAATTTATTATTTGGTTGCTGCAATATCATCATTGCATTTATAGCAAAGTTTGACTACATCATTGTATTTATAGCAAAAATTGACTACATCATTGCATAGAAAAAAAAGAAGCTAAGTAATAACTGTTATGGCACAATGTAATATTACTTCATTTCTGAAAACCATCTCTGAACTTATTAATTCAGGAAAATGAAATGGCATATTTTTAAGTAAATTCAAAAAATCAGAAAATGAATACTTCTGACTAAAATTGTTTTGAACATGAGTAATGTAATGATATTTGTGTTTGTTTTTAGAGTAAAGCCAAACGAGAACACAGTGAACGGGCAGTATCGTAAGGGATTGCCGCATGTTGTCTACTGTCGGCTGTGGCGGTGGCCGCAGCTACAAGTTAGTCTTTTCACATCTATTCATTCATGCATTTATTTTTTATTTTATTCTATTTTCTATCTATACATAAGATAGTTTGTTTACTGTGTTTGTTTGTAATGTAAATGCAGAATAATTGCAGTAAGTACTCAACCAATTTCAAATTTATGTTACTGATTAAAGTATTAAATTTTTTCAGTGCAGATAGACACAGGCTGTATAGGATTGTAGGCATTTTATGCAGGATGCTGTAGGGGTTGATAAGATACGAAGTTGAAGTCACAGTGGAGAGCTAGTATCCAAAACTGTAATAGAGATGCTCAATATTGATAACGGCAACTGGAACACGCTTGAAATATCTAGATATATAAATGTTATTTTTTTGCCGTTTTTATAGATAATGGTATGGAACCCTTCGTGCGCGAGTCCGACTCGCACTTGGCCGGTTTTTAATAATAAAATGTGTTTATTGATTTTAAACAAACTGCTGCCCTAATAATTCTGAATAGCTTATCAGTTTGATTCCAAGTGAGGCAAATTGGTCTATTCGTTCTCAAGATATCCGATACCCAAGAAAAGCTCATAAAATGCTCAATACATACGTAACTATGAAAATAGTTGCGAATGATACCCAGGTTTCACAACGTAAAGAAAACGCAAATTCTGCAATTCCGTTTTTGGGACAATTTGTAACTTTTCGTATTGAGAAGTTATAAATGTTGCTTTTTTTTTTTTTAGAGCCAGCATGAACTAAAACCTGTTGATCACTGTGAATACGCTTATCAACTGAAGAAGGACGAAGTGTGCATCAATCCATACCATTACAATAAGATTGATTCGCCTGGTATGACCTTTTAATATTTTTATTCTTTAAAAGTATGTAAAACCTCATAAAAAGTAGCACTCTACTAAGTTACTGAACGGCAAAGGCTTCAAGGCACTTACAATAGAAAAACAGACGACAAACAGTAGTTTTGCGGTGCGGGCGGGGGGGGGGGGGGGACCCTGCACCCGATACTGCATACAAGCCGAGTGGACCCATAGGCATCGAGTTCGCATTGACCATCCTTTAGAAAGAAACAACGCAAATCTTTGGTCGTTTTTCTTTTTCAACTTCCACCATTTTTTTTGTTTATGTTTATTAAAACAAGTTAGAAAGAGACAAAAGACTGCATGTTAGCTTCGTTTCTGTCACACTTTTGCGAAAAAAAATTCTTAAAGCTGGTCAGAATATGCGCTCTTCATTAGTATATGCATGTACTAATTAATATACAGTAATAGTGCATCAAGCTTTTCTGATCTTAAGATCTTGGGTGCTTTGTCGCTAGCTACTAGAGTAGCTGTCGTTGTAGGTTACACCATTTCAATATGGCGACTGTAGTTCTGATTTTTGACCACCTGGTCAGAAAAGTTTGTTACATTACATTACACCCTTTTGACAGTTATTCTTAATGCAGCATGTTAACATATTACGAACGCAATATTCATTAGTTTAAAAATCTAATCTCATTAAATTACGTAATGCAAATGAATATTTTTATTTTCAGCGCTTCCACCAATCCTGGTGCCGCGGTGCGGAGAGGGCGAAATACGAGCGCCTCCGCCTTACACCGACTACCACCCGCCACATCACGATATCACTGACCCGTGAGTCTGTATAGAAAAACCACTTTATACTAAGCGCTCTAAACCATCCCTACGCACGGATACGTCGAGTACAGGTGCAGTCGAGGAGTATCAAAGTAACATCTAAATAGGGGCAAGGCCCTTGTGATTGCCTTGACACTGTTAAATAGAAAATAATAGAAAAGGAGAGTTAGTTGGTACATAATGAGTGTACCTTAGTAAGCTTGTTGCGCCGTTCAGAGCTATGAAAATCTATATATTTTACGAAAATTCATTCGAAAAAAGAGTTTATCTACTCTTAAAACTTACCATCTTCTTATCTTCTTTGTCGTCACTTCAATTCGTATACTTATGCACTTTATTCATTCACAATAGCTTCACAAACATAAAAAACCCTCTCCCTTGGTACCGTTTTTTTTATTTAAACACGTAATTTTGTAATTTTAAATAGACTTAATTTCATTGAATACTACTTTAGAGTTTATTTAGTAACTACGATACATATAATTCAAATCTTACAAAAATACTGGGCTTTTTGTTTTTATAAGAAAAAATTCTACCAGTTTTTCTCCCTTTTACGAAATGTACGAAATAAATAAATGGTATTAAAAGTTATAAAAATAACGTACTGGGTTTTCTTGACAGGAAAAGAATTCAAATGATTTACTGCATTTATAACATTAATTTTAAATGTTTTAGGCAATGTCTCGAAACCCGATCACTTTCACATTTGACAGCTGTCAAAAAGTAGCGCAAAACCACATCTCGACATGGGATTTGGTCGCTACAATTCGTAGCAAAATCGCTTTGACAAAACGCTAAAAGTCAACATTAGATTTTGCTACAAAAAGCTTGAAACGCAAACCGCTAACAATTTCTGATAAAAAGTAGTTAGATGGAACGCCCTATAAGTCACATATGAAATTGTTATAAATATAACCCACAACACGCAAATATATAAAATTATATATCGTATTCATTGCAAATAAACAATAAGACTACTTTCTACTGTGTAAAAATAATAGTAAGAAAATCTCAAATAATTTACGTGGTACTGATTTTATAACTATCGATGGATTTAGTGCACGTTAATTAATATAAAAACACCGATAGCCACTGAGTTGCATATTGACTGTTAACTAGTGTTATGCTTATAATAAAAATGCTTAAATAAAGTTTATTTTACATAGCACATAGCAGCACTAATGTCTCTCCCCTGTGAGTATCTACGCAGGTCTCATATAAAACAGAAAAAAAATAATTGAGTAGCCTAGTTGTTCTTATTAAAAAAAGCCATCACGGGACACCTGGCAGATGTGAAACATTGAATTATTTAACATCAAAACAATAAAACATATATATTTGTAATAAATATAATAATATATATATAAATATAATAATACGCAATAAAAGGTATTTATTGTTTATCACTAAAGATAACACACTTATCTAGTTAATAATTAGCTCATTAATAAACGTAAAAACGATAATTTACTACATATAGACTGCATATATAGTGAAGCGACGCGTCGCCACGGCATGCATCGCCACGCTAACAATCCTGATTACCCGCGCCTAAAGATATTTCACATCAAAAATAATAAGATAAAATTTCTATTTTTTACCTTTTAACTTAGAATGACATAGTACTGGAGCGATCTCGACTGACTACAATTATAAAATATCTATTTATTTTGTGTTACAACATTGTTAATTTTGTAATTGTGTGCGTGTGTACAATCTATAATCGAGTTCAAGTATTATAACTTTTTTAGAGTGAAAATGTATGGTTTATTATTTTGTTGCTAGTGTAATGCAGACAGGAGTAGTGGGCTTGGGTGCTCATAGCACCATGTATCTGGAAGCGACGCTTGCCCAGCAGGTTCCTGGCAACACTACAGTGCATGTGTAAGTTTTTTTAAGAATCGTTTTATAGCCTGGTTGTGAGACTTATACAAAGTTTCTATATTCATTACCTTAAGTGCAATTTTTGTTAAGCAAATTGCAACGCATCGATCGCATTGAATGCCATTATGTTTTCCATGACTTAATTTCATCGATTCATTTGATTATCTTTAATGCGAAGGCAGTGTGTGCAGTGCAGTTAATACCATAACTCGGTTATTTGCCTCAAAATAAAAAAAATACGCTGCTTTCAAATTGTCCATTTACTTGCAGTGCAGTGTGAAGTTAATAAATTCTGCCTCTGTCTTTGTAATTATAAATAACCATTATATCAAGTTAAAATCTTTTTTACTAAACATGGGCCACCTAGTCGCACTTACAAACTGTGTTTGTTTACATGCAGGAGTTCGACACAAGTGGAGACTCCGCCCCCCGGATATATGAGTGAAGATGGAGATCCGATGGACCATAACGACAACATGAGTGAGTTTGTATTGTTTGTTACCTTTTAATTTTAGTAGCTATTGGAAATGATATGCGAAGTTAGCGACATCTGTCTGTTCAGTCATTAGATGCGTGAACACTCTAAGTGGCACATATGTTTGAACTTCTGTGTGCTTCAGAGCGCTCGTTAAAATATCGGTCTGCGTTGTTTTTATATGACCTTATGGGGGTGGCTTTAAATAGACA
The DNA here is from genome assembly GCA_946406115.1 of Apoda limacodes. Taxonomy (NCBI): domain Eukaryota; kingdom Metazoa; phylum Arthropoda; class Insecta; order Lepidoptera; family Limacodidae; genus Apoda; species Apoda limacodes. The sequence goes on from OX291540.1 coordinate 50,867,077, forward strand.
GTCGAGCGACCACTAGCTCGACTATGTATACTAATTTGCACTGTGCTTCAGCAGTGGGGGCAAACTATATAACTATCCCCTATTTAATTGACTAGATTCCCCTAATCCAAGTGGATTATGGGTTATGACCTTTTTGCAGAACGGCCCCTCCGTTCTTGAGTGAGTTCGAATCCCGCACAGGACAAACATTTAAGTGATAAACATTTGTGTTTGTATTAGACTGAGTGTTTTCTGTTTTAATATCAGTAAGGGTAGCTTAGTTTGGGATCAGATGGAATGTCCATACCTGAGGTTCACTAGTTAGGCTAACATCTAACAAGCAATTGTCATTGTTCCATAGATTATAAAACTGTTGTAAGATAATGTATACAAAGTGACGCAGATTAAGTAGTAGTTCGTCGAAAGAAATAAATTTTATAGCTTACATTATGCCTTATAATTGGCGACATAATGGTAGTTTACCATTATAAAAAGTCAGTGATTTCGCTCATGACCCGTGCACCCACTGACCTACCCACCAGTGGGTGCAGGGGAACTTCTTACTTACCCGTACACCCACTGTATCCTACCAGTGGGTGGAAGGGGAGATCATGTTACCCGTGCACCCACCGGGTTTACCCACCAGTGGGTGCAGGGGGAATTCATAAAAACGCTCGAAATTCCCCAAGGCTCAACTAAGTAGTTGGTCCGTGGGGAATTGTGAAAACCAATAGAAATAGATTCCCCACGGCTCAACTATTATTTTTTGTAAGCTACTAATATGTTTGCAAGTGAAATTCGTGAATCTATTTTTATTCTTCCTGAAATTGCGCAGTGCTAAATGTTTTAGATAAAGTTATTACCCGACTGTGGCAAAGCCAAAAAAGATGGTTATGTGTTTAACCTGTAAGTATGTATGTCCTTTGAATTGTTTACGTCGAAATGTGCCTTTATTGTAAACAGAACTACCAGCAGCACTACTGGTACTGCTGTTTACAAATGATAGCACTACCAGGCACCTTTCAAATGTTTTATAGTACAATCAAAAACAAAAATACTAAAAGAATCCGGCCACGTGCGAATAGGAGCTCCGTACCATAGAACAAGATTGACGTGTGTTTGTATTTCAATGAATTGACGACGAAAAGATAGTTTACCCCACCGACCAACTGAACGGCACAACTAGTACGGTCGGTGGGATATGTCGAGCGTTTAAAGTCGTTTTAATTTTTTATTTTTAATATTATTGCGAATGACAACTGTCAAATTAGAAAAATGATCAAACTCATCAAGATCTTTATTTCTGATGATAGCTGTCAAACTGTATAGGGCTGTATCTCCGAAATTACTGATCGTAGACTAAGCGTTTTTTGGAGAAATGACAGATCTCATCAAGATTATCATTTTAGATGACAGCTGTCAAACGAGAAAAGGCCATATCTCCGTTACTATTAATCATAGACTTGTAGTTTCTATACAGAAATTATAGTTCTTATCAAGATGTTTATTTCAGATGAAAGCTGTCAAACTAGAAAAGGCTATATCTCCGTGACTATTAATCGTAGGCTGGTAGTTTCTTCAATGAAATTATAGGTCCAAGCAAAACCTTTATTTTGGATGACAGCTGTCAAATTAAAAAGGGCATTATCTCCAAAACTATTAATTGTAGACTAGTAGTTTCTTTACAGAAGTGATACATCTCATCAAGATCTGTAATTCAGATGACAGCTATCAAAACGGCATTATGTCCATGAGATCTATGACTTATGTAAAGAAACTACTAGTCTACAATTAATAGTTTCGGAAAAAAAGCCATTTCTAGTTTGACAGCTGTCATTCAAAATAAAGATCTCGATGAGATCTGTCATTTCTACAGAGTAACTGCTAGTCTAAGATCCAAACTAAAGATCTTGAGATTATCATTTCTCTGAAGAAACTATTAGATATATTAGATATAGTCCTTTATAGTTCGACAACTGTCATCCAAAATTGTATTTAGAAAACATTGAGAAAAGTTATTATTAATACAAAAATATTTAAAAAAATATTTGAAACATATTTCATCAATATTTAAAAAAAAATAGAAAATAGTATATAAAAAACAGCAACTACCCATATACAATTAGAAAATATAAAAAAAAATAGTATTGAAATAAATAGTACCTACCCATTCACATTTCGAAGCTTTGCCACAGTCGGGTAATAACTATATCTTAAACATATAACACTGCGCAATTTCAGAAAAAATAAAAATAGATTCACCAATTTCACTCGCAAACATATTAGTAGCTTATAAAAGATAATAGTTGAGCCGTGGGGAATCTATTTCTATTGGTTTTCACAATTCCCCACGGACCAACTACTTAGTTGAAGTTTGGGGAATTTCGAGCGTTTTTATGAATTCCCCCCGGTGGGTAAACCCGGTTGGTGTACGGGAAAACATGATTTCCCCCTTCACCCACTGGTGGGATACCGTGGGTGTACGGGTAAGTAAGTATTCCCCCATTACCCACTGGTGGGTAGATCAGTGGGTGCACGGGTCGTGAGCCAATAATTTTATCTAAGATTTTTTTTCCTTATTTACAGACCTAACTCGCCTAACTCCGTCCCCACCAGGCTTGATTAATGAAGCCGCCCCGGTCCTCTACCACGAACCGGCTTTCTGGTGTAGCATCAGCTACTACGAGCTAAACACACGTGTCGGCGAAACTTTCCATGCTTCACAACCCTCCATCACAGTCGACGGGTTCACTGATCCTAGTAACAGTGAGAGGTTGGTACATTGTGATTATAGGTTAGGATACGTATATTATATAGTTATAGGTGAAGTTAAGATACTAGAATAAACTCTTAAGATTAAGGCGAAATACAGTTATTATGAATTAGAGCTGTACTTGCACTCCGGACAAAAGAGTAAGAAAAATAAGTTTACGAAATGTATGACCTATAGTCAGGGATTATTATATTTTTATTGGGTTTATTTTACTGATTTAGAGTTTAAAATCTAGTACAAAAACTACACAGTTATTATGAATTTCTGACTTCCATTCCTTTAAGAAGGATCAAATGAATTGATGTTAGCCTATGGCCAACATCCTAACCCGATTATGTCTATTCCATATTCCATGGGAAGTGTTGTAAAAAGGAAGTATAGTGTCAGCTGAATCAAACGTAGTTAATATTATTCAAATCAGTTACTGGATGCCGAGAAATCAGTAAACACACAGGAAAAAAAACATACACGTCGAACATAGAACCTTACAAAATTAATTAAATACCTAAGACTAACTTTCATTCGCATTGAACGTCCAATCTTATGAAATAAAAAATAAGCCTAATACACATATGCCTATATACACAAGCCGGCAAAAATAAATTGTATTACGTACTTACAGTACTACGGCAAACAACGCCAGTGCACGATTTGATCAAGGTTTACTTTCTGCCTAATGAGTACGGAACTCTAATAAGTAATAAAATTAAATACCGCTGGATGTAGATCTACATTCGCCATGCAAGAATAAAATGCATACCTATACTTTGTATGTATGTATGTGCTCCTATTTGTATGAGACAACTACTTGTATAGATAACATTCAAATACCGTCAAAAAAAAAACTGTTTTGACGATTTTGGTACTGATAACTAAAAAGCATCCAAAATCGTCACTAAATGCCGTACCTGAGGTACCTAGATGACACACAAAAAAAAAACAAGCCGAATACAGAATCTCTTAGGTAGGTTAAATATAAATTTAATTTTCGTCTAAAATTACATTTTTTCATTAGTTAGTGCTTAAGGCTGCAGTCTCGTGTTTTCGACATTTAATTTTAGAGGCAAGAAGTTTTTTTGTATACCTAGTTTACAATTCAGATATTGTACCCTAATTTCATTACAGTCTAGCCAGGAAGGCAAATGAGTAATTTGCCTTTAACTTAGTTTTATAAAATAGTATTTACTCCCAAGCAGCCAATACATCCTTCATGCTGATGGTGAGGTTATTCAACTTTTTTTTGTCTTGCGGAGACCGTGATTGGTGCCATAGTGTTTTCTGTTTTCTTTTTTCGGATATAAGTTGCAAAATCTCTCTAGTATAATTATTGTTTATCGTTACTCTTTTCTTTATTTCCAGTGTGTTTTGTCAAGCAGTCTGCTGTATTAATGAAACAAAATTTTCTAAGTCTATATTTAGCTGCACTGGAGTTTTAAGTGGTACTCTAGCTAAGCTAATCGACGATCCCAAACTCACTTGCGGTATCGAGCCCTTAAGTCTGAGGAGAGACTTTGCCTCACTGTGTGTGTTCTACCGCTTGTACAATGGGTTGTGTTCTGAGGAATTGAGGAATTGTTCGAAATGATGCCCACGGCTACTTTCTACCATCGCACCGCTCGCCATCGGCAGGGAATTCATTCTCACACTTTAGAACCTAAATGGTCGCGTACAGTGCGGTTTCAGAGAAACTTCCTCCCGCGAACGCTTAAGTTGTGGAATGAGCTCCCTGCCAAGGTTTTCTGCAAGGACTACAGTATGGAGTTCTTCAAGAAAGAAGTTATTAGATTTCTGAAGGGTCGGCAACGCGCAAGTGATACCCCTGGTGTTGCAAGCGTCCATAGGCTACGGTGACCGCTTACCATCAGGCGGGCCGTAAGCTTGTTTGCCACCTTAGTGGTATAAAAAAAAAAAAAAAAAAAAAAAAAAAGCTCTACATTCTGGTGTAGTTCTATTTTAAAACTTTACCAGTCTGTGTAATTGTTAACGAGGGTTGGTGGTTCTTTTGCAATATATATGTGAGCTATGGTGTAATAAAAATTGTTAAAAACTATTTGAAATCATCACGAGACCGCAGCCTTCAGATTAGTAACCATTATTTAAAGTAATTAAAAAAATGAAAGGAACGCTGATTCTTATAAAGATAATTGAAATAATAATACATTTATTAAATAACATATTGTCTGTACACAGAACATTAGATTTTATCCAAGTTTTTAATTATTTCAGGTGGAACATGTACCTGCTTATATTTTCAGGGTCAGCTATTATATAATTAGGCACAATATCAGTAGGTATAAGTACTTACTAGATAGAATATGAAAGGTAAGTATGTAGGTATATAAAATTTTATACATTACATTAAAATTTTCTAAAATGTGGATGAAAGAACTAAATAGATGTTTATATGATAGATACTAGCATGGCAGCTAGCTAGATATGGTATGTAAGCAATGTTATTCCTATACTATACTTATAAATACCTACTTTACACAATATAGATACCAAGACGTTAATCAAATGGTGCTAAAATGTTAAATGGTGAGCTAAAACGCGCGACACGTTGCTATCAGAACCGAAATGAACAGAAACATTATCTACATTTACTTATTTGCAAGCATACAATGACCTTCTAACAAGAAGATTACTGCATGTGCAAATTTAATTCTTAAATATCAGAGACTTGTTAAAGTTAAATGTATTCTAATAGCAGATTTGCTTAACCTATCTTGGACTGTAAAGCAACGAGCCTAAATCTATTGTAACTTTCTTTTTTTTTTCAATTTTAGTTTAGTCTAACAGTCCAAAGAATTTACATCACATTTTGCCATAATTTTGGAAATGGCTGTTATTTAACAAAACTTTTGTTTAAGATAAGATACAAAATGATGACAAGGCTCTTCGACGATTTTCGGATCTTTTTATTTTTTGTTGGTAAGATCTTCTTGCCAAATTTCATGATTCTTAAGTTAACCAGATTTGATATGTATGCAAATTTCATGATTCTTAAGTTAACCAGATTTGATATGTATGCAAATGGACGCATTTTTTTATTGCGTTGACTTAGAAACTTCACTTTCTTACGGCCTTAGTATTAGAATTTTATTTTAAACTTAATACCACCACGCGTCTGGAAAAAAAAAGGGACACACAGGCAATAAAATGATTCTATAAGGGTTTCCTTTTTTTTTTCTTTTGAGTTACGCAACCCGAAAAATTAAGCTGACCCAGGTTGTTGTGTTTGCCCTAGCCGATTGACTTCGCCACTGGCGGGGCACAGGCCTCATCGGAGAGAATAAGGCTACGGCCTCTACGCTTCTCCAACCTAATCTGTAATCTGTGTATCAAGAGTATGACACATTATGCAGAGTGTTGTGGCGGTGTACTCAACCGTGTGTATAGTGGTTGGTAAAAAAAGGGGTCCTATACATTAAGATGTGGTTCAAACCGTTACATAAATTTTATTATTTTGGCTTACTATGATGTGTACGATAATTATGACATAATTAATATGGATAACGTAAAAAAAGTCAAAAATGCACATTAATAGTAATTTTAAAACTATGACTTTGTTCTAGGTTTTGCCTGGGCCTGCTGTCGAACGTAAACAGGAATGAGGTCGTTGAACAGACGCGTCGTCACATCGGGAAAGGAGTAAGACTTTATTATATTGGAGGTTGGTATTTTGGTGTTGAGAATATGGTTATACTTACTAACTTCTGCCCGTGGCTTAAGTATTTTTTTTTACTGACTGCTCTATTGGTATGGTAATGCCTGCTGAACCGAGGGGCGTGTGATCGATACCACACAGGACAAACACTTACTTGATGACCATTAGTGATTTTTCTTTTCTTCTATGTTTAAGATATGTGTTATCGGTATCTGTTATCTTACGAGTAAAAATTATTAAAGTGTAAACTATCGTGAAACCACTTTCGCCGGGAGAGATAGTTTATATGTATGTATAACTTGACGGTGTTTTCCCTCAAAAGGGGTAACCAGTGGCTGGATACACACGCACATCGTACTTTGGGGGACAGTCTCTTTTCACAAACCACTTCAGTCCTGCGTGAGAGGGCTACTTTTGATACAGAGTATCTGGACTAATGTGGCATTATATGTCCCACAAGTCGTTAATTACCTACATTAAAGTGAGAAGCGAACAATGAAAGACCTAGGACAGAATAATACATCGCTATTGTCAATCGCTATCACTATACGAAGGAAGTCAGGATTAGGGCAGGGGCTGTTGCGATCCTGTTACCGCTTGTATAGTTCACACACACAGCTGCGTGTATACACTCGTCATTTCTGTAGTAGTGTTAGAAGCCACGAATAGCCGCTACTTTTGTACGGAGTGTTTTTTACTAACGCTTCCAAATCATTAAAACTACTATTATTTGATTAACTTTACCAATAATTTGTTTTCAGGCGAAGTGTTTGCGGAATGTCTAAGCGATTCGTCTATCTTCGTGCAGAGTCCGAACTGTAATCAGCGCTACGGCTGGCATCCCGCTACCGTCTGCAAAATACCACCGGGTAAGGTGACGTCTGGATTATCTTTTCTGGATTATCTATTTTTGAACGCATTGAGTGCCAACGGGGCCATATTACTAAACCTACGCTGTTTAGTTGTCTGTCCGATCTTTAAAGGGCTCTATCTATCACAACGAATAGGTATAAAGCAGATTTTCACAGCAGGTATGTAATTATGGCGAGTTTAAAAATAAAAAAAATCTAGAAAAACAGATATGGGTTTCCATACAAGAAACATGTTTTTGTAGTATGGTAACAGTAATACATAAAAGCTTTATACTTTAAACGATTATGGTGCCTGTTTAGTACAGCTACAACTGTAATAAAAACCGGTTAAGTTCTAGTCAGCCTCGTGCATTCCATGCTGGTACAGAACCGTCGATCCTACTACATAAAATAGCGAAAGAAAACTTGTATGAGATTTGCTATATTTGATTTGTAAAACCATAAACCTTTATTTTTTTCAAAAGTTTACACGGATCGCGGTAATAAGCTAGCTAGTAAATCTATAAAATTATGTCGCTATCTCGTCGATCTCGGGTTTTCAACTTTAAATACTAATGAATTTTCAAAAACAGAGATCCCAAAGTCCAAATACCATTTTTTATGCATTTAGCTTCAAAATTCATAGATTCTGATATAGTCTTTTTTCTTCTTCTTTTTTGACTTCAGGCTTTAAATTACTTAGTTTACTTTGTTTTTAGGATGCAATTTAAAAATCTTCAATAACCAAGAGTTTGCGGCTCTCCTGTCGCAGTCGGTGTCGCAAGGTTTTGAAGCTGTGTTTCAGCTAACGAGAATGTGCACCATACGTATGAGTTTTGTCAAAGGATGGGGGGCTGAATACAGGTATATTTATTATACAGAATTGAGTTACTGCCAGAAATGAATCAAAATCAATAAAAAAATTTTTACTTATTTATTATTCTTTTCAATAAAATCTGTTAATGAGTATTGCGTATTGCTGATATTGATAATTTATTGTTTATCTCTACTATTTAAAATATTTACAATTTCTCACCAGAATTTTATCTGAAAGAGGTTGCTTTATAGCGATAAGACCACTATTTGTGTTTTGAAGTTTGGTTATATTTGGTTGTGAAATGATTATCTTAATGTAATAATGTTATAAGTAATGCAATGCAATATGTAAGTGCTCTTACTATTGAGCTATCAAGGCGCACTATCAGCTATATCTTTTGCCATGGAAATACGCTGATACTAATGGTTGGGATTTTAACTGGCCAGGCTTGTGCTTCGATAGCTCAATTGGTACAGCACGGAATGTGAGGAACATCCTTCAAGTCCTGGCTCAGATCAGTTCAAGTCACTAGAAGTTGTTTTCAAGCAATAGAATAAATATGATATATGTTGGAATATGTAAGTTTAGTTTTTGCGAAAAAGATGCGATAAAAGCGAATTTTGCATTATATATGCGATAAATGCGAAATTTTAAAATAAAATGCAATAATTGCGAAACTTTGACAATTCAAAAGTTAACAGGCATCAGCTATATAGGTCCCGATGTAGGTACGTGTTTAACAAAATTCCATTTTTTCAAAGATATACCGCAGGAAGAACTGATTGAATGGTATATTCCATACACTACTACTCAGAGTGGTCAACCAACAAACTCCTTTTGATGTAATGCAGGTTTAAGTAGCATTAAAATTTTGCTATCCTGGCTTCGCAAAGGCAGCTATTCAAAGCATCAATTGCCCAGTCAATGGTGTGGATGCTGAAAGGTATTGAAGTATCTACAACATCGTTATAATTGATAGAAGACAAAAGCTCAAGGCAGAAAATTTGGAAATTACTACAATGCGGCTTACTAACTTTTACTAAGTTGTCTATAGTTTTTTTTATACCAATAAGGTGGCAAACAAGCTTGCGATCCGCCTGATAGTATTTACCGCAGCCTATGGACGCTTGCAACACCTGGGGCAATAATCACGCGTTGCCGACCCTTCACAAATCTAAAATTCTTTCTTGAAGAAACACTGTACCCATACTGAAGTCCTTAGAGATAACCTTGGCAAGCCAGCTGATGGCGTGCGGTGCGATGGTAGACAGTAGACTGCTACTGATTTTGAACGGTTCATCATTGTGTTCTGAGGAATTGTTCGAAATGATGCCCACGCCTACTTTCTACCATCGCACCGCTCGCCATCGGCAGGGAATTCATTCTCACACTTTAGAACCTAAATGGTCGCGTACAGTGCGGTTTCAGAGAAAATTTCTCCCGCGAACGCTTAAATTGTGGAATGAGCTCCCTGCCAAGGTTTTCTGCAAGGACTTCAGTATGGAGTCCTTCAAGAAAGAAGTTATTAGATTTCTGAAGGGTCGGCAACGCGCAAGTGATATCCCTGGTGTTGCAAGCGTCCATAGGCTACGGTGACCGCTTACCATCAGGCAGACCGTGGGCTTTTTGCGTGGGCGAGGGCCATCTTAGTGGTATATAAAAAAAAGAACACATCCCATTGTACAAGCGGTAGAACGCTCACAGGAAGGCAAAGTCTCTCCTCAGACTTAAGGGTTCGATACGGCAAGTGAGTTTGGGATCGTCGACGATTCTCACACCCCGTTGTTAAATCGAGTCAAACGGGCCAAACTGGTATCCGGGTGCACCCGACCAGAGATGGCAGCAGTACTCCGTATGGCGCCAGACTTGCGACTTGTAAAGCAGCATCCTTTGCCCCAAAGTGAAGTACTGCTTTGCTCTGTTGAGTACACTAAGTTTTTGGAGGCCAGCTTCACCTTGTCTTACAAATGATCTCGGAACTGAACATCGCTGGAGATGTCAACACCAAAGATCCCAATGCTCTTGGAGAGGGTGAGGGGTGTGTTCTGGGATTGTGGGGCCTCAGTGAATGGAGTTTTCTTAGTGGTGAAGTATAATTTTAATTTATGCGAATAAATGCGAAATTTTGAATTTTCATATATTTTTTTAATGCGAAATTACGATTTTTTATTTGCGAAATATACGTAACCCTAGTCATATTATGTTATAACATCCTGAACCTAACTACACATTATAAAAATATCACTATGAATTTTCTCATCTAAATTGTGTCATAAACAATAGTGGCTTAATTCCATTAGAAATTACTATGATTATAGTTTGTATTATTTTGAATATTTGCCTATGGACATAAGTCCGAAAATAAATATATTAATATAACTAATTGAAATGATGAAGACCTTCATTGTAGATTTACAATGTAAGCCTGTACATTCATCGTTATAAATATTAAGCAAAAAAGTTGTGTATGTTTCCAACCTTCATACATCCCCACTAATGGGGCATCTGCTTACCTTCAACCTTTGGTGAAAATGATTTGAACGATAGTCCACATGCGGCCTAGTGCGGATTGGCCTGTACATTCATCGTTATAAATATTAAGCAAAAAAGTTGTGTATGTTTCCAACCTTCATACATCCCCACTAATGGGGCATCTGCTTACCTTCAACCTTTGGTGAAAATGATTTGAACGATAGTCCACATGCGGCCTAGTGCGGATTGGCCTGTACATTCATCGTTATAAATATTAAGCAAAAAAGTTGTGTATGTTTCCAACCTTCATACATCCCCACTAATGGGGCATCTGCTTACCTTCAACCTTTGGTGAAAATGATTTGAACGATAGTCCACATGCGGCCTAGTGCGGATTGGCGACTTCTTATACGTCCTTTGACATATACGGTTACAGAACGACGTTTTCCTTGAGGCTTGTGCGCAGTGGTGTAAATAAAACAATTTTATTATACGCGCCACGGCTCGCACACCCACCTCAAAGAACCTGAGTACACTAGGGCACCACCAAATATAAACACAAATATATTCCTGGATATTATTACTCACGGCGCCATACGGTCCCAAACTAACTAACGCTTTTACTGTGTTTCCTGACATAGAAAACACCTAGATGCAAACATACACAATGTTCTTCACATAAATCACCTTCTTTTGTGGCACACCTTATTACCCAAAGGTCCAAAGCAGAAAATTCCTGAAGCATTAATTCTACAATTAAACATCAATAAATAACATTAATGTGTGTCCTGTAGGAGATCAAACCCTCTCCCAGTTTAGCGGGTAGTTTCTTACATAACTGGGCACCCGGGCAGATAAAATATACTTAGGCAGAGTAATAAGTCTGGTAAAAATCGTATAGAAATAAAGTTATCGCAAATCGCATAGAAAACTTTTAGACTAAATTATGATTCTAAGCATGTTCTGTCGGTTTTTAGTAGGCACCGCGATTAGTCACTGAATCAAAAACGCATGCCTGTGACTCGATCACCATGAATAACGCTACGAGTTGCTTTCTAACCCACCATGCCTATTTCGAAAGGTTTCAAAAAGCTCATTTCATTGAAGGTATCGAAAAGCTAGAGAAACTCTGGTAATGTTTTGGGGGTTCTTGGAGGGTTCAGCTTGGAAAAACTATATTGAAAAATGAATAGTAACTTTTATAAAATTTTAACTTGTTTACTTTTTACCAGTATCACCCTGTCCTCGCAGGTAATACATATTGCAATTTCAGCAAATTAATATATTTTTCAGACGTCAGACGGTGACGTCGACGCCGTGCTGGATCGAGCTCCACCTGAATGGTCCACTCCAATGGCTCGACAGAGTCCTTACGCAGATGGGCTCGCCGCGCCTGCCCTGCTCCTCTATGTCATAAATTATTGAGTTAGCTATGTTAGTATTTTGTTTAGTTTTATGACGGCTCTTCTCTCTAAAAAATCAGCATTCCCAATTAAAGTAGGTAAAGTAAATTTTGCACGACAGATCTAGTTTGTTACTTTCTACATAATCTATACCCACAGAAAGAATTTCCTCCATAAGGAAGCCTTTCTTAGTAGAATCCTACATCATAGAAGGAATCTACTTAAATTATTAGTTTTCTAAAGCCATTAATGTAGTTTAGGCTTTGCTTTGAATAATATTTTCATAATAAAATAATATTTATTTTTATTTGCAGATTCCCAAAAGTGAAATTGGATTCAGAAGATTTAATTCTATCTTCAATAAATTTTGTAACGTAAAGTCACAAGTTACTTTATATGACTAAAGCTTATAATTAGTGAATTACCGTTTTATCTGTTCATGTCAGATGCTCACGTTTAGTTCCGAATCTATTTGGCGCCCTTCATCAAGGTTGTGTACGCGACGAGATACTACTGGAGGTAACACAAGAATAGGTACTGATCGAGTTCGAAACCAGTCGGGTGTATCTGATATGAACACGTTAGTTGAACCGGTTATTCATAAAAAATTATGATAGTTTTTATTCTAACGACTACTTTAAGGTGAAACTAAATCATATTATTCCCATAAAAACTTCATTACATTAAGTATCTATAACTACAACACTTACCATAATCGCAGAACACATATAAACAGTAATGAATTAATTCAATAAAAACTGGATAAAGATGTTTAATGTAACGCAGTTTGTTTGGAAAAAAAATAGGTTGAGTCCACCTTAATACCCGTTTGTTATCCCTGATACCCCTAGTGGGTATTTTATATACAAACAAACATACAGTTCAAACTGAGAACCTCCTTTTTTTGAAGTCGGTTAAAAAATAGAAAGAAAGAAAACACATTTATTGCATACATGCAACATGCACAAGATCAGTGGTACCAGGGTTAGAAAAACTAACCATGGTTCCATTGAGGTACCATGGTTATAAAAAAGTAACCGTGGTACCACTAGTGGTACGACTGGTGGTACCACTGATATTCTGATGACTACTGTAATTTCCAATTGATGGTTGATGAAAAGTTTATATTTCATAAAATATTGTGCAAGAAGTCACACACTTTTAATAATAGTATATTAGTGTAGCTCAAAAACAGAATTGATTACCTCCAATTGAGTCTTTTAGGTTAACTTTATATATATGACATTTTTGTATGTAGGTTATTAGTACAGTCAAATTAGATACATTTGTAGGCTAACAGAACATTAGTTGGTAGAGTTTTGAATTTTGGTGTACATGTTCATTTAGACCTACCGTTGAACTAACTAAAAGTCCCCATAGATATCTGTTGCGCTCGCGCCGCCATCTTGGAAAAAAGGTAGCCTTTTTAGTTTTTTGCTTATGTCTCTAATTATTGCTGATACGGAAACAATTTATGTATGAAAACTATAGCTTATTAAATATCCCACAAAAAAGCTTATACATATTACAATGGTATCACTAGTATTTTAGCTGTAATTCGTTGTTGTTGCTTAGTTGAAGAGTAAAATTATTTATTTCTTTGCTGTCGATATACCGTTTGATTCTGTTTATTCCAAAATCGTTCATATATTTTACAAGTGAAGAGAGAGAGAGAGAAAGATAAAGAGATGAGAGGATGCGAAAGAGAGAAAAAGAGAAGTAGAGGGAAGAGGCAAGTGCATTATGTCACATGATGTGTATGGCTGGGACGTGTTTTGGGGTCACTTGCTATGTATAAGTACCACGAAATAGCCACGACCGGCTATCAGTACCGAAAAGCCATGACCAGCCATCAGCTGATCATCGACTCTTAGGTATATTACACTTCACATAAAGACTTAGGCTTATATAGTAAGCAAGTACCGTTTATAGTACTGCAATACTACCTATTGGTCATACATGACATAGCCCTTTTTTTTTGCGTTTTTAGCTAGACGGATTTTGCATTGACTTTCTTCCTGTTATTATATATTCCTCTGACTTCTATCCGACAAAGGCGTATTTAAGAAACCCCCTAAAAGCTTATTAACTTACAGCAACTAGATCGTATCCTCTCTCTTATTAGATCTCAAGACAAATTGACGTGACCATCGAATCTCTTACCAGTCACTAAGTTGAGCTACTATCAGCGAGTGCTCTGAACAAGCGTTCATCGGAGCCCAACGCCGCACGACGACACTGTATAAATTTTCCGTCTGCCGAGGACTAGACTCTTGCTACAAAAGTGTCAAGAAGGCTACAGGTGTACTTTGTCAAAGCAGTCACGAAAACCTGATGTAAGGTATCTAGCCTGGCCTTCAGGCTAACTGGAGCTATAAAGCTATTGAAGTCGACACCCTGAGTGCCATGTCTTCCTTCAAACCTGTTCGTCCTGTCATTGTAGACGAAGTTGTGCAGGCTATCAATTAACAGAGCGATGTCGAATTAAATTTTTTCGCTACGTAGTTAGGGTAAAAGTGTCCTTATCCCTCGTCATATAGATAATTAAGTTTACTAAACGCTTTAAGTAAACTATTAACGGTTAATAATACAACGGTTACATAATGTCATAGACACTATAAACCTCTTCACCATAGTCATTTCGGATTTTGGGCATCAGGGGCACTGCATCACAGATTTCTCGGAGCACATTAACGCGAAAGCGTTCAATTAATACTAACGCAACAGTTATGAAGCTGTTAAATTTATAAGCTGTTCCACTATATACTGAGATAAACTCTAAAGTGGTTTTTATTTTAAGCACTTGCTAATAGTAGCTTCCGAGTGACTGGTGGGCGACAGATTCGATCAATATTAGAGATCTAATGCGAGCAGGGAAAGATCTAACTGTGGTAAGCTGATTCTTGTAACAGCTTTTTTGAATTTGTCCCAATTTATCAAAGTCTTTGTCGTAATGTGTTCCCAGGCCTGTGGCCAGAGGGACATAATAACCAAGAGATTATTATAGCAAAGTTTATCCAGCACTTATACGGAACGCTAACTTAGGTTTATGTTCTGTAATAATGCTACGTTAAGTATGTCCAGCATATGCTTGTCAATAAGGCGGTCCGGTCCATTCCTGGAAAGTCTTATAACCTGAAAGTCTATACCGCGGAAGTCTTATTTCCCGAAAGTAGCTATATCTCCGAAACTAATAGACTAGGTGTTTCTTTGGAGATGTTATACATCTCATCAAGATCTTTATTTCAAATGACAGCTGGTAAACTAAAAAGGACTATATCTCCGAAACTACTGATCGTGATCTAGGTGTTACTTTGGAGAAATGATAGATGTGTTAAAAAAAAAATTAAAAATTAAATAAATATATATATATATATAAAATAAATAACAATTTCTTTTATATATATATATATATATATAAAATAAATAACAATTTCTTTTTTTTTATTTAATTTTGAAGATTATATAATTCAACGATTCATCCGCCTCGGCGGGACAGATTTATTTTCCATTAAAAATTCTAAAACCCGCCTAAGGAAATCGGGCATATGGGAAACGGACATTTAGGGAATTGGACGAAGAAGATAGACTTGACATTTAGGAAATTGGACGTACTGGACAGACTAGACATTCAGGAAATTGGACCGTACGGACCGGACCGCAATAAGGTCGTAGTTAGGAGCAGTCAAAATGTTAAAATTGATTTTGTTTATCAGTCTGCCGAGAACCTTACCTTTGTTGTATGTAGGATAGGTAGTTTTAATCGGAATCAGACGCGACGATGATCGGCTGGTCGGTCTAGCCTATTGGCTATTCTTACTCACCAAGAGCACTCGAACGACGATCCTTCCCGCTATACACATCATGTTGCATAATGCATCGGCCCCTTTATTATCTCTCCCCTTCTCTCTCTCTTTCTCTTTCGCACCATCTCCGCCGGTCTTTCGGTCTAGGTAGTGTCACGGAATTAGTTTTTGAACAATTTAGGAGTACACGGAAACAAAACTACATCGATAGCAAAAATGTAAAAAAATCTTTTTAATGTTGTATTACAGCTAAAGTATTAGAGATACATAGATAATATATCTTAGCTTTTTTATAGGAAATTAAGTAAGTTACATTTTTTTTATACACGATTTTATCGTATTAATAATTAGTGCCGAGATTAAAGCAAAAAACTGAAAAAAGGTACCTTTTTCCAAGATGGCGGCGAGAGTGCATCAGGTATCGATGGGGACTTTCAGTGTGTACAACGGGAGGTCTTAATGAACATGTACACCAAAATTCAAAACTCTACCTATCAATGTTTTTTTTATTTTCTTATTTGATTGGACTATATATTTACTAGTTTGGTCGGAAATTTATTAGAAATACTCAAAAATGCTAAGGAGAAATATTTTAATTTACATTTAACAAAATCAGCAAAAACTTCCCCAAATTTTGTAAAGCAGTTTTTGAGAAATAAACACACTGAATAGTTTTATGATAATTACGCACAACAACAAACAACAAAGTTGCTACCAGAAATATAAACAATGCTTTAAAAATAAATACAATATATGAATAATACAAAAAGTTAAAGGTAATGATCCTCAACTTATAAAGTGGTTTTTCCACACCATAAAGTGGCACTGCCATACATTGAAAGTTCCTTTAAAAAATACATTTCATTGCCTAAAGCCATGTTTAAATATTTGTTTATTTTAAAAAAGCTATATTAATGTTATACAGTTTAAATTGGTTATAGCGACATCAATTATTGCAGCATATCGGATTTAATGATTCGAAAGAGCCCTGTCTAAATCCCATTAACATTAATTGCTTCTTCTAATATTTCGTCTATAACTACTATCTTTCATGGATGCCATTATAACCGGTTTTTGTAAACCGAAAATTATACAAATGCTCGTGTCAAATGTTGCGTATTGCAATATATTTTTATTTTTAACTAGATTCTTAAAGCTTCTATTTGAACTCGAGCGTTTTACATCCATCGTGCAATTTTCAGACACAATATGTATTGTATGTTTACTACCGTCTTGCTGCAGTTTTCAAATAAAAACGAAATTGCTAACTCAAGAAATCGGTCTAACGCATACTTCAACTCGGCTTTAGCGACATCAATAAATACAGAATGTCGGATTTAATGAACAAATGACTGAATCCCATATACATAATTTGCTTCTTCCAGTATTCCGTTTATAACGACTATCGGCTTTCATGGATGCCATTATAACCGGTTTTTTCTAAAAACCAAAAATTATACAAATGCTTGTGTTAAATTTTGCGTATTGCAATATATTTTTATTTTACAACTTTATACTTAAGGCTTCTATTTGATTGAACTAAATTTTCAGATTCACTATATTTTATAAATTTGCATTTTGCAGCAGTTTTTAAATAAAAACAAAACAGCTGTCACAAGAAATCGGTCATACGCAAAGTTTTGCCAGGGACGGATGAGGGTCTTAACTTTTATGTATAATATTAAAACTACTATTCGAGTAGGTAACGCCATCGCATTTACATTTTCACATGCCACAAAGCGATTTTCAATTTTCAAAATTGTTTTACATCTTTACATTTAAAATGTATGCAAAAGTGTAAATTTAATGTTTTTATTTCGACATAACATTATTTTTTTATTTAAACACATTCAAAAGTGGTGTTAATTATTATTGAGCTATAATTTATATAGGTATTGTAAGTACTACTACTTGACAGTGTGTAATAATAATCACAAAAACGCAACGAAAAAGTTGTAAGAGTTATTTTGAGACGCCCAGCCCAGCCCACAGTAATTATTGAACTAAGTTATATTATTTACAGATATCAACGGTATCCGATATTCACTCCTTCGAACGGTTAAAAAATCCGGACGGTAATTACTCGACAGAGAGTAAAAAGGAATTGCAACGAAGCCTTTGTGAAAATGATATTTTTGGTATATTTAGAAATATAACAATATGCAAAAGTTGTTAACTGTACCATGATATATAGTGGTATTTTAACATAATATGGCTGGTTGTTTATAATCAAAGCGAAACGCCGTTACGTTGACCGATTTCGACGAATAGGGTTCAGTTTTATATAAAAGTTTGTATTTAATATGTTAACCGTCGTTTTGTTAGTGTAAGTTTAGGTCTTTTAAGTTTTAAATCGTGCTTTTACTCCCTATGTAGTTTGCGGGGTCTTTTCAAGGAGCCAAGTCTTCTATAATGCTCGATAAAACTTTTGACATGCTTATTTTAAACGTAGAGAAAAGTAGCAATTTATTTCTCGACACAGATTGTATATATAAAGGGCATGGGGCATTTTTGTATAGAGCTTGGCACTACTCCCACAAAATAAGTAATACATACAGAAAAATCACACCTGTCAGCTCCCGTACGAAACGCTTAAATATCTACAGAAATTCAATGCAAGCCAATTTATCCCTTTAAAATACACTGAACTTCTCGGGTCAATAACATCACGTGGCAGGCGCGCAGGGTGACTGCGGACCTTGACATCTGCCTGCGCAATCGCTTAGGAATTACATTTCTTATCTCAGCGAGCACGCGCCCACCCACCGACTTAATTTAGGTGCAAGGATACTCGTCCGTATTCATGCCTAAACGTCGGGGTGCGCCACGTCTGCTACTGTCCGTCATCTTGATTTTATTATTGTGGTCACTCTCCTTTTACTTAAAAATAACTATAAAATGCATAAAAATAAAACTTAAATGTACTTTGGTAAACGCCGCTATAATGTCTTACTAGAGATATTCTTGATCAGTGTTGTATCCACATTGATTTTTACGCTATGCTAAATACCAACACAGGGAGGAAAAGAGATACTCATTACATGAACACTGCACAAAAGAAAAAGAGACAGATAACCATATCTAATATGTCCATTATTTACGAGTAGAAGCCCGTATCAACCCGCTTGTTCTTTGACATCAAGTGTTCCTTGATTATTAGGTGAATCCTGACAATAAAAGTTTAGTGCTTTAGGTAAGGTGTCTTGTTGCATAACTAATTGTTACGTCACATAAAGAAATAACTCGGACGGACAAAAATTGGCTCAGAAAACAGTTTTTACGTTATTATAATATTGCTTTTCTTTTCAAAACGTGGTATTATTTTTTATTTGTTCTAATGTTATTTTAAGTAATATTGTAAAATGTTTGGTTACGCTAGGGGTTGACAAAACGATGACGTCATAAGTACTTTCTTCCGTAATTATTTATCAACATCCAGAGTAATTTAATTTTAAAAATGATTCTTACAAATATTACTTGAGCGCACGTGGTTAATAGCCTTCTTTTAAAGGGTTCTGTAGTCAAACGGACCCTTGTAAATTCCGCATTTGCATTTAATCTAATAAAATTTTACAGGAAGGTATCTTTAACATAAAAATAGAGATTTTTTTTTTATCAAGGGTAGCTTTTTCACGCACCCCATCTTCTGGGGTATCGTTGAAAGGGCTTCAAAAATGCAATTGAGGTTTGTTAATATAATTCGCGAGTTAAAAGCTCTAAAAGTTGAAAATTTTCGTTCCTGCTCTTCTTACTTTTAAACTGCGTAATATTTAAATCTGAAAAAACTCACGATAATAGGTCTTTTTAATTACAATTAAAATTAGCTGAAACAAAATCGGTTCATAATTAAGATATTCTCAATAATCAGATTCCACGGAACCGTAACTTGTGCGTGAACAACACGCACCTGACCGTTTTTTTTTTCTTTTAATTATACTATGGTTTTGATTTTTGACGAATATGTTACGACACGACTAAAAAGAACTATTATGATATGGGTATAGTTGCCTGCGTTATGCGGATTGCCTGTTATTTCCGTATAGTATTAAATAATAATAATTTCGTTTCATAGGCTAATCATTAATCAAAATTTTTGACTCTGCATAATGTAATCTTCATTAAAATACAGTAGAATTAAAAAAAAATGTACATTAAAGAAAGTAAGAAAAATATAAAAGGGGTGTTTAAAGACACCATTTCAAGTGAAAATTTGTGTCCCTGTAACTTGCAAACCTCATCATCTAAAAGTCTGGAAAAAATTACGGTAATAGATATTTGCAGTAATTTTCATTCCAGAAAACCCTTACTTAATGCGTATACGACACGCATTTGAACTGTTTTTGCCTAGTCTAGCGTTAGATCTGAAGCATTACACACAAGATAGGTGCTAACCAAAATGAATCCAATTTTGGAATTCCAATACAATCCACTATTAACAACACTTCAGTTTTTGGATTCCCCTCAAATCGTAAAGCATTAATCTAATATAACTGCTTATGTATTTTGTTTACTTGGGAACATTCCCCCAACATTTTCAATGTTAGCAGAAATATTTCCACCGTCACATTACATCGCTAACCATAACAGGCACGAATATATCGATAATGCATTGTGCATCGGTATTTTACGCAGACAACATTATTCTCAACCCACACAAAGACGGTTACTAACACTTACGCATTTTTTTTGTATTCACTAAGCTGACAATGTGTATCTTTTACATTATATCTACGGTTGTAACAATTACAAATGATGTGTCTGGTTGGACAATTAAGAAAATTTTACCAGAGTACATCTTATGTTTCTTTGTTTAGATAGTGACCGCAATCATTATAATTTCAAGAGGGAGAGGCAGTAGGTATGACACTTCTGGCCTAGGACCCTTTTTTCTCGTGTCTGTCCGCATAAAACTTAGTTCTTTCATTTCGGAGACGAAACGTATCACTTACCTCTATCAAAATGTGCTACGTGCTTTTTTGTTATTGGGTGGGGAGAGGCAAGGAACAACCCCCCCTTGTAATATGCATGCTTGCATATTGACTCCTCTTTTTTCTCTGATTTTATAATTATACTATGATGTCAACATTTCATCGAGTGTTTGATAATTTATAGAGAAAGCACTTTATATATATAAATTCGTACATAGTAGTAGCACGGTACGTCTCATATAAGGAATATGAACTATTAGAGGTTATTTTGGAAAAGTTTTGAATATTGATAAAATGTAAAGAAAGTATTGTAATGTTTGTAATGTAAAGCGTTGGGATTGTTGAGTCGACGTGTTTGACGACCCTTTTGTTATTAATCCTAAGATGGTGAACGCTCTGGGGAAAATAGGTGTTTGTACCAAATAATTGTAGTACTTGACAATTTTTTTAATTAATTTTATTCCTATAATAAGAACACTATTAAAAAAAAATGAAAGTAAATGCTATACAAGATGTCGCTACTGGTATTTCTTACATTGTTTTTGGAGAGGCCCTTTCATTTTTCGGAAAATAGTAGGTATTCTTAATAAACGTATAGGCATTCTCGTAAATGTAATACAAATTTAAACCTTACCAATATAATAATTTAAAGTAAAAATATTTATTTTTTACTTGTATAATGTACAAGTTTAGTACGTAACTAATTTGCAAAAGTTGGAGGATGATGGAAAATAAATACTTATAATGCTATTTGTAGGCTGGCCCTAGATCATGGTCAAACACGTCGTGCTCCATAGTTGAAGAGATAAAGTGGGAAATGTATTATATTTTTATTAAGTGTTGTCACAGGTCGGCTATCTTTTTTCCTAGGAGGTCCTTCTATTACCTTTAGAGGAAAACTAGAGATTGATAGTCGATGGTTGTCTTACTTCCGGCTATCATAAAAGAATGACCCGCGTCCTTGTAATTTTGTAACTAAAGAATTATAAAATCATAATACATTTCCTATATATAGAAAATGTATAATATCAAGGAATGGTGCTACCAAAAATGGATTTGTAAGTACGGTATACGCGATTTGAAGTTGTGAGATCGCTACTGTTTGGTTTTTGTATTATGTTTTTACCAGATACATTACTTAACAAAAAAAATGGGGATTACCACGAAAAGTTTTACTTATAATTGTGCAAGTTTTATCTGTCACTAAACAATTTTCGTGGTAACACCCCCTGATGTTAAAAAGAAATCATGCTATTGCAACCTTGCATTTTTCTTTATCGCAGTTGACGTACCTATCTCTGTTATATATATAAATCTATGTTAAAGTTGTTAATTATATAGAGTGATATTATTTGTTCACGATGTTTATACAGTCGCATGTTGTTTTGATTTGTTTCAGATAAATCTGTGACCCAATTCTTTATGTTACATTAAATATCTTTATAAATACTGCTATTTAAATCCGCGAAATTATGGAAAATCGCTATTGACCATATTCGAAATATTTTAAATACTTGTATTATGGCTATTTATGAATACACTGGCATTTCATAAATGTAAATGTGACTATTGTAAATAGATGTATTACAAGATAATAATGTATTTTGAGAGGCAAAATGTTTATAGATATTTGATGCAATAATGTTGCTATGCGGAAAAATCTGGATTGGTTTTACCCTATTTGTTAATAATTAAACTGGATTGTTTTGTTAAAAAAAATATTTAAATAGTTTATGCACAGTAAAAATTCTGTTTATAAGAATATGACGGAAAATAAAGAAAAATAAAATCGAGGTACCAGTGAGTATCGATATCGTGAACCAATATTACCGATCCCAAAATATTCTAGACTAAGATAACTATCTATATTTATGTTATCGTCTTAAGATAAGTTAAAAAGTTCCAATATTCAACTCCAATAATTTCATTTTAATTTCAGCAGTATTTTTTGTAATATTGGAACCGAGTGGCACAAATGGTAGAACATTTGACACACATAGAGAAGGTCCCAAGCATGATTTTAGGTAAAGAAAACCAATATTGTTACAATTCGTAAATTATAAAGTTGTATAGACTTTAATTTGTGCCACCCGGTACGCTGATAGGCTCACCACCTAACACTTTTGTGGAACGGTATATGAACGTGAATGCTACGAGTAATACGTTTGTAATAACTATATTTCCACATTTATCTGACGACACCAAACTAAATTTTTTTTATTAAATAATATATACCGAGGTAGACAGTGATGGATGGAAAAGAACATTTTAGTAAAATTTGTTAAATACTGTTTAAAAACCTGTTTACAAACCGCAAAGATATTGTAAAATATTTACAGACAAAAAAAAATTAACATAAATAGATTTTTACTTTCGCTGCTAGATATTTTTTTTCTAAAACTGCTAAAATTTGAATAAGAAATATGGCGTCATGAATAGAGGAGCCTAGAAATATTTATATTACAGTTTCTTTTTTGAAGTAAATTATTTTATCATATATATTATTATACCTATGTGTTAATTGTATGGCTTCCATTATTTGCTGTTTTTTTTATTCGTCGGCGATCTCACAGAGTCAAGTGTGAGATGTAGAAATGTATAAACTACAGTAAACATGTGTGGTTTGTATTATTGTTGTTTTATTAAATAAAACATGTAATTAAGGAATTGTAAATTTTAAGTTTATTCTCCCGCTTCTGTTCTAGAATCCTGAATGTCAATATCTACTGCGATCGAAGCCTTTATCAGCGCGCTCTTTAATATATCTTGTTGCTTTGTGGTCATACCCGTTGTTTGTCAAGACATCAGTGGCCCAGGCCCCTCCTTGAGAAAAGAAGGCTTAGGTCATAGTTTATCATGGCTACGGACATCGAACTAGTGGCAGATTGTCAAAATATTTAAGCCGCCCATAAAGTTTGGCTAAACGACTGCTGGCATAGGACAACTTAACAGCTAGGACCGACACAGTTCAACGTGTTCTCCAACAGTGCAAAGAGAAAATTAAAAATATCTATTGCCGGCGCTACTTAGCTGCTATATGTATATGCGCCTTGATAACCGATGGGACTACATACTGTATATAAATAGCCTGAGAGCTGATAAAAACACAATCTTTTTGGAGATGGTCCTTTAGGCACTTTGAAATTATTACAAGTAGGTACAAATCAATATTAGTGAATCTGGAATCAAGAGTCTAGCATGGCGTTTGTGATAGTTATGCGACTGCGCAGTATGACATTAGCAAAAAAATAATTCAAAACAACGTAGGTATCATCTTAGGCACGATGGAATTACTTTTATTTTATAATCTCATTCAATCGAGAAATTTCATAAACTACTTCACCTAAAAAGCTGAAATATAGCATGTAGGCACCTTTTAGGGTGTTCACCTTCCGCCTAGAAAGGATTTTACAACAGAAAAGGATTAAGGGGTCAAAAGGTTAATCTATGTATATATACACACCGGCACAATTAGCGGAACACAAAAAAAGGATTTGAACGAATGGCAGCAGGTTCTCTTTACTGATGAGTGCAGAGTTCTTTTAAAACAGATCGATGGGAGGCAGCGAATATGGAGACGCAAAGGAGAACGCCACATACATTCTAATTTTGAACACACAGTGGCTTATGGTGGCGACTCGATTATGGTTTGGGGAGGGATATGTTTGGGAGCTCGCACGGAGTTAGTGATAGTCACAGGATGCAGATCGATACATCAGAGACATTTTAGAAGAACATGTGAACTGTGACATTTTTGCGGCAGCCGCTTCCACTGTCGTTTTAAATTTTTAAACCCATTACTTAGCACTGACAAAAAAAAAATAGGTCTCATATACCTAAGATACTAGCGGACCCGGCGAAAGTTGTTTGATTTATTAAATAACTGGCGCGCCACCTATTGTGAAAGAGTTGTGGTAATTCAGAAGCCTTTCTTGGCGTTTGCACAATTTTTCATTACAATCTAAGTACTAAGTAGTCTCTTGGTGTGTGAGACATTTGAGAACATTTTGAGATGCATGGCGACCATCTCGGATAGGCACAGGTTTAGGCTTGCATAAAGTGGCCAAGATATACTACGATATCGACTATGTAAACTAACTAGCTTTTGTCTGCAACTGCACCCGCGTAATTTTGCTGGGAAAACTTGTTTGTTTTGTCTTAAGGGGAACTCGATCGGGATAAACGATATCCTATGTTGCAAGCGCTCAAGCCCGTTTCTTCTGATATAGGTCTGAGATTATATTATACTATTATAGGTATAATATATGAGAAACTTCCTCTCGCGAACGCTGAAGGGACTAAGTTCGCTGCTTAGGTTTTCTCTAAGGACTTGTAGCATGGGGTTCTTCAGAAAGAAGTTACAAGATTTTTGAAGGGTCGACATCGCGCAAGTGATACCTGATACCTGGATACTAGTATAGTATTATATAATCTGTGCCCTGGAGTTGTAAGCATCCATATATGGATATATATGGAGCCTATAGGCTACGGTGACCGCTTACCATTTTGGAGTGGAAAGGATATGGCGTCAACATAAATGGCGAGTACATCACTCACCTTCGATTTGCCGACGATTAGTGGTAATGGCAGAATGGCTGGAACACCTACACACCTAGGCTCTGAAACCTCAGCAGAGTTTTCCAACCGGTTGAATTTAAAATTAATATGGATAAAACGAAGTCCCATGTCCATGTCGCGCCTATACCGGTTGTTGTTGTGAACACAACTCTGTCGACCAACCTAGGGCAAGTAGTCCAATTAGGTAGATCCAACTTTGAAAAACAAGATAACTAAAGAATTCGGCTCGGCTGGGCAGCGTTCGGGAAACTACGCAACATATTTTTGTCCAAAATACCTCATTGCCTAAAGACAAAAGTATGGTAGGTAAAGAAACGTAGTCTTTAACTGTTGACCTCTTAAACAAGCTCAGCGTCGCTTAGCGAGCCATGCTCGGTGTTTCTTTGCGCGACGCAAAATCCGAAACTAGGGAATTCGCTAAAGACCCAAAGTTACCGACATAGCTCAAAAAGTTAGCAAGCTGAATTGGCAGTGTGCAGGTCTCATCGCTCATCGACCTGATAACCGGTGGCGACCACGGATCGGAAGGCGCAGCGTGGGGCAGCCTCCTCCCAGGTAGAAGTCGATGGGCGCGGGCGGCTCAGGACCAGCCGTTGTGGAGACATATGGGGGAGGCCTAAGTTCAGCAGGGGATGTCCTCTGGCTGAAACTACGATAGGCTGCTTAACATTACGGATATCGTTTCTAAGCTTGTTTGTTACCTTGATGGTGGGCTCATGAAGGGACTAAGCCACAGAATAAGCTTTGTCCTTCATAATCATCAAAATAATAATAGCTAAGCTTTGTCCTTCATTGTAGTTATTTTAACACTTATAATGTTGTACCTATTAACTGTGCTGTTCTGTACCTACCTATAGTTTTATTGGCTTAGTTCAATCAACTTTATAATTTTGATATCTTATCAAAAAACAATCAACGCCGTGTAATGAAGCATCGTCATCTACATACGCATTAATTGGGAATTAGGTCTTGCGTAGCGTCTTTTATACGCGGTTTATATACACTGAAGTAAATTATTTAATACTGTGTTAATTGAAATAAGAATGTTGAAAAGTTTCATCAATCTGCTTCTTTAGGTACCTACAACTATGATTTAATTTTTTGTCATCAACAACATATCCATGAATGCTGATAGCCGAGCCAAAGAGAATGTAACAGAAATCATTATTGGCGACAGCATCTCAAATTATAACTTACAAAACTTCTGGGGTTTCATTTAGGTACCTTATTTGATGGTGTACGCAATGTAAGTGATCTAAAAATATAGACCTGTTAAGGTAGTAGATACCTACCTACTTTTCTTTTTTTTGACATATGCAGGTTTCCACTATGTATTCTTTCACCGAAAAGCCAGTGGTGTGAATAATCAATTTACTTGAGAAATGAAGAAAATGACACATTAATCGACGCCGGGCTCAAACATCTGCTTCTCAGGACGCAAGGTGAAATCGAAACCCCTGGGCCACCACCAACCTTCCATACACCGACCACTTAATCGAAAACTGATTACTTATTTCATTTGCTGTTTTCTTACTCAAAGAAGCTTTCTTTTTCTTGACCACAAGTTTATTATTATATTACCTGCTACAAATTTAACCCAGTCCACTTTAGGTACTATATGTATATAGGTAGGCCCTTGCCTTCCTAAATCAAACTCAGTGCAAACCCCTAGCATCTGGCGACTACCCGCAGCTAAGTAGATCGCCAGTCCATGTACTTACCAGAAGACCGTCCCAGTCATAACTGTTTTTTTCAAATCGCGCTCTCAACTCTATATGATATAACATTTGCTATAAGTGTGTACATTCACTTTTCAAAAAAAATCTTCATCTTCATCGTTACCTGACTATCGTCCACTGCTAGACGCAGGCCTACCCAACCCGCGTTATCATACGGTCTACTTCCCTTTCTTCGCACGCTTATCGTCTGTGCATGTAGCAGGACTTTTAACTTAAGGTTAGGTAAGTGCTATGTTAAAAATCTATAACAATAATCATTCGCTCATCAGATTAGTGGCTAATCAACTCGGTCGTATTTCTAATCAATCGTGGTAAGTATATTGTATCGATTGGGGAATTTTGTTATCTGATAACCTATGGTATCAAGGAAAGTGTGACAAACACGGCGGCAAAGCATTTAATTTTGTAAAATAAGGATATGTGTACATATTTATTATAATTTAAGTGGATTCCGATTTTAATTTTTTCTTTTTTATTCTTAACGGAGGCGGAACCTATTTCTGACTCTATTTTAGAATTCCGTAGCCAATAGAAATAACCAAACCCTTATAGATTCGTCATGTCCGTTTGTCCGTCCGTGTGATACAGTCTTATGCCATCAGCTTTCCACTGATTCTGATGATATTTTACAGGAACTTATTCTTTCAGATTTAGAGAAAATTTTATCAAAATAATATTTTCAACAAGTCCGCGAGAAACTATAAAGTAGCTAGTGATGTGCAACACTAGTTACTCGGTGAACTTTTTGAACAAGTGAACGAAAGGTGAAGTGTTATAATAAACCGTCAGGGAATTGTAAATAATCACTATGGATGTAATTTATCCTGCCGAAGCACCGAGAGAGCAATCGGTAAGTTCGATTAATCAATTTGTTATGGTTGAGGAGGCAGAAAGAAGAAGAGAGGAAGATTTTATAAAAAAGCGGTCAAGTGCGAGTCTGACTCGCACCACTAGGTACACAAATAAAATCGCATATTCTGTAGTGGGTAAAAAACCTGTCAAGTGCAATCCGGACCACCAGAGAATAGTAAATCCGCAACACTACAGAATAGTAAATCTTTGCAAAAAACTTAGTACGTACTAATATTATTTAAATAATGGTCACCATTCATTCCACTTTTGTAAATAAAAATTCTCCAGTTTGCCTATTTGTAAATCTGTAATAATCTTTAATTTATCATTTAGTGTTTAAAGATCGTAAGTTATAACTTACGGGACATATGTACAGCCACCAAAGTCCAGATACATACATACATATGTTGACATAACCGCGTTATATCAACTACCTTAATACCTACATCAATAATTTTAACTAACCATGAGAGCGAACCACTGATAAGGCGAAACCTACGAGCAGTTATTAAACGTGCATTTACAGTTTTTTTTTATTTTAATGTCAGTTTCAACCAGAGTGTTGATAAAACAACTGAAGATTTGCTTCTAAGGAAGATAAATTAATTTAAAATATATTTGCTAACAGTGGTTTAAGGATACTTTACGTTTAATAATAGATCACTAAACAGAAAGTGCATTTAAACGACGGACTTGATGTTAATACTGTTTTCTACTATT
Organism: Apoda limacodes; assembly: GCA_946406115.1. Classification (NCBI taxonomy): domain Eukaryota; kingdom Metazoa; phylum Arthropoda; class Insecta; order Lepidoptera; family Limacodidae; genus Apoda; species Apoda limacodes. Next base: position 50,895,662 of record OX291540.1, read on the forward strand.
CAACCTCCGCTGGTAGGTAAAGTCGTGCGTGAATAAGTTAAAATGACGTCGCGTTGCAATCGTGTACTTTTAAGGACAGCCACTTCTTCGAAATAAATCCTTTTACAACTCCATTAGGTTGGTAATAGTTTTAGGGTTCCGTGACCTAAGGCTGCCAACGGGACCCTATTATTAAGCCTACGCTGTCTGTCTGTCTGTTTGTCCGACCTTTAAAGAGCTATCATACCTTTTTGTATCGTACAGACAGAGAAGATGTATAGAATTTGTAATTGAAGAGCAGGCATGGGTCATTCGCATCATTTATGTTTTCAAGATATTCGCGAACTTTTTTTGATCCAGTTGCGATCCCCTTAAAGTACAGTGCGAATCGTCAGTGCTGTCTTACACGAGGTACCTAATATTTTCGAGGCTCGACGCAGTTATGAGTCGTTGCATTTGCGGCTAGCAAATCGACTCGCTTTTACTCTCGACTTCTGTGACTCAATCGATTTTATATTATGAATCATTCGTTTTTTTAGGAACCATAAGCTGCCTTATTTGAATCTGAGCCGCAGCTCAACAGCTGATATTTAATCCTATTTACATCTAAGTAACACATTTCTAGCTAACGGCCAACATTTTTAGCGCGTGGGAGTGCGCAAAAATGAGACATGGTGACCTGATAACACAAGAGTAGGCAATATATTTTTTGATATTTTATTTTTAAGGTCTTTCTTTTGAAACTAGTTAAGTTTTTGTAGTGGGTTATATTTAAATTACTTGAAATTTATGTTTAGAAGAGATTGTATCAAATAAATTCATTAATATTTAGACAACACAGCAAAGTAATGTGACCCAGGGTACCTTTATATAGTTGTTGTTGGGTAGGCATTAAATGAAGAGGAAACAAACAAGAAACACGATACAAGCAATGGAGAGGTCAGTATGCCTAACCTACACCAATGTGTATTAACATGCAAAATAATTATACATAGGTAAATAACCTACGGTGATCAACACTAGGGGCCCGGCTGTAAGCTAGTCTGCCACCATGGTATTTAAAAAAAATGAAAATACACTGAATGAGCTTACCTTATAATTTCTAAATAATTAAAGAAACATCCATTTATGTCTTAAAAAAAATTTTTTTTGACTTTTTCGATGAACGTCTTTCGTCAGGTACACTCTTTTGCCACTTCATACTAAAAACTTATACGGATTTTTTTTTATTCTGAAAAAGTGCCAAAGATTAGAACTTTGACCTTAGCCTAATCAAGTAACTGGACACATTACGATTCATTTATGTACTTCCATCCACAGATAATACATGAGCCGCTAGATTACCATCCGTCAGGGTGGCTAGAGACCATCATGGCCAAGGCGGGGAACTCCACGGAAGAATTCGTCAAGAACAACAAGTCCTCGTTAAAGACAATCATGGTTTTTGTTTTAAATGGTGTTGTTTTTGGATTCTTCTTCGCTGCTATGTACTTTTGGTTGAATCATAGTAAGTATTTGTACTGAATTTATTAATATCAATCAATTCATAGAAATCAAAGTTTATGACGGTGAATCAATATAATTTATTCAATTTAGGCTACAATAATTGAGCACTTATGAATGTGACTACGCTATCATATATGGATCGGCTTCAGGCTTGGATGGTTTACGACCACAACACTTAAAGGAACTAACTTCAACGTCAGCTGGTAACAATGGACCTAGACTTTTAGACTTGCTTACCAAGTATGCTTAGCAACTTCATGTTAAAGTTAACCCTAAAGTCTGCCCATGTTTGTATGGAGCATCACTACATGCATTATTTAAAAAAGATGGAGGGGTAAGGCCTATTGCTTTAAAAAATACACTACGATGTCTTGTTTCAAAACTTGCATGTCATTGACCATCTTCAACCACGCCAAGTTCATTTTGGTGTAACTTTGGGATGTGAGGCAACTATTCAAGCGGTACGGGCTTATACCACATCTCCATATAATGCAGACAGGGTAATTCTAAAGCTAGATATTAAAAGTGCTCTCAATGGTGTGAAAAGGAATTTCATTTTGAAAGAGGTTAAAGAAAAAAGTCCCTATATTGTATCCGTTTCTCCATCAGTGCTGTTCCTCCCCAAGGAATCTTTTTTATAGATCTAATGCCATATCATCACAAGTCGGTGCTCAGCAGGGTGACCCTCTAGGTCCCTTGCTGTTTTGTCTAGCGATACAAAACATAATTCTAAGACTTAACTCGCCTTTGAACATCTGGTACCTTGATGATGGAACATTAAGAGGGAGCCCGAATGACGTCCCTAATGACGTAAAGATGCTTTTACCAGCATTGTTAGCTATTGCTTTACAGATTAATAATAATAAATGTGAGTTATTCTGCTGTAACTCTGTGGCCACCACAAATATAACCGAAATTGGTACCCTCTTGCCTGATTTAAAAATAGTTGATAGATCTTTTTTTTTTTGCTACTTGGTGCCCCATATTTTTCGACGGAGTCCGTAACACCCTTTAGAATAAAATTTCAGCTCTAGTGAGGTCATTAAAACATCTACAAAACCTATCGTCACATGTATCTCCAATCCTACTACGTAATTGTTTATTTTTGATTAGAATATATTTAGATTTGTTTAAGTATATATGTGATTCTTGTTTAGTCATTAAATTGCTAACTTCGGATAAAAATAATTAAATTGAATGTACTTATTCGTAATTTCAATTAAACTTACTTTTATTTAACAATATCACGACACATCTCCGAAGGGTGGTCAGAGATCTTTCAATCCTAGACTGTTACGGAAAGAAGTTTATAATGCTCGTAATATCCTTATTGACATTATTCCGTTAGTCCTGACGCAATCCTAAGGGAATGACCTTTATTATCGACAACGGAAGCTTCTCACTGAAAATCCCTGTTGTTACCCATGTAGTTGTGATGTGTACGTTACGTAGATCACTATATGATCCATTACAACCACTGCCATGCTTTAAAAATTTGCATAAATGTCGAAACAAAAGTCATTGCCCGATTTTTTTAGCATTGAATAGGTACAAAAAATGATAATCACTCAGACACTTAAGACAGAAGCAAGTTTTATAACACATTTTTTTTCAATCCTCCAGATGCTATAGTTTGACCACAAAAATTGCTCAAAACAGCGTATTTATGCCATGTAGCCTATATTGGGCAGTGGTGGTCAGTCTTTTGCAGTGATGGTAACGACGCCTGGAAAAAGTTTCCCTTAGCAGCTCTAGCGGGGAACTAGAAAGTACGACTCCCAGAGCAGTATTTCGTTGAAGAGTTACATTTTATCTCTAGAAGTTACTTTCTTACTAAAGTCGAGGTAGCATTTATTTGTATTTTAAATCTGAAATATTCGGATCCTTAGTATTTTACCCGACTTCGGCGAAGCCAAAAGGGACAGGATATATGTTTTACCTGGTAGGTATATGTATGTATTTTCATCTGTTTCCTCATGTCTTCTGAATAACCTGTCATAATTTGACAAAATGAGGTATCAATAAAAAAAAATCTGCGAAATGTGCCGTTTTCTGTTATTGCGTTATGTTCAAAAATATACATATTACTAGCTGTTTTGTTTGCATTGACTCAATATACGAGTAAAGTAATTTTAAATTAAATAAAAATAGACACTTATGAATGTTATGTTCTCTTTTAATATGAAATGGTTGATTAACATTACTCCGGTCGGTTCGAAATTAGTATTCAACATTTTAAAACTTTATCAAACACTTTCTTTTTCTTCTTCAAGGTCAGGAGCCCCTGGAACTATGTTATGGATTCGGCAGCCTTATCGCTTTGCTCTCCATTATCTACTTCTTTGTCATCTACTTCCAGATTGTAAAGAGGTTCTTCGGGAATTGGTTTGAGAAAAACATATGGACAAAGGTTGAAACTTTCACTGGGAATTTGTGGAAGTTTAGGTAAATTTTCTCGACTATTACAATTTCTTTCGTGAGTTTTTCATATGCAGTTCAAAAGAATGGCGTTATGATATGATCAAAATGTTTTTTTTTTTTTAACTTGACTGTGTTGAACAAAGATGTAACTATTTGGGATACTTTAGAATTTTGATCAATTTACAAATAATTTAAAATTGTCGACGATACTAAATTCACAAGCGGTAATTGTAACTTAAGAGAGCGTGTTTTACCGCTTATACCTATAATGGACTATGTTCTGAGGATTTATCTGAAAGCCCACGGCCATCTCCTACCACCGCATTTCTCGCCATTAGAAAAAGAAATAATCCTTACTCAGAATCTAGCGAGTAAATGTCCTGAATGTTAGAAACGTCTAAAGGCTACGGGAGCGGCTGTTTGTCACCTTTTAGTGGTGGTAGTTTAAAATTTGGCACACGCGAAATAGTGAGTCGGAATAACACTGTAACAATTCCGTAAATGCGGGACTTATAAGAACCCTTTATAACGGACGTACCTATTTTTAGTAAACTTATAATACATTATGAGATGTATCTAAGTCGGTACGATGTATCTAAGTCTTGTCTTCTTTACTTAAGACATTTTACTTAATGAATCTCATAGTGTATGAGATTCCTATTCTAAGCTAATAAACATTTTTGTTGAACTATTAACGGATGATGATACATAAGGTACAAAATACATTAAGTAAAGAAGACAAGAAGGCAAGACTTAGATACACCGTATTTGATATAACGTGCCTGCCTATGCTAGAGTGTATACCCAATAGTTAGCAAGTTGAAGTCGCAATCGGCAGGTCACATCGCTGGTTGAACCGATAGCCGATGGCACAGTACAAGTATGCACTTCATCTGGTGGAGCAGAAAGGTTCTCGAGTGGCGACGACGGACTGAAGACGCAGTGTGGGACGGCCTGCTTCCAGTGGTCAGGGTTGTAGGCAACCGCTGGATTCAGGTGGCACAACGGAAGGCCTAAGTTTATCAGTGTATGTCTGTAGGCCGAAATGATGATGACGAACATGGAAGTTTAATGACTCAATGGATTTTAGGTCACCCTGATAAGGTCTGACCAAGATGTTTTTTTCTTACAGTTTGTTCCGATTGTGTTTCGTAAGTGCGGTGCTGGCTGCTATAGGTGTGTTTCTGTACTTGGACACTAGAGATACCCCTGTGAGGCTGATATCATTGATCGGCCTGGCTATTCTAATTCTACTAGGTAACATTTTAATTTAATTTTAACGAGATTTATTTTCCATCTCAAATAGCACGGTGAGTAGCATTTTGTTATTTTGGTTTTGAAAGTAGAATATATTGTATATTAATGTTATATAAATCGTATATGATATTACATTATTATATTTGTCGCAGCCGTCTGGTTGAACCGGACTACTGCTACTAGAGGGAATTAGCCAGTTAATTAGACGCCTAGGCATTTCGTCAAGTATGGACAAGAAAGGAATAGAAAACGCACTGTATAAGTTATGTATGTTGGATTAGGTTCAGTTTCTCTTGTGGCGACGCAGATGCGGAGCGAGCAAAGCAAGCGGAGCGTTCTAGTCAAGTTTCATATAATGATCTGTTCAGTTACATGATAATTTCTATTTCATACTAAACGATCTGCCTATATACTACGTATATGATATTGCATATATATATATACTAAGAACCGTACTGTCAAGGAGAAAGAGAAATGGATTAGCGACTTACCAATAACTCACAAAACACAGAACGAGAGAAAAAAAATATACAAAATTACCGAGGACGGTTTTCTTTTATAGCATAGAAGTAGATATGCAGCAATTTGTAATTTAATAATAGAATCCGTGAAAACAATTATCAACAGAATTTTTTCACGACTACGTCAAGTATCTACGTAAAGTGAACTATTTTGACTTAGCGATGTCAAACATCTAGAGATTCTTTGATCTCTAAATTTAAATTACCAGAGTGGTAATGGACCTAAGAGCGAATGCCCAGAAACTTCTATCGTTTCCTACATCATCCGGTCCTTTACCGGAGACGGACCACCGGAAACGGTCGTTCCGTTATAAAGTTTAGTAGTGACTGCCGGGTTACTGTGACAAGCGGCAGTACTTTAATTTAAATAAAATAATTAAAGCAGACAATTTAATCTCAAGAAAGTACCTATATCACGCGTAGGTAGGACCTTCTGTACTTATCTATTCATTTTGGGTACACCGAAACATACCTAAAGACCATACAAACATACATACCTAAAGACGTGTAAATATACGTAACTACTTGTATTTTTAGAAGCTTTTTATTAAACCTCCTCATCCAGGTTTCGTGTTCTCTTCCCACCCTGGGCGCGTGAACTGGCGCACGGTCTCTATGGGTCTGTTGCTACAATTCATCTTCGGACTAGTCTTCATAAGATGGGACACCGGAAGGATAGCTCTGCAGTGCTTCTCCGATAAGGTAAATAATCATCAGGAAGTGGAAATCTCTCTATAAAACGCACTTTTGCACCACTTTATATCCTCTTATTCTCTTAGTTCCAATTCCAATTACTAGTTTTAACATATACCGTTTTCGCTAAAATACAAGTTTGTATTAATTCGTGAGGAGTAGTAGTAGTAGTAGGAGTAGTACAATGTAGAGGGTTCGCAACGCTCACCTTTTTTTTTATATACCACTAAGGTGGCAAACAAGCATACGGTTTGCCTGATGGTAAGCGGTAACCGTAGTCTATGGACGCTTGAAGCACCAGGGGCATCATTCGCGCGTTGCCGACCCTTCAGAAATCCAATAACTTTTTTCTTGAAGAACGCGATCATTTCGGTTCTAAAGTGTGAGAATAAATTCCCTGTCGATGGCGAGCGGTGTGATGATTGATGATTTCGAACCAATTCCTCAGAACACATCCCATTGTACAAGCGATACCTATGTAATGTAAGCACCTTACTACAGTAAAACCACCCTTTATATTATTTTAGGTAGCAACATTTTTGCTGTACGGAGTGGACGGAGCTGAGTTCGTGTTTGGGGAACTGCTGGTCACCACAGAACAGGTTTTTGCTTTTAGGGTGAGTTTAATTTGATTTTGAGAATGAGAATTAAGATAATATTCGATGTTTCCGATGATACGCTTGACCTTTCTTTATCTCAATAATCAGCGTCACTGAGACGTGTAACCTAACAAACGAGCTTAGGGATTAAGCTTTGCAATACCCGTTCAAAGTCAAAGTCATTTTTTTTTTATTTAAATTAGGTTTATACAAACACTTTTCAATTGTCAAAGTTATGAAATACTTTTTTTTTAAGTTATAAAATGACGAATTCTGATACAAACGTTTATCCTCTATTTTACCTCCTTAAGGGATGAATTTCCCAAGATCCTTCCTTAGTGCTCGCCTGCGTTATAACAGAAACCTCTGTGTAAAATTTTAATTCTCTAAACCCAACGTTGCACACCTAGTATGTAAACTACTGTGTTAACAGGCATAGGTGAAGTGGTAGATGTCACTTATTAGTATCTCGCTTAAAGTTGCTGATTCAACAAGTAGAATAGAAAAGAATTCTGCATTGTATTCTTCCAGAACCTACCGGTAATCTTCTTCTTCAGCATGCTGGTGGAGATTCTCTTTTACTACGGAGCCCTACAGTGGTTCTGTCTCAAGTTAGGGCAGCTGTTGAAGGCAGCAACGGCCACCACAGTCTGTGAGAGCGTCATAGCGGTTGGGAACGTGTTTCTTGGCAATGTAAGTGTGCTCACACATCACCGTCATCAACATCATTATCATCAATTTAGCTTATCTTAGTCCATGCTAAAACCTTAACCTCGTCCATGGTCACGCCATTTCTTTCGGTGCTGCCTTTGAATCCAGCCACCACCGGTCCCCCTTTTAAACTCGTCGGTCCATTGGGCTGGAGGGCGTCATAACTGGCATCACACGCTTTGCCTTGAGGTACGGTTTCCACTTTTGGACACGTTTGCACAATCGACCATTAAACAATTAATATTTTGTTTCATATAGGTACTTGAAAGCCGTTTTAGTTTTACTTTGTTTAAAATAGCTTCCTACTGGCTTACGGCCCACTTGATGTTAAGCTGTTCCCGAAGCTTATAGATGCGAACGCTTGGGTTGTAGGATGAGCTCCCTGCCAAGGTTTTTCTCTAAGGACTACAGAATGGGGTTCTTCAAGAAAGAAGTTATTGGATTTCTGAAGGGTCAGCAACGCGCGAGTGATGCCCCTGGTGATACAAGCGTCCATAAGCTACAGTTACCGCTTACCATCAGGCGGACCATTGCTTGTTTGCCACCTTAGTGGTATAATTTTATTTTTAAAAATATGCTTGCAACACCAAAGGCATTACTCACGCTTAGCCGACCCTTTATAAATTTTAGCACTCCCTTCTTGAAGAGCCCTATACCTTATTTTTAATACGTCACTTCAGTTAGGCTCTCTGTTCTCTACAGACGGAGTCGGTTCTGCTCATCAAGCCATACATCTACCTTCTGACTCCTTCGGAGATCCACGTGGTCATGGCCTCTGGGCTTGCCACTGTCTCTGGTAAGTATAAACTTTTCCTATTGGAATCCTCAGTTTCTGTGTTTTGCTGCATCAGTTCTTTTAAACCTTACCCATATATGTAGCCAGATTTTGAGGTAAGTAAAAGCATATACCTTGTAGAAAAAGTTTTTTTTTCATTTTAATTTTTTTCATACCAATAAGGTGGAAAAAGTTCTTACGGCCCGCCTGATGGAAGGCAGTCATCGTCGACTGTGCACGTTTTTAACTCCAGATTTATCCACCAATGAACAACAGACGGCGCCAGCGTTTTCTAATATAAAAGACTAACTTTTTAAATTAATGAAAGCGAGGTCATTTACTATCTGTTTATCTCCATTCTTTTGCTAAGTTTAAACTCATTAAGGAACTGCAATCCAGCTGATAAACTATGTAATTATTTGATAACAACCGTGTTTCATTAAAATCTACTTAGTAAAAATTACCTTGGCAGTTTTTCGGTACAGTCGTATTGTACACAATAGTCGGGACTATGATTCAAATCTTTAGATCTATACGTTTTGGTTTTGAAACAAAAGCGATTGTATAAAAGTTCTTTAAAGTACGCGCTTAAATGTCATGGTAGTAGCTTAGAGCGACAACCAAAGCCAAGGCTCCCCTTCTCTCTACCCTTCTCTCCCTTCTTCAGAGTCTCGCCCCAAAAGACTATTGGAGCAGTAATAGCTGCATCAGCTAACTGCATAGTCCGTTCAGAAAAAAAAACAAAAATCATGAGAGTATTTATTGCAAAAAATAAGAACTCAGCCACAAAATAAACAATAGCATTACTAACTCAGGAATGTTTATGGTTTACAGAAACATCCCTCTCCGTAAATGAAATGTTTAATTGACATAGCCTACAGTGTAAAGTGTTGTTGTTGAAATAATCATTTAAATAAACAGCTCCATTTTGAAGAAGTAGAAAAATGTATGTAATTGACAAAACTCATTGTTAACTTTGATATTTTAGAAAACTAGATCAAAAACTCATGAATTCTTCATCTTATCAGCCGTTACTTTTCATCTTATCAGGCGGCTTTAGTTAGACGCTAGCGGTTGCATAATTTGATTGGACGCGAGCAGTTGCAGCCCTTGGTTGGACGCTAGCAACACCAGGTTTCCCATCTAGGTACAATCCTTGTGACGTACATCAGCTTTGGGGCAGAGCCCGCCCACCTGGTGACAGCCAGTGTTATGTCGGCGCCAGCGATACTGTGCTTCGGCAAGCTACTCATGCCGGAAACCAAGAGGTCACTCACCACCGTCGACAATATTGAAATGATCATAAGGTAAGACAGTCAAATATAAAAAGATATTAAATAATATAGATATTAAACAGCTGTCTGGCTAAAGTTGTCCGCTAATTTTACCATGAACAATTTACTCCTAAAAAGCAAGGACCAAATGTATACAATTTTTAACACCAAATTTCAGTGAAGTCAGAAGTGCCTTCTTATAAACGGGGAAAAATTAGATCTTATAGATAATACAGTATTCTTAGGTTTTACCCTAGACACTCACATATAGCTAGATTGGCAAATAGGCTTAATTCTGCAGCATTCGCGGTTATAAAGATTCGTCAACTTACGGAAGAAGCTACTTTCATAGTGTGATGTCCTACCGTATTTTACTATGGGGGCACGAAGAAGAGGGCTGTTCGAGCTATTGTCAATCTGTCCCATAGATAGTCTATAAGAGATAACTTTAAGGAAATCAAGATAAGGAGAATCATCAATACCGAGAAGTGCAAAGCAACTGAGCTAGCAGGCATCGAACATAGTCAGTGCAAGAGAGGTTCTGACTGAATTAAAACCTAACTGTCTTCGTATATATTAGATAATTTAATCTATGTTCATAGAAATATTGATTGTTTTAAAATGAATAGCGATATTCATAATGCTCTGATCCACACAAGGCTTAAGAAAATAGATAAATCATTTAAAGGACAATGTGTCCGTTTTTACAATAAAATTCCTGCAGAAGTATGTAAATAAAATTTTAAGAAGTTCAAAAATTTAGTAAAACTTCAAAAAAGCTCAATATAAAATTAAAGACCTAACATAAAAATGCCCGGAATTAAATAATTTGTTGATATCATAATCTACTTGACCATTTCTTCTTGCCAGAACGTCATTTTGAATTAGAAATGATAGTGCAGGGCAACAAACTTTTTATTCATCTTTCTTTAGAGTGTCGTACCCAAATAGCAAAAACGGAATGGATATAGTTTCGTCATGTCGATCTAGCCCTCCGTATATCACAGACTTATAATGTCGCCGTTTTTACATAGACAGAAACAGAAACAGAAAGGTGTCTTATGTGAACCGCCACACTATATTATAATGAAATGTACGTATGTCGTTAAAAACCACAATAATAGAGCTCCTTAATTACTTTAGACGATAATTGTTTTAAACAAAATCGGTTCACTAGCTTTTTTCAGGTGGATATTATTCTAAGAAACCCTAAATTCATCATAATTAATATGCATAATAATAATATAATATAATAATCCTTTTGTTTGGAAATTAAGAATAACTTACGAATGAATTTTACTGTAGAAATTTACTGTAGAAAATCATCCCCTAAGGGGTAAAATGGTAAAATTAGGTATGGGAAGTCCGTTTCTGTAAATCAAATATTTTGCCCTAAGACATGTTTGTGAAGACCCATCTCATCAGTGTTTCTGTGTAGAAATTTAAAAGCATTGGTCGAACGAAGTCGCGTAAAAAGCTAGTGTAAAATAGGTTAAACATACTAAACATTAATAAAGGTAAATTTTAGCAAAGACCAGTCTGCTCTATCAGCTGCAACCCGAGGAGCTACCAATGGCATATCCCTGATACTGAACATCATCGCCAACATCGTAGCCTTCGTCGCTTTTGTCTCCTTCATCAACGGAGTGCTGAGCTACTGCGGAGGACTCTTTGACTACCCTGAACTTAACCTGGAGTTCATATTAGGAAAGATCTTTGTACCCCTCTGCTGGGCCATGGGTAAGTACTCTGGTCGAACATGCGTCAACGTTGAAGGGTAGGGACTTTTAGGACTCCTTAGTAACTTCTGTCCATCTTTGTATATTTATCTATATCTTAAAAAATCTTTATTTCACACCTTTATTATTCTCACATATTTTCATAGATTCTGATTAAATTTTCATGTCTTAGGAGAATCAAACTCAGGCCTTTTGCTGTATTTAAGAAATTAGGTATTTTTTACAACTAAATTAGCCAGGCGATGTATGTTCTTGCGCTAATGAAATGTGTGTAGTAGAGCTCGCTGGTCAAAGAATGCGATCGCATGCAGCATTAGATATACTTAGGTACAGAACAGCTCACTCAAAGTGGACCCGCTAAACCCTTCTCCCGCACGCGTATATACATCATCCTTGAGCTTAGGTGTACGGGACGTATGCGTGGGATAAGGGTTTAACGCACTTATTGTAAAGTGAGCTGAGTGTTCTATATCTATCTATTCAGTGGGATGCGGTGAAGTATTTATTGTAGGGAATGAACTGCCATTCTGTATGTATTTCTATTATAGGTATATATATTCAGAGAAAAGACTCATATTTTACTTCAGGTGTCCCTTGGGAGGAATGCGAGCTGGTAGGAACACTAATCGGCTTGAAGACCATCATCAATGAGTTCGTTGCATATCAAAGAATGGGAGAGATGAAGGAACAAGGATTGCTTTCTGTATGTTAACTAATTACCTATTTATATACATATAAAAGTATTATTCCCTTTGACACACTTGTGGCACAAGTGACAGAGAGTTGCCTGTTGTGCAGAGAGCGAGGGTTCGATCCCTTGTCTTAGGTCTAGGGTCTAGGTGTTTTATATGTATAAATATTTATTTAAAGAATAAAAAAAATTAAGTGGGGCTGTGTGATATGTGTAGGAATGTTTATTACTATTTTATTCATTGCTTTTGCTTACCTACTGATTGCTAACTGACATCAGAATTCTTATAGCAGTTGTGATCCCCTATTTCTCCCTCAGTCAGCCAGTTAGACTTGGAATCATCAGTAAAAATAAAAAAATCATCAGATCTACATACGTTATGAGATATTAACAATAAACCTGTAAATCATCTTCCAAATAATAAATGTTACCTTTTTCCAGCCTCGTGCAGAATTAATTGCGACATATGCTCTCTGTGGGTTCACAAACCCAGGGTCTGCCGGCACCATGATAGGAGCCATCGCTGCTATGGCGCCTAGCCAGCGAGAAACGCTCTCAGCTGTGAGTATAGTTCATAGTCCAAGTTGATTTTAAGTCATACAGTTACTAATGACTCTCTCGATGTTCAGTTGGTAGAAAGTTGTTCAAAGGGCGCAGTTTAGATAGGACAAACTTCTATGTGGTGAAGTCTTGAGTATTTTTTATGTAATTATTTACTAAAATATATATTCTTACTTTCTTATTTGTGTACGTTTATTAATATTTTATATCTATGACTCTAACTTTGTCTTTATAAGTTTCAAAATCTCTACTTATAATATCCTCGAGTGCGTTCGGTTGTAACTGAAGAACGATAAAATTTAATAACATTTCAAAATGTCTAGGTAGCGGTGCGGGCCTTCTTCGCCGCTTGTGGGGTTTGCTTCATGACCGCCTGTATAGCTGGTAAGGATACTGTCAGGTCAGATCAAACATTCATACGTTCGCCCATTGAGGTAAAGGCATCATGTGAGTCAAGAAATAACCTTGTAAACCAACTGCAAGCACATTTTTTGACCAGGACTAGGCACTTAGTACTATTTTGTGCCAGCAGTAACCTAATGCGTTTGTGCCAGCAATAACCTAACAAATCCTAGCCTAGTGTTTAAGAATATTTAGGCCAAATACCGTAAAATTCCTGTCCCTGTCAAACTGATTTCTATGCATCTACAAAAGTACTGAGAGGAGATCGGGCTTAGAGCAGCCATGGTATTCCGCTTAGGCCTACAAGGCCCAGCTAGCCTAAGGGACCGAACCCACCCAGATAATACCTATCTACCTTATCTTTATTATAGTACTATACCTTAAAAGACAACGGAATCCCTATAGGATTAACTCTTTAAGACTCGTTTTAATTTAATTTTAGCCCTATAGGACTACTTTGTTGTCCGTCTGTCTGTCTATCGGTCTATCAAGATCATTTTTCTCAGGCTTGCGTAAAGTGATTAAGTATAAATGAATATAATATACTACCAAATCCCTTAAAGCTGTATAAAAATCTAGCTTCTAAATCAGTAGTTCCAAAAGTGGTCCCTCAGGGGAGACACGTTGGCGTAAAAAAAAACGAGGGTTCACAATTCGCCTTTTTGATTGGCCGACTTTACTTTTTTGACATCCACTCACAGCATAATCAATAAATTAATTAACTAATCAATTTTCACTTTTTTTTCGAAAACTATTAACTCGTGGTTGGAGCTAAGCCGCAACGCTAATTTCCATACTAGATCTAATCTTCATATTTTTTGTCGAGTTTTGGTAATATGGTAGAAATGTAGCTGCATCTTAATTTCGAAAGTGGTCTTTGAGAAAAAAAGTCTGGGAACCTTTGTCCTAAATCAACGCGATTAAAAAACACTGCAATTTATGTCGCATATAACACACTTGTAAATAAATCAAAACCTATAGAGTACTTTCCGTTGACCAGGCATCATAAAATTTGGCTAGAAGCAAGGTCTCACAGCACATATATAGGAAAATAGATATTAGTAGTTAGATCACAGAGAAAAATATATTTGTCTGGCTGTCTCATTAGACCACTTTTATCAGCAACACGGTAGAGATAAACATCAAATATAAAAAAGACAAGCGTCCAAGGTGAGGTAACAAGTTAAATTTAACATCAAATAGACCTAAGTACTGTCCCTTAAAGCTGTAAAAAGCTTTGGATTTATTTATTGAAGCTTTTTTCAAGCTTAATTATTGACCTAGTTAAAAATTCAATAATCAATTACCTAAACTTTTATTTATTAATCACCTAATTAAATCTTTAATCATTAATCTGTATATTAAGCTTTGGTCAATTACTTATTCTAAGCTTTTAATTTAGCTTTAATCAGCCTAATTTATTTAATTGATAAAGTTTTAATTAATTTAATATAAATATAAAATTTTTATTTATTTATTTTTTTATTAATTATCTTTTTTTAATTTTTTTACTATTATTTTAAGTTGTGCTATTTATCTGAGTTAACTACGAACATCTTTTAAAGTTTTTGTATACTAACATTATTATAAACTGAGTTGTCTGAAATAAATTGAATTGAATTGAATTAATTAAAAATAATTAATAGATAAATAATAAGGATGACGCTTGAATTCAGTGTCGTTAAGCTTAAATTAAAACTCAATTAAGCCACGTAATTAAAACTCAATGAAGTGTGATTAATTATAGCTTTAAATAAATCATTAATCATTTATTAAATTAAAACGCTCGATTTTACTACTCATCAAATAGGCGTACGTCGTATTCGTATATTAGAGGTAGGTTTTGTTATGCTAATATACTTTTTATTTGCATATTCGCCTCATTAACTATTCGAAATACTATTATAATGGTAATGGCAAAGAATATTTATAAATCGGCCAAGTGCGAGTCGGACTCGCACACGAAGGGTTTCGTACCATTAGCTAAAAATACGCCAAAAAAAATCACGTTTGTCGTATGGGAGCCCCCCTTTAATATTTGTGAATGAGAATTAAGAAGGTGAATTTTTTTTTATAATTTTTTAATAAAAAGTTATAGCATAGGCAGACATTTTTATAGGCAGACAAGGCGATAGTGATATGTATAATTATTTATCTAATTCAGTCGCATTCGATGCTGTTGTAGAACATGTCTCTCTAGCTCAGACAATTACACTAAGTAGAAACAGCTTCGATAACTTATAAATGTAAAGTCTAAAATAAAGTAGGTAGCGGTCAAAATCTATGTTTCATTACACTTACTCGTAAACAGTGTCATTACATGTAGGCAAAGCGGGTACTAAGACCTTAATTACTTCCACCGGCTGTACATTTTACTTTTCTCTAAGCAATGCGCGCATTCATAGAACCCATGGGCGGCAAAGCTGTCGTTCAAAATATGTTTAAGTATGTTTTAACTTCAACCAAAACTTTTTAATTTATAAATTCTCTAGATACACTATTACTATTCCTGCCATTTCGATTGTGTTTTGGTGAGTTTTTTTTTTATTTTTATTATTTATTAACTCGCAAATGGGATGAAAAACATTGTGTGTATCACGGGCGGTACGGAAATTACAAGCTCGTGTCATTCAAGACTCGATCCTATTTTGAGAAAAAAAACATGGATTTCTACTGAAGTGCACGGTAGACCTAACAAATCTGATGACTTATCTTTTTTGATCTTCTTTTAGTGCTCTGCAGCTAAACAGAGCTTAATATAGGTAATCAATAGCTTCATTATATTATCATTGCATCCATATTTTTGTAGGGTTCTGAAGTTCAAGGGCAAAAACGAACGCTGTCAGTTCCACCCCTTCTCCGTAGCGTAGCGTAAAAATCCTAGGTCTGTGTTTCTCCCATTTGTCAATTTTAAGGTAAAAAAAGGCAGGTATTATTATATAGGTAGCTATTTGTTTTAAGGATTCCGTAGATATGTGATAAAGACAGAACTCTTGTATTTTTACAAAAAAAATATCAAATAAACTATTTTATAAAACATTAATTCGACTTAAAATCCACTAAAAAGTACAAAATAAGCCCCTGAAGCAGACTTATTGACAGAACATTCAGTTACCTAAAGCAGACATACTTAATAAACTTTTTTACCTATCTTTACTAAACATTTTTGTCAATCGACTTCAAGGCGTACAAAACACGTACGTACCTACCTAGCTGAATGTTCTATCAATAAGTCTGCTTTAGGGGTCTTTTTTACGTTTTAGTAGATTCAAAGTCGAATTAATATTTGTTGCTGTTAATTAATAATATATAATTAAAAATTTATTATTTATAGATATATATTAATAGATAATAAAAAAAATTAGTTTATTTAAACACATATTGTATTGTAGTCAACAAGGAACCCTTATAGTTTCGCCATGTCCGTCCGTCCGTCTGTCTGTCCGCGGCTTAATTCAAAAACTACTAATACGAGAGAGCTGCAATTTGGCAAGGATATACTTATTGATCAAGCCAACAAAGTGGTAGAAAAAAATCTTTGAAAAAAAAATTTTTAGGGTTCCTCCCCTACATGTGAAGTGGGGACGTATTTTTTTTCTCGTCTACCCCATCGTGTGGGGTATCGTTGGATAAGAATTCTAAAAACATTGGCGGTATGCAAAGATCATTTCTGATTTTGTTAGAGTCAAGTGACACCCCCAGCGCAACATCGAATCGAGCGTGTGACAGGCAGTTGCGCTCATATTTAATGGTACGGAACCCTTCGGGCGCGAGTCCGACTCGCAGTGGCCGATTTTTATAATACTTCATGTACAAACTCTCCCTCTGTCAAATTTTTAAAATTAAATCTGATTTATAATTACAACTGAATTAATGTGTTTATATTTAATATTATATATTTTTTTAACTTACGGAGAAAAATGATAAATTTGTAATATTTAAACAATTATTTATTTTATTGACAACTAAATATTTAACAAATTGTTTCTACGGTGATAATAAACAAACACAAAAACAAAAAAGTACACATGAATCTAAATATTAAGATCTATATGCTACGACACCCCACACAATGGGGTGCACAATTAACATTTTTCAACCCTCAGTTTAACGTTAGGTAAGTATGGAAAAGTTATTTTTGTTTGTTAACAACGTGTTTGATAGAGGACAACATGTAAGACACCTTCCTGTAAAAAATAAACAGAATAAATCCAAAGACGGCAGAAATTTAAGGCTATGACATACGAACGGAACGACCGACATGACGAAAATACAAGTGATACCTATACCAAAAACAACATGTTTATCTTCCTTTTTCTTCAGTTGCGTAATTAAGTCATCGAAAATAATATTTGAACTTATCTAGACACGACGCACTTATGTTATAATACTGTTTAATCTATTTTTTAAATCCAACATATTGGGAGACGATCGAACACGGTGCCACAGTGTTGTTAAAATACAATAATTACTCATAGTTCAGGATTTATATGCTTAACAGATAAACATGCTCACACAACAGAAATACAAACAAAGATTGCTAAAATCATAACCGTTTTCAGTCAGGTAATTACACTTTGTTTTAACATTTCTTTATAATTGTCCATTTCAGGCCTGCTGATGCCAGAAGGTTCGTTTGGATAGCGGATAGCAATAGAATAATGTTCTATATGATTTATTTTGTAAAAATTGAAAATAAATGTATTTTATTACTTAATAAAAGTGTTTTAGTCGTCTGTTAATTTACTGATATCCGTAGACTGCGCAATAGCCTAACAAAATTTACCACTCTTTAGAAAGAGATAAAGCTAATTCGCTGCAACTACTTGTCTCTTTTCTGTAAAATTCAAAACAAAACGTTAGAAAGGGATAACTACTCGCCGCAGATTAGCATCGTCGCTTTGACACTTTTCAAATAGCTGACTAGGACCGCTGTCAGACTGGACTTCTTTCTATGAAGATATCACAGTAAACAAAATTAAAATTATTAAAAAATTACATCGCCTACAAAAACTCACTAAAAAGTAAAAAATAAACATTGTATTAATGTTTTTTCTCCTTGATGTCGAATGCCAAAAATTTGCAGCAACAACAGATACGAGACATTGTTATTCGGCATTCGACTTTAACGAAAAGAAAACACCAGCTCAATGTTACATGTGTGCTCTGTCTATTTTTCACTTTACTTTTGGGGTTTGAAGGCAGTGTTTAAATTAGTATCATAGACATAGGATCACCCTTATTAATTGAAAAGTGTATTGAGAAATTCAAGTTTTAAAGTAATTCCCCTGGGTGGCGTTGGAAACGTCTATAGGCTACGATAACCCCTTAAAATCAGACGGGTAGTCTGCTTGTTTCCCAACTTACGGGTATAAAATCGGCTTACAATCAGCATAAATATCGGGTTACGTCGGTTAAAAAAAGTATTTATGATATATAAATGCCAAAGTGAGTTTTCTTGTTTGTCCCTCGGTCACGTGTTACAGAGTGTCCAATTGAATTGAAGTTTGGCACAGGGATAGTTGAAGAGACAAGGAAGGACATACGCCCAAAAGTTCCATCACTCCCGCAGAAATAACTATGACGGAAACCAAGTGGATGAATTATAGCTACAGCTATACAGCTTGCTAAGTTTGCTGTAGGAATCCTGCAGGGGGGTGGGGGATATGCAGGAAAAAGCTAGTTTATAATAAATAAGTACCACGTGGCTTCTGTCATATTCATAGCAGTTATTAAGCCACGGATAATAGGCGACATCAAAAGTGTGACAGTCGAGAGACAACGACTAGCCTGACATTGTCTGCCAATTCGCACTGGGGCAGCGCGGTGGGTGAACTATGACCATAGCCTCCTCTTTTAAAAGAGAAACTTGTGTGCCACTGTTATAGTGGAGAGATATGACGGGTGATGCAACAAGTATACTAAAATGTATACACAGTGTTAAACAAATTTTGATAGTATGGCCGTTCTGGCTATGCGTTACGTATACGTTTTTCAAATGGTTAAGAAAAGTACAGCATTTTTGGAAATTTCGTTCCCAAAGGTTGCCAACGGAGCCCTATCACTGAGTAAGCGCTGTATGTTTGTCTGCCTACTAAACATGGCAAAAAAATTCACAGAATATGTGCTAGTAGTATGTCCAATTTCTGAACAAAAAATTAAAAGAAAAAACATCCCATCGATCATACATATATATATAAAAAACATGTTTTTTTTTGGATTTGTTCTATCGTTAAAATGTTATAATAAAATATCAACATCAAATTGAAAGTGGTTATGTAAGCTCTATAGTAAAATAACAAAACAACAAATAACAAAAACCGGTCAAGTGCGAGTGAAGTTCGTCTTCGTGCATTCTGTAGGGTTACGGAACCCTCGGTGCGCGAGTCCAACTCGCACTTGATTCGCTGAAATGTCCCGAGTTCACATATACTTTTAAAATAATAGAAAATACTCACGTGCTTGCATATTTCCATGCCAACAAAATATGAACGGTTTAAAAAGTAGACCAACGGAAGGAAAAATTCTTATTTTAAAATCTACATTTAAGAAGCATGAAAAATTGACAAAAAATTGCCATATTTTTTTCTGACCTAATTTTACTTTTTGAAAAACCAAAAACGTATCATTAAATAAATTTTGTGGTGTTATTATGATTTACAAAATCTCAAAAAGTCATGCTTATTTTGATTAGTTATGATATCGAATAAAATCTGTGAAATATATGCAAGTGTTCTATTTTATGTTTTATGTAAAATTTTGCGTTACGTCATAGAAAGTTATCGTCTTTCCATGACTACTAAGAAGCTTAGAACCACACTTACCAGCATTCCAGAAAATAATGAGATCGAAGAAGAAGTTCTACCTCCGAAATGGGTTTCAAAAAGAAAACACGAGGCTCTCAAAGCAAAGTACAAATGTCTAAAAAAACTTTTCCAAATTTACGATGCCAGCGTTATCAGCATGTTGCCAGAACCATATATCGGTCATGGAGATGCATATTTTGGTCAAGAAGAAGAAAGTATATGCAGATCTTCGCGAAGAAGAAAGCGGTCTCATAGAACTAAAACTGATGCTTGCGCAGGGACTACTGGAAGTAGCGGTGAATATTCTGAACAGTCTGACAATGAAAAAGGCGCGGTAACAGTTATTAGAGATTTTAAAAAAATGCATTCTTCTTACACTACGATGGACCCTAGTGAATTAGAAATTGGCTTAAAAAACGACAAAAACGTATCTACTGATGATTTCACATCTAAAGTATTTGAGGAAAGAGATGAATTTGGTCAAAATAATGAGTTAGCGCAAAGTGTAAATTTCAATCATAATTTGGATGCCATCAACGCCAAACACCTCAAGCAACCATCAGTGCCATGTTTAGTTTTGAACGAAAAACGTAAAATAACTCGTTTTCAAAGTTTGCTCCATAAAATTTTGGGCTTTAGGACTGAACGACCTAATTTAGGCTCCCCGAACACACTCGTTGGTATTTCCAATGAATCGGTCCCCATATATCCCGAAACCAAAGAAGTTAATCATATGGAGAAGAGAAGAAAAGGTCTGAGGCTGAGAAGAGTGAGAAGAGGGAAAAAGATGGGCCTAGAACATTCTGTAAAGAATTTAAATAGTCCATTGTTTTTGTCATGTAAGCAGTCTGTGCAGAAGAGTTGTTTATTGGATACGACACCGAGGCAGTGCCCTATCAGGGGCTGTCGGATGATGTTATATGGTAAGATATTTAATTTTAATATTTTACTAGTTCATCCAGGCACACAAAGAGTGACCTAATTCACTATTATTGGTGATCTGCTAATGGTATTACGTGCTTCAGTCAATAGCATTAGCACTTACTAAGTAAGTTAACGTTAATGTATAGAAGTCTTACACCCGTCAGTGCGTAGATATCTACAGAAATGTACCGAACCGTACATGTTTAATGTACCGGCCTGCCAAATTGACCATTGTCATTCAGCTTGAGGCGGCTCCGAACCGGCCTGAGTTTAACAGCGGACGTCTTTAGCTTCAGCTTCCTAGCCTTCTCATTACATATTCTTACCTAAGCTAAATTAAGGATGTTTACAGGTATCATCAACTACAATGACCATTTGAATTTATGCCACTTCCCTGAACGAAAACACACATGCCACTACTGCCACGAGGGCTTTGACAATGAATTCGATAAAATTTCACATGAAAACGAGCACATTGGCATCAACAGAGTTAGTAATACATCTAGCTCACAAAGCTCTCAACCTTCAACTAGTAGACAATCGGAGAAGAAAGCCAGTGTCACCCAAACGGAACCTGAGCTGAGAAAATGCAATGTGCCGGAAGAAAAATTAAAGAAAATAGTATCATTTTTTGATAAAATTGTTGATTCTGATCAGATCCTGACCAATTTAAAAGGCAGTCGATACTCCGAGAGCAATCTTCATAGCAGTGGTAAATCTGGGAACGAGAGGTCAGACAGTAGCAACAGCGATAATGAACAATCTGATAAAAGGGCAGTGAGTTGCAGTAACCTGGACAGGAGGAAGAGTGAGGAGAAGAGTATTGATGAGGATTTAGACCGTAGCCTTCACTATGGATTGATCTCCCCAATCAAGTGTTCTTACTGTAAAGAGAGCTTTAGATCGAGGTAACCTAACCCTTATCTATCTGCATAAAGTTTATTATGTTAATCGTATCTCGAGTCCGACGAAATGTCTGTTCTTACTTAAAATCGCAG
Organism: Apoda limacodes; assembly: GCA_946406115.1. Classification (NCBI taxonomy): domain Eukaryota; kingdom Metazoa; phylum Arthropoda; class Insecta; order Lepidoptera; family Limacodidae; genus Apoda; species Apoda limacodes. Next base: position 50,917,519 of record OX291540.1, read on the forward strand.
GCAAGGCTTAATTCGACCTTTAGTTTGAAAAAGGGGTCCATCATACTTTTAACTAACAAAATTTAGCTATAATACAAACAATATCAAAAAATATTCACATTTTTATCTACTTCTTAAAGAACTTGTAATTAACTTGTAAATATTATAGTTTCGTCATGTCCGTCCGTATACCAGCCTTATAATTCCGTTATCTTACGAAATTGTGCGGTAAAATTTCGAATTTATTTATTAATTTGCCCCCATGTATAAAAATACTTAGTATTAAAATAAAGAGCAGATAACTGACTTATATCTTTTTAGACGCCAGCTAAGTCTTCACGTAGACTTGGAACACCGTGTGCACGATAAATACTCCAAATTTCACCACAAAAACATTGGACATTCGACAGCTCCGGAAAGACATCGCTGTGATATGGTCTCCGAGAATGGGAAAATCAATGTCCAAAGTGTCGAGACTACCCCAGGAGTTTCTAGAGTAGATACTTGCACGACTTTTACCCAGGATCCTTACGATGACCCCGGAAACAAGTCTGAAGTGAGTCTTCACTACGAGCCTTCTTCAAATGTAATGTATTGTTCTTCCATGGAGTCTATAAAGAAATCTACTTTTAACAATTTGCTGCAGAAAGTTAAGACCGGCGTCAACAGTTATAAATGGGAGTCTGGCACGAAGATAATTCGAATTTAATTAAGAGATACTTAGTTTTGGTGGGTTTTTTTTTGATCTTTTATTTTGGTTTTGTTTTAGATGAATTATATGCTATTTGGTGATGACTTTTGTGGTATGTATTTCGTTGATATCACTTAGAGGGGATGTATGATGTAGGTCTTAGCCAGTCATGCCAAATGACCGGTATTTGTAAACACACACACGATTTTCAGGCTGAGTTAGAGAAATTAAAAAAAATAAAGCACTATTAAAAAAAATTGAATATTTAAAAAATAGTACAAAAAACCGCAAAATGCCAAAAATGCGGTAGAACAATTTATATATAAGATATAAAATCTAATAAAAACATTAACTATTACATCCCTAGCAATGTACACTCTGACAGGAGGTAGCTAATCTGCGGTGGGACCATGAGAAATAGGTTTCCCTCGTGGGACGAAATTATTTTTTTTTTTTTTAAATACCACTAAGTTGGCAAAAAAGCGCACGGTCCGCCTGATGGTAAGCGGTCTCCGTGGCCTATGGACGCTTGTAACACCAGGGGTATCACTCGCGCGGGTAAAATCCAATAACTTCTTTCTTGAAGAACCCCATACTGTAGTCCTTAGAAAAAACCTAATGCCCCGAGGTAAACACGTTGCTTTTTACTTCAAGTGTCCTATAAATATACCTAAACCTGGTAACCCTGATGTGGAACTAAGCCCAGCCCGTTTCGGACCCTTGCACAAACTATTAAATATTGAAATGCCACCGTAGTAAAAAATATTAATTGATGAAGCGTTTTTTGGTTGTACATAAAAATTAAATGCTATGGAGTACCTAATGTGGACCCCTAAGGGCCAAACTATATTATAGAATCGAGTATGAATGTGTTTTAGTCCCGAGGTAAACACATTGCTTTTCACTTCGAGTGTCCTATAAATATTATAAATGCGAAATAAATTATTTTCATCCTGGAAAATTCAAAAGTCCCCATAGGAGTAACTATAACCGAATTCCAAGAACGAACAAATTTCATTAGTATAATCAAGTAGTTGCCGAAAGAATCTCAAGCCGATCCAAAATTAATGCGGGCGGACATGCGCGTATACAGAGGGGGGGAATTGGGTGTCGTATCCCCCCCCCCCGAAAACTTTGAAATTTCAAATATTCAAATGCACTATTTCGGCGCATTCGGACCTTGCCGCCGTGCCACCGTCGTCGTCGCCCCGAGATTGACCCGGACAGACAAAGATCTGTGTATTAAAAATCTTTGCTTATGCCGAAACACTCACCGTCCGATACCTACAAGTGCCACACGCAAGCGTCGCGTCGCGTTGTCGGCAAAGTTGCCAGATGAACTTAATACCAAACAAGAGAAAAACTATTAACTATTTTCTTCGGTGTAAGTACCTACAAATACTTATTATATTAATGATACCTTTGCATTTTAGGCTAAGTTGCAGAGTTTAATGCAGAAAAACCTCAAGGAACTGTTAGTTTTTTACATAGCAAGAATTAAATAACATTGATTTTAACTTACAAATGGGTAAAATAAAAATTGAACCACTACTATTTCGGTATTTTAGTCATACCGAACACCGAACAAGGGAGTGCAATATAAAATACCTTGCCAGGTACCGTGCACGGTAAAAAAGGATTTCTTCAGTCAAATCAAATTTCATCATGTCAAGAAAACAACATTTCATATATGCGGTCAAAATATTTGCTTGCGCGTAGACAATTGTATTTTTGAAAAAAAAATTCTAAGGAAACCAATTATTGTTTTGTTGGAACAGAACATTCTAATTTATTTCAAGAATATAATTATTCAATGCAAGACCCAAAAGTTTTAGTACAAAACTACTAATCTACAGTAAAAATAGTTTATTTGTTTGAACCAAAAACTTCACACTATCTCACACAAGAACTTAAATAACATAATTTGATTTCTTAGAGTAAAATAATATTTTTTTAGCACAAGTTGAGAACCTTTTTGACCCAAACATAAAACACATAATCAAAAAAATTGGCTTTCTTTCAAAAGATTTGTTTTTTATATCGAGAAAATAGTTTGAAATAACACGCTGGAGTGTGAGTACTCTACAGGGTGGTGTGATGCTGTACTGAGGAGGTGCCACGCTGGAGTGAGAATCCTCATCAGGTTGTGGTGAAATACTGTACAGTTGCGTCGCCGGAGAGGAGCTGCAGGAACTAGGAATCGCTGAAGCTCTGAGATGCGAAGCTAGGAAGGAGTAGGCCTGTTGCGGAAGGTGCGTCAAATGTTCAGCTCGGGGTCACCAATATGGACCGCCGCGGTCCACTTAACTTGTGCTTTGCAATTGAAATTTCGATAGCGCGATGTAGGACGCGTGACGTCAGCCTTGCTTGTAGTGGTACGATATAACCCGCTACATTTTAACGCAAAAATAAAGATTTTTCAACATCAACATCAAAACTTTATAATTTTCAAACAAAAGAATGGTTTTTTCGAATTAAAATATTAAAATTCTAAAAATCAAAAACTAAAAAATAAGAAAAAAAGGCAATTGAGACAAAAGTTTTTTCAATTTGTCAGAATCGCTTGTTTTTTTCTATGAATTGCCAAATATTTTAACGCAAAAAAGAAGTTTTTACTTCACAACTTTATAATTTTCAAACAAGAGAATGGTTTTTTCGTAATAATATATTAAAAACCATGGCTTGAAAAAGAAAAGTCTTTGAAAAAAAATTGAGACAAAAATTTTGCTTCAATTTATTGAAACCAAATTGTTCTTTTCGAATAATTGCAAAATATTTTTAGGAAAAAAAGAATACTTAATTATCATTCAAGATGTCATCTTTTTATTCTGAAAATTGCAAATTTAGTTCGAATGAATTTTATTTTCACAGTAACAAATATCCCAAGAAATTATTATCTCTTAGTGTAAAGAAATTTTCAAGTTTTTTTTTCCGTGTGGTTGTGCGAATTTAAACAATGGAGACGTGTTTTTGCTGGTTTATTTTTTCAAATAAGTTTGGTAGGATTCGAAATCTTTCAGCAGTTTATGAAGATCTCTGAAAAATTATGTATCGAAGACATATAGAGGCTGTATTGAAAACGATGAGCGAGTAACGGCGAGCAAAGTTGTGAAAATTTTGAATAAACGTTCCGACAAATTAAGTTTTTTTGGCGCCTTTATTGGCGTGATGGTATGTTTATGTAAGGCTTAATGGATCTAATTTCCAACAGACTTTCAGAGAAAGAAGGCTGGAAAGTAATAAAAAAAAGCGAGTGAGACAGTCATTCATGTGGTTAAGGAACACAGTGTTGAACTAGTTAACGTCTTACGGGGTTGGCGCTACTGAGTATTCATAGGAATGTAAATGTGGAACCTGCAGCAGTTGTGCGCAGATTTACGGTCTCACACAACAGAAGGTTAATATTATAGTAGGTATATTGAATTGTAATTGTAAGAATAAAAATCATTTTTTAAATTTGTAATAGAGGCTTTTATTGCAAGAATTACTAGGTTTTTATACAACATCGTAGTAATCATAAAGGTTAATAGGCACAATAAAATAATCATTATGTTAGCAGTAAGGTAAAATTCTCTAGAATTTTTAAATTATACAAATGAATGATAACCATTACAACATCATGCGTAAGTAAAAATTATTGTGCACACACTTAGGCATTGATTAATTTATCTATACTTATCAAAATTAGAAAAATTCGCGCTCGCTGCGCTCGCGTTAATGTTACGACCCAGTCTCCTACTGTGCGGCGTGAAATGTCGCAACACAACCCATTTTACCGCAATTTAAAACGTGTCTAGTCTACTTGGCAACTAGCCTGAGGCTGGCACTGTTCATCCCCCCCGAATACAAATCCTGGCTACGCGCCTGCAAAAACAGGAAAAAAAAAAAAATTAAAAATTAAAAAATGCACCGGATATTTTATGAAAATTTAAAAATAATAAAAATACTTAAAATATAAAAAGTACTTACAGTGGAAACAATTTTGAATATTTAACTGGATCCGCGTATTGTTTGTATTTTTTAAATAAGTAAGATCTTAACGTTATTTTCACCTTAACGTTAAAAATAGAAATTTCGCAAATTCAAAACAAATACAAAATTTTAATATTTTCAAATTGCTTTAAGGGGGTTGAAAATGAGGATATAAACTATCATTTAAGTTATATTTTAGAGAAAAAATACTGAGCCGTCTTAAACCTAGACGGGTCCAAACTTGTGGCATGTTTTGAAAATACTTTCTGGATTTTACGAAAAAAAGTAGCCCAAAGGTAGTAGTGTGGTATATTTTTAGAACCGGCTTATCAAGCCCTTTCATTTGATACCCTACAGGATGGGAAATTGATGACACCATAACCCCAAGGGATGAGGTAGATTAAAATATGTTGCGAAATTTTCAGAATGGTGCTCAACCGAGCTGGATTTCTCGAGTACCCTATTTCACAAATTTGGACTTACCTAACTGTACTATTTGCCCTAAGTATGTGTATTCGTCAAAAACTTCGAGAGTAGCGTCAAACAATAAGGAAGGTAGCACTCCCAATAACAATAGACACAAAATAGGCCATTAAACATTACCTTCGTTTTATACATCCTAATTAAAAGGCCCACCTGTTGGGGAAACTCTAATGAGGTCTCCGATCTTTGCGCCGATATCTTCTATTCAACGATTCTGCATTGACCACTATGCCGTCGGCAAATCGAATGTGTGTGAATTGAATACGTACAACGCTAATGTTGTATTTTATCTCAATGTACAACGCCACTTATTTTCTATTTGCCACCATTGAGCAAAATATAATAATTACTTATACTGAAATTTGCCGCTCAGTTTACGTTAAGTTAAGGTTCAATTCAGTGTTGCGCGTGCGCGCAGGCTAGAACAGCGTGCGTGTTTCTTATTCAATATAAATTAGTTTTAATCTGTGAAAAAATTGTGTTATTTTTATTAGTGAAATATTTTATAGACAATGCTTTGTGAAAATGGTGCAGGTATTTAGCTAATTAGTTAAAGGCACACATAATACAATATAAACTCAATTTTTTTTTGTCTAGTTGCACGTATAGTAGGTATTGTACCTATGCTATTTTCCTTGAAATCGAATAAAGTTGTCCGCAATTTGCACTCAGGAAGGCTACTAACTCACTCGTCCATAGATATAATGCACAGTTGTATCCTAGGGGCTGGTGTGGGTTAAGTACCTATATTTTTTTTAACCTTTCTAGAGAATTTCTACAAAATTTACGAATTCGAAAATTTACTTCATTGATGATACCTCACCATGGGACACCCGATTGAAAAGAATCAATCTCCTTTTTGTAGTATCTTTTATTCAGTAGATACAAAACATACATATTTTTAAGTACAAAAATATCTTTTTTACCATTGCCACTCGAAAAAGGGCATATTATTCATCAATAACAGACAATAAAACTCGCTTTTACTCATTGAGTTAATAAATACATTTTGAATTTGGAACAAGCACGAATTGTACGAATTATAAACAAAAATAAAACGTGTTGAAATTACCTACTGGCTGGCTAAATGGAGCTATTAAAAAAACATACCCCGCCATTCTAGAATTGTATTCTTATGTGATAAATATTAATATGGTTACTGAAAAGTAAATAAAATATAGTACTTTTTATTTTCTCGCAGTCAATGGTAAAAATTAGAGTATACAACACGTGAAAAAAAAAAAAACTTATCTCGGTCCTTTTTAACCCTCGTTTCCTTTAGGATTCTACCCTAGCATTCTTCAATGCTCTCGGGATCCAACTTAGCCCCTGGAATTATATTCTCAATTTTTTTCACTTGTTGTATAATCTACTATTTTTAATTTGGTTAAAAAGCTTTGATTATTTTATTAGTATATAAACTCTTGTTATCTCATCCGGCTAATTTTTACCAATCTTAAAACTATACTTGTTTTAAGCTGTTCTCTAACAAAATTTTAACTAAACCTGTTCAGCGGTTCTGCCCAATTTCCTACCTTTTTGAAGTCTGTTAAAAAAGTTCTGAATTTTTTATTCAGAACAAAACTCTTATTCGACTCACATTCTTTCCTTTTCATAAAAATCAGCTCAGTGGTTCAGCCAAATTCTTATTGATACGGCCAACTCTAATTTGTTTTATCTACAATTGTCGGTTTGAAGGTAACTATGTCCTTTTCCCCATCAGGTTTTATTATAATCGGCACAACATTTCAGCCCAATTTTTTTATTTATCGAAACCTATGAGTGACTGTACGAATTAAATGAATGTTTTGGCTGTGCTTTTAGGCTAGATAACATCTACACTCTACAGCGGTATTTTAACAAAACTAGTTTTAAACATAATGAAGTAAATTTTTTAAAACTAGTTTAAATAGGGTAATGTGAAAGTTGTTTTATAAAACGTGAAATGCTTACCTACAGTGATGCCAACATTATGGCTTAATCAGTATCAAAGCTTTACTTATAATGTTGTCGTACACACGTAATATGACAATGAACCTACAAATAAAAAAAACGTGCCTTGTGCGAACCCCATAAGACTTTCACTTCTGTAATCTGTTCTATGGACTGCGCAATAGCCTCACAAAATTTACCATCCTATAGAAAGAGACAAAGCGAGCCTTTGGTCTCTTTTCTTTGTCTATTACCGTTCGTAATTTTTTTGTTTATATACGCTGTCCAGTTCTCTACGTCAATGGCGAACCCGTAGTCTTCAAGTTCTGCCTTCCATATCTATAAGCGAACCTATCTTTTGTTTTGTTTGTTAGTACCACAACATAACATAATTCCATATTTTTAATTATTGCTAACAAACGCCTTTGCCCTGATGCACAGAGCAATAAACTCTCGGTTGTTTTTCAACCTTTTATTTATTTTTCTGAGACGGTTGCGGACTTGTGGGGTTATCTTATCACATTATACTTTACACCTGTATTGGGTTGAGAAGGTAAGATCCCTTTTCTAAAAGCAAAAACCTATGGCCGGAACCCTATAGTTTCTACCATCATGTCCGATCGTCCATACGTAGGTCACACTCATTATGAATCCACTAACTTGACGCCCTCGCAGCCTAGTTGGTAGTGTGGCCAGCTGTCGTGCAGAGGGTGGGGTTCGATTCCCGCACTGGACAAACATTTATGTCATAATATAAACATTTGTGTTTGTCTTGAGTCTGGGTGTAATTATGTATTATATGTATGTATTTACAAAAAAAAGTAATATTTATGTATTTGTATCCGTTGTCTGGTACCCGTAACACAAGCTTTGCTTACTTTGGGGCTAGACTGCGCTGTGTGTAATGTCCAAAAATATTTATTGAAAAAAAAAAAAAAACTTTGCATCGATTGAGATGAAAATTTACACAAAGGTATCTTGTGTCTCCGAAAGATCTTTCAAGAATAGCTCTATTCGTTGAACTAAGGGATGGAAAAATATTTCTTTGCGCATCCCATTGTGAAGGAGGTCTTCGGATAGGTCTTTCAAAATCCTAATCAGTTTTTTTAAGATGATTATTTAGCGAGTTATTGGCTTTCTGTAGGAAGTTTATATACGAGTACCTTTTACTTTTAAACCACGTGGTTTTTTTTATCTTACTGACTATGCAGTTGGCTGATGCAGCCATTACTGCTCCACCGGGCTTTTTGAGGCGAAACTCTAAAGGAGTCTCAGCCCGTATAGGGGGGTTGGGGGAAGCCTCGAACCCGAAGGTAAGTCAGCGCCTGGAGGGCCACGTGGTATAGAAATTTGAAAAAAATATTGTCTATCTATGTATTTAAAAATCCATTTCACGTTTGTTAGTCTAACAAAAACTCGAGAACGGCGAACCTATTTGGATAATTCTTTTTTGTTGTTAGAGCAAGCTTTAAAAGGTTAGAAAAAGGGTCAAGTACGAGTCGGACTTGCGCAATAAGGGTAAACCGATTGTAATGAAATTTTGGTAAGTTGTTGTGCACACGCCGGGGAAGGTTTCTGAGAAAGAAAAAAAGGGTCAAGTGCGAGTTTTTATGAACGCCGGGGAAGGTTCCTCAGGTGGTACGCCAGTTGTTTCAAAAGACAAACAACATTCGCCGGGTCAGCTAGTAGGTAATAGAATTTAATAAATACTGCCAACTAAAATTGTTACAAACAAAATCAGCTTACAAGATTTTTACAAATCCGTAATAATTCTTATTTTACGGAACCCTAAGTTATGGCGTGTACGACATGCATTTGGCCGATCTTTTTTCAAATCACCAATTAAATAACGCTCTGGCACGCTGGCTAGGTAATATAAAATTGTCAAGGACGTACGGACCAAAAAACTGGTTTATAAAATATAAAGCATCAACAAAATACGTTGTATCTAATCTTCTTTATTATATCTTAGTTGATAATGCCTATTAGAATTAACCTTCATATTAATTATTATCTATTGCATTTCTATAAAGAGATAGATATACTCATTTGAACATACATATTTTAGCAGGGGATCAACTTTTTTAAAATCGGCTGACAATAGGTATAAAATAATTAACATAGCGTTCGATGGTAATAAAATAATTTTTATATTTTCAAATAGTGCTCCTTTAAGCGTATTTTAAAAATTTTAGTCGATGAACTAATACTACACAGAATAGCTGCCTGAAAAGAACATGAATTATTAAAAATGTCAGTAACGTTGCGTGGTATTTTTAATAATTGTGAAATAACTGGTCTCACAGGTCGATTTATCGAAGTCATGAATTTATATTTTTACGAAAATATAAAGTACTATTCAAAGCTTTATTATGAAAATATAAAGGACTACAAAGGTTTTTAAAGAATGTTACAAAGAAGGGATAAAGTATTCCGTTGGAAACGGATCTGAAGTCACGTGAGTTCAATTCTGAAATTGGAGATATGATCATATTAGCATAAACCGTATGTGTATATATAGCGAATGCATAGGTTTTGAAGACGCTCAAGTTTGTTGAATAGCTCTTTATAAAGAAACGGAGAAGGACAAGGCTACGTTTTATCCCGGTAAATTCAAAAGTTATGTTATGGGCACAAAAATCATTATGTAGGTACCTACACGGTAAAAAAGAATTAGTTGAGCCAAGAGAATATCGTTTCATATATGCACCAACGAATATTTACTTCATCTAAGATATTATTTCTCTTAAATATTTAAAATAATATGAAGTTATCACAAGATCAAATTTCATTGAACCAGTAAATAAAACTCTATCAATTTGAAACAATATTTAATTCATTGAAGAAAAATATGCTTCTTTATTTGAAACACTTAGTTTTCTTGGGCGTAGAACTTCGTGCTTTATTGCACGGAAGAAATTTCTAGTTCACACAAGAGAATAGTGCTCTTAACTAGACTACATCAGCTCTTAAATTACTAACATTATATTTTAGTTTAAAACAAAAAATGTTTCGGTCCAAAATGACATAGTTAACCGTCAAGATTAAATAAAGTTTTTTTAAAAAGCCCTACGCCTCTTTTCTGGAGGCTTGGGCCATATAGAGTCAGTCTACCGCACTGACTTAGTGTGTCTTAGCGGACGTTGTCGAGCTAGTAGTGCCCTACTGCAGAGGCACAGGCCTCTTTTTCTGGAGGCTTGGGCCATATAGGCAGTCTACCCGCACTGCCTTTATATGGACTTTGTCGAGCTAAGGTAGCTATTCTCGCCTTTAGCTGATTATACAGCGTTATGTTTAATTATAATTGTTATGACTATTTAACGATCCTTCTTAAACATGGAAGAAAAGCGGTCACCCATCCAAATACTGACCACGGTCGACGTTGCTTAACTTCGCTTATCGTTTCTGATAGACGAATGCGACTGTTTGCTGGATGCTTGTGGTGCGGCGGCAAAGAGGAGATCTCCTGCCAGGCGAGGTGTTATGCCTGGGGACCGCCGTGGTCCACTTATCATTCTGTTCGGTTTTCTATATATACTCATGGACAGAAGAAACTTTGATAGCGCGGTGTAGGACGCGTGACGTCAGCCTTGCTTGTAGCGGTATGATATGATCCGCTACAAGCTTTACAATTCTCAGAAAATAATTAACTGTAGGTTTCTCGCATGAACTGATACTAATTTGACGCACAAAACCCTACAATAAACAATTATTTAAAATTAAAAGCCAACACGAAATCCTATGAAGGACAGTGATGAGATTCATTCAATTTTGAAAATGCAAGTATTTACTTAAACGAAAAGAAAATTCGTTCAAAGGGATACTAGTTGATTAATTTCAACGAAAATGTTTAATATTTTAAAGCAGGTATTTTATTTGTTTCGACTAAAACAATAGTTTTAGCATAAAATATCAGATTTTGAGTCAAGAATCTAACAAATTCTGTTAAAATTATTATTTTCTCTAATTCAAAACAATATTATCTTAACTGAACATTTCACTGGCTTTGATTTAAGATACAATTATTTTCATCGAAAAATATAGTTTTTAATAAGTGACGTCGCAGATTTAAGAAAACCATGATTTTGGCGCAAAATAAATTATATTAAAGCAAAATATTTTTTTTTTTCAAACGAAGAAAAATAAAATGTTGCATATAAAAATGTATTTATTTTATACAAGAACATTAACTGTCTTAGGGTAATTAATTTAAGTTTGGTTGATCTAAAACGAACATTTATTTGGTTAAAAAAAAATTTGTTCATACGAAAAGAAGTTTATCAATTTCGATTGATAAAATGATTTTTTTTCTGGGAAATAATATTGCCTTCTGTGAACAAAATATGTCCAAAATAGTTGGATTTCTTGACTGAATGCAAATTACTTTGGTGGAATAGAACTTGGAAACTCTTTTTTTTCCGTATAGGTAGCAACAGAGAACTGACAAAAATTTATGCAAGCAAAACCGCTGCCATAGCTATTATTGAAATCAATTCATCATTACCAATACCTACATTCTGATACCTTTCGACACAGTCAACAGTCAGTCAGCAACACGGTTAACTGGTTCCAGCTTTCTACACGTTACACACAAGTGTTACAAGTTTACATTGATGTTGTTCGTTGCCATAGATATGGCATGTATGATATACTAGCTTCTAAATTTGGTAATTGCTGTAGGATTTCAAGCGCAACTCTTCAATTATAAAAAAACCGACTCACACTTGACGTTTTCAAGTAGCCTATGTACTTCCTCGGGATTCAAACGAACTCCATGCCAAATTTCATCTTAATCGGTATAGCGGTTCAAAGGGAAAGGTAACAGACAGAGACAGACAGTGTTACTTTCGCATTTATAATATTAGTATGGATTTTATTCAAGGACTCTAACCTTCCCTTCAGGGAAAGCATGAAGAAATTGCATTGAGAAAGATTATTTCCATGTATGTTGGATATTTATTTTGTAGGTATTTTTCAATTATATGAAGATTTTGTGTAATCGCTACCGTAACCTCATATGTTACGGCGGCCATCTCTGCCATTTTATAATACAAATTAAGTTTGTAAGAAAACTACACTCGCGAGCAAAACTATGGAATCACTTAGGCTACGTTCACACGGCGCAATTTTTCTCGTATACCGTATACGAGATTTTATCGAATATCGTAGTAACAACAGAATTTGTAGGGCAACTCTGAAAATCGATCACACGGCATCTATGCGAGAAAATCTCGTATTCGAGACATATATGTTCCCGTTTACCGTAAGGTTTAGCCACCGGGAGCGCGAGATTCTCGAAACGATTTTATCGAATGCGATGCACAGTGGCGCTTATGCTTACGTTGATTCGTTCACACGGACAAACTGGTTTCTCGTATACGAGACTCACGCGGGAACAGGCAGCAGGTAGTTGTGTTTGTGATGTCTTTGGCGAAGTGGATTGCCGATTTCGCCACATATAATGTGGATTTTTGCAACATCAGGGGTATTCACGCAAATCTTAACGCAGTTTCTTATTGTTAGGACAAAAAAAGGGCCAAGTGCGACTTGGAATCGCGCACTAAGGGTAAAGCGATTGTAATGAAATTTTGGTAAGCTGTTGTGGACACGCCGGGAGGGTTCAGAGAAAGAAATAAACTAGTCAAGTGCGAGCCGGACTCCAGTACTATCAATGACTGACTGAATGAAATGAATGACTTTAATTAAATTTTAGTAATTTTTTAAATTAGTACAACCTTTTCAGAATAGGTGCCGCGCCCAGCCAACAACATTTGCGAGGTCAGCTAGCAGTTTATTAATGTTACCATAATATCTCAAAAATTGCTTTACGGTAAGATTTATCTCTTAGAACCATCTGACCACCAAAACGCATCACCGGTGGTGAATTGGGGCAAAGGAGGGACGAAGGTATCGCCGTACATACTCAGGTATTGTTATGTAAAAGAGAAAGAGACTATAGCGAACCTTACGTAGTATTTTTTTTCATTACAAAGACACGCGGGACAGCAAATTATTCAAAAAATAATTCACTGTAGACACAGATGAAGTACACTTAACAATAATGTTTAAGCAATGACTAATTTCAGTGGTCTTTAAGATTCCGTAGCCAAGTGGCAAAAAACAAAACCCTTGTAAATTCGTCATATTCGTTTGTCCGTCCATCCCTCCGTATGTAAAAATTTGATTTTTATGAGCATGTTATAAATACATGTAAGTTACGAATATTGAAAAAAATCTCAAAGGGGACGCTCTCCATATATTAAACTGATCATGCTTTAAAATCAGGCTGTAAAAACTTTTTCTCTCAGATTTATGAGATATTGGCTTTTAAGCTTAAAAATTTGTGACCCCTCCCTTACTTTAAAACCGCGTGGTCTTAAAAAATCACGATACTAAGCTTTATAAATACTACTAACAAAAACTTTGGTCAAAACTGGTTCATAGTTCTAATTCTATGAAATCCTAAGTTATTGCGAGTAAGACACGCACTTGGCCGGTTTTTTTAAACAATACAATTTCCTCACCGTGAAGCAAAATATTGTAATAATGTCGTCGACCTTGCACGCGCTGGTATTGCTATTAATTGACCGACACGGTTATCATAATCAATGATAATAATAATTTTAAAATGCAAATATATAAAGTGTTAATCCATTGTTTAATATATAGGTATGTATATATCTTCACGGTTTTAATCACCGAAAGGGGAACCACTGGCTGTTTACTCATTGTTATAACTCACCTTAGACCATTTAGGTAACTATTAGCCCACATCATAATAAATTTTAGTATCATTTAGCAAAAATATTTTATGCTGTTCAAAAATTTTTATTTGAAGTGAAAACTTCTTTAGCGGCGTTGTGCACTTTTTTTGGTATGGGTAAAAAATGATGAACTCGCGTCAGGTCACGTGTCCTTTATTTACATTAGGTTATTTTGTATTTTTAGTATATGGCGATTATGAGTAGTACAGGGAGGTTGTTTGTTTGTTTGTTTGTTTAAATAAATATAATAATATTATTATCACAATTAAATAAGTCATTAAAATGATAAGAAATATAATAATAATACATGTATTAAATTTTATTCATAATCTTAGTTTATATTTACGCTAGTTTCTCTAGCATCCATCTCGTATATTCTCTTGCACTCACTCATCAGGCTTGCTATTCCACTCGCAAATAGATAACACTGTGGTTTTTTTGTGATGGGTAAAAACTGATAAACTCGCGTCAGGTCACGTGTCCTGATCGAAAATTCGTAAGATGTCACTCGCGTTAGGACACGTGACCTTTATTTACATTACGTTAGTTTTTATTTTTAGTATATGGCGATTATGAGTAGTAAAGGGAGGTTGGATATGGGATTTTAATTCTATGACAGATTGAGCTGTCAAATATACAACGTCAAAAAAGTAAATAAACAAAAGTTATTATTTTTAATAAATAAATATGGATAAGAAGTGATGGGAAGTAAATAGCGAGTATGTTTTCACTTCTGCCTGCACTCCCGGAGTGCAACCCGTTTTTTTTTTTTTTTGCAGGCCTTCGGAATGGTAGGTACCTAATAATAAAAATAAATATAAATAGTTAAAATTAGTTCGGTAGCAAGTACAGCACAAGCAACTTCTTTTGCGTCTTTAAAAAAACAAACCGCTGGAGCGATGTTGCTCAAACTCTTTTCAGATATAAGTCATGACGTAGCGTATCGATTGAAATGGTCACGAGACAAATTGGTCCATTGGTTCTTGAGATATCGAGAGGTAAAAACTGCTAACCTACATACAAACATACAGTCTTAAAATGATGGCAAATGATTCTCCAGGTCTCAAAAGGAAAAGAAGACGCAAGTTTTGCGATTTTGATTTTCGGACCTATTTAAATAACTACCCTCAAGAGAAGTTAAAAATATCATTTGTATATTCACTGTTACTTGTTGCTCTATGTCAACAACAATGGGAGCAAACTACAAAGCTCTTAGCGCAGTCGCATTCGTCTATCGGAAACGGATGGGTGGCCGCCTATAGTGGCACATTTTTCTGAGGTAAACCTTGCGTCAGTCTCGTGGTTGTTTTATTATATATAATAGTAGTTTTTAAACAAAGTCAGATTCTTGATTTTTTTTTTATGATTTTTAAGTATTTCATGTGTCAGCCAACAGTCGTATGACACTCGTGGGTCTGCTCAATACACACTTGACTGCAACCCACGACGTCGTATGTAATGAGCAGTCTAAGATAGTATTGTATTATAATCTACTATTGTGTGATTTGAATGCAACAATAATAACATTTTTTAGATTTTTCCACTACTTGTGCTATGAGACCTTGCTTCTTGCCAAATTGCATAATGATTCTAGGACAACGGGAACTACCTACTATAGGAATTTATTTATTTACAAGTGTTAAAATATGGGGCATAAATGACCTTATATTTTGATTGCATTGATTTAGTAGCTTAATTTTTATACATTTAAAGGGAGCGTAGACCTTAGATATAAAGTTTGATCTTAGTTTGACCTTAGATATAAGGGCTGTAAACTGTACATTAACGTACATAAACAGGAAATTAGATGAAACAGTCTGAAATA
This sequence comes from Apoda limacodes, assembly GCA_946406115.1. NCBI lineage: Eukaryota > Metazoa > Arthropoda > Insecta > Lepidoptera > Limacodidae > Apoda > Apoda limacodes. Next base: position 50,933,165 of record OX291540.1, read on the forward strand.
AAATTTAAAACAAAATAATTAATTACCTGAACCACGTTTGATATAGGGTTCGAACTGCGACGTAAAGATATTGCTGCGAAAGTAGCGAGCAATTAACGTCACCCAGATGGAATATAGGTAATTCCATATAAGGTATTCCTTAACTAACTTGCGTACAGTAATACCAAAGTACAGTTAGCGGTCACGCCTGTATTAGCTCAGTCACTAAATTTCGATTACCACCCTGACGACAGTAAAATCCGCACTACTTAAGTTTCACTCCGCCTAAAAAGTTTTTGACCGTATAAACTCAACTCAGGCAAATCTTTTCCTAGGTCCTGGTTACAGTAACTAGAGGAGTTCAGACTCTCTAGTAATAATAATATGTTAGTAATATTAATATAATAATTATGGATAGAGTTCTCCCTATGCTGTGAAGAATTTGCGAGCTTTCGAATTCTTCACAGACGATGCTCTACTTTGGTTGAGGTTCATTGAACAAACAGTTTGGGACGGTTTGCGTACAGCTATAATGTTTTCGATTATAATTATAAACTACTGGCCAATACCTATTTATAAAGCGACACAAGGGGAGGATGTAAATATTTTATAGCAATTATCAGGTATGTTCACTTTCCGAAGTGCAACTGTCAGAAATCCTTTTAAGAAACATTAGGCCATGCTACTCGTTGGTTGTGGTTCAAACAAACATAAATTTCATTGATAACCTTATCAGTATTTGTAAACGATAGGTACGGCCAATACCTTGATAAAAATAAAACTTTCAAGGCATAGGGTAAAAGTGAGGTGATTTATAAAAAGAGTATGCAAGTAGAAACTTTATCGAATGTTTTTGTAGATCAGACCAGAATATATAAGTACCTATTTGCATTTACTGATAAACTTACATTAGAAATTTTAGTAGAAAACGTTGTTTTGCTGTAGTCCCCCAACATGAAATACAATTATTTGTTAAAATGACGCGTGTCACCTCGTACTGTACAAAATATGTCCATTGTATGTTCGTCATTCGGACATAAAAAGATATGCGTAGGTAGATAAATTACTCGTAACCGTGGTCCATAAAACTTTATTACAATGGTGACGAAACCACAGAAGCGTATAATCTCTGTAAGATAAGAATTTATGAAGGTATAAAGTATTTACTTTAATCTATGCTCTCTCTAAGTATCACACTTAGTTTAAAATTTACTACTATGATAATAATTATTATCCTAGCATAAATCTGTTTTTTTCAACAGGAATTTTCTAAAACTAATAAACTTACTTTCCTAAAACAAACATAGAGTATATTGGTATTTTATTATACTCTATTTTATTGCAGTTATTTTTTAAAGTCATGACGGAGCCCAAATCATGAATGCATACCTATAGCTAATTTACCTTCTCTATATTTTTATTTATTTATTAAGCAGGTTTTTAAAAACGCATAAAGTTATTGAAAAACTGAGGTTCTTAGGACATTAAGTCTACGTAAAAAGTAACGTTACGTAGAGATATTTATGAAAACTTTAGCCATTAACATTCATAAATATTTTAACTACATTTTCACATTATCTTCACAATAAACGTCGTATTGAAGAACACTGTATCTCAAGATACTGTGTTTTTTACTGCGGCAAGAAACAATGACTACAAACCGAGATTAACTGTTAATTAGAACGCAGTAAATTGCAAGCCTAAAACACAGCTTTTTGTTTAAATACTGTGTTATAATTTGATTAAAGTTTTAAAAACCTAACTTGTGTCTAGGAAAAAATCACAGAATCTAAAAATACTGTATAATTGTTATTACCTAGTCTACCAAACATTATGTAATTTCTTAATTAAATCACAGTATTTTAGTTATTACTGCGTTTTAGGCTAAACCTTTACAGCGCAGAAACTGTGTTTACTGGGTTTTAATTTATGAAGAGTGGTGGTGAATTGGTGGCACAGGCATGATGGTTACCAAACTTTTTTTAACTTTATGTATTAGATCCTTACATATGAAATTGATGTTGAATAGAACTGGCCACTTTCATCTCAAATAGCCGGCGTTTGGTTAAAAAATCCAAATTCAAATTTATTTCAATTTAAGCTTGTCTATTTGTGTTTTGAATGTAATTATTCATTTGTTTTTGCGTCAATAAATTTTGCTTTGACATAGTTCTGTGAATTCTCAATATGAAAAACATAAAATATCACATTATTTTTGAATACGAATTCCATCGTGGCTCTCTAGCGCCACAGAAACGGCTCGAAGGATTAATTATGTGTATGAAGAAGCCACTGTAAAAGAAAACACAGTACGCTTTTGGTTTCAACGCTTTCGTTCTGGCAATTTTGACCTCCAGAAAAAACCTCGTGGACGGCCGGAGACCCTAGTTGTCAATGAGGAATTGAAAGTAATCGTGGAATCGGATCCATCTCAAACCACGTCAGAGATAGCTGCAGGCTTCGGTGTGAGTGATAAAACCATTTTGAATCATTTGAAACAAATCGGAAAAGTGAAAAATGGGTACCGCATAAACTAAGTGAAGCAAACCAACAAAAGCGCGTCGACTACTGCGTCACGTTACTCAACCGTCACAATAACGAGGAGAATTTGAATCGTATAATTACTTTTTATTAAAAACTTAGGATATATAGGAGAAGTAAAACTTGTGATTAAAAATGGATCCTATACGACAATCGGAAACGCTCACAGTGGGTAAATCCAGGAAAACCGGCTAAATCCTGCCCCAAGCGAAAGTTGTATTAAAGTATATATACCATACGTGGATTTATGGAGTTGAGTATAGATAAAACACATTTAGCATCTTATTGTATAATAAAAAGACTATCAGTATTTTACAATACATTGACAATCTTTCATAAAAATAACTTTCACAAAACAAAGACTAACAAAGGAGTCTTAACAAGTTGAGTCAAAAGAAGGTACTGGTTAGTGTCTGGTGGACCAGCGTTGGTGTCATTCACTACAGGTTCCTAAGATCTGGTCAGACGATTACGGCAGATCTGTGTTGCCGAGAATTGGAAACCATGATGGAAAAGCTAGCCGTGAAACAGCCGAGATTGGGCAACCGCTCTAGCCCACTGCTGCTTCAGGACAACGCTAGACCACACACTGCACAACAGACGGTGGCGAAACTAGAGTTAGGATTGGAATGTCTCCGTCACCCACCATTCTCCCCGACCCTTGCACCAACCGATTACTACTTTTTTAGATTTTGGATAATTTCTTAATTGGAAAAAAAATTAATTCATATGAGGCACCTTGAAGGTGTTTTTTTGATTGATTTTGTTGATTCTCGCTCCCGCAAAGGAATCAAATATCTATACATATAGAATGCTTTGTCCTGAATGACTGATGGATCAACGCACAGCCTAAACCGCTCATCGAAGAGACCTGAAACTTGGAGGGTGTGCTTTGTATAACGTAGGCATCCGATAAGAAATTATTAAAAAAAAATTCGAAATTCTACCCCTAAGGGTGTGAAAAAGGGGGACAACGTGATTCCTTAATCCAATCTACTTCAAATTTTGCATAAACCTTTTTGAACAGAATTGATTGAAGACGTGTTTCGTATTTTATTGAAATTCATCCCCAAAAGGGGTAGAAAATTATTTTGGCGGTGATTGGCTTCGAAGTTGATATCAATACTCCTTAGTGCTTTTGACTTAAATTACATTTTATTTTGACACATGTTTGAAAACGCAATTCGATTTTATTTATAAAAAGGTTAACCTTACTTAAAAACATAAGCAAATCTTCCTCTATACTAATATTATAAAGCTGAAGAGTTTTACTGTTTGTTTACTTGAACGCGCTAATCTCAGGAACTACAGGTCTGATTTGAAACATTCTTTTAGTGTCAGATAGCCCATTTATCGAGGAAAGCTTTAGGCTATAAATCATTGTATTTGGCTATAAATCATGTTTGACAGAATTGTTCCCCTTTAAAAGTCCTAAAAAAAGTCCGCGACAGCATATGTCTATCTTTTAAGGTTGGCTCACTATAAGCTTTTTTATGCTAACCAAATTTGTTCTAAAATAATTCATTATTTGCGAAGGTGTTTTTATAAACATGATACTAAACCTTATCCAAATAAATACGTTATTTATCACAAGTATTTATTTTAAAATAAAATTGCCCTGTACATCATCCGATTTCAATGAATATCTTAGGAGATATCGCAGTTTCGAAATAACATTGCGGCAAAATAATGATCAAGTACTGCATCACATTTATGATGTGCATGGCCGGCGAGCAGTCACGAGGGGGAACTTTCACTTTCCACGTAAACAAAGTCGCGGGTTAAAGTTTGCGTTAGCCCAAAGTAACTATTACTGACTGATCTATCAACGCACAGCTGCAACCACTGGACGGATCGAGCTGAAATTTAGCACACATATAGCTATTATGATGTAGGCGTGCGCTAAGAAAGGATTTTCCAAAACTCACTCCTTAAACGGGGGTTTAAAGTTTGTTTGATGCTCGCAAGGTTAATCCATTAGTTAATTAGTTTTTAGTAGTTCTTAATTTCTTTATTTTGAAAAAAGAGAAAGAGAAAGAGAGAACTTCAAGTGTGAGTAGGTTTTATTTTTCTATAAATGAGGAGTTGCCGTAAGAATCCTACGCCGACAACCAATATTATGGCGAGCGAAGCCGCTGGCAAAATCTAGTATGATATATAAAAATAAAATAAATATAAAATGGCAAAAGTGCATAGATCACAACGGTACCTACTTTGATTGATTAATTAAAAAAATGTAAAAAAATTATTACTAGTTAAATTTTATTTTAAAACCAATACAAACCAGTCTCAGTGCCTGTTTAGTCATGATGATTGTTGAATTAATATTAATTGCTTTGTACTTATTAATCACATAGCTAGTATATGTACTAAGAAGAAAAATCACATACTTATCAAATCTATCTGATAAGTAGTAATAAATAAGTAACAATGGCAATATTATTACTTTAGCGTACGCAATACGTAACGTTGTTACAATAAAATAAACACAAAGGAACTTTAAAATAAATACTCAAAACGCAGGGTGACCAATAGATGTGTCCAGGAGTGTAGTCTAATTTGTAATTGTATATATCATTTTTTTTCTTTTAATTTGTTTTATTATGAGATGTTTCCAAGTTTACAATAATTGTCTAAGTGCAATTTGACTAACATTTTTTCATTATATAACAAGAGTACCTAAAATTGATCTCGATTATAAATAAATATGCATAGGTACTTATTTATGATTGAGATTAAATTCTTTTATTTAAATTTAATTTGTGTATAGTTTATTATAACAACGTAACGTATTATGTACGTTGAAGTAATATTATTGTCATTGTTACTTCTTTATTAGTACTTATCAGATAGATCTGATAAGTTTGTGATGTTTCTTCTTAGTACCTATGTGATAACAAAGAACAAAACAATTAATAATAGACACAGCAACTATTCTGTTTTTTATAATATAAATCTGGGAAACGGCTCTAACGATTTTCATGAAATTAGTGTGCAGCGGCTTTTCGGGGCGATAAATCGATCTAGCTAGGTTTCGTTTTTATAAAACGTCGTTTTGTTCGTGTTTTCAGGCAATAATAAACAGAAAACTATGACTCTTTCTGACATCTATATACTATTATTTTTACCGACACAGCAACACTAAAGCTACTTGACAATAGATGGCGTTGTAAAAAAAAACGAGCGAAGCTCGGTCCACCAGGTACTAATTATTTTATTTTATTAACAACACAGTTACGAGTTTTACTTGTGATAGAATAATACTACATAAAAATTATAAATACAGAATTGAAGCGCAATGATTCTATTGTACTATTCCCAATAATTTTAGCTTTCTTAAATTTTAAAATCGAATAAAGTTAACAAAAACTTTACGCGCCATTTTCTCAAAATATTTTTTTCATAAGTACTGTAGTTTTCAATACGACGACGTCAGAATAGTTGCCCCTTTTTTGTACACTTGGTTCTGTATTTCTTCATTTTACTACCCCAGTCATGTATTTACACTACCGCTAGCGCCGCCAAAAGATATTCTTTATTCTATATTCTCTTTGTATCAAAGATTACGTACTTAGAACTTTGAAATAAAACTGTTACTGAACAATTAATTAGAACTAGTTATAAGCTATTTTTAGGACCTTGTGTTAGGTACCTGACTCAAATAAAGTCTGGTCCCCAAAGAGGCCCGTATTATGTATTCTCATGAATTAAAGTTGCCGTCAATGTTCGCAGTAGTGATGGAAGGATATCGAACGCCTCATAATAGCGTAGCATAGACACTGCGCCTTTAGACGTCCGTTGTTGAAAAGGTAGGCCTTCCCATATATTTCACAAGGGGTTGGTCAGTTGTTCTGTCCCGCTCACGCACAGTATGTAAACTTAAATTTACCAATTTTATTTTATTTTGTTGTCAAACTTGTTTACTTTTTTTTCAGTTAAAACGATAATGCGCTGCGAAAAACAATCATTCTTTAGTGAGTAGAATAAAGCGAAGTACAGGTGATACCTACAACTACTAATTGGACTCTTATCTTAAGAAAATAACATGACTTATACAGAAAACACGACTCGTGAAGAGGAAAACAGAAACAATGAAGTAAGATTTTGATATATACAAATATGTGAAGTGCGAGCGAGTCGAACTCGCGCACCGTGGGTTCTGTACCACTAAAATATAGGTAATTTACGAACACAAACTACAACAAAAAAGAGCGCATTATGTCATCGGATATCATCACTAAATGGCGCTTTTTTAATATGGTAATGGCCCGAACCCGTCTCAATCTCGGCCAGTTTTTATTATTTGTTGTTATATCTACCTAAGAGCTTACACTTTACTATAATTACTACAAGTTTAAAGCTTGTATGTATTGCTGTTTTTACGATAAAGCAAAAAAAACGATAGGACCCCCTTGAATTTTATTATTTGTTAGGTCATCCGCCATTTATCCGATACTTTAGTCTAAAAGATCGATGGTCGGACAGACAGCACAGGCTTAGTAATAGGGCTCCTTTGGTACCCTTTTGGCAAGGAACCTTAATAAAAGATTAAACTGACTGACTGATATATCTCGTATATATCAACGCACGGCCCAAACTACTGGGTCCATAGACTTGAAATTTTGCAAATATGAGTAGTTTCCTTTTTTGTTATACTTTTATAACCGGTATTTAGGTTGGGAACGGGAATAGTATCGAGGACAGGAAAGAAATTTTATATTTCCCGACTCTGGTGCAGACGTTTTAATCTTAGTTGGTCGAAATAAAAATAATTTTATTATTTTTTAGTTATTTACCAGCTGGTGGCCGCGACTCAGTCTGCGCCAGAGTCGGAACATATAAAAATTTCATGCCTATCCACAAAACCATCCCGTTCCCAACCTAAATACCGACTATAAACGCATATATTTTTAAGTTATGAAGAAAATATTATAATTTTTTAATTCCCTTACCACTGTCAAAAAACTGATCTATTAGTGCTATTACAAATATAGTAAAGATGTAAAATTTTTCTGTTTGTAGGTAAAAGGTTATCTCTGTACTTCTAATCTGATTCTAAAAATTCTTTAACTAATTAATCATTTCATTAACCCTGAGAAACAAAGATTATATTTTGTTTTGATTTAAATAATTTTTTAGTAGATGTAAAATATTAATAAATGCACTAATTCTTCACTTAGCAATAAAGCACCCGGGATAATCCTATATTTGAAGCATGTACAGTTTGGGGGATTGATATATATATCTAATTATTCTTTCCCGAACGAAAGTTTTCATGGGGAAAGCGTTATCTGTTGGTGAACCCGCGGGGCACGACTAAATATATAAAACTGTGTTTGAATCAGTAACTGACTGACAATATTATCGCACAGCCTAAACCAGAGGTGATAGTGACGTACAATTTTCATGCTAACTTCTGTTGATAGTGCAGGGTACACAGGTCTGTGGCAGGTTACAATTGTCGGTGGCAGGGTAGCACTAATAAAGGAATTTTGACTATGAATACCTACTCTGACTTCTGACTCTGAGTTTAAAGCTGAGGTTCGAAGCCAGCAAAAAAATTTAACCTCGAAAACCAATTGATAGATGCTTGAAAATTATCCTCAAAAATAAATTTACACATGTTCGGGTTTTTGATTTCATAAATGAAAGGTAGAGAGAGCAATATACCGCAACACATACCTAATGACTTACAAAAAATAGGATTTTTATCAAACTTTCAATCACATTTCGGCATCCTTAATCCGTATTCGTTTAAAAAAAAATCATTAATTTAAAAAATTATGAAAATAAAAAGCGGCCAAGTACGAGTCGGAATCGCGCACTAAGTACTCCGTACCTACCACTATTTGCGCAATTTTTAAACTCACACAAAAACAAAAAGTTTGCCATAAGCCCATCCAACTAAACTATAAAGGATCCTTGATGACTACGGACCCTAAAAGGCGCACTACTTATCAAATATTTTATTGCTCAGTTATCTCGAGAGACAACTGACTTGTCTAGTACCTATATATTATGTATAAAAGTCGTCTTTGTATACATAATTCTATTGTCTGTGCCATTGTATTGATTTACAAAAGCTACGATTAAGCACGTGAATGTTTAACTTGTGTTTATGATTTTAGCAATATGACAGTCAATACGAAATAGATGACGTGCAGAAGAAAGGACACATAAATGGAGAGGTAAGTTGGTGGGAAACTGGTATGTGTAATGCTGGGCAGGGTATAAGTACTTTACACTAAGTGGGTGCTACGTTGCACTAGCATTGCGCAATGCAATACGTAAGTAGTATATGTAAGTACCTATGTTATGTTTTGCTCGTTTTTTTTTTCAAAACATGCATTTTTTCGCATATAGCTTTCACATTAGGTTTTTGTAATCCTTTTTCATCTCCATAACATCACATGAGTAAATAAAACACGTCCTATTTTTTCTGAGACTCTCTCTGTCTGTATGTTACAATAGTTTTTCACAATTTTTCATCAACCTCAACCCCTATTGACTCGAAAGCGGTAAGTGCTACCTTTAAAGATGTTGCTATTTTCATATGACAGTAGTCGTTAATCCAAGATAATAGTTACTCCAGCGGGAACTTTTGAATTTCCCGGCATAAAAAGTTGCCTTTGTCCTTTTCAGTATCTTTAACTATCTCTGTGAGCAAAATTTCAGCTCATTTAAATGCTCCTAGTGCAGCAGGATTAAGTAACAAACGTTATAGTTATTCCTGCGGGAACTTTTGATTTTTCCGGGATGATAAACAGCCGATATCCTTCCCCGGGACTCGGACAAATTTTATCTAAATCAGTTTATAGGTTGCCGATCCATCCAGTGGTTGAGGCGTGACAAACAACCAAACATCCAAACTTTCGCATTTATGATATTAATGGGATAGCTGGTAATTAATGAATTTTGCTAGCGGCCGCCCTGCCCTAAATTTGGCTATCGGCGTGGGACTCCTTTATTTAATCTGAGTATTGATACTGTGGTTTACTCCTTAATTACACTAATGAAGTTTGCTATATCAAGCTGTAGTTATAGCTATAGTTCGTATAAGCTCGGTTATAGTTATTCCCGCGGGAATTTCGGGATAAAAAGCCTATATGCTATTCCAGGACCTAACCTATATGTATGCCATAGCTATATCATTCCGATCCGTCCAGTGGTTGAAGCGTGAAGAAATAACAAAACAAACATACACACTCATAAACTTTCGCCTTTATAATATTAATGGGATAACAAATCCACTTAATTAAGCTTTGAACTATAACATATATTTTTTTCACGTCATAAAGTGTACTCAGGACTGTCACAAAATTAATGAAATTCTTGCAAACATTGCTCGTTTGGGTATGCCATCACCTCAACTCTAACCGATAGACAAACTTGCTACATACTAAGACTTAAGACTTCGAAAATTTTATACATTTTCATCTCAATACGTAGGGGAGTTACCTTTATCTGCAGCTAACTGTACACCAACACGCGCCTGGCTAGCGCGGTGGACTATGGCCTTAGCCTGCTTTCTATAAGGAGAGGCCTATGCCCCTGGATATAAACAATGGCAGTAAGGCGACTGCTGTCAGATTTTAGATTATTTTAGGGTCAAGTGCGATTACAGCGCCACCCTCTCTTTGATTGGATAAGTTTTCAAGATTGTCAGGCTGTGACTGTAGGTACTACCTAGTTTTGCCTATTATATATACTGTGGTACTAACATTTTACAAAATCATTCTCAGATAGTCCACGAGTCGCTAGATTACGAGCCCTCAGGATGGCTGGAAACCACGCTCACCAAAGTCAGCAGCTCAACGGAGGATTTCGTCAAAAATAACAGCTCCATAATCAGAGGCGTTACCGTGTTCGTGTTAAACGCTGCAGTTGTGGTCTTTTTTTTCGCTTGCCTTTTCCATTGGCTGGTCGTTAGTAAGTTGAAACAATATAGTATTTATCAAAAAAAACATACATTGAGAGAACTGTGAACTGCAAGTTTTCATTCAAATGTTTCTCCCCGTTTACCCTTAAACCTAATCTAATTTTCACAATTTTAAAGGTATCTCATATATCTCTCTCTATATCTCATATGAATTATTTAAAACTAGGTTCGGCCGCATAGTTTAAAAGAAATGTCTACAACACTTTCATTTAAAAATATTTGTAATTCAACATTTGTATTGAGATTAGGATTGGAAACTCCTCTCCGTTGCCTGGCGACCTCTAATTAATTAATTAATTCCTTTTTTACAGGTGATGAACCCTTAGAGCTATGTCAAGGATTCGGAAGCCTGATCGCTTTCTTGTCAATTGTTTATTTCTTTGTGATCTATTTTCTCATCGTAAAAAAGTACTTCGGAAAGTGGTTCCAGAGGAAGGTCTGGAGGAAAGTGGAAATCGTCTGTGGAAGACTTTGGAAGCATCAGTAAGTTTGAGAAGTGACGACTTCCAATGTACTAGATATTATCGTGGATAATAGTTCAACGATTCCTGAAAATAATTATTGTTCCTCTAAATAATGGATGATGACTGTTTGTTTATTATTTCCACTAATGCAATTAAAAATATACAGTAAAGCATTTCTAAAACAGAAGGTATATTTTCGCGTTATTATGTTGTTTTACTGTAAGTTGTAATGCGTAAACTTTTCCTACTTGGAACACATGACATTGACAATAAAAAAAAATCATATATCTAATTGCTAAGTACTACATAAATTGCAACTGTAATTCTAATACGCTAAATAAATAGACAAATAGATAGGTAGACAACGTTTTAATTTTCGATGTATGTAATTCTATCGATTCTCAAACTAAGGAACTCTTAGAGGAATATTTCGCCAATCGTCTATCTGTCAAGTTAAAAATTTATTAATATCTAATAATAAGCTATAAAAAAATCAAGAAGCTACTAAATCAACACAATCGAAAAATAAGGCTATTTATGCCGCATATTTTAACGCTTGCAAATAAATAAAAACCTGCATTCGGTAGTTTCATTTGAACTAGAATCATGAAATCGGGCAAGAAGTAAGGTCTCATAGCACAAGTTGGAGAAATCCAGTTATATCACATAAAACATATTTTTTATTCATTACAAACTTACATTTTCAATTTGTAAATTGTCCATGACGTATATTGGAGACCCTTTTTTTAACTATTTACAAAATTAAGGTTGTCCTACCTGATTTCCATGATCGCGAGCTATTTACACACAAGTTCGTAAGGAACTCTGCCCACCTGCGCGAGTTAGACTCGCACTCAGCTTTGTATTAGTTATAAAAATTACATTAGAGCCAAATGAGCTTGAAGAGTTTTTAAATTTGGGTATCGGTTTGGAGAAAATGTAAATATCATCTTGTGGCTAATTTTTTCTTCTAGCATAGTGAGCATTACTTCCTCTTCGTTTATTGAATATTGAAACAACGTAATATGTGGCCTGCCCGTTATCTTTTCAGCTTACTCATACTATGAACTTTATCAGTCACTATAGTTCTCACTCTCTCTCACTCTACTCATTTACTCATCAAGCGAAAGATTGCTAAATTGTTTTAGTTTCCACAGATGATGACCCAGTTTATTCATCTATACCTATATATATAAGAGTAGACTTACCGATTGACTGAATGACATATTTATCAACGCGCAGCCCAAACTAGTGGTGTGAACTTTTGCAAAAAGGTTTCTGTTAAAATGTAGGTGAGAGTTAAGTAATTATGCTCAAACTATGAAAAATTATGATTCGCAATATTTTGTGCATCAAATTTGAATTAATCAACAAGATAAATTCCTTACGTTTTGTTTAAAACACGATTTTTTAAATCCATTTTCGGTAGATTATCCCTTTTTGCAATATTTCAAAATGTCAAAATACATTTATAATGTCAAAATGCATAAGTAAGAAGATCTCATATTCAGTTTAAAAAATTACTTAATTGGAAAGAAAGAAAAGACACGCCTCATACTTAATCTAGATTTTTTAGTTTTTAAGTGGAGACCACTTTTCTTTGAAAACAAGTCCGTTCAAATTATAGATAGACCGAAAATCTGCAAAAGATACAAGAAACTAGAAGACTGAGTGTGGTGGCTTTTAGTAACAAAATGTGTTAATATACTGTATTATTCTTTGTCCAGGGTGTTTCGATGGACGTTCTCACTGGGCATTCTAGTAGCCATTCTTGGATTCCTGTACTGGGATAGTAGGGACGCTCCCGAGAGACTCATCTCCTTACTTGGTCTTAGCGTTATTTTGGCACTTGGTGAGTATTTTAAGAATCCTAACTTATTTGTACCACTAAAGTGGCAAACAAGCTTACTGCTAGACCGTAGCCTATGGCACTTAGACCGGGGACATTATTTGCGCGTCGCCGAATCTTAAAAAATGTAATTACTGCATCTGAAGTCTTTTATATATAAGTTCATAAGTGATATAATATGAGAGTAAAATTATGTTTGTATTCCTTCATTTCGTTAGGTAGATTAGAGGGATAGCTGGAGGGACCAAGAACATTAGGATACTATGAGTCCCGAACGAGAGTTCTCATGGGAATACATTTTTTAAATAGGTATGTTTTAGCTTTAAAACTTGTTTTTTACAGGTTTTGTGTTCTCGACGCATCCTGGTCGTATCAAGTGGCAAACGGTACTGATGGGTCTTCTGCTGCAGTTTCTTTTTGGCATTATTTTCATCAGGTGGGACACCGGCAGAACGGCCTTGCAGTGTTTTTCTAGTAAAGTAAGTAACGTGTCTTCCCTATTGTGGTAGTGATGATAAGTTTTCAGCACTGTGACGTAAGGTAATATAGGTAAACCAATCACACACCAATGTTTTCAACAGCTGTTGAAAATACTGGCCTCTGATTTGATAAAATTAAATGGTTTCTGTGCTGTTCTTTTTGTATTGTATTGTAGTATCGTAATGAGCTGTTATGACTATGGCCTAATAATTCAATTCTGGAGTGTATTGATTTGTCTGCTTCAGCTACACAAGGGTACATGTTTTACATATTTTTTTGTATGCCTGGGCTGGCCTGGGCGTACCCAGATGTTTAAAAATAAGGAATCGTGTTTAGAGTTATACTCGATTTAACATAGCATGGTACGGGTAATATCTACGGAAGTTTTTACTGAATTACAAGCACTGGTGAATGCAGTCTTAGTAACGATAATGTGACAAAATGCTACGCACCATGCCATGTACAATGGAAATATTTTTCTGTGCTTTTGTAGGTACTGCGACTTGTATTCCAATCATGGATTGACGCCATGCTGCAAGAAAAGGCTGAAATTTTAATATGGCAACACAAGCGTACTTACCCATACATATTACATTTTCAGGTGGCAACATTTTTGTCTTACGGTGTCGACGGTGCAGAGTTCGCATTTGGAAAGCTGCTCGTTAGGACAGAACAAGTCTTTGCATTCAGCGTAAGTTAAAGTTATTATATGACGCTAGATAAGTTAGGATGTATTTCGAAAAACAACAACGTTTTACATTTGCCCCTAATATTGCTTCCAGTCCTCTATTCACTCATCCCATATCTATTAAATCAATTACTCAACTACTACAATCTTTTTACAAGGATTATATCAGTTATCGGTTAGCAAAAACATGAATATATAATACTTGTAAATAAGATAATTTTAATTCATTTGATTGATATGAGATAGAATAAAGGACTTTTATCTGTAAATTCATTGCTTTAAAATAGAACATAAGTGGTAAAGCACCGAAAAAACTGAAGTGTAAGAAATAAGTTACTGACTAGTTAAAATATGACAAGGCCACACTTGGCCGGGTGGAACAAGAAAATGTAGACATAAGTGGCTCGATGAGAAACTATGTTCAACGGTGGACTGCTATAGGCTAACTGATCGAGATAAAATATAATGTATTAAACTCTACTTTTACCAGACGTTGCCAGCGATCTTCTTCTTCAGTATGCTGGTGGAAGTTCTCTTCTATTTCGGAGCTCTACAGTGGTTTTGTATCAAATTGGGGCAGCTTCTTCATACAGCCACATCTACCACGGTCTGCGAGAGTGTCATTGCTGTCGGCAACTGCTTTCTTGGCAATGTAAGTGCCCACTTTAATCGTCAACTATTTTTTCTATTCTTTTACCTTCCTCGCTATTTCAGGATTTCTTTACTTAGGTTCTAGAAGTAGAGACTACGATCCGAAACCCGCATTTTGGGACAGTTACCTACTAAGTAGACTGACGGAGCTAGTTAGAGCCGCGGGAACGAGGGGACGTCTAGTTGATGATATATAATGATCGTATAGTAAATGTGCCACAAGAAACGTTTGTCAAGAAAGGCAGGTGCCTTACATACATTCTTTATTATCTCACATAAAACTATTTGTATATCTCTTACATTTTACTCTTATTTCTTGAGTCCTTTAATGTATTCGACGGGTCAATTTATCGTCTGCCATGGTGACCTAGTGCGTATGCTGTGGTAGCCTATTATATATGTCGGTGTGACCTAGTAGGTACGTATTCTATGGTAGCCTAGTATATACATAAGCCGTTAATTGTAGCCTTGTTTGTATGCTGTGGTAGCCTAGTATACCTATATACGGTTGTGAGGTTGTACGTATGCTGTTTTAACCTAGTACGTATGCTGTGGTAGCCTAGTACCTATATATGCCATTGTGACCTAGTATATATGCTTTGTGCCGTTGCAAAGGGCGATAGATTAGATCCATCAAATTACAGGCCAATGGCTTTTACCTCTCTCGTCTTCAAGGTGATGAAGCGCGTGATCAACACACAGTACTTACTGTATGTATCTTAGCAAATATATGTTAATATGTGTGATACCCCTGGAGTTGCAAGCGTCCATAGGCTTCGATGACCGCTTATCATCAGGCGGACCGTAAGCTTGTTTGCCACATTAGTGGTATAAAAAAAAAATATAGTTGTCACCACTTCTCTTTGCTATTTTCATTAATCAAATTACATCTCATATATTTTCACTCTACCATCTCTACGCAGACGATCTTCAAATATACTCGCAAGCTTCCATCGATGGGTTATCAAATGCTATTGCGGTACTAAATCTGCGTTACTAAAGTATATCTATTTTAAAAAATATATTTATTTACGTATAATTTTATGTAATTATACCTTAGAACCTAAATGGTCACGTACATTGTAGTTACAGAGAAACTTCCACCGCAAACGCTTAGGTTGAGGTGTGAGCCCCAGGCACAGGTTTTCTCTAAGGACTACAATATAGTGTTCTTCAAGAAAGAAGTGATTAGATTTTTAAAGAGTCGGCAACGCGTGGCTGAGTTGCAGCGTCCATAAGCTGCAGTGACCGCTAGTCGTCAGGCGGACCGTTAGCTTGTTTACCATACCTTATTGGTATAAAAAAATACTAGCTTGTCGATTCTAAAACAGTGTGTTTGTAGAAGCAAATAATACTATTATTTCTAGACTGAGTCTGCTTTGCTGATCAAGCCCTACATCCATCTGCTGACCCCCTCGGAGATCCACACCATCATGGCTTCCGGCTTCGCCACGGTATCTGGCAAGTTTTGTCTTTTGCCAAAAATAGCTCCTTTTATGTATAAACTACTAAGTGTATAGAACAAAATTGAGATGAGATATTCATAACTAAAATAACTTTTGCTCTAATTTCATAACTTTACTTTTGAATATCTTCGAAACCCGACGCTTTAGGACATTACATTTTTATCTTGTGTAAGTGTCTCTATCTAAATATTTAACTTTCACTGTGCACCGCGATTCCGAAAAAATCCAGTCGATGTCCAGGATGGCACTAAATCCATACAAAATCTCTAAGCTCTTTTTTAAAAGTAAATTATTTTATACGAAAAACCTTTTTGTTTCTACTTCATGTAAGCGAGTTAAAAATAACAACATTCAAAGTATTTCACAAAGGATAGGGGCCTCCCGAAGACTGCCCTAAGCGTTACAATAGTTAAGGCCACCGCTGTCTGCAAGTATCTTTATTTCTGGTCTGCATATGCATGGTACCCATGTTTTGTTAGTGAAAAAACTAAACCGGCTAGCCACCACTAACTCAACTTCACTAAACATGGGTGGGCTTTCAGGTACAATCCTGGTGTCGTATATCGCGTTTGGTGCAGACCCTGCTCACCTAGTAACAGCCAGCGTAATGTCGGCGCCAGCAGCTCTCTGCTACGCCAAGCTGCTGATGCCTGAGACAAAGAGGTCGCTGACAACTGTGGACAACCTTCAGCCTGTCCAGTGGTAAGATATTGTTTTAAGAATAGCTATCTGTCAAATTATTCTTATTCCATCAGCGAATGTAGTACTACGTCATTGGCACTGAAGCAAAAATCGTCATGGTGCTGACGAGTTGCTGATGCCTGAGATCAAGAGTTCGCTGTGCACTGTAGACAACGTTTAGCCTCATTGTCTTAGCCAGAATACGTCCACTGCTGAACGTAGACCTCCATATATCCATTATTTAATATCCAGAGGTAAGGCATTATTATTACAAAAGTGATCAGTCGAATAATTCTTATTCCATCTTATAATATCTGTACCTATATTCTTCAGTCAAGACCAATCAGCCCTATCAGCGGCCACCCGTGGAGCCACCAATGGTATAGCTATGATCCTAAACATCATTGCCAGCGTGGTCGCCTTCCTCTCCTTTGTGGCCTTCATCAACGGAGTGCTAAGCTATTGCGGAGGACTACTCAACTACCCTGAGCTCAACTTGGAGCTGATATTTGGGAAGGTGTTCATTCCTCTATGTTGGGTTATGGGTGAGTTTTAAATAAATTATAACAGAACCATTTTCTCTAATACACACTTTTTTCTACTTGCCTATGGTTCACACACCCACACACAGACACACACACCCTCTCTCTCACACACACACTTGTAGCAGCGCTAGTTACATAGCATCGGTACCTTAAACTATGTATCTATAAAATGATTGTCACGTTCGTTATTGGAAATAGAAACATCCGCCGGCGGCGGCCAGGGCATATTATTATAATACTACCATACTACTATTGATATTTTATTGGAGTGTGTGTGTGTGTGTGTGATTTGATGCAGTGAATAATGGTTTGTTGCACTTTTTAAGGCTCGGTATTATGTTGAAATCCTCCATTTTGTTTTTCATCACTTAAATAAATTATTCAAAGTCGCAGATGAACCGCTCGATTTGCAAGATTAAGAATTTTGTTAAAAACGTTTCAAAGCTAAACAAACGAGATATACCGTAATAAAAAGTGGTAAAGTTAAACGCATTTTGTCTTTGCACATTAAGTTATTCTATATTAAAATCAAATGCGAATCAGTGAAGGGATTCACTCACCTGCTGCTTACGAATAATTCTGCTATTCGGATACTTACGGACATATTCTACATTTGTTACGGAACCCTAAATGTGCGCTCGGCCGGTTTTTTCGTATTTTATCTTAACGATTTGGATTAAAATATCGTATTTAGATATTATTTTACTTTACATATTTATCCCGAGCAAAGCTCTGGTCTAGTATGCTATCGTCGTTTGACGGAAAATCTTCCTGTTCTTGCCTCACTACACATATTTACCGTCGCAGATTTTAATTAACTTTCATTGCAGGTGTTCCTTGGGAAGAATGCGAGCTGGTTGGGACCCTGGTCGGCCTGAAGACTATAGTTAACGAGTTTGTCGCCTACCAGAAGATGGGTGAAATGAAGGCACAAGGATTACTGTCTGTATGTACTTGAGTAGTTTCCTTTATGAATTACTAGTTTTTGCCCGCAGCTCTGCCAGCGCTAAACTCGGTTGTTGGATTCCTTCCTATAGCAACTCCTTCATTAGGTAATAATTAAAAATATTTGCTAATATTTTTAATTATTGCTGCTCGTGTACGGTAAATAACATTATATTTATTTCTGCGTACTTTTGATTTTTTTGGTATAAACCATTGATATAAAAAAAAAGGAAGGATGCGGTATACACGAACTAAATGTAAAAATAAATGAGCTAAGCGATACATGTATTACGGAGCTGGGAACTCGGTAATAAACATAAAAATACAATAAAAGTCCGCAGGCAGGTAGGAGCTTACGGGATGATTTTCAAAAACTGTAACATACATCAGCATTTCTAACCTAAAGACCAAATACAAGGTTTTATACATTTAGCTGCAAAAATAACAGATTTCCATATAAAACTACCAACCCCAATTTTATGCCCTTTAAGGGTTTAAAATTTGCAAAGTCGTTTTTTACTTTTCGTCTACATTATAATACAAACCTTTGTGCAAAATTTATGTCTAGTCACAAAAATATCGGCATTCTCATGCTAATTTTCATTCCCTATTTTGCCCTCTAAGGGAATGATTGTCCTGAAATGGTGATATATGTCAATTTTAGTTTTTATCCTAAGGCTTAACCATTTTTTTGCATTTAGTTTTAGAAATGATTTTCGTACAAATTTCCAACCTCCATTTTACGCTCTCAGAAAATGATTTTTGCAAAATCCTTTTAAAGTACTAACACGCCTGCGTTATAGCAGGAACATTTTATTCTCTTGACCCAGTAGTTTAGGCTGTACGTTGATATATGCCAGTACTTACTCTTTTTTATATAGGTACCTAAAAATTATTTTAAAATGCCATTTTTACTTATATATTATTTCTAAGAAGTGAGTAGGCGCGTTAGAATTAGTATGATTTAACTAATATTGAATGTATGTCTGCAGCCCAGATCAGAGCTGATAGCGACGTATGCTCTCTGCGGATTCACGAACCCAGGGTCTGCCGGTACCATGATTGGCACAATCGCTGGCATTGCGCCCAGCCAGCGGGAGACACTCTCTAGTGTAAGTACCTACCTACATAGCTTATTTTAAATCTCTTTTGCTTCTGTTTCATAAAAGGGCAAATAAAATTTAAGACATTATTTAATAAAAACTTAGCTTCGTAAGTTTGGTACTTATAGATAGTGTCAGGCCTATCTGTGTATCTACGTACAAAAGACAACACGCAAATTCAATGCGATCATACACTACAACTAACCAAACGGAAGCGAATTAATCATGTTCGGTTGAGCTTTGAGAAAGTAGATAATTTCGCGTACAGTTTGCCGACACAAAATTCTTTTCAAAAAACGGTGTTAAATATCATCAAACGTTTATATATTGTCGAATAAGGATTGTCCATCTATGTAAACAAAATTTAATGTTTGATTTTGAAAAAATGTTAAGTTTATTACTGTTTAAACGTTTGGAAAACGTCAACAATCGACTGAAAGTTATAAAGTTATGAACATAACATTCATGCATAATCAACCAACAACTAACGATCAACATTCGGAGAGCGGTCCACTTGCCATTAACAAATGACTATTTTAAATACATTTGACCAAATGACGTCACACTCACAACCACCGTCCATAAACTTCAACTTCAACTCGCTACAAACAACCACGGGTCATAGAAAGGTATTCCGTTTTTTTGCTGTTGAACCTCAGCTCATTTGACATTGACGTCAAATTTTACCTACTAACCGCTTAAAACAAGTTAATCCGTGGTTTATTGTGATTGTGTATATGGACCGCAACCTCGGTCGGACTTTTCTTATAATGCACCAGCTTAAGCCTGCGGCTCCGCCTGTGCTAAATGTTATTAACGTGGGATTCCTACAACAACTCCATGATCATAGCATTAGATGTAGCTATAGTTGCTGCGAGAACTTTTGTATTTTCCCGGATAAAAAGTCTTCTTAACTACCCCTTTGCCGAATTTCAGATCAATCGGATTTATAATATGCGTATGAATGAATTAATGTAGGTACCTACTTATTAAAACATAACACAAAAATAAGCATTACCGAAAGCACAGAATCAAAAACAGTACCAGAAGTACCAAGCAAACTTTGGGGCGGTTTGATAAGTCCATGACTTTGGAAAGAAGAAACACTCTTTTTATATATATTTTTTTTTTATTTTTCTACATCATCTCCTTTCAACTCGCACTTAGTCTAGCGATGTTCCAACCTCTGCAACCCATCAAAAAAAATATTTTTTGTCAAACCCTGAAAAATAGGCTTCAGTTTCGGCTACCACCTTTTCGTTTGACGATAATCTTTGCCCGCCAAGCCATTTTTTCTTCCAAAAAAATCACAGGGGGCTAAATCTGGCAAATACGGAGGGTGTGGCAATAATTCGTATCCTAATTCGACAATTTTTGATGTAGCGATTGCAGACGAGTTGGTCGGTGCATTATCCTGATGAAATATTTTTTTTTTCTTTGCTGATGTGGTCGTTTCTTGATCAACTTTTTATTGAATCTATCTAACAATGCAGCATAGTAAGCTCCGGTTATTGTCTTGCCTTTATCCATAAAATCGCTGTAATTAACCTCTTGGCTGTCCCCAAAGACTGTGGCCATCACTTTACCAGCCGAGCAAACAGTTTCTGCCTTCTTCGGGGCACGTTCGCTGGTAGAAGTCCATTGCTTCGACTGTTGCTTAGTCTCTGGTGTATACTGATGGACCCACGTTTCGTCAACTGTTGTGTACCGACGCATAAACTCACTCGGATTGCGATTATACATGCCTAGACATTCCTCAGAAGCTGTTACACGATTTCGTTTTTGTTCGACTGTTAGTAAATGCGGCACCCATCTTGCAGAAAGCTTTTACATGTCCAGAATATTATGCAAAATATAAAAAACTCGTTCAGTCGAGATGTGCACGGCATCACTTATTTCGCGTATCTTCATTCGACGGTCTGCCAAAACAATATCATGTATTTTATAAATGCCCTCCGTAGTGACCTCAATCGGCCATCCTGGGCGCTCCACGTCATTAGTGGTAATACGTCCACAATGAAATTCAGTGAACCACTTATGTTCCATCCCATGAGAAGGCGCAGAATCACCATAATACTTTTTCAATTTGTCTTCGGTCTGCATAATAGTTTTATCATATAAAAAATAGTGTTTAATTAGCACTCGGAACTCGCTTTTCTCCATTTTCAAAGAATAGGTCCTTAGAAGTCGCCTAACTTTTTTGTTTCTAAAGATTGTTTTCGCGCCAAATTTGAAAAAAGAACCGCATGCGCTTCGTTGTGAGTTTCCGAATATGAGACAAAAAAAACATTATTATAAAAGTTTTTATTCAACCTTAAAGTCATTGAGTTGCCAAACTGCCTAGGTAGGTGGTGAAATAAGGAATATTTACTTATTTATTTATCACTCTATAGGTTTTTTTGAATGGATTTAGTTTAGTTATATTAGTATTATAACAGGGACAGGTTAAAGCAGTAGTGCCCTGTTACTGAATGCACCGGCTAGGTGCTCAGAAGGAGGAGAAAAGATAGAGGGAGTTCAAAGGCGAGTAAAGAAACATTTTTCAAGGGAAAGGCAGGTTATATTAGTATACTCTTTCATTATATAGTAACAGCTTTTAATGCACAATATCCTAATCACATAGGGTGATTCTTAACACTTAAATATCTAGATCACAGCTACGTAATTCACAATCATATAGGACTACCTAAATAAATAGAAAGATAGCCAAACGCAAGCCTGCCTACACAGATTTTAAGTGTAGTTTTTAAAGCTTTTATTAGGGAACTAGTACACTCAGATCTCTTCGGCCTAGAGCCCGATTCGATGTCTTGCTCGCTGTAGGCACCCCTCAGGTCAACACCGCCGTAGAAAGAAGACGCGAATGGGACTGATGTTACGTGGCCTAACAGCGCGTGGTGAGTAGTGAATATGCCGCCCGTGGCAGGCACAAGGTAAGACCGCACGTGGCTAGCACAGTGCAGTAGAATTTTTACAACCACGTCAAGCAGAACGTAAAGTAATCCATTTTTGACTTACCGATGTCAAACATCTAGAGATTCTTTGATCTCTAAATTTAAATTACCACAGTGGTAATGGACCTAAGAGCGAATGCCCAGAAACTTCTATCGTTTCCTACATCATCCGGTCCTTTACCGGAGACGGACCACCGGAAACGGTCGTTCCGTTACAGTATGGAGGCATTTCTATGATTCTTAAGAGAGAAACATAAAGACGTTTTATTGGTGTCTCGCTTTAACTCGGTGAGAGTACCCATACTATTGTGTCTATTTCCAGGTCGCCGTGAGAGCTTTCTTCGCGGGCTGTGGTATCTGCTTTATGACGGCTTGTATAGCAGGTAAGGAACCCACAGTTTTAGACATGTATATTTATTTAACCAATGGTATATTAGCAGAGAATGCCTAGGCAGTAAGTCATCCATTCATCCTTCAATTTAAATATTGCGATTAATTTTTACCGCTCGCCACAGACAGCGACAAGATCATCCTTATACCTTAGAATCTAAGTAAATGTTCACGCTAAGCGCGGTTTCAAAGGAACTTCCTCCTGTGTACGTTTAGATTGTGGAATGACCTTTCTGCCAAAATGTTTCTAGTTTTACGAACGTCCATGGGCAACGGTGACCGCTAATCAGGCGGGCTGTATGCTGATTGGCTGGCTTAGTGGTAAAATAAAAAAATCGACTAGGTGCGAGTCAGACTCGCGCACGAAAGGTTCCCTACCATTATCTGAGTATAAAAACAGCAAAAAAATCAGGTTTTTTGTTTGGCCTTTTAATAATTGCATTTTTTAATTTTTAATTTTTTAAGTGAATATATAACTAAATATTCTGTGATTATTTTGTGCTTTTACCTGTTGCCGTTATCAATATTGAGCAAAAACAAGCAAAAAAAATTACGTTTGTTATATGGAAGCCCCCTTAAACATTTATTTTATCGAAGAATACGTCTTCTGTGAAAATTTCAACTGTCTTACTTTCTCGGTTCATGAGATACAGCCTGGTGACAGACGGACAGACAGACTGACAGACAGGGGAGTCTTAGTAATAGGGTCCCGTTTTTACTCTTCGGGTACGAAACCCTAAAAATCGCACAGGAGGGTTTATAAATTAGTGGCGTAAAAGTAGTTTCAACAAAAGAGGTATTTTCATATATGGGTTACACCCTTTCAAATGTTTTATAGAAGGTAATGCCATGCAGCGCCATCTAGTGTCAAGTTACAGTAAAGGAAAAAGAATAAAAATAAAATCCATTTATTTCTCTTAATTTGTTTTTTATTTAATTTATTTATCTCTGTTCCAGCGCTGTTGATGCCAGAGGGTTCTTTCGGCTGAAAGGCGCTGTACTTTTGCTGAAACTGATAATAAATATATTAGTTGTAAGAAATAAGTTAAGCAAAATTGATTTAAGTTACTTTAGTGAGAATAAAAATTGTTATATTTTTAACTTTTACTTACAGTTATTTATTATCTAACTTGGAACCCGCGCTTTAACCTGTTTAATTAAATTAACCTTCCGACTTGGACTACCTATCAATATTGTTCCATGGAACGCTGATATTAAGATCCTTCTCACTGAGATATTTTTATTAACGCGTACTCGTTTGTGGTTGTTGTCGTTGGATGGGTCTACAAAAAAGCATTTGATGTTTTTAAATAAAACAAAATTTCTAAGATACTATATCAATCAATATAAAAAAAAAATTATTTTTCAGTTATCTATCCATAGTTCAAAAGTTACAATTTTGGAGGCCTTACTTACTTTTAGTTCCGTCAGTATAGGTAGCCCACATACCTAGTGAACAATATCTGCCTACAGTTAAATTGTTATTGGAAAAAGCCTTGAGTTTTACATCGTCGAATCAGCTGAAAGACGTCCGCTGTTGCTCGTAGGTTTTACCATATGTTTTCACATAGGCCGGTATTCAACTGGCTTCTTGCGGCTAAAACTAGGGTCTTTGCTATCCGTGTCTATTCCGCGTCCTTTATTTAGCATAGTCGACGAACGCTACGTAAAGATGCCGGTTATATCCTTGTCATCTGTACAATCTGACACTGTGTATGTAGGTATGTGGTCAATGGTCAATCTTTGCGTTCGAATGATTTGGAGGCCACCTTGCGGAAGGCGGCGAAGAAGTCGCGTTGCTTAGCCATGAAGCTGAGCATTTGATTTAGATCGGTGATCTGTACGTATTCGGCGTACACGCTCTCAAAATAGGCGGGGTCACAGGCCCAAGAAATCTCGGCGAGAATGCCCAAGTGCTGCTGCTCGGCCGTCTGAGCGGCGTTGCGGGGCAGCGCGAGAGGGGCGCGGGGGGGCAAGGCGCGTTTGCGCGAGAGGTGCGGGAGCACTTCGCATAGGCGCTGGACGCGGGATGTCCCGGGACATGAGATTGCGATCACAGTCCGGAGTGGCGTGATCGCGCAGACATTTCACGCAGCGCGGTCTGCGTCTGCAGTTGCGCTGTGCGTGGCCATACAACTGGCATCGGTGGCATTGTCCTGGGTTCGACCGCTTGTGCGGAGTCTCGACCCGGACGCCCTTGAGGCTGCACACATCTTTAATATTAAAGATGGCTTTGCCCTCTTTGGTGAGGTCTAGCACTACGAGCACCATGTCGTAGCACTCAGATCGGTTGCGGCCGTTGTACATACGATGTACTTCCCTTACATGGAGGCCTTGGACGATTAAGTTGTCCTGGACAGTTTTTGCGGAGAATTCCTTAGGGACTCCCCTTATAACTGCCCTGCGGCAGAAAGAGCGCGTGCGGGGATAGCGAGAGCGCGAACGAGTGCGCGAGCGAGACGGGGAACGCGGCGGCGAACACAGGGAGGGCACGGACTTGTCGTACGCTTTGAGGGCAGCCACAGCCTGGGAAGAGCAGGCTTGGACCAGATCTGAGTGATCACGAAGACAAGCTTAGATGATCTCCCCTATCTGGTCCCGGGACATACCTTTGAGTACTTCGGCCATCGCGGGAGTGACCGAGGTGTAGCTTGTGAGTACCTAGTGACTGCCCACCATTGCTGGCGAGTTGCAAGAATACTTAAGTGTGGCCAAGCGCCCCGCAGTGCTACGGATTGCTTGGTGTGTACCTAACTCCTACTCCTACGGCCGGGATTACGTTGTAACCGTTAGGTCTCCCCCCGAGCAACGAGACGTTTATGAATAAGAAACGTTAGGTATACCGCAACTCTGAAAAGAGCTATACGATCTCACCCACCAGCCCTTGAGCACTCGGAACTGGATTTCTACAAACTAGACACAATCGACACTTAAAACGCGAGAATGCGCGGAGCGGCGAACCGCTGTTCGCTAATTAATTAGGTCAAGCTAATTAGGCTCTGCGATCTTTCACCATGATTTTGTCTAGCTTGCAGATAAAACTACACTTAGTATTTTAGGTACGGACGAAACTGTTTTGCCAGTTTGAGTTTTTAGACGAGCTTTTTAGAACTCAGTTTCACTAGCCTGTTATTAGAATCTTAAACATTTCACATTATTCTAGGCACTGAAAGGCAGCTACAAAATGTGAGTTGAAATGTTTAGTATTCTGTATATGGGCAGTTTTCTAACGGAGCGGCGATTTGTTTAGCGTGCCTCCCATTTGTTGATCACGTTTTACACATTATCATAGAAACATCACAAAATATTAATAATCATGTATGTATACGGCTTATATCACCAAACAGGAACCAGTAGCACAGAATAAGAAATAGCAGATACTTGTACAAAAAATATTAAACTTACTTAAAACAAAGCTTGACTACTCTGTCGCTAACGCAATAAGGAACAATTTAATTTAAATACGCGCCATATATCCCTTTTGGTGCTTATATGTTTGACTAACCTGGCGACCACGTACTTGTACCACAACTTGAACTCCGTATCAGTCACAAAACGGCCGGAAAGCGCTTTTTATCTGGTTTATGTAATCACGTTTCTAGCTCGTGTTCGCAGTAGGGTTTCCACGCAATAGCACACAACCTGAGAGTATAGTGCTCAGTATAACCGTCTTTGGGTCAAGTTTGTTTCATTATCCTTTATAACACATGCATTTGTGAAAATTTAATATTATTATAACAAACATGGTATTCAGATACTAGACGTAAGTAATCAAAGTTAAAACCAAAATTTAAGTAGGTACCAAAGTAATAATATTTTTTATGACTTGTTTTTACAAGAAAAAAAAATAAAGCTGCAAACATATTATGAGCCGTTTGCGTACTTACCTATCACATATCAACAAAATATCTTTGGTGAAAAGAACAATAAAATTTAAACATTTATATTACTAAGTTTTGCCCACGGCTCCGTCCGTGTACGAATAATAGGTACTATAGCACGGACGCAAAGCACGAAGAATTTCGTACATTGACCTTTTAGCCTGTGTTCAGTGGTAACAATAGCAGTAATTTCCGATGACAGCGGTCATCGCATCTGTGGTTCAAATATATTTTTTATGCTATCTTAATGTATATCACGATACGATTTTACGATACCAAACAAAAAACTACTAATCAAATAAAAAAAAAAAAATAACCTACTAATCAAAGTAGCCAAAAATAGGTCACGTGGTACCTATGGGAACGGTCCCTAATATGCAAACTTGTATAAGGTAAATTCATATTTTTCGGCCAGACTTCTTTGTAGAGTCGGCGAGGCGTCGCTAGTGTTCATTCTTTTATATTTTTAATTGATTTATAGGATACAAAATGTATAAATTTCTCGTTTTGTCCTCATACCAGGGATGAAGTAACATGACGCAATTTACATATTTAAAAAATTGGCATTTGCGTACCAATCGTCATCGTCATCATACCAGTGTGAATTGTCCTTTTTACTAGTAGCAACACTCTCGTCACACCCGGTGTGTGAACACCCTCGAAGTCACACTACTGCTGCACGCTGTCATAATATCTACACTGTTGCAGCAAAGACTGAAATGACGCCTACCTTCTACAGACACCCACACACACACACCCATAGTTTTAGTGTTCAGTGATTGTGTATCAGCATACACAATCACTAAAACACATGATTGGTAGGAACTACCTAGGCAAAAGGAAATGTATATACCTATACCTACCTTTTTGACAGTTTTAACTGCGTTATAGCATCACCAAGCCACTGTGGAGCGCCGAAACAAAAGTCGTCCAAACATTAAGTAGCCATGTTGCAATTTTACAAACGCAATTGCTTTCTAAGATTCGTTCTGCTTTCGGTAATTGGCATAGATAATGTAGAGTTTATCAGCCGACACCCACAATACAGCGTTTTCGATACATGAGCAATAAATCTACCACTATTGATTCGAAAACACTCTTTCTATTCTTCACGATTTTTTTACTGTAACTAGTCCATCCCCACTGGTGTGACAACGAGTCTTATAATAGAAGTGTGATAACATCCCCAAAAAAGCGTCATTATCGTCACACCAGCAGTTGCGGTGACGACTAAGAAAAAACATCCTTGTAGTCATCCTGGTGTGTGAAATTGGTGCGACGACGAGTAGGAACTGGGCAGTTGAAGTACAGTGAGCATAAACAATTTTTAACGTAATAATATTTTAAAAATAATGGTAATGTTGGATTCCGCAGTTCTCGTTACTCTAGTATGCTTCCTAAAAAAAAGGTATTCAAATGCGAAAGAAAAAATACTTATCGCTAACATCATATATTTATTTGCACTCTGTAAACATTCTAATACAATATTTTTACACAAAAGAAAAAGGAATGTAAGCACTCAGCAAAATGTAATTACCTATATGGAATAATGCAATCAAACATACATCACTACATTGACTGCTCAGCTAAGGACTTAGCACTTACCAACTGACTTAACGTGAACTGAGGCAAAGTAACAATTTCGTAGAAAAAGATAGTTCTACTTTCGCTCATAGATGGCGCTTTTCATAGTTTTTTGGATAGAAAATTGTTTGCTTTACATCACTTGACGTAACGTTGCAATAGTAAAGTCGTAGTAAGCCCTCTGTCTACGAATACTTTATTTATATTTGTATATTTGTATTGATTTCTTTATATTTTATATTTTTCTAGAAAAGTATTTTATAATTTAATTTATGGTTCCAAAACCGAATACTTTAATTCGGCAAAGTAAAAATCTACGCGTTTCAAAACGCAACAAGGAACTTTTAAAAGGCTTTAAGAGCAATGCGATTCAAATAAGAATGGGAGAGTCAACCACACCAAAAGTACGGTCGCTTACAGAATTTATTTAATAATATAATTATTATTTTCATTCGGTTGATATTTTTTTTTAATTAGTTTATAACTGTTATTATTATTTAAGTATTTGGGTGTAATTTATTGTGTGTTTGTTTCCTAAATAAATATCTATTTCGCACAATTATTTAACTTTTCATTTCGTGCTGCAGCACTTTTTTGTGTTTGCTTTTGCTATCTGGTCACTTGGATAGTAAAATTACGAGTAATAATAGAGAATTAGAGGTAGCGATAGTTAGGGGTTTAGAAGTAATAATATAAGTGTTTTAAAATTAAAGTTTTTAATCCATTATTTGAAATTCAAAAGATAATTTACTTTCTCTGAATTAATTTGCATGTTTTGCACACCCTACTACAAAAGAAAACACTAAATAGTGCAAGGATATTCCCATTCCTAAAAAGTTGGAAATAAAACAAACAATATGGTGTTACCAATAAGAGTAAAACCTGAGGAACTCGAACGAAAATAAGTTATAATAAATATTTTCTATAATTTCTCATAAGTAACGAATATAATATAGTGTCTTACATTGGCCAACTCTAAGTTTAAAGATATGCCAAATATTGCTTTATTTTTTTACACAACTACGTTAAAGGAACTAGCAAATTATAAGTACAATATGTATGCCAAAGGTAATGTTAATATATTTTTAAACATTTCTTTAGTTAAAAATAAGTATATACTAAATAATATCAATGTTATATATTTTAACGATCTTTTATCAAAGACTAAAATATACACACCGGCACAATTAGCGGAACACAAAAAAAGGATTTGAACGAATGGCAGCAGGTTCTCTTTACTGATGAGTGCAGAGTTCTTTTAAAACAGATCGATGGGAGACAGCGAATATGGAGACGCAAAGGAGAACGCCACATAGTCTAATTTTGAACACACAGTGGCTTATGGTGGCGGCTCGATTATGGTTTGGGGAGGGATATGTTTGGGAGCTCGCACGGAGTTAGTGATAGTCACAGGAGGGACCATGACAGCAGATCGATACATCAGAGACATTTTAGAAGAACATGTTGTACCATTTGCCCCATTTATTGGTGACGACTTTATTCTAATGCAAGATAATGCTCATGCTCATAGTGCACAATCGGTACAGGCATATCTGAGCCTCGTAGGTATACCGGTGATGCAGTGGCCAGCAAATTCCCCCGATATGAATCCGATAGAGCATGTCTGGGACTTGCTAAATAGAAGGGTTAAATCCAGAATGCCACCCCCCAACAATCTGAATGAACTTGGAAACGCATTACTTGAAGAGTGAGAGCGGTTGCCTCCAGAAATCATCGATAACATAATCTGTAGCATGCACAGACGAATGGAAACCGTAATCAGAGCAAGAGGGGGAAACACTCGTTATTAATTTTGCTTTAATTTTATTGTTAAATCATTTAATGCTTACTTTTTTTTATTTTTTGTGATGGTTCATAATCATCTAAAAATTTCACTTATTTCAAATTTCTTTATTTTTTCAATAAAAAATAACGAAGACTTTTCAAAGTCGTTGTTAAAAGATGTTAATCAATTTGTTATTTTGTGTCTAATTACATTTTCGTCAAATAATATGCGTTATTATCTCATAGTCTCACTTTTTTTTCTGTTCCGCTAATTGTGCCGGTGTGTATATAATTGAATATTTTAACATTTCAATAAAGAATGCTAATTGGAGCTGGGGAAAATCCGAATGAGCGGTATAGTATGTAATTAGGATCGTATTGTTTACATATGTACAATCATGCACCTCATGTCAATTATCCAACTTTAGAGATGAGCCAAAATTTCTTTAGCTGTGTCATGTGTAATTTATGTCCTTTAAACTTGGCTGGATTATGAAATTAAACGCATTGAAACTGCCATACTCTGCTCTTTACCTACAAATATTTTGAGAGTAGCTCGTGTAGCATGAGAATCTAACAAGCTATTATATTTATATATTTTTGTAAAAGTTGGCGGAATTTCTCCTAAGAAGTAACCTCAAAAAACTATAAAAAATTAAGCAATACTTCAGCAGAATCACATAGAACCAAAAACACCGAGCGCATAACTTATTGTTATTTTTGTAAAAAACATAATACAAATCAGGAAACTTTCAAGACAAATTAACTTTATATGACAAAAAACCACGGCGTGTTTCCTATTTAATGAACTACATAAAAAAAGAGCGGGTTCTTGCGTTGAGTCTGGCCGTATGCTTCTTTAATTCCTTAATAAGAGCAAAAATTAAGAGCAATTTACATACAGAACAAACATGTAGAGTTTCCTAAATTTAGCAAATAACATCGTTATAATTTATACCCAAAATGATGCCAAAATTCATATGTACACTTTAAAAACAAAATACAATTAATATTTATATTTAAATTTTTAATGTAAAGGTTTCACCTCCATAAAGTTCAATATAACACTTAGAAACAGCAGAATTTGACTTAATCGCCTTAATAATAGAATAGGACATATTTTAACGTCACACATCCAAGTCAAAAACAATATCACTTCATCATTGTTTTTCAAATTGATATTGTTTAAATCAAGGTGAGCAATATGTGATTAAAAAGATTTTTTTTTATAATTTATGATTATATACATAAAAAGGTAACTATATAATTGTCTATACAATGTTGCATGGAATAATTTTTAAAAGCAATGTTTTTTTTTTAATTTTTGTTCTAAATCTTATTTTGCTTGTTATACATATTTTAACGTCACACATCCAAGTCAAAAACAATATCACTTCATCATTGTTTTTCAAATTGATATTGTTTAAATCAAGGTGAGCAATATGTGATTAAAAAGATTTTTTTTTATAATTTATGATTATATACATAAAAAGGTAACTATATAATTGTCTATACAATGTTGCATGGAATAATTTTTAAAAGCAATGTTTTTTTTTTAATTTTTGTTCTAAATCTTATTTTGCTTGTTATACATATAGGTATATGACATTTAAGGCAATAAGGTTATGTGTACAATATAAATCGATCTAATTAACGTCTTAGATATATTTTTATGTATATTTGTTTTAAAATAAATAACATGTGAACATTATGATCGTAATTACAAAAGACAAAAGATATTAAGTACATTTAAATACTGCATCAAATGATCTTAAATATACATAATACAAATTAAGCACCTACAATAACCTACATACATCGATAACCTACATGGTAACTTTACTATAACTATTATTACAAAAGGTAAGACAGAATTAAGTAAACAAAATTTGTACTTATATTAAGGTGTTTTAATGGCCTACATGGAAATACATTTAATTTTTTTTTAATTTTAATCGAAGTTCTTTTTTATAAACCTTTATTTATTCCTTTTTATTATTTTTCGAGCATATTTAAATATTATACAACTTTTTTTTTATAAAAAAAATAATTGAAAAAAGGTCTAAAAACGTACAAATTATAAGTATGTAACTGAATTCTCTAAACGGGTATAATTTTCTTTAGTTTACAATGAATAAAAATATTTCACCTACTTACATAAATTACATTATCGAATCGCAAAACACGGAACTTTGTCTACACTTCAGCATTTATGGGATAAATAAATAACGTCAAACATTTATGGGATAAATAAATAACGTCAAACATTTATGGGATAAATAAATAACGTCAAACATTTATGGGATAAATAAATAACGTCAAACATTTATGGGATAAATAAATAACGTCAAACATTTATGGGATAAATAAATAACGTCAAACATTTATGGGATAAATAAATAACGTCAAACATTTATGGGATAAATAAATAACGTCAAACATTTATGGGATAAATAAATAACGTCAAACATTTATGGGATAAATAAATAACGTCAAACATTTATGGGATAAATAAATAACGTCAAACATTTATGGGATAAATAAATAACGTCAAACATTTAAAAACATAAAGCACCTTTAAACATTAAGCTTCACTTTTTTTTAAAAAAGAAGATGAAGCAATCTTTTGACATAGCGTGTATAGTGTTGCTTAAAATACTTTAATTTTAAAGCTAAAAATCCGTGTTTTATATTTTTACTCTAGTGTTTATATAGTGATGGTTTATTTTTTAAGGTACGATACTAGTTTATGACAATACGAAATAACATTATTGATTTTATTGTCCAGTATGAACAAGGCTTTATATTATCTTAAAAAAACATTGCATTATAAATCTGACCCTTATTTAAACTATTTATAACTTTAACCTAACGTGGATATATTTCAACTAAAATGAAATAAAGATACTTGAACTAAACATTCGTTGTTTTGTAAATATAGGTCGTTATAACAAATTAGAAACATGCTAAAATTACCACTTTAATTATAAAAAGACAACTACACCTCTACATATAAACGAAATATTTCTTTCTCTTCCTCCGTCATAAATGAAGTAGTTAAACAAGGTATTTTTGAAATAAGTAAGTTTTAGGTATTTATGAAATTAGTTAGTTTAACATAAATTTGTTAAGTAGGTAAACTTTTTACATTAAAAACACAAAGTTTACATTAAAAACACTCAATCTTAACAAAAATACCAATTTTAATCGTGGGGTAAATTATGTCGTAAAAATAGCTATTACATTAAGCTTGATTTGGCGATGATAAGGAAATTTTAATAATACTATTTCATTTTGCGGTTTGTATCGAATTTTACTTTACATCGGAATTTAAATTGAGCGTCAAGAGTTACACCCCTTTGATATTTTTGTTAACATAATGTGTCGCCTTTAATAACTATTTTATCGAGCAAGTGTACCGAAAAATGAAACGCGTAATCTATGGTCATCATACACCCGGCTCCAATACGCCTATAAAATCCTATCTCTTGTGTTAAGTTACTTGTCTTATAATATCAACTTCGTAGTGAAGAAACTACATTTATATGCAGAGCCATTTTGTCTCACATTAAAAAACCCTTTCTTGCTTCATATTTTAAATATACAAATTAAATATATTGACCTAGAAATCTTTCGATTCTCACTTATATTCTTAAGCTATTTTTATTTCAAACATGCAGAATATTTTCAAAAAAGTAATTAAAAAAACAATTATTTTTACCACTTGGATAGTAACATAGTATTTACCTAAGTTTATTCCGAGATTTTTTTCTCAGTTTTTTATGTCATGTAATTTTCCAACAATTATTTATACGGGTGTAGTAATATAACAGTAATTAATTAGGATCTTTTTATGTATTTATACGTACCATAGACTTCGAGTTCTGTAATTTGTCCCATGTACTGCGCAATAGCCTCACAAAATTGGCAGAACTTGAGAAAGAGAAAAGACGAACCTGCAATCTTTTCTGTTTCTGTCAACGTCCGCCATGTTGTGAAATGATGTTTATTAAAACAATTTAGAAAAAGACAAGAGACATCCGCTTCTCTGTCAACCTTTTGCAACCATTGCTTTTCACTGCTGGCTAGAGAATGTGCTGTCCAGTTCTATATATAAATATATATGATACGTATAATACATACATAATAGACATACATAAATATAAACAACAACTATTATTTATATATCTACAAAGATGATTAAGTACATAGACATTTATTATTATTAACATTTATATTTTTATAAATATAATAACTACATAAAACGCCTAATATTCGTTAATAGTACGCATCAAATATTATCGTTCTGAAGTTTTTATGGATAAAGAGATAGGTAGTAGTCTGGCAACGAAGACTGTCGCTTTCATCAGATAGAAATACAAATAGCAGTCTGATAACGTAGTCAGACACTTTGGTCAGGATGCGAGACACAGATAGCTGGTCCGGTAACGAAGTCTGCTACTTTAATCAGAAAGACAAACATAGCTGCCTGGTAACAAAGCAGCGGCTTTCACGCCGCTTTCTTTAGGTCTAGTAACGACTTGAGAACGGTACAGAATCATAATGCATTCTGTCAACGAATTATCTACATAAATATTCATTTTCTTATCATGTAGGTCTTAGACCCACTCTACCATTGAATATTATTGGGTAATAGTAAAGCGATACAATATTCATCAAGTAATACTTATAAATGCTAATTTCAAAAATAATATAAGAAAAAATAGGTAGATGGTGGCCCATAGGTTTAGGTGTCTGCTTCTTGGTCTGAGCGTTGGAGGTTTTAGTCCATTTTGCGTTCACACGTTTTTTTCTGACAAAGGTAAGCATCGTGAGGAAACCTGCATACGTCGAAGATACGTAAGTAAATTCCTTAATGCGCACTTGGATAGACTATAATCCAAATCACCCTCGTCCAATATCCTCGTCCAGATGCTGGTGTAGATTATGCAAACATTTAAGTATTTTGCTCGCCGACAAACAAGTTGAACTATTATTAGATATTATTTAACATATAGTAGATAGATAGATTACAGACATCCAGTTGCTTAAATACTTAGTTAAGTAGCTAATTTTCCTACAACGTTGTCACTAAGTAGCTTAAGAGAAGGAATTCTGCATCTATACAAAAACGCTTTTTATTGGTCAAAGTTCTAAATTTTATATATATTATGCCAATAAAATAGACACGCATTTGTCTATTTTGTAAACAAATGTTGACTTAAGTAACAATGCCAAAAGTACATTAGAGACAAAAAAGGTTACGAATTACAATCCCAAAATGAAATTAAATCAAATTTTTGCTAAGAAAACACAATCAAATAAAATTAAAATATTTAACAATTTTTAGGATTTCCATAACTAAATTATCGTTGCAATTAAAAGTAATACTAAATATCTATAACTAGTAAATTAAAATAAATAGGAAAAAATAGACCAACAATAATCGTTGATTTTTACTTTTCTATAAAGCATTTACGACGTGGCCATTGTTTTGTCATAGTACAAGGAGAATAGTAAAGTAACTGCATACAAGCGTACGGATTTTGCGTTAGCACAAGCACGACTCCTACAAGTACATACTACTCGGCTGAGTTAACATGACACCTGGCCACGTCCAGTCTATTCAGTGTAGAGTGTGCAAAAAAATGGTCAGAGTAAATAAAAGGGGGTGCAAGGAAAACCGTACTAAGTATTATTCACGTTTTTTTCCTTTGTTAAGGTTACGGTTGGGGTGTACAAATGGGGGTGATGTAAAAAATTTTTGTTTTCGAAATTTTGTATGAAAATTTTCTCTTTTAGCGCGCCCATTCTTACACGCTTACCATAACCAAAACAAAGAAAAACCCGTATTTATATATTTACATATATATAGTCCGGGTTTTTCCCCTTCCGCTCCCTTTTTGTTACTCAGACATTTTACATTAGTAAAAAGTAAAAAAGTGTCGGGAATGGATGATTTGTTTATGGTTCCTAATTGAATATTTTTTTGTTGTTAGATTGGTACAACTATTTTCTATTTTGGCGTGGAGTTTGATTTTGCATCTGTTATATAGAATAAATACAGTTCTGTTTTAGTATGATCATATCTTGTGTGTATTGCGAATTTCATGATGGAAAAAAAACATTGAAGTTGTCTTAAATTTTGCATCGCTAATGGAATTTCGTGTTTTTAGTCACTGAAAATGTTATAGAATCGACTTTATCAAAAACACGAGCTTATGAGTAGTATAAAGCTTTCAAAAGTCGTCGAGATGTGATCAAAGATTTGACTCGCTCTGGTAGGCCATCACCGTCTTCAACTCAAGTTAATATCGTAAAAGTGGAGGAAATAGTGACTGGAAATCCTTATTTAAATTTGAGAGGGATAGCCGCTGAACTTTCTGTTATCTAACGAGTCGAACCGTACCATTTAAAATAATCACTTGGGTATAAAACATGTTAACGTTTGGCTAGTCCCAAAAGTCCTGAATTTCCTCCAAAAACTCAATCGCATAAGAGTCGCTGAGGACATGCTAGAACGAGTCAATTCCGACCCAACAGTCATGAAACGTATTGTTACTGGTGACGAGACGTGGTTTTGCGAGTTTGACATGCAAACTAGTCAACAAGCTTCAGAATGACGTCTTCCAACTGAACAGAAACCGAAAATACTACGTCAAAGTCGATCAAAAGTCAAAGTCATGTTGACTGTTTTCTTTGACTATGGCGGTGTTATGCACCCGGAATTCTTGCCGGAAGGTCAAACAGTAAATATATTATTTGAGCGTTATGCGGCGTTTAAGAGAGCAAATTCGACAAAGAAGGACAGCTCTGTGGAAAGAAATTTCTTGGATTTTGCACCATAATAATGCGCTATCGCACAAGGCCATTGTGAAGGAATTTTTGATCAAAAAGTCAACAAACACTATCAAGCAACCACTTTATTTACCAGATATAGCTCCAGCTGGTTTCTTTCTTTTTACTTGACTCAAATTACCACTTAGTGGCACCTGTTTTCATTCGGTAGAAACCATAAAGGAGAATTCGCGGCGAGAACTGAACTCAATTCCGGAAAAAGAGTTTGACAAATGTTTTGATTATTAGATTATTTGATGGCGTAAGTGTATCGTTTCTGAAGGAACAGACTTTGAAGGTGATGAAATAAATTTAAATCAATAACTAACATTTTATGTACGTGTACATAGATATTACACGCGCTGTATTACACGTGTGTAGGTACGGACCGAGTTACAATACTGTACTCCTTATACTATGGTTTATTTAAAGCGTTCTGATATAACATGGCACCAATGACATATTAAATATATTCAAAAAAAAATGTAATAAATATATTTTCTATAATCCTAATTTAATCTATAATATGGGATTATGTATTTATTTGCAATTGAACGTAATACTCCTAAAAAGTTTTTTAACAATAATGCAATTGTTATTAAAAATTATAATTTCGGTATTTAGAATACTAAAATTTAAATTGATTTTAGACCATTGATGATATTTAGTAATAGAAAAAAAAATAAGATCTGCAGGAAAAATAGCAGAAAGTTGCATTTGTAGACTAATAATAACGAAATGGCATTAGAACTAACTAATAAAAACTATGTTAATTTCTGTAAGTACATATTCGTTATTAACTATGTTAATGTTTTTAAATAAATCATATATAGGAAGATATACCTACTAGGAAAACAATATTAGGTCATATCGAAGAAATAAATCCAAAGGTAAAAATACTGACAGACCACAAAAAAAGAAAATAATTAAGAAAATAACATTAAATTGTAAATTAAATAAATAATACCAATATACAAATCATATCACCTTTTTGTTAAACAACAAATCACATCAACTTTTTGTTAAACAACACATAATAATATTTTAACTTAAACGGAATGTAAAAATGGAAGATTTTAAATCCCTTCGTTTGGAAGAAAGGGATTTCAAAAATGGCTTTTTTCTACGAAATAACATTAACATACATATACATAACAACATAATTTTAAAATTACAAAAAAACACTTGTCATACAAAATTATCAAAAAAGGGCAAGGAAATTATATTTCAACAAAACATCACTAAATAATACAATTTATATATTAAACTCTTGTATGTTCGTTTATATTTTAGTGAGCACACCCTCTAAACCTAGAACCTCGGGTATTTCAATATCTTCAAGACGTATCGATGACGGGTTGAACGGGAATTGAACCGAGAATATCATCTTGGAATCCATAAGTAAATTTTGCTAGAAACAAATTTAAATTATCATTAACTTATAATAAAAATACATAAATACTCATATTTATTATTTAAACATAGCTTTAGTGGTTCAGTTGGAAGTGATACTGCCTGCGTAACCGAGTTGGGTGTAGATGTCTTCTATACATACACTTGTACATATATGTATTTAAAAAAATTATATATAGGTATTTGTATCTGTAGTTTAGTGTCCATAGTACAAGTTTTTCATAGTTTGGGTCCCAGTTTTTCATAGTTTGGGTCTACATGGCACTGTGTGCGATGAACAGGAATTCATTATTGTGTATATGCTATCGCATTCTCACTACTCAATTATTTTCCCAATTTCTCCCAATCAATAACGAAATTGAGTGATGCAAGTACAAAACAAAAATACATGGACTGACATATCAAAAGTCCGGAGTTCAATTCTCGGTAAAACAATATGATCACTATTTGTTTAATTGTAAAGCTATCCTGACCCTGTTTTGTGCCTGGTACGGCGACAGGTTCACCAGCTATTAAGTTTGTAGACGGAATACCAACAAACGTATATGTTACGGGCAGTGTTAGAAAAGTGTTGTGTGAATTTTGACTTTTACTATCGCGTTTGCGTCAACGAAATATTTATATGGAAATGAAGCAACACCTTCTAAAACATTTTTTATAATAGGAATAGCACTAAATACGCGGCCGCGTGTAGATTTTGACTCTTTGATACATTTGAATTTAATACAAAAACTCAAACTCAAACTCGAACAAAAACACATTGTTCGCCGCCGCAATAGTTGACGTCGGTAATACCTCTGACCACCCATTCGTGTCATAAGTGTCGTGATAGTATATTATTTGAAAACTTACAGGTTCTTTGTCAGCGTTAGGTCCGGCCTTCTCCTGCATCTTCTTCTGTATCTCATGAATAAATTCCCGTGTCACTTTTACTTCATACTCTTCCGCCGGAGTGTACATATTCAGAATCTGATGATAGAGATAGGAACATTAACATCAAGTTACTTAAGGGAAATACAAATTTTCCCATACATCATTCGGTCCACCAAATATCCATAACTATAAACATTTTGCTGCTTCAAATAATTTTTGTCATATGATTACTTGTGTTTTTAATTGTATGTGAATTATGAGATAACCAAAGTTTTGGTTGATTTGTACATTCACTAACATTTTATGCGTTTTGCGACTGTAGTATGTCGATAGTTAAAAGTACATCATATACCTTTAAGCGAACAATTCTTCTATATATTTTTATATATAATCTGAATCTCGTAAACAGCTCCAACGATTTTGATGACATTTAGTGTGCGGGAGTTTCTGGGGCGGTAAATCGATCTAGCTATTCATTTTTAGAAAACGTCGTTTTATCCGTGTTTTCAGGCAATGATAAACTGAAAAATATGACTCTTCGTAACATCTATTGGCGAGTAGTAATACTATTATTGTTACCGACACAGCAACACTAAAGCTACTTGTCAATAGATGGCGTTATTAAGCAACACTAAAGCTACTTGACAATAGATGGCGTTGTTAAAAAGAACCGGCCAAGTGCGAGTCGGACTCGCGCACCAAGGGTTCCGTTCCATTATCTATATAATGACAAAAACATAAATCTTGCTGTATGGGAGCCCCCCTTGAATGTTTGTTTTATTTTAATCTAATTAGTTATTTTTAAAATGAATAAATTTAATAAATATTCTGTGAATATTGCATGCGTCTACCTGTTACCATTATCAATATCGAGCAAAAAATCACGTTTGTTGTATAGGAGCCCCCTTAATATTTAGAAGCCGAAGGCTTTAATGACTCGAGTTTGTAAATACCGTACCGCCCGTGTTACACACAATGTTTATCATCACATTTGCGAGTAAATAAATAAAATATGATGCGAAAAAACTTACAAACTCAAAAATTTACTTTACAATTTTAAAAAACACAATAAAGTTTTCAAAGTTTACTTAGTGTGTAAATATTTATCGTCAGGAGCTTCATTAATATTGTTTTCTACATTTTCATACCCATCTGATGTTCAATATTGAAGGAATATTTGGTCTTGGGAATGCTCTTTAACATATGGTAAATTGCCCATAGGGAAGACGGTTTGTATTTTTCGGCAATTTCCCCAAAGTAAGCTAATAGGACATGCTTTAAAAATTTCTAAAAAAATTTAAGTTTCTACAGCTAATAAAATTGTCGTATTCGGTTAAGTATTTATTTCTTGAGCTGTATTGTCATGTATCTGTAAATATTTAACAGTATCTGGCGGTGACGCATTTATATTAAACTCATCTGACGAAGAAGACATCTTTTAATTCTCTCGTAAGTTGTAAATTAAAATAGTGGGAACAGAAGTGTAGACATCTAACGATATCTAGAGAAATGATGAATTAAATAGTTTTGTATAAAGTTAAAACTGTTTGGACCCTAGTGTCGTTATAAGTTCACACCATTTCAATATGGCAACTGTAGTTTTGATTTTTTAACACCAGGTCAGAATAAATGGTTGCACTGCAATTGCTCGCATAGCGCGTATTTATATCTCAAACTACAGGTGGCACTTTTGTACAAACTTGAAATAATAGATAAAACAGTACGTAAAGTTAAGTACTCGTACAAGTAGTGCGCGCGAACGCACGCGTTTTATAAACTCCCACTTTGCTTTGAGGAAAGAAAAAAAATACAAATAAAACACCCGTGGGAGTAATTAAGGTCTTAGCACTCATTTTACTAGCACGTTATGACACTGTTTACGAGTAAGTGTAATAAAAAGATATTAATTGTAACGGAGTTCGAATGAAAAAAGGTTTTCGGATGCAAATTAAGTAACATTTACTTTAAAATATTTAACTAACTGCGAATACATATGTTACAATATCAGCGTGCTCACGTGGCAAATGACGTCAACAAAGGCTCTAAAGGTTGGTAACGAACGAACACTTACCTTACAAACTTGCATGGCAGTTAGGTCAGAACACATGTCAACGGTGCTTTGGACATCGGCCATCGACTTCCGGGCCTGCAGCAACTGGACCGCCTGTGTTATCGGTTTCAGCACGCTGAGAATCTCCTCAACCTAAACCAAATACGTGTATCATATACAAGAAGTGGCTTACAAGATTATCCTACGTAAACACAGAAATTTATCGTGTTTTGCAAATTCTTTAAAAATCTAATCACTCCCTTCTTGAATCCTAAGTACAACTCGACAGAGTTTATTCCACAACCTAATGTTCGCAGGCGGAATCACCTCTGAAAGTAATAGCTAGAAACATTTAGGTTCTAAAGTATGAGGCTGAATTCCCTGCCAACGGTTTAATAAAAATGATATACACGTATATGTTGTAGACCAAGTGATTAATAGGACATTATTCATCATGCCATTCAGTATGATAAAAACTATTGAAAAAATTACATTGACCGAGCTTTATAAACCTATTGGGCAGAATAATAAAATTATGTGTTTTATTAAATCATTTTAATGTGTGACTTTTATTCTTCGGCATTATTAGTATAAAATCAGTTAGAGAAGTAGAAGTAGAAATTTAATATTTAATCAAAAGTATGAAACTAATCTTAGTACTGAGGATAACCAGATTTATGATCAATACAAAAATAATAAATCACAGAACTATTAAATATACTAAGGAATAAGCGGTGTAGTGGTAGAACTGCCATGTCATAGATCTCGGGTTTGATTGCTGGTAAGGGGCAACCAATATTGTTACAATTTATCTAGTTTGCCTATCACGATTGTGGCACGGAATATCATCGCTGAAACGTGGGTATCGATGGTATTTTGATAGTCTCTGACTTCGGAATATCTTCAATATAAACAGACCTTTTCTCAAACATGCTACGATATGCGACCATATCTTGCCCAAGCTTCTTTGGGATAAATCGTACTGTCAGTATAGTATCAGAGAGGGGCTTGCAATGTTTTAGCCGGCTGCTCGAGCGCTCCAGCGGTCGAATATGCAATTTAAAAAGGGAACGAACTTTTTTAAACCCGATCATTGATAACTAAAGAGATCTGGCACAACAGAGATAATGCGCCATTTAATTAATTTAAAAAAGAATTCGACATTTGAACTCGGTGAATTGGCGGTAAAATTACCTAAACTATTTTTATTATTGTCAATATTATTAGTTTTTTAAATAACATGTAAGTTATTGTTTTAATTTACACGCATGTTTAAGAA
Source organism: Apoda limacodes (assembly GCA_946406115.1). NCBI lineage: Eukaryota > Metazoa > Arthropoda > Insecta > Lepidoptera > Limacodidae > Apoda > Apoda limacodes. Next base: position 50,975,542 of record OX291540.1, read on the forward strand.
AAACACTATACAAGCCAAAACTCAGCTTAACCAGGCTCTGTCTACGCCTCGGCCCGCATACTCACGATCGCCAGGTTACGCTGCTTTTACGGGCCGCGGCAGTAATGTATTATTTCTTAACCTTTCATACCGGAAATTGGTTTTTTGTATAGAATTGATTCAGAATGCCCTGTATTATACCTAATACATAAAGGTTTGACCAAGTTATTTAAAAACAGTAGGATGAACATTTCTTCCATTGCTGCGAGCTCTATCAACCTCCGAAATATGAACTCTTACAGTGTCACCTTTTTAAGCCACAGGATATTTAGCGTTAGATGCATCAAGCACTTTATTAGCTTGTTTCAGCAAATAACTTAAAGCCAGTTTCCTAACAAGCATAACATGTTATTTCCTGTTCTCTACATTTGACTCTAAATTGAGAATTTGGATCTGAATTTGTCACCTCACCAGATCTTTGCACTGTATACTCCTATTTTAGCGGGCCTTGGTTAGTTAGAGCGCGCCCTTTCAAACGTACCTAAATTATCAAATTGCGCAACAATCACGTAGCAATATTCACAATGACCAGACGCTGTAATAAATATCGAAGATTAAATGTATGTGTAACTAACATGGCCCAATTTGGCATGTCATTATTCACAATGCCCTCATTATTCCCTTGGTCCATAACATGGACCACTTACTATAGTAAGAGGCCTAGTACTGATATAACTATGACCTACATTGCTCCTTAACAACGTTACTCTAGGTACACTTTCATACTTAAAAATGTTAAGGAAACGACCAATGAAGATTGTGATGATTTTAATCAAGTATACAAAATTACGAAATAACTTCTGTCCTAGGCCATTTCAAAGATATCTTATTCTGTTGATTTTTGATCTCTAATCCTGTTCCTATATCAGATTCCTTTTCTTAGATCCTTCCTCTCGCTGGATTTGGGTTGCTTGAAGCCACCAGTAGGTAGTTCTCCCACACAGCGTCTTATATTTTGGAATGTCCAAGGGGAAAATACCACCAGTATATATTTAACAACGCAAGACAGAGGAATAATCAGCTAAACTTGGGTAGAATCTTGCACTATCTATTCCATTTTCTAAACCGCTAAGTATTTACTAAAAATGGCAATAGGAGTTTGATTTATGTATCAGTGATAGCAAACTGAAATGAGGGACATGGGTTCTATCCCCGCACAGGACAAATATATATGTGACTAGCTGACCGGGCAGACGTTGTCCTGCATGATACCGACTACAGCGTCATCTGCCGGGCTGATTTGTGAATCTTAACCAACCCACCCAAACGCATGCAAAAAAAACATTCAAATCGGTCCAGCAGTTCAGGAGGAGTAGAGTGACATACACACGTACAGTAAACATATATATATATATATATAGATAAACGTTTGTGTTTGTCTTGAGTCTGGGTGTTTTCTATGTATAGTATGTCTGTGTTTAAAAAATATTTAAAGTATTTATATCACTTGTTTGTTATTTGTACCAACCGACATTACAAACCTTGCTTAGTTTGGAAGTAGACGCTATATGATCTGTCTAAATGTATTAAATTATAATACTGATTAAATAACATTAAAACTCACGCTCTTTTGTCCATACTCGGCTAGATTCTCCTTGATCCAGGTCTCTAGATGTGAGATGTTGTACCGGATCTGCAGACCTTTCGCCCAGCAGCACAGGTCTTTGCGGAGCAGCAGTTGATTTAGACTGTAGGCGCAGATGTAATAGAACAACTAAAAATAAAAAATTAACATAAGTGGAAATTGATGAAAGCAATTTTTTATTAAAGTAAGTTTGATTCAGATTTTTTATACAAACTTTTTCATTGCATTAAAAATTTATAACTATAAATATTTTGCTACTCAAAATGCATAATTCTCGTATATCTTTATTTACGTCAGTCGTAAAAGCACAGTCATTCATATACCCGTGAATCACAGAGAACAGAACGAAGTCAAAGTCAAAAAGTCAAAAAAAAGTCAAAATGGTTTATTCAAATAAGGATTTTACAATCACTTTTGAATCGTCAAAGTTAAAGAATAATATTTTTTGAACCCTCCCACCTTCCCGCCGGTTCACAATGTTGTTGATTTCTACCGAGAAGAATCCGGCAAGAAACTCGATAGTTACTCTTTTAAAAACACTATCAATAATACAAATAAACTAAAATACAATTAATGTTTTAAATAAAAAAATTTTAGTCGTACAATTTTATGTTATTTCCATTTTAATTTGGTTTACCTATGCATCCTGTAATTGAGCATCATTAGTCCCAAGGATTTTAAACATTTACATAGTCTGAAATATTATAGTATGCCTTTTTACAAAGTACCTGCTTGATAAAAGATTTAAATTTACTTATTGATAGATTTTGAATTTTATTGGGAACTTTGTTGTAAAAGTGTATACATTGCCCCATAAAAGAGTTACTTATTTTGTGTAGACGTGTATCATGCACCAATAGCTTATTTTTACTTCTAGTATTTACTTTGTGAACGTCACTTTTCTTGCTGAAACTATTGATATTTTTATGTACATGTACATGTACTGCGACACTAAAGTTAAAATTTTTACTTCCCTAAACCTATCCCTCAGAGATATCCTAGATCCCAATTTATAAATAGCACGAATTGCCCTTTTTTGTAACAAAAATATTGTATTTACATCAGCAGCGCTACCCCACAATAGGATACCATATGTCATTAAACTATGGAAATAGCTAAAATATACTATTTTTGCAGTGTCGACATCGGTCAATTGTCTTATTTTCTTGATTGCATACACAGCAGAGCTAAGTTTTTTGGCTAGGTTATGAATATGAGGACCCCATTGAAGTTTGGAGTCCAGCGTTATGCCAAGAAAGACTGTTGAATTAACAAGTTCTAATTGCTCGCCATTAATATTAATACATGTCTGTCTCTGACTAACATTTGGTAATGTAAATTTAACACATTTGGTTTTTTTTTCATTAAGTAACAAATTATTAGCGTTAAACCAATTTACAATTTTAGAAAGGGCATTATTTAATTCATTTTCACATGTCTGTCGTCTCTTAACTTTAAAAAGCAAAGAGGTGTCATCAGCAAATAAGACAATGTCATGGTTTTTTACATTATATGGGAGATCATTAATGTAAATAAGAAATAGAAAAGCATCTAAAATTGAGCCCTGAGGGACTCCTATAGTGACTGCTGATCCCGGAGATCTTTCACCGTTGACATCTATTTTCTGTACTCTCCTCCTCTATAGGATGTCAAAAGGTCGAGAGCTTTGCCTCTAATACCATAGTGATGTAGCTTCCTGATGAGAATTTCATGTTGAACACAGTCAAATGCCTTAGATAAATCACAAAACACTCCAAGGGCGTCATGCGAATCCTCCCAGGCGTTATATATATTTTTTAATAGTGCTACTCCTGCATCGGTTGTGGAACGGCCTTTCATAAAGCCAAACTGTTTACTACTAAGTAGCTCATTAATACAGAAATGGCTTAACATTTGACATAGTATGATTTGTTCAAAAACTTTACTGAGTATAGGTAGTATTGAAATAGGCCGAAAATTATTAGGATCTGTTGAACTACCTGATTTAAAAAGAGGTATAACTTTGCTAAGTTTCATCTCATCAGGAAACACACCACTATCAACACAACTATTAAATATAATGGCTAAGGGTTGTGCTATAACATGAATAATTGAATTTATAGTTTTTACAGAAAGTCCCCAAAGGTCTGTGGTGTTTTTAATTTCTAATGTTTTAAATGTATTAATGATATCCGTAGGACTAATTTTTTTAAATACAAAGGGAACGTTACAGTCAGGAACACTAGTTTTTAATAATTTTTCTGCTAAGATTGGACTTGAGTTTAGATGTTCAGTTGTTTTGAATGGGATATTCCTAAAAAAGTGTTCAAAGGCAACTGCTACCTCAGAATTTGTTTTAAAACTAGCATCATCTACAATCAACCCAAAGACCTGACAAGAATTCCTAGCTTTACCAGTTTCATTATTTATTATGTTCCATGTAGTTTTTATTTTATTCGTTGAATTTTTTACTTTATGTCTGAGGTGAATTGCTTTTGCAACAAGACAGACCTTTTTTAGTAATACTATTCTTTCTTTCAAAAACCACTTACTGTCCACAATGATCTGACTCTAGATTGTCAGAAAATAAAATTAAGATTTTCGTAACCCGACGAAAGTGTATGAAAGCATCAATGCGAGTAGATGAAGTAGAAATGTGCCAGGATTGCAGTCAGTAGGAAATATACAGGTGAATTTTTCAAGTGGGCATGGCCAAATCCGAAACTATGAGGCCCGATTTTGATGAAAACTAGAACTACATCATTGGATTTTTGAAAAATTTATATTCCTAGCCAAGAATTGAACTAGTTGATTTAAAAAAAAAAAAGAACACACAGTGTATTATTACACCATTCGGTAGAGTGGCTAATAAGGAACGAATTCTGGAAAGTAATGATATACGGGAAACTTATGGAAAGTGTGTTTTAAGAAATTACTTTTTTATTTCTTTAGGTTACCTATACCTATTAAACCTTAACTGATTAATTGTTCAAAACGGTGGCCATTGTTCAAAATACATAGCTGAATTCAACGTCTAATATTATTGATCCTGTATAGAATATTTTCCAAAGATCGTTTCAAGTCAGTAATCGCATTATACGTGTCTTTGCAGATTACGTTTTGTACGTACCCCCTAAGAATATAATCTTAAGGGGTAAGATCCGGTGACTTCGCGGGCCATGGCACACAGCGCCATCTCAAGCGAAATAGTAACACATTTGTTTGTTGGAAATGATAGTCACAGTTAAGCAACTTCGAGCTTGGTCAGCTACTGAATGGGTGACCGCTTAGCGGCACAGTTTTTGTTTTTTTTTGTGTTTGTAAAGTACGTTAATGGTGGAAGGTACGGAGTCTACTAGTCCAACTCGCACTTGGCCAGTTTTTTTCTTTTAATGAGGCCTTTAATCACAAAAATATTATAAAAAACTTAAACAGGAACATAAGGTCATAATTTCAAATAAGTTACAGGTAATGAAGGTATGATTATTAAAGACATTACTTTAAAATATGAAGTACTCGCAGTTTATAAAAATCAAACACTTTCCTTAAGTTTCCCGTATTACATTACTTCCCAGAATTTGTTCTATATCGGCAATACTATCGAGTGGTGTACTAATACAGTTTTTTTTTCAAAATCAACGGGTTCTATTCCTGGCTAGAATGATTTGATTTTCAAAAATCTAATGATGCAGATTTAGTTTTCATTAAATTTGGGCCCGAGACTCCTTTGAGTATTTTTCGCTTTTCCACATCGTTTCGGATTTGGCCATGCAGCTCACTTGAAAAATTCAGGCTGTATATTTTATATATGTACTCGTATATATGTATGGGTGGTTCACTGTATCTCGCATGTGTTGAGCCAATTACTAACTTAGTGGTCTATGAAGACAATTTCATACAAAAATCACGTGATTACTTTGCTACAAAAACAAACGACATGTATCCACGCAATTGGGTGCGTATTCTATGTGAGCGCTTGCGAAAAAAAGGTGATACAAGTGTGGTTAAGCGATGCGGAGGGGAGGGGGACTCTTCTCCTTCTACTGTACATGACGCGCATTCTAGTTGTCAATTCGACAGTCTAAAAAACTGATATTTTAAAGATGCAATAACAATAATAATCTTCATGTATAAACTCTAAAATATATAAAAAAATATTCTCAAGAGAAGTTACTCGTGCGGTACTTGCTGTTGAACCAATTTTCTTGATATTATCAAAACGAAAACTAATATGTCAAACACGTTTACATAAATATTAGTTACAGTCTCATATTCACCTATTGGTCCCATATCGCATGCGTTTTCTCGCGTCACAGCCAATTTCTAAGTACACTTGAGTAAAAAAAAATTAATGAATAATTAATTATACACATAAGAACTATATTTTAAGCACTTATATGACTCAATGTACATCCGTGATACAGTAGATCTGTGGTTCGAACTGTATTCCTCGTTAACCATTAACATAACCATGATAGGTTCTCGTAGGTTTGTACGCAGGATCGCGGGAAGCGTACCCTTCCCTACCGCACCACCTCGTCACACCATACACGCTTGTTTTTCGCAAAAACGCTTTACTTATACTATGAATACTTTATTATATTATGCAACAGTTAAAGGTGGTGGTAAAATACCTGTTTGAATATCATAACCCTGAGCGGTGGGTCTACGGCATATGTCAGCAAATGTTCATGCGTCAGACTCAACTCCTGTTTCAGTTTGACAGGTCCAGCACTAGGAGGCGAAGGTGTCGCTCGGCTAGGACCTGATAGACCGCTGATTTCTTCATACTCTAATATGGCTGGAACAATTAGTCGCTCCAATTGACGCTCCAGAAGGTTGATTAGACCTGGAACAAAACATGACATCACTTTAAAGATAGTCATAATAATAATTTAATAAATGTATCTTGACATTACATGTTGCGCCGTCTGATCCCAAACTAAGCAAGATTTATACTATACTAGCTTTTGCCAGCGGCTCCGCGCATCATAAATTTACTCACAACTTCTCAATTATACTCAAACTCAAATCAAACGTTATTCAAGTAGGTTTCTAAGAACACTTTTGAATCGTCAATACAATGTAAACAATGTTAATTTCTACCAAAAAGAGCTGGCAAGAAGTTACTACTGTATACTACTACTACGACTGTATACTATACTATACTGAAGACATTTGTTTTAGCAAGCTATAGGTGCAGCTATGGGTCGTTCTTGGAAATCGGTTATAGTTACTTTTAAACTCCTCCGGGATGAAAAATAGCCTATGTACTTACTATATCCTAACCAAATTTTACCTACGTCGGTTCAGCGGTTCCCGATCCATCCAGTGGTTGAAGTGTAATTGAGTAACAAACAAGCAGACATCGAAACTTTCGCATTTATATTATTAATAAAGGGATAGCTGGTAATTAATGAATTTTTCCAGCGGCTCCACCCGCCCTAAATTAGGTTATCGGAGTGGGAGTCTTACGGCAACTCCTTAATAAAACTAATGATGTTTTCTATAACAAACTGTAGTTCGTTTAAGCTCGGTTATAGTTATTCCCGCGGGAACGCTTGAATTTTTTGGAAAAAACTATCCTATGTCTTTCCCTGGAACTCAAACTATCTCCATGCCAAATTTTATTTAAATCGATTCAGCGGTTAAGGCGTGAAGTAGTAACAGACAGACAGAGTTACTTTCGCATTTATAATATTAGTATGGATTGATTCCAGACCATAGATACAAATACTTATATAGTTTTTTTTGCAAATACATAAATATTATAAATAAAAACTCCCAGACTCGAAGACAAACACAAATGTTCATTACATAAATGTTTGTCCTACTGCTATAGCAAAATTCCTTACTAATAATCAAGGGCTTGCAGTAGGAATCCCATGCCAATATCCAAATTAGCGCTAACACAGCCGAACCGAAAATATTGTATTTAATTTAAAAAAAAATCTTTGTAGAATATAAGGTGAAATAAATAAAACACATTTATTAATTTGATCAATAAATACCAACATGCACAACAAGCGGCAAACAATGTCCAAGATTAAGATTATTTATATTAAGTACTTTATTTTTATTTCTATTGATCAATGGACACAATGAAAAACGTTGCATTACATTCTACACTATCTTTTTTTTTTTTTTTTTATACCACTAAGGTGGCAAACAAGCCTACGATCCGCCTGATGGTAAGCGGTCACCGTAGCCTATGGACGCTTGCAACACTAGGGGCATCACTCGCGCGTTGCCGACCCTTCAGAAATCTAATAACTTCTTTTTTGAAGAACCCCATACTGTAGTCCTTAGAGAAAACCTTGGCAGGGAGCTCATTCCACAACCCAAGGGTTCGCGGGAGGAAGTTTCTCTGAAACCGCACTGTTCGCGACTATTTTGGTTCCAAAGTGTGAGAATGAATTCCCTGTCGATGGCGAGCGGTGCGATGGTAGAAAGTAGCCGAGGGCATCATTTCGAACAATTCCTCAGAACACAATCCATTGTACAAGCGGTAGAACACACACAGGGAGGCAAAGTCTCTCCTCAGACTTAAGGGCTCGATACCGCAAGTGAGTTTGGGATCGTCGACAATTCTCACAGCCCGTCGTTGAACCGAGTCAAAAGGGCCAAGCTGGTATCCGGGTGCACCCGCCCAGAGATGGCAGCAGTACTCCATATGGGGCCGGACTTGCGACTTGTAAAGTAGCAACCTTTGCCCCGACGTGAAGTACTGCTTCGCTCTGTTGAGTACACCAAGTTTTTTGGACGACAGCTTTACCTTGTCCAGCAAATGACCTGGGAACTGAACATCGCTGGAGATGTCAACGCCAAGGATCCCAATGCTCTAAATCTATCTAAATTTATCCGCTCACCCTGATATATCCAGACGGCTGTATCGCTGAGGACCTGTCTGTACTCAGATAAATCGAAGATCCGAAGACACTGCTGGTTTTGACGAGGAGTATTTGTCGTCTGATACACCGCATCACCGCTGTATTGCCGAAGGTTGTTAAGTAATCTGTAAGTAAAAAGAAAAAGAAAATTAAATGGTCCTACATTTCTTTAAATCTTAAATACAATGAATTCGTCCAACTGTGTGTGTAAGACAGCAATATTAGTTATTTTTGATCTGCAAATGTAGCATTTGCGTCGCATGATAAACTAGTACCTGGGCGCCCGAGGTTTGTCCAGTATTTTTTTTAAAATAGCTTTTTTTAAAAAATACAACTATATAGGTAAACTTAAAAAGCAAAACCCTATCTAAAATTACAAAATTTCATCTAAATCGTTAGAGCCGTTTCCGAGATAAGCAAGTATATATTCTTTAAAAAAAAAATCATATTTATAAATAAGTAATATACACGTATCTATTAAATATATTTAGATGCTAGTAGCATTAACCATCAATCACGTTAGTTTTTTTGATGTCAGGACGTCGCGTTTTCATCACAAGGCTATATCTTGATATCTTCGTGGTCCAACGAAACGCATTTCTGATAACATTTACATTCGATATATATATATTAGGCACGCGTAGTGTACTACGCCCCAAGCCAATTAATAAGAAAAGATAGAGAAAATCCTTGCAGTGAAAAATGTAATAAACTTCTATTTAAAGTCGTGCCGAAGAAGAAGACCGGAGTGGACCCGGCTTCTACAACAGAGGAGGCCCGGGGGCCCTTCCGCCCGCCGCATCTGCAACCTTTTTATCTGTGCCGAGATGGGCAGTTGTTGTACCGAACTTTTGTCTATTTATCTGTCTGCGCAATGAATCCTCAACTTAGTCTAAGTAACTTCTATCGTCAATTATGGGTAAAAGTAAAAACAGAAAAATTAAATTCAGCGGCTACTCCATCCACATTTAGTAATAAAAAAAACGGCCAAGTGCGAGTCGGACTCGCGCACAAAGGGTTCCGTACCATTATCTATAAAACGGCAAAAAAATCACGTTTGTTGTATGGGAGTTATTGGGAATTTTGTCAGTTCGTCCGGGAGGATATCTGCTGTGGCCGCCTTCATATCTTGAAGGCATGGACTTGTCGATATTGAAGGTGCTCGTAGAGCATTAGGATCCTTGGTATTTACATCTCTAGCGATACTGAGTTCCGAGATCATTTGTAGGATAAGGCTAAGCCAGCGTCTAAAAAACTTTAAGTACTCGACAAAGAAAAGCAGTACTTTGGGGCAAACAAGTCGCAAGTTCAGTCACTTATAAGGCACTGTTGCCATCTCTATGCGGGTGCACCTGCTTCATCCCTTGACTCGGTTCAACCACGGGCAGTAAGTATCGGCGACGATCACAAACTCACAAGCCGTGTTCTACCACTTGTATAATGGGATGTATTCTGAGGAATTGTTCGAAATGACACCAACGGCTACTTTCTTCCATTACACCGCTCGCTATCGCAGGGAATTCATTCTCATAATGGTGGTTTTGGTTATAATTTTTATAGTGCAGACACGACGGTTCTACAATTGTATTATATGGTTACAATAAGGTCGTATCGGTTACAAACTAGAAAAGAATATTAGAATTATCGAGGGGAGAATTCTCGAGAAATTTGTCTTTAGTCGATCCGGGAAAAATAAACTCAATGCCTTAAGAACTCGATAAATCAATTTCTTGGGCTAGGTAACTAAAAAAAAAAAGTATTGGAATTTATATATGATTTGTTTAATCGGTAATAAATATAGGAAGTTTATAAATATAAAAAGCATTTTTAAAATGTTTTTGTTAAACAAGGTCTTATAGTTATCCAAATTTGTGATAGTAATTTAGTTGATTTAATTTAACTTCTTTTTTATTTAATTAAAGACTGGTGAACATTTAGAAACAGGACCCAATAATTATAAAAAATTAAGTACTACCCTACTTTTAACTTTTTATATAGACCAGTCTAGTATAGTTGATTGTATTTACTGTTTGTTGTTGATTTGTTACTTAGTAAGTGCAAATTATAGTAACTAAGAAAAAAAATAAACAATAAAAAAACATGACTTCTAAAAGATTAAAAACCAAACAGAAATAAAAAAACTACCAAATATTTAACTATGAAAAGACGGAACTCATTAAAGGTAACTACTAAATTGCGAACAATCTGTACCTACACAATTTTAACTTTCATGTAAGTGAGTCCAGCCTGCTTATACACTCGCGAGCAAAACTATGGAATGAATTACTTGGAATTGACTCCACACGATCTTGAGTACTTAATAACTACTTAAGAATAATAAAAATGGTACCATTTTAAAGGTTATACTGTTGACTTTAAATTGATACCAAATTCATTTAAATCACACCAGTATTTAAGGAGCTATTCCGGATTAAGTGAAGGAGTTAGGAAAACATAAGGAATATGGAAAAATAATAAATAATAAGTAAACAACAAAAATTTATTAATAAATTTTTTATTTGGTCTTAAAATCAAGTTTCAATATTTTGTGTTCCCTCCTCTCGCGCTAATAACTGCTCAAAGACGGTTCTCCATTGACCTAATCAGCTTTTGAATCGATTCTTGCGTGATACCTTCCCACTCCTCTATCAAATCCGATTTCAGGTCATTCACTCTTTAAGGAGCAGGATTTCTGGAACGAAACCTTTGTCTTCAGTCCATCCCACACTGAGCACTGGCCAGTCCAATGTGGCGATACAGACTTCTTCATGGCATTCAGTTGTGGCGCGGGAAGTGTGACAACGAGCGTTATCGTGCATAAGGAGGAAGTCATCACCAATATATCACGCATAGGGAACGACATGTTCCAGCAGAATATCGGAAATGTAAGCGGTCTAAAGTTAGACCGCTTCCTTATCTTCCGTCGAACGAAATGCCGGCCTACATCATACAAGAACCCCCCCATAAGCCACCGTCTCAGCGAAGCAGCACTGCGCAAATCGCTCCCCATGCCGCCTGTAGACCCGACCCCTTCGGTCGCTGCCGTGCAAACACATTCTGCACTCGTCGGAGAACAGGACTCGCCTCTATTGCTCAACCTCCCAATCAAGATGGGAGCGAGCAAATTGAAGGCGAGCTTGTCGGTAACCTGCCGTCAGTTTCGGGCCTGTGGTAGATTACCTTGTTTAAGTCTTCGACGAACTGTCCACTCGCTGGCAGCTACCCCACGAACATTTCGGAGCTCCTGTTGGACGTCGACACCAGTCAAATGCCGTGCAGTCATCCCTCTCCGATGTGCATTGGCGCCGTCGAGATCTTGGTCTCGGGATAAAGCCACCAGTCTCCCTCAAGCATTTATAAATTTACGAAACACAGGTCTGGCTTATGTGGAGTTGGCGTGCGACAGCCTGCTGGCTGAGCCCTTCTTGCAATAGGGCGACGATTTGTGCTGCTTCTGTAGGTGTAGTAGCCATTATCGTCCAAGTTCAAGGGTCAAAAGTAGCGGAGATATTTAGTTAACAGTTTAACCTTCAAAATGGTACCATTTTTATTATTCTGAACTAGTGATTACGGTACTCAAGATCGCGCAGAGTCAATTCCAAGTAATTGATTCCATAGTTTTGCTCGCGAGTGTAGTTAAATATTTAGTATTTTTTAATTTCTATTTAGATCCTAATGATTCCCAACTCGAGGGTCTTGAAAAAAAATATATTCGAGCCTGCACATTAAAGCGCATAAAATCCGCCATTATGATTTTTTAATAATTTTATGCACCTACCGTCATCCTCACAACTGAGACAAATCTAACAACGACAATCAATCTAAAATCCATCAAGCCGTTTAGACTACAGCGCGTGCCACAGAAGGATACATACATACAATCGTAAAACTTAACCCTCCTTCTGGCGCGGTCGGGTATAAATTCACCATTTGATTAAATCTATCAGTCTTATTTGTTATCAGGCATAAATTTGTAAATAATATCGCCTTTTATTAAAAATTTCAAAATTCTCGAGACACTCGAGAAATTCTCGAAATTCTCGAGAGTCGAAAATTCTCGTGCCTCAAGAGAAATCAGAAACCCTAAGCATGACGTATAGTGTAATTTTGTTTTTGGAAATACCCCTGCTAACCAGTTATATATTTCTGTAGAATGACATTTTAAAAAAATCGCTTTGTACAAAGAGTAAATCATAAATGACTTCCCGGCGCTAGTGGATATTAGAAACCCTCTTAAATATAATGGTACAAAATTATTATATGAAGATATATATCTTCATAACTTAATTGTGGTCCTCAGAGACCTGTACTCTCGTCGCACCCGCGCCGTGCTATGTGGGATGAAGTATAGGACATTACCTGAGCATATTAGCAAGCCACAGCGCGTTGAATTCGACACTATCCGATCGTTTCTTGAGTGTTTTTTTGACGCCAGTTCGGACCGCTTTCATTAGCTGATGCATTTTAGGTTCGTCGTCAACATGGTCCATATGGCGCAGCATCATGAACAAGATGTACGCGGGTAGTCCAGGTAGAAGTGTCACTGCTACTTTCGGCTTAAGATCTAAAAACAAGTATCATTACTAAGAGATATTACAATATGATGTGTAAATAGCACAGTGGTGGCAAGTCGAAGGTCCTGCGTTAGGGACCCAGTATTATTATTTATTTTATTTTATAAGTAAAACATACAGTGATTTGTGACCATAAAAAATCCTAATTAATAACTTTACAACATTAATATGTTTCCACATATGAATATCTAGAGTTCATATTTGTCTACAATCTTACAAATTACCGTCTGCTTGTTTGCCACCTTATTGGTGTCAAACATAAACCTAACCAAAGAAAGAATCTTCGGCGGGGTCACAAGAAAATGAGCGTTCAGTCGGGAACTGCTATTTTACTGACCTGTAATGAGTTTCTTGATAATCTTCCCCTCATCTGATAATTTGTATTCAAACATGCCAAGGTATTCTCTCTCTTTCTTGCGCGTAACGGGCGCCATTATCAAAGACTGATTCTGCGCCACAATTGAATCTAAAAAAATTTGTTAAAGCCTCAATAACATTCGCAGATTATCTTACATTAATATCAAAACCACAGTCGAATTAGACAAGATAATAAGTTAACGTAACCAGATCATAAATCACTCCCTATAAAGTCTTCTATCGTCTTAAAGTTTTTATTTTTTGCAGCTGTGTGCGGTAGTTACTGCGTTTAGGATGCGAACAAGCCACGTGGCTATCAGAAGTTCACAGAATTCAACCGCCTGCGGCCGGCGCAGGAGCATAAAGTAACACAGCCCTAATAAGACGGATTCTGTGCCACAGTAAAGTCCAGAAACAATTGTTAAAGCCATAATAACATTCGCAGAGTTATCTTAAATTAACATAAAAGAACTAATCGGATCATACACAGAACCATAATTGGTTAACCTAATCTTATATCACTTTCAATAAAGACTTCTATCTTCTTGCTTTAATGGCGTTCTAAAACCTAAATGTTTCAGGAAGTTATATTATTTCACAGCTGTGCGCGGAAGTTACTGCGTTCATGATGCGAACGCACTACGCGGCTATTGCAAGCGCAATGAATTAGCATAGGAGGAGGAGTGCATAGAGTGACACAGCCATGATAAGACGGATTCTGTGCTACAGTTAAGTCTAGAAACTATTGTTAAAGACTTAATTACATTCGCAGAGTTAACTTACATAAATATCAAAACATCAGTAAAATAAGACACAAAACTACAGATAATAAATTAACGTCACCAGATCATAAATCACTACCTATTAAGCTTGCTTTAATAGCTTACTATTTCGTACTGCATTCGAAAACCTAAATGTTTGAACATAAAGGTTATTATTGTTTCGTAGCTGTGCGCGGTAGTTACTGCGTTTAGGTTGTGAACGCGCCATGCGGTCATCAGAAGCTCACAGAATTTAGCCGCCTGCGGCCAACGCAGATGCACAGCCCTAATAAGACGGATTCTGGGCCACAGTTAAGTCTAAAAACAATTGTTAAAGTCTTGATAACATTCGCAGAGTTAAATTAACATAAACACAACAATCGGATCAGACACAGGACCACAGATAAGATAATAGGTTAATCTAACCAGATCATATATTACTTTCTTTAAAGACTTCTATCTTCTTGCTTTAAGAGCGTACTGTTTCGTACTGCGTTCGAAAATCTAAGTGTTTCAGCGTTAAGTTATTATTATTTCTCAGCGGTGCGCGATAATTACTATGTTTAGGATGCGAACGCACTACGCGGCTATCAGAAGCTCAATAAATTAGGCCGCCAGCGGCTCTGCGTCCAGCACAGGTGAACAGGCTTAATAAGACGAATTCTTTGCCACAGTTAAGTTTAAAAACAATTGTTGAAGCCTTAACAACATTCGCAGACAACTTACATTAATATCAAAGCAACAGCCGAATAAGACACAGGACCTCAGATAAATAATAGGTTAACGTAACCACGTCATAAATCACCACGAGATCATAAATCACTCACTATAAAGTGTTATTGCTTTAATAGCGTACTGTTTCGTACTGCGTTCGTAAACCTAAATATTTGAGCGTTAAGTTATTGTTTCGCATCTGTGCGCGGTAGTTACTGCGCTTCAGATGCGAACAAACCACGCGGCTAATAAAAGGGCACTGAATTAGTATATGCATGTGACACAGCCCTAATAAGATGGATTCTGTGCCACAGTTAAGTCTAGAAACAATTGTTAAAACCTTATACCATTCGCAGAGTTACAACTTACATTAATAATATCAAAACAACAGTCGAACCAGACACAGGACCATAGATAAGATAATAAGTAAAACTAATTAAACATTTCTTAGCTGGTTTACCGCCGTAGACTAAGAGTTGGGATTTTTTCGTCCTTGAATCGAAAAGCTGGGTACATCCACGGATATAGATACTTTTATTGGCTTCCATTATAACCCCGTCATTATCATTATTATAACAGCTTATATTGGTCTACTACTTTATACAAGCCTCCTTTATGGCGCGCCATTTCAATCAGTTCTCGGCCTTCCGAATCCAGACATAACAAGTCAACAATATAATAAATATAACATAACAAAAAATTTACAGACTACCTTCTCTATATAAGTTATCATTAAAATAGTCTTACTTTAAATATGAAGAATCGCTCCAAAGAAATCGTGTATTACTATTTTTACATTAAAATAGATTTTAGTTATTAAAATTACTTATAGCTATAGAGTTTTAATAAGAGATAATGGTTACAGAGTAGTACCAAAAAGGACTAATGGTTACAATACAGTCTGAAACGAGTTTCGCTTTTTTTCCGTTTGTACAATTGCCAACAGTCCAAAAGGTAAGAGGTCAGAGAATAACCCTAAATTCTTACCGTTGCTCTCCAATATATAGCTAAGATCATCGACCCCTACATCCTTCAGTTTATTGGCCAACAGCCGGATCTGGTTCTTATACCGACGACAGCTTTCTGATAGTTTGTCCACACGCTCCTGTATAAAAAGATTGGGATCAGAATTGAATTTGAATTCTGACCAGTCACCACTCAAATTATAAATACAAGTTTTTCTGTGTCTATTTAGTCTGCCTAGCAAAGTTTTAGCATTGTCTACTAAACTAATTTTAATAATAATTTGTTAAAGAAACAATGAGAGACTCGCGTAGATGGACATGGTCACATCATAATTTTCAGTAAAAAAATAGCGGTTTCTTTTTTACGTTAACGACAATGGGCAACAGATTCAATCAGTAGCTGATTCAATATAAATAAATAAGTTCAATTTATCGGAAATATAGAAAAAAATATTACGACTTCTAGAAGTCTTTTACATTGATAACTAAGATTCAATGTAAAATTTATTGGCGTTCAATAACAGTAAGGGCAGCGGAGAATTGATTATTTACCTGTAAAGCCAAATTTTCGGCCGCCATTCTATTGATCTCATTTTGAGCATACTTTTGGTTCTTGGTCTTGGGTTCTTGACTAAGATCAACACTTAACAATCTAAAATAAAAAAAGCTATTAGAAGAACATGATCTAAACGTATGACTGTAACATAAAATTAAAAAAAAAACCAAACAGATATAGTACTAAAAGTGACTAATGGTTACAGGACAGTTCTGAAAGAACTAATGGTTACAGTACAGTCCTGAAAAGAACTTACGGCTACAGTGCAATCCTAAAAAGGACTAGTGGTTACATTGTAGTTCTGAAAAGAACTAATGGTTACAATGCAGTCCTAAAAATACCAATGGTTACAGAAGAGACTTAGGACTAGTGGTTACATACACTATAGTTCCGAAAAGAACCTTTGGTTACGGTGCAGCTCTGTATAAAGACTAGTAGTGAAGTGCTGTACTGAAAAAGGCTAGCGGTTGCAGAGCAGTCTTGTAATCGAAGTATTTGTTGCATTTCAGACTTGAAGAAGGCTAACGGTTGCAGTGCAGTCTTGTGAGCGGGGTAATAGTTACACTGCAGACCTAAATAGAACTAATGGTTACAGTAAAGTCCTGAAAAGGACTGATGGTTACATAAAAGTTTTGAAATAGTCTAAATATTACATTATGATCTTAACAGTTCTGAAGAGGTCTTATAGTTACGTTACAGTCCTAAAAAGGACTAATGGTTCCAGTACAGTCCTGAAAAGGACTAATGGTAACGGTTAGAGCCAACGTTGGCAGTGCAGTCCTGTGAACAGAGTCATGTGTTACAATGCGGTCTGAAAGAAAGCCAACAGTTTCAGTTGTACACGTCACTTGTAAACGAACTAATGGTTACAGTACATTCCAGAAGAAGAATAACGGTTGCAGTTTTATCTTGAAAATGAATAACTGTTCTGAAAAGGACTAATTGTTACAAATTAAAATATTTACAGTCTAAAGACATGGTTGAAAATATTGTACAAACTTCGGTCGTTGATCAAATGCAAATCATAGGCAAATGACTAATAAAGTTCTAGAGAAAGGCACTTATTACAGCACATTGTAGTTATGCATTGACATATGTATGTTATAATTGTAAAAATTACAAACTTGTAATGGAAATCAATATCTAATTAAGTTTACTTTGCATGTCATAAAGCCAGCGCAGCGAGGGTCGCCCTTGCCAGTTGGACCAAAAACCGAAAGACGGTAGCCAGAAGTGGCTGTATAAGAAAAGTAGAAGATCGAGTGTTGTGGTGTGCCATGGGAAAGGCTAATAACCAGTACTAGAATGATAAAGGTTAATCGACAGAAATAGGGTCGTCAATGATAAATATTTCAGATCAAACAATAAATAATATTATGTTTTTTGCAGTTGAAACCAACCAATAGCAAGGAGGCCAGGGACATATAACTGGCTTTAACTGCTCTAAGTTGTAAGTGGGATCTCTGAGGTAACGCCTTGACTATTATATTGATTTTTACTAGCAACAAATCGGCAAATCAAAATGAATCGTGAACAAGATTTTAATTTAGACCTCCAGCAATATAATGTGAAAAACGCGTTCAATTTCATGCAGTGGTTTTTGTGTGATGCGCGTACAAACCTACAGACTAGCTGTTTGCTAACTACAGTTCTACAGATTTTTTTTGCTCTTATTGAGTAATTACTAATATTAAGACCTCTGTTAATTTTTCTTGAATATGTACCTACGTACAGACATCGGCTAGTTACTCTTTTTTGTCTATTTTTATAAAGAGAACAATAATTACCAATTTCAATAAAAATATATTTAGAAAAGATTTTTTATTATTACGGTAAAAACAAAAATAAAAAAACAAACAATGTAATTAATTAAGTTGTTTTCCAAAAGTCAGGTTCATCATTTACGTTAAAATGAATCGTTTAGATAATATACTTAACTTTTATACTTACAGCAGAAAGCTTTTAGGTGACATGTATACATTTTATTTTAAATGCAGATTATAAAACACATTTCGACATTTTCGCTTATAAGTAAAAAACACTTAAAATAGAAAATCTAAAATAAAAAAAAATATGACATTTTATAAATGCGCTCCTGATAAAATTTGTTGTATACTTAATGATTTTCCATATTTTCTTTTCTTGCAACGCAAAACGTTCTTCTGCGCCACTGCAAATGACAAAATAAAACAATATGGCCTAAAACTAAAAAAAATTATGATTCGCTGACTGTATGCGGCAACCCTAATGCTTGTTACCGATTATTATAAAAAAAATATAAGACGACTTACTTTTGATAATTATCGTTTTCTTCTCTTAGCTTGTCTATTTCTGCTTTTGCCTTTGATATATGATCCGAATAGAAGTTCTTTTCGGCCGATAGTTCTTCTTGCAATTGTCTGAGGAATAAAGTAGTCACTTTAAATTTAGTGTTCTTGGGTTTTCTACCCGCAGTAATTTTATTCCTTTACGATATTTAGCTCAAATAACTGAAAACTGTCATCACTAAATACACATTAAGTATTTTGTAGTAAATATGCGTATTACTAAATAATTTAATATACAAAAAAAAAAAAAGTTGCACTCCGGGAGTGCCGGCAGAAGTGAAAACCTTTACACACGATTCGCGCTTAACACTCAAATATGTCACAAGACATGTCTTTGACATTGTCAAGAAATAATAATGTTTGATTATTTACTTTTTTGACGTAGTATATTTGACATCGCAATCTGTCATAGAATTAAAATTCCATATCCAACCTCCCTGTACTACTCATAATCGCGAATACTAAAAATAAATATTATAATAGGCGTGGCATTACGGTTTCCGTATTTTACAAAGACAAAGATGCACTTTGTTCAATTTCCATATTTTAAGCACTTTATATACATGAATTTTACGAATACACAGCAGTATGGCCACTGCACAGACGGTCGAGCCATCAGCTGTCACCATCCATGGATGCGTGTAGCACGCTGTAACATTAACACACACGACCATTCGCGCAAGCGCCCTGCGCTGCCTAAACGAAACAGCAGGCGCAGGCATACATTTTCGCCGCGCCGTAGAAATAAAGAGGGATACTCCCTCTCCCACGCCGCGCCAGCTGTCTACTCTCCATCCGTCTTACGAATTTTCACGATCAGGACACGTGACCTGACGCGAGTTTATCATTTTTTACCCATACCAAAAAAAATGCACAACGCCGCTAAAGAAGTTTTCACTTCAAAAAAAATATTTTAAATATTATACAAAAAATCAACCAAGTGTGAGTTGGACTCGCGTACCGTAGGTTTCGTACCACTACAACAAAAACAAAAAGTGTGACGCTAAGCGGTCACCCATCCAATGACTGACCAAATCGGCGTTGCTTAACTTTGAATGTTTTCCACAAACAAATTCTCTTAATAATCGATAATCGCTAGACGGCGCTGATACGGTAATTTAAGATGGTAATGGCTCGGCCCCCCTTTGTTGGTTTTATTATTTGTTGTTATTATTTAAGCTCACACTATATTACTGTTTTTACTATAGAGCAAAAACAAAGAAAACGAACTCCGTGTATGGGGGATCCTTAAATTTTAACTTTTTATTATTTGTTAGATAATCTGCCATTATAAAAATATTCTGTAAAATTTCAGGCTTCTACCTATTTAGTTCTAAAAGATACGAGCCATTTAATGGTCGGACAGACGGACAGCGTAGGCTAATTACTAAAATAGGGCTCCATTGGTAACCTTTGGGTACGGATCCCTTATTAAATGATATATGTCTGATAAATAATAGTCGGAATTTACTTTTTCATAGTACAAAACTACGGTTACTTATTTGAAATTATTTGTTGGTTAGCTCTATCTTGGGTTTTCACTACAATCACTCAACATTGCAGGTTAAGTGTATTAGAAACAGCATATTACATATAACAAACAATACTGTTTTTAAGATACAACAAAAACAAGAACCTGAAAAATAACATGTTTTTTTTTTGGCTATCTAACTCTAATTTTTACTTTTTTTTTATTATTTGTCAAGTAGTCTGGCGTTCAAAATATATAGCTCTTTAAGGGCCGGACAGACAGGCAGGCAGCGTAGGCTTAAAACAGGGTTCCATTTGCTTCCTTTGGGTACGGAACTCTAAAAACCTTACCTATTGATGTCCTTTTGCGCTTCATACGCCGATGCCAACTCCCCATCTTCGTTGATAATGTCCACATCGGACCCGTAGTTGGAAGACGCAAGCGACTTCAGATTCACCGTCTGTACAATTAAGGTTTATACTAGTCACACATATAAGTTGTTACTTTAAATGTGGATAATAATTATATTCATTCGATTAATAATTCTATGACAAAGTCATAGTATAACACAACACTACCTAGTAGCTTTATACAGCTATATCTGAGCAACATCACATAATGCCAACAACGGAAAAGGCAATGATTAAAAATGGTAGGTAATTTTTTTGATTTACTTTTTTCAGTATTTTTTTTTAGTTTTTTTCTGTATTCAATCGGATGGAGCTTTGACACAAGAGTAGGTACATATTTTAGTTCAAAACTGATTATCTCGACGGGTTTTAAGAAAAGCATTTCTAACAGTTTTTATTAAAATTACAAAAAAATCAACATTTATACTGTAACCTGTTACTTTTACCCATTGCGTTTTACAGTATACTTTAAAAAAAAATTGCTTATTTTGTTGTTGTTTCTTTTTAAGTCTCACTCAAGTTGTAATGTTTCTGAACGCTTATACTACACATAATTATGTTAATTAATAAAAACTGCTCATAAAAATGAAAGTAGAAACAAATATGAAAGTTTTTAATCTTAACGAATGCAAATGTTTATTTCAACAATGTTAAAAAGTAAATTTTTCACTTCGTTAAATTAAATCTTATCATTAAACTGACTATAGCTATATTCTATAACAATAACTATTTGCAAGTACCTACATAATTAAGAACTTTAAAAAATATAATGGTCTAACTTAGTGTCTTTTTTTAACTTTTTTTACTCTTACATTTGCGGATCGTTAATTTTAATTGCAATAAAAAGTGGCCATCACACCGGACAGCCCCCGGAAAACACTACTATCTTAGCATATTTATATATATTATACTATTAAAAGATTGTTTTTTAAAATACATGATATAATTACCAGCATCAGTATTGGAACAAATATTGAAAACAATTTTAGGTCCTATATTCTTAAAAGTAAAATTGAAATGAAATGAATATCCTTATTTTCGGGCCAAGCTTTGTTATCTGTTTATCTACGTCTCTACTAAAGTCAGAATTAAAAAAAATCGAGTTAACTTGAGACTGTCAAAACATATGTCTTTTTGAGTAAAAATAGGTATTTTTGACAATAACTGGCGCGTAATGACAACCTAAAGGGCACTTCCTGCTGTCCTACAATGTCTACTAAAGTCATAGAAGAAAGAAAAAATATTTATGTAATGACGTTGAGAATTCTACGTATTAAGTAAGAAATAATCAAATAATGGACCAGGAGTTAAAACACTGATAGATTTTAACTAACAGAACCATCAGGAGCTGCGTGGAATATTAAGATATGACTCGTCAACAATGTTATGTAATTTTCGAATACGGGGCAGCACACACACTTTCGATTAACGTAAATTTTATTACTCCTCCCTTATAAGTCACAGTGCATTTAAATGCATATCAAATGTAAAGTAAATATCGTAGAGGTACTCCTAAACTCTTAAAAATGGACTAGTAGTCTTTTTATTTATTATTTTTCAACAGGTATGAAAGCCAAAAAGTCTAATCTTTATAAAAGTATGAAACTAATCAATTGTCACGGAACATGTAATTAGTAATGAAATAATACTAATAATATTTAGCAGCTTAATTGTACCTATCACTATAAATAATTTAGACAAATTATATGAACGCAAACTGAATAAGTCAAAACTGCTAAGGACCAACTTACACCCATACGCCATCTCATTTGTACACAACTTTAAATTTGTTTTCAAAACCACGTTGGTAACAATTTGTAAACAAAACTTGGTGTAATATTCTTAACAACACGTTCGCACTATACAAGAGACGCGACGCACTGTAATTTGCTTTCTATCTCTCACTTTATACAAGTTATGTGAAGTAACAAGGATGTTTATAAACATTACTTTCGGACTACGCGTAGGGTTGCCAGGTGTCCATATTTAGCAGGATATGTTCAGCTTTTTACGGCCAAAAATTTGAAAGGCTTTTGTTAGATTTTTTATTTGATGATTAAAAGGAAGTACAACAATAGCAACGAGTTGGTGTCCTAAATTTTATAATTATTTTTTTTAAGTTTCTGTTTGATTTCGGCAAAAATCGACAGTCAAATATTATTAGGTAATCAAGGGGAAAAAAAAATACAACTCATGTTAGCAACATATCAGGATACCATCGAGGCCGTTTAGATTCGTGTTTATGGTTAAATTTCAAGATTTTATGTATGTAAATAATAGCATGCACTTGAAGATTTCTGTGCCAAAACAGTTTAAAAGGGGGGTTAAAGTAGGATTTTTACTATTAAATACTTGACAAAAAATGTAATTAAGGTACATATAGGCTCTCAAAATGTCTTTTGTATGATTCCAAACAAGCAATATTGTTTCAAAATCAGTAAGCTTGCTTTTAAAACTTAGTTGCGATCGCTAATTCGTATACTAATATGTATGTTTCTTGATTTCCGTAGTTATTGCGATTGAAACCATTTATTATCATATCCTCAACATTTGCAAATACGAAAATTTACAAAATCAATATCTTTAGATACGGTCATATATCCATAGTAGCATAAGTGCGGAGGTCCTACATATGCATGCGGTGCAGATAGTAAGGATTACCCTAAGTTATGCTATAAAGTAACATTCCTTTATTTTTAAAAATTAGTAAAGCTACATTTAAATAATTTAAAAATATTGTGTGCGAGCCGAATACACAACCGGTGCAAAAAAAGAAACACCTGTTTTTTCTAAAAGAAATAATCCTTTTAAATAACATATTAGATAATTAAATATCTACTAAAGTCAAGAAAGATGATAAAACATTTATTATTGTACTTCAGTTACTAAGTATTTAACTATTTCTTTCAGTACAAAAATAAATTATATTATCTTAGTCTTCTTCATAACAGAATTTAAATTTCTGGCTCAAACCGAGGTTTATCCAAAATTCTCCAAAAATAAAGGATTTTTTTCTTTTAGTAAAATATACCATCTCCAAATTTTAGTGTATTTCCCTTCAACTACGCGTTGAATTTTTACCATGAAACATCTGCAAATGCGAAAAAAATTTAAAAATCAACATTTGCATATACTGCAGCATTACATCATAAATGCGGATGTTATTTTACAGTGCAGTTATTTTAACATAAACATTTGCGCATGCAGATGACAAAAGTAAGATGCGGTTATTTTTAAAATCTGTAAATACGGAAGGTGACGTCTGATACTAGCCTGTATCAACAGCATACTGTATAAAAAAACAGTGCATCAACACGCAAAAACTGTGGTAGTACTAGTAAACTCAATAGTAAATGTTAAAACAAAATAAATACCATGCAATTGCAGTAAAAGAAAGCGTGAAAGAAAAAAAAAATATTAATTTAGTTATTTTTAATGTTCTATTTGAAATTAAACAAAATATATAAGAGTCAACACACATTAAAGAAGATCTACGAGTATGTTGCCAATAGAACAATATTATGTAGTCAATGAGTGTTTTCCAAGCTAAAAAGTAAAATTTTAGTTTCAAGCCGAGATTAAGGCCGGCCTGAACAATACGTTAACGAATACCTCTGCGTAGTGTCAGTATTGAGCACTGTCAGATAAATTGATTGCCTGTGATTTTATCTCATAAATTTCCAGCTTGAGAAGCTAACCTTCCGGTAAACAACTATAAAAAGCTCTGCAACTATGTCAAGAACATCCCAAAAGTTCCATAAAGTAATGCCAATTCACAATTTCACACCGTTTGTATTCAAAAATTCTATTTGCGAAACGTATCGCAAAATTACGCTATTATACTTTCACGTCTTAGGCTACTTCAAATTCAGTTTTACTCTCGGTCCAATAAATTATCATCCGGTAAAGTTAATTTTCAAGCCGTTTTGGAACATTGACAGTTATTTTTACAATGACAGTAGTAAATATCACAGAATCTACTGCAGTGTACACATATGTAAACAAATCAACTTCATAGTTCAATAATTATAATACTCCAGTCGGGAATTCCAAAAGCTATTTTTAACTTTATCGCAGCGTTTGTTCGGAAAATGCAACGGAAAATTCATTAAACTGTTCAATCTCAATGGTAGATTTACTATTTTTTAACGTTTACTGGTATCTTTAAACGTGCAAAATATAACATGAAGCTGTTGAAACAATATAAAAAGCAAGACGAATATAAAAAGAAAACCAATAATTCTTGTTTATTCATTTTTTACTTACAACACTCTTTAGCGCCTGGAACCATGGTTTCTTTGTAAGGAAGAAACAAGATACAAGGGTTACAATCAAAAGATTTTAATATAACTAGATACCTACCTATATATGTTGAAAACGCCATAGTAAAATTTGACAAAAGAGGTAATAAATTAATGACCAAAAAACCTACATTATTATATATATACCTACATTCAATATTACATATGTCTGTAACTTATTCAGTTTCAGACACGTGACATACTCGGGAGGACATACAGACAGACAAGCGACAACAACAGGGGTTCATTGAGGGTACGAGACTTATACCAAAGCTGATCTGCCTATGAAATATCTTAACATTTTCTTTAAATCACTTAACACTTTACGGTAACGTAGCAAGCTGGTCAAGAATTTTTATTTACTTCTTACCCTCGCCTTATAAAAATTTTTACGCTAAAAAATTATAATATCAATTTATATTGCTTCAGGTAACAGAAATTACGAAATATGAAAATGCACCAAAATATTTGCAACATGCGTCATATGTAGCCAAGTAAATAAAATAGTTCGACGAAGACTCCAAAACAGAGAAACGTTGTAGGCACTCACCAAGAGACCGCTTGCATTATTAATCAAGGGACCTACAGCAGCCACATTCACAGGACAGATTCCGTAATATTCCAAACACACTGTATATATATATAAAGATGTTAACATTTTTTTTTAGTATTTATATGATTACTTGGTTATTTAATTTTTTTAATGATGTCACCGGCTAATGCGTTGTACAGCGACTAAACAGAGTAGACAACTCATAAGGTCCGCCGGTTGGTGGCGCTCTTGTAGTGCCGTAAACATTAAACCAATCTCTTCTTTATTTGTGTACAGACAAAGTTGATTTCCAAATGAACTGATAATTAGAAGAAACCTGTATGCCATGCTGTAGTGAGTACCTACTACGAATAAAAAACAAAGCTTTATTTTAACTACTAATCTTTCTGAATGTCCAAAACCTTATTTTACATAAAGATGATATTGTCTCTCCGCCGTTCCTCAGCTACAAACCTGTTACCGCTTGCTTACATACAAAAAGTCAAAATATAAGTGCATATGAGTATAGTTACGTCACTTGTTTTTGTTATGTTAATCGTCGTAGGATCTTAGGTACTGTAGGCGACCCGGCAAAAAGCCGATGCAAAGAAAGGTTCTTGAGAGAGATGAACTAGAAGACGCAGGGTGGAACGGTCTCCTACCAGGTAGACAGATGACTAGATATTAGCCCTAGAAGGCCGCTGGGTTGCAGGCGGCTTAACGCTGGCCGGTGTGGAAACATTTGAGGAGGACTATGTTGGACATCTACGGCTAATATGATGTTACCTTTACGCAATTCAAACCGCAGCAAAATTTTTAGATTATTATGACTTATAAAATTCTAGGGGTAATTGTTTAAATAACATAGGAATTATTTGTTTTTATTAAATTTTCTAAGTGAAACGACAAAACTATTTTGATTAACCGAAACCGAAAAACAGAAAATGTTCGGTTAAGGCTTATCGGAACACCTTTTTTTTCACACAAACTTAATTACTCTTAATACAGACGTTTCCCTACTCAAAAGCAGATTCATACATAAAATGCCAGTGAATTATTAATAAAAATAAAATTTTATTGAATTAAATAAATACCGAAGGTTATAAATTTGCTTTAAGTAAGTTGAGGAAAAATACAATGATTCAAGGTTAATAATATTTATTTTAAACCAGTAAATCAACAATAATCAGTCTTAATCAGTCTCACGAGTTTTTATTACAGAATTAGTTAGTTAAGTTTCACTTATGATCGGAATAGTAACATTAGTGTTACTAATGAAGTTTAAGCAAGCATTAGTATTCAGGAATTAAGTTTAAGATAGAAATGATCTTCCACGCGCTGAAGAAATTCTTGGATTTAGAGGATTTCGAGAAAAAGTTTGGAAAGTAGTCAGATTTTTTAAAGAAGTCGCCTGCAATTTAATTATGTACTAATACTATACAGAGTAAAGAAAAAGACCTGCTTGCTTAAAGTTAATTACTAATACTTATGTAACTATTTGAAAACATAGTATTAGAATAAGAAACGAATAACGCAGCCTAATGTACTAAACTTTTCAACTTAGATAAACTTTGGTAGCTTTAGTAAAAACAAAACAAATTCTTAAGAGCAATAACTATATTCTTTTGTTAATAACAATAACTTTAGGTATTATGACTATCAGAAAAGGCAACATCGCGGTTCGCAGCAGCGCTTGGCTTGCCATGACAATTTTCTACAAGTTGGGTCTTCCGTGCCGCAGTTTTCCGGCCATTCATACCGGGCCCGGTGGATGTCTAAAAGGGCACCTCTATTATATATACTATATATTTGCAATCTCTATTGCCTGGAAGACTAACCTTTGCTCGTTTTTTTATTTTTACTACGCCATCTATAGTCAAGTAGCTTAAGTGCTGCTGTGTCGGTAAAAATAATAGTATTACTACTCGCCAATAGATGTCAGGAAGAGTAATATTTTTCAGTTTACCATTGCCTGAAACACAGATAAAACGACGTTTTCCAAAAATCGGCCAAGTGCGAGTCGGACTCGCGCACGAAGGGTTCCGTACCATTATCTATAAAAATGGCAAAAAAATCACGTTTGTTTTATATAAATATTTGTTTTATTTTTATATAACTAAATATTCTGTGTATATTTTAACCCCTCGCACGCGCAAGGTCCCATTAAGGGGTTTAGGCGTATGAAGCACCTCATTAACTAAATAACCGAACGCGCGAAGCGTCTACCTGTTGCCGATATCGATATCAAGCAAAATCGAGCAAAAAAATTATTATAATTATTATTAAAATTAATTATTATAAATTGTTGTATGGGAGCCCCCTTAAATATTTATTTTATTCTATTTTGTATTATTTGTTGTTATAGCGGCAACAGAAATACATCATCTGTGAAAATTTTAAATGTCTAACTATTACGGTTCATTAGATACAGCCTGGTGACAGACGGACAGCGGAGCCTTAGTAATTCGGGTACGGAACCCTAAAAATGAAACCTAGCTAGATCGATTTAGTGCCCCCGAAACCCCGCATACTAAATATTAAAATCGTTGGAGCCGTTACCGAGATTCAGGTTATATATATATACATATATACAAGAATTGCTCGTTTAAAGATATTAGATAGGTAGTTTTTTAGTTTAAGTAGATATTTGAAGTCGAAATTTTTTTTTTTTTATAACACTAAGGTTGCAAACAAGCATACGGTCCGCCCGATGGTAACCGGTCACCGTAGCCTATGGACGCTTGTATCACCAGGGGTATCACTCGCGCGTTGCCGACCCTTCAGAAATCTAATAACTTCTTTTTTGAAGAACCCCATACTGTATTCCTTAGAGAAAACCTTGGCAGGGAGCTCTTTCCACAACCTAAGCGTTCGCGGGAGGAAGTTTCTCTGAAACCGCACTGTACGCGACCATTTCGGTTCTAAAGTGCGAGATCATGAATTCCCTGCTGCGATGGTAGAAAGTAGCCGTGTATCATTTCGAATAATTCCTCAAAACACATCCCAATGTACAAGCGATAGACTCCACACAGGGAGGCAAAGTCTCTCCTCAGGCTTAAGGGTTTGATACGGCAAATATTCTTTTTTTAAATTTTATTATATAGTCAAGTTTGTCAAGCGGACGGACTTGCACGACGAAACCACTGGCTGCAAAACCCTAAAAATAATACCGTCAGAATAAGTTTTTTCTACCCGCACAACTTAACCTATTTCATGGACAAATGATTAAATGATAAATAGAAAACTTACTCATCTTATATGTCTTGGTCCGATCTTTACCAAAATATGGTATAATAAGTGAAACCTTTCATATATACATACAAGCTACATACATGTAAATCGATTTACAACCAGCAAGGAAATCAAGTAATACAAAAAATACAGTTAAATGAAGAACCTCCTTTTTTAAGTAGATTGAAAATATCAAATAATAAAAATACATTCGACGACCGAGTGAACTGGTCAACCACGGTGAACTGGTCAACCGCGGTGAACTGGTCAACCGCGGTGAACTGGTCAACCGCGGTGAACTGGTCAACCGCGGTGAACTGGACAAATTCCTGCATGTGCAAAAATTGAGAGGTTCCCGTAAAATTATAACGACACGATAATCTAGTAACGCGTGGACGAATCTAGTTATCATCTCAATCGATACATCCAAGGTGTAACAAAAAGAAAAATCCTTTACCTTATTAATCTGAATCTTTCTTCGTTTGTAAAAAACGCTTTTAATCTGTGGCCCATCCATAAACAAAATTTTGGTTATAAAAATGTCCGGTAAAGAAAACTTCGACATTACACAGAAGCACTCCCATCTGTACACATCTTTCTAAAACACTAAACATGGCAAAATGTTCGGAAAGAATTACTTCTGGTTTGATTTTGTCAACGTTATCTTGAAGTCAGAAATGTTTGAATAACGTTTCGTCACATATTAAAACACAGTAACGCGTATTACGCATTCCTTCTCATTCAAATAAATGTTGTAGTAATAATATGTTAAATACCTCTGTCTTCTGAGTACGTGGGACACTCAGAAAGAAAACTAAAAAACTAACTTCTATGGATAAAATATTTTAATAAAATCTTTTCAAAGAACTCTCCACCAGCATGTACACAAAGTTTCATGCGTCTGAACCAATTTCCGATACATGTTTTCCAGTAAGCCGCAGACGACTCTTCCACGGCCTTCTCGAACGCTGCTAGCGCGTCTTCCGGTGGTGAAAACTGTATCCCTTTTAGCTGATTTTGTATTTTAGGGTACAAAAAGAAGTCACATAGTGCCAGACAAGGCCTGTAAGGAACCCTCCTTACAGGCCCAAGTGAGGAAGTCCCTCTTTTAGAGCGCTGAGTGCGCGGGCGCGTTGTCATGATGAAGCAGTACCCCGCGGAGCCCGGTGTTCGGACGCTTGTTGCTCGTTGCAGACAAAACTTCTGGCAGGCATTTTGTGGTATACCATTTGGTGTTGATGCTGCTTTGGTCTTGTTATGGAATTGAAACCATATATTTTTAATTTTATTATTATTTTTTTACATTTAATAGATACTCCGTCAGAGTGAAGAAACAAGCGATCAAATTTTACCTGCGCTTCTCGATCGCTTTACTTTCGTAGGCGTTGGTTCGTTTTGAAACAGCCAAACTGTCGACTGACGCTTTGCTTCTGGATCGTATTAATAAATCCAAGATTCGTCACCTGTCACAATGTCATAAAAGCGCCGAGACGAGCCGGCTTCAATTTTTTGAATCATATCACGGCACCACTCCACACGGGCCTGCTTCTGAGCTGCGACGGCACCCAGCGTGAAACTATCCTTCTCACGCGAAGGTGCTCGTGTAGAATCTTGTGAACGCTTCCCGAACCAATCTAGAGTGTTTGCTTCATATCGTCGTCTGTAATTCGCCTGTTGTCTTGAATTAAATTTTTTACTACCAGCACACTTTCTTCCGTGACAGCCGTCGTAGGACGACCACTCATTTCATCATCGCCCAAAGTAATGCGAACGCGCTTGAACTTGCTATGCCAACGGTAGATGGTTGTTTTTGAAGTTCCTTCATCCATAAAAGCCATTTGAAGTCGATCATCACACGATAATGTTCTCGATGCAGATCCATTTTTAAATGAGACATGATGATTTAATTTGGCTCTCAAAAAATGTGGAGGGAAATTCGAAATTCGACCAATGGTATTTTTACTATTAAATAACCAAATTTTTCAAAATAATTATAAGTGGCCAGTGCCTTATAAATAAAAACTTTTTTCGCAAAACTTTCTGCGTGGCCTGGTAGGTGGGGTGGTCGGTAAAATATTCCAAGTCAATCAACTGTCGAGGTCCATACCTTAGTTAGCTGCTTTTTCAATACCAGTTAAGTGGTAAACAAGCAGACCCGCCACATGTTAAGCTGTCACCCTAACCTATGGACGCTTGTAACACTAGGCACATAATTCGCGCGTTGCCGACCCTTTAAAAATTTGTTATCGCTTCCTTCTTGAAGAACACTATACTATAGGTAGAAACCATATAAAACCTAAGCGTTCGCGGGAAAAAGCACCTGAGAAACTGCTTAGTGCGTGACCACTTATTCGGCTGATATCTTCATGCCAGACCAATGAGCTTACTCTTGACATAAATTCCAATTTCAATCTTTCCACCATTGCTTGTACAAAAGGAAATTCTTTTAAAAACTTATATTGTTAATGAATATGGTGCTTTTTAGAAATAATTAAAACTTAATAACGTTCTGGTCTAAAATGATGTTAGAAATGGTTTCTTTATTAGCATATTGACAGCAAAATTGAAATCGAGTGTTCAGTGAGACAAACTCAACATTTCCCTTAAGCATGCTTCAGTCACAACCGTTTTTATCCTATACTGACAAACAAGGAAAGCAAAAAAACAAGGAATTGGGAACTGCTGAATGGATGAATTCTTGATTCAATATGTTTTGGATTTTTTTTTATTAGGATTGGACTTTAGCCCTTATTGGATCATCTGTTCTAAATTTATAGATCAACTGGGTTATCGCAAAAATCGCAAACCATATAAATGCGTTACTTCCGGTATTCTAGAATCAGCACAGAAATAGAGGAAAATAGAAATTTTACCACAGTCACACCAGACGTTTGATATTTGGCCGGCTAACAGGCACGAATTAAGTACAAAACAGTTGATTTCTGATTTTAGGTTTAGGTTTGACTGGTAACTAAGGGACTTGACACGTTTTACTGTATAACTTAGCATTTGGAACATGTAGACTAAACCACAAGAAATTAAAAAAACCACCTAATTTCAAATTAATAAAAATTGGTCCACAGAATTTTGCATAAAAGTTAACCTTCTTCTTTGTCATATCATGACTAAGTAAAAAAACAAGCGGATCGTAACTTTTATATCGGATATAAAAGAATGAAAACATACATTCAAGAAGTCACTAAACTGCACAAATACAATTAAGAAATGTATGTCGAAACAATTACCAAGTATTTGTGTAGATATGAGTAAATCCTAATTAATGCACGCACGTATTATAATTTAATTCCATACGTCAGTTCGTCTGTCATACACTCATACGTCACTCTTCGTGTGTGTTATACTATTATGTAGCGTCACTCTTCGTGTGTGTTATACTATTATGTATGTATACACTAGGGTCAAAGCTACCTCGGTGCCAAACTTTTGCTAAGATCCAGAAAAGGAGGAGACTACCTTTTAATCCGCCACAAGTTTGCATTAATAAAAAAAATGATCACAATACTTATCCATGAAGAGGTGGTCAAAGATAATACGATCGTCAACTGTTTGTTAATGTGAACATGCTTGTAATGACCACCTCTTACCGATGGTTGTCTCACCGTAAAAGGAGAAACCGGGCAAAAAATATATACGAGACAACTTTCACAACTCACAAAAATGTATTTTTTTTTGCTACTTCTACCGAGCAAGAACCCGGGAATATTGATTCAGCATTCCAACGCACTGTCACTGCGCAGGTACAGTCTACTTGTGGGAACAAAATATAATATCTATTTATTTACTCATGCCCGCGGCTTTCCCAGCGTGCTAATCGGACTACACAAAGATAATCCCTTTCCATTGGAACCGAGTAATGAGTTATTTGAAAAAAAGCCCACCTTGCTTATATTTTCATGACAGGGTCATAACATTATAAGATCATCATGATATGCAACATAGCTTAACAATTCATACGGTTTTCATCCATCCGGATAGATGTCAGGGCTGTGTTCAAAAACTCTCCCCGACCCCGACCTGTGTAGTTTCGTTCTGTCTCATTCTGCACTACAGAAAAATGTATTTGCTATCCTGCTGTCAATGGTAATCGTGCTTTCACATGCTTCTGTACCTCCAACTTTGCATCGATTGATCGAATTGATGACCTTTCATGGCCCTTTTTTCATTCTACGTAAATAGTTACACGCTTTTGCAAGACATCAGGATTTCCGTCTGAGCATAAGTTCAAAGTCCTTGAGTTTGTATATTTGAAAGTAGTAATTTATAAAAAACTTTGCGATTCGAAAAAAAATGTTTTGATCAGATGGCTTGTTTGTTGTATTGCTAAGGAGCGAAGCTGTTACTTAACGCTGGTGAATCCGCTGGGAACAGGTAGTTTAAACCTTTAGTTTACCTATAACCTTCATTATTAAACGGAGATTATTAAACTTTCAGTCTTAGGTCTTTATAATTTTTCAGTAGACTTCATACAGCTATTTTATTTTACACTGATTCTACATAAACAAAAAGTACCTAGGCGACTGTTTTATTTTATCCCTTGAGCCGTTTCCGAAATGCGTATATATATATATATTTATATACGAGTTTGTAATTGCTTGTTTAAATATATAAGGTAAATATTTAAATGTGAATTTTTCACGCTAATTTTAGTAGCTACCAGTCAATTAGATTTAAAAACTTGATAGAAAGGTTTGAGGCTATACTGACACTAGCTGTTGGCTGCTGGTTCACCCGTGTTAAATTACTGCTTAACCCCTTGAGCGTCCGAGGGCCCGATTGGGCACTAGAAGCGCTGCGGCCACAGCGTCCCACTTCCCATATGGGCACTAAGCGACTTGCCATCTTTGAGCATTTTTATCTATGGATCAACAACTTCGGTCTCGTTTCTTCTTTTTTGATACATATCTATGTATCCTTGTCTAATTATTGGAATTTACTACTTTATAATAAAGCTTCTTTAAACATTTATTTTATCGGAAATTGCTTTGTTTCGTTATTCGGTCCGGCCGCCATTTTTTGTTGAGTCGTGTGGTTTTGGATTTTATTAACAGTAGCATAGTGTTAAAGTGACAGTGGTAAAGTGCTATTCGACAAAAAAGTGCTATTGCCTGTTTTTAGTAAATAAATTTACTATGGCTAAAATAATAAGGTGAGCTTTTTCTTACCACTTTTTTTTATACTGTATATATTAAGGAACATACTTATAAATAATATATAATATATATATATATATAATACATATATATAATATATATAAAAAGAGAGAGAGACTTACATGTTGTGAGGATGACTCCACTCCCCGACATACCCAAACCACCTTAAAAAACTTCTCTCAATCACCCAATTTCATATTCTGTCATTTAGGGTCACGCCACATTAACTTCTCAATACTCTATTTTCTACAGCAGATATATGTAGGTATTTAATGTACAAATATGTGTCCATCACCACTTTATAACAGAATAGATTCCGCAACCCTGTAGGCGAAGCCGCAGACTTTAAGTAGCTTAAATACGCATACACAGCCTAGATATTAGTAGGTCATATAGGAAGTAAGGTATTAAAAATATATGTAGCGATACTTGATAAAGATTATTTAACGTTTACATTAAATTTTGTGTGTCACTCACGACTTATCTGAAGGTAAATATGTTACTTATTTCTACTGTAATAAAAAGATAGCGAAATATGTAGTTTATTATGAAGTCCTTATCTTGTATTTTTGACATATATTTTAGGGTCACGGCGGTGAAAACCTGAATTCTAAAGATCAGGCAATATATTTAAAGAAATAAAAAAAAAAAGTTACACAACATAATTTATTAAGTTACTTTTAGATTCTTTTTTCAAGGAAACACCAGTCAATGGCGTAATCAAATAAATATTAGAGCTATTGCGGAAGAAAATCTTGCTTCCCACCAATGGAACTAATATTTATGAAATCGTGAATAATTTACAGCAGTTGGTTGTAAGTTAATAAGAACAATAAGTTATGTATAATGGATAATGGGGTGGTTATCATTTTATAACAGGATAAAGATCGTGTTTGGATTTTAAAGGTTTCTCGAGACTCTGGCATACTGCCATGGTCATTTTCATACTTTTAAATAACTAAGGCTCAAAATAAAAATCCGGACTGACACCTATAGTCAGTCATTACTTTACGTTTGATTTGTTCGACAGCGAGTTCTCAATTTTCATTTGCCTTGGGCATAGGCAATGATTCTTTGATTTCTACTCGATGACCCAAGAGGTATAGATTCTGATTTTTTAGGGGTGTTTAACGGCCAAAATGTAAGTACCTTATTTTGATTTCACATGTTATAGTCTGAAGTGACGTTGGGTCCAGTTAGGGGTTGCCATTTAGGAAAAACCTATTGCTGTGACCAATATGACGACCTCTTGGTGGCTAGAGGGCGTCTAGTGCGTTTGCAGTCGAAGCAGACCTTGCTGCACCGCCTGCTTACCGCACGCACGTGCGTGACTTCGAATGCGTTTTGCGTTGCGAAGCTTCTGAGTGTGGGCTTACTCCACTCCAGATCCTCGGCACAGCCTGCACTGCTCGCCGATATTTCGGGGCGAGCTGCAGCTGCTGTACCTAGCATCATAGCAACCGCGCTTACCTCAGTACCTTAACTCAGCGGGTCACCTGTGTTCATCGCTACCTAGCATCGCATATAACGTATCCGTCCGTAGGCTCTTTTAACGTGTATAGGAAGCTCACCGGGGAGTCGCGATACGTTGCGTAATAATTTTCGCTGATGTCTAAAGGCAGCCTAATCTAGCAGCCTACTTGTGAGAGGACATCGTGCAAGACTCTAAACCTTATTGAAGTGAAACCTTTTTTAACGGCGTTGTGCACTTTTTTTGGTATGGGTAAAAAATGTTGAACTCGCGTCAGGTCACGTGTCCTGATCGAAAATTCATAGAAATTTCGTAAGACGGAACTCGCGTCAGATTTATTTACATTAGATAAGTTTTTTTGATGGGTAAAAAATTATAAACTCACGTCAGACTGATCGTCAGACGGAATCCATAATGCCACGCCATAAAAATTCGCAAGACAGAAACCGTAATGCCACGCCTATTATAATTGTGACGTGAAAACGTCTTTAGCGGCGTTGTGCACTTTTTTGTGATGGGTAAAAAATGTTAAACTCTATATGACGAATAAGAGTAAGAGAAAATTGGGTTTGATAAAAAGATGAACGTGTGGATTACACATATAAAAATGTTATATCCAGGTAGTATGTTTTTAAAGTGAAAACTTCAAAAAAGGACAATATATAGAAAATTCGTAAGACGGAACTCGAGCCACATTTATTTACATTAGGTTAGTTTTTATATTTTTAGTATATGGCGATTATGAGTAGTACAGGGAGGTTGGATATGGGATTTTAATTCTATGACAGATTGAGATATCAAATATAGTACGTCAAAAAAGTAAATAAACGAACATTATTATTTATAATAATGAAAATGCAGATAACACATGTCAAAATGTGATACGATACGAGGTGAGATAAAGTAATTGTAGAGCATAGCTTACGTTGCACTGGATAGAGGGTATATCTGTGTTGACGTGTCAATATGTGATTTTAAAGGAAAATAAATAATCTTTATTTATTATGTTAGGTTGTGTCAAAGAACATAGTCGAAAGTTAGAGGAGGTAGTAGTGGCATAAAAATATATTACTTTTAATATAGCTTATTACATTATTGAGAAATTTAGGTAGGATATTGATAGAATGTCTTGTGACATATTTGAGCGCTAAGCGCGAATTATGTGTTAAGTACATTGGTTCTGTACAATTAAATATGACGTATGAGTAGTCTTGTAACATATTTGAATGTTAAGCGCGCGTCGTGTGTAAAGGTTTTCACTTCTGCCGGCGCTCCCGGAATGCAACCCGTTTTTGTTTTTTCTTTCGGGCCTTAGGCTGAAGAACGGTACCATTGTATTTCTGCTCCTACAGATATTAAACCTTTGCAAAACCTCCCATCGCAGTCGCTTATTTCTATCTTTCTTGTTAGATTGGTAGGTAAAGATTGTAATATATTTTATTTATTTTACTTTATTTTAAGGGCTGGGAATCACTTTAAGTGTTTAAGTAATACTAATCAATAAATAACTGTTGAGTAAGCTTGAATGAGTGTGTTATAACTAAACCTTGTTCTTACAAACCCTTGTTTTTTTTTCTAAACCCTCTCTATAAGCACCTAGCGGGTGGCGGAAATTTATTAAATTTGGCTTTTTGTGAAATAATTGTCAAATTCTATTACGGCATTGCAATATTTCCTTGATAATTTGTTAGCTATATGTACAAATATATATATACTCGGATCATGGACTGATATCATTTATCAATTTTGGCATTTTGTAAAAATATTGTCAAATTCTACTACGGCGTTGTAATATTTCCTTGATAATTTATGCTTTAAGCTTTATGTACAAATATGTTATCTTTTTGTTTTGCTATTTTTATGTGTGGCGTTTAACAAACTCCACAAATCTGTGACAGCGACACAAGCATTGACACAAATTTAAGGTCTTCATAATTATCAAAAATAAAAAAATCTATATTTCCTGAAATCACAAATGGATCTTAAGATGGCTCCCTATGAATGTTGATGAATACAAGTTGCTATAAAAGAATACAAGGATCCGATGCTATAACATTATACACGGATTCATAGACGGAACCTTATTGCCAAATAGAAAATTATAAGTACAGTATATTAGTACTTGCTACAGTACATACCTGGTTACTGATGACGCTCTTCAACTGTATACACTCATCTCTTCTTCGGTCCAATTCTTTCTGCATAACATTTACTTGATCTGTAAAAGAAAATAAATATATAAATTTTATTTTACTGAATCTGCGTACATTATTGTTTATTGTACGTAATAATTACAAAATATACTTTCGTCATAAAAAAAAAAATTCTTTAAGATACACTGTTTACGAGCAGGTGTGATAAAAAACAATTAATTTTCTTGTAACAGTCCTACTGGTAGAACCAGGGGCAAAAATTGTTGCCCTTGGTACTACCAGTCGAACTATGCAGTAGGTCTACGGGCAAACCATGACCAATGGAGCTCATGAACATTTTTTTTATTTTTACAAACCTCAATTTTCAGTAAACCCGAACAAAACCCTTGCATTTTGTTCAATGGAACTAGTGTGACAGATATTCATCGATGGAGTAAATGACAACACTATGGTGGTGCAATGTGTACTAAAAAATCCCTTTGACACCACCAGTAGGGCGAGCCAGTGGTGCCAAGGGCCCTAAAAACTTGAGTTAACCCCGGTGGTATTGACAGCAGGATAGCAAATATATTTTCTTACAGTACAGAATGAGACAACATAAAACGCTACTTCGATAGTGTAAGATCTGGAACGCGGAACAGCTGTAAGCTACGATAACCTCTGAAAATCAGACTGGCCGAATGCTTAAAATGGAAATATTCTTGTTTCCTCACCCATAATCTCGTTAGTGATTATCTGGCTGTCATTGGTAGCCCTTAGTCTGTCCAAATGCTCTCTCATTTTCTTGTTCTCAATCTCCAGTTCCTCAACTTTGTAGCGATCAGAGTTGGGATTTGTAGGAGGTGCGGAGATGCGATCTGAAATAATTCATGTATTAAATATCGTTTATTAAATACAAAGAGCTAGTTCGCTTGTATTTTTAAACGAACTAATCTAGCTTAACCAAAAAACACGCTTTCGTCAGCAAGTGTAAAGTACTCGAGGGATAGAAGCAATTGAAGTGTTCCATCCACCTGGTCCAGTAGTTCCAACATCAGATGATCTATAAAACCAAGTTTGTGATATGAGTCAGTAGATTCTTACTCATTAATCTTTCCTCCAAATCGAAAGCACGTTTCGATGTTCTGGACAGTTCACTTTGCAGCGCTGATATTTTGTTCTGCATACGTAAAACGAGGCCAGCATCCGCCATCTAGTTAAAAACAAAAAGTTATCTAAATAGAAGTGATGATTTGTCAAGAAACTAAATTCAAACTTTAATTAAAGAAATCGGACCCATAGGGTGCACCGCCATAGAATGTACGAGCCCGACTCACACTTGACCAGTTTTTTTACACTAAAGCCGTTAAACTATAATCGTATTAAGTTGGAAACTTGTATGTAGGTTTTATCGTATTTAGGCTCCGTTGGCATCCTTTGGTTCCGGAACCTTAAAACTATCATCTTTAATATAAAAAAACTGTGAGTATTGACACCTGAATAGGAGAATTCTTTAGAGGAATAGTATTTTAAGAGCTTTGTGGATTTTTAAAGTGTTATATTGTCATAATTCATAATCATCAATGGGTAGGTTATCTGTTCCTCTGACAGTTTTTTGTTAGGTCAATTATTTATTTATACAGTATAGCAACGAAAACAGCGGTTGTTTTATGGAACAGCCAGATAGTCTTGTACCTTATAAACTGATTGTGCCACTAACCGGCATAGGTCCATTATGCGATCCGGCGGACCAGTTGACAGCTTCGAGAGCGGGACGAGTGGATTCCACCGACCGGACTGATCCGTAGCCGTAGTCCTGATGCAGTAAAATAAGATAACCGTCAATTATAAATGAATAAATATTTTTGGTTATAATACACGGCGCCATCTGGTTTCAAACTGAGCAGAACTTGTTCAATGGATATTAGACAACCGATACAAAAACTCATATACTTATTTTCTAAAGTAAAAAAACACTCAGATTATAGACAAACACAAATGTTTATCACATAAATAAATATATAAATTATGTGTCCTGTGCTGGGATAGAGCCCACGCCTCTCGGATCGGCAAACAGTCACTACTACAAACGGAGCCACAGGACATGGAGCTATACCTAAAGAATTATTTAGGATTGCACTCAGACCTTTCTCGGTCACTTTTTCTGGGCTGGTGGCAGAAACCAGAATTAACGCTCTTCATATAATTTAAAAACTAATTCCGTATTAATCTAGCACGACTTATCGGAACAGAACTAAACACAATTGTGTATTACTTCTTTTAAGTAAATCAAACAGAAGTTTTCCCTTGTTACTATCCTGATGTAAATAATTCACACTAGACAAGGTAAGCTTAATAATCCTAATATCATATAAATTCTTTCATCATCATTAGCCTACTGCATACCACTGCTGGACATAGAACTCTTCCAAAGTGCGCCACTTGCACAGTCCTACATACAATCGCTTCTAGCAATTTTACGTAGCGTCACGCTATTTGGCTGGGGTCGTCCTTCACTACAGTCGCCACAACGCGGTTTCCACACAAGAACACGTGCACAAAGCGGTTATGTTTTGCGACAAATGTGGCTAACCTCTTGCCATTTCACCGTGCTTATCCTATCGACTCTGTCTCTCAAAGAGATACATTTTTGATCATAGTTTACTACTTACATCCTCTACAGTGGTTTCTTGCTGAGAATTGTTACTGGCGTCAGACAGAGACCGCTTGTGCTCCTTAGGTGCCGGAGCTCTAAAGAAGGAGACAAAATTGATCATTAATATTAAAAATATTATATTAATTTTGCCATAAAAAAAAATGACAATCATAAACTATTTACAAATAATACTTTGTAAGATATTAGTTAACCAAGCTTAGCTTATTTTCAGAATCAAACAAAAATTACAAACAAAATTGTAATTTTGGGATTTGGAGGAGCGGTTTGAAACCTGGAACCTCTTTCTCTGCCTATGCCCATGATGTGTGGTACAAATACATTACAACTGTTAGGCCAATAATGCAATTGCTTGTTGCCTTACTACACGTACTCTCTAATCTATCCGTACTTACGTCTGTATCGCGTCCAATCTCTCCTGTAACTCATACTGTGTTGAGAGCAATTTCTGTCTGCTTTGTCTCTCCGCTTCGAGCTCAGCCGAGAGGGCCTTCTTCTCAGCCTCGTGCTGTTTGTCTCGCTCTAAAATAAAACCAATGTCGTTAATATACATCGAATACCCCAACAACCAAGCTCATGTTCACACAGCGGGCTTTGGATTTTACTTAGAATTTATTTTCCGTTCCCAGCCTACATACGTCATCACTGTTGGGGTACAGCCTACACATTAGAGTGACTCTACTCAGATCCTCAAATAAAGGGATAACTTATGGGAAGGACATATTTACTTTAATATAATTCGTTCCCGAAGGTTATATTTATTCATACTTTAACATAGTAGATAATAATATGTCCTTGCTCAAGGTTCTCCTCATTCAAAATTTCATCAAAAATTAGCGTTGCGCTTTAGCTATTCCTTTAGATTAAAATCTAGTACATAATACATAGCATAAAAATCTTCATCCCAACCACTGGTT
Organism: Apoda limacodes; assembly: GCA_946406115.1. Taxonomy (NCBI): domain Eukaryota; kingdom Metazoa; phylum Arthropoda; class Insecta; order Lepidoptera; family Limacodidae; genus Apoda; species Apoda limacodes. The sequence goes on from OX291540.1 coordinate 51,016,599, forward strand.
TTTTATTTTTGTTTGTACGGTTGCCTCTTAGCGTTACTTCCGAATCATATAAAAGCCAAGAAAGTGCGCCATTACTGGTAACCCATCTAAAAAACAGACAGTTACTGAAGTTCCTTTCGACAAACGCAACGAAACCACAAACTCTTCGCTCTACTAATATAATTAACTACAATATTCGATGAGTAGCATTGTATAGATTTGTAATCTTATTTATCAATTTGTATTTTATCAGAAGATTAACAAACCGGGCAGCGGCGTGTCGTTTTAATAAATAATAATCGGAACACACAACTCAATCCTAAAATTAAATCTGAATCGTATAATAGCAAAGTATGACTAAACCCCTACAATTCTATGTCAGGTCTTTCATTTTACCACTTAAAAGGTATTCTAAAGTCGGTGGTTCACGACTTATGGGACATATATAAAGCTACTTTAGTGTGGAAACAAATCGGCTTACTGCTCCTTCAATCACGATTCTGACAACTAATGCACCTTTTTAAAATCTAATTCTGTATTTTCCAGTAACTAACGTTTCCAAAACTGTGCTCGCGTTTCGAATTCCGCAGACCATTCTATGTAATTTCCATTTTGATGTGGTTCTAACGCTTCTTGCGTTTCATCCTCTACAGCGACCACCATATTGCAACATCAATGTAAACACCCACACCAAAATTTCTTAAACACGTTTATTTTTAATCGTCATCATAACTTGGCAACATTACACAGTTTTTTATAATTTTTGGTAAATCTAACTGCATTTCGTTTCTTCAGTAAAGATTTTTTTGTGTTTTTTTTATTAAAGAAAAATTAGGTAACACTCCGTTAAATAACCTATTTTTCTTTATTATTATTCACCTAATAAATGCAATAATTAATTAATTTGTTTTTATTCTTTATTCTGATAGTTCGTATCAATAACTGCATCAAGTAAATTAGTTTCATATCAAAAGCAAAAGTTATCAAAAGCTGTTATCTGGTAATGAAAATAAGATAACAATTTATTGAATGTGACTAGGCATACCTCCGGATACAGTCAATCAAAAACTTTATTAACATAGACAATTTAATAAGTAAAAGAAGAACATGTGGCCCAGTTTCAATCATCTATAGAATATTCCTTATTGACTGCTTGATAACTGAGTCGAATGGCCACAGATCGATAACGTTCGCCTATCTGCACTGGGCCAGTGTAGCGGTCAATGGATGCACCAAGGTATAAAAACTACCTGCGCCTGATAGTCCCTTCCGGGAAAAATAGTCACATGACTGACAAGTCACTACGTCATCACCCGACACCGAACAGGGACCTAATTCTCACTTCATCCGAGATAATTTCGATTTAGATATTATTTAGAAGACACCATCTAGGGTGCAAAATTTCGAACGTCATAATTTTATCGTTTCCTATATTATCACTATCAATCAAAACAACCGTCGAAGCAGTTAAATGTTGCCATTGTGAACCGGCAACGCTGCGAAGTACGGTACGCTGCTCAGTTTTAGAGCGTTTATAAAAAAGCCACACTTATTATACCTCTTTTAATATATGAACAAAGATTAGAACATATAGTATCTAAGAATAGAATTAACGTTTAGAACCCCATCATATATACCCATCATTTTGAACAAAATTTGGCATGATTCGAAGGCGAGATGTAGCCTCGAACGGTACGGATCACTTAAAGGAGTTCGAGTGGTTTGCGTTCGAGAAATGTAGGATTCGACATTACCTGAATTGCTGAACTTTATTTTCGTTCAAGACAAGTTCAAATTCGTACTTTATTTTGAATTCGTGATCAATTCGGTCGCGTGAAAATTGGCTCCCAGGAGCAGAATATGCAACTCGAACGTGTTCGACTAAGATGTCGATAAACGAGAACATGGTTTTATATGTCACTCACTGAAACAAAAGACCTTGTTCACTTAGACCATGAGATTCCGTAAGTCACATTTTTTCAAGAAAAGGCCTATAGCCCCCAAGGGTTGCCAGGTCGAAATATATATAGAAATCTTATATTTACCTGGATTTTTTATCCTAAAAGCCGGACTATACCTATTTTAAGCAGAAATGAAGTCAGTTGGATTTTTTACAGTAAATTTTTACAAGTTTAACCTCGAGCAATTAAGACAGCAACTTATATCCGTTCCAAGCTAATGACACGCCAATAACTTAGCACGACCATTAGTTTTACGTTATACACTTTATTGTTAAAAAGCCTATCTAAGCCCGGATAGGCCGGATATGCATATATTTGGCAGGACACGACATGTCCGGCTAAATGCCAAAATGCAGTTTTAGCGAAAATAAGTTAAAATTACAAGATTTAAGAAAATGAATGAAGTGAAGACAAACAAAACCGATTTAAAACTGGCGTCGTCCTCCTGATAGAAGCCATATTGTGAGGTATGGGAGGCCAAAATTTAAAGGCTCTTATAATTAATTCAATGTGTTTGTTTGCTTCAGTAAAGGAAACATACTAAAATGTTCTCTTCTTACTTGGCCTTTTCTATCTAAAACAAAAACTATACACTCTTGATTAAAGGGCCCCGATCGTGTTCGATAGGCACACAGCCCAGTGTGAGTTTTTAACGCAACTATCGCGTTTGGGTCAACGAAATACATGTATGGAGATGAAGGGGCGCCCCAAGAGGACGCGTTTTGAGACGATTTTTTATCTCATAAGACTCTTGATGAATACGCGAACCCGATAGTAGAGTTACAAACACGCAAAAACGTACACTATATACGTTTATACACGTAACGTATGCCTAAACTATGGTCTGTGACCGACTCGGCTGACAAACTTTTTAATCGGATTTGGCTTGGAATTTGATTTGGCTTATACATAATAGGTCGGGGATAAAGTATTTTGAGCATGTAGTACATATAAAATTGTAATAAAATCTTTTGGCTGTACTATTTGTATCTGGCTGGTTTTGATGAATGATGATGAATCTTATGAAGAAATTCGATACTTTTTAAAATTTTATAACAAAAATCACTCGCTCTTAAGTTTTTATATAAAATGCGAAGAAACCTTTTTCCTTACCTATTATGACCGTACCGTTAGTTCAACGTGCCCCAGAAGTAAGGAGGGGTTTAGAAAACATATATGCCACTAACAGTTACCCATCCATGCATGACCAAGTTCGACAAATCGTATTCGTGTGACAAAGCTAAGGCACAAGTCCATAGTAACTTATTTATTCTACATTTATACTAATATGTTTCAAATAGAGTTTATTTGTTTTTTTGTTTAAACGAGCCTATCTCTAGAACCGACTATACTAATATAATAATACTATTTACACTAATAATACACTTACCTTCAATGGCCATTTCAAAGTGCTCCTTATTACTCTTCAACTCGTTCGCTAACTTTTCACTTTCTTCCTCCCATATATCTCTATCCCGCTTGTATTTCTCTTCAATTTCTTTCTTCTCCTCAATAAGCCGCTTATTGCTGTCCCGTTCATTCCTCAACTCCGCTTGTAAAGCCGCAATAAGACTATCCTTTTCTACCATTCTCACTTTCATGGTCTTCGATTCGTTTTCTATTTGCTTTAGAAGTTCCACCTTATACCTATTAAGAAAATTTATTTTTGAAATTTTTTTAAAACTCAGAATCAATCGAAAATTAAAAACAAAATCTCTAGATATATGTATATCAGTGCTGTGGCTACAATTTGAACTAACTACTAGACATTCTCAACACATTTGCTCATAAAGGAGTTGATTTCTTGTTGTTATTGCTCCATTTTCAACTTTATAATACAGCTTACAAAACAAGCGTGCACTGTGGACCCTATTTTTGACAGTAACTAATCAAACACTATGTAGTTTAATTGTAGACAAGTACTAGGATTAAATATCTAGGTCTGCAGTGTGCCAGTTTTTTATTAAATTATTTATCTTGAAAATTATACGGGATTCTAGTTCTTCATACAAATAGTCTCAAATAATATTTAAAGTCCATTAAGAAGATTCCCAGAATTTCGGAAATTCACAGACATAGAATAATCGGCTTCATACAATGACTACAAAATTTTATAACGTTTGATTAGTAAATGTTACAAATAGGGTCATACTTCGATTGTACGAAATTTTCTACCAGCAAAAAAGTACTGACTTCAAATCAATAATTTGGGTCTGTAGCGGCTCTATTGCTTTAGTTTTCTCCAAAGCATCGCCCAGTTTCTGTTGGAGGCTGATGATCTTGTTCTCCAGACCCTTGTTGAGAGTCTTCACGTGGTCCAGACTACGAGCTTCAATACGAAGCCGCTTGTATTGACGACGGGCCAGGAAACGACGGATCTAAGGGCACGATACATGTACAAAATAAATATTAGACACAGTGCCATCTAGTTGCAAACTAAGCAAGACCTGTACTATGAGTAGCAGATAACGAATAAGAATCTAATATTTATTTTAAAACACCCAGACGCAAGACAATCACAAACACACACACACATCACATAAAAATAAATTTTATTATTTGTTTCTTTTGACAATTTACAGTTCCGCAATACTGAAAGAATGCCAGCATCTAAATCGTTTCTAAGTTAACTTTACACAAAATGTCACTTCAAAGGGGTTAGGGCACGGGTATTAATTGTGGTGATAATATTCCAATATTGAGGTGTTAAATAAATTAAGGTGCAACGCCATAGGTTGTTAATGAAAAACAGCCTAGAATTGTAAGACGCTAGATGAAAGGTTTGCGGGTGCAACAATGCGAACATCGAACATATCTAATCAACTTCTTCGATAATAGGAGTTGTAATAGACAAACACTTACCGAAGCTTGAGCGACGATAATTTGCCTTCTTATCTGTTTGACCCGTTGTCTCGCCAAATAACCTCGCACGTATCGTTGAATTGTGATTGCCTGAATGACAAACAAATAGACCATTGTATTAGTGACGTCACGACTTTGACGTCTCTATACTTTACTCTGTGGTTTGGGTAAAAGCAAACAAGTTTAACGTACGCCATTGGAGTTGGTTGTTACTAAAATTCACACATTCTCACGGTATATTGATCAAATGCTCTTTTACTGACGCCCAGGCCCAAGACAAACACAAATATCAAATGATTGTCATGTTCGGGAATCGATTCCACGCCGTTGGTTCAGCAAGCAGGTCATTACTCACTGAACCACAGAGACTGTCGAAGAACATATAAACAAACAGACACAAATTCCCCCTTTAAAATATTGAAATAGATCCGTCACTGAATTTACTCGTAAAGCTAAGATTTTATAACGGAAATATAAAGTGCATTAGGCTTTTCACACATTTTACATACACACACTAATACGGAGAAATAGTTATGAACGGATAATGTTTTTAAGTGAACCCTCAAGTTTAAGCAAAATCATTAACATTTCTCACTCACCGCCTTGACTTTTCTCTTATCCTTATACAGCCTCCTAGCCAAGCAGCCTCTCGCATGAGCCTGGAGGCCTATTGCTAGTTTCCTCAACCTTTGGTATTTGACTCTAGCCAACCAGCCCCGGATGTGTTTCTGCAGCCTAATAGCTGCACGACGACGACGAATCTCTTGAGCTTTCCTAAAAAAACATTAGGTAGTTTTTAGATATTAAGAATTTCCACTATATTTATTTTTCAATGATATTTTATAAAAACAGCATACTTTCCCACATGGACTATTCTAAAACTGTTGCCAATTAAATCGTCGTCGCAAACATAAAACTTGGACTCCTAAACCTAGGCCTCCTCAAGCCACCTCCTCCCACCAAGTTAAACAGTACCTTACTAAAAGGTTACCTCTGAAACCATACAGTGCATGACCATTTAGGTTCTAAGGTAAGAGGATGAACTGCCTGTCGATGGCGATTCCATCAAAGGACACTGACCTCCTCGCCAAGTATCCTCTGGCACGCGCTTGCAACCCGCGTATGGCGCGCATAATCCGTAAGTACTTTCTTCGCGCAATGAACCGACGAACGCAGCTCTGTACGCGTACGCAATACAAACGTTGGATGTCAGCGCGGACCTTCTCTAGGTACGCCACCTGTTGGATATAATACAAATTAATTGGAAAACTTAATGATTTTAAGGAAAGAACGAATAAAATAAGAAAAATGCGTGTTCTTATTTAATTACACACGAAAGAAGTAAAACGAAAACGTTATCAAGTTGACACTTTTCAACGCCTATCTACCAGAAATAGCAGACACTTTTCATACGAAATTTTCCATGACCATTTTACGGGTATATTAATACGACTGAATATTGTGCATGCAGCGTTGTATTTGCTTATTCAATGCATAGCTGGTTGTGGGCTTGTTGGCAAATACTTTTTACTTTAAATAACCACATAGGAAGTATTCCAGTGGTATTTAATGACATGTTTTACGAAGCCAATTCTGATTTCCAAAACGAGAGACACGGCACAGCAATGTCTCATACAGTAATTAAATTGAAATTAATTGTTTTACGGGCTGTACGGCATGTGGTACAGTCTGGTTGAAATCACGTTACATTGACGACCAAATCTAATTTAAATTTAGGCAGAATAAACTCAGTGACCATATCGAACACCAGTACCATTTTCAAATAAGTATGGTCGAATGATGTCTCCAGCCTAGTATCCGCACCAAGCAGTAACACTTAGTCGATGAGTATGTTTTTCAACGATGATGATATATCTGAACTACAAATGCGCCAATTTTGACGATTAACGAAGCCATTAAGGTGAAAATTAGCTTTTACGCTTAGGATGTTTTTACTCGGAAAAACGTTCAATAATAATAAGATATTGTTCAACAATGAAAATTCGTTGTTCTCTCGTGTAGTGCTCCATTGTACTAACCTTAAACTGTCAGCTATTCAACTTGTTTCACGTTTTAATAACATGGCGGTAAATTCAAACATTGCGTGAATTCTGAGACAGCCTTTATAACTGACCCTCGTTAGTTACTGGCTAGTAGCAACTTTCTGGGGCTAAAAAATGGCTCGTGGTTAAACAACAGCAGTTACAATCTGGTATCGTTTAGTTTAGTATAAAGTAAAGTGTCTTTCTAGTTTTAATTTTTTCCGCTGTGGAAAGTGCTACCTTTTAAAAACAATATTTTTTGAGTCAGCCGCAGCAAAATGCGTTTTGAAAACTTTAAGGCTAAGTGTTATTCTATTATGTTTTTACTACCGTTTTTCCTGCGTTATATAACTGTTTAACAGTTATTTTGTGATTACTAGCTACACTGTTATTGTATATTTCATGGATTTCTCTGAATTTACTTCAAAATTCAAAATTTATAGGATGGTCAATAACAAACGACTAAATCAGCTAATTATTTATTGCAAGTGACCAGCGTCGGCGAGTTACTGCAAAATATCCAAAAGTGCCTATTTTAAGCAAAAAAGAATTTAATCGTGTTGCTAATAACGTTTACACCCCTGTATTAATATAAGGTTTTAGTAACGTTTTCTAGTAACTGGTATGAGTGTCAATTTTTTTTACTTTAGAGGAGAACCTAATTAATATTGCTTGTACAAAATAAGTAAAAAAAGGCAATATTTGATCGAACCTGAGACAAGGATTTTAAGTTTCAAGTTAACGATTAATGATTCGAGTGGAAAGTAGTTTAGGATTTGTTGTAATTTTTCGGTTTAGTAACTGCGTCCCCCACTCCACGCGCCATTTTCCCGCGCTTTTTTCGCCGGTGTTTGAAACCAAGAAAATTCACATCTTTTACTTGTCCCTTTAGTAAAGGTTCTCAAACTTTTTTTTTTGCATTTTTTTATAAATCGAAGAACGAAAATACAGCGTTTTTAATGACCGCTCCTTATGCTAGATTTACGAGTATAAAAAAATTTAAATCGATTTTCACACAAACAACATTTTTGTAGTACGTGAACATCATAACTTAAATTCTACTTGACCGATCCTCTTGAAATTTTGAACACTATTTCTACCTATGAATCAACAGGTTATCAGAGGGAGTTTTTTTTTTACAATTTTATTTTCTTTTTATAATAACAATATCACCAAAATACCGTTTTTCACTTCAAAATGCTGCAAAATATCAAAAAAATTACAAAAAAAAACTTCCGACTACCTTGGGAAAGATATGACATTTTAAACACATTTAGATTTTTTTGATTCAAATGATCGGTTGACGAATTATGAAGTTTACCGCACAACAATGAAGGTGTGCACGAAATCAATAAATCAACAATATTCATAACTCCGAAAACAAAATTAAAATACGCTTTTTTTACGCTTTAAATCCTTGCCACAACCCCCCTTAAATATTTGTTGATAAATTATTATAAAATGACGAAATGGCCAGAAAATACGACAATTAAATTTGTGTAACCATATTTACGCGATAACTGTCTGTTAAACTTTCAATTGTTTTTTAATTAACATTAAACAAAGAAAGCATATATTTGGTAGCAAGTATTTGGTCGTCCATTTTATGCGGTTTACTAATTCCTGGTTAAACTCAGGTGCGAACGCTCATGTCCTCATTATATAGTTAAGGTTAAGTAAAATTTACTCATCTACTTAATCACTAAATGCATGTAAACCACCTATCAGTCTATAGTTTACACCCTTTTAGTTCTTTGATCATCAAAAAGGCACTATAGCGGAAAAGAATCACAAAACTATTTGAGAGAGGCCTATCTAATATAACGAGTCAGTTGTTAAGACCTAGGAACAATACCGTTTTTTACCGGTTAATTAAAACCGGAGAATTTAAGGGAGTTCAAGAAACGAGCCGCGCATTTAAAATAAAATTTAAACGAAGTTGTTCCTTTTTGCATTAACAAGATATCAGTCTAGCTTTGAGGTTTGTTTTCAGCTCTGTAATACTCTGTGCCTTATTATCCGTTACGTGTCAGAAATTTTACTCCCAAGCTTAAAAAATTTCACGCCAAGAAACTCATGTACCGCCATAATTATATAAACAGACATACCTGACCAGCTCTGAAGAATATCTTGGTGGCGCCGAACTGATACTTGTCCGGATCTTTAACGTGTTTAGAGAGTATTCTTGAACACGTCATTTTGATGTTCATCCGGTCGATCTCTTTATGTTGACAGAGCAAGCGGTACCTGAAAGTATGACACAAAAATGTTTAAATATATATAGTCAATCTTTATAAAAGGCGAGGCGAGGTCAGGAGTACTCTAAACCACCAAATGAGTATAAAGCCATTGATGCAAGTGCATTAAGCAAAAGTGTGCCAGGATCGTAGCAACTTTAGGTCATTCCCACTAGTACACCCAATTAGTTCAACCGTTGAACTAATGGGATTTTTTTGTTGCAGTAGTTCAACTATGTATAATTTTTTTTAAGAGAGTAGTTGAACTAACTTACAGGGCCGATTCAGTTGATTTAAAAGACGAAATTTATATATATGTACTTAATCTTATTTACGTTTAATTACTTTTGCTGAAATTAACCAAAATTAAACATATCGCTTACTATCAGGCGGGCCGTGTGCTTGTTTGCCACCTTAGTGGTATTAAAAAAAAAAAAAAAAAAACTTTATTTAAAAACGAAAATCATTAAAACCTCATTGGTCGTATACAATGTCATTGTATTGAAATAAAGCTCTTGATGAGATTTATCATTTCTGTGAGAAAACTACTAGCATACGATCTATAGTTACGGAGATATAGCCCTTGTTTGACAGCTGTCATTTGAAATAAAGCTCTTGGCGAGATCTATCATTTCCGTAAGGAAACTACTAATCTACGATCAATAGTTACGGAGATATAGTCCTTTATAATTTGACAGCTGTCATGTGAAATAAAGCTCTTGGCGAGATCTATTAGTTCTGTAAAGAAACTACTAGCCTACGATCAATAGTTACGGAGATATAGCCCTTTTTAGTTTGACAGCTGTCATCTGAAATAAAGCTCTTGATGAGATCTATCATTTCTGTGAGGAAACTACTAGCATATGATCTATAGTTACGGTCTACTACTATAGTAAGTAGAAGTATATGGTCTTTCCCTACCCTGTACGGGAAAGACGCGTGATAAAAAAATCATATAATATTTATACTCTCTCCAGAGGCCATATGGATTTCCTTTTTGTGAACATATGTTACCTGTTGAAGAATTCCTGGTAGAGCCATCTCGAAGGAAAGCCGGCCGCTGATATTCTCACGGTCTCCAGTACACCGCATGCCCTACAATTAGGTTTAATAATTTAATGTGAAGGTCGAATCAACAACAGCAATGTAAATATTTTCTAAAACACACATATACGTACACTGCCTACCTTATTCTATCGCGTTTACCTACCCCTATTAGATGTTCTCTTTTTTCTTTTTTTCCAAAATTACCTATATTCCGTCCTTTTTGCGCCAGATTTTTTTCATTTTCAACTTTACATACGTTTTACTCGAATTAGACCTTGTAATTTTACTATAGTATGCTTCAAATCCAGATGAAAAAACGGACAACGCGTCGGATAATTATGTTAGTGTCGAAAAAAAACGAAACGTATCGCTTTTTATAATTTTCGTTCTCTCTGTTGTACAGTACTCCGACAGCTTGGTATCTATATAGAGCAGTTAAACCCAATTGTGTTTAGATTCAGACGCCATTACAAAAATTAAAAATAATGCTTTTAACAACTACATATATTTCTATTTGTAAGTGAAAACATCGATAAATGCGTTTATCAATAATATGACTTTGTGGCAGCAAAAGATTGGTTGAATTGAAATCAAGTGTCATGGGTTACACCACAGGAACAGCTATAAACGGACAGAGTTGGTGCATACAATGCAATAATCAGGACCTGTTAAATTTTATACGAGCTAATATAAAATTTATATCCGACTGGAATTGGGATTGTTTTCTAGAGTGAAACATAGAGCTTACTCTTAGATTTAGAAAATACCTGAGTTGATGCACAGCCCTGGCTGGGTCAAACTGGAAGGGCTGCTTGTTGTCGTTGGGCTTGATGCAGCGCACGTAGTGGGGCGTGGTCGCTGACAGGGTTGACATTAACGCGGACAGAGACGCGCGGAATTGAGAACCAACGGTTTGCTTTTGTCCAGACGGTCGTTTTGCTGGTTGCTAAAAAAAAAAGCAAAGTTTATATCTATACTGAAATAGAAATAAACTTTTTTATGGGTTTGAACTTGCTTATTCAATTATTTTTGTGTTAAATAGTTAATTTAATGAGGAAGGTTATAATTTCGTTCAAACTAACTGTGCCTTTGTTCTGTGCCGTAAGTCACGGGACAGAAAAATGGCCCCATACTGTTAGCTTCTTTAATAGGTTCACAATCGTTTAGCGAAAAATATATACTGGACACTGGATGTCTATTTGCTCCATAATATCGGTAATGAAGAAGAACCATAATCCACAAGACCACTCTTATAATTAGTAAGCTACAGTAAAAATGGTCGGGCCAAACTGATAGTTAAACCAGGGACTGTATACGGGTATAAAATATCTGTTAAGTACCAGTAATAATATCAGTACTGAAATTCTATACTGGACGAATTACTGAACGGATATATTCTCTTTCTACGGTTCTTTTGTATCGTTGCTATCGGAGCCGCGCCTAGGTTCCGAACGCAACCTGTTTTTGTGTTTCTGGCAACACTACACTTTGTGGTTGTCATTAGTCTGCATAAATTAAAAATAACCTATTTTCTCAGAAAAGTGTTTTGATTTTGTACATTTAATTTAAATAAAGTAATACATGGCGTATGTATATAAGTGTAAATGCGTTAGCTTTTGTAAAATTAAAAGTGTTAAGCATTTTGAGAGTGCCAAGTAAGGATCGTACCTACTTACTTAAGCTCGTACAATTTGTTTCTATTTGTATTATAATACTTTAAGTTAGATCTTGTCCCTAACTTTTATGTTCTCTCTCAGTTTAAGCTATGATTTAGGGCTCCCTTAGGTCCCCTTAGAAGACATAGGACAGACAGACGAGACCCATTTAAGTACAGAACAACACCTATGGAGGTAAGTTAAGCAAGTCGCCTCATATTTTCATTAGGGTTAGATTGTACCTGTCATCATTAACAAAACAACGGTTATTTAACAATTACAGTGTAACTTCTATATAATGACACTTAACGGACTGAGCAATTAAAGAATAAAGGACATAGTTGCTTACAATCGTTAAATAAAGATTGTTAAAAAAGTCTTAGTGACCGAGATAAACATGTGCAAGTTCACCATACAAAAACAAAACACAATTTTACTTAGAATCTCCGGTAGGTCAGTCGAAGTAAACACTTGCTAAACAATAAAACAACAAAACAGCAAATGCGGGTTTCAGAGGTTGGCACTAGGGCGCAACCAAAAGGAGAAAGGCAGGCGTGAGGGGGCAAACATCCATTACAGAGGAGGCCTCCGTTCAGCAGTTACGGTCTGCCGGTTGACACAGTTAGACTATATAACTTTACGCTACGAACTTAGGAGCTGATCAGTTGATGAAATCTGGCATACAGATAATATTATATTAATAACATATCATAATTACTCACAGTAAGACTGCCAATTGGAACAGACGGAGTTGTCCTACGCTTCGACGGCGGAGGCAATGTTGAGGTCTGGTCTACTGTTCTCTCCGCAGCGAAAATCGCGTGGACAAGACGACAGTTTGTCGCAGACTTTATACATTCCAGTTGTTCCTCCGATACTGTGTCTCGGTTCTTTTCTAAGAAACCACCCGATTGATATTCGACATTGTCCGCAAAATGTTTTATTATGAATGCTGCAAAAAATGAGGGTAGGTTAGATTAAATTTTTTTTTTTCGTTAAATCCACGCGCGCCAAAACAAATTCAAACTAAGCATTTAATAGCGACTTATAATAATAAGCGAAGCAGTATATTAAAGCCCTTTTTGAACCGGAAAAATAGCTTAATAATCCTATGAAAATATAATACGAGTATATGCGAAAGTTTAAGAGTTAGATTATTGTTATTCCTTCGCACCACAACTAGTGAACTGCTTTAGCTGAAATTTGTAATGACTTATACCTAGAATTATCTCGAAGGCTGCATTGTACCGCAAAATTTCAATAGTTCCAGCAACCAAATTACTATTGCTAACTTTCTTACTATAATCAAGAGGTTGCCGTAGGAATCTTACACTGATAACCAAATTTTGAGCAGACCGAGCCGCGATAATAAACTAGTAATAACATATTAAAGAATACCTGCATTTCCAAACCTCGGTTTCATAAAATGAGGGTACTTTGAACATTTGTCGTGCAGCTTAGACACGAACCCTTGGTCTGATCCCTGCGGAACCCTGCACTCTTCGTCAAGCATTGCCAAAATGCCAAATCTATCCTCTATAAGGTCTATACAAGGCTGATTGTCATAGAAGTCTATCATTTTCCATGATATTTCTTCCTGAAAATAAAATATGGAAATATAAATGTATGCTGCTTTGCTCTTTACAAAAGAGGTAGAATGATTTATAATCTCACTATGTAACAATTTTGCTGCTATATATATATGTAAAAGAGTAAACTGAGCGACTGTTATATTGACCTGCTGCCCAAATCCCTTGGTCTAGACTTGAAATTTTACGCTTTTTTCTTTTTTTTAATATAAGAAATGCTTTTGAAAAAAGATAATGTAAAATAGGGGTTGGAAGCTTGTAGATCCGTTATTTTTGGAGCTTAATGGAAAATCAGCATCTGGAAGGGAAAATAGGGATATATTTGTATGAGAGTTCCAACATTCTATTTAAAAGTCCACGGGATGATGACGTCGCAGCAACGGTAGTTATTACATATAACTAATGTACAGCAACTAACATACGATTTTTTTAATTGTAGATTCCAGGATTTTATTTTTATACCACTAAAGGGGTAAACAAGCTTACGGGCACCGTAGCCTATGGACGCTTGCCGACTCTTTAAAAATCCAATAACTTCTTTCTTGAAGAACCCCAATCTGTAGTGCTTAGAAAAAACCTTGTCAGGGAGCTAGTTTCACAACCAAAGCGTTCGCGGGAGGAAATGTCTCTGAAACCGCACAGTACGCGACCATTTCGGTTCTAAAGTGTGAGAACGAGTATTGAATTTATTAGTCAATTATTAATTTATAAACCAAGAGTTTAAGAGCAGTACTAACCTTAATGTATTCGTCCTGCTCTAGCTTGAACACGTGTTGATTGAATTGTTGCTGCAATTTCTCATTGGCGTAATTAATGCAAAACTGCTCGAAAGAGTTTATTTCGAATGTCTCGAAACCGTATATATCCAGAACACCTGTAAGCAAATAGAAATAAGTATTTCCTAAAACATGTTTGGTAATGTTAATCAATATTTTAACAATCTTATTCGAGATAAATATTAGCCTGTAGGAGACCTTTACCTTGTAGTGGGGTTTTTATTAATAATTAATCTTTAAAATCTTTTATATTTTTGAATGGCACGTTGTTTATTATTATTGATAGAATCTCTTAAGTCTTTTTGTCTTTTAGAAATATAAGTACAATCGACTTCAAGGCGAATAAAACATGTAGCTGTTCCGTCAATATGTCTGCTTGAAGGGCTAATATTTTACTTTTTAGTGGATCTGAAGTTGAATTAATTTTTAGGGTTCCTTCCTCGAAAGGAAGGACCGCGTGGAGGTATCAAGCTAAAATTTATATAAAATACTCAAGTCTACTGTCCCTTGGAGCTGTGAAAAAATCAATCTTCTAAGCCAACGCAATCAAAAGATACAGCTGTTTATTGCGCAAATATGCGCAAATTTTCGAAACTCGCAATGGAATCAAAACCTGCAGGTTACTTCCCTTGAACTCAGAATCTTGGAATTTGATACCAAGCAACTTCTTATAGCACAGATAAAGGAAAAAATTGCGAAAAAAGTAATTTTTTAACTTAAATACTTATTTTTATAGGTTTGTACGGAACCCTCTGTGCGCGAGTACGACTCGCACTTGGCCGGTTTATTTTTTAAATTTTTAGTTGCTCACTATTAAACAAATTTCAATAAGTTGTTTCAACAATGACCTTCCAATTAGATGGGCTGCGTGCTTAACTCAAATCAAAAGCACTTTTCTGCTTGTTGACAACGCACCGTAAGGATACTAAAGTGTACATTAAAAAGTAATCTTTATAATACATTGACATCGTTAAAAAAAAGGTGGTGTGGCCATGTGTCATCAGTAAATGGACTTAAATACAGATCACAAGAGTGGAATTGTGGCTTTAAAATGTTAAAATCAATTAAATATTAATAATGTTGTTTAATTCGCCACTTTCTTCTTCACCCTTACTCAGTATACGTCAGAAAAGGACAGGTGATTTTACATGACAGGAACGTAAACAGAATAGAAACCATAGAGTTGATTTTTGTTGTTTAATATACCAAAATTTTAGTTTAATCCGTAACGAACGAGAATTTATTTACGATTATTTTTGTAATTTAGTATTTGACCAGTTCAACAACTTAAAACTTTCATTCACCTATTTAAATCATTAGTTCGTCCACAATTAGAGTACGCCGTACCTATATGGAATCCTATGTATAAAAAATATACTAATGCAAAAGAACATATTCAAAAGAAATTTTTACGATTGTGTTGCGTTGTGTAAAAACCTATGTTACAGTGTACCCTCTCAAACATGTCCTCAACGTGAGGCGCCGACTCTTCGCTGTCGGACGTTGTCGTACCAACGCCGGTGAGCGCGCCCCCTTGCGTCATATGGTACAAAATTATAATAAGAACTTCAATCACATTGATATATTCTGTTCACCGGAAAGAACCTTCAAAAAGCTTACAAAAGCATTAAGTATTAACCTTACGCATATGTGTATATATTTGTATGTATGTGTATGTATTATTTTTCCTTTTTTTTATTAAATTTTATGTATTTATATGCATATGTTGTATTATACATTTTAAACAGAACCTTTTTCAATTAACACTAAACTTGTACTTATTAAATTCTGTCCGTCTAAACTAACATCTAATTGTAATCATTTGGGGTTTATGGTGCTGGTTACATTAATAATTTATACTGTAAATTAAGACTAGTTAAGATGTTATGATGTAACTGTTTATAAATCCAAATAAATAAAATAAAATAAAATAAACTTCGATTTATCTTGAAAAAGGTTGTCAAAATTATAAAAACATGGTCCAAACAGTTTTAAGAATGAAAAAAAACGGGTTGCACTCCGGGACCGCCGGCAGAAGTGTAAACTTGAATATTAACTTATTTATTTTTTCCTATACTAGCTATTTACTTTCCATCACTTTGTATACATATATTTATTATAATTAATATTTTTTGTTCTTGATCTCAATTTGTCATAAAATTAAAATCCCATATCCAACCTCACTGAACTACTCATAATCGCCATATACTAAAAATAAAATAAAAAAAAACATACAACCTGGATATAACATTTTAACATGTGTAATACGCACTTTCATCTTTTTATCAACCCAATTTCCTCTTAATTTCTATTCGTCCTATAGAGTTTAACATTTTTTACCCATCACAAAAAAAAGTGCACAGCGAAGTTTTCACTTCAAAATCATCCTTTTTATTTTGCCAATCATCCTATTATGACGTGGCGTTATGGTTTCCGTCTTACGAATTTTCGATCAGCCTGCGCGAGTTTATCATTTTTTACCCATCACAAAAAAAGTGCACAACGCCACTTAAGAAGTTTTCACTTCAAAAAAACTTTTTAACAAAAAACAACCGGCTTCAAAATGATACAAAAAGGTAAAAATAATTACTTAATTCCAAAAATCTGATTTGCATTACAGTTCGGCGTTGGTTTCATGCAAGTGAAGTGTGTAATAAACTGTTATGTACATATAAACCATTTCTATATATAACGGAATTATAGCCGAACATATCATATCTCCTCCTTTTTGAAGTTGGTTAAAAATAACTTCAATGAACTTTCAATGTTATATTGAAATTTTAGTTGCTCCGTGCAACTTAATCGAAATAGCCGAACTATCGGATATCTCCAAATGTATTAAACCTTTATAACTCACCAATAAAGTGCTTTTTGGCGTGTCCAGTGTCCAAAGCCCTATTGATAGCCTGTACTAGCCACGCGAAGAGCTCTCCGTACATCTTTTTAGCCAGAGCGTCTCTTGCAAATGCTGCCCTGTGGACGTCCATACGGGAGACAATAACTTCATGGGCGGACGCTATTCGTCGGTGAGTCAACCATCTTGCTAGTTCCGTTTTTGATATACCAAGTAGAGAGCATAATGTTTTGAGATGCTTGTCGTTAGGCTGCAAAAAAAATGTAGATCGCAGATATATGGCAGAAAGTTTTGTTCGCTCGCCTGGAGGGAGACATATTGCAAATTAATTTTAGAAAACCTACCTATACTTCACTGTAATGAAAGTGAAATCTCTGTTTGCAGCAACTACTTGCAATAAAAATCAATAAGCATCTAGCCAAGTGTCTCACACGCATGAAGAGTTTCGAAAGCTCCAACCGAAAACTACTTGTTGTTTGTCTAAGGAAGAGATACTTAAGTCGCCGACATAGCTCGCACTTACAACAATCTTAAGTGAGTTATTTTAGTCTACAGAAATACTTCTGTAGCCTAAATAAGGCAGGGTGCAAACATTTTGTAGTCTATATACTTCTTTTATTTCAATTAATAACTTGATTTTAATATAATTTATTCGGTATATTTCTCTATCTTAATTAATGTTGGCGTCTCTATGTATATCTGTTTTACTCACATCGACGTAGGCACCATCGAGGGTATCATGTGTGTCTACATCCTCATCGTCCGGGTCGCAGGTCGTCAGGTCCACGTTGCCAAGATGCAGTATCGCTGCCAACACCACGAACATGTTCTGCTGCTCACTTTCCGATACTCCTATACAAAAATAAAATAGAAATGACCATTTATTTTTACTGAGAATCTCGTGCATACTTAGTTAATCGAAGAATCGGTAAAGGTGTATTTTCGAGTGTATATCAGTCAAATTAGGTACGTTCCCAAAAATATTGAGGTTAAGTTTCTTTTAACCAACGAATGTGTATGACAGAAGTATAACTGCAAGAACATGAAGCACAATAGTGTGACAGGACTGCAGAATGGTTTGGTGTTAAGTGTTTGTATATTGTTCAAATTCCACGTTTCTATTCGATTTGTAATAGTTTTCAACACTTTGTCCTTTTTATATCGAGTATTTACATTAAAACTTATGCAAATATCAAATATGTTCACTCGCTTTTATCGTATGTGCAGAATTCGGTTAACGCTTGTTTTTTTATATACTTA
The DNA here is from genome assembly GCA_946406115.1 of Apoda limacodes. Taxonomy (NCBI): domain Eukaryota; kingdom Metazoa; phylum Arthropoda; class Insecta; order Lepidoptera; family Limacodidae; genus Apoda; species Apoda limacodes. The sequence continues at coordinate 51,034,861 of OX291540.1, forward strand.
CACAAAAGTATATAGTTGTGGCTTTATAAGATTTCTACGACTGCGTTTTAATTTATGGAAAAAGTCGGTGATATTTTTCTAATTTTCCCGACAACCGAGCAGGCAAGGACGCTATAAAGGCTTCACTTAAAAAACCATGATGGTAGCTTCCGTGAACATTGTTACAACACTGTTACCTAGCGTGGTGAGAGCATTTTTAGTTTCATTGAAAGTTTTCAAATCGTCTACAGCGTCTATGGTCGGACTTCCGCCTTGGTTCAGGTAATGAAACGTGTCTTGATGGTCTGAAACAATAATAAAAAATGTATGAGCATTAAGTCATATTTAGTGGTGGCCTTAATGGTTTCATTATCTGCCTCGCGTTCTGAGGGGCAGGCGTTTTAGGCCCGGCATGTAACACTGCCGTCCTATGCCGCCGTGCTACTGAGCTCAGAAAAATGAGCTACTAGTTGGTCACCCATCTTAATGACTGGCCATGTACTGACCATGTCCAACGTTGTTTAACTTGACTTATAGTTTCCGGTACACGAAGGTTACTGTGCCACGAGCTCCTCAAATTACATATATAGACGGGATATAAAGATTTTTTACCTAGAAGTAAATCCGGCATTAAATGCGCTGCTGCACAAAGTTGGTATAATATATGGTAGTTCCTTTCCCCAGCGCTTTGGTACACTACTCGACTCTTCTCCAGCAGGTAGGTCCTCATGCTTGCTCCAGATATCCGGTACTGATTGTCAAAGTGAATCTCTATGAACTTTCCGAAACGTGACGAGTTGTCGTTTCGGGTTGTCTTTGCATTACCTATCGCCTGTAACAAGTTAAATGCTTTTAGTCAAATAGGTTTGGTGTTGCCATGTATCTTATGCATAAATATTTGTTCTGAGCGGGAATACCACCCACATCCCTCAAAAAAAAAACAAAGAGTAACTTAGAGGAACTTCTTTCACGCGAACGCTCAAGTAGTGGAATTAGCTCCCTGCTGGGGTTTTCTTTAGGGAATACATGACTTTCGGTACATTGAAGTGCTAATGTGTTGGTATTACAGAGCCACGAAGTCTGTACGACTACAAGACCCAAACGCGAAACCGATCCATCTGCAGAAAGGTGTGAGACAGAGATAAAATCTAATTATTTTAATTAAGTGTAATTTGAAGAAGAACTGATTAATTTCACCAACATAGCTCAAACAGTTAGAAAGCTGAAGTTGCAAGAAAAGGCATGCCACATCGCCCGTTAAACCGATAACTGACAAGGAAAAAGGTTCTCGATTGGCGACTACGAATCGGAAGACCTGGGACGGCCTCCTACCGGGTGGACAGGCGACCGGTGGTTAGAGCAAAAGGAAGCCGATGGACGCGGAACGCTGAGGATCAGCAGTTGTGGGGACATAGGTGAAGGCCTACGTTCACCAATGGACGCCTTTCTGTTGAAACGAGAATGAGTCCGGCCCCTGTTACGGTGAGCTCGGTAGTAGTATAAAACAAATGTATCAATGTAAATATTACCTCCATAATAGGACTGGATGCCAGCACTTTCCTTTCGACCTGTGTCTCGCTGGCGTTGCCCCCCACTGCAGCAAAGTACCTCATAGCATACTTCGCTGAAACCGTTTTACCGGCGCCTGATTCACCACTCACTGCAAGTAATAACAATAATACCATCACGACACTTGACAAAGGGTTAGTCAGATAAATATACGTCAACTGGTTGTAATATCCACATTTCACCGATGGTATTTCATCCCTAAGCCTATCTTCGTATCGAGCACCCAAACAAACGACCAAAACAATTCACAGACTGCAATAAGTTATACAATGCCCCCTACCGAGATTCGATCCTACGACCTTTTACATAGCAGTCGAACATAATACCGCAAATAATATCAACTACTACAGCAATATTAACTATGTGCTAATGTAATTTTAGTAGTAGAGTTATTTTATTGTTATTTTCGTTGTTAACACATTCTAAAACTATGCTAGACATAAAGTTGCATATAGCTGTCTCTGTCTCACCAATTATACTCTGGTCTCTTCTTTCTCTTTCTAGCTTGGTAAACGCCTCCTCGGAGACGGCGAATATGTGCGGGTCCAAGTCTCCCATCGCCTGTCCACGATACGCCATGATCGTTTCATCGCCTTAACAAAAAAAAAACAGAAACTACTTAGTTTCATATACTTCTTCAAATGGTAAAAAATCTTATTTGTAGATAGGTACATTACTGCTTTACATCCCTTGTTCACTATACAGTAGCTGAGTCAATAATTTCATACAGATTGAGTACTAATGGGCGAACTTTCCCTTCATACATGGATAAAATCAATAATGTTGAAAGAATTCGGGAATGCTGTCCATACTATAGTGAGAAAAAAAAAGAAAATGTTGTAGAATTCTACATGTATAATAATAAAAAGAGTACATGTTGAAAAAGAGAGCATTATTTCTTTCAACAAACTGCATATTTAGGATTTATAGAAATAAATAATAATAATAACATTGTTAGTGTCCCCTTAGGCGAGGATGATTTGGGCCAGAGTCCATCACCTGGGCCCAGTGCTGACTCATTAAGCAACAAACGAACAAACATCGACACATCTTTAATATCTTTTAAATTGATACCACTGCCACAGTATAGTTGAATTATGGCCACACTCTGCCGCTCTATGGAGTCAGTCAAGCCCGCAGCCCCACTGTGACCGTTTTGTGACTACTTACTCATATAGGACACGCACATTAGCGCATATATACCTACACGACATTTGTATACGTAGAGTTAGTATAGTCATGATAACGCGGTATTTGTACGAAGTGGACAAGGTGCAACCCTAGCTAGTCAGATACATACCATAAATGGGCAATTCGTAGTAAGGGTTAATGGCCACGAGGACGATACCGCAGTACGTGTAGATGGCATTGCGGTCGCAGAATCTGTTGAAGAAATACTTTTTTTAACACAAAAATTCCATTTGACTTCACTAGTTAAGTCATGTCTGTCTTAGGAATATTTGTAAGTACCGTATGTGCAATTGGAACCGACTTTTGGGCACGCCGACGACACTACCGGTGCTTATTCCTTGGTGCAATTCGGACCGGAACCCAAGTTGCGATCGTCGCCACAAGCACAAAATGTGACCCACTGATACTCTTGCGTTTGGCGATGCTTGCAGCAAGTGTAAATGATTCACTGCCCCTTCCTTGATAAAACATGGTTAGGCTCACCAACAAGAGTGTAAATGACTCACAGCCCCTTCCTTGCTAAAACATGGTTAAGCTCACCCCTTATAGTGGAAATGACTCACCGCCCCTTCCTTGTTGTAACGTGGTTAGGCTCACCAGCTATTTTTTATTTACACATTTTACTCGTACATTACTTCCGGCTTACGTTATAAGTAACTGTTTATCTTACGCAACTACAAACACAAAGAGTAAACGTAAAATTTGTATTGTTTGCGTCGGTGACACGGCGATAAAGTGAATGTGTGCGATAGCTGTAAAAATTATTTGCTAATTTATTCAAAAACTGAATGTTTACATACATGTTATAAAAGTAGTACAAATACCTGTGTTCAAGGAGTTATAGTAGTCTGGTTTATCAGAGATAGCTAACACGAGTTTAAATTTTTGGCCTTTTGTATTGAACCTGTAGTTTAGGTTTTGGTTTTAGGGGATTTATAGCCCTGTATTATATTGGCAAACACAGCTCTTCGTTGACACAAGAAGATAGGACCCCACACAAAATAGAAATAGGTATTATTTATATGATATCGAAACCTTTATTAGTAAGACATAATTGGATTCAGTTAGTCAAAGTCATTTTTTTTAATTTAAATAAGGTTTTTACAAACACTTTTGAATCGTCAAAGTTTTGAAATAGTATTGTTTGATGCTAATGTTTAGGCAATAAATAGGATATAGGTACGGAATAGAGGCCTCTTGTTAGTTTTGGTATAACTGTATTATGTATAGGAGCTCGTATGGCACAGACGCATACGTCTATCGGGCACGATATCTGAAGTTAAACAAGATTAAGCGTGTTCAGTAATTTGATGGGTGACCGCCTAGTAGCAAAATTCTCTAAGCTCTTCGCACAAATTAAGCACACAAATTACCGCTATGTAAAGGTAATGCGATATTTAAATATAGTTAGTTACATCTACATTGCGATACATATATTTTATACTTACCTACATGCCGAAAAGATAATAAGTAACCGCGCAACATCTGTATATAGCTATGAGTAAAGGTTTCCTAATATTTTTGCAATCACAAAATCGAAGGCAAAACTGGTTTTTGTCGCAATTTAGTTATTTATTTTTATTTAGAAATATGTGTCAGAAAGTTGTTTGGTAACAATATCAGTATTTTTAATCAAATACTATGTAAAGTGTTGTTGAGCACGAATGTGAAGAGGGTCAGCTCGGATCGACTCGTGTCCGCACGCCTCGTCTGCGATTGCTTCCTTTGTCAGAGAGAGCTCATTTTTCCTATTGGCATCGATCCACCATGGACCAAGAACCTGAATGGTCCCACAGGACTATCGAGTGATTTTAGAAAGAGCGATTTCTATCTAATTAAACTCTATCTTCGAAATTTTGGTAGGAACTGCGCGAGGCCAGCGTGTAGGAATAGGCAGCGCTTGAGTGCTTTGCCCGAGCGACTTCCGCGAGCGTAAAGTGCGACAGTTAAGAGTATGTAAATGCAATGTAGAAACGACTACTAGATTTTGTAAAAGTTACTACTAATTTCTTTTTGTGACGAATAGGGAATATGCATATTTTTGGGGTTTGATACCCAAAGGAGCGCAACGAAGTCCTATTACTAAGCCGACGCTGTCTGTCCGTCCGACCTTGAAAGAGTTCTTTCTTTTAGACCCAAGTAGGTAGAAAGCCCTGAAATTTTCACAGAATAAGTGTTAAATATAATGGCGGATTACGTATCAAATAATAGTTAGTTCAAAAAGTAAAAATGTAAGAGAGGTAAATACAAGAAACACGTTTTAGTCGTTTTCTGTCAATCGTTTGTATAATGAAGTACATACAGGCATCAAACTAAGTAATTATAGGTCATAGGAGGTCACAACCTCTAAAGTATAACAACAAATAATAAAAAACTGGCTCGGAACATAACCATATTTAAATCACCATATAAGCGAAATCTAACATAAATAGTCTTTTTTTTTTTTTTTTTTTTCATACCACTAAGGTGGCAAACAAGCACACGGTCCGCTTGATGGAAAGCGGTCACCGTGGCCTATGGACGCTTGCAACACCAGAAGTATCACTCGCGCGTTGCAGACCCTTCAAAAATTCAATACCCAGTCTAGATTATTATGAGGACATGTTACACGTTTGTTTTTTAGAACTGATATCTGAAGTTAAGCAAAGTCGGGTGTGGTCAGTACCCGCCGCCTTAACCGCTTAGCGGCACAAGTTTTTTGGGTTCGTAAATGATATGGTGGTTCTGAACCTACAGTGCGCAAATCCAACTCGCAATGGTCGATTTTATTTTAAATAGTTGAATACTTTAACATACGCTGTATGTAGGTCGGTGAATGTTAAATTTATTATAATGTTAGATTTTCTTAAATCTACTTTTTGAGATAATAATATTAAAATTAGTTACTATGTGACACATGCTCCATACAGAATGCCATCAGTTAGTGGTATCACTAGTTCACTACTAAAGGTGCATGATGCATAGTGGGATATGTAGGCGTGTTAAAGTATTGTCCAGGGTTAAAATATTTATAGAAGTATTTTGGTTTGTTTATCATCTGGTAGGTCCATTTCAGTAAGTATTTGTCCCAATGATGTCAGAAATTAAAAGATATTGTAACAGTATTAATAAAAGTCGATAACTCCCACAAAAATGCATAATCAGTATATTTAATCAGTTGTTTAAACAGATGGACGTAAGATATGATTCTCTGCACAGATAACGTTCATGAACAACCGATATTTATTTAATAAAGAATTAAACTCGTTTTATGACTCAGTTTATTAAGAACTGAAGATTTAGGACGCAAATTAAGAGGGTGGGCAAGTGCGACTTACAGCCATAAGTCGTTACCTCGAAACTTACTTCACTCGAATTAGGCTACCTTATCAAAATTCCTAAAATATAGTTGCGATAATCATCCTCGACTCAAGTTCGGGTCGAGGTGGAATAGGGTTTGAATGGAGTATGCAATTGTCAAACTCAAGGTAGGTTAAGACCTTCCTTAAGGAGGAAAAGTGTGTTATTATTATATAGGTTTTTAACCCACTTCAATAAAGGACGAGGTTTTCAATTCGGATGTTTTTTTTAATGTAAGTTCGGGCATTACTCTGTCATTCGTAGACGGATTTTCAAAATATTTTTTTTATTTAAATCTGTATACTTCCGAGGTGGTCCTATATTAATGTAGTAGTAAGTGTTAATTTGTAACTGGTGAAATACCTCTTATGTTGATGATTGTATAAAATGTTGTTACGAGTACCGATGTTTATAGCGTACGAGAAAAAATAAGCTATAATTACTTTATACAAAAAATCTGATCTGAATAACGGTTTAAAGTTGATGTCTAGCTGTGTAACTAACAGTTACTTCACTTTCATGACACCAACTTCAAACTTGATTTCAGATCAGATTTTTGTAATTAGTAATTATTTTTAGCTGTCTCATTAGTGCATCTTTTTGAAGCCAGTTGTTTTTTGTTAAAAAGTTTTTTTATTACTTATTGACAAAAATTGGTAAAGACCGAGCGGATGCCGCGGTTGCGCGATAATATTTCATGCTCAACTGTAATGACCGACTAATTTGTTTTGTAAAAACTAGTTATATAAGTACCTACTTATTTTGAAGCTTTTTATAATTTTATTTGATTTCCTTGATTATAATTTGACCCTGTTTTAATACAAACTCGCCGTTATTTAAGGTAATTTCATTTGAAAAATATCGAAGACACCTGACGTGGTGTCATCCTTTATTTTAGGTGATTTTTAACTAACTGCCAAAAACGAAACCCTTATATTTTGCCCTTAGTTTTATCATGTCCGTCTGTATGTCACCCACCTTATTATTCCGCCAACTTTGTATTGATTCTGATGAATCAACTGCCGTACAGTTTTGTAACGAAACACAAAATAAACTAGGGATTATCTATGAAATGAGCTCCGACATAAGATCAAACAGTAACAGATATTGAAATATATAATAATATACGTACGAGTATATAAATGTTGCAGAAACCAAATTACATCTATAATGCCATTGTTTACAAAATGATTTTATATTAGTCCAAATACTAAGATTATTTTAACTTCGGATCAAGATATATTACGTTACTTCGTTGCCTTTATAACAGGGGTGGCGCTAGTGTAAATAGATAAGATGCGCTATACATATTTTGATTCCTTTATAAATTCACTTTTTGTTGTAAACAAACATTATAATATTAATCTTTGTTTTCCTTTGTGTTTGTAGAATATTAAGTTAAGCACGGAAGTAATTTAATTACAAATGAAGTTGTGTGTGTGGACTGGAACATAAATATGTAGCTAATGTAAAAGTTGCGCCTTCAGAAGTTAATCATAAAACACAAGACTTGCTAATGCGATTCCGCAAGCAAGATATTTAGCTATAAATAAATTATGGTCTTGTAATACTATTATATTAAGTAAAATGAAGGTCAAGTATGATTAAACACCCTATAGCTCAGACAAAAAATTGCACTTCTGGAGCATTTCTACCTGGTCTTTCACAATCAGGTAGGCAACTCCATTGTGCAAATAGATATTGTAGACTGCTGGTAGCAGGGTTTGGCAAATGCTGACGGGCACGCCGAGCTCGTACCCTGCGCGAACTCACCAGGCCGAACATTCGCCCATCTCATCAGAATTGTCAACTCACAACTATATGATTGCTTAATACCCAGAGACCGATATGCTTGCTATGACGAAATATGATTTTTTTGTCATTAGTTTCGAAGTATTTGAATAATTCATTTTAATTTAATTTTAAGTTACTTACTACGCGTTTTGATAATAAGTGTAAGTGTATTAAGGTTCTTTCAAAATATATAAAACAAAAAGAAATGTAAATATTACAACATGAATGTTAGGTCAGAAAACCAAGCTAATGAGTGTTATGTTTGGTGTAAAAACACATGCTCGATTGCCATGAATACTATTAGATGTGCTGCTACTAGTGGCTCTTGTTTTGATTTCATGGAGTACAAACTGTAAAGACTGAATTTGGAGCTTGTTTTGAAATTTTGCAACAGCAGACGACATTGGTAAAATAAACAACTCTAAAAATGCCCTAAGATTATAAGTGAACCTTCCTGCTTTTCTCAGGACTTGGAACTTAGGTTTACGAAAATTTAGTAGTCTATATGAATCGAGGATTCTTTTGATAATAACAACGTTGTATTAATAAGTAAAACCTCTTTTTATGTTTGACTAGCTTTTGCCAGCGGCTTCGCCGCCCTAAATTTGGTTATCGCATATGAAAAAAAAACCTACTGGCACTTGACGTTCACTTTCTCTCTCACTCTTTCTCTTTCTCAAAAATATTAAATAATTAACTATTAAAAATTAATTAAATAATGGATTAACCTCGCGATCTTGGTGCTTCGTACAAACTTTGTGGAAGTGTGTTTTGGAAAATCCTTTCTTAGCGCACGCCTACATCATAATATCTATATATGTGCTAAATTTCAGCTCGAATCGCCCAGTGGTTGGAGCTGTGCGTTGATAGATCAGTCAGTCAGTCAGTAATCGTTACTTTGGGCTAACGCTAACTTTAACATGCGACTTGGTTTACGTAGGTGAAAATATTTTTAAATAAAAAAAGGGCGGTACCCCTTTCCCCTAATGACTGCACTTTTGCACATGATAAATGCGCGCGCAGTACTTGATCATTATTATCTGCGATGTTACTTTAAAACTGCGATATCTCCCATCATATTCATTGAAATAAAAACACAAAATAGGTACTTGTGCGCGCTTTTGTTATAAAATACTACAATGGACTCATATGACAGCTATCCTTAATTCGGCAAAAATGTTAAAAATTAACCACCAAAGACACTTCAATTTGGCCTCATTATTATTTGAAGTCGTTAAATACCAGAAACCAGCGTACCTTTTTGAAAATCTTAAGTGGAGTCGCGATGACAATCCTTACTACACCAGAGCAGCCAGTTTTCTTATGATGGTGCCACGGCATAGAACCACAGCTTTCAGAGGTACGAGTAGTTTCCTATTCGCGGCAACTAAATTTTCGAACGATATTTATTCACCTAACCGTGTTCTAAATTCAATTAGGTACTACTTATTAATTTAAATTTTACTGCGTACCTACACAAAAACAATTGTCTTTTTTTGACTACTTCCCTTATTTAATGACTAATTCTTAATTACAATTTACTTGTACTATGCTTATTTTTTATTTTTATTTAATATATGTAATTGAAATTTTACTTAAAAGTACCTTTTATAAAAATTGTTATAAAGATTTTTTTTAAACCAATGACTAATAATACCTACTTCTACAGTTTAGATAGGGGAGGGGGGGGGCGTCCGGAAGTTACGCAAGGTCATTTTGGCAATTTTTCGACGGCGTTATTTATTTGACATGCATCATTGTGCACTTGATCATACATTTTGATTTATTTTTTGTTCCAATACAAATATGGTAATTAATTTCAAACTCAAGTCATTTGTCGAACACATTGTAGCACTTTCTTATAATAATCATCTTATGAGTTAATATCATCACTTGCATTTCTTATTGGTTTCAGCGGATACAAATTTTGGCACTACTGTGCACTAATAAGGATATCAAAGAAATTTCAAAATAAGATACGGACCAAGTAAACCAAAAAGTACCAAAACCAAGAAGTATTAGGCACAATTGTATTTTAAAAGCTGAAAAGAAAAATAACCAATGCACAGTGGGAATGTGTTTCAAAAGAACTAATAACGTACATAATAAAGGCGAAATATAAAGATTTAGTTTTTGCCATTTAGCTACGGAACCCTAAAAACCTTATTCGAAAACCGTTCGAGACCTAGGTATTACTATTGATACATTATCCTGGGCACCGCATGGGAATGAGCGTAGCCGCAAACTCTTTGGTTCCTTTTTCATCCTTCTGCTCCGATTTTTCTTAAGGAAAATTTTAGTTATGCTGAATAGCCAGCGTTTACGTATTTCCAGAGAGCTCTTTCTTTCATTTCCTATTTATAGTTCGCACTCATATTCGAAGTCCAACTCGGTATACGCTGCCCAGCTGTGAAATCGATTAACAGTTAATATTTGGCACTCTGACTATTTTTTCAGATGCACTTACAAAAATGTATTTAACTGATCTGCCATAATTCTAATGTGTCTGTGAGTGTGTCTTCAGATCCATTTGATCTAGATGTACGTGTTTGTTCTTTTTCTGTATTTTTTTTAAATATTATTTATATGTATGTATGTATATGTAATATGTATGTAAGTATGTATATGTATTTGTATGTATCTTTCCGTGTGACGTTTTCGTACCATATATTAGATACACTAATCGTTTATTAAATTTCGTCTAATTTTATATTGGGCCTTAGCCCGATTAACCACTATTGTTTTTAAATATTTAAGGTTGACTGGAAGATATCCCTTTTAGGGATAAGTCCGCCTTTGTATAAAAGTAGTAGTAAAGTTTATTCAAGTAAACTTGAATATGTATACAAACAAACAAACAAAATTAGTCAATACAGTAGTATGAAATTACATCGCGCAACCTAGACACTCTACTCAGACTTTACTGGTTTTTATCAAAAAGTAATAAAAAGCATCGATAGTAGCAGTTTCATTCCTTGAGGAATGTAGATTTGAGCATCGGTGAGGGACTCTAAAACACAAGTGCAGAATTCACTCTGCTTTTCTTATAACTAAAGTAAGAAAAGTTGATGAAAAATAAAGTTGTCGATTTTTTCGACACTGACTTCGCTTCGTTTTTATTTCGTAAGGAGTTAAAAAAATCTTACTATCACTACTCATTTTTGAAGTGAAAACTTCTTTAGCGGCGTTGTACACTATTTGTAGTATCGGTAAAAAATGATAAACTCGCGCAGGCTGATCAAAAATTCGTAAGACGGAAACCATAATGCCACGCCATAAAAATTCGTGAGACGGCAACCATAATGCCACGCCTATTATAATTTTGAAGTGAAAACGTCTTCAGCGGCGTTGTGCACTTTTTTGTGATGGGTAAAAAATGTTAAACTCTATAGGACGAATAAAAAGTAAGAGGAAATTGGGTTGATGAAAAGATGAAAGTACGGATTACACATGTTAAAATATTATATCCAGGTTGTATGTTTTCACTTGTGCCGGCACTCCCGGAGTGCAACGCGTTTTTTTATAAATCTTAATAGTAAAAACTTAATGTAATTCTTGATATGTAATCCTTTTTAAATAACTTTACTAGTGTTTCGCAGTGGTTTCATTCGATCCGGATTAAATGTGACATCAGCAACTACCAGCGTTAAATAGACCAATTATTGAGGACAGTTATGGGCTCTATAACTTCACGCTACGAAAATAAACCCCGGATATAGTAGGTGCAGGAGTAAAACGGCTAAAAATAGACAATATTGTAGCAGCCTATAAGCCTTCCCCAAGAAACAGTCTATATATAACCCAAAACAACGAAATGGTAGTGCCACAGATTAGAAGCTTTAAAAATACAAACCAACCAGTATAATATATACTTACCTAACTTTAAGATTATGAAGTACAGCAGGCTCGTGGAGGTAAGAGAGAGAAGTGAGATCATTCTGTCCAATCAGCAATGAAGGGTTCTGCAGAGGTGGCATCTGACTCTCATCTTTTATCTGTTGAAGTACATGTTACCATTACTGTCTAACATCAGTACTGCAGTCAAAATTATCGTTGCTTCCGAAGGTTGACTATGAGGTCAAAGCTCCGATAGTCAGGCTTGCAACATGTCTGACAATGCAAAACGTAAAATCCATTTGGTTCACACAAGAGGTCGCGAGCTACAGAAGTATAATACTGAGCATATGACAAGTGATTCCGGTTACAGTGTGCCAGGCGGTCGGATTTTTGTTTATTTTTCATCCAGTGCAAATCTGTAGTAAGGTTTCATATCCTAACTCAGTTTTTGTGTTAATTTCATGGGTGGGTATCATCTTATAAGGACTGTAAGCAATTCATTTACATCTAATCTAACTAGAGACGAGCCCATAATTTTTTGTCAGGCATCCTCCATTTTTCTACATTTTGATACCAAATATAATAACATAAAACATATGACATCTTCTACTCTTCAATAGTACACGCATACAAAGTATACCAGGCAATTACTGCAATCCGAGTTTTCCAATTTTCAACACTTTCAATCAATACAAACATCGAACTGTGACAAATTTTCTTTGACGTGAACAAGCGGCTACCCTTGATATTAAACGGTACTACTACTTATAAGTCTTCCCTCGTCTCAAATGTAAGAGACTGTCGAATTAAGGGGACTATTATATAGTTGGAGAAGGGAGGTAGCGGCAAAGTCGAAGCGGTCTACTGCTACAATTACGTGTGACACACTTCATACGTCCAGAGCGAAATAGACTTCCAAAGTCCTCGGAAGTAAAACTAAATGTGTAATGAACCGTATTTTTACACAAAACCGTTACCTATTTCATGAAATTAGCATACAAGTAATGTGATTTTTTTGCCTGGGCATTATCAAGTGAAGATATCATAGAGAAATAATCAAGAATACACTTTTAAATGTATATAGTTTCCATGTAAAAAATAAGATCATTTTGACATTTTATAATTTGTTTTTATTCAGTTCCCTAAGAGGAGGAGGCGAAGGTACTAAGCCTGTACTGAATAGATTTTTTTTTTCAAAAGTGTCATAGATTATAACTTTTTTGCAATAGAATTAGAAATTACATGACCAAATTAGATTGGAAGTGAAGGAACCAAAACTGCACCACTTTTAGAAAGGCTTTTTTTTACATTGCCACCTTGCACACAAGCTAACGGTCCGAATAATGGTAAGTAAGTCTTCGTCGCTTGTAATTCCAGGGCCATCACTCGCGAGTTGCCGAACCTCCTAAAATCTAATAACTTCCTTCTTAAAGAACCCTATACTGTAGTCCTTAGAGAGAACCTTGGCAGGGAGCTCATTCCACAACCCAAGCGTTCGCGGAAGGAAGTTTTTCTGAAACCACACCATGAGAATGTATTCCCTGCCGATTTCGAACAATACCTCAGAACACATCCCATTGTACAAGCACACACACAGGGAGGCAAAGTCTCTCCTCAGACTTAAGGGCTCGATACGGCGGTGAGTTTGGGATCGTCGACAATACTCACAGCCCGTCGTCGAACAGAGTCAAAAGGGCCAAGCTGGTATCTGGATGCAACCGCCCAGAGAACCGCTCAGAGATGGCAGCAGTACTCTATGTGGGGCTGAACTTGTGACTTGCTAAGCAGCAACCTTTGCCACGACGTAGAGTACTGCTTTGCTCTGTTGAGTACACCCAGTTTTTTGGACGCCAGCTTCACCGTGTCTTGCAAATGATCTCGGAACTGAACATCACTAGAGTTGTCAACACCAAGGATCCCAATGATCTTGGAGATGGAGGGGCGTGTTCTGGAATTGTGAGTTTTCCCGTCCCCTTTTAGAGACCAAGTTTTCCACGTTTTTGTGTAATAAGCATCTCCAATACTGTCATCTGCATAGCAATGTATGTTTTTGATGTTTAACATGTCATTAATATGCAGGAAAAAGTACAGTGCCTTGCGGGACACCAGCATTAATGTCCATGCTATCAGAGCAACTACTGTCGACAACAGCTCGTATGCATCTGCCAGACAAAAAGCTAGCCACCCATTTGCTAAAACCCTCGGCCACTCCGTAAGATGGCAACATCGATAGAAGATCCTGGTGCCAGACCCCATCGAACACCTTCGATATGTCTAGGCTACATGACAATGCCTCCCGCTGACTCTCAATCACTAGTTCCCATCGGTGTGTGAGATACAGTAGAAGGTCACCAGTTGAGCGACCACAATTTGAGAAATGGCTTTGGGTGAAATATAGCTGTCTCTCTTTGTGACCGCATATGGACCTTTCATTCACATACTGTATCCGTAAGTGTTTTAATAGTGTGTATTATTACATCGTGTCTTTGTGTGCTACCACTATAAATGTATTTGGAGCAAAATTAATCAACTTTAAAAATTCACTAAAAAATGTGGAAATGAACTTCCGAGATAAAGGGAAACAGAATTTTGTATCAACACTCTGCCTGGCAAATCACCTTAAATCACTAGAGGCGAGAACAAGTCCTTAACAAAAGACTTTGCATCCGATGACCAAGGGCTCAGTGTTTCAACTGCAAGTGCTACAAATTTATTGAATTTATTGAATTCATCAAACATTTTTGAATAATTCTTATAAAATTAAATTTTTAACAATTTTAATTTTTGAATCTATTTAAATAGCTTCTCATTTCAATAGGAAGCTAAAAATATTTTGTTACTAGACTTTGCAAGCCGCTCCTCGAGCCCTAAATTCAGCTATTGGCGAGGAACTCCTGAATTAGTTATACTTATTTGCCAGTGGCTCCGCCCACCCCAAACTTTGGTTATCGGCGAGGAAGTTTGTTTAAATCTGTTATAGTAAGTCCTGCTGAAACTTTCGAATTTTTTGGGATAAAAAGTAGCCTATATGCTATTCCATGACCTAACCTATATGTGTGCCAAGTTTCGTCCCGATCCATCCAGTAGTTGAAGCGCAATTGTGTAACAAACATCGATACATACAAACTTTTACATTTATAATATTAGTTGGATTTACTGTTGAATATTTAGAATGCTATATAAATTGTAAAATATTAATAGCCAATTTTAAATTCCCCATCGTAACAAAACATTTTCAGTCAACGGGCATTCCCCTAAAACAACAAGCCTTTGACCCTGACTTCATCCGTATTAATCACATTATGCACTTTATTATCAGCTGTATTAAACAGACTTGACTGAAACATAGCTTAGATATCAAGGTAAACACCAAGCTATCTAATCTAGCTTAAAAACAGCATCAATTAATTTTATTACTTTGTAATTTTTGTGTAATAATATAAAGACTACTATTACAGACACATCATTTTGGGTTGTTAAGGTAGCCAATTAGCAAAAGGGAAACTCTTATAGATAGTTTTGTCACAGCACTGCACTCTCAGTCCTATACTTCATCCATCTTTGCATTGATACTAGTGAATTTGACTTTTATAAACTGTCATATGGTTAAGTAATTCAATTGAGATATTTAGCTCTCATAATATGGAGTGTCTGAACACACAAGTGCTTGGTGCTATGCTTGGATTTTCATATATTCAGCTCCAAAACAAATTTTTGGTTGGGTTTGTTTAAGTTAAATAAGACATGGTGGCTTTTCACCATTCGGTAGTTTGATTTTCGAGATATGACCGACCATGTCAAGCTTATTTATGTACTTAAAAATTGTAGTTATGGCTACAGAACCTAACATGCTCTTAACTGGTTTTTATATAGTAGGTGTATTAATTAATCAACTTTTATGCCAAGAAAATATAATTAAAACATTAGTGAACACCATTAATATTTTTCATAAAATTAGAGCATCACATTGTTTTCACACAAAATTTCAGGCTTCTACCTACTTCAGCTAATATAGCCCTTTAACGGGTGGACAGATAGAATGCATAGGCTTAGTAATAGGACTAATGCATTAAGATATAAACAAAAATACACATGCATTTTTTACGTCTCTTCTGCATCTGTGCATACTAAGATACTTATTGAGGGCCTCGTAATAGGTTAATGTATTTGCTTGACATTTAGTTTTGTTCTTTTAGAGCCTAATGTAGACAGAGAGAGAGACATTTAGCTATTAATAGTGTGCATAAGTTTTAAAACAAGATTGAATGTATGAGTAATGATAAAACTTCAAATAATTCATTCAATTCCATATGCCAGAGTGTGACTGCTAAAGATGTCTGCATGTGCAAATTTCCAGATTATTCAGATTACAAAATTGAAAAATTTATTTTCAGATACATACATACTTACGAATAATACAATCTCATAAAAGTGTGCTAAAAATAATAGAAATTAAAAGAGAGCCTATAACTGTAGTCAACTTTACTGTACCTGCGCTCACCTTCCCTCGCAGACAAGCTGCCAAAGATGTTTTTATGTAACTGTACAAGAGAGTGAAAAACTGTTTGTATTTATGATTTAATTTTAGAATTTTCACAATCAAATTAGTAATAGGTGCTGTTTATAATGTACATAATAAATGGGTGTACTTTATAAAAAGTATTTTAACTTGAACATTTTTGTCAATCCACTGTAAAATTAATCAAATTGACTTGTTGTTTGCTAAGCAACAATATGTAGATGTGTTTCTCTCAGGATGGTCCTATTTATTAACAGTGAACTTAGAAGATTCAGTTAGAAAACATATTGCATAGTGTGTATACACAGAATTTGCAGAAACATGGTATTTGTATAAGAAATTGCTGTTACCTTTATTTGCCGTATTTCTCCAGATTGGTCCACCTGTACAATCAACACCCCAGAACGGTAGTCAGCTGTCACAGTGGCACTCTGCCAAACCTTTTCAGGATGTTCAACCCATATTCGAGCACCCTATAACAATTCAACAAATATTTCATAAAAGAGTCTACATCAAAATTTCAGAAGCTACATACGGAGTGCAACAGATCACTCTCTACTGCAGGTTGTTTACAGAAATAAATTTGAGATGACAATTTAAACTGGTGTTAAATTGTAAACAGCCACAAGGACAATTATGTTCCAAAAACACATCCAGTCCCTACTGGAAAATAGCCTTAACTTAAACAAATTTAACATAAGCTATTTTTGTAAATAATATACCAGTACCAGTCTTAGTAACTAAAACCACCTTAACTGCAGTACCACGAAGGAAGCTATGATCTATAAAAATCATAAAAATTATCAAGAAACACCAATCATAGAAAGCCACATCCATCAATCATCACTTCACAAAAACACAAGTAAAATATTTCACCATTTCATAAACTCAGAGGCAATCTATAATTCTAAAATGTATGGACATAGTGCAATAACACCAACTATGTTCTATAAAACCCCTTACCGGATTCAGAAGTCAACTGGAGAACAAAGAGATAAAATTGTACATTATGATAAAGTTGCTAATATGCTCAAAACCAAAGTTAGACATGTGAAAAATTAAATCTTAATCAAAACAAATGAAATAGATACCTACCTTCGTAAAAAGTTCTTTCGTGGTCATCTTCGTTGATTAATAATTGACTAGAACGATTTATTGCAGTGCTTATTTAACCACGAGTCTAAAGCTTTGGTGAAACATTTTTAAGATAAGGTAGTCCCAAAATTTTTAATTTTTGGAGACGTCACTGCCACTCACTGCATTGAATTAATGGACAAATGATCAGACATGTAAGCAGAATTCTATTCGATTTTGCAGTATTGAAGATGTCAAACACACAGATAAAATTATGCAACTTTCTCATATGAGAGTTTCATAAATTCTTTTATTCTTATGAGAATCTAATAGAAAATATGTAAAAACATGTAGAAAACAATTAACAAAAACTAAAGTTTTGCTTCTCTTATCAATAAAATTCCCACGACTCTACTCTACTAGGGAAACCCGATAATCATTGAATCGATAATCGATGACCATCGATGTTAAGGGGCAAAAGATCGATGTAACATCATGCTGATTTTTTTCAATAAATGTACGCTATACTACATTCGACATCTTTATTTTTTTTTAAATACGAAAATTTGAATTTAGCTTCCTAAATAACAAAACTTAAATAATGTTCATTAAAATCGAAGAACTTTTGTTGAAAAATATACCAAAAAACGATTTTCATTGCTAAAATATATATTACTAAAAAACGAATCATTTTCAATACAGGTGGAAAGAAATCAATTGAGATGTCGATTAAGCGAATTAATCTATTAGTTTTCAAGTTCTCCCTAATTAAATTGAATGTTTTATATGGCGGCCATACTCACCATTTCCATCAAACCATTATTTTCAGCCCCGGAGGCTCCTGCTGGGAGATTAAAATGCTTCGTAAAATTTTTACTATGGCGGCCATCTTAAATTTAGAAAACCTAAACATCGACACAATATTCAATATAAGCAACCCCGAAAACCCCCGAATGCAAAGTTTTAGCCGGATCGGTAATCAAATAGTTTCGACCGCAATCTTGAATTTTTTTCCATCAGGCAGTTCCTCCTCATTTCCCTTTGCAATATTTGTTCGAGCATCGCCTCTTATAGCAAATCGTTTTCAAGATATCCTTCATTGAATTGAATGTTTTGTATGGCGGCCATGTAGTTTTCCTCCATTTTGAAGATCTGAAAATTGTCCTATACTTACGGTACCATTTCCATACTTACGAGACCGTTTTTATCAAAGGTTTTTTTACAATCTGATTGTATTTCAGAAGAGTTATATTTCAGAGTTTCCTTTTCGCAATGAAAGTGAACTCATCCAAGAGACCGTAACAACTAAAGCTTGTTTCTTACGCCGAGTAATTACTCGATTTGTTTTACGATATACCACTAAACCTCATAAATATCAACAATAATTAAAGATTCAATATACCTACAATATAGCATCTTTATAAGGTAGGTATATTTCTTCATATCGGAGACAAATAAATTATATATATAATAAATTCCATCCTTTTTTTCATGACGTTAAATTTAAGAAGTCTAAGCTGGTAATAAAAAATCCATGCACGGGGAATCCCTGAAATTTCTTGCACGATCTTTCAACCTTGCAGCATGCTAAAGCAGATTGCACTGAAATACCTTAGAGTTCATTCATTATTGTTTAGTTAGTGTACGAAGGAAAGTTCTGTAGGATAGTTATGGCCACAAAGACCCGGTGCCAGATGAGAGTTGACCACACGCTTCATCACTTTGGCGAGGAGAGAGGTAATAGCGATTGGCCTTATAATTCGATGGATCTGATCTATCACCCTTTGCAGGCACCGGATGCATATTCGCAGCCTTACACGAAGATGGAAATTGCCTAATGTGGTAGGAAAGCGCAAAGAGGCTCGTGTGTAAAGGATAAAAGGAACTCAGGAACACACTGTTTAAGCACATAAAACTTACCATCAGGCGGACCGTGTGCTTATTTGCCAACTTAGTGGTATAAAAAAATTGGCTGTGCTGCTGGTATACCGTCTGGTTTACTCGGCTTCTGAACGTCTGGAGAAAGCAACGCCCGCCGGACTTCCCGCCGTGTTATGGAGTCTGGCATGGTCTCACCGTACCACGAAATAGTAGGTGATACCTACAGCGCCTTCGTGCCTTGAGTCGACTTTGTTAAACATATATTCATTCATTCTCCAATGGTATTGTTTGCTGATGACGGCACAATCCTAAGTTATCAGGAAAATATTAACAAAGCACTAGCAGAAGCGGTAACATGGCTTAGGTAATAATAACACAAGACAACAAAAAAATCTGTTATTTAATGACTATTGTCTGATTTTTACATTGAAAAATAACCAAAAACTCAATTAATAAAAAAAAGTTTGCTTTATACAATGACTAGCTTTTGTCAGCGGCTTCGCCCGCCCTAAATTTGGTTATCGGCGTAGGATTCTTACAGCAACTTTGAACCCCCGTTAAGGGGGTGAGTTTTAGAAAATCCTTTCTTAGCGCACGCCTTCATCTTAATAGCTATATGTGTGCTAAATTTTAGCTCGATCCGTCAAATAGCTGGAGCTGTGCGTTGATAGATCAGTCATTCAGTCAGTCAGTAATAGTTACTTTGGGTTAATGCTTACTGTAACCCGCGACTTTGTTTACGTAGAAGGTGAATTTTTTTTTAAATAATACGTACCGCCCTTCCCTCTCATGACTGTCCTTGCACATCATAAATTGCGTGTGCAGTACTTGAACATTATTTTGCTGCGATATGTCCTAAGATATTCATTCAAATCGAATGATGTAAAGGGCAATTTTGTTTTAAAATAAATACTTGTGGTGATTAACGTATTTATTTGGATAAGAATTAATATCAAGTTTATAAAAAACACCATCGCAAAAAATGCATTATTTTAGAACAAATTTGGTAAGCTTAGAAAAGGTTATAATAAGCCAACAGATAGAAGATAGACATATGCTGTAGCAGACTTTGTTTTAGAACTTTTAAAGGGAAAACTTTTAAAATTCTGTAATATATAATTTTTGCGAAACTTTAACTATACAGCGCACGCAGTGAAGGCTCTCAAAAGGAAAAAAAACCCTTATTTTGAAACATTGATTATTGTTACTCCTAACACTATCTAACACTGAAAGAATTTCTTAATTAGGACCAGAAATATCATGCCCGGCCGACACATCATACCTTCACTATCCCGGCTACAAACTCGAACACAATTTTATGAGTCGTGCCGGTGTATGTATGTTCGGCCGGGAGGATATCTGCTGTCGCTGCCTTCAAAGCCTTGAAGACAGGGACCTGTCGAAATTGTGGGTGCGCGTAGATTACGGCGGCCACACTCGTATCTATGCGTGCCTATACAAGTCTCATAGCGGTGACATGGACGTAACTCGACTCTTCACGCACCTGAGTTTGACGACTGACAAAGTTCTAGAGCAATATCCCACAGCAGAACTAGTTATTTTGGGAGACTTTAACGCCCACCATCGCGAGTGGCTCAGTTCTCGAACCAATTACTATGCTGGGATATCTGCTCATGGATTTGCTCTGACCTATGGATTCTCTCAGCTGGTACTTTCTCCAACGAAAATACCAGATATAGAGGAACATGCGAGCTCCTTACTGGACCATCTGCTGATTAATCGTCCGGACGGATACTCCGTCTCAGTGGATGCGCCTCTTGGGTCCTCGGACCACTGTCTCGTTCGGACTCAAGTGTCATGCACACA
The DNA here is from genome assembly GCA_946406115.1 of Apoda limacodes. Taxonomy (NCBI): domain Eukaryota; kingdom Metazoa; phylum Arthropoda; class Insecta; order Lepidoptera; family Limacodidae; genus Apoda; species Apoda limacodes. Next base: position 51,055,871 of record OX291540.1, read on the forward strand.
ACCTGATCCTTCTGGGCCAACTAATTGGCGTAGTGTGTGGCACTATAAGTCGGCAGACTGGGATGGATTGCGAGAATTTTACGCATCGTACCCGTGGAGGCAGATCTGCTTTAGCTCAGAAGATCCTGACGTCTGCGCAGCCGCAGTCACTGAGACAATCCTTACTGGTATGGAATGCTATTTTCCTAACCCGCGAGTAGCTGCCGGCGTCAAAAAAGGACCATTTAATAGGTCTTGCAGAAAAGCTAAAATTCTTAAGCAAAATGCATATGAGGCTTGGACCACAGGTCGTTATAATAAGGATCCGAATATTTCTGTGTTAAAACGCAAATTTAATGCTGCCTCGAGGTTCAGTAAGAAATCAACTGCCAGAGCAAAATTCCAATTCATCGGCAAAATAGGTGGGTGACTTGCGAGCTATCCTTCTGGGAGTCGTGCTTTCTGGTCGCTTGCCAAAGCTGCCGAAGGGAACTTTTGCCAGTTGTCGTTACCACCACTGCGAAAGACCGATGGTGACTTAGCCCATAGTACTAAAGAGAAAGCCGATCTACTGGGCAGTCTCTTTGCCTCGAACTCGAACATGAACGATGAAGGCGCTGTACCACCTACTATACTGTGGTGCGGTAAGACCATGCCGGAAATCTCCATAACGCAGCGGGAGGTCAGGCGGGCGTTGCTTTCACTAGACGTTCATAAGTCGAGAGGGCCAGACAGTATACCAGCAGTGGTGCTTACGCAGTGTGCTCCTGAGTTATGTCCTGTACTCACGCGCCTCTTCGCGCTTTCCTATCACACTAGGCAATTTCCGCACCCGGTGCCCAAAAAGGGCGATAGATCAGATCCATCGAATTACAGGCCTATCGCTATTACCTCTCTCCTCTCTAAGGTGATGGAGCGTGTGATCAACACACAGCTTCTAAGATACCTAGAAGTACACGATCTGGTCAGTGACCGTCAATATGGCTTTCGCCACGGTCGCTCGACTGGTGACCTTCTAGTGTATCTCACACACCGATGGGCACTAGCCATTGAGAGTCAGGGGGAGGCATTGGCATGTAGCCTGGACAAAGCGAAGGCGTTCGATCGGGTCTGGCACCGGGGTCTTATCGAATTTGCCATCTTACGGAGTGCCCGAGGGTTTGTGCAAATGGGTCGCTAGCTTTTTGTCCGGCAGACGCATACGAACCGTAGTTGACGGTAGTTGCTCTGATAGCATGGACATTAATGCTTTTGTCCCGCAAGGCTCTGTGCTGTCTCTTACGCTGTTTCTACTGCATATCAATGACATGTTGGACATCAACAACATACATTGCTATGCAGATGACAGTACTGAAAACGCTTTTTACACGGGTCGTGCAAACATCCCTCGTTCCGTTGTGGAGGAAATCCGCGGAGAACTTGTGTCTCAAATCTAGATCACACTGTCCCAGGTCTCTGACTGGGGACGGGTAAACTTGGTCCGATTTAACCCTACAAAGACACAAGTGTGCGCGTTCACCGCTAAGAAAACTCCATTCACTGTCCCACAATTCCAGAACACTCCCTTCTCCATCTCCAAGAGCATTGAGATCCTTGGTGTCGACATCTCCAGCGATGTTCAGTTCCGAGATCATTTACAAGATAAGGTGAAGCTGGCGTCCAAAAAACTTGGTGTACTCAACAGAGCGAAGCAGTACTTCACGTCGGGGCAAAGGTTGTTACTTTACAAGTCGCAAGTTCGGCCCCATATGGAGTACTGCTGCCATCTCTGGGTAGGTGCACCCGAATACCAGCTTGGCCCTTTTGACTCGGTTCAACGACGGGCTGTGAGAATTGTCGACGATTCCAAACTCACTTGTAATATCGTACCCTTTAGTCTGAGCAGAGACTTTGCCTCGCTGTGTGTGTTCTACCGCTTGTACAATGGGTTGTTTACTGAGGAACTGTTCGAAATGGTGCCCATGGCTGCTTTCGGCAGGGAATTCATTCTCACACTCTAGAACCGAAATGGTCGCGTACAGTGCGGTTTCAGAGAAACTTCCTCGCACGAACGCTTGGGTTGTGGAATGAGCTCCCTGCCAAGGTTTTCTTCAAAGACTACAGTATGGGGTTCTTCTCGTGGGTGTCTTCTCTTTCACCCTTCTGGGTGTTGAGGTGCGGATATCGGGGGAGGGGAATTTACCTCCCACCATGACCCGGGCAGAAGCTCAGGGGTGCTAAACACCCCCGGTGAAATTTAAAAAGGAGGCCTACTTGTTAGGCGTCTTGAAGGTGACTATGTAATACCGCCTGAGGCGATATTAATAATGGAGATAAATTAAAAACGAGATTAGGCGCCAAAAAAATAAAAACAAAAATAAAGTAAAAGATCAAAGTGAAAAATAAAATAAAACAAAAACGAAGCAAAAACAATAAACAAAACGTAACCAAAAAATAAAAGCGAAATAAAAACGAAATAAAAGCAAAATAAAAACGAAATAAACACGAATAAAAACAAAATAAAACGAAAAATAAAACAGAAATAAAAGCGAAATAAGCAATAAAAACGGAATGGAAATAAGGAAAGTAGGTGAGAGGGTAGGGTGGGTGAATAATTGAAATTATTCACCAACAGAGATAAGCTCTCGAGGGAGAGGGCTGCCTTCAGGCGGACGGGCGTGTAAGGGCGCTATGCCCCTAAGGTGTGAATAGTGACTGTTATCAGCGCGGGTGAATAATCGTTTCGACAAACCGGATATAAACTCTGCGAGTGGCTCGGTTTTGGTATCTCTAGCGATGGTGGAGTTGCGGACGTAGCGTCCCGCGCCGGTTATTATTCTCAGCGACTTATTTTGTGATGATTTTCTGTGCAATGGCAGTTGTGAAAGTACTAACTGCCTCTTCGACTTCTAAGGGAGTAGAAATGCCACCAGCCGGGAGTTGATAACTCAACATGGCGGATTCCGGAGTTCTTTAAGAAATAAGTTATTAGATTTCTGAAGGGTCGGCAACGCGCAAGTGATACCCCTGGTGTTGCAAGCGTCCATAGGCTACGGTGACCGCTTACCATCAGGCGGACCGTAAGCTTGTTTGCCACCTTAGTGGTATTAAAAAAAAATAAAAAATGTAGTCATTTGTGTGCGCCTTTAACACTGTTAAACATTTGTAAGCCGCCAACAACGGCAAAGCATATAGAGCAATAAAATGTATTAAGATCTATATGTTATTACCTATGTTTTCAAATAATATATATTATATTGTATTGTAAAAAAATATCCTAGATTTTTATACGATTTTAAGTGACCGTAGTCTTTGATATAGATTTCAACCTGATACCTTCACACGTTCTTGAGTAAAAGGGTCTGACAAACTTATTTTTTAATGTTGTAACTACAAATTAACAAATTTCATATTTTTCCCTTTATTAATGATGTAAGATCTTGCTTCGTGTCAAATTTCATGATTCTAGAACAGCGGGAAGTACCGCATAGGTTTTGATTTATTTGTGAATGCCAAATTATTTGTGACTTACAAGTTTGATTTTCTTGACCGCATTAAAAGACCGTAGACCTTTGTATTTGATACTAATTTCAACTTGATTTCATTTCCTGAGAACCGGCGGACAGACAGACGGACGAAAAGTGATCCTATAATGGTTACTTTTTTCCTTCAAACACAAGTGGGTGATTCCGGTAATGACTGATAGATATTTTATTCATATATTCATTAAAGCTCGCTAGCTAGCTCTCTCGATTGTGTAGGATATAAGGATCCCTAGAATTGTGAATGGAAAATGCTTTTATGTTGTAATTACGTCTCTTTTATATGTATCGTCAGTAACAAACTTTAATATACTCCCTAAATAGATCTATTAAAACAATTTTTTTTTTATTTTACAAATGAAATACTGAACAAAGTCAAGAAGTTATAAAATTAAAATTAAATTAAAAACTAATTAATTTACTGAAATAAAAACTCCAGATAAAAAACCTTATCCAAGTTGACCTGATGGGGCAGAGTACCTAAAAGGCTGGCGGTATTTCCTTGTGAAATTCTTTAAGCGAAATAACTGCCAGCCCTTCTGTCGTGAGACACATTGACCAAGCGTTTAGAAATCTCTTTAAACACAGATGAGTCCCCGGCGACCATGGCCCCAAGGTTTCAACCGCAAACGGATTAAAAATGTAACTATTACTTATAGTAGTATATTTTCTACGTTTCAGTAGAAGCCGCAGCAGCACTCGCCACAGAAACTCTACCAGGAAGATAAGTCGGTGCAAGGGTATCTACGCACGTGGCATGATTAAGTATAATTATAATATAATTATAATAATAGTACATAGATCTATGTTTTGTAAAATAGCGCTAATCACCACCGTAATGCATCTTGAGGAGATTCAATTTACTCCGTTTTAGACTTCACCTATAGGTACCGCCATTTTAATTTGTTTTAATCTCTGTTTTATTTTATTGTTTTCAATGAAATTTGCTCATTTAATTACTAACTCAACTTATTAAAAGTTAAAATAACCATCTAATAACTAAAACGATATATATCCATACCATTTTCGCAAAATCCATAAAATATCACCCCTATTATCATGTTTAACTTTGTTTAAAGACAATATTTAAAGGGCACTTTAATTTTTTGATATAAACGTGTATACTTATACAATGACAGTAAACTTAAACAGTAAACTCAATGATGATAATTGCGTACTACTTTAATAAAGTAAAAAAAACAACGGCAAATTTTCGTTTGTATTTTTTAAAAATCTTTGCGTACATGACAGAAACTATGTAGAGTACCAACTTTGGAAGATTCCCCTAATCAGTTTTATTTGGACCACTTCAGAGCATTATAAATGTCGCTGTAGATATTCATTTTATCTATTCTTGAACTATGATGTAACCGGAAGAGATAATATTAGCGCTTGTTGGTAGGTATTACCAACTGAAAAGTTTGAACGTCTATAGCACCAATTCCTGTATTGCTATAAGATATTGTTATCGCTACTGTATCGTTATCCTAGCTCTTTTATACCGCTTTGATTAATCGTTTAACTCTTTGGTTTCGTTGTTGATAGGGTATATCAGACTTAGGTATAGCCCACAATATTGTCTAATTTTAACCCACATACATACCTTGAAGATCTTATTAGCTCATAAATGTAATATTACCTCTTTTGACTCTTAATTTTATCGCCAAAATATTTGTTGGGCTAAGACTCGCACTTGGCTTGACCTTTCTCAAGTTGGCATGACCTAGAGACAATACCTAGCTGCTAAAGATAAAAGTCGAATAATGTATCGTAAATTTTCCATGAAAAGCAAACTTGACAAAAAATTGACATGATCATAATTGTAGATAAGTATCTTCTCATAGTATGCACCTACATATTCGGTACTTGGGCTTTAAAGTTGCCACAAATTATCCGTGAAAAGCATAACTTTTCCGCGAACCAGAAACATCCTATTTTACTCGACTTATCAACTAGAAGTTAGCATGATCCATTAGGTATCTTTTCATAGGATACTTAAATGGACGAATCCTTTTGTTGGTCTTGAAATGTGCCGTAAATTATCCGTGAAAAGGAAAAGTTTTCCGCGAACCGGAGTCATGTAATTTTACTGCTCCTGAAAACACGAAATGAAGTTATAGCATAACCAATTACGTATCTCGTCATGGGATGTGAAATTAAGTAAGCTAATAGACGGTTGTTTATTTCACATTACGCAAAAAATTAACTTTAAAAATAAGCAAAGAAAAATAATAACACATAAACAAATCACAATTAATTTTTGGGTTTTTGTATCAGGGGTCGTAGTGCAATGTGAAAAATGGACGCCGCTCAGCATGTGCTGCAGCTAGTGATACATGCTACAGCGAAATTTTCCAGCGAAGTCCAAATGCGAGGCAAAGCGTAAGTATTTTTCATAGTATGATATAAACCAAACCGATAACCGATGGAGAAGAAATATTCTAGAGTGGCGACCACAGATCGGAAGACGCTGCGTGGGATGGCCTCCTACCAGGTGGATAGATGACCTGGTTAGAGTCACATGAAGCCCATGGATGCGAGCGACTCAGATGATCAGGAGAGGAGATGGCCTATGAGGAGATATGAGTAGGAGATAGAAGAGCCAACAAAGGTCTGTGATCACACGAGGCTTTGATATTAGGTACCTCGTACTAATCTAAAATGAGGGGCAGGGAATAAAATTCACTAATTAAGTAAGTCAAATCACTTATAATATTCAGATACCATGATTTACATTTTACAACTAAATGTTTTTTTTCTTCTTTTGCTACAATATAGATGTATTGTTTATAATTGAAGCGACATATTTAAACTTTTTTGTTACATTTTGCTTGCCGTTTATCGAATACAATCTGTCAGTTATAGCGTGACGTTTTTTTCTAGTTTTTTTTGTAAATATCTATTTATTTTCTTGTATAGGAAACCATGCTTGACACGCTTCTGTAGCTATTTCACAAAGAGCCGTGAATGTTTTGGCTCTAGGGTCGTAATCTGAAAAAAGAAACGAAATTTATTAATAGGATGAAGACAAATTATATTTGATTGGTACAGGTATATATTGTTAGATATTTTAGATATATATATAACTAGATATTTGGGATGAGGCCAAATTGTTTAGGTTGCGTCCCGCGGGAGATGTGTGCGGGACGAGACGCCAATTGTCCCGTTTCATAGCAACGGCTGAATCTTTGATCAGAATTACAGAAGAAAAGGCAATATATGTTAAGTCCATAAAAATAGATTTTTGTCGGACAAAATAGTATTTTACCATCTTATGGTAAACTCAGTCAGCAGAGTTTCCTGAGTAAGAACTTTTTTTTAATACTATTTAATATATTGAATAAATAACTAATTATTATTGTTAATTTGTTTATAATTCTATGACATAGTAACGAAGAATCCATTTTAGCAAATCAAAATCTCAAGAGAGGCTGGAGGGCCGGAAAAGAACATATCATACTTTTTTCAACACATTTGCTCAAAATAGGCATTTACGAAATGCATACATGTATACGTTGTTTGAAAGTTCAAAATTACGCTCCATACAACGGAATGTGCGGTAAAATAGGCACTCTACCTGTTTTACCGCACCTTCCGTTGTGTGGCATCGTGCGTATCCTATACGATTTTTTTTTAATTTCGATCGAACCTCCTTGAAACGCCTTTAATCTTTACATTTGACTCACTTTAATACCTACTAAAAGAAAAAGGTACGAAAGATGTTCGCCTCATCAAGCATTTCCACCGTTCAAGTGCTTAACATAATACATGTGAAATCAAAAATGTCAAAGCCAAAGCAGCATGTTTTACTGAATTAGGTACATTAATTGTTCAAATTTGACTATTAATTTCCTACTTATCTGTATAATTTCTTATTTGCTATCAAAAAAAGTCGAATGAAAGTTTATTTAATTACCTTTAAATTATACTGTTTTCTCGCAAATGTGTTGAAAAATTGATATAACATTCGTGTGGATCTGGTATATGCCGTGAAGATGCAACAAAAATACTAACACCTTTCGCAATCATTATTCGAGTAGGTTATACTAGTAGGATATTTCAGGTAGGTATGATCCTAGAGACGACATTTATTATATCCGTTAAGTAATAAACATGGTATATCAAACGTCGAATAGGGGTATCCAGAGTTTTATATAGGTACCTAAACAGTTGACGATTATTGCAAGTACGTAATTACAGCTTTGACCTGCCCTAATTTTGAAGTTTAGTGCAAAAATCATAGTGGACATCAACCATAATGGACACATTGTCTTTTTATTTTGATAATATTTTTTTTATTATTTCCATTAGTACCTATAACTAATAAACACTTGTCCTGTAAAAAGCAGTCCTTCGTAAAAAGTAAAAATCTCTCAAAGGTAAAAACTTAGGTAACGTAAAATTTATTACTGACTTAAGTTAAGACTCCCCAAGAGGACAAATAGGGATTATAATTTATATAAAAAAAATCCTTTTTGTTGCTAAATTCATTAAAATTGTTTTTTGATTTTTATGGTCTGGACTGAGCGCATCGCTTCAAGTGGGGGAAGAAAATTTTTATTAAAGTTCTATAGCTTCAAACTACGGGAACCCTAAAGGGGGGTGTAACGGAGGATGTCAAGCAAATGTGACACTAGGCGGCGGTCACCCATCCAATGACATTGCTTACTTTCGTATGTCTTTTCCGACAAACGAAATTTGCTAGAGTGCATAGGGAATCATGTGACAACAGGCGTTAGGCCAAGCAGAGGCCTTTTAGAGGCTTGAGAATTTTTAAAGTCGAGTAGGCAATAGTTCCTAGTTTGACAACGTCAGCAATCCGAACTGCAGTGCGAACCAGTGCGGTAAACCATGACCCATGCCTTCTTTCTTTGAAGAGAGGCCCGTAACTGTGTAATGGGGACAAAATTAGGCTTAGTAACAATCATATACTAAATTGAAGTGGTATATACGCACCAGAAGCTCCTCTCTTCCCGAACATGATACCATTCATGGGTGCATTTTTGTAGTTCGCTTCACTAAGGTCTGCCAATGATAGCAACACTGCTACTACGCAGACGACTCCAATCGTAAATCTCATCATATCACTCGTCATCTGTGTGAAACATAAAGGTACTATTCGTTATACAGATATGGATACAGCTAAATTCGTGACACACAATAAAAATAGAGCTTGCGAAGAACCAACCAATTATGCCTATATGTATGATTACTACGTCACGATCGTTTTGATTTTATAAATATATGTTTTGAATTTGAGACCAAAAACAACATAGATATCTTTATTTATATCTTTATGATTTCGAACCTCAAAAGAACAAACGGAACCCTTATTGACATAAACATAGGCATAGACATAGACATAGACATAGACATAGACATAGACATAGACATAGACATAGACATAGACATAGACATAGACATAGACATAGACATAGACATAGACATAGACATAGACATAGACATAGACATAGACATAGACATAGACATAGACATAGACATAGACATAGACATAGACATAGACATAGACATAGACATAGACATAGACATAGACATAGACATAGACATAGACATAGACATAGACATAGACATAGACATAGACATAGACATAGACATAGACATAGACATAGACATAGACATAGACATAGACATAGACATAGACATAGACATAGACATAGACATAGACATAGACATAGACATAGACATAGACATAGACATATACATAGACATAGACATAGACATAGACATAGACATAGACATAGACATAGACATAGACATAGACATAGACATAGACATAGACATAGACATAGACATAGACATAGACATAGACATAGACATAGACATAGACATAGACATAGACATAGACATAGACATAGACATAGACATAGACATAGACATAGACATAGACATAGACATAGACATAGACATAGACATAGACATAGACATAGACATAGACATAGACATAGACATAGACATAGACATAGACATAGACATAGACATAGACATAGACATAGACATAGACATAGACATAGACAGACATTTAATCAACATCATGACGCTCACAATAAATACATTTATAATAAAAATACAAAAAAAAAAATGGGCACAAATTTATTTTTCATAAAACAAATATGATATGGGCACGTCGTGAGCGCTGCGATGCTGATATTGGATTACTTATGTATCCATATGTCTTTCTGTTTGTCTATCTGACGGTCTGTCAAGACTATTTTTCTCAGGAACAAATTAAATACTAAGTAAGGCCTACGGTCCCTTGAAGCTGTATAGAAAACCAGCTTCTTAATCAAAGCAAAAAAATGTACGACCTACGAAAAATATGATTTATGCCGCAAATGATTCAAAACGTATAGGTTAAAATTATCATAATATTAAAACGCAAAAAGTAGACGACGATATATGCTATAGGTAACGCTACATTACTAAAAATTACTTAATTGGTAAACTCAAATTTGAAAAATATCTAAAAAAGTTAAGTAAGTACCTTTGGTTTGCTCCTTGTAGTTACTTGTAGAGCCGTAAACTCTCAACTGATGCCAGCGCACAAGTTTCCCGCCATTTTATAGCAGCATAGAAGTTGGCAGCTTGTTAGTTGATCCGGTCCATAGCCGCCCTCAATTATTGGATTATGGAATATTGACCACATATTGACAAGGAGAGGGCCGAAACTCTAGGGATTAAAGTTTCCTTAGCACACATTACTGGCTCATGATTGCCTGCTTAAATTGCTGGAGCACAAAGATGAATAATGAAGACCAAACATTATTTCCTATATTACCTACCAGCCGTTAGCTACGTACCTACCAGGGGTTGGATTTTACCGTGGTTTTACCTGTAGATGAATATTTTTCCGTGGGAACTCACAGTATTAAATCCCATACTATTTTTTCGTTCTAAAAATATTTTTGTGAACAAAAAGTTATGTCAGTCATTTTATTCAAGGACTATTAACATTAAGACTTTACCTAACGCTACAATATTGTAGACGTGTATGGTTTAAGGAGGTAAATTTATTTCAATACTTAAACGCTTTTTTCTGATATTTTATAAATTTATTAACATTTAGTATTATAATACAAAATCACAATCATGCCACGTTTGTTCGTAAATAGTAGGTATATGACGGAATATTTTTTTTTCATTATATTTACTCGTAACCGTGTCATTACGTGCAGGCAAAGTGGTTGCTAAGACCTTTATTACTATGAATAAAAGCTGTCTGTTCAAAATATGAACTACGCGCACACTACAAGCAAGCAATTACAAGTTTTAACATCAGCCACAACTTTTTAATTCATGAATAATTTTTCAATAATTTCTTGTAACGTGTTCATTATTAATAACTTTAATTACAATACCATACAATTCTCGATGCATTTAGAATACTGTTACAAAAATTTCGAGATTTTTATCGAGCTTTTGACAGTTTATAGCTGCCACGTTTGTTTTAAAATATAGCTTATAGCCTTAGTAAAATTCATCAAGCCGTTTAGGCGGCACGAAGCGCCAAAAATAATTGAACATTACACTTACATGCATATATACATAATGACATAGACATAGACATAGACATAGACATAGACATAGACATAGACATAGACATAGACATAGACATAGACATAGACATAGACATAGACATAGACATAGACATAGACATAGACATAGACATAGACATAGACATAGACATAGACATAGACATAGACATAGACATAGACATAGACATAGACATAGACATAGACATAGACATAGACATAGACATAGACATAGACATAGACATAGACATAGACATAGACATAGACATAGACATAGACATAGACATAGACATAGACATAGACATAGACAGACATTTAATCAACATCATGACGCTCACAATAAATACATTTATAATAAAAATACAAAAAAAAAAATGGGCACAAATTTATTTTTCATAAAACAAATATGATATGGGCACGTCGTGAGCGCTGCGATGCTGATATTGGATTACTTATGTATCCATATGTCTTTCTGTTTGTCTATCTGACGGTCTGTCAAGACTATTTTTCTCAGGAACAAATTAAATACTAAGTAAGGCCTACGGTCCCTTGAAGCTGTATAGAAAACCAGCTTCTTAATCAAAGCAAAAAAATGTACGACCTACGAAAAATATGATTTATGCCGCAAATGATTCAAAACGTATAGGTTAAAATTATCATAATATTAAAACGCAAAAAGTAGACGACGATATATGCTATAGGTAACGCTACATTACTAAAAATTACTTAATTGGTAAACTCAAATTTGAAAAATATCTAAAAAAGTTAAGTAAGTACCTTTGGTTTGCTCCTTGTAGTTACTTGTAGAGCCGTAAACTCTCAACTGATGCCAGCGCACAAGTTTCCCGCCATTTTATAGCAGCATAGAAGTTGGCAGCTTGTTAGTTGATCCGGTCCATAGCCGCCCTCAATTATTGGATTATGGAATATTGACCACATATTGACAAGGAGAGGGCCGAAACTCTAGGGATTAAAGTTTCCTTAGCACACATTACTGGCTCATGATTGCCTGCTTAAATTGCTGGAGCACAAAGATGAATAATGAAGACCAAACATTATTTCCTATATTACCTACCAGCCGTTAGCTACGTACCTACCAGGGGTTGGATTTTACCGTGGTTTTACCTGTAGATGAATATTTTTCCGTGGGAACTCACAGTATTAAATCCCATACTATTTTTTCGTTCTAAAAATATTTTTGTGAACAAAAAGTTATGTCAGTCATTTTATTCAAGGACTATTAACATTAAGACTTTACCTAACGCTACAATATTGTAGACGTGTATGGTTTAAGGAGGTAAATTTATTTCAATACTTAAACGCTTTTTTCTGATATTTTATAAATTTATTAACATTTAGTATTATAATACAAAATCACAATCATGCCACGTTTGTTCGTAAATAGTAGGTATATGACGGAATATTTTTTTTTCATTATATTTACTCGTAACCGTGTCATTACGTGCAGGCAAAGTGGTTGCTAAGACCTTTATTACTATGAATAAAAGCTGTCTGTTCAAAATATGAACTACGCGCACACTACAAGCAAGCAATTACAAGTTTTAACATCAGCCACAACTTTTTAATTCATGAATAATTTTTCAATAATTTCTTGTAACGTGTTCATTATTAATAACTTTAATTACAATACCATACAATTCTCGATGCATTTAGAATACTGTTACAAAAATTTCGAGATTTTTATCGAGCTTTTGACAGTTTATAGCTGCCACGTTTGTTTTAAAATATAGCTTATAGCCTTAGTAAAATTCATCAAGCCGTTTAGGCGGCACGAAGCGCCAAAAATAATTGAACATTACACTTACATGCATATATACATAATTACATAAAACAACATAGGTACCCTACACTTACTACGTTAGTAAGTAAGTATCTACTATTACTTATTTTGTGGCATGGCATTCCCCGACATGCTCTTGACGTACGTACGTACGTTATAGAAATGATATTAATTGCATTGACCTATACCGTGGTCTACTAAAGAGAAAGGAAGACTTGAGGGATTTAGATGGAGTCAACTTACTGAAAAATGAACCTACTAAAATCTCTATAACAAGTTTCAGCTAAGGACGCAAACAACAGCTCACCAGATGTTGCGCCACACCTACAGCCGACACATACATTTTATTGATATGTATATATATTTTACATTTGAGAAATCCGACTACTTCGAGATCCGGAATGTAGGTATTTAGAAAGCAACTACATAAAACTATATACCATAAAATTAGTACGTACACGGAGAGTCGAAGAAAATTAGAAAGAGTCAGAAGCCGCTGGTACTAAACTAATAACAAAACCATTTAACTAGCAATATTCATCAGAGAGCAAAAAAAAGCGTGAACACTTTTCAACAAAGATAGCATTTCAGAGCAAATTTTTCTTAGCTCTAATTTTCCTGTTATGCTGACTGATTTTATCGTATTGCTTATCTTCACATCAATTCTAATGAAATTTTTCAGAAAGGTGTGAACCGCCATACAGATTTGTTGCGACAACTGAAAAGAATCATGTATGGATCGGTGGATAGGGCTTTATAAATGGGTTTGAGGTTATTGCGAGTTATTGGTGTCCAAAGTTGAAAAATTTGTCCCCCTCTCTTCTTCTTTAAACCGCGTGTTTTAAAAATCTGAAAAAAACAAAATATGAATATTTCAGATCATAAAACATGCATATATTCTCTTTAACCTTTATCGTTTCTATATTTATATGTCTAATGCAGATCATTACAGCCAATTTCAAGAAACCTCTACTTAACGGCTCCATTTTCGAAAAAAGGGGAAATTCAGGTATGGAATTAATTATCCCTTATTAACTTAATTAACTAAGAAACATATGTACCTACACAAACGAATTGAGAACCTCCTCCCTATTTTTAAAGTCAGTTAAAAAACCCCATCATTACCTGTTCTTCTGTACTTCTAAATTTTTACTGTGTACTTTCCTGGGTTTCAACCCAAAGTAAACTGTAGAACCCTATTACTAGGCCTACGTTGTCTATCTGTCCGATCTTCAATATATTGTGTCGTCTTTGCATCGGTTCATTTAATTTTTATATATTACTTTTATGTGAACTGCTGTAATAGGGTTCCTAATGAATTAGAAAAAAAAAATTAAGGGATTCTTTAATACCTATACTCGAAGAATAAAACTTAAAATTGTATGAAAGTTACAGATAATGAAACACACGGAGAAATCCCTGACAGCCTTGTGTGAAATAGCGACTGAAACCTGTATGGCTTGGTACTAGGCACTGCACAATCAATGAGGCGGCGTTATTTATACATCATCTTAATTAAAATAGGTTTATGTTTAACTTATCACCAGATATAGTATAATAGAACGTCAAAAAAAAACTTTTTACTGCCAAAAATAGTAAATGATCACCAAAAATCAAACCATTTACCTGTATATTTATACATTTTTTTTACACCTAGCTATTCTTTTAAAACAAATATAACCAAACTAATCATTGTTAACGTAGAAATAGTAAATGACCACCAACATTTTAACAACATTATAATTTTTAATGTCATCCAAATATTAAACATCACCTTTTCCTATTAAAGTAAATTACTCTAGATAAATCATTGTTTACTCGGGTAAATGAACTACTAAAGTTTGACCCTATGCTATTGTAAAATGTTAACTAACATCTGAGCTGTAAAGTCTTAATTAATTAACCACTACATTATTTCTCCAAAGCGTTTATTTAATCAATTACTCATAAGGTTCAAAAAATTAAACTCATATAATTTCAATAATCTTTTTATTACAATTTTGTAATTTATAAGAACTTTTTGAATTGACCAGGTTGAATTGCGCATTGCACACTCATAAATTTTCCTTTCGACAGCCATTTTTACGTTTTCATCGACTTTTGACGTGACAACGTCTTATAAATTGGTTTGCCGGGTGACACTTCAAGAAACTGCGTTACGATCCGCTCACGTTATGCGCTCACAATGAGAGCGAGTGAGAGGCACGCGGCATGGTTAGCCCGCCTAAGAGCGAGAGAGACAGACATAAAAAGTGAAAGGCACAAGTTGTCACGATTCCGGACGGTTGTCCGACACTAATTTTTCTTATACTCTGGGACTTTATTACCGTCTGCCTCCGATTCCGATGAAGCACTCAACAATGGAGCACAAGAACTTGGTCCCGCTAAGTTTTCGTTTGCTATTGACAAAAAGATACCAACGAGCAAGATAAACATACTTCACAAACAACAAATGCAGATGCTCCGGCGTGACTGAATTGGAGATCTGGGACCTTAGGGACCTTATTGGGAGCAGCCTGGACCTATTCGGACTCTGGAATAAAAGAGAAAAATACATTCAAGTAGTTGACCGGATATCCACACAAACTTTCATATATATAATATTAGTTGAATTAAATAGGTAATTTTTTAGTTACTATAAATTACCACAAACTATACTCGACTGGTCTATATTAAAAGTAAAGAGTACTAAACTTTTTTTATAATAATTAGTAAAATTAATTTATTTATTTACTAGTCGATATTTAGATAACCATAAAAACTTGTTTAATAAAACAAACTTTGCTTCCAACTTAAAGTAAAAATGCCTTTTTATCACACTTAGGTAAGGCTCGTTAACAGTGTACATGCTGGCAAAGTGGGTGCTAAGACCTTACTTACTCCCACGGTCTTTTTTTTTCTAAGAGCAAAGCCCGCGTTCATAGAACTCACGCCTATTTTATTAAGTAGGTATGTATACAACCTGTCGGTTCAAAATATAAATGACGCACACACTGCAAGCGAGCAATTACAAGTTTTAACTTAAGCCAAAACTTTTTAATTCGTAAATTCTCCAGACATCAAAATATCTGTCGGTGGCGTTGTTTTCTCCTTCTATTTGTGCCATTTCGAGTTTGTGTTTTGGTGAGTTTATTTATTTACTTTATACTTCCATTTATTAACTCTTAAATGGGATAAAAAACATTGTGTGTGAAATGGGGGGTACGGAAATTACAAACACGAGTCAATAAAACTTTCGGCCTTCAGCCTTAGGTTTCTAAATAGCATCTCGTTAGTAATTTTCTCCTTACCGCCCTTAATACACAATGTACTTATAAACTATTATGTTGATAATATCACAGTGTTTCGATTAAACAAATCAGAATTAGCTTCTAAAATGGCTTTCAATAAACTATTTTAACATTATATTACTAAAAAAATTTTTTATTACAACGCAATACTAATCTTATAATTTCAAAACACAAAAAAAACATAACAATTAGACTATAGAGTAATGCCTCTGTCGGTCCGATTTTCCGTGCGTAAGGCGCTCCTGATAGCAACGGTGCAAAACCCCATCCCAGGGTCTGACGGAGACACTGTATACCCTAAGAAATCGGCAATCGCGACAGAGTAGCAACAGCTCTCGTAAAAATCGAGTCGCCTACTCAAACTTCACCAAGTCGGAAAACGCCATCCAAGCCGTGGAAGAGTCGAAGGATGCGACCACGCCACCAGAGATTAGGGGCCATCCATTTAATACGTCACGCGCATAGGGGGTAGGGGAGGTCATGCAAAGTGTGACAAAGGTAAATTGTTTATACTAAAATTAGATAATAAGCGTGACAAGAGGGGGTCTAAAATTAAGGAAATTTACGTGACATACTAAATGGATGGCCCCGAAAATGTGGCATATTTATCTCCTTAACCAAGACAAGATCATTCACTTTCGGGGGTTCAGTCTTATCCGACCAACGCACTCTCTGCTGCAAGAGATGAATACGAGAGAAAACCTTTTCCAAAAGATATCTGCTGCAGCAGCTCAAATCGTGCCAAGCGGTTAAGTAGAGAATCTTATAAATGGATACTCGGGTAAAGCGGTCAAGGGCACACCCACCAATAAATGACCAGGAGTCAACACCTCTAAATCATTCGGATCCGGAGAAATCGGACAGAGGGGCCTCGAGTTAACCACCACCTATACAGAAGTCCGTAGAAAGCCGTGAGAACAGTCTCGCCGACAACGTGTCTTTGCTACCTATCCTGGATCCTGGATGAACAGCAAGGTTAAGTGGCTATCATTAGGCAAAAGTAGCGGATGCCGAGCACCATAAGGCAAGTTTGCACCTTCACGAATGAGTCCGCGATCGTCGAGAAATGGTTGAATCTGGCCAAAGTTCCTTTCATCTTGGAGCGACCAGCTTGAATATATTAGGGTGTTATTGACAAATCGGTAAATCCAGCCAATGACTCCGACCAATTTTCCAAGAGAGCAGAACTTAGTCAACAACGATTCTGAAAAAAGTGGAGGATCAATCTTTGCCGCCAGGATGCGTAAGCCTGGAAGAGGGTCCACCAACTCCAGACTAGAAGAAGGCCACCTTGACTCTAGTCCAATAAGCTATTCAGGTTCACATTAAAGTGGATATTCGACCAAAACAGAAGCCATACAGCCACGGGAAGCAATGTCAATTCTCATGCATTCAATTCTCCTGGCCGTGATTCCACAATGGCAATGGCAGCGCAAGACCCCAAAATCTTAGAAACTTTATTCGCCACAAAGGTGTCTAATAAATGGGCAGAAGATTTAAGCCGGGCAAGCACATTCTGGCTGTCAGTTCAACCGTAGACGTGGGAATTGGGTACAGATTGGTCCAAGGTCGAGACCACGTGTTTAATCAATTGGTTCAAAGGGTAGCACCAGACAATTCCATCTTTGGAATCGTAAGACGGGTGCGAAAAGGGGGGCGACCATAGTCTCGGCAATGACCAAATTGGGAAAGACCGAACCATTGAGCTGGACGCTACGAAGATAAATCATAGCCACATAGCTAGCCGCAGAAGCGTCACAGAAGCCTTAGAGAGTGTCACTGGATTGACCCGGCGGTGAAAAGCACCTAGGAAAGTGTGTGCGCTCCGTGCACAAACGATAAGGACTTCTTGAGAGCAAATCAAATACACAAAATATATGCAAATATGTGTAAACACACATACGTGTACAAGTCTATGCGCCACACCTACCCTCATCCAGAACCCCTCCCATCAGAAGCAGCCAACGGTGGATGACTATCCATGGTGGTAATGTGTCATTAATTATCAACTACATAAGTCATAGATGGATGTCCAGTATTGGACCCATACCTTTAATTTCAGACATTATTATCTTTTTTAAATTCTTCCACAGTATAGTATTCCTTGTTAATAAGAACCTTTTTAATGTAAGTTTCAAAAGTATGTACAGGTAGGTTAACAATATTCTCAGGAATTGTATTAAAAAAGTAAATGCTCTGAATTATGAAAGAGCCACGCACCTTGATTGATACAGAAATTCGGCACCAAGGAGTAGATCCACTGAAGTGCGAAAATGATAATCATCATCAGGATCAGCCAACGGAAGACCCGTTCTCAACTTAGCAATTTCCGGCGTGAGCATCATCATCATCCGTGGGGATGATTACCCAAGATGTCATCCATCACCATGGCTGAAGTAGTCCAACAAATAAGCGAATTATGGAGGGGAGAAATAACAACCTCTAAGACTTCAGAGCTTGATGCCACCAATGCCTCGAATAGAATCCGCCGCTGAAGACAACTATAACTTCAGCTTCCTTACCGAAGAGGTTGATACCAAGCAACCCTGAGAACCCGAATCTGGTAATGCTCGTACTACCACAAAGGAGGCACAGGTCGAGAAGGCTCGAACCTGCGCAGTGGAGAGCAAGACTGTCAGTGGTGCTAATTTGGTATCGAAGGAGGCAGCTTGACATACCACAGCTACTCATCGCTGTGATGGACTAGTGGACGGTGAACCTAATTGTGGTGGCGGGACATCCTACTGTGGTAACGGCTGCCAACTGGCAACATACGGTGGACACTTCATAAGCGCTAAAGAAGGGGGCGATAAGGGGCCTTTAGGGGTCTCGACCTATTAAACTGAGGCGGGTAGTATTACTCCAACCTCACGTACTCTGCAATAGGCGGCGAATACCTCCTGTAGCCGGTGTGCGCTCCGTGCACAAACGATAGAGACTTCTTGAGAGCAAAACTTACTTTTCGCGCACTAGGATGCCTCCACCCGAAGGCAACTTAGGAGGGGTCAAATGCTTGCATTCGAAGGCTACCTCCACCTGTGACAGACCGTGCACGAGGAGGAGAGAGAAGTGAAGAGGGAGAAGAGCGAGTTGAAAAGGGGTAGAACCATCGTCCCTAACCCGCGAAAGGGCCACTTTGTGCCGCTGTTTCCCCGGATGAGCTCAGGAGGTGCAAAACACCGTTACTTAATCTGCACAATAACCATTGGTTACGATCCCCAAAATCGGCGCATGCAGGTGCACCACAATCAGGCATCATATGCCCTGACTCCAAACACACTATACAGCAGTGCTTATAAATCAACCTTCGCTTACGGTCGTGGACCGATGACTTCAAAGATGCAGGGCACGAAGCCAAAAGGTGGTTCGGCCCACGACTGTAGAAGCAGGTTGGCTATGGTGATGTTTGCCTTGCCGCTGTACCCATAACCCTCGAAACTGGAGGGCGGGTGCAGGGGCTCTTTGGGGCAGTTAAGGTTTTGTGAAGCTCTGCGTAGAGGCGGTTGATGGAGAGCAGCGGGGAAAATTCTCCATATCGGTGAAGGTAGGGAGAATGGGAGCCGATTCATAGCCACAAACAAACTTAAAACGGCTCCTTAATTCGAGTGCGAGACGGTACAGAACCAAATGGAAGAGTAGAAAGGACCAATCCTTAGCTACTTAAAGCCCCAATTCCTTAAGTCCATTAACTGCCGCCTACATAAAATTAAGAATCTCTTGCCGCAGGTTTGGCACCTCAGAAATGTTTAAAACTGCTTGATGGCGCTGACATAAGTATGAGCAATTTGCCTTATACTGTCATAGCGTCTGTATAATAAGTCCCTGGCGGTTTTATGACCGGCACTGTCCTGAGACAAATGCCAAATCATGTCATAAGGCTTTCCAGCGGTTGATCCCAGCGAATAGGAGAAATTTTGTGAATCGGTAAGATCTGGCCGATTGTCAACACAGCTATTGTATATATTTTTAAAGGAACGCCACTCTGCTAGGTCACCATAAAATTAAGGCAGGTCTCAATTTTGCAAGAAAGAAGAATCCCCCAAAGTGCGATTACAGAGTTCTCTCATTCGTCCTTAGGGGCAGCGGTCTTAGCCTCAGCCCGAGGAATCTGTGCAACTCTGACCACAATTTGATCAGAAATGTCCTCAGCCTGGTCCAAATCTGTGGTAAGCTAAGTCACATTCTCTTTCTGCAACCCCACAATGGCTTGCTCGTAAGCATCTCAAATGGCGTTTATCTTAACATCGAGCTGCTAATCGATGAAATAGGGCATCGTTTTTTTCCAGCCTTGTAATCAAGGCTGCTACCGTTGCTAACCAACGCAAGCCTTTAGCCAAAACAGTTCTAAGTTTGGAAATTATATATGAATAAACAAAGAAATTAATTAACTATTTAGCTAACTTAATTATAACACAAATATTTATAAACAAAGTATGAACAGTGAAAACAAAACGCTATTAATTACGTTTGTGTTATGTTTTTGCGTATATATATCCAAAAAAATCGGTGCAAACCCCGTGTGCAATAGGTCCGGAAATACGATGGTGACTACGCTAGCTTAAGTCTTAAGCTAGCAGGACCGTGGTTTTACGGAAACTGGTGGAGCAAGAAAAACAATTCTGTGGCAAAAGGATAACAAAAAAATAGGGTGCAAATCTCATGTTGATAGGTGCAATAGGTCCGATGATACAATGATGGCTACGCTAGTTTTAGTCTAAAGCCAGCAGGACCATGGCATCTCGGAAAGTAGTGGAGCAAAAAAACAGTTCTTTACCAAAGTAATAGCAAAAAAATATCAAAAAATAGGGTGCAAACCCCGTCTTTGTAGGTGCAATAGGTCCGGTGATACGATGGTGGCTACGCTAGCTTTAGTCTCAAGCTAGCAGGACCATGGTATCTCGAAAATTAGTGGAGCAAAAAAGTCAAACAAATATGGCTTAAGTCGCATCGCGGCCTTATGATTTGGCTACGCCAGCTTTATAGACACAAGGATATTTAGACAAGCACATAATAATCATAATAGTTTATATAATGTCAGTTTTTATCTATACTTACTGTAATATTATAAATCTAAATACCTTCTGCTTTTAGGATTGTTTGTCTGTTTGTATGTCCAAACATGACGGCTTAGCGGCTTAACCTATTTAACTGCGGTAATTACATATAAAAAGTAGACTCCAAGGCGCTTCTGATGAGGTAAGTTTCCGAGTGTAAGTAATAAAAACTATTGCTCCAAAGTTATATACTATTTTACGGATAAAGTTGCGGGCAAAAGCTAGTTTTCAACCGACTTCAAAAAAGGAGGAGGTTCTCAATTTGACTGTATTTGTTTTTTGATTTTGATGATTCTTTATTTATTTGAAAGCTGGTGCTTCCTATGTGGTCCTATTTCAAATTGGTCCAGTTCCGAGAATATATGAGTCTTAAAATTTTAACATAGTGCCAAAAATCTGATCTAAATTACAGTTTGAAGTTTGTGTCTATGTAACTAACAGTTTATAACACACTTCACTCGCAAGGCACCAACTTTGAACTGTCATTCAGATCATATTTTTGGCAACATGTAATTATTTTTACCTTTTTAGTGCATCTTTTGGAAGCCGGTTGTTTTTTTGTTAAAGACTGTTTTACTCTATACATATGTAAAGTCTTATTATTTGTGGTAGTATTTAGGATTGATTAACGAAACGAAAGCTAGATGGACCATCACTACATAGGTGCACTTTGGAAACATTACACATTACTTTATTGCAATGTGTGTGGCAGCCTTAGTTTACCAATCTTAATATATATAAATCTCGTGTCACAATGTTTGTCCTCAATGACTCCTAAACTACTGAACCGATTTTGATCAAACTTCGTAAATAAATTTATCTCGATATGTCAAGTGCGAGCCGGACTCGGGCACTATAGGTAAAAACCAACTTTCGCCGGGTACAGAGGGACGGCAGCGGAACAACGTTCGCCGGGACAGCTAGTATTTAATAAAATAAAGAACTCTACGTAAATGCCTGTGGCTGAAACAACAGTGTTTAGTCAATGATTTTGTTAGTGAGTGACTGTAAACAACAACAGACAATATTCGGTATTTATAACAAACTAGCTGACCCCGCGAACGTTGTTTCGCTTTTTTAAATCAACTAGCGCATTAACCTATTGTAAAAGGGTTTTACCTACTAATTCAGAAACCTTCCCCGGCGTGTGCATAACAACCTACCAAAATTTCAATACAATCGGTTTACCCTTATGGCGCGAGTCCGACTCGCCCTTGACCGTTTTTTCTTTTATAAAAACTTTGCCTTAACAATAAGGAACACAACAGAAGAATTATCCAAATCGGTCCAGCCGTTCCAAAGTTTTAGCGAGACCAACGAACAGCAATTCATTTTTATATATATAGATAGATAATTAATGCAAGTTGCATAAAACAACAATAGGCTTTTACAAAAATACATTGTTTCTGAAAATAATAAAAGTTTTTTACTAACCATATTCTTTATCAATGCACTTATAGTAGAGCCTATTATCATCTTTATATTATGTCTATACAAGTGGGCACTTGAGGCCAGAATTACTATGGACGGTGGGCATCCCCCTTTGATGTTTTAGGCGAAATATATATTTTATTTTAAATATATTATATCGGTTAAATTATTTCAGAGAATTAGCATGATATGAGTAGGAGATAGGAGAGCCAACAAAGGTCTGTGCTCATACGAGGCTTCGATATTAGGTACCTCGTACTAATCTAAAATAAGGGGCAGAGAATAAAATTTACTAATCAAGTAAGTCAAATCACTTATAATATTCAGATACCATGATTTACATTTTACAACTAAATGTTTTTTTTCTTCTTTTGCTACAATATAGATGTATTGTTTATAATTGAAGCGACATATTTAAACTTTTTTGTTACATTTTGCTTGCCGTTTATCGAATACAATCTGTCAGTTATAGCGTGACGTTTTTTTCTAGTTTTTTTTGTAAATATCTATTTATTTTCTTGTATAGGAAACCATGCTTGACACGCTTCTGTAGCTATTTCACAAAGAGCCGTGAATGTTTTGGCTCTAGGGTCGTAATCTGAAAAAAGAAACGAAATTTATTAATAGGATGAAGACAAATTATATTCAAATATAAATATAGCAGGTATTTTAGATATATCTAAATGTAAAATCTTCTACAGGTATCTAAATCAAATTGAATAAGTGACCAGCAGTTGACTGTTACTTTGCATGGATTTTGCTAAAATCATTTTCTAATACTCCTTAAGAGAACAATAAGGGGTTTTAATTTATATGAAAAACAGTCGTTTTCGTCTATATATTCAAAATTAGTTTTTAAGTTTTTCGGTTGGAAATTAGAAAGGATGGAAGAAATTAATATTAAAGTTCTATCGCAGACAACGATCAACACATATCCTTTGGATCTGTTCTCATGTGACAGCAAGCGTTATAAGCAGCGTTAGCGATAACGTCTGCGATTCGCACTGAGCCAGAACGGCGAACTATATATGGCCTACTTCTCTTTTATCTGCGGAGAGGCCCGTGGCTCTGTAGTGGGGACAAACTAGGGTTGAGCCAGCTACGTTTAGAAACATATTAAATTGAATTGATAGGTACTCACCAGAAGCTCCTCTCTTCCCGAACATGATACCATTCATGGGTGCATTTTTGTAGTTCGCTTCACTAAGGTCTGCCAATGACAGCAACACTGCTACTACGCAGACGACTCCAATCGTAAATCTCAGCATATCACTCGTCATCTGTGTAAAAGTGGTGTGATCAAGTTAAAATTAATATTAAATACTCTGTCTACAGTCAGTCACTCGAAGCTGTGTTGAATTCCAGCTTCTAAATCAACGAAAACACTTGCTAATAAATTAAATAGATACTATATCTAAGAAGAAACTTGTTGTACAAGAAAAATAGCAAAAATTGACAATAAATAAGTGTCAAAAAAAATCCCATAGATTTGATTTATTTGTGAATCCCTAAATATGCGACAAAAATAGCCGTATTTACGCTATATTTTTTTATTGCGTTGATTTTTAAGCTTGATTTTTACAACTTTAAGTTACCGTAAACCTTAGTGTTTGATATTAATTTTAACTTGATACCTTCACGCGTTCCTGAAAAAAGAGTCTTGACAGACAGACAGACAGTCCGGCAGACAGACGAACGGACAACAAAGTGATCCTATAAGGGTTCCTTTTTTTTCCTTTTTCAGGTACCCTAAAAAAAGACAAGCTTCCAACGCCTTCTCTTCGACTCCCAAATAAATAAAAATCTAGAGGGACTTCCCGTAAAACTAGACAAAATAGACAACAAGCAAGGTCTCTCAGCACATGTTAGGGTAATAACTATAAATCTATAATTTGTCACGTAATTTTTATTTTTTTACACTATTTAAACTTAAATTTATAGTGTACCATGAGTGTGACATTTATATTTATCTATATACGGGAGAACTTTTTTTAGAAGTTATGTTTGTCTTTCCTATTAACTATTAAAGTTTTCGAGTGATTTCCGTGATGGACGAACTATTTACATACAAGTCTCGACTAAACACTCGGTACGCGAATCAAACTCGCAGTTCCCGGTTTTTTTGTGTTGATTTTAAATTTTCATATTGAATTTAATAAGACGTCGAATGACACGTGGATTGTGAATCAACTTAAAAGCCAATAACTCACAATAAACCTAAAAGAAAAAATATTAATTAAAACGCATTTTTGAAGACCTAGATAGGTATCTAAGGACTCATCAGGTACCTGCGTACCTATGCAAAATTTGCTAAGATTGCATTATAGATTACAAACACATCTGAATACTAGAAGTGCTATAACGCTGCATCCATAAACTTAGTTTTATAATTAGTCCTATGGACTACGCAATAGCCTCTAAAAGTGGAACACTCTCTAAAAAGAGACAAAGAAAATCTGCGGTCTTTAACTACAAATAAATTAATAATTTTTCTGAAAAAAAATTCTAAACTAAATTTAGAAAGAGACAACTAACTACTCGACGCACGTTCGCTTCGTCTCTGTCACACTTATGTGATCGTTTTTACTCCATAGCCATTTGATTAGTAAACACGCTGTCCAGTCTGTATGTCTATGTTTACATCACTGAAAAATCAACTAACACTAATTAATTTCTAAACTCAAATAAAAAAATCTAAAAAAAGTTAAATAAGTACCTTTGGTTTGCTCCTTGTAGTTACTTCTAGAGCCGAAAACTCTCAACTGATGCCAACGCACAAGTTTCTCGCCATTTTATAGCAACAAAGAAGATGACAGCTTGTTAGTTAATCCGGTCCATAGCCGTCCTCAATTATTGGATTATGGGATATTGACCACATATTGACAAGGAGAGGGCCGAAACTCTGGGGATTAAAGCTTCATATGACTGGATCATGATTGCCTGCTTAAATTGCTATTAGTTGGGTAAAGCGTAGAGCGGAATAATGAAGACCCAACATTATTTCCTTTATCTACATAAGTACTAGCTATTTCCCGTGGTTTCACCTGTAGATAAATCTTTTGCCTTGGAAACTCACAGTATATATACTATTTTTTTCCACCCTACAAATCTATCCGTTTCTTGCGTGAAAAGAGAAAAATATATAATTTGATTCTTTTTTAATAATCTTTATTTTTGACCATAAATAATATTTGGGTCAGGGCCTGTTAACGTTACTAGAGATATTATAAATAACATTAATCAACATTGTTCATGTAAATTTAAAAATAATACTTTGTTAACGGTATACATTTTAACGTTATTTGGTTCAGCAACATTTTCTTAACTAGTATAGTATCTGTGATCTTAACGGTAACTGGGTAAAGTTAATTTTACCTGTCAATTTAAAAGTTTGGATCAAAAAGATATGTGTACTTTTACTAACATGACCTCGAATCAGCCGTTACATTAACACGCATCAATGTAATAGAAAACATGTAGGTACCTGCTCACTGTTATCCATTTTTGCGACACTGCATAGCAGTAGTGGTCTAGAGACCTCCGACTTCGACAAACGGCGAAGACGACACTAGATACGAGTGATATAGTGGCAGGTGCACAACGGCAATTTCGTCGCCGTCTTCTACCTGGAGGGGCCCAAACTTGGTATGTTTTGAAAATACTTTTTGGATTTTAAGAAAAAAAAGTAGCCCAAAGGTAATAGTGTGGTAAGTAAGTACCTGTGTGCTAAACGGCTAAACTCTACATCGATTTGCGGTTTTTTTTTGCGTACACCTAGGACTAATAGACAGCTGGTTATAGCTGCTAAATAACGTAAATATTAATAATAACACTAGTTTACAAAATTTAACTTTTTGTCTGTTGCCGCGAATTTTGTGGTTGATAAATGTTCTCTTATGACTTGTTTTCGTCAAATCTACCCTCAAAATTTTTTGAGCAGCTCGAGTTACTTTGTTTTTGATTTTTGTCATTTAATCGTATATATTAAGCGATAACAGGCATATTTTACTGTGTTAAGATTAGTATCCAAAGTTTTTGCGTCATGAGTAGTTTAAGGAGACGTTGTTTAAACAATCCAGATCATTTTTGTTATATATGCGGGGAATATGTGTTTAACGATTGTAGAAAAGTTATATCAGAGTTGGTGAAAAATACCTATTTTGAGTATTTTGGAATGCTCTTGGATAAAAATGAGAAGTCTTGGGCTCCCAATTGTGTTTGTAAATCGTGTGTGGAATATTTAAGATTGTGGAAAAATGGTAAAAGAAGTGCCTTTAAATTTGGAACACCGACTATTTGGCGAGAACCACGAAATCATCTCGAAGACTGTTATTTTTGTAGCGTAAACGTAAACGGTTTAAATACTAAAAATCGAGCTAAATGGCAGTACCCAAGTACTAGTTGTGTTCAGCGTCCAGTGCAGCGTTCAACTGACTCTTCAGTGCCTAAAAATATATCTGAACCCATGGAACAAGACATCGAAGGGCCAAGCTCATCACAAAATGATGCTGATTTTGAAGGTATGTCAAATGAGCCAAAATGCTTTTCCCAAAATGAGTTAGATGATCTTGTAAGAGATTTAAATCTTTCTAAACAAGCTTCAGAATTGTTAGCATCAAGACTGAAAGAAAAAAATTTGCTTTCCTCAGATACTAAAATAAGTTTTTATCGTGAAAGAGATAAAGAATTACGGCGTTATTTTTCCGAAAAAAACGGTATTACCTTTTGTTCAGATATCAAAAACTTGTTGATAAAAATGGGCTTGAAACAATATGAGCCAAACGACTGGCGTTTATTCATTGACAGCTCAAAACGTAGCCTAAAATGTATTCTATTACATAATGGAAATAAATACGCTGGGGTACCTATTGCCCACAGTACACAGTTAAAGGAAGAATATTGTAACATTTCGCTAGTCTTGAACAAAATAAAATACAATGACCATAAGTAGCAAATTTGTGTCGATTTAAAAATGGTGAACATTCTTCTCGGTCAACAAAGTAGTTACACTAAGTTTCCCTGTTTCATATGTCTTTGGGACAGTAGAGCTAAACAAGAGCATTGGATAAGAAGAAACTGGCCCTTGAGAGAAAGTATGAAGCCTGGAAAGCAAAATATAGTCCAGAATTCATTAGTAGCTCGTGACAAAATTATCCTTCCACCATTACATATAAAACTGGGCATCATGAAACAGTTTGTTAAATCACAAGATAAAGACGGGAACTGCTTTTCTTACATTTGCCAAAAATTTCCTCAGCTCACTATGGAAAAAATAAAAGCCGGTATTTTTGACGGCCCCCAAATTAGACAACTTACGAAAGATACTCAATTTAGAAATTCTATGACTGAGTTACAACTAAAGGCTTGGACAGCTTTCGTCTCTGTGCTGCAGAATTTTCTCGGAAATAAAAAATCTGAAAATTATATTGAACTTGTAGAAGACCTTCTGCTACAGTTAAAAAATATGGGGTGCAATATGAGCATAAAACTCCATTTCCTCCATAGTCACCAGGACAGGTTTCCGGAAAATTTAGGAGATATGAGCGAAGAGCAGGGAGAGCGTATGCATCAGGACTTACGTGTCATGGAAGAGCGCTATCAGGGTTTCTGGGATACAAATATGATGTCTGACTATTGTTGGTCGCTAATACGTCATTTTCCAAAGTCTCTACATCAGAGAAGAGCTTTAAAACGAAGTTTTTTAGAACTCAATGATTAATTATTTTTTTTAATAAAGTTTTTCTTAGTAAATACATGTTTTTTTCTGTTTTATACCTACATAGCTGAAACTCAGAAACTAGAGCTGATAAAAATCTTTTACTTATATTTTTGAAAATAGCATATCATATGTAGTCAATAGCTAAAATTTCTTTGGCAACAGATGTACTGTAAACTAGTGTAATCTGTTTTAATGTTACCTCAACTTACAGGCAATGATAACGTTATTTTTTGCTAACGTTTATCTATCGAGCAGCAGGTTACGTTAGTAAATTTTTAACGTTAATTCATGCCCTTTGTCATTCGGATGGCTAAGACCAAGTATCCAATTTCCATCTATTGGATACTTGGTGTTAGTTTGAATGGTAACCATTGCAGTGTTGCCAGCCCCGTTTTAAACTTTTAACCGCATCGGATTCAAATATAACCCACTTTTCGGTGGGACATATCCGCCAGTTATGTCTAAATTACACGCAACATTATTTATAGCGAAAAAAATAACGAAAATAATTATTAAGGTAAAAACCCACATACAGACATCGGGTCTGGCAGAACTAAGTAAAAGCTTGTAAAAAATGGCCAAGTCCTTGTTTTACGCACAATAAGTAAGGATTCCGAATCATTAGAGTTATTTCGGATACCTCCAAAACTTTTATCTATGCATATGAAATGCTTTGTCCTAAATGACTGACGGATCAACGCACAGCTTAAACCGCTGATCGTAAAGACCTGAAACTTGGAGGGTGTGTTCTTTTTATGACGTAGGCATCCGATAAGAAAGGATTTTCCGAAATTCTAACTCTAAGGGGGTGAAAAAGGGGGTAAAGTTTGTATGGGACAACGTGATTCATTTGGTCCAATCTCCTTCAAATTTTGCATAAACCTTTTTTTACTGAATTGATGGAAGATATGTTTCGTATTTTATTGAAATTTATTTCCTAACAGGGTTAAAAAGGGGGAGAAAGTTATTTTGGCGGTGATATATAGCGTATCTTTTAGGTCCCTTTATATTTTTTATTGCCATAAATGACTTGTTGTTGAGAAGCTGTGCAAGATTATACTATTTGCAGATGACACTTCTCTTTCATCTAAAGTTGACAAAAAAAATAAGTAATTTTGACGACGTAAGTAGTGCACTTTCTCACGTTCTTCAGTGGTTTACGAAAAATAACTTACTTCTTTATGAGAAAACGACTAAGTATTTACAATTTATGATGCCAAATGTCAGAAACATAAGTATAAAATTATCCTGAAACGGATAAGATAAAGAATTATTAGACTCAACAGTGTTTCTAGGTATAACATTAGACAATAGGCTACAGTAGAACCCTCACATCTCAGTTCTTGCAGGAAAACTTAGTTCAGCTACTTATGCAGTTGGTATATTAGGTAGCTTACAGATGTTGACACTGCTCGCTTGGTCTACTTTGGCTGTTTTCATTCCGTCATGTCTTATGGCATTTTGCTTTAAGGAAAGGCAGCTGATATTGATACAGTCTTTATTTGGCAAAAGAGAGCAGAGCGCTCTTTCGATTTACGATTAAATCAAATTAGGAATTTCTCTTAGGGAACTATTTAGGAGATTGATATTTTAACTGTTCCTTGCCAATATATCTTCGCTTGTACAATGTATATACGCAAAAATTGATACTTATTTTCTAAAAATAGTGACCTACTCAGTATTAAAACAAGGAATAAGGATAAATTGGCAGTTCCAAAATGTCGTCATCATAAGGTACATGGCTATTTTGCAATACAAAGTGCTAGATATATATTTCTACAATAAAATTCAAGTAAATAAACAAGTTAATTTACCTCCAAATAAATTAAAAATATATGTCGAAGATAGTTTAATGTAAAAAAGCTATTAAAAAGTTGATGAATACATAAATGATAAAAATGCTTGAAAGAATTAGAACTTAATTGATTTGTATTGGGGCATTTGTTATATTTTGAAAATCAAAACATTGAATGTTATGTTATACCCTAGTGTAAGGATATATTTTATTTTAATATGAAGTTGAAAAAATATAAAAGACTAGCTTTTTCCCGCGGTTTCACCCGCCCTAATTTCGGTTATCGGTGTTCCTACACGTTGAAATTCTTTTCAACGGCAACTGCTCAATTACAGAAAAGAAACCAACTCACACCTGACGTTTTCAAGAAGCCTATGTCCTTCCCCGGGACTCAAACTATTTTCATGCCAAAGCCCGTGGTTCCACCCGCTCTATATTCGGTTATCAATGTAGAATTTCAACGGCAACTCCTCAATTAAGAAAAAACCGTCTCACACTTGACGTTTTCAAGCAGCCTATGTCCTTTCTCAAACTATCTCTATGCCAAATTTCATCTTCGTCGGTACAGCGATTTCAGCGTTAAGAGGTAACAGACAGAAAGACTGGCGGAAAGAGTTACTTTCGCATTTATAATATTAGTATGGATTAACTGCTGAGTTTCTAGTCGGTTCTTCTCGTTAGTCAATATTTCCGAACCGCTGGAATTTTTTGGTAATATTTTAAAATTAATAATTAAACTGACGATTCAAAAGTGCTTTTTAAAATTCTAAATAAAATTTAAAAGTTTGAATTTGGGGCCGTCCATCAATCACGTGAGGCTCGAAAGGGGGGGGAGAGGGTTCGGCAAAAATCACGAAATATCACAAGGGGGGAGGGGGGGTGTAGTAAGGTATCACGTGTATTTATTTAACAAATTATTTTTTTGTTTATACATTATAAAAATGTTATTAAATTAATTTCTTGGGTTTTTAATAGTTTTAGCTAGTCGTTGGCGCACAGGAATATTATAATCCATTCCATTAAAACATCACGTGATTTAATCCCATATTGCAGTCGTCCAGTGGCCTATGTATTCCAAAGCCTCAAGAGCATAGTTAGTTGGACTTATGTTTTCCGCACTTAGCCTCATGATAGGGCCATTGTACGTAGGCAACAGGTTTATTTCATTGGTTACTCAAGAGCATGATGGCAAGACGTTTGCTACATTTGCACAAGGAACATGTAAATTCATGTCAAAAGCAAACGATAGGTACCCAATTAGCTCTCTTCGCGGACGATATCGCTATTAACACCGCCGGTAGGCAAGTGAGTCGAATCACTAAGAGACTCCAATCCGCAATCACAGCGCTACATAGGCGTAGCCAGGAACACCCAGGTGCGGCAGCCGCCCCACCCTAGAATAGCCAAAAAGCGTATAACCTCGAGAATTATTGTACAGGCAAGTACAGTACATTTTTGCCATATGAAAATAATATTTTCTACCAGATTTGCCTCACCCAAGCCTGGTCTGCCCCATCTTAGCTAAATAGCTGGCTACACCCATGCCGCGCTAGGCGAATAGTTTCGGAAATGGAGAATTGAAGTGAATCCCGACAAAAGCTCTGCCGTTCTCTTTACCAATGGCCTCCTTCCGAGACCATCTTCCCTCTCACTCTGCGGCCGTGCCATTCCTTGGCAAAACAAGGCCAAATATCTCGGTGTGACCCTGGATAGGCGTTTGAACTTCCGCGATCACACCAAAATAATTAGAAACCGAGCCGCTTTTGTCCTCGGTCGTCTATATCCCATGATAGGCAAGTACAGTAAGATGTCGCTTAGGAATAAACTGACTCTTTACGTCGCTTGCATTCGCCCAATACTGGCATATGCTATCCATATGTCATTAACTTCAGACCCTCCAAAACCGCTTTCTCAGAACGGCCTCCGGAGCCTCCTGGTACGTCCGGAATGCGGACCTACATAGGGACTTTGAGCTGCCCTCGATTCCCCAATATTTTAAAAACCTGACAGTCCGCTTTTCCGAGCGTACAAAAAATCACCCGAACCGATTAATTGTGCAATCCACAACCTATCATCCCCCCGACACTGTCGAAAAACAATTGTTAGGCGGCCTCGGCACGTACTAACGGCCCTAGACGACGATCTGCTGCTCCCCGGATTGCGAGACTAGTCTCAACGACCTCTCCAAATAGGGCTTCCCCTCGAACACGACGCCGACGTCCCCAAGTTAGTCGGCGACCGCACGGATACACGAGGTATCAAAGAGTGCCGGGGCGCTTCTCGCCCCCACTTACTCGCAATCGCAACCGCGTAACTGGGAACTCCCCTCCTGGCGCTGATTCGCCTTCAGGTTCGAGGCTCACGTTGGTCGAAGGGACGACCAAGGACGACAACCCAAGCCAAGGCGCGAGGTCCGCGGGGAGTCCTTGAGCGTTGGGCGCTATATGGGCTAAAACTCGTTCAGAGAGGAAAAAAAAGTCTAGAGATGCACAATACTTCACACATCCTCACGCGACGCTCGATCGGTAGATCGAAACAGATTTTCTGCGTAGTGTGCGAAAATGATGACGCCGAGTGGCTTGATGAAACTGACGTTTATCTTCAACAAAGCACAGTGCCAACAACTGACTTGCAAGATTCTTATCCAGTTGTTAGAGTTAAAGAAAGTCTTTCTTATCCGTGGTCCGAAGACAATGTTCATTAAATATGTTCATGTACTAGTAAAATGTATATTTTCGCATGATTACACCATTCCTTTCATATTATTTTTATGCCAGTCAAAAACACCCTAGTAACCTTTCTGTCTAGACCTTTTTATCATGGTCCTGAATTTTCTAGAATAAAATTAGATTATACTTTATACTTGTATTTAAAGATAATATTCTTAAAAATTAGGATTATTTATAGGTACTAAAAAATACACATGATTTTGGGTGGGGGTGAGGGGGTTAGTCTTAAACCTCACCACGTATCACCAAGGGGGGGGTCCAAAATGCTAAAAAAAACCTCACGTGATTAATAAACGGCCCCTTTGAGTTTTAAGCCGAAAAAAATTAGGATCTCGGATATCACTTAGGGGGAGGTTTAAGGAAGTAAATATTTTAACTTTAGCGTCGCAGTAAGTATATAAAAATCTTTTTTATGTTCATAAAAATATTAATAGTTTCAGCAAGAAAAGTGACGGTGCATGGAGAGTTTATACGGAGAGAGAGAAAATTAGATAGAGTCAGAAGCCGCAACTCAACTGCACATGCTGATACTAAACTAATAACAAATCCATATAACAGCAATATTTCCATGAAATATAATAATCTTAAACAAACTTACACTCTTGTCTGTGGTTCAGCGGGTTCAACGAACTAAGAAGAAATAGGTAATTTCGAGAGCTATAAAACATCGGGAAACAAGACTCCAGTGTCAGTGTAGGTTTTGTTGTTATACGGGAAACACCACCATTTCTACGTAAGTAATCAAAAATGTTTTTCATCAGCTCGAAATAGATTGAATTTTCTTAGTAGGTAAGTTATAGTCTTAGATCAAAGGAAAGCGTGGCGTGGATGGAAAGTTATTTAAAATTCTTTTAGATTTTTAGATTTCAATATTTTTTTAGAGTATCACGAAAAGTTGGCCTATTCAGGGTTCCGCATTCTAAGGGTGCCAACGGGAGATTATTACTAGGCCTACGCTCGCGCTTCCTGACTAAAAGACATTTTAAGGGCTATTACTTTTAAATCGTTAGGTTGACATTTTTAACAGATAATGTACTCGTATGTCATATTACAGTAGATTTCACGACAGATAATAAATAAATAAAAAGTAAAAAAATAAGAGATTGATTAATAAAACAAAATATGTTTTTTTTTGCTCTATTGTAAAAAAAACTTTCAGTGATTGAAGTGTAAATCCAAAAGTAAAACAGCAAATAATTACGAATAGGATTATGGTATTAGTTTTGTTTTTAGGGTTCCGTACCCAAACGGTTCATATGTCCGTCGTCTGCGTCACACAGGTTTTACAGCCAAACGTTTGGAGGCTTCAAATTTTCACAGTATAACATCTCGTTTACCAAAAGCCGACGCAGATTGTCAAAAAATGTTTTTAAATGTAAAAAAAGACTTGCAGTCTGACCTTCCTCATTGAATAGGGTATCGTTGTTTGTTGAGTAGTTAAATAAATATTATATCTGTTTTTTCAAGATTATGTTCCGAAGATTTTTTTAATTTCTCTTTTACCTATATGAACTTGAATTTTGGTGAAATTTATTATACGTATATCTTACACATACCAATATATTGTAAAATCAGATTTTTTCTTTGAAAATCCCTCATTTTAAGGGTTCCGTAACCAAAGGGTGTGAAACGGGACCCATTTACTAAGACTTCGCTGTTCGTCTGTCTGACACCAGACTGTATCTCATGAACCGTGATAGTTTGACAAATGAAATTTTAACAGCCGATGTATTTTTTTTGCTGCTATAACAACAAATACTAAAATACGGAATTACAAAAAATATTCAAATGGGCTCGCATACATCAAACGTAATTTTTTTACTCGTTTTTGCTCGATATTGATAACGGCAACAGGTAGACGCTTGAAATATTCACAGAATATTTAGTTATATATTCCAACCAACTTGATTTTGCGGTGAAATGCTCATCTCACGGCACTCATCTACTGCTTATGAATAATTTTGCCATTTTTGCTTATAGTACAGTACCAAAAAATATATAATAGGATTGTGTCCATTTTGTTGCGTAGTACTGTGAGGTCAAACGGAACTCGTAGTGTGCGATTCTATCTCCGACTTCACTGATCTTTTATATTGTAATAGTACATTATGATACGAGTAAGCTAAGTTAGTCATTACATTACACACGAGGCAGGATATCAGCCCGAGCCGCAGTGCGAAGGTGAAATGGAGCCTAGTGTGTAATGAATTATGACCATAGTTCACGAGTGCCATACAACATTTTTCAACGCACTTGCACGGAAAAATATATATAACATACCAACACAACTGATTATGTTTACCTAGACAAAAATTTGTATAATGGAATTATATAAAATCCCTCCCGTGATTAAGATATTGATAAAATCGATTACCTACTAATATTTTTTATATATTTCAGATCACAAAAAATGCGTACCTTCTCTTTAATCTTCATCGTTGCTATGTTCATCTGTCTGATGCAGATAACTACAGCTAATTACAAGAAACCTCTACTAAATGGCTCCATTTTCGGAAAAAGGGGAAATTCATGTATGACTGAATTGATTAAGACATATACAGCCAAATTGAGAACCTTCTCCTATTTTTTGCAATCAGTTAAAGAGCGCTACCATTACATGTTCTTTATCTGCTCTTATAAATTTTTAATTGATTACTTTTTAGGGTTTCGTACCCAAAGGTTGCCAACAATAGAACTCTATTAAGCCTATCGCTGTCTGTCCGTCCAACCTTTAAATATTTTAGACTAAATTTTTTTACATGATATGTCAAGATATGGCGGATTTCGTAACAAATAATAGAATAAATAAAAATTAAAGTGGGACCTCCATGCGGAAAACATGTTTTAGTTGTTTCAACCGAAGAAAAACAAAAGGAGGAGGTTTTCAATTCGACACGTAACTTATTACACAGAGGTCCAATTTTGATAATTCTTTTCTTTATTGGATAGTGTATACCTTAACATTGATCTTATTTAATTTTCCTAAATTTGTCCTAAAAAATGCATCCCAAAGGGTATTAAAAATAGAGAGTATGGTTGATGTTGCACTTAAAAAATAAAAAAAAAAATTTAGAAAACAAAACCGAAGACGGCGACGAAAATTTTGTATGAGAATTTCGATATCTTTGTTGGCAGCACCAAAAACGGTTAGAAAAGTAAAAAGATTTATTTTATTTTCCTTTAACAGTTTTATTTTGTAAAAATCGAATAGTTTTCATTACTTTACATCATCGTCAAACAGTAATACATACAAGCTTCAAACTCCAGATGATATCTTTGTGTACACTCTAGTAAAATAACGAATAACTTAAACCAGTCATGTGCGAGTTTGCCTCGTGAATTCAGTACAGCACCCTCAGTGCACGAATCCGATTCATATTTAACCATAATTTTTTTCAAAAAAAGTATATCAGTAGAATTCAAAAACTTGTAAATAATGACTCTAGTTAAGTTAGGTACATTACTTTGATTGTAAAATGCAGCGAATAGCAATTGTAAATGACTTTTGGATTACACATTTGTGCTGTTTGCGGTAGAGACGACAGATGAAATGCATGGGCTGAGCCATGGGTTTCATCTGCTCATAATTTTTTAATCAATTTTACCGCGCTTCAAAGCTGCTTCTGGCTACAAGAGGACTGGTTCATTTCTCGCTCCGAGAATAAATATTTCAATCTACCACGCGGGCACACACTTTTTTTTAATTAGCTTTATATTTAAATAGTAGGTATATTAATGTTATTAATTAATTGTTGTAACTCACTACAAAACATCTTTACTAATTAATATTAGTTTTATAAAGAAGAAAGATTTGATTGTTTATTTGTTTGTATTGAATAGGCTCCGAAACTACTGGACCGATTTGAAAAATTATTTTACCATTAGAAGCCGACATTATCCCTGATGCACATAGGCTACTTTTTACCGCGGTAAAATACTTATAGTTGTGCTGTCTTTACATCGATTCTGAATATTATATGACTTGTGCGAAGCGCCATAATAGGTTATGTAGTGAATTCGCAATTTTTTTTTAGAGTTTGTCTTAGTACTTATACTTGTATTAAGCGGGAGAATAAAAATAAAATTGTATCAAAGTTTCAGATTATGACAACACGGAGAAATCCCTGACAGCCTTGTGTGAAATAGCGACTGAAACCTGTATGGCTTGGTACCAGGCACTGCACAATCAATGAGGCGGCGTTATTTATACAACACATCATCTTAATTAAAATACTATGGTATTATTTTAATATGAGCCTGTAAAATATTGTCTATCTGCAAAATATCTTATATAAAGTTGTAATAACTAAATTTAATCTGGTTTTAATTTATGCCCTTACTAGGTTTTTCGAACAGCTTCGCCTAATTCGTATTTGGTCATTGCCATGAGATTGCTACCGGTTAATAAATTTGGATCAAAAGTATGTTGTGCAGTTATCCTTCTCTCCAGCTATCTTTGTGCAATAATAATATATCAAATTACCCGTAGCACTGACTGATGCAACGTGATATAAAAGTGATTTTTCGAAGAATCTGTTTCCGTGGAAATTCTCAATGATGGGCGCTTGTCATAAAAAAATTCCATTACTGAAATTGTTCAAAACAAATTAATAATTGTCAACACAAGATGACATTAAAAATATCATCTGTTCATAAAATTTGCCCATCCCTATCCTTGAGCTTTTATGTATCAAAACTTTGGTCACCCTGTTTCTCCGTTGCCTTGTGAAGGAATAAGGCCTCGCAGTATCAACCGCAGAAAAACCTATTGCCGTGGGAACTCTCAAACGGGATAAAATGTAAGGATACACACTGGTCCACTCAATGGTTGTAACCTAG
The DNA here is from genome assembly GCA_946406115.1 of Apoda limacodes. Lineage (NCBI taxonomy): Eukaryota > Metazoa > Arthropoda > Insecta > Lepidoptera > Limacodidae > Apoda > Apoda limacodes. Next base: position 51,093,579 of record OX291540.1, read on the forward strand.
GTTAGGTTACAATGAAAGCGTGTTTACAAGTACCGGATGCCGGCCCGCCGAATAAATATTATATTAATATATAATGTACAGAACATATAATGACGGTCTGTGTTAAACGGACGGTTGTATGGTAGTGTCCTGGGTCTTACTACGCTATGACACTACCTAAAGCTTTAAGTAGTAGGTATACCTACAGAATAGAATCCGGATTCATCGCACGCACCACCCACGCCAGGCGCCGGGCTTTCTTGATTCGCGTGCAGTCGCAATTTAGCGCTTGCAAAAAGACGTAGACAGACAGACGTAAACTAATACTTTAGAAATCGTGTCCCACCAACACATGAACTAAAATAAGGGTCTATGTCTATTCCGCTATTTTTTGCAACTCTGCAACGATCACTTGCAAGATGTGCTTAATTAAGCGCACAGATGCTCGCGCACTGAGCCAAAACCGCCGGCGTGCCAGGTTGTAACTGGGTTGTGTGTGACAATATACAATATACAGAGCTAATACGTAAGCTACGCGCCTGTTTTTGACCGCTCAGTACATAGTGTATTATATTCTCTTTGGCTCAGTACGTACTGATCGGCGACGCTGGCCGGTTGCTTGTTGACCGGGCGTTCTTGCTGATTCGGGTTGGTAGGTATGTGACGGGTGGTACGTTTTGTATTGCATTCTGGCCTCACGATTTCAATTCTTTTCTATTCTGTTCTACTAGAACAGAACAGAATCGGTAGATCTGTGGCCAGCCTTAGTATCGCCATCTTCCAGTTCCATAATGATGGTGATGATGTTGACCATCATCCTATTATAGCGTTATGTCCCAAAATGATGAAAGGGCCCCCTTACTTATGTAGGTTCGTATGTAATAGCTGTGATTCTGAGTTACTACAAATTGTCACATTGTATAACTTGATTGCCTGCAGGGTCATCAGGTTAAAATAGAAGTGGTGTGTCATATGAATAGGTTTTGTTTGCATGAATAATGATTGTGTCCTTACTTAATTCAAGCTCTCACCTTCGAAAGATTTCATTCATCCCTTCCCGCTCCCTTTGTCAGTAAAGCATTGAACCCCATCGCTATGTTGCTTAGGTTAGGTACACCCCCCGAATGTCAACTCGTACATGACCGTCTTTTATTGTGGCTTTATTTTAAGTTTGTTCTCTTTCGATTTCAGTATTCCATATTGTAGTATGTAACTTTTAATGTTTACTTGCAGTTTTAAGTGATTGGGGGTTGACGATAGATTAAAACTTAAACCGATTTATAAAGTGTTAACGGCTAATACACTAATGGACTCATCAACAAAAGGATTTAACTATTAATAACAAGAGTATAGGTTAGTAAAGATCAGAGCATGTTGAGCCATGCTCCGTTTAGGGTTCCGTAGAAAATACCTACAACACAAATCAGCTATTTTTTGCTAAGTAACTATTTGATAACTATCAGTTACCATACTAAAATTTGTGAAACCTTGCTTTGTGTTTAATTTCATGATATTTCGACAACGGGAAGTACCATAGAGGTTGTAATTTATTTGTGTCACAATATGCGATAAAAATGACCGTATTTTGGGTATATTTTTTTTGCATTGACTTGGAAGCTTGATTTTGTTTACAACTTTAAGTGACCGTAGACTTTAGCTTAGAATTATGCCGTTTAAAAAAAAATACATATATTTATTTAATTAAATTAATAAAAAAATGCATATTTACAAGCTTTTAGATTTTCTTTACAGTCCCAAGACTATTTTTTTATCTTTATGATAAAATTAATGGTAACCCAACTTTTAAAAATATTTTTTAACTAAATATTAATGCTTTTAATTTTGCTAAATTTTTATCACTTTATGGCACACAGCAGTTCAATCTGTCATAACAAAATTAATGTTTTTATAAAAAAGACATTTTGGCACCTTGTTAATTTTTTTTCACCCGCATTACTAGCATATATGTAATTTTTTGTGTTAAAAGGCGGTGCTAACTTAATGCTAGAAAATCGTAGATCGTAAAGTATAACAACAAGGGCCCCGTATCACCGTTTGCTATAAGCTTCGGGCTAGCCTATTTCGGCTCTGCCCCTGAGATTCAATGGCAGATGTAAGTCGGTTTTTTTTTAATTGTATGTGACCAAAGTAGTTGTAGATTATTTATTAGGTAGAATTAAATTAACTTTAATTTATGATTCTTTTCAGCAAAAATATTTAAAATAGGTGTTACGTTTTCCTTAATGTACTTATTTTCTATGTGAAGAAGAGTAGGTACACTGAGAAAAATTCGTTTTATGAGGGATTCTCAACAACTCATCAGGAATACCTCACAAAAAACGACTCAGCGTCCAAACATATATATTAACAGGAAACTGATATAAAGTCATGTAAATTAAATGGTGATACTAAAGTTCTATACGGATACCGCTAAAGTATTGCATGTAATTGTGTCATGCATAAACTGAAGAATTATCAGGAACTAGTGTTTTTATAACAGAGACAAACCTAAAAAACGACAAGAAGTCGTGTTGTTAATGCGAACATGTACTGTTCTTTTATCAGGAAATTATAGTGATAATTACCATTACCACTGTCATTACCATTATTATTATCATTACCATTACCATTGTCATGACGATCACCATCGTCATTGCCATTTTACCATTACCATTGTTATTACGATCACTATCGTCATTGTCATTACCATAACCATTGCCATTACCAAACCATACCATACATATGAGATATTTGTATGGTAATGGTGTAGTACTCTTACAATGATTTGTATGGATCACAATTAGTTTTATACATTAAAAACTTCCAGTTCTTTTTGATGATTCATGTGGAAGTCGATCGCAGGACCTCTGGTGTATACATACCATATTTAACCGCTGAGCATAGATTAAAAATAATATGAACACTTCATCACAACTCTTTCTGATAATTCTTGAGGACAGGATATATAAAATGGAGGTGTGTCTAACATATTATTCTTAAGAACGTACAACATGACGACACGGCTTCTTCTTGTTAATATCACATCATGATATTTTGTAACTACATTATTTAGTTACATTAATACGATATTCATGTTTTATTCATGGTTTCCCGTCCCATCCCGTCGTATGGAGGAAAATAACAGTATGGTTATTCACAGTTAATAATTTAATATTTGGTACCAGTAGATTAGGGTTTGTGGATATCTCCTAGAACCCAAAAAAATAAGTAATGGTAGAATACTTCATATAGTCCGTTATTCCTCCAAATTAAAATATGTTCCTGATGTTCGTTTTTCTTGTTTCAGAAATTGATCACATTATTCAGTATTATTTTTAGCTACTATCATCACGACAAAACTCGTTTTTTCAGTTTGCAAACTCATTTTTCATCTTTTCTCTTCCTTTATGTCCATTTTTCAAATATCCAATTTTAAAGTCAACCGGTATGTCGAAATTAATAAGTTTGGCATTTCTTGCATGGATATAAAAATTACAATAATTTTGGAAGTAGAAACGCAAAAGGAGAACTAAAGCTATTTACAGAAATTTGGAAAATCCAAAAGTGCACGCATCATAGCGGTCATTCACATTTAAAAAAAAATTCTAAATCAAAAACTCAAGTTTTTTAAAATAAAATAACAAATAAGGTGAGGAAAAAATATACTATAAAATAAAAATAAAAAATATATATATAGATATACAGTATACAGTGGTATATTAGTTTTTTATAAATTATAATTAAAAGACAGTACTTGGAACGCTAATATTAACTAGGAATCAGCACAGTTTAATACTTTATATATTAAAAACAAAAGTATTCCGGTAAGATAAATTTTTCGACCAATTTCTCTGCCACATACATGGTCACATAAACACAGACTCACGGACGTCCAAGAATGATTAGTTTTAATGTTATTATTTATTATATTAAACAAATTAATTGTTTATAAAATGTACCATATGTGCTAGACAGATTATTTAACTTCATATTAGTGCACTCATATTATCCTGTAAGTGTTATATTAAAAAAAAAACGTCATTTAAGTTTCGAAAGACTGGGTTTTTTGACATGTCGAGAGTAGAGCACTACCTCACCGCTCCGCTTATGAGGCGTGCAATAAAAATATAAAACTAAACAAATCTTGCTACAAGGTCATTTATATATTCAAACGGTTTTAGGAGAATAAATAATATGTTCAAATAAATTTTGGTTTAATATCGTTTTGACGATGGAGCATATTTTTGCTTAAATTAATTTAATGCCCAAACGAATAAAGTTTGCAAGAATTTAATTAATTTTGTTACAGTACTGAGAACACTTTTTGACATGAAAAAAAAATGTTATAGATTAAACCTTAATTAAGTGGATGCTAATATTATAGTAATTTAGCCACTAAAACAGTTATAAAAAATTAATTCTGACACTCTATTTTTGGGATTTAATTCAAATGGTTTGAAAAGCAAAGAGTGATATTCTCTAAACAAATAATTATAAGTAACATACGTGCGATTCGATTCTGTTACTCGCCGGCCAAAGTTAGGTGGCTAGGAGCTCTTTGGCAGGCACACGTACCAAGAGAAGCGTGCCGTGGCAGCCGTGGTGCCGTAGTATTTATTTGTATTAAAAAAATATATATTTCAACGATAATAATTTTAATTAGCACTTATTTCTAATCTACATTTGTTTAAATTAGTATCGTAATTTCCGGCCAGGTGGCTAAAGGTAGGCAGGTGGAAGAAAGTAACATTTGGTATGCGGGTGTAGGTATATACCTACTAAAAGTGGGTTTTATAATATCGCACATACTCTGTGCCTCGTATTTTTACGCAAATAAAGCTACTGTGGTGATTATATTAGGGCGCGTTATACGTATATCCGTTAAACGAAATGTTCGCCTACATGTAAAAAAGACTAGGTTTGCCGGATACCGAATAGTGATTCTGTTTGGTATTTAACTTTGGAAAAATGTTAGTATACAAGAGAACAATAACAAATTATCAATATTCGTTTATTAGTATTACCTTTAACGTACAGTTTAATTTTATCAAAAAGCCTCATTTAAAGTACTTAAGAAATCCTATGATCAGCATTAGTGATCGGTGATCAAGCCGAATATCTGGTATCCGGTATCCGGCCAAACAACTATCCGTTGCATCTCTAATGTATACAATGGTATAGATATTAGATGAGTTGAGTGCGCAATAGACCAATCATAATGAAAAGTTTAATGAAACATCTTCTACTAGAACCGACGCACCCAAATTAAATGTTTAGAACCACTAGACACTAAAATCATCTACACAAACTTGACTAGATACCGGCGCCGACGACTGCGTACGTACATACATACCGTACCCCATAAGTTTTCCAATGAATTTTCTTATATGTATTATTAAAGAATAATAGAAAGTGTTTGTCTACAAAGTAGCAGTTTTGAAGAGTTCTGGATCTTACCTAATTAAATCTGTGGTTACTTACTTGTGTTCTGAATAAGGTATTGTTGAGATTTTTCGGAGAAATCCTATAATATGAAATGCTTTCTTAGTTGGAAATGCCGACAAAAAGACAAAAAAGTAGAGGCAAAAGCGGTAGACAGAAAACAACACAACATAGGCCCAAAACACTTTTTACGCTCTTAATCGCGTGTTTTGCTAATACGCATACGGCGACTTCGGTAAGGTGAAAGGCCTAATAACTTGGGTTAGAAATATTGCGACAGAGCTTTGTTTTTAAAAACATGAAGAAAATATTGTTTCAGCTTGTGGTTAAAGTTTAAGTTAGGTTTTTTATTTCACCCTATATATAGTAAAATAACCCTAGTATATAAATCAAATTAACATCTAAGAATGCCAGTGAACGTTCTCTTTCATAGAAAAATGTCTGATTGACTGAAATGCCCAGATGACGATCTCGCTGTCCGGATAGCGAGATTAGTCATTATGACCTCCCCTAATAGGGCCTCCCCCCCTAACACGACGCCGACGTCCCCGAGTTCGTCGGCGCCCGCAAGGATACACGAGGTATCAAAGAGTGCCGGGGCGCTTCACGCCCCCACTCAATCGAAACCGCACCCGCGTAACGGGGATCTCCCCTCCTGGCGGTGATTCACCTTCGGGTTCGAGACTCACGCCGGTCGAAGGGACGCCCCCGAAAGTGACAACCCAAGCCGAGGCTCCCCCAGCCCTTGAGCGTTGGGCCCTATATGGGCTGAGGCTCCTTTAGAGTCTCGCCTCAAATAGCCCGGTGAAGCAGTAATGGCTGCAACAGCCAACTGCATAGTCAGTCAGAAAAAAAACTTACCGGGACAAACTAAAATTAGAAATAATAAGACCCATTGATAAAAATGGCAGTCTCAGCGATATAAATTACTATAGACCAATAACCATACTGTCATGTATTGATAAAATAATTGAGAGCTATTTTGGCAACGAAATAAATAATTATTTAATAGATAACAATACTATCAATGAAAAATAGTACGGAGTAAATTTCAACCTTTTCTAAGAATTCAACTTGATAGGTTGAAAATTACTCTACCCTGGGCGTCCTAAAACCACTTTTTAAACTTCCTCGTTGTGATTTGGAACACACCCTTAACATTCACTGTTGTTTATTGTGTATTGCAACACTGATCTCGAACGTCAAAACTATAATGGCAGATTTATCTTATTGCTATTTACGTATGTGGCAAATATTTTAATTACAATCTACAATATCCGCAAAGAAGTGTATTATTTTAAATTTGTACTTTTAAAGTATTTGTGACTGAATAAATAGATGACCTGAAGTGTCGTGTGGTTTGGTGCTAAACGAAGATTGTTACCACGCGCAGGTAATCTTCGATTGTACGATTAATTACGCTATTTACGAAGTTTGTAGTTACATATTTAATGTTGAACGATATTTTCTTTTATTTTTATTTCTATTTATTTTCTTTTATGAAATTTGTCCTGTATTAAATATATTCCATATCACAAACATTATAGGGTTAAGATGTTCTCACACTGGTTATGTAGATGGTATCTACATGGGGCATAAATCACAATGACAAAATCCCCGACGTTTCCGTGTATTTTTGCTCTTATGTATACCCTACCCTATTTTAAAAGTCCCTAGATTATTTATAAGTAATAAAAGTTTACTGGACCACTTGGTACCTAGTGAGGTAGTTAATAAAGTAGCTTTGCAATTTCCACCTGTAATTTTTTTAACTGTTGAGTAATGGGGCATTGCCAAGATATGGTAATCTTAGTAAAATTGCACTTCAACAATGATGCATATTATTGCATGAATAAATTGAAATGAATTGGCGGCTAACCATAGTTTCTTGCTTGAAAACATTTACATTGATGCAAATTGACTCTGGCTGTAGTTAGATAGCAAGAAGTGTAGCAACAAGCTTTTAGGTGGTATTTTTTGAATAGTGCATGAGCTAAGCGATGCTTGCCAGAATCAAATTATGGTACATGTACATCATAGTTGAAGTGCAATTTTACCATAAATTATACTCCTCATTGTCATTGCAAAAATTTAAAATATCTTTTAAAGTGATAGTTCTTAATTGGTAGTGAGTCTGTTTAATATACAAAAAAAGAATATTTCACTCTTCTAGTTGTTAATTTTATTTATTTTCACTGCTTAAATTGCAAGCAATGTCTAGTATTAGGAACATTTTGTTGTCAGGGCGGGGTTGTTAAACTAGTTTATATGTGTTAAGAGTTATTTTGTAATGAATGCTATGTGTCCAGCCCAAAGCCATTTCTGTTCTGTAGCAATATTAGATAAAATATAATATAATATATAATGGCAACTATTAAAATAATAATTCAAGGGCATTTGTGAGTTTTGTCTTAGATATGATCCTTTTGTTTATGCTTTCCAGTTTGATTTTCTTAATTTGGGAATGCTGCTCTCCACAGCTCTCTGACAAGTTCTTATGCTTACTTTAGTTTTAAACTAAATCCAAATCTGGACTGACAAGTTCCAGTCGAGTTCCAGCCTCTTAACCCTATTTCATCATCGTACCAAGCAGTGGTACTCCTCTCTCGTTCAGGATGCTGTTCTGCTTTTTGATGTAACAGTGCCAAAGATGATTAATTACACTTCAGCTGACACCAAAAGTCAGGACCACCTCTGACTGAATATTTCTGATATGCAGCATTCCCACCACACTTTGCATATCATCACTTATTAAGTGTTGTGTCATAATCATTAGAAATACATTATATTGTAATAATAAAATTTAAATGACATTCTTTTTCCAAAAATCAGCCAATATTCATTTTCAGACCAAAACGGCTGCATATGGTATAAAAATATAATATGAATAAACTATTTTAGAAACTATCACAAAATTTTATTATGTGTCTTTATATATTTAGTCAAATGTACACAAAAATGCTAAATTTAAAAATAAAGGTACACTTGTGAAACTAAATGGAGTTACCTATTTTACTGCCCAGTCCCATTTCTGTGAAATATCAGGTTATAATTTTTTCCAAATTTGAAATTGCTACTAAATAGTTTTTAATATTGTAGATTAAAATAGGATAGTAATTTATAAATGATATGAGATACAATTTTTTTAATCATAAATTCTCTAGATATCTATCTAGCACCATCTGGTGGTAGCATTGTTTTCTCTGCTTCCATTCCTGTTACTTAAGTTGTGTTTTGGTTAGTTTATTTATTTATTCACCTTATGCTTTTATTTATTTACAAGCAAATATGATGAAAAATATTGTGTTTAACACAGGCAACATGGAAATTACAAACTCAATTCAGTAAAGCCTTCGGCCTACTGCCTTAGGCTTCTAAATAGCCTCTCGTTAGTAATTTTCTCTTTAATCCCCTGAATACATAATGTGCTATAAACATGTATGTTATCAACCTTAAGCTACAGTACTTATGTATAAAATATGCAGGTGATGAAACATTACAGATTCTGTAACGTTAAATACCTGCTCTATGCATAGCTGTCTTCACCTCCGCTTAGCGACTTTTACTTATGTATATGTGATTGAAAGTAAAGGTTATTTTAATTTAGTATCTTTAAATGTACATAAAAAAAACAATCTAAGCTAAATGTACTCTATGCATTGCTCTTTATACTATGTGGGTTATTTAGTACGGATTTTGTACCTTAAAGATACCTACTCTATGCATAGCTCTCTTCACCTATGCTAAGCGACTCTTAACTCATGAATAAACTATGTGGCTTACTTATTACAGATTCTGCATCGTAGATACCTACTGTAGGTATGCATAGCTCTCTGTACCTTCGCTAAGCGATTTATAAATTATGAATAAACTATGTTGTTTTTGTATTCTAAAGATACTTACTCTACGCATAACTCTCTTTATCTCTGCTAAGCGAGTCTTAACTTATGTATAAAGCCTCTCGTTAGTAATTTTTCTTATTCTAAATGCTTATCACATTATTCTTCCACTTTTAGGGTTCCATAACCTAATGGCAAAAAACCGAACCATTATTTGTAAATTCATAATGTCCTTCCGTCACAAGGAAAACACAAAGAACATCGGACATTTCTTCCCTGTGTGTGTTCTACAGATTTTATAATGGGTTGAGTTCTAAGAAATCATATTAATGATGCCCACGGCTTCGCACCGCTCGTCATTATTTGGAAAGTCATAAGGACCTAAATAGTCACGCACTGCAATGTTTCAAAAATGCTTCCCCCCGCAAATGCTTAGATTGTGGAATGAGCTCCATGGCAATATTTTTTTCTACAGTATGGTGTTTTTAAAATTTTAACGTGTACATTTATTTCTCACGTACATTATTTATTCACACTAATGGCTTAGTAAACGAAAATATTGTTAGGAAACCAACATATTTGAAAACAAGGTTTTTGAAGTCCAACCACGACCCATAAAGCTTGTTCATATGATGCACTGTTTGCTGTAGTAACCACTCTTTACTACAGCAAAACAACACCTAAATATTAGTAGTAGGTATCGGTATAGGTCCAATCATTATACTAATTTACTACTGAAAAACCTGTGACAGCAATTTTTTTATAACCTATTAGTGCAGGTACCATTGTTTCCAAGATGTTAAACAATAATAAAAAAATTGGCCAAAAATGTCTTTTCTCTAAATAATGATCTTCTCATCAACGTTAAAAATTTGTTGGGACAAAATTTTCACTTGTTTTGTGATATTTCAGGCTTTTTAAAATCACGGTCTTTGAAAAAAGTTATAGTAAATATATTAGATTTGAGTTAAGAGGTGGTACCTGGTGTGATATAAACACTGTCTAGGTCTCTCAAAACATGCCTTTGGAGCATATCCCAGGTGTCCTCAATCGGGTTTAAGTCTGATAAGGTGACTGAGCAGACCATGGCGATTTATAAATGATAACAGCTACTTTCAGTGTAAATTTTGTATATTTCAGTTGTGATTTGTCTTATGATAGCAGGAATTGGGTTTTATTTTATTACAAAATAGTCTATGTATATGAACTGCATGTGATTAATTTAACCATACAAAATTTTAACAGTAGTCCATGAACATTGACAGCAAAATGTTACCAATTCTGGACCCTGCCTAGCTGTTTAAGCGGATTTCAAAATCTACCCCCACAAACTTAGCTTAAAATTTTCCAACCAAATCATAGATTGACGCCACTATGCATGGTTTTCTTTTAAGTTTTTGTAGTAAATTAAATTAATTATAAACAGGGATTGGAATGAGTCTGATTTATTTAGTTGGAAAGAAATATTGGTATCGACATGGATATCCACAGAACTCCTTGAATTACAAAGTAACATTGTGTATGTTCCCTTGCACTGTGGTTCACCAATGGAAGGAGAATAAGTTGTTAGTAAATCTAAACATGTATGTTATGGAGAGAGATTCCAAAAAACCTATACATACATATCATATTAAATGATTGATTGATCATATACAATTATTTTATTATACATTTCAATTCTTTTTTTATTGATTTAATTCACCTCATTTCAAAATCATCACATTGTTATTAATTTATTTGTAGTATACTTTATTCTAATAATGTAATTGTGGGCTTGAAGAAATGTTCATATTATTCTTTTGCAAGTCCAAAAATCACACTACTTAATTTAGACCTCTGAATATAAGTAACTACGATGTTGCGTCTTTTCTAAGATTCAGCTCAGAGAGTTGATTCATCAATTATTTCTCCTGCCATCTAGTGGCACTAATTAGAAGCAAATTTCTTACCTTTGCATGAATTTAACATTCTTATTGCTGCTATAGTACTTGTCATCACAGATAATAGTCACAATTATAGTCTTCTAAATCTATGAATAATATACTAGCTGCAAACTTTTAGTCATGTATTTATACATTTAATCTAATTATAACTTAACTTTATTTCAATGTACAATGTTGATTGCTAAATATAAATACTTGGAATATGATATGTGAAACTTAAAATTCAAATGATATTTATATACCTATTTACTCATTTAAATCATAGTTAAAAAGTAAAATGCACTCATCATAGTAAAAAAAAGACTGCGTGTTTGGTTTAGTAGCGACACTGTCGGCCCGAACTTGTCGAAGGTCACGGTAATAACCTACTAGTAAATGCTAGTGACGTTAGATGTGTGATTTCACATAAGTGTTGTCTAGAACATTTAATTATTCTCTAAAGATTGATACAAATTATGTAGCAATACTTTGCTTTTTACATTTTAAACTATTATGTGGTATGTAGATCTGTGAAACAAAAATTACGGTAGTGAAAATTTAGTGCATTGCTTATGTGTGAAGTGAAGAATCCAGTGTCATTAATCCAACAGTGCTGTTATTTGTGTGTTTTCAGCAAGAGCTGTTAGAGGAAATCATCAGGTCGGAGACAATATCCTAGAAGTCATCAAATATAAAACTATGTCCTGCCTAGAAGAGCCCCCTTGCAAAAAATTGAAGACACCAAACAAGATTATTGAAATCATTGATAATTACGTAAAAAATATAAGGAACTATGACATGAATCTAGAACCAGTTCTTAGTGATGAGCTATATAAACCTATTCCACTGACTAAGATGTATGTTGGACATTTAAGAAATGTAAAAGATATTTCAAAAATGATATCTATTTTAAATGAAAAGGCCCCTCTAACAGACTACCAACATCTGAAGCGGGCAAGACAGAAAGACATAATAATATGCCCTACTGATTTCCTAACTGAAAATCGTTCAATACGCGACTATTTAGACAGCTTAAGTACCGAATTTAAAGATGCCTTTGAATATATTAAATTGGTGGAAGTAGCAAGTATAGCACCAAAGTTGAAAAAGCAATATTTGGAAGTCAATAAGGTTTGGTCCTGTAACTTTCACCCAGATAAGAATCTGGAGTATCTGATTAGCGGAAGTTACTTTACCCCACGTGAAATTATTATCCATAGGACCTACATGATAATGGCCTTTGAGGTATGTAAATGGTATTTAAAAGACTCAACATTAGAATGGTCAGATATTTTTGAATATTTCAATGCTACTATTGTAGTGGATCCGATCATAAGTTCGGTGGTAGCAATAGCATTTGATAACAGAAAAGAACATCCTCTGCAGCATTCGATAATGTTAGCCATAGATAATGTAGCCAAAACTCAACATGGCGGTGCTTGGGTTGCAGATAAAGAAGAACTTGACGCTGTAAAAAACAATGTTTGTGGTATTGATGAAAGTTTAATGAAACATTTAAAAACAAGATTTCCAAATTACAATTTTGGTTCTAAATTTTTTAAAAAGGAGGATGTGGAAAGTGGTAATAGAAAGGATTTACCCTATTTGTGTACTGGGTATTATGTATATACAATTAAAGAACCATGTGTTATGTGTTCTATGGCATTAGTTCATGCAAGAGCGAAGAGGATTATGTTCTGCTTAGATAATGCCTTTGGAGGGCTTAAGACTTTGACCAGACTACAAGAGGCATCAGCACTTAATCATCATTTCGATGTTTTTACTGGTTTTCTGGCAGGTAACTCATATTAATAAAACTCAACGGCTTTCATGGTGATTATAACCTACATTGCTGCTTTATATTATATTAGTCACTAGAAGTTGTTTGTTTTACATTATAAGTGTATGTATGAGTGTACATATTCATATTTAATACTGACAAGCAAACAAGAAGTGTGTCAAAATGATTCCGAAAGTCATTATTTTACTTAAAATTAGTTGTACCCCCAGTTGTAAATATTAGTTTATTGAATTTTTAGGTTATTTTGATATTAAAAGTATAATATAAAGAGTTGTGTTTTTTATACTAAATTCAGAATCAAGGCTATTTTCTGATTCCTTCTTATGGTTCTTATGACCGTGTTAAAAATAAAAACTTGTGAAAAATAACCTTGATCGAAATAAGTCTCTATGTCATTATCTGTCCCTGTGCTTAATGTTAAGTCTCGACGTTGCACGTCACCATCCCTTAAACTGTAAAAAAATCGAATAAGTCAGCGCAATCAAAAAATACGCATATCTTGGCACTCGAAAATACATTAAAACCTATAAAGAATAATCCCTGTTAACCTAGAATAATGAAAGGTAAGAAGTTAAGGATACCAGGAATTGTTCATTTGTAGTTTTTAGCGATCACCAATTTACATTCGTAGTTAGAGATTTTTTTTAACTACAAAGTTAAGTTTGACCATAAATTCGTCTTATTCTTTATTATGTTTATAAAAGAGTATATTGTCTGATATACCAACGTATACCGCAAACTGCTGGGTCTAGACTTAAACTTTTGCACACAGGTTTCTGCTATAATAACTTAGGCGAGTACTAAGAAAGGATTTTCAAAATTCATAAAAGGGGTAAAATGACGGTCGGACGTTTACATGAAACTTTTTCATTTGTTGTGTTGGTTTAGCCTTTCAGTTGAAAACTTTGATAGACGTGTTTCAAATTGGCAAGTTGGCAAATCATCGACTAGAAGTTAAATAAGCGATAAATATTTCCGATATTTTTGTAGGTAAAGGCCATAAACACTCAAAACCTTTGTTTTTTTCCTCATAAAAGTCGCCGAAATAGGATAGTATGTTATAAGTTTGCACGGACCGTTTGGTGCGCGAATCAGAATCGCACTTGACTGTTTTTAAAGCAAGACAATTTTACATCTTTCTTTTAGCTACAAATTTGTACTAACGACGTTGATTTAGCATTGCGTTGCATAGTGGCACAGGATAGTGATGCAGTGGGCGTCTCTAAAGTGCGTTCGATCAATTTGGGTACACAAATTTTTTAAAAATCATCCATTACTGAAATTTTTCCACAACGTTGAAAACATCTTTATTCGTAGTTGTAATTTTTATTCCTTGCTTCTTTAGAAAGTTGTCCAATAGGAAAAATTGCGTAATATCTTTTTTGTAACATGTATCACAATGTTATAAACAGAAGACGGCATGTAGTACCCGTTTATTATATAGCGTATATTAGCCACATTTTTATTGCAATTCATGTAAACATTTCTTGAAGCATTAAGTATAATCGTTTTATTAATTTTTCATCAACAATTGACATTTCCGCAGAGCATTCGTAATTTTGAAAAAATCTTCTTGCTGTATTCCTGTCGTTGCTATTGCCAGTGCCTTGTCGTGGTCTGCCTATTTGTTATTTTTAATCCAAACGCCTCGCGTAAACGGCTTTGAAAACGGCTGGCTACTTTCGTTGGTCTCAAGTGTTGTTGCAGACCACTTTTTAAACGATAAATTATACGAAATATGCATATACTTCGTGCTTCTAATCCAAGCGTTTAAGTTTGTTATCAAAAATAATTATTAGGAATGTCCTTATTTATTTCACGGAAAAAAAACTTGAGTAGCTACAAGTAAATGATACTAATAACCACTAAAATATTAGTAATTCCGATGACCAGTAAATTAAACTGCCAGTTACCAATGAGTTTTACTTACCTGGTAGATGAAGGAAGGGCTGCGGCGGATAGTGCGTCAGATCTGTTCAGCCAAGGGTTACCAATTGTGGAGCGGCGGTAAAGGGGAATCCCCCGCCAGGTGAGAAGTTATCCCTGGAGAATGCCATGTCCTATTTTACTGCCATTTCTTTTTTTTTCCAATTACTGTGTACTGTTGTTGGCTGCAGGTGGCCTTGACAACTACACGCGGACTAACTCTGCTGCGAAAAGTTGGGATGGTTTGTACAAGGGTGTCCTGGACAAATAATTAATTACGGAAAAGAATAAAACTATTTTGTACGGAGTTGCTCCAAACGGCAACCTATACAATGCGTGCCGATGTTGTCATAAGGATTATCGTTCACCCAACACACCCTGTCTTTCTTCGGATCCCATGGCCTATCTGTACGTTGCATTCTGTCTTAATAAAACTGATTCAAGATGTTAAGAGTAGTATTTGCGGAATTGTAGCCGCTTACCTTAAGGTGGCAAATAAGCAGATGGATTACCTGATGTTTGTTAAGCGATCATTGCAGCCAATAGTCAAACGCCATCAGGGAGCAGTTACTTCGGCATTGACGACCCTTTATAACCCTTTAAATCGGCAGGGAGCTGCTTGATAAACCCCATTTCACCTTTGATTGTCTCGTAACTTTGCTGCAAAGTTTTAGCATTGTTAGCTCAATATTCCATGTATGCGTAAGGTTTATTTTATTATTTACTTTTTAGTGGGTTTATTTAATGTTTCACACATATTTATCGAACGAGCAACACTATTTAGAGGTCAATATGGCTGTGCCCAATTGTAAGGCTGCTCCCTCATTGTGTCAACTTACCATCACACCATCCTGAATCGTTGCTCCGGTTTGTGTTGACTGCAGCACTGCTTAATTCTTATAATTCTTTTTTTATTTTGCTTTATGGCGTTTTTAATAGAAGTTACGGTCCAAAATGGCAATTCTAAGGTTTATTGATGCGTTCTGGTGAGTTATTTTATTTTTATTAATTATTCACGTTTTTTTTCAATTACTTATACTGACAATTGTTTCCTTTATAATTGCATTGAAGTTTGTAGTTCTCATCTTTTTCTTGTCTTTTTTCTGTTAATAAATTCTAAATATGATATTTTTTTATTATTACACTTATATATATTTTTTTAAAAATTGAAAGCAAAATATACCTAATATGCGCGAGTGTATGAGAGGTTCTAAATTGAATACTAGGCACGTATTAATTTAAAAAAAAATATGTTTTATCGTTTTTAAGGCATGCTTTTGTTATTATAGAACTGTCAACCAAATGCACGTTTTCAGAATTATGGAGAATATCACAAGATTAATTTACATCTAATACATAAGCAACTAACTATATTTTTGTACTAATTACCTTATGCAGCAGTACTTACCTTACTTTTTATATTTTTTAACAGTAAAGAAAAAGTACTAAAGAACTAGCAAACACCGGTTTGGACCAAACCGCACTGACAATAAATATCACTTGAGGAACATAGTTGGTAATTTCCGCGCCATGTTTGGTATAACATTTGAATGGATATATTAACTACATTGTTTTAGAGTCCATTTTAAATTGTGCTAGTTACTAAATTGACTGGCTCTTCGCAATTGTGTAAGTAGTTTGTCGTACACGTGTCGGTTTTAGATTTTCGCGTAAGATATTGTTGTGTTGACTACTTATAGGCCAGGAGCTGGGAGAAAAAAATGGACTCGTATTTTTTTATTGAAGTTTAGTTGTTATTTAACTTTTTTATGTTTAAGGGTCTTTGAAGACACATCTGTATTGGTATATCGGAGAGTAGTCACACAAGACTACATTTACTTATTTTAACCTTTCAAAAGGAATTTTAGTTTTTTTTTTATGCAGTTTTTTTTTATTATTTAAACCAGTAGTAAGCAGCTGTAATACATATACATATGAAATACACTCGACACAGGTGTGTTGAAGGTTCAGATTGTGCTATTTAGTAATTCAGTAGTATTTTAAATAAGAAATGTTTGTTACACCTAAATAGCGATAATATTATAATGTAACGCATTTTGAGTAGAAAATGTTTATTGTTATGAAAGTTTTATGTTTATCTATTTATTTTATACCATATTTGTTACACCAAGATTTTTAGATCTACTACTACTAGTTGACATACTACAGAAAAATTAATGCGTGCATGATACGCACATAGCCAGTTTTTTTATTCACATTTTAACACTAAACTAAGTACTAACCAAGCACTGCAAACAAATATCTCAAAAGCTGCGTAATGGAGTAATTCAAGCCGATTGAGTTTTAACTCAAAATAGTGTAATGTCATATGATTGACACGCTTTCGAAAAAACAAATTTCTCATTTGTTTTTGACATTTACTGATCAATCACTGTGAAATTTTTTAGTCATAATACCTAGGTCAGTGGTTTTTCCAAAATCTTTTAAAACGTTCTATTAATACTAGAAATCTTTTTTAAACCATTTGTATGAAAAACTAGAATCCTGTATTACTTTTGAACTATAAAATTTGATAGAAAACTGGCACACTGCAGACCTAGATATTTATTACTAGAACATGTTTTCAAAATTACGTGGTGTTTGATCAGCAAATTCGTTTGTATGAAGCACGCTGCGAGGCGCCACGAAGTGTATCCTCTTGAATATGAATACTCTTACCGCTTGCCCGACGTTGCAGTATACGTGACCTAGGAAAAACATTGACTGCGAATTTAATTTTCGAGAACATATTAACATGTTCCTATGGTTTGTTTAAAAGCAAAGCAAGTTTTTAAGTTTCATCGTGAGGCAATTACATTAGTTCAAATGAAAGAGTCGATATAATGCATTTTGTTCGTATTGGTCCCGAGTACCTACAACGCGGTCGTTTGGATCCCAAAACTAAGACCTAATATGTGCTTGTGTTGGTGAAAATCCAAAAAAAGATTGCGAGATTCGTGTATAAAAAAGTACTCACATGGGTATGGTTTCTATATCCTTCGTTTTTTGTTACGTGTATGTATGGTAGAACACAGCACCTTAGAATTTAGGGGAAAGCTGCAAACTATAATTCACTTCTACCTACCTCTGGTAGTAAAATATTACAACCCAGTGGAACTGAGCTCTCTGGGCCTATTCTTCCCCGACGGATATTGCAGGGTAGCAGTGCAGGAGGCGGCATCCACGGTTTGCACTGAGCGCGACACGTCATGAGCGGTGGCACTAATAAACGATTTGCATATACTCGTGATCTGGGTGTATTTAATGATGGTAAAGAAAAATTACAGCACTATGCCACATCTTATCTGTCGCATGAAAAGTTTAATTAAATGTTAATGTGTTGGATATGGTCTCTAATGTTTACAATTGTTTAAAATAAAATAAATGATTTTTTTTAATAGAATTAAGCTAAAACATAAATTAAGATATATTATGAAATTATACTGACGAATTGGGTTTCTTTTTTTCCGGTGTAATACTTATTTTATTTTCATCACTAATCTCGGTGACAAGTCTTTAATTTTAAATACGTTTAATGATTATTTTCTCACAAAAGCCTTCGAAATAGGGATTTTTTTTTATACTTAGGAACCTTACCGACGTAAAGTGTATCCAGATTTTGCAAGACCTAAGAAATTGCTGTCACTGGAATAAGGAATAAATACCAATTTTTCTTATATTCCACAGAAATCCAAACTGGATCCTTATGAGAGAACTGAGAACAGTAAGTATCCCATTTCCTCTCTCCCTAACTCTATTATCCTATAGCTATTTGTTAACTTCTTTAAGGGGCAGAGATAGGCAAAATCGGGTAAAAGTACAATTTCTGTGCCAATTTTATATCGATAGAGCGCTTTACACTTAGAAAAATTTATCTATAATTTAAAAACCCCGACCCGAAAAAAATTGTATCAATTAAATGAGTGAAAGTAGCTTAGAATCCCTCACCAATTTACCCTCATTTCTCTTTCCTGCTCAATCATAGATCCTGATCACCTATCTGTATTCTGTCTAATACCTATTCATTAAGACATTCCAATGAATCCAAATATGATACTTCTGCTGCAAGTTGGTTGCGAATTGAGTATCCTGCAGATTCTGGGTAATGCTGCTGCAGGTCAAGGTTACCATGGTCTTGCAATATTATTGATGTAATAAATACTGCGACAACGTTTGGTAACACACGGCAATTTTTTACACCACCAAGGTGGCAAATAAGCTAACGGTCGTCCTCAATTTAAGCCTCCTGACGCTTGCAACACTAGGGGCATTAATTGCGCGTTGCCGTCCATTTAAAAAGCTAATCACTTCTTGGCTTGGCAGTGAGCTAATTCCACCGCCTAAGCGCTCGCGAGAGCTGCACTGTGCGTTACTATTTAGGTTTCAAGGTGTGAGGATGAATTCCCTTTCCCTGCCGTTGGCGAGCAGTGCGATAGTTGGAAGCAGCCGTTTTATGCGAACCAAATTTGTTCTAAAATAATGCATTATTTTAAAGGTGTTTTAATAACATAATAATAAATCTTATCCAAATAAATGCGTATTTCATCCCAAGTATTTTATTTAAAACAAAATTGCCCTTTACATCATTCGATTTCAATGAATATCTTAGGGGATATCGCAGTTTTTAAATGACATCGCAGCAAATAATGATCAAGTTGTATGCGTGCATTAATGATGTGCAAGGCCGGCGGGTGAAGGGGAAGGGCGGTACGTATTATATAAAAATATTTTCCCCTTCTACGTAAACAAAGTCGCGGGTTAAAGTTAGCGTTAACCCAAAGTAACTATTACTGACTGACTGATCTATTAACGCACAGCTGCGTTGAGAAGAGCTGAAATTTAGCACACATATAGCTATTATGATGTTAGGCATGCGCTAAGAAAGGATTTTCCAAAACTCACCCCCTAAACTGGGGCTCAAAGTTTGTATTAAATACCAAGATCGCGAGTTTAATCCATCAGTAAATTTATTTTTAGTAAAAAAGTGAGAGAGAATGTCAAGTGTGAGTAGGTTTTTTTTCTATAATTGAGTTGCTGTAAGAATCCTACGCCGATAACCAAATTAAGGGCGAGCGAAGCCGCTGGCAAAAGCTAGTATTTTTTAAATTTTTTCAACTGCATATTGAAATACAATATAGCCTTACACTAGGTAATAACTGACATACAGTGTTTTAATTTAAAAAAAATTACAAATTCCCTAATACAAAAAATCTTTGACATATATTTTAAATTTATTTGAGGGTAAATTAACCACATGTTTTGGAATTTTATTGTAGAAAAGTATACTTCGTATTGCAAAAATGCCTTCTGAAGACGACGTTTTGGAACTACCAAATTATCCTTATTCCTTGTATTAACACTGTGTTGGCCACTACTTTTAGCAAATAAGTGACCATTTTTGCATACATACATTATATAAGCGAAGAGATATTGGCAAGGAATTAAAAGAAATTAATTTATAGATCGACCGTACTTTTTTTTTTTTGCAAAATAAAGACTCCATCAATATCAGCTGCCTTACCCCAAAGCAAAATGCCATAATTTGACCGGTTACGCTACTAAAACGTAGTTGATAGTACAAAGTAACTATGGTACAGTTCGATGCAAACTTAATGACGGCTGCGGCTGGCTAATTAATATATTTTTAAACCCGATTATATTGAATCGGCGTTGGATAAGTAATTCAAACTGATGTGTAAACTTCAATAAAAAGCAATATAGGATGTCTAGCAACCGGGAAACCGTGAGAAAGTGCGAAATAAAAATCGCCGGCAATATGTGGAAAAAGACCAGGATTTTTTCAATTAATCTAGCTAAAAAGGGTATCTGATACCAAGTAAAAATCCTTGAAGTTTCTTGTCAGAACAGCCCTTAAAAATGCTTTATCATCCGGTGGAAAAAAACCTACAAAATACCTCGCTTCCCGAAGACCAGCTAACAATAGTACTCCCGTGACCTCGATCGGTGTAAGTCGGTTAAAATGTCGGGAAACAAAAAAGGTATTAATACCTAATATAATATATACGCGATTTCGACTCGTTGAATATATTTTCTTTAAAACCCTAAATAAGGTTGCTGAAGTTAACTAATGTTACTCGTACTTTTTTGACACTGATTCAATACAATCAGGTTTGAAAGTACATACAAGGCCAGTCCCTACGAAGTTTGCAATTATGTAGGTATACAGCATATTATGACATTGTATTTATAACTAATATTTTGTTTCCAGACTAGTCCGTACTAAAAGAGACGTTGCTAAGAAGACAAAAATATTAGAAGTGCTTTCATCGGAAACAGGAAGAGATATTAATAGCGAATTTTAACAAACGGAAGAAAGGGAGATTTTTAATGGACATATTTGTTTGCCATATATTTATTGCACTGATAATTTCATCGTTCAAAGACATGGGATTGTGTTTATGAGACTAGGAGAATTTTTTTCGGCTACAGCATCACTGTTTGATGGTAAGTTTGGTTATTTTTAAAAGCTAATTGTTATTTAATTATTTTAAAAGGCACGGGAAATTAAGGGTTGCCAAAGGTGCCCTCTTAGCACTAGCAAACCCCTACACGATTTGCTATAAGAATGGAAAGAACCATAACCAACATAATACAACAAGATACCTAAACAAAACAAGGAAAACATGGTGCCAGCAGCAGATCCAGGTTTTTTGAGGGGGATATTTTGTCTTTTATTATTATTTATTTATATGCCTACCCCTCTCCAACTCTTAGTCTTGGAAGGGGAAAACTAGCTAAAAATGTGTGATTTATTAACATATATCTTAAATAAATAGGTGATTTGGCCGGTCTATGTGACGTTGCAGCTCCTACTCCCTGCCTTACCCTGACCACACCCATGCAAATAACAATATTTAATTATAGTTATTTCGATGAAAATAGATTACCTACCTAACATAAATCTCGATAAACAGTGAAATCCATACTAGTATTATAAATGCAAAAGTAACTCTGTCTGTCAGTTACCTCTTCACGCTTAAACTGCTGTACCGATTAAGATAATATTTGGCATAGAGAAAGTTTGAGTCCCGGAAAAGGACGTAGGCTACTTGAAAACGTCAAGTGTGAGTCGGTTTTTTATCTATAATTGAGGAGTTGCCGTACAATGAGAAGGAAACAGTGTCAAAGTTCTGTCTGCTTTTTCGGACCACGGAGGTCAACTAAGGACTAGCTTTGACTGTCTGCCCGTCCGTGTGTATTAGTAATTTTATTGAGAATTTGTAAAAACAACATCTATACCACCTGACACACATATAGGTACATAATTAATTATGCCTGCTATACCTTTATCGAAAGTGGGAATTAACTTTAAATTTAAACTTACATTCCTCAGTTTAATGTATGCAGAACTGTCCTTAATTTTTTTTGTCCATTTCGTTATAAAGCTGTTGGCATAACTTCAACTATGCAAGACTAAAAGATTTTATTAACTGCGATACTAACATTACCAACGCCATTTTGATTTGTCTTGTACATAAAAAAAAGTTAAATGTGTGAACTAAAGGAACAAAAAATAAATTCGATTCATGTCGAGATTTAAATCACACGTACTCTGAACTTAAAACTGGTTTATAGTTGCTTTTTGAATAGATTGGAAGGTCACAAGCATTTACTAAATTATCACTTTAGTTCCACAATTCCATAACACTCCTCTCTCCATCTCCAAGAGCATTGTGATCATTGGTGTTGACATCTTCAGCGATGTTCAGTTCCAAGATAATTTGCAAGGCAAGCTGAAGATTGCGCCTAAAAAACTAGGTGTACTAAACAGAGCGAAGCAGTACTTCACGTCGGGGCAGAGGTTGCTGCTTTACAAGTCGCAAGTTCGACCCCATATGGAGTACTGCTGCCATCTCTGGGCGGGTGCACCCGGATACCAGCTTGGCTCTTCTGACTCGGTTCAACGTCAGGCTGTGAGAATTGTCGACGATCCTAAACTCACTTGCCGTATCGAACTCTTAAGTCTGAGGAGCGACTTAGCCTAACTGTGTGTGTTCTAACGCTAGTACAATGGGATGTGTTCTAAGAAATTGTTCGAGATGATGCCCACGGCTACTTTCTAGTGTCGCACCGTCGGCAGGGAATTCATTCTCACAGTTTAGAACCGAAATAGTAATAGTTTGGTTGTGAAATGAGCTGCCTGCCAAGGTTATCTCTAAGGACTACAGTATGGGGTTCTTAGAGAAAGAGGTTATTGAATTTTTGAAGGGTCGGCAACACGTTAGTGATAGCTCTGGTGTTACAAGCGTCTATAGGCTACGGTGACCGCTTACTATAAGGCGGGCATCGTATGCTTGTTTGCCGAGGCCGCCTAACAATGGTTTTTGACCATGCCATGGCTGGTCGGGGGGTGGATTGCACAATTAATCGGTTCGGGTGATTGGGCGTACGCTCGAAAAAGCAGATTGCCAGGTCTTTGAAGTATTGGGGAGTCGTGGGGAGCTCGAAGTCCGTGTGTAGGTCCGCATTCCGGACGAACCAGGGGACGGTAATTGACGGACCACGACGCGGTGCTGCCGCGCGCCGCCTTGTGTCGTGCCGTGTCGTGTCGTGCCGTCCGGTGCGTTACCGTTTTATCAAATAATAAGATTTCATGGACAAAAGTGACACAAATTATAAATATTGTCTCATTACGCCACTATAATAGTGTAAACTTAATCTTTAATAACTTTCATTTTCTTTTGTGGCATTTACAGGTTGTTTTAACAAAAAAATAAAAAAACTTGAAATCCCATGGATGGATTTGACACAAATTTGGTTAAGCAACAGATACCAACGATCAAAAACGCGTAAAGCTTATTTTACACTGTAATATTTTTTCAAAGCTATTAAGGCGATTAATTAGGTATTGTTCAAATATCACTATTCCGGTGGATAAAAATGACACAAAATGCGTATATATATATATATATATATATATATATATATATATATATATATATATATATATATATATATTACTACTTCATTATTACCCTGAAAGTAAAATTTTATCTCTAATTTTCTTTTCGTCCGAATATGTTCAAAAACACAAATACCTTAATTTCAACCTAAGAAAACACCTGATCATGACACAAACTAATGTATTAGGTTGGGCAAATGGTCTGGAAACTATATGTGAAAAACGAACAACTTTAGAATTTTTGAAACTTAGCGGTCCCGGACTAATCGATAAAGATATCGAGCGATAGACGAGCTGAAGCATAATGAAATTATATTCGACTTTTTATAATCTATACTTTTAATACTAATATTATAAAGCTGAAGAGTTTATTTGTTTGAACGCGCTAATCTCAGGAACTACTGGTCCTATTTGAAAAACTATCAACGCGCAGCTCCAACCACTGAACGGATCGAGCTGAAATTTAGCACACATATAGTTGTTATGATGTAGGTGTGCCCTAAGGAGGAAAGGATGATCCATTAGTTAATTAATTTACAGAAGTTATATAAATAGAGAGAGAGAGATAGAGACAGAGGGAAAGAGGGAGAGAACGTCGTGTGAGTAGGTTTTTTTTCTATAATAACCAAATTTAGGGCGGGCGAAGCCGCTGGCAAAAGTTAGTGTGTATTATAAATGGATACAAATTTTGTTGTTTGTCCTAATTCCTACAGCTCATGATTAAGGTTTCCGTTAGAGAGCTAAAACTAATCGGGATATTGAATCAAAATCCACTGCGAATATTTTAGCCGTTAGTTTATTTAAAAAAAACTACTTATAATTATTGTTTTATTCAAATACTACTTTTAATAGTAGTACTGCAAGTTCATGTTACTATAAAAACAGTAATATACCAAGCGCTTATGCGTATAGTTTTTACGATTTAGAATGAATAGCAAAGTTTGACATTTACGAATATAGGTAAATGTAGAGTTGGTACAGACTCTTTGTTAAGTTTATTTTGTTTTTTCGCGATTACATTAAACCAACCCGCCGTGACATGTATGATGCATACAGTGCTATATTTCGTGGGAATCCACGACTCCTCTCTGCGCACGGCTACTACCCATTTTCTTTTTTCTATCCGGACTACTAGGAAACCTACAAAGATTGTACAAAAAGATCATGATTTGATGTTTATACAAATACACACGCTAATAAAATTGAAATAAGAATAACTGGCCAAAAGCATGTCGTACACAAATTAACTTCGCATGTTTTAGAATGAGAACTTTTTGGGTTATCTAAAAATTTATAAATTCATTTCGTTTAAAACAATAAGCATGATGACTTTATTTTAATTATAAGTCCGTCATAAAGATTTACAAATAATAATAGGAAACTTATTTTTTTTATAATAAAGAAATAAATAATAAATATTGGTGGACATAACATACAGCGCCATCTGGTTTTAAGCTAAGTAAAGCTAGTGTTGATCGGTACATTGAGCCAAAATATCGCGTGACGTTAGTACAGGTACAGTACAGTTAGTACAGTTTACAGTTAGTTTTTTATGTCACGAGTCCCCGCTCCTAAACTGTGATACAATTAATGGATTTTTTAATATTTCGAAAAAGCAAAAAATACCTGTTAAATTTTTTTTTACTATATAACTGAAGGTCCAAACAGTATTTTTCGTACCCTTGCATTTACAAAACTAGCAGAGTTTTGTAAATACTGTCTTAATATTTGTAGATTTTTTCAACTTAGGCAGAAAGTTAGACATTGGAATTTATTCTTAGTTTATTTTATGTTATTTAAAAAAAAAAAATTTAGATTTAGTTTCTAATAATAATTTTAGTTGTTAGAAATTAATAAAAGAAAGTAGTAATTAGACTTCAGTTTATCTATTTAAGTAATTAACGAATTATGTTATCTTTAGAGAGATACAATTCTATTTAAACGGTCGTCAACGCTTAAGTAATGCCACTGGTGAAGCCTGTAGCGTTCATAGGCTACGGTAACTGCTTCGTATTAGGCGGGCTGTAAACTTGTTTGACACCCTGGTGGTATAAAAATAGGAACAAGTAAGACTAATTTTTTGAATTGGTGAAAAATGGCGGAGTCCTAAGCCTCTGACTTACGTATTTGTAGATAATTAGCAGGGTTTTGTTTTATCTAATTGGCTACGTAACCCTAAAAATATGAAAATCCTATTTTATTGATTTATTTTTAGCTAAACCTCTTTAATATTTAATATTAATAATTAAAATTAATTAATATTGTAATTAATAAATAATGAATAACGGATATTACAAATGTCGATAAGTGTATCGATATTTGTCTATCCCTAACCCTTCAGACCATTCAGTGGATTTATCAGTTAAGAGTGTTCAATAACCTATTTTACTTGGCTGGATTAATTTGTTGATTTGCGTAAAAAGGTGTATATGCTTGACAAATTACTATTAAAACAAATCAAAAATGTACTAATTTGTGAAAAGAAACGTTTTTTGTTTTCCTGTTGTAGTTTTGACACCATTTCACGGCACATTTCGCCATCTTGTCGAGATGTTTTCCTCGCGAGCACGCGCGTCGTAATACTGATGACCGAAATGTCGTGATAGGTCAAACTTTCATCGTCTGTGGCTAGAGGGGAAAGGCGAAAACTTTGTAAAGTCGCGTCCATTTCTATAACGTCCTTGGCGTAATGTCATTGTGACACCTTACAAATTAAAATAACTGGCACTCGGGGCCTGCCGCGGTAAAGCTATTGCATAAACAATTTTTTTTTCATTGTATTGAAAAAATGAGAAGTTAATATCGTTTAAAAAATTTTCGTTGGCGGCAGCGGGGTGGGCGCAACAAAGTTGTACGAGGCGCTGCGGCCGACTGATGGAAGGCGAGAGCCGCGTAATGGTCGGCCCACGCGTTATTTATGAAATGTATTTTTTGCTACAAAATAACATTCTTTCTCAATAAAATAAAACCATAATCGTCCAAAGTATTTATTATGGAACACGTAGACGAAATTTCATTTAAAAAAGTTAAATAACTAGCAAAAAAAACTGTTTTCCCCGTAGAAGTATCTCTCTAAAAATGAAGATTTAGAGGAAACTTTGCGATTTTATTGTATCGATTCAATTCTATTCAATCTTGTTTCGACTCTCATAACCTACTAATAAAACTCCTAAAATTTAGATTGTCATCAGAAAAATATATAAAATACAATATTTTTTTCGTCTTAAAATTGATTTTCCGTGCAGTTAAGTTTGCCGTTGTTAGGTTTTATTTGTTACGGAATTTCTTGATTCGGTCGCTGCGCTCAGAGCCCGCGATAAAAGCTATACAGCTATAGCTTAAAAAAAAAAAAACTGTGTGTTTTACCGAAGTGTACGGTTTGACATTGCAAGAAAAAACTGATTTTGACGTTTTAATTATTAGGGTTACAAAGTTAAAACCACAGATCTAGGATTTTTTTTGATTTAAACCGAATGTTATGTAGTTAATCTATAGCTTCGTCATATCTGTGCGTACCTGTTTGTCAAATATAAGGGTTCCAGAGTCACGTGGCAAAAACGGATTTCGTCATGTCCATCCGTTCCTCCACCTATCAATTATAGGGTAAAAAACGTTGGCATTATAAAGTTTCGTCATATCTGTGCGTCGGTCCTTAAGCGGTAGGTATGTATATTATACATACGTATACAAATGTTTAAATGTAATTTGAACGCTCATAGTTAATCATGTATTTTCAATTATTTGTTTTTAGTTTGTATAAACCGAACCGTTGTAGTTTCCTATACTTTCTTTCTTCTCATTCGTCCGCTTGACTAATTTATGGTTTCGAAGAAAAATGAAAGAAAGTTTTAAGTCTCTTTAAAATTGACTCTGAAGTCTAACTGAAAAATGAAATTTGCTTAATAAGGCTACTAAAAATGAAAAAATAAACTATTTTTTAACAAAAACATAAAAACAATCCCCTTCAGACAGACTTCTTGACAGAACATTCAACTATGTGTTTATTTGCCTTGAAGTCGACATACTGACTAAAGCAGACATACTGACGGAATATTTGGCTACAGTTTCTTTACTTTAATGTCGGATGGCAACAGAACCTTTTTACTTTACCTATCTTCGTTCTGCTTATTTGATAATCAGCAATAAGGTCTTAATTTTTTTTAAGTGTTTAGCAATCTATTTAAAGTGGAATAAAACATGTAGCTGAATGTTACTTTCAATAAGTCTGTTTAAGGGACTTATTTCTTACTTTTAAGGGATTTGAAGTCGGTTTATGCTTTTGTTAAAAATTAGTTTATTTCTAAATATACACATGTTATACATAGAAAATACCCAGACTCAAGGCAACCACAAATTTTCATCACATAAATGTATGCCCTGTGCGGAAATCGAACCCATGTCCCTCGGTTCAGCAGGCTGGCCATTATCCACGGACCACCCGCTAAAGTTAAGAACATACAGACAAGTTCCGTTTTAGGAAATAAAGCTGTACCTCTTGATTATTCAAATACATACTTTCGGCCATTTGCTAAAGTATAGGTGCCATTTTTATTTTGAATTGCTTGTAGTTATATTATTCTTTCATTATTTAAGGTTAAACATGCATATTGTTTTTTAGGTAATTTCAATATTTAACAAATTTCCAATATAAATGTACCTTACACCTTAGTTAGCTGAAGTTTACCTTACATGACATATACGTACAAACAGCCACAACTTTTCAGTAGCTATCGTTTATCTGAAAACACATCTTTGGACGTGACTTTGAACATGTGTTTAATAAATATTAATTGAAACGCACTTGTGTTTGTGTATCGTGTACATGTGTGTGTGTGTATATATAATCTTGACGTTCGCGTTGTAATTAGAGAAGGAATGAACGACATCTGTAAATTAGTTTCGGGTTCCGTAGTTCCAGTAGCGGATACACTTAAAGTGTTTTAGGGGTCAAAACTCCCTAAAATATATATATTTTATTTACGATATACTGATGCTTATGAAAGTGTCCCCTAAAATGCAGATTTTTCAAGGCTCGTAAGGTAAGGTGATGTTTGAAATAAAAAAAAAACCGGCTAAGTGTGAATTGGACTCGGGCACCGAGGGTTCCGTACCTACCACCATTTACGTAATTTGCAAACACAAACAGAAAAAAGTGTGCCGCTAAGCGGTCACCCATCCAAGTACTGACTAAGCCCGACGTTGCTTAACTTTGAATATCGTTTCCAATAAACAAATGTGTTACTGTTTCTCTTAATGATAAGCTAGAATTAAAAACAACGAAAATGTGTTCCTTATATGGATACCCTTCTTAAATATTAACTTTTTTTAGGGTTCCGTACCTCAAAAGGAAAGAAGGAACCCTTATAGAATCACTTTGTTTTCCGTCTGCTTGTATTTTTGTGTGTCCGTCAGGACCATTTTTCTCAGGAACGCGTGAAGGTATTCAGTTGAAATTGCTATCAAACACTAAGGTCTAGGGTCCCTTGAAGCTGTAAAAAAATCAAACTTCTAAGTCAACTTAATAAAAAATGAAAATGGATGGAATGCCTAAAAAGGACATGACATGATGTACCGCCCGCCGCAACCACTTATATTGTAATTTATATTCGTAATGAGCCCGTCGTATACTTTTTAGGGTTCCGTACCCAGATGGTGTCAACGGGGCCCTATTACTAAGACTACACTGTCTGTCTGTCTGTCCGTCTTTCGGACCATTAAGGGCTCCGTCTTTTAGAACGAAATAGATAGAATTTTTCACAGAATATGTGTTCTAATGGGGGTTTATCTAACAAATAATAAAAAGTTAAAATTTAAGTGGGGACATACTTGAAACACATTTTCGTTGTTTTTGCTCTATCCTAAAAACAGAAAGACATACAAACTTCAAACTTGCAGTGAAAAATAGTGGTAATAAAAAATGGCCAAGTGTGGGGGGGCCAAACAATTACTATTTAAATTACCGATACAGTGCCATCTAGCTAGATTAAGAGTAACAGTAACACATTTGTTTGCTGGAAACGATATTCAAAGTTAAGAAATGTCAGGCTTGGTCAGTACTTGGATGGGTGTCCGCTTAACGGCACACTTTTTTTTTTGTTTTTGTAAAATACGTAAATGGTGGTAGGTACGGAACCCTCGGTGTGCGAGTCCAACTCGCACTTGGCCGTTTGTTTTTTATTATTTCTTGTTATACTTTAGATTTAGAGCTATAAACTATAATCACTACAATTGTGAAGCTTATTTATTAATGTTTTCTGATTTTTGTTATGTTTGATTAGGTAATCCGCCATAATAACACATATTCTGTGAAGATTTCAGCTATCTATCTGTTACGGTTTTCAAACGGACGGACAGACAGACAGGCAGCGTAGCTTTAGTAATACGATCCCGCGGGCACCCTTTGAGTACGGAACCCTTAAAAACTTGATCCAATCGTGTCTAGGTACTATCAAAATGTTCATTGCGTGATCAAATGAAGATTAAATCTGTGGTACATCTGTCGTATAGGAACAGTCACATGTCCCCACTCATTTCAGAGGTACCACCTTAATATTGACATAAGTACGATAATTTTACAATGTATGTAAGTACCTAGGAGTTTCAATAGCGGCAATTGTTAGAGGTTGAGGCTTGGCAACCGTTGTGTGCCCGCAATGGATGAAGGTTTGGCGATTCAAGGAGTAGTTCACAAATTGAAGCAGGGAGATTAGTTTTATAGTACGTTCAACAATTTATTTGTATTTGTTATACTATACTCAACTAGCTCTACTTGCGTATTAGGGTTCCGTAGTCAAATTAAAATTTATATCCCAATTATATGGAATTTAAAAACAACAAGGTTTTTGTAACGATTTTAAAGTAAATATTTAATTTTTGTGTTAAGTTTTAATAAATTTTTGATAATTTTATATGAGTTGAAAATAATATAAATATAACTTTAAAGAACTGATAAAAGCAGTTAGGTCACAAGGTAAACCAATCCACGCAAGTTCTATGCGATCGATTACTGTCCGTATAAGTTAGTTCCATAGGATGCCATGCAGTGGGATGTCATACAGACAACTTTTACTCAAAAACAGCCTAGTGACCAATTTTATTTCAAGGTCATTATCTCTTGTTAGTTTGTCACACATCTATTGAATCCCCTAACTAAGGCGCAGTTAAGGCGCAGAAACTACCTTCCTAGCGCCACCAAAAGATATCCTTTATTTCCTCTTTGAACAAAAGACATTTCGAAAATATGTTACAAACCAATTATTAAAACCAGTTAAAAGCTATTTTTAATAGTGCCCGCTTTTAGCAGAATCTCTATCTATAACTCGCAGGTATATTCTAGATACAATACATAACGTTTTAAAAGTAGCTAATAACTAGTTCTAATTATTGTTTTGTTACATTTTTTAAATGTGTTTTGAACAAAGAGTAAATAAAGAATATCTTTTGGCGGCGTTATTTAGGTAACCTCGCCATAATGTTTCAATACTTCATACAATTTAATACAAATGTTGTTTACCTATATCATTTCGGGGTTAAATCGATTTTTAAGAGGCTGTACTACCTAAATTTAATTTTTTTTTGCCAAATTTTTCCCCGTATCCTAATATAATGACTGTGTTCTTCGGGATATGTTTCAGACCCTGAAAAGCGTGAAAACTCTTTGAATGAACTTTTGTTCGAAAAAAAAAACCAAATCTGACCCCTTTTCACTGATTTTTCAAACTTTTGGAAAGAAATCTTAAAAGTTCTTGTGTTCTATTAGTTTACAACTTTAGTTTATTTCATGTATTTCAATGAAAAACTCAGTGAATTGCAATGTAGCTGCACTACTCACGCACGCTTAGTTATATATCACGTCATCCTTGTTTTCACTGCAGTACTGCCTCTTAAAAGTATTTTTTTTAAATTGAGAGTGTGTCAACGTATTTCTAGGCTCCTCATATAAGCCTATTTTTAATAATTATCATTTAATCAAAGTTATTCGAAATTGAAGTTTATGTAAAATTGCGTCTGTAAAAACCGCCATATTATTTGATCGTCTAACTTTTGAATAATGAAAATAATAGGAAATTATTTTGATACTGAATTAAGTAGTAATGTAATTCGTGTTTAATTTTAACCACAAAAAGGTAATTATAATTTTTGTTTTACTTCCTATCAGTTTTTACTCGCACCATAGTTGGAGCCTATTCCACGAAGTTCTCTGCAAACTTCTCTTCTTGCCGTAAATTCCACTCTGTAATAAGTTTTCTGTTTATATTAAGAGTCAGTGGCCAACTCTACATTGCATTTTGTTTGCTATGCAGAATATAGAGTGCAAATATTCTGAGTTGCGTTATGGAATAGCCCCCCGTTTTTTATTTAGCTTAATACTTATCTCATAATCTTATTACTTGAGCAATGTCCCTTTAGCTTTAGCCTAATCTTATAAGTAGAAAACCATAGCAGAGTTAACAGTACCTAAGTACCAGCCATCTTGGCTGATGATTGTGTGACCCTGCGCAAGCCAAATGCTCTCAATTCCCGTCCACACAGCAATCGAGCCCGCGTTCGCCATTGGCCAGGGAATTAATGATAATATCGCGTACTTATTCATTTGACCGTCTTCAGACCACCAATTTAGCAATAGACATCGTACTAAACGTCCAACGCGTCCATTCTACTCAAAAGTTGAATATTCTGTGATTTGGATTTCGAACTTGTGACGGAAGTGTGCATTCAAAACAACAGTTTTGTAAATTGATAAATTGGTCGCGTTCGTTTTGCATCCGTTTTTAATTTGCGTCAGAATGGTGAGTTGAAGAAAAGAAGATGTATTTGAAAGACGGCGACGGACTTGCCATGGTTGTGCCGATCTTGTTATTCGCCAATATGGCTGACGATTATGATATGTCCTGAAGATCTTTAACTTTTGGAAGTGGTTTTGTGTTTTTATGGACTTGTTTAAAAGGTGAGACGCAAATTTTGTTGCTTTTTTGTTAGTAAGACAAGTAGGGAGTCATATTATAAAAGGCTTTGTTTAACTCCAAAACGTTTTTTTTACGTAGTTTTGGATTTACAGTCAGCAGCCTCCTAAACGGTTTGTCGGACGCGAATGCCACAATAAGATGTTTATTGGATTTTACTTATAATTAAATGTTCTTTCCATTTGTTCAAATATTTTTTTTGTTAAATTAATATTTATATATACAATAATCAAAAGTCAAAAAAAATAAAAAAAAATATTGATAACGTAGGGTTAATTATTATTGGGTATAAATCCTACGTGAAAAATAGTTAACTTGGTCGTTTAAAAGTCGTATTAATATTTATTTCACAAAGAACATTTAATTATCTAATAAATGATATATTGTATATTTCGCGTCCAACAAACCGTTAAGCTGATGTTTGAAAAACGCGTTTTCGAAAATGGCCGCAAACGCACACCCTCCGCCGTGCTAACTAAAGAGTTAAAATCGATGCCGCCCCCAAATTACTAAGAAAAAAGATTGGTAATGCAGAGAAAAAGGCACTGCCGACTGGATTATTACAGAAATAATGATGGGGATCTGTTTCAGAGCCACATATATGCATATACACAATATATACTGAAAAATCTTACTACGTTGCGTTTTGGACTACCACCGCCAGGATTATGCTTCATTTCTATCACGTTGAACGGGGCGCTTCCTGTGCAAAATACCCTATTGCCCACGCACTTATCCGGTTTTTTTTATTCCTGTAATTAATAATATTAATAAACAATTTTGGATTCAGTAATACACTATTAATTATAGATACACTATTATTGAGAAATGAAAAAAATAAAACTTGTAAACGGGTTAGGTTTTGATGCACCAATTCCACGCCTGTTGAGTATCTTATTATTGCAAGTCGAAAAAACTTACTTTACTTTGCTATCTATATCTTCTTGTTTTTGAGAGAAGTAAGCACACTATTTTCGTGTCGGCACTTTTTGTAAAACTCTCCCTGATTAAGCTCAAGACGTTTCATCAAATTCTTATCCAAATTAACCACTAAACGATCACCTATCCCATTTCTCACCACGTCCGACGTTGCCCAACTTTTAAAACATTATGACCTTTAACTTCCGATTAATGCGATCTTGAGGAACGCCTTATGGCGCACTGACTTTCTAACTTAATTAGTATCTTTGTTAAAAGTAGCCGATTTTAGAACCAGAAACGCTATCTACAAATCACAAAAAAAAACTACGCATGTCCCAAAAAGGTAACCTAAACAGCTACTGTAGAATTCTAAAAATTTGTTTCTGAAAATCTAGGAATTCTTTTAGTCGCTCGTCACTATTTTCTGGACCAAATTTGCTGATGGCCTAAAGATATGCCAAAACATCTCCATATTAAAACTGTTTTGATTTTGCCAGTTAGAATCCATATTAAATTGAATATAAAATAACAGATTATTGATAGAAATGGCAAACGTGCTTTTTTATTTACGCCTACGCTTTAGTTGCATCACTGAGGTTCCGGGAGGTACAGACAAATATTGATATGATTAAGGGTACCGGCAATGGGTACCGTATACATTAATTTTGTCTTTTAGGTTTTCATTAATACTACGAGCTTAAAATGTGCACCTTGATTCTCATAAATACTTTTGTTATGAGAACAGGTTTTTCCAGTCAAAATTGTTATTTAAACAGTTGTAAATTAAGAATGACATGTTTCAGAGTTTTGCGGAAAACCATAACCGAAAGGATAAAAATAGGGAACGGGAGGGGATTTTGGGAGACTGACATTTCTAAACACAATTGTAAATCCACTAAATCTAAATGGCCTGGAAAGTTAAAAGAAATTCTGAAATTTAATCCCCAGGACAGTGTAGACGGGATGTAAAAGTTGTATAGGCCGGATTAAAATCCTAGGCAAATCGAGTAATCCCCGTAACCAAATTTTGCACTGGTGAAGCCACGGGAGAAAGCTAGTCTATACTATGATAAAGCTATCTAACTTTTTTTTATGTGGAGGTTACCCTCGTTACTCCTTGTGCCACTGCACCTATTTGAAATTCTTTTACTATTTAATAATACATTATTCAAGATTGACATAGGCTTTATGATGTTATGTATATAAAGTTAAGGTACTATAGCGAAACAACATTCGCCGGGTCACCTAGTTTATTATAAAAACAGTTTTTTACTAATTAGATACGAATTTAACGTCTCAAGTTATTATTTATTTGAGAATAATATATATTATAAATAATACAGAAGAAAAAATGTAGTGTAAGAAGAATAAAAAATTTATAGTTCTCAGTTACATTACAAGCTTCATTAGGTATGGAGCATGGTTATTTAAAAATCTTCTATGGTTTTATATTGCTAGTGTTGGAACGAATAAATGCGGCAGCCTTTCTTTGTTAACTAACAAAAATGTTAACTGACGAATTTTTTTTTTAAACAACAGATTTAACTACTACTACTTCTTAAACAAAATCTGTTAAATGAATATGCCTGATTACTAAAAAACCGGGCAAGTGTAAGTGTAAAATATAGAATATATGCCGTCCGAATGGCAGAATTTTTCATAAGCAGTAAGTGAGTGAATATACGCAATAATAAACATTATCACTAAATTTCAAGTTCATTGGCTTCTCATACCTTTGTTTTCTAATATATTTTAAAACAAAGATACAGTATTTATCTACTCAACGAGCTCTAAACGATACCCCACTCGATGGGGTAGGTAAAATTATTTTTCTGCGCCACTTTTATGGGACTGCCTTAAAAACATTTAAAAATATTTTTTGACAATTTGTATGGCTTTGGGTCAACTAGATGCTTACTTACACTGTGAAAAATTTAAGACTGTATCTCCAACCGTTTGACTGTAAAACCTGTGTGATAGACGACGGACGAACAGACGGACACAGCAATAGGGCTTCGTTTGGACCCTTTGATTACGGACCCTAAACAATAGATGAAAAAAAGATTTTTTACAGAACGAGTGTAATTTAGTCTTAGATAGCAAATATCTCATGAAAATCCAGTATATGTGTTTCCTCCTGTGTTTGAATTCTAAAGGTAGACATCCGGTCCCTTATTGTCATCTTTTAAAGCAAATTGTCTCCTCTACAGACTTGTTTAATCTGTGGTACTCCGGTATCTGATGTCCGCGCGAGTATACGGTTACTGTCCATTCAATGTCTGTCCATGCCTCGTGTGATGACATACTCGTAGCGACATCGTGACGAAGACATCATTTACTAACTTTTGTTTAATATATTTTTTTAATTGTAAGTGTAGTGGCACGTGTAGAAAATGAACCTCCACCCTTTTCTGCACACAATCTGGAGTACTTTCTGTTTTGTACAATTTACTTAAAGGTGAATCCGACGTAATTTGTCTAATACAAACTACAATGAATATATATGAGTATACATTTTGCACTGAAATTGCGCTATTATCATATATCGATATTTACCATACTAGCAAAAAGCATATTGAATTCTTGTTGTATAAGTGCATTTACACCTACGGTAAATAGCGATATTCGATAATAATATAACCCCGTTCTGAGTAAAGAAATGTTTAATAGTGTATTGAAGTTTGTATGAAGAAATATGCGTTAGGTTCACCTTAAGTTTTTGTGTAGTACTTACACCTATTTTAAGTCAGGAAGTAATTATTTTTTGGATTTGATCTCAATTATTGATAGTAATCTCGTATGCTGCTTAGTTTGAAGGGTAAAGTGGAGTCCTTTTTTCCGAGCCCTTCCGTATATGCAGGTTTCTAATGATTCCGGAACCCGAAAATTCTTATGATTCAGTTATGTACAATTGTACAGTTATGCTTTAGCATGGGTACTTGTATTGTTTTTTAAGTTCATATATTCCATCAAAATTACTGGGTGAATATTATCACTTTTCCTTAAGTGTTAATTTCCGTCTTTTAATTCCTTTTTTTTTGATATTTATTGAATACTAGACTTTGCCAGCGGCTCCGCCCACCCCAAATTTGGTCATTAGCGTGGAACACCTTAATTAATTTAACCAATGAATTGCTAAAGCATGCTGTAGGTGCAGTAATAGCTCGTTTAACTCTGTTATAGTTATTCCCGCAGGAACTTTTCAATTTTTATGGATAAAAAGTAGCCTATATGCTATTCCAGGACCTTACCTATATGTATGCTAAGTTTTATCCCCATACGTCCAGTGGTTGAAGCGTGATTGAGTAACAAACATCCATCCAGACATACAAACTTTCACATTTATAGTATTAGTAGGATTAGAAAACATTCAACTGATTAATAAAATATAGAAATAAAAGGAAATATTATTTAATATACTTTATTTCTGTTTCAGGAGCCATAGCACAATTAAATCACACAACAAGAGACAAAGAATAATTTTGAGTTCATTGAACTCAGAGAATCGACACATTCGGTTCAATTTCTATCAAGTATGCCCATGGAGACTCTTGTAAATTGTCAACCAACGTATTTGATTGGAAATCGTTTCACCAAAAAAATATACCCTGGTCCTGTTCCACACTTACAGTACCACCTCTGCCGTTCCAACTTAAACATGCTCCTGAAGATCGAGAACGAATTACTCCAAAGTCACCGCCAAAGAGAAACAACCGGAATCAAAAAACTGTACAATTCGTTCTTCGTTCTATTTTAAATTATCTGTTGAATACGATAATTAGTTCATTCATTAATCGATTCATCATTCATTTGTGTGACTTTTAGTTTAGTGCGGGCGATATGGCCCGAAAGTGATGGAAGCATATGAGCTTGTAAGGGACTATACTGATATTAGTATGCATGACGGTCGTAAGGAAGAACCATTCACTTGGGAGTCGACAGTGAGGTTGTCTCTGATTGGAAGGGAGGAAGAAGAGCTAGGGATGTATCTTGAAGAGAGAGAGGGGAGGAAGAGGAAGTGGCAAGGAGAGGGGAAGATGATGCGGCGAGAGGAAGGGGAAGAGAAGGAGCAGAGGAGAATGCCACCGAAGAAGATTATGGGTAAGTTCTTAACCAATCAGTTAATAACGTAGTAAATTAATTGGTAAAGAATTAAGCACCAGCAGATTAAACAATGCTATGTTGCCCTCTTAGAGGACCCCTATGGACCTACCTAAGAGTGGATGCTACAAAAAACAAAATAAATGGGTATCATTTATTTAACGAAACTTAAACCTAACGAACTAAAGTCGCTTAAGACGTCGTCGGCGTGGCATCGCCGCTATTTTGAATACCAGCTGTACATGAGAAAATCAGGGGTTTTAACTAGTCCCGATCGGCACAAATCACTTTTTTTTTCATTAATTACGGAAGGACTGATTTTATAAATACGCGAGAGTGTTAGCATTGATCCTGGCTGTCAATGACTTATCTCCAATCCTTGCTTTCTGAGTCGCCATCTGCTCGGTTCTCCTTAAGGCCTGCTACTGTGATGTGCTGGTGAGGTGACTAGGGATGAATCCCGTAAAGAACTGATCCCGGAAGGAACTCTGTAATTGCAGAAATCAATGTTTTGTATTCCAATTAGAAGTTGATAACTGCCATGGCTTGTTTTTGATTCTAAATCTAAAAATTCCTTCCATTTCGAGGTAGGTTCAAAAAAATGAAGCCATAGACCAAAAAGAAATCTTAAGTATTTGTAGTGCGTCAGAGTTGTGTAAATAAATAAATTACGTCAAATATTACTTAAAGAAAAACAATGTGGTAGTACTTATCTATTGAGTTTTATTATTGTAACTCAGAAAACATATGTAACGTGTCTGCTTCATTACGGTCTTCGTTAAAAAAGGCGCGATGCCGTCCGATCAAGTCGGAGCAAGTAGTATTCGCCTAACTTCAGGCTAGTTCTATAGTTATACCAATACCAGAATAAAATTGTAGCTGTATTTAATCTGTTCTATCGAATTAAGGGAGATTATTATTTTTATGTAATTATAATATTGTCGAGACTAACACAATTATGTATTACGTTACAGTTGTTTATCATGTTTTACGGTTGTAGCTAATGATATTCAAGTAAAGGTACGGTATCTTCATATTGTTCGAAATCTAAATTTGAACCCTGTTACCTACACTAGGTTTTTACTACGAATGCAATTGATAATACGGATATTAATTTGATCCCCTGTTACCTACACTAGGTTTTTACTACGAATGCAATTGATAATACGGATATTAATTTGATCCCCTGTTACCTACACTAGGTTTTTACTACGAATGCAATTGATAATACGGATATTAATTTGATCCCCTGTTACCTACACTAGGTTTTTACTACGAATGCAATTGATAATACGGAACGTGTGAAACAGAGGGAGATTTTTAGAAAGTGACATTTGATTGAATCAAATTACGTAAATTGTCTTAATTTCGCTGTCTCAGTTTTAGGTGCTAGTACGATTTCTACCTCTTTTAATACATACGCTATCATTAGTTGTAGGCCATCAGATGCCGCTTCACCTGATGTATGTATGTATAACGCAAAGGGGTTAACCAATGGCTGAAAACACACCCACATCACAATTTCACCAAGTACCTTATTCCTGCGCGACGATATTTTTAAAACGTTCGTACCTATTTTCGATGTTTATTGTTATGAAACCGCTACCCTGCCTTGTGCTGACTTTCTTATTAGGGTTCAATGACAATGGGGAGGACAATATTATTCTGTTTCTGGTCTTTAATTTTACCACTACTTACTTCAAAGCTGGTAATGTATGACGTATGGGTCATATATTAAGCCACATTAGTCCAGGTACACTGCATAAGAATCAGTAATTAAGTGGTTAGTGAGAAGAAGCTGTCCACCACATTATGATGTCATAATGTCCAGCCGCTGGTTACTTCCATCTAAAAACCGTAAATAAATCAATCAATATCATTTATTCAATTTAGGCTATAATAATTGAGAACTTATGAATGTCACTACGCTATCGGTATCGGAGACCTTGTACTGATAAGAACCGGCAAAAAACTCAGAACGGGCATTTCTTTTCTCCCTTTCTCTTACAGCGTCCAATTAAAATATTGAAAAAATGCCCTCCCTATCATAGAAGGACACTTTCCATTACAAACATAAAAAACATGAAATATAAAGCACGAGCACAACATAAAAAAAGTATCTAATTGAAAAATAAAAAAATAGACAGTTTATGTATTCATCACTTAGAAATAGTCAATGTCTTACAGTATTGATAAACAAAACAAAAAAGTAAGACTAAATACTAAGAATACAAAGAAGTTTTCAAGAGCAGACCAGCCTCCACAGGCGGCACCCGTTCACGAGTATGACACATGAATCAGCCATCGCTTCGCTCAATCAACCATGTTTTGTTTTGATAAATATACATACATTTTGTCGTATATATCTATTATATCTATTATAATTCTACACTTGTCTACATGTACACATACTTTTGATAGTCCCTAATCTTATTCTTCGCGAAGTGTTTGCTTTCGATCGTAAGCCTAATTTAATTCAGATTCAATTTTAAACACCATTAGGACACAACAAAATTTACGAAGTGATCATTGGCAACACATATGGATTTTAAAGACATAATTACACATGTTTTAATATTATTTTCATTAACATATTAACTTTCTTGCTTAAGAGATTTTATATATAGTTATGTATGAAGCAAAGGCAAAAAGTTAAGGTATTAGAAAAAGTTTCTCTTCGTTCAAAATTAAATACACACTTAAAAAAATGCCTGCAATGCAAAAAAAAAAAAAACGGTCTTCAAACCGTGAATAAAGAAATTAGATTTTTTAAATTAGTTCATCTAGAATTGAATAGAATCTATTTAGAGACTGTTAAGTGGCTAAAACGTTTTTTAGGGTTCTTTATCTACTAGAAAAAGAGATAAATAATAATTTAGTGAAAAATTTCACCGTCTTCAAATATGTACTGAAAAACTCGCTTGCACGCATTAAGTCAGGGTTCCGTAGAATTCCGTAATAATCGCCTATATCTGAAAAACTTTGAAAGTATTATTTTTGACAAAATAAATCTATAATATGAGATTCCAACTTAAAATCACAATATCTCCGCTCCAATATCAATAATGGCAATTTTTGTTTAACCCAAAGGTGTTGTTAATAATAATAGCAGTTGCAGTCGCTGCCCAAACAAAAAATAAAATTTTGTACATACAAAGTTAATCAAACCCCTTTCATCAAAATTGACCAATGACCTTCTACTTAAAAGATCTATATGCTCGTAATGTTACCGCATAGTACAACGGCGACGGCAGATGCGGATGACCTCAGAAAGCCATCGGCTAGAAACTAAATCCGACTAAATATTTGTGTACAAGGACATAATGTAAAACACCCGGGACTACCTGGTATGTATCTATGTGCTAAACCGGTGATATGACCCGGATTCTCCTGATACATTCAACTTCAAGACACGTATATCAATGTTTTTTTGCTATTTAGACATACTTATTTTAATTAAGTTTATTTTTTTAACTATTTTTTAACGATGTCACGGAACCTCTAGATGCAATACTTCCTTTACATATCGGATTGTCGTTTGGAAATAAAAATCGCAAACTTCGAGTACCACACGTTTTCAATACTACAAAGACAAAAATCTTAGCGTAATCACAATCGTATTGTAGACTGTTGTCTCATTCGTATTTGTTATATACACCACCTTTGGTTGCACCTTTCTCTTTCGCACTCGTACGATAAACATGACTACTGATAACAATCCGCTAAGGGAACTGGCAGTTGTCATACGTCTTTGTTGACACGAATCGACTAATGAGCGCGTGCAAGGAGTTGTCAAAGAGTATGTTATAGACATGACATAGAGCATCACGGCCCCATTGTCCGGATGCCGTGTTGCTATATAAGACATGATCATGTTTGATTTCTATGTAGGTACCTACTTATGTCATAAAATAAATAAGGGTGTCGTGGGACACTTGGTTGGATCAAAGTTCTCTTTAAAATATATTATGTACTAGCTCAGTAATAAACTTTTAGTGCACTAATTAGACTTCTGCTTGGCGTTTTTTAGGTTCAAAAAACCTGTTTTTATTTTGTTAGAAAAGCTTAAAAATTCCTTCTCCTCTGTTCGACTCACATTTGACGTTTTTCAAATACGGTTTTTTAGTGGGATTGTATTAGTAGTTAAATTGCCATTTGTGGCAAAGTATAATTAGCATCGTCGTATCTGTTGGATGTTTAGACCTCCCCAATATTCTCCACAACAGCCAGTTTTAAACCGCCTACTTCACTGGCTTTCTGTGGTTCTAACCAGGTCTGTCCATCGGGTAGGAGATCGTCCTACACTCCCTATTCCGATCCGTGGTCGTCACTCGAACACCCTTCAGACCAATCGGACCATTTCAGGGGCCTAATTGTTTGAACTATGTATGTAGATAACTTTAGTTTTTCGGCGAATATTCTCGTTCTAGATTTTATCGCGCAAAGAAACACCAAGCATAGGTTTTTTCGTAGGTCGCTGAGCTAGTTTATTTATATGTACTTATCAAATAAGCATGTAAATTTATATTTAATTAAAATAGAATCTGAATCGAGGTGAACGACATTCGAGCTTGTAGAACATAAATACTCAGTAAGCTATACATCATCCCAACCTAATGCTTTAATTAAGTTTTCTTATTGTTAGAGGCATTATTTCTTGTATCCGTTGAGACGCAGTCATTTTAGGCAGTAATTGACTAAACTTACACCTCTGAACAGAGTTTGTTCTCTGAGTATTTTGTAACATATGTACGTACGTAATAGATTGTCAGTACGTATCGACCCATTGATGCGCGTAGTTCGGTGCGCGTGCGCAGGTTCGCGCTTGACCGTTTGCGAATATTGTGATTTTATGTGCGCTACTTTAAAGTGGATTGAAGTGTAATATGAGCATCTAGCTAGCATGTTTACTGTTTTTACCTTGTTATTTTTCGTCGCCTGATTTATTGGATTGGTGCTTCTGCAGACACAGCAAGATTTACCTGACACTTCCATCATTTAATATCGTTAGGGTTTTATTTTATTCTGGTTGTTACAGATTTATTGGATGCATTTATAATATAAGTCGTTAGAGTTTTATTCGATTGCATATAGATGGCGCATTCCATTATTATAGGTTGTTAGATTTTTTTGGGTTATTCGTGTTGATACAGATTTGTCATATACAGGTTCTGCCTGTAATTTAGGGTTTGTTACCGTTTTGTTAACTTATTTCATTTTTCCGTTTTTCCTATTGTTTGTAAACTGCTGGTAGGTATACATTTTATAATCAACTATTCAGTTTCTATGCAAGTTATTTTACATTTCCTTCGTTTTTAACGATGTTTTATTTTTCTTTAACATATCTGCATTGTTTGGACAACACGGTTCTCATAAAACTTATGCTTACACTTTGCTTTTAATCCTACTCTTTTCTTTTTATGGTCATGGTTTACAGTTGGTGACCATAAAATATAGTCCTGGGTTTCTTAGTTTGAACCCTGGGTTATCTGTTGTCAGATTATAGATTGACAGAAAAATATTTATCTCCTCCTTTGGATCTCGGAAAGTCTGTTAAATAAGTTTACATCATTGCAAAACAAATAGCGCCCTCTATGGGTTTTAGTCCAACATTAATGAATATTAATATAATTTACGAAATTGTGCAAATTAGTGAATCACAAACAAATGCTCATTTTTGTAAGTCAGATATAAGTAGAATACATTACAATGCGTTATATATAAACCCTGGTTTCAAGCGGGAAACAAGACAGCAGGAAAGAGATTTCGTAACCAAATGTTAAAAACTTAACCCTTATAGTTTCGTTATGTCCGTCCCTTCTGAAGAAATTTTACAGGGGATATGCTATGTGAACCTCTTTAAAACAGAGAGAGAGAGAACCATTTATACGATTATAATGAAATTTTGTTAAGTTGTTGTGTCAAAAAGTCTAGGTATGAATGGACGGCGGACAGTCGGCTCAGGATCGGCCGCTGTGGAGACATAATATGAGCTCCCCCATATGGGCCTACGATCAGCTGTGGAAGTCTTCCAGCTGAAACGAATGAATAGAGAAAATGTATATTGAGTGACATATTTACCTACACATATTGCGTGATAGCAATTATTAAAAAATAATTATGTTTATTTTTTGAAACCCTCATAAAAAAAATAACAGTAATTTTCGTGATGATAGTGATCCAAATT
Organism: Apoda limacodes; assembly: GCA_946406115.1. Classification (NCBI taxonomy): domain Eukaryota; kingdom Metazoa; phylum Arthropoda; class Insecta; order Lepidoptera; family Limacodidae; genus Apoda; species Apoda limacodes. The sequence goes on from OX291540.1 coordinate 51,137,583, forward strand.
GGTGAAATTTTTGTCCTCCCGATGCCCAACGTATAAGAGTAAATCTACAGCTTTCACAAAAAAAAATACCTATATGTGGAGCCTACTTTTTACAGCGAGAGAAACCAAAATACTGTTAATTTGCTGTCTGCCTTACTGTCCGATATCAGTCTGCCTCTTTTTTTAGGCATATCAAGGGTTCACGAACTTAACAAAAACAATCAGGATTTAATTAACACGCTTTATGAGACACTATCTTTTGCCCGCGGTTTCAGCCGCTCTAAATTAAAAATAACCGACTCCCATTTTACGTTTTAAAGTAGCCTTTGTCCTTACCCTAGACTCACACTATCTCCATGCCAATTTTGCCGGCAGTTCCGCCCGCCCTAAATTTGGTTATCGGTGTAGGATTTCAATAGCAGCTTCTCAATCACAGAAATAAAACCGACTCACACTTGACGTTTTCAAACTATTTCCAAGCCAAATTTCATCTTGATCAGTACAGCGGTTTAAGCGTGAAAAGGTAACAGACAGATTTACTTTCGCATTTATAATGTTAGTATGGATTTTAACAAAAACAAAACGACTTTAGATAATAACCAAAAACACAATTTATTGAATTCAAGTAAACTTTGCGGGTACGGGTACCTTGGTAAAAGAAAAGTTATTCTCTTACTACAAAATTGTGACATGCATGGTAGATTTTTTTCTAATACCGTCTTCAATTAATAGCCTAGCATGTAGGTGTTTCATCAAAAGTACTCGTAAATAGTGTTATTTTTAAAAGGAGGCCGAAAGAGGTCCGAACCTCAGTTCCAGCAATTGTCTTAAGGGTCTAGAGAACCTAAACCCCAAAAGGCAATGCCTTATCATCGAATCGGTAAGGTTGAGGTCGAAATTTGCCACCAGTGTCTAGACTATTGAAACAATTCCATGTACATGTTCGCACACACACACACACACACTCAACATCCGCCTAAACCGAAGTACTTCCATTACTGACCCGGTAGCTAAATGTGTTAATTGTAAATAATAATAAACACTATCTCTTAATTTATCTTGTGTTGAAACTCGTATTTTAAGATAAAGGCTTCAAATCACAGCGCAATCCAGTATGGCGGACAGGGGTCGGCATCAGGTTAAATGTTATCTTTGTCTGTGCCCTGTGCAATTTACAATATGTATTAAACCTAAGTAAATATGTGATGAACTATTTGTCATTATATTGTTTTGTTTGACATTCTTTATTATTTTTGTCAGTAAAGTAATTTTATTATAGGTATTATTAACTAGCCTAGATACGCACCTGGCTTTAACTTCTAACAGTATCTATCTACTGTACTGAAAAATATTGGCTAACTAGTTAGGGTTACGCATTAACTTAGAGTCTGTACCTAACATGAGGGTTGTATTTTAGGTAAACTTTTTTAAAAAGGGTCTGTTTTTTAAAACCTTTATTGCTTGATTACGAGAATGCAATTCTTTCGGTGATAGTTTTTGGTGATAGTATTGAAAATTTTAAATAACTCAAGAAAATGTAAAATTAAAATTTCCTACGTTAAAGACTTAACATAGATTTATATAGTTAGATAGTTAGTTTAGATATAGTTATGATATCGAGATTTTTGTTTCAAGTAATTTCAAATACAAGCATGAAAATTTAGATGGGAGTCATTTTAGAAGCGGATAACCTACAAAATACTTGTAAGCAGGCTTAAGGCCCCATATATTGCACACTAGCGCCGCCAATAGATATTAATACTTATTTCTTCTTCATACAAAGCGTATTTTAAATGTTCACTTTTTTAACAACAGATAGGTTGTAAGTTTAATAAGTAAAGTATGATCAGTTCTATCAGACAGCTGGTTGCCCAAAAGAAGCGGCAGAGACCTTAGTCTCTTTTCAAGCCAACTTTTGTCAGTCATTTTTGAAACTGTTGTGTCTAACTGTTAGAAATTTTAAATTCTTTTACTAATCTTTTAATAATTGCTGTGCAAGGACTGCAGTTTACTTAGTCACAGGCTGAAGCAGGCCTTTCCACGTATAGCACGTGATGATAGTAACTAGGCTTTATCTGTGCCACGACATTTGTTCAAAGTGTCTCCTCTTGTGTAAACACAATGCATGCCACAGATTATACAAATACTATGTGCGTGCGCGAACGTTTGCATGAGAGCCGGCAAAGAAAACGACAAAATGAAAGCACTTTAACACACGTTACTTCAACGTACCCCGCATTCTACTACACAAAGAAGGATTGAAGGTTTAATGTCCGTTCTGTACTTACGTCTTTTATATTTATATCTTCTTTGCTGTCGGTACAATGTAATATTTTTTGTGATGAAAGCGACGAAATGGTTCTTGTTCTAGCTAGATTTAAATTAGGGGCCTGACGGGGGGCCGTCCTACAAAAATAAATAGTTACCACCAATTTTCCTATAATAGACGTTATCTAAATTTATGTCAATAATTATCATTGTGAAACCGGAGCACACCAGTCGCATCGTGACTATCACGTAATGTCTGCAAATATTAGATATCTTTACTTTATCGACGAATTATCGTTGATGACGCAGTTGTGACCGAGACGTGTTGCTACCGCGCCAAATATTTGGCGAATCTCGCGTATGCAGACATTTTGGGGACAAAAATAGTAAATCAAAAGAAATCTGTTTGTATAAATTACTAGATATAGGTACCTACCCTGCTGTTTTACCCGCGGAAAAACCTGATCGCGTGGAAATTTGATCGAGATAAAAATATTATTTTCTACAGATATCCAGTCTAATATTAGTGCCTTGCAGAAAAAATGTTCCTGTGGGAACGCTTGATCGGGATGAAAAGTATTCTATATCTTTTCAGCCCCTCCAGCTCACCTCGGTACTTCGTTGCAAAACGTGACTAAATGATGCCATTTTTATTTCCAACTAAACTTACGTATTGTTATTGCAATATAAAAATCTTATTTTAATCAAAACAAATATACTTAGGGTTAGCTACACTTTCTAGCCGTGAAAGAATTCTCAGAATCAGCTCTTTAGTTTAGCTGAGCCGACGCGACGCCTGAGGTCATTTTTAAAGGACTGAAAAAAAACTTTATTTTTGTCTCGCTGGATACATAGATTTCTTTAATTATCTTAATAAACTAAAAAGATATCTACATTTTCTATCAGATGATCACCAGTTTCAATTTTTCCTAGCTCTGGTGGTCCTAATTTCTCCAAATTAATACATCAAATTCTTTTAAAAACATATTGTCTATTCTGTGTTTTCTGTACTACTATCATACATTGAGAATGTAAGTTAGATTCATTGTCTATTCGTACGGACTAATATCTGGAACTATCTGGACCGATGTCAAATATTATTTTACTGTTTGAAAGCCACTTTATTCCAAATCGTTAAAGGCTTTCTTTTATTTTGAGAAGGTAAAATACAGGGACCAAGCAGCAGAAATCTAGTATTTGATAAACAAAGTTTGTTTTCTCTCATATCACAATCACCAACTTAATCTTGTCGAGTTAGTTGTTCGTATGCGTTGTGTCGTACTTTGCCACCACGAGGATGTACCAGAAGGCAGTTGTTTGAATAAACAATTTTCGTGTAGTATACTTTTATGGATATCATACTCAGCATATTAGTTAGACTTTGTTACTGGCATGTGTGTGAAGGCCTTGGGCTATATTTGTTGTATCAATTTAGTTGTTCTCAACTAGATTATTATGTCTAGTCTCTAGTTTGTACTCATCTGGTTTCTGATTGATTTGTAACTTAGTTTCATTTTACAAAAAAGTTAAATTCTGAATTTAAGTTAAATAACACATCGAAACACTAAATCAATCCCTTAGCATGAGTTAATAAACAACGACATAAATATTTCAAGATAAAAGCTGGATATATAGTATTTGAATTAAATCCTTAGACAAAAAATAACGGTCCAAAATATGTCTGTCGTTATTTATTATCTCATGCCGAGGCTGTGATTTAGTAATTCGATATCTTATTTAATTTTAATTCAGAATTAAAATAGGTTCTTTTTTTCTTAAAATAGGTTTTAATTTTAATCCAGTCATTGACTGAAGTATCAAAAGGTTAACCAAACGTCGAAAAGTGCAAAGTGAAGTGTGAAGGGATTAAGAAGTTATTTGAAAATGAACAAAGTGTACACAAGCTACGAAGTGGGCCATCGAAAATCAAAATGGATTATTAATAAACACTATTGTATGTGGATGTTGAAACACTGTAGTTTTTTCTGACAGTGGCTAAAATTACATTAAAAATATTTGTGAGGAACTAAATTATTTATTTTAATTTTAAAGCAATTCATTGGTGGCAACATTATGAACATAATCAGTATTACGAAATAGAATTTAAATTAAAGAACAACTGTATTTTTAACACCATATTAGAAAAATCTGCACGGAATGTGTTCTTATTATAAATAGATTAAAAAATTTCTAAAAAGTAAGTACAGAGGTGTATGAAATCGGCCTTAGATAGCTGAAAAGTAAGCCATAATGGCATCGAAATAAAAAAATTATGAGTGCTCTACTCGCTGTAGAACCCACTTTTGTGAGCAGCAAGTAAATATTGGAAAATACGTAAACAGATTGCTTGTATGAAATCAGTTTCAAAAAGCTAATGGATTTGTGGCAGAATTTTATTAAATTACTGGTATTAGAACTCAATACATTTGTGGAAAACACCGGAAAATCCATGAAAATAAAGAGTTTGCTGTATACAATCAACGAAGGATAAAAAAACACTAAAATGGAAATTAGAAGTGTATTTATATAGATGTCATCTATTTCCTAAAAGAAGCAAATAGTGAACTAAAGACGTCGCCATCTATATCAATGCAAAATGGTGGAAGATTCGGCTCAACATTCGGAACGAGTCTCAGCTGCGGCTGTGTTGCAGTTTGCGGCTCGAGAGGCGCGGGAGGGGAGGCGTTTCACCGAATTTGGGGCGCAAGCATTTGCTAGCATCACTTACAACACTTACGGTATATACTTTTAAATTAGACTTTCTTTATTACCAAGAAATATCTCATGAGCATGAAATTATTTAATGTACGTTTGTATGTATATCGTCTCGGATTTATACCTCGAAGGGCGTAACCAACGGCTGGACACACACCTACATTATAATTACAAAAAACAGCCTCTTCTCTACAACCACTTTAGTGACAGTAACATGTGGTAAGCCCACCGCTGCAACACTGCTTCTGATACATCATTTGAACTGTCCATGCAGCATGGTAGCTACTTAAATTTTTTTCTGTCCAATACCATTTCCTTCCCTCTGTCATAACTTTCTTCCTCTACATCTTCTTTTAGCTGTTCAGTATAGTTTCTTCTAGATCTTCCATGATTACTTTTATTTTTCCGTTCTATTTTATTATAAAATGATCATGACGACTCGATTGACCAGTCATGTTTCCTCTTCTTTTCTTTATATAATATAAGATCTGTTTTCCTCATTTATTCTAAGTAGTACTGCTTCATTTGTAACTTTTTAGTCCATGATATTTTTACCAGTCGATGCCAACACCACATTTCAAACGCTTCCATCGTTTCCAAGCTGAAATTCTACTTTGTTTCCTATTCTGTTCCGTATAATTTTAATTTATATTTTAAAAGCTATATACATTGTCATCCGTTTTGTTTTTGAGTATTTTTCTCTCTAGCATTAAATCTTTGGTATAATTTCTTTTTTGGTATAATCTTTTGTTTCTCTAATGTTAACACTCTTCGGCACTTGATCTTATCATATTTCTGATATTTCTATGTCTAACATATATCCTACTAGATTTTGCAAGCGGATCCGCCCGCCCTAACTTCGGTTATCGGCGTTAAATTTCTACGTCAACTCCTTAATTATACTAATGTAGTGAGCTACAGCAAGCTGTAGCTGTAGCTATAATTTATTTAAGCTCGGTTACAGTTATTCCCGCGGGGTCTTTTTAATTTTTCAGGATAAAAAGTAGTATTTGTCTTATTCCAGGATCTAATCTATGTGTGTGTGAAGTCCTGTGGTTGAAGCATTATAGAGTAACTAACATCCAAATTATAGTAAGATAGAGTTGCTCTTACTTTTAACTCTTATATTGATATAATTTATGCTTATCTATTAACTTTTTGACGTTAGTTACTTTATTTTTGTTTCTTTTTTCACATTTCTAGTAATAAATATCAAGTTTGCTCAGCAGTAACTTGTGATCAGTATTAATAACTGCACCAGGATATGTTTTGCATGATAATATATTATACCTACCTTATCAACTTATTTTATATTTATTTTCAGTTCTACTGTAATGTGGTATCTTACTGTGTCAGCTGGCATTTTTTCATTTAAATATAATCTTCTTTCTGCCGAGCATAATGAGTATTGATTACTGATCAATTACTGATATTAATTATCCCTGATACAGTGTATCTGGATGTAATGGCTTTCATGTCCCATGTCGTTATTCACCAACTTCAAAAATAATAAGTAGTAAAATGTGGGACCGGGGACCAAATAATAATGTACCTGCTAATATTTATGTTTCTATTATTGTTTTCAGAATCGATTAAGTTTAGTTTTAGCTTGCAAATCTGGTTTCTTTTTGTTTATTCGAGTTATTTTTTTCGATTGAAGTAAGAAGTACTATTTAGTGACGCAATTGGTCTATTTCAGTAATTTTTTTAAAATGTATATATTTTATCAATAACACATGACGATACTAGATACGAATTGATCTTTAACATACCTACTTTACCTACTGTATAAACTAAAGCAGATATATGCAAACGCTTACAGCCGTTTATCAAGGAGGTTATAGTTACATAATATACGTTATAGTCTAAGATCCCGCTGCAGGATTGATGTGCTCATCGACTTTTTGTTTAAAACCAAATTTTTATGTTTATTTATAATTAAGAGAATATATATTTACTAGGGTGCCTATTAAAATTTGGCCGCCATTATTTTTCATTAAATTATTTTTAACTGATTTTTGGTAAAAAATTTCGTTCATTTATTTTTTAAATAAAATAACGTCTACATCACGGTAATTAATATGAAGATTCTAAAAAATCACGGTTGCCGTTGCGCACCTGGCCGCACCTCTTTGCAGCCAGGTGTAAACAGGTATGATTTCGATAAATTTATACGTTTATAACCTATTTTTATTAATTATATGTCAAATTGAAGGTAATTTTTTTCTATTAATTATCATATAAAGTTGCTTAATTAAATCTGGCCGCAAATAAGGGTTACTGGCTGTTAAAGATAATAAATATTTAAGGTAGAGTGAAAGAGAGTTAGCGCGTAACATCATTTGTCAGACGAGGACAGCGATTGCCGGCTGTGCGACGCTTTTAAGCCATTGCGCATGCGTCGAACGTTAGTGTTCTCAACCACCGGGGAGTAATAGAGACGACTTATAATAAATACCCCAAAATATATGTAATTTTTTTGAAAATAACAAATTTATAAATTGCAACAAAAAATTAATATTGATTTGATATATCGACGGTCTTATTAGCAATTTGTCTCTTATTTTTTAGAGGGTGATTTTTTTAACATATAAAGCAAGAACCCAATTACAAATTATTTGAATGATTCAAACTTAAATATTATATTAAACGGTTTTTTAAAATGATAATAAATTTTGAAGAAATTCTTTTTTTCGTACAAATAAAAGATTCTCTAAAATGGAATTAGTCAATTTGCTAATTAGAACGTCGATATTTAATATTAATTTAAAAAATAAAAAAATAAAACCAAGGTGACTTAAGTAAAAGAAAATTTTATTGCGAAAGTATTATTTAAAGATTTTATTAGATTTTATTCAAGTATATAATTGTCTGTTACATATTAATTAAACATTTAAGCAAATTAAAAAAATTATCTTATAATTCTTATATTTCCGTAACTCTTATTTAAAAAACTGAATCATCGGAGCTTTCAGTTGTACTATTGCAAAAATCTTCAAATTCTTGTTTATCTTTTTGCTTCAGAACCACAATTTTTTTTAGACACTCTGAATGATATCCAAAATCATTAGTAGAGTCAATTTTAAATAAAAGGTCATGATATTTATATTTTTTTTACGACGAAACAATAACATTAGCAAGCACTTTTGGAATGATACATTATTGAAGTCGAGTACATTGCTTTTTTCGTTACACAAAAAACACGACTTCATCTTTATCAATTTTATTTTACGTTAATTAATATAATAATTTTTAGATGCACAAATAAAATAACAATGTAAATATAAAACGTTTATTACGAACTCCAAAACAGCGTGGTTTTTATGTTAGAATAAAAATGCTGCATCTGTTCAGTTGAGAACACTAACATTCGACGCATGCGCAATGGCTTAAAAGCGTCGCACAGCCGGCAATCGCTGTCCTCGTCTGACAAATGATGTTACGCGCTAACTCTCTTTCACTCTACCTTAAATATTTATTATCTTTAACAGCCAGTAACCCTTATTTGCGGCCAGATTTAATTAAGCAACTTTATATGATAATTAATAGAAAAAAATTACCTTCAATTTGACATATAATTAATAAAAAAAGATTATAAACGTATAAATTTATCGAAATCATACCTGTTTACACCTGGCTGCAAAGAGGTGCGGCCAGGTGCGCAACGGCAACCGTGATTTTTTAGAATCTTCATATTAATTACCGTGATGTAGACGTTATTTTATTTAAAAAATAAATGAACGAAATTTTTTACCAAAAATCAATTAAAAATAATTTAATTAAAAATAATGGCGGCCAAATTTTAATAGGCACCCTAGTAAATATATATTCTCTTAATTATAAATAAACATAAAAATTTGGTTTTAAACAAAAAGTCGATGAGCACACCAATCCTGCAGCGGGATCTCGTACTATTACAATGACATTCAAATCGAGAATTTCTGAACACATAATATGTTATATATATACCTACCTACCTACTTTACTTCCACCAAAATATAAACGTTGATGATATAATGTAAAGCAAATATTAACGTCATAAAACATGTACAAGAGCTGTTTAAAATAGTCGACTTGTTTAAATAGAAAGTACAAATATGTTGGAAATCAAACGCAAAATCGTTTAAAGACGCTATGAGTACACTTTCCACCAAAATAAGACCGGAGCTGGCACTTATTTCCCGATACTTTTAAATGGAGAGGATACAGATAATTGAAGGTTTCGAGATGTGGTACTGGAGACGAATGCTGAGAATACCCCGGACTGCGAAACGCACTCACATACTTGATCTTCTCTGTTAGTTGGGAATCCAAACACGGTTGTCAACGGTCAGCAACGTATACCAATGTACTTCAGGCACATCATAAGAAGTAGAGATGACAATTTAGAACGATTTGTCATTTCTGGAAATGTAAATAGCAGAAGATCACGTGTAAGGTGCACCAAGTTCCAGTCCGGAACATATGGAGACAATTTGTGCGCTACAAAATGAAAATCAATGACCACGATTTCAGTCATGCTCATAAGGGACCGCGACTACAGAGAGTGTATAAAGTTAGCACTATTACCCCCCAGCACACTATTTACCTGTCTCGCCTCTAAATTCACTTATACCGCGCATTTTATAACTAACTTCAGACATAAAGACCCGTGGGCTAATAAGGGAAAAAAATGCACATTAGAATTCACGGTAATTTTTACCGAGTATAAGAGAGATACTTAGATATATTTTACACAAGGCTTTTATTAATCTGTTAAATGAGTGTAATGACATCTTGATCTTTGAACTACGTATATGCTTTAACTTTTTTTGGGTCAACACTAAAATTACACTACTACATTTTAACTAAGTAGTTTAAACTAGTTCAAATATACTCCCACCGTGGCCTCAGGTCAAAGTATATAGAGATAACAGCTATGTCTGCAGCGTATAATGAATATCTCAATTTGAAGAAGTAATTAACATTTATAAGGAAAATAGTATTATTTGCGTTTGTGTCGTATCTGTAATAGACTGCAGGGCTGCTAGCTAATTCTTGAAATCTGATTAAATCCCAATCCCATCGCCAAATTGTGATTGGATGGAAAATCGGGTGTGTGGCACTGGCAACACCTCCGAACGAATTTATTTTAAAATGTATAACGTCAAGGTTTTTAGTCTCCGGAGGGGTTAACTATTGGCTGGAACACACCTACATCATAATGTGGAGGACAGCCTCTTTTCACTAACTACTTTAGTCCTACGTGGCAGGTGGTGGGTGAGCCCATCGCTGCGACACTGCTTGTTGTATAGTGTATCTGAACTAAGGTGACATTAAATATACTCCTTAATATCAACTTTATGGTAATAAACTGTAAAATTCTTTCACCAGGGACAGAATAATAAACCCTTTCGGCCATTCTAGACAAATTTAAGAATAAAGTAAGTCAGGATTGGACACGTAAATTTATCAATTTTTTTTAAAACTAGCTTTTGCCAGCGGCTTCGTCCGCGCTTATATCGATTATCAGTGTGAGATTTCAACCTAAACTCCCTGATGACTTGTTTTTGAGGCGGCGTATAAGAATGAAACATGTACCAGATTTTAAGTTTTGTCTATACCACCATGGTGGCAATCAAGCCGCTAAATGTTAAGCGGTTACCGTATCCAATGGACACTTGGCTCACAAAAGGTAACACATAGTCATATAAACGACGATATTTCATAAACTAGTAAAGATAACTTCATGGGATACAAACAGTTTTACATATAAATAATTAAATAAGTTAAATACGCTGATTATAGAGCTACTAGTATCATGAGTTGTTTAGACAGTATTGTCGTCTAAATAAGTAACTAGTTATTTTTGCTCGTCCGTGTATATAAAAAACAAAAAAAAACTAAAAAGTTGAAAATAAACGTTTTTTAAATAGTTTTTGTTCTTTTAATCAATAATTAATAAAGAACCTGGGCTGTATTTTTTTTTTGAAATATCGCGTTTTTACTAAAACACAAAATATATTATAGGTATAGGTAAACTTAAAAACCCTTTCTAAATACAAAATTTTATCCAAATCGTTAAAGTCGTTTCCGAAATACGCAAATATATATATATAAGTACTAAAATTGCCCGTTTTAATATATAAAGTTTCTTTTTCAAAAATTGAATAAAGGCTTGTTTTTAAAATATATTTTTTACCTTAAATTTATTTTCAACTTTTTAGTTCCTTTACATAATAATCGCTTACGCTCTGCTCATCTGTCTCAGCAGCTCAGCTCTTACCTCTGATGCATGTGTCCGCATATGTGACAGATATTTCTTTGATCAGATGTTTTGACTGCTCTAAGTAGCATTGTTTTGCTTTATAAAGTTGTAACTTTCGCTGTATCAACATCTGTTCGTCTTTTTTCCAGCTGTGGATCTTTAAAGTCAGCGCTTTATTTGGCCAGTTTCTGTTGCCGTTTTTATTTAATTTTTTCCAACCTTCTTTTTGTTTGGGTCGATGTTTTTTTTTTATCATTTGAATCCCACGAGTACAGAAATAACTGTCAACCCTTCCAGTGATTCGTGGAGAAAAACAACGCTAGTAGACAACGGGGTGCACTCTGCACAAGGGTTCGAGACTTCATTCAAGGTTGAACCTTACTTGTCGCTAGTCAGCAAACAACTCATTGATACCAATCTAACGAGCCCAAACACAATGGAGCTATCTTGTTTCGTTGATGAGTTACTGTGGCCACCTTCCGGCTCCATCGTCAGATCATCTCCATATTATTGCATTGTCATCGGCGATATATAAGTGTACCAAATATTAGCTCAATTGAATACCGTAAACCGTAGTACAAAATGTGAAGTTATTTCGTGTAGCAGTGTACTTCTGTTGCTCTTATAAAAACCCTTCATATTTGTTTTCTTACATATCTCTTATTTACAGTCATCGGCCAGTGACATAATGGCTAAGAGCACTGACAGTTCTAAAGTTGGATCTATATTTCGTTCTCGATTGAGCGCCACAACCAAGAAGAGTACCAATTTGTAGATTTCTCGATCGCCGTTGGATTTTGTGATTAAAATTTGTTTCGACAGTTACTCCGCAGAGCCATTGTAGTGGAACCACTAAGGAGTCCACTTAAGTCGTCGCACACGTGTCATTTTATAGTAGTTTTGTTTACTGCAGCTGACAGTCTTGTAGAAGCAATAAAGATTGCTGGTGACGTAGTGGAACTCGGCGATATTGAGGTGAACTCCCGGCTCTGTAGCGTTCATATCAAGGTTCATGTTTTATCAAATCATTCATTGTCACTTTAAGGAATACTTAGTCCAACTGTTAGATTTCCAATTTTAAGTTATTAAAAATCACGGCATTTATCCTCTTCGGCGTCAATCAGAGTTATTACGAGTCTCAACTGTCCATCCCTAACTCTATGAGAACGTAAGGCCAATGCGGTGGTGACATCGATTTGCACTCATGCCGCGCTGTATTTTGTGTCTTTACCGCGAGCCTTTGTACAGTGTACAAGCATGCATGAGAGTGCAGTAAGATCTATGAATAGTGCGTTGTGAGCCACCCACCAGTTTCCCGTGGGAAATTAAAACATTAACGTTATACATACCTACACAGACAAATACCATAGTAGGATTCTCTAGCTGGGGTTTTTCAGGGCGCTGACATCCCAAACCCAGCTCTTTTTATCTTATTTATTGGCGGACTTTGCTCTAAATATTACCTGTAGAGATAAAACAGTTAAAAACATACGTTGTTTGTTTCTATAGGCAACAATACCTTATTATTTGCGTTTCAAATTAATATTAGTGTTTCAACTGTATTTACGTACACAATGTGTTATGATCATGATTCACCGTAATTTGTAAATAATGTAAAAGGTAAAAAATAATGTCGTTTGTACTTGCATTTTTGCGCGCCACATTTACACGTCGAAATGGAGGTTATTAGGCAAACCGTAGACATTTAATAAAACCAACAGCCACTCAGAATTAATAATTCCAGTGGCGCTATAATTGTTGAAAAATATACAAAGTATATTTTTGAGGATTTTATTTTAATTTTTCTCGTTTATATAATGGATATAAGAAGAATATCTTATTTTCTAAAGGAATGCTATTAATATCACAATTCTTCAAATTGTAATCAGTTTTACCGACTAAGATATTAGTTGGGTATTTAGTTATATGAAATATCGCTTTCTTTTTAAAAAATATGTCACAATAACTGTTCTCAAATAATTTAGTTTCATATTTTACAGCTGTCAAAAAATATCGTACAATACCCACCTTCCTTGGGTTTTTTGGTATAATTCGTAGCACAACCGCTTAAAGAAAACGCGAAAAGTCTACATAAAATTTTCCCACCAAAAGCTAATGCAACGCGTACCGCAAAAAAATCTGCTGCTAAATATTTAAAATTAGTTAGATGTAACGCGCCTAAAGAAAAACAATGATATACGATGTAATCGTTTCTCTTAATTATCCAGACTGTTAGTCGGTACTGGCCGAGGGGTTTCAATTTCACTTTGCGTCCTGAGTGACGGAGGTTCGAGACCCGGCGTGTACCAATGAGTCTTTTTCTTCATTTCTCAAGTACATTGATTATTCACACCACTGGCTTTTTGGTAAAGGAAAACGTCGTGAGGAGACCTGCTAGGTTTAAAAGAAGACGTATGTGAAGTCCTCAATCCACACACGGTCTGCGTGTGGACTACCAAAATCACCCTAGTAGGCCGTGCACCAGCAGTGGGGAAGTATGAGGCTGATTTAGATCTAGACCTGTTTACAGTGGCAGATGGCGCTTATATGGTAATTTAAATTTGCTATGTGGCGAGCCCGTCTTACGATAGAGCAAAAACAGCGTCTTTCTTTATATTGCAAAAATAGTATTTAAAACCTTTGACGATTCAAAAGTGTTTCTAAAAATCTAATTTGAATAAAAAAATTATTATTTAAGCATGTAGGCTTAGCAATAGGGTCCCGTTTTTTTTTTATGGTGCCCACCTTTTGGGTACGGAACTCTTAAAAAATAATTCTATATGCCAAAATAAATGGCAGCAAGATGTCCTAAAAAATAGTTTTCACAGATCGGCATAAAATGTGGTCCAAAAACTAGGTCTCGAAAACTCTTATCTAACCCAAACGAAGGAAATGCTGCTCCTTACGATTTTAAGTTAAAGCACGAACGCGAAGAACGAAGAGTTTCGTACATTGACCTCTTAGCCTGTGCTCAGTGGGCAAAAACTTTTTTGATAAAGTATGAATTTATAAAATATATTTAGTATACATAGATTATGGGTATTTAAGTACATTTATTTATCATATATTATTTATATTTATTAGCTTTATATTATTACGAAGCATTAAAATCTCAATATACGCTTTTGAGTTAAATAAACATAGCAGCAACATATTGATTCTATCTATTTGTAAAGTTTGAGTATACGTAAAAAAAAATTAAGCTTTATACCATAATTTCTGATGACGTGGTCACTGCAGCTGTGCTAGCGCGACGGCAATTAATTATGCCTGCGCAATAGATAGTGATAGAGTCATTGTACGAAATTCTTCGTGCTTTGCGTCCGTGCTTTACAAAATATAGTGCCACAATATTAATGTCATTTGAGACCAATTAAATATACTAATAGTCTAAAAGGCTCTCTCTCTCTAAATTCATGCAGACAATTGAATGAGGGATTGTCGCGGGACATTTCTAACGATTCCTCAATAATCGAAATCCATTTAGCTGTTTGGAGCCGGGGTGATTAAAAGTGTCACATACTAATACAGATACGCGCAATAACCATAACCCTCTTGCAGTTGGATAAAAAAACTGCAATCTGTTCTTGATCAGACGTGTAATTTCCTATCGAAGAGGGCAAATTCTCCGGAGGGTTGATTGACCGTACTTGGATCAGACGACGACGCTGATTAGATTACATGTAATACATACTATTACCAACACCGTATCTTGTAGAAATCCTTTACTTTGAACTAATTCGTTTACAAGCTATGAGATAGCCAATTATTTTGTGAAAAGACCTATTAGTCTTGGGTATTGAATCAAGTTACCACGCGTTTATTTCTTGCATTAGGTACGTAAATTCTATACGCTATAGAAAATATCCTACAAACAGAATAGTAAGTTAGAATTGTTAGAGAAGCCACTCCAAGTGAACGCCATCACCCCCGGTCCTGCACCTTTTTAAGGTTTTATATTTTTAAGGTTCCGTAGCCAAAATGACAAAAATCTGTCTGAAAGTTAAAGCCTTATGATTCTGACGTCTTTGGGTAGTCTTATAAAATTTTACATAAAAGTCTTTTGTGAACCGTCATAACAGATATGTTATAGACATTAAAAATTTTTTTAGGGGTAGCTATCTCTTTATAAATTGAATTTTTTGGCGTATCATGCAGGGTATTATTGCATTACATTGGTTTTTAAGATTTCTTTTCCTTGAGATTTATATTCTGCGAGTTATTGGCTTCCAAATTTGAAAATTTCGGTTGAGCAAAATCACTATCATAAGGTTTGATAAATACTACCAACCAAACATACGATGGACAAAATAGGTTCAATAATCAACAAGTAAGCGCATTTAGTTAAGATTCCGTAGAATGAGTTTATCGCTCTACGGATCCCTAACTAAATACGCTTACGACATGCACTTGTTTTCTGTCGGCTCACATGAGTAGAGGGCGACAAGTGCCGCGCTTATTAGTCTTCACTCTAAGACTTGTCTGTCGCATCAGCCACTGGTTTTGCATGTTTCCTCAATGATCTTTGTCTTCACTACAGGGGCTCAGGCCTCTTCTTAGAGAAAGGCTTATGGCATTTCTTAGAAAAAGGCCTATCCTGTAGTCCACAGCTAGCCTAGTGCAAATTTACAAACGTTGATGAGCTATAGTGGCCACTCGAATATCAGAGTTTTCAAGTCGCCCATATGGCACCTGACTTCCCTTCACGACTGCTTTTATATGACAGCCCCATTGCCGATTTAGCTTGCTTCCTAATTTTTTGGGCTATGCCGGTTACTTTTATTCTTCGTCTCATCTTCTCATTTCTGTACATATCTTTAAAGAGACTACGAGCATAAATCTTTTCATAGCTCGCTGAGTAAGATTAAACTTTAAAATTGATGTATGACGATATAATGTAAAAATATAGAAGAAAAACATAGTAGAGATAAGTTATCAGTCGGCGATAGTTGGATAAAAGATTTACGTAATTTTCACATCAAGAGTAAAGCAGATGTTTTACAACAGCTGTCTAAATAATTATAAATGGATTTTGTATTGAAATCAGTGTTTTGGATGTATAACTCTTTGGTGTGGGTGCATAGGGAATAAATGGGACCGTTAAATGCGTTACAGAAGTGACGTCATAGACTTATCCATTCGATGACTGACCACACCTAACGTGGCATAACTTCGCATATCGTTTCCGATCTATGAAATGAACTGTATTGAAGAAGAAAAAGAAAAAGATTCATTTAGCAAAAAAGGATATGACCTTCTTCGGGCACTTTTTTCTTATCTCCTCTGTACTTCTGAGGGCCACGTCAAACCGTCGGTCCTGACTGTTTTAGCTTGGAAATTATGACAGTCGAGTCGCCATTAGCTCGACAACGTCCGCAAACATGTGTGGACTACAGCCTAGTCTTCTTTTTAAGGCCTTTAGTGAACTGCATACGACTGAGACAACATTGGACTGTCAAAATTTTTTTTATACCTTTGCTACGTATAAAATTGATGATTGTATTTTTCTCCACAGCGGCAGTCGGTGACATGGGTGGAAGCGGCACCAGTTCCTCGTCATCCCACATGTCTCCTGGGTGGCAGGTAAACGACATCGACCTGGATCTTCCTGGAGAACTGTCTATGAAGTTAGTATTGATAATTTTACTAATAACTTTTGACATATGCAACAACTTTGCCAACCGGGGGCCCTGCCTAGGATGCACGAGACATATATGTCGCAGCTATCTGGTTAAATTGGCCAGTTAATTGGACGCCTAAGCAGATCGTTAAGTATGTAAAAGAAATTATCATATAACTAAACAGATTATAAATGAAACTTGGCTGGAACCTACGTTTAATAATTTGAAACTGAACCTAACCCAACATACATGACTTATACAGTGCGATTTCTGTTCCTTTCTTTTCCATACTTAACGATATGCCCAGGCGTCCAATTAACTGGCTAATTAAACCAAGTGGCTGCGACATATCGTGCTTCTGTTTTTGGTTTCCATAGCCAAATTCGATAACCTAACCTTATAGTTTAATCCGCGTGTCGCAGCCATATAGTAATGCCGCCTTCATCCATTGTATCCATTCAAACTGATGATATTTTACACGCAGATGTCTTTATGCTTCCCACCATACAGTTTAGTAATGATATGTAGGTAGTGGCAAGGGGTGGAAGTATGACAAGGATAAGCCGGTCAAAAAAATTTTTTGTTCTCAAATAAAGTTTCATAATCCAGCATGTATTCAGTTAAGCAGCACACTATATGAATTAATGCCATCACGACATTAGCGGGCCATTTTTCTGAGCTCCTTTGTGCTTCGGAGGACCACGCTTAACCGTCGGTTCCGACTATTGTCACATGATGGCCATCGTTGAGCCAATTCAGAGATCATATGGGCGGTTTTTACCACGGTTGAAACTCACAGTCGAAAGGCCAGTAGCTTGATAACGTCTGCCGATTTGCATTAAATTAGCGTTTTAGACTATGACCTAACTAATTCTATATGTTGCTTCAGCACTTGCACGTCCACTCTTGCAGGAGGATAGACCTCTCCTTGGACATATTATGTACCTAATGTAATTTTTTTTGTAGCGAGGCGCTGCTGTCGCTTCCATCTTTAGTGGCATTTAAGCAGGAGGCCCCATCGCCGACGGGAAATGGACGCGTCCTGTCGCCGCCTAGACGCACATGGCCACCACGCGTCATGGACGACAGACAGGTAAGATTATAGCTCTCAATCCTCATACTAAACCACATTTTAAGGCGCGAGTACACAAAACAAAATCACGTGAAACTTGTTTACGTGATAAAAGTGAAACTCAAATTCTATTTGAAATATTTAATTTCTTTACTGCTGTTTTGCTGTTATGATTACGTATGTTTATATAGACTGTCTGTTTAAAACTGTAATGTAGTTAATGATAATTGTCAATATGTATTTGGTTTTACTATTATTACTACGCCTACTATGTGTCGTAAGTTCTTCCTTCAAGATCGCAGTAGTTTGCACGATAAGTGGTCATCCAATGATGAGAAGGCAGAATTGATTTGTCTTGAGTTTCTCTGCGTGATAAGATCAGGCCACATAGCTCGACAAATTGATGAACCATGGGAACTAGAGTAGAGGAGACCACAAACTGGATAACACTAAGAGACGACCAGGGTGGACTGATGACCTGTTAGGACCGTGGAACGTCGCTGGATGTCAAAGGCTCAAAATAGTTCATTTTTGATATCCAAAGAGGAGGCCTTCTTTCAGCAGCGGACATCTGCCAGCGGATATAATGACTTTAATGTAATTTATTTATAAATAGTTTTTTTCACAGATAACTGATATGGTTGTGGACCGTGTCGAGGTCATGGAAGAAGGCAGTTGCCAACAATCACCTTCGCACAGTGGCGCCATTATGTCACAACATGGTGAGTTGCCAGCTCTTCTTTGTTCCCTCTTCTCTCTCTGTAATAGAAAACGAAATCGTTGTTTCTAATATCGAGTTAATGTTACAAAATCAAAACTGTAGTCGCCATATTAAAATGGTGTCGACTTACAACGACACTAGCGACCAAACATCCAAGGTTAGAAGGTCAGAATAGGTTGATGCACTATAAGCCTGTATAGCAGCAAGTGAATAATAGTATATAAATATTTGAACTATTTTTCGCGCGCCGCAGCAATAACCAAGTGCACTGACATAATAAATTAGGGCTGAAAATAAGATTTGCAGTCTCTAGTAAATTTCAAAGTACGAATAACAACATTTGTTTTTTAAATTGTTTCTCAATTAATAAAATATAGCTTTTATTAGCAGAAAAAAATGTTTCTCAATTAATAAAATATAGCTTCTCTTAGCAGACAAAAATGTTTCTCAATTAATAAAATATAGCTTCTTTTAGCAGACAAAAATGTTTCTCAATTAATAAAATATAACTTTTCTTAGCAGACAAAAAATGCTTTACAATTTTTACAAGTTGCTGGTGCAGCTTATACCTATTTAAAGTTAATATTATTTGGTAAAGAATTGTCTTGAAGCAATAACATCTGAATAAGATTTGTGTAGACATTTCTACAATATACAGATTATTTGGATTCAAACCCCATAAAATTAAACCTTTTTCAGTATCTGCATTTCGGCCTAGTTGTAGGTAGGTAGGGGTCGTACGTTGTGTTCACGTAGGTTTATGACAGTGTATCGCTAATTTTAGTAATTGGAAAAGGATAATGGAAATAAATTGCTGTATAAACATTAAGCTGGTGGCATAGCCAAGTGATTTAAGTTTGCAAGAATTTGATTAATTTTGTTACTGTTCCGAGTACACTTTTTGATGTGAAAAAAATATATGTTATAGATCAAACCTAAATTAAGTGAAATTGCTAATATTTAAATAATTTGCCTGCTAAAACATTTGGAAAAAAAACGACACTCTATTTTTGGACTTTAATTGAAATTGTTAGGAAAACTTAGAGTGATATTCTCTTCATTTTTATTTCATAAAATATATATTAAACCAAGAGAATTTGTTAATTTCATACCGACAAAAAACCGAGAAAAATCGAGATTTTCAACGTGCGGTCACGTGCTAGCGCCTATCGTACGCGGAATTGTGGCTCTTTGTATGCTGCAATAGTGTTATATTATTTTTTTACACTGGTCGGAACGCTTTTTCTAGGGTATGCCAAAGCCTAAACATTAATATTTAATTCAATTTTGTACACAATTTTGATTATTATTCGTAAGCGCGGAAACTTCTTCAACGGAGTATGTTCGCACTTTATTCTTTTAATATGCTTGGTGGTATAAAAAGAGTGCGTTTTTTTCTCATACTATTGTAACAGGTATGTACTGGGTAATCAACAGCTATTATCATATTGTCAACAGGTAGCCCAGAAAGCATGCAGTGTCAGCCAACTATACCCCCTGGAACTATTATGGCGCTCAACGGATATCATTCCCCTAATCAGGAGAACAAAAGTTAGTACTTTAATCGATTTTAGCCTGTGGAAAGAACCTTAACCAATTTGATTGTAGAGGACGCAACTTCATTATTTGACGTTGGTTTATTGGTGCTGCAGCAACACGTGCCAGTTATAAAGTAATGATGGGAGCCCGTCTCACACTGGCCACAGTTTATTATTTGTTGTTGTACTTATCATCAGGCGGACCGTAAGCTTGTGTGCCACCTTAGTTTAACTCCTGACAGAAAAAGCGCGAGTCACGAGACCTGACATGACACTACTTCATCAACCGACAATCAGAATACGCAACTCAAACGCATTGGACAAAGATGACGGTGAATGATAAACGGTGATATAGCTGGTTAGTAGCGTAGGTTCCTGTCACTCTTCGGAAGAAAATATCTTGTTTTCTTAGCACATGGCGTGCACTGTACCAAAGTACTTGGAATACTCTAAGCAAGTCATCTTTGCGAAAAACAGGTGACAAAAGTGTAGTGAGGCGGTGTGGTAGGCAGAGATGACAACATATGGACCAAATAACAAAATGATATATCGTAGACAGAGTCCCGATGTTAAAATTAATGTTGTTGTTTAGACACAGGTCTGCTGATGTGTTCGCCCTCAAGTTCATTGGACGGATTCCTCCACTCGCCCATCCAGCAACGCATGGAGCCCAACTTCAAAGACGACACGAGGTTGGTTGTTAATTTAAAATTTTCGCATATTATCTTTACGATATTTAGTGTGTACTATAGGAACTGTTCAGCGTAAAATAAAGCTCGATTGAAAAAATGAATTTCATTTTTAGACTTTTGTTATTCCAGCACAAACGTAAACGCTTTATTCATGTAGATACTTTTAATATTGTTTAACACAAACAGTTTAGTTTTTAAAATTTCGGCTTAGTGACGTCATTACTGCCTATTTGATTAAAATCTCAATACTTTGTCAACTCCCATTGCAACCTCCTTCTCCGGGTCTTTAGAAGACCGAATCCCTCGTGGGTTGACAGGCCACGCATACCCATTACTAAAGCTTCTTTGGCCATCAATCCATGGGTACCTACATACAGGGTAGCACGCGATCAGTATTTCAATACGAAATTGATATATATGGTTTAGAAATAATCGAGTGAGATCCTTTAGCGTTTCCACCTTTGGAACCGTTTAAAAACCGACTGAGTCGAGTAGAGTTATGACTCGAACCGTTCAAAACAAACCGAGTTCCAACTCGATGCCGTTCAAAAACGTGTAGCGTTGTTACCCTAGCGTTGACTCAAGTTACTCGACGCGGGTTCGAAGGAGTTGGCGGCCATATTTGATAAGAAAGATCAAAATAATATTTCTGAATTAAGATTTCAATTATTAATTATTAATTTTTAATTTAAATTATTGTATTATTAACATTTTTGTTTTATAATATTTGTATTCGGAGTGTCTTAAACAAGAAAAATTAAACAAATCGTAGTCTTTAGTAAACCCTATTTATTTTTTGTCATATTACAATAGAATTAAAAGCGTTGAGAGTGTTTAAAAAAAGACCACTCAATGTTACCACAATAAAAAGAAAAACAATGTTATAAGTAATGAATGAAATTAATAAATAAATAACAAAACATAAATAAAAAGTTTTATAAAAATCGAAAATAAATCAATTAATTCAAGTTTTCGTCTTTTAGAAATTTTGCCCATTTAAGTGCAAACTAGTTGGGTTAGTTTGTAAAAACTTAATTGAAAAAATCAAGTTAGTACTTGCTATCTTTAAAATGCTTATTTTAAAAAACTAAAACTTTAATTGAAATTTCGTGTTCTCTTGGCCCTTTATTGGTACTTCAAATTAAAATAAGGCCCTTAAATGGGCAAAATTCCTAAAAGTAGAAAAATTGATGCAAATTGATTAGTCGTTCAAAAACTTCGGGGTAGAATTAGGAATCCGATGAAATCATTTTTAACCTCAAATTACTCGTTTTTGAACGCAACGTATATAAGTAACTGAACTGGCGAACCATCTTTTGGAATTTTGCTTCCAAAATAACCTCATGAATTGGTTGAGAGATCATCTCTAGATGTCTGGGAAAAATTTCTCCTTCGTTTTATGTCTCTGAACATCCGTTCTTTCCGTCTCATGACTCAGTTCTCGTTTGTCTTATGTCTGTGGACATGAGTTTAATTTTACTATTCGCCTTTTTAGTAGCTTGACGACTTAGATAATTTTTTTTTTTTTTTTTTTACCACTAAGGTGGCAAACAAGCTTACGGTCCACCTGATGGTAAGCAGTCATCGTAGTAAGTAATAATAATAATCTTAAGTTACTTACAATTGAGAAATGTTTATAAATAACAAACCCAAGCCTTTGCCGTGAAACACTTATAATTAACCAAAACTCAAAATAAAATTCGTTTAGTATTTACGTAAAATACCGTGACAGAGAGACGCCACTAACAAATTTATGTAGTGGTGTAAGTTACCTGTAATACCCAAATGGTTTTTTAATGCTCCTCAGATTCCAGTACGTATTAGCTGCAGCCACTTCTATTGCAACCAAACAAAATGAAGAAACTCTCACGTACCTCAATCAGGGACAGCCTTACGAGGTCAAATTGAAGAAATTGGGAGATCTTTCACATTACAAAGGCAAAATACTCAAGGTATGTAATCTGATTTTTTTGAAACTCATTTTAGGGTTTTTTTTTTGCTTTTGTTGAGAAGCCATTTGGCCTAAAAACTGCTTGCTACGTGGCTACTGACATTACAAAAACAAAGTACGTGCATTTATATGCATTTTCTGTGTGAGTGGTCACAGAATTGTCACAGATGTGCTACGGGGTCGAGATTGGCTTATTTAATTATTTATTTATTATTAATTGGATATTACTTATACTGTCTGTATAGTAGCGACACTGTTTGGACGAACGCGATGAGGATCACTCTAATAGCTTACAAAAAGATGCAGGTTAGGCATGCTGGCAGTAAGACCGCGCCGTTATGATAAGTGGCACTAGTTTAATACACATTACTTAGTTCATTATACTGACAGTGTTATTTCTGGTTTTTAGCACCATTTAAAAATATCTCAGAAAAGTTATTTATTTTGGCAGTGTAGGTTCGTATAGTACAAACTAAAAGTACCCTTCTAGCCCGTTTTATTTATTCTTATAGTTGTAGGAAGGTACTTCTTTTCTCCACTTCTTCTTGCTATTTTCATTAACAATATTTCACACGGAATCTCTTTCCCCTACCACTTATATGCAAACGATTTCCAAATCTATACATATACCTCACTCAATGACCTCAAAAACGCTATTGATACTATTAACACTAATTTGAATGTTATAAATGAATTGAGAATATATCAAGGTCTTAAAATAAACCCTACTAAGAGCCAAGTTATTATAATTGGAAGATCTCAGCTTAGATGTAAAATAAATTTTAATCAGCTGCCTTCTGTTAAGGTCGACAGTAACCACATTCCTATAAGTGAAAGTGTGAAAAATTTAGGGATAATTATTGATTGTACTTTACTTGGGCACCACACCTGTAAGAATTAGGTCGTTAATTATTTACACCTGTAAGATCGTTACGACGCTTACGTAATTTTCTTCCTATCTCTACTAAAATTGCACTTGCCCAGTTGCTACATCCCATTCTCGATTATACTAACGCCTGCTACTTTATCTCTGAGGACAAATTACAAAAAACTTGAGCGTCTTCAAAACTTGTGTATGCGTTTCATATTTGAATACTGTTAATATAATCATGTTTCTTATTTTTGACATCAGCTCACGTGGCCTCCGATTCGCATTCGCCGGAACATTTATATTCTTTGTCTTCTGTGCAGCATTTTGTTCAATCCGTCAACTCCTGCATACCTAAAGGAGCGATAATGTAATCCACATCTGCGGCCTTGTACCCATCTCCTACTTAAATTACCAATCCACGCTACTATTTTGGATGCAAATATATTTACGGTACATACAACAAAACTTGAATATATTGCCTTTATCCATAAAAAAGCATAATCTAATAATAATATTTTCAGAAATCAAATTAAATCATATTACAGCAATCTTGTTCAAATAACTTACTGTATGTATCTTAGCAAATATATGTTAATGTGTGTTTTATGTGTATTTATATATATTATATATGTTTTTATAAATTATATATGAATACACATGATATTATATTTAATGTTTATGTATTTATTTCACTTGACTATTATCTACAGTTTAAAAATATTATTTATAATATGTTCTATGTAAATGTTAATACCTAGTTATTAACTTAGTTATGCATCACCTACCTTTTCTGTTTATTTTTCTTTTTCTATCTACCCATAGGTTGTCTGGTAGAGATAGTTTATAAGCGATAAGACCGCCTGATTGTACACTGTAAGTTTAGTTACTAATTTTAATTTTTTATATATCATGTTACGTGCTGGTGACTGTTCACAATTTTTTCCTTAAAATACGGTCAGGGATGTTGAATGTTGTCTTTAGCACGAAACAAATTAAATCGTCAAAAGCGTGTACACAGACAATACGCCACGTCAACCAGTGATATACTCTATGCGTCGTCGACATGATCGGTTCTCGCGGGCAGTATTGCGGGAAGAGTCCCCTTCCCCAACGCACTCCCTCGCCACACCTTTGACACTTGTGCTTTGGTAGTGCTAAGGATACTTTTGGCTTGTTTCAGAGCGTGATAAAAATATGCTTCCATGAAAGACGACTCCAGTACATGGAGAGGGAACAGATCGCGCAGTGGCACGCCGAGAGACCAGGCGAAAGAATTCTAGAGGTATGAGTCCGCATTTGTCCACCACACAATGAGGAGCTCGTGGCCCAATCACATTCGTGTATCAGAAAACAATGTCGCGCACGGTTAGTCATTGGATGGTAGAAGGCTATAGTGCAACATTTTTTCCGTTAAACTGGCAGCCATATGTTGTCATATGAAGCTAATACAAAGCTCTGACAGTTGTGTGGCCACTAGCTTGGCAAAAAACCGCTAATTTACCAATCCAGTGGACTATGCCCTTAGCCTCCTTCCCTAAGGAGAGGTCTATGCCTCTACTATGGGGTGTTCAACGGTTGAGGAGGATATACATTTAATGTTCACCAGCGGCTGGATACACTACCACATAACAATCTGGGGGACAACCGCTTTTTACCAAGAACTTTAATACTTTGTAACAAGTGGTGATGTTAAGTACATCGTCATGTTACTACCGTACCGTACTGGCGGTGCCAGAATTTTTGGTAAGAGGTTTTTCGTAAAACAATGTACTATTATAGTCGATAAACCATGTTATATTTGAATATCGATATCTATTAAATACTACTGATTTTATTCTTTCCTTCCCTCTCCCTAGATCTGCCACTGTTTGTGTGTCTTCACAAAGAAGGCTTTTATATGTGTCCCATAAGTTTTAGATTTTATAGTTTTAAACTTTAGAGTAATATATAATAATAAAAGTCAAAATATAGACCGTGGACAGAATTGTTTAGTTCTAGTTATAAACTGTATTATTTGGGTTGTCTTTGTAGTAGTAACTAAGTATATGTTATTTTAAAAGACATAAGAGTAGCGTAGACTACCAATGATTCGAAAAATTTATGAAAACCACATTTTACGGGGAAGCGGGGCGAGGGAAGCTATACCATTGGTGAATTTTTAACCAATAGCGAAGTAGTTGCGACCAATCAGAGCGCTGTTGCAGTACTATGAATTATTAAAAATCTCTTATGGCAATTAACTAATGATGTACAAAATCAAATATGATGAGTATCGATACATTTACTTGGGTATGTATTACGCCGCGTCCAATTATGTTTATGCACCGCTGCGACTAACAGCTTTGTGTCCTATATATTTGTCCGTATTATGACAATATGCATAAAATGCGTGAAAATAATTACGGTCTCCTCACATCTGGATGAAATAACACTACAGAGTATATAATTCAAACTTTTATAATAATTTAACTAACACAGTTTTATATTTGTTGTTACTTATTTTATTATTGTTTTTTTTTTGGCAATATCTTGTTAGGCACAGGAGTAAGTCAATACAGCTATGTTAATTCGTATGTCAACTGCTAAAAAATATTCGGTTTTATTTTGTAAGTGTGGACCACAAAATAGGTATAAATTACCAAAGATTAAAAACCGAAAAGTTCAATCGCTAAATCTTTGCCAATGGAATCACCAGACAAAATGTATGTGGGAACTATCGATGATCTTAATGTATTTTTGGTTTCAATTCGATATGTTTTTCAATTTTGATAAATTATATATTTTGTTTCATAAATTGATAAGATTTCTTATGTATTCATAAATATTTATGTAGTTTTGCTGTTACTCTGATTCATGACAACCATAAAAGGTTCGTGTAGAATATCAGCTCTATCAACTATATGTAGCTTCGACTTAAACTGACTAAGAGTTTTTTTGGCAATTTTCAAACGAGTTTGGTATTGTTTTCTTTAGCAACTTATAGGTAGATTAATAAAGACCCAAGCAAATGTTTTTACTTCTTAATCTATATTAAAACATGTTTGCTAGATTTTGGCTTAAAACAGCATAAGTAATTTGTTGATAATATGCTTCTTTATTAAACTCTGACACTGACTGACCGACAGATAACGCACAGCCTTGACCAATGGGTAGAAAATCAGAAGTTAGTAATATGCCGAGTTTAGTCATAGTAGAGTTAAAATGTGTAAGATAAAAATTACTGATATTGTAATGCTCTATTAACATAGTTAAATAGATAGTCTAGCTAAAAATTATTTATAAAAGCTATTATCCGAGACAACATTCGTGTAAACCTCTGAAACTAACAAACAAACAACAACATATTCTGTTATTCCGCTTTTAAATATATCTATGTTTTTACTCTTAAGAATCACGATATATGTTTTTCCTTATATTAAGGGGTGAAAGCGATGCTGATTTTAGTAAACCCCTTCTAACAAATTTTTCGTGCAAAATTACATTTCCAAAAAAAAAGGTAAAAAGCAAATAGAATGAATTAATTTTTGTTGTCATAACTCCAAAATCTATGTTTGTGTTTTACTTATTTTATAATATATATAACAGAGAGAGAAGTAAATATATATAACAGTGTGCAAGCAAATCTTGGAAAGTTGTAACACGGGAATAAGATATTAGTATTTGCCTAAGTAGAAAGTAGAAAAATTTATAAAAAAGTTTTATGAATAGTCCTATTTTTTTACAAAAACCACAGCACATAAAATACATACCTTACAGGTGTATTCTTATTTGAACAATCTAAATAATTTTAATTTTATATATTGAATGCATTGCGTAGGTATCTGTGAAACGCTGACTTTCCAAACATACATTTTAATAAAACATCAAACTCGGCTGTATAATATTGTTCCATAGCCTTTATTTTATAGGTTATTAAAAAAAACACTGTTTTTTAAATACGCGCAAATTGATTTTATTGAATGGTATTGTAAGTAATATTTTGTGCTTATAAGTGTATTTGGTATACACAAAGTATGTGTATGTTTTTTAACGGTTTAATTCTTGTTCATAATTATAATAATAATAAAGTTAGGAGGTTTCTCTCTGTCTCAATCTCTCTGTTTCAATTTTGTATTTTTCTTTTATATTCATTATATATCAAACCTAATTTAAGATTGAAAATAAATAAAGAGTATAATAATAATAATATACTTTATTGCACATAATATAACAAAAACAATAGTTACATAAAAGAAAAAAAAATAGAAATGACAATCTTATCGCTATGAAGCGATCTCTCCCAGATAACCTTTGGGCGAAGGATTTAAAAGAAACTTAATAAAAGGTAATGTGTGCATTAAAATAAAGTAGATAATAATTACAATCATACATCTTTAACAACATTTTTATAAAAAGATAATATTAAATACACTTACATAATTCTATACATAAATAAATAATTATTTATACAATCTGATTGCTTTAACAGTTAATGAGTTATTATACATTTGTGTATAGTGCGTTGGAGTTTTTAACAATAGGTTTGTAGAATCACGTAGAAAAGGAGAACCAATAAACTCGAAACATTCTTTTAAATATGATGGTGTTTTTGGATTGAACAGGACACTATAAAGAAGAAATAGGACATGAGTATTCCGGCGAAGCCGAATTGGGAGCCACTGAAGCTTTGATCGGAATTCGGTTATGTGATCATACTTTCGCAGACCAAATATAAATCTTATATCAAGCTGCTCCTCGGTAAGATCAAGATAGCTAGTATCAGCATAGTCGAGAATAGGAAGAAGTAGTTATTGAGCAAGTGTAATTTTAGTGGGGATGGGTAGGAAGTTTCGTAATCTACCCAAAGATTTCGCAGCAACAAAGATTTTTTTGCTAATTTCTTTAACCTGTGGACCCCACGATAGTGTTTCGTCTAGGAGTATTCCCAAGGTTTTCACAGTAGGTAGTATTATATGGATCAGGCATCTTATTTACATAGACAATCGATTTTGGTGATAAGTTTTTACTCCCCACTATGATGACTTGTGTTTTATTTGGATTTACAACTAGGCTATGCGACTCACTCCAGTCAATGCGAGAGAGGTCCTGATTTATATCCGCAAAAGCACTTGATAACCCAACGATAGAAGCTTGTGAGTATATTTGAAGATCGTCTTCATAAAGATGGTAGAGAGAAGATATATGAGATGTAATTAGATTAATGATAATAGCAAAGAGATGTGGTGACAACACGCCACCTTGCGGAACGCCAGCAGAAGAGTTACAGTAGGCAGAGAACGAATCATCGACCTTAATGCGTAGCAGGCGTCCCCGCAAGTAACTATGAAACCAATCCATAACTATTGAAGATATGTTAAGAGAACAAAGTCTAGTTAGCAAAATATCAAGGTTGACCGTACCAAAAGCATTGCTAAAATCTAGCAATGTTAATATAGTGACCCTCCTACTCTCCATACCTAGACGAATGTCATCCGTTATTTTAACAAGTGCAGTAGCCGTAACATGACCAGGACGGAAACCAGATTGAAAAAGACTTAACAAAATATTTTTTTGTTTGATAAAAAGATAACTGTTGTTGAACAAGACGTTCAAGAACCTTTGATAGGAAGGGAAGGATAGATATAGGTTTGAAATCAGAAAACGAAGAAGGGTTGGAATTTTTTGGGAAAGGAATAATGATAGTATTTGTCCATGATTCTGGAAAGATACAGGTAGATATCTGGAGTGATTCAAGATATGTGTTATAATAGGAACAACGGTGTCAAGAATCGGGATGAACATATTAGGGCTAATGCAGTCATTACCTACAGCATTGGCAAATATGGACAGAATGTTCTTAACATCACAATCAGAAAATCGACTTAGTACAAAAGGCGAGAAGTTAGGAGTTGGCGTTTTTGAAAGATAATTTATTGCAGCAGTTTTTCGGCTATCATCAATGATAACCTTAAATGATGATTGAGGACATTAATATAAATTTCATTGAGAATAGGACAATGATGTATATCTAATACAACCTCCAAGTGACTTAAAAAAAGTCCAGACCTTTGCTGGATTACCGTCTTCTACGGATTTATGGATATGGCGGCGTTGTGCATCCCTACACATCCTATTGCAGAGATTCCTCAAAAGCTTATATTTAGTAAAATTGTTATCACATGGGTTACTTTTGTATTTTGCATTAGCACGATTTCTTTTCATCATTAATGCTTTGATCTCATTTGTGAGCCATGGAGCAGGAAGATGCTTAACTTTTACTGCACAGATGGGAGCATGAGTGTCATAAAGACTCGTAATTTGTGAGTTAAACAATTTAATTTTTTTTATCAACTGTAGATGCATTGATAACCGAATCCCTGTTGATTTTCAGTGCATTATTTTTACTTACTTAGTTTTTGGTTTATGTGAATACTCACTGGTTATCAGAATAGGTACCGTCAATCTCTGAATTATTTTATCCTTGAAAATATTTTGTGACGTAATGAAAAACTGAAAGATTACAGTAATATAGGAAATGGTTTTTTCGATTTTTTTTTTAACACACAATACTTTGAATTTTGTACTAAATTAAAAATAATTTTGATTATTAAAATACAATATTACTTTTTTTTGTTGAAAACACCTACCACTGACATTTAATACCTATGTTTATGTTATTGAACGTCTTGATAATTTTTGTACCTTACAATACTACAGGAAAAGGATTTTTTTACTAAAAACTCGAGAACATTCTGGGTCGAACGCACTATGAGAAATGCCGCATCGAATTGCCAGATCGGTTGCCATTTGGCGAGGGCGCCGATAAACGGCGAACGGGGCTCATACATTTTCTCTTACTTTAGCTACTCTAATGTCTTTGGTTATTTCTTGAGATGGTCTTAGTATAAGTGTCTAAGTATATGTTATTTGTTTAGATTGTCCTTGTAGTATTGTCTAAGTATATGTTACTTCTCAGGTAGACGTGCCTTTATCGTACGGCGTTATAAAAGTGCAGCAGCCGACATGTCTCAACGCCATCCATGTCTATTGGGATCCGACTAAAGACGTCGGTGTATATATTAAGGTAATCACCATTTTATTTCTGGTTGATAATGTGATGTGAATAGAATAATATTATTTCTGGACAATACATACACACAACGCCATCTGAGCCCAAACAAAGCAAAGTTTGTAATATATATACCAGAAAATGGATACAAATACATAAAACTACACTTTTTTTTAAGTACACACACATTATATACAGGAAACAATCAGTCTCAAGTCATATGATATAAATGTTCATCAGTTGATTGAAACCGTGTTTGTATGAAGGTGAAGAAGAAAATTCAAACATAAAATTTATGAGCACACAGAGCGTTAAAGGCACAAAAATACTAAACCCTTTGAATTAGTGTAGTTTTATTAACAGTGTATTGTAGTAAAAGTAATAGTTCTACCAATATTCACTAAGGATGTCTGGATAAATATGCGTTTTGTGACAGTTATAAAGAGCAATACATATATGATATATATATAGTATTTTTTGAAGTAGCCAAAGTTTTATAGTTACGGACATTAAGTGTACTGAAAGTTTTATGAGAAAAATATGATTCGGATTAATCTGAATGAATAATAGTTTTGTTACACAAAAAATCTGAAAGTACGGCTAACCGTAAATGTTGGTATGTTGTATTGACCTCCGCTCCGTGGCTCAACGAGTAATAACCTGCCTGCTGACCTGACGGCGGCTCTCTGTGCTATCAGGACAAACATTTATATTGTAATTGAGTCTTACCGTTTTCTATGTATAAAATGTTAGTATTTGTAAAAAAATATATATAAGTATTTGTATGTGTTGTCTGGTATCCATTATACAAGCTTTACTTTCTTATATACTTTGGTACTAGATGGTGCTGTGTGTAATGTACAGAATTATTTATTATTATAGATATTGATTATCGATAATAAAAACGAAATAAAAAATCTTGTCTAAAATCTGTATAGTGCAACAAACTTTTTTGACCCGGTGGTCAAAATCAAAACTACAGTCGCCATATTGAAATAGTGTGAATTTACAACGACACTAGCGACCAAATATCCAAGGTCAGAAGGTCAGAAAAAATTATTGCACTATACATAGACAATAAATCATGTCCGTCACCCGTCATACTTCAACCTTGATTAACACATGGAATAATTATTAGGAATACCCTAACCCGCGCTGCCTTACCACACTTTTGTCTCCAGTTTTTCACAAAGATGACTCATTTAACTTAACATTATTTTAAGTAATTTGATAACGAATAACATATTTAATACGATGGATATCTTTGTCAAAACAGGTCAACTGCATATCTACTGAGTTCACGGCAAAGAAACATGGCGGCGAGAAAGGAGTGCCGTTCCGCATCCAAGTAGAGACTTACCTCGCGAACGACGAGGATTACCGTCTCCACGCCGCAGCCTGCCAGATCAAGGTTAATTTTTATACCATCGAGGTGGCAAACAAAATTTCGGCCCGTCCGATACTAAGCGGTCACCGCAGACTATGGGCGACTGATAAACTCTGACTGTGTGTTTGTGCACAGGTGTTCAAGCTGAAAGGTGCTGATCGCAAACACAAGCAAGACCGAGAGAAAGTGCTGCGTCGACCGAGGATCGAGCTGGAGAAGTTCCAGCCGGGGTGTGAGGCAACTGTGCTCACTACGGTACAGTATCTATTTTTTATTTATAACATGAATACCTACTGCCCATCCAGTTGATATAATGAAATTGTTAAAATATAATATTTTTTTTATTAATGTTCCCATTTCTATTTACGTGTGTTACATTTAGTGATGACGTAGTATTTTTTTTATTTGCCACAGCTACACCGGACATGTCTTGCGATTGCAATCTTATATCTTTTGTTTTGTCAAGTCATACAAATTATGATGATATTATGGGGATACTAAGTGGGTTTTACAGATCGTGAATTTTCTAAGACCTATGGATTCTCTCAGCTGGTACTTTCTCCAACGATAATATCAGATAGAGTCAAGTGTCATACACACAACCCGGTCCATCTAGGCCAACTAATTGGCGTCGTGTGTGGCATTATAAGTTGGCAGACTGGGATGGATTGCGTGAATTTTATGAATGTACCCGTGGAGGAAGCTCTACTTTAGCTCAGAAGATCCTGACGTCTGCGCAGCCGCAGTCACTGAGACAATCCTTGCTGGTATGGAATGTTTTGTTCATAACGCGCGACCGCAAATTAAATGCTGCCTCAAGGTTCAGTAAGAAAGCAACTGCCACTGCTAAATTCTAGTTCATCGGCAATATAGGTATATAGGCGGGCGACTTGCGAGCTATATCTCTGGGAGTCGTGCTTTATGTTCACTTGATGAAGCTGCCGAAAGGAATTTTTGCTAGTCGGCGTTGCCACTGCGAGAAGCCGACGGTGACTTGGCCCATAGTGCAAAAGAGAAAGCCGATCTATTGGGCAGTCTCTTTGCCCCAAACTCGAATATGAACGACGAAAGCGCTGTACCACATATTATAGCGTGGTGCGGTAAGACAAGAATAACACAGCGGGAGATCTGGCGAGCGTAACTTTTTCTAGACGTTCATAAGTCAGTCAGTCAGTCATGGGCCAGACTGTATACCAGCAGTGGTGGTTAACAGTGTGCGCCCGAGTTATGCTCTGTACTCACGCGCCTCTGCAAGACTGCGAATGTGCACCCGCTGCCCAAAAAGGGTGATAGATCAGATCCATCGAATTACACGCCTAACGCTATTATCACTTTCCTCTCCAAGGTGATGGAGCGAATGATCAATACACAGCTTCTAAAATACCTAAAAAACACGACCTGGTCAGCGACCGTCAACCTGACTTTCGCCACGGTCGCTCGACTGGTGACCTAGTTTATCTCACACACCGATGGGCACTAGCCATTGAGAGTCAAGGGAAGGCATTGGCATGTAGGCGTTCGATCGGGTCTGGTACCCGGTTCTTCTGTCAAAGTTGCTATCTTACGGAGTGCCCGAGGGTTAGTGCAAATGGGTGGCTAGCTTTTTGTCCGGCAGAGGCATACGAGTCGTATTTGAAGGACCACTCTGTCCAAGGTTTTTGGCTGGGGACAGGAAAACTTAGTCCGATTCAACCCTACAAAGACACAAGTCTGCGCGTTCACCGCTCCTTTCACTGAGGTCCCAAAATACCAGAACACGCCTCTCACCATTTCCAAGAGCATTGGGATCCTTGATGTTCAGTTCCGAAATCATTTACGAGACAATGTAAAGCCGGCGTCCAAAATACTTGGTGTACTCAACAGAGCGTGCCGTATCGAACCCTTAAGTCTGAGGAGAGCCTTTACCACCCTGTGCGCGTTCTACCGCTTGTATAATGGGATGTGTTCGTAATGATGCCCACGACTACCAACGCATCGCTCGCCACTGGCAGGCAATTCAGCCACACAGCTTAGAACGTAAATAGTCACGTACAGTGCTGTTTCAGAGAAACTTCCTCACGCGAACGCTTAGGTTGTGGAATGAGCTTCCAGGCAAGGTTTTCTGTAAGGACTTCAGTATGGGGTTCTTCAAAAAAGAAGTTATTGGATTTATGAAGGGTCGGCAACGCGCGATTGATACACCTGGTGTTACAAGCGCCCATAGGCTACGTTGACCGCTTACGATCAGGCGGACCGCAAACTTTGTTTGCCACCTTAGTTGTATAAATAAAAAAAAAGTCGATAGAGTTTTCTTAATATATAATTTGAGTATTGCTTGTACTTCATTTATTTTAATATATAACAAGACACATTATATCAATAAATAAAAGGAATATGTTAAAATATTTCGCTTCACTTGATCCGTTATAATAATGATTTTTATTTTATGTAATTTCGTATAAACAAAACACTAGTAAGTACTGATAAATCCAAAAATATTTTCTTCCTAGACATAGACATTTATTTCACGTATTCGTTCCTAACCCTTAACTTGCCTATATTCTGTACTATTGTGTGTACTATTGTGTTCCATAATTCCCGTGTCTTAGTGTGTTACAAGTTCCCTTGTGTAATGGTACATATTTTGTAAGCCCCACCTTACTACATTAAAATTCATAAAATCCATTGTAAGGAAATAAATAAAAATATAAAGTTAACCTCTTGCGCGTCAGCCCCGTTTCCTTGCCGCGTACAAAGTGATATATTTATTCCTCTTTATTTATTTATAGGTATGTTCCCTAATATATACAGTATAAAAAAAATGTGGTAACAAGAACCTCACCTTATTATTTTAGCCATAGTAAATTTATTTAATAAAAACAGGCATAGTTTTTGTCGAATAGCACATTACTGTCACTATAATCACTAATTGTCTTTTATGCTACTGTTTATAACACTTTCTTTCATTCAATTAGAGTACCTTAGTTAAGAAGAAACATATTTTATCCAAATTTCAACACCACACCAGTCAACACAATAACAAATTGAAATGTTTGAAAAAGCATTATATATAGTAGTAAATTCCAATAATTAGATAAGGATACATAGATGGATAATCAAAGAAGAAGGAACGAGACCGAAGTTGTTGATCCATAGATAAAAATGCTCAAAGTTGCTTAGTGCCCATATGGGAACTAGGAAACTGTGGCCGCAGCGATTCTAGCGCCCAATCGGGAACTGGGGCGCTCAAGTGGTTAATAAATAAATAAACTCACGAAAACACAATTAAAATGGCGGCAATAGAAGTAGAGAAAACAAGCCGCCGCCAGATGGCACTAGATATTAAGATAATTTATAAAAACCAAAAAGTTTAGGCTAAAGGTAAAACTTGTAATTGCACCCTTGTAGCGTGGGCGTAGTTTTTATTTTGTACAGACAGCTTTTACACATACTTGATAGAATGGGTTTACTTTTAAAAAAAGTAAAATTTAGAAAGAAAAAGCCCGTGGGTATAATAAACGTCATAGCACCCGCTTCGCCTGCGCGTAATGAGACTGTTTACGAATAATTGTGATGAAAACATATTAAATTTTTAATACCTACTTTTCTTTTTCTAACTTGCTGTTTTTGCACATAATGCCTGTTTCGCTCAATCCGAAAACAAGATGGTGCGTGATAGTGACCATAGTTTTTGTAGTAATTTTATTTTCTCTTCCTCCAGTTGTCGAATGACGCCATGATGCCGCCACCGTCTTTGGTTACATCGCCGCCATATTCTCCAGAAATGTGGTAAGTACATACCTTGATTGTTATTTAGTGTTAAACTACATAAATCCCTTAGATAATATCAAGGATAGTCGTTTTGTTCTCTACATTTTGTATCTTAGGTAGACGTGAAAAGAGAATTAACTTATATTTTTATATTTGCACCATCTATATCTATTCTTGTCTTGAAAGTAAAAAAACTATCTAATAAATGGCGAATCTAAGAAAGTTAGGAGTAACTGTGATTGCTCTTCCTGGCCGTTGCTGATAGCGCCTATCGAAACGAGATGCGCGCGGTCTATATCCCGACGCCTTAGTGCCTTTATTCATTGTATCCTTTCCTCAGTATTGCAAAACTTAGATGTAATCTCGGCTTAAAGATGTGAACACATTCGTATAGGTATGAAATACAACGCTGATATGCTTTCTTCATATACTTTTTGTTTTTACCGTCCTTAAAACAACTTTTTCCAGCATCTAGACTCCATAAGAACTCTACAACTTATTTTAGTATCGCGTGTCTTCTTCAACAAAGCTTTTCTTAAAAATTCACTAAATTTTCCCCAAAAATACTGGTTGACGCCACGTTTAATTTCTGGCAAATGTAAAATGTTTCGGGTTCCAGCGGAATTAAAGGCTTTGTATTTCAACAAAGTGCCTAACGAGCTTGATTGTTGTTGGTGTTACAGGATACAGGCCAGAAAATCGGTCAACATCAAATCGAATTTTTGCACTCCGAGTTTTTCCAAGAGTTCTGTAACACCATACCAAGTTACACAATTTTTTAAGGTAAAGAATGAGATATATGGCGAGCAACACGTATTTCGTTCAATAATGTGAAATAATTCTTAAGAGAAGTTGCTCGTGCGGTTCTTGCTACCGAACCAATTCTTTTACACTACCAAGGTGGCAAACTAGCTTACGGCGAGCTTGATGCTAAGCAATTCCTGTAGAGCCTTTGGACGCTTGCAACATCTGGAACGTAACTGGCGCATTGCCTACAGGTAGCTCATTTCTCCTGTTGTGTCACTGTAAGCTAAAAAAAAAACCTGAGAATCGGATAGCAAGTTAATGGATACGCGGCCACAGTGGGACTTTTTTTTCTTTGCTATGATGCCGCAGATCAATTTCAGCCAATTAGAACATGGTTACGCGATAGAACCTCACATCTCAAAAAAAAAAACAATCGGCAACACAAAGGGTCTGTCTTCACATCCCTGGACAAGTATAATATGTCGTATTAACTACTGCAACTCAGTAGAATAACCTCCGCCTCATAACTGGTATAATAACAGCAGGTCACTGGCCACTAGATACTCGTAAACATATATACGACATCGGCATTAACGACAGTCCCCTATGTAGTGGCTGCTCGGAATGCGGAGCAGGCACCACCTCACGTGATCTTACACTGCAAAAGCGTAAGTAACTAACGCGCAATGCTTCTGAACATTCCGGCAACTTTGAGAGACGTACACATAGCTGAAGTGTTATCAGCAACGTACGGTAGGCAATTTGGTTACTTACGTACAATGGGCCAACTAAGAGGCTAAGTGCGAAAAATATACGCCCAACTAAATGACTAGGTATTATGGCCCTTGGCTCCGCTAGCACTAAATTGGGCAATCGGCGTGGGATTTCTTTGGCAACTCCTTGATTATAAATATAGTATCTATAGTTCGTCCACGTAGATGTTGGTTCTATTATTCCTGCGGGAATATTTTGTTCTTTCTAGATAAAAAGTAGCCTTCAATTATCTCTCACTGTAGTGTACTGAAAATCAGCTTAATTGGTTGCTTCGCTGTAACGTTAAGCCATAAAAGACTTTTTAGGATAAGGATATATTGCTTATTAAGAACAGATTTTTTAAATAAAAAAGTTACTTATTGTTGATTAAAAAAAATTTTATACTCTCGTACTTTGGTAACCATCCAATTGATCAAAAAGTTTAAAAAATGTAGGCACAGTGCAACAAACTTTTCTGAGCTCCTGACCTTGAGTGTTTGGTTGCTAGTGTCGTTGTAAGCTCACACCATATCAATGTGGCGACTGTAGTTTTCATTTTTGACCGCCGTGTTAGAAAAGTTTGTTGCAGTATACCTACTAAATTTTTATAAATGTTTTTTCAAGGGCGGTATGCAATTGCACAAAAACACTCATACAATGTTATTGTGAAACGAGGAGCAGTTCTACAAACTATCACTCGTGTTGAAAACTCACTTTCGCAATAATCGCAGAAATAGCTATGGAATCATTGTGCTTTATTAGACAGTTTTTAAATTACTTAGTGTTTTTTTTTAAATATGTCTTTAAAGTGGTTTTCGGTTTTTCGGTTCAATTGTCGGTTCTGACACTATGCGAGATACATCCGACCGACCAAAGCTAAATTCAAAAAGATAGTATAGGGTATGTAGTAACGGCAAATAATGTAACGGCTACGGAACGGAACCCTGGAGCACGATCACATTTCACGCCGATTTATTTGGCACAGGCAGAGCTGCGGCTAAAAGCTAGTTAAAATATTTTTAACCAAATTAGCTTGTTCTCCATATACCTATCAACCAATTCATGACATTTGGAGATTACAATTTATATGGTAGTATTTACTTCCATATAAGTAGTCCATTTAAATTTTGGTGCATCTGATCATGGAAACTCAGATTTAGAAAATCTTTAAAAATTTTAAGACGATGTCCACTAAAATAAAAAATGCTAAGGATCGAACCAAGCGCTGCGTCAGATAAATGATTTGCGCCTGTTAGACCCGAAAAGAAGATAATTTATGCGTGGTACTGAAATATGGTCAGTAGTTTATGTAGCAACTAAAAACTAAGTAAAAGTGTAGTAAAGTAAAATAAAGAAGTATAAAATAACAAAATTACCCATCACAACGGAACATTAAATTCAAATTATTTTTTCTTTCAGCAAAGATAAAAGTAAATTTTGTGTGGCGTCCGATGGCAAAAACATTATGTAAACTTAGCTCAATGTATGTGTATAATGTGTATGTCCGCTCTAGAGACTTTTTTTACTTTTTGTTAGGTTGGTTTAAATTCTTTCTATAATATTATCTCAAAATGTTTATTTGTTTTTATTACATAATGATATGATTTGTTGACTCATAAGTAAAGACATACTATGTATCTACTAATTGCTACAATACGAGTGTTCACTGTTATAATTATTATAAACTTATTTTTTAATGCTATTTTTTATGAGTTTTCATTTTACATAACAAATACTGCGACAAGAACGATGAAAAAAGAGGGCAAGCAATGATAATTACTCAAAACCGATATGCTTACTGTAAAATAACAGTAACTTGTCGCTGTTCGGAATAAGTTGTCAAAAAATACATATAATAGTTGTAAAAAGGAGTGTTTATTATATAATATCAAGAGACATTGCGAGTGGTGACTAATATGTAACACGGACGGACATCATTTTGCAATATTGTCCTTCTTAAGACCTTCGCGCCGAAAAAATAGATTCACTGCACGTCATTTTTATTCACGGCTGTCTGCCACATGATTTGTGTAATGGACTCACTTATGGTCGTTGTGTAACATTAGTTCAAATGGGTGTCAGTAATATTATTTCCATGCGGGCGTCTCAATGTCTGGTCATTCAGTCTTACTGCCATTTGTGTGTTGAACATTTGTCATCCAAAATTGTTTGAATTGAACTGAATTATTAAATTGGAGCACTTTAAATACAGTGTTTATTTTTATGCGCATAGGTTATTTATATTCCAATACAACAACTTAGCATGTTTCATAAATATATTTCGCATCATAATGTTGTAGTTTTAGCAGGGGTTCTGTTTTGAAGAATTGTACAAAATTTACCACGGTTACTTTTACTGTTACCGCAGGAAATTCGTCCTTACACATTTAGAACCTAAATGGTTACGCACTGTGCTGTTCCTCTTGCAAACGCTGTGCATGATTGCTTAAGTTGTGGAATGAGCTCCCTATCCAAGTTTTCTCTATGGACTACAGTTTAGGGTTCTTCAACAAGGATGTGATTATATTTTTAAGGGGTAAAAAATAATGGCTCTGGTTTTGCTTGCTTCCATAGGCTACTATGCCTCCATGGGGGTATATAAAATACAGCTAATAGTATCGTACAAATTGTTATTATAAAAGAAATGTATTGTTTGCAATCATAACAGTCTATAGAAAATATAGATATGTCCAATACATTATTTAATTCAATTTACAAGCTCTATGGTGATATCACATTTTTAGGATTCCGTAGTGAACAAGGAACCCTTATAGTTTCGCAATATCCGTCCGTCTGTCTGTCCGCGGATTATTTCAAAAACTACTAATACGAGATAGCTGCAATTTGGCAGGGATATACACATTGATCAAGCCGGCAAGTGGTAGAATAAAATCTTTGAAAAAAAATTTTTTAGGGTACCTCCCCTACAAGTGAAGTGGGGACCTAATTTTTTTTTCTCGTCTACCCCATCGTGTGTACCTAACTCAACTCCTTCATGGGTACCTAACTCAATTCCCTACCGATTCGCTTACTACCAATCTAAAATGTTGGTTTATGAGACTACTACGGAACCCTATATTGCGCGTGGCCCGACACGCACTTCGTCTGTTTTTTTTATCATTAGCAACATTCCCAATTAGATTTGAAATTTTACATATTTAACATTACATATTCATCTAAACGCATTTTATTTCGCATTTTCATAAACATGTTGCTTTTTCTAAAAAGTGATGAATCTCCGCGCTATTTTCTGGGTCATTGATGAAATCTTGTAGGTATGCAATTGCACGAAAATCGTCATTTAAACACTCGTCGTGTCTTACTTTGGTCGTGATAATTCTGTTCTCTCTTTGTTCAGTCTCTGTTCTTCGGTAGGCAATAATGCCAGTTGTGTTTGCAAAACAGTTTACCTAAACTACCTACTTTAAATTTTTATACCACTAAGTTTTTTTTTTAAATAAGTTTATTTTTAAATAATTTTTTATAATGTTTAATAGTTCCAAATTCAGATTTTGTTAATTTTTTAATGGGGGTCATTACGATTTTACGTTTGATGGTACTTATTAAATAACCTATTTCACTCATCTGTGCTTGCTGTTTTTGCATTTATTGCGTTTTGTGTAAAAATTTTCCTGCGCGATCGTGGTACGCGAGATAGAGCAACATTCAACTGGCCATGTGCAAAACAGTCCGCGCTGAAGTCACCTCCTGCAACGCGTGAAGTTTGCCCTGGTGGTTTATTTATTGTCATCGCGTAGCATAAAGTAACAGGGAACTGAACACGTTTAAAGGGGAAATTATTTAGGATAAGATAGATTCTGAGTATTAATAAATAAAACAATATCACCGGGACCACAACCTGTTACTTACATTTTTGTTACCCTCAGTCGGGTTCTATTACAAAGTTAAGATGTATTTAAATTTCTAAGCAACATTACAGGGAATCTCACTTTAAAAAAATATTATGTGTAGGAAGACCTGGAGTTGGTAACGTCGTCATCTTCGATGACATTATTAATACAAGTATATTCCACATTTTCACCATACCGTTTGGTCGTTCCGTGGTGCATATAATGGGTACCCATTTTCCACTTCCACTTATATTGTTTGTTTAAGTAGAGTTCTCAGATATTTTTTAAGGCTTTTTCCATCGTGCATGCATTGTGAATTTCAATTTAACGCGCGACAGGGGCCATGAACCATGTGAATTTTAACAATATTATGTAAAACAATTCGGACTTACGAAAGAACTTACGTACTAACCAACCACCTTTAAGTAAATCAATAATTTATCAATACAATACTATATACAATTCTTCAACGCGTGCTGTTTTGAGGTCTCTTAGGTTAGGATTTCTTTGTTTTATTTGTTTTCCCAGTTTATCCCGAACATGTTCTATCGGATTGAGATCTGACGAGCGTGCTGGCCACACTAGAACTCGGACGCCGACCTCAGGATACTAGTGCCGCAGTATGAGGACAAGCATTATCGTGTATTAAAAGAAGAATATCTTCGGTGAATGAGGCAAAAGATATCACAACCTGCTATAACATGTTTGTTATGTATTTTTCCGCAGTCAGGGCAAGGACCCGTTTTCTACAATGTGTGGCTCCGTACGTGCTCCTAAGCAAATACCGCCCCATACCATTACTGACTTTCCACCATAAGGGTCTGTTCCAACAATTTTGCACTGAGCGTATCTTTCTCCGGGTCATCTCCATACTTGGTCCCTTCCATCATCTGAGTTAGGACAGAGTCTGGACTCATCATTAAAGATTGTTTATCCCCAAGCGTCATTATCCCAATTTCGGTGCGAAAGAGCAAAGCAAAACCGAGCTACTCGACCTGCGATGAGCAAAGGGCCTCTGGCGGGCAAGTACGCCCCTATAAGCCGCCTTCTTCTAATCGTTTTGGTGCTAACTGTCACTTTTTTTATTAACAGGGGATACTTTGCCTCGCTCTGTGTGTTCTACCGCCTGCAAACTGGGATGTATTTCGAGGAATTCTTCAAAATGATGCTATGAATGCTGGGAATTCATCACACACACCTTAGAACCTAAATCTCTCACGTATAGGGTTTACGTAAAGTTTCTATGAACCCGCAGTTCATAGAAACTTCCTCCCGCGAACGCTTAGTTTGTGAACCTGCCAAGGTTTTGCCTAAGGTCTACATTATGGGGTTCTTCAAGAAAGAAGTTATTGGATTTCTGCAGGGTCGGCAACGCGCGAGTGATATCTCTGGTGTTGCAAGCGTCCATAGGCTACGGTGACCGCTTACTATCAGGCGGACCGTAAGCTTGTTTGCCACGTTATTGGTATAAAAAAAAAAAATTCGGACTTCTCGTAGCTTGTTTCGTACCTCGGAAGAAGTCGAAGTGCGGTTACAACAAAACCCTCGTCCCTCTTTGTTGTTACACCTTTGTGACCTTGTGGTTTACGCCTTGAATACTCTCCAGTCTGCCGGTATCGTTTAACAGTATGACAGTCTTAGACACTTGTAATGTTAGAGCCACTTCATTGTAAGTGTAACCATTTTCAATTAAGGTTAAAGAAGACACCTGAGCAACGCGTACATCCGGAATTATCTATCAAACTTATCAAATGAAGTTCCCTTCACTCAATAATAATAAATTTATGTCAAAAAAATATGTAAAATTTTTAAAAAATGACAAACCCGCAAAGTTAACGTATCAAAGAAATTAACATATAGCAACAAAAAAACAAATGAAACTCTTAAGTATATAAAAAAAATCTATTCAAAATCGTCTTTCTTCAAATTTTATTTTTATTTTAGTGAATCTAAAATACGACACTTTTGAACGTCAAAACATATATACATAATAAAATAATAGATACTGTATATATGGCCAGTACGAAATAAGAAAATATTTTATGTTACCTTTTTTTGCATTCCTCTAAATATTTCCATGACTGTATAATATATAGATAAACTAGCTGTACCGGCGAACGTTGTTCCGCTGCCGTCCCTCTGTACCCGGCGAAAGTTGGTTTTTACCTATAGTGCCCGAGTCCGGCTCGCACTTGACATATCGAGATAAAAACTATCCTATCTTTTAAGTTGGATCAAATAACAGATATTTACGAAGTTTGATCAAAATCGGTTCAGTAGTTTAGGAGTCCATTGAGGACAAACATTGTGACACGAGATTTATATATATTAAGATAAATATTATGATATATTTGTTATATACTTTTACTATTGTTGCGTTTAACTATCTGTATGTGTATGTAAATAAATGTGCAAAAAATACTCTAGTTTTCAGTATAAAATAGAAATTTGAAATATAGTTGTAAGTTGCAAATGTAGTTGAGTTTCGGTTTCGTTGTCGGCCGAAACTGAGACCGAGGACGAAATTTCGGTCTCAGCTGGAAAACCTTCTTTGGTAGGACACTACTATTGATAGAATGAATTAATTTTAATGAAACAAAAACTAAATGTTACTCGAAAATATCTTATAATTTTCTTGCTAATTTATTTGCACAGACAGATCGACAGACATTTCTGAAAATAATATTAACGTATTTTATTACTTAATTTTGTACCTTGCAATTTTTTTTTGCCTAAAATCAAAGAAGAACAGACACCTGAAATTTACATTTTAACTATATGTAAACATTTAGAGAAAACATAAATTAAAGTTTGCGGTACATGTCAGTCGGACAAATAGTAGCGAGGTATTGATAAGGAATTTAAAAATGTTTAAAGGACTTAAATCTATCTTCTTTCTTATGATGACATTGCAAGTGCTTACAGGGTGGATATTTTAAAGAGGTTAGTATGGGCAGCTACTTTAATCATTAAAACTACAAGAAAACGTTCTTAGAAGAGTCACATTGAAATATTTTTATAAAAATTTATAAAATCGGTCAAGTAGTTTCGAATGCTATCCAATACAAACAAACAAACAAACAATCAAATCTTTCCTCTTTATAATATTAGTATTGATCAATTGAAGCAAGAGTACTAGAAATGTCAGACATCACAAATAAC
The DNA here is from genome assembly GCA_946406115.1 of Apoda limacodes. Lineage (NCBI taxonomy): Eukaryota > Metazoa > Arthropoda > Insecta > Lepidoptera > Limacodidae > Apoda > Apoda limacodes. The sequence continues at coordinate 51,181,956 of OX291540.1, forward strand.
TTTTCCCATATATTTTAGGAGTTTTTAGTAAGTGGTGGATTATACCTCAGTCACTACCCAGAACATGTAAAAAATTAAACTATATATTCATTTCATACCGCATGAAATTCATTTATTGATATACTTCATACGTAAAATAACAAGAAAATACCGTCAGATATGATAGTACAGGTGGTAAGACACAACTTTTTGCAACCTACAGCTCCATTGGAACTTCATAATTGTGACATTAAAGCGCTACAGGAGCTGCAACTAATAATTAACACCACACTAAAGCTCTTGTGGCGCTTATTGAATGAATGAAAGTTTTATTTATCACTCTCTTTTATTTATTAAATACATCTGTTTTTCCTGAGTCAGACATTACTGAATACAAATAAATAATAAGTAAAATAAAGGAAAGTGTTTTTGAGCTGTATTTTGTATTATATGCAAGTGGCAAAAAACGCAGATCAGTTTATCGTGCATATAGTTAATATTATTGGAGTATTTTTAACGCGCCTCAAGAATTACATCAGAATATCGTAAAATATGTAAAATATTATTATATAAATAAAATTATATCACATACCTACACGATATTGAAATTACATACTTGAATACATTTGTATTTAGTAACTTGCTGATTCTATATTTAGTGATATTTTACTACCAATTGTGATAAAAACCTATATATTTCTCAACTAATGATAAATAATTGTCTTGTAAACATGGCGTCTATGAGAAGCAGCTTTAACTTGCAACTTCAACCTTAATACTTACTCTCTGCGGGTCAAAGCGTTAAGTTTCACTCTTCTGAAGGTCCAAGTAATACCTGTACCACTAATGCAGTTCAAGTCTTCATCATCACTTTTATTTCGTACTTATTGCAGGTATCGAACCATACTTATGGTTATTTGTTTAGAGATCCGTAGAACTCGTTTAAAACCCTAAAATACGATGATCGTTTGTAGCTGCTTCTATATTTTTCGCTCTTTCAATTGTTTAACACTTACTATGTTTCTATTTCAGATCCATATTTCTTTTAAACTGGCTCAAATATTTTATAAAATGTGCTTTGTCCAATAAAAATAGCAGAATATATCCAAATGAGTAGGCAATGTCTATTACGCTCCTGCTTCTATTGTGAAGCCTTAATGTCGCTATTAGTAAAACAGTCGATCAAATTGCAACCTAAGTCTGCGCAAATGTACAAATCACTTCTGCAATGAAACTTTCAGTGGCAGAACAGTGATAAATATATCTTTAGTACAGTTCCGTTAAAAAGTCTGCGGCAATAGAAGCCTTTTAGCAGCTTTAAGTTTTAACATACATGTTTTAACACTCTTTTAAAGATATATCCGGCAAATAGGTTGTAAAATGAACTCGTATAAAGCCTAGAGTGGCATTTGGTTCAGTTTCTACTACCCCTAGTGATATTTACAGCTATGGGCAGTTACGGAAGCAATAGTAGAACTTAAAGCGACTTTTTGAACCCCTAAAGCGCTACTGTTCAGCTAAAAGTTGCAAAATAGGCTGCTATTTCCACTAGTGTGCTAGTTGGGAGTCACTGGGCTTCAATGTCCTAACACAGTATAAGGATACTATTAATGCCAATATTAAATGTAAAAAAAGTGCAAGTCGGTCTCGAAACACTGAGGGGTTTCCGTACTTTTTAGTATTTTACAGTTCATTAATCAAATAATGAATGAATTACTATGGTATACTAACTATGGTATTTGTCTTTTAAAATGTAGTTAAAAACTATTTAAAAAATCGGCCAAGTGCGAGTCGGACTCGCGCACGAAGGCTTCCGTATCATTATCTGTAGAAATTAATTGTTTTTTTTTTAATTTTTATATACGAGTTGATTGAATGAAAGGTAAATTGCGGTTTACGATTTATGACGTATTAAAAAAAACTACTTACTAGATCTCATTCAAACCAATTTTCGGTGGAAGTTTGCATGGTAATGTACATTATATATTTTTTTTAGTTTTATCATTCTCTTATTTTAGAAGTTACAGGGACACATTTTTTTTGGACGTGTCTCTTTGGAAGTGTCTTTCGCGCAAACTATTCAGTTTAGAAAAAAATGATATTAAAAACCTCAATATCATTTGTGAAGACCTATCCATAGATAACCCACACATATGAGTTTGATGAAAAAAAATTTTTGAGTTTCAGTTCTAAGTATGGGGAACCCCAAAATTTATTGTTTTTTTTTTCTATTGTTTTGTGAAAATCTTAATGCGGTTCACAAAAATCAACTTTCAACAGTATAGTTCTTATAGTTTCGGAAAAAAGTGGCTGTAACATACGGACGGACACATAAACATGACGAATCCATAAGGGTTCCGATTTTTGCCATTTGGCTACGGAACCCTAAAAATATATACGTGTATAATGAACGGTCTCCTTTCTTTATTTTTTTTTATATTCTCATGCTACTAAGGAGGCAAACAAGCTATGGACACTTGCAACTCCTGGAGCATCACGCGTTGCCAACCCTTTAAAATCGGCCAAGTGCGAGTGGGACTCGCGCACGAAGGAACCCTTTATCTTTAAAAATGCCAAAAAAAATCACGTTTTTTGTATCGGAGACCCCATTAAATTAAAAAAAAAAAAATTTATTTTAATTTAATTATTTATTTTTAAAGTGACTATATAACTAAATATTCTGTGAATATTTTAGGCGTCTACTTGTTGCCGTTATCAATATCGAGCAAAATCGAGCAAAAAAATCACGTTTGTTGTATCGGAGCCCCCTTAAAATTTTATTTTATTCTGTTTTTTATAATTTTTCGTTATAGTGGCAACAGAAATACATCTTCTGTGAAAATTTAAACTGTCTAACGGTTCATGAGATACAGCCTGGTGACAGACGGACGGACGGACGGACAGCGGAGCCTTAGTAATACCTAATTACACTTCGGGTACGGAACCCTAATAATCTAATAACTTTTTTCTTGAAGAACCCCATACTGTAGTCCGTGAAGAAAACCTTGGCATGGGAGCTAATTTCTCGGTCGCAAAAGGAAGTTTCAAAACTAAATGAACTATCAAGTGAAGAGAGTGTTCAATTTCGTGGCCACGTTATTTTCTAAGGTGATGCAACACTGATTGTTGACGTACTGAGGTATATACAGTGTCGAAACGATAAGTGATCTCGCTCGATTATTTCTAAACCATACACGATATTTAAATACTGATTATTGATCCTGAAAGTGCTTCACGAGCTTTATCCAATGGTATCTATCAATAATATATTTTATAAAATAAACTGGATCTATCCGAAAATTTTATATTTTCAGCTTCCTTACATTAAGTATCGCGACAAAATATGGTACTATCGCATAATACCTAATACTTTAGCAAGTTTGAAATGTAATAAAATTATTGCCATAAATAATTTCAAATAGTACGCAATTTACGAGCTAATAATTTTTATTTAATAACATTTCTTAACAGTTTTTCATAATAATGTTCGAAGTGGCGTCCTCTATTTTGTTTGCATTCTCTCACTCTAGCTACTGGCTTTCTACGAACGTTTCGTAGCATCGCTCGAGTAGTCAAAGCTATAGCATCTGTTATACGAATTTGTAGTTCAACTTAATTGTAAACTCGTGCACTGTAGTCCTTTTCAGAAACCCCAAAGGAATATCACACGGCATAAGGTAATTTTGTAAGCAGGTTTGATAATTATATGTTTTTTTTGTCGATTCGGGTTTTGGATTTTTTTCAAAATGGTGAACACTCACATTGCACATTGCAGAGGCAGTAGCTGTATAAGCAGGTATATATTATTCTTATGTAATAGTAGCCTTCATGATTCTTTAATAAAATTGTCTCTTGGGCGCAAACAATCAGTTTGCAATCTTTATGACCTGCAAATCTACTGGTTACAACTGCTTCAGTGCGTAATATTAGACAATTATCTATCATTTATGACAAAATATAGCAGTTGTAACCGGCCTGTTACCCAAAGTACGTCACCTTGTTACGTAACGAGGCACTAGATTTCACTACTTCCAGAAGTGTTGCTATAGCAACTTATTGAAAAGGAAACGCAATTCTAAATTCGAATTTTTGAATTCGAAATTCGAAGAACAAGAACATTTTATTTTAAGTTATTCGACTGACATACATGTTATGTTATTTATTTGTAAATTTGTTGTTTAGTTGTGTCTTACTGTTGGCCTCTTAAATAAGCTCAGTCGCTCAGCAAGTTACGGAAAGAGCTATGCTTGGTGTTTCTTTACGCGATAAAATCCGAGATGAGGAAATTCGCCGAAGAACTAAAATTACTGACATAGGTCAAACAGTTGGCAAGCTAAAGTGGCAATGGGCATACCACATCACTCGTCGAAGTCGTTTGTTCTCGAGTGGCGACCACGGATCGGAATACGCAGCGTGGGACGGCCTCCTACAAGATGGACTGACGACCTGGTTCGAGCCGCAGGATGCGTATGGGGGCCGGCGGCTCAGAACAGGCCGTTGTAGGATATGGGGGAGGCCTACGTTTAGCAGTGGACGTCTTCTGGCTTAAAGCAGTGGATGTTTTCCGCACTTAGACTCATGATAGGACCATTGTGCGTAGGTAACCGATTAACATGTCATTAGTTACTCATACCAATCAGCTCTTTCCAGAAATACATGTTAAGCAAAGGAGAATTAAATAACTCATGGGTATTTCGTTTTCATGCGTCTTTATAGACACAGTGCATCACGTTATCTGTATGATTAGTTATTATAACATCACAATGAATAATTCAAACACAAAGAAAGTTGAGATGGACTAACGTCATGATTGATTTAACATCAATCACATTTTCCACCTAAAGGCCAAATACCAATTTATATGCATTCAGCGTCAAAAATGGAATAAAACATGTACCTGAATGTTACGTCAATAAGTCTGCTTTAGGGGCTCTTTACTTTTAGTGGATTTGAAGTCGGACAATGTATTTGTTAAAAAAATCTTTTATTTTTTAATTTTAGTTACCCTATTAAACAAATTCCATTTTTCAGTTCGTCGTTAAAGTCAATATTGAGAAACTTAGAACATTCTTTCAATTTACTGCGGAACCCTAAATTAGTCAAGCGGACAAATGATAAGAAAGAGGGGATAGGCAACTACAAGGGTTGCGTTTTTACCACATATCTACGGAATCTTAAAAACTAATTATTGAAAATACATGACTAAATTATAAGCGTTCAAATTAGTTGGACGCCTAGGCAGATCGTCAAGTATGGAAAAGAAAGGAACAGAAATCGCACTTTATAAATCATGTACAAAAGAAACGGCGGGTCGAAAGTAACAAACGCTCTGTAGATTTATCTAATGGTCACTGCCAGCGGCCATTGAGAGTTAGTTTGTAACACTTCCCATCCCTGGGATCTGTTTCCACGCGTATCTCGGGTTTGTATGTTGTATTAAAAGACGAAATGTGTTTTTACGCCCTTAAAGTACGATTTTTTTACTTTTATTAACTTAGTGTTTACGTAGGGTTGAGATGTGTATATCTCTGTGGCATTTATTTTGATTCTCCATTAGTTTGCTTGTACATGATTTTAATTGTTCTATGTATAGCACATTAAGTTTTTAGGTTATTACGTGATTATTTACAAATAATTGCGTGGGTATGAATGTAACATTACACCATGGGGATAAAAGTAACATGCTTTTTATGTAAACACTTACATAACTTTTTTGTTTTCTTCAAATCACAATGGCCCAATTAACTGGTTAGAGCGAAAAGGATATCCTGGGTGCACGAAACTCAGGACACGTTGTAGAAAGATATGTGGAAGTTTAACAGTGGAAGTCTAGAAGCTGAGATAATGATGAAGAAAAGAGTGGATGTGAAAGATGTCTTACAAAAAAATATTGTTTTTTTTTTGTTACGTGTGAGAAAAATATTATTTTGTGCTTATTACAATCTTTAATAAAAACAAACAATTTGATAACCTTATCTCAAAATTAGTTTTATGGCTTATCTACCAAATGCCATTTACTTTTGACCCGTGGCGTGTTACTTTCGACCTGACTCTGAGGACGAAAGTAACAAATGACTAAGCATTTTTAAAGTTCTGTAGCTCTTTAAAAACAATTAATGACGAAAATTATATGTGACTTTGTCAATTTAACCATATGGAATATCCATACGGTTATTCCATATGGTTAAATTGACAAACTAACCAAAATCAAACGAAATGTGTACAGTGTTACTATTGTACCCGGTCTGCCCTATGTTGGATTAGGTTCAGTTAATCTTGTGTCAACCTAGATGCGGAGCGAGCAAAGCGAGTGGAGCGTTCCAGTCAAGTTTCATATAATAATCTATTTAGCTATAAGATAATTTCTTTTCCATACTTAACTATCTGCCTAGGCGCCCAATTAACTGGCCAATTTAACCAGATGGCTGCGACATATACATACCGCTTACTACCGACACGGACAGGTATCACGCAATTGTATAATGGCTACTGTTTTTTTACCCAAAAATTTATAAATGGACAACTACATCCGTTTTTGCCGTGTGACTACGGAACCCTTATATTTGATAAACGGATGGATGAACAGATATGACGAAGCTATAGATTAACTACATAGCATTCGGTGTTAACTACTGAACCCTAGAAATTAAAACGTCTAAATCAGTTGTTCTTGCAATGTGAAATGCATAAAATGTCGAAATGGTTTTCGAATTTGTTGCCTACTGTGCACTTCGGTAAAATGTTGCGCGTTTTTCTTTCAAAATTTGTAGGTGTGAAAGACTCAACAAAATTGATCGCACCGTTTGAGGTTTGTTACAGTTTTGTTGCGGTTTGATTCCGCACAGAATTTTTGCACACTTTGCTCTTTAGTTAACATCCGCAAATCGCCGCAAAACAGTGAAGAAATGCCACTACGCGTTTAACAGATAAAAGGGTTTTTTTATTTATACTGATAGCCTTAAACTCATTTGGTTTTAAATTCTATTCAATTCAAATTTAAAACGCGCACCAAATCTGATGCGTTACAATTTTAAAAACGCACCGAAACACAGACATCACTCTAAAAATGATGGCAAACGATTCTCCTGATCTAAAAACGTAAAGAAAACGCAAATTTAGCTTTTACTATTTTCAAGTCAAGTCCTAATAGGACTCGGGCATCAAGGGTTCCGTAGGAACTTAATAAGACTTTTAAGTTTTATAATAACTGAAATCTGTTTCAACAAACCGCTGGACTGATTCTGGTCAAACTTTTTTCAGATATAAGTCATGACGTGTCGTATCGATGGATATGGTTACGAGTCAAACTGGCCCATTGTTGCGCTTTAAGTCTTAGGATGATCTTTTGGACCTCAGACTATTACGTGCGGAAGTGAGTCAAGTGAGAGAAAAGAGAAAAAAATAGAGAAAGAGACAATAATCCTACTGGTACTTTCAGAGATTCGTGCGTTCACACAAAAACAAACAACTCTTTAGCCAGCGTCATTTAGGCTGGTTAACCAGTTGCCAAAAATTGGAGATTGTATGAAAATTCTTACCGTCAGCTATTTTTATAGTTAACTAGCTTGTAGTTTGCTAGACTTTGATGGACCGGATGATTTTAAAAATAGCTGACTATGCAAATTTTTATACAACCACCCATTTTTGACGGTTGGTTAACGTCAAGCTTAGTTGGTACAACCCAGCCTTAGTACTGATTAAACATCTTAAAATTTTGTGGAAATGATTTTATGTCGAATATCAAGAACGAGGGAACGTTTTAAGTTCGCGGAATGAGAGGGTTGGAGGGGGGTGAATATCGAATATCGTGCCGTTATAAAGTTCTTTACCAAGCAAGGAAAACGATTACGGCCATAATGAATGAGATGTCATTTACTGTACGGTTTACGGCGACTCTTGGCCAGAAAAAACCATGGTGTACAAGTAGTACAGTTTATTTAAACGAGAAAGGGAATCCCTTGAAGACGACCCTGAGCTGGGAAACTCATGGCAACGGTATTTTGGTACTCGGAAGGAAATTTATTGATCGATAATAAAGGTGTTTCTATAACCGGAGAATACTACGCTTTAATATTAAAGAGACTAAAAGAAGCCATTAAAGAGAAAAGACGGAGAAAATTGACGAAAGGTGCTGCTGTTGCACGACAACGCGCCCGTCCACAAGAGCCGCGTTGCGTTGTCTGCCCTGCATAAGGTGGGCTTCGATATGTTGAATCACCTAACTACAGCCTAGACCTGGCCCTGAGTGATTATAACCTGTTTCCAAAAATAAAACAAGAGCTACGGGGTAAAAAAATTTACCAAGTCAAGGAGGCAGTTTCGGCGTACTATGAAGATTAACAGTAAACATTTTTTTATGAGGGTATAAATAAATTAATTGAAAGATCTGAATAATATATCCGTCTTGCAAGTGAATATATTGAAAAGGAAAAATAATTTGGTTTTTTGTATTTCCACCCCTTATCCCCCATTCCGCGAACATAAAAACGCTCCCTCTTATGTCTGGGATTTCCAAAATCCTGAAACATGTTTTTAGTAACTTGAAATCTCAATATCATTGTATCAAACTGGAATCCTGTATAACTTTTATTCAATACAGTTTAATAGTCTTTAAACGTTGTGGTGTTTGGTTAGCAACTTTAAAAAATAAATAAGAAATTCGTTTTTATGAAGCACGCTACGAGGCGTATTCACAGATAATAGTAAAATGTAGTGATTATATTCTCTTTGGATAATAGTATAATATACTATATTAGTATAAATATACTGTGATCTTCTAAGGTCAAATAGGTACGTGAATACAGAAAAGAACTCCCTTTTGTGAAACAGTTGCCGTTCGAACGAAATCGTAATTTCCGGTTTTTAGCATCTTCATGTTTATAGGTATTTTAAAATGTGCTATATCGATAAGAAGTTACATAACTGATGATAAATTAAGCCGCAAAAGATTTCTTTACCCTAGTTTTCTAACCTAATATAGTCACTCAATCATAGCCTTCAATTTGTATTGTATTGTGTCTACTTGTGGCCGTTGGCCCTTGCCGTTTGTCATGTCGCGTGACTGTAGTTTTATCAGAGGAATTGAAATGGTTATTTTAGATCTGCATAGCGATTCTTGTGCTCTTATCTATGCATACATATACTATTATCTGGATGAACACAAATAAGTGCGATTTTTTTTTGTGTATGATTTAAGTAATTTATTAGATCATATTTGTCAGTGCTAATGAAATTACCTATACAAGTAAATTATTTCTAATTTATATAACTAACATAAAACTTATAAAATAATAATCTACTTACATAAAATTAGTTCGGTACACCCCGTTTATTAAATAAGACAACAAATGAAGCTGTATTAACCTTATAGAACTCTGCTTGCCTTGCGTGGTTAATACATAGGATATGCATAATTATTCACCGTAGTCCACAGGAGAAACTATAATTATATATATGTCAGTTCCAAAATCCACGCGAATATATGAAATACAAAAGTAGAGATTAACGTAAGATTTTTTGTAATATTGACTTATTATTCTGCATTGTTTGTATTCAAAATGCACAGTACGGAATAACAGGACGATTACTCTCCATTTTCTAAAATTGCGTTGAGCTATATTTAGCTTCGTCTGAGTAAATGCTTTCCGAGCGGTCACATAACTAGTTTGCAGCGGTTATGGTTTGTTGGATGTTATGGCGGCATCCTGTTTTCGCTGCTAACGCCCAAAAAGTTTCTGTTCATATTCGTTCTGTTTTATGCAATTTTCGGCAACAGAACTTTTGTTATTACATCATAAATAAAATAATACTTCCATTACAGGTATATAATGGTATACATATCTACTCAAGTAGTGTATTTGTTTTAAAATTATAAACATAATCTACTTGTTACAATTATTTTACGAAACCCTTAACCTTTAGAAGCAAACACAGTATATGTCGTAAAGTTAGGGAGAATTTTATTTTTATTTTAATGTTTCGCACACTATCCCGCATAGCGATGATCCCGCAATCATAAACTAACTCACTTTATTATTAAATATGAGTACAGATTTAATGAAATAAACAGTAAATGCATGTATACAGCAGCGTGTAGAATATGAATTTTGTTGGATGTTTTGATATATTTTGTATTTTATTTGGCTTTTGTAAACTGTATTGTCCACGGATTGTGCTTCTGTGACTCAAAAGACAAATTGATTAGTGGTAAAAAATATATAGCGGCTTCACAAGTGAAACAACAAATTTCTACTTATTGTCTGTCTGTTTTACAGGTATCTGTATCTTTAAAAAAAATATATTGAAGTTCTAATAACTATTTATGCTTTGCCATAATAAAAAAAATAATTACCAACAACACTATCATAAAGCTGTAAAGGAATGATCTAAAATAATAATTTGTGGTTTTTTTTTGTTTGTCACACTAAAACTAATTATAGATAGGTAATATAGGCCAATTCAAATGTGGGTTTCGCTATGTATGTAGCCTACGATTCGTTATTAAAAATACCTACGATATTTATTTATTTATCAATTGCGACAGTGCGTCCCTAATTAAACTCCATATAGATGTAGTTGCGGGAAATTACTTGTATTTTTATGAAACTTTTTATTTTTATCCATAAATAGTAAAGTTACAACAGACATGATTTAGCACGCTTGTTCGTACAAGAACTAAGGTCGTAGTTGCGTGGAAATAAGCAATATAGTCTGGTTAATTTATTGTAGAAACTGGATCAAAACAGTTATTGTTTCTATCAAAACAACCGTTAGCCAAATCTGAACGACCATAATTATATTGAAACTGGTTCGATACTGATTCGAATAATATCCCTACATAGGTAATTCTCAATGCGCCCAACTTTGAAACAGAGTTCGCTTATTTATTGAACGGAATCCTCTAAAAATAACTAAATAGAATTCGTTTTAATTAAATCTTATCTTTGCTATTTTCGTTTTAATAAAATTAGTCTATACAATTATTTCCTCTCTATGTATTTAACAAAATAAAATAAAAATATCGATATTTAATAAAATTTCTATGTCACGACGCGACGACACTATGATGGCGCTTTCCGATGCATAGACAGGCACGCCAATATGAGCCGGTCGCGGCCTCTATTAACCGATTTCAACCGGTTTTAATCCAATCTAGAACGCGCCTCACTCGCTTTGCAGCCAACCAATCAGCGGTCGTTCGGCCAGTCTTTTTCGTGTCGTCGTCGATTGTGTATATCTTCATTTATTTTTATATCTTATTTTGCATCGATAAGTTCATATTTTCGCGAAGCAACAAAATAACCGGTGTTATCCTGAAGTGTCCCGATTCATCATAGACCTCTATTCGATTTCATTGTAAACGCAAAGCCATCAAAACACTTCGTTCATTTCCATTTTTGGAATAATGTTGGACAAGTGAAAAGATTCCAGAAGACAATTTGTCGGTGCTTTGAGAGTCAGTGTTGTGTAAAAACTTAGAGAAACTTGACAAATGGTTGTTGAGGTGTGTTGTGGACCAGCTATGGTGGTTGTAAGCGGACGAGCATATCGTGTAGGATCCGGAGCATTCATTTTCTTTAACCTTACGCGCCAGGACTATAGCTGACGAGTAAGATGCTCGTCTTCGAGCAAAGACTGAATGCTCGGCATTTGGGACGTGGGATTGTGCTTAGAGCTCGGTTAGTCCATGGTGTGGAGGCTCAAGGTTGGCGGATGAAATTCTCCGTTTTGAAGGCCGAAGTGGAAATCGAAGCTGATCCAGATACGTACAGGGAGCTTGCGAGGAGGCTAAAAGCTGCTAATGTACACGTTAGACCAGCGCGCCGTTCTAATTTAATGTAAATATGTTTTTAGTAAAATTTAGTTCACAGAATATATAGTGATTAAACTAATAAGTAAAAATTATATAATATTTGGGTCCATTTGAACCCCATGCTACATATATTTTGATTGCAATTACATAAATCGTTACCTAATTTCAACCTCTGGCTATGTATACAAAAATGTATGCTTAGAACTTGCACTAGATGACCTTTCATAAAACTGTTAAAGGTCATGCAAAGGTGTAAATAGTGAGCCTAATCAATTGTGGAAGTTGATGTATGTAAGTGAATGATTGCCCTGCTAACTGGATTGATTACTTCAATGACTTGAGTTTAGGGATAGGCAAATGAAAATTTAATTTGAAAAGAAATGAAAAATCTGGCCAAGTGCAAGTTGGACTCACACACTGAGGGTTCTGTACCTACCACCATTTACATCATTACAAACATGAACAAAAAAATCTATGCCACTAAGGGGTCACCAAGTACTGACCAAGCTCGACGTTGCTTAACTTTAAATATCGTTTCTTACAAACAAATGTGTTACATTTTCTCTTAATGATAAGCTAGATGGCACTGTACTGGTAATTTTAAATAGTAAAGGCTTGGACCCATCTCACACTTGGCTAGTTTTTATTATTTGTTGTTATACTCTAGAGTTCACACTATTTATCACTGCAAGTTTGAAGGTTGTATGACTTTCTGTTTTTACGATAGAGCAAAGACAACGAAAGGGTATTTCTTGTTTGGGGGGGACCCATCATTTAATTTTATCTTCTTTAGGTGTTTGTACCCAAAGGGTACAAAACAGGACCCTATTACTAAGACTTCACTGTCCATCCGTCTGTCACCAGGCTGTATTTCATGAACCGTGATAGTTAGACAGTTGAAATTTTCATAGATGATGTATTTCTGTTGCTGCTATAACAACAAATACTAAAAATCAAAATAAATTAAAAATTTAAGGGGGTTGCCATACAACAAAATTATTTTTTTTGCTTGTTTTTGCTCAATATTGATAATGGCAACAGGTAGATGCTTGAAATATTCACAAAATATTTAGTTATATATTTACTTATTTTTTAGAAACAAATGGTATTGTGGATTCCTGACTACACTAGCAAACTCTAGATGACTTTGAATGAATTAGTTAAACAAAATCCTAAACGTTTTACCAAGTTAAAAAGGTTTCGATCTATGTATGAGTCCCAAGTTTTTGTAAGCTTTCTCAAGAATTATATTCAAATGGGAATTGAATTATAGCATTAAGTTTTAATTAATTAGCTGAACAATTGTCAGAAAAACTGTCTAAGTCTCTTTGTAAGTCTGTACAATCTGTTCGAGAAGATAAAGTCAGCATAAAGTAAGAAATTAGAGTTTCTAAATAAAGTGCCAATATCATTAAGTAAAGACAGAAAAAGAAATTTGAAATATATAAGTAAATTAATATTAAACAAATTTTTAAGGGGGGCTCCCATACAACAAAGGTGACTTTCTGTGCCGTTTTTATAGATAATGGAACGGAACCCTTTGTGCTTGAGTCTGACTCACACTTTTTTTTTTTGTTAGATAATCCCCTTTTATAACACATATTCTAAAAAATTCAGGCTTCAACCAATTTTGGTCTAAAAGATAGAGATTTAATGGTCGGACAGATGGACAGCATAGACCTAAGTCTATGCTAATAAATAGGGCTCCATTAGCAAGTTCAGTTTAAATATTTCTTCACTAACAAAGTAGAAAGTCATTAAATTTTATACACAAATATTACCATTATTTTGGACTAATATTATGTTTTATATGATTATGTACCTTCTTATTATCAGACTGTATTTAATTTTTATTGCCTCCTAAAATACTAGATGTTACTGTTTGTGTAGTGGATAAAAGGTAAAAAGACTCAGTTTATATACACCTTGCACCACTAAGGTGGCAAACATGCTTACGGCCAGGCCTGCCTTATGTTATGTGGTTACCATAGCCTATGCACGCATGCAACACCAACATATGTTGCTGAACTTTAAAATCCAGTTACTTCCTGTACACTAATACTCTCCTCACTCACTTCCAGGAAAAAATTCGAGATGGTAACTCAACAACTTAAATGTGTATAGGTGAAATTCTTTTGAAACCACACTGTGTGTGACCCTTAAGTTTATTATTCCTTAAGGATTACATACTGCCCATCGGGAATGGGGAGCTACGGAGCAAGGCTATAGTAGACAGTAGCCTTGGGAATATGCATATGAAGGTGGTAAGAAAGAGCAGCCCTTAGACCTGTTATCACATATTTCTTAAAGGAATTTGCCTATAAACAGCCACGACTAGGGTTTCTGCTCGAGAATTCTCGAGAAATTCGTTTTTAGTGGAGATGGTAAAAAAAATTCAATGCTTTGAGTAATCAATTCTTATTGCACTATGTTACTAAAAAAATGGTCTATTGAAAGCCATTTTGAAAGCTAATTATGAGTTGTTTAATCGAAAGACTGATATTATTAACATAATAGTTTATTAGTACATTGTGTATTAAGGTTGGTGAGGATAAAATTACCAATGAGAGGCTATGTAGAAACCTAAGGCTGAAGGCCAAAGTATATTGTCACAAATAAGTAAGGTTGTTGCGACGATACATGGGGCGGTGATAGGGATACACGTTAATGGGACGGAATAGTATCATCTTTAAAAATGAGGAGATAACGAGAAGTAATGCGTTCGTAATATCTTTAAAAACCCCGATATTATTTGTGATGGTATATACATACAGTGTTGCGTGAATGTTTATTAGCAATCTCACTTGCCCTCTTAACAAACATCATCTTCAAATTTTTGTGTTCTACCGCTTGTACAAAGGGGAAGTGTTCTGAGCAATTGTTCGAAATGATGCCCACGCCTACTTTCTACTATCACACCGCTCGCCATCGGCAGGGAATTCATTCTCACACTTTAGAGCCGAAATGGCGAACGCTTGGGTTGTGGAATGAGCTTTCTGCCAAGTTCTTTTCTAAGGACTACAGTATGGGGATCTTCAAGAAAGAAGTTATTGTATTTTTGAAGGGGCGGCAACGCGCGAGTTATACCCCTAGTGTTACAAGCGTCCATAGGCCACGGTGACCGCTTACCATCAGGCGGTCCGTGTGCTTGTTTGCCATCTTAGTCGTATAAAAAAATGTCGCCTTAACGAATAACACAACTAGTTAAGCTCCTGCCCCAATATGGAGAAGTTCTTCCAGTGGAACACCAAAAGCATTCATCATAAAAAGCTTGAATTAATATTTTTTACGAAACAAATTCGCCCCAATTGCTGTGACTGTCTCGGAGATCTAGTTAGTACCAAGTTTCCAATTCCGGGTTCCAGGGCTATGCATGTCTCCGGGATGACCGATCTGATGACTGGGAAGGCTCTTGCCTCCTAATAAATATAAAATACACTTTTTCACGAATTTATATAGTAAATATATGTATCTGTTGTTTCTATCTTCATTCCCCATCCTAGCCCTGCTCGTATTCCGACCTCCTTACAATATTTTCTTCCTCACCTCAACCTATTGTTATTCTTGGTGATTTCAACACCCATCATGTGTCATGGGGCTCTCATTACCTTAGGCACCTTTTTGAAAATTGTAACCTTTGTATCAATAATGGGGCCCCTACTCGCAGGGTTTCTCCAACTCAAAATTATCAAGCAGTAGTTGATATTTCAGTTTGCTTGGCTCCAACCCTTTCATGGAAGGTCCTTCCTCTGTCATATGGCAGTGACCACTTTCCTATTGTGATAACAAAACTTCAAACTGTTTGTCCTGTACTAGCCCTACTCCACTCCTCAAACACAAACTCCAATATGCAGATTGTACAAACTTCTCTACCTCGGTAGCAGATAAACTTAGACAAGCTAACCTTGATAGCACAGAGTCAAATTCCAGTTTCTACTCAAAATTTATTGAATCTTTGCTTTCCGCGGCTGACTCCCATATCCCTTTAAAAAATCCTTCCCCTAAATCTCTAGCATCACCTCCATGGTGGGATTCTGAATACACATCCATGGTGAAACTAAGAAAGGAATCTGAACTTCTCTATAATAGCTCCATGGCAATAGAAAACTATCTTAATTTCCGCAATATGTCTGCTAGGACTATAAAACTTTTTATTATATATTTTAGGCCATATATTTTTTCAGCTGACCAAAATTTCCCCTATCCTTATATGATGTTCTTCCTTTAGAATTTCCTCGCCCTGTAAATATGCAATTCCTTAATTAACCCAAGATAATACCATATTCTTTAAATGCTTCGCAAAATACATACAAACTTTTAACATTAGATTATAATATTTATATTAATTTAATTATAGTTATAACCCTTCACTATCTATGAGTACACCTAGGTGTTGTGTGTTGTCTTATGTGGTGGTGGTAGGTTGTTTAAGTTAGAGATCCCTATCTCAGAACTTATCATTTAGAAGATTTGTAAAATTATTTAAATAGCTTATGTGAACTGGGCAAACAAATAATTGCAGTGGTGTTAACTTTAGCTGAGGTAAAAAGGCATGACCAATGTAGAATTCATTCAGTCTTGCAGGTATTAAGAAAAAGAGGAAGGTATTTTAATTTTAACCTTTAATTCCCAATTCTTATTATAATGCAGCATAAAACTTACAGTAAAATATATGTAATACCACATTTTTTTTATAAGTAAGCAAAATACGGAATTGGCGCCAAAGGGCATTTTTAAAGTAATAACAGATGGTGCTACTTTTTCCTAGTACGTATAAATTCTATATTTGTAAACATTCATTTGGCCGTACCTTAACCGTTCCGGTGAAGGAAGTTCGTCGAACATTTTGTACTCGGTACAAAGACTTCTTCCACCATCTGAAATTCCGCCTCAATTCATCATCACAATCACTTCAGGAAAAGTTATTATGTTTTCTCGTCAAATTTTTAGTAATTTTATACCGACCTTGCTCCGCGGTGCGATACGATGTGGTCAATATCATTCTGACAGTGCCGGTCTATCGGCCAGCGGTGGCGGCGGCTTCATCGAGTACGATATACCTTTTCGAATATCTAATGGAACGAATTCATGAATGTTTTATTGAAAGTAGTAAGAAAAATGTTTTTTTGTTACAGTGTGGCCCCAAAGTCTGCAAGCTCTATTGCGGGTGGCAAACCAGCTCTGGCGCAACCTGGTGAGTAGAATCTTTTTTTTATGTGTTAACTCGTCGGCGCTTAAAAAAAAAAGTTAAGAGTACTACCTACCTACACCATCATCTAATACAACGTTTTAGTAATTAAATAATAACTATAATAGTATGGTTGCATTAATGAAAGTTTTATAACATAAATATGATTTTTATTAATGAAAACTTAAAAGTTGTGTAAGTGTGTAGTGTGTTTTCCACGCAATTGTTCAACTACACTTGTATCTCACAATTTGTATTAAAAGTAAATGTAGGTATATATATAATAAAATAAAAAAAAGTCATGTTATGTTTCGTTGTTACAGCTATTCTTGCTTCATCAAACCAGATGAAACCTCTTTATTGCCAAGAGTAAGTATCTTTCGGTCAATTCTTATAGTTTCTAAGGTAGCTGTTTTCCAAAGAAATTATTGCTATTATATCATAAAAACATCTTCATTCTGTAATCTTCACAATTTTTAAATAATTAAAATATGCAGTTATGTGGTTAATATTGTTTTTTTTTACTATCTAGTATAAGATTAAGCAGGATAATCAATATGGTATATGTATTTAATGAGATTGTAGATTTATTTTTATTTTTAATACAGTTATTACAACAGCTTGCTCAATCTTTACAGTGCTAACTTTATGAAATTTAAAAAGTGAGGGTGACATAGACATAGTACTACATTGCCAAATCTATTTTTAACATTGTTGGCACATTTCAATAATAGTTTGTACATGTACAGTGTATTACCTAGATTCTTTAAATTAAGTTGCTAATTTGGGTGAACCATGCACCAACATAATAAAAAGTGATATCAATTGTCATATTAATTCAAAATTCTCATAACCGATAATGATTGGCAAACATTTAAAAGTCAGTAGTGGCATAGTCGCCTCGGCGTATGTCTCTCGTTATGTTGGGTAGGAGTTCAAGCGCCAGCTCGTACAAAGAAGTTTGTATGTATTTCTCAAATCCAAAACGACTATATCACCATCATATAATATATTACCATTATAGTTACATATAATGATTTGTTTGTTTTATATGCTTTTCATGTGGTATTTTTTATGCAGTGGCAATGAAATAAAAGTGGGTGCCCCGGCTTGCCACTCTCCTGGGGCTATCTTGCCGGACCTGCCGCAGCGTGCTGACGACACAGAAAAGGTAAAGGACCATAGGCAAAGAAGCTTGTTTACCAGCCAAACTACGATACTCTTCAGATTACGCTGTCGGTGTTTCTTGCAGGGTTTCGAAGTACTTAATAAAACACATGTGAATTAAATAAAAATAGACTCTCTTTATCACTAAATTTATTATTAAGAACTAATTAATCAATTAGTCTGCTTGATATGTTAAAACCCTAAAAAAAACTGTTTTTTTGGAAATTATTGACTTTTTCCCTTTTTTATGCAGTTTAGTGTTTCCACTATTATTATTCCCATGAATTCTAATAATGTCAGCTTGCAGGTTATGCGGAATATGATAATATTTTAGTGAATGTTATAGTTAAACCAAAAAAATGCCTAATTTAGTTCCTTTTCAACATCATACGTCCCTACCGTTGGGGTAGTTGATCTGGGCCCGGTACAGATTGTGGACTTCAGATGTCTTTTTACGTATGTAGGTTTTCTCACGATACTTTCCTTCACCGAAAGCCAATGGTGTGAATAATCAAAATTACGAAAAAGACTTATTGGTACAATCTGTAGTCGAACCTTCGCCACTAAGGAAAGGACGCAAGGTTGAGGCGAAACCCCTAGGCCACCTTATTTAATTGAAATTACAAAAATCATAATATTTACCAACGTTGGTAGGAAATCACGCATGTGCTGCTTAAACTGAACTAGATTTCCGTCTTTGGCTTACTGAACTTTTATTTAACAGTGATAATTATTTTTAGAATTCTGGTCTGTCGAAGGAGGCTTCATCGAATGAGACTCAATCCTGGCTGAGTCAGCACAGGTTCTCTCAGCACGCTGCCACATTTACTAACTTCTCAGGGGCTGATCTGCTCAGGTATACGACAAACCTAAAGAACATAGGTCAATATGGTCCTAAGAAAAATAAATATTACCTATTTAAAAAATAAAACCGGATTAAACGCGTCGTTATTTGGCAAAATACCTTTTGCTCGACGTTTCGGCTCGTGTAACCCAGTTTTATCCCGTTTTATTATTTTTAAATTAGTAATGAAACGTGTAAATTTAAAAACTTACATAAATATTACCTGTTCATTATATGATATGTAACATCATATTGATAAAGTCAGATTTTACTGTACATTTAACAATACAAAAAAATCGTGTAATAAAATAAAAAGTATAATTTTGTACTCTGCGAAATTTACTATTGTTACCCTCGGAATGAAAGTTTTTAAAACTTACTTCCTTCTTTGGGTAATCAAAGCGTCAATTTGTACTTGGTACGAAAAATACTATTTTAGTGTAGGTCTCCATAAATAAACTGAGACACTTATAATGAATTAGGTTTACTGAATCAAAAGTTAATTCTTATTGAAGTGGC
The DNA here is from genome assembly GCA_946406115.1 of Apoda limacodes. Classification (NCBI taxonomy): domain Eukaryota; kingdom Metazoa; phylum Arthropoda; class Insecta; order Lepidoptera; family Limacodidae; genus Apoda; species Apoda limacodes. Next base: position 51,201,465 of record OX291540.1, read on the forward strand.
AAACCTAAAGGTACCGTTATTATAATTTATCTGCTATTTTCTCAATAACGATTTAATTTCCAGACTGTCCCGAGATGATATAATACAGATCTGCGGTCTGGCTGACGGAATCCGTCTGTACAACGCTCTGCATGCCAAGTAAGTTGTCAAAAATCAAATTATAGTTATACCTATAACATGTTTCAATTTAAAACAAATATAAAATGTTTAAATTTACTGAAAAGTCCCATTAAAACATAATTTACTTTGATTTAAACGTATTGGTCCTTTAACTCTTAAGAAAATGATGCATCCTTGTGTGTGTTCTAACACTGGCGATATGCGTAACCTAACCTTACCATACAAGCGTCTATGGGCAAATGTAACAGCTCAACTTGAAGGTGTCTGGGGCCTGATATAAGACGGGTCTGGTGCCATAACCAATCTGTTAAAATAGTCAAAAGTTAAGTTTTGTTTATTCCAATAAAGTGATTTGAATTGTCAAAACTATATGCTACTCTTTGACTCTACCCATCCTCCGCTTTACAATGTTAATTTCTATCGAAAGGAGCATGAGGCAGCAAAAGGCAATAGCATTGAAAAACAAAAATCCGCGCAATATTTTTAGTTTATGTTCATATTGTGCGCCAAGAGCCCGTAAATATGTTCTTAACTAATTTTTCTAATGACTATGATTAAATTTTTGCCATAGGCGCATCGAACCCCGTTTGACGGTATACGTATGTCCATCTGGCGGTAACATCTACAGCGCTCTCTATCTGCACGCCTGCACCGCCCTGGAACTGTTGCACAAGTTGAAGGCTTTACTGCAGCACAACAATGCTAAGGTATATATTTTAACTGTTGCTCGCTCACGTGTAACAGTCTCTTAGCCAGTAGTGATATGTTTATTTATTTTAATACTTTCATTTGTGCAAGGACAATTACTCATACAAAACAACCTTCGCGATAGCTTGCAAAGAAAAATAAAATAAAACAACGTTTACAACACATATACATGTTTAGGCATATGTTTGTGAAAAATAGCAGGAGTGGTTTTTGTTTCCGGTACGCGCTCGTGGGTGAAAGTGCCTTGCCCAGCAAACCTACCAACAGCCCATATTTCTCTGAAATTAAAAAAAAAATTGCATAACTGCACTAGTGTAATTATGTAAGGTAAAATGGACGCATGGGTTATAGGCTGCACTATAAACTTAAAAGCGGTGCAGTAAGAGCAAGCGTTTTATAAAAGATTATTATATTCATCATTTAATTTTGTTAAAAAAAATAATAAAAACTTTTATTATAGAGAAATTAAGCATTACAGAAGACATCTGATAAAGACTAAAGTGAACCAGGCAATAAAAGATTTAAAATTTAAAAAAGTTATATAATATGAATGTTTTAACAATAGGTTTTCCATACAGGATTGTGACTCAGTATTGGTGTCTGGGCCAAACGGTACACGCGTCCGTTTGACCGATGAGTTCGTCCGCCACCTGCCAGACAATTCCACGTACAGGCTCGAGCGGATAGACGATGGGAATTCACTGCTTCTCTGCTGTACTAATAACTAATTGTGGCACTAGTGACCCATGGAAGATCAGACCTTGGATCATGAGTTTGTTCCTTTTGATTCAGACGGACATTAGTGATTAACATTCAAATATATTTATTTTTAATTAATCGCAGGCATTTATCTATTTTACCTGTAGATGTACCACTCGCCGCAGTGATGACGTCTGGTGGCCATTTCATTGTTAGTGCCCATTCAGTAATAAGTGGACAGTAAGGATCGCTAAAAACAATCATTCCAGTTATGTAATGAGTGAATCGATAGTGAATACAAAATTCACAAAAGTCAAATTTCAGTTGACAAGAGATACATTAGACGTGACAAGTCATCTTGTCAAACTTTCTCTTGAGTGGAAATACTTGTCATTTAATGGTTGATGTGCTGATAAAGAAGGCATAAATAACATGTGAATATGGTAATAGTACTTTCATTTTATAAAGTGTGAAACAATTTGGGAATAATTAATGTTATAAGCTGAATACGTATGTTACTGAAGCCGAAAAAAAGTTTAAATCTATACTAATATATAAAGCTGAAGAGTTTGTTTGTTTGAACGCGCTAATCTTAGAAACAATTGGTCCGGTTTGATAAATTCTTTCAGTGTTAGATAGCTCATTTATCGAGGAAGACCATAGGCTATCATTACGCTAAGGCCAATAGGAGCGGAGCACCAATGAAGAATGTTTCAAAATCGGTAGTTTTTTTTCCTTTTGAGAGCTTCCGCTCCGTGCACTGCGTAAACGGTTAAATTTTCGTAAAAATGCTGTACGACAGAATTGTTCCTCTTTAAAAGTTCTAAAAAAGTCCGCAACAGCATATGTAAAAAGTAATGCATTATTCGCGAAGGTGTTTTTATAAACATTATATTAATCCTTATCCAAATAAATACGTTATTCATCACAAGTTTTTGATTTAAAACAATTTATGATGCGCAAGGCCGGGCAGTCATGAGGGAGAAGGGCGGTACTTATTGTTTAAAAATATTTTCACCTTCCAAGTTTTTTTTCTATAATTAAGGAAGCCGTAAGAATCCTACGCCGATAACCAAATTTAGGGCGGGCGAAGCCGCTGGCAAAAGCTAGTTATTCATAATTCTTTTAGCGTAGTATATCATACAGCCAAGTTTAAAGTTTGTTCAAAAATAATCTGTACTTTAGTTACACATGTATTTTAAGGTTAAACCCCACCTTTGTAACTCAGTAGATATTCTTTACTGTGCTATATGTAAAAACCATGTGGTTTAATTTATACATATGACGGTAGGTACATTGTGCGCCAGGCTCGCTCTATAGTTTATTTGCTAGCTTTATTGTTACCTCATACATAGATATACCCGCTACTATATAGTTTAGATAAATTAAAAATAGAAAAATGTGAGGGTCGGGAGCTATTAGTTAGTTATGTTTTACAGATATCTAAAAGCAAGTGTGAAGTATTTTTTTGGTGTGAAACTTGTAAAAAGACAGTGGAATCGATTTTAAAAAACCGGCCAAGTGCGAGTCTGGCTCGTGAACCGAGGGTTCCGTGCAAACTTATATGTTGTTGTATTTTATTAAAAATATTTTTATTATATGATGTCACTAAAAAGTTACGGTTTTCGCAATTTTCCCTTTATCTGTACTTTAAGACGTTGCTTCGTACCAAATTTCAAGATTCTGAGTTTACGGGAAGTACACTGTAGGTTTTGATTCCCTTGCGAGTTGCGAAAATTTGCGGCATAAACGGCTGTATCTTTTGATTGAGTTGGCTTAGAAGTTTGATTTTCTCCAAGGGACAGTAGACCTGAGTATTTGATATAAATTTTGGCTTGATACCTCCACGCGTTTCTGAGAAAAAGGGCCTGGACAGACGAACGGACAACAAAGTTATCCTATAAGGATTCCGTATTTTTTTCTTTTGAGGTACGGAACCCTAAAAACGAGTAGAAAACTGCTTAAGTGCACAGCTTATTAAAAGTGATAAATTGGATTTTAATTTAATTAACTCATTATTCTCAAACATTAATTTAAATTGAAACTCACAATTGGCTGTAATCTCAAATGGCGGATTCTATAAAAAAAACGACAATTTTGAATGAGCAGCATAATCAAAGGTATTCGCTTGTCCTTAAAGACGGATGAAAACAAAAATAACAATAAATCCATTATTTTTTGGCTTGTCTAATCTAGTCTAACGGTCAATAGAGTTTTTTGTGCATTTCACCTACTGTCAATTTACGACAGTAGTCATTAGTGAAATGGTTAGCGATCATAACCGAGATCTTATTTACTTGTCATATGTAGCGTAACTGACAAAGTGAAGGGAGAAGGTATCTTGTCGTTCCGACGTTCACACTGAATTTTGGGTGTTTAGAACAGACTTGGCAATTGGCAACACGATAGAAAAAAAAAAGGGTTTTGTCCTCTGATTTGTTTTACTTGTCGCGCGTATAAGCGCGGAGCGGGCTTTCCCTACGCGTACCTCTATACATTAATATGTAACTGAAAGAAAATTAATTAAATCATGCGAGTGAAGTAGCAATATAACAAGATATACGTATATTTAGAATAATGTCGGAATATGGAGTCCGGCGTACATTTATTTATTTTATACCAAAATTATGATAAAATACTCTTCGATCTTATTAATAAAGATATGGAACAATAATTAATTAACACAATACGAATGTAAGGCTGTTAAAACATTACGGACCAATTTATGGGTTTGTATTAATATGATTTTGGCAGTAAAGAAGAAGTAGACGACGAACCTTTGAAAGGAATTTAAATGTTGATTCAAAAAACATATTACATGTTTACAAAATTAACTTATACAAAAGATAAAGGCATTATTTTAAGACTTAACATTTTCGATGCGGCGAAATTCATATAAAAGTAACCGTAATTTGATATTTTTTGTGAGATGAAGTATGAGTTAGTTTAATACTCGATGAATAAAAATGGCGGTAATTATCTGCCATATATTAGATAAGTTATGATTAGATTTTGATGAATGAAATACTTATTGAAGTAGGTTGTAACTAAAATTTACATTGATTAATCTATACTAATATATTGTTTTTTGATTATGTTAGTTGTCTTATACTTAATTTGTTTATAGTTCTTTTTTTATGTGAAATAATACATTTATTTGCTCTCATGTTCAAAAAATATAGTAAGTAGGTACATTGTAAGTTAAAGGGTGCGTTCTTAAGCTCTTTTCTCTCTCAAGTTATTACACGGTTAAGTTAATTTTCCAACCGTTTTGGAATAAGTGGACACTGGACATTCATTTTACACTACCAGGTGTGAATATCAACCTTATCTAGTAGTAGTCTTTTGCTAAAACTACTTTTATAATTTTCTCGTTGCGTTTTGGAACACACCCTAAGTAATGAAAAAAATTAGTTATTTTGTTTTAGTTTACAATTTATTATATTTGCATGTTATTTTTCTTATGATAATCAATTTGAATGTTAAAGTACTTGCAACTCCAATGTACGATCGACAAAAACTTTGCTGAACCACCTCTAAGACTGATTTCACTCGCACTTTCGTCACGGAGGGCGGAGCGAGCCAAACGATCATTTGTGTTTATCTTATTTCATTTAAACGGGTAAATAACTAGTTAAACAACATTGGCTTGTAATTGGCGGAAAAAAAATGGGAGCGTGGCTCACGCGCCGTGATCGTAGGTGGAGAGATTGGTTTTTAAATAGTCTACCGGTTTTTTCGATTGTGCATGTACAATACTAGATTCATTTGATAATATTAGAACATATTCAAGTAGCACCTAGGATTACATGCTCGGTTGTTACATATATTGAATGTATTAAAAAATGCACATACGTGTATTATGAATGTTATTTCTCACTTAAATGTTTAGATGTTTATTGCTTGCCTAAGGTTTGCGTTATTGTTTATTTTATAAGCATTTTGTTTAATCTCTTAGCAAGAAAGATGTTAAAGATTAAATAAGTAATCAAAACCAATTTAATTACCAGTATGTTAAAGAGTTTGTGGTTATTGTAAAATGATTTTGAGTTAGTTCAAAGATAATTGTCCTATTAACGAGTACAGACAGATATGTCGATAAATGTTATTCGTTAGTAGTATTTGGTGCTAATGAGTCCCTGAAACATACCCCTGGGGTCCAAGCGTTGTTGCTATGTACGGAGTATTAACTGTTAGACAATATAAGGATATGTAAGTTGCATGAGACTAGGTTATGTATGTTAATTGTGTAGTCAATAAAATATTTACATGTATAAATGTATTTGGGGTTTTATTTGAATTTATTTCACCACTTTTTTAAACGGCTTTGACTATCGTATTTCGAAAAGATGAAACTACATATTTGCTGCTCTCCATACCAATATTATTTATAAATATCAAATTAAATATGCCCTTCCTTGACGTTGCTGAGCTGAAATTTTGCACAGAGACGGAGAAGGTCATGGGCTTCATTTTATCCCGGAAAAACAAAGTTTCCGCAGGAATAACCATAATCGAATTCCACGTAAACGACTTGTTATAACAAACTTCCTTTTTATATTCGTAGAGTTGTTACAGGAATCCCACGCCGAAAACCGAATTTAGCGCGGACGGAGCCGCGGGACAAATGTGGTAATGATAAAGAAGTGCCTTAAGGCCTTTATTCCCCGTGGTCCCTGCCGTAGTCCCTGGAAGGGACCGCGGGGAATTTTTTTCCTCGTGGTCCCTTCTAGAAATACAATGCTGCAAATTAAAATGGTATCTATCTAATCATAAAAATTTAGATGATGAGAAAATAACAACATATTTTTTGTAACCTAGACAAGTTTTGTGGTTGGGTTTACTTACTTAATGAATGTCTTGGTGAGATCTATCACTTTTGTAATGAAACTACTAGTCTACGATCTAAAGTAACGGAGATATAGCCTTTTATAGCTTGACAGCTGTCTTCTAAAATGAAGATCTTGATAAAATTTATTATATCGACGCTCTTTTATTTGATCGACATTCATTTTTTTATGACACATTTGTTTTTTTAACGATATCCAACAATAATTTTGCATAATAAAATGCCACGTGTAAGAATTTTGAAAGAAATACGAAGTTGATAGTTTTGATAATTAGTGCGACACTCTTTCCTAGTAAACATGTATAAATGGATCTTGTGAACGGTGTTTTTTTTTTTAATTTTACAATATCTCCATAACTTAAGAACTTACTCCTAACACTTGTCTAGGTTACAAAATATATGTTCGTAATTTTCTCATCCTCTATATTTTTATGACTAGATAGATAGATACCATTTTAATTTTGCAGCATTGTATTTTTGGAAGGGACCACGAGGAAAAAAATGTCCCTTCCAGGGACTACGGCAGGGACCACGGGGAATAAAGGCCTTAAGGCTATGGCATGCAACAGTAAAAGCGTGTCGTTTCGATCAGTGTACAAAGACATATTACACAATTAAAGCATACAAAGAGCCACATTTCCGATTTTCGATTTTCTCGTTTTTTTGACGGTATAAAATTCAATATCAAATATCACTTACACTTTCAATTAAAGCCCAAATTCCGAGAAATCTAACCTGTCCCTACATAGGATTAAAATTAACCTTACTTAATCAAGGAATGACTCCCATGTAGTTGTATGAAACTGACCACAGAACGGACCTCGTTCCAAGCGCTTACGGACAAATTTAGATCCAGAGAGATTTGGGATGCTTATAGTCCCGCTGTGAGACTAAGGGTTTTTTTTTTTCTGATCTGACAATGCAGTTGACTGTTGCATCCATTACTGCTTCACCGGGCTATTTGGGGCGAGACTCTGAAGGAGCCTCAGCCCATATAGCGCCCAACGCTCAAGGGCTCCCCGCGGGGGGAGCCTCGGCTTGGGTTGTCGCTCTCGGGGGCGTCCCTTCGACCGGCGTGAGTCTCGAACCCGAAGGTGAGTCACCGCCAGGAAGGGAGTTCCCCGTTACGCGGGTGCGGTTGCGATTGAGTGGGGGCGAGAAGCGCCCCGGCACTCTTTGATACCTCGTGTATCCGTTCGGACGCCGACGAACCCGGGGACGTCGGCGTCGTGGTTGGAGGGAGGCCCTATTGGGGGAGGTCGTTGAGACTAATCTCGCTATCCGGATAGCGAGATCGTCATCTGGGGCCGTTAGTACGTGCCGAGGCCGCCTAACTATGGTTTTACGACCATGCCGAGGTCGATCGGGGGGATGATTAAAAACAATATCCGAAACTAAGTGACGTTAGACATAGTCAGTCATTGGATGAGTGACTGCTTAGCGGCACACTTTTTATTGTTTGTTTGTGTTCTTAAATTATAAAGATTATTTTGGAAAAAAAATTAATTATACTTGACTCACTTAAATGATTTTTATTATTTGTTGTTACACTTTATATTGTAGCTTAGATCATTGTTATTTTGAAGCTTGTATTTATAACTGTTTCTACGACAGAATAAAAACAGCGAAAACTTGTTTCTTGTATGCGGACCTTTAAATTTTAACTTCTTTATTCTTTTATTATTGGCTAGTTAATCTGCCGTAATAATACATATTCTATGAAAATGTTACGATTTAAAAGATAGAGCTCTTTAAAGGTAGAACAGTCCGACAGCGTAGGCTTAGTACTTGTGTTGTCCCGTTGGTATCCTCTGGGTACGGAACCAATGAAAGTCATTTAATCTAGGAAGCTGTAGATCAATCCGCTCCTTCTTGTTGGTTAAAAATGGTATGCTGTATCATGGAGACTGATGATTTTATCCAGTTCCAACAAACCATTGTTTTTTGACTGTCAAAATTACGACATCTCAGTCAAGATGCTATCGAGTTTCCCAAGTTCGAATTACAAAGACCATGTACCAGTTAGATGTCGAGATAAAAAATATTTAATATTTTTGCCCACGCGTTGATATTTCCTAGAGCTGCGCTTAAAAACTTACTAACGGTGGGTTATATGATATGATTCGTTGTTAAGCGACAGAAGTGACCTCGATGAATACTTTTTTCAAAATAATGTTTTATTTTCAAAGGTTGGTCGCCCCGGGTGACAGGAAAAAGTTAAGCGCCACCAAATTTAGGACAAAAACGCGTTTGAGGAATATATACCCATGTACGTACCTACATGTCAATGGATAAATTATTCCAATCTTCGCGAGCCTCTTGAAGCTGGGCCTTAACAACATGACCGATATCAACGTTACCACTAGTTCAGAAATACTGCTAGATTAATGGATAATTTGCCCCGACAATGCAGTTAAAAGTTTTCTATCTCGTTTTACCGTTCCATATTGTCTTAGTTGGCGCAAGTAACACAAACTCTGGTTCGGTAAAACGTGATTGGAAGTTCTAACTTCATCCGCACAACAGATAACCTGTTTCTAAGTTTATCAACTCATTCTAACATAGTTTTAAAAGTAAAATAAAACTCGTAAATATTTTTCTTAAAATTTATTAAAATATTACAAAGGCACTGTAACGTTGGACCAACTCGTAAGTATCCATAAGATATCGTTCGCCTTGTGATGAAAAAGTTTAAAAGGCAGTTCCATTACTTGCTGATAACTGTAGATAAATGGGTAATGGGTATCCAAAATTTATTGTGGGTTAAAGTCAAAAAGATATATTGTTTGTTAAAGTTAAAAATAAGTTCTTCCTCGGTAGTAATCGGGAATATGTTATCATAAAACATACAAAGTTTTTATCATTTTTCAGCTTGGAAATTAGCTGTACAAGTACAAACAGGGCCCCAGGGTTGAAATAAGTTATTTTGATTCCTCCTGTTTGTTAAGGGATAATAATAATGTGTCATCACAAAATTAAAATCTCTTGTGTATAACAAGTAATTCTTAAAATAACAGTAGTTAAAATGTATTGATAGATTTAATCCTTCGCTACGTTCTGGATTTAAAATTGTACCCTTGCCGTAAAAATAATTATTTTGCTCCCATGTAATACAATCTACTATTGTCAAACATAGCAAAATTAAGACACAAAAAAGTGATATCATATTTGCATCAATGATAATAAAGTATGTGAAAAGGTGAAAGTATCGCAATTACTTTGTCAGTTATCAACAATCTGCGGAATAGTGCCTTAAATAACAAAACACTACACTATTGATTAAAAACAACATTACAAATTACAATGGGGAGTTAAAAAAAATAAATAAAAATTAAACTATACTAAATATGTGCGTTATATAAATAACAATTTAAAATAAGCAGGTATTGTTTCTTAAAAACTAAAATGTAAAAATAAAAGATAATTGGCAAAAAAGTTATTCCTAAGTATTAAAAAAACACCGTAACGGAATGTGAAATCTCAAGTTGTATTTAAAAAAATAAATCAGTGCCAATTTATTCACATTATGCGTAAAAATTAAAACGTTTTACAATTTTTCTTCTTAGAAAGACATTTTTTTAAATCTCTACAAAAAATATATAAAGTTATAGTCTAACACCGATATAGTCTACCGACTACAAATTAAAAAATGTATATATATATATATATACAAGACAACTTTACTCACGCCAGGTCCTCGCGGAGGTAAAAGACGCAATACGAATGAGGCAAAATATAGTACCTATTAACAAGCTATGTATAGTTTTTTTTTATATTCTTAAATGGAATGGTATACCAAATGCTAAGAATAAGTTTGGTCCTCTAATAATAAGAATGTAATATGAAAAAAAACTTTTTAACAAAAAAAATTACCTAAGTATTTTTTTTTTTAATTTTGTGACTAATTTCTATTATTTATAATATAAAAATTAATTTTCCAAATGATAGCAATCAATTTTTTTTATAATACAAAAATATTTATTGCTACGTACGGTGAAATCGAACCAGATTATTTCCATACAACCTTCGGTGAACTAAATATCCATAACTACAATCATTTCCCTACTTAAAATGCGTTATTATCATAAATTGCTATTTGTCATTGAATGCCAGTGAATTCTAAAATACCTAAAGTTTTTATTGATTTTATAAATTTATTTAATTTAATAAAAGATATTCTATTCCTGATTCAATAGCGCTTTATGCTTACAACACTGAGTAGGGATATGTCTAAAGTTAAGGCTATTAAGTGCAATAGTTTGTATAAAAAAAATATGTTCGGATTGGCCTTACAATCAAGTATTCATACAAAAATAGTTCAATCTCGTTATACGATAAAATTATCAAAATTGGATTTTTCTGTATTTTTACCAATGCAACTGTTAACAATGTATTTGAAATATTGAATAATACACATATTATCAAAAAAAAAAACAATCGTTTAGCAGTTTTTAAACATCATTTCAAAAAAAAACCAGTCATACTATTCCTAGTTATTATTTCAATTCGGCCCCAGTAAACAATGGGAGCACCTCTAATACTTTTCTAATCTCAAAGGGTTTTTCATGAAAAGTGCAACCAAGTTTTCTGACCCGGTGGTCGAAACCAAAACTACAGTCGACATATTAGAATGGTGGGAACTTACACGTCACTAGCGACCATGCATCGGGTCAGAAAGATCTGTTGCACAGTACAAGTGTAGATACAAATAAAATACTTATTAATATAATTTATACGCCTTTTCACTAGGATGAAAAAAATCTAATTTGATTTCTTCTTTTAAGGGAAATCATCGTAAGCGATAAATTTAACTTTTTAAAAATACTCCCTTAAAAGTGTTCTAATGCTAAAAAAGCGAGATAAGTAAATACAATAATAAGAATAAGTAATGCGTGGGCATTCTCTTTATATATAATGTGAAGATATCTTCAAAATTATTATTTAAAAATTTCTTGAAAAATTACAAAATTATTCATCTTTCTGTTTCGTGTCTCGACTCTCGCTCTCGACCCATGTCTAAAAAGTGTCAGTTACTAATTTTAAGCTTACATAATTTACACATTTTAAGTTTTTAGAATAGGCTCCCAAGCAAAGTATATGCAATCACTTATTGGAATGCACTTTTTTACAATAGAGTTTCAGAAAATTCTGCTGAAAAAGTATATTTATTGCATGGACAATTTTTTTAGTTAGTAAAACAATTAATGAAAAATATATTTTGAAGCTTACAAATATTCTTCAGAAAAACATTTTATCCTGCAATTTTGTATTTGTTTTCAAATTCAACTAAATATATTATAATATTTTAATGTTTCGTGTTCTACAGCTTCACTAGACTGATGTAAGCGACATTTGCTAAAAAAAATAAAAAATATTATCATTATTACCTTTCCTATATACAATTTTTTGATAAATTGTATATTTCGATATATTTGATTAGGTATTTGGCAATGGATATGCCCCCTACGAAAACCTACAGCAATTTTATATAATAAACTACAATTTATTGGCGTTAGTACCTTTCCAGTTGGCGTGATACTTTTTTTTTTTTGGCGTAATCGTTGTGGTTATTTGACGTAGTTCGGGATAGTTGTGCCGGCGGGTGCCAATTCAACGTAGTTAGCAGGTAGCATGCCTGTGCGGCCCGTGCGGATCACTTGTCCCGTCATCCAGCCCTCGTCGATGCTGCTTACGTTCGATATCAGATCTCCTTCGCGGAAAGAAACCTGAAAATTTTATTTTTTAGTTAAGGTGAAGCCGACGTTAGAAAAAATAATAAAAACAGCGTCACACTAAATATCTTTAAGTATAAATATTTTGCAACTCAAAAGGCGTTATAACCACATATCACTATTTAAGGTAATCACAAAAAGATTTTGCAAATAAATTACAATTTGTTTGATTATCTGTTTATTTAATAATTAACTTTTATTTTATGGATGAATATACTTTTTGCAATTATGATAAATAGTCGTAGAAATATGATAATAGCGCATTTTAAGAAACCTGAGGACTGTGCGTAGTTTTTTATACACAAATGGTCTAAATAGGATTAAAAGTTAACAAAAGCATTTTTTAGGATTTTGGTAAACCACATATTTATTTGGCTTGAGATCGTTTCTTGATTTCACAGTGTTTCATCAATAAATGAAAAAAACAAGCGGGAAATTCAAACGCTGCGAGGCGCAGTGAATCGTATTCTCTTAGTCTACGCCCATTTTTAATGTTTGTGATCTATTAAATACATACTTGGCTGGTTTTCGAACACAGTTTTTTTGGAAACACAAAAGTTCTGTGTTTACATAAGTCTTACATTACTTTCGAGTAAGGTTTCCACCAATTCTCAAATTATTCAATTTAAAATAGCGATTTACTTTGTGAATCCCTTTCTTATCACTAAAATGATTTACTTTAAGGATGTGCAAGTTGCGTTCCGTAAAATCTACTGAAAAAACGCTGCATATTGTGTGTAAAAAAAAAACCAATACTAACCTCATCGCTGTCGTTCGCTTCATAATCATACATGGCGATGTATACTCTCTGTAATAGAACGTATAACTTTATTATGGAATTCCACAAAATTGCCTGACCTTATAGATATTGATAGATAGATAAATATTGTATATGTTTATTTTATATGGTATTCGTTAAGTTATAATGTTTAAACCCCTCCGTCGTAAAGGTTGGCTGCAGAGAGTGTAGGTTCAATCCCTGCATTTAACAAACAAATTGCTAACTGAACCCTATTACTAACCCTACGCTGTCTGTCGGTCTATCTGTCCGATCTAAAAAAATGACTTAGAAATTATCATTCTGAGTCCTGACACAGATATCTTTGTGTTAGCCATTTATTTCTGGCATAAAGTTGCCGAGGTTTATGGGTTGAGGGATTTTGCATACGGATCACCACTGGGGGCTTAGTCCTATTCTGGAAACAATTCAAAACATTCTGAAAATAGCTTATACTAGAGTTTAAATTTTTCTACGAAGCACATTATTAGGCTTCTGTAGTCTGTCCGCGAATAAGTCTAGACAGATGTAATTATGCATGGCTACACATGTGAATTACGTTTTTTTTCATCCAAGATATATAAGCACCCGAACTATAGTTCTAGGGCTTGCAGCCGAATTAAACACTCTACTTTTTATCACGTATACGAGGAAACCAGAGAAATTAAGAATCTCTTCAAAAATCTATGCGCTACTTAGCAAAAGTGGTTTTGTTTAATACCACTAAGGTGGCAAAAAAGCTAACGGTTCGCTTGATGGAAAGCGGTCACCGCAGTCGATGGACGCTTGCAACACCTGGGATATCATTCGCGCGTTGCCGACCCCTTAAAAAATCGAACAATTTCTTAATAAAGAACTAACAACTAATTTTGCGACATTTCATTCCCTAATTGGGTGAAATGGGGATTAAAAGTTTATATAAAAATCCGTAATTTTTAAAGTAGAATGCACAAAACTTGGTGTTCCGCCTAAAGAATAAAAATTTAGAATATTTCACCGATAATGGATAATTGTTTAAGAATTTTGATAGTTTTGTTTCTAGACTTAAAATATTGCAACGAGGATCCAGTTATAACGTTAACAAAATCATCCCCTAAGCGGGTAAAATGGGGGTTGAAAGGTTGTATGAAAATCCGTAATTCTTTAAGGTAAATTTATAAAAATAGGTTATTGACTAAATTTCAAAATTATGATTGACGTGTTTTTGGTTTTTGGATTATCATCTACTAGAGAGCGAAATAGGGGATGAAAATTTGTATGAGAACACCGATATGAGAAACCACAAGGGTTTCTGTTACAACGTGTGCGCGTGCTGACAAAAGATTTTGCAAAATTCATTATGCAAAATTCTTGGAATGGTTAAATAGGGGTTGGGCGTTGGTACAGAAGTCGTCATTTTTGAAGACATTAGATTAAAAATAAAGATTGATGTATGAGTAAAATTTGTATGAGAATTTCGACATTATGGTAGGTGAAATCTTATACAGTTAAAAGCTGTTTTTTTTTCAAAAGTCCACGCAGACGAAGACGCGGGCAGAAGCTAGTGAATTATATTCACTAAAATCGCTAATGTGAGATCCAAGCCTTAATGAACATGTCAAAAAGTATTCAATTTTTGAAGTGAAAACTTCTTTAGGGCGTTGTGAACTTTTTGTGATAGGTTAAAAATGTTAAACTCGCGTCAGGTTACGTGTCCTGATCGAAAATTTGTAAGACGGAACTCGCGTCAGGTTAATTTATAATGTCAAATATACTACGTCAAAAAATAAATAAACAAACATTATTATTTGTGATAGGTAAAAAATGATAAACTCGCGTCAAGCTGATCGAAAATTCGGCAGACAGAAACCATAATATAATTTTATTTAATTATTATAATATATTGTATATATTGTATATATTGCCTATTATAATTTGACGTATTTGGCGGCATTGTGCACTTTTTTGTGATGGGTAAAAAATGTTGAACTCTATAGGAAGAAAAGATATGAAAAGATGAAAGTGCGGATTACACATGTTAAAATGTTATATTTTTGCCGGCACTCCTTTAAATCAGTCCCATGTTTACTGAAGATTTTTCTGTTAAGTTAATCAGCTCAATCATTGCAGTTGTTGATATATTTAATGCATGCATTGACAAAGGTGTATTTTCAGACCTTATAAAATGCAGTTAATTGATACCACTTTTTAAATCTGGTGTCAAAGGAGATCCCACAAATTTAAGACCAATATCTGTTCGACCCGTCTTTAGTAAGATATATAAAATAAATTTACTCAATCAATTGCTTTCACATTTTGGTAAACAGAGACTTTTACATGATCAGCAATTATTGTAATTATTGTACAGGTATAACCAAGGGGCGCTTAACTAATGGCTGATACCATAAAATTAAAATATTATGGTGTTAGAAATAAATCTCTTGAACATATTGAATCATACTTAAGTAAGAGAATTCAAAAATCTCAGGGATGTCTAGTAGAATTAGGTGTACCACAAGGGCCAATATTAGGGCCTTTCTTGTTTTTTGGATATATAAATGACTGACCCTTTTTGGTGCAAAAGTTTACAGAGATAGTATTATTTGCGGATGACACTTCATTGTTGTTAAAAGTGAACAGGATAAACACAGTTCTAACGACATAAATAGACCTTACAAAAGTCTCAAACTGGTTAACTGTAAATAATCTTTTACTTAATGCAAATAAAACAAAATGCATTTAGTTTACATACAAATGAATTGGAATCTGATATCAAATAATAAAAAAAGAAGGAATTAGTTGATAAAACGGTATTTTTAACTATATATTAGTATAACAATTGACTCGAAATTGCAGTGGGGTCGACAAATTATTATAGATCTGGCAAGTAAACTTAGTTGTGCTACGTTTGCGGTGAGAAAAATCAGGCAATTGACTGACATAACCAGAGCAAGACTTGATTATTTTGCCTATTTTCACAGTGTGATGTCTTCTGGCATTTTGCTTTGGGGTTCTGCTGCTGATATTAAAACCATATTTATAATACAAAAAAGGGTTGTTATTTATGAAAATATTATGTATGTAAAAATATATCCGAATTTCCGAGGAACAGTGATAAGCACAACTTAAATACTAAAAATAAACATATATTGCTATGCCAAAGTTTAGGCTTACTAAAGCCAACAAATCATTTATTAGAAGCGGTGTAAAATTTAACAATAAGTTATCTGTAGAAATTCTCAACTTAGGTGACAGTTACAATTTTATATTAAACATCTGCTATGTAAGAAAGTATCTTATAATCTAGATGAATATTTGAATGACAAAATTGTATGGCCTAGTATAACACAAAATAAATGTTAGATTTTCTTTGCAAAATTAAATAATTTACGTTTGATAAGTTAAAGGAGCACTCTAAATACCAAGCTAAGTAGTAATGTTATGACTTTTTTTGTAAATTTTATAGTGGTCGGTGTGCGATCCGTATTTGGGTGCCTGTTTTTGGTGGGGTTATGGATGTTTGAACAGGTGTACATCCGGGAGTTTCTTGCCACTTCTTTTCCCCTTAGTCTAGTTTTCGAAGTGTTTTGTAACTTTTTTTTATACCGCTAAGTTGGCAAACAAGCTTGCGGCCCGGCCGATGGTAAGAGGTTACCGTAGGTCATGATGATGATGTTTGAATGATGTACATTTGCTGCCAGGCTGTTGTGCGGGATCTGAGCCACTTTCGGGTGTCGATGTTTGTTTCAATGTGCGTGTGCATATATGTATATGTGCGTGATTATGTGATGCACCCGTTCGCGTTCGGACCCTGCCGGTATCGGGCGGCAAAACGAGGATTACAACAGATAGGATTTATTGAAAAACAATAAGGCAATTGAAATAATACTTGAATTTTGATTGGTTTTTAAATCAAACTATTTACACAGTAAATCTTCTTTATTAAGTTTTTCAATACAAAACATGTATTTATTAGTTGATTCACTATAATAAAATGTTTCGTTTGCGGTTTCATAAAGAGGTACTATTGGACGCACGCATTAAAACAGTATTGTAATTAGTTTCAAAAGCTAGTCGATGATTCGAAAGTGTTCCTAGAAACCCATTTAAATATACGCGTAGCATATTTAAATAGCTCTAAAATAAATGATTTTTAGAAAAAAATCGTTGCTAGACCGGACCTATCTTTTCGTATAGAAAAAAAATATATACTCGGAAAAACAGAGCAGTACAGAGCTCGGCAGGGTATTATTTTCTTCGTAAGGATGTATATTTTCATTTATTTAACAAAATAAAAACTTACAATTGCAATGGGCAAACTTTATTTAAATCAAAACTACATTTTGTTTTTATCTATCTATATCTATATATATATAGAAATGAATTGCTGCTCGTTGGTCTCGCTAAAACTGTGGAACGGCTGGACCGATTTGGATAATTCTTTTGTTGTTGTGATCGTTATTGTTAAGGCAAGGTTTATAAGGAAAAATAAAAGGTCAAGTGCGAATCGGACTCACGCAATAAGGGTAAACCGATTGTAATGAAATTTTGCACACACCGGGGAAGGTTTCTTAAAAAAAGAAAAAAAGGGTCGAGTGCGAGTTGGACTCGCGCAATAAGGGTAAACCGATTTTAATGAAATTTTGGTAAGTTATTTTGCACACTCCGGGGAAGGTTTCTGAGAAAGAAAAAAAGGGTTAAGTGCGAGTCGGACTCGCGCAATAAAGGTAAACCGATTGTAATGAAGTTTTGATAAGTTGCTATGCACATGCCGGGGAAGGTTTCTGAATTAGCACAACCTTGTCACAATAGGTTTTAAAAAAAGAATCAACGTTCGCGAGGTCAGCTAGTCAATGATAAAATTATACTATCAAAAGTTAAAAACGCATTTATAATTAATATTAATGCTTTTCCTATTTATTTTTTGTCATTTTATTAACGATTATTTATAAAAATACATTATCATTACTGATAGTAAAATATTATATGTATTATAAACATAACACAGTACAATACAAATTTTCTTGTACTTGTTTTTTTTGTACACCAAAATACATAAAGTAACATCAAAACAATAATATGAAATAGTACAACAGGCGGCCTTATCCCTCTCCTATAGGCAATTTCCTCTTGAAACTGCATAATACAGAAAAACAATAAAAACGGTAACATGTAGGGTGTACATATATGTCATGTATCAATACTATTAATATTATAATAATAGGAAACGGAAGTGAATTCCATAGCTGAACAGCTTGTTCTACAATTAACGATTGACCGTGGTATGTGAATCAGTCTTAAGTAACGAAAATAATTGAAAGTAAAAAAGTATGCAAGTCATGTTTTTATAATTTCAAACAGTTATATTATAATAATTACTGACGATTTTAATTATCTTTTAATTATTTATTTAAATGAAAGTTTAGTAACAATAATTATTTTTAATATACATATGTACAAATTTCAGTAACGTATTTTATGTATATAAAAATTTTACTTAAAAAGAGATCAAATTTTTTTTTGTTTTTCATTTTCTTCTTTTTTTCTTCAGGTTCTTCTTCTCTTGGATTATTTACTAAGGTTCTACAGCAATTTCTTCGTTAAATTCATTAATTAATGAATAACTTGGCTGTTTATGTTGGTCAGAATGTTCACCACGGTCATAAGATACCACTTCAGCATTTGTTATGTATAAAATGAAAAAAAGTAAATAGAAAAAGCAAACACATTAATTATGAACGCGTTTAAGGCTTTTTAAAATTAAAATATTTTTTTACTTTTTGGTGATTAATTTAAACAATATTTTTCTATTGCACTGATAAATTTTTATTTCTCAGAATGAAAATATACACCCTTAAGAAGAAAACAAGACCCTGATGAGCTCTGTACAAGAAAAAAAAAACGATTTTTTATTCAGCTCAAAAAGGGTGCTTCTTTTCAAAAAATGTAAATATCTCAAAAACTAGTTCATTTTTAGTAAGAAATATCAACTTTTTTGTAATAGAAAATGGAACGTTTTCTCAAAATTTCAAAATTTTCCGTTTTTTTTCTATTAATATTAATTAAAACAAATTGGTTTTAAACATTTTACTCGCTAAATCTGAGATTTAGTCATAATGGTCAAATGAATAATCTTCTAATATTTTTATAATAGATTATTATATTATCTACAACTTTTTTCTCTTAAATCAATACTTTAGCCACAAATCGCTAAAAACCACTTTCACCCCTTTTCACCCACGGCGTCTTCCGGTTAAATTCAGCTGTTTTAATTATTTTTCCCTCGTTATATATATTTATTTCTACACGAAAAAACGGGATTATTTAGCCTGGACCAATAACAAGATTTTAAATTTTGAATTGACTCTCAATGGCTAGTGAGTGCCCATCAGTGTGTGAGATAACCGAGAAGGTCAATCGAACGACGGTGGCGAAAGCCATATTGACGGTCGCTGACGAGGGGGGCAATTCACGGTCTTATTCGCTTTCTGATTATCGACATCGGATCAACATCATTTTATTGTCGGATCCTACAACCTTATATAAAGAGATTTAGAATTCTTGTCTCCTTGAATACCATTTGCATAAATCATATAGTATACGTTTATCGAGATAGTTATAAAGAGTTGAATAAGGGGGCTGGTCGTGTTGTACGATCTACGTTTTCTTTTAACTTTAATTTCGCCAATACTGCCGTCAAATCGAACGCAACGTTTATAAAAAAAAAAACCCCGACTACCTCAATTTGACGCGCAGTCGTCAAGCGATTGTATTTAAAATAACACTAAAAGTAATTAGATTGACGTTAAGCTGGTAGAAGAATAAAAAATTGTTGGCGAATTGTGAAATGCTCTTTCGATTTTCGAATTTACTTACAACTGAATTTAAATCCCACGTTTCGGATTAAATACTAGCTACTTTCAGAGCATCAGTGAATGGACTGTAAAATAGAGATAATAATTCTTTCATGTACCTGGTTGTGGTGGTTGGCCGGATGGCTAACCGGAGCTCTTGTGTGTTCATTCGCCAGAGGATCCATGTCCGTCACGCGCCCGATCTGCCTCTGCTGTTGATGACTTTGGTGAGTACCTTCATTTTAATAATAAACAATATTTTCAATAATATATTCAGCAAAATAATTCACCAAAATGAAGTCAGCGACAACTTACAATGGAATTTTTTTCCAAATATCGTAAGGCTAAGAAAAATAAGTAATTTATAAATAATTGGTCAAATTCATTTTTTTTTTTAATTAAGTAATAACCTATCAGCATAAATGTAATAATATTCTGAAACATACGTCAAATTAAATAGGAAGTTCAAATGATTATATAAGTTTTTAAATTTCCGCGTTCCATTACTAATTTTAAAATAAAACGATTAAACGCGTCGTTATTTGGCAAAATAGCTTTTTCCCAACGTTTCGGCTGGGGTACACCAGCCTTGGTCACGGGTAGACTGGCGGTGCGCGGCGTCTTCGGCTTAAAGTGGAAGCGTCCTGTTGAATTACCCTTTTTTTGTCATTATGGGTGAAGAAATCGGTCATTAACACAAACAAAAAGTTTGCTGCTAAGCGGTCGCCTATCGAATTACTGACCCAGCTCGCCATTGCTGCTAAGCGGTCGCCTATCGAATTACTGACCCAGCTCGCCATTGCTTAACTTTAAAAATAGTTTTTAATAGATAAATGTGTAACTGTTTCTCCTAAGAATCTAGAATATTTTCGCTTCATGGCGCTGATACGGTAATTTAAGATGGTAATGTCTTGAGCCAAGGCCCGTCTCACACTTGGCCAGTTTTTTTATTTGCTGTAATACTTTAGAGCTTACACTATAGTCACTGCAAGTTTGAAGGTTTTATGCACTACTGTTTTTACGATAGAGCAAAAACAACGAAAACGTGTTTCTTGTACTTTTTTCTGCCTTCATTATTTTTTTTTAACTTTTTATTATTTGTTAGATAATCTGACATAATATTCTCTGAAAATTTCGGGCTTCGACCTACTTTAATGGAGGGACAGACAGACCGGTAGACAGCGTAGGCTTAGTAATTTAGGCTCCGTAGGCTCCGTTGGCACCCTTTGGGTAAGGAACCCTAAAAATAAATAAGCAGTAAGCTGAAATTTTAAGGCCAACTTGAGTAAAAAATTACAACAAAGTAGAACATTAAGGCCGGGCACATATTACGAGAAATTTCCGATAGAAAAATTTTAGTGCGCGCCGGAAGGCGCTCTGTGCATACATTTTGTACTAGACCCCGAAAACTGTCAGAAATTCGTATCAGTTTGGCGGACGTCGCCGTACGCTGTACACGTATTTTGCGTTGCAAGATGAGCGTAGTACAAGACCTGTTAGTCCAAATGAAAATATCCATGCATTTGGAATCTCAATAATGAGCATTATCAGAACAAATTGCAAATGCTCTTTGCTCTTCAACTATCTTTGTGCCTTTCAGCTCAATAAAACTTGCAGCGTGATTGAGTAACGAACAACCTAAAAATCTTTTTCATTTATAATATTTTTGTCAGCTCCGTAGCTTAGTGGGTAATGACCCGACTGCTGAATTAAGGAGCGTGGGTTGGATACCCGCACAAGACCAACATTTATTATTTTTGTTCGTTGAGACTGGGTGTTTTCTATGTATAATAGGTATGTATTTAAAAAATCGCAATTTGCGGGTCGCCTAAGTAACCGCCGAGCGCGAGCCATGTGTTAGAACTATTATTCTGTGGCATTTGCAAATTGTAACGGCTACACTAGCCTAGCATGACATAAAAAGCGCCTTAATGTGCGCGTAGAAAATAAGTGTGTGTATTTGCTGGCTTGTTGAAAAAATTTACATCCAACCCCTTCGGGGAGGGTCGGCAACGATTTAAAGTCAAAACTCACAATAATGCTAACAAAATGTCGATTCACGTTCAGGAGTCACTCAAGAGAAACGAGTACAAAACTAGAAGAAGTTCAGTTCACCGTAACACACGTGCGAAGAATTCAGTGTGCCTAGTGTGAGTTTTGAACGCTACTATAGCGTTCGCTTCAACGAAATACATGTATGGTAATGAAGGAGCGCCTCTAGCGGACGCGTAAAGAGACGGTTTTTTCTTATAGGGCTTTTAATGAATACGCAAACGCAATAGTAGAGCAACGTATACGCAAAAACTCACACTAAGCACACAGATGTTAGCAGACAGCCAGCGTTCATGCCGTATGTCAAAGGAGTAACGGATAAAATTGAATCGCTTTTGAATAAATTCTCCATTAAGACTGTATTTATTCCGTTCTCCGAAATTGAACAACACGTGTACACGCCAAAGGACGTAATCCCGTACCAATCACCAGGCGTCTTTAAAATTGACTGCAGCTGCGGCAGTTCTTACATTGGCCAGACCAAACGCACAATTGCGGACAGGGTCAAAGAACATATTGCTGATGTAAAGAATTGCCGGACGACATAATCAGCTATAGCAGAATGTCCGAATAACTCAAATTCCGATCACTGAATTGAGCTCCTCCAGCTTAAGGTTTTGTCCACCGATCGCCAAAAAAAACGCAAAGCGATTTAAATAAAAAAGCTTAAGAACTTCAATCGTGAGGATAGTGAGGATACAAACTGTCGCCTGCATGGAATACAGACATAGGAAAATACAAACTGTCGCCTGCATGGAATACAGACATAGGAAAATACAAACTGTCGCCTGCATGGAATACAGAAAGATCTCGAGTTTCTCCAACGAACGCACCCGAGTTAGTTAGTGTTGTGTGTAGTGATTATGACAAGTATAAAGATAAAGTGAGGATTGTTCAACAGGGCGCCTCCACTCCAAGCCGAACGCTCATCGCCAGTCTACCCGTGACCAAGGCCGGTGTAACTCAGCCGAAACGTCAGGAAAAACGACGCGTTTAATCCCGTTCGATTTTAAAATGAGTTAAAATTACTGTTCGAACATAATAGTCACAAACGTTCCACTTATAAAATAAAAATAACAAACGGTTCCAGTGGCAGCAAGAAAATTAGAAAATTTTATTTGCATTTTTTTTTAGTTTTAAATTATAATTAAAAATGAATTCACAAACAAGTACAAATTTAAATTGGCACTTGTATAATTTTATCCTGAATTTGGATTTGTTTAGTATAAAATGTGTTTTGTTTGACTTATTACACTATGCTGATGCAATGTGAATTTATTGGACCTATCACACCCACCTGCGACGCGACGTGTGGGTTTCTTTACGATTTCGTAAATAATATTTATTCATAAATAAAGTCTATTTCTTCGTATTTTCAACAGATTATTTAAAAGATACCTATTTATCGCTAAGTATTCAAAAAGTAATTATCCTAGTAACAAATAAATTTATGGTATAAAATATGTAACAAACCTCTTTTAGAGTCACTCGTACTATTATAAACCAAAGTAGCGGACGCCCTTTGCGTATTCGGAGGGGCCCTTGGGCCGTCACTAATTGGGTCATAATCTTGAATCCTTCCAATCTTTGGTTGACCACCCCCGTAGTTCTGATTCTGATATTGCGGGTATTGATTAGCCTGGTATTGATTCTGATTTTGATTCTGCTGGTATTCGTCGTATTTCTGATTATTATATTGATATTCATCGTATTTCTGCTGTCTATAGTATTGTTGGTCAGCTTTGTATTGTTCTGTTGAGTATTTTTGAGGTTCTGGCGCATATTTCTGAGGTTCAGATGCGTATCTTTGATGTTCTGACACGTATTTCTGTGGTTCTGTCATGTATTGTTGGAGTTCTGGGGTGTATTTCTGTGATTCTGGCATGTATGGTTGATGTTCTGACATGTATTGTTGAGATTCTTGCATGTATTGTTGATTTTGTATCGGTTGCCGGTTGGTTTGTTGATACTGTGCTGGGTTTTGATAGTGGTTTTTCTGGGGTAGATTTGGGGGTGGTAATGGTGGGGCGAGCATCTCTGTGGCGTAGTTTTCAATTTGCTGATGGTAGTTATCAGTTGATGGTACGTCTGTCACAAATAAAGCGGTGTCGGCGAGTGAGTGGGACAAACAAACAAACATATATTAGTGTCACATAATGGTGGATGCAATGATTACAAATATTAGACATTGTTTGCGGCATATTTATTTCCATACACCTCTTGTTAAAAGCTCTATTACTGTGGGGCTTGAAATTAAATGTCATTGAATATTTAATAATAATTACTTTAGCATTTTCCCTACATTGCGCACTTGGTGGAAACTCGATACCTTACCCGGTCTTACGGTCTAAGAACACTGTCCATGATTTTTTAAGATAGTTTTCAATTGGCATTATTGGTTTTGTGAAAATACTTGGTAAGTCTTCTAAGGCAGTTTTCCTATAGCATCCTATATAATGGTTGAGGTAGAAGTGCCCTTGGCATTCTTAATTTTCATCCTATTTCAGTATATAAATAATATACTTAGATATCTATCACATGCACAGAGAGAATTGTTTTAGAGAAGAATGCGATAATAACAGGATTATCTTTTTAAGATGACAAATTACAATAATAAAAAAAACAGTTAATTTTTTTTAAGGTACAGCTACTAAATGTTGTGTCAAAAGCGGTATGTAACTCGTTTGTTTTTATCGAACAATCAGTACTTAACCAATATTATCGTAAACGAATTTACTCCACTGTTACCATAAAAAAGAGCTAATTGAAAGTCTTAAACTGAATGATACAAGGGACAAAGTGGCCAATTTTTTTTATTTTAATTATCTATTGTATGATAACAAATGTACATAAGGTTCATAAAGAAAAACAGTACAATAGGTGTACGTATCTTTGCTAGAGATTTCTTCCCGTAAACCCTAAGAAAGATCAGTTTATAAAATAAGTGCAGAAGACAACTACAACAAAGTAAAAAAAATATATATATTTATATATGTGTATGTTTATGTATTGGTCCTTAACCTATTTTAGTAGTAGTTTCTCATTTTTTAAATAAATAAGTTATGGTTATAGATTAAAAAAAAATTAAGATATATAGGTACTAACACAAGATACGATGATTTGGTTGATGCATTATTAAACTACTAGTTAAATGTTGCTACTTTAAACGCGTTTTTAATGTAATAATGGAAGAAATATGTCGAAGAGTGTGCGGAATAGAAATCCATTAAATTGCTAAACGAACAGAGAATGATTTATTATAAAAGTCAGTGGTATTGCGTGGTATTTGTCGTTATTCTGAAGTAACTAGTCTAACAGGATTATTTTGCGAAATTAAATCGTTCACGAAGATATATATTATAACCCAAATAAACCTTAACCATTATGGTGCTTATTTAAAAGATAATTTGAAAAACACGATTTTATTTCAACCCACCTTGACTATGTTGATGTTGGTTATTTCAACTAATAATGATGAACAAAATTATGGGAAAACGCGGAGTTGGCACCGGAGTAACGAGCGCCGCGGAAAGAACAAAGAAAACTACCGACTTTGGAAGGTAATATCTCGCAAAATGTACTCCAGACATAGAAAACCCTTGAGAATCTTGAATGTACTTTTTGACAATAAACAATCTTTTCACAAGTTTAAACGAACACTTATTTAAAAATCAAAAGAAAAAAAAAACATTACACAAATCATTAATAATAAGTAAAGAGTAAATATAATATATATTAGTAGCATAATAAGCAAATAAAAAATAAATATAAAGAAAAAAATAAACTGTTTCAATACCAATCAGATATATATATAAGACTAAAAATAACTGACTGACTGATTTAATGACATGTGTCTAGCTCCAAACCGTTGGGTATAGACACTTGGAATATTTGCCATGCGAGTTCCTCACGTGACACCTAGGGCTTCACAAAAAAAGGATTTAAAGTGGGTAAAATGGTAGTTGAAAGTTTGTTTAGAAACCTATCATTTTTGAAGCTAAATGCAAGAAAATGGGTACTTTAGGTTGAAAATTAAAGTTGTCGGGTTCTTTGAATAAGTGGGTGAAAATTTGTATGAGTGAATTTGTATGATAAAATTACACAAATGATTGTTGTTTCACCGCGACCGCAGCACTGCGCCCTAGGTAAAGCGCGGTGAGACGCGAGGGTGGAGTAACTGTGTGTGTGTACGTCATATGCATATGAGATAACATTCAAACATGGATCTCCAGACATCTAATCCATCAACAAACACTTTTTTCCATGGTAGGTTACTTTGAATAATCCTGACTGCAAAAAGGATTTATCGTTCGCATAAAAAAATGGTTGAAGTAATAAATCCTAGTGTAATACCTACTTTACGTTACTAAAACAATTTGTTCTAAAATTAATTAATTTTAGTTATTAACTGGTACCAATGTAAAAATAAAAAAGCAATGTCACAAATTTGCCTAATAATTTTGTATTAATTAACCATTAACAGTTTTAATACACAAATGGTTTTTTTTTTAAAGGTGTTACGATAATCTTCGAGACCTTTTTTTAAATAACAACACAATGTCTCGAACCGTGACTCCATTCCCACGGTAACACAAATGATAATTATGAACTTAGCACATTTGGTGCAGATTGTATGAATAAATGAATTTGGAAGTGAGGTCAATCAGTACACTTGCGTGCAATGGCATGGAATTAATTTTATGATGAAACAAATTAAAAACAAGCATTCTTTTTAACTTGTCATTTTTTGTGTCTTTTGTTTTTTGGTGTGACAAATTTATCCTTTTCCTATTATACAAAATAAGTAATTATAATATGATTTACGTTCAGATTTATAATGTGTATTAATATGAACTTTATTATATCGTTTGTAAACTGTTTTACAATGTCCTAAGTTTATCAAAATTGTCTGATTACACTAAGTAACTAAAATTATTGTATAAAATCACATAAAAAATCGGCAATAGTTAAGGTTTTTATTTTTTTACAAAACACACAAAAAATAAACCTACAGATCATCTGTAGGTTTTTTTTTTATTTAGAGACACGATTTAATTTTTAATTAGTTTTCGAAGGATTAAGTAAAATCTAAAAGTATCTTTCAAATCTTAGCAAGCAATAATATGCCATTACTAATAATGCCAATTTCATCGCACGGCAGTGTATCAACGACCAATCTAAGGCGCCGCTTTCCCGACACTCCCACATCAAACAATTCTTTAATAAAACACTACTTACCGACTAGTTCTCCATTCTCATTTATCTGTCTCTGCTTCTCCATTTGGGCTTTCTTCTCCAGTTCGCCGTGATACGCTACATTGCTGATTATTTTGGTGTTCGCTTTGATTCTTAAGGTTTCGGGATCATCAGCGACCTGGAAAGTAGATAAGACAGTACTATATAACGGATACAAATTCTTAATGCCTTTGGGAAAAAAATACATAATTTACATAGAAGACAAGACTACAACTTTTAACAAATGTTTGACAAAACAACAAAAGTTCATCAGATTAATGTATGTCTTATGCGGGAATCGAACCCACTAGGCAGTCACTACTACCAACAGAGATACGATGCCGCCAAAGTACGACCGACACATGAGTATTTAAAATACATTTACAATTTTAAAGACAGATGGGCAGCAGGGCACAATGGTGTTTATTGTCGCAGACAATCCAATTAACCGTTTCGTTATTTTAAATTTACCTAATATTTTTGCCTTAATAAAAATTCGTAACTATCATCGAAATAAATAGAAAAATATTGTCGCAGGTATAATTTCATAGTAATAAGATTGAAAAAAAAAATGTCTGGTCGATGTTTGACATACATGCATATTCTCAATTTCATAAGCTCAATTTCAACTTCACTTTCACTTTGGCATCAAATAAAGCACTTATAAGATGTTATTAACATCTTTTAATACTACAAAATCATGTAATTGCAAGGTAAGTAATTAAAATGATTGACTTTTACTCGAAATAATTTAAGATTAATTTAAGCCGAAAAATTGGATTGGGATAATCATCAACAGTCAGCCCTCATGTCCTGTCATTTCCCTTCGTAGATATATTAACGTGAACCGCACCTGTGTGAACTTTCCCTTGCTCTTCTCGAAGTCCGCGTGGTACTTGACGTTGCTCTGCAGCTTCGTGTTCTCCGCTATACGCTTCAGCTCTGGCGTCTCTGCCATCGTCGTGTGCTTCGCTTTCGGAACGTGCCTGAAACATGGACACACGGAAATTTGAAGTGGATACCTCTTTTCGCTAACCACTTTAGTGTTGCGTGAGGTGAGGCTTGGTACCTACCTGGATTAAGGTGGCTTAATTTAATTAAGTTCTCTAAGTCTTAATTCACCAGCTTTAGAATAATAAGTAGTATAATGAAAGACCAAATAGTTGGTAAAAATAAACTGTCCTTTAAATTTTGATATAAATGTATGGGTAATTGGAATATAGATTTTAAAGAATATCTAAATGAAACAGAATACAATTCTCTAGTTTAGAGTATGGTTGGTAACTCTACCTGGTGGTAACACTAACCCGTTCGGAACTAACCCCCGGTGGTAACAGTAACTCGTTTGGCATTAACCCCCAGTGGTGCCAAACACTAACCTGTTCGTAATTAACCCCCAGTGGTTACATTAACTCGATCGCAATAAACCCTTAGTGGCAAAACTAAGCCGTTGGTAATAAACCTCGAGTAGCAAAGCAACACTAACCCATTCAAATTTTTTTTTATTTTTATTTTTTTTTATTAAGAACAAGAAACAGTATCACAATCTTTCTTATTAACTAAGAAACATTATTAAAAAAAAATATTATTGTGAAACCCACACCGTTATCCACGTATTCGTTTTTAGTGTGTTACACGTTTAAATATATAGTTCACACGTGAGTGCAATTATAATTTAATTAGTAATATAGTAAGATAACAATTTTTTTTTTCTTAAAACTAATATAGTAAATAAATAAATAAATTCAATTATCACATCTCGATCAAATTTGGATTCGTCTGTCCACAAAATCTTTTTAAAGAATGCTAGATTTTCTAGGTCGGCATTAAGTCGGCGATAAGCAAAAGTCTACCCTCCTGATAGGATCTCCTTCTTCTATTACTTGCTATCTTCTATTACCTACATGCAGATGTACCCTTAGAGACCAGAAGAAATATGATATTTCAACAAGATGATTGTCCTGCACATTTGAGAGTAACTGTGCGACAGTGGCTAAATAATAATCATCCCCGTTGGTGGATTGGTAGAGGAGGACCCATTCCTTGGCCTGCGAGAAGTGCTGACTTGACCCCGATGGACTATTACGTATGGGGTCATATGAAATCATTAGTTTACGATGTCTCTCCTGTGCCATCGATTGAGACGCTGAGGCAGAGAATTGTCGATGCCGCAAATAAAATTAGGACCAATTTAACAAGCAAAGTAGTAAAAACGGAATAAAGAAAAAGAATGCGTCTTTGTGTAAGAAACACAGGAAGTCATATTGAACATCAATTATAAAAAAAATTATAACACTTATTGATTACTTTTAATAATAATTCAATATTTTAATGAAACTAATTAGAAGATTTTATCCATACTTCTACGGTTATACCTCTGTAAACTCTGAAATCTCGTATCCAATGTTTAGTTCAAATATTTTTGAAATATTCTGTACGTCTAATGTATTAGTGTTTTTTTGTCATTCTTTTGGAAACCATTAATAAAATTATTAAAATTTACGATGTTTCAGTCTAGTATTTTTTAAATTAGACAGACAGTTCTAATTTATGTGATAATAATGAATACTTGTTATGTCTTTTAGGCGAGAAAAAAATAAAAATGTGATTAATGCCACTAGTTTTTTTTTTCATTAATTTTTAATACAACTTTTCTCGATAAATTGATAAAAAAATTAAATAATTTTTTTCTCAAAAAATGGTTCACTTTTGCTCAGGGACTTACTTGATCTAATTCATTGGTAATGATATCGTTTACAACCTCCTAGCAGGAATAGGTCGATTAACCAGTAACCCTGTATACATTTATCTATACACATATATATATATATACAGAATAAAAGGTGTATGTACAATTATATTATATTACATTACATATCTGTTTTTAGAGTGTCAGTTACAAGTTTTTTAAATGTAGTTTGTAGAAGAGGCAAAGATGTCTAGATTAGGGAACTGTTCATTAGAAGTATCGATGAGACGGCGTAAAGGGGCGCGCGCTCCAGCATATGTTCTGTGTGGTGGAATGTGGAATAGTTTGCACACGCGCACCTCGCGTCGCTGCACTGCCCTCGGGACTATGTAACACAACCTATTGGTCAATTCAGTACAATCGAAATTGTTAATACAGATTTTGTGTAGTGTCATGATGCTCAGTAGTGTACGTCGGTGTTCTAAGCTTAGAAGGTTATAATACTTCAGTAGCTAGTAGTAAAGTCGATTCTGCGTAAGAATTTACGTTGTATTTATTTCAATGCATCTGTGTATTTGTGGAATATTGGGTTTCATACTCGCACTGCATATTCTAATTGGGATCTAATTAGCATTTTATATAAAAATAAGATTTTATAGATAAACACTAACCTGATCGTAACTAACCCCCAGTGGTTACATTAACTCGTTCGAAGTCAACCCCGATTGGCAACTCTAAGCGCCGTTCAGCATAAACTCCGGGTGGCAAAACCAAGCCATTTAGAACTAAATCCTGGTATATGATGTCATTGTCATAACCGTCAACATTTCTTTTGACATCACACATTCCATGTTCTTTACATGGAATAATTTTCACAATTAACCGATGTACTTCCGTAATGGCTTGCCAAGCCGCAGGTCGCTACTATAGGTACTCCATGTTTTTAAGGTAAAAGGAAGCATAAGCAAACAGTTCCACTTTTGAACTTGTACCATTTTTATGTTATTTTTTCATATAATAACTAAACTCATATAACTGCAATTATTTTTAAAGAGAGACAATGGCAAGTTTAGTGACGACTCATCAATTACTCCCATTCCAACGTTAATTCGTTCGTGTTCGTCCTTCTGCAATTCTGGCTCATTGTTAGCGTTAATTTTATACCGCCCTTTTAACCAACTTAAAAAAAGGATTTGTTCTCAATTTAATTCTTTTTGTGCCGTTAGATGTATGTACTTCTTTTATAATTTATTAGCGCTATATAAATACCTCTTTTCAAAAACAACGTTTTTTTTAAGCTGGTAACTGGTTTCCTTATACTCAACTAGCTTTTTCTCAAAATTTCGTCCACTTTTGAAAAAAAAGATAGCTTTTAACTGTCTATGGATTTACCTACAAAAATAATGATATTCTCATACAAATTTTCTTTCCTTATTTTGCCCTCTAGGGGATGACTTTCAAAAAACGGTGACACACTTCAATCTTAAATTTAAAATTAAAGGCCAAATACTAATTTTTATAACACTGAGTTTCAAAGAACTTCCAACCCCTGATTTACCCCCATAGGGGATAAATTTTGCAAAATCCTATGGATTACCTCAAGAAATAAAGAGATTGCAGCACCTAATCTCTAACTGGCTGCATGCATATCAACTGTTAGTGTGACCTTCAATGAGTTCGGGTAAACATCAGAAGTATTTAAAAAAAAACTAGTATCGATTATTACTTCGGGGTTCGGGGGTTAATGACACGACTGCTGAATCGAGGGGCGTGAGTTCGATTTCCGCACAAAACAAACATTTATGTGATAAACTTTTGTGATTGTCTTGAGGTGTTTTATATATATAATATGTATACGTTTACAAAAAAAAAGTAATTGTATGTATTTGTATGTTATCTGGTGGCGGTAACACAAGCTTTGCTTAATTTTGGACCACATAGCGCTGTGTGTATTGTCCAGAAATATTTTTCTACACTAATATTATAAAGAAGAAAGATTTAATTGTTTGTTTGTTTGTATTGAATAGGCTCCGAAACTACTGGACCGATTTGAAAAATTCTTTTACCATTAGAAGCCGACATTATCCCTTATGAACATAGGCTCCGCGGGAAATTGATTCATTCCTACGGAAAAACGGGCAGTAAGAATTATCCTTCCGTACTTATCTTTTTCACATAACTTCTAAACGGCTAAACCGATTGGGTTGAAATTTAATGTGGATATTTCAATGGTTTCCTGGATGACTTAAAAATACAATTGGACCCGGTAGATGGCGCTGCTGTCGGTATGTCAACTACGAAACGGCTTGACCGATTGGGTTGAAATTTTGTATGTGTATTTTCATGGTTTCACAGACACGAATGTTAGATACCATTAAAGAGGAAAGATTTTATTGTTTGTTTTTTCTATAATTGAGAAGTTGCCGTAAGAACCTACGCCGATAACGAAATTTAGGGCGGGCAAAGCCGCTGGCAGTTATTATTATTAAGATCTCTGAACCTAAAACATTTTTTTATAGATTTTGTGTTTAATTTTCAGTCTATATGTTATGGCAACACGCAAGATTATACTGTGTTTTGTTTCGTTTGATTTCAATCTTAAACCTCACTATCACGTTTGGTTCATCATAATCCGTTCAGAATATAGCGTGATCCATGCAGACGAAGTCTAGGGCAAAATCTAATCTATACTTCCATACCATCCATACTGAAATTATAAATGCGAAAGTGTCGATGTTTGTTATATTTTCTCGGCCAAACTGCTCAACCGCTCGCAATGAGCTTTGTTAAGATACATAGCTCGCACCTTAGGGAACGAAATGCGCTACTTAAAAAACGTCAAGTATTAGTCAAATGCCTTACTGTAATCAAGGCCCTGCCGTAGGAACCCTACGATAATAACCAAAAACCAAACGTGAGCGGGGTGGCGAACACAAGCTAGCCGTAAATAAAACTAAATACCTAGTTGCGTGTTGTTCAGTCA
The DNA here is from genome assembly GCA_946406115.1 of Apoda limacodes. Lineage (NCBI taxonomy): Eukaryota > Metazoa > Arthropoda > Insecta > Lepidoptera > Limacodidae > Apoda > Apoda limacodes. Next base: position 51,234,143 of record OX291540.1, read on the forward strand.
ACCACACAACACAACTACTTTCTTTCGGACGACATCAGATATCTCTATGCAAACAGCTTCACCAGCGCACACTCACGGCATGTGATCTTAATTTCTTCAAACTAACATAGTTAATATAAATTCTTTTTATGTTTTATATGAACGCGTAGCTTAGGATACATTAGTTTCAATACTGTTGTGAAGTAAAAAGTATGTGTAAATTATTCTTTTGTTATAATACGATCGCATAGCTTACGATTATATTAGTTTTAATTAATAGCTATGAAATAAAAACTACAGTGATAAATTATTTATGTGATAATAAACGATCGCGTAGCTTAAGATATATTAGTTTAAATGCTTATATGCAATAAAAACTATAATAATATATTATATTTTTGTCATACACGATCGCGTAGCTAACGATATATTAGTTTAATTACTGCTTTGAAATAAAAACTATGTAATAAATTATCTTTTTGTTATATACAATTGCGTAGCTTAAGATATATTAATTTAAATAACGCTATGAAATTAAAACTATAGTAATAAATTATATTTTGCCTATACACGATCGCGTAGCCTATGGTGTATTCAATTCAATAATGCTATAAAATAAAAACTATTTGTTTGATACCACTAAGGTGGCAAACAAGCTATGGGTCCGCCTGATGGTAAGCGGTCACCGCAGCCTATGGACTCCTGCAACACCAGAAGCGTGACTCGTGATTTGCCGACCCTTCAAATATCTAAAAAAATCTTTCTTGAAAAACTCTTTATTGTAGACCTTAAAGAAAACCTTGGCAGGGAGTTCATTCCACAATCAAAGCGTTCCTCTGAAACCGCAATGTTTAAGGTTCTAAGGTCTGACGATGAATTCCTTGCCGATGGCGAGCGGTGCAATGGTAAACAGTAGCCGTGGGCATCATTTCGAACAATTCCTCTAAATATATCTCATTATGCAAGCGAACACACACATGGAAGGCAAACTTTCTCTTCAGACCTAAGGGTTCGATACAGCTTGTGAGTGAGGATTGTGAGGAGGGGGATCGTCGACGATTCTCACAGCCACTGAACCGATTTAAAAGAGCCAAACTAATATCCACCTGGGGCTGGACTTGCTACTTGTATAGCAGCAACCATGTACTACTGCCCCAAGATGAAGTACTGCTTCGCTCTGTTGAGTATTGTTAAGTTTTTTGGACGTCAGCTTCACCTTGTCTTTCAAACCAGTACTAGATCTAGACTTCTAGGAGACAGCACAGAGTTTTGCGGGACACTAACACTTGTTTCCAGCTATTTTGCCGATGAAGTGGAATTCTTCTGTGACAGTTGATTTCTTAATGAACCTCGAGGCAGCATTTAATTTGTGTTTAAATTTTTAGATCCATATTATTTCGAGCCGCAGACGCAGTTTGCTTGTGAATTATATATATGGTAATAAATTATCTTATTGTTATAAACGATCGCGTAGCTTAAGATATATTAGTTTCAATGCTGCTAAGAAATAAAAACTATGGCAATAAATGATCTTTATGTTACATACGATCGCTTAGCTTAGCATATATTAGTTTCAATGTTGCTATAAAATAAAAACTATGGTACTAGTATTATATAATCTGTAACTATGGTAATAAATTATCTTTTTGTGATATACGATCGCTTAGCTTAAGGTATATTAGTTTCAATACTGCTATGAAATAAAAACGGAACGCTTAAAGTTTCATCATATCCGTACATATCCTATCATCTTATCGATAGTAAGGATACGATAAAAACGAAAATTTTGTATTAAGGCCTAAACTGTCCTCTACTGTTTCTCTAAGCAGTAGTGCAGCGTGGGCAAACAACAGCTAAGAGAAAAATGACAAGAACTGCCCAGTCAGTTTAAAAAAGGCACAGGACATTTCGTTAATTAAGGAAGATTAATGCTATGTAACTCGACTCTTGGAGCCGACCAGTTACTTAAATAGAGTAAGTAAATCTGGAAGCCATAGCTAGTTTACTATATTTTGTATCACTAGGCGCAGTGTTCACGCTACCGTCCTGGCCGAAGAGCATTCAACAGTTCAATTTCCTGCTCTGACTCAAACTGATGGCCGTACTGGGTATGGTTTATTAACAACAGGAAATTAAAAACATACATATTTATACCTTAGGTATGTATGCACATATTTAAATTAAATTACAAAATAAAATTATTATAGTAATTTCCTTAAATTACAATCATTTCATTTTCTTTAAAACCCTTACCCGCGACGGGGACAGAATAAAGAGCCCGATTTTTATTAGGTAGGTATTAAGCTCGGGTTCGATCCCTGTCGATCATTGAGGGGTTTAACCCTTTAAAATCTATTAAATCGCTTCTTGAAGAACCCTCATATAATATTCTCTAGAAAAAACTTCAACGGTCGCGGAGCGAGCTTCTCTGATCCTGCATAGGTGTGACAATGGACCCGCCAATGGCGCGCAGTGCGATGGTACAATTTTTGATTCTCATACATATATTGGGCCTAGAAATGAAAATGCCAGCTAACGGAAAAAATGTGTTACTAATAATTCCTAATGTGCCCGATGAGACTTCCCATCGATAAGGGATCTTCGTAAGAACCATCTGACTTTTCTCAATGTTAAAAATGTTTGGGTAACCAATGCTCTTCCTACCCCCTTCGCTATATCAACGGAGTTCTTCAAGCACCGAAATACATCTCCCTTCAAGTTTCTTACTTTAAAAAAACATGGTACTTTCGATAAAAATGTTTGTCCCATATATTTTATTATTTCTCAAAACACTGATATATTTTTTTTTTTTTTTTTTTTATACCACTAAGGTGGCAAACAAGCTTACGGCCCGCCTGATGGTAAGCGGTCACCGTAGCCTATGGACGCTTGCAACACCAGGGGTATCACTTGCGCGTTGCCGACCCTTCAGAAATCTAATAACTTCTTTCTTGAAGAACTCCATACTGTAGTCCTTGCAGAAAACCTTGGCAGGGAGCTCATTCCACAACTTAAGCGTTCGCGGGAGGAAGTTTCTCTGAAACCGCACTGTACGCGACCATTGAGGTTCTAAAGTGTGAGAATGAATTCCCTGCCGATGGCGAGCGGTGCGATGGTAGAAAGTAGCCGTGGGCATCATTTCGAACAATTCCTCAGAACACAACCCATTGTACAAGCGGTAGAACACACACAGTGAGGCAAAGTCTCTCCTCAGACTTAAGGGCTCGATACCGCAAGTGAGTTTGGGATCGTCGACAATTCTCACAGGCCGTCGTTGAACCGAGTCAAAAGGGTCAAGCTGGTATCCGGGTGCACCTGCCCAGAGATGGCAGCAGTACTCCATATGGGGCCGAACTTGCGACTTGTAAAGTAACAACCTTTGCCCCGACGTGAAGTACTGCTTCGCTCTGTTGAGTACACCAAGTTTTTTGGACGCCAGCTTTACCTTATCTTGTAAATGATCTCGGAACTGAACATCGCTGGAGATGTCGACACCAAGGATCCCAATGCTCTTGGAGATGGAGAGGGGAGTGTTCTGGAATTGTGGGACCACAGTGAATGGAGTTTTCTTAGCGGTGAACGCGCACACTTGTGTCTTTGTAGGGTTGAATCGGACCAAGTTTACCCGTCCCCAGTCAGAGACCTGGGACAGTGTGGTCTCGATTTGAGACACAAGTTCTCCGCGGTTTTCCTCCACAACGGAACGAGGGATGTTTGCACGACCCGTGTAAAAAGCGTCTCCAGTACTGTCATCTGCATAGCAATGTATGTTGTTGATGTCCAACATGTCATTGATATGCAGTAGAAACAGCGTAGGAGACAGCACAGAGCCTTGCGGGACACCAGCATTAATGTCCATGCTATCAGAGCAACTACCGTCAACTACAGTTCGTATGCGTCTGCCGGACAAAAAGCTAGCCACCCATTTGCACAAACCCTCGGGCACTCCGTAAGATGGCAACTTCGATAGAAGACCGCGGTGCCAGACCCGATCGAACGCCTTCGCTATATCCAGGCTACATGCCAATGCCTCCCCCTGACTCTCAATGGCTAGTGCCCATCGGTGTGTGAGATACACTAGAAGGTCACCAGTCGAGCGACCGTGGCGAAAGCCATATTGACGGTCACTGACCAGATCGTGTACTTCTAGGTATCTTAGAAGCTGTGTGTTGATCACACGCTCCATCACCTTAGAGAGGAGAGAGGTAATAGCGATAGGCCTGTAATTCGATGGATCTGATCTATCGCCCTTTTTGGGCACCGGGTGCACATTCGCAGTCTTCCATGTAGACGGAAATTGCCTAGTGTGGTAGGAAAGCGCGAAGAGGCGCGTGAGTACAGGACATAACTCAGGAGCACACTGCCTAAGCACCACTGCTGGTATACCGTCTGGCCCACTCGACTTATGAACGTCTAGAGAAAGCAACGCCCGCCTGACCTCCCGCTGCGTTATGGAGATTTCCGGCATGGACTTACCGCACCACGGTATAGTAGGTGGTACAGCGCCTTCATCGTTCATATTCAAGTTCGAGGCAAAGAGACTGCCCAGTAGATCGGCTTTCTCTTTAGCACTATGGGCCAAGTCACCATCGGTCTTTCGCAGTGGTGGTAACGACGACTGGCAGAAGTTCCCTTCGGCAGCTTTGGCAAGCGACCAGAAAGCACGACTCCCAGAAGGATAGCTCGCAAGTCGCCCACCTATTTTGCCGATGAATTGGAATTTTGCTCTGGCAGTTGCTTTCTTACTGAACCTCGAGGCAGCATTTAATTTGCGTTTTAACTCAGAAATATTCGGATCCTTATTAAAACGAGCCGTGGTCCAAGCCTCATATGCATTTTGCTTAAGAATTTTAGCTTTTCTGCAAGACCTATTAAACCACGGTCGTTTTTTGACGCCGGCAGCTACTCGCGGGTTAGGAATATAGCATTCCATACCAGCAAGGATTGTCTCAGTGACTGCGGCTGCGCAGACGTCAGGATCTTCTGAGTTAAAGCAGATCTGCCTCCACGGGTACGATGCGTAAAATTCACGCAATCCATCCCAGTCTGCCGACTTATAGTGCCACACACGACGCCAGTTAGTTGGCCCAGAAGGATCAGGTTGTGTGCATGACACTTGAGTCCGAACGAGACAGTGGTCCGAGGAGCCAAGAGGCGCATCCACTGAGACGGAGTACCCGTCCGGACGAGTAGTCAGCAGAAGGTCCAGTAAGGAGCTCGTATGTTCCTCTATATCTGGTATTCTCGTTGGAGAAAGTACCAGCTGAGAGAATCCATAGGTCAGAGAAAATTCATGAGCAGATATCCCAGCATAGTTATTGGTTCGAGAACTGAGCCACTCGCGATGGTGGGCGTTAAAGTCTCCCAAAATAACTAGTTCTGCTGTGGGATATTGCTCTAGAACTTTGTCAGTCGTCAAACTCAGGTGCGTGAAGAGTCGAGTTACGTCCGTGTCACCGCTTTGAGACCTGTATAGGCACGCATAGATACGAGTGTGGCCGCCGTAATCTACGCGCACCCACAATATCGACAGGTCCCTGTCTTCAAGGCTATGAAGGCGGCGACAGCAGATATCCTCCCGGACGAACATACATACACCGGCACGACTCATGAAATTGTGTTCGAGTTTGTAGCCGGGATAGTGAAGGTATGATGTGTCGGCCGGGCAGGATATCTGCGTCTCCGTTAGAAAAAGAATGGTCGGCTGCGCAGTTTCGAGATGGTGGTGGACTGCGTTAAGATTTGCGTGAAGACCCCTGATGTTGCAAAAATCCACATTATATGTGAATGGAGTAGCCGCTGTGCAAACTCTTTTCTTTTTCTGTCTTCTGGCCATAATATATATAAAAAAAAGTTACTAAGACTAAGGATGAGGATTCACTGCACAGACAGCATAGAGGACAAAGGGTGCGGTTCTAAGACTGCCGAAGCTCGCCACAGATGATACGGTTGCTGGCCCGGCGGGCGGAAGGGACCCTGATCCCCCTCTGTTGTAGTAGCCGGGTCCACTCCGGTCTCCTTCTCCGGCACGACTACCACTTCAGATACTTTACACAGGCTGGCGAATCAGCCTCCCAGGGCGGAGATTAAGTGATCCCTGGGTTCGGGATCCCGTTCAACCTGCGGGCGGCCAGCGGTCAGCCGTTTCATCAGGTCTCCCTGACCGCCGAACCAGCACGCCGCGTCTACGCCGAGTATGACAGCAACAAGCACCGCCGGTCCTCCGCTGTCCGCGCAGCGAATCCTCAAAGAGCTCTGGCAACCTTACTCACCGCCAGGAACACAACACTACTCAATGTTAGTGTTATTATGGCCGCGGTTTTCTGTAAGGTGGAGGTACTTCCCCAGTTCGGGCCGCTCATTCGAGTAAGTACTCGCTATGCCCTGCTTAGTTGTTCGGGTGGCTTATTCGAGCGAGTACTTGCAGTGCCCTACCTCTCTGATTATATATTATAACCTGACTTAAACTGATACACAAAAAATATTTTATTTCTTTTAGTTATGTTTTTAGTGTCATTTAGTTGTATAGCTATGATTTACTAGCTTTTGCCAGCGGCTCCGCCTAATATAGGCTAAAGATGTATGATGCTTATCGGTGTGGGATTCCTACGGCAACTCCTTAATTATCATTATTATGATTATACGTAAGTACTTAAAAAACGTAAGAAAGTTTGCTATGTCAAACTGTAACTATAACTATAGTTGGTTCATGTGGAATTCGGTTGTAATTATTCCTGTGAAAACTTTCAGATTTTTCGGGATTAAAAGCTTATGTGCTTCTGCGTCTTCTCAACTTCATCACGAATTCAAGAATATTGGATCGATTCTCGTTAAGTATGCCCGACGGATGACTTTGTATATAATATGTTTGGACTAGTTAAAGGTAATGTTTAAAAAAAACCGGTCAACTGCGAGTCGGACTCGCGCACTGAGAGTTCCGTAAAAGATAAACTGTATTGAGGCATAAACTGAACTGTGCTGTTAAAACATCGACATAGGTCGCGGTTAGTTTACCAACTGCAAATAAGTTTATAGTCGCAAAATTTTTTTTAATGTGATGTAACAACAAATTTTTGAATTTCAATTTTTTTCCTTTATTTGTGCTACATGGCTTTGCTTTTTGCCAAATTTCATGATTCTAGTTCAACGGGAAGAACCCCATTGGTTTTGATTTTATGTGTGAATGCCAAAAAATGCGTCAAAAATAGCCGTCTATTTTCTTATGTACGGTGATCCAGCAAAAGTCTGGAAATTTCTTAAGTCGTTAGGAGTTGGGAAAACGAAACTTCCTTCCATTTCAAATAATACTGATATCAATCTCCTTAATCAACACTTTATTTCTTTGACAGCAACAAAAAAAATAAAACATTAAACTCACTTTCTTCATTGCCAACTACTGACTTTCCTCCTTTTTTTCTTAATCGATTTTCTGATTGCGATGTTAAGAAGAACATACTCGCCATTTCATCCAATGCTGTCGGTGAAGATTGCATTAGTCGTAATATGATCGTTCCCATCCTTGATATTATAACTCCTGTCATTACCAATATCCTGAATCATTCCATTTCCACAGGTGTTTTTCCTGAATCCTGGAAGGATGCTAATGTAATTCCCTTACCAAAGAAATATAATCCATCCTCCTTTTCTGATTTTCGTCCTATATCCATTCTTCCTTTCTTGTCAAAAGTTTTGGAACGGCTTGTATATCAACAGTTGTCCCATTTTCTTACAAGAAACAACCTTTTAAATCCCTTACCCTTGGTTTCCGTCCCGGTCATAGTACGACTACTGCACTTGTCAAAATAACTGACGATATACGTTTCGGCATGGAAAATAAAGAGGTCACGGTTCTGACACTCTTAGATTTTAGCAACGCTTTTAACACCGTGGATCTGGACATTCTGCTACTCATTCTTAGTTCTCTTAACATTTCTCCAATCGTTATCGATTGGTTTCATAGTTACTTGCGTGGACGCCGGCAGCGCATAAAAGTCGATGATACTCTATCTGACTGGTGCAACACAGCCGCTGGTGTTCCGCAAGGTGGCGTTTTGTCTCCTCTCCTGTTTGCTATTTTCATTAATTCTATAACATCTCAATTATCTTCTCTCTACCATCTCTATGCAGACGATCTTCAGATTTACACACAAACTCCTATTAGTGAATTGACAAACGCTATCTCAATAATTAATCGAGACCTTGATCAAATTGTTAAATGGAGTGAATCCTATGGCCTCATTGTTAATCCTACGAAAACACAAGCAATCATCATAGGCAGTTCGAGACTTATATCCAATATTGACTGGAACGAACTCCCATTAGTAACTGTGAACGGAGTTTCTATCCCTTACAAAGATACAGTTAAAAACCTGGGTATATTTATCGATCGAACACTATCTTGGGGTTCGCAAATAAAGGAAGTTAGCAAGAAAATATTTGCTTCAGCTAAATCTTTAGGCAGATTGCGCAATTTTTTACCAATTCCCACTAAAATTGCTCTTGCGAAATCTCTTCTTCTGCCTATTCTCGATTATGCTGATGCTAGTTATATTGACCTTACCGAGGAGCAGCTTAATAAACTTGAGCGACTTCAAAACTTCTGCATTAGACTCATATTTGGTCTACGTAAGTACGACCATATTTCCGAATTCAGATCAAAGCTCAAGTGGCTCCCAATTCGACTTCGCCGGGATGCTCATGTTCTCTTTCTTCTATATAACGTCCTGTTCAATCCAAACACACCAGTATACTTAAAGAAACGTTTTAATTTTATCGAAAATACTTCTCTTCGAGAGACTACACGCTGGATGCTAAAAATTCCTTTGCATTCCTCACAATTTTATAATGATTCTTTTACTGTAAAGGCTGTTAGATTATGGAACGCTTTACCTTTAGAAATAAAAAGAGCAAAATCGAAGGCAATATTTAAAAATCTTATTATTGCTCATTACTTGAAGAACTAAAATAACATCACTACCTATATTTGTTTATATATATTTACTTATACGTAGTACTATTATAATTATATTTATTATACATGTGTATTTATATATGTACTTCTATTTATGTATATTTATACATACATTATTCATATATGTTATTTATGTGTAATTATTTATTTTATATGCATTATTGTAATATATATATACTTCTTAATAACTGTATCGAAACACACCTATTATACTTTGTTTAAATTTATTATTTCCTCTACCCAAAGGTTGTCTGGAAGAGATCGCTTTAAAGCGATAAGACCGCCTTTTGTTTTTCTCTATTTGTAAATATGTTTTGTTTGTAATTTTTTTATGTTGATGCAATAAAGTATAATAATAATAATAATAATAATAATAAAAAAACTATTCCTGTGCCAAATTTCAGCTAATTGAGATACACTGTCGCGAAGTGAAGGAAGGACAACCAAACAAACAATTTCACTTTTGTATTTATAATATTATGTATTATGGATTAATTAGTCTTGAAAATGGTAGTATGTTCTAAGCAAGGTACAAGTAAAATAACTTAAATATTGTACACCTGTCGCGGTGACACGAATTTTCCTCTGATCTATTCTACACACAGGGATACCTAATTGGGTTAGGAGTGAGTGATTAAACGCAAACTCGAAATCCCAAGAGTAGGGAATACCATCATTTCAAAGTTTTTTTTTTTTCAAGGACTTTCTATGGCTTTTCTTTATGAGCCAAGTTTACATTAAGTTTTAGTTTTATCATAAATTATAAAGTCGTGAATTTTAAAATGTTTATTATATGTTTCGGGCTTACCACTTTAGAATTTGTCGAGTTCCCGATATTACGTCACAGTTAGTTACATGCGCCATCTTCACAAATACAATCGTGGTAAACCCGAAACATTTTGATAATAATTGTGAGTTTTATGTACTTACATTATTTTAAAACAAATATATAAATTTTAATCCCGTATTCAAATACCTTAGGAGATGCATTTTCAAAAATCTTTTCTAAGTGCTTACTTACGTAATATTATTTTTACAAATGAATAAACAATTTATAATATTAAAATAATATAGCTATTATTACCAAATCGTAAGAGGTATTCACACATACCGCAATGAAATCATCTATGTTCATACCTATATGAGCGTTACGCATTGTTTATTAGTGTGTTTACTTAATGTTTACCTTTATGAATCATTATTACCTCCCAGCAATTTCTATATATGGTGACATAATTCCGCTTACTGTCTTTTATATTATTATTTTTACCTCGTCATATCAATATTTTTATATTTCCATACAAGGTGTACAACCGACAGATTACTTACTACAACATAATTATAAAAACGAGTGCAGTAACGCTGCTCGCTTCTCTACCCCTAAACTTACTAACATTTTTATGTTGATTTCGGACATTTTTAATTGCAATTAAGGGGCCTTAATCTTCTAGATATTGGCTTCTAAAGTATACAAAAAAATGAACATGATAAACTATTTGTTATAAAAAAAAGCAAAAGATAGGATAATAGAGATTAATGAGTACGTTCAAAAAAATGTTTTGCACTAAGTCGGTTAGGTTGGTTATTATCCCTAAAAATTGTAATTATACAGATCTCTAATTTAAAGATTGTGTGCGACTCGCAACTAGCCGGTTTTTATTTTTATTTTCAAGTGCAACAAATTCTGCTTTCGTCAAAAATCATTAAATATATTAAATATTGGCAAACATTAAATATATCTAATCATATATCTTGTACTGACAGTATTTCGTCCTAAGCGTGATAGGTTGGGTGAGCCTGTCGCTTCGGGCAATACCAGAAAACTTTAAAATACTCAATTTGTAACAATACGTCTGTTCCTCCCGGGGATCGAACCCAGTAACTTCGAATTAGCAGTCTAACATTCTAAAACTACGCCATTTTGTCATACGCATCACATTTTGCCCAACTTTGGTATTTACGCCAAACGAGGTTTCTGGGACAAAATGTCTATATTTTTTACAATTTAAAGAAGCTAATTTACCTCTAAAATGTCAACTTGACGTAACAGCGTTATCTTCATTTAGTTTCGCCTGGTCATAACGATCTAAGCACGCGTTCCACAACAATTTTACTCTGTGCCGTATAGCATATATTAATATATGTATACAGGAAATAGTCCTCCGGTACGTTTGTGATAAGCACTTTAACGTTTACACTGACAGTAATAAGAATCAACTATAAAAAATAATAATAAATCATAAAACTAATCGATTGTAATTGAATGTAATTGAACTAATTAAATAATTGAAAGATAAGTTCAGAAATTTTTGTTGCCAAGAGCACTTTAAAATTCAATGTTATGTTTTATATATAAAGATAGTTGATAATGCCAATATATGCTGCAGTTATTTTAAACATAAAAAGTATGCATACCATACTTCTCCATCCATAAATTTACTCCCACATACACATTGAATAAATATTTGTCGTAATAAAATAGAACTACAGTTGGTAAAAGTATGAAATTGACTAAACAAAACTGATCAAAATACTTTACCCACTTTGTTGTTAGTTGGATGGTATTAACAAAATTTTCAATGTGTGTTTTGGAACACGTTGTAACTTATTGCAATACATCGCAATGCGGTAGGTCACTAACAAAAGAATCGAAAGTGACCACTATGTAATAGTTGCGTAACGAAATATTGTCGCTTCATTCTTCACTCTTTTGGAATTAAGTTTTATTGTGATGCATTAAAATATAAAATGCAGTAAGCGCAAATACTCTTGTTGTAATGATGCATTGATAGTGTTTAATTTTTGTCACGTGTAGTAATGTCAATGTGAATTGGTTACGAATGCGTGCGCACTGAGCACAGTAAGCGTTATTACATTCAGGGATGGCGAACCTATGGTATGCGTTACTATAGTTGTAATCGAAAACCAAAATCAATGGTTTAAAACTTCAAAGAAACCATTTACAGCAGTTGAATACTTGACCTCTACCAAAAGAGGATGTTGTGTTTTACACCTAACATTCATTCGTATGGCATGGAATGTCTTTTAAATATATAGACATCTCATCATAATGGATATAAAAATCGGTCAAGTGTGTGTTATACAAATCAAATTAGCATTCCGTAGAATGAAAATTACTGCAAATATACCATTAAGCTTAAATCGAATTTTGTGTCAAATAATATTCGTTGAAAATAAAGATGAAATTATATTACTGTGATTTTTTTTTAGATTTTTAAAACATCGTTGATCAGTAAGAGGGGTTTATAATATTAACAATTGCAGAAGCTAATAACTCGCAAAATATATATATGAGAGAAGCCAGGTTTAATATCTTTATATATATAATTCTACTGTACGTGTGTATGTCACTGTATTTCCTAAACGGCTGGACCGATTTGAATGATTTTTTTTGTATGCGTTTGGGTGGCTCCCTGGATTGTTTAGATTCACAAATCAGCCCGGCAGATGGCGCTGGAGTCGGTATCATGCAGGACAACGTCTGCCCGGTCAGATAGTTATATATAAAATGAAAGAGAAATAACGTTTAATTTGATAGATGGGCAGACATCGAAACAACCCGTATAGGGTACAAACTTATAAAACAAAAAAGTTCCAATTTAACCTTATTTATTTATTGGCGCAACATATAATTAACAACCTACAAGGTGTTTAATATCTGTAAAGTATTGATAAAGGTTTGAAATAAATTAATTCTTATTTCCGGGAAATTATTTTATGTATAAATAGACGTTGCAAAAGACCTATATATAAAGCAAATATCAAATACATATACATATCGTAAACGACTGACAACTTAGCAATCAACAAATTTATCTATGATACCTTATCAATAAACACATTTAATTTAAAAAAATTAGGTAATCTTTGCATCACCCATATAAAAGTCTCCTCAAAGTAATCTCATAAGGTTACCTATGGAGCAACATATTTTCTATTTATGTGTATGAAGTCTTTTGAAATTCTTACAATAAACAAAACAAAACAATAGCTACTAGCTGTGACATGCGGCTTTGCTCGCGAAAACTCGGGCCGTTCAAACACACAAAAAGACGATGATTTTATTGAATTGTTTTAAAGATTGTTTTCAGGGTTGTCACTGGTTTATGTTTAGACGGACATAATAATAAATTACATACAAAATATGACAAATATGATGTGAGTGTGCCCTGTCATCTATTTGCTACGTAAGTTCACGGTAAGAGTAAATCCGCCGTAATTTTATTGATACAAACAACGTAACACTTAATATTTTTAATATTTAGCTACCTAAATTATCATATATAGCTATTTACATAGTCGCAAAAAGTACCTATATTTATCCATAAAATGCCAGTGCAGTTATAATATATAAGTTATAGATACATTTGATGCAATAAAGTTTGTATGGGAAAGGGGCCATCCATTTAATAAGTCACGCACATTTTCGTAATTTTGGAGCCCCCTCCAACCCCCTTGCACCCTTCTTTCCAAACTTTAGTATGAAAAATTTGCCTTTTTTATACTTTGTATGACCCCGCCTTCCCCCTAAGCGCGTGACGTATTAAATGGATGGCCCCAAACAAAAATTTATTTTATAGGATAGTTTGAAAGATTGTTTTTAGGGTTGTCACGGGTTAATGTATAATGCATATGTATTACAATATAATTAGAGATACAACCAAAAAACCTTAGATCACTATTCTTGATCATCAGTGATCAGGTATCATCAGCTTGTTACTGTATTGCTAGTGAATAAGTATTCATTTAGCAATATGGCTCAAAATAAAAATACAGAAATGTAAACTCACGCTTCGCAGTAAGGTAATTTGCCGTATCCTTTGTATGTCCTCATGTTCAGGGTCATGCCACATTCCTGACATTTAAAGCAACCCTTGTGCCACACCTGCAAAAGAAAATTATTAAATTAAAATAATGCCTGTTACACTATAGACTTATAATAAAATCATCTTATATATTTAAACGAGCAATTCTTGTACATATATATTATTTATGTGCGTATTTCAGAAACGGCTCTAGCGATTCGGATGCAATTTTGGATTTAGATAGGGTTTTGCTTTTTAAGTTTATCTATATAGTTGTATTTTTTGTAAAAACAAGAAGGAAACTTGCAATTAATGCGCCATTTAAAAATAAATACGGATTATGAAATTTTTATCACATATTTATCTTCAAAAAAAGGTATAGTTTATACCAATAAAAAATAAAAGAACGCCATATTGCCACTAAATTAAGCTTTATTACCAACTTGAAAATTATATTTAAAAAGAAATAAGATTTATTTTTAAACAGCGACGACCCTAAAAACAATCTTTCAAATGATTCAATAGATGGATTTAAGGGGAGATTTTTAGTCAAATCACGAACGACAACGTTGGGTATCACAAACTTATATTTGAACTGAAGCGTGGCGCTACTTAACATTCTATGGTCACACACAACTACTGAACAAGCTTTTGTATTTCTAACTTTTGCCGTTTTCATATACGAAATTGGCGGAACTGCTCATAGAGATGTATGACACAATGTGTTAAATAAACGCGTGTGACTCAGTTAGTACTTTGAAATAGGTTCGAATGAAATTCCTCACGAACGTGATTACCCGCAATATTAACAAAAGGTGGCTCTAACTACATTCTTAATTATGTGGTAAACAAACAAGTCTCTTTAGCAATAAATAAAACGTAGTAATATTTTATGCAACCTTTACGTTTACATTGTGTTGTTATGTAAAAGTGAGTCTTTTCGTAACCTCATCTCGTTAGGATCCATGTGTATTTAAGTTGAAAAAGTATTAACCAAATTAGCATACCTCATCCATTATGAAAAAAATCACGATTTTATGACTACTGATACAACTAGTGTCTACTGATTGTGGAAACGATACGGAACATATTGTTGCTTGAGAAAAAACTGAGCCGTATACTTGAGATTCCTTTTTTGACAGGGTTAAAAAACTTAAAAAAGAAAGAAAAAAAGCGGCTTCTATTTCATACACGGGGACATCTATTACCTCAATATTTGGTTTCAATCAGTTTCACAAAACAATAATCTCTACGTTTTATAATAATTATAAAATACGGATAGACAGATAATAAAAAAAAATTATAAAAGTGGTGGATATGGGCCATCTTTTTTCTGGACCCAGTCCCTTAAACGTCTCCCGCTGGTCTTCGAAGTCTATATATGTAACAGGCGCCTCACACAACCAAAAGCAATCGACTAAAATTAAAATATCCATAGCATAATTTTTGTTTTGAGTATTTATAGAAATAGTTAGCCGTTATCTCAAACTTCTAATAATACATTTAGTAGTAACAAGGTCAGGATACCTAATCTAATTTGTGCTTATTACTTAATTCCCAAGTTAACCGGTGCGAGTGCGCGGTGTTAATCAACGGAATTACATAGCGCGATAAGTAAAAGCGAAACCAAATGGTAACGGTGCTTAGACTAGGGAAGGTAGTACCAAGCTATCCTTAATTTAACCAACGGTTAAAATAACACACGCCCTTTAAAATAACACCCACTTTGGCCTAAGCCTCCTTCTCCAATTAGAGGCCTGTGCCTCAGTAATGGAAACGTATAACGGCTGAGGTAGCAAAGATGGTAGACAAAATTACGTGTAACCCTTCTTTGTAACCAGAGTGACAATTTAGCTGGATTATGTGCGCACATGAGCCACATTTGGGTTATTATCCTACTGTATTATAGAAAACCATAATAATTTATTTTATTTTCTTCCTTTAACCACCCAGCGACATAGTTTTCAGTAAAACGTAGTGATTATATTGTCTTTGGTTGTCGGCTCCAAATTTATAAACTAAAAGGATATATACCCACCTGTTATCGGTCCAACCGTTGAATCTGTGACTAAAGTATGATTCAATCAATTTAATTTTAGCCAATATTTTTTGGGCCAGAGTAACAAATTGTTTTTATTATCTTTAAGGTTTAATTTTTAATAGACAGATAACAACAGAAATTTTATTTATAACTTGTGTAATTTCATTAATTATAAAGTTGAATTGTTTAGTTAGAAGGTATATATCTCACAAATATCAGCATTTATTTGTGCAACGAGCAATTTAGCTTATCACTTTCCCCGCTAAACAAAGTGTGACGTAATTTGTGGATGAATCACGCGCATAAATGATATATACATGGCCATATTTTATAGGAAGTATTACGTAAAAAAAGCAAAGTCCTAAGGAAGATTATTACTATAAAGTATTTAAAAATATTTGAGAGGTTTGTGGTTCTTTCAAGTTTGAAGTTTGTAGGCCCTAATGCAGGTCACCAAGGTAGGTGATGTAGGAAGAAACAAACACACTTTTGCATTTATGTAGGTACTGTTATATGTAATAACTTAGTAATTATATAGTTACGTGTAATTTTATAACCACAGTTGAAACATTTATTCAGTCGCAGTTGACCATAGAAGGCCTAGACAGAGAAATCGTGAGGTAAGGTGCGCGAAGCACCGGAAGGCGGGACCAGTGTTAGGCAACATGTAATTGCAATTTAACAATTATTTTTCATCGTGATTAGCGCATTGTTGCGATTACAAAAATAACAAATCCTTAATTTTAAACAGTGGCAATCATAACAAGAATTATTCAGCTGTTGCAGTCCCGATTAACAAAAAAATAATTGTTAATTGCAATATAATTTTGCCCAACACTAGCCAATGCCTTCACATTATGGCCAACCCGGAGCAGTCCGGCAAAGCATACGTCGTCGTTGTCGGCATTAGCAACGGCTTAATTTTCAACATCGAACACGATAACCAACTGTGTACTTATTATAGTTAGAAAACAGACACAATATGTTTGTCTTGTACAGAGATCGAACCTGCACCTTTCAGACCAGCAGGCAGTACTACTACCAACAGAGTTACGGAGCTAAGAAACGCTTAGACTGTGGTATTGCTTTAAAGATCATAAAACATTGGTCGACACTTACCAACACTACACATCCCGCAATATTATTCTAAACGAGCTGCTTGCAGTTGGCTTTTAATAATGGCACAATAACCTCATTTAGTATTGTAATATGTTTAAGGATAAGATATGTAATAACTAGCGCGCGCGCGACTGAACTCTCATCGTTTCCTAATCGTCAAAATAACCAGCCGCTTAAAATTGAGTGCGACCGGGCCGAGCCGACCTTACGGAGCGGCGCGGCGCCATCTCTCAAACCAGGTCACCAACGCAGTCATGCCCTAGGTATTGCTCTCTAGAGCACATTCAATACACAACCGACTATTATTCTAGTTACGACTCCGTTAGCTCTTACTGATCTCAATCATAGTAATAACTTTACCTTTTGTATTATTAACTTTTGCAGTACCTGTTAGGCGCTTCAAGCAAAGGTTATTTTTCCCTGTTTGTGCAAAAGCAATGAGAGTGTTGTATTTTTGGAGCATATTTAAATAGTAACTGTGTCACGTTTTCACCTGCGTAAAACTTGATCTTATGGAACCTCTCGATCGGAATATAAATATTTTTCAAACATTACACACTGCGCCGCCGCCTAATCCCAAACTAATCATAGTTTGTGCTATGGATACTAGACAACGGATACAAATACATATATATGTATAAACATTTTTTTTGTAAATACATGGATATTATACATACTTCCCAAACCCACTCTTAAGACAAACACAAATAAAAATGTTTTTCTTGTGTGGGAATCGAACCCATGCCCCTCTTTTGAGCAGTCAGGTCATTGCCCATTGAGCCACGGAGCCGACATGCTAATATAAAGCATCTATTTGTGATAATCCAAAACGTACTCTACGTGTGTACCAACTATCAAAATGAAAAAAAAATAAAACTAAATACACAAGTAAGTATGTACACGTATGTACCTAAAAGTATTTTTTTATAAATCTAGATTGGCTTGACGCGCAGACAAACAGACAGACACGGCATTGTCGTTTGTCACATAAAAGTTCGATGGACAAACGACGAAACTTTAAAAATGAGACCAGTTTCTAAAAAAATCAAAACCTTGTAATATGACATATAGATACTTACATGCCTACCTAATGAAAGGGAAGATGAAATCATTATGATGTAATATGTGTACACAGATTTTATATAATATTCACTTCTTTTGGAACTACTGTGTCTGTGTCGAGATGAAGACACTGGACTGGTTATGGACACATTTTTGTCTGGTTCCCCATTTACCTTCACAGCTATGTCAAAAAGCTCAATCTTGCAAAATTATATAAGGTGTTATTTACTTTTTAGGGTTCCGTACCCAAAGGATAATATGCAGAACCCTATTACTAAGACTTCGCTGTCCGTCCGTCCGTCCGTCCGTCTGTCAGAAAGTTGAAATTTTCACAAAAGATGTATTTATGTTGCCGCTATAACAACAAATATTAAAAACAGAATATAATAAATATTTAAGGGGGCTCCCATACAACAAACGTGATTTTTTTGCTCGATTTTGCTCTATTTAATAACGGCAACAGGTAGGCGCTTAAAATATTCGCAGAATATTTAGTTATTTCGTCACTTTAAAAATATATAATGAAATTAATATAAAACAAATATTTTAGGGTGGCTCCCGTACAACAAACGTGGTTTTTTGCTGTTTTTATATATTATAGTACTGAACCCTTCGTGCGCGAGTCCGACTCGCACTTGGCCGATTTTTATTTAAAATGGCAAAAACGGACCCCATATAGTAGGTTAATTTTTGAATTTATTGTGAAGAAATGCAGAAAGAAAAAGGAAGGTCTTTTTTGACCACATTAGAATTAGAATGAAATAAATAGTTTTCGTCAAAAATCATAATAAATCATTAAGTTGACTGTGACGTACGACCCGCTGTACAATTAAGTGGTCCAGCAGAAGGAAGTAGATACAAAGAATGAGTGAATCATGGCGGGCCTCGTCCGAGTTGGAGCAAATTGAATTATTAAATCAATAGTAAGTACGTAGTGGGCGCGGTCTCTGACAGAAGGGACGCCATGGTTTGAAGAAAATTTGGGATATTGGCCGATTTGTAGAAGTCTAAAAAACGGCAGCTGTCAAACCTCTAAAATGGTAGGATCATCACCTTTTGGTTACCGACTTCAAAAAAAAGGAGGTTCTCAGTTTGACCCGTATGTTTGTATGTATGTATGCCCGCGATTATCTCGCTTTTGGATGAACCGATTTTATTGCGGTTTTCAGAAAAGTTTTTGTTGCCAACAAATGGATACCCCGTCACGTCGCCCGCATGGATCCGTTATTAATTAAGCAATATATTAGTTCGACCGATTTTTGTTGAAGCGATATATTTTGTCGACAGTATTTTAGTACACGTACCAGCAAAAATGATTATGTAGTCACTTCATAAACGACGATATTTTATAAACTAGTAAAGATAACTTCATGAAACAAAAAAACCGGCCAAGTGCGAGTTGGACTCGCGTACCGAGGGTTCCGTTCCTACCACCATTTATGTAATCTACAAAGACAAACAAATATATTTATATATATGAGTTGATTGAATGAAAGGTAAATTACAGTTTACGATTTATGACGTATTAAAAAAAAACATACCGACTGGATCTCGTTCAAACCAATTTTCGGTGGAAGTTTGCATGGTAATGTACATTATATATTTTTTTTAGTTTTATGATTCTCTTATTTTAGTAGTTACAGGGGGAGACACACATTTTACCACTTTGGAAGTGTCTCTCGCGCAAACTATCATTTTTGAAGACCTATCCATAGATACCTCACACGTATGGGTTTGCTGAAAAACAAAATTTTGAGTTTCAGTTCCAAGGAAACCTCAAAAATTTATTGTTTTTTTTCTATTTTTGTGTGAAAATCTTAATGCGGTTTATAGAATACATTTATTTACCAAGTTTCAATAGTGTAGTTTCGGAAAAAAGTGGCTGTGACATACGGCCGGACAGACAGACAGACATGACTAATCTATAAGGATTCCGTTTTTTGCCATTTGGCTACGGAACCCTACAAAGTAGGTATATTAAAAATTATTTTTATTTTACTCATAAATAATTAAATATGCTTCAATGTTCCTTTGACTTCACAGAGCTATCACGAGTTGTTTAGGAAATATTGTAGTCTATGTGACTAGTAATTAGCCGTCTTCAAAAATAAGGAGGTTCACAATTCGTCCGAATCTTTTTTTTATGTATGTTTCCCGATTAGTCGAAGACGCCTTGACCGATTTAGAAAATTCTTTGTTCGTTTGAAAGGGTACACCTCCCAGGTGGTCCCATGTTCATTAGGTCAGTATATTATGATCGGATTTTGGTTTTCCAAAGAACTCTTCAAATTTTTATAGGCATACTTAAAGCGATTTGGGTATTTTTATGTGTACGAGAAAATAAGCCAATATGTTACTTAAAAGTAAAAAAGATAAAACTTTTTAACATAAACAAGAACCAACTTCAAAAGGATGCACTTAAAAGGTAAAATTAATAATAATAATTTAAAATATCTGATCTAAATTACAGTTTGAAGTCGGTGTCTATCTCTTTAACAGTTGATAACACACTTCACTTGCACGACACAAACTTCAAACTGTTATTGTAATTTTTGATAAAAAGTTTTTACATATTATAAATTATCTTTTTTATTTCATTTTAACTGCTGTAAATAGTTATCCTAAAATAAATAGTCCAGGAGGAATCGGCGCATGAGTACCGAAAACTATTCGGCCTCAATTTTTTTATGCGATCCTCTTCAAATTGCCCTTCTAATGATATAAATGCATGTTGCCATGGCGCAACCCGGTGCCATATTGTTTAAACCGAAATTGTTAAAACAATTGCAAAGAATTGTTATTTTTCAACCGGACAATTTTTTTTCAGATTCTTTATTGAAATACCAATAAAAAAGGTTCTATGACTTTTAACGATAAAGTTAATATTTTTAAAGATATGAATTTTTAAAGGTTCGAAAAATCTCAAATTTGGGTACTTTCGACCCATGAAAAATATATTAAAAAAAAACAATGTCTTTTTTGTGTATTTTTTTTAATTCTTTATACAATTGTTAACAATATTGTTAAAAGAGATTTTAAACAATTTCATTGTTTATATCTTTTTTTTAATTGTTAATTCCGCGCGCTCGCAAGTATG
This sequence comes from Apoda limacodes, assembly GCA_946406115.1. Lineage (NCBI taxonomy): Eukaryota > Metazoa > Arthropoda > Insecta > Lepidoptera > Limacodidae > Apoda > Apoda limacodes. Next base: position 51,255,238 of record OX291540.1, read on the forward strand.
CGTGAATGTTAAGAAAAAACATTCAAATGAATTAAATAAAAATAATTTTACGTACATGTATCATAGTGCGTGTACGATTGTGTCTATATAAGAAAAAGATTCTTTTCTTTGTTTTTTATTCTTTCAAGGTTACTCTTCGAGATCTTTGTTTGTTCTTGTGACAAAATTATTGATTATATTTAACATTTAAAATAAAAATACAAGTTAGTGCATGTCGATTCTCAACTGATCATCCTTTGTTTTTTACTCATAGTTATTCAGTCTTTTTTATTACGTTCAAGATTTAAGATCGTTAATCGTTAAGCGATACTTAGAGGTAAGCGACGCATACTTGCGAGCGCGCGGAATTAACAATTAAAAAAAAGATATAAACAATGAATTTTTTTAAAATCTCTTTTAACAATATTATTAACAATTGTATAAAGAATTAAAAAAAAATATTACTTAGACATTATGTTTTTTTTTAATATATTTTTCATGGGTCGAAAGTACCCAAATTTGAGATTTTTCGAACCTTTAAAAATTCATATCTTTAAAAATATTAACTTTATCGTTAAAAGTCATAGGACCTTTTTTATTGGTATTTCAATAAAGAATATGAAAAAAATTTGTCCGGTTGAAAAATAACAATTCTTTGCAATTGTTTAAACAATTTCGGTTTAAACAATATGGCACCGGGTTGCGCCATGGCATTTATATCATTAGAAGGGCAATTTGAAGAGGATTCCTTAAATAATTGAGGTCGAATTGTTTTCGGTACTCATGCGCCGATTCCTCCTGGACTAAAATACCAAATCAATTGTAAAAAGCAACAATTATTTTAACATCGATTATCTTCAAAGCCTTTGAGAATTTAAGGTTCCAGAACCCCTAAACTCATGGCAATCGGGATACTAGCGCCCAATGTGGGGCTCGATCCCACGACCCTTATATTAAGAGTTATGCTCTAACGACGGACGATCATAAGTTGGCGTACGTTATTAAGCTAGTGGCCACCCATAATTCTGGGCTAGCTTCAGATTCTGATTTGGCATAACGATACGGTAACAGTACGTGTAATTAATGTGTAGTGAGTATAATTTAGTAAATCAAATATACCAAATAATGTCTCCAATCAAATTTATAACAAATCAGAAAATAACGAAATTATTTTGACAACCTAAATAGTCACGGTCAGAACGCTTTTAGAGGAACTTCCTCGGCAACACGTGGACTTTATCAATAATGCCCCGGGTTTGCGTCCATAGGCCACGGTAACAGCTCAACATCAAGCAAGCGGTATGTTGTTTATCACCTTGATGTTATTAAGAAATAAGACTAAGAAATATCTCGTAATTTGCGCAAACCGTGGACCTTCTACTGCAACGTCATCGTCACAGTACATGCCAAGCCCCGGCCAGCACAATGACTTTCGTCGCTTGAACGCACACCGAACCCGAGTTTGTGTTACTTGCTCCAACTTAGACAATAATATGGAACGGTAAAACAAGATAGAAAACTTTTAACTGCATTGTTGGGGCAAATTATCCATTAATCTAGCAGTATTTCTGAACTAGTGGTTACATCGATATCGGTAATGTTATTAAGGCACAGCTTCAAGAGGCTCGCGAAGATTGGAATAATTTATCTATTGACATGTAGTACGTACATGGGTGTATATTCCTCAAACGCGTTTTGTCCTAAATTTGGTGACGCTTAACTTTTTCCTGTCACGGTATGAAAATAAAACGGGCTTAACTATTAACAGACCCGGAGCGACCAACCTTTGAAAATAAAACATTATCTTGAAAAAAAATATTCATCGAGGTCACCTCTGTCGCTAAACAACGAATCATATTGCGAGGATAAGTCAAGTATGAGAAAACACAGAGAAAACGAATTTTCCTATATGAGAGACTAGATTGATTTGTAACCCCTATACTTATTGTAAATTTCATCGAAATCGTTAGTCTTTTTCGAAAACGCGATAAAAAAACCAACGGAGTGGCATACGAGCCGTACATAATAATATGAAACAGTAACTTCATTTTTATCAGTAAAAACCCACTGTTAGTAAGTTGTCAAGCGCCGCTCTAGGATTTATTATATTTGCTTTGAAATAGCTACGCGTGGGAAAAAATATTAAATATTTTTTATCTCGACATCTAACTGGTACATGGTCTTTGTAATTCGAACTTGGGAAACTCGATAGCATCTTGACTGAGATGTCGTAATTTTGACAGTCAAAAAACAATGGTTTGTTGGAACTGGATAAAATCATCAGTCTCCATGATACAGCATACCATTTTTAATCAACAAGAAGGAGCGGATTGATCTACAGCTTCCTAGATTAAATGACTTTCATTGGTTCCGTACCCAGAGGGTGCCAACGGGACAACCCAAGTACTAAGCCTTCGCTGTCGGACTGTTCTACCTTTAAAGAGCTCTATCTTTTAAATCGTAACATTTTCATAGAATATGTATTATTACGGCAGATTAACTAACCAATAATAAAAGAATCAAGAAGTTAAAATTTAAAGGTCCGCAAACAAGAAACAAGTTATCGCTGTTTTTGTTCTGTCGTAGAAACAGTTATAAATACAAGCTTCAAAGTAACAATGATCTAAGCTACAATATAAAGTGTAACAACAAATAATAAAAATCATTTAAGTGAGTCAAGTATAATTCATTTTTTTTCCAAAATAATCTTTATAATTTAGGAACACAAACAAACAATAAAAAGTGTGCCGCTAAGCAGACACTCATCCAATGACTGACTATGTCTAACGTCACTTAGTTTCGGATATTGTTTTTAATCAACAATAATAGTGTAACTGTTTCTCTTCATAGTCGCTAGATGGCGCTTATATTGTAATTTAAAATGGTAATGACACGAGGCACGTCTCACGCTTAGCCAGTTTTTGTTATTTGTTGTTTTACTTTAGATCCCACACTATAATACCTAAATGTATCGCTAAAGTAAATTTGAAGTTTCTATGTATAACTGTTTCTATACAGCAAAATCAACGAAAGCGTGTTGAATTGTTAGTATCTTAACTTTTTAGTATTTGCAAGTAATCCGCCCGAATCCGCCGTTATATATATATAACACATACACTGTAAAAGTTCATCTCTCGGTCTAAAAGTATATATTATAATAAGACCGTATTAAAGGTCGGAAAGACAAACAGACAGCGTTAGGCTAGACTTAGGGCGCTGCTGCTTAAAACAAAAAAGAAAAAGTGTTAGACGGGTTACCATACATGCGACATCTAGCAAAAATAGTTCAGATTATTAAGAGAAACATAGTCGCGGCTCAGCAACATTTGTTTATTGGCAATTATATGCTAAGTTAAGCAACGAAGGGCGTGGTCAATCAGTGGATGGCACATTTTTTGTGGTCGTAAATTATTCAAATAGTGGTACGTAATCCCCGGCGCGCGAATGCAACTTACACTTAATCGTTTTTTTTATAAGACCGGAGCCTCTTAGATGTCTTCTCATAGAGCAACACGGCATCCTGACCTGGCCAGGAGTCAGGACGGTAGCGAAAATTCAATGTAAAAAAACTTTTTTTTGAAAGAAAATTTAAGGTTTTTGCGATTTAAATTTTATGAATAAAAAAATTCTCATGTTTTATGGGACCGATGTACGCCCACTGCAGGAAGATAGGCTGTTTTGGGCCGCAGTGGAAGCTTATCAATACACATGAGATTCATGTAATTTTATTTTTAATAAAATAACTATGTGCAGCCATTACTAACAGTTTTTCTTAACTTATACAGACAAAACAAAAAAATACTACTTTGTTGGCAGTGTTGCCATTCCTATAACAAAATACTCGTTGGAGAAGAAGCTTAGGCCTTAGTTTACCTCACAAACCTAGTGTGAATTTGCCGTCGTACGCCGGCTTGGCTGTACGACGGTTTCACGTGCCCTTCGAAGCATTGATAGCCTGTGCCAGTGAAATCACAGTAAAAAGGCAGAAAACCTTAAGAACAAGCAGAAATCTACAGTTTACGAAAGTAAATAAACTTCAACTATCACTGTCAAATTTCGACTACGGGTCCAGATGTTTAACTACAACAAAAAACAACTTAACACAACTTAATACGTGGTATTTTGTGGTCGTTTGCTGGACCGTGGCCAAACTAGCTGAACCAGCGAACTTTGTTTCTTTCTTTAAAACAACTGCCGCACCAACCTAGAAACCTTCCACGGCGTATGCATAACAACTTACCAAAATTTCATTACAATTGGTTTAACCTTATTGCCCGAGTCCGACTCGCAATTGACCCTGCCTGACTCACACTTGACCCTTTTTGCTTTCTCAGTAACATTATCCGGCGTGTGTATAACAACTTACCAAAATTTCATTTCAACCGGTTTACCCTTATTGCGCGAGTCCGACTCGCACTTGAACCTTTCGGAAAATCCTTTCTTATCGGATGCCCACGTCATACAAAGAACACACCCTCCAAGTTTCAGGTCTCTGCGATCAGCGGTTTAGGCTGTGCGTTGATCCGTCAGTCATTCAGGACCAAAGAGAATATAATACCACGTACAAAGCATTTAATATGTACAGATATGTAGGTTATTTCTCATTGCAAAATTTAAAATTTTGAAGTTTTGGAGTTTGATCAGTATCGTGATAAGAAAGCCAGTTAAAGTATGTGGCAAAAACGAATTAGGTTAATATTTCAATGATTTGTGTGTGAATCAACAGAAAAAGTGAACATAAAGGAATGTGAGGTTATGTTTACACAATTTTCAAAAAGATATAGAGTCAGGTTTAGCTATGAAAATTAAAGACGATTTAACTATTATTGAGTTCCGTTCCCAAGAGGTTTCAACGGAGACCTATTACAACGCCAAATAGCCAACGCTGTCTGTCTGTTTGACCTACCTTTAATTGGCTCTATCTTAGACAGAAGTAGGTAAAAGCCTAAAATTTTCATAGAACGCATTTTGTCGTGTCCAGGGAGGGACTTTAAAAATCTCGAGACTTTCCGAACTACATTTGATGCTATTTGTAAAGAATGCAAAGTTATTTTAGTACTTTCATGTTACTAACAGTAAGGCATTCACAAAGCAATTTAGTTACGAAATATCATTCTTGATATTTTAGCTAAAATGTCTCAAAAGGTCAAAATTCTATGGAATTTAAATAAGGTTATTGTATTTAAATATTGTATTTCAAAAGCAATTTTTTTTTACTGGACTAATGATAATCACCTTTGGTCAATATAAAATTAATATTTATAAATTTGTAAAGCAAACCTTTTAAATATAATCTAATTTATTTTGTAAATTATATTATGAAATGAAATGAAATTTATTTGCTAGGAACATGGTATGTTACAGAGGTGTTCTAATAATAATTACTAGAGGTTTTACATGATTCCGCCCTAACAGGGCATGCAAACATTAAGAAGGTAAATTAATGATTACAATTAATTACATAAGACATATTAAAATTATAAGGGTCCTTTCATAGTCATAATGCCAGTTTTAGTGTTCATAGTCACAGAAATAAATATTAATAACAAAGTAAATTTAATACATTAAAACAACACAAAATTGGTTCATAAATTATTGTACTATATAAAATGTTTAATTTTTCTTTGGTTATGTTACATTGTTTGTATTTAATAAAATGTTTACTTTGACATTGATAAATATGATTCACTATGATTTGAAATATTCAGTTTAATTCAATATATTTAAGCAAACATTTTTTTCGTAAAGGGTGAGTACTTTTCCGGGAAGGTGTAGTAGGCAGGCATTGCGAAGTTGAAAACAAATTTTGAAGGCTTTGCAAGGGGTGGGGTTTTTCTATTCCTTAAATAACAAAATAAAAAAAAGGCCAAGTGCGTGTCGTACTTAGGGTAAGTTTGGGTTCCTTAGAGTAATAAACATTGCGAATATCTAAAAGGTTGTAAACCGATTTTGTTTAACATATTTTTCATTTAAGCTCTGTTATCCTGATTTTTTTTTTTGATGTATAGAACACGCGGTCAAAAAGTTAGAGGGACACACAATTTTTCCACTCTGAAAGGCAATACTCGAAAAATAGATATACATTTTGGAGATAATATTACTTAAAGCCCTATGCTACGATGGGATGAGATTATTTCATTCTCCAGGTCCAATGTATGAGAACTACCCCTAAAACTATTTTATCTAAATTTACATTACGACCTAAATATTTTAGGGCGATTTAAAACACCTTTCTGTTTAAATTTCCTAAGTAACACATACTCGTACAAACGGACTAACGAACAGGGTTCCGTTTTCGCCATTTGGCTGCGGAACCTTAAAAAAGGTCCCAAACTTACCTTAACGCAGGTGCCTAAAATTTAAAGACGTGCTTTACCACAGGTGATTTAGCTTACGTTATCTTTATTGGCCATAACTCGGTCAAATGGAGCGCAGGCAAGCAAATAACACGTGCGAGGGAGTTTTTGAGTGCGAGAAAAATGTTTATCACCATCATCATATTATGATCATTATCTCTAATTCTAAACATTAGCTCTAAATTACTAATTAGAAAATTATTGATGAATAAACGATCACTTTCACAAGTCATTAAACCGGTAATTAGCAAGAGTAACGTTAGGTTCTTAAATAAATAAAATAAAAGTGAAACGTTACATAGTCCAATGCGTTGCTATGCTAATTACGGACTTCTTAATCATAAATGCTTCAAACTTTAAAAACAAAGGTTTCATGTATGAAGATCAATCTAAAATAATCATGATTGTAAAATTTTAGAATGAACAAGGAACATTTTAGGAACTGACACTGGCAAATATGTCTAAGTAGTCAAGACTGACTCAATAAAACCACAAAAAATGCTGCCGAAGTTTTCCTACAGACAACAGCATGGAATTTTTCAGAAGGGTCTGACTGACGTAAAGTGACGTGAGTAATGCGCCTGTTGATACCGCCTAAAAAACATACGGAAATAAAATATTTAAAATTACATGATGTATAATGTACAATGGTACAGTCCAATTGAGAACCTCCTTTTTTTTAGGTCAGTTAAAAAATATTGAAATCACACCGGAATCAAGAAGTTTAACAAGTTCTAATGAACCATTCGTTACTAAATGGTATGCCCTATAGGCGTAATTTTACACCTTTCCACGCCTCATTAGTGCAACCCATTAATTATTTCAGACTTCCGTGCACACACGACACAACTTTCATACATGTTTTTCCAACTTCTGAAGTTTGTAGTTTCTTCTCATATTGTACATATTAATGATTGAATGCGTTTGCTAATATATAAATCTAGTTAGACTACGTCAATTATGTATCTGTTTGGTGGGGTTCCGTTCTACCGTATGTCATATACTCGATTTTTCGAGTTATTTATTAGCTTCCAAATTAAAAAAATATGCCCTCAATTTTAAATCACATATAGTGTGAAAATATCAAGATAATAGAACTTTACTTATAATACCTTCAACTAAAATTATTTTGAACAATAATTCTCATTCTACGGATCCCCAAATAAATGCGTGTACGATACGCACGTAGCCGCTTTTTATATATATTTTAATACTAATCCAATGTCAAGTAAAAAATGAAAAGAACAAGAACCTAAATCTGCCGCTAAGAGGTCCCACCCCCCAAATAACTGACCAAGCCCGACGATGCTCAACAATATCGTTTCCAAGACTATTTTTGGTAGTTTTGGTAATAACTCGAGCTCGTCTTACACTTGGCCGGTTTTTTATTATTTGTTATACTTTAAAGCCCTCCACACTATATAACTGCTTGTTTTAAGCTTGTATGTATTACTGTTTTTTCGTGTTTCTTGTATCGGGCCCCCCTTACATTTTGACTTTTTTAAATTCTTTATCACATATTGTTATAATGTTCATATTCTGTAAAAAAATTAGGTTTTTACCTACTTCGGTCTTAAAGGAAGAGGCCATTTAAGGAAGGTCTAACAGACAGACGGCAAAGGCTTATTAATTCTGTTGGCACCTTTTGGGTACGATATCCTCTAAACAATTATAAGTTTGTAATTGTATAACTAAGTCACAAAATAAATCAACAAAAACATGATTCCGGCCAGGATCGAACTGGCGGCCTTCTGCGTGTAAAGCAGATGTGATAACCACTACACCACGGAACCAGATGACAAACGCGTTGAATTTTACCTACATATTTAGTTTAAGGTAATTGTATGTATAATGCAAGTCTCTTCATAATTATTTTTAAACCAACATAAAAAAGGAGGAACATTTCGGTTGTATTTTCTAATGTTTGTTACCACAGTGCTCTTATAAACCGATTAAGATATATATTTCTCTTTTTAAAAGTATACTTTATTTTAAATTTTAAACTCTGTTAAATACTTGAGTGCACTAAGTCTTTTGGGCTTAAAGTTAGCTTTCTCTAAACGCAAACTATCATCATTGGTAGTGCACGATTACTTACAAAAAATAATTACGCCCTTACTTTGGGCGATGAACAAAGGAGTGGTCGTCCTACGACGGCTGTCACGGAAGAAAGTGTGCTGGCAGTAAAAAATTTAATTCCAGAAAACATGCGAATTACATACGAAGAGATTAAGCATATACTGCAGATTGGTTCGGGAAGCATTCACAAGATTCTACACGAGCACCTTCTCTTGAGAAGCATAGTTTCGCACTGGGTGCCGCACAACCTCACCGAAGCAGGCCCGCGTGGAGTGGTGCCGTGATATGATTCAAAAATTTAAAGCAGGCTAGTCTCGGCGCGTTTACGACATTTTGACAGGTGACGAATCCTGGATTTATCAATACGATCCAGAAACAACGCGTCTGTCGACAATTTGGTTGTTTCAAAGCGAACCAACGCCTACGAATGTTAAGCGATCGAGAAGCACAGGGAAAATTTTGATCGCTAGTTTCTTCACTTTGACGGGTATCTGGTTACAATTCCATTGCAACGACACCAAAAAACAGCATAAACGCCAAATGGTATACCACAAAATGCCTTCCAGAAGTTTTGTCTGCAACGAGCAACAAGCGACCTAACATCGGGCTCCGCGGGGTACCTACTGCTTCACAATGACAACGCGCCCGCGCACTCAGCGCATAAAACGAGGGACTTCCTGGAAACCACACCGGTTAGAATCTTGGGTCACCAGCCTTACAGTCCCGTTCAGAACCGTGTAACTTCTTTTTATTCCCTAAAATAAAAAATCAGCTGCAAGGGATACAGTTTTTATCGCCGGAAGACGCGCTAGTAGCGTTCAAGAAGGCCGTGGAAGTGGTGTCTGCGGCGCACTTTGTATACAGGCTGGTGGAGAGTTCTTTTAAAATATTTAATTAAAATATTTTATCTATAAAGTTAGTTTTTTAGTTTCACAAAACTTTCTGAGTGTCCCACGTGCCTGTTAATAAAAGTGATTTACTACAATACATCTTTATCTTTTCATTTAAAAGAAGTCAACCGCTAAACTTCGGTCTATTCGTCTATCAGCTGGTAGGAAACTATACCACGTAAAACGTCCAGTTTGTTGATTGCCACTCCAGAACTTTTCTTTTCTTTAGGTAATAAAATAAAATTGTGATTAGCGCGCATGGGTGATTTTTGCCAATTTTTTTGAGAACAGAAATGTACATCATGGTGTATAAACTTGTTCAAATGCCAAATTTACTTGATATATATGTATTTTTATCCATTGTCTGGTATCCATAGTACAAGCTTTGCTTAGTTTGCGACCAGATGGCGCTGCGTGTAATGTTCAAAAATATTTACTATTATCATTAATTTATATTTATTTATTAAGTGACATTTAGACAATGTTGTGTTTAAAATGAGATAGCTCCTCGAGTTATCTTTAGTCTTTATTTTTGAATCCTTTCAAATAATTAACTATAGCACAGAGGCGAAGTAGGAAGAATTTTGTTTAATGACCGGTCACTATTTGTCTTTGTTGCACGCGCATAATTATTTGCCGTCGCGCTCGCACAGATGCGATGACCGACCACTGTCATCAGAAATTACTACTATTTTGACAACAGTCACAGGCTTAAAAATAAAAGGCCTATGTACGATTTTCTTTGTGCTTCTAATCTTATTCTCGAATGTAAATCCCTGTTTTCTAAACTTAACCCTTTCTTGGATCCCCAGTCACTGTGGCATTCCTAGAAATAAGAAAGACTCTATTGCTAAGACAGCAACTGTTGCTGCAGTCCCTTCTAAAAATTACTGTCAGGATTTGGTGCTCCTTCCAAAAAGAAAATTATTTCTAATTGGATCCAAACACAAATCATTATCATCATCATCAAAATTAATTGGAGTATTTAATTTTAGTTGAAACAACTGTCCAGGCTGATATTGCAGTAAAACCTTGGTTTTTTTAAATCAGATTTAAAAAAAAAAACTTTAATGATCTCCAACTTGGCCACTGTTGCATCTGAGGCAAAGGCAAAGTAAAGGTAATCTGAAATACATTTTGATTGCTTATCCTAGAATTTTTTGAATAGATATGATTTCATTTATTTGTAGTTAAAATTCATATGATCATTGTATATTCCATTTCAGATTGGCTAAACAAAACATCATTTGGACTCTTACAGCACTATACAATAGCCAATAAATTAATAAGGTAGCTCCAACATCAGTTATTGCTAATAAAATCATGATTTATTATCATATATGTCTATGTATTTTTTAGAAAGTTGTAATAAAAATTGTAATTGTGTATCTATTTAAACTTGCTTTGGAAAACATTGAGTAGGCAAGTAGTGGCTTGCATAACTAATTTATTTCTTATCACCTTTATCAGTAATAACACTTGTTGTTGATAGATAAGCTAAGAAATGCTATCATAGGAACACAAGGTTATAAAAGAGAAAAAATTAGAAAGACAAATTTAATAACATAAGGTACCTGAAGGTTAAAATCTTTATTTAATGGCATTGCTTATGGCGGTTAAAGCTTATGGTGGGAGGCCTTATGGGTTATGATTACAAAGCACTGGTTAATTTTGCCCAGCATTCAGTTAAATCCTTACTTGTTCCAGATCAGAATTACCATTTTTGTGTGGTAGGGGTTAAGTACAATTTTAATAAGTAAAAAATTCATCTAATCATCATTACTAGCTAGTTTAAGCTTTTGTTAAAATAATTATGCTATGTAATTGGTGTGTGCTAAGCAATGTAAGGTTGAAGATGTTTTGTTTGTGTCAATTTTATGATAAAAGAGAGTAATAAATAACAAAAGAAATGTACCTAGGACCTTCATTAATGAAAGTTAGAGTATGTAAGAGTGTGCCAACACATAATTAGTGCTTATGTTTATGTCGCTGGCCCAGTCAATGACTCCGAGAAGACAGCCGAGGAAGTATATACCTATGATGAGTAAGGTTGTCACATACTGTTATGTGCTAGATTGATTTTATGAAAAATTAAATGTATGTATCCTAATTTAACATTTTAACAGGCAATTTAATATCATATATACATACATACCCGTAAGTAAAGTTTCACTTTCCATGGCAGTTTATATATTAAGCTCTTGATATTTTGACACAGTAGCATGTGCCAGTAGGAGTTTAATTTTTTATACTTATTTGATGTAATTGCAGGTGTTCACAAATGAAACATAAAAATTTAATTATTATTTAAAGTTTATTAATAATAAGTATAGAGAAATTGAGTCAGTTCCAGAAAATGTGGCCTCATAAGCGCAACAACACCAATGTTTCAATATATAAAATAATTTAGGTAGCATGATTTTTGTGCCAAAGAATTTTTACAAATAAAAAAGCATCCAAATATAAAAATAATAATAAAGGTAAAATTTTTAATAAGGTTTAAAAGTTATAGCAAGAGACATACATTTGTTAACTTTGGAAGCTAAAAACTTTCAAAGTTAGCACTTGTGGGAAAATTACCTAAAAACCTTGATTACATTTTTAAAGACCTATCAAATGAAACCCCTCACAACAGGTTACATTAAAAACAAAATGTATCCTGTAATTCAAAGAATATGTAGGACTAGCATATGTACTTTTTTTCACCCTCTTAAGGTTACCCTGACCTTGCTGTCTTTTACAGTCCAGTAGAAAACTCTATTGGTTTTAAATCTAACCATTATTATAAGGTATGGTATATTAGCTCTCAAACAGTTTATTACTGCTTCTGCTGTAAAACGAATTGTATGTATAAAATAACTTTTTAACGTATATACTACACTTTTTTTACTACAGAAATAGCCACACTAGGATGTCCTAACATTTTCAACCTTCAACCGCGGGCCGGCAACTAAAAAGGGTTTTTATGCTGTAAAATGAATTTATAAAACTCACACAAAATATTAAAATAAGAAATATATACAAACCTCACAAATCTTGAAAATTTGCTAAAATTTTTCAGTAAAATTGGAAAAAAGATTAAAATCAACCAGAACAGCAAGCAACCATTTAATGTTATTTAGGATTAATATAAGTTTTTAAATTAATGAAACAGGATTAAACGCGTCATTTGGCAAAATACCTTTTTCCCAACGTTTGGGATGAGTTACACCACTGGCCAATGTAAGAACTGCCACAGCTGCAGTCAATTTTGTAGACACCTGGTGTTTGGTGCGGGATTACGTGCTTTGGCGTGCGCACCTGCTGTTCAATTTTGGAGTATGGAACATATACCATCTTAATGGAAAACTTATTTAAAAGCAATCCAATTTTATCCATTACTCCTTTGATATAGGGCATGAATGCTGGCTTTCTGCTCACCTCTGGATTCTTTGTACGTGTGTTACGGCGACCTGGACTTCTTGTATCCGTTTTTCTTAAGTGCCTCCTGAACATGTGCCAGCTCAGTAGCTAAATGTTCAGTGTCACAAAGGTCATGAGCTTGGTTAGTCAAAGACGTCACAACTGATTGTAGGTGACGTGGGTGATGATGCGAGGAGGCTTTCAGGTATCTGTCTGTGTGTGTAGGTTTTCGATATACAGTATGCCCCAGAGAGCCATCTTCCCTTACATTCAATTTAACATCTAAAAAGCCAGTGAACATTCACTTTCCATTTCATATGTAAAACATATTTTGTTATGAATGGAGTTAAGGTGATCTAGGTATTGTTCTACTTGCTGTCTGGTTCCTTTAATTAAGCAGAACACGTCATCTACATATCCCTTCCAAAGTCGAACGCTAAAAGGCCCTGAGCTCAAAGCTTTCTCCTCAAAATGTTCCATCCAGATTGTTGTTAGCCACGTTGGTGCTACCGGACTACCCATAGCTACTCCATCAATGTGAAGGTAGTGCTGACCTTGGTAAAGAAAATAGTTTCCTTGTAAACAGTGTTCAAGCAAAACTATATACCTATTAGGGATGCCATTTGAAACTAGTTTATTTTTGATAACGTCAAGGCATCCTTTAAGAGGAACATTAGTGAACAATGATTCAATGTCAAATCTCATCATGTTCCAACTGGATGTCATTCATGATGCTAACAAAATGTCGAGAATCTTTTACGTAAGACGGTGAATTACCTATGACTGCCACACTTTAGTTATGTACTTCCCTAAGTTGTAAGTGGGAGAATTAATTTGACTTACAATTGGTCATAGGCGCACATCTCTTTTATGCATTTTATGCATTTTTGGCAGTCCATAGAGTTTCCATGAGTGAGATAACTTAGGGCTGTGCAACCATTGGTACTCATCATCTGTAAACAACTCTTTGTGTTCTTGTATTAAGGAGCGTGTACGACGTGTCACTCTAGCGGTGGAGTTATAGGTCACTGGCTTGTAAGTATTTGTGTCGGCGACTGTCGCCTGCATGGAATCCAGTCATAGGAAAATACAGCTCTCGATTTTTACCAAGGAACACACCTGAGGACACCGTTAGTGTTGTGTGTAGTGATTTTGACAATTATAAAGACAAGGTAAGGGTAGTTCAACAGGACGCCTCCACTCGAAGCTGACGACACCGCGCACCGCCAGTCTTCCCGTGACGGCACGGCAACCCACTTTGGAACATGAAAACTTGCGCGTGAAACCAAGCGGAGCACATAAAAGTTAGCGTGCGAAGCCGAGCAGAGAATGCCGCAGCAACGGCCGGCGAGCGCCAGAAACAAATTGTACCTGTTTCACTAAGATCAATAAACCGGTGTCTACCCTGCCAAACCATTCTAATATAGAACAATTTGTTTCTGGCACTTTGCCGGCCTTTTTTTTTTATCAATTATTACTTTACAAAGTAAGTACTCGATTGTTTAATACTAAAAAAAAAACCTGTTATTTTTTTATCTGATGTGTTTTGTTTTTGTAGATAATATTGTTGTGTAATGGTGGAATTTGTATGAAATTAATTTATTTATTTTCCGGAAAAACTAGTGTCCTCTGAGAGTTTCTGAATTTCATCTTTGTATATAAATGTGGTATTCTATCAATAGAAATTTTTATTACGTAAATATCGGGCGTTCTTGGAAAGTAAAGAATTATCTGTATTTTTGTTACTTATCCCAAAAAAAATTTAAATAACCTGCAAACATTATTGTTCTTTAAGCAGAAATAACAGCATTTTTTATATTAAGGGTTTCTTTTGCAACAAAACTGGGATGGAGTGTAAGTAAAAGTATTGCTTGTACTTAAAGAGTCAATAATTCAAGAGTATTTATGCTTTTTATAGCAATCAAGCCTATTGAAAGGTTAAGATTGATGGTTTCAACCCATTGCAGCAGAAAAAATTAATATATAGTGCGACCATGAAGGGATAAAAAGCTATTGTCATCATCAAAACCTTAAAGTAAGTTTTTAGGGATAATAAGACATGCCTCTGTTAGAAAAAAATAAATACAAAAACTATCACACAAGTTCACAAAGGTGTCTTTTACTATAATTTAGGAATAGGCCAGCTGAGGATAAAACTGCCTTATGATGTGCACACAATGATAAAAGTGTCTATTAATATACCTACCTAATTAATATGAGTCATCGTCAGGCTGAATAAATTGTTTAAGCAGCGAGTGGTAAATGACAGACAATGTTCTACATACTAAATGTTGGACATTTTTACAAGCAAAGAATTACGTAAACAAACTTTTAAGAACGAAACGAATGTGAATTACTAGTTCAAATTATCAGCTACTAAATGGGATTAAAATTTGATAACTTTTTCTTCAAATATGAAAGTCAATTACCTTGTCCAAACATTTTAATTCCTCTGTCGGATAAACTGTTTTCTCACACCTTGCGCAAGTTTTATTCATCGTGAACTTTAATTACACACAATCACTTTAAAAATATATTCGCACAATTGTGTCACAGAGCAACACAAATTTAACTCTGTTTTAAACAAAGTTTTCAATATTTACTTCGAAAACTTTTACAAACACGATAACACCGTACGCGCATGACAAATAATTTGAGAAATGGCGGATCGAAGCAGTGTGACCAGATTTAAATTTACGATTCCGCTGGTCTGCAGAACAAAATCTACTAAAACCTCCTAAATAGCTTATTTCTCGATTTACAAACATAATTATTGTTTACAATTTTTTTACTTAATTGGATAT
This sequence comes from Apoda limacodes, assembly GCA_946406115.1. Classification (NCBI taxonomy): domain Eukaryota; kingdom Metazoa; phylum Arthropoda; class Insecta; order Lepidoptera; family Limacodidae; genus Apoda; species Apoda limacodes. The sequence continues at coordinate 51,270,748 of OX291540.1, forward strand.
GTTGGTCACAATTAAAACAATATATTCAATTAGAAAATAATCTAGAAACAAAATAAAAAAAGGATAAACAAACTTTTCAACAAACTTTTGGTGTTTTACTCTAGGTAAATTTTTGGTAAACACATCAGCAACCAAATCAGTAGATGATTTATATATAATTTCTACTAACCTATCATCAACTGCTTCCTTAGTGAAGTGATGACAAACATTTATGTGTTTCGTTCGTCTTAAATGCTAATTGATAATCTTTTTTTTTATTTTTTTATTGGTTCCCAAGAATCTTTATTAATCAAACCTAATTTATTAACAATAAAATTTAAAATACTTTGCTTCTTTAACAGCACTGCCAAGACTGTAGTATTCTGTTTCCGTACTTGAGCAAGCAATAGTGCGTTGTTTTCGAGATTCCCAACTGATAACAGAGTTACCATAAAAAGAAACTAGTTCAGAAACAGATTTTCTTTCATAAGTATCTCCTGCCAAATCAGCATCACAGTATATTTTTATATCTTAACCACTTTTGTTAAACGTGATAATTTTTTTGATTTCTACTTTAAACAAGCGTAGCATTAAGTTTACCGTTGGCAAATTCCCAAAGACTATGGTCAATCAAAAGATGTTTCATTTGTAATTTCCAGGAATTGTAATTAGATGTTCCTTCAAATTTTTCTATGTTTATATTTGATCCACTACTTACTGTGTGCTAAATTGGGTTTGAACCTGTTGAAACCTGTAGATCCTTCAGTAGCATTGCTATTCATAGTATAAGAATTGGTAGCTTGTTCTATATTAAAACAAACATTTTTGCACAATGTCAAAAAAAATATTTCAATCGGTAAGGTACGTTATATGCCCATAACCTCTTATAAAAAATGCAAAAAAGAACCTTTTATATAATTGCTTTATGTAGAACAATATAAACACTTCTTTGACATTTAAATAATTTATCAAAACATAACATGTCAATATTAGTAATATATGTTAACAACAAAATAAAGACATTAGATATATAATCTGAATCTCGGAAACTGCTCCAACGATTTTCATAAAATTTAGTATGCACCCCTGCAATAAATCGATCATTAGGTTTCATTTTTAGGAAACGTCGTTTTATCCGTGTTTTCAGGCAATGATAAACTGAAAACTATGAATCTTCTTGAAATCTATTGGCGAGTAGTAATACTATTATTTTTACCACACAGCAAAACTAAAGCTACTTGTCAATAGATGGCGTTGTTAAAAAAACGAGCAAAGCTCGGTCGCCAGGTACCAGGCTAACCCAAACGTGTTAATCTTGCAAGAATTTGATGAATTTTGTTAGTCCTGAGTAAACATTTTAACGTGAAAAAAATATATATAATAATGATGCTATTAAACAGTTAGAAAAAAATCAAATCTGGAACTCAATTTTTGGGCTTTAATTTAAATTGTTTGGAAACAAATAAAATATATATTAATATGACCAAGTGTTTTGCTAATTTCATAGTTCTCAACAAATATTTTAATTTTATACCGACAAAAAACCGTAAAAATCGAGATTTTAACCTGCGGTGACGTCTTAGCGCCTATCGTAGGTGGAATTGTGTCTCTTTGTATCCTTCAATAGTGTAATATGTCTTTGTACACTGGTCGAAACGACACGCTTTTGCTAGGGTATGCCGTAGCCTTAAAGCTGCATTTTGTTGATGGGATTATCACGGCATAGAAAGCTATCGAACCGCATAGATATTGAAATGTCTACGCCCATCGGCTTCCTGCGAGTTTTCTTACGTAGCGGTCATCGGTTTGACTAGTGGTTCGGCTTGCCGAATTCCCATTTCAATTTTATTTTTATTTTCCCACAGTTTTGCAACTGTGACAGTTAAAATGTAAAATGTTTGACTACGGTTATGGCTACGGTCCAGCAAACGACCACAAAATACCAAGTATTAAGTTAGTTGTTGTTGTAGTTAAACATCAAGACCCGTAGTCGAAATTAGACAGTGACAATTGAAGCTTATTTACTTTCGTAAACTGTAGTTTTTTGCTTGTTCTAAGGTTTTCTGGCTTTTAACTGTGATTTTCAAGTAAAGATGAATCAATTTTACAACTAGTTTAACGAATATAAAGCACAACAAAATTCAAGTATTTATTTACGCGCTGACATTTGACAGTGACAGATAAAAAAAAGAAAAACCATGCTATGAGTAGTGGTTATTTATAGTCAGTTGGTTTAAGTTAGATTATTTAAATTACCGTCGTGGACCCGCGGTTGTGACGTCATTTGGTCATATTTCGTCGAAAATAGTCGTTGCTTATCGTGCCTGGACCGCAATCTATATGTCTGTCCTAATATTATAGTTTCCGGCTTTTGTTAGGCTTTTGGATATAATGATCGACCGCGCGATGCGGCCAAATGATCATAGATTTAAACATAATTTATGGGTAACTAATCATATTTACTAGTATGTGCACGTCAGAATCTTGTTTATATAAATTGTAATATAGATAGATATTTACCTAAATTTAACAATATAATATTTAAATAAACTGTTATTTAGTGAAAATAAAAAAAAAATATTTAATAACATTCAATTGTTAATATTTTCTAAATTTGAATGAAAATTAAGAATAAATGAATACAACATTTATCTGATTATAATTTTGTATCAAAAACCTCGTCTACCTACGCTATAAAATGGTTGCATGACAAACCAGCGTCTAAATATTTTAAATATTTTAAAGTAACTTGTACTTGGTGCTTCAATGACGCCTTTTGGTAAGATGCTGTAGTGTAGAGCAGAGGTGCTCAAACGGTCGATCGCGAGTGCTTTTTGAGTCGATCTCAAGAAAAACTTTCGATATAGAACTATTTACAGATTTTGTCTTAGTAGGTAGGTAACTAAAATTAGTTTAATGAATGAACTACCAAAATTTCTTAGATCCCCAATTGGAACAGAATAGCCCCCACATAACTTTCTTTTATCATACGTTACATTTGCTAGCGGCAAAAGGCGGCTTTATCAAAGGAACGCGCGCTACTGGTCAAAGAAAAGTCGGTTTTTTTTATGTCAGCCACTTTTTATAGAAACTTCGGGCGGCGTGTTTGACGGAAACATTGGAGACTTCGTTCGGGCCGATATAAAGTTGCGCCTGCAGGAATTGGAGTCAATCTCAAAGAGAAATTATAAAAACTAACGTTTCTGAATATAAAGTGCTTTGTATGATTGCAAAAAATAGTCCTATCATGAATACATTAAAAACAATACAAATAAAAAATACCACAGCCCTTTGGGGACTTCCGGCAAAAACTATAAACTCAATTATTCATGTTATAGCACAATCCTTAGCTATAATTTTTAATATTTCTGTTGATAGTGGTGTCTTTCCTGATAAAATTAAACTTAGCAAAGTCATACCTCTTTTTAAATCAGGTTGTTCAACAGATCCTAATAATTTTCGGCCTATTTCAATTCTACATGTACTCAGTAAAGTGTTTGAAAAAATCATACTTTGTCAAATGTTAAGCCATTTCTGTGTCACTGTGATTGACTTAGTAGTAAACAGTTTGGCTTAATGAAAGGCGGTTCTACGACCGATGCAGGAGTGGCACTATTAAAAAATATATTTAAAGCCTGGGATGATTTGCATGATGGTCTTGGAGAGTTTTGTGATTTATCTTAGGCATTTGACTGTGTTCAACATGAAAATCTCATCAGGAAGCTAGATTATTATGGTATTAGAAGCAAAGCTCTCGACCTTTTGACCTCCTACACGAGTCTTGCATGAGTAGCACAGTACAAAAGAAAGAAATAGTAGATATCAACGGTGAAAGATCTCCGGGATCAGCAGTCACCATGGTAGTCCCTCAGGACTCAATTTTAGGTCCTTTTTATTTCATATTTTCATTAATGATCTTCCATTTCTTATAAAAAACCATGACATTGTCTTATTTGCTGACGACATCTTTTTAATTTTTTAAGTTTAGAGACGACAGACATGTTATGATGATTTTAATAATGCTTTGTAAATTGGTTTATTATATTATTATCAAATGTGTTAAATTTACATTACCAAATGTTAGTTAGATCCAGACATGTATTAATATTAATGGTTAGCAATTAGAACTTGTTGGTTCAACAGTATTTCTTGACATATCACTGGACTCGAAACTTCAATGGGGGCCTCATATTCATAACCTAGCCTAAAACTTAGGTCTGCTGAGAGAAAAGATGGATGGATAAACGAATATATAATATACGAAGTAATGGACACAATGTATTAAAACAAAGCTTAAAACATATTCTAAAGTAATATTTTATTATTAAACTAGTCTTTACCAGCGGCTCGGCCTGCCCTAAATTCGTTTATCGGCGTGGAACTCCTTAATTAATTAATTAGTTATACCAATGAATAGCTATAGGTACAGCAATAATTCGTTTAACTCTGATATAGTTATTCCCGCAGGAACTTTTGTTTTTTTAGGGACAAAAAGAAGCCTATATGCTATCCCATACGTATGCCACGTTTTATTCCGATCCATCCAGTGGTTGAAGCGTGATTGAGTAACAAACATCCATCCAGACATACAAACTTTCACATTTATAATATTAGTAGGATGATTAATCCTGGGTACCCTGTACAAAGAGAGCAGGCACATACTACATTAGAGTTCACAGCCACATCTCTATTATTAAATCGTGCGAAAATCTGTGTTTCCTGACCAACCAGCGGTTCTTTTAATGAGATCTTCACTAACACCTAGTGTCCTGTCTGCAGATCTCGATGCATGTCATGTGCTGTGCGCTTTAAAGATTGACATGTCAATCCAGTCTTTGCCAAGGTGATCTTGATCCATCGACTTACAGACTGTGAACACACCTTATGGAAAGGTTTCTTAAAACAAAATAACAGAAAATCACAATTACTTTTAACTTTTCATTGCTGATAGCGTTAAATAACTTTCTAGGGCCCTTTCTGGGCAAATGGCAGGACGTTCAATAAAAGGTTCAAGGGGTTTACATTGTCGGTTACAATAATAATACACCTTTGATCAGATTTATGAATATTACCTAGTCTAATCAACGAAAGAGTTTGCGAATGATGTGCTGAAAGACTTACCAGAGCTAGAATCGTCAATTTTTTGTAGTGAAAACTTCTTTAGCGACGTTGTGCACTTTTTTTGGTAGGGGTAAAAAATTATAAACTCGCGTCAGGTCACGTGTCCTAATCGTAAAAATGCGTAAGACGGATGGAGAGTAGGCAGCTGGCGCGGCGAAGGAGAGGGAGTATGTTACAGCGTGCTACGCGCATCCATGGATGGAGACAGCTGATGGCTCGACCGTCTGTGTAGTGGCCATACTGCTGTGTATTCGTAAAATTCGTGTATATAAAGTGTTTAAAATATGGAAATTGAACAAAGTGCATCTTTGTCTTTGTAAAATACGGAAACCGTAATGCCACGCCTATTATAATTTTTATTTTTAGTATTCGCGATTATGAGTAGTACAGGGAGGTTGGATATGGAATTTTAATTCTATGACAGATTGCGATGTCAAATATACTACGTCAAAAAAGTAAATAAACAAACATTATTATTTCTTGACAATGTCAAAGACATGTCTTGTGACATATTTGAGTGTTAAGCGCGAATCGTGTGTAAAGGTTTTCACTTCTGCCGGCACTCCCGGAGTGCATCTCGTTCTTTTTTTATTAAATAATTCTAATGAAAGATTTTCGTTAAGGTACTGGAGCAGGCTATATCCGCTCGCATTACTAAATAGGTCATATTGAACATAGAATACAATACATTCGTAAATAAGGTTTGATATTTGTGTAGAGACAATTACGAAAAATAAAATGTTTAAATTTGGATTTTGTATTTAAACAAGAAAAGATGCGTCGCATGCGTTTTTTCAGTTTTCAATTGTTAGACGCCCGCTTCAGATGCTAGATCCGAGATGTATCGTTTTGTTTTGTATTATGGGCAAATAAAGTAAATTTCAAGAAAAGCATCAACGTTTTGCATTAAAGTAGATATATCCCGCGTGATAATAGGTGTAATATGGTGCAACACCCTCTTGTCTCGCATCCACAGCAACAGTTTGGATTGAGTCAAGATCACGATCTTTCCGCTCTCACCAAGGGGCGATAGCATGCCCCGCGAGGTTTTAGGAGAAGTGTAAGGAGCGCACCTGAAACCCACAATGGGACCAGTACGTATGCTGACTAACGTTGAGGCTGACGCTGAGTTTCAGGAACTCCATTCAGTGTAGACCGCGGAGTTAGGGCTCAGTATATGGCCGCTCAGTCGAATAGATGTTTTGTTTTTAGAATTAGAATTGTATGCTCACATATTAGCGAGGAGATATCAAAATAAATGATGACCATGAGAGGACCAGGAACTCCGCCCAAAAATAGAGTTAAGTGGGAACATGTAAATTAACTAGATTTATTTATTTTTATAGCCGCTTACATACATATAAGAGAATAATAGAAAAATATACATATAAATTGACTCTCGTTGTATTCTTCATATATCCTGGTAAGATCCCTGGATAAGTATAAAAGACTCTGGTTCACGAACGCTGGCCTGTCAACACTTCGGCAACCAGGGTAAGCTTCCGGTGCATCCTCCGTTGGATGACAACATGACAATAAATTTGGATTGCGTTGGAATTCAATTCTTTTAGAATTTAACAATTTCTCGTACTGAAAGACGAAATCAGGGTTATGTAGGCCAATATGGCACCACAACAATACACTCTGCTATCTATATCTGTTATAATTTTCCCTAATACTTATAGTATTGTCAGGCAAAATACGCGAAAGCGTAAAAAAATATTGTGAAAGTATTTACCTTAATCGCGACGGGGTCGCGATGGCAGGAAACATATTTTTGGCATTTTTTGTTTATTCGGCTGGCAAAAAGATCAATTTTTGGGTGCCCAAAAGTATCGCAAATCCGACGATACGCGTTATCCGCAAGTTCCCATTTTATGTCAGAATGCGTTCTGCGAGATTCTGTGTCCGCCATATAATTATAGCTGAAACTAATGTACGTTTTGGCCATAGCTGTAAGTGTATTAAGGTTCTTTTATAATAAATAAATAAATAAATGACGCGAATATAAACAAACGTCGTTCCTAGCACCACTGTAGATTTCCCTGCTTTTTTTATAACTATATGTAATTGAATGTCCCCCCATTCTATAAGTGAAATTGCTGTGGAATTGTCGATCCTTAAAAAGATTTGACAATGTCTGTAATTTTCTGCAAAATTTTCAAAACAAAGAAAGCGCCGGTCAATCCAAAAAAAATATATGTGTATTTGTATAAGCTCCTGTCCGGACCATTGTTGACTGGCAGTTTTGTTATAGCAAAGAACCGCCCCAACCAGAAAGGGTCGCATCCGAAAAGATCTCCAATTGGTAATTGCCCGATCTTATGGGGTTACTACCTACGTTTATATAAGTTTTTAAATTTACGCGTTCCATTACTACGATACCACTACGATTCTAAGATTCGGAACTTGCTCACCGACACAAATACCTACAAGCCAGTGGCCTATAATCCCACCGCTAGAGTAACACGTCATACACGCACCTTGATACAAGAACACAATGAGTTGTTTACAGATGACGAGTACCAATCATAGGCGTAGCCAGCTTTTGGATTAGGGGGGGCAGGCTTGGCTAGGGGGGGCATACCTGATAGAAAATAACATTTAAATATACTAAACATGTTCATTTTGAGCCAATTCCTTCAGGTAATGGGCACCTAGGGGGGGGGGAGGAGCAGCTGCCCCCCCCCCTGCCTGTACCTCGCTACGCCCATGGTACCAATAGTTGCACAGCCCTAAGATATCACAGTCACCGAAACCCTATGGACTGCCGAAAATACATAAAAGAGACGTGCCCCTACGACCAATTGTAAGTCAAATTAATTCTCCCACTTACCACTTAGCGAAGTACATAACTAAAGTGTGGCAGTCACTAATAGGTAATTCACCGTCTTACGTAAAAGATTCTCGACATTTTGTTAGCATCATGAATGACATCCAGTTGGAACATGATGAGATTTCACATTGAATCATTGTTCACTAATGTTCCTCTTAAAGGATGCCTTGACGTTATCAAAAATAAACTAGTTTCAAATGGCATCCCTAATAGGTATATAGTTTTGCTTGAACACTGTTTACAAGGAAACTATTTTCTTTACCAAGGTCAGCACTACCTTCACATTGATGGAGTAGCTATGGGTAGTCCGGTAGCACCAACGTGGCTAACAACAATCTGGATGGAACATTTTGAGGAAAAAGCTTTGAGCTCAGGGCCTTGTAGCGCTCAACTTTGGAAGAGACTGGAAGAGATGACGTGTTCTGCTTAATTTAAGGAACCAGACAGGAAGTAGAACAATACCTAGATCACCTTAACTCCATTCATAACAAAATACGTTTTACATATGAAATGGAAAGTGAACGTTCACTGGCTTTTTAGATGTTAAATTGAATGTAAGGGAAGATGGCTCTCTGGGGCATACTGTATATCGAAAACCTACACACACAGACAGATACCTGAACGCCTCCTCGCAACATCACCCGCGTCACCTACAATCAGTTGTGACGTCTCTGACTAACCGAACTCATGACCTTTGTGACCCTGAACATTTAGATACTGAGTTGGCACACGTTCAGGATGCACTAAAGAGAAACGGGTAAAAAACGAGTAGAAGAAGTTTAGTTCGCGTAACACACGTGCGAAGAATCCAGAGATCAGCAGACAGCCAGCGTTCATGCCCTATATCAAAGGAGTAACAGATAAAATAGGAAAATACAGCTCTCGAGTTTCACCAACGAACGCACTGTAGGACACCGTCAGTGTTGTACGTAGTGATTATGACAAGTATAAAGACAAAGTGAGGGTAGTTCAACAGGACGCCTCCACTCGAAGCCGAAGACACCGCGCACAGCCAGTCTACCCGTGACCAAGGCTGGTGTAACCAAATAACGACGCCCTGAATCCCGTTTTATTATTTTTTAATACCTACGTTTATATTACGAAGCCACCAGTTGAAATCTTCATGTAAAGTTTCTGGAATATTAATAAATTTACCGTAATCGTTCTTTTTTTAGACAGTGAAACTTACACCTTTCAAAGTTTTTTTGATTCATCCAGCCATACGGCACTGCAGGGTATATCGTAACCAATAATCCTATTAAATGAGCAATGTAACAAAGTATATATCTTTTTATCGAATAAAAGTGTAAAAGTTCATTTATATTTTTTCTCGCATGTTATGCTGATTGTATAATCAGCTGAATTAAAAACAAAACCAAGAAAAAAATGCCGTACGTTTGGCCGTATGACTGGGTGTATCCACAGATGCCGTACGTTTGGCCGTACGACTGGTTGTATCCACAGATGCCGTACGTTTGGCCGTATGACTGGGTGTATCCACAGATGCCGTACGTTTGGCCGTACGACTGGTTGTATCCACAGATGCCGTACGTTTGGCCGTACGACTGGGTGTATCCACAGATGCCGTACGTTTGGCCGTACGACTGGGTGTATCCACAGATTTCTTGTTATTAAATATGAAGCCTAACAATTCGAGTAGTTCTTCGTTTTTGTAAAATTATCTATGCAGCCAGTGTACGAAACTTCAATAATAGCAAATTGTCCAAGTTAATCACCGATATCAGGCCCTGACTTCGCAAGAAATGCATGACAGGCTGCATCAACTTGGTAAAAACTTAAGGTGCAACAGCGTCATAGCCGTTATATAATCCTCGAGTTTAAAATAAGGAGTGTAAATAAATTTATTTAAGTATTTTAAATTAACCTATTCGGCCCCTTGCTTTTCTTAATAAGAAAGAAACACTTGATTGATATTGCCCTTCGCAAGGTTCACATTCCCGTATTGTACCGCTGCTAATGAGTTGGTTGATCTCCTTATTCATAATATTTACTATGTGTTCAGCAGATTCAGGCTTATTTTTACTTAAATTGTGCAACATCGTTTGATACTAGAATTCCTAAGCCAGAGAACCAGGATAGAATAATGGGACGCAAGGGCCAAATTTCTCTTCCCTTGTAGGTTAATTTCGTAATAACCATAATACACAAGCGGCCCGTCCCGGCTTTGCACAGAAAGCCTTTTTTTTATCCATAAACATAAGTTTTGAGTCGGCTGCGTCCGCTGCGTAGGGAGGAAGGGAGCCGACCGCTCGTATGAGCCGAACGGCATGGTATCTCGCAGAGATAACTGGGGCCACCGTCCTTCCCACTTATGACCGCCCACCGGCCTTGCACTTCATAAATACGCGCGCAGTACTTGATCATTATTTTGCTCCGATGTTATTTTAAAACTGCGATATCTCCTAAGATATTCATTGAAATTGACTGATATAAAGGGCATTTTTGTTTTTAATTAAATACTTGTGATGAATACCGTTTTAATTTGGATAAGGATTAATATCATGTTTATAAAAACACCTTCGCAAATAATGCATTATTTTAGAACAAATTTTGTTAGCATAAAAAGGGTTATAGTGAGCCAACCTTTAGATTTTTAATTTAGAACTTATTTTTATTTTAATGTCGAACTTTATTTTGAATTTTAAATTTATTTTTATTTTACAACTTTTGAAGGGAAACAAATCTGTCATTCATGCGGAAGCGCTCAAAAGGAAAAAAAAAATCTTTCTATTTTTGAAACATTCTTCATTGGTGCTCCGTTCTTATTGGTCTGAGCGTGATGATATATAGCCTATTGCCTTCCTCGATAAATGGGCTATCTAACACTGAAAGAGTTTCCCAAATCGGACCAGTAGTTTCGGAGATTAGCATGTTGTTGCAAACAAACAAACAAACAAACTCTTCAGCTTTATAATATTATACGGTATAGATTTAAGGGGCTTACATAAGTGAAAGTGGCGCCCTCACTACATTTTTTTAATTTCCATTAAATACAAACTCATTTTCAAAAAAGTGCTTAAATTAAAAGTTTTATATACAAGTAAGCAATTTTGGCCAAATGGCCACTTTTAGCATAAATGAACTTTCTAGCTTACACATGCATAACATATAGCGACTATAACTTTCTAAAGATAGCTTACTTGTACTTTAAACTTTTAATTTGAGCACTTTTTCAAAATTCCTTATGTGATGAATACAAATTGAAAAATCTAATGGTGGCGCCACTTTCACTTATGTTAGCCCCTTAAGATTCTAATTCGGTACTAAGCTCCTATAAGTCGGCAGCATGTTAGAGGACTCCCCGGGACCAGGCGCGAGTAGCGGGGGGATCGGCGCCGTGCTGACGGGCCACATGACCACGAACTGTACATCGGTCCTGTTGGTATGACTGTCCGACGGCTGCGTCGATCAAATCAATAACATCCTCATCAGATAGGAATTCCTACGGATTGTACTCTACACTTAGACTCGCATGACTAATTTATGGTTTCAAAGAAAAATGTTAAAAAGCTATCACATTAGATTAATCCAGACTGACGAGGGGTTCCGAATATTATAAAAACGGCAAAAAAACACCTTTGTTGTATGGGAGCCCCCCTTAAATATTTGTTACAACCTGGTGACAGACGGACGGACGCAGGGACAGCGAAGTCGTAGTAATAGGGTTCCTTTAATTACCCTTTGGGTAAATCAGACTTATTGAAAGAACATTTATCTACATGTTTTATTTGCCTTCAAGTCGATTTCACTATGCGATCATCGCGGTCTGGCCCTATCGATAATAAAACATAGTACGCTCCGCCATTCGTTAAGTTCACTAGTTGGATTTTGAACCGTTTGAAGTTTTATTATAATGATACTTTTAAACATCCATTGGTTAAATAACAGCTTAGGTAATTTTAATTGGCTTGATAAGTCTCCCTCTAAATATATATAGTAGTTTTTAACTATGTAAACATTTTTGGCTGAAATGCCTAGTGTGCCTTTGTAGTGTGGCCGTTTGTACCTTCTTTATCACATACAACTCCTTTGTTCTCTAGAAATTTAAATGTCTGGATTTAATAAGTTATTCATGTATTTCAAAGAAATATTAATAAATATATAAAAAAAAAAAATATTATTTCACTAAATTCGAACAAACACATTTCTCTTTTTGAAGTACCGCTAACGCCTCATTAAATAATTGTTTTGAATTCTGTATCATTTCTGTTAAATGTTTATAATCTTCTTGTTTTTCTTCTTCTACCATTCTTAATTTGTCTTCCAATATCTTAAGTCTCTCCTCTGCTATCTCTAGTTTGTATTTAAGGTCGTCTTTTTCCAAACTTTCACATTCTTCCTGTTGCTGAAATTCAGACGATACCCCTTGCGAAGACTTTTCTTTATCTACCTCAGTACTAATCGAAGATTGTTTCCTCACCAACTTGCTAGAACAAGTGTAGGGCTGAAAATCTTTTGATGAAGATATTTTTGAAATCCTTAAAGTTTTTTTGGCATCCTTCATTATTTTCAGGTCTTCTTCAAGCATTTGTATTTTACGCTCTAATTTTTTTTTTCGTTCTTTAAGTTTTCTGTGAGTCTCTTCTAAATCATCCCACTTATGCCGCTCAGCATCCAGCCTTTCATTTAATGTTATTACTAATTCAGAGAGTTTCTTTATTTCGTTGTCTGTAGCAGTTTTCATGGGAGTAAAGAAAACATTTTGTAGAGAGCATTCTTCATATCTCAACAGCTGAGCTCTTAATTCTTCTATTTTGGTTGCTTTTTCGTTTGCTTGTTTTTTAAGTGCATCTATTTTAGTATCAGTATTTTGAAGAAGTTTTTTATACTCTTCTATTTCATTGTACATTTTATTGATTTTCGTGGTATTTTCTTTAAGTACTTCCTGATAATACAATTCTATATTTTTGATTTGGTTCTGTAAAAAAATGTTTATATATATAAATTATTTTGACACTGTTGGTCCTTATAACTATGATTTTAATGAATATAGGGTAACAGGCAACATCAACAAATATGTTATATCTAATGTCATATCTAAAGCAGTTTTTATAAAAGTGAAAAAATTTAAATTACTGCTTATGAACTATTTTTACAACGTTTCGTATTGTTTGTAGGTCATGTCTGTGAGTTTGATTTGGATATTGGCTAAAAGCGGCCAAAACAACCAAGATAAATAATCTACAAACAATACAAAACGTGATAAAAGTAATTTATGACTAGTTAGTATTTTTCGTTTATTCACTTTTTCAAGATACGTTTTGTTACAAAGAAGAAATAAACAATATCTAGCGGCGGTGCTAGTGTCCAACATATAGGGCCTTAAGGTGCTATCCAACTAATATCATAAATGTAAAAGTTTGAACAGATGTTAGTTAATCACTAATTAATAGCTGAACGGATTTAGATAAAATTAAGTATACGAATAGGCGACGTCCTAGATAAAGCGGTTAGTTATTTTCCTGCGGGAATGCGTTTTTTCTGCTGGGAACATTTATTATACCATCATCAGGTAAATGTGTGTATAACAAATTTTAGTTTGATTAAATGATAGAGTCAATTTTTTCATACATAAATTCAATCGAAAAGACGCCGCGCATACCTACAAACTTTACCGGTTAAATTAAGGCGTATAAGAAATAACTACATAGAATAACAAATAGAATAAAAGAAAAACTCCTCTATTGATTTCGGCAACACAGAAAACTGAGCTCAGCAATAACAAATACAAATCATAATAATGTATTAAATAGAATTTTAGTACATACTTAATGACTATCCTAATTTGTGTAGTAATAAGTTCCAAGCAATAGTATTTTAAGACCAGGATTTCATGCGTTATTTATCGTGGTTCTAGTCAAGATAACTTACTCTGTCTAATATAGATTATAAAAGTTATTTAAGAGGCCAATATAAGCCAGAAAACTAATTTCTGTAATACTAACGATGTCTATGTAAATGTACTAAAAATCATAACACAATGTTATATACATTACTATGAGATGTATTTGTTATAAACTTTTTAAGCAATTTATACCATAATCACGCCTTGTAATTTTAATTTTTTGTCTGGAATTTAACGTATTTAGCGTTTTGTAGTACATTGTATGATTTTTTGCTACAACTTATAGTCAATGCACTAGATAACAACCAATTCCAATTATTAAATCGACTTTCACAACAACAAAATGTGTAACACGCTTTTAAAATTTGCACAATACCAGAATATTTTTTTGCATTAAATACGCTAAATAAAAATCACTTAATAAGGTAATACACTAGACAGAAGGAAGTTTTGTAACATATATTTTTTTCAATTCTTCTGGTGCGACAGTTTGGCCGCGAAATTTGTACAAAAACGGGGTATTTACGCCTTTGTGCCCTATATCTTTAGTTACAGTTTGCGCATTTTTGAACATTTCACTGCAGCGGGTTAAGGATGCTCAATTTAAATTTTTTTGTGGTTGCGGCATCATATAAACCACTTAAAACATCGTTTCATACTAAAAAAAAATACCTATTACCCATTTTAAGATAACTCATCACCAAATGATAGTATTTAAAAGTGTTGGCTTATATACAAGAAAGTTTAAGATTACCGTTATATTATAAATTGAGATTGTCCTAAGAAGTCAGCCCCAAGGAATGGACTTAAGTGAAATAGATATTTATAAGCTTCGAATTAATTAATTCTTTATAGCAAAATAGAATGTGAGACATTCTAAATTAATTTTAATAAGTACCTACCCTTTGTTCGTTGATTAACAAATCATCGTGGCTACTCTTTTCGGAAAAAGTCTGCATCTTTTGCCTAATTGTCGTAACATCACACTCCAAATTTCTAACTCTGCACTTTGCTCCGTCTAGTTTCTTTTTAAGTTCCTGATTTTCATTTTTCAGAGTTTGCAAATCTTTCATGGCTTGATCAACCTCCTTCTTCCTTTTCATTTCAATTTCTCTGATAAACTAAAATAATCATTGTATATTTATTGTTTTGTAATCTTAACAGTATTAAATTGCTTAACCAGTTCAACCAAATATGATGCAAATTCATTCATATTTCTATGTATTTCTCACCTCACCCTTAGTTTTTTAAGATATTTACAAACACTAAGAACAGCTGTTAAACTTGCATGTATGTATTAAGGTCAAAAGCAAAAAAGAGAGTGGATAGGGATGGAAAGAATAGTTACATTTAGGTAAAAATTATCGATTTTTTTAAAACTTACCTGACTTTGATCTCTTTTTTTAGCTTCAGCAAGATCCTTGTTTTTGCCGTTTAATTTTTCTTCAAGTTCAGCAATTCTGTTTTGCAAAAGCATTATCTGCTGAGCTCTTCCTTTCCATCCTGCTAAATCATTCTGCAACTCTTTAATGCTTGTAAATTTATCACCTAGTTCTTGTTGTAAAATTTTGGTTGCTATTAATATTTCATTTTTGAGCTCTAAATTCCTATTTTTGCTTTCATATAGTTTTTTATTTACTGCAGTAAGTTTATTGTTAAGTTCTTTGAGTTCATCCGTTGTTGCCTCTATCGGTTCATCTTTACAAAAACAAAGATCTAATTTCTCTTGTTCTTTGTTAACTATCTCCAGCTGCATTACTTTTCTTTCTAATGCTGCTTTTTTCGTTTTATAGCTTTCTATTTCAGCGACTAAATGCCGATTCTGCTTACAAAGGTCAGTAATTTTGGCGCTTATGATTCCAGCCGATTTTGAGGAAATAGCTGGCCCAGTTCCGGAGATGATATCACGGATACGCTGATTAAGATCAGTTACTGATTTATTTAATTCTTTTATTTCTTGATCTTTCGTGAAGACGCATTTGCGTAATTCGTTATTTTCACAAGTCATCATCTGAAATAATAATAGCAAAATTTGTAATCTCTGGAAACATTAAAAAAAAAAACACGACACTAATTCTCGAAGAAGTGGTCGAAGTTATCTTTTTAGTAACGGATTAGCGATTAACTTAGATAACTATTTGATTAACGGTGCCCAGCAATGCATTTTCTTAAGAATGTTGGCGGAGTTCGATAGATTACGAAGCAAGTAGTACCTTTAATTGTTCAATCAAATGTGCATTCAATTCTGGTGGAAATAAGGCATCTACAGAATCGGGATTCCCAAGTTCTGCCAATAGTTTTAACTTCATTTCATCAGTCTCGTCCATTTTATATGTATCTTCTGCTTGAGATCCCTTTCTTTTACTATTGGATTTATTGCCGCCAGCTATCTTTTTATCCATTTTGTTCAAAATATATATTACCAAATCAGATGTCAAACAACGTCATATCAAGAGAATATAGTACTGTCATGAACATATCTATAAGTTTTTTTTTTCAAGAATCTTTCAAATGTGCCAGTAGGTAAAACAAATTCTAATAAAATATCAGCGATCAATAATTATTGATCGATAAAAAATATAAATATTAAAAATATTAAAACTAGCTCTTGTCACTGGATACAATAATAATTTAATATATAAACTTCTTGTTCGCACAGGACTTGGTGAACGTAAATGGAATCTTAAAATCTTTCACCTTGACTAATCGAAATGACCCATATATCAGCCCCCTAACTTTTTTTTCAATTTGAATGCTTACTACTTTCTCATAATAAACAATAAACTAAGACTCTTACTCGTTACTTGTAGCTAGTATTGTTGAGTTTGCATTACTATGCATAAAAATAACAAAATACTATTGAAATTATGAAAAACATATATTTTCGTGAATTTTGTGGTATTTTCCTAATATCAGCCGCCTTGTAAGTAATAACAGCGTACCAAACATCAGCCTAGAAATTTTCGGCCTTTTAGATGCTTATATTCCAAGATTTGATAGCGATATTTTTACCATCCATTTAGGCCATGTGACTCGTTGCTAGTGGCAAAGAAAATTCATACTAGTACTAGCTTTTATCCGCTACTTCGCCCGTGTGGGAATTGTACGTGAACCTTTGATTGATTAACAGAGTTAAAAAGTATTGCAAGCTAGTCTTTATTCCTCCAACTTTACCGAAAATCAAGTTGGCCCTTGCATCGTCGACATATATAAAGCCTCCTAAGTCCAGATATATTGCATTAAAAGCATTGTTGCGGTAATAGGCTCACCCCCTGTCATGTAGGACTAAAGGAGTTGCTGAAAAGAAATAGTCCCCTAAATAATGATGCGTGTCCAACCACTGGTTACCCCTTCCTGGGGATAAAATCTGTAAAGGTTTAAAGATAAAAAAAAATCCTAAACAAAATAATGGAAAAGACAAAGATGACTTATACGTCTAGATACCGTATCCGAAACAACATCAAACGAAGTGTTGCGAGTCATTCCCGATTCGACTCTTGTGTTGTGCGGTCGTGTTTTCGAGCGTCAAGTGCTCTTAGTGTGCTCCGTGCAGTGGTGACTCAGCTGGTGCGCATTCCTGTGTGGTGTTTTGCCTCAGCGCTGACGACCTCGAATTGTTGTTTGGTTTATTGCCCGCAATTCCTGGAAAATCGGCCTGAGTTTTGAAGCGCTGCTCGGCAGTGTGTATTGGCTGGGAAATTGCTTCTCGGCCCGCGCTGAGTGTGTTTGTGCGTTCTTCAACGCGCCCATAACCGAGTGTTTATCGAAGCGATACTGTGCGTTTTTGTGCGTGAGTGTGTGTTCTCGTAGTCGCGGAACTACTACGCATAGCGGTGACCCTCGCTTGCCTCTTTGACTGTTACCGGTTCGCCCGGTCTGAGTCCGGCTTTGTGTTAAATCGCTAGCGTAGTATTTCCGCTTCAGCGGTTCGCCGCTCCGTGCATTCTCGCGTTTTAAGTGTCGATTGCGTTTTAGTTTGTAGAAATCCAGTTCCGAGTGCTCAAGGGCTGGTGGGTGAGATCGTATAGCTCTTTTCAGAGTTGCGGTCTACCTAAAAGTTTCTCGTTCATAAACGTCTCGTTGCTGGGGGGAAACCTAACGGTGACAACGTAACCCCGGCCGTAGGAGTAGGAGTTAGGTACACACCAGGCAATCCGTAGCACTGCGGGGCGCCTGGCCACATTTAGGTATTCTTGCTCCTCGCCAGCAATGGTGGGGAGTCACTAGGTATTCACAAGCTACACCTCGGCCACTCCCGCGATGGCCGAAGAACTACTCACTGGCATGTCCCGGGACCAGATAGGGGAGATCATAAGGTTATGCCTTCGTGATCACTCAGATCTGGTCCGAGCCTACGCTTACCAGGCTGTGGCTGCCCACGAAACATCCGACAATTCGGTACCCTCCCAATGTTCGCCGCCGCGTGCCCCGTCCCGTTCGCGTTCTCGCTCACGCACTCGCTCGCGCTCTCTCTCCCGCGAACCCCGCCATCGCGACCCGCGTGTCGCTCGCCGCGCTCTTCGGGCCCCTGAGCCCATTCGCCCTCCCACTCCGGTAGCCGATGAGACCCTTACTCGGTCTCTCGCTACCCCGCCCCCCGCAACCTCCGAAACCGCACCCCGGTCTCCAGCAGCCGTAATGTCCGCTGAGTCGGCGTTGTCTGAGGACGACGAAGGCTTTAAAGTGGTTGGCCTGGGAACCAAAAAGGGTAAAAAGCGGAAGAAGTCCGCCAAGTCCAAAAAGGCTTCGGCGGCATCCGCCCTGGAGTCTTCTACTCCTCCCCCCTCCGATTCCGAGGCTAAGCGCCTCAAAGCGCCTAGCGCTTCCGCGTCCCCGTCCCCGTCCACCTCGGCGGCCAGCCCTGAGCTAGCCGCCATGGACACAACGCCCCCCGCCGCCACCTCTTCGCAGTCCGACTGTCCCACTTCGGGACGGAAGGAAAAATCTCCGCCGCCCATCGTCATCAAAGACAAAGGGGCCTGGCCGAACATTGCTAACGCTATGAAGGCCAAGCGTATCAATTATACGCACGCCCGCAATGATGCCGAGCGCGGCATCAAAGTGCAGGTCCCGACACCGTCAGATTTCCGAAATCTGACGGCCTTCCTCACGGCTCAAAAATATGAGTACCACACGTACTCATTGGCCGAGGAACGCGTTCTAAGGGCAGTCGTAAGGGGAGTCCCTAGGGAATTCTCCACCAAGACTATCCAGGACGACTTAATCGTCCAAGGCCTCCCCGTACGGGAAGTACATCGTATGTACAATGGCCGAAATAAGTCCGAGTGCTACGACATGGTGCTCGTTGTACTAGACCTAACAAAAGAAGGCAAAGCCATCTTTAACATTAAAGATGTTTGCAGCCTCAAAGGCATCAGGGTCGAGACTCCGCACAAGCGGTCGAACCCGAGTCAATGCCACCGATGCCAGCTATATGGCCACGCGCAGCGCAACTGCAGACGCAGACCGCGCTGCGTCAAATGTTTACGCGATCACGCCACTCCGGACTGTGATCGCGATCGCTCAAACGCATCCGACCCGGTCGCTTGCGTACTCTGTGGGAGTGAAGGCCACCCAGCGAATTACCGCGGGTGCCCCAAAGCTCCCAAACAGAGCTCGCGTAAACCCCATCAGGGTAAATCGCGCCCATCCGCCCCCCGCCAACAGGCTCCGCTCGTGCCTGCCCCCCTCCCGGCTGTCAACGCCTGGAGCCGTCCTCCAGCGCTAGTAGCGTCCAAATCGAAGGAGACAGACAAACTTTTGTCTGCTCTCCCCGGGCCCGTCTCAGTTACGGGCATTCCCTACCCCGCCCCTCTGATGTCCCGGGACATCCCGCGTCCAGCGCCCATGAGAAGTGCACCCGCACCTCTCGCGCATACGCGCCTTGCCCCCCCGCGCCCCTCTTTCGCGCTGCCCTGCAATGCCGTTCATACGGCCGAGCAGCAGCAGCACCTCGGCATTCTCGCCGAGATTTCTTGGGCCTTCGACGCGGCCAATTTCGAGATCGTGTTCGCCGAATACGAACAGATCACCGATATCTCTCAAATGCTCGGCTTCATGGCTAAGCATCGCGATTTCTTCGCCGCCCTCCGCAGGGTAGCTCCAAAACCGTAGAATCAAAATGGATTGCACAACCGCGCGCGAAAAACCCCGGTCCGTCTCCATAGGCTATTTTAACGCCAACGGTCTCCGCAACCAAAGAGAGGAATTATCGCAATTCCTCTCGTCCCAAAAACCGGACGTCTTCCTCATCCAGGAAACGTTCCTAAAGCCCGCTGTCCGTACCCCTTCAATCGCGAACTATCGTACCGTCCGTAATGATAGAACTGCCTCCAATCTCGGAGGCACTCTCATCTATTACAGGCGCTCCCTGCATTGCTCCCCTATCGATCCTCCACCGCTTACGAATTTAGAAGCATCCGTCTGCCGCTTAGCGATGACCGGCCATCAGCCG
The DNA here is from genome assembly GCA_946406115.1 of Apoda limacodes. Taxonomy (NCBI): domain Eukaryota; kingdom Metazoa; phylum Arthropoda; class Insecta; order Lepidoptera; family Limacodidae; genus Apoda; species Apoda limacodes. The sequence goes on from OX291540.1 coordinate 51,291,004, forward strand.
ATCATCATTGCATCGGTTTATCTCTCTCCCCTAAAAGACTTGCTCGAGAGCGACCTTCAGTCGCTCTTAAGTTTAGGCGACGCCGTCATTCTTGCCGGCGACCTAAATTGCAAGCATCGCCGCTGGAACTCTTCTGTAACTTCACAAAGAGGCAGACTCCTCGACGATTTAGTTGACAGACTAAACTTTGACATCATCGCTCCCATGACGCCCACTTACTTTCCCCACAATACTCGGTTTAACCCCGACGTACTCGACATAGCACTTCTAAAGAATGTAAGGCTAAGCTTTCGCTCTATAGAGGTGCTTGACGAACTTGACTCGGACCACCGCCCTGTCGTCCTCCGATTAGGTTTCCCTTCGGACTCTCCTCCCGACACTAGAACCGTGACGGACTGGGATAAATTTGGGCAATTGCTCGAAAATCCCAGCTCGCCACATCTAGATCGCGTTCCCAACGTTATCTCATCCGCGACCGATCTTAACGTAGCTATCGACTCACTCACTAGCCACCTGACCGCCACCGTTGGCGAGTGCTCACGACAGGTGCCGGTTGGTGATTATCACCACCTAATCCTGCCTCAGCACATCAGGTCGCTAATGACTGAGCGTAACGCGGCCCGCCGCGCTCGCGACCGCGCTCCCACTATCGAAAATAAAGCTCGCTTCAACGACTTACACCGCCGTGTAAGAACCGCTGTAGCTGAGCTCCGCGCCCAACGTTTCGGTGATCTTATGGAGAACATTTCTCCTTCTCACCAAGCTTATTGGCACTTAGCCAGAGCTCTAAAATCCGAAACCGCAAACTCTCTCCCTCCGTTAACTCGTCCCAACAATAGCGTTCCCGCGTTCAATGACGACGAAAAAGCGGATTGCCTAGCATCCAGCCTCCAAGCCCAATGTGCCTTAAGCACACAGCCTTTCGATCCCGATCATGTGCGCGAGGTAGACGGCGAAGTGGAGCGCAGAACTTCTCTGCCTCCACAAGACCCCCTGCCCCCTGTCACTGTCGACGAAGTCATACAGGTCATCAAAGACCTACGCCCCCGTAAGTCCCCCGGCGCAGACGGTATCTCTAACGATATCCTAAAGCGCCTCACTCTTCCCCTTATCTGCCTCCTAGTAGCGATCTTTAACGCTGCTATGGAACATTGCATCTTTCCATCTCAATGGAAAGATGCAATCGTTATAGGCATCCATAAGCCCGGCAAAGCTCGTACCGAGCCGTCCTCCTATCGCCCTATAAGTTTACTAAAGGCCCTTGGTAAACTCTATGAACGCCTCCTTCTCGCCCGCCTACGGAACTCTATAGTCTCCAGAGGCATTTTAATAGACGAGCAGTTTGGCTTTCGTGCCAAACACTCATGCGTCCATCAAGTCCTCCGCATAACGGAACATATTCTTACTGGCTTCCAGCCAGCATTAGGTAAGACCCGTCACACGGGCGCTGTCTTCTTCGATGTAGCGAAAGCTTTCGACAAAGTCTGGCACAACGGTTTAATTTTTAAACTGTACAACTTTCAGTTGCCAGATCGTCTCGTGCTCATCATACGAGACTATTTGTCGAATCGTAGCTTTCGCTACAGAGTTGAAGGCACTCTCTCCTCCCCCCGCCCCATAGAAGCAGGAGTCCCGCAAGGGTCCGTGCTCGCCCCCGTCTTGTACCTTCTGTACACTAACGATATCCCGAAAACGATAGGTACCCAATTAGCCCTCTATGCGGACGATACCGCTCTCTATACTACCGATAGGCAAGTGAGTCGAATCACTGAGAGACTCCAATCCGCTATCACCGCCCTAGGCGAGTGGTTTCGGAAATGGAGAATCGAGGTGAATCCCGACAAAAGCTCTGCCGTCCTTTTCACCACAGGCAGCCCTCCGCGGCCAACTTCCCTCTCTCTCTTCGGTCGTGCCATTCCCTGGCAAAATAAGACCAAATATCTCGGTGTGACCATGGATAGACGTTTGAACTTCCACGCTCACACCAAAATAGTCAGAGACCGAGCCGCTTTTGTCCTCGGTCGTCTCTATCCCATGATAGGCAAGTATAGTAAGATGTCGCTTAGAAATAAGCTAAATCTTTACACAACTTGCATCCGCCCCATACTAGCTTATGCTAGCGTAGTCTTTGCTCTGTCCAAGCGCAATCTCCACAAACTCCAGACCCTCCAAAACCGCTTTCTCAGAGCGGCCTCTGGAGCCTCTTGGTACGTTCGCAATGCGGACCTACACAGAGACTTCGAACTTCCCACGATTCCCCAGTACTTTAAAGACTTGGCAGTCCGCTTTTTCGAGCGTACGCAAAATCACCCGAATAGATTAGTTGTGCAATCCACGACGTACATTCCCCCCGATCGTCCCCGTCGCGGTCGTAAAACTATACTCAGGCGGCCTCGGCACGTACTAACGTCCCCAGATGACGATCTCGCTGTCCGGATAGCGAGATTAGTCTCTACTACGTCGACCCCGAATAGGGCCTCCCTCCAAACACGACGCCGACGTCCCCGGGTTCGTCGGCGCCCACAAGGATACACTAGGTATCAAAGAGTGCCGGGGCGCTTCTCGCCCCCACTCAATCGCAACCGCACCCGCGTAACGGGGAACTCCCCTCCTGGCGGTGACTCACCTTCGGGTTCGAGACTCACGCCGGTCGAAGGGACGCCCCCGAGAGCGACAACCCAAGCCGAGGCTTCCCCCGCGGGGAGCCCTTGAGCGTTGGGCGCTATATGGGCTGAGGCTCCTTCAGAGTCTCGCCCCAAAAGTCCGGTGAAGCAGTAATGGCTGCAACAGCCAACTGCATAGTCAGCTCAGAAAAAAAAAAAAAAAAAAAAAAAAAAAAATGTTGCGAGCCATTTTCCTATTAATGTGTGTATAAATCAGCTAATTCGACCATCATTTTTACATCTGTGTGCGTAAATTGTGGGGTTTTTACTTTTATTCGGTACTATAATTTATTTTCACTTTCGATGACCCTCTGTGGCGTCACATTATTTTGAGATAGAACGCAAGCCTTTGACACGAAGGTAGAAATCTGTTGACCATGGCCATGTTATGCATGTTAAAACCTTAAAGTATGTTCTAAATATTATATACTGTAGTGCTAAAATACAGATGGGTGTACAAAATAAAATCCGTCCTTGTCTACCATTGCATCCGTGCACGCCGTGTTCGTTATTCATAGGTCCCGCCATGTGCCAACAGCCGTGTTTTGTTGACAAGATTTTTTTTTAACACAGAAAGCTATCGCATCACACAGCCATTGAAATCGTTTTGTTCGCCAAATGTCAAGAATCAAAATAGCTATTTACTACTTTTAAAGAACATCCACTGCTCTACCTCCTGAGCATGTGTAGTACAATGCGTGAAATGCGGACTGTAAGTACCGCCAAATTTAACATAGAGCGCATTCATTTTTAGTCAACAGATAGATGGAATGCGCGCGTAGAGAGCATAGAGCACATTCAATGCGTAAATATTAAAATTTCTTAATTTCTTTTGTGAAAGCGATATTGCTGATATTGTTAGAGCAGCCGCAGGAATCCGATCACAATGCAATTTTTTAAATGTGTACAATTTTCTCAATTAAAATTTATTATGAATCTTATACTCGTCAGTTTTGTAAGTTAGAGTGTCATTTAATTACCACCGGTACTACGGCGCCTATTCTAAAAAGCCCTCTTAAATTTTTAGTTTTTGCTTTTATATTTTTATTATAAGTTAGGAAACCCGCATATATAACACATATTCTGAGAAAATTTCAGGCTTTTGACTACCTACTTCGAGCTCTTTAAAGGTTAGGACCCTTCGAGTAGAGAAACAATCAGGGAGTTTAATTAATAAACTATAGAGTATTTTAATCTCAATTAACACAGGAAATATAAAGATTATAAATAAAATGTTATTTAAGAATAATCAAAAAATTAAAAGATTTTAGTATAACATTTAACTAGTTATCCAAAAGAAAATGAAACAAAAATCATAACAAGTACATTATATTTGTTTTTGACGTGACAACGTCTTATAAATTGGTTTGCCGGGTGACACTTCAAGAAACTGCGTTACGCTCCGCTCACGTTATGCGCTCACAATGAGAGCGAGTGAGAGGCACGCGGCATGGTTAGCCCGCCTAAGAGCGAGAGAGACAGACATAAAAAGTGAAAGGCACAAGTTGTCACGTTACAATGTTAATAATATTACGATTAATAGCAATGGTTTTTTCTTAAGACCTAATAAGTCCATCATTATAAATGAATAAGTTATATTACTGATTGACGTCTCAGAATATTACACAAACAATACAAATTACACTCGCCCTATAATTTAACACACCCAATTGCACGTGTGCGTACACCGTCTTGCTAATAAAGTACTCAGTATTAGGTAACTAAAATTGAAATTTTATATAAAGAGTCCAAAGCGTGACGTTAACATCACAGTGAGTTGTAAAGAAAAGATATTTTTTCAAATTATTTCTGTTTTTTTAAAAACGGTTATAATTTATTTTGTAGTTCATTAAATACGTGATAAGTACTACTTTTTCTATTGATATTTACATCTAACTGTTATATTTTTTTTTATTTAAACATTGCAGTAGTCCGGGGTAAAGGTTTATGTTCTATAGATAAAATGTGCTACAGGGGTCATCAATACATAAAGACTTTATCAACCTGAAATAGTGTAATGTGTGAAAGTGACGTTAGGTGAAAAATATTTAGTGTCGTTTCAGTATTCGCCTTACTAAATTTGGGATGGGAAATAAACACACCTACAGACTTGGCAACACACACAGAAAAACATTTGTTGTTTTTTTTGCGAATAATTATTTTGAAAACTTAGTTGGTATCTCAAATATAGCAAGCAGATTGAAATAACTTGTGAACAGTGATTTTTTTATCATCAACCTTTTTATCTTGGTACTTGGATCGGCTCGTTTCGTGTGCCCGAACACGGTATCTAGCCGTATAAGTCTTCTTTGGGAAAAGACTTATGGTTGTGATTGTACTCCACAGTTAATTTCTTATTATTTTAGTTAATGAATAACGTTATAAAGTCAAAGTCAAAGTCAAAGTCAAAATGGTTTATTCAAATAAGGATTTTACAATCACTTTTGAATCGTCAAAGTTATAAAATATTATTTTTTGAACCCTCCCACCTTCCCGCCGGTTCACAATGTTGTTGATTTCTACCGAGAAGAATCCGGCAAGAAACTCGATAGTTACTCTTTTAAAAACACTATCAATAATACAACAAATAAACTAAAATAAATTAATGTTTTAAATAAAAAATTTTTAGTCGTACAATTTTATGTAATTTCCATTTTAATTTGGTTTACCTATGCATCCTGTAATTGAGCACCATCAGTCCCAAGGATTGTTATCGTTTACATACACGGTAAAAAAACCATTGCTATTAATCGTAATATTATTAACATTGTAACGTGACAACTTGTGCCTTTCACTTTTTATGTCTGTCTCTCTCGCTCTTAGGCGGGCTAACCATGCCGCGTGCCTCTCACTCGCTCTCATTGTGAGCGCATAACGTGAGCGGAGCGTAACGCAGTTTCTTGAAGTGTCACCCGGCAAACCAATTTATAAGACGTTGTCACGTCAAAAGAATTAGTTGAGCCAAGAGAATATCGTTTCATATATGCACCAACGAATATTTACTTCATCTAAGATATTATTTCTCTTAAATTTTTAAAATAATATGAAGTTAACACAAGATCAAATTTCTTTGAACCAGTAAATAAAACTCTATCAGTTTGAAACAATATTCAATTCATTGAAGAAAAATATGCTTCTTTATTTGAAACACTTAGTTTTCTTGGGCGTAGAACTTCGTGTGTAGAAGAAATGTCTAGTTCACACAAGAGAATAGTGCTCTTAACTTGACTACATCAGCTCTTAAATTAATAACATTATATTTTAGTTTAAAACAAAAAATGTTTCGTTCCAAAATGACTTAGTTAACCGTCAAGATTAAATAAAGTTTTGTTAAAAAGCCCAACGCCTCTTTTCTGGAGGCTTGGGCCATATAGAGTCCAGTCTACCGCACTGACTTAGTGTGTCTTAGCGGACGTTCGTCGAGCTAGTAAGTGTGCCCTACTGCAACGTTCGACGTTGCTTAACTTCGCTTATCGTTTCTGATAGACGAATGCGACTGTTTGCTGGATGCTTGTGGTGCGGCGGCAAAGAGGAGATCTCCTGCCAGGCGAGGTGTTATGCCTGGGGACAGCCGTGGTCCACTTATCATTCTGTTCGGTTTTCTATATATACTCATCGACAGAAGAAACTTTGATAGCGCGATGTAGGACGCGTGACGTCAGCCTTGCTTGTAGCGGTATGATATGATCCGCTACAAGCTTTACAATTCTCAGAAAATAATTAACTGTAGGTTTCTCGCATAAACTGATACTAATTTGACGCACAAAACCCTACAATAAACAATTATTTAAAATTAAAAGCCAACACGAAATCCTATGAAGGACAGTGATGAGATTATATAATAGATTATATAAATAAACGAAAAGAAAATTCGTTCAAAGGGATACTAGTTGATTAATTTCAACGAAAATGTTTAATATTTTAAAGCAGGTATTTTATTTGTTTCGACTAAAACAATAGTTTTAGCATAAAATATCAGATTTTGAGTCAAGAATCTAACAAATTCTGTTAAAATTATTATTTTCTCTAATTCAAAACAATATTATCTTAACTGAACATTTCACTGGCTTTGATTTAAGATACAATTATTTTCATCGAAAAATATAGTTTTTAATAAGTGACGTCGCAGATTTAAGAAAACCATGATTTTGGCGCAAAATAAATTATATTAAAGCAAAATAATTTTTTTTTTCAAACGAAGAAAAATAAAATGTTGGATATAAAAATGTATTTATTTTATACAAGAACATTAACTGTCTTAGGGTAATTAATTTAAGTTTGGTTGATCTAAAACGAACATTTATTTGGTTAAAAAAAAATTTGTTCATACGAAAAGAAGTTTATCAATTTCGATTGATAAAATGATTTTTTTTCTGGGAAATAATATTGCCTTCTGTGAACAAAATATGTCCAAAATAGTTGGATTTCTTGACTGAATGCAAATTACTTTGGTGGAATAGAACTTGGAAACTCTTTTTTTTCCGTGTAGTCTGAAATATTGTAGTATGCCTTTTTACAAAGTACCTGCTTAGATAAAAGATTTAAATTTACTTATTGATAGATTTTGAATTTTATTGGGAACTTTGTTGTAAAAGTGTATACATTGCCCCATAAAAGAGTTACTTATTTTGTGTAGACGTGTATCATGCACCAACAGCTTATTTTTACTTCTAGTATTTACTTTGTGAACGTCACTTTTCTTGCTGAAACTATTGATATTTTTATGTACATATAAAAGATTTTCATATATGTACTGCGACACTAAAGTTAAAATTTTTACTTCCCTAAACTTACCCTCAGAGATATCCTAGATCCTAATTTATAAATAGCACGAATTGCCCTTTTTTGTAACAAAAATATTGTATTTACATCAGCAGCGCTACCCCACAATAGGATACCATATGTCATTAAACTATGGAAATAGCTAAAATATACTATTTTTGCAGTGTCGACATCGGTCAATTGTCTTATTTTCTTCATCGCATACACAGCAGAGCTAAGTTTTTTGGCTAGGTTATGAATATGAGGACCCCATTGAAGTTTGGAGTCCAGCGTTATGCCAAGAAAGACTGTTGAATTAACAAGTTCTAATTGCTCGCCATTAACATTAATACATGTCTGTCTCTGACTTACATTTGGTAATGTAAATTGAACACATTTGGTTTTTTTTTCATTAAGTAACAAATTATTAGGGTTAAACCAATTTACAATTTTAGAAAGGGCATTATTTAATTCATTATAATATGTCTGTCGTCTCTTTACTTTAAAAAGCAAAGAGGTGTCATCAGCAAATAAGACAATGTCATGGTTTTTTACATTATATGGGAGATCATTGATGTAAATAAGGAATAGAAAAGGACCTAAAATTGAGCCCTGAGGGACTCCCATAGTGACTGCTGATCCCGGAGATCTTTCACCGTTGACATCTATTTTCTGTACTCTCCTACTCATATAGTCATATGAAAGCAAAGGAAGCTGTTACTAAAGTAAAGCTATAGTAGATAAACATATTTTACCATGTTATTAATTATGCTAAGTACTAAAAAGTACAATCGCAAACAAAAATGGATATTTTAGTAAAAAGATATAAGTGGTGGCTGATATTTGGAACAGTTCCGGCACCAAAATTCAGCCACCCCGGCTGATATATGGCACCAAACGTCAGCCCTCTTTTAAATTTATAATCCAGGGGAAAATTTTCTTAATTTTTCTTATTAACTGTGTGAATTATTTATTCTTGTTCCCTTAAATTATAAAGACATATAAGCATCAAAGTAAGTGACATTTCGCTCACTAACAGTGCAGTAAAATCACGCGTATTTGTTGAAATTTGCATGTATTGGCACAAAAATCTGTGAAGTGGAGATTGAAAGAACCCTAACGAAGGGATAGGCACGATAAATTGTAAGATTACGTCGTAAATTTAAAAAATAGAATATATAATAATAATAAAGTTAAAGTTGGCTCAGGGGTAGGATGCAGAAGGCAGTGATCCTGGACACGGCACGTATTGTCAGGAGGTTCCTTAGTCTGCAGCCCTGACCACCGGTAGTTTGGGCCTTGCCTCGCTACCGGCGGTACTCTAGTTTTTAAGTTTTTTATAATACATATATTGTAAAATATATTGTAAAAAACTTTAAAATTAAGAAAAGCTATGAATAATAATAAAAATAAAAAACCATAGTTGAAAATAGGGCACGTTACTTCTTATTTATCACAGAAAAAAGCACGCCCGTCTGATATTTGGGGGGAGGCTGGTCATATTAGCATTCACCCTATTTAGAGTTACGTAAGTTACCTATCAGTGTTTAAATAGATCGAATTGTTTCTGAACCTGACAGTGGCAGCACTTCCGAAACGATTCGCCTTCTGAAAAAAAACTGAAAACCTTTTTTTTTTCCTTACAAAAAAAATTGTTTTGTGATTTTTGAAGTGAAAACTTCTTTAGCGGTGCTGTGCACTTTTTTGTGATGGGTAAAAACTGTTGTCTGGGTCTGTGACAGGTCACGTGTCCTGATCGAAAATTCGTAAGATGTCACTCGCGTTAGGACACGTGACCTTTATTTACATAAGGTTAGTTTTTATTTTTAGTATATGGCGATTATGAGTAGTACAGGGAGGTTGGATATGGGATTTTAATTCTATGACAGATTGAGCTGTCAAATATACAACGTCAAAAAAGTAAATAAACAAAAGTTATTATTTTTGATAAATAAATATGGATAAGAAGTGATGGGAAGTAAATAGCGAGTATGTTTTCACTTCTGCCGGCACTCCCGGAGTGCAACCCGTTTTTTTTATGTAAAAATTATCGTTTATTGCAGATAGCACTACCAGCCGCACTACTGGTAGTGCTGTTTACAAATGCTAGCACTACCATGGCACCGTTCAAATGTTTTATGGTACAATTGAGGAAAAAAATGCAAAAAGAAACTGGCCAAGCGCGAGAAGGAGTTCCGTACGATCTAAGAAGATTGACGTGTGTTTGTATTTCGATGGATTGATGACGAAAAGATAGTTTTTCCCACCGACCTACCGACCGATACGTCGAGCTTTTTTAGTCGTTTGATTTTTTTATTTTCAATATTATTGCAAATGACAGCTGTCAAATTAGAAAAATGATCGATCTCATCCAGATCTTCATTTTAGATGACAGCTGTCAAACTAGAAAAGGCTTCATCTCTGTAACTATTCATCTTAGACAGAAATAATTGATCTCATCAAGATCTTTATTTTTGATGACAGCTGTCAAACTAGAAAGAGCTATATCTCCCTAACCATTGATCTTAGACTAGCAGTTTCCTTGCAGACAGGTGTCAAACTAGCAAGAGCTATATCTACCTCACTATTAATCTTAGACTAGCAGTTTCCTTGCAGTAATGATAGATCTCATCAAGATCTTTATTTTTGATGACAGCTGTCAAACTAGAAAGAGCTATATCTCCCTAACTGTTGATCTTAGAATAGCAGTTTCCTTGCAGAAATGATAGATATCATCAAGATCTTTATTTTTGATGACAGCTGTCAAACTAGAAAGAGCTATATCTCCCTAACTGTTGATCTTAGAATAGCAGTTTCCTTGCAGAAATGATAGATATCATCAAGATCTTTATTTTTGATGACAGCTGTCAAACTAGAAAGAGCTATATCTCCCTAACTATTGATCTTAGACAAGCAGTTTCCTTGCAGAAATTATAGATCTCATCAAGATCTTTATTTCAGATAACAGCTGTCTGTATCAAAAATAAAGATCTTGATGAGATCTATCATTTCTGCACTGAAACTGCTAGTCTAAGATCAATAGTTAGGGAGATATAGCTCTTTCTAGTGTAACAGCTGTCATCAAAAATAAAGATCCTGATGAGATCTATCATTTCTTCAAGGTAACTGCTAGTCTAAGATCAATAGTGAGGGAGATATAGCTCTTGCTAGTTTGACACCTGTCATCGAAAATAAAAATCTTGATGAGACCTATCATTTTTGCAAAGGAACTGCTAGTCTATCAACAATAGTTAGGGGGGAGTAGCCCTTTCAAGTTTGACAGCTGTAATCAGAAATAAATAATGATTAAAAATTTTGTTTAAAAAAATAATAAAAAAATCAAAAAATGAAAAAAAATCCTAGATATTAACAAATCAACCCTGGCACAATGAGTATAATAAGTATTTTAGTTCACGACTGTACTTTAAAATATTTGAATGTCTGGTAGTGCTATTTTTTGTAAATAGCACTACCAGTAGTGCGGCTGGTAGTGCTATCTGCAATAAACGAAAATTATGATGGTTATTATGTGTGCTTTTTGTGGGTACTGAATACTTATACTATACTCATATTGTTTTCTGTCATTCCGGCTAGCACCAAATCTATGCCATAAAAAAGTTGTTTCTTTGTTGTAATATAAAGAAAGGAATATTATCGTTTTAACACGGGGAATTTTGTAACGTTGGAACTCTTCAAAATATTTCTGGAAATAAAATTTTCTGTCGCTGTACCTTAATATAATACACCGTTAAATCATGTCAAACTATTGACGTCCTTACTAAGTTATAGTAAGGACGTCAATAGTTTGACATGATAATAGCATCTACCTGGTTGTGCCCAGACTGCAAAGTGAAGATGCCAAGGCAAAGCAACAGTTCTACGCCTGTTAGAGGTATGAGTGACAGCTTCACTATTAATAAAAGCCTTGAAAACACTCTCAACGAAACGGTGACGCCAACCTGTGAAAGTACGAATACTGACCTGGTCGCAGAATTTAGGCTGTTGCGAGATGAAATGAGAAACGACTTTTGCACATTTAAAAATGATTTACTAGACATGAAAAGTGAAGTTTTAAAATTTGTTACCGCCTTAAACTTATGTAACGAAAAAATTGACAACTTAGAAATGCGGTTGTGTAAAATTGAAAGTCGGGATAAAGAAATTTACCAACGCGATGAGACTGTGCGCTCGCTCGAAACTAGTATGGTTCAGCTCCAGATAGAACTGAATAACCGTGACCAAGAGCTCCTGTTCACATCTTAAAGTTGGCGGCCACCAAGCTTGGTGTTTTAGTAGAAGAGGCAGACGTTGTAAATGGGGAGCGTGTAGGCCCCACGGCTGCGGCTGTAGAGGGCGCTAGGCCCCGGCCCCGGCGGCTAGTTTGGCGCGGCTGGCTCGGCGCGCGCTTCGGGACGACTTGGTGCGTGCAGTCAGAGTACGCTGCGGCGTCACCACCTCGGAAATGGGGTTAACGTCTCCACCCTGTAAATTTTACCTTAACGAACGCCTTACCAGACTCAATAGAGTACTATTCACTACGGCTCGTGAACTTCGATCCCGTCACAAATGGCGTTTTATCTGGACTAAAGAAGGCCGGATATATGTCCGACAGGCTGAAGAAAAAGCAGCACATCGCATACGCTCAGAGGCGGACTTACAGCGAGTTTTTGGGAGCCAAGCGGTTAGGCCCAATACCAACGACGACAGTTAAGTTTTTTGTATTTAACGTATCTTTCTATTTGGCTATGCTTAATTTGTACTGTCCGCGCTATCAAAGCTTTTTATGTCATATTATTAATAATGCTTTCCTTGTGTCTAATTCATGCCTGTGTTATCGTTCCTTATATGTTGTTAAATGTTTTATGTGTTTATTTCTTAGTGACGGCACAAGGGCTCAATGTACCTACGTTGTGTAGTAAAGGGACGTGTGTGTTGCAATGAATGTCTATTATACACACAACAAAGTGTATTACATGATTTTATTTATATTTATTATGTTAATCATCTTAAAAATATTATATATATTATACATAACATATTAATATTTATTCTATTTACGCAAAACACACACGTTTACAATTATGGTGGGCTTAGAAAATATTTTATAAATTTAAATTATATAATCTCTAGGTATAATAATTTTAATCTTATTTACAAGCAGTTTTTATTTTTTATGAGTATAACTTTAATGGTCTTATATGAAAATAGAACGATATTTTTTTATGTGCAAAGCATCCTCGCTTTAATCATATGTAGACAAAACGAAGGAAAACAACCTTGTTGTATATTATATGTTATAATAAAACCCAAAATGCCGCAATCTCAGATCCATCAATATTTTTCTCATGCCTTCATGTAAAAAAACTAAATTGGGTTTTTTAAATGCCGGATCACTTGGGACCAATCAGGATGAATTTATTGCGGCTTTAGACCGTTTTTCTATCGATATATTATGCATTAACGAGACCTGGCTGCGGACCGGAGAAGAGCGCAGAGCACCATCTGTTCCCGGGTACCTATTACGGCATGTATCTGATACTGTACGAGGGGGCCGTGGAGGCGGAGTTGGATTCTATATAAGAAAAAGCCTAAAAGCACGCACCTTACACCACCCAGCATGTTCAACAGTGGAACAAATGTGGATAAGTTGCAATATTAACAATACAAAACTTATAATAAGTACTGCGTACCGTCCTCCCTGGCAGGACGTAGACACTTTTCTGGATGCAATAACAGAGTTATGTATTTCTCTGCATGTGATTATTTAATATTAACAGGGGACTTCAACATAAACTTAATCAACAAGAACGAGCTAAAGACAAAAAAACTTTTGTCATTTGTGAACATTCACAGCTTGTTAATTCCCCAACACATTTTACAGACCAGAGCGAGACTCTTTTAGATCTAATTTGTACTAACTTTCAGGCCCATAGTGTAGATGTGAATATAATTCCAGAGTTAAGTAATCACGCGTTAGTAACTAGTACATTCAACCTAAAAAAACCTAAGTTTAAACCTTCAACTATAGTATACCGCCCACTTAAAGACATTCAGTTGGATTTATTCACAATAGACTTAAATAATATTCCATGGGAAAATGTATGTCACCAAAATGATATTAATGAAATGGTGAATGTGTTTAATTTTTACGTGAAATACTTATTTTATTTGCATGCCCCGCTTAAATCGATAACAATAGAGATAGACCGTGTCCTTGGATAACCGATAACATAAAACTAATCTACCGTTACATCTTCGTGACCCCGAAGAAATAAATAAACACTTTTTAAACCTGCCGTGCCCCGAAGTAGTCAATATTTCGAATTTATCGTATTTTGAATCTAATAGGTTCGGAGATTCGATATTTTGCCTTAAACCAATTGATAAATTCACAGTGTTTAAAATCCTGCGGTCACTCAAGTCAAACGCACAGGGAGTAGATGAAATCACTTTAAACATGATCATGATGATAATTCCTCAAGCACTGAATGCGATCACTGCGATAATTAATAAGTCAATTTCATAATCGACCTTTCCCGATTTATGGAAAATGGCAGTTGTGCGACCCATTCCTAAAAAAACAAACCCCATCAATATGAAAGACTTACGTTCGATTAACATACTGAGTTGCTTATCTTAAGTAGTTGAAAAGGCGGTAAGCATACAGCTTATGAAATACGTAGAACAAAATAACATCTTACCTGACCGGCAATCGGGCTTTCTAGACGTCACTGACAATATACTTGCAGCACAGGATATAGGTAAGGGAACTATTCTCACCTTGCTTGATTTTTCTCGCGCTTTTCATTGCATAAGTGTACCACTTCTTCTCTCGAAGCTTACATACTACGGATTCGACTGCGAAACGACGAGATGGTTTCACAGCTATTTGGGTGACAGAGCACAATATGTAAAGTTAAAAAACAATGGCCATGTGATGTGCTCAACCGTACAACCAGTACATAGAGGAGTGCCACAAGGATCGATTCTGGGGCCTTTGTTATTTATATTATACACTGCTGATATGGTCAAAAGTATCGATAATTCCGATTATCACGTTAATGCCGACGACGTACAAATTTATAAATCGGTCGACACGGGAAATATTAATTAAGCTATAACTTCTATTAATGATGATCTGGAGAGCATAGGTAAATGGGCAACAAATAATTCTTTACTACTGAACGCTGACAAGTGCAAGTTCATGATCATGGGAAGTAAAAAACAGGTTTCTAATATAGTAAATCATGGCCCGAGAATTATAGTAATGGGTGAATGCATTGATAATGTTTTAGAGGCACGCAATTTAGGCCTTTTATTTGATTCTAAACTAAGGTTTGAGGGACATATCTCAAATCTTACGCGTAGCTGTTTCTATAGTCTTAAAATTTTGTATAAAATACGCCAATTTCTTACGAATAGCATTACAGTCATGCTCACAGAAACATTGGTTCTATCTAAACTTAATTACGGTGACATAGTGTATGGGCCCCGTTTGCTATCTAGAACTGAAAAAATAATACAAAGGATGCTTGTACACGCTACTGCTTTGCCATCCCTCGTAGAACACATGTTACACCATTTATAAATAACAACAAAATATTGAAAATGTCAGGTAGACGTTTAATACACATGGCCACACTACTGTTTGACGTCGTAAAAAAGGGGTAAACCCTTTTATTTACATAGTAAATTAAAATGGATGCGTGACCAACATAAAAGCAAACGCTCTTGCACACCACCCTGTGTATACCCACATATCGTACTGCTGCCTTTCGTGGCAGTTTCCGTTTTGCTGCGACAAAGTGTTGGAATGACTTACCCCCGCCACTGAGAAATTTACAAAATAAGAGCTACTATAGGTCGCAATTAAAGACATACTTTTTTGACCTACAAATAAAAGAGTAGATCATCGTAGCAACTATATAGTTAAAGTAATATTCTTGTTATTTAAAATAGATTGGTATTTGTACATATACATATTCTAGTTATCACATTTCTACTTATTATATATATTATTATATAGGTATATTAAATTAATTAATTATGTACTATAATATTTTTTTTTTGTATATTATTAGTAGGTATTTAATTATTTATTTATTATTAATTTATCAATCAACCCTACAACTAACCGCTACTTACATTGTATACATATATTCTGACTTTTATAGATGTTTATAACAATAATTTGTAGATACATAATTTCGTGATACAGCTGCTTTTTTATATCAGTATGGCGCCGATTGAAAATCAGCGTTGTCATTTATTTGGCAGCATTGCTGAATCGGAGTCCAATTAGGTGAAACATTGCAACACCCATAAAACCTAATACTCTGGTAGTCATTGGTAGTATCTTAACGATTGTATTTTATTTATTGTAACAATTATTATTGTATTTGTAGTGTTTTATTGTAACAAATAAATTAGTTCTTTGTGTTAAGCTGTTGTAATTGTATTTTTGTTTCATTGTTGGTGTTATGGTATTTTTGTTTAATTGTTGGTGTTGTTGCATGCCTAATAAATCATTTACTATTTGAAAACAAAGAACACATATAAACACAAAATAATCATTCATCAGTTGGTATGGTATATCTCTAAACTACGCAGTAATATTATATTTCCTTTGTCTAAACGTTCTTCGGAAATAAATTTGTACAATAATAATTGCGTACAAACATACAACAAACGGATGTTTGTGGCGATTTTTTTAGGTAGGTACTCACCGATTCTCATCTTTGTCGCAACAATGTAAAATTTAATAAGCGATAATGACACGCGACACGCAACTTAGACAGTACCCTGGCACACTGGTGGTACTTGGTCGTAGCGGTCGCCTGCGAAATAGAGGTGGGGAGTCCCGGCCCTGGACCGCACCTCACCTCATCTTTACCCTGTCTAGACAGCTCAGTTACCTTACTATTAGTGGTTATAACGCTATTCTATTACCTTGACCTCATAGACAAGGGAAACGACCTTACCCCACTAATAAAGAAGATATTTTCTTTTTAGCTTACCTATCTACACCATGTTCATTCGGCCAGGTAATAACATTTCTACGATCGCTAAATACCGCTAAAATGATAGTTTAGGTTAGGAAATAAAACATGCTTAGGTATAAACTCATATAAAATAAAAAAGTTCAGATGGAACCTTTGTGACAACGAAGTGGAGACGATTCTTTGCTGTGTTACATATACAAAATTTCACGCATAAGTACACAACGAAACTACACCTTGCCTTGCCTTGCCATTGCTAGTCAAGCCTTCGCGGGGCAAGTTGAGCAAAGCGTTGCCAAAAATATTAAACTTTTTAACGTATAACGTATGTACACGGCGAGGTGTAGTTTTAACCGGCCTCATTTCGTTGTCGTAGAGGTTCCATCTGTACCTTTTTATTTGATCTGAGGGTATAAAGGAAATGTTAACTAACTGTACCGTCATTCAAAACCTATAAATGAGAATAGCAACACTATTTTTCTAAGCTGTGGCGGAAGTGACGTCACCTTTTCCCGCGAATTGCACGTTCCCCTCTCGTCTGTATGCTATTTAACATATTCGCCACCAGGTGGTGAGAGTTTACGTTCTTAGCAGAGAAATGTTCTGTGCCTCATTGACAATAAATTTTTCAAACTGTGCGGACAAGTGAATATTAAAATTTCTAGAGAATTTCACGTCACCTATAGTTTAAAATGAGTGAATCTGTGACTAGTAGTTCGTCTACGTCATCGGAGTCCGAATCGGGCTCGAATTTGCAAGAAGCTACCCAGGTACAGGAGACACCTGCTGTCGCCGCTACCAACAGAAAAAGAAAATTACGTACTTCGCATAGAACAGACAACAAACGTCGCAGGGTGTCTTCGAAAAATGAATTACGCAAGCTTACTAAAGACGTCAGTAACCTGCAAAATATAATTTATCACAATTCTATGTACGCGGTATCAACTCACAAATACCCTCATTATCCGTATATGTATGAAAATAATAGGGAGGATGATATTAGCGGAGAACTAGTTTCCAAAGGCGATAGAGACCCTAGCTCACCGCCTGCAAGCGTTAGTAACATTTATCTGCCTATAAACACTAGTGTTAAAGAACCTTCAATTCCCAAATCAGCGAAAGAACATATCGAATTATTGCAATCGATCAACACCTTGACAATTCGAACTGGTGTTATGTAAGATACTCCGAGGTTCAAAAAATGTATTGTTCAGCCCCTGGGTTCGTCGACCTCGAATGTAACAATGAAATAGAATACCTTGATAAACAATCTTATTTAACTATTTCCGAACGAAGTTACGCGGCGACAACGCTAGCTTTAATAAAGCAAAGGGAAGCCGCGCAGGCTGGATTTGAAACTATTCTAGCCTGGGCGTCTAGCACAGACGATCTGTCCGTGGCGACCATTAGAAGAAAAATTAATGAAATTTTAATTGAGGGTAATTTTAACAAAATATCTAGGGCCGACATAATGGAACAGAGACGTGAGGGTATATTGCGATACGTAAAAGATAAATTTGTGAGAGCAAATTTACGTAAAGTTTCACCGACATTTGATTGTATGTTTAATAAAGATCTATTTTCCACGGCATTAGACAAAGCCGGTGGAGTAAGTAAAAAATTTTGGGAATTGTGTAATACGGCTCAAAAAAGCTGGACTGCCGCGGAAGCAGGACTCCCACAGACTAAACCATCTGCGCATAACTTTCAAGATACCTTTAAAGGCCCATACAACAGGTTTTCTCATAATCAACCCAATAATCCATGTCCTGTATACTATCCGGCACAAGGCCCAACTACCAAGCCTATATTTTATCCTGAACTTATCGTCCTGAAATGAATAGGGCATCTCGTAACAGCCAAGGAATAGTCATACCACTAAAACCTTTCGTCCCCAACGAAAATTCTGACCCTTGCAAACCTATAGGTGGTCGGCTAGCTTACTTAGTACAAAATTGGGAGGAGCTTTGCACACCAAAGACGATCCTGAAAATAATAAAACGCTACACAATCGCATTCGGACAAAAACCCCGACTAGTTATACCGTCCTTGATAAATCACAAATTTCGTACCCGCGTCTCATTCCAAATGAAAACAGCCTTAAAAGATTTGAAGGATGCCGGAGTCATCAAAAATGCTAAGCTCTTTCCAAGTTTCATTTCCCCCATTTTAATGACACCGAAAGGCGACGGCACCATTCGCCCAATTTTCGATTTGCGAAACCTGAACAAATTCCTACTCTCCACGAAATTTCGCTTGATAAACAAGCAAAAGATCCCAGATTTCTTACAGCCTCACGACTTGCTAGTGAAGATAGACCTCTCCAACGCATATTTTCACGTCAGGGTGGCCCCGCATCACAGGAGATTTCTAAGACTGATTTTCAACGGAAACATACTGCAGATGACATGTTTACCGTTTGGCCTGGCATCAGCACCACAAGTTTTTGCAATGATAGACAACTGGGTGGCACAGACTCTACGGGTCAGAATTGTAACGACTACTTAATAGCCAACCAGGACAAAACGGAGCTGTCCCGTCAAGTAATCGCAACAGTGAATCTTCTGGAGAGTTTAGGCTGGCAACTCAACTACAAAATGTCCATTTTGACTTCGCAGAAGAGCCTAGAATTTCTAGGAATATGTTGTGATCCACGGTTAGGTCTAAAATAGCTGCCTCTAATAAAGTGTCAAGCCCTAGAGAGAAAAATTTACCTATACTCACACGAGAAACGGCGAATTTAAGGGAAATACAAAGCCTGATTGGCCTGATAAATTTTGCCAGTTTTCCTGTAACAAGAGGTCGACTGAATCACCGATACCACCTACAATTTTGCAAAGCGTTGTTAAATTTAAATTCTTGCTGCCGCTGCCCAGTTCCGAAGTTAGTGCAACAAGACATGAAATGGTGGCTAAAGAAACGCAGTACTCATTCCCAACTACACACACCACTAGCTACCCACTTCATGACAACAGATGCATTTGGAAAAGCTTGGGGAGCCCGGCTGGACAATATAGAGATGTCGGGGACATGGACACCTCAGGAAGCAATGCTCCACTCAAATGTAAAGGAGATGCGTGCTTTTCTTTGCGCTCTAAAAGAGCAAGCTCATTACCTATCGAGGTCGTCAGTTCTATTGCAAAGCGACAACATGACGGTTGTATCTTATTTGAAAAAAAAGGGTGGAATGAAGTCTGTAAATCTAATGAACATAACGAGAGAAGTGTTTGTCCTCCTGGACCAATATCAAATTCACCTAATTGTTCATTACCTGCCGGGGAAATTGAATTGCGAAGCGGATTATCTGTCACATTGGAAAACCTCCCCCGAATGGCACCTACTCCCCGAAGTAATCAACATAATATTCAAGAAATGGGAAATGCCTGTAATAGACCTCAAGGCGTCGAGAACGGCACATGTTGTACCCTTACACGTCAGTCTGGACAGACCAAAAAGCTCATTTTCACGACGCATTCAGTCGCGAATGGAAGTACCCTCTTGCGTGGATATTTCCACCACCCTTCCTAATACCCAAAGTTCTATCTCATCTGAACATGACAGAAGAAGTGTATCTGATAGTAGCATCAATAGCATGCCAAAACCCGAAAGAGGGTCATAAACCTCCAATTTGGGACGTATGTCTTAACCACATGATGATGTAAGGGCTTGTCATGTGTGTTATTGTAACAACAAAAAAAATAGGAAGAAAAAACTGAAAAAAGATATAATTTTTTTTTTTTTTATATACCACTAGGGTGGCAAACAAGCTTACGGCCCGCCTGATGGTAAGCGGTCACCGTAGCCTATGGACGCTTGCAACACCAGGGGTATCACTTGCGCGTTGCCGACCCTTCAGAAATCTAATAACTTCTTTCTTGAAGAACTCCATACTGTAGTCCTTGCAGAAAACCTTGGCAGGGAGCTCATTCCACAACTTAAGCGTTCGCGGGAGGAAGTTTCTCTGAAACCGCACTGTACGCGACCATTTAGGTTCTAAAGTGTGAGAATGAATTCCCTGCCGATGGCGAGCGGTGCGATGGTAGAAAGTAGCCGTGGGCATCATTTCGAACAATTCCTCAGAACACAACCCATTGTACAAGCGGTAGAACACACACAGTGAGGCAAAGTCTCTCCTCAGACTTAAGGGCTCGATACCGCAAGTGAGTTTGGAATCGTCGACAATTCTCACAGCCCGTCGTTGAACCGAGTCAAAAGGGCCAAGCTGGTATCCGGGTGCACCTGCCCAGAGATGGCAGCAGTACTCCATATGGGGCCGAACTTGCGACTTGTAGAGTAACAACCTTTGCCCCGACGTCAAGTACTGCTTCGCTCTGTTGAGTACACCAAGTTTTTTGGACGCCAGCTTCACCTTATCTTGTAAATGATCTCGGAACTGAACGTCGCTGGAGATGTCGACACCAAGGATCCCAATGCTCTTGGAGATGGAGAGGGGAGTGTTCTGGAATTGTGGGACCACAGTGAATGGAGTTTTCTTAGCGGTGAACGCGCACACTTCTGTCTTTGTAGGGTTGAATCGGACCAAGTTTACCCGTCCCCAGTCAGAGACCTGTGACAGTGTGGTCTCGATTTGAGACACAAGTTCTCCGCGGTTTTCCTCCACAACGGAACGAGGGATGTTTGCACGACCCGTGTAAAAAGCGTCTCCAGTACTGTCATCTGCATAGCAATGTATGTTGTTGATGTCCAACATGTCATTGATATGCAGTAGAAACAGCGTAGGAGACAGCACAGACCCTTGCGGGACACCAGCATTAATGTCCATCCTATCAGAGCAACTACCGTCAACTACGGTTCGTATGCGTCTGCCGGACAAAAAGCTAGCCACCCATTTGCACAAACCCTCGGGCACTCCGTAAGATGGCAACTTCGATAGAAGACCGCGGTGCCAGACCCGATCGAACGCCTTCGCTATGTCTAGGCTACATGCCAATGCCTCCCCCTGACTCTCAATGGCTAGTGCCCATCGGTGTGTGAGATACACTAGAAGGTCACCAGTCGAGCGACCGTGGCGAAAGCCATATTGACGGTCACTGACCAGATCGTGTACTTCTAGGTATCTTAGAAGCTGTGTGTTGATCACACGCTCCATCACCTTAGAGAGGAGAGAGGTAATAGCGATAGGCCTGTAATTCGATGGATCTGATCTATCGCCCTTTTCGGGCACCGGGTGCACATTCGCAGTCTTCCATGAAGACGGAAATTGCCAAGTATGGTAGGAAAGCGCGGAGAGGCGCGTGAGTACAGGACATAACTCAGGAGCACACTGCTTAAGCACCACTGCTGGTATACCGTCTGGCCCACTCGACTTATGAACGTCTTGAGAAAGCAACGCCCGCCTGACCTCCCGCTGCGTTATGGAGATTTCTGGCATGGTCTTACCGCACCACGGTATAGTAGGTGGTACAGCGCCTTCATCGTTCATATTCGAGTTCGAGGCAAAGAGACTGCCCAGTAGATCGGCTTTCTCTTTAGCACTATGGGCCAAGTCACCATCGGTCTTTCGCAGTGGTGGTAACGACGACTGGCAGAAGTTCCCTTCGGCAGCTTTGGCAAGCGACCAGAAAGCCCGACTCCCAGAAGGATAGCTCGCAAGTCGCCCACCTATTTTGCCGATGAATTGGAATTTTGCTCTGGCAGTTGCTTTCTTACTGAACCTCGAGGCAGCATTTAATTTGCGTTTTAACTGAGAAATATTCGGATCCTTATTAAAACGAGCCGTGGTCCAAGCCTCATATGCATTTTGCTTAAGAATTTTAGCTTTTCTGCAAGACCTATTAAACCACGGTCGTTTTTTGACGCCGGCAGCTACTCGCGGGTTAGGAATATAGCATTCCATACCAGCAAGGATTGTCTCAGTGACTGCGGCTGCGCAGACGTCAGGATCTTCTGAGTTAAAGCAGATCTGCCTCCACGGGTACGATGCGTAAAATTCTCGCAATCCATCCCAGTCTGCCGACTTATAGTGCCACACACGACGCCAATTAGTTGGCCCAGAAGGATCAGGTTGTGTGCATGACACTTGAGTCCGAACGAGACAGTGGTCCGAGGAGCCAAGAGGCGCATCCACTGAGACGGAGTACCCGTCTTACTCTACTTTCAACCTCTAGGCAAAATTTGAGGAAGTACGGGTCAAGGTGCTCGAGAGAAGTAACCAGGAGGTACACAATTTAGGTTAATTTTTATATGGAACCATTAATTCTGAGAAAAGACTTTGCCTACCTCTGTGTGTAGTGCGGTAGCGGTTGTTTTATGGGATATGTTCTAAGACATTGTTCGAAATGATGCCCACGGCAATTTTCTACCACCGCACAGCTCGCCATTAGCACAGGGCTGTAGCTTGAGTTGAATATAAGGTAGGGCAGCGGTGGTTTCATGTAGGGCGCAAGTAATTTTTCTATCTTTAATTATTTTACCTGCTTGTGAGCGTGAGTAATTTAGGTATCTTAGGTATGACCTACTCATTGGGTGGGAGCGCGGGAAAACAAGAGAAGAGTACAGCGTGGTTTCAGAGAAACTTCCTTCCGTGAACGCTATGGTTGTGGAATGAGCTCCCTGCCAAGGTTTTCTCCAAGGACTGCAGTAAGGTAATGTCCCATTAATTATATTGTTTTCGTAAGAATTAATTTTTTTATAAATTTTCTTACAGATTCCTTATTTGAACCTTATTTCGTAATAATAAATATTGCTCTGTTTCTAAGTTCCTTAATTCGTGTCCGCTATTTTGATATGTAGTTTTAAAGTTAAATAAGTGTTATGTCACTGTTACTTATTGACAAATTTATATAGAAATATTTGTAGTATAATTAGTTGCAATTGAAAATCTGTGACGGATCTCGCAGAACGTACTGTTAATGGTTTTTTTTCCGAAAAACTTGAGGACCTACTTCAGATTTTCCCTTTTCTTGCAGTAACGCGTGCTGTGGTCATTAAATTTTGATAAATAAATTTAAAAAAAAAAACTTTCGTTTGGGTTCCTTTTAGTAAAACATTTGATCCAGTGTCAGCATGGTATTCCTACCTTAAAAGGATTGGGCCTATCAAGTTAACAAAAATAGTAGGGACCTTACGTGTTACTTGTTTTGGAATTATCCTGCACTTAAGTTAATAGATTATATTTAGTAAATGTCAATAACCTATTCAGTACTCGATGTGCTACAACAATATCCATAAAGAAAACAATAAGTTGAATACTTTCAGTAAGCTTAAGAAGTCTAGTGCTTGACCTAAGGTTTTAAGGAACACGAAGTTCTCGTACAGCTCTTTATTGCTGAATGAGAGTTTCAGGCGGCATGTTTCAGGCACTTTAGACTTAAAATATCGGTAGTTAGTTTTTTAGACAGGTTATATATTGGGGATTTTTTGGAAATGTATAATTTTGAAAAAAAAAATTAAGTTGCTTATTTTAACGCCAAAAACAAAAACTTACGAAATAAAATACTATTTAGGGCCCTATACCTTATGGGGTTCTTCAAGAAAGAAGATAGAGATACATATAAAAGGGAGGGCTGTTGCTATAGGCCTCGGCTTTGATGACGGTGTTAGCGCGTAAAATCTATATAAAAGTGTCTAAATGCTGAGAAAATAAATGTTTCAAGTTTCTCTGTACTTTTTCTTAAAAACTATATTTTAGAATTGACAACACTTTATTTTCATGACAATCATAGATAATATAGCACCAGTGCTGATTGGCTTAAGCATGCGAAAAACCCATGCAAGCTAGAAAAAAAAAACTACTGATATTTTTTTTTTCTGTGCAGTCAGCTGCTGTCAAAATTTTGTCAACACTTTGGTTGGGATTTATTAATTCATTAGAACACAGTTACACATAAAATATTTAGTTTGTCTGTTAGAATAGATGGGTGCTTAGTGAACTATTAGTAACTGAAACTCAATTTGCGATAGCTGAAAGGTGTAGTATAGTTTAATATGTCCTTGTAACTCATTCGTTTTTGCTATTGATTTTACAAGAGCTAGCTTAATTTTTATTATTTAAAAATCGTAGAATACTTCATTTCGAAATTAAATGGGCAGAGAGACAAACTCACCTTACCATAGCGTAGCTTATAGTTTTAGAACCCAACTACTTTTGCTAAACCTAGGACTTCCTAGGAAATCATTCAATTCTCAGTTTCAACTCTTAAGGTTGTGTTCCAGAACGTGAGGAGAAAGCATAAAAAGTGGTTTTAGTCAAGCTCTGCGTAATTATTATTATTACACCCCACTATAAATGATAGTTTTACCTTTGTTAAAGCAAATGTAAAGGGTAAAATTGCACTTTGACTTTGATGAATTATTTTTGCTTGAAATAAGTTTCAAATGATAGTAGAGCATTCCAGTGAGTAAAATTGTGACTAAAAATCTGATGGCTAATCATAGTTTCCTGTAAAAACAATAAAATTAAAATTAAAAATTATACAAAAAGTACAGAGCAGCATAGGTGCAAATCAACCCAGGCTGTTGTTATGTAGCAAAAAGCTATTAGGTTGTGTGACAAATGCCTGTATCAAATCAAGTCTGTTAATCTCCACACATCGTAATTCTCACAGGTAATCGAAATCCTACCTTAGAATAATTATATGTTATGTGTTATATATTGTTAAAAAGATAATAAAATTTTGCATCTGACCAAATATTTTGTAAGGATCTTACTAAAATAAATAAATGTATTTTCCGGTGTTATTTTTTTTTTCTGATATACATTATTTACAAGAAGCACTAAATTTATAATCCTCAGTAATACACTAATCTGAAACTAGATTAATTTATTTTTCATAACATATAATAATATTTACTTATTTTCACAGCTGACATAATTGCATGCTGGCAAACTGTCATAGTGAGTGCGCAAAATACAATTACAAATTAGGTTTTTGACAAAATATTAGGTAATTTGGTTGAATAAAGATACAAAATTTAGGCAAACAAAAATGAATTCCTCAGTAAATTTGCAACAAACTTATCTATTTATTGTAATATTTTTTAACAAATGAATGCTATAAAACCAACAAAATACAGCCACCACCATTGCTAATTATTACATCAAAGTAAAGTTTTAATGTTTTTTACTATGAAGTTTTATAGTGCGCCTCAAACATGCATTGTAAACAGAATCTCTATTTATCTGTCAGTAATTTCATGTATAAAATACATTCTCGTATTAAATGATGTTATTTTTTTTCCACACACAATAAACTGCAAGAGCTGTAGTTGGCTGACCACAAATTTTTAGCTTTACCAATGACATGTGAACCCGTAGGAAAAATTCCAAAGAAAACCAAGTCTTCTGAGGCTCTAGGATGTTTACCGAAAAAAGTCGGGTAAAACTTGGTACTTTACAATACAAGTATTGGAACAAAACAAAATATATTTTTTATATGTGCCACCAAGAAATTTATATAAGGATTAATTAATAAACCAAATTCAGACAAAATGCAATTTTACCAAATGAACTGTAAAAAATTGATCCAAAACGGTTAACAACACAACTTTATCTGGTGATTAGTATGCTACAGAAAGTAAACGTAAATTGGACATTTATTTTGTATTTGTCAGCTCATTATTAATCTATTGAGAATAAAATGACTTGGAACAAAGCCTTATTGACTAATAATGAACTCTTAACTACCTTTTAATAATTTTGTAGGCAAAAATGCCAGGTACAAATCTAATAGTACCAGTGGTCCTATGGGGAAAACATGCACCAACACACTGTGTTTCATCAGTGTACCTCTCCAGAGATCAGAAGACACTAGTCACTGGATGCTACGATGGGCAGATTTGTATTTGGCAAGTGGAACCAGAAACATTAAAAATGACCCCACGTTGCCTTCTAGTGGGTCACACTGCTCCAGTTACATGCTTGTCCAGGGCTTCTATAGTCCAGGTTTGTATGCTCTTGTGATTTCTTACAATTTTTAATTTTCACATTAATTCAGAGAGCCTAGATATACATTGACAGTTTTTTTTTCTGTACTTTAATATCTTGCAATTCATAGCAATCTGTCATCCTGACAGTGAACCACTCTTTTGATTGTCTTTCCTTTCTTTTTTTTATTGAGAAAACTATTTTTTTTTAAAAACAATTAATAACTAATTTGTTAAATCTATTCAATGGATTTAGTATAATGTGTCTAGTCTGGAATGTATCACCAAGCATAGTGCTAGTTCTATAATGTGTTCTGAGAGTTTCTGCTGTCTTGCTCGGTATATTTGTTACTTCTGTTTCATGGTATGTTGTTGTATGTGTCCAAGGATGTAAGAACATTCTTGGTTTGTCTGCAGTCCGATTGCTCTGCCCACTGTTAGCTGTGCAGTTGTAAGGTTCTGTCATGTAACCACATTTTAAGATGTGTAAAAGGTATCGGTATTATTGGTTCGGGTCCCAAAATTTTAGTGCCCAATCCTCTCTTTGCCAACTGATCTGCCGCATCATTGCCCGTTCCCGGTTCTTCAATGCAATTTTTTGCAGTTCACAGTGACACTCCAGGATTAGTCCACTGTTGATGCGGTTGTTGTTTAGAGGTTGTAGCACAGTAGCACTGGCGGAGATGATGCGTATCGATGCATCTCTTATGTCTCTAGACAGGACCGCTGTTGCAGCTCGGGTAATCCCTACACATTCTGCCTGGAAGATGGTGTTGAGTGCACCCAAGGTTGTTGATATGTTGATGTTCAGGTCATGGGAGAACACTCCCGCGCCCGCTCCAGACTCTGTTTTAGCGCCATCAGTGTAGATCCTAACTTCATTCATGCCAGAGCTATCCTTTTCTTTTTCATGAAGGTGGATACGGTATCTTTTGTTGAAGACAAAGGTTTTTGGGATGATGCCTGAAATGGTTGCATCTCTTACTGGGTCATCTATCCACGTCGAGGCGCGGATTCCAGTCCACGGTTGCTACTGGATAACCTTACATTTTTTACCATGTATTTATTAAATGAGTAGTGTAGCCTGTCAATTGCCACTTCAGCTTGCTAAATATCCAAGCTATGTCGGTCACTTTGGTTCTTTATCTATTGATTTTCATTCACGTCATTTTCAAATTTTAATATATTTTAAAGTAGTAGTAGAAGTAGTTCTTTTATAAAAAAATTTAAGTGTAAGTTCAATGCTGCATACTTTTCTGCAAAATTATTTTTGTACATTGACTAAAATCTTGTTTTGAAGAAAAATACTAATTATATTTCTGGAATCTTTTCAAATAGTTGTATAGGTTTCATTTTGTTATTTCATTTTTCAAATGTTTACTTTTATTTTGGCGCAAAAAAATATTGTTGCAAGTTTTGTGGCTTGTAAGCCAGTGAAAAGTGTTAAGATATTTATTTTTTTGTATATTCAATATAGTCTAGTTCTAATACAAATAAATAATGCATAAAAAACATACCAACTATTTAAGAACCTTCAATCACTATAGCTAGTAACTAAGATCTATGAGACCACTAATCGGTACTTATGTGAGTAGAATGGCACGTCGGTACTTAAAAGCTAAGCTATGATTGTTCGCTTATCTACAGGTACACAGTTCTTAGCATTGTGTCAAGCTGTTTTTGCTTCAACCTATATATATTTGCACTAATTCAGTTGTCTGTCAATATGCATTTCCAAATACTTGGTGTCCACCATTTGTATCTTTTCATTGTTTGTTTTCAGTGATACTAAAAGATAATTTACCTTTCTTAGGCTAAAGGGAACATGTACTGATTTATTTTGTTTTATTTTAAAGTTTTAGTCAGATTGACATATTGTAAATTATAAAAAAATATTGAAAACTCTATGCTTGTACTGAGAAGAGTTGAGGTCACTTCTAGGGTTATTTTTGTGTTAGACTATAAACTTCATACTTTACAGGACAACAATTTCATTGTCAGTTCATCAGAAGCTGGTGAGATGTGTACGTGGGACCTTGTGGACGGAAAATGTAGGGAGAGTGTCAAGCTGTCTCAAATACATACAAATATTCAGGTGAGAGTTTATTCACGATTTTTCTAAAACATTTTAAATACGATTATCTGATACGATTTTAAAATCATGCACATTTTACCCCTTAATTTCAATAAATGATAATCATGGGATGACGAAATTTGGGCAGTGTGTAAGGATGCGCACATACATAGATACACGCTTTCCCGCGCACCTTACAGTATACCGTCGATATGAGCATATACATAGGTACACGGAATCCCGCGCACTTTACATATGTCAAAGAGGGACAAGGAAAGAAAATAAACTGTCTGCCTCACACAATTCTAAAAGCTTCGAGGGGCTATCCATGCTACAAGTCGCGTACGCCAAAAACTAGAAAACAGAAGGAAGCAAGCAACCAATTAGAACCGAACACGTGGAATAAGACCATACCGCAACACCCCGCAAACCGCACGCCGCAGCACCGCTTAAATACGAGTGACGCACCTTATCGTACGTACAATACGAAAAAGCTCTCCCTGCCCGGGACCCCACACCCTAGTTTTTTCCTAGTTGTTTGCGCGCCTACGCGCTCACACTAAAGTTTTTATAAAACTACTAGCTGACCGCGCAGATGTCCTGCATGATACCGACTGTAGCGCCATCTGTCGGGATGATTTGTAAATCTAAACCATCCAGGGCGCCACTAAACGCATACAAAAAAAAAACATGCAAATCGGTCCAGCCGCTTAGGAGGAGTACAGTGACATACACACGGACAGTAGAATTATATATATAAAGATACATTAAGTATCCCCAAGCTGAACTTCGAGCTGGTGCCCACGAAAAACGTCAGTCATACCATAGCCTACGAAGCTGGACCATGAGCCGGGACGACGAGTGGTCATCCACTACTAAATCAAGGGTCTCAGTGTAAACAGTGAACTATATTGTGTGTAAAAGTTTAGGATAGTTTAGTAAATTAGTCACGCGCCTAAACCGAACCCACGCCCACTTCGAGATCAATGAGTTCCGAGCTATAGACTTCCCAGACTGACGCCCAAGGGTTCTGTCCTTCTCTAGCTGGCTAGCCGACGCCGTGGCATAGTGCCTACTTATTTAATACCGGGTTCGACTCCCACTTGAACCCGTTACAATTTTTTAAAACTTATGTTGAATGCCTCCACTAAGTAAACATTTTGCGAAATTCATTAAAACGTGTACAGCATAAAAATTTGGCACATAAAGTTTCAAATAAGGAATGCAGTATTTTAGCATTTTTCGAAAACATCTGCTAAGGGGTTTAGATAGCAGAAGATAGTTTGTATGTTAGTTCGACTGTTTACCAAGACATGAAGAGTAATATATTCAGATAGTGTAAACTTAGTAATAAAAATAGTGTTCTAGTTTACTAGTCGTAAATAAATTTTTATGTAATTCTTCCTATATTGCATTGAAAATGGCCAAATTCACCAAAGTATATTTATTTAGGTGATTTTTTAAGGTATTTTATTATTAAAGTCACATAAAATTATGTAGGAATTTTTGATGAAACTGTAAGCAAAAGGCTTGTTTGATAAAAACCAATAAAAAATAATCAAATTTTGTAATTATTTTTTTTAACCTTTACTTGACTTCTTATTTAATTCATCAAAACTTGAAAT
The DNA here is from genome assembly GCA_946406115.1 of Apoda limacodes. Taxonomy (NCBI): domain Eukaryota; kingdom Metazoa; phylum Arthropoda; class Insecta; order Lepidoptera; family Limacodidae; genus Apoda; species Apoda limacodes. The sequence continues at coordinate 51,321,011 of OX291540.1, forward strand.
ATGTTTCAGGCCTACCATATGTGCAACAGTGAGGACCTACGGTTGTTCTGCAACGGGTACTATGCTGAAATCCTGATCATGGACTCATTTTCGTTGGAGATTCTTTTTTCTTTGAGCTCCAAAATGAACCCTGACTGGATCTCCGCTTTGCATGTAGGTTTTTGTTGTTTGTTGTGGTGTTTTGAATATTTTTTATAAGGTAATTTTCTAAAGTCCTCATATTGTGGCAGTGGCATTCTTGCTATCTTGCTACATTACGATTAAATATATATTCTAGGAATTATAAACAATATTGATTATAACTAGTCCTATATTACTGCAAAGCACATTTTTAAAAATCACTATACAAAAAGGAAATAATACATGTCCACTGTCCACCTAATATAGCTATCTGTGTTACTGACACGAAATGATAATTAAAACATGAGCGCTGTTCTCAATTGGTGCGATATCTACTAACTTTGTACAGTTGAAAACAAGATCTTATCTTCAACTGAGAAAATAAGACACATATTAATTAATACAAGTTTATTAAACATAACCTATGTGGTTAATTTGCACATTTTTGAAACTAAACAAATAAAACATTCTCCGAGCATTGTGTTTTGGCACATTGCTAAATTCCCGCTACATATAAAAATATTGGTAGCATTTATCATATAAATGCTTGAACTTTATGGAAAGTAGATGATTACTTGCTATAATACCTATCTCCGTAATATTTACTCGTGTACATAACAAGTGGAAATTTTGAATAACAAAAAAAAACTCTTGTATTTGTTTGCCGCCCTTTTCCGCGCACTTCATTACGATGCTGATGATTTGATTTTTATATTTGGAACATTTTGAAACAGAAGTGGATAATAGTATATTATATAATAAGTTAGATAGTCATTACGCAAGAGGCGGCATTACTGTTAGGGCCGAGTCCGACGACGTATACTAATGCGTTTCATATGATATTTTTCTTTGCATTCTTGTGGTAAAAATAAAGAAACACAACACATTTTTAGAAATTTATTTGTGAAAAAACGCGGATTCCTGTCGCGCTGCGCTCGAGCAAGAACACGTACTGGCCATAGAAGCAACATAGATTTTACATAGAGCTAGTTATTTCGGGAAATCTTAAATCGTTAATGACTCAGTTCTTAGACCGATAAGTATGCAGGGATATCGGCTAACGAATTTGCTTTGACCTACAGTTGTGGAAAAATGCACTCACCATTGAAGCAGCACGCAGCCTATATTATGTTGAGATTAAAAGATTAGTAGAAGTAGTATGATAATGTTAAGTAAAACGCACGTGTGTTCTATAAGCTAAAAAATTATATAAATTATAATCCTATAAACCTTATTTATAAATTTTATATTATAAGAAATCTAAAAACCTAAAAGCTGAGCAATAAGATCTACTTTACTTGAAATTTCAGGTGTTGCGTCCATCTTCAAGAAAAGACGATGTTGTTCTTGCTATCTCTATCACAGGAACTGTTAAAGTAAGTTTTTCTTGTTTGTATATATATGTTGAAGTAAGGTGACGTATTTTTGTTTCATACAAACTTCGTTACAATGAATAGTAGCATGAAAATCTTATTCATCCAATAACTGTCAGTAAATTGTTAAATAACTAGTTTTCATTGAATTAAGCAAATGTAAAATTCACCAGCATTTCATAACTTTTACCAGCATTCTATAACTATTCGCTTTTTACGACTAAGGTCAATAGCGATGTACAATAATAACAAATTTTGAGTTACGAAATGTTTATATTCAAAGATATTTAATGCGATGAAGTTTATATTATGGGACATATGTGAATCGGTTTCAACTTCATTTTGAAACCATTTTTGAATATATCTTCTCAAACTCTCAGAGGGCTTCTTAGCATGTTATATTTTTATTTTGTACAGGTATGGTCATTGTTAGGTCACGAAAACAAACAATCTGAGCCAATATATGAGAACGAATCCAAGCAGATTCGTTGTTTGAACGCGCTATCGCTCAACTGTTGCGCTTACAACCAGCGTACTGTACTCATAGTGTGCGCAAAGTACAGTCAAATATATGATGCGGGTGAGTACCTTGATAAGGTTAATAATAAGGTTTAAGCAATATTTTAGAAGGTTGGTTTTTAACCGGCCAAGTGCGAGTTTGACTAGCGCACCAAAGGTTCCGTTAGCGCCATCTTAGTTACAACTTTACTTACTGCAATCCTAATAGTCCTCGGGCCAGCAACAGATTTTCATGACCAAGTTCCTCTCGGACGATAACTTGTAAAATGCTTTAGAAAGGTGTATCATAAAGCCTCGTGAACGTCAGCTACGGTTCCGTAGGGGGTTTGGCAGCCGCGCAGGAAAAAAGTTTCAATCAGTATCATCAAGTTAACCTCAAAGAACAAAAAAAGTCATATTACGTCAGCTAGTCACACAAACATGATAAAAATATATATGTTTAGTGATTTCTTCTCAATTCAAAATTTATCAGATGTCAGTTTATATCATATTGTGAACAAATAAAAATGTCAGCTGGCTATATCTAGGGGGAAAGATTGTTAGCTGATGCCCTGAAGGGTGTATCGCAGGAGCCAGACAGGAGCATCTATCGCCTAATTAAATGAACCAGCTGACGAGTTTTCTCTCAGCATATGGCTACTGATTTTTTTTATTACATACAGGATCATATTAACTATCAGTTTGTGAATTTTCATCTGGTAGGAAATGACGTATCTATAGTTATTGGACATAACACCCCGTGCACTAACTGGAAGATGCTATATATTTTGTGATGTTTCGATTAAACCAATTTTCTTTATAAATACTTTCAAACTTAGCTCACTCTCATCTCTTTCTGATTGAGTCTGTCAGAGTCGCTGTCAGAACTGTCTACCACCATATTTTCAGTATCGTCATCTGTACAAAAATTCAAAGTAATGCGTGTGTATTTAATGTCACATAATCGACATGATATTTTTTTTAAATGTTACCATTTTTGGGCTGACTAGTTATTTGATCAATCGTTAATGGTAAATCATATAGATTCATATTTTTGTGTTGATTTCTACCCAGCCATAATCTGAAAGTTCATCAGTAGTTGCGACTTTCAGATGTGCGTGACCAAATTTGCGCTATTTAACATGTTCATTATTAATTTAATAAACATTATTAATAAATTATATATTAAGTTAGAGCACGGAGCGTAATATCGAATAACTTTAGGTACGTCATTTCCACCCGGATGAAAATTTATAAAATGATACCTAACATGATTTAGTCAGCTAGTGCGTTTAAATAGGCGATACACTTCCTCTGACAGTACAAAATTTTTGGGTCTCATATTCGATTGTAACAACATAACGAACTGGAAACAACATATTGAATCATTTTGAGAAAGACTGAGCAGTGCTACATATGCTTTAAAAAAGCTGAATCCAATTGTGTCTGGTGACGTATTAAGACAGGCATATTTTGCCTATTTTAATTCGATAATTACATACGGTACAAATAATGAGGGGTAACTGTAGTGAGTCAAACTGTGTGTTTCTAATTCAAAAACGAGCGATCAGGATTGATAACTATTTGTATTGTATTGTGTTAAACACTCTTGCAGACACTTATTTAAGCGACACCGAATATTAACCTCCGGTTGCCTATTTTAATACAATGTAATAGTGTTAACTAGACAAAATATTATAAAACCTGTCATCTAATAAATTTTCAATTGAGAAGAAATCACTGAACATATACATTTTTTGTGTGACCAGCTAACGTATTATCCACCACTTTGTAGTCAGCTGACTTTTTTCTTCTTCAAGAGATTACGTTAGCTACAATTTGATAAATTTTTAATTAGGAGGAAATGTTTGATCTTTTTTCTGCGTGCGTGGTAGGCTACCGCTGCTGCTAAACCCACCAACGGAACCGCAGCTGACGTTCATGATACACCTTTCTGAAGCATTTTACAAGTTATCGCTCGAGAGGAAATGTTTGACAAAATTTGTACCTGGCTCGTGAACTATAATTAACAATTGCAATTTAAGTTATTTTTTCTATTGACGGCGCTTGACAATAGCTAAATAAAAAAGCCCCTTAGCCAGCTGTTGATGACCTTTAGAAGTATGTTAGTATTGGGCAGCGGAAAGTCAACAATAAGTCACGTTGAAACTGTGAAATGCGATTTATTGCGATAAAAGCGAAAAACTGCGATTGATGATTATCGAAAAAAACAGAATTGCGACATTGAGTGTTACGTAGCTTAGCATTTTGCTTAACATTAGAAGTCACATTCCTTCCGTTTATTCCGAAACGGACTTTATTTCATTTTATAATAAACCTAAGTACATGCATAAATTAAAATAGTTATACTAAATGCATAAAGTAATTCAATTTATTGAAGAAAAAATTAAGTTTCCATAGGAAAAGTTTAGTTGTCTTTAAACGTAATACGACTAATTTGTGTGCAGGTGATTTCTCAGTCCTATGTTCCATAAAGTCCCCTCAAGGGGAATGTTGGATGTCTGGAGACTTCTTGGCACCGGATAGAGTCCTCATTTGGTGCACTGAAGGGAAGGGGTATCTCTACAAACTGCCCGCCAAGTATGTATTCGTTTATGTTCTCTATTTGTTCTGATAATGGATAAGTGGTTATAGTGTGAATGGTTCTATCCACTAAATAGGCACATTTGTGGTTTGTTATAAAAATATTTTGGCGACTTAACTTTAGACCTAAATTAAGAAACTCTTGGAAATGAAGATGCCGCAAAAGAGACCGAAAATTCAACAATCGCAAGACATAATTATACAGAAAATAGTTTTTTAAAGCCAGCTAAGAGAAATATGTGATAGTACAATGGTAAACGTCCTGTTTTTCCAATAAAAGGCGTTTAAAATAGTGTCACTTATTTCTGGTAGATTGCGCTGAAGTTTTCCTTCTATCGTGTGTAATCAGTTGCACAATATTTTTTAAAAAAGCAGGCAAGTAGGTATGGCAAACTGGAGTACGGCCCGCCACCTTTATTAGATGGGCAACGGTTCTGGGTAGTGACATGTCTTGTAAATCTTGTTGTTGACAGTCGGGCTGAGCATTAAACTGAAGCAAGGCTTACGATAGGTTCGGTTTTCTTTTGCGAAGTTGCGAAAATCACACGGCAGTGTAGTCAATTCTTTGAGTTATGCAGCCGAGATCGCTGGTTTTGAACTGTCTGGGCATTATTAGTTTAATAAATTAAATAAACAAATATTGCACAGGAATGACCGTCTTTATATTTGTCATGGAATGTGTGTCGCTTTGCTTATAAAATTATAATGAAAAACAAGATTTTCTCGGTATCATTAGTAATATGTAAAAAAATAAGTTTCATAGATATGCGTGTTTCATCACGAGTACTAATCGAAACGAGCTGTCACACGTCTGCGTGACCTTCCGTGCTAAATGTATGAAAAAGGCGCCACGTACCTGCGTACGTGGCGAATCACGCATATCTCTGAAAATATTCTAAACCTAATAAGCAAGGCGATTTCTCATTAGATACCATCAGAGCACACATGCCTCTGTATTTATGTTTAAAGGTGTTTAGTGGGCGTATTCATTTGTACTTTTACTCGTGTATTACAGAATTCCATAGAGAAATAAACCAGAAAACAAAATATCAAATTTTGTTTTCTGGTTTAGTTTATCTATTTTTTTCCTTGGGTTTATGGTTCCCAGTAAAACTTGTAATTTATTAAGTAGTGGATACACCCACAATTTCACTGTGTTGGATTGAGTTTGAACATGGGTATATTGTATTTATTCTTACCATCATTAATAATTTTGTAACGATTTTTATTGTACTTTGATTATTATGTAACCTAATGATTTATTTCTATTTTATATTTAGTTAGTAACTGGTTTTGAAATGGCTGTCAAACCATTTCAAAACTCAACGAAGCTATTGTAATAGCAATAACGGACATTACTTAAGTAATTTTCAAATCAATCCAATAATTTTATCTGTTAGAGGTCTGACGCATCTTCCTGCAGTAATAAGCTAACTGCTACACTAATCATTTCTGTTATAGCAAACTGCGTGGACGGGCTATCAGTAGGTCAGCACACTTTTGTATTTGTATTATGTTGTTGTTTAGAGTTCAGTCAATAGATGGCGCTGTTTTGTGTAGTTAGAATTATCAGTAACGGTCGTACGCCCTATTTTATTTTATTTTGTCTAAATTAGGACACTTGAAATCAAGAAAACTATGATTTAGGCTCAAATAAGAAACGCTAGTAAGCAAAATATAGTGATTTCTCTTTGTTTTTAACTTATTGTGTATTTTGACTTTTTCATATATTTAGCCTTAATTATAGTTTTCTTGATTTCAAGTGTCCTAATTTAGACAAAATAAAATAAAATAGGGCGTACGACCGTTACTGATAATTCTTTGATTTTGAGTACAAAATAAGAAGAGAAATAAAAAATTGGTGGTAGATATTTTATTTGGAATCACCTTTAACTTCCTGTACAAACTGTTTTCTGATTTACCCTTTTTTCTAACCTTACTTTTATTAACCTTTTTTTGAAAAAAATAATCAATGCTAAAAAGCTGTTTGGGGCTTATTGGGTCAGAATGCACAATTTAACTAAAATTCAACATATTATTTCTCTTAAGGCAACGAAAATACAACCTATTGACTGAACCTTTAATTAGATAATGTAACGTTTCCGTTGCAAACACTATCTTATATGCTTTTTTTTCGTTTAAAAACTGACGTATATAACGTATACATCACACGTTTCCTTTAAGTGTTGTAGTTTCGATTTGTAGTGTACTTATTTATTGCACAAGGAACCTTAACTGCTAGTCATACAGCGAATTGGCGAGAAAACGAGGTGTAGTGTTTGTAGTTTGTTAATAGCTTTGTAGTTTGTATGTCTTCTCTGCTAAAGGCACTTCCATATTAAATCATACCTTTAATTCATAAGTTCATAAGGACCGGAATATTTTAAAGGTTGTCCCGCATTTTGTAGTTCATGACTAAGATTCATATGTAAAGTCTGGACTATGCGTTCAAAAACACCAAGAAATATTTGTCTTTGACTGCATAGTGCGCGCTATCCCTCATATTTTGGCTACTAAGTACTACTAGTAAAATAAAAAAGTAGGTATGCAAAAGCACACGACAACAAGTGCGAAATGTTATACGATAAAGCTAGATTTTCGGGCATAATGGCTCCTGGCTCTACTAAAATTAGCGATAGTAGTCGCAATATGGACATGTGTGGACCATCGACACTGACGCAGCGACACTGGCGATGGCTGTGCCCCACAATATCGAATCGCGGCTATATCGCCACTTGATCGAATAAATGTATAAAATTATTAAATGTATGGATGGGTAAGATGAGACACTAATAAAATTGCTCCAAACATGATTTAAAGTATTGAGATATGTATGAAAAAATCTCAAACTCAAAATTGTTACCGTGTCAATGTAGTATTTGGTATTGAAGTAGGTAGATTGGCACATCTATGGGTATTTATGTTGTTATTATTTATTTATTTTATAGCATTTGGTCTATATCAAGCTCTTTAGCTAGTTTTGACGTAATGCTATCGAATTGTAAGAAATAATAAAATGGCTATTTTAGATATGTATAATGCGTCTACAAAATCTTTGCCCATCCTAAAAACACCACAATGGATACAAGTCTTTGTGTAAGCAAGCACAGAGCAAAACAGACATTTAGTATGTGTTAACCATAGACTTTGACTTCTGCGCAATAGCCTCCCAAAATTGACCATCGTTCAGAGAGATACAAAGCGAATCTGTGGTCCCTTTTTTTTTCTATCAACATCCACCATTTTGTTAAGTAATGTTAATTAAAACAAGGTAGAAAGCTACGAAATACCTCGGTTTCGCTTCGTCTCTGTCACACTTTTGCGACAATTTGTTTTATACATCTGGCTGGCGGAAATTTGATATCCAGTTTTGCATGTCTATTGTGTTAACCAACAAGGAACTATGCGAATATTAGACATACTCACGAAACGAAAAGTAAAGTGGCGTGGTGCCAAGATTTTGTATACAGTCTATACATTCTATGTTTTCTTACTCGTCTTATTTTGTATACAGAATTCTAACCTCAAAATCCGGAACAGTATGATTAAGGCTCAAATAAGAATGCCCACTAGGTAGAATATTATCAAATCTCTCTTTTTCAGGGCTCCTTAGCCAAATGGTAAAAACGGAACTCATAAAATCGTCATGACCTTCCGTCTTTATGTCACAGATTTGCAATACATCTTTTTAGGTAGATTCTAATGAAATTTTACAGAGATGTGTCTTTTGTGCATCGGCATTTGCATATGATATGAAAATTTAGAAAATAAATTATTAGGGTCACTTGTTTCCATACATTGAACCGAGTGATAAAATTATCTTTTTCTGCGCGCCCCATTATGTGGAACAAAATTTGTTTTGACAATGTTTTAGTCACAACTTAAGGTTGGACCGTTTTGGTTTTATTACAATCATGTTAACGTGTGTATAACGCAAAATAGGCGGAAAAAACTTTCAATCTTATAATGATCGAATAGACGTCATGCAACTTAACGTAGATTGTAAAGTATCATTGGTATAACCTTTACACGGATGATTGATGTCAAAAGCGCAGTTCACCAAACTTAAGTCGTGCACTACGATATTTAAAAATTGTCATCATTATGTCTGACTAATCAAGTTATGTCTGCCATCTCCGTTTTTGAATTTTACTTACAATAAAAGTTAAATTCGGTATTAGTAACTCTTATTTTCTACATTTCTATTGGGAAATTGATTTATCGACTATTTTATATATCATTCTTTACAATTTTTTAATGCCTCACTTCTAATTATCGTATAATAATTTTGTTGTATAAATTTTTTTAATATTTTTTTTTAAATATTACATAAATGCGATTTAATTTAGTTATGATAACTACGAAATCATCTAACTGTAAGTCATGTTATACAACTTTAATTCATTTATTGTACACCATTTTCAGTAAAAGAAGTAAAAACCTATAGCACAAAAAATATTGGTAAAACCATTAAATAATCAAAATGTTTTTTACAATAACTTATATGACCTTTTCAAAACCATAAGTTATTTAATTATTATTAATTTGAATATTCATCTTTTAAACATTGTATAAAGTCGTGTAAGCATCGTCAAAAGTTCTTATATGAAAATAGGTTATGTAATAAGAATAAATAAATATGACCTTTATATAATTATCATGTCGAAATCTATCTATAGTCTTATAAAAGAAATAATTGTGACCAATATACGTTCATCTTGTAAGAGTCGTTTAACTGTCAAAAACACTCAAAGTTGTCGTAACGATGACCATATATTTTTCTTTTAAACGACAAAGGGTTGCATAAAAAGGTTCCATAAAGGTCACAGCTACGACTGTCAAAAGATGATTATATAATTTGATCGTGTAAACGTTTTTTGACTACATTAAATGACAAAAAGATTATACAACTAAACGTTTGTATAAAATACTATAACACAATTCCTTAAAATTTGAGATTTATTATTTTTAACCTCTATATAACTAAATGTTATATTATAGGACAACTTTGCTAGTTGGGGTATAATTGGCAAGGGATTTAGAAATGCATTTGAGGTTTTTAAGAAACTTTAGCTCTAAAAATTTAGTTCTAAAAAGTTATGGCTTCTAAAGTTGAAAAAAAGTTTTGTATTTTTCAAACCGCGTTAGCTAAAAATCACGATCGAAAGGCTTTACAAATTCTACTAAGTAATGAAAATTATTTTGGACATAATCGGTTCTAAGTTTTTTAGATAACCGCAATAAGAACCATTCTACGGAACCTATTGCCGGCATTAACTTAATGCGTGAACGGCGCGCACTTGTCTGGTTTTCTTTTCGATGGTGTAAGTAATTCGCCGTTCCCCTTGATCTTGAGGTAAATATTTGTGGTTAGAATTTTGTTCACAAAATAAGATAAGAAAACAAGTTGGGTTAAGTTTAGTACTCTTTGTAAATAGTTTATTTTTTCGTATAGCTCTGTTCCTGATCACAAGGGTTTTCACGGACCAACGGTCGACCACGACAGTCCACTGCTTTTTGGAATACTAGCGCATCCTGATAATAAGGTACATAAATAACATCCTGATAACGTGGCAGTATTTAAGTAGTAATGGACTCGAGGGTGTAACCAATACTTGAATAACAACGCGTGAGTTGCAACCAATACTCGCGCGTTCCGTACGAAATTTTTTAACACACTTGCGCGGAAAATTAAAAAGTAATAGAACATAAAACATTAAATATTAAGATATTTTTGAAAAAAATTTCCTTTTGCGCACTTTGAAAGAACTTACTTGCTACTGAAGCCGTTAACAACCTGTATTTTGCCGAAAAAAAAGAATGTAACATTACGCACTAGTGTTTAAATTAGAAACTGAAGAGCGGTTCTAGTGTCTGTCAACAGTTGTAATTTTTGACAGCAAAAAAAAAAAAAAACAGTTGAGCATAAATGATTAAATTAATTATTTTGCTTAGTTGCTGTCGTGCCCACCCGCAATGCGTTTCATAATAACATCAGTGGGTGGAAAACAACGACGGTTACTGTTACGTGGCGACTCAGCGGGCGTGGTGTCACTGTGGAGCGTAGATGACGTAGCGACACCGACGCCCAACCAAACACCTTGTAAGTTACTGCTCTGTCATTTATGTACCATGTACCTCAGTCAGATTGGGACAAACAATGGGTGGCTTTTCATTGATTAATCAGTAAGATATTACCAAAGCTTACATCTTATAGATATTATGTATGTAAAATTTTGTTATAGTAGGTATGTTTGTTACTTCTTCACGCCAAAACAACAATCGGTTTGGTTCAAATTTGAAATAGAAATAATTTATACCCTGAATTAACATATAGGCTGCATTTTATTCCGAAAAAATCAAAAGTACCCACAGGAATTCCCAAATCGAATTCCTATAGCTACAGCTAAAGCTTGCTACAGCAAACTTTTAATCAAGGAGTTACCGTAGGAATCCCACGCTTATTACTTAAGCTGGGCAAAAGCTGGTGTTAAATAAAGTTGTATCTGCTCTACGTTTGCACTTTGAACTACTGAAATATTATTTACCTCGGACGCAGTGCGCCCTCTGCAGATATACAGTCAGATAAATGAAGCTTAGTTCTCATGTTATATATTATAAATGAAAAATGTAAAGAAATAACGTGTTTATCATTTTATTTTACAAGCACACGCACCAATGGTGATGACAAGCTTGGACATGGCTTGGGCTGAAATGAATCCGAGTCCAGTAGGCATTTTGGATCACATGCACCATCCAGAAGAGATTGGTGAGCCAAAATTGATTGTTTTATAGTTTTGTGTTCAATAACAGCTTTGACTTTGTAAGCTTTAGAAGCAATATTCCGAAAGGTAAAATTAAAGTTTTAATTTAATATGTTCACAGTTTTATTCCACAGAAAGGTGTAACCAGTGGCTGCATCCACACTCACATCATAATGTGGGTGACAGCCTCTTATCACCAACCACTGTCGTCCTGCGTAACAGGTGGCGAGTCTGTCGTCGCAACACTGCTTCTGATACTCTGATGTATCTGGACTAAAGTGGCTTTATTCATGCCACACGGTCGTGAATTACACCAAACAAAAACAAAAAATGGTGATGTTTTATTTTACGTAGACACCGTAATATACATTAACATATTAATGGAAATATCGATTCTGATCTGAAATTTGTGCTCTAAATGTAGGTGAAACTGAGTTTTGAGCCCACTCTTAAATTATATATAAGTATATTAATAAGAAATTTATTTTGGTTTAGAGGTAAAGCTGACAGCATCTATATACATCCTGCCTGCTAATCGTCTAGTGGTGGGCAGAGAGGACGGATCAATAGTGATTGTGAACGCTACACGAACTGTGCAGCTGCAGCTGCTACACGGAAGCCATCAGCAAAACGATGGTAAGGAAAATATATCATAGGAAAATATAACATTCAGCTACTACGGTTACACTAGAAAAAAAGGCACTATAAACAAACTTTACGGTGCAGATGGAATAAGTTACTACGTCACGTATGTGCTAGTCCACAAACTTAAAGTTGACGAGCGCGCGCCAAAACGAGCTTTGCTTGGAGTTTCTTTCTCTAAGGGATTGAATCCAGAATCCAGTTAGGATATCTGGAAGATAACTAAAGTCACTAACTTCGTTCGCAGCATTAGCAAGCTGAAGAGGCAGTGGGCTGGCTTCTATTTTTCTTCTCTATTCTAGAGGCTATAGGTAGCACTACCCATAATATACACTTTCTTTGCCTACTCCAAAGTTAACCCCGCCGCCCCTCTGTGACAGCTTGCGAATTTAACGCGTGGTAATAATGATATGAATAATGAAATGATATAAATAATGATTTTTGTAGTGTTAGTAGCCACGAATTACTAATGCTTATTTTTGTAGGAATATGAATAAATTTGAATGAATATGAATACTATGGAATTTGTTTGGTAGTCTTATGTATATTAGGACTAAGATATTAAGTTATTTGACTTGCATGCTAAAGTTTGTTTGTTTGTTGCTTCCGGAGCATCCAATTAAGCTGAAATTTGGGACAAACAAACAGAATAAAATGAAATCAAACAATATTTATTCAAATAGGTTTCTGAGAACACTTTTGAATCGTCAATACGATGTTAATTTATTTTATGTAAAAACAATATTATAATATTGATATTTATTTTCCGTGTTAAGTTCATTAGGAGTTAATTATGTAAACAATATCGGTTAAGTAATCATTACCAGTAATAAGAATATTGAATTCTAAATTAATATTTTATATTATTTTTGTGCAGTAAAAAATTATTTTCTGATGCCATTGAATCCAAAGCTAAAATTTGTATATGCTCCATATTATAGTATGGCCCTACAATTGTATTTCTAAGATCGATAAAAGACAAATATTCTTACAATTGTCTATTATTTTATATTATACAATTGTATATTAAAAGTATGTGTTTTGCATAACTCTTATATCGATGTATCCCCTGTTAATGGTTTAATAATTGTTTTCAACAACATCACAATACCACGCATGTAAAGTGCTCTAACATAATGTTAATATAAAATAAGTAACTTTACTATAGCATTTAGTATAGTAGTTTATGAAACTGTTATATAATAAGTGGTATTAAAACTAGAGTGTGACTCGCCTACGGTTCGATTTTAAATAGTATCGTACGACAGTTCTATTATTTGTAGTTTCATACACTTCTTGTTACATCTACATGTTAAAGGCAAAATAAAATATAAAGTGAAAACAAAAAGACTATTTCTTGATTTTTCAGGCAATAGTTTGCTGATAGTTTTTGTTGCTGCATCTAATATATCCAATGGAGTTAAATTTACCTCTGTATCACTGTTGGATGTCGCCACTCATTTTGCATTCAAACTTTTCCATAACATAAGAAAATTTAAAACATCGAAATTTTTTAGTTTTTTGCTTTTATCTCCTAAAGTAAGCGTTTTTATGTTCCAATTGTAGTAACAAAGTTGTATAACAATAAATTTGCTTTCAGTTTCACTAATCTAACGGTATTTTGACCCAATAATAACCGAGATACAAATGGGTCAAAGTAAAACAAAAAATCACAAAATGTAAAGCACAGCAGAAAATCGTGATTGCGATCAGGATTATTAAACAGAATAACGATTTGTAAATAAGTTCTACGATATAGTTTTCAGAAATAAACAAGTTAGGTTAGGGGGATTTGGCTCAAAACGCTGTAAAAATTAGCCCAAAACGCTGTAAAAATTGGCCCAATTATTTTTATGGCCAAAAATAGAGAAATATTTAATATCTCGGGCAATATTAAATGAATCTTCATGAAATTGGGTACCGGGGGGGTTTTTTGGGTCACTTATAACGGTTTTAATGTCAGAAATTTCTGAAACAACCCTGTTTTAGGGTTTTTTTTGGAATATTCTGTAGGTAAAGCTAAGACTATCAAATAAATGCCATTTTTTTCATAATAATTAAGATCAAAAATGTTTGTTTTGATTATGCACCAAAATTGGAATATAAGTCCTAATAATAGGGGGTTAAAACTACCCTTCGAATGAGAAAAATTACAAAAAATATGAGCTTAGATTTTTGTTTTTTTTTTTAATAAATGTTTTGATTTTTTTTTATCGTATTTTGACTATTATGAAATTTATTCCCCCTCATCCGGGCGGTGATAATACCCCTAAATTTTAAAAACAAAACGTTATACAATTATTTTGTTGCAACTTTTCGTTTTACAACCGACAAATTAACATTATTTTGAGTAAAAAGAAATTATTCACCTTCCCCCCGGGGGCGGAAACTACCCCTAAATTTAAAATAAAATAAAATAAATTCATCATTAAAATTTCTTTTTAAACGTTCAATGGAAGCATAAAAAATAGCGATTTTTTATTCCGAAGTTTTGGCCGTTACTTTTTTTGGCTTATTATAACGTGATCTACAATGAACCATTTTAAAGCCAAGGTTATCGCCGAAATGTCAGGTGATGCCACATTAACCATTGTTTTTAAATTTCACCTTACAGACGAAAAATTAAAACAAAAAATTCGAGTACAAATAACTTGGAATAAAGGATACAAAATTTGGCTGTTTGAAATAAATAATTTTCACGTTACTGGCCAAAAACTGAAAATGTCCCACAAAAAAACAAGATTTGACCCAATTTTATCCGTCTAAAACATAAAAAATAATTATCCGTTAGGGCTAAAAGTGACTGGACATATTTAGGAACATGACTGTGTTCTGACTTTTCATTAAAGGATTTTTTTTTCAAGCACTGCAGTCCAGATGGCGCTACAAAAATTGGCCTGAAAAAAATTAGAAAAAAGTTTATTTTGTAATTAATATTTAATACTATAAAAATAAATATTTTGTGCTTTTACTCTCTTAAGACGCGGCGCGCCCATGACGAAATTTTCTTCAAACTTTGATCTGTTGTATCTCAGTTAGTTTTAAAACAAAACATACGTTTGACAATAAAATAAATTAATTTTTTTTTAATATACTACAACTTTCTAAAAGACATAGTACACATAAAATACTTAGTTTAGGAGATATAAACGAAAAACTGAAAAAAGTCCATAAAGTTTAAGTTAGCCCAGGGTCCTCGAGGTCAAAAACTTAGATTCTACGCCCCAGAGTATCTCTTAATGATTTACCAAAATATCATTAACTTCGGATTACTTTCCAGATGGAAAGTGGATATCAACTGGATTATTATAATTGTTAAAATATTTTCACATTCGTATATAAGACTAAGTAACAAGCCTACGTTTACGAGATCATTCTCACTTAGCTAACACGTTAATAAGAACGCTGGTTTGTTCCAAAATATTTAAAAAAGCAATCTAAGCCTAGTAATTGTTATAAATTGTTCTGCGCATTCTAAAACTACTTTGCTTGTGGACGAACTAAGGCTGCAGGAATATGTACATAGCTACAGTGTAGCATACATTCATAAACCGAAACTATTGATCATTGTTTTATTTATCGCAATCTTATTTTCGAACTCTTAAGAGCGAATTCTACTTATCGATATTTTATTACAAAAATATAGTATGTATATTTATTTATTAAAAAATAAGTAGCTTTTTCACGCTGCTCCGTCCGCGCTTAATTCGGTTATTGAAGTAAGATTTCTACAACTCCCTGATTATAGTTAGTATTTATTAAGGAAGATTGCGATGTAGTTCGTCCACGTGCAATTTGTTTATAGTTATTACTGCGGAAACTTTTGAATTTTCCGTGACATAGTCTCCGTGATATAGCTTATTCAGCATTTATATTCAGCTCAATTTGATGCTCTGTGACACACTAAGAAACAAATTCACTTTCGAATTTATAATATTAGTATGGACTAGCACACAACCCTGACTCCGTACCTGTATCTTACAGAACTGATTTTTTGTTTGGAATAACACATAGCCTCTATCTATTTGAAATAACAAAACTTAACAATAAAATAATTTCTGAAACCGCTTTTGTAGTTCCGGAGATAACTAACGCACATAAATACAAACAAACAAACTCAATCTATGTATCTATAATATTATCATAGATTTATATTTTACAGACTGGGTACCACACCAGTTGCTTCACGGCCACAACGGAAGAGTTAACTGTCTTCTATACCCGCACCACGTTCATCATAGGTATTTTATTTTGATTCATATCTATACAATTGTATATAATAGTTCTTTAATTATAGTTTTTTAAAATTTTGTTCTATGACTGTATGTGAATAATTTTGATACTCGTTAAGCTCGCGGCCCTGTTACATTCATATATCGGACACGATATGCGAAGTTAAGCTACGTCGTCCGTTACTCATTGGATAGGTAGTAGAGTAGCACATTTTTTGGAACTCCTGACTTTAGTAAGCACGTTAAACCGTCAGTCCTGGCTGTTGTAATAATATGATGACAGTCGTTAAGCCAAGAGGCCTTGTGGGCGACTTGAAAGCTGATAGCATAGTACTTAGTTAGCTCGACAACGCTTACGAATTCACCTTGAGACAGCGTGGTGAACTATGGCCTACATTTTTTTCCTATTGTAGAGTCCTGTGCCTACTTTAAGTATGTCTATACTGTTCAAAAACTTTTAGAGTTTTGTTTGTAAAAAAATAATTCGGATCGACTACTCAGAAGTCGCTAAATCTAAATAGATTGTGATACCGTGTCTAGTGTGTTCCAGGTGGATCTAGTCGCGGGCTTAACCTAGTCTTAAAATATTCTCGTTTTGTAGATATGACAGATCCCACCTAGTATCTGGCGGGATAGACTTCGCAGTTTGTCTCTGGGATCTGTTTAGCGGAGTGCTCCTGCATCGGTTCTGCGTGCACGCCGGGGAAATCACGCAGCTTATTGTACCGCCGCATAACTGTAGCGTAAGTAATTACATGCATACATACACATACACTCATACATACATACATCCTAGTGTATTTTTACTTTGTTCATTTAGTTACATGAAACCGGTTCACAGAGTTGCTTTCTACTGAAAGGAGCCTAAAAGAAACTTAACAGTTAACAAAAAAAAAACAAGTTTGAATATATTTATCTGTTGCAATTTTTTTATTATATAGGTACGCACAACCGAAATTATATAACATCACGCTCGTATCCCTAAGGTTAAGTCAAATATTAATTACATCTTCTTGCTAAGATCCTGGCACACTTCTTTAGCTTCATTTACTCTAGTGTCCGACCCAATGCTTTCTACACCTTCGGCGGTTAAAAGTACTCTTCTGCTACCTTTTGATTGAGATACGTTTGACAATGTCCACCATTAATAAATGTATATTTATTTTAAATTTTTAAACTTTTGCTTACAGCCTCGGATTCAGAAATGTGTCTGCTCTGTTGCGTCGGACCATAGCGTCACTTTATTGAGTAAGGGTTTAATTATTATTAGTTAGTTATATATATTTAATACCACTAGTTAGCACGGCAGACGTTGTTTTGCCGTTGCCGCTGTTATATAAATAACTGGTCCAAAACACTGCGCTTCCAGTCGGGTTCAAAACTGTCGCTAAACCAACTTACGCTGTGTAATTAGTATTAGTCATTTTAGTTAATAAATAAAGAATGTATTAATAACAGCTACAGCGCCATCTGTCGAATTGTAACGTAGCCCTTGATGAATAAGTTCCTTTATAGCGCGGGATTGAGATACTATTCAAAGTTTTAGCAAGATTCATTACATCGCAATCTAGCATGTTTTCGGCTGAAGCTTACATCTAACTAAGCATTTATGCTGGGAACGAGATCTACGTCGTTATGTATGAATACATGCGGTTTTAATTTCCAAACGGAGGCTTTAAGTGGTTCGATACACACCCACAACATAATGTGGGGGATGGCCGCGTTTCACCAACCACTTAAGTCATGCCAGACCCAACACTGCCTCTGATACAGTGTGTAACCGACCAAACCATGCATAAGTAGTAAATAACCAGCTTTAGAGTTATAAGTGGTAAAATGAAGAATCAGTAACAGAATATATACTTTGCGCCAATTTTATACAAACTATAATGAGTTATATTTAACTTTAAACTTTCGCGTTTTTTACTTATTTTAGATAATGATCGGGTCTTAAATATAAGGCTAAAATATAAGTAAGTCAGAAATGAGCAAGTCATTTGCAACATGTTATTATAATGTTACCAGGTCTAGCAGAGCGTAAATGCGTGACATTGGCTTCTCGCCATCTATTCCCGGTGGTGAGCATAAAATGGCGCCCCGCGGATGACTTCATTGTGGTGGGATGCAGCGATGGAACTGTATCCGTCTGGCAAATGGAGACTGGTCACTTGGACAGGGTTCTACATGGTATGTGTCTGTCTGTACTAATTTTTTTTAAGTAAAATTTCTTAAGCCCATTGAGATATGTGTTGAAAATGTGTCCTTACACATTCTGGCGAGAAGAAACATCACTGAACGTCTTTTGCGAAAATGTTTACGTACTTATTTACTAACGTGTATGTAAAACACTCAGTGAATTAAATGCTACGATAGAGCAGAGACGTGTCCTAGAATGTAGACCGCATACGGGAAGGTAAAACGGCCCAGTGGGCCAACGGCGTTAAAAGTATGGCCGGTGGTGGTAATTGGAGGCGGAAAGCAGATGTTCGAGGAAAAGGCGTACATGGCATCATTCTAGGCTTATTATTATTGTTATAGACATGATAATAACATGCTTTTACTTCTTCAAGCCGGTTTTGTACCAGTGCAACTAATGGATACACAGTCCATATCTGTCAGTTCTGATTATAGTAATTTGATCGCTAGGTATGATAGCTGAAGAGGTAATGGCAGCATGTGATGAGGCAATTGAAGATGATTTGGGAGGATCCCTTGCTGGAGTGTCCAGCGACAGCGGTCTGGCTAATCCTGCTGTCCACTTCTTTAGGTTTGTAATGCAGTTCTTTGACCAAAAAGCATTCCTTAATATTGAATAAATCTGTTAAAATATTAATGATATTGCATTTGATAATATTGAACTATTGAAGGGGGCACACATTAAAGTAGTTTTGTACTTTTGAAATTGAGAGGGCCATTTAGGTATAGCTTTAGTATAGTGGAAGTGGTCATTAAGATTTTGTGTCGTAATACATAGTGTATATATATTATACCATATCTTATATCTTAATATTCCTAACAGAGGACTCCGCCATCGCAATTTGACGGCAATGCGAGCAGCCACCCAACGTGGATTGGCAGCGCTACACGCTGCAAACAGTGGAAGTGGAGGCGCCGGGCCGTTAGCGGAGCCCGAGCGGGCTAGGCGAGCTCCTCTAACAGTTCAGGGATTCCGGTCTAACCCTAAAGGTAAGTTTTTAAAAAGGCGGTATACAAGCTTACGGCCTGGCTGATGTCGTGCAGTTACTGCAGCTTATTGGCGCTTGCTTACGAGTTGCTGACCCTTTACAAGTCGAATCTATTTCTAACTACAAGGCCATTAGATAATCATTTAACATTTTATATTATCATTTTATTTACGTAACACTTTAAATTTACCACGCCTATTTCGATAAAACTTTTAATACGAAAATTCTCGTAAGTATCTAATACTCGACTACCCCTCTTGTCACGCTACTTGTACAATCTTTGCAGAAGACAATTTTAATTTTTCACACTTTGTATTGTTTAAAATTGTTCAAAAAAAAGAGCAGATTGCGGCCTAGTAAAAATTCATCTATATTATTACTTTGAGCTCAGGACATATGTTATTTAGATAGAAACAACTCCGTTACCACATTCACCTACAGTTGCAGGTAAAAATTAAATAATCTGGTTAAAGAATTAAATAATCTGGTTAACAAATTATGTATTTTCTTAGTTTTGTTTATATTTCAATAATTTTAAGAGGGCTGATATGTGCAAAGACATAAGAGTAGCATAGACCGCCAAAGTAAGCGAAAATGTATGAGTCCCCGCTTACCGTCTATCGGCGCCCTCTCCGCATGCCAACTGATGCGGCAATTCGATGCGGCATTTCTCATTGAGCGTTCGACCCAGAATGTCCAAGTATTTAATAATAAAATCCCTTCCTGTAGTGTTACAAAAATTGTCCTGAAAGTTCAAGGAACACAAACATATGTATTTAATATCACTGGTAGGTGATTTTCCTCATAAAAGTTATACTATTTATATTTACGTACATATTCATAGTGTTGTGTGTTGAGAAAAACTGACGATAAAACTATTTGCTATATTGGCTGCGGTTATCATTCAGTTTTTCATTATGTCATAAAATATTTTTAAGGATAAAATAGTTGAGAGATTGATACGACTATTGGTATTCTGATAACCAGTATGAATCCAAAAACTCACCAAACATACACGAACTACCAAAACACTTATAAGCACAAAATATAACTTATATTACCATACAATAAAACTGAATTCGCGCGTATTACAAAAGCACTTATTTTTTTTATTTACTTGTAATAATCAAGGCAAAGGAACCATATTATACAGCCAAATGTGTAATCTTTTCAACAGCCGAGTTAATTTAAATAAAAACTTGAAATCTTGGGTAAAAGGGTTTTGACGGCAGACAGACAAACTTTTTTTAGTGTGTTATTATTTCCTATATTTGTGTGTACAACGTCCATGTTTTGCACACTATTTGGGTATATGTGACAGACAATGCAACAATTTTCAAAGTTATACAAGTTACTTCTCTGCGGATTATAAATAAATGAAATTAGTTAAACTTAAACATGGATTTTTAAGCTAATGGCGACGAAATTTTGCGCTTTTACCGTTTTAGGAAATTTTGTTATTTTTCGCGGAAAGTTTTAAAAAAGGGATTTAATAAAATCAGCAATTAATGGCCTTAAGGCTATGCCATATGTCCCTAGCAAAAGGGTGCCGTTTCGACCAGTGTATAAGGACATATTACACTATTGAAGCATACAAGACACAGGTCTACGTACGATAGGCGCTATCGATGTCGATAACGCAGCATAACCGGGCGATCGTGAGTATGCGGGCCGAGGCATAGTTGAGGCACGCATTGCAGAGTCCGGTTATGCTCAGTTGTGGCCAAAGACTGTATAGCGCTTTTATTAAACATGCGTGTAAAAAAACTTATTATATTGACAACTGTATGTATTGACAATAATAAAAACAGTTTAGGTAATTTTGCCGCCAATTCGCCGCCTATTCGCCGCGTTCAAATGTCGAATTCTTTTTTCTTTTTATTAAACTAATTTAATGACGCATTCTTTTGTTGTGTCAGTACGAAATTGAAATAAAACTCAATGAGTTATCGCTTTAGTTATCAAAATACGGGTTTTAAAAAAGTTCGTGCCATTTTCAAATATTGTTGTTGTAATTTACTTTAATGAAACTAGCCTGTGGTCGATGAGATAATCTATCTGAAATATCTCAGTTACCATCCGACTTTTCCAGAATAGAGTTTTGGAAACCTGCTCTGCCCAACTCCCCTCATTTCACCCTCTGGTTCCGGAAATTAAGATCTTCAGAAGCCTAGTTACTAACTTCAACGTTCCTTACTTAAAATTTCCTTCTCCTGTCAATAAATCAAACTTATGCTTGCCAATCGGTCAAGACTGAACATTTTCTGTCAGTGTAGGAGTTTATGAAGATCTAGATTATCAACAAAGTGCTCATGACATATTCAGCCAAAATAGAGCTAAATATAAAAGATATAAAAACATTACAAACCAAAAATCAATTATGTTAAAAAGGGTAGTATTATACAAAAAAAGCAAATCTCGTTTAGTATGTGCTGGAAAAAAATCTTTATTTCTGTACTAAATTTTTCGGTTGTCACGAGCCATCGTGACAGCAAAGTGTGTCATGTATTATAATTCAAATAAATACATATATCAAACTTAAAATTTTATCCGATAGAAAATACATGAAAATGATAATCAAAAAAATCGGACCACATACATTTTGTCCGTCGATTCCATTGGCAAAGGCTTAGCGATTGAGCCTTTGAGTTTTTATTCTTTGGTAATATATACCTACTCTGTGGTCCCCACGCACAAAATCAAAACAGTTTTTTTTAGGCAAGACATACGAATTAACAAAGCTGAATGGACTAAGTCCTTTGGCTACCACCATATTGCCAAATAAAACAATAATAAAATTAATACTACCGAAAGTTTTATTTTAAAAATAACCACGAATGAAAAACAATTACCAAAGACTTTACAACCTGTTCTTAAGGGGCGAATAGAAAAAAAAGTATCAGTAAGTTGTGTTGATTAGTCAGTGAAAAACGCTTAAATTATATACTCTGTAGTGATATTTCATCTGGATGTGAAAGAACCGTTATTATTTTCACGCATTATATGCATATGGCAATAATACAAAAAAAAATATTGGACACAAAGCTGTAAGTCGCAGCGATTTACATAATGTTGCCGCTAAGCAGCTATTGGTTAAAACTTCACCAATTGTATAACTTTCAGTGCTACCTCCGCCCCGCTTTCGCGTAAATTGGTTGATGTAGTTTTCATACATTTGCCGAATCATTGGCGGTCTATGTTACTCTCATGTTTTGTGATATATATTTGTGTAACTCATTTTTCGTTTCAGATCCAGAGAGTCACATCCTCTTCTTCGACATCGAAGGTCTCATTGTTGATCTCTTGAGCGAGGAATATTCTTCCATGAGTCCAGCAAGCTTAGAGGTCTTTCATTTTGAAGCATTTTTTTCATGAGTTTCTATTTTTTTAACCGGCTTTAAAACAAAGAGGATTATCAATTGGAACCGTTTGTATGTAAAATTGTTAGAATTGTACTAAACAGATTTGCCAAATTTTATAAGTGTATGTATGTTTGTCCACGTATTTCGCAGAATGTAGTGATTGGATTTTAATAGTCTTTAGCTACCGTTCAATTTAGGGATATGTGCAAGTTTCATAAAAAAACTGTGATATGAAAAAAAGTGTAATAGCTTCAAAGCATTTAAGTTTGTAATTAAAAGAAACGGAATTGCGTGTGCTCTATCCATCAAGGGTATACCATAATTGAAAAAAAAAAACTTTAAGAATAAAACATCTTTTGTCTGCATTTCGTTTATAAACAAACATTTGCAAAGTTAAATAAACCTTAAGACGTGGGTATAAGGTTAACATTTACCTATGAGGTGGACCCATGTTACTACGCAACAAAATAGAAAGCCATTAAAAACTATCAATGTTTTGTCTTTTCATTGCTATTTCTTGTCCGAAGATATTATTTTACTGGAATTAATTTTACAAAAACTACAAGGTTCTACAAAACAACTTTAGGTTAGTTTCATGTCTTAAGCAATTGCGTATAAACTATATTATAGATAACCAGTTTTACTTGTCAAAACTGCTTATGAATAAAGGTCCCCTAGTGTCCTGGAACTAGTCGGGCTTAAGTCGACAAATCCACGTAATTCTCATCATTTTCTAATGTATCTCATCATATGTGCTTATAAGATTTATGTAGTAGCACGAAAGCTACCTGGATGTCTTGCATAAGCTAGTATCAATGTAAAGTTACTTATATCTGTCGTCAGGCTGCTGGGTTGATTACGAGCGAATACATGGTGGTGGCAGCTCTTACTAAGTCGGCGAGCCCTGATGCAGCCAAGAAAATATCAGGTAATAATAAATCGGAAATATGCTAACAGAAAGCTGTCAAAAGATTTTTTTATGCGGCTAATAAGCTTACGGTCCATCTTATGCTAAGCAGTTATCGATGCCTACGGATGCTTGTAACACCAGGGGCATCACTCACGTTGCTTCTTGACATTCTTAAAATCTAATCTCTACCTTCTTCACTTTCTCTGTCCAGTCTTTTTTCTTCCTTGTAAATTAATTAAATTTTACTGTAAGCCCTAGAGAACCGGGGTATTCTAAAATTTGTAAGGTAAATAAAAAGACTTCTTTTCACAGCCTAAGCGTTAAAATAAACAATTTAGCATCCCGTACGTAAAGAGTTCCAATGGTAGCTACTCTCTTGATAAGCCTACGGCCTATCTGTCTGTGCAAAGGTAGGACACCTTTAAAGCTGGCTAAAATTGACACAGAGTACCTGTGTTATAATGGCGGAAAAAAAAGGAAATACAGGAAACCATATTTTTAAGTTTTGGCCAAGTATAAGTTAGGCTCGCGCCTTTATTACGAACCCTACATTGCGCGAGACTTACTGTACTTTTTGTACATTTCATAACACTATTCATATTACTGTGCACGCTTACCAAATGGATAGATTTCTTTGGACGCGTGAAAGACAAAGCCGGAGATATGGAGCGCATGTTGAAAGAGAAAGACAAGCATGGTTTGTATCTATACTTCACTTTAAACGCGACTTTTGTATATTGATTTGTAAACGGCTCGAACGCTATGGATGAAATTTTGATTTTTAGATAATGTTTTCCTTTTTTAGTTAATCTTGATATAATGACATATTATATGTTCTTTATTTAGATTAAAACCTTAGACAGCAACTGGCGCTACTCACATATATATATATATATATATAAAAGCCAACAGAGCGCCAAAAAATCCTAGGGATTGATACGATCTCAATGTGCAATCCTAACTGAGGTTAAGAGGAAACAAACAATAAATTCCATATTCACTTTTTTGAGGAAAAAATAAGAAAGGTTTAAAAATTTACTTACAAAGCTGGCGGCCGCCCGATTCAATTTTAAAAATGGCTTGAAATATGCCCACTTTTCACACATACACTGTACTCATTTATTTCGTATATGTACTCAAACGAGATAGTAATAGTTATTTAACGTAAACGTAAAGAAAAGAAGTACTACGGAGAGCGTTACTGACCTTTTTATGACTTTTGCGGCCAGCTGATAATGTAAACCCCAGTCAAGCCCGGCCATTGTCCAGTTGGCCCTACAATGACTTAGTTTGACACACTTGGCTTATAACCCTTATTTTTGTTTAGGAATTTTGGCAAAAATGAAAGAAGGCGCAGAAACTATGCAGACAAAGTTGCAGGCTAAAGCTGATCAATTGAAAAATCATTTAGATCCCAAAGGTAAGTGCTTAAATTGTAATTTTCATTTTGAGTTAATATTTTCAAACAGTTTAAAATTGTTTGCAACTGAACGCTTGCCGGAGTACGCGTTTCATGGTTTATGGTGCAAGAAACGAGGTTGACGAAAAGTACTACCTTTGCTGGACTACAAGCATCGCCGCCATTTTTTTAGTAAAACAGACACAGCAATTAATGAGTTCGGAAACCCTAGTTGTTAGTCATTTTTTGGTGAAACAAACTGAAAACAATTTTAAGCAAGGATTTTTTTTATTTATTGATTCAGATAATGTTTTTCTTGATAAAAACCCAGGAGAAGCGAAATAATCATATTAGCCTGTTTAACCAAAATGAAACTAAAAAACAGCAAATATTTGACATAATGGAAAATTACTATTTTTATGTACGCGTTATGATACAGTTAATTTATTTTAATAAGGAATTTTGCGAATTTTGGTGTTTATGTAATGTTTTGAATATTTTTATTTCAAAAAAATGTACATACCTACGAAGAAGATTTTGATTGGAGCAATTTGTTTTATTATATTTGATTTGTTTGTACAAAAAAAATATATGATTCTTATCATGTTTTAAGTTATATTTAGATTATTTTAGGAGACAGTGCGCAATGCAAGGTAAGCAAATATTTTACTTTAGTGTCAATATAATATGTTTTCGTATCCTTTTTTATATTTTCAGTTAATTCGAAAAATATATTCGTATGTTGATTTACAATTTATACTAATAACTATTAATTGAACATATTGTGTACAATTCTATGTGCAAGAATTTAAAAAGAATAGCAAACATGAACTCCATAGGCGTTCATTTGAGGGTTCCACAGTCAACAAGGGACCCTCATAGTTTGGGTATATCTGTCTGTCTGTCTGCGGCTTAGCTCAGAGACTTTTAGACCAAGACGGCTGTAATTTGGAATGGCAAATACTCGAACATATTAATAACGCTGATATATATAAAATATATTTTACCTCTTGTAAAATAATAAAAAAAAAAGAACAGTGGCACTAAGGGGCAGCCGCGGTAAAGCTATTGCATAATATTTGTTATCGGCGGCAGCGGGGTGGACGCAACAAAGATGTACGCCGTGCTCTCGACGAGGCGCTGCGGCCGATTGATGGAAGGCGAGAGCCGCGTAATGGCCGGCCCACGCGACGTTATCTCTCTAAAAATGAAGATTTAGAGGAAACTTTGCGATTATATTGTTTCGAGTCAAGTTTATTCAATCGTAATACGACTCTTATAACCTACTAATAAAACTCCTAAACTTAAAATTGATTTTCCGTACGTGGTTTTTTCGTTACGGAATTTCTTGATTCGCTCGCCGCGCTCAGAGCCCGCGACAAAAGCTATGCAATAGCTTAAAAAAAATGTAGGTAAAGTGGGGTTGATATTTTCACGTCTTTCACATGGTGTTAGTATAGAACATTTAAAAATATTGCGGTTGCGTAGAAAAATATTGCAATTTAGGGATCCGTTTGCGAAATATTGAGCCCTAAAGTGTTAATTTTGTTAGAGTCAAGTGTCTTTAACCCACGGTCAGTTAAATGGTTGTTTCGGGTATATAATTCACGGCAGTAGTATATGTAATGAGATCAAAAGTAAAACTATCGCAGTTAAGTATGCCTTACAAGTAAACGATTGATAGTTCACCAACTTATAAAATATACCTTCTTACAGAAGTAAAAAATTTGTATAAATTATATTGAAATTTGTTAGATATAATTAATTGTGTAAAACAGGTAGTAAATGTAAGTTTATGAACCTTATTATGCAAAAATAAAATCAAATCAGCCTTAATAATTCTAAGATTCTAATCTAGAATCCATCACTCTGGATTCAAAAAAGCGCCCTCGTCGTAAAAATATTAATTTAATCCCTTGTGATACAATCTACTATTACCTCAAATTCAAACGCATTTGCGGAGTTTGATCGCCATTTTTTAATTTAAACGCAAAGGTTACAGCTATAAAATTACTTTTGTTAATTAATACAATATAAAGCCTCACTAACCCGCTAAGTCCTTCTTACCTGTTTATCGAGTAAATGAAAAAGTGATTTTAATGTCACCCGGCGTACAAATAAGAATTAAAGTTGTTTTTAATTTCCCTTTTCTGAACAGAAGTGTAGCTATTCTGGACTTCGCTAAAGATTTAAAACAAACCATTGGACCTTGTATTTGAAACTTTCTTTTTGTTTACATCTAAATTAAAGATTTTTTTCGGGTTTCGACTTCAAATTATATATAAATATCATTCTATCTTTTATTCGGACTATTTAAAAACTTTTTGACAATTGTATTTCTATTTTTACGGTTCCGTACTAAAATTCGAAAATTTGTAGTTATAACATATTAAAAAAAAGTTTTACTCAAGAACGCGAGGAGGTATCAAGTTGAAATTATTATCAAATTATCAAATGCTGAAGTCTACGGTCACTTAAAGTTGTAAAAAAATCAAGCTTTTAAGTTAAAACAAAAATATGCCCAAAATACGGTTACTTTTGACGCATATTTTGACACAAATAAATCAAAACCTATGGGTTACTTCCCGTTGAACTAGGATCATGAAATTTGGCAAGAAGCAATGCCGAGTAGCATAAATAAAGGAAAAAAATTGAAATCCATAAATTTGGTTTTTGCGATTATAAACCAATTGGCAGTTGGTAAAACTAACGGTCGATGTATTGGGCAAAGTTAAGTTTGTTGTTCAATACAGTTTGCCTTTTATGGAAACCCGGACCCAGACTCGCACTTGATCGTTTTTTTACCTACCGTCACCGCTTTTGAGATAAATTAATGTAGCATATAACTTCAAAGTTATTGAAGTTATAATACAACTTACTCAATATACCCAACTTTTGTTTAAAAAGTTTTTCCAAACAACACAATGATTTTCATATCATATTTTTAGGCGGAATCAAAAAATAATGTTTAATTTAGTTTAAAACAAAATTTTGACTGAAAAGCACGTTTTTTTTAATACGCTTAAAATAAAAGGTGAGGCAAGGTATAAAAAATGTCAAGAGTCCAAAAATGTTAGGAATAGTTCAAACTACAATATCCAATGGTTTGTTTTCAAGTTTTAACATTTTTGGTGAAGTCTCTCGAATAGCTAGACTTCTGAGCCCGATAACTATAGGAAATCAAAAAAACTTCAGTTCCAATGAATATGATTTTGTTCAGGACATTTATTTGAACATTTTGCGACGGGTGACATCAAAATCAGGATCTGCTGACGAAATTCCTTGGCCACGTTTTCGGCTTAATTTCCTGGATTATACTTTCCGTATATTATTTAGTAGATAAAGGTAAAAGACCGCCAAGTGTATACTGCCCGAATCATTTGTTTGTATAAAAGTTGGCTCACATACATATCTATAAATGTTATCTCTACTGTCTGCAGCAATTAGTTTTTATTCCTTTATATCATGTCTCTCTCTACTTACGCACCTGTCGCGGAACTAAAACTACAATAACCAACGTCATCACATACATACACGTACAAACATTGTCATTCAATTTATTTCATTAAAAAGGTACGCACGCAATTATGGTACGTATTATTCATTCGTGGGCTCAAGGCGATCTACAATTATAAATTTATTTCTTCGATAGACAATTCTGGTGAACACACGGGCGAGTAATACGCCAAACTTTTTGAACATATTTTCCAACGGGATAGATCAATTCGCCCTTCACCGCACTTTTACTGAAATACTCCAACATAACACAACACACTTTCACTGTTGGTGCTATTAAACTATGGAACGCTCTCCCTCATAAAACACATGATAGCCCAAGTCTCCATACTTTTAAAACTAGTTTAAAAAAACATTATTTTCAATTATGCAAGCCTACACCTTAATTATACTGTTTTTTTTTTCTTTCATTTCTGTATCTTAATGATCTGTAATCTGCACTAAAATGATTCAAGTCCTTTATTTTATTATTTATGCCCACGTATTACTAGACTCTCATCCCTAATAAAAATCTGCTGGAAGAAATCTCTGAATAGAGATAAGCTTATACCCATGTACATTTTATTTTCTATTGTTGTGATGTCTGTGAGGTTCGTTTATTTCAAAAGTCCATGCGGACGAAGAACGCGAGTATAAGCTAGTAGCTTATAAGTGTTTTGCAACATGTATTAGAATAAATCCATACTATCTATCTCTTTTATCAAAATAATAAAATAAGTCTAATGAACTTTAGACTACTCATTAGTATTTCATTGCTGCATTAAAACAGCATAATTTAACCGAAACATATGCAGTAGGTAATTTTTTATTGGATTTTTGGTATAATTATTTTAAAAATCGTATAATAATATTCTAGGCTATAAAACGAACAATGCTATTTAATCTATAATGTTACCGTAATCATAAAAACTGCTCCAACGGTTTTTATGAAATTTGATTTTAAAAATCATTAATCGATCTTTTTAACATTCTGACGTCAACTATTCCTTAAAAATATATTTAATACTTATAACACATATATAGGTAAGCGTTGTCGAAGTTTGTTACTAAAATATCGAGTTTGCCTAAAAAGTTGGTTCTCCGATTTATCTATCCGTATGTTCTATAAAAGCCTACGCCCTCCTCAAGGCAGTCTAGATTCAAGTTACTGTTCTATACCTTATCCTGTCCGTTGTCGTTGAGCCTTATTAACATTAACATAAAGGTCAGATTGTTTCAACTGACATATTACCTAGTGCCGGTTTCCAATTTCGACATTTCTGGACCGCTCCGATATTTTCTTTGTTTTCGAATAATTTCTGATACAGTTTATGAGGACTTTGTTCGTTTTTTGATTTAAGAGGATGTGTCCTTTTTAATACAAACCAAGCCAACTATGAGAAATATTGTCAAAGTGTGCGGCTATTTGCAAGAGGAATTGTCTAACAATTAGCCACCCAAAAATCAGCTATATAGCGGTATAGAAGATCGCAACAATTTGGAAATCTTCCTGGACATTACACACAATGCAATATGGTCCAAAATTAACCAACGGTTGTACGTTGGATACCAGACAACGGATACAAATACTTATATACTTATGTATTTTAAATAGAAAATACCCAGAAAGGTAGAACGTTTAGAGTTTCGTCATGTCCGTCCGTACGTAACAGCCTTATAATGTCAGGGGGCGCTGCAGTATCCAGGATAGTGGTCGCTTAAGGATTTTTCAGAAACTATTTATTTTCGTTTTTAGCATTATATGGATCTCATTTCAAAGGGGGTGTAAAGACATGTTTTACAGTTTTGACCACCATGGGGCGCTGCAATATCCAGGATGATTGGCGCTTGAGGGCTTTTCAGAAACTAATCAGCAGACTAATTTTTGCATTTTAAAGGTTTCTAGACATGTTTTTAAAGTAAATGCCCTGTTCTTCTTAATTAGGTTTCCGTATCTAATGAAAAAACAAAATATTGTAGGATCATCGTGAGTCCATTTTGCTCTGATTTTATGCATTGAACATTCGAGTATGAATGTCTGTGACCCCAAATATGGAAATCTTTTGGTTTTAAAGGGATTACTTTTGGTGAGCAACTTACTTAAAGTGCTGTTCTGTGTGAGTTGTCCGACATATCAAATGTAAGGGGCTTGTCGGGAGCGTCTCAAATATGTATTTCTCTTAATTTATAAGTTATTTAAGGAAATAGATGAATATTGTCCATTCCCCTCCACTTGTCATCGAAACAACTGAGCATAAAATTAAAAAATAGATCAGGCAAAGTAAGTTGTTGTAACTGCACACGCCGAATAAGGTTTCTGAGAAAGATAAAACTGGTAAAGTGCGACTCGGACTCGCGTACTAAGGGTAAAATGATTATAATGAAATTTTGGTAAATTGTTGTGGACACGCCGGGTAAGGTTTCTGAAAAAGATAAAATTGGTAAAGTGCGAGTCAGAGTCGCATACTAGGGGTTAATGATTATAATGAAATTTTGGTAAATTGTTGTGCTTACGCCGGGGCAGGTTTCTGAATTAATACAACCCTATCCGTATGAGGCTCAACGCGGATTTTAGTTTTCAATGTAATATTAATGTCCATGAAAAATCCAAAATATTGGTGAAATAATTTTTGTCATACGACTAAAAATTAATTTGTAGGCATGTGCGTAGAGTGCATGACGTCACTGTGACCATTCGCCAGTTAGCGCACTGTGTTTGTTTGGTTAATTGTGTTGTGTGGAACAAATGAAATTTTCGATTTGTGTCTAGTTCGGTTTTTTAACTTTGTATACGTACTGTATATTGCCGAAATGTACAAACTTCGTAAAAATGGTGTTACGTTGTAAAAACAGATGACAAACCCAGACTTTCCTCCCAAGCTACAAGAAATTGCTGTGAAGATCATTTCAATGTACGTACAGACACATCACCTTAGCTTTCACATGCTGATCTGTAATAAAATAAATGAATCTATGAAATATCTAAGTCATCCTAGCGAGTTTGCAAAAAACTAGCCATTGAAAACTTATATTAAGATTTCTGTCATAGATTGGCATGTGTTAAAAACAACATTGATACTAGTTTTGTTGAATTTGCTTTAACTTTACTGAACTCCTTTATAAAAAAAACAAGGTTTGCGGGGTCTTCTATACTTATGTATATCTTTAACGACATTTGGCACATCAAAAAAAGAATAGGCATAACCCAAAAATTGAACCCATATTAATGTTAATTGTCCAGGCAAGAGCTAATGAGTTTCAGTAAAGTACTTCTAATAGAATAATATTGCAATTTCATGACCAGGGTTTTATGATGGACGCAATCGCATGCCTTAGATGGATCACAGAAAATACACAAGGAATTCCTTAAATCTTATGAAGCATCAAATATGTTGAAATCAGCTAAACTCTTAGCATGAGTGGTAGAGCGACTTCTTGTAAATCTAATAAACTGTTTACCTACAAGGTGTCGTTGTAGGTACTATAGTGATAATGAATTTGATTAAAGGTTTCCTTTTTTTCCCGCTCTATAGTCTTACGAACCGATGGCGTAGTGACATTCATAAGTGCTCAATTATTGTAGCCTAAATTGAATAAATGATATTGAATTATTGAATTAAAGACTATACTAGTAACAGGTGGAATAGAAATAGGTCTAAAGTTCGAGTAGTTAGAAGTTCTGCCTAATATTAATATAAACGTATCTTACTGTAAAATTATGAGAGTGGTCTGCCTTGTTTTTTATTTATTTTATAGACTTTATAAAAGTTTGTGTTAGAGTTCAGGTTTCTGAAGCATTTTTTATGTGTTTCAGGACTCTTTTTTTTATTTATGGAGGATTTTTTAATAACCATTTGGACTCTGTTTTACCTTTCTGTTTAAGGACATTCAAGGTAGAATCGCGGGTAGTCACATTAAATTGTACAACATACAAATGCGAAATATATGTGAAGTTTGCATAATATTTGTCATATGCAAGATGTGAAGTATCTACAGAAAGTCATAGAATTAGTACTCTCGCTGAGATCAATTCCTGTAAAAGTCTTTGTTTCTTCTCAACATACAAGCTATTTTTCTGCTCATCACTAATGATTCATTCATGCAAGGTGACAGATAGAGACATAGAGTTACTTTTGAAGATTAGATAGCTAAAGAACCTATCCCGTGGGAACTCTTGATCGGGATAAAAGTATTCTATATCCTTTTTTGTCTGTTTATCTATTTCTGCGTCAAAAATAAGGTAATTCTGTCGCTTCGCTGCACTTTTTTCAAATACTTATATTTCAAACTAAATATCTATTTTAATAAAAAAGTTGAAGATACTCGTAGTGTACTTTTTTGTAATAGTATTATTAGAATTGGTTTTGTAGCTGCTGAAATTACCGCCTTACAAATTACAAACCAGAAAATTTTACCTTGTTTAGAATGTTAGTGTTGAGTGGCTTCGACGTTGATAAAAGTTATATGTTTAAAAAATGCAAAAGGAAAGGAGGGAAAAAAGTAACCTTACTAGTACTAGAATCTTTTTATAATGTATATTAACTACTGGTTAAGAGAAACCATTCCATTCTTGTTTTTGTCACATACTACCGAGGTGGCTAACTAGCTTGCGTTGAGCGGTCACTGTAGTCTTTATGGATTCTAGTAACTCTAGGAGCACCCCGAACCTTATAATTCTTGTCATAATGCCCTTCACTGTAGACCCTAGGGATTAGTCGACAGGAAGCTTACTAAAAAATGTACGTGACCATTTGTAGGTTTAGGTTCTAAAGCATGATGGTATAATAGGTATAGCTAAATAACAGGCAAACAGAATAAAATTAAAATACCAAAAAATCATGTTTTGTACAAAATGTGTATTTATTTACACTTTGGCATTGATGACATGTGATTTATTTACAAAGAGAGTTTATACCTTATGAGACCTTTTTTTCATTGAGAAAGCAATTTCCCTTTCGTTGATGAGGTTGCGGTGAGGTTTAACAGTCCAACCGTTATCTAGCAACACTGGTAGAAGTGTGCACGTCGACAGTATTGACAGATAAAGTCTAACAGAATCGGTAATACTATCGAATAGTGATGAAAAATATAAATAATCCATTACTCAACGATAGTATTTCCGAAAGCTTTCGTCAAAAGCAACCGTTAAAAATAACGCGTTAATAAAGGTTGCTAATAACAGTTATTTACCAGTGTCTGTAACCGCCGTAAAAGCCAGGAGCCGCCAAGTAAGGAGCGGCAAGACCCAAGGGAGCGCCGTAGCCGGCATAACCGACAACGGGAGCGCCTAAATGACCGGCTCTAGCGGCGACGATACCGCTGGCGGCAGCTGCTTGGCTTTGAGCAGCGGCGACGTAGTTTTGGGAAGCAGCAACACCGTTCCAGTATGCGTTCTCGTGGAGCTCACGGTTGGTTTCGGCGATTTGGCGAGTAGTTTCGATGTTGTATTGAGCAGCGGCTTCGGCAGCGCGGGCTTGACCTTCACCGAAGGCGCGGGCGTGGTCCTGTGCGGCGACGGCGGCGTCGATGTGAGCAGCTTGTACATCACCAGCGTTGGCGTGGCCGACGACTAGTGGAGCCAGGGGAGCGAAGACGCTGGCGGAAGCAAAGCCGAGAACGGCGACGAAAGCGATCTGGACGATAATATTCATATTTTACACTTTGATGAATCATTTAAAAAAAATTGTTAATAAAAATAGATAAAAATTTCACGTCGAATAACTAATACAGTTCAGGATAAGCAACTTTAGAATGATTGATCTATTAACTTATGCGACCGAAATAGTATACATATGTTATGTAAATAAAATGAAAAATATATTTATTATTTCAAATACGTATTTAATATACGAGATACAACGGAACGATTTCACTTGGAACGGAATTCCGTTAATGAGTAAACGAAATCGAATAGTTTGGTACAGGGTTATGGCTACTCATGTATATTAGTGGAATTAAGTAAGGTAATTGATTCAATAATGACCTTCACGTCATTTGAAAACTGACACTTTATAATAACATAACTATACATTTTAATGAACGCATCCGATATATGCAACCGGGATTAACTTCCTTCGATAACGTGTTCACTTCTAATTAATTTAAAACATGAATATATTTATGCATTTAAATAAAAATTTCTTAACCGCTAACTGTTAACCGTCAGGGCGTATAATAAATTTAAACTTACACTATTTTGTTACAATTAATTATGTTAGTGTCATTATATAATAATAGAATATAATTAAAATAATGACGAACGTTTATACTCAAACTTAACGTACAGCGTAAATGTTATTTTGAAAACGTTATAATAAACTAATCACATAATTTTCACTAGTTTAT
Source organism: Apoda limacodes (assembly GCA_946406115.1). NCBI lineage: Eukaryota > Metazoa > Arthropoda > Insecta > Lepidoptera > Limacodidae > Apoda > Apoda limacodes. Next base: position 51,355,940 of record OX291540.1, read on the forward strand.
TAGTTTCAAACTTTGTTGCATGCAGTTATTGGTTTACAAAACATATATAGTTGCTGGTTTTTTATTACAGATAAGTATCACGTGACGAATTTCAAAATAAACATTTTCAAAATAAATAAAAAATTCAGCAGGCAGTCACTACAGTAGTGAGAATGGGGGCTTATAATCTTTGACTTATTTATTTTTCGTTTTTATCAGTTCAATAATGTTAAAAAAAATTATAATTAAATTCTGTTTACGTTTTCCAACAATAGAAACAATTATGGCTATGTGCAAAATCATTGAATGGCTAATGGACGCCATAATTTTATTACTAATTGCAAAATCAAAGAAAGCTAACGGGTGTGCAACCTTGTCATGTTAACAGATTAGCGAGAGATGTCAATGTCAACGACCGTTGATCGGCTTTGAAAAGGTTGCATTCCCATCACTATTTTCATGATAACGGAATACTAGGCTGTATGGCACACTTCCTTTGCTTTTTTAAAAAACACTCGAAGCACAAAAGGCGCAAAAATTTTGACTTGCGTTCCGCCATCACTGTTTTTTTTTTTATTTTTGATAAGGAAAAGGTATTATACCAGGAATCTCATCGTGCACTTCTAGATCAGACTGCTCGATAGCTACTGAATGTAGTTTGGGTGTGCGGTTGGTCTTTTATACGGGCGTGGTATCTACGGCGATACGTACTCTGTACGGTATATTATTGAAAGTACCCAGTAATCATTGATACGGACAAGTATTTGGTTGACATAGACTCGTGTATACTTAGAGGTCCTAAAGAGGAAAAGCCTTTCAGGCCGAAGGCCGAAGGCTTGTTAAATAAAAGTTAATTCGTAACAACTTATTTTATTGAAGTAAATAAACTTTATAAACTATTTCCGTACAAAATCTGTTTAAATGACAATATAAACTCTGTTTAAGTTCTAAGTCTTATTAATATATATTTAGAAATAAGTTAATTCAAAGAACTTTTTATTTTGAATCCTAATTAACTATCACCATCATATTTATTAAAATATTGAATCCAAGGTTTATTGCGTAATATATCTGCTTCCTTTGGTTTATTACCAACGACGTCCACAAAGCTGATCAGTTGGGTGCATAGAGCAACACGGCAACACATCCCCCATGCAGGGCGCGTCAGAATGTCACGTTGCTCTATGCATCGGTGGAGCAGCAAGCCTTTAAAAGAAAAAAATGTCACTTGCGTACTTCGATATTTAACATTGGCGCCGGTATGGAATGCGGTCGCATTGTCATGCAGAAATTAAGTGAAATATCTATTGTTTTTACTAGTTGTTTGGTTATAACTCTATCTGGATAAATCTGTTCGTAGGCCCTCCAAAAATAAAGGAACATGTCAAAGAATGGCACTTATCGCCTCCACTACACCGATACTTATGTCAAACGTAAGTTATATACCTAATAGGGTATTTGAGTAGGTAGGCAGGTGCTTCTTTCCGCAAACCCTATTTGGGGTTGTATAAGAACGGATTGACTCTTGAAAGGGTCGGCAGCGCCCAAGCCGAGGTTCGTGACCAGGACACCCTCGTGCAAACTGCCTAACGTTTCGATGCAGAGTGCAGTAGTAAAGGATATCTGTGACCAACACCAGTAAGAAAAAAAATTGGGAGCCTCAAAACAACTAAAAGTAGTCAACTGGAAGAGCATAATTAGCAAAGAAATCAGCTCGATATGTTTTAAGTGTTTTTTTTTGCCTGCAGTTTTGAAGGTCCTGAAGGTCCTGTGTCAAATTACGGGCAACAAAAATTTTAAACTAGATTTTTCCAAATTCCAGAAAATTATTCTTGAGTCTGCTTCGTGCTCAATGAATAGTACTAGACTCACTCCTACTCACGTTCGCACTGAATACAGACAGACGTCGCGGCTTTGGACGTTGGTAACATCTCCAACCAATCCTGGAAATGGTAAGCGTGGTACCATTATGAAAATTTTAAACTTTAAATTGATACACGTATTGGTTTGCTTGACTAATAGGATGCCAACTTGCGTAACAACACAACAAAGTAGGGGGACTCGGTTCACTGATGATTCCTGACATAGATATAAAGAAAAATCCTGTCAGTTGGTAACACTAGCTGCACAAGCAATAGACATTTAACGTTTGTAACGTTATTGATTGTGTGAGATATGCATATTTGTAAATTATTCACGTCACAACAACCACCGATTTTGCTAAAATTTGAAATGCTTATACTTTAATCGACACACAGGCGCAATTCAACTTGTATTTTGGGTAGTCAAGCAGTTGCCGTAGGAATCCCGCGTCTCGCGAATTTACCCCATCGAATTTAGCGCGGGCTCCCGCGGGCAAATGCTTGTATTAAATAACAGTAATCCTTTAAAATGCAAGTGCATTTAATTGTGTTAGTAGATCAAAATCCCTTGAAATTAAGTGTTATTGCCGAAAACAAAATGCGGGTAAAGTATTAAAAGCCTTTTAAATGTTTAAACATGTCTTATAAAAGGATAGATTTTATATCGATGATGAGGCGCAAACCAGACTTAATGGTACTTAGTAAGTACTTAGTATTATATACTTTGAAGTTTTAACTTAGTACTTACTTAACAAATGAAAACATGTGTTTTCTAAGTTAATTTCGATTTTGAGGGGGACTTTTTGGAAATGAGATCGGATAAAAGCTCTGAATTGGAACATATGTATGCTTAAAATATATATTCAGTAATTTTTTGTACTCTTTCTAGTATGCAACTGTGGGTAAGGCCGTAGTCAGCATTTTACTTTGGGGTTTTGAACTCTAAAAATCAACTTCAAAAAATAAACTTGGAAGTTCTCGAAGTTGTTTTGTAAAGAAAAAATTGACACTAAACCCCCTATAAATATATAAATAAAATTCGATAATCCAACTAAAGAGAATGACCCAAGATGTGTGTCATACGGAATTTATGTATTTTTAACTTGCTAGATTATGAAATTCAGCTAACTTATCTGAGCTCACGTTGTTAGCTATTAAATATGTGAGTCCTGGCTATTATTTGCCTCTAACACAGCAGTCGTATAATACAAGGTTTGACAACGCCAGATTACCAATCCACATTACGCCAGTGTGGTGGACGACGCCCCAATCTTCCTTTATCCAGGGAAAGGGCTACGCCCCTTCAAAACAAAAGAACCCCACAGATTCGGATGTCGCAGTCAACTGCTAGTTTTTATTGAATCGTCAAGCATTATCCTTGTTTCTAATTCCCATTCTCTAATGAAACGGTTCGTTGACAAGCATAGCAATTAATACACTCTATGCGCGCATTAGATCGTTCTATTCACCAATAATGAATGCTCTCTATGCGGAATTTAGCAAGACTTCCGGTGTGCATTCGACACAATGCATATGCCTGGAAGGTAGAACATTTGATGCGTTATTAAAATATTAATTAGCCAGTTTGTTATCGTCAAATGGTCAATAGAACGGTCTAAATGCTTAGGCGACCTTTAAGCAACACGTTACTATAATTTTCTTTACCCATGTACCCACTTGACAGCGCGGATATGGTAATGAGGAAATCAATTCTCAGTTAATATAGGTAGTTGGTATTTTATTTTGTGTGATTCGTCGTTAGTGACAAGGAAAAGGACACCTAGAGACTTAACGTAACCCTAATGGTTACGTTAAATCTCTAACTGTCATTTTCCGTAAACGTAATCTTTGCATATTTACTTTTAGCAATTAATAAGTGTCTAATAGTTATTTTATCTCCTAAGAAAAAGTACAATCTTTATTAGATCAGGGGTCGTCAGTATCTTGTGTATATAAAAGAATAAATATAGACATATCAATGCACGCACAGCCCACACTGCTGGATCCATAAACTTGTGGGATGTGGTTTTCCTATGGGACGGGACGTAGGATTCCATCAACAAAAGATTTTGCAAAATTAATTTACAGGGTAAAAATAGTGGTGGAAGGTTGTATGAAAATCCATCATCTTTAAATGTATGGAAATTAATATTTAGGCTAAAGGTTGAAAATAATATTGACGTGTTTCACCTTTATCAGAAAATCATCACGCAATATGTGAAATAATTTTTCTATTATATTTTCTAAAGTACACGCAGACGAAGTCGCAGGAATATAATAGCGTTATTATAACTGGATTGAATGGGCTTTCGATTTTGCCATTTGGCTTCGGGAATCAGAACCCTAAAAAATAACTTTCTTCGACACCAAGAGAAATTGGTTTCATATTCTTAAAAATGGTGCCTGTAATGTAACAAGATGGCGTGTTAATAATCATCTTGACAATACAAAAAAATGTTTTTGCGGTGAGGCGAGTAATTTTGTATACTCAATTAATTTTTTTATATTATGTAGTTCCCTTGCATGTTTCCTTACCATTTTTTAGTATTATAGAATAAACTGCAGTTGTAAAGCAGCAATCAAATTGAAACCAAATTATTATTTTTCTTGTACTACTTATTTTTACTGACTTATGTTAAGAAACAGGGCTTTTATTCAAGTATGTAAAAAAAATAAATTCGATGTTATTGTAACCTACATTGCTGCTTTACATCGACTGTTTATACTTTCATGCTTAAGAACGTTAAGGAAACAACCAATGTATATCATAATGATTTAAATCGAGTATATAAAATGACTGAATAAGTTCCGTTGGGGACAAACTATATTTTTGCACTATCACAATGCCTGTTAATACTTTATAAATATCCCATCCTGTAACCTTACAGACACCATCAGTTTCGATGTATTCTGAGATCATCTGTATGCTCTAAGACAGGCGATAGGCGTTCTTTCTGGCTTTCTTCTTTTTGCTCGGCTCCTATCGGTCCATAAATTACGTGAGGCGTTTAGGGGGGAGAGGGATTCGAGCAGAATCTCACCCAATCTCACGTGAGGGAGAGGGGGTTTTTGCCAAATATCATATCCTGTTATTTTTCATAAATAAAATGGTGGTGGGGGTGAGGGGGTTCGAGCCAAACCTCACGACATCTCACCAAAGGGGGTGTGGGGGTCGAACAATCGCCAAAAAAACCTTACGTAATTTATAAACGCCCCAAGCATTTACGGTCTGTAGGTACAGGATAAACTTGGTTGTCAGTGAAGTTAACCAAAGTTCAGCCAAGCGCAGAGACGAGCCTAAAAGCAAACACAGTATCTATTACAAGGCTTAATTGCGCACTAATTTAGTGAATTAACTGTATATTATCCAAAATTGAATAAGTTAATATTTGAGCTGTTTGATAAAATGGACATTAAATATGTAAATGTGTATTTTTAATTAGGTTTAGTTACCAAACTATTTTTACAGTGTAACTAGTCTATGTAAATTAATAGGCGCAAATTGCATATTAGATTAGCCTTTTTTATTGACTACATTTCAAAACGACTTATTTAACCACTAGATTTTGCTCGCGGGTCCGCCCGCGCTTGTAGGTTATATCAGCGTAGGGTTTCTACGGCAACTTCGTTCAAATTAGCTTTTTATAAGACGGTAACGTAGTAGTTAAAATAAAAAGCATTAAAAATTTTGAAATAACCCTCGACGGACGTTTTTTAATAAAAATTTTTTTTTTTTGTAATTTTGTCAAATCCCCGACTAAAAGTAATTAAGTTAAAGTAAAATCTAAGAAAATAAAAAATAAAAAGGGCTGCCATTCTCTGTCTTAAAAGACCTACAATTTCGCAGTCGTATGAGGTGACTAATTGAAATGTATTGGGTTTTTTAAGAAATGTCGTCTATAATTGATATAACTTGCTGCATATCAGTAAGATACATAATAGCTTTTTCATACTACTACTGCTACATTTTGATATAAATTGAGACAGAAATGGCGAGGGTAGCCCCCACGGATTTTCGGACGGTGATTACTGTTATTTCCTTCTTTTTAATTTCCAAACAAATATTCAATTATTTAGATGACAGCGGTCGGGGTTTCTTCAAAAATTTTAATTTATGGTAAGAAATTTGTAACGTCAACCGTGGGCTTTAAAAATCTGAAAAAAATACTGTGATAGAGCATTACCAATATTTTCAAAAAAAAAAATGATTTTAATCAAAATCGGTTCATAAGTTTTTCTGATATTTGCAATAATTCTTATTCTACGGAACCCTAACTTAATGCAACACGCACTTGGCCGGTTTTTAAGCCTTATGTGGGTCAAGGACGTTTTTGTCTATTATTTACTTGTGCTATGATTATAAATATCACTATTCTGTACACAGATGAATTTCTGTGACCAAATGCAAGTGTTCCGAAAATAAATGGAATTTGAGTATATGAATCAGTTTTGGTGGGCAAATAATAAAAAAACAAACTGTACTGTATAATTTGTGTGACATGTCCCCGGGTTCGTCGGCAAACGCACGGACTTACCTCATATACGAGGTATCAAAGCCGGGGCGCTTCTCGCCCCCCACTCAGCACTCGCAATCGCAACCGTGTAACGGGGAACCACCCTCCTGGCGCTGACTCACCTTCGGGTTCGAGGCTCACGCTGGTCGAAGGGACGACCCCAAGAGCGACAACCCAAGCCGAGGCTCCCCCCGTGGGGAGACTCCTTCAGAGTCTCGCCCCAAAAGCTTGGTGAAGCAGTAATGGCTGCATCAGCCAACTGCATAGTCCGTTTAGAAAAAAAAAGAGTTTGTGAATGGCACCGAAAGTTTTCGCAACGAAAATTGTTTTCGTAACCGCTCATCTACTCTGATTATGTATGATAAAGAGATAAATTAAGAATTATTAAAAACATTAATTCATGAAAGGCCTGTAATATGGGATAAGACTAGGATGCCTGATGCACGTCTACAGCTTGGCACATAAAATCACAACGAGCCGTTGTCTCCTCCGAGTTTGTTGTTTGTTGTGTCATATACAAGCTTACACGATTATTCTGCGGCGCGGTTAAAACGCCGTGCCGATAGGAAAACGTGTCGTAAACAAGAGTCTTAGAATCAGTGCCTAAGCGACCCCTTGTGTTTCCAAACTGTTAACCAGGTATCATTGTACTATAGTGAAAATGAATTTAATTAAAGGTTTTCTTTTAAAAGACTACTAGTAACAGGTGGAATAGGAACAGGTCTAAAGTTAGAGTGATCAGTAGTTCTACCTGATATTAATATAGACGTATCTTACTGTATTGTATGACATCATAAAATATTGTAGTCTATAGATTTGTTACAAATCATTGTTAGGTAGGGAGCAACAAGCAAAAAGTGTGAAAGTGTTCTGAACTGTTTTTTATTTTATGTATCTACTCAAAAAGAGCTTGTATTTGCTTGGTTTCAGGTTTCTGAAGCATTTTTTGATGTGTATTAATTCTATGTTACATATTTCTAGACATTTTTGATGTGTTTTAGGAGTTTGTCTCAAAGTTCCAGAGCATTTTGATGTGTTAAAGGACTTTGTTTTGTATGTATGGAGGATTTTTTAATATCCTTTATTAGAGCTTTTACCTTTCTGTTTTAAAATATTCGAGACAGCAGTCTTGTACTTTGGTAGTCACATTTACAACACACAAATGCAAAATATATTACATATATTTAACACTGTATCTTGCATAAATTTGTCATATGCAAGATGCGACGTATCTACAGAAAGTCATTGACTTGAAACCGCGGTGCCCTTCGGTTACAACCTCGTAGAATTAGCACTCTCGCTGAGATCAATTCCTATAAAAGTCTTTGTTCCTTCTCAACATAAGCTGTTTTTCTGGCCACATGCTTCAGTCGCATATAGAGTTACTCTTTAGATTAGATAGATGAAGAATATATTCTCGTTGGAACACTTGATCGGGACTAAAAGTATTCTATATCCTTTTCTGTCTAGCTATTTCTGCGTCAAAAATGAGGTCATTCTGTCGCTTCGTTGGCATTTTTTTTTAATACTGATTTTTGGCAATAAATCTATTTTAATAAAAAATCAAACAAGTGTAGCTTTCTGTGAAAGTATATTCAGAATCATAATATGTAGGCGGCAATCTCTGCAGCTACAGAACCAATTCTAATATTATGTAAACGAACTAATTTTACCTTGCTTAAAATGTTACTATTGATTTCGATTTTGTAAAAGTTCTATTTGTATGATGCAAAGCTTTTGCATTGGTAGCGAAATAACCTGATAAACAAAAAGTTAAAGCGAAATAACCTGATAAACAAAAAGTAAAAGCGAAATAACCTGATAAACAAATAGTAAAAGCGAAATAACCTGATAAACAAAAAGTAAAAGCGAAATAACCTGATAAACAAAAAGTAAAAGCGAAATAACCTGATAAACAAAAAGTAAAAGCGAAATAACTTGATAAACAAAATGTTAAAGCGAAATAATCTGATAAACAAAAAGTAAAAGCGAAATAACCTGATAAACAAAAAGTAAAAGCGAAATAACCTGATAAACAAAAAGTAAAAGTACTCGAACTCACCTGTCACTGTAGCCTATATGGATGCTAGTAACGCTAGGACCACCCCAAACTTTTTAACCCTTATAATTCTTGTCGAAATGCCCTGATTGTAGATCTTAAGTATTACTCGACTGGGAGTTTACTAAAAACTTCTAAAGTAAAAAGTTCTTAAGTTTGATGATAGAATAGATAATAGAGGTAAGGTAATAGGTAATAAAGGTATAGGTAAACGGAATCAAATTAAAATACAAAAATTGTGTTTTGTACAAAATGTATATTTTTTTACACTTTGGCATTGATGACATGAGATTTATTTACAAAGAGAGTGAGACCTTTATTTCATTGAGCAAGCAATTTCCCTTTCGTTGATGAGGTTGCGGTGAGGTTTAACAGTCAAACCGTTATCTAGCAACACTGGTAGAAGTGTGCACGTCGACAGTATTGACAGATAAAGTCTAACAGAATCGGTAATACTATCGAATAGTGATGAAAAATATAAATAATCCATTACTCAACGATAGTATTTCCCAAAGCATTCGTCAAAAGCAACCGTTAAAAATAACGTATTAATAAAGGTTGCTAATAACAGTTATTTACCAGTGTCTGTAACCGCCGTAGAAGCCAGGAGCTGCCAAGTAAGGAGCGGCAAGACCCAAGGGAGCGCCGTAGCCGGCATAACCGACAACGGGAGCGCCTAAATGACCGGCTCTAGCGGCGACGATACCGCTGGCGGCAGCTGCTTGGCTTTGAGCAGCGGCGACGAAGTTTTGGGAAGCAGCAACACCGTTCCAGTATGCGTTCTCGTGGAGATCACGGTTGGTTTCGGCAATTTGGCGAGTGGTTTCGATGTTGTATTGAGCAGCGGCTTCGGCAGCGCGGGCTTGACCTTCACCGTAGGCGCGGGCGTGGTCCTGTGCGGCGACGGCGGCGTCGATGTGAGCAGCTTGTACATCACCAGCGTTGGCGTGGCCGACGACTAGGGGAGCCAGGGGAGCGAAGACGCTAGCGGAAGCATAGCCGAGAACGGCGACGAAAGCGATCTGGAAGATAATATGCATATTTTACAATTTGATTAAGCACGTTAAAAAATTGTTAATAAAAATAAATAAAATTTAATAGTAGTTAAGGTTTGGTACAGGATCACGGCTACTTATCAGTGAAATTAACTATGATGCGTTTGAAAACTGTCATTTTATAATAATTTTAATAAACGCATCCGATATATGCAACCGGGATTAACTTTCTTCAATAACGTGTTCACTTCTAAATATTTAACATGTATATATTAATGCATTTAAATAAAAAATTCTTAACCGCTAACTGTAAACCGTCAGGGCGTGTAATAAATTTGACTTACACTAACACTATGTTGTTACAATTAATTATGTTAGTATAATTATATAATAATAGTTAATTAAAGAAATTAAATAAACACTTTTTATTTTCAATATTTCCAACGCAGGTACCGTGAATAGGTTATTTGAAAACCTTATAATATCGAAAATAACGGTCCGGTTTAGGTTTCGCATTCATCGTATAGTTTTCACTAGTTAATTCGTTTCAAATTCATAAATGCGGTTATTGCTCTACAAAACCTTGTTGCTGGTTTTTTATTAAAGATAAGTATCACGCGATATTAGATTTCAAAATTAACATTTTCAAAATAAAATAAATATGCTACATTACAGCAGTTACTGCCTGCTGGAGTATGGGGGCTTACAATCTTTAACTTATTTTTTTTTCGTAATTAGTTGTCCAATATGTTCAAAATAAATTAATAATGAAATTCTGTTAACGTTTTCTTTCAAAAATTATGATACAAAGTGCGTGGGAGAGTGCAAACAATTATGCCTATCATTTATCATTAAATGGTAACGGAACACTAGGCTGTATGTCACACTTCCCTAGCGTATTTAAAAACCACTCGAAGCATAAAAGACGCAAAAATTTTGACTTGCGTTCCGCCATCACTGTTTTTTTTTTATTTTTGATAAGGAAAAGGTATAATACCAGGAATCTCATCGTGCACTTCTAGATCAGACTGCTCGATAGCTACTGAATGTAGTTTGGGTGTGCGGTTGGTCTTTTATACGTGCGTGGTATCTACGGCGATACGTACTCTGTACGGTATATTATTGAAAGTACCCAGTAATCATTGATACGGACAAGTATTTGGTTGACATAGACTCGTGTATACTTAGAGGTCCTAAAGAGGAAAAGCCTTTCAGGCCGAAGGCCGAAGGCTTGTTAAATAAAAGTTAATTCGTAACAACTTATTTTATTGAAGTAAATAAACTTTATAAACTATTTCCGTACAAAATCTGTTTAAATAACGAGATAGAATCAGTTTAAGTTCTATAGGGTGCATAGAGCAACACGGCAACACATTTCCCATGCGTCGTTATGTCATGTAGCTCTGTGCATGGGTGGAGCAGGAAACTATGTCTTTTGCGTACTTTGATATTTAACATTGGTGCCGTTATGGAATGCAATCACATTGTCATGCAGATATTAAGCGAAATATCTATTGTTTTTTATTTGTTTATTTTATTAAATTTCTGTCTGGATTTATTCGTAGGCACTCTAAAAATAAAGGAGCATTTCAAAGAATGGCACTTATCGCCTCCACTACACAGATTCTTATATCAAACATAATTTATATACCTAATAGGGTATTTGAGTAGGTAGGCAGGTTTTAATTCCTATATTGAAATTAAGAAAGGTTGGTTGGTTGGTACATAGTTTTTGAGTAGCATGTTCGGCCCCAACTGGAGTATTGCTGACGACATTTGTGAGCACCTGGATATCAGCTTTAGTCGGACCAAACGCAAGTGTGATAAAAGTCGACAATCCAAAGAAAATAAACAAGTAGTTTATTCTAGAAGAGCATAAATAGCCAAGAAATATTAATAATAATAAATATTTTTGGACATAACACACAGCGCCGTCTGGCCCCAATGTAAGCAAAGGTTGTTTAATAGATACCAGACAACGAATACAAATACATATAAAGTACTTTTTTTTTTGTAAAAACCCTGACCATTTTCACATTTTATGCATTTGAACATATTTTATGCATTTGAAATTGTAAGAAAAACGTTTTAATTTTTAGGGTTCCGTAGTTAAAACCGAATGTTATGTAGTTGATCTAGAGCTTCGTCATATCTTTGCGTCATCTGTTTGTGAAATATCAAGTCACATGGAAAAAACGGATTTCGTCATGTCTATCTGGTTTTCCAATTGTCAATTTTAGGATTAAACCTTAGCGATACGATATCGTCATACTGTCCGTGCGATAGGTATGTTGGTATATACCTACGTAAACAAATATTAAAAAGGAATTTGATCGTTTATACTTTCGTCATGTATTTTTTAACATTTGTTTTTAGGATTCCGTAGATATGTGGTAGTAACCGAACCGTTGAAGTTTTCTATCCTTGCTTTTTTCTCAGTCGTCCGATTGATATTTAAGGACTAGCTGAAAAATGAAATTTGTTTTATAGGGCAACTAAAAATTTGAAAATAACCCTTTTTAACAAAAACGGGCTTCATATCCACTAAAAAGACAGACTAAAGCAGACATCCTCACAGAACATTTAGCTAGCTGCAAAACTGAAGCTAAATATCGGATGCCAACAGTAACGTATCTTTACTTGACTTTATTTTTAGCAATCGATTTCAAAGAGAATAAAACATGTAGCTGAATGTTTAGTTAATAAGTCTTCTAAGGGGTTTTTTTTACTTTTAGTAGATTTTAAAAAATTGTTTAAAAACATATAACTTTTACAACATCGAAGCCTATTAATACTCACATTGTAAAGTGCTAAAATTTATTCGTTTGTAATAATACTTACTATAATTGGTTCTATAGCTGCAGAAATATCTTCCTTTGTTGGGAGCGTCTCAAATATGTATTTTTCATAGTTTTAAAAGTTGTTTAAGAAAATAGATGAAAATTGTCCCTCCTCTGGTCTCGGAAACAGTTGAGCATAAAATTAAAATAATAAATACTAAAAATAGAACTTTATAGAAAACCTATAAGAAGTCAATATCTATATTTTAAAATTACATGGAAAGATTGTATCTACTTTGTTACATAAAATCTAGTATTATTGAGGTGTATTGGCCATAACTATAAGTCCGTAGGTCCAATTCGCATTTCAACGGATTTTTCTCTAAAATAGTGTCTATCCAACAAATTTGAAACATTGTTTCAATAATAAATTAAATACCGGAGGACATAAAAGTAGCTGAACTATACTATCCTAGCTGTATTTTTGTCTTAAAACAACAAATCTTTTTAACTACAAATGCTGCAGAACCAAGTCTTTTCTACAATATTTTTATTTATTAATTTTACATGTAGACGTCATAGGAGATTCGCATCTAGAGCTCGTAAAAGTAAATATTCTTTGCGAATTATACTCAGGGGTATTCCGTGTTATCTACAAGATCTAATCTAATCGCTCCTCTTTTGTAAATAAACTGAATTTCACCTGATTGACATATTGTACATTTGATTTTCTTACTATTTAACAACATTTTTTTTCTGTTTTCTGATTTCGTTTACCTTTGAATAAAAGTAATGTGGCATTCTCAAACAACCCTATATTATGTATATCTGAAACGACCTTTTGGCACACCAATAAAAGAATACGAACGACCCAAGTACGGAACTCATATTAATATTAATTGTCCTGGCAGTAGCTAATGAGTTTCATTACAGTAAGAGCTTCTAATAGAAAAGTGTTACAATTTCCTGACCAGGGTTTTATGATGGACGCAATCGAATACCTTAGATGGATGGATGGATGGACAGAAAATACACAAGAAATTCCTTGAATCTTATGAAGCATCAAATATGTTGGAATCAGCTAAACCCTAAGCATGAGTGGTTGGGCGACCTCTTGTGATTCCAAAGTGTTTACCTACAAGGTATAGTTGTAGGTACTATAGTGATAATGAATTTGATTAAAGGTTAAAGACTAAACTAGTAACACGTGGAATAGAAATAGATCTAAAGTTAGCGTAGGCAGTTGTTCTCTTATGTATCTTACTGCATTGTATGACATCAGAAAATACTGTAGTCTATATTTTTGTTACAATCATTGTTAGTTGGGGAGCAACAAGCAGAAAGTGTGAAAGTGGTCTGCCCTGTTTTTTATTTATTTTATAGACTTTATTTTGGTTTGTGTAAAATTTCAGGTTTCTGAAGCATTTTTGTATGTGTTTCAGGACTCTTTTTTTTATTTATGGAGGATTTTGTAATATCCTTTTGAACTCTGTTTTACCTTTCTGTTTAAGGATATTCAAGGTAGAATCGCGGGTAGTCACATTAAATTGTACAACATACAAATGCGAAATATATGTGAAGTTTGCATAATATTTGTCATATGCAAGATGTGAAGTATCTACAGAAAGTCATAGACTTGCAACAGCGCGCAGCGGTACCCTTCGGTTACAACCTTGCAAAATCAGCACTCTCGGTGAGATCAATTCCTGTAAAAGTCTTTGTTTCTTTTCAACATAAGCTGTTTTTTTGCCATCGCTTTAATGATTCAGTCGTGCAAGGTAACTGACAGCCAGATTGAGTTACTTTTTAAATTAGATAGTTGAAGAATATATTCCCGTGGGAATTCTTGATCGGGCAAAAAGTATTCTTTATCCTTTTCTGTCGCTTCAGCTATTTCTGCGTCAAAAATCAGGTCATTATATCGCTTCGATGCCATTTTTTCAGGTACTGATATTTCAAACTAAAAATCTATTTTAAATATGAAAAATTAAGAAATAGTGTCTTTCACACGTAGGCCTTTATCTCTCAGCTATAGAACCAATCAAAGTATTAAACAAAGGAACAAATTTTACCACTTTACAATGTTAGTATTGATAGGCTTCGATGTTGTAAATGTTATATGTTTATAAGATGCACAGTTTCTGCATTGATAAGGGAAAATAGTAATTGTCAAGTTACTGGAATCTTTTTATAATGTATGTCAATTACTGGTAAAGAAAAACCATTCCATACTCGTTGTCACAGGTGGCTAACTAGGTTGCGTTGAGTGGTCACTGTAGCCTATATAGATGCTAGTAACGCTAGGAGCACCCCGAACATTATAACCCTTATAATCCTTATCAAAATGCCCTACATTGTAGTCTCTAAGGATAACTAGACAGGAAGTTTACTAAAAACAGTACGTGGCCATTTGTAAGTTTAGGTTTAAAAGTATGTTGGTAGAATAGGTTATAACGGTGTAGCTAAATACCAGGTAAACAGAATTAAAATACCAAAATTGTGTTTTATATAAAATGTGTTTTTATTTACACTTTGGCAGTGATGGCATGTGATTTATTTACAAAGAGAGTTACTTTTTGAGACCTTTTTTTTCATTGAGCAAGCATTTTCCCTTTCGTTGATGAGGTTGCGGTGAGCTTTAACAGTCCAACCGTTATCTAGCAAGACTGGTAGAAGTGTGCACGTCGACAGTATTGCCAGATTAACCCTAATACAAACAGAAATACTATCGAATAGTGATGAAAAGAAAGGAATCCATTACTCAACGATAGTATTTCCGAAAGCATTCGTCATAAGCAACCGTTAGAAATAACGCGTTAATAACGGTTGCTAATAACAGTTATTTACCAGTGTCCGTAACCGCCGTAGTAGCCGGGAGCCGCGAAGTAAGGAGCGGCAAGGCCCAAGGGAGCACCATAGCCGGCATAGCCAACAACGGGAGCGCCTAAATGACCTGCTCTAGCCGCGACGATACCGCTGGCGGCAGCTGCTTGGCTTTGAGCAGCGGCGACGTAGTTTTGGGACGCAGCAACACCGTTCCAGTATGCGTTCTCGTGGAGATCACGGTTGGTTTCGGCGATTTGGCGAGTGGCTTCGATGTTGTATTGCGCAGCGGCTTCAGCAGCGCGGGCTTGACCTTCACCGAAGGCACGGGCGTGGTCCTGTGCGGCAACGGCGGCGTCGATGTGAGCGGCTTGGACATCCCCAGCGTTGGTGTGGCCGACGACTAAGGGAGCCAGGGGAGCGAAGACGCTGGCGGAAGCATAGCCGAGAATGGCGACGAAAGCGATCTGGAAGATGACATTTATATTTTATAGGTAATATGATTGAGCACATTAAAAAAAGTACATAAAAATAAATAAAAAAATCATTCTTCAATTCAAGTACAATATTAATTGTTCAGTTAAAACGAAACGATTTCTCATAAATAAGAAATTGGATAGTTGTTAAGGTTCGTTACAGGATTACTTTACCAACCTTATGTATATCAGTGGAATTAACTATGATTCATTTGAAAACTGACACTAACTTTAACATAACTATACATTTTAATAAATGCATCCGATATATGCAACCCGGATTAACTTCCTTCAATAACGTGTTCACTTACTGCTAATTAATTTAAAACATGTATATATTAATGAATTTAAATTAAAATTTCTTAACCGCTAACCGTCAAAGCGTGTAATAAATGCAAACTTACACTAACACTATTGTGTTACAATCATTTATGTTAGTACAACTATATAATAGTATAAAATTTAAAGAATGATGAACGTTGTATACTCAACGTACCGCGGAAACGTTATTTTGAAAACGTAAAAATATCTGGAATAACGGTTTGTTAATATGCTATTTATTTGTTGGTATCGTTACGAAATCCATTGAAGTATCTAAAGCGTTGATGCTAATTTGAGTAATTGGTAACTGCTGCTGTTTTGTTTAAGCAACTGTTATCCTTTTACGTGCTGAGTTGTGAAACCGGTTTAGGTTTCGCACTCATCGCATAATTTTCACTAGTTAATTCGTTTTAAACTTTGTTGCATGCGTTTATTGCTTTACTAAATCTAGTTGCTGGTTTTTTGTTAGAGATAAGTATCACGCGACGATTGTTTATTAAAAATTAACCAATGATCTTGAATTTCTTAATTACGTCATAAATTCAAATACATTTAAAAAATAAAATAAAAATTATTAAGTTACTAGTTATTTGATATACTCACAAACACAAACAAAAACGATTGATATCCTGTCTTCGGAACATTGACAATGACCTAATATGTTAATTATTACAAAATGCGTGATCTGGTCATGTTGCTAAATGCTTTGTATGCAAAACTCGTAACGCATTCCATGGTGCCGACCTTGCTACCTTATTTGTGCGTGCCTAACATGGCACAATAAATGTGATTATATTAATTAAACGATGTTATTTCGCGTGAAACAAGTACGTAATTGATTAATTATTTTTTTTGTTTATAGCAAATACTGGCAGCTTTATAAGGTTAA
This sequence comes from Apoda limacodes, assembly GCA_946406115.1. Lineage (NCBI taxonomy): Eukaryota > Metazoa > Arthropoda > Insecta > Lepidoptera > Limacodidae > Apoda > Apoda limacodes. The sequence goes on from OX291540.1 coordinate 51,372,638, forward strand.
TATTCATTATAATTAAAATATACATTCGCAAATAGGTGTAAGTTTACTATAAAATTCAATAAAATAATATTATTAATTATATCATTCGTTACCTAATTTTAATAGTTAAACTGCGTTATATAAGTAATGGACTTCCTGATTATGAAGCTGTAAGATTACAAATAATACATATTTTACATTATATACAGCGCCATCTGGTTACAAACAAAGCCAAGCTTTTACTATGGATAACAGACAGCGGGTAGATATAAATACTTGTATATTTCCTTTTTTTTTATTACATAGAAAACACCCAGTATCAAGACAAACCCAGGGATTAAACTAGCGCTCCTCGGATCAAGACAGCCACGGAGCATAGGGGCTTTTTATCTTGTTTTTTTTTTAATTTTTATCAATTCAATAATGTTAAAAACAAATAAATAAATAAATATTTTTGGACATTACACACAGCGCCGTCTGGCCCCAAAGTAAGCAGAGCTTGTGTTATGGGTGTCGGACAACGGATACAGATACATATATATTACTTTTTTTTTGTAAATACATACATATTATACATAAATACACCCAGACTCAAGACAAACACAAATGTTAGATCACATAAATGTTTGTCCATAGCGGGAATCGAACCCACACCCTTTGCGCAGCAGTCGGCCACACTACCAACTAGGCTGCGAGGGAGTCAAAATAAAAAGTGGAATTCTTTGTACGTTTCCCTACAGAAATTATGATATTAAGCACGTGCAAAATCATTGAATGGCTAATGGACGCCATAATTTAATTAACACTTGCAAAATCAAACAAAGCTGACGGGTGTGCAACCTTGTCATGTTGACAGATTAGGAAGAGCTATCAATGTCAACGACCGTTGATCGTTTTTGAAAAGGTTGCATTCCCATCACTATTTTCATGATAACGGAACACTAGGCTGTATGTCACACTTCCTTAGCCTATTTAAAAAAACACTCGAAGCACAAAAGGCGCAAAAATTTTGACTTGCGTTCCGCCATCACTGTTTTTTTTTTATTTTTGATAAGGAAAAGGTATTATACCAGGAATCTCATCGTGCACTTCTAGATCAGACTGCTCGATAGCTACTGAATGTAGTTTGGGTGTGCGGTTGGTCTTTTATACGTGCGTGGTATCTACGGCGATACGTACTCTGTGCGGTGTATTATTGAAAGTACCCAGTAATCGTTGCTGCGAACAAGTATTTGGTTGACATAGACTCGTGTATACTAAGAGGTCCTAAAGAGGAAAACTGTTTCAGGCCGAAAGCCGAACTTAAAAAAAAGATTCGTAAAATAAAAGTTAATTCGTAACAACTTATTCCATTGAACTTTATAAAACGGAAATACTGTAGTTTTTATAGTAGTTTTATTACTTTATTGCCCATACAAATCTGTTTAAATAACCGATTGTATGTTCAAGTTCTAAGTCTGAATATATTTTTAGGAATAAATTTATATTACTTCTCTTAATATTATTAAGAGGGCCCCCAACGCGCATATACATTTGCTTTTTGGGCGTTAAGGTGAAATCGACATTGTTATTCTCAAATAGAGCTCATTTTTCAGTGGCTAAAATTATTATAGATAGGCGTAAAGCTTAGCGTAAAAAGTGGAAAATAATTGATCAGCTTCAACAGCTACATCACATAAGATATAAAAATTCTGTTACACTTATTTTCTAGCTTTGTAGTTACTTAACATTTCATGAAATAAATTATGTTCCCGCTACTAGTTGATAAGAAGTTCTGAATTAAAAATAGAAAAAGGAAAGGTTCGGCCGTTATTTTTTTAAAGCGATGTTTTAACAGATACCTTAAAACAAATACAGTAATCTGCTAGTTAATGAATGTAGAAAGCCATGTTATTTTTATCCAGTCTAAAACTTGCAATAGGACAGTGGAATCAATTTTAAGAACGAGCAGAAAACTGCACATTCAGGTAGGGCGCAGCCTTAAAATACTGAATCCAAGGTTAATTGCGTAATGTCATGTCTATATCAGCGTAGTCTATGGTTTAATACCAACAACGTCCACAAAGCTGATCTGTTGGGTGGAGCAGGAAGCTTTCAAAAGAAAAAAATGTCACTTGCGTACTTCGATATAACATTGGCGCCGATATGGAATGCGATCGCATTGTCATGCAGATATTAAGCGAAATATCTATTGTTATTTATTGGTTGTTTGATTATAACTCTGTCTGGATAAATCGGTTTGTAAGCCCTCTAAAAATGCATGTCAAAGAATGGCACTCGTCGCTTCCACTACAGATATCGATGTCAAACAAAACTTAGGTGCAGTATTCAACTTCGGCTCCGCTGATTATCAGCGTTGCAGCACTCGCATTGCAGCATGTCCTGAGCTGGTATGCAATTTGGGCATCACAACAATTTAAATTATTAATTTGTATGGTGGTTTTTTACGAGTTATCCATATCTTCAAGACGCAAGTGCATTCCATTGCATTAGATTAAAAGCCCTTGAAATTAAATGTTATTGCCAAAAACAAAAATTCCGAGCCGAGCCGCGTAAAGTCGTAAAATGACCAAATACTTAAACGTGTATTTTGAAAGGATAGATTTTATTTCGATAAAGTGACGTAAACGAGGCCAAATGGAATAAATAAGTAGTATTATATCCTTTGAAGTTATAACTTGGTACTTATTTTACAAATGACTTTGAGATATGTTTCTAAGTAAATTTCGATTTTGAGGGATACTTTTTTAAATTTAGATCGAATAAAAGCTCTTGATTGGTATTGGCATACATATTTATGTACAAAATATATGTTCAGTAATTTTTTGTACATCCCACTATGCAACCCTAGGTGAGGTGAGGCCGTTGTCAGCATTTTACTTTGGGGGTGTGAACTCTAGAAATTACCTTTAAAATAAACTTCGAAGTTTTCGAAGTTTTGCAAAATAAAATAAAATTGGCCGCAAACGCACTATAAATAAATACTGACTTCTATACTAACATACTGGCGGACACAGAAACTGCATCAAAGTACAAGACGACTTTTAAATAAATATTCTAACCAATGATGCAATTGAAAACTTTAGATTGGCTCGCTAACTTTAAAACAGTGTAGTTTCATATCCTTAAGTTGAAGTTTGTTTACTGGAAATGACAATTCAATTTTTTTTTAACAAAAACGATAAATGGAACAAAAATTGGTTTTAATAATTGAAAAAAAAAGTTTAAGCACACTTTTTTTTTTGTGCTTTTATTACTGATGCTAATCGGTTACGCATAAACCTGATCAGGGTTATTAAACGGTCTAGCGGAATATTGTCCGAGTCTTTTACAATTGCTATTTTTAGTGCTGCCATTGTTGTGGGCACAGGATTTCTAGCATCAGCTATTTATGAAATTGTCCTAAACGTTCTCAATGGTCTTCAAAAGGTCCGGCCTGGGTGTAGGCCAATTCCTGGTACGTATCCCAACTTCGCAGCAACTTGCGGTCGGGCATTATATTGCATTAGAGTAAAATTTTTGTCTATGAATCCCATTTAAGATATCACGAGAACTTTTAAGAACTCTGTTATATAGCGGTGGCCGTCAAACCCCCGCTGTTACCGTTTTGATGGACCATATCAATGAACTCAAGTTCTTTTCTCCTGTTCATCGATATGTATCCCCAGTACACGAACCGCCTCCAAAAGGAAAACGCTCCTCAATGCAACTTTGAGCATATCTCTCCCAACGTCGACGATAGACTCTTTCGCAACCATCTGCACCAAATAAACAGGTTCAGACCAATTCAGGTGTTCATGTGCTCGTCTGTGAGCTGCAGACAACTATAACCATTTGCTGGTTTAAAATGGGTGAAAGCCCCTCCTTTAGCCTCCGTCTTATTGTTCGTGTACTTACCTATACTCCACGCACTTCATTCAACTCTTTCAGCTTTGATGTTATTTGGCGTGAGGAAACAATTTCGCAAGGAAGTTGACATTATAAATCGGTCATCACGACGCGACGGGTGGTTACTCGAGTTTTACAGGATAGACCATAGATTTATAGCAACCGTTTTTTGATCCAGGCCTTCCCGCACAACGCCACAATCCATGCGGCTTGTTTGGACGAAGTATCCATATTATTGTACCGAAACTCTTGTTGAGTTAAAAAACTACCTAACAATTTTATTATGTTAAGAAGCAGGGCTTTTATTCAAGTAGGTCAAAAAAAAAAATTTCGATGTTATTGTAACCTACATTGCTGCTTTATATCAACAGTCTATAATTGTATGCTTAAGAACGTTAAGGAAACAACCAATGTATATCATAATGATTTAAATCGAGTTTACAAAGTGACTGAACAAGTTCCGTCCGGGCACAAACTATATTTTTGCACTATCACAATGACTAGTAATACTTTATAAACATCGCATCCTGTTACTTTACAGACACCATCAGTTTTTGTTTGCTCTTAGACAATATGAACGTGAATCGTGAATCTGAAAGTTCTTAGAAAATAAAAAACTGTATGAAGCATTAAGTTTATAATACCTTCATTGTTTTTTGAAATATTTTCTATTCCTTTCTGAGAAACGTTGCCTTCGATGGATTCACTGAGAGAATTGAGGGCCCATACATTTTTGGGGATTTTTCCAAGGCCACTTGAAACGCATTTACTGCATTTTCAGGGTTTGTAAAGTGATTTTTTGGGAATAAATAAAAGTCGCAAGGTATCAGATAAGGACTGAATGGTTGACTCATTATCTAAACACCCGCCGTAGTCAAATATGCGACTGTTTCTGTCCTTTAGTCTTCCAATACAACTGTCGCGAATTGACCCGTGTCCGTCCTAAGCAGAAAGCAATTATCTTTTTTTCTTTTATCATTTAATTATATTATTCTCCCTCCTCCTTCTTTTCATCCTTTCTTTACTTTCTCACAAAAGGAAACACCAACTGTGCACATTGTCTTTGAGTTTTGGGTTCGTAACAATGTATCCAACTTTCATCACTTGCTACGATGTCAAATACAGCATTCGAGTCACCTCTATTGTACTTTTATTACGTTTCATGGACAAATTATGGATTATCCATCTAGTACGTAGCTTTCTGACGCTTACATATATTTATGTAATATTTCTTTTACCTAACATGAGTGGTATGAACCAATGCCTAAGCTTGCCCGAATCTGTTGATAATTGTTGACACTCTTATCAGCCTTTATGATGCGCCGATATCCTCAGTTGTCGCCATTGCAGGACATCCCTCCACGGAGGTCATCAATAAGATTCCTAGGACCTCCCTTAAACTCATTGAACCAGTTGTTTACAGTACACATAATAGGGCTTCATCATGAAATGCTTATCGAAGTCTTTCATAACTTTGTGGTCGACTAAGACTACGCGCACGCACTTTTACTAGCTAGCTAGCACTAGCTTATGCACGCGGTTCCACCTGCCCTAATTTCAGATATCGGCGTGGAATCCCTAATTATACTTATGAAGTTTGTTATATAAAACTATAGTTCGTTTAAGCTCGGTTATAGTTACTCCCGTGGGAACTTATGAATTTTCGGGATTAAAAGTAGCCTGTGTGTTAATCATGAGTGTCAGATACCTCCATACTGACTTCATCAAAATTAGTTCAGCCGTTTGAGTGTGAAGAAGTAACACGATCACAACTTTCGCCTTTATAATATCAGGGTTGTTAATATGTTGTTGAACCGTGATGTTAACCTGACTGGTATTTAAGCATTATTTTATTAGTGGAGAGTAAAGATAGATGGAGTTATAAAAAGCGTCGTTTTAATATATCTATACACGTATTATAATGATTAGTCTGTTAGCTATCGGTTGTCAAGTATGTATTTCATCAGACACTTTATTGTGGTCGGCCTTCCGGAGCCGTTTAGAACGCCCCGCCCCCGTCTAATGCACCTGCATTCCAACTAAAATCATTATTATTTTACTAGCTTTTTCCCGCTGTTCGTCCTTTGCAACACGGAGGTATTGAGCTATGCCTGTGCCAAAAATAAGGTCAAGTGGATTTTCTGCTGTGAGAATAAGTAATATTAAAGTTTTTACCCGACTGCAACTGTATATTTTTATACCACTTCGGCTGCAAACAAGCTTATGGTCCGGCTGATGTTAAGCAGCCACATCGCGCGTTACCGACCCTTTAAAAATTTAATTACTCCTTTCTTGAATAACACTATAATTCCCTCTAAGTAGGTACCTTTTCTTTGTCCCCCTCACATCGTATCATACTAACGGCTGAATAGATTTCGATTATTGAGGTATTATACTTAGTTGGATCGCGACAAGCCAAGTTTCATAGGATACGATAGGTAGATATAAAAATATGAAACCTTTTTATAAAAGTGTTTTTTTTTCAAATCCTGCATTTGGTAAGGAAGCGTTCATCATAATGGTTCTGAGAATACATATTTGCCTAAATTAAATTTTAAACTAAATGTTTTCATCTTTTTAGTAAGTAGGCTTGTTAGGCTTAGTAGCCATGTTGTTTTTTTTATTATAATTTAATAGCTTACTTTTTTATAAATGCACAGTTTACGCAAGTTTTATGCTACCTCTTTCTGTTCTGTAGAAAAATGTATTTGCTATCCTAATCTCAGTGCGGTTCGGATATTGCAAGCAAAAGGTTCATCCAAATATAGACTACATTTTTCCCATCTTCATTGCTATGAAATCACACAACAATATATTTTTATTTAATCCTTTAAAATTGTGAATTTTAATGATCAAAAATTTACAAAAAACGGGCAAAGTTCGAAATAATAACATAAAACACGAATGGTCAAGTTCGATTGTGATTTGTGATGTCAAATTCAACTAAAAATTATTCTTCGCGCACACGATTTATTAACTTCCAACTTGAACATTTTAACTTTCATCTCCCTTTTATCTAAACTTCTTGTTAAAGATAAACAAATAATATAGCTCTAAAGTGTTGAATAATATAGCTCTCCGTTGTTTTTTGAAATTCGTGAATGACGTTATATTTCAAGCAAACTAATGGTAAATATACCAGCTTTAAAATTGTATGATTTATTTTGTTTGGTCAAGAATATTCACCCATACCACACAACGTCGCCCACAACTGCTTAAAAAGACGAAAGTCTGTAACCCATGCGTCTTGCTGGTAGCCTGACCTAATGCACTGAAACGTAGACACTGACAGATGTCTTGATCTACAAGTTTAAAGTCTCTCAGCGATCTATGGAAAGTTCTATGCTCGGGTATTCGAAGTATATGATTAGAAAATGAAGAGCTCCCAACGAAGCACTAAAGTCATCGACATAGCTTACAGAATAAACAAGCTGTAGTGGCAATAGGTAGGACATATTTGTTGCAGAATCGATGGCCACGGATTGGTAAGCGCAGCGTGAGTCGCTCTCCCACCAGATAGACCGATGACCAGAAAAGGGTAGCCAAAAGTGGCTGGATGAGAAATATAAAGGACCGTGCGAGGTGGTGTTCATTAGGAAAGCCTGCTAAGGCTGACTCAATAATATTTGAAAAACCACTATGCTACTATGAGGTGCACGTATTTTTTAAGTTCGTGGAATTGTCCAAAACATTTCGTCAGTTTAAACCAAAGTATAAACAAAGACAGTGAATCTGATCTGAATCATTTTTAAACGTATTCCTATCACGCTTGACACAAATGGGGTGACCGAAACGCGATTGCGTCAAGTGACGATATTGTCTTTAGCCCACTTTTGCGTGTTGCACGCATTTAGATACAAGTAGAGGAAACAATAGACAACTTTTACAGCGATTACAAGAGGTGGCGCTTTTTAAAGAAATGTTGCCACTTGCCAGTGTGTGACCGTAGTTGGAGTTCCGTGAATTTGCAGTCCTTGCTAAGAGCTGGTGTTAACTAAATAACAGAGTTTTTGGCTAGGATTCATTTAAATCTGTATTCATTCATTTAATCTCTGTAGATCCAACTGTAATTTCATGACCAACGTGCAAACATGATTATTGTACTTTAACTCGATAAAAACATCCTACTATGACCCTTTGTCAGTCGTTAGGGTTCCGTACCCAAAGAGTGTCAAAGTGGCTCTGTTACTGAGCCTACGATGTCTCTGTTCGAACTTTAAAGGGCTATATGATTTTTTTTCTCTAAAAAATGACTCAACGGCAATTTTACATTAAGGATGAACAACGGATAAAAAACGGCAAATTCTCAGCCACTTTGCAGGTCCATATCACCCTTGCATGTAACATTTTGCAAAGGTGGCCGGCTAACTTCGAAAGTGACATCTGTTTAAAGCATGAAACTGCTGCGCAGTAGTAGTACCTCGCTTAATGATTCTGTGATTCAAGTTTAACGCACAAAATTTTTACCATAGATAGAATGTTGTGTGTTGATCATATTTCGATGTGGAGGGAAGTCGAAGTCATCCCCTGTGCCTGGGGGAAGGAGTTGTGATTGTTATTTTTTAATTTGGTTGGTATCGTTTTCGTGTAAAAAGAATCGTTTTTATTGGTGTCATGTAAGTGAAGTGCGGTATTTATAAACTGTTAGGTACATAGACACCAACTTCAAACCGAGATTCAGATCAGATGTGTGTCACTGGCAACACTCGAGCGAGCAGGAGCTCGTGGCCCAACAATATTCGTCTATCTGAAACGACATGCGAAGTTAAGCAACTTCTACCGTGGTAAGTCATTAGATGGGTAGCCGCACTAGCCCCTTTTTTTGCCTCTGTGCTTCGGAGGGCACGTTGAACCCTGGCTTGTTCTGGGCGTCTTGTCACTGAACAAAAGTCGTTAAGTCAAGTCAGAAGCCTTATGGGTGACTTGAAAACTCTTGACAGTCGAGTAGCCACTAGCTCGACAACGTACAAGCGCAGTATGAAGTGTGGCCTAAGGCTTCTTTCTCTAGGAACAGGCATGTGCCTCTGTAATAGGGACAAACAACGCCGTAGTCAAAACAGTGGTTGAAGAGCTACGTTTTTCGAACGCTGCCCATACCAGTTGAAATTATTTGTTCACTTTTTTCACAAGGTTGGACATAAGAGCGATGTCTTCGCGTAGAATATTGACGAATAAATCTAGATTCACAAGTTCCACTCGGTTGAAGCCAGACCGGTTAATAGGCCGTAGTAGTTATATTAATTTTGTGGTCGTCGTAATAAACGTTTCATTGTATCAAATTGGATAGTCAGTAGGTGGAAAATTCAGTCAGCCGTAAATTGGTCATCGCAGTGTGAAAGGTGTGCTCCACTTTGATCATCTACGTATTCCTGTTTTTGTGTAACTTTTTATTTTGTTAATTTAACTTTGTATATACTCACTAGTATATTTAGTTCATTTTCCTCAGGACTTTTTAAAACTATTAATATTCCACGTGCATAAGTTTTTTTCTAAATTTTTTTTTTTAGTTGGTGGGGTATTGTAAGCGGGTAATTTTTAATTAGTAACATTTTTTCAAGATAAGTTTTATCAATTGTATAAATTAATTATTGAAAAAAAGTCACCTTGTTCGGGATTTCGAAGGAGGGTTTGAATTCCCGAGCTGAGTAATAGCAAAGTATCAGGTAAGAGAAGTGTGGTGGGGAAGAGGTCTCTTCTCTCGATATCTCTTACGGGCAGGTCGCGTTCTAAGTACTTTGGTAATAGTAACTCTGTGTCTTTGGTTTTTTTTCATAGCAATAAGTTTTTTTAGAGTTAAATCTGAAGTGAAATGTAGAACACAATTGCTAAACTAGGGCATGTAATAAATATCAAGTCTATTCATCGGCAACAAACTAGTAAACAATTGGTGGGCATAAATATTTTGAATTATAAACAATATAAATGCGGATATCCAATTATTGTAAAATTTGTTCTGAAATGTAAAAAAAAATGTTTGGGTGGTTTATAAACTTTAGGAGGGTCCATCCATTCATTACTGCAAATCCATTAAATTTATGTAATATCTCATTTATGTTTGTATTTGTGTCCTTTTTTGTAACCATGTCTTATATACTAATTTTGACTTTCTTACATTTAGTATGACTACCCCTAAACTTCGTAATGTAATGAGGATGCCTTCTGACTATATTCCAATAAAGTTCTGAATAAGTCCAATGTCCAGTAATCGACCTAGACCTAGTCTATCTTTGGGATTCCGTACTCAAAAACTTTGTAGAAAACACTTTTGTTATATTTAGATAGTGCAGTTCGCCCGAATTTCCTTTACATGTATAAGTGTATAACAGCAATGTATGTCATAGCCATCTCGTAATCATGTTTATTTTTACCGACTTGAATAAAGACCCAGCCCGGAATTCAAGTTCATAAAAAGGAAATTATAATCTGAGATTTTATGACCTACATTTCTGCTTCACTTCCTTTGCCAATGGGTAATTAAATAAATGAGTATTGTAGGTCAATCGAGTATTAAATGTTACTGAGCTACTTCTGTTTTGACACCTTTTTCGTATTGTTGCAATAATTTCAGAAAAACATTGCATCGCGTTTACGTATAAGCTCCATTTTTTACAGTAAGCTCTCTTCCTCCAGTAGTATATAAAATATGTTTCCAAAGCTCTGTAGTCACTGCGTATTTGCTATGCGGAATTCCATAGGAATTCTAAATGAATACCATTGGAATGTAGATTACTGTGCTGAGAGGTATTTGAGGGCTGTGAATTGTCACTAGTATACCTTCGTTTTCGAATAGTTAACTAGATTGATGTAGGTATACTATGTTTTCTCTTTCTTGTCCTATATCGTTTACAACATGTTAACATATCGACCATCAAACAAGAGAAATGTTGTAGGATCAAAATATTAAAGGGGAATTAAAAACAAGAAAAGAGAGGTTTAACTACATATCACCTGGCCTCTCTTATTTGAGCATAAATCATACTTTTCTGGGTTTTGAAATTAGATCTTTGCTTACAATATAAGATATTATGAAAAAAAATGGAGCTTAAAGCAACAATTTGATAGTAATAGTTACGGCCACAGATAGCGATGTTTTTATGCGAAATTGTTTGCTGGTCACTTCACGTAACTGTTCCAATACGATCGCGAGGGTAAGCTCGAGCCAAGCCCTCTGTAACCTGCACATATTTTTTTGTTTGAGAACTAGGAAAAAAGAGTTCGCTAATACAATTTTATGCCTTTTAAGGGTATCTAGGCTCTAATTATTTACATAGTTACCCTTTTCACTATTTCAAAAACTTGCAAATCGCAAGCCATTTGCATTAAAAGATAAGTGACTACATAAATGCAGGTAATAAAATGAAAATGCAGAATGTGATTATTTACTGTTTTAATATTATTCAGTTCCTTCTACATTTCGCTATTACTTCGAAATAAAAAAAGGTATATATATTTTCACCAATTGGTGGTGATAATAGTTGGGTAAGGAGAAAGAGGTGAGTGGATTTGTTTAATAGAGGCAAAGGGTTGGAGTCCGGGCTGGTAGTAAGTAATAGGGGTTAAGGGCCAGGGATCAGCTAACTTAAAACCTGAAGATATAGCGATAGGAGAAATAATAGCAGGAGCTTGAGGAGTTGGCGCCGCAACAGGTTTATCAGTCAATGGAGCCTGTTCGATAGCTTTCTCAGTCGAACCATCTTCGATTGGCTTAGGACTTGTTACCTCAGCTGCGTTCGCTATAGGAGCCTCGGTCTTTTCAGTTTCAATTCTTTCTGGTTCAATTTTGACAGGTTCAGACTTAATTTCTGTTTCAGTGAAAGATTTAGTTAGGGGAGCTACAATACCTGGAGTGTAGACGATTTGAGACCCGATAGAGCCAATGATTGGGGTTCCAAAGGGACCAATGACTGGTGATGGAAATACAACTCCACTGATGGCAGATCTGGCTACAGTAGGAGAGCTGCTTGCTACTGATCCGTCTATTTGAGCTGCAGCTGTCTGGACAGTTTCCAAAGCCTGCCATTTTTGTTCTTCTGCTGACCATACTGCTTCATCAGCCTTTTCTTTCTCTAAATCGTTGGCTTCATTTATCCTTGAGGTTTGCTCTTCGATGTTCAACTCTGCTTGTTGTTTAGCTTGGTCTGCTAAAAGTCTGGCTTGCTCCACAAGCTCGCGAGCTTGGTCCTCGATAGCGACTTTAGCATCGATGGCTGCTGCTTGTATGTCGCCAGGATTTATTGTTGGTAGCACTGAAGGGATGCCGAGTGAAGGTAATGCAATTGGTGCGATGGGGAGTAGGACACCAGATGGTGCTGCTGTCGCATAAGCCAAGATGGCGGCAGAAATGAACTGGAAAATAAATTGTTTTGTAAGTTGTGTATCATAAAGAAATTTATATTTGTATAAATGTTTAATATTATTCTGGATTGAAGTGCAGCTGTAATAGTGCTTATTCCTGTCATGTTAAAAGTTCCGGGTTCTTAGTTGCTACATTTATTGTATTCTATCTGATTTATTAACTATTGCGTCGCTTTGTGTCGTCATAAAAATATGGTTTTATTAACAATATTTGCGAAAGGTCGCAATACAATATTACAGCTATGTAAGGTGAACTACATGTCTGCAATTGCATATTTAAATTTACTTGACAAGTTGTCGTCCTGACTTTGTACAGGTGTTATATCTTAATATACGGTGTTGGCGAGCAGGTAGTCTCAGGGTTATGAAACTAATAGTATTTAGGTTTGATATTGTCAACTAGATGTTTTTAGAGAGCAATTGAATTAAGATTTGCTTAGTGTAAATATCGCAGTGCCGTCGAGTATGTAATTCTGTGCTTAAGTCCGCGTTTTAATATTTTCGCGTTTGTAGTTCCTTTATTAATTTATTTAGACTAAGTTATTTGGTGTTTGACTTTTAATAGTATATATTCTATGGTCTAATAGAACCGTATGCTTGTACTTTCTTTTAATTTTTTTTGCAAAAAATGTGTTAATTTAGATAGTTTGGTTTATGGTTTGTATTAGAAAATGTGTGATCTGCACTACCAAATGGGAAACATAAATAACTCAATAAAGCACATATTCAATTTCCAGTAATATTTAAATTAAACGGGAGCAACGAATTAAAAGTATAGTTGAAATGTAGTTCAACTGAGAGCTGACGAAAGCCTTAACTGTTGTTGCCTTTAATTTGAAGTATAAATATATAGTAAGTCGTGGTGCCGTTCGCACTCCTTAGCTATTTGTCTTAGGAATTGATCTTTAAGGTTGTTTTAATGCTTTTAGCAAACACTTTAATTTTTAAAAAAGCTTTATTTAACCTGCCACCTTACATGTATACATATGTTTGTATGCGTCAAATCTTTAAGCAAATATTAATACTTCCTCGGCTATACCTCGGCCCGCATACTTATGATTGCCCGGTTTTGCTTCGATTACGCGCCGCGACAGTAATGTAACTACCCGTTTAAATCTTTTGTCTTCGTTTTATTATTGAGTATGGAATTTCGAAAAACACTTTCTTAAGAAAACTTTACGTTGGACAATGAAAGTACGGGTAAGTTTCGAGGTCCAGGTAGTTGTTTCAGGCTAGCAAGTGTTGATCTGTCTGTTTTTGTCATTCAGTTACATATGTTATTTAAATTAATAATCTACTGTTTTGCCCGCTTTCTATCAGTAAAAAGTCTTTAATTCAGTTAAACCGTTTACCTCTGCATGGGTGAGTAGCAAACATCCTTAAAAACTTTTACATTTAAGTATAAAATGGGATAAGAAGTATTGACGAGATAAGAGATACCGTTTTACACATACTAGCCGTTTTTATCATTCCTCTTTGAGGTTGTTCCTTCACAGATGAAATTAATGTTTTAAGCAAAAGTATAGGGTTTACATTCGTTACAGAATTAGGAAAACTGGGTTCAAAGTTAAACTTGGCATAATCGGTTTACTGGAAAACCATATTTTTTAAACATTAAAAACAATTAAAGCTTTAACATAAAAGAATCAATGAAATAGATGAAGATAACTTCATAAATCCATCACGTTCAATCACTTTGAAATATTAATATTTTACACACACTTAAAAAGACAAAGAAATATGGGAACTGACCAGAACTCTCATCTTGCTATGTCTCGATGGCTACTGATGCTCTCATATTGATGCAATCGGCTTATATATTCCTTCATCATCCAACTATAACTTTATGTAGAACATAAACTGGCTGGACAATGTATGGTCGTCGCCTCGACAAAAAAAGAAAAAAAAACAAGAGAATGCGGGAAGCCAACTCTTTTTGACACTCGATGCGCGCCATGTTTGATTGGGTCCGAACTTTAGCTTTAGGGTTGTGTCGTGCAATATTCGGAACATTTACAATAAGAAAATGGTTCGATGTATGTGTACGTGATTTCACTCTTCAGATAGCTTAGATTTAATGTAGATACTTAGTTATCAATAAACTTAACAGTGCAAGTTTTATTATAAAAAAAAGGCTTAGGTGAGGTTTGGTCATAAAGATTTTGATCATGTTTTTCTTGACAAGCCATTACTAAGTAGTGAAACGATTTTGAGGAATTAAAATTAAATAAAGACATAGCAAAAATAAATTTATAACTTCTGCAATTAATTTAATAAATGCGTAACAAAATACCTACATTTCAATCTTTTGAAATTATTAATTAAGCAACGATATCAATAAAATATTATTTCATAAATTGTACGGAACTTGAAAATGTAAATACATATGTGACTTTCCGTCCTCTTGTTTTATAAGAACGTATCGTTTAAGAGTTGAATCATTCTGTGAATGCTTTTTGCTTGACAAGCAACGCCACCTGACTGTGGTTGCAACTTATTATAATCAGTCTTGTATGACGAGTTTTGCATTTTCTGTTTTGGACGAATTTAATTCAAATATAGGTTATATTAGGTTAGACAAAACTGGTTTGTGAAATTTATATAGATGGTTGTTTTAAGCTTAGTAATAAGGTATGTATCAAAAGTGTATTATCCTTAAATAAGTAATACACAACTAGTAGGTTTGTATATTTGTAAATGCAAATCTTAGAAACTTTCAGTCTAATTGAATGTTTTTGGATAGATACCGTGTTTTCAAAACTAAAAATCAGCAAATTGGCTATAAAAAATGTTTGAAAACAGGTAATAAAAACTAAATTAAAATTAATTACACATGATTTTTTTAGGTTTCTTTCCCTTGAATATATTGGTTAAACATAAACTCAGACACCAAATATATATAAATGTGTGTGTAGACATAAAAGCACATTTATATCAATACATCTTACATATATAATACTTAGCTCTTTACATGATCTGGTATATGTCAGTGTTTAATAAATGTCAGCAAGTATTTTTTTTATTGAATTCCACTAAAGTTATAACCATTAAGTATAAATTTACAGAACGCGTGATCTTTGTGTTTAAGTTTTACTGATTTCAGTTTATCGTACTCGCCTCGATTAATTGTAAAAGCTTACAACTTAATCTTTAATTAATAATAAAGGTGTCTTGCTATTCTTGTTGATTTTAATATTTCTTATTTTAATATTTTGCTTAAGTTTTTATATATGCGCTTTACAGCAGAAAAACCCTGTCTGTTCGCCGGCTTGTTTTATCTTGTTAAGTTTTTGATATGCATTACCTATTCAGATTTTTCCAAATAATTTAGATTTAGAACCGTTAAAAAAAGAAAAGTCATACACATTTAAAATGGAATGATTAAATTATTTAAATTTCCCCCTTAGTTCACTGAATGAAAAACGTGCCAGAATTCATTTAAACATAATTTTGACAAAGTTCATTGAAAATATCTACTAAAAGTTATGTTCATAAGCAGTTCATGACAGTAGCATCTCACTCATTTAATAAATAAAATAAAAAACTGGCCAAGTGCGAATCCGACTCCGACACTGAGAATTCCGTGCCTAGAACCATTTACATAATTTACAAACCACAAACAAACACAAAAAATGTGCCGCTAAGCGGTCACCCATCCAATAACTGACCTAGCCCGACGTTGCTTAACTTTAAGTTTTGTTCCCTACATACAGGCGTGTTACTGTTTGTTTTAATAATAACTAGATGGCGCTGTTTCAGTTATTTAAGATAGTGTTGGCTCGGGCCCATCTTATACAGGTTTTTATTATTTATTGTTATACTTTAGAGTTTACACTAGTTTTCACTGCAAGTTTTACGTTTGTATGTATTACTGTTTTTACGATAGAGCAAACGCAACGCAGTCGTGTTTCTGTTATGGGGATCTCCTTAAATTTTCGGTTCCAATTTCGGTTTAAAAGATAGAGCCCTTTAAGGCGAGGCATTAATGAATATTGCACAGTAAAGTGGTTATTACACTACTACACAGTTAGGATTATTATCAAAATACTAAACATTGAAATTCAAAGTATACCCATGCATATTTTTCCTTACTTTTTAATAATAATTACGGAGATAACTATCCAGAAAGAAGAAAAAAAACTTAGCAGTAGATTACTTAATAAGTTGACTCACGATTCACCTGAGACGATAAAGTTAACCGTAAGTTGAACTTGACCTCTTGGATGCATAAGCGCCGGTCGATCGATCACTCTAACGACTTGATTACGTACCTGTGTGCATATGTGCATGTGTGTGTGTTAACGTAATACTACGTGTGCATGTAGAGTACGAGCTTTTAATCCATACAAATATATTTTTTTACGCGACTACTACGGATGGTTTAGTAGTCTGTGTATGTTAGTAATAGGTCATCTCGGCCTATGTAGCTTTTAAGCAACTCATCAAATTTTGAGAAAATGACTTATCGTTCAGTAACGCGGGTCATAAAGCTAAGTCACGTCACAAGTCGTTCAATACAATACGGCACATTTTATATAAGTACTACTGCAATAGATTGCAGTTTTTGAAAAAAAAAATATTTATGATGAAATGTTTGTTTAATTAGTAGTAGTAATAAGTGAATTTTACGGCTGTAAAAAAATATAATGTGAAGTATTTTATATCACTTGGGAAGTCGGATTTTAGTATTTAAACCTCTTCTTGTTAGTTGCATAATAAAAACTCCTAAACTCCAGACTAACATTTCAACCGGGAAACATTGGTTCTGTGTTGGGATCGAACCCACACACCTTTATTAGCAGAAGGACGAGCAGCTCACAGGTCTTTTTGCCTTACGGACATTGTGCTCATAGCATGTTTTGTTTAAATGTCCTTCCGATCAAGGTTTCCTTCGAAATTCATAAGTGTTTGAGCATGCTTTAAAATGTTCTTTGTCTTTTAAGTTAAAAATTAGGACTAACCTGTTTCACCGTTTTTGCCAATCAACCCCTAGAGGACAAAATAGGGGATAAACATTTGTATGCAAGGAAAAATTGTATGTAAAAGATTTTTTTTTCAAAAGTATACGCGGACGAAGTCACGGCAATAGTATAATCCCTAATGAAGGCTTTGTGTAATAGCCTAAAATCATTGCTTCAGAGTACTAAATGGTTAAACGAAAGACCAAGGACAAAATAACCGTTTTAAACCGAACCATAGAACAAAAGTCAGGACTGGTCAAAGGATATTTATATTACAATTATAAATACAAATAACCGATTTTATACGGTTTGTCCTTACACAAATCAAATGAATCGATCACTTGTTCACCTAGACGGTTAAGCAACATTCATTTAGGTCAGCCTACGGATGACTGACCGCTTAGTAAATAATGGCATCCTCAGCGGATGTCGGAGCAAATAAATGACTTGTTACTAATAACTAATAGGCTGTTTTATATTATTACTGACCATGAATTATTTTGGAACGATGACATATATAATAACTTTATCTCTAAAAAACATTTAATCGAATGGACTACAAAACAACAGAGATATAAGTGTACAGATACACTAATCGTCGAGTAAGAATTCATCCTCATAGAAGAACCTATACGTAAATGATCTGGCACAGTGCGGTTTCAGAGGACGTTCTTCTCGTGGACGCTAACGCAGTAGTCAATAGGTTGTAGGGCCGAGGTTTTCTCATACAGTATTGGGTTCTTCAAGATTTTTTTAGAGTGTCGGCAACGTAACGCCCCTGCTGTGGTGTTGCAAGTGTTAATAGATAAACATCAGGCGGGCTGTATGCTTGTTTGCCAACTTAGTGGTATAAAAAAAAATAGAAACTTTTGCTTTTGAAGTTTGTTAAAGTTCAAGTAGATGTCATACTTATCAAGAAAGTGATGTTTTATAAATGTGTTGCTTACAACTGCTTGTCGATTTATTCTCAAAGGTTTTTTATTATACATATATTTATTAATAAATTTATTTATTATATATTTCGACAGGACTTCGTCAGGTATCCTTAATTTGAAAGAATAAAACATATTATATCTACATAGAGTTTGGAGCTTTTATACTGCGAAAGGTTATTTCCAATTGTACCAATAATTCCGGGTTATAACCCGCACGAACTACTCGTACCAACCAACTCCCTCTCTCTTTTTATAATATTAGCACAAAGTAAAAGAATAGATCAGTTTTTTTGGGTTGAATATTAAATATTAGTAACACTACGGCAGTTGTCCTCGGAGGGGTTGTGTAGACAAATAACAAATGTCAACTGTCGTGGCAAATAAATTTGTAAAGCTTCGTAACATAGAGTAGGTTTCAATCCCAAACCCAACTTTATAGACGAAGAGCTTATCGCCGTCCATAAAGCATAGACAAAGTGCAAGACAACACTAACTCCTCAGATTATCTCCTTTTTTTTCATCGACCGGAAACTAAACCCAAAACTTTCATAACGACTGATCGTCAACTAGAAGTCACAGATACGCACAAAGGTAAAACAGTATTTAAAATTCCATAACGTACGTGTCCTAGACCTTATTGGACCCGCCATTATAGCATTGCGAACGAGTGACTCAATGTTTGTATGGAGGAGGGAGTGCCATTTACCGTGACCAAGCTCATTGCATCTGCATAAGTAGACTAGTCCGAGAATGATGCAACTTTAACAGTCCATTCATCATTGTCAGAGAGATAATCTTTATTTTTGTGGGTAAGATTGAGGCATTGTTTATTTTGTGCGAAACAACTAAGTAGGTACTTACACGGTTTGTTATCTAGTATAAATATGGATTGACGTTAGTTTTTGTTTTTGAAACTTTTTCTTTCTTTTAAGGGTTCCGTAGCTAGATGACAGAAACTGGATCATCATTGTGTTACCATGTCCGTACATCGTCGTTATGTCACAGCTTTATAATAGTTAAAATTATTGGTGCGCTTGGATAGGTATTAAAACATGATTAAAAGTTCTTAAGTATCTTTTTCTTTAGGCTTAAGGTGACTTTTCACCTTTGTGTCACCTTTTCTCTAAAAGATAAAAAAAAAGATTTATTAAGATCTTTTTCAGATCCTCAATTGTTACCGAACCTTATGTGTTATGTTTCATGAATGGCATTCCATGTATCTAAAACATTCTGTCATGTTTTCTTGTAGTAAAACCAAAAAGTTCAATATAGGAAATTTGGAGGACATCGGGTAGTAATGGGAAACTTTCTAAAAGTCTCAAAAAGCAAAAATCCAACATTTTAAAATATAGGTATATTAGGTAGTTTTCTTGTTTTGATATGATAAAGGGCTTGCGGCAATGGGCTCACAATCTGTCACGCAGGTTTAAAGTAACCGGTGAAAAAAGGGGCTGTCTTCCATATAAGGAAGTGCGGGGGTGTTTTTAGCGAATGATAATCCCCTTATGCAAATTAAAACTGTGAGATGTATATTGTATTGTTAGTAGTTTTTCCGATCTGGTCCCGGAATATGGTTATAGAAGTTAATTTTATTATTTTTGTCCCATATTGGCATCCAATGGTGACATTGTTTTGTATTACTCCAAATATTAAAAAAAAAAACCATAAGATCTTAGTTTTTTTTTATTTTCTGCTCACTTTAACTCGAGATACCTCCTCCTTCCTTGTAAATTGAATTATATTTTAGTAATAAATCGGATATGATTACAATTTTTTAATGTAGTTCGTGGATTGTTTTCCCATAATTAGAAAGTTTAATTTCTGTATATATTTATTTAGTTAAAAATTTAAACTATTTTATTTTTAACTATTGAATTAAACTTAAAAAAATAAATTAATTGTAATTTTCGGCACTGTTTGTATTCTTTCTTGTAAAACTTTATTGTATTTTAATTGTATATTATGACTGTTTGTTGCTAAAATAAAATAAATAAATAAATTTTATTTTCATTTGAGAGACACAGTCAACATTTGACTTAGTGAAAATCCCAACTACATTTGCTTCGAAAATATGCTTAAATGACTAGGAAATCTATTTATTTAGTTAAGTTTATTTACGTTAGAAACGATAAAATAAACAATTTCATTACAACATATTGTACAATATTCAAATGGTTACCCCTGAAACTTATCTTTAAGGGCAATTTTAAATTAAAAAATGTAAATTAATAGTTAAACATGTATAATTAAAGGTTTTATCTGCGTGATAAGATATGGAATGAGGAAATAGTTTGTACCAAAGTGATCGAGGTAGTTAGTCAAATTAGTATTAAGTGGGAATGAGCAGGCCATGAATCAAATTACTAAATAAAAGTTGTCAGTTGGAGAACAAAGGTTTCGTAGCAACCTTTTGTAAGCTTGTGATCCAGTTTCTTTGTCTATCAAAAACGATACTCAAAGTTAAACAACGTCGGCGGTGGTCAGCCATTAGATGTGTGACCGTTTTAGCAGTACATTTTTTTGAGCACCTCCGTGCTTCGGAAAGCTCGTTTAACTGTCGGTCCTAGTTGTTGTCATATTCCAAAATTATTGGCGGCTTGAGAACTCTTGAAAGTCCAGTGGCCGTTAGTTCGACAACGTTCACTAATCCGCATTAGGATAATTTGATGGAGGCTTAACCTTTTTTCTCGAAGGATATGCCTGTGTCCCACTAGTTAAAACATATTCGTAGACCGGCTGCCTGTTGAGATTTTATTTAGGGAATACAATATAGGGTCCTTTTTTTACAAAATAAACATTATTAAAACGTATAGGCTACGGTAACTGCTCAACATGGGGCGGGCTATACGCTTGTTTGCCACTTTAGTATAAAAAAAAAATAGGAAAATATACCAGTTTTATAACGACTTAGTTTTTGTCGAATTGAGCGTTTGTATCGCAATTGATTTGCAACTTTTCCGCGAATTTTGTAAATCATGTATTTGCTGCTTTCGGCGATCCTTAGCGACTTGCAAGAGTTACTTAATCACGCAGGTGTTGTATTGCGCTGAAGTGGGTCGTGGCGTGGCCTAAGTGGCATTGTCGTGTGTGTGTGTATGTATGTATGAATGAAAGCTTTTTTTGCCCCTCGATATCTCAAGAACCATTGAACCATCCAATCATATCAATCGATATGCCACTTTATGAGTTAGATCTGAAAAGAGTTTCAGCAAAATCGGTCCAACAGTTTGTTTTTTATCGCTGAAAAAACTGATATTTTTAAAGACGCATTAATGAAATCTTCATCTTCTTCAATCTTTAATATAAAAAAAACATTCTCAAGAGAAGTTGCTCGTGTGGTACTTGCTACCTAACATACACATACATACAACAATACACACACATACATCACTATAAAAATGATGGCAAATGATTATCCAGGTCTCAAAACGTTAAGAAAACTCAAATGTAGCGATTCCTATTTTCGGACCTATTACAATAATTTCTCTCAAGGGTACTTCATAAAATTTTGGAAAAATAATGGTATCAAATTAATTTTATTTACCTATTATTTAATAAATCAATAAATTAAATTGTTATAAGATTATTAAGTTCAAAAAATGACAAGTGTACCTAAAACTATTTCTTTCATAATACTTTGTCAAATTAAGATATTTCTACTTTAAAGGACGCCCTGTCTGTATATTTCGTTTTAAAATGTATTTGTTATGTTAGTATGCATATATTTGTATTATCCCTGAATAATTAATAAAAATAATAAAACACACTGGGTTAGCGTGATGAACTATATTCCAAATCACCCTCGGCCAAAAAGTTGGGACTTATAAAGGCAAGTGACGACTGATTCATCAACTCAGAGCCATTTAAGCTACTGAAAACTGAAGTTGGAAACCGCTAAATTTGGACAGGTTTTTTATAAATCCAGTTTAAAGGTGTTCGTTTTTGCTAACTTTACAATTTACATTCAAAATTGACTTAGTTGTTGGCAAATAGAGGGATTGCGCAGCAATAGATTTTAGCTACAAAATGTATTTTTGCGACTGTTGCTGCTTTTGACGATTCTTAGCGACTTCCAACAGTTACTTAATCGCGCCGGTCTTGTATTGCAACGAAGTCAGTCGCGGTGTGGTCCGAGTTGTATACATAATTAACATTTATCAAAGATAAACTACTTTTTAAGTTTTTAAATTTACGCGTTTCATAACTAATTTAAAAAAAAAACGGGATTAAACGCGTCGTTATTTGGCAAAATAGCTATAAACTAC
The DNA here is from genome assembly GCA_946406115.1 of Apoda limacodes. Taxonomy (NCBI): domain Eukaryota; kingdom Metazoa; phylum Arthropoda; class Insecta; order Lepidoptera; family Limacodidae; genus Apoda; species Apoda limacodes. The sequence goes on from OX291540.1 coordinate 51,395,021, forward strand.
TTTTCTTCAATAATTGTTATCACCCAAATAATTTTTAGAACAGTCATAATATTGTACATATAATAATATTGAAATTTGTATAAATAATTGTATAAAACATGGTTTAAGTAAGCAGGAAACCCAGAAGATAAAAAGATTTAACAGGTTGAATTTGATTTACGTAAAAAATTTACTTTTTTGTTGTAAAACTTATAAGCGATTGCATAGCAATAGATTTAAAACTGTGTCGCGAAGTTTAGTTACAAATATGGTTTTTGGCGATTGTTGCTGCTTTTGGCGATCCTTAGCGACCTGCAAAAGTTACTTAATGGCGCAGGTCTTGTATTGCAACGAAGTCGGTCGTGGCGTGGCCTAAGTTGTAATCTTAATTAATATTTTACTGAAGATACACTACGTTTCTTCAAAAATTATAATCGTACCCAAATAATGGTAAGAAAAGACATAATATTGTACATATAATAATATTGTAATTCGAAAAATTTAATGTGTAAAACTTAGTTTTAGTAAATATGTATCCCAGAAAATAAAAAGATTTAACAGGTTGAATTAAATTTACGTAACAAAATTACTTAGTTCTTGTAAAATGGAGCAATTGTATGAAGATTGTTTTGCAACTGTGTCGCGAATTTTAGCTACAAAATGTATTTTGCGACTGTTGCTGCTTTTGCTAATCCTTAGTGATTTGGGTCAGTTACTTTATCGCGCAGGTGTTGTATAGCAACGAAGCCGGTTGTGGCATGCCTAAGTAGTTGCTTAATAAACATTTAACAAAAGATAAACTATGTTTCTTGAAACATCAAAAGCGTACCCAAATAATTTTTAAAAAAGACATTATATTGTACATATAATAATATTGAAATTTTTATAATTTAGTATAAAACATAGTTTTAGTAAACATGAATCCCAGAAAATAAATAGATTTTACAGATTAAATTAGATTTACGTGAAAAAATTACTTAGTACTTGTAAAATTGAGCGATTGTATGACAATTGATTTGCAACTGTGTCGCGAATTTTAGCTATTGTTGCTGCTATTGCCGATCCTTAGCGACCTGCAACAGTTACTTAATCGCCCAGGTCTTGTATTGCAACGGAGTCGTTCGTGGTGTGGCCTAACATTTTACTAAAGATAAACTACGTTTCTTCAAAAATTATAAGAGTACCCAAATGATGTTGAGAAAAGACATAATATTGTAAATATAATAATATTGAAATTTATATAATTTAATGTATAAAACATAGTTTTAGTAAACATGAATCCCAAAAATAAAATGATTTTATAGGTTAAATCAAATTCACATAAAAATTGATATTTCGCAAAATTAATTGTTTTATACCTTTAATATTTCGAAAACTATCCTAATAATCCTTTGATGTCTTAAGCACCGCTCACACTTGACTCCTTTTTTTATTAATCAAATCACACGAAGGTTATTTATAGTGCACATTCTAAATCCGTGATCTATTTTTTTATAATTTCTGAGACAGGGCAACGGAATTTGCGTTCAAGGTTTTCAATCAATATGTTACTTCCGTACCGAGTTACTCGTAAAATTGTTACGGCGGATTTTTTGTCATACCGATATGTAAAGATTTGGTGCGACATATCTCATGGGTTATTATTAATTTATTAGCTGTGCTCACGGAAAAAAACCCTATTTTCTTTGGAAATCTCAAATACCTAAAAAAATATACCTACTATGTGTTAATCCAGATAATTTTGTTTTTATGTACCCATTTTTTTATTTATTAATTGGTATTGTTATTTGTGCTTAGGTTTCGCGTAAACGTAGCATATCTTAGTTAGATAGATAGTCAGCTATATGGAAATTATTTATTTATATATTATATCTATATAAATATTTAATACAATATTATTGAAACTTAGTGTATGTTTTAGAGACGGCAAGCTTATTTACAGTTATCAAATGTCTATAGACTAATCCTGTGGCACAAATAGACAACGATTTTAAAATTTGATAATATTGATTAGGATCTTATTAGCTTTGAATCTGGTATTTATATTATAAAACATCAGACGCATGACATTTTTTTTATTACTGTTAACGTTAATTTAATAATAGTAACGTACTCGTGTATGTGTATATTTGTTTGCAAAATTTCTTTTAAATAAAGATAGTGTGTTGATTTTTTAATAATTTGTTGAACATCAAAAAAATGCCAAAAGGCAGACTTAATAAGGCTAGTTTTTTTTCATTTAATATATATATTTTTCTGTCCCACATACTGTAATGTAATAACACATACATACATATCACGAATGTTGCAGAAATTCATATTTCAAGTTACTCAGAAAGATTTTTTAGAATCGGTTCAGGAGTTGCAGAGATTAGTCCCTACAAACAAACCAACAAACAAACAAGCGCTTTTTACCTCTTTATAATATCAATTTAAAATATTATCATTGGCTGTAATATTATAAAGAGCAGATAAATATAAATAACAAAAAATAAATAATATCAAAAGTAATTTTAATTTGCAGTTATTTGTTTTTCTTGACCGAAAAATCGCTCCCAATTCGCATGTGCTAATCGCGTTGCTCGTATTATTATTAAAGGGGAGCGGGATGCGGGGTGCGGGGTCTTAATTCGAATTTTGTATCTTGCATTTATTTAACATTTCCTACAAAAATTAAAATAATGGAATCATTTCAGTGTCTGTTCGTCGGTTTGTCATTCTGTCAACATTCCTAAGACTTATTGATTTAAAAATTGACTTTTACTAAAGTTGTTAACACTTGTCAAGTAGAATATGACTGGGGTTCAGGAAGATCAAAAGAAACTAATGGAACACCTAATTAGATTTTAAAGTGGATAAACATTGTCAACAAGAATTGTAAAGAGCTAGTTGTAGGTACTTTGCCGGTTATCGAATTGTAATAATGAGTTATTAGGAAAATTTAAAACAACAAATAAATAGGTATATACAAAATTTCTATTTCATTTATTCACACATCCTCGCCTCTATTGCATATTTTACATTTAAATAAGGTACATTCCAGACAATTTGAGTATTAAAATTTTTTGGTAGTTAAAGAATCACAGTTTACCATGCGTGCGCGTATCCGTGGGGAACTCCGCTGTATCCATGAGCGAGTACTGGCGCGTGGAGCAGTGGAGCGGGATGGGATTGGGTCAGGGATTGGGTCGCAACGGACTGGCTAGCGGCGTATCCGTGGATGGCGGGAGCGGTAGCGTATCCGGCGTGCAGGGCGGGTCCAGCAGCGTATCCAACGGCGGGACCTGTGGCGTATCCGACGGCGGGGCCGGTGGCGTAGCCGACTGCGGGAGCGAAAGCGGCAACGGGGGCAACATGACCAGCCAGTTGTTTAGCGAGGATGGGAGCAACACCGGCGGCCTGACCGTCGAGTTGAGCCTCAGCGGTCTTCACGGCGTCGATCGCTTGCCAAGAGTGGTCCTCGGCGGCGTTGATGGCCTGACCTTGGACTTCGGAAGCCTGGTCGTGCCATTCGCGGGCAGCGTCGACAGCGGCACGGGCGTGGTCGGAAGCCTCAACGTGAGCCTCGATAGCGGCGCCTTGGAGGTCTCCAGGGGAGATGGTGGGCAGAGCTGGGCCAACGTGGGCTACTGGGGCCACGGGCACCGCCGCGGTATAGGGAGACACGGCTAAAGGTGCGTGACCCAACAGCGCTGGGGCACCGTAGTGACCAGCAAGCAGGCCAGAGGGCGCTGCTGCGGCGTAGGCGAGGACGGCGGCGATTACCTGTAAAAAAAACACATAATTCAAATATCGAACAAAACAAGCAAAAATTGGCAAAAATTATCGAAATTGTTGCGGATTCGTATTGTTCACATCACTATTATAGATATTGAAAACTATATTTATTATGGTAGCACAACTCGTTCCGATTAACGTATTACATAAAATTAAAACGCGTATTGTTTTAAACTAACCAGAAATCTCATCGTGCACTTCTGTTGTAGACTGCGCGAAAGCTACTGATTGCTCTCATTTGGTTGCCTACGGTTTTTATAGTGTGCAGAGTGTGGTGTGAAACGGAACGCGCGTGAAAAAAGTAAGTGGTCGCTGTCAAGGGCGGGAAGGGTGCCAGGAAGCGCGGCCATTTTAATAGATAGGTACCTCTGTTCGAATTTTGAGTTTAACAATTTACTTGTCTTAATTACCTACTTACGCTTGACTTTAGTTAAGCCACTATAGTTTATTTGTTGTTTCCATCTAAAATATTGTAAATTGCAATTCTTGAACAGTAGTTTTTCGTGAAACAACTTAAATTTATAATTAAGCATAGTTACGCATAGCTGTAAAGAAAATAGATTAACGCAATGGATCTAGGCTGATGTCTAAATAATTTTTGTTTGTAATGAATTAATATACATATTTAAATGTTTATTGTTTATACGTGTACCTATTATGTATTTTGTTCTATAGATATATGTATTATGCATGAAGCTCAATTGTTTGTGTGCGAATAACGTGATTATCATACATACATAGGTGTAGTAACAGGATTCAATAGACACCGTGGGAAAATACTTAGCATAGTAGTGAGGCATAGTAAACTACCTAATTACTGAAGGTTTCACGTATACCTTTAATAAAACGTAATTACGTAACGCATGTATCATATACTCACATATTAGTGACAAACGTACTATTTACTCATGACTATAGAACTTTGTTGTTTTTTAATCTTTACCAACTTTGTTTTTTTTATTTTGTATTTAAATGTGTTTTCCGATAGTTTTATAAAAATTATGTTATTGCGGATTCCGGGATTATCCTAGTATAAGCATGTTTTTAACTTAAAAAGAAATTTTGAACTTGCGTTACTAAAGAAATTACAGTAGATTTTCAAAGTTTTTTGACATTTATCTTTTGATTTATATTATTATTCAGTGATTCGTTAGCCAAGGTATATTAATGTCGTAACTTGGTTACTTAAGTAAGTAGCTTCTGGCTTTTATAATATTAACCGAAACCTTGGAACATAGGTACTATTTTATCTATGGGTATATTAAAAAGTCTCTCTTCTATGGGTATATTAAAAAGACTGTAGTAATTCACATATCAATAAAAAGCCAACACCCCTGAGTCGAGTAACAAAATTGTTACAGATAGGTCTAAGAAATAGGAAGACGATTTTCGAAATTAACCCGCAGGATCGCAAAATGGAAATGTTTTGAAAACTACAGATGTAGAATTGCGGGTTTGTTTGCGTGTTAAAATTTAAACCTAAAACTACGGCATCGATTTTTAGACTTCTTAATCTCGAAAGTTAGAGGAACTGTATGATATGGTGACTTCGTTCACGGTGTAGTCATATGCTAATATTTATAGATATAGATTGTAGAGAAGTTTGTATGGTTGTTTATTTTGTCGGATTATTATTTACATTATCACAGAAAAGTTTTGTTTAGAAACTTTAACTTTCCTGAATGCCATACGATCTATATATTATAAAATAATACGAAATAGTGTTTTTTGGTTTGCATTATTTCATACATCAGCAATGTGGAAATGCATCGACCTTTTTTTTGCATGTACATAGTTTTTGTTCCGGGACCCAAATGGTAGGGTATATACTGAATCTGTGGAGGACAAAGATAATTTTTGGGACTGGAGAATTAAATAGAATAACATTTTTAACCTAAAGGAGAGTTCAAATGGTAATAGCTGAACCGTTGTTCTAACCCGGGACCCAACTGGTAGGGTATATACTGAATCATTTAAATAACATCTGAGGGTACCCGCTATACAATTTGTATTGTAATTTTTAGTGGTCTCCTACCATGAAGCATAACACTGTATAAACTCAAACATAAACCCAACAAAAGCAATCAGACATAAACGCGAAATCCAACCAGACATTTCTAAAATGTATCACGTTTATAACAAACATACATACCTTAAAACGTATTACTTTTGACATTCAAACTATTGTAGACCATAATTATTTATCCGTAAAGCGTGTAATCGCACGCAATCAAAACAATGTGCTTAGGAAAGACTGGGTCACTTGTAAAGTACAACCCGGTCTGTAGGACCAGCTGAGCTTGGTACTAACTTGGTCTTACGACACGCGCGTACGTCTTTGTGTCACGATTTGTTTGAAATAATGTAAGAATTTGATGACAGGTTAGGAGAATATGTGTGGGAATTGGGGAATTAAATGATTTTTTTGACATTGGTTTGTTGTTGTTCTTTGCGATTCAATGTTATTGTTTGGTTTGATTTTGTAAGGGTTTTCTTAGTCGAAAAAGAGATTATAAATAACAGTAAATCTTACCTATTTCTATTGACATTGGAGCAATGGTTGTTGTGCATTCAGAGTTCAAGGTATTGTTGGTTAGTGTATACGAGCCATTTTATTTAAACTTCATTGTTAATCACCTGTAATTTTCGTTTTCTAGGGTTCCGTTCCTCAAAAAGGAAAAACGAAACCCTTATAGGATCACTTTGTTGTCCGTCTGTCAAGACCCTTTTTCTCAAAAACGAGTGGAGGTATTAAGCTAAATTTTATATCAAAAACTCAGGTCTACTGTCCCTTGGAGCTGTAAAAAATCAAACTTTTAAGCCAACGCAACCAAAAGATACAGCCGTTTATGCCGCAAATTTTTGAAACTCGCAAGGGAATCAGAACCTACAGGGTACTTCCCGTGAATCTTGAAATTTGGTACGGAGCAACGTCTTATAGCACAGATAAAGGGAAAATTGCGAAAACCGTAAATTTTTAGTTACATCATATACTAAAAATATTTTTAATAATATACAACAAAATATAATAGTTTAATTACTTCCTTCTTGAAGAACCCTATAATAGTCTTATTACTGCAGATACTTCACAGTAATTTTAATTTTTTTTAAAAAGATTGTGCTGAAAATCAACAAGAAATTTAAAGTTATGTTTCTGTCATGATTATCGTGGCTGGGCTTCTAAAGCGTTCTACTGTATCAATGTTATTTCTCATTATTCAAAATTCTTCGCTACCCTACATTAAAAAGCTTTGTAAATAATGTTAAGCTGCTATATATTAGTTTTTTATTAGTTGTTAAATAATGCTTCTGTCTACACTCAAACTTTGCCCTTCCCTAGCTTGAAAATTCTAGATTCGAAGTTGCTGATTTATATTTATATTTCCTTTTCTTATTCATGAAGCTGATAAGTTTGAAATCGCTTATCTTCGGTAAACTCTTTTAATTTAAAGAAGTTTAGAACTGGTGAATATACACTAAATGTTGTTATAGTGTAATAACGAGATACAAAAAAATGTTGTTATAGTGTAATAACGAGATACAAACAAAATACAGATAAATTCTAAGAGCCTCTAATTTTTTTGAAGTCAGTTAGAAAGTAAAAGTTAGTGCATATAAAAATACTATTATCCAACGATAAACTTTCCAAATCTTTATTGCTAGAATAAAATTTGATTTGAGTAATCATGAATATGCACCTACGTGTAATGTTTTTTATTAATTACTTAAGGTGTCATTTGAAAACGTATAATTATTTGAAGTGGATGCTGCGATCTAGATTTATACAGTTTTGGGTAATAATTACTAGAGCGATTTCATAAATTTGTCGATTGCCGAAAAATATAGATTGCGTGTTATTCTATAAGCAGGTAGTTTCACTTATTTTTAAAGGTGTCGTCGCCCGGGCAGCATCAATAGAAATTCATCTTTTTTTTTTGCTCAACTTGAATCGTTGTTTGTCCGTCCTTCTGCGCCGAATCTATAAAGTTAATTCCGACCAACTTGTTAACGAATCATGCTGCTATTTTTCATGCACTTTGGGTTCACGTAACAATATAAAAAACCGGTCAAGAGCAAGTCGTTCGGTGCTAAATGGAGCTGTTACTTATTTGTTAAAGTCTCGGAAATAAGCTTAACTAGGTCTTATACTATATTTGACTCTTGTGAGTCGTTTTATTGAACAACGACGTTTAGGGTGATGTCTTGAGCGACATGATTTATACCGAAAATGGCCCAAATGTATTCAATAAGGGGCACAATTTTTAAAAACTGCCTATGAAACTTACAATGATTTAAAATTCCATATTCAACGATATCGAAGCTCGATATACATTTTTTTTCATCTCTGACAGGTACAACCTAATTCTAATTTAATGTTTATCTAATCATTAATTGACATCTATAAATGTTTTCGAATGTTAACTTATTTCCGTTTTTTTATACATTTGTTAATCTTGAATTAACCAGTAGTTGTAAATATCAAGTATAACTGGAAGCTCTTCATAAACTGGACGGTTATAGTTAGAGCTACCACGGCCATAGTGACCTTTACAGTACCTCCTCTTATTAGCCACATAACGAAACTTAACTGCGAGCAGAAACAAATGCTACACTTCCCAATTTAAATTGTTTGTGGCTCAAATATAAAACTGCACTATTTTCATACAGTTTTATTAGTTTAACTAAGACAGTAGCGACGATTGGCACCTTTGTTGTACTTGCTAATAACTGTTAACAAGCAAATACAACTGGGCGGTGTTATAATAATGGTAACTAAACAATTTGTATGCGTTTTAAAGGTTTAGATGTAGACGGTAGCGCTGCAGAAATAGTTTTGAAATTATCTAGTAATAAGACGTAATGGTAGGTTTTGTCGTATCCCGCATAATTGTTGTTTAATGCTGTTTTCTAGGTTAGGCCTTTCCGATTATTGAGCTTTATTTTTTTTTCGTGCATTACGCGTTTTGGCCTTAGCTGATATTTATCTTTGTATTGTAATGCAGAGATGATTATACGTTAAGTGGACGTAGATTTATGACGTAGTTGTTTGAAGTAGGCGTTGATTTATTGTAGATATGTAGAACTGATAGTTTATCGTCGAAAACCTTATGTCTGTTTCTCGATTTTCTTCGCTTATGATGAACTGTCTTAAATGTTTTTTTGACAAAGTAGAAAAGTGAAATTGGCGACGAGGTTTGGTGGGGAGTACACAAGAGAGAAGCAGTGTTTTATTTGGACTGGACACTGGAAGAATTATCCGAAATAAAGCAGAATTTACTACGTAAATTAAGAAGAAAGAAACGTTGGAGACCTACGTCTGAAATAAACTCAGAATTGGGCATGCCTAAGTAATGTTGCCGAAATTAATAAGAGGACGACCGAGTGGTGAAAGTGTAGTGTGCTGGATTGACATGCCGAAGGTCCTGGGTTCGATTCCCGGTAAGGGCAACCAATCCTAAACCAAAACCAAGACTAGTTTGTGTCCGGCTCACCAGTCACCTATCTAAAAAGTGGATGATATGAACATTCTTAACTGATACATGTAACCGGTGACGTTCGTTATATCTTTGACCACCCCTCAGGCACCAGTGTCGTGATATACCTATATATTGTTTTCACAAGCGTGAATCTTTAGACCTTTTCCCAGGGGGTGCGTTTTGTGTTAACGCTATATTTTATTTATAAACAATATAGGACTTTAGTACCATAAAAATTTTATATCCTATTTTAATTTTCGGTGGGGACTTTACAAAAATAGTGAAACCTGTCATTCTTAATTTACAACTAAAAGGCCAAATACCAATTTTAACGAAGGCAGAATGGATTCATTGAGAAAACCTTAATGTTTCTAGAAAACTAATCGCAGAGATAAACGTCTGCAAAGAAATTTATTGTAGACGAGTCGTCCGACGTGACTTTGTCCCCGTGTACCTATCTTACGGAACCCAATCAGAAAAAAAACATAACTTATAACTATCTGGAATAATATATAGCTTTCTAAAAGTGCAGAGTTCCGGGGTTTAACTAATAGTTTTAACTTACTGAACACCCCGTCGATGTCTTTTGTACATCCATACAAAAATCAACGGGCACGATTGCAGCTATCACTTATATAAATACCCAAATAATATAATTTGTTGTTGTAAGCGTTGGAATTTATGGATTAATAAATATATCGTGTGTGACAAAATAGGAGAAGGTGGTAAATAGTAGGGGGCGGCCCCGGTTAGTGTAACGAGTATGTAACCATTAAAAAAAAAATTAAGTGCAGGAAAAGCGGGTGCTAAGACCTTTATTACTTCCACTGGCTTTTCCTTTGTAAATTTTACTTTTCTCTAAAGCCAAGCGCGCGGTCATGGAACTCATGGTGGTAATAACGCGCCTATTCTATCAAGTACTAGCTGAACCCGCAAAAGTTGTTTTTCTTTTTTAAACAACTGGCTCGCCACCTATTGTGTGAAAGGGTTGTACTAATTCAGAAACCTTCCTCGGCGTTCTATTTTTATTTATTTACTCACTCGCAAATGTTATTTTTTTTGTTATTCCTAGTTTACAATATTTTAACATTCTACCCTAATATTATTATATATAATCTGGCCTAGAAGGCTAATAAGCAATTTGTTTCTGAACTAGTTTTATAAAATAGTATTTATATTTAAGAATGTGGCCAATGGCACTTTTCTTACAGTCTTTAGTTAAGAGGAAGACACTTTGTTCTTGTATTCTTTATTGGTAGTACTAGTTTCCGTTCACTACATTAAGCTTGACAACACTACACTTACTCAAAAGGTTTAGTTCTTTTGAGCCTTCTTACTATGTCCGTGTTGTCGAGGAGCTGGATTGCCTCGACTTTAACATGATGATGAAGTCTCTGCTCGTGAACTTCTGCATACTTTTTGATAATTATGTCTACAAAATCTACGTTAAGGTCCCTGTGGAGATCATTGTTTTTTATGTACCAGGGTGCATTAACTATTCTCCGGAGTACCTTAATCTGAAATATTTGGATGATTAGAATGTAACTCTTTTTGGTACAGCTCCACATTTGTATACTATACTATATGTTATACTTTGCGTCAAGCGTCATGCCTAAATACTTTGCTGTATTTTCATATGGTATGATGTTGTTAATAAATACCGGACAGTACTTATCTCTTTTGTTTATAAAGTTTATATGTATCGATTTTAGTTTATTATAAATTATTTTTTCTATTTTATTGTCCAGTCATGGATTCTATATACCGCTTCTTGGAGCTTCTCGCCTGCTTCTGCATGAGAGTTCCCAACTGCCATTATTGCAGTGTCATCAACAAAGGTAGCGATTGTGTTGTTTTCTAATTTATTGATGTTACTGGTGTACAAAAGGTACAGGACCTGACCTAATACACTGTCTTGTAGCACCCCAACTTTAATAGTTTTAATTTCAGAGTATGCATCTTCTTGCCCTATTCTAAAATCTCTATCTGATAAGTACGATTCTAAAATGTCTTCTTATGCTTTAGGCAGCATTTTTCTCAGTTTATGTATAAGGCCTTTATGCCATACCTTATAAAATGCCTGTGCCACGTCTAAAAAGACAGTAGAACTGACATGTTAGTCCTCGAGAGTCTATTGTAGAATGCTTTTCCCTGAAGCCGAACTGATGGTCTGGGATAAAATCCTTGGCTTTTATTATAGGTTTTAGGCTTTTTAGCCGAAGATTTTTAAATAATTTGGACAGAACTGGTAATAGGGAAATTGGTCTGTATGATTTTGCGTCTCTAAGCCGTTTTCCTGGTTTAGCTATTATTATTACTACAGCTACTTCCCATAGATCAGGCACATATTTCAGCCTAATCGTAGCATTTATGAGGTTTGTTAGCTTGACTAGAGCCTTTTTCGGAAATGATATCAAATCCAGGTATTTATTTTTGGGTTTACGTTATGTTTGATTTTCTGTAACACTTCTCTCGGTGAAACAGGTTTTATGTTGAGGTCTTCGTCTAGAGCTTCATCTGTTAAAGGTTCTGGATTTGTTTGACCTTTATTCGGTGTAAGTGTGTTTTCTAGATGCTCAGAAAAAAATTTCGCTTTTTGTTTATTACTAACAGCCCACTCTCCAGGACCAATTCTTAAAGGCGGGATTGGGTTAATCGGCTGTTGCATATTCTTCGTCGTTTTCCAGAGTGAGTAGTCGTATCGTTTGCCGCGGTGGACAATATATGGCTGCTACTGTAAGAGGATACCGCTTTGTGTTAATACAAATTGCAACAGATTGGATGTCCGGCTCTTCATATTTATCGTGATGTCTGATATTTTCTTTCACAATTACAGCACTGCCGCCATTTCCTTTATTTTCTGGGTGTAATGCATAATAGACAAATCCTTTAAACCCTAATGTGTGATTGATTCGTCAAGTGTGTTTCTGATATAAGACATTCATCAATATTTTCTATGTCTAGGACTACTTGCAGTTCTTACTGATGGTTTGTAGCCCATTGAAATTGCAATATTTTTTTAAGCTTAGTTATAGCGTGTTAGCGCTATTTCCTATTCTTTTTAGACGCTCATGAGCATCAAAATTTCGTCCAGTTCATTGTCTTTGGTTTTGCTCTGCTGATTGCTTTGAGTGGTTGTAGGGTACTCGTAAATGTGATGAAAAAACATTGTGTGTAATAAAGGCGGAACGGAAATTACAAATTCGAGTCATCAGGGACTTCTAAAAAGCCTCTCGTTAGTAATTTTCTCCTTACACCCTTAATACACAATGTGCTATGGTAATACTCTTCTGCTTTAACTTAGTTTTCTTTTAATATCACCTTTTTGTAGTTAATTTCTCCCTGAATCTGTATGGTCAGGAAAACTTTTAATGAAATAATAAAAGTTCGGCACTCAGTGATCATTTTAGGATTCACGACCCACTATTCTGTTTTAAACATATTTTTGCAACAATCCCGCAAATCACATTTTAAGTAACTTAATTATCTGTATGACAAAAAGCAAGTCAGTCGAACGCTCCTTTTCGTATCTAAGCCATAACGAACAAACAAAAACAAAGACTTTTATTTCATAACTGAGGATAAGGATGTATTGTTTTTGGACTATATCTTGATAACATCTTGGCACAAAAAGCAACGGGCGTGGTTCGTTCTATTCACGTTTCTAAACCTTCGTCCACTTTACCTATTTAGCTATAACAGGCCAGTGCACACGCTGCTGGTGCCGTTTACCACACACCTTTGTTAGCGTCAGTGACCCCCTTAAACCATGTATGGGTACAACTTGAAGCAACGGCTTTGTCTGGCCGTACCTACATTGTCTGGAGATCTGTAGTTAGATGTACTGATATCGGGCAACGTGGCGTCGCGCCTGGCCATTCACTTGTGTTGGCAGGGTAATGTTGGGTAGAGGCTTTTGTGTTGAACAGAGCGATTTATTGTAAATTTTTCTGGGAGTTATAAAAGCTTAGTGCTAAATATATCTATAAATTATCATCGATCATACACATCAATAATGACCGTATGTAGCCTCATTTAAATAATTTCGTTACTGAAGTTGCTATAAAACATTATTTGGGCATTTTAGATAAATTGTTTTATACTTTTAGTGTTAAACATTATATACTTATTAATAGCTTGTGTAAGAAATAATACGCAAACTTAATAGTTGCGTAATGTCTTTTACTTTCATGAATTTAAAAATCGGAAAAGTGAGTTGAAATTGATCAACTTTACCTAGTAATTACGTTAAATCCGCGAATTATTTTTTATAAGAGAATTTGCTATAACACACTGTTTAGGCATTTGAAATAAAGTGAATTTCAATATCTTTACTAATTAGTTTTTACTATTGATTGGACACCAACCATAAGTACGTATTCATCATTTCAAGGATTTGCTAGTATATTTATGTTATCTCTCCTTTATCTATGTATAAATATCAGTATAAATCAGCACTGCAAGGGATCATTTAATTAATGTTGTAAAAAAAGTTGCCTTGCATTAAATTATTTCATGATCGACGAACCAAAATGTGTCCTTTCTTGTTTGGTTGCTATTAACTTAAAATCAAATTTTGTAACAAATTACTATCATCAAAAATATTGTCTTTGATGTTTATTCATTCAACAGCTATTTTGTCTTAAATCATAATTTATTATGGTTTTGAACACAACACAATGAAATTTGTTTTTTTGACGTGACAACGTCTTATAAATTGGTTTGCCGGGTGACACTTCAAGAAACTGCGTTACGCTCCGCTCACGTTATGCGCTCACAATGAGAGCGAGTGAGAGGCACGCGCCCGCCTAAGAGCGAGAGAGACAGACATAAAATCATTGTCACGTAAAACTTTCGCCCGTATACCGACTTTACAGGCAACCAGTTTTTTTTAAGCTACTTAAGTGATTGTATACAAATTGACGGTATAAATAGCTTCGAGTCCATAACCCGAAACCAAGGATCAATTTTGGGCCCTTTTTATTTTATATACAGCTGATATCTGTAGCAAATAATTGTGCTGTAGGTATCATTTGTATGCGGACGACCTACAGCTGCATTTGTAATTCGATTCAAACGAAACTCATGTTCTAGCAGCTAAAATTAACGAAGATCTGCACAGAATAGCTTTATGGTCTGAGGCAAATGCACTGCTACTTTTTTTTTTGATGGCAACAGTACAACATATGAGACCGAACTTGCGACTTGTTAAGCAGCAACCTTTGCCCCGACGTGAAGTTCTGCTTCGCTCTGTTGAGTACACCACGTTATTTGGACGTCCGCTTCACATTATCTTGCAAATGATCTCAGAAATGAACATCGCTGGAGATGTCAACACCAAGGATCCCAATGCTCCTGGAGATGAAGAGAAGTTTTGAACGCGCAGACTTATGTCTTTGTAGGGTTGAATCGGACCAAGTTACTCTACTCAGAGACCTTGGACAGAGTGGTCTCAATTTAAGACACAAGTCCTTCACGTTTTTCCTCCACAATTCTATTCCATCATATTCCATTGAAGTCTAAGCGAGTGCTTAGAAATGGAGCCAACAAATGTTTTTATCCCAAACTAATTGAACGCGTCACGGAGGCTTGAAAGCTTGGTGTGCTCATGGACGATGGGTTACGCTTTAAAGGTCACGTGCTTTCTGCGCGATCTAAATAATTCAAAAACTTTTAAGTTAAAAGTAAAAAGTTATTATTTAAAATTACAGAAAACCGATTTTTTTTATTTGCAGTTGCTAAAATTAGCAAATATATTTATGTTACATTAGATGAGCACACATGACCGACGGTTTCGCGGATACACCTCCCTCACTGGCATCACTGAAAATCAGCTTTGAAAGAGGGTTTGGTTAGCTTTTTGTCTGGCAGACGCATACGAGCCGAAGTTAACTGTAGTTGCTCTGATAGCATGGACATTAATTTGCGGGATACAACTGTGCTTTCTCCTACGCTGTTTCTACTGCACATCAATGACATGTTGGAGATCAACAAAATACATTGCTATGCAGATGACAGTACTAGAGACGCCTATTACACGGTGCTAAAATCCCTCGTTCCTTTGTGGAGGAAAAGCGTGGAGAACTTCTGTCTCAAATCGAGACCACTCTGTCCATTGTCTTTGACTGGGGACGGGAAAACTTCCTGGTCCGATTCAACCCTATAAAGACACAAATCTGCACGTTCACTGCTAAGAAAACCATATTCACAGTGGTCCCACAATTCCAGAACACATTCCTCTCCATCCCCAAGAGCATTGGGATCCTTGGTGTTGACATCTCCAGCGATGTTCAGTTCTGAGATCATTTGCAAGAACAGGTGAAGCGGACATCCAAAAAACTTGGTGCACTCAACAGAGCGAACAGTACTTCACGTCATGGCAAAGGTTGCTGCTTTACAAGTCGCACGTTCGGTCCCATATGTTGTACTGTTTCCATCTCTGACCGGGTGTACCTGGATACCAGCTTAGCCCTTTTGACTCGGTTCAACGACGGGCTGTCAGAATTGTCGACGATCCCAAACTCACTTGCCGTATCGAGCCCTTAAGTCTGAGGAGAGACTCTGCCTCCCTGTGTGTGGTTTACCGCTTGTGCAATGGACTGGTTCTAAGGAATTGTTCGAAATAATGCCCACGGCTACTTTCTACTATTGCACCGCTTGCACACAGTTTAGAACCGAAATGATCGCGTACAGTGCGGTTTCAGGGAAACTTCTTCTTGCGAACGATCGGTCCCTCTATGTGTCAAAATTTTGTTTTGTGTTAGGCATACGCAGGTATGTCCTAAACATTCTTATTGTTTGTTTTTATTTGTATCGTTAATATTATGATGAAATTTATGAAATAAAGTCACAGATATAGCTGGTTAGATGAGCAAGTAGTGGACAGGTCATACTGCCACAGAACCGATGTACGTTGGAGCAGACGTGTTCACGGCGGACCGGTAAGCGCAGGTCAGGTGGACCGATTACCTCAAAAAGGTTGGCGGAAGAAAAGAAGAACGAGAAAGGTGGAAGACAGAGTGTGGTGACGTTCTTTAGGAAACTACTTTGTCCAACAGGTGGACTTTTACAGTCTGATTGATGATTGATGAAAGAGGTAAAGTTTGTTTGTTTTTTTGTATGTAGAGGGAAGTCTCTGAATCTCCTAAACCGATTCTCCCAGAAAATAAAAAGCTACACTAGCTATTAGTAGCACAGGTTATGAATTATTTTGTAAAGAAATGTTTTAGTTGTAAATCTAAATATTTGTTAATCACTTTAACTTTTTTTCTACATTAACTAAACGTGTCGTATCTTAGGAATTAATAAGTGATCATTGAGAAAGCAACTTGAAGCGCATCTAGTCTATTTGATACTTGTCTTCTTTTAAACCGTTCTGAAGGACAACCTATAGTTGAAGATTAATATTAAATAATAAAATAAATCTAAATTTTGTAGACTAAGTCACAAAATATGGACTTTGAAATATCGTATTTCGATTACCTTTAGGTATATAGATATAATTATTAAACCAAATTAAAGCGAACTTAGTCTTAAAAAGACAAATTTGCTCTAAAACCCATAGCTTAGGATTTAATTAATGCAAACTGAAAAAACGTCAAATTTTTCTACGTTAAAGTTTTTTGGACATAGAAATGAGCGACCTTTTGCTATGTAGTTACCCCTTTTTCATTTAGATTTAATGGGCTGATTGCTATAAAACGATAAAAAACAAATACTAAAAATATCTCACTTATTAAGGCTGTTCAAACGCCGCCATTTCGGCGCGCTTCTTGTGATGTAAAAGTCCATAAAGCTACCTTTATAACATTTTATATATAAATAAACCATGGTTAAAGACCAAAATTCACTGTATAAGTACTGTACTGTACTTAAGAGGCAGAATACTATAAGAAGTGCGTAGAAATGTTTTGGTTGTTAAAGATTTTGATGACTGCCTTTTAAAAAATTGGGTAGGTAAATACTAACGGAAAAAATAGAAAAATATTGTCGTAGTTATAATTTTATAAAATAACAATAAATGAATTATTAATTTAATGGAAATAACATTAAATCTCGGCTATATCTAAATCACATAAGAAAATTGTGTAATTGTAAACCGTTGTGTCAGAATAAGATTTCTATCCTTGAGAAATAAACCTCATTGATATTAAATGATATGCGTGACCGATGAATCTAGGTAAAGCAAAAATTAAATTACAAAATATCTCAATCATAATATATTAATATTTACAAGCCTTGCCTCACACACTATTAATTTTTACTAAATATTACTAATCGGGTATCAGATATTTGGAAAACTAGAACACTATTAAACTACCATCTTCTTGGGTAACCATAAAAAAATGCTGCATCGTCAGGAGTGTACACTATGTTTGATCCATAATTGAGTTCTTGGGGAAGTGGAGAAGGGTGGACTTGTGATAACGATTGGGTGGAAACGGTTTTTCTCTGTAATAATTGTGGAACAATGTATTTCTGTGATTCGTATTGAGGACCTACATATTTTGGCGCAAAGTACGCTGGGGTTACGGGTTCCTCAACGACGTACTGGTCTACGGCAATTGTTCGAGGTGCGGGTGCGGGAATGGCCACTTTGGCAGAGCTTACGTACTCCGGTTGAAGTTGTTCTTGAACTATAAATCTGTTTTCAACAGGGATGGCTTGAGGTAAAGGCGCAGGAATGGCTGCCTTAGCGGAGCTGATATATCCTGGTCCGATTGGTTCTTGAATTACGAAGCTGTTTTCTACTGGTATAGCTTGAGGTGGAGGCAAAGGAGCAGCAATCCTAGCTGTGCCTGCTACCAACTGTTTGGCTAACATTGGGGCAACGTGAGCTGCTTCACCATCGAGCTTAGCTTCAACAGTCTGTACGGCTTCTTTTGCAGCATCTATAGCTTGTCCTGCAATTTCTGATGCATGATCGTCTACTTCACGAGCAGCGTCAACTGCTGCCCTAATATGGTCGGAGGCTTCGACATGAGCGTCAATCACAGCACCTTGAATGTCACCAGGTGATATCGTTGGTAGGGTAACTTGTGGAATAGGAGTGACACGTTTCACTACAACTGGCTCTTGAACTACCAATGTAGAGAAAGGTCTTTGCACTCCAGGCAGCAGAAGACCTGATGCTGCTGCGCATGATGCGTAGGCAAGGATTGCAACACCGACTATCTGTAAGTAAAGTAAAACAATATGGTCTTTAATTTTCTTGCAGTAATAGCATATGAATAACTCATAAGTTAATAGTAATAGTAATAAACTATTCTATTGAAGAATTCGATGAATGCTTTGTCGAACTCCCTTTACGTTAATGGATTAAATTTTATCGAGATACATTAAACGAAGCCTCCCTCTACCGACCCTCCCATTTACTTTTGCCTTATAGAGTTGTTTCGTGCATCTTCTTTCAAATTAAAACACACATATAGGGAATTATAAAATATTTTTTTTTTTGGTTTTTTTTTTAAATCACTATACACTAAAGTAATTATATTATAGTTACTATAATATACTTATGACAAAATTATTTTTTTTACTGCTGATTAACATCAGATAACACTTAATTTTTCTATCAGAAAAATAACTAACCAGAACTCTCATCGTGCACTTCTACTGACTGCGCGATAGCTACTGATTACTTACAAACGTTAAAGACGCTTTTTATAGGTTCCTCATCGTAGTATTCTATTTTTAAAAGTTTTTTTATAATAAATAAGTGACTGGTTAAAAGAGCTTAGTAGTATCATAACCTGTTATCAATATTTTTAAATAATGCCAGGAACAACATTATGTTATACATAATGTATTGCGTTTTATTTTCGTAAACTACTGTAAAGTATTTAAGTACCTATTTGAAAAAATGTTTATTGGCACATCGTTAATATTAAATAGCAATTTAGTGCATGATTTTAAATATTATATCACATTAAAGAGCTATTGGTTGATAGATCATCTTTATCTTTGGGTTCCTTTCAAATATTCAAAATCCATTTTAACATTTTAACATTGTGCCTAATAAATGTATGTATAACATCATGTTTCGATCCCTAGTACAGGGTAACCAGTAGTATAATGCGAACTGGATTAGTAGAACGTGCTATTTTCATTTACCACTTTAGTCCTGTTAGTAAGGTGCTGAGTCCATCGCTGCATTATCCTTCTGCTTCTGATACTTAGCTCTGATACAATGTATCTGGACCAATGTGTCTTTATAAACATTCCATGATTCGCGTAATGGACGTTATAATAAAAAATAATAAAGTAGAATAGAACTTTCTTAAGCTGAAGGGTGAAATGAATAATAAGGAATTCATCTTACAAAACATTATTTATTTATAACAGTTAAGTAAATAATTATATATGACTATTTCCCTATATTCAGACATTCAGAGACCTAGAGGATTGTCCAAGTTTATCTTGAGCGAATATTCCTTTTTTATACCCTGGACGAAGGCTATGTTTGCGTGTATTTGTCAGTCAGTCGGTCTTTTTTTGTATTTGGATACTGGTCTTTTAGAAATTGATCCATGTTTGGTGGAAATCTATTCAGTGGTTTCCATGAAAATAAGCTCTTTAGTAAGAAGAAACTTTTGCCCCTGCAATGGGGCGTATAACGGCTGAGGCGAAGCTGTATTATGACAATCTTGATTTGTTGCTGCAACAAGCACCTGCAAATTAACTAACTCCTAGACAAATTACAGCAGATATATTGTGCTTGGACTCATCGAGTGGGTATATTTTAACCGATGTATTTGTAAAGAAATACAAAGTAATTTTGGACTACATCATATTAACTCCGAAGAAAGGTCAACGAAGTCATGTATAATAGAAAGCGTAGATGAGGGACTTAAAATAATTTTTTTTTTAAAAAATTAGTGACAAAACCAGTCAACGGTCCATCAATTCATATTTTCGATTCACACTTTGCTTTTAAAATTTAACATTTTAACCGTTAAGTAGATTTAATTTTATAGCAATAAAGAATTGATTAACATTAATTTGCATTGACGATATGGTAACACAGCTTTGACAGCTATCTGCGGTTGTTTATGTTTAAACATAAATACCAAAATAGCAAGCGCTAGCTCGTGTTTGGCATTTAAATTTTCTTTTCAATTATGAAAAATTGGATGAGCATACATACGTAAAATCAAGCTATCGTGTTAATTTTACTTCATAATTATTCCTATTTTAATTTACTGCTGCGCATAAGCCTTCTCTATAGCGCCATAACTCCTGGTCCTCTGCCTTCCGCATCCATCTGCCACTTCTTGGGGCTGGAGGGCACCCGTAGTTTTGCCTCTTGATACGCAGTCTTTACTCTGAGACGAGTCTACTCCATAGGCAATCAGATGTGCCTAGCACCACTACCACTTTAGCTTCCTGATACTACACAGCTATGTCAGTGACTTTAGTTTTCATTGTTTTCAACACGGATTTGATTTCTTTAGTGATATTCCGAGAATACCTTGCTCCATTTCGTGGTGTGTGACTGAAAGCTTGTGGACTAGCCCCGCTGTAAGTGTCCACAGTTTGGCTGCGTTAGTCATGACGGGTAGTGCGCACTGACCAAAGGTGTTCAGACTTTAAGGTAAAGACGAGTTTCGCCGTTACCGTTGATGCTTCTTAGAAGGTTTAAGTGAAAGTTGAATCACATTTGACATGTTTGTAAATAATTTACAAAGAATAATAAATAATATAACTTGTAATTCAGAAAACTTGTAAAAAACGCTCGTTTTACGTTTTAAAGACGAAAATTGTCTGTATTTAGACCTAATCTTGCAAATAAAGATGAGCCTTGAACTTTAAATCAGTTCAAACATATAAGTTGACTAATTTAAGTTTGCCTCTACTTCATTTCCCACATTAACGTTACCTTCCCCCTTGAAGCACCTGTGAGAGGGTGTGTTGAGGGGAAGGTATGTAGTAGCGGGAAGTGAGGTAGCGGCCAACTTAAAGCTACTGAATAGTAACCTTGAATTTTGTAATTTATATGCAAACTGTTTTCCTAATTACCTGATAGGAATTTTTTAATTACACTCGAAATGAAGTTTAAGGATGATTTCAATAGCAGCTTTTCCGTTTAAGGATAATAAGTTTGAGTATATATAAAACTGTTGGTTAAATGAAAGGTTCGGCTCCGAGGCTCAGTGGGTAATGTCGCGACTGCTGAATCGAAGGGCGTGGGTTCGATTCCCGCACAAGGCAAACATTTAAAGACTGGGTGTTTTCTATGTATCATATTTATGTATTAATAAATAATAAACATTTGTAACCGTTGTCTGGTATCCATAGCACAAGCTTTGCTTAGTTTGGGACTAGACAGCGCTGTGTGTAATGCCCAAAAATATTTATTTATAATTATTATATTTTGCTAAAATATACTTAATACAAACTCAGTTTTTAACGATTCGCATGACATCTGTTTTTATTTAATAATGTTCTTTATAAAAACATTTTCCTATTTAATTTCAAAACAAGGTTAAGTAGACATTCTTATGACATTTATATCTTTATACATTTATATCTTTTCTAAAATGCAACAAATTAAGTGAACTATTATAATAATATTATAATAATATAATAATAATATAATATATATATTATCCTGAATAATAAACGCGCTATGACTCTGTAATTGTTAACGATGATTATAAATATCCAAAGAAGTAGTGGTCACAGATTTCATCCTTAAGGAACACCTATAATGATTCCTATTGTTGTATTTCCATGAGTATTTGCGGTTCATTAAATTAATCCTACTAATTTATAAATTTTAATTGCTGTAAGATAGAACAACTAACTACTAAGATTTGTAATGAATGATCAAGTTAAGCCATACAAACTTAGATTCTGACCAGTTGCTTTACCTACATAACTGACATTTAAATAGTTAAAATTTATTATGTGACACTTAAATATGAAATCGTTTCACACAAGACCGTGGTATTTCGCAAAGTAATCAATTTTACCAAAATTTTACGCAATTTTACGTTTACGATTGAAAGTGTCGCGGCTATATCTAAGATACTGGATACAAAAATGCTATTCTAGAGCTGGTTTTTCTTTCGTGTGTTCCCATTTCCTATGTTCAAATATACATTTTCCTTCCGACGCATAATGACCAATACGCGTAATGACCAATTGTGATGTAGTTTGTTCTGTTATTTATATCAGGCAAAAAAGATTATTTTTTAATAAAAATCCATTTAAATAAACGCTTTAGCAGCAAACCTAACCAAACTTTAGATAATCCATTTCATCCATAAGTTACAATATTGTAATTATAAAAATGTTGAATTATTTTTAAGTTATATGATTTTGAAAATACAAATATTTACTAAGTAGCTAAATATCTATTATTTATTATAAAATATTTATAATTTATTCATGTGAAACTAAAATACCTACAAATAAAAAAAAACCAAACAGAAACACATGAAGCTATCTAAATTATATTATAAATAAATCGATTGTATTTAATAGATGTTATTATGAAGCAAATTAATCATTTTATTTTGAATAATCCAGATATCCCTAATTTGGATTTAATTCAGATAAAAACTACGTGTCGACCGTAGACTTCGAGTTCTGTAATATGTCCTATGGACTGCGTAATGTTCTCACAAAATTGACCATTTGTTAAGAAAGAGACAAAGCTACTTCGCTACAACTAATAGTCTCTTCTCTGTAAAATAAAAACAAAACATTACAAATAGACACCTACTCGCCACGGATTCGCCTCGTCTCTTTCATACTTGCGATCGTTTTCAATTCACAGCTGACTAGAAAATGCGTTTTCCAGTTTTTACGCATATTGTATAAACCCATTCAGAGAAATTATTTGAGATTTGAGTGGTGACACTAATGTCAATTAGAAAAATAACCATCAAAATTTCTGGGCTGCGTCTGGAAACTTGTTCGCTTTCCTATTCCATGTTGTGGGTCTATGTGGCTCTATACAACAGAAGAACATTCAAACAATAGCTAGTATTAGGCCTATCACTATAAGATATACAAACGTAAACTCATATTATTGCCAAAATACTAAAACTTAATAAACTATAAATTAAAATCTTTGGCTATGTAATTACGAGGAGAAAACTATAAACTAAAAGGGAATGTCGATATTAAAAGGAAATATTGGTCGGTTTTTTATTTATTGAAATATATACTGCTATCTCACACACCCATGGGAGGCATTGGCATGTAGCCTGGACATAGCGAAGGCGTTCGATCGGGTTGGCATCAGGGTCTTCTATCGAAGTTGCCATCTCACGGAGTGCCCGAGGGCTTGTGCAAATGGGTGGCTAGATTTTTGTCCGGCAGACGCATACGAGCCGCAGCTGACGTAGTTGCTCTGATAGCATGGACATTAATACTGGTGTTTGCGGTACACAACTGTGCTGTCTCCTACGCTGTTTATACTGCACATCAATGACATGTTGGACGTCAATAACATACATTGCTATGCAGATGACAGTACTGGAAACGGGCCGTGCTAACATCCCTTGTTCCGTTGTGAAGAAAAAACGTGGAGAACTTGTGTCACAAATCGAAAACACTCTGTCCTAGGTCTTTGACTGGGGACAGGAAAACTTGGTCCAATTCAACCCTACAAAGACACAAGTCTGCGCGTTCACCGCTAAGAAAACCACACTCACTGTGGTCCCACAATTCCAGAACACTCCCCTTCATTTCCAAGAGCATTGGGATCCTTGGTGTTGATATCTCCAGTGATGTTCGGTTCAAAGAACATTTGCAAGACAAGGTGAAGCGGGCGTCAAAAAAAAAAAAGGGCGAAGCAGTACTCCACGTCGGGGCAAAGGTTGCTGCCTTACAAGTCGCAAGTTCGGCCCCATATGGAGTACTGCTGTCATTTCTGATCGGGTGCAAATGTATACCAGCTTGGCCGTTTTGACTCGTTTGCTACCATCGCACCGCTCGCAATCGGCAGGGAATTCATTCTCACTCTTTAGAACCGAAATGGTCGCGTACAGTGCGGTTTCAGATTAACTTCCCCCTTAGTGGTATTAAAAATAAAAAACTAAAACTTTCTTAAAATTACGCATATAAAATACTAGCTGGCCTGGCAGACGTTGTTTTTAATCCATATCCATACTTCCATACTAATGTTATAATTTTGAAAGTAACTCTGTCTTTCTATTTGTCTGTCTGTTACCTCCTTACTGCTTAACCGATTTAGATGAAGTTGGTATGGAGATAGTTTGAGTTCCAGGAAAGGACATAGGATAGCTTTCGTCCCGAAAAATGTAAAATTTTCTGCAGGAATAACCATAACCAAACTTAAACGAACTAAAGCTTGCTATAGCAAACTTCATTAGTATAATTAAGAAGTTCTACGCCGATTACCAACTTTAGGATAGGTGGAGCCGCTGGCAAAATTCATAATTATTAAGGCAAAAGTTTGGATGTTTGGCTGTTTGTTACTCAATCACGCTTCAGCACCTACTAGATGGATTAGGAACCGCTGAACAGATTTAGATGAAAATTGGTACGGAGATTGTTTTGAGTCCCGGAGTAGGACATAAGCTATTTTTCATCCCGGAAATTTAAAAAGTTCCTGCGGGAATAACTATAACATTTGTAACTCAATCCTGCCGCTACGTAGAATCCAATTGAGATGAAATTTTGAAAAGAGACAGTTGAAGATACGGAGAAGGACAAAGTCTACTTTTAATCCCGGACAATTCAAATGTTCCCGCGTGACAGCTATAGCCAAATTCTACGAATTAACCATAGCTGCAGATATAGCTTGCTGGAACCAACTTCTTTAGTATAATCAAGGAGTTGCCGGAAGAATCCCTCGCCAAGTTATTTTAAAAATATTGCTTATTAGCCTATACCGCCCTTATAAATATTAGTTAAGGCTAAATGATATTCCTTTGTGGAAAAAACTCGTAACAAGACCAGACTCGTTGTTTCGTGTAGAAAAAGATTGTATAACTCGGGTAAAATAACTTTTAGTGACAACTTTGTGACCTAATTCAAATTTAACAAGTAAAATGGTAAAAACTAACTCATGTTTTTAATTTCGAACAGTTATATTACAGTAATAAATTACAATCATTATTTATAATATAAGTACAAATATAAGTAACGTTTGTAACTGCACGAATGCTGAGGTAGTTTTTATGACCGCGGTTAAGATTCTGACCAGGATGAAGAGCAGCCAAGTTATTCATTAAACAATGAATTTAACGAACAAATTGCTCTAGAACCTTGCGTTAATTATCATAGAAGAGGAACTAAAAAAAGAAGAAGATTTTGATCCAGTTCTGACAATGGCATCCATGAGAAAACCATATAAGTCTTAAACTTCTAAAATTTTTTATATTGATGATTATATAAAATTAAGTTACGAGTATGGATGTTTTTATTTATTTATATATTCTTTATTGAACACCAAAAGTGTACAAAAGGTGGATTTAATGCTACCAGCATTTTCTACCAGTCAACCTACAAATGTTCAAGAAAAAGTGTCGGTAGGTGCATACGAAAAATATATTTACATATTGGTATACCTGTGAATTCGCATATAATTGTATACTTAACATACATACACATACATAAACATACACATATACGTATACATATATCTATATACGAATACATACATAAATTTTGGTGTAACAGGATGATAATAAATATTGTACGAAATGTCAGGCGAATCGGGGAAACGTTTTGGAAAGAACAAGTCTTACAGATTGTACTAACTAAGTAAGAAAAGTTATGATGAGGATAAAAGGAAGTGATTATGAACAAGCCGTTTGAAAGAATCGCGTGATGTAGCCTTTCTGATAGACTCAGGAAGATTATTCCAAAGTGTAACAGCTGCAATGGCAAAAGAATTATTCATAAAGCCACTACGATGTAGTGGGGTACTAAGTAATAAGTTAGAGGAGGAGCCGAGATGTTTTTCATGAGTATCGGAAAGGAAATGAAAATTAGTTTTGAGATAAATGGGTGTTTAAGGGTCAAAAAGGATAGAGTAAAGGAGACAGAGTATTCTAAGATCTCTTATGTGAAGCCATTTCAGTTGACGTCGGTATTCAGAGACATGAACGAATTTACGGAGACTGAAAATAAATTTAATACATACGTTTAGTAAGCGATCAAGCTTAGACAACAGTTCCTCAGACAGATCCAAATAACACACATCACTGTAGTCAAGAATGTTTAGGAGAAGAGTAGTAACGAGAGTAATTTTAGTAGAAGTAGGATGAAAATGTTTGAAGAATCACTTGAGTCGACCTACTAAGATTACTGTCTATAATAATTCCTTTACAGATGATTCGTAAGGTATAACAGAACCCAAGTATCTGATATTTGGTAAAGTATTGTTACTAATTTTGCAGAGCTGCCGGAAACTGCCTCAAAAGATTTAGTGTGCCTTTCAATTCGTCACTCAAAAGTAAAAAATAAAAACTTTTTAACAAAAAAAACAACCGGCTTCAAAAAGATGCACTAGAAAGGTAATGAAAATCAGATTTTCGGAAATAATTAACTATTTTTACCTTTTTAGTGCATCTTTTTAAAGCCGATTGTTTTTTTTTGTTATTTACTTATAATTATTTTCCTTACTTAAGACTGGTTCACATACCACTGTTAATCCTTTACAGTACAAGCTATTCAGCTATGGAATTCACTTTCTATTCCTATAAGGTAAGCACAATCTTCCTCTGTGTTCAAGAATCTTATTGCCAGTGGCTCCGCCCGCCCTAAATTCAGTTTTCGGCGTGGAATTTCTACGTCAACTCCTTAATTATACTAATTAAATTTGCTATAGCTGTAGATATAGTTCTTTTAAGCTTGGTTATAGTTATTCCCGCGATAAATTTGAATTTTTCGGGATAAAAAACTATCCTATGTCCTTCTCCGGGACTTAAACTATCTCCATACCAAATGTCATCTAAATCGGTTTAGCAGTTTAAGCGTGAAGAGATAACAGACAGACAGAGTTACTTTCGCATTTATAATATTAATAGTATGGATGGACATAGATGTACGACCTGCCTGTTACCGTTTTTATTATTTTTCTTTGTTATGTCGTTTAAGGTTGTCTGGTAGAAATTGTCTACAGGGGATAAGTCCGCCAATTGTACTGTTTTTAATTATGTTTTGATGTTACTTTTTTGTGATTTACTGTACAATGAAGAATATTTGTAATGTATTGTTTTGTGATTCAACTTTTTTGTGGTAAAAAGTATTCGCTGAAAATTTCAATTGTTTTTCATTGTTTTTTAAAAAAGAAAATTAAGATCAAAAATATTGGTTTATCCTATTTTTCTCATTAAATTTGAGGTAAGGTCAAAAACTAACCATTATAAAAGTTATAGATCTTTTTAGTATGTGCAACTTTCTCATTTGAATATTTCTCTAAAATCAATAATACTATAGCAACACGCTGACGCACACCCTTTCTGTTTTATTCAACTGTTTATATTATGTTTTCCGAGTTTTATATATTTTTTTTCTATACGAAAAGATGGGTCTGGTTTTGCAACAGTTTTTTCCAAAAATAATTTATTTTAGAGCTATTTAGCCTGGACTATATTGCATTTACCTGGAAATTTGCAAGAAATTTATGAAAAATTACATAACATAAAATAAATTCAAACTTGTCGAACTTTTAATACATATAAGAAATATCCAAAACGCGAGACGTCGAGTAAATTTTAATGCCAATTATGTTTCTCGTATAACGCAAAACCAGCCGATAAGGTAGGTACCCGAGTGGAGCCACTTGTTTTTACAAGTTAAAACAACGCTGGGAATCGTATTAAAGTTACTAAATAGCAAAAAAAATGAAAACAGGTATTAATAAGGTTACAATTTTAATGTAAATATAGTGAAACCATTATTCAAAGCCTCGACTGAACCGGTTAAACCACCAAAAACAAGCTACGACGTCATACCGGAACATCAAAGAAAGAAGGAAGAAATATTCACTAATAGATTCAAATTATATAAGCAACGACTTACCCACGTTAATCTAAAAATTAGTGATTAGTGACTCCCTCGCAGCCTAGTTGGTAGTGTGGCCAGCTGCTGTGCAAATGGGTGTGGGTTCGATTCCCGCACTGGACAAACATTTATATCATAATATAAACATTTGTGTTTGTAAGTCTGGGTGTAGTTATGTATGACATTTAAGTATTTACAAAAAAAAGTTATATTTATGTATTTGTATCCGTTGTCTGGTACCCATAACACAAGCTTGCTTACTTTGTTGCCAGATGGCGCTGTGTGTAATGTTCAAAAATATTTATTATTTATTAAAATAAAGTAAAGTAATTCAATATAAAGTAATTTACATGAAGTCAAATAATTTTTTTTTAAAAAATTGACCGATAAAATCATCTAGCTTATGTCCTTTGAAACACTCTGAAGGTGAAGTTAACTAAAATACATACTTAATTTCTTTTACAACATGGCCTAAAATCGGTTTTTCTTTCGACAGTGTTCTTATGGGAAACCATACGGCTTGAGCGTATTATATTTGCAAGCTATAATATATATAAAATATATATAATCATAAGCAAAATATTTTTCTCATATTTGCATGAGTAATATAGTATTGAAGATAACGGTTTCGTTTGTGTTCTTTGCCGCTACAGTTTACCGCTAATTGTGTTCGCTTATCCTGCAGTAATGTGTGAGCCCCTTTACCTCTGCATTCCTCCACCAGGGCCGGCCAGCAACTACGTGATATAAGACAGTGTAAAACAGCCTACGACTTAATACTAACTTTTGCACTATAAGGGTATACGTATACATAGGTAGTTTAAGTCACCGCAAAAATTGCGTGAATATCAACAAAACCGTAAAGTGCGAGTCTCAATTTCGCACACAGAAACTGTACAAACTTGTAACATATCATAAGTTGGGTCGGTACTGGGAGAAGGATGAACCCCATCTTGTAGTTTAAAAGTGTTCTCCCATATATCGATACTAGATTTTGCCATTGGCTTCGCCCGCCCTAAATTTAGTTATTGGCGTGGAACTCCTTAATTATACTAATGAAGTTTGCTAAAGCAAGCAATAGCTGTAACTGTAATTCGTTTGAGTTCGGTTATTTCCGCGGGAACTTTTAAACTTTTGAAACGTGATAGAGTAACAACCATCCATACCGACATACTTTCACATTTATAACATTAGTAGGACGTCACGGTCAACTTTCCAACTGCAAATGCAAGTGTGTAATTGCAAAAAATTAAACATATTAACCATTTTCGGAATTTTGTTTACTCGTATTGTTAGGCCTAGCTATATGCCAAACTAGCGTTGACCTAGTAGCTTATGTTGTTGGTAGAAGAAAATAAAAAGTTTTCAATAGTTTAAACATATATTTTTCCTTTATAAATTAATATTATCCCAAATGTTAATTTACCACCTAACTTCCGCGTTTCCACAATTTTAGAATCCACTTATTGTAACATTATTGCAAATGAACCTTATTGCCTTTGACTTTGACAATCCAATGTACTACCACTTGCGCCTCTCGATCGTTTTTGTAATAGGGATAATAAAAAAAAGCTTTTATAGATCAAATATTAATACTTTTAAGTATTAAGATACTGTTATTGAATGGTAAAAACAATGTTAGGGATGTGCTTTAATGTGCTTTTTTACGACGGATTCGATAAATAACAGAAAAAATAACCTTGGTGATCGTATTGTGTATTTTGTGGAACCATGCATCGGGTTGAAAGGATCAGCCGCTCAGTAATTTGTACTGATCGTTGCCCAGGGTGCGCCAGACCCTGTATGTAATCGTTGGAGGTTTCGAGTGCGTCGTAAGAGGAAGCTCCTTTCATGCAACCCTATAACTTAAATAACCTTTAAATTGCGGTATTCGGCATCACAAAAGAATGTGCGAAACTGTGGTGCGCCAAGTTTTAATTGTTGTATCTCCCGTTTTAATCCCC
Source organism: Apoda limacodes (assembly GCA_946406115.1). Classification (NCBI taxonomy): domain Eukaryota; kingdom Metazoa; phylum Arthropoda; class Insecta; order Lepidoptera; family Limacodidae; genus Apoda; species Apoda limacodes. The sequence continues at coordinate 51,425,208 of OX291540.1, forward strand.
GAAAATGTGCCACTAGGCGGTCAGTCATCCAATGACTGATTTCGCTTAGCATTGTTTGCAGCAAGCGATTTGTTGTACCTTCATGAAATCTTTCTGATAGATTTACGTTCTAAAGGCGTGTTTTGGCGTCTAGTATAAAGTAACATCGTGGCAGCGCGAGGAGAAGCAGATTGTATTACCCGATCATACATCAAAAACAAAAACGCCTAAGCGGCATTTGAGGGTCGGTCGCAATAACTCATTCCGAGTAAGCGAAAAAAACAAAAGAACCCATCAGATAACCGTATTGCGTAACAACGTCTGCGGTCGGTCGCGCAACCGTTTCAAGTGCAAGTTCAAGTTACGTAAGTACAAGATACCTACGCGTACGTGCCCCGCTCGTAACTTAGTTTTTTTCGATGTTTAAACAAGCCTTGGAGTTATATCGTTTTGAAGGTTTTGCGATTAAAACACGTATGTCTGCTCGTATTTATTAGAGTGTGACAGATACTGTACTAATATTGTAATGAGGTAAAATTTGATCACTGAACCGATTACGGATTTTCTTTAACTCAAATCCAATGTATATTGAAATACTGAATGATTTTTCGATCATTGGTTTTAGACTTTCGTCTTTTGGCTCCGAGGTATTTCGGACAAAAAGATATTGCGCAGTCTTTTGAACGCTGTCCATCCGACTTGGATTTTTCGGTAACCTATTTCTCAAAATTGGACATATATAACTGGACTACTTCTCTTAAGTATGTGTGTTCGTAACTCCGAGACGGTAACGTTTCCATCATCCAGCGGCTTAGGCGCAATGTGTTGGTTCTTAAATAAGGTGATCTCATTTTTACGAAGAAAAGTATGGCCGCGCTTCTGCTTCAAGCTTTTGGCGTGTTGCCTTCGAGTATACAAATTGCTTGCTTTTAATAATATTGCATGTATCCTACGAATGACGCAAAAAATGCTTTCATAACATCGGCGTTTTAAATCGAAAACCTTATGTCGATTCAGATGATCTTAAGTGTCCCATATGTGAATATATATATGTTTCGAAAGATTATGTAGAGAAAACAAAGGTGTTGTGTTTATTCCAAGTTATACTAAAATTAGTTTCGATTATATAAAATACTTTGCATTAATTCTTTTTCTTAATTACCTGATTACTACTTTCTGCTAAAACTTCCGCCTAATGTTGGATGATCATAAAAACACGTATCGAAATGCCTTTAAAGCTATTTCTTTTTTTTTGCGTGCATATAATTAAATGTGTTACATAAGAAATGTCGCTATCTTAATAAACTAACGAGCCGCCCTGGCTTTGCACGAATAATAATATGCCTGTTTTATAATTATTTTTTTGAAGTTTATAATTTTGTTATGCAAATTTATATTTTAAAAAGTGTATCTGTAGAAGTGTGCCGCGTGGGCACCATCACTATTTCTACGACATTAAAATAAACTAAATAACCACTTTATTAATTTCATTTGTAGGTATTGACAATTTAAATAAATAAATAAATTTTCACCATATACATGCAATGACCCTATGACTGTAAAGAAATTATATTAAAATATAATTTGTTTATATTAATTTACGATTACGCACATGTTTCCTAAAAAAAAATTACTCACAAAATACAAAGGTGTCCAAAAGCAACATAAATAATAATTATTTATACTGCTTTCATATTATAATTATTATAATCAAAGCAGTTGTGTCTAATGAAAATAAAAAGTGTCACGGATTTCATGAAGTGAATTAAATGACTTCAGCTATTTAAATTTGCACGTGATATTAGTCGGGTATGCTAAGTTGTGTAGCTATTTTCACTCGACACGAAACATGTCTAAAAAGTTAAAACTACTTTTTTCTTCGTGAACGAATATTATAAAAAAAAATGTACCAGGTACATGGAAGTTATAATAATATTAGTCACAGTTAAATTAAGGTCGTTTTGTACTGTTTCTGGATGGTCACTTTTTGTAGAAAAACCAAATAATACTTGCTGGTGTATTTCAGAAATACAAATATGACTAAGTGTTATTTATTACAAAAGTCAGTAATTTGTACATTTTTGAAATCAGATATGTACGAAATGGAAATAAATATTATCTAATGGTGGCGCTAGTTATGTATCTGCTATATGCGCCTTAAGTTATTATATAACGTCTTATAGGACATATATAAAGCCAGTCCATGTAAGTTTTATCAGAAGTTGTGTTGCAGCGATGGGCTTACCACCTGTAACGCACGATTAAAGTGGCTGGTGAAAAGAGGCTCTACCCTACATTATGATGTGGGTGTGTATCCAGTCCCTGCCTACCCCGTATGGGGATGTCCAAAACGATGCCTATAGACATACATATATACCTTGTTATTTATAATTTAAAAGGGTTCCTAACGTCCACGCTACCAATTTATATTTTGAATTTCCTTTTTGTATAAAGCGAATTTTAAAAATGTGCTGTCTCAGAATTTTGTAACTATAATCTATTTTTAGAATGTTTTAATATGTTTCTTCTTAATGTGGCCACTATCAAATAAACATAGCAATTGGCTAGCGCCTAGTTACGTACAAGCAGCTAGTAGTAGGGTAACGGTCGCCGATCTATACTATAAATTACCAATCTGAAGCGAATTAAATAGTGCTATGAATTTTATAACCAGCTGTCTGTATGGACGACTACAAAAAAACCACGGATTAATATGTTTTAAGGTGGTTTACCGAATTAAATAAAATGGACCCGAAGTCAAAAATTTTCATTAAAAGCTGAAGTAAAGCTGCAAAACATATAACAAAAAACCTGGGTCTGAACTGTGGTTATTTGTAGTGTAGTGAGTTGATTTAAGTTGGATTATTTTAATTTTAAGTTTATGGACCGTGGTCATGATATTTTATTTAATCATTTGGACACATGTGGATCGCTCTCATAATGTGGCGAAAGTATCGCAATATCGAGTTTAAATTGATTAAAATTTATTTGGGTATTTGTTTTATAATATTTTAATAGGTAATAAGGTAAAAACTTACTTAAATACTTATTTGCCTGTGAGCCGCATTTGGCGAGTTTTGCCTCATATCCGATGGAGTTGTCACTAGTTAAGTTGTTATGCTTTTGTCGTAATTAATATACATATGTCGGCATAGCAGCATGTGTTGTCGGATGCAATTTGCTTGCCGCTTTCCGGTTAATCGTATGTTTTGTGAGGTGATTGTGCAATTTATGAAGGGGTGTAGAGTTACGTGTTTTGTTGCTACAAATTTATTTAAGGCCAAAGAAGCAGTTCCTAGGTCCGCTCACTCATCAATAGATGGCGTAACAGTTCTGAATTCTATAAAATAGCGAATTGCCGATTTTTACTACCTTGTCATTATTGAATACCTTATTTAAAATAAAGTTTCATTAAATAACAGCCATTACCAAAATTACGGCAATGTGATAAAAATCCCATGAGTTTTTACGAACTCAGCTGATATTGTAAACAAAATCAATTAAAAACAGACTTTGGCTCATTGTTGTTTAGTTCAAGTTCATATTGCGAACTTTCTTATTGCTGTTGTATATACCTAGCGAATTATTAAAACATATGTAAATAAGTAGGTACCTATTACATATAATATACAAGTATACAATTTATCTATAAACAATTGTACAGAGTTTTGTGTACAGACGTACACAATAATTTTATAAATGTATTATTATTAATTTCGTACCGTAACTAATTGAAGTACCCACGCGTCTGTTTTATAATATTATTTGCTTCGTGTTTAATTCTTGGCGTTTTAAATTTTTTTTTTACTTCAAATTAAGGGCTACTAACTTTAATACAGTGATTTTCAAATATCCATACCTAAATTGTAAAAAGAGAACTCTTTTAAATACTTAAAGAAATTATCTCATCTATAAAAATAGGAGGATATAAATACATATTATTTAAACATTTTATGTAATATTTTTTATAATTATATTTATTTTAATACGATATTTGTTCCAATTTATATAAAGATTATTGAACTCTTGCTGCACTTACTTTAATATCATTATAATTATCTAGTTTCATCTAACCGAAGGTAGTCCGGCAAAAATCGCCTATAGCCATAAGACCGCCTCAATTGTAAAACATTGTTTCTTTTAATTGTTTAATGTATATGTTTTGTGCAATACAGAGTACAGTAATTAATAATAATACTTCCATAGTATACATGTACAATGTATTTTCTTTTGTTATCCGTGGTACCCCCAGTGGTACCACGGTTACTTTTTCCTAACCGTTGAATCCCAGTGGTACCACGGTTAGTTTTTCTAACGCTGGTACTGCTGATCTTGTGCATGTTGCATGTATGCGATAAATACACGTGTTTTCTTTCTTTCTTGCATGGCGAATATACCTGGATGTATTTTTACTGAAATCAACGGAAAATGATTCTTAATAGCTATTTTGAATGAAAGTTTTATAAAAAGCTACTTTAAGGTAGGTAAAGCTGTTTTTGTCGGATGCTGAATCAGGCAGCTTATTGCGACAAGGGAGCTTATTGGAAACAGTCTTGAGTACACCAGACTCGTGAATTCAGGAGAAACATGTATGGAAATACATTCGCGGGTCTCAAGAGGTAAGATGTACTTGCATACATTGTTCTCTCGAATTCCAAAGTCTGGCGCACTCGAGACTGCTCCCAATAAGCTCCAAGGTCTGAAGCACCCGAGTCTCGCGTTCTCGGAGGCAAACTTTTTTGTCTTGTTCGCCACCGAGATCAAAAAGCTCCCTGATACAGCACCCGACCAAAACGACTTCACCTAACTAGCTTCGTTAATTTGTTTTTAAAAAACTTATAATTAAATAATAATAAACTCATTTTATTATTATGTCAATAACAAAAATAAACACATGTTCTACATAATCGAAATCAACAAAATGACATGATGCATGTGGGTTTGAACTTGGACCAGAAGCACCAGTAATCGAAGCGAGACACGTAACCTTTATGCTAACGACTGTTGACATCGGCCTGCCTAGTGTGAGTTTTTAACTTTTTAGCTATCTATAGCGTTCGCTTCAACGAAATACATGTATGGAAATGACGGAGCGCCTCTAGCGGACGCGTTTTGAGTCGGTTTTTTCTTATAGGGCTTTTAATGAATGAATACGCGAACGCGATAGTAGAATTACAAATTCGCAAAAAAGAGAATAGGAACTAGGCACACGGGAATGGAATTTTGTAATAAAGCTAGTAGTATCTCCGTAGTCCAAACACAAGTGCAATCAATTAAGAGATGTACTCGTATAATAATATCTTTACCACCACATAAGGATCTTTCTTTCACGGATTGTGTCCGTGAGATTTTTATTAGTGTGTGAGTTAATCTGTGTCTCTGTGTGCCACCACTACAAATATAATTTAAAGCAAAATTAATAAACTTTGTAAATTTATTTGTAAATAGTGCTGAATGAAATTTTATGCAACCAAAAACGCTGTACTCTTGATTTTTCGTTTCTTTATTGAACTTAAAATGAAACCCTATCGACGAGTTGGCCTTGGCATGAATTTAGATAAGACAAAAGTCATGTTCAACCAGAACGTCGTGTAAGTATGTACTTGAGTTGCGCTTTTTGCTTAATAAATTACTTCTTTTCTTTCTTTCTTTTCGATATTATGGCAAAAGATGTTTTGTATGAAAACCCTGCCCAGCGAGTCCTTTATAAGATGATCGCCGCGTTCTGCGGTTCTGCCCACCTAAAAAACCTTTTTCTGTGGGTAAAAACTATCAATCGAGTTTAAAGGAATCTTGGTTTTTCTCGGTTCCTACAGCTATATCTGTTCAAAAACAAGTGAATTGGAAGCAATGATACAACGTTATACGGAATAGTGTCCCGCAGAAAAAAATATTACTGTGGTAATTTTTGACCAACATAAAAGTGATACCAATTAATTCCTTCACCAAAAATCGGATTATGCCGTTGCTTCGTTGCAACTTTAAGAATTAGTGTATGTTTTCTTCTAATAATAATAAAATAATAATACTAAAAATATTTTTGGTCATTACACACAACGCCCTCTGGTCCCAAACTAAGCAAAGCGTGTACTATGGATACCATATAACGGATAAAAATTGCTATTTCATTACAAAACACTGAAAAGGGTGTAGCTAAGTTTATTTTTGTCGTCGTTACAGTGTCAGTTACTCAAAAGATGTTTGCATTACGAACCTTGTACGCTTGTGTCATTATATTCGTAATTTTTGATCTAATTACCTAGTTGTGCACGGAATAAAGAGTACTTAGGTACTTATTTCTCACGTGCTAATCTCTCTGAGATTATATCTTAATGCCTGCCTTAAGAATGAGGGACTGAATGGCAAATTTAATTTAGAGCTGCTTTATATGATGCGTTGCGAAAAGTTGAGGATAATTATTAAACTGTATATACGCAAGTTCTCTTCACAAGGTTTTTTTATGTCATGTCTGCGGCTCGGTTCCGTAAAATGACAGCTAACAATTCTCGTTTGAAATCCATAGAAATTAGATATACATTGCGCATTTGAAATGACGTATGATATTCATCGATTGTCGATTGAAAAAAAGTTAGCAATCTTTTACGGAATCGACCCGCAGATATTTATTTTGATTTTTATAGTCTGTGGTGTCTTTTGTTAAGAGGCATACAGCGTAACACCGCCATAACATAATTCTAGGGCTTCGTAACCAAATGGCAGTAACCCTTGTGTAGTTATCATGCCCGTCCGTCCGTATGTCCCTTTGATGCTGATGAAATTTTACAGAAAGGTGTCTAATGTGAACCAATATATACCACCAAGGTTTTGTATTGAAATAGCGAAGAAAAAATGAATGGTAGCTCTACATACATTGAAAATTTTTTGCGCACTCTATTTTCTGGTGTTGTTAGATAGTTCTTTAAAAATATCACTGAGGTTTTAAGGCACTTTTTCTTTAAAATGTATATTTTGGTATTTATTGGCTTACTTAACGTAACTTTTATGGGGATAATTTAAAATTACGTTTGTTCATAAGTAGTGTCTGTCATTATTTTGCGGATTTTTGGAGTATTTGTGTCTTATTTTTAAACTACGTGTTCCAGAAATAAATAGTGTTTGTAACTTTTAAGGGAACTTTTGGAGTATTTGTGTCTAATTTTAAAGTAAACTATTCTAGAAATAAGCAGTGTTTGTAACTTTTATGGGTAGCAACTTTTGGAGTATTTGTGTCAGATTTTTAAACTTCATTTCAAAATTAAAGCTTTATAATCTTTCACATAAAAGGTAATCGCATTGTAAAAACATTAATATATTTTTGTGCGTTTTATAATATATTTTTACATCAATAGATCCAATAGGTACTACTTGTACCTGTAATGTTTATTGTAACGATTCAAAAGTGTTCTTAGAAATCGACTTGAATAAATTATATTACATTTGATTTGATTCCAATTAACTTTTACACTCTTTAATCAAATCAATATCCCAATCGACTACAGAAATGTTCATTATATGCTGCGTCCGATTTAGATAGTCTAGTTAGATAAAAGTATCTCCCGTCGTGTAGAGATTTTAATAAATGTAATCATATTTTCTACCTCTGGTCACCCTAGCTTAGCACAAAATAGCTAGGTACAGAAGGGGCGCTGCATACCTACTAAGCGCGCCAAACCCCATACGTCATGTACACGCAAGCTCAAGGATTTTCAGAGGAAGTCGCAAAACCCAGTATATCGCAATTACATTCAACTTTATATTTCACTTAGATAAATTGAACTTGCGCGACACTACAAAAAAAAATTATGTGTATATACGCGCATATGTGCGTTTACCTACTATGTGCTCGGTATCAGGATCGTAACAGAGAGGTCGTGGTGTTGACTTTAGAGAACAGTGAAAAGTGGCCATGCTGCATGCAAGTGTTTTATACTGCGCTACTAGATCATGAGAGAACCTTCTGTACGTACCAATTTAACTAGTGATGTAACTCGTAGATTTCTATCGAGCACATCGATTTAAAATTAAAGGTTAACTGTTGACGAAATTTAATCTTGATGTTATTGTTCGAAGAGCTTGATTCTCGAAAGTTTTGTCGACGTAGCATTGCATTCGTAGTTGAATTATACCCATCGCACCAATCCAGGACAAGGAACTTGAAAGCCTATTTTGAGCTTGAAACACGGACGCGATCAACAGATTTTTTAGTATAGGTGTTACAATTACATATTAAATACCCAGATATAATTTGCATAGCATTTGATGAGTTATTAATGATTACTCTATACTATAGGCTTGGTAGTTGAAGATAAGGTTTAAACCGGCTACTATACATTCGTCATGAATCGTCTCGCTGGAAAACTTGACGAGTGACAGTCGCCAGAACAGGCTTGACTTAGGAAAGGCTTTAGTACCGTAGATCAAATTCATACTATACGGCAGATTATACAAAGAACTCGAGAGTAAAAGTGGACTACATTATCTGCAGCAATGTCGTATAGACTGGCGATATATTGAGGTGCTGCGATGTCTTTACAACGCTGCTACAATGACCGTCCAGTTCCAAGACTATAAGACAGCTTGTATAAGACACGTAGAGGTGTGAGATAGGGGGACGTCATATCCCCGAATCTGTTTACCAACGCGCTAAACGATGTCTTCAAAACCTAGGACTGGGCTGGGCGGTGCATACACATAAACTGCTAACACATCGCACATCTAAGATTTACCGACGACATCGTTATTATGGCAGATCATTAAAAAAACTGAGCAAAATGTTGCACTCCCTAGATGAATCCTATCGACGAGTTGGCCTTGGCATGAATTTAGATAAGACAAAAGCCATGTTCAACCAGAACGTCGTGTCAATGCAAGTATACGTCGCCAGTACCTTACTTAGGCTAGAATTATCTATACCTTGGACAGAAAATCCAACTGGGCCGGAACAATTTTGAGAAGGAATGCGATAAGTGTAGCATACATAGGGCAGCATTTGGTTAGCTTCACGTCGCCTATATCGCAGAGTCTGAATACGAAAGTATTTGACCAGTGGACACGCACAGCGTATGGGAAGAAGCGTAGGACACCCTCCAGCCCGGTGGACAGATAACCTTAAAAGGGTGGCAGGATGCGGGAGGCAGAAGACCGGGAGAAATAGCGCGCCATAGAGGAGGCTTATGTCCAGCAGTGTAGCAGTTTTGCTAAAAATGTATATTTTGTGAGATTAGTTTCTAAAATTGAAAAAAAAATGTGCCCCATCAAAGTTTTAAACCTGGTGTTCTAAAAATCTGAAATAAATCACGGTAATAGAGCTTTATAAATACTTACAAAGAAATCGTTTCACATTTTTTTTTAGTTTCTACGCACTTAGCCGGGTTTTCTAAAAGTACGAATAAACGCTAATATAAAAATCTTAAACTTAAATGTTCCACACCCGAACAATTACCTATCGACAAAACAATTTGTAAGTATATCTGACCTACTTAGGCTACTTAAGTAAATTGCTTTACCATGGCTACATACATAAAGTATATTGTTTGACGTAGATTTAATATTTTTTTACGAAAATTGCTGACATGGAGACGAACGAATGGATGACGAAATTGTACACATTCTTACTATGACAAAGGTTTAAATGGACCCGGAACTTTAACTAAATATAGGCACTACCTACTTTTAAATGTTTGCAATCAGTCTTTATCTGAATAATCCGGGTTGTTGAACTAGTGTCGATGCAAGGCTACTTCTTACAACTTTCCTTAAGTACAAGGTCTTAAACTTATAACTAGAGATGCGAAACAATATCGATACCAATCGCTCTTTTTCTTAAAATTTTCAGTTTTTTTTGCATAAAATACATTCAAACTAAATTATGATAAGATTCGAGAGATTGAAATTGCTGATCTCCCGATATTTCTTTTCACGAAAGAAATATTCTGTGTAAATTACAGGCTTTACTTTGGTCTAAAAGATATATTAAAGGCCGGACAGATAGAAAACGTAGGCTTAGTTAGAGGGCTCCATTGGCACTCTTTGGGTACGATTTTTAATCAATCAGTGCTACTTTCACATGTATATTTTAAATTCAAACATTGAAGTTGCTTAATACAAAACTTTCTGCACAAATTATAGTTTTGGCTATTAAAAAAAATAAAAACATTGATTGAGATGGTCTTATCGATCTAAATGTTGAACAGGTACAATTTTATGCTAAATGATGATTGTGTAATTAATTTCATCTTCAAAGGTGATGAAGTCGGTGATAAATTCAGTGTATTACGGTCAAATTCGTTAGGAAGTTGTGTATGAAATATTAAGAGTCGGTCAAGGCCTGATACCGATGAAGACTTAGCTAACAGATTATATTGTACGAGTATGTATCTTATATGTATGTATGTACAGCGCAACAAACTTTCCTGACTCGGTGTATGGTCGCTAGTGTCGTGTCGTGTAAGTTCACACTATTTTAATATAGCGTTGTTTTGTATTTTGACCACCGGGTCAGAAAAGTTTGTTGCAATGTAATTTATAACAGTTAGTTAGCCTTTTTAGTTCGTTTTTTCCTTTTATTTCGCATTGAAGAAATGGCATTTTTAGAATTCCTCGAAAGTAAAAACGGAACTGGTGCAGGATCTGGATTGTTAATTTTCAAAACCTTGTGTAGTATGTACTTCTTGTCATTGCCAAAAAAGTAGGAAGCTGATTTTGTTTTGATTCTTAGACAGTCTCAGCCCTATTTCCTCGCCTAATTTCGTCCTCTAGGGGATGTTTTCCAAAAACGATGAAATGCCGCAATCCTAATTTTCAACTTAAAGGCCAAACCAATCTTTATGCAATCAGCTTTAAAAATTAAGGAATTTCATAAGGACCTTTCAACCCTTTTAAAGATTTTTTATTTCTCCAGGGAACAATTTTGCAAATTTCTCTCTTAGTTATTTCGCCTACGTTGTTATATAACCAACTGTCCAAATTTACAAGTCTCAAAATATATGTAAGATTAATGAACTACGTTACCGTTTGACCGATTATGTTCAAAGTTGGCACTACGAAGTGTTTTTTTTTATAAAATAAGAAACACTGAATAAAAGATCTGCCGGGCCAGCTTGTAATATTTAGGTATATAAAAGAAATATCGGTCTGTGATCCTTTTTTGTGATATTTTTTATTTATTGCTTGGTTTTGCTAGTGGACTCTTAAATCTTAAATATCGTACTCATTCTTTTAAAATATCAGAGAAAATCCGTTAATAAAAAATAAACTGGCCCCTTTGGGCCTTATAAACATGTTTAATTAAACACTAATGAAGACACACTTTTGAAAAAAACTGATCAAGTGTGATTCGGATTCGAAGAAATTTAATTTATGAATGGAAACTTAAATGCATATGAGTAAGTCGCCTTTTTATTCCGCTGAGGTACATTGGGCATTACTAACAATCTAATTTTGTATATCACCAAAGTCGTGGATGAAATTCAAACAGCAGTACTCTTTTTCTTCTTAATGTATTTAAGCCGTATTGTAGTATGAGTGGTCCCAGCTCTACCACCATCGAGCGACATTAAATTTATCCCTTCATCAATCCATATCGATTAAATTGACATCACTACACTACACTGTAATTTAATAAGAATTGATTGAGAGCTAATAATGTCCGTTATCCTTTGCAAATATGAGTAAGTCACCTTGGTCAATTGGAACGCGGCCTATTTTTATTCGCCTACACTTTTGCAAGGTGACTGTGGTATTTGATTATCATATTGCTGTCATTTTTTGATGTATGAGCTTTGTGAGAAGCTCGTGGCGCACTTACTCGTACATTCCTCTATCAAAAACGATATCTGAAGTTAAGCGACGTCGGGCATGGTCAGTCATTGGATGAGCGTTCTAATAACTTTTTTTTTTTGAGTTCCTCTGTGTTTCAAAGGGGAAATTAAATTGTTGGTCAGAGACCGGGCGGCCGGTACAATCCGTACTGGCCTAGCTTGGTGGTCTATAGATTAAGCCTTCAAGGAAATGTCTGCCCTGCAGTGTGGACGCACATCGAGTGGAGCAACAACAAAGTCGGGGGCGGTCGCTAGTTGATCGGATAAAGTTACTGCAAAATAAATTCGATATACAAAATGACAAAAGTGTGTCACGGCATTGCTTACTTTGGTTACTCAATCGAATACCTACTATTACATTACCTGTTTTAAAAATACTAGCAGAATACTACGGCTACGTCTGCCTTAACCACTAAAAGGCAGATAAAAAATATTTCTGTATCATGTTATAATGACCAGTTCGTCTTGAAACAGCGAAATGGCTTGCCCGTTGCCACTTTAGCTGGTTAACTATTAAAGTTGTGTCAGTGAATTTGGTTCTATATCGGATTTCTTCGGATTTGGTGTACCTATGTTTAATTTCATTCCTTATTACTGGCTTACTTGACAACTTTTGGTTCGATAAAACCCTACTCTTCACCCCCTCTTCCTGCCTCCTATCTCTCTTTCTCTCTCTCTCTGTCTCCTACACCGAAAACTGACGAGCTGTCGCTAAAATATATTGAATAAAGAAGTACACTTATATATTAAAAGTACTCGCGCTCCGCCTATTGTAAAAATATACTACTTTAAATACCTTCCTAATTGTTTGCTCGCCTAAATGTTTGAATGGGTCGAGAAGTTAAATGGCCCATGTAACAACACCGGGTTCACCTGGGTAGTAGGGAACTAGCTAGTTAGTAAATAAAGTACAGTAACTATAATTTCGTAATAAAAACTAGTATCTTGTAACTACCTACAGGGCGCGGCCTAGTTAGACCAAACCAGATTGCTCTAGCCTTCGGACTTAACTCAGCTTAAGTATTATTTTACATACTGTCCGAGTTATTTAAATCGGATTGTGTATAAGACCTGTTTTGCTTTATTTATATCTTGTTTACTTGAAGTAAAAGTTAATTTAAAGTAATTGATCTTTATAGTTTTAATAATAAGTAGAGGTTCAAGTTTGTACCTTCAACTACAAAATTGATTCTAAAACTTCTTTTACTGTTAAAAAGCTACACTATCCCCTAGTAATAAATCAACTCACTCATCCAATGACTGACCAATCTCAACAATGCTTAACTTCACATATAGTTTTCAAAAACCAAATGTTGCTGGGTCGGTTGACGTAAGGATGTTATGATCACTAGATGAGATCACTAGAGGCACGAGCTCGTCTTACACTTGGCGGATTTATATTATTTATTCAATTCAATATTATTTTTTCACACTATAATCACTGTGAGGTTGAACCTAGTCTTACTGTTTTAACGATAGAGTAAAAACAACAAAAACGTGTTTTTTGTATGGGAACCACCCTTAATTTTTTACTTTTTAATCCCATTTAGAGTTCTTAGGGGAATATTTTTTCCGCGGGGCACTAAGAGTATCTATATTCCTAAAGCTGTATATATAGTCCTAGGTGTACGCAAAAAAAAACCGCAAATCGATGTAGAGTTTAGCCGTTTGGCACACAGGTACTTTAGGGCAAAACAATAATTTTGAGCCGCAGTTCCTCAAAATATTTCCCCCCCGGCTTATTTTTTGTATGGGTTTTAAATATTATTTTTTTCAGAAACTCATCGTGTGGGGTATCAAATGAAAGGGCTTGATAAGCCGGTTCTAAAAATATACCACACTATTACCTTTGGGTTACTTTGTTTCTTAAAATCCAAAAAGTATTTTCAAAACATACCAAGTTTGGGCCCCTCCAGGTTGAAGGCGGCTCAGTATTTTTCTGTAATGAATAACTTAAATGACTATCATTTAAGGTATTCATTACAGAAAAATATATCATTCTTAACCCCCTTAAAGCAATTTGGAAATCATTAGAATTTAGTACTTTTTTGAATTTTTGAATATTGCAATGTGAGACGGTTCCCTTAACTTCAGATCTTTATGAGTCTTATGTCAATTGTATTGTACCCTGTTGCTTCTGTTTACTGGTGTTATTTAAGTGTATTTAAAAATTCAAAAAAATATTAAATTTTAATATTATCAAAATTCCTTTCAGGGGGTTAAAAATGTGGATAAAAAATATCATTTTCGAGCGAAATTGCCGTTGTACACCTGCCACTAATACAGTTGACTTGTTTTTCACCACAGAAATAGCTATAAGCATAGAGCTTCCACGGGAATAGGTTTTGCTGCGGGTGAAACTGCAGGCCACATGGTGCCGTATAATTATGTTTATTAAACGAATAAATTATTATAAGTTATAGTAATAAGTGGTTTATGTGGTAATGTCAATGCTAGTAAATTAACTGTTACTCTCGACCCTGTTGGATCAATAAGGCTCTCTAAAAATACATACGAAACCTACAAATGATCTTCCCTTTTTATGCAAATCAATACGGATCCTTAACGATGATTCTCCCTTTTTATCCAAATCCGAAAACCGCTTAAATTCAACCATACACACAATTTTCCCAAAGAAAATTAATGCTTTAACCAGAATCTAAGAAGGTATAAAAGTAAATTGCCCATAGTAGAATTAAATTTTCAGTGAGTAAATTAAGTCCAAATGAATAATAAAAAAAAACAAATACATTATAATTCCAAGGTCTTAACAATATTAACAAAAACACAATGTAATAAAATTTCCTCAATAGAAAAATACTTTTAATTATAAATTGAAAATTTTTAATACAAATAATAATATTCTAGTTATTATATTTAATGCTTTTCGTCCATACTACGTTCATATTCCGTGTTGTTTGCAGAATTCGTCTTGCTTTATGCCCCCTTATTGCAAAGATAACAAAGAAATCTGAATTTCCTACATCGCTCTACAACACTTATACGTGAGCCATGACATTTTGGACAAGGTCGACCGACTCCGAACAGCCGCCCGCAGTTGACCACATGAGTGTTTAACTAATGTGAATGTCATTATAACTGGTTGTTGTATACTTCCATGCGCTGATTATGTATGCATGTATGTCTTTTACTGTTTTATACCCAGAAGAGTAAACCAGTGGTTGGACACACATCGACATCATAATGTGAGATGTAGTCTCCATTTCGCCAGCCACTCAGTCGTACGTGATTCACTCTCATCACACACTCCATCGCTGCAACAATGCTTCTGATAAAGTGTATCTGGTAGCTTTAAAGCAATAGGTAGCAAAATAATAGACCAGGGACAGAATAATATACCCCATTGGCCAGTCCTTGACGAACTACCTATAAGAAGTAAGTTAATTCTAACTTATTTCTAGCATGTTTTTTCCGGGATAAATTCTGCACTTGGAATAAATTGTACCTAGTTACGATGCGCAGAGTTTTAAAAGTCTTTTCTTGCTGCTTGACGGTAACGTCGTGGGTTATTGTACATTGTACCCAACCCAACTAACACTTTATAACGGTATAGGCGGACTTCAGAAGGTTACCTTGCACTTCTAGAGTCAGAGTGTAGAGTGAGTCAGAGTCAGAGTTAGAAGATTCTGATGGGAAAGGGGACTTGCAAGTGACATGGCACTGTCACAAAGAGCTTAAATAGTAGGGACACTTTATGTGTTTGCGAAATTTATTAAGTTGCGACGCATCTGTGTAATAAATAAATAATAGTTCTCTTATTTATTCTGTGTTGGTGGCGACTCTAAAGCAAATAGGTAATAATTTTGATACTCTCTTACTTTGAGCACAGTATAGGTCTTGATGCACCTTACGTCCACGTCTATTACGACCCTATTACCGCTTGTATATGGAACGCTTATATTGCGCGTATACACACGTACGTCATTAGTTTTGTTGTTAAGAATAACGCCGTTTTTGTATATAGTACGGCTTAGTGAAGGACCTGATGGAAATGTGAGGTGACAAGCGAACTGAATGTTTTTAACGGGAAAGACGGGCGGAAAATTCAGAGGTGTCGAGACAATTTTGACAAAATGAGCTAAAAAAATTAAAAAAAAAGTAGCACTTAGAATGTATTTTAGTGGAAAGTGACACTTCTGCGGTTGGAAGTGTTACGTTCTGTGTTAGTGGCTACTCTAAAGCAAATAGACAATAATTTCGATACTCTCTTACCTTGAGCGCACGCATTTGCACACATGGCATGACGTATGAACGCGTGAAAGGTGCAACCATGAGTCATACATGCACCTGTGTTACGTAGAATTCTCTCACGGTACAGTTCCTGTTTTTTCTTTCCACTCACGTATACCTGTTTTGGAGTTACTGGTTTTTCTGCTCTATGACCATGATCTGTGTGCAAGGCAAGGGTATTAGCTAGGGTTGTCGATTATTTTCAAGTTTAGCACGAAAATATTTAGGAAGTTCCGATTCTACCGATATACATAAACGCTATTTTTACATATATACGATATACATTAACAACCCTAACTCGAAACAAGGACGGCTCGCACTTGAACGGTTTTCTGATTTTATTCTGTATTTCGTATTCCTTATGTTTTGAGCATAAATCATTATTTTATTGTTTTTAAAGTTAAGATTTTGTATAGTTTGGCCAGTTTAGACAGAGATTCGACAAGATGCCACGCAATTTACCAAACGCTGCTCAGGCGAGCTGTATTCTTCGAATAACCTTCTTCTCAAACTTGGACAGACTACATTGGCCTACCTGCCCAGGTTATGTGTATTCTTTAACAACTTTTCCAACAACAAACGGTAAGGGCGCGACATGAATGTTGAAAATTACCTTCGTTTTACCCATGTTCATTTAAAGACCCACCTGTTAGGGAAATAGTTTACTGAACAACTGAATTGGGGTATAAAAGAAGATTAACGATGAATAGATTTTTGAAAAAAGTGACCTTAGATCATCTAATAAATACTTTTCAAATATATTCGTCAAAAAACTTCTATTCATATAATATGCACAAAAAAAAAACAATTTATCATTATTTTCTACTAAGATTTAAAATAGCAATTACAAATTATCGAAATACCAACCGCTTCTCATGTACCTGTAATTTAGGCACTCAACCTTATCCATCAATTACCGGTAATCGACGATTACAGATAGGCAGAGTAATAAACTAATGTGGCGACCGCTTAGAACCTTGTCTTTTGAAGTCTGCGCCTGACTTGCGTCGTCGTCTCAGCCGGACAACGTCAACTGCTGTACGTAGGCCTCCTCCTTATGTCTCTTACAACGGCCACTCGAGAACCTTTCAGACCCAATGGTTATCTGTTTGACTATACCACATCGCTATGTGAAGTGAAACTGAAGTGGTAATTGGCCCATAGCTACTTCAGTTTTTTAGCCATGTCGGTAACTCTCTATCTCTATACATTCTAGCGCGCTATGAAACATTCAGCATAGCTCTCTCTAAAGGTCCCAAAGCTACCAGTTTCTGTACTGTTAGTGGCACCTCTCTCTCATAACTGGCAGCCCACATTGGTTGTAGATTTTGTCTTTATGCACTGAGGTATTTTATATGAAAAGATGATGCGGAATTTTGAACGCAGTCTAGTCAAGCCAAGCTGGCTTGCGTATCGCTGCGAAATGTACCTATTCGTACTTTGACAAAGTTCTCGCCGAGCGCCGTTATACAGTACCGTGAGTTAAGTAAGTACGTCTTTGAACTATTAAGAAACCTTGTAATGACTCAGATTAATATCATTTAAACGATGTAAGTATATATTGAATGTTAAGTACGGGAAATGATATGTGACTAAATATCAATTACACACAGTTTTTGTGGAAAGATAGGACTATTACAATTATATGGTAAGTAAATGTGTTCATTAGAGCGTACATTAAAAAATATGTTCTGATATTAAATTTAAATAATTAAAAACCGTCATAGAAAAGCATGTGATTAAAAGCTTAAGCCGAATTGGGGGCACAATTTTTTTTGAACTTAGAAAGCCAAAAACTCGCAAAATATAGCAAAAGTTACGAATGAACCTAAGATATAAAAAAAAATTGTATGGTATGGGACGGGGACGGGGATTTGCCACGTTTTTCTATGCTTTCGATTATTTGCGCTTATAACTTTGGTAAGATGTGCGCACGTCGGTGAATGTGTTTTAATTTCACAACAGGTGGAGCGTGAGTCGCTTCGACAAATTACAGTTTTTCTTATAGTTGAGCTGCAGTATATGTGTGCTCGTTGACAATTGAGAGCGGACAGGGATGGGGAAGAGGGGAAAAGGTGGTAGAGCGTGTATTAAAAGTATAGCAATTTCGCTAAAAAACGTTCGCCGGATCAGCTAGCATTATTATAAAACCTTATGACGGTTGTAGGGTTACACAACACACCTTTTAAAATTTCATTACTCGACGTACGAATGGATGGACATAACAAAACTCTATGGATTCCTTTTAAGCAGCACAGTTTGGTATTTAAACACATTAAAATTTTATACTTTAATCTTAAAATCCTTAAACTATTTGTTTTGTCAGCTTACGTCACCGCCTAGCTAGATGCACTATTAATATATTTTCCTATTGTTTCAGATAATGCTGACAACACCAACAAACGTCATCGGCCGCGAGACATGTCTCTGGCGGAACCACCACACACGA
The DNA here is from genome assembly GCA_946406115.1 of Apoda limacodes. Taxonomy (NCBI): domain Eukaryota; kingdom Metazoa; phylum Arthropoda; class Insecta; order Lepidoptera; family Limacodidae; genus Apoda; species Apoda limacodes. The sequence goes on from OX291540.1 coordinate 51,443,706, forward strand.
TGGAGATAGCGCAAATCCTGATCTCCTTGCTGCACGCCTGGGGTCTCGACCCTGACCTGGACAGGGTCTGTGAATCAAAACTTGGCTTGCTCAGACCTATGGTAAGTTTTACTCACGAGTGTTAAATATTATACGAGTAGAGCAATGTAAAATGTAGTGGGGGTCACCATGATAGTTCAATACTGTAGCCAAAATAATGTACGTCGTTGTTTAAGAATATTACTTTTTCGAAAACTATGTAGGTAAGTAAGTACTGTACCTACTTAGGTACTTTTTGCTGTTTTGTAAAAGGGATCTGACCTGGGTCGTACACATTGTTTGCTAAAAAACACTCATTTTGCAATAAACCCACCCTCTCAAACACTTTACTATAAGATCTTTCGCTTATCTCTGGATTTAACTTAGTTTCAAGCATGAAATTTCCCTTTTTTACACTTATGCCATCTACCATTTTAGATGTCCCATCTAAATTATGATGTGAATAACTATGTATTATATCTTGCAGGTACCAGTTTGCTTCGGGGTTGTCTCACGCCATGGTCACATGGCAGTTCAGCTTCCCACCTGGCACGGGACGTGGGCTAACACCTGCTCTTCTATACCTGACGATCCTCTGCTTCTCAACTACAATTTACCCCAAGAGTTGCTGACGCAAGAGAAGTTGACCAGGTTAGTGAGGATAATGGCATTCGATTAGTGTTTTTTTTTTAAACTGTTACTTCTTAATGGTAATGATCACTTATATGAAGAGAAGTAAGCGCTATAGAGATACTATAATCTGTGCCATGAAGTGAGAAATAGAGCAAAAAGACTGACCATTTACTAGAAGAATAGCAAGCGACTGTGCGGCTAAAACCTGTCACTTTCCTGAACTACTTGGCCGCACGATCGCTGCTCTCTCACATTTATCAGTAGGCCTTTTCCACAAAGCAAACTCTTCACGCCGCAATCACACTCTTTAATGAGTTTTCTATTATAACAATAATTGAAGGCTTAAACAGTAAGTGTCAGTTGTCAACTCCTTCCCTTGCATTCTATTTGTTAATGGAATCGGCGCCGGGTTTACATAAAGTATCAATGGGAGAATTAATATTGCCTTGCACATTTTTTTTATAAGTTAAAGACTTAAAGTTTTTCGCGTTTTGCTTTTGTTAAGCCGTTTATGCTCGAGAGTAGAACAAAAACCGAAACATGTTCTGATGTTTGCAGGCTTTTTTCTTCCAAGTTGCACTGGGAACTCAGTACTACATTGACAACTAACCATCTGCTGTCCATCGTGGCTCTCGCCAATACCCTCATGTCGATGAGCAACGCTACCTTCGTGCCGGAGCAGGAGTTTGCGAGGAGGATGCACAGGTGAGGAGTCGAATATTACCTAAGTACTGTTAATTGTCCTTTTATTACAGAACTGTCCATTTTAATAAGCCTACGCCTTACACTGGTCTCCGTCTGTTTAAATATCTGTACGTCGCAGAGCTTTATTTTAAACCATATCCCGTATGGGTTCATCAATCTATCAGCTTATAACAGTCAACTGCTGGAAAGAGTAAGCTGCCTTTAGTAATGAACGCCACCACACCTGGTACTCTGCCTTTCTCACGCATCCACTTCCGGCTGTTATGTCGGTAACTTTGGCTTTTCGTTGGATCTCTTAATTCCCGATCATATCTTTCAAAGAAACTTCGAGCTATGCTTTCTAAGTCTAAGGCTTATGCTTTTCCATAGCATTATGGGTTTCCAACTTAAATTTTTAGAAAATACGCGTTCGTTACTATGGCCTCAATTATGAAAATAAATAAATTAATATAACCAAATAATAAACTTTTATAATTTCTGGTTTTTCTTAAAACAATGTCACACTCAAGCGATGATCTTAAGTTAGATTAAGTACACAAATACTAACTTTAAAGTGAAACTACAAATAATAAAAACATTAAGTGAACTACAATAGTAATTGTGTAAATACCTTTTTACCTAGAACTTGTTGGATTTTTTAACATTTTCTAAACCCTAATCTTATGTATTCCGTCAGACCGTCCACCAGAAGTTCCGTTTCCTGGGCTGGTGATGAAGAGCGAGAGGAACAACTGGCGGCTCAGCAAGCCCACATTAAGCAGGGCTGGTCACTCCTGGCCACACTCCACTGCGTACTTCTACCTGATAAGGTCGTTGCACATGGTAAGTTTTTCTTGGTAAGTTATTTTGTCTAAACTTTAAACTTCCCCGGGTAAAAATAAATAAGATTAACGTTGTCAGTGGTGGGTTCTGCATTCTGAGGAGCAGAGGTTCGAGCCCGGCGTGTACCAATGAGTCTTTTTCCTAATTTTTGCAAGTACATTGTTTGTTGTAATCACTATATTTTCGGTAAAGAAAAACATCGTGAGTAAACTTGAACACGTCGAAAAGAAGCATGTGAAGTCTACAATGCACTGGGGCCACGTGGTGAATAGGCCGTGTCCCAAAAGTGAAGTCTGGTATGCAGTAGGATTGATGTGTTTTCCATGTTAATTTTAACTTGGTTCTCAAGGTGCGAAGAATTTCAAACGGCCTCAAGTAGAAATGCTGGCGCGCCGATGGCAGCACCATTGCTTGGAAGTAAGGGAAGCTGCCCAGGCGTTGTTGCTTGCAGAACTTGGCAGGTAAAACTATAATGAAATAAAAATAAGTTGAATGTATTGCTTTGTTGTTAAATAGTGGATGATTGTTTAAAAAGTTTTAAGTAAAAAAATATTGAACCTTAAATGGTCCAGTTTATCCTTAATATAGTTTAGGCCTAAATGCAACTATTTGATTTAGGCTAGGTCCTAAAGGTCGTAAGCAGTTGGTGGACAACTGGGCGCAATATCTTCCCCTGTACACCCACACGGAGAGCATTAACCCTCACGCTGCTCTCAAAGAGACAGGACTCAAAACTGGAAAAGTGGTAAGTTGACTTCTTAAACCTCATTGTCATATATCTTTTAAACCATTTTCATTGTAGCTAAAGTATAAAAGTAAATTTTTTTCTTTGATAGTTATCTGAATGTAGGTTTTTTTTAGAAACAAACAAATAAATAAGTAGTTAGTACTGGCTGCAGTAAGACCTGTCGAACGGGACGGTAAGAATTTCAACCTGTTTTTTTCAGCCACTGAAATATTTTTTTTAAATTGCCGTAAAAAAAGTTATGCTTTAGAACGGTTGGGACAAAGGGTTAAAAAATTAGTCAGGTAGCGACTACTGCACGATTTACTTTCCATTTATGTCTTGATAACGAAGAATTTTAGCAAAACATACGTGACATATTAGATCCGCCATCATGCATTTTTAAACACTGATGAAAATTAGAATTCAGCACCCTCGATCCCCAATAGAACATTTCCATCAAAATCTAATAATTAATTAATTAACAAAATAAACCCCATAATATCGGATCCTCCATCTTAAATTGTAAAAATAAGATAAAAGATTTGAATGTATCCTTCGAAAACCCAGTAAAAGTTAGTTTCATGAATTCATTAAATATTTGTTTTGAAAACATAGACGTCATAATATGGGACCTTGACTTTTTAAAACTAAAATAAAGATTTGAGTGCTATATTCAAATAGTCCCTTTAAAATCTAACAGAACTAAGTTTTATCGAAATCGAAGAATTTTTAATATATTTATAACTATAAAATATTTTTATTGATAAAAAACGAATCTAGATTTTGGGTTCTTTAAATCGATTGAAATTTCGATGTAGCAAATCGGTATATTCGTTTTCAAGATATGCGATCCCGAAAAAAGGTTCACGTGCATACTGTATACACACATACTCTCCCTCTCTATCTAAAAATCGTTGAAAATAATATCCTAAGTCTCGAAACGTAAAGAAAAAGTAAATTTAGCAATTTCGATCTGAGGAATCATTAGAGTAACTTCTCATTTCAAAGAAAAAGGAATAATTTTTGACTCTAACAAAATTTTATATATTATATCTGAAACTTAATTAATTTAAAAAACCGTAAGTTTTTATCTAAATGTAGGAATAGTTTCGAACAGTATCATTGAAAATTCTTAATAATCAGTTATTTTCCCCTTCGGCCGTTTTCGAAACCAAGTTTTATATTGTTGTTTTATTACAATTGTAGTGTTAAACATAAACCAAAGAGGCGGTTCGTCGTTGATAGGTATTGCTATATAAACATATATCATAGTATTTTACACTGTTTATATTTTTGGTTCGTGTGCTAATAAAAAGAATTGAATGCGAGAGGGTAAGTAGGTAGGTTACAGCATAGCAGTTAGCAGGTAATCGGATTACGGAATGTGTTCTGTTGGATGAGTTAGGTGATTAGGGTATGACATATACAGAATGATGTATTTTTTTCACGTCTCCATTTCATACAGTTAACACATTTAACTTTATAAAAAACTGGATCAAATAAATCCGAATTTCCAAAGTCGCTTTCGTGTTTTAGCTAGAAGAAGAGTTCGAAGAAGAGGAGGAGGAGATAGTGAGGAAACCTTCTTCTCTAGCAGAGTTAAAGAGAAAACAGACCACAGCGGTGGTTTTGCTAGGAGTCATTGGAGCGGAGTTTGGACAAGACATTACAAGTGAAGGTGTGTGTTGTTATTCCTTAACTATCACTGTTATCGTCTGGTCCCGCGGTCTGATCCTGACTTACTTGTCAGCTAGGATGTATGTGTAACTTCTAACGGTTTTTATCGCCAGAAGGGTGTAACCAGTGGCTGGACACACAACCATATTATACTGGAGGACAACCTCTTTTCTCCAAACACTTTAGTTCTGCGTGACCGGTGGCAAGTCCATTGTCCCAACGCTGCTTTTATTTGATGCAGTGTATCTGGGCTAAAGAAACTTTATGTATCCCATAGGTCGTACATCATAGAGTAATGAGTGGTGAAATAAAACACTAGGGACAGAATTATACAGTACATTACAGAAGTAAGTTAATTACAAAATTAGCTAAACCAATATTGATGTTATTTTTTATAGGTGCGGCTGGTAACAAGCGACGTAAAGACGGTGACACCAGGAAGAGTTCAGTCGTTGAAGGTTAGATTTTGCCACAAAAAAGAGAAATTGAGAAAACGATGAACTTTCAAAAATAGGGAATATGCAAAAATTTGTTACAAGTTACACGTAAAATATTATAGTGGATAGAAAATGACGGTGAAGGTAAAAGTTTGCTCCGATAGTTACTTTTAATTTTTAAGTTTTAATTTATTTATTACATTGCTCATATATTTTCTTACAATATTGCGTTACATCAGCATGCATGTAACTGCAATATTTAAGGTTATCATTACAATTATTAAGTTTTCCCTACTATGGCCCTACACAGCAAATACATCTACAATGACGCGTCACCGGTCATTCACATTTTGTTTTCGTTCGATTCAATAAGAGTCGTCAGCCACACCCTTTGAAATATTAATATAAAAAATAAATTCTGACTTCTCTAGTTTAAATTATTATTTACTTTATCGATTTTTATAGTAAAAATCGTCTATAGACTACTGAGATATATTAACATCAGGCGCTTCAAGCCGGGAATCGAACCTGAAAAATTGGCATTGTGGCCAAACAGTTTACCACTCCGTTTCGCTACTTGGTAAAATTTTGTTAACTTAATATGTATTTATTGTTCCCAGGGTTCACACTGAGCGCGTCTAACAACCTAGCCCGTCTGACAGCCCTGGCTCTTACCCACTTGCTGCTGTCCCCCGCGTGTCCGCGCCTCCCCGCGCACACCCCGCTGCGCCGCGCCGCCGTCGACCTGCTGGGTCGAGGGTTCACTGTGTGGGAACCCTATTTGGACGTCAGTCATGTTCTGTTAGGTACTATTCTACTTATGCGGTGTCTGTCCATACAATCAGTATACTATCGGTGACGTATTGTTAAGCGGAGTGACTTCAAACAAGATTTTGTAACAAAATCAAATGAAATGTTACATCTGTCAAAATTAATTGTAGCATAGCAACTCACACTCGGTGCTTAAATTAATTAAAACTGATAATTATGTATAAACTTTATATAAAAACTAAACTGCCTGACTGACTTATATATCAACGCACAGCCCAAACTAGTGTGTCTGGAAAATTACTTAGGCGGGCACGAAGAAAGATTATGCAAAATCATCCCCTAAGAGGATGAAATAGGGGTTGTAAGTTTGTATGTAAATTTGTGTGTATTATATGTACTAGGTGGAAGGAAATATGGTAGAACGCTTAATTATACTGATATACTAAATGAGAAAGTCGGAGTATTTCCTTCACGTCGCGTCGCAACGAAGCATCCCATTAAGCTTAAATTAAAAGGACATATAATTTTTTCCAGAAACTAAACCTAAAAATAACCTAAAATTAGCAAAGTACCGCATAAGCAACTTCTCTTGAGAATATACATTATTATACATTAAGTTAGTTAGAAGTATTATTACGTCTTTAGAAAAACCAGTTTTTTAGCGATAAAAACAAACCGCTGGACCGATTTTGCTCACACTCTTTTCAGATCTAAGTTATGACGTGGCGTATCGATTGATATGGTCACGAGAGACATTTGGTCCATTGGTTCTTGAGATATCGAGGGTTAAAAAAGCGTAACATACTTACACACACACACACACACACATACATCACTCTAAAAATGATAGCAATCGATTCTTCAGGTCTCAAAACATAAAGGAAACGTAAATTTAGCAATTTCGATTTTCGGACCTATATAATAATTTCCTCAAGAGAAATTAGTACAGTTTGCTTGGCTCCCTTGCTAAAAAGTCAAAGAGTTGCCGGTGATACCCCATGCCAATAACCAAATTTAGTGTGGGTGGAGCCGGTAAAAGCTAGTTGGGTAAGGTATGTCAATAATTGATATCCTTTCCCACTTCTATTTCTTTGGTTTTTTTGCAGGATTGCTAGAAATGTGTTCTGACGCTGACAAGTTGGTCCCCTCTATGAGCTACGGTCTGCCGCTCACACCGCCGGCTGACTCGTGTCGCACGGCCCGGCACGCACTCACCCTTATAGCTACTGCCCGGTAAAGTTATACCCAGTTTACATTATGTGGTCTTATCCTTTTTTTATGCCCAACAAGATACCAACTGTTTGCGCAGGTTAGTGGTGCTATCGATCGATAATATATCAACTGAAGATAAAAAACTAACATAGCCATAGCATTGCGGGTCGTTTTTGTGAAACCTGTGTTCCTTCCAAAAATTTTGATAATAGAAGGATAAGATACCATGGACTTACATATTTATTGTATTTTAATTAAAACATTAGTTACTTAAGATGTAGCTACACTACTCGCTACTGCTTAGTTACGTATCGCGTCATCCTTCTTTCCTTTTGTCTTGCACCACAGAATAAAAAGTAGTACTAGTACAAAATTTTAACTAAAACACCAAAATTTTTATTAATCGCAGAGTGACAAAGGCCGCCTTTAACTTTACTACTAAGGTTAATAGTTTATTATTTTATCTACTTTTCTAAACCCCACTAGTTTTGAAGTCGGCGCATTAATTAAATTTTGTTTTCTCAACCAGCCCCGCAGCGTTTATAACGACGATGGCGCGCGAGGTGGCTCGCTGCGCGGCCGCGCAACAGAGCGGCGTCCCTCCGCCTGCGTTCCACGCGCTGCAGAAAGGTCGCGCTGAAGTGTTGCGTGGGATAGAGTTACTTATAGATCGGATGCACAATGAAGTGGCTGAGCTATTGGTTGAGGTAACTTTTTCAAATACCATCCAGGCGGCAAACAAGCTTACGACCCGCCTATTATGAAGCGGTCACTGAAGCCTATGGACACTTGCAACATCAGTTGCCGACTCTACAAATCTAAATCACTTGCTTCCGGACAAACCCCATACTGTAGTCTCCCTATAATAAGGTTCCATATTACCTATTAAGGTTAATATATAATATAATATACTATGCCAACAGTTACCCTTGGAGGGGAGGTCAGAGATGTTACCAACGTAAATATGTTCGTAGCATCCACGTTTCTTTCACCAATGGTGTTCTGACCTACAAACGGGATAAATGGTGGGTCTATCGCCATGTAGGGCACAAACAAGCGTCGAGACAACTACAATATACAAATTGTAACAATATCGGTTGCTCCTGCCGGCAATTGAACCTGGGACCTTCGAAATTTTATAGGGAATACAGAAATATTATTCCCGGTGCAACCAATATGGCCGACTCTGGTTTGTGCTCGGCACGTCTCACCATACATAACGTTTGTGAAACGGAATACTGCTGAAACATGGATGTAACAGGCATTGTTAAATATGTATTGACTTTCCTAATATCTCTGCTTCCTCCTTAGGGGATGAACGTCATAATGGTTAAGAAATTAAAACCAGTCTGCAGATTTTTTTTAGATCGAGGTAACAGTAGTGATTTTTTCCAAGTGGTATGGGTGAAAGATAGCCTCTTTTGCAGAACCCTCAGTGCCGCGCAGTTATACTCAGATCGTGTGGACAAGAAATCGGTACTGTAGTCGCATGTTTTACGGCGCCCATTTATTTTTTTATTTTTTTGTTGCTAGGTGATGGATATAATCCTTCACTGCGTGGACCAGTCGCACCTCAAAAGCAAAGGTCTTAGTGAGGTGTTCCCGGCTATATGCAGATACAATCAAGTTTCCCATTGCCCAGCTACAAGGAGAATTGCAGGTGAGTTAAACGTGTCCTAATACATGATATCATACTCAGTCGGTGTTTTTTCTGCAAATTGTGAAATTTTTTAATATTTTGACACTTCATTTCTGTTGTTTAGGGTTCCGTTCGTCCGATTTAAAAAACGGCGGAACCCATATAGTATTACTCGTGTGTCAGCTGTCCGTCCGTCACAGTCAATTTGCTCCGAATCTACTGACCAGACAAACTAAAAATGCTAAAATAAAGTACATATTATAACATAACTATTTGTCTTATTACTTATAATAATAAGATATGACAACTTACATAGATATAAAGACAATACAATGAAGAAAGTAAATCTAATTGAAATTAAACTGACGTAAAAGTAGGTAAATTTATTACTAATATCTAGTTTAAATGTTAATTATTTGTCTTATTTGTTATTGTGGTAAATAAATCAGGTAACATTAAGTACCTTTGTATTACACATTTTGCAACAAATCTTTAATCTTTAATGTCAAGACTATTTTAATACCTTTATCACATTGGCTTTAGCTTTGTATAGGCAAGTACACCAGGCGATAATAGACAGATCTCAAATTTATTTAATTAATGCTTCAAATAAAGTTACGGCTTAGTAAGCGTTTTATTGGAATGTAAAACAAGGATATTTAATGTGCATGCATTCGTTTTGACCTAACTGCGGATAATTAACGTAAATTAATCAATAAAGAAGTCACTTTGAGGAGGTTGATACAAAAAAAGTTTTGCAATCTGTACTGCGTGGCAAGCCAAATTACTACTTTATGCATTAGTGATCCGTTAATAACACTTTAGTTTAATTTGATACTATTGCATTAAAGATAATATTTTGTTTAATGTTATTTATTAGATAAATTTATTGTAGTTTATTTAATAATTAAATACAACAAGAATAAATATAGTTTTAAGTATAATTTTTGTTCTAAGAATTTAAAAAATAGCGCGTCGCAAATTCGAAACGCACCTTAAAAAAAAAAGAAAAAGAAAAGAACATTTATTTGGAATTACATAGTAGATACATCATTTTGGTTATTTATACTATAAATTACTTATACTAAATAAACTTAAAGTTCAAAATAAAAAAAATATTAACAATAACTAAGTCCACCAGTGACATAAAATGCTTAAGTTTACCCGCGAAAATAGGTAAGTACCTCAGAGCGTGCGATTTGTTGACTACTTGCAGACATCAAAGGCGCTCAATCTATTTCAGAGACTTGTAATATTGTAATCATGTTATCAATACTTAATTAAACGATTTAAAATAAGTTTACTTGTTCCATTCATAAGTATTGTTTAATTACACTAATTATTGTTTTTCTTGTATCTTGTATATATTTTCCTCGCTTTAGTGAGATGAAAAATTGAGCTTTTCGCATGGCTGGTTTTTCTTTTGGGTTTTGTGCCTTAGAATCCCTTTATTTGCTCAGGATTTAATTTTAAAAACACTTGCTTCGCTTGTGGGGTCAATCTTTGAATCCTTCGCTTGCTCGGTATTCAATATAAGCACTCTCGCCAAAAAGCAACTTTGCACAACAACTAAATATTTCTCTTCATTCTTAAAGTGCTTTGAGAAAATAGATAAAAATTGTCCGCCAGAGATAAAGGGGGTTGGGGCGATACTAATGAGCCTAAAATTTTGTAAATACAGAAAATAGTTCTTAACTTATAGATAACAGGAAATCCTATATAAGAGTGTATAGTCTAACGAAACTCTACGCGAGTTTAGATCGCCCTTGTTTGGTTTTGCTCTATTGTGAAAACCGTAATACACACAAGCTTCAAACTTAGAACGATTTTTCTAATACACACAAGCTTTACCAATAAGACGATACCAATATTTTTCCCTTAACATTTTGTAATGCAATGTTTTTATTCAAGTTTTAGCGCGAAGATTTACATTAGTAAACAATTCTCAATATACTTACCACCTAAAGCAAAATGCATCTTTAAATTAGAATGGCGCGTTTAAATATACAAGTTCAGTAATTTTATACATTAACTGAAAAATTATGATTTATTTTATGAAAGGTTTGAAGCTAACAAAAAGTTGAATACCGATGACTCAAATGTAAAATATTACATTATAAACTTACGAATCATAAACATCAACACAAGATTAATTGTTAAATGTAGGTAGTAATCTAACTCCCGCTTTATGGATACGGACCTTGGACAAATGGGGTTGCGTAAGGTTGAGTATGGATGCTTTAAAACTTACTGTGATTGGATGTTTGTTTTGAAGCCAAGTTCACCGGAGGACGTTTTAAGACAATCACTGATTGGTGGTTAAGTGATATAGAAATGGAAGCACGTTTCATATGCTCTTTAAGGTAGTTTCATAACTTTTACTCGAATAAAATTTTATTCAGGAAATTAAACGTAGGATAAATCGGAGACCCTCTAGATATGAGTTGTTTTGTTATCCGCGGTTTTTTTTTCTTATTAATTTTATTGCCTTAGTTAAATTATTTGGATAAAATTAAATTTTTTACTGTTTTAAAATGCACGCACGTGTATGCATTGCACGAAATTTGTCTTTTTAAAACGAGCGCTGGTTTGTGAAATAAGGCGCAGCCGAGATTCACAATAGTATAGCATGAGTAGTCACTTTCGCAACAATTACATAAACTATATTTTTTGTTACATTCAGTTGTTTTTAACCTATTTAAAACTTTGTCTATTTCCTTTTTAAATTAAAATGAAATCTAAAACTTTTTTTCTGGTCTCTCATCAGTAAAAAATAATAATATTGTAGAAAACACAGTACAACACATAATACTAAATATAATAATAATACTACAATACTCTGGCATGATAATTATATGTGAAAAAATTTTTGTTCGCCACAGTATACATAATGATGAAGTCTATATATAACGCGTCATAACTAGAGGACTTCATATTTCCACAATAATATCCTTTTTTGAAGCTTTATTATTTAAAATTCTTTTTAATAATTGTAATTCCCTTTTTATTTAAAACTTATTGTACAATTAAGGTTTATAAACATCAAAAATAAATGTGTTAATGTAGTTTTAATGCTAGAAACATTTCTACAAGTCGACCTACAGGAACCTATGTGGACGACCTACAGGAAAAAGTGTAGGTTCACTTTTGCCCGATTTTTTGGCCATTGACAATTTATAGCTCTGCCTTTTTATTCCAGTTGGTAGCCACACAGGTCAATTGGCCATGTACGAGTTACGGGCCGGTCGCTGTCAATCCCTTGCCGCCCACAATGGACCCGTGACCGCATGCGCCTTTAGTCCGGACGGCCGCTATCTGGTGTCCTACGCTACGGCTGACAATAGGCTATCTTTCTGGCAGAGCACTGCAGGTATAAACTGTCCACATTTATTTATTATGTTAATGAGAAGGTGAGACAGGTTAACGGCGATAGCCATTTATTAAGGAAAACAATTATTAGCAGCATGGTCTACTCTAAGATCTTTGCATGCCCTTCACGAAGAATGTAAACCAAAATTAACAAGCCCTCTAAAAAGTGTCACAGACCACAAGCAAGAGACTAACACAAAACTCTAACAGCAGGCACAATTGAAAATGCTGTATTGTTTAATTTCGTAGTTTAATTACAACAGTTTCAGTTTGTGGAGCTCGTGGTCTGGTTACATTTATTACGTAAAGGGTATGGATCTAAGTATCTCCAAAATCTACATAAAAAATCTGTTTCAATAGAACTAAGTTTGAAGTTTAAACCTCAAAAAACAAAAGTTATCGTTTGAGAAAGGTTAAAATTAAAGCGGGGCATAGCGAGTACTTGCTCGAATGAGCAGCCTGAACTTGGGAAGTACCTCCACCTTACAGAATACCTGCGTCATAATAACACTAACTGAGTAGTGTTGTGTTCCTGGAGGTGATTAAGGTTGCCAGAGCTCTTTGAGGATTCGCTGCGCGGACAGCAGAGGACCGGCGGTGCTTGTGAGACTGTCATTGCTCGGCGTAGACGTGCTGGTACGGCGGTCAGGGACCTGATGAAACATCTAACCGCTGTCCGCCCGCAGGTTGAACGGGTTCCCGATCCCAGGGATCACTTAATCTCCGCCCTGGGAGGCTGAACCGCCACAACAGAGGGGGATCAGGGGCCCTTCCGCCCGCCGTTTTTTCCTCTAAGCTGTCTGTGAAGTGAATCCTTATGTTTAGTCTAAGAAACTTTTTTTAATAATGGCCAAAAGAACGAAAAGTGAAAGAGTTTCTACAGCGGCTACTCCATCCACATTCAATGTGGACTTCTACAATATTAGGGGTATTCACGCCAACCTTAACGCAGTTCACCATCACATTGAAACTGCGTAGCCGACTATTCTCTTTTTAACTGAGACGCAGATATCCTGCCCGGCCCGGACTCGAGAACAATTTTGTGAGTCGTGCCGATGTATCTATATTCGTCCGGGAGGATATCTGCTGTCGCCGCCTTCATAGCCTTGAAGACAGGGACCTATCGATATTGTGGGTGCGAGTAGATCACTCTATGCTACCACTCGTATCAATGCGCGCCTATATAGGTCTCATAGCGGTGACCGGACGTAACTCGACTCTTCACGCACCTGAGTTTGACGACTGACAAACTTTTGGGAGACTTTCACGCCCACCATCGTGAGTGGCTCTCGATGTTATATAGTTCTCAAACCAATGACTATGCAGGGATATCTGCTCATGAATTTGCTCTGACCTATAGATGCGCAGCCGCAGTCACTAAGACAATCCTCGCTGGTATGAAATGTTTTCTTCCTAACCTGCGAGTAGCTGCCGGCGTCAAAAAACGACCGTGGTATAATAAGTCTTGCTGAGAAGATAGAATTCCTTAGCAAACTGAGTATGAGGCTTGAACCACGGCTCGTTATAATAAGGATCCGAATATTTCTGACTTAAAACTTGAATTAAACGCTGCCTCGAGGTTCAGTAAGAAAGCAACTGCCAGAGCTAAATTCAAATTCATCGGCAAAATAGGTGGGCGACTTGCGAGCTATCCCTCTGGGAATCGTGCTTTCTGGTCGCTTGCTGAAGCTGTTGAAGGAAACTTCTGCCAGTCGTCGTTACAACCACTGTAAAAATACCTAAAAAAACACGACCTGGTCAGCGACCATCAGTATGGCTTTCGCCACGGTCGCTCGACTGGTGACCTTCTAGTGTATCTCGCACACCGATGGGCACTAGCCATTGAGAGTTAGGGGGAGGCATTTGCATGTAGCCTGGACATAGGAAAGGTGTTCGATCGGGTCAGGCACCGGGGTCTTCTTTCAAGTTGCCATCGTACGGAGTGCCCGAGGGTTTGTGCAAATGGTTGGCTAGCTTTTTGTCCGGCAGACGCATACGAGCCGTAGTCGACGGTATTTGCTCTCATAGCATGGACATTAATACTGGTGTCCCACAAGGCTCTGTGCTGCCTCCTACGCTGTTTCTACTGCATATCAATGACATGTTGGACATAAAAAACATACATTGCTATGCAGATGACTGTACTGGAGACGCTCATTACACGGGTCGTGCCCACGTTCCGTTGTGGAGGAAAAACGTGAAGAACTTGCGTCTAAAGTCAAGTCCACTCTGTCCAAGGTATCTGACTGGGGACGGGAAAACTTGGTCTGGGTGTTTTTATATATGATATAATATAATTGATATTGAATTATTTGAATATGATATGTGATACGATATAAAAAAAAAATATGTATATATGTATAAGTATCCGTTGCCAGACGGCGCTGTGTGCAATGTCCAAAAATATTTATTTATTTATATATACATTATGATTTTGGTTAATATAGTTAAAGAGTTAAAGAGCTAACGGATTTGGCATATAAGTGTTATAAAAGACGTACGGAACAAAATATACGCAATTCTGGACTTACATTAAGGACCAACGGAATACCAGACAGACCAATGAACATTACGTTCATAACGGCGCAGAATCCTCCCACGTGTCAGTCAACTCTATTACTATCAGTGACATTAGACGTGCTGTAAAACGACTGAAGGGATTTTCATCTCCGGGGCCCGATGGTATTCCTGCTTATATAGCTAGGGACTGCTCTAGTGTCTTCGATAAGCCACTTTCATATATATTTAATCTGTCACTGACTAAATCAGTGTATCCAAAAGTTTGGAAAATATCTAGAGTGACACCAGTGTTTAAGAACGGACTGAAATCGGTTATCGGCAATTATAGACCTATAGCAGTGATGTGTGCCTTTGTCAAAGTTTTTGAAGTTATCCTGAACGACCACATTGTTCATCAAATCTGTCCATACGTGACAAATTGTCAACACGGCTTCCGCGTTGGCCGGTCTACGGTAACTAGCCACATAAACTTTGTGGGTTATGTGACTACGGAGCTGGATCAAGGTAATCAAGTTGATGTGGCATACTTTGATTATCAAAAAGCATTTGACCGTGTTGACAATGACGTTCTTTTACAAAAAATTTTTGAAATCGGATTTACTCCTGACCTTGTAAAATTATTTGTTAGCTATTTCTCTGACCGAAACCAAAACGTTAAGCTCAAAGGCTACTGTTCCGATTTTTATGAAACCACTTCAGGAATAAGCCAAGGAAGTACGCTTGGACCTACGCTATTTCTTATTTTTATAAACGACTTACCAAAGGTTATCACTGCGGCTAAATGCTCTATGTATGTATGCGGATGATCTGAAGCTTTTTCTTAGTATTCACAATTCGACTGACTGCTCACTATTGCAGGGCGATATCGACAGTGTAGCTGACTGGAGCTATCGGAATCACTTAGAGTTTAATACCTCTAAGTGTATAGTGATGACTTTTTCACGCTCTCGCTCTTCGACCTCTGCTAGCTACACTGTGGGTACCACCCCATTGACACGTGTCACTCAGATTAAAGATCTTGGGCTACTAATGGACTCAGGCCTTACATTTAGAGACCATATTGTTGCAATTTGCGATAAAGCCTCTAAAGCGTTAGGGTTCGTTATGAGGCAGACTGATTGCTTTAGAGACAGCGCACCAATACTGGTACTGTACAATGCATACGTCCGCAGCATATTAGAATATAATGCGATCATCTGGGACCCACATGAGTCTTAGTATAACCTCATAGTGGAACGAGTCCAAAAAAATTTGCTAGGTTTCTATACAAAAAAATGTATGGGTATTATCCTTACCTGTTCCCTTCTCTGTTCGTGGGGGGAATGGTTGAAGTGGATACCCTAGAGCTAAGGCGTAAGACTACACTCCTTGAGCACATCTACCTTGTTTTTCATAACACGATAGACAGCCCAAGCGTGCTAGAGTATTGTGGCGTGGTGGTACCAAGGGTTGGTCAGCTGGGCCCTATGCGTCGCGCGCGGCCCTTGCTCACGGCGCCCCCGGCCCGCACCGAACACGCCCGACACGCTCCGATCCTCCAGGCCTGCCGCTTGCTCAACGCTTTGATCCCTGATACTGATATTTTTTTTACGAAATATGCAACATTTATGACAGTAGTATATAAATTTTTAAATGTAATTAGAATAGGTTAGGTAAATATAGCTCAGTAAGTTTCTGTTTATATACCTGTTTCACGTGTTGTGAATTATAATTAGTTACGTATTGTGGAAACTGTGAATGATGCAGGTGTCTGTTGTAATAAATAAATAAATAAATAAATGATGAAAAAAAAATCTTTGATCAATATATGACCATTCAGCAACATAAAATGTATTACTGCTGAAACCCGAACTATGATTATCTACCCTACCTTAATTTTAGTATTATACTAATATTATCTAACATATTATCCCACATATTATCTAGTCGTTAGTTGATTTCAAATAGATATTAACTGATGTTTTTTTTTTTCAGGCATGTTCGGGTTAGGAGCGGCCCAGACACGATGTGTGAAATGTTACAGTACGGCTCCTATGGCCGATGTAGCTAGATTAAATCCAGCACGCTTAGCCAGACTTGTATGGACCAATAATAGAACTGTCACGCTTATGCTGGCTGACGGATCAGAAACAAGATTTAATGTTTAAAGTTATAAGATGTTGAAAATGAGAAATTCCATATTTGATAAGCTTTTTTTGGAGTTGCAATCCTGGTCACAGCACTAAATGTTTAACAATCACGTATATATTAAATATTAAATGTAACCTACTAATGAGAGCATCTTTATTATCTTTTTTAGTTATGGTACATATAAGTTAATACATATTTATTAAAAATGTTCTTTTTTTTAGATATAGAAATAAAATATGAAAATAACTCGTCACTCATTATTATAATTTAAGAATCAAATTAATGCGACAGTATTTTTGAATTTATGACTAATCGTATAACAAAATAATATATAATCCTTGATTAGATAATGTGTAGGATATTAAAATAATGTTGTTGTTATGTTATAAATTATTTAAATCTTATTGTAATTAAATATAATCGTTATATGTATCTAATGCCTTTTTTTTGAAACCCACCACATGCATTTTCGATATTAGTGTAAAGATTCTTTCTTTAAGAAAATAATATTCAGTCGGAGGTTCTCAATTAGTTTGAATGGTTGTTGTGCTGCGAATGAGTAAAACAAAATAATGATAAAATATATGGTAAATATTTAATTCCGCTATTCACCATATTCAAACTTATATGGCGCATAATTAAGTAGTGCAAAATCCGTCAAAAATGCCAAAAGAAAATGATTATGAAATTATTGACACATTATTTTTAGATGTCGGTCTCGTGTCCCCCTAAGGCTGGGGAGACAACGGACTTGCTTTCTAATATTATTTTTGGGACTCATATCCCCCTTTTGATATTCATATTTTTACTATTAAAAAAGGAGGAAGTTTGAGAATGGTCTGTAGTTACCCATATAAGAGATATTATTAATTCAAAACTAAACATTTTAGACTAAAAACGGAGGAGATTTGCGATGGGTACCCATACATCCATACTTATACTAATATTATAATTTCGAAAGTGTCGGAGTGTTAATATGGAGATAGTTTGAACCGCCAAAGACAAGACTACTTTTAAAAAAAACTGTTTTTCTTAATAATTTTTTTTATTTTATTTTTAATTTTTTTAAACCATTGATCTTACACGTGTAGTTATTGTACAAAAGTGATAGATCTCAAGATCTTTATTTCAGACGACAGCTGTCAAACTAGAAAAGTATATATCTCTAACTATTGATCGTAGACTAGTAGTTTCTCATCAGATATGATACGTCTCATCAAGATCTTTATTTCAGATGACAGCTGTCAATATAGAAAGGTATATATCTCGGTAACTATTGATCATAGACTAGTAGTTTCTCCACAGAAGTGATACGTCTCTTCATCTTCATTTCGGATGACAGTTGTCCTTTCTAGTTTTTTCTAGGGCTTAGTGGACTAATGGTAAAAACCGAGCCCTTGTAGTTTCTTCATAAAGCTGTCCGTTGTTCCGTTTCCGTTTAAAGATTGTAGGGGTCCGTTGTAAAATACCAAACATGGGACCTTCCTTATTTATAATCGTCATATCCGTCCTTATGTGTGACAATTTTTGTAGCAACTTTTACAAAAAAACAAACTTGACTTCAATCCATCAAAAAGTAAAAAAGGCCCTAAACATACTGACAGAACTTAGAAGAATAGAATAGAAGCCAAGTGTATATGCATTAATTAAGGGTTAAAAAACTGAGAACTTTTACGGATATCCAAAAAAACTTGTAAACCGAGGTTGTTTAAAATCATTTTTGTTGAAAATATTTACAAAACTCTATTATTGTGACTTAGATATTTAAAACCAATTTAAACTGTTAAAAATCTAAAGGTGGGATTTTTTAAAATTAAAAAGCTAATCTTCGATTCAAAGGTAAGATTGCATTGGGAGTGGTAGTGTAACAACTATTTTCTAATTTTGAATTTTCATTTGCATCCAATAATAAGTTTAATTTCTAAAACTATTGGTGCGTTATTCGTGTGTATTGAGTGCTAAATACTTTTGTCATAAAAAGAAGACAACTGATTTGCGTCTCTTTCCTGCTCCAGCTGATCTATCCGTGCCTGCGGGGCGTCCAGCTTCACCTCCCCTAGACCGAAGGACAAAACACATTTTAATTCCTTTCCCACTTACCGTTTAAGATAGGTACGTCATGGATCTGCAGCGTACACCGCCAAGACAATTTCACTCAAACCCGGGTAAACCTTAGTCTATCGACTGTGTTTTATTTGTTAGTTTGCGAAAAAGAAAGGAACCAGGGCTTGATGATGATGATAAACTAATAAGTTTTAAGTAAAAAAAAAATGGATTTTTTAAAATTCGGAACACAAATTGCATATCCAAAAGTGTAGCAGCCGCAGTTGATAAAGCCGTGTTCAGCGAGATAGCTAAAATAATCAGTTCTCTTGCAGACTTAAATAATAGTGTACAAACATTAAGTGCCGATAACACGGCCCTCAATAAATCACTACTAGAAACTGGAACGCGTGTCTCGGAGGTTGAAAACTCTTACTGTTTTGTGTCTAAGCGCCAAAATTCATTTGATCACCACTTAAAAACAACCGAGGAGTGTTTTGTTTCAGTTCTCGGCCCTTTCAAATGAAGTCAATATACTAGAGAAAAATAGATGATATGGAACTGCTTGGCAGTGCCATTTATAGATAGCCAATCTTCCAGAAAAACGAGGTGAAAACCTCATAACCATAATGGCAGTTCTCGGTCCGGCAATCAAATATTCTATCTCTGAATCAGACATTATATCTACGCACTGTGTGCGCCACGCAGATCAAAAATGTCCACAACCCAAAACGTTATAGTTAAGGGTCCTGCTGGAAAATGTTGATGTTGACAATCGAAGTTGCCATCTTACGGAGTGCCCGAGGGTTTGTGCAAATGCTAGCTTTTTGTCCGGCAGACGCATACGAACCGTAGTTGACGGTAGTTACTCTGATAGCATGGACATTAATGCTGGCGTCCCGCAAGGCTCTGTGCTGTCTCCTACGCTGTTTCTACTGCACATCAATGATATGTTGGACATCAACAACATACATTGCTATGCAGATGACAGTACCGGAGACGCTTATAACACGGGCCGTGCAAGCATCCCTCGTTCCGTTGTGGAGGAAAAATGTGAAAAACTTGTGTCTCAAATCGAGATCAGTCTGTCCAAGGTCTCTAACTGGGGACGGGAAAACTTGGTCTGATTCAACCCTACAAAGACACAAGTCTGCGCGTTCACCGCTAAGAAAACCCCATTCACTGTGGTCCCACAATTCCAGAAAACTCCCCTCTCCATCTCCAAGAGCATTGGGATCCTTGGTGTTGACATCTCCAGCGGTGTTCAGTTCCGAGATGAATTGCTAGACAAGGTGAAGTTGGCGTCCAAAAAACTAGGTGTACTCAACAGAGCGAAGCAGTACTTCACGTCGGGGCAAAGGTTGCTGCTTTACAAGTTGCAAGTCCGGCCCCATATGGAGTACTGCTGCCATCTCTGGGCGGGTGCACCCGGATACCAGCTTGGCCCTTTTGACTCGGTTCAACGACGGGCTGTGAGAATTGTCGACGATCCCAAACTCACTTGCGGTATCCAGCCCTAAAGCCTGAGGACAGACTTTGCCTCCCTGTGTGTGTTCTACCGCTTGTACAATGGGTTGTGTTCTGAGGAATTGTTCGAAATGATGCCCACGGCTACTTTCTACTATCGCACCGCTCGCCATCGGCAGGGAATTCATTCTCACACTTTAGAACCGAAATGGTCGCGTATATACAGTACTTCAAAAAAGAAGTGATTCGATTTCTGAAGGGTCGGCAACGCGCGAGTGATACCCCTGGTGTTGCAAGCGTCCATAGGCTGCGGTGACCGCTTACCATCAGGCGGACCGTAGGCTTGTTTGCCACCTTAGTGGTATTTAGAAAAAAAAAAAAAATTGTTTGCGTCTATTAGTCTGGTTCATTTATCCTTAAAATATGTTTCTAGCCCCATTTTGGGTAACATTTGGTCAAATGAGTTTTTTTACTAATTCGGACCTCCTGTTAATTTGTACCTAAATGTGTTTTGTTCCACGATTTGTACAAATGATGATGATTTAGATGAAGATGATTTGTAAATAATTGTGTAATTTTTAAAATTCTTGACAATTTCATTCGACATTACCTTCGTGGTTTACTTATTTTCATAATCTATTCTTGCATTTAACCACAAAGAATTAAATAGCTTCAACAAAACATAAATTTTGTCAAATACAATCAACTCAAAATAATTTTATTTTTTCGCAGTTTTTTTCGTTCTATTACATTTAAATAGTTGATTAAACACTCTGTTACAAATTATATTCGTATTATTCGACAAAATATGACACGATTAACAATCTAAAAAAAAAAAAATCCGCTCAGAGCTCTAAAATTGGGGAAATGTTTACGATCATGGACGCCAACTTGAATTTTGAGCTTCCGGTCAAGATCCGAATTAGTAAAAAAAAAACATTTGGCCAAATGTTACCCAAAATGCCGCTAGACTTGTTAAAATGGCCACTATAGCTACTATATAGAGAAAAGTGAACCAGTCTATATCGCTCAGCAAAGGGTTTGGAATCGACAACACTTAACATTGCTGGGACTCTGCATAGAATTTACTTAAATGAGCACCTTACCCTGAAAAATAACAACCTTTTTCATATATATTCTTATATTCAAGAAGAATATATGAACACAATGTGACAAAATAAGAATATATATGCCGTATTTACTGATGTAAATAATTATGAGTATAGATGTACATATATTATTGTGTCTAATATTTCTTACTATATTTTACAATAATACTTTAGATATAGAACTATATAAAAAAAAAAACTGGTTGCCTGTAAAGTCGGTATACGGGCGAAAGTTTTACGTGACAATGATTTTATGTCTGTCTCTCTCGCTCTTAGGCGGGCGCGTGCCTCTCACTCGCTCTCATTGTGAGCGCATAACGTGAGCGGAGCGTAACGCAGTTTCTTGAAGTGTCACCCGGCAAACCAATTTATAAGACGTTGTCACGTCAAAATGGATAATGACGTAATTTCAGTTTATTACCAAAACTGCAGAGGTCTTAGAACCAAATTACACGTTCTGTACACAAATGTACTATTACAAAACTATGATGTAATTATTCTGACTGAAACTTGGTTGCATAATAATATTAATAACAGCGAATTCATATAGCACGGTATCGTGTGTTTAGATGTGATAGGAATCGCGAACATAGCGGGCGGAAGGACAACGGTAACATGTCCCTGGACATATACTATCTGTGGGGCAGTGCGGCGCGAGCTGTCGGTCGACCCGTGTAGCATCGCCCCCGACTCGCCATTGCTCTCCTCTCCCCTCATTGAACACCTGTTACTAGAGATAAGAATACGCAATTACTGCTGCGTTATTAGCGTGACTTATATCCCACATTTACCTATCTTTTCTTCAACTTTTATTAACATCGGACGTGAATAACGTAGGAGACTACAATCTACCTACAATCGAGTGCCTTGAATTTGATACATATTTAGAGCCTGTCCCTTGCACCTCTTATAGTCTTTCTAATAGGTACCTACTTCATTGATTTTTATCACTACTAAAATTGTTTACAGATTAAGAGGTTCAAAAATAAAAAAACGTTTGCTTTAATAACTGATATAAAAGATTGTGACGCAACGCTTGCGCCAATTTCCCTCTTGTCTGTAGACGAGCATCACCCATCCTTTTATGTACTTCTACCTGTTAGTAAATACTCAAGCCTCTTTAGAATATATCAAAATACCTATTTTATAATTTTAAAAAGGCTAACTACTCATAACACAGAAAAAAGTAACATTAATTGAGATGCTTTTCTAGACAAAAACTGCCGAAGATGCTGTAACAGTCTTATAAGTAATTTGTCTCTAGTTATAAAAAGCACATCGCCACTAAAATCACAGAGTTCTTACTATCCCCGATGGTTCTTTCCTGCCCTTATACGTATTTTTAAATATAAAAGTTGAAATAAATGGAAAAATTATAAAACTATGTCAGAATATAATCTATTTTACATTTACAGTGAGATATTTAAAAGGCTATCTAAAACATGTTACAAGGAATACATGTCCAACGTTGAAGAAAGTATGTGACAATATTAAATCTATATATATATAAAAATTACGTGTCACGTTGTTTGTCCGCGATGGACTCCGAAACTACTGAACCGATTTTGATCAAACTTCGTAATTATCTATTATTTGATCCAACTTAAAAGATAGCAGTTTTTATTTCGATCTGTCAAGTGCGAGCCGGACTCTGGCACTTTAGGTAAAAACCAACGTTCGCCGGGTTACAGACGGACGGCAGCGGAACAACGTTCACAGGGTCCGCTAGTACTTCTATATATCATTATCGTAAAACTGAAAACCACATACCAAACTGCGTCTTTTATAAAAAAATGTGTAACTTTTTCTCTAATTTTTTTTATCAATTTTTGAACCTTCTTATGTAAGTGACGATTTAGTAATAAATGATATTAGTGATAGAACTATACTTCCGACCTAAATATTAGTAGTATAACAATTACTAGAGATGCAATACTTAAAGAACTGCGTATACTTAATACATCTAAGGGTGCAGGTACCGACGGAATACCCCCAATATTTCTTAGGGGTATTGCTTCAGCACTCTGCCAGCCTTTACATTATATACTCATTTCAACCTCTGCTTACAAGGAGTATTTCCATCTATCTGGAAAGCTGCGCTTATTGTGCCGGTCCACAAATACGGAGTGACGTTGAAAAGTATCGTGGCATATCAATATTGTCCTGTCTGTTGAAGCTTCTTGAAAGATTATTTCATAAAATCATCTACCCTTTTTACACAGTGGAATAATTGAACAACATTTCGTGAAGCATCGTTCTGCAAATACTAATTAATAAGTATACCTTATACTTGCCTCTTCGAAGGCCTAGGAAACAGACTGTATTATACTGAATTTGAGAGAGCATTGGACAGAGTGGACCACAAAATATTATAAGAAAAGTTAGCTTTTAACAGTATTTGGGGCGGTGGTTTAAATCATACATATCAAACCGTACACAAAAAATCGTGATCAACGGGTATTCGTCTGAATTTGTTTCTGTAAGTTCTGGTGTTCCCCAAGGCTCAATCCTAGATCCTCCCTTATTTGTATTCTCCATCAATGATATACACAACTGCTTTAAATTCTCACTTTACGCCGAAGACCCAAAAATGTTTCGTACTATAGATAATTTTGAAAACCACGATAGATTTCAACAGGACTTAGACCGATTCTCAAACTATTGCACTATTAATAAATAAAATCTAAGTTTACAAAAAAAATAATTAAGTTAGTTACTTTTGCAAAAAAAACACTTAGTAGCCATGTTTATAAACTACGTGATGTACTTCTTACTTCGGTTTAAACTACATAAGATCTTGGAGTCACGTTGGATAACAAACTACATCTTGACTCACATCCAAAACATAGTCAATAAGGCTTACAAACTATGGTTTTGTTTATCGGTCTGGCACTAAATTCACTAAACTATCTTTTTTTTACATTTATAAGTCTTTGATTTGATCTCAACTTGAATATGCAGTGCCTATATGGAATCTGTATTATAATAAATATAAGTATTCACTTGAATCGGTAAAAAATTATAATTACGTACTCACGTATCCGACCCTTTTAGGTCGGATCCGCAAAGTAAAAGAATATTTAGTTAGATTTTACCATTTTATTATTGATAATTTTGGACTCGACTTCGATAACGAATAGTCGTAACTGGAGCATTACTTTATTATTAAGAACCTCAAAACCAGTAATTGTACCTCTTCATTGCCATATATGGCATCGAACGCGTTGGATGCGCTGAACACAACGTACGTCCTCTCCATGGGCCTCCTTTAAAGTTAATCTACCTATCCAAAGCCACGCCAAAACAATAGATGTGATGAGTTAATTTTTATAATCCTAATGTTTGAAGTATGAAGAGCAAGGCAATTTTTTTAAATTTTTCAACATAACTATATTTAAATTTACATAAGACACTTTCCTGTAAAATTATAACAGCACCGATACAAATACGGTAGAATTATTAGTCAGGCAGGTAACATGCAGGCGGACGGGCGGACGTGACAAAACTGTCCCAAGAGGCTCTGTTTTTGCCTTTTTTTTTTAGCTACGGAACCCCATGGACTTGTAGTTATTAGCATATTGTTTTGTAAGCCGAAGTTGAAAAAAAAGTAGGTTAGGTATAGCATACGTATAAACAATAATGCTACATTTTTCATATGTTATTTTATTATGAATCAAACTTAGATACATATTTCTTATATATTAACTTACGAAACTTTAATACACTAAAAATAAGACAGCAAGGTAAATAAAACGGAGTAGTAATTTTTTTTATACCTAATTATGAAATACAACTCATTACGGTAATTAAAATGATATTTAAGTTGTATAGTTTTGGCTTAAGTATACAGTCTATACACTATATCTATTCTTTACTTAGTTCATTAAGTTTATTTAATTAGTTTATTAAGTTTATTTACTTTTCTGGTGCGAAAATGTACTTTAGTTTTTTTCACTAGCTATTTTTTAAGCCACGTTTACTGCCTCTAAAAGGAAATTTTGGAGTAGGTAATTGAAATTAAAAAAAATATACAAATAAAAAAGTCAGTTTTATCCAAAAAGAGAGAAGTGTGAATATTAATGTCATCCAAATTTATTTCATAATACAAAAAACAAGATTGATCTAAAGCCCGAATAGGCCAATCTTCTTTTATCACTTTGTTTTAGACCAACTTTAAGGCAAAATAAGACATTTAAGGTGAATTTGACCTAATTTTTTATACAAACTGAGTTGTGGTGCAACAAGTGTTCAGTTCAGTTAGGTTCGTTGCACTGTACATTAAATATCTTCAGTATGCTATTCAAAGCCTTTTTATCAGCCTCATACTGTTTTATTATAGTACTATCCTCACCGAAAGCGATTTGGGCCATAGTCCACACGCGGGCCCAGTGCGGATTGTGGACGAGACATACCGTTTAACGTTATGTAGGTTTTCTCACGATGATTTTCTTCACCGAAGAGCCAGTGGTGTGAATCATCAATCAAATCAAATAATATTTATTCAAATAGGTTTGTAAGAACACTTTTGAATCGTCAATATAAAGCAAACAATGTTAATTTCTGGCAAGAAGTTCTATTTAAAGTAATAATACAATACTTTGATAATTAGCTAATGAGTATACATATATGTGCCTCGAACCTCCGCCACTAGGGACGCAATGAAATCGAAGCCCGGGGGTCACCACCGACCAAACCAATTCTTAGCTTACTATCATATAATTATATCCTATTTTTTCTTTTCTTGTTTTATTTTGTAAATTCAAAATAAAGAAAACTAGGACACCAACTAAAATAAAGTTGTCTATCTGATTTTATCTAATTGTGTATTTTTTTACTTTTTCATATATTGAGCCTTCATAGTCTTACTATAATTGCAAATAGCATGTTTGTTTATCAAATAAATATCAGTAAAGTTATTTATAACTAGAGTTTTTGTGAAAAAAATTAAATATATACATTAAAGCAAAACTATATCTGACATTTCATTATTGTACCAGCTGGTCGACTACTTAAGTTATGCTCGGAAAAAAAAGGACTTTACCCCCGTATAATCTATTGTAAATTTTATCGAAATCGTTATAGCTCGTGAATACAATGATTAATCCTTTTGTGAATATAATCAATAGCGATATATGATAAAAATACGTTATGATAAGCCAAAATATTAATAGTTATTTTTGATACATACTATAAAGTGTGTAAGGGAAAATTCAGAATTAGTTTCACCCTAAGGTCTAGTTAATGTTTTTTCAAAGGGATAATATGGATGGTCTATCCACTTTAACTGAGGCAGCGTTCTGTAGTTCTTATCATAACACTTCAGCTTCCCTTTTTCTTCTGCAGTTAGTTGAAAGTCAAAAATTTGGTAGTTCTGTTCGATCCGCGTTTTGGTTACGGACTTTGGGATTGGTATTACTTCTAACTCAACCTAAAAACATTACAGTTTATAAAACATAACAATCTTAGAATAGTAATTGTAACCTTTTTTTATACCACCTACGAGTAATATAGTTTTAAGAGTTCCGTAGCCAACAAGGAACCCTTATAGTTTCGGTATGTCTGTCCGAGGCTTAGCTTAGAGACCAAAGTACTAGAAAGCTGTAATTTGGCATGGGTATACATATTTAGTAGGCAAAGAAAGTGGTAAAAGAATAGAAAAGTATTTTATTAGGGTACCTTGTGAAGTGGGGATGAATATTTTTTCTTTTCTATCCCATAGTGTAGGGTGGCGTTGGATAGCTCGTTAAAAGAATAATATCCTTACGGTCTGTTTGTTCCACTGAGCAGTTCTACTAGTGGGTCCAGTAGGATTTGTAAGTACTCGTGGTTCCACCATTGTGGGTGTGTAAAAACCGTTTTTCGATTCATAGCATTTACACTCTTTTGCAAAAAATGGACACCTTAGGAAATTTAACATCTTAGGTCGATTTCAGTTGAAATTTAATTAATATTTACTTATATAATTAATTATATGCTTATAATCGTGTAAATAAATACGCGTATTGTGAATTCTGGCATTTTTGACGAATTCTTTAAAACCGATGTACACGGCCAAACGATAAGAGGCGGTTGGCAATATTTTTTTTCTTTTTTAAGGTTCCGTACCCAAAGGGTGATTGAAATTTTCACAGAAGATATAACAAAAAATACTAAAAAACAGAAAAAAAAAATTAAGGGGCTCCCATACAACAAACGTGATTTTTTTGCTTGTTATTGTATTGATAACGGCAACAGGTAGACGTAAAAAATATACACAGAATATTTAGTTATATAATCACTTTAAAAATAGCGCGCAAACTTAGGCTTATGTTTAAAATTGAGTTTGTTTATCAGTCTGTCGAGAAACTTGCCTTTGTTCTACGCAGAATTGGTGGTTTTTCATTGGAATCAGACGCGATAAAGATCGGCTGATGGCTGGTCGGTCTAGCCTATTGGCTATTCTTACTCAACAAGCCGACTCGAAAGACTGCTTTACACGTTATGTCGCATAATGCATCTGACCCCATATTATGTCCCTTCTCTATCTCTCTCTTTCTCACCATCTCTTTCGGTCTCTCTTTCTCTAGGTAGTGTCATGGAATACGTTTTTAAAGATATATATAAACATTTAAGGAGTAAACAGAAGCAAAACTGTATATTGATAGCAAAAATATAAAAATAAACCTTTTCAATGTCGGATTACAGCTAAAGTATAAATAATATATCCTAGCTTTTTTATAGGAAATTTAATAAGTTTCAGTTTTTGCATACACGATTTTATCGTATTAGTAATTATTGCCAAGATATAAGCAAAAAACTGAAAAAGGGTACCCTTTTTCCAAGATGGCGGCGCGAGCGCAACAGGTATCGATGGGGACTTTTAGTATGCACAACGGGAGGTCTTAATGAACATGTACACCGAAATTCAAAACTCTACCAATTA
This sequence comes from Apoda limacodes, assembly GCA_946406115.1. Taxonomy (NCBI): domain Eukaryota; kingdom Metazoa; phylum Arthropoda; class Insecta; order Lepidoptera; family Limacodidae; genus Apoda; species Apoda limacodes. The sequence goes on from OX291540.1 coordinate 51,471,907, forward strand.
ATGATTTTTCATTTTCTAATTTGATTGGACTAAAAGCAATTTTACTATAATCCACCGTAGTCGTTATTATTCTTTTGTTAATTTCAAAACTTAAATTTGGAACGTAAACAATCATGCCAGGATGCTTCAAGTAATGCCAATACATCGTCAAATTAATAAAACCTCTTTCATGTAATATTCATTGAAGTAGAGAAAAAATGTTAAATGCCCGTTTTTTTGCAAAACAGTTTATAACGATATTAAAAGGAAAACTATTACAGCTTAGTAGGCTTTACAACTTATTAAGTAATAGACGACCAACTTCAAAAATTTAGTCGGAAAAAGTGAAAATTTCATACAAATTCCATCAAAAGGAACTTAGATTAAGTTGGTACATGTGTGAAGTTGGTATTAAATATAAGTTTATAAATCATGTAACCTTATAGTAGAGCAATACATTTATATTATTCTGAATACTTTAAATACTTTTTAAATTAATAAAATTATTTATGTTCGAATTCGGGCGCGGCTATCTGTACGAGTTAGCGAAACAGTGATAAATTTGTTTGCTGGAAACGATATTCAAAGTTAAGCAACGTCGGGCTTGCTCAGTAACTTAATGGGTGACCGCTTAGCGGAACTCTTTTTGTTTGTGTTTGTAAATTACGTAAATGGTGGTAGGTACAGAACCGTCGGTTCGCGACTCCGACTCGCACTTGGCCGAGTTTTATATGACTAATTTAACATAAGCTATATAGTTAATATTATGTCCAAGTAACCTATTCCACCTATACTTTATAAATGCGAAAGTGTGTTTAGACGTTTGTTGGTTTGACCTTCCATAACTAAACAACATAGATAGTTTATGGGCTTGAGAGTGACTTCCTACTTTTTACCGTTGTTCGTGGGAAAACACGGGAACATTATTTTTCATGCATATGTCGAATATTTTATTTATTACCCAACACTGTACCGGAGGACTTAAATGACAAGATTTTTGGCACACATATTTATAGCTAAATAATAAAGATCGATAAAGTGCACTTTTTATCCCGATTGAGAGGACAATTCCGAAGGGCACTATTCCTTCACGTTCCAACAGAGGAATGGTTCTAGCTGTTTTATGCCACATCTGGAAGTTTTAAAAACCTAAATAGAATACTTTTTATCCGAGTAGATACAGTTCCCAAGAGAATTTATTTTTGTTCTCGAGTGATACCTTGGAAAATTATTCTTCCACTGAGCAACACAATTTTTAGCACACAGAGAGCTGGTAAAACGAATACGAACAACGAATACTTTTTACCCAATAGTGGTTCCAGATTTTCGCGCGGTTAAAACTAAGGAGTAGTATTTCTTTAGGTGCTGCAACGGTAACGTGCAACCACTGGGCGACATGAGTTTTACCTAGGCTTACCAAATATCTTAATACAACTTGAGGCACAGTCTTATTGTACTTCTTAGCTATTTCCACTAAGATTGGGTCATCGATTCTTGGAGGAGGAGAATCTTCTTTTGCCTTGCTATAGAACAGAGAACCGAACGGAGTGTACGCCATCACCACTATACCATGATCTTTGCAGTAAGTTAATAGTTCAGGTTGCTGAAGGTTCAAGTTAATCTGGAATTGTTATTTAATTATAAGATATAATTTGTTTAGGAAAAAGCATTATTTATAAAGCAATGTCAAATTTATGCTTTACAATATCTTTATCAAACTGTTTTCCGCTATAGGTAATAATAGACAGGGCGGTAACGCTAAGTGATCTCACTCGATTGTTTCTAAACCATACACGATATAGAAAAACTGATTATGGATCTTGGAAGTTTTACGAGCTCTATTAAATGTTATCAATAATGGTTTATTAAATAAACTATCAAAAAATTTGATTTTTTTATCTTTCATACATTTAGAATGGCGACATGGCACTCATCGTATGATGCCTAAATAATTAGATAGACTTTTTTTGACCATTCCTCTTTTTATTTTTTTCATTAAATCGAGGCAAAATAATTAAATTTATACAGCCAGTTGAGTTTACTTAAAAACTCTTTTATAATAGCGAATTAGAGTGTAAACAGATGGAGTGGAGACACGTGTATATACTATCTATCATAATTATTGATACAGATATTGAAAAGTGTACATCTCTCAACCTTAACTCAATCAACTAAATGAAAAAATATCTCACTTTATGTGGTCATACTAAATGTATAAAACCCTACCTACCTACATATACAGAGTGGAAATGCTAAGTAATCACAATCGATTATTTGTTAACTATATACTATATCTACTAAGAACTGATTATGGATCCTGAAAGTGCTTCACGAGCTCTATCCAATGGTATCAATAATGGTTTATAAAATAAAATTGATTTATCCGAAAATTTGATGTTTTATTTTAAATTGATGTTCATCTAATACAGTTTAGCAAGTTCTCATTTACAAATCATATTTATTCACACTAGGGCATGTAATATCGGACATTTTTCAATTCCGATAATGACTTTCGACATTGGATCTTAATATCGAAATTAGGCATATTCGTCATAAAGTGGGATTTAACACGTAAATAAAGATGTTTTAAATCAAACTTTTTTAATAATTATCACAAAAAAAAAACACTGACTAAAATCGTATTAATCAGTCTACTTGAAAATTTGGTGAAACAATGAATAGAAAATATACGTTTTACAGTATGCTACATACATACTGTAGAACACTGCTAAACGAGTGTATAATATGTAACAAATCACAGGTAGATTGCTTATAACTATTCTTTGCTAGTTAAGTAAAACACTTTTAATCAACAGTAATAAAACAATCAACAAATAGAAAACTACTGACATACTTCTCACTCACATACATTTTGTTTGTGAATAATCTTTCAACTTTGATTAATAACAATTTTAAACAAATGAAACAAGAGATAAAAACTATTTGTTTTCTTGTTCATTTATCATCATCATTATGTGCATTACATGAGCGAGGGCTGTTAACGTATACACTTTATTTAAAAACTCAAATACAAACTGAATAATTCCGATATTACGATATAGGACCACTAAATATTGGAATTATAAAATCTGACTTTACGATCCGAGATTCCGAAGTTACGATATTCTGTGATTCCGATATTCATGCCCTACATCACACGTCTTACGGATTTTTTAATAATACCAATACAGTGGCAAACAAGCATCGCCAAGCTCGCCAAATGTTGAGCAGTCACCGTATTTTAATCATCATATATGCATTTTCTTGCTCGCGTCTTGTCGTATTCGTTTAAATTAAGTAGTATATACATATTTATTTATTTAATAAATAGTCAAATGACATCACTACTATAATATGCTCACCTCAACTTGCAGGACTGACGGTGTCTCCATACCATTGCTTATAACCCTGTCCATCATTTCCTGGTTAAAATTAGAAACTCCAATAGACTTGGTAAGACCTAGGTTTCTGGCTTCAATCATTCCTCGCCACGTTTCTAAGTAGTCAGTTGTGTAGTCCAAAGATGAATTGGGCTGGAATGAAACAATATCTTATTAAATTAGTCCATTCTTTAGCTGCGGTACGAATTTTCCACACAAACTTTTAACAACCCTTTTTTTAACCCCCTTAGGGGATGAATTTCCAAAAATCCTTACATCAGAAAATTCATTAGCAGATTTTTTATTATTTTTTGTTAGTTCCTAACCTCAGGGATTCGACTGGGCGACGCTGAATGAGACAGTTAGTCAATAAGTCAAGTCAGTAGTAGCTTTTTCATCACCACTAGTCAATTTCCTTGGTAGGGAAACATAAAGGTATTAACATATTAACTCATATTGTTTCGATATTAGATATTTCTGAAACCAGTTAAAAAAAAATTAAATTGTAATACAACTAAGAATCTGTCATTCGAGTAATTTTTTTTATTGTTTCGGCAAGTTTGGCAGTCGTGGCGCTACCATTGTAGATTTACTCGTATTGGCCGGTCAGCGCTGAATAATTGTTTCGCTTTATGAAGTTTGTCGATAATATCAGATTTTATTAAGGATTACGTAGTTAGATATCTATAACATGTATTTTGTTATTTAGTAGTAATAAGTATTATGTGACACGCACTTAGTCGGTTATTATGCTAACATTTTTGTATTGCAATTGTTGTCGTGTGTTTCTCCAGATAAAAGGTTAATTGACAACCTGTCACATTAATATGAGATTATAATATAGGCCAGTAAGACATTACCTATAGATAAAGCGTAATCTTTGCAGAAATACCGTTTTGTTTACATTTCAATTAGAGGTTAAGGCGTTAGGAGTTTATAATACAATGTGTATTACGGGTGGTAAAAAGAAAATTACTAACGAGAGGCTATTTAAAAGCTGAAGGCTTTAATGATTTCTGTACCGCCCGTGTTGCACAATGTGTTTCATAATATTTTAGCGGGAAAATAAATAAAAATGTAAGGTGAATAAATAAATGGACTCACCAAAACACAATTGAAATGGCCTAAATAGTAGTAGAAAAAACCCCCGCCACCGCTAGATAATTTTTCAATTAATAAAATTAGGCCAAAGTAAAAACTTACTATTGCTCGCTTGTAGTATGCGCGTAGTTCATATTTAAAAAAAAAACAGCTTTTATGACATGTCTATGTCTATGTCGCAGCCATCTGTTTTAATTAGCCAGTTTATTGGAACAGATATTATCATATAACTGAACAGATCATTATATGAAACTTGGCTGGAACGCTCCGCATCTATATAACATATCTGACTTATACAGTGAGATTTATGTTCCTTTTTTTGCATACTTGACGATATTCCTATAGGCGTCCAATTAACGGGCTAATGTAACGAGATGGCTGCGACATCTACACACTTGATAGAATAGGCGGTCATTACATTAAAATTGACAAAGAAAAAGCCCGTGGGAGTAATTAAGGTCTTATGTAGCACCCACTTTGCCTGCACGTAATGACATTGTTTAAGAGTAAGTGTGATGAAGAATATTAAACAACTTATAAAAAAAATATCTAAGTATGAAAGATTTAATGACCTGCTGTGCAAAGTAAATTGATTTAAGATTTCATGAACTGATGATATATCCTTATAATGCAGAGGCGCTTCCGTTGTAGACCTTCACTTGGTCTTTCTTGGAGTTTATTTTTATGAGCAACCTCTATGACGCCAGATCTTTCAATATCTGCCTTTTTAATCCAGATGCTTCCGATAAACCTCTCTAAGCCTTCTGTATACTAGACTAGGCCTGTTTAGACTGTCAATATGCTAAAATAAGACTGATTCATAGGTTAATGGTCTATCCAGAGACGTCACCAGCCCATTGCAACTTCAACTGACCTTTAAAGCTATGTTATTCACTGTGAGCGTATTTCTTCATTTAGGATCTTACTCCTCAAATAAATGTTAATTCAAATTTGCGAATCAACTTACTACCTAGGGATTTGTAATTTTTTATCATTTGATTTGAAAACGTACTTTTTGTTTTTCGATGAGCATCCAAAAAATAGTTGATATTTTTAACTTTAAGTAGAAGTCTTTTAAATCATTATGGTCCAAAATTGATTTTTGTGGCATGATGGACCACTGGACAATTATTTATGATCAATAATATCGTAAACGCCATTAGCTACTACTTCATATAGATCAGTGCAAAATACCATTCTGTTCTTTTTCTGTTCTATGCACTTATCACTTTAAATACCTGCATGCTTTTTAAACTGACATTATTTTTAGTACTTTGAATATCGAAGACTCGATTCCTTCCATATATGACTGATTTCAGTTTCGGAGGCACATGTAAGCTTATTGATTGATTAATTGAATCAGCAGTACATTTCATCAGTTTACAACTCTTATAGTATTATAGACACTAGTAAGTAAAATAAGTAAATTAGAGAGGTAGGGCACAGCGGGTGAACGCTTGGCGATAGATCAGATCCATCGAATTACTCCAAGGTGATGCTTGACACTAACAGCTACTAAGATACCTAAAAAAACACGACCAGGGTCAGCGACCATCAATGTGTCGAAAGCGTCGTGGTCGCTCGACTAGTGACCTTCTAATTTATTTATTTATTTATTTATTTAAATATATGAATTGCGACAATTACAGTTCAGAAAACCAATTCGTAACAATATTATTTTCTTACATTTTATAAAAACGAAACACACAAGAAAAAAAAAATCTTATATACGTCGTTCTAGCATGCTCTTACACTCAAACATCAATCTCGGCTCTGCTGTCACAAACAGATCACAGTGTGGTGCTGCATCGAGTAAAGCTCGCAGTGCTGCGTGCGCGCGCGGGATCGGTGACAATCGGTACAAGTTAGTGCGGGATACAGCGACTTTAAACAACGGACGTTTGCGCATCCTCAAATATGAATCTGGTGCAAATAACTTTAATGTTCTTCCTAGCAATTCAATGTCGTCGATTTTGTTTCTTAAAATATACACAAAGAATTTGACTAAAGCCATAGATCTTCTTAATTTTAATGAGTCGAAACCTAAATGCCCTTGTAAAAATTGGGTAGGATACAAAAACGGGTAATAAAAGTAATTTTTTTTTATAAACACAGCGAAGAAATTTTTTTTTGAACGCGTTCCATCATGATTATGTATTTATTCTCATGAGGACTCCACACCACTGTATTCGATTCTAATACACTCCGGACAAGGGAAGTGTAAAGCGCGCATGTAGCTTCGGCTGACAAAGAGGCGGCATGGCGCAGAACAAAGCCTAACCGCTGAAATGCAATGTTAGTCACTTTGAGCACATGTTGACGGAAATTGAGCTGAGGGTCAAAGTGGACACCTAAATCACGGACCTCTACCACTATACGTATCAGTTGCCCGCTTATTATGTACTGGTATAACATAGGAGATTTGTTACGCGTATAAGACATCATTTCGCACTTACTCGTGTTGAATAATGACTTATTGTTTATGCTCCATTGATGGACCGCGTCAATATCCTTCTGCAACAATTTGCAGTCACTTGCGCTTCTCACCACTTTTATCAGCTTTACGTCATCAGCAAACATCAAAACGAAAGAATTTTCTACAACTTCAGGTAAATCATTGATCAAAAGAACGAATAAGAAGGGTCCTAAATTTGATCCTTGACTTATTCCCGATCGCGTGTTCAGATATGTACGGTCCGTATTTCACAAACTGTTTTCTTTCACTGAGGTAACTGGAAAACAGCTTGAGCAATCCCGGAACAAAACCCATAGCACACAGCTTCGATAGAAGAACGTCGTTATCAACTCGATCGAACGCCTTTTGGAAGTCAAGATATATGACGTCTACCTGGTTACCGGCATCTATTTCAGCTGACAGTATATCAACCATGGTCAATAAATTCGTTGCAACTGACCGTTTGGGAAGAAAAGCATGCTGTGTGCTGGTGACGTAAGGCTGACATTGGGGCAACAATTCTGCATGAAGAGCCATTTCGAGCACTTTGGCGATGTCGCACAGATTAGCAACTGGACGATAGTTTTCTACCATAACTTTTGATCCAATTTTAGGAATAGGAGTTACTCGAGATAACTTCCAATGGGCGGGATATTGCCCCGTGCTGATAATTATGTTAAATATGAACGTTATTGGATTTATCAATTCGTCAATACAACCTTTTATCACAAATGCCGGTATCGCATCAGGCCCGGGAGAAGTATTGGGTTTTAATTTCTGAACGGCTCGCCTGACGTCGTCTTTTTTCAATAGGCTAACGCTAACTCGTCTGTTATCAGCAGAAGTGTTCGAATTGATTTCATCAGGATTAAGGGAAGGATTGTTGGCTAAAAATACGGACTGAAAATGGTCTGCAAAGGCAGCTGATGCATCAGCCCCACGATACTCAAGGTCGTTCTTAGTTACCAGTGGTTCAACACCTCCACGACTGCGAAGTGTGTTTATGTATTGCCAGAAAAGCATTGGTTTCTGGCGAAGGCTTGAAGACACACTAGAAACATAACTATTGTGAGCAGCGTGTATGTCAATTTTGACCTTACGACGCAAGCGCTTAAATTCAGCCAGAGCTTTGACGTCACTGGATCGTTTCCAGCGTCGATGGCATCTAGCCCATTTTCAATGTCACGGATTATGCTTCTCGTAAAAGACAGGATAGGTACGATTACACGATCGCTTTCGTATTTTTTTTGGAATGCAATGGTCAAATAATAAGTAAAGATAATTATTGAAGGCATTTACCACGTCGTTAACGTCATTAAGTTCGTATATAAAATTCCAATCGGTGTCCCGAATATTACAAAATAATTTATAAAAATCTGCCATAGGATAATTCCAGTCTTTTGACCTGTCGATATTTGAGGGTGCACTTCTAGTTACCTGCTTAGAGGAACTGTAACTGACGGCAATGGTAAGAGGCAGGTGATGACCGTCTACATTGACCAGTTCCTCGCTCGGCGCCGCTCTCCGCACGCACACGCTATCACTTAGCTCCGGACTCGTTAACACCACGTCTAACATTCTCTCATTCATGTTTTTCACACAATTATACTGATTAAAATTACATAAAGATAAGAAATAACTAAAATAGTTTTTAATGTATTCACTACTACTATATAAATTCAAGTCACCAAAAATTAATATTCGTTCACTACAAATTTTGTTGCATTAACGCTCAACACTTTCAAACCAATTGATAAAAACTTCGTCTGTAGCATTTGGTGGTATATATACAACACATACGTAGATATGCCGACCATCCATCAAGAATCTAGCGCAGAGATCCTCTCCATCCGAAGTCTCAAACTGCTGTACTCGTTCAAGGTGTATAGGCGGGCGCGCGACCAGCAGCACGCCGCCCCCGGAGCGTCCGTTAGCGCGGTCCCGACGTAGTACACTCCATTCGCCACAACACAGCTCAGCATCATGCACAGACTTGTTTAGGTTTGTTTCAGTTGCAGCTATAAGTTGTAGGTCATCTGATAATAAAATATTGTTTCTCGAAAGAAATAGCTTTGTCTTAAGCCATCTAACGTTTTGGTAATACACATTTAGTGTATACACGTTAGGCGTTCCGCAAGTTTTATTTTTAATTGTCTCTTTCAGATCGAAAGAGCTACCGCCACGGTTTAAGACAAACACTTTCAAGCCACTTTTCTCCAGAAGTTACATTTTCTTTCGATTCTTCTATCGAAGTTGGCATCTTACGGTGTACCCGAGGATTTGTGCGAATAGATGGCTGGCTTTATGTCCGGCAAACGCATACGAGCTGTAGTTGACGGTAGTTGCTCTGATGGCATGGACATTAATGCTGGTTCTGCAATGCTCCGTGCTGTCTTTCACGCTGTTTCTACTGCATATCAATGGCATGTTGGACATCAACAACATACATAGCTATGCAAATGATAGTACTGGAGACGCTTATTACATGGGTACAGGCATCCCTCGTGGAAGAAAAGCGTGAAGAACTTGTGTCTCAAGTCGAGACCACTCTGTTCAAGGTCTCTGACTGCGGACAGGAAAACTTGGTCCAATTCAACCCTACAAAGGCACAAGTGTGCGCGTTCACCGCTAAGAAAACCTCATTAACTGTAGTCCCACAACTCCATAACACTAACCTCTCGATCTCCAAGAGCATTGGGACTCTTCCTGTTGACATCTCCAGCGATGATCAGTTCCGAGATCATTTGGAAGACAAGGTGAAGCTGGCGTCCAAAAAACTTGGTGTGCTCAACAGAGCGAAGCATTACTTCACCTCGGGGTAAAGTTTGCTGCTTTACAAGTCAGTTCGGCCCCATTTGGAGTACTGATGCCATCTCTGGGCGGGCGCACCCAAATACCAGCTTAGCCCTTTTGACTCGGTTCGACGACGGTCTGTGAGATTTGTAGACGATTCCAAAGTCACTTGCCGGAAAAAAAGGATTTTTTTTGCAATGTTTACTACATTCTGCTACTACAACCATTACATGCCAAATCTACAAATTAGGCTTCTGATATCCTGATAAAATGCATTCTAATGATTCCGCTGACTGGTTACCACGTAGTACCTATAAAAAACAAAACTTACATAAAGAGCCAAGGGCCAATGTATCAAATACAAGTCCACGTAGTCCAGATTCAGCCTTTTCAAGGATTCACGCAGTGCTGGCACCACCGCTTCTTTAGCATGCCGATCATTCCATAGCTGAAAACAAAATAATTAATTCATTATATATATATATATATATATATATATATATATATATATATATACATATACATATACATATACATTCATTTCATTGAAGAGAATGTCATTAGCATTAAGTGCGCCCTTTTTCATATATTAGTTTAAAAAATCTTATTCTATCTAAATATTCATACTATTCAAATTAAAAGGCAGGTGAATATCGGGGCACCCTTTATTAGACAACTTAAATTTAATATTAAAAATTAAAACTTTAGAAGAAAAAAAATATGGAAACCGCCATATCCCCCCGATCGCAGCTGTAGACCGATAAATGACCGGTCGATGAATCAAGTTCTGTTAGATAATAGGTTTTTCAAATTTGTAATTTTTTGCAAAAATAAGTATTTTTTTGCAAATCAAGATATCAAGACGAATAAAGAGATTCTACGCATGCTGCCGAAACAATTAAATTTTCATGTGTATCTCAGAAGTAACAATTGAATATTAAAATTCCATCACAGTTTGCCTATTTGGTGTGCCCTCTTTGTAATATTAAAAGTTGAAATTGAATTAATATTTATTTAAAGCGTTATTAAATGTATAGTTTTTATTAGATTTACGAATTTTTGACACATATTACTTTGTATTAATTATGATTATTTTAACGATTCAAACTGTTCTTAGAAACCTACTTGAATCAATTAAATAAGTATTTGGTTTGATTCACTAGTTATATTCTCCCTGGTATCTATTGACTGTGACAGGTAATAAATAGACCCTGCCATTCCGTTTTATAATTTAAGTCACAAAACCTTTAAAACTACCTAAATCCTTTTTGTCATAGTGCATAAAAAAAATATGTAATACAAACCTTGGTTGTAATAAACAGTTCTTCTCTTTGGATACCTTCAGCAAACTTCTTAGTGAGTGCTCTGCCTATTTGATCCTCTATTTGGTACTTCGCCGCTGTGTCTACGTGTCTGTAGCCTGCGCCTATAGCCCAAAGCACGGCTTGTTCTATTTCATTAGTCGTAAACTGGAGAAGAAAGATAATTTAATTTTGTAACTCAGCAGATTAGTCAGCTAGAATAGTACCTAATAAAAAATTAGGTCGAGCCAAAACACTGTTACTGTTTTCTTTTAAGAAAAGGAAAGCATAATCACAGCCTAAACAATCTTTAAGTCGGATAGCGACTGACAGTGTTCAAGACTGTATCTAGGTATATAGTAAAAGACCATACTAACATTAACGTTTTGATGACCTAGCCAGGTACCCAAAGCAATGGGAGGGATCTCCCGACCATCACGTAATCTTATCGTCGCAGCTAACTCAATTCTATTCTGAAACATAAAAAAAATACTTAGGTACATATATTAATAAACTAGCTTATACCGGCGACTTCGTAGGCGAGTTTGAAAAAAGAAAGCTTTTACTCATTATGGTTGTACCTACATAAAAAAAACATGTCAATCTTAATTTTCAACCTATAAGATGAAATACCAAATTTTTAGGAATTTAGTTTCAGAACTGATGGTTTCCATACTAACATCCAATCCCCATCATAGGGTATGAATTTTGCAAAATCTTTTCTTATTTATCATAGACTACAATAATACATATAATTCTACCCTAGTCCTACGTTAAAACAGAAGTTTGGTCCGTGTTTTGATATTCCACATAACTAGGATTTTTATGCTACGCATATAACAGTCAATCAGTTTATTCTTTTATAATACAAATACTGTAATTTTTCACATCAAACTCACTGGTCTTGTAAAGTCAAGTCAAGTCAAAATGGTTTATTCAAATAAGGATTTTACAATCACTTTTGAATCGACAATGTTATAAAATATTATTTTTTGAACCCTTCCATTAAAACGCAAATCCTTGTCTACTTTTTTAATCTCGAATATAGTAAATCGGATTTACCCCTCCAAGCTCAATTAGATCATATCGAAAAATTGGATAGTACTGATAAAACTCCTGATACCCTTTTACAAGAATATAAAAAAGCACTCCTAAAGCTTACCGGAGGTTTCAAGAATATTTTTAATATATCGAGTCCTAATACATCTTCCGTTCTTCCCCTCACTGCAGAAAATCAATTTACCCCAGTTAAACGAAAAAAAAGTAAATATTTCGAAGGACTATTCACTATTGATCAGAAAACTTGGGACACAATATACGATGGCAATAAACTAATAAAGAAAAACTACCCATATGTCATTCGAAAAAAAATTCAAAAACATGTTAACAACTCTTGTTTAATTGTAAAAGGAGCAAAATATGGTAAAAAGAATATAACAGTCAACGCATTGTGCAGGCATCCAAACTGTAAAGTTTTTAAAATTCTTTTAGCAAAAAAATTAATATCTGTTTATAGCAATAACCTAAATTATCATCACAAACAACATTTAACTTTACAGGTCAGGGGTATAGAAAGAGATGTTTTTAAAAATAAACTTTGCAACACAAAACTCATAACATTTAAAATAATGAATTACTTAAGAATTGTGAAAAATTAACAAAAGAAACTAAAAACCTGGAAAATATCAAATCTGATTGCGTTCTTCGAAAAATAAGATCCGAATGTCAAATGACAGAGATAAAGATGATTTCCGTGACATCATATTATATCAGAGTGATCATCCTGAGTATGTTAAAGAAGTATGCATATCTTTTAACGTAAAGCTATATAGTAAAGAACAGGCAATGGTCCTAAAAAAAGAGAAAATAAACAATCCAGTTTTACACTTTGACGCTAGAGGTAGTGCGGCAATTAAAATATGTTTGTTCAAAGAAATTATATTAATACTGTGGTGTTATTCAAATCAAATAAAGGCTACAGAACGAGTGTTCCCTGTTTTTAGTATGGTGTCCGGTGTTCATGACGCAAATGCAATTTCCCTCTTGCTTAGTGACATTCGTTTTTTTTAGAGGGCGAAAACAGGCTACGGTGACCGCTTACCATCAGGCGGACCGTAGGCTTGTTTGCCACCTTAGTGGTATAAAAAAAAAAAAAAAAATTTGGCCAGTTTTTACGGGAGTTGTGACTGATTTTTCGTATGCTAATATTCATGCCATTTGTAGAGCATTTAATGGCATTAGTTTACTGGACTATTTAAATAAAATTTACGAAGTTGCATGTGAAAACATAGACGGTAATAACTTACTACCAATAGTTTTTGAAAGAGAAAAATTAACTCCCATTTATTTGTGTTGTGCACATTTTTTAAAAATGGTCTGCAAAGACGTTGATAATGGAGTTAAACATATTTAAATTTTTTTCAAAGATGTTATTGCAAATATGGTTGAGACACAAAATATTGACTTGTTAGATACTATTGTTTTAAATTTGTACATAATTTTGTGTTCGTGAAGAAAAAACCATAAGGTGGTTTGCGCTGAGGAATATATTAAATTATTATGCACAAACTCATACTTACTTCTCGAACAAGAGTCTTTAGAATATCATCCTGAATTGTTTGTCTTAATCTCAAATGAAGATGCATTATATATAAAAAGCCCATTTTACAAAAGATTTAAGAACCTACTTCCGAATGTAAAATTGCAAGATTTTGGACATGAAGACAATAAACTGTATTCTTCAGATTTTTTCGATATCATTTTAAAAAAATATATGTTCCTTGTGCCGTTATGGTCTGCTTTAAAACATAGGAAAAAGAGGTTAAGTAATAGTCTAATAGAAAACTACTTCGGTCAATTGAAACGTACAGTGCTAGATGGGAGAAAATATCTAAAATTTTCTCATTTATTACGGTTGATGAGACAAGATATCCTTGCCATGCATCTAAATTAAATATATCAAAGAAACGATTGCCAAGAGTGGACGTAACCTTAGAAAAGGACGCAAAAGAAAAGTGGGAAAAAAAAAATAAGCCAATATATAGCCATTTTGAAGGTCGATCGCTTAGAAAAATTAAAGTGACTACGGAAAATAATGATGTTTTATTTCCAGATGAAGATGAGGACGAGCAAGTTTGTGTTGTTTGTGAAAAAGGTTCATCCTTGGTGTAAACGATGGTCTCATCAGAAATGTGCAGATCTACCCGGAAAATTAAATTTAAAAAAAATAGATTACAGCTGTAAAGCATGTTATAAAAAGTTGAATTCAAAATATTAGAGAATGGACTATTGGATGAACCTTCATATTACGAAAATATTGGTAGAGGTTATTTTATAACAAAACAGAGTAACATAAACCATTCTATTAAAGAAATCCATATTGATGATTACATAACTCTTTACCACGGAAAATATATAAGCAGTTTCATAATAGACCACATTTTACATATTATTAACCAATCAAATGAATCTGACTATAAACTTATTTCAGTTGACCGGACAACGGTTATTTTTAATGACTGTGAAGAAATAAATGAAGATTTCTTTTTAATATTCGGGATTCCAAATAGATCAGGAGAAAGATAAGGTAGTATTGCCAATCTGTAAATATAGTCATTACACTTTAATGATTATTGACTTTGCAAAAAAAACAATAACTTATCTTGATCCAATGGGAGGAGAAAAATATAACTTACCTTTGTTTTTGCAACGCATATTTATATTTTTTGAAAAAATAGGTGCTTCAGTCGTTACATTCACCGTGATAGTCCCGGAACATTTGAAACAAACTGATAATTATAATTGTGGAGCACTAATAGTATATTTCTTTGAAAATATAGTTAATAATACAGATATACTAACACAATACGATTTTGATGGTAAACGAGACATGATGAAAAAAACATTGATTTCAAAAAGTAATGATGTAAAGCAATTGTGTTATTTCTCTTTTAGAACACCCAACTCTTTAGACATTACTTTGCAATGTGAGTTTTGCCATAGAGTATTTCACATGATTTGTTGTAAGGTAAGTCAGTTAGTGATTTCCAAATATATTTGCAACCCGTGTATAAATTACAAAAAAAGTAAGACAACATAATTGTTATTTACTCTGCGACTTCTCTAAATAATTATATTTTAATTTTAAGCTTCATAATTTAAGTGACAATACCATCACTACTCCTATCCCCGAAGAAGTGATCAAAGATAGTAAGAAATTTTCTTCCAAATTTTACTAATGATATGTATTATTCATTATTAAATAAGACTAAGACTTTACTATGTATATCTTATTTTTTCTTGTTAAGCAATTTTTTATCCTACTTTGTAGATAATCCTATTTTAATTTAACAAAATCTTTTATAGAATAATAATTAAGAAATTGCTTATTTTTGGTTCGTTTTGAAAGAATCGTAATTTGCGCAAGATGAATCCATTATTTATTTTTATTTTTGTAGATAGTTTAATTTTGATTTTAATGTATATAAACCTTATCAAGGATTACGAATAAAAATCTAAGGTTCACTTGAGAAACTAAATAGTTAGCTAGTTTTGATAAGCTATTAGATTGTTTTCGTAAAAATTTTACTTGAACAAAATTTTTAAAATAACAGTACTACTAATTTAAAGTTAATTTAACAAAAACATTGTAAAGAATACTACAAATATTTGCAACCCAAACATGATGCTACTATAGCCTTATAATACATATTCTAATACAAGGAATATGTGACAAATTTTTAAAGAAATTGTGTTCCACCATATTGACAACAACCACAATTTGACAGAGTTTTGATTATATAAATAAATGTTTTAAATATCTAAGTTTAATGATTTGTTACATAATTTAATGTTTGACAATTAATATGTTTACTATGTAGTAAAATATTATTTAAGTCATAAAATTGATATTAATGATAAAGCCTATGAAAATTAATTTCAATAGAAATCTATATTGAACCCTTCTTATACATTAAGCTTGATGCAAACTGATCTCTTTAATAAACTATGGAGTTGCCTTGACATCTTACATAGTTTGGGCTTGGGAGATTAAAAAAATAATTTTTTTGATAAGAAAATTACACGATTTCTCATTGATTTTTATGCGTATTAAAACGTTAATTAATTGATTACGAATACTTATTTTACTTGAATCCCAAAAACTGCATCGTTGATTTTTCGTTTTCCTAGTTAATTATGCCGTTTTAATTCTTCTAATATATCAAACTATATGAGACCAAATTTTTTCGATAGACTATTGGGTTACCTTGACATTTGACATAGTTTTATTTTGGCAGATTAGGTCTGACATACTAGCTGCCAGCTTCATATAAACTGCTATTTTCGCAAAATTATTTTTTGAATTTATTTTATTTATAAAAAAATTACACGATTTCTCATTGATTTTTATGCATATTTAAACGTTAATTTATTGATTATGAATGAAAATAAACCATAAAACGATATTTCCTTATAATTTTAAATCTTATTTATCGGAGTGTTCGTAATATGGTCGGGTTATAATTTGCAGCTTACTTTTTCAGCTAACTTCACATCGGTTTTTAAATTATGTATATTTTGCTATAGAATAAATGTTACATAAATTAATATTACGTAAGTAATACATAGCTGAGAATGAAGCTCTTTATGGCATTTGGCTGGACCGGTCAATTGAGGTCTTAGAGTACTAATATATTGTTCTTCTTCCAGTTTGTGAATAGATAGCTTACGAATAGATGGCTTACGAATAGATAGCTTAAAATACCTAGGTAGGTATTGTCATATCTATATGCCGTAGGAGCTACGTGCTATAAGGGTTCCGTAGCTTAATGACAAAAACTGATCCGTTATAAATTCGTCATGTCCGTTCGGCCGTATGTCACAGCCTTATAATTCCACTGTCTTTGGCTAGATCCTAATCAAAACAGAACTGTGTTTTGCAATCCGTTATACATTTTTATACATTATACGTTAATTAGATATGTTATGATAATTAAGAAAATATTTTTTACGGGTAGGTCTCCATACATTGAACCGAGGTTTGAAAACTTTTGTTTCACACACCTTACCGTCTGGGGTATCACTAAATAGGGCATTAAAAATGCTTTTGAATCTGTTGAAAAACTTTTTAAAGATTTTTACTCTGCGAGTTACTGGCTTTCAAAGTTGAAAATTTTTTGTCCCTCTAACTTTCAAACCGCATCATCTAAAAGTCTAAAAAAATCACGGTAATAGTACCGTGATAGATATTCGCAACAATTTTCATTCTACAAAACCCTAACTTTATACGACACGCACTTGGCTTATTTTTGCCTAGTCTAGCGTTAGATCTGAAGCATTACACACAAGACAGGTGCTAACGAATATGAATTCAACTTTGGAATTCCAATACAATCCACTATTAAAAACATTATAAATCGCAAATTAATTTAATATAACTGCTTATGTATTTTGTTTACTTGGGAACATTCCCTAAGCATTTTCAATGTTTGCAGCTTACCATAACAGGCATAAATGTATCGATAATGCACAATGTCGATAGTGTACGCAGACAACATTTTTCTCAACCCACACAAAGACAGTTACTAACACTAACGCAATTTGTTTTTGGTATCATCCATATACATAGGATTTTCTCACTACGTTCAAAGACCAATAAAGCGTGGAAGCGAGAAATTCAAATTAAGTGCATAGTGCCCATGAGAAAATGAGATAGAAGAAAATGGCCGAATGTGACAATAATTACATTCATAATTCACGATATCGGCGGGTCTATTTTATAGCGATTGGAATTTTCTGTTTTCCTCCTTGAATCCTTGATTTATAATTTAGAATATTTAAATTGTAAATTTGGTATCTATTTTTAGCGAACGCTTAAATTGAGGAATAAGCTCCCTGCTGAGGTTTTCTCGAGGGACTACGATATGGGGTTTTTTAAGAAGAAAGTTATTAGATTTTTAAATTTCCTATAAGACGTGATTATAGTCCTAATAGTTTAGGTTCTAATGGTATGTTTACACTCTTGCATTCAACGCTTTGTTATTGGGCACATGTACGAGCACAAGCGTGTAAACAGTTTGCTTTGTCCGACAACGCATTCGAGGCTGCGTGGCGCGAGTGTAAACGCGGCATAAGTAATATTTAATTTCACCAGCGCGCTAGTTTGCAATAATTTTGTGCAGGTAAAGTTATCGATAGTGTTGTTTGACAACTCTATTCCACTCACATATTTGCAATTTTTTTTCTGTTTCGTTTTTCATTTGGCATGGTTGATCTTGTACATTCTATATCTATGGTATCATCACTACACTGACATTGTATATCTTTAACATCCTATATCTATGGATAAAACTAGGGATTTATAAATAGGTACTTCTATTGAAAAATGTTATGAACAAAATCGGTTGTTATTCCAAAAGTCTGCAATAATTTTTATTTTGCGGAAACATAAATTTTGTATTTGACGTAATCGCTGTAAATTAATTTACACGTATATGTTGCAATCAGAATAGTTTTCGCATATCAGCATAAAATATCTTCGCCTGCGGGCCGCCAACGGTCGTCGGTCCAGGGACTGAAGCTTGCAGTGGTATTCTAAACCTACTGTGAAAATGTATATGAGATATAATATTGAGTATAACATTTTTAAATAAAGACAATTTCTGTGTTCTGCAAGACATAATTATTTTGCGTATTTTCCTAATATTTGTACGTTAAGTCATGGCTATCTCATATTTTACGAGAGCCAGCAGAACCGGTACATTTAGAACCGGTTCCATCCATGTTCCTCTAGAATTAAGTATACCTGAGTAATAATTGACAAATTTTAAATAATATTGGTTGCTTCTTACTTTGACTTGACACCCGGAACCTTTGGAATGGCAGCTTCACGTTTTATCACTGAACTAATCGGTCTTCTGAAATGTACTATCTTAACATTATTTATAAATAAGGTAAAAGAGAGGTTGGATATTTAAATACTACTTAACGATTCACTAAACTTATTTTAGCCTTTAAAACATTCGGTACGTATAAGTAGCAAATCATAAACTACTTGACAATTTAGTAGAAACTTAGCAACTTTAACTTTAGTAACTTTACTTACAATAAAATATGATGTTGCGAAAATAACCGCAAGAAGCTTGTCTACTTGGAACACCATTTTGTATTCGCTTCAGAAGTCAACTGGCAAGTATTATTACCGAGAGGTACCTATCAAGCACCGATATACTCTGCGTAAGAAAAGTCACAAGCAGCACAAATTAATCAGTGTGCGATAACAATGAACTTGACTTTATCGGTACGGAACGTATGTATATTACTGTGCCATCTGGCTGTACACAATCGACCACATCAAGTCACGACTTTATTAAGGCCACAAAACCGGATGTATCTTAGAAAACCGATTTTGTTGTTTTCATTCTATGGAAAACGTGATTCGTGATTTTTCGTGATTTCAATTATATTTATAGTTTGTAAATTAAAATGCAATTTTCCAAAATTTGAACATGACTTTTTAATAATGTTCTCATGAATAAGTAAAACTACTTAATGTTTTCACGCTTTACATTCTGCATGTTAATATTATACTTACGTATCGTTGACGTTTAATTTGTCTCTACCACGAGGTATTTGCGGCGCCTCACAGCGTGTTTCATACAAACGAATTTCCTACTTGTTTTGGACATTTACTGAACAAATACTGTGAAATTTTGTAGGCATGATCTTAAGCCGAATACCAAATAGTCTGTGGTTTTCCAAAATCCTAAAAAAAGTTTTGATTAACTTTTAATCTTATTTGAGATCACGCTATTTCTAAGACTCCGCTGTCCGTCTGACTGTCACCAGGCTGTATCTCATGAGCCGTGATAGTTAGACAGTTGAAAATTTCACAGATGATGTATTTCTGTTGCTGCTTTGTCAACAAATACTAAAAAACTAAAAAAAAAATATTTAAGGAGGCTCCCATACAACAAACGTTAATTATTTTTGCTTATTGTTGATATCGATAACGGCAACAGGTAGACGCTTGAAATATTCACAGAATTAATATATTCAATTTAAAAATAAATAATTAACTTAAAATAAAACAAAAGGGCTCCCGTACAAAAAACTTGATTTTTATGCCGTTTTTATAGATAATGGTACGGAACACGTCGTGCGCGCGTCCGTCTCGCACTTGGCCGATTACTTACTAACATCCCGTTATGTGTTACTAAGAATCTAAAAAACTTTACCTATTTATTATATAAGTGTAGATGTAAATACAAAATAAAATAAGAATTTCAAATATTGTGTACATAAAATATTTTCTTAGGCAAGTTTTAAAATAATCTAGAAAATAACTAGGTAAGTAAATAAGGTAAATATTTACTTCTCGGTAATCTGTCAATTTGGCATGAAAAAATTACAATCGATAGAGAAGCATAACACAGATGAGAAAAAAAAGTCGGTGTGAGGAATAGTTTTTGATAAAATTTCTTTCCACAAAATGGCCGATATGTTATTAATGTAATTTATATACAATTTACGTGTTATTTTAAGGAATCTTGGCTATATTCACAATCCTTGCAGCTGTCTAAACATACACATAAAGATGAAATTCAGCCTAAAAATGGCGTAAAATGCAAGTTTTACTAAATAAAACATTTACATAAGTAGGTTGGGTACATAATTTACAAATAAAAAAACAATAGATTAACAGGAAACCACAGTTTTTATTTCAAACGATGTTGCCAGTATTAAAAAAAAATGTTACCCTAAAAAACTGTAAAAATCTTATAGTGTAGTGTAGTGAATGAAGCCGCAGGCGGAAGACGATATCTCACTTCACATAGGTAGCAAGCTGCGTAGCATTTTGTAATGCTATTTCTGAAAATATAATATTAAATATAAAATATTACTATACAAATCATAAAATTAGGATATAATTTATATCTTAAAAACGATATACTCATTAACTTTATTGAGGTGACTAAAGGCTACAAATTAGTAAAAAACTCCTGTATCTCCCGCACAATGGCATGAGAAATTGAGTACAACATAGGTTGTACTGCAGCGGGCAGGGGCGAATAGTTGCTTTCTATCTTTTTTATATTTAATGCTAATGAAACTAGGTCACTTAGGGAGATCTTTTGTACTTTAATGTTTTTTTTGACTACGAAACGATTAGCATCATTTAGAGTACCTATCTTATTCTATGCGAAAGTTATTATACAAATACAACTCATCTCTTAATTTCTCACCCCGAGAGCGACAGCCTAAGCCGAGGCTTTAGAGTCTCGCCCCAAAAGTCCGGTGAAGCCGTAATGGCTGCAACAGCCAATTTATTCGGTTTCCATTGGCATCCTTCTTTAGATCTCCATCGGGCCTTCGTGTATTACAATTGGTTTATAATATCAAGCTAGTACAAAGTATCAGTGCTGATTAGCTTTTTGACACGGGAGTGTCTGACGATGATTCCACTGGCTATACAGAGTCATTCTATTATACTAAGGGCTCCCTGGTAAAAGACAGGAATCGGCCCTACCAATGTATTTAGACTTTCCGGGATTTTTACACTTGAATGTCATTTTATGAAAATAACCAACAACCCCGGTGTTCCGATTGTTGATTCAAAAACACACTGACACCATCTATTATAGCTCATGAATAATGAAGTATTTTCTGCGATAAGACGTTCGCTAGCATTTCTACTTCTTTTATACCTAACGAGAGTTCGTAACCTCTACAGCAACTCAAATATTGTGCAATTCCAACAATAGTAATAACCTACATACATATGTATGGATCGAATTATAACCTCCATTTTGTGAAAATGGTTAAAAAAGCTCTTTTGCAATCATTCTGTCTTTATTTAATTTCTTTATGTCCACTTATCTACTTATGCTTAAGGATATTGTGTTATTTAACACTCTTTGATTATCTGTCCTATCTATACCTACCTATACGTATATCTAGTATCTACCCTCTACCTAAATTTTTTAAATCTTGCGGTGCGATATCGAATAATTTATTTAAATAGCGGATCAGGACTATGCCAGCCTCTATGTAAGTACACTTTTAATAAAAAAAGAATCATCAACATCGGACCCTGCGCATAGTTATACGTGGCCGTCATGTGGTCGTACATCAAAAAAACCATTGAACATACGCTTCGAATTGAGAACCTTATTTCGTTTTGCGTCCACTGAAAAAGGTCAGGCACCTCTAAAGTAGCAAACAAGCTTACGGCCCACCCGATGGTAACCTTTCACCGCAGCCTATGGACGCTTGCAACACCTGAGGCATCACTCGCGCGTTGCCGAACCTTCAAAAATCCAATCACTTTTTTCTTGACCTAACAATAGTCCTTGGCAGGGAGCTCATTCCACAACCCAAGCGTTTGCGGGAGAGAGTTTTTCTGAAACTGAAGATGTAAATGCAGGTTCTTAGATGTAAAGCTGAATTTCCTGCCGATGGCGAGCGGTGCCATAGTAGAAAGTAGCCCTGGATATCAATTTAGAACAAATCCTCAAACACATCCCATCATACTAGCGGTACAACACACACAGTGAGGCAAAGTCTCTCGTCTTTGTGATAGTGCAAATACCCAGATCATTTCCATTTTTACGTAAACCAGTTACGACAATATGCTACATTACCACATAACCTGTCTAGGATAGGCAATATTATTTTTATTTTATTTTAGTATACAATTTTATAAATTTATTAATGTAGCCGGTTTCTAATTTCATTTCTTAGCCGGTGCTTTTTTTATCTTTTTTTTCAATGGCCTGTTGTTTTTTATTCTCATGTGTTTTATGACAACGGGTACAAAATACCTTCATTGTTGCTACGAACATACCAAGCTAGGCGTTTTAGGCTAATTTACTCATGAAAAGTAAGAAACGGTTTTGATTTTTTTATACAGATTTAAAAAGGGTTTTTTGTAGTTTGCACCAATTTACTGTTTGTGCAGTGTTTGTATATACAGGTTGTCTCAAAAACATAGAATTTTTCGGTACTTCATTAAAAAATCAGTTTTTCATTAAAAAGTCATTAACGATGCAATTAAGGTTAAGCAATTTTGGAAATAAATTAAAGTACATACAATCTTGCTTTTAAAAAAAACCTTAATTCTGTTTAGCCGTTAGGAAGATAACCGGATTCAAAGAACAACAATTTGTCAAAAAGAACTAAAATATCATTTTAGATTTTAAAACCTTTTTTCGCAATGACAATGTTTTATATTGCGATCAGATCTATCACTAGACGTATCCATCATACATTGTCAGTTTCGGAAAAAACTAGCAATAGAAAGTCTGGTTAAAAGGAGATCGCAAAAATTAAACATTTCTTAAGTTCTTACACGTGGTTCTTCTTTTGAACCTTTTTTCCGATTGCCACTTGAATAAGGGCATTTTATTCATCGATAACAGTGAATAAAACTCACATTTACTCACTGAATGAATAAAAACATAACAGTGAATAAAACTCACTTTTACTCTCTGAGTGAATAAAAAACATTTGAATTTGGAACAATTGTTAAATTGTTTTAATTGTGTAGAATGATGCCATTTTGATGGTAGTTTGTTTATCCCTTTAATGTAGAAGTCTACAAGACAAGAGGCGATGAAGTCAGCGAAAGCATTTGATACGGCCTTGAGGGTATTAAATTAGTTCCCACTTCAAAAATTTACTAAATTTTGAAAGAAGTGGAAATCTGTTGGGGCAAGGTTTGGTGAGTACTGACTGAGAGCTTCCACCTGTAACCCTTGTAGCTTTTCGATGGTCTGTTGTGAAGTGTGAGCTCATGCGTTGTCGTAGAGAAGCAAAGGGGAAGAGCGATTGACCAGTCTTGGTTGTTGAATTGCGAGCTTCTCCATAATTGTTTGCAATTCTTGGCAATAGACATCTGCCGTCACTGCAGAAGCGGCTCGTGACAATTTCTAATGGGTGTTCACTAAAAAAAAACAAAAGAGGAATTGCTTAAATGCTAACCTTTTATTATTCTAAAAAAAACAGCAGAATAATAAATTATTTAAAGTAAAATCAAAAACATATTGTTTCTTAGTAATATGTAAAAGTAGATAATTATTGATGGAAGTGCGCTGCACCAGCGCTCCTTAGGACGACCCGGCACTGCGTCACTGTTGTGCCATTCGGTAAGAAGCTGTGATGTACAGGTCCAGCATTGGTCCACCAGACTTGTACATAATACTTTATAATTTGTGCACCAGACAGTCACTATCATCTTCCTATGTACTTTTTTTAGCGCACTTATAAGGTGCTGTACCCAGGTCCACCCACTACGACAAACGCTTACGGTTGTAGTACAGGATCAACTTTACATCGCAGGTAACAATTCGATTTAGAATCCCCTCGTTTCTAAGCCGACTCATTAGTGCTATGCAGGCTTCGACGCGTAAGTCTCACTTATGGTCGCTTAACCAAGTAATAAATTACCTATCAATTATAATCTATAAATATGTTGTTCGGTATGTACCCGGTTCAAACGTTCCAATAATGCTTACGGCGTCTACCTAGAACAAGCGAACCGCCAAATATTATTAATAATGTATTGTATACCATGTATAAATTAATAGGTAGATAAGGTATACTATACCTTTATTAATTGAAATAATATTTTTAAGCTACATAGAATCTAACTTAGTACTTATTCTATTTCAAGTTGCCTATTTAACCTGTTTTACAAGTACCTACAACTGATATGGTTTGATTAGTTTCCTATCTAGCCTGTGTGTGTGTTTGTGCGAATTAGTTATAAGGTTATAACTGATGTGATTTAAATATTTTTAAATCTTTGTTATGCCTACGAACAGACCTTAATAACGTTTTAAAATATAGCGCTATATTGTGTTGTGTATCGTTATAATAACAAAACTGTTATAGAAACATAACGAAATAAAAACGAAATAATTCACCGGTAGATAACGTTATGAATAAAGTTATTGTGCTGTTGCCATTTTCTGGTCACTATACTGCACTAAATGTCTGCTGTGTACACTACTCACGCGCGAGATGCGTGAAAGCAACACAAGCAAAGCGATGGATGACTTTAGCGACGAGAAATTTGAGTGCAAAAGAGATGCCACATAACGTTATGATAGCGGTATTCGTAAAGTTACGCTGTGCATAGCGCTATGGAGCCAAGATAATAACGTTATAGCCATTTAACGTTTAGAAATTATAACGTTATAAGGCGTCTTTCACAACTTTATGACGAATAACGATAATTACGTCTTTTGTACCTATGTTAATATGGATCCGAAAAAGCGAAAAGTGGATAGTGGAAATAGGAGATTTCTAGCAGAATGGACTGAACAATATTGTTTTACGCTGCCTAATAGGCCTTGAGCGGTTCCAGTGTGCCTTATATGCAATAAAACTGTCGCTATTGTTAAAAGTGGAAATTTGAAGCGACACTATGAAACAACTCACCAGCAATTCCACAAAAACTTTCCTCTTGGCAGTGAGGCTCGTAAAGAAAAACTTCAGGCATGTCTCAGTTCTTACAATAAATGCACAAAATTACTAGTTCGTTGCATGAGGGAGCACGAAAAATCCACAGAAGCAGCGTTACGTGTGAGCTGGATGCTTAATAAACACCAGAAACCATTTTCTGATTCTGAATTAGTGAAGGAATGTATGTTGGCAGTAGTCACGGCACTTTTTGAAGAAAAAAAGATGTTGTCGCTGCAATTCAAAGTATTCCATTGTCAGCGAGAAGTAATACACGAAGAACTGAAATTTTAGCTACTGATATTAAAAACACTCTTCTCAAACTTCTGCAAAAGGCAACTTGCTATGCCATAGCACTTGATGAATCATGTGACATTGTTCATGATGAACAAATGTCTATTTTCGTAAGATTTCTTGACATTTTTAGGGAAGAGTTGCTAGCAATATTACCGTTTAAAGATAACACTCGAGTAGAAGATTCATTCAAGGTCATTAATGAATTTATTACTAAATCTAACATCAGTTACGATAAAATGGTATCGTTTTCAACTGACGGGGCCCCAGCAATGATTAAAATGCAATGTTTGAAAAAGGTGTAGTAAAAAGAATCAGGGATAAAAATTCAGGTCCAATATCGTATCAGTGCATAATTCACCAGGCAGCCCTTTGTGGAAAATTTAGTGCTACACTGAAAGAAGTGATGGACAGCTTGGTCAAGTTAATTAATTTTATGGGATCTCATTCTGCTCTTCAGCACCGACATTTCAAGGAGTTTCTTTCTGAATGTGATTCAGCGTATTCTGACTCACTGCAACACAACAATGTTCGTTGGTTAAGTAAAGGTCAAGTTATTGAACGTTTCGGACTAATAAGTAATCTCCTTCTTGCAAAACTTAGATACGCAAGGAGCCAGGAAGCATTTTCAGTTTGTAACAAATAAACGCAATATGCTGGTTGTGGCTTTTCTAAAAGATATTTTGAAATATTTAAATGCGCTAAACACAGAGTTACAAGAAAATGGAAAATTAATATATGATCTGATACAAAGTGTGTCTGCTTTTCGTCGTTAGCTGGATATCTTTGAAAAAGATATTGCAAGACAAGAATTTATTCATTTTCCGACAATTCTTGAATATAAAATGGAAAACTCTGAAGAAGACATTGCAGTGTTAGTAAAATTTTTGACCGATCTTAGGAACGAATTCGCTACAAGATTCCAGGACTTTGCAGAGATGGGCAAGATATCTCCGTTTCTTAAATCGCCATTTGAAATTGATGTAGCGGCAGAATGGACAGATGTGGCTGCCAAGTTGTTTAATCTGTCAAAGCCATCATTTCAAATGGAAATAATTGATATGCAAGAAGATGTGTCTTCGCAAATATATAAATCTGTATCCACTGAATAATTTTGGGCCAAACATGTCCCAGAAAAATATGCAAATTGCAAAAGTTAATTATCTTTCTCAAAGATGAATTTTTTGAAAGACGCCCATCTCTAAGACACACTTCGAATTAGCTGTTCTTCTCGAGAACCAAACTATAAAAAACTGGCTGAAGACCGTCGGTGCAATTTCTCACATAAATATAGGTCTCGTGTTCAGAATTTTATTTAAAACTGTACAGTAAATTAATTATTATTAGTTTTTTTTTTCTGGACCTCGTTTAAATTTTTCCTCTGTATCCGGACCCCACCTAAAACTACTTGCCGACCCCTGACCTAAAGAGTCACCATGCTGAGCGCTGAATTGAAATGATATGGCATTAGATCCATAAAAAAAATACTCGGAGAGGAATGACACTGATGGAGAAACGGATATAATCTAGGGACTTTATCTTTAAGATCACTTTTCACACTATTAAAAGCTTTTATACTATCGAGCTTTAGATAACCTTGTCTGCATTACATGAAGATGTGGTTGGTATAAGCCCGTGACGCATAAATAGCTGCCGCACATCTCAAAGTTGAACCAAAACCAACTTGGCGTGGTAAGAGATGGTCAGCCATTATTTTTCTTACAAAATAACATGCAAGTTTTGAAACAAGACGTCGTAGTGTATTTTCTAAAGCAATAGGCCTCACCCCTCCATATTTATTAGATAATGCATGTAGTGATGCTCCATGCAGACATGAGCAGATTTTAGGGTTAACTATACCCCTTAACATGAAGTTGCATAACTTGGTAAGCAAGTCTAAAAGTCTAGGTCCATTGTAACCAGCTGACGTTGAAGTTAGTTCCTTTGAGTATTGCGGTCGTAAACCATTCAAGCTCGAAGTCGATCCATTATAAAAAGAACTTAAGGCGTTTGCAACCTCAGATACTGTGACTGTCAAAAATGGATCTCGAGGGTGAAGGTTGCTTTTCGTTTAATGCATTTATTGTCTCGTCATTAATGGGTGCAAATAAGGAATCGGAGAGAAGAAAAGGAACTGCTCCCCTAAGATCACCGTAATAGATTTTGGTTTCTATGTTGCGATACACTGAATATTTCGTAAACACATTTACTGTCGGAGCAATGTAAGTAAATGAAAATAAATTAAACCAATCCTGCAAGTCATTATTTTTTACAATGTTCTATTAGGTTACATAATTTACCAGCTGCTTGATTTCTTGCGCCTTTGGGTACATGTTTGTTAACTCTCCCTTTTTTCTTTAGTTCTGGCAGACTTGAAATTCCTACACAATCAGTATTTTGGCTGGACACAGAATCCGCCACAATATAGGGA
Organism: Apoda limacodes; assembly: GCA_946406115.1. NCBI lineage: Eukaryota > Metazoa > Arthropoda > Insecta > Lepidoptera > Limacodidae > Apoda > Apoda limacodes. Next base: position 51,500,104 of record OX291540.1, read on the forward strand.
GACAATACACTTATGGACTCAACTAATATGAATATTATACCCCTAGGCACAATATATAGTCTTGAAACGTCAGGGCAATATGGTCAAGGTACTTATTATTGCATATCATTTATGTCGTCGTTCCATCATATTGCAATCTGAAGTTGTGTTTGAAGTTCTTTCAATAGTAGGCTGTAGTTGGGTTTGTAGTTCGGCAATTGTTGTGCTCAATATGTAGGCGTCAGGCTCGGCGACTACAGGCTTTGTTCGGCGGGAGTTGACATTGTTTTAGTTAGCTACTCTAAATCAGCTCTTCTAACTATCAATGTTATCGGCAAAACTTCTGCGCGAAATACATGTCATAGCGCGTGATTGGTGAAATCTTGGTTTTTAAAGCAAACATTTTGGTTATTATTTGTAAAATATTATAAAAATAATATTGGCACAGTTCATTTATTAGTATACTGTATTTTTTTTGGCAATTTTAGTATATTTATCAAAGAGAACATAATCACTACGTTTCAGGTATTATATTATATGCCACATTTTGAATTGCTGTAGGGCTCAAGAAAAAAATACTTTTATCACGGTCAAGAGTTTTCAAAAGAATAAGTTTTTTCGCGGGTGAAACTAGTCTAGTCTAGTAGTAATAATAAACATAGAAACTTGGTCTAAGTACTAATAGTAACAAATACATTTTTAGGAAAGGAATAGAATAAGCATTCGAGATCCACAGTGAAACTGATGAATATATATATCGATTACCTAGAAAATGGCAGGAAGAGCAGGTGCAAAACTTTTGAATATGAATACCGATAACCAAGAATAAGGTAAGTAGAATCAGGTGCAAAACTACTGAATATGAATATCGTTTACCGAGGATACGCCAGAAAGAAACAGGTGCAAAACTAATGAATATGAATACCAATTACCAAAGGGCAGGAATAATACGGTACAAAACTAGTGAATATGAATATCTATAACCGTGAATAGGGCAGGCAGATGCAGTCATCTATTTGTTATAAATATAAATCACACAATAAATAATAATAATTATAAAAATGTTTAATTCAAATAAAAATGTGATTTAAATTAAATTATATATATATATAATTTTTTTTTATTTATTTAATATTAAAAATAACATGTCTAGAACCCATATGTACAGAGTTCACGTGACACACAAGTGGATTATCAATCAAGTGGAAAAGAGACCGTCAGGACTATCACGGACCCGGCGCATCAGGGAGGTCACTCTTTTGCGTAATATAGCATTAAAGATGTCCATCCGAGCTTCAGCAAACATACCACATGCGCTACAAAAACGTAGCAATACCATCAGCATCCTGAACCCATTGTTAATGTTGTTTAATCTTACAAAAGGGCACTACTAGTGGGTAAAGTAAATTAGAATGGAGGAAATAATGAAAGCATTACAAAATAAACTTGCGCAAAACAAAAAATGATATCGATTCAAGAAAATATTATGGAGATCATAAACAATAAGTTGGATGAGCCGCCGACTTCAAAAATATAAAAGATACCTTTCAGAATCACCAGAAGGAGCAGCGTGCACCTAGGTGAAGCCAAGGAAAACCCCAAACAATTAGTTGTTTTTAATTAAAAAGAGCAATCCCCAGAACATAACAACTTTTCATTCATCTCAACTAAAACCTTGAATGACAGAAAAAAACAAAAAACTAAGGGACGCTTCTCCACAGAAAGATAAAATAACAAAAACTAGAGCCATAGCAAGCTTAAATGTCACAACCTTAACTTCCGACTCTAAAATAATAATCGGATATAGTCGAGATACAACAATACGAAAGAAAATTAAGACGATTAACCTGAAGAAAAGAAAAAGACAGCTAAAATGGTGATGGGCAGGCCATGTATGCAGACTAGACAACACGAGATGGTCAAAAAGAGCTACAAAATGGATACCATTAGACAAGACACGACAAAAGGGGAGACCAAGGAGAAGATGGAAGGAAATCTTCACTGAATGATGCGGACCCACGTGGATGAGGAAGGCAAGGGAAAAGGAAGTATGAAGGGATTTAGGGGAGGCTAAGGCGACTACTGCGGAAGAGATACACAATCCATAATGTAGTAATAATTAGATAAGTATTAAGTGTATTTTCTGTTTTGTAAGCATTAAAGGAAAGAAAATAAAGGTTTTTTAATTTATTTATTTTATAAACTTATTATTCCACCTAGCGAAAACAAGACACAAGTTTTTCTTCGATGCATTTACATTGTACATAATTTATTATCACATTACTTAATAACACATCACACAGGTGGCGCTGATAGAACTGCGATTTTGTAACTAAATATCCATACAAGATGAAAAGTTTCAAAATGGCGGTAAATATTGATGTTATGCTTGCAATTGATTATTGTATTGCCACCGAATTCTGAGCTTCCCTGAACATTTGAGCGATTTAGCTGGTCGGAAAATTTCCAAATACGATATCAAGATACAAACATATGACCCAAAGAAGCCAATATAAGCGTGGTAAAAAATAAACACCAGAATATTAATATCATTATACTAATGTACATTATTATCTTAAATTAAATTAATACCATTATGTAGATACCTAGGTACTTTTACAAGTTTTTCTTATTAGCATTGAATAAAAGACTCTAATTATGATTTCTTTTACATATTATCTATGGAGATATAAGAGGTCCTCTACCAGGAATCACAGGTATTTCATACATTCCCAAAGCTAATTTTCTAGCGAGAGGACGGGGTACACCAGAGGACTCTAGTCTTGCTTCCGTGTTCTGTATGGCGGCAACAATTTGCCAAGCTCTGTCCACGGCTAGGTTATGTTCCCTACCTTTAATTTCCGAAGCATGATCATTTTTTAAACGGATAGCGTCGGCAACGTATCGGGCCTGATCGGATTCTACGACTTTGGACTCATAGCTTTGGGCTTTATACGCGGAACTCATCGTGGTATGTGGAATTTTGTTGGATGGATCAGTGGTTGTGATTGTACTAGAGTTTATTTCGCTCTCAGATTTTCTGTTTGATGTTTGATTAAGAAATGGAGCAGTCGTTTCTATCTTGAAGTTTGGTTTGAGAAGAACTTTGGATTTAAAATGAGTCGTATTGTTTAACCGTGAGGTTATTTTGTCTACAGAAGTGAGATTTATTAATTTAGAACTGTTTCGTCTTGCTGTTTGGTTATGAACTAGTAAAGGACTCTGTTGCGATTTGACTGGAGTATTAAAGCTAGTAGAGTTCATTGCAGTTTTAGGGGTAGTTATGCTAGCAAAGGTTGGGGCTACTAATTTAAAAGCGTATTTCATATCCTTTTCGGTAGTTGCTTCAGTGACGGTATTTGGTTTCTTTTGAGTGATGTTCGGTTTACTTGTAATTACACTAGCGTTTTGGTTTTTCGCTATAGAAATATGTTTCTCAGTCTGGTTATCTGAAGCAATGTCTGTTTGTATTACTGTACGTTTATCATCTTTAATTACAGAAACTGCATATATTTTATTTCCATTAGAAATTGGTTTCTTTATTTCTGAAACAGCTTCTGTTATTACCATCTTGGCAAAAGTAGGATCATGGTTAACCAACTTGCGATTAATTATTATAGTGATATTCGAATTCTTTTTATCTTTTTTTTCTTCAGTAAAGTGTAGAGTATTAATAAAAGTCACGGCGGTGCCATTTTTATGTGAATAGTGATGGGTTTGAGATGGTGCTATATTCCCGACTCCAGCTTTGACATCAAAGTTATTAGAGCTAGATGCTTTGAGTGCTGCTCTACATGAACCAAACGCCAAGCATGCTGTAACAGCTATAACTGCAGCTATCTGTAAATTGGATACGAAGTTATCTCAAGCAAAATTGAAAGAGGTTTTTTTGGAAATGGAACAAAGATTGTAGAAAATGTAAAACGGGCTTTTGGTTCACACTAACGCAACTTTGCATATTAATTGCATACATTGCGCGTGCTAATAATAATAATAATAATAATAATAATAATAATAACGTTTATTTCTCACCATAAGTGTTACATTACAAATCACAAATTTAATACAGTAGAATGTAATTCTAAAATTAAATCTAGGATCGATCAGAATTATGGCGGGTTGGTACCTGAACTAGGAGAATCCTGTGTCTCAGGTTACCAACCCTCCACCCCTGGCCAGTATCTAATATTATTAATCAAACGGGATGTGTGAAAATACGTGTGAGCATGTGTATGTGTGTGTGTGTGTGTGTGAGTGTGTGAGTGTGTGTGTGTGTGTGTGTGTGTGAGTGTGTGTGTGTGTTTGTGTATGTGTGTGTGGGTGTGTGAGAGAGAGTGTGTGTGAGCTATGAATATGTTCGTATGTGTCTTGTTTGTATATTGGTGTATGTTGTGTGCCTATGTGTTTGTGTGTGCTGCGTCTGAGTCATGAGTGAGTGTCAGGCGTTTATGACTACTTGAGAGTCGTGTGGGTGAGTGTATGCGGTGGTACATGTTGATATTGAAGGATACAAGTTCCTAGTGGTTTTTGCTTTATACTCGTAGAATTTTTTCTGTGCTAGGGTAATCAAGGGCCGTTAAGTATTTTTTAATAAAATGCTAAATGACTAATACACACAACTTATAAAATGCAATGGTCATTATTAACTACTGGGTAGATGGCAGCTGATTGCAAGTACAAGGTAGGGAGTTTTTAATGTGTGTGATGTTAGCACTACCACTTTTTTTTTTATTAAAAAAACTTCTCTTCTAAAGCAAAAAGTTAGAACTTAACTCAAATGGACTAGGAACAAATAATGATCAACTTAGAATTTTCCCAAGTCATTGATTCTTTCGTAACAATTTAAAAACTGACTCGAGATTCTCGAGGCAACTATCGCTGTTGGTTTAAATTGGCTAATTTTACTTAGTGAAATTATTTTTGATTCTACCTTTATCGTTCAAGCAATAGAAATAGCGCTGCCGTTTCTTCATCTATTTTTTTTTAATAAAAATTCTTTTTAAGGTACCTACTTACAGATGGGTGTCAATGAATTATTTTGCCTCAAAACAATTACTTACATTGGTTTTTACATTACAAATACTTGTAAATTTACAAGGACGGTCGAAACTTTATTGAACAAATAATAGGCAGTTTCATGTTGACAGCTTCAGCCAAACCCTTATAAAACCAAAAAAGACTAGAACAAATACTGGTTGTGATTGGTCGATTTATGGTCGGTCGGTTTATTTTCTTTTATGTATGTCCACCGATTTCTCCGTCAATTGTGAACCGATTTCAAAAAATCATTTTTTGTTCGAAATAGTACGTTCCTGAGGTCCCATATTAATGAAGTGGATTTATGACTTAAACTTATGGAGAAAAAAAAATATTGATGTTATTTTGAACTGGTGAAACGCGCCCTTTATGTTGATGATTCTATAAAAATTTGTTACAAGTATGGATGTTTTTATTGTTTTTATTTTTTAACAAAAAAAAACAACTGGCTTCAAAAAGATGCATTCTTCAAACTGAGATTCAGATCAGATTTTTGGCATAAAGTAATTATTTTTACCTTTTTAGTGCATCTTTTTGAAGCCGATTGTTATTTTTTGGTTAAATTTTTTTTTTTACTTACAAGTAGGTATATCTACATATATATTTTTGCGGGCAGACTCCCGTTCCTACTTACAACAAGAACGTCAGTTTTGATGAGCAATGGCGTAAAAATAAATAATACTAACCCAATATCTCATTTTCTAATCCAACACACACTGTGCAGATTTGTAAAGCGATAAAATATAAGATTACATTCACGTCGTAATCTTAGGATAAAATATGGATTCGCTTCAACTAAAGAAAATATTTCAACTACTTAGTAATTAAAAAATAAAAATGATAAAAAACATTACAACGCGTAGCCAACAAACAATGAAACACATGCGAATACAGCGTTCTAAGCAAATAATGAAAAAAAAATAAGACAAGTTCTGCTTTGCTAAAACATAATATGAATTACAAATTTAAATTAAGCTTATTTAAATAAAATGGTATGAAATTGAAGTTATCATTTAAGAAGTATATAATATATTAAGAATTGTTTACCATATAATTATCTGGTGATCCGGGATTTCTGTAAAACCATATTATTTTTTTTATTAACTATATTATACCTAACTAGGCAAAAGTAGTCAAATTGAGTAAATTATAAACCGAAATAAAAATATACTAACACAGATACTACATTACATTTCATTATAAGTGCGGGATTTCTGTTATTTATTATGCAAAGAGTCCAGAACGAGAACAGACAGAGCGAGTTAGAATACACTCGTATTGAACGACTTTTATCAAAACCTTTTATAGTTTATATATTTTACAATTGTATAATTTTAAGTTGCAATGGCCTAGTCTATTGATCGAATACTTACTTATTGAGGTTTTGAGTACGACGGAACGGTAATTGCGCGAACTTGACTCGCTCTTGACCGGTTTTAAATTATTTGCACAATGCAAAAGCAGTTTTATTTGCATCTATTCTTTATGACTGACTCCCAATTCTAAATTTAAACTTCCTGAATAATTTATAGTCCAACTTGTGTCTTTTAAGGTTTTTTTTTTTCTTTTATTTTTAAGATTGCTGGCAAACGATCGACAAAGAGAACTTTAAATATAAATTATTTAGGAAGTTTAAATTTCCAACAGGACCAAATCCATCAAACCTGAGGGTTGACTATAGTCAAAGCCCAGTTCATACTTTTATCTTCTTACCAAAAATAGGTATTCTGAATATGATCAGGTATTTTTTTGCGTTGGAAATCCTCATACATACCTATGCGCTACGAGGATTCTCAGCGACTTAAACCAACCCGCAACCAATTCATGAATTCACCCGCGATCACAACACAACCTAACTTTACCAAAATCAAAGCACTTATATATCGATTTTAATTTTGTATGAACCGGGCTTTGACTATTCTATTCTCAGGTTCGAAGAGTTTCGGATTTGCACTAAGACATAGATAGGTATACACGGATCTCGACCACTATAGTAACCGTTTTTCAAATCGTCTCGTAGTTGTAGACTTGTGACTATAAAATTCTAAAGTATTTATTAAAAAACTATATACCAATGTCACTTTTAATATAAGTTTTTTTTAAATTACGGTTACTAATATTTATAGCATATGGGTTAGCCAGGTACGGGAAGGCAGCGCCCTATAACTTATATGCCGCCACTACACATTTTTCCAAAAGTCCAACTGTTCATCCAAACTTCCAAGTGTAGAGGGGCAGTTTGTGAGATTTGGAATGCTGGTACTGTTGACACGCCATAACTCTAGTAGCGTCATGTTCCAACAGTCCAACTTTTCACCAAACCTTCAAATGAAATACCTGCCTATTGCTTAATATATTCTGTATTTAACAGTGGTGTAAAATAAAATTTAATCACATTTCCAGCGACACCTTTCAGTTTCAAACTCATTTGAAACCTCAGGCCACTATAACTTCATGTGTTTGGAAGATGGACTGCGCAATAGCCTTACAAAATTGGCCACTCTTTTAGGAAGAGATAAAGTGAATCTGTGGTCTCTTTTCTTTTTCTATCTACGTCCGCCATTTTGTTCGTTGGTGCTTATTAAAACAAGTTAGAAAGAGACAAGAGACACAGTTTCGCTTTGTCTCTGTCACACCCTTGTGACCATTTTTTACATCTGTCTAGGATATGCCCAGATGAAGTTTTCTCTATGTTTATGACTATGATTTGGATGCCTATTAAATCTGCTATATTGCATTAAAAAACAAACAAATAAAAGATTTGAATTTACCACCCCTTGAATACCTAACAGAACTTGGTTTCATCAAAATCGAAATTTTTTGAAAATAAATTTATTAAATATTGAATTTGTATGAGAATTCCGACATTTTTTTGTGGAGACATGCAATTTTCCTATTATAACTTAAGCAAGCACCAAATTTTTTTTTGCAAATTTGGTCACTTAACTGTATGCATTAAATAGGTTAGAAGTTTATATGAGAAATGATGCTGAATTCAGAAAAATCAATATTTGGCCTTGAGGTTTAAAATTAAGATCTAAGGGTCAACTCAGACCGAGACGCGACGCGACGTGGCAATTTTGAGATAGCAACACATTATGGACTTGTTACTAGACAAAATGATTAAAATTATTGTGAGAGCACAAAAGTGAGAGGTTACATGTCGAAGTAAACCAAGATACGTCACGCGACGTTGGGATGTGTATCTTTTTCTCTATAATAAACAAGGACTATAATGTGTTGCTATCTCAAAAATGCCGAGTCACGTCGAGTCTCGATCTGAGCTGACCCTAAGTGTTTCACTAATTTTGGAAAATCATCCCTAGCTAGAGGACAAAATAGTGGATAAATATTTTTGTATGAGAATTCCGATATTTTTGTGTCTAGGGACTTGAAATTTATCAAAGAGGTTTCAGTTATAACGTAAGCGAGTACTAAAGAAGGATTTTGCAAAATTGATCCACAAATTGGGTTAAACGGGGGTTAGGAATTTATATGGCAAATTTTTTATTTCCTTACTTATATGCATAAAAAATGCTATTTGGCTTAAGGTTAACAATACCTACACCGCTTTTTGAAATTTCTTCCCCTAGAGGGCAAAATGTAGAATGAACATTTGTATGAGAATTCCGATAGTTTAGTGCCCTAAAAACTGAAAAAATGTTGTATAGACAGTTTAGTTGTAACATACGCAAGCATAAAGAAAGAATTTTGAAAAATTCATTTTCCTAGGGGGTAAAATGAGGGTTACGTCCATTGAAATCCGACGTTTTCTTTAGTATATAGTCTTTTTGGCCTTTAAGATAAAAAGTAATTAAAAATATTAAAAAACCGGCAGATTAAAAAAGTAAAAGGTGAATCTAGTAACTGAAAAGCACAAAAAGAAATCCGCCATTTTTGTTACCAATAATTTAAATATAGCATATGACTCTCTAGTGTTTAAGACGAATCTAACCACGTATTGTTATTGAAATGGGTTTAGCCGGTTAGTAGCGAAGGATCATAGAGTCCCACATACATACAGGTCAAAATTATCCTCCAGAAGCCAAAATATTTAAAATAATAAAATTCCGACATTTTTATAGGTAAAATCAAAAAAGTCAAAAGCTGTCCTTTTTAAAAGTCTACGAGGTCAAAGCCACGGGCAGAAGCTAGTAAATATATAAAAGATTAAACTGATTAACTGATATATAAACGAATAGCCCAAACTACTGGGTCTAGAGATTTGAAATTTTGCGTAGACACTAGCTGACCCGGCGAACGTTGTTTCTTTTGTTAAAACAACTGCCGCACCAACATTGTGAAAAGGTTGTACTAATTCAGAAACCTTCCCCGGCACACGGCACCTGGCATGACAACTTACCAAAGTTTCATTACAATAAGTTTGCCCTTATTTTTTTTTACACACACACACACACACACTCACACACACACACGACGCACACACACACACACACACACACACACACACACAGAAAACACAAATTCAGCAATTTCGATGCTTGAACCTAAACAACTTTAACCTATATATATTGTACATGAGTTTTAGGTTAAGATTTAGTAGTTGACTTAGGTACGTATACCACGTTAGACACCGTACTAACTAGGGATCAACCCGCAGTCAACTTGTGGTCCACGCGCTGTCAACTAGGCATAAGCTCGCGGTGTGCAAGGATGATCTGAATGTGTTGATCGCGGGTGAGGGGTTGGTGGACGACTGGGCGATGTCATGAAGCGGTCTTCATTGGATGCCGAATTTATAAGGTCTGCTTTGACCTTTAGAGTGAAGATGATTTCAAAAATGTAGCTTAAATTGGCTTAATGGTAAAGGCAGAGGGCTAAATATGGTAGCATTCATTGGAAAAGGCGTATGACCAACAATAAATTGATGTAGGCTGATTGCAAAAATGACTGATACGTCTAAGTCATCTTTGGCTGATTGGTTATTTGAGTGTGGGGAACTTCCTGCGGTGTAGTAGTGTAGTATTTAGTACAGGGTAGCTTCTGGCTGTACTAGATGGGAGGCGTCCAAATGTTAAAAAACCTTAAAAAATAAATCAACCAAGACATAGTTTTTTTTTTATTATTAATGGGTTATTATAAACACAAATTATTCAACTAATTTTAGTAATTATTTTAATCGGCAAGAATGATATCCATTTGCAAAAATACCCTTATTTTTATTATTTATTCATATACTTTATTATATATACTTTATTCATTCCTCTCAAAAGGGTAGTAAATGGAGTTAGACCACCATTTGACGTCAATAGTTCTGTAGTGCCTGTCGTAAGTCTTCAGCAGGTCTTTCTCCTCCTGAGTCAACTGGAAGTCGAAGATCTGGAAGTTCTCTTCCACGCGGGATTTAGTTACTGTCTTCGGAATCGGTATTACTCCAAGCTCCACCTGCACCAATAGACAGAAAAAGTGACCAAGCATATAAGTAATTTAGTGAAAACCAGTAAATGGATAACGTATCTATTTTTTTTTTTGGTGGTTAAAGTGAACTTATCAACTTGTCAACGTATCTTTAAAATATAAAAACATTTTAATAAAAAAAAAAAACCGGCTTCAAAAAGATGCACTAAAAAGGTAAAAATAATTACTTATTTCTAAAAAATTTGATCTGAATTACCTCCCGGCCCTGCCATCACTGCTCTCCTCCATTGAGGATACCCCGCCCCACCAAAGGCAAAAATCGCAGTCACCTGTCCAGGACTCCACCTTCTTCCTTAGCCCGGCTACAAACCCCTCCAAGCGTGCTCGTCAGGAGGCGAGGGACGCTATGGCCAATCGTCCTATAACGCCGGCTACAGTCGAGGTAGCCCAATTAAATCCGCCTCCAACAGAGATGGAAATTACTTCCCCATTACCGGCTGCGCCCACAACTTCGGCATTGTCATTCACAAGCCACTGAGCAGTCACTGAGCTGCTAAATATGCCAGGCATTACTATAGAAGCTTGGCGTACACGGCCTGGACCAGCTCAGTGCCATAGGTGTCAGGCTTTCGGACACGCGTCAGCTAACTGCCACCGGCCTATTAAATGTGTTCGCTGCGGCGGCGAACACCCTGCCTCCGAGTGCGACCGCAATACAGTCGCGCTCAAATGCGCCAACTAACCTAATCTAGCAACATTCATAGAACCCCCAAACGTCTCTGTAAATTCTAGAAATACACCAACGACCGAGCCAGCCTCAAATACGAGATGTTTAAATGAAAATAATTCGGAACTGCCTGAATCGGGTAAAAGACCGACACCAGTTCTAGGAGCGATTCCACTACGACGACGTAATCATAGCCAAATTAGACGTCCAACTCGTCTCATTGAACAATTGGACTAAATGGGGAGGAATGTCATAGAGTAGATACTACTTCCATACAATGTCATATTAAAAAACATTATGTACGTCTGTCATTATAGACATTACAAAATATAGACTATTTTTGTGTATAAAATGTTTTAATTCAAAGATATATTATTTACCATCACCGGTTTTCCGGAGAAGGAAAACATGTGAAGTCCACAATCCGCACTGGGCTTGGTGAGAGTAGGCTGTGCCCCAGCAGGAAGGGTAGTACCAACCAATGCTTGTATTATAGTCTGGTCAACATGTACCTTTTTGGGTGAAATTTTTGTATAGTCTCCGAAAATTACGATCAAGGTGTCATTCGATTCGGAATATTATGTAGAAAGTTTAAGAAAAAGTTCCAAACGGGGCCGATGAAAATTGCAAAAGTTATAAACAATTTAAAAAAAAAAAAAGTAGGGGTTTGGTTTTTTTTGAATATTTCGAAAACTATCAAAGATATTTGAAATTTGAAAAAAGATCTGAAAAGAAGAGGAAATTTCCTAAAAAAAGTCCTACCTCCAGGAACTGTATCTTTAATATTTATAATTATTACGGAGCCCTGAAAATAGCGCTAAAAGCGGGTAGTCTGGCTTCCGCTCGCGATTTGTCATTCGGACACGGTAACAATAAAAATCATTTTAACATATTAAATATGAATATTAAGGAATAAAAAAATTAAAGTACTATTGGGATATATAAATGAACAATAATCCGTAGGCGAAAAATTTTTATCCCCATTTTTCCATTAGTTATGCATTAGTTAATTAACTACTTTTTCTGAATAGAATGTTAACAGAAAAAACCTGATTATTATTAAACTACAACCCTAGGATTTTTTTCACTTCGTGGAGTTATTCTTAAAAGGCATTAAAATAGATCCCCGTTGGAAAAATTTAAAAATGTTAATTTTCCACTTTTTTATTAACAATCAAAAACATTAAAAAATTAAAAACTGCATAAAAGTTATTAAAAAAATTTTGTTTTTCAAATATTTCAAATTTTATGATTTCTAACGGTTAAAAGTTACATGAAAATATTTTTTTTTAATTTTTTACCGCGATTGTTTAAATAATTGTTATAAACAAATGCATTGTTTATAAGATAATCAACAAATTTTTTTTCCTAATCTACTTGTCGATATAAATTATGATTTTTAAGAAAAAAATTATTCCTTAAAAAAAATTATTTATTGCTATAAAATGCATTTCTTAATTAACAATCGTTTTTTACCACTAAATATAAATATTAAGGAACCATTTTTTCTCTAAAAATCATAAATTCTATTGTTCTTAAATATTCTGGAAAAAAATATATTTTTTTTTCATTTTTTATTTGTTTATTTAATAAACAATTTGTTATAAACAAATGGATTTTCTTACTTTATTTTTTTTTTAATTCGTAATTTAATTATAAAAACAGCTATGTATTATTTTTATGAAAAAAAATTTTTATCTATTTTTTATATAACTTTTAATATTTTTATGTCCTAAAATTTGCATAGCTGTTTTTATACTTAAATTACGAATTTAAAAAAAAATAAAGTAAGAAAATCCATTTGTTTATAACAAATTGTTTATTAAATAAACAAATAAAAAATGAAAAAAAAAAATATTTTGTTCCAGAATATTTAAGAACAATAGAATTCATGATTTTTAGAGAAAAAATGGTTCCTTAATATTTATATTTAGTGGTAAAAAACGATTGTTAATTAAGAAATGCATTTTATAGCAATAAATAATTTTTTTTAAGGAATAATTTTTTTCTTAAAAATCATAATTTATATCGACAAGTAGATTAGGAAAAAAAATTTGTTGATTATCTTATAAACAATGCATTTGTTTATAACAATTATTTAAACAATCGCGGTAAAAAATTAAAAAAAAAATTTTCATGTTACTTTTAACCGTTAGAAATCATAAAATTTGAAATATTTGAAAAACAAAATTTTTTTAATAACTTTTATGCAGTTTTTAATTTTTTAATGTTTTCGATTGTTAATAAAAAAGTGGAAAATTAACGTTTTTAAATTTTTCCAACGGGGATCTATTTTAATGCCTTTTAAGAATAACTCCACGAAGTGAAAAAAATCCTAGGGTTGTAGTTTAATAATAATCAGGTTTTTTCTGTTAACATTCTATTCAGAAAAAGTAGTTAATTAACTAATGCATAACTAATGGAAAAATGGGGATAAAAATTTTTCGCCTACGGATTATTGTTCATTTATATATCCCAATAGTACTTTAATTTTTTTATTCCTTAATATTCATATTCAATATGTTAAAATGATTTTTATTGTTACCGTGTCCGAATAACAAATCGCGAGCGGAAGCCAGACTACCCGCTTTTAGCGCTATTTTCAGGGCTCCGTAATAATTATAAATATTAAAGATACAGTTCCTGGAGGTAGGACTTTTTTTAGGAAATTTCCTCTTCTTTTCAGATCTTTTTTCAAATTTCAAATATCTTTGATAGTTTTCGAAATATTCAAAAAAAACCAAACCCCTACTTTTTTTTTTTTTAAATTGTTTATAACTTTTGCAATTTTCATCGGCCCCTTTTGGAACTTTTTCTTAAACTTTCTACATAATATTCCGAATCGAATGACACCTTGATCGTAATTTTCGGAGACTATACAAAAAATTTACCCAAAAAGGTACATGTTGACCAGACTATTAGGGCATATTATACTATTGTATATTCAAATGAAATATTTTTTGTGCTGTTTATTTTTGTTATAATATATAAATAAATAAAACAATGGGGTACTGTAGATATTTCGACGTTAATTGGTCGTTGTCAATTCTTATCTAATATATTATATTTTATTTACAATTACAGTACCAGTTGATGTGATGTGATGTGTGTGTGTTGACTATGAATGTCAATTGATTTGATAGGTATGTAAAGTTCGCGGCACGTAAGTTGAACCAAAATGGCGGTCGTCTGCGCAGGTACAGTACTGACAAATGTAATAAATAACGAACCGAAAATGTGTTACTGCGCAGCTTGAACTTACGTGCCGCGATTTATAAATGGGTGTAAGAAACTAGCGTAAGATTGCATTTGAAATTTATGGCACATTTTGTTGGTGGTTTGATTTTTTTTTTCATTTAATGTATTTTATTTAGCCCTGGATTGAAGTTGGTACCAAGGGCACAAATATAGGCATTTTACCAAGTTTTAGTTAAATAGTTGTGAATTGGGTAGTTTTGAGTAATTGGGTGGTTGAAAGATTTAATAACTCTTAGGCTGGATTGCACCCAAAAATTACTTTTACTTTAACCGATACAATTCACCAATTTGGGTTGTACCGTCCTACAAGTTGTAAATGCTATTGTAACATTGTATTATCCAAGCCTTAAAAAAAAATTGTGCGGAGCTGCCAAAGCATGGCCAGAACAAAACAGTCCTTAATTTGTGTATGAGCCAATGTAGCTTAACTAAAACCTTAAGTAAAAACAAGGATGACGCGTGCAGGAGTTGTGCAGCTAGATTGTAACTGCGTTAATGTTTTTAATGGAAAACAAGAAAGAAATATGGATCATTTCTGTTTTAGTGCTATCAAATTTTTTTTTGTGTGGGTTTAAATAACTATTACGTCTAGGCTTTACCGAACTTATAAGTAATAATAGCAAGTAGAACTTGCAGTAATGCTATAAGATATCTATAATTATATTTTACATCCATATTTTGTGAGATACGCAGGTACCTACATAGTTAAAAAATACTATGTAAATAAATTAATTGCATTAGCTATGCTACCTACATATATACAAAATACCAGTAATTAAAATTTGTTCTATTTTACATTTATAACCTCATTTTTTGATCATCTAGCGGCTTGTCAATTAAAACTCATTTTCGGCAGGTAATTGTTAACGTTAAAGTAATGACGTAATTTAGCAATTGTCGGATGGTGCTCTCCATTTTTTGCTTAATCGAGTATTTGACGAGCTGTCTGTCAGACTTTTGTTATAGTAAAAGTTGGTTGGTGCAACCCAGACTAATTGTGTAACACTCGTTAATTTTTTTGCCATGGGAGCGAGCATGAGCGGGAATAGATAAAGGTGAGTTTATAATGGAATCTGTGGTGTATCGGTGATGGTTGACTCGTAAATGTAATGGATTGTAAGTTTCTTCTATAGGTATAGTATGAATTACAGTCGTGACATTGGATGATGTATATGCAACAGAATGTGTTTCATTTAGCTTTAGACATTGTACGATACTTTTTTTGAGCGTTTGGTAATGTTATGATTGTATTGGAATTAACTATGGGGCATGTTTTGTAGCGAGGGCGGTAGCATGGGATTGTGTTGGTTGTCGTAGGAAATGTTTGATTTGTGGTGGGTGATTTAATTTCAGATAAAATTTTTTTGATGTTCTTGTTTTGTCAAAATGTGAATGTTGGTGGTGTGAATAAACCTTTTTACCTCTCCAGCACCAAAAGGGTGGTTTTGCAACGTTCGAATTACCTTTTGGAATTTTGATTGGATTGGGTTTTCATACACTATGATTGGTTTAGAAACAAATTTATTTTAATGAAGAGCATAACTACTTTTCATTGTTGACGTACTTAATATTTATGATTAATAATACTTACCTACTAATCTCATAAAAAATTATTAGCGTTTATTTAAGAAAAATTATGCTTTTTTTTAGATAAAAGTCTCATAGAGTAAATTTCTGAACGCACATCTTAAAACAAGAAGCGACATGGCGCGAAATCAATTAGTTATTTTAAACTCAGACATTTTATTTATTAACGTATATTTTGTTTTTTTTTTTTGAGAAAATGAGTGACTCAAAGATATTTCTTCAACACCAGAAGAGCTAAGACAACATGTGTCTAATGCTGAACTAAGCTTTTTACCAGAGAAGTCACGTGAAAAATATTTTAAAGAATACGAATGTTTCTTGACTTTCAAAAGGTCTTAAAAAACATAGTTAGAACCTAACTATTGTTTTTCTTTTTGATAGGAGAAGAGTATAGTAAGTAGTATTTGTAAATTACAATTAACTTATTGCTTAATATGGCTTTCAGTGTGTTCCTTGCCTAAGACCTATTTTTACGCACTGGTAGTAGTGAAAAGTTACATGTTTCACTACTACCTGTACCCCTTCTACTCGCTACGCTCGTGATTCAATTCTAGACTACTTCGTTAGCTCGGGATTAAAAGTTGACACACTGCACAAAAAACAAATTTGCCCACTATTCTGATATTTCATGTGCGAACTTGAGACTACTAAAGTTATTGAAGTAGTTTATAAATGACTATAAAGAAGAAAATGTGTTTGTCCATGCTAAAAAAATGTCATCAATAAATCTTTGCCACACTATGTTATGGTTTTTTTTGTCATTGTTCTAAAAGAAATATCTTAAGTTCACCCATGAAAAGGTTTATTTATTTATTTATTTATTATATGTGAATTACTATTGTTTTCCAAAACTATTGTTGCAAGTTCTATTAAAAATGATGTAGACAGAGAATGAGGTAGAGGACGTTCGTTTAAAAAGTAATACAAGGAGTTAAATCCAGCACTGTGTCAAATATAAGTGTATTAAGAGATAGCATCTATTGTAACTAAATTACCTTTTTTTGAAGTAGGTAAATTGTTTATATTTTTTATGAAGTAAGTTGTGTCTGATATGTTGTAAATGTATGACGTTACTATACGGTACGAGTTGCTCGACCAGTATTGCTTTTCTTGTGAATTTTGGGAAGTATATAAATGTGGAGATCTGACGTTTGGCGGGATTGATGATTTGCGATCGGATTCAGTGGTACTTACCAAATATCTTAGAGCAATCTGCGGAACTGTCTTGTTATACTTGTTGGCAATTTGTACCAATTTCGGATCATCGACCCTCGGGGGCGGAGCGTCAGGAGTAGCTTTGTTGTAGAACAAAGAGCCGAAGGGAGTGTATGCCATCACTCTTATATTCTGCCCTCGGCAGTAGGAGAGAAGAGATGGCTGTTGGAGATTTAGGTTCAGCTGAAATGAAAGATTTCAAGTTTTAAAGAAGTGTAAAGTGGACCCTTCATCTCCATGTTCAATTTTGGACCAAACAGTTTTGTGTAAGGTCTTGTTGGAAAAGCCAGTGGTCGATAAAAATAAATAAATTTGGTAAATCCTAAAAAGTATGCAAGCAAGAGACTTTCGTCTTCTACTTTCTACTAGTAGGTGTTATAATAATCCCCATCTACCGGCATAATTGCCCATGTAGGCTAAGCCTCCTAGTGCTTAGAAGTTGCCTCTGCCCTTACAGTAGCAACGTACACATAACTGAGGCATCAGCTCCTCCACTAATTTGGGACTTACCTCAACTTGTAAGACGGCAGGCTTTACCCCAGTTTCGGTGATGAGCCTCTCTAACAACCGCTGGTTAAAGTTGGAGACGCCGATGGACTTGGCAAGCCCCAGTTTCTGGACCTCTATCATCCCGCGCCAGGTTTCTACGTAGTCTATAGCATTGTTCGCACTATTGTTTGGCTGAAAGAAGAATTCATATTTAGTCAAGCTGAGATGTTCTCTTCATTCGTGTGTTAAAGTTGCACGGGATTTATTTAGGAGTATGTAGGTCGCGCCATTATGCAATAATTTTAAAATTGTGTGATTATGCAACTGTTGCAAAATCGATGACGAGTACACTATTGGTCTGCCCCGTTCGATTTTTAGTCGTTTTATGGTCGATTTGATATTTTTATTACCTTTGTGAAGTAGGTCAAAACTCTAGTAAAAAATTAACTACTAGGGACTTAAGCGGGCGTAGAGTGTAAGTAAACGAATTTTGATGTAAAAGATAAGGTAGGTACTACTAGGACCGTATAAGTCCATAGTGTTTGTATTTGTGATGTTTCGAGCGTCTTCCTTTAGTAAAGATGTAGTCGGGATTTTCACTAGCCAGACTTGTACCTTGATAACTAAATTGGTAGAACACTTACACGGGCTGTAAGGTTTGTTACAGGTTCGAGTCCTGACTATACTATAAGTGGGCGCAAGATGCCGATTTCCGCGTGTGTTGCTTGGCTGAACGCCTCGACACTTTGTTTTTTTTAAAGGATTATGTACCTATAATTTTATTGTAATATTCAATAAGATTTTATTTCGAAACGTCGGAAGTGATTAGTATCTTGTAGCTTGTTGACTTTAAAAAAGGGATATGATAAAGGTACATTATTCCTTACGGATATAGAATGTATATTATGTACACATGTACTTATATATATAAAGTTATGATGATATTCGACAAAAAGTGGTGCCTCCTGAGAGTTTCCATAGTGTGCGCTGGGTCAATAATTAAAGTTGCATTAAAATAATGTAGGTATGTCTAAATTGTGACTCTTAAAAGTTCTGTTAAAAATCCGCGGCAGCAAATATCTATCTTCTAAGGACAAATCACATTATCGGTTTTTGTCTTCAAATATGATTAAAAATATTGAATAATTTGCGTAGCTGTTTTAATCGATGTGGTATAAAAGTACCTTTATCTAAATAAATATATGTAGTATCTACATTATTTACTGTACAATATATTTGCCCTTACAGTACATAATTTTAATTTTGTAATTTCTCAGGGTTTCGCGCGACAAAATAAATTATGGTAGCTGGCGCAACCCAAACGTGAGAGCTGTCGGCGTAGACAACCACCCTGCCCTTTATCTGTAAATTGACACAATTTTATATTTGTAGCTACTCAATAGCCAGCTTTAGTTGACAGTGAGCAGTAGCCAGTAGGCCAGCCAAGACAGAACCCATTATTATAAATACTAACGAAAATAGCTACGGGCCAGTGTATAAGGTACAAGTCGACATAGTCAAGACCGAGTTTGGTCAGCGACTCCCTCAGTGCTGGCTCCACTGCTTCCTTTGTGTGACGATCGTTCCATAACTAAAAAAAAATACGAATGTATTAGCACATAGTTAGTATGAATAAAACATCACACTCTTTTTCTTCGAGCAGTCGTGTTATAACAAAATTAAATACAAAATTTGTTTACTCAAAGCAAATATTTTTATTTTCATAGCAAAGAGAGCCAAATTATATGGAGTAATAAATAAAAATCTAATATTTTGTTAAATTAAATATCCGAATTTTAATTGTTAGGTTTTAATACAACAAAAAAATAAACTTAAATATAAAAATTTAAACTAATCTGAATCATACAAATAACCAACCCCTGACCATTCCCGGTGCAAAGGTGCCCATAATGCTTGCAGCATTACCTCGCTGTATAGCGATGGCAATCCTTTGCACCAAGAACGACCCAGAGCAGGAGTCTCCTGTTACTTCATTTAGTTTGCGGCCTATTTCTCCCATTAAACACTTCGCATCCACACTCTAACTGCCCAAGGTTTCCACTGCTACAGGTACAAAATGATAAAGCGGCTCCAAGCAAGGGTATTTAAGCCTTTTTTATGAGCAGGCGTCTTCGGCAGCGGCAGATGCAAAGAGCATGGTACGATTTAGGTGACTAGCGGCGACAGTGCTGACGCAAGTTGCGTCTCAGATCAGGCACTTCCCATTTTTCCCTGGCACCAGAGACCTGCTGAGACCTGGAGGCTCAAGTAGGCAGGGGAAATTAGCTAATATAACAGCTCTACAAACTATGTCGTTCAGGGCATGTTGACGCGGGAATCTCCCAGTGCACCACCGACAACTCAGAGCGTGATAACCATCGGCATCCACCATGGAACCGCAGGTGCATATATGAGTTTCACACACCTAACAGCCCAGACAGAGAGCCACCGCAATATGCAAAGAGTCATCGTCGAGAAGAGTGCTCAGGTGAGGCGAAGAAACCGCTTGTAAGCATGCACCGGACTGAGGTTGCGACACAGCTCTTAGTCTGGCCTTATCGGCACCCTCTAACAATTGCTCTTGAAGCCTCTTAACCCCTAAATCATCCCACGCACGCTGAACATGCGACAATTCTGGGACTGTGGCACCCGAGTTAAGGGCCGACCAAGCTGACACAGCATCAGACTTAAAAGGAATATTTCCCCCGTCACCATTAGAAGGAAGTAAAACAGTGACTAGGCTGGCAACCCCGTGCGCAGACGCCACGAAAGCCGGCAGACCCAACTCCCTAGCGCACCGTATCCCGAGACCACCACAACGGACAGGCAGAGTTGCCTGAATCACCTGGGGACTATCTAAGGAATAGAAATTACTCCACCACCAATTTTAATTATAATATAGTATAAACTATTTTAAAACAAAAGAATAAAAATACTTGATGAAATCATAAGCGTTCAAATAACTTTTTACTGTTTAGTTATGTACTGAATGCCAAACGGACAAATATGAAGAAACTTATAAGGTTACGTTACGTTACGTTAATGACATAACCCCATTGAGTTTGGACTTGTTTGATTCGTCTTGACGAGTACTTTGTCTTTAGATGGTATCCAGAGTCTGATGATGGAGCTGGAATGTGGCCATTGGAACTCCGTTATAAAACGACATAACCCCGTCGAATTTGGGCTCGTATGATTTGTCTTGACGAGTACTTTGGTCCTTAATGGTAACCAGTGTTTGATTATGAAGCTGGAAGGCTGGAAGACGTAACCGCATCGAGTTTGGGCTTGTTTGAATCGTCTTGATTCTAGTAAGTACTTTGGTCCTAACATAATATCAATATGCAATCCCATCAGATTTGGGAAAATCCCTATGTGTAATGAATGTGAATTCTATTTGATTAGATGGCTGACCCAATGCCAAGATGAGCACGGACCGAGGGCTGAATGGTATGAGGGTGAATTCTATTTGATTAGATGGCTGACCCAATGCTAGATGAGCACGGACCGAGGGCTGAATGGTATGAGGGTGTATAAACGTATCATATCGCTAACGCTGCACCTCAGGGTACCAAAGCGAAACCGAGCGAAATTGTACTGAAGCCCTTATCCCCCTACAATGGACCTCGGGGGATTGGACTGTTTATGACCTATATACAAGTGGGAACAAAATGTCGAAAAATCCCGTATCATAAATACTGAAACATTAAAACAAAGATTGTTTTTTAAACAAGCGAAATTTAAAAATAATTTAATTTTGATAAGAAATATACTATTTTAAAGGTACACGCTTTTTATAAAAATTTAAGCGTTAACATTTTGACGGCAAGAGAAAATAAAGAAGGAGTAACGTGCTTTTATTTAAAAAAAAATGGGCTATAATGTTCCTTTAAAATGATCTCCGACTCACCTGCCATGCGAATTCTCCTCCCAAGGCCTAAGAACCTATTTGCAGATTTAATTTTCGACATCGTGAGCTGTCAACCTATCCTACAAATCCTTTCTTTTATTGACTCATGGCTTCCGCTCATTCATAATTCCCTCCCACCTTGACGGTTTGGTTGCCTACTAGACAGGTTTACGTATGTTCACCACAGGGTGGTAGGAAACCACGCATGCTATTTTGGATTTAGGCTCACAGGGGTGTATTGTGTCGGAGTTAGTGGGTGGACTTTGTGCGAGGAATTAGAGAAATTTCAGTTTCGGGTTGGTTGGGATAGATATTGGTTACTGTCTCCCAGTTGAATACCTCACCCCTTGCCTGCACATATTCATATTAGCCATTATGCTATAGAACATTTTAGAAAATCATCCTCATGTCAGCATATCCTTAGGTATTCTGTAACGGACTACAGGATTGCCCTTGGCTAATCCCAGCTTTCATGACCCAGAACCAATTGATTTGCTGTTGAGTCAGATATCCTGGGCAAGTTGACTTTAGAAGCCGGGAAGCAGTTTCGCGTTTTTCGGAAGTGGAAGAGCCCCCAAGTGGATCTCGTCAAACCCCTGAATACCGGAATCGTGATACATTCTTTGTGAACAACACAGCTAGACTTCTGTTTCGTCATAAATCAGTGTTTGTATATAGTTCCCAACTGTATCATGCCATTGCCCCCTGTCTCATCTAAGTGGGATGGTCTCTATGAGGCAGTAATAAAGGTTGTCAAACTGCACTTGTGTCGGGTCTTTAGGTGATACGATATTTTTTTTATTTATTTCTTTCTTTAAACTCACTGCACAAACTAGTGTACAATGGCGGACTTAATGCCACACGCCATTCTCTACCAGTCAACCATAGAGCCAAGAAGATAAATTATTAGCTGTAAGTAGAATTTTAATATTGACCTTTGAGAAGTTGGCTAACGTGTTTTATAAAATCTCTTTGTAAAAACTTTGTAAAATCAAATGCGGCTGTCGAAGTTGTATTGCTGGAGGTATAATTTTAATCTTGATGCGCCGCTAAGTTATCAAGGAGTTGCCGTAGGAATTCCACGCCGACAACCGAATCTATAGCGGGTGGAGCGACAGCCAAAAGAAATTTATACTATAAAACACTTTTTTATATTTTTTACTGTAGGTACCTTTGTGGTGATGAACAGATCTTCTCGTTTTACTTTACCTTCAGCTATTTTATTCTTTAAACCTTGGCCAACCTGAAAAAAAAAAGTTGCTACATATGTATTTATTACATACATCAAGACAACGTTTCACATACGAGTATTAAATCTCTCAAATAACCGAGACAAAGTGGAAACATTTTTTTATCCAAACAGGCTCTTAAAAGCTCATTCAAATTATCATACGTTATGGGGTATCAAGTGGACAAGGTGAAGGTATAGTCGGATTTTAATAAACTAATTATTTATTAATATTTGTTCATATGGAATACAGGACAATAAAAATAAATAGTGTGTTACTTCTTGTTGTCGATATTTTATTATTTTTTAATATTATTATTAGTTTATTATTTATTTAAAACTAGCTCACCGCCGGGCGAACGTTGTTTCTTTTTTTAAATCAACTGCCGCAACAACCTATTGTGAAAGGATTGTACTTAATCAGAAATCTTTCCCGGCGTGTGTATAACAACTTACCAAAATTTCATTACAATCGGTTTACCCTTATTGCGCGAGTCCGACTTGGAGCGCGTTCGTTCTGTGATGCAGAATCATTATTTTCATTACTTCACCTGTCATCCGTTCGTTTAGCATTGGTATCAAAAGTACCAAAATTTTAGTATCATCTGTGACAAACTGTCATGCGTTCGTTTACGATATTTTTGTTATTTTTGTCACTTTTGCCACCGAACAATGAAACTTTAGACCCATGTCTGGAGGTGGGGTTTTTGTGTTAATCTGTCAAACTGCCTATACATATTCATTGTTTATGGTAGTGTGTGTGTGTTTTATCGTGTGTGTGTACGTCAAGCGTTCGTTTTGCAGGTTTTGTAACCAAAAATTTTGTTAGTAACGTTTCAAAGCTAATCGAACGGTAGGTGTCGGTGGCAAAACTGTCGTTATCAAAAGTGTGAAAAGTATCATTCGTGGGAACTCTTAATCCCAGAACGAGCGCGCCCATGCACTTCACCCTTTCGGAAAATCCTTTCTTTGCGGATGCCTACGTCACACAAATAACAGACCCTACAAGTTTCAGGTCTCTACGATAAGCGGTTTACTGCGGCTGTGCGTTCATCCATCAGTCATTCAGGACAAAGCATTTTATATGTATATAGGTAGAAAAAGAAAACTTTAGGTGTTTTATACACAAAACAAAAAATCAAAAAATGTTTTAAGTGAGTTCAGCCTTTTTTTAAATAAAATCGGATTGAGTTTTCAAACATGTGTCAAAATAGAATGTAATTTAAATCAAAACTAGAGTAGTAACTCTACACTAATGCTCCTTAGTATTGATATCAACTTCGAAGCAAATCACCGCCAAAATAATTTAACACTTTTAACACTAAGGACATTACTAGGTATATATGTGGAATGACGATTACAAATACAACGGCTGAAGTCTTTTTGTAAGGAACTCAAAGTAGGTACATCGATATAAATAAATAATGTTTATTTGTATCCACAGTTTTTACATAATTGTTGCTGAGATTGCCGAGTCAGTTTAATAATACCTGTATCAGACAATCCCGCACAAGCATAACAACGTCATCATTTAACAGAATAAACATTTATAAAGTTTTAAATTTTTTGTTTCAAAATTAAGTTGGTTTGTGTGTGTGTGTGAGTGTGTGTGTGTGTAAGAAAGAGAGTGTGTGAGGTTGTGTTATTTAACTATTTGACATGTTGATGGGAAAAGTATAGTCAAATACTATTACCTGTGTCTCCGTATCATAGATGTGAGCTGTGTCTATTTGTCGGTAGCCAGCGTCTATGGCCCACTCCACTGCGTGCTGCACCTCTGTCCCCATCGGCTTAACGCGACCCTGCATTAACTTAACATTAAAAGAGCGATAAAGGTAAATGCCCTATAACATATTTACTAAATATAGTTGTACCCTCTAAACTAAACTTTTACACAAAACTCACTCACTTTTGCAAGAATGAAGCTCCATACTTATCAGTGAGTCAGTTCGTACTTTGATTTAACTTATTATTTAGAACATCTTAG
The DNA here is from genome assembly GCA_946406115.1 of Apoda limacodes. Taxonomy (NCBI): domain Eukaryota; kingdom Metazoa; phylum Arthropoda; class Insecta; order Lepidoptera; family Limacodidae; genus Apoda; species Apoda limacodes. The sequence continues at coordinate 51,524,900 of OX291540.1, forward strand.
TACACCACTTATCACCTGCGGTGTCTACTTCGTCATCGTAGTCGCAGCCGCGCGCGTCCGGTTTCGTCTAACATTCCTGATTATTACAGGAAATGTGGGGGGAGGGTTCTAGTACTAGTCTTTAAGACTACTTCACATGCTGCTTCTCTGCTCGTTAAAACGAGTCAGGTCATCGGGTTTATATTTTAGAGAATGCTGTAAATTGTTATTTTGCCTTTCTTTTGTTAGGCGGTTTCGTGTTGGGTTTAATAGATTCGCCTAGGTTGATGGACTCAAATAGCGTTTTGTCAGTCTATCGGGCGGCCGTGCGTGGAGAGGTGCCAAGTCCCTTATATGGGCATGATACGACCCTTCAACTCGCTCGAACATATTTTCCCGTAAACGGTGAACGAATTCGTCTAGGGATTCGGTTTGTAGGTACCTAGAGATAGATTGATTCCGAACATAGCGCGGTGCTCTGACTACGCTACGAAGCGTTTGTGCGTCGGGATCTTATCTAGATTTTGTAAATGCCTACTTTTGTCCTGAGGGGAGGTTTTGAAGCTAGAATTGGGTTCAGAAGACTATTTTTTCCTTGGTCACCAACTCGCTTAAATGAGTGGTCATTGTGAGGCCTCGATCGATGGCAACCCCTAAATATTTGACATTTGGGGACCATTCTATGCGTAGACCCTGGAGTGTGAGGCCGGGAGGTATCATTTGTTTGCCATTTAGAATGGCCTGTGTTTTGGCTACGTTAAAGGACAACCACCATTGTGCTAGCCATGCTGGTAAAGCGTTAAGTGTACGCTGCATCATTCTTGTAGTCGCAGCCGGAAGACTTAGGCCTCCCTTATATGTCTTTAGAACAGCGAGTCCTAAGCGCCCAACGGTTACCTGCGACTGTCTCTGCAGATCATCTGTCCACCTGGTAGGAGGCCACGCTACCTACGCAACCTCTTGCGATTCGTCAGTCACTTGCGGTCGGTAGAGATGCGGCCGGACCATTGACACTTTAGCTTAACGTTGTCTAATTAACTAAGTGTAAATAAGCATTTGCCTTTAGTAACCTTTTGGGCGAATCCCAGCCACGTGCCAAGTCCGAAACCGGGAATCTGATGTCCATCGTTGAGATCCAGCAGAGGTGGTTGACCTTCCGCTTTAGTAATCTGAAAACAAAACATTTAAAATTACTTTGTTTATTATACTTACTAGCAATACCGAAAACAATAAACATCCCAAACTATGCAAGACTAAGTACGTACTATTCCTTATTCTTTATTCTATGGCAAAGAACAACAACAAATACTTTGGTAGATTACCATGTTATTAATTTTTTTGTGAATACATAGCTATATATTATATATAGCAAACATCAGAACTCAAGACAAACACATATGTTCATCACATAAATGTTTGTCTCATGCCGTGTCTCGGGATCTGTTCCGCAGCCAGTCATTATTACTACCCTAGACTCTATATCTGCGCATTATTGTTTATATGTAGGTAATATGCTACTATTTTATACCAACAGAGCTACTGACCTAAGGCACCCAAATGAGTTGTAAAACCTTTAAAAGATGTTGCTTATGAAAGGTTAAATTTGTTGAATTTGTTGTATAATGTTGACCTGTTTAGGAAAACATTGCTGATCCGAATGACACTGAACTTTCAAACTGTACAACTATGGTTGTACATGATCATGGTTATTTAAATCATGTGAACTATACTTAGGGCATTATGACCAACACCAGCAACGCTAAGCAAAACTAGATAAGTACCATGGTGACATAATATAATTCATAATTATTTTCAAATTTGTTTTTAAGGATATAAATAGGGAATATAGGATCTTAAAAAGAAAAGAAGTCTAATTTTAGGACCGCTAAAAGTAAGTTTGTTTATTTATTAATTGCCACATTAGGGCTAAACTTAAGCATATAAAGTTATTCTGTACGTTATTTGAACAGGGACATATCTTATGTATTTAAACGACAAATTCTTGTATTTTTTGTATGAATACGATTTTTGAAAAGACACGATTTTTCAAATATAACAGATCTAGGTAGTGATATATGATATGAGAAACAGAAACAGTTACAGCTTTATAGCTTTATCTAATAAAAAATCTGTCAGATGAAGTGAAACTTGCGCACGACGCGAGGATTCCGTACCACTATTTACGAACACAAACAAAATCAAAAAGTGAGCCACTAAGCAGTCTCTCATCCAATGACTGACCAACCCCGACGTTGGTTAAATTTGAATATAGGTCCCAACAAAAAAATGTGTTACTGTTTCTTGTTATATGTATACTTAAAAGCTCATACTATAATGACGGGGAAGCTTAAGTGTATTACTGTTATTTCGGCCCTATACCTGCCTCCCCTAGATATTATTTTATCGAATAGGTTTACCGTGTAATTGGTCTAACCTGTAAACACCAATAAACTAATAAATAAATGTAGATGTAATTTGTTGTAAGTGTTAACCTGCGTTTTGGTTATTTTGTGTTTTTGGTCCTCAAGCGAGTAAAGGATAAGTATTTACTTGTAAAACTTTATAAGTTAAAAAACACACATTTATTTTAAGTGATTAAAGTAGTCGTCTACCTACCTCTAAATACTTTTGAAATAACAACATAGATATCTTCACAACGTTTTACAACGTTAGTAAAACAAACAGAATAAAAATTAACGTAATTCATGTTAATTTGCGTATATTTGTATAAATTTAGTTTACGATATTTAGGTGTCATGTCATGTCATGTCGAAATCGTTGTCGCTGTTATAAGTCTTAGCTCTGCCTTTCACTATACAGCTGCAGTTCTCAAATCACAAATTACTAAACAATTGTTTTCACGCTCTGTTGCGTTTAATACATTGGTTATTCAAGTCCGGTAACATGTATGTATGATAAATGTAGTGGTGCAATAATAAATTTCATGATTATGATATGCCAAGTTTTTGCAATTTGTATTTAAAATAAGAATGAAGAGGGAATGGTAAAAAACTGGCCAAGTGTGAGTTGGACTCGCGCACCGAGGGTTCCGTACCTACAACCATTTATGTTATCTACAAAGACAAACAAAAATATTTTTATATTTGAGTTGATTGAATACTACGTAAGGTAAGGTACTACTATATAATATATATAATGAATATTGTATAAAAATATAATGAAAAAAACTACTTACTAATTCTCATTCAATCCATAGATGAAAAAAAAATTTATGAGTTTCAGTTTTAAGTATGGAGAACCCCAAAAAGTTATTGTTTTTTTCTATTTTTGTGTAAAAATCTTAATGCGGTTCACAGAATACATCTACTTACCAAGTTTCAACAGTATAGTTCTTATACTTTCGGAAAAAAGTGGCTGTGACATACGGACAGACAGACCATTTGGCTACGGAACCCTAAAACTGGCCGTTTCTCAACATTTTTTTTTTATCTCCAAAAATTTCAAGTTGATAAATCTAAGGTAATTAAAACTGCAAGAAAAAAATTATTGGGATATACTGGTATATATATTTATATAGGTATATAGGTATATTTTAACATACTTGGTCATAAAACTGCCTTTACTGCAACTTTTCCAGCATCTTACAGCGTTCATTCCGCATAAAGTTAATTACCCCAAAAGTACCTTTTACTTTAATTTTTTTTTTTAAGTTTTTAGCAAGAAGATATTATGCCTATGAAATAAGTTCTTAGTTTTGAGTTTTGGGAAAGCAAATGTAATATTTTTATCAAAAATTTATCAAATTCCATTCAAATATCAACTTTTTAACTTAATTTTAACACTTTTATAAGTATTCACTGTCCTCAAGTCAAGTGTGTCAAACTTAAGGTAATTAATTTAACATTTTTTAAGAAATTTCTCTTTCTACCATCGGGGCGCGCCGAGGCCAAGTCGAGTAAAAGCGGTGTTATTATTAAATATTAAGACATACTTACCTAAAACGAAAAAACATGACAACAAAGAAGCCATCTTTTTGCAATGTGTCTAAAAATACACGTGAACATTCCGGTTTCGCCTTTGTACCAAGCAGTTTTGGTTCTACTGGGCTTTTGTTCCAAATTATAAAAGTGGAATAGTTTTTAAGACATGATGCAAAAATCACTGCTATCTAGTCGGCAGATCGTTTCTTTAAAAATGCCATATAATGCAACACTAGAAATAATTAAAGCAAATGAGGACATTGTCAGCGCCAAAGAAAGACCTGATGTCACCAACATCGACAATTGTGATATTGAAAGCGCCAAAAAAAGACCTGAGGTCACCAAGGTCGACCGCTGTGACGTTGACAGCGCCAAAGAAAGACCTGAGGGCGGTTTTGCAGTCGAGATAAGTACTTTCTGCGGCCCGAAATAAACCCAAGGACCAACACTGCGGGGTCTGAACAACTTGAGTATCCATTTACCACAGCAAGTAAGCTAGGAAATGTTTACACTGTGTTTCAGTTTGTAAAAAGCATTGTCAACGCATAAAAAAGACAAAAAATAATAATATTACGGTTAACCCATTATGGCTGCCACCACAAAATGTCACCACTAAAACATTAGACTAATTATTTCTTTCTTTACAGAAGTGTTAGACCTTATCAAGATCTTTATTTCGGATGACAGCTATCAAACTAGAAAGGGCTATATCTCCAAAACCATTGATCGTAGTCTAGTGGTTTCTTTATAACCAATCTTTTTTTCGGATGTCGGCTGTCACACTAGAAAAGGCTATATAATCATAATAAAAGATTATAATGATTTCTTAACATTAGAAAATTACTTAGATATTTGATGGGAGTGGCGCTCTTATACTTTACCTGCATGCTTTTAAACGTTAAATTGTTATTAATTGTTACGTAATTACTTCTTCTCGAAAACTCTTAAACATGTGTACCAGTAGGTAGGTACATGTAAATGTACAGGAACATTTACCGTGAATCTCTTGAGCTTAAATCTGTCGCAAACCACTTAGGGGTATTGTTTGAAAAATTACAACACATTACAAAGGCCTTCAAGCTGTGCCGTACACCTGTAGGTATAACACGCTCATTAGAATTCAAGTCGAATACAGACCTATAATTTAGTCTTCTTAATACTCTGTAAAAATTAATCGCATCGAAAGAGTACAAAAAAAAATATAACAATGTTGACCTTTCGGTATAATTTGACTTCTTCAGTAGACTTAAAAGATTCAATATGAACACGCTTCAGAAGCGACGTTTATATAGTGACTTCTCATATCTTTATATAATTGTAGACTCCTCCATTGATTCTGCTAATCTCCTATCGCTGATAAACTTTACCATTTATCTCAAGTTCCGCTACTTCAAAACTTTTACTCTTTGTGTGTATAATAATAACAACTCTTATTATAATCCGATTATAATAATATGTTGCCCATACTATTATATTATGGCAACATACTGTAATTAAGGATATAAACAAAAACTTCCACGTCGATATTTATCAGAATAACCTAATAACTTTCCTCAAAAATATTAATTTAGCACCTAAAACCTAAATATAATTCTATATAAATTATTACCGTCTCATAACTTTAGATTTTGTAATACCTATCTTTATATATACAATGCTACAGTACGTGTGTATGTCACCATACTCCTCCTAAACGGCTGGTACGATTTGAAAGAATTGTTTTTGTATGCGTTTGGGTGGCGCCCTGGATGGTTTAGGTTCACAAATCAGCCCGGCAAATGACGCTGAAGTCGATATCATGCAGGACAACGTCTGCCCGGTCACCTAGTGATTTATATATTTGATGTGTAATATAATCACTTGCTGAAGGGTTTCAATCTGATAATTACCTGTAGCATAATTAAACTATAGTACCTACGTGCTTTTGTGTCTATAACCTGATGTGTATAAAATTCTATGTCTTTTGTCGTCCTTTAAGCGGTATCTGTGCCAAGAATAAAAGGGCAGAAAAAATAAATAAAAAAGGGCAATAGGACACTTCTTCACGACGTGAAAAAAAAACCAACAAATAAACTGATTTTCGCTTTAGGATTACAACACTTTCTAGTCCTACGAAAACTATGTGCCTTTAATTATATGTAACTTCTTGTTGAAGGTTTTACTGTTACCATAAAACGGGACAATAGGCGGGGTGTACGTATGCATAGAATTCAAATATACACCATTTTTTCTTTAATCTGTGTTGTTATGAAACTATACCTACAACAATATTTTTCCATTTAATCAGTTACTAATTACGATTTTTTATTATTATTTTAAAAAGTAAAAACATAAGCTATTGAAAATGACCCATTCAGTACTTAGACTATTATGTAAGATCCAAGTAACAAATCATGTTCAAGCGAAGGTTAAAGGGCAATAAACTCATAAGATAATTTTTGAAATAAAAACACAATGATTTATCTACTTTATAAGGTCACATAGAAAGATTACATATATAAGTATGTAATATAATATGACATATAGCGGTAATCTTATTTTATACATAGGCAAAAAAAATCGGCTTAAAGACTAAAGCATATTTTAATTATTTATATTTTATTATTTTATTTTGTATTATTACAGATATAGAAAGGTCGACTTCACTACAATGATTTTAAATACCTATTAGTCTTTAAAAAATGTACAAGTGCGTGACGTACACACATTAAGTAAGGGTTTCGTAGAATGTTATTTTTTAAAATACTTGGTGTGTTGTGAAATAATTTTGTACAAAATAAATCGTTTTTTTTGTATCATTAGTCACCTGTTAGTAAAATTTATTAAAACTATACATAAGGGTTGCGTTTTCGCTATTGGGCTACATAGGAACCCTAAAATATAATAATTAAGTCATTCTAATAGGATCAGCAGCGGAATAGCGGGTAAAACTGCAGGTAACAATTAGTTTTTAGCCGTCTTCGGCTAAGCCAAAAAAGAGGAGGTTACTTATATATATTTATGTATGTATGTTAATCCGTTCCCATAAAAATTTGACAAATAAGGTAATGTTGAAAGCGTCTTGATGGTTCGGGGGTAAAGGCTATGTAACGTCCTGTATTTTTTTTTTATTTCACTTGTGGGATTTAAAATTAAAGGGCTTAATTAGCACGTTTTTAATATAGGTAGTACATACGAGTGGTACTCGCTGTTACTCGCTGCTTTGTTTGCATTAACTCGATAATTGCAGCTTTTGTTTTATAAATTCGTAGTGTAGGTATACAGCGGCACAGCGGCATTGCAAACACTTTATCGCCGGATGTAATTCACATTTTTTAATAAAATAACTAAAACCCGACTACGCAAAAAAACGCTTTCTGAAAAGTTTGAAACTAGAAAACAGTCTTGCCCGAAATTCTTATCCACCAACTAGTTAGAGGTATACTATACAAATCGGCCATGGAATACGTTTATCTACGGGCTAAGCGGTGGAGACACATACATTATTGTAATAATAGAAAACGGAATATGCAGGCGAAGCCGCAAGAAATCTAGGCTCAGGTTCATTTCGTTTTCTTTAAGTAAACAATAAAATTTATTACGAAATATTGCGAGACTGTTATCATTTACAGAATATATAAACAAATACTCACGAATATCGAAGAAATAAAGAACACAGCTATAAGTAGTGGTTTCATGTTAAACAACCACAGACAGGTCTACCTTGAATGAAACTTGCGTTGAAACTACGTACGATATGTGTTTGTATGTGTGAACACTTAATTAAAGTAGCAACCCTGATTGTGTCAAAGATTATTTGTATAAACATAAGCAGATAGATAGGTAATAATATTGGGTATTCAGTGTAAGTAATTGTTTTTCATTTTTATATATTATATTGCATCGAATTTCTTACAGGCCTTTTAAGCTCTAACACTATACTATATATAGAAATAAGAAACTTTTTGAGATATTTCGAAATATAATAGTATAACAATTTTAAAACAAATTAAACAAGTAACAGTAATCTTTCAGGATTAAATTTACTTAAATAATTATTTAACTGGTAAAGGAAGTTCTGTTACCCTCTTATTTGGAAACCAAATCAAATGAGGATTTCAGGTTGTGGTACAAATTAATATACCATCTTTGCCAGTTTCTGACGAACTGTAAGAAGTATGTCAGGAGTGCAATATTCATAAAAATGTCTCCATGACGGACTAAAAATAATGAACCAAAATTAAAAAACAATAAAATGCACACGACAAGGCAGATAGGTAGGTATTTTTGTACAATTTTAATTGTGTATCTCTGCGACGCACAATTAGGTACTCTTTGACGCTGTAAGCTCACCTACTAAATAGGTAGTATTATTAGAGTCCATACATTGCAAAACGTTCTCGCGTAGATAAATACAATACACTTAACCGGTTTTGTGGCAAATCACACAGTACATTCGCCCAAACTAAGATATAGAACTACAATCAAGCTGGTTGGTAATAAGGCAGAATATTCACGAACAATGTAATTATATCTCGAACTTCGCTGCGTAAAAAGCTTGGAACGTAGCTACCTCAATTATTAAAAAATTAGTTCTTGCCCGCGGCTTTGTCTGCATGTAAATTAATTAATAGCTGTTGGATCACGACTAGAAAGAACTCTTGATCAAAAATAATAAAGGTACTTATTCTAATGTTAATGCCAGTATTCGGCTCTTATACAGTCACCGTCACCTATCGTCAGTCTGGATGGAGGTTAAAAGAACACCCTGATAAACAATTAAATCTTACTTTCTGGATCAGGCAATAGTTCATTGAAATACATGAAATAAATTAATAGTTATATATATATATATATATATATATATTATATCATTGTTATAAAAAAATGCGTTTTCGCAGGGTTTAAAGCACTACCACGGCTATGCTTCAGCAAAGTTATAAAGTAATAGTACTTAGAACTTTGAAGATTTCTTTGTAAAAACTTAAAAAAGCTTTTATTTTATCGAACAACAGTCCATTAAGAGGGTGATATAGGCCAGAAAGCTAATTTCTTTAATTCTAACGTTGTGTATGTAAATGTACTATAAATCATTAGATCATGTCATATACATTACTATGAGATATATTTGTTATATACTTAAGTAATTTATACCGTAATGACGCCTTGAAACTTTTAATTTTTTGTACACATTTATTGACTTTTTGCTACAACTTAGAGTCAATGCACTATATAACAAGCTATTCTTATTATTTAACCAACTTTCATTTCAACCAAATGCAAAACACGCTTTAAAAATTTGAGGAGCGGAAGATTAAATTGTAGTCGCATCTGCTCTGCGGACCCGGAGATACATTTGCCAAAAAAATGAAATTTAGGTAGTACAGCCTCAAAAAGAGTACATGCGAATGTGATTTGTGTCACTTGACCGTTGTCCCACCCAAAGAAATTTTACTTAAACTTTACTTAACTTACTTAATTGAAGGCCTATGTCCGAGTACCTTTACCCAATTTAATTATTTATTTGTCTTTTACGTGTAGTTTTAGTTTCAGTTTTAGTTTAGTCTTAGTTTTAGATGAAATATTATAGTATCTACTATGATACATGAAGTGTCGCCATCTATTACACGTTTTTTCATTTGCTAAGCTACTTTTTGAAATTTTCATCAAGATTGGTTAGCTACATTGAACATTGAAAAAACATGCATAATGACATGTGATAATTAAGCTGTTAAGCCAACAACACGTTTTCCTAGTGACTGATACACACTTAATTCTCGTTCTCAAATACTACTAAACCGATTTTGATGAAACTTGCACTGTTCCCTAAGTTGGGTTATATCCAGTCCAACTAAAAACTATTCTTTGCAATCCGACTAATAGTTTTCGAGATATGCGACACATACATACACTTATGAAATTTGGCACACATGCTTAGAAGCTGGTGTCTATACCATATTATCATATACAAAAACTGTGCAATTCTGACAATATTACATACATACGGGTCGAATTGATAATCTCCTTTCTTTTGGATTCAATTAAAGATACTGTTAAGTTTGTTAGTCTTCGTAATGTCGTCGGTAGGTGGTGCCACGATCGTTATGTAATATGTTTGACTCTCGGGTGATATGATAACAACCAAGAATATCAAACATATCTTAACGACACGCGGCTTTATTCTTCTCCATCTTCTATTCTTCTTCATCTTCTATGCAGAATCTTCGGTCTTCAAACGTATGTTTTTTAAACTGAATGCTGCCATAGTTGAGGTGAAAATAATTTAATCCTAAAAGAGAAACTTGAAGGTTCTGTTTCAAACACACGGAAGGTGTAGACAGGGGATTGAAACTGCGTTTGCACGTGTGCTTGTTCGATGACAACTGTAGCGTTCATTTTTACATTTATACCATGATTTTTAAATCGTTCTTTATAAACTTGTTACCACCGCTGCAAGAATGCAACACAAATTGCATCTATAAACATTTATATAAAAATGCATAATTTTTGTCATGTAATGTTCGTAATAATAAGTTAATATTAAGTATATATTTACACATTAAAAACTATTTACCTGATAGGGACTAGTTTAGATTTAAAAAACTTGTAATAACAATAACTGTAAAATTGTATTAAGTTAGGTAAAAGTAGAGTAGGTTTGTTTCATTTCCCCTCTTTACTATTTGTTGATATCAAAAATAATATTGTGTGAGTACCGACATGACTTTGTACGCACGACTATCCCCAAAAAAGCGGGAAATTTAGTTTAATATATGTATGTAAAACATATGTCATTTGTTGTGCAAAAATGTACAGAACTACTATGTAAAGTTCTATAAAGACCGTATGTACGGTTATTCAGTTACAGGTGAAAATAGTTAGCGTGTTGAGTATTGTACATTCTTTCTCCCTCACTCCTCTGATAATAGACTGCGATAGAGATACAAAAGGGATGGGTCTATGGGTAAAAAAGAGAAAGACTGTCTAAAACTTTACCTGGCTAGGGTCATTAAGTCCTCAGGCTATGCCTAAAATAAGCATTACAGGTTAAAAGCACACTTTTGCCCCTATACGTAGGTATCTATACCGTTACGATAAGTAGTATGGTTAGGGCTCAAATTACGTGTAAACTTATGAAATACAATAGCTTATGACTCAGCAACCGGGTTACATAGGATAAAGATAAATGCATCACTAGATACCCTTCATTGGCATCTACCGAGATAAATAGGTTTCATACAGGTAACTTTAAGCCCTGAAGTACAGGAGCACAAGGAAAATCCTGAAAACTTGTATCACACATTTTTTCATGATTTAACATACTGACAGACACCAAAAACACGAAAAGGTATGTCCGAATTTTAGGTCTATTTTTTGACATATAGCACAAAGTCTGTAGTCATCTAGTGTAGGCAGAAAGCCCTGAGAGCTAGAATTTCAGCTCTTCTCTCACTACAGCCTAACCGTAAACGATGGAACATACCACTATACGTCGTTGCAACCGCCTCCGAAAGCTCTATCTTAGGACACCTAAATCGTCATTATAGCTCCCACCGTTTGGCTATAAAACCTAAAAATGTAAAACAACGTTATTTTATAGTCAAGCCGCAAATCGTGTGACTGTGATGGCAATAGCCGATAGAGACCCCAACTGTCAGTAGCGATTTATAGCTAGGTAGATATACCTACACTTTCGATATATGTCTATATCGATTACTATATGTTGTCTTTCACTAAGTTTTGTGGGCTAGATTTTCAGTCACCACAGTAAGTACAATAAGTTAAGTACTAAATCTAGAAGGTTCTATGGAACAACCTCTCCCTCTGATGGGGTTTTTTATTTTTATTATAAATATAGAACAAAATTTGTATTTGTGTTCAGTCAATCAAGAAACTTCAAGAAGTATCCATCAGATACTAATATATAATGTTTAAAGTGAAATATTTGTAAATATGTGTTAGAATTAAGTTAGAAGCATAAGTTAGAAGCATAAGTTAAATAAAAAATAAAATCGGTGTGTTGTGTGCATATACGCGTTTTCCTTATATCTCAAGCGCCTCAGAAGAAACTCTTGTCACGGGCAAAACCTTGTGCTACAGATTTCGAAGGGTCTGTCCGCACAAAACTGGTCGCGGTATGTTTAGGCTTATGAATTTCGTGCATTACCTACCTATACATAATAAAATAATTAAAACAAATACTAATAATTTAGGTTCTTACAAAGTTGCATAACATAAGAGTCCATTATAAAAGCAGTCGCGAGGGGTGGAATTATGACAAGGGTATATATTTTTATATCTATTTATTATTAATAAAAATAAATAATTGTATAAATAAATAAAACCCGACTGCAAAAATATTAAGAACTAAACAGAAATTAAACTATAAGCAGCACTATAACCAAATATTTAACTATAAGCAGCACTATAACCAAATATTTAACTATAAGCAGCCGGAACTCATCTTAAGGTAAGTGAACATTGAGCCTGAGTCTCAACTGCTTATAGTTAAATATTTGGTATGTTTTAATTATTGTTCAGTTATTAATGTTTTTGCAGTGGGTTTTTTATTTATTTATTTTTATTCAAAGCTTTTTAATTTTACATTTTTTCATTTTCTTAACCCTAGCCTGACTTATTCATTAAAAGTGTTATATATTTTCGTACTCACCGTTTAAAGCCCCTTATATTGATATCCAACATTTTGGTTTTTTAAGAATGTTATGTAAGTACGTACAAAGTGTCTCACTATCAATTAAGATGAATCTACCGACACCTCTCACCAAAATCCATCAAGCCGTTTAGGCTACAGACCGTGCCAAAGAAATATACATACATACACTCGAAAACTAAACCTAACCAATCAATGACATCATCAAATTATTTCGACCCTGTTCGAAACATGATCAATATAAAATTTAATTAATAGAAGTCAAAGCAGGTGTTCTGTAGGTATATTAAAGAAAATAAACACATTCTAGCATCAAGAGCATTAATTTAATTAGTTTCATATATTTTATTCGTATCAGGTGATAGACCATTTTGCTCATGATGGATTTCGGATGTCGATACAAAACAAATTATTGAGAAATTTACTTTAAATAGTGAATGTCCCTTAAGAAGAACTAAATGTAATTTCTGCTACCTAAGAAAACCTAGTTCGATTATTTATGAAGAGTGGCCATTATTTTTAAAACATTTTTTTTTAAATGAAGGCCTATGACCAGCAATGGACTGCATTGAGCTTACGATGATGATGGTGATAAAATGGAAAATTAGTCTTCGTAATGTCGTCGGTAGGCGGTGCCTCGATCGTTATCTAATATGTTTGACTCTCGGGTGAAATAATAACAACCAAGAATATCAAACATATCTTAACGACACGCGGCTTTACTCTTCTCCATCTTCTATTCAGAATCTTCAATCTTCAAATGTATCTTCTTTAAACTGAACGCTGCCATAGTTTTGGTAGAAATAATAGGAAAGGGTTCCTAAAAATAACCTAGAAGGTTCTGTTTCAAACACACGGAAGGTACAAATTGTTCGATATAGCGATAGGCTAAGCGGTAACTTGAAGGACCTAGGACAGAATAATATACCGCCATTGCCAGTTTCTGACGAACTACAGAAAGTATGTCACGAGTGCAATATACATAAAAATGTCCCCATGTCATGGACTAAAACTAACAAACTAAAATAAAAAAAACAATAAAATGCTCACGACAAGGCAGATAGCTAGGTATTTTTTGTATAATTTTGATTGTGTATCTCTGTGAAGCAAAATTACTCTTTTAGGCTGTAAGCTCGAGTAATAAAATACATAGTATTATTAGAGTACATACATTGCAAAACGTTCTTGCGTAGATAGATAGAACTAAACCGGTTTTGTGGCAAATCACACAGAAAACACGGCCAAACTATCATACAGACCTACAACCGGCTTGTAATAAAGCATATTCACGAACAATATAATGATATCTCGAACTTCGCTCCGTGAAAAGTGGGGAAGGTGCACTTAACGAAAGTAGCTAACTTAATTATTTAAAACTAGTTCTTGTCCGCATGTAAATTTTATTATAACTATAGGATCCCGACAGGAAGTAATATTTGATCAGAAAGAATAAAGGTACTTAGTTTATCGCTTGCAGGTTAGTATTCGGTTGTAGTATTTATAGATATTGTCACCTATCGTTAGTTTAGATGATGGCTAAGAGAACATTCTGATAAACAATTAAAATTAAAAAGGTTGTCTGGAAGAGATCGCTTATTAGCGATAAGACCGCCAATTTGTCATCTTTTTGCTTATTTTATTATTATTATTAAATCTTGTATTCTGGATCAGGCAATAGTTAAAGTTCTTCTCAAATCGTAGACAAAGTAATAATTACTTATATCAGGGGACATAAAGCCTGCATCTAGAACTATTATTGGAGGTTGGATAAGGTCCATTGTAGTAGTAAGTATTAAAGCATCTCCAGGCTCGGTACGATCAGCAGTAGCTTCCATAAATCGTACATATTTAAAAAAATCATGATACACTTAATCCTAACAAATTAGTGACATCATTAAATTATTTCGACCCTGTGCGATCAATGGTTTATATCAATATTATTGAATTATGTCAATATTTCTAGTAAGGAATGATTAATAAAAATAAAGCAAGTGTCTTGGTCACCTTTTTCGTCGATAGATCTACTAGTTTGAACTAGATATGTCGAAAAAACATGGCAGATAACGTTTGCAAATAGTTTTCTTAGATTCTTAGAACCCTCTTTTTGTGAATGTATTTTTGTAAAGAAAAAAGGGGAATTGAAGCACCCACCCAAATCAAAACTATTTAGCCGTCAACTCATATCATTAATTCTGACTCCTTTTCATACTACTTTCCGTGCGACATCCCATCTCTACTGCTACCGACCAATCGATGCATGTCGACCGCTAGCGTGCCTAAAGAGGTGTTAAGAATACGAAAAACTATTCTATCGACTAAAACAGTTACCGCGATTACCAAGCCATGAGTAAATCAATTAAACATATCTTGAATTCGAGATTATCTCTATCAGCACGAGAATCAGGCTCCAGGTGACAAACACTTTACTCAAGATGGATTCCGAATAGAGATTTAAAATAAATAGAGAGATTTACCATTATGAGTATCTATTCCTTAAGGCAAACAAAATGTGTTTTGTGTCAATTAAGAAAACCTAGGACAATTATGTATGGAGAGTGGCCATTGTTCTATAAAAGTCATCGAACCCAAAGAAGTATCACTTAAAACAGTTTTTTTTCAGGCAGCATTGCTGTGATAAAAATACTCTTTACTGTGTAAGTTTTCGTAATGTCGTCAGTAGGTGGTGCCACGATCGTTATGTAATATGTTTGACTCTCGGGTGATAAAATAACAACCAAGAATATCAAACATATCTCCACGATACGCGGCTTTATTCTTCTTCATCTTCAATCTTCATACGTATCTTCTTATAACTGAACGCTGCCATAGTTGAGGTAAGAATAATAGTATGGGAGCTGCAGGATCCTGACAGGAAGAAACTCTTGAACGGAAGGAATAAATGTCACCCTCTCACTTATGCAATGCAAAGAAATATTCCTTTTTTATCCTTACTTGACTTAACTTCGACCTTTCTAACTAGAAACTTATTTTAATATTATGAGCAATATTCGGTTCTAAAACAGACACCGTTACCTATCGTCAGTCTGGATGGGGGCTATAAGAACACCCTGATAAACAATTAAATCTTTTATTCTGGATCAGGCAATAGTTAAAGTTATCCTTAAATCATAGACAAAATAACAATAACTTATCTATGACAGTCAAGAGACATAAAGCCTGCATCTAGAACTACGATTAGAGGTTGGATAAAGTCAATTTTAAGAGATATAGGTATTGAAGCATCTCCAAGCTTAGCTTACGATCAGCAGTAGCTACCATAAATACGACAGAAAATTTCCCTATATGCAAAATTCAATGTACTGGTAATTGAAAAATGGTACATACAGTTCGCCAAAATTACTATCAAACATGTGTGAGTGGACTGTGATAAGCTGATGATGATGATGATCGTAAAATGAAATATAATCTTCATTGTGTAATTCTTCATAATGTCGACGGCATGCGTTATATAATATGTTTGATTCTCGGGTGATACAATAACAACCAAGAATATCAAACATATCTAAACGACACGCGGCTTTACTCTTCTCCATCTTCTATTCAGAATCTTCGATCTTCAAACGTATCTTCTTTAAACTGTATGCTGCCATAGTTGAGGTAAAAAAAATAAAAAAAAAATTATGAGCTGCAATTCTAAAAAAAACTTGAAGATTCTGTTTCAGACACACAGAAGGTGTATCAGGGGGATAAATCTGCGTTTGCATTTCTGATTATTTAATGACAACTTAAGTAACCTTTATTCTACTTTTATACAAAGTATTTTACATAGTGCTTTTAAACCGGCTGTCGGTATTTTAAGGTTAACGTGTTTTGTGCATTACTTACCTATACTCATTAAAATAATAACTATAATTACTAAAAATTTAAGTACTTACTACGTTGCATAACAGAAGAGCGCGATATGATTGTATATCTTCACGGTTTTTATCCCTAGAAGGGCGTAACCAGGAGCAAGACACATAGCCACATAATTAGTGGACAGTCTCTTTTTACTAACCACTTTAGTCCTATGTGACAAGAAGTGAGCTAATAGCCGCAATACTACTTCTAGTTCTAATGTAGTGTTTCTGGACTAAGGTGTCTTTATATTTGTCATATTCGCCGTAAATTACCAGCATTTAAGTAGATAATAAGCGGTAACGTGTGTCAATAATTTTTATGGATTGACATTCGATTCGAGTGAAGTATAAATATTCTTCATATAAAATATAGATCCGACAAGTCTACATAAATTTGTCGGGTCGATTCCTGTCTCTATCAGGGAGCCCTAGAATGTTAAGAATGGTTTTAGATTGCCAGTAAACTCATGGTCAGATACTCCAGTATCAATAATATTAGATACCCTGCCACCATCGAAGACAATTATGCTAGTTACACATTGTAAAGGAAAAACGACCCAATTTTAATGAGGGATTACCTGGAAACCGTAGAGATAAAATAGCTAAGTTTTATTTGTATAAAAACTCTCCTATATAGGACATAAAACTAAATAATGCTTACTTGTCTCATGTTTAAAAGAGCATTTAATAAAAAGATCTCCCTAAACCTTGTTTTCAATAGCAGTTTGTTCCCGATACCTAATAAGAAATAGGTAGTAAGCAGCTTCTTTACGTCCCCGCCCGCTGCAGTACTTACTTTTTATTTCTTTTTTTTTCTTTTTTCAAGGTGCATTCCGAATTTGCACTATGCCAATTTTAAAATTCCTAAAACAAAAATTATACCTTAAACTTATTTAATCTTGTTGTGTTTAATAATATAATAAATAAAATTAAACGAAACATTATCTTTAATGCAATAGTATCAAAAATTAAACTAAAGTATTATAAACGGATCACTAATGTATAAAGTAGTAAAGATGGACCGCATTTCGGACAGTTTCATAATGTTTGTTTTTTAGAATTAAAAAAAAAACCTTTTGCGCGCAAGCGGATGAAGTAGGTAGGCTTTTCTACGCAGATTTAATCAGATTTTAAACGACAAAGTGAACCTTTCCGAGCCAGTGAGATGAAAATGTAATTATAGCTGTAGGATCCCGATAGGAAGGAACCCTTACCCTCTTACTTACTTATGTAGTGTAAAGGATACAAAAGTACTCGATACAAAACAAATAATAGAAAGATTTTGCATAAATGGTGTTTATTCTTTGAAGCAAACAAAATGTGATTTGCGTTAATTAAGAGGGCGATATAGGCCAGAAAGCTAATTTCTGTAATTCTAACGTTGTGTATGTTAATACACTATAAATCTTTAGATAATGTCATATACATTACTATGAGATATATATGTTATACACTTCTTAAGTAGTTTATATCGTAATGACGCCTGGAAACTTTTTATTTTTTGTATGGAATTTAACGTTATTACCGTTTTGTAGTCACATTTATTGACTTTTTGCTACAACTTAGAGTCAATGCACTAGATAACAAGCTATTCTTTATATTTAACCAACTTTCATTACAAACAAATCCAAAACACGCTTTAAAAACAAGTGTTGAAACAATGGTCACTTCCAGATTTTTTATTGCATTAAATACAATAAATGAAAATCATTCAGTAAGGTAATGCACTAGACAAAAGCCAGTTGTATAACATATATTTTTTTCAATCCCTTAAATGCAATAGTTTAGCCACAAAATTTGCACAAAAACGGCGTATTTTCGCGCTCTAGCATATACCGCAGCCTTAAGAAAACCTAGGTTAATTACGTATGGAGAGTGGCCATTGTTCTTTAACACCCAAAGAAGTTTTACTTAAAACAGTTATTTTTTAATTAAAGGTCTATGTCCAGCAGAGGACTGCGATGTCCTGATGATAACGATAAACCGATAAATACTGTCATTGTGTGAGTCTTTGTAATGTCGCCGGTAGGCGGTGCCACGATCGTTTTGTAATATATTTGACTCTCGGGTGATATAATAACAACAAGAATATTAAACATCGCAATCGCAATCAGAATATAAATATCCTATATCCTTCTTCGCCCCGCCAATTGTTCCTTTGCTAGAAATAAAGAATCGTGCCTGTTTTATTTAACCTATAAACCATAAAGTTCATATGAGTAATTTAAATATCCCGTTCGATCTTAAATTAAATGAAATAAAACAAATTGCGTTTATCCTGGTCCTGGACCTGATGTCATTCCACGTACTTTCTTAAAAGCTATGGCTGATTACTTAGTTAATCCCCTGCATTTATTATACAACAAATGTATTTATGAAGGTATTTTTCCTAATATTTGGAAACGGAACAGGTAAAAATATCTCGAGCATGTTATCGACCAATATTCATTACGTCCTTGTCGAAACTTTTTCGAAAGGTTAGTTCATAATAGTTATTTATGATATTAGCGCGGTAAGTTGTTTATTACAAACGGGTAGACCACAGTCACGAGTTTGTAAATACCAATTCCGCACGAATGTCATACAACGTTTTTCAACACATTTGCGAGAAAACAGTATAATTCATAGGTAATCTTTGTTTACTTTAAACCTTCAAATAAACAAAGATTTCAAAAACGTACCTTAATTAATAAATATTTTTCATCTGGCGAATGTAAAATATTTGTCAAAGACAGTTTAATGAATAGGTATACCTCGAAGCCAAACAGTAAAAAGTAATTTCAACGCATAAACTATAAAGTTTCGTCATGTTTTTTCAATCATTAGTTTTTAGGGTTTCGTAGACATGTGGTTAAAACCTAACCCTTGTAGTTTCCTATTCTTGCTTACTTAGCCAATCGTCCACTCCATTAATTTAGGCTTTCAAAATGAGGACAGGCGACAAAAATGTTAGAAGGTTTTAAGTTTCTATTACTATTGACTTTGACCACCAACTAGAATTTGTTTAATAGAAGGCAACTAAAAATTAAAAAATTAACTGTATTTTAACAAAAACATTAATCCGACAGATTTATATGACAGAACATTCAGCTTCATGCTTTATTTGCCTTGAAGTCGTTTGCCAAAGCCCCTTAAATGCCCTCTTAAAAGGGCGGTATAGGCCAGAAAGCTAATCTTTTTATATAAAAATTACGTGTCACGTTGTTTGTCCGCGATGGACTCCTAAACTACTGAACTAATTTTGATTAAATTTCGTAACTATCTGTAATATGATCCAACTTAAAAGATAGGATAGTTTTTATCTCGATCTGATAAGTGCGAGTCGGACTCGGGCACTTTAGTTAAAAACCAACGGTCGCCGGGACCGCTGGTTATATATATTTCTTAGATGTGCATGTAAATGTACTTAAAATCTTTACACAATACTATTTCAATTACCTACTATGAGATTTAATTGTTGTATATTTCATAAGAAATTTAGACCATAATGAAGCCTTGAAACTTTTATTTGTTTTATTAATAAATATTCTTTCCGTAACCACATTGTTTAACTAGGTACCAGTACAAGCAAATGCAACACAAGCTTTCAAAATTTGTACGTACGTTAAACATTGGACTCTGCTAGATTTTTTTAGCATTAGCACTAGACAAAAGCATGTATTATATCACATATTTTTTCAATCCTTTAGATACTTTAGTGTTTCCAAAAATTAAGAACGACTTTGTGGACTAAATGTCCATACAAAATGAAAAGCACATACGAGTTAAGGGGTGCATGAAATGCCAATGAAATACTAAAATAATAATTCAGAGTTTATAATCATATAGGTATCGCTATTCGGCATACTTACGTAGCCGCAAAAAGCACATACTAGTACATAGGTGCATGAAATGCCAATGAATTACTAATTTTCAGAGTTTATCATCATACGTATCGCTATTTAGCATACCTAAGTAGTCCCACTAAGCATATACGAGTACATATGTACATAAAATGCCAATTAATTACTAAATAAATAATTCAAAGTTTATTATCTTAATCGCTATTTAGCATACCTACGTAATCGCAAAACGCACATACAAGTACATAGGTGCATGAAATGCCAATGAATTACTAAACAAATAATCCAAATTTTATTATATTAATCGCTATTTAGCATACCTACGTAATCGCAAAACGCACATACAAGTACATAGGTGCATAAATGCCAATATATCACTAAAATAATAATTCTGAGTTTATTCTCATAGGTATATCGCTATTTAGAATACCTTCATAGTCGCAAAAAGTAGGTACATACGAATACAGGTAGGTACGTAAAATGCCAATGAATACTGAAATAATATTTCAAAGTTTATTGTCATAAATCGCTATTTAGCATACCTTTATAGTCGCAAAAAGCATATATCAGTATATAGATAGGAGACATGAAATGCTTATAAATTACTAAAAATATAAGTTGAGAGTTTATGATCATATGTAGCTATTAAACATACCTATATAATCGCAAAAAGTAAATACGAGTACACAGGTTACATGAAATGCCAATTAATTACCTAAATAATAATTCAGAGTGTATTCTATTAAATCGCTATTTAAGAAAACTACATAGTAACAAAAAGCACATACAAGTACATAGGTGCATAAAATGCGAATGAATTACTTAAATAATAATTGAAAGTTTATTATCATAAATCGCATTTTAGCATACCTACACAGTCGCAAAAAGCACATACCAGTACATAATTTTATGAAATGAATGCCAATAAATTACTTAAATAATAATTCATAGTTTGTCATTACATATAGCGATTTAGCATCCCTACTCAACTACGTTGTCGCAAAAAGCATATACGAGTAGATTGGTACATAAAATGCCAATAAATTACTGAAATAATAATCCAAAGTTTATTATCATCTATCGCTATTAGCATACCTATATAGTCGCAATTAGCATAGTACATAGGTGAATGAAATGCCAATTAATTCTAAATAATAATTAAAAATTATTCGCATAAATCACTATTTAGCATGCTTAGATCGTCACAAAAAGCATAAACGAGTAATGTTATAATTCGTTACTTAAAATATTTTGTCATAGGTTTAGACTCTAGTGTGTCATAAATAAAATAAATAAAAAGATAAAACCGAGAATATCCGAACGATAACCCGTGTGAATGCTGTCATTTCATACAAACAGACATCACTTTGACATTTGTGACCGCATAACAGTATGAACTCTGCTCGAAGTTGTTGTCGAAAGACTTTCCGAACGTCACCCGGGGTTAATTCCGAAAGAGTTAGTGTTGGAACACCACTAACAAAGTCAAAAACTGAACCCTTCATAGTTATCAGAAGTCAAAAGGGCAAGGCGAATAAAAACGCTTGTTTAACGTATTAACTTCAAATCAAATTTAAAAATGTACTTTATAAAATAATATAAACATATTTGGACAAGGATTAATAGGTAACAGCGATGGGGTCCTAATTCACATTTTTTTCACACAATACATTTTCCAAATGTTGTGTTATACCTAATCTTATTTGTCCAAATAATCAATTTTATAAATTCTGAATTTTCCGAATTCCTGATTTTCCAAATTAAAGGTTATTCAAACATTCAAATTTTCGAGTAGGTAGAACAATTGGACATATAAAGCAAAATAAAAAAAATCATTAGTAATAACAGAAAAGCATTTATTCTAAAAAATATAATTAGAAAAAGGATCCTGCATTTTACAAACATGCTTTGTCAATAGTTTTGCCATTAAAAACACTTTTCAGTCGTATGTACAGCGCATGACATTAAAAATTAAAACACAAAAACTAGAAACTACGTTAACTTGGAAAACTGTTACCTAAACTTGCATGTAGTTAAGGCCCCTCCACACTCGCGCGTTATTTACGGCGCGAAATTGGCGCACATCGCGTTTTGAATTTATTTTTAATATCCTTTATTTTGATATCCCACGATACGGGTTCAGCACGAAAACAATCTAACAATGTCACTTCCAGTTTCCCAGTTCATTTTGTCCAATACCCGGTCATTTTAGGCACGTTCAAATCGTTAACAATAAAAATACAAAGACAACCGTCCGCGGCACTTACTCTTTGGCAACTGAGCCGCGTGCGAATGTGGAGCCTTGTCGCGTTCCCGCCAAGTTCGTGCTCCGCGAACCCTCTGTCGCGGGACAAAATACCGACAACAACCGGGAACGAGGCGAGAAGCCGCAAAGAACATGCGAATCGGATCCACACGAATGCTCAGCGGGTAGTTCGCGGGTGCGTCGCGCGCGAGTGTGGAGAGGCCTTAACAACTTCAGTACAAAATAATAGGTATGTCCAAAACGTAATTTAAAAAGATTAAACCGACTTCAAAACTGTAATTTTTTAATTAATAACTAAAAAGGGAGAATTTTTTTTTTAATTTCAGTTATAATGCTTGTTTTCTTAATCGTTGTTTAGGTCGAGTACCTTTTCTCAATTATATCTCTGTTGTTTACGTGTAGTTTTAAATGAAAATATAGTATCTACTATGATATATGAAGTGGTGCCACCTAACTATTATACAATTACTTTTTAAATTGCTAAGTAACTTTTTAAAAATTTCATCGAGATTTTTTTAGCTAGAGCCTAACTGCATGCAAACATTGAAACAACATGCATAATAACATTTTTTAGATTTAAGCTGTTAATCCAACGACACGTTTTCCTAGTAACTGATACACACTTAATTCTCTATTTCAAAAACTACTGAACCGATTTTAATGAAACTTGCACTGTTCCCTAAGTTGGATTATACCCAGTGTTATTAAAAAAGATTTTTTGTTATCCAAATTATAGTTCTTAAGATAAGCGCGGTCAAACATACGAACATATATACATAGATACATACACTTATGAAATTTGGCAAACACGTTTAGAAACTGGTATAGACTAACATATACAAAAACTGTGCAATTCTGACAATATTACATACATACGGGTCGAATTGATAACCTGTTTTTTTGAAGTCGGTTAATAACAAAGGCTTTAAGGCCTCCGGCCTTAGGCATCTTAATATAGTCTTTCGTGAGTAATTTTTTCCTTACCTCCTAAAAACACAGTGTACTATCATGGCGGTTATTCGAACGCCACAAAGTTACAAATTACTTTTTTTTAATAATTTAACGCAATCAAGTACAGATTAACGTATTTACACTAAAATGATGCATTTTGAAAAAATCTTACCTGAGATTAGGGGGTGGGATCGAGTGAAATCTCACGTCACAACAGGAGGTCGAAAAATCGCCAAAATTGTCTCACGTATAATTAATTCACGCCCCCTTAAATGAGTACAACAGGTAGAAAATTTTATAAACCGTTTTGATTGGAATTGCGTTGATTGAACTGCTTGATTTTTATGCAGCAAGGAATCGTAGACCTTAGTATTTGATCTATAAATTTTAACTAGGAAGATAACTCCACGCTTTCCTAAGAAAAATGGTCTTGACAGACCGACAGACGGATAGACAGACAAACAACGAAGTTATTCTATAAGGGTTCTGTTTTTGCTTTTTAAGGCACGGAACCTTTACAATATTAAAAAATTTTTTTTTTAAATGCCAAATGATTGAAAATTGCACAAAAAGTGTCTGCTTTTATAGTTAAATATTTAGTTCGTTTTAATTTCTGTTTAATTCTTAATGTTTCTGCAATCGGGTTTTATAAATTTTTTTATTCACACCTTTTATTGTTATTTTTTTCCAATTTTGCTTGAAATCGGCTATTAAAATTCTTTATTTTGATAACCCACTCGATAGGTTTTGAAAATAAGAGATTTTTGATGCCGCGCAATTTAATTTGGCCGCCATTTTGATTTCAAATAATTTTAATAGTCTATGACACTCTAGTGGTTAAGACGAATTTAACCACGTATAATTTATTAAAATCGGTTTAGCCGGTAAGTAGTTACGAGGGAACATAGAGTCGGACATACATACAGGTCAAACACATATATCCTTGTTTTGGGCCTTGCCGCAGTCGGGTGAAAAACACTAAGTTTAATGTTCCATGAAGGTTTTTTTTAGTGGGTTTTTGAAGGTGGTGAAATTTTTTTAGATACTGGGCTCCAAAGTGGTTACTACATGCGAATTCGGTAACATTAGAAAAATCCTACTAATATTATAAATGTGACAGTTTGTATGTCTGGATGGATGTTTGTTACTCAATCACGCTTCAACCACAGGACAGATCGGGGTGAAACTTGGTGTACATATAGGTAAGGTCCTGGAATAGCATATAGGCTACTTTTTATCCCTAAGAATTCAAAAGTTCCTTCGGGAATAACTATTACAGAGTAAAACGAACTATAGCTGCACCTATAGCATCCTATAGCAATTCATTAATATAACTAATTAATTAATTAATTAGTTTTAATTAAGGAGTTCCGCGCCGATAACCGAATTTAGGGCGGGCGAAGCCGCTGGCAAAGTCTAGTCTATAATAAGTTGGTACTAACTACACAAAGACTGAAATTAACTAAAGATAACAAGATTTACCGATATCAAATACTTTGTGAGATATAATATACTTACTATACAGCTAATATGGAAATATCTTTTTAATAATGTAACGCAGTTTGTACCTATAAAAAATTAACTTCGAATTCACCTCGTTTTGTCCGGATTTTCCGCTGTTACAGTTCACTATCCGGCATGCGGGAATATTTTAAAACATCCGGAATATACACTTTTACAGACATATGACGTAAGCTAAATTAATTGATTTTGATTACTTGCTACTTATATTTCAGACACTAGCATATTCTGCAACAAATCTATTTTAATATATTATTGTAAAAATTTTAGTTTAATTAATAAAAAGGTTGCGACGCAAATTGTTGGTTGTTGCGATATTTTGCAAACGACAAGTCAAATTTGTAAGGCAAAGTCTGAAATTTTCATCAAATGTCAATAATTTACTCCGGAAAACCGTTGTATTGATCCATCTGGTAATTCTACCTTAAAGTGACACTACACTTATAGTGATAGTAATGTTATTCGTATGTAGATCCCTAGGAGCCTTTCTAAATAAAAATAAAAATTAGAACTTTTTAAAAATAACTCTAAGCATATTTTTGTATTTTCTTTTACTTAGGTAATTCGTACATAAAACTTAACGTTTTCAGCAAGAGCATGAAAAACAAGATGGCGCCTCGGCTTCGCCCACCTGTAGAGTCCCGCGTCCCTATTGGTAGGTTTTTTGAGGTGGCGAATAGAAACACCCCTGCGAATTGTGCAAAAAGCTAACTTTAGCTACACATGTAGATCTACTTGCACCTTTAGCAATGTAATATAGGTACTTAGTTACTTATGTACCTACTTATGTATTTTGTATTTAAACAGTATAAAATAGAAAAATAAAGTATATTACTGTTTTCTACAGTATGGTTCGCAACGCTAATATACAACTTCAACTTAAATGAAGTATAAAAAATACTGTTTTTGACGATGATGCATTTTAATTAATGAATTAAAGTGAAAACATTACTAAAACTGCATCGTCTATTTCGCCAAGATAGTTCTTTCTGATAAATGCTAGAAGTAGACTGAAACATATATTTGATTTACTTAATCAATGATAAGCTTTTTATGTACACATAGCCATTTTAATATAATAAGTTCGACGAAAAGCTAATAATATAAACATACAAATTATTAAATCTACTTTACTTTTTTTAAAAATTGGCAAACCTACGGTTTACGTTAACTTACAATTTAGGTACTGTAAAGTGGTAGCAGTTGTACGCTAGTGGCTTAAAAATTTAAGAGTTAAAACAAGTAGCCCTATAATGGCACCACCTTTATATTGATTCTGACGAAATTATACAGAAAGAAAATTATTCAAAAGTAAATGCTTTAAACAAAATCAGTTCACAAGCTTTTAGCGTTCCGTAACCAGAGGGTGCCAACAGAGCCCTATTACTTATCCTACGCTGTCTGTTTATCTGTCAGTCCGACCATTAAAAGGCTCTATCTTTTAGATAGAAGTAGTTAGAAGCCAGCAGAAATTTTTACAGAATATATGTGTTCTAATGGCTGATTAATAATAATAATAAAAAGTTTCAAAAGTAAAATTTTAAGGGGGTTTAATTTTATATTATTTATTTTCATACAAGCTTTAAACTTGCAGTGATAATAGTGTGAGCCTTAAAGTATAAAAACAAAAATAAAAACTGGTCAAAAGTGAGACGGGTTCATTGCCATTTTAAATTACCGTATCAGCGTCACCTAGCGAAAGTTTCTTTTAATAGATTATTAATATAATAATGGATTATTAAGAGACACAGATACACGTTTTTTTATCAAAAACGCATCAAAGTAAAGCATTGTCGGACTTGGTTAGTCATTAGATGGGTGATACGCATGTGGCCGGGTTTTAGCATGCTCTATACTCTACTTTCGACTTTACAAACATTTCATTATAACAATTCTTCATAATATGTAAGCACAAAAAATGGTTGTAAGGTCCATAAAAACTAAAAAAAAATACCCAAGTGAAAAGTACGTGGAAACTTACGTAGCAAATCAATTGAAATAGTACATACATTACCAAAAAAACTCATCTTTCTGTGTTTGTCGTGCATGACTCACTTAAAAAAAGTTTCTTCTCCACAAATGACTCACCAAAACTTACAACAAAACTACTATGAGCAATAGTGTGGGTAGGGGAGAGAGTGGGGAAGCAATTTCACCCCTCCTACCCTGCAAACTGTATTATGTACCAAGTAGGAGAGGAAAGGGAAAATCGATTAAGCACCGCCTCTTTCGCAAGGAAATTGTGGTCCTATTACGAGTCAATGACATGTGATCAAGTTTAAACTCGACTGCATCTTCCACATATAAGTTTTATCTGGACAATCTATGTGCCAAGTTTATTGCTATGAGCGACAACGGCAAGAATAATTTAGGACTGATACAAACTAATTCACAACCCGGATATCGCGAATTGAAGTATGGTCAGCAACTAAACAAAAAATATTATAATCCACATAAATAAAATAATACATTTTAATTTATTAGTCTTACTCGAAGACTTACCACAGTATCAGTTTAGGACCTATTAGGTATCAATATAAGCTGTCAATGCTATGATCTTAACAGACAAACTGGTTCAAATGCATAACCTATTTCTGATTATTTTTCATTGCAAAAAAATTGAATTGTATCTGAAAATTTTGTCTGTAAACGTAATGTAAGCACCCAAACTAACGAAGTTTCCTTATTGACGTGATTAGTTATACAATGTAATGATATATCTACTGAGTAATCTATAGCAATAAGTAAACTATAAGCTATTATACATCTACTGTGGTTTTTTTGTATACTTATCTCAATCAAGTGTATGAGCGTAAAAAGGAATGAAAAAAGAAGACGTTTTGACGAATAGAAGTTTGTTCATCGCTGATTGAATTTTAGTTTTTCTAACCGATTTCAAAAAAAAGGACATTTTGAATTTGACCCATATACCTACATGTAATTTTGTTAAAATGGCACAATATATGTTTATATGTTCGCCTATGTGGGCTTCTTCACAGGTGTGCCAAATTTTAAAAAGTGAGTGAGTTTTTGTCACCTTGTTTCTCAGAAACTTGAGCTCTGATCGAAATCATTACTTTAACAGTGTAAGTTTCATTAAAATCGATTTAGTAGTTTTAAGATATGGACTATTTAGTGTCATTAGTAGGTAGGTACCTAACCAATTACTCGAAAAACACATCGTTAGTTTAGCGATGCATTTTAAGCTGAACTTATTGTGTGTATATTACCCAATATATACCCAAAAAAATAAATGTCTCATATTTCTGCAAGTTTTTGGCATTCGACTTCAAAAACACTTAACTACTTCGGAGATTATGATTTTAAGAATATTATAAAATTTTAACAATATATACTAGATAGATTTGGCGTAAGGAAACAACCGCATAATCGATCTACTCGACGAAACTCGTAATAGTCCAACTCGGTACGTTCCACGGTCTAAACGCTATATTGTAATTGTAAGTAGGTATCCTAAATTAAACCAATTTCAGATATTAACCTAATAGTAAAAAACACGGTCTAGCTACAGCTGGACTCGCGCACCTCAAAAGTATAATTACTGTTTCAATATACAATAATAAGTAAAATTACTATACATATGTATATGTATACCATAACGTCTTTAAATCCGAAAAGGGGGCAACACGCACCCACATCATAATATGGGGGACACCCTCTCTTCACTAACCACTTAGACCTTATATAACAGGGGGTGAGCCTGTCTCCACAACATTGCTTCTGATACCGTTTATTTGGACTAAGATCGCTTTAAATATCCCATATGGCCTGAATTAGAAACTCTCCAGCAATCAATGTACAATGGGTTGTTTTCTGAGTAATTGTTCGAAATTATGCCCACGGCTACTTTCTACCAGCGCAGTCCGGGTTCTTCAAGAAAGAAGTTATTAAATGTCTGAAGGGTCCGCAACGCGCGAGTGATACGCTTGGTGTTGCAAGCGTACATAAGCTACGGTGACCGCTTACCATCAGGCGAACCGTAAGCTTGTTTGCCACCTTAGAGGTATAAAAAAAAATCGCTCTTTTAAATTTCAACTATAATTATTATCGAGAAAATTATGTTAACAACAATTTATTCAATCCCATGCGTTTTTATCATTAAGGTAAGGCTCAGTTATTGTATAGTAAGCTTTTTGAAAAGTTTATTTATTTTATCCTTTTTTACATTTTTAATTTAATTTTATTGTAAGACGAATACTCTCTTTGTCCTTTAAATGATTTATCTGTTTTCTTGAGCCGTGTGTGTATCAGAGCAAGTTTGTCTGTTTGTCTGTTTCGTATATTACGATCATGATTATTGCTATTTTTTTTTTTTATATTATCAATATTCTTATGAACGTATATCCAATTATCCGAAATAAACCGAGATGGTAAAATTGATTAAAGTTGATTTCCTTAAATTTATCTTATATAGAGTGAGATAAAGATTTAAGGGATAGATTGCCCTTTACTGCAGAACAAAGATTATTTGAATTTCAGCTGCGTGACCCTATAATAAAACATTATAGGACGCCACGCAATCCTAGTCACGAAGCTTCAGTGGATATAGCTACATTAGCAAATAGAATCTTCAGGATTCGCTTACGGATAAAGCTACTGTCCGGATAGTATACTTCAGCTACTTACATAGCGTTATGTCCGACGTCACATTTAAAAAATTCAAAGTTTTTTTTGAGAATTGGACCCTAGCTTAAATCCAGCAATCTAATGCGTAATAGACTAAAGATAAACAACCAAACAATTGCTTAAACACCTCAGTTTATCATCACCAAAGTGATATATTAATCAAGTAAAGTGGTATTCGGCGTCCCCCCATTATACGTCGGCCGTATTTTATGTTACCAACCAGTCACTTATTCGTATAAGTGCAGCTCGGCTCCCTAATCCTTCAGGATGAAAATAATCTTGATACTAAACAAATTGAGAGGTCATGTTTACTTCCAGACTGTAAATACGTGATGTTAAGATTCCTGTCCGCGCACGCTTTTTCACATATCTTTACCAATTTCTTAGAAACTATTTCTGGAAATTACAAATATGTATATGTTTTTCCATTAAATAAATGCTAAGCATTTGGTATCAAATAATTTTAAAAGACCTTGTTTGTTTTTCTGTCCCATACAAACTCATTAATACAAAAAAACGTTTTTCTTTTATTACGTTTATATTTAATTTAATCTTCATATATGGTATTCCTTCTGCATGTCAACCTAGTGTGCATTTTGATTTAATTTAATTTTAAGAAAGTATCTCTCAACCAATCCCTCGGGTTGATTTTTAAGGCAAAATTCCAAACACGGTTCGCCAGATAAATATATGTCTGGATTGATACAAAGTAGCTGTGCTAATAAGTATGGCTGGCGTATCAACCCACGAGGGATTCAGTATTAAACAGTCGCGCAAAAAAGGGTACAATGGAGAGTTGACAAGGTGTTCAGATCTGATTAATATAGGCAGTAGTGACGTCACTGGTCACTGGTACCCGAAGTTGTAATAAACTATATGACATGGCGCGTAAAACAATTTAACAATTAAAACCATGAATATAGCGTTAACGTTTGTGCTGGAATAAAAAAATCTTAAATTATATAGTAAATTATACCAGCTAAAGTGCACCTTGGGGTGGTACGGCACCCCCGAAATTTATATATATATATATATATATATATACTATATAAATCCATACAACATATAAATAGGTTTCAATCAATCAAATTTATGATAATATTCTGATTTACTAGATCACTTTCTATTCTTTGCCCTAAAGCTATTTCTGTCCGCAATCAATAAAAGCAATTTAAGGATAAAAGAAACTTATCACTTACGAAATCTGTACGATACACTTGCCAAATATTTATGTGTAATGCGTGAGGAGCAAACTCTCCCCACAGAAAGAAAAAACACATAAATCATAACAACCCGACCCTGTCTCACTGACTGCTATTGTATCCCTACCAACTACTTACTTACGCAATGTTAGGACAGAGCTACACGACAAGATCGAAGTGAGACCTTAGCTATACTCATGATTATAGTTTATTTGCAAATAAGTTACCTTTATAGGTACTTACAAATAACTTACTAAGATTAGAACTTATAGTGCAACAAACTTTTCTGACCCGGTGGTCAAAATCAAAATTACACTTGCCATATTGAAATGGTGATAACTTAAAAGACACTAGCGACCAAACACCCAAGATCATAAGATCAGAAAAGTTTGTTGCACTGTACGTAGATTTATGTTTAACTTTGGATAATATCGTACGAATTCCGAGCGAAATACCTACCATTTCTTTCTTGGAGATGCAGGATGGATCTTATTGCCCTCATACAAACAAATTTCTCACTTATTTTTGACACTTGCTGATCAAACACTATGGAATTTTTAAGACATTTTCTAGTAATAAATATCTAGGTCTGCAGTGTGCCACTTTTCTATCAAATGTTATAGTTCAAAGGTTATACAGGATTCTAGTTTTTCATACAAATGGTTTAAGTTAAAAGAATGTTTTACAAGATTTTTGAAAAACCACAGACCTAGGTATTCGGCTTGGGATTATATGAATTTGAAATTTCACAGTGTTTGAATAGTAAATGTCAAAAACAAATGAGACATTCGTTTGTATGAAGCCCGCTGCGAGGCGCCGCGAAGTGTATCCTCTTAAGTATTTTTACACATTCAGCTAGATTTCCTATAGTATATTTGTATATTATTTGACTAATTTCAGTCTCCCAAACGAACCGGTTTTCTAAAAAGCTTTAGTACCATGAACCAGATACTCACGCTGCATTATATTATATATAAAAAGGACAGAGGTGTATAAAAGTATCTTCTTTGCGTAGCGTTCGAGAACTATACAAAAACCTTCGATATCATCGACTCCTGGGCAGTGTTACATCCTTCCCAGCGGTGCTACGTTGCCTATCGCTACATGGAACCAATTACCAAGCAGGAAAATCTTTTCATGAATTTTCTCTGACCTATGGATTCTCTCAGTTAGTACTTTCTCCAACGAGAATACCAGATATTGAGGACCTTACGAGGTCCTTACTGAAACTTCTGCTGACTACACTTCCGGACGAGTATTCCGTCTCAGTGGATTCGTCTCTTGGCTCATCGGACCACTGAAACAATCACGCAGTTACTGAGACAATCTTCGCTGGTATGGAATGTTTTATTCTTGAACCGCGACTAGCTGCCAGTGTCAAAAAACGACCGTGGCTTAAAAGGTCTTGTAGTGAAGCTAAAACTCTTAAGTAAACTGCGTATGGGGCTTAGACCACGACTTATTATAATAAGAATGCATATATTTCTGAGTTAAAACGCAAATTAAATGCTGCCTCAAGGTTCATAGGTTCATAGGTGGGTGACTTTTCGAGCTATCCCTCTGGGAGTCGTGCTTTCTGGTCGCCTGCTAAAGCTGCCGAAGGGAACTTTTGCCAGACGTTGTTACCGCCGCTGCGACTTGGCCCATAGTGCTAAAGAGAAAGCCGATCAACTACCCGTCTCTGCCTCAAACACGAATATGAACGACGAAGGCGCAGTACAACCTACTGTACCGTGATTACCATGCCGGAAATCTCCATAACAAAGCGGGAGGTCCAGCGGGCGTAGCTTTCTTTAATTGTTCATAAGTCGAGTGGGCCAGACGGTATAGCAGGAGTAGTGCTTAAGCAGTGTGCTCCTAAGTTATGCCCTGTACTCACGCGCCTCTTCGCACTTTCAAACCATAGTAGGCAATTTCCGTCATTATGGAAGACTGCGAATGTGCACCTGGTGCCCAAGAAGGGCAATAGATCAGTTCCATCGAATAACCTATCGCTATTAGCTCTCTCCTCTCCAAGGTGATGGAGCGTGTGAACGACACACAGATTCCAAGAAACTTAGAAAAACACGAGCTGGTCAGAGACCGTCAATATGGCTTTCGCCACGGTCGCTCGACTGGTGACCTTCTAGTGTATCGCACACACCGATGGGCACTGGCCATTTAGAGTCAGGGTAAGGCATTGGCATGTAGAATAGAATAGAATATCTCAAATAATGGTACAATACAGATACAGATGTTAAGTACATTTTAAGTCTTACATAATTTATCAATCAGTGATATGCAAAATCTTGAGACAAAGAATTCCTCAAACTATGTTAGCATTGACATTGCATAACATTCAAAATTGTATTACAAAAAAAAACACGGTAAACACACAGTAGCACAGTAAGTTTTAGTAATAGGTACAACTAACAAGTCAACATAATCGGCTAACAAATAATAATATCATAAAAAATGACAAAATAAGAATAATTATGTCAATTTTATTTAAATTTATGGCAAAAAAAATCAGTAATAGAATAAAAATCTTACAATACAAAATAATTTCTTTTTAAATAGTGTCAGTGATAATGATTTTATGTCATTTGGTAATTTATTAAATACTTTTACTGCCATAGCGTGACAAATGCTGTCTGTAAATTTCTTTTAAGGTCTAGGTAGTATCAGTAATTTATCAGGAAATCTGGTATTAAATTTTAGCACACTACCATATCTTGTAAATGAGTGTGGATGTTTTTTAACGAACACACATAATTCGTATATATACATACAAGGTAGAGTAAGAAGGTTTAAGGTCGGGAACAATTGTCTACACGATTACAGAGGACTCACGCCACTTATTACTCTTACACATGTCTTTTGTGCTTTAAATACTCTATTTATGGTTACTCCGTTTCCTCATATTATGAGACCATATCTGAGTATAGAAGCTATATACCCATGATAGGCTGTTAACGCGGTTTTTTTAGATGATGTTTTTACCAGTTGTCGTAATGCGTATACAAAACTATTTATTGTTCTACATATCTGGTCTATATGTCCTTGCCAAGAACAATTTTGATCCAAGTTAAGTCCTTGAAAAGTAACTTCAATTACTTCTTTTATTTTTAGTCCATTAATTGATATGCATAATTATTTCGGCTTCTTTTTTACATAAAATTGAACTAATTTCGTTTTACTTTTTTTGCTTTGAAATTATTTTCTTGCATCCAGTTCAATGCAACTGTTTTACTCAACAATTTTACTGTTGAATGAATCTCCTTATTAAATGAGGTATTATCTTTTGAACTGACTACACTGAGATATCATCGGCAAATAACACACAGTTATGTTTCGTTACTTCAGGTAGATCATTTATGTATAATATGAACAAAAGTGGTCCCAAAATACTACCTTGTGGGACTCCATAGAGTTTTTCACTAAAGGAAGATCTATGATTAACATCTACGATTTTTTCGTCTAGACCTAGGTATATTTACGCACTGCGTTCGTTTAAATTAATATGATTTAATCCAGTCCAACGCTGGACCTCGTATACCATGGTTGTGTAATGTTTTTAGTAATGTTATATGACAAACAAAATCAAAAGCCTTACTTAAGTCAAAGAATATAGCAGAAACTAATTTATCATTTAAGATCTTATTTACTAGTATGTAAGAGGCTAAAGCAGTTAATTTATGTTTTTGGAAACCAGTCTGTTTTAATTTTATATTGTCGGTTTTAATGAAACTGTAGATTCGAGTACTGACTGGGGACGGGCGCGTTCACCGCTAAGAAAACACTATGCACTGTGGTCCCACACTTCCAGATCCAAGATCGGAGCCCGAATCAAACAGCAGAAAGGTGTATCACAGGGAGAAGTTAGTACTGCAAAACTGTAATATCTTTTGAAAGACGAGTTAAAGCTCCTTCGAGTGGATCCTCGGAGACCTCTGCAGAATTAAACCAACGTGGGGTTAATGGATAAAATAAAGGTAATGTTCTGTGTCCATGTCTTTCAGCTGGGCCGCATGTGGGAATTTACGCACTATCGTCCAAAAATGTATTATTGCCAGTACGGAACAGAAACGTGGTCTCTAACTGTTAAATAAGCTCAGATTCACTAAGCAGGCTATTAAAAGAGCTATTCTTGGTGTTTCTACCATGACATAGTACGTAATAAGAATAACCCGTAGAACCAATGTCACTGACACAGCCCAAACAGTTAGCAAGCTGAATATGTAATGGGACCTTAAATCTCAGTACTGGTGGTCATTTGAGACAAAACAATTACCACTTCATCAATGGTGGTAAATTGGGAGCATATTTATACAATCGAACCGAATACCGTTGATTAAAAAAGGTTTTCGAATGGGAGCAAGGGATCAGAGGACAAAGCGTGGGATAGCCTCCCACCACGTAGACGGACAACGTGATTATTGCTGCAGGAAGCCAGCAGAAGTATGTGGCTCATAATCGGCCATTGTCTCAGATGTCAGATGTCAAGCGTACGTGTATGTAAAAAAAACAATAAAAATAAACTGAAGAACGTCATTACAGCCAAAAAAATATAGTGTATTTTGACAACAATTTTCCTCGTAATTAATACCGTTTTTTTCAATTTGTAGTAAATAAAATAAGGGTCTAGATTTTCAGAGTAAAAATTCTAGACCGCATCTCTACAATGTTTTGTGCATCGCTACAGCCACGCGTATATGTACCTACGTTTAGAAAAATGCTTCTTAAAATATTTTTTCCAGTGCTGATTGATTACATTTTTGTATTTGATATATACCTAACAAGTAAAAACCGGCCAAGTGCGAGTTGGACTTGCGCACCAAGGGTTCCGTGCAAACCTATAGGTATATAAGTGGATAGTAGCGAGTTTGAAAACATGTGGCTTAAATTGCTGTTTCTTTTGATTGCGTTGACATAGAAGTACGAATTTATTACAGCTTAAAGGAATTATTGACCTGAGTATTTGATATGAATTTCAATTTGATATTTTTTCTATCTCCTGTAAAATTTAAATCAAAACATTAACGTGGTTTTGACGGGTGACCCACAATATGCGAGTAGGTGTAAGCGCATTCATTACGTGTAAGTATTTGTGTTTGCTGAGACATTCAGGTGTGACATGCAGACAGAGAGTTACTTAGGGGTAATTAGTCGCCATTCTTAGTCCGTTTTATTACGGAATTTTATGAATATAGTTTCTGTTCTTTTACACCGGGGGGAGATCACTTTTTAGCAAAATACTGTTTACTCAATTATGAATTAGCTAAATATTTTAATGACATGCAAACTATAAGTTTATTTTTTCTTATCTTAACATGTTTTATTTTTGATATGAACAAACAATTTTAATAAATCACACATTTGTACCACGCCCTTGTCTCTGCGTACCCGTGGCGTACCCCTCGTTATATGATTTATTTTTATATTCAATAGATATCGGTATCTATCCATTTGTAATAAAAATCGGGAAATCGATAGGCAGTTTTAAATGCATAAAAATTGAAAATATACCTGATATCACAACACAATTTCTTTTTGATTCTATACAATTGTATAGCTCCCTTTCCTACCCCATGTCCCAAATGTATGAAATTCTCATTACCGCACAAGGACGTAATTTAAGCAGTGTTGCTTCCTTAGTGGGTTCACCAGTGGCTTGAGTTTAGACCCCTGCAATATAATACCTAGTGGCTATTTAAGCTAGGGCATCGTAAAATAGGAATCTCCCAGGAACTGAAACATTTTGAAGTAAAGTAGATACTCACTTTCAACTGCTAGGTGCTCAGAGAGAGGAGTCAGAAAAGAAACAAGCGTTCGCAAGGACAAGGTTCAGTTTTAATATATTCATTCAAGCTTACACAACAAGTTATTTATTGATAGGTACTACCAAATCACCTAAGGTGATTTCTAGCTCTTAAAATTAAGAATAATAGATAGAATATATTACAATCTTCCCTACCAATCTAATAAGAAAGATAGATAGATAGAAGAAATATAGTGGTATGGCCCTTCAGCCTAAGGCCCGAATCAAGTTAGAGTCTTGCACGACATCCTCTAACAAGTAGGCTCCTAAATAAGGCTGCCATCAGACATCAGACATCAGCAAAGAGTAGTTGGCAAAGTATCGCGACTCCCCGGCGAGCTTCCTATTCAAGTTAAAAGAGCCTACCGGCGGATACGTAGTATGCAATGTTAAATAGAGGTGAACACCGGCGACCCGCTGAGTCAAGGTACTCAAGCGCGGTTTCTGTGATGCTCGGTGTAGCAGCTCTAGCTAGCCCCGAGATGTCGGCGAGCAGTGCAGGCTGCGCCGAGGATCTAGAGTGGAGCCCACTCCCAGAAGCCTCGCAACAGAAGACGCGTGCAGAAGTCACGCAAGTGCGTAGGGCAAGCAGGCGGTATGGCAAGGTCAGAATCGAACGCAAACACACCAGACGTCCTCCAGTAGTAAAGAGGTCGTCAGATTTGTTCAGTAGTGGGTGTTTTTCCTCAGGGAAATATAGGAGACTCACATTCTCCTTCAGTGATGTGTAAAAATACACATCAGTAGGAGTAGTAATTAGTAACTTCTTATCGCTTCCC
This sequence comes from Apoda limacodes, assembly GCA_946406115.1. Lineage (NCBI taxonomy): Eukaryota > Metazoa > Arthropoda > Insecta > Lepidoptera > Limacodidae > Apoda > Apoda limacodes. The sequence continues at coordinate 51,562,338 of OX291540.1, forward strand.
AAACGTAAAGAAATGACTGACGATAGGTGTCAAGGTTCATTTTAGTTTTTAGGGTTGGTTATTTGACGCATGAAGACGACCATGGCAGTATGGTCGTCTTCATGCGTCGAATAACGAACTTCTTGGGTTTCTCGTATCACTGGTCCATTTTCCTAAGGCTAAAAACAAGAATAGGATCTTTATCCTGTTATAGAACAAGAGCAAAGAAATGTTTCCTTAATGACGCCCTTCCTGAAGTGGTGATTAGCAAAATTGGTAAGAAAGAAACATATACAAGTGGATATTTGACTACCATCAAAACTATGGCCAACGATACCTTTTCTTTTTCTTTTCATTTTCTATACATTTATTGTTAACTAGCATTTTCCTGCAGTTTTTAACTATTTATGGTTTAAAATATCAGGAGTCAAATACAAATTTTCATCCCAGTTTTGCCCTAGGGGATGATATCTTAAAAACAGTGAAACACGTCAATCTTAATTTTTAACCTTAAAGCGAAATACCCATTTATTAGCATTTAGCTTCAAAATTAATGGTTTTTCATACAAATACAATACTTATCCCCATTTTACTTCTTTAGAGGATCAATTTTGCAAAATACTTTCCTATTGGAGCCCTACGTCAAGTTAGGACCCAGCGATTTGTGCTGTGCGTTGACATATAATTAAGCCAGTCATTTTTTTTTTTTAAATAAATAAATATTTTTTTGGACATTTCTCACAGGTCTCTCTGGTCCCAATGTAAGCAAAAAGCTCCAATTATTTCGAGCGTGCAAAAGTTTTCATTCTGTTTCCATCAATTTCGTGAGGCGTTTATCGAGAGAGGGCTCCAGCCAAATCTCACTTAATCTCATGCTGGGTCTAGGCAAATAATTTCCGAGAATAAATGGTTAAAATAAATTAAAACATGTGTCTTCACTAAAATATAACCAAATCCTACTTAATATGTATCGCGAGTATGCAAACTCCACAAAGTAGCAAATTATGTTTTTTGAAATTAATCCAACGGGTCGAGTCAAATCTCATAACATCACACCAAGGGGGAAGGGCGGTAATTTTTTTTATGTATATGTATAATATATGTTAACTAATAAATAACACATTTACGCATTCGATGGTGGCTTAAAAAAGCTACGTAGTCTAGACTTTCAAAGCGCCCCCGCTTTGCCCCCCCCACAGCCTCCCTTTGGGGGCGTGATGACATCCAAAAGGAGGCAAAGGCACTTTTTTCTTTTGAACCTAGAATTGGAAATCTTGTCAAAAACATGTTCCGCTCCGTCCCATTGACCCTTTTTATAAGTACGACAATACAATAAAATAAATTAAAGTCATCAAAATAGACAGCTCTTGAGTCATTCAACATAATGAAAATTGGTCCCTAAGCTTATTTCTTCCATAAAAAATAGTTAAAACATTACGGAAATGTTTAAAATTAACGACCACGTCTTAATGAAGTTAAAAATTAAAAGGGTCCCCAGAGGAACTTCTTAGTTTTCAGAGATTCGCGGTAACGCTATTAGATTTAACACACAACATTCGGCATTCAGTTTAAAATGAAAATAAACAAATTAAGAAGTGTCTAGCTACCTTATAATTTCGACGGCGTATTTTATAAGTACATACCCTCTTCTAAGTTCTAAGAACTTATTTTCTTTTCAAAAATCAAACAAACCAGAGATTTAAAAAAAAACAGTGAAACGTGTACAAGATTGAAATCTTCGTTTTTATTATTATATTTATATTTAATAGTTAAAATCTAAACGTAAATTTTGTCGATTTTTCTGTTCAAAAATCTATTTCATTTAAAAAGCTACAAATCATAAACAGTTGTAGTTTTTATTTAGTACATAACCGACACATGATACAGTTTCATACACTTCATAACCGACACATGATACAGTTTCATACACTTCATAACCGACACATGATACAGTTTCATACACTCCATAACCGACACATGATACAGTTTCATACACTTCATAACCGACACATGATACAGTTTCATACACTCGTTAACCGACACATGATACAGTTTCATACACTTCATAACCGACATATGATACAGTTTCATACACTTCATAACCGACACATGATACAGTTTCATACACTCCATAACCGACATATGATACAGTTTCATACACTTCATAAACGACACATGATACAGTTTCATATACTTCATAAGCGACCATGAATTATTTATTATTCCACTATTTTATGATTATTATTCAGAATCAGAAATATTTTTCAAAATTATAATTTATATATAACATTCTAAAAGAGTTAATTATCAATACTTAAATGAAAGCTATTCCAGAAAACCCCTGAAGGATACTTACCGTAACAACATTTGGAGGTAACGCGAAATAGAAAGATTTATCTGTATATTCTGTGTCTATAATTACTCTAAGGAAAACTATAATTGTCTGGTGTTAAGATAATTGTACAATTTTTTTTTTCTCATTTATAACCGCTGTTGGTTTTCGTAATAAAAAAAATAGTTTCCTTAATATAATACAAAGAGAGCTGCCAACAAAAAAATAATCGAATGAGAGTATAATCCAGGCAACATCAACGAAATACGCTCTAAGCATCCCTCTCCTTAATAGTTCCCTCGCGAAAAGCGATCAAAAGCCCCTCGGAGACACGTAACATTTGTTATTGTAACCATTAACAACGTTTTAATTGTCAGCACGAGCGGCCGCGAATTGGCGCCAAGCCGCCATGACGGTGCCGCGTTTCATAGACAATGGGCATCGAGGAGGGTTATTGTTTTTATCATGTTTTTATTATATGACGATCAAAATGACTGGCATAAAGGAAATGTGTCGTACATTTTCTTCTTTTTAAAATATTTATCTTTGTTTTCTGCGCCTTAAAAGAGACAATTGATTAAACAAATGAGACTGAACAATGTCGAAAAATGTTTTATGATAAACTAGCTCTTCTTATAACTAATACCTATACTTATTATTTTAGTCCGCGTAGACTTTTAAAAGAAAAAGAAAGCTTTTAAAACTGTTTATGTTTTTACCTACAAAAATATCGGAATTCTCATAAAAAATCCCCTATTTTGCTCTCTAGTGGATTATTTTCCCAATACGGTTAAAAACGCAAAGTAATATATAAGTTAATGGAAAACGTCAATCTTTATTTTCAACTTAAAGGCTAAATACCAATTCTCTTATTTAGCTTCAAATATGTCGGTGTTTCATACAATCCTCCAAATCGTTTCTTGCTTACCTACGTTATAACATGAAAATAAGGGATAGACCCAGTAGTGTTGGTTGAGCGTTAATGTATCAGTGAGTCAATTTATTCTTTTATACTTACAGAGTGTAAATTCGACCTTTTTCTTTAAAGTGGTTATACTAGAGGCCATTTGCAACAAATTGACCCCCATCGACTGTGAGTCAGAAATGAAAGGTTTCTGAGATTTTGGGGTTTTAAGTTTTTTGTAAAAATTTCTGAATGTATATCAAAAAAAAAATTTAATAAGAAAATTATTATTTGTTGACCCCTCAATTTATACTTTTCTGAAAGCTGATACACTACCAATCATTTAAACAAAATACTGTCTTAAAATTAATATCTCAGAAATTAAAGGTATTTATTTATTGACAAGTATCTTTTATTTGTACTACTTGCAAAAAACGACATAAATCAATAGAAAAATTGTATGACACTTGGCGTACTAATAACTTAAATAATTTCGATGTTTTATGATCTTTTTAAAAAGGTACACATTTTATTTACATTTACCAAGAATTCCCAAAAAAATTAATACAAATTGCACTTACCTTGTTATTTAAATTGTAAATTAAATGAGCTCAAAATAGTTATTACAGTAGAGTAATTAATTAAAAAAAACAGTTAGCTATTTATTTATTAATCAAACAAAAAAAACTGTAGGTAGCAATATAATAAAAAAACCAATCGTCATAAAAAATTACACATCTTATTCAAATTGCCTACCATTTATGCGTATGCATGCACGTAGTCTACGGCGTAGACTGTCACTGTCATCCTAGGCGAAAGTGTGTCTTTGATTTGTTGGACGGCGGCCAGAATCCTCTGCCTTAAATCTTCGACACATGCCACGGGTGTGTTGTACACTAATTATTTCACATAACCCCAAATGTAAAAGTCGCAGGTGTCAAATCCGGACTTCTTGCCGGCCACGAGGTCGGGCCTCCGCGACCGATCCATCCCAGCGGATAATTTTCATCCAAATATTGTCGCACGCCTCGGTAATAGTGGGCTGGTCAGCCATCATGCTGGTAAATCATCCTGATTCTTGTAGCTAAGGAACATCTTCTAAGATATATTATTTATGTATCTCTACTACTTTAACTGTAATCCGACATTACAGTACAGTAACATATACAGTTTTATTTCTGTGTACTCCAAAATCGTTCAAATAGAATTCCGTGACACTACCAAGTGAAAGAAAGATTGACAGATGAAGGGACAGATGTATTATGCGACATGATGTGTATAGCAGGGTGAAACGTCTTTCGGGTCCGCTTGGTAAGTAAGAAAAGCGAACAGCCAAGACTGAATAGCCATCAGCCGATCACAATCGCATTGATTCCGATAAAAACTTTTTTCTGCGTAGGGCAAAAGAAAGGTTCTCGACATACTGATAAATAAAATCAATTTTAGCATTATGACTGCTACTAACTACTCCGTTATTGACAACCTTAGGATGGACATACTCGACATAGCGCATTAGCACTCCTTATAAGAGCTGGATGAATTTTGTCCTAATAATCTTTTAGTTATTATGTTCCTTGGGCCCCAGGCCTACAAAGCCAATGCGATAAAGACGTGATAAACGAAAAGATGTGATAAACTGAGATAAATTCAAGAAAAATCTTAAAAGAACCAGTTTGCCACAACTAGATCTCATCCCTGCTCTCATTAGATTTCTAATATTGATGTGGTCATCGAATCTGTCTCCCACCAGTCACTTGCGAGCTACTATTAGCAAGTGCTTAAAATAAAAACGAGCTTAGAACGATTGACAAAATAATTACTGGCAAAACCTCGAAAAGGGTTACACGATAGTTATAGTACAAGTACAAATTATATCACTAAATTATGATGTATGGAGCCACACTAACACGACTATATCACTGGATTGTGATGTATGGAGCCCGTACATGGCTATATCACTATTTTTTTTACTAGCTTTTGTTCGCGGTTCCACCCTCTCTTAATTCGGTTATTTGTGTAGGAGTTCAACGGCAAATCAATTATAGAAAAAAACCGACTCACATTTGACGTTTACAAGTAGCTTATGTTCTTACCTGAAATTCAAACTATCTCCATGCCAAATTTCATCTACCTATCGGCACGGCGGTTGAGATGTGAAGTGGTAACAGACAGGCAGACAGACGAAGTTACTTTCGCAAATATAATATTTATATGGATAAACCTTTTGTTTTTAATTTCGTAACAATTTTTATATTATAGGGGGAATTATTTTTTACTTTTTAGTAAATCAATACCTTAACTTTAGATATCGATTCTAAACAAGTAATGTTGTTTGACGTCTGTTCAATTTCATTAGTAAGATTTCATTCACATCATTTGACAACAAATTTATTTCTTTTGTCTTTCTTGCATTACCAAAAATGTTCCCAAAAGATTGTTGTGTATGAATAGAGAAGATAACAATAAAATTTTACGAGTTCCGCTCCGACAGAAAGCCATGTTTTGGTAACAAATTGATGCGCGAAGATAGAAATGGGGCGACCATGAAAACGGAAAAAATCTTCATATTTTATTATGTCAATCTAAGGCTGCGTGCATTTTATTATCGCAACGATACAGTTAAAAAAGTTTACCAGGATATTATATACTGGACAGAGAATAAAGGGTCAGTAACTTGTAAAACAACTTAATAACAGTCATAACCTCACATATGACAAACTAATATTAAAAATTCGAGGATAAGGATTTGTTTAACTACTGTTTTAGGTGTGACATATGAAGCAACACCATGCTTAAGCCTCTAAAAATACTCTTCCAAATTCTGGACTATGCTGACATCTGTTACCTTGATGTAACACTCGACCAACTTAACAAACTTGATCCCCTTCAAAACCTTTGCATAAGATTTATATTTGGATTGCACAAATATGATCGCATCTCAGAATTTCGAGTTCAGGTCAAGTGGCTACCTATTCGTTCTCGCCGGGATTCTTATGTTCTTTAGATTGTCCAAACTGTTCTGTTCAATCCATCGACACCTTCTTACATAAAATAACGCTTCGACTATCATGGCTCTGGGGTTTCTAGATTTAGAAACTCTATAAATTTACTATTAAGAACTCCTACTCATAGTGTAAATTGTTATCACTCTTCTTCAGTTTGAGCTATTCATCTATGGATGGAACACCTTATATAACTGTAAAAATTAAACGTGCTCAATCCTCAAATATTTTATAAAAATAAAGTGAAATGACATTTATTATTACTCACGTGACTTAATTATTTTTTGTCTCCTTTTGCTTTACCGTAATAGCATTGTATATTGTATGTATCTATTATATATGAAATTGTCTATTTATGTACATATTTATAGTATTATAAATATAGTAATATTTAATTTTATCTAATACTATGCAATTTATATTATTTTATGTATTTATTTTGATTCATTTTGTTAACGATTTATTGGTTCTGCACCTCCTACAAATAATTAAACTTCTAGAAATTTTCCTCTACCCTCAGCTTAATAGCGATAAGACCGCCTTTTGTAATATAAAACCGTTTATTTTTCATTCATAAACATATGAATGTTTGGCCCCACGTAGAAAAAAAATGGCCAAGTGCGAGTCGGATTCGCGCACAAAGGGCTCCGTACCAGTATCTATAAAAACTGCAAAAAAAAATCACGTTTGTTGTTTGGAGCCCCCCTTAAATATTTGTTTTATTTTATTTTTTTATTTATTTTTAAAGTGAATGAATAAATAAATATTCTGTGAATATTTTAAGCGTCTACCCGTTGCCGATATCAATATCGACCAAAATCTACTAATCTACTGTCGGATCTACAGACTTTAAGGGTGGCAAACCTCACCGTTCGCGTTGGCCAACTACTAAAAACCAAACGAAGACCCAATGAACATCCTACGGGATTTACGTAATTTTTTTAAATTTGCTCTTATTTTTGTAGTCAAAATTAAAAGTTAAAACAGTTGTTATACCTCGATACTTAGTCTGGATTTTAAATTGTTAAGAAATCGTGCCTATTGTCCCAAATATTTTTGTTGAGAGTTTGTGACCCTAATCTCAAACTTTTCCTACCATGACGGGGGCTGTAGCGGAAGTGACGTCACGCCGGAAGCTGCGCACAGGAAGCTGCACGCTCTGCCAACTGTCTCGTGAGGAGGCAATTTTTTTTCATGAATTGCAAGTTTCTTATCTAATACAAGATTCGTACAATGAAAAATTGTTTTTATAATAAATTATTTTTACTGTAAGTCATTGAAGTTTTTAGGCCATTTTTTTACTTTGATGAGCCATTAAGTAAGTAATCGCGAAACTATCGATCTTTGAAACCGATTTATTATTTTCTAATGCGAAATTTATATCTCACCTAATATCTACTACTATAAACATTCCTTTCTGAAAATGTGTTATTATAATATCTCAATAAAGTCCGAACATATGAAGATTTGAATAAAAAGTTGTATTGACAAAAAATTTAGTTTACTATTTTATTCTCAAAATAAGTACAGCAGATAAGGATTTATAAAACCTTATGTAAATAGATAAAGACAATTGGATTGATCAAAAATCAAGAACCTAAACACTGAGTCAAAAATAAAATGTCCATCGGATAGATATACAAATTTAGAAATTAAAAATAATAATATTGAGTGAAGTTCAAAGAGTAATAACCTAATGAGGTTATATATGTTACATGTTTACGCTATCATAGGTGCGATTTTTACTTTTTGTAACATTCGAGAGTGTAATTAGTCATATAATGTTCTGTGAGTGTAATGTTTGTATGGGACAGCAAAAGTCAAATCACGCGGGTAACCAACTTGTTAGTTTTCAAATACTGTTACGAACATGAGTGCTTTGCCACAATAATATTTGACTCCCTCGTAGCCTAGTTGGTAGTGTGGCTAGCTGCTGTACACAGGATGTGGGTTCGATTCCCGCTCTGGACAAAGATTTATATGATAAACAATTTCTGTTCGTCTTGAGTCTTTTGATTTTGGGTGTACTTATGTATGATATTATTTAACAAGTGAAGTGGCAGTGGACTGGTTACATCTGTCAGAGTACCACTGGCTGATGAAACCGACGTGTCCTAAGGTGAAGAGCGCGTACGCGAAGACGAAGCCACCCTTTAGCCCGGTAAACCGATGACGTGGTGATGCGAAAGGAAGCTGAAAGAAATAGCTCGTCATGGGGGAGAATTATGTCTACTATACATACTATATTACTTACCTGTAATATGTAGAAAAAGCTGTAGTGGAGACAAATTAGGAATACTCCGATTCAACATAAGATATTACTTATAAGATATTCCAATAGCCCACGTGGAGATAAATATAAAAATATATACATAAAAGAAAATAGAACAGGATTTCAACTAAATAAACTAAATTACTACCTAATTTTCAACTGAAAAAACTGAAACTAAAATTAAAGAAATAATAACTTACAAATAAAAACTAAACAGGGCAGAGTGCCAAGAGTGCTGGCTACTACAGCCGATCCTTGCTGGATTATGATATATACCAACTCTTTGGTTTTTTTTTACTTTTCGCACGGCTACACAACGAATATTTATTATAAACACTTTATATACCTATTTAATATCTCTATTCCTCGCTTATACCAAAGCTCGCTTTAAAGCTCGCCAGCCATAAACTTAGTTTAGTTCGTTTCTAATTCATATTTATGCTTCATTTTATTAAATTACGTCTCCCTACGTACTTCGAACACATTTGGCGTAATGGTTATTTAACTGTTTAGCTCTTCGATGATTAAATCAACGGTTTTGATGACTTTTGAAAAAATAAGACTTTTAATTTAGAAGGTTTTATCAAACATAAAGCAAGAGACCCGCAGCTTTGCCCGCGCTATTTTTGGTTAGCAGCGTGGGATTTCTACAACTCCTTGATAGTACTTATAGCAGTAAGGAAGTCCCCGTGGAATTCTGTTATGTTTATTCTTGTGGGGGATATTGCGTCTGCCTAGGTGTAGGTACTGTATAATGTATAGTAGAAATTTCGGAAATCGTTTCACTTTATTTTCTTCAATTCAATTCAATGATAATTTAAAAAAGGTCCAACCTACAAAACTAAACTAAACTTTCAGAGCACCTTAAGTTTTTTTATCACTATCAGTACCTATAACGCAAAGTTATGTAAATCCATGGGGAGGGGATCAATGAGGCGCGAACTGCTCTCGACACGCGTGATGGCGGGGGAGGGCCGCCATGATTTATTGTGCTTTACTTTTATTTATACAGCTTTTTGTTCTTACTACTACTTCACTCGAGTTTGATAATTGAGATGTATCAGCTTAATATTTGTAGGGGGTAATTGCTTCATTAGCGATAGTTCTCAACTACCTTAAAATAAGTCGTATTTCAGTGTTCCGTACTTACAAGTTACCGCTTGTCAAGGCCAAACCAGGGCTGCGGCCTGATTACGAAATTTCAAAAATACCCGGGATCAACAATTCCGAAGTAATTTTTACTTACTTCTCGAGACCCACGAATATGCCATCAACAGAAATACTAATTATTATTCTGACTGGGATGCGACCTTTCAAGGGAAGTCAAGGATACGTGAACCACCTACGCCATACCTACGTATCTCTACCACTCTTATGTGTCCGTGCATTACGGATCTTTGTGGAAAAATTATTGGTAACGAATATTTAAATAAGTACTTAAACTAAAATATTTTTTCTAAATAAGAATAACACAAAAACTGAAAGACAATAGGTTTGAGAAGAAATTAAAATTTACCCATATTTTCACACAACTATGATATAAAATTTTGGTGGCCCATCCGTGATTTCGAAGCCCCACTTGCCCACTTTTTTCGCTGGATCCAGGCGTGTGCCTCATGTGCTTGTGCGTAAATCCACCACTGGCCCTAAGCGTAAATATGAGTGATTGTACAAATAAATGCATATTAAATATTAAGAACCTCAGTTAGTAGAGACATAAAAGCTAGTCTTTATTGAAGTTAAAAAAAATAACCGGCGAATTCACAACAATTTATGAACTCCATAAGCAATTAAATGAGTTTATTTCTATAATATCATTTTAATCCCCAAAAGCAACATAAAACTGACCAAATCAAGAATTAGTTTGATAATTCTCCCGTAACATCTGGGTCCGTCCGAGAAACTAATAAAATAGCAAGTGGATATCTTCATCTAATTAACAGGGCAATAAAATAAAATCAGATACTTACTCTGTGGTCATTGCGAGGGTGCGGTCCATTGACCTGAAACTTAAATCGTATTTACCCTGTGCTCGAAGATTGTTATCCCTATAAGATCAACAGATGGCGTTACTTTACTAGCTAAAATCAAAGATAAAGTTTGGCTAAAAGCATGGCTTAGTGGAGACTCACGAAGTGGGCAATAAAATCGTATCGATTATTAATTAATAAGGTTCCGTAGAATAAGAATTATTACAAATACCAAAAAAAAAAGATATAAACCGATTATTAAAGTATTTATTTAGTTCTATTAAAGTATTTTTTTCAGATTATTGAAAACGCGACTTGGGGGACACCAATTTTTCAAGTTTTAAAGCCAAACCAAACCTCAATTTGCATCCCTGTTCAACTATACACCGCACAACAGAGTGCACAAAAAAACATTTTTTTTTTCTATTTTCATAACAAAACCAAACCCTTTGGTGTTTTTACACTCTTCTGTAAAATATCATTAGGGTCGTTAAAAAGACTGCGGAATAGTAAAGTTTCGTTCCCTCTATTTTGAAACCTAAAAATTTATTTCTTATTTGTAAAGTTAAATATTGCAAAAACAGAACGTATTAGTTTTAAAAAACTGTCCAAACAACTCTTTACTTTAATAAATATTTTTATATACCTACTTTAAGTATGGACGTAATTTTTTATTTACACTACCATGGACGTGGAGTCTCACATGCTCCTAATATACGCATGATTTTCTATGAAAAAATATAATAAATAGGTTCAAAATTAAAGGAATATAAAGAGTATAGTATCTACTAATAATACGGCGTAAATATTTAATGAACTTTTATTACAAATAATATTAAAATGTGACACACCTAACATTATATTTAAGTGTACTAAGATTTAACTTTGAGAACTTTTAAACTTCTTAACTTATTTACATAAGAAAATGTTTCTTTTTTCTGAAAAAACACATGATATATAGTTATAGAAGTTGAAAATATAATATCCACTTCTGGTAAGAAATACAAAAAAAATAATTGGCAACAGTTGAAAAGAGTGAATTCAGTGGCAGTCAACGCACAAAGGACAGAAACATTGCAGGCCCACTTGCAGTAAACTTCGAAGAACAATGATATAATATTATGTGTTGGTGTACGTGCTCTAGCACTAGAAGGTGGCGTCTTAGCCCATTTTTATTTATTTCTCCTATAGAAATAGTTAAATCTTCTGAAAGACGAATGTTATCTGAACTATAAATATCAGATTTATCTTCGGTAACTTGGCCATGGTCCTGGTCGTGGCCCAAGTCCTAGCCCTGGATCTAATCTTTATCCTCGTCACTATCATTGTTACGCATAAATTCTGGCTCAGATATCAAAAAAAAATTGATAACTTCTTCATAGTCTTCGCTTTGCTACTTCCTGCGATTTCGCACTACAAAACCTAAATAAAAAGGTAATCACTTTCATAAAATAAGTATATTGTATGGTAACAATGTACGTGTAGCCTCACTAAAGGACTACTTAATGAATTTTAATGCCGGTTTTCCATTAGTTATCTTAGTGTTTAACTTAAAATCCAAATCTATTTAACAGAGCCGACAATATAGTGCATAATGTGATTCACGCGGACGAAGTCGTGGTCAAAAGTATAACATATCTAAGCCTTAAATTACAATACTGTGCCCAATTTCAAATGTATTTAGTTCTTATGTAGTTTTTTTTTAAAAGGTGTAAGAAAGTGTAAATGAACTTCTACCTGGTATTAGGACCTGTGGACCTCAACATTTTTACTGTAAGGGACAATTTAGACACAATTTTGGTTAGGTATATGGACCACAGGTATTTAGCGGTATATTGTGTAGTAAAGAAGTATTTTTTTTTCCCTCGAGATACTGTAAATTCAAAACGAGTTACCCGCGGCTTAGGTTACCCATACGACCTCCTTTAGAAGGACGACATGACCACCTTTTTAGATAATCGTGCTCCTTTTTTCCATAAATATTGTACCCCTATTCAATAAAAACCATTAAGTTCTTACCAAACCGAAACATAGTTACTAGACTTTTGAAAATTAGTCGTCTTTTCTTTGTAATTCAGGCACTAAAGCCATTGTCGCAGGTTTTTTCTTGTATCTGCACAGTGAACAACTTAGAGAAAATAGCAAGAAGCTTATATATTGCATACCACGGAAATAGCCTTCTTCGAAACAATCAAAAGAATGCTTACTGTCTGTCAAAGAAGCTTACTCTATATAATTTATATTTTTTACATGACAAAACATTTCATGATCGGTATCTCAATTAAAAAAAAAATTGATAGTTCATAAAATTATGCCAAAAATAAAAAACAAGAGAAATTATTGATTCCTGCTTTTGGAAATAGTTTTTTTTTTTTTTATTCGTTGATAAGTACTATGTATTTCGATTCTGTATAATTTTTACAAACAGTTTTACATTATTTTTACTGTTGGAATTTTGACAAAAGTTTCCTACTTTTTTTATCAAAAGTCCTCTATCTCATCCTCGATATTAATTTTTAGGTATGTGGGGCATCGCTCTTCCCTAGTGGTTTTTAAGAGAGTGTGTACACAGAATATGACAATACTTATAAGTAGGTAACCGTCTAGAGTCACAAAAGTACAGCACTCCAGAATCCGAAAAACCTCGAAGTAAATTAATTCTTAGCCTTGCTACTTGTGCGAGTTTTTACATCCTTACCTTTATCTTTTTCATACACTTAGTAGCAATGCTATGACAAAAAGCATAACGTCCAACTGGCGCGCTACTTTATTACCGTACATTTATCTCTTTTACGCAAACCAGATAATAAAAGCTTTTTGCAAAATTAACTTCAAACTTACTTTTACAGAGTTTTGAAATGATTGTGAGAGTTTGATTTGTATCCGTTAAAATTTGAAATACAACCAAGTTTATTAGTATATACTTTGTAAATATGCATTCGGTCAATGCAATAGACACATACTCCCCCCTTACCAATCCTGACTTATACTCGTAGTTCGTGCCCGACGTAACCCCGTCTTGGATGTGTCTTGCTTGACATAAGCTGATGATAAAGCCGGAAGGAGGCTTTACATACTTTACTCCTACCTTAACAATACGACATAGTCCTATCGTGTTTGGCCTTTGACTAAATTTCAGGTTCTTTAGATTCTTCTATAGCTTTTTTGTTTGAATTTATAAACCCAATATTGAACAATACTTATAGCTTTACTTCTTGGTGCATTCCACACTAATGTTATTATCCTTCAAGCCGCAACGAAGCATCCCGTTGAGCTGTCATTTGGAACAGATATAGTTTAAAGTACCTAGAAGCACATTGGCTACTACTTTTTTTTCATTCCATAAAATTCGGAAGTTTCCGCAATAACCAAATTCCACGTCAAATAATAGCTGGCTTCAGCAAACTTTATTACTATACCTAATCAAGATATTGCCGTAAAAATCTCACGCCGATAACCGAATTAAGTGCGAGTGGAAACACAGGCAAAAGCTATTAGTTTATGAATAGAAGCTTGATAACCGACTTCAAAAAAGGAGGAGGTTCTATGTTCGACGGGTATATTTTTTAGGTTTCCGTAGCCAAATGGCAAAAAACAGGACCTTTATAGATTCGTCGTGTCTGTCTGTCTGTCCGTCCGTATGTCACAGCCACTTTTTTCCGAAACTATAACAACTATACTGTTGAAACTTGAAAATAGAAAAAAAAAAATTTTTGGGGTTCCCCATACTTAGAACTAAAACTCAAAATTTTTTTTTCATCAAACCCATACGTGTATCTATGGATAGGTATTTTAAAAACGATACTGGTTTTCTACTATCATTTTTTTCTAAACTGAATAGTTTGCGCGAGAGACACTGCCAAAGTGGTAAAATTTGCCCCCCCCGCTGTTACTTCTAAAATAAGATTATGATAAAACTAAACAAAATATATGGTGTACATTAGCATGCAAACTTCCACCGAAAATTGGTTTGAACGAGATCTAGTGAGAGTATTTTACTTTCATTCAGTCAACTCAAATATAAAAATAAAATAAAAAACATTTAATTTTTATAGATAATAGTACGGAACCCTTCGTGAGCGAGACCGACTCGCACTTGGCCGATTTTTCCGTCAATTATCCGTTTTTAGTTTACGAGAAAAAAAAACAATTCATCACTCAAAAGCAAAAAATCAAAACTTTTTAACAAAAACAACATAATCGTCTTCAAAAAGATGCACTAAAAAGGTAAAAATAATTACTTATTTCCAAAAATCTGTGTGATGTGAAGTGTGTCAGAAACTGTTAGGTGTATGTACAAAGACACCAGCTTAATCTGTAATTTAAATCAGATTTTTGGAAATGAGTAATTATTTATACCTTTTTAATACATATTTTTGAAGCCGGTTGTTGTTTTTCGTTAAAAAGTTTTTTTAGTTTATCGTTACTAGTATATTTATTTACATGCACATCGTTAATTTATCAATTCTGTTATGTTTTCGTCTATCTACAATTTGCTGAACATTCAATCGTGGCTCCACAAATACAGCGATGAGATTGCGGAATTCATCTACAGCTTTATGCCTTCGCGGGCCATTTGTGTACCACTGAGACGGACCAAGTTTTATGGAAATTTGCTAACTACAATCCACCCAACTTACTTATTCTATCGTCAGAAAAAGGAACTTCAGAACTATCACAGACAATCATTAAACATACAAGTTTATATTGACAGTGGCGCTGCAACTCAATTTGCCAGTTTCTTAAGTTATGAAAAATCATAATAAGCAAATTTGATTCTTAAACTAATGCAACAGAAGTGGAATTACAATTTGAGACCAAATAAAAGGGGAATGATAATAAAAATTCATAACTGCACGTGACATTAAGTTGTGAGCCGTAGTGAATTCAGTACCCACTGTGTGGACCATGTAGGGGAGACATGGTACAAATCTATTTTATTGTCTAGGCGTTTGAAGTATAACTTAAAGTAAGTATGAATAATTTGAGACAAAAACTACGCGTGTGAGTTGGACTCACGCAAACCTAACTAAACTAAAAACATTATTAATCCGATATCAAATAGTGGATTTACAAAAAAAGTATATTACGGCTCCTGAAGCAGGCATACTGACAGAACATTTATCATATCAACTTATTTTCTACTGTATTAGGTACGCACAATACTACCTACCTAATAGCATAACCCTCTTTCTGGCGCAGTCGGGTAAAAATATTCCAATATGTATTTATAACCACCACCATGAAGCAAAGCCGTCAAACTTTGATGGCTGTGTTATTTTATCACCAACGTATTAAAACCGTCATCAAAGTGATTGCTGTAGTCGATAGTAATCCAAGTTTATGAAAGCCAATTAGGTACCACTCACCCAGTTATGGCTCATCACAAAAGCTACTGAACATGTCCTGAAATGAAAAAAAATGGCATTTATGTTTCTCTAGGCTTCTACGTGCTTGCAAATAAACAGAAATAAAAGGCTGAGATACTTTGGTAGAAAAAATGATTTGGTCAGCGACCTTCAATACGGCTTTCACCACGGTCACTTCACTGTCCGAGGGTTCGTACTTTTGACTCGGATTAACGACGAGCCAGGAGGATTGTCGACGATCCCAAACTCACTTGCCGTATCGAGCCTCTAAGTCTGAGGAGACACTTTGCCTCCCTGTGTGTGCTCTACCGCTTGTATATAGGCTTGTGTTCTACGGAATTGTTTAAATTATGTCCACGGCTAATTTTTCCGTTCCGATCGCGGTGCTATTATTGTAGATAGGGAATTTATGCTCACACCTTAGAACTTAAATGATCACCCATCCATAGGCTACGGTAACTGCTTATGCCACCGCTAGCTTATTTGCCACATTTACATTACATTCAGTCCGAAAAACTATAATAATACCTTCATGTCATGTCAGTGTAATTATTTATTGCCTATATGTTGACACGGCTATTAAAAATTGTTTGTGCAATATTTCAGCAAAATAAACCTAGAGACCTTTTACTCTTACAGAGAAATGAAAAGGCTACTAATAAAAAAATGTTATATAATTTTTAACATATTATATTAACAACAATTTTAACTGTTTTATTCTCCGAAATAAATAAAATCTGTCTAGAAGCTTTTGCGTTAAACTCAGACCATGCATACGAGTATGTATGTACGGACAAGCAGACAAAAAATTAACCCTGGATTAGACGCATTAAGAAAAATTCACACAACAAATCGTATGGGTGTCTATAGGGACCCAAATAAAAATAAAAATATGACATAATAAGAAAAATAAACAAAACTTATTTTATTATTTTTTGTATTCTAAAAGTAAATGTAACCGCGACTTATTTTGCGGATCCGTGGGAAGATAGGAAGCTAGAAAAGCTAAACAGAGCGTCGGCTGGCGAACTCCGAACTCCGAACTCCGAACTCCGAACTCCGAACTCCGAACTCCGAACTCCGAACTCCGAACTCCGAACTCCGAACTCCGAACTCCGAACTCCGAACTCCGAACTCCGAACTCCGAACTCCGAACTCCGAACTCCGAACTCCGAACTCCGAACTCCGAACTCCGAACTCCGAACTCCGAACTCCGAACTCCGAACTCCGAACTCTGCACCAACATTTAAAAAAGCGCCTTTTGACATTTTAGTAACTTTCTTAAACATGTCATATTGCTCTATGTTCATAGATCACGTAGAAATTACTTTTATTGATAAATCCTCAAGACAGGTTACGAATTTATTACAATACTAGCTGGGTTCACGACTTTGTTTGCGTGGGCTTAGATTTTATGCATAGCTTGTATTTTATTAAGAGTTAAGTAAGTAAATACCTAAACTACAGATTCCCTTTGTATACTAAAGCAACTAGTTTGATTACAGAACCCCAACAAAACTTAAGGACAACATATTTAGTTAGAGCAACGTCATCTATTGCAGGGAATCCTATAACAATAAAAAACATACAATGTCACAATTAGGGATTGCAATCACGCAAAACGGGATCCCGCAATCCCGCGGGATCCCGCTGCTTTTATAAACTTGTTGGATCCACCTTCAAAATGCGGATCCGCGGATCCCGCAAATGGAAAATTTACTTAAACATTTGCGTAAATCGCGAGTAGCACGAGTGCGACGTTGCAGTTGTTCATAAATGGCACTGCGCTGCCCCTGTGCATGTCTTTCTGTAGGTGACGAGTATTATGTTTTCGTATTCACCGTCCGGCGTTTAATGTAGCGATACAATAAATTCCATTTGATTTTTAAGAGGATACGATTCGTGGCGCCTTGCAGCGGGCTTCATACAAACGAATTTCTCGTGATATATTTTTAGTCATAATAAAATTTTGCAAAAAATTTCACTAACTAGAAATCTTTTTTTAAACCATTTGTATAAAAAACTAGAATCCTGTTTAACTTTTGAACTATAAAATTTAACAGAAAACTGACACACTGCAGACCTAGATATTTATTACTGAAACATGTTTTCAAAATTTCGTGATGTCTTATTATAGCAAGTGTCAAAATAAATAAAAAATTCGTTTGTATGAAGCACGCTGAGAGGCGCGCCGAATCGTATTCTCTTAAGAGCGTATTTTTAAAAATTATCACCATAGGCTGAGCATCTAAGAGAAAGTTATGATTTGATTAGGTATTAGTTATTATATGAATAAGACTGAATTAAAAATATAAAACTGTTGTTAGGAGTAAGGGCAAAATTAAACAAAACTAATTAACTATGCCAAACATTTAAAGGTGAATTTAAGAAAACAGATTACTAATTACTTATACTTAAATGATAAAAAATAAATAATTTCCGTTGCTTAATGAAAAAATGATTAATAAAAGTTGATTTTTACACAAAAATCTGTAGTTTCAATTTGATTTTACAACATAATTTCAAAGATGCAAGATCACGCGTGATCCCGCGCGGGATTGAGTAATCCCGCATATCAATCCCGCGGGATTGAGTGAACTGCGGGATTGCAATCCCTAGTCAAAATTATGTGGCCAAGGTGCTTGAAATTGTCTACAAAATTAATAAATTTCCCATTTAAATGAATATAAGGCGCGTTTTATGGCCCATTTCTCGACCCAAAAATAATCCTTTCAATCTTTCATAATCTAAAACCTACTGTGATACTGCTCAGGTCCACGATTAAATCATTAACATTAATCTATAGTACTTATTCTATAATCTATCTCTATCTATCTATAATCTAATTAATCTATAATACAAATGTTTGGATGTATGGATGTTGGTTACTCAATCACGCCAGAACGGCTAAACGGATCCGGATGAAATTGTAGTCTGATATATTATAGTGAAAATGGAAAAGTTCCCGCGGGAACTCCTATAACTTTTGTTACTTAATGCCATCGCAACGGAGCATCAAATAAAGCTGCAATTTTTCACAGAGATAAATTTTCTCCCAGAAAATGTAAAAGTTTCCACGGAAGTACCTTTAGCCGAATTCTGCTTGAACGAACTATAGCTGCAACTATAGCTATAGCAAACTTTTTTAGTATAATCAAGGAGTTCACGTAAGAATTCTACGCCGATAGCCAAATTTAGAGCGGGCGGGACCGTTGGCAATAGCCAGTATCAATAAATCGGGAAAGATTAACCTATTTTGTCTAACACCACTTGTTCTGTAGTCGATACTAGTAGGTAGGCAAGAAGACCAAAAAACTCTTTCTAACTACATCCACGGTAAATCGTGGTTCAAAGTGTCAAAAGCTCAACCCAGGTCTAATATACACTCGTACACAGTTGTATTATACTATTTATAATAGCCATGTCAGTTAAAACTTGCTGACTAAAACTAATCTGGTTATAATCTAGGTTACTTTACTAATGTTAAATGACCCTGGCCTCGTAATATATATTTTTGGGTTGCTTAGGATCTCATGTATACGGATCAGTCCACAGATCTCGTTCCTCATATTTTACATACTGACTATTCAGGGTCCTTTCTAAATATCATAGGTAAAACCAGTAAAACGTAGTAATTATTTTCTGTTGGATCATAGATAGTGCGGTCCCGATACGATAAAAAACTACCATATTCGACCACAGAAAACCAAATGACGTCACAACCACGATTTATGAATTACAACGGTAAGTTGTTGCTAACAATTCTCGATAGAAATAAGATATTCATTGCGATTTCGCGACAATCGATGAATTTCATACGTAATTTCCAATGCACAATGTATATCTTATTTATACGGATTTCAAACGAGAATTTTTAGCAACAACTTTACGTAATCGAGGCCGTGGTATACAAACTACGAAAAAAACAAAATACCTGTGGTTGTTTGTGGTGAATTGGTTTAAGTTGGATAACATTATAGAAGTAGAACAAACATAAAAGAAACCTTCTTACATAAAAATCACAAAGAAGTATTGATATTTTTTTCTTAATCACACTAAAAGATATCAATTCTACTTCTATGTCACAGTCAACATGCAACTACAGACAGAAAATGGCAATGAAGCCACGGACAAACAAAATGTAAATTCGTCGCCGGCGCCGCCACAGGAAGTAAACCAAATCCTGCAGGATCCAACAGGAACAAGCAGAAAAATGAAATCGGCCTGCATTGCCTTAGCAGTCATCACAGTGGTTTCACTTCTGGCTGTCTGCATAATGGTCAAATTCGCCACAGACATCAAAGTTGACGAAAGAAAAAGAGAGCAGTTATCTAGTGGTGTGTTCTTCAGACATAGCAAAGCGGTAGGCTTGGTATCTTTAGGTGATAACGTGTCCTATGTAGCATCAGACAGATATCCTTCTGTGGCTGCAATCACTAGAATTTCAGCTGAAAACTGGTCGTTCTCTTGCTTTGGAAGCTTAATACTTATCAATTGGGTAGTTACAGCAGCGCACTGCAATACACCTGGGGCCACACACAGGGCTTTGATCTTCAACGCCTTCATCAACAATTATACACATACTTATCCTATTTTGTTTTGGAAGATCCATGACAATTTTCATACTGATTGGTCAAAGCAATTCGATATTGCTCTGGCGAAGTTAAACGTGGATAAAGATAAGTATACGTTGTTACCTTCAAGTTTTGATGGATCTGCAGTATCAATAATACAGTCTGTGGTGTGGAAGACTGTAGCTACGATGGATATGAAGTTGTACCTAACTAATGTCTTCGAAATTTTTGATGTCAAAATAGCAGATCCTAAGAAATGTTTCGAGAGTTTTAAAGTACCAATGGATCAAAGTTTAGTTTGTGTGGATTTGACCATGTACGAAGATTGCTTCATTCATGAATTTGGTCCAATTTACGGAACAGATAAAGTGGTCGGTATTCTGAATATGAAACCAAAGAATTGTGATATTAAGTATGCGATTTTTACGAATGTATCTCATCATGCGCCCTGGATATCCAGGTCGACGGCTTCCCTTGCTTAATAGTTTTATTTAATGTCGGAATCAAGTTAAATCAAGAAACTGTTTTATAACAAATAATATTTATACAATTTTAATATTATTACATAGATAGTAAAAAGTTTTTCAATCGATTAGTAGGTATATCGGTTATTTGATTGTTAACCACAAATTGATCTAAGGTGTGGTAACAGAAAGAAATTCAAGTATGTATAGAAGTAGCTCTGTGTGTATATTTGTATATATATACTAATTTTTACTAATATAAAGACACGAGTGTAGGTTTGTTTGTATGCTAACCCCATTTTATAAATCAATAGTAGCTTGTTCCCGGGAGTCCGCCTGCATCGAGTTTTAAAAAAAGAAGAAGAAGAAAGCTTTTAATTGTTTATGGTTTTACCTACAAACATTCGCATACAAAGTTTCATTCAAGAACGTAAAACACGTCAGTCCTAATTTTTCATGTAGTTTACTTAATTCACCTAACTGCATTAACTATACTATTCGTGAATATTATTTACCTGGGTGCCTACTTAGAAGACAAATACCGGTTTTTAAATATTGAGTTTCAAAAATGACTGATTTCCATACGAACTTATAAACACCATTTACAGGGATGTTTGCAAAATTTCGCCTACGTTATAGTTATAACACTTACAACAGGAATCTCTGTACAAAATTTCAACTGCTTTGACTCACTATTTTGGCGTTGATACATCCGTCAGTCAGTTTACTCTTTTATAAATAGGTATATATAGATTTGACTGACAAAATACTGAATAGAACTCCGTTGTAAGGTTTCTTTAGGGACAACAATATAGGGTTCCTCAAGTCAAGTTTTTGATGCCCCTGGTGTTGCAAGCATTTATAGGATAGGATGACTGCTGTACTTCAGGCGGTATTGTAAATAGTAAGTAGTATAAAAAGAAAACAAAAAATAGAGTGTAACAACAACTGCAGTGCTGAAGGTCGACCGGGGATGGACCACCATTGGTCAAAGTTACAAGCAGTTATTTTACGTAATATATCTTCTGCGGTAAGTGTCGTAATGTTATTTTAGCTCAGTGTTAACTCAGTACCAGAAATCCATTTGATCTCCACAGTACCGGTAGATATTTCAACCCCTTGTTGTAGTGTCTTTTGGGTTGCACTGATTGCGGCCTGCATCACTGTTTGTACATATGTATTCTAAGTATTGTACAAATTTAATCTTCCACGGGAAGGCATACAGCAAATATTGAAGGGAATTGGATCCGCTTATAAACACAACACTTGGCTCGTTGCTCGGATCAAGGATGTACATAATACTGGATGTGGTGATGCTCTCTCACTTAATGTAGCTTAATAAAGTAATATTTAATGTTCTATAACAATATTTATAAAAATTTATAGTGTAATATACAAACCATCAGCGTCATATCAACTAATTGAGGTTAACTCAAAGTATCTAATCGACCACTTTTCGCCATTGATATACGATACGATAGGAGTGGTCATAGAGGGGTGGCGGTGTCGACTTTAGGAAGTGGTTGGCTATTTTGAGAAAGTTACGTAAGATGAATCCAGGGGTTATTTTAGGGGTTGAATCCATCTCTACCCCAATAGGAAAGTCTTTTGAATATATTTGACGTTTTATCTTAAAAAATCTTTTCCTATAAATAAAACTTACAAAATATTTATACTATGTAGACCAAAAATCCAAATAAATCCCCCAAGAGATTATAGCAGGGAGTCCTAGTGGACGAAGGCTGTGGTCTACATAACACATTTTGTATTTACGTAAAAAACACGATAATTGATCTTTATAAATAAATACTTACAACGAAACAAATTCAGCTAAAGCTTTTTGAATATTCGCAATAAATCTCATTCTAAGTTGTAAGGTCTAAGTGAAAAAGGGTATAAGTTAAAAAAATTGTGATTTTGAGATGTAAATTAAGACCGACCTTTATAATCAAAATTGAAAAAAAAACAGTGTAGGCTTCCTTTGTAACCGTAGTAACTTTATATCAATTTATATTAAATATAAAATTTTCAAAAGAAACTCAACTTAAATCTGCTAACAACTAAACCTTATATTTGCTACCTGTTTTGCACAAGTGAAACTTCATCTTTTAATGGAATTTGTACGAAATGTTTACTTTTCCGACTACATTTTTTAAGTTGGTCGACTATTACTCATTATGTTGTAAAGCCTGCTACACCCATGATTTTTTTACTTTAGCATAATACACCTGGAATATCTTTTTTCTAAACTTAAAATGCCTTTATTAAAAGAGTCATCTTCTGGTACACCTAAATATTTCTGTACTGCAGCGACTTCGGCTTCATCATGTTCGTATCTCTGTCCATCCAAAAACCCTTCAACCTTGGAAAAAGATAGAAAACACTGGGGGCAAGGTTGGGTGAATATGGAGAATGCTCAAGTATTTTGAAGCCAGCATCTCAGCCATAGCAACGGCGGACCTGTGAGCCAGGGCATTATCTTGATGAAATAAAATAGTTTGCCTCGCGATTTTCCCGAATTTAGTTACGCAGTTTTATTATTTGTTCTGCATACAAAGAGCCAATAACAGTAACTTCACGGTCGAGGTATTCAACTATGACCACTTGTTCACTATCCCAGAAAAGTGAGCCCATGATCTGTATCGGCCGAACGACTCTCATTAAATTTCTTAGGGGTTGGAGATGATGGTCTCTGTAAGGTCTGTAATTTTGTTTCTGGATCATACTGGTGCAGCCACGTTTGCAAGCCACTCGACTCGACATCCAGCTAAGAAATGTTCAGGATCTTGTTGTAACAGTTCCAAAGTAGCTCGAAAATGTTCAGTCTGATATTGTTTTTGTGCATCGGTAAGGATTCTGGGAAACCAGCGCACAGTAACTTTTTTCATCCCTAATTAGCTGGCAGTGGGGGGATTTTTAATATTATTTTACCACTTTGTCGGCCTAATTAATATTACCCATGCCAAATTACAGCTTTCTACTTTCAGCTTAACCGCGGAGAGACATACAAACAGACAGACAGACGGACGGACATGGCGAAACTACAAGCAATGCTAAAATCTGTATGTAATGCTCTAAAATATCAACATTTCCACACACTTGCATACTTACTGCTTGCTTTTCATATCGTATCTAGTACCCACTCGAATTTATATCCATCTTTGTCGTTGACCCTTCAGTATTTATATATTTTTATGGATTACTTAAAGATAGTCGTGGTCCATTTAACTACAGCTACAGTCCACTTACTTTATTCGCTTACGTTTATTGTCACACACATTAAGGGGAGGTAGACGAGATTGCAAAACTTGGGACGTTAAAAAAATAAAATTACATAATGAAAAAAATTTTACTTTTAATATAAAAATTCATATTCCGTATTTTTATGTCCGCAAAACTCGAATGGTTTGAATAATGTTTCATACAAAAAAAAACTATTAGCCCATTCAATAACAACATATTCTATCTCTTTCACCGAAGTAGGTATCCATATAGTAGCCTCAAATTTTCACAAGGTATCCTAACATGCAAATCTTAGCTGTATATCGGTTATAGGAACGTTTCCTGGGTGCAAAATGGTGTTCATGATTGGTCGTATTAGAAAAGGCCCCTGATTTAGAACGTTTAAGTGATATAGTTATTGTATTGCAGCTCCGCTTGGGGTTAATTAGAAACATATTTGTCATATATGCGTTGTTCTTTGTGACTTTTCGGTCGTATATTAGGGAATTTTAAGCACTGGTATCACTGTGAAGTGATAAAACGGCCACGCGAACACTGATATACAACCATTGAGTGTAAATGTAGTGGTTGCTATTCCTTCCTATTACAAATTCAATTACTGTTGTGTCGACCATCTATAAATTTCAAAGTTTGGAGACAAAAATAATTGCTAAGTTATATTTTTAATGTTAATGCATCTGTATTCTGTAACGAGCGATAGTATTGTAATAAATAGTTCAATATTACTTGCGCTTGCATTTTTAGTAGTATATTAACGGTGATTTTTTGCATGCCCCTCGTTAATTAATTAATATTTAGGCAAAAATAAATATAAATTATTTAGCAAATATTTTTAAGACTTTGATATAAAACTGAATAGAGTTGCGGTTCCTCATATACAACCGATTTACAACATCTCGCAGCCATAATAAATTTTAGGTCCTGTTAAGATATCACAGTGAAGCGATATGTGACTTTTTAGTGATAAATAGGTAATAACAAAGTTGTTATATAACTAGTGATATCTAAGCCTTGTAAATACGTTCCGTTGTATGGTGCGTAATTTTGATCTTTCGAACAATGTATACAAGCTTCGTAAATGCCTTTTTTGGGCAAATGTATTGAAAACAATTTATTTCTACTTCTACTAATCTCATTTTTATTAACTCTCTTCTTCTACCCATTCTTGACTATAGTGATGTGTGTTACTTCATGTTGGCTTTAAATTTATTAACGGACACCGCAAATACAGAAATATAATACAGAATGTGTGTATAGAGTTTTTCAGAATGTTAATTAAAGTGGCTGAATTTATCGCAAAAATCTTAGAAAACTCTCTCGTCGTTACTCTATCCTTTTTGATCCTAAACCCCAATGATCTCAAAAAAAAATTTCATTTCCAATCCGATACTCATTAAAACATCTTCGCTCTACTTCAAATTTATTACACAGTATACATTGACATCATAGTGGTTTTTTAGGGTTCCGTAGTCAACAAGGAACCCTTATAGTTTCGCCATGTCCGTCCGTCCGTCTGCCTGTCCACAGCTTAGCTTAGAGACCATTTAGAACTAGAAACCTATAATTTGGGTATTGCTAAATGGCTGGTCTTGGGTGTGTGAAAATCAAGGGAGTAATATATATAACGAAATTAAAAGGAAAACTATCATATCTAAGTAGGCTTTACAACTTAATGAGTAATAGTCGACGAACTTTAAAGATGTAGTTGGAAAAGTAAAAATTCCATTAAAAGGTATTTTTTTATACCTCTTAGGTGGCAAGCAAGACTACGGTCCACTTGATAGTAAGGGGTTACCGTGGCCTTTAGACGGTTGAAACACCAGGTGTATCACTCGCGCGTTGCCGACCCTTCCAAAAACTAATAACTTCTTGCTTGAAGAACTCTATTCTGTAGTCCTTAGAGAAAACCTTTGCAAGGAGGTCATTCCACAACCCCGCTTGGTGGAAGTTTCTCTGAAACCGCACTGTACGCGACCATTTCAGTTCCAAAGTGTGAGAATGAATACCCTGCCGATGGCGAGCGGTGCGATGGTAAAAAGTAGCCGTGGCCATCATTTCAAACAATTCCTCACAGCCCGTCGTTGAACCGAGTCAAAAGGGCCAAGCTGGTATCCGGGTGCACCCTCCCAGAGGTAGCAGCAGCAGATGGAGTCATATGGAGCCAAACTTGCGACTTGTAAGACCTTTGCCCGTGAAGTAGGTACTGCTTCGCTCTGTTGAGTACACCAAGTTTTTTGGACGCCAGCATCACCTTGTCTTGCAAATGATCTCGGAACTGAACATCGCTGGAGATGTCAACACCAAGAATCCCAATGCTCTTTGAGATGGAGAGGGGAGTGTTCTGGAATTATGGGATCACAGTAAATGGGGTTTTCTCAGCGGTGAACGTGCAGACTCCAGCTAACAAAGTTGTCCTATAATATAGAGACTAAAAAACCTTTGGTTATATGGAGGTTATCTAGTGGTATCTCGAATTTCAAGGAATTGTGTTATAGTATTTTATACAAACATTTAGTTGTACAATATTTTAGTCATTTAATTTAGTCCAGAAAACGTTTACACGGTCAACTTTTGCAATCATCTTATAACAGTCGCAGCGGTGACCTTAAATAGTTACCACCCGTGTTGGACAAAGTTTAATTGCCATTGACAATTAATTAATTAATTATTGTAGGTATCGCATTAACAATGAGTCTAAATATGCTAATTATTGCAGTCACAAGTTATCAATAAACTAATTCCTAGCTGAGGACCCTAATAAGCTGATATCATGATAACGATAAGATATTGCAGATTTTCAAGAAGGTACTTATGTGGTAGGTATTAAAGTATGGTCCTACACAGGTGCTGTCTTTTTTTATTATACTACAATTTTGGCATTTATTCGAATGTAATTTGAATCCTCGAGATTTGGACGCCCCCTAGTCCTGAGGTCAGGGGCGGCTTTTGCCCGCCTAGTGAAGTGAACGAAGAGAATAACCCCTACCATCAAAATCACTCGATATTTATCTACATTACAAGCGCGGTGATATATCGAACGATCGGAGACAGAAAAGAATAAAATTAATGTTACTGAGGGTGCCTATCTTTTATTGCATCTTGAAGTTGAAGTTGGAAAGGGAAATGGCTTGTCGATTCCCATACTGATATGAATAATGAATGAATAGGTAAACTACCATTTTATTTACTATCTATACCTATTTATTTATCCGTACGGTAGGTATCAGAAAGGCCTATCTTATTGATTAAAGTCTGTCAGTTCATATGACACTACACTATTCCTATTAGCACTTTACTCCTGAACCCAGCGGAGTGTGGAGAGGGTTTTGCTCAGTTCCTAACGTCACGAAATCCATAACGAGGAAATACAAAAAAATACAAATGGCAAAGGAAGTTTGTCCAATTTCCAGGAGTGGACCAAATCAAGCTGATCTACAATTGTAGGACCACAGTTAATGGGGATTTTTTGGGTTGAAAGTACAGATTTGTGTCTTCGTTGGGATAGATACTTTGGACAGAGTGGTCTTGACTTTCGACACAATTTCTCCACGGTTTTCTTCCCCGCCGTTCACTTTGCCTCACGAGTTACGCCTAGAACACCTAGAACACCTAGAAAGCCTATTTACATCTCACAGTGTCTTTACCTACAATAGCGCTGTACTTAGGTAGGAATTTTATTAATCAAATTAAATGTACCTCATTTTTGAAAGCGATTAAAAATATTTTCTCTTGTAATGTCAATAATATAAAATATTACTCTTGTCAGGTATATATAACATGTCCTTTGGCTTTGGGTGCGACAATCCCATTTTCAAGCTTTCGGTCCCTCTGTCCCCAGGGAGTATAAAAACGTCCCGCTTTTCAGCTACAGACCTAACAGTAAACAACTAAGTATAGGTACTTTAAATTCACAATAATTAGAACTTTGTAAATAACAACCAACTGATCTGAAAAACTTGTGACTTAATATGTTTTTTTTCAGACTCTTAGAAACCGCGATTTAAAAGTTATAAAAGAAGAAGACACAAACATTTTAACTTTGGCAATATTTCGCCAAATATACCTACGTCTTAGAAAAGGTTTCATACCTATCCAACGACATCCCACACAATGCGGTTCGGTAAAATATAATTAGAACCTCAGTTTAATTTAGAGGCAACCCTTGGAATTTAAAAACATATATTTTTAATATCAATATGTCTATTTTTATTACAAAATCTTATAGCTATCGTTGCAAAGAAAACGGAGTAATAAGACATACAGACGGACGGACGGACATGATGAAACTACTTGTAAGTATGAATTTCGTTTTTCTAAAAGAATACAAAAAAAATATATAATTTCCTTCTAGGTAGGTATATTTCTTCATATCAGATACAAATAGGTGACTATAATACAGATATTGAATACAAACATCACACTTGAATACCTTATTAACAAAATACTTAAAATCTAAAAAAACAAATAAGTAACTATTTGTAAACAATGTAAACCCCCAGGGGGCTTAGACTTCTCAAATTTAGTGTCACGAAAAAATAATGGAAATAGTTTTTCTATGCTATCCGTAGCATCACCAAGATATGTGTTACAAAGGACATATTATGTCTTCATTCAATACTTATTTTTCTGCTGTAAGTATCCACTTAACTCGAACAACCGGGATGGTGCATAGTTTATATCAGTCATTTAATCAAGTTTGGTTTATATATTTTAAAGAAAAAAACATAATAGTTTTAAGAAACCTGGTAACCAGCTGGATACCAAACACATGTGGCTGGTGGCGCGGCTGCTTTAAGAAGTCTCTTTTAAATACATGTTAAATAGCATTAGAATAAGGAATTCTGTTTACAGTTTCATTGTTCAGTTTATTATTAATTCATCTTCATCAAACGCGCAAGAATCCATAGGCTGCGGTGACCGGTGCGGTGAGGTTAGCTTGTTTGCCACCTTAGTGGTATTCAAAAAAAAAAACAGCATCGAATAAAGTCGTCCGTATGTCGCAAGCAATTTGTGTAATTCGCCTTTTCACAATATGCCTAGGCAGATTGTATACTATTAAACAAAAAATATTGAATTAGTTTTTAGATTATTATAGAAAATGATGATTATGATCGCAAAAGAAACCTAACCTATCCTGACTTACACAGTGGGATTTCTGCCCATTTTGTTCCATAATGTACAATCTGCCTAAGGCATATCGTAAAACAGCGAATTATAAGATTTGCCTGCGACACATACATTATGCTGAAATTGTACAAACGCGATTCCTTTCTGATTCTGGCGTTTGCCTAGCTAGACCCTGCCATTGCAAATGGCGGCTTAAAATCTTTTGTGGATATTTTTATATTAGGTACGAAATACGTTCGTTGCAAAATATTTATATAGTAATTTTAAAGAACTAGATACCGCGTAATACCGTAATAAAGTATTTTGTTTTTTAGGTATTTACGTGTGATGTTGGTATTCAATATCTGTATTATAGATAAATACCTGTTTGTCTCTGATATGAAGAAATATACTTGCCTAAGGAATCATGCAAATTTGATTGGTATATTGAATGTTTTTATTTTTAATACCTATGATATTTTCATATTTTGTTTGTTGAGTAATTCAATGTGATGTTTTTTTGAATTCTGTTTTTTTAAGTATTAGTCTAATTTCTAGCATAACTGGTTCGAAGAAAATTTAGGTAGGTATAGAAAGATTTCCGCTAGTTCCAGTATAACTACTAGTTCTTGACTAACTGGTGGATTGATTGCTGCTGAAAAGGTACTGGGGGTATACCGTTAATCTTAAGACAGTAAGGTTCGAGGTCTTTGTCAGGATTTGGGAATTAAAGATGATTAGGGGTGTAAGTTATTGTTTATTCATCCCTCTACTTTACTCAATCGCTGGTAATGTTTTACTATTCTGATACATAACTTTTTCGACTTAGGACCATGGGCGTAGCTAGGTACGGGCAGGGGGAGGGGCAGCTGCCTCCCGCTAGCCGGACATGGGTTAGTATATTTTCGGGATAATTTAGTCATATAAAACGTTCCTTTTCGGATAGCCCGCATTTTTACTGCTACTACACGGCACCGTCTTTAAACAGTCGTTCATTCAAGCATCCACATGTAGAGGCAGTTCGTTAGTGTTTTGATGTTAAGTTGTGTTGGTGCGCCATTGCTTCAGTAGCGATTTTGTACGGTCGTCACTACAGGATCGTCTAAAGGTGCGTACAGATTATATGCAACACAACATGCAATGCAACATTTGAGTGCGCGCAGTGTAATCTGGACGGCTAATTCGCGGCGGACCCGCTTACTGCCCGCCATATTTAAATTAACGATTGTAAAAATAGATGGAGATGAAGACTAGGACTTTTTTTATACACTTGTGTAATTAAATAATTGAAACACCAATATAGTCATGTACATTTTAAAATTAAAAATCTCCATGGCGTGCGCGCTGAACCCTGCCAGGAATGGCCGTTGTTGAGGCGCGCACTGCGGGACCGTCCACATATATGCTTCTTGCATTGCATCTTTTGTTTCAAATAATCTATGCCCAGCTTAACAGTCAACTGTTCGCCAAACCTTTAACGAGTATAGAAGTAGTTCCTCAGTATTTGATGATGCAAGGCCGTGTTGCGATCATTTTATTTTTTATCTACTAGCTTTTGACCACGGTTTCGCCCGCCCGTAATTCGGTTATGATTCCGATTTCAAGGGCATCTTCTTAATGATTGAAAAAATCCGACTCACGCTTGACGTTTTTAAGTAACCTACGTCCTTCCCATCGACTCAAACTATCTCCATACCAAATTTTCCCGCGGTTCTACCGCCCTAAATTCGATTATCGGAGTAGGATGTACACGACAGCTCCTCAATTATAGAAAAAAAAACGACTCACACTTGACGTTTTCAAGTAGCCTATGTGAGAAAATAGACAGATAGCATTTATGATATTAGTATGGACTACTTGTCCCAGAAAGAGCAGGTAAGAGCACTGCTGTATGGACGTCGTAAAGACGTGACGAAGCTTCCTAAATCCTGCCCAACCTAAATAGACCGTCCTTATCGGCTTCTTTATTATATTATCGTCTTTTGTATAGTCTGCCTCACTGTGTGCCGTAACCCCTCTATGCAGGTGGTTTAAAATCGTTCAATAAAGGCAAGAAGATTTCCAATTTATTTGTGATAATGACCCTCGAAATAGGTTATAAACGTGGCAAGATCTGGCAATAATTTTTAGCTGGGTGTTATCTCCCGTATTGAAAAATAGGTTCAAAATGTCATGTATCAAAATCAAGAGCAGAAGTTTTTTTTTTTCTGACTGACTATGCAGTTGGCTGATGCAGCCATTACTTCTCCACCGAGCTTTTGGTGCGAGACTGAAGGAGTGTCAGCCCATATAGCGCCCAACGTTTAAGGGCTCCCCGCGGGGAATGGAAGCCTCGGCTTGGGTTGCCACTCTTGGGGTCCTCCCTACGACCAGTGTGAGCCTCGAACCCGAAGGAGGAGGGGCGCTGCCAGGAGGAGAGTTTCCCGTTACGCGGTTGAGGTTGCGATAGCGATTGAGTGGGGGCCAGAAGCGCCCCAGCACTCTTTGATACCTCGTGTATCCGTTCGTTCGCCGACGAACCTGGGAACGTCGGCGTCATGTTGGGGGGCTATACAGATAGCGAGATCGTCGTCTGGGGCCGTTAGTGCGTGCCGAGGCCGCCTAACATTAGTTTTTCGACCGTGCCGAGGTCGGTCGGGGGGATGAAGAGCAGAAGTAGCTGCACACCTATGGAGTTTTACCATATAAATAATAATGAAGTAAAGTGCCCACAATGCCATTTTTTGCCGTATGAAAATAACATTTTCTACCTAGTCTGTTGTTTAAATTGTATTGGCGATTCAAAAGTGTTCTTAGAAACCTATTTGAATTAATATTGTTTGATTTGATTTGAACTGTCACCATACTCGTTTTTCTCTTCTATCCAATTGTTTGGATTTTAAAGTATCCTAACCATAGATAAGTGGAAGAGTAATAGTAATAAGCTAGTATCCCTTCCACTTACCATAAATACCTATCAGGTGTCCAAACTGTTACAGTACCTACTAGAATGTTACTGGTACTCCTTACGGCCAGGTATCAAACATGAAAATTTCGGGATAAGGAGGTTGTTAACTACAATGTCATTTTATTTTCCAAAACAAACAGATTAATAAATAAAAGAGTAGTATCTCGGTGATTGATATTCTTTTTTTGGAACGGTATATCGTTAATTCAGCAAATTATTAAATAAACCCCGAGTTTTAACCAGAGGAACAACTTGATACGCTTGCCAATTTAAGTGATACCTAGCAGAATCACAGTTATAGCATTAAGTTTTTTCGACCGAATTCATAATAAAATATAGCAGTCATATTTTCTCCCCTTTTTACTTTGTATAATAGAATGAGAAGCTCTACTACGTAGTTAATTTATTAACATTTTCGCAAGGAAGGGTCAGTGAAGAAGGCGCAAATTTAGATACTTATCTTTATTGTTGCAAAACTTCCGTGCTCTTTTAGTTCTCTAAAAGTTATCCGTCTTGATCTGTTTAAATTATTCTTAATAACCCAAAATGCTTGTGTTCTAATACATAGTTGGTAAGTATATGCAAAGCTGGGTAGAAAACCGTTATTCCATCAATCGTTGATAAACGAAGTATTTTTTTCTGACTGACTATGCAGTTGGCTGATGCAGCCATTACTGTTCCACCAGGCTTTTGGGGCGAGACTCTGAAGGACTGTCTGCCCGTATAGCGCCCAACGCTCAAGGTCGGGAGGAGCCTTGGCTTGGGTTGTCGCTCTTGGGGTAGTCCCTTCGACCAGCATGAGCCTCGAACCCGAAGGTGAGACAGTGCCATGAGGGGAGTTCTCCGTTACGTGGTTGAGGTTGAGATAGCGATTGAGTGGGGGCGAGAAGCGCCCCAGCACTCTTTTATACCTCGTGTATCCGTGTGGTCACCGACGAACCCGGGGATGTCGGTGACGTGTTAGGGGTGAGGCCCTATTAGGGGAGGTCGTTCAGACTAGTATCGCTATCCGGATTGCGAGATCGTCGTCTGGGGCCGTTAGTACGCCGCGTACGTAGTACGTAGAGCCCGGGTCACAATTGTTTTTCGACCATGCCGAGGTCGGTCGGGGGATGAGGTTAGTATTTATTCCGTTAACTTTAGTCCATTACATGTATTTTTATGTAATTATGCTTGCTATAATTGCACGCTATGCAGTGTCCTGACATCCCTCAAATTGAATGGCGAAAGAGTGGTAATGGAAAATGTAAGTGCTGTGAGCAGAAACACTAAAGTTTGTGGAGTTCCGTATCCGTACTTTGAACCTTGTTGAACCTCTAATGCATTGCTTTTGTTTGACTATTGCCTATTATTTGGAAAAAAAATTCAAATAACTAATGGAGATGAATAATGCCTTGCCTACTAACTGCCTTATGTATATACCTAGTAAGGATCTCGTGGCTCCAATTACATAAGTCTATTTAAAACAATTTGCAACATTGGCATTATTAAACTTGTATGGGTGACCGAAGAGTGGCTTATTTTTCAATCATTGTAGTTGCTGCTTCGGGATATTAATATTTGCGGATGATACTGTTACCTGTTACAGTTGTGGAAGGTAAACTTAGTTTTGCTGTTTTTGCAGTAGAATAATCCGTGGATACTATATAATAATTATGAATTTTGAATAATTTGTTTGAAAACTTTGACAGTCGGGCGGCCACTGGGTCGACAAAGTCCGTCAACGCGCACTAGGCCAACAAGGAGCTTAAAATGCAGTGGGGCATATATTGGCGAAGGCAATATCGTCTAAACTAGGTATAAAATAAACTTAGAATTTGAGAATGTGCATATTATGAATATACTAGCATCCTGTCCTTTGACTTTTTCCGGGTTAAACAATTATTGACCCGACGAACTTGGTTTCACCTTTGTTGAAACCTATTGTCAAAGTGTTGTATCAATTTGGAAACCCTTTCCAGCGAGTGCACAACAAATTTTGCTACAATCGTATAAATGGTTTACCTTTAGTGCCCGAGTCTGACTCTCACCTAACTCGTTTCTTCTTTCCTTAAAACCATGTCCTGACATTTACGAACACACTAAAAACATCGGCTAAATCAGTTGAACCGTTCTTAGGTAATGCTAAGACATACAAGTGGTAATTGATTTTTATAAGTTAGATAAAGTTTTACTTATGCGAGTAGGTTAATTACTCGCATAAGTAAAACTTTACTGCTAGATAAATTTTGACTTCCATTTCGGATTCCTTCTGATGCCAAAGTAAACTACTAGTAGTTAGTAAAACTAACTACAGTAATCCTGAGTAACATAGGCTATATTTTAAAGTGAAAAATTCTTTAGCGGCGTTGTGCACTTTTTTTGTGATGGGTAAAAAATGTTAAGCTCGCGTCAAACTTGAAACGGCTGTATCTTTTATCTCCGTAACTTTTGATCGTAGACTATTAGTTTCTGTACAGAAGTGATAGATCTCATCAAGATCTTCATTTCGGATGACAGCTGTCAAACTAGAAACCGCTTCATCTCCATAACTATTGATTGTAGACTAGTAGTTTCGTTATAGAAGTGATAGATCTCATCAAGATCTTCATTTCGGATGACAGCTGTCAAACTAGAAACCGCTTCATCTCCGGAACTTTTGATCGTAGACTAGTAGATAGTTTCTTTACAGAAGTGATAGATCTCAACAAGATCTTCATTTCGGATGACAGCTGTCAAACTAGAAACGGCTTTATCTCTGAAACTATTAATTGTAGACTAGTAATTTTTTACAGAAGTGATAGATCTCATCAAGATCTTTATTTCGGATGACAGCTGTCATACTAGAAACGGATTTTTTGTAACTTTGGATCATAGACTAGTAGTTTCTATACAGAAGTGATAGATTTTTTGCGGTAATTTGAAATGAATGTATGGGTACCCGTAATAGGGATTCAAAAAAGGAATTGAGGGTTTGAAAACACCTTTCTTTGAGTGAAAACTTCTTTATCGGCGTTTTGCACTTTTTTTGTGATGGGTAAAAAATATTACTCGCGTCAGGACACGTGACCTGATCGAAAATTAGTAAGACGGAACTCGCGACAGGACAAGGACCTGGTCGAAAATTTGTAAGACGTATCCTCCTCTCTTTCTACCGTGCGGCGAAAATGTATGCCTGCGCCTGCTGTTTCGTTTTTTATAATAAATAAATATGTATACGAAGTGATGGAAAGAAAATAGCTAGTATGTTTTCACTTCTGCCTGCACTCCCGGAGTGCAACCCGTTTTTTTTTATTAAAATAGGGTTTAGGTTTATAAATCCTTACAAAAATTTACTTTATGGTTGCAACGAAGCAATAGATTTTTAATTAATAACACAGATATAGCTGGATACCAAAATGGATAAAAAATACTTAATGATGCCAATTGAGAGTTCCATGGGAACAAAGGAGACGTTTCATACCCGGTTTGCACCTTGTACACATTTTAGAAAATCGAGGAAAAATCTAAAGGTTATTAAAAAAATACTAAAATTACGATAAATGCAGAATTTTTTGTACAAAACAATATTTTATTATACCATATTACCTAAAAAGGCAACAATTAGGTACGCCATTATGAGTTCATTCTGAAAGTATTCTAAAAATATATAACTATATTTCAAAATGTTCGTAATAACTATAAAAAAATATAGTCCAATTTTTATTCAAAAAAGATTGTAATTATTAAAAAAAAAGAGCTTTTTGTTTAATTTTTTTATATTAATCGAAAATTCATTTTGTGGCTCCTGACCATCGACCATCCCGACGTGTGATTTTTAAACGTAGGTACTATTAAACGTCAAACTATTTACATATTATAATTGTCATTCTGTGTTTACCATAAGCTGCTTAGTTTACCGTAAACAAAGTGCTTTTTGGATTTATCAGTGACTTACGAACGACCCCTGCTTTGTTATTTGGACCTTTGAGCTTCGCGTATTATATTGGATTTCGTTGTGTTAATTAGACCTTATTTTTCTACTGCGATTCGGATTTCGTCGTTTAAAACACATCTTTATTTTCTGTGGGATCAGGTATGTATGAAAAAACATACCGTTTCTTTTATGAATAAATAAATGTAATGGTACCATATAACTGTAGACATACTTAGAAATGTCTCTTTTACTTCATAATCATGTCATTTTAAGTCTGCATTGCAAGAGCACAACCCTCTATCATCTGCCGGAGACAGATGGAGGATTTGGCCTACACTCCCAACGCAGGCCAAACGGGTAGAGGAGAATTAAATACCGGTATTTCCTTAGTCGCCTTATTTGACATCCACGATGAGAGTAGATCACTCCAGGTAGGGGCAAATTCTTTCTACTACTCTGCCAGAAACCACACGGCCACACGGTCTTTTGTACTTATGCTATTATAAACAGCGGTGCTTGCTTACCTTAATAATATTATTGTCTGAGCACATTCTAAGATTTGTATGCTCATGCTTGCAAATGGATATCTGTCATCTGAGCAATTGGTACGCTGCCCACCATTATTGGTCTAAATAGTTGTATTAATCATTTTCAGACTAGCAAATATGGCGCATTGTTTTCTATGTTCCTCAGCAATTATTGAAGATGCTCAATATTAAATGACTGATAATATTGCCACAGAAACAACTTCAGCACTAGAACTCAATCTCGGATTTGACCATTTTAATTTTAGATTTTCATTTTAAGACTCTTGTTGGGAAACTCTGCTGAAGTCTTCGATTCAGCGATTCTGTGATTATATTGATGCCTTAAATATTAATTGAATTAAACATTCAAAAATGTATGTAAGCTGATTTTTTATTTCACAAGCCCGATATTCCTTCCTATCCTATATATATATATAAATCTGAGATAGTTCTGGCCACAGGCTAAGTAATAAACTTGTTATATGGTGACCAGGAACAACAACGATACAAATAACATGACTCGGTAACAAATGTTTCGTCACAAAAATATCTGCTCCTTGCGGGATTTGAACCCGCGACCCTCGGCTCCGTAGTCAGGTGCAATAACAAATCGGCCAAACCGGTTGTCAAATGAATGACACTGCTAGGTAAAACGTCAATTATGTAATATGCATAGATATAGTATTACTTCTCACCTACATACTTAGTCTGTGGTTATATGTTATTGACTGACGCCATTTTTTTTCAAAGTTAGGTGTCGCTAAATATGATTATATAAATGCTATTGTACAAGAAAACCACACCGAAATACTACATATTGATAATTAAAAGTCACTTATAATATACTGAGGTTTCTAAATTAGTAGTGTACAATGTCCAGACCGGGCCTCCATACATTCCGGAAAAGTCTCCTTCTTCTGCTTTGCCCAATTCCTAAGACGTAACGGCGCATATAATTAATTACATTTTTAGGGCAGAGGAGAATAAAATCTCTTTTATCCTGATCCAGAGTTCCCATGTAAAAACGTTTTTCTACGAATGAAACCGCGGAACACTCCTAGTCTATTTAATCAATATATTTATAATATAATTATGTCGAACTGAAAATAGTTCTCCGCTGTCACGTTGCTCTTTATTTATATTAGGCACTTGTATAATTTCATAGTCAAATCGTATTTTTTATTTATTATAATTGATTATTACTAATAGCAATATAAATTACTTTTAATTAATTTTATTTCGTTCCATTATTAGTTAAAATAAAATCCATCAGGATTACTTATACGACGCGAAAACGGTAAACGGTATTTCACTATAGTATGTACAAACCTCGTTTTCTTTTTCTTCGTATAAAATCGTAATAAAATTAACTCTATTGGTTAGTTTTTCATCAGTGCATTTGCATGTAACTACTGAAAATTATCTTATTCGAAATCCATGCAAAATAGTTTCTGAGATATGTTTTTAAAAAAATGCCAGGCTTGGGTTTTCACTATGTATGTTTGAAATCTGATCTTACTTCAATTTAATATGTATTGTACGTTCTTATTCTTTTTTCTATTTCTTTTTTAATGCTTTGTTTTCTAGTTTTATAGTTTATTTTCCAGTATATATGTTACTGTAAAAGCTCGAACTACGGTAAATCCTAAGATTTAAGAGTAAGTCTTAGGATTTACCGACATGATTTGGTAAATGTAAGGATTTATGAAAATTGGACATTTTTTTTCGAGCTTTTACTATTAGAATTTAGTACATGCTAGGTTTTACCACTGGCAGCTAGTAAAAGATGGTTTTTTTATTAGGAACTAGTCATTTTAAAACACCTTTAAGTTATTTCCTAAATAGTAAAAATTAAAACAAGTAAAATATCTTCTCACAAATATAACAGAATCAGTATTTTGTATTTTTTATTACTTGGTTTATTATTGGTATTTATGAATAGGTAGGAAAATTAAATTGAAAAAAAACAAAAGATAATTATTATTAACTAATGTCTAGGTTAAAAAAACACTTTACTTGTTACAACACGGAGTGCTATTGTGGCATTTAGAATTACAAAGTAATCCTGATGACTTGCAAAGTGCATTTCTTCGAAGAGCATTTTTTGAGACAGTTACATTTTTTGAAACCTTGTCCTCCAGTCAACGACAATTTTACTAACAACTTCTCGAAGACTCACTTCTTTATCTTAAACAACTTCTTCTATTTTTATAAAATCTTCAGAGCATGAGGTAAACTTATTCTGTGTATAAAGCTGCTTTAAGACACCAATTTTGGTACCCAATTGGTAAAACTCACTGTCCTTTACATCTATCACAACTGCAATAATGCTTTTAGGGTCAATGTCAGGTATTTTCAGTCTTACATTTTGGGCAACTTTCACATTTGAATATTTATCAGCCACTACGCCTTTCATTTTTCCAACTAGGTGTTCCAAATTAAATTTTGCTTTTATTCTTATTTTCTGCACAGCTTCTATTTTCTTCGTTATTGGATATTCTTGAGCATGAGTTGCGTTTTCTGTCTCTGAATCGTTACATTGGTATTGTTATTGATTTGCTTGTCCTTCATCTTCTCGATTAAAATCATTTCGTTTTCTTGTGTTTCATTTCTTACATTATCACAGTTTATCTCCCCTTCAGAACCATTTTCAACGACGTTGTCATCCTTGTCCTGTTTAATTGTATTTTCGACGATAATATTTTGTTCCGTATTTTTTAGGAATGCAACAAATTTTCCAAATCTTCTTCAGATTTTAAAAGTCCAATCATATCTTTAGGCAATTCTGACGTCGCAATGCCCATTTTCATTGGACTACCAAACATGGCTTCGTAAGGTAAGCATTTAATTCCCTCGTGGTATGCTCTGTTTTTCATGGCCTGGATGAATTTCAAGCCCTGTGATCATTTTGATAACAGATTTGTTTCCATCCACGTACTGAGCATATTTTCAATTTCTTGATTGGCATGCTCTACTGATCCTTGACTCTGGCTATGTGTTGGCTTTCCATGTACGATTTTAACGTCTGGCCACATAGAGCATAAATTTTCAATTATTTGGTTGCAAAATTCCTGACCATTATCGGAATGAAGGATGTGGCGCTCCAAAAGTGGTGAAAATATCCAAGAGATGATATGCAACTTCTGTTGCGCGTTCAGTTTGAAGTGCACGAAGGATCACAAATTTAGTAAGATAGTCTTGATAAACTAATCAAAATTTATAATTTCCGTCAGGGTTGGTTTGTAGGTCTATGAGATCTTCTTGACAACGTGAGTTCATTTCTTAGTATTGGCTTGATGACAATGCCCTTTTTCAAAGTTTTCTGGTACTTTTGACATGGTTGGCAGAGCTTCAAATAAGTCATGATAGCCTCAACTGTTATATTTATTTACTTGTGGTTACATTCTTTAAGCATCCTTGTCCTTCCACGTGTCCAACAGCAACATGCATTTCGTCAAGAATGTGAAATAAATCGTCGTAACAAATGTTAATTTCCCCATTTTCTTCCTTCATCGGCGCTATTAGGTTTTCTTCGCCGCCTATAGTCAAAATATCATAGCGCTTTATACGCATGTAATGCACAGCTTCCCTTTTTTCACGTTCGTTGCAGTTTTTACTTCCTCTAAGCACTTTGCGTATTTGTCCTTATCGAGATAAAAGTCTTTCTTGTTTGCCACGACCTCGTCCATTATTTCATAAAATCTATGTTTTACACTCATGTTGATTCACAAATTACTTTTAGACATCAAAACCACAAACAGAAATCAAATTAAGGTGCGTGTAAAACAATCGACTGTGCAGGAGCGCGGGTGCAGACCATCCACAAGCACGACGCCAAACACGTCCTTTTCAACATTTACCGTACCTTTAATGTAAATCTTAAGACTTACTAAGTGACCAAGTAACAGTGCAAATTCTCGTTTAACTTGAGCTGAAGCACAGAAAAGACCTGATTTGAGCTATTTGGGAAGAAGCTAAAGTTCCAGCTCTAGTTCTTGATCAAGGTAGAGCGAGATTGTTTATCGATGTTTTTACGACACGTAAATTGTACTTTGGCTTAGTATTAAATAAATAATAATTCCCAAAATTTTCCAACCACAACTTTTGTTGCAGAAATCAATACTTATTTTACAACATAAGCATCAGCACGCACATATCGTTATGACAGCGGTATTTTTATTTCTATTATTTCCATTTATTTTTCGCATTTGGCTTTTTGGAGCCCCTTGCCACCTGGCGTCTAAGCGTCCGCTGCGCTCCTCTCGCTCTACCCCAGGGCCGGCGCTGCAGACAGAGAGAGTTACTTTGTATTAGTATGGACTATGGATAATACGTTAAGTAGGTAGGTATAGGTATACATAGGCGGACAAAGCCTCTAAAACTTCATGAACTTTTAAAATGAATGAAAGCCCAAAAGCTGGTAACAAAGGTCTTCAATCCAAATACAAAAAACGAGATG
Organism: Apoda limacodes; assembly: GCA_946406115.1. Classification (NCBI taxonomy): domain Eukaryota; kingdom Metazoa; phylum Arthropoda; class Insecta; order Lepidoptera; family Limacodidae; genus Apoda; species Apoda limacodes. The sequence continues at coordinate 51,603,381 of OX291540.1, forward strand.
CCACTAACAAAACTACATTTTATTTATTTAAAAACACATAGAATATTTTTTTTTTACATCAATCATCATCATCATCAAGATTTTTCTTGGTTTATTTAATTTTTTTTTAACAAATTCTTCCGAAGAAACATTTTTTTCACAGTCTTCTTCTTTATATAAAACTGATAATTGACTGAACCTGTCTGCTTCAGCGAGTCATCCTAGTGTAATTTTGATTCTTCTAATTGCTGAAAAAACCTTTTACAAACTGCAGAAGAAACATGAATCGTCCCTGCTGCTTTTAAAACTCGAAACATTAGGAAAGCAGTTTTTTTCCCAAAACTTGAAGAATATCGCATTGACACGGTGACATTGGTGACTAATATTCTTCTTGTATGCAGTTCTTTATGATAAACACTTAATAATGTTTCATCAATTTGAAGAATTCTGTTGTATTTTTCGAAGAATGGTACCTAAGGCTCTTTCATATTCCAAATTGAGAATAACATCTCTAAAGACACAGCTAGCAAGAGACTTTCTTCAGAAAATCTTTTTACTAGTCTGTCACCACATTTATAGAAATGGCTGCTCTGTGCTTGATCCCAGGGTATCGACGCAAGTTGCATCCTATAGTAAACCCCGCCCCTTCTCCCGAAGAATCAACAATAAACCGTCCTTGTTAACATCACGATTCACGACAAGAGACTATAATACAAAGAACATTGATGGTGGAAATAGAAAACTTGATTATAACTTTAATGGAAACATGCCTGGAGAGTCGACCAGCGCTTTTGATACAGTACAGTCCATGGAGGCCAAGGCCGTCAACGCTATTGCCACACGGACAAATGTGAGGATAAGAAATTGTTGCCCCAATTCGTATACCAAAAGCAATTCAGAAACGTTCACTCCCAAGTTACATTTTAGCGTTAAAGAAAAGCTGTAGTGGACCCTTTTTCGGTTAAATATTAAAGAGTTAGCGTATAATTTATAAGAGAGTTATAGAGTGTAATAACACCTTTATATCTTCGATTTTGGCGCAAGATTTAGCAGGTTAAGCCTGTATAGACCCTTTATAGTGGTTCTATATAACCTTTAGTAGAAGTGTATAACAGGTGTTATAAGATCGTCAGTTTTCCGCTCGAACTTTTATTGCATTGCCTTAGAAAAAATATGATTTTAAGGAAAAAAAAGTAAAACAACTAAAAGTACTAATAACCTAAAATAGTTTTTAGACATTAAATTTTAAATGTTGCTAAGTTTTAGTGACTTTACATAAACTATGTAAAATAATTCGGAAAATTTAGGTATCACGTTATTGAAAAGTGATTTTGTATAAATAAATAGTTAGTTTTTTTTGACAGAATGTGATTGAAAATGGCGTATTTATCTTAAAGATGCAGACTTTTCTGAATTCTATTACGAGACTCGAAGAACTACAACGCCAGTAGTCAAGAGTATTATGCGATTTTTGGTTGACATAAGAGAGAAACTACGCACTTAGCGAAGTCATCTACCTGCAGCGGAGAGTAAAATACCGGCTTTAGCGTTACCTATATACCTTAATTTTAGCTCAGTTCGATAAATGTTTTCATAATGTAAGGTTTGATTATAGACAAAAACTTTAAGCGTTAGAAACATTAAATGGTGCTATTAAAGAATTACTATTTGTTTTACTTACACCATAACCTTTATATCAGGATCGTACAAAACTGCTATAATTATTTAACCTATTGTTGTCTTTCGTATTACAGGCAAAAGCTGTATGTAAGAGTTATACAACGCATGTAGTGTTTGGTGTTACTACACTCTTAATTAACTCCGTTACAGAACCAATGACGTTAATGAAGTTGAACAACAGCCTTATGATATATAAGCAACTCTGATATAGCAGATTTATAGCAATAAGAATTATAGGGAGTTAATGAAGATCTTCACACAGTTTTAACGTCATAAGTATATAAGCGTCTGCTGCTGCTACACTAACTGTAAAGAATATTTAACTTCGTTTTTACAGTTCTTATACAACCTATAGAGCTAAACTTATTTCATAAGTGAACTGTATCACTTTTAGTGACAACCGAATCCATTATAAATCAATAGTATTACTCTAAGCTTCAAAATTACCTGTTATCAACGCTAAATTGTTTATTGGGCTATCCTGTAACGTTCCTAGTTTAACAATGGAATAGAAGAGAATAGAAACTGCTAAAAGACGCACTTTATCGTAATAACTGGTAAAATTTTGAACCAAATATATTATAAGTCAACTCGATCAGCGGTATATCCCAAAGTTTTTGTAGTTTTTTCCAATGGAATATCCTGACTGGGACAGAGACTTTTCTAGGCTTCTAAAGCTTCTGGAACACATATAATTTCAGTTTTCGTTCGTCCGTTTCAGCTGGAAGACGTCCCCTACTGAAAGTAGGCTTCCGCCATATGTCTTTACAGCGGCCGGTCCTGAATCGTACAGACAACGGCCAACAGTAAAGACCACGTTTTTTGTACCATAAGTCATCACTGGCAAAACACATTGATTATAGTCTTTAGGCGCTGAGGTATTTTTGGACGAAAAGATGTTGCGTAGTTTCCCGAACGCTGCCCAGCCGAGCTGGACTCTTCGGTTAACCTCTTTCTGAAAGTGGTCCAACTTTAACTGGACTACTTGCCCTAGGTAAGTGTATTCGTCAACAATTTAGAGAGTAGCGTTCCTAACAACAATCGGTATGGACATTGAACATTACCTTCGTTTTATCCATATTAATTTTAGGGCAAACCAGTTGGGAAACTCTGTTGAGGCCTCCGAGCATCGTGCCTAGGTCTTCCAGCGATTCTACCATGACCACTATGTCGTTGACAAATCAAAGGTGAGTGATGTACTCGTCATCGCCGTGTCCTTCCCACTCCAGAAGCTTAAACACATCTTTCATTTACATATCAGTTTTCATGTCGGCCAAAATAGAGTTGTATAGACCATCAGCACTGTGTACGGAAGACAGGAAGGTTTGGAGAGCAATATTCGAAATTTTACGTACCTTCAAATCTAACCGAATTTGCACTCAAAGTTAATTTTTTTTTTCATTACTGACTTAAAGCTAGGACCTTGAGGTAATCTGAAAAAATCCATACTGCGATCTACAACAAAGAAGATAAGTCAATTTTAGGACAAAAAGACAGTATTTTAGTGTGAAAAATGTGATGTGAGAATTTTAGGTTCAAGTTTGACAGAATGTTTCTCAAAATTGTTTAGTTTCAAGTCCAAAAGTGGTATAATAGCATCTTGAAATACCGGACCCCCCAGAAGTAAGAGATTCTCTTTGTTTGTAACAGATATTAATTATATCAGGAACAATTACTGAAATCCCCTCAATAATAAATAATGACGACTAAACTTTAAATGTTTTCTATAAAAAATATATTATATGGATATAGTCTCTTTGGTTTTTCGTTTTTTTTAAATTTCTCATGCTAAATAAAAAAATGTGCTTTCTAGCAAAGTTTGAGATTACCTACTTCCGAAAGAGAATCAAATGCATTGTGTTCTAATCTTTAATTTTTATGGCACCGATCCTAACGAGCAATTTTTTTTTTGAAATATCTGGCTAATCACATGAGTTACAGTTAATATTTCAAAAAAATATGAAGATATTTACAAAAAAATCTGGTGTTGTTATTGAATGTAATAGTTTGTGAATATTTCCCGACAAAACTTAAAAAAGGCCCCCTTATGTATGGGTATATAGTGTACCTAAGTAAAAATGCCTACCACATTCTTCTGTTCATGACAAACCGAATTTAAGTGACGACTACTCGCTGGTTAATTGCTGTATATGGCAACGTCCATAGACTCTATGGCATAGAGTAAATAAATCACTAAGCAATGTCCCCGCTTCATCTGTATTTACCTACCTACTATAATAGAAAATAGGTATTCGCACACACAATGGTGAGGTGAGTGGCTAGAACAAGAGTTAACAGAACCATCAACGTAAGTAAAATAAAAATTGTAAATATCGATGACTCAGCTTTGCCTTCGCTCCGCGCTCTCAACTACAAAGCTGTGTGAAATCATAAAGTGAATCAGCCTGTGCTTGGAAAATCAATACTATAGACGTTTCTACATATTACCACCGAAACGCTTTTAATAAACAGGTATATTCTTTTAATAAATTTAGATAGAGTATCACATTAGTCAAACATATTATTTATTATCATCACCATCCCTAAATTGTGGCTAATTTTAAATTAAATAAAAATAAAAATTGACTTGAAGTTAGCTATTAGTGAAAGCTTAGGTCAAAACCCCGCTAGGTGGCGCAGTGTATTCGTGTATCGTGATGTTGATGCACTCCGTATGGGCGTGCGAATGATTGTGTAAAAAGAATTGTGTTTGTGATGTTAGAGCACATACTCGATGTTAAAAACGGTAAGTATTACTTTTTTTCTGTATCTGCTATGTTCTGTATTAATTTTAAGACTACAAAGATTTCAGAAAACGTGCAGATAATTTTTAAACTTACATCTGCTGATCAGAGGTTAAAACCCGACCGAATATTGGTGTAGTCATTAGCGATTAACTTCCCATTCGCCTCGTACTACTTAATTTTACCGTATTATATTCCCGCCATCTTGTGTCTGGAGCTTTAGGGAATTTTGTATAAATATATCGATCGCAAAGCTCTTCGTAACCTAATTCCGTAATCATTCTTGTTCTACATGGAAGATTATGTATGAGGAAGCAGCTATAATTAATATGTCCTTATTATTTTTGTAAAAGAATCTGCTATGTTTTGTTGACATTACCAAATCCAACTATGAACTCGTATGAACTTAATTATTTTTTATATTTCTGGTAGCTTGATGCAAGCGACAGTTAATTTTATATTGTGGCATTTTGTTCTCTCAAATATTTCATTGAAATGTGTAATCTAGATAGTTAATTATGTCTCGATTTGGCCTTGCGATTCAGCGCCTACATGACCCATAAAATGACATCACAATTTTAAATAGATGTTCGCTGTATATTTCTCATTAACTATTTGGGGTAATTAGTTAGAAAACTACCCTAAATAGTTTGAGGTCCTTAATCAAATAAATGCATATTATAAGTATATATACTTATCCATCAAAAAGTATGTACCTACTTATACATCAAAATTATTTTCCTGACATGTATGAAAATATATTTCTTGTGTTTATTTAGGACATGATTTTTAGCTGTTATGATTGCATTTGCTTTTGTGCTGTCTCTTACTGTTTTGTTGAAAAATCTTTGCCATCCTGCTGCAGTTGCCAAATTTGTGAGAAATTGCAAGCTTAAAAAAAACACGCCCTTAGCACTTAATAGAAATATGGGTCATTTTCAATTATGAAAATTAATGTGCGCAAGCGAAAATTTGGATTTTACCCAATAGAGTTATAGGAAAGAAAAATCTGTCATGACACTATTGGTATTGCCATATAGTTGTCTAAAAAATCAAATTAATATTTAAAAGAACAATGGTTAAATCTTATATATAAATAATTATGTTACTAAACCAAACCTAGCACAACTTAGAAAATGTTTGGAAAAAGAATTAAAAGAAAAAGAAAGCTCAAACCAACTAGGTACTTCTTTTTTGCTACAAACAAATGGATTTTAGATTTAAGGGCCAACAGCAGCATACAATTTTTTTATACCAAGAGACTATGTTTTAGTACCTTAGGTCATCATTGGGAAAACATATTGAGGTATTGTGGACAGCCTACACACACAGTCAATTTTCTTAAGTTAACCAGTATAGCTCGTACTAGCTATTGCTTGTGACCATGACTAGTAAAACCTGGTGAAAACAATGAGATCCAGGGAAATAGGAAGATAGCTTAAATTAGTGTAAGTTGAAACAAAACAAAAACAACTGCACATATGGTGATATAAAATTTTTTATACAATTGAAAATACTCTATTTTTATATCTATGGGGCCAGTTTTACAAATTATTTTTATATTTCTTGTTTCTTACTTGGAAATAAAATATTTACTTACCTTTTTAGTTCTCAACGTTCATGGCAGGTTGTACTAGCCGCACAGTCTGCTTGTTACCATGCCATACAGTCTGCTTGTTCGTAACAACACAACCTGGCTGAAATGTTGAGAAACAAAAAAGTAAATGTTTTGTTTGCATGAAAACACAAGAAATATAAAAATAATGTTTAACACATTGACTGCCACGGCAATTTTCAGAATTCCTGTCTAAAAAGCCAATTTCATTTAATCATTTTATATTATTAAAAACTTAAAAAAAAACTCTATATTACATGATTATCAAAAAGCATAGAAAATGTATTTTTTTTAAAAAAAGGTCTTACGTAGTTTATTATTAATTTCTGTTCATGTAGCCAGCATTGATTTTTTGTTCTCTTCCCGGAAGCCATCTATTCATATTAGCACTGATATGCTACGTTAATCATAGCTGCGCGAAAATGGCAAGTAAACACAGTTCGAGATAACTCGTAGTCGGCGTCCTAGCAAAGAACGCAATGTACAAGTTATCTCGTAGTTGGAAGTCAATGTGTTAAAAAATATTGTAGCCAACTGTTGGCCTCATATATATGATCAAAGTTATTTGAACTATGAAGGGCTACCATTGTCTGAAAGATGGAAAACCCATCTTGTAGTGGAATCATATGGGGAGGTTAAGTTCAACAGTGGTCATTATAATGCTAAAATTATTCCTGAGAAATGCTCATTAGTCAGCATTCCTAGGTTGGTGTAGTCTAAATGAGTCTGATCCTATGATGATTTACTTGATGTTTGGTGTTTGGCGGGACGAATAAAGCATAACCAGCTGCTATAGGTATTCTTTTCAAAGTCAAAGTCAAAATGGTTTATTCAAATAAGGATTTTACAATCACTTTTGAATCGTCAAAATATTATTTTTTGAACCCTCCCACCTTCCCGCCGGTTCACAATGTTGTTGATATCTACCGAGAAGAATCCGGCAAGAAACTCGATAGTTACTCTTTTAAAAACACTATCAATAATACAAATAAACTAAAATACAATTAATGTTTTAAATAAAAAATTTTTAGTCGTACAATTTTATGTTATTTCCATTTTAATTTGGTTTACCTATGCATCCTGTAATTGAGCATTACTTCATACTACTTCATACTGTAACACACATTAAAGGCAGATATACACTTTAATAAGTTCAGTAGTGAGTTAACTTGCGGTTTTCGCACGTTTAGTTCTTATCATCGCCTTACAGGGATCTTACAGTTAAGTAGTAACTTAATGACAAGTAGAGTCAATAGAATGAGGTTCTTTTTTTTCAGCTAGTCAAGATCAAATGCAATCTGCTGCATGGGGTCTCCAACATCCCAAAAACTAATCTCGCAATGTGCGTAGACATACAAGTTTAGTATAGTTCTTAGGTTGACAGGCATCAATGTGTTTCGTTTTAATTACTTTCATGTTTTGTTATAAAAGCCACTTTTAATTAGATTTGTTTGCCAACTGGACGCAACTTACTACTTAACAACTTGCTACTGTACTCATTGAAATGTAAATCAGCCTTTTTTTTTTTTTACTGCTGCACCTCAAACTTCCTCAAGCTCATTTCTGGCTTGGATAGCAGTAGGCGAGCGTTCCTATACAATCATCTCACTCTGTTAATTTGACCATTTCTCCTTGTCTCAATTTGCCCTTGCAATCTCAGATGGGGTAAAATCAGGCAAAATGTTGTTGATAAAGTTCAAAAAGAATTAAAGTCAAAAAAAATTATGTATCTAAATGTAAATTTTGCAAATTTTCAAACTAAAGCATAAAATAACAACAATACAAAATTAACTTCAATTGGTGCATGTTCCAATTAAACAAAAACATTTGTTTGACACCACTGTTGAACATAGGCCTCTTCATATGTTTCCACTAAAGTCCATCTTCCAGCTGCATTTTACATACTGTCCGACCTTCCAGTACATGGTAGCTCTTCATAGTTTGCTTAACACCTTAGTTTTGATTTATCAGCAGAAAACATTTTTTATATTCTATACATTATCTTTATACTTGTAGTTTCTTACATGTGAATAAAACATTTACCTTTTTGGTTCTTGAAGTTTTGGCCAACATGTGTGGTCAAAAGTGAGCAGACTATGGCTTGTGTGGTCACCAGCAATCTGTACAGTACTGTTGTACTAGCCACAACCTGGCTGAAAGCTCAAGAACTAAAAAGATATTTTTTTGTTTGCTACATGCAAATACAAGACACAAGAAATACAAAAATAATGTGTAGAATTGTCTCTTGGAATGAGAAATTGAACACTGACAGGAATGCTGACCAATAAGGTAAGGTATTGTTTACTAATGAGTGTAGAATTCATTTGAACCAAGTTGATGGAAGGCAAAGAACATACAGATGCAAAAGAGAATGATATAATCAAGATTGTAACTACTGTGCATATGGAGGAGGATCAATAATGCGTTGGGGAGGGATGTGTTTGACAGCTCATACGGACTTGGTAGTGATTAATAGAGGGAATCTGACTGCAGATCATAAGAAAATGTTGTACTGGTTGCCCCCTTTATTAACGATGGCTTCATTTTGATGCAGGATAATGCTCAACCACATATTTTCAATTCAAGCATATCTGAATGATGTGAAATGGGGGATTTAATCTTAAACTCCAGCTCCGGTCAACATTAGTAAACTGCAAATTGACTCTGGATAACATTATTCTAAGCATGCCTAGGTGAATGGAAATGTGAATATGATATCATTTTAATTTTAAAAGGTATAAATTCAAACGAGAAAAGAAGTATAAATATTTGATTTTTAAAATAAAGCAATATTTTGGAAAATTCGGTCCTTTTTTTGTGTTCTGCGTGTGAATCATTCACACTTGGCTCCAACCTCATGTTGCCAAAGTCAAAAGTTGAGACCAATCAATCAACAGCATACATATTCTAGAGTACCAAAGTGCAGTACAAAGTGGTGATTCAGTTCGACTGTAAACTGCAAATTGGTTACTTAACTGTTGTTTCTTTGTTAGGCAATAATTTGAAATGCTGAGAGCAACTGATCGAGAGGCCAGACGCGTCTGGGTAGCCTCGACAGCAGTTGGTATGTAGCGAGTTACAAGCGTAAAGCGTTTCAATGAATCACACACATACCACTCACTTATACTTACTTACTTATTCCTATTATCAAACTAAATGTAATTGTAGTCGGCACATCCTGTCTAAAGTTTCATCGGTATTCGCAGACGGTACGGATACCTTTCGACTCATCTGTTCTGTACGTACAGTCATACAGGGCTCGTCCTCCCGCTAACACTTGCGGCTTGAACCGCGTCAATTACGTCATTTTAGAATTTAGTGGATACTAGTGTCATCGCTGCAGTTCATTGAATACGACCCAGTTATCAAAACTTGTTTTCGTAAAAATAATTTGTTGATACTTATATTGGTGCGGTGGTTTCAATGTCAAACATAATAGTGAATTGCACGAGGTGAGCAGTAAAAAGTTTTACTAAATAAAAAATTTAATTTCTTAAGGGAAGGGATACCCGGGAAAAAGGAGGGAGAGATGAATCTCCCGCTCCCTTAGACCCGGCAAAAAGTGAACTGGAAGACGGGCTTTAGTGAAACCATATGGGGGCTAAGATTATGATGAGGAGACTCATCTTCACAGAAATTCCAAATTATATTTTGGGTAATTTCTGTACAAATGTTCATTTTCTCAGTTTTTTTTATTTAGCTTCAAAATTCCGAAAACTCCTTTCGTTCCTAGTAGAAACCATGCATAATACAAACAATCTTAATATCAAATCAAAAGTTCCAAGGATGAGCCAGCGGTATGGGATCGGTATATATCTCGTTGTCTATACTAATATTATAAAGAGGAAAGATTTGATTGTTTGTTTGTACCGAATAGGCTCCGAAACTACTGGACCGATTTGAAAAATTCTTTTACCATTAGAAGCCGACATTATTCCTGATGAACATAGGCTACTTTTAACCGCTGGAAAATGCTTCATTCCTACGGTAAAATGGGTAATAGGACAACTGGTAGTAAGAATTATCCTTCCGTACTTATCTTTTTCACATAACTTGTTATCGGCTGAACAGGTCGGGTTGAAATTTTATATGTGTATTTCCATGGTTTCACAGACACGATTGTATTATGCCATTAAAGAGGAAAGATATATTTGTTTGTTTTTTTTTCTATAATTGAGGAGTTGCTGTAAGGACCTACGCCGGTAACGAAATTTACGGCGGGCGAAGCCGCTGGCAGAAGCTAGTCCTAGATATTTCAATAACTCGCTATTTCATCAATCGGGATTTTAAAAAATAACTTGTAGTAGGTATTTTCTTACCTTACATGGTAAATAAGAAATTTCCCAACCAGCACAAAACAGCTATATAGCATATACAATCACAGTTAGAAGCTGCATAGCGTGCTATGCAAACCTTCTGCAGCTGCTATAGCCCTAAAGAGGCCCCATTATAGACCCTATTTAATAGATCTAGTATAGCTGCATAACATCGCTTGTAACGTCTTACAACTGCTATTTTCATATTTTGAGCACCTTTAAGAAGTGAAAATAGCGCTTGAAAACTGATATTGGCGCTAATTGATTAAACGAGTGTCACACGTTACTCATTATTAGGGTTCCGTACCCAAAGGGTAATTAGCGGAACCCTATTACTAACACTCTGCTGTCCGTCCGTCCGTCTATCACCTGGCTGTATCTCATAAACCGTGACAGATAGACATTTGAAATTTTCACAGGAGATGTATTTCTGTTGCCGCTATAACAACAAATACTAAAAAACAGAATAAAATAATAATTAAGGGGGCTCCCATACAACAAACGTGATTTTTTTGCTCGATATTGATAAAGGCAACAGGTAGACGCTTAAAATATTTAGCGATCACAGGCGATTTAGTTATATAGTCTCTTTAAAAATAAATAATTAAATTAAAATAAAACAAATATTTAAGGGGGGCTCCCATACCTACAACAGAAGTGTTTTTTTTGCCGTTTTTATAGATAATGGTACGGTAGCTCCCGTCCGACTAGCACTTGGCTGATTTTTTTTTCACTCCGATTCGTAAATTGCAGCTACAAGCGCTATATTTATCTTTTAGTCTTGTATGAAGTTTTTAAATAATTAAGGCTCTGGCAGGTGTAGTAAGATAATGCAATGGCGGAATTATAGTGTAAACTAGACTTTGCCAGCGGCTCCGCCCGCCCTAAATTCAGTTATCGGCTATAGTGCGGGCACTAGTGTGCTAGTTGGGTTACAACTGCCTAATAAGTTTCTAGCTAGACCCACCAGTTTTGTCTTTATGTTGATATTTCACTTATTTTTTTCTATCTATACACAAATCAATTAATTACGGAAGTATATATCAATGCAATATAAATAGATTGCTTTTATAAATACACTAAATAGTAAAGGTGTCTATACGTTGTAACAGATGTGTACGTGTAATTACGGACAATGTTTTGGGCATGCGCACAAAAATAGCTGTACGACCGGATGTGCCGGCCATGTTCGGATTTCGACATTTTTCTATTGGACTAGAGTTCTGTGTACCCACTATGAGTTTGTATGCACGATATTCGCTAGTGAGTGTAGTTAAGGTTATGAATATGCTATAGGCAAAAGCGATACATATAACAACGCTTTTTTAGTAGGATAATGTTTGTAGTTAAAGATATTTAAGTTACTGTGAAAAAATCCAATTCGGCTTCACCTTAAGGCTATGGCATACCCTAGCAAAATCGTGCCGTTTCGACCAGTGTACAAAGACATACTACACTATTAAAGCATACAAATAGACACAGTTCAACGTACGATAGGCGCTAGCACGTGACCGCACGTTAAAAATCTTCATTTTCTCGGTTGTTTGTCGGTATAAAATTCAAATATTTATTTAGAACTGTGAAATTAGCAAATTACCTTGGTCATATAAATATATATTTTATGAAATAAGAATTAAGAGAATATCATTCCTAGTTTTCCAAACAATTTGAATTAAAGCCCAAAAATAGAGTGTCAGTATTAATTTTTTTTCGACCTGTTTTAATAGCCAAATTATTATAATATTACCAAATCCACTTAATTAAGGTTCGAACTGTGGCATATTTTTTTTTTCATGTCAAAAATTGTACTCAGGACTGTAACAAAATTAATCAAATTCTGCAAACTTAACTCATTTGGGTATGCCATCACCTTAAGCAGTGTTACTTAAGTTTGACATTAAAATCATTCTTTCCGTTTAAAAGTCCGCTTCTAGGAAGTAAGCTACAAATAAGAACAATACTTGACCGCTATATTGAGAATTATGTCATCTACGCGTTTTTTTGAAGGTGAACATCAACTTAAGTCGCTTCTGTGACTCATGGCTTTAAGGCCGCTTGATTACTAAGGACATAAAAATACGTCGTATACCACTTAGCTGGCAAATAAGCTTAAGGTATGCGTGATGTTATGCAGTTACCGTAGCCTTTGGACGCTTGCAACACCAGAAACAAAAATCTTATCACTCTTTTTTTTAAAGAACACCGTATTGTAATCCCTAAAGAAAACCTTGGTGGTTGGCAGAGAACTTTGTTTTATGCTGGGTGTTGTGTTTTTTAACATTTTTCGTTCAATACCTTTTATTTTCCTCAAGGTACTTTTCGCTAGCCGAATTTCATGCAGTTGTCCTGGGATGCGATGGATAGTTTTTTCGCCGAATCTTATATAAAAATAACATTCAGAGTAGGCCTTGGAATTGAATCCTGGCCGACTAAATTGTCACTCATTTTTCCGTATCTGTACCTAGTAAATGCTTCAAACCGGACTATGCTACAGTTTGTTATTGAATAATTTTTATGTCTGTTAATGATGATGACTGAGTGACTCATCGCTACAATCATTTATTTTATACGTGTGCGTAGTTTCACGCGTTCTTAATTTATTATTCGGAATTCGAAGCATGCGACATCGATGTTTTTAACTAATTTTAGAAAAAACGTCAATAGTCTCTACGAGATTTCTTTGGTGTTTTGAGAAATTGACCGGTTGCAAATTTGGAAAACTGTTTATATTCTAACCGGGTTTTCTTGAACCTGAGACCTTGGTTGTTTCCGCCTAAAGGTAATTATTTTAACTGGCAGTACAGCGTCATTAACAACCAAAACGCTGAGTCTAGAAACTTTAACTCTGTCTAGAAAAATTGTATGAAATGGTAAAAGGTGAAGCGAACTAGTAAGACCACCACTGGAAAAGAACTGACATACAGTTGTGCGCCGAGTTCATACCATTGTAGCTAAAAACTTCTATTTAGGTATCTACATTCTTTATGCTACGCAAGTCTCTATTTAGAAGGTTTTGGTGAATTTAGTTCCCAAAAAGTTCGGTTTCAGATAGAAATCGGTATTCAGTGTAGAAGAATTTCATGTCAAGTCCTTAGAAAGGAAATTGCGAAAAATTTAATTCCCGTTGGAAAAGATGACTTGTTCCGGTAACGCCACGGGATAGTAACTAGGTCTATTGATATATTGACTTATGAGTCACTGTCGCCTGCAAATTCTTGGTGATTTGATGAGTCATTTATTTATTGGGTATCGACGATGTTGTAAGATGGTAATGTTGGTATGTTATAGGATGGGGATGTTCTCCCCAGATGGTATATGACAAGATGGGATGTTCTCCCATCATGGTATGTGACAAGATCTAAATGTTCCCCGTGAGGGTATCATCCATATTGGAGATGTTCTCCCGTAGTGGCATGACAAAATTGGAATATTCTTCCATCATGGTATGTGACAAGATTGAAATGTTCCCCGTGATGGTATATCAGACAAATTGGAGATATTCTCCCGTAATGGCATGTGACAAAATTGGAATATTCTTCCATGATAATGTGTTACAAGATCGGGATGTTCCCCATGATGGCTGGCTGTTGATTCAAATATGATACGGTTAGAAAGGAGATTTTTTGTGAAAGTTATGTTTCTGAAAATATTATCATATCAAGATACATTCTTTTAACGAAACAATAAATCTACAAATCTTTGAAAATTCACTAAGAAGTAAATAACTGAATAAAAAGTAAAAACTTTTTAAAATTAGTTTTTTTAACCTTATTAAAATGCTTGTTACTAAAAACTTTTTTACATTTATTTATTTTTAAATTTTTAGTATTATGTGATAGCAAATTTCCTGTAGCTACCTCTAGCTTCTTTATCAGACCCTGCATATTACCTCAGACCTGAGTACTTGCCGCGACATATTAAACGAGCTTAAACTCCATGGGCTTGCGTCAACTCATCACAGAGTTCCTGTTGCCACCTTCATCATCATCAGACCCTGGATATCATCTTAGCCCAGAGTACCTATCAAGACAAATTAAACAAGCCCAGACTCGTTGAGTTGCATCGTATTGTTACAGTTCGTATCTCCCACCTTCATTCATGCTCTCCAGATCAGCTCCATGGTGCGATATTTTTGTATTGTCACCGAATTTATCTTCGGACAACGGAAAGTGGTCACCCATACCTGAATATATGGTAAGTCGTGCCCTGCGATTTCCCCATCCGAAAAACTGTTCAGGTATACTGTAAAGGAGATGTTGCCGAGGCGCTCTACTTTCTGTGTCAATATAATCAGGTCAATTGAATACTCCTTCACGACGTTCAGCCATGGGCTAAGTAACTCCGGACAAGGATTGGATATGTTCTGATTAATTAAAATTAATTCCGATTAAAGATATATATCCGCTTCGCATATCCATATCCGCTTAATATATCCGCGGAAATATGCAATTTTCTAGCACACCGCGGTCAAACGAATCTTCGGATCGATTTCATACCTTTCAATCACGAGGGCACAAATCGTTAGTGTACCCCTCGTTTGTTCGGAACGAAAACATTTTTGATGATGAGTTGTGATGGGTAGGAACCGGGCTTTGTTTGAAGAGTCATTTCTTAGGTTATGATACAATATCAGACTATGACTGTAACATTTATAAACTATTTTTTTATTCACAATACACAATTTTAACTTTAAACTTTTATAGGTGTAAATATTTGCACAGTCTATTACTTATACACAAACAAATCCTACCAGGAAAGTTATCGATTATAATTATTTATAAACAAACACTCATAAAAAACACTAGTAATCATTGACACTTATATTTTCTTACAGATATTCACGCGCACGTCACAAAACAGAGAATATACTAAAAACTATTGTAGTTAAGTACTCCATAGTATGTACATATTTACGTAAACAAACGATTGAATTGAAGACAAATAACATCCACTTAATAAGCGGTTTAAGTGCTTTAAAGCGTATTGCACGGAAATTAATATCCCACTGCATATACATTGGGTTTAGCAAGCGCGATTTTAAAAAGCGCTGAGATCGATTTATAAGCAAGACACGACAACGTTACTATTTCGCTTTCAACGCTATTCGGCCGCTCCGCGCCACCGACACGGGCGACACGCTCCGCTGT
This sequence comes from Apoda limacodes, assembly GCA_946406115.1. Lineage (NCBI taxonomy): Eukaryota > Metazoa > Arthropoda > Insecta > Lepidoptera > Limacodidae > Apoda > Apoda limacodes. The sequence continues at coordinate 51,618,862 of OX291540.1, forward strand.
TTGTTTGGATTCGTTCATTCACTCCCTGGATATAGGACATGTTTATTTCACGTAAAAAGAAGGAGTTGTAACATATCCGGCCTCGGATATATATCCAAAGACATAGTTATGTCAGGAGTTATCCAAGGCTAGAAGTGAAGGAATACAAGGTAAAAGTCTTTTATTTAGCAGGATTGTTAAGAGTTACACCACCGGAAAGTGGACACCCATATCAATTTATTGTTATTATTTCGCCTCAAAATGCGTTAGTATTATATAGTTTAATTTGGTTAATATTTATTTGCAATATCATGATTACATGTAGGTATAGCTACATCATAAATGTATGAATATGATTTTTTCCATTATATAATAAAAAGCGTTTTGTTTCTTATAGTCTTAGTTGTTTAAATGAATGAAATTTAAAGGAAAAAAGTTTTATTTTCATGCCACTAAGATAGCAAACAAGTTTACGGTCCGTCTGATGTTAAGCGGTCACCGCAGCCCATGAATGCTAGCAACACGAGGGGCATTACTCGCGCGTTGCCGACTCATTAAAAAAAACAATCAATTCTTTCTTGAATAATGAATTCAAGATTTTCTCTAAATTATGAATTGTTTTTTGAAGAATTGATGCCAAAAACCACATTTTGTTTCGACTTTAAGAACACTACCTAATCTGGGATTTTGGTTCACTGTATTGCTCCAGCGGTATTGGTATTGGCCATCCTTACTGTATTTAATGAATACCTACAATTCTGTAAAAAGGTTGTATCAAATTATTTATTAACCGACTTGAGACCATAAATAAAACTGGACTATTGGCAACCCTATAGGCGGAAGGCGTTGAAAATAGACAAATTTCAATGAACTGCTCTGCTCTAGTTCGACAGTGTTTATAATTTTAATAGCCGAGTTCGGAGTTAGCTTTACTTTTAGATTTAGGTCATAGGTTCGATGCACTGAGAGTAATGGAGAATTTTTAGAAAGAATAACATTCTTATTATTGGAATCAATTTAAAACACAGAATCCTAACTTGATCTAGATTTAACAAATACTACAAAAAGATTAAGGAGGAGGAAGTTCAATAATATTGAGGATAGGAAGTACAAAAATATTGAGGGGGAGGAAGTACAAAAATATTGAGGGGGAGGAAGTACAAAAATATTGAGGGGAGGAATTAAAATAATGTTGAGGGGGTGGAATTACAAAAATATTGAGGGAGAGAAAGTACAAAGATATAGAGGGGGAGGAAGTACAAAAATATTGAGGAGGAAGTACAAAAAGATGTGCATGTAAATAAATTAATTTAAATTACTACGAGAAAACTAAAAATATCAAGGAGCCCGTGGCCCAGTCGCAGTCGTTAATCAAAAACAATATGTGAAGTTAAGTTAGTCAGGGTACTGGATGGGTGATCGCCTTGCGGCACTTTTTTTCTCCGTGCTCCCGAAGGCACGTTAACCTTTGGGCCACCCAAGTTGTTGTCATATAAAAGCAGTCGTCATACGACAGCAACCGTTAAGCCAAGCCAGAGGCTTGAAAACTATGATAGTCGTGTCGATGCGTACAATAACGTCGCTTGAATGTTGAGGTGATGAAAGTTTGTGTGACAGGAACAGAAAACGGACCAACCACGTTAATTTATTGCAATTTATATCCAATGCGTATGCAAAATTGCGTCACGAGCCAAAAATGCTATGCAACGTAGGACAGAAAACAAGGCAAGTAAGTAAAAGGTTTAAAACATTCATACTCTTTCTTTTACAACATTTAGCCGTCGTCACCTATATTTGTTGGTAGTGAGTGATCTAACGATATTCAATTTTCCATGTAAATTGTTATAGTGTCATAACTCTATGCTCTATATTTGTTACGTTAGGTAGTGTATGTTCTGAGTATCCCGACAAAGATTGCTTCTCAAACGAGTGACTCATTTATGAAGAACAGACTTAACACCCTAAAAAATTTCAATGTTGCATGAAAGGATGCTTATCTTTTAGCTAAAAGATACTAGTTTTTAGGGTTCCGTAGCCCGATGTCAAAAAACGGACGATTATAAAATATAAAATAGATACTCCAGTTCATCCGTTGCGACGTGAAGAAATCGTTTATATCAGAAAAGTAAGTCGTAATTTTTTTCTAACCGTTGCCGACTCCTAAGCCTTCTACCTCATAAACTTTACACCTGCTTAGTTTTCTGTGAACGAAATGCTAATTTGATTTCGTCATCATGATATTACGTCGTCGCTGACTGCCCAATTATTTTTTAGCTTCAACCAAGGGCGTAGCAAAGATTTTTCCTAGGGGGGGACAAATTTTCCAACATCCCCTCATATATAGTGTAAGGGATAGTTTTCTAGTATTTTCAACGCCCATGGCTCCAACCTCAAACTGTTTCCAGTGTGTAAAAGTAGTGTTGTACTTATGTATTTTGTATTGGAATATTGAACTGCAAATAAGAATTAACTGTGTAGGTACAATATATCTACATATTAGTATACATAAAATATATTCGAATAAATTGTACTTTACTTCTTAAAACTGTTTTGAGTTTTCAATAGTGATTCTATTGACCTTGTGCCACAAATGACTCAACAAAGAAAAAACATGCTCACACAGTTTTACGCAATGTAGTATTTTTAACACGCACCATGCGCTGAGGAGTTATCTACCTAACAAAAAGAATTTAAATTTTATTGTAGTATAAAAAGGTCTGACAGTAACCCTTAAACAGTGTTAGTTTCACTTCCTTAGTGCACCGGGCAACCATATTCGCCCCAGTCGCCAGCGCCCTATGTTCACGATCCATATAACATTACCGCCACCATTAGATAATTTTTAATGTACTCTTTGTATAAAGCAACTTAAAATTGTACATATATACTACATTTATATTCAACAAAATTATATGTTTTAAAATTTATCAGTACATTTTATTGACACTAGTCATAAGCTAGTGGCTCGTGTCTAATGTTCATACCCTCAGGCGCACTTTGTAGCATGCCTCTTTATTACTTCTTCGAGGTTAAATGCCCATTTAACCCATACCGCTTTCCGACTCGACTGATTCCTTCTGTCTTCCGTCACCAATATTTTCTCTGTGTAGATAACAGATAAAATCTGTATTTACAAAAGAACATGGCCTGTCTGATTCATCAATGCTTTATTCAACGCGAATCGAAGCTAGAAGTTCTGAACATGTTTTCTTTTATGACAAATGCCTCTACTAAGAAAGGGTTCTTTGCAATTAATCCCCTAAAGCGGTGCACCTTAGGCTAGTAGTTTGTATAAAAAACTGTAATTTTTAAAGCTTAATTCATAAGAATTGCTCTAAGGCCTTTTAGTTGAGAATAATGAATGGAGTTTTATGGAAAAAGGAAAAGATTTTGGAAAATTATCCCCTAAGGGGGTCAAATACGAGATGAAAGCTTCTTTGGGTAATCGACGGTAAAAGTTTTATCACGTGGGGAATCAGCTAGTATATTTAGCATAACACAGTTGTTCTTATTACCGGAGTCATTAACTAATGTAAAATCGAACTATTAAAGTTTATAACAAGTGGATGTTGTACACGCATTAAAATTAGTAGGGTTCCGTAAAATGAGAATTATTGCGGTTATAGAAATAACTTGTGAACTGATTTGGTCAAAACAATTTTAATGGCATTTTCATTGCCCTAATAATTTGACGATTTTGCAGATCCTCGTCTAAGTTTGTAGCTTCTCAGCTATTTCGCTACTAATCCATAATGTTGACACGATAGTACAAGGTGTGGTCGGGTTGCATCAGATTAGACATCCGGCGGTGTCTGTAGGCGAATGTCGGCTTTGCCCACGCACCATGAGAACCCAATAGGGCACGGTGTTGCGGAGAAAGCTGATTCGATTGCTCTTGCGGTATTACTAAACTGGATTTCATGAATTTTATGTCGGTAATCAATACATGTACTCCATTTTCATTATGTTTTATTCGATTAATTAATCGATATATCTTAAATTCAATTGTTATGTTGATGTCAAAATACTATTCAATTTAAGAAGTTTGGACGTAATTAACTTATTTATATGAGTTTTTTATATAAATTTTGAGTTAGTCGAGACACCTTGGGAAAAGGATGGACCTCAAAAATTACTATATAAAGGCACACTCTGGCCACTTCATAAAAAACCGCGTTATTCGTGGCTACTAACACTGCTAAAACGTGGTCGTGTTATATTTAACCGGGCACAGAGGGGTATATAGCGGGATCCTGGGCTCGGCTCTAGAGAGCAGCGGAGAGTGACGATACTGATATATAGGTTGGAAACGCTAAGTGATCTCACTCAATTATTCTAAATCATACACAATATCAAAATACTGATTATTGACACTGCTTTACGAGCTCTATCCAATGGTATCAATAATGTTTTATAAAATTAACTGGATCTATCCGAAAATAAGAGGTTTACTGCTTCCGTACATTTAGAATGAAGTGAGATATTGTATCATTTAGGTACGTAGGTACTTAAAAAGATGTGCTCTTTTCTGTATCAATAATTGTGTGTGTAAAAAAGTGATAGTGTCTCCACTCCATGTGTTTACACTCTACGCTATGTATAAATAAAAGTATATACCTTTCCTTACCAGTCTCAAATACGTCTACATTGTTAAAGTACGCCCACATCTTAGGCGAGGACGATTTGGACTATTGTTCCTATATTTAGAGGCCCAATGCAGATTGTGGACTTTAAATATACATATGTCGTTTCGTCGTATATGCTCATTATGTTTTCCTTTATCAAAAAGCTTAATTTAAATGATTTTTTTCTCAAAAATAGGATATATCACTATTTTGCCAGTGATATGAATAAAATTTAAACTTTTCTTTTTATTTACTCACTGGTACCCGCCACCAATTTGGTTATTTAAAAGTAAAAATACCATTGTTCGAATTTCGAATTTTCCTCCACATTTTTTGAGAGCCAAATTAAATTATCGTGTCTCTTTTAAAAATAGATCTGCATCGAAAACATTTTCGTGCGATGATTTTCTTCGATTTGAAATGTGGCCTAAAACCTGATAAGTCAGTTGATCGACTTCAAATTACTTTTATGGATGAAGGACCTTCAAAAGTAACACTCTACCGTTGGCATAGCGAGTTCAAGCGCAGTTGCCTTACTTTGGGCGATTAACAAATGAGTTGTCGTCCTACGACGGCTGTCACGGAAGTTTTTTTTAATTTAATTTAATAAAACAAGCGAATTACATACAAAGAGATTCAGCATACACTGCAGATTGGTTTGGGAAGCGTTTACAAGATTCTACACGAGCACCTTCGCGTGAGGAGGATAGTTTCGCACTGGATGCCGCACAACTTCACCGATGCTCAGAAGCAGGCCCGTGTGGAGTGGTGCCGTGATATGATTCAAAAATTGCAGGCTCGTCTCGGCGCGTTTATGACATTGTGACAGGTGAAGAATACTGGATTTATTAATACGATCCAGAAACAAAGCGTCAGTCGACAGTTTGGCTGTTTCAAAACGAACCAACGCCTACGAAAGTAAAGCGATCGAGAAGCGCAGGGAAAATCTTGATCGCTTGTTTCTTCACTTTGACGGGGTATCTAATTTCAATTCCATAACGAGACCAAAGCAGCATCAACGCCGAATGGTATACCACAAAATTCCTGCCAGAAGTTTTGTCTGCAATGAGCAACAAGCGACCGAACACCGGGCTCCGCGGGCTACTGCTTCACCATGACAACGCGCCCGCGCACTCAGCGCTCAAAACGAGGCACCTTCTGGACACCACACCGGTCAGAGTCTTGTGTCACCCTCCTTACAGTCCTGATCTGGCACCGTGTGACTTCTTTTTATTTCCTATAATAAAAAATCAGCTGAACGGGATACAGTTTCCATCGCCGGAAGACGCGCTAGCAGCGTTCGAGAATGCAATTTAACACTTCATAAATGCAGATTCACATTACAAGTGTCGTGTCGTGATGAATCAGAACATTAACATTTCGCTAAAAGTCTATCGGAAGTTATCACGATTGAAAACGCTGGTTGTTGCAGATCAAAAAAGACTACGGCTACCTTTTGCAGGTTATCGGTTCACTTGGCTGGAAAGTGGGTGACCGACGCTGCTGCACTAACCGATTTGTAGTCACTGCCAAACTAGTTTGCCCCAACGGCCATCGGTTCTGCGGCAACAATATTTAATATATAGAAAAGCTAGAAGAAAAATAATTATATTTTACGAATATATATCGCATTAAACATTTTTTTTTTCTGTCGGCTTACAGGCGAAATATCTTAAAATTATTATGTTATTTTATATTATATACTCGTATATATGCATTTATTTAGATGATTTAAATTAAAGGAAGGAGTGTGCATGTATTAGGTGGTTGGTGTATATGTGTGTGTGCTCGTAAAGCAAGTGTAGTAAGTTACATTTGAAAATTCGGTATAAAAATTTTTTACTCTTTCGGCCGTCTGTTAGAAATCCCTTATTTTGCCCGCCTAAGTATTTCTTGAACAGTTTTTGACATTCTTGTTATTACAAAAATGGAAGGTGGAATATAGTTGTAAATGTACACCATTGAAAAAAATATGTTTATCTTAGAAAATGACACTATTGAAGCATACAAAGATACACAGTTCACGTGCGATAGGCGCTAGCACGTGATCGCACGTTGAAAATCGAGATTTTCTCAGTTATTTGTCGGTATAAAATTCAAATATTTACGTAGAACTATGAAATTAGCAAATTGGATTGGTCATATTAATATATATTTGATGAAATAAGAATCAAAGTAATATCAGTCTTAGTTTTCCAAACAATTCTTTTTCTAAATATTTTAATAGCCAAATTTTTGTAATATTAGTTTAAACTATAACATATATTTTTCACGTTAAAAAAGTGTATTCGGGACTGTAAAATTATTAATCAAATTCTTGCAAACTTAACTTGTTTGGGTATGCCATCCCCTTAAATATATTACCACTAAATAAAATCAGACGATTAAATAATTAAATATTTCGTTTATCAAAATTAATAATAGTATTTAATAACTTTGACGATTTGAAATTGTTTGTGAAAACCTAATTTAAATAAAAAATTAAGTTTGACAGTTGAAAAGAATTTGATAGGCGTTACTGACCTTGAAATCTAACTTTTCGTGAATTCCAAGGCCTTTGAATTATACTCAATGTGTGCCCTAAAACAGCTTAATTTACAATAACAAATGATTGATTTGATGACACCTCCACAAAAACCACTCACTGACTGAAACTACCGAAAATCTGATGAGCACTTTGTGCTTGATTTACCGCGCTTGCTCAGACAGCGCGATACTGTCTGTATGTAATGTCCTTTTTATTTTTATCAAAGAAGCCAACAAAAGTTTTTTTTATTTATTACTGTATAATACAAAATTACAGGTTACAATACATAATTACCTGTAATTCTTGTATTGTATATTAGTTCGTTTGTACAAAAGTCCCTAATTTCCATGCATGAGTTGATACTTTTTTAAATTTTAAATTAGTTCAATGGTTTACCAGTTATAGTAAAGTAAATCAACTGATGAATTGCGCTTAATTAAGGCGATATATTATTAAAACATGGTTGTTTATTTTATATTTATATGATTTCAATTTTATTATCAACTTATACAATATTAACATATGTATATCGAAAATCACTGAAAGCTGGTCATTTTTTTTTTGTCATAATTTTTATCACATCTGTCCCGAAAAAAACTTAAGTCGTGTAGATATTTATAAATGCATAAGCAAAGTCTAGACATTTCACATATATCCTAAGTATCATAATTACCTGCCGCAGTAAAATTTTCTGTACATGCTCCTTGTAGTGCCTAAAGCGTGCTCTACATTTTTTATCAGTCGCACACAAACAAATTGGTGCACAATTTAGTAATGAGTAACACTAGTGACCTGATAGTTAGCTGACCTTGAGATAATGAAACCGAGAGGTGTTCGGGTTGTTGCTCAACAACCTGAATACCCTGTTAGTTGACGATATTGAGGTTATCTCATAGGCCTAAACCGCACTGCAAATTAAAATAGCGTGCGTTTTATCCGACGGACTATATTTCGCGTGAAACAAGATTTTATTCTAATTATATTTTGTAAGTGGCTGGCTGGATGATGAAGACGGAGTGCCTGTTGTGGTGGCGTTTATTGAGAAAGACCTGTGCCCAACATGAGACTACAAAAAATGAATATTCCTGGATGTCTCACACAGCGTTATCTAGTCCTAAACTAAGCTTTTAACGGCTGTCTCAATAAGATTGCAGTATTTCATTTGAAAATAAATCTATACATAGAAAATGCTTTCTCCTGAATGACTGACAGATCAACGCACAGCCTAAACTGCTGATCGTAGAGACCTGAAACTTGGAGGGTGTGTTCTTTGTATGACGTAGGCATCCGATAAGAAAGGATTTTCCGGAATTCCACCCCTAAGGAGGTGACAAAGGGGGTAAAGTTTGTATGGGACAACGTTATTCCTTGGTCCAATCTACTTCAAATTTTCCATAAACAATTTTTAACAGAATTGATGGAAGACGGATTTTTATGTTATTTTATTGAAATTCGGGATGAATAGGATTAAAAAGGGGTAGAAAGTTATTTTGGCGGTTATTTGCTTCGAAGTTGATATCAATACTCCTTAGTGCTTTTGATTTAAATTACATTTTATTTTGACACATGTTTGAAAACTCAATCCGATTTTATTATTAAAAAAAGGTTGAACTCAATTAAAAACATAAGCAAATACTCTTTAAAACTGGAATGTCTTGATAGTCGCCGTACTATATTAGTACCTCATTTGAAGGTTTCTAAGCTTAAAGAGGTTATGCACTTTTTAGGTGTGTGGTTTTTTTGTGTATAATAATACTTATAGTTTTCTTTTTCTACCTATATACATATAAAATGCTTTGTCCTGAATGACTTACTGACGGATCAACGCAAAGCCTAAACCGCTGATCGTGGAGACCTGAAACTTGGAGGGTGTGTTCTTTATATGACGTAGGCAAACGATAAGAAAGGATTTTCCGAACGGGGCAAATGCAAGTCGGACTCGCGCAATAAGGGTTAACCGATTGTTATGAAATTTTTGTAAGTTGTTATGCACACGCCGGGAAAGATTTCTGAATTACTACAACCCTTTTACAATTGGTTGGTGCGGCAGTTGTTTTAAAAAAAGAAACAAAGTTCGCCGGGTCGGCGTGTACTAACACGTATATTTTTATTGCATTGTAAAGTAGACATGTTCCAATTAAGCATGGAATAAAATATCAGGCAAATTACTCCCTGAGATCTATTGACAGTCCATTGTTCTTTTGATAAATAAATTTTCAATGACTTTGACATAGCTGTGGCTGTATCTCACCGTTGACGCGTTGGGTCTTGAGCTTTCTGGTTTACTCGCGTAATTAAACCCTAGATTAGAAAAAACTTTAAAAAAGAAATTGCATGATCTTGGTGGCCAGAGAGCTTATTGAGAACAGTCTCGAATTCGCCATACTCTGGAATTCGAGAGAAAAATGTATGTAAGTACTTAAAGAGACTGTTCCCAATAAGCTCCCCGTTGACATCAGAATTTCGTAAGATGATTTGGTCTGGAAATCGTTGCTGCAAAAATCGATTGTTTTGTGCGCGATATGGCAGGTTGCGCCGCCCCATGCTATGGTCTCTTCGAATTTTTAGGCCTGAAAAAAAAAAAAATTACATCTATTAGTATTAGTGCTGAATCATATTAGTATTTAGTGGTCACTGTTCGCGCAAGAAACAAAGTGCGGTCCGATTTACACTTAATACTGACAAAACAGTTAGCTTCACTGTGTTGATTATTCTACATACATACATATCATCACGCCTGTTTCCCAGAGGGGTAGGCAGAGAACAAAGACTGCCACTTGCTACGATCCTGGCATACCTCTCTTGCCTCATCTATACGCATCAATGCTTTCATATATTTTCTACGGTTCCGAGTACTCCTGACCTGGCCTTTTCTGAGAATGTACTCAATTTGATCTACATACGTTTGCCGAGGTCTACCTCTACCGACCCTACCAATTGCTTCAGATTCATAAATCTGTTTCGTGCATCTATTTTCGTTCATTCTTTCAACATGTCCAAACCACCTTAACATACCTTTCTCAATCTTTGTCACCACACTTTCTTTCACACCGCAACGCTCTCGTATCACACTATTTTTTATCCTGTCATTTAGAGTCAAACCACACATACTTCTCAATGCTCTTATGTCCACGGCATTAATTTTACTTTCATGCTTATTTTGCCATACCCAACATTCACTTCCATACATCAGTGTTGGAACCAACACACCCTCATGTACAGCCAAACGTGCCTTTTCCGACAATTTTTGACTGCTCATAAAGGTGTGCATCGCCCCATTTACCTGATTTCCCGCGTTTACTCTTCTTTCAATGTCACCTTCACATTTTCCGTCTCTAGTAACCAAAGATCCTAAGTATAGGTATTCTGGCACTTGTTCTATTTTCTTCCCTTCTACCGTAATATTGCACTCTGTTACAGTATCATTCCTTTCAAAAACCATAACTTTCGTTTTATTTTCATTAACATTTATTCCATTCTTTTTAAATGACTCATACATAATCGTTACCATTTCCTGTAACTCCTCTGCTGCCGATGCAAGAATGACCTGATCATCGGCATAGAGGAGGCACTTGATTAGTAACTCATTCATTCTTATACCACATTCTTTCTCTTTCAAATCTCCAAGACAGTTATCCATGAATAGATTGGACAACCAAGGTGACGCCACACATCCCTGTCCTAACACCTTTTTCGATGTTAAACCACTCTGTATGGGCCCCATTTATACTGACTCAAGCACTAGAATCCCGGTAAAGAGATTTCAGTGCCCGAATCAAGTTGCTGCTTACCCCATACATGGACAATGCTGACCATAAGTCATTCCTCTTCACTCTATCATAGGCTTTTTCCAGGTCCACGAAAGCGCAGTAAACTTTTTGGCTTTTTGACAAACATTTTTCTACTACGTTTCGCAAGGAAAATACCTGATTCATGCACCCCATTCCTTTTCGAAATCCTGCTTGCACATCCCATATTTACCTACAGTTTCTTTCCTAACTCTTTCAATCAAAACTTTCGCATATAATTTACCAACGGCGCTGAGGAGACTTATCCCTCGGTAGTTTTTGCAATCTTGCTGCGATCCTTTTCCTTTATATAATGGTACGATTACGGCTTTGCACCAGTCTTTAGGCACATTACCGCTCCTCCAACAAAGGTTAAAAAGGCGGTGCAGCTCACTCACAACTACTCCCTTACCTGCTTTTAGCATCTCAGTATAAATCCTGTCAATTCCAGCTGCCTTTCCTGATTTCATACCCTTGAACGCTTTCACTATCTCTTCTATGCTTATTTCCTCTTCATCTATGAATCCACTAGTATCCACCGTTAGTAATTGTGCATCGTCTTTTTCAAACAAACTTTCAAAATAATCTTTCCATACTTTCAGCACACATTCTTCTCCTTTTACAATACTGCCATCCTGATCTCTTATTGAGTTCAGTTCAGAGGTTCCGGATGTTCCTCGAGCTGCTCTAATGGAGTTCCAGAAAACTTTTCTGGAAATCATGAGATAACCGTATGTCAAAATCATCTTTCTCTTACTCTTTCTTTCGGTTAACAACTTCTTTCACTATACCGTTTAGTTTTTTATATTCTTTTCGAGCCTTTTTCAGACAACCAATCCTTCCATGCTTTTTTTTTTGCACACACTGCTTTTTGAACTTCATCATCCCACCACACATTTTTAACCTTTTTTACATTTCCTCTTTTAGCAACTCCACATACTTCATTTGCCACACTTACAATACTATTCTTAAGTCCACTCCATATTTCTTCAATTTCACTTTCATCATTCGAATCCCTGAACCTTTGATTTAGTTTCTTACAAACTCGTCTTTTGTATAAGTCTCTTGCAAACTTTTGTGTGTATTCTTTCCAATACACTTGTGGGCTCAGGTTTCCGATGGCGCCAACACTTAAACAAACCACCAATTCGGCTTACTACCAGGTGGTGGTCCGTGTCGATACCAATCCCTCTGTAGGTTCTTGTGTCTTGTACTTTTCGTCTCAATGTTTCATACACTATTACAAAATCTATCATGCTCCTTGCATTACATTCTTCTCGTGTAAAAATATGGACCTTTCGGTGTTCAAACATTGTGTTTGTTATTGAAAGGTTCCATTCTAAACATACTTCTAGCAAACTCCTCTCTATCAGTTTGATTATTCTATTTTACAATAATCAATAGGTTTTAATTTGCTTCTTAAGTTATTACAGTTTATTTTAACGGTTCTTTAGTGAATAGCTTTTATTATTGAATTATTAAACAAAACTAAAGGATATGTACTATGGCATTGAGTTGATGACTTCATTTCGGACCGTGCTAAATTTATCGTTCGTAAACAAACAACGACGTTCACTCTTATTGAAGTTTTAGGAATTTTATTCTTATTAAAGTTGTTTTCCGATGCAACTGTAGTTGTGATTATGATTCTAAATTTTTGTTTATGCTTGTATTGTTGTGCAGTGTAAAGTTGAAAGATATTTATTGTTATTAAAGATTAACGTACGATGGGTGACCCAAAAGTAATGATTATCGGATATTTTCAAAGCACATAAATATATGCAAAAAAAAATTTAACTTCCTCATATATCTACTACGTCAGCACAAAAAATCATATAAGTAGGCCACGATTTCCGGACGGTACTCCCGTATTCATTTGAATACGAACAATCCGAGAGAAAACATAAAAATGGAGAAAAACAAAATCAGAGTTGTCATCTAGCACCTCTGTTTGAAAAAATCTACCAAAGACATACACAGCGACATAGTGAAAACATTGAGGGATTCTACTCCTCCATATTCCACAGTTGGGCGCTAGGCAAAAGAGTTTAAGCTGGATAGAACATCCACAGAATAAACATCGCCAGATGGACCCACGTCCCTCAGTACAGACAACGTGAAAAAAGTCGAAGATGTGTTGGCAGATCAATAAATAAAATACTAGCGTAATAACCAAGTCAGTGTACTAGACTAACGTAAAATATTTCTGCCATATAGTATTTTTTGCACGCTTTGCCACTAGTCGGAATGTAACCATTCTAACGATACCTCATTCACTTAAATCGGATACGGTGACTATACAGTCATACCAATAATGAATCCTACCTAAAAACATCGATAGTATAATTTTTTGACTTATAATCCTAGTAGGTTCAAGTTCTTGTGTCGTCAGAAGAGTGTCTATGCGAAAACAACTATTATGATTCGAATATTCGTACGACTTTGCTTATTAAACTAAACAAAACTACAATAAAAACAGCATTTGTCTACTTCCCATTAACTCCCCTCGAAACGCCCACTAACTTCTACTTTTATCTATGTCCTTTAAATGCGACCGCCATGTTTTTCTACCGCTGAAACTTCGTTCAAAACCCGGGGGCGAAGGATCGCGCCACACAGCCGAGCAGCCTTCAGGTTATGTAAAAGGCTCCGGTTTGGCGCCAGACAGCGCTGAGACGGCGCCGGACTTACTGGCGCCTAGAGCGAGACGGCAATATTGATTGATAGCCTCTTTCGCTCGCAGAATCCTGGCGCCCAACGCGGGATGAAGTTTTATCGTTCCGAGGGGTGGATTTTGTTGTTTTATAGGTTTTTGATTTGGTTAGATTTATAGAATTGTTTTGAGGATTTTTTGCGTTATTTTTTTGTATTAGAAAAGGGTATTTGAATTTAATCATGATGAATAGTAGTTTTGTTTTGGACTTGCATTTTGCAGGATTTTCATTTTATTTTTGACAAAAATTAAAATATAGAAGGTATTATAAATATCTTAAGGGGTAATTGTAGTTTGCATGTTAGTTTAATGTTGGGTACCCCACAATTTCAGTGAGGCCTAAAAGTAAGTTTATGGTAGACGAATTTGTACCATAATTACTATACATATTTAAACCTAATGCTTCAAGGAAGGTAGATATGTTATATCATCACAAGTGATTAGTCTTGGCTCAGATAAATGGACCTCGAAGCTGTACGGGGGTTGACAGTATGAGGAACCAACAGCCGATTACTTACGGGAGAGTCACCTTACATTCGATTATATATTCTGGGAGCCTCAAGAATAAAACATTGTATTACTGTTGTAGTTATTAAGTACTTTTATAAGCAAGCCGTTAAAAAACGTAGGTATAACGCGCGTCACGAAAGATGAGACTTCGCGCACCACGTGTTTATAGGTCCCTCACGCTAGAGGGGCAAAGAGACAGGGTAAGGTATGGCGACAGCGCATGCGACGTAGTTGTCTCATCTCAATTAAACGTATAATTGTTCTTGCGAGCGACTGTACAGCGCAAACTCCCCATTTCTACCGCTCGCGAAGTCTCATGTTATGCAGCGCGCACTCTACCACGTTGGGCGCCAGTCAAGTGTAGGCACCAACAATATTAATGGGTGATGATAACTGAAACAGTTTGGAATTTAATAATTATGGGTCATAACAGCTTACTAGGGCCGCAATTAGCTGTCTTTAATTTTCTCTTCGTAGAAAGCTAATTTCAAAAATTCTACCTAAGCAATGACTAATCACTTGTCATGCTATATCTGCCTACCTTAACGAACCTATAAATGTAATCATGTCGCAAATCCGTTAATCATGAACTTGCTTTCGACCTTACTAAAATTGTGGGCACCCACATTAACTCTTATCAAAACTTCAGTATTTTCAATAATCACTGCAGAAAGACTTCCTCAACCACTAACCAATTCTGTGAATAAGAACGTCATGAAAAAATGTCAGATATTTATTTAAGACTGTTGTACATGGTGCGACAGGCCACATCAGTCGTTGAACCGATAGAGCTTAAAAAAGGTTCTCGAGGGGCGACCACGGATTCGAAGACGCAGCGGGGAACGCTGGATAAAGTATCCGGACAGAGCCGCAGAAAGCCAGTGGAATCAAGTGGTTTGAAACCGGCCCTCGTGGAGAGACATGGTAGGATTATGTCCAACGGCAGAAGTCTTCCGGCTAAAACTTCGACGATCCTTACAAAAAAAAATTAAAATTTTAAGAAAAACAGCTTTGATAGGTACCGAAAATGTAGATCCTTCCAGTTACTCAACGTTTTGCAGTTTCTAAATATTTTTCTTCCTTCTACAGGTATACCGAGAGTGGAAATGTGAAGAAAGTAACCAAATAAACACACGCCAAAGAAAACGAGTGCCTTAAATACTGAGCCAACGTAACGTGCCTATATAGCAGCTAGAAACTTTAGACTTTAAGCAGACGAACGACAACGCAACGACAAACGAAGCAAAAAAGGTAAGTTGGTAATAGATCTAGGGCAAAATTGGAATAGTATGTATAACATTCCAGATAACCTAGTATCATCGTCCTTCCTTATCAGCCTCATACGTCCCCATTGTGTTTCTCACGACACGTTTTAGTTCATCGAAAATCCAGTAGTATGAATGAAAAATGTACTTGAGAAATTAAGAAAATAAAAAAAAAATTGGTACACGCCATAAAAGTGCTGCAATTAATATAATCAAAAAAGAGCTAACTCTTTCATCCCCCCCACCGAACTCGGCACGGCCAAAAAACTATTATTAGGCGGCCTCGGCACGTACTAACGGCCCCAGACGACGACCTCGCTATCCGGATAGTGAGATTAGTCTCAACGACCTCCTCCAATATGGCCTCCCCCTAACACGACGCCGACGTCCCCGGCTTCGTCGGCAAACGCACGGACCTACTTCATATACGAGGTATCAAACTCTTCTCGCCCCCCACTCAATCGCGACCGCGTAACGGGAAACTCCCCCTCCTGGCGCTGACTCACCTTCGGGTTCTAGGCTCACGCTGTTCGACCCGGAGAGCGACAACCCAAGCTGAGGCTCCCCCCGCAGGGAGCCCTAGAGCGTCGGGCTATATGGCCTGACTCCTTCAGAGTCTCGCCCCAAAAGCCCGGTGGAGCAGGAATGGCTGCATTAGCCAACTGCATAGTCAGTTCAGAAAAAAAAAACAAAAATCTAAATCTGGCGCTAATACTTCTGACGCTCGCCCCTGTCGTGTCACATTAACATGAAGTTATTTAGCAGATCGATTTTTTGGGTAAGATATTCCAAATACTTTGGTGTTATTCTCGATGATAGACTAAACTTTGAGTATAATTAAGGAAGTAAGAAACCTAGCAGCTTTCGTGCTCGGTAGGCTCTATTCTATAATAGGTAAACATAGTAAGCTGTCATTAAAAACGAACGGACGCTTTGCAAAACTTGCATCCGTCATTGTTGTTCTCGGTTATAGTAAACTTAAGATTCAAATAATTCAAAATTAGTTCCTTAGGAAAGCTACAGGTGATACGTACGATACATATAACTGAATACTTTAAAGAGCTTTGCCCCCCGAATCACGCGAGCCTTCACTGAAACTACTAGAACACCACGAATATTGATATGATTCTATATATATATTCTGATCTAAATAATCTTGTTTTACTATCCACTCATGAATAAATAGACGATAATATTATGGCTCTTTATATTTCTGTATCTGTTCTCGTTGATGTGTCGCACTTGTTTGAGCCGCTAGCATCCAGCACCAGCAGCGACTTCCGTGGGAGGCAGTCCCACGCTGCTTTTCCGGATCCCGGTCTACAGCGTATTTCTCTATTGTGCACCGGTTTTTAAGAGCAATTTCTTATTTTTTTTTGACACTGGAGGATAGATTTTGATCTGATTTTGTGGTTATAGAATTTTATTTTTTTCTCACAAGAAATTTACATTTCACTTATAACATACATTTTAAAAACAGTCTGGTAGCTCAAAGTATACCTACCTATCAGTGAAGTTTGGTAGAGAGTTAATAACTTTAGTAGTTTAAATCATCAACAATTATTTTATATTTGTTTTACTAAACAAACTGGTAATATAAGTCATTATTTTATGGATAAATTCTTTTCGTGACTTTTTAAGTATTGAAATGAGATTCGTAATAATAATGTATAAAAATAAATTACAAAATTCTAATTAGGATTTACCTTAAACCATAAAAATATATTAAATTACAGTCAATTTATAATTATAGTATTTGGAATCCAGCGCTAATTTAGCTTGAAGCTATAGCTGGGTATTGACAATGCCCAGATAATTGCATAAAAAATATTAAAATAACACACGACTGCAAGTTGTTATACAAACGGGGTTGTGAAACGTCGGCTGATAAAATATTGACCCTAGAAGGGTTCGCGGGCAGTTAAATGGTTAAATGGTTGTCTCTTGTTACTAGTTACTGCGACTTGATCCTAATGTTCACTTCGCAACAGTTTAAATCACAAACCTTGCCAACAGAATTTATGAATATTAAACGTCAACAGGGTTTCTTAATTTTTATTTAGTATCTATAATAGCCTCTTTGTAATTTTTATTTCTTACCATACTGTATATATATATATATATATATATAGTAGAGACCCTGAGGTTTTTCTTTTTTACCTCGGAATAAAGGTACAGTCTAGTCATAATATGGTCATGGTGGAATTTTGTTTCTTATACTATAAATTGCAAAGTTTACTAAAAATGTTATGTGCTCTTATAAAAAAAAATATTTATTGAAAATTAATAATGGAGCATATAATTTAATTTTTTAATATTTTTTTTATGTATTCGTTTAATTTTACCTGCATATATAGACATATGCAACCTTTTCAACGGCTCTACCGCCATTGGGAGCAACATCTGCTGCTTTAGTTGCGACTGCAATTTCTTTCACTGGCGATATCGTACCTTGGGTATTATCAGCGAGAGCTGCCACACAACAAAGTACCCATAACTTCTTACAAGTCAACTGCCTTGTACCAACCAACTCCGATCTTGCTGACTTAGTCGAGTACCGTGGGAGTACACACGTAAAAAGAAAACGACTGGCATTTGAAATGATTCCGCTACGCAACTGTGGTTGAATGGACGAAACAATCCAGCTTTTCACCTGCATTCGGAAAAAGATAAAACGTCCAAAGCTCGTTTGTTTTGACCATCAGCCTTCGATATCACCACCTCAAATCCAACCGAAGAAAGGATGTGTGGAGCGGCGGCCAAGTGGAGATCTCCTGCCAGGCGAGGTGTTATGCCTGGGGATCGCCGTGGTCCACTTAACTTGCGCTTCGGTTTCTATATATGCTGAACTGCCGAAGAAAATTTGATAGTGCGATGGAGGACGCGTGACGTCAGCTTTGCTTGTAGCTGTACGATATGATCCGTTGAGGGCGTGGCAGTTTGGGTAAGCAATTAGTTTTCTTACTAAGACAGCGGAGAAGTGCAGGGCCATCGCAGCTTATAAAGACAAATTGGCTAAAGGGAACAAAACAGTTTCCTGTTCCAGATTACCAATGGACACCCAAAAAAAGTGAATTGAAGGAGAAGCTTTAAATTCTGCAGTACCTTGTAAACCGTGTAATAAAATCCCAGGGGATAGGGTCAGAAAAAGCTGCATATTCTTCTCCTACAACCCTACCAGGTTAAAGAGCTGCTGTATGTGCATGCATGTCTACATTGTAGCGAATAAAGTTGCTTTAATACTTCATAAATTTAATTTGATTTGGACAAAAATGTTATCTTTTCACTGTTAAACTACTAAACCGATATTGACGAAATTTTGCTTGCACCTCGGGAAAGGCCTCTTTAAAAAAGACAAGTGTGAGTCTGTGCAATACTATTATTAAAAAGCTGTCGTAGGTATTTCAAGTCGATAATTCTTTTTCTTTAATTAACTTGTTTCATTCCGGTAATTATAAATATAAGCTAAGCGTCCGCTGGAGGAAGCTTCTGAAAGTGCACAGCGCGTGGCCATACTTTCGATCGAAGGCGTTAGGTTGTTAATAATTCTGTTTTGAATAGTTAGTGTAAAGCTGCTCATGCGCCTCCTTTAATGGTATGACAAGGTGATCTTTGTGTAGATAGACAGATAGACAACAATACGTATGCAAGCTGCGTATAATGGACGGGACCATATAAGTACGAGTAGCTTAAACACGAATTGTAGGTACCTTCTATGAGTTAAAATGGAAAAACCAGATTCTTTATGAAGGTTTTCCTAATTTTCATGCATATGTCAGACTCCTACCTACCTACCTACCTACCTACCTCTTTTTATCTTCCCTTTTAAGAATTAGGAAAGGTCCCGTGGTATTAAGGTGTCTGTTTTAAAGTTGCTGTTCTGTGTTAAAGTTTTCGGACCCAGTAGAGTGGAAATGATTTCTTAGTCGGTCAGTTTTCTCTTAAAATAAGGGACCTTCCATACCCTTTCATACTAAATTATGTTGGTGAAAATCAAGACAAATGTTCGGTAAATAGCGTCAAGTATTTTTTATAACTAAAGACACAGCTTTTAATGTAAGAGTTCATTCAATAAAGAAGTTTCCTAATTTTGAAAAACCAAAAAACTTTCAGTGTTTGACTTGCGGTACAGAACCCTTCAAGCAGAAATGCTATCTACAACTCATAGATATATTTTAGAGCTATACGTACGTTCCAGAATTTGCTTATGACAACTAAGGCCTTAGAGCTGTGAGAAGTCGCAGGATGAAAACGGTTGAGACCAGTTCGTTTTGAACAACCTGAGAAGACCTGAGGACAGCAGTGGGTATCTAGAGAATAAATTGATGATAACCAATGGCACGGTTTTGATCTATGTAAATTTTTTTTATAATAAGTGAAATTATGGAACGAATACGGTGTATAATAAGTAATTTTTTAAAAGATATTTTTCGCTTTCTATGAAACACGTTCTGTTGGATATTTGAGGGTGTTGAATTCAATTTTTGAAAGAGTTTTAAAATTCAATATCTCATGGTGCATATCTATAATAAAAAAAAAAGATACTCGCCCGATAGTTGCTACAATACCAATTTGATTTTTTAGATCAAAATATAAATATTTGTAAATCAAGTCTAAGGAAAGAAGTTATTTTTTCACGTTGCATCCCAAGCTGCCGAGAATTCACTCGAAAATAATATTTTCTGCGGGTAAAACCGTAGGGCACATCTTATACTTTATATTTTTTGTTAGGAAAAAATGGCAAAGTTCATTAAACAAGATTATTATAACGCCTATCCATGAGTATAACAAGAATACCAAAGGGGTAACTGATACAAAGAATACACAATTTGTGTTATGTTTATTTTCACTAAAATATTTTATTTTACCCCTTATCTTCAGCATCTCTTTAATTGTATCATTCACGGACGGTAGCTATCAGAACAATGTCATCTCCCGCCAGCAAAACATGGCAACAGTGGCAACCCTTCGTGTCGGCGTATATTACTTCTATGCCATCGCTTTCTGCACTCCACTGCGTAAATATCCATAATTGTTCGCTTGTATACTGTCGTTTTAGGGTTGCGTCTTTTTAAATACGTGAAAGCATCAGCTTTAACTTTGAACTTGCGTGTTTGTTTTTTTATTATTGATGTCTTAGCAATGGCAATTCACAGATGAGGTAATCTAAAGATGTCAGTAGAAGCAACATTTTCTAAATATGTATAACTTTGTCAGGAATTAATGACTATAAGAAAAGATCGTATCTGTCATTGTAACTTCGGTACTAAATTATGTCATGACATAATAAGAGGATTAATAACTCCTATGGCGTCCCCAAAAAAGCATCCCATCGAAGTTTTCATCCCGATACGAATCAATAAACAAAATCACGAACGCCGGAAATCCGAGCGTAGTCCAAGATGCATTTCCATCTTTCACCGTCTTTTCACCCTCCAAATATCATCCCTAAAGTTTATTATCCTTCCCTTTCTATCGTTAGGGGTAAACAGGGACGGGTATTTGTCAAAGCGCGTGCGTGGATCAACCCCTCATAAGCGTTTGAGAAGGTTGATAAAGCCTAGCGCGAGGCTCTAGCTTGACGGCGGGGTCACGAAGCATTCCTCCGTGGACCGTCCGCGGAGGCGGAGGTCCCGCTCTCTCACTCCTCGTGTAACAACCACTGTAGTACTGCATCAAAGATAACTCAATTAGGTGCACTGCAGGGCGCTGTCCTAAACCCCGCTACTTTTGGCAAAGTACTATACTGTATTTACCCCGTATTAATATTTTCTATTTGACTCTTACTTTTAACTCATTTTCAGAAATAGTATTTTTTAAATTGAAATTGCTTTTAATTTTGAAATTGCTATTGCCTAAAAACTATTATATTTATCAAAACAGCTAAGACTTCAACAAAAATAGTTACTAGGGTGTGAGAGAGCGAGAAGGGAAAGTTTAAAAGTGGGAACGAGACGTCGAGATGGCTCCCCGCTTCCGAACAAGGTAAGTGCCCCTTGTAAAGTCCACGTGTACAGAAAACCTTTAGTATTTAAACTAAAGGTTTTCCGTAAACAGCACTTAGTATTTTTTAATGTTTTTGGCAGTTAGTTTTGTAGTAAAAATTAAGTTTCAATTTCTATAGCTTCGTATGTTAAGTTTCTATAATATACATAATTTAATTTATATATGACATTAAACAACGCCTAAAATCGGTAAGTAAAATATTAAAAACACGTTATATCATAGTTAAGAAATTAAGAAAATGTAGTTTTATCATGCTGTGAAATATTATTTTCAGTAAAGTATTGTATTGTTTTGTGAGTAAATTGTTATGTGAAACTATTGCGATAATTGTATTGTTTTGTTGCAAAAGCGATCCCAAAACCTGAATTAAATTTTTCACCAGACCACATTTAAGGCTCTAGCTTAGCAGATTTTAAGATGAAGTTTATTTATAATTTTTTTGGTATCGACATATTGATATTTATTTCTGACTATAAATACTAAAGAATATCGTTTATTTTTTTTTAATGATAATTTGTGTGTTGTCGTCGCGTCGTGTTAATTCATTTAATTTTTTTATTATAAATCGTTTAATATTTACATGTTGTGTCTTCTAACAAATATTAAAACCTGATTTTACTTGTGTACTTACGGTGAATCCGAACCAGATTTTATTACACGAACTGCGTTACACTAAATATCTTTAACTATAAACATTTCGCTACTTAAAATGCCTAATAATCACATATCGCTATTTACTATAGTCGCAAAAAAAAAACAGTATTACATGTATGAATTTAATTAAAAATCTGGTTATTTAATGAATAATTTTGCATTTAATAAATATGGCATTTTTGCAATTACTTGAAATAGTGTTATATCATACTAACGCATTTTAATTGGTGAAATATTTAAAGTTAGGTATGGATATTTAGTACAATGACGTTTGTATTGGAAAAATCTGAATTGGTATCACCTTAAAGTAATATTGTTTTATGCTACACTTAATTATCGTCGTCAAAAAAAAGTTTATTTTAACTGTCATATATAAAGCCTACAATAATTTAATGCTTCCCTGATTCTTACTTATTTTTTTTATTAAACTGATATAAAAGAAAAACGTAGTTTCAATGATCTTACCAAAAAAAAAGAGTCCATTTATCTTATACAATTTGCACCCTCGACATATCGTCAACGTAATCACTGCCAATAAAACGTCTATTGACATTAGAGCTCAGCCCTGTAATCGAACACCTTCTCTTCCACAGGGCGTTTAGTCTTCTATTTATTCCGTCAAACCTGTAACCCCTACGAAATTAGAATAATTTTGTCTTCAATAAACACTGCAGTGTTCGTATCCTGTTATTATAGTTCATTAAGGCTCTTGTAACGTTGATTGATGTTGCATCTCCTACAGCACAGTCATTATTTCGCACTCGATGTTCATTTCATTTGATTCTGCTTCATCATCGTTGCGTGAAGAAATCGATAATGTTTTTCGCCTGCGAGCTTTCTGTCGAGTAAATTCTGATGGATATATTTTATACGAATAATTTGCTAGTAGTAGAATATTTACTTTAAAGTAGCCTTTTTTAGAGATTAATATAGTCAGAGACGTAATTGAGTATCTAATCCCAGATAAGGCCCTGATAAAATTCCCACACAGTTTATTTCGTTAATATTGTTAAGTAAAGTTCGTTAGTCTCCATTTTCCTTCTCTCCGGGGGTTACTTTATCCCCAGGACTCCTGCGGCGATGATGACTGACACGGGTTCCTTCATCTTGATCGATTGGAACTGGCGCAGGGTTTTCCCTAAATAGACTTTATTGCTATGTTCAGGAGAAAATGTGCGTCTAACTTGTTTTACTTGTATCTTACTTGTTTCATAATTCCGCAAATTTTTTTATGAATTGTCATTTATGCATTTTTTCAGTTTTGTCTCTGTAATTTTTCTTCCTTAAAATTCTTCTTTTAAATGTATTACAATAATTATAAAATTGTGATACGGATGAAATTAAATAATTTAAATAAGCTCACCATGATATGTCTATAAGATGTAAAAAATATTATATCTACTAAATATCCACTATAAACTAAAAATTCAAGTCCTAACAACAAATAGAGAATATTAAGATTGCTCTCTTTAAAGTCGAATATTTAGTGGAATTCGAAGTAAGTTTGTATTTATTGTAAAAAAAAAATACGTTATCGATTTTAATTTTTAGTTGCTACATGAACTACTGAATAAAAAAAATATCATTTTAATAAAGTAAAATGGGTTAAGACCCTTCAGTTAAGTTCTAAGGAATCACATTTTTAATTCAAATCTGGTTTTTATGATCTGATTCTGATCAAATTGGAGCTTGTACCAGCAGGTGAGCTTTTCCAATCCTTTTCTTTCTATATAGTTCGTCCTCCAGAACCAGCAAAGGGGCTAAATATGTTGTTTTATCCTTGGTCCTTCATTTAACCACTTATTAGGTACTCAAAAGCTGGTGATTTATGTGAGCTATATCAGGTCTAGTTATATGTCTGTCACGCAAGACTAAAGCGGTTAGTAAAAAAAAAGCTGCATATCTAGCCACTGGAAGTATTTTTTTACAGTTAACATTAAATTTGCATGTGTGTCCTATGCACGACATAAAGGTCTACGATATAAGGATTCCACGGAGTTTAATTGTATGGTAAAATATATTCGACGTTGAAATGACAGTATTGACAAACTTTATTCTAGTCTAGTACAAAAGTCTCGTTTATATTGTATTTAGTATTATTTTGACAACTACAATTTCTGAGTTACGTTTATCATCCCTCGAAGGAAGTAACCAGTGGCCATCATAATGTGGGGAACAATCTCTTTTCTCCAACTAGTTTAGTCCTTCGTCGAACACTATTTCTGATACAGTGGCTAGACTAAGGTAGCTTTATATATACATCCCATAAATCGCAAAAAACACTAACTTTAAGAAGTTATTATAATAAATTAAAAGTACATTTCTAGCCAATTCTTTCATGACGTTTTTATGTACTCGAATCGCAGACTCTCCAAAAAAATCGCCCCCTAATGGCATAAATCTCCAATATTATCTTAATATGTTAAAATCACTAACATGTTTTTCTATCCACCCCATGTCACTTCCCTTGTGTCCACTCTAGAATCCCCTAATTCGCTAATAGAAAACAGACTATCCGATTTCCTTCAGCGGACAGCGTGACGACTTCCGGCAAGCATTTGCTAACAGGAAGCACATTGTATTGGGGATATAGTGTACGTGCCTATTATTGGATTTCAGTATATTTCGCTTAAATTGATCTGCAATTTAATATAAAACTATTAAATAGTAAAATTTCTTAAGGAATTTAATACATTTTTGGTCTTACAGTGGAGTTTTGCAAGGGAGTACTCTATGCCCCATTTTTAAAAGTTGAAACTAATTTATATTCTATGGTCGTTTACACAAAAGGAATTAAATTAGGCATTATATCAAATAGGGATGGTAACTAGAATATATAATTTCGTTAGGTGTTTCTTTACTTTAAAATTTATTTATAACTTTTATCTTTTTATCTTAAAAAATATATATTTATGACACTTTTTTGCCTCATTTTCATAATTATCGCAATTTTCGCTAAAATGGAACCTATTGGCGCTCATGAATAGACGACCACGCCCATTTAATAGGTATTTTCTACTCTCCATGTATCAAGGTAAGTGCGAGTGAGATGCAGCTAGTCGCCCGGGCGCCAGACATCACGGCGCCGGAGTTTATCGATTCCACCCCCTCCCTTTTCTTCTCGTCTGGAAGGAGTAAGATAGCGAGGGTGGCGCATGCGTTTTACTTGTTTGTTCTGATAATTCCAGATTATAGATTCTCTTGCTCTGTACCTGAATATTTAATAGCCAGCTAAATATTTATTAATTTTCATGTAAATTGCTTAGACCGGGTCTCATCTAGTTAGCATGGCGTTTTAGATAAACGCGGATTGCGTATGTAGCAAAATTTCTAATTTGTGGTATGATTTTGCACACCTTGTTTTAACCGACTTCAAAAAAGGAGGTTATTAAATCGACACGGATGTATGTAATATTGTCAGAGTTGTACAGTTTTTGTATATCTTAGTCTATACCAGAGGTGCCCGAACGGAGGAGTTTTTGAGGTCGATCGCCGTATATTATTTGAGCAAAAAATAATTAGTTCAAAAAAAAATATCAATGGCATTACTATGGTTTAGAAAACAGGTAAGGTCCCTGGGAAACAACGGAAAAAAGCCGCGCGGGTTTTGAGTGTTAGATGTTGCATGTTACACCCTGCATGCGCTTAGCTTTAATTGAAAATATTCCCGAATTAGAAAATTTAGCGGAAGACCACCAATTTCATGCACCAAAATCACTGTGATTAATTTTAATTCTATTAGAAATGACTATTAAACACAAATTTAAACATTTTCACCTAGTGTAGTAGTTTTATTTACCAATAAAAAAGTTTTGTAGGTACAAGCGTCGATCTCCAAGTCATAAATTTTTGGTAGGTTGATCTTCATAGAAAAAAGTATGGGCAACTTGTAAATATGAGTGCCAAATTTTATGAATGAATGTTTGCGCATATCTCAAATACTTTATGTCGAATTATTTTTTTGTTTGAAAAGGACAATGAAATAGAAAAGTAATTAAACAAAATCAAATCTACTTCAAAACTGTAATTTATTTCATTAATAACTAAATAAAAAGGGATAAAAAAAGTTTTATCTTGTAAAAATTCTATAGTAAATATGCTATTTATTCTTTAAGGTCGGTGCCAGCTTTAATTTAAAAGATATTTTAACATGAGTAACTACTGTAAATTTACACAGTAAGTATGAAACTAAACAGAAATCTGAAATACCATTGAAACACAACTAATTATAAACTAAAATTAATTAATGAACAAACTTAAGAAATTTCTTTTTTATAAAAGTTTTATGTGTAACGAATACACGAATTTAAGAAAGCGATTGATATAAATTAGACAGGGCATGTGGCGTGTTCAACAGTACTGTACCGCATACTACGACTACTAAGTGACAACATTTATTCAAAAATTAGACTGGCATCAACTTAAAAAATAAATTTGGCATATTTACTACAAGTTTTAAATTATAAACCTTTTATTTGCCCCTTTTAAGCTAATAATTAAATAAATTACAGTTTTGAAGTCTGTTTAATTTTTTTAAATTACTTTTTATTCAGGAGATAAATCCAACTAATATTATAAATGCGAAACTGTCTGTCTGTCTGTTACCTCTTCGTGCTTAAACCGCTGTACCGATTAAGATAAAATTTGGTATGGAGATAGCTTGAGTCCCAAGAAAGGACACCGTTTCTACTTGAAAACGTCAAGTCTGAGTCGGTTTTTTTTTTCTATAATTTAGGAGTTGTCGCTGAAATCTTACATCGATAACCAAATTTAGGGTGAGTGAAACAGCGGGCAAAAGCTAGTTTAAAAGTAGAAATAATCTTTATTTTACTACATTTGCCTTCCATATTCAAGTCCACATAACAATACAGTCAAGGATAAGCTCTTATGGATACTTACATATAGGTATTTTGATAAAGTTATATATTAATACTTTTTAACCTCAAATGTCATTTGTAAACCATCTCATTATATTTTATTTTACTGATAATGTTAAAACTACCTTCTTATATTTAAGATTGTTTTATATATCTTTTTCTACTAGTTGTCAAATATTTTTCTGTTATCGAAATAAAAAACAAATTTTCCCCAGTATCACTGTCGCGTCTGTCTCGACAAATAACTCTTTGCTGCGTAACCCGAAACTATAATAGTTTTGACGTCACGTATCAGGGATGAGACCTGTCTATTGGGGTCGCGTCGTAGGTTTGCCGCTTATTGTTGCCGTGTCACTTCTCCGGCATTGACGGAACTATTGTTTGGAGGGGGGGATGTAGGGTAAGTGGAAAATGTATAATTTATATAATATTGGGCCAAAAATGAAAATGCTGGGCATCATAAAAATGTTTAATCTGTCCAAAATATCAGCACGAATATTTTTTATTACTGTTTAATTTTTAAGTATAAAAATCTATTTTTTAATATACTTATAAATAAATCAAGTTTCATCAACAGACAAAGGAATGCTCACAGAGGTTCGGTGTCATGGTAGATAATATTTATTCTAGGTCACCTTCCTAAAGAGCTTACATTTTTAGTTAAAGGTATGGAAAACAAAATTTTTAAGCTTAAAAAAATATTCGTAGGGTTGTCCTAACGTAATAAAAATTCTGAATCACCAATGTTCCAAACATATGTGATATTTTTTTTTGTTGGTCGGGACTTAAAGATTTGAAACATGAATTTATGTATCAGTTTTGTCTTAATAAATACATGATAATAAACTTCTAGAATGTGAAATAGAACATTCTAGAGTATAAATTATGATGTTTAATGGTCGCCGTAGACTTAAGACCAGCATCTATTGCAGCACCAGAGGTAACTACCGAGTTGTGGAACCCTCATCACTCCAATCATAAAATGCATGCTACTGTCTGAAAACCTCGGCAGTGAGCTTACTCCACAATCTAAGCGTTCGCGGCAGAAAGCACCACTGAAAGCGCACTGTATATGACCATCTAGGCTCTAAGGTGTAAGGATGAACTTACTTCTAACAGCAAGAGGTTAGATGGTAGATAGCTGTGGGAATTATTTCAAACAATTTTTAACAACAAAACCCACTCACAACCAGTGGTTTAAAACACACAGGGAGGCAAATTTTGTTACAGTTCTGACAACACATTTTATCGTTAAAAGAATTTATGTCAGTTCAAACCTTAATTAAGGTATTCGACGTCCACTGGCGCCGCCAATTGATATTTTTTATTTTTCTCTTTGTGCAAAGCGAATTTCAAAAATGTGCGTCTACAGAAATATGTAAATAGTTATATAGCTAGCAGGTTAAGCTTTGTGTGTTGGTGGTGGTAAATCAGACCAAGATTTCTCGTCCGAGATGTCGATGTAAGTGGGTCAAGTCAGCAATTTTTTCAAGAAAAGGCAAACTTCAATATTCCCACTATTATCTGTAATATCACTGAAAGTGTATACCAATGCACATCAAATTATTTTTACCCGATTTCAAGGTTTCTTTTTCCCATTTGATACGTAAAAAGAAGCTAAAATTTAACTGTCCATCGAAATGTCTAGCTAGACTCATTAGTGTATATTACAATTCCTCGGCCATTTAATTTAAAAATATTCAACAGAACTCTCGTAAATTTCAAAATAGACTCGAAATAACCCCATGCCGACATCACTCACAGATATTAAACTATTAAAATTCCTGCAGACCCCGAAGCAATTCGGACCGCTTTTTATGCAAAATTGTGCAATAACTCGGTCCGTTATGAGCTTAGGGATTTTTAATGAGCGCATACGAATTTGCAATAATATGTCTTAATGTAAGTTGCATTGTATTTTAATCTGCAGTGCGAAGTTTTAAGGTTTAGTTTACTGTCAGATTGTAAAATTTAAATGCATCGTCAACGATATTTGTTAGTTCCTAATAAAATTGTAGTAGACTGGCTATAATGACGTAATTACTAAGTAGGTTTATACGGTTTGTATGTTATAAAATAAAAGTAAATTACTAAGACTGTACATTCTTAAATCGATTTTATTATACGTTTAGAAGGTATTCTGTAAGATTAAGTAAATTAATTATATTTAAAAAATTACTTGGTATCTTACAGTAATTTACTAAAAAATACTTAAGGTATACTATTGTGAATAGTTCTTTATGCTAATATCACATTTTGAATAGCAAAATGTCTATAGTAAAGGATATTATTTGTAATTCAGTTTGTATTAAAAAAAAAATTCGGATGCACCTAACTAAAATTATTAGGTCGCCTAGGTTTTAAAGGAGTTTTCAGCTCTTGATACTAGTATTACAGATGGCAACCTGGGTAAGCATATGAATCCCCATGGGAAAATGAACATCATTAGACTTTTGGTGTCTAAAAAAGAACAACTTAAATAAAGTAGTTCTCATACAACTTATGGAGCTTGTAGTAGTTAATTATCTACTACATACATAATCCTCGATCCTAATGATGAAAATGGTTATTCAACACGCTTGCTCTTAAAGTGGCCCTTACTGCTCCGCCTTTTGGCCTAATACGTAGTGCTTTTTACTACATATTTTTTAAATCTCTGCAAAGTATAGGGTGCCAAATAACTATTACATACACTATGTTTACTTCGAAAACCGTGACGCGCCAAAAAAGGAAATGTGTAAACAAGTGTGTCGTTTTATCTATTTATATCCGCAAGTGTTATATATTAGTTGATTTCATTTTGCATATTAGTTGTGAACCTTCCAGTGCCGGTTTTTTTACACTATGTGTGTATGTGGTATGTCCTCACTATCTAGGTCGGCTTCCGTTCGCCTGCAAATTGATCGATTAAACACAATTTGTTGCGTTCTTTATTCGTTAGTCACAGCTCGTTTTGCTCATATGTTAATAGTAACAACAAAATTTTGTAATCTATATATATAAAAATTACGTGTGACGTTGTTTGTCCGCGATGGACTCCTAAACTACTAAACCGCTTTTGATCAAAATTCGTAACTATCTGTTATTTGATCCAAGTTAAAAGATAGGATAGTATTTAACTCGATCTGTTAAGTGCGAGCCGGACTCGGGACTCTGGCACTTTAGGTAAAAACCAACTTTCGCCGGGTTACAGAGGGACGGCAGCGGAACATTCTATGCCTTTTATTTTACCACTTGTTACTATAATCTGGTGGTTAAATTCACGAGTTATGGGACTTAAAGTAGTTCAGATACACTGTTATCATAAGCAGTGTTGGAACGATGGGCTCACCACTACAATCTGTAACGCGGGACTAAAATGGTCGGTGAAAAGATGGTGTCCAACCACTGGCTACCCCCATACGGAGAATGATAACAGTCTTTTATATATGCATACTTTTAAAATTAAAAGTATTACCTTATATGAAGTTTTAAAAATGTACAACCTTGACTAAAATCACTGCCGAACCATTTATTTCATTCATACAGCTATCATATGATGAAATTAACATAAATCGAGAAGTCGTGGCAACTCACGATTGCTCTGGAGATACCATCTATGGCCGACTGAATTAAATTATTGTTTTGGCTGTGCTAATACTGTAAGAATGTTTACCCGAAAATCAGAAGATTTTTAAAGGATTTTGCAGATTTCTTTATGAATCAACTTGGTTGAGTCAAAGCCCCGAATCAGTACAGCGTGCCCTTCGTCATCTAAAAATACTTTCTGGGCCGAAATTAGGTACTAAACGTCAGGTATTGTGTGAAGACGTGTGACCGTGCCAAAATAACTGTAAAAATATACAAAAGTACCATTATTTTGGGTTATATTGTAAAATGAACTGTCTCATAGTAACTGTAATCCGTAGGTACTTTAATATTGGGAAAAGTAGTGAGGTTTTTATTAATAAATAAATTTATTAAGACTTAGGCCCTGATTAATAGTCGTTGCTTAGACAAAGTAACATTGCTAAAGGTGAGACTGAGTAAGCGTAATGTAATTAAATGCAATAATAAACATAACTGAGGCCCGTTATAATTTAATAGTCATTGCGTAGACAAAAGTATTATAGTTAAGGCGAAGACTTGGTTTGAATAATGAACTAGATCCAAAAGTAAAGATAAATCAATATGAAATAAGGCAATTTCAATACATTTAGTCCATCTTTTATCTAACTAAACATAATTCCCTTTGAAAAAATTCTTTGCCTTGACCATCCAAAAACGCCTCTACATCAGTCATCACCTCGCTATCGTCGTGACATTTCTTGCCTCAGAGGTGTTCCTTGAGCCGAGGAAAGAGGTAAAAGTCACTGAGAGCCAGGTGTGGCGAATAGGGTGGGTGTTCGAGCAATTCGAATCCCGTTTCTTGAATGGCAGCCATCGCGACTGCGACTTTGTGAGACGGTGCGTTGTCTTGGTGAACCAACATTCCAGCTTGCAGTATGCCTCGTCTTTTTTCCTTGATGGCCTCCCGCAATCATAATAGTGGCTCCCTTTTCTAAGTACTCCGCCATAATTATTCCTTCAACGTCCCAAAAAACGGACGCCATAACCTTTCCTGCCGAACTTGACACCTTGAATTTCTTCGGCGTCGGGGAAGAGGCTCGTTTCCAAATCATTGACTACTGTGTGGTTTCCAGATCAAAATGGTGGATCCAGGTCGACGGACGAGACAAAAAAGTTCGGCTTGGAACTTTTCGAGATTCACCCTCGAAATGTCGACTCGTTTTTTCTTTTGCTCGTCGGTTAACATTCTCGGCACTCAAGCGCGCAGACACTTTTTTCATATGCAGTTCGTTCGCAAAGATTCTTTAAACACTGTCATATGAGATCCCTGTGACCTCAGCTACATACCTTATGGTCACTCTTTGATCTTAGCTAAGGCTGAGTAATGAATTTCCTTTGCTCAGGACAGTCCAAGCACGTAATGTACTAATAATAAAAAAAGCATGGATTCAGATTTTGAAATATTCATAAAGTATTTTTTTTCTGGCTGTTTATGTGAGAGGTGCGAGAGGGGGCTGAGGAAAGGTGTAAGTGATAGGATTGAGAGGGGGAGGGGAGAGAGGAGACCGAAAAAGGGGAGTCCCGCACTCCGACTCTCTACCCACTTACAGGCAAGACAGGAAAAGAGAGAGAGCGGCAAGGGGAGATAGAGAGAAGTGGGTGGGGGAGGAATCCATAGGAGAGAGGTATGATAGGGGGTCAGGTGGGAAAAGCGGAGAAAGGAAAGAGGGTGTTTATGAGAAGGAAGAAGTAGTGATGAGCGGGGGGGGGAGTACTATTAAAACCCCTCTCCGCTTTCCTTTGTCTTCCCCTCCTCTTCTCCCCCACAGACCCTCACCCCTTTTCTTCGTCTCGCCTCTCCTCTTTTCTCACCTCGCCTTCCTCTCTATACTTTTCCCTAGATCTTTAAATTTGAGATTTACAACAACCTTAAAATTCATATTACATTAGTACCTACAGAACCGTCGTCGGTGCGCAAGTTAAAACTCGCGCTCGACCGATTTTCTGCTCTTATGGCATCTACTACACGTCAGAGGTTCCAAACCATACAGCCTTCTCAATAAACAAAACCGCTGTTTAAATTGAATTGACTTAAAAATGTTTAGAATTTTGGTACAATAAAACTTAAAGCCATTTATGATGATAACCATAGCAATTGATTTTCTTCTATGAAATTTTGTTTTTTAAAATCCGGTTAATAGTAAGCATTGCACGGAGTTCTCCAAGTAAGACTTTCAGATGTATCACTTAGGACTAATACTTAGCAATGACAATATTTACCCGGGCCTTAGGAAAGCAATGAAAAAGCACAAATGTTGCATTTTTAATACAAATATTTAGTAAGTACTTAAAATACACATGTTTTTTTTCCGTAATGACATAACTATTGACATAACTTGAATATTTACCAAGCTGAAATCGCTCGTCGAACCATAACCAATATGAAGAAAGGTTCTCGAGTGGTGACACTAGATTAGAAGAAGCAGTTTGGAACGACTTCTTGCCAAGTGATCGCAGGTGGAAGCCACTAAACGCAGGCAGGTCAAGATCCGCCGTTTTGGACATATGAAACAAGGTCTCCGTTTTTAACAATGGACATGCTATGTGTATTTAAAAACATATCAGATCCGTCAGCTAAAATGAATATAACGTTACAGAACATAAAAAATTATAAATAGAATAAATACCAAAACCACAAAAGATTATTATGACATGTCAACATTGGTGTTGAAGTCGATGGCTAGTAATGTGATTAACATCTTATGTGTATTTTTAAATAATTGTATGCTAGACGGCACATATCCTTCATCATTAAAAGTAGTCAAAGTAAGCCTTATTTATAAAGGCAAGGGTGATGAGGAATATATGTCCTTCTGTTGTTCCCTCAATTTCAAAAATCGTATAGTTCGGTGTTACTCTCACACAATATTTTAAACAAAATTAATAACTCCATGAGTATCAATATGCGTACAAACAAGGCAGGTCCACAGTAGATGCAGCACGTGCAGTGTTATTTAAAATTTTGGATAAATTTTAAAAACAAGTGGCGGCTCTCGCGTGCTTTTGACTCAGTTGACCATAAACTGTGGGCACTAAGACTGGGACATTATGGAGTTACAGATAACTGCCTAAAATTTATTAAATCATTCTTAAACCAGAGAGTACGAATTGTTTCGATTGACGGAGGAATTGCGGTTCACGTGCAGGAAATTTTCTTTTCCTGGTGATGGTGAATGATCTAATAAATCTATTTCAATCTGGTAGAATTTTCGCAGATGATGGGTGTGCAATAGTCACAAGCGACAATTTTAATGAATTGCGAAACAACAATATAGATGCTTTGACCAAGATGACAAACCTTATTTTAAACCTCTTAATATTTTATTTATTTAAAACGGAATAAACAACGTTTTAATTACCTAATGATTATTATTTATGATTATCAATTGATTTAAGCATTTTTAATTTTATTATTGAATGTATTAGATGGTGATTGCTTAACAGAGTTAGGGCATAGCGAGTACTCGCTCAAATAAGCCGCTTGAACAATGAAAGCGGGGCATTGCAAGTACTTGCTCGAATGAGCCGCCTGAGCTGGGAAAGTACCTTACAGAAAACCGTGGCTATAATAACACTACTTTCCTGGCGGTGAGTAAGGTTGCCAGATCTCTTTAAGGATTCGCTGCGTGGACAGCCAGGTGCTCGTTGCTGTCATTGCTCGACATAGACACGGCAGTCGACCACCAACTAGAGACTGCGCAGCCGACCATTCTTTCTCTTGCGGAGATGCAGATATCCTGCCCGGCCAATACATCATACCTTCATTATCCCGGCAAACTCTAGCACAATTTTGTGGAGTGCCGGTGTATGTATGTTCATCCGGGAGGATATCTGCTGTCTTCGCCTTCACAGCCTTGGAGACAGGGACCTGTCGATATTGTGGGCGTGCGTAGATCACGGCAGCCACACTCGTATCTATGCGTGCTTATACGGGTCTCATAGCGGTGACGCGGTTATAACTCGACTCTTCACGCACCTGAGTTTTACGACTGATAAAGTTCTAGAGCAATATCCCACAGCAGAACTAGTTATTTTGGGAGTTGGACTTCAACGCCCACCATCGTGAGTGGCTCAGTTCTCGAACCTATAACTATGCAGGGATATCTTAGCTTATAGATTTTCTCTGACCTATGGATTCTCTCAGCTGGTACTTCCTCCACCAAGAATACCAGATATAGAGGACCATACGAGCTCCTTATTGGACTCATGTGTCATGCATACAACCCGATCCATCTGGGCCAAGTAATTGACGTCGTGTGTCGGAAGACTGGAATTGCGAGAATTTTATGCATCGTACCCGTGGAGGCAGCTCTGCTTTAGCTCAGAAGATCCTGACGTCAGTCGCAGTCACTGAGACAATCCTAGCTGGTATGAAAAGTTTCATTCCTAACCTGCGAGTAGCTGCCGGCGTCAAAGAACGACCGCGGCTTAATCGGTCTAGCAGAGAGGCTAAAGTTCTTAAGCAAACTGCGTATGAAGCTTGGACCACGGCTCGTAATAATAAGGATCCGAATATTTCTGAGTTAAAACCAAAATTAAATACTGCCTCGAGGTTCAGTAAGAAAGCAACTGCCAGAGCTAAATTCCAATTCATCGGCGAAATAGATGAGCGACTTGCGAGTTATCCCTCTGGAATTCGTACTTGCTGGTCGCTTGCTACTTGGGGGAACTTGTACCAGTCATCGTTACTACCACTGCGAAAGACCGATTGTGACTTGGTCCATAGTGCAAAAGAGAAAGCCGATCAATTAGGCAGTCTTTTTTGCCTCCAACTGGAATATGAACGACGATGGCGCTGTACTACCTACTATACCGTGGTGCGGTAAGACCATGCCGGAAATCTCCATAACACAACGGGAGGTCCGGCGGGCGTTGCTTTCTCTAGGCGTTCATAAGTCATGGGTCAGACAGTATACCAGCAGTGGTGCTTAAACAACGTGCCTTGATTTATGTCCTGTACTCACGCGCCTCTTCGCGCTTTCCTACCATACTAGGCAATTTATGTCTTCATAGAAGAATGCGAATGTGCACCCGATGCCCAAAAAGGGCGATAGATCAGATACATCGAATTACAGGCCTATCGCTAATACCACTCTCCTCTCCAAGGTGATGGAGCGTGTGATCAACAAACACCTTCTAAGATACCTAAAAAAATACGAACTGGTCAGCGACCGTCAATATGGCTTTCGCCACGATCGCTTGACTAGTGACCTTCTGGTGTATCTCACACACCGATGGGCACTAGCCATTGAGAGTCAAGGAAAGGCATAGGCATGTAGCCTGGACATAGCGAAGGCATTCGATCGGGTCTGGCACCGGGGTCTTTTTTCGAAGTTGCCATCTTACGGAGTGTCCTAGGGTTTGTGTACATGGGTGGCTCGCTTTTTGTCCGGCAGACGCATACGAACCGTAGTTGACGGTAGTTGATCTGATAGCATGGACATTAATGCTAGTGTCTGTGCTGTCTCCTACACTATTTCTACTGCATATCAATGATATATTGGACATGAACAAAGTCAAAATTTATTTATTCAAATTAGGATTTTACAGTCACTTTTGAATCGTCAAAGTTATGAAATACTATTTTTTGAACCTTCCCACCCTCCCTTCTGTTCACAATGCTGTTGATTTCTACCGAGTCGTACAAGCCGTACAATTTTATATTATTTCCATTTTAATTTGGTTTACCTATGCATCCTGTAATTGATCATATTCAGTACCATGGATTTTTATCATTTACATAGTCTCAAATATTGTAGTATGCTTTTTTACAAAGTAGTTTTTTGATAAAAGATTTAAATGTTGTGGAATGAGCTTGGCAGGGAGGTTTTCTCGAAGGACTATTATATTATGGGGTTCTTCAAAAAAGAAGTTATTAGATTTCTTAAGGGTCGGCAACTCGCGAGTGATACCTCTGGTGGTGCAAGCTGCCATAGGCTACAGTGACCGCTTACCATCAGGCGGCCGTAAGCTTGTTTGCCACCTTAATGGCATTAAAAGATATTGTTTTAAAATTTATGTGAAAATAAATTTGCCGTTTTAAAAAATTGACTTTGGCTTTAAACAAAAATGTTATCAGTATTATAACACTGTCAGCATAACGTAATTAAAAACTTCTTTCGAGTCTATATATTATCGAGAGTTATATATTATAGGAGTTGTAACCGTCTCTTAAACATAAGAACATCGCTTACGTATCGTAGTAATCCCTGGCAGTAAGTAAATCAATTTGTATTTCTTTGTAGAAAAAACCGCACTTTCAGACATGTGTACATATGTTCCATTTCAAACCTAATGAAAATAAAGAATATGTCCAAAAATACTGGAGTTATGAATGACCTAATGTTTTTAAAAATAGACGACTGACAACTAAAAATACAGAGATTGAGTGATGTAATGCTGCAGGCTGAGGAGTGGCCGACACAGCGGATAAGCGGCGTACACATGGTGAAATAAAAAAACTTGTATTTAGACTTTTGAATAGAACGCTGCTGTTTTTTTTTTTTGTGTTAGTACTTTTCTTTCTTTTTTGTTGACACTGTGAAACAGAATATTGGGGTTGACCGGTTCCCCTTTTCTACTTGATTGGGTCTTAAAAGCACGCGCGTGACATTTTAAACAAGCATTTGAATCGTTTAGATCAGGCTTGACGTGCCTCAGATGCCTCACAAGTATCTACGTGCTTGTCTATATTTTATGGAAATTTATATTTCAATACAAATGAGTGTCAGTAGTTGAGGTGTATCTAGACGGACACTGGCAAACACGTAAATGCTTGATAAGCAGTTTTGATCGTCTATCAAGCCTTTTTAAGTAATCAGTCTTGATTAAGTGTATCCTATTTTCACACTTCAAGAAATCGAACAGTCTGGGAAGAACTGTGTGTGATTAAAAATAACCATCATATCTTTGTCTTGACTTGATGAATAACATCACATTCATAAATAGCGCAGTCACGTCATAGTAATTTATCAATAAAGAAACGTTTTTTTAAGTTTAGTAATTAAGAATACGATCTTTGCTTTTTGTGGCATATTCTGAACTCTTTGTGTTATATGAGACGCTCGTGTTCTGAGAGGCAAGAGTTTGAGCCCCGGCGTGTACCAGTGAGTCATTTTCTTAATGTCCTAAGTACAGTATTTCGTTCACACCACTGGCTTAATTCGGTAAAGAGTCAAAAATATATCGTGAAAAAACCTCCTGAAAGAAGTCGAAAAAGACTTGAAGGCCAAAATACGCACTCGGTATGCGTGATGGTGTGTCCCAAATCTCCCTTACACGTCATAATGAAGGTAGGCCGGAGCCCCAACAGTGGGGATCTATGACAGCTGGTAACGATATAAGTCGCTTTAGTATTTATACTAGCTCGATATCTTCATATTCCTCATGTAGTCCAGCTTCTTCAGTATTACAATATTCTAGCAACATTGGTGTGTTTATAGAAACATTCTGTACTGACAGGGAACTTTTTGTTTGTCTACAGGTGTCAAGTGAGGAGTTGTCACCGCAAGCGTCGGCGAGCGCATGACGCAGTCTCCGACAGCGTGTGGAGCAGGCCTTACAGAGCAACTGGAAACGGCTGACCAACACTAGACCGGTTCGTTAGAGTTCACGCATTAACCAACCCTAGATTTGTTAATCAGATGTGAGATCTGCCAAAACAAGATTTGTATTAGATGTGTTAGTTTCAGTCAAAGGACCAACCCAGAGATATTAGTTAGTTGTCAGATATTGACCAGTTTCTAGGCGTAGATGTAATATTATGGAATAACGTTTACTAAACTAAAGCTTTTAATTGTCATATATTTATTTTCCTAAATTTGTCATTCTCTTAAAACAAGCTGTTTGTGAAATGTTGACCAATTCTAGACCAGAAATTTGTTGTTAGTATCTCATGAGTCCGATAGACAAATGTAATTTAGCCACAAGATCTTCAAAAGTAAAAAATAGAATAGCATCTCATCATCAAATCCGTAACAGGTCCACTGTTGAACGTAGACCTTCCAGATCCACATAGCAAAGCAAATTAACACACACACAAACTATAGAGAAGGCTACTTATTACCTTTTGCTCACACCTTTCCTGCATGAATGTAGTCCTAAAGAATTTATCATTGAAACATTGTCCAGGGCTCATTCCAAAGTCGGCCGCGAAATCGCTCCTTCTCTTCAGAGCGACCTAAGCACAGGAGGCCCAGCGCCCACTCCCTTGACCTCGAGGAGAGACCAAACCATTTTGCTACAATACACAGGTACTATTTTGATTTTAGCAGCAGCATAATAAGTATTATCTTGTATGTATGTATTTTTATTCCCCAGTAAAGGACTGAAGGGAAATTAGAAGTTATTGGTTACACACCCCCATTATAATGTGGGGGTTATAACCTCTTTTCACCAACCACTTGAGTCATGCGTGACAGATGGTGAGCACATTGTCCCAACATTGCTTCTGATAGCAGTGTATTTGAATTAAGGTGGGACTAGTCTTATAAGTAATTAGTTAAAAGAGTAAAGAAGGTAGTGACACAACCCCAAAATAACCCTTTGCACAGTTACTAGACAAACTATAAAGAGTTAGTCAAGGTTTGATGGGAGTTTGCCGTAGAGTTGCACAAATTTTATTGGGATATGGAAAACCAAGTGAGAGTGCCAAGTCTCAATTATTATTATTTTGTACATGAAAATGTTCGCAAGTTTTTAAATGTATTCCCTTAACATCTCACTGTGTAACTGTCCACAAAACATTTTTCAGTGATCTAGCTGGTGGTGCGAGCTAAAATAGACAGGTTGTGCCTGGTACCTTATCATTCCCTTACGTACTGTACATTCTATGCCAACTCATCTATAAAATGTAGCTTATATTAAGGTTCTTTCACTGTAATTGTATGTCGAGTATGCTTCTGCTGTTTTTTGTCCCCACTATAGGAGGTCAAGTTTAGCACAAGCTTTTCCTTAGAGAAAGGAGGCACAGAATTCGTATTCTACGGCGCTGGCCCAGTGCAAAGTGCCTAAAATCCACTCGACTGTCTGATTTTTTAAGCCCCTTATAAGTTCTCTGACTTGCCTTAACGACTGCTGTTATATGAAAACACAGCTAGGACCGCACGTTTTAAGTGCTCTTCAAAGCACGAAGAAGCTCACAAATGTGCTGCTAGGCACCATACTAATGACCAACCATGCCCAACGTTGCTTAGTTTCGCATATCGTTTCTGATATACGAATGTTAGTGGGCCAAATGCATTTTAGTTACATACATATTTGTGTAAACTATGAGTGGAGTTGAAATTTTTTTCCCCCAGAGCCTATTCCTTCACCAAGATGGCGACCTTATCGCTCAAGATATCCCTTGATAATGGAAAGGCTGTGAAGACCATTCAGTTCGATCCCACGACAACGGTGTATGACGCGTGCCGCATCATCAGAGAGAAGATTTTAGAAGCAAGCAGCGGGGATCGTAAGTACTAGAGATATATTTCTAATCAATGTAGACTTGAATGGAGGGTTTTCAGGAAACCTAGAGTAATAAGATATCGTTAGTAGTAGTCCCTAGTACAAAAAATAACTATTGTAAAAATTCCATCCTTCTAACTTACATAAGAAGCATCAATTTGAATTTCAAATGCTGAAAATTTATTAACATATTTCTATCTCTTTCCCTCTAGCGAAAGAATACGGTCTATTCTTGGCGTCAGAAGAGGACAACAAGAAAGGAATTTGGTTAGAAGCTTCAAGGAGCCTCGATTACTACATGTTGAGGAATGGAGACTTATTGGAGTACAATAAGAAGACCAGGAATCTCAGGGTCAGGATGCTTGATGGTAAGTTTCTGTTTATACTTATACGCTTTTGACCGTTTTATTTGTATTCTTTTCTTTATAGTTTATTAACAAGATGTTTTTATTCAGGAACTGTGAAAACCTTGTTGGTGGATGACAGCCAGATCGTAGCCAACTTGATGGTCGTGATATGCACCAAGATTGGTATCACCAACTATGACGAGTATGGACTGGTAAGAGACTTCCTTTTTTGTAATTTTCTTTATCCAAAGGTTTGCATGGTAGAGTGGAGGTAG
This sequence comes from Apoda limacodes, assembly GCA_946406115.1. Lineage (NCBI taxonomy): Eukaryota > Metazoa > Arthropoda > Insecta > Lepidoptera > Limacodidae > Apoda > Apoda limacodes. Next base: position 51,659,487 of record OX291540.1, read on the forward strand.
TTCTTTACCAATAAGGCCGCCTGCTTTTATCTATCTCTATTAAGTTTACTTTTTTTTTTGTAATTATTTTACATAATATGCACAATGCATATAGAAAATTCATGCAGTTATTTCTAAACTTGTTCTAGGGTAATGCTGGCTTAATTTAACTTTATCATTACATTTTGTTGTGCAGAATGGTTTTAATAATAGTTTTAGTTGAATTTATTATTAATATAATTTATTGTAAACATATTGAGTTTTGAAATTAATAAGAATATTGAAAGCGTTTAGGTTTTTTATGTATTTATGATATTCAACATTTTTACATTATTAATTTTGCGAATAGAGTAATGTTTAAGGGTTAAAAATAGCAAAGTGATTGTGAAGTAAATTTTTCTATTTTGCCTATTTTTGGACAAAGTTAATTGCTAAGTTATAAAGACATAAAATTATTGGGTCCTTATCCAAATCATCATTGTTTAAATTAACCTCAGGTTAGGGAAGAACAAAAGGAGGAACCTGATCCTTGCGAGAAACCCAACTATGGAACCCTGACGTTGAAGCGGAAACACCAGGAGAAGGAGAGAGATGCGAAGATGGAACAGCTAAGGAAGAAACTTAGGACTGATGATGAAGGTAAGGTATCTTAAGGTATATTAAAGGTATATTAAAAAAACATGATTTGCTGTGTATAATTTTTTAAAGCTCTCTCAAAAAGCTCTATTCCACTCCCAAATGGTAAAAGTATGTGATAAAGTTTCAAACCATACCAAACTAAGTTAAATAGTTCTTTGGTTCTTTATTGTAACTAAGCATATATGTACTTTACAGTACAAATCAATTTCGAAATACGTGCTTTAGCACTAACCAACATTATTCAACCAAAACGGTTTAATTTTTAGTACTAAAAATTGGTCGCTGCTTGCTGCTCATTTTAACATACAATATTTACTTAATACAAATCATAAGAAACGAAGTTGTCGAGAATAAAAGATTTATACCAAAGAGTAAACATACGCGAAACTTATTATTATGTGTTATGGCATCTTTTTTTATTTAACAGTAAACTGGGTAGAACCAGCGAAAACCCTTCGAGAACAAGGCATAGACGTGACAGAGACATTACTGCTGAGAAGAAAGCTATTCTTCTCTGATAGGAATGTGGACTCCAGAGATCCGGTGCAGTTGAACTTGCTCTACGTCCAGGCCAGGGACGCAATACTGGATGGGACACATCCGGTAACTCAGGATAAAGGTACGTGTAAAGTGTTCTTTTTGAATGAAGATAGTTTAGTAGGCTCTAATTTCACAAAGAATTATGTAATGTTGGACCAGGTTTCTTTTTATATTACTAAGATGTCAAACAAGCTTACGGCCCACCTGACGTGCAGTTACAGATGCGTGGTGATACAGCATATAATCACTCGCTTCTTGAACCTTGCACCGTAGTCCCTAGAAAAGATCTCGACAGGGAGGTCATTCCTCAACCAAGCGTTCGCAAGAGTTCCCCTGTAACCATTTAGGCAAATCTAAATTTAGCTTGTTGATTCACTGCAATGAGTAGAGTATAACCTTATGGCATTAAGCTCGATATTGCACTCAATGATCTGAAGAAAGATTAAATAATAAATTAATTTTGTTTGTTTGTTTTCAGCGTGCGAGTTCGCAGGGATACAGTGTCAGATACAGTTTGGAGACCACAAGGAAGACAAACACACGCCAGGATTTTTAGAGTAATTATAATGTTCCATTTGTGTTGTAGCATTCTATTAAGCAATCTCCATATCAGTTTATTATATTTTAATTTAACACTTATTATACTATTGGAAAATTTTTGTGAAAAAACACTACTAAATAAATAAAAAACTTCCTAATATACATACACATAGTTTTTGTATCTACTGACTTTAGTTTTAATGTAGTGTAATTAAATCCGAAATTCTTTATGAAACATTGTTTTTTAGTCTGAAAGAGTTCCTACCAGCGTCGTACGTGAAGGTTAAAGGCATTGAGAAGAAAGTGTTCAAGGAGCACAAGAAGCACGTAGGTCTTAGCGAACTCGACGCTAAAGTTCTTTACACCAAGAGCGCACGGGATCTTAAGACATATGGTGTCGCCTTCTTCTTGGTTAAGGTACTGGTTTAATTATATAAGAGTTTTTTCCCAATATTTCTATTGGAAATATTTATTATACAAAGCATTTACTCTCTAACTCTAAAATAAACTTGCAGGAAAAAATGAAAGGCAAGAATAAGCTAGTTCCTCGTCTACTCGGTGTCACCAAAGATTCCGTGCTTCGGTTGGATGAAAAGACTAAAGAAATCCTTCAGACCTGGCCTCTGACCACTGTAAGACGTTGGTGCGCCAGTCCAAATACGTTCACCTTAGACTTTGGTGACTATAGGTTAGTATTGTTACATTTTCGTGCTGTGTCTAGGATTTACTATAAAAATTAAGACCCAAAGATTTATTTTGGTATTGATTCAATTTCTCATTTATAATTAAGGAAAATCGATAAAAACAATAAAACAATGGTTGGACAAAGTTTGGATATTTCTACCATACTTCCAAAGCTTAATGCTACTAAAGGTAATGTTATTATCCTTCATTCACATATGTATTTTCTTTTTTTTAGTGATCAATACTACTCAGTCCAAACAACCGAAGCTGAGCAAATCCTGCAAGTGATAGCTGGCTACATTGATATAATAGTGCGGAAACAAAGAGCTAAGGAACATCTCGGTATTGAAGGGGACGAAGGATCCGCTATGTTGGAAGATTCTATTTCGCCTTCCAAGTAAGTTTTTTTTAGTGCACCCTTACTTTGACATGCTATTCACTAAGGCAGTACCAACTTCATTAAAATAATATATAATGTAACAATTGTAATAGCGTGATGGTGCTTAGTATGAATATCCTTTTTTATTCCATTGTAACATCCCTTGTATTAGTTTCACCTGTTTGTTTATAATCTTTTCTCACTACTTTTAAATCAGATTTAAACTACGATAAGAAATGTGTAACAATAGACTATCCTACCCAAGTTTTTAAATGTACATAAATTTATTTTACTGGCAGTATTTTTTTATAAACTTTTTAATTCATTAAAAAATATTATTGTAAAAGCCGTGCTTAGTTTGTGACCAGGTGGCGTTGTGTGTAATGTTAAGGAATAATATTTATTTATTTTAATAGATAATTTCTTTGTTAGTAATGAGTATTAATTTTCAGGGCAAACATAATACAGCACGATACCTTCAAATCCGGTAAAGTGAACACAGAGTCTGTTGCAAAACCGGCAGTTCTTCGACCTGGAGCTGAAGGTTAATAGATCATTTCATACTTTATAAACAAGTCAATTGTTTTTATAAATTGCTCCAACGTTTTGGATGAAATTTTCGACTATTGCCCGTGGTCAACCTGTTGTATTTAGATATAATGTTTTACTTACCTTAACTAGATGAATGACATCACTAAGTAAACTATAGACAGGGCAATTTCTAAGCTTAAGTTTGAGAAATGCAAGGTAATGTATATACACGATTAGTAATGGATTCAAGTACATATATAATCGAAATATTTATTGCAACCCATACACTGGTGGTAAACTAATTAAATGAAATTCAAAGTAATCTAAACTATTTTCATTATATCTATATTCATCTTAGTGATATTCGTTATCAATCGGCCTTACTTTTCACTACACATTTTTTCATTATATTAAGTACTTTGTAATTAGTTAACTGCCACTGTATATATAGAAAATTAGTTTAGATTCTGGCATTATTTTATTATTTGGACTTATATATTGTTGTTTTTTGTCTACACTATACCTTCTGAAACAGATTTTTTTAATAAAAATCGCCGTAAATAATTTGCCACTATGTACGAATTTTACAAAAATTTACCTTTTTTTTCTGACATGTAAAAAAAAGAGCTTGGTGTTTTTGGTTTCATAAATTTTTGGTAAATGCAACTCTTTTTCGTACAAATTAATTTATACTAAAACACCTGAACGGCGATTATCCTTAATTTTACTAAAATGAATGTCTATATCAGCACAAGTCTGCATTATAGCACTTTTTTTTTAATATTATAGCGCATGTTTATTCTTTTATTTTTATTTTGCACTCTGTAGGCGCTAAGCCGTTCGCAGTTGGACATATGACGGGCGCACAGCAGACAACTGTCTCAGGACAAATTATCACTGGACATACACCGCCTGCCGTCAGTAATTTTTTTTTATTTTCTTTATCAGTACCTATTGCATCTTTTTTTATTTTGTGTGTATGTTAAGGTTAAGGATTTTTTTTTTATTCCTACGCCATTCAATTTGTTTTATTACTATATTTCCTTTTTTCGTTAATGATTTGTCTTCTTTCTGTCATAAATTAGCAATGATGACGGTGATAAAATAATATTTACAAGGACAATTAGAAAAAGAGTACTAACCTAAACTTTAAAGAATATTTAGCCGACCTTTTTGGTTCGCGAAAGCTTTTTATACAAATATGCCCAAACATGATAAATTTAATTAAATGAGCAAGGAGTATCAAAAAGATTATATATTATATAATTTTCAATATTTTTTTTTGTATAATGTAGTCTAGCTTTTTATTCAACAGTAGCACTGAGCCTAATGTGTACATATCTGTGCTATAGATTTACTTCACAAGCGCAGTCCAATTTATTTACCAAAAAAATGTTGAGAGACATTTTCATCACTAAAATTCTGTGCTTCATTTTGTCAATATCCGACATTAATTTGCACAGTGACAGCAGATAAATTTTAATGACACGCAAATTATGAGCGTGATGGAAATAAACTATGCCTCGCTAAACTATTACTGTCTACAGTTACTTTTAAATACTGTCAAGATATTGTTCGTGTTTGCGCGTACGTAGTTTGGTAACATACTGTGGTCTTATTGTAATGGTAGACCTTCCTTTACTAATGGGAAATATTTATTAAATGTAAATCATTTATTTGTTACACGCCTACTTAATGGATTATGGAACAGTCATCGAAATGGACTGTGTAGGTAGATATAGATTGTTTAATTTTATTGATAAACTATAAAACATTATTGCCTAAGACAAAAACAAATCACTGTATATAATAAAGGTTGGGATGAGAAATACATGAAGTTAAAATAAATTTAGATTGCAGAAAAGTGTCTAGATCGTCTAGCAAGATCTAATGTAATTCAATATAAATGTAAAGTTATTATTTTAAAATGTATATAATGTATCTCGCAGGCTTCTCAAGTTCAGCAAACTAAAGTGACGTCATTGTTGAGTGAACCGCAAAGGGCTTTGTTGACAACCATCACTAGTGGAAGAGAAATTATCAAACATACTGAAGAAGGTCTTGTTAGGGTGAGAACATTTTGCATATAATTTTATTTACTCAGTTCATCTTTTATGCTATAAAATTTATCTGTAATTGCGTTTAGACACCTCTCAAATATCTTCTAAGTCGTTTCTCGAAACTTCACCCACTTTATTAACCTCCCTCAACGCAATTCCTATTCTTATTTGCAAAAATCGTCCTCGACGCAAGTTTGAGTGGGTATAACCATGGTATAACTGTCAAACTCAAGGTACGTGAAAACTGTTATATCAAATATTTTTATTACTTATGAATAAAAATCAGTCAAGTCCAAAACGAATGTCGCGGATGCTCAATATTTCGTACCTAAATGTATGTTGACTGACCATTTTTTTCAGAGGAACTTATTATATAAGTACCTTTTTAGACTTTTTTAAGATTTTATGTCATATCGAACTTTAACTTTATTTTTTTACAAAATTAATTTAATTAATAAAATATATAAGACAACTTACATGATGCCATTAATTCTTTTACGTAATTTTTAGGGTTCCGTACCTGCTAAATGACAAAAATGGAACGCTTATATTTCGCCCTTATTATAATTTCATCTCTGTCTGTATCTTTATTATATTGCCTACTTTGCATTGATTCTGATAGAGCTATGATATTTGTATTCCATGAAATCAATAAGAAATATCAGTGCTTTTACCTCTTTACAAGATTTTCATAAGACTATTCAACAATGTGTTCGACAAATTACATTTACTGTATTTCTTAAACAAAAATAAATCAAAAGTATGATTGTCAAATGCACACTCGTAAACAATGAAGAAATGGCTAAATTATAATATAAAATGATATCATAAATTCTATGCATGTCATTTTTGTTGTAGTAAAAGTAATATAGAGTTGGTTAAAATTCGGTTTCTTCGACTTCATTACACCACATTATTCCAGTCATCTGGTTAAAGTTCTATAATACCTATAGTTTATGCCAAAGTAAACAACAGCAACTAATTAAATTGTAGTTGATTCGAACCTAAATAATAATCACTGATTAAATAGTTTAAACTTCTGTTGATTCGGGCAGATTTTTAGTAACTACATGTAACATTCGATATCTCGTAATAAAATTAGGTTCTTCTAAGATTTATCTACACTAAAATTATAAAGAAGAAAGATTTGATTGTTTGTTTGTATTGAATAGGCTCCGAAACTACTGGACCGATTTGAAAAATTCCTTTACTATTAGAAGCCGACATTATCCCTGATGAACATAGGCTACTTTTAACTGCGGGAAAATGCTTCATTCCCACGAAAAAATAGGTAATAGGACAACGGGTAGTAAGAATTATACTTCCGTACTTATCTTTTTCACATAACATTATTCTACCTTAGTCGAGTTTGAGTAGAGAGTTTCGAGGCAGCAACTTAAAATATGGGTGTTAGACAATAAATATTCGACTTGAAAATAAAGTTAAATATCCTGATATTATATTTACTTACTATATTTATATAGTAAGTATATATATTATAGAATAGTAAGTTAATTAATATTCAAATACATGACTTTTTAAAGGCATCTCTACCAGCCCTGGGGTCTGATGCAGCATCAGTGAAATGGAAGCAAGTGACTATGGATACCAACAAGCAGGTGGTGACGTCACAGATTGCAGCCATGAACGCTGCCACTGCCCAGGTCGTCACCCTCACTTCAGGTTTGCACACATTTTATACAGATGCGGGACGTTACATTTAAAAGTTTATGTATTTGAAATTTTTTACAAGTTTCTTTGCAATTTTTTTTTTAATCACTTAACATTTGATTTCTTAGAAGTGCAGTTTTTCTAGTTTTCCTGATCGGAATCGGATCCCCACTACATTTAAATAATTATTGATTCGTAAATTACATATTGCTGTCAATTATTATAACCAGGTCCAACTGAAGAAGTAGACCACACAGCCGTTGGAGCAGCCATTACAACCATTACAAGCAACCTACCAGAAATGACTAAGGGTAAGATAGTATTCATCACGAACAATAAATTATTTAGAAATACAACTATTTTTTTCTTCATAATAAAATCTTATATTTTTGTAGTTCGGTAGCAAGCTAAAAAATATATCTTTCATTCAAATTTACTATTGTGTTGACGGAGGCTCATCAATTTCTATAACTGATCCATGTTTATTAAATTAAACTTTAACAGTTTTATTGATATGTCCATAACATATTAAATCTTAGATTTTGAACACATTTAAACGAAGGATAACTACAATTAATTCAAAAATCAATTGACAGGGGTACAAATGATCGCTGCGCTGATGGATGACACGGATAACGGGGATCGTCTACTCGATGCTACTAGAAAGCTATGCAGCGCCTTCAGCGATCTGCTGAAAGCAGCCGAACCTGAGACTAAAGAGGTCGGTGTTTATTTTTGTAATAGGGTTTTCGAGTAAACTGAATTATTTACTTTATGTCTCAAATTTAATAATTCTCCATTCCAGCCACGTCAAAATCTTCTCAACGCAGCATCTCGCGTCGGAGAAGCGTCTACAACTGTTCTATATACCATCGGCGAAGAAACTGAAGAAGACAAGGAAACCCAGGTAAATAGCGATAGTTTTGATAAATCTAGAAGTAAAAAATCTTTCTTGTACAGAAAACTTAACTATTGCTATGATAATTTCTATAAGGTCTTCTTTGGTGATAAGAATAAACAGGAATTTGGGTCTGATTTCGAAGTTCCTGAGAATTCTGATGAAGAGGAACCTAAAAAGGTTAAGGAATACGATGATGATGGTATTTACGAAGATATAGACACGTCCAAAACTTGGAATAAGTTCTTAGATGTTATTCAAGAAGAGACAGATAGTGATTACTATAGGAGTATTGATTATTGTAATACTATCTTTAAAACTAATAGACCTGCTACTATTGTAGAATCTAGTGAGAAAGATAAAATGGAAAGTATAGAAAGTGACTTTGAATCCATACTAAAAACTTGCGAAGGTTATTTAGAAAATAAAAATGAAGTTACGGAGGGACCTGAAAAATTATATCCTAAAACAGTTTCGGACAAAATATATAATTTCAAAAAGGACTTTTCAAATCACGACTATGTTAATGTTAATTTCAAAGACAACACTTCGAAAACTGGCAGAGCAAATGTCGAATTTGATAACCCCGAGCATTTTTATGAAAATGTAGATTTTGATAGAAAAACTAAAAATGATTTACTTCGGCAGCGTTTCTTCCTTGCCGATAATGTTGACAAAAATATTATTAATGAAAAATTCAATCAATACAATCCTAAAAAGATCGAATGTCAAAGTATACGCAATGACGTCATTAAAAACGGTTCAGATTTCAATGTATCCGGGGCACTTAATATGAAATTACTAAATAATTTGGATAAATACAATCGCGTTCTAACTACAACGGAAACGTTCACGGAAAAAGCCGAAGCTAGTTTTACTAAAAACGCGATAAACAAACTTAAACGTGACGATTTAGAGAGTTTCATTAAGAAAAGTGAAAAATATTACACTAGCGAAAATAGAGATAGAAAAACAACAGTTGAATTAAATAATAGCAAAGAATCACCTAAACCTAAAACCGAAGTACGTATATTTTACAATCCAACGTTTAGAGCAACTGGAAATGAAAAAGTTCAAGGTTTTTGTCAATTTTGTAGAAGAAAATGCCCTAAAACTGACGAGAAATGTTGTTCTAGATGTGTTTGCTTGGAATTGGAATGGCAAAAAGTATGGAAGGAGAACTGGTTGAATATTTTATTCTTTCTGTCGTTGATTTTCATTTTCATCGCGTTGTTATTACAATGTTTGATTGGAAGAGATGATTGTGAGAATGGCAATAGAAGAGATGCGGATGGCAAGTGTTTTGAGATGATGTGATTTGATTAAGATCTGATATTAGTGTCGTGGCCCAATTCAAGAGATAATATATTTTCACTTTTACCATATTGATGAATAAGTTTTCTATTTTTTATGTAAATAATAGATAAGCTATTGTCAATATTCTTTTATCCCACATACTAAACTAGGTAGTGGATCTTTTGCGACTTAGAAAGATTAGAAGAACTAGTTTTTTCATATAATTTTTTTAGAATCAATTTATTCAATTACTATTTTGAAAGTGTAGTCATAAATGGTTTGGTTTTTCTAAAATATATTAAAAAAAAACCTGTAGTAGTATTTCAAATCTCTTCTTAGAAGTGAGGTTATCTTTAAATATTATTTATCGTAATACTAGATATATTTGGTGCTTTTGGTACTCTTAATGGTTTATATTAAATCTTAAAAATACTTATTTATTAATAATATAATTGTATATTATTGCATGACATTTTTATGATATTTGTAAGTTTATTTGTATACTGTGCTGTCCTTTCCTTTGAGTTTCCCATTGAAAAAAACCTAAGTCTTATTTCGATTGTTAAGACGTTAGTTAAAAGGAAAAGACTGCAAAATGTCTACTTGTACTTAGGTTGTGTTTGGTTAAAAGTCAAAAAGCGCAAGGCTGTCCAGAGAAAAAGACTTTTTTGTATTGGCAAGTCTGAAATATAGCTCTAAGTAATTAGATTATAACTGATTTACGCATTGAAATATGTCAAGAATAAGAATACATTTTTTGATATATTTCATTAAAGTAAAGCTACTTTCATAGCCGTATCTCGAGTAAGCCAAGTTCACAAAGTCTCGCTCCTTGAGAGCTCAATATCCAAGTGATTGTCTCACTACAGACTCAAAATAAATGTACAGAAGGAACACGACTTACAAAGAAAGCTTTAACTCTTCCTCGCACCCTTCCGTAGGTACTAGTTTTAAGTAAATCGCAAGAGGAAACTGGTAAAGAGGATTGCTGCGTCACTGTATAACGCGGTGGTAGATATTTAATATTGAGTAGACCTTCTATACCTATTTATTTTGTACTACTGATGTGAATATGTGCGTTACATATTGGCGTAGACTTATTGGCATAATTTTAGTTTGTGCTTTATTTTGAAACCCAAAACTCAGCCTGTAAAATTTGTTGATATGAAAGAACAGGCTCAAAATTTTGATAGTATTTCTATTTAATAAAACACAAATCTTACAAAAGTATTGCATAAACCCAAACTATTTTTTTTTATTCAAATAGACTTTTAAACAGCACTTTTGAATCGTAAGTTCATAGCATCGCTTAGTGGACGTACGCCTTTAGCTTTTTTCGGCTTTATTTTTTTTAAGGTTTAACTTACCTATTATTTAGGTTTTTTTTTGTTAATGAAGGTGTTAGTTTTTACTAATCTAGTCTAATAAATTTTGTATATTACAAAAATGAATAACTGGCAGCTAATATAAAAATTAATATATTTTTTTTTTTGAAAAGAACCAAAAATTGTAGCCAGTATTATTTTAGTGTGACACTAAACGTAACATCTAACGTTTTGGACTAAAATTGTAAATATATACATATAATATGTTGTTTTGTTAACATTTTCGCATAAGGTGGCACACTTTTATTTACTAAATATAAAACAACTCCGTAGAATTGTGTTACCTTTTCTATCAATGACTCCCAGATTATAATATTTGATTTTCAGTTGCCATGACAAACATTTTTTTTAAAGTCACATGGAAAATATTTACTTAATTTAGTCAATGACCTTGCCTCTTATATTTCTTTTTTGCAAATGAATGTTTTGTTATACCATTTTTGTTATTATCTAGTCCTTTTTGGGACAAACATTTTCGTTGTATTATTTATATTATTTTCTGTCAATCAAGGACAATTAATTCAGTTTTTTTGTTATACTTATGTTAATATTCATTTTTTTTAATGTGTTTTTACTTCTTTCGAAGTTGTGCAGTCGAGGAAACGAATCATTTTCGTAATTGATATTTACGTATGGCGTTTGGATTTGAATAATTAACGTCTTTGTTCAATACAAGAAATATAATAATTTAGGAAGAATTTTATTTTCCTCTGATTGTGCAACTGAGAAAATACGAATTAGTTTTATTTTTCGGTTGATTTTATTGTTACTTTAATTTTTGTTATTATTTTATCTTATTTTTTCTATATTTGTGACCTCATTGTGTTTTACTTAAGACAAACTGCCATGTTGATAAAATATTTTTGTTAATACATTTGCTTTTATTTAGAAAATTTTGGATTTTTATTTACGACTAACTGTCTGCAAAAAGTGAATGTAGTGACAAAAATAATTTTAGCACTTGGTAGAAACTAAAATTGTTACTAATACTTACACCCAAAGTTGAGCATGAAATGATACACTAAATTTAATAACTAATATATTTAAAATACAGAAAATTTACGTAACTTACTTGTAACCTTCAAACTTATGATATTTGCACGTTACAAGAATGAAAAAGGATACAGTATCAAACTAAAAAATGCACGAAGACGGCTCAAAAAACATAAATATGAAAAAACAACCTAAATCTTGGTAGACTTGTTGGACTTGTCATTAATTTCCATGAAAGTACAACTTTCCTAACTGCACTCACACTTTGGACTCAAAGAATTAAGCAATGAAAAATGAACATTATCTAACCAAAGCAAGCATTAAAAAATAAATTGGTTAAAAAAATTCAGTTTGAAATCAGGAGTGCCTCTTTGATGAACGCTAGCGAGAAATGTATCGTTTCGAATTCCATTTATCAAAATCCTGCATACGTGTCGATGACTTCATAACAATTGATGCATTATTATAGAAATTTGTTTTCACATTTGCTATTAAATCAGAACTAGCTACAGTTCGCGGTAGAGACCCAGGGCGCTTATTGGCTTAATATCTGCTGTTCATTTTAACACTTTACCAGTATAAATACCTAATAGCACTTGATGCATTACCGCGACAGTCCCGCGACCGCTCGCAAATCGCACGCACGCATTAACGCGCATACACGTATATTTTTTTTTAATGATAGAGGAGCCATTAGCAATGCGGTTTTTATGACATTTCAAACAGAGGCCAGGATGTGCCCAAAGCCATTCTATTCTTACTCTTCTTACTGGTTCGATGTAATGTGTTCTGACAATGTTAATAGAAGGCTCATCCATAGATGGCTTGTAAATTAAATTCAATTCAATAAGACCTCCACCTTAATGCGGTACGTCATTTATAACGGTCTCTTAGAGACTTAAGATTATAGACCTAAATGCCCAAGGAAAGACTTTACAGAAATTTCTAATTCTTTTTTATATCCAAGTAAATTTAAATCTTTCTACGTATTTAATTGCTTCCAATGTCAAGTTTCCCTTGTGTACTTCTTCATCGCTAAATCAGCCGCTAGATGTCCATACATCTGTAGGACATAGGCCTCCTCGTTAGCTTTTTATAATGAACCTCGCGGCCCTGACTAGGTCCTCACTTAGTGTCTTAGCGTCAACTTATCTAGTTTTACTACTTGAAAACTATTTTTTGTGAATCGCTTTTCCTTTCAAGTTCTTGCTGTTTAAGAATCCGAAGTCTTTGCTATTGCATATAACATTATTTAATAGCTTTTGTTCGCGAAAAAAAACCAATTTCCGTAGGAACTTCAGGGTAAAAACTATCCGGTTTTAATCAAAGATGTAATTGTCCTTTAGGAGAATACGATTCGCGGGCAGCGAGCTTCATACAAACTAATTTTCCACTTCTTTTTGACATTTACTAATTTAACATCACGAGATTTTAAGACATGTTCTAAGAATAAATATCTAGGTCCGCAGTTTGCCAGTTTTTTAATAAATTGTGTAGGTTAATATAATAGTTTTAGAGGATTCTAGCTTTTCATACAAATGGTCTCAATTAAGATTCAAAGTTAGTAAAAACATTTTTAAGATTTTGGAAAGCCATAGACATATTTGGCTTGAAACCGTTTTTACAAAATATTACGGGGTTTGATTAGTAAATGTCAAAAATAAGTGGAAAATTCGTTTGTATAAAGCGCCCTGCGAGGCAGCGCGAATCGTATTCTCTTAACTAGTATGCGCGAATCAGTCTAATTTTATATATTGTTGGGATTCCTACCCCTCCCTTTTCTCCGTTTGGTGCTATTCTAAAATCTATTAAAATCAACAAACAGACACGGCCACCAAAATTTTTAAGTATCAATTATAAGGAGTGACTTTCTGACGTGTTCCGGACCAACGTGATAAATTCAAGAGTCGCTGATCTTCAAAGGGCATTATAACTGACAGATCGTCTACAAAAGCTTTTAGATTTAATACACAACAACATGACTACCAAACATTTAGAATCACTAGATAACGATATATGATGCTGATTTCATGTGAGGTGATTTCGCCATCTTCACAACTAACTAACCAAATCATAAACAACGTCACAGCTAAAGTTTCAATGGACAGGTCATGCAGACTGCAAGGAAAGCAAGATTTTCATTAACTATCGCGCAGTAAAAGCTTAGTTTTCCACCAGATTGAGTCAGGATGGTTATGCGTACTTTTGAAACGAATTCTCACCTTAAAATTCTAGGGTAATCGCCGAGGAGCGTGGGTTCGATTCCCGTGCAGTGGAATGTTGGCAACTTATTAATTTTTAAAAAATTTAACTGCCTGTTGTGGTATGTATCTCTCCCTAATAAGATATCACAAGGCCTGAGACATTCGTTGTACACCATCGATCAATTCTACAAGCCTTTATTCTATTTAGAATAACGTCAATGACAAAACTGTTACTACTACTAAGAAAATTACTTACCTTCAATTATCTTGGTAGCATTGGAGATTTCTCACCTAGTAAATAATGTTTTAAACAAGAGTTTATATTCTTGCAAAATCTATATATATAAAAATTACGTGTCACGTTGTTTGTCCGCGATGGACTCCCTAACTACTGAACCGATTTTGACTTCGTAACTATATGTTATTTGATCCAACTTTAAAGATAGGACAGTTTTTATCTCGATCTGTTAAGTGCGAGCCGGACTCGACCACTTTAGGTAAAACCAACTTTCGCCGGGTTACAGAGGGACGGCAGCGGAACAACGTTCGCCTGGACCGCTAGTAAACATATATAAATTAAAAAAGTAAAAACCTGTTCGACGACATACGAGGTTTTAAAAATACTATAGGCAAGAAAGGAATATAACGTTAATTCAAAACGAATCAAAAGATCCGAAATAACGAGGTATTTTGTAAATAAAATATTACACTTTGCTAAACTTAATCATAAACACTTATTTTCCACTACAAAACTCTAGATAAAAAAAACTCGACTCCAACAACCCTGGACATTGTCACGGTAGGTATACATGACAGCACCTGATGCAGTATGGCCACTCTCCAAAGCCGGCTTCGCTGCCCCTCTGACCGATTAAATGCAACACGCACACATTTGCGCATATACACAAATCATTTGGTTCGGTCGTGTAAGTCGTGGATTTTTTTATGAAGTGTCCAAGGTGTGAGGTTGTATAAGAATTCATCAAAATCGCCATGACGCAAACAATACTCTCAACCGTTGCATAAAGAAGTTGTGTGAAACGTAAGTATCATAATATAGGCTTAAGCGTAAACGCACAGATTGTATCAGTGTTTCCATATTATAAAAGTAAGATTTCAGTTTTGCTACTAGAATAACACAGTATATTTCAAATATTTAGTTTTATATTATTTTAACGTATCAGTTTTATTTTTCTACAGTTTATACTAGGCAAAGAAAATTGCAGTGAATTTAGAAGCACGTAGGAAAAAAAAACCAGGGTGCCTCCTAGTCAGCTAGTTAGTTCCCGTAGCAGGAAGTCTGCTGACTGAGGGAAAAATAGGATACGTATCAACTCGACTTTAATGTATGTACATTCCAACAGGACATTCTTCTGTCGCTGGCCAAAGCTGTCGCCAACACGACGGCGGCGTTGGTCCTCAAAGCTAAAAACGTGGCGGCGCAGTGTCGCGACGAACAGCCGCTGCAGAACGCGATCATTGCCGCTGCGACGCACTGTGCATTAGCGACCAGTCAACTAGTCGCTTGTGCTAAAGTAAGTCACTAAAGATAAGGGACAATACTTGAAGAGCACAACCTTAACATTCAGTTCATTTTTACAGTCGGTTATCGCGTTTGATGTTAAGAAAAATCTCTTCGTAAATATACTCGTACATAAGGTCAAGGCATATTTTTTTTAAATTAAAATAGGTTTTATTATGTATATTTGATATATTTTTATTGAATTACAATTTTAAGGTATCAAGCAAATTATGCCCCCGCCCGTTGATGTTTTGAACCCTTATAACTTGGGTTTGGATTATACCATATAACCAAAGTTTTTGGGATATGATCTTAATAGTAGACTTATTAAACATATAGATTTTATTGATATCTTAAAAAAACCCCGATATCGTCAATGACTCACTGATGATCATCAAAATTCTTAGGGTACTTCTTGAAGTCCTAGTTTGTGAAGTTAGGGCGTGTAGAGTTAGAAGCTTGGCTCTACGTGAGATCTGATAACATTTTGACAGTGCCATAACCGACCGACCGAGCCATAAAGTGTCTTCTTGGCAACATTTTACATGAAAATGTTTTTGGTGGGATACAGTTTACAAATTTAACTCATCTGTTTATGGTGATGAAATAAACATAAAATATCTAAACTTGGCCTTCAGACGGCTTTGGACGATTGAATTTGGGTATATCCGCCTTCCTACAACTTCTTGTAAAATTTCCGGGCTAAATCAGTGAAAAACACTTTAAGGAGATGCCTTGCTTAGTGGATGACAATGTATTTTGAGGTTTTCGTTGTTTGAATAAGGTTTAAATGACATTGTATACGAACAAAAAACTTTAAGGGGCAATTACAACAGGGGAGGCGAATCTGTACAGCACATTTTCTTAAGTTTGATTTCGGTGTCTTCTGCTAATTGTAAAGCAGGTCGTGACGGATGTTATTCGTAGATAGACATTGAATGTAAATGAAAATATTTTTTAAATGCGAATATGGCTAATTATGAGTGACTTTTGTTTACAGAAAACGTTAGAAACTAAAATATAATAATGTCACTAAGTTTTTTTTTTTTAAATGTAAGCTCTACTTAAAATCTGATTAATTTAGTCAAACATCAAATGTTGTTAGAAAATAAAAAACTTTAACAGATAGGTATATACTAAGTAATTGATATCTTCATAAGATATACTTAAGTAATTGATATCTGCATAAGATATACTTAAGTAATTGATATCTGCATAAGATATACTTAAGTGATTGATATCTGCATAAGATATACTTAAGTAATTGATATCTGCATAAGATATACTTAAGTAATTGATATCTGCATAAGATATACTTAAGTTATTGATATCTGCATAAGATATACTTAAGTGATTGATATCTGCATAAGATATACTTAAGTCTGTAAGAAACCTAAAGCTCATGGTCTTCACAAAATGAAAACAAATTAATATTTGTTAGTTCTTTTGATAATTTTTTTTTTTTTAAATCGTAAGTTTTTAAGTGTATTCTACTAGTATTAGTATTTTACTAGTATCAGGTTTGATATATAAAAACACAGGCTTAAGGTATAGGTTATTTTAGTTAGGTTATTTAAGAATATCTTAAATGGGGTAAGACTATTTTTAGGTTCAATAATTTTCACGAATACCTTTTCTATTTATAGAGTTTATGGCAAACTAGTAGAAACAAATAATCATAATAGTGCCTAATTAGATGAGTGTAGTCCCATAAGAGTTGAAAAAACTGCGATTGCATTGTCATAGCACTAGATATTCGGTGATCTGGTTCTGTGCCGTCTTAAGGGATGTTATGATCTTCGCTAAAATCTTTAGTGACGTGTTCTATTTCTGAGGATGGATTGCCGATGTTCAAGTCTCAGCGGCCATTGTAATGTGACACCAACCCAGGCAACACGACTGGCATCACAAAAAAATAAATTATTTAAAATTACCGCACCTCAACTATCCCCCGCATTGATCGAATACTTAATCCGACTTCAAAAATCCACTAAAACGTACGGATTCCAAAAGAGAAAAAATTTGATTGTTTTGCCCTTCCTGTAGTGGTGCCCTAAGCCGATGCTTAGTAGATCTTATTATAAATCCAACACTGCAAAACCCCAAAAATATATCATGTAATTCTGTCTAAACTAACAGGTGGTGGCCCCAACTCTTCACAACCCAGCATGCAGGGAACAGCTGACCAGTGCAGCTCGTCAAGTCGCTCAGGCCGTCGACAGGCTGGTGGAAGCTTGCCGGCCTGTGCCCGAGTCGGCTGGCCCTGGCTTGGAACAGCTTATGATGGCAGCTCAGCGAGTCAGTGAGGAGTTGGAGAGGCTGTTGGCTCATTGCGACTTGGGTTAGTTTCGCGCTTTTGTATTGAGGTATCATCATGTTGTTAGCCAGTGAAGACCACTGTTGAATGAAGGCTCCCTTTATATATTTATGTTCTTACTACAGTGTTCTATTAATTATAAATGAGGTGACCTACTGTCAGGTGCCATATAAGCACCACATTGTACGTAAGTTGCTACAATGTGCTCGGTGCTCAACACTAGACACAGACTTCTGCCACCAATTTGGCGCCTGTCAATGTGTTCTACGTCAATAATCGATCACCGAAACAATATAAATATATACCAAAAAAGTACGGCCCCATATGCAATGCGCGAGTGACGCCCCTGGTGTTATATTATTTCAGTTTTTTCCTTCAACAAATAAATTAGCTCCTTATAATCATATGCTACTGACTGCTCTAAGATTTCATAATCTATTTTCCTTATATCTCTGACCACCCTTTCGCTGGTAACGCTCGTGATGGTATTTTATTATAATAATTTTGGTCCATAGATCGTCGAATCCAACCAACAGTGACGGAGCGTTCAGTTGAAACCGTGATGTCAGCGAGCGAACGCGTGGTCGCGGCCGGAGACGCCGCGGAGATGGTGCGGCACGCGAGACTGCTCGGGCAGGCCACGGCTCATCTCATCACCAACATCAAGGTGAGGAATGGTTGTAAAGAAACTGGAAAATTATCACATTAAGCATCTGATTCACTTCTCAAGTGTTTAGCTTTCCGTAGCTAATTGCAAATACAGAACCCTTTTAAATATCTAATCTCTCTAACCACTATAATCTAACCGGGTTAAATATCTTAATTTATAATATTTAAATTTGTGCTGATACATTGGAGGGAGCTTTAGCAGAGTCTTAACTTTTTAGCCATGTATAAGTATGTAAGCTTAAGAAATATTATAATACATTTAGGTTTGTGTTAACTAAATAAATCTGTTTTCTATTAAGTTTTTTTTTGAAATCAGTAACAAATTATTGCCAAATACTATGTAATACTGGTTTAGATAGTCAAGATATTTTATCTTATTTTTAAAACCTTTGTCCCGTTTAGACGGAAGCTGAAAAGCAGCCATCAGAATCACAACGCAAGCTGCTCGCAGCCGCTAAGCTGTTGGCTGATGCGACAGCTCGCATGGTCGAAGCTGCAAGGCAATGCGCCTCATCTCCACAGGTATGTTAAGACTAAATCCAACAGCTACAATTTGAGAATGTAAATTATTCTTTTAATAATTCCCTCAGGATTCGCGAGTTTCAATTTTTATAATACTATGTTAATGCTTGGAACACTGATCTGGCCATTTATGGCAGCCATGTATTTTGCGGATATGTTTATTTAGGATGGCTCCCAAATTGTGAAACGTGGTGTCAATTTCATATTTTATTGAATGTTTGTAGACAGCACAATACAAAGTTTCAACCCATTTGTGTTATTTGGTATGAAATAAAGGATCATTTTGTCAGGATCGCGAGAAACAAGAGGCATTGCGGAAGGCGGCTGAGGAACTACGCTTTATAACTGTAGACTACGCTCAGGGACAAGACATAGTGGGATCGCAGATCGCCAGGTTGCAAGTAAGTTTACAAATCTTTTATTATTATCACAAGCAGGATTTGGGGATGATTAAAAAAAATCCTTTAGTATTCTTTCAAATCAAATCATCAAATTTTTGGTAACCATTTAGATTTTCATATTTCTATTAAAACGTGTCTTATTAAATTATGTTACTGACATGCCCCTCTAACCCCTGACTCTATGTCCCTAAGTGCATGCGAGCTTATGCTAAATATCATCAAAATCGGATTTGTGGTTTAACTGCAAAAAGATAACAGACAGATTAACTTTAGTGTTATATTTATTGATATATAAATAATGTATATTGTTTCAGGAAACTGCCCGCCTCGCAGCCTCTAGCGCCACTCAGCTGATCACGTCAGCTCACAACGCGACGCAGCACAATAATAACAAATATACACAGGTACGTTTAGGTTATGGCGCGGCGACGGCGTTATACGGATACAGGAACTTGAACTTTTAGCATAGGACAGGTGGGGCAGAATCACTTTCCTCCCGTCAATTCTAGCTATGGTAATCCTAGGTCTTCAGTGGGGCCACAATATGGTATGACTGTTGACTTGCTGCTCCAGGTAAAATACTTATATGTTTTAGGTTCGATTTCTTACATGTATAAAGTTGAACTTTACATCCAAAGACGAGTATTGCGCGTTTTTGTCGTAAAGAAGGAAACTTTTAACATTTCGGTAGTACAATTTTATTTTTTATTTTTGTTAGGAAACGCTTATAGAGGAATGTAAGACCCTAGGAGAGCACATTCCTCGCGTGGTGGATGCGGCTCACGCCTCAGGGTCTAGACCTTCGCCCGCTGCAAATCTGGATCTCATCTCTGCTTCCGAGGCATTCTTACAGGTATATTATAAAACAAAAATGCATTATGGGATTAGATTAAATCGCTCTTTGCAATAAAATTGCATTATAGTGCCGCGAGTGCAGGTCCACGACTTAGATGCGACGGTCGTTGGGGGACGAGGCACGAACTTACATAGTCAAATTGAGAACTTTCCCCTTTTTTACTTTTTTTATTGTATTTGATACAGCCAAGTGGCCACGTGATAGTAGCGGCGCGTGGGGTCCTTCCTACTGTGGTCGATGCTCCAACTGCGAAGCAACTTGCTGATACCACTCATCAGTTCACGACCAGTTGCGCTGACCTCAGGTAAGTTGTCTGGATTTCACTCAGGATTAAAGTGGTAGATAAAAGATGCTGTCCTACATTACAGTGGTGTTTTCCAGCTAATTGTTACCCCCTTCAGTATTGCATAAGTTTTTTTTATGTACTTTAGGTCAGCTGTGGGTCGCGCGCGTATATCATGCAAAGGGTTAGAATTGGATGCTGCAGCGGAAATCATTCGTTCTTTACAAGCTGAGCTTGACGAATTGGAGGAGGCTGCCAGGGCTTTTGAACTCAGACCATTGCCGGGACAGACGGTAAGCGACTAAGCCTTATTTTAATGTCGTTTCAAAAAACCTCCATAAAAATCGTACTTTTATAAATTATTTATATAAATTACCAATTCATATTAAAAATACTGCCTAGGTAAGGTAAAAATCTCTATTACATAATCCATTATTTGTGTCTATACTATTTGTTCTTTGTCAGGCGGAATGGGCATCTTCAACCATGCAGACAGCATCAAGGTCTGCAGCATCGTCGACCGCTCAGCTCGTGTCCGCTGTTAAATTAGGAGAATCCGCAGGTTGTGGCCGTGCCGGATGTGAGCTGGCTAACTCCCTTAAGGACTTCACAACTGGCTTGCGTGCCACAGCAGCCTTACAAGATAATCAACCTAGGAGGGAAAAGTAAGTATTGTTTTATTAAAAAAAACACTAATACCAAGTTGGAAAATCTGGTGGTATAAGCGCTTTTTCTTAAAAGGTTTATCATCTCATTTTACTATTAAATAGCCAATTTTATAGTGAATTTGACACATTTTTAGTATATGAATCCTAGTCTTGGCGCAAAATTGTGAAAACCTTACTGCACCTATAAGAGTAAAAAACTAACTAAAGTATTATGCAACATCCATAAAAAAAACGGTTTTGAATAAAGCATTGTTTTATAATCCGTCATTAATATACACGTATATATTAATACATAATATACAAATTGTACAATAATAAAATAATTTGTTCTTTATCAGGGTAATATCATCTGGACGACAAGTACTTCATTCATCCCTGACGCTAGTGGAGACGGTGAAGAAATACTTGAACACGTCTGAACAAGTGGATACTGCTTCTATCGTCACCATAGCTAAGGATATATCGCACGTTAGTTTCTTACGTCGTACTACAATATTATTGTATACTGTAAATTTGTATTTTGACAAATGAAAGCTAAGTTAATAAATAGCAAAATATTCATTGCTCTTCAGAACAAGGAAGACTACGAACTACCGCACTCTAAACCAAACTAAACAATTTGCGACTTACTGTATTATTATAGCTGAAAATGAACTTAAAATGTTAACAATTGAAACTTGCATTAACAACATCAATATATAAGATTTTTCCTTAATTTCCTCTTTTGTTTAATTTTAGGGTCTGGCACAAACTATGGAGGCGGTACCTTCGCATACGGAATTAGATCTCGCCATGGAAAACATCAACGAAACCCTGAACATTTTGAATATGGGAGAGTTCCCACCATCAGACAGGAGCTATGGGTAACTAAAAGCATCAACAAGAAGTCTGAAAAATTTTAGTCTTACATGGTATCTACAAATCGAGATTTATCGTAGAAACAAATATTTGCTTGCAACTAGTTTTTTAAAATTTTAAATAGGAAATAATAAATGATCATTGTTGGCGCTACTAGTCGTCAGGAATCTTCTTAAAAATGAATATATAATCATGTTTTTATTTAAATCCTAAATCTTTGTCCTTTCCTAGTTTGCAAGTAAAAATGTGATAGAATGGGAAAGCATGATTGTAATCGTTGAAATATCTAAGTTAAATCAGCACTTTATACTATCAAAAACTTATATTAATTTAAGTTATTTTGTTACAGCGAATTGCAATCGGAACTGAACTCTGCAGCGGTAGGACTAAACAGTGCATCTTCAGAAGTGGTACAGACTGTGGACAAACCGTCAGCTTTGGCTGAGAGCAGTCAGGAGTTCGGAGATGCCTTCAATAGACTATTGGGAGTTTCTATGGAGATGGCTGGACAGACTGAAGTAAGTGTCCAGCAGTTGATACATTTAAATGTGAGCAGTAATGTCTCATATTACAAAATATTCATTACCCTACACATATGTGTCTTTCATTGTCATTGTAAATATTGAAAGAATAATGGTTCAAATTAACATCATTTTTGTTTCAGGATGGGGAAGCCCAGTCACGCATGGTGCATTCAATGAAATCTGTCACTGTCAACTCTTCAAAACTACTGGGAACTGCTAAAACTGTCAGTCAGGTCAGTTGATAGTTGTTTCTGAAAAATATTAGTCCTATAATATTGTACTGGTATTTATCCATTTTTAATTTTATTCGACAGGATTTGACTCGACCAAATGCTAAGAACCAACTCGCGGCCGCCGCCAGAGCCGTCACCGAAAGCATCAATCGTTTAGTAAGTTGCTAATTAATAAATATCACAGTTCGTGTTTTATTAGCTTTTAGTAGCAAAATCTAATGTTGACTTTCAGCGTTTTGCTTAAGCAGTTATTCCACGAAATATTACTACCAAATACCATTGTCGAGAGGTGGGTATTTTGTGCATTTTCAAATATCTGTCAAATGTGAAAGTGAATCCCTTGAGCAAAATAATAACCTGTTTTTTTTATTGCATTATAAATGCAGACCTCGTTTCGTTTTAATAATTAAACGGAACGGGTAGTTGGTGCTAAAATGAGGTTTTGCTATTAAGGCCGAAGAAGCAGATCGTCGAGACGCCCTCATCAATACTTGGCGTAACAGTGCTAAATACTAAAAAATAGCGAATTGCTGCTTTCTTCTACTGAATTTCGTTGCAAAACCCAAAATGAGCTCGGCGTATTTTGTGTTAAGTAGGTATTTATATTATAACAAAACATTGTTCACGTTATCATATCACATCTATATTGTACTATCATCTACATTTCAGAAGAAAAATATTTATAGAGGTATATATTTATTGAGGACCATTATCTACTTATTTTGTCCATATGTAAATACTTGCTGGCATAGCGAATTTTGTTTTTGCTTTTTGATATATCTAGCGAATGATTTAAATATATATATTAATCCGTTGCGGAGAAAAAATTTTACGTCTAAAACGACTATATAAGTAGCTACATATTATTACCTTTATACTAATCCTCTTGAAACAATTCAAAAACTGTGATGAAACTGAACTTGGCTAACATTCACCATTTGTTTGACGTCTAGGTACCTATGCTGCGTAAAGTAGGTACCCATTTATAATATAAGAACACTGTTCAAATATTATTATATCTTGCTAGTTGCTAGCCAGTCACATCTATTTTATCAACTACATTTTAGAAAAAATGTGCTTTTTTACCTTCTATAAAGCTATCTAGTAGGTACAATTTACCTACTTATTTTGTGCGTAGGCATGCATGGCTGACTGCGAACTTTGTAATTGCTGTTGCATATACATAGCGAATGATTTAAATGTGTCTATTCCTTTTTTATAATTATTTTATAAATGTATTTTTAATTTTAATCATCTTGGTAAGAAGCGGTGTAGCTAAATGGAGTACGCATCTGTTTTATACATTAATGCTCCATGTAAAATTTTTGGCGTTTTTTAAATTTTTTCTCACATTTATTTTATTTATACTTTACATATTTAAAGTATAAACTAATTTAATTAGTCAGTACTAATAAAATGGTACAATTCTAGACAAAAACTAAGTATACATAACTTACATAACTAAGAGATTCTAGATCCGTCTTTTATTTTTGAGGTACGCCATAATACCAAAATTGTCAAAACAGAACCCTTTAAATAAATCATACATACATACATAGTATTAAATTCCATTTCATTTGTTTTAGGTTGACGTATGCACGGAAGCTGCACCAGGACAAAAAGAATGTGCTGCGGCTATCCGAAGCATTGAAAGCTCAAGAGTTCTCCTCAATTCTCCCACTCAACCCATCTGTGAATTGGGATACTTTGCCTGTTTGGATGCGGTTGTAGATCAAAGCAAAGGACTTAGTAAGTGTTGTTATATGGTTGTTTTATACTTTTTTATTCATAAAAACTACAGTCATCTTGGTAAATATAAAATTTGGATTCCTTAAATTGTGTGTTAAAATATTGTGTTTCTTTGGATGAAACTTCAAAAACTGCGTCGTATTCTAAGACCAAGAATTACAAATGAAAGTTTCTTTTGAATTTTAAATAGTTTTCATTGTTTGACATTTTGCGTGAACCTCTTAATTCGTGACTTAGTAAGTGGATGAATCGTTTATATTTAACTTATATGTGTTTCGCAGGCGAAGGTATGTCCGGCATGGCGAGCTCGGTAAAACGATCAGAACATGAACAGTTCGCCAGATCTGTCAATGCTGTTGCAGGCGCTGTCCAAGGATTGGTGGAATGTACGGCACAGGCTGCTTATTTGGTAACTACCCACCAATTGTTTATAAAATTGTGACGTCTTTACTATGGTGTATATCCAGATTATATTAATAGCGAGCGACTTAGACTCCTAATTTGGAAATCTCAGGAAGGATCTTTGACCAGCAGCGGAAGTCAAGATGCTAATATAATTATGATTTTTACACATTACATATTTTCTTATAATTTTCATTTTTTGCAAATAATCATTACATTATTAACCCGGGAATCCATTGATAAATAAATATATTTTAAATACAGTTCGTATGCAATTCAATATAAAAAATAATTAACTATGGATAATTTCAGTAATTACCGCAAAGTTTAAAGCGACTTTATAGTGGTCAATTTTCTTCTTTGTTTTCCACATTAATATTTATTATTTTATCTGCACATTCGTGTTTGATCTATTTCCTGATTATAGTTACTTCCATATATTTAATGAAATAGGACAAAATAACTGATGGTGTTTGTAACAGGTGGCGGTATCAGACGAGACAAGCGTGGCGGGTAGACCAGGGTTGGTAGACCAAGCTCAGTTCGCGAGAGCCGCTGTCGCCATCGAGCAGGCTTGCAGAGCGCTCTGCGACTCCTCCAGCAACCAACAACAGGTTAATTCGTTGGCAGACACAGTTTTGTTATGTCGTCATCATATGAATATTTTAATAACATTTTAATGTAATGAATTAGTATTATAACATTAGGAAAGTTGATGAATACCAAAGCTAACTTTAGTAAGAGTGAAAAAGAAGGTTACCGAAGCATATCACAAAATATTGTTCATTTTCGGACTCCTTCAGTCCAACCTTGAGGTGGCCAGTACATACATTCCATTTCAAACATTAGAATATCACTGTTTAATAGCCGGAATTGTGCAAGTAATCGGTGCGACCTTCTGCACTCGTAAAGTTACAGTCTAGATACTTATATAAATTGTAAAGTGACACGCAATCAGGTAGCTAAAAAGAAGTGTATTAACTAATTGTTTTCGTCGTCAGGTTCTATCAGCGGCAACAGTGATAGCCAAACACACAAGCGCTCTCTGCAACGCCTGTCGCGTGGCTTCAGGCAAAACTACTGAACCCCAAGCCAAACGTCACTTCGTGCAGGCCGCTAAGGACGTAGCTAACTCCACTGCAGCCCTTGTCAAAGAAATTAAGGCTTTGGACAGTGACTACAGTGAGGTACTAACGAGAAATTGTTAATTACTATAAATTACCGATTTATATAATGACATACGGCTGGAAGAACCAAAATATATCCAATACTTTATATTTAGTTTTGCAAAAATTTTTTTGACATTAGAAGCAATTTTTTTTTAGCATTTAAAAACTTTAATTATTGATTTCTATCAGGCGAATCGTTCTCGCTGCGCCTCTGCCACGGGTCCATTACAAGACGCAGTACGGAGTCTCTGCCAATTTGCTGACAGTCCAGAATTCGCATCCATTCCAGCCAAGATATCTCCTATTGCTAGAAACAACCAGGAAGCTATACTCGACTGCGGAAGGTAAATAAAAAGGAAAAGGAACCAAGGATCTTTAGAAAAATAATAAGTATTTTATATAAATAAACATAAAATACTCTTGCCTTTAAACCAAAGTTTCGGATCCTACTAAAGTTGTAACACATGGACAGCTAAATTTTCCATTCTCATATTACGATCTCATTTACCTATCCTATAAACTTAAATGCCCTAAGGCAATCCCAAAATTTCTTACACTGCGCAGTTTCCCGAATATTAATCTGAGAGCGCTTTAGCGGGATGTAGCTAACTTAGACTAGTCGACAGTAACCAGTAGCAACCATATTGAGGAAAAAATCCATATATTCAATCTGAAGGAATTATACGATAACCATGCTCCTAAAAAACTAATTAAACTAAAACACTTACCCCTTGGCTTACACAAGATATTCGTACAGTAATGCAGTTACGTGACAAAGCTAAAATAAAACTAATAAAGCCCATCAGATGTAAACTTTTCTCAATATAAAAAACTAAAAAATCGCTGCAAAACTTTGATGGTAGGTTTGTACGTTCACAGACGAACCCGGGGACGTCGGCGTCGTGTGAGGGGGGAGGCCCTATTAGGGGAGGTCGTTGAGGCTAAACTCGTTATCCGGAAAGCAAGACCGTCGTCTTGGGACGTTAGTACGTGCCGAGGCCGCCTAACAATAGTTTTTCTACCATGCCGAGATTGAGGATATGTTATCCTTTCCCAAATGTTCGAAAGTATTGTGTACAATCAATTCTCAATCTTCCTTAACAAACATGAAAATTGAGTCAATATTAATCTGGTTTTAGCACTGCTCATAGCCACCACACCATTAACTTATGTCACTGATGATATTCGCACAGCGATGGACAATCAAAATCTTACACTGTTGACTCTGTTAGGCTTCAGCAGTGCCTTCAATTCTGTAGATTTTGATGTACTTTTGGGCATCCTTCACTCCTTTAACGTATCTCCACTAGTAATATAATGGCTCTGTTCATACATTAGGGGACGACTAAAGTGTACACGACTTGGCGAAGCAACGTCAGAGTGTTGTACACTTACAGCAGGAGTATCTCAGGATGGCGTTTAATCACCTCTCTTATTTTTAGTTTTCATTACCTTGGTCACTAAAGTAATTTCTGCTTGCTACCATCTTTATGCAGACAATCTCTAAGTTTATTATAACTTTCACCATCAAAATGTTACGCTGGCTGTTCAAAATATCAACCAGGACCTGGCAAATATTTTAAATTGGGCAAAATCATTTGGTCTAGTCTAAACCCAGCTAAAACACAGTATATTATAATTGGAAGTAGACATTCACTAAGCTGCTTGAAAAGTACATTTGTGCCTAAGGTAACATTTGATGGGATAGATATCCCGTTGTCTAAACATGTTAAAAATCTTAACATCGAGAGCAACCTGTCCTAGACATAAATGTAAACTAAATTAGTAGAAAGTTGTATAGCACGCTCCGTCCACTTAAGCGCCTACGTAAATTTCTTCCTCTAAAAGCCGAAATTGCACTAGCGCAGTCTCTTCCTTCTTCCTCTTCTAGACTATGCGGACGTTTGCTATCCGGACGCCACTAAGGAGTTGTTTAATAAACTCGATCGACTTCAAAACTTGTGCATTCGTTTAGTTTACAAGTTGCGCAAGTTTGATCATATATCTAAATTCAAACATGAGTTGAATTGGCTTCCAATTAGTTTTTCCTGAAACTTGCATACTTTGTGTTTTCTACACTCAATTTTGTATAATCCCACTTCTCCAATTTATCTCAAAGAACGATTTAAACATATTTTCCAAGGGGATAGATCAATTCTAATTCTAAATATTTATATCTTGTTCACGTCGGTATTGCTCCTTAATAGACTAATAAAATCTCTCATCCCTAATAAAGGTCTGCTGGAAGATATCTCTGAATAGAAATAACCTTCCCTATTTTTACGTACAATAATCAATGAACAAAGGCATTAATATCTTCCGTCGATTTGAAGATACTATTAAAAGTATTAAATAGCTACTTATCAAATAACAAATTTTATTTATTATTATTATTTTATTTTTTTTTCAGTTAGGTTAGGCCTAGTTTTAAATATTGCCTTGATGCAAATTTTATATGATTTTATAATTTGATCTTTCTTGTTTAGAAATATCATCTCCGGGTCCTGCTCCATGATAGAGTCAGCAAAGGTGTTGGCGCTGCAACCTCAAGAACGGTCGCAGTGGCAAGCGTTAGCGGCTCATAGCAAGACCGTTTCTGATAGCATCAAATCGCTGGTCACTAATATTAGGTAAGTTATATCCTTTGTTCACCTAATAAGTAGATATTGGTGCGTTTATTTTGTGTCTAGTCCAGTACAGTGTACTGTCTAAACATTCATTTCATTCCTAGAGTCCGCCATTAAAAGCGTCTAGGCAGACCAATCGTGAGTTAAAAATTAAATAGAATATTTTAAATTTTAGGATACCAGATTTTTATATTATATTACAAAGACAAAACTGCCGCCAGACATGGCATATGATACAATTAAAAGGCCTTAAATAGTTTATCGACTTGGGTATCACCAGACGGTAAATAGGTCCAAATAAACTGTATACTGACACAAAAAGCCTTCGATCCTTCTAAAACATAAAAAACTTCAAAATGAATTCAAAATTTCAAAACTTCCTGTAACAAACAAGTCAAGAAGACACATATAAACAAACATCAACATTGTAACTGAGGCTAAAATTCACAAAGTGGAGGAAAACAAGAGTGATTCATCTAATTTGTAAAAAATTGAAACGAAAAAGATAAAACACAAACTGTGACTAAAGGAAACAACAAATTATCAGATAAATTAAACTGTTAAAAGGGATGGAAAACAAAGTAACCCTTATAGGATAAGCAACGAAAGAAAACAACATGGGATAAAAAACATAAGCAGAAATAATAGACAAAACTGGCGCTTTCTCAAAAATGGATCCTAAGATTATAAAAAAGGAGTAGCAAAAACTAGGATAATTAATATAATAGTAACTGCAACACAATTCTATAAACAGCTATATATACCCTAAATAACTAACACGAGCAGAATAAATTTGGATGATGAGATGAGAAACCATCATTATATAGAAGGAGAACGACAGGAAGATATTCTGTCCCCAAAACCTTTTTAGCAGTTTTGGAAAAAACCTTTAGGAGTACCAACTAACACACAAGTGAAATTTGCAGCTTTTCTTAAACTCTGATGTCTATAATGTCAGTAAGATGATAAAGATGATCTTAAGCACTAGTTCTATAACTGCTAAAATGAAAGCTTATAACTGCAGAAAGCTTATAAATCTAAGATTCTTTTGTGGCATCTTACGGTACCATTAACTGTGTAATAGTTAGCATTATGTCTTATATGCCTATATGGTTTTTTGTTGCATTTAGTGCAACTATTTGCTGCACTTCAAATATGATATCTCTTTTGCCATTTTCAACTGCATTATGGATTCACTGGGTATTTTATGCCACCTTTAACTAACGATAGTTCATTTGTGTCTCCTTTGGCACTTTTAGTTGCATTTTGTTATCGCGTGACAATCTGTGCCACGTAGGACTGCATGTTATAAAAAATGTAACAGATTTTCTACTAACAGTTTTTTATATGCATATTACACACAAAATTAATATCCTCAGTTCGTAAAAATCTCTTTAGTAGAATTATCATGGAGTCTGTAATGCTTCATGGTAGAAAAATATATATTATTTGCAATAGCCTTCTTGCAGTCATTATGTGTAAATATAATGTGTGATACTTGCTCCGTTAATACATTTGAGCTTATTTGAACAACAAATACAAAAATGTGTATTTGTTAAGCAAGATTGCTTTAAGCATTTATTTTTTGAAACTATAAAGCTATAGTAGCTGCAGAGGATATCAAATCACTTTTTTGAAGTCAATAAACTACAAGTTACTAGTTACTACCGTTTCCGCCATAATGGCTCAGTCATAATCTGGTGAGAAGAAACGGCGAAAGAAACTCTCCAGCTGTCGCTCTTTTAATTTTGATTAATCAATACAAATTATCAAGTAAATTATGTTAACAAAAAAATATTTTATCCCATGCATTTTCATCTTCAAGTAGTCTTGAATTGTGTAATAAATTTTTTCGACCAGTTTTTATTTTGCAAAATTTTTGAAACATTTTAAGTTTAATTGACATAATCCTCAAGGATTTTATTGTAAAACGGATACATTGTCCTTTAAATGATTTATCTATTTTCTTAAGCCTTGTGTGGATCAGGAGGCCTACAACTGATATCAGTTTCAATCCCAATCCAGTTTCAATTCGATTTCGTGGCAAGCTTAAACTCGATCTCCATCGGTTCTCCTATACCAAATTGCG
The DNA here is from genome assembly GCA_946406115.1 of Apoda limacodes. Lineage (NCBI taxonomy): Eukaryota > Metazoa > Arthropoda > Insecta > Lepidoptera > Limacodidae > Apoda > Apoda limacodes. The sequence goes on from OX291540.1 coordinate 51,690,175, forward strand.
ATTGGATTGAAATTGGGATTGCACACATTTCGAAATCACAAATCACAAAATATAAAAATAATACTGAAACTTATAAAAATTAAAGTGAAAGTTAAATCTTCGTAACAATCGTTTTGTTTATTTAGAATTTTGACATTGCTGTGTGTCCCCATAGTAAAATAATAGGAGTATTACAATAAATTCTGAAATAGGTTTAGATTTATTTAATCTTTTATAATTCCATCTTAGTGAGTGCTGTCACGTTACGATGGATCTACAGGGCACTGTACCATAAATAATAGATATTGTAGTGGAATTAGATGGGATGTGTTATATTGCATTGGCAATTCAATAAACAAAGAGGGTGAGGAAAAACAAATTTTCAGACCTTTACACTTTTGGAAAACAAAACAAATTTTTTATAAAACTTGTCTAAATCTAAAAGAAAAGTATTAAAAATTTGAATGCCTTAGAAGTTCAGTAGTTATGATTTGACATCAAATACATTTTTCTAGGGAAAAGGCACCAGGACAGAGGGAATGTGCGGCCGCCATAGAAACCCTCAACAAACAACTTCGGGAGTTAGACCAAGCCGCGATACAAACCGTAGGACAGGAATTACAACCGAGGAAAGCAAATACATTGCAAGGTGAGTACTTTTACTTTATAACAATTGACTGCTTATGGCTTACTTGATAATAATTCGTACTGAACCGTGCGGGTGCGATTTCCGCACAGCTCAAACATCTGTGTCACGGACAGACATGGATGTTTATTTTGAGTGTGGAGTTTACTGTTCTGCAGTCAAACAAGGAACCCTTATAGTTTCGTCATGTCCGTCCGCATTTCACAGTTTTTATTAACCTAAAGTGCTAAAATTGTAAACAAGTATACCAAAACTATACTATATACTAGTTTGTCTTACAGGATATTCTGAGCAAATAGAGAACAGCGCTACAGAAATGTTAGAACGTCTGGAGCCATTAAGAGTCGCAGCTAAAAGCGAGGCCGAGAATTTAGGACATGCTGTCGTACAGTTGGTGAGTATTTAATAAGAAACTATAACTTAACATATTACATGTTTTATACGGTATAGTCACTTCGCCGCTGTCTAGAACATACTTGGGCGCCCCTCTCTGACTGCTTGGATAGAAGATAAGTTTTTGTAGTGTTAGTTGTCCAGGCTGAGGTATTATTACTGTTGCTAGGGAACGACAGTGGTTCAGCTTGGCTAAAGTAATTCTTCTGTAGTTTTTATGTTAAGCGATATTTTACGGGAATAAAGTTAAACTTACTAAAATTTAGGTTCCGCTTCAGTGAATATGGATATTTGTTATTATTTTTACCTATTTTTTATTAGGTATCATATGCAGAGCCATTAGTGTCGGGAGCGATAGGTGCAGCGTCGAATGTGACTGACTCACGTACCCAGACGGCGCTGCTGGAACACGCACGGACCGTGCTCGAGACGGCCGCCTTACTAGTGCACGCGGCTAAAACTGCAGCTGGTAACCCTAGAGTAAGTATACGAGCTTTTAAGGCCGTGAAATTTGTTAAAAGAAATGTACAATAAAAAACTGGTTGCCTGTAAAGTCGGTATACGGGCGAAAGTTTTACGTGACAATGATTTTATGTCTGTCTCTCTCGCTCTTAGGCGGGCGCGTGCCTCTCACTCGCTCTCATTGTGAGCGCATAACGTGAGCGGAGCGTAACGCAGTTTCTTGAAGTGTCACCCGGCAAACCAATTTATAAGACGTTGTCACGTCAAAAAAACAAAACTGAATTATAACAAACAAGAAACTTTTTGCAGTTAGATGACATTTATAGAAAATGTAATGTATTTTCTCAATGAAATATTTACGAGAGTAAAATCACTATATTATTTTTTATTACTTATAAACACAGTACTGAATTTTCTGTGTGCATGCTGATTATTCTTTAACGTGGGTACGTCTCTTTTTATACAGGCAGTAAATGTGCACGGTGAGGTGGACGCTCAGGTTTCGCTTGCTCGCTCAGCGTTAAGCGAAGCGATCGCTTGCGTGCGTGAGCTGAGCACTCAGCGCGGTGCCGTCGGACCACTGCTCGATTCGCTCACTCGCTCCATCGCTCGACTTACTGAACACAGGTATGTTTATCTCGGTGCCGACTTTATGTGCACATGGCTTATTTAAAGTATTAGTGTCTACCAGTGTGATCAAATTTAGTATGTTTATGGATTTTCTAGAATTTGTTTTCATACTTATATTTCCAACACATAACAAAATTCTACTAAACTGACAAAAAATATTTACGATTATAATCTTAAAGTAGATTAAAAAAAATCAATAGTTAAAACAGGAACACTACTTATGTAATGTGGTTGGTAACAACAGAGCAAGATTGCTGATATCAGTTTCAATCGTAAAATCCTACGGCGATCGAGAAATCTACTAAATTGATACTCTTGAACGTTGTTGTAGCGCTCAAACGAGAACGGAATTTGGTGGCCAATTTTGGAACTATAATCCTATAAAAATATTAAGAAACGGTACTCTTTGAGCCATAGGATCGAGAGTGAAATTAGGTATGATGATCTGTGAAAAGAAATGTCAAAATTATAAATAAACAACAAAACTATCGCTACGAAGATTTAACTTTCACTTTAATTTTTATTAGTTTCAGTATTGTTTTTATATTTTGTGATTTGTGATTTCGAAATGTGTGCAATCCCAATTACAATCCAATCGCAATTTGGTTTAAGAGTACCGATGGAGATCGAGTTTAAGCTTGCCACGAAATTGAATTGAAACTGGATTGGGATTGGAACTGATATCAGTTGTAGCCCTCCAGATACTTTAGCTAAAGAAGCTTCAACCGTTGGTTTATTTATAACAACCGTTCCTTGGTATACAGAACATATTTCGTTAGTACAATCTCATTGTATGGAACAATGAAAGGAATATTATGACAAGAGGTTCAAGAAAAGGGTATGTTACAAAACAATGCAGCGACAACCCCAAAGATTTTTATGGATTAACAATTGCATTATAAATAGAAAGCATAAGGGGCCTTGGGACACATTTAATTTAAGAAATTGGCATTCTTAATGAAAAATGTAGCATCTATTTATTGTACTGAATGCAATTCGTTACACGATGTTTACCGTGTCCTGAAGGAATGTGTGCGAAACATGTCTCTCAGGCGACAATCAAAGCTTATCCCAATGATTAGTTTGATTAGTTATCCCAATGATAAGTTAGATGTTTTAATAATTGCACTTTAGCTAAGCCTGTGACAAACTCGTAATTTAAAAAAACTGCTGTCATATGACAAAGCCCTAATGAGACAAGAAACAACTAACAATACCTTTTTTTTATTGTTATGTCAACCAATTTCTTTTTATTAGAGGTATTAGTCGAAAGCTGAGGGTTTCATTCTTAGCCGAGGTGACAAGAATTTAATGATTTTTGTGCGATGTTAAAACTATTTCAGAAATAGTCAGATATCGTGATAAATCAGTGAGTAGTAGTAGTAGAATTTCCTATATATGTGAATAACATATTATGTCTCTGGAGTTTTATTTTACCGTAAGTTACTCTTCCACCGTAAGTGTTGCGGCGATGGGCGCACCACCTGTCACGTAGGACTTTAATGGTTGGTGAAAAGAGAGTATCACATACATTATGATGTGGCATATCCAACCAATGACTGATACATTTATACAACATGAATAGAATTCTACTTAAAGTTCATAATAACTCAGTAAAAGTTACTGTTAGTTGGTAGTCAGTTGGTGTTATATAAATAGATTGATTTATGTGCAGACTCATGTTATTAGCGGCGTGTTGCGTGTGCAGCGACCCTCACAAATTGTTTTATAGATATGACCCAAAATACGGCACTAGACGGAACGACAACTGATGACGTATGCGATTCGAATAAAAATTAGTCTAAAATAATGAAACAAATCATGGGGATGATTGATTGATCTTGATAACAATTATTTAATGTTAGGTTAGAGAGGTTCTCAAGGATGCCCTGACAATTGCTACGTGCCTAACATTCTCAACATTAATTTAAAATACTTACAATTAACACACCTATGTTTTTTCTAATTTTTTTTTAGAATAATCAGATGTTTGGGGGCGTCCATAAATTACGTGAGATGTTTAAGGGGGGGGGGGGGGGGAGTTTAAGGATGTTTCAAATCTCATCTAATCTTACGTTGGAGAGAGGGGGTCTCTGCAAATATCACACAATTTTTTTTTCAGCTTTAAACAAAAAAAAATTATACTATTTTGGTCCACTTAATCCAGATTGTACACGCTTAAGATTTAATTTTAAGCGTAATCGTAATAAGATTAAGATCATTCATTAATTCGTTCGAAAGAAAATAATTTTATTCATACTTCGATGTTATACAATAACAATCCAACGCTTTTACGTAAGAAACCCACATTTTGAAAAATCTCACCTGAAATTGGGGGATGGGGGAGGGGGTTGAATAAAACCTCACGATATCTCACCAGGGGGGAGGGAGGGACAGAAAATTGAAAAAAAACACCTCACGTAATTTATGGACGCCCCCTTCCCTATAGGCTTGGATCACCAGCCACCTCACGGATCGTCAGACAGACACTACTACCAACAAAGCCACGGAGGCGCATTTTTTAAATTGAAATTTGTCCCACCATGTCTTTTGTTATTAAAGTTTTTTACCCTATAAAAGACATCCAGTATCGACCCGCGTTTCATATCCATTATTTCACATCATATTTTCACCTGTTTATAACCTGCGACCCGACTGTATCGCAGTCTATATTTATCCATGTTTTGATCGGGAGCTTAGCTCATCGCCGCGTAAAGTGGAGCGAACGGCCACTGGCAACCGTCCAGGTGCAATCATTGATTGACAGACTCTGATAAACTGGATATTTATAATAATATCAGGGCTTTTTAGTGGAAATCCTAAGCGGTTTGAGAATACTATAAAAACAGTGAGAGGCAGAAAAACTTTGGAAGTTAAAAATTTGCAAAAATACACTTTAGAGAACAAAATACTTAAGAACCATACCAGCCTTCTGCTTTCTAACGACCCGCGACCCCGCGACAGAAAAAATATATCTCTGTTCTTTATTCGAGGGCTGCTGCTGCTGTTCAATTTGTTACAAATACTAATCGGTACAAAAGTTTATTACGGTTTGAGTAAGTCAACAACCTGTCAAATTTTATTAGAAATTATTCGAAATAGTGAGAGGAATAGCGGCCGTTCATGTATTAGGTAAGCACCATAGGGTTTCTTTGCTATCCTTTTATTGTCGACATGGAAAAAGGGGACTTTGAATGGTAATTACGTCAGAAATATTTATTTATCTACTTCTTCCGCAGAAATCAGTAGGTACTGATTTGAATACATACAATGCATGTTCAAATGCTTATAGCTTTCTTTTGCTGATAAGGGAGTACGTACGCTTCTTATATACGATCAGTTTTAATTTATAAATTTTATCTCTTATAAATTGATGACAAGGTTTTTTAGGTACAATTTAGGTTATACAGACGGAAGGGCTGAAATGACGCAATTATAAGTGTTTCGGATTGCGCAATTTGGCTAAGTAACCCTAAAAAACTGCATATTAAACTTCACTGAAGTGTAAAGATGTATTCACATTTTAAAAATTTATCAATAGAAAATTGGCTAAGAAGCATTGCTCTGCTCTCGCAGTCGTGTCTGGTTTCGTTATTAATATATGTAAGTATAACGTCACGGATTTTATTCCCAATGGAACAAAAACACGCCCATATCGTAATGTATAGTCCTACGTGACAAGTGGTGAGCCAATCTCCGCCACGCTGGTTCTGATTCAATGTATCTGGACTAAGGTGACTTTGTATGTCCCATATGTCTTGAATTATGAGCTTTTAAGTAATATGTGGTTAATGATAATGGTCTACAACTATATAGGTAAACTTAAAAAGCAAAACTCCATCTAAGTACAAAATGCGCGATGTCTGAAAAAAAATACTGAGCAAAGCTAGGTCGCCCATATATGAACAGGTAAAGGTAAATAGCTACGGACAACGTTGCTACAAATCACCTATTTCGGTACCTTATTGGAGAGTTTCTTAACTGGTATGTACTGAACGTACGTTCACTAAACACGTTGATAGATGTATCAGACAGTGTTCAGACGCTGCGTGCAACTCGCGCGTTACCAACCCGTGTTTATATTAGCGTAATGCTCTGCGCTAGATCGTAAATTTTATATACAAGTTACAGAGGCGAGGAAATGGAGGAAATGTACGTTTATTATTATCAAGGATTTTCTTTTTTAAAGTAACCTTGTGATAGTGTTGCGGTAATGATTCGTAAAGTCCGCTTGAAGAAAGATTTTGTGATTTTGTATAATTTTGCTTATACACTGTGTAGTTGAAGTTTTTATTGTTTTTGTGTTAGTGTCGACACTGGTTTTTTGATGATTAAAATTGTATTTAACAGTAATAAACAGTCAACTCTCTACTTTAAGTTTAAAACAGGAGTTAGAAATAATATTTTTATATATGTACATTTTAACTTTATAAATGTTAAAAAGAAACTTATTTTTTTTCTTGTTTTTAAGTAGCAGGTTCTGAGGGAAAACAGAAAAATGATATTTTCCCTTGGCCACTCTTTCGGTGTAATATATAGTCTATATCCTTCTTTGTCTTTTCAACTATCGTGTCAAATTTAAGTTTAATTTAAAACAGAGCACCGTTGCGACATAATGGAGAAACCAACAAACTTATTTTCGCATTTACAATATAAGTACAAATTTATATACTATCTAAGTCTCACGTTAAACTATTTATTTATTACAATAAAAGTAATAATTTGTATGGGTAATAATATAAGGCTCATGAGCAGCATAATATAAGGGTAGAAGTCAAAATAATCGACCATAACTTACGAGAATTCCGGTCAGATAACGTTACTCACTTGACATAAAAATGCTATTACTAGTAATATAAGACAGTATTCATATCAAACAATAAATACATAGTTTTATATTATAGTTTTTATGTACTTACAGAATTACCTTATCTTCATACTTATTTTAAATATAACAAAATAGATCAAATTTGACACCCGTAATACCACATTTCTTAATATGAATACTTGTTGCTGCTAAACATTTATATGTAAATAAATATGTATGTAATATAATATGAGACCTTTTATATTATAGCAGTCGTAACTTTATTGAAAAACTTAACTGTTCCCTGCTTATATTATATATGCGAAAGTAACTCTGTCTGTCTGTTACCTTTTCACGCTCAGACCGCTAAACTTATTTAGTTGAAATTTGGTAAAGAGATAGTATAAGTCCCTGGTAAGGACATAGGCTACTTTGCATCCCATTGCTGAGCATGGGTCTCCACCCGCGCGATATAATCTGTAGTTTACGCGGGCGGATCTGTAGGCGGAAAGCAAACTTCCTGTATAATAAAAACCTGGTCGACATCGTAAGACATAAATTAAAAAAGCTGCCAAATTTGTTTGACGCACTTCAGACTGCTTAGAAATAGTTTTAAACAAAGTAAAAACAGATATTATTTTAATAGTTTCCTTTTTTTAATCAATTACTTTATACTATTTTACTTTATCAATATATTAATTATAATCCTTTTTAGTGGATATCTACAACTTATAAAATCTACATGTAAATTTTCAGCTTAGTATGTCAGGCCGTTTTTATAGATGGATGAAACTGAGTCGTAACTAACAAGTATTACTCACCAAATTGAGTAAAATAAAATCCTGTAAGTTACAATTTTCCTATATGGACTAGCCCTTAGTTCTGTTTTGTTATCCACAGAAACGGTAAATATAATCTAAAAAATTTTTGTCACAATAACAAAAATCTAATCCTGAAACTAACTGTCAGTTTGTTGCATGTAACAAAATATACCTTAAAAAAACTATAACTTCAGGCTAGATAAGTCACTTATAGAATTAAAGATATTTACTAGTTAGTCACCGGAATATTTTGTTAAACTTATTAGGTGCGTGCACTTTTTTAACTAAAACTAAATTTTGCAACAAGATGGCGGTCTAAAGACCACGTGACATACAATAATAAAGTTGCTAAAGTAAAATAAACAAGCGATATGGTAGAATTTCTAAACGGAAGTTCCTTTAATCACTGTTACCTCCCTGAAATTATGCACAGGAAAGATTTGTGAGACATTATTTTAAATAATTATTACTATTATGGAAACAACGAGTCACGATTATAATAAAGGCAAACTGTAATTTCATCATCAGTTAACATGTATTATCAGTTACACACAATATCATATATATTATTTTGAATTTGCATTACGCGGCAGGACAGTTTCGTTTTGTATGGAACTCAAATTTATGACTTTATATGTTTTTTGTGTGTGATTCGTTTCTGTGCACTACTGAAATGCCTTTTTTCTTACTTAATATTATGTATACTATTTGCAAAAATAGTTAAAAACGTTTATTACTTTAAATACCTTGATCTAATGGAACAAAGGTTAAGGACATAACATTTTTTGAACCTGTGATCGATTATTTTGACTTCTACTCATAAAGCATCCGTAGAGTCTTTTTATACTAAATTTTATCCGCAGAATGTCTCTGATTGGTTCCTACGACGAGACGGACTCGTTCGTAGACTACCAGACGCGTATGGTTGGCGCTGCTAAGGAGATAGCCAGGCTGGCCACTGACATGGTGAGTGTAGAAATTTAAAAGTTACCTTGTAACACAGTATAAGTAGTACTTCATACAGTATCGCTACTTTCCACCGCTCTCTCGAGTCCACCTTGCTGCTCGCTGAGCGCATGCACAGAGCACGCTTCATTAGCGTGTATACATTCTTTTTGAAGTGTTAGTAGCCACCAATAGCGCGGTTTTTGTAAAAATTGGCGACGAAGTAGCTAAGACACAGAACATATTATAGAACTAGCATTCATAGCTCTTTTCCGGCTCTTGTGCATAGGTTTTTACGCACGGTCTGAATTTTTCTGAAGCTTTTCTGAACACAGTCAAAACATGTATGGTTAAAAATGTGGGAGTATTTCATTTTAGCAATATATAGGTGGTTTATTTTATTAAACATTCTTTTATTTTGTAATTATTTATTTTTTGTTTAACATGAAATTCAAAATAGCATATTACAAAATGACAAACAACAATGTAATTTCAGACTGCAAAATCAGCAACAGATGCAAGTCGTCTAGTGCAGTTGGGCAACGAAATGTGTCAGAAGTACGAGCAACTCGCGCAAGACAGCGTCGGAGCGTCCGCCACAACTCCCAATGCTGATGTTGCTAACAGGTGACAACACACAACTTTGTTTTTGTTTTCACGAAATTTATACTGAAAAAAAAAGACCTGATCGACAGCCAATTTGAAGATCCTGGATCCGATTTTCGGTAGGAACAACAAAAAGTTATAGTTAGTGTAGTGCCAAGTTGTCTCCGTTCTGGTTTGTACCTAGTGTAAAATAGAATCATTCTATATCACGTTTGGGACAAGATAACGCTGAGTAAAGTGTTCAGGAATATTTATTTCTTACTAGTTTTTGTCAGCGGCTTCGTCCGCGCTAAATTATCTTGTTCGGCGTGGGTTTCTATGGCAACTCCTTGATTTAACTCAAAAAATTACTTACAAGCTACAGCTGTAGCCGAAGTTCGTGCTCGCGGAATTCAGTTATAGTTAATCTTGCTGGACCTTTAGAATTTTAGGAAGTAAAAACAAATATTCACTTAAATTTAGAATATTAAAATAAGCATAAATTTCATATTTTGGTTCAGGATTCGAGTGGCAGTTGTAGAGCTAGGAGAATGTGTGTCGGAGTTAATCAAAGCTGGCGGACATTGTCGACTGTCAGCCATCGCGCAAAATCAGCGAGCTGTCGCCGAGCACGCCAAGCGGGTTAACGAGAAGGTAAGGACACCGGTCGAGAGACCAACTTTATAGTGGCTGGTGATTTACTTTCGGAACATCAACATTCTCTAATTGTTTTAAGTAATATCAGAGTACATATTTGTTATTTTTATGTGTGTAGGTGGTGACAGTACTAAGTGCGTTACAAGCGGGATCTCGCGGTACCCAAGCTTGTATCGACGCCGCGGCGACCATCGCGGCAATCATTGGAGACTTGGACACTACCATTCTGTTCGCTAGCGCTGGTGAGATCAGAAATATATTATTCTGTTGTTAGAAATAATTGAAAAAAATTAGTACAGTAGTTGCTGAAAAAATCGAGAATATACATATCATCAAACATGATTTGTATTCTTATTATTTATAAATTTCAAATTATGGGTCCAAAAAAACATTCACAAACAATCCATTTACGCTTATAGCATATAACTGTGTGGTTACACTTATAAAATTTCCATTATTTAACCGTAAATGTTTATTTTAGGAACTCTCCACTCCGAAAAAGAGAACGACACATTCTCCGACCATCGCGAGAACATCCTGAAAACCGCAAAGACTTTGGTGGAAGACACTAAGACCCTGGTGGGAGGTGCGGCCGGTACTCAAGACCAACTTGCGTCTGCTGCTCAAAATGCCGTGACTACCATTGGTAAGGATATCATCCTTAAAACTCAAGATTTAGGGTTCCAAAATTTTAGTCTATAATATCCTGTTTCAAAATTTGAAAAGTATAAAAGATACCAACTGCCTGGAATGGGACCTGCTAAACCAATGCGCGTGGTATCTATCACGCAGGTTCAACATAATATGTGATGATCAATTGTATTTTTCTTTAGTCTGGATGTTTTTTATGTACCTATAATATGTATATATTTATAAAAATATATAAATTGTCTGTTACCCATAGTTCAAGTCTTGCTTAGTTTAGAACCAGATGGCCCTGTATGTGTTCAGAAATATTTACTTATTGATCACAATTCCGGATCACATTTTAATTATGAAAATATTTTTTTCTCTTAATAGTTCAACTATGCGAAGTGGTCAAATTAGGAGCAATGTCCCTCGGATCTGGCAACCCAGAGCCTCAAGTTTTGCTACTTCATGCAGCTAGAGACGTGGCGGCCGCATTGAGAGATCTAGCGGCCGCAACGACAGCTGCAAGTGGCAAACACGTTGCACATCCAGATATGCAGAAACTGAAACATGCCGCTAAGGTAGGTTCTAACTTAGTCGGGTTTTGGATTGTTGTCACTGATAATAAGAAGATGGGGAAAGCAGTTTGTGAAAATAATTATATAACTTAAAGACTGTTTCAGATTGCATTAAATTTAAACTCAAAAAAGTTAAAAAAATAATTTATGAATGTACTCAAGGTTCAAGGTGTGTAATATAATAATATGTATCCTAAATAAATTCGATCTTGACTCTTAAATAATAAATATTTCTTAATACATACTGCTTTTCCAGAACTTGTGTTAATATAAAGATTACGTGTTTGTGTATTTATATTGTTTTGTGTATCCACAAAAATGTCACTGTCACTTGGTTAATATTATAGAGACGTCAATATTGGACTTTTAAACTCGAACTAATTCACAATATTTTCAATAGCGGCTGTCTGACACCACGAAACGTTGGAGCCTGCCCATCAAAAGTAACACTCTCCCAAAACAAATTAAAAGAAGGTCCATGACGCTTGGTCTTAGAAATGACTACAACTCTTGCGATTCCGAGACTGATATCTTTCAATCTGACCAAGAAGACGAGCTAGTCCGACTTCTAGACTATTCTAGCCAAGATGATGATGTGTCTCCCTCCATATTTCACGATAATTGTGAGGAAATCTGTACTTACATAGAGAGTTTGATGAAAGAACCACCTATAAGGGTACCTAAAGATGACGATTTGAATGAGAGGTATAATTTAGCAGCTAAAAATAGTTTGGTTGATATGGATTGGCGAGTTCTTAAATATGGGGAGAATATATTGCTTGGAGAAATAAAAAAACTTGTCGATATTTTTGTTGATTATAGTGATAAGAGAGAAAATAAAAGAAAAAGGGATATTCTGCAAAAGTTAAAAGCTAGTAGTGATTTGGATAAAGAAATGAAAAGATTATCTCGAGTAATAGAAGACTTAGATGAAATTGAACCAATAGATTTAAAAAAAAATGTAACCAAAACTACAATAACAACTGTACCAGTGAAGAAAACTAATTTAGATAATTTAAAACTTCAGTTAAAAAGTCCAGTTTTCACAATAAAGAAAGTTAAACCAGTTAATCTAGTCGTTGATTTAGATGTTACTAATAAGATTTCTGAAATAAAACCTGTTAAACCATTAAAATACAATACAAGTCCGGATGAGAAAAACAAAGTGCCTAAAGTAGATGTCAATATGGATATTAAAATGGAATTTTGGAAAATGTTTAAGGATGATTCTGAATGGTGGAAAGCTCTTGCTAAAAGAAATTTGGAAAAAATGGAAGAAACAAGGCGAGAGCTGGAACGTTTCAGTGGTCATGAACTAGTTTTAGAAGAATTCCATACCGAAATAAATAAATACGAAAAAGAAAAAGAGAAACTACAAACATTTATTGATGACGTCGATAAATCTAAAGCTGTTAAAAAAGATTTAGAGTATGACAAAAAGTACGAAGATATGGTGTTAAAACTCATAGAATTTGCCAAAAAAGATTTTAATTACAAAGGCTTTGATCCTCTTATAGAGCAGCTTAAAGCTCTGGCTAACACTAATATTGACGTTCGTAAGAAAAAGATAACTAATATCAAAGATATAATAAATATTTACTCTCAAATTGATGTCACAAAATATACTTACGAAGAGTTATGTCAAATAGAGCAATATTATAAAGAAATTGTCAGAAAATACCAAAGAGAGATGCAGCACAAAGAAAACTTAGTTCCTATTGAGAATAGATCTCTCATAATTAAAGAAACTGAACCTCGCCCACAAACACCGTCTTATTATAAGAATGTGATATTAAACATACATTCAAGCCAAAATTCAACTAAAAACGTGAATCAATGTACTACAAAAATTACCCAAGGAGATACACTTAGAAGATCAAAATCGAACAAACACAATTCTCTTAATAACACAGAAATATTTGACCTCACTAGAACCTATCCACTTCAGTATTATGCTAACAATTGGTGGTCCATTTACCAAGATATATTGAAGACTCGAGAGCATCAATTTGGGTCCATTGACAACTGGTGGAATTTCTACGAAGCCGTGTTAAACAAAGAGGAAACTACAGATGAAGAATTGAGAAAATTACGCGCAGTAATTGAACACAGAAATAGTCTCAGGAAATCAAGACCAAATAGTCGAATGGAGGAACAATTAAAAATGCTTGATGACATCAAAAGGGACAGCTTTCACGAAACCCAAGATGTTACATCCCAGGATAAGGAATCGGTCAGATATACTCAAATAGATAGCTGTTTATTATTAACCTGTGACCATGCCATAGACACGTCTAACTTGTCATAGCACGCAGTGGATAGCATGGTGTTGAGACGAGTCGCTTGTCATGTCCTCTATGGTATATAGACGTCATATCATTTAAATCGTTGGAATTTTAATATTTGTAAGGTGATGTTCAAAGACCACGTTATTTAAATTAATAATTAATCGTGTTTTTCCTTTGTTTTTTTGTTGTATAAGTTCAAAACATTTATCTTTATTTTTAACGCCTTGAACATCATCAATCTCATTATCCATTACAGGGAAAGTTTCACCACGCGCTGTAGAAATGTGTTTAGCTGTTGCTAGTTGTTTTGCTACCCATTGTTGTTTTGGTGTGGCATGATTTTGACCTATACCTTTCTATGCTCAACACATTTCAAGAATTATATTTCGACCGTTCATCTTTATATCATGGTATCGGGTGACGCAGCTTTGTCGTCCAGTGAATAACTAAAAATACAAAACCACAAGCTTTCATTTTTCACTGCTCTATCGCTTAAAAAGTCCAATATTGACAGTTGACACGCTTATATATTGTATTTATTTATTTAAATTTTAAGTAATGGTGTTTTTTTGAAAGCTTATGGGTTTCCGCTGTGGCATGACGCTTCATTGACGTGCACACTGGGTGTTTTTTGTATCATGTGATAATTTCGTTGGCAACCCTAAGCTTTGGAATAACACGATCGATGTAATAGAAGAGTTTTTCATTTGCAATCATAGATGTCGCTAATCATAAAGAAAAATTGAATTGACTATTAAATGCGGGTAGATGTTAACTCTTGAAATTCTGTTTATTTTTAGGTAATGGTGACCAACGTTACGTCACTATTAAAAACAGTAAAAGCCGTAGAAGATGAACACACACGCGGGACTCGAGCGCTTGAGTCTACAATTGAAGCCATCTCGCAAGAAATCGAGGTTAGTTTTAATTTTTACATTCAGGAACTTTTAATTTTTTGAATTTCTTTTTTAAATATTACACATAAATAAAATCAACTGAATATTTACGCTATTACATCATCTCAATAGTAATCTATTTGAAGGTAGATAACAAAAAAAAAACAAATTATCAATCAGGTGCTAATGTCTCCTTCGCCGCCTAAATCCGCTGCAACTGCTGAAGAATTAGTGCGATGCACTCGGCAAATGACTGTGGCTACTGCGAGAGCCGTAGCCGCTGGCAACTCAAACAAGCAGGACCAACTTACTGCCGCAGCCAATCTAGGACGGAAGACTGTGGTCGATCTGCTCGTGGCTTGCAAGGTAAGTATCTTTGTAAACCTAAAAACCCATATGCTAAACCATGAATCGAAAGACATAATGACCCAATCGTTATTCTCTGCGATCATATTCGTTTTCCCCTTCGTATTTATCATTCTTCTTCTTAGCCTATCTAAACGGTATAGCCAAAAATACCAATAATTCTGCATTAGGTTTATCTTTAGCGACCTGTATTCATTTTGATTTAGCAAACTTTATGGCATCATCCATCTCATTTAGGGTCTTCACCAAGAACCCTATTTCTGGGCAACATGACCCACTTCCACTCTGATCCATGTTTTTTTCCGATCTCTGAGCCATTTACTAGTTCTCTGGTCGATTAATCATAATGTCTAAATCATAAATTGATGTCATATAGGGAGCAGCACACAGTGCAGAAAGCTCAGAACTCCAGTCCCGCACGTTGACTGCCGGTCGCGAAGCCGCCGAGGCGTACCGTATGCTACTACAAGCTGTGCTAGCGGCTTGCGGCGGAGACTCTTCTGCAAGACAACAGTTTCCAGAGCTTTCGCGTCGCGTCGCTCACACTGTCGCCGATATCATCGCTGCAGCAGAGCTATTAAAAGGTAATTATAGCTAAAATTTATCTTGTTTACAATTTCAGAAATTGTATAGTACATATGTTATCCCATTTTCATATACTATTTAAAAGTCATGAAATTATATATTCACCAAGAATAAAATATTAGGGATATTTTTAATTGCATTAACATAATAGTTTGTGTTAATTCGAACAACTGACAATGTGAAATTTAAATGTAATAATAAGCTTTCTCTTCTATTATTATAACTATAACCTATTTAATTTCCTCCATTCAGTAACCAGGAAATATTGGAGTGCCTCAAGGTTCTTTTATTGTACCACAACTATTAATGTCATATTGAATTTAATTATTTTTTTTTCTATTTTCAACGCGAAACTAAGACATCATTTACTATTTACGATTATATACTAATAAAACATTTGTGTACTAAAAAGTTCGCTGTACGTCCTACGTCCTACTTCTCTTCAACTTTCTCCGTGCCAAATATATTTAACCAAGTCATGGTATCATTGTAGGCTCAGATTGGGTAGATCCCGACGACCCTACTGTGATTGCTGAAAACGAGCTATTGGGTGCAGCTGCTTCTATCGATGCGGCCGCTAAAAAACTTGACTCTCTCAGACCAAGGAAGAGCGTTAAAGTACAGGTAGGTTTTATTTCCTTTTAGTACATTACTGCCGCGGCCCGCAAATGCAGCATAGCCGGGCGATCGTGGCCAAGGTTTGTATAGAGCTTTTCTCAAACATACGTGTATAAAAAGTAATCGTAGCATGTTTGAGAAAAAGCTTTTGAACATATTGGTAATATGTTGCTAATGAAAATAGTCACATTTAACTGGGGATCGATGCGCATAAGTTTATTCAAATTTATACTACAGATAATTACAGTATTTTTTTTTAGGCTGGGCATTCTAAATTTATTTTATTAAACTTATGTACACTTAGGGCCTCGGCACACACGATACTTTTGGTATCGACGACCGGCGACTTGTTGACTTTCAAAAGCTTTATGCAACAACTAAGTTATTTGAATACCAAATTTTGTACGTCAAATTATTCACCAAAACGCGATGCAGCATCTTAGTGGTCGCTAAAACGCGATGCAGCATCTTAGTGGTCGCTAAAACGCGCGATTTTGATACTAGCAGAAGGTCACAAACTGCGATGCAAACGCAAAATTGAGTTTCGTCGACGCTAAAAGTATCGTCTCTGCTTAGGTCTTTAGCCATTCAAACCTCCACCACTTAAAGAGTCTACTACCGCACTTTTCAGGCCAAATATTCAGAGAACGTGCCTCACCAGTAGTCGGTATGTCCGAGATGGCTACGTACATTTACATTATTAAACACTTTTTAATAATTGGATCCCATACCATTATTTTTACCCCAACTTTTTTTTATACCACTAAGGTTTTATACAAATAAGCTAACGGTCCGCCTAATAGTAATCGGTCACCGCAGTCTATTGACGCTTGCAACACCTGCTGCACTAGTCGCGCGTTGACGACCCTTTAAAAAACTAACTTCTTTCTTAAAGACTTTCTTCAACTATGGCAGCGCTCAGTTTTTAGAAGATACGTTTGAAGATTGAAGATTCTGAAAAGAAGATGGAGAAGAATTAAGCCGCGTGTCGTTAAGATATGTTTGATATTCTTGGTTGTTATTTTATCACCCGAGAGTCAAACATATTACATAACGATCGTGGCACCACCTACCGACGACATTACGAAGATTCTTTCGTTTTATAGTCATCATCAGCACTTTGTATATTGCAGTCCACTCATTACATATTACAGTCCACTGCTGGACATAGGCCTTTAATTATAAAAAAATACTGTTAATTGAAAGTTTTCTGGGTGCGACGACAGTTTAAGAACATGGGCCACCCTCCATACATAATTGGCCTAAGTTTTCTTCAGTGACACTAATCACATTTTGTTTGCCTTGAGGAATAAACGCTATTTATGGTAAATCTTTCTGTTATTTGATTTGTATCGATATCCGGAATCCATCATCTTGAGTGAAGTGTTTGTCACCCTGGGCGATTAAAATAAAATGTGTGTTCTTATACTATAATGTGTTTAATCTCTTTAATGTAAACAGTTACTAGGACATTGGATATTTGCTTAAATAAATTTCTACATTAATCAAACCTTTTATTCAAATCATATAATTTCAAATCACAGGGTCGATATAATTCGATGATGTCATTGATTTGTTAGGGTTAAGTGAATCTACTTTTATTTTGTTTGTAAGTAATTTTTAAGAACTGTACGAATATTTTTTTTATTACTACTACATATAATTTGGTCTATAAACTTTCTGTTTTATTTATGGAAGCTACTGCTGATCGTAAGCTAAGCTTGAAGATGCTTCAATACCTGCTTCTCTTAAAATTGACTTTATCCAACCTCTAGTGGTAGTTCTAGATGTAGGCTTTATGTCTCTCCTGACCGTCATAGATAAGTTATTATTAGTTTGTCTACGATTTAACGATAACTATAACTATTGCCTGATCCAAAATACAAGATTTAATTGTTTATCAGGGTGTTCTAACCTCCATCCAGACTGACGATAGTTGATGGTGTCTGTTTTGGAACCAAATACTGGCCATAACAACTTTAGAACGACCGTCGTCTATCAAACTGTCTGTCAGTTCGCAATAAATTGAGATCACGTACCCTGCGACCTGAGTCCAACAGAACCAATGTGGCTGTGTTTCTCGAAACTTCTCTTTCTTTGTAACTATATGTACATTTTTACGATTCCAAATGGATAATTTAAAGGTAATATGCCTCACCTAGCTGTGGCTCTTTTAGTTTCTAGGATCTAAGGCAGCAAATTTATTTGCAGTTTAAATACGTTTTATTAAATTCAAAACACACAAGTCGCTCTTTCAACATTATTTTATGAATGAGGTCTTGTAACATATTGATTGATAGGTGGACATTTTTACATTATACACATTTTTGTTCATTATTTGTTTGTCAGGAGGCAGATGAGAGCCTTAACTTCGACGAGATGATCCTCGAGGCTGCAAAGTCTATCATAACCGCTACTTCGGCTCTGGTTCGAGCCGCTTCGTCGGCACAAAGAGAACTTATTGACCAGGTAAAACAGAAAAATAATAGATCTAAGCATGTTGTAACTACACGTGACCACCTTAAAACTTAAAGATCTAAGCATGTTGTAACTACACGTGACCACCTTAAAACTTAAAGATCTAAGCATGTTGTAACTACACGTGACCACCTTAAAACTTAAAGATCTAAGCATGTTGTAACTACACGTGACCACCTTAAAACTTAAAGATCTAAGCATGTTGTAACTACACGTGACCACCTTAAAACTTAAAGATCTAAGCATGTTGTAACTACACGTGACCACCTTAAAACTTAAAGATCTAAGCATGTTGTAACTACACGTGACCACCTTAAAACTTAAAGATCTAAGCATGTTGTAACTACACGTGCCCACCTTAAAACTTAAAGATCTAAGCATGTTGTAACTACACGTGACCACCTTAAAACTTAAGAGACAGTTTCACTTGGCATTAAACTTGAGTAATGGCGAAAACGACGCGATATGTTATTAAATGTGCGTCAGTAGTGTAGCTACATCTTTACTCACTGATTTTTTTATTGTAATACGATAAAAATATTTAACAGTTAATACAATTATAAAGTATAAGAGATAGTACTTCAATGTTATCTAAAAATGTTCTTTGTAAGGATTTGAATTCACGACTATGTTTTGCCAAAGTTATACAGTAATAGCACTTACGACAAATATTTCTGTGTTAAAAATTTTAAAAGGAGTAAAAAGTAGTCAAAACAGTGTTATTTATTTGTTATAAAAAGAGTGAATAATACTGTTTTCACGTTTGCCAGAGCCAGTACTCAATCGTTAAATTTCAGTCTGATCTTCTTAGCAGATCTAAATAAATCCCTAAAAGTACAGTATGGACTATTGGCACACTAGGGGCATTCTTCGCGCGTTGCCGACACTTCTAAACCGAACAATCTAACTACTATTTTCTTGAAGAATAGAACTATATACTGTAGTCCCTATAGAACTAAAAATTAACCAAACAGACGACAGCAAAATCAATAACCAAACAATTGGATTATTTGGCTCATTTTCGGCTATTTTCTCAGGGTAAAGTGGCTCGTCGTCCCACCTCATCTTCAGACGACGGCCAATGGTCCGAAGGTCTGATCTCCGCTGCGAGGCTGGTAGCAGCCGCCGCGCATTCCTTGGTGGAAGCTGCGAACGCTTTGGTCCAGGGAGCTGGATCTGAGGAGAGGTTGATATCTAGCGCGAGACAAGTGGCTTCGTCAACAGCACAGCTATTGGTTGCTTGTAAGGTAAGAAACCTAAAATACAAGCTGTTGGCCGCGGCTCCATTACGAATGTATAAGTGAAAATTTCATAAAATTACTTTATGCTATTCCTAACCGTTGTTTCCAGGTGAAGGCAGATCCATCATCAGACTCCACTCGTCGTTTACAATCGGCGGGGGCTGAGGTTATACGTTCCACGGACAATTTGGTCCGCGCTGCGAGAAACGCTATTCAATGTGAAGAGGAGCGCAGTCTGGTGCTGAACAGGAGAATGGTTGGTGGTATTGCACAGGAGATAGATGCCAGGTAGATATTGTAATTACTATATCAGTGTAATAAATAATAATTTACTAATAAAAACTTAATCTAGCGCGTACTACATACTAAAAACGAACAATAAAAAACCGCACAAGTCCCGTCCGAGAATTACGGGTATCTAAAAATCTTGTAAGCGATTCCATTCAAAATAAAATTTTGTTGTAGTATTTAAAAAGCTATTAGTCAGATTTTAGAATATCCGGTTAAAAATTTAGTAGGGAGCACTAAAAATTTCACTCCTCGGTTCAATGTATGGAGAAGAGGTAGTAATCTAATGTGATTATCTAAAAAGACTTTAAAACAATGAGAAACAGAGACGTTTGATTTTAAGAATTTATTTATAGGGAATTTCATTTAGCGCAATTGCTTAGGACTAAGAATATATATATATATATATATATATATATATACACCGGCACAATTAGCGGAACACAAAAAAAGGATTTGAACGAATGGCAGCAGGTTCTCTTTACTGATGAGTGCAGAGTTCTTTTAAAACAGATCGATGGGAGACAGCGAATATGGAGACGCAAAGGAGAACGCCACATACAGTCTAATTTTGAACACACAGTGGCTTATGGTGGCGGCTCGATTATGGTTTGGGGAGGGATATGTTTGGGAGCTCGCACGGAGTTAGTGATAGTCACAGGAGGGACCATGACAGCAGATCGATACATCAGAGACATTTTAGAAGAACATGTTGTACCATTTGCCCCATTTATTGGTGACGACTTTATTCTAATACAAGATAATGCTCATGCTCATAGTGCACAATCGGTACAGGCATATCTGAGCCACGTAGGTATACCGGTGATGCAGTGGCCAGCAAATTCCCCCGATATGAATCCGATAGAGCATGTCTAGGACTTGCTAAAAAGAAGGGTTAAATCCAGAATGTCTAATTACATTTTCGTCAAATATATGCGTTATTATCTCATAGTCTTACTTTTTTTTCTGTTCCGCTAATTGTGCCGGTGTGTATATATATATTGTGATACGGAACTCTTAGTGCGCGGATTCGACTCGTACTTAACCGATTTTTGTATCTAGCTTGTATATAAAGATGGATATGATAACAAAATCTTACTATTTCTCAAGAAACCAAATGACGCCGTGGTAGAACGTTGGACTGCTAGTTCGAAGGTCCCCGGTTTGTTTTTCGGTAGGAGCAACCAATATTGTAACAATTTGTGAATGGTCTTGACTATCATTTGTGCGGTGTTAGGCTCACCACCAATTACATTTGTGGGACAGAATACCATCGGTGATACGTGGATGTTTTGAGCAAATGTTCATAATTTCTTTAACCGCTTCTTCACGGAGAAGTGTCGATGATATATTATTTCTACTAAAATGTATTATATTTTTCCCAGATCTGAAATTCTTCGTATTGAGAAGGAGCTAGAAGAAGCTAGAGGGAGGCTAAATGCAATCCGTCAAGCGAAGTACAAGCTTCGCACGGGAGACACATCTGGAGATGATACGGATACGGACGTGCAGCTCGCGGGATACACGAGCGACGCTTCGGGACAATACAGGTTGGTAGCTGGATACACACCCACATCATAATACAGAGCACAGCCTCTTTTTACCAACTTCTTTCGTCCTGCGCGAAAGGTGGTGAGCCTATCGTCTCGACTTTATACATATCTTATATATTCTTAATTTTTTTATACGAGCTATAGATGCACATAAATTTAGAAATATTAACGCTATATTTGTAATATAAAAATGTTGGCCAGACGTCACTTTCAAGACCTAAAACGCTTTTAACGGGCCCTGAGACATTGTACTTCGATACTTGCTAATTTTTTCAATTTACTGTCCACAAATATAATTCTTAACAGGTTTTTATTCAACACTTCAAAATAACAGTAATAGAATCTTACAATATCCATTTAGCAATAATTTGTTAATTTCAGATTAAAGACACCTAGCAGCAGTTTCGTAAACACTACATATAGTCCTAACAGTACATATTCCCCTCACAACACCACCCATAATACCACAAACATCAGTCACCACGTCAGCCACCTCAACCAATCTGTACACGGGTCCCCTGGTTACCAACCAAGTCCAGGCTACAATCAAACCACACACTCGTCAACCGTTTACAATCAAACTACTCTTAGCCCAAGCGGTTTTAACCAAACCCCTCAAAGCCCTGGCTACCAGACCACTCCAAGCCCGGGATACAATCAGAATACTCCAAGCCCTGGGTATAATCAGAATACTCCAAGCCCTGGGTACAACCAAAATGGATTCAGTCAGACTAAAGCTCAGGAGAAACAATATACAGTTCAAAGTCCGACGTTCTCAAGCTTCAGGCCTCAAGAGGATCCTAAGCAGAATTACGAAGGTTTTACAACACGGTAAGTTTTATAAAGTTGACAGAGTTTTAAAGAGTTTTGGTCAAAGTTTGCTTGTGGATTGATAAAATTTTAAACATAATACTTAAATATTTATAAAAAAAAGAATTAAAAAATAATGTTTCTTTATAAATTTTTAATTAATTATATAAATAATAAGTCAATTTAAGCTACGTTTTAATTAATTTTATCGCCAGGTTAAGTTGATTTTTCTACTGTTTCCGAACCAGTGTTTGACAGTTAACATTTAAACTGACATTCAACTTCACAGTTGACAAAATTACCCTGAGCCGGGTGTTGCAAAAAAGTTTTTCAACTTCCTCGTTGCGTTTTGGAACACATTCTTTTCACTAATTCACTTTTAAAAGGACGCTAAGATTGAAGATTGAGTGCAGTATAGTTTGAAAACATTATATATTTGTATTTTTCATTAACCTTTTAGTTCTTGACGTTTCGACCGAATCGCACTAGCCATGGTCACGAGAAGACTGTTGTAGCCATGATTATGGTATCCTCTTCACAAAGAAATAGGTTCACGTGTGACTGACACGAAACTACGTCATTTTTTGACACCGAATAAGAGCAGAACCCAAACGCATTCGATAAAAACGATAAAAGGTGATATGGCTCTTTAGTGACGTAGGCTCGTGTCACTCTGACACTTGCGCAAGAGAGGAACTTGTTACTTAAATCATGGCTGTAGCAAAGTTTTGAGCGTCATAGTAGTTTTAAATAGATGCTGCTAAATCAGAAATTAATTAACAACACTTACAATATGTAATGCGTCGATGTCACAGCACACGATGCTAACATTATCTAAACCTTTTTTAATTGTATTGTAATGAATAACTTGGTTTTAGGTATTAATTTCTAACGTACAAGAACTGATAAATAGAAAAATATGTGTTTAAAACTAGATAATATTAAAAGTATTATTTGTACCGATTTTGTTTTCGGCAGTGTTAAATTTCAGATTTTTTAAATTTAAGTCATACGTATTCATCTAGTACCAAATGTATTTTTTTTTAGATAAGCTATACATACAACAGTTTTTAATTTCCTAAATCATTTATTTAATTAGTTCATGCAAACTTTGACCAATTTTACCAACAAATTTTAACACCTGATTTGCTTCTCTTTCACGCTGCCATTGGACCTAACAGATAATTAATTTACTTTTAAATACTATTGTAAAGTGCCTTTAGACATCACATGATACATGATACATGATACGTGCCTCATATGTATTTAAATAATTTTCAAATTTCATATATTTACGTTAAGATAGCTACTAAGGGGTATTTGGATATTAAAATGTTGGGGTTAGTTTATTAAAGAAAGTTATAGAAATTTCAGTAATGTAAGAATAAAATAACAAATTTTATACTATTTTCATTATTTTAATACGAAAAATTTTATTTATTAGACTTAAGAAAGCTCGGTCATCTTCACAAGCGCATGATTGCTTTACGCTTGTAAACTGTATACTGACCAGACAACAGAAAACACTCTAGAATCATAGAATTCTGTTCTCTGGAAGGCAAAACTTTCTACGGAAAATTTGTAATCACAGATTTTCAACAACAAACAACATAATTAAAATGTCTTGAATTTGAAACCCAACGATCTAAATATATTTCATGCTCGCAATAATGTATTGTTGAAGATCTGTATCATGTAATCGAAAACTATCATTTTTCTTGTACTATGCACCGCAGACCGGATATCTCAAAACCCATGACGCTTAATCACATCTGCGCCTTTTATGTCTAGAATTAAAGTTAGTGTATAATGAACTCACGTTTCGTTTGCAGACAAAATATCACCAATGACAGAACGATGAACCATCAGTAAGTCGCCTTAATAAAGAAACGCCTAAAAAAAGCTTAAATTGTAAAAAAAAAGCGTGCCTTACCCCGTCCATGGCTATTTATAAGCCGAAAGACATCGTTCTGTACATATTTTTATTGTTTATACTAAAATATTTTATGTTTTTTTTATCTGTTTACAGCTTATTTAATCGTAACGGCATTTGACAATATGCTACGCCCGATTCGAATATAACAGTAGCAACTAACTTTCTATTTTTTTTTCTCTTTCCTTACATAACCTCTGCATGCGGGTGTCTAACCTAAACTAATAGGACCAGTATGACGGAAGAAACAGTTATCGTCAAGTCCTTACAACTGCCAGAAGTCCGTACGGCTTATTTGGTTTCGGAAGATGACGTTCCAGAAAGGATATACTACAAAAGGGAAAAACCTCCGCCGCCGCCGAGACGAGTCTCTCTACTTAAGTATGAAGACAACGCTAGTTCTTGATTGGGTTCGTTTTGGTTTTACCATTTTCACCCACCCTGGGGGTAGGTCATTATAGCACTTACCAAATTTTAGAATGACACGTTTTGGCACAAGAATTGAAATTCTACAAAATCACTCTTTAGTGTCTGGGGGAATCAAATTCATACTGAAGTTTATACACCTTCACCTCAAAAAAGGGCAGTCAATTCGTCATTATTTTACTAATTCTCATCCATCTTAATCTTTTATTAAACTTGTTTCTTCTTGTCTTAGTTCAACTTTCTATATTATTGGTTTATGTAACTAAATCGTTATAATCTTTGCAACTTACTTTACGCGCATTGCACGTGCATGTAGGTGTTGGTGTCGATCTAAAATGTTTCTTTTCCTTTAAATTTATACAGATATGGTAAATTTTTTAGTCAGGGTTAAACTAATCAACAATAAAAATAACCAAAATTTACAGCTACGAGACGCGCTTATACGACACGCCGCGGCCAATCAACGAGTATTCTAAAACTGAAGAGCAACGCCAATTTGAATCAAGTCAATATAGTAAACATGAAACTAAATTCGGCTATGACGCGCCTAAAATTTCGTCCCCAATGAGTCCAAAATTCAATGCTAGAGAGTTAAAATTTGAAGATAAACCTGAGCCAATCTATTCAACTCTTAAAAAACCAGGAACTCCTAAATCACCATTAGATGGAGTCGGTCAAACATTCACTGAACACCAGAAGTCTACTGAAGCTATACCTGGTGGTACCAAACACTCTGAGTACACAGTCAAAACCGAATCGTATCAAAGCTATCCCAAAACCGAATTCTCCAAAATTGAGACAAGACAGGAAGTAAAATCTCCTTTCGTAACTTCAACGCCATCAAAATTCGAAAAACCAGAACTTAACAATTTCTCGCAACATTCGGAATTTGGAAGAAACCTCTCAACAGATCTAGTCAAGGCTGCCACTCCCGATTATGATAGAATTGCTTCTCCTTACGGCAAAGAGGTCCATAATTACGGAGGCCCAAATTACATGGAAGAAACTACAACAGAAGTTAAAGAAATACCGAATGGAACTCAAAAGATAACGACAACTAAAGTTTACAGTTCTTCACCAGTAACAATCACGAGTACAAATACAAAGTACGAACCTGTCAAATTGGAAGGAATAGACGAACTATCAAAGTCTTTCGATAATGATTCTAGATACAGCACTTTAGATTCGCGCTTTAACACTTTGGAGTCTAAATTGAGTTCTGATACAAGCCGTTCGTTCATGCGCCCATCTGAGTTTCAATCGTCTGATTTCCAAACGACCACCAACATATCAAAAGTAAAGAACCCATCTGATTTGGTAAAAGAAATAGATGGCATGGATAAGAAATTTTCTAAACAAACTATAACATCAGAAACTATTGAAAGAAAATCAGTTATGACAAGTTCTCACAAATCGGAAAGTAGCTCGACGGTTACGAAGAAATTTGGCAATTTCTGAGGTTTGGACTGTTTCAATTAAGCTTTAAAATTTGCAGCTGTGTGTTTTGTGCACTAAGTGCTATTTTGTTAGCGCATGGTATTTATCAAAACACCTTTCAATATATTAGGATATATTTTAACTCATGCACGTTTAAAATTTAATGTTTTTTTTCCTCGTAAACGGTATTTTTATAGGTACTGTTGGTGTCTTCGCCGCTTCGTCAGTCTTGGCGGGAATCGCTTGCAGCTTTTCGCGTTGTCTGTAGATGTGGCATGCGATTCTCACCTAAGACTGACGGAGATCCATCTACTGTACATTGTACATTTGTTTCGTTTAATTGCCAAGGCTTAGTTATTAGTAAAATTCTTATCCTTAAACTTGTATTTACTTGATCTCTAAATCTCTTATGTTATTTGAAATCAGACATTGAAGTAGATCCTTTATCCAATATGATATATTTTTTTTTGGTAAGGTGAATCCAACTTTTTTTCTTATTTTCATTTTATAAAAACTGCTTTACAGTAAATATGCGTATATAAATATTTAGCTGCCAAAAATGCGTTAAATGCGTTATTGCATAAAGCCTATGTTATAATTTATCTATAAAATATCAATTAATTATTCAACAAAAACTCTGATTTTTCAATAATTTATCAGCTTTTTATAGATTATTGCGACTACATGTAAATAGCGATATGTGATAATCACGCATTTTGTATGTAAATATTCAGACGAAAATAGAATCTATGTCACCTTAAATTACCTATAAAAATGACAGTTTTCATTTAGTGTTAAGAATTTAGAAATCTGCGGTGCTAAATTTTTTATTCTAAATCTTCGTGCCTAAAAGTTTTGTAAGTTTTGCAAATAAAAAATGTTTTCGTTGAAAAAGCGGCAGCTAAAGGCAACTACAAGAGCCCTATTCACAAAGTTATGTTAAAGAATACTTGCGTACGTTTCACCCAGATCATGTAATCCCACGGTTTTTTTTTTATTGCGTCTTTAAAATTGGAGTCATGGAAAAGTTATAAAAATGTTTGTACATTTATTTTATATTTGGATATCTAAAATTTTCAATACTTTTTACTATGATATTTTTTTAATTAAAAATAATTATTGATAAATAGAAATGAACTATTTCTAATAGCAGCTTATAATATTTGAAGAAACGACGGCACGTGCATCAAATAAAAATGCAATTGATTTTTTGTAATAGTAAAATATCGTTTGTGAGTGTCCGTCCGTGGTTTGCAAATCTAAAATAACTTTCATTTGTGTAGTTGCAAGTGTACTTATAAAGATGAGATGGTAGAATGCCTTATGATGATGTTATGATTATTATTAATATATTTCACAAAGTGCTAGCCCCTAATGGGGCCCTTATAGGGTTGCCTTTTTTGAAAATTTTACATTGTAGTTATGTCTGCTAAAGTCATTATATAATGTAAATTTATGCTACAAAAATTTGAATATATTCTATGATTTACTAAACCTTCAATACTGAAAGGTCTATTTAATACAAGAGCCGTGTTTAAAGTTTTGCTACTTTTTTGTTATTGAATCTAGATATATTTGTTTTGATATATGTGTTTTTTTTTCATTGTACTAAACCATTATAGTAATATTAAATAATTGACGACATTTAATAATGGCTTAAGTTAAAATACAAATAAAAAATACAATATATACATAAATTTTATGAACGTACCGCGTGTGCCATTATGAAAAATGTATTTATTTTAACGCTGTGCCTTTATAAAAAGTGGTAAATATTTATGTATTTCTTGCATTTTGTTGAAATTCATATACAACTAAATATAATTTTATTGTAAGTACTTCTTCTTAGTACTTATAAAATTATTTTAAAATTTGACAAAATAATTGTTTAAATATTTAGAGAGTAGCTATACATAGAATTTAAATATATAAAATCTAATACTTTTATAATTTTACGAAGAAATGTGCCATCGAAAAACAGTTTTGTTTTGTAACATAATTAATATGTGATTGTTTTGTTATTTTGTAGGTTAAAATTTAATGTAGTGATCGTGTGGTGCAACTTTTTAAATATATTATTCAAAATTAATAATTGTGTACCTACTTATGTGTATGCGTAGAAGGGATGTATGAATTTATTGACCTTTAACAGTAAGAAATAACTAAACAGTAATGTATCTTCACAATCTCTGAGTAAAAGTTTTCTGGTAAATGTTACAAAAACAAAACGTACTTTCTACAAGTTGAGTTACGTAACTTAGAAAAAAGTTATTTATTTAAAAGAAAACTTACCGCTGCTAAACACTGAAATATTTTGTGAGATTATGAAAATACAGTTGTGTAACTACCTATATGCTTTTACTAAAAAAAAATGAAACCGCATGGAATGAAAAACTAAAAGTATAACATTTTTTTATTTTACATAAGGTAAAGAAGATATTATTATTTTTAGCGTAACGGCGAGTCCGTCAGCTTCAAGAGCTTTCAACGTTTTAGAAAGTATGTGCCTTAATCTTGCAGCTTCAACGAATTATTAATATATATATATGTGCATATATAAATATATTACATTTAGTGCATAATGCCCGCGAATACAATTCGTCCACTGAAGGTATTAAAACACCAATTTCTTAGATTTTATATTGTAATTTAATATTTTTAAATTAAATTATGACTAAATGTTAAATTATATTAAGTATAACTATATTGTACTTTGTAATACGCCCTTATGATGAAGAGTTGCTAATTATACCTACATAAATATACGCACCTTAAAATCAAAACGGTAATTTTAGGTTTATTTTTTCATAAAATTATTGTGTAGATACTTAATAAGTGTAGTGAATCCTACAATGAAACTGGTAAATATTACAAATTTATTGTAATAATATTTTTAACCGCTGAGGTTGTCTAAAGTGTTATAGGATATTATAATACCAAATGACAACAGAAAAATATTTATTAACGTTATCATAAGGGCATTAAAAAAAAGTGTAAGGTGAAGTCAGGCTAAAATTGTGTCTTATAATTAATAACTTATAACTACGTATTGCAAATATGTATTGTAACTGATACAATATTTGCAATATGGAGTTGACATTGTAATAATGCAAATTATGTAATATTCTTATGTAGCTAAAACTAATATTAATTACATTATAAACTAGGTTTATTAATTACAATTATTTACTATTCATATTGTAATTTTTGATATTTATACTATTTAGTTAATGTGTGTAGTTATAAGGTATATATTCGAAAGTTTTACTGATATAATCTCATTTAGGAATACCAAATAAAAAAAACTAATTTTTTTGTTGTAATTAATAATAATTTATATGAAATCGGTTTGATTTTTCGACTTTATTATTTTGTTATAACATTTTGGAGATTTTATTCACATTTATTTAGCTTAGTAAATTTTCGTCAGCTGAACTTGTAACTTTCGGGCATTGTTTGGTATTTAATGTAATTTCAATGTAATAAATCTTAACTAATTATGCCTATTTCTGTTGTTTTATTTACTTACCCTAATTAAAATCGAATCTCGTGATCCATTATGTCGAACCAAATATTAAATATTCTCATAGGTAAGTATGTGTACCGACGCGGCTGTCGTAAATTGATACTAGACGTCCGCCGGGCCGTGGTATATTACGAAGAGGAATACGCAAATTTCATAAGAAAATTGATACCTATGGTAATCGCACAACACTCGTACCAAACTTTTGATCTTCTGACGAAATAATTCAAGAGTTTGGAAAGTATCAGCTTTAATTTATAGGTACTTAGATTTCGCTGAACATAAAATGTTCAGGCACACGAAATAAGCCAATCCGGGTATCCGAGGTTTCAGGAACTTGCGATCAAGTACCCTACATACGTAATCTGTGCGTCGACGTGAACTGTGCTCCCGCGTTAAGTATTTAAAATTACGATTTGTACAATAAAATCGTGTAGAAACTATTGAAAAAAAAATCACTTCACTAATTATTTATAACACTAATCTGCTTGTTACATTTTTTAAATAATTTTTCGCTAAACAAACAACAAATGATTTTCTGTCTGTGTTGCCTAGTCTAGGTCCTATCTTCCACCTTCATTTCCCAAGTTAAGTAAGGCGAACACTAAAACGACAAAATATTTAAATAAAAAAAAAACAAAACAGTTTGATATAAATATCAATAGAAAAAATAGTGTGAAGTATTTTACGAACTACGAAATTAATAAATTATCGTATCTTAAAAAACATGTGTGGGGGTCTCTTCTCTATCACCCTATTGGGTGTTGAGGTGCGGGTGTCGGGGGAGGGGGAATTTACCTCCCGCCATGACCCGGGCAGAAGCTCAGGGGTGCTGACCACCCCCGGTGAAATTAAAAAGAGGCCTACTTATCAGGCCCCTTGATGGTGGTTGCATTTTCGCAATGCGAAGATGAAAAATAAAAATGATTAAATAGAAATGGAATGAAAATAGAGATAAAAACGTGGTAAGCGCATACAATAAAATAAAAACAAAAACAAAAACGAGCAAAACAAAATGAAAATAAAATAAAAGCAAAATAAAAAATAAAACAAAAAAGAAAGAAAACAAAGCGAAAAAAGCAAAATAAAAATAAAAATCAAAATCAAAATAAAAATAAAAGCAAAATAAAAGTAAAAATGAACTAAAAGTCGAACTAAAAAACGAACCAAAAAATAAAGCGAAATATCATATGAGCGGGATAAAATCAAGAAGAGGTGGAGTGTTAGGAAAGGAAGGAGGTGGGTAAGTGGGTGAATAATTAAAATTATTCACCTCTGGGAATGAGCTCTCGGGGGAGAGGACGTCCTTCAGGAGGGCGGGCGTGTAGTGGGGCAATGCCCCTAAGGTGTTGGTGGTGGCTGTTATCAGCGCGATCGAAAAGGTGTTTAAACAACCCAGAGATGAACTCTGCGAGTGATTCGGTTTTGGTGTCACTAGCGATGGTGGAGTTACGGACGTAGCGGCCGGCGCCGGTTAGTATTCTCAGCGACTTATTTTGGACAACCTGGAGCTTATGTTTGCTGGATGAAGATAGAAGTCCGTACCAGGCAGGGGCTGCGTAGGTCAGTCTTGACCGAATGTAAAGTTTGTACAGGCGAATTTTAGTTTTGAGAGGCAAGTCAGAGGAAAGTACCGGTCTAAGCGCCGCCCGTGCTGCGACCGCGCGTGCTGACACATGGTCAAGCATTTTGCGCATGCGCAAGGGGCGGTCTATAACGCAACCAAGGTACTTTACACTGGGTTGCCACTCAATGACATGGCCTCGAAACACAAGTTTCGGTGGGAGGAATCTTTGTAGGCCGGTCAAAATTGCAGTTGTTTTGCTGGCGTTTACGGCTATTCTCCACTTGTCGAGCCAGCTGGGCAAAGTGTCCAATAGACACTGCATTTTCATGGCTGCTAATTTTGCTTTGCGAGAGGAGGACATGTAGGCGCTGTCGTCCGCGTAGAGCGCTAGGTGTACGTCTTCAACACCTTCAGCTAAACCGGAATCACTGAGAGTGGGGATGTCGTTAGTGAAGAGCGCGTAGAGCAGAGGCGATAGGCAGCTGCCTTGTGGTACCCCTGCTTTAATGGGTTTGTTTGCTGAATGTTTGTTCTCGACCGAGACATAGAAGCTCCGTTTGTCCAGAAACGAAGCTATTACTCGACCGAGCATAGGCGGGAGATCCGTGTCCAGCAGCTTGTACAGTAGTCCTTCGTGCCAAACCCGGTCGAAGGCCTTCTCCATATCGAGAAATACACCGACCGTGCGCCTGCCCTTGTTTAGCTCGAAGGCCATGTGATGGAGCACGCGCACAAGCTGCAGGGTAGTGCTATGACTGTCCCTAAAACCAAACTGTTCAGGCCTAAGCTGGATATGGGGAGATATCCTATGTATTAGTAGGCGTTCGAACAGCTTAGCTAGGTTAGACAGCAAAGTGATCGGCCGGTAATGTTCTGGGCGGTGACGGTCTTTCCCTGGTTTCGGGAGAACAATGACTTTTCCGGTCTTCCAGGTAGATGGGAAATGTCCAGAGCGCAATATTCCATTAAAGATCTGGGTGAGTGCCACCAGACCCTTCCTTGGCAGCATGATAATCGCCGTGTTGGGGATCTCGTCGGGGCCAGGTGATTTACGTTTATTAAGTTTGGTGGCCTCCTTTCTCACCTCTTTGGGCGAGATGAAGTAATCACCTCTGAGTGGTGGGGCTGGGGCCGCGAGAAATTGCTCTACGCGATCTATTACTCCTAGCGTGTGCAGTGGGTCGGTAATGGGGTTCGGTTTAAACTGGTCCTCGAAGTGATCGGCCAGTAGTTCCGTGCGTTCTGCGGCGTGATAGTGGCGGATGCCGGAGGAGTCGATCAGAGGGCAGATGGGGGGTGATGTTTTCGAAACTTGGCGGGCCAAACGAAATAAGGCGGCATCGTCATCGCTAGCCTTAAAGATTGTGTTGTCCCACGCAAGTTTACGAAATTGGGCAAGTTCTGCTTGCAAGTCTTTGCTTAATTTATTCAGTTCACCCTTCAAAACTGGGCAGCGAGTACGGCACCACAGCTTACGAAGCTCCCTCTTTTTGTTGAGCTTGACGCGCAAGTGCGCAGGAAGCAATTGTTTGCCTGAGGCAGTGGTTGAGGACCTCGTGGACTCCTTAAGGGCTTGTGTTAGCGCAGTCGTGAAGTTTACGACGGCTTCCTCTACCTCAGACGGAGTTGAGATGCCACCTGGCGGCAATTTATATGTGAGCATTAACTTGTGAAATTTAGCCCAGTCTGTAGTTTTGGTGGGGGGCGGGGGGGATTTCCCACTGGCTGACACTCCGAGGACCAAGAGAATCGGTGTCGTGGAGGACTTCCAATGCAATTGGCCAATTGATATTGTGTGCTAATGTAATGTCGAGTACGTCAGGGTTTTGCCTATCTGCAGTAGGGTAGTGAGTAGGAGCACCTGGACCGATGACTAAGTAGTTTTTATTCTCAGCATCTGCTTTTAGTTCACGACCCGATTTGGTTAAAATTCGTGAACCCCAATGTTGGTGTTTGGCGTTTAGATCGCCTAAGATTAAGGTGGGTGTATCGTCACAAAAAATGTTTCCTATGTCGATTGGAACAAAGGGGGCTAGTGGTGGCTTGTATGCGGCGAAGACTTTAAGCTCAGTATTGCCAGTTTTACACCTATAGACCGAGTAGATGTAAAAAGGGGAAGGGGTAATAGTTCATGAACAAGGTCACGACGGACTAGTACTGCCGTTCCCCTATAGGCCATATTAGAGGGAGAGATTTCATCTCGCCTATAGGCGAAGAAATTTGGAATGGGGAGCTCATTCTCACCTCGGAGTTTCGTTTCGCCCAGTAGCACAATGTGTACATCGTGTTCCTGGACTAACGTTCTGAGGGCGGCTGTCTTGCCGATTATGCCCCCAGGGTTCCAATACACAATTCTCAATTTAAGGCCCCGGTGAGGCCCCATTAAATTCCCACGTGAGAATTGTGGTGAGTTGCGCTAGCCCATTGAAAAGGGCTGGCAATGGGTTGTGCCCGCTGCTATGGCTTCTATAGCCGAGTTTAATGCCGCTATAGCGGCCCTTGCTATGTTTAGTGCACTAGGTGCAAAAGGCGGAGGTCCCTGCATGATCGGGTTGGCAATTGGGCGGTTAGGCGGCCGACTGTTTGCTGCGTGCATGGGTGGAGCTGGTTTTTACACTGGCTTGGGGGGATGCAGGGGGTCTGCGAATTGCGGTGGCGGCAAAAATGTTACAACGGGGGGAAGTGAGCTGATTTTTGTAGAGTCAGTAATGGTGATGGGGGCTGAGGGACCTGGTATTGCCGGTGCTGATACCGACAGGGGTTGTGCGTTTGGTGGTAGGGTTTTTGCTTTGCGTTTGCGCTTTCTCTTCCCGAGAGCCTGGGATCTTTCGGTTGGAGGGTTGGCGGGGGGAATTAAATTTGAGCCTGCCGTTAAATCGTAGTCCTGGGGACCGATTTGTTGCAGGGGAGTAGGTTGGGAAGGGGGATGATTAGTGGCCCGTTGCGGGTCCTTACGAGGCAGTGGAGGGGGTAATGCCACACCCTTTTTCCTAGCTTCCCGTCTGAAAAAGGGGCATGCACGGTTATTAGCCGTATGCGCCTGCTTACAGTTAGCGCATTTGAGCGCTACTGCATTGCGGTCGCATTCGGCTGCCGGGTGTTCGCCGCCGCAGCGAACGCATTTAATTGGCCGGTGACAATTTGCAGAAGCGTGGCCAAAACCTGGCACCTATGGCACTGAGCTGGACCCGGTCGGGTGCGCCACGCCTCGATAGAGATGCCCGGCATGCTCAGCATCTCATTGGTCGCGTATAGGGTTTGGAGGTCGGCTATAGGGTGCCTATTTTGTAGTTGCGCGTAGTAAATAACGTTAGGGCGACCTCGTACCGCAGGGATTTGGCGGATATGCGAGATGGGAAAATTGGCCGAAGCAAGCTCCTCCGCGATCTCGTCCAAAGAGGTGTCCTGCGGTAGCCCTTTGATTGCTATTTTTTGGGGACGATCGCTGTCTAAACTGTAACAGTACCAGGATACTGTGTTGTCCAGTTTAGACAGCTCGTCGATGTACGCCGCTATCACCCTGTATTCGTCGGGCGATTTTGGGAAAAAACGGACTCCTTTACCAAATGGGCGGGCATTAGGTGCATGGCCTAATAAAGAGTGCAGTTTTTTGAGGTGCATAGTCCACTGCGGCAGCGCTTCCACAATAATAGGTGGATATCTGTTTTTGCTTTCAGCGGGAGCGGAGGGAGCCGTTTGCACATTCGCGCTATTCGTAGGCTGGGCCGGTTTCGGCGAAGAAGAAATAGTGGCCTGTGCGTAGGACACTGCCGAGGTTGATGGTACGGCCGGCATAGGAGGAGTGATCTCCATCTCTACCACATTAAAAAACATTAATAGTTTAAAAAAAATTCTTCTTTTTACAACGAACTGTAACGACACACCTTTTATATAAAATTTCAACTTTAATTACCTAATAGTACCTAGTAGCGGCGAATCAAAGGCGCACGCACAGCTACACGGGTGCATTTAATCTTGATTTTATGAATTAAATTACTTTGTACGAGCAGTACGAGTTAAACCGAGTGTAATTTGCATTGTTTGTGTGATATTCTGAGACAGTAACTCAGTATAGTATAGTAATTCAATCAGTTATATAAGTTATACAATTACATCGATAAACTTATTCTGTCAATTATTGAAAGTCTTGAGTACAAAAAACACCAACCCTCTGACCGTTGTAATGCGATATATTATAGAAATGGTATACAAAACACTATAGGTTACAATTTCATATAAATTTACGCGTAATTTGGAATGTCTGTAATTATTTCTTACTCGGTAGTGGTTAGCCCATCCAAGTGGAGTGGGTTGACCCCGCACAAGACACATTTGTGTGAAAAAAATTAGGCATTTTTATTGTTGGAAGAACTGTTTGAAAGTATGCTATGATACACTTGCACACATATGTACACACCTTACCCTGGTACGCAATATCCAAAATTGTGATATTTTTATTTATAATTGTAAGATCTTATTTAATTTTTATGTTTATATTGTTCTTGTATTTCTTGTCTGAATACTTACTACTTTTTATATACAAAGTGTTTTCGAGTTGGGGAGACCTGGAGTCTTAAAATACAGGCATCAGCCTAGTTTGAGCTTCAGTTTCCCACAAATGAAACTAGTTAAGGTCTTATCTGTAACTGAACTTGTGGGAATAAATAAACGATTTTTATTATTATTATATTACATTAGGTCTTTAGAAAAACAAATATAGGTAATTTACTTATTTTGATTTTCGTTGCTGCTGTCAAAATATAAAATTTTATATCTCCGTAACTATTGATTGCAGACTAGTGGTTTCTTTACAAACGTTCTAGATCTCATCAGGATCTTCATTTCGGATTACAGCTGTCAAACTAGAACTGGCTATCTCCGTAACTATTGATCGTAGACTAGTAGTTCCTTTACTAAAGAGTTACATCTTATTACGATGTTCTTTATACCACTACGAGTAGTACCACGGGTAAGAAGCGAGAACGTCTGCCAAGTCAGCTAGTACAACATATATTTGATGCTTGGGTGCAGTAACAATTAAAGTTAAATCTAAAGTAAAATTAGGAGTTCGTCAAGTGACCTGACGTAAGAACATAGTGCACTTTCTCAGGTTATTCAGTGGTTCGCGGGAAATAAGTTTGTAATGCAAAAAAGACTAAGTGATTATAAAAATTATGATGCCAAATGTCAAATTTGAAACAATTATTTAAATATATAAACAGTGGCGGTCACATAATTAAAGACACCCTGTCGCGTATTTTTATAAAACATCGATTTTACTTAAAAAACCGACCTAACTTTTATCAAATAAAACGTTTTAAACCAATTTAATATGGGAAAAAACAAGAGTTGCGATTCGTCGACTAGATAACATATTTTGAACTTATAGCAAAGGTTGATCATACAGAAAAATCGCAAAGCACTTGAACCACCTTTCAAAAAGCCATATGGAAGAAGTCTTTGATAAGGTCTACGCTCCGTCCAACGATTGCTTTCATACTGAACCCCGAACAATTTCAGTTTAAACTTCAAAATGCCTGCATTCCCGAGGCCAAGGGTGAAAATCTAGTGCATGTGGTAGCCCTAGTAGCTGGGAAACTAGATGTGAACATTGATGAACGGGACATCATAAGTGCAGAGCGTTCTGGCCCGACACGTAGTCATATCGAGAGGGAAGGTGCGCCACGGCCGCGGCCCATCGCCGTGCGGCTGGCGCGGCGCGCCCTGCGCGATCAGCTGTTACGAAGCGCGCGGGTGCGCCGCGGCGCCGATACCGCGGGCCTCGACCTGCCTGGCCCGCCGCGCAAGTTTTACGTGAACGAGCGTTTAACTCGGATAAACCGCCAGCTGTTTCACAAGGCGCGCCAGAAAGCAATACGGCTCGGCTGGAAGTACGTGTGGACGCGTGACGGCCGCATATACGCGCGACGGCGTCAGGACGCTGAGGCTCATCGAATACGAAGCGACGTCGATTTTAAGGTTTTTGGCGAAACAGTAGTTGGCTAATTATCCTACATTTATTTATTTTCGCTTTTTATTTAAATTTTTATGTGCATTTTTATGTTTGTTACTTGCCAAATTTTATGACAAAGTCGTTTTTATATGTTTTGCTTGTATTGCTGTATATATCTCTGCTTAAATCACTAGCATATATATTATTTCGTAATTTGCTGCCGCTCAAAAATTGCGCTAGTATGAGTGTTGTGATGCCAATAGATTTCGGATATAGTGCTCAAAGAGGTTTAATAGTTACGCATTTATTGATTTATCCCGTAATACAAAAAATCTTATTTGAATACCATATTATATTTACAGTATTATTATTATTTGACAACAATATTATATTTACAGTATTAAATCAGTATCACTTACTAGTTAAAATTGCTCATATTATTATCTGTCTATTTTATAACTTAAAATATTTTGACATTATATTTCCATATTCCCTACTGAACTGTTATATAGCGCCGAGGTTTAATCTAGCAACATGTAAAATTTTGATTGGAATGCTGCATACTTTTACGAGTAAACTGTATTTATTTACTGTTATTTATGGCTCCGCATAAAAATAAAATTAAAGTTGGTTTTCTAAATCCCGGATCACTCGGCACTAAACATGAAGAATTTGTTGTGGCGATGGAACAGCACAATGTCGACATTATGGCTATAAATGAGACATGGCTGCGCGAGGGTCACGACTGTCGAGCTCCCATACTCCCGGACTACCAATTACTTCACGTTCCCCGGCCAGCCAGCGTGCGCACGCGCGGCGGCGGTGTCGGCTTCTACGTGCGGCGCGGACTTACTGTGCGAGTGTGTAAGCACCCCGCTACGCCACTCGTCGAACAAATGTGGCTGAGATTGACGGTAAACGGCATAAAATTCAATGTGGGTACCGCTTATCGACCGCCGTGGCTCGATGTCGATACCTTTTTTGACACTTTGACCGACACGATCGTATCTTTTCTTGATAATGATTACTTAATATTGTTAGGTGATTTCAATATAAATTTATTAATTTCCGATTTGAACTTCACTAAATTCAATAATTTTATTCAATATTTAAATTTGACACAATATATAAACAAACCTACTTATTTTACCGGACATAGTGAAACCCAAATAGATTTAATTTGTAGTGACTTTCCAGTGCTTAATGCACTTGTAGATTATATACCTAGTTTAAGTAATCATGCCTTTTTGACTTGCGAAATGCATATAAAAAAACTAAAACGTACTTCACGTCGTTTTACATTCCGTTCCATTAAAGATATAGATTTTAATATTTTTAATAGAGAAATTAATGCGATCGACTGGGATTCGATTACGCACTTGTCAGACGTAAACCACATGATATCTAGATTTAATTTTATAATACTTACACTTTTCGATTTCTTTGCTCCGGTAAAAAGCGTAATAGCCAAGGAAAAATCTCTCCCTTGGATTACTTACACGGTGCGACAGATGATGCGTTTAAGAAATGAGAGTCATAAGCGTTATCGATCTACAGGTCTGGCAAAACATAAGGACTATTACAAAGAGCTAAAAAAATGTGTCAACTCTGCTATAAATAATGAAAAACGTGCCTATTTTAATCAATACATAAATCAAAACATAAATAACTCTCGAGCTCTCTGGAAAAATCTTAAAAACACCGTTAATGTCACTGGCAAATCGCGTGATGCTGACCTTCCTTACCATATAAATAATCCAAATGAAATAAATCGTCATTTTTGCACAGTGCCTGGAACTAGTACTACATTTTTATCTGATATGTCCTACTTCGAATTTAACAGGCATACTGACTCGTCATTTAAATTGAAGCCTATTGACAAAGGCATAGTAACAAAAATAATAAAGTCGCTAAAATCAAATGCTTTAGGTAGTGATAGCATCTCTTTAGATATGTTGATACTTACTCTTCCATACACGCTAGAAGTCATTACATCAATTGTCAATATGTCTATACTTTCATCCACCTTTCCCGATGCCTGGAAGGTAGCTCTAGTGACGCCTTTGCCCAAAGGCAAAGGAGTCTCACATTTTAAGGATCTACGACCTATCAGTATTCCTTGCTGCCTTTCAAAGATTTTAGAAAGAGCTGTGTGCATGCAAATTACCCCTTACTTAGAGAACAATAATATGCTACCTGTTTTTCAGTCAGGTTTTAGAAAGTCTCGCAGCACTGCTACGGCTCTAATCGATGTGGTGGATAACATCTTGGCTTCACAGGATATAGGAAGGGGAACAATTATGGTACTTCTCGACTTTTCACGTGCTTTCGACTGCATAAGTGTTCCTTTTCTGCTGTCTAAACTAAGTTATTACGGATTTGAACACAACACAGTGAAATGGTTTTCAAGTTATTTAACTAATCGTACTCAAATTGTTGGCATAAATCGAACTGATGGCATCCGGCAGTTTTCGACCCCATACCCTCTCACCAGGGGAGTACCCCAAGGTTCTATTTTGGGGCCTGTCCTTTTCATTTTATATACAGCCGATATTTGTAGCAAAATCTTGCACTGTAGGTATCATTTATACGCGGACGACATACAATTGTATTTGTCTTTTGACCCAAATGAAACCGACGTTGCGGTAGCTAAAATAAACGAAGACTTGCACAGAATATCGTTGTGGTCGGAGAAAAACTCTTTGGTACTAAACCCGATGAAGTCTAAGTACATGGTATTGGGATCGAAGCTCCAGATAGACCGTGTGCTCGCAAACAGTCCCGCTATACGTATTCACGGTGAACAGATTGAACGCTTCACAGAAACTCGAAACCTCGGCGTGCTGATGGACGATGGGTTACGCTTTGAAGGTCACGTGCTTGAGATCGCTCGAAATTGCTTCTATAGGTTAAAGGTATTATACCGAGTACGTGGCTTTCTCAGTGAGGACCTACGCATAAGACTCTGTGACTCGTTAATCCTAAATAAGATAGGTTATGCCGATGTTGTTTATGGCCTAAGGTTGCTGGCAAAAACTTCACGGGTAGTCCAACGAGTACAAAATGCGTGTGCTAGGTTCGCTTTTTATATCCCTTCACGTAGTCACGTGAGCCCATATTTAAATAACGCAGATATGCTCAACATGAATTCTCGTAGGGAATTGCACCTGGCGACACTTATGTTTGGCGTAGTAAAATTCGGTAAACCAGAATACCTAAATATAAAATTCATTTGGCGTAGAGAAGACGACGTGCGGAGTATGAGAACCATTGACAGCGTATTAAAAATACCTCAGCACCGCACAACCGCTTTTCGAGGCAGTTTTAGATACTCGGCCACCAAGTGTTGGAACAATATACCTCCACCTATTCGCAATCTAAATAATTTAAAAACTTTTAGGTCAAAATTAAAAAGATATTTTTTGGAATTTCAAAAACAGAGTTTAATTTGCAGTGGCCAAAATCAACTCTCAAATATAATTCTTGCCAAGTTATAGTAAGGTAATGATTTATATGTGTATATTTATATATATGTATGTGTAAATGTATTTATATGCACGTATGTATGGATATGTTTATCTCATATGTATGCTCATATTTTTTTTAATTTTTTTTTTTTATATTTATATGCAATTAGTTATCATTATAAGTCAGTATAATTATATATTTAACAATACACACGACTACAAGTCTCGCGGATACACCTCCACCATGGGCGTCGCTGAAAATCAGCGCTGTAACACTCGTGTTGCAGCATATGCTGAGTCGATGTCCAATTTTGGCATCATAGCACTCACAATATTCTGTATAGTCCTGCTTTTAAATTTATTATTTTTTTGTTATTTTTTTTGTTCGTATGTTTTAAATTTTTTGTATTTTTGTGTTTTGTTTTATATTGTGTGTGTTTTCTGGTGCCAAATAAATGTCTGTCTATGTCTATGTCTATGTCTAAAATCGCTTTCAGTGCCTAGCAGAGTGCGTAAATGTAGATGATTTTAATGACAGGCTGTTGAAAACTGTGCAAGCGGTTGGAGCGAAGTTCTTCAAAGCTCGCAGCACAAGCCAGAAGCTTGGAGCTGAAGCGCGGTCATACTTTTCTTCAAAAAAGTAGACCTAACCTAATTGAAGAACTGTCCCATTTCGCTTCTAAGCCATGTCTATAAGCAGTTTTGCAGGGTCATTACGAATTTTCTCAAACGCAAGTTTGACAAATTCCAGCCTTCCGAACGAGCCGGTTTCCAAAAAAACTTTAGTACCATGGACCGCATACATACGTTGCGCCATATTATACAAATTACAGAGGAGTATAATCGGCCCCTTTGCGTAGCGTTCATAGACTGTGAAAAATCCTTCGATTCTATCGTGAGTTGGGCGCTGTTACAGTCTCTAGCGGTGCCACATTAACTATCGGTACATCGAAGTGCTGAAGAGTTTGTATGACAGAGCTACGATGTCTGTCCAGACAAGACCAGAACACGAAACCAATCCATCTGCAGAAAGGTGTCACAGGGAGACGTTATTTTTCCGAAATTTTTAATCAATCTTCAATGTCCATGTCGCACCTGTAACGGTTGTTGTTGGGAACGCTACGCTCGAAGTTGTTGCCAAATACACATACCCTAGGTTGTCTAGTTAGGTAGGTCCAATATTGAGAAAGAGGTTAACTGAAGAATCCATCCATCCTCGGCTGGG
The DNA here is from genome assembly GCA_946406115.1 of Apoda limacodes. Taxonomy (NCBI): domain Eukaryota; kingdom Metazoa; phylum Arthropoda; class Insecta; order Lepidoptera; family Limacodidae; genus Apoda; species Apoda limacodes. The sequence goes on from OX291540.1 coordinate 51,731,962, forward strand.
CAGCGTTCGGGAAACTACGCAACATCTTTTCGTCCAAAATACCTCAGTGCCCAAAGACGATAGTCTATACTTAATGTGTTGCGAGTGATGACATGGTACAGAAACGTGATCTCTTACTGTTGGCCTCTTAAATAAGCTCAAAGTCGCTCAGCGAGCTATGGAAAGAGCTATGCTTGGTGTTTCCTTGCGCGATAGAATCCGAAATGAGGAAATTCGCCGAAAAACTAAGGTTAGCTCTAACAGTTAGAAGGCTGAAGTGACAATGGGCAGGCCACATCGCTCTTCAAACCGATGGGGAAGAAAGGTTCTCGAGTGGCGACCACGGATTGAAAGACGCAGCGTGGGTCGGCCTCCTACCTTACGCCATGTTGCAGATTTTAAATTGTTTAAAACCGTTTATAATGCACTGGGGCAGTCTATCTTGACATATTGTATAACATCATGGGATGGTGCGCGCAAGACTATTCTCATAAAGTTAGAACCGACACAATGTGCACTACTAAAAAAATAACTTTCAAGCCTTTCCGTTATCCTACATTAGCATTATACCTACATTGCGATATTCTTACAGTTAAACAGTTATTTATAAGAGCTATAACTGTTATTGTACAACACACCAAATTCCTTATAACCTAGCTAATAACTTCACGCAGTAAAGATAAAGTATGCCAAATTTCATTTTATAAAACCTCTTTTAGACGAATTTGTTTTTTTTTTTTTATATATCGCTAAGGTGGCAAACAAGCTTGCGGTCCGCCTGATGGTAAGCGGTCACCGCAGCCTATGGACAACACCAGGGGCAGCAGTCGCTCGTTGCTGACCCTTCAAATATCTAATAACTTCTTTCTTGGTTCTTCATTTCCGTAATCCTTAGAGAAAACCTTGACGGTGAGCTCATTCCACAACTAGCGTTCGCGGGAGGAAGTTTCTCTGAAACCGCACTGTACGTGTATGACTATACTTGTAAAGCAGTAACCTCAGCCGTGACGTCAAGTACTGCTTCGATCTGTTGAGTACACCATGTTTTTTGGACGCCAGTTTCACCTTGTCTTGCAAATGATCTCGGAACTAAACATCGCTGGAGATGTCAACACCAAGAATCCCAATGCTCTTAGAGATGGAGAGGGGAGTGTTCCGGAATTGTGGGACCACAGTAAATGGGGTTTTCTTAGCGATGAATGCGCAGACTTGTGTATTCGTAGGGTTAAATCGGACCAAGTTTACCCGTCCCCAATCAGGGACCTTGGACATTGTGGTCTTGATTTGAGACACAAGTTCTCCGCGGATTTCCTCCACAACGGAACGAGGGATGTTTGCGCGACCCGTGTAATAAGAGTCTACAGTACTGTCATGAAGTTTCATAGACTAAAATGAGGATTCACTGCACAGACAGCTAAAAACATAAAATGTGCGGTGCAAGAACTGCGAAAGCTCAGCACAGATAGAACACTTGCTAGTGCGGCGGGTGGAAGGGCTAGTGTGATAAAACTTTGGAGAGGTGTGTGCACGGGCAGGTGTTTAAATTACAATGCGGGTGGAGCGTGAGTCGTTTCGTTAAATTGGTTTTTTTAAAGTGAATCCTCAGTTTTATATGTTTTCGGCGTAAATTAAGGCGGGAATGAGGGATAGGGGTAGGGAGGTAGTAAAAGTGAGAGGAAGTTGGAAGATAGGCTATAGAGGTTACTGTTGGTAGTTTTTCGGGAATCGCACTGTACGTGACCATTTAGGTTTTAAGGTGTGAGGATAAATTCACTGCCGATGGCCAGCAGTGCGATGGTAGAAAGTAGCCGCAGTAGTGGCATCATTTCGAACAATTATACAAGCGGTAGAACACATAGGGAGGCAAGGTCTCTCCTCAGACTTAAGGGTTCGATACGGTTTGTGAGTTTGGGATCGTCGACGATTCTCACAACCCGTCGTTGAACCAAGTCAAAAGGGTCCGGGATCCGGGTACATGCAGAGAGTGCAGCAGTACTCCATATGGGGCCGTACTTACGTTGCATATTTCATTTTTTCACTTGAAGTTAAAATTAAAACAACCAAACACTTTTGTATATTATGTATTATGACTATTCTTCGTTAACAAACAAAACTTATTATAAAAACATTATCTGAAACAAAATTTAAAATAAAAGACCTCATCCAAAATATCCGAAGTAACATTCTCATACACTTTTGAATGTTTGACTGATAAGAATATGCAGTATAACATGGCAAGATAAAGTAGCAATTAGGCAGTTGAAAAGCTAAAGGTCCTCCAAAACCAATCCTATTAACTTTAATGTTGAATTTTGGACAGTGGCGTAGCGTGGGTGTCAGCCGCCCGGGGCGGAAGATAACTTTGTCGCCCTGTTATTTAGGTATTCCAATTTAAAAGACCATAATGTACAGTAATCCTAAAAAACTGACAAGAACAGTCAACATTATTGTGTATTGTACAGTTTACATAAAAAAAAGTCATATATATACACATAGGATGTTAGGATATTATGTGTCTGAAATGAAACGGGTGGGAGTATCAAGAATATAGATTAAGGTAGAGTAAATTTTTTTTGTCCTAAACGAGATTATTTTTTTCATACAAAGAAATGAACATAAAAACGCGTCAAAATTATCCCGATAAATCGCGTAGACGTCGCCTTAAATCACCCCGTTAAGCTCTGTAGTAATTGTTTGATTTTATTGGGCAATGTCAAACTGAGTGCCCCGCGCAACTCCCGCTACCCTCACGTATCACGCTGCTACCGGCTAGCTGAGCGCCTTACTCCAATGGTAAATGTTTATATACCATTTCCAACTGTTTCAAATCAGATGAACTTTGAAACGCGCCAAACAAAGTCTCGTTAGGTCAAACTAAGGTACAGTGTAACAAACTTCTGCCCCGGTGTGTTCATAAAAGGATGTTACCTTATTAAAATCGCCATAGTAAAATGCTGTAAACTACCCGACGCTAGCGATTAAACCACGGGTTAGGCAAGTTTGTGTCACTAATAAGCTGACTAAACATTCGGTGTCAAACGCTGTTTACATTCCGCATTTATGCATTAACCGCATTATGTCACAGCACAGTACAAACACTACAGTAGCAATTTGCCTCAGTAAAAAATTAACAAGTAAGAGTTTCAAACATTTATATTTTTATCTAATATTATTGATGCTACCACCCATTTCAGGTCGGGCACATAATATAAGGTACCTGCGGGTAATAAGGCCTGTCGGCTAACAAGGGCTACCCCCTAAATTTTAAAATAAGAAAAGTGCAAAAAATATCACAATATAGGTAACAATCATGAAATATAATAAAAATAAAGAAACGAAAAAGAAAAATCAAAATATCATCATAGATCTTCAACAAAAAAATGATTTTGTAAAGTGCGAGCAAGAAAGCCTACGTGCAGCTTCCAAATTTTTACATCACTCGGAAGATTATTGATTTCTTAACTTTTTCAGAGCCAGTTTCTTTCACTTTAAATAACAAAGCGTAATTCCAAGGGTCATCACAGAATCAAATAAAATTTAATTAAGCAATTCTGTTATTTATTGAAACATAGGCCTTATTACACTCCTAAGGCCATATTTCCGCACCTGTCTTGATTTCTTTGAATTCATTTAGAAATTTAAAAGAAAAAGGTAAAAATATATTTTTCTTCCGAGAAACTGCAGTTCCGTCATAAAAATACAAAAAATGTTACGGAGTTTGGAAAGACTAAATAATTGATTATATAAATAAATTTGAAATTACATAGGCCTTATTACTCGCAGGTACCTTACTTACACCTTATATTTATATATTATATATGTTTTACAATATTATATTTACATTTATAACAAAAATTCTTACACACATGCCGCTTACATTGTTAAAACAGGTATATAACACTTATGATTATACCTTGACAATCAACAAGATTATGATATTATCGATTTGAATCGATTGATAAAACGCAAATCGAATGCCAATTAGAACTGGAACGATAGTGTTACTATTTATATTTTTAGTGAAAAACTTGTTAAAATTAAAAACAAAACTTCTGGCTTTAACTAAAACTTTATTCGTTTACTTTTTTAAGAGCAAAGTCTTTTTTGCACTATTAATGTCTATGGCATCACACAACTCTGCTCATTAGACAAGATAGACAGATTGGGTAGCCCATGAGTACTAATTGTTGATCTTAAATAATTTTTAATCAATTTCAGTTTTGAAAAACTTATCTCACAGCTGGCATTGCTAATGGCAATTGTGAAGAATATTAAGATGTCATTATTATACATTCATTTAAAGAAAAGGGATTTACCAATTGCGTCACAGTATGCATTATATCGTAGGTGCGACAAAAATATGAAATGGTTCAAATATTGACAAGATATTATTATTTATTGTGATTTTTTCTGCTCCCTAAACGTGCCGCCTCCACTACGCTACGCCACTGGCAGCTGGTTTTGGAACACTCAAATGCTTACAATAAAGAAAATAGAATCCATAATAAGAATAAAAAAGAAAAAATAACATCTAATAATACACTTAACCAATACATTATGACACAAACAATTAGTTTCCAGTGCTGGTTACAGCTACAATACAGTGCATTACTTCTCTCTGACACAATAACTTCTAATACCTACCTCTCTACACATCAACAACCACCAACACTTCACACGATCTACATTATATTTTAAGGCTACAATTCCATTTTTGACTCTCGCAATACCACAATCCTTCCACGATTCACTAAGTAAAGGTATTATCAGCGCGCGTTCAGAATGAGATGAAACGTTGTCAAAGAGAATTAAAAATGACAGTTCTATAATATTTTTGCCATTAATTGGTACAATCGCTCTTATGAATCAATCAAAATTTGACACGACTTTCCAACGCTACAGCTGAACTCCGATACAAAAGGTCGCATTCCACTCTAAACGCACGCGGAATAATAAAACATACATACAAGTAACTATCCATTTTTTAATACTTTATGAAACTGTCATATAATGAGAGGTATTATAATTCGTGTTTGAATTAAAACAAGTTTTTAAAAGTAGTTTTAAAACCTAGTTATTTGCAGTTTTATTCACTACTTTATCTACATTTGACTTATAGGTAAAATAACAGTGAAAACAAAAAGGACTATTTCTTAGTTTTTTAGGCAAGAAGATGCTATATTTATTGTTGGTGCATTAAACATATCCGGAGACCTACATAAATTTACCTCCGTATCAATGTTTGATGAATCGTCACTCATTTTGTTTTCAACTCTTCGATAACACAAGGAAATTATGACTTTAGTACGTCAAAAAAGAAGATACTTATGATACCAAGCATCAACCAATAACCAATCTACGCTTGGAACAGTTACGCCGCCACAGATTTAAAATATATGAATGCAGGTATACTGGTGATCATAAACATATATATTGCTTCGTAAGGACCGGGCCAACAGCGTCTTCAAGTAGATGTAGCTTTTTGTTCCGGCGGTATTTATACATTCAATTAGCCTTAGCTTTACTTTTTATATCAATGACTATAATGGTATAGAGGTTTATTTTAAAGCATTGCTGTAATACACAAAACAATGCTTTATTACGGTATTTTTTCAGTTTAGTATCGAGCGTTTTCCGCTAGGTTTAAAAAGGGAGTAAGCTTGTTCAAATGTTAATATCTCAAAAAAAAAGTTTTAACCGATGTTTCTAATTAATAATGACTTCATAATAACGCGTGAAAAATTAACGCAACAAGCCTGTAACAGGCTTGTTTTCGCAAGCCAAAGTTGTCTCGAGTCGTGGGACGAAACACTATCGGTAAAACGTAGTTGTCTATTTGTTGTTGTGATAAGTAGAAAAGTGCCTCTATTGCTCTAAGGCATAGCGCCTATTTATATACAACTGAACGTTCGGAAATATTAGGATTTTCACGACGATTGCCGAAGACTTGAGTTACAAATAATAGTAATATAATAGCATTTTTTTTTTTTGTTTTTTTAATTATTATTATGCGATCAGTCCTTCCGACTATGAGCAAATGTGTGGAATGGCATTACTAATCCTATTCCAATATAATAGCTAATATACGAAATTGTGCTTTTTTCTCCAGTACAAAAACTATTTATTAAGGTTATTAAAATGTATGTAAAATCGTCTATGTGTATGTAATTATTAAATCTCGTGTGTACAAAAAAATTATGAAGTTAGCGTACATTAAAAGTTTAAATTTTAGATTATTTACAATTATTAAAATTAATAACTTAAAATTTGATTAGTATAAAATCATTAGTAGTGATATCACACAAAAATAAATATTGAAAAACAAAGTCAATATGAATGTCAAAAAAGGGAGTGTCTTCTGACCGGGACCTTAATAACAGAAAGTTAACAAATGCATATATGTTTCACATTTTCTTTGGTACGACAATTTTCTGAGCCACTAGTTTGATCAGGTCCGGCCAGCGTGGTGGACTTAACCCACCTTCCTCCAGGAAGCAATATAGTATCTTGATATAAAGCTCATTAAGTGCCCTATTCTGACTCATCTATAAATTATTTATTTTTAACTATAGAATATCGAACTGCTTTAAAAATTTATCACCGTACAGCTATGAAATATCAATTAAAATAAATTCAAAATTTTATTTGTACGGATAACTCACTTAGCGAAATATCAGGCAAAAATACAACTAAGTCACTACCGATACTTATTCGTAATTACTTTAGAAACTAATTCACCACATGTGTATATAATTTGTGCATAATTTTTTTAATATTGTCATAATACTTTTTTAAAATGGCATCACATATTTTTTTAATACAAAATTTTATGACAATAAAAAAAAGCAAAATATTTTCGACTTCTTTTTTTATATATAATAAATTTTAATTTATTTTTTCACATATATTTACATTGTTGTCTACAATTATCGAAAAATAGGTTTTATTTAGGTACATTTTTTACTAACTTAGGTACATAATTTTACAAATGATTATTCTTCGATGGTAAATATTGAAAATTAATCGAGATAAAATAATGTAACAGAAGCTGCTGAAGAAATGTTAAGGAAATTGTTAAAAAAAAAGTATTAAAAAAAATCCCGGCTCTTAACACTAAAAGAATTTTTCAAACCGGTTTTAGCCAAAATAAAAATTAACTTGACTAAATCCTTTTTATATTATATTTTGAACCAGACCTTTACATTTTCTCAATGTTTATATATTCAGTAAGGGTATCCGTAATTATTGGTAATGGTTATTTTACTACAACTTATCGGCACGTGGCGGTCATAATTAAGGTCTCGACAATAAATCGAAGTAATTTTTATATTACCAATCAGTGCACGGTAGGGGATTAAGGTCACAACAATTGACCGTAGTAATTTCACTACAACCAATCAGCGCGCAGTAGTTCCGATAATTAGTCGTCATAATTTAACACTACAACCAATCAACGCGCGGTCGTTCTAAGGGTCCCAATGTTTGACCGTAGTAATTAGACATAAACCGACTGAGACCACAAATGTACATTTGTCTAACTGTTCAGGAAACGGATATGTTACAAAATGAACATATTTCTTTGAAAAACCTAACAAAAATGTCTATCACTACTAAATTTCAATGTTTACCATGCGTGAATTATCTATGGCAAACCATAATAAAAGTAGATGGCAAGCAACTAAAATGTTATATTTAACTACATAATATACTATATTGTTTCAAAATGGATACATTCTTATAACACCTTCTTCCTCTATGTTTCTTACTAGATGATATTTTAAACTTCTAACATAATGGCCAAATGAATACAGGTACATAGAAAAGAGACTTAAAGAAGATGTACCTGGCCTAGGTGAGGGATGGCACTGCTAAAATTTTAAGTGATATTTTTCGTAAATTTATTGACAATACTGATAATTTCCCTGCTAGGTTAAATTTGAAAATAACAGCCATTTCGAAAATATTATTTTGTAATTTTTAAACACTGGATAATAGAGCAGTAATAAAATATATATAGTTTGGAAAAAGAAAAGCAACGGTGAGATTAAAACCAAGTTAGGTGCGGTTTATGAGGATTCCACAGCTTCATTATCAACCATAGAATATTGGAAAAATGAATTTATGCAAACGTGGCCGCATATTTTCGATAAAGATCATCCAGGACGACCAAATGAGGTTACCACATCCGAAATTATTGAAATAAAAAACCCGATATATGGTTTATACGTAAACTTATTGGACCTTTTATAACCATGCTGTGGAAAAAAAAACCTCAGCATTTGATAAAGAAAAAAATCCTCTTTCATCGGGAATGTACGCGTGCACACTTGAGGCGTCACCATCGTAATTAGGACAGGAATTGCTTCCTCATCCACCATATTCGTCGGACTTACCATTCAATGTTTTTTTTATTTTCAAATATAAATAATGGCTCGGCGGGATAAAAATGGGCTGTAACTGCGGCTGGGTAATAGAGGCATCTTATTTTTATAAAGGGGATACAAAAAATTTTAAGATAAGTGTATAGAGTTAAGAAAGATCATGTTGATGAATAAAATAAACTTTACACAAAAATAATTTTGTTTTTCTTGTCAATGCCAGGTACTGAGCATACAGCCCTCGTAGTTCATTATTCAAAATTATATTCATACATTTTAAGTAAATAAGAATAATACATTACTACTTAAAGCTTATTTAGAATCATTATTTCATTGAAGAAATATAAAACTGCATATAAAATTCAAATTTAATTCTTTTAACTATTTATAGATTATTTTGTATACTAATCGAGTATTTCGTATGATTATGCAAGCGACTGGCAAAAATTTAAACTTTTAAATATTACTTTCTAAAAAAACCTCTTGCACCATATGATTATATTTACAACCTATACTTCGTTGTAATGTTTTCTTATTTTAATATCAAGAATAATAAAACACATTAAATTAATTATTTATCTACAGTTTGACATGGCAACATTTAATAATTCTGTTATAAATAAATTGAATTTTCACAGACATTAAACAAAATATTTAAGTCAAAAATTGAAGCATTTTTCATTATACATCATAATTATTGTGCAGAAAATTTGTTACTTATTTCTTTTACAATATCAAAAGTATTGCTAGATAATATAATTATATCATATAATATATATAATTATATATCACAGGCAGATTATTCGAGACAAGAAACTAAGAATATTTTTAAAATACAAGATTAAAAATAGAGAGATCTGACAGCAATCATTCGATGTGGAATGTTGATTCTAATATTCGATTATTTGAAAAACCTAAACACTATAAAACTAAATAAAACCATTTACTATTTCATGTTTCAGAGTAATTTAGTTATTCCATACAAATTTTATTTAATATTTCCATACAAAAATATTGTTATAACAATCTAATGGCAATTTTTTTAAAGAATCCAAATACTTAATTATGTTACAAAATATATCATTACCTTGAACACTTTGACGGAATAAAAAAACGCAAATATTCAGATTCAATTTAAAACTAAACTTAACATAATAAAAATTGGCAATTTCCCCCGTATCGAAATTAAGCACAAAAACAACAAAAAATACTATCTCGATCATTTCTTTCACTGGTATTTTTATTTCTAAGGGGGAAAAGAAAAACATTCAAATGTATCCTTGTCTACCGCTTACTCGTATCGTACTGTTTCACCACTTCCGGTATAGCGTTCGGCTCGACCGGTACGTTATCATACAGCTCGTTGAGACTTCGAACGTAGCTAATTTTGCGAAAGAATTTCGAACTGTAAAAGAAAGTTACGACTGAGAAAATCAGTCACTATAATCATGTTTACCATACAATGAAAAGTAACTGTCAAGTGACAGTAAACCGAAAAGGTCCTGCAGTGGGATAATAATTTATTACCTGATAAAAGGCTTCGTAAGTAGCACGAAAGATCGGAGCCAGAAGGTCGGATGAACCAAGTACAAGTGCTTCAAGCTCTTACGTAACCTAAAAGTTATACAATACATAATAAAAACCCTGACAAAAAATTAATATAATGTTACGACGGTAATTTTAAACACATACATATACATCAGACAGATTAACAAAATCCGCGCAAAACAAAAAGAAATGCAAACTATGGATATGTTACTACACAGGGGTTTACTGAAACAGTATATATTTTACCTTGTTTTGTCACATGTGTCCGGAGTTCGGAAATCCAAAACAACTCTGCTTTTGTTGGCAAGTACCTACAAAGGGCTTCGAAAAATACTTCAAGCAGCGATTACTTAAATACTACTAAAACAAGGTTTATAGTCCAATAAAATTAGACCAATAATTAAGACATTTAGATAAAGAGATAATAAGATTAATTTTCTTCAATACTATAATTCCCAAAAAGCTGAAAGTTATTAAAATTGTTCAAAACTTAATTTAATTTAAAATTTCTTATCGATCCGGTACCTGGAAAAAAATTTACTCGAGGTCAAAGGTCAAAAAATGGGTTTTTCGCGATTTTCAGCAAAACAGTAAGTTTTTAAAATTAGCTCAGACAAAAAATTGTAGATCTTAAAATTATCTATAAACAATGTATCAATACTTTATACTTTCGGATAACATATGTGCCGTAAAACTTAACGCGAAGAACAGGAAGCCAGTACATCTAGAGTAAGTCCTCCTCGTACTAGATCACGTGTAAGTCAATCAGATTTTTGTTTTGAAAAACTATGCTTATTTTGCGGCCATGAATTGAATGAATAGTATGAGAAAAGAAAATCCTTGGACAAACAATGGAGTGCCAGTATCGCCCTTGTTTGCATCTTTGTCATATGTACTTCACATTCTTAGCTTTATGGGAATATGTGTTCTGTGGGAGTGGAGCTCAAGACCAACGTTATTTCAATTACTGGGCATTCTGACATAAAGCAGGTATACGACCCTAGTCATGCAGACAATTGAATAGGAGCCAGATGTTGTCTCATGGTAACACTGGCGTATGAATTGAGGGGCTGGGTTTCATTTTACCTGATATTCTCATAGTTAGACATATGTATATTTTATATAGGTAAGTTACAATCATCGATAGAATTATTTTTTTTACTTATATTACAGCTTCAGTGATGTATATTTGTGTCATACTTATGCATACATTGACGATTGCAACTTCTCCAACTTTTTGAATCGTTATGTCTCAGAAACGGTGGCAAAGAGTGCAGTGAAGTAAAAATAAATTATCAATGTACACAACATAAGTAATAATACTAACGCATAGAAGTCGCACTCCAGTCAAATTCCGAACAAAACGCGTAAATATCTACAGAAATGTACAGTAAATCATAAGTCATTCAGTGAAGTCAATGTGAATTATGTAATGACATCATGCGGCAGGGTTGCCACAATAGCTAGCTGACGACGAAGGCGACGCGACAGCTTAAAAATCACACGTCTTACCTCGGCTAGCAAAAAATATTTGGCTTTCAATGAAAAACTAGAGCTATAGAAATTTGGTTGATTATTCCTCTGACTTCTGAATTTTCCTCTGTGTCTTTGAGTTCATTCATGCTGGCAAGGAATATATCATAATCTACGGGAATTCGGTTATAGTTATGCCTGTGGAAACTTTAAATTTTCCTGACATAAATATTTGTGTTAATAAGGTATAAGCTATCTCCATTCGAAATTTTATACAAATCGGTTTAGTTGTTGTCTAAAAACTTTCGCATTTGTTCATTAGGAAGGAAATATAGCTTTACACTATGACTCTAAGAAGCGGAGCAGCGAGTGTAACCGTAATGAACAGCTAAAAAAAATTGTATAATAAACTCACCGTCTGTCGATAAGTTTGTAGCACTCGTGCAGCCAACGAAAGTTTGGCAGTCGCCTTCTACCTCCGCTGCCGTGAAGGTACACCAGCACATACTCGTCTGTGATAAGGCGCTCCAGAGTCCAAATGACGTACCTGGAAATCAAACAAACCCTGTTGGTGAATTGAATGATGGATTACAAAATTAAATTAAATAAATCAAAATCAAACAATATTTATTGCAATAGGTTTCTGGAAACTCTTTTAATTGTCGATACAATGTAAACAATGCTAATTTCTGCCAAAAAGAGCTGGCAAGAAGTTCTAATAAAAGTTATAATACAATACTTTGATAATCAAGTATACAATATGTATTGAAACACTTAGTAGGTAAAATAAATAAGTTAAAAAGCTACTAAAAATGTTATAAATCAAAATATGCACATAAGGCTAATTCAGCTAGAGTTTTCCTACGTGCACCTAGTAGGACTGTATACAGTGATAAAACTCAGAAAGTTGAAATCAATAGAGTGAAATCTTCTGGATCACCTGTTGTAATGGGAGTACCCCCAGGGTTTTATACTAGGTCCCTTTTTATTCTTAGTATATATTAACGACCTCCCTTTTTATGTAGAAAACCTGTGTAAAATTGTATTGTTTTCAGATGATACGTCTTTGATATTTAATATTGATAGAAAAAAAGATCCATATGACGATATAAATCATACACTTTCGCAAGTTCTTAGTTGGTTCACATCAAATAATCTTTTACATTCAGCACAGAAAACAAAATATTTAAAGTTTTCTTTACCAAATGTCAAAGATACTCCAACACAATTTTTTCTAAACGGTGAAGCACTCAAACTAGTTGAGTCAACAGTCTTCTTGGGCATAACTTTAGATACTAAATTGCAATGGCACTCACATATTTTTGTCTTAGCTCGAAAACTTAGCTCAGCCGCTTATGCTGTCAGAAAAGTTGCTCAATTTACTAATATAGAAACTGCTCGGTTAGTATACTTTAGTTATTTCCATTCCCTTTTGTCATATGGTATTTTATCATGGGTAAGGGCGGCCGATATAGAAACTATTTTTTTACGTCAAAAAAGAGCAATAAGATCAATGTATAACTTATCACGTCGAGATTCTCTTCGTGACCTCTTTAAAGAAATTAATATACTTACTGTAGCTTCTCAGTATATTTACACGTGCTTACTGTATGTACGTAGAAACCTAGGTTTACTTGTTAAAAATAGTGAGATACACAATGTTAATACTAGAAATAAAAATAAACTTGCGATTCCAAAATGACGCCTTCAGAAGGTGCGTGGCTCTTTCATAATTCAGAGCATTTACTTTTTTAATACAATTCCTGAGAATATTGTAATATTGTAACATTAAAATGGTTCTTATTAACAGGGGATACTATACTGTGGAAGAATTCAATAAAAATAATTATGATGTCTGGAATTAAAGGTATGGGCCCAATACTGGACATCCATCTATGTCTTATGTAGTTGATAATTAATTACACATTACGATCAGGGGAAGCACCATTGATAGTCATCTTCCGTTGGCTGCTTGGTGTTGTGGGGGTGGGTGTGGCGTATAGACGTGTACATGTATGTGTGTTTACACACATATTTGCATAGATTTTGTGTGTTTGGTTGGCCTGGTTCCTGCGTGATTGATGGTAACAGGTGTACACCCGGGAAGTCTCTTGTCACTTCTTCTTCCTTTAGGCTTGTTTCCGAAGTGACAGTACGTTAAATGGTATGCATCTGCTGCCGGACTGTCGTGTGGGAGCTGGACTACTTCATGATATACAACGTCTGTGAGTATGTGTGTGCGTTTGGAACCTCTCTGGCGCTGGGCGGCCGATGGTGGATTGCAGCGGGTAATTAATACTATATTTATTATATTATTATGCATAGGTACACCTATGTAAGTTTATACATATATGTATATTTTTTATAGTAGTATCAATTTTTGATACACTGTGTTTTAAAATAAACAGTTTTAAGTTCTATAATGTTAAATGTAGTATAATGTTAAATCGGATTTATATTTTGTTCCTTTACTACACACATTGTAACTAATACAATCGAAGTATTATTGGCGTTGCTTGAGTGTGTCATGCGCTCTTAAAGTCTCTGCGGTAGTGGCATGTGCGTCGGGTCGTTACGTTCCCTAAAACATGGTTGAGCGAAGCGATGGCTGATTCATGTGTCTTACTTGTAAACAGCCGCTGTGGAAGCTGGTCTGCTCTTGCAAACTTCTTTGAATTCTTAGTATTCGGTCATCGGTGTAGGATTTCAACGACAACTCCTCAATTACTAAACGAATAATACTTGACGTTTTCAAGTAGCTTATGTCCTTTTCCGGGGCTCAAAACTATCTGCATGCCAAATTTCATCTTGATCGGTACAAAGGTTCCACAGTGAAAAGGTAACCGACAGATTTACTTTCGCATTTATAATATTTATTATTATATTATATTCATGGATAGTATGGATAATTTTAAGTATATTGATGTACATATGATTGTGCAAAAATATAATTATGATGGCTAGTGCCACTAGTACTATTAAATATCTGAATTCCCTTAATTATCTAAATTCCTTCACTCGATATCTCTCATCTTCAGTTCATCTTAATGATTTTGAAAAGGTGATTTCGAATAAAAAAGCTATCGAGCCAAAGCAAAAAATGAAATCATGTTTCTAAGCTGAACAAAGCCCTGAAGAAGGTCTGAAAATCGGTAGGTTTAATTGTTGATTTATATTTTTTGACAAAAAAGTGTCCTTTTTCAGAGCCACGTCCTAATTTGTTTATCTATGTGTCTCCTGCCAACTCGTATAATTTAAAGATACCAAAAATACGTAAAAGAAAAATCGTTACATGATATATACAACATATACAAGAACAATTCAAATTTTACTAAGATATTACTTTATTTAAATGAAAATTAGGATTTTTGAAAGAAAAAATTATTAAAAAAATACATTTTAGGTATTTTGTTAACCTTGATATGGTATGTGTTAATAATGATATGTTAAAACCTTCTTAATCTATATACCTTTATCTCTTATTTCACTTTTTAGTGGCCGCAGCATGTTGGTGACTTTAATTTGGTGTAGCAACATTAGAACAAGTTTCGATTTCTTTCTTCTTCTTTTACATGCATCGTTTAAGAAAAAACATTATTTTCAATACATTTAAGTTGATATCACCCCCTTCATCAATGTATTCATAAATTATCATCTTGTGTCAATCTACATGCAACGAGAACTCTAAAAAATAGTTACTTAACAAAGTTGACAAGTTTTATATCACTAAAAGAATCTTTAAAAATAAAACGGGATGAAACGCGTAGTTATGTAGTAATATGGAATTTTTCCTGACGTTTCGGCTGGGTTACACCAGCCTTGGTCACGGGTGGACTTATTAGTAAATTGGTTATAGTTAATTAGTGGAAACTAAAATTTAAAAACCTAAATAGATAAAAGAAATAATCGAATAAACATATAAAAATATTACACCCACATAATACTTACAAAAACAAATTATCCATCACGTAATGGTAATCAGGCCTCACGTTGTCCGGTAGATGGCACGCGCTGAACACAATCACCGCCGCCCCCACTCCGTCGTACCCCCCATGGGAAAGAACTCTCTTGTAGGGTTCAATGACCTTAAGTGTATAAGAAAAAAAAATTAAACAAAAATAAACTTTCCTGGACATTACACATAGCGATATCTGATAGCGAACTTAGTTAGGCTTGTACTTTTGGGACAACAAATAACGGATACAATTACTTTTATACTTTTTGTAACATTTGTTTTATACATACAACACATCCACGCCCATTACAAACACAAATGTTAAAAAAAAAATATTTAAAAATGAGGTCAAGAGAAAAAAAAACGAAAGATGACTTGAATTTACGTTCGGAATAGCAGTACAAAGTAATTGGACTCTTAAGATATCTAAAACCGTGCCAAATAGATACAAAAGGCACTATATGAAAGCGGAGAGACCAAACAAATTACCTTAATATGCATACGATGACCTTAAAAGCATATCTTTTAGGCATAATCACTGTAGGGCCTTTTTTGATATGTGTTTGTAAAAACATGTTTTGAACAAAAAAATAAATATTTTTAGTATCAGCAGCCTTCACTCAGTATCAGTTGCAAAAGTGGCTAAGTTTACGTTACATCAGCACCTTGTTCAATTTTATTATAGGATTATAAATATAGGATTACTATTTACTATGTTTTATTGCAATCTGATGAATAGTTTAAAAACTAAGAAACAAAAAAACCTTTATTCAAATGTAGACATATTGTGTAACGTAATCTATGATGGAATTTAATCGAAAAATTCTGCTTTGACAAAATACAACAATGAATTTATCAAAAAAAAAAAGGGAAGAAGAAAACAAAATGTGTGTAAACCCGGTTAGCCAACATTTTTCAATTTCGGTAAAACCAGTTTTGTAGCTCTGAGTATTGGCAGTTTGAAAGGCGCACCAACCCTCGTGCCTTGCGTCTCATCGTCAAACTCACCTCAAATGATTTCTGCACATTCAAGGTCATGCCTTGACTTACGTGCCCGCAGCTTTACATTACATGTGTACAGATAAAGCTATACAGAATTTATCAAATCAAATATCAGAAGAGAAAGTTATTGTTTTTACTAGCAATTCTATTAAAATTTAAAAGAATGTGTAATGAGCTTACATGTTCTGACTACCTCTAGGAACTACAGTATTTATAAATACAGTATCTTGAAAAAATAGTGTAAGGAAAGACCGAAACGCAAAAGGACAAAAATACGCATATGGACTAATTCGCTTTTAGACACAATCGCACTAGGACCAATTCGCAAAATGACCAGTATGGTAGGTAGGTAGGTAGGTCATTTATTTCTCATCGAAAATTACATTATGTCATTAAAATAATAATACATAACCAATTCACAAAAAGATCGTCAAGTATAAAAATTAAAATCACAATGAAAAATAAAGGCTTAGAAATATTCTAAGATAAAACGTCAACAATTAAAAATAAACAGATAAATAGAATCAATATTCAGTCAAAGATTTAAAAATGTCAAAATTTAAAACCAACATAAATAAAAATTAAAAGCCAATAAAAATGTCAAAATAAGAACAAACATAAATAAAAATCAATAAAAACATCAAAACAAAAACAAACAAATATTAAAAATGTCAAACGTGGTCACTGTATTCTTTGAGTCAGTAAAAGCTCTTTTAGCCGGCGACCAAATTTCTGATCCGAGAGTTCGTTTTTAAATTTAAAAGGTCTGGATGTCGTGAGGTGTCGAGGTTATTATTAGTCAGCTGAAGAGAATTAGAGCAACTTATTTCATGAGGTGTAAATAAGTTAGGCCATTGCCTTTTAAAATATGTCCAAAAACTCTGCATCTGTGGGCACAAAGGTGATAATTCTAAAATTACCCGCCAAGCTGATCACATTAGACTGGATGGCAGCAAAGGTACGCTTGCCGTTAATCTCATTATTTTAGGACCCTGACTTAACTTTTTGAGCTTTAAAGCTTTGGCCTTCTTCCATATAGCACGGCTGAAAAATGCCAGCTCGAAATACTAGCAGATGGTTAAACCGTTTTCACTGCATTTACAACAGCTAACTCTTGCACTTGAAATAAGTTAAAGTTATATTTTATGTTTGCTTGTTTTTTATAATTTCACTTGAAATAAAAAAAACCGAGTGTACTTATATTACGTAGTTATGTTGAGTAAACGTTTTTTTTTAAAAGAGTAACTATCGAGTTTCTTGCTGAATTCTTCTCAGTTGAAATTAACTTTGAACCGGAGGATAGGTGTTTTCAAAAAATTCATATTTATATTCATAACTTTGACGATTCAAAAGTATTAGTAAAAATCAAATTCAATTAAAAAAAATGACTGACGTACCGTTTTTCAGTTTTATTAGGTTAAGTTTTTATTTAATTAGGTTTCAATGAAAAATTACGTACTGGAAACCGGATAAGAGCTCATTAGTCCATTCGCGTCTGTTTTAATCGCGTATTTGTCCTAATGCGTAAAGCTTATTGGTTCTAAACCGGTGCTACTCAGCATCGGACGGGCCGTTTGCTTGTTCGCTGCCTTTGTACTATAATAAAAACCGGTATGAATTTAACTAGTAATTATATTCAATTATATTTTTTTTATATTTGAGCGAGCTCGGTTGTACTGTTAAACGCCATAAAATTCGAAAACAATACATTATTTAAATACAAAACTTCATCTAAATCCCTTTAGCAGTTTCCAAGAATCCAATTCAGATTAAATATTTGGTTTTGGGTCAACATTTCACATAAAATATCCGATTTTCGTTTACGAGCTAGGGATCTGTATCTGATCATAGTCGGACATACAGACAAAAACACGGCAGAGTCACAGAAATAGGGCTCCATTTTGCTCTTTGGGTTTGGGAAAAACTGTTGACTTAAACAGAAAAATCGGATCGTGTTTTGTTGCTACCTTCATATCGCAGACGGCATGTCCTCCATGTCCCCTCGGCACAGTCACCCACGACCGTACTTCTCTCAGTTCCTCGGCTGCTGAATATTCAGGTATAGGTTCGCTGGATTCGCTTATTGTGTTTGTTGACCTTTTTTGTAATAAAAAAACAACAATAAAACACCAATACCTAAACAAATAAATTTTAAGATAATAGCGTAGTTTCCAGTAAGAAGATATTTATCAAATAAGTTCATAGCACGATTAAGGTCCAAAAATAACGGAAATAAACTTATTTTGCAAGTTTTATCAAATATTACCATTGTTTTAATAAAATAAATACATTAAAAATAGCTTACGCAGACATTACATCAAACGCAAATCAGAGCGCGTTATGTCACGGTTCCGTGCCAATAGATTTAAGTATCTGACCGAAACAAGAAATAACACACTTTGTACCCGAACAATTGATTAACAATATAAATACATGAACACTAGCGACGCCCCGCCGTCTTGACAAATGAATGTCTGAGTGAAAAAATTTTTTTACAAATTTTTTAAATTTATTTTTACAAAAAGCCAACATATTTCTAATTTTAATAATGTATGCCAAATGTCGGTATTTTGCTGTAAGAAGAGATCAGGAACATATGAATTACAAAAGGATAAAATGTTAATCATATATGTATTAATATAATAATAAACTTTCATCACAAAACTGACAAATACGACTTAAAAACTTTAAATTACGCTATATTTGTCTTGATTTTTTTACCAAAACCCTGCAGTTAATCGAGCAAACTGAACCGAAAATCACCAACTTATTTCTACATATAACAAAAGTGGTATAATATCTACACTAATATAATAATGCCACTATTTCAAACCCGTCATTTGACTATTTAGTACGTCGAACAGTGGCGCCCTATTTAAATTTACCGGAGATGATAGTGTTGTTCTACCTCAATACAGATATTATCCAAAATGAAATCTTGATATTTATAATACTTAACTTGTATATGTCTATTTTTATTGCGTTAACTAGCATTAGCTTTTTCGTAAGCATGGACTTACCTAGTCTTAAGAAAAAAGTTCTTAATTAATAAATTGAGATGTGGGTAGAAGTTCCTATGAGCAACAGGTATTTTATGTCGAATTGATAAATAAAATAGAATAACAACTAATTTAATGCCACATAAGTGCAAATAATTTAAATATAAAGAATAATTATTGTGACGAAAATATTGATTACAAGTGCTTACCTTATACGTACACAAAAAAAGAAAAATCACTAAATAAAAAACTGAAATTTTTAAGTATTTATGATAACGTATAACCACTAAAAAAAAATACGCCGTCGAAGTGTGCCGCTTGTGGTCGTTTTGTTTCCTCACATAGCGATGGGGTGTCCTGTGGGAAGTGTTCTGCATTGTATCACCAAGCCTGCGTCGGCGTACCTACGGGCATGGCTACGCCTACCGACTGGAACTGTCCGGAGTGCAAGCGATCGCTCCTGCGGGACAACAAGCAGGAGACACCAGTGAAGAGGCTTGTGCAGCCGGCCCCACCGACGAATACCAACGAAGAGAATGTCGTTGACCTAGTAGGTGAGCTCCGACTTTTTCGGGCTAACTTGACGGCTATCAGAGGAGAAGTGCGGGATTTCCGGACAGAGTTCTCGGATCTCAAAGCGACAATGTCTTCGATGAACGAGCGTGTAGGACAGCTTGAGTGCCGAGTAAAGGTCATGGAACAGCAAAAAGCCAACAAAGCCATTTCAGCTGATACAAGGGTTCTCGAGGGGTCGGATGAGAACGAGAAACACCTTGTGACATTAATTGCAGCAAAGCTTGGCGTACCACTGGATAAGCGGAACGTAGTAAGCGCGGTCCGCGTCGGAACCCGACGTATTGTTAATTTTAATAATGAAACGAAAACAAAATATTTTTTGTGAATGTATATGTATTTGCCGCCTTTTGCCGCGCACTAAACTACCTACTGTAGGTATTTAAACGGAGCTCAAAGCAAGTAGGTAACAAAAAGGTCTTGCCAATATAGGTGTAATTAATCACATTTTAATCATCATCAGAAGGTACACTTTTGTGTAATATAATCCGATTTCTTAGCCCAGGAGACCGGGTCTTTTGAAAATTAACCTGATACAAGAAGAAGAAGAACACTTACTACTAAATGATCTTCACAGCAATATGCTCTTTGTAGAGAGCTCATCTCTACTCATGACTCTGACCCATTTTTTGTGACATTTACATCTTTAGGCACCATTATAAATGTTTTTTCCGGTGTATATAAAGTTGTTGATTTGCATTTTGGAACAACACAATACATATTTATATTTATTTTATGCCTTCTGTTTAGACAGAGACATATTAATTAACTCTCGTTATGTAGATTAGTGCGCGTACCTATAGCAGTTTGCACTGTAACTACGCTGGGTTTGCGGGGTCTCAAGCGCTCTGACGTCATTTTACTTCGCGCCGCTAGCGCCAAATAAGAGCTAGCGTTTTTGCTCACGCACTAAAAAAGCGAACTTTAAACTGCTCTAACTTTGTCAGTTTTTATCGTACGATAATGTAATTTAATGATTTGATAAAACTTTTCATATAAAAATAAAAAAAGAAATACGTGGAATAGTCTATTGCAATAAAAAAAGATTGAATTATGAATTTTGGCAAAATAATTGCTAACTTATTATGAGCTTTTTCAAAATATTTGAAAATTTAAAATGAATCAGTCTTTAAGGAACATAAAATTACTGTTTTTTTAGGGTTCCGTACCCAAAGGATAAAAACGGGACCCTATTACTAAGACTCCGCTGTCCCTCCGTCTGTTTTCCACACCGGTTTTCCACATAGCATACAAAATATTATTGCAACACAATAGAAGTCGTTAAACCAAGTCAGAGCTTATGACCGTCGAATGGCCACTAGCTCGACATATATCCTAATTTCACTAATTTGCCCAGCGCGGTGAACATTGGGGTTAAAATATTCAAAAATTTACAGTAGGTGGTATGGTGGGATTAAGATTTATGATGGCTGACTAATTTAACGCATTGATTAACATGGGGTTAGAAACTTGATATGAACATACGCTCCTTTTCCTGTATGGGATCTTGTTGGATAGGTCGTTCAAAAATATTGCAAATGTGTAACAACCATTTTTCAATTTAGATATCTGTTTGCGAAATATTAAGCTTTAAATGCTGATATTTGTTGGAGTCAAGTGTCCCCAACCCTTGTCAGGTAAATGTTGTTAGGGCATGTAAAAATACACGACAGTGCAGTGGTATTATTTAAAAGGAAAACTATCGCAGGTAAGTAAACTTTACAACATAACGAGTAATAGTCGAACAACTTATAAAATGTATTAGGAAAAGTAAAAATTTAGTATTCCATTAAAAATTACTTAGATAAAGTTGTTGCTTGTATGAAACAGGTAGTAAATATAAGCTTGTGAACCTTATAATGCCTGTTTGTTTTCGTGTGCACGGAACCGGGGGCCCAGCTAGTAACCTATATACATATAAAAATTATTACTTGTTTGTTTGCCATCCTTGGCAGCTTGGCAGTAATTAAAAGATGGCCTCGGACATAAACAACCTTTCAGAAATCCTGATTTTAATTTCAAGAAAATGAAGTAAACAAGTAATTGACCCCGACGATTTTAACTTACCCCTTGGTATCCTCATCATCACTAGGCGGGTCAGGGTTCTCGTCAGCACACGGCTCAGGGTCAGGCGGCTCGTCTTCAGACTCCATGGAGCACGCGCTGGCGCTATCAATGCTGCAGCGATCTTCTTCTGGAGGCTGTGAAGAATTCAATCAACAGTCCCATAGTTTTTCTCAATTTCAACGTCGAAGGAAGTCTTAATCAAAATACAAAAAATCAAAAATTTAATTACTTATATTAAATTTATATTGACATGTTTACAAAACATCATTATCTCGCATTCTAAGTATACGTCTACTGGTAAACTGGTAGGTCTCCTCCGTATGTGTCCATAACGGCCAGTCTTGAGCTCCAGTATTCAGTGGCTTTCTGCGGCTCTAACCATAACGTCTGTCAACCTCATAGGAGGTAGGGGTCTCGAGAACCTTTCTAATCTATTTGGCCCATTGCTACTTCCGCTTGCTAACTGCCTGCGAAAATTGATCAGTACGAACATTTTAAATTTTACAGATATAATTATTGCTTGATGTCGACTTAAATAGGCTATCATAACGATGAGCTCTAATAGTACATACATTGTGTATTAAGGGTGATAAGGAGAAAACTACTAACGTGAGGATATTTAGAAGCCTGAGGCCTGGGCATTTCATCACATTTACAAGTAAATAAATAAAAATATAAGGTAAATAATAAACTCACCAAAACACAATTGAAATAGCGGGAATTGAAGTGGAGAAAACAACGCCACCTAGATACCTAGATAATTTATGAATTAAAAAGCTTTGGCTGAAGTGAAAACTTGTAATTGCTTCGTGTAGTGTGCGCATAGTTCATATTTTGAACAAACAGCTTTTAGATATACTTGATTGAATAGGCTCGTCATTACCGCCCGTGAGTTCTATGAACGCGCGCTTTGCTTTTAGAAAAGTAAAATTTACGAAGGAAAATCCCGTAGAAGTAATTATTTTAACATTTCAACTGCATGTAATGACACTGTTTACAAGTGTGATGAATTATATATTTTGTCAGCAAACAAAGTGAATTGAGCTGCTTCTAGTAGTTAACAAAAATAACTAAATTGTTGAGAAAGAAATGTAATATTGGGCAGCCGTAGAATTGATGTTTTTAGGAAATTAACAGCAGCAATATTAGTAACAAGACAGCAAATCGTGATTCGGATTTTAAATTTAAGCAAGCTAATTTTACAGCTACAGATTTTTAATCATACAAAAAGTACCAAGTTACATAAAAAAGTACCAAGTTACAAAAAAGTACCAAGTTACATAAAAAAGTACCAAGATACAAAAAATAGAACCAAGTTGCATAAAAAAGTACCAAGTCACAAAAAAAAGTACCAAGTTACATACATATGTGCGATTTGATTTTAACACGTACCGGGCCGTTTATAAAATACAAACTAACAGCTCCTCGCTACCTTACTTCGTTAAAAGTCACTGCTAACCGATAATCCTGCTGACCACATATCTAATTGCTTTCTAATAAACCTTAATTTAGTTGCTAACCTACAAAATAAAAACATGATATGCAGTCAAAATAACTTTTTAGCTGATTTTTCTTGCTGACCGAATATTTAAAAAGAATACCATTTATTTACTTGCCATTTTAAAATCATACCTCTAACCACCTGGTAGAAAGAAATAAAGGACAGAAAGACTGACAATAAAGACAAGAGACCGTATAAGAACTTTGTTTGTACCTTTTTGAGTTGTTACCAGCCTTTAAAGTTTATACGTATCCACTGTTTAGGTACCAGCCTATCGTATCTTGGGCGAGGGTTCATTAGTATCTATCGGGTTCGAACGCCCGCCTATAAAATCCCGAGGCATACACTGAAGCCATGAGGCCAGCACGGCACAGATTTTACAGATTGTCAATCATACAAAAAGTACCAAGTTACATAAAAAAGTACCAAGTTACAAAAAAAAAGTACCAAAGTTACATAAAAAAGTGCCAAGTTACATAAAAAAGTACCAAGATACAAAAAATAGTACCAAGTTGCATAAAAAAGTACCAAGTTACATACATATGTGCGATTTGATTGTAAGACGTACCGGGCCGTTTATAAAATACAAACTAACAGCTCCTCGCTACCTTACTTCGTTAAAAGTCACTGCTAACCGATAATCCTGCTGACCACATATCTAATTGCTTTCTGATAAACCTTAATTTAGATGCTCACCTACAAAATAAAAACATGTTATGCAGTCAAAATAAGTTTTTAGCTGATTTTTCTTGCTGACCCAATATTTATAAAGAATACCATTTATTTACTTGCCATTTTAAAATCATACCTCTAACCACTTGGTAGAAAGAAATAAAGGACAGAAAGACTGACAATAAAGACAAGAGACCGTATAAGAACTTTGTTTGTACCTTTTTGAGTTGTTAACAGCCTTTAAAGTTTATACGTATCCACTGTTTAGGTACCAGCCTATCGTATCTTGGGCGAGGGTTCATTAGTATCTACCGGGTTCGAACGCCCGCCTATAAAATCCCGAGGCATACGCTGAAGCCATGAGGCCAGCACGGCATTTTAATTTTCGGAAAACTTAAAAACTACAATAGGAGTTAGAAGCCCAGCCTCTAAAATTCGATTCTCAAAATTTTATTTCGAAACGAGTTGTGTTACTTGTTGTGTTTGCACTATGTTAAATACGAGCTATCTCTTGTGTTTTCACTCGTATTAAGTAACTACTCACCTTAGATCTATCAAGTCATAGGGTAAAGTTATTAAAACTTCCTGATCCACATGATATTTGACGTTAAAGATATTTTCAAATTCGACTGATAGCAAAATAAGCTCGTTCAAATATACAAACTTACCAACTTTATAGATAATATTAGCTAAAAATAAATATACCTAAAAAAATTATAAACCTTTAAGAAAATTAAAAACTTTGAAGTGAACAAGTTGAAAGCAAGTTGTTAGTAAACATAACCTGGAATGCAAACGATTGTGTTGTAGTTATGTGTGTAATTCAATTGGATATTTGACAACACAAGGATGGATAAATAAGCGGATATTATTTTAAAGATACATAATAACACATTAAAAAAAAAATTCAATATATCTATCGGTAAATAAGTTGCGCATTTAATTTTAATTTACCTTTTCATCTCTATATAAATTTTATTTGTCGGCTATTTACAATGGGGGCGAATAATATTGAATACTTAGTGCTTAAAATATTATGCTACAAACATGAATATATCATTGGATACTGCTCGCTTAAGCTTTCAGTTTAACTTTTTTCGTTATAAATAACGCAGTCTTAACTATCAATTAATTATTCATAAAAAATACAGAAAAACAAACAATATTTTCAAACATTTAAAGTTTCTGACCACCTGTTCCAATAAGTTGAACTAATTGAAATTATAAGATAAAACAAGGTTATAAACTCCAATTGCAGTCTTTCACTGGGTTTATTTCTCATATATAAACCAGCTTTTGCCAGTGGCTCTACCCGCCCTAGATTTTAATTATCGGCGTGGGATTCCTACGGCAACTACTTAATTATACTAAAGAAGTTTGTTATAGCAAGCCATAACTGCAATTCGTTCAAGTGCAATTCGGTTATCTTTACTCCCACGTAAACTTTTGAATTTTCCGGGATAAAAAGTATCCTATGTCTTTTTCTGTAATCGCGGCGGCGGGATTGCGTAACAAACTTTATAGTTATTCCCGCGGGAAACATTCAGCCGTTCTGGCGTGATTGAGTAACAAACATCGATTCAAACTTTCGCATTTATAATATTAGTAACGATTGATTAATCTTTTAAATTTTGTAAAATATAGACTGCCAATTTCGTTAAGGCCACTGGACGCAATGGGAAATCTAACAAGAAGGCCTGAATCTGCCAGTGGATTTCCATCCATCGACACAAAATTGGATATTGGCTATTATGTAAGCTCATCACTAAAGAACATTGCAAGGGAAGTAAGAATTTACACAGCGGCGTATTGTTTAGTGCCACAGTTACACAACAGCTTTGTGTTGTGGAAATATTATATAAATGCATCACGTTAATATACAAACAAGGTAATGTCATTTTGTTTTTATACTATTTTACTTTAGCTTTTCGAAAACGTATTTTTAAATACAATTATCGATTTATCGCGAAGTTAAGCAGCGGCAGTCGTGGTCAGTCATCAAATGGGTTACCGTTTAGTTACACATTTTTCTTAACTCCTTAGTGCTAAGGAGGGCACATTCAACTCCTTTGTGTTGTCATAAGACAGCCGTTTTTAAATTAAGTCAGGATTAAGGCTCTGACAATCAAGTGTTACCTCGCGATAACGTGTGCTAACTCGCAATAGGCCAGTGTGGTCTAGGCCTCCATTCTTATGCAGATGAGACGTACAAAGACCGTGGCAACTCTCAATGTATAAAAAGTAGAGTTAATAAAGCTTGATAAAAGTAAAGCGGACGAAATGCATCGGATTTTCGATAAAGCCTATAATTACTAGGTGTTTACTTTACTTGGTATATTTGAATTACAAGCCGTATGCCAAGAAAAGCTGATGTATCATTTGGTTGATTCAAGTGCCCATCGCCGCAACTCTGTTTATGATACAGTGTTGGTAAACTTAGGTAACTTGTTAGGTATTTGTCCTATTAGTCGTAACTCACCAGTATCAAAGTAATAAGCGGTAAAACCATAGCCAAGGGACACAATAATATACTTTTCATCACACTTACTCGTTAACAGTGAACAATTTTAATTTTTTATTTTAATTTACTTGCATCTATGCTTTTTCACGTCACACACGCACGTCGGCTTAATGCACTCTTGGCTCAATTTTCAAGGTTCAAGAATAGACTTAATTCGATCGAGAGAGATACGTTTGAAGCGTATACTAACAATCCCTCTATTTACTTTCGCCTTATAACTAACCCTGTTTCGTGCATCATCTTTTTCTCAGCCTCTTAACATGCCCAACCAAAAACTCAATCTTTTAGACATCACTTTTCAATCGTCAATATTAATTTTATGGACTAGGTACTACCGGTTCGGAAGGATTTTCTTACAAAGGAGAACTAGCAAGAAACTCACTTCTCTAACATAACTTTCTCAATCTTTGTCACTAATATGGTATAAATTAAAAAAAATCACTTGAATACTACAGTTAGTTTAATAAAATTAAACTAATAAGCATTTTAATGTCTGCAAACATGTCACGATCAATTCAGGCCTCCATATAAAAGGCGAGGTCAAAACGTTAAGAGTACGTTTAACCGACGTATGTGTAGGAAAGCATTGATACGAGTTGATGAAGCAAAATAAAAGTAGCAAGTGAAAGCATTTGATCTAATCTGGTATGTTCGTCTCCAAAATTTACAAAATCTTCAATGTATAAACAGAGGCGGTACGTGACAATTTTTAATGGGTGTTCACTAAAAATCAAAAGAGGAATTGCTTAAATGCTAACCTTTTATTATTCTATTTATAACTAAATTTCATTCGAATATTTAGATTAACAAACGTGCGTCGTGTATGTATGTTTTCGTGCCACATTTTTGTGACGCTTTGTCTTTATTTTAAGCTGAATTACAAAAATCTTTTAGCACTGTTTAATCACATCACAATAATCACATTTTATTTTGCTATAGTTACTTATTAGACAATAAACAAACTGTTTATGTAGGTATGTACTTATTTAATTTGTGAATCAAAAACTCGCGCACGAACTAAAACATTTGTTGTGACAAGAGCGGCAACAACGCGCCCGCGTTCCGGACATTTTGCTTATATTTTATACAAAATCTTCTGTTTCACGTGTGAGACTGTGTCGAACTTTCTCTTTCACACTCGTGGATTTTAGCTTAAAGTATCTGTACTGAAATTCGTTTCATAGTAAATTCCATACTAAATCTTGAGTTAACTGTGTGTGTACAGAATGTTTTTAGTAAAATGCTATTTTAGCATACAGTAAAAGAAGCATAATAATTAATTATTTTAAGTAAAATATAAAACATATTGTTTCTTAAGTTGATAATCATTTAGGGAGTGCGATGCACCAGCGCTTCTTATAGTCTGGTCAACATGTACCTTTTTGGGTGAAATTTTTGTATAGTCTCCGAAAATTACGATTAAGGTGTCATTCGATTCGGAATATTATGTAGAAAGTTTAAGAAAAAGTTCCAAAAGGGGCCGATGAAAATTGCAAAAGTTATAAACAATTAAAAAAAAAAAAAATAGGGGTTTGGTTTTTTTTGAATATCTCGAAAACTATCAAAGATATTCGAAATTTGAAAAAAGATCTGAAAAGAGGAGGAAATTTCCTAAAAAAAAGTTCTACCTTCCGGAGCTGTATCTTTAATATTTATAATTTTTACGGAGCCCTGAAAATAACACTAAAAGCGGGTAGTCTGGCTTCCGCTCGCGATTTGTCATTCGGACACGGTAACAATAAAAATCATTTTAACATATTAAATATGAATATTAAGGAATAAAAAAATTTTAGTACTATTGGGATATATAAATGAACAATAATCCGTAGGCGAAAAATTTTTATCCCCATTTTTCCATTAGTTATGCATTAGTTAATTAACTACTTTTTCTGAATAGAATGTTAACAGAAAAAACCTGATTATTATTAAACTACAACCCTAGGATTTTTTTCACTTCGTGGAGTTATTCTTAAAAGGCATTAAAATAGATCCCCGTTGGAAAAATTTAAAAATGTTAATTTTCCAATTTTTTATTAACAATCGAAAACATTAAAAAATTAAAAACTGCATAAAAGTTATTAAAAAAATTTTGTTTTTCAAATATTTCAAATTTTATGATTTCTAACGGTTAAAAGTTACATGAAAATATTTTTTTTTTAATTTTTTACCGCGATTGTTTAAATAATTGTTAAAAACAAATGCATTGTTTATAAGATAATCAACAATTTTTTTTTCCTTATCTACTTGTCGATATAAATTATGATTTTTAAGGAAAAATTATTCCTTAAAAAAAATTATTTATTGCTATAAAATGCATTTCTTAATTAACAATCGTTTTTTACCACTAAATATAAATATTAAGGAACCATTTTTTCTCTAAAAATCATAAATTCTATTGTTCTTCAATATTCTGGAAAAAAAATTTTTTTTTTTTTATTTTTTATTTGTTTATTTAATAAACAATTTGTTATAAACAAATGGATTTTCTTACTTTATTTTTTTTTTAATTCGTAATTTAATTATAAAAACAGCTATGTATTATTTTTTATGAAAATTTTTTTTTATCTATTTTTTATATAACTTTTAATAACTTTTAATAACGATCCAAAAGGTTACAAAGGAGAAGTAAATAACTGAAGAAAAAATTTTGTCAAAAAGGAACTATAAAAATACTGTAATAATTATATTGAATTAATTTTGAAATAATATAAACTATGTTTTTCATTCCTGCCATATGATAAGACCAAATTGATTTAATTTCTAACAAAAAGTTCATTTTAATTGCCAAAAAAGAAAATAATTAAAAGATCTTACAAAATTTTAGGATATTTATGAACATTTAACCACGTTTTGGAATAGAAAAACATGAAAAAAAAATTTTTCGGTTTATTTTTTATAAACAATTGTCAATAATTAACATAAATAATAGAGCTAGAGCTGAAGTTAAAAAATTAAAAACTGCATAAAAGTTATTAAAAAAATTTTGTTTTTCAAATATTTCAAATTTTATGATTTCTAACGGTTAAAAGTTACATGAAAATATTTTTTTTTAATTTTTTACCGCGATTGTTTAAATAATTGTTATAAACAAATGCATTGTTTATAAGATAATCAACAATTTTTTTTTCCTTATCTACTTGTCGATATAAATAATGATTTTTAAGAAAAAAATTATTCCTTAAAAAAATTTATTTATTGCTATAAAATGCATTTCTTAATTAACAATCGTTTTTTACCACAAACCGAAAAAAAATTTTCGTTTTATTTTTTATAAACAATTGTCAATAATTAACATAAATAATAGAGCTAGAGCTAAAGTTAAAAGCTTAAATTGTTCATTAATTTATAGTGAATAAAAACGACTTGAAGTATAATTGTCGTATATATAATAGTTTAAAAGTTATACCAATTATAAAAGAAAAAGAGCGAGATAAAAAGGCAAATTTTAGGACATAAAAATATTAAAAAATCGCGAGCGGAAGCCAGACTACCCGCTTTTAGTGCTATTTTCAGGGCTCCGTAAAAATTATAAATATTAAAGATACAGTTCCGGAAGGTAGAACTTTTTTTCAGGAAATTTCCTCCTCTTTTAGGATCTTTTTTCAAATTTCGAATATCTTTGATAGTTTTTGAGATATTCAAAAAAAACCAAACCCCTACTTTTTTTTTTTTTAATTGTTTATAACTTTTGCAATTTTCATCGGCCCCTTTTGGAACTTTTTCTTAAACTTTCTACATAATATTCCGAATCGAATGACACCTTAATCGTAATTTTCGGAGACTATACAAAAATTTCACCCGAAAAGGTACATGTTGACCAGACTATTAGGACAAACCGCCTCTGTGTGTAAATGACAGATAAAATTAAATCTTTGACAGATATAAATATTTAAATAAATCGTTTTTTTTATATATAACTAGCGCTGCCGTCTCTCTGTAACCCGGCGAACTTTGGCTTTTACGTTAGATCAAATAACAGATAACAGACAGCTGACTCGGAGAACGTTGTTTCTCGTTTTGAAAACAACTGGCGCGCCACCTGTTTTGAAAGGGTTGTACTAATTCAGAAACCCCAGCGTATCTATTGAAGAATCGTTTGGAGCTAACAGATAATAGACAAATAATTTATTTTGCAATAAAATAATATTGCGACTATAAATTGAGATGTAAGCTAAGTAAAAGATAGTATATCTTTCAAGTTGGATCAAATTGCACACGTTGTACAAATCAAATTTAAAATCGTTCTAGGAGCCCATCGCAAACAAACAATGTGACACGTAATTTTTATTTATAAAGATATGCTCACCAGATGTATCTTTCTCCGCTGGTCGCTAGGGCTTCGCCCGGGCTTGTGTGTGAGCGCCACGCTGCCCGTGTAGGGGTCCAAGAGGGCTTGGTACGCGGAACGGTCCTCTTGTGTAGACGATGATATCACGTCCGGAGATTCTATGCCCTGAAATAAAGATAGATTTATTAATATAAAGTACAACCAGCACCATGAAAGCGACGCAACTATCGCATAGCCTAGCGCTTCTGTTTTTAACAATATATACTTACATACAGTTATTTTACTTACCCTTTTGAAGCAAAGCTCCTATAACAGCACTAGCTTTTGCCCGTGGCTCCCGTCCCTCTACATACGGTTATCGATTTCCTACGGAAACCCTTGATTATATCTGATACAAAAGCAGTTTGCAGCTATAGCTATTAGCAAGCTATAGTGGATGCCATAGGAATCAGCGGGAGCATTTCAAGAATAAAATGTAGCCTATTATAAAATATAAATGTTGGTATGAGATACCATTGGAGAGATGTGCATGTTATGAGCATTATTATCTGTGGACGATCGTTATATCTATGATCTGTCGTGATGGTATTTATTTACCTTTCGCGCAATTATGTCAGTGGACAACTCTATAGGCAGCTCAAAGTTGGGCATCGATCTTAAATGGGATGGAGACTCACACCAATCCGCTACCTGTTAAAAAAATTCAAATTATATGTTAAAGTTTATTATCAGTGGGTAATGACCTGCCAGTTGCACCGAGAGCCTTGGGTTCGATCCCCGCACAGGAAAAACATTTATGTGATGTACATTTGAGTTCGTTTTTAGTCTGGGTGTTTTATATGTTATTTATGTACAAACATAAAAAAGCACATTGGGACCGTACTAATACTAGGTGACGTGACGTGAACCATTTTGCTAACTTTTGACCCAAGTGACTATCCGTAGTATATATTGTAGTTTGTATTAGAACGGTAATTGCTAAAGGGACTAAATACTTCCTATCCCGATCAAGAGTTCCAACGGGAATGGGGTTTTCTATGTGCCACCTCTAGTATTATTATATGACTGCATTCATCAAAATATGACTACCCCATAATTTACTCTTGTAAATAGGTTTTCATACACTTCAGCTTATACTTGTTAAAATAATGAGAACTTACCCCAGAATGAAATAGTTCAGACTCCGGTATTTCTATCCCAACCTTCAATGCACTCTTTGGTGTACTTTGACACTTGACCCTCGCTAGTTCTCGGAGCTCTCGGTACCGCTCTCCTAAATGGTTCACAACAAAATGGTTATTATCTTTAACAGCAAAATCACATGGAGGAGTAGACAGGTCCTTCTGAGGAGTCTCCAACAGTCTTGGTTTAATTTTTCTCCTTTCAGTTTTCTGTTCTGTTACCCTTGCAACATCTGGAGGACTTGTTATATCTAAATTGCTTAGTAGTTGACTTTCTGCTGACACAAAGTTCTCACTAAAATAAAGATTGTTTTTAGAAGTATTCCGCTGTGGGAAGAAATTATAACCATTGCTTTCTGTAGCTTGCCTCTCATCTTCAATGCTTGAAAGACTAAGATCTTTTTCTTCTTCATTCTTCGGTATTTTTTTTGGGATTAGGTCTGGATAACCATCTGGACTTCCTAAGCCCATTAGGGGGTGATTTGTAGCCAAA
Organism: Apoda limacodes; assembly: GCA_946406115.1. Taxonomy (NCBI): domain Eukaryota; kingdom Metazoa; phylum Arthropoda; class Insecta; order Lepidoptera; family Limacodidae; genus Apoda; species Apoda limacodes. The sequence continues at coordinate 51,764,592 of OX291540.1, forward strand.
GTTAAGGTAGAACTTACTCTAGATGATCTTACTCCTAAATTTATAGGCCTCATTTTATTGTTTTCTTTAACAGGCGAATCTAAGTTAAGGCTGGCCATTTTTGATACAAAACTATCGCTTAAATCTTCTTTGAACTTAGATACAGTGGTTTTTAAATTATCATTTCTTTCTGATTCTGTCAGTCTAAGAACCGAGGTAGTTTCATTTTTTTCTGGATTTTGTAGTCTTAAAACATTATTTTGGTCTAAGCTTTGGTCTCGGTCTTCGAAATCAGATGAGAGAATGGAGTTTGGTGTGTTTTGGGTTGAAATAAAGGATTCTGATCCTGTATCCATCTTCTCGTCTGATGATTGACTGATGTTGTCTTCATTCAGCGGATGTGTGGTGAAGTTGCTAAAACAAAGTAGAGAGATAAATTTTAAAATAAACAGACGACAAATGAATAGAGAACTACACTACCACCTGATCACTTTTTTGGTGAAATTATAAATTGTATATATAGATTATCCACTGGCATAATGACGACAACAGTAGACTCCGAATAAGAAGATTTAGATGTAACTGCCACTGTAACTTCAAGGAGGGCGTCGTAACTACTTAGGTCGTATAGTCATTATATAAAAAGTAATATTCTGTCTTTAGGGAAGTGACTCTATCCGCCCGAACATGCTGAAGATCTCAATAATAGCCTATAACAAGTAGCTGGCAAATGCCCTTTTTCACTTCTTTGTTAGACATACTGACAGGCATGTATAGTAGTTTTTTATATGTATCGGCGTTAACTATCCGGATCTAGGTATCCAGTAACCCGGTTGCCGGCTCTAAGAGCAACTGCCATCGGTTAGCGCACGTAGATCATCGGATACGACTATTTTTTTTTGTATGTCTAGTACTTAGAAAAATTATCATAAACTGTGCCATAACAGAAAACCTAAATCTTATATTAAATTATGTATGTTACATACTCTTTTAATAAGATGAATAATAATCTTAACTCATATTTCAAATAAACGTTGTGCAATATTTAAATTAAGCCACTATTTATTGGCTATCAAAGGATTACATCATACAATAAATATAAGTTGAGAATAAACAGGATGAGTAAATGTGAATAGTTAAAAAATATAATTATTGAGGAAATGATATTTATGTAAATAGAATAACAGATACTAATGCCATTTTATTTTGTCAATGAGAAACCTAAGGTAGTTGTTATGTAATGTTAAATCTAGCAAACTGGCAGAATTCTTTGGTCCCATTTTTTATACTGAGTTGCATAACACTATTTTACTTTGCACTGATTTTAGAACACAAATTCAGAATCGATATTAACATTAACTTAGTTTAAAGAGACATTCAAATTAGATCACGTGAATATTTACACTAGCTGACCTGGTAAACGTTATTTCTTTTATTTAAATAATAGGCGCGTCACCTATTGCAAAAGAGTTGAAACCTTGCCTGGCGTGTGCACATCAACTTACCAAAAGTTTATTACAATCGGTTTACCCGTAGTGCGTAAGTCCGACTCGCGCTTGACCATTTTTTTCTTTAAAAAGCCTTCAAAATCAAATCTTTTTATTCAAATGGGTTACACAGAACACTTTTGAATCGTCAAGTAAATTAACTACAACTAGCTTTACAAACTAATTACAATACTGTTTTATTGCGTGCATCCAATAGGTAATCTTTGTAAATCACAAACGAAACATAATATTATAGTGTATCAACTAATAAATACATGTTTTTTATTGAAACACTTAATAAACAAGATTTACAATGTAAATAGTTAGATAAAAAAAAAACAATCAATGATTTAGGTAATATTGTAATTGCCTATTACCATGTGATATGTTAAAAGTCTTCAATTATTCTATAACGGGATTTAATGTATATTCATATAATATTATACAGCAGACGTACATATACATATATATATATATATATATATATATATATATATATATATATATATATATATATATATATACTAAGAATACACAGAAGTTTGCAAGAGTAGACCAGCCTACTTAGGCGGCACTCGTTCACAAGTATGTCACATAAATCAGCCATCGCTTCGCTCAACCATGTTTTAGGGAACGTAATGACCCGACACACATACCACCACCGCAGAGACACTTTAAGGGAGCATGACAAACTCGAACAACTCCAATAAAACTTCGATTGTACTATATTCATATAACATATTACACAACAGACGTACATATCCATATATATACATACATGCACATATTCATATATACACAGACAGACATATATTAATACATATGTATATATAAATATACAAATAAATAGTAATACAAATACATATAAAATAAAACTATATGTAAATTAACTTATAGGTCCTATCTGATTCAATCCTCGTTCGGCCGCCCGATAGCGGCAAGGCTCCGAACCAGAGCAGGTGCTACACACAAACACGCCCATATACATATATGCACACACACATTCAAACAGACGTTGCACACCCGAAAATGGCCCAGCCCCTACATAGCCCGGCAACAAATGCATATCATTTAAACTACCATCACTTCGGAAACTGAACGAAAAAAGTGACAAGAAACTCCCGGATGTACACCTGTTACCAATCAGTCATGCAGGAACCAAGCTATCAAGTACACAATATCTATCCAAATATGTATATACACATATACACGTACGTACTCGTGCGCCACACCCCCACACATCCAAAACCCCTTCCCCAGCGCGTGCACAACTCAAAATTTCATTACAATCGGTTTACCCTTAGTGCGCGAGTCCGACTCGCACTTGACCGTTTTTTCTTACTTATAAATCTTGCTCTAACAATAATGAACACAACAGAAAAAGAATTACCCAAATCGGTCCAGCCGTTCTCGAGTTTATGTGAGACTAACAAACTTCAATTGATTTATTTATATATATTATTAAAGATCGCACACCAAGGGCTACATACAAAATACGATTTTAATTTACTCAAAAACTGTGTTTTGTTTTTCTGTAATACTAGTATCTTTAGTCGTTCAGCAAATTTTCAAGTTCGATCCCCTATATCAGACCCCACTTCCTACAACTAAAAGTTGTGTGTATATATGCAAACCCCTTAAACAAATAGGTTATTCCGCCAGACTCTCGGTTCGCACGGGGAGTATTGCGGCTCTTCGCTCTTTCCTTGGTACAACCATGTCCCCATCTGGAAGAATTCCTGCATATTCAAAAAAAAGCAATATCAACATATTCATCATTCCAGCATTAATGATTTCATTAAATGAACAAAACGAAAATTATTTGAAGTGTAATTTCTACAGTCACACTTACAAGATTACCTTGATGAGTCAGGTCATCAATTAATGTAAAAAAACACCATTCCTATATGTGTTGCAAAAAGAAATCTAAGCTATCTAAATCTACAAGTTCATATACAATATTCTTTTAGATAGAAATTCCTTTGCAAGTTCAATTTCATAACTCCTCTCTGGTTAAGCAACATGGACAATAAACACAAACTTGATTAATCTGACAAGATGTCTATAAATAGACAGATGAGTCAACTGAATGTTAATGTAAATGAAATGGAATTAACCAATGTACTAGCTTGCACTAATACTGTAGATACAAACAACTACATGAAAAGTATAAAGACACCTGTCCTTGCACTATCATACACTTAATTGCCCATAAACTTTTAAAACCGTAAAATGACAAAAAAGTCTTAAGAGAGGTTTTACGTTTTACATAATTTACAAATTTTTTACAAATTTATTTTAAAAGTTTTAAAATTGTGATTTTACTTAAGCACTATGATGTACCGAAATTTTTAAAGATTAAAAATTTGCACAAGTGTTCAAACAATAGTAATTTCCAGATTTTTTTTACATAAACTACAATGATTAAAAAGCTCATGCATTCAGTTAACTCGCACAAGACAAAAGTATGGTTTTCAACATACATTTTTTTCAATCCTTCAGATGCCGTAGTAGTAGTAGTAATAGTAAAAACTGAGTATTTACGTAATCTAACCGAGATACATAAGACTCAATGATTACAATGCATATTTTTAAATATTTCTATTAATGGTTTTACCCGGTTCTATTTTACAACCTTAATTCATCTACATTTGAATAACATAATGAATGTTAATATATTGCAAATATATAAGTTTTTACAAAAGTTACTTTATTTATTTACCTAATAACGTACATATCTCACAATCCTCAAAATTGAGCATTGTACCTACCGAACTACAACATAATGATATTTACACCGCAAACAACAAATCTTGAAATCACTTATAATTTTTCGCTGCAGAGATTCCGTCTTGCTTTATATCATATCTGCCACCAGGCAGCTTATTGGGAATGGTCTCAAGTACACCAGACTCGTAAGAAAAATGAAGGGAAGCACAACTACGGCCTATGGTAAGGCTCGTCAATCATTGAGAAAAATTTATACCAATAGGTATTATCCCTCGTGGGACATAGATGTTCTTGCATACACATTTTTCTTAAGAATTCACGAGTGTGGCAAACTCGAGACCGTTTCTACTAAGCGCTAAGATTATTATCGAGATATATATTTTATTATTAAGATTTAATTCGATTAGATTGGCAAGTGGTGCGATGTAGACAGTAGCCGTGCTCAGAACACATAGCATTGTACAAGCGGAAGAACACAGACAGGCAGGAAAGTCTCTCCTCAGAATCAAGGCCTCAATATGGCAAGTGAGTCAGCCCATCGTTGAATTGATTCAAAAGGGCCCAACTGGTATCCGGGTGCGCCCGCCCATAGATGGCAGCTGTACTCCATATAGGGCCGAACTTGCGACTTGTTAAGCAGCAACCTCCCAAGTAGCACACGAGGCTGCTTAATAGCCGAATAACGGACTTCCAAAACGCTTAAAGCCGAATAAGGAAGCTGCATTATGTTTGTATACGACCTTATACAGCTCTTATAACTCTTAAATGGGCACAAATTATTCAGCATTGGGTTCACATAGCTGCTTAAAAGCTGTGTAGCAGAAATGTAGCAGTGTTATAAAGGGTATCGACAGTACTTTGCACTGAAATCTGACTGACTAAGAGATCACAAGTTACCCTTTATTCAGAAATATGTCATATGTATGCTCTAATACGTATTGTAAACCGCGAAACGCTACTTGCGGCCTGTGCTAAGCAATATTAACCGTAACAAAGTGCATGTCCATCAAGGCAGCTAAGAGCTCTAGCTGCCTTGATGGACATAATATGCACTTTGTTACGTGAAGTGAATTGGAAACGAAACATGGTGGATAATATTCATATACACTTACTTACATTGTTTTACATATTTATAAAGGAAAAATTACTGGGAATTTAATTTTACTGACATTATACATATATATTATCTAAGAAAATTTTAATGCGCCAGGAAAATATTTTGTTTTTAATTAGTTTTGTGATATAAATAAGCTGTGATGTAAACTATGACTAAACAATTTGTAGTGCTTTGAAATTATTTATAACCATCCCAGTCTGCCGACTTATAATGCCACTCACGACGCCAATAAATTAGCCCAGATGGATCCGGTTGTGTGCATGATACTTGAGTCTGAATGAGGTCCGAGGAGCCAGAGACAGAATATCGGTCCAGACTTGTAGTCAGCAGAAGTTCCAGTAAGGAGCTTGAATATAGTCCTTTACATCTGGTATTCTTATTGGAGAAATTAGCAGCTGAGAAAATCAATAGGTCAGAGCAAATTCATGAATAGACATCCCTGCGTAGTTAATAAAAGCACTGAGCACTCACAATGGTGGGTGTTAAAGTCTCCCAAAATAACTAGTTCCGCTGTGGGATATTGCTCTAGAACTGTCAGTCATCAAACTCAGGTGCATGAAGAGTAGAGCTACCTCGATGTCACTGCTATGAGACCTGTACCTGTGTTGATACAAGTGTAACCACCCGTAATCTACATGCATACCCAATCTATAAGGCTATAAAGGCGGTGATAGCGGATTTCCTCCCCTACGAACATACACTGGCAGGACCCACAAAATAGTGCTAGTTTTTAGCGGGGTAATGTAGGTATGATGTTCCAGCCACACAGGATGTCTCCATTAAAAAAAGAATGGTCAGCTGCAGCTGCACAGTTTGGAGATGGTGGACTGCATTAAGATTTGCGTAAATACCCCTGATATTGCAGTCCACCCAGGTCCATCTCCGGCACAACTACTACTTTAAAGACATTACACAGGTGGGCGGTTCAGCCTCCCAGGGCAGAGATTGATCCTTGAGAGAGATCCTTGGGTGCGGGAACCTGTTCAATTTGCCAGCGGCCAGCCGTTTAACCAGGTTGACAGCCAATGCCTGCAATGGGCAAAGCTCCTTAAGCAATCTAAACCATGAGAGACGTACTGAACAATATCAGACACCTCAAAAATTACCTACATATAATAGCCCTATTATGAGGCTCAGTGCGGAAAACTAACAGACTTAGCTGTCTACTAATGAATAGGCTGACACGAGGATAATGCTGCATGTGACTATATGTATGACTTACAGACACAAAGATTATGATACACACAGTAAATACAGACCTGTCCTGGCAGTGTCATGCATTTCCAAGCTACACAACAGTCCCGAATTGTGGGTCCACATTGGGACAGAAAAATATGACAAGTATCAGAAGTTTAAGGATTTTTGAAGAGTCAGCAATGCCCGAATGATACCCCTGGTGTCACAAGCGTCCACAGGCTATGGTGACCACTTACCATCAGGCGGACCATAAGCTTGTTTGCCACCTTAGCGGTATAAGAAAATAAAAAAGTATTTATCATCTAAGACTATGTTCCAAATCAAGCCGAGTAATTATCGCACGGTAAAGTTGAAAAATCAACTTGTTCTGGAACAAGTGTATGACAGTTAATTTTTACACTGACAGGAGTAAATTTCAACCTTTTCTATGGCAGTGTAAAGAATTCAACTTGACTGTTAGAAAATTACTCTACCCCGGGCGACCCAAAACTACTTTTTTGACTTCCTCGTTGCGATTTGGAACGCACCCTAAGAAAATTGCTGCCTGGTGGCTAATAGGCTAAGTCAGCTTAGAGTTACCTAGTCTACATCTGCGCAAAGTGAATCCATCCAATAACAGTTGGCGACCTTAGTGTCTTAACTAAAATATGAGTTTCTAATTTTTTTGGATCGTGAGTTTGACAGTTAATTTTCACATTGACAGGAGTGAATTTCAACCTTTTCTATGGCAGTGTTACGAATTGACAATTGGAAATTACTCTACCCCCGGCCACCCCAAGACCACTTTTGTAACTTCCTCGTTGTGATTTGGAGCACACCCTTAAATTATCAAATATTTTTTTATGATTATGAGGATGGCAGAGGGTAGAAATAAAAACGTAAAAATTATTGAGACATCGTCTAAATTATGGGTGTTAACGCTGTTTTGTAGGGATTTAATCAGTATTAACTGAATCCAATAAAATAGGATTAAATCAAGGAAACTAAAGAGTGCAGTGAATAAAAAGAAAAAAAACGCTACAAACTATTTTTATTTAGTACTTTTCAAAAAATTTACATAATAGCATGTTAGAAAACTAAAGTGTAAACTTACTTCATTGGGGTAAATCTTATTTTTAGCGAATAGTGATTTTAGAATAAATTTTCGTAGGAGCAAAATTTATAAGAATATTTTCACCACAAACGAAACATGACCACAAACACATGACAGCTGACAGCACAGAGTACATTATATTGACAGCAAACCATTAGTGGAAACCATAGAGTCAATAATCACAGAGTGCAGTGTTGCCAGCAAACTTTTTGCAAGCCCACTAGATGCAGGTCCTAAAACCACCAGAAATCCACCAGATTTTTTAGCGTTTAATATGAAAATGATATGAAACCACTAAAAAAAACCATTAAATTATGAATTTGTATAAAAAACTAATTTTAATGAAAAATAAAAGAATTTTGAATCAATATTCAATAATCGTAAATTTTGTAAAAACAAGAAAAAATACTTTTTAAAAAGCCAGCTTTTGAAGCCAGAAGCATCTTGAAGCCACGATTCCCGAAACTATTGCATGTACTGTGGTTTCGGCATATTTTCCTAATTTAAAATATTTGCGAAATAACAAGTACAAATAGTTTTACAACCTGACAATGAAAGTTGATTAGTAACAAAATAAAGTTTCGTTTGTCGATCTACATTCATTTATTATAAGCGATCTTCCTTGACTAGAAGTCTGTCCTATATAGTATAATCTAATCAATGCGTTCACGAAACGAAATTTATACGCGTTCGAAAACATTAAAGCGAGGGTTATTATTTATTTGGTCAGCAAATCTATAAAATGCTTAAACTTCAAATACCCCAAGTAAATCTAGTCTAGTCCATTGTCTAGATCCATCATGGATCTAGTGAGATATTTTTTTCTCAGTAGATCTGTTTTCTAATTAACTGGATCTGATGAGAATTTTCATTGCCAATAGATCTATTTTAAAAATAATGTTAAAATAAATTAGATCTAATGATAATATATTGTCTCACTAAATAGTAATTTAAAAAAGAATTAGGTTTGAAAAAATATGTAATTATAGAAAATGATACCTAATTATTAACGAAAATTATACTTAATTATTAACGAAAATTTTTAATTTGAATTAATATAAATTATTAAACATTTTGATTGCTGTAAACATTTCGAGCTGTAAATATCTAAATAGCTTTAAGTTAATAGCAATTCGTTTAATTTTTCTCCATTATTATTAAGTAACCAAGATTTTTTGACGGCACGTCATAGGTACAGTAGTATTTTTTTTATAAAAAAGGCATATTCATCAATAAAGGTTCGCCATCCCTGCCCTAGGGTTTTTTTGTCAAACTAGAAAGGACTATATATCCGTAACTATTGATCGTAGACTAGTAGTTTCTTGACAGAAATGATACGTCTCATACGATCTTTATTTCAGAATGACAGCTGTCAAACTATAAAGAAATATATCTCGGTAACTTAAAACTTACTCGGGTACCTAAAATTTATCGTAGACTAGTAGTTTCTCTACAGAAATGACACGTCAAAAATAGAAAGGTTTCAGGATCAATAGTTACAGAGATATAGACCTTTCTAGTTTGACAGCTGTCATTTGAAATAAAGATCTTGATGAGATCTATAACTTTTGTAAAATAACTACACGTGTAAGATCAATAGTTTAATTTTTTTCAAAGAAAAACAATATTTTTCTTGTCTTTTGCGGTTCGAAGTATCTCCATATTAAATTCATCACAATTGGTCCAACTTCGCGAACTTTTTAAAGTTGGTAAAAATAAGAATATGACAGGGGAAATACGAGTACCTGAAATAGTATTAGAAAGCAAGTTCCGTTATCTCCCCAGCCTAGGGGACAACAAGCCTAGCCGACACCAATTTTTTTTATCAGATCCACAACTGCATCTAGTGAGAAAGAAATTCCTTAGTAGACCCACACTTTTAAATCTGGTTCTGGTTAACGGATCTAGCGAGACAAATACTTCTCAGTAGATACACACTTTTAAAAATGGATCTATTGAGAAAATAATATCTCACTAGATCCATTATGGATCTGGACAATGGATCTAGTGAGAATGATCCTTCTCTTTATCTAGTCTTTATCTTGTGAGCTACGGGAGTGAGTTCACGGCATTTCTACGTCTATGGTTACGAGGATAATAATCAATGGTACCAACATATCATTTTTATTTATTATAGGGATATGTTATGAGTAGGTAACTACAATTACCGATTGCAATTTTGTCTTTATTTAGCAAAATTTTTCTTTGTTTTTAATACTACAAACCTAAAAATTGCCCACTAAAAAGTCCACTAGCCACCAGATACAAATTTTGCCCACCAGCAGGGGACCCAAACCACCAGATCTAGTGGTGAAACCACTAAGTTGGCAACGCTTACAAGGAAACAAATAGATACAGCAAACAAATAGGGCGTTCCATTTGGATACTGTCAGGCAGAAATTGTAAGCGATTTGCGTTTCATGCTTTTGGTAGCAAAATCTAGCGTAGCGAAAAAATCCTAGGTCTGTGGCAAAATCTTATGTTGACTTTGAGCATTTCGTCTGCGCGGTTTTGCTACAAAATGATGCTACCAAAAACCCATGTCGGGAGGTGCGTATTTTGCGCCACTTTTTGACAGCTGTTAAATGAGAAAGGGAATCCTTTGAGAAAAGTACTAATAACATTTAAAAAAAATATATTTGCATTATGAACTATAAATCTTTGTTATTATCTACAAAAAAATCAAAATAAAATACTCAAACACATACACACACGGAACTGTCAAAAAATGACGCGAAACGCGTTGCTTATTGTCCCGATAGTTGTTTCTGCGAACGGTCTTATAGCAAAGAGACTCGCTCGACCAACACCTTAAGAAACTCTCGCTAGATGGCTGGGCAAAAGGTCAAATACAGAAGGCGGTACACTCCTGAACACTACGCGAATAGTTAGGTTTCTCTCTCTGTCGCCCCAACCACCGGTAGCTTAGGCTCCGCCCCGCTGCCGGCAGTACCCTAGGTTATTTTTATGTGTTTAAGGCCGTCCATTAATCACGTGAGGCTCGAAATGGACGGGGGGGTCCGGCAAAAATCACGAAATATCACAAGGGGGGAGGGGGGGTGTAGTAAGATATCACGTGTATTTATTTTTTCGTCAAAATTCTGAAAATTTTAAGATTTTTTGTACGTACTAAAAAATACACGTGATTTGAAACCTCACCACGTATCACCTAGGGGGAGGGGGGGGGGGGGGTTAAAAAATGCGGCCCCTTTAAATTTTGTATTTTTATTTTACTTTATTATTCATTATATAAAAAAACTTAACCTAAGATTAAAAATAAATAAAGAGTATAATAATAATGACACTTCTTTGCACGAAAAATAAAAACAGTATTTACTATACAGGTACAAATGGCGATCTTATTGCTATGGAGCGATCTGTCCCAGATAACCTAGACGTATTTTATATATAATACATAAAAATACATATTTACGCAGGAATTAGTAAAATTACAAAACTACAAATTAAAATTGCTGCTTTAAGTATAGAGGAATTGACGGATTGAACAAAATGCAGTACAGGACACAAAAGATATGAATATTCCGGCGAGTGCGAATTGGAGGCCACTTAAGCTGTTGTCGAAAATTAGAAATATGATCATATTTACGAAGTCCAAATATGAAATGTTTACAAAGGTTTTGAAGACGCTCAAGTTTATTTAATTGATCCTCAGAGATAAAATAGCTGTCGTCAGCATAATCGAGAATAGGATGAAGCAATGTCTGTGCAAGTGTAATTTTAGTTGAAATAGGAAGAAAATTATGTTAACCTTGTGAAGAGCTTACAGAAGCGTATATTTATGACTTAATTCTTGAATGTGTGGTGCCCAAATTTAATAATAATTCCCAAATTCTTACTGATTCACTGATAGGAATGTGGTTATCATCGAGTTGAAAAGGAGGTTGTTGACGAAGTTTTACTCTAGGTATAAGCTTAGGGCTCCCAATTATGATAACTTGGGTCTTATCAAGGTTTATTTTAAGACCGTGATATCTGCTCCATTCATTTACAAGACTTAAATTAGAGTTAATAGTATCGATAACCTTATCAAGATTATCAAATGAGGCGTGAGTATAGATTTGAAAATCGTCTGCATACGCGTCTGTGGTAGAGAAAAAAGATTCCATCTGAAATATTGTTAGTAAAAATAGCAAAAAGAAGTGGGGACAAGACGCCACCTTAAGGTGCGCCAGGAAGGATATCGCACCATAAAGGCAACTTATCCTTAACTGCGAAACCACTCAATTTCCGCTGGCGATACGATAAGAGAACGTAATTGAGCAAGCAAAATATAAAAGTTGATTGTGTTAAAAGTATTACTGAAATCCAGTTATGGCAGAACTGTTAGTTCTGTACGCTCCATACTGAGAAAAACATCATCAATAATCTTAGTAAGAGCAGTAGATACTATGACCGAAAACTGGATTGGAAAAGATTAAGACGACATTTTTGAAGTGAAAACGTCTTCAGCGGCGTTGTGCACTTTTTTTGTAATAGGTAAAAAATGTTATCTGATCGTAAATTCGTAAGATGGAACTCGAGTCAGGACAATTGACCTTTATTTATATTAGGTTAATTTTTATTTTTAGTATATGGCGATTATGAGTAGGAGGTTGGATTTGGGATTTTAATTCTATGACAGATTGAGATGACAAATATACTACGTCAAAAAAGAAAATAAACAAACATTATTTTTTGTGAAGAAGTGACTGAGCTGTTTATGAACCAGTCGTTCTAGGACTTTGGTCAATAAGGGAGGGATTGATATAGGACAGTTATCAGAAATTGAAGCAAGATTGGCTTTTTTAGGTAATGGAATTACATGTGCCAGTTTTTAGATATCAGGAAACTTACCAGATATGAAAGATGCATTTAGGATGTGAGTAATAATAGGAGAAATTATAACAAGGACAACATATTACTGCTAATGCAGTCATTTCCGACAGCACTTGATGCTATAGATAATATGTTCTTATTATCACAGACAAAAAAATAATGAAGGTAAAAGGAGAGTAATCAGAAGTTGGAAACAACTTACGTAGGTACAAGTATAATAATATTATAAATATAGTATGAATAACCCGCTGCAATCCAGCGCCAGAGAGGTCAAATACGAGAGGGCGTATAACACAAACGTGCTCACATATCCATATGCATACACATACTTACAGACGTTGTATATTAGAAGTAGCCCAGCTCCCACGCGACAATCGGCAACGAATGCACACCATTTAACGTACTGTCACTTCGGAAACAAGCCTAAGGGAAGAAGTTACAAGAAACTTCCCGGGTGTACACTTGTTACCATCAATCAAGCAGGAACCAGGCCACCAAATACACAAAATCTATGCAAATATGTGTAAACACACATACACGTACACGTCTATGCGCCACACCCACCCCCATTCGAATCCTCCCAACTCCAAGCAGCAACGGTGGACGACTATCCAAGGTGTGCGTTATGTGTGTAATGTAATTAATTATCAACTACATAAGTCATAGATGGATGTCCAGTATTGGGCCCATACCTTTAATTCCAGACATCATTTATATTTTTATTGAATTCTTCCACAGTATAGTATCCCCTGTTAATAAGAACCATTTTAATGTAAGTTTCAAAAGTATGCACAGGTAGGTTAACAATATTCTCAGGAATTGTATTAAAAAAGTAAATGCTCTGAATTATGAAAGAGCCACGCACCTTCTGAAGGCGACATTTTGGAATAGCAAGTTTATTTTTATTTCTAGTATTAACATTGTGTATCTCACAATTTTTAACAAATAAACCTAGGTTTCTACGTACATACAGTAAGCACGCGTAAATATACTGAGAAGCTATAGTAAGTATATTAATTTCTTTAAAGAGGTCACGAAGAGAATCTCGACGTGATAAGTTATACATTGACGTGATAAGTGATAAGTTTTCGAGCTAAGACAGAAATATGTGAGTGCCATTGCAATTGAGTATCTAAAGTTATGCCCAAGAAGACTCAATAATTGTGTTGGAGTATCTTTGACATTTGGTAAAGAAAACTTTAAATATTTTGTTTTCTGTGCTGAATGTAAAAGATTTTTTGATGTGAACCAACTAAGAACTTGCGAAAGCGTATGATTTATATCGTTATATGGATCTTTGTTTCTATCAACATTAAATATCAAAGACGTATCATCTGAAAACAATTCAATTTTACACAGGTTTTCTACATAAAAAGGTAGGTCGTTAATAAATACTAAGAATAAAAAGGGACCTAGTATAAAACCCTGGGGGTACGCCCATCACAACAGGTGATCCAGAAGATTGCACTCCATTGATTTCAACTTTCTGAGTTCTATCATTTAAAAATGAAAAAATAAGTTTAAGAGCCATATCTACAACACCATAATGATTCAGCTTTCAAATAAGAGTTTTGTGTTCAACACAATCACCTACATTTGATTTCTTCAGTAAGCCATGGTGCAGGGAGATGCCATATTTGAAATACAAAATACGTATTTGTATGCCTATGCCTTATTAGCTGTCTATGATGCCCCGATGACTTAGCCTTCATGGTGCAAAAGTTTACAGAGATACCTAATATTATTCGCTGATGAAAATTCATTAATATTTAAAGTGAACCAAAATAAAAATTGGATGATATGAATGGACAGCTTGAAAAAGTTTTGCACGTGCACTGTTCATAATGTTAAACTGAATCCAAACGAAAAATATTTTAGGTTCTCACCGTCAAATCTTGCCCAACCTGAAAGAAAAAAGGAATTAAATAATATATCTATTAGAATAAGATGAAAAAATAGGATATTCACATTTAGGTATTACTATCGACTTGGAATTGTAGTGGCGTCCACATATTACAGGCTAATCTTAGTTCTGCTGGGTATGCGGTAAGGAAAATTAGGCAACTGACTGGCGTCTTGTTTATTTTACTTATTTTTAAAGACTGCAACATTTTCAATGTAATGTCTTATGATATTTTGCTACGAAGTTCTGCTGCTGATATTGAACCATATTCATATTACAAAAGAGGGCAGAGGGCATTGCGAAGTGTACAATTTTATAACAAGACTAGCTGACTCGGCGAACGTTGTTTCTTTTTTTAAAACAACTGCCGCACCAACCAATACCTATTGTAAAAGGTTTCTATAATCTAGAAACCTTCCCCGGTGTGTGCATAACAACTTACCAAATTTTCATTACAATCGGTTTACCCTTATTGCGCGAGTCCGACTCACACTTGACCCTATCTGACTTGCACTTGACCCTTTTTCTTCTTTCTCAGAAACCTTCCCCGGCGTGTGCATAACAACATACCAAAATTTTATTACAATCGGTTTACCCTTATTGCGCGAGTCCGACTCGCATTGACACTTTCTTTCTCAAAAACCTTCCCCGACGTGTGTATAACTACTTACCAAAATTTCATTACATTCGATTTACCCTTATTGCATAAGTCCGACTCGCACTTGACCCTTTCGGAAAATCCTAAAAAGTGCATAACCTCTTGCAGCTTAGAAACCTTCAAATGAGGTACTAATATAGTTCGGTGACTTTCGAGACATTCCAATTTTAAAGAGAATTTGCTTATGTTTTTATATGATTGAGTTGTCAAACATGTGTCAAAATAAAATGTAATTTAAATCAAAAGCACTACGGAGTATTGATATCAACTTCAAAGCCAATAACCGCTAAAATAACTCTCTACCCCTTTTTAACCCCATTAGGGGATGATTTCAATAAAATACGAAAAACGTCTTCCATCAATTCTGTTCAAAAAGGTTTATGCAAAATTTGAAGTAGATTGGACCAAGGAATCACTTTGTCCCATACAAACTTTCCCCCCCTTTTTCACCCCCTTAGAGGCAGAATTTCGGAAAATACTTTCTTATCGGATGCCTACGTCATACAGAGAACACACCCTCCAAGTTTCAGGTCTCTACGATCAGCGGTTTAAGCTGTGCGTTGATCCATCAGTCATTCAGGACAATGCATTTTATATGTATAGATATCTGGGTATGTTCTATGTATGTATTTACAAAAAAAAGTATATATATAAATGTTTTTGTATCCGTAGCCTATGGACGTTTGCAACACGTGTGTAAAGTCAAAAAAAAATTATTTTTAGTATAATCTATAGAATTTGTAATTTATCTGCCAATCAAATCTATATCAAACTAGTGTTCTGTATGCAAGCTTATAGTAATGTAGATTATCGCATAGTGATTATATTTTCTTTGGATGATTGTTTAAACGACAAAATTATAAAGCTTAGTAAAACACAAAATTTCATGTTCAGAAAGATTTAGAATATTTAGGTTTTAACAAAATAACGTTTAATTTTTTTTAAAAGTATTGAATTTCTCGTCAGCACAAAAAGACATTACTGGTATTAAAAATTTACGTTTAATGAGTTAAGAGATGCCTTAAGGTCTATTAAGGTTTTAACTTTGACTAGTAACAGTACGCGAACGACCAGGAATTGATGCACCGTGTGCAATTACAATATTATATATAAGTACCTATTAAAATCATCTAAGAACATTATGAGGTTTGAATTTTGTGGTTTAGTATATAACTATTTTTTTGTAACCAACGCTGTGTGGTATATACAGGAATATTTATTTATTAGTTTATTAATTATATTGTGCCTCAGCGGTAACAATATAAATTCTAAGCTATTACAGAATTGAAGATTTTGATGCTTGATATGCTGTGCTCCCATTGTCTAATGCAATTTTAAAATAGGTTAATAAAAACAACAACTAGAAAGAGTCTCGTACATACATTTTATAAATACACATATCATTATAGAATTAAGAAATATATATATAAGAAACATACATACCTACATAGAAATAAATAATCTGTCTTTGTTTGAGACTCAGGAAGAAACAAAATATATCTATCTATCTACACAATAGCACACTGCCAGTTTTTTTTTTAACTGACCGGAATAACGGCCCTAATGCCTTTATCTAGAAATTTATTATGTTACTTAGCTGATATTTATTTTAGAGTTGTTTGTATTAATAACTTAGTAACAAAAAATACCTACATAAGTAATACATTTAAATAGGGACAGGACTTAGCCCGTTAAGCAGTATTGGAGATTAAAACGCCTGACTGAAACAAAGTTGCCAATCGAACCGATTCAGTGAATGCAACTTGACCCAGGAGGCAGACAATGGTCAGCTACTTTTTACTGAGAATTTGCATCTTTTATTTCAAAGCAAAAATGTTGCTATAATTCAGTTAATCTTAGTTTATCATTGACTTTTGTGTTGCGGATAGCAGTTGATACGCAGTAAGTAATTTTCAATTTCTAAGTTTATATTATTAATTTTTAATAATCGGTCTAAATTATTTTACTTTACGTGCTATATTAATATGTGACTTTGTCAGAAAATACAAAATTTAAGCCATCTGTATCAACATTTCTGGCTGACAATCCTCTGGTCTTTTGGGTCGATGTTCCAGAGGAACCTGTCATCAAAAATTTTTATTTTTTTTACTTTTGCTGAACGAGCATTCGTTGCGTCATCTTTCTATTGAAGTGAAAAATTTTTAGCGGTGTTGTGCACTTTTTTTGTTATGGGTTAAAAATGTTGAAGTCGGGTCAGGTCACGTGTCCTGATCGAAAATTCATAGAAAATTCGTATGACGGAACTCGCTCAGACTCTGATTTATTTACATTAGGCTATGTAAGATTTAGATGTCAAATATACTACGTCAAAAAAGTAAAGAAAAAAAAAATATTATTTGTGTTGGGTAAACTCGCGTCAGGCTGATCAAAAAATTTGTCAGACGGAAACCATAATGCCACGCCATAAAAATTCGCAAGGCGGAAAACATAATGCCACGCCTATTATCATTTTGAAATGAAAACGTCTTTAGCGGCGTTGTGCTATTTTTTTTCTGTTTAGTTTGTTGTTATCACACTTGCTCGTAAGTGTCATTACTCCCACGGGCTTTTTCTTTGTAAATTTTACTTTACAGAAGTGATAGAATTCACCAAAATCTTCATTTCAGATGACAGCTGTCAAACTAGAAACGGCTTTATCTCCGTAACTTTTGATCGTAGACTAGTAGTTTCCTTACAGAAGTGATAGATCAGATCAAGATCTTCATTTCGGATGACAGCTGTCAAACTAGAAACGGCCTTATCTCCGTAACATTTGATCGTAGACTAGTAGTTT
This sequence comes from Apoda limacodes, assembly GCA_946406115.1. Taxonomy (NCBI): domain Eukaryota; kingdom Metazoa; phylum Arthropoda; class Insecta; order Lepidoptera; family Limacodidae; genus Apoda; species Apoda limacodes. The sequence goes on from OX291540.1 coordinate 51,782,386, forward strand.
CTCTACAGAAGTGATAGATCTCATTAAGATCTTCATTTCGGATGACAGCTGTCTAATTAGAAACGGCTTTATCTCCGAAACTATTAATTGGTGACTAGTAATTTCTTTATAGAAGTGACAGATCTCATCAAGATCTTTATTTCGGATGACAGCTGTCAAATTAGAAACGGCTTTATCTCCGTAACTTTTGATCGTAGACTAGTAGTTTCTTTACAGAAGTAATAGATCTCACCAAGATCTTCATTTTTACGTACGTACGTACATTGAAATGAATGTATGAGTACCTGTTGAATAGGGATTCAAAAATGGAATTGAAGTTTTAAAACCCCTTTTTTGAAGTAAATACTTCTTTAGCGGCGGCGTTGTGCACTTTTTTTTGTGATGGGTAAAAAAAGTTTAACTCACATGACCTGATAGAAAATTCGTAAGACGGAACTCGCGGCAGGACACGTGACCTTTATTTACATTAGGTTAGTTTTTATTTTTAGTATATTTCGATTATGAGTAGTACAGGTGCGTTGGATATGGGATTTTAATTCTATGACAGATTTAGATGTCAAACATACTACGTCAAAAAATACATATGTAGGTATACGAAGTGATGAGAAGTAAAAAGCTAGTATGTTTTCACTTCTGCCGGCACCCCCAGACTGACACCCATTGTTTTTACTGATTTTACTCGGTAACAATGTCAATAAATTTCGATATAGTCAATAGCAACATTATCAAGTAGTTAAGTCTCATATTTTTTTAATACCACTAAAGTGGCAAACAAGCTTACGGTCCGCCTCATGGTAACCGATCATCGTAGCCTATGAACGCTTGCAACACCAGGGGCACCACTCGCGCGTTGCCGACCCTTCAAAAATCTAATAACTTCTTTCTTGAAATACCCCATACTATAGTTCTTCTTCTAGTTCTAAAGTTTGAAATCCCTGCCGATGGCGAACGGTACGATGGTAGAAAGTAGCCGTGGGCATTATTTCACGTGAGCTAGGCTGCTCATTAGACACGTGGTCGTGGGTTGCTAAGGCGAGAGCGGAATTTTGCCGAGGTTGTATTGAGTATAGGTCACGTGTGTCGTATGACTGATTTTATCACATTAGAAGGACAGTAAATCCTTAATTTAGTAAGGTTGTAAAAAGTTTATATTTTACAATTGTATATAATAAAATTGTTAAATATAAACTTAAGATTAAACTTAACTTTGGAGATCCACATAACATTTAAACGAACGAAAATTAAATTATGAGTTAAAATTTTTTTTTCATAAATATAACAATACCGTATTCATAAACATGGACTATATAGATGGATATACAACAATAGACTTTTCACTTTAAATCTGTGCTGAACTTTGCATAAAGAACTACTCCGTATAGAATACAAAAATAAACTTAGTAATTATTAAAAAAACGTACGGTTGAAATAAATAAATCCAAAACAATAAAACCCTAATTAATGAATAAATGTACTCCAACGAACATGCCTCAAAAATGTTTTTGTTAACGACAAAAAGTTTGAAATTACGAGTATAATTATTATATTAATAATTACGAGTTGCGCTTCAAGAAACGTGGTTATTCCCACACGATATTCAGTTTCTAAGCGGGATTGATGCCCGCGTCGGCAGCACAGGCACCTCCGCGATGGTAACGGCGGCGGGAATGGTCTACGGACGACCTTACTGAGGTGTAGCGTTATTGTGGAATAAAAGTGTGTTTCAAAATGTGTCAGTAATAAACTGTGATAATCCGCGTATATGTGCGATAAAAATAATGCTGAGTGATAGGTCTATCCTAGTGTTCAGCGTGTATATGCCGACGGATACATTGGTAAATCTTACGGAGTTTACGGACTGCCTCAGTTCGGTGAGTGCTATTATTGATAATATGAATATAGAATGTGTCTATATCCTCGGCGACTTTAATGCGCATCCAAACGAACACTTTTATGATGAGTTGACGTGTTTCTGTGACGAACAAAACTGGTCATGTATAGATGTACAGTTTTTAGGAGTAAGCATGGGCACATACACATTTGTTAGTGAAGCCCACGGGTCAAAAAGGTGGCTAGATCACTGTGTAACCACGAAATCTGCGGTAGCGTTAATTTCGAATGTTTATGTAAAGTACAATGTGTTGTGGTCTGACCATTACCCTTTAATGATTGAATGTAATTTGGATATTATTAAACCGAAGTATACTAGTACATATAATGTTGTAAACGAGATTCTATGGGGAAATAGAAAACCGGAGGAGATATTATTATTTACGAAATTATGTCATGATAAATTGAGAGCAATCGATTTACCCGAAGAGTTTCGTTCTTGTAGTGATTGTTCTTGCGAGTCTACCGATCACACATTACTTATCGATTAATTATATGGCGAAATTATAGATATTTTGACGGTAGCTGCAACGGAATCCAATACTGTAAGATTGCGTGATAGGAAGTGGCCGGTGGTTGGGTGGAACAGATATGTGCGCAATGCCCATGGGGAGGCCAGATCTAAATTTTTGATGTGGGTTTGGTGGGGTACACCAGAAAGCGGAGAAGTTTACGAGGACATGCGGCGTAGTCGCAATTTATTTAAATCACGTTTACGCTGGTGTCAAAACCACAGCGAGCAAATCCAAATGGACATTGCGGCTACGCAGCATTCGAACAATGACTTTAAGAACTTTTGGAAATCTACAAATAAATTAAATGGTAGACCTGGCTTACCAGTGAGTGTTGAGGGTTTTAATGACCATGGTCTCATAGCAGACATGTTCAGGGACCATTTTACGGTGACGTCACCGTTGAGACCATCACAGCTTGGAAGAGATGAATGTACACGTGGTCAGAAGATTGGAATCCGATTTACTGCAAAGGAGGTCAATAATGCTATAGCCTCTATGTCCCGTGGCAAGTCTCCTAGCCATGACAGTTTGAGTATTGAACTCCTAAGGTACGCTGGCCCTCACTTGCCCAGAGTGCTTGCCATGTTTTATAACTTGTGCATGGCACACTCGTACTTGCCTTCAGCGCTGATGAAAACTGTGGTGGTTCCAATTGTGAAGAATAGAACTGGAGATGTGTCTGATAAGTCCAACTACAGGCCTATCTCACTGGCCACGGTTGTTGCGAAGGTTTTTGACAGTTTGCTTAGTGTCCACCTTGATAAAAATATAACCTTACATAATAATCAGTTTGGTTTCAGGCCAGGTTTGTCAACTGAGTCGGCCATACTATGTCTGAAGCAAACTGTAACCTATTATTCGGTTAGACGTACACCTGTTTACGCCTGTTTTCTAGACCTTAGTAAAGCTTTTGACCTGGTAAGTTACGATATCCTATGGCAGAAAATGAAAAATACTGGACTGCCTGAAGAAGTAACCAAAATCTTCAAATATTGGTACCGTAACCAGGTCAATTTTGTGCGATGGTCCGAAACCTATTCGCAGCCGTATAGGTTCGAGTGCGGAGTTAGACAGGGAGGCTTAACCTCCCCTAAGCTCTTCAACCTTTATGTTAATGCCCTCATAGAGGCGCTCAGTGGCACACATGTCGGTTGTCACATTGACGGAGTAAGTCTTAGCAACATCAGATTGCTGAGTGCTTCTGTCTGTGGCTTAGCGAAACTTTTGAGCATATGGATTGTGTTCTGAGGAATTGTTCGAAATGATGCCCACGGCTACTTTCTACCATCGCACCGCTCGCCATCGACAGGGAATTTATTCTCACACTTTGGAACCAAAATGGTCGCGAACAGTGCGGTTTCAGAGAAACTTCCTCCCGCGAACCCTTGGGTTGTGGAATGAGCTCCCTGCCAAGGTTTTCTCTAAGGACTACAGTATGGGGTTCTTCAAAAAAGAAGTTATTAGATTTCTGAAGGGTCGGCAACGCGCGACTGATGCCCCTGGTGTTGCAAGCGTCCATAGGCTACGGTGACCGCTTACCATCAGGTGGACCGTAGGCTTGTTTGCCACCTTAGTGGCTTCATGTTGTAACCTTTGACCTGAAAGACGATGCTGATATCGAGAGAGAGCGCAGGGCATTGTCCGTTAGGGCGAACATGATCGCTCGCAGGTTTGTTCGTTGTTCCAACCCTGTTAAAGTAACACTCTTTAGAGCTTATTGTACTTCCTTCTACACAAGCAGCCTGTGGATCAATTTTACGCAGAAACAGTACAATGCTCTCCGCGTTCAGTACAATAATGCTTTCAGGATGCTAATGGGACTGCCTTGATGCTGCAGTGCGTCGGGTATTTTCGACGATGCGCATGTTGATTGTTTTAACTCGATTATGCGGAAGCGGTGCACATCCCTGGTGCGCAGGGTTAGGGATAGTCCTAGTGGCGTCCTGAGAGCTTTTGCTGACAGGCTGGATTGTCAGTACCTGAACCACTGCAGTATGGTTCACGTGCTGACTAATTAAGGTACTTTTAAGTTTACTAACATTAGACTAGGGTTTTCTTATATATTTTTAACAAAATATGATCTTTAAGGTCGAAATAAATGTTTTTTTTTTTTATTTATTTATTTATAACCTGTGACGATAACAACATATCATTAGATTCACCAAATCAAACCCCCAATGAAAAAAATTTAGACTTTTATATACACACATATATGTATATTAACACATAAATATATTTATTCAAAACATTAACGAATTAATTAACTAATCTTATTTATATACCTAACACACTTCACTTGCATGACACCAACTTCAAACTGTAATTCTGATCAGATTTTTGGCAATAAGTAATTATTGTTTTAAACTTTTCAGAGCGTCATTTTGAAGCCGGTTGTTTATTTTTGTAAAAAAAGTTTTAAGTGACGAATTACTTTTTTTTTCTCCTACACTAAAAAAATCGATAGTTGTAACAAAATTTTATAGAATCATTAACATAAAAGGCGCGTTTCTCCAGTTCATAATTGACATGAATTTTTTTTCTCAAGAAGTTAAAGTTTTAAATCCACTTCATTAATATGGGACCACCTCAGGAACGTACTCTTTCGAATTTAAAAAGAGTTTTGGAAATCGGTTAACAATTGACGGAGATATCGGTGGACTCAAATAAAAAAATATATACCCGTCGAACACAGAACCTCCTCTTTTTTTGAAGTTGGTTAAAAATATTGTGTTTTTCTCAAGTAGTGATAGTAAAATTGATAAATGTACTATTTTTATTCATAAGTTACATTTATCTCTTTTCTCATAGAGGGTGAAAAAAAGAAGAGTAAATCACTGGGTCGCAAAATTACTTTACCTCGTGCGCCGTCTTTTGAATCGCTGCGCTCCGGATTTTACCTTATTTCGAACAATCTACTATTATGACTTATGTTTTCCAGTAAAAAAATAATGATTTCGATAACATAACGTCCAAAGTGGATTTCGAAGGGTATTAGACTATGTTCTAAACGTAAACGTGCTTTATTACGGAAGAGTAGATTATGTCCTAGTAAAAAAAAAAAAACAAAATTATGGTTAAATTAGTTTCAAATAAATTAAAGAAAACAGTTAAGTTGACACAAAAATCACAAATTGACTCTTACATAAAAACAGCCATAAAAGCAAGTGTTATTAATAAAATAAAAACAAATAAACTTGAAGAAAATATAAATAATATAAAAATTGACGATAAAATACAGAATCCATATCAAAAAGCAGAAGCATTTAACAAGTTCTAAAGTCGTAGGGCCCGGAGTACCACAAGGTAGTATTTTGGGACCATTACTATTTATCATATATATTAATGACTTGCCTTAAGCAGTGAATCACCCAAGAATACTTTTTGCTAATGACAGTACAATGATATAATTAAAGATGATAGTAAGATAGAATATAAAAATCAAATAATGGACTTGAAAATGTAATTAATTGGATCACATTAAATAATTCATTAATTAACTTAGAAAAAACAAATATAATGACATTTAAAAATAGAAACAATCAAGATGACTATTAATATTATATGACGGTAAAAACATAGCTTATATTGACGAAACAAAACTCTTAGGACCCTATATTGATTACAAATTGTCTTTAAAGGTACATATTAAATGTGTGTACAAATTTAAATCAGTTCTCTTTCACACTTAATCGTGTCATGCCTTCTTGACGTCAATATTACGATTACGATATGGACTGATTTTTTGGGGACACTCGACAACGAAATTGAAGGTCTTTAGAGTACAAAAAAAAATGTCTTCGAGCCGTCTGTGGTTTAAAAACTAGGGATAGTTGTAAATTATATTCTCAAAGCCTTTCAATACTTACATTACTGTGTCTTTATTTATTTGAAATTGCGTACGTAAGTTTTGCTTAACTTCAACGTACGTGTAACCACAATGTACTTACTCAGCGTAATTCCATGTCAAACCACTTTAATGGAGCAAAGCATTATTGTATGGCATCAAAAATATACAAAAAGTTACTTAAATGTGTTACGATCCTAGTAAATAACTGAATACCTAAATTCAAGAAAAACTTAGAAGCTCTTTTAGTTAATAAAGCTTATTACAGTGTTTACTAATTTATAAATGACAAATTTTTAGTTACAAGTTTCCTTAATTTTAAATTGCTGTTATTGCTCATAGATTAAGTTGATTTTAGTTATTATATGTTATGTACATAAATCTGTACATATTTTTTTTTGTTAATACGATTTCTTGCTTTTTAATTAACAAATAACATTTGCATGCCCTGGAAAGGTAGCGTATAGTAAGGAATTATATTACATAAGACCATTTTGTATCTATACTGCAGCAAATAAATAAATTTGAATTTAAATTTTTAATGGAATCTAATAGTTTTGATTAGTTTTAACAAACACGTCATATTTATTTTCCCAAAAATACGAACGCAGAGGCATAATTTAGTCTTGATAAAAATTAAAAAAAATCTGTAAAATAAAAGACACTTAGATGGTAACAAGTGCGTATTGGACGCTATTAAATTACTGAAAGCGGTGCAATAGACGCTTTATGAGCAAGTGTCTTGCAACTGTCTGTAAATTATTGATGTAAGTAACTACCTATAATACATAGTGCAGCAAAATCAGCTAATCAGCTTACTGTATATTTTTTACAATTTCTAAGGTATTATAAAATAACACATGCTGCTTATCTATATTGTTATGAATCTTAAATTATTTTTAAAACACAAATTATTTAAGAAATCTTAGACTAATCAGAATTTAAAAAGTTATATAGTGAGATTATTTTTAATTCCAGAATGCTTACCAAATATGCAATGTTTGTAAACTGAACATTAAATAATTTACTATACACAACTTTAAGAAACACTTTAAAGAAACGAAAATCCTTAGTGAAATTCACAGTGATAATGAAAATAGTTTTTTGATACTACTGATGTAATAATCATTTATAAAGCTGTTTTCCGTTACTATTAAATAAACTGGTACTATCATATAAACCATTAATTTATCACGACTGTTGTGAAATATGTTCACAAACTAGTAAAGCAGTGTTTGTAAAAACATATTACGGCAAGCCGCAAGAATTCCAAAAATATTTATCTTTTTTCTCTGTTCACAGGAGTGTCATTTGTCTTATGTTTTATAAATATTGTGATAAGGAAAAGTATTTGAAGCCATTTGGAACAATCTTGAATTCAGTAGAGTAAAGGTGTTCACAAGAAATTGGTATTTATTACTTACCTTAATAATTGAAACCAAATTTGTAAAATGCATAACGTTTTATTAATAGTGTTGGTTTATTTATTACCATCTGGTCTAGCTGAAGACGTAAGCTGTAAGTATATACTTATACAACTATGTTAATTTTATTTATGATTTCATAATATCATTAATTCATTTAAACAATTTAAACCACAAAAAAGAAAAAAAAATGACATTACTAAGACTAACCGCAAATGGTTAGTCGTAACAATGATAAGAATCCAATTATTAGCATTGAATAAACTTTTGTCCGTTAAATAATAATAAGTAAAATTACTAATAATATACCTGTTTAATTTATACTTACTTTATTTTATTTCTCTTTGGTTTTTACCTCGTTTTATGAACTCGCTTTCTTGTTTATTTACTCGGTACAAATTTTGCAATCGAGTTTTAATCAACTTCCCCAGGATCAAGACTAAACTTTAAATATAGTTCAGAATCCGATAACAATGCGATATTCAAAAGTCCGTTTCAGGTTTCATAGAGTAAAAAAAATTTCAAGAAAAAATTCAAACTAAAGAAATTATTACAAGTTTATTACGTGTGCAGTTTTAAGTTCATTAACAAATTAATTTAGACAAGACTAAAATAAAGGAAAAGATTAAATAATAAAAAATTTTATTTCCAGGAAACCTTTTAGTCCATTTATAAAAAAGTGGTGTATTGAAAGGATTATTTTTTATTAATCAGAGATATATATTTATTTTTGTTTCACTGCAGATCAAGCATGTGTGGACAAATATTCGAGGAAAGGTTATCAGCCATGGCAAGAGTGGTCAGATCATTACACTTGTCATCGATATCGATGTGAGATTCGAGATGGGAAATATTTTATCGCTGCTGTTGGGTAAGAAAATTAAATAAATATTAATAAACATATTAGAGAGCGTCATCTGAACCCAAACTAAGCAAAGCTTATTTATACCATGGAAACCAGACAACTGATAAGAATATTTATAAGATTTATTTTGTAAAATAACTATTAAACATAGAAATCACCCACTACTACGAAATGTTAATTACTTATATCTTTTTCCTGTGCGAGGATCGTACCCAGGCCATCATTTCAGGGCAGCATCACTTCCAACTGAGCCACTAAGGCAGTCAATTTGTAAATACTTAATATAAAATTATTTTACGAGAAAGCATAACTTTGGAGCAACGGGATTTCTTGTTCTTGTTATTAATTGTTGATCTTTTTATCACCATCCATCCATCAATCGTTATATTTTGCTTAACTACTATACTATTTCCACACAAAATAAAAAATATATGAAAAAAACAACTTATGTACACCATTTCTCTCTATATATCAATCATTTTGTTCATAACTTCTGAAATTTTCAGTTGCCGAAAGCCAAAAATACCCGAAAATGCTTTGGAATGTCACGAATACATAGAAGATGAAAACGTTGGTTAGTAAGAATCATAAATTTGATTTATGTTATTTGAGTATAAGTTTCAGAAACGTCCAGTTCAACATTTATTTATTTATTTTTGTAGAATTTCCAACTTGCTGCGCCAGATTAAGATGTGTAGTTGAACTCAATGGTGAGAGAATCGTTCAAACGCGAGGGCAGCCTGGAGAACTTTTCCCAGATAAGTAAGATAACCTTACCTAAATATTTGTAATAAACATTCGAAGTAAAGAATAATTACACATATGTTTTTGTTTATTATGTTTGATGTTTATTTTCTAGACCATGGAAAGGTCAGCAAAACGAACCAAATGCCGCTGTAGTTGGAATGGGTGGTATCCAACAAAATTCAGTCGTAGCAACAGAAAATCAAGGTCAGCAAGCTCCCGGAATCTTCAACAGTCGCACAGCAGGCAAGAGACGCAAGGTATTATTGCACATGGATTAAACCGAAAAGTTTTTTCGGTAAAATCAATGAGTAATGATACCAATGATACAATGTATAAACAATTTAAATTTAAAACATGTATGGGTAGTTGAAAAAGCCATGCCAAATGCGTGTTTCACATAATTTTTACTATTTGTAAAACATACTAGCACTGAGTTCACAGCTTGTGACGTTCAAAAGAAACTCGTTTTTTGTAGAGCTTAAATAATTTAATTATATATTTGCAGCGGACAACAATGATATCGGCGCACGCAGATTCGTAGATCCCTATCCAAATCAACAGATACAAGAAGGACCTCGCAAGAAGAGATCTACATTCTTCCCACTATTAAGCAGAAGTTACCTATATCAACTATACCCTGAAAAGATGCATGGATACTCACCAGAAAAACATACATCGTATTTCCCCAAAAATGATAAAATCCATTAATTGGCATTATATTTCCGTTTTGATTGCTGTTTGTTAATTTAGTGTGTTAGTGACTTTTAGTATATAAGTTTTAGTTACCTATTTGATAAATACTAATCAATGCACGTAGTCAATTTATTGAATGATGTTTGTATCTCAGTTTGTTGTTGCTATTCTACAATAGCTAATAATGTTATTGTAATCAGTATATTATTTATTAATAAATGTAATATGAATTAATATAGTTTTTATTTTTTTAGTTTTCGTTACTTTCTACAATTTGAAGTAGGCATTTATTATTTATTTATTTTATTTTAACCCTTTAGTGTACAAAAAAAACATTACAATAGATAATAATAATATAATTCTAAAAAAATCGTACAAAGGCGTACGTATGTCTTCCAGAGAAAGAATAAATTTACAAAAAAAGGTGGCAAGGGCTTGTACAACAAAGTTTTATCTACATAATACTAATTGAATAACAAATTAAATTTAATAACAATATAATTACATACATTCAAATACAAATCGAATAATGACATAATACATAAATAAATACATAATTATAAACTAGATAAAAAATAAATTATTATTAAAATAAGTAGGTATAAAATAACTGATTTGGTGTTCGATGGTAATAACTTTTTTTTTTTATATTTCTAAGTGTTCCTTAAATAGTGCTTTTCTAAGCGTTGAACTATCTCTAAGCGTATGCGGAAGTGAATAGCTGCCTAAACAGAAAATGAATTTTTAAAAAAGTCAGTAACGTTGCGTGGTATTTTCAATAATTGTGAAGTAACTGCTCTCACAGATTAATTTATAGAAGTCATGAAATTAAATTTTTTACGTTAATATAAAGGACTACAAGGCTTATAGAGAATGGTATAAAGAAGGTATAAAGTATGAGTATGCCGTCGGAACAATTGGGAGCCACTTAAGTTTAGTCCTGAAATTGGAGATATGGTCATATTTACGTAAATCGTATATATAGCGAATGCATAGGTTTTGAAGACGCTCAAGTTTGTTGAATAGCTTCTCATTGGCGTCCAAGTAACATACATCGGTGAAGTCTGAAAGAGAAGTATTAGAGTTTGATTTCGTGTAATTTTAGTAGAAATGGGGATAAAGTTCTGCAAGTGCCTTAATGAGTGTAGAGTGAAATGGACTCTTTTAGATAAATCAGCTACATGTGCATTCCAAGATAAGTTGTAGTTCACAGTAAGCCCAAGATTTTTAGCTGTGTCGACTATTGAGATAACTTTATCATTATTCATTACACATTATTGGAGAGATTGGCATAGAGACTAAATTAGTCATGTACATACTGCCAATAATCAAACATTTAGATTTTGATGGATTGACAAGCAGACCAAATGAATTAGCCTAATGAAATATGTTTGCATATTTTATTTATTAGATTTATAGCATTAGAGATATCAGAGACGTGACAGTGTCGGTAAAGCTGCAAATCATCAGCATAAAGATGGTAGAGTGAAGAAAAAACAGAAGAGATGGAATTAATAAATATAGAAAATAGAAGAGGAGAAAGAACACCACCTTGAGGTACGCCAGTACCAGTGGCCGTTTCGTATACTTTGCGAGCATCTTTGAAGATAAGAATTGAACTAATTCATGGCAGAATCAGATACATTGAGAAAAGCAAGTATGCCTGTTAAAATTTCATAGTTTATAGAGTTAAAGGCACTACTAAAATCTAAAAGAACAACAGTTGTAGATGTTTATTCTCCGTTGCAAGGCGAATATCATCCATGACTTTGAGCAAATTATTTTGGTGGCATGTGATTTTAAAACAAAGAAATTATCTTAGTTTTGCAGTTGATGTTGTGTACCATGTTATATTCGTTGCAGTGATGCAATGTGATAATATATGCCTTTTTTATTTAAGGGTCAAATTTTTAATATTCCTTTACCTTACCTCAACGACGGCGATTACTTTATTGAAAATAAAAAAAATAGTATACGAAAATACTACGCCTAATGCTTTCGTTATAAATAATGTGGTGAAAGTAATAAACTATTAAATAACAATATAATTTCTTTCTTTCGTAACTTTCTATTGTCCGTTAACTGACGAATCCTTTGATATGATTTATAAATCAGATCTTTATAGTAACTGCGATATGGCTAAGTACTTTTGGCATAGTTCCTTTCAATTTCATATGGTTTTACAAATTGATACATACATTTAAATTGATAGTAGAAGTACAAAACACATATATTGCACTTTTATTATAAATAAGATATTAAATCATGACCACCACTATCCCAGAAAAGAGAGCCCGTGATCTTTCCGGCTGAACGACTTGCCTTAAATTCCTTAAGGGTTGGAGATGACGGTCTCTCCAGGTCATAGACTGTAATTTTATTTCATCCCTAAATCAAGCGTTAATGTAAACGCAAAATTTTAATGTTATGCACATTACCAGTCGAGTTTTTCCGGCTATCTAGTGTACTACTGGGAATCTGCTATAACAATTTTTACAACTTTTTCAACTATTTCTTCGGTCACTGTTGTTGGGCGACCCAAGCGAATCTTTGGTAGATGTTCTGTCACATTCGATGTTCCAACGTGCGTTAAATACGGTGGAACGTTTGCACCTAAATAAATCTTGATTAATTTGTGTCAAACTGCTATCTTTGAAGCAGTATCTGAATGCAATTCAATTTTATCCATTTTCGACAGCACGCTCCGACAAACTGCAATCAAAAGCCTTCAATTTCTAAAAAACAAAAGATATTCTGTCTGTTCGTCTGTCCGACTATAAAAAGGCTCTATCTTTTAGACCGAAATAGTTAGAAGCCTGAATTTTTCACAGATTATGTGGTATAATCGAAGATTATTTAACAAACAATAAAAAGTTAAAAAAGATAAAATTTAAGAGGGGTCCTCACACAAGAAACACATTTTAGTTGTTTTTGCTCTATCGTAAAAACCTTATACATACTTCAAACTTTCGGTGAACACTACTACGGAGTACTGCTTCGCTCTGTTGAGTACACCAAGTTTTTTGGACGCCAGCTTCAACTTGTCTTGCAAATGATCTCGGAACTGAACATCGCTGGAGATATCAACACCACGGATCCCAATACTCTTGGCGACGGAGAGGAGAGTGTTAAACTGGAATTGTAAGACCACAGTAAATGGGGTTTTACTAGCGTTGAACGTGCAGACTTGTGTCTTTGTAGGGTTGAATCGGACCAAGTTTGCCCGTCCCCAGTCAGAGACCTTAGACAGAGTGGTATTCATTTGAGACACAAGTTCTCCACGCTTTTCCTCCACACCGGAACGAGAGGTGCTTGCACGAACCGAGTTATAATCGTCTCCAGTACCGTCATCTGCATAGCAATGTATGTTGTTGATGTCCTACATGTCATTGATATGTAATAGAAACAGCGTAGGACAGGACAGCAAAGAGCCTTGCGGGACATCAGCATTAATGACCATGCTATCAGAGCAACTACCGTCAACTACGGTTTGTATGCGTCTGCTGGACAGAAAGCTAGCCACCCGTTTGAACAAACCCTCGGGCACTCCGTAAGCTGACAAATTATTTAATAATTAATAATTATTAGATAGAAGTCCCTAGTGCCAGACCCGATTGAACATCTTCGCTATGTCCAAGCTACAACAGGCCAATGCCTCCGTCTGGCTCTCAATGGCTACTGTCCTTCGGTGTCTGAGATACACTAGAAGGTCACCAGTCGACCGACTGTAGCGAAAGCTATATTCAGGTCACTGACTAGATCGTGTTTTTTAGGTATTTTAGAAACTGTATATTGATCACACCCTTCATCACCTTGGAGAGGAGGGAGGTGATAGCGATAGGCCTTTAATTCAATGGATCTGATCTATCACCCGTTTTGGGTACCGGTTGCACATTCGCAGTTTTCCTAGTGCGGTAGGAAAGCACGAAGAGGCGCAGGAGTACAGGACGTAACTCAGGAGCACAATCTTTAAGCACCACTGCTGGTAAACCGTCTGGCCCACTCGACTTATGAAAGCAACGCCCGCCGGATCTCCCGCTGTGTTACAGAGATTTCCGGTATGGTCCTACCGCACTACGGTGTGTAGTACGTGTTACAGCGCCTTCGTCGTTTATATTCGAGTTAGAGGCAAAGAGACTGCCCAGTAGATCGGCTTTGTATTTTGCACTATGGACAAGTCACCATCAGTCTTTAGCAGTGGCTGACATACGTCAGGATCTACTGAGCTAAAGCAGAGCTGCATCCACGGGAACGATCCATAAAATTCTCACAATCCATCCCAGTCCACTTATAATTCCACACACGACGGTAATTAGTTGGCCCAGATGGATCGGGTTGTGTGCATGACATTTGAGTCCGAACGAGACAGTGGTCCGAGGAGCCAAAAGGCGCATTATCTGAGACGGAATATCCGTCCGGACGTGTAGTCAGCAGAAGGTCCAGTAAGGAGCGCGTATGACCCTGTCCTATATATCTGGTATTCTTATTGGAGTAAGTACCAGCTGAGGGAATCTATAGGTCAAAGCAAATTCATGAGCAGATATCCCTGCATTGTTATTGGTTTGAGAACTTAACCCCTCACGTTGCTGGGCGTTGAAGCTTTCCAAAATAACTAGTTCTGCTGTGGGATATTGCTCGAGAACTTTGTCAGTCCTCAAACTTAGGAGCGTTAAGAGATGAGCGCCGTCAGTGTCACCGCTATGAGATCTGTTTAGGCACGCATAGATACAAGTGTGGCCGCCGTGATCTACGCGCAACCACAATATCGACAGGTCCCTGTCTTCAAGGCTATGAAGGCGGAGACAGCGTATATCCTCCATGAAGAACATACCTACATCGGCATGACTCACAATATGGTGCTCGAGTTTGTAGCCGGTCTAACGTAGGTATGATGTTTCGGCCGGGTAAGATATCTGCGTCTCCGTTAGCAAAAGTTTGGTCAGCTGCACAGTCTCGAGATGGCGTTGGACTGCATTAAGATTGGCGTGAATACCCCTGATGAAGCAAAAATCCACATTATATGTGGATGGAGTAGCCGTTGTGAAAACTCTTTCTTTTAATTTTTCTGGCCATTTATTTTGAAAAAAGTTTCTAAGAGTACGAGTATATATGAGGATTCACGGCACAGAAAGCTTAGAGGACAAAAGGTGCGGTACTAGAACAGTTGAAACTCAGCACAGATAATACGGTTGCTGGCATGGCAGGCGGAAGGAACCCTGATAGCCCTCTGTTGTAGTAGCCAAGTCCACCCCAGGGTCCTTCTCTCTCTTCAGAGATTTTACACAGTTTGGCAGTTCAGCCTCCCAGGGCGGATGTAAAGTGATCACTGGTTTCGAGAACCATTTCAACCTGCGGGCGTACCAGCACGCCGCGGCTACGCCGATCAATGACAGCAACGAGCACCGCCGGTATTCCGCTGTCCGCGCTACGAACCTGCAAGAGTTCTGGCAACCTTACTCAAAGCCAGGAACACAACACTATTCAATGTTTGCGTTATTATGGCCGCGGGTTTCTGTTAGCTGGAGGTACTTTACTTATTCGGGTCGCTCATTTGAGTCAGTACTCGCTGTGCCCTACCTCTCTTAAATGTGAAAAGTAATAAAGTATGTACCTATGTAATTTAGATTTGTAAACATGGGTAGAAATAGAGAATCGGGAGGTTTTAAGTCAACGCCCACGAGTGCATCATACTATACTTTTCTTTTCTAGAGAAATAATTATATTAATAAATAAAAGTTATCAGACATAAGACAAGATAAATTATTAGTTATATATGTTCAAATTGATAATCCATTGCCTTCTTCATAGGATTCCGGATCTCTCTTTACAACCAAGGGATTTAATTTGTCATTTTGTGCCTCTTAAACTTATGAAGACTGCTCTTATCACAGAAAATTTGTATTGTCACTCTCAGCCAGTAAATTATTTGAGAGTATGCTTTTCCCCATTTTGTGTTTAGCTTAGATACAGTTTTTTTTAAGGAATTGTTATATTCAGTGCCTAGGGCTCCATCGCATGAGATAATTAGTAGGGTGAGTGACGCTCTTAAGACTTAAACAGCAAGATTATATTTTAAATGTTTTCTCTACCAGTTTTATAATATATTGTTTAAATTGAACAAAGCACGATTTCAATACAAAGAGCAAATACACGTTAAGGTTAAGTATTATAAATGAAGATTTCTTTTTTGATAACATCTGTAATGACGGAGAACAACAAATTTGGCCAGGACAGTTGAATAGATCATTTCGACATAAGTACTATAAAATATAATAATAATAATATGTGGTGTTTCTTGGTTTACTGGTGGTTCTTTGTACAATTATTTTCGTGGAAACTGATATTGGCATCTGATTCTGCTATTAACTTAACTTAAAGCCACAGAAAGGAGTTTTGCCGCGAATCTTAAGAAGGAGTCTTTTCGTGTTTAATTTTTCTAAATTCATTTAGTGTGTTTAGTTGTGTATATTTTAGCATTGTTTTACGAAAGCTTCTTAAGAATTGTGCACCGAAGGCTCATGAATAGTGATTTATGAAGAAATAAGCAGGTCATGACGCGCAATTTCTGAAGGATCCACACCAAAACTCTTGCCCTATCTTGGGACATGTAAACGAGGACGCGCGATATCGTCGCGATAAAACTTGAATATGGCGCTTCGCCAAACTCAGATATAAGCACAGGACTATATTTACACATGACTCTGTAGAAATGATATGCAAAAATATAAAAAAATCACGTTTCTGTTGGCCCAACGCGCTCGCCCAACGTATATTGGGCCCATTTGCGAATATTCCCTATGTAAAATACAATTATGTAAGGTTTTCTCTAGAGACTACAGTATGGGGTTCTTTAAAAAAAGAAGTTGTTGGATTTTGGAAGGGTCCGCAACGCGTGAGTGATGCCCCTGGTGTTGCAAGCGCCCACAGGCTACGGTGACCGCTTACTATCAGGCGGACCGTAAACTTGTTTGCCACCTTTGTTGTATATAAAAAAAAAAAAAAAAACACCTTTTCTGACCAACGCTCCCCGACGATCCGTCAAGTGTCGGTTTTAGGTGCATGAGTCAAAGGGAATTTGCAGCAAGCCACAAACAGAATCACACGTTGGCCGAACGTTCAGTACGCGGGCCGCCGTCGTCTATAGCAGTGTCTTTATTCAGACGAAATTTGAAATAAGCTATTTTTACGAACATAGCGTCATGGAGTAGCGAGGAAATATTTCGATTTATTGATTTTTATTACAGCGAGCCCGTTATATGGAACCCAAAACATAAGCATCATAAAAATATAAGACAAGTAAATCATACTAATAAAAGCCGAAAGTTTGTGAGTGAATATGTTCGTTACTTCTTCACGCTCAAACGGCTGGACTAATTTTGATTAAAATTGGTATCGAGGTAGCTGACACCCTGGTTTAACACATAGGCAACTTTTTTCGCTGCGGAAATAACTATAACTGAGCTTAAAGGAGCTATAGCTTGCTTTAGCAAACTTCATTAGTATAATTAAGGAGTTCCACGTCGATAACTAAATTAAGGGCGGATTGAACCGCCAGTAAAATTCATTAATTACCAGCTATTCTATTAATATTATAAATTGCGAAAGTTTGGATGTTTGGTGGTTTGTTACTCAATCAAGCTCTAACCACTGGATTGATCGAGAACCACTATACCAAATTTGGTATGAACATACTTTGAGCCCCGGGGAAGGACATAGGCTATTTTTCATCGGATTCGATCCCTTAGAGACACTCCGAGCATAGCTCGCTCCATTGCGCGCTGTGCGACCTTGAACTTGTGGACCAACCCTGCTGTAAGTGTCCACGTTTCATCGGCTTAAGTCATGACTGGTAGGACGCACTGGTCAAAGACTTTCGTCTTTAAACTTTGCGGTATAGGAGATGTGAAGACTTGACGAAGTTTACCAAATGCTGCCCACCCTAGCTGGATCCTCCTGTCGGCTTCCTTCTCAAAATTGTTCCGGCCCAGTTAGATTTTTTGTCCAAGGTACACATAATCCTGGACAACTTCGAGTAAGGTACCCGCGACGTATACTGGCATTGGCACGACGTGTTGGTTGAACATGACTTTTGCCTTAGCCAAATTCATGCCAAGGCCCCCTCGTCGAGAGGATTCGTCTAGGGAGTGCAACATTTCGCTCAGTTCTTCCAATGACTCTGCCATAATGACGATTTCGTCGGCAAACCTTAGGTGTGTGATGTATTCGCCGTTTATGTTTATGCCTCGCCGAGCCCAGTCCAAGGTTTTGAAGACCTCCTCTAGCGCATTGGTGAACAGTTTCGGGGATATAACGTCCCCCTGTCTTACACCTCTACGCAGCGGGGTGGCACTTGTCTTATGGTTCTGGACCTGGACGGTTATCGTAGCAGCGTTGTAAAAACATCGCAGCACCTCAATATATCGCCAGTCTATACGACATCGCTTCAGAGAATCTAGCACAGCCCAGGTTTCGATGGTGTCAAAGGCTTTCTCGTAGTCCACAAACGCCATACACAGCGGCTGATTATACTCTTGAGTTTTTTGTATAATCTGCCGTACAGTAAAAATGTGATAACCGGTACTGAAGCCTTTCCGAAACTCAGCGTGTTCTGGTGGCTGCATGCGTGTATACAGATTTGGGTGTAGTATCCCTCCCCCCCCCCGAAACAAGGGAAAAACAAATTTTCTACGGTGTTAGTACCTACATATACTTACCTTAATGGATCCTCAACTACACTGAATCAAAACATTAGGTTCAAACAATAGTGCTGATTTATATTATTTTTACGCCATCTTTTTTTACCTTAAAAGCAAAATATTAATGGATGGCTAATTTGCACAGCTTAATGCAGAAAAACCTCAGGGAACTATCAGTTTTTTACATAGTAAGAATTAAATAAGATTGATTTTAACTTACAAATGGGTTAAAAAAAAACAGAACCACTACTATTTCGGTACAAAATACAAATACAAATAGTTTTTATTTGTTAAACATAGGTAAGATAATACAGGCTTTTATAACAGATTTTGTGTTCTCTATGTTTTGCCGTTGATTGCGGCGTACAAATATTTAAGCATGCACTGAAATACACCGTTCTAAAAAATGTTATATTAAAAGATACAATACTAATTATATTATAGAATCACTCATAAAGTCGTTTATTGTATAGTAACATTTTTCTGTAAGAATTGACACTTATCTTTTTTTAAACAACTGTAATGGTAGATCCTTAACTTTATCCGGTATTTTGTTGTAAACAAGTGGAGCCATTCCATAAATACTTTTACTCATGAGTGCATTTTTTTACCGCCAAGCCACTTTACCGCCTTACCTAGTGCTTCATTAATATTGTTTTGATAATTCATATCATTTTCGTTTTTTACAATGATCGTGCTGTCATCAGCAAACAAAACCATTGGAGAATTAACTCACTGGGTAAACCGTTTATATATAGTAAAAATAATAATGGTCCTAATACACTTCCTTGTGATACGCCGCATTTAACAGTTCTCGCGCTGGATAAGTACTTTACCTCTATTTTTTTTTTTGCATATTCTTGTGATCTCAGTATATTGATGTCGGTCTTGTAAGTATGTCCTCTAATACCGTAGGCTGTTAATTGCTCAATTAATGTATTATAATCTACGTGGTTAATCTCTTTGGTCATGTCTGTATATATTGCACATATGTGTTTTTTTATCTACATCAATCATGATTGACTCTAGGAAATCAAAAATGGCCATATTAATTATTTTGTTTTTTCTAAATCCTTTCTGTTCTGGACAGAGTATGTCAAACGTAGTTACATAATTGGAAATGGCTTCATAAATATTTTTTTCGGTATTGTTGTCATACCGAACACCGAACAAGGGAGTGCAATATCAAATACCTGGCAATGAAGACGTGTTTTTGCTTGTTCATTTTTTAAAATAAGTCTAGTAGAATTCGACGGCTTTCAGCAGTGTTATGAAGACCTGTGAAAAATTAGGCATCGATAACATATTGAAAACAATGAGCAAGTAACGGCAAAGAAAGTTATTAAAATTTTTAATTAACGGTCTGGCAAATTAATTTTTTTGGCGCCATTATTAGCGTGATGGCATGGTTACGTCAGGCTAAATGCATCTAATTTCCAACAGACTTTCAGAGCTTCGAAAGGAGGCTGAAGTCATTTATTTGGTTAATATTGGTTATTTAAGGAACACAATGTTGAACCAACGTCTTACGGGGTTGGCGCTACTGAGTATTCATAGGAATGTGAATGTGGATCCTGCAGCAGTTGTGCGCAGATTTACGGTCTCACACAACAGAAGGTTAATATTATAGTATGTTGAATTGCAATTGTAAGAAACAAAAAACACTTTTCTATATTTATAATAAAGGCTTTTATTGCAAGAATTACTAGGTTTTCAAACAACATCGTAGTAATCGTAATGGTTGATAGGTACAATAAAATAATCATTTTGTTGGAGTAAGGTAAAATTCTCTTGAATTTTTTAAATTTTACAAATGAATGATAACCATCAAAACATCATGCGTAAGTGAGAATTATTGTGCACACACTTAAGCACTGATTGATCTATCAGAATCGAAAAATTACATTATGTTACAGCCCGTTGTCTTAATAGTGTGAGCCGTGAAATGTCGCAACGCAACCCATTTTACCCCAATTTCAAACGTGTCTATTCTACATGGCAACTAGCTTCAGGATGGCACTGTTCATCCCCCCCGAATACAAATCCTGGCTACGCGCCTGGGTGGCTGAAACTCGTCAAGTCTTCCAGCGAGACGATTCGCGACGACTCTAGAGAACAGGTTATATACGTGGCTTAGAAGGGATATCGGTCGGTAGTTCTTAAGTAGAGTTTTATCTTCCTTTTTAAAGAATAATACCACCACGCTTCCGCACCACGCCTCCGGTGTAGTTCCGTTATGGATGACAACATTAAAAAGCTTTGCTAACTCTTTAAGGACTGGAGTGCCACAGACTTTTAGAAGCTCAGTCGTAATGCCGTCATCGCCCAGAGCTTTGTTGTTTCTAAGCTGTTGCAGAGCCGCTCTAATCTCACTTTGGTCAACGTCCGGGATATCCTCGGTGAAGTGGCGCGTCAGTTTGGCTCTTGGTTCTTCGGTTATGAGGGATGTGGGCCTAGCCGCATGTGATGTGTAGAGTTGTCCATAAAACAATTCGGCTTCTGCTGAGATCTCTGATTTGGAGGTGACTATTTTACCATCTGCAGTTTTTAGTCTCGTCAGATGGCTCTTCGTAAGCTAACGCGCAAAAACTTTCGACCCTTTATTCTGCTCAATCGCAAGCTCAATGCTGCGTGTGCTGGAGCGTCGAAGGTCACGTCTAGTCATCTTCCGTATCAGCCCGTTTAGAGATCTTGAATCTGACGAAGACCTTTGGGTAGATGGTATCTCTCGTCTTTTCCTCATAAGTTCCAGAGTCTCAGACAAAAGTTTGGACTCTCTAGTTTTGTTCTGCGGTGGGTAAAATTTGCGTCCCATTTCTTTTACCGTCTTCACCAAGTTGTCGGTCATTATGTCAACGTTGCCTGTGGTTTCCAGCGAATCGAATCTATTTTGAAGTTCCAGATGAAACTTTTCGAATCCTATCGTAGCTTGGGACTGTAAAGGTCTAAGAGTAGAATTTATTTGACGATTTCTTTCGGCCTTGTAATTTATATTTAGAGTACCTCTAACAAGTCTGTGACCACTGCCGGTATTAAACCTATTGATTACTGAGACATCTCTAAATATGTTTCGTCTATCTGCCATAATAAAATCTATCTCATTCCTAGTCACAGCGTCGGGACTTCGCCAGGTCTCACTCACACTTTGGCGTTAAAATGCGTTAAGTTCTCCGAGGTGATTATCCAACCTCATCGTGCGTCCATTGTACGTTGCCAAATGTAGTCGTCTTTTATGGTAACCGTTTTTCGTCACCCGGAGATTCCTAGCACCCTCTACCCCACCGTTATACCGACCGCTACCGTAGCCGGGAACAGTCTGGCTGCCGGGAACTGAGGGCCGTTTTTTTCCTGCCTTCACCATATTGGGTTTTGCCCATAGTGATGATCTGGGCAGACGGGTTGGTGACCGCAGTTAATTCAGACTACTACCGGATGTTGCTACTGCCCAACATCAGTCTGTGTTTGAGGTTGAAAAATAAGACCCCTTTTACCTCTAAGTCGCCTTTTACGACATCCCAGGAAGATAGGGAGTGGTCCGATTCTGTTCTGCCGGAACCACACGGCCTTCTGCCGTAACCACACGGCCTTCTGCCGGAACCACACGGTCTTCTGCCGGAACCACACGGCCTGACCCAGTGATCAAAAATCAAAACTACAGTAGGTATATTAAAATGGCGTGAACTTGCAGGACACTAGCGACCATACACCGGGTCAAAACAATATGTTGCGCTGTACTAATTTGTTAAGTTCCAAAATATTTTTACTCTCTGCAGAAATTATTATCTTCTGAGAAAGTTGAATTTCATGTGTCGGAATTTTGATTTTTAACAGTTAATTTTCATACTGACAGGAGTGATTTCTAACCTTTTCTATGGGAATGTTAATAATTGATCTTGAAAGATGGAAAATTACCCTACCCTGCGTTGAGCTATCCGAACTACTTTTTCATCTTCCACGTTGCGTAATGGAACGTTTAGTACAGTTACGATCGGGGTGCCAACATGTGGCAGATTTCTGCCATTTGGGCAGATTTCGCTCCTAAATTTCAAGTCTGGCAGAACAAGCTGACGATTTAAAAAAGTGGCAGAAATTGGCAGATTTCAAAGAAATCCTTATTTTTTTTAATAAATATAGAAAATTCATAATTTTCTATGTCTTATTAGATATTTTTTTTATGACTTATTTGGTAGAAGAGTATTTTACTTACTGAGCTGGCAACTTTTGTCTTATGCCAGACAGCACGGGGATTTCGTTATGTGTATAGGTACTGCAGCGTGCGGGGGCGTAAATATGCTGCTTCTACCTATTTCTAGTTAGGTATCGGGATTTCTGCTAATAAAAAGACAACATCGGGAGTTCTTTTCTGTATTCAGATGTTCTTTTCTATCGCCACAAGAGTATACATGCTTTAGACTGATCTACTACCTAGGAGAATTATTATACAATATTAAACTTATCTGCAGTACATGTTCTTCTATTAGGCCATCCTTCAATAGGCCTCGGGTCGTCGTGTCGATACATTGGATAAAATATACATTAGGACATTAAATCGCGATGGTGGCGGTGCTTGGAATATTTTGGATACTGGAGTATCTTACTTTAAGTCCACTGGCAATGTAAAGCCATTCTACCAATTCTAGGGCTCCCTGATAGAGACAGGAATCGACCCTCCAAATTTATATAGACTTGTCCGATCTATATTTTTCACTTGAATGTCAATTAATCACAAAATAATGACAAGCTCGAAATTCCGATTGTTTTTATTTTAAAAACGCACTCACACCATCTATTATGTTTCCTCAAAACCACTACGAAGTATTTGCTGCGTAAAAACGTTCGCTAGCCTATTTACTTCCTTTACATTCAACAAGAGGTCGTAACCTCTACAGTACGCCATATGATTATGAACGGTAAATAGTCGGAAACAAGGTTTATTTTTTTATAACATAATTGTTCGAGGTTCCAATAATTTTTTGTTATCTTGTCACTTTATTCTCTTCACGCAGTTTAAGAGGGCGGTCCCGGTACGAAAAACCATGTCCATATTTAACCACTGATGACCAAATGACGTCATAATCACGGTCCCGGTACTTTATTCTAAAATAATCCACTTTCAACTAATTTACTATAAAATACCACGGGCATTTATAAGGTATTTTGGTTTTGTACGTCAACGTACACTGTCAAATTTTGACTACTAGTCCCGGTGATTTAATATATTAACTCTTAACTTAAACTAAGTTAATGCGTGGTATTTTGTGATAAACCTCGAGGACCGCGCCCTAAATATATGCACTTGTGTTTATGTCGATGCTAATCCGTAGGTACATGATGAAAAGCCTTCCTTTCTTCCTCAGATTTTCAGGGCTAAGGAGGATCCTGATGTTGCATTTGCAAAGCTACAAAGGTTATTAATTTGACCCGTATGTATGTAATATTTTTAGAAGTGCGTATTTTATTTATACATTCCCGTCTGTATGATGACAGTAATACGATATCAGATTTTTGGTATTTTCTGGAGTCGAGTTTGGCAGTGTCGGGCAGATTAGCTCTTTTTGAGATGGTCACACTGGCTACGATACGTTCTGAAAAATTTTTTTTGAATACAATTTTGGAAATTTATCATTCTCGTCATTCGAACGAACCTTTGGCAACCGAAAATGGGTGAACCAGAAAAGCCATTTGCGTGTACTTTACCGGAATGTGGAATGACGTTCACCAACGAAGATCATTTACATGTCCACACCAAGAAGCATGATATGGTACTTCAATTGGGCTCCGAGCAAAAAGCTGCGTTTGTTGGTAAGGATCAAGAACCTTTCATATTCACAATTAGGTTGAAGTTATGGTGGAACCGCAAGCTTTAAACCTCTATGCCCTATTACCTACTAATGTTTCACTTTATATGATTCCATCCATGCCCTGGTGTTGACTGCAGCTTTATTTGTATAGGCCTAAAAATAAAAAAACACCAACTTTTTTAGGAACTGTGGCAAGAGTACTTGAGTTGTAGAGTTCCAAAGTGCATTATACTATAATAAATAACTATATTTTTCTGCTTTAGATCTTGTGTGACGATTTAAAGTCAGCTCATTGAGTGACTGTTTATTTAAAAACTCACTATATTTTTTATACCTTTTCCCATCTGGTTTTGACTTGTACATTGGTAGCATTATGTATTTAGAGTTAACTTAAACAATAACAATAAATTACTCATGGCAAAAATTGATATATACTGAAATACTGTTCAAATCATGTGTACTCCTGTTTAATTTTACATAAATTATTTTAAATCAATCATTAATATGTAATTATTATAAATTTAACTTAATATAAATTGTTAGGTAAAAGCTACCTATATGATATATATATAATGATAATAAAGATAAAGCTTTTTATATATCCCACTTTTACATTTTAAAAAACAAATAATAATTGTCTGATATTGATTAGTTTTGTTAGATTATTTGTATTTAAAATAAGAAACTATTGTTAGTACTGTTAGTTCTGTGTTGTTGATGTGGACCCATTACGAATTTTTATTTATTTATATATGATATATATAATAGGTGCCTATTACACATTCATTATCTTATGATTTAGGATTTAGTAATAACAACCCAATAGTCTCCATAGCTGTGTCAATTTACCCAGTCTGGTCCCAATTGAACCTATTCCCGAACTGATTCCCTTCACATACTTACCCTATACACCTCATAGTTGACCCTTCACACCCCATAGTGCGACTCTTAGATTTTTTAAAGTTTAAAAATAAAACAATATGATATATATTACTTACATTATAGCTTATTTTGTTCCAAAATTGCTGCACAAAATTACTAAAACTGCACTTTTATTGAGATATGCTAGACGCTTGAAATATTCACAGAATATTTAGTTATAAATTCACTTTTAAAATAATTAATTAAATTCAAATAAAACTAGTATTAAGGGGGGTTCCCATACAACAAACGTGATTATTTTTGCCATTTTTATAGAAAACGGTACGGAACCCATCATGTGCGAGTCTGACTCGCACTTGGCTGATTTTTTAAATAGTATTACCCTTATACTTGCTATTATATCTGTAAGTACGGAAGAATAATTCTTACTACCTGTTATCCTATTACTCGTTTTCCCGCAGGAATGAAGCATTTTCCCGCAGTCAAAAGTAGCCTAGGTTCATCAGCTATGTTAGCTTCTAATGGTAAAAAAAAATCGGTCTAGTAGTTTCGGAGCCTATTCAATACAAACAATCAAATCTTTCCTCTTTATAATATTAGTGTAGATCTGGCAATATATAAAAAATTTCACCCCATTTTGCTATTTTTACTTTTAAACAATTTATTTTATTATACCTAAATATTATTTACACTATTTTTACTTTTAAATGAGTGACCTGTTGGCTGGGGTAATTATAAAGGCAATATGCAGTGGATATTTTTTGATATTTAATTATAAATCTATCAATGAAAATAAATATTCTTGACATATGTTTTTGTTGAATTTGCTTTCTTACTTTTGAATCAAGTGATATCAATCAATCAATAGATTCATTAACAGAATTTTATAGTTTAAGATATAGTTTTACAACTATATGTGTACAACTAAATCAATCACTAAATCAACTGATAATTAAAAGAAAATTTAAATGCAACCTTTAACTCTAACCTATTTCCTATCCTAACAGACTGTACCTTGGTAAATACACAACCATTCTTGACAACCAAAAGACCTATAGTATGTTTTTTATCAAAACCAGTATTTAAAATAGCACTAGTAAGATCTTACCAAATTTGGCTAAAATTAAAGATTTGAGTAGTAACAGGTAAGCAAATGTAAGGCCTCTTAAATCGAAGCCCGTTTTGTCAGCTCTAGACAGGGGAATGATCTTTTTAGGGTTCTGTTATTCCTCTAGTGGTATGGAACCCTATGGGTGTGTTTTGCGATAAAGTATCACTTTTTTTTATCTATCACCGTTTACTTAGCATTAATGAAATATCAATAATTTGTATCATCTGTAACAAACTTGTGTACCTTTTGGGATATTTTTGTTATTTTTCTGACTTTTGCCAATGATAAATAAAACTTTAGACCTATGTCTAGAGGAGGGGTTTTAGTGTAAATCTATATTAATTATTTATGGTAGTGTGTATTAGTCCACTGTTTACTTTGCAACCAATAATTTTGTTAGGCCCAAATTGCCCTCAGTGAGGGTAGGCCCTGAGGCTGATAAGGAATTTAGTTAGTAACATATCAAAGCTACACACACGATAATTGTCAACAGCAAAACTGAGTTACCAAAGGTGTAAAGAGTATCAAAGTGGAAACTCTATCCCAAAATGAACACAATGAAGATGACTAGGCTGCGGTAACAGCTTACCATCAGCCGGACCGTAAGATGGTTTGCAACCTTAGTGGTATAAAAAAAAAATTATATAGAATATGTACCCTGTCTTTTGTTTTTACTTATAGCAGATCAGACACCTACTCCAACTAGATTTATCAGGAACTGTGAGGAAGTTGGGTTGTTTCAAGACCTACAGAATGTTAATGTAAACCCCTTTGATGAAGGCTTCAAAAGAGCTATGGAAACCAAGTGAGTAAAAAAAGTTATATTAGGTAAACTATTTGAATAAAGTTGGCAAAGGCTTTCTTCAGATATTTCTATTCTTGTCAGACATATTTCAGCTTTTTTCAGATTTCAAAGGACTACTGGTTTTTGATAGTAACTCAGGATGTTTTAAAGTAAACTTAATTTGCTACAATATGAGAAAAGAATTATTTCTGTAGACCAAATAATGTATTTTTTTCTGTTGTCTGGTATCCATGGCACAAGCTTTGCTTAGTTTCTTTTGGGACCAGACATGGGATAAATTAATGGGGCCGCAAACACCGAAAAATATTTATTTATTATATAGTAGGTACCTAGGTAACTTTTTTAAAATTTATTTTTATTATTTATTTAAAGGCAATCGCACGTTACCTGTACGGTATTACTACTGGATATAGGATAGGATATATAGGATTGATAGCACTATTGCCAAAACTTTTAAATAGTGGTAGTGAGTGGACTCTGCATCTGCCTTGACTTTTGAAGAGTGAGTAGTCGAGCCCCGGCAAGTACCAAATGTTTTTTTTTTTTCAAAAAAGTTCAAGATTAAGGTTTAGGTTTTTAGTACAAACGGCAAAAGGACGCATGATTATCGAGTAAAAGAGGCAAATTTATCTTCATGGAGACTGGTTACAAAAAAAACGATGTTTTATAGGATAAAATTTATTAGGTATTTTACCACCGATAGGCAAGAGAGTCGAATCACTAAGAGACTCCAACCCGCTATCACCGCCCTAGGCGAATGGTTTCGAAAATGGAGAATCGAAGTGAATTCCGACAAAAGCTCGGCCGTTCTCTTTACAGATCGCCCTCCGCGGCCATCTCCCCTCTCTTTTTTCGGTCGTGCCATTCCTTGGCAAAACAAGACCAAATATCTCGGTGTGACCCTGGATAGGCGTTTGAACTTTCGCGATCTCACCAAAATAGTAAGAGACCGAGTCGCGTTTGTCCTCGATCGGCTATATCGCATGATAGGCAAGTATAGTAAGATGTCGCATAGAAATAAGCCGACTCTTTACACCACTTGCATCCGCCCCACACTAGCCTAACGTAGTCTATGCGTTATCCAAACGCAATCTCCATAAACTTTAGACCCTCCAAAACCGCTTTCTCAGAGCGGCCTACACAGGAACTTTGAGCTCCCCACGATTCCCCAATATTTCAAAGACCTGGCAGTCCGCTTTTTCGAGCGTACACAAAATCAACCGAATCGTTTAATTGTGCAATCCACAACGTATCATCCCCCCGACCGACCTCAGCACGATCGTAAAACTATCGTTAGGCGGCCTCGGCACGTACTAACGGCCTCAGATGACGATCTCGCTATCCGGATTGCGATCTACGACCTCCCCTAATAGGGCCTCCCCCCAAACACGACACCGACGTCCCCGGGTTCGTCGGCGCCCGCAAGGATACTCGAGGTATCAGAGAGTGCCGGGGCGCTTCTCGCCCTACTCAATCGCAAACGCACCGCGTAACGGGGAACTGCTCTCCTGGCGTTGACTCACCTTCGGGTTTGAGACTCACGCCGGTCGAAGAGACGCCCCCAAGAGCGATAACCCAAGCCGGTTCTCCCCCCGCGGGGAGCCCTTGAGCGTTGGTCACTATATGGGCTGAGGCTGCTTCAGAGTCTCCCCGAAAAAGCCCGTTGAAGCAGTAATGGCTGCAACAGCCAACTGCATAATCAGGTAAAAAAAAAGGTATTTTAGAGCATATTATCAAATTTTTATTGATAATACATTTTTGTCGGTCAACTCTCATTTGCGTCGGTCCAAGCCCAACTGGCAGCATCCATACGGCAAACATGAGACAGTGTGCCACTTTTTCCTGTAAAAAAAAAAGTATTGAGGACTGAAGGCGACAATCAACTGCTGATTTTGCGCGCAGAGGATACATACGTAAGCTGTGTTAGTCTGCTTATTCTTATAATTATGATATTCTCAAAATAAGCTTTTAACATAAGAGAAAGTCAGACTCGTGCAGTTATATGTTTTTAACAATTGGGTAATAAAATACATAATAAAATCTCAATTTCAGAACTCATGCAGTTTACATGCTAGAAACCCTTCCGTGCGTGACACAGGACCGGACAGACAGACGGCAGCGTGACAGCAATAGAGCTCTATATTGACCCTTAGCTAGTAGGTTGTATTTTATTACACTTACTCGAAAACAGTGTCATTACATATAGGTACTGATACTGCCGTCGTTATTAGGTGAGCTAAATGTTAAGTGTTGACATGCTGCCCTTTGTTGTACTCGTAGGTAATTGATATATTAAAAATTAATTTCTTTACCATATCAACCATCTGCTGCAATCCATGTCCACTTTTCTGGGTGTATCTTAAAGAAGCTATTATTTTAAGTTTATCTCGCTTCCAAAGTCTAAGTCATTGGTTGTTTCTTCTTCCTCTACTGAATTGACCGAGAATATGTTTCTCGCTATCTTGGCATCCCCCTATCCGAATATTGTAAAAGTCATCCATTATTATATTGTTTTTGAAAGTGCTTCGTATGGTATCAGAGAGAGATGAATAAAAGGATATTTCTTATAATATATAAGTCCTGTAATATTCCAGTTTATTTATTCATAGGTTCCATAAGTCCATTAAAACATTCTTAAGATTTACATGTCTTGTATTTAATGTGGCTATAAATAATCCATTATTTCTATTACCTAGCTACGTTATTTTTCTACTTTTGGAGGTGATTGATCAATTCGTCGATAGTTTATTTCTATTCCT
This sequence comes from Apoda limacodes, assembly GCA_946406115.1. NCBI lineage: Eukaryota > Metazoa > Arthropoda > Insecta > Lepidoptera > Limacodidae > Apoda > Apoda limacodes. Next base: position 51,812,418 of record OX291540.1, read on the forward strand.
GTGTTACATTACTTCTTCAAATAGTTGTGAATGTCATCAATAATGAGTTCTGTTTGCTGCTTTTTGCTCCTAGTCTAGAGGCTTTACTTATTTAATATGCCTTAATATGCAACTTGGGCTTATTTTATATAAAAAAAAAAATTAATTATTTTTAAAATTAAATAGCACCGCTACTTGATCTTCATACTAAGCATATTTCTAAAATGTGTCTAATAGAAATTATTAAATTATTTTTTATTATTAAGTGTGTAGAATACGTCAGTGAGTTTACAATATAATTTTTGCTAAAATGGCTTCTTTAACAAAAATGATATTGTTAACTCATTGACATATTCCACACATATTACAAAACATTCTTAAAATAGCTAATGATTAATTTAACAATTACTACAAAGCATATTTTTCAGATATGTTATTTAGATATATTATTGTAATTGAATTTTTATATTCTTGTCCTCCATGACTCATAAAGACGTTATGGACTTTACAAATAAATGACAATATAAGAATATGTGGTTAATTTGTATGCAGTAGAAGAGGAGCAAGAGGTAAACCAGAAACATCTCTGTATAACCTACTAAATTTTCGTTAGTTCTGTATTACAATGAGTACCCAAAGCGGCCCCACTAGGTATCCTAAATATTAATATATATTAAATAAAAATTTGCCTAGGCAGGGTTAGGTGCTACGGTAGAAATACCCATAACCTACACCTTGTTAGAAGACCAGGCACTGCACTGAGTTCTCCACCCTATCCTTGGAATTCCAAGTATTTAGTCTCATGTTTCAGGCACGGCATCATGTCTTTGGATAGTGGTGTAGTCACCTCAGCATCAGATGACGTCCTGCACACGCCACAGATGGTCTTTCCACTGATAGATGCTGGGGATTCCACTTTGTACAGCACTACGAATAATCAACGGAATATTACTATTAGCAGGTAAGGGTCTAAATGGAATAATGTTATATTGTTTTAACAGGACTTTAGGCTATATTGCGTAAATATGTAGCATTTAACGGATCAAATTCAAATGCTACAAAATTCAATTTTGGATACTAAATAAGGAATATGCAAGGACTTGCAGTTTGGATACATTTATTTTTCACTATAAAAACATGATTGTAAAAGGAAAATCTAGATAGATTTAACTCTTAATTTTCAAAAATAGATATATTCATTTTTTATAAATTCATAAGATTTCTCATCGATTATATTATAACTTTTATGATGGCAGTAAAAACGTAAATGCAACATTTAAGGATATAATTACAATAATCTTTATATTACGCATCGTATACTGATGACGCAACAATATATTCTTGCACTTTGTTTGGAGCCGTGCCTTGGAGAGCGTAATCGCTTGATTTAAAAATAGTTTAGCGACACACTTTTAAATATTAATATCAAAAAAGGAACTCTGTTACAGTTAAAAAAAAATGTGAATGTAAGAAAGCGTTGTTTGATTTTCAAATTAAATTATTTCCCATTTTGACTTAAATACTAGCTACTTTATGTATATATAACACATACATTAAATTCTTTACAGGTCATCAAGTGATGAATCAGGATCCATTAAAGAATATGAAACAACAACAATATCCAAATTAACAAATGAAGTTACAACTATAAGTCGAATTGTAGGTAAACAGGATATATTGGATAAAATAACAACAACTGATGATGTTTCAATAGTAAAACATCAAGAATTAGGACACAACAAAGATTTAGTTAATGAAACATCAGTTTCTTACACAAATAATGTTATAAAAATTCATAGCAATGTTGAAATAAGGAAAGATAGTAACGTTGTTAATATAGAAACATCGAAACCTGTTACTTTAATTTCTTACAAAGATTCTGTTACAAGAGATGCTACTAGTGTTGTAACCAAAGATGTTTTATTAACTGATAGTAATAGACTTCAAATACCTCAAGTCAATATACCTATAATGAGCCAAAGATCTATCGATTTTGTTGTGGACAGTCTGGCAGCGGAATGCGAAAATCAAATTGAACAAAGAGACGAAAGAATGATCACGGTAGTAAATAATAGTAACACATTACACAAAAATCAAGTAAAAGCAGCTACACCTAAAAGAAATGACATAACGGTTTTTAATACCTCAAATAAACATAAACGAAATAGAAAAATAGGTGTAAAAAAAGAACATAATGATTATGAAGTATTTCTTAAATTACCAAATGGTAAGCGTGTACGAATGAAAGCAGTAGAAGATCGTAATACCACTGAAAAACACAAAGTAATAGAAGATGAAACCAAAACTAAATTGAAAAGAGTTTTAGCCGAAAAATGTGTTAAAAAAACAGGACTTGATAACTCTGTATTACATAGACCATCTAGTCTAGATGGGTCTAGAGTTCCAAATATATTACCACTTGCAGGAGGCACTTTTTATCCTGTTACTATAGTTAGTCCAATTTCAGTACCTGTACCTAAAATTCCAATAGTCCCATTAAATCTAGGAAAATTTAATAGACCAAGTGAAACATTAAAGAAATTTGTTAAAATTAAAGACAAGAACAATGTTAATGCCTCAGAAGTACCTAAAGACAATTTGTTGAAAGAAACTGTTGATCATTCTAAGAGTGTTCATAATATAAGTGACAATATTAGTTTGAGAGATAAAATTAAATACGTAAATACAGGAGTGTCCACAGATAATAGTTCTAATTTGAATGTAATGAAAAAAAATGGTTATAGATTAGTTGATAATCCAGTAAAAACTGTAATGGAAAGTAGGAGTGCTGCATCGCGTAGATACAGGTAATATGGTGTTTTCCTGCTTAACTAAGGGGTGCACAAGATTAAAATCTTTATCTTGAGTCTAGGTGCTTTCTGTGTAGAATGTGTATGTATTTACACAAAAATATTTGTATAAATATTAGTTGTATTAGATGTCTGGCATCCATAATTCAAAATTTGCTTAATTTGGGATCACATGGCGCTGTGTGATAAGTCGGGAATAATAATTATTATTATCATCTTTTCCCAAGGAAGACGAAAATATTTTTTCATGGTAGATAAAACTTGTTTAAAAGGGGATATGAGATTTAAATAAAAATCTTCTAAATAACGCACTTTTTTACAATTATTTGTAACTTTAGTTTTTTTTTTAATTTAGATTTCGATTAAAAGAAAAGATGCTGGAGCAGAGCAAGGAGATAACAAAACTAAAAGAGTTGAATGACCGGCTGCTAGAAGAGAATTATTATTGGAAGGACATAATAAATAAACACCTCAAGATATGTTCCAATGGTGATCTGTTGAGTGAGTTGCTAAATTACCTGGGGCCTTAGACAAGTTACAATCGAAAAATCTTACAGTATCGCTATAGAACAAGCGTTTTCGAAACAATAGTGGTAGACTTATTGCTCATGTATCAAAAACGCTGTATTGTGGGCGTCTGCTCGAAAACTCTACATTATTTGTGCCAATTATCGAAAATCGCTTATGTTTTTGTTTTTTGTTTATACTATGGATGGAATGTGGTGTTTTTTCTTTATTTGTCTAATATGATATTATTACTTTTATTTTTATTCAACTAACTCATCGTTGGTTTTAAAATTAAGAATATAGGTATTTATTGTATTGAATATTAAAATGTTTTTATGCTTTAAGTAGGTATCTAGTTTATCTTATATTTTGTTGTGAAAATATTAGGTACTGACGTAAAAACAATCAAGCTCTCTAGTTACGAAAATCTGGCCATACATTTACTATGAATCTGTTAAATTAGAAATAAGACTAATACTTATAACACAGATTTTTCATGACACCATCATTTTTAATTACAAAATGTTGCTTATGATGTAAAAATATAACAATAATTTAAAATTCAATACAGGTACCTAATAAGCATCTTTATTTATTTGGGTAGGTATATTTCTACATATCAAAGACAAAAAGATACCTAAAATACAAATATTGAATACAACCACAACATTTAAATACCTAATTAACAAAATACTTAAAATCTTTAAAAATATAATAAATATCCACAATAGATTTCAAGCCGCCATTTGCAATCGCCAAGCTTATCCGTAGGGTCTGGGCGAACGCAAGTTCAACGAATATCAAAAAGGAATCGTGTTTGTAAAGTTGCAATATGGCTACCTAATGTATAGACAACTTTCGTTTCGGCGCTCCGCAGTGGCTTGGCTATGGTACCAATAGCATAGAAAAGCAACAAGTCTATGATTTTTTTTTTCGATCGATAGCAAGTGACGTCACAAACTTTATGTTCATACAATTTGTTCGATTCTATTCTTTTTTTCGTGACGTTAAATTTAAGAAGTATAAGCCCCTTGTTCTGTTCATTGCTACTATCACGTTAAATGTTACACTCTCCTGTCATTAAAATCTGGCATGGCAATCTAACATAAAAACTTCTATGTGAGATACATTGCAATTTAATTTTTAAAATTTGTAATTTTATTAATACTTTTGTTTTTGTGGGCTAAAATTATGTACTTAGTGTTTTTCTATGACAATTAGAGCGGGATTGAAATTAAGCGCCAAGGGTTGCCCCATACTAATGTGCGTTGAAGATTTTGAGAAATTAACCTTATTTACCTACAGGTACTTCTTTAACTCAAATCGTTTTCAGGGTTTCGTACCCAAAGGGTAAATAGCGGAACCATATTACTAAGACTCCGCTGTCCGTCCGTCGTCCGTCCGTCTGTCACCAGACTGTATCTCATGAACCGTGCGTGATAAACAGTTGACATTTTTACAGATGATGTATTTCTGTTGCCGCTATAACAACAAATACTAAAAAATAGAATAAAATTAATACAACAAACGTGATTTTTTTGCTCGAATTTGCTTGATATTGATAACACCAACAGGTAGACTCTTGAAATATTCACAGAATATTTAGTTATATATTCACTTAAAAATTAATAATTAAAATAAAACAAATTTTTAAGGGGGCTCCCATACAACAAACGTGATTTTTTTTGCCGTTTTTATAGATAATGGTACGGAACCCTTTGTGCGGGAGTCAGACTAGCACTTGGCGATTTTTTTTTAGAATTATATTTAATAAAGCTGGGAGCTCATTTCACTACTTAAGCGTTCTGTTCACTCGGTAGCCCTTCCCAATCGCGCGCGTTTTTCTCAGCCGTGCTGGTCATCCATGCACCGACACGACACACTCGTTGGCATACCTTGCCTGCAGACACTCGCCCCGCGCCTCGTTTTAATTACTCAGGCTCCCGCGCCTGCAAAATTTTTACGTTCGTGATCAACACCGCCATGCGTCTTTCATCCACCGCGCGGCCTCTCCATACATACCCTACACACCTTAACATAATGCAAACTACATAACCCACACAGCATTAATGACAATCAGGCAGCCTCTACCTTATTAGTCACTAGAGTAAACGATCAAATAATAAGCTAGAAAAAAACACGGCTACCGCACGCAGCGTGAACTATCTTTCTTTTTACATCCTTGTACTTACAGTCGAACATGCTTTTTGAAGTGAAAACTTCTTTAGCGGCGTTGTGCACTTTTTTTGGTATGGGTAAAAAATGATAAACTCGCGTCAGGTCACGTGTCCTAATCGTGGAAATTCGTAAGACAGAAACCGTAATGCCACGTCTATTATAATTTTTATTCAAGTGAAAACTTCTTTAGCGGCGTTGTGCACTTTTTTTGGTATGTGTAAAAAATGATAAACTCGCGTCAGGACACGTGTCCTAATCGTGGAAATTTGTAAGACGGAAACCGTAATGCCACGCCTATTATAATTTTTATTTTTAGTATTCGCGATTATGAGTAGTACAGGGAGGTTGGATATGGAATTTTAATTCTATTACAGATTGCGATGTCAAATATACTACGTCAAAAAAGTAAATAAACAAACATTATTATTTCTTGACAATGTCAAAGACATGTCTTGTGACATATTTGAGTGTTAAGCGCGAATCGTGTGTAAAGGTTTTCACTTCTGCCGGCACTCCCGGAATGCAACTCGTTTTTTTATTCTCTTGCTATTACAGTTTGCGTTGAATTATAGTTTAGGTCCTAGGATACTCCCAGACATATTCAGAATTCTGAATTGCTATTTCAAGTATTCAGAATTTACTTTAACGTCGAGTTGTAGTCTAGGATACTTCCAGACATAAACTTCAGAATTGCCATTTTAAGTATTCAGAATTTACTTCGACGTTGAGTTGTAGTCTAGGATTCTCCCAGACATAAACTTCAGAATTGTCATTTCTAGTATTAAGAATTTGCTTCAACGTTGAGTTGTAGTCTAGGATACCCCCAGACATAAACTTCAGAATTGCCATTTCAAGTATTCAGAATTCTTTCAGTTATCTGTTGCTAACATAAAGTTTTGGAAAGTACAATAATTTATTTTATGAAATAAAACATTATTTATGTTTTTTTATATGTTTTAAACAAAAAGTTTTAAAATATTAAAAAAAACGTGTTGGTATATTTTTTTTAGGGTTTTAGACAATTGTTTTAAATACTGCAAACTTTGATGACATGTGCTAATAATAATATTTTTCGTTCCAGAAAATTTACAAAAAGATCCGCTAGAGAAAGGAAAATCATGAAAACACTAAAAATTACGCCTGCAACTTAGTACTGCAACAATAATCTTTAGCAATCTGTTGTCTGAGTATACATCTACAGTTTTTATTTCGAGAAGAACTGCAGTGAAGTGTTTTGTTACAGCCTTCATTACAGTTATAATTATCTTTTTCCTAAAATCGAGTATTAAGTTTTAGCTACGAATCCACTACTGCTTACTTGTATGTACCTACATACTTAGCTTTGGTTTATATGTTAATGTAGACGGTGTGTGGAATAAGCTTCTCTTTGTATGAGAATGTAGTTGGAATCATTTACTGCGACCCACGGCCCCGTTACTGCTACCCACGGCCCCGTTACTGCGACCCACGGCCCCGTTACATAAGGATACTTGGCTTGATGACGTTTTCAATACAAATGGAGAGGCAGCTTACGTGTGTATCGTGTGTATCCTCTGCGTGCACATCCTACGCAGCGGTGTAGTCGCGACTCAACGGTTTGTAGAAAGAGCCTATAAAGCTATAGTGAAACAGAAGATGTTTTAATATGGTGCATTCAATAACAAAAATTTCTACATGAATTCATACATCACACCTGTTTGCCAAAGGGGTTAGCAGGAGCACAGACTTCCACTTGATACGATTCTGTCACATCTTTTTTGATCAATCTACTCATATCAGTGCTTCATTAATTAAAATGCAAATTAGTATAAGAAGAAATATGAATCAATATGTCGATATGATAATCAATTGCATTGCAGTTTTACATCCTTTAGTCAAACAAGCAATGTATAATCAATAATATTAGTTTTTTAATGGCATCAAGATGGTAAACAAGCTTACGGCCTGTCTGATGTTAGCGATGATCGTAGCCTATCGACGTTTGTAACGCTAGTTGCGTGCAACAGTCTCTTAAAAAATCTAATCACTCCCTTATTGAAGAGCACCATACTTATCCTTAAGGAGAACCTTGACACAGAGTCAGAGAGAGGGCTCTCCCTCCAGTTGGATAAGAATGGTATTCTAATGGCTCCTTATTATGTCCCTACAGTTACAGACGGTAAAAAACGGTCAAGAGGAGTCAGATAAGTACACCGAGAATTCTGTACCACCACAGAGCGCCCAAGCCCGACTAGCACTTAGCTGGTTTTTTAGAATACTATTACTAAGACTCCGCTGTCTGTCCGTCTGTCACCAGGCTGTATCTCATGAATATGAAATTTTCACAGCAGAACTATTTCTGTTGCCGCTATAATAAAAAATACTAAAAAACAGAATAAAATAAATATTTAAGGGGGCTTCCATACAACAAACGTTTGCTTGTTTTTGCTCGATATTGATAACGGCAACAGGTAGAAGCTTGAAATATTCACATAATATTTATTTAGTTGTATGTTTTATATTTTAAGGGGGGCTCCCATACTATAAAAGTGATTTTTTTGCCGTTTTTATAGATAATGGTACGGAACCCTTCGTTCGCGAGTCCAACTTGGCCGATTTTTATTATATGTTTTATATTGTAAAGCTTACACTACTATAGTCACTTTAAGTTTGAAGCTTGTATCTATTACTGTTCAGATACAGCAAAATCAACAAAGTGAAAGTTGAATTTTTTGCTTTATATTTTAGTATTCTGTAACCATTTTCAAAGGTCACACAGACAGCGTAGGCTAGGTAATAGGGGTGCTTTGGTTGCGAAAACCTAACAACAGTCTAAAATAAAAACTGGAACTAAAATAAATAAAAGCTCCTTTCTTTATTTGTGGCAGTTCGAAAACCTAGTGTCTTGATGATACTCTACTGTGAGGATTTGAAATTCTGACTAAGTGATGTATAATATGTTTAACATTCCAAAACTGACAGGGTCTTTTTGTAAAAAAAAACATTGTTTAGTCATTAAGGATAATGTATTTAGGTTTTAATTTATTTAAAATTAAATGTACCTAATAAAGTTTTATGGATAAGTGTTTTTTATTTTTTTTGGATTCTGTAATTAGGAATGTAATTAGTAAGCTAAAATGGCAGTTTTTAGATATAGCTCATATGAAGGTTCTAGAGTTGTAATTGCGAGCGCTTGATACAAAAAAATTTAATCAGGTGAGGTCAAATCTAAGTTGATTCATCAGTGGACGTCTAGCGGCTGATACGAATCCAAACTAAATGTTTTGATAAAAGATATGCTTATTTTAATAAAAAAATTAATATCTGCCATATTAACGCTCAAAGCGTTGGAAGTAATTTTACTGATAGTACCTGGCGACCGAGATTTGCTTGTTTTGTTTTACCAACGCCATCTATTTTCAAGTAGCTTAGTGTCGCTGTGTCTGTAAAAATAATAGTATTAGTACTATAACACCAACGTTTTCTAAAAATGAAACCTAGCTAGACCGATTTATCTCCCCCGAAACCCTCAGCAATGATATTTTCCATAATGTTCTAAAGTGCAACAAACTTTTCTAACCTTTGTTTTTGGTCACTAGTGTCCCAAGTTAATATTTTCATATAGCGACTGCAGTTAAAATTTAATCACTACAATAGAATGCTTAAAAGTGCTAGATAAATTTTTCGTTCGTAGATTAATTAAATGTCGTCATAGCATCAATATACTGTGTAATATACCTATCAATTTTATTTTGTATATAACAAACATTAAGATCACAAAGAGACACGTTGAATAAACAAAAATTTGACGAAACTAAATCTGACTGAAACAAAAATCTGTCGATACGATAATGACCCGTTTTTTTGACCATTAAGTTGTAACGGTTCAGTTTGGGATTCGAACCCAAGCCTTGGCTAGCTCATTTATTCAGCATGACTCAACCCCTTGGCCGTCAAATTTGAATATAGGAATGAGATAATAGTGGGTTCGATTCTCGCCTATATTCAAGTTGCTAGTATTTTGGAACAGATACTTTATAAAAATATTCTTTAGGTACAATAATATTTATTAAATGTTTTCCTAATAACAAATTTATCTAAAATATGTCAAAGTCAAAGTCAAAATGGTTTATTCAAATAAGGATTTTACAATCACTTTTGAATCGTCAAAGTTATAAAATATTATTTTTTGAACCCTCCCACCTTCCCGCCAGTTCACAATGTTGTTGATTTCTACCGAGAAGAATCCGACAAGAAACTCGATAGTTACTCTTTTAAAAACACTATCAATAATACAAATAAACTAAAATACAATTAATGTTGTAAATAAAAAATTTTTAGTCGTACAATTTTATGTTATTTCCATTTTAATTTGGTTTACCTATGCATCCTGTAATTGAGCATCATTAATTAAATAGATAAACATATAATTCTATTATAAGACCTAGATTAACTTAACACTTTACAATGGTTTATTACCTTTTTTTCTATTCACTACCTAATGGCACTGTATAGCTAAATGCACTTTATATTGGAGATTTAGGTCAGCCTAGGATTGACTGATATCACGTCGTGACGAATCGGAGAATAGCCACCTAGGCAACGTGGATGTCCGAGCCCATGGTCCTTGCTACCATAGCCAGCTGGTCAGGGTTGCGCCTGGAACTCGGGGTCGCTGCCCTTCGCCGCCAGCTGATATTGCTTAGGTACGAAGTATCGGGTCACTGTCCGGTACGGCCAGCTGATCCTTCCAAGTTTGATGACCTTTGATTTTTCATTTGGGCAGAGTGAGTGTATTTGGTCGACCAATCAATGGCCGCTTGCAATTTCGAGTTTGCCGATTGGTCAAGCCGTTCTTCAAAATTTTTGGGAATTTCAAAATTTCACTTGTGGAGAATTTGATTGGTCCACACGTCTTAGTTATCATTCACTCCGCCGTTTTTGTTCTAGAAGTTTCCCGTACATTTAATTGTGATGTAACTTCCGGTCGTAAACATCGTCTATGTACATGTAGGTACATGTACGATGGCGAGCAGTGCCGTTAAATGTAATAACATTACAAAGTTTGCTGTACCATTTTGTCACTGCCAGGATATATACTTTCAGAAATGATTGAGAAGGCAAAGGTGGGGGTGGTGTTGTCATATATTGAAAAAGTAGCATACACTACAAAATAATCACTAATAAAACTGTGGAAAGTGCTTGTTATATCGCTATTGGCCAAACTCAAATATTTACAGATAAAAATTCAAGTAAAAATAATTTTATCAATAGGTATTAATGACTTACTTTTATAACATGACACAATTTTTTTGCAAACCTTTAATTTTATCACTGAAATTGTCAAAACAAAGTTGTAGATTGTTATATAGAACATTTTTGTCCTAGAGATATTTTGCCCTTTCAGTTTTTTTTTTGCATCACAAAATCAGGTAAGGTGAGCCGGGTAAAGTCCATCCTCATTATCTATCATCATAATCTAATTATCTATTGTAATTAACTGCGTAACGACGTAAGGCATTTTGAACGCAACAAGTGTTGCATCCAATATCACGATCTTGATAGTCTTCATTCGGTTATTTTGTTGCTTTAGCTAGTTATTTTGTAAATTATATGTCCATTACCTTCGCCGGAATATGGAAAGTTCGACAGATATTCGAAAAAAATACATGAAACTTTTTAAGGTGCCTTTAATAAACAGAATCATTTAACAACCTTATAATCTATTATAATTTTTCACTTTTTATCACATACCTACAGTTCATAAGTACAAAATTATTAAAACTTAAATTATTTGTATTGGGGCATTTGTTATATTTTTTAAATTAAAACATTGTATTTTATGTTATTACCCATTGTAAGGCTTTATTATATTTTAATATGAAGTTGAAAAAATATAAAGATAAACTGCAGAGTTTATTGCCGGTTCTTCTCGGTAGTAAATCATTTCGAACCGGTGGTAATTTTTTTAATTAATAATTAAACTGACGATTCAGAAGTGCTGTTTACAAGTCTATTTGAATAAAAAAAATTGAGTTTGAATTAATACATGCCAACTTTGCCTATCAAGGTATCTTAGGCCAAAAAGCTATTTTTGAGAGCTTCAACCCTGCTTACTAGCGCCGCACCAATTTAAATTTTCTCGTAGACCAAAGCAAATTACAAAAATGTGCTTTACAAAAACAAACTAATTGTGACTAATTTTGTAACTTATTCAGAGTTAAGAAATTCTTAGTTTATTCTATTTAAAAATTCAATGCAGTGACAACTTGACATATACATAGAACTATGCTTAGTAACGCGCATATAATCCAACACTCCTCCTCTATTTGATATATGTAATTTAAATGAAACTATCAAATCGCTTCACAATTACTTCTATTATGAACATAAAATATGCTTAAATTATCATTTAAAAAAAAATCTTCTAGACTATAAGATAAAGTAATTAAAATAGTTGCTTTACTATAAAACATTGTTAAATAAAATAGTCGCAACTCTCTGCCTAATAAATTTGACATTAATTTTTGGAAATTAAGTTTTAAAAATATAAACTTTAAGCAAGTAGAAGTAGGTAAGATAATATCTTGAATTCAAATATTTATTTATGTAAAAGTAATCTTAAATGTTCAAACTGTTTAACACATAAAGCTTTTGTGAACATATCTGCTATGTTATTTTTGGAGTTAATATATTCTATTTAAAGTTGTTTGTTTTCCAATAAATCTATCAATTTTCAAATTTCACAATGATACCTAATATCAATGTGTTTTGTTCTCTTACTATTTTCATTGTTACTTATCATACATATTGCACCTTTGTTATCTACAAACATATAAATAGTTTAACATTTTTTTCGATATCCTTTATAACACTATTTATATTTACAATTTCGCAAGCAGCTGTGCGGCAGCTATATACCTACTCCGCCTCTGCAGTTCAGAGAGCTACACACAGTTGGTTACGCGAAAACTGAAATTAAATTTTTATTGTACATAACTTTACATCTACTAACACTTCTTCTATCGGCTCTATCACCTGCCCACTCTGCGTCGGAATAAGCTTAAACACATTTTTTACCCTTTGGGGCCATTCATTTATTACGTAAGACGTTTTAGGGGGGGAGGGGGGTCGACCATGTCTCATTTTTTCTTACAAGGGGGTGAGAGGGAGTCTCGATAGTTCTTACGTAAGATCACAAAAATGCGCAGTTAAAATTATACTTTGAAAAAATTACACTTTGTTTGTGCGACAATTGTTGAACATGGAGGTTGAGGCACCATTCAAGGCGACCCCTGTGTCCCTTACGATTTTTACTGACCATCAATACAAGATGTGCTCATAGAAAGAATTAATTTAGTATGCTCTACATACTTTGCGTCGAAAAAGGCAGCGCAATTTCACAAAAAACTTCATAGCCATATTTCAAATATTTAAAAAAGAAAGAGCTTATATTAAAGGCGAGGCAAAGAAGTTTTGTGCCGCATCGGGGCTGATGTGGAATGGGTGGACCTCGACGACGTCACAATCCTGCATAACGAACTAGAAGCGATATCTATTATTGGAGATGTTCCAGTGGCAGATCCACTTTCCGAGTGGGTTTTGAGCCCCTGGACTGAAAATTTTATGTAGGTAAAAATGAATGATTAAACCAAAGTTTATTACTACCAGAAAATAAAAATTATGAGTTGCTTTGTAACTACAAATAAACATTTCTAACAATTGTTACTTTGAAAAATAAACATCAAAACAAACCAAACGTGTATTCATTTTTTCCTTTAGATTCTTACGTAATAAATATTAAACAGGGGGGATGGGGTCAAAAACTAACGAAAATCGTCTTACGTAATAAATGAATGGCCCCTTTCCTTTTTTGTAATGTAGGCAAAAATCTTTCGATTCTTTCAAATATCTTAAAACTCGCTTAGCCTGTTTCCAACATTGTTGATTAGGTTTTTCTAAATATTGAGATAAATACAGCAATACTAATACCTGGTCTAGGTGGGTGGTGTGGCCGAGGAGTTTCGATTTCACTGTGCGAGTGGCGGAGGTTCGAGACCCGGCGTGTACCAATGAGTTTATTATTCACACCACTGGCTTTTCGGTGAGGAAACCTGCATACGTCAAAAAAACCAAACAGTATGTAAAGTCCACAATCCGCAATAGACCCGCGAGTGGGCTATGACCCAAATTACTCTCATCCTCGATTAAAAATAGGAATTACAAACGGGAATTTAAAAGAGCGGGAAATGGAATTTGATTTTGTCAAGGCCTTATTTTTACTTTTCTTAGAAGAGGTTACAGTCACAAATGCTGCAACATCAGGATCCACAGTAATAAACCCGCCTGTATCACCGGGGGACAAAGGGGCCTGTGGAGCTGGATCAGGATCTATCCCTGTATCGATGACTTACCACTAATTTTTAAATTTACAATAACTTACCCTGTATACAGAAATATAAAATATGATAAATACAATTTATAGTATTATTTACACAAAATATTAATCTCTGTAAAAAAAACTAAGAAAAACGCGATGCCCTTTTTAAAGTTTCCCGCCTTTTTTTCTCCACAAGTCATAATTTCCGTTCAAATGTTTTTTTAAATTTATGGCTAATCTATGCCAAATTACAGACTAGTTTTTCAGTATAAATATCATGTTTGTGGCATAAACAAAAGCCATAGCGTAAGAAACTGAGAAACCCGCACAAATAAAGAAGTTTATCCAAGGCAAGAAGCTTATATATGGATGTCACTGGAGAGTGCAATACGAAAAAATAGTTAAAGCCAACTTTTCTTGACCTTTTTGAAAGCGCAGTAGGAATATTTTTTTTGAAGCTCAATTTTTTGACCTTGAAATCGCTTTGAGTGTATTGATAGGGTGACCATGAGAAATTACGATATAGATGTTTTTTTCACGTTTTTTTTTAAACTTTAGTAGGTATATAGTTTTTCAATATTTCTAGGGTTATGTACCATGAAAGAAATAGCAGAACCTTTTTGAGATCAGTCTCATGTCCGTCCGTCAGTCTATCACAGAGTAGGGAGAGGCAAATTTGATAAAATTTTCCAACTATTGAAATTCAAAATCATTTGGTGTTTGGAAATTTCAAGTTAAATGTAAGGAATATTCAAGTACCAATTTTATTTTTAATAAACATCAAAATAACAAGGTATTGTGTTCCTTTTTATTTTAAATATCAATTATTTAAATATATAAAGAAACACATTTAAGAAGGTCGTTTAGCTAGCTGCTAAATCTATACTAATAGTATAAAGAGGAAAGGTTTGTTTGTATTGAATAGGCTCCGAAATTACTAGACCGATATGAAAAAAAAAACTTACCTTTAGAAGCCGACATTATCCCTAATGAACATAGGCTACTTTTCACCGCGGGAAAATACTTCATTCCAAAATTCCATCGGGAAATCGGGTAATGACAACGGGTAGTAAGAATTATCCTTCAGTACTTATCTTTTTCACATAACTTGTAAACGGCTGAACCGGTAGGTAACGCTGCTGTCAGTATGTCAACTACTAAGCGGCTTGACCGATTCGGTTGAAATTTGTATGTGTAATTCCATGGTTTTACAGACACGAATGTATTATGCCATTAAAGAGGAAAGATTTGATTGTTTGTTTTTTTCTATAATTGAGGATTTGCCTTAAGAACCTACGCCGATAATGAAGTTCAGGACGGGCGAAACCGCTCGCAGAAGCTAGTATGATAATAAAATTGGAGCAATATAAGATTCAGCCTCGTAGACTAAATCGTCTTAAGTGCCAGTCTTATTAAATAATGATTTAAAAAAATATTATTTGTATTTTGTTTACATCAGTTGATGTGAACAAATCAACGCATAACTGTCTGAAGGACTCATATTTTTCTGCAAAATTATTTATGTTAGTCACTCAGAATATATGAGACTAAAAAGAGCTAATTTTATTTTATAGTTTTGTACACGTGTTGTGTTACTTTCAATCAATACTGTTTTTTTAATTAGGTAGATTATGTGTGAATACATATTGTGCATCTAATTTATTGCCTTTTAATTTTAAACTTTAATTTTCTTAAATGATAAATCAAAATCGGACTAGGCCAAACTAGTTAAGCTTAAAGTATTAAGGCCAAACTAGATTATCCTGGGCTGAACTAGATTATCCTGAGCTATACTAGTATATCATGACACGCTAAAGATGAACCCATTTGGCCCAGGACAAACTAATTTGGCCTGAAATCTTGTTTGGCCGGTAACTTATGGCCCAACTCACCCTCGGTGAGAGTAGGCGGTGCCTAAACAGTAGGGACGTATAAGGCTGATAAGGTACATATGTTACCCTAAACTTGGGTACAGTAATCTTTTTTACATTTTATACTAACTCGACTGTTGTGACCTTGTGACTGTCAAAATGACAGATGTTTATTGTGTTTTTTCGATTATAAATTTTTCTTTTAACTTTTACAATATTGCATAATCCTTAAGTGTATTTCACTTGGTTTCCAGCCTCTTAGTTTTCATAATATTTATGCATTAGATCTGCATAAGACTGATCATATTTAGCAGCTAGCTAAGCTACCGTCTCAAAATCAAAGGAACAGGAAAGTTATTGGGTACATTTTTGAATTTGCTCATTATTTTCTTAATATCTATTATCAGATATTTACGCAATAAGGATACGCCAAATGTCAATGTATAATTTGTGATGAGACTGTTATAAAACTACAGTTTTCTATTTATAAATGTCAAAAAAATGATTATTAAAATCTAAAGGAACGATTATACGAGTAATTTTTTAAGCAATGATTAAAAATAAATTTGGCACTTGAATATTCTTCCCTTCGAACTTGAAATTTCCAAACACAAAATGATTTTTTTGTCGAATGATTTCAATAGTTGAATAAATTCATTAAATTTGCCTAACCCTACTTTGTGACAGACGGACGGGCGGACATGAGAGTGAGTGAGAGAACAGAACCCTAAAAATATATAAAACTATGTACATGTTTTAAAAATATATCCCTATCGCAATTTCTCATGGTCATCCTATCAATACACTCAAAGCGATTTCAAGGTCAAAAATATGGGCCTCAAAAAAAATTCACATTGCGCTCTCCAGTGGTATATATAAGCATCTCGATCCATGGTGTGGTCTACTGTTACAAACATGGTCCAATGTTACTCGCATTGACTGTATTTGTGTAACGCATTGATTAATGAGTAGTTAGGCCTGCCAAGCCAAAACAGTTAACCCCTTAAGTCTGAGCAGAGACTTTGCCTCCCTGTGTGTGTTCTACCGCTTGTACGTTGGAATGTGTTCTGAGGAACTGTTCGAAATGCTGCCCACGGCTACTTTCTACCATCGCACCGCTCGCCATCGGCAGGGAATTCATTCTCCTAAATGGTAACGTCCAGCTTTAAGAGAGACTGCGTCCCGCGAACATTTGGGTTGTGGAATGAGCTCCCTGCCAAGGTTCTTTTCTAAGGATTACTGTATGGGTTCTTTAAGGAAATAGTTATTAGAGTTTTGACGGGTTGGCAGTACGCGGCTGATGACCCAGGTGTTCCAAGCGTTTATAGGCTGCCGTGACTGCATATCATCAGGCGGACCGAAAGCTTGTTTGTCACCTTAGTGATATAAAATATATAATATTTAGAAGGATTACCCAAACAGTATTTTTCAGAAGGTACTTTCTATTCATGTGAATTGCATGTTTAAAGATGAATATTGTTTAACAAATAAAATTCCCTTTTCTTGTCTTACGCCTCTTACAAACAAACTTAAATAACGCGCAGTGTCAAGCCGCCTGCTATATCGCACAAGCGCGGAACTGGACGACGCAGCACTGTGTAATATTGCCAAAGACTACAGTTACCAATAAAATAATCCCGGGATAACCTACTTACTTCGTGCATTTTGACCGTAAACCTAACGATTTACTCTCGAACATGCATACTTTTCGTAAAACAAGACTTGGTAACACGTAAAATTCACCATCTCGAGAGTAATCACCGATTTTGACCTTAGGATAAGAGTAGGTATACTTGTTTGGTCAAATCCGCCCTTAGTTGGAAGATTATATTTTTGACATATGTATCGAATCCGTTCCCAAGCTCATTCTGTTACCTGTTGAACTTGTCAAGTGCGGTGCTGGTTTTTGTGGCCAAATTTCTTCTGTCAAGTGATTGTTAATTGTACTTCATGGTGAATACGTAGGTAAGTTAATTATTTAGAATGCTACAGATTAACATTTATATCTGAATTTCTTGTCATATCAATGAAGCACAGTTGCAGTATCCAAGAGGCATCCAGCTGGTTCGCGATATTTGAGCTCCCGAAGTGTTTTAGAACCGTCCTCCCGAACTAAGGCGAGGCAACCGATTGAAACAAATATGCAAAGAACTGTATACACAAATGCTATCCCTCTCCCATGAATATTCGCGAAATTTCGGCTGCCTGTTGGATACTACAACACGCGTCATTGCTTTAACTATCATGATAGAGGACATAACAAAGTATTATATTATTACTTTAAAGTTGAGTTTGTTGTCGGTTCTTTTGTGCAGAAACTAACTAAATGGATTCTATTGACGATTTAGAAGTGTTCTTAAAAACCAACTTGATAAATACAATTTGATTTGAACAATTTGTGAGTATTTTAATTAGATACTTATAATTTTAATTTTCAAGGCTTAATAAATGAAAATTTCTGACAATGGGCAAAGTTAGGTACCGTAAACTATTCAAACACATACATGCCAATATTGTCCGTTATAAAAAACTACGAACGATTGTCACATAAAGACATTATGTTGTACCAGTGGAATTATTATCTTCCATGGTTGTGCATTATACAACGTGTAATTAAAATAACTACTACCTAACTAAAATTTTTGATGTTCTAACAGTCCGTTCCATTCGGGCATGCTACCGACTTCAAAAATATACTTGATTAATATAAGATTTTTTTAGGGTAGGTTCAAAACTTTTTATCCTTCTAATTTCATTTGTAAATACGAAAAACACCTTTGCGGCATCGTTTGCCACATTTAGAGACAGCACATTTCCTAGACAGCGGTGAAGTAAAAAATGGTGGTAAAAGTGTGAAAGAGAAAAAGCAAATCAGCACAAAAGCGTTAGCATTCATTGAAACGCTGATACCCGACCGAGTAAAGAACTTATCTTTATTGTATAACTTCGTCAAGTAATGTGCAACTTACATACTTGGTCGAATACTAACGTTACTATTATCGTTTTCGTTTGTTTTTCTTACTTGGCTAGAAGCCCTGCGTCGTTGTTTTATCTCCTACTAAAGTGTGACCAATTTCGTGAGGCTATTACGCAGCCATAGGACAGATTACAGAACTCGAAGTATATGGTTTATGGTTTTGTTATACAACAAAACGGACAGGTCCAACAACTGTCATATAGATTTGTTCAGAATATAAAACTAAAACCACTCTGATTTTATTGAAATAGCCAAATTATTACTATTAGTTATTTCTAAACAGCAAATGTTGATGCACTAATTAATTTTTATTTACTTTTGAATTATTATTGTAAATCTATTAATTTGTGTAAAGTAATGTAATCTAACTAAATCAATAGACAAAATTAATTGAGTTGGGTAGAAAATTCGGAACGTGTATGAATGCACGGAAAACGCATTTGAAAACAGGGGTCGTGTAGTGAAAAACAAAGTCCTCCTCCATATTAAGTGCGATTTTTCGCCCGCGGATATTGAAAATTTTAGGACTTCTGAGTCAGTAAAATTTTGCATTGTGGCGAAAGTGACGCCGTATCCCAGTATGAGTTATTCTGGGAGGAATAAATTCGAGGTAAGTAATCTATCGATTGATCTGCAATCATATTTGTTTGTGTTTTCGTTGATTAGAAACAGCTGACTTCGGAGCATTTATATTAAAATCCTGTTTCTTTGTCTCTAAAATGTATAAAAACTTGTTTTCAAAGCACAATTGCTTTCAAAACTATGTATATTCCACTCCATTACCGTTGAGTAAAACAGATACGTAAACAAGAATCTATTTTTGAACTTTGTTTTTGTAACAGAGAGGTGTTTCCGATTTTACATTTATTAGACGCTTTATCTTTATATTTTCCTAGTGTTAATATCTATAGGTTGAGCTTACGATAGAGGCGTCGCATTCTTATTTTCGCTCATAACATTTTCCTTTGTTAGATGAGTGTATTGACCTCCGAATATGCGGCCAGTCAACTCGCATGTGGTATCAGATACCGTTACGTACTTAGATGTATGTCTTGTCAATTTTCGAGACCTTATATTGTATGACCCTAATTTATTCATGACATGTAGCTACTTTACCAGAATAATTGTATATTCCATGTAAAATATTTTTTATACATAGTGAGTAAGTAGGTACCTATAGAACAATGGCCAATTAGACAACACTCTACGTATATTTTGATTAGAGCTAAGTTTCAAAATCAAACAGTCTGTACCGAGAAAGTGATTGACAATCATATCAGACTTTTTTAAACTGGAATAAAAAACATGGAAATGAATATCAGACAAAATTACCGCACGGTAACTTAATCATTATAGCATTTTAATAAGACATTACTATTAGAGTGTTGAGACATTACTATTGTGTAGCACAGTTTTTTAACAATTTTAGAAGTATTTATTATGATAGAGTATTGTGCTAATTTTTGTATGAAAAATTTGACCTTTTCATACTTTATAACTTAAACAGCCCTTACTTAGTATGTAATTTACTGTTGTAAATCATATATACACAGCCAGATTTTGGAGAGAGGACCTACAAAATGAGTTATTATATGGCAAAAATGAATTATATAGGCAAATTATGGGTACTTTTGTCAGTCTGCAGTGAGGCAGCATGATAGAAGCGTCTGGCTATGTGCATCATTAAAAACATTAACCAAATAAGCTATTACTCATATTTGTCTTTGGAGCAGATAATTTTTTAGACCTTTCCGACATATATATAGAACAGTTCCAAGTTGTCAGGTGTAATATTTTGTTTGGGATGTTACTTTTTACAGAGTTCTAGGGACACATCTTGACTGGGGAATATAATCCTGGAGCATTTTTTCAATTTAGATATTTTCAAATTAAACAATCTGAATCCAATTAGCTTAAAAGTTGGTGACTAATAGTCAAAATTAATTAAGTGTGTGCAGTTTTAAGGACATTGAAGTTATTTATTGAAATATATTTCATAACTTGCTTGTTGTTATTAATATTTCAGAATACTTTTTATCAGTTTAATGTTTATCTTATTGTATTTGGCATTAAGTTAGGTAAGGTGCTAATTTTTTCTTATCTACATAGGTATTTCAATTATAGCCAATTACCAGCACAACATTATGCACTAACTTAGTTACCATTTTTTAAATAGCAAACTTTTATTATACATAATAACTTATTTGTATCAAGTGCGAGTCTGACTCGCGCATTAAGTGTTCCATACCATTATCTATAAAAATGGCAAAAAAAATCACATTTGATGTATGGGCTCCCCCTTAAATATTTATTCTGCCTTTTAGTATTTCTTATATAGCGGCAACAGAAATACATCTTTTATGAAAATTTCAACTGTCTATCTATCAAGGTTCATGTGATACAGCCTGGTGACAGACGGACGGACAGCTTAGTCTTAGTAATAAAGTTCCCCTAATTACCCTTTGGGTAAGGAACCCTAAAACAGTTAAGGTTTAATTTTTTGGATTTAAACAAATGATAAAATGATTTCCTACTATAGTTTAAGCTCCATGAATTTTAACTATGTTTGATCCCCACAGCGGTAATCTATTGGTCCTGATTGTCGTAAGTACTGTCATAGGGGTGGTCACTTTCTGGAAAACTGTGAAAAGTCAGGGAATTTTGCAAATCAGGAAGAAGCAGGGAATTGTCAAGGAAATTGAATCAGGGTCCAGGAAAAAATTGCATGACTAAACTAATGTCTAAAAATATATAGGTAATGTACCCAATCATTAATAGACAATTCCACCTAATTTTCTTTTATTTTTATATGAAAATATTTTTGCAAAACTTAAATTTTAATGCAAATTACATTATCATATGATAAAAACTGACAAAGTTAGATCAGTTTACAGTTCCCTTTTAGTGCGTGAGCAAAATGCTAACTTTAACGTGGTGCTAGCGGCGCGAAGTAAAATGATGTCACAGTGCTTGAGACCGCATAGTTACAGTGCAAACTGCTATAGATGCGCGTACTAATTTACGTAAGGAGAGTTGATTAATATGTCTATGTTTAAGCAGAAGTCAAATATTAAATATAAATAGTGTGTTGCTCCAAAATGCAAGTCAACAACTTTACATACACTGGAAAACCATTTATAATGGTGCCTAAAGACGTAAATGTGACAAAAAATCGGTCAGAGTAATGAGAAGGGATGAGTTCTATAAAAACGAGCATATTGCTGTTAAGACCATTTTGACGTGTATATTTAGATTTACCAAAAGGGTAACACTTAGATTTTCTCACTATACTTTCTTTTTGTATCAATACACAAAAATACATACACATTCAAGCAAAATGTTTTTGTAAGTGACTAAAAAATATTTAATCACAGTTTCAGCATGAAAAAAAAAAAAAAATGGTGCATTCTATTGTCAACATATTATAATACAATGCACAAATGTAGTATCAATGTCGCTAGAAATATTTATAGGATAAGCGCGTCGGAACCTCGTAACACGTTGTGATAGATTTACAATAAAAAATGTGAATCATACCAACATCAAATTTTGTTGTAAATCAAGATTCCTTGCTATTGTCTATCAGCGGAAGTACTATACATGTGCACGACACGTGTCACTCGCCAACCTCTCCCAATTTCATTGTCACACCTTCCTCTTCATCTGCATCCGCAAAAGGGTATGCAGTTGCGGATAACTAAGTAAATGCGGATGATCTGGTTGAAACAGTTTTCACCAGTGGTTTTCAGTCTTTTCTTTCTGCGGACTGGTAAATATAAAAAAAAACAGGTATTATTATTATTTAGCAGCTTCTGCCCGCGGCTTCGTCCGCGTGAAATTTAGTTGCACTCCTGTTTGACAAATTGAAAAATTCATTCAGCATTACTTGACCGTTTTCTTAATGAATGGCGTCCGCCATCTCCAGTTTTCAGTAAAACGTCGGAAAATTCTTAGGCATGTGAATGGCTGCGTAGCTGTGCTCGCATGTCGATTGTCAAGCTGACGAAACAGTTTACTTTTCCGTGGTCAAGTGTTGCTTTTTCATCTGGGCCATATAAATAAGAAAGCTTTAGTGAAGCATTGATATCATTGGCTCTAGTTCCTTGTATTAACTACACCGTTTTCCAGTCATCAGTCACATTACATTTACTTAAATTAATTCTGCTTTTAATATTTATTGCAAATAACCACCACAATTCACAAGTCTGTTAACCTTTCCTACGAAAACTATTAAATTACAGAGAACGAGACCCTTTTTTTTTTTCTGGCTGATGCAGCCATTACTGCTCGACCGGAATTTTTAGAGCGAGACTCTGAAGGAATCTCAGCCCATATAGCACCCAACGCTCAAGGGCTTACCCGGGGGGAGCCTCGGCTTGGGTTGTCGCTCTTGGGGTCATCCCTGCGACCAGCGTGATCCTCGACCCCGAAGGTGAGTCAGCGCCAGGAGGGCAGTTCCCCGTTACGCGGTTGCGATTGCGATTGAGTGAGGGCGAGAAGCGCCCCGGCACTCTTTGATCTTATATGAAGTAGGTCCGTGCGTTCGTGTGTCGTGTGAAGGAGGAGGCCCTATTAAGGGAGGTCGTTGAGACTAATCTCGCTATCCGGATAGCGAGATCGTCGTCTGGGGCCGTTAGTACGTGCCGAGGCCGCCTAACAATAGTTTTTCGACCGTGCCGAGGTCGGTCGGGTGGATGATAGGTTGTGGATTGCATAATTAATCGATTTGGTTGATTTTGTGTACGCTCGAAGACGTGGACCACCAGGTCTTTAAGATATTGGGGAATCGTGGGGGACTCGAATTCCCTGTGTAGGTCCGCATATACTAGCGTATGCTACTATGGGGCGGATGCAAGTGGCGTAAAGAGTCAGCTTATTCCTAAGCGACATCCTACTGTACTTGCCTATCATAGGATATAGCCGTCCGAAGACAAAAGCGGCTCGGTCTCTAACTATTTTGGTGTGATCGCGGAAGTTCAAACGCCTATCCAGGGTCACGCCAAGATGTTGGCCATGTTTTGTCAATGAATGGCACGGCCGAAGAGTGAGAGGGAAGATGGTCTCGGAGGGCGGCCTACGGTAAAGAGAACGGCAGAGCTTTTGTCGGGATTTACTTCGATTTTCCATTTCCGAAACCATTCGCCTAGGGCGGTGATTGCGGATTGGAGTCTTTTAGTGATTCGACTCACTTGCCTATTGGTGGTGTAATGTCGGTATCGTCCGCGAAGAGGGCTAATTGGGTTCCTATCGTTTAAGGGATGTCGTTCGTATACAGAAGGTACAAGATAGGGGCGAGCACAGATTCTTGCGGGACTCCTGCTTGTATGGAACGGGGGAAGAGAGAGTGCCTTCGACTCTATAGCGAAAGCTGCGGTTCGACAAATAGTCTCGTATGATGAGTACGAGGCGGTCTGGCAACTGATAGTTGTACAGTTTATAAATTAAAATGTTGTGCCAGACTTTGTCGAAGGCATTCGCTACTTCGAAGAAAACAACGCCTGTGTGACGGGACTTACCTAATACTGGTTGAAAGCCAGTGAGAAGGTGATCCGTGATACGGGACACGGGACGGAGGACTGGGTGGACGCATGAGTGTTTGGCGCGAAAACGGCTCGTCGATTAAGATGTCTCTGGAAACTATAGCGTTCCGCAGGCGACCGAGGAGGAGGCGTTCGTAAAGTTTACCAAGGGCCTTTAGTAAATTTATAGGGTGGTAGGAGGACGGCTCGGTACGAGCTTTACCTGGCTTATGGATGCTTATGGCAATTGCATCTTTCCATTGAGAAGGAAAGGTGCAATTTTCGATAGCGGCGTTGAAGATGGCTGCTGGAAGGCAGAGAAGGGGAAGAGTGAGGCGCTTTAGGATATCGTTAGAGATACCTTCCGCGCCGGGGGCTTCACGGGGGCGTAGGTCTTTGTTGACCTGTTTGACTTCGTCGACTGTGACGTGGTGCAGAGGATCCTGTGGGGGCAGAGAAGTTCTGTGCTCCACTTCACCATCTACCTCTCGCACGTGATCGGGATCGAAAGGTTGTGAGCTTAAGGCACATCAAGCTTGGAGGCTAGATGCAAGGCAATCCACTTTTTCGTCGTCATCGAACGCGGGAACGTCGTTGGGACGAGTTAACGGAGGGAGGCAGATCAAGGTGTCTGATTCCAACGCTCTGGCTAGGCGCCAATAAGCTAGAAGAAAAGGAGAAATATGCTCCATCAGATCACCAAAACATTGGGCGCGAAGCTCGGTTACAGCTGTTCTTACACGGCGGTGTAAGTCGTTGAAGCATGCAAGTTTTGTTTTCGGTAGTGGGGGCCCGATCGCGTCTGCGGCGGGCTGCATTCCGCTTAGTCATTAGCAACCTGATCTGCTGAGGCAGGATTAGGTGGTGGTAGTCACCAACCGGGACTCGTCTTGAGCACTCGCCAACGGCGGCGGTAAGGTGGCTAGTGGGTGAGTCAATAGCCATGTTAATATCGTTCGCGGAAGAAATTATATTGGGAACGCGATCTAGATGTGGCAAGTTGAGGTTTTTGTGTTATTGCCCGAAATTATCCCAGTCCGTCACCGTTTTAGTATTTGGAAGGGAAACTGCCGTCAACTACTTTATTTATACTACTGAGACCAGTGTTGCCTGTTTATAAAACAAGTTGTTTAACTTAGTCATAATTATACCAGTATACAAAAAGATTTAAATCAACTAGTACGTAAACATTAAATTAGTCACTATATAATACAAACCCATATAAGACACTGATTGTAATTATAAAACCTTGATTTATAAAACAGAAATTCTTATCAGTCGACCATCCTGAATGAGTGTCTGTCCCAGACACAGACTGAGATTCGTAACAGTCGGCAATCCTGAATGAGTGTCTGTCCCAGACACAGACTAAGGTTCTTAACAGTCGGCCATCCTGAACGAATGTCTGTCCCAGACACAGTCTGAGATTCTTAACATTCGGCCGTCCTGAGTAAGTGTCTGTCTCACACATAGATTGAGTCCCTATAGATTTACACATAGTTTTGTTTTTAACGTGTAGGGCAATTGTACTAAATCAATAAATATCAGGAGTTAACGCCCGGCCGCACTTAATTATTCCCTGCGCACCGTGTTGCTCGACTTCAGTTTGCTCGGAACCGTGGTTCATGGACTCTGGAGGACTGGAATAAAGTATTGTTTTCTGATGCAGCTAGAATCTCTTTGTGTGCAGAGGACCGACGCCGGCGAGTGCTGCAAAGACCACGGGAACGCTATGCGGAAGTGTGTTTCGAAGAAGGCGGAGGCTCCGTTATGTTTTTGGCAGCAAATAATGCGACGGAGCGTACGGAGTCAGTTTTCGTAGAAAATGAAACATTAAATGCACACCGGTACATAACTGAAGTCCTCATTCCACATGCACAACCCGCATTGACTGCTCTTGAGGAAGATTCCATTTTTATGGACGACGATACGTGGAAGCGAACATGCAAGAAGTTTGGAGCCGTCGTTTATATTGGCCAGCTCGAAGTCCTGACCTCAATCAAATTGAGCATGTCTGGGAGGTTCCGAAGAGACGGGTAAGATCAGTGCAACCTGCTCCACAAAACAACAGGGGGGTAAAAAGAGTCATTGCGTTAACGTTATTAAAAACATCGTGGAAAGCATGCCCAGACGAATTCAAGCTGTGATTTTGGCAAGAGGAGGTCACACTCGTTCATAGGTTTTTACATTTGTAACTTTATTTAAATTAAAGAAAGAAAAAAAAACCTTATTGTCTTTATTGCCGACCACTTCTTATTGTTTAGCAGTTTGCATTGGTTTTAAAGAATTCATCAAAAATTAATAAAAAAATTGCCAGATTTCACTATACGCCTATTAATTTACACGATTATAAGTTTACAGACTACGTCAGTTAATTGAATTTCATTTATCTTTTCTTTTCGGAGAAACGAATCGGTACTTTGTAACTTCAGCCTGGTCTGTTCCCTGAAGAGCAAATGTGGCTTCAATTTAAATTATTATCTATTACTTTAAATGACAAAACCTTTTTTGAGATCAGATTTCAATGAAACAAAGCTGAAATTTTGCTCGAAGCTGAGCTTAGTTTATTTGTTAAAACCGCAAGATATTTTCTTTTAGTTTTGGATGTAAGCGTTAACATACAGACTCACAGACAAGCAGACAAAAAAAATAATTAAGATAAAATTATTAAATGTACCGACGGTTTCCACTGTTATTATACGATTATCTATATATTAACA
This sequence comes from Apoda limacodes, assembly GCA_946406115.1. Taxonomy (NCBI): domain Eukaryota; kingdom Metazoa; phylum Arthropoda; class Insecta; order Lepidoptera; family Limacodidae; genus Apoda; species Apoda limacodes. The sequence continues at coordinate 51,839,338 of OX291540.1, forward strand.
TGTAAGTACCTATATACTGCTAATTTCAATGCTTCGACTACTATGTACTATGCTATGTTATAAAAATGAGAAATAATTTGTAATAAGAAAGAGGGACTTGGCAAAGAAAGCGGGACGCAACATTCAAAGTACATACGAAAGCTTACACTTCCATGCACCGTTGCGTAGAAAAGAATTAGTGCCTCGCAAGAACTTTGTATTTATAATCTTGATCGAAATAAAAAGAGTCCTACGTCCTTCTTCGTTACTCCGGCTTTACCTGTGCAAAAAACACGTCACGCAGTTGCTTCGACGCGATGAAGGGAATAGTGCTCCGCGGTTTCATCCACGTAAATTATATGTTTGTGAAACCTTTTGTTTAATATAAAAAGTATTCTCTGTTCTTCTTCGTCCTTTCAGCTTTTTCTATGCCAAAAATAAGGTCAATAGGATGCTTCATTAATATGTTAAAAATAACAGTCTTTTGCTTTTGTATGTTAGTTATCTTTAAGAAGGAGGTTTCTCTACTCTCGAAACTCTGTTAATTACGAACGACTATACCACTTAATGATATAATACTGTTTAGTTTCACAAAAAATATTTATAATTATAAGTAACTTGGCATCTCTACTATGCTTCAGCTCAAAGGTTTAATCATTACCATAAGGACTTGTTGATATCTGACCAAAGATGCGTTTCGTATACCTATTTTCGGCTGCGTAGCGCCTAAGCAGGGAAATAGATAGTAAAGCATCAAAACTTAAAAAGTTGACGCTTTACCGATGATTTGTTAAATCTTCGAGCGACTCGACCGATAACACGCCGTCGAAGATCGGTCAGTGTGGTCCTCAAACGGGACAGTTGGCGTCCCGCGCACACCTGCGGGACGCATCCTCTGAGGCCCTAGAAACCCTACTTGTGACTATAACTTAGTTCCAGAAAGACCAGGCTTTGCATTGAAATTTCACATTAGTTCTCGCAGCCTTTTAGTATTTGAAGACGAAGCATACTATATAATAAATATATATTTTACTTGTGTATAGCCCAGGGATAATAGCCCTTTTTAGCCAAAAAACGGAAAAATTAGTTACAAAATAAGAGTAGGCGGAACGGACGGCAAAAGGGGTTTGAAAAAAGGGAAATATAAATCCAAGTGATTTTGATTGGCGAGGGGTGGTGGGGGTGGGCTTTAGGGGTGGAAAATCATTTTTTGCCATTTTTGGCGGAGCATCTGCTCAGATCACAAAATGGTCTACGGAAAAGTTGTTGATAATCAAGAAATCTACAATTTTGGTTTAAGTACTTTTTGACCTAACCTCAAATTTTACGAGATATCGGTAAAAAACTGATTTTTCGATTTTGTTCGTTTTTTGCCGACAGCCGCATTTTTTATTGTCACAACCAGTTTCGCAACTACAACTTATAATTTTTAATATTTTTTCTGGTATAAAATCAAAGTCTGTAAATTTAGGCATCAGTATACCGTGATTATTTTTCCATCCCCATACCTTTGCTTTATCCATATCAAGCTCATTGCCTAGCCAAAGTTGCAGTTGATGGTATACTCTGTAGCTATGCTGTACAGCAGCTTCTTCAGTTGGAGGAAGCTTTTCTAATTTGAAGATGGATTTCTTTGCTGCAGCTTGATATTGCAGAAATCAATTTATTTAACGAATTATTTTTTTGTGAGCGTTTTTTATAGAAAATATTAGCCAAAGTAGATAAATTTTTGTAACGTAATGAAACTTAGGACGAAAAAAATGAGCCGTCAAAGAAGACAAAAATCAAAAATCTTTTCGTGAAATTTTTTATACGAAAAAAAAGACTGTTTTTTCGAAAATCGTTAATATCTCAGAAAATATTTTACTTACAGAGTTCGGGCAAATTGGAAAAGTTGGAGCACTCAAAATTGAACATTCAGTCCAAATTTTGAACATATTGAAAATTTTTTTAGGGCAAAAAACAAAAATCGGATTTTGCAAATATGTATCTCGTAAAATTTGAGGTTAGGTCGAAAAGTACCCTGAACCGAAATTGTAGATTTTTTGATTATCTACAACTAGACCATTTTGTGATCTGAGCAGATGCTCCGCGAAAAATGGCGAAAAACGATTTTCAACCCTTGGACTTGGATTTATTTTTCCCTTTTTTCGAACCCCTTTTGCCGTCCATTCCACCTACTCTTATCCTGTAACTATTTTTTTTTCCCCTGAGCTATTATCCCCGGGCTAGTAGGTGTAGTGACAAATTAAAAATTAAAGTACATTGAACTTTGAAGATTGCTTTGCGAAAACATTTCCCGTGTCGGTCCCGTTTTGTACCTTTTGGGTACGGAACCCTAAAAAGAGTGAAAGGGATCAAAGTAGGAGAAGACAAAAATAGTAATCATATTTTCTTATTTGTCAGGGTTTGACTAATAAGTAATAACCCTTAGAATATGATCAAAAATTACTCGCCAAAAGAGTAGTAATTTTTATAACACCATCTCTTAAGAACTTCCATGATCCTAATCAGAGCTATAATTAAGTAAATATTCACTATCTAAGCAAAACAGTGACAGAGGCCTAATTTCAGTGTAAATATAACAGTTATTAGTTAATTTATCTAGAAGCTGCCTGACCCCAAAAGCCAATCAAATGTTTTTAGCCACATGTTGTTATATTTAGGTAAACGTTGTTTTTTTGTGAAAATAAATGCCAATTAAATTGTCATGTAACACTTTGAGATGAAGCTAGTGATGCTCATTAACCACCACCAGCTATCCGCCGCGACCTCGTCCCTATTAATCTTACAGATCCCTAAACTTTTACAATAAAATGTAGACTATAACCATCTAGAGTAATTTAGATTTCTAACAGTTATAGGTTTTTTTTAAATGGGGCAAGTAGTTATGGAGATAATTCCAAACGCATAAACAAACAAGAAAACACGCTCTTTTTTTAAAAAGGTAATACAAGCTGTATAAAACACTCTGCTTATAATAAATGTCGATCGAGATAAAAGTATCTATTTTTATCCATTTTTCATACCTCCACTATCCACGAGCCTTACCTTATAATTGCTCCATCTTTGGATCGATTCTGAAGAAAACCGCCACAAGTGCCACAACACAGTCTTGTTATATTTTTTAAGGAAAAGAATCTCCATACATTGAACTAAGGTGTATTTTTTTCGCACTTCGCATCTTCGAAAATGCATTCAAGATTTTTAAATACTTAATTGCGTTCTTCTTTCAACTGCATATTTTTCACTATACCATTTTAACCGTGAGCCGAAACTACAAAAATAAATACTTTCAACCAAAGTTGTTTTTAATAAAATAAGTTCACATTATTTTTAAATATTCGCAGTAATTCTTCTCCTTCAAAACTCTCACCTAATGCGTGTATAAGCCAGGCAAAGCTCGTACCGAGCCGTCCTCCTACCGCCCTATAAGTTTACTAAAGGCCCTTGGTAAACTTTACGAATGCCTCCTCCTCGCTCGCTTACGGAACGCTATTTCGGTTCGCAGTTCGGCTTCCGCGCCAAACACTCATGCGTCCACCAAGTCCTGCGCATCACGGAACATATTTTCACTGGCTTCCAACCAGTATGAGGTAAGCCCTGCCACACTGGCGCTGTCTTCTTCGACGTAGCGAAAGCCTTCGACAAAGTCTGGCACAACGGTTTAATTTATAAACTATTCAACTTTCGGTTGCCAGATCGTCTCGTGCTCATCATACGAGACTATTTGTCGAACTGTAGCTTTAGCTTTCGCTATAAAGTTGAAGGCACTCTCTCTTCCTCCCGTCCCATAGAAGCAAGAGTCCCGCAAGGGTCCGTGCTCGCCCCTGTCTTTTACCTTCTGTATACTAACGACATCCCTAAAACGATAGGTACCCAACTAGCCCTCTTTGCGTACGATACCGCGAGTTATACCACCGATAGGCAAGTGAGTCGAATCACTAAGAGACTCCAACCCCCTATCATCGCCCTAGGCGAATGGTTTCGGAAATGGAAAATCGAAGTAAATCCCGACAAAAGCTCTGCCGTTCTCTTTACCGTAGGCCGCCCTCCGCGGCTCTCACTCTTCGGTCGAGCCATTTCCTGGCAGAACAGGACCAAATATCTCGGTGTGACCCTGAATAGGCGTTTGAACTTCCGCGATCACACCAAAATAGTAAGAGACTGAGCCGCCTTTGTTCTCGGTCGTCTTTATCCCATGATAGGCAAGTACAGTAAGCAAAAATATAATGCACACCCTGTATACACTGGCGCTGTCACAGAAACAAAGACTATGTTGAGGTAGTTGTATTATTTTGAATATAAATTTTTGATTAAAGTAACTACCAAACCACTACAAGGTGTGATGTCATAAACCAAGGTCCAACGTCCCCGGGTTCGTCGGCGCCCGCAAGGATACAAGAAGCATCAAAGAGTGCCGGGGCGCTTCTCGCCGCCCACTCAATCGCAACCACACCCGCGTAACGGGGAACTCCCCACTTGGCGGTGACTCACCTTCAGGTTCCAGACTCACGCCGGTCGAAGGGACACCCCCAAGAGCGACAACCCAAGCCGAGGCTCCCCCCGCGGGGAGCCCTTGAGTGTTGGGCGCTATATGGGCTGAGGCTCCTTCAGAGTCTCGCCCCAAAAAGCCCGGTGAAGCAGTAATGGCTGCAACAGCCAACTGCATAGTCAGTCCGAAAAAAAAATGCGTATACGACACACACCGTTTTTTAGGGTTGCGTAGACAAATGGCAGAAAAAGTAACACTTATAAATTTCATCATGTTCGTCCGTCCGTATATCACAACGTTTTAATTCCGCCGCACAATGGCAAAAGTACCACATTTTTGGTAAAAATCCTCAAAATTTTTAAGTCCGTGTTTAAACATACGTATTATGATTTAATCTGATTAAACTTATTAGGCCCTCTATGACAATTTTTTGTCGGTAGTTTAAAATTTTATAACTCTAACATAACTGTTACATTCAATCTTAACGCTTGCGATTGTTTGTTTACCTTAGTGTTTTCAAAAAAAAACGAGTTAGCAGCTATTTGAATTTAATTCTTTTTTATAACTTAAGAGAATACAATTCGCAGCGCCTCGCAGCGGGCTTTGTGCAAAAGAATTTTTCACATATTTTTGACATTTACTAATCAAACATTACGAAATTTTGAACATATGTTCTAGGAATAAATATGTAGGTCTGCAGTGTGCCAGTTTTCTATTAAATTGCATACGTTGATAGTTATAGAGGATTCTAGTTTTTTATACAAATGGTCTCAATTAAGATTTTGAGTTCATAAAAACATTTTTCAGGATTTCGAAAAACCATAGACATAGGTCTATTCGGGTTGAGATTATGTGTACAAAATTTCCCAGTGTTTGATCAGTATATGTCAAAAATAAATGGAAAATTCGTTTGTACGAAGAACGCTGCGAGGCGCCGCGAATCGTATTCTCTTCAACATAAATTTTACATTCAATCTTAAAGTTTTTAGTGCTCGCTTGTTGTTTGTTTACCTTAGGTACCTGAAAAGAACCGGCCAAGTGCGTGACGGGCCACGCGCAATATAAGGTTCCGTAGTAGCCTTGCTTGCCAGCCTTCATACGTCCCCACTGTTAGGGCACGGCCTACCCTCATAAGCGAGAGTGATTTAGTCCATAGTTCACACGCGGGCCCAGTGCGGATTGTGGACTTCGCATACGTCTTTTTTTTTGTATTGACGTATGCAGGTTTTCTTCACCGTTAAGTCAGTGGTGTGAATAATCAGTGTACTTCATAAATTAAGGAAAGACTCATTGGTACACGCCGGCTCCGGGGTTCGAACCTCCGCCACTTGGGACGTGAAGTGAAATTTAAACCCCTCGGTCACCACCGACTTGTAGCTTTATAAACCAAAATTTTAGACGTTCGTTAAAATCTTATTACTTACGTACTACTTCCTGATTTTCTATAATTTTGACCAACCTCTGGGTATTCAAACATATCTATCTTTATTACTTTATTTATTGTATGTATGTTTATGTATTCATATTATATAACCATTTATTTTATGTATTTGTTTAAGTAATTATATTAAGTATGTATATGTATTTTATCTATATAGTAAGTACAAAGGTATTTATGAGTGTTGTTATATTCTTTATTCTTCCTTATAATTTTACCTTCCTCCTTCCTTATGATGTTTTATGTATCACCTACCTCTTCCTGTCAACATTACTCTACCCAAAGGTTGCCTGGTAGAGATCGCTTTTAAGCGATAAGGCCGCCTTATTGTGCTATTTCCTCTATTGTAATTGTTTTTGTGTATTTTAAATTGTGCAATAAAGAATATTGTATTGTATTGTATATTGTATTTTCTACAATTATAAATCCCTCATTCTCGTATTAGTAGTTTTTGAACTAAGCCGCGGACAGACAGACGGACCGATGGCCGGACGGACATGGTGAAACTATAAGGGTTTCTTGTTGACTACGGAACCCTAAAAAGTGTTAGCAGGTTCATAATTTATTATTTTATTTTATAACCCATACATAATTTATACATTTAATCTTAAAGTTGTCAGTGCTCATTTGCGGTTGTTTTCGAACTCAAACATAGCTGTTATAACTCAAACATAGCTGTTATAATCATTGTCAGTGCTCGCTTGCAATTGCAACCTTAGTGTTTTCGAAAAGAGTGGTAGTTATTATTTTTTTTTTCATTACTCCAAAACAAAAGTTATATTCAATCTAAAAATTGTTAGTGCTTGCTTGCGATTGTTTGTTTACCTTAGTGTTTTCGGAAAAAGTGTTAGCGACTTGTAAGCGCCACTTGCACCTAATTTTTTCTGCAGCTGAGCAGTTTCTGCTTTAGTTTTAAGTCTTTAAAAAGAACTTAACTTTAATTGTTTTTTTATAACTCAAACATAACTGTTACATACAATCTTAAAGTTGTTAGTCCACGCTTGCGGATGTTTGTTTACCTTAGCGTTTTCGAAAAAAGTGTTAGCAATTATTTTTTTGTAACTCAAACATAAAAAAATGCTCGCTTGCGGATGTTTTTTTAACTTGGTGTTTTTTAAAAAAAATTAGTAGTTTTTAAATATAAGTCAAACATTACTGTTACTTTCAATCTTAACTTGTCAGTGCTTGCTTGCGATTGTTAGTTTACCTTATTGTTTTCAAAAAATGTGTTAACGGTTTTAAATATTTTTTTCATGACACAAACACTACTGTTACTTTCAATATTAAGGTTGTCAGAGCTCGCTTGCGATTGTTTGTTTACCTTAGCGTTTTCGAAATAAGGTTAAGCAGTTATGTACTTAATCTTATTTATTCTTTATAACTCTGACATAACTGTTACATTCAATTTTAAAGTTGTCAGTGCTCGCTTGGGATTGTTCGTTTACCTTAGTGTTTTTGAAAAAAGGTGTATCAGTTACTTAATTTTTATTTATATTTTATAACTCAAACATAACCGTTACATTCAATCTTTAAGTTGTCAGTGCTCGCTTGCGATTATTTGTTTACCTTAGTGATTACGAAAAAAAATTAAGCGTAATATTTTTTTTATATCTCAAACATAGCTGTTACATTCAATCTTGAAGTGGTCAGTGCTCGCTTGCGACTGTTTATTTACCTTAGTGTTTTAGAAGAAAGTGTTAGCAGTTACTTAATTTTATGTGTTCTTTGTAACTCAAACATAACCGTTATATTCAATATTAAGGTTGTCGTGCTCGCTTGCGGTTGTTTCTTTACCTTAGTGTTTTCGAAAAAATTGTTTTTTTTTTATAACTCAAACATAAAAATTGCACGCTTGCGGTTGTTTAACTCCGACATAACTGTTACATTAAGCTTAATGTTGCCAGTGCTCGCTTGCGATTGTTCGTTTACCTTAGTATTTTCGTAAAAAGGGTTAGCAGTGATTTAAATTTTATAACTCAAACATAACCGTTTCATTCAATCTTTAAGTTGTCAATGCTCGCTTGCGGTTGTTTGTTTACCTTAGTGTTTTCAAAAAAAGTGTTAGCAATTACTTAATTTTGTCTATTTTTTGTTACTCAAACGTAACTCTTACATTCAATTGTAAAGTTGTCAGTGCTCGCTTGTGTAACTTTTTTTTAAAAGAAGGGTTAGCAGTTATTTAATTTTTATTTATATTTTATAACTTAAACATAACCGTTTTATTCAGTCTTTAAGTTGTCAGTGCTCGCTTGCGATTGTTTGTTTACCGTAGTGTTTTCGAAAATGGTCTTAGCAGTTAATTAATTTTATTAATTCCTTATAACTCAAACACTACCGTTACATTCAACCTTAAAGCTATCAGTGCTTGCTTGCGATTGTTTGTTTACCCTAGGGATTTCGAAAAAAAGTATAAAAAATTAACTATTTCTTATTTATTTTATAAATCAAACATAAATTTTACATTCAATCTTAATCTAATCTTGCTTGCTTGCGGTTGTGTTTACCTTAGTATATTTAAAAATCCAGAAATGAGTTATCGTCACATGTAAAATATCTTCTTTCAAGTTCCGTGTATGAGTACAGAAGACAATGCGCCGGTACCACTCAAAATAATACTCTTTCATTAAAAAGAGGCGTCTTGAATTGATACGTATTTATTTTTGACTGAAGAAGTAAATATTGTTAAACGTAGTAGTGGCGGAAGACCGTCCAAAGAATTTCTTGACTACAGTGAGCGCTAAAAAGGAAGACAAATGGAACAACTGCGAGAAACTGTATCGGGTGTGAAACTGATATTCGCAGCCAAAATTAAATTATAGCCCGTGAACGTGATGTCAATACATTCAAGTTAGTCAAAGGCTTGTTCGACACATCGACGGCGAAGGATTCTTCTAACCGAGTCCTAATAATGGAAAAAGCTATAGTATGGGCTGCTCGCTTATAAAAAATTATCAAGACGAAAACATCTCACAGCCTAGGAGTTGGCAGAGACCAAAGACTTCCGCTTCTTAGTACACCTCCTTTACTTTATCCACTTGCATAAAAATGTTTTTATAAACGTTTGACGGTTTTAGGTACTCCAGCCTCACCTTTTATGAGAAAATTCCAGCTGGACCCTTTTGACTTGGTTCAACGACGGGCTAAGAGAATCGTCGACCATGTCAAATTCACAAGCCGTATCAAAATCTTAAGTCCGAGGAGAGAATTTGCCTCCTTGTTTGTGTTGTACTGCTTGTATGGGATATATTTTGAGGAGTTGTGAGGAATTCATTTGATCGATTTGGGTTTAAAAAGGAAAAAATAGAGAAAAATAAAACTATTTTATATTTTTCGGATTGCAAACTTAGGTGGTAATGGAATTGAATTTTTTTTTTAAGTTTAATTTCGTACAATGTGACATTGAAAATGACTAAAACGTGATTTCTTTTACGATTCGTTCAAAAACACTTCTGCAAATTGCTATAATTCACGTTGAAAACTGAAATAGCATGCAGTCATAATAAATAACCGGAATAACTAATGTAGGTTAAAAAAAGGTTGATACAATGTCACATTCAAACAAAACTTATCACTAACATGTAACATTAGAGTATGATTGTCATTGTGATTGCTTCGTTCAAGTTACTTAAGTTCTACATGTGACTTTTTAGCTATATCTTCTGTGCCCCCGTGCTAATCTGTCATTAGTAGCGTTAGGGCGCGGTGGGCTAGTAAACTTATAGCCCTTGGCAATCATAATAGCTGAGCTACTAGACAGAAGCTAGTTAACTAGTAAAATATAAAGTATTAGTGGAGAACATATCATCATTATCTTGCGCACTACCCAGCAGTATGTGTAGTTCACTCTTCTAATTCATTTTTAATCAACTCAATTGAACAGTTTTGAACAGTTCTGCTCTGATGCAGTGTAACGAACTGCGTAAAAAAATCCTTCATCGGTTTACTGGTTTACTATCATCTATTTGATATCTGCAGCTAGGAGTATGACATCTGCGAGCGACTACCTGTCCTCGCTCAACTACTTACACTATTTCTACAAGCTGAGCTGGAATCTTAATAGTTCGCAGTGTGAACTGTAATCTATTGAACTACTATATTGCCATCATTTGCTCTAACCTAGTAAATCAAATGGTATTTCAACTATTCATGACCTATTGAATATCTACTAGCTGATAATAGTAGTTGTAGTAGCAGCTCTCAGTCTAACCGCACCGTTGAAACATTTAGAGGTATAGGAGATACCCCTAAGGTCACCTTGCATCGGCTTAGAGAGAGGGTTCAAAAAAAAAACAAGGGCTCGCAAGGACAAGGTTCGATTTTAATACACTCATTCAAGCTTACTCAACAAGAATTTATTGATTAGAAATTACCTAATCACTTAAGGTGATTCCTAACCCTTAAATATAAAGTAAAATAGATAGAATATATTATAATGCTTTCCTTCCAATTTAACCAGAAATATAGAAACCGTAAGCCTACATCGAGGAAACTCCTCAACGGTTTACAGCAGTTAGCTTGTGATTTGACTTTGTAATTTATCTAAAACAGAACTTTAGATCTCGTCATTAGATTTGAAGAAAAAGAAGATTATGAGATAGAACATTCATACCGACAAAAAAAACTGAAAAGTGAAAAATAATATAAAAAGGTTTATTAAGTTAAAGTCTTTCTGAGTTTCTTAACAAATATTAGTAACTAATTTTGAGTCGGTGCCAAAGCAACCTACAAATATCATTTAATAACTCATCCGAAATAATTAAATTTACCTATAGGCGAATTTAATGCGCTGACTCAAAAATTCATTTAGGGGCTTGGTATAACTAAAATAGTTGATTTCCTTGTTCAATTTTTAGTTTTTTGTCGGTTTGATTATTTGTTTGAATTTTTTTTTTAACTTATTTAAAAAAAAATACTTTTCACCGAAAATCAAGTTGTTTAGATATCCGTCATAATTAAAATTTTACGAAATCCTAATTTTTGTACGAATGTGTGTACGAAACTAAGCCGGTTTTTTTTTAAATTGTTTTATAACTGATTGTAAACCATAACTATAAAAAAACAGTGTGACAGCATAATATATATTGTTATTGTGTTATTCGTATTTAAATTATGTACTGAACATTATATTTAATATTCAATTCAAAGTCAACAAGTCATTATCATGTTTTACGCCGACAGTATTGTTTACATAAAGTATTGCTTTAGGTCATTGATACTTTGATTACAATACACTCTACATAGGTATATGATTTAGTAGAATGAATACATAAAGCAATATGTATTATTAGATTGTTTTAACATTTAAAAGGGTAAATTTATAAGCTATACCTATATCTCTCGGTATCTGTCCATTCGCCCGCATGTTTAATGTTAGCACTAAAATATAGTCGTCCTTAGCGTTACGAAGCAATTTCTACCAGATTACTTTAGATGATAAATCTAGAGGCTTATGATGAGTTTGCAGTTTCACGACTTAGTCTGTGCACTACCGTGTGCCTTAATTCTATAGGTTTGAATTTAACAGTGGAGCGGTTAAGTAGATTTAAGTGAACGCCGTTCAGCTTATCTTACTTAATTACACTCAATAAAACTGAATGTAAGAACCATAGTGTAAGAAATAACACGCAGACCTAAATAATTTATTGTTATGGTACCGCCTAAACTGATGGGTTTAAATAATAAGCATAAAAATATGTGCAGGATATCATGTGTTTCATATATTACGTAGATAAAGGTGAGCATTTTCAGGTTTCTATAGCCAAATGAAAAAAAAACGGTAGTTTCGTCGTGTCCGTCCGTCCGTCCGTATGTCACGTATAACTCTGCATCGATTCTAATGAAGATGGACTGAAAAGTGAACCACTAATATCGCCATACAGTTTTGTAATAATATTGAGATAAATGTTATCTGTCGAGTGCACAGAGCAGCACGCCCCTCACACTGATCATCCCCGGCCGCGTCCAGACACTGTGTTCCCTAGACCTAGATAAGCATATCTACTGACAATATCGGTGTCGATGTATGTCAATTTGTTTCAGATCGCTCGATTTTCGGTCGAAGATGAGAACCACATAAACAAGAAGCTACCCAAGGAGTTGCTGTTAAGAATACTGTCGTATTTAGACGTCGTGTCGCTTTGTCGCTGCGCACAGGTAACTGATTAAATCTCACTAGCTCTGTGTAAAGCATAAGTCAATATATCAAACCTGAGGATGGGCAGGTCAAAGCTTATTGCATACAAAAACAGAAAAGCTATAGCAGTATTGAATTTTTTTAAAAAAACCTGCTTTTTCCTAGTCTATTACTGAGGAATATTCATTTGCTATATTTTTTGCAAAAAAAATAATTCTGGAAGCGACTATTGTTATATCATTATCGCTTTTTAAAGCGTTAAAATTGTATTTCGTTTTAAAAATCTAACGAAAAACGTGATCTAAAGAAGTATTAATTAAGTAAAAATTTATCAAAAGAAAGTCTTAAATAAATGAGATTAAAGTAAGTTTTAAGTGTCCAGATATCAAACTTATCAAAAATATAATACAAAAATATCAAACATGATACACTTGTGTGCGCTTGTGCCGAGAGCTAGAAGACTAAATAAACTTCAACCATCACAAAAACGCGTAAAAGGTTCCTAAGTAGTTCTTTAAGAGGCATACATTGCGAGTTAAAGCTTATCAAATTAAACATTTTTTGTTAATATAAGTTCTAAAACATCTCAATAATAGAGCTTTATAAATGGGTACTTCCAGTAAAAAATGTTTTGAACATAATCAGTTTACAAGTCTTTTAGTTATATGCAATAATTCATATTCTAGGGATCCCTAACTTAACGCGTTTCAAACACACATCTGGCCGTCTTTTAGGGTTCCCTAATCAAATGGCGACAACGAAATTTTTATAATTGCGTCATGGCCGTTCCTCCATATTTCAAAGCCATATAATTTCGCCGTCCCTGCGGATCGATTCCGATAAAACTTTGGTGTCTTATGTGAATCGCCATACAATTTTGTAAGTTATAAAATTGAGAGCAAAAATATTGAAGCCTAGCTTCTCGTACATAGGTAGTTCTTCAAAAATGCATTTGAAGTTTCATAGTAATTTATAGCGTTCCGTAACTCTTTAAAAAAAACTCTAATAGGATCACTTTGTTGTCCGTCTGTCTGTCTGTCTGTCAAGACCTTTTTCACAGAAACGCGTAAAGGTATTAAGTTGAAATTAATATCAATTCTTGAAGCTGTAAAAATAAATCAAGCTTCTAAGTCAACGCAATAAAAAAACTCGGCCATTTTTGTCGCATATTTTGGCATTCACAAATAAATCAAACCTATGACCTAGAATCATGAAATTGGCAAGAAGCAAAGTCTCACATCACAAATTTAGGAAAACATCCAACAACTGATCATGAACATATAATAAGTTTGTACGGAACTCTTGGTGCGCGAGCCAGACTCGCACTCGGCTGGTTTTTTTTTCTAGGATGTACATTTTGCGAGTATTTTCAAAAGTTGAAAAATTTGTGTTCCACTCCGGTGTTAAAGCCGCATATTCTAAAAATTTAAAAAAAAAATACGAACATGAATACTTTCTTTTTTAATCGTTTTCCAAGTTTTTCCGCAATAATTGTTATTTTACAGAATTCTAACTTAATGCGTACGTCACTTAGCCGGTTTTTTAACTAATTTATTTTGTTTAAGGTGTCGAAATTATGGAACATATTAGCGCTTGACGGATCCAACTGGCAGAGAATAGACTTGTTTGGGTTTCAGAAGGATGTGGAGGTGAGTGTATGGTGTTATTTAAGCTGCCTTATTTTTTTATTTAATTAGGTACTAGCTTAACGCCCTGACTTTGCTCTAAGATTTCTCTTTAAAATTTACATGTTTCTAATTATATCTTTAATGTTAACGTATACCTTTATCCATTATCAGATATATGATATATACACAATGAAGTTGCTTTGTAGTTTGTACTGATTTAAAAACTGAGCTATTATATTGTGCAAGTTCTATACCAATCGGATTAGTAGTTTTTGCGTAAAAACGAAATAAAACCAAAATCAAACAAACACACAAATTACAATACTTTCCTTTTTATTATGTTCGTTTACACAATAATTCCTATTTAAAGTTATACAAGATGTAATAAATTGTAATCATTGTAAATTGTAAACATTGTTCTGTCTGCGAACGGTTCGCGCGAAAAATACCTGTCTGATTTTGGTGAGCTTGGTTCTGATAGCTAGATTTAAGCTGTGGTCAATAACTAAGTTTAGGTGGCTTTATATTCTAAAATTGCTGGGAGCGATTGGATGCGTAAGGCTCAGCACTATGCAAATGGCGCACCTTGGGGAGGACAATGTCCAGCAGTGGACTACAGTGGGCTTTTCTATTACCCACTAGTAAAAAACTACTAGTACCTACTAGACTCCCTACTAAAAGTTTGTTTCTTATGTATTAAAGTGAAAAATATGTGTATTAAAATTGGAATGTGTAAGCAAATAACTTAAAGTTACTAAAAGAAACAAAAAAATAGAAAAGATCTTACAAATAACCACAAAACTATTAATATAATTAGTTGAAGCAAAGAAAAGACTTCCATTACAAAAATTGGAATGTGTAAGCAAATGACTTAAAAATTACAAAACATCTTACAAATAACCACAAAACTATTCATATAATTAGTTGAAGCAAAGAATAAAACTTTAAACAATGATAAAGTTACTTAACGATGACGCATATCGGTTATGACGTCACTCAAGTTTGAGGCAAAAGGCCGTGTGGGACCGATAAAGTAATTTCGTGAGGCTTGTCGCAGCTCCAGTGGCGCAATTGGTTAGCGCACGGTACTTATAAGACAGTAGTCGTGAGCGATGCCGGGGTTGTGAGTTCGAGCCTCACCTGGAGCAATCCTTTTTGTTTATTTCCTATTTATTTATTTTTTCTTTTTATTTATATTGATTGTTCATTTATATAGTTTTTTGTTTTACAGATTTTTCGATGTCAAACGTTGCTTTGAATTCTAGACAGATTTCATTTATACACAAAATATCACGCCTGTTTTCACAGGGGTAGGCAAATAGTAGAGACTTCCACATGCCACGATCCTGGTCCACTTTTGCTTGTATTAGTGCAAGTCTATATTACAAAAAGATACTTACATCGATATGTTTCCTCTCATAAAAATTCTCATATTATAATGCGTATTTATGATTTATATTTGTTTGTATAAGTTATACCATTTATGTAGTATGGCCGGCCACTCTCGGTCGTTCTCCTTAGCGTCGAATTTAGCGTTGCTCTGTGACGATCCAGTAACTGCTCGTATAGAGCACGCATATATTTGTACTTATACGCACGTCATATATTTTCGTAGTGTCAGTAGCCACTAATTACGCGGGTTCTTTATGAGAGATATACTTTATAAGCCTTTTTTATATATATTAAACCCAGTTGGATGACACTTGACAGTCGTTTTAAATTCGTGCTTTAAAATCTGCTACTGTGACACTTTTATACATTACGGTGTACATATTGTTACAATATGATATATTGAAATATCATATTGTAACAAAAAGAAATGATATTCCAATACGCGAGGTAACAGAGAATTCTAATTTTTTTTAGATATAACTAATAAATATTAATGGGACTTTATTTAAACTTAATTACAGGCCGTGTAGGTAAACCAAATATAAATGAAATAAAAAAAAACCGGCAAGTGCGAGTTGGACTCGCGCAGCGAGGGTTCCGTATCATTTACGTAATTTAAAAACATAAACAAAAAAATTTGGCCTAAAGCTGTTACCCATCCAAGTACTGACCAAGCCCGACGTTGCTTAACTTTAAATATCGTTTCCAACAAACAAATGTGTTCCTGTTACTCTTAATAATAAGCTAGATGGAGCTGTACCGGATGTTTAAAATAGTAATGGCTTTGGCCCGTCCCACACTTGGCCGGTTTTTATTGTTTTTTTTTCAGGTTTCTGCCTATTTCGGTCTAAAAAATAGAGCTTTTTAATGGTCGGACAGACAGACAGCGTAGACTTAGTAATAGGTCTCCGTTGGCACCCTCTGGATACGGAACTCTAAAAATAGCATTTAATACTTTTGACGAATCTAAAGTGTTTGTGAACACCAATCATTTTTTGCTTTCTCAGAAAAAGTCCGCGGCGTGTGCATAACAACTTATCAACATTTTATTACAATCGGTTTACCCTTATTGCGCGAGTCCGACTCGCACTTGATTCTTTCGGAAAATCCTTATCGGATGCCTAAGTCATATAAAGAACATACCCTCCAAGTTTCAGGTCTCTACAATCAGCGGTTTAGGCTGTGCGTTGATCCAAAAGCATTTTATATTTAGAGATAACGCGTTTGTGTTGTCCTGATACCAGAACAAGTTTTTACAAGCGAAACTCTGAAACATGCCATCTATCTGATCCGGCATTTTGCAGGGTTTTAAAATTACATTATATATGTCGTAGGATAATCTCAAAAACAGACCATTGCAAAAATCCTAGGATGTTTGCAAACGACCGGATGATTAAGAAATAAGAATGAATTACAATCTTCGGAGCTATATTCAGGATCAGGATAATAGTTATATATACAAACCGTCTCGACTACAAGCGAAATGGATTTGCCTTTGATATATATTTTTGATCGGAACTAATATTTTTTTTACGTAAATCGTCACGCACGTCGCATCGCGTAAGTCCTAGGATAGACTTTATACAAAAAACGCGTTAAGGCTGTCAGATACGAGGCAGATGCTAACAAAAAAATATATATTACACCGCAGCGACGCCGTACATCAGCCAATATCGCTCTCTATATAAATCAATGGACGTGCACACGCGAGCGGATAATATATATTTCATCCTCGAGCATCCGTATCTGCTGAGCAGTTTATCGCAAATCAACACAGGTTGATGCATTAATTGACCAATAATTACCATATATTTTCAACCAACGTCAAAAAAGAAGGTTCTATGTTTTTTTGAGCACGCGAGTGTATCATCAATTTTACTATTTTATATTAATTGTTTTAAAAAGGAAGGTTCAGTGTTACCTTCTAGATAACATCTGCACATCCTTCATTATAAACCGCGCAGGCGTGACATTCGTTATTATCTAATATTAATCATAAAAAAGGCAGGTTTCTGTGTTTTCTCTGTATGTATTTGTGTGTTTGTGATTTTATCGGCAACTATCACTGTTATGTTTGACTCCCTCGCAGCCTAGTTGGTAGTGTGGCCGACTGCTGTGCGTTGTGGGTTCGATTCGAGAGTCTGGGTGTATTTATGTCTGTATTTACAAAAAAAAAGTAAAATTAATGTACTTTTATCCGGTGTCTGGTACCCATAACACAAGCTTTGCTTACTTTGGGGCTGAACGTTGCTGTATGTAATGTCCAAAAATATTTATTTATTAACAACATAAGAAATTATTCACTTCTTTGTACGTTAGGTTATAAGTGATACCTACTTTGAATTACTTTGTATTTGACTATTTTGAATGGCAAAAAATATACAAAAACATAACTCAGTTTTTTTACACAATACCATCTCCGATAAGATTTACATATTTAATTAAGTGTCGGATAAATAATTAAAAAAAATATGTGTAAGTACTGCAGATACCAAATCTTCAGATACGAAATATTTGTGAAGACTACATGTGCAGATAAATCAGGTGGATGAATGATTGTCCAAGCGGCTAAATTATGATGACTTTTTTATATTTCATTAGTTAATAAACATATCGGTCGCTACTCTAGAAGGGGGATATGCGATTTTCCTTTTACAGGAAGGTTCTATGAACCCTCTTCGATTGTGATTCCCCCTTCCATTCGCAGTCCATAATATGTAATTCGTCCAAAGACTGGAAAACACAGGGCCGTCTATGTTTTTATATTTAGTGCCGGACAACGTAATCAACTTTTATTTCATCGTAAGCTACTAATACTAGGATTAATTTTTAGGGTTCCATACCCAAAGTGTAAAATAAGGGACCCTATTACTAAGAATCCGCTGTCCGTCTGTTTGTCCGTCCGTCTGTCCATCTGTGACCAGGCTGTATCTCATGAACCGTGCGTGATAGACAGTTGGAATTTTCACAGATGATGTATTTCTGTTGCCGCTATAACAACAAATAAAAAATAAACTTTAAAAATAAATATTTAAGGGGGCTCCCATACAACATACGTGATATTTTTGCTCGATATTGATAACGGCAACAGGTAGACGCTTGAAATATTCACAGAATATTAAGTTATATATTCACTTTGAAACTAAATAATTAAATTAAAACAAATATTTAAGGGGGGCTCCGATACAACAATCGTGATTTTTTTTCCGTTTTTATAGATAATGGTACGGAACCCTTCGTGCGCGAGTCCAACTTGCACTAAGCTGATTTTTGATACATGAAAGTCAATTTTTAGATTTTTTTTTGGCAATTTTTATTTAATATTATTTTATTATTAAATATTTTGGCCGCGGCCTTAAATTTCCAAAATTTTTTATGGATACGTAAAACTGCAATATTTAAGGTCATAATTGGAACATTGATTATATGAAGGATGTTTAGCTATAAGGATATGGTTATAGTTATACTTATATGTATAAAAATGTTAAACTCGTTTGTTCGTTGGTCCGTAGGGAATTTCGAGCGTTAACTGTCCTCACGGACAATCTAGTTGTGCCACCAGGAACTTAGATCGTCGACAAGTAGTAATTCTCCACAAAAATAATCTAGATCTCATCAAGATCTTTATTTCAAATTGGTAAGGGCTATATCTTTGTAACTAAAGCCCTTTCTAGTTTGACAGCTGTCATCAAAAATAACGATCTTAATGAAATCTATCATTTCTGCGGAGAAACTACTAGTCTATGATCAATAGTCACGGAAATATAGACCAACTAGAGATGCCGTTCAGTTGTTCCGCGGGGAATAAACGGTTACACTATATGCTTATTCAAGAAATAAGTTTTTATTATTTTTGTACAATATTTTTGTCGTAAATCAATTATGATTTGATTGAAAATTTCCCCTTACACCCCCAAGCTAAGACGGCATTGGATAACTGAATGTTCGGTTTTCATTTACTATCACATACGTCGCATATGTCCCGTGTGTGGTACCTCGCAGATGCTATAAATATTCATATGCAACGCTCGCAGACTAAAAAGTATATTGTATGCCTCTTATGTGATTAGCTTTATTCGGGACTATGTACTTACTTTACAAAAAGAAATGACGTATGTATACGCGCGAATGTGTGTGTGTCCTATACGATTGTAGAGGGGAAGTGAGGTCGACACTAGATTGCACTTTTTTCTTAATAGACAAATTACGGAGCAACTGAAATTAGCCTACAGAATATGCAAAAGTTAGGTTGACAATTTTTTTTCTGTCATAAATATTGGGTAAGCAGGTAACATAACAAGTAAGTCGGTAGTAATGATTTGCACTCTTATGTTAAATAAATAAAACTTATATCGAAATAAGATAATTTTATTGCGAACACGGCTATATAGGGCTGTTACGAAAAATCTGTCCTGGATTTCGGGTATGGTCAGTAATTGGAGGGCTGTCCTGGCTGAGCGGCCCACTTTTTTTGTGTTTGTAAATTACGTAAATGGTGGTAGGTACGGAACCCTCGGCGCGCGAGTCCGCTCGCACTTAGACGGTTTTCCTATTACAACCAACTGGTTTTTGCGGTCAAATGCGTAATGGTTATGTATAATTCTGCCATCCGGACCTCTTATATTCTACATTTGGTGCAAAATGTGCGAAGTCCGACACGCACTTGGCCGGTTTTATTTTATACCTCTTATAATGTTATTTTTATATTTACACGCCATTGTATGTCAATAGTTAGTTATTTTCATTAACACCTCACACGCAAATCTACTTTTTGTTTAAATACTACACACATTTTCCATTGGTTTAAGAACTTACCGTTGCAAACAAATAAAATGTAAACAAAAACATAACATTTTTTCACATAACTTTTTTTTGTAATGTTGTCGTATATTTTGTTATCCTTTTAATGTTAGTAGCTTTTAACCATTTGTGGGTATATAGGCCTCCCCCGAGATGCGCGACTTTTTAAGTACTGCGCCTACTCATTTAATCGCTCCCAGCAATTCCACGCAAGTCGTCCCGCACTGTTAAATTTACCTTTTTTGTATTTTTCTAGGGTCCAGTAATAGAAAACATATCGCATCGTTGTGGAGGGTTTCTGCGTCAGCTATCGCTAAGGGGCTGCGAGAGTATCGCTGATGTTTCCATAAAGACTCTAGCACAAGTGAGTACATAACTTTTTCTTCAGCCTTCTTGAGGTGTATCCGAACATCAATTTTTATATAAACTGTGTTTACACATAATAATTATTAACAATAGACATTTTGGTACCCAAAATGTGTTATTATTATAAAGTGCTGCTTACTTATAGTCGCAAAACGCATATTCATCTAAAAAATGCCCTTGAATTATTAATAAACAAAGTTTTTATCGAAATAATTTAATGTTTAATACATCAACACAAACTTCAGTTTTTTCATAATTCACTAGCATTTGAAATATACTTATAATATAATATACTTAAACGGCTAATCCCTGCGACTTCGTCTGCGGAGTCTTTCAAATACTAATAAACTTTAAACTGTTTATGGTTTTATCAACCAAAATATCAGATTCAAATTTTTATTTCCCACGTTTTCCCTCTTGGGAATAATTTTTCAAAAACAGTGAACCACGTCAATCTTAGTTTCTAACCTACATGCTAAATACGAATGATAATACATATAGCTTAAGAAATAACTTATATCAATACAAATTTCCAACCCCTATTATACCCCCTTAGAGGATGAATTTTACAAAATCTGTTCCTAGTGCTCGCTTATGTTTTTACAGAAACCTTTGCACAAAAATCTAAAGTCTCTAGACCCAGTTGTGCGCTGATATAGCAGAAAGTCAGTCAGTTTACTCTTTTATATGTATAGAAGGAAGTACTTTAATCTTAAAAAAGCCAAAATGTTATATTAGCTTTTAATTTTATATAGTAAAAAAGAGTACAATAAAGTAACTATTACTATCTACTCTTTATTTTGATGATTTTTTTTTCAGTCATGTCCAAATGTAGAAGATCTAAACTTGAACAAATGCAAAAAAGTGAGTGACCAAAGCTGCCAAGCGTTGGGAAGGAAATGTAGCAAACTACAGAGGTACGTTCTTAACTCATACGTGTACGTTTATTAATGCTGACAATAAACTAACAAAACGAGACTGTTCATTTTAAAATTATTGTAGTGTGTGCTAGGTTGTAGGACAGCCTAAACATTACCTTTATTCATAAAGTCAGTTATCGCGTTAGAATTTGAAATAGAATCCGACAACCTCTAAAAATTTTCTTCCTTCCTAAATCCTTACTCTTTGACTAAACTTGAAATTTCAGAATCCTTACAGTTAGCTTCTACAAAATAGCACAATATGTTACAAAAAGAATTATTTTATATTACTAGCGCGCTGAACCTACCGTATTAATTATAAAATTGTTCTGTTATTGACAATCAATATATGTGTGTGTTATTGAGATCTATAATTTAACTAAATTTAAGGTTTCTATAGTAATTATTTTTTTAAAAAAACAGTGTTTTTGATAACAGTAAGTTTTCAATTAGTAGATAAATAATATAACAATCGCTTCCACTGGATTTCTCCGGTTCTAACCAGGTCGACTGTCCATCTTGTAGAAGGAATTGACGAGGGATGTGGCCTGCCTATTGCCAATTTAGTTTGCTGACTGATAATATAAGATAACAAATTTATAAATATGTGTAATTTTCAGGATAAATTTGGATTCTTGTCCAAGCATCACAGACATATCTTTGAAGGCTCTGTCAGATGGATGTCCGGTGAGTTACTCAATTATTTTAACGTACAACATGACACGTTGTGAGTTGGTTAAGAGTGTGGTTTTTTATTTAATATTTATTTTGTCCTTGCCCTGTTCCTTCATGAAGAGAAGCGTCTCTACTAAAAAACCGTTATTATCATGTATCTTTATTCAATAAAAACGAAAAAAGCCAGAAGTGGGTGGATAAGAGAGGTGGAGGACCGGGTGTAGTGGCGTTCGTCAGGAAATGACTATGTCAAGTGATACATGATAAAAGCAAATAAATTTAAATTAATCGAAGCTTATAAAAATAATGGAACTTCACTTAATAAGTAAATTTGATGAGATATTACCTAGATTATAATTCCAACAAGGTATTTAAAATTATCTTCTTATGTAATAGAATGTAAATATGTGAATACTACTATAAATAAATATATAAAAAATTTGGCCATCATTGTACTGCTATAGGCTAATTGTTTATTTTTTTATTTTTACTATTTTTTTTTTTTTTCAGTTACTTACGCATGTTAACGTGTCTTGGTGTAAATCTATAACAGAGAATGGTGTAGAAGCCCTGGCCAGGGCTTGTCCCAAACTTAAAAGTTTTATTTGCAGAGGTAAATATAAAACCTTTTGTAACATTAATAATCCATAGTATTACTTATCTCTATAATAAGCTGACCCGGCGAACGTCGTTTCTCTAGTCCTTCTTATCTCCAATATGTACATATATACCCTATATCTATTAGACATGGGTAACTCAACAAATATTCGTGAGCTGCAGCTCAAATCGCAGCTCAAGCACTTGAGCCGGAGCTGCGAGCCGGCTCGCAGGTCAGCTCTTATTGAACAAAAGGTGCATTGTGATTCAGGCTGCGAGAGCCTGCCCAATGTTCTTGCAGCTCGTCGGCTCACGGGCATGCATTCGCCTACGAGCCCCGCCGCACACAGGTCGATTTTTGAAATACTATTTTATTCTATTTCTATCACATTTACTATACTTATATTGTTTTTAGTTATGTATGACTAATTTACTATGATAGTTGCACAATTATCTGCATATCAACTAATATAAATACGAAAATCATATTAAAATAATGTAACTTCACTCCATATATGTGAATTGCCTATAAAAATTCAAAAAATGTAACTTTGTTATCGGTGTCGCGCGTGGCGCCGCTCGGCAGACTATAGAGTCGCCACATCGCCGGCGGCGCTGGTGCCGTCCAGGCTCTGATAAAGTTTAATAAACGAATGGTTGAGTTGTGTATTTTTTGAGCCGTGAGCTGCGCATCTTGGATTTGAGCTGCAGCTCAACAGCTTAATTTGTTGTAGCTGCGTTTTTGAGCTGTTTCGATACTGAGTTACCCATGTCTAATATCTTTGCTTGTCTAATATCTTGCATTTGAGCTGCAGCTCAACAGCTTAATTTGTTGTAGCTGCGTTTTTGAGCCGTTTCGACACTGAGTTACCCATGTCTAATATCTTTGCTTGTTGTGTGTGTGTGTGTGTGTGTGACAGAGAAAAATTAAAAAAATTAATTAGTAATAAAATTGAAGGAAACATTATTAAGGCTAAGTATATAAGGCATGTGTTAATTGTGTTGTCAAAGGTGGTTGTCAATGTAATTCGTTAAGTCCGTCAGCGTAGTGCAAAAGAATAAATCAAAGAGTCATTCAATTAAAAGTTATTGAGGCGAGTGTGTTTTGGGATGGGTGATGGGCTATTGATTATGCTATCACAGCTTGGACGATGGCTGTTGATTCTGATATGGAATGGGTAATTTGTTTCGCCAATGTGAAACGATGTGCAGAGCTTGCATTCTAAATGATACACACAAAATGCAGTTTAGCATTTGGTGTTTGATGCTGCCTTAACTGTTTGTGTTGTGTGATGAGATGTGATGTCATCGTTTTTGATGGGACAAGTTTTGCAACAAGGTCGATGACAACTGTCAAAATGTAAGTATTGTAATTTGTTGGTGGGCTTGAAATACCTGTGAAATTTAGGCAGCTAAAACTATTAAGATAATTTAGAAAAAAGTCGAGAAAATCATCGTCATATGTCCAGATCATGAAATATCGTCAATAAATCTCCTCCAAATTGAAGGTTTCAAAGGTTGAGTAAAAGTTAGTTTCTAATTTATCTAAATATAAATTTGCATATGAAGGAGCCATTTTTGTGCCTGTGGCCGTCCCTTTTATTTGATGAAAATATTGATGGTTAAATGAAAAATTGTTATTTTTCAGGACTAATTCGCAGAGTTTAATCAGGTAAAATGTAGATCATTCATCATTACGTGTATTAAGGTGATGCGTCAGAGTAGCAAGTCCATCCTAATGTGGAATATTTGTGTAAAGTGATGTGACATCTATTGTTACAAAAAAACCATTGCTATTAATCGTAATATTATTAACATTGTAACGTGACAACTTGTGCCTTTCACTTTTTATGTCTGTCTCTCTCGCTCTTAGGCGGGCTAACCATGCCGCGTGCCTCTCACTCGCTCTCATTGTGAGCGCATAACGTGAGCGGAGCGTAACGCAGTTTCTTGAAGTGTCACCCGGCAAACCAATTGATAAGACGTTGTCACGTCAAAAGTTACACTTTGGTCGGCAGGAATTGTAAGTGAATTTAAAATATCTATGAAATGGCTTGTGTCTTTGATAAATAATGATACAATTTTGACTAATGGTCGTAGATGATAGTCGATATATGCGGAAATATGTTTTGTGGGATAATCATATGAAAATACAATAGGACGACCAGAGTTATTAGCTTTGTGTATTTTGGGTAGCCCATAGTTTATCTGCAGGTAAAATGATAATTCCTTGTTTATTTTTTAAATTTTGTCACGCTTTTCTTTCTTCTTGTCTATTTTTGCATTTTGGTCCTGAAGTTCAGATCGTTTCGTCATCAATGTGGTCATAAATATTTCGATTGGGTAATTAAGTGGCAAAGTTGGTGATTCGTGAGAGCAGGGTAATTGAAATGGGGTAAAGGAATCATGTAATGTATCTTTGAGTTGGTCGGGTTTGCCAATAATGTTTTCATTTCAATTTGCGACCAAATCTTAATGCATCATTCATGAGTGCTATTCTGTTGAATTGTGTAGTAGGGCAAAAAGAGAGCCCTTTGCTTAGGGGGCGTCCATAAATTACGTGAAGTGTTTTTTTAAATTTTCTGTCCCTCCCTCCCCCCCTGGCGAGATGTCGTGAGATTTTATTCAACTCCCTCCCCCATACCCCAATCTCACGTGAGACTTTTCAAAATGTGGGTTTCTTACGTAAACGCGTTGGATTTTATTGTACAACGTCGAAGTAT
Source organism: Apoda limacodes (assembly GCA_946406115.1). Lineage (NCBI taxonomy): Eukaryota > Metazoa > Arthropoda > Insecta > Lepidoptera > Limacodidae > Apoda > Apoda limacodes. The sequence continues at coordinate 51,864,484 of OX291540.1, forward strand.
GATTGAAATTATTTTCTTTCGAACGAATAAGAGAATGATCCTAATCGTATTACGATTACGCTTAAGATTAAATCTTAAGCATGTACAATCTGGATTAAATGGACCAAAATAGTATAATTTTTTTTTTGTTTCAATCAGAAAAAAAATTGCGTGATATTTGCCGAGACCCCCCCTCTCTCCAACGTAAGATTAGATGAGATTTGACTCGACCCCCTCCCCCCCTTAAACATCTCACGTAATTTATGGACGCCCCCTTAGAACAGAGTATTCTGCTGGTGTGAGTTGATGTTTTGAAAGATTTTCTATGGTGTCGGACTTCATATTGCTGTCATGAGTTGGGATTAATGACTGTGGAGGAGCTGGTATAGAAAAAGGGTTATTAATATCAGTAGGTTTTTAATTTAATTCAAAATTTAGAGAAAAACTCATAGTACTAAGTAGTAAGTTGATTTTATTAAGTTTGTAAAAGGTATAAAGGTTAGTAAGTCTATTTTGACTATTTTGTTCCATTTTGATTTTAAGTCTTCCATTATCTATTGTATATTAAGAAAAAGATGTATATTATGATTTAATATATATCTATTTGGAATTATCTACCTTTCAAATAGTTGCAGTGCCAGAGATTACCCTCCACATGTAAACCAACTTACAAAATCCGCTCTTTCTCTGTTAATACTCCGTCTGTCTCTACTATATATGTGACAGCGACTTTGTTTATTTGACTTTCTTTCACGTCGCAACCAAGCCTCCAATTGTTCTGAAATTTGACCAAGAGATGGTTAAAGAAAAGGAGAAGGACATGGCGTGTATCGGAAATTTTAAAGGTTTTCACAGAAATAACAATGGCCAAATTCGAAGTTTCTATAAAAAACTTGGTCATTGTAAACCCGAACGTAACTTAAACTGCTGGCGGCTAGTAAATAAATATATCTGCTAATTGTAAGGACTCTGTCTTTACATCGATTTTAATGGAATTTTACAGGTGTCTGTGTCTGTACCGCTTTACAGTTTTTTTTTATGAAAATTGAGAAAAAAGTTATCTATAATATGTAGGGATGATTTTTTTCATCTTCGTAGATTATGGCAAAAGAGTTTTGTATGAAACTACTGGACATTATAATTATGAAATTCTGCTTACCTTACATATATACCTACATTAAAATTATGAAATTTTTGCTTACCTATTGACATATTTTATAGATTTGATAAATTTTCTATTTGGTGTTATTTTGATAAAATATAAAAATGTCATAAAACCAAAATTTTTTTTAAGGCCAAATGCATTGTGAAAATAAAGTATATTCGGACATACATAACATCATACCTGATTCTCAGAGAGCAGGCAGTTACCAAAGACCACACATGCAACGATCCTGGCACACTTATATTGCTTTGTCTACGCGCATCAACGCTTTATACATTTACTACAGTTTAGTTTAGTTACCTACTTTTGATTTCGCTTTTAAGAATAGACTCATTTGATCGACATACATTTACCGAGCTCTCTACCTTTACCGACCCTACATTATATTTTATGAAAATGATGAAGGCAATTTTCAATTTTCAGTTTCTCATACAAACGTAGTTTACACTTACAATTTCATATCGGTACTAATTTTTTAACTATTTTTCTATATTACTATCTGTCAGTACTATAGGCTACTATGTGGATATTTTTCCAAAAAAAAAGACAACGATTTTTAAATTATATATCAATAATAATTATATATATGAAAAGTTACGCCTGAAGGGCCTGTTTTTATACTTCTATTATAGAAAAAAATTAACACAATTCTTGAACTGGGAAATTTTCAAGTTGCCTGTTTCTATATTTTTTATCAATTGCTAACATTTGCTGAATTAACGAAAAAAAAAAAAGAATACGCTAAGAATAATAAAAATATTTGGTGTAAAAAAAAAAATTTATGATTCTTATCAAATTGATTCCAGCAATATAATAACCTCTATTATGCCGCGCTTATTGTATCGTCAAACTTATTGTTATGTCAACAATACGTACCTATTCTAATATTTGATACCTATTTATAAATTTGTGATTCTGACTAAATAAAATAAAAAAATAAATAAGGTGCCCGAAGACCAGCGTATGTGTGACAGGAGTAAGATAGATATAAAGATTTTGCATAGAGCAATGTTAAGTCACACGGACGATCCTCTGCTCGCATGAATGCCCGCACCGACCGCCCGCACCGACTGCCCGCATTCGTTACGCGTGCCGCTGCAGGGCGCGGGTGGCTAGCATGGTTAACACAATAGGGTGTTATGCATGTATTTTGAACGTAGATTTTTTATTATTAGAAGCAAACATTGTTATAGAATTATTAGTGCAGTCATTGAAGCGTTATTGGTCCGAATTCTTTAACTGTAAACCGATTTGCATGAAATTTTGGAATTGTCTTACCCTTATCTTCAAAAGTGAAAATGATCTCAACTCCGCACCCACCCTGGGGGTGGTTGCCACCCCTTCTCGGTGGTGCAAATTTATTTTTTTAAAATTAAGAAAAAAATGTTCTATAAAGTTTTTCAAAAAACCCAATACTTTTCAAGTTATTGGCAATTGAAAATTCGTTTTTTTTTCACGTTTTTCATCGGTTTTTTGCAAATATCCAAAAATTTGCATCTTAACGATAATTTTATAATAAACAAAATTGTAGCAGGTTAAAAACTGAACAAATTGGTTTTTTATAAAGTGTTCTAAGTGCAATATTAAGCTAGATATTAAAGCCGTTTTTGAATTTGTCTGAAAATTAATCGATGTATTCAATGCCATCTAGCGGCGAGCAGATACATTTTATGCATTCTAATAAAATATGGTTTTGTAGTGCTTGAAATAAGCTTTGAAATGAGCACTGTTAAAAGTTTTTTGCATGAAAATAAGTGAGCTGTAATGTAAATAAGAGGAACATCTAATGGTTTTTTCTTTTTAATCAATGGATTTCATAATTTCCACCAAAATTAAAATTAATCGTATTCCGTCTAGAATTAATTTTAATATAAAGAGTTTGACAGATTCTAGCAGTTTGGCGGCTTTAAGACACATATTTTCCAAAAAAATCACGATTTTAAGAAAAAAAATAATTTTGATTTCTTAGAAAAACCACCTTCTTTTCGTAATATCTCAAAACCATGAAAGATACGTTTAAAAGTATAATGATAAAAAATGTAGGTCTTTTTCTGACAAAAATTTTTTTTCTGTCACACAAAAATTGACGGAGATATGACTGTTGAAATATTGCGCGGCAGCGCAATCACAGTCTCTCTCGAGCCCTTTGACCCTTCACCGTTTTAAAATAAAAGGTTTTTCACTATATGTTGAAATGTAAAAAGTTGTAGCTCTTTTAATTACCTTTTGCTCGGAGAGGCCAACCACGAAAAAGCCAGGTTATTATTTTTAAATGTGTTATCATATATATTTACTGTTTTAATTTAGGGGTAGTTTTAAGGGTTAAAAAGCTTGAGAATATGATAATCATTTTCGAAAATGTGGAATAACATTTAAATCCTTTTCATTTCATCAAAAGAAATTTTTTTAAACAATTTTTATCAAGGGCTTGTTTTTAAGGGTCTAAAGGGGGTTAAAAATTCGATACTTAAGATAGAGAACATAAAATATTATTTACTCTATACTTAAATCTTTTTATGTCATACCAAAGATTCTTTTTGTGATTTGTGCAATTTAGGGGTTGCTTGCGAGGGTTGTAAGGTTTTCAAGGGGCTTAAAAAGGTTTTATTATGAGGTAATTGCGTTAGAAAACACTTTACAATTTCACCCCTTAATATTAAACAAATTTTCTAGCGATAAAATGGCTCAATGTCAATTTTTACATTAAGGGGTTGTTTACACCCCTTAAAAATAATATGCGGGGCTCAGATCATTTTCACTTTTGAAGTTAAGGGTAAGATGAGCCTAATTCCAAAATTTCATGCAAATTGGTTCACATTAAAATAATTCGGAGGTAAGACCCTATTTTTCGCTCCAATGACTGCACTATATACCTACAATGATATTTTGTTCAATTCATTTATAATGGTAATGGGAATTAAAAAGTGCAAAAATGTTATTGAAATTGAAAACGGTCAAACGGAAAGTGTCATGAATGTTTACGACAGCAAAACAATCGAGACGACTATCAAACATTGTGAACAGTAGATTGTTGCGGCAACTAATCACAGTGCACCGGCGCTAATTCCGCTAGCTAATTACAGGTCGATCACTTCGCGCATGCGCAGTAGAAAACATGATCAAAATATATGCACTAGATTTTAATACAAAATGACCGACAGAGTACAGGTTGTATGTAATGTATTTGTCGCAGCCATCTGGTTAAATTAGCCAGTTAATCAAGTTGTAGTTAAGTTATCGTTAAGTATGGAAAAGAAATTATCATATAACTGAAGGTTATTATATGAAACTTGGCTGTTTACAAAAGAGAAACTGAATCTAACCCAACATACAATGCGATTTCTATTCCTTTCTTTTTCATACTTGACAATCTGCCTAGACGTCCAATTAATTGGCTAATTTAACCAGATGGCTGCGACATCTACAAAGACTTTGACGTCACGCGCGTTTTAATCGCCTTAATTATTTTGCCATTTTAAATATTTATTTTTATACCAAATAACACTATTACATTATTGTAATTCACCTGTTCAGCAATTGATTAATAATATAAAAACAATTATACCCTATTAACGACACAATGCTTAAATACAATATCTATACTTAACGTATAAAGAGAGAGAGGGATAGAGCGGTCTCGTTTGTTTGTTTATATGTGGAGCGTAATTTCAGAAACTACTGCACCTATTTTAAAAATTCTTTCACAATTTAAAAGTTACATTCTTCCATATGGTACATTATATAGATAAAGGTATGATGATAGCCATCAACTAAGTCGGAAAAAGTGGAGGCTCTTGATAGCTGACACGGCGCGCGATACGTCAGTAGTTAAAGTGCCATGAAGATAATGTGTGTCTTTTGAAGATAATTGTTAATCTTTAAAAGTTCTATATAAAAGCGTAATCTGCGACAGCGTATATCCTAAGTATATCCTAACTGTATCCTAAGTATATTCTAAGGACAAATCACAGTACCCATTTTTATCTTTAAAATGTTGATCAAAAATCATGAATTATATGCGAAGTTCTTTTAATCGATAATATCGATATTGTCTTATTTATATCTAAGTATAAAAATGTATTTATAGCTTAATTTTGTGAAACCTCATTTTTATAAATAATTTATTTTTATTATTAATCTATATTTTATATATATTTGAAGACAATTATTTATTATCTATAGTATTTTATCTTCTATCTGTCTTCTATACATATAAATGCTTTGTCCTGAATGACTGACTGTCGGATCATCGCACAGCCCAAACCGCTGATCGTAGAGACCTGAAACTTGGAGGGTGTGTTCTTTGTATGACGTAGGCATCCGGTAAGCAATGATTTTCCGAAAGGGTCAAGTGCGAGTCGGACTCGCGCATTAAGGGTAAACCGATTGTAATGAAATTTTGGTAAGTTGTTATGCACACGCCGGGGAAGGTTTCTGAATTAGAGTCCTATCACAATAGGTTGGTGCGGCAGTTGTTTTAAAAATAGAAACACGTTCGCCGGGTCAGCTATAAAACTACTGTACTAAAAAATATGTATGTGTTATTATATTCAGGTTGCAAGAATGTGAACGACAGAGCGGTCTCCTGCTTAGCGACCTACTGTCCGCACTTGGAAGTGTTAGATGTACAAGGATGTGAGGTAAGAACTTATTCATTTAAATTTATAAAAAACTTTTATTTTAATTTTTAAATTTAAAAAAATTAATTATTAAAAAAGTTGCATATTGCGAAACTGGGCCGGGTCGCTAGTTGAAAATAAATTAAGAAGCTCGTGGTCCAGTAACATTCGTCTATCGGAAACAATATTCGTCGATCGTAGTCGGTCAGTTATTGGGCGGGACCGCATAGTGGTACATTTTGCTGAGATCTCGTGCTTTGAAGGGCACATAAAACAGTCGGTCCTGGTCCTTTGATTGCGAAACAATACTCATGTTCCTAATTGAAATCTTCCCACAGAGGGTTGGAAAAAAGACGGTCTTTGCTCGCACTGATTTAGAGTTTCTTGAAGAAAAAAAAAAGGCTCACTTGGCCCGTAAATGTTAAAAGTTTTTTGAAGAAAAGACTTTGCTCGCACTTATAGAACCTGAAGAAAATACTTGGCTTGCACATGATAAAAGTTTTTTGGAGTAAAGTCTTACATTGCTGACATGGAAAAATATTATGCAACTGCGGATAGATGAATAATAATTTAAATGTAAAACGTGATGAAAGGTGTCGTTATTTGGCAAAATACCCTTTTTCCCGACGTTTCGGCTGGGTTGCACCAGCCTTCACCGGTCACGAGTAACGGCTGGCTTCCTGTTGAACTACCCTCACTTCGTCTTTATACTTTGTCTACTATTTGTCCACCGATCGCCAATATTACCGTAGTACGCAAAGCGATTTAAATAAATAAGCTTAAGAACTTCAATTGTGAGGATGGTGAGGATACAAACTGTCGCCTGCATGGAATACAGACATAGGAAAAAACAAACTGTCGCCTGCATGGAATACAGACATAGGAAAAAACAAACTGTCGCCTGCATGGAATACAGACATAGGAAAAAACAAACTGTCGCCTGCATGGAATACAGACATAGGAAAAAACAAACTGTCGCCTGCATGGAATACAGACATAGGTAAATACAGATCTCGAGTTTCTCCAACGAACGCACCCGAGGTAGTTAGTGTTGTGTGCAGTGATTATGACAAGTATAAAGAGAAAGTGAGGGTAGTTCAACAGGACGCCTCTACACAAATTTGAAGACGCCGCGCACCGCCAGTCTACCCGTGACCAAGGCTGGTGTAACCCAGGTATTTTGCCAAAAACTGACGCGTTTAATCCTGTTTTACTATTAAATTAGTTATGGAACGCGAAAATTTAAAAACTCATATACATTAATCATATTCATCAACTAAGTTTAATATGATACCTCTCCTTTTGTTTTAGCATCTAACTGACGAATCTGTCTCAAAGCTGGGGGGATGTATGAAGAGACTGTGCGTCTCCGGTTGCAGTAGGCTGACTGACTCGTCTCTGTCTGCTCTGGCAGGACACTGTCCGGAGTTGGTTACCCTGGAGTTGGCTCAGTGTAGCCAGCTCACTGACGCGGGCTTCCAGGCGCTCGCCAGGGTAAGTAGGTTGTAGGATATAGTATCTTCCATATATTTGGTTAGGTTTTAAGATTCTTTACATAAGGGGCAAGACGGAGTCCCATTATTTTCCAAGAACGAACTTGCAAGAATTAGATTTTTTTAGGTATAACGAATACTTCGAATGCTACTTATTTTCAAAATTATTTTAATCTATAAGGGGATTAGGATTAAGAGATTTTCTATTTCTCTGTGTGATGTATTTCAATGCCATGCCATTGACAATCAGTTGATTAAGATTAAGAAACTCTAGTATCGCAACACCGTCGACACCAACTTCGCACAGGGTTTATATTGGTACGACGTCACAGTGTCAAATTGACGTTTGCTTGTATGAAATGACATTTCTTACGCCGTTTATTGTTTGTTCTCGGGTTAGCGTAGCTAGTCGCACAGTACCGGATAATAAATATTTCACATCGATCTTGAGTAAGATAATCGGCTAACTTCGGCTTCGGCACGAAAAAGTACAGACTGCTATGTATTAGCTAAGTTTTTTGGCCATTAAATAAAAACACCTAAAAATGAAAAGTAGTAGAGACAACAAGACTTTAAATATGTAATCCTATAAAACAGTTTTGGTCCGCTCATAACCTACCAAGCCTAGGCAAACAAAAACTTGCTCGTAAAGTGAGAAAGTAATACGTTTTTTTGTTTGTTATTTTCAGAGTTGCAGGATGCTGGAACGAATGGATCTCGAAGAGTGCGTGCTGATAACAGACACGACTTTGGTACACCTCGCTATGGGCTGTCCTAGACTTGAGAAACTTGTTAGTTCTTTTTTAAATAATAGATTAAACAATAACATACACTGGATTTGTTAATGGTTTAAGTTTGTTTCCGTCCTCAGACGCTGTCGCATTGCGAGTTGATCACAGACCTGGGCATCAAACACTTGTCTATGTCTCCGTGCGCCGCCGAGCATCTCACAGTACTCAGTAAGTCACCGATACCAGTGTCCAGTCATACAATTTAGGAATGTACATATGTATAAACGTCACGAATAATTAAATCCCTTAAAGGAGTAAACACACCCACTTTACTATGTGGGGGCAGACTCTTCTCACCAACTACTGTAGTCGTACGTGACAGGTGGTACCCGTGACCCATCGTCGTAACACTACTTCTGAAAGAGTGTGTATGGACTGAGGTAGCTTTATGTGTTCCAGAAGCCGTAAATCGAAAACAAACTTTTTGTTTTAACATCGCTGCGGAGCAACCAATTGAGTTAATTTATGGCACAGACATAGACTAGGCGGTTACTCATACAGGTACTGACCATGACCGACCTTGCTTAACTTGACATATCGTTTTCGACAATCGTGTTGTTACTGGGACACAAGCTCATCTGGTCTGTATATCATTGGTATATACTATCTATTTTTTTAAATAATTTGACGTATATGTACATTGCAGGTCTAGATAACTGCCCCTTAGTGACGGACGCAGCGTTAGAACACCTCACCTCGTGTCACAACCTGCAGCTGATAGAGCTTTATGATTGCCAACTTGTCACTAGAAATGCGATACGAAAATTGAGGGTATGTGCAAGAACATATTTTATGTTTACACTTTGGCCGATCCTAATGCCAGTCCCCTAATCAAAAGAACTGATGGATACCTTGACTAGCCCTATGTCCAGCGCTGGACTATTAGAAGCGGATTGATTGGCACTTTGGCACCGATTATTCCAACTTGTCACATGCTACACGTCAAACGGAGTATGATTGATTAAATTGTTCAATGTTGACATATTGAACCAATAATAGGTGAATGAATATTTAATGTCATTTAACGTGGATTCGACCAAAAGTCATGTTAAACCAGAGTTACTACTCCTAGAATAACCGAAATCTTTATTACTCCGATAACTGCGTCTGTGTTTTCTATCGCAAAAGTAGAGTAGACAATACTGCGTTTTGTAACTTTATGGTTGTTGAATGAATGGCGAATGAATATATACACAGCGGAACAGAAAAAAAAGTGAGACTATGAGATAATAACGCATATATTTGACGAAAATGTAATTAGACACAAAATAACAAATTGATTAACATCTTTTAACAACGGCTTTAAAAACTCTTCGTTATTTTTTATTGAAAAATAAAGAAATTTGAAATAAGTGAAATTTTTAGATGATTATGAACCATCACAAAAAATAAAAAAAAGTAAGCATTAAATGATTTAACAATAAAATTAAATCAAAATTAATAACGAGTGTTTCCCCCTCTTGCTCTGATTACGGTTTCCATTCGTCTGGGCATGCTACAGATTATGTTATCGATGATTTCTTGAGGCAACCGCTCCACCTCCTCAAGTAATGCGTTTCCAAGTTCATTCAGATTGTTGGGGGGTGGCATTCTGGATTTAACCCTTCTTTTTAGCAAGTCCAGACACATGCTCTATCGGATTCATATCGGGGGAATTTGCTGGCCACTGCATCACCGGTATACCTACGTGGCTCAGATATGCCTGTACCGATTGTGCACTATGAGCACGAGCATTATCTTGCATTAGAATAAAGTCGTCACCAATAAATGGGGCAAATGGTACAACATGTTCTTCTAAAATGTCTCTGATGTATCGATCTGCTGTCATGGTCCCTCCTGTGACTATCACTAACTCCGTGCGAGCTCCCAAACATATCCCTCCCCAAACCATAATCGAGCCGCCACCATAAGCCACTGTGTGTTCAAAATTAGACTGTATGTGGCGTTTTCCTTTACGTCTCCATATTCGCTGTCTCCAATCGATCTGTTTTAAAAGAACTCTGCATTCATCAGTAAAGAGAACCTGCTGCCATTCGTTCAAATCCTTTTTTTGTGTTCCGCTAATTGTGCCGGTGTCTATATTAGTAACAAAAATAAAACTGCTGCTATGTTATAGGTAAGAAGAGATAGTAAGTACGGTTTTAAGAACAAACAAAATCAGCACTTTACCTATAGATCTTTAAAGGTCGTCCCGAAATCATCCCTCAAAAAGGAAAAAGGAACCCTTATAAGACCACTTTGTTGTCCGTCTGTCTGTCTGTCTGTCTGTCTGTCTGTCTGTCTGTCTGTCTGTCTGTCAGTCAGTCTTTCAAGACTCTTTTTGTCAGGAACGCGTGTAGTTATTTAGTTGGAATTAATATTAAATACTAAGGTCTACCTTTAAATATAAGCTCTACCTATAAATATAAGCTCTACCTATAAATATAAGCTCTACCTATAAATATAAGCTCTACCTATAAATATAAGCTCTACCTATAAATATAAGCTCTACCTATAAATATAAGCTCTACCGTCCCTTAAAGCTGTTAAAACTCAAGCTTCTACGTCAACGCAATAAAAAATACGTCTTTTTTGTCTCATATTTTGGCATTCAGAAATAAATCAAAAAATATAGGGTACTTCCCGTTGTCGTATCATCATGAAATTTGGCAAGAAACAAGTTGTTACATGGCAAATATAAGAAAAAACCATAAACTGATAATTAAGGCATACCTGTGAGACTTAATCTCATGATGGAAGAACTATCTACATATAATCTACGTATGAACGGAACCCTCGGTGCGCTAGCCGGACTCGCGCTTGGCCGGGTTTTTTACATTTTATTGCCTTAGATGGGATATCCCTTTTGCGTGTTGTAAATTCTCACCTATAGTTTATAGAATATTAAATGGAACAATAACCCCTTTCAGAATCATCTACCAAATATAAACGTGCACGCTTACTTCGCTCCCCCGACTCCGCCCGTGGCCGGTGCTGGAGCGAGGCCCCGATATTGTCGATGTTGCAACATCATATGAGAGCAGCCCTAGTCGATTCTCGACTTTTTTATCGATATCTAAGTGTACGCCTCTATTTAGGCTGATCGGATGAGGCGCCACTTGTAGCGAGCAGCGATTTGATGAAACGTTTTAAACGCGCTGTGAGATAAATTTCATTGTAATTAAAGTATTTGTGCTATAAATATGACTGGCTTTCAAAAATTATTGAAATAGTTCTGTAATTAGTGTTCAAGAAATGTAATAATATTTTAAGGGATTTATTTTTGTAAGTATTTGCTGAAATCAATTAGATTTCTTAGTGTTTAGTTGTCATTCACATATTGCCTTTTTCTTGTTTAAGCTAATAATATACAATTGTACTACGCATGTCTTATTCGTTAGTTCACTGATTTAAGTTTATAAAATTCATCTGTTTCTGTGTATGATTAAGACCTACATTGCTGCTTTACATGGCATGTAATGTAAATGTAAATCGTAATCAACTCATTCAAATGAGTTTTACTAATTTTAGTTTGGGGCTGGTTATATGTCTAACATTTGACATAGGTTTATTTAGTAATATTAATAGCCATTTGTAACAATAAAATAATATAACAAAAACTTATAATCAATACTTTATTTAAATTTATAACCATTTCTAGAAATATTTATCGATGAAAACACAAAAGAAGTCTTTTCTAACTTTTTTTTTTTACCGCAAGTTTGTCGCTAATGGTTGAATCCCTACCCTACATCTAATTAAAAAAAAATGTTTATGCAAATCACTATATCAAATTATGCTCTAACGACATCGGGAGAAATATATTATATCTACATATGTACAGGGTAGGGCAACATATTTTATAATTCACATATTTTATAATGTAGGTTTATATCTAAATTTTTGTTCAATATAGTATGAATAATATCAGGCAGGTGGCGCCATTGCCCATACACTGAATAAGCTGAATTCTGGTGTTTGTCATGACTCCCAGTATAGCAGCGAGTATGTTGACAATTTCTGCCCTGATGTTGGCCTTCAGGTCTAGCAGGTTCTTGGATTGTTTACATTAACGCGGGATGCCAAAAAACTCCATAAAATAAAATCGAAATTGGGGAATCGGCGCGTCCACTCTAAATCACCCTTTATTGAGATGAGGTGCGGAGAGACTCCAGTACTCTATCTTGTAAAACTCGCAGTTTGTTTGATCCTATAGATCCATAAGCAAATTCCGATCTGGAACAAGGCCCAACGGGCTACAATGAAGTGGTTTCAGAAAGCACGTTGGGTTGCGTTTACATACTGAACATCTGTTCGAAAATAGGCCTTGACGGCAAAAGCACTGTTACCTTATGTTCGAATGCATGATGGCAACCCCCTGCAGCCCGAGTCACGCGCATTTCAAAACAGAAAGTTACGTAGCCGCACCCTGTGTAAGCAGTGACTATACATTGTATATTTTCGTTTGCTTAATGCAGAAAATTTAAATCAAGTAAAAACCATTGTATTTTAATACAAGCTTATGCCTACATTAGTTATATAAGTTTTGTTAAATATAAACAGAAGTCTGGTTTTCTTGCTATTACTAAATTTGATCTTCACATTAGCTTTAAGGACGCGTTTGTATGTAAATTTGGCACAATTCTCTAAATTACTAAAATAGACATAATATATATATATATAGATATAGATAACAATCCAACAGAGTATATTTTTTTTCTAGGGAGAGCTAAAACTATACCATAAATGCTATAGTTCCTATACATAATGCTATAGTACCCAACGTGCGTCAAGAGGGGCATATAACTAAGCCTACGCCTTTGTTTCTTGATCGATCTGTCTACAATAGGGGCTAAATTTCAACTTTGTAAGCTCTAAAATCCCACAGATAAAAATAATGCAGAAATGCTATAGTTATGCTATAAAATTTTACAACTATGCTTATATTTCAAAAAAAAAATTATAATAATTTGTCAAACACTTTTCCAGGCAGACCATATGCAATGTTTCTGCTGAGAAAGCATTTAGCAATTCAAGCTACATAAAAAAGTTTTAAACAGAGGCCAAAAAGCAAACATGAGCTCGTCGGGTTTGCACCTCCGCGTCCACCCATGAGCAAGAAAGAGATAATAATAATATGTCGCTTTATACTTGTGTGTGTATTCTCGTTGGCCTTACTTTAGTTTTAATACAATTTTTTTTAATTCTTTATCGTATCTTCACGCGTAAATCTGGTACGTGACTTTATCCAAATTTTAAATAAGGTATTGTCCTTATGATTCGGCACAAATTAAGTAATGGTCACTTTTTATTATCGACAAAAAAATGTGAGAATAGTTTGACCAATGATAGTCGGTTGTATTTTGATATTTGGCATTGAGAATTCGAATTAAAAAGTTTGACGATTAGGAAAATAGATTGAAGTTAAGTAATGGGATGTATAGGTAGTTTGACATTTTAGTCGAATAGTAGATACCTAACTTGTAAATTGACGATTGTTGATAAGACTGAAGATTAGCTGTTGTAGGAATTTGACAATTTTCGTTGGACAGAAAATTAAGGGGTTTTTATAATAATATGGGTTAGCCGAACACTTTTGATTAGCATGTTTGTGGACATTAAAAAACAATTTGACATTTTATGACTGAGTTTGTAAACCCGCGTTTGACATTAAAATCAGTGGGATGATTTTGATTACGTTAAAAAATATTAATTTTTATAACTCATTACTATGGCCGTAAGTATTTTTTTTAACAATATTTTCATAGAACATGTCTAGTTTTGAACGAATTATTTTCTTCTCTACATTGATTGATATTAACAATATGTGCTTAGTTATTAGAAACAAATAAGTGTTATTTACTGAGCTACAGAAATAGTAGATTGTATCACAAGGGATCAAAATAATATATTTACGTCGAGGGCGTTATTTTGTATCCAGAGTGGAGCGCAGGAATAGGACGGCGCACGAGATAAAATAATTTTGCGACGAGAGTGATACACTCTAGTTTTTGCGTCTTACTTTATGAAAAAAGAGATAAGTGTAACTTATAAATAAGAATGTACTATTTATTTATTTTATTATCACTACTTGGGGAAAACGCACCTTTTTTTAAAAAAAATATCATCATTAATATGAATTTGAGAAAACAATAACAAAGGCGGAATACATTTCACGCGGTTTTTACTTTTTCATGAACTTATTTTTTATTTGGTCAGTTTTATTATACAGCTAGTTACTTGTTCATAAAATGTTCTTGATCGATCTCTTTGATGATTGGAACATTTACTCAAAATGTCGGCAGAATTGAAATCACTTTGCGTCCCTAGTGATTGAAGTGCAACTTTAATCCCTGTTTACAAGGAACCAACCAGCTCTTTTTGAATAGATGTGATAGAATATATTTTTTTTGTGTTACGCGGTAAATGGACTTAAGCGGCAGCGATTTGATTGAATGTTTTATATATGTTGGTCAGTGCATTATTTGATTTATTATCACTTATTCTGATATTTGTTAAAAATATGATATTCATTATGTTTATATCACCTAAATGTGTTTCGTAGAAATAAAAAAAAAAGGTAGATATATTGTAAGTGATTTTTGCATTTTGTATCGCCTGTACTTTTATATTAAGCGAATTCACATTTAGATGTAGCTAAGTATCTTAAGATCTTTGATGATGTAAGGTGGCAGTTGCAATACTAATTAGTTTTGATTTGCAGCAGAGGCTTGGTGTAATAATAGTATAAGAATAATAGTAATGTATATATTATTATATTATTATTGTATATATATATATATATATATATATATATATAATCGTTAATTTGTTTGTTTATTACCGTGTATCATGTAAATGAATTACTCGATTGAGATTAACAGAATATTAAGTTTAAAAGTCTACTTCAATAAAAAATACTTTGAGGTTATGTTTATCGACGAGATATTCCATTCAAAGGTATGCCAATTTATATTGGTGGAACTTTAGTTAAATTACATATTAAATGAAAGGTTAAGCGCCAAATAAGATTACGAAATTTGTACCCTAGAGGTGGCGCTTAGGTCAAGTTATTTATAAAACAACCTAGCCAGGTAGTAAGTATACAATGCAACATAATCACACATTTTATGTATATTTAAAATTTATTGTTTTAAGATATTTTACTGTTTGTTCTACCTATACTATATACTGTTAAAAAACACGTTAAAAAAAACAAAATTGGTCGTATAATTTAAAATGAGTGTTCCGTTTAAAGTGATTTTTACATTTGAGTTTTGCAGTGATTATAGATTTTTTTTTAATATCATTAGCTATATTTTACCACTATACGCAAAAAAATTGTTATTTGACAGTTTTTATGTTAGTTGCTATTTGTGTATATTTTGTATGTGCTAGCATGACTCACATGGCCGGTTTTTAGGGTTCCATAGCGAAATTGTCATGTCTGTGAGTTCGACGGTATGGTAGTGACTTATTCAGAAACATTAAGGCAACATATAATACTATCAGTAGTGTTATAAAAATTAAGTAGTAATGGTCACGTAAAGCAATAACTAAAGTGGAGATGACATTTTTTATATTTCATAATTGTGGCTGGGGGAGTTCAACTCGTTGACAGGGTTCGTTAAAAATTATAGAAAATTTTTACCCATTTTCTCCAAAGTTACCGTTTTCCGTTAAATTCGTATCCATCATGACCCTAAAAATATTGTCAGACAATCAGAAAAAATTAAGAAAGCAAATATACTAAAATAACGTTTAAAAATATACAGAACAAACTAAAAGCAAGTAAGTAACTTTTAAGATAAAGCTGACCAAGTTTAGCTAATTTTTAAATTTAAACAATTATTGTAGTAACGGCTACAGAACCCTTCACAAAGCATGGCCCGACATGCTCTTAACAGTTTATGGAAGCTTTAAGAAAATAATATATTGATTAATAGAAAATTTGCACCGGGAATACCACCATTGAAAAATCTTACTGAAACTGTAATATGTACCAATAAAAGTATAACAGTTCTTGTTTATATTTGTATGTGTGTAATTAGAATGTTAAATTCGGCTGTTACAATTTGTATAAAATTGATAGGTTCACGATTTTAGGGACAAGAGATCTATTTAAGGGAGATTTATCTTTTATACCACTCTACACGTAGGTTGGTGGCGCTATTTGTGTAATTTAGCACATCGTCTCTTCAAAAACCTATCAGGTAGCTTATTTCGGAAAAGGTATGGAAGTACATTTTGGCTTTCAAACCCTAGCCCTCGCCTCTGGAGATTTAGCCAGGTATTTACTTCCAAATCCTTTTGCCTTCAATAACTTATATATTATGTGTAAAAACTTATTTTAACAATAATTTTAATCGTATCGTATCGTGTATATCGTCTAAATACACACAAGCTCCATTTTATAAAAAAAAATCATAAATGATTATAATATTTGTGTATGCCACTAACCATGAATGTTGTAAATAAACCGTGATGTATTAGTAATACGTAACTTACCATTTTGTTTGTGAAAACGATTACGAAATGGCGGAAATACAGTTAAGAAAACTTTTCCTTATTATCTGTTGGTTTCACTGATGGCTTCCCCTAGTAGGTCCATTAGGATTTTCTAGTACCTACTTGTGGCTCCACTTCTCAACACATGTAGAGCTATAAGGATTTGTGATCTTACTTGCTGTAAAGATACTAGGCCGTAGTTTGGAGTAACTTTGGTATAATTTTTTTAAATAATTCGATTCTATTTGTTGGTAGGACCTGGCTTGATTTAATTGTTTTTATTCTTATAAATAACAAATGTTGCCGCATGTTCCCACAAAACAGACTGTTGTTTGTATTTAATTTAATTAACATGGATTACTAATTACTGAGTATAATATTTTATTATTAATGTATTATTTTTATGTCAAAATTTTGTTTGTATGAAGTTATGTCATATACACTAGCGACACTGTGATAGTTGAATTTATGTTGTTTTGTTCACTGTGTACTTGACATTGTCTGACACAGCTTTCTGTGACGTCACTTCTATGCGTTTGTATGAATCTGTTTGAATGAACAAAAATATGTATTAATATAACTGTATAAAAAAGAATTATTCAATAATTGATTGTTCCTTCGGATTTATAATATTTTTTTTAGCCATATCATAAATAAGGAAATTTATTTATAGTCTTCTTCTAAGTATATTTAGCCAAAAGATAAATAACTTCTTACATTAATTTATATGATTCAATTATTAGTAATAGGCTCTTTAGTCGTTTTTTTAAAGTAAAAGCTTAAAAATTTACTTAAATGAACGGCTCAAGCTTCTTTTTATAAGCCTTGCCAGTTACTAATAAAACGGCAAAACCAATTTATTTACTTGGGTAAACTAATTTAATTACTTGGATAATCTATTTGCGTACAAAGATCGTATGAACGCATGGTATGTAATGCAAGTTGGTATGTCAAAAATTGTATCTCTGTAACAAGGTGTCTTCGTTTAATTGGGGAAATAAAAATATACATAGAACTAAACGGTCTCGTGTTTTATTTATTGGTGGCACTGGGGCTTCATTCACATATTTTTAAGATTGTGCAGCTAACTGTACCTTTACTACCGCAACAGACTACTTTAGATTTTGTCTTTTCTAATATTTCCCCTGCCCAATACTCACTTACTTCTTATATAGTTCGTCAGGAACGGGGCAATATATTATTGTGTCTCAGAACTATTATTTTACCGGTTATTGCTTAAAGCTGGTAATTACGGCGCTCGTAAGGGACGTATGTGAAGGCACAGATCAGAAGCCGTGTTGCGCCGGTGGGCTCATCTCTGGCCACGCTAAAGTGGTTGGTGAATGTGTGTATCCAGCCACTTGTTACACCCTTCTAGGAATAAAAACCGTAAAGATATATATTGATTACAGAGGACACTTGTCCATTCTTATTTTCAAATTCATTTTTTAGACTCGTCAGACGCTATATCTTGATGTAAATAGTGTAATTAAGGTGATGGCACACCTAAACAAGTTAAGTTTACAAGAATTTGATTAATTTTGTTACTGTCCATGCTACTTCCCTTGCTCGAGTTTGGTGTCGACAGAGTTTCCGAACGAACGAAAGAACCGAAAGGCTCCCTTCTGATGCAATGGATCTAACTGAATTAAAGTAGCTTTATATCCCTAAGTCTGAATCACCAGCCTAAGAGTAATAAGTGATAAATTGAACGACCAGTTTCACATTAACCAAGGGAATTTCAAATTATAAAAAGCAAGTTCCGATGTTTTAACAGGCTAGGGTAGACAATTGTACTTTTAAAATTCTGATGGGCTATTTGGATTTTTTTATCTATGTCAGAACACTGGTATAATAAGACTCGTCGTCACAGTAGTTCCTCAATTGTCACACTACTTTAATTAAACCACTTAAAGGGTATTTTTTTTAAACTCCAATGCCGATCGTTTTGAATATTCTATGATAATTTCAAGCCAATTACCATTTTTATTCCCGCGCGCGTAGGAAGTGTTCATAATTGAAAACCCACGTGCGTGGCAATAAAACTAGAAATGAACTTAGAAACGATAATCGCCCGGCTGCCTGTTAGAGCCGTAGAAACCCACGGGATGCAGACGGCTTGAAGACCAGCTATTTGGTAAGTTGATTAGCTCATGCACATAGGTCGAACGGCCAAATAATATTACTTAAGGTCATACTACGACACTTATTCTTAAAGGAGTGGTCAAAGATACTACGAACCTATGCTCGTAATATCCTTATTTCACCAATGCATGGTATTTCGTTCCACAAACGTGTCAGGTGGTGATATCTCCGAGCCGGCGCCGTACCAGGGACAAACTATAGTCGAGATTTTGCCCCAAGATAAAACCTCGGGACTTTTTACATGGCAACCTATCGTCCTACAACTTGCACTACTCGGTCCTCAGCTACAATATAATATTGCTATGGGGTATATGTATATATACGCATTTTGTCTACGAGACTCGACATTACATATCTGACCTGACTGACCGATATTCCTTTCGTTGTGACGAGAAACTAATAATAGGGCTTGGAATCAAAAATAGACCGAGTCTTATTAACTATAGAACAGCTCTTTGCTCGCTCCTACTTCATTTTAACTTAATTCAATCAACACTTAAAATAATAAAGTATAAAAAGTGATGGAACATGAAAGGTTCTACGTTAAAAGTACACAAGATTTAATGGTATCAAAGTGTGAAAAGGTTAATGGCTTTGAATAGGTACACCATCAGTACAATCATATAACGTACGAGAAATTTACACCTCCGCATAGCGGCAGTATGCGCCCAATGCTAGCTTCTTAGTGTTGCTAGTCAAAAAATGTTCCAACATTTCCTGGGGACATGTCTTTGGATAACGTGGAGACAAAAAAAACGGTATATTCTTTTCTTAAACACTATATTTATTAATATAAATAAACTGAAAGATAAGTAATTTATAATGTAAGTAATAGTTCAATTACTTTAAAAAGTAAGTTTAGCTAAAATAACTGGATATAATATTATTAAAAATCTATGTAGTAAATTATGCTTTCTATCCCCACCTTTTTTTGAAGTAACTATTCTGTTATATACTTTATTATAACGAAAATAGCTTTTGATTATGAAAAACAAGGTGTATTGAGTTTGTTTTTGCTGGCAATACCGTTAGTCTTATCCCAAACGAGCCCACGTTGGCATGACGGATTTGTTCCGGTTAAAATGGGCTCCGAAATGTCTCGTCCCACGATACGTTTAGCAAATTAAAGTGCAATAGTTAATAGTAAATATTATGAATGCAGTAAGTTAGTGCATACGGTAAAATTAATAAGTGTCTTTTTTGTTTGAATCTGAATTTGAATTGAAAATAATTTCACCCAGTGACACTGGGATATTTTTTTTTAGAATACAAAATAAACTCGGCCATCAATTGAACTACCGCAGTGTCGTACGCTATAAGTTTCACGCGAACGCGGCATTAGGTTTATTAAGTTTGTGTTAAATAATGAAGTGTAGCGTTTTTGTATATCTGAAACATACGTATAATAATATATAGTGTTATAAGACCTTAATGTCTAATATTTTTGTGTTTTTGCGGATTTTGGTAATTTAATGTAAGGGTTTAGCTGATGCGGTGTTGTGCGGTAGAGTGCAGCTTGCTTCCTCTAAAATCAATAGGTAGGTAGCATGCGCGCACTGGCCGTTTACTTCCTTTATGAATGTTAGGTTAGATAGTTTTTGTCTCTGAATTATTAGAGTTTTAGCTATTTATTACGAAGAGAAGTGTTAATATTTAATCCAAGTTTATGTTACTTGTAAAACAGGTTAGAATAGGTAGGATAATGAAAAAGGTATCGAATCATATATTTATTTATGCTAATACCTATTTTTTCTGTAAACATTCTATTTGCCCTTTTCTTAGAGAAAAATTTCCAGAGGAAATGATTTATCATAAATAATAACATGTAAAAAAACTATTTTCGTTTGACCTTTATTGGCCGGCTTACATTAATTTGATAGAAAGCCATAATTGTAAATTGTAATTGTAATGTGATCATTTTACATGAGCTCCTAGAACCAATCGTATAAAGACAAAACACAAAGACACTAATAAAATTTTGTTATGTCAAATGTCTTGCTCTAATAATTAAATGTTAAAAAAATTGTGTTAATTATTACAATCAAAACGATAGAACTACAAAGGAGTAGTACCTAGGTATTTTATTCGCTTATGTAGATAGACACCTACTTTGACCGCATTATGACACTACCATGAGTAACTTCATGTGGTAGCTTGATTTAAATCTTATACTTCTAATAATAAGATATATTTTTCTTTAACTGTTTTTTAATTGCAATATGTTAATTTATATTAGGCCGCATTTCCATCTGCGAGAAATCTTGCGTAAGTCTTGCATGACATTCTTGCCATACCGTTATCGTATAAATCCTTGTAGGAAATTTTTACTGCAATAAATATTTTGCTAGAATCCTGAAGCTTGTACTATCGCAACTTATCGTTCCTAGATGTATTACATATTATAGTTATTTATTACACACGAGAGCTATATTTATCGACACTACTTGTCGACAAAGCTATGGCTATTAAATTTATACCGTGCAGTCATGTTGAAAAGAAAACGCCCGCGTGATAGCAGATAGGTATGTTGCGGAAAGTAATAGTAGAATAAAATGAGGTCTATAGGAATTAAAATTTTATTGTGATTTTTTCAGAATTTTAGAATTTTGTGTAAATTAAATGGTCTAAGCTTAAATACGACACCTTAAAAACAAAAAAAAAATATGTAAAAGTACGTAATTTTTATTTAAATTTAGGTAAAAAGGTAGGTATAAGCTCTAGCTGTCTATGTTTTCTTTTAATAAATAAGTACCTCTTTTAAATAAGAAATCAAATATTTAAGTAGGTAGTATTATTACAAATTCCAACACGGGTAAAATTAAAAATAGTATTAACCATGGAAACAGATTGTGACTCGACATAAAGTTTTATTGTTTAAAAAAATCATGACAGTAAAATATATAACATGAGTTTATTTCTTTGTATAAAACACAATGGTTTTTGTTTTGTATAACACGAAAACTTAAGTTACTGAAGTCAAAATGCCTGAAGACTGGAGCTGAAAATTACCTATTTTTTGGGAAGAGCCGCATCATTTCCAGATAATTGACGAAAATGCGGTGGATATTTCCCGTTCCAGGTAATTCATTAATTTTACTGAAATCTATTTTCATTTTATTGGTATTGGTACTAATCACTGCACTCATTCCTGGAAGGGCTGTTCAGAGATATTGTGAACGCTGTAGCGCAAACTTCACCTTCTACTAATTCTGTTCCGTCCCATCGTGTTAAGGTGTATCCAAATATCATTTTTGCATACAAACAGCGTTATATTTAAAATCTTGAACTATAGCATATAATATGCAGATTGCAACTGCTTTTAGTGGCTCAGTTGGGTGGGAGTGATGCTGCATGCTGAATTGAGGGCGCGGATTCGATCCCCGCACAGTAGAAACATTCATGTGCGAAACATTTATGTTTGAGCCATGGTGTTTTTATAAAAAGTGTGAGCTGTATGGCGTTAAACTAAAGAAACATTTGGAAAGATAAACTTAAGAAAATATATACGTAAGAGCTGCGTAAGCTTTTATGACACAACACATTAGGTATGTTAAGCCATTTCCAAAACCATCCTTGAGGGGATAATAATTGAAAGAAATTTGACACTATACAAGATAATATGTAGGCATATCAAATCGTAAAATTGTGGTGTATGTCATTTAAATTACTAATATAATAACTACTTAAGAATATGTACGAGAGGACATAAGGACATACATTCAATTATGACTTAATGATGAAGATGACATAGAGAATGTTGCATTTTAAAATTAAATATGAACAATGAATATCATGACAACTGTGATAGAAATGCATCGATAACTGTTTAGCAGGACCATCGTAAGAACAGTGCTAGGTAGTCTAAGTCATAAAAGAAAAAAAAAATTGATCTTTTTCAAAAACAAATGGAAGTTCCAGTAACACAATTATATAAAGAAGACCTTGTATGAAAAATCAAAGTTTTCGACATTTTCAGAAGAAAAGAGCAAGGCCTGGTTGAAGGTTATAAAAACTAGAATACAATCCTCGCAAAGGTACCATACCTTTCTACTTCCCGAATTTGGCAAAAAATAATGCAAAAATGAACAAAGCACAAGGAAGTCTTAAATCGTTAAATAAAACTGTTTTTTTTCGAGACTAAATCTGTAAATTTTTTTCATCATTATATAACAGGCTTCTTCTCTAAAAAGGATATTTTAGAAATAACAAAACATGAATTTCAGGCGAAGGGAACACCTATTGATTTTGTTTGTCTGTCTGAAACGTTTGTGAAAAGCGATAACATCAAAAACATACAACTAAATGGATACACATTGTTAACTTCATATTGTAGGTCAAATCAAAAGCGAGGAGGTGTATGTATTTTAGGACGGAGGGATATTGAAATCAAAGGGTTACAGTGTACCAAAAATTTTGCGAAAGAATTGACATTCGAATGTTGTATGACTCAGTATGACTGTTGCCTAATATGTATGTATAGAATACCGAAATCGGACGCAAAAGATTTTTTAACAAACTTAGATCATTTTATCCACCAAGTACTAAAATTTTTAAATTAAAAAAACACTCGTAAATACGTGATCCTGACTGGCGATTTGAACATTGATGTATTAATTAAATGTACAAAAATCTCTCAGGATTTTAAAGATATATTGTATAGTAATAATCTTAAGATCCACGTGGAAAAACCAACGAGAAAAAAAGCTGGCTTGGATTTGTTTTTAAGTACAAGTAGTAATAAAGTACATCATTTAGGTTTGTCGGATCACGACACCGCTCAAATATTAAGATTTCCTTTAGAAAAAGGATACACCCCAATTAAAAACTGGTATTGCACACGGAGAGACCTCAGCTTAAAAACTTAAATAAATTTTAAAGTTGTTTGCGTAGTTTGACATGGGCAGATATTTATGAAACTGATGACATCGAGACAGCTTTTAACCTATTTCATGACCAACTATGTTTGTTTTATAAGTTATGTTTTCCAGAAATAAAAATCAGAAGGCAAAACAAATCAATTATCAATCATAAATGGCTAACAAAAGGATTAAAAAGGTCGTGTGTCAATCAAAAGATGAGGTTTCTAGGGTTAAATACAGGAAATATTCTAAACTGCTAAAAAAATGCATATAAATTTTGCAAAAACGTCAAAATCGTGACTTTATTCAAAATTCATCAAATAAATGTCAGGCAACATGGAATGTGATAAAAAATAAAGAGTATTCTGTGAACCCTAGTCAGTCAATCATACATAAATTAAAAATCCAAAACAAGGTTATCACTAACCCCAAAGACATAGCAGAGTCATTTAATGATAATTTTATAAATATGACTAACGAATTATGTGACACAAAAACACAAAAAAATCAAGTACAAACAACCCTTGAAAGATTGAATTCAAGCATATATCTTTTTCCTTGTACTGAAAATGAAATTGTAAAGAGTGTAAAATGCTTAAAAAATACAAGATCTGTAGGTTACGATGAGATTGAGACTGAAATACTGAAACAATGCATACCAGAATTAGCATATATTTTGCAATACTTAATAAATATATCTATGGAACAAGGTAAATTCTCATCGGCTGTTAAAATATCTGTTGCCAAACTCCTCTTCAAAAAAGGTGACAAACAAAATTAAAATGATTATAGATTTATAACCCTTAATTCTATTCTCTCAAAAGTCGTTCGATTTTGTTTGTCATGACAATCTATTACACAAATGTGAAATGTATGGAATTCGGGGTCCTGCCTTTGACTGGATAAAATCGCATCTGAAAGGTCGTAAACAACGTGTAGAAATAAGTGCAATGAAAAAACGCTCGGAAATGGTAAAATACAGTTCAGTATTAAGGAAAGTAAATAACGGCGTGCCACATGGTAGCGTGCTTGGGCCCCTTTTATTTTTGATGTATATTAATGATCTTCTTTAGGCGACAAATAATAAATGTGTCTTATTTGCCGATATCCACGATAATAAAAACCTTAGACATTAAAACGTTCGAGAGTGACATAAATAATACTTTTATTGACATATCACGAAGAATGGAACAAAATCGTTTGACTATTAATATGGACAAAACAAAATATGTACAATTTTTTAACACAAATGGAAGACACATAAAACTAAATATTACTCATGATCATAAAACCATCCATGAAGAGAATACAGCAAATTTCTTAGGATTAAATATAGATAATAATCTAAATTGGAAATCTCACACACATAAGGTAACTGCTAAACTAAATGGTTTTGCTTATGCATTGCGTAGGTTAAAATTAACAACAGATCAAAAAACTGCTGAAATCGCATATCACGGATACGTTGCGACTGCATTGCGCTATGATCTTATATATGGGGAAACTCCTCAGAAATTAATAGGGTTTTTATTTTACAGAAGAAATGTGTTCGAGCTATATGTGGTGTAGGGCCTTTGCAGACATGTAAGCCACCGTTTGTAAAACTAAAAATACTGAGTCTACCTAGCCTGTATATATTTGTAGTCTGCGTATTTGTAAAGCTTAATTTACGCTTATACAAAAAAAAATCAATAATTGTCCTTTCTTAACCAGATATCCAAATAAGTTAAAAGTGCCAGTATGTTCTACGACGACATTTTTAAAAAACAGTTACTCAATGTCTATAACTTTATATAATAAATTACCCAGTACTCTTACAGAAGTCTATAATGTCAGAATGTCTAATTGGCTAGTACAAAAATGTTTTTATTTCGTAAACGGGTTCATAAATTTAGAACATATTGACATAACAAATGAATATTGACATCGATAATTGTTATTCCATAAATTATTTATAAATTTAAAAATATAGACATAACAAAATGATAAGATTGACATTTGAAATGATATTCAAAGTTAATTTGTCATGTAATAGAATCTATTAAATTAAAATGTGATGCCAATATGATCTTAAATTTGATATGTAATATTGTTAAAATTAACTTATTTGTTAAATTGTGTGTGAATTGTATGTAATTTTAATATACCTAAAAAAGATGTAAATTATGTCAATGACATGGATAAATATGATCAAAAAATTTTGCATGCTGAGATCTCAGTAAAATGTGAATTGTGCCATAAATTATATTAAGACCTTACTGTACCACGTTTTGAGCAAAATAAATGAATATGAATATGAATCCGGTCACCTTACAAATAAATATTAAAAACGGTGAAATAACACGAAACAAGCTAGCTTATGACTTAGGCAAAAAATTCGGTCTAAATTTATGTAATCCAAAGTAATAACTAGATACGTTATTATTTATAGTTACTCGAAAAATAAGCCAAGGTTCCATAGTTAATAGGAATTGTCAAAAATATTTAGGCCACTGCCACAGACAAAAGTAATTACTTATACCAAAACATAGACAGCTAATAAACTACATTATGAAAAAGCGTTTTCACTACGTTGACATACAAGCTTACGGTCCGCCTGATGGTAAGCAGTCACCGTAGCCTAACGACGCTTGCAACACCAGAATTATCACTCGCGCGTTGCCGAACCTTCAAAAATAAAATAACTTCTTTCTTGAAAAACCCCGTATTGTAGTTCTTGGAGAAAATTTTGGCAGGGAGCTCATTCCACAAACCAAGCGTTCGGTTTTTTTTCTTACCGTTTAAGTTCTAAGGTGTGAGGATAAATTTTGTTACTCAATTCGTTTAGGAACTAGGGATGAGTAACCTGCGGACGGACGCCATCCTAAAAACTACATGGAGTGGTACAGCCCAGTTTGAAAATATTGAAGTTTGTTGTTTTAAGGTTTGAATTTATTTTAAAATGCAACATTCTCTATTACACCATCATCTTCATCATTAAGTTGTTCCTTAAGTACGGCAACATTACCGCCCGTCTCTCACCATTGCAGCTGCATGGCATACAATACATACAACAATCCTGTTTTACGATATCCGCACATTTTGCTGCAATTGGTCTTGCATTCGAAGATTTCTGTAACAATTCTGGCGAGGGTTCTGATCTGAAGTGGTGGTTATGGAAATCCAGCCCCATTCCGTGGCATCCACATCGTACTGCAGCCAAATTTACATTTAGTGCGCTGAGGTTCTAGGAAACATTAGGAAAGACCAAAATTGTGGGATAATTCATTCTATTCAACATCGTTTATGTACATTTATGTCCTTACGTTAATAATAATTTACGTTAATAATAATTAATATTATTCGATAATTATACTTTGTGATTTAAGAAATATCGATCCTGGAGTAAAAATTGTAATGACTAAAATGTAGAAAATCGAATTTAAAACAACTCGAGTTCTATCCTATGTTTTCCCCAAGTGCCTGAACTCGTCTCATGGGTTGTGTGATAAATTTACCTATGTACCTCAGTTTTACAATTTGTCTTCCGAAAAGCATCTTCTAAAGCACAACGCGGTCTAAGTGTTGAGATGAAGAAGCATTTATAAACACGCGTCTGGTGCCAATAGTATACTTTCGGACTAGATAGCGCTGTGTGATAGTTCCAGAATGATTTCTTAGTCCTTTATTTAACTTCTTGTTGGACCTATTATATAAGTTACTTCATAGTACGAAGTCCAACACTGCCACTGTGTAACGCAATCATCTTTAGAAATATGTTTAGAAATAGTAATGATAATATATCCAAATATTTTGATTACCCGTAACGGTTTTTTTTTTTTTTTTTTTTTTTTTTATACCACTAAGGTGGCAAACAAGCGTACGGTCCGCCTGATGGTTAATAATATAAAGGTAAGGTAATAAGCTATAAGTATATATGGCTATAGTAAAGTAAGTCTAGATCATCTAAGATGCATATATCTTAGTTCTAAGCATTTTTAGCACGCATAAGGTGCGTTTCGTTTATTTTGCACTGCTACCTGATTTTAACCACTTTCTAAGAGTAAAATAAATAATAGGTACAGCGTTTATATTATAGTGGCGGTTATGATAATGTTACCACTGTTAGTTCACATATCAAATGAAACGCTGCTTCATTGTTTTGAGTGACCTATCCAAATAAATGAAAAATATCCGGTCAATTGCTCGTTTTACACTCATTAAATTAATGGAGTGCAAGAAACAATAATTGTTCTCCCAGTTCGATATAAAGAGTATCGCTTGAGAGCTACTTACCTAAAAAAATCTATTTCTCAATTTCCTTTCAGAATCTGTACGGCGTTTACAAAACAGGCAAAAATCGAGACAATTACCAAATGGCTAAGGGTAGAAATCTAAAATTTGTAGAAAGGGTTGATTGTATTTTGAAAGTGATTTCTCAAAATGAAGTCCCTGAGGAGGTGTAAAGGGGTGGTAAAGGTTATATGTAAAATAATAATTTTTCATTACACTTACTCGCAAACAGTAGATATCCTGCAGGAAAAGCGTGTGCTAAGATCCTAATTACTCCCACGGGTTTTTCTCTGTAAATTTTACTTTTTTCGAAGCAAAGCGCGCGTTCATAGAAATCACGGGCGGTAATGACAACGAATATTCTATAAAGTATGCATAAAAGCTTTCTGTTCAAAAAATGAACTCGCGCTAAGCGAACAATTAGGTACAAGTTTTATCTCCAACCTTTGATTAATTAACTTGACAGGTTAATAATCAAAGTCCTCAGCCTAAACTTTCTAATTCATAAATTCTTTAGATATGGGGTGGCGTTGTTTTTTCTACTTATAATCCTGCCATTTCAATTTTTTTTGGTGAGTTGATTTATTATTTACCTTACATTTTTATTTATTTACTCCCAAATGTGACGAAAAAAATTTTATGTAACATCCGTGTTACAGGGTACGGATGGTAATTACAATCTCGAGCAATTAAAGCCATTGGGCATCGGTCTTAGAATTCCAAAAAACGCCTTGTTAGTAATTTTCTCCTTTCCACCCTTAATACTCAATGTATGATGTAGGTACTATTCTTTGTTTAATAACCGTTTTAGTTAGTAAAGTATCATCATAAAAAAAATGTTATTTCACCTACTTTGTGCGTTAGTTGTTTTGGATTAACTTGTGAACAACTAATGACGTGCGTGCGTGGGCTCCGTATACTGGCCTATTCAGCAGTAATTAATAAACTCTTCATCGATACACGTGCGAGCAGCAGAGTTCGTGCCCCACTTTTAAAATTAGCATACCAGAAACATGGTAAAGAAAAAAAGCTCGTCAGGACTCTTACTCATATCAATAGATGGCGTGACACTGCTAAATACTGAAAAAAAAATCCGACGAGTAGAGTATCTGTATCTTATTTTAAATAAAAGTTTCGTTAAAAATGTGATGAAAATCGTATAAATTCTCACAAACTCAACTGAAAATGTTGCAAATATCATCCAGCTATGGCATACCCTAGCAAAAGCGCACTGTTTCGACCAGTGTACACAGACAAATATATATATTGAAACAAACAAAGAGACACAGTTCCACGTATGGAAGGCGCACGTGTCCGCACGTTGAAAATCTATATTTTCTCGGTATGAAATTCAAATATTTATTTAGAACTCTGACATTAGCACATTTCCTTGGTCATATTAATATATATATTTTATGAAATAAGAATAACGAGAATATCACTCTTAGTTTTCTAAACAATTTCAATTAAAGCCCAAAAATAGAGTGATTGAATTTTTTTTCTTTATGTATTAATAAGCAAATTACTATAATATAAGCAAATTCACTTAATTATGTTTTGCACTAGAAAATATATTTTTTTCACGTAAAAAAGTGTACCCAGGACTGTAACAAAATGAATGAAATTCTTGCAAACTTAACTCGTGTGGCTATGCCATCACCTTAACAAGAGTCCCTAGTGTTTTTCTAGAACCAACTTGTACCTGCAATGACCTTGACTTGGAATGCCATTGTGTACATGTCTATGTATGTATATGTGTCAATAAATAACGATTCAGATAGCAAATTTTAAGTGTGTGTCGCGCTTTTTTGCTCAAATTGTAGACATTGAGTCGTGCTGGTGTATATATGTTTGTCTGGGAGGATATTAGCTGTCGCCGCCTTTATAGCAGGGACCTGTCGATATTGTGGGTCCGCGTAGATCACGGTGGCCACTCTCGTATCTATGCGTGCCTATACAGGTCTCATAACGGTGACACGGACGTAGCTCCATTCTTTACGTACCTGAGTTTGACGACTAACAAAGTTCTAGAGCAATATCCCACAGCAGAACTAGTTATTTTGGGAGACTTCACCACCCACTATCGAGAGTGGCTCAGCTCTCGAACCAATAACTACGCAGCGCAGGGATATCTGCTCATGAATTTGCTCTGACCTATTCTCTCAGCTGGTACTTTCTCCAACGAGAATACCAGATACAGAAGACCATATGAGCTCCTTACTGGACCTTCTGCTGACTACACGTCCGGACGGATATTCCATCTTAGTGGATGCGCCTCGTGCCTCCTCGGACCACTGTCTCATTCGGACTCAAGTGTCATGCACACAAACCGATCCGTAAGGGCCAACTAATTGGCGTCGTGTGTGGCATTACAGTCAGCAGACTGGAATGGATTGCGAGAATTTTATGCATTGTACCGATGGAGGCAGCTCTGCTTTAGCTTAGGAGATCCTGACATCTGCGCAGCCGCAGTCACTGAGACAATCATCGCTGGTACGGGATGTTTGATTCCTAACCCGCGAGTAGCTAACGACGTCAAAAACGACCGTGGTTTAATAGGTCTTGAGGAGAAGCTAAAATACTAAAGCACACTACGACTGAGGCTTGGATCACGGCTCGTAGTAATAAGGATACGAATATTTCTGAGGTAAAACGCCAATTAAATGCTGCCTCGAGGTTCAGTAAGAAAAGAAAGCAACTGCCAGAGCTAAATTCCAATTTATCGGCGAAATAGGTGGGCGACTTGCGAGCTATCCTTCTGGGAGTCGTGCTTTCTGGTCGCTTGCTAAAGCTGCCGAAGTGAACTTTTGCCAGTCGTCGTTACCACCACAGCAAAGACCGAACGTGACTTGGCCCATAGTGCTAAAGAGAAAGCCGATCTACTGGGCAGTCTCTTTGCCTCCAACTCGAATATGAACTACAAAAGCGCTTGGTGCGGTAAGACCATGCTGGAAATCGCCATAACCCAGGCCAGGTAGGTTCGGCGTTCGTTGCTTTCTCTAGACGTTCATAATCGAGTGGGCCAGATGGTATACCAGCAGGTGTGCTCCTGAGTAATGTCCTGTACCCACGCCCCTCTTCGCGCTTTCCTACTACACTAGGCAATTTTCGTCTTGTCTCGCGAATGTGCACCCGGTGCCCAAAAAGGGCGATAGATCAGATCCATCGAATTATAGGCTTATCGCTATTACCTCCCTCCTCTCCAAGGTGATGGAGCGTGTGATCAACACAAATCTTCTTAGATACGTAGAAGAACACGACCAGGTCAGTGACCGTCAATACGGCTTTCGCCACGGTCGCTCGACTGGTGACCTTCTAGTGTTTTTTTTATACCACTAAGGTGGCAAACAAGCCTACGGTCCGCCTGATGGTAAGCGGTCACCGTAGCCTATGTACGCTTGCAACACCAAGGGCATCACTCGCGCGTTGCCGACCCTTCAGAAATCTAATAACTTTTTTTTTATCTCACACACCGTTGGCCACTAGCCATTGAGAGTCTGGGGGAGGCATTGGCATGTAGCCTGGACATATCGAAGGCGTTCAAACGGGTCTGGCACCGGAGTCTTCTATCGAAGTTGCCATCTTACGGAGTGCCCGAGGGTTTGTGCAAATGGGTGGCTAGCTTTTTGTCGGAAGACACATACGAGCCGTAGCTGACGGCAGTTGCTCTGATAGCATGGGCATTAATGATGGTGACCCGCAAGGTTCGGTGCTGTCGCCTACGCTGTCTTACTGCATATCAATGACATGTTGGACATCAACAACATACATTGCTGCTTTGCAGATGCTTATTACGCAGGGCACTCCCATCTCTAAGAGCATTGGCATCCTTGGTGTTGACATCTTCAGCGATGTTCAGTTCCGAGATCATTTGCATGACAAGGTGAAGCTGGCGTCCAAAAAACTAGGTGTACTCAACAGAGCGAGGCAGTACTTCACGTCGGGGCAGAGGTTGCTGCTTAACAAGACACAGGTTTGGCCTCATATGGAGTACTGCTGCCATCTCTGGAGTACTGCTGCCATCTCTGGGCCGGTGCACCCAGATACCAGCTTGGTCCTTTTGACTCGGTTCAACGATGGGCTGTGAGAATTGTCGACGATCCCAAACTCACTTGCCGTATCGAGCCCTTAAGTCTGAGGAGAGACTATGCCTTCCTGTGTGTGTTCTACCGCTTCTTCAATGGGATGTGTTTTGAAAAATTGTTCGAAATTATGCCCACGGCTACTTTCTAGGATCGCACCGCTCGCCATCGGCAGGGAATTCATTCTCACACTTTAGAACCGAAATGGTCGCGTACAGTGCGGTTACAAAGAAACTTCCGCCCGTAAACGCTTGGGTTGTGGAATGAGCTCCCTGCCAAGGTTTTCTCCAGTGAACTACAGTATGGGGTTCATCAAGAAAGAAGTTATTGGATTTTTGAAGGGTCGGCAATGCGCGAGTTATACCACTGGTGTTGCAAGCGTCCATAGGCTACGGTGACCGCTTACCATCAGGCCGACGTAAGCTAGTAAAAAAAATATAAAACTGTAAAAAAATATTTAAAATCGCCAAGCAAGCTCCGAGTTAGAATAAGATATAAAACCGACGCGAGCTACACCGCTTAAATCAAAATGATCGAAATCCTACTAATATTATAATGCGTCTGTTTGTTTGTCTGTTTGTTACTTCGTAAGTCAACTTATACATGGACCGATTCAGATGAAATTTAGTATGGAGATAGTTTGAGTCCCAGGGAAGGACATAGGATTTATTCCGAAAAACTCAGAAGTTTCCCCAGAAACTGAGCTTGCAAACTTTATTAGTATAATTAAGGAGTCATTAGTATAATTAAGGAGTTGACATAAGAATCCCACGCCGATAACCAAATTAAGGGCGGGTGGAGGCCGACCCTTCAAAAATCTAATAACGTCTATCCTGAAGAACCCCGCCTTGCTGTAGTCCTTAGAGATATATTTTTTACTTTTAATTAATGGCTACTAATTTTATACACTAACTAATAAAAAAGTGTACTTCTAGACAAAAACTAAATGTCCCTAACCAACCTAAGTGAAAGATTCTGGAGTCGGCTTGTTCCTTTGCGTGTGATGGTATGTCTAGGTATATCATGTAAGTACCTACGGCGGACCAGTTGTAGTACCAGTTTGGATAATTTTTAGCTACCGTACCAGAATCGTCAAATAAGAACTCTTTCAAATATCACCAAAAAACACAAAGGAATCACCTCATCAATATAAATAGGAGCTCATTCATTAGGTACAATGTATTTGTGCTTGGCGAATATTTTTATATAAATATAATATAATATGGCGAATATTTATTTTTTTTACTTATAAGGTAAGAAACTAAACCGTGATCGAATTGTGAACTGGCGTTGTTTGTCCCAATACTGTATGTAACACTTTTATATAGGTACTTACGTTTCTTTTTTCTGGCTTGTTTACTTAGATACAATTTTTGAAATTTTTTTTTCTTTAGGCGAACATTCAGCCGGACTTTCAATACGAATGAATTTTTTTTACCGATTTCAAAAAAGAAGGAGATACTTTGAATTTTTTTTCTATGTTTACACATTTCTCAACTGTATTTTAATTGAACTGAAGGCTAGGTGGTCCCAAACATTTTAAAATAGATACTTACGCCGCCGTGATAATTACAGTTGTTACAAAAATAATAAATAGTGAAGTTAAAATCAGAATTTTTATGACAAGCAAACCTATGATCTCTCGTATCAAATAATAAAAACTAGTTAATATGCTATTTTAGCTCTTTTGCCAAGGATATTGTAATAATAATAAAAGATATGTGTGTCTTACGTCTGTCGTGTAGACTAATGGCCTATATATAGGTACACATCTTTTAACTGATTAAAAAATGTGGAAGTTTTTATATTGGTCTTTATGTATTAAGGTCACAGTTAAAGAGACACAACAGAGACTAACTATATGAGCTGCATAAAATAAAATTTCATTGCATACTAACAAAAATGACATTCTTAACCTGCTGCATCAAAATATTCAGGGCATGTCTAAAAAACTATTGATATATTGATATATTTTGTATTACTGAATACTTTATCAAGCATCAAGTTGCAAGTTTGTTTAGCAGACAAACAGCAATAAATAGGGGTTCTCTAATACTCACTCCTAAAAACTTGAAATATAGGGAACGTCCTGATATTGTTGACTTGTCTATTGAGATAACTATTGAAATAGCCTGTATAGAGCTAAAGCGTATACAGCATTATCTTTTTCAGAAAATTATGGATGAAGCTTTATTTAAGATTAGTAAAAATAATAATAAATACATAATGGTTCGTGGTGACTTTAAATAATAATAAATACATAATGGTTTGTGGTGACTTTAAATAATAATAAATACATAATGGTTCGTGGTGACTTTAAATAATAATAAATACATAATGGTTTGTGGTGACTTTAAATAATAATAAATACATAATGGTTTGTGGTGACTTTAATATATCTAATAACTTATTAGAAATTCATATCTGAGTAACCGGATAAAATGATTATTTCAGTGCTATAATCTATCTAGTAAACTTATTTTTAGAGCCGAACAGGATCACAGCCTCGACGACAACCTGTCTTGATAATATTGAACCAAAGTCAAAATCAATCATAAATAAATTAGATATAATTGGAAATAAATACGATCACTGTGGCCAACTAGCTACTTTCAAAATGTGTAGCAATAAAAATAAGAAATATCATTCGAAATATGTACCTGTGACCACCAGTCGTCTTGCACGCTTTAGATCCAACACATTATATTAGATACCCAATATGCTTTTTAGTGAGGATCCCAATGAATAAAATTATAGGTATAAGTCTGTCTTTGGTGTCATCAAAAATGAATATGGGATTGTATCCAAACTTAAGAAAGCTCAATAAACAATTGTCTAGTGTTTGAGCATTGGGCAACAGTAGAAATTCATATTAGTAGACATAGATTATATACACTCTATGAAGAGAGGGCATATAACCATACAGTCAAATTTGTTGAGTATGTCAGATTTTTTTAAAAAAATATTTAAACGCATCTGTTCTCAAGCAAAATTGATACATATTGGAAATAGCTCTGATAAAATAAAATCTAGATTAAAAATTAATTTTAAAATATTGGATAAAGACCAGGAAATTGCTGATGCTTCGAAAAATTCTTTGCAGCTATCCCAGTTCTAACTTCTAAATCTATAATTAAAATAATGTAAATGAATGCAAAATAGAATTTAAATTTACTTATATTGATAATAATGATTATTGTAAAGGCATTCAGATCATTAAATAAATAATAGTTTAAAAAAACTAAAAAACACGCTTTTTATAGAAAACCGAACTAAAAAATAGAAAATAAATTTTAATGAATTTAAATTAAGAAAATAGTGTTAAAAATTTCAATGAATATAAATTTATAATAGTGTGAATAAAAAAAAATTATTTTATTTTAAAAAAAGCGTGGGGTGCTTGGTGTCAATAGTTATAAATATTTTATTGACAGATATGAGTAGAGTGTATATCATTTCGATAATATCTTAAAAAGCACCCCACGCTTTTTTTAAAATAAAATATTTTTTTTTTATTCACACTATTATTAATTTATATTCATTGAAATTTTTAACACTATTTTCTTAATTTAAATTCATTAAAATTTATTTTCTATTTTTTAGTTCGGTTTTCTATAAAAAGCGTGTTTTTTAGTTTTTTAAACTATTATTTATTTTCTACTTTTTAGTTTGGATTATTTATAATAGCTTGTTTTTTTAATTTTAAACTATTGCACGACTCATGATGCGAAGCATCAGAGAGTGATTTATTTTCTAACCTTATCGACTATAGATGAAAATTATATAAATTAACAAAAATCATATTTTGCAAATTGAAAAATGGAATAATTTTATCAAATTAGTGTATTGTCATCGGTCCTCAATAAATCTACAAAGTTTGAACGAAATCTGGCCGTTTAAAGTGGGTCAAAATCGCGCCCAAAGAAGTCGGTTACAAACAAACATACAAACATACAGGTGAAGCTAATAAAAAGCTCGTAAAAAGAAAAAGACTTTTCATCTTTATGGTGTCTCAGTTGAAATAATTAATAACATAGTTGATTGTATTGCTCCATACTTGGCAGTTATATTCAATGTATGTGTTGACGAAGGTGTGTTTCCTGACCGAATGAAGTAAAAAAGTCATTCAGTTATTTAAAGCCGGCAACACTTTAGACCCCACTTCACACAGAGCAATAAGTAGGTAATTGCAACAATCGGCAATTGGCAAACGTATTGTGAGTTCACACAGACCTACTTTGTTAAAGTAGGTAATTGCAACAATCAGCAATTGGATTTAGTTCTGAGTACATTGACTGAGGGTGACGGTGGCGTGTGCGTGCGAGAGGAAGAGCCGCCGTCACCACTTCCTAGCGCGGAAAAAAGTACGCCAGGAGCGTGGAACTTTAATAAAGGTGATTTTGTATCGTTATATTCACGGATAGGTGACATTAATTGGACTCAGATGTATAATTTAGATTTGGAAACTAGTTTGAATTACTTCTATGATATTTTGTATTCAAAAATTGATGAATGTGTGCCACGAAAAAAGCAAACTCATGCGACTACGAGGTTCGTCTATCCTGACTGGTACACGGCGGTAATTGATCAAGAAATAAAATTAAAAGCATAAAAAATATAAGGCCACTAAGTCCTCAGTCGATTATAGAGAGTTTGCACAGTGTAGGTCTAAAGCAAAAGAAATTATAGGGATTGCATTCAGGCAGTATCAAGACAGTGCCCAAAGGCAATTGTTAAAAGATCCAAAGTATTTTTGGAAGTTTACCAAATCAAAAAGAGGTGGTAGAACTCCAAAAATAATCATAAAAAACGGTGAAGTGCTAAGTAGTGAGCAATCCTTAAAAGAGTTAGCAATGTACTTTAGCTCAGGGTACAGTCAAAAGCGGCCCGAGCTTAATGTCCATACAGGAATTGCGCAAACGGGAAGTGAGAATGGAGCAGCTAGGGTTTATATCGACATATTGGCCAGGGAAGATGTGCTTCGCGCCTTCAACGACTGAAGCCGACAAAATCAGCAGGACCAGATGGCATTCCACCCTACCTGTTTAAAGATTGCCGGTCAGTGCTGATGGAGCCACTGCTGTACATCTACAACAACTGTCTAAGAAATTTTGTATTTCCACAGTGATGGAAATTATCTCAAGTGGTTCCGATACTGAAAAATAAGTTGGGAACAAACGTTGATGACTATAAGCCTGTTGCAGTATTGTCAACGGCGGCCACAGTGTTAGAGTCAGCCGTACATAAGAGTATTTTTAGTCAAATCAGTTGGCAACTTACGGAAATGCAGCATGGTTTTAGACCAAAGCAAGTTTTGGCTTTACACCACACTTGTTACACTTTTTTGCCAGTTAAATGACAGACAGAAGCCAATATGTGGAATACCAGGGATAGAAGTCAGAGCCGTATTCTATTTAGTCGGGCGTGAGCCAGGGCAGCAACCTTGGGCCTTTGGAGTTTCTAATAATTACTGTGAGCGATTACAACAAATTTGGTGCAGGTACCTATACCTACCTACCTGTATATTTTGAATGAATATTCTTAATCCAAAAATATGAAACGATGATTTATTGTTGGCTTTGTTGGTAAACAGCAATCTCTACCAGGCAATCTGTGCAGTGCAATGTATGTTCACGCCGAACTTCGTTGTTCGTAAACTGTTTTTTGATGACTGTCATTTGTGTCCAGAGTGTTCCGACTTCAATTGAGTGAGGAACTAATAATGAAAATAAGAGCTATGTTAGAAAATGTGGTTCTTAGACTTGTTTATTCGGATGATCTACTGAAGTACGTTATTGTATGAAAGTAGAATACCTTGATTAGCCCATTAATAAAATTATCAATAAAAAATTAAACTGATAAAAATTCACCCAAAGTATAAAATAAGCTCCTAAAGCAGGCATAACCATTAAACTATTATATTTTTTTTACTTATATATTTTTAACGCGCAAATTCAGCAAATTTGGCAACTTTGTGCTATGAAAGTGTCCAAATCTTTGCGTTCGGCGTCTTTTGATCTACGTTTTTTGATGACCGACGAAAAAAGCATCAAGCGTTTCATTTGTGAACTATCGGCGGTGTTATAGGTTTATAGTATCAAAACAAAAGCGCATAGATGAAACGAATTAAGGTATCCAATGCACATAGGCAAAGTAAATGGAACGCAGCTTATGAATATGGCTAACATATGTACTCGTAGATACGCTCCGCTAGGCTACGTAAGCATGTCTTTGATCGTGTACAGATTCGAATTAAAATAGCTTTTCACAGTACACACAATATTTTATTTCGTTACCTCTACTATCAAACTTTGACAAAAGGCATTACCACTGCACTAGTTAAGTCATTTAAAAAAAAACTAAAAAGAAATAGCAATAGTAGAATTTCTTGCCAAAATGTGGGCACTATCACTCATAAGTACATTACTGCCTTCTCATAAATAAATTTTAGTACAACAGTTTTGTTTGTTGTCTTTGTTTGATGGACTAAGAGAAAAATTTATCGTTTCGAAGTTTATTGCTGTGGCAGTGCCTAGTCATTGGTTTGTTGCCGTTTACATACCGTTTCAACAAGTGTAGTGTTACAAAGTGCTCGTTCAGACGGTACAACACTGAAATTTAATTGTATTTTTTTTTCTTTCCTGTATTCGAAATTTAAAACACTTTTAAACACACTAGCGGCTGTTTAAAATTAAATTGTATTTATTTGGGCCAGTGGGGCAACTCTCAACGCTCAATTTTAATTTCACTGGAATTTTGGCATCAAATAAACCATTTATAACAACTTTCTATGCCACAAAATCAAATAATAATATCAAGATTACACACCCCTAAATGTAATTGCCACAGACGTAGATCTAAATCGCAATATAAGTATTGAATTGATTTTTTAAGATATACCTTAATATTGCCCAACGATTGATAATGTGATAGCAATACATAATCGTTTAACGAATTTTTTAAAAATAAACATTGTGTGTCCCTCATCAACACCAAAATGTAAAATAAATCCAGAATTTTACCGCTAAGCTGCATATTGCATGTAAGATAGGTTATTAGGATTTGTTGGCAACATAGGCATATGACGTCATAATCTTATATAGTGCCATTAGCGTGCCACGAGATAGTGAAGCCATGTCCACATGGAACGCCGCGGACGGATTATAGTCGACGACACGACGGTGCAAGTAGGGTTGTCAGTTCTAAAATCAAAAAGCCAGACACAGTCATCTATTACCTAAACATAAAAATAAGTCATCTACCCCCAAAATAAAATAAGTAAAAACGCTGCTCCATCTCGGACTACAAAAGCAAATAAAATAATTTGTCAACAGAAATCTTAATGTTTTACGTTTTAATTTTCAGTGCTTCTGATGTCCTGGTTCGGAGTGGAGCAAGTAAAAGCTAATGCGTGTATAAGAACTGGTAATGTAAAATGCAGAAATATTTTTATTTGAGTATACCTTATCTATATAGATGTTAAAAAAGTAGTATGTGTCATTTGTAGCTAAAAAAACCCTTGTACTTATAATTTAATTTATTTTATTCTTAAACTTCTTACAAGCACGTCACGAATTGTTTTTATATTTTTAGTACTTAAAGGGTTAACTGTTTTTAAATATCGATTTTTATAGATTAACTTAATGTCACTGCACTGTGATAGTGATGGAACATGGTATTTATTTATCAAAACATATGAACACGTTTATTGATCTAGAGTTTTGTGTTTTGTATTTGTGTGCCCACGGGAATGTATGTTGTTATGTTACCTATATAAGGAATGTGGTTTCAATGCATGTGGTTAAAATAATATGTATATGTTTGAGTGTTTAACACAAGTATTTGATTAAAATTCTTTACATAACCTTTTTTAAAACTTAAAAACAAAAGCTGTCTCAACTATCAATTTTTATATTTTTCTATCTGAAAACAAGAAATGAATATAATATTTATTTGTTTATGCAGAAGTATAATTCAATTTAAATTATCAAATAACAATAAAAAAATTATTGTCATTAAAAACTAAACACTAAATATCAACCAATTACTTACATATTTTTAATTAAAAATTTTAAAAAAAACTAATTGTAGACTTCACACATAATGAACACGGACATACAGTTGGAAAGGGAAATTCTACAGAGGGTCAAAAGGGCTCCTGTGAATAACTGAAATTTATTTCAGACTGTTTTTCATATGTACTAGTACATTGAAATATCATATTAAATGGTTTTAAGATAAGACACGTAACAAAACAGAATGCCACAACTGAATCTACATTAGCAAGTTCTGTAAACTTTCAGTATTTTTCTAAATTCTTTTTTCTTATAGAACCTCTTTTCACTTAATTGGCTCAGTCTACGGAATGTTTTTTTCTTGATTAGTAAGTAAATCAGTTATTTACAGGATTATTTCTTAGACCATTTATTGTAATATGTGTTTAGTTATTTGGTTGTGGTAACTTGTGTTGTGTTTTCTCAGTTTTACTAATTGAAGCATGGGTTTTCAGCATTGTGGGCACTAAGCCTCAGCCCTCTAGTTCAGGCCGAATGTCAAAGTAAGTAAAAATACAATACCAAATAATAAAAAAGCTTTTAAATGTTTATGTTGAATTTGCTTACGATTCACTCATGTGCTTAAGTAAAAGGTACCTTGGACCTTTCGTAGTTAAATATCTAGTATTATGACAAATATTTGAGTTTATATACGTTATTTCCGCCAGCGAACTACACGTAAGAGGTAAAATAGAGTTACAGTTAAAAAAGAAGCGTAGACTGAGCTAATGTCTATTTAACTATATTATCATCTGTTATTGCATGGAACTAAACATTTTGAGAATAGTTGTTTAAGCGTATTGATGCCTCATACATCTTTATTTTGTATTTTGAATTACTACATATCTATAAACGCAATAATACATAATAAACAATCAGGTCTAAAAGAATTCATTTATAACAAACATATGGCTTTATGCATAATTATATTCTGTTATTTATAAATAGTTTTTATTTTGAATATTGGCAAATTTATTTAAATTTAAATTGTGAATGGATTTATAAGTTTATCAAAATTATGTCTTTCATCGCGGTTATTACATATTTTTAATTACAGTGTCATATATAATTTCTTATTTGACTTAATATTTAATTTTAATTATTAAATCAGTAGAAGTAACCAACAATACATTTCTACAAATATGTGAATGTAAGTAGATATTTGTGATAATGTAAAACTTTTGTTATTTGATCGGTGGATTATGTCATAATCACGAATTAACGACTTGACGGCTGGCCCACGGGAATAGGCGAGGCCGCGGGGCACAGCTAGTGGGACATAAAAAAAGAAAGAGTAATTTCATTTATTGTCTATGTCTCTCTTTTTTAATGCACTTTTATATAAACTAGGCAATATAAATATACATACACTAGAGTAGCTCTTAACTACCTTTGGGTGATCTTTTAAAAGTCGAATATTTTAGCTTCCACCGCGTAATCTTTGTTGCAATTGAAAATTAAACATGGCTGGTATGTAATTACACATACAAACGCTCAAAAATTTCAATCACTGTAAAAATTGTTTAATATTGATATAATAACTGAAATTGATCGTAGTTTTTCCAATTTATAAATTTTTGGTACATAACTAAGTGATAATATTTGAAATTGATCTTGAAATAGGTAAATCTTAAGTGTATGAATATCATGACTATTATACGAAATCATATCATGATGATAGTTTTTTTTGCACAAAAGAGTGGTGTTGAAGAAATCTAAGCAAGAAATCCAAAACGTAAGTAGCTTACCTACCTAAAATAATTTGATTTAGGTACTAAAAACTAGCGTCCTACATTCCTACGACCTACAATGTGCCTTGAGTTTATTGCAGTGTTGGTGCCATGCTCGACCAATGTCGTTTAGTCACGCTACTCACGTAATGTCGGTACAATTGGCACAGCCCTATGTCTGTTCCTACACAGTACACTGACCTACTTATTATAAAACCTATTTTATAAAATCAGATCATGTGTCAGGGTTGACGGTGATCCATGCCGACATTAAATGCTTTTAAAATCATGTGTCAGGGTTGTCAGTGGTACATGGCGACGTTAAATATAATAAAAGCACCTACCTACCTAACTACGCTTAGCCGTTTTAGGTGTGACTAAAGCCGCGTGAGATTTGTCGATTTTTAAATTTCAATTCAAAGGTACTTGTGTATACCAATTTTTTGTAAAAAATTTTTGTTTTTGTGATGTAACAACAAATTTACGGTTTTCAGATTTTTCCCTTTATGTGTGCTACATGGCATTGATTCTTGCTAAATTTCATAATTCTAGATCAACGGGAAATACTCCATAGTTTTTGGTTTATTTGTGTCACAATATGCGACAAAAGTAACCGTGTTTTGGGCGTTTTTTTTTATTGCATGGACTTAGAAGCTTGAATATTTTTTTTAATTTAGGTGACCTTAGACTTCAGTATTGAATAATTATTTTAACTTGATACCTTCACGCGTTATTTGAGTTAAAAGGTCATGTGAGACAGATAGACAATCATTTTTGTTTTCAATAGTTATAATTACAAATTAACAAATTTTGGATTTTTTCCTATATTTGTAAAGTAAAACCTTGCTTCGTGTGAAATTTTATGATTCTAGGACAACGAAAAGTAGGTTTTAAGTTATTTGTGAATGCCAAAATATTCAACAAAAATGGCTGTATTTTTTATTGCGTTGACTTAGAAGCTTGATTTTTTACAGCTTCAAGTTAACGTAGAGTAAAGTATTTGATATTAATTTCAACTTGATACCTTCACGCGTTCCTGAGAAAAAGGGTCTTGACAGACAGACAGACAAAAAACGGTTCCTTTTTTTCTTTTGAGGTACGGAACCCTAAAAAGCAATGATAAAAACAATAATTTGCAGTTTAAACACTTTTTCAGGAACGCGTAGATCTATATCAAGTTGGTTTTAACATGAAATACTTAGATCTACGTACCCTTAGAGCTGTGAAAGTTGCATATTTGAACATTCGCTATAAAATTTCATAGGTGGAATCATAAAGCTTGGCAACAAGCAAGGTCTTGCAGCAAAAGGAAAGGCAAACTGTCTGAGACTGTCAGAGTCTTCAAGCCAAGGCCTTCAGCAAGGCCTCCAACTTGGCTTAAAGACTGCTATCATAATATTGCAACAGTCAGGACTGACCAACGGCTAAAAGTTTCCCTTGAAGCTCTGGAAACGGAGCCACCAGGCGGTCACGGCCACGCCTGACCTAGCCTAACTGCGCTTCTCGTTTCCTATAGACGAATGCAACTGGGCCACGAGCTTTGTAGTTATAGCACACAAAAATATTTATATTGCAGACTTACATTTCAGTTAACCGTGACGTATATCAATGTATGGAAGAACATTTTTCAACTACAAAGTTAAGTTTGTCCTATAATGCGTTTTTAGTGGTGAGCTTAAAACACTTGAAAAAAAATCACTAAGTTTTCGAGGCCGGATTGCCGTAATGGACAAACTACTTGTATTTACAAACCGGTTTCTATGGAACCCTCGGTTTTTTTTTTAAACCACTAAGGTGGCAAACAAGCTTACCGTCCGCCTGATGGTAAGCGGTCACCGTAGCCTATGGACGCTTACAACACCAGGGGTATCACTCGCGCGTTTCCGACCCTCAGAAATCTAATAACTTCTTTCTTGAAGAACTCCATAGTGTAGTCCTTGGAGAAAACCTTGGCAGGGAGCTCATGCTACAACTTAAGTGTTCGCGGGAGGAAGTTTCTCTGAAACCGCACTGTACGCGATTTAGGTTCTAAAGTGTGAGAATGAATTCCCTGCCGATGGCGAGCGGTGCGATGGTAGAAAGTAGCCGTGGGCATAATTTCGAACAATTCCTCAGAACACATCCCATTGTACAAGCGGTAGAACACACACAGGGAGGCAAAGTCTCTCCTCAGACTTAAGGGCTCGATACCGCAAGTGAGTTTGAAATCGAGTCAAAAGGGCCAAGTTGGTATCCGGGTGCACCCGCCTAGAGATAGCAGCAGTACTCCATACAGGGCGACTTGTAAAGTAACAACCTTTGCCCCGACGTGAAGTACTGCTTCGCTCTGTTGAGTACACCAAGTTTTTTGGACGCCAGCTTCATTTCATTCATTCAAATCAATGTTAACGAAACCTACCTAGCCAAGAAAGTGTTGTAAGTATCTGAAATTTGTAAAAATGTATT
Source organism: Apoda limacodes (assembly GCA_946406115.1). Classification (NCBI taxonomy): domain Eukaryota; kingdom Metazoa; phylum Arthropoda; class Insecta; order Lepidoptera; family Limacodidae; genus Apoda; species Apoda limacodes. Next base: position 51,908,605 of record OX291540.1, read on the forward strand.
TGAAGTAAATTTGCAAATCACGTCGACTGCGGCGCGAGTTAAGCCTTTCCACTAGGCTGCAGCAAATGCTGAGCGGTGTCCATTTTTCACATTGCACTACAGCACCCAATACACAAAAACCAAACCATATATGTAATTTGTAGCATGCTTGTTTTTATATTTTTTTTATAATTGTGATTGTGATTTTTAACGTAATGTGTAATGTGAAATAAAGGAATATCTATCTATCTAAATATTTTTAGACTTTCTGAATAAATTTAATTTAATTCGTAAACAATAATTTTGGCACAACCATATTCGCATTCATGTATGTGACGTAGAGTTGCTGACAAGCGACCGAGCTAGCTAGTGTTGTGGTACCAGTTAATTGTATCGATATCGATATGTGTCTCTGTACATTTTATAATTAATCAAATGAACTAATTAACTTTTCGAAAGTTGCAATGCTAAGGCCAGTAAGTGGCCCATATTTTTTTAACCTTCTCAAAGTTTATCTCCTACCCCTTTATTTTATTTCAATCAACAAAAAAACGATATATATAAAATTTAAGGTCAAACGAACTACTGCAAGGCGACCCTCATCGACCATAAAATTTTGCCTAGAGCATTTTTCAGATAAATTATTTTTAAGTTTTGAAACATTATCTGGCTGACGAGAATTGCTGGCTTAATTAATTCCTGTCTTAAGTTATGTTTTGCTGATTTTTTTGCTTTCCGTAATCTTGCATGAGTTGCATGCCTTAAGCTTGGCGCTTTGGCCGCTAGCGGTTAAAGAAGGTTCCTTGGTATTTCTGCTATTTCCCTCACTCCCATTTCTCTTCACTATTAGCATAAAAATTTAAAATGGAATAAATAACATGTAGCTAAAAGCGATAGCTGTTCAGTAGTAAAGATTTAGTTGGTTTTCCTCCATGTTTTGTTGATATTGTTAGTCTTGGAAGGCCGTTAACTGTTGTTATTTTAATATTATTTCCATATATCCTACATAAAGGGTAGTGTAAAAGTAGCTGATGATGTTCCTTCTTTTATTCTTGAATTTATTATTATTAAAGTTGAAACTTTTTTTATAGGTATAACGGCATATGCATTACAAAGTGACATATAAAGAATCTCTTTAGAGGTAAATGCAAAAGTTACTATAGATATCAGGAAATCAGCAGATTTTTTCGACAGTGATAGTTGCGGGAAAAGTATTTAAAAAAAAATAAACGGACGATGGCTCCTGGCTTGTCAAAAAAAAAATAAACGGACGATGGCTCCTGGCTTGTCAAAAAGGAACACGGAATCTTAATTTTGCGAGTTAACTCGTTCTTGAACGGTTTTTTTTGTGGTTGATAAACAAGTGTTGCCGATCCTTTAGGAGTCTTGCCACTTCTTTTTTGCCAATTCTTCGAATATATACACATAATAAAAATAATGAAACCTCGTCTCGCACTTGACCGCTTAACAACAACTTTCTCAGCCGGAATTCATTTACTACTGAACATAAGCCGGGGAAGGCTTATGTGCCGCGAAATGCTGGTCTAGACCTCGGAGCTGTCCGTGTCAAACAGCTTGCTGCGACTCTAATTAGATTTTCCACATTTTAGGAGACCGACCCACCCTGCATCTTTTTGCTAATCTGAAACCTCTCTTCCCCATATCGGTTCAACAAATAAGTACTAGATAGGTTGTAGAGGAGACACCGCACTTGCTGCCGCTGTTACAAACAACTGCGGTGGATGCGCCTCAGTCCATATAGATAGATACTTGCTGGAAAAAGTATTGCACGTGACGTAGTGACCTGACGTTTGTTCATAGTGTCCCCTCTCTCTATATTTATATATACATTATCTCAATGATCTAACCCTATGATTTCCAGCGAGTCTAACATATTTACTATGGTGTCAGCAAATCGAATTGATTTTCTAATTCTAACCCTAATAGGATTATTGGGAATTTTGGCGTGTTTCTTGGTTTCAGGTCTACAACTATGGCTTCGGGTTAAACAGACTATCAAAATTTCTAATATCTGAATAGTAAAAATACCTACCGAACAATTTTATCCAACTACAGAGTAATTTATAAAGACTAAACTTTTTACAAGCGTGTATTCGCTGCACTAAATATATATTCTCGTCCTTATAATTTATTACAGTCCACCACAGCGTTTATTTATGTCCACATCGCGGAGGCAAGTACCTATACGAAACCAGCTAAGTGCGGGTGAGACTCATGGGTTCCGTTCTACCGACATATAATATAACTAATAATCCTTTCGTACAGCAGTCTGTCCCTCTTATCTGTTACAGCTGTCCTTCTTATTACCTACATACTCTATCAACCCGAGAATTTGGTACATTTCTAGATAGAACTTGCATCTATCAAAGGTAAAAACAATGTAATTGTAGATTGTAAACTAAAAGATAAAACACATTAATTTCTGATAAGATAGTTAGTAAGTCTAAAATTGGCTTTTTACCTGAATTAAACACTGTACCTTTGATTATGAACATGAGCAAAGTAAGCACAGCAAGATATTCTCTTTAACTTACAACTTACCTATTAAAGAATTGGCACTAATCTCGCTTTCTCGCCTTTCTCTTATTTACCCGCAACATTTTTCAAGTGCCGTAATACTAGCCAGTATTTTTGAGTCGTTATTATAAGAAATATTCATATACTATAATTATGAAGAAGAATTTCACAGAGCATTTCCTAGCTAGCTGTGAAAAAATGCTTTCAGGGACGAAGCGAAGGTCTATTTCTCTTACTTGTTTTAATAAAACATCAAAAAACAAAATGGCGGACGTTATAGAAAGAGAAAAAAGACCGCAGGTTCACCTTTTTTCTTTTTAAAGTGTGGCCAGTTTTGTGAGGCTATTGCGCAGTTCATAGGACTTAATTTTTTTTAAATTACTTTTCGGCCTTAGTTGTAACTAGGATAGACTACTTAACACGAATGGGTCTAACATGTATCACAACCACCACCACCACCCTTGAGAAATGAAAATAAATTTTGAGTTATTGGAAAGAGAAACTTTAACAAACTATTACCGCATCTTTTGTTAACTTTAAAAAAATATAATAAACTGAATAATAAACTTTGAATATCTTTAATAACGCTTTTTTTTAAGTATATAAATAAGAATAGTTTCAAGAAGCAAAAAAAAACATTTAGGCATGCTGTTTTCAATATAAGCATAGATTCGAAATTAAATTAAAATTAACAATAATGTAGATAGGCTTCTGAGAGCTCGGCCTTTTTAATTAGAAATTGCCTCCTCCTTAAGAACTTTTTTGAATTTTTGCTAACCAAGTTTTTTTTTTATTATAATATAAGTTAAATATACATATATTTAATATAAATTACTCTCTATTAAAAACAATTTTATTGTAATTAAGTATATCGTAAGGGACAGTGAAAAAAACTCAAAATTTCATTCCGAGTCAAATGAGGTATCGCCAAAATTTCTCAGGAAACTCACTCGACGACTAGACTATAGGCACCCCTCTATAATTAACGTATCTTAGGGAAGCCCACCAATATCCGTAACTGTTAAACTGATAAAAAAAAATTAAAAAAATAAAAATATTTTCACCTGTTTACGCAGCTCGCACGATATACTGCTACGAGTGTGACAGCTGGACAGACGCAAGGTGTAAAGATCCATTCAACTACACTGTCCTTCCCAGAGACCAGCCTCCACTGAAGACGTGTAATGGGTGCTGCGTCAAGATGGTGCGCTACTCCAAAAGTCGTCAGTATCTTTAATAGTAGTTTATTTTAATTATTGCAAAGCCATGTCTAAATATTTGCCTTTGATTCACGTTTCTAGTTGCCTCTCGACAGTTAGAGTTTTTAAGCTGCCCATAAGGCCTGACTTGGTTTAACGACTGCTATCATAAAAAAAAGTAAAAAAAGAATTTTTTAAAAACTTGCTTTTCTGAAAACATTAGAATCTTATTAAAATTCAATCTAACCAAAAATTGTACTAAAAAGTAAAAAATATTTTTTCAAAATGAATATAATTTTTTTTATATCCACGTACGACTGCAAGAAAAGCAAGGCGTGCGCTACACACGAATATTTGACGTGCTAGAGTTTTAGTGGATATTAATTTAGAGTTTATCAAGTGATTGTATGTAAGTACGCACGCTTTGCTTTTCTCGCAGTCGTACGTGGATATAAAAAAAATTATATTCATTTTGAAAAAATATTTTTTACTTTTTAGTACAATTTTTGGTTAGATTGAATTTTAATAAGATTCTAATGTTTTCAGAAAAGCAAGTTTTTACCCTTCAGGTGCACTTCCTGCATATGCCAAGCGGTAATAACATCAAAATGAACATCAAATTCATGATCTGCGACCCTCAAAACCCCCGGATACTCATTTTGAAGATTTTTTTATTTTTCACCTCCACCTCTAGGTTGTACTCCTGGTACAACTCTGGGAGGGGTTGTTGGTCAAAGTAACTGTAGAATATTGTATTGTCATCCGAGCTTAGTAAGTATGCAAAATTTCATCGAAGAGTGATAACAGGAAGTATGTTTAATTAAGCTTGCAAGATTCCACCACAAGATGGAAGGAAAAATAAAAATGAAAAAGGAATCATTGTCAGTTAAATAAAAGCAAGTAATGAATAAAAGACAACAATTAGGACTGGCGGTTGAACGTACCCTCTAAAGCACGGAGAGTCAGAAAAATTTGCCGCTATTACTTACCATTGCCACGCTTAACGTTGCTTAACTACGCACATAGTTTTGTATATCTAATGTCTACTCCTCTTTTTTGTTGATTTATACATTTACTTATATTTATTTCATTTTAAATTTTTTTTTTTTTCATTTCAGCTTACGAGGTCGTCCGTCGCACTTGCACGTCACAGCTACAAATAAACCTGTTCATGGTGGATCATGTGTGCATGATGGAAAGTACAGGCACTGGCCACATGTGTTTTTGCGAAGAGGACATGTGCAATATGGCACCGAGGGTCGGCACAACACTGGCCCTGGTTGCAGCACTAGTTTTGTTAGCATGTGCATGCTCCAGGTGAAGTAGGACACTAGTGATGGCCATTTGACACAGTCGACCGATTACAATTTGTCAGTTTTATCTTTGAAAATAAAAGACAAAGTTTTTTAGTACCTGCTGATTAGAAATTTGTTTGTTAACTACTTGACTAACAAAAAATAATAAAATATTGCTTGTGTGAGTGATAGAAGACAAAAATGACCAAAGACGAGTTTAAAGTATTAAAACTTTAATGACATCGATCGACTGATTCAACTATGAGGCCGGTTCTAAATTGGAATTAAATAAAATTCTTCGTCCAAATAGTAGATGTAGTTTTAGCTTTAAAATTTTTAATTTTTACAACACTTAATTTAAAAATACGCTAAGTCTTGATTTGAAACATTTCTTGAGCTTACACTTTGTTTTTTTTTTGTATACATTCTATAACAAAACACTAAATAATGTTTTGGTGCATAAGCTATATAAATATTTATGTCTAAGATTTAAGAATTTATACCACCTGCCTAATCTTACAGACTTATGAATTCACCTTCGTCCAAATACACTGCATCAGAAGCAGTGTTGTGACGACGGGCTTACCACCTGTCACGCAGGGCTGAGGTGGCTGGTGAAAAGAGCGGTCCTCCACATTATAATGTGGGTGTGTGTCTAACCACTGGTTTCGATTTCTATAGAATAGAAATCGTAAAGATATACACATACACTACTTTGTTTAAAATTATAGAAACAACCAATGAAAATTAAAGGTTGTGTTTTAAAATAAACATGTTAATATCGAACAATATTAAATGGACGGACAGTCAAGATAGCGAATGATTAAAAAGAAAAATATATTTCGGTAGTTCTTAGTTATACAAAAAAGAAGGTTTAATAAAAGTACAGAAATTTACCTAAATCTCAAATTTCTCGAGTGTTTAAAACTCTGGTGGGATTTCGAAAGACATATCGTATTTGCACAGCTCTCCAGAGGTAAAACCTATCTACATACATTTCACTCCAGAATTCTTGAGTCTGAGGTAATAAAGATATTTCATAGCCAGGAACGTTTGTAGCTGTTCGGTCAAACGAAAAGACTGTTGAACCAAAAGTATGTATGGGAATTCGCGTTTTGATCGGTTCCTACTTCTGTTCAAAAAGTGTTGTTAAAATTAAAAATTATCTTTTATCATTCAGTGCAATTTTCATATTATGCATATTAGGCTCTAAATTATAAATTAACAAATCTTATAAAATATTAAGCTAGGTATGGTAGATAGCGAAACGAATGGAGTTTTCCAACACTATATATTAACTTTAATATAGCGTGTAAATAATGCTCAGTTAGTTAGTTCGTATAATGATGATTTGTGACTGAAACATATTAAAACTATCGATATATCGGTAGATTGCTGTGAACCACTTTTGTCTACGGCTTAATTATTGGTCCAAAATTAGTTTTGCTCATAGATGCACGAAACTAGGCGTGAGGCACTTTTTAGATAGTGATGGGAAAATGTTTAAGAGAACTAGCTAGAACTGCCATTGAAAGTAGAAGGAAAAGTAGTTTAATTAAAAAATAAGAGTTTAGGTGCCTAACATAATCATTTAATTAAGTAAGTTAGGGATGCCGTGTATATTAAAGTGCATTAACATGAAAATGGTTGTGTTAAACGTTTTAATGACAGTGACTGTGCTTCAGTTGAAACTGCTATTATACATGTTGATTCAAACCAAACATAACTATAACTTTAGGCAAAATTTAAATTATTTAATAATCTTATTACTTAATAAGATATCCTGCTGATTGAATTATATTTCTATAAGTACCTGTGTGTTCGTATCAAGGAGAAGAATAAAATTAACAAACCATTATATTAATTAATTTGAAAGTTGTCCAGGTATTTTAAAAATAAAAATAAAATAAATAAATCGTTAAAATATAACATTCAATCCTTCGTTCGCCAAGCAAAGGTCTGTGACCGAGCAGAGGGGATTAACAATTGCTAACGCCTTGTTGCGTAAAAATATGTTGTATACAATATCGAGAAGGAAGCAGACGAAATAATTCGTTTGGGTTGTACGGCATTTAAATTGCGACTTGTCTCTCATGACCTATGGCGCGGAAACGTGGACACTTACTATAGGCTTTACCCAAAAATTAAAAGTTACTCAGCCAGCTATCAAGAGACCTATGCTTGGTGTTTTGCTAAAAGGATACGATTAAATATAAAGATCCAACAAAAAATAAAGTCACTGATATAGCTCACAGAAAAACCAAGCTGAGGTGGCAGTAGGCAGGTCATAACTGTCTTCTTGGAGAAAGGATGCTTAGCCCTTTAGTTGGGCTTAGGCTTTTAGATGAATATTGTTTTAATTTTTTAAATAGGTTTCATTAAGTTACAATATGAATTGACTAAAAATAACTGATATCCCCAAAAAATTACACTAAATTAAAATTTTGAAACCCGTGGTGAAATATTTTTATAATTTCGCAAGGCCTAATAATATGTTTGAAATTAATATGCGGAATGTTTTATAATGTTCACATCAAAATAAAATGTATCCTTCTCAGTGTCCCACTTTTTACATCCAAGACAAACTACTCTGGTCTCACTTAGCCGATCTTTGTGATTTCATGATGTTGAATAACGTAAAGTCCAGAAATACAACTAATTTATTTACTGTCTCTGACATTTAAAAAAGAATAAGAATGTGGTTTAAAAATAAATGTATTAGTAATCAAGTGCCTCCTCTATGCCGATCACCAGGTCATCCTTGTATTGGCAGGAGATAAGTTACAAGAAATGGTTACAATTATGTACCAATGAGTCACTGAAAAGGAAAGGGAAGAACCTTAATTTTAAAACGACAAAACTTATAGTTATTGATAGAAATAAAACAAAATAGTAACAGAATGTAACGTAATGGTAGAAGGCATGAAAGTACAACAAGTGACAATGATTTAGAAAGGTTTGGTAAGGTGGTTTGGGCATGTTGAGGAAATGGGTGAAAGAAGATGCACGAAACTAATTTATGTGGCCAAAATAAATTGAAAGTTTACTAGAAGTAGACCTTGGCGAACATATCTCAATAAAATTTAGTCGGTTCTCAGGTAAGGTGAGGTCAAGAGTACTCTAAGCCGTGGAACGTGTATGAAAGTATTAATATGAGTGGATGAAGCAAAATAAGCGAAAGTTTTTGGTCTCTGCTTGTCTACCCACTCGAGACACAGGCGGGACATATGAATGCACTAGTTTTTTGCCAGTGGCTTCGCTCGCATAGGCAATTTGAACAGTTCTTTAATCAATATACCCTAAAACACATTTTTCATGCATTTGAACGAAGTAAATTTGACCATAAAATTCAAACTCACAATATCTCTCTCCCTTTTTCCACTTAGGAACACATAGTTTATTAAGTTAAGTGTTGAGAATGGTTGAGAAGCATCATCACGTTCCAAGTAAATTGACTACAGAAAATGTAATACCTTACAATTTTTACCAACTTTTTTCTCTTCCTTGGTTTTGATTTTTTATTCCGAAACACATGTTTTATTAATTTTGTATTTATGCTAAATATCAGCATAAAAAAAAATATTATAAAACAAATGTTAAACTTTCTTCCCTAGCGATTAAATTTTTAGTTAACTCAATACCTATGGTTGGTTCATGCTTTTTAATTGTGTTTTAGTTTAACAGTTGCAAGAGGATTTGACTATAAAAATATATTTTTTGCTGTGTATAATTGCAATTTCTCTTCTAGTTGCTTTTTGTTGTGTTAAGAAGCATAAATACCTAATTTTAATTCCATTGACTGTAGAAATATTAAATTCCATACAAACTTTCTCATTCGTCATTCAAATTAATTGGACATAGAAATATTTAACATCAGACAAACTTTTTAGTTCTGAATTTTGAAAAATGCCGAAATATCTGTTTTGTTTTCAACAAAGAAACAAAGCTTTCTTATTACTAAGTTTCGAGGAAATTTGTTGCTAAAAATAATATTCTCCAATCCGATACAAAAAAGCAATACACTTTCTTCCCTTAGTAGTTGAATTTTGAAAATCCCTGAAACACTTTGATTATTATTTATGTTGAAAAGCATGTAAGTATATTAAGTTTGAAGTAAATTGACCGTAAAAATATTTAACCTCAGACAAACTTTCTTATCTCTTTCTTACCCCTTAGGGGTTGAATTTCAAAAATTAAGAAACATATATGTCATTAGTAGTGGTAAAGAGAAAAGAGAATAAAAATAAAGTTTTCAACAAAATTCGATAAAAAAAAAACCCATTCAAATTTTGCCACCACTTTTTCCCCTCAGGAATGAATTCTAAAAAAAACGCCAAAGTAAGTGTTGGATTATATTGAAGAGCTTTGTAATGAAGTTTCCTGTAAATTAGACTGTAGAAATAAATTTCCCAATTGCATGTATATAAACTTTGCCATACCCTTTTTCCTCTGAGGGGTTGAATTTTAAACACCTTAGTAATTCTCATTTATTCACTATTTAAAGTTGGCAAGTTTTAAGTAAATTGAGCAAAGAAATATTTTATCTTATACAATCTGTGCTTTTTCCTCCTAAGGGGCAGAAATAAAAAAATTGTGTTCGAGGGCTAGTACCCAGTTTAAAGTGAATTTCACCATGAAAATATTTTTTTCCATACCAACTTTGCCACCCCTCTTCAGACACTTGGGGGTTGAATTTCGAAAAATACTGAAACGCGTCATTCTTTATTTGTAAACAAAAGCAAACATACAAATTTTCATGGTTTTATTTGCAAAAACCAAAACAAAGTTTCATCCCCTATTTTGACCCCTGTGTGACGATTTTCCGAAAATAGTGAAATACATCATTCTTGATTTTTACTCAGAAGATCAAATTCCAAGTTTCATAGATTTAACTTAAAAAATCACAGTTTGTCATACAAACTTCCAACCCCTATTTCGACCCCTCAAAAGTCGAATTTTGTGAAACCCGTTCATAAAGATGCCTTCAATAAATGATAAACCTATTCTCCAAATTTCAATTTTTTAATCCTTAGCGGTTTAGGCTGGGAGGTGATGTGTCAGTTAGGACATTGCTTTTTATATACATAAATGGATGTATGTGTTATAAGTAAGCCTCGCAGAGGCTAATATATCTGTTTTAGCGGTTTATCAAGAAGCTAGAGAAGTATGTTAATAATATCAATATATCTATCAATTAAGAAGATATAAGATTTGTTCATGGTTAGTTAGATTATATGTAAAAATTATTAGTTATATATACAAATTGCCGCCATTATTATACACCAAAGTATACGTAGTATATGTTAAAAAGAAAACGATTTTTTGTAAATAAGTTATAAAAATCAAATAAAAGATTAGTAAGTAGTTAAAAATTACATTAATTATAACAAGTCATTGTACAAGAAAATATTAGTTAAAGCAACATGTCTAAAAAAATCTGAAATATTTTGTTTTGCAATAATAAAGGCGTACACGATATTAGAATAATTAAAATAAAAACGGGTGCGCGTAATAAACCTTTTGCTAAAAGTGATTTTAAGTAGACTTTCGAAAATATTCATAAAATCGTCTTAGCATATCATTTAGTCATAGCGTAGTGTTGTAAGCGCAATGAGTGCAAACATTATTATAATAAAATTTGTTTGTAAAATATCATACTTTGAATGGTTTATTATTCGACATATCTACTTTTTTAAAGCCACTTTGATGAAAAATGTTGTAGGGGTATGGTTTGGATCCGAAGGATTTATTTTAGCATGAAACCAGCACCGTAGCCTGCCTTGCTATAGTCACTGGAATGCCATTACAGACATAGAAATATCATTCTGATAGCTGTGACTAATATTTTTCAGACGTAATACGATCTTGATTATATTATTTTTATCTATGGATCCACCTAGATCATGATTGTGGATCCAAGTGGAAGGAAACCTTAAGAGTATTAATATGTTTTTTTATTTGTATAAAAATGGGTTTGTTACCGTGTGGTACTTAATTCAGCCGAAGATAACGTAATACAATAGATGCAGCAATATTAAGATGGATATAGCCTTTTATATCTGTTCATAATCTAATCTCAAGCATTTTGCTGAACCTTTTTTCACATTAAAGTTACCTATAAAATCAAAATCTTATTATTTTGATTCCGCAAGACATTTTTTTATTATTATTTTATAATAACTTCAGGGCTCTCTCCATGAAAATATATGTTTAAAAAAGAGTTTCAGCATCTATTAATGATGATGATTGGCAAATATATATACAATCAAGTTCACGTTCCTAAGGAAATGGATCATTTAAGAGATCCCGGGTTGTTCACATAAATAGGAATTGCTTAATTTCCTAAATAATATAAATATATATTTTTTTATATTATTACATATTTCTGTGAGATGTTAATATCTACCTTTTACGATTTCCAAATTCGAGTAGCTTTAAAATGCAACAATTGATTTTAAAGAATAATGGTCACAGCTGTCTAATTATTGTGAGGAGTTCGAACGATGTTAAATAGATTTAAGAGACGTCATTTAACTTATTTACTTCTTTTGGTTTTTCATTAGTACAAGGTAGTGTTCAACCTATAATGTAAACCTAAGCAATATAGGATTAAACTTGTGTTAAGTTTCTATTTAATTCTTTCTTCACCTTACTAACTGCATTTCACGCATCTACATTTTGAATTAACTAGCATTTAATATTTAGATAACTAGTACCTATTTAACTAATCTCCTAACACTGTCCTGAGCTTTCACTCGCTAATGAAAAACTGAATACTCCTACGCCTTTTAATCAGATGGGACCCTGTGATATAAATAAATATCGTAGTACAATTAAATATATATTAAGAAAAAGACACAACAGTAGCAGATATTTTGGCTTATTTTACGTCTTTAAAGGCGGCAATAATAATACTTGATATAAACTAAAAACTAAATAATATAATAGGTAGTGTAAAAACAGTACACTTATAATTTATGTTACTATATAATTACTATAAATGAAATAAAGTCAAAATATCTGCAACTGTTGTGCCTTCTTTCTAAATATATATTAAATTGTACAACATCTAAATAAAACACAGAAAATGTAAACATTAAAATGGTATATATAAGAAACTCAGTGTTTAATAGCATAGTTTGATTAATCTTACGAAGTCATTATAATTTAGTTTATTATAACACAAATAGTGTCATGATTTTGAATCATTTTATATATGTTTAATGGTATACTAATAATAATTAATAATTAAATTAATGGTATACTAAATATTTCAAAAGTGAGTTATAGGTGTCCTGTCTGATCAAAATAATGTGCAACTAAAATCTAACTATTACTTAACTATAAACATGTCTATATAACTCGGAAATTTATTTATCTAAAAAACTCTTCTTTTATGAACGATGAAATGACTGTTGCAGATTAGCAAAGCAAAGGCGGAGGCGGTTCTATACTTAGCCAGGACTTTATGCTCGTGAGCATGTGTTTCTTTTTACTAATAATTAAGAAATGTTATTTTGGAGAAAACGTCCGAAAGCAATAGTAATCACCTGTTAGTCGTTTTGTCCGAAATCTATAAATTATCTTGCACTTTTACTTAATTAACTCGCTAATTGCTTTATAAAGCTAAGTATTGGGCCACCAGTTGAGTCGAAATGTCCTGTCTTCTCAATCAGATATTCTAGAAAAAATCTGGAAATTACGATGTTAATTGGATACCTACGTGATGAAAATAACTATCAAGTGTAATAAATCTTTCAAACACACGCTTGGTAGAGGCTTTTAAATGCAATGAATAAAAGCCGTAAAAGTATGAAATATAATTAATTTAATTTATGAACTACGAAGACCATAATAAATAAGTGTGTTGGTATATAAAAAGGTGTCATTGACAGTCTTTTTAGACACACATAAGCATTATTAGTTTTAAAGCTACGAACATAAAAATACACCAATTCTTTTGAAATATCAACGTTGAATTCCAGTAATATCCATTCTCAAAGTAATTTCCAAAAAAATCTATACTATCATGTTAAAAACATGTTGTGGCCTGTCTGTTTAAAGTTTCCTTTGTGTTACTCAATGGTTCGTTTTTTTGTGAACCGATATGTGCAGTTTACTAATTAGGAATCATCGATAACAGTAAATTGTTAAAAATATTGGTAAGAATCTAATGTAAATTAGGTTAAAGTTTGGTTGGTTTGTCAATAGTACTAGATAGAATTCAAGAGTGAAGTTTGTACTAGTTTTAGAGTATTTCAAGAGTGTTCTGTTTACTTTCGTTTTTTATGTTTATATTTATCCTTACTTTATTCAACTGCACATATCTTTTAAGTATTTAAGTGCAATTATGAATCGATGGTTTGAAATTTTAAAGCTTAGGCTGACAATAAATAATATAACAGTATTATGTGCTCTTGTACAACAGATTTTAAAATTTCTTTTAATATAATTGCATAGCTTCAAACCTAAGGTAAAATCAATGTTTTGTCAAATTTTTAAAAGTGCCATGATTATAAAAAAATTGTTATAAAAGTCTATTGTTTTTTTTATATCACATATATAATATTAACGCTCTACCTCGTAGAAAGTAACGGTGTGCGACTTCACTTCTTGATACTACTTGTCTAATTGTCATATGATAACTAATTTAATAATCCAGAAAATATTGTAATCTATCAATCTTTAGAACAAGTATAGAGTTTGTGATTATGGTTTTTATCGATAATAGTTTGAAATGTTGCACATCACTATTCCATCGTTCTAGTAGCGCTTTTGATTCCCGGCAGAAACAACTAATATTTGCAATTTTTATTTGTAAATTTGTCTCGTCTCTAGTTATATTTGTGCCCGGTACGACGATAGACTTACCAACTATCATGTTCCTGAGATGGTTAAGGAGTGGTTAGTGATAGGTGTCGTGGAATATACAAGTGTTTTGATCGTTGTTTGTATCAAGTAGATAAAAATTATCAAGTAGTACTTAGTACAATAATATAACCCTTGTGAGTAATGTTGTGACACCGTTACCCACCTCACGGATATAATATCTGAAAAATTTCTAAACCGATTTTTTTCTCAACAATTTTGGTTTCAATTATTTATTAAACTTTATTATGGTTCCCTAAAAATTTAAACTGTATTTTTAAAACCCGCCTACACAATGGCATACGCCTCATAATCCATTACCTTAAACCAATAGAGATTATATATAGACACTTAATAATACCGAGGTTGAGGGATCTCCGTATCACGTACTTGACGTTCCAGAACCTCCAGTTCCAAGGTTTGAGTAAGTAACCTGTACAATCTTTCAATCCCTATTTGTCTCATTCTCTGAATCCTTATAGAGGAACGCTGACTTGTTGGTAAGTAAAATATAGAAACGGAAGAATAAACTTACATTTGGGTTGGTAGTAAAAAAACCGGTAAAATGCGAGTTGGACTCGAAGATTTTTCGTACTACCACCAAAGAATATATATCTGACATCTAGGAAAGTAAAGAAGAGAAACTGACACATGTGTGGTCGTCGACACAAGTATCGCTCATAGCACACGAAATCGCACTTGGTCGGTAATACTAATGAGTTGTCGTTTCAACGCAGTGTCACATTCATTTCATTCATACTGTCAGTCAGTCAGTCAGTCAGTCAGTGATGGGGCCGTGACAAATGTTTGAGTGACGTATAACAGCACGACGACTACGGTCACTATATGTGACGGACGACCATAGGGCTTCGGCTGTGGTGTACCTACAGATCGATCCATAGCGATAACACCGTCTATATTGTATGTTATTTATTGAGTTCTGATATTGTTGTTCTTTTAAAGTGTTTTACTATTACCACTACTACCTACTACTAGGACTCTCAAAGCAAAAGTCAGAATTTTGAAACATATATCTAAAGGTGCAAGATATTTAGCATCCGGTAAAATTTGCGAACTTATTAACGAATGTGTTCGAACTAATCTTAGGACTGGTATTCCCTTCTCACCTTTGTTTTCACAGCGTTGATAGTATTTGACGGTCAAGGTGAAGGAAAATATTGATAATACTCGCATATATTTCGATGACGAACCTATTCTGCGCTCATTTTCAGTTTATAAAGCAATTGAAACAAAAGTTTATGATGGAGATTTAACATTTAAGCAACTTACCTCAGACTATTTGTTTACCCCGAAAAATAAAAATACTCTTTCTATTTTACAAGAAAAACATCCCCCACCTTCGCATACTTTATTTTTGCCTACAGCACCAGACCTCACAAACCCTTTCCTAAAAATTACCTGTACAGAAGTAGCTCGCGCTATCCGCTGCTGGCCTTGACGGACTCCGTCCTGAGCATCTGAAGGAACTCATTTCCTCATCAGCTGTTGATAATGGTCCTCGTCTTTTAGAAGCACTTACCAATCTAAGTAATTTCCTACTTAAAGGAATGCTTAATCCGGAAGTTTGCCCTTATCTATCTGGGGCAAATTTATGTGCTCTTTCTAAAAAAGATGGAGGCATTAGACCTATTGCAATCGCTTAGTTGCCAAACTCGGTTGTTACGCCGTTAACGAGGATATGGCTACTTACTTACAACCACGGCAACTGGGTTTTGCTACTCCACAAGGTTGTGAAGCAGCCATACATTCTACAAGAACTTATACAATGTTACCTGAAACCAGAGTGGTCATGTCATAATAAAATTAGACATTAAGAATGCTTTTAATAGCATGATGAAAGGCGATTCTCTCAAAAGTGAAAGAAAAAATTCCATCACTCTACCCCTTTTTATATCAGTGTTATTCTTATTCAAGTAACCTATTTTTTAGAGACGACTTTATTCTTTCACAAGTGGGTGCTCAGCAAGGAGACCTCTTTGGGTCCTTTGATTTTTAGTTTCGGCATTAAAATCACCTTTAAATATTTGGTATTTAGATGATGGCACCACTGGGGGAAGTCCTAAAATCGTTTTTGATGTTATCCTACAGATTTTTCCACTCTTTAGAGAGATAGGTTTAGAAATAAATTTCAACAAATGTGAAATATTTCCATGTGGACCAGAAGCATCGAAACCAATTCCACTTTTTAAATCTGTTATCCCCGATATAAAAATATTAGACCAAGAATATTTCTGTTTACTTGGTGCTCCCATTTCTGCATATGGAATTCCTGTTACTCTTGAAGCCAAAGGGCAATCTCTAACAGCAGTCATAGAGCATCTTAAGCAGTTGTCTCATCATGTTGCTTTTTAGTTTTACTTCGGAGCTGTTTTGCGTTGCTAACGTTAACATATACCATGAGAACCATTCCCACTTGGCTTTTTCCAAATGAGGTTGAAAAAATCGACAAAACTTTACGTTGCGCTCTTGAAATAATTCTTAATATTGAACTGAGTGACACACAGTGGCGGCAAGCGTCATTACCTATTCGTCTTGGTGGTCTTGGAATTCGCTGTGTAAAAGATACGGGAATAGCTGCCTTTCTGGCCTCATCACATAGAGTTGCTAGTCTTGTCACTCGCATTTTACCTTACAATGGTGGCAGACTAAGTTTGCCCTTTAAAGACGATGCCTTAACAGCTTGGTCAGCACTGGGACCAAACTATAGCCTACCTGATAAATTACATATTCAGAGAAATTGGGATGATATCCATGCTCGTTATATTCTTAACGAACTAATAAAAGATTCTACTAACATTTATTAAGCACCACTACGCGCGGCTGCTAAATCTAAATCAGGAGCATGGCTCAACGCTCTTCCCTCTCCTAGCTTAGGTACACTTTTAGACCCTGATACTATAAGAATAGCCACGGCTCTCAGACTAGGTTGTGAGATCTGTATTCCACATCGTTGTTCTTGCGGATTTTTAGTCGAAAGCAATGGTTATCACGGTCTAAGCTGCATACCTACGTTCTGCTGGAAGATTACCAAGAAACCCCCCCGAATGAAATAATTCGAAGAGCTCTAGTTTCTACTAATATTCCTTCCATACTCGAACCAACCGGTCTCTTCAGAACTGATGGTAAAAGACCTGACGGACTTACTTTAGTTCCTTGGGAGAAAGGTCGATGTCTTTTATGGAATGCTTCTTAGCAAAAATAACATACACAATTTTCTTGTATTAACCCTCCTTAAATTTTACTTTTTATTTTTCCACCATGAATACACATATTCTGTGAAAATTACATGGTTCTTCGGTTTAAAAGATAGAGCTCATAAAGACAGTACGGAATAGGGAATGCAGAACCGGCTTATATTTGAGAACCGGTTCCATTTAAATACTTTATTAAAATAATATTTTTGTCATAAAAATTGGAAATTAAAGTTAAATATATTACGAAATCGTATTCTTTTAATATCAGTGTGACCTACCGACGTGGCAATCAGTTTATCTACTTATATCATTAATATTTTCTAACGATTTTATTGTTTAAACACAATTTTACAAAGAAAGTATAAAAACACGATTTGTATAAATACTTTAACGTCTTTGCCTTTGTGATATTACACACATAAGTAAATGAAATTTTATTAATCTTCATTTCAGGATATTTCAGTAACTAAAGGATCTTACTAGAATTGTTCACTTAGGTACATAATATTATATGCTGGCCATTTATTCAGTTATCGTTATCTGGAAGTAGACACAGACCAACACTTGAAATACTCGTAGGAGTATCACACAGATTACTGTAACTAAAAAAATAAAACAGTTGTCTTACATTTATGCTGAACTCAGAAACATGTATATTTGTCTCAAATACACTTATGACATGTTATGCTATTTCACATTCAATAATACAAATAATATTTTACGGTATCATTGCTTGGTAAAGCTGCGGTATAACCATATCTAATGGAAAAAGTAGAAAAAGCCCAGAAAATATATTTTTTTTATTAAAAAAAAACTTTATAAAATAACAAAAATATTTTCACCTAGAAAAGTGCTCTTCTTCTTACGTTCATTTATAAAAAAACCGGCCAAGTCTAGGTCGGATTTCGCACATTCCAGGTTCCGTACCAAATGTAGAATATATGCCAACCGATTATAAAACGAGTGTGTCCCTTCTGTGCTACGCATTTGACCGCAAAATCAAATTGATTGTAATAGGAAAAATCCGGAAATTTCAAAAGAAAATTTGATCTGAATGTACCTACGTAATCATAAACATAAAAATTTCGTTTGGACCCTTTGGGTACTTACGAAACCCTAAAAACACGAAAGATGAGTAGGAAAAATTTAAAACATGAAAAACCAACCAGAAATATTTCACTTATCTTGCAGTTTGAATGTATGAGCAAATGCCTAATGAAATAAAACAAATTACTCGACTCATCAACAAAATCCAAACTAAACTCAAAATATATTAAATTACTGCTAAAAGGTATGGGCCACGAGGGAACAATATCTTATATCCCTAATATTGTCAAAATAATTGAGTAATACCTAATTTTTATATAGGTAAAATCATTCATAACACTATAATCTACACTAATATTTTAAAGAGATAAGATTTGTATTTTTATATGTTTGTAACGAATAAACTCAAAAATTACTAGACCGATTTCAAAAATTCTTGCACCATTATAGAATGCTACATTATCCCTGAGTAACATAGGCTAGATTTATTACTAGGAAAAATTAGAGATCCCTTCTTAAACTTCAGTAATGTAACCCAAGGTGTAAAAAAATTAGGCATAAATGTCTTTCATCGCATTCGCTGCGGAAACTATTGATGTTAGAACAATAGTACATTGTTCAACAAGGGGTGAAAGTGACTGATTACCGACGAGGGTGTAGTTTAAACTTAAAACACACGAGGTGGGAATCGTCTTTCATCCCGAGTGATACATAGTGCTTTACACTACAAATGCGAGGATAATAAAATATAATTAATCAAAGTTTTAATTTACTTTTACAATCACAGATGGCACTGTACCAAATAAAAAGAAGCTATTTAATTGTTTCGTCAGCTTTTAAATAGAAAGTGATTTTTTTTACTTTCTTTCCACTTAACGGGCAAGAAAGTAATAATCTCTGCAAACACGTACTTTCAACCATATTTTTGACTAAGCATGAAAGTTCTTTCAGAGCATGAGTAGTGTTAAACATATTGTACATATTAAAGAACATATCAATATCTATAAAAAACTACCATATGTCCAACTATTGTAGTTGTAGTTGTTAGTGCTGTTTAAATACCCGTGTAAAACTCTTACTATTTTTGAATTATTGAAATCGGACATTTCATTCTAAAGATATTACGAATTTAAAAATGTAAATCTAAACAAAACACTAACAGAAAACCGAGCCGATTGTCGGCTCCCGGCTCCCTTTCTACGTAGCGGACGCAACCGACATTGAATATTTTGACTTTTTTCAAGGAAACATCTTTGAGCATTAAAATAGGATTATGGATAAAAATATAAATTGTAATTTGAAAATAAAAACTTCTATGTCATGCATAAAGAAACATTTACTCTACGTTTATCCCAAAATGTTTAAAAAATAAAAGTCAACCTGTGCGAAGCCGGGACGGGCCGCTAGATTATTATATTTTTAGATAATACTATTTTCATTTTTTATTACATATTTTTATATCTACACTTATATTTAAGTAGTTATACAATTATGTTATAATTATTATGATTAATGAATCAGAAATTTAGGTATAAGATTCATTGAGAAGTAAAATAAAAAAATTTAACCTACCTACTTACTATTACCTGATCTTAATCTTACAACACATTTTTTTTTTTAAATTAACACACTTGTGTATATTATAAAATTAAAATGTACTAAACAATATGCTTACTCTCGAACAGTCATTCAAAGTAAGGCGCTAATATTGAAACTAGTCCTAGGACAGACACTATGAGCTCACCCTTTTCAGCACACCCTTTTGTTAAGAGGAAGTATAAAGGAATATGGCCTGTAGTAGAATTAAATTTTAAGTGTTACTCACTTAATCATGTCCGAATAAAAACTAAAAAAACTTGTAGATACTAGATTAAACTTTAAAAGTCTGATATTAGCAAAAACATGATGCATCCACCTCTATTTTTGCCAATTTTTGATTTACCCGTATTATTATAACGGTTCACGGTTCATGAGACAGACAGCCTGGTGACAGACGGAGGTTTTTATACTTATAAAAAGTTTGAATTGGAAAAATTGTAAATTTAAAACACTCTAAACCGAATAAAAATAAAATGTGGATAAAAACATCAAATTTGAGTCGGATAAGCGTTTTTGAGTTTTTAGAGCGATTTCGTATGAACTGAATAAAAAATTAAACATTTTGAAGCTCTTCAAAGGAAAGAAGGGGCTCTGAAAAGCATGTCTCACTATGCGCACTGACTTCTTACTCAAAAAAACTAATCAAATTTTGCGTAGGCAGAGCCGCGGTAAAAGCTAGTGATTCCATGGTTTTTAGATATTGGGCTCCGAAGTGGCTATTTTCGGTTACGTTCGTGTTGAAATATAATTCTGAATGCTTTATCGGAAACATTAGAACAAAATTACAGTAAGTTCAAGCATATATGTAGACTGAAATTAACTTTAGACATATTAAGATTCGCTGATATTTTAAAATTATTTATTTTGTGATTATTTTTTTTTATGTTTGTTTTTTAGGTAGGCAATTCAGATATTTATAGTATAGTATATTAGTTAAATATTTATAGGTGCTTGTTTATTGTTTTCGTTCTTCTTTGGCTAATGTCCGTGAAGTGACGGAGTAAGGTCTCCCACTGATAATAATCAGTATTGTACCTACGGTACAAATCGTGCTGAGGGTAGGCACTTTTAGCTCACGCACTTTTTATTTTTGTATATTTTTTTTGTAAAATAATATGTATACTGTGAGTGTTCGCTAAATAAAAAAATTTCTTCTTCTTCATATCAAATATGGCTTTATATCACAAAGTATTTTGACATGCTCTTTTATAATATCAATATATGTATATCAAAAAAAATTACATATTGCACCCGTGCTGCTTATTGCTGGGCCGGGTCACTAGTACTTCAATAAATTTATCTGAGGTCAATATACTTTTGTTGAAACGATCGAGCTATATTGCATAGGACTAGGGCGCAAAAAATCTCTGCCTCAAGCTCGGCCCTTGTCTTGTCGTCACTACTCGTCAGTACAGTACAGGGGCACAGACTAACCCGTATTCTGTGGTACAGGTCTCTTCTTAGACAAAGAAGGCTGTAGCTGCAAACATACTATCAGACAAGCTCCTAAGACGCAATTGAGCTTTTAGTTGAAACTTTGCACAATATAGGTCGTAAGATGTGGAAGTTATCTTCAACGTTGGGATGTCCGAACGAAATCTGGCTCGAAAATGTCCCGATAACCGTGGACACGGTTCAGTCGCCATCGGCAGCATTTGTTGCCGGATGCGTCACGTGATTTGTTCACAGCTTAAGGCTGCACAGCGCTGGCCCAGTTAAATTGGCAGACGTTGTCAAGCTAGTGGCCACTTTACTGTTTTCGAGCCACCAAGAAACCCCCGACTTTGCTTAATGACAGCTGTCAGGCGACAGTTTAACGTGTGAAGAACGAAGGAGCTTAGAAAAATGTGCTACTAGTAGGCGTCACCTATATAGGTGGTGGGTATATACCCAATGACGGACCATTTTTTTGTCGCCAGGAAATCTTCATGGATACCTCCACGTCGTAGGGTATAGGCGCGAAGGTTATGCCGCACTTTTACCGGCTATAAAACCCAGCGGTGTCCACCAGTAGCCATGTGCAGGGACCATGGGCACGCTTTCGCATTCGCCCCTCACCCTAGCTTTGGGAGAATGGAGGAGAATATAACTCTCATCCCCCTCCTGTCAGAGAGACGTACGGGGAACATGTCGCAATCTGCACTCCTCAGAGGAACTTCCCTATAGTGCTACGGAGTGGTAGGAGAACGAGCTCCTCATGCGTGCACAAGAATCATTAAGACATTAAAAGTATACAAATAGTTAATGTTGTGTAACGGATGGATAAGTTAGTTAAGTTGGTAACGAATGATACAACGCAATTTCTTTTTGATATAGAATTGTCTGTACTACACTACTATCTACTTAAAAAGTAAGATCGCTGTTTGTTACCTGCTTCCGACCCGTTGCACGTTTTAGGGTTCCAGGGAGAATGGTCAAATTAGTCCAAAAAGACCAAATTCAGTCACCACAGTTGACAAATAGTTAATTTGGAAGAGTAGTTTGAATAAATGATGAATTTTTGTATGGTACCGTAAAAATCTATTCTGCAGAAATTAAGAAATACTGCTGTTCATATTCAATAAAACTACTCATAATTTCATTAAGACAACTGTTTAGATTAAAATCTTAAAAGTATTTTATTTAATCAGGTGTTTCAATTTGATAAACATCTAAGTATAATAAAACACATGAGTTTGCTATGGCATAGTTTATATTGTATTTGATCAGGTGTTTCAATCTAATAAAAAAAGTAAGCGGACAAGGTTACAGTTGCATGCAGCAGTCCTCCGGGAGTGATCTTCAGTTCCAGCACCGACAACACGGTTCTTCGTCTCCAGTCCAGCCCAGTCAAGTCCAGTCCAGTTCAACATAGGAATCTTGAACATTCAGTTGTTAATCCTGTAAATGGCTTTTATAAACATATAAAATTAATAACAAATTCTATTTTGCTATTCATAAGTTAATACTAAAGTTAAAGTAATATATGTAATATTCTACTAGTAACAACGCTGTTTATCCTACGTTGTCTTCTTATCGCTGTACGGCGTCTGGCTCGACGCACCTAACAAAGCTGAGTTACGTCTACACTGACGAAATAAAGCCATCGTCATACCAAGAAGCAGAAATATATTTGTGTAAAGCTTTGTTTTATTCACACAATTCTAGTTAAATAGCTTATCCTATATTAATAAAGTAAATTCACTTACCAAAAAGAGAATCAAAGAAAACTACTATATAGTTCCAGTAGGTCAGAACAAGACGAAGTCCCTTTCGAAATTATATTTAGGTTCATTAAAACTTTTACTGGGTCACGTGCAAAATTGAATGCATTCATAAATAGCTGCGAAAACGCCGTGTCAGTAGCTACTCCAAACCAACAAGATTTAATTTTAAAATATATAATCAGCCAGTTACAAGGCTAAGCCGAGGAGGTCTACTACCTCAGAGTTTTAAAATTTGGTCTAGTCTCAAAGATTTCCTTAAAATACGATACGGTGAACGTAAATGCTACTCACATTTTTTGATGGACCTACAGGAATGTCGTCAAGGCAGTGAAACAGTCAATGAACTTTCAATAAGAGTGGAAACTTGTCTTTCAAGACTACTATAACGGAACGAATGTTTCCGGTGGTCCGTCTCCGGTAAAGGACCGGATGATGTAGGAAACGATGGAAGTTTCTAGGCATATTACTGCTAATACTAATACTACTACTACTAATTACCAGTAATAAAAAACCGGAGTGTTTCTAGGTATTATTATGTTTTTGCTGTGTTCACGGGCTGTGTTCTTGTGTTGTGTCGGGTTGTGTTGTGTTGTGATCGTGTGTAAATTAGGTATGTACTAACTATACTTTTTATTTACATCTAGCGCGATTGTTTTTTTTGGTTTATATAACCACTTCTCTTCGCGTCTACTGCGAGGGCCGGTGCGCGTCAGCATGTTAGCGTCGTCAGCACTGAGGGAGGCCTGGAGCTCTGTAGACTCCAAATCATCGGCCCGCCTGGAGTACTCTGTTCTCCAAATTCTCGGCCCGTGCGGTAGCGGTGCTAACACCGCTTACACCGTAGTTATGGGGGCGAACTTCGTCCAAGTGCAGCTTTGCATTTTGCCAGTCACGTGCGGCATTACATTGTGCCTGCATCGTGCGGCATTGCATTGTGCCTGCCACGTGCAGCATTACATTGTGCCTGCTACGTGCGGCATATCTTACACTACTCTCTACACGTCGGTAGAGAGTAGTGTAAAGAAAATCAGTCCTGTCCGCGTCTTATATAAGTATTTTGGCGGCCGAGACCTGCGGGGTGTCCTCGACGTGCAAGATCGCTGATCGGGCTCTAGGCCGAAGAATCTATTTATAATTCTATCTTTAATAAATGCTTGAAATCTTTACACTTTGCACTTGTAGGTAGGCTTGCGTTTTTTCTTTCTTTCTATTTCGTTAGGTTGTTCTCTACTGATGTAAAATAGATAGTTTCTATATTGATATATTAAGTGTTAAGAATCTCCTTATGTGATTAGGTTAATATTGTCTATTAAATGTTGGTATGATAAAAGTGAAAGAGTATACATTACAACCTGCCTTACTCTTGAAAAGTATTTTCTTTACTTGCCTCTGAACTCCTTCTACCTAAACTTCTACCTCCTGAGCAACTAGCCGGTGCTTCGGTAACAGGACACTCATACTGTAACCTGTCCTGTGATACTACTGTCTGAAATATCTATTTCAAACCAGAACGAATTAACAGGAAGATTAGCTGCGATGGAAGACCTTGCACTAAATTCCGTCTCCCTAGGTCTGAATATCTGACTCAGTCCGAAACAAAAACCCACAAACTCTAAACGATGCTATAAATATGGCAGTCTCAGAGAAAATAATCCAACAGTATCTTTATAAACAAAATGCACCTACATTCAGAAATGCTGAACCTCAATTCTATTATAATCAAAGAACAACTCCAATGAGACCAAATGTTCCTAACCCTTCAAGTTTCCCTACAAATACGCAAAACTGTCGCTATTGCAAAAAACTAGGGCACACACTTGAAACTTGTAGGCTTAGAGAGTATAATAACAATAAGTTCCGTCAAGAAACACGTCCTTTCAACCCAATTCAACCGTCAACTTCTAACTAAGGTCCCAGAATTTACCCTCTCACTAATCCATTTCCACTTGTGAATGCAATTGATGAACATCCCATGACGAAGTGGATTGTCCTCCACAACCCAATGATTCCTGCGATTACCCCAAAGATAATTTAAACCAATAAGCGTCTCGTCACGGTGTCGTGCGAGACCATCATAGTGAAATAACAATGGCTCGCAGACAGGGTAACCAGCCCCAAACTCGAGGTCCTCCTTCTAAAACAAATCCCATGACCAACGGACAGGGTAACAAGCCCCAAACTCAAAGTCTCTCTACCAAATCAAATCCTATGGCTTATACACTGAGTAATCAGCTCCAAATTCGAAGTCAAACCAAACAACTTAAACCACAAAATAAAACACATTCTCCAACAAATGTTCAAAAAATACTAAACTGATCTTTAACAAAGAACCAACCGAACACACCTCCCAAGTAATTACTAGAGAAAAATATCTACTGTATATTACTGTGCAACTATCCGTACATTCTAAACCACTTACCTTATTAGTAGACAGTGGTTCAACTATCTGCTTGTTGCGTAAATCATCACTAAAAACTTTACCTAAATTAATAATTAAAAAAAAATCGATAACTGGTATCGTTTCTAAATGCCATAAGTAGCTTAGGATACCTATTCCTAGAGCTCGATTTCAAATCAAATTTGTTATAAAGTGAAAAATTTCACGTTATTGACAAAAGCCTTCCCTATGATGGAATAATTAGCAATGACTTCTTTATGGAACGAGATTGTCAAATTAGCTATAACAACGACTCGCTAAATAATTTGAAAAAGAAATACATTACGGAAGCGTTTTTCACGCATCTTTGCGTTATAATTTTATAGAAGAAACTATATTTCCTACAGTTCTAGCTCAATTAGAACATTCTAGGTGGAATAATTTCGGAGATACAGCTAGTCAAAGATTGGCATTTATTTCCAAAAACTTAAAAATTATCGGTACGGTCATTTGCAACGACACGTGCCATCTGAACTAATGGTCATATGGAAAAGTAATTAGAAACGAATTTGTAGGATTGAATCAGCTTTAATTTAATTTCAAAGTGGTGCCTCTAGGTCTCATAGTTTGCTCAAAAATATCGTATTATCAAGTAAATTATAAAAAAAATTCTAACTAATCTGAATAATGTTGACATGTATTTCTTTTAACAAATGTGCAAGAATTGGAATTCGACATTTCAAATGTAACATGGTTTTTAAAAAATATACACTTACCGAATAAACGTAACATAAAATAAAAAAGGTACAGATAAATGTTACTATAAAATACACACAGTAAATACATACAGTATTTACACAGGTCAACACAACCACAGTTTAGACTTTCACCTATTTGGAAGGGCCGGGTCCCATTCAGGCTAGATCAATGGGGAGAGAGGTGGAGGAGGAAAAGCGTTTTCTGGAGGTGAAGGCGTCATTTGGTGTTGGGTCGTCGACGATAGAGGTGACGCTGTTGCAATTTTGCTCTTCGCGAAACGAGCATAAGAAAGAGCACTTGAGCTCTTGTTACAGTGTTAGAGCGGATCCAAAACAAGTACTGCAGATTTTGTTGCAGCGTCTGTATGGGATCTATCCCATCTATCCTCATAATGTATCCGACCCTGTTCGTTCTAGGCATGGTCGGTTACAACAAATTGGGAGGTCAGGAGCGATTGGGTCCTCGCTTTTTATTTGATGAGAGTGTTCCGAGACGTGCTGTCAAACCCGGCCATATTGAGCATCATGGGGCTGTGCGTGCCTACCGGATATGTATCGCGTTGCGTGCGCCCACGTAAGTTTGCAGTGCCCCGCGCTAGGACCGATCTGCTCGCAAAGTCACCAATGATTCGAATATTGCATGCACTGAATCGAGTTGCCCAGAAAATTGATTTGATTATATGTTCGATTGAGGAATTTAAACGGGAGATTTTTTTGGACGCAAGTTATAAAAAAATTTAAACGACTAATTGAATTTTTTGAATTTTATATTTTTATTCTTTGACATGTTTTTAATTTTTAACTTTTAATTTTTTAATTCTAATATTTATTCTTTGACATTTGACCTCGTGTCATATTTACTGATTTTTCGTTTGATTTTTGTCTTACTCTGTCTTAGTCTTACACTATTGAATAGGGTTTGCTGTAACGATAGTAAAATAAATAAATAAATCTTGTTAGTATCCATGAAAAAGTACAGCTACGTTTTTACTGAAGTGATTGAAAACATAGCTGACGTGCCGGGCACAATGAATCTGAGCTCACCTAAATAATTTCGTTGACGAATCGCCTTCTGCAGGATATAAACACCATCAACCACTTCATTTATTGGAATGATGTGTCAATGCTGAGTAGAAGAAAGATTTCGTAAACCATACCACTAAGTGCAAAAATGGTTAGGTGCAAGCTATGTAACTGGGGTTGGGTCTTCAGCAATCAGTCTTATGCCCGTTACAATGTGGCAGAGCTCGCTCCTAATACCCTGTATAGAATCAAATCCAAAAAAGGTTGGGTTCAATTCCATCCTATGGTATTTGAACGGTAAAATTGCAACGTCACCCCTATCGCCCTAGACAAGACGTCAAGGATATAATAGACGACCCAACACTACCTCCAAAAAAACGTTGTTCCTCCTTCTCCTTAACCCTATTGATCCAGACTGGGTAAGATCTGGCTTTTAAAAGCGTGATAGACTAAACTGCGTTCGTGCGTGACTGTGGTGAATAGTATTTTATAGTTAACATTTATGTTTACGTTGTTTATTTTATGCTGACGTTTTTTTGAATTCATGTTACACCTAAATTGTCAAATTAACATTCTTGAACAATATTTGAAACAAATCATGCCAAAATTATTCAGTAGAACGTTTTCATCGCTATCCGATATTTTAATACTTTTACAGTTTTAAGGAAACTATAAAGCCTAGAGGCACCACTTTATATTAAATTAAATTAAAGCTTATTCTATTTTCTACAAATTCCTTTTTATAACTTTTCCATATGACCATTTCTTCAGATGGTACTTGTCGTGGCAAATGACCATGCCAAATTTTTTTCACTTTCTGGAAAAAATCTTTCACTAGCTATATCTTCACAATGAATAGACCAAGAGTGCTCAAATTGGGCTAAAATTGTAGCAAATTTAGCTTTCTTTGCAAAACAAATGTACCTGAAAAACGTTTCCTTTAAGTATTTTTTTGGATAAAACTGAAAAAAGTGCCAGAATTTCACAGTTTGTAGAACACCATGGGAGTTACACAGGGTTTTCAGGGTTGCAAACTTGGGTATAAACTACTCTCATGGGACCTAAAAACATATTAAAAAATCATAGTTACATGCCGCGTTTGCGATGCTTGCCTTTTTTTTGTCGATATTAACAGGCCTAAATAAATGAAAAATGGGTAAATCCAATGTTGTAAATAAAGATTTAATTTTAATTGATTGTCGCAAGCAAAGCTTGTCGACTGCCACCTTACAGGCACATCTAGACAATGATGCTTTTATTGGTCCTTTCACAGACGCTTCAAGCGTACATATTGTTGCCTGATTACAACAGAAGGTGGATGAACAGTAGATGGCTTACTATAAGGCACTTCTTGCCGTTTACGAAAGTTTTTAAATTTTAGTCATAACAAACGATTCCAAAAGATCCAACATGCGATTATTTTTGCGGACTATAAGTCTCTACTTTATTCTTTCAAAAACGCAGAGAAAAGTTGCCACCAGCTAAACTGCACCAGCTGTCCGGTATCCGTCCATAATGAAACCATAATAGTTTCATGATGCCCGTTAGTTTAACAATTTTGATCGGTTTTTAGGCTTGAGCAACCAAATGATAAAAACCAAACCCTTTTGGCTTTTTTTATTTTAGGGTTCCGATGCCAAACACCAGAAACGAAATCATATCCGACGGTCCGTTCAACGTTTAACGAATTATGTGGCAACTAAAAATTAAAAATAAAAATTAGGATTTTTTTACAAAAAATTAAATCAGCTACAAAAACCGACTAAAGAACAAATAAAAGTCTTAAAAAAAACAACCGGTTATATATGTACCTAAACTTTATAACACACTTCACTTTCATGACACCAACTTCAAATTGTAATTCAAAACAGATTTTTGGAAATAAGTAATTATTTTTACCTTTTTACTCCATATTTTTGAAGCCGGTAGTTTTTTTGGCAAAAAGTTATTATTTCTTATTGACGAATTGCTTTTTTTCTCGTACACTAAAACCATCGATACTTGTAACAAAATTTAATACAATCATCAACTTAAAAGGCGTTTCACCAGTTCTAAATTAACAACAATTATTTTATTGGACCAAAAATTTAAGTTTTAGATTCACAACATTCATATGGAACCATCTCGGAAGTATAATCTTTTAAATGAAAAAGAATTTTGAAAATCCGTTTGTATATGACGGAGTTATGCCCGAAGATACATTAAAAAAAAAATACAAACATCCGAATTGAGAACTTTCTCCTTTTTGAAAGTCGGTTAAAAATAAAGACCTATAGCTGACATTATGACAGAATAGTTTTTTTTCGCTTTGAAGTCGATTGCCATAGGTAAAACTTGTCTATTGGCATCTGACGCGTCTCGTACAAAATAGCATAGAGGGTATAATAAAACAGTAGTATTCTGTTACCGGTGCACCGGCTAGGTGCTCAGGAGATAGAGATTCAGGTAGAGCGGGTTACTAGAGAAAAATATCTACTGTATATTACTGTGCAACTATCCGTACATTCTAAAAACCGGTTATATATGTACCTAAACTTTATAACACACTTCACTTTCATGACACCAACTTCAAATTGTAATTCAAAACAGATTTTTGGAAATAAGTAATTATTTTTACCTTTTTACTCCATATTTTTGAAGCCGGTAGTTTTTTTGGCAAAAAGTTATTATTTCTTATTGACGAATTGCTTTTTTTCTCGTACACTAAAACCATCGATACTTGTAACAAAATTTAATACAATCATCAACTTAAAAGGCGTTTCACCAGTTCTAAATTAACAACAATTATTTTATTGGACCAAAAATTTAAGTTTTAGATTCACAACATTCATATGGAACCATCTCGGAAGTATAATCTTTTAAATGAAAAAGAATTTTGAAAATCCGTTTGTATATGACGGAGTTATGCCCGAAGATACATTAAAAAAAAAATACAAACATCCGAATTGAGAACTTTCTCCTTTTTGAAAGTCGGTTAAAAATAAAGACCTATAGCTGACATTATGACAGAATAGTTTTTTTTCGCTTTGAAGTCGATTGCCATAGGTAAAACTTGTCTATTGGCATCTGACGCGTCTCGTACAAAATAGCATAGAGGGTATAATAAAACAGTAGTATTCTGTTACCGGTGCACCGGCTAGGTGCTCAGGAGATAGAGATTCAGGTAGAGCGGGTTCAGAGGCAAGTAAAGAAAATACTTTTCAAGGGTAAGGCAGGTTGTAATGTATACTCGTTGACAGTTTGTCTTAACAATATTTAATGGTCAGTAGTAGCCAAATCACATAAGGTGATTCGTAACCCTTAACGTATATAAATTAGAACTATCTATTTTACAATAAAAGCATCTACCTATCTATACAGAAAGACAGAAAGCAGCAAGCCTGCCTACACAGAATTCTAAGTATAAGGTTTTCAAGAATATATTAAGATAGAAAGTAAAAATAAATTCTTCGGCCTAGAGCCCGATCAAAGACGTCTTCCACGACGTCCGCACCCAGTAGATCTCCGCTGCCAAAGTAGGTTAACGCAGACGGGATTGATTCTGTGTGACCTCAGAGAACGTGAGGTGAGTAATGTTAGGGCAGGGCTTTACTAAGCCGGTACAATGCAATGCCGCACGTGGCTGGCACGATGCTATGCTGCACGTGGCAGATGTTCTCCCCGTAGTAACGGTGAGCAGCGGTGTTCAGGCTGAAAAACTGCTACCATTCAGGCCGAGGTTCTGGAAATCTGGAGTCGAGAGAAACTCCCACAATACCCTTCAGTGCGTATGTCCCTCGAGAGAGGACACGCACCGGCCCGGAGAGCGACAAAGAAGGGCAGCCTTCTCCAGATATTCGTAACGACAAAGAGTCGTAGAGTAGAAGTACAAGAAAAAAAAACCCGTAGATTCTTGCGAGTACTAGACGGTTTTCTAGGAGCACGTGTAATAGCTTTAGTTTATCATTCGCTTATAGAAGCGCAGAACATATGTAGTAGAAAATGTAATCTAAGACAAAGTTTGTCTTTACGCTAAGAATCAGAAACTATTAGTGATCAATGACGAATAGTGTCATCAGTTAAAACATTCTGCGGTCTCTTTATTTGATACCTTGAAGACGATCATAGACCTAAGAATGGATGTCTGGAAAGTTCCATAGTTTCTTGCATCCTCCGGTCGGACGGACCACCTGAAACGGTCGTTCCGTTCTAAGGGGAAGTCAAGTTTTTTCAACTTTGCCAAATAGCTAATAACTCGCAAAATATAAATTTAAAAGAAAAAGTTTTTTAAGAATCTTAAATGCATTTTTGAAGCCCTATCCACAGATACTCCACATGATGGGGTGTGCGAAAAAAAGGTTTTTTCTCGGTTTAAGGCACAGAGCTAGGAATACATGGCGCTTAATTTTTGGCGTTTATTGTATGAATAACTACCCCAAAAAAATTTTTTTTTAGATTTTAGTCACATATCTTTATGTATGTCAGCTAACAAAAGACACATCTCTGTAAAATTTCAATCCAATGTACCCAAAAACGGCGAAATAATGAGGCTGTGACATACGGATGGACGGACGCGATGAAAGTATAAGAGTTCCGCTTTAGTTATTTGGCTTCGGAACACAACAAAAAATACGTAGTTCAATGTTCTGTCATAATGTCAGCTTTTGTTACTGTTACACAATATACAGTAGTATATCTACTCGACTCGACCGTCTGCCAAGTCCTTGGTCTCTTCCAAAATAAACAAATAAACATGCGTTCCACAGTATGCGAGTAACTTCATACTGTATGCCCATATCTTAACGAGAAATAAAATTGAAACCAATTGTAATTTGTGCAAACAAGCACTTATCAGTAGTACAATATGATACAGTCGGGTTTGATGTTGTTGTGCGCGCTCAATGTCAGGGTAAGTCAAGTTTCAAGTGCGTTCATTCTGTCAACGTAATTTATGAATAGTTTTACTTATATTATACATTTAAAAACCGGCCAAGTGCGTATCACAAACAGGAACAGTTTTTTAAGTTTTTTTTTTGTTTTTATTTAATATAGTCCATATTTCTAAAAAAAAAAAATAAGAACTTTTTGTCACCTATAAGTTTTAGCAGTAATATAAATGTTACAAAATCGCAAGGTTTACAAGAAAAAAAAATACAACTAATAAAAGCGTCAAGAAATAAAAATAATTAATTAACTAACGAAAAAGCCCAACCGCGTAAAACATTAACTATAAATAAGAAATTGAAAAGAGTTTTTTTTGGACTTAAATAAGTCCAGTAATGATAAATTCTAATGCGACTTAACAGTTGGGACCCATTATTGCGAAGATTTGTGCCGGTCCAGATATATAATGAGTCCCGACTGTTAGAGTAGCTATGTTCCGCATTAGAATTTGTCATTACTGGACTTATTTTTCTCTTCTCAGTTTTTATTTATAGTTAATTTTTTGCGAAGTTGGGTTTTTTAATTTTTAATTAATTTAAAAATAAATGACACGGTAAATATCGTTATATTGTTAATTCATTGAAGGACTTATTATTGTGGAGGTTACCAAGTAGCTTGCGGTCGTCTAAACTGTTCATTATTCATCATAAGTATGAAGATTCAAGTGAGAATGGTTGCTAACCAACTTTAAATCGTTATAGATTCAAAATAGTCATTCATACTGAAAAATGAAGAGAGAAACCTAAAGATGATTTTGAAATACCTACCTACCATTTCAATGATACCCCACTTGACATAGTTCGTCGACTTTCATTTTTTTTTCACAATATGACGATCTCGCTATCCGGATAGAGAGCTTAGTCACAACGACCTCCCCTAATAGCGATTCGGACGGTAACGTCCCTTTCTCAAAATGGCCCGCCCTCTCAAAATAGCCCTTGCTCAAAACGGTCGTTTCTCAAAATGGCCCGTTCTCAAAATGTCCCATTCGCAAAACGGCCCGTTCTTAACTCGGCCCTCTTTAATACCTGGCCACTTGAAATTTCTTGACATTATGCTTATTTCATTGATGTAATGGACTAAACCTAAAGAAAATTTTGAAAAAACTTACGTCTCAAAAAGGTAAAGAAATTATTATGATTGCTGGATTTCGATACACTAAAAATCGACTGAATAAAAACGAGACCACGCAGTAGAAATGTACCAAGAGAGACGTATGTACTACATCTAGTAATATATGTATAAGTCAATGACTGCATCTATCACCATTGATAAGAATAAGGAACATATAATACGCTATACAAGTCATAGTTGTGAACCTGATTTAATTGGAAATGATGTATTCCTAACCATCGAAAAGATAAAGGAAAAGGCTTGTAAAATTTTGGACCAATGCTGAAGATTTATGCAGAAAGTAAAAACGTATTTTTTATTTAACGTTTTTAATTTTCTAGGACTTGATTTTTTTAAATAAACTTTTAATAAAGTTATTATTTTTTTATTCGAACCCACGAGAACATCCATATTTATTTAGTTATACCCATATGTAAATTAGTTGCGTAAGTAACGTTTTGGGTGTAGACGGAACGATTTGCGCACGGGACATTACCATCAAAGTTGCGATCTGCGAACGGTACGATTAGTAAGTGGAACGATTTGTGAACGGGACAATTTGTGAACGGGACGTTTTGTGCACGGGTCGATTTGCGAACGGGACTATTTGCGATCGGGACTATTTGCGAAAAACTTAAGGTATTTGCAGCGGGCCGTTTTGAGAAAGGGACGTTACCGTCCGAATCCACTAATAGTCCCCTAATCCCCTAATCTCCTAATCCCCTAATCCTCCAAACACGACGCCGACGTCCCCGGGTTCGTCGGCGCCCGCAAGGATACACGAGGGATCAAAGAGTGCCGGGGTGCTTCTCGCCCCCACTCAATCGCAACCGCATCCGCGTAACGGGGAACTCCCCTTCTGGCGGTGACTCACCGGGTTCCAGGCTCACGCCAGTCGAAGGGATGCCCCCGAGAGCGACAACCCAAGCCGAGGCACCCCCCGCGGGAAGCCCTTGAGCGTTGGGCGCTATATGGGGTGGGGCTCCTTCAGAGTCTTGCCCCAAAAAGCCCGGAGAAGCAGTAATGGCTGCAACAGCCAACTGCTTTGTCAATTCAGTAAAAAAAAATCGCAAGATTAGGACGAATCTATTAACGTAAGAATCATCAAAACCGCTCCGTGAGTTTGGTCGGTAGAGCGCTACTATTTGGCTCCCGGTTGGTCTCTTATGATCGTCCAGCAGTAGTCGAGATATATTCCTGGTCTACGTTTACCATAGTAACGCCTTTATCCATGCGCATCCCTTATCTAAATTCTCCGAGAACAATTCGCACAAGCAGAATACTTGACTACAAAATTATAATGAATATAGAAAACTAATATATGATTTTTACGCTCTTTTAAATTTTATTAATTGATACAAATAGTCAAGAAAATTCTGTTAACAAAAAATATTTAATCCCATGCATTTTTAACAATAAGGTAGCCTTGAATTGAGTAATAAGCATTTTTGACTAGTTTCTGTTTAATTTTTGAACTTGTTTAGGTTTAATTTACGTACTTCTGCAGGGATTTTATTTTAAAAAACGGATACATTGTCCTTAGAATGATTTACTTATTTTCTTAAGCCTTGTGTAGATCGGAGCAAAGATGTGTCTATTTCGAGTATAACGATTATGAATATCGCTATTCTTTTTAAAATTATCAATAGTTTCAATTATCTAACATATGCTGAGACAGTAAGGTAAATACCTTGGTTTCCTTAAATTTATTTTTAAGGAGTGTCCATGGAATAGACTGTAAATTGCTCGAACAACCCTCTTCTGCAGCACAAAGATTGTTTGAATATCAACTGCGTGTCCTCATAGAAAAATACCGTAGTTCATCACGTTATGAAAGTAGCTGAAGTACGCTATCCGGGCACTAGCTTCGTCCATAAGTTGACGAATCTTTTTAACTGCGAATGCTGCAGAACTAAACCTATTCGCCAATTTAGCTATATGTGGGCCCCACTAAAGCTTTGAGTCTAGGGAAATTTAGATTTACTTCCTACTTAGAAGATCATTGTTTCATTCCATCAAAATAAATTTGCATTGAATCAGTCACGGAATTCAAGCAGTTTGAACAATTTGATAAACTATTTTTCTTGTGAACTAAATTTTTTGTAACTTCGCTCTTGCTCTCGTTAGGAAGGCTAAACACTAGTATGCAATGGGTCTTATTAATCCCTTGGTTAACAATCTACTATTTGCGCGGCATACTAGGCGATAAAGTAAAGATTTTGCACGATAAAGAAAGCCTTTCCGAGCGACATGAGATGACCATAATTAGATTTCAATGTGTTTTTTTACTGCTCGTTAAAACAATAACACAAAAATCAAGTTTAGGGTTGTAGTACTAATATTTACTCTAACGAGCGTCAAATCGGACAAACACAATTAGCCGAAAGTTACTTGTTTACCTACTTATCCGGAATTTTCAAAGATTTTGTTACCATTATAGAGGTATACTCAAAAACCGTTAATTTTAAAATCTTTTAATTTAAAAAATTTTACGGGTATTTGTTCCTTCAAAACAACACAAGAGCTTCGGTCTCAAATTCGTCTGTTTCCGTTAAAGCCAGTAAAATAGGTCAAATTATCCACAAAAACTAGAATCAGCGAGTTGTACGATAGGAGCGTTTTCGCTGCTTGCTTGCTTGCTTGCTTGCTGGTTGCAATGGGACCATCTACCTGCTGTTTGACCTTTTGTATCCGGGTGTTCGTTCGTACAGACAGGTGACGTTCGGTACGTTATTGTCACTAAGGACTAGGGATTGTAGAGGTTACGACTTCTTGTTAAGTATAAAGGAAGTAAATATGCTAGCGAACGCTTTTACGAAGCAAATAGTTCGTAGTGTTTTTATGAAAATATAATAGATGGTGTCAGTGGTTTTTAAATAAAACAATCGGAATTTCGATTTTGTCATTATTTTTATATTGATTGGGATTCCAGTGAAAAATATAGATCGGACAAGTCTATATAGGTTTGGAGGGGCGATTCCTGTCTCTATCAGGGAGCCCTAGATAATGTAGCATGGTTTAACATTGCCAGTAAACTTAGGAATAGATACTCCTGTATCCAATATATAATACGCATCGCCACCATTGCGACTAAATGTAGAAGTTACCAATTGTAATGGAAAGACGATCCGAGGTCTATGGAAGGATGACCTAATAATAGAAGAAGTACATCAGCTAAGTTGTTTTGTGTATACTAATTCTCCTAGGTAGAAGTTGTGTATAAATGATGTTTATGCTTGTGGCGATGGAAAAGAGCATAATATAGAAAAGATCTCCCAATATCGTGTTATCACTAGCAGAGATTCCCGATACTTAGTAAGAAATAGCTAGAATCAGCTTCTTTACGCCCCCGCACGCTGCAGGATTTACAATTTCGCGAATACCGATTCAGCAATTGTTAGATCACCAGGAGCATCAGTCACGGAAGCCCTGAGCAGTTAAGTACCTACTTATATAGCTGAGAGTCGCAAATAAGTTGCGTGTGATTTTTGCAAAATCGCGCGATTAGGAGAGCTTTTGGTGCTTTTAACGGTCTTACGAAAATTATACTCGTTAGAATAAGAAGAAAAAAGAAGAAGATTGCTGCTTTTTCCCATATAAACCTATTCCCCTGTTTCCTCTCT
Source organism: Apoda limacodes (assembly GCA_946406115.1). Lineage (NCBI taxonomy): Eukaryota > Metazoa > Arthropoda > Insecta > Lepidoptera > Limacodidae > Apoda > Apoda limacodes. The sequence goes on from OX291540.1 coordinate 51,945,368, forward strand.
GGATTTTGGCATTAGAGCATATATTTTTTTATGTATGATAGATATACACAATAACTATGTCTGTATTTTTTGCTTTTGCCTATGCCATTCCTATGAAAAACCGGAACCTTTTTTTTATGACCTCTTTAGATGTGTGATACAAATATGAATACTTATTTTTTTGAAAAAAATACATAGAGACATGAAATAATTCATTATCTTTAAGGTGAAGTTATTTTTATTAAATTTGGTTAAAATTTGGAAGAGGAAAGTGGGGAATACGATACCCCAATTTTGATGATTACGACTACGTAAAACAGTCTGATACGCAGTTGTCCCTATCGCACATCCGTATCTTGGACCGGGTACTAGAGCGACAGCAAATGTTTTTCAAAAACCTATTTCTGCATTAGCTTGGTTGATATATTTACTCAAAGGGTTTTAAAAAGACCAGCAGCTGTTGAAAATACGATAGGTACTGACTCCCTTATTTTGTTATTCTTATGCTTATTTAATAGCATATTTTTTATTGTTTATATTTTTCTACTTCTGTAATGTTTTACCTGTTTCCCTGATAGGTGGCCAAAAATTCTTGACATGTCAGGAAAATTCCTTTCTGATAACCCTAATCGTTTGCTGGGTGGTTTTGTGTCGGTGTTATAATTGTTTTTAGTTTAGTCGGTATTATTCATAACGTAAGAGCAGCATATAGCAGCACATGAGCACATCGCATTACATCGGTTTCGTGAGTATTATAATAATATGTATAATGAAATCTGAGATTAGGATACAACTACACGCTTATGGTATTGTTTACTGATTTTACCGTATAGTAGCTAAATGGCAAAAATGAAAGCCTTACAAATTAGTCAAGTCTGTGCGTCCGTACGTCACAGCCTTATATTCCGAGTCTTAAGTAGACCCACGGCTAAAAGTTGTAGAATTTCCAAAATCTTTAGGTAGATTCTAATGATATTTTACAGAGATGTGACTGTTGTGAACTGCCATACAGATTTGTTATAAAAATTTAAGATGTTGTTGCCCAATATGAGTCTCGTCCGACTAGTATTTTACTCAATGAATTATAATTCCCATCCCGTTAAGTATTCAAAGAATAGTTAATAAAGGTAAATTTAGGTACAGCTACATTAAAACTTTTGCCATATCGGGTTACTAAATTACAAGATAGCTGTTACCTTTATATTTTAATTTATTTATTAAACACGTCAGTAGCGTTGCACATGTGTGTTAATTATGTAATATTTTATAACTCGGTTTGTTAACAACTTTCATTTGATATAGTTGACAAAAATGATTGCGTATAGTAAGTATAACACAAGTCAACACGAATTTGGTGCCTAAGTTCTGTGTACCCGATTTTGATTTATTATACCTAATTTATAAAAGAAATAATATTTTTATCTCATAAAGTTTGATTATTAAGACTGGTTACCTCTAAGGTTTATTCATCATCGTATAAAGTACTAAAGCAAACTTTTTTTTGGAAATTGAGATTTTGGTTATTTTTCAATGTAAAAAATCGGACAATAGTCATTAAATAACAAACACAATTATTTTTTTTTTGGCTTGTGTAATTTCTTTTTTTTTTCTTTCTATAATTATTTAAGTTATATTAAGTATATTATTTATAAATTGTTTGTATGATATTGTAATGACCCTAAGTAATTAAGCTCCGTTAGAATCCTTTGGCTGCGGAACCTTATCACAAAACAAATACACTATTTTATTATATTAAAAACTGATATTTAATTTTTTATTGATAACAGATGTCGTCTGGTGACATAGTGATGTCACAGCTCACAATGAACAACCAAGTAGAAATGCCGCCGATCGCTCTAGGGACGTATCTGGGAATCACTCAGGCAAGTATTTGTTTATATGAAATTATTTTAAGTAAGTAAGGCAAGTAAGTTTAATTAAAATTGAAAAGGGCGACAACTGGAGAGTTCCTTTCGCCGTTTCTTCTCCCCAGAACGCCATCTTGATTTCGCAACGGTAGTTGTATATAAATTCCTTGTATATTATACTGACGTCAAAAAAGTGATATTGTATCCTATTTTTGAGAAATAAACTATTTGAATTTGAATTTATGGCTGGTTTACATATGTTGAGACGGGGTTTTCTTCGCTTTGCCAGTTCATTCAAGAAAATTTTCCTGTGATTTTTGGCAACTGCAATGTAGTTTATATATATACGCTGTTGCAAGCGTCTAGTGCAGGGATTCCCAAACTATTTTGGGCAAGAGTTTTCCAAAATGAACCGATACCTCAGACCCCCCATAGCCAAATTACTTAAAAAACATGTAATACAACTTATACAGTATATTGAAAGTTTCAAATAAGAACTTGTGTTATTTAAGAATCAGTTTTCGTTTATGTCGACCCCTGGGCAACCTATATCGACCACACCGTCTGCAGTGACCAGGCAGACCGTAAGCCGTAAGTTAGTTTATCACGTTAGTGGTTTTAAAAAAACTATGCTGCATCATGCGCGTAGAGTCGTGCGTCGATTTACGCCCTTTTTTACTTTTACAGTTTTATATAATTGATAAATTGTTTATTATATAATTTACTCTTCACCCTTAGCGTATTAAGAGACCAGCCTGCGGCGATAGTAGACGTCTTTTACAATCGAAGATTGCCCACTAATGCTGCACTAAAATCGTAGCTTTTATTTGTCAATCGATAAATGCGCTGTAATGATAGCAGAAGCTAAAGACAGAAAGAGGATAGTGTACGCACTAGCTACGTTGCTAGCGTTAGCATTTACGTATAAGTGTGTCATTATTCATAAGCCGAGGAAATCAAATTTTACAGTCAGTTCGCTCGCGGACGGCAAGAATTCTCATAGCATAGTATTTAATTATTAAATAATTATTAGCTTTTAGCAATCATTTAAACTAGCAATTATTATACAATTTATCTACTCAGCAAAAGTAATATTATACTGTTAATCAAACCCAGTTTCACTATATCACTATTTAATTAATACTTATATTTATTGCAATATATTTGAAGACGTACATAAATTCAGATGAATAATTATATTTAAACTACAGCGAGTACTAGTCCCCAATATAGAAAGGAAACATCAGAGTCCACACATGGGACGTTATTACTTTAATATAAACATACTCTACAAGACGGCTCACATTAAGGGACGGTATAGACTCTGTGTACGCGACATGGTTACTGTTATCAAATATTCCTAAGGCCGGACATAAAACAAGGTTCGCTGTTGTTCCTTGGCTCTGCGTCGCTAAACGGTGCTCTGAGACCTTATAGGGAACTGTCTCACACAGCTATTCGGACTCTGGAATTCGAGAGACAAATTTATGCAAGTACATTCAATATACTTGTTTGTTTTGTTGGTTTCGCGAGGTAGGTCAGACTTTCATGCATTATTCTGTCCCCGCCCAGTAGAGTTCCAAGAAATAAACAAAATTAATTGGTATCATAATATAATTAGCTATAGATATGATAACTTGCCTTGACCTGTTTATCTGCTCAGAGTGACTGGAGCCCAGTGATACACTTTGTATTCCGAAATTATTTCTCGAGCTATATTTCCCAACGGGACAAGCTGAAGGTCTACTAGGGTTTTTCTTTGTATAGATTAAAGTTCTTACTTTATATAGGTTAAATTTCTTTCTTTACAGTATTTTCCTTATCCTTGTATACAGTGACGGGTATTCACAGATAGTACAGATACTGTGTCTGTGAATACCTTCGATGATATGTAAATTTATCGTAGTTCAGTATTATAACTAAGTACCCTATATAACGACACGCGACAACAATGGTCGATACTATTGCTAGCTATAATACTAGATTGTGTTGGGGCTCAACTCTCCAACCTAGCTCACTCGTGAGTTCGATTAGGTCGAGTCTTTCACTTTGTAGAAATATGTAAGTAAAAGGAGAAAGAGAAAACCCGTTGCAATTGAACTTTTTTTTGTACAATTAATTAGATACTCTTTCTGTACGTTCAATAAGTTACTCGGTAGAACTCTTTTACAGAATGGAAGTTCCCCATCACCGACTGTGCTGCTTGACGTCATAGAACGTGCCATAGACATCGGCTACAGACATTTCGATACCGCTTCCGTCTATGGCAATGAGGAGGAGATAGGAAAAGGAATCAAGAGAAAGATCAGGGAGGGGACTGTGAAGAGAGAACATGTTTTTATCACAACTAAGGTATTTTTCTATGCCGCCCCTATGTGTGTCCTCCATATGTGCCTCCATTTTTTTTATTACTTCTGTACTACTGTAGTTGTTCTTTTGTACCAGTTACTTCAGGTGTACCGCAGGGCTCCCACCTAGGTTCTCTGCTTTTCAATATATATTTGAACGATGTTCTTTCTAATATTAAGCAATCTTCTAATTTGATGTACGCTGATGACCAAAAAAAAAATGCGGTGTCATAACATTCACGTGTAAAATGATCTCATTAATTTTACAAATAAACTGAATAGTAATTACATAAACAACCATAGTGAGAAACCTAGGTGTATAAATTTATAATAAGCTGCTTTTTGATGCTCATACATCATATTGCAAATAAAGTTTATCGAATGCTAGTTTTCATTTTAAGGGTGGGAAAAGAGTTCGATATCGACTAATATCCTTTCTTTCACTTCTAATGTCAAAACTATTAGACTAACTGGAGTACGCCTCTGTTGTTTGGACCCTCAATATAATATTTATAATCAAAGTATCCGGAGGATACAAAATAAACTGATAAAACATTTAGAATTTAGAAACATTAATGGCTTTACAGGATGACAACGGATTAAGTATTTCATCACTTAAAGCTAAAGGTATAGAAAGAGACCAGATATTTTTATTTTAAATTATCAAAAATATGATAGATTCTCCATATCTTTGAAGCCGGATAAATTTTAAACGTCCACGTTTAAACAGTCGAAAATAAGTTTTATTTGCTCCACCAGCTTCCAGAACCAATTTAGCTTCAAACTCATTTTTAATTAGATCTTGTTTAATGTTATGTTTTCAGAAATAGACTTATTTAATGCATCTCTATCTGAATTCAGAATTTAGATTCAAAAACTTTTAACTTATCAATTGTAATTTTTATTTAATTTTTTATACTTGTAACTCTCTCTCTATTATTATCCTTATGTTCAACTTATACTTGTCTTATTTGTCTTCTTCGTCGCTACTGCTATATCTATTAGTATATTTTTTTGAAACTTTACTGCTTTATGTGTTTTCTTTATGTATAATTTAAAAAAATTATAGTAATACTGTTTCCCTAATACAATAAATAAATAAATTATTATATCAGTATATCCCACTTTGTGGCAATAGGCCGAAGAACTCAAGTAACCAACATAGCTGGAATAGATAGTAGGTAAGTTCAAATGAAAATGGCATGCCACATTGCTTGTTAAATCGAAAAGTAATGGAGGAGACATGTTCTCGAGTTGCAATCACGGCCGCAGCATCCTACCAGCTGGATAGATGACCTGCCAAATAGTGAATAAGCTCATAACCGAAGAAATGTCTTGATGTATTGACACAACTAAACTAATTAATCATTACCATTATCACAGTTTATTAATTCCCCTCCACACGTCTATACTCGTAAACGCTATTGAGCGAAGATTTTCATCAATAATTTCTACTATGTACATATTTATGTATGTACACCGTCATGGAGGGGTTCACCAGTGGCTGAAAACACCATAATCTGGGAGCTCTTAGTCCATTAGTTACGATTCTAACCTTATATCTCATATTTCAGCTGTGGAACACTGACCACAGAAGGAGCCAGGTGGAGCCAGCCTTGAGGAGGAGCCTTAAGCTCCTGGGGCTGAGCTACGTCGACCTGTATCTGATGCACTGGCCTATTGGACTTAACGTCAGTTGAATGTTATGGACTTAGTTAAATACGTCGGCTGAGGTCGTTGGCGGCCTTATAGTTACGGTGTCGGCCTCGCGTTCGGAGGGACGGAAGTTCAAGCTCAGCGTTTACAATAAGTCTTTTTTTTTTATTTCTTAAGTACATTGCTTCATTCAGACCACTGACTTTTCGATAAAGAAAACATCGTGAGGAAACCTGCATGCGTAGTTGGACACAAGGGAAAGACCCGTAAAAAAGACGTATGTGAATTCTACAATTATCATCATCATTTAACATAAAGGGAGGTTGTGCACTAACAGTGGGAATATATGAGACTCGTAAGAAAGAAAAACAGGTCAAGTAGGTGGAACAAGTGGAACTCGTACACTGAGTGTTCTGTACGGTCACAGCTTACTTACAAACTACTTTATGAATAGCCCTTATTAGTATTTGGATGTTAGTAATATGCATATATTTTGAGTACCCCGTTACAAAAATCATTTAAAACTTAGAACTCTGACATCCCTACATTTTACATTTTACACCGTAATAGTACATTGTGTATTAAGGGTAATAAGGAAAAAATCCAACGAGAAGCCTAAGGCCGAAGCCCGTGTTACACACAATGTTTTTCATCATATTTGCGAGTAAAAATAAATAAACTCACTGAAACACAATTGAAATGGCGCAAACAGAAGTATAGAAAACAACACCATCTAGCGGTTTGTAGAGAATTAATTAAAAAGTTTCAGCTGAAGTTAAAACTTGAAATAGGTTGCTTGTCATACAGACTATAGACCCGTGTCATACAGACTATAGATCCGTGTCATTGAGACTATAGACCTGTGTTATACATACTATTGATCTGTGGCATACAGAATACAGACCTCGTGTTATACATACGATAGACCCGTGGCATTCAGACAGACTGCAAGACAGAGATCAGTGTGATACAAATAAACCGTCGTTTTTCATCCGTTAGTCATCGTTGCAATCGGTTTAAAAAGAAATTTTCTAACTTTTTTGTTTTTACGGCATTTAGGACGATTATACACCCTCAGATGTGGACTTTATGGAGACCTGGAGAGGGATGGAAGATGTTTACAAACAAGGCCTGGCCAGATCAATAGGAGTATCGAACTTTAACAGAGACCAACTGGAGAGAGTGCTGCGAGAAGGGAGCGTTACACCTTCAGTTTTGCAAATTGAGGTTTAAGTTTAAAACACATAATAATTTTTAAGACGTTACAAAGGCTATAACTAAGTATAAATGCTGTGTAAATAAGAGAATTAATAAGTATGTATGACGTCATCATAATGACACTTTAAGAAAAGAATAACTATATACGTATGTAGTCAAGGGCGGATCCAGAACAAAAGTTTAGGGAGGGCGATCATAAGATCTAAAGGTATTTTTTGAACTTTTAATTTGCAAACGAAGATACCCAATCGACCCAGCTCGTGCAGTTTTTGAATAATTAAATTTTCAAACCCAAGTAACCCCAAGTATTTTTATATGTAATAAAAGTTATATATTAAAAAAAATTTACAATCCATTTCTTCCTCGGCTGTCCTTAGGGGATCGGGGCGATCGCCCCCCGCTGGATCCGTATCTAGTAGTGTTTGTCATCCTTTGCAATCCTATAATTCGTCAAAAACAAAGGCGTTATAATATTATCTTGTACTTTGTCTTTAATTTTACCACTGATCGCTTTAAAGTTGGTAATTTACGACTTATGGGATACCTATATTATTATTTATAATTATAACCCACATTAGTCCAAATACACTTTATCAGAAGTAGTGTTGGGAGGACAGACCTAGACTAGACAGGGCTCACCATCTGTCTAAAGTGGTTGTTGAAAAGAGTCTGCCCCCACATTGTGATGTGGGTGTGTATCCAGCAGGTATTGTGAAGCCGCTGGGTACCACTGGGGAATAAAACCGTCAAGATTATACATTGTTATTTACGTTATAGTAAGTAGGTAAATACCTGCACTAAGTCATGAAAAAGGTTGCAGAGATTCAAATTCTCCATCTAAGTTAATAAGTGTTTTAATTTTTCGAAAAACATATGGAGCTTCTAAAATACTTTAATTTACGGCAGGTCCATCCTCAAATAGGCAACCATGAAATGGTAGAATATGCCCAGGCCCAAGGTCTGCTGGTGATGGGGTATAGTCCCTTCGGTTCCCTGGTCAGGAGGTATGGATACGAGATGCCTGGACCTAAGATAGACGACCCAACCCTTGTGGAAATAGCTAAAAAGTATGGCAAGACCACGCCGCAAGTAGTTTTAAGATGGCTGGTATGTGTGTTTTTGTGAATTTTATAACTTTTTTATTTTCTTGAAGTTTAAGCATTTAACATACAAAAATAACTGGCCAAGCGCGTGTCGTGCACACATTTAGTTTAGGGTTTCGTAGTATGAGAATTATTGCGAATAACTGAACTTGTAATACAGTTCTGTTCAAAACATTTTTTGCTGAAAGTATTTATAAGGCCTTATTGTTGTTTTTTCCAGACTTTTATAGAGACCAACATTTCCCCCAGCAGCGTAAGGGTGCCACGCATTTTTAAAATACGCGCGTGAAACTGTCATTAGTGATGTGAGTGCGACATACATTTTTAAGTTCGGAAGTCAATTAAATAAACATCTTTGAAAAAAAACCAGGCAAGTGCGAGTCGGACTCGCGCACCCTGAGTTCCTTAGAAACTTGTATGACGTAAATAATTCGTTCATAATGGAAATCAGGGCTATTGAATAGGGTTATTAAATTCGACTTGATATCTCTGCGCGTTCCTAAGAAAAAGGTTCGTAATAGACAATTATTGATAAACATTGTTTGACTTAACTACAAATTAACAAATTTTCGATTATTTCCTCTGCTCGTGCTGTAAAACCAATTTCATGATTCTAGGTCAACGGCAAGTAATTTATTATAGGTTTTTGATTTATTTGCGAAAATCAAAGTATACAAATGGCCGTATTTTGTCATTGAATTGACTTAAAAGCTTTACAGCTCTAACGTACCGTAGATCTAAGTGTTTGATATTCATTTCAAGTTGATATTTCAACGCGTTTCTGGGAAAAACGGTCTTGAGAGACAGTTATATTTTTTTTTGTATGATTTTGCTACTAATTTACATTTTTATGATGTTTCCCTTTAATTTTACATTAAGATCTTGCTTCTTGCCAAATAGGTGAACGGTATGTGTACCCTGTGTGCACAGTACATACGTGTACCCTATAGGCACTGTACATACGTGTACACAATAGTCATAGTACATACGTGTACCCTATAGGCACTGTTCACACGTGTACACAATAGGCATAGTACATACGTGTACCCTACAGGCACAGTACATGCGTGTACCCTGTAGGCACAGTATTGGTGCTCAATTTATTTGTGAATGTTAAAATATGCAATTGGCTATATAAATTTAAGTTTTGATGTTAAATTCAACTTAATACCTCTATGCGTTCGTTAGAAAAATGGTCTTAAGAGACAGACATACAGATATATTTTGATTTAACTACAAAATATGAATTCTTGGCAAACAGGCTTACGGTCTGCGTGATGTTTGAGGAGGTTACCGTATTCTATAGTTTGTATACGTAACTGTGAGTCCTGGATACACACATTTGAAAATTCTTTTACAGCTAAAAAGATAATTATACCACATGGGCATTCCGTATGTTTTCTTATGAAGAATTTAGGGTTTGGTAGTTACATCGACAAAGTAAGTAAGTAAGTAGGTATTAGCTGTTAAATGTTTCCATAGACCCTCGTTCCAGGTGGACCGGAAAATAGTCCCAGTTCCCAAAACGGTGACTTTTAAACGTCTCGAAGAGAATATCAATATCTTCGACTTTAGGCTGAACGAAGAAGAGATGAAGAAAATCGATTCCTTCGACAGCACCACCAGATTCACTCTCCCCTCGTTCTGGCAAAATCACAAATACTATCCGTTTGAAAAAATCGCAGAACCGGTTCCTAATCCCTTTGTGAGCAGAACTTGAGACAAATATATTGATAGATAAAACTTTGTTTTATTTTAATGGTATTGAATTTTTAAATATGTATCTATACTAAAACGCAGAGTGAGTCACCTCCAACTACTTGGGCCTACGCGACAAGTGGTGAGCCTATCGTCCCAACACTGCTTCTGATATACAAGCACACGGTTTTATCAGAATCCTACATTGTTTTTGGACTAAGGTGACTTTGTACATAATATATGTCCTATATGTCGTAAATCACAGCTTTAGATTAAGAAATAGGAAGATCTTAAAATTATATAGATTGTTTACCCTTTGCCTGTGCCAGTTCTTGCTCAACTGTAAAGAAAGGGTAGGACGGAAGAACTTACAAAATCTGGTGAAGTAGCAACTACTGCACGAGCAAATTGTCTTTATATTAAAGACTAGCTGACCCGGCGAACGTTTACTTTTTTTAAAACAACTGCCGCACCAACCTATTGTGAAAGGGTTGTACTAATTCAGAAACCCTCCTCGGCGTGTGCATAACAATCTACCAAAATTTCATGACCATCGGTTTACCTACCCTTATTGCGCGAATCCGACTCGCACTGGACCCTGTCCGACTCGCACTTAAACCTTTTTTCTTTCTCAGAAATATTCCCCAAGAATAAACGTCTAACATCACGCGAATTCGATGATATTTGACCTGAATGTATTATCACGGGTTCCCTCGACTATTAGTCTATAACACAAAATATCCTTTCAGGATCAGCCTAAGAACTAATGGAAAAATAACACAATTTTCACTAATATATAATATTTAAGGGATTCCCCTAAATTGTCGCGAAGTATGAATGTAGGATAAAGGATAAGTAAATATTACTCCACAACGCTTGTGGGGCATTCCCGTCAAATATGAACAGCACGAAAACTTCAGAAATGTAAATTCGGTAAAAAATTCGGGAGATTTTCTTTATATTCTAGATTCAAAAAACATTACATATCAAAAGAGTTTGTTTCTTATTCTAATTTTAGTATTTCTACTTCTTTCTTTCGGTTTGGCTTGCTTACTTAAGCAAGCTGTCTTTTAATTTTTTTTGGGAGAGAGCATTAAGAAAATTATAATTATAAGATGAAGACAGCTGTTTAAAAAATTTTGTCCGTCAAAAAAATTATAGCATTATCTAAAGAAAAACTTTAAGAAATACTTTTTTGTTGTAATCTTTATAAAAAAAATCTCCTGGGGAGAAAATTGAGAATTTCGTGCAACCGCCCGGCGCCCTTAATATTGCCGCTCTTCATTTTTGCTGCACTAAGCATTCGCCCGGCTTGCCCCCCCCTTAGATCAGGCACTGCGTACATTGCGGTTTCATAGAAACTCTCTTCCGCAAACGCTTAGGTTGTGGAATGAGCTCTCAGCCAAGGTTTTCTCTAAGGACTACAGTATGGGGTTCTCCAAAAAAGCAGTTATTAGGTTTTTGAAGAGTCGGCAAAGCGCGAGCGAAGCGCCAGGTAGGTATATTAAAATTTCAAAAAAATCAAAATAACGGATTTTATGCGCTTTAATTTGTAATTTTTTTTTATTCAAGACCCTCGTGTTGGTTATCAAAATAAAGCGCTTTAAAAGGCGAGTAGGAAAATATATGACACTTACAGTAAAATAGTCAAGCGCGAGTAAAAATATTGGAAAAAAAATAACATGAAAAAGCTGTGAACAAAAATAATAAATAAATAAATAAAAAAACTCGTCTGCAATAACTAAAAAGAATTAAACAAGTGCCCCTAAATCATACCAAATATTTAACTATAAGCAGGCGGGACTAATCGTAGTTAGGCCTATCTGTACTACTATTTAAATTAAAAAAGAACTGTTGACTATTTGCAAAGCACAGTTGGTTGTTTTTGTCCACTTTTTTGGAAAGATAACAAATCTCCAAAGAAAGTGAAAAGAAGTGTGGCGGATACACGGCAGTTTATAAACATAGATTTCAGTACAATCGGAAACGTAAATAAAATAGCTGAATATACGCTGCTTAAGGCTAGGGTATAGGCTAGACCGCGAAAATACGCCGTTTTTGTGCAAATTTTGTGGCTAAACTATAGCAACTAAATCATTGAAAAAAATATATGTTATAAAACTTGCTTTTGTCTAGTTCATTACCTTACTGAATGATTTTCATTTATTGTATTTAATGCAAATAAAAATCTGGAAGTTATCGTTGTTTCAATACTTGTGCAAATTTTTAAAGCGTGTTTTGCATTTGCTTGTCTGGAAAGTTAGTTAAATAATTAGAATAGCTTGTTATCTAGTGCATAGACTCTAAGTTGTAGCGAAAAGTAAAAAAATGTGACTACAAAACGGTAATAACGTTAAATTCCATACAAAAAATTTAAAGTTTCAAGGCGTCATTACGGTGTAAATTAGTTAAGAAGTATATAACATTTATATCTCATAGTAATGTATATGACATTATCTAATGATTTATAGTACATTTACATACACAACGTTAAAATTACAGAAATTAGCTTTCTGGCCTGTATCGCCCTCTTAATGTCCTGTTCTGCACACATTAACTTAAGGTTACGTTGTATAAAAATTAAAATTATTAAGAATATCTAAAATAAAATTTATTTTCCAAACAATTTTTGTTAAAAGTTTTTTTTTTGTGATTTTATGTTTTAAGAGCTTAGGGTTTAACAGTGTAGGTACGCTATTGTAAGCTTATTTATAGGTTACTGATAAATTATACATATAAGAGATACAGTTTCCAAATTATACTAACTTAAAGATTCGGAACTTATGATACACTGTACTGTTATACTGTAGGCATTTATGTTGGCGTGCAAGTTCAGGATACGCTTTGGACAAAATGGATCACTTCTAAATATGTTCTGTGCTCTAAAATCCATGACCAAACACCCTTAGTTTACAAGATTAACAGTAGTTCTTACAATGTCCAGACTGAGCGTACAATTGAGAATATGGTCAAAGAACATATTGCATCTATGAAAATTTTTGCCATATGACAAAATCAGTGACAGCGGAACATCTGCTTAATTCATATTTCAACCACTGGATTGAGCTCCACCAGGTTAAGGTTTTGTCTAACGATCGAGAGCTTAGTTGAATCGGTCCCAGATGTTTTCTGTCGGTCTGTGTTAAAAAGGAATGTCTACAAGAGCTCTTTATTTTATGAGGGTAAGTCCTATGAAGGTATGATTAAGAATTAGTTTTGATATAAAGTTGTTATGTACTTACTAGTTATTTTTTCTTGCGACTGTACTTGTGCGCTCACCATTGTTTCTAATAACAACTTTGTTGCAGTACTTTTACTGATTACCAATTGAAAAGTCGATTAAATAGTTAAACAATGTAATACACACAAATAGACTCAAATAGTTAATTAATTATGATTAATTATAGTATTTTATTATGTTTTTTTATTGGGGTTTGTGCCGGGCCGTCTACGGAATCCTATAAGAATCAGTGTGAGTCATTCATTACTTTACCTACTTAAGGTGATAAATACAAATATATCTGCAATTATAAACAAAATTATTTCTATCATCCCTATCATATCTTTATCGATATTAACACGTATATTATAAAAGACAGGCATTTTTTTATACTTTTGCAGGGCCCGAAACAGCAAAACATACTGACATAGTGACGTTATATCTGACAATATATAAAAAAAATATAGGTCTGATGACAAAATCCAGAGAGGAAACGTCCAAATTTTGTATAGGGAAAAGCAGCCAGATATATTCATAAAATGCTAGCGGATTATTTATTAACCAGAGTTTTTGTTTAATTTAATTAATTTGATGAAAACTCTGGTTATTTAATAACGGTTTTTTTGCGATTATGATTTATAGCGATATATGATAATAACGCGTTTTGAGTAACTAAATGTTTATAGATCACACTTATGTTAGAACGTTTAAAGTTATAGTCCAGCTGAGATGAAAATTGGATGTACCGTCCCGCAATAACAAAGTTGGTGAATAGGTAAACCGATAACTTTTTTGTATTAAGAAATTTGTATGTAAGTGTTTTATGAAGCAGTTTGTACGGATCCCCGCACCATGCAGAAGCACGGAGCCTACACGGAGTGGGCAGACGCGTACTCCTGCACTAGGCACCGTTGCCAGCCTGGCGGAAGGAATCTGGCCATCTACACCGTTGGGTAAGAAGACAATCGACACTGAGTTGAGACAGCGCTTGCAGATATCTGAAAAACTTGACAACAAATTTTGTTAAAAAATACATTGAAAGTATTTATATAGCTCTATTCTTGCGCTTTCTTTACATATTTAGAAATTAGAGGGACAGGAACGCGCTAAATATATATTTATTTTAAATTCTTAATAAAAACTTTTTATTCATTTAAAGCATCTTTCCAACGCATCTCCACATTGTGTGGACACCTCATCTTGATTTTTTCTTCAGTTCTATGTACTTATAAAGCTACCTTTATTTTTAGGGTTCCGTATCCAAAGTGTACATACGAGATTCAAACTTAAAAATAGTTATAGTGTTAGCTCTATGGTAAATAATAAAATCTGGTCAAGTGCGAGTCGGGCTCGTGCGTTCTGTGGTGTTACGGACACGATTCCTCACTCACACTCCGACTCGCACTTGACTGATTCCTTTTTATTCTCAGTGGAAAGTGCTAGGTAATCTATACTAATATATAAAAAGAGATAGCGAATTTCATTTGTATATGTTGTGGGTAATGTATGAAACTGCTTCACTTATTTAATTTAATATATACTTTTAAATTAATATTATAGGAGATATTCATTTGAATTATATATTGTAAGGGGCAAATAAATTGTACATTTAATTCTGTTAATAATAAATATATTTATTTGGAGTAAGAAGAAGAAAATATAAACTCCCACGCGACAAAATATCTAATACCTTTAAACGAGTAATTCTTATAAATACGAGTATGTATATAATCTCAATCTCTGAAACATTCCTGACATCTATTGGCAAGTAGTAATACTATTATTTTAACCGACACAGCAACACGAAAGCTACTTGACAATAGATGGCGTTGTTAAGCAACACTAAAGCTTGTTAAAAAAAACTAGCAAAGCTTATATATAAAAGGAAGAGAGATTAGTATTGCAAAACAACGTTCGCCGGGTCAGCTAGTAATCTATCTTTAGGTAAAAATAAAAAAAGCTAAAGAATTTGTTAAGTTAAAAAGTTGAATGCGATAATCTCTGGAACTAACAGTTGAATTAGAAAAAGTTATGTTTGCATTTGATAGCTGAATTATCGAGTAAGATTATAGGTAGTATAACCTCACGCTATGCACCCTAGGAGCTGAAAATAAACTAAGGTGGGCGAAACCATAGGTAACAGCTAGTAATAATAAAAATAGAGGAAAAGGTTTAAAGGAATGCTACTACATAAGGATGCGTCAACTAATGAATATAAGTTTTCATTAGTTGATGTTTACACCGCCTCATGATAGAAACTACTTTCCGTATTACAGAATCGAATAAGAATAAAGAGAGAGGGCAGTTTTATGCCAGAATTCACTTCTAGACTTTCTAGTAAGATCCTAATAGGAAACATTTGGAATATAGATTTTGTTGTGGTATCAAAAAAGTATGATTAACTTTCTGATTCAGGTGCAAGCATGTAGAGGCTCCTGAATCTGCCATCGAATGCGAAGAAGTGGTTGAAGATACTAATATGCAGTTCCCTTTTTGCTGCACGCGACTACGGTGCGTAATTAAAATTTTTTTTTTTTTTATAAATGCAGACTACTTTTCTTCAGTCATACAGCGATTCATTCGTATAACCTGTGTTTTGTTGTCATATGAGATCAGTCGTCAAACCAACATTATGGGCGGCTTGTAATTCCGTAACAGTCAAGTGGCCACTAGCTCGTCAGACGTTCGCCAATTTCCTAACCAGCCAGACTTCAAATTACGGATATCCCTTTACAGTAGGTGGTTATGAAATGAAACCTCTTCTCATGACAAAGATTTAAAACTTTTATTGGTGGTTTTATAATCTTATTTATATCTAATTATAAATTGACAGCGTTGAACCTGTTTGAGCTGCTAATGATCTGTACCTTGTACCTAGCATTTGCTTCAGATTATATTAGTTCACTGCTGCACATAAGCCTCCTGCATGGCGCACGCGGAGCCTCTCACGTCTTCTGAATTCAGATACTACCGACCACCCTCATAAGTCCATCGAGCTGTGGGGCGTGCCACGTTTGGCTTTGTGAAGTGCGGTCTCCTGTATATGACACGTCTGCTTCAACGGCTGTCGGTCGTCAGGTTGCTGATTTCGCGAGTCATGTAGGTGACATTAGTTTTTTGCCGCATGTTCTTTTTTCGGGTTCGATCCCTCAGGAAACTCCAAGTACAGCTCGTTTTATTCCGCTTAGCATCTTTGAGCTTGTTGTGGATTAGCGCCGCTGTTAGTGTCTACGGTTTGGCGATCACATCATTCTACTCTACAACTGACAACAAGTATGTGCTTTAGGCGTAGGTGTTCATGGTGTAAGAGACATTTGGGTCTTTAAACTTTTATGCCGGCTGTACACACATGACAAGAGCCTCTCGCCGGGAGTCTCGGCGCAAAAACTGTCACTTGACCGAGCATCGACTAGACGAGACGAGACAAGACAAGGGATAGCGAGACAGGAAAAGAGCACCATGTACACACTCGCTCTCGGCCTGACTCGGGGTATCTCGACGAGTGAGTACAGACGGCAAACAGGCTGTCCTATTTGGTGCATTTTTTTATTTATTTATCGATTCTTTATAATGGAAACTAATTGACATTCTATTCAATTAATTTTAGGTGTCTCGTGGTGGTTAGAGGAGAAGTGTGGACTCGAGTCCTCGGTCAGCCCTGGGAAACTCTACCAGCAGCGCCTTGGAGCCACATGTATAAGATGAAGAAACCTCCACCTTCTGACAACCGTTTATTACCGTTGTAAGTGTTTTAACAAATATGCTAATCCTAATTCTAGCTAATCTTAAAATCATTCTAGGTTCCGTATCACCACAGAATGCACGACCCCAACTCGGACTCGACAGGTTTTTATAAATTTGTTAAAGTTTACAGTATAATTGTTTTGAGCTTGAAGCTTGTGTGAATGTACATACTCGTATAACCGTTATCTTAATATAGCTAAATTAACGAAAAAACCTTTTTCTTGTAAAGAATTACTTTCCTAAAAGTTTTAGACTCAAATTACTCAACAGTAAGTTCCTATACAACAATACAATTTTTGGCCGAATCAATAAACGACTTAATTTTCTAACAATTTCTCCCGCTTATAAATAGCTTAAACCTTAGAAAACAAAACATTAATTATTTTTTAAAGTTGGTTGTTTTTTTTGAGAAAAAGAAAAATACAATAACACAAAAAAAATTAACATATTTTTTTGAATTATAATATAATTTAATGTGCAATCTCACTTGCAGGCAGCAACAACGAACTTTACACGACCTCTATACTATTACTATATCTATCTAATTATAACATAAACCAAATGAACGAACAGTCCATAATTGTAAACTTTAATAAATATTGCCATGGACTTTTATAGCCATTTATGGTCTGTCGATTTTTAAACAAAAATGATAGTTTAAACAAAATAATGCAATATCAAGTACCTCAAAAAGAAAAGGGTTTTTTACAACTCCAATTGTTATGCTTAAATAGGTTAGGAACAGCGCCATCTTTACCTAGGGTGCAATGGAGCAATCACGCTCCAAGTTCTGTAGGGCGGCGGAAGACCCTCAGGACGTTCAGCATTCAGCACGAACGTTGATTTTATTTTGTCACATAGGAGTGTCTCTTAGCTCTCCTTTGTCAGAGTAAGGTTTCTGTGGTATGAAAGGACCTGAGAAAGCAGGAACAAATGTATGTACCTATACTGTAAGGTTTCCCCCTTCTTATATGATAAATAATAATTAATGTTCAATAAATGAATGATTTAATAGTCTAGTAAAACAATATTTAATAAAAATTGCAAAATTTTCGAAATTAAAAAAGGAATACAAACATAACAAAAACAATATTTATTACAGGAAAGAAGAAAATAAACTTTTTCTAAGTACTTAACTTTATTCATTATTTTTTTTTCTTCGGAGATTACCTGAGTTCTGAGAGAACTCAAGGTACCCAAGATATGGTTGCAATCCAAGTTAATAGTCCTTTTTCACTTTGCGTCTATTTTTCAGTTTCTATTTAATAATCACTATCACTTTTATATTATTATATATATGTATATATATGTGTGAGTGTCTTTAATGTTATAAACTATATATTTATAATATACAATAAAGGGTAGAACAAGATTAAGTAATAGACATGACTTTCAACGTAAGATAAATACCTAACTTTCTTCTAAAAGTAAGTCCCTAAAAAAGAAAACCCATGTTCCCTACGACCCTATATCTCAGGCCAACCAATCTCACCTCCTGCACCTTAGGCACTAAATGATATTAAACGTGCCTCCAGCAATGCGTCCTATCTATACTACGCCCCCTATTTTTCCAAACTATGAGTTTCAAACCTTCGATCAATTTTTCAGATCATCTCATAGGTATCACACCGGGACACAGACATAGGAAGTTTATTCTCCTCCTAAACGAATACCTATTCCAAAACATACTTCTCTCTTAAAAGTCTGCAGACACTTAAGGCTTCTAAGACATAGAATATCTTAATATCAATGTTAAAAAAGCAAATTTCAACTATTGCTTGTATTTTCCGAGTCTAGCATTTGTTCGGGACGAAACATTTTTAATTTTATAACCACGTAAGAAATTACATGAAGTCTAGTAAAAGCTGGATTCCCAAACACTGACGCACGTGATCAACGGGCTCCTCCACGAGTTGCCCAGACCTATCATGCAGCATCTCCTGAAGCTACAAACTCAAAAATGACGTTAAACATAGCTAGGTGCATGGACCTGTGTGGTAATGTATTTTCCAAATACATTCCAGTGTATAGAATTATTGTTCCACTCCTGTTCGATAAATATAATATTTTGGTGACGGCTGCGTTGTGCTGCTTCATCAGCCACTACATGGCTTCACGTCAAACAGCATGAAACCAACTCGCGGTTGTTATTGTCAATGTTTAACTCCCGTATAACGGCTTTGGATTTTCTACAGGGCTCAGTATTAGAACAGTTAAGGTAATAATAGCCTACATGCAGTAGTTATGGAGACATGGGTTGTCTTGCAGAAAAAGTGCCGGCAGATTTCCGCGTCACTTTCTCCTGAACGATATTATTCGTAGGGCACTTGCCAGTGTCAATGTGCCGTCCATTTTAGAACCAATTGGACTGGCGCGTGACGATGGTAAGAGGCCCGATGGCCTAACTCTTATACCTTGGAAGATGGGACGCCCTTTGGTGTGGGATGCAACTTGTATTGACACCTTGGCCACGTCTCATCTTCCAACTACCTCAAATAAGGCTGGTTCAGGAGCTGACGCTGCTGAACATCTTAAGCGTAGAAAATATGCAGCCCTTGGTAACGGCAACATTTTTGAAGCTTTTGGAGTGGAGACCATGAGATCTTGGGGACCTAGCGCCCATCGTTTTTATAAGGAAATAACCAAGCGATTGATCTCCACTTCAAAAAAACAGAAGGCTGGTTTATATTTTGGACAACAAATAAGCGTTGCCATACAACGTGGCAACGCTGCCAGTCTTCTGGCCACATTATCAGCTGGCAGCAATATCCAGGGCTTTTGTTAATAGTTTAGTTATTTATTTATTTTAATTGATATTTTTATATAAAAATCATAAAAAATATAAACCATGTTTCAAAAAAGATATGGAGACTGTCCATTACATTATTGTTGACATCTTTGGGTTTAATCCGAACCAGTTAGTATAGTATGGTGGTGAAAACCAACACTGGAATTAATATCCGCGTCCCTCAGCTCAGATACAAGTTTATAGGTGTAAACACAATAGCTAAATAGTGAAAACTATAGATGTAGAAAAGTTAATGATATGTATTTATACAGTAACACTGCTGAAAATGGACCAGTATACGCGTTGTCAGAGCCAACCAATGAAGATTCCCGGGACATTGTTATGAGGTCGGTCGACCGATCAGTCACCACCGCGCGCAGCAGCCATATCAACCACCTCAACCATCTGCCATTACCGGTGAGGGCCGACATACCGGATAGTTCACCCGATATTGTGGTGAGATCATTTTTCGAAAAGTGGCTTTGTGGTTTATCTAATTGACATGGACTAGGTGAAACAAATATGCTAGTAGTTTTCTGTGTCTCTAAGTATTCTACCTATAGTTGTCGTACAGACTACTACTACTAGTGCTACTACTAATAAGTAAGTTCTCTACTGTCTTTGGTAGATACCTACCAGCTATACAAAGGCATAAAACTTATAATTTTAACTGAGAACCAACAACAATTTACGATACTGAAGATTCTACTAGTTTATTTGTTAGCCTGTGGTTGTTCATTCACAGTGCCTTTTTTCTTCGGGCTGAATTCAAATAGTTAATTTGAGCACAAACTTACTAAACACCTACAACGGCCTGAATTTAACTTAAATTTAATCATGCTTTTTTTAACTATCTGGAAATTTTATCGTATAAATCGTTTTTTGTTGCAGATAGCTTTGACCACTGGCAGTGATAAGAAGAAAGAACGTTTAAACATTGAACCAGTTAGGTAAGGTTCTTACAAAAAAGAGACATATATCGATACCTTTACTTACATATAAAGCTATTGAGCTGGTTTGTTGAAACCGCTAATCTCCGCAACTATATACTAGTCATATTTCAAAAATGATTTTAGGTTACATAGCATATAGATATACAACTATACGAACATTACAAGTTTACCGCGTAAGATAGTCAACCCATTTTTAGCAGATCAAAAGAAAACCAAAGTTACCTACAGCACAAATAGTTAGTATACTGAAGTGGGAATAAGCAGGCGTCATTGCTCTTCGAACGGGTGTGGAATAAGCAGGTTTCATTGCTCTTCGAATGGGTGTGGAATAAGCAGACGTCATTGCTCTTAGAACGGTTGTGGAATAAGCAGGTGTCATTGCTCTTCGAATGGGTGTGAAATAAGCAGGCGTCATTGCTCTTCGAACGGGTGAGGAATAAGCATGCGTCATTGCTCTTCGAACGAGTGTGGAATTAGCAGGCGTCATTGCTCTTCGAACGCGTCTGGTATGATTAGAACTGTTTATTATTATAATAGCATTTATCGTTATGTAAGTAATATTTGGCTTTAAATTTGGATAACCGATGGGAAAGAAAAGTTCTTCTAAAGACTGATGACACAGCATGGGGCGACCTGCTACCATGAAGCTACTCTGGGTGCAGGCAGCTCAAGGATTGCCATTCAGGAGATATAAGGAGAATTATACAATCTACAATGGACGTCTTCTAGCTAAGAATTACATGTTCGTCCAAATTGTTTGTTCAGTTTTGTTAATTTACGTAAGAGTATTAGCTTTTATTTGTATGTGCAACGGTGGTTATTTCCCACTTCTCGGGCCATTGACAAACATAACATGATATTTGTTATATCTCTGATTCGTTATAATAAAAAAGAGTAGCTTACCCAACTCTTTTTTATTATCCCGCCTGCTTATAATTAGGTAAATATTTGGTATGTTTTAATTTCTGTTTAGTTCTTAATGTTTTTGAAGTCGGGATTTTTTATTTATCTAATTATTTATTCTTATTCACAGATTTTAAGTGTTATTTTTCCCCAATTTTTTTTTGAGGGTCTTGAAAATATTTTGTTTAGCCCGCAAATTAAAGCACATAAAATCCGTCATTTTGATATTTTAAAATGTTATGCACCCAGCGTCACTATTGTTATGGCCTCCCTCTGTAGTTGGTGGGTTTGATTCTAGATGCGCGTAATACGAAAAAAATGAAGAGTTCAAATTCAAAAAGGTGTATTAAAAGTAGAAGAAGAAGTGAAAAAACAGTCTTTTGTTAGTGGTAGTGGAGGACTTATTTTTCTCCTGGTTGAGCGATCTGGTGAGGAACTGCAGAAAACTCCGTTTATTTCCAGTAGAATATCTAACTAGTGGTGTGTTTTTGTTCAATTTCTGTTCCTTTACTGAAATTCTGACTGACGCACCAGTTTTGATCAGGAACGGGCACAAAATTGTTCCTCTCTGTAGATTGCTGCTGATAATTAGGATTATCCTGGCTCGGGTCTTTTTTAGGCTGCTCGGAAGTCCACTGTTCCAGCATAAAAAAGGGCCACCGATGGTGTGACGCTTCATTTATATTGACTGGTCAGTTTCGGACCAGTCAAATGTCAAACACAATATAAGTAGGCTTGCCAGATACCCCGTATTTTACGGACTATCCTGTTTTTGGGACTTTAAAAAATAGAAAATCCGTAATTAGCAAAATTAAATACGGGGTATACCAAACTCCCGTATTACGGTCGAAGGTGTAGTGGTCAAAAACCAACAATCTAGCGTGCTGAGCGTGGCCTTGGATTTGGCGCGGTGCGTAATATAGTCACTGCGCAATATCACGCCCTCATGCTCGGATGCTGTTTGCCTTAGGGGGAGAGGAATGGAGGCTGTTTTCTATTTGCGCTCGTGGCTACTCATCATGACTAATGAGCTCTTTCAGGTCTCATTAATTTATCTCCCGTAGATATATCGAAAACCCGTATTTTTTGAGCTGGTAACCCTTAAACCAAGAAGTGAGAGGTGGCTACCCGAATTATAGGTTAAACCTAATTGGTGAATAACGTTAGCGTTTCCTATAACGGTATCTATTTGTAATTTTAACAGGATCAACTCGATCAAAAGAATAAAAAATGACAATGTAAAAATGTTGCCATAATATAACGATTTTTAAATTGCTTTTGGGAGTTTTATTTTTTGGACAGATAAATATTGCTCGAATTTCTAAGTTAAAGATACTTAGTATTCAGTTCCGTTCTTTTTGTGGGAAAATTTTGGAATTGTAGCGAATATACGCTGAGACAAATCTAATGACACCTCCGAAATCCATCACGCCTTTTGGGCTACAGAGCGTTCCAAAGAAATATACATACATACACTCGAAAAACATAACCCTCCTTCTGGCGCAGTCGGGTAAAAATGTAACCAAACCAATTCTATGTTTTTCTTAAGACACGATGACAACGTATCACATAAGAGCCTACAGCCAGGGTTATTGTTTGACGATGACCTGTTGGAGCGACGGGCAGTTGAACCTGACGCTGAAGACACACTAATCCCTGAAAAGGTTAGTAATATACATGGAAAAACCGAGGTAGGTATCAAAACTTGTGGTTATACTCATACGCATAAGGATTACGATTCTAAACAGAGGAGGTAGTACATTATCCTGTTTGGAATATTTAGCGTCAACACCAATTTGGTGTTAATATTGTCAACACCAACATCGAGCTTAGTCCATATTGTTTGTCGTCATAAATGTGCACAAATCTTAGCTGCATCACACTCATTTCTCTATATGCAATGAAGATCAATAAACTTCTAAGTAGCTCATCTATCTATTTTTATTTTAAATCATACAAAATGCCTATATTATAATATTGCTTATTTACAAAATGTCTTCTAGAGACCATACAAATAAGCATCATACAAAATATGATTGTATTGCTAAGTAAAAAAATGGCATTTAAGGACATTTACAAATATCAAAAACAATGGCAATGTTGGACTAGGAAAAAGGGACGTTCGAGTCTTGGAATGAGGAAATACCGTATTATATTTTGAAATTTAGCACTATCACATTATTTTTAAAGATTAGAAAAAAAATTTAATTGTAAAACAAAACCACTTGATAACCTATGTACGTTAAAGTAATAGTTGGTATTTACTTTCCAAGTTACTAACTCTTTTTAACATGTTTTTATAGAGTAGATAATCATAAAACTTCCTATAAGTAAGTAATTCTTAGAAAATGGGTATTAAAAAATTACTTTGACTTAAACTTTTTCAAAATAGGTAAGTTTTGTTTCAGCTTAGACAATAGACTAGTGTGCGAATACAAAATCTACTTCAAAAAGATTATCAGATACCTTTCACTATTTAGGAAGGAAGCGAGCATCAACCTGACATCCCACCTCCCGACAGTCGTGAGTCTAAAGGCGAGAAGAAGGACCGAAACCTTCAAGCCCTGGTAGACGCCATCGGCAGCAGGATGAGGGACATCGAGCACGTTGTGAAGAAGATGAGCGAAAAAGTCCACAACACTAAACCTGGAGAGCCGCAGTACAATGGTGAAAAGCAGTAAGTTGGACACTTTGAGTCAAATACTGAAATTTTTTCTCAGACGTCTCCTTAGATTTTTTAGGATAAAAATTACTTATCTATGCAAACATTTATACGTTTCTTTGAATTTATTGCGTTCAGTTTTTTAACGATTCTTTAGACCTCGCTCTTTTCTTTTATAGTCTTCGCGTCCACGACATCAAGAATATACAAATATAATATGATGACGCTTTTATTTTAAGTAGAATGGACATCTATTGATAATAATTGGTTATGTTCAACTTCAGTTTCATATCGAGATACCGTATAAAGGCGTAGGAATAAATAGTAAAACTTAACCATATCTATGGTAGTTTTCAATTACTTACCTACCTAAGCCGCTTTTTTCTGAGTTCCTAGTTGTGTTCTGGATATAGGAGGAAAAGTTTTATTCAGCTAAGGAAGCATGTGAACACACAGTTATTACTACTACGGCTTATCATATATGGTTTATATATATCCGAGCGAGCGACCGTCGCGGTGAAGCCTTCTAGTGTATGGATTCTTCTCACACACCGATGGCCATTGAGTCAGGGGGAATCATTAGCATGTAGCCTAGACATAGCGAAGGCATTGAATCGGGTCTGGCACCGGGGTCTACTGCCGAAGTAGCCATCTTACGGACTACCCGAGGGTTTGTGCAAGTAGTCAGCTAGCTTTTTGTCCGGCAGACGCATACGAGAGGACTGAAATTGCTCTGATAGCACAGACATTAAGCTGTTTCTACTGCATATTAATGTCATGTTTTCCATTGACCACATACATTGCTATGCAGATGAAATTACTGAAAACGCTTATTATACAGGCCGTGCTAACATCCCTCGTTCCGTTGTAGAGGAAAATCGATCTGTCCAAGGTCTCTGACTAGGGACAGAAAAACTAGGACCGATTCAACCCTACGGAGATACAAGTTTGCGCCATCACTGTTAAAAAACCCCTTTCACTGAAATCCCATAATTCCAGAACACACCCCTTACCAACTCCATGAGAATTGGGATTCTTAATGTTGACATCTTCAGCGATTAACCGTTTCGAAATTATTTGGATGATAAGGTGAAGCTGGTATACAAAAACTTTGAGAACTCAACAGAGCGAAGCAGTACTTCATCTTGAGACAAAGGTTGCTGCTTCACAAATCGCAAGTCTGATCCATATGGGATACTGATGACATATGGGCTGGTGCACTCGAATACCAGCTTGGTCCTTTAGACTTGGTTTAAAGACGAGCTGAAAGAATCGTCGACGATCCGGGCTTAGGATCATAGCTGTATAGAACACTTAAGTCTGAGGAGATATTTGGCCTCCCTGTGTTTTTTCTACCTCTTGTATAATTGAGTACTGAGGATTTTTTTTAAAATTATGTCAACGGCTGCTTTCTACCATCGCAACGCTCGCCATCAGCAGATTATTAATCCTCACACCTTAGAACCTAAATGGTCAAGAAAAGTGCGAAGTCTCTAAGGACTACAACATAGATTTTTTAAAGAAATAGGCAACGCGCTAGTGCGACGCTCCTGTTGTTGCAAGCGTCCATAAGCTGCAGTGACCGCTTACCGTCAGGCGAAACGTTAGCTTATTTGCCACCTTAGTAGTATAAACAAAATCATGACAAATTGGCATGGAATAAAGTAATCTGCGAAAATATGGTTTTAGGGAATCAGAACTGGAGTTGCCGTGGCGCCGGACGATTGATAAGGAAGGTGGTGAGGGTGCAGATGACACACTTAAGAAGCCAGGTCTAGGAGAAGAACGTCACTCCAGGTAGCTTACTGCATAAAACTAATATTCTACCTAGGCAACCGCTACTTCGAAATAGCTGGTAGATTAGTGTGGTCATTCTAGACAAAATATCAAAGGAACTTTTAGTATTTATTACCTACACATATATATAGCATTTAACAGTTCTTTTATAATCCCCTATCCGCTCTGTAATCCCCCGCATGAAGAAATAAAAATCATTAAGAGTCTTGGTAATCCATACTAGTCCATACTAATATTATAAATGCAAAAGTATCTTTGTCTGTCTGTGACCTCTTCACGTTTAAACCACTGCACGGATTAAGATGAAATTTGGCATGGAGATAGTCTGAGTCCCGGAAATGGACATAGGACATTGAAAACGTCAAGTATGAGTCGGTTTTTTCCTACGTATAATTCTTCTGTACGTTTGTATGTCATCTAACTCCTCCTAAACGCCTTTAACGATTTAGTTGAAATTTTGTCTGAATATTTCAATTGGTTCCTGAATGGTATGAAAACACAATTGAACCCGGTAGGTGGCGCTGCAATCAGTGTTTCACTGATCTTTTCCTGAACAGCAAAGACTGAATGTTATTAACACTCGCTGCATTTAATGCAACTCCATTATTATAATTTACCACAACTTCATTCATTGTGAAATTTGTGTCTTTGAAAAGGCACATTACATAGAACGCATCTAAAGGGCTAGCTTAAAACCAAAAGGATTTAAAGAAAGGCTTTTCGCCAATACTTCGACCATAGAAGATTTGGAAGAAAATGAAAAATTTATTAATATAGACATAGAGGTCATAGTAAACAGTAAGATATACAAAAATGATGACACAACTAATCTCAAAATTTAAAAAATGTTGACGTTAAAATATCATATTTAATGTGGCGTTGCTTTTCCGGGCTGGACAACGTCGCTGGGTCCGCTATCCATACTAAAATTATAAATAACTCTGTCTGTGTTTCTGTTACCTCTTTACGCTGAAACCGCTGTACCAATTAAGATGAAATTTGGCATGGAGATATTTTAAGTCCCGAGAAAAGACAGGCTATTTGAAAACGTCAAGTGTGAGTCGTTTTTTTTTTCTAAAATAATTAATTAATAATTTCTTTATTGAAATTGAAATCCTACACCGATAAACGAATTTAGGGCAGGTGAAACCACGGGCAACAGCTAGTTTTATATATTTAGTTAAGGAGACAGAAAAGCTTGTTTCTAATGAATATTTTCCTACCTTTCTATTCAATCTATTCTATTTATATTCTTTCTTATTATAGTCAATGCATATAATAAGTGGTTCGAAGACTAAGAGCTCTGCCTCACCGGGATGCCATGGCGACGTCGCCGGCAACGCAAGCATGGCTACTCTTCAGTCAGTTTGTCGACGTCGTAGGAATGGACCTAGAGGAGATCGCACTTATTTATTATGTTTGTCGAAGAAAATATAAAGAGAAAAGAAGAAAAAAAGCAATGCCATGGCATCCCGATGAGGCAGAGCTCTTAATCGTAGCTACGCTTCCAAATTAGCGACGTTGCCAAAGCGTCGCCAAGTGAGTGAGAGCCGATACATTTCTATATGAATTATTTGGATACGTAGCTGGCGACGACGCCATGGCATCCCGGTGAGGCAGAGCTCTAAGACTGATTTATTTTTTCCCTCCTCTCGTGCCTAGAAAGTCGTGATAGAAGACTTGTTATACGAATGATTATCTCCACCCAAGGTTAATAAGGGTTGAGGTTTCTAGACCTTGGTGGTTTGGAACCTTACCTGTGCCCTAAAACGAAGAGTTAACATATAGGTAGATATTCCACAGGTTCTCTTTAAGAAGCAAAGACAAGTTGTTGCACAAAGTGCTGACCACGGAGCTACCTTACACCGAAGATGCGAATGGTTACTTCAACGATGCCAGCAACAGCGTCTTCAAGAGGGAAGGCCCGTCGGTAAGATTATGTTTATGTTTGTACCTACCTATTACTTGTAAGTCGGATCAGTTGCTCTCGAGTTTATAACCGTTCTAACAACATACATACAACACATCACGAACACAACGTTTTGTATCTATGCGACGCATCACGAACACAGCGTTTTGTATCTATGCGGCGTATCACGAACACAACGAATCAAAATGTCGATGTTACTTTGGCATCGATGTACTTATCGGTGGTATATTATTTGTATTTCATCCAAACATCGAGGTTTGTGAACGAAACATACCATATTATTTCGAACTAATTTGTAATGGACCTGTAACATTGTTATTAATAAAAAAACCCTGCTTGCTCTATATTTGCAAAACGTTACATCCCCAGACACATCCTAAGTAATTTGCCTATTACACTATTTATTAAATAATTGAAATATTCATGACCTAATACGAGAATTGACGTATAAATACAAGTAATATATATATATATATATATATATATATATATATATATAAACTATGTCTTCACTTTCAGGAGCCAGCGCTCACGTACATGGCTCCGGTAGACAACAGGCTAAAATCATCGGGCATTGGAGATGTCGGTAGAGAGGTACATACAATAGGGAAGAAACATAATAAAAAGCAGATACATAGAAAGAAGAAAACCAAAGGTCATAGAAAACGAAGAATCAAAGATGGGAATAAGAGAAAAGGATTTAATTCCGGAGAAGGTACAAGGAATTTATTGTCTATTGAAGAAAGTGGCTCCATAGTTAATAAATGAAATTGTAACCATCCATTTTGACATAATACAGCTCAATATTTTTTATTTATTTACCAAAGATCATGCAGATTTTTTAAAAAATATTGAAAGTTTATAGGGCTCTGTTTCGAAATTTCATGTCGCATGACTGCTATTACTAAGCGACTGCTTTTACTCCAATTTTGAGGAATTGTAGTATTAAAAAAAAAAAATGTTGTTCTAGGACTTAACCGTTTGGCCGCCATTATGGCGTAGACCGGCATCTAAAAGCCGAAATTCGACCATTTTTTCAACGACCACTGTAACCCAACTACTAGACTTACAACAGACATAATGGATATTGTTGAAGTCCTTAAAATAAGCAATTAAATGGAATATAATTAGCTCATAAATATGTAGTTTTTGTGGTTTTATGTTGATATTAAGTCAGTGGTGGCTAGGGAAATAAATCGCGATCTTGTAAAATCTCGATTTTAGCGAGATCTTGAGCCATTTTTCGAGATTCAATCTCTTGGGCAGGCAATCTCGTTCTAGATTGTAAGTACTCATTTACGGAATAAAAGCTTTTATGCAATAACCATAAAAAACATTTTTTGTTGACTATGGCCATAGAATAGCTATTATTTGATACTTATTATAGTTATCATCATAAAGTTTTTAGTTACATAATAAACAAGCAATTAGTCTTTTTTTCTAACTTATTAAAATAGCCTTTTACAAAGACTTCTCCGCCAACTTTTCTGTTTTTTTTAAAATGTTTCCCACACAATGTGCGGGTTTTATTGTGGTTAAAGTTTTATTAGGAAGCCTTAAAGTTAGTATGAACTCAGTAAATAGAAAATATTATGATACGATTTTGACAACAATGTCTCTGTTCAAGACCTGAAAGTCTCAGGACACAACAAAGTTAAATTTTGAAAAAGGAGTATTTTGAGACATGACACGTCGTGCGACAAAGCCCTAGCAGGAATAGTTTATGCGACAAAAGTAATTAGGGTAAACTTCCCCAATACCTTTTTCAATTATTTTAATTCAATTAAGAATAAGGGCTAATATTAGAAAAGATAATAGATATAAAGTTAATGTTTACAGTATCTTTGTTTTATATCCAAAAAATGTAAATCGCACCTAGACCTTTCTTTCATTCATTCAACCTAAAAAGTATTTTCTCCAACACCAGAGATAAATAGTTACGTGAACCCTGGTTTGCTACTCTTAACATTGACTTATCTAGTTCTTTTCTTTAAACACGCATTGTACAGCTTGCCAAAAGCTCAGCTTTTGCTAAGAAGATGCTGACGTTTGCGCAGCCGCAGTCACTGAGACAATCCTCGCTGGTGTGGATTGTTTTATTCCTAAGTCGCGAGTAGCTGCCGGCGACGAAAAACGACCGTGGTTTGATCCGTCTTACAAAGATGCTAAAATTTTAGAAGCAAACCGCGTATGATGCTTGGACCACGGCGCGAAATGATAAAGATCCAAATATTTCGTAGTTAAAACGCAAATTAAATGCTGCCTCAAGGTACAGTAATTTAGCAACTGCCAGAGTTGCGAAAGGACGATGGCGACATGGCCCATGGTGCTTAAGAGAAAGCCGATCTACTGGACAGTCTCTTTGCCTCAAACTCGAATATAATACGAAGGCGCTGTACCACCTACTATACCGTTGTGCCGTAAGACCATGCCGGATATTTCTATTGCTTTCTCTAAACGTTTATAAGTCGAGTGGGCCAGGCGGTATAAATGCAGTGGTGCTTTAAGTGTGCTCCTCCCTCCAAAAGGCCTGTACTCTAGCGCCCCTTCGCGTTTTCCTACCACACTAGGCAATTTCCGTCTTCATGGAAGACCGCGGATGTGCACTCGCTGCCCATAAAGGACGATAGTTCAGACCCAACTAATTACGGGCCAATCACTATTACCTTTCTCCTCTCCAAGGTGATGGAGCGTGTGATCAACACTCAGATTCTAAGATACCTAGAAAAACAAGAACTGGTCAGCGACCGTCAATATGGCTTTCGCCAAGGTCGCTCGACTGGTGACCTTGTAGTGTATTTAACACACCTAAAGGCACTAGCCATCGAGTGTCAGGGGGAGGCATTAGCATGCAGCCTGGACGTAGCGAAGGCGTTATATCGGGTCTGGCACCAGGGTATTCCATTGAAGTTGCCATCTTACGGACTGCCCGAAGGTGGCTAGATTTTTGTCCGGCAGACTCATAGAGCCGTAGTTGGCGGCAATTGCTCTGATAGCATGGGAATTTATGCTGATGGCCCGCAACGCTCTGTGCTGTCTTCTATGCTGTTTATACTGCATATCAATGACATGTTGTCTTCAACAACATCCTAGATGAAATTACTGGAGACGCTTATTTCACGGGCCGTGCCAACATACCTCATTCCGTGGTGGAGAATCACGGAGAACTGTATCTAAAATCGAGATCACTCTGTCATAGGTCTCTGACTGGGACGGGAAAACTAAGTCCGATTCAACCCTACGCAGCGTTCACCGCTAAAAACACCCCATTCTCTGTGGTTCCATAATTCCAGCACACAAATCTTAACATCTCCAAGAGCATTGGGATCCGTGTTCACACCTCCAGCGATGTCCAGTTCTGAGATCGCTTTCCAAGACAAGGTGAAGCTGGAGTTCAAAAAACTTGGAGTACTTAACAGAGCGAAGAAGTACTTCACCTCGCGGCAAAGGTTACTGTTTTACATATAGTTACATATACTGCTCCCATCTCTAGGCGGGCGGGTGCACGGTTCAACGACGAGTTGAGAGAATCGTCAATGATCCTCAACTAACACACGCAGTATCGAACCCTTAAGTCTGAGGAGAGACTTTGCCTACGTGTGTTCTACCGCTTTTATACGAAATGTTGCCCACGCATACTTTTTACTATGGATCGCTCCCTATTGGTCTCGCATTTTGCCATTTCAGATGTTTTCTTCTACGAAACGCTTAGGTTGTAGAATGAGCTCCCCGTTGAGATTTTCTCTATAGTATAGGGATTTTCAAGAAACAAGTGATAAGATTTTAAATATTCAGCAACGCGCAGGTAATGCCTCTGATGTTGCAAGCGCACATAGGCTACGCTGACCGTTACATCAGGCAGGCCGTTAGCTTGTTTGCTATAGTATGTTACTATCTGCCAGAACTCTATATTTGGATTCTCGTTACAGTTTTATAAGGATATATATAGATACCTACGTTATTTCGAAAAGATGTAAAGATGAGACACTCAGTAACGTACAGCATAAGCGGTTGAACTATCTGGGGTGTAATTTGGCTTTAGGATAGTCCATGACTTAGATTAGCACAAAGAATACTTTTTATCTCAATCTTGACATACATTTTGAAAGTTCACAAATCAAAAATTTTCTTTTAAAAATACAGCGACAAATAAATCTCAAGTTTTAGTCTAGGTCAAAACCAGCTGAAAATGTCTATTATAGGTAGAAAAATTGTAGTTCAAACGCAAAGTCTTCAAGAAAAAATGGCCTCTACGACCTTACCGTATATAATTTTTTATTTCAACTCAAGGCGTATTCGAACATCATTTACTTATACAAACTGTGTTACACATAATATCTTGAACAATCGTCATTTCGCTATTTAAAACGTGTTATTATCATTAAGCGATATTCAACCAAAGTCGCAAAATGCGTATTTATCCATAAAATGCCAGCGGATTTTAAAGACAAAGCTTTTATCGAATTGATTAAACGTATGAAATTGACAAAAACTTTAGTTATTTCATAATTCACTGGCAATTCATGATTAAATAGGCTTTTTGCGACAATTATGTATACATAGCAATATATGATAATAACGTATATGAAGCAACAAATTTTTAAATTTAATTTAATTACTTTTAGACCAACTACAGTCGGGTTAAAACAGCATCTTAACAAATTGAGCCTTGCTCGATTTAATAACCTAATTGCAACACATTTAATTAACAATTTGTCATAACATAGAGTATTCAGCGCCAATAAATATTCTTAGTTTAATATACAATCTGATAACACGAAATATAGAAAAAACATATATTAAAGTTACAAACAAAACCATTTTTCCTTTGGAAAAGTATTGTAAGCGTTTTAAAACATATTTTCAACCCCTTATTGCATAGCATGCCTTATCAGGCATATAGGAGTTTTCAACTTTATGCAAGTATGTGAAATATTTTTAACTTTGTAACCCTGACATTGGCAGTGATGGAATGTGGTCCAGCAGTCAGAAAAAAATAGGCTTTTGATTTACGATAGTCAAAATAAGGTAAGCAGCTCAAGTTCATATAAGTTTTATTTACCACTAGCTGACCCCGCGAACGTTGTTTCTTTTTTAAACCAACTGGCGCGCCACATATTGTGAAAGTGTTGCACTAATTCAGAAACCTTCTCCGGCGTGTGCACAACAACTTACTAACATTTCATTACAATCAGTTTAACCTAAGTCCGCGAATCCGACTCGCAATTGACCTTTTTTTTATTTTATAAAAACCTTGCCCCAACAATAACGAACATAACAAAAATTAACCAATTTGGTACAGTGTCGTACGGAAATTATGGCGTGACCAAGAAAAACAGGAATTCATTTTTATATACATAGATTTTAAGCTCGGAATGCGAAAAAGCATAAGTGTTCTATGGTATAAACAGTTTTTTGCATGGAAGTTACTGTAACTTAATAAAAAAAATAAAGTTCGCTTTTCTACTTTTTGATATTTTTAAGGTTTTTGTAAGCAATTTATGCAAAAACGATGAACCCTGGATGGGATTTCATACAAGATGGCATAAAAAATATGAAAAACAAATATGGTACAGTAGCTTATATTTTTACCGATTTAAGAAAAAGGGAGGTACATATTTTGGATGTTTTTTTTGCGCATTGATTACTTTGACATGTGCGTACGAAGTTCATGTTGTATGTCTTTTAACCAAATAAACCCTTTTTTATTTCTCCTAAATGGATGACAATAAAATATGGATATTATAATTTTGTAAGTATTATTGCATGTAATGCCATATCTGGAATTTTGAATTTTTTAAGGTTCATTTTCAAAATTATGTAACCAACCACTACCAACTATCGGAAAAAATCTTATATCACCAGAATTTGCGGTGCCTACAATAACTTTAATGAGGAGATCGACTTATTTACTGATAGTTCAACTGCTTTTCAATTCCCTGAGTGCCCCCGTGCGTTTCTAATGCCCTGTTTATTCTTTTAACTGTTATTGTTATTTTTTGCTGTCAACTTTTGGATATACCTATTCTTAGCTTATCAACTATCATTTGACAAGTTTTAAATATATTACTTATGTTATTTGAAGAAACTTTTAAAATGTTTCTGTAATTTTAACTATGTATTCTATATATAATCTTTAAATTACTTGTAAGTTTCTCTTGAAAATAGTAGGATAAAAAGATTTTTTTACTATTTACTGTAGTTCTTCATGTAAAACAAAAATGATGCAATAAGGGGTTTTGATCTTTTTTGTTTCGGTAAACAAATAGGTTTTTAGTTTTTATAATCTTTTTAACACATTAAAGGCAAGTGAAGTTAAAGGTTAGGAAAGTGTTAATTCTATCCCCTACATAAATTACCTTCACCGCAAGTACAACCAATAGCTGCACTATATATAATTATAATTGATTATTTATTAAAATAAGAGTTACGTAATATAGATATTGAGCTTGTTCTGTGTTTTTATGTATTCTCACTAATAATTAATAAAGCTACCAGCACAGGCCTTGTGGCTGATATATTAAACCTCCGTTTTAATTGCATTCATTTTGTATGGTATTATTGTATTGTGAATTCGAAACAAATATGAAATAGTTATGCAAAATTTTAATAAATTAATAATTATTATCCAAAATAATTTGTCAGTTATTATCAAGAAAGTTTAAGTGAGTCAAATTAAACTGAGGTCAAAATGGTACTAACACTTTACTTACAAATAAACTGCTTGTTGAAGTAAATGATTTTTATTTATTTTATTTGTAACTTGAAATAGCACTGGCTGATTTGTTTAAAAAAGATGCATATATTATAGAGAAACTAACAAAATTGTTTGTAAAAGTTGGTTTACGGCTAGGACCACAGCACACATTTTGGCGGGTATGAGTTGCTTATGATTGGTGCTACTTATGCAACAATCGTGATACACTCGCCTAATCGTGCGATTTGCCGAGTATGAGTAGCTAGTGATCCAGTCGGGCCAGTCTCTCCAAATCGTGCAATGTGCCAAGTATAAGTACGTACTATTTGCCGAGTAAAAGTTATTAGTAATCCGGTCAGGCCACTATCTCCAAATCGTACAATTTGCTGAAAATAAGTTGCTAGTGATCCAGTCTGTAAGTTTATTGGTGCCTGTTTATCCAAAAATTATCATCAGGAAAGACTATCATGATAATTTAAACCCTATATACCTAAGGCCAGATTCTACATAACAAGTCACATATAAATTTTATGTATTTTTCATTTACATTTGTACTGAAAAAGATTACAGAAATAAAAATTTTCCAAAGCCTCTATGATTTTTACTTAAGTGGTGACAATACAATAACGCGCTGTGAGTAATGAGCTCACACTAAAAGAGTTTAAATACACTACTTTTATTCCTCTATTGAATATTTTCTATGACAAGTTTTTCTGTCTTGTACATATCGCCAAGAAGAACCTGAAACGAGATAAAATGCAAAAGAAATTTGAGTTAAAGACGCTTGTCAAAGTCAAAGTCAATTTATAAGCTAACCTTCATGATCAAATTCAATGTACCGTTTTGATGGGACGCCTTTGATGCAAACAAAAAATACTAGAAAAGCCAGAGAGACTTGGAATAATATATAATATATAGTATATGCATAATTAAACAAAAGAATAAAACGGCTAGTGTGCACATGCAAAAAGGTTTCATGCGTTTTTACCTACGGAGCCCTAAGCACGTGACCAAATATAATCATCAATTATGTTGCTTCGCAAGGGTGGTGAATTTTGGAAAATGGTCCAGTAGTTTTTTATGAATACAAAAAAATGATTGTCTATTTGTCTGCTAGTGCATGTACTACTTTAGTTTTTATTTATAAATTTTCGTTGTGTGTGTAGCCATTAATTTTTAACATTCCAGCAACACAAATAAAAGAGGAATGGTAAGTCAATGGAGCTGACTCCAGGTTTTTGTGCTTGATGTGTCACTTTTATTACCTTGTGCTAAACATCAAAATCTGATGTAAAGCATGTTTTTAAAGTTATTTTTTTTTACTTATACTTTAACTTGTAGTATACTTCTAGCAATTACCTGCCGTCTGATTATATTCAAATTTTCTTTTGCAAATTCAATTTCTTTCTTAATTATCTTCGGATTGGTTATATTTTTACTGTCCTTGAATGCATCTTGTATTCTTCGTATAGCATAATATCTGAAAAATCACCACATATTATATAATATTAATTTGCAAGAGTGAGATAAAACATTAATAAATCAAAAAAAAATCTAAACTTTACACACAGCGCCATCTGGTCCCAAACTAAGAAAAGCTTGTACCATACCAGGCAACTAAGTCACTGCCCGCTAAACAAATACATTTTCAATATCAGCGTTACCAACAGTCCTCTATGCAGGGGCTGCATGGAAGCCGAGGAGAAACCGTCTCACATGGTTCTTCATTGCAAAAGCGTGAGCAACCACTGGACAAAGCTCCTTAAGAATCCACAAACTATGAGAAAGGAGCTGAGTAACATCAGATGCCTCCTTGATTTCTGTACCAAACTGGGATAGTATGAGTAACCAATTATATGTATTGCTTACCTACATACAATGGCCTTATCATGAGGCTAACTGCGGAAAAAATCAAACAAGTCCAAATAACTATACCAGGCAACTAATAAAAATACAATACCCATACTATTTTTTTGTAAATACATACCTAACATATTATACATAGAAAATGCCCCCTCTCAAGTCAAACATATTTGTCTTGCGCGGTTATCAAACCCACGTCCCTTGATTCAGCAGTAGGGTCATTATCTACTGAGCAACGGAACGGAAATATTTACATAGTAGTAGAAAACATGAGGTAAATACCTATCTATTTCTAGCATAAACTTTGTCTGATCTTAATGCACAAATAAATAAAAATGTGTAAGAGACAAACATAATGAATTGTGTTTTAGTTAACCTTCAATATGAGGAAAATGATATAATATTAATAAATATTGTACAACACACAAATAACTTAATCTAAGTAATACTAATTTATTCAATGCAATGTACAATTGGCGATGTTATCAGCATGAAGCGATTTCTGTCACACAACCTATGGCTAAAGAAAAATTTATATTGACTTGGGTAAATACTTTATTTAATTATATTTTTACTGAATGTAGTTATTCACTTAACTTGTATTACGTTTAGTTACACCATAACAGTTCATGGTTCTAGTAGTTTGGGGTGTCATAATCTCATTTGCATACAAGTCAGTGAGGCAGTACCAGGAAAAGATTTAAATATTTACACTGTGTACTTTCTATTTTGATTATGGTATCAGTATGGTATGACAGTGATTGTAAATTCATATGACAAGAGGATTGATTGTTTCCCCAATATAAAATGCAGAATAAAAGCGACACTCTAAAACATATACACAACTGGTGGTGTTACAAGTAGGGTTTGCAACTGCTTAAAATTTATAAGTGGAGTAATGAGTAACAATGCTAATATCATGATGGATGAAGATTGATGCAAAAGTAGTCTAGTTTCGTCATTCTGTTGTAGAATTGGGATTAAGTTTAGTAAGATTTTTTTAAGAGTATAAATTTTGTGGAAGTCTTTTGTTATGAATCTTATTTCATTGTTAGTGTGATGGCCTCTGTCATTACAAATCTGGCAACCTCATAAAGATAGCGAATATAGTATTTGATGTGTGAAGGGTCTTAATGAAATAACTGTGTTTTATTAGTTGATTATGAATAAATGTTAGGAGTTTGTCTTGATCAGTAAGAGTTAAGTCTACATGTAGGAATATAATTTGGGATTTTGAAATTGTGTGAAATTTAATGATGTAAAAATATTAGGAGGGCTTAGACAAAATTCAATCACTTTT
Organism: Apoda limacodes; assembly: GCA_946406115.1. Lineage (NCBI taxonomy): Eukaryota > Metazoa > Arthropoda > Insecta > Lepidoptera > Limacodidae > Apoda > Apoda limacodes. Next base: position 51,983,095 of record OX291540.1, read on the forward strand.
TGTGTTTTTGATGGTATTTTCCTAGTTGATAACTACTTAACTATGGCAATAACTAATTAAAATTAAATAATACTAACATCAAAAGATTAGTCTTTCTTGAAGCTTAAAAGCAGAATACATTTTTGAACATTTAGTACATTTAAGTTATTGGTTACTGTCATAAAATCACAAAACTGAATTATTTCTAAAAAACAAAAAATACCACATGAATCTACATGAATGACTGTAGATTAGCAGAACAGATTTTAAAGATTGTAACCAATATTAAATAAATAAATTATGTACATTGATTTTAGTATATAAATTGTGTCATTGCAATATATATTCAGTGCGCATCACACTGTCACAGAGAAGTAACTTTTTTTTGCAGTGCTGGTCGATATGATCATGAATAGTTCAGCTTAATCAGGCCGTTTAAGCTTGCCAGCAGAGAATACCTAAATGTGTCACGCTCAAAAAAGTCTAAGCACTCTTATGTTCATGTTAAAAGTTGTGATAGTGGTCATTTCCAAAGTAAAGGTTGAAATTTAACCTAAAAAGGATGTAAAACCTGGTTATAACAGCAGGAAGCCAATGGATGCAAGCAACTCTAGATTGATTATTTAGTTAATTTTAATTATGAAAAACACTTAAAAATTGACAAATTATGCAGGGCTTTCCTACTTCTCACTGTTTTGCCTGTCTTATTTTACTTTTGGTTTTTTACCAAATAGACATATTATATTATATTGATTGGTCATAAAAAGGTATAGTACAACAAACTTTTCTGACCCAGCGGTCAAAATACAAAACTACAATCGTCATATTGAACAAAAACATCGAAGTCAGAAAAGTTTGTTGCACTGTAAAGTGAGGTACTTATTTAAAGGTCATAGTTTTAAAAGTCTAAGTTGAATTCAATTATAATCTGGGACAAAGATTTAAGTTCAGAATCACTATGGTTTTTATATGATTTACAGGATATAACTTTGTAGTTTTAAAACGTTTCAAGTTATTATAAGACTGTTTTTAGGTTATGTAATTATACGCACCGAAAATTATAATTTGAGAACTTTTGTGATTCTCTTAGTAACGTTTTGTACAAAGATAATATTTGTACTTTTGATACATTTGAAACCATTTTTAACTACAAGTACACCAAAAAATTGTGCAAACTCTACGGATATGGCAAATGTAAATAAACATTCCTTTTTATACATTCAATGAAAACTATTCAAAGAGTAACAATGACATACTAAGAAACAAAGTTTTACGTATAAATGACTTTTTAAAGTTACAATGTATAATTTTTCTATAATTACTTTACTTGACTACGAATTTCAGCTGAAAAACTATTTAGGAACTAGAACAGGCCTTTGAAACTAAAAAATAATAAATGTACATTACAACCTCAATGCGATTATTGGAACGTAATTATGACATTCCCATAGAGTGTTGCCATATCTAAAAATAGCACAATTTCTATAAAAACTATGAAGGATTTCATATATTCTTTGAAATATACTGTGTTGAATAAACCAAAAAAAATCAATTAAGCCCCACCAGAAAAACTTTTTAGAATAATTAACATATGAATAAAGCAAGCTCCACTTTGTTGGAACAGATGTATAACAGATTACATCGTGAATATTGGATTCAAACATAGTTGTTCTGATAGAGATAGAGAGTAACTTTATTCTCGAAGATATGAGAGCTTGGTTTAAAGCAGCCGTTAAACCCGCCACTTACTTCCTAGGGCTGGAAATAAAAAGGAATTCTGATGTTTAATTATTTCTACACAAGAAAGCGTACCCTACTCGCTTGCTAGAATGCTTGGCATGGAAAACTGCAAGCCAGTAGCAACGCCAATGTCAAAGATAAATAATGCTAAAGTTGACACAGAAAAAGCACAAGGTCGGACATTGCAGTTAGTGTCTCACCCCGAAATTTAGATAAACCTACAAAGGAAGACGTTCTTAACTTCGAGAGGAAATTTAGGTATCTCAAAAAGACGATTGATGAAGTAATAGTCTAGAGGCCAGATTACAAATACACAATTTGGAGTGCTATAGTGATTCCGACCATGGAGGTGATATACACTCTGGACGGTCAACCTCAGGTACCTTCAAAAGGCCGACCCTTCAAAAATCCAATAACTTCTTTCTTAAAGAACCCCATACTGTAGTCCTCAGAGAAAACCTTGGCAGGGAGCTCATTCCACGCAGGGAGGAAGTTTCTCTGAAACCGCACTGTACGCGACCATTTCGGTTCTAAAGTGTTAGAATGAATTCCCTGCCGATGGCGAGCAGTGCAATGGTAGGAAGTAGCCGTGGGCATCATTTCGAACAGTTCCTCAGAACACATCCTATTGTACAAGCGCTAGAACACACACAGGGAGGCAAAGTCTCTCCTCAGACTTAAGGGTTCGATAGGGCAAGTGAGTTTAGGATCGTCGACAACTCTCACAGCCCGTCGTTGAACCGAGTCAACAGGACCAAGCTGGTATCCGGGTGCACCCGCCCAGAGATTGCAGCAGTACTCCATATGGGGCCGAAATTGCGACTTGTAAAGCAGCAACATCTGGCCCGACGTGAAGTACTGCCTCGCTCTGTTAAGTACACCTAGTTTTTTAGTCACCAGCTTCACCTTGTCATGCAAATGATCTCGGAACTGAGCATCGCTGGAGATGTCAACACCAAGTATACCAATGCTCTTGGAGATGGAGAAGGGAGTGTTCTGGAATTGTGGGACTACAGTGAATGGGTTTTTCTCAGCGGTGAACGCGCAGACTTTGGATTTGTAGGGTTGAATTGACTATTAATTTCTTGACATATAAAAAGGTTGTGAGACAATCTAGGTACAATCAAAGATTTTATTTGTTTCATTATTGAACCTTTGTATATCGCAGTCAATTTACCTTTTCTTAATGATTATTGTCTATTTTAAATAACCACTATGCTTTTCTCTTGAGGTTATTAATAATAGTCAATACCTAAGGATGGATACTTATCTCTAACGCATTGTAGTAGTTTTGCTTTTTTGTCTTTCTGTTCGTAATCCTTCTAGTGCTTTAAGTAGTACTGTGGAACTACTAAATCATGTTCCTCTAATAAAATTCCAAGTCGGAACTTCCATGTGTAAAAAATTTTTTTTAGTAAGTTACGGTAATGGAGACGATATTGCATTTGTTCATAAAACGCTCTGCTACCACAGTTGGGGTATTATGGTAATGGCCCAGCAGGCTTTAACTGCGCCTTGTAAATAACCGCAATAATTCTCAAGCTACGAAACCCTGAGTTAAAGCGTAACCGACGGTTGTTGTTTTTTTGCCTCCAGAGTGGGCTCTAAGTCACGATTCTTCATAACTAGCAAAAAGTTTACGTTTTGTTTACTATCTTTTAATTAAGTATCCACTAATAATAAATATCACAAATAAAACAATATATAACAAAATCTTTTAAGTTGGCAACAATTTATTGGAAACTAAAAACTCGAATTAACAAAGCGCCATCTGCGGGCGAATAGATTCGAACTATTTGAACAAGTGTTCGGTATTTCCATAAGTATAAGAAATGAAACGCTGGCCTAATGACATGGCATGGTACCGCTTATTAAGCTTATTATTTGCCTGTATTTATCGACCTAATAGTATTTTTATAACCAAGTCATATTTCAGAATTCACAGCTTATAATTCGCATTAAGAAGCGGGTACCAAATATATTCAATTGCGAGTTGGACGGACTCACGCATGCACCGAAGGTTGTGTATTACCACACAACCACCATTTAGCTACACTACAGTACAAAGCAATGTTATTACTGTGAAATCGACCCAAGGTTCCTTGGCAGGGGACTTTGCCCGAAATAAAAAGTACCAAAAACCAATGATCGAAAATAGCATTTTTCTATGACTATACTCTATCCACCGAAACGAGTTAATAGGGGAAAAATGAACTGGCATGTGATTGGTCGAACAATGACGTTAAGGCTGTGTTCACAGCGCGAGTTTTTTTAGTTTGTTCGTGCGACTCGTACTGTTCAGACGTGCTCACTGTGCTAGTGCAATCTATTATTTTATTTTTTGACTCGGCTTGTTATTTGGACTCTGGATAATTTTGTTACGTGTGACCCGGCTTTGTGATTGATTGCATTCCTAAAGACTTGGCGCTTGTATAACGGACTTTTTGAGTTTACTGTCGATTTGCCTAAGTGAGATGGCCGACAGTTTACATGGAGGTAACTCTGTGGAAAAAAGGCGACGACGAGCCTTTTCCTCGACTGAAAAAACAATGATATGGAACATGTATCAATCTATGAGGAGTTCCATGGAATCCCCTTCAAACAATGACGTCATGAAAGCTGTTGCATCATCTATGGGTGTTCATTGGATGTCCATCTATAGAATTCTGAAAGAGAAAGAAACTAAAAATGTTTTAAATTCACCCAAAAAAACAAGAAAACGTACTTTCATTGTAGACACAATCGACGACTTAACTAAATGTGCTATAAGAAGAAAAGTTCACGATTTATTTTCCCGAAATGAGATACCGACATTGGACAAAATAATGAATTCAATAAATGAAGATGGTACTTTGGGGACATTCAAAAGATCAACACTTCATAAAATCCTTAAAATGATTGGATTTAGGTACATTAAAAGATGCAGGAACAGCTTATTGATTGATCGTGACGACATATTTTTTTGGCGGAGGAATTATTTGCGGACAATGAAAATGGCAAGAGAAGAAAAGAAAAAAATATATTATTTGGATGAGACTTGGCTCAATGAAGGCCATACTACTACAAACGTATGGACTGATACAAATGTGAAAAATAAACGCGACGCATTCCTTGATGGCCTGACAACTGGATTAAAAAATCCTTCCGGTAAGTTCTTTAACATAATTCCATTGTTAAAACTGTCTTTGTCATTAATGCAATTCTTTGAAAAGGTTTGAATGTACCTGAGCGATCCTTAATTGGCGGCACTTATTGTTTGTTATGTTATCTTAAACTGTGTGAGCGTTAACTTTGTATCAGATCATTCAATACAATTTTTTATTGTTCCAGGAAAAGGAAAAAGGTTAATAATTACTCATATTGGAAGTGATGATGGATTTGTAGAAGGGGGCTTACACGTGTTCGAGTCAAAAAAGCAAGGAGATTACCATCAAGATATGAATGCCGAAGTGTTTGAGAATTGGTTCAAAAATATTCTTGAAAAGTTACATGATAATTGTATTATTGTAATGGACAACGCTTCGTACCACTCAAGAAAAGTAGAGCAAATTCCGACTGAAAAAAATAAAAAACAAGAGATAATTAATTGGTTGAAAGAAAAACAAATCCCCTTTCAGGATGATTTATTAAAACGAGAGCTACTGAATATCGTAAAAAATCATAAGGAGCAGTACGAGGCGCGTGTCGTAGACGAAATGGCGAAAGCTAAAAATAAAACTGTGGTACGACTTCCGCCGTATCACTGCGAATTAAATCCGATAGAGTTGATCTGGGCTCAAGTTAAAGGACATGTCGCATCCCGCAACAAAACATACAAGATGGCAGAATTAAAAATGTTATTAAACAACTCAATTCAAAATATTGACGCTGCAAAATGGAAAAAATGCATAAAACATGTCGAAGAGATAGTAGAACCGAAAATGAATGCCATGGACAGAAATGTGGAAACAATGACCGAAACATTCATAATAAACGTGGGAAGTGACAGCGACAGTAGTGATACGTCGGAATAATTTAATTAATTGTATATGTTAAACTATTTAAATATACATAATTTTATTTTAAAACATTGTCTTAATATTTTTCTTTCTTTCTCTAAGTTCAATACAAAATACTTAAGTGGTTTTAGTGCTTACTATTGAGCGCACAAAATCATCGCATATGAACACACCTTAACTTTTTATCAGTATAGTTGACGCCCACTCACCTTTTTGTGTCCTTATCTTTTGTAAGGGATTGTGCGACAGAGACAATGCTCTATTAACTCGTTTCGGTGGATAGAGTATAGTAGCCCGAACATTTTTTTTCTTATGTCAATTTAAATACATAAATATAACAAAAGAGTAGTCACAAGAGTAACCAGGACTTGAACCTGCAACAATCCTTTCAGTCCGTGTTAGTGCTCTACCATTGAGCTATCGAGGCACAATTCTGGCCAATGATAATCCCAACTCTATCTTTGCTCAGGAAATACGCTAAATGTTTTTATGTATGTATATTTGTAACGTATTTCTTAATTCTATGAAAATTATGTATTTGAAAGGACGTTTCACACTTTGCTTTCCAATACGCGGTGTCTAGGATAGTAGAGTTCACTAGGTAGCCCACTGCCACTTTGGCTTGCTGATTCTGCATGTCGGTGGCTTTCCTGTCTTTTAGTTTAGTTGCTTCATTTCGCGTTTGATTTCTTGGAAAAAGGACAATTCTAGCTTGTTTCTTCGCACACTACTCAACTGTCAGTTTGTGGATTAGCCCCACTAGCACGTTTAACCCTTAATTAATCTGTTAGGTCTCAGGGACTCCGCGTGATTTTCGAAGTGTTGTAAAAACTTTAATTTTGCATTTGCAGTCAAGAGTTTGTGCATCACAGTACCTTCCTTCAGTTGCGCGCGACGCGCGGGGGTGAAAAGAAGAGCGTCTGAGCTTAGTGCTTATCATAATAGACTGGCTAAATGACTAGTTGAGATTAATTTGAAATCCAACGGTGCAACGATAGACTTCGTGCGCTGCGCGAGTTGATATTCGACACCACAGAGATACCTCTGGTAGAAGAAAAACAAGGAGATGATGAAAAATTACCTAGAAACCAAAGAAATATTGCCATATATGTCCTAAACGCCTAAAAAGAATGTCTGTATATTTGTGCCATAACTGTGTGAAGCCCGCATGTTTGGCGTGTACAAAAAAAATTGCGCTCATTGTGTTGCGAGAGCCAAAGATTAACTGCTGCACGTTCTTTATTTTAATATGAAACAATACTCTATTTTTTAAAAGTTGATTATATTGTTTGATTCCAAGTGAAAAGATAAAAATACTTAATAATTATATTTTTATAATAGGCAGAAGTTGATACAACTTTCTAAATTTTAAGTCTAATTGTTTTTCTATTGTTAAAAAGTTAAATGGTAATTAATACCAAAGTAATATTAAAATCTATTATGGTAATGTTCCTTAGTAAAATAAATTCCTTAAATAACATGAGATGTCGTTTTATTTCAATAAATCAACGATTTCTAAAGTGGGAGTCCCTTGGACTCCACCAGATAAATTAAAGTATATGTAGGCACTAGATTAGCTGAGGGTTAATTATTTTGCGGTTTGGCACGTCAGCTAGTTATAATAACTTATCAGGTTATTACGGTGTCTGCATTTGGCAGATTTTCTATTATATTTTTTATTACATAAAGAAACACCTATAGCCTTTTAAGCCGCTTAATACTATGTTTCTGTACCTACCTTAAGTTATGTTACCTACCTTTACCTTACCTACTTACATCATTCACTGTACTCGCTGTACGCAAGTTGGATTCTTTGATTCACCTTTTTCTCAAAGTTAAAAAAGTAAGTTAAGTTACCTTAGCATTTTCGCAATGAAGACAACATATTACAACTGACACATCCGGCGGTGAAAATACCGTTTCACAGTGGTAAGCCGGTCCTGCGCGCAACACTAAGCAACTCAGCTGTTCTACGGTACGTATGGTACGTTGATCTGTGGTGATTTGGTCAGTGTTTTTTGCCTAAGGAAGGATTTGGACGTTTTTACTCTTCAAATTTTGTTATGTCGGAGTGTTCCGTAAAATATATAAATAATTTGTTTTAAGTCGTGATATGAAATAAGGTTCAAAAAGTGTTTCGGACATACATATCCAATATTGATACGTGAGTAAACAAAATTATATCCATGTGTCGATGAATAATGAAATGAACTTCTCTGCATTTCATCTAGGTCCCTGCAGTTTTGATGCATTAACCATAGTTTAAGGTTGTTAGAAAATAAAACAAATATTTTTAGATTGCGTAAGGATTTTTAATTTTTTTAAATGGAGTAGGTATTGTACTTGTTATACAGTCGTCGTTGAGTAACTTAGAAACCAGTCAAGCAAGTTATGCGATATAAGTTGGAATGAGCCGTGCCGTGCGGCGTGCTTAATATACCTACTATGTCGTCATAATGTGTTTTGTAAATATACGCAGGTATTTTATTAACAAGCAACCTTTTTAAGATCCAGTTGTATTGCCGCTAAATTGGAGGTACACGTAAAGATATCTTAAAATACAATTCCAATATCTACAAAGATATAGATACTTGTCATACAAAGATTACTTTTTTCGATTGTTTTCGTGGTGAGTATTTAGGTACCTACTATACAATAAATTTGATGATGATAATGTTTAATTAATTCTTGCGAAAAAGCAAAGGAGTAAACCATACAGCTACGTGTATATACCTATAACATGTTTTTTTTTAGTAAATTTTTAAATGATAGTTCAGCATCCCAATATGTAAAATATAAATTTGGCGGCTAGCGATAGTTTTTTAGAAAATTATAATAATTAAGAATTATACAAGAAGTACTAAGTAGCAGGCCAGATTCGATTCTGGCACTCGACGGCAGAATCGAATCGCGTCTGCGTTAAACTTGGTTTAATAATAAACTGTACCTAGGTACGTAATGGTTTTTTTTCTTGAGCACCAATCAACCAAAATTATTTGATTAGAATATGTTATTTAATGAATAAAGTATGAAAGTTAGTTCGGTAGCAAGACTAGCAAGTACCGCACGAGCAACATCTCTTATCGCAAATATATCGTCTTCAAGGAAATAAAGTTTTTAGCCATAAAAAAACCGCTGGACCGATTTTGCTGAAACCTATTTCAGATCTAAGTCATGACGTGGCGTATTGATTGATACAGTCACGAGACTAATTGGTTTATTGATTCTTGAAACATCGAGAAGCATAAGAAGTAAAAAAGCTAACCTACACACACAACACGCACACACACGCTACTATCGCGTTCTGCGCTCTACTATTTGTATGTGAAGTTTTCTGCTCGTTTTTAAAATCGTTTTCACTGTCTCACTGCAAGTTTCAGATTGGAAAAAATAACATGGCTTTCTACATTCTTTAACTAGCATATTACTGTATTTGTTTTAAGATATCTGTTAAAACATCGCTTTAAAAAATAACGGCCGAACCTCTCGTTTTTCTATTTTTATGAAATGTAAGTAACTATAAAGCTATAAAATTACTGCAATAGCATTTTTATATCTTATGTGATACAACTGTGATTAATTATTTTCCACTTTTTAAGCTAAGCTGTACGCCTATCTATAATATATTTTTGCTACTGAAAAATGAGCTCTATTTGATATTAACATTGTCGATTTTAGCTTAATGCCCATAAAGCAAATGTAAATGCGCGTTAGGGGCTTAGAAGTCCTATGAGAAAAAACCGTCTCAAAACGCGTCCGCTAGAGGCGCTCCTTCATATTCATACATGTATTTCGTTGAAGCGAACGCGATAGTAGCGTTAAAGACTCACACTAGGCAGTCAAACAAAGAAAACGAAAATTTTCCGATTTCGATTTTCGGACCTATTAATATAATAACTTCCCTCGAAAAAACAATTCGAAATACTACTAAAAAGTAAAAAAATAACGCTGAAAAAAGAAAAAAAACATCAAACAACGTGTTTTTAGGGTTCCGTACCTCAAAAGGAAAAAAGAAACCCTTATAGGTTCACTTTGTTGTTCGTCTGTCTGTCTGTCAAGACCCTTTTACTAATAACCGCGTGAAGTTAAAATCAATACCAAATACTAAGGCCTACGGTCCCTTGAAGCTGTAAACAAATCAAGCTTGTAAGTCAACGCAATAAAAAATAAGGCCTAAATACGGCCATGTTACGAGGTATCAAGTTGAAATTTATATCACATACTACAGTCTACGGTCACTTAAAGTTTTAAATAATCAAGTTTCTACGTTAATGCAATAAAAAAATATGCGCAAAATACGGTGATTTCAATCACATATAGTGACAAAAATAAATCAAAATCTATGGGATACTTATCGTTGACCTAGAATCATGAAATTTGGAAAGAAACAAGATGTCAGGTACATCACAAATATAAGAAAAAATCCAAAAACTGATAATTAAGGCATACACTTGTGAAACTTGATCTCATGATGGTAGAACTACGTATAATTTAGGCATTTGTAAAGAACCCTTGGTGCGCGAGCCAGACTCGCACTTGACCGGGTTCTTTTACCTTGCTGATATTTGTAGTCGTTTTTAAGTATTTTTTTAGTTTGGTTGGTTTAATTTTTAATTATTAAAAATTAATTTTGTTTATAATTTTTATTAGCCACAAAAATTGCCAAAGAATGGTAAAACTAAACAATAAAGGTGTTTTATTTCTAGTGTTTGGCAACGGTACCCCAACATCGTAAAAAAGTAGAATAGGCAGCTACTAAGAAACTACAAGGGTTTCTACCTGGACAGACGGACAAACATGGCGATTTAGTTTTGGCTCCGAAACCCTAAAAACGGAACTGTCAAAATCAATTTTACGCAATTCTAAATACAGTAGGTCATCTAGGTACAGCTACAAATTAAAAACATTTTTTAGACTTACTCTCGCTTTCCTGGTCCAATCCTTACGAAATTGGAATAGGACCACTCTGGAGATAACCCTTTCCATATACCTATGTAGAAATTATCAGAATCGGTTTATAAACAACGAATTGCGATCGAATTGATAACCTCCTCCTATAAACTTTTTAACAACAAAAAAAACCAACTGGCTTCAAAAAGATGTACAAAAAGGTAAAAATAATTAGTTATTTCCTAAAATCTGATCTGAATTACAGTTTAGGTACATAGACCCCAACTTTAAACTTGCATTTTGTTTGTGTGTTACGGTTGTTTCCGTATCGATTAGGATATTTTGTTATGCAAAACTGACTCGTGCCTAATAAGTATTTATCATGGCTTATAAACAGAATAGGTAATTTTTTACAGGGTGCTGTATATGTACTTTGCCATATGTTACTATACTAGCTACCGTGACGGGTTAGGAAATTGCGTCCTCTTTTTGAATCTTTTTTTAGATTCCTATAATCTTGATTAGTTTTTAAGACATTTGCAAAAAACTTTTTCTTCGGTAAATTGTTGATAACTTTTACAGTTTTTTCGGGCGGATTTTTCTTTTTTTCAAAAATCATCTAAACGCGATTCCGAATCGAATGACACCTCATTCATATTTTTCCGAGGCTGCTAAAAAAGTTTAACAAAAAGCACTTGTTGACTAGACTATTATAGTTACTAGATAAAAAAAGTAGCATTTGTGCTATTCCAGACTATAATCTATTTCTGTGCCAAATTTCATTCAGATATGTTTAGTCGTTATTGGCAATAATATTTTGAAGGTAACAGTATGTATGGTCTTTACTGAAGTGTCTGGAACTGAAGGGTCTACTGGAATATGCTACTGTTCTAATTGTAAAAAATATTGAGGAAAACATTAAAATTAATGTGTTTGTTTTGAGGTTGGCAAAACAATGAACTCCTGTCTGATTAGATCTAAAAATAGTGAGACAAAGAGTCAATCAAATTATTTACTTAGAACAAAGAATTCCTTGATTACTGTTATTTGGTTTATGTTATGTGTTCTTTAAAAAGCGCCGTCGGGTTTTTTTTGACATGAGCGCCATGAGGTGACAAGAGACGGGACATAATGAAACAAAGGATGGACGTATATTATACATTAGTCGACGCCAGACAAAGATTATGGTTCCTGATATGGAATGGTGCCATTGTATAAGACAATATAGCTCTGTTTGAAACATTGGTCGATATAGTGACGAAATGTTTATGGTCTTGGCAGGGATTCCACAACTTATCTACAAGTTTGCGGAAGGAAGTTCCTCTGAAACCGCACTGTACGTGACCATTTATTTAGGTTCTAAGGTGTGAGGATGAATTCCCTGCCATATATAACCAGTAGAATACACACAGAGGTAAACTCTCTCCTTACACATAAGGGTTCAATACGCCTTGTGAGTTTGGGATCGTCCGAGTCAACGCGGCGACTATCCGCTGAGAGAGCGCCTGCCCGCCCCTCCGTGACGATCCTGTTACCGCTTGTATAGAAAACGCACACATTACCACGTATACAGATGTCATTTTTGTATGAAGTAATAAGGTTGTTTGATTGAGGGAATGACCACATGCAGTGTAGTGGTACAAAACAAAGACATCGTTGTTTATAGTGCCGTGTCTACTTACAATTTACGTAGATTACTTAGAATATGAATCATTGGTATACTATCTAAAAGTCATATTAATGCCATTCTCGGTCCGAATCTTGACTTAAGCCTTGCCTTACCTCCACATCTTATTGATTGCCAGGGTTTCACACTCATTCGCAATGACCGTACTGATCATAGAGGATGTGGGGTAGCTATTCGGTCGCATATTCCACCCTCGATTATTAGTTTTTCGAGCCAATCATCTCCATCCTCTATAACTGCATACCTTTTGATTGAGATTAACCTATCAAAAAACAATCTCTTTGGAGTATTTTATAGTCCCTCTCTCAATGTAAATTACTGCGCATCTGCTAGAAAGACCAGTAAAAGTTAAACATTATCCTGCACCTTGGCTTACAGACGAAATACGTATATTGCAAAAAAACTCGATCGTGCCAAGGCTAAAAACAAATTATGTCCCTGTCCTGTCAATCTCGAAAAATATAAACTTCTGAGAAATCGCTGCAAAAAATGTGTGTAGAGATGCACAACGACGCCACATTCATAATTCTGTTACAAATGGTGATCCAAGAAAAATATGGAAATTTCTTAAGTCTTTAGGAGTTGGTAAAATAAAAGAAAAAACATCTTTTGATAATATAATTTACACTACTCAAAAAACACTACAAAAACATTAATCAACTTAATTTTAATTTCTCTTCTGTTGTTGCCATGGATTGCAACAAAAAGGCGCATACGCTTAATCAACTTTCAGCGATTCCAACTCCTGACTTACCTCCTTTTTCTTTTAGTCAATTCAATGATTGTGATGTTTAGCAGAGTTTTTTGTCCATTGCTTCCAGTGCTGTTGGTAGTGATTGTATTAGCCGTAAGATGATCATTCCTGTCCCTGGCAAAGTTTTACCCGTCTTCACTCACATCCTTACTGCATCTATATCCTCCAGTACTTTCCCCACGCAATGAAAAATGCTTTCATTATTCCCTTACCTAAAAAGGCAAATCCTATTTCTTTTTCTGATTTTAGACCCATATCAATATTACCTTTCCTGTCAAAAGTCCTTGAGCGACTTGTTCATTATCAACTTAACACTTTTCTGACAAAAAACAGTCTGTTGAATCCCTTACAATCCGGTTTTTGTCCTGGTCATAGTACAGTTACTGCACTCGCAATTACTTATGATATTCTTTACAGCATGGATACCAAACAACACACAGTCATGTCACTGTTAGATGTCAGTAATGCCTTCAGCACTGTCGACTTTGATCTATTGCTGGGCATCTTACGCTTTCTTAACATATCTCCAACAGTGATAGACTGATTTCACAAATACTTGTATGGGCGCCGGCAACGCATTCCGCAAGAGGATACATGCTCTGACTGGTACTCCACTTCAGCCACCTATTTTCTATTTTCATTAACTTTATTTCTCTTAGCTATCTTCTCTCTACCACTTGTATACAGACGATCTCCAAAGTTACACACATGCCCCAATTATATAGACATAAATAACGCCATTCGAAAAATTAATGCTGATCATAACCAAATACTCCAATGAAGTACATTTTATGTTCTTCAATTAAACCCCATTAAGACTTTAGCTATTATTATTGGCAGTCCAAAAAATATTTCACGACTTAATTGGGATTTACCTGTTGAACTTGATTCAGTTATTATTCCTTACTTAAATTCAGTTAAAAATCTAGGGATTCTTATTGACAGTACACTATCATGGATTCCATATTTATATTTATATATATATGTTGCATGTTTATGTAATTGTCTGTCTTTTTTATTTTAAGTCATTATTTTCAATACCGTGCCACGCCTTATTTATTATTTCCTCTACACAAAGGTTCGCCTGGTAGAGATCGCTCTTTAGCGATAAGGCCGCCTATTTGTACCTCATTTGGCAACTTACTTTCCTTGTTTCTGTAATTTTTTGTGCAATAAAGTATATATTCATTCATTCATTTCTTTAATAATGGGAAAGGGATAATTATGCCTATGTAAGTAAAGGTGCGTTCTATTGGCGGCATTGAGAGCTACGACACCGCATCGCATAGGCTTATAGGGCATAGGCAAATCGTTCTGTTCACTAAATGTAAACAAAATAAATGGCTGTTTACTATTTTGACAGCGCACCCACTGCTCTACCTCCCGAGCATGTTCAGCCAATACGTTGAATGCGGGCCGGATGTGACGTCATAGCGCATTCACTTTTGGTGAACAGAACGATCGAATGTGCGTATATACAGCATTGAGCGCATTTAATGCGTATAAAACTTATCAACAAAACGCCCCTTATACATTAAAACAATTTTATTTGAAATATATTAAAATAACCACGGTTTTTTTCATCATAATAATTATTGGGCTTTACAAATACTTTCAACGAATATTATTTTGAACGAAATCGGTTCACAAAATTTTCCGATATCCGAAATCTGCAGCTCTGACTTTATGCGTGTAAGCTGCACTTGGCCGGTTTTTGATTACCAATTTAAGATTCATAAATATTTACACGATCGAAGACGAAGGAAGTGTTTTGTTTCGAGTGACGGAAGCACCCACGGTGTTTTGTTTCGAGTGACGGAAGCACCCACGGTGTTTTGTTTCGAGTGACGGAAGCACCCACGGTGCTAAATGTAGACTTTCATAAATAGAGTGTTTTAAAAGGAGGGGCCACTTTTTAGCTCTGAGATAATAATATTGACAGTGTAGTGTAGTGTAAATTAACCCCCATATCAATTTTCAACAGTTATCACATTTTTACACCCTTCTTTGTGTTTATTATATAAGACATGAATGATACAATTTAGAAAAAAAAATTAAACTATTTACCGTTACTACTAGAAATTAAATTTGCCTCTAAAAGCACTCTCAAAAATATAAAACATATACCGCTTTCAAAATTTCACTAAAGAAGTTAAAAAAAAAACTTACGCAGATTGAACGTTGTACTGTGTATTTTCTTCGCTTAGAAGCAAAGCAATTTTTTTCAGCTTCCGATTTCAAGAAGAAAAAAGAAAATACTAGCAATGTTTCATCACCATAAGGTTTATCTTAGTGAGGTTTGAAAGCTTCATTTTTGACGTGACAACGTCTTATAAATTGGTTTGCCGGGTGACACTTCAAGAAACTGCGTTACGCTCCGCTCACGTTATGCGCTCACAATGAGAGCGAGTGAGAGGCACGCGCCCGCCTAAGAGCGAGAGAGACAGACATAAAATCATTGTCACGTAAAACTTTCGCCCGTATACCGACTTTACAGGCAACCAGTTTTTGATTTAAATTTTTAGTTACTATATATGGACATTTCTCAGTAGGTCGCTTTTAATAAAATCGGCTCACAATGAGCAAAGAGATACCAACGTAGGTACAAAAATCTACTTGAACTACTACAAAATTAGATAGTCTACCCTTAAAACTCCGCTATCTATGATTTATGGGCCAACTAGGAATAAAGCTCAATCAAATCATTCAAATTAGTAACGTGAATGCCGAGCAATCGTTGAACATAAATGGAATAAAAAAAAAAACATCGAACATAAAACCTCCTCCTTTTTGGAAGTCGGTTAAAAAAATGTATAAACCTGGCAAATTGTTTTAAAAGATTGACCATATCACAGATAGATTTATCGTGAACACAACAAGAGTGTGACGTCGTTCAACGAACAGTCTGTTGTTTTAAATTTTAAATGACAGGATCAGAAGCGAGACGGTTTGATCTGGACTGTGAAGGGCGCATAAAATATAGAATAATTTTATCTAGAAGAGTTTATTTTTTCTGCGGGACACTGTTGAATTATAAAAGAAATAGATCTCGTAGTAAGTAATGTGTATTATACACTGTGTAATGATAATAAGTAAACCTATATCCACATAATTAGTACTACTGAAACTAGCTTTCTATACCTACTTTCAACTAAGAGTACTTTACTATACCAGCTTTCTAAATAAAAAGTTAAAATTTATAAATATGTATACAGCGTGTCCCAAATGTACAACGCTATCTGCATTATTTATTGCAGGTGGCTGGTGGCAAACAGTTTAGTCATAATACTTAAATGCTATACTAGCTTTTTCCCGCGACTTCGTCCACGTGGACTTTTGAAAAAGAGAAAGCTTATAAGTGTTTATGGTTTTACCTACGGAAATGTCAGAATTGTCATACTCATTTTCATCGCATGTTTTGCATTTTTTTATAAACGGTGAAAGACGTCAATCTTAGTTTTCAACCGAAAGCTCAATTCCATTTGACTTCAAAATTGACGGATATTCATAACAATCTGCCAACACCCATTTTTACCTCATTGGGGGAAGAACCTCCCGGAACGCTTATAGGTTGTGGAATGAGCTCCCTTCCGAGGTTTTTTCTGAGGACTACAGTATGGGGTTCTTCAAGAAAGAAGTTATTAGATTTGGTGTTGCAAGCGTCTATAGGCTGTAGTGACCGCTTACCATCAGGCGGACCGCAAGCTTGATTGTCACCTTAGTAGTATAAAAAAAATATGCAAATCACTTCAAGTGTGACCATAAAATTTCAAGAGTTCCCTTGATATCTCTAGGATCCCACCGATATAATCTGACCTGATGACCATGGGACTATGGGTATCCATTTGTTGTACACCAAAACCTTCTCCAGAATGTAACAAATATTTTTCTGAAAATCGCATCAATATCGGTTCGTCTAAACTGAGAACCTCCTTTTTTGAAGTCGGTTAAAAAACATAAAACACTTGTTTCAAATATTTTGAACTGTTTATTTTATGAAGTTACAAAAAAACTGTTTTTTTTTTCAACCTTGGAAACACACATACATTTTTACTTTTTAGGGTTAAATAATTTTAATAAATATGTAAATATTCGCAAAAAACTTACTAAAAGTGTTTTACGGAACGTTGGGGACGTTGCAATAGGAAGCCCTTTCTGGAAAACTAAATAACAACGGAATGGATGCAAAGACTGCAGGATTATATTGGGCTGTGACATACGAACGGATGGACAGAGGAAAATGATGAAACTAAGAACGTTTCATTTTTGCCTATTGGCTGCGGAATCCTCTAAAAATAATAATGCTTTCTGTTTACAACCTGATCACGTAACAGTCACTTACTGACCGAATACTGATGAGGTCTTCATTAAGTAGGTACTGGTATTGAAGTAGTTTACCTGTTACATTTCTAATAATCTACTCCAACACCAATTAGCTCCTTTGTGTCCAACCGGCCCCAAATCAAAGTCCGAGAAACGCTTTATTATGTAAGAGAGCAGGCATGTCAAACTCAAAGTCATTGTTGGACCAAATGGATAAAGATTGAAACATCAGCGGACTGCAGAGCTCAAATCAAATCAAATAATATTTATTGAAATAGGTTTCTAGGAACACATTTGAATTGTCAATATAAATAAATCAATGTTAATTTCTGCCATAAAGAGCTAGCAAGCAGTTCTATTTAAAGTAATAATACAATATTTTGATAATTAGCTAAAGAGTATACAATATATACTGAAATACTTATTAGGTAATAAAAAGATAAGTTAGTAAGCTACTAAAAACAAAGTCAAACATGTCAATTATTATTTTTTGTTTTTATGTAGCATAGGGGGCGCACCATGTGAAGCGTCAAATACCTGTCTGTTACCTCTTCACGCTGAAACCGCTGTACCGATCAAGATGAAATTTGGCGTGCAGATTTGGATTTGGATTTAGAGTCCCGGAAAAGTACATAAGCAACTTGAAAATGTCAAGTATTATCCGTTTTTTTGCCCCATTATTGAGGAGTTGTCGTTGAACTCCTACACCGATGACCGAATTTATGTATTCATCACTTAGAAATAATCAATGTCTTACTGTATTGATAAACAAAACAAAAAAGTAAGACTAAATACTAAGAATACAAAGAAGTTTGCAAGAGCAGACCAGCTTCCACAGGCGACACCCGTTCACAAGTATGACACATGAATCAGCCATCGCTTCGCTCAACCATGTTTTATGGAACGTAACGACCCGACGCAGATGCCACCACCGCAGAGACACTTTTAGAGAGCATGAAACACTCAAGCAACTCCAATAATTCGATTGTACTAGTTACAATGTGTGTAGTAAAGGAACAAAATATAAATCCGATTCATATCGACATTTACACACACAAGTTTACATTTAACATCACACGGCGAACACACATACTCTGAACTTAAAAATGATTAATAGTTGCTTTTGAAAATGAACAGTCAGATAAAACATAGAGATTAAACTATATTCTACCTCCTGGCTTTTCTTATTTAAGCATAAATCATAGTTTTCTTGATTTTAAGTTTACAAAATAAGAAAAGTAAGAAAAAACACCTTAAAGGTGAAGCAGGCCGCAAGTTTGAAATACCTGTTGTACAGTGTAGACACAAACAGTTAGTGCTGAATTTAGTGCCGCTTACATGCTGCGTCACCAGGAGTAGGTACGCGTAGATCCATACTAATATTATAAATGCGAAAGTAACTCTGTCTATGTCTGTTTCCTCTTCATGTCGCGGTACCGATTAAGATGAAATTTGGCATGAGGATAGTTTGACTCCCGGGAAAGGACATCTCATAGGCTACTTGAAAACGTTACGAGTGTGTCTTTTTTTCTATAATTGAGGAGTTGTCGTTAAAATCCTACACCGATAAACAAATTTAGGGCGGGTGGAATTGCGGGCAAAAGCTACTTTAGTGATAATAGGCCACATATTACATACATATATGTCGTGTGGCCAGTTTATACAACTACGTATTTTCAATAGAAAGGCTCCACCCAGTCGTGTCGAGAAAAAAACGAGCCAGGTGTCCGGAGATATAAAAGCATGAACTGGTTGTTTCCTGGTAAAATTCGGGATTGAAGATTTCCGGATCCTATGTAGTCGATGCAGGTAAAAATTAAATGTTTCCTTAGACGACGGATTGGATACAGGCTTATACGAAGCAGTTAAAAAAAACACATTGTCGGTTATATCGGCGTTATTGTAACGTGAAATGCGTGCAATGTGTGTATGGGTACCTCTATTAAGTTAGCTGACCCCCAACAGTAAACAAGAACGGCACATGTACCTACCTACCTATCGTTAGTATTTCGTTAGTTGTCGGTAGTTGAGTCAAAATTATCGTTAGTAATAAATACGCGTCTTACTTAATGTTATTTTTGGCTGGCCTACTAAATCGTCGTTAATAACGTAAACGATTTAATAATTTTTATATATAAGGAATAAAAACTTAACTAAAAAACCTGCAACTGACAGATAATTGTAAGTATATGAGGATTGAGGCGTTTTCGCACTGAGGTTTTTTGAAAGCTGAATTTTTACCCGCGTTTTAGCATTCCGCGCTGCGCAGTGCGCTCTCGCACTGCTTTTTAGAAGCGAAAATTTTACTCATTTTGACACACATTTTCGACAGAAAACACTTCTTTAAAAAATCAATACAGAAAATAAAAAAGGATTATTAACAATATATAACCGTTATGAATTAAGCGCGTCGCTTCGGAAAACTGAAAAGACACCTACACCTAGTACTTCGCGGCGGCGGTTTCATTTTCGTCTTTGGTAATCTCTTTATTTAAATAAATACGTATTTCATTTAATTTAAACTAAAATTTAATTATTAATTAATATGAAACCTGATTGTATAATGACAAAAAACACTCCTAAGTAAGTAATTATAATAGACATCTACTTCTTACTATCATTCATTTGATGGAGAGACCTGATATGAATTGACGTGTGAAAACCACAACATTTAATTGGGCAGGAGAGAAAAAACGATGTTAACGAACCAACTTATTAGGGTGTCATAAGATGATATTGTGCTGTGACCAAGGGCAGATCCAGAACAAAAGTTTAGGGGGGGCGATCATAAGATCTGAAGGTATTTTTTGAACTTTGAATCTGCAAACGTAAGTTACCGAATCGACCCAGCTCGCGCATTTTTTGTATAATTAAATATACAAACCCAAGTAACCCCAAGTATTTTTTATATGTAATAAAAGTTATATATTTAAAAAATGTTACAATTCAATTCTGCCTCGGCCGTCCTTATGATTACGTCATTTTTTTCATGTATACCTCGGTTTTCATAGCTTTTAACAACGCTGTTGGTCTTGTGGTTATATGTACCGACTATGCCGCTGAAGTATTCATGGTTCGAATCCTGCTCCGACAAACAAAAAGTGTAACTACTCTACCTCTAACTGAACAATCCCTATGAGTAGCAGTTACAATCAGTATACCAAATATTATTACATTCTACATAGCAGGTGATACAAACTAGACACTAAATCGATCTGTCCCTACTACCAGTTACAATCAGTATACTAAGTATAACATTCTAGACAACAAGCGTAACAACTGGACACTAAATCCAACAATCTGGTAAGTTGCCAGTTACAATCTGTATTATACAGGGAACATTTCAAATTGTAAAAGAAACGAAAAGACATTAAACAGGACAGTATCTGATCGACAATTACAATCGATATTGTAATTTTGTACACGATATTTATAATTAATAAATCAGCGTCTTGTACTCTAATACACATAATCTAGATTGTTGCGTCTACTACCCAGTAGACGGTAACTCAGACAACTTATTGATATGGTATTCGTAAACGTTCAGTAGATGATAACTCTGACCTTTACTTATTAGAATATCATGAAACAACAAATAAACTGTAACTCTAACAGTAATTTCATATAGTAAGTTGTAACATCTGACAGATTATAACATTAACAATCAACTATTTGGTTAAATGTATCTTGAATAAAATAGTAACTCTAAAGGAGATCTAGAAGGTAACTTATACTATCTGATTATCTTGTAACGGTTTAACATTCCCAGATGGTAAGTTTTACTGTCTCGTATTTACACTATCGAGTTTGTAACAAATACACAACTATATTGCTGTCCATCTTTTACTCTCGAGAGTGTATTCCTTATCCGTATAGCGTGTAAATATTTTTTTCCGTGTACTTTTGTTAGAATAGTATAGAAACTAGGGCCATACTGGCACCCTTAAGATCTACGCACACTGTGACAAACAGTCTACACAACTTTAGAATATAACTGTCAATTATCAAAGTAACAGATATTTTTTAAAACAATTTTGAGAATAAGAATTTGGCTTGCGGTCATGTAATGGCGTTACAAAGAAGACGGCAGTAACAAGTATGTAAGGGAAGCAAGTAAGTACTTATTGTATGTCCACTGGAAGTAGGTATCTAAACCCATATATAGTTAAACAAGCGACTTAACGGCGGCGTGCCAATTGTGGCATGTTGAATAGATTATATAAGCTATTATCATAATATTCATTCTATTCTATAGCTACCTTACCTATGTATACTTCCGAGTATGAACATACACTAGAAGTTGAATTCAAAATATGATTATCGAATTCCAAGCCGAGACGTTTTCGAAGCGTTAATCAAAATCTCGTTATCGTCCGGGTTGAGACAGGAGTCGTCTAGTTCCCTTAATTAATAAATGCTTTTTTAACTATTGTAGTACTTACTTATACTGAGAGTATTCTTGTAGTCCATACTTATATTATAAATGCAAAAGTAACTCTGTCTATTATTACCTTTTGACGCTTAAACCGCTGAACTGATTAAGATGAAATTTGGTATGGACATTGTTTGAGTCCCGTGGAAGAACATGGGATAATTTTTATCCTAAAAAAATTAAAAGTTCCCGCAGGAATAAATTTAACCTAGTATATATTTCTCAGATATCTGGTTCAATTAGCCAGTTAATTGTACGCCTAGGCAGATCGTCAAATATGGAAAAGAAGGAACAGAAATCGCACTGTAAGTCATGTATGTTGGGTGAGGTTCAGTTTTTCTTGTGTGAACTTAGATGCAGAGCGAGCAAATCGAAAGCAGACCAGTCAAGTTTCATATAATAATCTGGTCAGTTATATGATAATTTCTTGTTAATACTTAACGATCTGTCTAGGCGCCTAATTAACTGGCTAATTTAACCAGATGGCTGCGACATATATACATACAAACTTATTATATGTAGATAGTTTTTCCATCATGAGATTAATTCGCACAGGTTTATACCATAATTAGTCAGTCAGTATCAGTTTTTGGATTTTTTCGTATATTTGTGAAATAACATCTTGTTTCTTGCTAACTTTCATGATTCTAGGTCAACAGGAAGTACCCATAGGTTTTGATTTATTTGCGTCACAATATGCGACAAAAATTACCTTATTTTGGGCATAATTTTTATTGCATTAACTTAGGAACTTTATTGCTTTACAGTTTTAAGCATAGATATAAATGTAAAAGATCAACAATGCCAAATGAAAAACGAAACAGAAAAAAATTGCAAATTTGTGAGTGGAAAAGTGTTGTCAAAAACCGCTATCGATAATTTTACTTGCACAAAATTATTGCGAACTAGCGCGCTGGTGATATTATGAAATGCCGATGGTAATGAAATTGGTAAGTTGTTATTCACACGCCGGGGAAGGTTTTTTAATTAATACAACCCTACAAGGTTGGTGCGGCAGATGTTTAAAAAAAAGAAATTACGTTTGCCGGGTCAGCTAGTATTATATATGAGGCCTTAAACGAGTAAATTTTACATTTTTGAAACATTAATCAAAGTTGTTGTAACTATGATGACAACTAGACAAGGCGACTAGGTGTCAAACGAAGATATACTATCCCTGTGCATATGTATTTATATTGGTTTTAGGTTTATGAAAAACTGGTAATTTGTAAGATTTATTGGCTAGGAGCAAAACATAAGTTCCCTAGTCATTGTGTGTCTATGGCGTTCAAAGATGTATTTAGGAGTTTCATTGGCAAGAATTCTGCTTTGATAGCTCAAACGGCAGAGCGCTTACACGGACTGTAAGGGTTGAAGTTTCAAGTCCTAAGATAAATTTTTGCCTTTGCTGTGATGATTTGATGCTGTGATGAGTTTCGTAGTGAATTGATCGTCTGCTCAAGATCGTGGCACGCTCGCCGTGCTTACATCGCATTTCTACTGGGTAGTCTTATAATGTTCTGTGAATAATTCGGATTACTGCGACTTGTAATGTCACATTGGCTCACAAAAAAGGTAACAAATTTACAATTTAAATATTTGCACTATGCACTTAATTTGGATTTCTCGCTTCAACGCTTTATTAGTCTTTTGAACGTAGTAAAAAAATCCTGTCTATGGTTTTAAGGGACCGTACACCTTAGTATTTGATATGAATTTCAACTTGATACCTTCACGCGTTCCTGGGACTGACAGACAGGCAGACAAACGGACAAACAAAGTTATCCAACAAGAGTTCCTTTTTTTCCTTTTGGGGTACCAAATGCTAAAAATTAACCTGGAACGCAACGTGTTATGTAAATCTTCAATTGATAACCGCTGTCCCGTATACGCGTGACTGGAGAATTAAGGTATGTGAGTTCAAGGAAAAGACTACTCTATCTTTTTATTATATATTAATCTCTTCAATAAAATAGGGTTTTTACAATGACCTTTTAGTTTTTAAATTTTTGTTACTTTTCATGCCGGGCTGATTGTATTAAAAACTATTTTGTTTTTGTTTTAAGATGTAACGTCGGTTGCGAGGTTGTCGCTCACTTAGACAGACACTTACTCAAAACAAATTACTTTAAAAAAAACAAATTATTTTGTACGTTCCAATCCTGACTTACTTCTTAAATTTACTTGAATTGGTAAAGGGGTATATTATTCTGTCCCCAGTTATTTATTTTACCGTTATTATTCTCTATAAATCTGGTTTAATTATAACGACTTATGGGACTTACATATATAAAATCGTCGTTATTTTAATTACACGATGTAAATATTGCAATTTAACACGCGTCATAATTATATAGTCATTATTTCATTTATCCATAAAAGTTAGTGAATTAAAGCAGAGTTGTGTTTGAGTTAATATATTTAATGAATTTGATAAAATCTTTCATTTTAAGTATGAATGGTTTTACCTCCAAAAATAAAGAAATTCTTATACAAATTTTCATTTGCTTTGTCCCCTTGGGTTGATTTTTCAAAAACGGTTAAACCTTTCAAGGTTTCTTTTCAATTTAAAGGCCAAATAGCATGGATTTTTATACAAACATCTATTCCCCATTTTTACCCCTTTGGTAATGAATTTTGCAAAACCCTTTCATAGTGGAGACATACTGTATCAAGTAAGGAACTCACGTGTAAAATTTCAAGTTTCTGGACGAAGTTGCTTGGGCTGGGTTACTGTGCGATGAAATGTCTTTGAATCAATCAGTCAGTCGTTTACAGATGGATATGCTTTTTGCAATTATGGTTAATTACGATATAACAAAAGTCTTCAAGTGAAAGTGGTTTTGTTTTCCATTAAGATAGATTTTACTTGGATCAAGATAATAAAACGATTCTTATTATTATCAAGTGATTGGTTGTTGAAAGCAATTAATATTTCTACTTGAGAATTTGCAATGACAATTGAATTTTCAAAATTTTAATTTCAAAAATGCGCTTATATTGACATGTTATAAGTTACATGATAGTTGTACTTAAGCCGTTTTTCAGAAAACTTTGTACTGTTGCTAGGATGAATATCTGAGTTGTTGAAAGTGACTGTTTTAAGTAGATATGCTATCTAAAACTTGGAGAATCTTAGAAACAATAGAAAATGTTCTTAAAATAGCTTATTTTTAAAATTCGCTTTGTATGTACAAAAATTAAAAATATAATGTGGCAGCGCTAGTTAACAAGAGTTACGCTCTTAATAAATTTACATTTTATATATTTAAAGCCTTTGCTTTAAGCAGTACCTTGAAACTGTAAAATAATCAAGCTTCTTAGTCAATGCAATAAAATAATAATGTCGCATATTTTAGCATTTGACAAATAAATCAAAATCTAAGGGGTACTTCCCGCTTTCCTAGAATCATGAAATTTGACACGAAGCAAGGTGTCTTTACATCACCATTATAAGAGAAAATCCTAAAACTGACCATGAACCTGTGAGACTCTCATGACAGAAGAACTATCTATATAAATATAATAAGTTTGTACGGAACTCTCGGTGCGCGAGTCAGACTCGAACTTGGCCGGTTTTTTGTGTTTTCGGTCCTCGTCTAATTAGGTAGGTAGTTTAATGTCTAGGTAAAGGTTGTGTTGCAGAGATAGTATTTTAAGTCCAGTATAGGTACAATAAAATTGTAACGTATTAAAATCTCAACTTTTTTTTTTTAATTTGAAGCGATAGTGACACATAATACTAGATGGCGTTACAGTGCATCAACTTTAAGGGCAGTTAAACGTCTGCGAGACCAGCTAGTACATACCTACCGTTTTAGAAATGAAACCCACAGAATATTTTAAAAATTTAATAACTTTTTAAACATGCATGTAACTGTGACGTTATATCGGGATCTCAACAAATTTTAAAGTGGTAAGCCCGAAACATATAAACATATATTTATAATTCTCTTCAACGAAATACTTCTGCAATGTCGAAAAAAACGCCTTTTTAAATGGATTTACTCCTTAATTCCAGTAACAATACATGGATGCAGATGGCGGGCGTGGCACGTGGAATGATGAAGATATGTTCAGCTCGTCGTGCAGCGACGTCAGCCCCATACTCTCCTACAGGTAAAGTTACAAAATGTTGAAGTCATGTTCAGCTCGTCGTGCAGCGACGTCAGCCCCATACCCTCCTACAGGTAAAGTAACAAAATTATGAAGTCATGTTCAGCTCGTCGTGTAGCGACGTCTGCCCCATAATCTTCTACAGGTAAAGTAACAAAATTATGAAGTCATGTTCAGCTCGTCGTGCAGCGACGTCAGCCCCATACCCTCCTACAGGTAAAGTAACAAAATTATGAAGTCATGTTCAGCTCGTCGTGTAGCGACGTCTGCCCCATAATCTTCTACAGGTAAAGTAACAAAATTATGAAGTCATGTTCAGCTCGTCGTGCAGCGACGTCAGCCCCATACCCTCCTATAGGTAAAGTAACAAAATTATGAAGTCATGTTCAGCTCGTCGTGTAGCGACGTCTGCCCCATAATCTTCTACAGGTAAAGTAATAAAATTATGAAGTCGTGCTCAGCTCGTCGTGCAGCGACGTCAGCCCCATACTCTCGTACAGCTAAAGTAACAAAATGATGAAGTCATGTTCAGCTCGTCGTGCAGCGACGTCAGCCCCATACTCTCCTACAGGTAAAGTAACAAAATGTTAAAGTCATGTTCAGCTCGTCGTGCAGCGACGTCAGCCCCATACCCTCCTACAGGTAAAGTAACAAAATTATGAAGTCATGTTCAGCTCGTCGTGTAGCGACGTCTGCCCCATAATCTTCTACAGGTAAAGTAACAAAATTATGAAGTCATGTTCAGCTCGTCGTGCAGCGACGGCAGCCCCATACCCTCCTATAGGTAAAGTAACAAAATTATGAAGTCATGTTCAGCTCGTCGTGTAGCGACGTCTGCCCCATAATCTTCTACAGGTAAAGTAATAAAATTATGAAGTCGTGCTCAGCTCGTCGTGCAGCGACGTCAGCCCCATACTCTCGTACAGCTAAAGTAACAAAATGATGAAGTCATGTTCAGCATGTCGTGTAACGACGTCTGCCTTATAATCTCCTACAGGTAAAGTAACAAAATGTTGAAGTCATGTTCAGCTCGTCGTGCAGCGACGTCAGCCCCATACCCTCCTACAGGTAAAGTAACAAAATTATGAAGTCATGTTCAGCTCGTCGTGTAGCGACGTCTGCCCCATAATCTTCTACAGGTAAAGTAACAAAATTATGAAGTCATGTTCAGCTCATCGTGCAGCGACGTCAGCCCCATACCCTCCTACAGGTAAAGTAACAAAATTATGAAGTCATGTTCAGCTCGTCGTGCAGCGACGTCAGCCCCATACTCTCCTACAGGTAAAGTAACAAAATTATGAAGTCATGTTCAGCTCGTCGTGTAGCGACGTCTGCCCCATAATCTTCTACAGGTAAAGTAATAAAATTATGAAGTCATGTTCAGCTCGTCGTGCAGCGACGTCAGCCCCATACTCTCGTACAGCTAAAGTAACAAAATGATGAAGTCATGTTCAGCATGTCGTGTAACGACGTCTGCCTTATAATCTCCTACAGGTAAAGTAACAAAATGATGAACAAATTTCTGGATTTTGGACTGCTTAAAGAAAATGCTAATTAACGTAAAAGAATGCATTGCAGTTATTATTATTCGAATTATTAATAAATAAAATCCGGGTATTTTGTGGTCGCTGATCATCACTTTCATGCCCAACAGGGCATTCGTGATACTTGGGGACCAGGACGTAGTCGCTGTAGGTCATTGGCGTGGCTTTACTTTTAATTAGTCCAAAATCGTTACTTGGGGGTTTTTGGGTCGCTAATCACTAAAATAAAGTCCAAAAAGGTCCTTAAAGTACCTAAGAACTAGTATGTAGAGAGTTATGTGACTGCAACAGCCAGACCTGACGTGCAAAGCCATGAAGGAGCACAGGAAAATGTACTATTAAGCGGTCACCGTTACAATGACTGACCAGTCACGACGATGCTTAGCTTCGCATATCGTTCTCTAAAATCAATTGTTACTGGGCCACGCGCTCTTCCGATGTCACACACGGTCATTTTAATTGGAAACGTTTAAGGCTACAGTCATTAAATTTTGATACCAATAAAAACACATAATAAATATTAGGTCGGGGTAAAAGTCTTTTCGCATATAGTATGTTTTAACTTGTAATAAAATTACTGACTGTACTATTTGTATCTGGCTTTTGAAAATATTAAAGGTTAAATTTTATTTTAATTTTTCCAGGCTTCATCAGAAGTTCTAGTCTGTTGGAAATTGAATCCATATAGCCTAGCATAGACACATTATGTTGCCAATAATGGTGCCAAAAATCATTATTTGTTGGAGCTCGAACTGAAAATTATCCCAATTTTGCTCGCCGTTACTTGCTTATTGTTTTAATTTCATCCTCTATTAGTCTTCGATGCATAATTCTTCACAGATCTTCGTAAAATCTGCTGAAATTTGTCGTCGAATCCCACTAGACTAAATTTAAAAAATTAACAAGCAAAAACACGTCTCCATTGTTTAAATCCGCACTTAGAACCCCTTAAAGGTTACATTAAAAAAAAAGAAACAAATTAGTAAAATATTGTTTCCCGCTATTTCTATTTGTTTATCTTTCTGTCATAATGAGTGAATCTAAAGAATTTTGATACATTCTAAAATTTGCAACGCAAGCCGCGAAAAGGATTGTGACGTTCATGGACCTAATGCAGTGTCAGTAAGAGTAGCACAAAGTTGGTGTAAGCGTTTTCGATTCGGGAATTCAAAATTCCTCGCTCTTAAGCTCTCTTGAGTTTCCATATAAAATTTGAATATAAGAAACTTTTTCCCCGACATATTATGTATTACTAGCTAGCTTTTTCCCGCAGCCTCGCCCTCGCGAACATCGGTTATTGCCGTGGGATTCCCACACAAATTCCTTGATTAAGCGAAATAAAATTCGGCAGCTACCCTTCTGCCAAAATCAGTAAATTAAAAACCTACTCATGCATTTTTTCTAGATGTGAGAAATACCGTAACTTCGCGCCGTACGTCCGCGAGTACAAAAAGGAAGAAAGACATAGAAAACCCGCGCTCAGGTTTCTGGCGAAGTTCTTTCTGTTCTGCACCGCTATGATACTTTTCTGCTTGCTCATGTACATACCGGTGTATAAGGGGGTTAATCACCCGATGATAAAAGGTAAGAGACTGATGTAGTTGCTATGTTTACCTTCAGTCAACAAAGTATCGGGAATGGATGATTTGTTTATGGTTCCAAATTCAAATTTTTGTTTTTTTTGTTGTTGTTAGATTGGCACAACTGTTTTCTATTTTGGCGCGGAGTTTGAGTTGCATCTGTTATTTATATTAAATACAGTGCTGTTTTTAGTTATATCATATCTAGTGTGTATTGCGAATTTCATAATGGACAAAAACATTGAACAAAGAGTTTGTCTTAAATTTTGCATCGCCAATGGAATTTCGTGTTCGGAGTCACTGAAAATGTTACAGAAGGCTTACGGTGATTCGACTTTATCAAAAACACGTGTTTATGAGTGGTACAAAGCGTTCAAAAGCGGTCGAGATGTGATGGAAGATTTGCCTCGCTCTGGTAGGCCATCAACGTCTGCAACTGAAGTTAACATCGCAAAAGTGAAGGAAATAGTGACTGAAAATCCTCATTCAACTTTGAGAGAGATAGCCGCCGAACTTTCTGTATCTCACGAGTCGATCCGTACTATTTTAACTAATCATTTGGGTATGAAACATGTTACCGCTCGGCTAGTCCCAAAAGACCTGAATTTTCTCCAAAAACTCAATCGCATGAGAGTCCCTGAGGACATGCTAGAACGAGTCAATTCCGACCCAACATTCATGAAACGCATTGTTACTGGTGACGAGACGTGGGTTTACGAGTTTGACATGCAAACTAGTCAACAAGCTTCGGAGTGGCGCCTTCCAACTGAACCGAAACCGAAGAAACCACGCCAAAGTCGATCAAAAGTCAAAGTCATGTTGACTGTTTTCTTTGACTATCGCGGTGTTGTGCACTCGGAATTCTTGCCGGAAGGTCAAACGGTAAATAAAGAATATTATTTGAGCGTTATGCGGCATTTAAGAGAGCAAATTCGACGAAAAAGGCCAGATTTGTGGAATGAAAATTCTTGGATTTTGCACCACGATAATGCGCCTTCGCACAAGGCCATCATTGTGAAAGAATTTTTGACCAAACACTCAACAAATACCATCGAGCAACCACCATATTCACCAGATATGGCTCCTGCCGACTTCTTTCTTTTTCCTAAACTCAAATTACCACTTCGTGGCACCCGTTTTCAATCGGTAGAAGACATAAAGGAGAATTCGCGCCGAGAACTGAATTCAATTCCGGAAACAGCGTTTAAAAAATGTTTTGATGATTGGATTATTCGTTGGCGTAAGTGTATCGTTTCTGAAGGAGCATACTTTGAAGGTGATAAAATAAATTTGGATGATTAACAAACAGTTTGTGTATTATTGATCTTTTCCCGGTACTTTCTTGACAGAGTAGTATAACTATTTTTTATCCATGGGTTCGGTTTTTACTCAGACTACGCAGTTAGTAAAACCCCAAAGATATACTATATATTATCATTATCTGCCTATACCTACTGGGCGTAATATAACGAATATATAATTTTTATCTGTTTCTATGGGCACAGACTTTTCCCAAGCAAGTTAAATCTTAATATGGATAATATCTCTCATGGGCCCAGCTGTTTAACACTGAAAAACGAAGTCATAGAAAATAATTCATCGACATCGTAGGGTTTACCTTTATTATCACAGTGTGAGAACATTTGAACTGATCACAGGCCGACCCACAGCTGACAACCACAAAAAACTGGTCTGCCATTGGTTTAAAATGTACCTTACAGTGTTGACTCATGAGAATAGGTGTACCTTATGGTTTTACTTCGGATACTATTTGTGATTTACTATAATTTTTGAAGTGAAAACTTTTTTAGCGGCACTGTGCACTTTTTTTGTGATGGGTAAAAACTGTTAAACTCGCGTCAGGTCACGTGTCCTGATCGAAAATTCGTAAGATGTCACTCGCGTTAGGACACGTGACCTTTATTTACATTAGGTTAGTTTTTATTTTTAGTATATGGCGATTATGAGTAGTACAGGGAGGTTGGATATTGGATTATAATTCTATGACAGACTGAGCTGTCAAATATACAACGTCAAAAAAGTAAATAAACAAAAGTTATAATTTTTAATAAATAAATATGGATAAGAAGTGATGGGAAGTAAATAGCGAGTATGTTTTCACTTCTCCCGGCACTCCCGGAGTGCAACCCGTTTTTTTTTTGTATTTTTCGCAAGCAAATCGTATAATCCGCCGTGTCATAATATGCCTAAGCTGACGGTAAGGTATGGAATAGAAATTATCATATAACTGAACAGATTATTATATGAAGCTTGGCTGGAACGCTCCGCATCTACGTTTCCAATAGAGAAACTAACCTAACCTAACATACGTGACTTATATAGCGCGATTAATGTTCTTTTCGTTTCTATACTTTACGATCTGCCTAGGCATATGATGAAACGGCGGATTATACGATTTGCCTGCGAGATACTTGTCTAATATCTACGGTTACACTTGACAAATTTGAACCTAACGAAGCTTATATTTCGCGATAGTACGAACTCGCAAAATCCAAAAATTCTCAAGAAAATATTTTAGTATTAGAGACTTTTAAATAGTGGATCTCGATAAATTTTAAAATAATAGGTGCCTCTAATTTACAGACACAACACCGTCACAGCTTTATATAGTCAAATAAAATACCATTAATTGTTTGCTTGCTATTTGATTACAGGTATAACAGGATGGCAAATTGGTACGGATCGAAGTACCAAATTATATGTTCACCCAGATAGTATGACCGCTATACATGAACCAAAAGACGTTTGTGACGCAGAGAGTAAAAAGAAGAAAAACAAACTGTTTCTACTTATTGTTGTTTGTTCAGCAACGGAAAATTTCGAAAGACGAAACGCTATTAGAGAAACTTGGGGTAAATACGGAACTTACTCAGAAATATATAAAGTATTAGATTCAGTTTATAAGAAATATAAAGATTTTAATTACAGTTACGACCTCCCTTTAGATATTTTAAATAATAACGTAAATAATTTAGAATTAGATAAAAAGACAATAAAGAAACGCAACATATCTAGTTTTGGGCAGCTGCTGCCTGAGTTAGCCAAGGCGTTACAAAACAATTTGGCTGAAGTTAAGACTGAAAGCATAGCTAAAGATAATCGTTTTGAAGACGAAAACTATGTGCCAGAAGAAATGTTAGGTGAATTTAATATGAACGAAGAATTAGGAGAAGAAAAGGATGTAAACGATAATAAAGAAGAGAAAGAAGAAGGGGACCCAGTAGAATATGAAGATTATAATTATGGGCCTAGCAATGTTATGAAGATACCTCCAAGAGGTTATGAAGAAGAAAATCCAGATTTAGAGAAAATTATAGCTCTACTAAAACAAGCAAATACGTTTCCTGAAAAAGAAATGCTCCAAACTACAAGTAGTAAGACTGAACCTGAATTTAGATTAGTATTTTTACTCGGATTATCACCTGATAAAAACGATTCAAAGATACAAGTTAAAATTGATGATGAGGTGGAGAAATTCGGAGATATTATACAGGAGAGTTTTGTAGATTCATACTATAATTTGACACTAAAATCAATTATGATGTTAAAATGGGTTAACAACAGGTGTAAAAATAGTAGTAAGTATACAGTGATCACTTCTTAATACAGCAATCTTAAATGCCCATAGTATTAAGAAGTAAAAGTTAAGACGCGAATGGTTGTAGGTAGTACATCTTTGTTTTTGGGTAAGGTTTACAAGTATTTTAAATTTCAAAGGCAAAAGTATTACTAGATACTTAATATCGGTCTTACGAGAAGTCAACTCCTTGGCAAATTCTTGGTTGCATTTAAGTTTGGCGCGTCAGGCACAAGCATCACGCAGTTACAGATACATTTATGTGTTATATCAGTAATACTTAGGGCCTTCGCATACTATTGATTTTGATTATATCATTATATGACTAGTTTGTCAAAACATGTCTAAAATGTTGTGTTTAGACAAGAAAGTGAGTTCGATAGTTTTTACTAACGGCTGTGATATAAATTGTGAGTTTTGTTTTGGTTTTCAATATAATTTTGTAGAAAACTAGCTGATCCTGCAGAGGTTGCCCCGCCCTTTTTGTTGCTGCTGTCTCCCGTCATATCATTCACCCGAGCTATTACTTCGGCTGCGCTTAGGGATCTGTTTGTTTTTTTTTCTTTTTGCTCGTCCCTAAGGGTCGTAGCGTGATGTTAAATTCTCAAGAGTTTGGCCATAAAATGCAGAAAGAATTATTCAAATCCGAATGATATTTCCAGAGATAAGCGCGTTCATACAAAAAACAAACTTTGGCTGTATCATATAATAGTATAATAAGTTCTTTAAATTAATATTAAGAAGTTTTCATTAAAGAATCTGAATAATCTATCTGTGTTGAGCTAAAGTATCAAGAAGTGCATAAAAGTAGATCAACTCGCGCCAAACGGTTAGCATCGTTGCGGTGGGGGAGCGGGTGTCGTCCACCGCACAGTCTCACAACTGGTGGACTCCTAATCGTGGTTGGCGGTTGATGGGCGCACGGTCGCCGGTCGTGCGGATTAAATAACATTGTGTCATCGACAACCCTAACCGACTATTGAAATTTAGTGATCTGAGGTTGTATTGAAGTGGATCTACGTAACCGCGCGCGGTATACGTACTTTGGTTAAGCTAATCTGGGGAACTTAGTTGGGTTATTGATGATTTTGGATGTATTGTTTGTAAAGTTTTTAACACACAACAAAAACAACAGTTTAACTAAACTGTACCTTACAGTGTTAAAAATTATCAATGTATAACTAGTTGGCCCGGCAAGCGTTGTTCTGCCCTTAAAGTTGATGCGCTGTAGCGCTATCTGTTACTGCAAAGGGGTAGCTATTACCCATAGCCACTTCCGCGAAGACATCTAATATATACTAACCCAATCTAGACATGTTTATGGCAATAAAATAAGTGTCGCTACAATAGCACACCTATATACAAGTCAACGGAATGAAAAATGGTCATTTTCATAAATTGAAACCTACAGAGTTACGTCACTGCATGGGTGTATTATAATGTTCTGTGGGGTCTGTGGGCCTCTTAAGACTATCCTTTTTGTTCTTTTATGTTTCAAAATTCATCAACGTTGATATGTTTTGATTTATTTTTCAGTTCGTTACATATTGAAAACCGATGATGACGTTTACGTGAATGTTCCCAATCTGATGATGGACTTGTACAACAAATCTCAGCAGTTTGATAAGCAAGGTGGTAAAGAGGAGGAAGATTTACTGATTGGTAGTCTCATAACAGGTGCCAAACCAGTCCAAAACTCTAATGATAAGTGGTAAGTCGGCATGGCAATATTTTTTGCCAGCGCAGCGATGTGACTTGCAGAGCTTGGAATTCTCTAAATTTTAATTATGAGTTCTGGCATTTTTTCTCTTTTTGTGTTTTGGTGGTTCGGGATTGACGTGTTTTAATATTTTGTAAATTTCTACATAGTACATAGTTTGTTTATACCATTCTAATTTTTCGGTGATCGAAAACATTGTTGGGACCTGCTTATATTAAAAAATGATATATGTAAAGTCCACAATCTGCGCTCGCCCTTAGTAAGGGTAAGCTGTGCCCTAACGACGTAAGCTCTTTATTATTCCTCAGTATCCTTAATACTTGCATTGGTAAAGTGCTGTCACACCACAAAAAAAAATATGCATGAAATTTTCCTAAAACTGTTGACTGAACCCCCAAAAAATCTGGGTACGACTATAAATCGTAGTAGTATGCATTAACAGGATTATTTGTTTACAAGTTCTCTATAATTAACAAACATTTTTCCAGGTATAGTCCGAGATACATGTACGCAAACAAGGTGTATCCACCATATTTATCTGGAACTGGATATGCTCTCTCTTCTCACACAGCGCATTCGCTATACG
Source organism: Apoda limacodes (assembly GCA_946406115.1). Classification (NCBI taxonomy): domain Eukaryota; kingdom Metazoa; phylum Arthropoda; class Insecta; order Lepidoptera; family Limacodidae; genus Apoda; species Apoda limacodes. Next base: position 52,018,042 of record OX291540.1, read on the forward strand.
AAGCCGCTTTAATTACACCCTATTTTCATCTTGAAGATGTCTATATCACAGGTAATTGTAAACCTTTTCCAATAGGTCCCTATTACATGTCCATGTAAAAAGGCCGGCCTTTGATTGGTTTAAATCGAAGTCGTCAACAAAAACATTTTGACTTCCTCGCAGCCTAGTCTATAGTGTGGCCGACTGCTGTGCAAAGGGTCCACACCCTAGTTCGATTCCCGCGCTGGACAAACATTTATGTTATAATATTAACATTTGTGTTTGCCTTGAGTGTGGGTGTATTTATGTATGTATTTACAAAAAAAAAAAGTAATATTTATGTATTTGTATCCGTTGTCTGGTACCCATAACACAAGCTTTACTTACTTTGGGGCTAGACGGCGCTAAATGTATTGTCCAAAAATATTTTAAAAAAAACAAAAAAAATCTAAGGGTAGTTGGCTAACTCATTTTAACTATGCGTTTAAAATGAGTTAACTAACTCTCTAGTTAGCATTGTTCGCCGCAATGGGTGACGCTCTTGATATCTGACCAGCGTGTAATTCTCAGGGATCTTAACCTTATATCGAGGCAGTGCCGGTTATAGGACAACCAGCGCCTTGGGCGAGATTTCTATGGCACCCCCTAGCTACTGTCCAAACTCATGTCAAAAACGACAAACTCCCTTTTTAAAATACTGAAGTCTTTGGTTTCCGCAATTTCTTGCAGAGTTCGTCAATTAGGTTTAAGTTTCAGATTTTGTCAATTACAGATAGGCTTTAACAGGTACAGCTTTGAAAACACCTTTCCTGAATAGCTATATATTGAAGACTACTTATTTTAAAATTGTAAAAATATACTTAAAGTTGAGACAACAAACCCTTTCTTGAATATGTCACTCGGTTTTGCATAATTTTATTAATTTCCTTAATTGACTTTCATAAAGGCACTCCCATTTTAATTTTTTTTAATTACACAACAGTATTTGAATTGATGTGTACAAAATTTCAAATAAACCAGTCCCGTAGATTTGGAGAAAGTCACGAGTAATCCTATAAAAGTTTCGTTTTTTTATTCGGATGTACAGAAACCTATAAAAGTTTTGGTACTCACTTAATTGTTCAATTTTAACAGTTAGATATTACGGTGTTGCCTAATAGACTGCTGAAAAATTCAAATTTCTTTTTCTAAGATTTTATGGCCACAGATTATCAGTTGGTGTCAGTAAAGACATATTAACGACATTTATCTCAGAAAATATCCCATAACAAACAATCAATAAAAAACAATGTGAACTTGGTGAACAACGTATAAGGGGGGGTACCAAAGTAACAAAAGTAAACAAAGGGATGGATGGCATTACGAGATTGAAGTTATAGCAGCCACATTTCTCTAGACATAGATATCTAGGATTCTTCTTTAGACCTTAATTTTGATAGTCTTCTTTCTCTTAAAAATTGATACAAGATGAGTACTCATTCATTAATATATGTTTAATTTTTAAATTGTTCTACACAATTCGAGTGGACTATGTAGAATGTATTAAGAATCTTTAAGGTGCTCTGGCCACTACCGAGAATACGCCAGTGGACGAGCAGGCAAAAATAAAGCGGGTCCGGCGCCCCTGCTTTTCTGGGGCCTAGGGCGGCGCCCAACCACGCCCTACCCTAACGCCGCTACTGTATATAGGTTCTGATGATTTTTTGTATATGATTTCAGGCCTTTGCCCCAGACAAGCCAATCCACAAGTGAAGCCACGTCACGATAAACATTTTACGTACAGTAGTCTTCAAGTGAGCGATCCCTGTTGCGCCCATTCTCTAGTCACGGTGCATCGTGTTACAAGGACCACCATGAACGAGTTACAAGAAAATTTGCTACAACAAGATGTTCAGGACTTGTGAGTTATTCAAAATGCTAAACATTAAGTCGACTCCCTTGGGAACTTGTCAATAATAAACATAAAGGCAGTGTACTAGTTTTTCCTTAGTCAAAATGCAAACTATCTTCTTGCTTACAATTATCACAGTTGGTGAAAAGTTAAAAAATAAATGAAAACAGATTAACAGTGATTAAAAGTCTCATTTCACCGAACCGGTTTCCTTTCGAGAGGTTTTTTTTACTTCAGGATGGACAACTCGGGAACGCGGTACTCGTTGATATTAGAAACGCATCATCTACATCAGGTATGGGCAACAACCGGCCTGCTATAAGATATGATCCGGCCCGCGAGACATTTTGAAAAAACCCAATTAAAAACTCAAACAAACAACTCAAGGTGGCAAACTGCAAATCCTTTGATGTTTGCCACCTCACTCTTTGATAATCGCCGCCACTCGGCTTGTTCGATCAAATTCTTTGAGGTTTGCCGCCTCACGGGCGACACATCAAAAGATTTATTGCTTCTCAATTATTCTAAACTAGTTTATTCCAGATTATTCCTTCATTTTGCCTATATAAGCGGGTGGATAGCCCGAACGTTAGTTCGTTCCGTGCCAAACACTCATGCGTCCATCAAGTCCTCCGCATCACGGAACATATATATTCTCACTGGCTTCCAACCAGTATTAGGTAAGCCTCGCCACACGGGCGCTGTCTTCTTCGATGTAGCGAAAGCCTTCGACAAAGTCTGGCACATTGAAGGCACTCTCTCTTCCCCCCGTCCAATAGAAGCAAGAGTCCCGCAAGGGTCCGTGCTCGCCCCTATCTTGTACCTTCTGTACACCAACGACATCCCTAAAACAATAGGTACCCAATTAGCCCTCTTTGCGGACGATACCGCTATCTTTACCACAGATAGGCAAGTGAGTCGAAGTTGCGGAAATGGAGAATCGAAGTGAATCGACAAAAGCTCTGCCGTTCTCTTTACCTCAGGCCGCCCTCCGCGGCCATCTCCCCTCTCACTCTTCGGTCGTGCCATTCCCTGGCGAAATAAGACCAAATATCACGGTGTGACCCTGGATAGGCGTTTGAACTTCCTCGATCGCACTAAAATAGTTACAGACCGAGCCGCTTTCGTCCTCGGTCGTCTTTATCCCATACGTAAGTACCCCTTTCAAGTACAGAAAGATGTCGCTTAGAAATAAGCTGAATCTTTACACAACTTGCATTCGCCCCATACTAGCTTATGCTAGCGTAGTCTTTGCGTTATCCAAGCGCAATCTCCATAAACTACAGACCCTCCAAAACCGCTTTCTCAGAGCGGCCTCCAGAGCCTCCTGGTACGTCCGCAATGCGGACCTTCACAGAGATTTCGAACTCCCCATGATTCCCCAATATTTTAAAGACCTGGCAGTCCGCTTTTTCGAGCGTACACAAAATCACCCGAATCGACTAATTGTGCAATCCACAACGTATCATCCCCCCGACCGACCTCAGCATGGTCGTAAAACTATCGCTAGGCGGCCTCGGCACGTACTAACGGCCCCAGATTACGATCTCGCTGTCCGGATAGCGAGATTAGTCTCTACGACCTCCCCAAATAGGGACTGCGATAAACGAGGTATCAAAGAGTGCCGGGGCGTTTCTCGCTCCCACTCAATCGCAACGGAGTGTAACGGGGAACTCCCCTCCTGGCGGTGACTCACCTTCGGATTCGAGACTCACGCCGGTCGAAGGGACGCGCCCGAGAGCGACAACCCAAACCGAGCCCCCCCGCGGGGAGCCCTTGAGCGTTGGGCGCTATACGGGCTAAAGCACCTTGAGAGACTCGCCCAAAAAATCCCGGTGAAGCAGTAATGGCTGTAAAAGCCAACTGAATAGTCAGTTCAGAAAAAAAAAGAACGTTAATTCAGTTCTACTTGAGCTACCGAGGTGATAACTTAGGCAAGCGATATCCTAGCGAACTGCTCGAGCCGTCAACTTGCAATGTGATTTTGTGTGCATCTTGAGTGATTACTAACTATAGTTTGTGATGTTTATTGAACGAAAAGTAAACAAAAATGATGTCTGGTGGAAAGAAACGAAAAATAGATACAGAGGGTCGCCAGTTTCAAGAAAAATGGACTGAAGAATTCTTTTTTATCTTACACAATGGTAAGCCTTTTTGTTTGCTGTGTAATGAATCTATTTCAGAAATGAAAGAATTCAATATAAAGAGGCATTATTTAACTAAGCATGCTACGCTACACTCACTGATAGGACAATAAAGAACAGACAAAATCCAGAAGCTTACCGCAAATTTGGAAAAACAGCAACAAATGTTTCATAAAAAAAGAACTCAACTTAATAATGTTGTGAAAGCTTGTTTAATAGTTAGCTCAAAATTAGCAACGGCATGAAAGCCATTTGCCGAAGGAGAATTTATCAAGGAGTGTATGTTAGAAGTTTGCGGTATTTTGAGTACTGAAAAGAAAAATTAATTTGAAAAAATTAGTTTGTCAAGACAAACTGTTGTTCAACGTATAGAAATGATGGCTGGTTTTAAATCATTTTCCATAGCATTAGACGAGAGCACCGATTTGTCTGACACAGCTCAACTGGCTATATTTATTAGAGGTGTTGATGAGGAGTTCACTGGTACTGAGGAATTGCTTGCTTTACAACCGCTAAAAGGAACCACTTTAGGAGAGGATATTTTATTGAAGTTTAAAAGGTATTAAAAGTTTTGGCTTGCCATGATCAAAATTAATTGGAGTATGCACTGATGGTGCACCTTCTATGGTCGGCTTACGTAAAGGTTTCATCAGAATTTTGAATGAAAAAGCAACAGAATTAAATGTGCAAATAGATGATTTGATAGTCCTTAATTGCATTATCCACCAACAGAACTTGTGTTTTAAGTCCATTCGACTCCAGAATGTTATGAATGTGGTAGTAAAAACCATCAACTTTATTCGATCCCGAGGGCTTAACCATCGTCAGTTCAAGGCGTTTTTGGATGAAATATCAGCTGAATATAACGACGAACCATATTATTGTGAAGTCAGATGGCTGAGCAAAAGAAAAATGTTGACGGTTTTACGAGCTTAGAAATGAGATAGCAGACTTTATGAAAATAATAGATAAACCACTATCTGAATTAAGTGATGGATATGTGATTTAGCATTTCTGGTCGATCTTACAGGCTATTTAAATGATTTAAATTTGAAACTTCAAAAACAAGGACAGTTAGTAAATGATTTGAAAGCTTTTCAGATCAAACTACGCTTGTGGGAGTCCCAGATGCTGTCTGGTAACAGTTACCATTTCAACACGCTCTCTGCGTATGAAAATATTGCTAATGCTCAGTATACTCAAGAACTCAGTTACGGTCGGAACAATTTTCGAACAGATTTAGCGACTTCAAAAACATGGAAGACTGTTTCAGTTTATTTGCTACTCCTACAAAATGTAATGTAGAAAATTCTCCAATATAAATCAATGGAGTTGCTCGAGATTCAAGAAAACTCACTCCTAAAATCCAAATTTGAAGACGTAGAGTTGTGCGATTGCTACAAAAAAATACCTAGAAAAAGACAATTTTCCGCAGCTTAGAAAATTCGCAAGAAGATTGATTTGTGCGTTTGGCAGTACTTATAAATGTGAACAATTCTTTTCATTGATGGAAGTTAATAAATCAACGCATTGCACTAGACTGACTGACGATAATTTGGAAAATTCTTCTATCGCAAAAAATATTATCACTACTTTAAAATGCACTTAGTACTTTTAAACGCGGCCCGTTAACGTATTTGCACGCTAAAGTTTGGCCCTCAACATGTCAAAGGTTGCCCATACCTGATCTACATTATCATTTACAACTGCGTTACGTACATACCAGAAAAAAATATAATTTTAACTGATGCATATTATATAATCTTATTATATATTATGTATGTTACTATAATGTGAATTATATTTTAGCAACGTACTGTATCATATAATATTGTGTTGTATATTACCGTATTGTTGTATTTTATTTGTATATTATGTTTATCTATCTATTTATATGTCGTAGAATAATCGAAAAAAGCGGATCATTGCGAAAATCCTAGGATTTTTTCAAACAACCAGATGATTGGAAAATAATAATGTAACGAAACGCTGATGATTTGTCGACAGCTGAGTGAGCAGTAGCTTTTTAGCAAGAAATCGACCAAGTGCGAGTCGGACTCGCGCACGAAGGGTTCCTTCCGTACCATTCTATAAAAACGGCAAAAAAATCACGTTAGTTGTGTGGGAGCCCCCCTGAAATATTTGTTTTATTTTAATTTAATTATTTATTTTTACAGTGACTACATAACTAAATTTTCTGTGAATATTTTAAGCGTCTACCTGTTGCCGTTATCTATATCGAGCAAAATCGAGCAAAAAAATCACGTTTGTTGTATGGGAGCCCCCTTCAATATTTATTTTATTCTGTTTTTTAGTATTTTTTGTTATAGCGGCAACAGAAATAAATCTTCTGTGAAAATTTCAACTGTCTAACTATAACGGTTAATGAGATACAGCCTGGTGACAGACGGACGGACGGACGGACGGGCGGACGGACAGCGGAGTCTTAGTAATAGGGTTCCGCTAATTACCCTTTGGGTACGAAACCCTTAAAATGAGCCCAGGGGTCACTAATAAACCATAGTAGATAAAAACCGGCCAAGTGCGTGTCGAGCCACGCGCAATATAAGGTTCCGTAGTAGTCTCATAAACCGACATTTTAGAGGTCGTTTAAATATTGCCAAATACATCGGTTTCGCTGAGAGGGGGGGGGGGGCACAATGTTTAGGTTCGTTGTATAAACGAATAAAGACTAGCCTTTAGAATGTTATTATTTTATTTTTCTATAATTATACATCGTTCATTTACTTATATTTTATACCTGTTTTACAGATGTACCTACTTCATAGAAGTAACTTTTAATGGAATTTGTACGAAAATTTCACTTTTCCAAGTAGATTTTATAACTTGGTCGACTATTACTCGTTAGCCTGTAAAGTGTACTTACTCGTGACAGTTTTCATTTTAAATTCATTATATGCACTACCACCGTAATTTTTTTTACATTTCCAAATACTATACTTTCGCTGGTAGAGGGGGACACACACTTTACTCTAACAAAAATTAGTACTTTAAAGCTAAATGTTTCGTAAACCTAGCCCTAAATCAAAAAAAATGATCTTTGCATACCGCCAATGTTTTTGGAATTCCTATACTACGATACCCCACACGATGGGGTAGACGAGAAAAAAATTAAGTCCCAGCTTCAAGTGTAGGGGAGGTATCATAAAAGTTTTTTTTTTCAAAGATTTGTTTCTACCACTTTGTCGGCTTGATCAATGCTTAATGCACGACAAACGCGTGCCCTACTCCATCAAAAATCACCAGCCATATCCTAGATTTTGAACCGCGTTGTCACTAACGATGACAAATAGATTCCTTACGACAATTTAAATCGTTGAGAGCTATATCTCAAAATAATAACACATTTGAATTAAGTATATATTTTTTTTTAATATATTTTTTTTTAGTTTTATTCCAACCTTTCAAAGTCAAATAAATCAAGTGTCTGTTGTCACATTTTAGATATAGGCTTGCACATATTTTTTTAATTTGATTTTTTTTTCAGGTGTGAAAGAAAACGCCTTATGAAGGTAAGATTAAGTCTTCTTCCAAAAACTACTCCACGTAGTTTTGTACGCCGCTCATGATAAGTTCACTTCCAAAGCTTTGCCTTCAAGTTTTGCTGTCATGTACATTCTTGAATCTTTGTTAAAAAACCAATAAATTATATTTATATTACAAGCTATACCCAAAGAGTTGAATACTGATGTAAAGTTTGAAATACGTACATAAATAAGTAATAACATTAAGAATTATTTAGTCTAAAAATTGTGTAAACTACGTAAAAAATTTTTACGGACTTAGTTAATGCATATTATCGAAATGTTCTTATTTTTTTTATTATAATATTTTTTAGCATTAATCAATATTTAAGTTTATTATATATTATTATTTTTTTATATTTTTGTTTATAATTTCAAAGGCGATTGTGTTCTAGTAAAATGGTAGTGTTATATAGTTTCTGATGTTTAAATTGCGATTTAAATATTTTTAGAAATGATTTATTTATGTAGACGATTCACTATTTTAGGGCTAAGGTAGGTTTTAAATATCATTATAAAAGATTCTCGTGTGTGATAGAAAATTTACGTAATAATTTTTTGGACTAAAACCTTAAAAGTCACTCCAGTTTCTGTATGTGTGACTGTTACAGTGTATTATCTGAAAATTTATAAAAAAATAAAATAATCCTAAAACCGAAATTTTAAATACTTGGTCCAGAGTACGAAATGTGGGTGCAAAAAAATTAAGTTAAAATAACACAAAATTAATGAAATGAGCCCCATTTAAAATTTGTTAAATAATTTTAAATTCTAATTTTAAGCCGCATAGCTTTCGACTTATGACGTAAAAAGTAAAGAAATACTGTCCAATTTTGTAAAGCAAAAAGTCAAAAAGTTTTGCTGTTAGAACTACATGCAATTAATAAAAAAAAACTTAATTATACGGTCTGATAAGCTTATTAAGTTAACACATAATTATAATTCCCATAAATTCCAATTGTTGTCTCCGTAACAGCTGTATCCTGCATGCCATTTGCTTTCTTTGCTTTCTGTACTGCATCTATTTTTGTTTCGCGTGTATGGATTCAGTTTGCATGCGTTTTTAATATTATACAATTTTTTTTACTTTCTTTTTTATGATTCCTTTACAGGAAAAAGAATATCAACACAGTTATCTAAATTCGGTATATAGATACGTTGGTAGATTTTTATTTTAATTCATTTAATAAATACGTAGTATAGTCCGCGCCACCAAAACTGTCCCATGGAAAAAAAAAGAAACTAAATCAACTGTATGAAATCAAAGTATGTGGAAGTGATTGTGTATATGATACCTTGTGGGACTTGTTTCAAAGCGCGTGCTCTAGTTTGGTGACGAAGGAAGAAGGTGCTAAAAGGTATAGATTTGTAGAACAACGATTTTAAGATTATCTGTGATTTAAATACTATCTTTTAGTTTTTAAGTCTTAATGAGTAAATACATGTTTATTGTTACAATGTTAACTTTATAAGATGATCAAGAAATAAGTATATGAACAAATTAATGTTAGTTTGCTTCATTAATTATTTAACGATATATATAATGTTGTTTATTTTTACTTGAGTGCAAAATATTTTTGTACTTTCTTGTTAAATATACATAAGGGTTGTTCAGCCATTTTGGTATGTAGTAGGTCCACAAACATGTGATTGTATATTGTAGTACTTAATTATTGATATTAAAAAATCAACAGATTAAGGTATTTTACTACTTTTTACATAAATACGTTATGATGATAAATGACGTACTTACATGCATTGCAAAAATTTGTGAAAGTATATTTTTTTCAATTTGGATATAGTTTAATTACCACTTTTTATACCACTGAGGTGGCAAACAAGCTTACGGTCGGCCTGGTGGTAAGCGGTCACCGCAGCCCATGGACGCTTGAAACTGCTAGGGCATCACTCGCGCGTTACCGACCCTTCAAAAATATAAACCTTATTTCTTGAAGAACCTATTATTATTATTATTATTATACTTTATTGCATCAACATAAAAAATTTACAAACAAAACATATTTACAAATAGAGAAAAACAAAAGGCGGTCTTATCGCTGTAAAGCGATCTCTTCCAGACAACCTTTGGGTAGAGGAAATAATAAAGTTAAACAAAGTATAGTAGGTGTGTTTCGATACAGTTATTAAGAAGTATATATATCATACAATAATGCATATAAAATAAATAATTACACATAAATAACATATATGAATAATGTATGTATAAATATACATAAATAGAAGTACATATATAAATACACATGTATAATAAATACTGTAGTCCTAAAGTAAGTAAAACCTAATACTGTAGTTCTTAAAGAAATTGTTTTATCTAAAACTGCGCGCCCCTTCACTATGTTTTTTGTTTCAATGTGTGACAGCAAATACTTATTACGCTTTTTTATCTGTTAGTGCTATGACTACTTCTGACTATACTGTAGATACTTGCTTCAAATCTGTAGGCATACACGCAATGTGGTGGATCAGTGGCGCGATAGATTTAAAAGCTGTCATTGTATGATAAGGAATTCTCACGTTTCATGTCGCATGACGTCCGCTTTAGCGCATCTCTGCATCTAAAGTATGACAAATCCGAATGTTTATACAAAAACATAACCTAAGTGACCAACATTTGAGCTGATGTTTTGTACATATTGTTCAAGGGTCGGGGAAGAACTAAGGCTAAAGTTTCCACAGCAGCAACTTTTACCGATTTCCACGTGGACGAACTACATTTTTACTTTTTACAAAATCATAATACTTTACAATCACAATCTTGCCTTAGAATTCGACGCCGATAACTGAATTTAGCAAGGGTGAAGCTGCGGGTAAAAGCTATTTCGCGAGAAAAAAAAAATATTTGTTTATACAACATACCAGTTTATTAGTAACCGCATTGTTGGAGGCATTTATTGTTGTTATTACATAGAGGTAATAATACATAAGAGTAGGTAGCATCGATTGATAATGATTCGGCAAATGTATGAAAACCACATAAACCAGGGTTTTGTATTACGCCGCGTCCAATGATGTTTAAATACCACTGTAACTTATATATATAGCTTTGTGTCCTATTTATTTGTCTGTAATATGACAATATGCTTATTTTATAATGCGTGAAAAAATAACGGTTTTCTCACTTTAAGATGAATTAACACTACAGAGTATATTCATAATTCAAAACTTTTTCAATAGCTAATCAAAAAAAAAAATTGAAATTTGCTGTTATTTATTTATTATTATTTTATAGTTACATTTTTTAAGGATTTCATTTTGATTTTTTATGTCGTTTATAGGGGAACTAGCTTGTGCCCGCGGTTTCACCCGCCCTAAATTCGGATATCGGTGTAGAATTTCAATAGAAAAAATATAAATTAAATAATATAGAAAAAAAAACCGACTCACACTTGACGTTTTTAAGTAGCCCATGTCCTTTCCCGGGGCTCAAACTATCTCTACGCCAAATTTGCCCGCTGTTCCACCCGCCCTAAATTTATCGGTGTAGGATTTCAACGGCAACTCCTCAATTATAGAAAATCGTTTTTCAAGCAGCTTGCTTGACTTGCAGGGACGTACACAAAAAATATCATTAACATCTGCCCTGCCGTTGAAGAGGTTAGTGACACACCGACTGCAGCGCCATCTACCGGGTCCATCTGACAATTGAAACCTTGCAGGGACGCACTCGAACGTAAACAAAATAAAGCATTAAAATCGTCCCTGCCGTTTAGGAGAAGGTAAGTAACACACTGACTGCAGCGCTACCTACCGGGGTCTAATTGTGTTATCAAACCTTGCAGGGACCCAACTCGAATGTACACAAAATATATAATTTAAATCTTCCCTGCCGTGTAGGAGAAGATCAGTGACACATCGACTGCAGCGCCACTTACCGGATCTATTGTGAATTCAAACCTTGCAGGGACCTACTCGCACGTACACAAAAAATATCATTAAAATCTTCCCTGCCGGATCCATTTGTGTGTTCAAAACTTGCAGGGACCAATCTAACGTACACAAAAAATATCATTAAAATCATCCCTGCTATTTAGGAGATCAGTGACACACCGACTGCAGCGCCACCTACCGGGTCCAATTGTATTTTTAAACTACCCAGGAACCCATTGAAATATTCAGATAAAATTTCTACCAAATTGTTTCAGCCGTTTAGGAGGAATCAGGTGACAAACACACGTACAGAAGAATTATACGTAGAAGAAAAACCGACTCAAACTTGACGTTTTCAAGTAGCCTATGTCCTTTCCTGGGACTCAGACTATGTCCATCCCAAATTTCATCTTAGATCGTTCAGTCGTTTAAGCGTGAAGAGGTAACAGACAGAGTTAGTTACTTTCGCATTTATAACATTAGTATGGATTTCTAAATTTCTATAGGAATGCTAATAACACAAAGCCGGTATTGACTCGGCTCATTCTATAAGTATCTGAAGTATAATCAGTATTATATAGTAAAATATATTTGCTGGGTATTTAGTTAAATGAAATACTTAACGTTTTCTTTTCAAAAAATACCATGACTATAACAAATTTTCGCAAAGTATTCAAATTCAAATTTTACAGCTGTCTAAAAGTAGATTAAATTAGGTTGTTTTATTTCTCACTAGTTTTTGCCCGCGTTGTCGTCCGCGTGGAGTTCGGTTATATCGTTTAAGAAACTCTCTATTTTCAAATTGTTGTTCTTTGCTTGGCTGACGTAACCCATACTCTTTTAGTAGCCGACCACCCAACGCTAATACGGCATCTTCTATTACCGAAGGGCATTTGTTAAATACCACATCTGTTATGTGCTCTACGTCCACATCTCCCTGTCTTTCTAATTGCCTTTTTAAATCTTCAGATAGGTAGGTATTCTTTGAATTTCTCCCAAAGGCTTAAAGGGTTTGATACTCTGCAGAACACTAAAATGATCGTAAAAGGATCCCGAATCATTTGCGGTGATTATCAAAGTGCTCCCTCTTCCATTGCTACGAACAAATGCTGATCATCTTCAAGTAAGCCGAGAGCTTTGCACGCTGATTGGAACGTGGATTATACATGAACATCTACAGTTTTTAACGCTTCAAACGATTTTGGGCTACGGATTTCATGAAAAAGCATGCGAAGGTGATAGCATTCTGAATTGTTCGGATGCACAGTATACACCCCGCCTAGAAAGTGCTCTTTTTTGACCCCTGGCCAGCCTTCAACGTTTGCTCCTCTTTTTCTTCTAAAAATGTCATTTTAATATAGTGAACATGTTAATTTTGAGCAAATTCCTTCAGGTTATGGGCACCTAGGGGAGGGGGGGGTTGGCAACTGAGGGGTTGAATTTTCTAAAACTCTAAAGTTTAAGTTTCAGGCTTCTAGCTTAAAAAAATGAGGGAACAACAATATTCATTCCAAACAAAATTTTACCCCTTTTTCACCTCTTTAGGGCGGGAATTTTCAAAAATCCTTTCTTACGTCATTACAACTATCTGTATGCCAAATTTCAGCGAAATCCGTTCAGTAGTTTCAGCTGTGCGTTGATAGATGAGTCAGGTTAGGTTTAAATAAATTTATATTTAGATTATGTCAGCATAAATTACAGTTTCTTATTAATCATCAATTTAAGTTACATAAGAGATCGTCAATTAAAATATGACATGTTTACATAACAACAAAATACATCAAAAATAAAATTGGAAGAATCAAAACGGCCAAGTGCGTGTCCAATAGGTGGAACCCTTACCAACCTAAGATTAGAATTATTGCGAGTATCAATACAAATGTGAACCAATTTTGTTTAAAACAATTTTATGAAGCTTTATAATCGTGATTTTTTCAGATTTTTAAATCACGCAGCTCCAAAGTTACATTGTGGAAAAAAGGTTTTTAATACCTCGCAAAATATAAATCTTAGAGAAAAAAAAATTAAAAACCTCAAATGAATTTTGAAAGTTCTATTCTATCCAATGATATCTCATATGTTGGGGTGCGCGAAAAAATCGTCATAATAATTCCTCGGTTCAACGTATACCTACCCCTTAAAAAATCATAAGTTTTATTAATATCTGAATGGCGTTCACAAAAGACAACTATGACAAATTTAAACACTCTGCTTAAGAGGGAATTATAAGGCGGTGTAAGCATATTGACGGACGGACGGACATGACAATGAAAACTACATACTTTACCCAACAGGGTAATTTAACCAATTGATGTTCAATAGTTTACAAAGTTAGAGTAATTTAGAACGTCATGTATTTTTTCCAGTATGGTACTAAAAAAAACATCCAGCTAGTATGTCTATTTGTCTAGACCTTTGTTTACTTTTTGCTATAATTATGTACATATTTTTGTGTACCTACCTACGCTGAACACTTGTGAAGTACACGTGTTCACACATTGGGCGAGGGCAAAGCTTCGTGCTAGCAAAACACGCTTCTGAATCGTACCTACCTATAACACAATATTTTACCATTAATTTTACCTACTAGGTGTTAATGCCGGCGTTAACTCGTCAAGTGGTAAGAGAAGTAGCGAGGAAAGGAGGCAGAGACCTAGTGTGGCCACGTTACTCGTTATGCCGAATTTCATGCTCCTCGTCATGCCCACCACTCCATGTTTTGTCCGTTTTTTGGCGCGAGTCAAAGGACCTAGTGTGGAGCGTCGCGATTAATTGCACGAGTACAGCAGTATGTGGGCAGAGAGTGCAACATCGCGGCAGCGCGAGGAGCCGAGCGATGACCAGCGCGAGGAGCATAGTGTGGCAGAGGGGTTTATAATATGACATAGATACAATTCGCGGAGCCTCGCAGCGTGTTTCATTCAAATGAAATGTCCACTTATTTTTGACACTTAAGAACTAATCAAACACTGGAATTTCAAAGACGTGTTCTACGTCTGCAGTGTGTTAATTTAAAAGTTAACATGCTTCTAGTTTTTCATACAAATGGTCTCAATGAGATCAAAAGTTAATAAAATCATTTTTTATGATTTTGGAAAACCACATACAAAGATATTCGGCTTGAGGTCATGTTTACAAAATATTACACTGCTTGATCAGTAATTGTTGAAAACAAGTGGAAAATTTACTTATATGAAGCGCGGTGCGAGACGTCACAAAGTGGCCGCGAGTCGTATTCTCTTTGTATTGCTTTGTGGGTAAATAAGTCATAGTTCAACTCGGGGCGGGACGACCCCTAAGTATCTTTGGTGTAACTATAATTAGGGACATATAAGACATAACTACTATTTTGGAATCAAGGCGGAAGATCAAAATTTGAAGTGTGTGTGTGTGTGAAACCATAGTGTAGGTAGGTAATACAAAGACCTTTGTCTAGTCTTAGTGAAACAAGAATAGGTTTTTTTTTATTTAAGAAAGTGCAAATTGGTGATAACCTATACTTAGGATATTCGTAGTGAAGCGTTGTCTTCATCTGTGATGTTTGTATAATTGTTTGTTTGTATGTAGGGGGTAATCTCTGCAGCTACTGAACCGATTCTAAAAAAATATTTTACTCTACAATAGTCCTAAGAAGTGACAGTAACATATTTTTTTTTAATTGAAAAGAGGTTTTAGTTTGAAATATCAATATCTGTAAATCAAGAAGAAAAACGCACTTTTCTTTACGTTGCAATAAAGAAATTATACTCCGGATGCCAGCTTGGCCGTTTTGACTCGGCTGAGAGAATCGTCGACGATCCCAAACTCTCTAGCCGTATCGAAAGCTTAAGTCTGAGGAGAGACTCTGCCTCCCTGTGTGTGTTCTACCGTATGTACAACGGTAGGTATGTGTTCTGAGAAATTGTTCGAAATGATGTCCACGGCTAATTCACCATCCGTTCATCCACGCACCGTTCACCATTGGCAGGGAATTCATTCTCACATCTTAGAACCTAAATAGTCATGTAGGTGAGACAAGCCCATAACGTACAACATAAGCTAAGGATAGATGAAACAAATAAGGGGTTCTTAATATCATTTTAACTTTTATTTCAATTATCATAGTTCCATACTTATAGAGTACTGAAAATACATGTTTAGTTTATTAATTATTACAGTCTGTGAATCAACCTTAATAAATATTAATATAGTTTTGGCAGCCGCATTGACAGATGTTTTTTTTAGTTTCGTCCCTTGCACGCTCCATTGTTTTCTGGTCCTATGATGCTTTGTAGTTTTGCGTTTATACTTATTGACCATCCATAAAATAAGAAAACGAATGTTACATAAAAGTTGTGTTTGGAAAATCTACCCACTAACGGGTACCTGTTTTACCCTTACCCGATTTGCCCTAAGGCACACTTTTGTTTCGTACATTCAAAACCACAAAACAAAATGAATAGGTTTTAAATGACTTCACTGATAAGTAGTTTCAAATACAACAAAACAATTTCACCAAATTAGTAATAATATCCAACAAATCAAAATCGATTAATCAGGAATCAAAATTCCCTAAAATAAAATATTATATACTAAAATTCCATAAAATTTATCAAAAACAGCTAAAATATTTGATCACAAATTACCTTGCAACCTTGGACGACGCCCGCGCTAACTTCCTACACGTAAACTTCAAAACTAATACTAAAGGCGAGAAATTTTAAACGCATACCCGGTTTGGGCGGCCTCCCCGTTTTGGGCTTGTCTTCCAAACAGTGTGGTTTCGCTTAGGTTGTGGAATGATTGAATGATTAAATGCTGCCTCGAGGTTCAGTAAGAAAGCAACTGCCAGAGCAAAATTCCAATTCATCGGCAAAATAGGTGGGCGACTTGCGAGCTATCCTTCTGGGAGTCGTGCTTTCTGGTCGCTTGCCAAAGCTGCCGAAGGGAACTTCTGCCAGTCGTCGTTACCACCACTGCGAAAGACCGATGGTGACTTGGCCCATAGTGCTAAAGAGAAAGCCGATCTACTGGGCAGTCTCTTTGCCTCGAACTCGAATATGAGCGATGAAGGCGCTGTACCACCTACTATACCGTGGTGCGGTAAGTCCATGCCGGAAATGTACTCACGCGCCTCTTCGCGCTTTCCTACCACACTAGGCAATTTCCGTCTACATGGAAGACTGCGAATGTGCACCCGGTGCCCAAAAAGGGCGATAGATCAGATCCATCGAATTACAGGCCTATCGCTATTACCTCTCTCCTCTCTAAGGTGATGGAGCGTGTGATCAACACACAGCTTCTAAGATACCTAGAAGTACACGATCTGGTCAGTGACCGTCAATATGGCTTTTGCCACGGTCGCTCGACTGGTGACCTTCTAGTGTATCTCACACACCGATGGGCACTAGCCATTGAGAGTCAAGGGGAGGCATTGGCATGTAGCCTGGACATAGCGAAGGCGTTCGATCGGGTCTGGCACCGCGGTCTTCTATCGAAGTTGCCATCTTACGGAGTGCCCGAGGGTTTGTGCAAATGGGTGGCTAGCTTTTTGTCCGGCAGACGCATACGAACCGTAGTTGACGGTAGTTGCTCTGATAGCATGGACATTAATGCTGGTGTCCCGCAAGGCTCTGTGCTGTCTCCTACGCTGTTTCTACTGCATATCAATGACATGTTGGACATCAACAACATACATTGCTATGCAGATGACAGTACTGGAGACGCTTTTTACACGGGTCGTGCAAACATCCCTCGTTCCGTTGTGGAGGAAAACCGCGGAGAACTTGTGTCTCAAATCGAGACCACACTGTTCCAGGTCTCTGACTGGGGACGGGTAAACTTGGTCCGATTCAACCCTACAAAGACACAAGTGTGCGCGTTCACCGCTAAGAAAACTCCATTCACTGTGGTCCCACAATTCCAGAACACTCCCCTCTCCATCTCCAAGAGCATTGGGATCCTTGGTGTCGACATCTCCAGCGATGTTCAGTTCCGAGATCATTTACAAGATAAGGTAAAGCTGGCGTCCAAAAAACTTGGTGTACTCAACAGAGCGAAGCAGTACTTCACGTCGGGGCAAAGGTTGTTACTCTACAAGTCGCAAGTTAGGCCCCATATGGAGTACTGCTGCCATCTCTGGGCAGGTGCACCCAGATACCAGCTTGGCCCTTTTGACTCGGTTCAACGACGGGCTGTGAGAATTGTCGACGATTCCAAACTCACTTGCGGTATCGAGCCCTTAAGTCTGAGGAGAGACTTTGCCTCACTGTGTGTGTTCTACCGCTTGTACAATGGGTTGTGTTCTGAGGAATTGTTCGAAATGATGCCCACGGCTACTTTCTACCTTCGCACCGCTCGCCATCGGCAGGGAATTCATTCTCACACTTTAGAACCTAAATGGTCGCGTACAGTGCGGTTTCAGAGAAACTTCCTCCCGCGAACGCTTAAGTTGTGGAATGAGCTCCCTGCCAAGGTTTTCTGCAAGGACTACAGTATGGAGTTCTTCAAGAAAGAAGTTATTAGATTTCTGAAGGGTCGGCAACGCGCAAGTGATACCCCTGGTGTTGCAAGCGTCCATAGGCTACGGTGACCGCTTACCATCAGGCGAGCCGTAAGCTTGTTTGCCACCTTAGTGGTATAAAAAAAAAAAAAAAAAAAAAATGATCTCCCTGCCGAGTTTTTCTCCAAGGACTACAGTATAGGCATCTTCAAGAAAGAAGTTATTAGATTATTGAAGGATCGGCAACGAACCAGGTGTTGCAATCGTCCATAGGCTACGGTGACCGCTTACCACCTTGACTGGAGTGTAAACTTGTTTGCCACCTTAGTGGTATAAAAAAGAAATTCCTCAATGTCTGCTGCAGGGACTGAAAATAAAGTACTTTTTATATCAAACGAGAGTGTTCAAGAGTTCTCACGAAATATTTGCGAGGTTTCCACACGTCGGTCGTACGGTGCATCAAAAATCAATTCTATTTAGGCACAGAGATTATTATGATACAGAGGTACTTAAAAACAAAAAATATATCACTTACACTTAAAGGTAGGATAAATTCATTTATTCCATAGTCTCTATTTTTGTATGGTTGAGCGAATTCCCCTTTGTTAACACGGGGATGTGTCCCATAAGGGATTTTGATAGTAAAAAATAAATTCAGTGAATCGCCGCCAACAATTTCCCGTAGGTTGTGATACCACACCTACATACATGTTATTTAAAAAAAACTTGAGATTTCCTGTAAAATGCGGATGAGCCGATTTTTGTGATAACCAGCGTATTTTACTCCAAACTTTTGAAATATTTCTGTTTTTCTTCATATTTTTAATGATTTAAAATTTATTAATGTAACAATACTGCTAACACTCATAATATTCTTCGTGGGAGGTACCACTTCCATACAGTGAGGTACCACTTCCATTCAGTGAGGTACCACTTCCATACAGCGAAGTACCACTACCATACAGTGAGGTACCACTTCCATACAGCGAGGTACCACTTCCATACAGCGAGGCAGATTAAACAGAAGACCGAAGAGTATAATCCCTGTGTTCTACCTTTATTAACTTTGAGAAAGCCTCCTATCTTATATCTATCGCAAAAGCGCTGACAATTTGACTGGCAATCCAAGTACAGAACAGTCAAACAACAGCTATTTAGCTACAAAGAGGGATGAGACAGGAGGATGTAGGTATATTCCCTAAACCGTTGACAAACGCATAAAAATATATACATAGGTCAGGTATTTAGGTCTTGTTGGAATGGACAATGCGCAGATGTAAATAGAGATTAAATATCTTACCTACGTTTTTTCATTGTTGTCATGGCCGAATCGCTGCAGTAGGTGCAAGCAATGC
Organism: Apoda limacodes; assembly: GCA_946406115.1. Lineage (NCBI taxonomy): Eukaryota > Metazoa > Arthropoda > Insecta > Lepidoptera > Limacodidae > Apoda > Apoda limacodes. The sequence continues at coordinate 52,037,325 of OX291540.1, forward strand.
TTCACACCCTAAATGTCTCCCTTCCTAAATTGTCCTAAATTGGCATCCGGCTGAACTTAGATAATACGAAAGGCGAGAGTGAATAGATATAATTATAGATATTATTAGAGTTTGCGTGTACCATCCTCGACTGCATTGTTACTTTCCATCAGGTGAGATGCAGTCCAACTTACTCAAATTAATAATAGAATAAATTACCTCGTCACTCCAGACAAGTCAACACGAATTTGGTGCCTTAGTTCGGTTTTCCCGATTTTGATTTCTTATACCTACCTAATTTATAAAAGAAATAATATTTTTATCTCATCAAGTTTGCTTATTAAGATTGGTAACCTCTAAGCATTAGAAAAAATCGTGTATTTTATTCATCATCGTATAAAGTACAAAAGCAAACCTTTTTTTTATAAATTGAGTTTTTGGTTATTTTTCAATTTAAAAAATCAGACAATAGTCATTAAATAACGAAAAAATATAAAAGTTTTTTTTGTTGACTTGTTTTATAGTCGGTGGCATAAGTATATATACTCCTTATAGCTAACAAGAATTTATTAACTTCATACAACTTCGTGAAGTAGGCCGCTAGGAGGATATATTTGGATTGGCAGGATTTAGGAGCTTTGCCACATCTTGACGTCGTCCATAATAACAGAAAGTCGTCTGAAAAAGGAAAACTAAAAAAGAAAATTGTAAAAAAGAGAATGAAGAAGGAAAAAGTGGAAATAGACCAAAAATCAAATAAAGGGGAGGCGAAAAAGTTCGAGAATACGATTCGCGGCGCCTCGCAACGTGCTTCATACAAACGAATTTTCCATTTATTTTTTACATTTGCTGATCAAACACTGTGAAATCTTGTAGACATAATCTCAAGCCGAAATTCTATGACCGTGGTTTTCCAAAATCCTGCGAGGCGCTGTGAATCATATTCTCCGAAACATTTGAAGTTATGAGAAATCATCTAATATCTTCAAATTGATTTTATCAAAGTCTGATTCGAAAGTAATTTAGAGTTAACGATGTTGATTAGTTTTACTCTTAAATAATTAAGGGAAAAAATATAAGGAATAGTTTTTTTTTCTATATTTGTTTTTTCTTTAATGGTCCCTTTTGCCTTCCTTTTCCCTCACGAAGCACCTAAATGCCTAAATTTTCGACAGACACAGCTGAAAGGACAGATACTTATAGGACTTTCTATCCTGATTTAGAGCTCCCACGGAAAAAGATTTTTCGCTCTATTTCTTCACGTTGCAACTTTTACTCACTGAGTGAATAAAAACATAACAGTGAATAAAACTCACTTTTACTCACTGAGTAAATAATACATAGCAGTGAATAAAACTCAGTTCTACTCACTGAGTGAATAAAAACATAATAGTGAATAAAACTCACTCTTACTGTCTGAGTAAATAAAAACAAAACAGTAAATAAAACTCACTTTTGCTCACTGAGTAAATAATACATAACAGTGAAAAAAACTCAGTTTTACTTACTGAGGGAATAAAAATATTTTGAATTTAGAACAATTGTTTTAATTGTTATTGTGGTTGTTTTATGTCATTGTTCTCTTATCACCCGGTAATAATTGGCGAATATATACCAAAATGTAATAATAGTATCTACTTTTTATTTTCTAGCAGTCAATGGTAAAAATTAGAGTATACAACACGTAAAAATTATCTCGGTATTTTGTAATGCTCGCTCCGCTCAGGATTCTCTTCTAGAATTTCTAGCTACGCTTGAGATGCGCATCGCTGCTCTTGGGATCCAACTTTGTCCCATAATTTAAATTCCCTTTTTTTTCACTAGTATAATCTACTATTTTTGCACCACCTGCTCGACAATGTCCAATATGTCATGCCTTGGGATCGGATGTAATTTGAATTAAGAATCACTTCATAACTAGAAAAAGTAAGAATTTGTATGAAAACTTTCACCACTGCAAAATTTTTCGAAAATCGAACTGGCCACCATGAGACACTACCGAGAAAACAAACAGAAAAATAAAGTGCGAATACTGCGAATCTCCATGGTGTTTAGTGTAGATAGCGATTTGATTCCAGAGTTCATTTAGTTTGAAGCCGTTAACATTGTTAACAACCTTCTTCCAGAAAAGTCCATGAACACTTACATAGAAAAAGCCTGATTCGATCGTTGTGATTTCCACAGATAAAAAATTACAAAAGGCGTCAAATCTTAATAAAAAAAAAGTACTTATATTATAGTAGCATTGCTTTTATTGTCTCACAGAAGGCGAAAAAAGAAGGTCATTCTCCTCAGGGATAAAGTTGTTTTAAAAACGCGAGCTTGAATCCCTTGTTAAACTCAATCTTTCGTTATGATCAGGATTCAATTTGGCGTCCGTGACGTAAGACAATGCTTTATCCCCTTGGTGAATAATCTCCCCTTTAATCATTTTGATTTTTTTATCGTCGTTCAATGCTATTGAATGTTTATGTAAAAGAAGCAGGAGCATAATAATTACAGCTACTTAATTTAATTTTAATTCAATAACTGTTGATGTTTGCAATAAAATTTGGGAATTACTGAAGTGCCTACAAATTACGTAAAGTGAAAGCGTCAACCAAATGGCGCCGAAAGACAATCAAGGGCGTAGCCAGGTACGGGCATGGGTTGGCATATTTTCGGTATAATTTAGTCAGTTAATAATGTACCTATTCCGATCGCCCGCAATTTTAACTGCTACAACACTGCACCGCCTTCCAACAGTCGTTCAACTTTCCACATGTAGAGGCAGTTCGTAAGTGTTTTGTTGTTAAGTCATCTTGGCGCCCCATTGCTTCAGTAGCGATTTTGTACGGTCACCACAACAGGATCGTCTAAAGGTGCATACAGGTTATTTGGAACACAACATGCAATGCAACATTTCCTATAGATTTTAATGTGTTCGCGAACGCACTAACTCAACTGCGCGCACGCTACGTGCATTTGCAAGGTAAAGAAGTGACGAAACTTATCGGCTTCTTTTTCAAAATGATTTTTACAACTGCACTATAATAATATCGTCAGAAAATTGTAGGTGTGAGATTTTCTCGCTGTTTACAGTTACTTTTTTTTAGTTTGATAACTAAAAGACATCAGGGTGATTGTAAACCGTTTCGAGAACATGACATCCCCCCTTTTACTCCTTTTTTGTAGCTGGATTCTCATGTTTGACTGTCTTGTAAAACGGATTTCGTTGTCAAATCACACAGACATCTCAAACACCTCGACGTATTGCCAGTCAACTTTCTCATAGTCCAAAAAGGCTTGACACATGGGCTGATGTCCGAGGACGTCTTCTGTATAGTCTTCCTCACTGTTTGGATGTGTTATGGTGCCGTACGTATTCAGGTGGTTGAAAATCGTTCAAGAAAGGCAAGAAGATTGACTGTGAGTATGTTGGCATCTCTTTCACGTCACAACAGCTGAATTGATTTGGCTAAAATTTAGGCTTTGCTTTATTCCAGAAAATTAAAATTTCTTGCAGAAAAAATAACTATAGTTATAGCTTACTATAGAAAACTTAAGCTATAGGCCACGGTGACCGCTTACCATCAGGCGGACCGTGCGCTTGTTTGCCACCTTAGTGGTATTAAAAAAAAAAAAAAAAAAAAAAAAACATTCTTAATATGGTCAAGAAGTTGCGGTAGGATTTGTACACCGATAACTTAATTTAGCGTGAGCGGAGCCACGGGCCAGATCTTGTACCTAAATGAAGAGGTATTTGATATCTGCAGGCAGATAATTACTTTTACTGGTCCTGCCACTAAAGTTGCAAAAAGCTTACAGTTTAGCGTTAAGCTCCAATAAAAACAGATGATCTTATATAAAGTTCTCTTTTTTAATTCATTTAAATATGTTTTAAAATAATTGACTAACAGTAAAACAATTTACTCAAAAATATTATTAAAAGTTTTAAAAGCATCTATAAACAAAAGTATTTACAGCTTCATATTTTTTAGTTCCAATAAAGTTATTGTATATTGTAATTTATAATTTAATTTATATTTATAATCATTCTATTGTATTTATTTACGAACTGTTTGCATCTTAGATGAGGCCATCATGGCGTGACCATGCAGCAGCGCAGTTATTGCATACCTAGGCTTGTATACTTAGCAACAATGTAAGAACCTAATTTAGAAAAATTAGAAAAAAATAGTGTCGAATTTGCTCAATTTCAAAGGAAATTGCTGGTGGCTATAACTCACCAGCAATGAAATTTCATACAACTTTGCTGGTCCCTTAAAAAGAAAACTGTCGAGTTTTAATAATGGATTTTTGCTCGACTTTGCTCTAAATAGTTTGTCAAATTAATGATCACATTACATGCATTTTTAAGAAAAAAAAAAAAATCGAAATTAGCGTCCTAAAAGATCAGCAATACAGCACCAACAGCATATAAAGTATACACTAACAACATATAATGTTCTTATTATAATATACTTTGTATGTGTTGAACAAATAATAGAAATTAAATATAATTCAAAAACAAATACTTATAACTGTCATAAACAGGCGTAAAATATGCTATTATGTTAACTCAAAACAACTAGCGTTTTATAATTTCGCAACAAAATTACGAAATCAGTTCAATTTTATTTGTATCCCCTTTATTGCTTTAGAGTAAAGACGAAAATACGCTAACAATATTGCAAATATATTGATGTTTTCGTAAAACGCGTCAAGAAATGCACAATGCACGCTTTAAACATATTTGAACAACTGTTTCTAATAATCGTCTATGTATAGAAGTTAGTGAACAATACTTATAATTAATGTAAAGGTTTAGTTTTTAAATAAAGAACAATGCTGTAAATGATCGGATTGCAGTTTCAACACAGTGCAGTTTAAGTTCGAAGCTTAGACCAGTAGGCCGTATCTGAAATATAAAAAAAATGCTAGCAAAAGGCATAGTTTTGGCTCTAGCTATTGGTGTTTGCTTCGGTGAGTAAGATTTTTTAATGTCGAATACTTGATACGTTATAATTATTTGCTGTTTCTTAGTAAAAAAAAAAATCTAAATGCCTATCGTAATAATGACAAATCTTGTTTTATTTTAAAATTTTTGTATGTTTATATACAATTTTTCATCACATAAAAAATACGTGAGCAAAACTGTTTGTTTTATATTACAGTTGTATAAATGACACTTGAATATGTTTTTTTGTGAATAAGTAAAATAAAACTTTTAAAGTTAACGTAGTAACACATGTAGTAGAGGTAAAACTGTTTTTCTGTCACAGTCATTGCGATTCCAAAACTTAAATTAAAACCAAACTTAAAATTCAAATACTTTTTTTATAAAACGGTTTTTGCATAATTTCGAAATACATTCTATTGTCATAAAGTAGAAAGGAAATAATCGTTGTCAAGAAGTAGAAAGCGAATAAACGCTGTTGTCAAGAAGAATAAAACAAATAAACGGCCTCTGTCTTTTTGCGTACATAAATATTATAAAATTGTATGAACAAGTAAAAAGGTTAGAGATTTTCTCACTATTTTTAAAAGGGCTTGCTCCCAAATTATTAGCCGCTGCAGCTGGCGAGAGAGCTCGCTCTTTCTTTGCTCAGAGAACGAGCAACTCTATTTAGTGAGGAAATGTAGCTACTATTCGTGCCACCCTATCACGCGGGCAAACAGTTTTCGAATATTAGGTTTTTTCATTTACTTTTAATTATTTAGTGTATGTTTTTTAGTTAGTATCTTTATTAAACTATTTAGTTAAATTTTATCTAATTAAATATTAGTATTTATAGATTGCAAAAAAGCACTGTTTCGGAAGGAAATAAAAATAAACACTGTACTCAGAAAGTAAAAACCTAACAAATAAACCCTTTGTAATCAAACGGAGATAACAAAAAAATAAGCAAAGTGCGTGTCGTACATGCATTAAGTTAGGGTGCCGTTGGTCTTGAATTATTCTTAATAATTGTGATCTAGAATCTTGATGATCTTAGCAAATAAACGAAGGTAGCCCTAGATTACCTTGACATTGAGCTACGAGCATAACCGATCGGTAGCTTGTCGAGAAAACCAAAAAGATCTAACAGAGTTCGGTTTTAGTGAACCAGGATCCTCGACAGCGAGAGTGCGCAATTCTGACAAAGAACTAACCGATATGCCACCTCAGCACAGGCCTAAATTGATTTTAATTTCATCAGCCAGATCGTTTCCTTTTATAGGCGGTTAGTTAGGGAGGCAACTGCGATACAGCTGCAAAAATCGCATTGACTTGGGTTCATTTAGTCAATATTCTATACAATGGGAGCCAGAGAGTCGACAGTTCTGAGCGTGGACTAAAGTTCAAAGGCAATGGAGAACTATCTGGCTGTCAGTCTAGTCGGATATTTTATTATATTAACGGATTGGCCCCGGGTCGACATAACATGGGTCAAGAGACCGACTCACACTCGACGTTTTAAAGTAACCTTCCCGGGACTCAAACTATATACCCGTCCGCCCTAAATTCGGTTATCGGTGTAGAATTTCAACGGCAACTCCTAAATCATAAAAAAAACCGACTCACAGTTGACGCTTTCAAGTAGCCTATGACCTCGGGACTCAAACTGTCTCCATGAGAAATTTCACCTTAATCGGTATAGCAGTTTAAGCGTTAAGAGGTAACAGACAGACAAAGTTACTTTCGCATTAATACTATTAGTATGCATATAGTTTTCTACTAATCGTATTATTATTATTTTTTTTATATTTTCATACAAATAAAAAATGTTTGTTTGTGTTCGTCATTGTCAGGGCAAGGTTTGTATAGAAGAAAATAACCGTTCAAGTGCGAGTCGGACTCGCGCACTAAGAATAACTTCCGAACGGCTGCACCAAATTGGATAAAAATATTTTTTTGTAGTGTTTGTCATTATCAGGACAAGGTTTGTATAAAAGAAAATAACCGGTCATGAAGTTTAAAATAAAAACTTAATCTTAAATTACTTTGATTTATCGACTTAAGATTATTATAAGTTTATTTAAGGTCAATTTATAAATATATGTTTTTGTAATAAACCTAAATTATATAAACTTGTTTTTAGGTAAGCACCGTCCTCATCGCATTATACGGCCTTGCGCCTATGATGACTTGGACTGCCTTCGCGTCAACCTTGCTGCGAACTCTAAGTGCAACGTCAACGTCAGAGGTTCGATTCCTGCGGAATACTCCATCGATAAAATGACGCTGCATGCTCAGAACTTCAACAGCTCGTACTTAGACACCGATCTCATCGTTAGAAATCATGACAAATGCTTCGTTTCGGAATTCTTGTGAGTATACTAGTTCTTTGGGTGCCGAATGTCCGGGAAAAAGAAACGGGACCCTTATATAGGATTTTGCTCCAAATCTATTTTTGGTACACATGTGAATTTCACTAGCCTAAATTAAATAAATGAATTTTAAATGTGACGGTCAATATTGCCAACTGTACCGTGTGACATAGCAAATATTAATAGTTTATGTAAAGAGGGCTTGTTGTAAGAGTCTGAATTAAACTGTTTCTGAACTAAATTCGCTTTGTTTCCCGTATATAGTAGTGCCGTGTAGTGCCGAGTAGTGCCGTGTAGTGCCGTGTAGTCGTCGTCGTGCCTTAATGTATTAAAAAATTAAGTGTTAAATTGAGAAACCACGACTAACTATATGAAGTACATAAGTCAGTCAGTCATTGGGCAGCGGAATGATCTAGTAAATTATGGTTGAAGTTTTTAAATATCTTTGGTAATCGATTCCACAGCTAGGCAGCATATTCTGTGTCGGACTTTAAATATGATTAATAACTAGAAACCGGTAGTTTCCGGTACAGTTCCTATTACCTATTACATATTTTGCCTCGTTTTGTGTCCTTAACATGGATACTCTCTATATCTACAGTTTCAACGTTGAAAAGGACACGTGCGTCATCAGTGTTGACTGCCCCAACCTGGATCTGGAGTCTAATCGAAAACTGATGCTTCATCACTCCAAGAAAGAAGACTCCTGTTTTAATTTCCACATCAGAGCTCTCTACCGTAAGTACTGTCATCGTCAAAATGGTCTTCAATAGTCTCATTATGCTGTACTTGCATAAAATTAGCAGTAGTGCGCGGGTTTAATTCTCATGTACAGAACAAGCATTTGAATATCGGTGTTTTCCATGTACAATAGATATCTATTTCCAAAAAAAAGTATATCTGTTTTCTTGGTACAAGCTGTGCTTAGTATGGAACCAGATAGCATTGTGTGTAATGTCCAGGCTTTGTTACTACTGCGGAGAATTAAGCGTAAGTATATAACTGAGTATATAAGGTATGAGTTTTTAATTTTATAAGCCATTTCGGTTTGGATTTTTCCTTTATTTCGAAAATTATGTTTATCGTCGACGGAGAGAAGTGGCGGTGCTTGGTTGTGCAAAACCACCAGGAACTTGTGCCGAAAGGATTTTTCAGGATCCGCTCAGTAGATCTAACTGAAATTCAATGACAGTGTTCTTGGGTAAATTTGGTGTAAACGTGCAAATATCATTGATGAACTTTTGTTCGATAAAACAAAATTCTCAAACTGACCCCTTTTCACTCTTTTTTAAAAGATTTTGGCAAAGAAATCTTCATCTAAGTGGTGTTTGTTGAGTACCTTAAAAAAGAATATCCGTGATAGTGCTTTTAAAGTGCAAAAAACACTAATATACTTATTAAGTATTAATTTATTTTTTGTATTTCAATGAAAATCTCGGTTAACTGAGATATAGCTGCACTACTCACGCACGCTCAGTTACGTATTGCGCTATCCTTATTTTTACTTTAGTTTTCTGTCACCTAGTACTGCCTCTTAACCCAACTAAGACAAATGCCAATGCCACCCTATTCACTATGATTATACAATTCCAGAACATATCTTCTACCGTCACTATGAGCATTGAGATCTTCAACATCTAGCTCAATAAATAATAAATGTCAATAAAATAACTGACAATTTGTTTGCAGCCCTGGTTCGCCTCACCACAACTCTTCCTAAAGCCAACCAAATGGACTTGTGCTCCGGTACTGTATTCTCTGACGTCACCGCTATGCCAATCTTCCAACTGCAACCTCAAGGTAGGATTTGAATAACTAAAACTGCGAATGCGTATAACAATTAGAAGAGGTAATATTGACATCATGGGCGAGTACCTAATATTTTCTCTTTCTACCTAAGTTCTTTTTATGGAAGCGGGAAAAATAGGATCGATTCGATTCGAGTCGAATAAAAAATAAGTTTGACATTATTTCCTCCTTATCAGCCTTCATAGTTCCCCATGTTGGAGCACGGCCTGCCCTTATCTTAGATAAAGGAGAGCCATAGACCATCACGCGAGCCTAGCGCAGATTGTGGACTTCACATTCGTCTTTTTGACTATGCAGATCACTCTATTTTCACGATATTTTCTTTCACCGAAAAGCCAGTGGTTTTAATAAAAAATGTAATGAAGAATGAAGCAGGCTTATTGGTACACATGCCAGACTCGAACCCTCGCGCCTATAACGCGAATCAGACACAGAAACCACTAGCCCACCACCTAGCTTATTGATTCACTTACCTTTATTTAACTCCTTCTGTTGGTAGTGTAGCCAGCTGCTGTGCAGAGGGTGTGGGTTCGATTCCCACACTGGAGAAACATTTATGTCATAAATATAAACATTTGTGTTTGTCCTGATTCTGGGTGGGTATGTGTTTATAACAAAATAAAGTAATATTTATGTATTTGTATCCGTTGTCTGGTTACCATAACACAAGCTTTGCTTACTTTGGGGCTAGACGGCGCTGTGTATAATGTCTAAAAATATTAATATTTATTTATTTGTTTAGTTCAAATTTGACATACCAGATTCATATTTTGCCGATACCATCTTCATCTTCTGTAGCCTTTACCTCTTATATTTTAATACCAAAAATAAAATAATGCAAATTTGTTGAATAACACAGACAACAATAAGACATTTATGGTAGGTACTTCTACTATAGCTCCACCGCGACGGATGCATTGCCATAAATAAAGCGCGCTAAGACGTGGAGGTGAAGTAGTTGTGTACGCACATGAGATAAGATATCCAAAGATGGATCTCCAGACATCTAATTGACAGATTCACTAACCAACTTACCTACCATAAAAAAACACTGTTTTATTTTTTTGTTTTTTTGGTTCCCTAATTTTACGGCTAGTATGTACTGTTTTATTCCTATTAAAAGAAAGTTAAGCAAAACAGGAAAAAAATGGCAAGTTAACGATATCTAATTAACCTTACATAATATATACAAATAAACATATAACTATTATAATATCGTAACTATCAGTTATCATAACTGTTTTGTAATATCGATCTCACGTCGCCCACTACGTCTGTTGATTGTCTATCTGTAAATGAGCAGCACAGAGTTGCGGTCGCGATCAGACTATAGTACTAGTTTAATTTTTTTTACTATAATATAAACAACTCCCAATAGTAACTTTTAAAGTCCTAGTAAATAAATCTTAAAAACACGCAACATCTTCATAGAATTAAGAAATAAAATATAAATACATACAGAAAAATAATCTTTCATCGTTTATGACTCTCTGAAGGTAAGAGTTTTAAAAAAATATATCATACATGTCATATTTATATACTTGTGTTATATCATGGGAATATTTTAAATTCTTACACACAAACTCTATGTCTTTTCTAGGAAAATAAAAATATAATTTTAATACTTACTCTATGTTTTTCAGACAAAGTAACTTCGAAACACCTATCTCGGGATTTAAGTTTGATGAACATCTACGAGCGAGAGACCTTCTTCTACAGAGGACCTCACATACTCTTCTCAGTCATAAATAATATTGTCTGCGATTTCGGTTGCAGAAGTCATGCCGTATAAAATATTGAAAACATTATCTAAACTTATATATTTTATAATTTTTCTTTTTTTATTAAAACTAGCAGAGCTTTAAGCTTTACTTTTTAATTTAAATAAAGTAATAGCTGGAGGTGATGCTGACAAAATTGTTTTAAATGTTTATATATATATATATATATAAATATATAACTGCGAATGATATCAGAACAAATGGTCTTTAAGTCGCGGACATTAAAATTTCCCATACACGCGGCACATTCTTAGTTGTTTTACACAAATACAACTTAATAATAACTTACACTTAGTTTGTCCCACTCTATTTTTATGTAACAGCCTATCATAAGCTAACTTAACCGAGCTTACTCAGACACAGGCAGCAATATGTAATAGATTTCATATAAGTACCAAATATACACCACCTACCAAAAAAACACAACGAAACATTCCTTTATCGCTAAAAACGAATGAACAGATTTTTGACTTATATACAAAATAAAGAAGATTTACCCTCGAAATGTTGCAACGTCTGAGCATTAAGGATGTAATCAATGTTGTTACAGTTAAGAAATAAAACCAAACAGATTTAAAGTAAGCGTTGAGAACAATAGAAAATATCAATTAGAAGAGCAATTTTAATCAATTAGATAAACTTATTTTGTGAATTTCAAACGACAACCTTACGACTTCAGCAGGCACTTTAGTAACCGAGAAAGATTTGAAAAGGTTATGTGGATAGCAAAAAGGTAATAATGACTAACTAGGTATACCTATATTTATTGTTTCCTCCTAAATTCATAAAATATTTACACATTTGAATTGTTCTTAATGTTTAAAATACATGCTAATGACGTAAAAACTTTTAACAATAGTTGAGAAATAAATATATTGAACAGATATTAATTATATATTAGAATACACGCATATATCATATGAAATAATTTATTATAAACATAAATCAAGCAACATTTACTTCAATAATAAATATATATAAATATAGATATATAATATTCCTCTTAAAACAAACAACTTGTTTGATTAACTAGTATAATTATTTATTTGTTGCTAGAAATTTATATGTACTTAATAATTAAAATTATTTTGATAATGTTGTTTGATTTATTGTTTCTTTTATTCAATAAATGTATTGTTAAGCATTAGTACTGAGAAATCAGGCTTACCTATATGTCATATAAAAAATGTATGTAATATCACTAACACGCTAGTAATGTAATTAATTTTATATAAATATTTTGTATTATATGAACTTTTAAATTGAAGCAAATTTATAGTAATCTGTTAATAAAATTGATGGTTAAATGTTGGTAGAACTAAAATTTTATGAACTAATATTTTAAAATTTTATGAACTAATATTTTAATATTTTACACAAATGTAAAATTATAATGTTTAAGTTCGACTTTTGTGGAATTATACTTTTTGGTCGTTTCATTGTTTGTGTTTACATTTAAAACTTATAAAAATATCAAATATTTTATCATTGATCAAAGGTAAAATTATAATTACGTTAAAGAATTTATAATTATAAATACCTTGGAATTGATAAATACCCATTTTTAACCTAGGATACGGCAGTACGTCTGATGGTAAGCGGTCACCGCAGCCTATGACAAATTTCGCGTTGCCAACCCTTCAAAAATCCTTTCTTGAAGAACCCCATACTGTAGTCCTTAGAAAAAACCTTGGCAGGAAGCTCATGCCATAATCTAAGCGTTCGCGGGAGGAAGTTTATAAGGTGTGAGAATGAATTCCCTGAAGATAGCAAGCGATGCGATGGAAGAAAGTACCAATGTACATCATTTCAAACAATTCCTCAGTGCACATCCCATTATACAAGCGGTAGAACACACAAGGAAAGCAAAGACTCTCCTCAGACTTATGAGTTTGCGATCTTCGACCATTCTCACAGCCCATCGTTGAACCGAGTTAAAAGGGCCAAGCTGTAATTCGGCTGCACCTACCAGAGATGGTAAAGTAGCAACCTTGCTCCAAGGTGAAGTACTGCTTCGCTCTGTTAGGTAAGCCAAGTTTTTTGGACGCCAGCTTCACCTAGTCTTACAAATGATCTCAGAACTGAATCTTGCTGGAGATATCAACACCAGGGATCCCAATGCTCTTGGAGACAGTAAGGGGTGTGTTCTAGAATTGTAGGACTTCAGTGACAGGGGCTTTTTCTTAGTGGTGAACGAGCAGATTTATATCTCTGTGGGGTTGGATCGGACAAAATTTCCCGTCCCCAGTCAGAGAACACAGAGTGGTCTCGATTTAAGACACAAGTTCTACCCGCTTTTCCTCCATAATGGAACGAGGGATGTTTGCATGGCCCATGTAATAAGCGTCTCCAGTACTGTCATCTGCATAGCAATTTATGTTGTTGATGGACAACATTTCATTCATATGCAGTAGAAACAGCGTAGGAGACAGCACAATTCCTTGCGGAACAATAGCATTATTGTCCATGCTATCTGTATCTATCTGTATTTAACATCTGTAATGTACCATATTTCTGGCAAATAAAGACAATTCTAATTCTAATTCTAATTCTAATTCTAATTCTAATTCTAAATTCTAATTCTAATCAGAGCAATTACCTTAACTATGCATCTGTCGGACAAAAAGCTAGCCACCCATGTGCAACCCTTAGGCAGTCTAGTCAAATTTCAGACCAGACCAAATGCCTTAGCTATCCCTTCTTCCTAACTCTTAATGGTTAGTGCCCATCGGTGTGTGAGATACACTAGAAGGTCGCCGGTCGAGCGACCGTGGCGATACCATATTTACTGTTTATCTAAGCTTTTATTAACCTAATGATGTATATTTAATTCATGTGTCATTTATTTCTATTAATTGGCGGCCATTTCGAAAAGTGTATATAACGCGTCAAAATTAATTTAACACGAGAAATATCTCTTATTTTGACTTTCATTGTAGTCTTAGTCAACAAAAAGTTACGATAGATTTCGATTAGCTTCTCATGAAGAAGCCCCATCACGTGCCACTGTTGCTCGTAGAAATTTTCTAATGACGTCCTGCAACGTTGACAACTGACAATAACATCATTTCTGTGCGGCGCATAATAAAGGCCAATAAGAGAGTGACCTACCAACAGATTCAGGCAAGTTTAGGAATTGGTATGAGTAAGGTAAATAATCTTAGACAAGCATTTAAGCGCCAGGAAGCTATGAACTTGATAGATACCCCATTTGAGCGTAGATCAAAAACGCCGCCGCAAAGATGGGCGACACGAAATGCTAAAAAAGTACAACGGAGGTGACTCGAATGCTGTATATGACATTATCACAGTCATGAAAGTTGGATATATTGTTACTAACCCTAAACTAAAAGACAACACACTGCGTGTTCCTTTTGAGGATTTGCCAACAAAAGTAAAGAAAGGAAAAAGTAAAGAACGTTACGTAGCAGAATCGCTTAGACGAAACGCTAAAAGTCATCATTAGATTTTGCTACAAAAGCATGAAACGCAAACTAACAATTTCTGCTTAAAAGAAGCCAGATGGAACGCCCTAAGTGACTGTAACACACCACCACCACCACGTGTTAAAGAGATCAAAGAGTAAAAAGGGGCTTAAAAGACTGTATTCTAAAAAGAACTGTTTATTCTGCAACAGCAGTTGATGAAGCTAAGGATTGAATATTTTTTCCTAACCAATGTATAAATTAAAATATATAAAATAAAATACAAATACTATGTTTTTAATCATTAATCTATAAGACTGGCACTTAACACTGACATTTAGTCTACGAGGCTGAATCTAATATTGCTCCAAATTTATTATCATTATATAGCAGCTAGCTAAAAGACCGTGTCAAATGTGTTTCTTTATATATTTAAATACGACATAAAGAAACACAATACATTGTTATTTTCAGTAATTATTGTGTAGGTAGGTTATTTTTAAATTTGCTCGTTATTATCAGATATTTACGCAATAAGGATACGCCAAATCCTGCTAATATTAAAAATGTGAAAGTTTGTATGTCTGGATGGATGTTTGATACTCAATCACGCTTCAACCACTGGACGTATCGGGATAAAACTTGGCATACACATAGATTAGAACGTGGAATAGCATATAGGCTTTTTATCCCTAAAAATTCAAAAGTTCCTGCGGGAATAACAGACTTAAACGAACTATTGCTGCACCTATAGCAATTCATTGGTAAAAATAATTAATTAATTAATTGCAGTTAATTAAGGAGTTCCACGCCGATGACGACGAACTAAGGGCGGGCGGAGTCGCTGGCAAAGTCTAGTCTTAGTACATAATTTGTGATAAGTCTGTTATAAAACTACAGTTTTCTATTTATAAATGACAATAAAATAAAAAAACGGTTATTTTAATCTAAAGGACCTATATACATATATATTTACACACGAGCATATTTTTTAAACAATAATTAAAAATTAACTGAATTACTATAACTTGAATATTCTTTACACCAAACTTGAAATTTCAAAACACAAAATGATTTTCTTTTTAATGATTTCAATAGTTTCTTCGAATTTGCCTTTCCCTACTCTGTGACACGGACGGACGGACATGATAGTGATCTCAGAAAGTTCTGTTTTTCTTTTTATGGTATAGAACCCTAAAAATATAGAAAAACTATGTGCCTGCTAAACTTTTAAAAAAACGTGAAAAAAATATCTCTGCCGCAATTTCTCATGGTCACCCTATGAATACACTCAAAGCTATTTCATGGTAAAAAAATTGAGTCTCAAAAAAATATTCACACTGCGCTCTCCAGTGACATCTATATACAATAATATCCATATATAATAATAAGCTTCTTGGTTCTTATGTAGTATTTATATTCTCTTTGAATCTCTCACCTCTACTACTACCACAGACCTAGGATTTTTTCGCTACGCTAAAGACCAACACAGCTAGGAAAAGAGATATACTTATTACATGAACGCTGCACAAGAGAAAAAGAGACAGATAACCATATCTAATATGTCCATTATTTTCGAATAGAAACCCATAAGCGACAGCTTGTTTTGTGACATTACGTTTTAACATAATTATCACAAGAATCCTGATAACAAAGGACTAAAAAGTGTAGTGCTCAGCCATGGTGATTTTTTGTTTAGCTAATTGTTACGTCACACAAAGAAATAACCCGGAAAATCATACGTTTCACACGTAAATACTAAGTTTCCATTTTTTTTTTCAAACCATATTTTGTCGAATTTCTGTTAAAAATTTGCTCAGAAAACTGTTTTTACGTAATTATATTGCTTTACTTTGTAAAACGTGGTATTATTTCATATAGAAAGGGTCTAATTAATGTAAGTAAAATTGTAAAATGTTTGGTTACGTTAAAGCTTGACAAAACGATGACGTCATAAGTATCAGTATATCGATACTATTTCCCGTAATTATTTATCAACATTCAGAGTAATTTAAATTTAATAATGTTTCTTACAAATATTACTTGAGCGCACGTGGTTAATAGTGATCTGTAGCCAACTGGCAAAAAAGGACCCTTGTAAACTCGTCGTGTCCGTCCGTATGTCATAGCCTTATAATTTCGCCGCATTTGCATCGATTCTAATAAAATTTTACAGGAAGGTATCTTAAACATAAAATGGGAGAGAAATAAATTATTAGGGGAAGCTTTTTCACGCCCCCACCTTCTGGGATATCGTTAGATAGGGCTTCAAAAATGCAATTGAGGTTTATTAATATAATTTTAGTTCCCGCTGTTCTTTTAACTTTTAAACCTCATATTATTTAAATCTGAAAAAAAAAACACGATAATATGTCTTTTTAATTTCAAATAAAATTGGCTGAAACCAAATCGGTTAATTAGTTTTTAAGATATTTGCAATAATTTCGATTCCACGTAACCGTAACTAATGCGTGTGCAACACGTACTTGGCTGGTTTTTATTCCTTTACTTATACTATGTTTTTGATTTTTGACAAATATGTAACGCCACTACTAAAAATAACTATTTTGATATGGGTATAGTTACCTGCGCTATGCAGATTGTCTGTTATTTCCGTAAAGTAATAAATATTAATTATATTGTTTCATAGGCTAATCATTAATCAATATTTTTGACTCTGCCTAATGTAATCTTCACTAAAATACAGTAGAGTTAAAAAAATGTACATTGAAGAAAGAAAAGATAAAATCTTTGGTGAAGGTACAGCGCACGACCAACTTGCGTCTCCTGAAGATGCCTCGTGTTGAGGCGAAGCACGTGTCGAGGTTTTTTTATCAATTTGGTGGTAGTGTTGTGATGAAGTTGGCATCGTCCACATAATGAGGAAGGAAGGGAGGTGCACTCCTACATGTGGATGGTGTACTTCTGCACGTGAGTGCTACTGAATTGTTTTTAGCGGATTTGCAAGGTAATAATATTTTATCATAAAAATGAATGTCCGCAAAGTAACGCCTGATTCTATCTAAAAGGGGTTTTCAAAAGACGAAGAAAACCATTTGAAGTGTTTAAATTTTTATGTCTGTCAGTTTGTGCGGGGTGTCTCCAAAATAGGTTGATGGATTGTGTTGCTTTTTAGGGTTCCATACCCAAAGTGTAATTAGCGGAACCCTATTACTAAGACTCCGCTGTCCATCCGTCCGTCCACCCGTCCATCCGCCCGTCCGTCTGTCACCAGGCTGTATCTCATGAACCGTGATAAACAGTTGAAATTTTCACAGATGTATTTTTATTGCCGCTATAACAACAAATACTCAAAAACAAAATATAAATCACGGTAATAGTACCGTGATAGATATTCACGATAATTTTCATTCTACGAAACCCTAACTTAATACGACACGCACTTGGCCTATTTTTGCCTAATACTGGTGCTTACCAAAATGAATCCAACTTTGGAATTCCAATACAGTATATAATACTAATAATACTATTATTAACATTTCAGTTCTTGGATTCCCCTCAAATCGTAAAGCATTAATTTAATATAACTGCTTCAGTATTTTGTTTACTTGGGAACATTATTTCAACATTTTCAATGTTTGCAGAAATATTTTCACCGTCAAATCACATCGCTAACCATAACAGGCATAAATATATCAATCATGCACACTGTCGATAGTGTACGCAGACAACACTATTTTCAACCCACACAAAGACAGTTACTAACACTTTTTTTATCACTAAACTGACATTGTGTATCTTTTACATCCTATATCTATGACTACTACCCTAGAGGTCAGTGCTTTGAATAGTGTCAGTCCATAACTTATATATGTCAGTCAACCGAATAATTCTGAGACTAACTGTATGAAGAAAATTAAAGTCAAATACGTCAAGTTGACATTTATTTTGTGAACACGTGTAAAAAACTTCAGAAATAATTATGTAGTTTTTATCTAAGTAATGAAATGGTTCATTTTCTAAGGAAACTATGAACCTACACATACCTAAACATAGACATGTCTACCTGTGAGTACCACTTAACCACACAGATGGGGGATCCATTTATTGGATCCTTTGGAGCAGAAACTATCTGTATCTACCTTTAAGTAGAAATAACTGTAAAAAATTTCTGTCCGAACGGATAACTGGAAAAGTGCTTAACGTTTTTTGATGAAATTTGTAAGTGATAACTTATATCGTTAGTCAATATATGTATAAGATACTAACATACTAAATCACGCTATAGTTCGATTCGATATATCCCTTAAACAAAGTTACAGTAGTTATACGTAGTATAAGACCTATTACAGGCTATGCTCACTAATTGCTCAGTTAATGTCGAAATAGACAAAGCACGCTCCACAAGTACGACAACAAAGCTCAGTCGTATTTGTCTTGGAAACTATTTAAATCTAATCAGACTTCAGTCTATGTTTTTATTTTAAATCCTTCACCCAAAGGTTATCTGGGAGAGATCGCTTCATAGCGATAAGATCGCCATTTTTATTTTTATTTTTTCTATGTTCCTATTTTTTTTGTTATATTATGTGCAATAAAGTATGTTATTATTATTATTATTATTTTTTACATTTAAAATGTTAATAGAAATGCCGACCAAAATCAGACATTGTTATCCATACCTTTGCATAAATCCTTATCCAAATAAATCATTTCGTATAAAAGACTGTTTAAATACCTGTAGATTACTTTTTAATAGTGTCCGACCGAAATTTCGGTTTCGGTTTCGGTTTCGGCCAAAAACGGCCGAACCCTTCGGCCGCGCCGAAATTTACAACATCGTACCTTGTGAGTTTTTTCATAATTAAAATGGAAGTAACTGAAAATAAATGAGCATCATATTTTAATAATAAATTTGTTTTATTTTATACCACCATTTAAAAATCGCTAACATTGTGTTACAAATAATGTATTTTTTTCACTTTATAGGGTAGTTAAATTTTCAAACAGAACCTCTGTAACTGTGCTGAAATTTCATTGTGATAAATCTTTGAAAGTAGAAACCTGTAATTATAGGTCGGCAAAATATTAATTTTAGAAAAAAACGGGCTTACTAACATTTTTTCGACTTTTTAAGGACTTTTTTTTATAAAAGGTTCGGTTTCGGCAAAATAACATGTTTCGGTCGGTCACTACTTTTTAAATTATTCAAATCGGACGTTCCATTCAAAAGATATTAGGAATTCAATGAAAACATGTCAATTTAAACAAACTACTAATAGAAAACCGCGCGGTCGGCTTCCTCTCTCCCGACTAGGGTTGCCAGGCGTCCGGATAAAGCCGGACACAGTCAGGCTTTTTGGTTGCGTGTCCGGCCAAATTAGACGGTGTCCGGCCTGTCAGGCTATTGTTAGGATTAAAATTTTATCTCTTTTATGCTAAATAATAAAAAAAACTTGTTTTACATTAATAAGAAAATTGACGTGTTACACAAAGACTAAAAAATTAAAGATGTCCGGCCTTTTTACCTAAATGTCCGGCTAAACTACCTGGTCTGTCCGGCTTTTCAGTTTTAAGACCTGCCAATCCTACTCCAGACTCAGCGGACGCAACCGACATTGAATATTTTGACTTTTCTCAAAGAACTTTGAGAATAAAAATAGGTTCATGGATAAAAATATCCTTTGTAATTAAAAAAACTACTTATGCCATGCATAAAGATACATTTATTATGTTACATATATAATGTTTGAAAATTAAAAGTCCACCCGTGGGAACCCATATTTTGTGAAAATTCCAGTCTTCTGCCTACTTCGGACAAAAACCTTCAAAGGTCAGACGTACGGACCAACGGACAGACAGACAGACATTGTGGGCTTAGGAATAGGGCTCCGTTGGCACCCTCTGGGTACAGAATTCGAAAAATATACACGATTAAGTTTGGTATCGTTGTTATCAGTAGAAGAGGGAGTTGAGGACTTACGAAGAAACCTTTTTTCTCGTATGTGCCGTGCCTGAGGATAGCTAAAGGTCGCTAAATCCAAACTAACCAATAGATCTAGCAAATTGAGACATGATAAGTTGGAATGGTGGTGAACAATGAAGAACAACCTATTAATACATTATTAACTAATTACAGAATTAATTTTTATTCAACAAATACCGAAGATGAAATAGCTCTCTCTTTTCAAAATGTTTACATTTCAAACGAATGAGCGTATGTCCAATTTTTTTCAGTATACTCAGGAAAATGGAGGTTAATATTTTTGTAAACTTATATCTATTTACCGACTAGCTGTGCCACCGGCTTTGCCTGTGCCTAATTCGGTTATCGACGTGGATTCCTACGACAACTTAAGAATGCTATAATTGCATATATAGGAATTCAGTTATAGTTATTTCTGCAGCAACTTTTGAGTATATAGAGTTTAAGATATCTCTATTTCAAATTTCAGCCAAATCGGTTCTGTTGTTAGGGCGTGAAGTAAGAACTAACATACTAGCTTACAAACTTTTGCACCTGTTATATTATTTATATAGTATAGTTTTTTAATATTTTTTAAACACATTAGTTATTTATGTTAAAACCTTCGATTAACAAATTAATGATCTATAATTAAAAAGAAAAATATAGTTTCAACTGGCCCGATAACAAGCTAAATTTCTGCACTTATAGATTTAATTTAAAGATTGACCGATTTTCTTGCAAACTTCCGACCCTTAGGTACATATTTTACCCCTAAAGATCAATTTCAAGTTTCTAACAGCAGTTAAGGCTTAGTGCGTTAACAAATGAATCGGTCAGTCAGTCAGTATCTATATTTACTTATATATTTACAAATGAATTTCATTTGTATTTACGGAATCCATCGTCCGATGAGCCGACTGGCTTATTTTGTACTGTGCCTAAACAGTTTCAATTTCTTTGTAGACAAGGAATTAAATAAAAATACAGAATTACGCTTAAAAACAAAATCAGAATGTTATGGCGACAAAATCAAGAAATTAAATATCAAAAATAAAATGAGAATCAGCAGCGCTGAAGTTGAGGAATTTAGACAGAAGCAAATGAATTCCGTTGACGTCAAATGCCTTGATGGTATACGCCACCGGAAGTATTCCATGAAGGCATCGGTAAGAGACTTTTTTCACCACAATTGGTTGCTGGATACGCCTGCTTAACGGCACCCCTTTGCGCACATATTCGATGGATATAGTTCTATAACTAGGTGCAATGTGCTTTAAAGTTCTATGACTTTTTATCTCAGTCGTACATACTTAAAAGTAAACGTAATTAATTGTTCACTTTTTCAACCTTGTGTTGTAAAAATCTAAAGCAAATCGCAATTAAAATAATTCAACACCCTAAAACTAATTATAATAGAACTTCTTATTAAATACTAGCTTGTGCCCGCGGCTCCGCCCGCCCTAAATTTGGTTAACGGCGGCGTAGGATTCTTACGGCAACTTCTTGATTATACTAAAGAAGTTTACTATAACAAGCTATAGCTGCAGCTATGGTTCGTCCGTGGAATTCGGTTATAGTAACTCCCGCGGGAACCTTTGAAATTCCCGGGATAAAAAGTAGCCTTTGTCCTTTTCCGTATCTTTGACTAAATTTCAGCTCATTTAAATGCTCCCAGTGCAGCAGGATTAAGTAACAAACGTTATAGTTATTCCCGCAGGAACATTTGAATTTTCCGGGATAAAAAATAGCCTATGTCCTTCCCCGGGACTCAGACTATCTCCGTACCAAATTTCATCTAAATCAGTTGAGCGGTTCTCGATCCATCCAGTGTTTGAAGCGTGACAAACAACCAAACATCCAAACTTTCGCAATTATAATATTAATGGGATAGCTGGTAATTATTGAATTACCGGCCGCCCTGCCCTAAATTTGGTTATCGGTGTGGGACTCCTTTATTTAATCTCAGTATTAATACTGTGATTTAATTCTTAATTAGCCCGTCCTAAATTCGGTTATCGGCGACTTAATTAAACTAATGAAGTTTGCTATATCAAGCTGTAGCTATAGCTATAGTTCGCTTAAGCTCGGTCGCCTATATGCTATTCCAGCACCTAACCTATATGTATGCCAAGTTTCATGCCGATCCGTCCAGTGGTTAAAGCGTGAAAGAGTAACAAACATCCATACAAACTTTCACATTTATAATATTATTAGGATGAAAAATGTGTGTATTAGGTTTAACGAAATATATATATATATATATATATATATATACAATGGGACCCCATCGTCTGGACAAATTTTTTGCAAAATTATTGCCATGCCAAATCTGGATACTTGGGTCAAAATTCTTTTTGAGGCCTATAAAAACGTCTCTTGTACATTTTAACGCATATTTTTTTACTTATTCTATTACTACTACTAACGCAGTGGATATTATTTTTGAAGAGTCATGGGGATTGGTAACGCAGTGGTAATTTGAGTAACAAATGAGACTTTTTTGTGATAAAAAACCTAGGAGGGTGGGGAAATTCATAATAAACATTGAGGCCAAGTTGAGATCTAACGAAAAACTACTAGGAAAATATTTCGAGACATCTACAATTTTGTAAAAGTGTTTATAAATTTTTATCTCTATTTTAGGCACTAAGAAGAATTCTGGCCCACTTATGCGTTTAAAACTCTTCTTAACGGATATTGTAGACGTGGATACTTAAATACGCTAAATTTATCAGCTACATTTAGCCAGTTTCACCTATAAAGATTCTATAATATTTATTTATCTTTTAGAGATAAAACCACTCTTTTGCGATAAGACCATCCATCGAGATTCCATCCAATAGAAATCCGGATAATCGAGGCCCCACTTTCTTTACTAGGACAGGGTCAAGTATAAAATCGGAAAGGCATAAAACTTGAGTTATCTAAGAAAGTTCACGCTTCATATTTTTTTTACAGTTTTAGGCACCTAATATCACAAAATGTCATAAAAAAGGTCTGCCCGTGGTCCACCCGTTCAGTTCACCTTTGTGTACTATGGGATTCTTTTCTCCTTGTTTTACCTGGCACGTCATTGCTATTTGCAAAAGAATTATTACACATTCTGTAGTATTAAAATCGGCTTAGGCCAAATACGGTGGGTCGCGGCCGTTAGGTAGTTAAAATTCCCAGGTTTGAGAGTGAAAGAAGCATGTTTTATGAGTTTCACGTACCTTTTCTTATCACGATTTGATGGTTTGTTAAAACTTCACCACTCCATTTTTATTATTTATTACCAAATTGTAAGACAAATTTAAATTTTCAGGTTTTGCCACCATCGAAGTTAAACATTATACCCTCGTCAACCTACGCTGACTTCACTGAATTTCTAACAAAACAAACCAACACTACTCTTAAATTTGCAAAATTGCAGTCAAAAAGTACTGAAACACCTAAAGCATTTTTTGAAACACTATTAAAAGATGATATACAGAAATGGGTTCAAAACTTAAGTTCTAATGATCAGGTTTTGAAAGATAATTTTGTAAAATCGCCTGAAATTTTCTCATTACGTGACATAGCTATTGGTAGAGTGGTAAATGAGGAGCCAATAGATAATCAAGTGAAACAGTATTTTCATTCAAAAATACCCTATTCTACCAACAAAAAATCAGAAAAAATATTTAATGTTGAGTTTCATGAAAGAGTTTTAAATAAAATAGTACTAAACGATGAATATAGCAGAGACAATAAGTGGTTTGAGAAAAGAAAATATCCTGAAAACAGCAGAAATATGTGTAATGTTATACAAATATTATCAACTCGTGCTTATAAAAATAAAATTGAGCTTAGTTCTGAAAATATCGGCAATGAAATCGCAAATATTTTGTTGAATAATTTAGATCTATTACTATCTAATAGAAACGAAATTGCGGGTAAAATTTCTTCATTGCTATTACGTTCTAGTTTAACCAATGCAGAAGCTATGAGAATTTCAGAAAACATTATCGAGCACATGATAAAGGTCATAGTACATGATAGTATTTACAATAGTTCTGTTACCAAAAGACCACGAAAGTTTACTAAAAATGTTATGGTTTACACATCGGAACATTCGATGCCATCCTTTAGCCACCCCTTTACTTCTACCCCTAAAAAAACAAAACTAAATCCCGAAGAACAACAATTTCTAAACGAAGTAAGCTCCGTCATTCGTAATTGGTTGGAAGATTTACCTAAACGTTCAGATGCATCTGAAGAAGAACACTTTAAAGAGGTTATGATTATAGATTTGGCTGGTCGTATTGTGGAAAAAATCAAACAAAACCAACTTAAACCAATTGATCACCTAAATTTACGTTTAAAGCATGTTATGTTCGATTGGATGCAACGATTTAATTTGTTTTCTGGTGTAGAAGAGGCACGGCCGCATTTTGAATGGATAAGCGATCGACTTCATGAAATTAATGTTCCTGATATGACAAGGCCACATTATGGCAATCGCAATATAATACAAGTTGAAAAGTACTCTTTGGCCCCAAACGCAGAAAGATACAGTGATATGTTTAAACCAAAAGCTTTAGACATTCTTTACGATCAAATTTCAATTTGGATGCATCAACTTCCTTCAGGTATTCATTCTGTTAGCGACAAAAGTATTAGAAACAAAAACATGCAAGAGTTAGTAGAAAAACTGCAAAAACACTTAGAAGATAAAAGTTCTAAGGAGGTCATTAATAATGAAATTTGTCTTTGGCTACAAAAAGTAGTGGAACCCGAAAAAACTGTCAATATTGATATAATTTCTAAAGCACTTACAGAGAAGATTATAAAAATACCAACAGATGAAACCATTGACAAAGAAGCTCGCAAATGGTTCGATTCATTTCATAGAGCTCTAAATGAAGGGAAGAGTAATCCAAAAGACGCTAAGCAATACAAGGAAAAATCAATAGATGAATATGACCTTGACGAAACATACCAAGAATGTGTTATGAAGTTTACTGAATATTATTACATAGAAGAAGATGACGTGGCAAAGCATGTATTTGGTTATTTATTAATAAAAGAGTTACAAAAATTAAGTCCTCCTACTACAAAAGACATTTTTGAAAATGTTGCTCACGCTCAACAACACGACAGTTTCCCTTTTGAAAGACTTAATGAAGAATTGCAATACATCAAAGATATAACAGAATGGTTGAAAGGGCCATATGTTCCCGTAATCATTAAAAGACCGAAGAGTAGAAAACGAATTCAATTCACTTTAGATCTAGCTAAACAAATTTACACTAATGAACGTGAAAGACAAAATAATCCAGATGCTATGGATTATGATTTGTACTTACGGAGCATCATACAACTTGAAATAAAAAATAATGAAATGCAACTTAATGTTTCTAACTCAGTTCTTGACTTACTTGTTAAAAAAATAGCTTCCCATCGTCCAAAACAGCCTATTTTTCGAGGAGAAAATAAAAATACAAAAAATATAAACGATTTTATTGACAAATACATCCGTTCACATGGTGGAGAAATAGTAGCAGATCAATTGAAATTAGAAGCTTGGGCTGCTAGACTACTGAAAGAAATAATTAATAATTCTTCAGATTTCATCACTCTATCGAAATCACAGGTTTATGACAGATTAGCTGCAGTTCCTGTGCCGCACGATGAATCTTTAAGAAAATTTAACCTGCAACTTGAATATACAAAACAGATATCTGAGTGGCTAACTGAACTAAGTCTGCAATCTGTTAAGACTAAACAGGAACGAGACTTAAGGGTTGATATGATTTCTGATTTAGCTGAAAAATTGGTTTTAAAATCTGAAATGTTACAGTTCAATAAAGATGCTTCAAGCGCTGAGCTGGATTCAGATTTAAATGAATTTATTAAAAAATGGCTAAAAAAATTACCCCTAAATACAAAGCAAATCGATGAAGTCCCAAATATAATTGAACTATTAATGAGTAGAATAAAAAAAGTTAATATGGAAAGTAAAGACGAATCAATCTTTTACACATCAAACGGATGCGTGGATCCAAGCAATGCAATTGTAGAAATTATTGAAAAATGGTCCAATAATCTTCAAGTAAAAGTTTACAATAATGACACTTCAAAACAAGTCAAAAGAAATATTGCCAGAAACTTATATAAGAGGGTAGGATTTTTGCATGCTGATCCATTATTCCTCAATAACGACTTTTTATTTATACGTATTTTAGGTAGAGATATTTACAAAGAATTAAATGATCCATCCCATAATCTAGACTTTACAGAAACTACGAAAGATAAGTTGGTGGACTGCTTATTAAACGACATTGTGAAGGCAAGAAAAGATATTGCTAAAAAGTCAGCTGGAGTCTACTATAGACAGGAGTTGGAAAACGTTATTGATGTTTTTGTTTCAGTTGCGAGCCAAATTGAAACAAATCCAGGTTTCGTGATTTATAAACGATATGCTATTGCATTGTTTATACTTAGAGAATTTGATTATACTGCAGAGGCAATAAAGACACAATATGAAAAAGTAATAGAAGATAAAATTCATAGTTTTTTAAATTATGGTATAGAAAAATATAAATTTCCACTACCAAAAGATATTTTATTCAACAAGATGTATGAAGCACTACTTAGAGTTCCAATTCCTGATGAAATTACTCTATGTAATGAAATCGAAGAAATTAAAACAAAGTGTGAGTTAATTGTCTGGTTTGAAAAGTTACCGTTGCATGATACTAATTGCATTAAAGAAATGTTACAGCAGGATGATATTATATCTATGTTGTCAAGCCGTGTGCACAAAATAGAAAAATGTGAGCGATGTCCTGATGAAATGATACATAAAGAAATAGCAAAGTGGCTTACACCATTACCTTGGTTATCTGAAGAGGAAAAAAATATCGACAGTTTTACTCAAAAAGTAGTAGAAATATTAAAATCTACTGCGAAAGCAAGAAAAAGTGGTTATTTATGTAATTACAATAATTTTTTCAAAGAAACGAGCCAAATACCAGGCCCAAGTAGGATAGTCAGGTTCGACCAATCAAATTCGAGATTCGGTCCAAATACACCTCACTTTCAAGTGCCTCATGCAATCATAAACAAAAGACCATCTGAATTGGTAAAAGAAATTGTGGAAAATTGGTGTGAAAAATTGCCGTTAGTCCCGAAAACATCAGAAGATGTAGAAAATGTAAGATTAAAAAAGAAAGAACTTGCGTCTAAAATAATACTTAAAATTACAGAATTAAATGCTGATCCCAAAATTGTTAATGATAATTTACTGTACGATAATTTATTAGATGAAGAGTTAGAAAAACTTTTCGAAGAGGGATCTCTTTATTTTGAGACTAAAAAAAGTAAAAACATGAAAAAGCTACTCAAAAGTTCCATGCGATCTATCAAACCATTATTAAATGAGCAATCATCTCGCTTTTATTACAAACAAGAATTGTTAAGTACAATAAGAATTGTTTTAAAAGAGACTTTGAAATTAAACGCAGTGAACAGGCTAACTTTTAATAACATGATTGAAGAAATAGCTAATCATTATGTACAATCGCGGTATAACGGCAACAATGAACACGTTAAAAAATCATATCGAAATAAAATTCATGATGCTGTAATGAAACACTGCCTATTATTGGGAGATCATGAAAGCATCAACGATATATCACGAAATTCCCTGTTAATACAAAATAGGTTATTACAGGAACTGGATCGAGTATCTATTCCAAGCGAAGCAGCTGTTGAAAAAGAGATAGAAGAAATAAGAATAAAGACTGAAATTGATATGTTGTTTCAAACTCTACAGTTAGGAAATATAGATGAAGAAAAGAAAACTCAAATAAAATCCATTTTAGCTAAACAACTGGTTGAAATAGAAGAGGGAGCGACTAGCTACAATAAAAGAGAAAAAATTAAGCAAGAAATCAATAAGATTCTAATGAAAATAGGCTTAAGTACTGATAGCAAACGAATTAACGATTTTATAGATAAACTCAATCAAACTAAAATAAGTAGAAAAACTACTGTAATTACAAGGAAGGATGAAGAAATTCCTGGTCATAAACATGTTTATATTAAAGGTATTCAAAAAGCTTTTACCTCACAAATACCCATAGAACAGCCAAACAATCTACCTAAACAGCCAATGGACCATTCTCTGAGATTAGAGGATGATCAAATACAAAAATGTAAACTATTTGAGCCTATTTACGTTTCGACAGTCCCAATCCAATCGACATCATCAACACCAACAGAAGAGTTAAAACACCAGCATAAAGAAGAATATGAGAGGAGGAGACAAAGAACTAATATAAATAAAGAAATCGAAACACGTAGAAAGGAATGTAGTAAGTGCAGTCGTCAATATAAAAATGCAAATAAGCGCGGTCACCATCAATCTTGTAAATTTTTTTGTCCATTCTATTCTATGAATCCTTTTTATTTTCCCTCTATATTACTTTACTGAAACATAAACACTAATTTTATCCTTACTTTTTACGAAATGACGTTAAAAATGTTACTTTGTTTATTATATTCTACAGTCCTTCCACATATGTTTTGATTTATTTGATACCAAGATAGAGTCTCAAAGACTCATATACAGTACAACCGAAGGTAGTGATTGACACAAGACAACCGCTCTATAGCTCGCGGTTGCATCAATTCTAACACAACTTATTAAATCATGGTATAAGAGGTTATGATTAGATTACCTATGTCCTGCAATTATAAACTATGTGACATTGCAAACGCGTTGGTGTAGTATCTTAAGCGGGATAAAAACTCTAGACCCATGTCTAGAGGTCGGGTTTTGAATTTTAATGTTAATCTGTCAAACTGTCTGTAGTATGTGTGTTTTATCGTAGTGTGTGTACGTCAAGCGTTCGTTTTGCAACCAAAATTTTTGTTAGTAACGTTTTAAACGAAGTTATTTGGTTAATTTCAAATAATTTACGATTCATATATATAATTATGTAATGTTTTAATTTCAATGATAATTATTCTATTTTTGAAATGTCATTTGATTATTATTAACAAGTCAATACTCAATACGAAGAGGGAGCTACCCGCGATTCAATTTTTCTTTCCTTACCTCCCTACTAAATTTCTTTCCTACAAAATCTCACTTTCCTTAAAAATAAAAAAATAAAAATAAAAAATATTATGTGTTAGTAATTAATGTAAATGTATTGAGTAATGTACGTATGTTAAATTTAATTCATAAAATAAATACTTTTGTAATAAAATTATCCACCTACATGCTATAAATAAATAACTACAATAGAACAGATTTGTTTTATAACACGTCGAATTCCTAAAAATTTAGAACACCTAAACAATCCTAAAAAAATGATTTCCTAAAACTTTTCAGATTTATGAATTAATTTATTGGTATCTAAAAATTAGTGTTCCTAAAGAAGTCCCTACGCATGAGCTCCCTGAACTCCTTCACTCATGATCTCTCTGAACAAACCACATGTCCAGCCTGCAAAATCACCTCACGTCCTAGACCCAGTAAGTTAGTATTTAGTTTTCAAACCTTCAAAAATCTATCATTTTGAAACAACCGCTTTCACCGAATGACACATATTCAGATATTCATTTCATGCCTCACCTCCTATAACCTTTTTCTGTATTACTCTTTCTCAACTCATTTCAGTAATAATAATGTAGGTGTTAGGTTTTAGATTATTATTTACGAAATCTTTATAAAATTCTGTAATTAAATATATTTGTTGTTAATATTTCTTTTTTGATAATAATATCAAATTTTCACGGTTTCATGAAAATTAACACCTGACCTGTTGGGTTGGCTTCTTACTGAAACAGTCTTTACTTAATCTTACGTGATCTATAGTAATCTTGAAATTCAGTTCTGAACCGCATTCCTCCAGATATTACTACACCTCACTGAAAGTTTGAATTCCTAGTGTTGTTATATACCTAATACATCTCAAATAAAAAAAAAACTTAAAGTTGAAATTTTAGTATCTTAAAAGGAGTAAATATTATAGAGAATATCCTCAAATTATTTCCCAGTCTGACATTCTTCTCTCGTGATGATATTATTTAATTTCGATAGTTTCATGAAAATCTATATCTGACCCGTTGGGATAGCTTCATATAAAAACAGTATTTTATGTTAATGCATCCTCAGAACTTAGAAAGTGTCAAATATAGTTTTCAGACTCTAAAGAAATCAACAATATCATTGCGGAATCCCAGGTGAATATTTCTATGTTGTACAGTGTTATTCACTTTTAGTACCAGTGTTATGTAACCTTTACCCCGAGAATTCTGTTTTTCAGGTCAGTCCCGCATTCCTCAGACTAACGACACTTTACTGAAAATTTGAGTTTCTAGTGTTTGTTTAATTCCTATAACAATCTAGATTCTAGGTCACTTAGTTAAACTTATATTTCTAGTCCCTTAAATCGACTGATATTAACAACAGTAACTCAAATTGATAATTATAGTTCCCAGTGTTTGTTTAATTCCTAAAACAATCTAGATTCTAGGTCACTTAGTAAAACTTATATTTTTAGTGCCTTGAATCAACTGATACTCAACAACAGTAACTCATATTTATAATTTTCACCAAGATAAAATATATATATTTATATATAAATATAAATATAAATAACACATAATATCTCAATTACCTACACTCAGTCCAACACTATTTATTAGGTATGATGCACTCACAATAAAAACATTAAATGTTAATTGTCAAATTAATAAGAAAATCAGCAACAATATGTTGATAAATATGTTGATAGGTATTAATTCAAAGATGTAGAGAAATGAGAATTTTACATTGTTAGTTTTTTCATTTACATATATACAAGAAGTGAGATTTTGGTCAGTTGTAAATATGTAAGGAAACATTGTCTCCTACTGTATTGTTTTTCATACAGTTATTTAAAAGAAATAACAATTAATTAAATCTCATTAAAAATTATAAGAAAATGTATGTTGTTAAAATTGTTAAAGTACGTAGAAAAAGTGAGATTTCAAAACACTTGAAGTAGATTTAATAAACCTTCGTCACTTATAATGTAGATACATACATGTATCACTCACGGAGAAAAATCTTTTTATGTACATCTCACTAGAATTAAATATAGAGACTGTCAGGTATCTATGGATGTCGTAAGTTACAATAGTATATTTAGGTAAATTTAAGTACATCATTCTGACAAAAGTATTACACATACATACTCTCATCTTTACTTATACCTAAATTAGTTTTCAAAAAGCTCTGGAACCTATATCCATTTCTCTCCAGACAACGTAGAACAGGCTCGTCTGGACTTCTGGAAAACTCCTCTCGTACAACCTTAGACTGCTTCGTAGATCTTCAAATTTCCTTAATTCAAAATTCAATAAAATTTAAAAAGAAATACTGCACAATAGAACACCATAAATCTTGAAAGATTTATGCCTACTTCTAAATTACATTACATCGATAATCCGCATTAATTGGGGGACATGGGATTTCGGAAAACCGGTTTTTTCGGATAACTGAACTATTTATAGATTTCGTTAATGACAAATAGTTATCAAACAAAAAAATTGCAGACAGTGTTAATAAAACAGGTACTACTATGTTCAATTAAGACAAGCCCACCAGCTTACAAGGGGCTAGGTCACACACATTTTTAAGGACAGATATTTGATAATGGTCGCATTCACCTTGTGTTTCAAACCAACGCAAGAAAATATCTAAGGAAGTAAACGCTTCAGCAGCTTCATTTGAGGACCAGGCACTGCTAATTCACGACGTAAAGCAAGCTCTTTCGTGGGAAAGCTTTCCAATTGAGTCCAGTTTCGTCTGCGTTTTCGAAAGTGTAATATTCTTTACTTAGTATGTCCATCAATTCAATTTAAAAAAAAACCATTTGCTGATGATTCAGATAGTATTCCGCCTTGTATTTGAAGCTCATGAATGCAATGTCTTGACTTAAATACAGGCGAGGGTAGTAGTAGTGCGGTTAAGCGGTCGTTCGGTTGATCGACGTTCGGATAATCGACGCTCTACTGTAATTATAAATTGAACACAATGACGACTGAAAAACTCGCAAGACACTATTAAAAAGTTTGTGTTAAAATGTGCTAAAAATAAAAAAAATTAAGTTTATAAACTTACTCTAGCTATAATAATTTTATCTACAAAAATCAAATAAAATAAGCTTAACGCGAGATCAGATTTCGGATCTGACCATAATTGATTTTCACAGTCAAACTTATTTGACTTGTTTCTTACGCGCGCAGATCTAGACTAACTATGCTTTTTTAAATTTCGTTCCTTCCAAAATGTCAATTTCATCCCCCCGACATACCTTCTACTCTCCTTCTTCACCCCTTATTCCAATAGTTCACACTAATCTTGCTTGTCAAATAAAAATTTATGTTTTGAAGTGTCCTGAGTCTTTCTTGATCCAAAAGTTCCAATGTTCTAGAAACCAAAAAAAATTTAACACTCAGTTTCGTGTTATTTATTCTACAAAGTTTTGGAGTTTTTATACCTTAATATCGACAAACCACGTAGGGTTGTCGCAAATTTATATTATGTAGAATTCAAAATAAATCAAAAATTCTATCCAAAAAATGCGATCATTCTCAGTAGATCCAGTGTCTAGATCCATCATGGATCTAGTGAGATATTTTTTTCTCAGTAGATCTGTTTTCTAATAAACTGGATCTGATGAGAACTTTTATTGCCAATAGATCATTTTAAAAATTAATTAGATCTAATGATAAATGAATTGTCTCACTATAGATAGAATGTTATTACAATTAATTTAAAAACAAATTAGGTTTGAAAAATATGTAATTAAAGAAAATGACTAGGGTTCACTAGGGTTGGTATACAGGCGAACTTAATGTCTAATGGCATTTTCTAACAGTTAACCTTTGGTAATGTAGACATTTATAAAGGAGTTGTACAGTGTTTGGTCTACTAGATGTTAATAGCTTAAATAATAAATTTAGAGATAAAAGAAAAACTAGACTGGTAGTTTATCCATACAAAGGATAGATTTCATCAAGATCTTTATTTCAAATGACAGCTGTCAAACTAGAAAGGTCTATATCTCCGTAACTGTTGATGGTTGACTCGTAGTTTACCTAGTAGAAATGATAGATCTTATCAAGATCTTTATTTCAAATGACAGCTGTCAAACTAGAAAGGTCTATATCTCTGTAACTATTGATTGAAGACTTGTAGTTTCCTTAGTAGAAATGATAGATCTCATCAAGATCTTTATTTCAAATGACAGCTATCAAACTAGAAAGGTCTATATCTCTGTATCTATTGATCCTAGACTAGTAGTAGAAATGATAGATCTCATCAAGATCTTTATTTCAGATGACGGCTGTCAAAGTGCTTTATATCCGTAACTATTGATCGTAGACTAGTAATTTCTTCACAGAAATGATACGTCTCATTAAGATCTTTACTTCGGATGACATCTGTCAAACTAGAAAGGTATATATCTCGGTAACTATTGATCGTAGTCTAGTAGTTTCACCACAGCAATGTTCGTTCGCATTAAGATCTTTATTTCGGATAACAGCTGTCAAACTAGATAAGACTATACTAAACTACTAGTCTACGATCAATAGTTACGGATATATAGCACTTTCTAGTTTGTTAGCTGTCATCTAAAATAAAGATCTTGATGAAATCTATAATTTTTGTAAAGTAACTAAACGTGTAAGATCAATGGTTTAATTTTGTTTTAATATTCAAAATAAAATAAAAAATATATATTAAGAAAAACAATATTTTTTTAAAAGTAGTCTTGTCTTTTGCGGTTCAAACTATCTCCCTATTAAATTCATCACAATTGGTCTAACCGTAAAACTTTACGGATTGATAGACAGACAGACACCGACGCTTTCGAATTTATAATATTAGTATTAGTATGGATTCTCCCCTATAAAGTCGTTTAATTTTTAGTTTTAAATTAATAATATCTCTTATATGGGTACCTAGAGACTATTTGCGAACTTCCTCCTTTTTAAAGTTGGTAAAAATAAGAATATGACAGGGGGGATACGAGCCCCTAAAATAGTATTACAAAGCAAGTTCCCTTGTCTCTCCAGCCAAGGCGAGACAACAGTACTTTTAAAATCCTGATGGCTCCCAACCATTAGGGGGGACACGAGACCGACACCAAATTTTTTATCAGATCTACAACTGAATCTAGTGGGAAAGAAATTCTTTAGTTGACCCACACTTTAAAATGTGGAGCTGGTTAACGAATCTAGTGAGATAAATACTTCTCAGTAGATACACATTTTCGAAAATGGATCTATTGAGAAAATAATATCTCACTAAATCCATTATGGATCTGGACAATGGATCTAGTGAGATTAATCCAAAAAATGTTTTTAATTATACTCTATCTCAACACTAAACTATATCCTTAAATTTGAACTACTTTTATTTATAAATTTATTATTTTTATGAAATTACTAACTTATTGTTTATTTAGCTTCTTGGTTATATGTTTTAAACATCAAAATTCATATTTTTAATAGATATTTTTGTAAATTTTCAATTTTGTTTAAATTTCTTCTAGGAAAAGGCACGAAAACTACAATTTTATTGAATTTTCCCAAAGCTGACTCACATTTATCCTTTATATTCTTATCTTCAAAACCTTAATCATTTATCGATTAATGAACATGATATTTCCTAATAAAAATTCTAATTAATATATTATTTTAAGACGTTGCCATCCCTATAGCCATTCGAATTTCAACACTTTAAACTTTTAAATTTTGCTTTCAGCTTAAAATTTTTAACATATCAAACCCTATCGAATTTATTGCTAACAAGGAAACAAAAGATTATTTTAGTTTACTTTTGTATGTAACTACTAATTCGAACTTCATTTTGATAAAAATATGTGTTTTGTAACACTTTTCTAATGTTTATAGTTATGGTGTCCGCCGCCTTCAACTAAACGTGGGAAATAGTTTATATTCCTTTCTCTTTTCTTTTAATACTTTATTTTTAAGATAAAAAAGGTAAGATTATTATGGTTTTTACAAATATCGAGTTACTATGACACCACCAGTATAACTTGAGTTCTGGACTTTTTATGTGCATTTCTTGACTAAAATTTCCAATGACTGTGTGAAACTTACAATTTTAAGTCAAGTTAACTTTTTATGCTATTTTATAATATTTTGGTTAAATACATTTGTTTCATACTCATCGCATAACATTTATACTCATTATTATGAAATTCGGGTCTTTATTCAATGTAGTAAAAATGATTTACTACAGAACGACTGGTGTCGGTGGCTAAACTGGCTTTATTAAAAGTGTGAAAAGTATTAAAAACCTTTTTATCGCAAAACAAACAGGCCCTATATCTACCTTTCGGATACCTGTTTCTGTGACAAAAACTTGACCTATTACTTGACATTTGCGTACTCTGTTATATACGCCGCTAAGGAATAACATATTCGTAATATGCGTAAAAAAATGTTCCCCTAGGAACTTTCGCTCAGTATAAAATGTAACTCTAAGGCCCATAAATATCTCATTGCACCAAAATTAATGGGTCCACGAAACAACACCAGATATGAGCCCCTGTTGCTAAGTTATAGATAGACGGACAAATAAACAAATTACAAACGTACAAACACACTTACGCATAGATAATGTTAGTATGGATATATATGTCGCAGGCAAATCGAATAATTCGCCGTTTTACAATATGCCTAGGCAGATTGTAAAGTAGGGAAACGAAAGGAATAAAAATAGCACTGTATAAGTCATGTATGTTAGGGTTAGGTTCAGTTTCTCATTTGCAAACGTAGATGCGGAGCGAGCAAAGTGAGCGGAGCGTTCCAGTCAAACTTCACATAATAAGCTGTTCAAAAAAACAAAAAGTCAGGTGATTATAAAGTGGTGGATAATCAAAATCAACTCAAAATTTCCCTATTTCAAGTAACAGGACTCCTATAACATTAGGTATAAATGCAGTATATTAGGTATACAATTTTTAATATCTAATAATAAATTAATTAATTAATGTCTAAAAAAAATATTGTCATTATAGGAATAAAAATTAATTATAATAAAATTAAATTGGGATAAAATTGTAATAATAATTAAATTGAAATAAAATAAAATATAGACCGTCCTAATCCGCACTGTATTTGACATGTTGGTCACAACAGTGACGTATGTAAGAGCAGTCTATCCTGCCAGCAATCATTGTCAGGACGATGTTAGAGATAGCTCGCACCCTGCGCACCAAGGATGCAGCTAGCTTGCGTACAATCGCTCGGAAACAGTCAATGCGAGCCTCCGCGAACATCCTCGACGCGCTACAGCGTCAGGGCAGCCCCAACACAGCCCTGAACGCATTGTTGTACTGGACGCGGAGGGCGTTGTGAGACTTTTGGCTGTAATTTATCCATAGGCTAGAAGTGTATAGCGAGGTACAGTATGTTTTAAATAATAAAATTTTTACGGCCGTGGAGCACCGCGTAATCCTACGCGCTAACATATTTGCCTTAGTCGTCAACGCCCTACGTTCCCGTTCCATATCAGCGCTATCCTTAAGGTCAAAACCAATAATATGTCCCAAATATTTAAATTGTTCCATCCTTTTTAAAGGGGTGCTACATAGTTTTATAGGTGGTAAATTACGTCAGCTGGTCATAAGCTGGGCATAAAAAAATGTGTATATTCAGTGATGTCTTCTCAATTTAAAATTGATCAGATTATATGATATTATATGATACATTGATTTAAATAAGCAGGTCAGCTGGCTATATCTCGGTGGAAAGATTTTTAGCTGATGTCCTGAAGGGTATAACGCAGGAGCCAGACAGGAGCATCTATCATTTATTTAAATGCACTAATGACAAGTTTTCCCTTGGCATATTGCCAGCTGATTTTTTTTATTACATACATACATATCATATTAACTAACAACTTATGAATTTTCATCTGGGAGGAAATGACTTCTCTATATTCGACATTACGCTCCATGTATTAGTCGTAGTAATATACTTTATTGTACAAACACAAAAAAAGTAGACAAAAAAAGGAATAACAATAATGAATTTCACAATACAGGCGGTTTTATATATCGCCAATAAGAGATTTCTTCCAGACAACCATGGTACATGATTTAACTAACAGATAAATCTTTTAGTAATGTTCCATTCTTTTCTCGTGACGCTAAATTTGAGAAGTCGTTGCACTTGCGTTCGCCAAGACCCTTCGGATAAGCTGAGCGATTGCAAATGGCGGCTTGAAATCTATTGAAGACTAGCTTTTGCCAGCGGCTTCGCCTGCCCTAAATTTGGTAACCGGCGTAGGATTCTTACGGCAACTTTGAACCCGTTTAGGGGGTGAGTTCCGAAAAATCCTTTATAGCGCACGCCTACATCATAATAGCTATATGTGTGCTAAATTTTAGCTCGATCTGTCAAATGGTTGGCGCAGTGCGTTGATAGATCAGTCAGTCAGTAATAGTTACTTTGGTCTAACGCTTACTTTAACCCGCGACTGTGTTTACGTAGAAGGTGAAAATATTTTTAAATAATACGTACCGCCCTTCCCTCTCATGACTGTCCGCCGGCCTTGCACATCATGTGCAGTACTTGATCATTATTTTGCTGCGATGTTAATTTAAAACTGCGATATGTCCCAAGATATTTATTCAAATCGAATGATGTAAAGGGCAATTTTGTTTTAAATTAAATACTTGTGATGAATAACGTATTTTTTTGGATAAGGATTAATATCATGTTTATAAAAGTTTGGTTTGTTAACATTAGTATCGAAGAAGATTTGCTTATGTTTTTGTGTGAGTTTAAGCTTTTTTGAATAAAATCGAATTGAGTTGTCAAACATGTGTCATAATAAAATTTAATTTAAATCCAAAGCACTGAGGAGTATTGATATCAACTTCAAAGCAAATGACCGCTATAATAACTTTCTACCCCTTTTTAACCCCGTTAGGGGATGAATTTCAATAAAATACGAAACATGTGTTCCACCAATTCTGTCAAAAAGATTTATGCAAAATTTGAAGGAGATTGGACCAAGGAATCACGTTGTCCCATACAAACTTTCCCCCCCTTTTTCACCCTCTTAGCGGTAGAATTTCAGAAAATTCTTTCTTCTCGGATGCCTACGTCATACAAAGAACACACCCTCCAAGTTTCAGGCCTCTACGATGAGTGGTTTAGGCTGTGCGTTGATCCATCAGTCATTCAGGACAAAGCATTTTATATGTACCTATAGATATTTATTTTATTTTTAAAGATTTTAAGTATTTTGTTTATTAGGTATTTAAATGTGATGTTTGCATTGTATCAATCAATACCTATAATAGGTATCTATATGTCTCTGATATGAAGAAATATACCAACCTAAATAAAGAATTAAATCTTATTAAATCTTAAATTATTGTTATATTTTTACATCATAAGCAACATTTTGTAATTAAATATGATGGTGTTATTTAAAAATCTGTGTTTTAAGTATTAGTATAATTTCTAATTTAACAGATTCATAGTGAATGTATTAGCCAGATTTTCGATACTTGAAATCTAGAATGTTTTTTACGTAAGTACCATTCATTTTCTCATCTATATACTTAATATAACCTAGATATCTACTTAAAACATAAAAACATTTCAATATTCCATACAATAAATACCTATATTCTTAATTTTTGAAACAACGATATGTAAGTATAATGAAAATAAAAGTACCTAAGTATAGTATAGGTATTAGACTTAAATAAAAAAGAAACACCCGATTACACATTAATATAGAAAAAACAAAAACATAAGTGATTTTCGATAATTGGCACAGATTGTGTAGAGTTTTTCAGCCGACACCCACATACAGCGTTTTCGATACATGAGGAGTAAAGTCTACCACGATTGTTCCGAAAACGATCACTCTATAACGATACTGCACGATTTTTCAGTTGTGACTTGTCTAAAGTTGGTCACCATTTAGGCTATCTGGAAGAAAAATTTGGGTGATTTCTGATCTCTTTTCAACACTAAAATTTTTATCGTATGGACGTTTGCAACACTAGGGGTATCATTTGCGTGTTGCCGACTCTTCAAAAATCGAATAACTTCTTTCTTGAAGCATAATGTAGTCCTTAGAGAAAACCTTGGCAGGGAGATCACCCCACAACCCGCTTGGGTTCGCGGGAGGAAGTTTCTCTAAAATCGCACTGAACGCGACCATTTCAGTTCTAAAGTGTGAGATTGAATTCCCTGCCGATGGCGAACGGTGCGATGGTAGAAAGTAGTCGTGGGCACCATTTCGAACAATTCCAAGTGAGTTTGGGATCGTCTACAATCCTCACAGCCCGTCGATGAACCGAGTCAAAAGGGTCAAGCTGGTATCCGGGTGCACCAGCCTAGAGATGACAGCAGTACTCCATATGGGGCCGAACTTGCGACTTGTAAAGCAGCAATCTTTGCCCTGACGTGAAGCTTTTTTGGACCCCAGCTTTACCTTGTCTAGCAAATGATCTCGGAACTAAACATCGCTGGAAATGTCAACACCAAGGATCCCAATGCGCTTGGAGATGGAGAGGGGAGTGCTCTGGAATTGTGGAACTACAGTAAATGGGGTTTTCTTAACGGTGAACGTGCAGACTTGTGTTTTTGTAGGGTTGAATCGGACCAAGTTTTCCCTCCCCCAGTCAGACACCTTGGACAGAGTGGTCTCGATTTTAGACACAAGTTCACCGCGTTTTCCCTCCACAACGGAACGAGGAATGTATGCACAGCCTGTGTAATAAGCGTCTCCAGTACTGTCATCTACAAAGCAATGTATGTTGTTTATGTCCAACATGTTATTGATATGCAGTAGAAACAGCGTAGGAGGCAGCACAGAGCCTTGCGGGACACCAGCATTAATGTCCATGCTATCAGAGCAACTACCGTCAACTACGTATGCGTCTGCCGGACAAAAAGCTAGCCACCCATTTTCTCAAACCCTCGGGGACTCCATAAGATGGAACATTCGATAAGATGGCAGACCAGATCGAACGCCTCCGCTATGTCCAGGCTACATGCCAAGGCCTCCCCCTGACTCAATGGCTAGTGCCCATCGCTGTGTGAGTTACACTAGAAGGTCAAGCGAGCGACCATAGCGAAAGCCATACTGACGGCCACTGACCAGGTCGGGTTTTTCTAGATATCTTAGAAGCTGTGAGTTATTCACACGCTCCTTCACCTTGGAGAGGAGGGAGGTAATAGCGATAGGCCTATCTGATCTTTCGCCCTTTTTGGTCACCGGGTGCACATTCGCAGTCATCCATCAAGACGTAAATTGCCTAGTGTGGAGGGAAAGCGTGCAGAAGCGGGTAAGTATAGGACATAACTCAGGAGCACACTGATGAAGCACCACTGCTGGTATACCGTAAACATCTACTGTGTGTTCACTAAAAAAAGAGAAATTGCTGTTTAATTATTCTATTTATAACTAATATTCATTCGCCTATTTAGATTTACAAAGTCCCGAGTGTATGGACCTGTTTCTATAGCTTACAATTTTTCGCAAATTCAGCACACTTGGCAATCGTGTCACACTGACAGCAGGATAGCAAATAGATTTTTCAACTAAACAATTAGAGACAACACGAAATCAAATGCAACCGCAAAAGCTAAAAAATCATACCTTATGTTTTCGTGCCACAATTTTGTGATCTTTGCCTTTATTTCAAGCTGAATTACTAAAATCTTTTCGCACTGTTTAATCCCATTTTATTTTGCTATACTTATTAGACAATTACTAAAACACTTTATGTAGGTATGTACTTATTTAATATGTTAATCAAAAACTCGCGCGCACGATATAAAACATTTGTTGTG
Source organism: Apoda limacodes (assembly GCA_946406115.1). Taxonomy (NCBI): domain Eukaryota; kingdom Metazoa; phylum Arthropoda; class Insecta; order Lepidoptera; family Limacodidae; genus Apoda; species Apoda limacodes. Next base: position 52,078,424 of record OX291540.1, read on the forward strand.
ATAAGAGCGACAACAGCGCGCCTGCTGGACCGAAGGGGGGGGTAAGGCTCGCAACAGTGTTTTTCTTTACATATCTACCCCAGGGGCGACGCTCCACATTTTGCTAATTTTTCATACAAAATCTTCTGTTTCACGTGTGAGACTCTAAGTCTCTGTACTGAAATTCGTTTCATATGAGCGCAATTGCTAGCGCTCCACTTAGTGACAGTCTCAGTGCAATTTCATACCAAACCTTGAGTTAAGTGTGTGGATATGGAATGTTATTTTTATTGAATTGCTATATCTATAAAAGTATTTTATATAAAATCTAAAAAATATTTATTAATGGGAGTGCGCTGCACGAGCGCTCCTAAGGACAAGCCGCCTTTTTGTTTGTAAGTTTAGTTGTTGAAGAACAGTGAACAAATATTCGAATAATTTTAAGCTGTAACGGTTTTTAGCGTTCTTTGTAAAGTAGTGTTTTTCGACTTTAACTCCTTTTCACAAGAGGCACAGATAATGGATGTGGTAATGGCAGAGTACACTTAGGTTTTGAAAGTAGCTTCGTTCCAAATTTGGTTTCTCAATATACATATATTAATCTATAGTTTTGGTAGTTTTAGTCACAGACCTAGGATTTTGCGCTTACTTCGATGGCTTTAGTGAAAAGATTTTATTAAAAAGAGAGTTTTGTATAAACCTAAGTTTTTCTTAATTGTCTTATGACATGATATGAGACAATTTTAGTGTTGGGAAATCGGATATTAGGGAATTTGAATGAATGTATAAATTGAATCACGGAGATTAATTCCCTGCCGAAGGCGAGCGGTGAGATGGTAAATAAGCAGTGACGATCAAGGTTGCTAGGTCTGTTTCAGTGTTGGGCGCTAGATCAGTTTATAAAAAAACCGGCCAAGTGCGTGTTGGACTAGCGCACCGAGGGTTCCGTACCTACCACCATTTACATAATTTACAAACACACAATAAAAAAATATGTGCTGCTAAGCGGTCACCCATCCAGTTACTGACCAAGTCCGACGGTGCTTAACTTTGAATATCGTTTCCAACAAACAAATGTGTTACTGTTTCTCTTAATAATAAGCTAGATAGCGCTGTGTCGGTAATTTAAAATAGTAATGGCTTGAACCCGTCTCATACCTAGCCGGTTTTTATTTTTTGTTGTTTTACTTTAGAGTTCACACTATTTTCACTGCAAGTTTGGCGACTTAAACCCGAATTCGTCTAGCAACACTGATGATGACGCCATGACAGGTCACGTGATGTAAATTTTCGTTGGGCATGCGCGATAATTCTGAATTTTTCAAGTGTTTTTGAAACTGTGGATTAAATCTCATGAAAAACTTTTGAAAAATTTGAAAATTGATTTTCCGTAACATTTTGTGACATATAAATAGTCTAAGTGTTGTCTGTACTAATTATGTGATGTTAGTTTTTGTGTCGCAAAGGTCAAGTCTTGAAATGGAACTGTCTCCAAATGGTACTTTTGTAGTGGATTGCTATTAAAAGTGCTTCGTATTATTCGTATTCAAGTTACGACGAGGTAAATAACTTGTAATATTACATATTCATTTATTTTGTGACATGTTTTATTCTATTTTGGGTTACCAGCGGCATCTCAACCTTGGGAGATGCGAGAAAATGAGAGTCTTCCCAGTGACATTTTTGCAACAAGCAATCCTTTGTATTCATTCAACGTTTTGAATAAATATTACTATAATTCTTTGGAAAGATACCTTACTGTTAAAGTATGGTAATAGATCAAGTTTTATTATGCTTTACTTATATATAGACATATTTTTTCTTTTAGTCAAGGTTGTATTTATTATTCTTTTGCATGTTAGATGATAGTCTGTCGTCCAGCTAGTATCAATTGAACAAGCATTATGATGACATCATTACAGACACATATATTGCAGATGCAGAACAGTGTGTGCTTTAATGGAGATATAAATGTATTAATACATTCATACCACACCAGTGGTATCAGTGTTGGTCAACCCTTTAGTTAGATTGTAGTGATCAATTTAAGGGTAAGAATTTGACTCAACATTTGTATTGTGGTAGAAAATATAATGGTCATGTTATGTTATTATGTACATTGTATAAACATTATGCACTTAAAGTCAATAATCCAACCAAAGGGAATGAGCCACCATTTGTACTGTGTATTCGGAAGCACTGTACATTAAAAGGCATTGACTTTAAATAGTAATAGCTTTTTGGGACAGGAAAAAACATACTCATTGTTTTGTTTTTACGTCACTTGAGTTAGGAAAAGCGCAAAAAACGAAAAATTAGCAATTTTTATAAAAAAAATTATAAACAAATACTGATGGAAAAATAACTTTTATAATTTAAAGTTTTTGTATCACTTACTACTAAATTTTACATAGTAGTAGCTTTTTACAACCAGTCTAACACTTACTACGTGTTTATATTCTAAAACAAACACATCCATTCCAAAAAAATAAGTAAAATTAACAAATTAAAATCAAACAAAACCAAACAGTAATAAATAAAAAAAAAACTAAACCATTTTTTTTTATATTGTTGACAATGGATACAAGTCTTTTAAGTAATTCCTTAGACTCATTGAAAATTCATTTCTACCAAAAAACCAAGGTGAACACAATTTATTTATTGTAATGTAAAAATTAAAACAAGATTTGAAATACAGACTAATAATCGATCAATAATAAGAATTATAAGATCGATTGTTTAAATTTACGATGAATGATAATGGGTCGCCCTGACTACACTAAATAAGTAAAGTTGGTCCTGGGGCTCGCCTTCGCGCGCTTGTTTTTATGTGCTCCGCTTGGCTTTGCGTTATAGTTTTCATGTTCGCAAGTGGGGCGACCTGACTAACTAAATAAGTACAGTTGGTCCTGGCGCATGCCGGCCGCTGCCCCGGCCGCTGCCGCGGCACGCTCCGCTTGGCTTCGTGCGCTAGTTTTCATGTGCTCCGCTTGGCTTTGCGCTATAGCTTTTATGATCGCAAGTGGGTCGCCCTGACTACATTAAATAAGCACAAGTTTGTCACCCTGATCACAAAAACTAAAAAAAATAATTAACTTTTAGCATGTACCTACTTAGCTGTTTCATTTCAATTTTATTTTACTCATAAACAAGGAAAATTACTATGCTGACTAACACTCAGAAATTGTTGTTGTTTCAGAAAAAGTTTTGATTATACATAATGAAAAAGAACTCTCTTATTTTCTGGTCAAATGTTTATATTATAACTATATAATATAAACAAGATTCGATTAAAATAGTAGTCCAAGACAAATACAACAAAAACATTGAAATATATTTTTTCAAGGTGGGAACACTCAATGACCCACCGCCATGTTGTGTTTGTTTTAATTTATCACTCGCAACAATTCACTCTGCTATATAGTCACTACATTTCTGTTCGCTGAGTTTTTTCACATTATAGTCCATGTTGATTACTGCCCACCTGTCAAATATCAGAATGCCTCAAGGATCTAAATCTAAACAAGGTTCATAATTACTTTGAGTAAAAGATATCGAATTGGTCAAATGTTATTTTCACTGATGAGACTTGGTTAAATGCAAAACACACAGTATCTAAGAACTGGACTGACGACACCGCCGCTTCCACTAGTCCAGTGCCAATGGGAAAAGGTGAACGCCTTACCATGCAGGGTCTACGAAAGGATTCTTGTCAGATGCTTTATTGGCCTTTAAATCCAAGAAAACAGTGAAGGTTTAAAGAAATGGTGCAATCTCTGGAAGAACCGTCGATAATTATTATGGACAACGCAACATATCACTTCAGACGAATTGAAAAAATGCTGACGCAGGCCAATAAAAAAAAGAGATAATTGACTGGCTACAACTTCATTGTAAAAATGTGGATAATACTTAATAAAAGTGCAATTAGTGGATATTTTAAAATCAAAAAAAAAGCCTTCCTAAAAGATATATTACTGACAATACCATGGTCATTAGGTTCTATGACTTCCGCCGTATCATTGCCAGTACAATGCTATAGAACTAATATGGGCACAAATCAAAGGACACGCCGCTCGAAACAATACCCCGATACCCATCCCCCTTTTATGGCAAACAAGATTTTAGAATTATCAAAAAATGCATGTGCGGAAGTAACTGCCAAACATTGGGAAAAAGTTGTGAGAAGAACCCAAAACATTATAGCGTTGGATTGGGAAATTCATGTGGCATTTGATAATATAGAAGTACAGGAACTTATAATAAATGTTAGGGAGACCTCATTGAGTGACAGTGACGATTCATCAGATTTTGATTAAAATAAATAAGAAGCAACGTAATAAAATTACATCTTGTAATGAAATGTAATATCAGTTAATAAATTGAACAAAATTATTCGGCAATAGTTCAGTTTCTTACATTTTGCAAAAAAATATCCCTATTAGTTTCTCTGACTCTGCTATGACCTTGTACGTGCGTAAGCGTCATATTTTTATAAAATAAAATATATATAATGTTAAAAAGACTCTTTAATTGTAACACATGTTAATTATATTTCTTTTGTTTTTATGTAGCATAGGGGGGGGGCTGGGGAGGGGGTTATCTCCACTAGCCTTTGTGTAAAATAAGGTTAGGTCAATCAAATAATACTAGATACTTTAAAAAAAAATTCTTTACCAAAGAAATCTAGTAGGTATCTCTTCAATATTTTCTTAAACCCTTCGTATAATAGTAGTATGAATATATGTAGCATTGGACTAAATTCTGCGTAAATTTTTAGGTATAGCTTTCAAAAACATTTTACCTATGTGTTTGGGAACAGCATTTTTCATATTGATGTGAACAGCTTGCACAAGTATTATCTTTAGTATGGGATCACATCTCTACAATCTCACTCAAGTTCAAAAATCATGATTTAACACAACTTGTTCAGAATTATATTAAGTACTAAGGTACTAAGGTGGCAAACAAGCTTGCTGTTTTCCTGTGTTATAGCCTATGGATGCTATTGCAAAACCAGAGGCATCACTTGTGTATTGCCTAGAGAAAACCTTGGCAAGGAAGCTTAATTTCACACCTTGAGGAAGTATCTCTGAAATCACATTGTTTGTCCCTTATAAATTCTAAAATGTAACTGAGGTGAGTTGTCATGTATGAGACATGGTACATGAATTGGAAGGTTACTGAATTAGAAGAACCAGTTCATGTTTATGTATACAAATATGAATCCTTTTCATTTATCCTCTAATACTTTTATGTTAATTTATTTGTGTGTAGCATCTGTCAGTCTAAATCAGATGATTTTTTTTTTAATAATTATGGTTGAAAATATTTTTATGCAGCCTTTTTTTTTTCAGGTACTATTAATTCTCTGCAGTTTTCGGACAATGTAATGCTTCTAAATTATTTGTGTCTGTGAATACCTACTTCAGTGCTTAATAAGTGCTTGTCTTGAGTGAAATGATAGTTCTTTGGAATTGGACAACTTTTGGTTTGATAGAGAAGTGTTTTCTGGACTTCTTAGTAATCAAGCAGTGGTAAAAGGTGAGTTGTGTGTTTATTTGGAACTTTTGTCATGTTAGGCATGTCACACACAGAAACAGACACTTTTTGAATAGGCATGTCACACACAGCAACATACACACACATAGCACGTTGTTGAATACTAAATTTTGAAGTTTGTAAAATCTTTGTCATGGGACTAACTCTTGAGAACAAAACAAATTTGAATCTTAGGTATGTAAATTTCAAATTATCACTATAGCGGTCAACATAATTATTTGGATACTTTGCAATCACATTTGGTATCTAATGAGCAGAGGTCAAAATAATTAGTGTGATTTATGTTCTTACTAAAATTTTATTATATTTTATATTTTACTATAATTTTAAAAATATGGCGACTGCACATTTCTGAATAGGCCTTTAGAATAACTGCAGAAAAACTGCAAATTTCTGTGCTATATTTAAACCCTATACATGACCTTGGAGACGTCTGTGGCCTGCTTACTTATTATGTAGCAATATTTAAAAAAAAATTAGGACTGCAAATTTTGCAGTAGGCCTATTAAATAACTGCAAAAAATCTGCAAATTCTTGTTCTATAGATAACACCTACAGATGTCCCGTTTGAGTATGTGGCCTGCCAACTAATTATATTCGATGTATAAAAAAAATACCGACTGCTAATTTTGGAATAGGCCTATTGAAGAACTGCAAAATAGCTCCCGCTACACATGACCCATTTCCATTAGAGATGTCTGTGGCCTGGTATAGTATTATGTACTGATGTTAAAAAAAAAATTAGGACTGCAAATTTTGGAGTAAGCCTAAAAACACTGCATATTCCTGTACTGTATTTAACCCACACACATGACTTGATTCCGCCAGAGGTGTACGTGGCCTGGTAACTTCATATTAAGTTAGCAGGCCACTACTATATTTTTTAAAAATATAACAACTGCAAATTTTAGAATTGAACTGCAATAAAACTTTAAATTCTGGTATTGGTTGCATTACCCTGGAGAGAAAATGGCCTGCCAACTTTACCGACATCAACAAAACCTCACTTTAAAGCGCCCGTAATATTAAATGCCTACTTACTTTGATCATTGCCGTATATATGAGAGAGCATATTTATTATTTAATAGAAAATATAATAGACAGGCACTAGTATAAATCCGGATCACCGAGAAGTTTCAAACAGCATGCTGTAGTCTGGAAAAATCAAAAAGCTAATACAGGTGACAGCCAGGGCAAGGACTGACGGTGAATAACAACTTACCAAGAAGCATAACTTATGATACAAGTGTAAGTTGTTTAAAAAAATCAAAAAGCTAATACAGGTGACAGCCAGGGCCAGGACTGATGGTGAATAACAACTTACTAAGAAACATAACTGATGATACAAGTGAAAGTCGTTCAAAAAATCAATACGCTAATACAGGTGACAGCCAGGGCCAAGACAGACAGTGAATAACAACTTACCAAGAAGCATAACTGATGATACAAGTGTAAAAAAATACCAAAGTGCTGGCTAATCGGGCAAGCATTGTAGAACTTCTGAATGCTAAAGTAGACTATACATACATATATTAATTCATTACATTTCTTACATCTTTTAGTTTCATTTTATTAATTTATGTCTTTCATGTCTTTCATATTTTTATTTCGACATTATTTTTATTTCTAATTGTATTTGATTTTTGATTATATGATTTGTTTACTAATAACATATCTCTTATGAAAACACTGTCACTTCTAGCTACATATATACCTATGTTTACAACTTATTTTAATATAATATACCGTCATAATATGAGTGACGTGTAATAAAAACTATTATTAATAAGGAATGTCTATGAAATCCAGGCCTTAAAGGTATATTCACATCATTCTTTAAATCACACTACCTTACTCTGACCGAACACCACATTATTTAGATTACTTATCACCCTGGGTGATGAGTAATCTAAATAATACTAGGTGTTTAATTTTATAGTATAAAACTATGTTAGAAGTGGTTTGTTTGATGCCAAAATTACAATGGAATTATTACTGAGCATTGAGTGTTACGCTGCTGCTGGTATCAAAATTATATGTAAGCAATGGTATTTCAATTACTTAATTAAAAAACAAAAATAGTATCTGATAACTTTGACGATTCAAAATTATTTGTAAAAACCTAAATTGAATGAAAAAAATTGAGTCCAAGTTTATAAATGTTTTTTAGCATCACTAAAAAATATTGAAAAGGTTAAGTAAGATCCATATGATATATTGCTTCTATAATGTGTTTATCTTCTGTCTTCTATTCAAATAGTTTTTTAGCTACTAAACTTCGTATTAACCATTGGTGCCTTTCTAGATGGCACACTTCCCACAACCGGCGTCTCTAGAGGCGGCGCTTCCGCTGCTGAGCCGGCCGGACCTCCGCCTGCGTCAGCAACTCGGCGAGCAGTTGACGACGCTGGTGCGACGGGAGCCCGAGATAACACATGATCTCGCAGCACAGCTCTTGGATGCGCTGGTCACCTGGCTCAATGGTGGCAACTTCAAGGTAAGTTCTGTCTGAGCACAGAATAAGGCCAGCACCACACGATACATTTTCTTACAGCTTCAATGGACTGTAGACCTTAGTATTTGATATTAATTTCAACTTGATACCACCTCGCGTTCCTGAGAAAAAGGGTCTTGACAGACAGATAAACAAACAGACAGGCAGACAGACGGATAGACAACAAAGTGATCCTATAAGGGTTTCTTTTTCCTTTTGAAGAACGGAACCCTAAAAACTGGAATTGAGGCTTTTTCAAGTGAAATTACACGTAATTAGCTAAAATTTTATGTAATTTTTTTTTAATGCCGCATTCAGTGTATCTTTATCTATAAGAAGTTTATTTTGGTCTTCTGTTTTGGAGATATTACGGTCAAAGTGAATTTTAAACAGAAATTGTGGATAAACAGCGAATTTCGGAAATCTGAAACAAAAAACAGGAAATGGAAGAGGTTCTGCTAAGGTATTTGTATAGACTAATAAATCAAATTTGATCCATAAAACTCTTCAAAAAACCAAATTTTACACCATCGAGTTATAATACTAAAACTATTACATAAAAAGGTTTCTGGTCGACAAAATTCAGTTATAAAAACCAAATGTTTCAAATAGTTTTCATTATCCGGAGTTTGTATGGCGGGCGGTGCGTTTACTGGTAATACTCTTAAAGATTAATTCCGAAATGGTTTTACCGGGCGATAATCACAAGCAGAAAATATAAGTGAATTGGAACATAGCCTAAGTGCGTGTATTCTAAAGGCAAACAATAGCGGCCATTTGCATGATAGGTAGCTGTGGGCTATTATTATAACGGGTGACATATAGGGAACGTCCGATCTATATATTTAAATGAAACATTATTTTGACACTGTGACAATATTTTAATAACAATTAATAAAAAATGTCAGCCAAATGTCCTCCACGTATGACTGATGCTACACAATTGTGTTCTTCTGACAAGATTTTCAATGACATTTTCATAGCGGTGAGTCAATCAATCTCACTTTTTTTCATTATTCTTTGCATCTCGCCCTTAGGTTCACCACATTTATAGTGTTTTTTAACAATAATAACGCGTTGTTCGATCTAGTATCGTCCCATAATTAACAACTATAGATTTTTGCGAGATATATTATCTATGTATGTACAGACCCTCTGACTATCTGTGCAAACGGTCTACCCTTAACATGGAGTTTCTTCTTTGGTGTATTATGTAGAGCGAGAAATGAGAAAACGCGAATTGCACACAACAGACCGATTTGATATTTAATTCACTTTACTTCAATTCCAACACATTATTTACAAAAGAAGTTACTATACATAAGGTCCCTGCGGGTAATAAGGCCTATGTAATATCAAATTCATTTATTTAATCAATTATTTAGTGTTTTCAAACTCCGTAACATTTTTTGTATTGTTATGATGGAACTGCAGTTTCTCGAAAGAAAAATATTTTTACCTTGTTATTCTAAATTTCTAAATGAATTCAAAGAAATTGAGACAGGTGCGGGAAATATGGCCTTAGGTGTGTAATAAGGCCTATGTTTCAATTAACAACAGAATTGCTTAGTTAAATTTTATTTGATCCTGTTATGACTTGGAATTACGCTTTGTTATTTAAAGTGAAAGAAACTGGCACTGAAAAAGTAACATACAAATGTGTTTTACCATAGAAATCAATAATCTTCCGAGTGATGTAAAAATTTGGATGCTTTATTACTCGCACTATAAAAATCATTTTTTTGTTGAAGATCTATGATAATATTTTGATTTTTCTTTCTTGTTTCTCAGACTAAATAACATTTTATGATTGTTTCCCATACTGTGATATTTTCTGCACTTTTCTTATTTTAAAATTTAGGGGTTAGGCCTTATTAACCGACAGGCCTTATTACCCGCAGGTACCTTAGTTCACAAAAAGTAGTTTCGTATTCTGCCCTAGTACGTCGCCTGCTGCTGTCTTCTTTTTTCTAATATCTCTTCTTTAGTGATGATGAAATTTTTTTAAATAGTGGAGAAGTATCTACCTGCCATGTAGCCTACATTTTTTTTATTTTAATGTTTGATTTTATGCTCATAACGTAATAAAATAACACAAAAGTTTAAAAAAATATTCTTTATTCTAAAGAAATATAGGTTATACATTTATAGCTAATAGCAGCATAAATAAATTTATGATGACATGTGACAGCTTCAAAACTTGTTTCCTTTATTGGTTGCTTCTCAAGTTTGAAGGATGCCAATAATTTTCTAGTAATAGAAAACTTTATTTTTACTACCTGTTTATTTTTATATCCTAAAAATTACATAACTTTGTAGACGTCATCCAACTTAGTAAAATACAAAAGAATACCACAGTTTCGGTTACCTACGACAGAAATGTATGCAAGTAGGCCTTACCTGAATATCTATGAAAGTACTTGCTTACCTATTTTTTTTTGGTTTTTAATTGGCCGTGGCAGACGGACATACAGACATTCGAGGCATCCTATGAGGCTTACGCCGTTTTTCATTAGAACGTACAGAACCCTAAAAACTACGATATTTAGCAATATATTAATAAACCTACAAATTTCTAGGAAGTACTACTCGTTTTGCCAAAAAATTGACAACAGACATACATATGTATGACTATGTCAAAAAAAAATCCGCCCATCAGAACAAAAACCAAATAAGACCAGTATCAAAATGTGCGTGCCTGATTTACACGCACAGCCTTTATATTATAAATATTTTTTTATTTTTCCTACATTTCCGTACCATGCTTTTACAATATAAAATTATTTACAAACGACATTTTTTTTGTTAATTATTTTTAGATACAGCACTGTTTCTGAGTCTTACTCACACTTGACCAGTTTCTGTTTATAATTATTAATTTGTATATGCAGACATGACCTATTGAAATTACCTAGTTATAAACAAGTGTCACACCTAATTGTAGATTTGCAAAGATAAAGTAATACTAATTTATTGTTCACTGTGTAGTTAATTATTGCGGTCAATGAACCCCCATTATAATAAAACTGCAGAAGTAACCTATTCATTTAGTTATTCGACACATTTTAGTTTCATGTTTAATGAATACAGGATGTGTTCCACATTCGAAAATGTTTTTGGCATGCTAGGTAAATAAAATTAAACTGGTTCAAGAGGGCGAGTGTGCACGCAATTTTGTAATAGCTACAGACTATTATATATCCTGCGAGCTGTTAATCAATTAGGATGGTCCTTTCGGCACTTTGAAATTATTACAAATATGGATCTCCATAACACAGCGGGCGTTGCTTTCTCTAGCTAGACGTTCATAAGTCGAGTGGGCCAGACGGTATACCAGCAGTGGTGCTTAAACAGTGTGCTCCTGAGTTATGTCCTGTACTCACGCGCCTCTTCGCGCTTTCCTTCCACACTAGGCAATTTCCGTCTTAATGGAAGACTGCGAATGTGCACCCGGTAACCAAAAAGGGCGAAAGATCAGATAGGCCTATCGCTATTACCTCCCTCCTCTCCTAGGTGATGGAGCGTGTGATCAACACTCAGCTTCTAAGATACCTAGAAGAACACGACCTGGTCAGTGACCGTCAATATAGCTCGGGTTTGGCACCAGAATCCTCTATCGAAGTTGCCATCTCACGGAGTGCCTGAGGGTTTGTGCAAATGGGTGGCTAGCTTTTTGTCCGGCAGACGCATACCAGCCGTTGTTGACGATATTTGCTCCGATAGCATGGACATTAATACTGGTCCCGCAAGGCTCTGATGTCTCCTACGCTGTTTCTACTGCATATCAATGACATGTTGGACAATGTACTAGAGACTGGAGTCAACCCTAAAAAGACACAAGTCTGCGCGTTCACCGCTAAGAAAACCCCATTCCCTGTGGTTTCGCAATGCCAGAACACTCCCCTCTCCATCTTCAAAAGCATTGGAATTCTTGGTGTTGACATCTCCAGCGATGTACAGTTCCGAGATCATTTGCAAGTCAAGGTAAAGCTGGCGTCCAACTTAAAAATTGTCAAATTTTGTGACATTTTATAAAATAGGTACAGTCAAGGAATTTAATTCCCTACCCTTTTCGTTGAAATGTCGTAAGACATTCGGAATGCATTAAGGTCGAAAATTCTATTTCAGTAAAAGTATTGAAATGTCAATACGTATTATTTGTCACTTCACATTACAGCTAACCTCTTTGCGAAAAGTTATCATTTGCTTTTCTAATGACGTACATGTGTCAGTGTCAATTAAGAAAATTGAAAAAAAAATTCAAATACGTTATTAAATTGAAAAATAAAATGCTTGCCGCTAACCGTGATCTATTAAGAGCTCAAATAGTGGAGTTACACCAGGAAGATTCATGAGATAACACGTCGGTTAAATGTGAGCAGAGACACAGTTCGCCTTTGGGTATGGCGATATAATTTTGAAAGAACCTTATTGATCTACGGGAAAATAACCATCGCCCGTTTGCAATAGCTGAAGACCAACGCCGATTAATGCGAAGGCATTACATTTTGGATGGCTTTACGTCAACGGGACGATTTGTGGAAATGATTGACGTTCACTCTAGAATAATAAAATTATGAATTGCCAACATGCTATGAATTTACATTACAGGCGGCCTGCAAAAAAAAATTGGCTTTGACCGAGAATCATAAATTAGCCCGACGTCATTTCGCCCGCCAGTATTTAAATTTTGACTGGACGTCTACAGATTTTATTGATGAAAATACGTTTTCAAGTTATGAAGTGGATATACGCATTTTTAATCAGAACTGTTTTTTATTAACATTTAGTTTATTTTATTCGTTCCGTTAAAAAGTGTCATTATAGTTTTTTTATAAAGACCTCGCTCAGTGATTTTATGAAATAATGTTTTCCTTTTGTTATTTTCGTTAAATAAAACTTTTGTAAAATTATGGTTTTATTAAATTATAACTTTCATCGGTTCTGCTCATTTTTGGATAGATAAATTTCATATAAATATCAAATAACAGAACTAGCGAGATGACAAACGAATCTGGACTCCAGTTTCGGCAAAGTGCATTGACGTCCCAAAGTTCAGTTCGCCATGTCAACGTAGTTAATATGTTGCCTAGTTACAAACATAAAACGATACATGCTATATGTCAAAGTAACGTCCTGTTCTACTTAGCTCTTATGGTGACAGTTTGCTATACGATATTGAACCTTAGGTGGGTTGGAAATTAAATTCCTTGACTGTACCTACTTCAGGTACGTATAGTGCGTTTCCAGAGAAACTTCCTCCCGCGAACGCTTGGGTTGTGGAATAAGCTCCCTGACAAGGTTTTCTCTTAAGGACTAGAATATGGGGTTCTTCAAGAAAGAAGTTATAAGATGTTTGAAGGGTCGACAACGCTCGTTGATACCCCTGGTGTGGCAAGCGTCCATTGGCTACGGTGACCGCTTACCATCAGGCTGACCGTTGGCTTGTTTGTCACCTTAGTGGTATTAAAAAAAAGCTTTCCCGTTGGATAAATGTTGTCCCATAAATCGACATAGGTCGCTGATAGTTTATCAACCGCATATAATTGCGAATTTTAATGTATGCAATATAATGTAATATTTTTTTGTTATTTTACAACAAATTTAGGGTTTTTTAGATTTTTTCTTTTATGTTTGCTACATGGCATTGCTTCTTGCCACATTTCATGATTCTAGGTCAACGGGAAGTGCCCCATAGGTTTTGGTTAATTTGTGTCACAATATGCGACACATTTTTGACGACTTGATTTTTTACAACTTTAAGTGACCGTAGAATTTTAGTAATTGATATTAATTTCAACTTGATACCTTCTCGCGTTCTTCAGAACAGACAGACAAAAAAGTGATCTTAAAAGGGTTCCTTTTTCCTTTTGAGTTACGGAACCTAAAAACAATAAGAAATGGTCGGCAATAAAGACAAGAAATATTTTTTTTCTTTGTTTAAATTAAATAAAATTACAAATGTAAAAACCTAATAATGAGAGTGACCTACTCTTGTCAAAATCACAGCCATGTCATTTTTGATTTCAGATTCTCGTAACATTCATTTGTGCTATACGAGTATGTTATATTTTCAAAGTGCCTAAAGATCCTTCTCCTAATTGATCGTCAACTGTCAAGTACAAACAGTAATTTAACGTTTTAATCGTTTTTTTGGCTCAATTTAGCCAAACAAGGAATTTTCATAATTTCGCCATTTGCTTTCGTTCATATGACACAGTAATATTAAAAACCTTATTAAAACCTTATTTAAACAATGATATGTAGAACAAATTCCTACTGATAATCTGCTATAAAATTAAAATATTAACATTAAAAAATCACCACATTAAATGAGATATTGTTGAAAAAAATTTAAAATATTTAAGGTATCTCAGGATGTTTCTAAAAATTATGCCCTATTTTTCAAATATTCTGTTTTTACCTTGTAGCCATAAATCCAGAATAGTAGCATAGAGCCTTAAATTAAAATTTATTTTGTCTAAAATTAATTAAAATTTAGATAAATCAAAATTAATTAAAATCTAAAAATAAAAGGCAAAACTAGTCAGATACTTTTCCAACCTAGTTATGCTGGCACTGGCAAATACAATGTTTTTTTTTATGTATTATATAACCCAAAAATTACTTGTGCCCGTAGATAGGCTTATCCCAAAGACGTTACTATTCAACTCGAACACCTAGTCCTTGACCTACAAACAGTGCCGTAGATGAGGGCTAGCGTACCGACAGACATAACGTAATGTATCATATACACTCTGATTATCTCTAGTAGTTATCCGCGCTCCGTCTAACTTGGTCGCGCTTGATTGCGTGCAACGGAGATATTCTGAAGAAAAAAGCTAGATGGCTAGTTTATACCTACGAAGGCAGAGTGATAACACTAGTAACAGTCTACTTAAAATAAAGTTATCGCAAATAACATAACAACTATTTATTTAAAACTATTTTGAAAGACTTAACTATGATTTTTAGCTAGTTTCGTTAGTATTTTGTTTAAAGTTCAAGTACTACTATTAATTATTTTGTGGTTGAAGTAATAGGAACTTCTGGGGAAACTTAAACATTATATCTTTTACAAAATTTAAATTTCTTGTTTACTTTTTACCAGACTTACTTTGCCCTCGTAGCTAACGATGTGGTTGACGTATTTCTTTTGTATTTTGTTTATGTGTATTGTTAGCACTTGCTACCCTTTTTCTTTTGCTTCAGTATAACCAAGTAAAGTAACAGTAATTAATTCTGATGAGATTTTCTTGATTTTTGTAATTGATTATATCATCTACATATATTTTTAGTGCAGGCCATCTCTAATGCTTAGAATGTATCTAAATCTCTAAGTTTTAGATACATTTCAATTCAACATATTATTTAGTGTTAGGCTGAGTTGCACTAACTAACTTAACGATAGCAAAAGGCCGACGGCTCGTCAAATACTCAGTTAAGCAAAAAACGCAGTGCACCATTTGACAATTGTCAAATTATGTCAGGACTTTAACATTAACAATAACCAGCCGAAAATGACTGGTTATAGTTAAAGTTACAATTGACAAGCCACTTTATATTCATAAAATGAGATTATTTATGTGAAATACAACAAATTTGAATTACCTGGTGTTTAAAAGATTATGTAGGTAGCATTGCTAATGAAATTCATTTAATATTTTTATAACTATGTAGGTTTACCTATCTCACAAAATTTGTAAAATATAATTGTAGATTATAGCGTTACTGCTCTCTCTACAGTTCAACTTGCTATTATTACTTATAGATTCGGTAAAGCCTAGTCGTAATAGTTATTTAAACTTTTAAAACAAACAGTTTTTGATAGCACTAAAACAGAAAATATTCATATTTATTTCTTGTTTTCCAATGAAAACTAAAACATAAATAACAGAAATTAAGGACTGTTTTGTTCTGGCTATGATTTGGCAGCTTCGCACAATATTTTTTTATTCATTGTGAAAGGCATGGATCCAAGTCCTTTATCTTAGCAAAACACGTTACAATACCATTTTCAACTTGTAGGACGGTGCAACCCAAATTGGTGAAATTAACGGTTAAAGTAAATTTTTAAACGTTATATTGACAATTACTTTAACAATTTCGGTTAAGTGCAATCCAACCTTAGCCTATACGCAAAATAATGTTTTTTAAGTATGCATATAAATGTAAAAGGCTAAGATTGATGAACGTAGTAGTGATTTTATTTTTGGGCTTTATTTTTTTTTAATAACAGATTAAACATAATGCAGTGTTTGTAAGTTATGTTAACTTATAAATATACATTTTGCATTGAAACACTTACACGCAAGTCTTTTACACAACATTATTGTTCTTGAATTGTATATGAGGTATATAATCAATATGTCTTTAGTAAATCAGAATAGCACTTCAGGTTATAAGAGACATTTTAGTTGTTCTCTTAGTGTGTTACAGTGACTCTTGCAGTTGATACAGTTTTAGTAAAATATAGTTTCTTTTCAAATAATGAAACTGATTGTTTTGAGACTTGGAGTCATACACAAGTGATTTACCTTTTAGTGTATGTATCTATATTTATTATAAAAATAGCTAAGGAGATCCGCAACTTGCTTCTTACAAGCAACTAAGGGTTTTTTTTAAAGTTTGAGGTGTTTGTGGATGTCTGTGATTACTCGTATGTCCTAAGGAATAATATTGAATAGGTTAAATTGAATTGGCTTAATGCCAAAAGCTGCAGTCTTGTGTTTTCGACATTTAATTTCACTGGTAAGAAGTGATGATTTCAGATAGTTTTTAACAATTACTAATAAAATATTTAAAATGTATTTTCTTTTAATTAAATCACATAACACTTGTAGTTTACCGCGTTTAAATATAGTTCACTTTCAGAAAACAAGTTTTATTCTGATGAATAACGAAAAAAAGGACTATTAAACTATTAAAGCATCTTAATAAGGAAACAAAAGCTTTTACGAAAAAAACCGCATTTAAATAAAATCTTTTAAGGTATATGTGACCTGAACCAATATTTGAATATGGTTACCATTTCTCTGTAGTAAATGTTTTAAAAAGTCAATTACTCCTTGTGACAAAAATCTTATTACATATGGGATCCATTTTGACAAAAATAAAAAACGTCCAGTCTCTTTAAAATATGAAAACTATTAAGCATAAGTGAATTGAGCTGTTGACTTTAAATTTATTTTAATACTAGCTTTTGCCAGCGGCTTCGCCCGCCCTAAATTTGGTTTCTTACGGCAACTCCTCACTTAAAGTTATACAAAAATCAATCTTTTAAGTCAATTCAATAAAAAAATATGTCCAATATACGGTTATTTTTGTCGCATATTGTGATATGAATAAACCAAAACATATGGGGTACTTCCCGTTGACCTAGAATTATGAAATTTAGCAAGAAGCATTGCCCTGTAGCACTCATAAAGGAAAAAATCTGATAACCGTAAATTTGTTGTTACATCACAAAAAAAAATTTTTGAGACTATAATTTTGCAGTCAACTAACCGCGGCCGATGTCGAAGTATTGTCTGTTGTCTGGACAACAGTTGTCCAAAGGCAAAGTAAAGTTTGTCCCTCAATACAGTTTACCTTTTACGGAACCCTCGGTAAGCGAGTCCGACCAGCACTTGACCGGTTTTTTTTGGTATTTGGGCTTAAGGTTGAAACTTAAGATTAATCATGTTTGAAAATCAACAAAAATAGTGGTTGAAAATTTGTATCAGAATTTTGATATTTAGGTCTCTAGCGACATCAAATTTAGCGTAGAGGTTCCTGTTATAACTTTGGCTAAATTTAGAAAGAAGTTTCTAAAATTCATTGCTCAAGGGAGTTGGAATTTTTATTGAAGTCCATCATTATTGAAGCTAGATGCAATAAAAATTTGATATTCGGTATATAGGTTCAAAATTATTATTGAAGTGTTTTACCTAAAACCATAAACAGCTAAAAGCTTTGCTGTCCAAAGGTTATAAACTAGTAAGGCATAAGAAAGACCTTAGAAAGATACATAAACGTTGTAATTATAACACTCTAAAATACTTTTATACTTGATAATCAACATCTAAAATTTAAACAACAGTTAAATTTTTGTACGTACACTTAAAGTAAAGTAATTTTAATCAAAGTAATTAAATTGTTTTTTAAATAGTTCTCGTTCCATTAGTTGGCGTTGAATTTTTCCATTTTTAGACTTTGTTTTTAATTTTTCAAATAACATACGGTTTTGATGTCGGTAACATGTAAGTTATTTCAAAAGAAGAGAAGTATTTTTTTCAGCTATGGAGATTTGTTAATTCTGTGACCGATTTTTAACCGACTTCAAAAAAGGAGGAGGTTTTCAATTCGGATGATTGTATTTTTTTATGTATGTTCGGGCAAAACTCCGTCATATATAGACGGATTTTAAAAAGTTATTTAAAAAGGTAAACTTCCGAGGTGGTCCCATTTTAATGTAGTGAATTTAAAACTTAAATTTTTGGTAAAAAAAATATTAGTGTTCATTTGGAACTGGTGAAACGCCTATGATGTTGATGATTGTATAAAATTTTGTTAATGTTTTTAGTGTACGAGAAAAAAAAGCAATTCGTCATTCAAAAGTTAAAAATAATAACTTTTAACAAAAAATAAAACAACCGGCTTCAAAAAGATGCTCTAAAAATTAAAAATAATTACTTATTTCCAAAAATCTGATCTGAATTACAGTTTAAAGTTGGTGTCTATGTACCTAAAGTTTATAAAACACTTCACTTTATGACACCGACTTCAAACTGTAATTCAGATCAGATTTTTGGAAATAAGTAATTATATTTACCTTTTTAGTGCATTTTTTTTAAGCCGGTTGTTTTTTTTTCTTAAATTTTTTTATACTTTATTATCTTTGATGATCATAATCTTAAAAACAATCATAACGTATAGAATGATAATTTTTAACTATCAGTATATAGTAAATAATTCACAATACTTACTGTAAAAATGAGTGTAAACTGAGTTAAATAATCGGCAAAGTACGAGTCGGACTCGCGCACGAAGGGTTCCGTACTATTGTCTACCTGTTTTATAGATGTACCTACTTCATTTAAGTAACTTTTAATGGAATTTGCACGAAAATTTCAAGTCGTAAGTACATTTTATAACTTGGTCGACTATTACTCGTTAGCCTGTAGAGTGTACTTACCCGTGATAGTTTTCCTTTAAAATTCATAATATGCACGACCACCGTAATTTCTTTTACATTTCCAAATACTAAACGGTTGCTGGTAGAGGGGGACACACACTTGACTAACAAAAATTAGTTTGAAATTCCTATCCAACGATACCCCACACGATGGGGTAGACGAGAAAAAAAAATTACGGCCCCACTTCACGTGTCCCAAATGTTTTTTCAAAGATTTTATTCTACCACTTTGTCGGCTTGATCAATGTTTATATCCCTGCCAAATTGCAGCTTTCTCGTATTAGTAGTTTTTGATCTAAGCCGCGAAAAGACGGACGGACGGACGGTCATGGCGAAACTATATGGGTTCCTTGTTGACTACGGAACCCTAAAAATGAATGACAAACATCACCCCAAAATACACTACAGCGATTTTTCACGATGCCGTCTCGAAACTGACTGTATTTTAAGAAAAAAACTACCACTTGTAATACCTAAAAGTACTTTAGTGTTGTCACTATATAAAAATGAGTTTAGGACGACTGCCTAAATTAACAGGCCAAGTGCATGTCGTCCATGTATTAAGTTAAGGTTCCGTAGCATGAGAATTATTGGGGATCCGAACTAATATAAATGCGAAAGTAACTGTCTGTCTGTCTGTTACGTCTTCACGCTTAAACCGCTGAACCGAAATTTGGTATAACCGAAATAGTTTGAGTACCGGAGAATGACATATGATATTTTTTTATCCCGAATATCTATCTTTCGCTCGCTCTATTGCGAGCTGTGCAACCTCGAACTTGTGGACCAGCCTTGCTTGTGTCCACGTTTCGGCGGCGTAAGTCATGACAGGTAGGACGCACACCAGTTAACCACAAAGACTTTCGTCATTAGACTTTGCGGTATAGGCGACTTGAAGACTTGACGAAGTTTACCAAATGCTGCCCACTCTAGCTGGATGAGGATAGGAGGCTATCGGCTTCCTTCTCAAAATTGTTCCGGCCCAGTTGAATTTTCTGTCCAAGGTTCTTATAATCCTGGACTACTTTAAGTAAGGTACCCGCGACGTATACTGGCATTTGCACGACGTTTTGGTTGAACATGACTTTTTTCTTAACCAAATTCATCCCAAGGCCCACTCGTCGAGAGGATTCATTTTGGGAGTGCAACATTTCGCTCAGTTCTTCCAATGATTCTTCCATAATAACGATGTCGTCGGCAAACCTTAGGTTTGCGTTGTATCTGTCGTTTATGCATTTGCCTCGCCCAGCCCAGTCCAAGGCTATGAAGACATCTTTTAGCGCGTTGGTGAACAGTTTCAGGGATATGACGTTCTCCTGCCTTAGTGCCCAAACATACACTAGGCGGGCGCAGGATTGTGCGCGGGGACCGGCGCGGGAGCTCGGGTCTTGGCGCCGTTTCGGCCACACCGTCAGCGCTCGAGATACTGGAGGATCAGACGTAATAAAACATTGGACAGTTTATAAAATGGATAAAGAACACATTTTATTAACGGAAAACTATACCTTCAATGGAAATGAGTTATGTGAAATCTGAAATATATAATATGAATAATTCAAGACGATTTATGCTGATTTAAGGTTCCCTGTTGTTTCCAGCGAATCGAATCTATTTTGAAGTTGTATATGAAACTTGTTGGATCCTACAGTAGCTTGGGACTGTAAAGGTCTAAGAGTAAACTTTATTAGACGATTTCTTCCGGCTTTGTATTGATATCTAGAGTGCCTCGAATAAGCTTGTGATCACTCCCAGTATTGTACCTATTGATTACTGAGACATCTCTTAATATGTTCCGTCTATCTGCCATAATAAAATCTATTTCATTTCTAGTTATAGCGTTTGGACTTCGCCAGGTCCACCTTCTATGGGAACTCTTCTTGTCTACAAGTTCGTCGTAGTAACGAGAGCCCTTCCATTTCGTGAAAGTTTACCAGCATTTATTCCCTGTGATTTCGCTAACCCCAGCCATAAGGGCCGATTCTAGATTCGTCGCGTTCTTGTACTCCCACTTTGGCGTTGAAATCTCCCATTTCAACGCTGTAGTTAGCTTTGGTGGTGTTATGAAGGTTGGTTATATCTTCATTTGTGGCTTCGGCTTATTCATCAGAGTAAGACGAGGTTGGCGCATACACCTGTACCACCTTCAGAGAGTATCTGTTGGTAATATTTAGGACAAGGTATGCAACCCGAGTCGAAACACTACTGATTTCCACAACGTTGTTTATGAGCGATTTGTTGACCAGAAAACCAACACCGCCTTGGGAAGGGTCATCACCTTCTCGAAAGTAAAATAAGTTTCCTGACTCCAGGGTCAGCGTGGCCTCGCCCTGTCTTCGGATTTATGATAAACCCAGTAAATGCCAGTTTATTGTGACTTAGTTCTTCTTCGAGTTCTGAGAAGTGATAATCCAACGTCATCGTGCGTCCATTGTACGTTGCCAAATGTAATCGTGTGGCTGCTGGGAACTTAGGGCCGTTTTTTTCCTGCTTTCATCATATTGGATTTTGCGGGTTGGTGACTGCAGTTAATTCAGACTACTACCGGATGTTGCTGCTGCCCAACATCAATCTGTGTTTGTGGTTGAGGAATAAGACGCCTTTTACCACTAAGGCGCCTTTAACGACATCCCAGGAAGATAGGAATAGGAAGAATTCTGTTCTGCCAGAACCACACGGCAATTAATAATATATGTTTCATAAATTTATTAGTAAGGTAAACAAATTGCTCTAACAATGGATCAATTTAAGTACCCTAAAGGTTTTGATGAGCGAGTATGCGATTAAAATAGGTGGACTTGTTTATTTAAAACTAGCTTTTGTCAGCAGCTTCGCCCGCCCTAAATTTGGTTATCTGCGTAGGATTCTTATGGCAACTCCTCAGTTATAGAAATTTTCCCTCATGACTGCCCGCCGGCCTTGCACATCATAAATGCGCGCGCAGTACTTGATCATTATTTTGCTGACATGTTATTTTAAAACTGCGATATCTCCTAATAGCCCAGGGATAATAGCACTTTTTTTAGCCAAAAAACGCAAAAATTTAACGAACTTAATGTAAAAATTTGAAATCTGTAACGCAGCATAAATCGGATGCATAACAGAAGTAATGCAAAAGTAATTTGAAAAGTTTGCTTATTTATTAAAAGAATTTGACTACTTGTTATAAATAATCATAAATTTTCAATGGATTAAAGTAGATATATTTTATTTTTGTATTTCAACGCAATACTTTATGATTTGCAAGGAATTTGAACGATAGGTGACACGTTGTATATATTGGAAATCGGTATTTTTGGTTTTTCGCATTTTTAAGATCCTTTTTAAATGTAAAGGGTTTTTTTTTATTTACTTATGTAAAACTTTACTTCAAGACGAAAAAAATGAGCCATCAAAGAAGTCAAAAATCGAATATTTTTTGGTGAAATTTTTTGACCGAAAAAAAGACTGTTTTTTCGAAAATCGTTAACATTTTTCTAGGGTAAAAAACGAAAAAAATCAAAAAATCGGTTTTTTGCCAATATCTCGTAAAATTTGAGGTTAGGTCGAAAAAAACCCTGAACCAAAATTGTAGGTTTTTTGATTATCTACAACTTTTCTGTAGACCATTTTGTGATCTGAGCAGTTGCTCCGCCAAAAATGGCAAAAAACGATTTTCAACCCCTAAAAGCCACCCCCACCGCCCCTCGCCAATCAAAATCACTTGGATTTATTTTTCCCTTTTTTTGAACCCCTTTTGCCGTCCATTCCGCCTACTCTTATCCTGTACCTAATTTTTTTTTGCCCCTGAGCTATTATCCCTGGGCTATAAGGTATCCATTGAAATCTAATGATGTAAAAGGTTTTTTTTTTAAATTAAACACTTTTGATGAATAACTTATTTGGATAAGGATTTATATCATGTTTATAGAAAACACCTTCGCAAATAATGCATGATTTTAGAACAAATTTGGTAAGCATAAAAAAAATTATAGTGACTCAACCTTAAAAGATAGACATACGCTGTTGCGGACTTTTTTTTAGAATTTTTATAGGGGAACAATTCTGTTATACATGATTTTTGCGAAACTTTAACCGTTTACGCAGCGCACGCAGCGGAAGCTCTCAAAAGGAAGAAAAACTCCCGATTTTGAAACATTCTTCATTGGTGCTGCGCTCCTTTTGGTCTAAGCGTAATGATATATAGCCTATAGTCTTCTTCGATAAATGAGCTATCCAACATTGAAAGAATTTTTCAAACCGGAGCAATTGTTTCTAAGATTAGCGCGTTCAAACAAACTCTTCAGCTTTATATATTAGTATAGATGTCTGAAGTAGGTATTGTTAACAGTTTTCAATTGGCTATTATTTAAATGGTCAGCTATTTAAAAAGGTTTTGGTAATATATTTTGCCAGCCTAGTAGTCAGAAAAAATAACTAAATTGATCAGCAAGTATTGTAATATTGGGCATGACTTAGAATTGTTGTTAGGAAATTAAATATATCTGCTACAATATTAGTAACAGAGCTTGGGTGCTTCGGTTTTTATCAAATGTTTAGCAAGCTCAATAATTTATTTTGATTTGCCAATCATACATAAAGTTAAATAGGCGCCATTTGAATCTTGCAATCGCCGGTCGCTGCATTTATAAAGTACAACATGACAGCTCGCCGCTACCTCACATTGTTTATGCTCGCGCCGACCGAAAATCTTGCTGACCAAATCATCATGACCGGGTATTACTAGAGGTTTTTTTTTTACATAAAACACATTATGTAAAAATAATTATTTAGCTGATATTCCTCTGAACATTTAAAAATAATACAATTTATTTACTTGCCTCTTCAAATTTTTGTTTTCATAATTTGCTTAAAACTTTTACTATTGTTTGTTTGCTGGTTCGAAATTCCGTAGCTCTAGACGTCATTCCGAATACAATGAGCCCTCACTGATATTTTTATTAACTTGTGAACTAGGTAGACTAGGTGTCGAAAATTAAAGCACGTCTCGAGAGAATAGCGGGACCTTACGCGCATCACAGACGCGGCTAATGGATTTGTTACCCGTTATCTGTTGATGACCATACATAAGATCTATTTAGAAAATCGTTTATAAATGTATAATGTGAAATATCTTCTACGCACATCTCCCCAAATTAATTTATATGTAATGACTTCTTGTTTCGTTTTGTAATAATTTCACATGAAAAAACATAAAGTCGTTAAGTACGTTTGTATTGGCTACAGCGTCTGGCGGTTGGTGAAATCGTAAATTATTACTTATTTTTTTATATATTGATTACAGTTTTGGGAAACCCTCACTTTTGGCGAGAGTGATTTGGGCCATAGTCCACAATAGGTTTTGTCACGATGTTCTCTTTAATCTAAACGCTAATGGTGGTTATTAAAAGATGCCGGGCTCGAACGTTCCGTTCTTCAGAATGCGAGGCAGACACCGATACAACTAGGCCATCACCGACCAATTAATACGGGGAACTCCCCTCCTGGCGCTGACTCACCTTAGGGTTCGAGGCTCACTCTGGTCGATGGGACGACCCCAAGAGCGACAAACCAAGCCGATGCTCCCCTCGCATGGACAATTACTTTAACAATCTACATTGACTCATTATTAACAAATTTAAGGACTGTTTTGCTTTGGCTATGCTTTGGCAGCTACGCCTAATATTTTTTATTAAAGGCACTGGATTAAAACGATTGTTAAAGTAATTGTCAAAAATAACTTTTTTTTTTTTTTTTTTTATACCACTAAGGTGGCAAACAAGCTTACGGCCCGCCTGATGGTAAGCGGTCACCGTAGCCTATGGACGGTTGCAACACCAGGGGTATCACTTGCGCATTGCCGACCCTTCAGAAATCTAATGACTTCTTTCTTGAAGAACTCCATACTGTAGTCCTTGCAGAAAACCTTGGCAGGGAGCTCATTCCACAACTTAAGCGTTCGCGGGAGGAAGTTTCTCTGAAACCGCACTGTACGCGACCATTTAGGTTCTAAAGTGTGAGAATGAATTCCCTGCCGATGGCGAGCGGTGCGATGGTAGAAACTTTAACAATTACTTTTACTTTAACCGTTACAATTCACCAATATGGGTTGCACTGTCCTACACGTTGTCAATGCTATTGTTACGTGTTTTGCTAAGATAAAGGACTTGAATCCATGCCTTTCACAATGAATAAAACAATATTGGGCAAAGCTGCCAAAGCAAAGCCAGAACAAAACAGTCCTTAATATCTGTTATTGTGTTATAAGTCAATGTAGATTGGCAGCAACCGTGAGCAAAGACAAGGGTGGCACGATATGTTACTAAGCTTGCATGAGTAGTGCAGCTATATTGTAACTATATGTATATGTTTTTATTGGAAAACAAGAAATAAATATGGATACTTTCTGTTTTAGTGCTATCAAAAACTGTTGTAAAGGTTTAAATAACTATTACCTAGATTTTGCCAGCCGCCCGCCCTAAGCTCGGTAATCGGCGTGGAACTCCTTAGTTATACTAATGAAGTTTGCTATAACTATAGTTCGTTAAAGCTCGGTTATAGTTATTCCTGCGAGAACTTTTGAATTTTTCGGGATAAAAAGCCTATGTGCTATTCCAGGACGTAATCTATAGGTGTGCCAAGCTTTATCCCGATCCGTCCAGTGGTTGAAGCGTTGTTGAGTAACAAACATTCATCCAGACATACAAACTTTCACATTTATAATATTAGTAGGATATTAGCAAGTAGAACTGTAGAAACTGAAATGAACTTATTTAAATAAATGTATTTCATTAACAATGCAACCTGCATAATATTCAAAACACCACATATTAAATTTTGTCGCATATCACATAAATAACCTCATTTATGAACATTTAGCGGCTTGTCAATTGTAACTTTAACTGTAATCAGTCATTTTCGGCTCGTTATTGTACGGTGACGTAATTTTACAATTGTCAGATGGTGCACTCCATTTTTTACTTAACCGAGTATTTGACAAGCCGTTGGCCATTTGTTATCGTTATAGTTAGTTGGTGCAACCCAGCCTAAGCAATTTATTGGTGTTAAAATATAGTGATTGTTGCTACTGCCCACAACATTCCAAGCGATATGGAACAACTTAAAAAAATAAAAATAGTTGCTCCACTATCTCCGGCAATTTTTGCCGATCAATCATAACTTAAAAAGTTGCCCATGTAACTGCTCCTTAAGATATTTGTTTTCCATTGCTCTATTATTAACAACAAAGTATTTTACACTTTTGCACAATAAGGTCTCATTTCTGTTTAACATTCAGAATCTATCGATGTTGACCCTCGACTTATTTGTTTTACAGGTAGCACAGAATGGGTTGGAGGTGCTAGCGGCGCTGGCCGAGCGCATGGGCCCGGAGTTTTCACACTACGTGCCAACGGTGTTGCCACATATCATTGATAGGTGTGTGTTTATTCCATTAGTTACATTTATAAACGATGTATAGTGAGTTTTTTTTGACACTACTGTTATTGCACGGAGTTTCGTGCTGTCCTATTTGAGATTGTATTTGCTATCCTGGTGTCAGTGTGACGAGATGCCTAATTTAAAAACCAGACCCATATAGGGTGTGTTTGTTTTGGGGTAACTAATCATTATCGTTTATTTTGTCACCTGTCATCGATTCGTTAAGTATTTGTGTCAAAAATATTAAAATTAGTATCAACTGTAACAAACTATCATTTTTGTTATTTTTGTCACTTTGGCCACTGAATTATGAAACTTTAGACATGTCTAGAGGTGGGGTTTTGATGTAAGTCTTTTAACTGCCTATGTTCTATCTGTTATTATCGTAGTGTGTGTACGTCAACAGTTCGTTTTGCAACCAATTATTTTGTTAATTATGTTTCAATGCTACACGAACGATAGGTGTCGGTGGTGAAACTAGCGTTATCAAAAGTGTGAAAGGTATCAAACGTGGAATCTTTATATATTACCCAAAACGAAACTCGTAATTTAAGGGAAGTGTTATTGTGGTACAGTATTCAACTCTGTCCTGACCAATGAAGATAAAAAAACCATAATGTTCTTAGATAGAGTTGGTGTAGAGTTAACTTTTTTAACTCAAATAATTTATGTTTGATGAGTTAAAAGATGGAGAAATATCTATATAATAAATAAAAGTTCGAGCTAAGTTCTTAAAAGCTCGCTGCATAAATAGAACACAAAAACTCTCTGATCAGACTCTCAATCTCATGAAGATGCGGCGTGAAATAAAATTGCAGTATTGATCGAATACGGCCGAATACATGTGGCTCAATAGACAAATCTCAAAAGCCATACGACGCGATATCTTGTGACTTCTTCTCCCCTTAGGCTAGTTCCCGAAGTGATGGTAGATTAAATGATATACGTTTGTTGCCGGGCTGTTGTGTGGGAGCTAGGCCACTTTCAGGTGTACAATGTCTGTTTGAATGTTCGTGTTTGTGTGATGCACACACTCGCATTGCAACTTAAAGGAGCTATCTAAGTTAATTTACGTGTAGTTTTATTTAATATATCTTTTATATGTATTTGTATACTTATATATATGTGTATATTATATATTGTATTAAGATGTCTGTGTGTGTGTGTGTATGAATATGTGTATTTTATTATAACTTTAATATGAATACCTATTTATTTATTTACATTTATGTTAAATGAAAATATGTATGTCTACTGTGTAGTGATATGCGAGTATATTTTTCTCGAGAGTTACTTCTGATATTTAAATCCCGTCACAGAATAATTGAAGACTTTTAACGTATCACATGGTGTGCATATTCAATCTGAAATACAATAGGCAATTTGTAATTTTACAAATAGTACCTATTGGACGCATGCAATAAATAAGTATTGTAATTAGTTTGTAAAGCTACATGAATTTAATTTCTTATGAAGATTCCAAAGTATTTCAAGAAACCCATTAGAATAAAAAGATTTTGAATTTTGAACACTCTCATAGTAGGGTTTCTGACAAAGCAGTCAGACTTTATAACCAATGTTGTTATGGGACTTTGCCTTGTTAACCGGCAGTGTGTTAACATATAAAAACAAATACTGTCCGAATCATATGATTACCATTAAACCATATTGTATTAAAAACAATAGACTGTAACAACATACAATATAAACATTCATGAAGAAAATTTTTGTTTTGAAAATATTTTTTATATTTATGGCGGTAGTGATGTATATAAAAATGCTTTAAAAACTCCAACCCTAACTTACTTCCGTTATTATTTCCCATACATTATTCTCCATTGTTACTGCTTATTACTTTAAAACTGGTAATTTACGACATATACATTGTAAAGCTGCTCACTGTATTAGAAGCAGTGTTGAGGCGATAGGTGTCACGTAGAACTAAAGTGGTCGGTACCCACTGTATATACACCCACACAATATGATGTGGGTGTTTATCCAGCCACTGGCTACCCCCTTTTAGGCAAAAAAGTTTTGTACACAGATATACATATATATGTCGCAGCAATCTGGTTAAATTAGTCATTTAATTGGACGCCTAGGCAGATCGTCAAGTATGGAAAAGAAAGAAACAGAAATCTCACTGTATAAGTCATGTATGTTGGGTTAGGTTCAGTTTGTCTTTTGTTAACGTAGATCGGAGTGAGCGAAGCAAACGGAGCGTTCCAGCCTAGTTTCATTTAATAATATGTTCAGTTATATGATAATTTCTTTTCCATACTTAACTATCTGTCTAGGCGCCCAATTAACTGAGTAATTTAACCAGATGGCTGCGACAAATACATATATATCATTCAAGTTGGTTGTAAGAAATCTCTTAGTTTAAAGATTGTTTTTTTTTTTTGTTATATATTATTTAGTTTTAATCCTGTGTAAAATAAAGGAGAGTTTATTAAAAATCCTAGGAATTTAGTACAATTGTGAAAAAAATATACAAAATCAGATAACTCATTGCAAAGGCAATATAGAACGCTTAGTTACCCTACAGGATGGTTCGATACCCTACCGAATTAAAACATATTTCTGTCTGAACCAAAAAATATATGAGCTCCGCAGCTTTGTTAGATTAACAAAATTTTTGCTCTTTCTTAGGCAGTAAAAGAAAATATACAAAAGTAAAATATATTATTTGTAATTTTAAATTATGTTTGATTGTTAGACTTTTCGTATTTATTCGTATTCGTAAAATAGTTCTGTTAAAATGACTGCCAGTATGATACTGAAAAAAAAAAACACGCTTACTACGTATGCTGGTGGCTAGTACATATAAAATCAGTAGGGTCAGTAGACGGCGGTCGGTCGGTCGTCGTTGTGATATGGTCGGTAGCGGCGCACATATCTGTGTTGTATGTTATGCTTGTTTATTTAATGCAGGTTGGCAGACACGAAGGAAGGTGTGCGGCATATGGCCCGCATTTGTCTCTCCGTGTTAGGATCTAGTAAAGCGGCCGCGCCCCGTGCGCTCCTGGCTCGCCTCACCCCTGCGCTGCAGCACAAAGCGCCACACACTAGAGAGGAGGCCGTGCGCTGCATACAGACCTTGTTGGACACGTGAGTTAATAAATACATGAACTGTGCAATCCAGATTTAATAGTGTTATTTGGTCTTTCGTTTTACCACTTGCTACTGTTTTATGATTTTATGGACAAAGCCACTCCAGACTCCCCCTTTTGGAAAAAATGTGATGTTACGTTACACATTGTGTAGGCAGAGAGGCATATATTATTTGGGAAGTTAGCCATTATCTGCCTTGTTGGTGACAATTTAGGGAGCCATTAAAAAACAACAGCATGGTAAGATCCTTAGTTATCACTGTAACGTGCATTTAGGTTGGTACTCAGATATTTATACCACCTGCGGAGAGTAGCCATTCTGCGTGAAGTGCCATTACTGTGCAGTTAAGTGTACATTCGCGTATTGTTCCATTTTAGACACGGCGCTGCAGAACTACAGTTACGTGCAGCGGTTCCAAATCTTGCTGCTTTGATGGGAGACCCCAGCAGTGCGGTCCGAGACGCGGCTGTACAGTTGTTTGTTGACGTATATAGGCACGTCGGTGAGTGGTCCATGAGATATACACATAGTTTTGTCACAGCCTTAACATTTATACAGTCGATCAGCGTGTTTGGTGTTCGACAAAAATAAGACAATGTCTAGACACGCCGTATGACTTGCCGAACAGCTTCCTAATGGCGATATGTCTGTATGTATAAGGTAAAGGCTAGTCGTGAGTGTTCAGTCTTTCGTCTAGCCGCGCACCGCATCAGGCAATTGCTGTATGGTAGATGACTTCGATGGCTGACTGTATGACTGATAAAGCTGTGGTTATGTCCAGCCTCTGTCAAAAACCTGAATGTTCTACAGCAAACTTACTATATATAATCCTACTCTTACGCCTATAACCAAATTTAGCGCCGAGGGCAGAAGCTAGTGCGTAATAAAATTGCAGCATTGTTGTCAAGTATTTATTTATTCAATTATTTCAGGGGAGAGGTTACGATCCGATTTGAAGAAAAAAGAACTAGTGCCAGCACCAAAGCTAGCACTTCTTGAGCAGAAATTTGACGAGGCAAAGGAAGCTGGACTATTGTTACCTACAGGTAAACAAAAAGTGGTGCTTGCCAGCAACTATAACTGGTTGAAGATGCTGTCACGTTCCTTATCTACAATAGGGTTGGTCACAGATATTAAAAACATCAACTGTTGGGGCAAACATTTAAACACTCGCTATCCAAGATTCTCTTGTGATATAGATTCTGTCTTGTGCTCTGTTAGATCCCTTTGTAAGAGTATACTTCTATTAAGTATAGAAAGCAATAAAACCATTTTATTTTTATAATGAAATGTACTACAGATTAACTATTTTCTTTTTATACCATACATAAGCTAACTATTACTTCACTATATAGTGATGCACTCAGCACGTTGCTAATACGGCAAGAAGAACTGGGCTCCGTTCCTTGATTATTTATTCCCTGTACTAAATCAGCCCGGTACCGGCACTCCCGGGATTTCCCACTATTTTATACTTGGCAATTATAAACTTGTATGTAACAAAAAACGTTTTCTTGGTCGTTTTTATGAAAATAAAATAAGAACACTGCTAATGATAAAATTATTGTTTTTTTTTTTTGCCTTAAACTAGTTCTAGTTGCGAATTTTCTATACAAACTGTGTAACATTTTAATTTACAAATTACACTTTTACATTTTGTGGTCCTATTTTAATATATATCATACCTCAGTAGGCAGTTTTCGTCTTCGTGGTTGGCTGTTCGTTAATAATGCACGTGCCCAGGAAAGGGTGAAAAATCAGAGTTATCAAATAAATCTAAAGGAAAGTAGGCAATTTGGCTCAAAAAAACAAAGTGTGCCTTCAGGGTTTACACATAGTGCATTTGAAAGAGTAGTATAATCAAATTTGTTTTTGTGGTATTGTACAGTATTTGTATCAGTTGTTTGGTATCCTTTCGTACTTACTTATAGTTCATTTGTTTGGGACCAGAAGCCGCTCTGTCATTTTCTACATTTTTTTATCATTATTTATACAAGACTACTAAAACTAAGTAATGTAACCTGAAGTGTAATATAATCATTATTACTATTAACAATAAACTTGGTTTGTTTTCAGCGACACAAGGTGTAGACGAAGCCGATTTTATTACCCGAACGGTAAAGCGAACTATGACAATACCAACTCCAAGGTCCAGGGATGGGGATAATTCTGGAGCTTCCACACCAGGTCAGAACAGCTTCTATTGTTGGCTTTTAAGGACTACGTTTTCATAGCTGTACCATAGAGTGATGACTAGGTTTTATCAGGTGTACTGAGAAATTGATGATTATATTGGGCTTGGGTTTTTTTTTGCTATTATTCATAGTCCGAGGATTTTATTACCAGTTAGTAAAAAATAGATAAAATAATACAAAAACTTGTTGCTTAATCTGTAAGACTTTATTTTCCAAGCACTCATAATTTTTAATTCTAAATAATTGAAATATTTTTCATAACTATTACATAAACATACTAAGTAATATACTATAAAAAAAATCTGTGTTTATCCAATTGCATAAATAATGAATCACTGTCTCAATATATTTAACAATATTGTTGTAAAGTATTACATCCTAATACTTTTAATAAACAGTCAATCAATTTGATTCCTAGGCCTATCATAATCAAAGTGTTAAATTATTGAGATAATTATGTTAAAATGTTATTAACTTGCAAATCCGCTTAAAACAATTCTGTAGCACTCACTTACAGAAATACACCATCCACATGTGTAGGAGTGCACCCCCCCTTTCTCCATATGTGGACGGTGCTAACTTCACCATAAACATTACACTACTAAATTGCTAACAAAACTCGACACGTGCACACCTCAACACGAGGCATCTTCAGGAGACGCAAGTTGTTCGTGCCTATACCTTCACTGAATGAAGTCATTTTAGCATTAATAGGTTAGTCAACAATGTTTGTAGAACTTAAGAGGGTGTATAAAGGTAAATTGCTCATAGTAGAATTAAATCACAAAGTTACCTCTAGTTTTGGCCAATTTTCGATTTATTTTTATAACGGTACATATAATTTAGCTGAATTTCATTGTAATATTGCGTAGTACAAAATCTAGGGGTGTTTGTTATTAATAAATTTTCAATACAGTAGTACTATGTACGGTCGCGGTCAGAAAATGTTTACCAGTTTTGAAATTACATTCTATATCACACTTTTTTCACTAAGTCTAAAATGCCATATCAAGTTACTTATTACCTTTCAAAAGCTATTATGCAAAATGACGCATCGAGAAAAACAACAAGAATTATTGATCACTCTTTGATAATGGAACTAATATCTTTATTTGTTGAAATGACATTTATCAAAAAATATTGTTTGAACGTCGTTTTGACAAGAGTAAAATTTTACAAAAAATTTTTTCATAACGAAATAAAATGGCAAGTTTAACCCTGGAGCAAAGGGCTGAAAAAATTATTTTTCTTCGAAGATGGACATAGTATTAGTGCTATATCACGAGAACTCAATATATCGCGATTCACTGTGAGGTTTTGGATTAGGCGTCACGGCGAAGAAGGGCAAATAACAGATCATATAAATAATTCAAGACGACGACCGATACTAACCGCCGCGCAAATAACAGAAATAATTCGTCGTTACGAAGAGAATGGTTTCATACCAACTAGTTATTTTGCTGCTTTATATGGTGTGAGTGCTCGGACGATCCGACGAGCTTTGCACAATGTTGGACTTCACTACAGACACCATGCTATTAAAGTGGACTAACTTTGCGCGACGACATATCGATTTTGATTGGTCGAATACTATATTTACCGATGAAAAAACTTTTAAATCAAGCCAAATCGGAAGATTAACTTTATGGCGCTACAATCGAACTCGGTATGATGAAGGTCATATTGTGCCTCAAAACGAGTCAGGTCGCATTACAGTAAACTTATGGGGGTGGATGAGCCTTGACGGCGTCGGAGAACTGGCGTCGTTCGAGAATATGGCTACGGCCATTAATTATGTGTCGCTTTTGGAAGAAGTGATGCTGCCTACTGTGCGCGTAGTGTATCCTGTAACGGAATTCCCACACATTAGGTACTTACGTTCAAGATAATGCACGGATACACACAGCTCGTGCTACTATGGCGTGGTTCAACCTGCACCGTGACATTCGTCCCATTCAATGGCCCGCTCGGTCTGCTGATTTAAACCCTATTGAAAATTTATGGGGGCTTATGGTTCAACACTGGGACTGTCAAAATCAAAGAAACGCTCAAGCTCTTAGATCACACTGTGCTCAAGTATGGGATGATATCAGAGGTACTGATCTATGCGCGCTTCTTGTTGCATCTATGCGAGATAGACTACGTGCCGTCATAGCTGCAGAGGGAGGTTATACTAGATATTAAATAAAGATTTTCGAAGTGTCTTTTTTATTATTTCTTCATATTCTTATTTAAAAACTAAAATATTAGTTTTTTTAAATAAGGTTTTCTATATATTAAAACTTGATAGTAGTCAGTCCATCTCCTAGAGCAGAGATGGCGAACCCATGGCAATTCGGGCACGCCAATCATTTATGAAATTTCTATTTTCACCTACGTATGGCAAGTTATTTTTAGAAATGAACTCTAGGTAAGCTTCCATACTGCTTCGTAACAAAGTACGAGCCTGCCCTAATGTGAGATTTTTAGCACCTAATTTGCAACAGCAGAAATCACACTAATTTTTTTTTATTTGAATATAAATATTAAACATTTCGATTGCTGTAAACATTTCGAGCTGCAAGTATCTAAATAGCTTTAAGTTAACAGCAATTCGTTTAATTTTTCTCCATTATTATTAAGTAACCCAGATTTTTTGACGGCACGTCATAGGTACAGTATTGTTTTTTTTTCATAGAAAATGGCACATTCATTAATAAAGGTTCGCCATCCCTGTCCTAGAGCGATTGATTGTCATATAAGAAAAAAGATAATCTATGCTCAATCAAATTATTATGAAATAGACATTTAGAACTTGTGACTTAAATGTGTGCATGCAATTGTGATCCTTAAGGTGGTTAACATTTTCTGACCGCGACTATATATTAAGGGCAGTGAGGAGAAAATTACTAACGAGAGGCTATTTAGCTATTTAGAAGCTTGAGATCTTGAGGCTTTAATTAGTAACTTCCTTACCGTCCGTGTACACATATTATTTTTTATCACATTTGCGAGTAAGTTAATAATACTATAAGGTGAAAAATGAATCAACACACCTAAACAAAATTAAGATGGCGGAAATAGAAGTATAGACAACAACGCCACCGCTAGATATATATCTAGTATCTACAGAACTTAGGTCAGACCGCACTACGCGGCAGCGGAACTGACGCGCAGTATGCAGTAATGCGGTATGTCTCGAATAATTGTATATAAACAATACTTGGCCGCGCCGCTCCGCTGCAGTGCAGTTCCGTCTAGTGCAGTTCCGTCTAGTGCCGTCTGATTCTGATGTATTAAAAGTTTTGGATCAAAATAAAATTTCTCGGTTGGTGCGTATTTCATATCTTGGTAACAGATGGTGTTTTCATTCATGCTTGCTAGAATAGACAAGGCACAGGTTTTATATCATTATCGTCCGTGTGTTCTATAGACGCTCGCTTTGCCTTGAGTAATTAAGGTCCTAGCACCCGGTTCACTTGCTCGTAAGCACACTGTTTAAGAGTAAGTGTGATTAAAATATTAATGTTTAAGTTTTAATATTTAATGCTTTGCACCCATACAACGTTAATAATTAACACTCCCTCTTTTAAGTAAAAATCATTTCAGTGATTATATCTATACTATAATAAGGTTTTGTGATAGTCTAGAAATCAGGAGATAGACTGTACATCAATGTCACATAGGCTGCCTTAGTACTGTAGCATAATGTATGGGACAACTTGCGAGTAAAAGATTTAAAGATAGGTGATTTCTAATAAGAGAAAAAGCAAAATAAGGTACCATAAGTATGATACATGAAAATTGCTTTGTTAAATCACTCTTTGGTACGCTAGACATAAGTATGATACATGAAAATTGCTTTGTTAAATCACTCTTTGGTACGCTACACATATAGACCTGGTCATAAAAGCTTTTCACAATAAAAATTAAATACTATGCTGTATGAACTAACGCGTTTTACTATCTTTCTTACCATGTACCGCCCGCGCCTGCTGCAATCATAACCTGGACTAACTACATCATCTGGATTCACCGGTGACATTATTAAATCCATATCTATCTAAAATTCTTTTACTACCTTTTCCAACATTACATATTACTGATTTTGTTTTTTGATCATATTCACTCAACATCTAATTCTTTGAACTAATTGTCCCTATAATTTCTAATATATCTTCCAAATTGTCTTGGTTTTACCTTTTTTTCTTATATATCTTTTCACACTCTTATTCTAAATTATCTCCTAAACTATCTGAAACTATGTGTAAATCTCCTTCGTTTGCAATCTAATTATACCGCTTCTTATATATTTTCTGAATCTTCTTGGTCCTATCCGCTTTCTAACTGACAATTTCTTAATTCCTTGCCTTGTTGTATATATTTAAAATAAATCTACCGTAAATGGCGCTTCTGCTGTCAATATTGTCACCATAGCTTGTGAACCACCAAAGAGATCAGTACCAGGGTTATATAGTCTGCCATCGGCTAGTAGGAAACCTCCGCCGCCTGCTAAGCTTTCCAGTGCTGGTAGTGGTAAGTTAATAAAATAAATGTTAATTTTAATTATATTTCTATATTTTGTTTGTTATATCTAGTTTATTTATGGTTTTAATAGAATTTAATGTGTTTGAGTATTAGCAGTAAGAGTCTGTAATAACAATAATCAGTTTAATATTGGAATATCAGCTAAATAAACACCTATTTAGTAGGTAATATCTTGTATCTTTATAATAAGCAGCAATATTATCACAATTTTCTTTTTTATTTTAATCATACTTTTATAATAGTTTCTGCTTCATTAAATATACTAATCCTATTATTTAGTTTAAATATTCATAGTTTATGTTTTTTTTTAGTAAGCATAGTACGGGTCTTTGGTTCCATTCTCGTAATTTTTGCATTTAGACTATACTTGGTTAAAGTTTAATTAGTATTTAGGGTGTCCCAATGCATGACTGAGGAAACGAGATTAATAAATACATATTCGAGTGCACAAGAAAGGATCAAGTATAGTTCTTATTTCCAAGAGAACGCGGGAATATGGAAAAATAATTCATGCATAGAAAATTATTGGCTAAAGTTTTCGAAAATATCTCTATGTCACGAACTTGTCTGACGTTTAAACTATGTTTATCAATAATTTATTTTCTTTAATAGATTTGGAGTTAAACCTGTCAAGGTTAACTCGAGTATATATATATATATATATATATATATTTACTCCCGGACACATGTATCGCATTTAAGCGGATAATGTCCCGTTCGCAAAACATCCCTTCGAAAAAAAATGTTCCTTTACCAAAACGTCTCATTCTTCTTTAAATGAATCTGTTCGAATTTTGCATGTTTTGTCTATGGTTACATGTGTTTAGGTAGGTGCTGTTTTTTTATACTATTTGTATTTCAATTCACTAATTTTTTCAATAAGTAGGTACTTAAATTTTTTTTATTTAATGTTTAAATATATTTTATTTTTGTAAATATTTTTATATCTTTGTTGTATCATCATGTTTAATGTGTAAATACTATTTCAGATGACAGCTATCCAAACTCTTAAACTACTTAGTAGTTTTGATAGATTTCATTAAAATCTTAATTTCGAATAGCAGGTGTCAAACTGAAGACTAGTAGTTACTCTACAGAAATGATATACCTCATGAAGATCTTCATTTCGGATGACAGCTGTCAAACTATAAATATATATATATGATCAATAGATACGGAGATATAACTATTTCTATTTTAACAGCTGTCACACGAATTAAAGATCTTGATGAGACCTATCATTTTTGTAAAAAAACTACTAGCGTACAATCAATAGGTTAGAAAAATACTTATTTGAAAACAATATTAAAAATAAATTTAGAGGCAAAATTACTACAAGGGTTTTTTTAATTACTATTACTCCAATGCAGTTAACACTAAGGATGTGAGACTGAGGATTTTTATATTTAGGGACCGGGACCTTATAGTTCTTAACATTTTTTTTAATAGCATAATATGTAAAAGTTTTATGAGTTTTCATTGGATCAGTTAATGTTAAATTAATTTATGTTTATGAGTCAATTTATTTTAAATCTTAATTATTGTTACGCCCCAAACTGAAGTCACAAACAGAGATTGTGTTTTTTTAATCGGTGGACATTGTTTTGCATAAAGCGAAAGGGTTTTTTTTTGCTGGCAGAACTTTTTGCGAAATGTTGAAGGGACGTTTTGCGAACGGGACATTATCCGCCTAAATGGTGTTACCCTTTATCAAGGCTGATACTCGACTTCATTGCTGCAACTCTTTTTAGGATTGTTAGAAATAAACCTGTTTTACTTTGAATTAAAACAGTTATAATATGCAGAAATCTTATTCACGACTTATATTGTGAGATAGAAATTT
The DNA here is from genome assembly GCA_946406115.1 of Apoda limacodes. Taxonomy (NCBI): domain Eukaryota; kingdom Metazoa; phylum Arthropoda; class Insecta; order Lepidoptera; family Limacodidae; genus Apoda; species Apoda limacodes. Next base: position 52,116,730 of record OX291540.1, read on the forward strand.
ACCTTACCATAGAATTAAATTAGACCTTAGCTTAATGAAACAGACCCTACTATTGCCCCTTTCATCCCCACTTCCGGGGATTTCGTTCCGGGGATAGAGTTCCGTTTGCGCTCAGCAGTCACATTGTAGCTCACTTAAATTTATTTAAAATAATGACACCAGGTACGACTAAAGATAGGTCTCGAATAAGGTTCTCGCAAATAATAATTGTTTTGATTTCTGATAAAACAGGTATATTATATTACATGCTATGAACCGTTATTCGAGACCTATATCGTGAGATGTGTTTGTTTGTGCTGCAGTTAGTGGCAAGCAATATAGAACTTTGTCTATGTGTTACAATAGTAAGTGTATTTTATTACAATAAGAAAAAGAAAGACGTTACAAATCTTTCTTTATATATTCCGCTGATAAGTAATTATTCAAAATAATTGCCGTCATTAATTTTCATGTAAACAAAATTATTACAATATTTCACTATACTAACATACCAATCATGTAAAGAAAATAATAAATGATGAATAACTTATGTATCACCAAATTAATTGAGCGGCAGTTAAATCATAGAACAGCAAACATGCGCTTACCCACGCCGTGCTAGGGAAGGGGAGAAGGGCAGAGCCGCTGGTACGCCCTTGAACCATAATCACGCAATAATCGTTGATAGTAGATTATAAAATTATTAATAACATAGATATATAGTACTAACATAAAATCACTTTAACCATGTGCTTACCCATGCAGTGCTAGGGGAGAGCAGCTGCCCCCCACCACATCTGCACGTACCTGGCTACGCCCTTGAACGATAATAATGGATCATTGTTGATAGATAAAATTACGTTGCATCAAATACATTATGGTTACCTATTTAAAAATATGTACTTACATAGAGATTAGTTAGATATTGGCCGTATGTCTCCATCATGTATTTGATGCGGATACCTGTATAACATATTTTTATAGCGAGATTGACTGCGAATGTATTTTGGCTGAATAAAATTTTGCGAATGTATTTTGGCTGAATAAAATTTTGCGAAAGTATTTGGCGTGCGCACGTCACCCTTAGCCATAATTTGCCTGTACAACATATTTTAATAGCAAGGATCACAGTGTTTCGAAGTATCTAGATAAATTCCCATTATTATCAAAGGTTGACTGCGATTGTATTTCGTCTGAATAAAATTGTGCGAAAGTACTTGGCGTGCGCCAGTCACCCTTAGCCATAATTTGCCTATAAAAAACATTTTTATACCGAGAATCACAGTGTTTCAAAGTATCTCGATAAATTCCTATTTTTATCGAAGGTTGACTGCGAATGTATTTCGGCTGAATAAAATTGTGCGAAAGTATTTGGCATGCGCCAGTCACCCTTAGCCATAATTCGCCTGCAAAACACTTTTTTATAGCGAGAATCACAGTGTTTCAAAGTATCTCGATAAATTCCTATTACTATAGAAGGTTGAATGCGATTGTATATGGGCTGAATTAAATTGTGCGAAAGAATTTGGCGTGCGCCAGTCACCCTTGGCCATATTTGCCTGTAAAACATATTTGTATAGCGAGAATCAGTGTTTCAAAGTATCTCGATAAATTTCAATCATTATCGATTGATCACCCTCCCTCACGCTAACAACCGTTTTTGCGGGCGGTCCAAATCATTAGCACGCTTATGGTATTAACAATTCAGACCGAATCGAGAGCGCGTTAACTTAAACAACAAAACAAAATCCCTTAATAGACGAAAATTATATTGGATAGGTAGGTATTACATTGTTATGAATAAATAAGTTATGATTCTTTGCTAATACTAATTATGCAGTTAGTAATGTGTAAATTCACCTATGTGAAGTTCACCTGGGTTAAAAGGTTGCATATCTATGGTTTCACACTAGCCTTCAAAAGCAAAATGAAAATATACAGTATAACTCTACTGACAATACCTGCAAAAAAATGACAGTTCATCATTTTATGACACCTTTCTGTAAAATCTCAGTGAAATCTTTGCAAAAACTGGAATTCTAAGGCTGTGAAATACGAACGGACGTACGGACAAAACTATAAGGGTTCCCTTTTGCCATTTAGCTACAGAACCCTTAAAACTGTATAACTGTATAATAAGGATTTTTTAAATAGAATATAGTTAATAAAAGATTGTAGGTGTATAAAATAATTAAAAATATTTATTTTATTTAGATTATAAAATCTAAAATTTCAATACAGTACTTAACTTGTTATTACTAAAATTCAATATTAGAAACAAAGCAACGAGAAAACTTATCATGTGAGAACTGTATTAAATAAACAAAACCAAAATTGTCCTGCTCTAATAAAATAAGCAAGCCTAAATATTCTACCAACATTAATATACATATGCATATACCAAACCTAAAACAATGTTCATACTGACGCCCTATAATAAAAGAAAAACAAAGCAATTGACAGCTGCGCTCAGTGTGCTTTCTCTCGATACGCTGGGCACTCATCAATGCTTTCGTGAGTACGATAAGCATCTTTCGGACCGAGTGTTAGTACGCATATAGCGCTATGAGCGTGGTTCGGACCGCAGCCTATCTATGCACCGTATGAGCCATTTAGACCAAATAGAACAATATACTTTTTTGAGACTAGAATCCAACAAATCAATTTTTTCCTTAAACTTACCTTCTGACTGCTGTATCCACCGTTCACTAACCACGTGAGCTGAAGACAACAGGGTTCTATTCACGGGGTCTATTAATTGATGGTAAAGATTGGTTATTGAGAATGAAGCACTCATTGCTCGACGCTTGAGATCCGGTCGCCAAAATGCTTTGTGTCATCGAGGTATCGAAGTCCCATTCTATACCGAATGCGTCGTGAAATTCTGCGTTCATATCGTTGCAATCTCGCGACACGTAACCACCAATCACGTGCTCATTTTTAGAGGCGAGGGTGCCGAAACGCTAAATTTTTTTTTGTGTTAGAGACTATTTTCTCCCCGACATTTTTGTTTTGACAGTTGGTCTGCCTATGTGTTTAATTTATTTCCCTGAAATATAATGTGGAACAATATTTTATTCTTATCTAACAGTTGCATGTCGAGGAGGAGCTACTAGAACACTTACTACTCCTTTATTTTATCGTAGCTCCTTTGCAAAGCACTTTAGAAGCAAATATTAAAATAAGAAATTTCAAACAGCAATGCTGTTTCAAGGGTGGTTCACTTGACGAAATCCAAAGCCTATGAGATTGCTGAGCTCAAACATGTCACGGGTGGCAAGCAGAGCCCCGAGAAGGAGGAAGTGGGGTAAAAGGGGCAATAGTTGGGTCTGTTTCACTAAGCCATGGTATTGCTATCTCCTAATCAAGGTCTCGAATAAGGGTTCATAGCATATAATGCCGGATTATTGAAAGTAACTTTACCATAGAGTTACACATAAAAAATGTTAGTTAGTATGAGAAATGTTTATTTGATTAAAATTAATGATTGCAAAGCGATTTACAATCTTTGTTTCGCTCTTCCGCTCTGTAATCCGGCAGCGAACATTAAAACAATTTAACAAAAAAGCTAAGTCAGACTGAAGCAAAAAAGCCCGTCTACTGGACGTGCCGGATTGGTGAGCGCCAGAAAACTGAGCGCGTACTGTCTAACAATTTTAAAATAGTGTGTCCCTAACATACAGTTATTTAGAATCAACAAGCGCACAAGCTGTTACTGAACCCACGTCAAATCTGAACAAACACAAATACACAAAGTATTACTTATTTTGATACATATTATGTAATTCACATCGGGTTTTTTTTATCTTAAGTTATGAATGGCTATAGAACACCATATCTATGGTCATGGACCTGGGTCCCATGACTGTTTTTCTTTTGTTAGTTTCGAGTAGTATGGGAGGGGTTTACAATTCGACGCCAGGGGGTGAGGCGGGAGCGGTATCTAGCGAGGCGTTTGAAGCGGCCTTCGCTTCAACCGCCCCAGCTGCTGTGTACGGGGTGCGAGGTCTTGACGACCTGTGTCGACACTCTGCAGCGCTTCTCGGTGATCGAGGGGCTGATTGGGAGAAAAGGGTTGATGCGGTGAGTTGTAAAAGCAAGTTAGATAAAACGAGAAAATCTCGAAATATAAAGTTATATTTTTTTATATTTTTTACCACAATATAACTTCGTCCTTAATTTCTGATGTTCGGTCGGTCATCGCGGTCTACGTATGAGTATGTTTAATAAACTTACCTCTTTGCAAAATTTTAAGTTGCTAAGTCACATAGGTTGTTTAGATTTTTGATGAAACAGTCAAGTGGCTAGCTTGGCAACATCTATTTATCTGCTCTGGGCCAGCATTGGGTACATACTTAGCCCGATCCTACTGTCTCCAAGAGAGTCCTGTACCAAGGCAACAACAAAATTAGGATCATTAGTAGTTTTTTGTTTGTTTCAGTTAAAAAAGATTCGCTCTCTCCTAACTGCAAATGCTCATGTTCAGTTCCCTGTGGAATTCTATGCGCATCTGAAGGATCTCTCTGTCCCCTTTCTAGTCGTTATCAAGGATCTAAGGAGTCAGGTAAGTCACAGTTTAAACTACTGAAAACCCATCAAAACAACCAGGGTACAAAGGGTATACAATGCTCACTACATATGAACACCGCATTACTCGCGGCTCTTAAGTCTACAAAAAGAAATGGCACGTGTCTACGTGTGTATAATGTGTGTGTGCTCTATACGAGCGGTAACAAGATCGTAACACCCCTTTGTTTCGACCGGCGGCGAGTCACCATACTGCATGAAGTGCTATTGTTTATACTGTGCTTCCGTGATGTAATCATTACATGTTAAATTATTTTTTTCGTTTTACATGCTAATTTTCTACATATTTAATATTTTTTTTAAAACCATACACTCAGACTTCCACAAGTCACACATACGCACGCCGTCCCTCCCTGCCTCCCTCAGATACACGAGATAATCGGACTTAATATAAAAAAAGAGGGATAATGTAATTAACAAAAGCCTCATACAATGGATACGCTTGAAATATACCATTATGTGATATTTTTCATAATTCTGTTATCATCACAGCTATATAGGACATTAATCTTATTGTTTATTTTAATAGTGAGTTATTTGAAATTAAATGTGTCTCATTTATCATCATCATCTCACACACATGCGTTTTTTTAAAGGGTTATGCAAAGATCAAAGACTTCTTTTTGCTTTATCCACACTCATCAATGCTTCCCTACACGTTCGATGTTTTTTTTAGATTACTTACTTATTTACTATGTTAATACATTTTCTTTATTTTTAAATATATTTGTCTCCAGGTGGTCCGTGAAGCGTGCATCACGATAGCTCACATGGCCAAAGTGTTGAAGAACAAATTGGAACAATTTAGTCTTTACATTCTTCAAGAGTTGATTAATTTAATACAAAACGCTGCAAAGGTACTATCTTAAATATAAATATTTTTATATTAAAACTCAAAGTTAAATATCCTTCTATGCCTGGAGGACCAATTATTTTTGTTGTTTGTACTGTTTACAAAAAGAAAAATTTGTTTTTGATGAAAATATTTAATAACATAACAATTTTTAACTTATTAAAATGTAATAAAGTTGCCACAAAATTGAGCAGCATATTATAAACAATAATTCAGTTAATTTAATTGAATGGTTTTTTTGTTGTACTATTTCCATTTCTTTATTTTCTCGATGACAGTTCTAATTTGATAGTTGTAGTGTTGTGACCAAATAAGTAACGATATCGATCGCAAATATTTATTATGTTTTGAACAAAGACAAATACAACAAAAACATTTAAATATATTTTTCAAGATGGGAACACTTAATGGCACCATGTTGTGTTTGTTTTAATTTGTCACTCGCAACAAGACGGTCGTGCTATATAGTCACTACATTTCTGTTCGCTGAGTTTTTTCACATTATCCTCCGTGTTGATTACTGCCCAGCTGTCAACTATCAAAATGCCTAAAGGATCCAAATCTAAAAGTTCTGAAACGGCAGGCGAGAGAACTGGTGATCAAGGTTCGTAATTACTTTGAATCAGAGTATCAAAATGGTGGCCAGCTATGATCACTGTCGCAAGTGCGAGATCATGTTGCGGCCGCATAAGGAAATAGCATAAAAATAATAGGCTAATCGCCATATATATGATATATGGTTTGTTCCATGGCCAAAAATCGTCATTAAGGTTGGTTGAAAAGGTGAACGCATTACAATATGCCAAGCAGGCTCTACGAAAGGATTCGTGTCAGATGCTTTAATGGCCTTGAAATCCAAGAAAACAGTGGACTACCACGGAAAAATGAACGCGGAGATTTACGAAGGATGGTTTAAAGAAATGGTGCAATCTCTGGAAGAACCGTCTATAATTATTATGGATAACGCTACATATCGCTCTTGACAAATTGATAAAATACCGACGCAGGCCAATAAAAAACAAGAAATAATTGACTGGCTCCAACGTCATGGCGAAAATGTGGATAATACTTTATTAAAAGTACAATTAGTGGATATTTTAAAATTGAAAAAAAGCCTCCCGAAAAGATATATTACCGACGAAATAGCTGCCGAATGTGGTCATTGGGTTCTTCGACTTTCGCCGTATCATTGCCAGTACAATGCTATAGAACTAATTGGGCACAAATCAAAGGACACGCTGCTCGAAACAATATCCGACCCCCTTTTACGGCAAACAAGATGTTAGATTTATAAAATATTCATGTGCGGAAGTAACTGCCGAACTGGGGAAAAATGTGAGAAGAGCCCATAACATTATAGCGTCGGATTGGGAAATTCATGTGGCATTCGATAATATAGAAGTACAGGAACTTATAATAAATGTTGGGGAGAGCTCATTGAGTGACTGATGATTCATGAGATTTTGATTAAAATAAATAAATAAAGAATTAACATAATTCTTGTAATGAAATGTAATATCAGTTAATAAATTGAACAAAATTATCTGGCAATAGTTCAGTTTCTTACATTTGGTAAAAAAATATTGGGTCTGTTATCGTGTTACGTTTATCAATAGATCCATCCCTATCAGTTTATCCGACCCTGCTATGACCTTGTAAGTGCGTAAGCGTCATATTTTTATAAAATAAAGTATATACAATGTAAAAAAGACGCTCGTTCAAGTTACCACAGGAGCTGTCATCGAGTAAATAAAGAAATGGAAATAGTATAATATAATTTGTGTTCTTTCTTTAAACTACCATTTGGTGTGTTTATAGGTTGTGTCATCGGCCGGAACAGTATGCGTACGTTACATTGTTTACTATGTACACTCGCCGCGACTGCTGCCTGTCATAGTGACCAATCTGACCACCAACAAGTCTAAGGAAATACGATCTACATTGAGGTCAGTACCTAGAATTGGTTATGGTGCTAAAATTTGTAACAATTGTTTTTATATTTATTGCGAAAAATTAACGCAGCTGTATTTAAAGTCTTACATTACCTCCAATCTACGCCGTCTCACCGATGTCTCAGGCGGACGGGGTAGGTACACATGGGTATGCCCTGAGATATACAAGTATACGTAAAGTCACTCAATAATGCGGACTAGATATGCCGTATGCCTTCCTCTAGTAATGGCTTTGTTACTTTGAATTACTACCTATTGGAATGCTTCTGGCTCGCAGTTTCAGAGTACTCAGGTACTCTACAGAAACTGGTCATCGACTGGCTTTTATCCTATGTGACTCGTTCCTTGATTCCTTGCAGTGGAACGCTGTAACGGAAAATGAAGGCAGCTAAATCTTGAAAACATAAATTTACTATGATTAGAAGTTCTCATGGGGAACGTTAGTCACAAGCAGCTGAAAATATATATTGTGTTTGTTTGCAGTGAGATTCTAGTTTTGCTGTTGGAGAAATGGCCGTCGTCGACTATAGAGAAGCAGCACCAGTGCGTCCGCGACGCGATCCGGCGAGCGTGCGTCGATGCAGACAGCAACGCGAGGACGTGCGGACGGAAGTAAGACTATAACTTTATATTTAGCCCTATCAGCAAAAATATCGAAAACATTAAAATGGCGTTTTTAATTTTGTTAAAAATGAATTTAAACTAATAATACATATACGTGTTTTATAGTTTAGACACTGTGGTGATTAAGTTTAAATATTCTTTGGTTTCATAAGTCAACATATTGCAGTCCATTGCTGGACATGTTATTTTTTACTTCAAACAGTAATCACCTCAGCATCTCATCTCTTTCCTAAACCTATTCTCTGGGATAGAGTTTCGTTCTGTCTCTTTCTGAATGTCACGCAGAATAAATTATTTGCTATCGCTGTCTGTGCAATCCGAGCTGGGTTTATCGACGCGCTCCAGTTAGTTAGAGTATTTGGGTGGTCCAAAGGTCACATGTTCAAGTCCTGGCCCAACGTAAAAAAATGTGTCTTTCTCATTATTTTCCTTATAACCTTCCTATATGTGTAAAGTGTCCACTGATCAGGGCTGCACTGAGTTGTCAAGGCCTCCGTTATTTCTGTTTAAAATGTTGTATAAGATATTAAAAAAACCGGTGAAGTGCGTACTTCGCACATTTCGGGTTCTTTACAAAATGTAGAATTTAAGCCGTCCGAATGGCAGAATTATAGAGCTCTGAACTATGATACCCTGAATGATTAAGTAGGCTAAAAATGTTTTCTTGTTTCTCTTTAGCTGTGTGGGTGACTCCCTTAAAAACATTTAAAAATATTTTTTAATATTAATTTAAAATTAATTTGTATGGATTTGGGTCAACAAGAAGCTTATACTGTAGAAATTTTAAGACTAGCTTTTTGGCAAAAAAAACTGCACGTTTGGCTCCTTCGGGTACGGAACCCTAAGAACTACGTAAACTATTTTGATCCACTTGTATTCAAGAAGTTAAATAGTAAATAAAGCATTATTATATAATTATTTCTTATATTAAAAAAAAAATATTGATGGTTATAGAGCGTACTGGGCGTACAAGAGACAATTTCCAGAAGACGCCGAGCAACTGTTCGCGAGACTGGACTCTGCCGCGCAGAAGCAGATAGAAAGAGAGAGGAATATCGGCAGCGTTGACAGCTTACAACACGTCGGAACTGGTGAGTTGGGTTATATTACTGGTATCATCTGTTATGTACCTATAAATATATGTGTAGGGTAGGTGAATTGAAAAGGTCGGTGAGGTAGATCATCAAATTGAGTACGTTGAGAAAAAACGAGGTCAAGAGTGCTTTAACTAAACAGTCGAACGTGTATAAAAGCATTGATGTAAATGTATGAAGCATAGAATATGTGCAGCATTTTAAGAAGTGTGACAATCTTTTGGTATCTGCTTAATCTGCTTACACGTGCGGGAAACAAGCGTGATGTTACTGTTGTGTATATCATTATGGGGAAATATTTTTATTAAGATATATTTATTTTTCGAATGATCAAATACTACCCTCTAATATGAGAGGGTCTTCTATCTGTACCCATGACGCAAAAAATACTTGTTGGTTCTTGATATAAGGGTGGTTTGGAAAGTTCGAGGCCTAAATATGAAAACAAAGTCAAATAGTTTTTGAAGCTAGTTTTATTTTTCACTTAACTTAATGCACTTCTTCCATCTCGTTTCTTATGCCATTATATTATTTTTAAAGAGTGTCTCATCTTGACCCTCGGTATAAGTGTTATCTGCAGCTTCCACCTAATTGATTGAGGAAATTCCTGTCGTAAATGTTGTTTATAAATTGGGGTAGGGGTGGAAGTCTAATGGTGTCAGATCAGGTGAGTAAGAGGGATGAGGCAGTTATTCGAACCCACAATCATGGATTTTAGCCATCGTTTCACAGGATGTGTAAGGCCGCGTGTTGTCTTGATGAAACAAGACTTTTTTGGTTAACATTTCTGGGCTTGTTTTCTTTGTTTCATGATCTCAGTTAGCACGCTTATTTTCAATCAGCGCTCTCCTCTTATCAAACCACAAGTTTTGATCATAAATTAGGTACCTATTTTAATCATGTTTATGAGGTTGCATACTTTCTAATCCACCCTCTTAAATCTTGGTATAATGACAGCTTACCTGTTTGTTGTACCATATATTTGCAGGAGTTTGTTTTAACGTAATCGTTGTTGCGTCGTCGCCCTACCAGTGCGGCCTCGGCCTTACTGTTTCTACGTGCTAGGAAGAGACAACTAACAGCTATCTCTATTATCCATTTAACGCCCACCAACTCTCAATCGTTATTCAGTTAATTTCAGAAGTAGCCAAAATAATTTGATAACTTGAAAGGCCTTCTGTTAAAAAGTATTGGTTTAGTCTCTTCTCCTCATAAAGCCTCTCTTTTTTTTTTTGCTAGGTTACATAACGAGTCAGACGCCGCCATTCGCGACTCGACGCGCGCAGGGTGCCGCTAGTCGCCCAAGTTGACCAACCCCAAAATGCCGCCAAGTCACTTTACAATTTACTGTTATTAAATATACACTGAGGTTTATTAAATTCCTTCCATTTGCTTCGAGATATCATTAATTGTTTGCATCGTCATTTTCATTTCAGCCTTGAAGGCATCCTTAACAATTTTCACACATACATTTCTGACCCGTTTCTAAGCAGTTCCTCTCATCTCAATCCTGACCCAAGTATTTGCTTTGCGTCATTTGCTTGCTACTTTACGCTTTTCCGAAGTGGCAGTGAGTTACAAAAATACTGATTGGTAGTCCTAACATTGAGGCGTAAGGTATAGTCGGAGACTCCGTTGCTTTACCAATTCATGAAATTTTCTTGTAGAATTTCGCAACTACAATTTACTATGCTTTCCTTTGATTTACAACCAATCAGCGCGCAGTAGTCTAGGGTCTGGCCGATTGGCTATACATTTTAACTAATCATGAGCCAGTATTATTTACAGCTGTCTTAAATGGCACTGATTGGTTGAAATGTATCTCACACTTCAGTAATGCTAACCTCTTATAACCGGTGTAATGGTAGTTCTCCTATTTTATGATTAATTTTATCTTTCTTTTTTCATCGGGTATTGGATACTCAAGGTATATGATCTGTCTCTGTTAATTTTTAAGGTATGGGTATATTAGTTCTTGTATAAATCCTCATTTTAAACGTCATGAAAGATTTAAGAAAAACATTCCACTTAGAATTATGTTTGTATGATTTTTATATTATGTATGTCGTTGTTGTTAAATAAATTTACACACTATATTAAAGAGTTACTCTATATAAAATATTTTACTTAATTTCTTTTAAACTAATGCACAATGCACACGAGTGATACAGGTGAAATAGCAAGCTCGCCTTCTGACCAGTCTAAACTGTATCAAAGCTTAATAACACACAGCTAGCTCATTCCATACAAAATTCACGACTGCCCGATATTCGTATCGATAGCAAGCGCTAGGAACTACTCGAGTTGGAGCATACAAAATAAGCCGAAATAACTGTCGCACCTAATGAGATGTGCGCATCCTAGGGCTGGGTTGCGTTCAAAAATGAGTAACTTGATTTAAAAATGACGTCATCGGGTTTCTAACTCTAGCATAAAGTTTTTGAACGGCTCTCAGAGTTACATCAGTCAATATTTCTACTTTTAGGAAATTCGCCCTTTTGAAGGGCCATTTTTTAATTTGAAGTACCTAGACCTGTAGTAGTAAGGCCTGGCCTAGGGAACACTTAAAATTCGATTGAAGTTTTAAGCTATTTGACAAAATTTGAGTGAGACCAAAATGATAAATACCATTTTGAGTTTTACAATTAAGTTTTCAAAAACTAGGTGAGTACTTGGTGAATTCTTTTGTTTAGCGGTGAACGTGCACTTGGTACTTAATTGGGTTAAATCGGACCAAGTAATTCCGTCCCCATTTAAAGGATTGATAAAAAGAGGGATTTATTGTTTTTCGACACAAGTTCTCCGCTGCTTTCTTCCACAACGATACCCGCCTCTCAGCTCGTGTAGCAGGTGTTTCCGGAACTGTCATCCGCATATACGTAGCTGATAGACAAAAACATTTTACATTGATTGCATTATGCAGTAGAAACAGCGTCGAAGGCAGCACTAAGTCATCTGCGACACCAGCATTACTGCCCATGCTATCGAAGCAAAACTACCGTAAACTATTACATGTGTGCATCTGACAGACAGAAAGCTAGCCACCCAAATACGAAAACACAGGCAGGTCGTAAGATGGAAAATTCGGTAGAAGACCTCGGCCTTCGCTATGTCTAGGCTACATTCAAGTGCCTCCCCCTAAATCTCAATGGGTAGTGGTCTATCGGAGTGATACTCTATAAGCTTCCCAAATTCTGTTTTTCAAGGCAACTGAAAAATAAAGGACTGTTGGTTAAATTGTTATGATAGTAATGGCTAAAGAGTTAGACATAGGCTCGCAAAGTTAAAATCGTATAAGCCAACATTCTGTACTTAGGTTCATAGGCGAAAACGTTGCTCTTGCTCTTTAAAAAAAACTTATCAAATCTTCGTTCTCATATAAGCAATCAGTTAGCCTGAAACAGGCCACTGCTGGACATAGGCCTTCCCCAATGGACGTCATCACACTCGGTCCTCCGCTACTTTCGGCTACCGTTTTTTGCTGGTTGATTTCTACGTAAATGGAAGGTGACCCACGCTGTGCCCACATGTCCGTGGTCTTGAATAAGACTCGTCTGTTCCAACGGCCGTCGGTGCTACGGCAAATATGACCTAATTGCTTGGCTTAGGTAGACCTACCCTACAATAATTTCGAACATGTCATTACCGACACTAGTCTAGTCAACGTGTGTATTATTTTTCGATTGGAATGAGCTTCATCTCCAGGACTGCTAAGGAACTCTGTGGACCACGGTAGGGGATTCTTTAAAAAGGAACTGATTAGATTTCTAAAGGGTCGGTTTCGAGTAATGTCCCTGATGTTGCAAACGTCTATAGGGTACGGTGACTGTATAGCATCAGGCGGACCGCAAGCTTGTTTGACACCTTGGTGGTATTAAAAAAAAGCAAGGTGTTACGAGATTATTTTTGTGATATCATACCATATACATATCCTTTTCCCTTTTTTATGTTTCCGTAGTCAACAAGCAACCCTCATTATTTCACATGTCTGTCTGTCTGTCTTTCCGTCTTTTTGCAGCTTAGCTAAGGGACTCTTAGGACTGGAAACCTGAAATTTGAAATAGGCATATATTTTAGTAAAGCTGACCTAGTGGTTTAATTAAAACATATAAAAAATCATCTTCGCAAAGTGGGCTTAATTTTTTTTTGTCTATCACATGTTGTGGGTCATTTGAGAATATTGAGGGTGTGTGTCTTCATTTATATTCGATTCAGGTATCCGTTTCGTTTTTGATATGTAAATAATATACAGCAGTAGTATAAATAATAAAGTTAAGAGGGCGATATAGGCCAGATATTAATATACTAAAAATTATTATACAATGTCATATTATATTTGTTATATATTAAATGTTTTGTATGGAATTTAACGTTTTTCCGTTGTCACATTTTTTGAGATTTTATAGTTCTAGATAGCAACCTATTCAAATTTAAAAATAAAACGGGATTAAACACGTCGATATTTGGCAAAATATCTTTTTCCTGATGTTTCGGCTGAGTGTACGGATGTACGGATGAACGGATGTACGGATGAACCCGTGACCATAAAACGACGCGTTTAATCCCGTTTTATTTGTAAATTTGTTATGGAACTCCAAAATTTTAAACCTATTTTAATGATTTATCCAACTTTTATTAAAAGCAAATGCAACATACCATTTAAAAAATTGCACAAGTATTGAAACAAGCGTCACTTCCAGTTTTTTTTAATATTGTTTACAATAAATAAAAATCACTCAGTAAGATAATGCAGTAGACAAAAAAGTTTGCTTTATATAGTTTTACCATAAAATTTGCACAAAATCGGCGTATTTATGCGATTTAGCCTGTACCGCAGTCGTAAAAAAACTATCACATTAGGCTTTACTAGTTAACAAATAGTAGTCGACCAATATTCATAAAATATTCTTATGATGCACAACTACGAAACCTACCCTACACTGCTCGTGACCCGACACGCACCTGGACGGTGTTTAACTTTTTGACATGTTTCAATTATAGGTCACACAGAACTCATTGGCCACACAAGTATTCTTATAAATTAATATAGACCTTCCCCTATGCGCGACACTACATTTGGATTACTTCTAGTCATTTTTAATCTACTTTTATGGAAATTCTGTAATAGTATTGGTATTTACTTAAATGTGGCACCATAACTATAGCCCGGAAAATACATTGTATCAGAAGCAGTGTTGCGCCGAAGGTCTGACCACCTGTCACTGTCACGCAGGACTAAGGTGGTTGGTGACAAGAGGCAGTCCACTACATTATAATTCAGCCACTTGTAACTTTCTTCTGGGAGATAAACATACATAAATATAATCTGGTATCGTAATAATAAATGTAAATGAAGATGTTTTAAAAACAGTAGCTAATAATAGTTTCATGTTCGCCTCCTATTACTGGACTTTGGTGTATGTTTGTTTGTTTTTACCCTCAAAATAAATAGATACCACCACGAAACTTAAATTATTCCTTGTAAGAGGTTATTCAGAGATATGACGAGCATTCTGTTTTGGTGAGCAATTATTATTAATGATACAACATCCACCTTTCGCAATAGTATCGTTCATTACACAAGTTTTTAATGTGTTTTTTTTTTATAACAGAAAGGCGAATGACAACTAGTCCAAGGAGCCCATCAGTTAGTGTTTCAGGTAAGTTTTTACAAAAGTATTAGTTTTTTTTTGGTATACTTGGCATAATAAGATGGTTTTACCATTTTATTTTAATAAATCTTTAAAAGTTACCCTTAAATTATGTGAAATGTCGTGCAGGCTTTATGCTCGGCTGGAGTGTTGTAGCTGAAGTAGTAAAAATAAGTTTAAACTGCTTTTTACTACTCAAGGGTTGGTTGTAAAATGAATTAGGTCGCCTTGTAATTTGAACGAGTAACTCTTCTCTAAGATGAGAAGTTACTACAATGGCTCCGAAAATAGGGATTGCTGATTATGTGTTTTCTTTACGTTTTGAGACCTGGGGAATCATTTGCAACAATTGTTGACGAAGGTTGAAAATAATAAACACTTGCGACGTTATTTTATTCACCATTTCAATATTACTTTTGTATAGTTTTAGATTTTAGGATTTATTATTAACTAGCGGTCCCGGCGAACGTTGTTCCGCTGCCGTCCCTCTGTAACCCAGCGAAAGTGGGTTTTTAGCTAAAGTGCCCGAGTCCGGCTCGCACTTAACAGATCGAGATAAAAACTATCATATCTTTTAAGTTGTATCAAATAGCAGATAGTTACGAAGTTTGATCAAAATCGGTTCAGTAGTTTAGGAGTCCATTGCGGACAAACAACGTGACTCGTAATTTTTATATATATAGATTTTTATAGTCGACACAAGTAGTTTCTGCTAGGCTTCAACTACTGAACGATACTGAATGCCTGTCCAGCTCACCGCGTTAAGGTTATAAACCGCGATTTGATAGTTTCGACAGTAGTGGGGCGACCGGCAGTGTTGAAGTTGTATCGCCCCACGGTATTATTGTCGGTATTATGGAAATCGATTACACTGGCCAATATACAATGAACTGCGACACTATTTTCAAATTGATGCCCGTATTTGTGTGTGTGTGTTTTCAATATTAACCAGCGGCTAGTGTCTTATTAATAAAAAACTTTTTTGATATTTTTCTTATAAATTCTTCTATTTCGTAAAAACTAAGTTCGGTTGGGTTTATGAGGGTGCTGAATCCAAAACTTCATTGGGCGTTTTTTAAATTCAGGATTGCGGTTCCTGTACAGTCCCGGTATCTAGAAACTTCTAGCTCTCAGCATCCATTCTATTTAAAAATAAATAGATTTCGATGAAACAAGTTCTATTTTATATTCAAGTGCTGAATTCAAACTTTCGCCAGTTTCAAAACTGAAGGTTCCGAAATTCTTCGATAAAGTAGTAGTGGTAGTTTCTGCGAGACCAATTTTATTATATATACACACTTGGGCTGTAATAGGAGCTCGAACCCCAGTGGCATTCGGTTATCGAAAACCGACCCCGCCTTGGGCACATTTATATGAGATCGTTCGTGCTTTGGAGGGCTGTGAGGGGTCGTAAAGCAAAGTCAGAAGCTTGTATGGGCTTGAACGAGTTCCCCTTTAAGGTATTTCTAGGGTACGGTATGTATAGGGTTCTTCAAGAAAGGGTTGTGTATATTTTTTTTAAAAGGGTTGACAACTCGTGAGTGTTACGATCGTACATAGGTGACTGTAACCAAGATCCCATATCAGGCATATATTTGTCATCGTAGTGTATAAAAAAATATATGGTCCAGCAGCAATCTCGGTTTTCGGACCCATTATACTAACTTCTCATATCAAAGAGAAGTTAAAAAACACTTTTTATTTTATTTTCGTGGCAAAAAACGCTGGTAAAAACTACTTTTCTTTCTTTCCACGCTGCATTGGATTTTGGTAAATTGGTTTCTTAATAAATAGCTTCTACGGAGAATTTGGTGTCCGGATTAGGCAGGACGAATTCTCTAAGAAGACGACGCGCTTCCCAAGACAGACCCCCAATCTCACACATTCCGGTGGCAATGAGAGGTCTGTAGCTATTGGATAGACAGCTACTTTCATTTGAAAAATTATTTTTGATACTATTGTTGTATATATTGTTTTTTATTACATTACTGAACGTGAATTTTAATATGACTAGCGGTTCTGACACATGTTTTCCTGTCTGAAATATGGCTTGCTTGCTATTTTTGGGTTTACCAAACGTTTTTTCGATATGCATTGTTGATCAATAATCTTAAAAAAAAATTGACATATAATTAAAAAGCTAGATCATGATTGTTGTGCCAGTTCCAATTGTCAATTTAAGCCATCCTTCAAAAATTTTACTAGAACCCGATTGCAGCATTACCTATCGCTTTTAATTGTAAATCAAAGTCATCCAGGCTTACTCACCCCGTCAAATACACACAAAAAACTACATCAAAATTCGTTAAAAAATAAAAAAATATTTCCTAGAACCTGATTGCAGCGTCGACTACTGGGTCTAATCCAGTGACTCACTTAAACACACAAAAAAATCCATTAAAATCGGGCCAGGTGTTTAGGAGGAGTCGAAACTGGCTTATGAAAGAATATAAAGATTTCTAATAACTCGACCGCGTATACCAACATATATACACACCGGCACAATTAGCTGAACACAAAAAAAGGATTTGAACGAATGGCAGCAGGTTCTCTTTACTGATGAGTGCAGAGTTCTTTTAAAACAGATCGATGGGAGACAGCGAATATGGAGACGCAAAGGAGAATGCCACATACAGTCTAATTTTGAACACACAGTGGCTTATGGTGGCGGCTCGATTATGGTTTGGGGAGGGATATGTTTGGGAGCTCGCACGGAGTTAGTGATAGTCACAGGAGGGACCATGACAGCAGATCGATACATCAGAGACATTTTAGAAGAACATGTACCATTTGCCCCATTTATTGGTGACGACTTTATTCTAATGCAAGATAATGCTCGTGCTCATAGTGCACAATCGGTACAGGCATATCTTAGCCACGTAGGTATACCGGTGATGCAGTGGCCAGCAAATTCCCCCGATATGAATCCGATAGAGCATGTCTGGGACTTGCTAAAAAGAAGGGTTAAATCCAGAATGCCACCCCCCAACAATCTGAATGAACTTGGAAACGCATTACTTGAGGCGTGGGAGCGGTTGCCTCAAGAAATCATCGATAACATAATCTGTAGCATGCCCAGACGAATGGAAACCGTAATCAGAGCAAGAGGGGGAAACACTCGTTATTAATTTTGCTTTAATTTTATTGTTAAATCATTTAATGCTTACTTTTTTTTATTTTTTGTGATGGTTCATAATCATCTAAAAATTTCACTTATTTCAAATTTCTTTATTTTTCAATAAAAAATAACGAAGACTTTTCAAAGTCGTTGTTAAAAGATGTTAATCAATTTGTTATTTTGTGTCTAATTACATTTTTGTCAAATATATGCGTTATTGTCTCATAGTCTCACTTTTTTTTCTGTTCCGCTAATTGTGCCGGTGTGTATATTATGAATTTGAGTTTATTTAACTCCTTAAATAAAAACATATTAATATCTCTACCATCACGCTACCGAACGGGTTCAATTGGGGATCTGAACCATCCAGGACCCACAAAACACACTTAAAATAATTCAGCGACTTTACACACACACAGAAGAATATTTTATATACTTGTATATAAAGATGTCTAGTGGACATAAACACACAAGTTCTCGGAAATTATGCGCTTCGAGTAAAATAAGAATTTAATTAAATTTGCTTTGAAGTTCAAGCCCCTTTAGATCTAATTTATTCATGCCACGCATCTCGTAGCTAACTTTACAGCCACATAGTTACATGGCTGGTACTGTACACGTAGCGATGAGCGATATTTACGATCACACGTGTGCTAGTGTCGCTTCCTTTCGTTAAAGACTACCATGTGCAGTGTGTTATACTTAATGTTATACGTGTTGTTCGGCAGACCGTTCGCCGAGCGGCGCGGGTGGCGCGGCGCGCTCAGTATCAGCCGTGGACGCTGCGGCGGCGCAGCGCGCGCGTGCCCGGGCGCTCTATTCCCACATGACGCGTGCCAAGGTCACACCCGGCACGGCTAGCTTACGTGAGTATACTGAACCATTGTCTAAAACTAATAGATTAGATTGTTATCAATCCATTTTTATATTTATTAAAATATTATATTACAATATATATTAAATTAATTTCATTATAGATGTTTTGGTACAGATAGACCCACTTCCTTTAAGAGGAAAGTAGGAGTAACAGTGAAATACAATAATTTTTGGCTTTATTACTTAACCACGCCGTAACAGAGCATCTAAGTGTTGAAGTGAGGTGAAATTTGGCAGATAGTTGAAGAGACAGAAAAGGCTACTTTTCATCCCAGAAAATTCAAAAATTATAATTAAGTTATATTCAAAACTAACTAACCAAATTCTACTTGAACGAACTGTAGGGACAGCTAAAGCAAACTTCTTTAATATAATCAAAGGGTTGCCGTGGGTAACCCACGCCAATAACCAAATTAAGGGCGGGAAGTGCTACTGGCAAAAGCTAGTATTACTCAAAATATCCATATTCGCTACAGCTAGTAACATTTTATGGTACTAAATGAGTACTATGTATAAGTAACTTTTATTTTCTATTGCGCTGCCCATATTGCCCCTACCTAAACCATAAGCAGCACAGTATTAGAAAAAAGGGCCAAAAAGTTTATTTTGTTTATTGTGTGTATTGTAGTACACGAGCCGAGCGAGTGCTAGAATCGAGTCGCGTCTGATTCCTTGTACTTTATGTTGTACCGTATGTAATGGAATAAAAAAAATTATGCGCGCCAAGATTTTTTTACTGGAATGTGCTATTTAATTAATAAAACAAAGAAGAATGGCAGACTTCTACGTGTTTTGGCTACCATATAAAGACTTCGCGTTTGTCTAAGCAAAGTTTTAATAGATTTTTACAATTATAACAGAAGTGTAATCTTTGCATATTTTAGAAGTTGGGAATAAAAAGTTATAGGTATCTTAACATTGTACTGTAATGCCCCCGTATGATTAAAACGTTGAATGCCAGGTTATATGGGTCTAACTTCCAACAGCCTTTTGAGCAGAATAGCAGAAATGAAATAACTTTTTTTTTCTTCTTTTTGTTTAACGTCACATACATACAATTATATACAAAAATATATTTAAAATACAAATGTATTAAAAATGAATGTAGGTATATTAGTACTATGTAAAGACTGGAACCGTTATTACTGATGGCTTAATAAGATGAACTGATAAGACAATGAATTGCCCCTCAGTACCCAAGCAGTTGCTGAAATATCCAAATATAGATGAATACCATCCATGGAGTAACTTGTTCAAATAACTTCTGGTACTAAGACTTGACTTGTCGAATGTTTATTCTTTCTGAAGACACAATATGAAAATGACACAACATGAAAAAATCTTCTGTTTACTCCATCCAGAGAGTGAAAATCCTTGTGTTACTCGAGTTGAGACCACATATTATGATACAATATGGTTAGATGATTTTGGGGTTTATCCTTAAGTTTCTGGTCAGTTGGTGTTTTTATAGTTTTTTATTTGTCTTTTCCTGTCATACTTCAGACCTGTCGATAGACTACAATAAAACTTCAGACCTGTCGATAGACTACAAAAAAAAGTTTTCAAAATATCAAAGATTATTATTTAATTCGTGCAAGAATTCTCTTTTCCCAACTCAAATATACAACATTAAAATAATGTGTGACATGGGTTTCAAGACCATTTTTGCCTGTTTTATGTAATATACATATCTGTTGTCTGGTACCCATAGTACAAGCTTTGCTTAATTCGGAATCAGAGAGGTGGTGTAGAGTTCAGGAATATTTATTATTTTTAGTAAAAGATCTCTAAGTAAATGTGTGTTGTGTGTTTCATTATATTTTACAAGTTTAAATTAAAAAGTTATACTTACCTCTAACTGACAAACTTAAAATGGCCAATACTTTTAAGCTATATTGAAAATAGGTAACTATTGAAGAATATGAAACTCTGTGCATTTTTTGAAAACCTAACTGACAATTGACACATGTATCTACTTTACTAAAGACAAGATTAAAAGAAACATATATCCTTATTATGTATACACAAATGACCTTCTACAAGGTGGCATAAGTATGTAGTATGTTTTAGTAAAATGCCCCACTCCATTCAAATTCAAATTCAATTTAATTTATTCAGTTTAGGCTACAATAATTGAGCACTTATGAATGTCACTACGCTATCGGTTCGTAAGTCTACAGGGCGGGAGACCTTGTACTGAGAAGAACCGGCAAGAAACTCAGCAAGGGCATTTCTTTTCTCCCTTTCTCTTACAGCGTCCAATTAAAATATTGGAAAATGCCCTCCCTATCATAAAAGGACACTTTCCATTTCAAACATAAAAAAACATGAAATATAAAGCACAAGCACAACATAAAAAAGTATCTAATATAAACAAAAGACAGTTTATGTATTCATCACTAAGAAATAATCAATGTCTTACAGTATTAATAAACAAAACAAAAAAGTAAGACTAAATACTTAGAATACAAAGAAGTATGCAATTGCATTTCCATACATAATAACAATACTTAGCAAAAAAAGAAAAAAAAACATCCGATTCATTACCATAGTTTATTAATGAAAACAACATGGTAGCAGTTAGGACTCACACTTAGCACTCTGTACTTGTGTGATATTAAAGAATAACAATGTAAAGGTTGGTTTTTTAATCTTTTTCCTGGTCAACCTCATACGAGTATGTCCGTAATTTAGTGGCATGGCGTAGGATGATTAGGGCCATAGTCCACATGTGGGCCTAATGCACATTGTGGAGTTCACTTATATCTTTTTTTTATGTTATAGTTTTTCTCATATGTTTTTTTTTTCACCGAAATGACAGTGGTGTGAAAAATCAATGTACTTGAAAAATTAAGAAGGTTATTGGTACACACTGGGCTCGAACCGCCAACCTTCAGGGGCTAAGGTGTAATGGTAACCCCCTAGGTCACTACTGACCTGAAACCATCTCTTAACTGAAATAATACCATCAAAACAATATAAAAAATAACTTTTTATTATGTCTCTAGTATTTAATCTAACTCTAATATACAATAGACTCATTAGAAAGAAAGAGGAAATAGCCCACTTGTTTTATGTAAAGGTAATAATAGAAAAAGATGTAATTTACATGCGTGGATGTATACATATATGGTATTGGTATGGTTAAAAAACCTTGAACCATAAGCTTTAAATCAAGACCATAAACATAACAAACATTTCAGGATTTTAAGGGATAATTGTCATAATTGAATTAGCTCCGGGTAGATGTCAAGGCTAATCAAATTATGGTTTCGGACAGAAGTCCGACACAATTAATGCAACGGAGGCTTGTTCGCGACATAATGTTGAAATATAGCTCAAAGCGACACAACACAGCACCACAGTTGCTACCTAAAATAATAATTACCCTCTTATTGACTTATTGCTTTCTTCTTTTCTTTTTCTTAGCGTCCTTTTTTCAGTACTAGCTGGAATTAAAACACAGATATACGTATTTGTAGCCAATTATTATTATTATTTAGGTATCCTAATGTGTGTATTTGTAATTAGTTCCAGCGCACTATTTAAAAGTATTTGTCCTGTCTAATTTTAAAAGAGTTCACTGAGGTGGCACTAATAATATTTTGTAGTAACATTTTCCAGTCTTTCACAGCATGCTTTGGCAAATCTATACTAATATTATAAACAGGAAAGATTTGATTATTTGTTTGTATTGAATAGGCTCCGAAACTACTGGACCGATTTGAAAAAATCTTTTACCATTAGAAGCCATAATGCCGGCTTCTAATGGTAAAAGATTTTTTCAAAATGATGAACATAGACTACTTTTTACCGCGGGAAATGCTTCATTCCTACTGGAAAACGGGTAGTAAGAATTATCCTTCCGTACTTATCTTTTTCACATAACTTCTAAACGGCTAAACCGATTGGGTTGAAATTTTATATGTGTATTTCGATGGATTCCTGGATGGTTTAAAAATACAATTGGACCCGGTAGGTGGCGCTGCTGTCGGTATATCAACTACTAAACGGCTTGACCGATTGGGTTGAAATTTTGTATGTGTATTTCCATGATTTCACAGACACGAATGTATTATGCCATTAAAGAGGAAAAGTTTGAGTGTTTGCCGATAACGAAATTTAGGGCGGGCGAAGCCGCTGGCAGAAGGTAGTAATATAATAAATCTTGGAAGTTTCAGTGAGTGACCTCACAAATGTTTATTTTTGTTTCTTATGTATATACCTGTCAGTTCCGCTATAATGTAATATTCATATAATTGAGTATTTGAAGTCCGTTTTTTATTCCTTGTGCCCCCTTTTAGTTTGACCAACTCTGACTCTCCTCGTTTCCTGTGCTGTTCCAGGGATGTAAGGCAAAAAAGATTTTTGAGTTGGTCTTCATATGAGCAATTTTTAAGCTTGGTACCATTTTAATGGCTCTGCGTTGTACTCTTTAAAGGGGCTCGATATCTTTCATAAAATAAAGACTCCATATTTGGAAAGCATACTCTGTATCATCAATGACTCCAACAGTGGTCTTATACAGGATTTATTTATAAACAATGCTTTCTTATAATATATAGGATGTAGTTCGTTTTTTTGGTAGGTAGCAGCATATCATAGCTGCTGCATTTCCCATTTTAAGTTGGAGGTGATATAAACACCTACATCTTTCTGGCGCTCAACAGTATCCAATTGTTTTTTATTAAATGTGTATGAACTTTTGGGGTTCTTTTTTCCAATTCGTAATACTGTGCATTTAGGTTCAAAACAATTTATCGTTTTTCGCATCGGCCATCGGTCAATCAAGATGACAGCAAAAATATGTGTTGCCACCTATACATCAAATTATCGATTGCCGATGCGAAAAAATGTGTTGCCACTTTTACATCAAATTATCGATTGCTACAATTGATTTTCTCAAAAAGATTATTAAAAAAAATAAAATATACATATATAACCATTCCCTTAAAATACTTTTTACTGAATTAAAACCTATTTTTTTTAATTGACTAATTAGTAAACGTGTTCTCGTTAATTTGGTCTATAAAAACGATTGAAATGTTACTTTTGTTGTCTTAGCCGTTTTTTGTCTTCAAGACAGTGGCATAGTACTCTACATAGAGATAGGCTGTTGGTGGCTAAGGGGTTTCGATTTCACTCCGCATCTTAAAGGGCAGAAGTTCAAGTCCGATGCGTGTCAATAAGTCTTTTTCTTAGTTTCACAAGTATATTGATTATTCTCTTAACTGGCGTGAGGAAATGTGCACACGTCAAAAAAAAGACCTGTGTAAAGAACACAAACAGCACTGGGCTTGAATGATGACCTATAGCCCAAACCGCCCCTGGTTAGGATAGACCGTGCCCCAAAAGTGGGCACGTATGAAGCAGGTTTTGATAATACAGTGCTAGCCCAGTGCGAATTAATTTCTGTATTACAAACAAAATAAAACATAGGGGCCGGCAAAGATAACATAATAAAGAAATCACAACCAGCCGGATTTTCCTCACCTAAGGCAGACCAGTGCCTCGACAGAGGGGCTGCAAGAACTTATTAAAACTTGATTACTTTTATGACAACGAACATTTTCTTCTAACATAGCTTGAAATATCGATTGTTTAATATAATCGATGAGTAATTTTTATTGTGGGACTGGTAACACCGTGGATAATTTCTATCCTTTTGTTTTACGTTCCATTTCTACAAATTACTAAGATTTAATAAAACTAAACATTTTCTTCTCCCAACTTTAAAAAATATTATTTAAGCGCTAAATAATTAACTAAAAACTTGTCAAAATTTGACTAAAATACGCGTCGTATTTAGAAAGTTTGAAGTGGTACCCAGACTGCCGTTCTCCTTTAGATACAAATAATTTTAAAGGATAAGCAACATAGTGAAAGTGCAATTATACCAAAGTTATGCCAGTATTATTACACTACCAAATGTGATGGCTTTGCGTATTAAGATTACAAGATGTATTAATTCACTTACCATTTAGATTCATAGAAAATCATGAAGTAAAAAATAGTTGCATCATATTTAATAATAATTATTCAGTAAAAAGGAACGCCGACATGCAGACATATCATTTATGAGTATTCTATAACCATTTTCGTATTTTTTCTTCTATTGGACCATTATAGTACATTGTATATTAAGGGTGGTAATATAAAGGGATGTGGAAATAGAAATAGGACTATATAGGAAGACCGTAAATGCAAAAAAAAAAACTGTGTTATAGACACCCCGTAACCTAACCTAGATGTAATTAATTTTAATACATAATAAAGCTTAGGACTTGGCTTATTAGGTTTCCTCTGTGGTAAATTGTAACAAAGCACATTCCAAACGCTTTACTCCGCGATTCAATAAAATCAATGACATTTTACACTAGAGGAATTTCAGTGTCTTTGACATGCAATTCAATTCGAAATTCTAGTGAACTGAAATTCTAGTTTGCGCGGTCAAATGCGCAACAAAATTAAACTCCATTGCTAAACAGGCATGTCCTACCCTTCTAAAGCATACAAATTTTATCTTAGAGTATCTAAAGATTTGCGCAATTGAGTTAGTAGACTTTATTTGAAGTCGCGGTAAATTCTAAATTATTTCTAAACGAGTATCTGCAATAAGTCTGACACGGAAGTATTTAATAATTATATATTAAATACATTAAAATCACCGGAACGTCTATGCAAAAGTGGCTGGCACAATTAATGGGACGGAGTTAAGGAGTTTTTATTTAACTTAAACCATAGATTATTGTTTTTTCAAAATCTGATGACCATAGACGAAGCGCGTGCCACCTACTGTAAACTGATTGTGCCAATTTAGAAACCTTTAAAAAGACATATGTTAAGTATCAATGTAGGGGACATTAGGAGTAGTGTAGTAAACGTACCTTGGAAAGTATAAATACATCATCATCAACATAGTTTAATATCTTAAATGTGTTTGGCATATGTGACATAACTATTTGATCTTGAATTTTTTTGAGAATGTTTTTTTATTTTTTTATGCCTTTCTGAAGAGGGGGAAGTCGCCCAACAAGGTATATCAAATATACATTTACGTAAGCTTTGTGTACGTTTTTTACTTTCGTGTTTTTGATTGTTTTGTCTCTTTGCACTCACAGTGTTCGAAAACTATACTAAACTAAAAGCTATAAATAGTCGCGTCGCATTGAATGTGTTGAGAAATTTACCATATATTTATAATGTTTATAAAAGCCCGCCATACTTTTACTTTTACTGTTATATTACTAACATCGATTTTTAAATATTTGATAATTAATATTTGTGAGTGATAAGATAAAATCATCGATTTTGATAAATTTTTCACTATTTTAAAAACTAAATATTGATTTAAATATTGTCTTTGTAATATAACGTTAGCATCAGCTAATTTGATTTATTATCTTTATATATCTGTGATTTATTTAAATGATTATATATTTAAAAGTTAACATAAAAAAAATGTAGGTTATTTTGAATTGTAACAAGATAAATGTACTTAAGAATTTATTTTTAGTACACAACGAAATTGTGAATTTAGTTGTAAAAATTATATTTAACGATTTAAAACATCTCTCTGTTAACCTATTTAAATTAAGATATTTCGACATATTTTAATTGCGATTTCTAGTAAACTAAGTAATTTCTTATAAATACTACCTATGTTTATAATATAATATAGTAAAATATTATTTTTGGTCCAGCTCGTGCTAAGAGATCACCAGTGAGCGCAGCTAGTGGAACAGTTCTAGCGAGTCCAGAAAGAGTAGTCAGCCGATCTCGGGGGAGGCCCGGTGTCTCACAGTCACAGCGTGAGTAACTTCTTGCTTGAAGAACCCCATACTGTTATCCTTAGAGAAAACCTTGGCAGGAAGCTCATTCCACAACCGAAGCGTTCGCGGGAAGAAGTCTTCATAAAATTAAAAAATCTTAATAGTACAGAAATGTTAATGTTTAGGTAAAAAAAAGATGCATGTATGTATGTTATTGTTTCTTATATAATAAATATAAATAAATAAAGTATGTGTCTATTTGATGATATTGCATATTTAATATTTTATTTTTTCACATATTTTGTTTCTATTACTAAACAGCCACTTCCCGTTCATCATCTCCATCATCTCGCACCAACAGCGGCCCTTTGTCGCTGGCCAGCGCCCGGAGAAGACCCTCTGGTATACCTAGATCTTTGGCAGGGTCCAGGGAAACCAGTCCTACTAGGTAAGGAAAACCTTGCACTTACACGAAATGTAAGAGGCCACGTCGAAAGAGCGGGACCTTGGGATTCTTTTTACATAAACTGTAGAGATACTACACATTTTGTTTGTGTTCATAAATAACGTAAATGGTCGTTACGTAACCCACGGTACGCCAGTTGTACTCCAGTTTTCGTTTAGGTTTTTGCTTTAGTTAGTAAAAATATATAAAAAATACAAAACACTAGCACTAGTGTTTCTCGTAGATCCATTAAATTGTCCCATTAATTTGGGTAATGAAATCAATGCATACCTTAACAAAAAAATATTATACATGAAAACCA
This sequence comes from Apoda limacodes, assembly GCA_946406115.1. Lineage (NCBI taxonomy): Eukaryota > Metazoa > Arthropoda > Insecta > Lepidoptera > Limacodidae > Apoda > Apoda limacodes. Next base: position 52,144,003 of record OX291540.1, read on the forward strand.
ATTTGGATTTCAGAAAAATAAAAGTACCACACAGCTGGTGTATAAAATTTTCAAATGAAGTTAACGAGTACCTAAATGATGAAAAACACGTGCTTGTTGTCCTTATAGATTTCAGCAAAGCTTTCGAAACTTTGGACTATTCGACTCTTTTTGAAAAATAAGAACAAAATTGTATACAAGGCCCTATACTAAAATTGCTAAAAAAATATTACCAAAATCGGCACACATCAATAGAAATAGGAAACGATTTTAGTAAACATAAATATACAGAGAGAGGAACAGCTCAAAGATCTATAATCGATCCTACAGAATACTTATTATATATTAACTATATGCCTAACACTATAAAAAGTAGCACTGTATATCAATTTGCAGACGACACCTGCCTTTTGGTAGCTCATCAAAGTATTGAGGAAGCCCAAAAGCTATTACAATATGACTTTAATCAGTTTTGCAAATGGGCTCATGATGTTGGCTTAATAATAAACGAGAAGAAAACTTAACTTTTACAAATACATCTCATAATAAATCTGAGGTAGACCAAGTTGTTATTGCTCATTCCCACCAATTCAAAAGTTCCTGCGGGAATAACTTTAACAGAGTTAAACGAACTATTGCTGCACCTACAGCATGCTAGACCAATTCATTGGTATAACAAATTAATTCATATATTAATTAATTGGAGTTAATTAAGGAGTTCCACGCCGATAGCCGAAATTAGTATTTACTTACAATATATAAAAAATATTGTGGTCATGGCAGAATCGATGGAGGACCTTAGCACAATGCTCGAAAGCCTCAGTAGAGCTTCCTAACAAGTGGGCCTCAAGATGAACATGGACAAGACGAAAATCATGTCGAATGGCCATGTAGCACCCATTCTTCCGAACCGGAGTTGTTGACGAATACGTATATCTAGGACAAACTGTTCGATTAGGTAGGTCCAATTTCGAGAAAGAGGTTAATCGCCGAATCCAACTCGGTTGGGCAGCGTTCGGAAAACTGCGTACTATTTTCTCGTCCTTAATACCCCAGTGCTTGAAGACTAAAGTCTTCAACCAGTGTGTGTTGCCAGTGATGACTTACGGCACTGAGACGTGGCCGCTAACTATGGGCCTTATACAAAAGCTCAAGGTTGCTCAGCGGGCGATGGAAAGAGCTATGCTCGGAGTTTCCCTACGTGATCGAATCAGGAAATCCGTAGGAGAACTAAAGTCGCCGACATAGCTCACTGAATCGCAAAGCTGAAGTGGCAATGGGCAGGGCACATAGCTCGAAGAACCGATGGCCGATGGGGGAAGAAGGTTCTCGAGTGGCGGCCACGAACCGGAAAGCGCAGCGTGGGACGCCCCCCCGCTAGATGGACAGATGACCTATAAATTAAATATTTTATACAATATAATATTAATAATATATAACATGTAAATAAATTAAAATTAAAAAAAAAAAATGAGTTATTTAAATTAGTAATAAGATAATTTAAACATAAGGCAATAAAAAAAAAAAAAAATATATTTAAACTTATATCACTGTAAAAACCTAAATAATATTTTTACGTCTATTTTACTTAGTGCTTTTAATTTTAATACAAATTATATACCTATCATAATATGAGAAAAAGTTCGACTGCGCCGCGAGCTAAGCCTCGCATTTGGGCTCCGCTGAAAATCAGCGCTGTGGCTAGTAAGCTGCAGCACATGCTGAGCGGCGTCCATTTTGCACATTGCACTACGACACCCATGATACAAAAACTCATATTTAATTGTGATATGTTTATGTGTTCTTGTTTTTATGTGCTTATTTTTTGTTATTTTTCTTTGTGTAATGTGAAATAAATAACTGTCTAACTGTAAAGGTAGCGAGGAGCCGTTGGTTACAGGCGGCACAGAGTCGCACGCTATGGAGAAAGTTAGGTGAGGCCTATGTCCAGCAGTGGACGTCAATGGGCTGATATGATGATGATGACTAATTGTTACTTATATTCCGGATATTACAGTTATTTAAATGAATCACATGGGGAGGGTATTACTAGTTGAGTAGGACGGCGGTTTATTTATATTTACTTCATCAATGTTTTTATTTACTCGTAATGTCTGCTCCAGTTAATTACGTGGCAAAAATGTGCCATTTGTTTATAATACAACGCCATCTAGAGGAAGCGTATTCTTTATTCTGTGGCGTACAATTTATATACGTTCTTACTTTAATGTTGATCTTTGCTTATGATTTAATGTTACAAGTACAAACTTTATGCAACGAGTTGGTAAACGGTTTCCAATATGATACGAGTTTTTATTTCGTAATTTCATATTTAAAGAACGGAAGTATAAGAAACTTATTATAGTGCAACAAACTTTTCTGACCCGGCGCGCGTCATATATTCACATCACTACAGTCGCCATATTGAAATGATGTGAATTTACAACGACACTAACGACCAAACTAGGTCAGAAGGTAAGAAAAGTTTAGATAATTTTGTAATTATATAAAACCTTGCATTGCGATAGTTGTTTATTTAGAGGCCGATATCCATAGCATATATAATAAAAAATATAGTATTACCTTGTCCGTCTGTTCGTATCGCCGCCGCCATGTATAACCCAGTAAGTAATGTACTATTACTGATTTTTAACTTCTCTTCAGAAGTTATTGGAATAGGTCCGAAAATCGAAATCGAAACTTTTGTGTTTTCTTTACGTTTCAAGACTTGGAAAATCATTTTCAATAATTTTTAGAGTGATGTCTGTGTGTGCGCGCGCGTGTGTGTGTGTGTGTGTGTGTGTGTGTGTGTGTGTGTACGTATGTATGTATGTAGATATATTTTGGCTTTCGATTCCTCAATAACTACTGGACCAAATCGCTCTGATGACATATCAATCGATACGCCACGTCATGACTTAGATCTGAAAGGAGTCTGAAATAAATCGGTCCAGCGGTTCGTTTTTTATCCGTAAAAAACTGACCATTTTATGCACGCAACATGAATTTAATGTATAATTTCATGTATCGAGGGGTAGTTAAGGGTTTTCGAGGTAGCTGATTTCGAATTTTTTATCAGTTTTTAAAATTCAAAATGGCGGACCCAATGTGACGTAATTTTTTTTTTTGTAAAAGATTTTTTCTCAAGGTACTTGCTGCCGAACCAATTTTTTTATATAAAATTGAGCATCTGTTACCTGGGATTTAAGTATGCAATTATTTCAGCATTTTCATTATTACTTGAAAAATATCCCCCGAACATTTTTATTGAACTGCGTATTTACGCAATCTAGCCTTATGTTAAATATTTTTTACAATCTATACATAAACGATTATAACAAGATATCTGCTATCATAAAATATTAACTATTTCGTGCGCGACAGTACTCATGCGCAAACATCCCTTCCACGTTTCGCTCACCGCTAGACTTTGCCGCGGCGTATAATAGGATCTTAAGATCTTTATTTCAGATGAAAGCTGTCAAACTAAAAAGGGCTAAATCTCGAAAAATATTGATCTTAGGCTAGTAGTTTCTTTACAAAAGTGATAGATCACATCATGATCTTTATTTCAGATGATAGCTGTCAAACTACAAACGGCTATATCTCCGAAAATATTAATCGTAGGCTAGTAGTTTCTTTGACAAAGTGATAGATTTCATCAAAATCATTATTTCGGATGACAGCTGTCGATCTTTGAAGGGCTATATCGTCCTAAAATAGTGATCGTCGGCTAGTAGTTTTTTTTACAGTAGTGATAGATCTTATCAAGATCTTTATTATAGATGACAGCTGTCAAACTGCAAAGGGCTATATCTCCTAAAATATTGATCGTAGGCTTGTAGTTTCCCTACAAAAGTGATAGATCTCATCATAATCTTCATTTTATATGTCAGCTGTCAAACTATAATGGGCTATATCTACAAAAATATTGATCACAGTCTAGTTAGTAGTGTCTTCATAAAAATGATATATTTCATCAAAATCTTTATTTTAATAAGACTTATTTTCATCATAGATAACCGCCTAAGCCAAGAACGTAGTAGAGCAGGATGAGCGAGGCACAATTATGACATAAACATACAAAATGTAATACAAACATTAACTATTACATCCCTAGTACTCTGTACTGTACAGGGGGTAGCTATACTGCAGTGGGACCACGAGTAATAAGTCTTCATCGTGGTCCCATTAATGGGTCCACGAGAAAACAAAACAAAACCTTTCTGTGATGTAACCGAACAAGTGAAGGTTTTCGGACGCAAATAACGATTGTACAAATAGACAGTTACGGAGCCCTACGTTAAGCATGTACCGACATGTTCTTTAATGTTTTTTTTTTCTAGGAGCGGTCGATCTAGTAGCGTAGTGGGATCTGCAGTGCGGCGGCGTGAGTCAGTGGAGCGTACAGCCCCCTCGCGCGCCCCGAGCGCTACCCTTAGGCTATTGCAGCAGTCCAGGGATGCAGAGGCATCATTGAGGGTAGGTAACTCGCGGCCTTAAAAACGAAGCTAATGATTTTGATGAATATACTTTATAGGAGCTTAGGAGTGCGAAAAATAGATTTAGCTAGGACTCGTTTCTGGGAAAATTCCCTTTCTTTATGTTTTCCGAGCGAGTGGGTCGCCCAGTTGGTTTGAACTCGAAACGTCATCAGGCAGGGTGATAGCTACTTTGATTATAAATTTATTTTACACTTCTAGATATGTATGTATTGTTCACTTGTATTCCAGAGTCCTGAAGACAGTTCCGCGTGTGAGGGGGGACGGCTCAGAGACGACGACTCGGAAGCGTCTAGTGTTTGCTCTGAAAGGAGCATTGACTCATATCGAAGACACGATGTAATTATATAATAATATTTGTTTGCAACTTTTTTTTAAGAGCGGTCTTAAAATTCATTTTCGCATAGAAACGTAGTTCAATAATAGTTTCGAATCGGTTTTTTTCAATTTACAATCTTAATATATATCTTAGCTCATATGTGGCTATTTTCAGGGTTTTATAACCCAAAATAAAAAAAAATGGGGTCTTATAGTATGACTACTTGGTTGTCCGTCTGTTTGTCTTTCTGTCAAGACCTTTTTTTTGTGTATCAAGTTGAAATTGATATCAAAAACTTGGATCTGTGGTGCCTTAGAGCAGTATAAAAATTAAGGTCTCACTGCACAAATACAGAAAAAAATTGTAATCGGAGAATTTATCGTGACGATATCGATGTATGGGAGAACATTTTTAATAACAAAGTTTGTACCATAACATTTACATACAAGTTTGTACAGGACCCTTGGTACCTTGCATTGTTTAGTTTTTTTTTCAACAGAACGAGGACGGTAAAACAATGAAACATTCCTTTGATTCTAAAGGGTTCAGTTCCGTAGCAAAATGGTATTGGACTCATTTAATTTATTGTGACTTCATCTTGCAAATCGGATTATTTTCGGATACAGACAGTTTTCCCACGGTAACAGATTCTTCTACTGGTTAAACCGCTGGATTGCGGCTTGTTTATCATATAATCCGTAACTTCTTGTATTTTCAGAGTGTATCTTGGTCGGGATCGGTGTCCCGACTGGGTTGGGACTGTGGTTCGCCCCCTCCGCCCCCTCCCCCGGACGACATCATCGCGCTTTGCGCGTGCACGCACTGGACTGAAAGGAAAGATGGACTAACACACTTGGTTAATATTGCCACAGTTTAAACATACAATACAATTACATACAATTTGTCATCGAAGGCGTCTACACAAAGCATTCGAAAGGTGCAGTGCGTGACAAGACGGGGTATTAAATGCTCCTGACTAGCCCATGTCGTCACATAAGTGACGTCGGGATCGGGGATTGTTACGTTTGGTTGCGGTGCCATGTTCTTCAATGTTCAGACATTGTCGGATTTTCCTTCAGCATCAAACGCAATCACTGACCGTATGAATTTGACCGTATTGTAAGTTGTAAGTAATAGGCACTATTGCCAGTTTCCGCCGCTCTGAGTCGACCTTGCACCCGCTCCTCACGATCCTGTCACCGCTCGTAAACTTAACACACATTAGTGCGTATACACAATACGTATAAGCAATGGACGCGCAATTATTTAGCAATTGTATGAAATCCTTTTCAACAGTTTCTGGCGGGGAGTGGGGAGGGGACACACCCACACAAAAATAGTTGCCTATAAACAAAATAAATGGCTGTGCGTAGGTAATCGTACTTTTAAGCGTAGTAGGGTTTGATGCAATCGATACATAAGATATCGAGCGATAGCCGCTCCGAAACATAATTAAATTATATCCGACGGTCTTGATGTCATTAAAATGTATAATATAAATGGAATCAAACTTGCCGGTTTGTGCTAAATATATATTGGAAGAGATAAGTATATTTTATCACGGAGATGTAGCATGGCTTATCCATAATAGTATAGTAGAAATATGTTAAAAATATGTGATAGGTGGAATTAATTTCCACAAAAACGAAAATATATTTTTTGAGTGTGCAAAATACGTATTATTTGTTTTGTGGCTCCCTCTGTACTGAGTTTAGTACAACGCGAACGCTTTGGTTGTGTAATGAGCTCCATGCTAAAATGTTTTCTCCAAGGACTACCAGTATGGGTTTCTTCAAGAAATAAGTTATTAGATTTCTGAAGGGTCGGCGACGCCCCTGGTGTTGCAAGCGTCCATAGGCTACGGTGACCACTAACCATCAGGCGGACCGTTAGCTTGTTTGCCACCTAAGCGGTAAAAAAAAAAAAAATTGCTTAAGTACGGGTGATGTCATTATTGCGTCGTCTTACGTGCCGTTCACAAGTCCGTGTCGTTTACTTATATACGCGAAGATATTTTTTCATATTAAGTTTTGTAATTAGCACTGATTTATTATTCGGTTTTAAAAATCCCTCTTCGTTATAAAATGGAGAATGAAATAGAGGAAAACGTCAAGGCGTGAAGGCATAAATGAAAATACAACTTCAAGAAAACGAGGACATTCCTTAGAACTTAGTTCCGACAGCGAATCAGCGAATACTGCAGTTCACGTAGCATACGAAAGGAATGAAAAAAATCTCCAACTGTGAGTTACGTGCAATTATTTAAAATAAAACCAGTTTCCCAAACTCATACCACCCATCAAGCAGATGACAGGTTTTTTCGCCGAAAAAGAAACGTTAGTTCTATCAAATAAATTTAATATTGAATGACATAGACAAAAAAATTAAAGCTGTGTTGAAAATCACAATGCGTTATATGATGATATAAACGCCATATTGCCTTAACTATTGGTAAACCATTTCTAAATAACTTAATGAATTAAATTTTCAATACTGACAATGTTTGTCCCCAGTTTTATTGTGCAAAGTTATACCTCACTTTAAACTCACTGACTTTAAACCTTACGATAAAAAGATGTTACGCGATTTCATTTTTGTTTTTATTTTGCAAGCATTTTTATCTTGTTTAACTACAACCAATTTAATTTTTGTATATTTATTGTTGGTTGGATTTTTGTCTTGAATCGTATTGATTGTATTATAACATTATTTTTAGGGTGTTCCATCTGACTACATTTTAGCTGAAATTGTTAGCGGTTTGCGTTTCATGCTTTTGGTAGCAAAATCTAATGTTGACTTTTAGCGTTTCGTCTGAGCGATTTTGCTACGAAATGTTGGTACCACAAACCCATGGCGGGAGGTGGGTATTTTGCGTTACTTTTTGACAGCTGTCAAAAGTGAAAGTGAATCCTAAATAAAACATCGTTTATTTTAAAGAAAACCTTATTTTCGAATTATGAATTATTACCTACCAAAAAAAAAACAAAATAAAATACTCAAACATATACTCAAACGGAACTGTTAAAACATTACGCGAAACGCGTTTATTTTGAACAATAATAGCGCCGCTGAAATTATTAGTTGAGCTTAGACGGAATGGGTAGTTGATGCTAAAATGAGGTTTTACTATTAAATTGCAACGCGGCTCAGAAAGAACGCCTATTTGTTAGAGAAATAATGTTATAATATGTTATATTTTTAAATTTTGGTATTGTGTTTGTGTAGTTTGTTAATATAAACTAGTTTTGAATTTTTACGATAAAATTAAATATAATATTGAAAGTAATGAAAAACGAGTGGCGGATATTACAAATGTCGATATGGATTTATCAGTTAATCCGACCAAATTTTGTAAAAGTATGAGTGTGCTTCTATTTTACTTGGCTGAATTAATTTGTTTATTTTCGTAAAAATGTGCATTTGACAAATTACCATAAAAATATATAAAAATTGTAGTAACGTGTGAAAAGAAACATTTTTAGTTTTGCTACTGTAATTTTCACGCACGTAGTACTGATGACCGAAATGCCGCGCTTGTTCAAACTTTCAGAGTCCGTAGAGCTATCGGTAAGGCGATAACGTTGCAAAGTCGCGTCCATTCCTTATACGTCTATGATATACACACACGTTATGTGATTTTGTAGTGTTAGTAATTACAAATCATTCGGTATTTGTATGGAGTGTCGCTCGTATAAAGGGAGAACTATTATTTGTACTTGTATTTTTCAGGCGAGCTACCTGAACAGTGGTCGTCTCCTGACCGATGATCAACTGAAGAAGCTAACAGAACTCCTCAATAAGATGTTCGTGGACGCTCACACGAAGGTGTTCTCTCTCTTGCTGGACGCGGTGTGTGAGTTGCTTCTCGTGCACTGGCAGCAGCTCAAGGACTGGCTCTATCAGCTCATGTTCAGGTAAATATATAAATGTTTCTATTTCCATATTAAACGATAAATAGTTTTAAATGTAACCAGTTATCCGTCAACACTGCCTTGGAATGGATGCGTTTGCAGAGCATAATAAATAAGATACATAATATCACGCCTGTTTTCCAAAAGCGGAGGTAGAGACCTAAGACTTTCACTTATAATAATCCTGGCATACTTCTTTTGCTCTTTCCAACAGCAATCCTCTCTTTTGCTTTCGATGGTCCAGCATACTCATGACCTATTAAATATTGGCAATATCACATTGAGTCCCGGTTCCAAACAAAGTAAGGCTTGAACTATGTGTACCAGTCAAATAATACAAATATTGTTATTATAGTATTGAAAAAAATTATGACAAAAATGTTCATCACATAAATGTTGGGCTAGTTTTAAAAAGCATGGCTACGCGTCCGCGTACATTAGCATGCGGTGACAAAGTCAATATAACATTTAGTATAACAATATACAATTAATTTATTTAAATAACAGATTGCTGATGAAGTTGGGCACGGACATTCTGGGTTCCGTACAGAGCAAGATAATGAAAACATTGGACGTTATACACGAGTGCTTCCCCGCTGAACTCCAACTTCATAACATATTCAGGTACCTTACCTATATAATATAGTTCACTGTGTCAATATTAAGTGTATCTGATAATTTACATATTAAACTATAAACTCCTATTTTGGACGATTTTCGTGTATGTAATTGATATTTCAAAAGATAATTTAAGATTAATAATGGGTGTTGGAATAAGAATTGTAGTCAAGAGTAAGCTCCTTCGTCCATTATCTAAATCTTTAAGTAATTGAGCTGTAAGCCCTAAGAAGTAATTGAGCTGTAAGCCCTAAGAAGTAATTGAGCTGTAAGCCCTAAGAAGTAATTGAGCTGTAAGCCCTAAGAAGTAATTGAGCTGTAAGCCCTAAGAAGTAATTGAGCTGTAAGCCCTAAGAAGTAATTGAGCTGTAAGCCCTAAGAAGTAATTGAGCTGTAAGCCCTAAGAAGTAATTGAGCTGTAAGCCCTAAGAAGTAATTGAGCTGTAAGCCCTAAGAAGTAATTGAGCTGTAAGCCCTAAGAAGTAATTGAGCTGTAAGCCCTAAGAAGGCAGACAAAGAGAAGAGTCAACTTTTTTATTTATAATAGAAATTATACTGCATATATGGTTTTTAGATTTTTAGCAGATGGAGCGACCGCACCCACGGGGAAAACTAAAGTAGCTGCTTTGCGATTCGTTGCGGACTTAGCTCATGACTACTGCACGCCGGCCAGCCTAGCTATCGCTTTACAAGGTATAGTTTTGAATTAGTGAGGATTAAAAATATCTAGACATTTAAAGCAACGCCCGAACACGGATCGATTCCTAAACATTACACACAGCACCATTTGGTCCCGGAATAAGCGAAGTTGGTACTGGACCACGGATACAAACACATACGTATACTTTTGTATTTACACAATCACATTTACACCCTTAGTTCTAATGACACAATTGAATATATTCAGTGTCATTGTAAATCCAATCATTAATAACTAATCATTACACCCGTTGCCTCATAAATCTAGGGTAGATATATTGATCAGACTAAAAATTAAAATAGTGTGGCGCGTGAAACTTTTATCAATAGTCAACCGCTCATATATCACTATAAATGCTATTTCTAATTTACTCAGATTAAGCTACACGAATACGCTCGTTTTTGCTCGATATTGATAACGCCAACAGATAGACGCATAAAGTTATATAGTCACTTTAAAAATAAATAATTAAATTAAAACAAAACAGATATTAAGGTGGGGCTCCGCTACAACAAACTTGATTTTTTTTTGCCCTTTTTTTATAGATAATAGTACGGAACCCTTCGTGCGCGAGTCCGACTCGCACTTGGCTGATTTTTTTTATCTACCTATCTAACGTCAGGACACCTAAAAGATGAATTAATATTTTTTATCCCACCATTTAAAGTATCCAAATCAGGGTTTTTTTATTTGGGTTCCGTACCTCAAAAGGTAAAAGAAATCCTTTTAGGATCACTTTTTTGTCCGTCTGCCTGTGTGTCAAGACCCTTTTTCCAAGAAACGCGGGAAGGTATAAAGTTGAAATTAATACCAGATACTAAGGCTTACGGTCCCTTGAAGCTGTAAACAAATCAAGCTTTTTAGTCAACGCAATAAAAATTACGGCCGAAATACGGTTATTTTTGTCGCATATTTTGAAATTCACAAATCAATCTTACCCTATGGGGTACTTCCCGTTGTCCTAGAATCATGAAATTTTACACGAAGCAAGGCATCACAAATATAGGAAAAAATTTCGCAATTAGTTAATTTGTTGTTATAACTCATTAAAAAAAAGTTTTTCTGTCTGTCTGACTTTACTCAAGAACGCGTGAAGATATCAAGTTCAAATTAATATCAAATACTTAAGTCTGCGTTCACTTAATTTTTTGAAAAAATAATGTAAGCTTCTAATTCAATGCAATAAAAAAATATCAAATATTGCGACACATACAAATCAAAACCTATGGGGTTCTTCCCGTTGACCTAGAATCATGAAATTTGGCAAAAAGCAATGCCGTGTAGCAATATAAAGGAAAACATCTTGTTATTACAAAAAAATATTTCTTTTGCGATTATTTACATTTGGTAAACTAACCGCGACCAATGTCGATGTATTAAGACGACAGTTATCCAACGGCAAAGTTAAATTTGTCCCTCAATACAGTTTACCTTTTACAGAACCCTCGGTGCGCGAGTCTCACTCGCACTTGACCGTTTTCTTAGGTTTTTTGTTTGTATTTTTACAAATTTAAATTATTATTAAAAATATAAATTATTTTTCATTGTATTTTCGTTTATATGACACCTTTTGGTATAAAATAATTTAGATGTAGCTCGTACAAAAACTGGTAAATGAAGAGCCATCTACTTTTTCATATTCAGCGTCGGGTGCGAAAAAAATTATTCAACTATATTTTTAGGGCAGTCAATAAGTACTACTAATAAACTATTGTTCCAATCATCAAAGAGAATATAATCTAAACGTTTAACCAACCATTTATTTTACGTTTGACATAAGCATACTTATGAAGTTCCTTATTGTTCGACAGTCAACCTTAAACGAAAAAATGCAATACCTCATGGACGTTGTTTTTTGTTTGCAATTTAGAGGCGACGTGATCATGTCTTGAACTCAGATATTATGCATACATTATTTATAACGTGTGCATCTGAAGATTTCAAATTTATTTCCTCTCCAATCCTTGTTTTTGTTTTTCCAGTAAAAACAATATGAAAGTGAAAAAATAAAAATAAAAAAAAGCTTTAACACTACACATGCTCTGAAAGAACCTTCATGCATAATCAAAAATAGGGTTGAAAGTACGTGTTTGCAGAGATCAAAGAGAATATAATACTACGTAGGAAGAGTTGGCACTTCCATATAGTAACACTGACACGTCTAGATTCTTTCATTCATCTACAATTTACCAACATGACAGCAAAATCAATTTGACCAACATAATAAATAATAGTGGTTGCTTTCCTGTCTATAGCAAAAAGTGCTTTTTTAAATAATAAAATAAGCACTTTCTATTTAAAACCTGACTAAACAATTTATGCCATCTGTGATTATAAAAGCGAACCAGTAACTATTTGAAAAAAATAACTCACTATTTATAAACAACAGAAAACATAACTATAGCTTGTAATTATTCGGTAAAGCGCCATCTATGTTTATAAAAGTGAATTCATATTTGTTAAGTAAATTAAAACTTTAATTAATTATATTTTATTATCCTCGCATTTGTAGTATGTTTCACTCTGGATGAAAGACGATTCCCACCACGTGTGTTTTAAGGCCGTCAGCTCCGCTTCTGGCCTCAAACTACACCCTCGTCGGTAATCAGTCAATTTCACCCCTTGGTGAACAATGTACTATTTATTTACTTTAGTTATTTATAATGTAAAGTTTTATTGAATGGTTTGTAATAAATCTTTTGTAGTTAGTCTTAGCCCTTTTCATACTAGAAACTGCTTAACATAACGTTATCTGTATTTTTTTTATATTTTTGGCAGGTGGTGCAACGGGCGTAGCTGGTCGTGCTTTGGTGAAGATCACAGCGCTGGCCCAAGACCCTCGCGCTGCCGACGTGCGCGTAGCCGCGCGGCGAGCGCTCGCTTGTCTCTATGACTGCAATCCAGTACCTGTTAGTATTCTCACTGCATTTCTTTAGCATGTAATGTCTTATTGTTTTTAACTATAAACACTTCACGGGGATTTATAATTATTAAATCTCAAGCATGGAACCAAGGTGGTCACCCATTCAATGACTGACTATGCCCATCGCTGCTATACTTAGCATATCGATTCCAATAGACGTCGCTACGCTGCAATTTATGCAATAGGGTAATGTTATGTTCTCTGTTTCAGTTCACAGCGCTGATGAGCGAGCTTCCGGCGGAAACACAGACGCTTGTCAACGGAGTCGTGCAGCAGCACGTCCGGAGAACATCGAGCAGTGAGTTTTGGTGTCTAAATGGTTGGTTTTGAGCTGCAAGCTTCTACTGCCTTGCTGGGGCTCTAACCAGGCTGTCTGTCCATTTGTTAAGACGTCGTCCCACGCTGCGTCTTTTGGTGCGTGGTCGCTACTGGAAAGCGTTTCTTCCCAATCGGCTATCGATTCGACGAGCCATGTGGTCGGCTCAAAGTCAATCTCAATAGTTGAAATTCTAGCCACTCTGACCACCCCTTAAGTGTAATGATAGTATTTTTTATATATGAATAGCTCTTGCCCGCGTGCCTAACTCGCGCTAAATTCGATTTAGGTTTTTTAACGGCAACTCCCTGTTTATAGAGAAAAATTTGCTAAACATAGCTGTAGCTATGGTTCGTTCACATGGATTTCGGTTGTACTTATTCCTGTTGAAACTTAGATTTTCCATAAAAAGGTCAAAGGCTTCCCTATATCGTCCTACGTCTTTATAATTATTTCAGTTGTAACACTAAGCAATAACAAATATACTTTCACAAATATATATTAGTATGTATTTTGTTTCGACAGCCGGCAGTGACAGCCCACTCCGCACGGGCAGCACCACTTCAAACTCGACCAACGCCGAAGACGTATATTCCAAGATTAGGAAAACTACCTCCGAAATACACACGTATACAAAACAACATTCCAATGGTGAGTTAATATATTTTTTTTTTTATATTTGCAGCTCTATTTAAGATAGTAGCGTTATATAGCCTGTAACCTTACTCATAAAACGAGCTATGTTAGGTAAACGTAATATATCAAATTGACCAGTGTGCTTAGTATGAGTTTTGTGACTTTAACTTTAACTATAATATTGCGTTTATTTGCGTCATCAAAATAAATGTATGCAAATGAAGCAGCTTTCCTAGCGGACGCGTTATGTTTCTTATGTTGTCTCTGTTAATGAACACGCAAAATGCTAAAACTCACAAACTCACTCTAGGTATATAGGCGCGACTGGCGCGTTTAAACATACAAACTCGCTGGTATTTTTAATATTAGTACGGATTGGTTGACGTGGTTGGTTACTGCTCCGCCCCATGGGAACGTAACGAATAAATAGCATTACAAACTTAAAATGCTATCGAATACAAAAACAATCTTTCAAGCTTTTAGACTGTTTTATTTTATTTTGTATGCGCCATATTTTAGGAGTGCTAATGCATAAATGAAGAAGCAAGATAAATAAATATAGCATTAAATACACAAGGAAGAGACAAGTAAAGTTCTCATTTCCAAGATTATGTGTCATTCTCGAAAAATAATTGTTTAAGAATGAAAAGACCTCAAGTGACCTCTAAACTATGTATTTCAATAATTTTGCTATTAAGCTAGCGAAGAACGCTCGGAATTCTAATAAAGCCTACTGAGCACAGCAAGGGATTTATAGGCACGAGGCCTGAAATAACTTGCTCTCTTGTGAAACATACAACTTTTTATCTCTACCAGTGCTTAAAAATAGGTCTTGTTCAAAAACACACAAGAGGCACTATTAAGCAATAAGTTTATTCTAATTTACAAATACTACCCACTATACTCTGCTCCTATCAAAAAATAAACAATACGTAGGTACTAACTATTCTTTTTAACATTAACACCTTTTGAAAGTTGTCAATTAATTACTGAACAATCTGTAAGCTTAGTTCAGCATTAGGCACTTGTCTCTTCTGGCGTTAAAGAAATATCTTCGTAACTTAAGTCACTCATTTTAACAAAAAAAAACACAATATATACATTAATAAACAATCTAAGGTTAAAATAACTAATTAGTTTCGCGCCATTTCGCTATTTCTTTTTTTAGACGTGCATTAGTTAGTAAATTTCTACTCTATGACACTTTTATCAAAAGCAAAGCAAATTTTTTGTAAAATAAACGCTACTTATTATTATAAGGAATTATTAATTATAAATACTAAGCACAATGAAACAATGCTATTTAGTTATGTTTTTCATTAAAATAATTTTTTTTATAAACCAATAATCGTGTTTTTTTTGAATATTGCAAAATTCCAAAAGGTAATATTCGAACGTTGCATAACTTTGTAACAAAAATCGATTTTTTCCACTGTTTTTGAACAGCAAAACCACCTATTTGGTGCTGGAGATGTGAAAATACTATTTTTGTGCGTACAAGATATTATCTACAACTTGTTTGCCGCATAACTACCTACTATAGGTATTTAAACGGAGCTCAAAGCAAGTAGGTAACAAAAAGGTCTTGCCAATATAGGTGTAATCAATCACATTTTAATCATCATCAGTAGGTACACTTTTGTGTAATATAATCCGATTTCTTACCCTAGGAGACCAGGTTGGGTTGGGTTAATTTACCCAATACAAAAAAAAGATATAGAGGAGATAATCTAAGTATTACCTATTTGGTAGTATTTAAATAAACACTTACGTCGAAATGGTCTTCACAGCAATATGCTCTTGTTTTTGTAGAGAGCTCATCCCTTCTCATGACTCTGACCCATCTAACATTTACATCTTTAGGCACCGTTATAAATATTTTTACCGGTTTAGATGAAGTTGTTGACTTGCATTTTGGAACAACACAATATTTATATTTATTATATGACTTCTGTTTAAACAGAGACATATTAATTAACTGTCGTTATGTAGATTAGTCGTACCTATAGCAGTTTGCACTTGTAACTACGCTGGGTTTGCGGGGACTTAGCGCTGTGACGTCATTTTACTTCGCGCCGCTAGCGCCAAATAAGAGCTAGCGTTTTTGCTCACGCACTCAAAAAAGCGAACTTTAAACTGCTCTAACTTTGTCAGTTTTTATCGTATAATAATGTAATTTGCATAAAAATTTAAGTTTTGTAAAAATATTTCCATATAAAAATAAAAAAGTAGGTGGGATAGTCTAATTATGTTTTGGGCTCCGTCACGTCCAGTTCTTCAAGATTTCTTAATTTTTTTAATGTCTTTTTATTTTTGCAGCGGAATGCGGTAACCACATGTCCAGCAAAGATTCAGGAATCAGTCAAATGTCAGATGTGACTTTGTCAAACCGGGGCGTAAACGGCGTCCCCAACGGACATTGTAACGTGTATGTATTTTCTTATTATTATTTTAATACCACCAGGTTGTCAAACAAGGTTACGGCCCGCGTGCTGTTCAGCGATACTCGTAGCCTATGAACGCTTGCAGCAGGAAGCGCATTACTCGTGCGTTGTTGAACCCTTATATAAATGTAATCACTCCTTAATAAGAACCAAATACTGTAGCCTAAAGGACAAATCACCAGAGAGCTCATTCCACTCAAGTGTTCGCAAAAGGAATTTCGTCTGAAACAAGCAGTCTGCGACCGTATAATACTGTTCGATTTAGGAATTTTAGGGGTTTCAATTATATAAATGCGCATGTTCCAGTCGTGAGGGGTAGAATGATTACAAGGGTAAGCCGGTCAAAAAATTATATGTTTTTGTTCTCAAAACTTAGTTTGGAAAACAAAGTTTCGTGATCCAGCAAGTAGTCAATGAAACAGCACTCTATTTATTATGACAAATAAAACTCAATTAAACAGTAAAATAAACATAACCCGAGAAAACTTTCTTCCAAATCGAAAGCACTGATAAACATGGCAGACGGACACGTAATAAAATCATGCTAATCTAAATGAAACGCCAGTTTACTTCTAAATAAATACGTTGACACACTTTGTTATTGAAATTTGAATGTATTTTAATTTTGAAATCTTATTTATAAATTACTTGTAAGCGACAGAGAGAACAAACAAAATAATTTATTACAAAAAGCAAAAAAACGTATGCTTATCTTTACCAATTTCACTCAACGCCAACTAGAAAAGTTGTCCTATAATATAGAGACTATATAACATGTGGTTATATAGAGGTTATCTAGTGGTATCTCAAATTTCAAGATATTGTGTTTTAGTTGTATAATTCTTGAGTCATTTTATTCAGTCCAAAAAACGTTTTCACTATCAAATAATGTAATCATCTTATAACAGTCGTTATATAATCGTTGTTATTTGAACGAAAAATATATGAATCGTGTTCATAGTCATCGTCACGACCACGTTCAAAATTTTTACTACACACATTGTAACTAGTACAATCGAAGTTTTATTGGAGTTGCGTCGGGTCGTTACGTTCCCTAAAACATGGTTGAGCGAAGCGATGGCTGATTCATGTGTCATACTCGTGAACGGATGCCGCCTGCGGAGGCTGGTCTGCTCTTGCAAACTTCTTTGTATTCTTAGTATTTAGTCTTACTTTTTTGTTTTGTTTATTAATACTGTAAGACATTGATTATTTCTTAGTGAGGAATACATAACCTGTCTTTTGTTTATATTAGATACTTTTTTATGTTGTGCTTGTGCTTTATATTTCATTTTTTTTTTATGTTTGTAATGGAAAGTGTCCTTTTATGATAGGGAGGGCATTTCCGATATTTTAATTGGACGCTGTAAGAGAAAGGGAGAAAAGAAATGCCCTTGCTGAGTTTCTTGCCGGTTCTTCTCAGTACAAGGTCTCCCGCCCTGTAGACTTACGAACCGATGGCGTAGTGACATTCATAAGTGCTCAATTATTGTAGCCTAAACTGAATAAATTATATTGAATTTGAATAACAGAAGAACAAACTTTTACAAGATGAACGTATATAGGTAAGTACTTTTACTTTATTGTTTTATTAAAGGTTGCTGGAACTGAAAACTTATAGGAGAGCGTGATGTGCGGCGTGAAAAGTTTTCAGAGAGCTTCGTGGAATAGGCATTTGATCATAAATTAGTTAAGCTAAATCTGAAAAATCTAAATTCTTCAATTTTTTTGATTTAGTCGAATGGATGTAAACTACTATTGTTTTGGCAGTGAGCTGGGCGCCCGCGCCGCATCCGCCGATAGCTCTGAAGAAGCCAACAGCACCAAGGAGTCTTCACCAGTGCCTGCGCACAACAGGATGGACTTCGGCCACGGGTAAGTTTTACTCACATATACAACGAAACTGTTTACAAACGTAAGTAGCTAAAGGTACAACTAATGAAGTTCCAGGGTAATTGATATGAATTTCATAAAAAGCAGCGCCCTAGTTAAATGAAATAAGACTTCACTTGTCTACGGGACGGTTAGGAATTGAATTAATAAATTTAAATGTAGACACAGATGCAATACATAATATAGTTCTGCTACACGTGGATAATAGATGCCTGGTCAGGAATTATGACAGCAGATCTTGGTTTTTTAATGTATGTATAATGAAAAAAGGTATTGAAAAACGCAATAATTTAAATAATCCCATAAGCATAGCCATAACTTTGAGCATAAAAGTAATAATAATAACATAGTGTGTGCATTTTTGTTACAATTTAAAAATGATGAAATTATTGAGATGGACCAAAGATTATACCTTTTAGTGTCATAATACTACTTAAAACTATTCTTATCTTAATAGAAATACTAAAATATATTAAATTTTCTTGAATATATATCTTATAAAATAATAATAAATTGAAGCTACTCTTATATAAGATTTGAGTTTTTTTTAGTTCGTTTGGTGTTTCTGAACGTCGCTAAAAAAAGTTGTAAAGTAAGAATAATGTGCGATAGAACAGTTAATTGTATTTTTGCAGGGACTTCAACTCGAGTCCACTCTCCAGAGACAAGATGAAGCCCTACGAGACAGACGAGGACGGGTTCCTTATTACTAAATGTAAGTTAATAACTAATGTACAGACAGAAGTATAAAGCGGCCGCATATTGTTATCTCTTCTTTATGGTCGGACCACATCAAAATTTAATGACATTGATATGCATGTTATTCAAATAGAGCCCAGATAGTTTTTTATACCGACCAAATCTTTATTGCTACGAAATTATACATATAGCAATTGTTTTCTATTTATTCGTTTATAATTACGAACTTTTATAATTGAAAAGTTCATAAATATGAGCTAAATTAAATAGCAAAAGAAGTTACTTCGATTGTGACATCGATAGTCAGCATCAACAAATACGTCACCAGGTCAGGTACATATCTTACAGTACTCTTACACAGGTACAACACAACACAGGTTGTACTTTTCTACAAACACCAATACTTTTTTTAGGTCTCTATTTAATAATTGTATTAAGTAAAATAAAGAATTGCAAAATGAGAACAATACATTTTTAGATTAGTTCGTATTGTTTATATATAGACTGTCATGTCACAAAAGCGCGCTACAATGGTGGCGTTTAAACCGTTCAAATTAATTTGGTATTATTAAAGTTTTTTTTTTATACCAAATGTTGCTGTTTTCTTCAGCAATTTATATATTGGCAATTGATTAACAATAATAAAAATACATGCATATACCCTATTGCGTTAATAGAAACAACAGCTCAGAAACAATATAGAAACACTTGGACACATCTCGTGTTATAGGTACACTTCCCTGCGGATCGAAAGATAGCTTAGTATTGTACTTAATTTATTACGTGTTAATTTATACGTGGAATTAAGAAAGTTTTCTAAGGCCAGTTTAGTTTTTGTGTAATTTAGTCAGGCCTCTGCCACTCAGCGATACTAGGTACATATAACCTTTTTTTCTTCGCGGCGCAAAATCGCTGGACTGCTGTAGGCCAGTCGACGTGCACGTGTCTGGCAAATACGGAAATCGTACCTCTAATTATAAAGACTTTCCGGGTCTATGATGAACACATGAATGTCAAAACTAGTGAGAAAAGAACAAACCGGCGTTCTGATTGTTTTTATTCAAAAAATATCTGACAATATCCCTTACAGCTTCGTAATATCGCGATGAAGTATTTTCTGCGATATAACGTTCGCTAGTCTTTCTACTTCCTTATATCCTACCGAAAGGGGTTGGTGGACGAAATAAATCACAGCAAGTAGATACTCCGTTCAACGTAAAAAAATAACAAATAGAATTTTACTTATTAATATCTAGAGTTTTAGTGTTTGAATGATGATTTCATAAGAGATTTTTTTTCTCTATGTTATTGTAAGGGACCATAAAAATGTTAACCTTTCAGCTGGTCTTCGGGAGGAAGAAGTATTAGAAGCTCTATGCAAGCTGGACGTGAACCAGATCCCGTCAGCTGCTGAACAGTGGGAGAGATTGCTTCTGGCCACACACGAGATACTCAAATACGGCGACTGTCGGAAGCCGTGCGAATATTTCAAGTTAGTTATATTTGTGTTAGTTAGTTTTGGGTAAAACCTGTTAAAGTAACTTTTTATATAATCATGTATTTAGTTACATGACGACTTACAGTGTATAGTCTTTATTTTATTGCGTTATCTTTTTAAGAAATGGTAAATAGTTTTAGAGAAATTTCTGCTGAAACACAGATTTGTTGCATAGGCGCCATCTCAAGTAGATGGTTACACATAGTGATAGAGAGAAAACTTTAACACTTTTTAGATACGTTTCCTAATTATCTCGTTAGTACAAGTTACCTTTTCACACTCCGAAACTAAATTTATAAAAATCACAACATGATATAATTTTCGATGTTTAATTGCAAGGAAAAATTGACTTTAATGTGACATACCTTCTCATTCGCCTACTGTACATTAAAAGAGACTCGCCATCTCAACAATATTAAGTAGTACGTAGCAGAAGTAGTAGTAAGTGTAACGAGCTTTGTTACAAGTGCGGCGCAAACTATTGTCGAGATAGTCCGTCGTTGCTATGTTAACATTCTTCGCTGCTGTTGGTCACTTAAGGTCATTCATGTAAGTGTTTTAAAAACTTTCGAATCGTCAAAGTTATTATATTTATGCCTTCAAGTCCGATTCAAAATGTTTGTTTTACCGACGACAGTCTGGCAAGAAACTCGAAAGTAACACTTTCCCAAAAATACATTTTTGACAATATAGTGACCGTCAAAAGTTACAAATTACAAATATACAATAACACAGGTAATTTTTTAACATAATCGACAGCCAAAAATGGCATACTACGGTTGTCGACTAGCATACTAGGTTCAAAATGGTAAATCTTTATGCTATTTGCCATCACTTATTGGCTCGTTCGCTCGCCACGGCCTATCCGCTCATTCCACGCTGAACAGAACATGCTCTGACGAGTTCAAATTATTATTTATTTTGGGTTAAATACTGGTTGAAGTGTCTTAATAAAATCAAAATAAAGGAAGACTGGGTGCTATTATACAAAATGTCAAAAAAGAAGTTGTGACTGTAGACAAAGAATGTCTACCACCCGTTTAAATGGCTCGAGAGATTTGCCCTTTTTTTAATAATATTTTATAGCGTAAAGTAGTTTTTTCATTACAAATTAGTTTTATTTTATAGCTGTTTTAAAATAATCATAGATATCAAATTACACACATATTTTTTCCGACACAATAATGAAAAAAATTAAAACCAACTAAAGATAGCTAGTTCAACTGTAGTATGCCGATACTAATCGGCAAATTATGCCGAATAAATAATCTTACGCTATGAATGATTCCACAAGCCCACCTTTAATTATTATTAAGTGGTGCTTTCGAGTTTCTATGATCGTACTAGGGATGACGCAACATACGTGTGAAAGGAGATGCTATGGAGGCGAAATGAGTTACTCAACGGCACTCAACTCACTCAACGGGACACAAATGGCACAGGAACGTACTTTGTGGAAGTGCTCGGGCAAAAGATTACAATGAATGAACGCTTGAAAGGTGCACAAAACAAATTTATGAGGCTAAAATAGACCTCGGCGAAAGTATCTCGATTAAATTGAGTCCGCTCTCAGAAAAGGCGAAATTAAGAGTACTTACTCTAAACTGTCGAATGTGTATAAAAGCATTGATGCGTGTAGATGAAGCAAAACAAGTGTACCTGGATCGTTGCAAAGTGAGTCTTTGGTCTCTGCCTACACCTTCGGTAAACAGCCGTGAAGTTATGTTATATATTGTGTTGGGTATGATTTCAGGAACATAGTCCGCGTGGCGTTGGCGGCGCTGTCTGTCGAAGAGAACTCCGCTGATAAAGAGAACTCGGAGAGCGCTTCCAACGCTCAACAGACGTCTGGTAAGTAGCAAGGAGGAGGGAGGGGGGAGGGGGAGACTCAAACTGAAAATACTTTTTATTCAAGTCAGTCAGTTTAGTTATTAATTTCATAAATTTTATAGAGAGGCCCCTCCTACCTAAACCAGCCAAGTCATTTATTTTTAAACCGACACCAAAAAAGGAGGAGGTTCTCAATTCAGTTAATTTTTTTTTGCTGTTTGTAACCTCATAAAATTTTACTTTAGTAAACAGTAGGCCCAATAAATCCGATTGTTTTTTTTGATTTTTTACTTTACTTATTTTTTTATTTTACTGTAAGATTTTTTTGCATTTGACATTGGACTTTTTGACCGTGTAAAGCGGAAGAAAAAAACGGAACCTTATGAGTTAAACTATAGTTTTGTCGTACCTGTGCTTTCATATGTTTTGTCAAAAATTAGGGTTCCGTAGTCGAACGGTAAAAACGGTCATGTCTATCCGCTCTTTCATTTGTCAATTTCACGGTAAAAACGGTAGTCATAACACAGTTTCTTCATATCTCTTCGTCTGTCCCATTCTTTAAGTGGTAGGTATATACTATATATATATATATATATAGGTAGCCAAACGGTAAAAACTATTTTTGACTAATTATTGACTTTAACGATCAACTAAAACTTGTTTTATTGAAATTAATTTTGAAATATCGCTTATTCGCTTATGCACCTGAAACAACATAGCCAACAGATTACTTCGTATCTGTTGCTAGTACTGACTGCCTGCCGTACTATGGGGTGCGGTTTCGATCCCAGGACAGTACACAAATATTATGTGATAAACATTTGTGTTTGCCTTAAATCTGTCTGTTGTATATAAAACCAAAATATTTTTTTATTAGTTTTGTATCTGTTGTCTTGTATAGTATAAGCTTTGCTTAGTTTGGGATAGACGGCGCTGTGTGATGTCTATGAATATTTGTTTATAATTTATTTTCCTTAGGTTGGGGTACGGCCAACGAGCGGGCGGCTGCTGAAGCGGTCAAAGTACTGATCTGGTTGTGTCGCAGACCTGAGACCAGACCGCAGTGGCTCGACTACTTCGATCTGATACTGCTCAAGTTAATCAACGCTTACGGCGCTCTCAACAAGGAGGTGATGAGAGCTGTAGATGCGGGAATGCCGCATATAGCTCACGCTTTGCCCGCGCATCAGGTAATTAGAGCTTGGAGTACTTTGAATATGAATAAATGATTCTAGGTCACTTAGAATCATACTTAGTTCATATAACGATTAATATAAAAATAAATGTGATGACAAAGAAAACTTTTTTCTTGTTTATACCACTCAAGTTAAAGCCCGCTTGACGTGATGTTACCGAATGCTATGAACGTTTGTACAACCATGGACATTACTTGCATGTTTCCGACCCCCCTTTAAGAAGTCACTCTAGCTCAGCGAAGCCTTTAAGGCTCTAGATTCTAAGGTGAGCGAAAAGAGATGCTTTGAAAATGTTATATTAAAAATTGTTCTCTTATCTACTGCTGTACTTAACATTTGAATTGAAGAAGAAAACACTTAGCTCTTCTGTCTACTGTTCTTCCATCGCACCGGTCACCATCAACAGGAAATGCATCCTTACACCTTGGAACTTAAACGGTCGAAAGCTAATTATCTTGTTGTGTAATGAGCTTACTGCCGCAGTTTTTTAGGGGCTAAAGTATGGGGTTCTTCAAAGAGATTTTTAAGTGTTGGCAATACGTTGGTACAACCTCAGTACTCAACAGTACCCCTGAAGTTCCATGCATCAGAAGCCTACAGTAACCACTCATCTAAAGCAGGCAGGCGGGCCATATGCTTATTTGTCACCTTGTGGAATAAAAAATAAAACATAATGTAAAATGTCTAGTACAAGGCTGCTTGTAAGTTTATACTAAACTTGAAACCAGTTTGCACTAGAGAATATAATTTGGTATTTTTGTTGTGTAGGTGCTAGCGTTATTGAAACCAGTGATTCGCACTCGAGGCTATCCCACGTCGCTGTGCGCGCTCAAGTTGGCGGCAGAGGTGGCCAAAGCGAGGGGTCCGGAACTGACAGATGATATAGTTGGACAACTCATGGACGGCGTCGGACAGGTGACATGATATCATATACTAAATATAAATAAAGCTAACCTTGTACTATAGGTATCTGATAACTGATAAAACACGCGTGCTTTTTACTTTACCTGAACTGCACTCGTGCGTTTTTTTAATATGAGCAAAATATAGGCTTACTGTGTGTAGACATTACGTTAACTTCTATGATAGTAGGTATAGATCGCGGCACGTAAGTTGGACCAAAATGGCACAGGTACAGTTACGGACAATAGTACTAACGAATGTTGCGTGCGTGGTGCGTAATTTCCGAAGTTTCTCTCGTATTTTTTTCCTAAGTTATAATGTAACTACGTACTTACTGCTTGGCACTGCCCTGCGCCCGTCACGCGAGATGACAGTTTTTACGTCTTATATACCCAGTAATTATATCTTATGAAATGAATTAACTAAAAAATTTTTTAGACTTGCGAGCTATCCTTCTGGGAGTGGTGCTTTCTGGTCGCTTGCCAAAGCTGCCGAAGGGAACTTCTGCCAGTCGTCGTTACCACCACTGCGAAAGACCGATGGTGACTTGGCCCATAGTGCTAAAGAGAAAGCCGATCTACTGGGCAGTCTCTTTGCCTCGAACTCGAATATGAACGATGAAGGCGCTGCACCACCTACTATACCGTGGTGCGGTAAGACCATGCCGGAAATCTCCATAACGCAGCGGGAGGTCAGGCGGGCGTTACTTTCTCTAGACGTTCATAAGTCGAGTGGGCCAGACGGTATACCAGCAGTGGTGCTTAAGCAGTGTGCTCCTGAGTTATGTCCTGTACTCACGCGCCTCTTCGCGCTTTCCTACCACACTAGGCAATTTCCGTCTTCATGGAAGACTGCGAATGTGCACCCGGTGCCCAAAAAGGGCGATAGATCAGATCCATCGAATTACAGGCCTATCGCTATTACCTATCTCCTCTCTAAGGTGATGGAGCGTGTGATCAACACACAGCTTCTAAGATACCTAGAAGTACACGATCTGGTCAGTGACCGTCAATATGGCTTTCGCCACGGTCGCTCGACTGCTGACCTTCTAGTGTATCTCACACACCGATGGGCACTAGCCATTGAGAGTCAGGGGGAGGCATTGGCATGTAGCCTGGACATAGCGAAGGCGTTCGATCGGGTCTGGCACCGCGGTCTTCTATCGAAGTTGCCATCTTACGGAGTGCCCGAGGGTTTGTGCAAATGGGTGGCTAGCTTTTTGTCCGGCAGACGCATACGAGCCGTAGTTGACGGTAGTTGCTCTGATAGCATGGACATTAATGCTGGTGTCCCGCAAGGCTCTGTGCTGTCTCCTACGCTGTTTCTACTGCATATCAATGACATGTTGGACATGAACAACATACATTGCTATGCAGATGACAGTACTGGAGACGCTTTTTACGCGGGTCGTGCAAACATCCCTCGTTCCGTTGTGGAGGAAAACCGCGGAGAACTTGTGTCTCAAATCGAGACCACACTGTCCCAGGTCTCTGACTGGGGACGGGTAAACTTGGTCCGATTCAACCCTACAAAGACACAAGTGTGCGCGTTCACCGCTAAGAAAACTCCATTCACTGTAGTCCCACAATTCCAGAACACTCCCCTCTCCATCTCCAAGAGCATTGGGATCCTTGGGGTCGACATCTCCAGCGATGTTCAGTTCCGAGATAATTTATCAGATAAGGTGAAGCTGGCGTCCAAAAAACTTGGTGTACTCAACAGAGCGAAGCAGTGCTTCACGTCGGGGCAAAGGTTGTTACTTTACAAGTCGCAAGTTCGGCCCCATATGGAGTACTGCTGCCATCTCTGGGCAGGTGCACCCGGATGCCAGCTTGGTCCTTTTGACTCGGTTCAACGACGGGCTGTGAGAATTGTCGACGATTCCAAACTCACTTGCGGTATCGAGCCCTTAAGTCTGAGGAGAGACTTTGCCTCACTGTGTGTGTTCTACCGCTTGTACAATGGGTTGTGTTCTGAGGAATTGTTCGAAATGATGCCCACGGCTACTTTCTACCATCGCACCGCTCGCCATCGGCAGGGAATCCATTCTCACACTTTAGAACCTAAATGGTCGCGTACAGTGCGGTTTCAGAGAAACTTCCTCCCGCGAACGCTTAAGTTGTGGAATGAGCTCCCTGCCAAGGTATTCTGCAAGGACTACAGTATGGAGTTCTTCAAGAAAGAAGTTATTAGATTTCTGAAGGGTCGGCAACGCGCAAGTGATACCCCTGGTGTTGCAAGCGTCCATAGGCTACGGTGACCGCTTACCATCAGGCGGGCCGTAAGCTTGTTTGCCACCTTAGTGGTATAAAAAAAAAAAAGTGGTCGTTAGGTGAAGTGAAATTTAAATAAAAAAATCATAAATTAAAAAACACTTAGGGCCACTTGCGCTCCTCAGGGTTAGCGCCATTTTTGTCAAGTTATAAACTTAACCTGAGTCAAAGTCATATTTGTCTTGCCCTACTAAAACCCAGGTCAACCACCTAGTTAAAAATTAAAAAATTAGCCCGAATCTATCGGAGGGTTGAGTCACTAACTCCGACATATTTCGCCAACATTTTTATGTTAAATTCGTGTTGATATCGGTTTTCTGGTTAAATTCATATTATTTTAGAAGTATAAGTACCTATAACTAATAATAGGTAGGTAATATTTAATTTTCTGACGATGGTAAAGAAATATCGGAATACATAAATTTAGTTAACGTTTTTTGTAGAACTGTGCAAGTACAAAGTATTTTAAAAGCATGAGAGACAACAATTTTTAAATCTTCATTTAAAATAGAGCAAGATCGAACGCGTTAAGACAACGCAAGAAGAGGTCCCTTTTTTAACACTTGCACAATCCAAATTAAATAAATATGTAGTAAATACACCGACAGCCTGAGTAAAACATGGAAAATAACACAATTTTAAAAAGCAAGTTTTTATCCCTAAAACATCATTCATAAATATCTGGCGATCGGCTGAATGGCATCACGAAGTAGTCGAAGGATGACATAATAAAGTATTATTCATTGTAGAAGAATAATAGAGATTGTAAAAAGAGATAGATTTATCCCACTAACAAGAGAGATCAAGACCTACATATGTTTATGCGGAAATTTCCTATTTAGGCGGTTTATAACAGGATTCACATTTATTATTGATATGTTGTCACTTCTGTGGAATAGCTTCTACTTCTGCAAGGCAATTAACGAGTTATATAGTAACACAATTGACCCAGGTTTAGTTATATAGCTAGTTGTTTATTTAACCCCGAATCTTCCGCAAGTTGGCTTAAGAGATTAAAACATTGTAAATGGTTTTTTAATCACTGTCACTCATTGGTATGACACCTTCTACATAATTTTGAATTGGCATAAACTTGGGCCAGAAGTTTTTGCACCCCAGGGCCTGCGTTGCTATGGTTACGCGCTGCCCCTCGCGTCGCACCGCATTTCCCACCTTAATGGACCCGAAAATGTGTTACTGCGCATGTTTCAACTAACGTGCCGCGACTTATATATGTTTCTATCATGAGCACTGCGAGCTATTTTTCCTCGCACTCGTGAACTAAGGTTAAACCAATATTGATTACTTTTGTGAATTATATAGTTGCCTCGACTCTGGTTTGTGACCAGTAGGGCGATAATTTGTGTGGAACGGAATATCATCGGTGAAACGTGGATGTTACGAACACATATTCGTATGATCTCTGATCACCACTGGGGACAGTATACATTATTAGAACTAAGCAAACTTATTTTATAAACCTAACCCTGGTTTCAACAATCAGATCCTTGCTAGACCACTAATAACCGACTTCGAAAGTACTTACTGCCTACGGATCCGAGGTATGCGGTTTCTATCTCCGCACAGGGCAAATATTTATGTGATTGCCTTGAATCGGAGTTTTCCATGTATGTATAAAAAAAGCGTTTATATCATATTGTACGGTATCCATAATACAAGCTTTGCTTAGTTCGGTTCCAGATGACGCAGTGTGTAATATGTGAAAAATATTTATATACATATTTATTGATTGTAATACAAAATGTTTGCAGTTGGCCGACCATCAGAACTCTGCAGTCCGCAAGGCGGCCGTGTTCTGCATGGTTGCCTTCACGTTTGCGCTTGGTGAGGACCGCATGCAGCCGCATCTGAAGAACTTGTCCGTCAGCAAGTACAGACTGCTACAGGTCAGGTCACTTACCCTAAATACACTTTTCACATGTGTCGTTTATCAATGTTAATGTTTTCGGGAATCATACTCGTGATTAGGGAACCTAAAATTAGTTGATGAACAAATTTAGGCTTAGTTCATATATTTATTATCAATCAATTATTAAAAGAGCATTTTGAAGATGCTTTTTCTTATAAACACATAAACGGTATATTAAAATAAAGTGGTATCGAACTTTTTGAGTCGAATAAAATCCATTTAGTCCAAAAATCATTAGTTTTTTTGCGCCTAGAAAGGAAGATATAAAGCAAGCCGTAGTTGTATCAATAGTTCATACTCGTAGAATTCAGGTACAGGTGTTTCTGCTATAAATTTTCCGAAATAAAACGCACCCTGTATCCTTCCCCTTCCCCGTCCCCGTCGCTATCCCTAACTATCCCTGAACTAATTTCTAGCTGAATTTTATGTAACGTTCGACCTGAAGTAAGAACCAACACACAAATTCATAATCCATATATATATAAATTACATGTCACGTTGTTTGTGTGCGATGGACTCCTAAACTACTGAACCGGTTTTGATCAAACTTCGTAACTATCTGTTATTTAATCCAACTTAAAAGATAAGATAGTTTTTATCTCGATCTGTTAAGTGCGAGCCGGACTCTTTAGGTAAAAACCAACGTTCGCAGGGTTACAGAGGGACGGCAGCGGAACAACGTTCGCCGGGACTGCCATTATATTGTATATATGTATTCTTCGAGTCAACTATATATAAAGACCTGTCCTGACGGATTCATTAACGCATAGCCTAAACAAAGGTGTCCTAAATTCAAAAATTTAAACATGGATTCCTTGTAGGGGGAGCCCTGAAATAAAAGGAGCTAAGAAATAATTTTGCACGATTTATCCCCTAAAGACGTAAAATAAATGATGTTTGTGAGAAAATCAGTCCGTTTAGCAGATAAGTTGAAAGGACAAATAGTGTTACGAGCCAGGGTAGCTAATAATTCTGTTTGGTTATGGTGGTTGAAGACTATTGCACTTCACTGTACACAATTATACAAAGTTCTTGTCGTAAGCCAAACTTCAGTAATCCGTTGAAACCTCGCAGTAGTCACATTCAAATGTATTCGCTTTCTAAAATGTTTTCAAACGTGAAAACCAAAACTGGATCACCGGCAACTTACGGCGCCTCGCTGACTAGTGCAGGGTTACGTTCGAGTATTTTAGACACTTCAAGACCTATCGTGCACTTTAGTTCGTGAACAACCCATGCAACGTAATAGTCAAACAAAATTAAAGGAGAGTAAAACCCTACTTCGACAGTATTATGTTCAGTTTTGCCTGTAAAGCAATGTTACCGCTAAATCTTAAGTTAAATGAAATACCATAACATTGCAAACTTTCTAACAGACTTCAAAAAAGGAGAAGGTTATATGATTTTTTTTTGTTTTTGAAGATCACTTACATAATCGGCGCTAGGTTTCGGAATGACATGGCGCGTCTGTTAGGGACCGTACCCATACTACGTTACGGGTTTGAGGGGGGTATCCAATATACTACGCAACACACACTAGTGTATTGTGAAACTGCACGCGGCTCAAGCTGCCTTTGACGATCAAATTGTTTCAACAACAGATTTGAGTAATTGTGTTAGTTGTCCAACCCACTTGCGCACCGCGGCCCTGGCAACATTTAGTTTAACGGCAGCTCTTTGTCAACTTGAGTCTCAGAGTTTAAGACTCTATTTTTCTTCTGTTTTGGACACTCACCGCTTATGTGACATCTTTACTTGTAGCCGTAGCATGTTGGACCAAATCAAGGCATTTTAATGTCCAATTTGTCGGCCACAATTTTCTTACTTCATGCATTGAGTCAGAAATGCCACCTGGTAACCTTGTTTTTGGAAATTTAACCGACGCAATAAGTGGGACATCATGATGAGAATGATGAAACGAACCATAGTAGTTATTCTGTACATATTTATATTGTGGTCTGTACTGTATTGTATTGTATTGTGTATTGGTCTTATTTGTAACACTTAACAGGTTTACATCGACAAACATCGCGAGGACGTGACGCGAGGCAGCGGCGTCCCTCCGACCGGCTCGTAGCGACGGCGACGACGCGCGCACGTCACCACACGCGCCACGCAAACAGACACGCACTAACGCTCAACCATTCCTCCTCAAGCGACCTGACGGTAATTGAAGCGTCACTGACGCCCCCTGACGCTTAATCACTCGTCTTGACGCACCTTGACGATGTATGTAGCGTTACTAACTCGCTCTGTCGCTAAATGACTCGTTGACACTCGACGATATTTAAAGCGTCACTGACGCGCCCTGACGTTCTTTGACGATATTTGAACTAACGCTTAATAAATTGTCTTGATTCACCATGACGAGGTTTTCACTGTCACTGACGCTTCATGACTTACCTACCCATTGACGAGCGCTTTAAACGTGTTCTGACGTGTCAAGTGTACGTGGCTGCTTACACCTCCGCATACTTTTTATTCTAGTAAAACAGATACCCTAATTTACCATGAAAATATGTTAACGGTATATCAGTTTGATTGAATGTGAGTTTGTTTTCATTACTAAACTAACTTCGTAATTTGTGCTTCATCATTATTATTTATATAGGAAACTAAACATTATGTTAGTTATATTATTATTTTTGGAAAAGTGACTATTTATTTGCTGTTGAATAATAAGACAATGAAAATGTATAAAAGTGATTGAAACGTTTTTTTAATTATTGGATTTTGAAATACTTATAGGTGAACACTTTGATACAATTTGTTTGTTTTTTGTGAAAATGTAATCTTGAATTTTGATAGGGTATTTACATACTTACCTCAATTCACTTGAGAAAAAATTATTTCTAAATAGTGTATTGTAAAAATATTGCATTTTTTTGTTTAAATTAAAATTAATGTTGAGAAAATAAATATTGTAATAACTCTATTGTGTCTTCAAAAAAAGAGTTACAAGATTTTCTTTATTAAATCACGAATTTAAAAATAATGTTATTTTTATTGAAATATAAAAGACAAGTTATATTAATAAAGAAAGGAAGGTGACTGCGCGCGTCTGTACAGTTAATGTAAGATTTGTGTCGTGAATTTAGCGTATGAAATGGTACAGGTGGAAAATTCATCATTTATATACAGGGTAAATTTTTCAAGTGGGCGTGCTTGGCCGAATCCAAAACTAGAGGAATAGCGAAGAGTACTGGTCCGATTTTGATGAAAACTAACACTGCATCATTGGATTTTTGATTAATTGTCCAAAGTGATGGCCATAGTTCTCAATAAATATCTGGATTCGACGTTTCAAGGATTGTACTACATTCAGCATCACAATATTATTGATTCCGTTTAGAATATTTTCCAAAGATCGTTTTAAGTCATCAATTGCATTATATGTGTCTTTGTAGATTTCGTTTTTACCTTTCCCCAGAGAAAATAATCTAAAGGGGTACGTACGAAACCCGTAAGTGCGCGAGTCCGACTCGCAATTCCAATGATGCAGTTTTAGTTTTCATCAAAAGTGGGCCTGATACTAGTTTCAGTACTTTCCGCTATTCGTCATAGTTACAGATTTGGCCATGCACGCCCATTTGAAAAAAATACCCTGTATATATTATATATTTATATAGGAATTTAGAATCCTCCTTTTTAAAATTTTGGTTTATAAAATACCATTTACTACTGAAAATTTTAATTCGTAATATTATAAATGTAAATTGAATCGGTATTCCGTCAAAAAACTTAAAAATGTTTTTCGCAGTATCTTATTCCAATAACAACGTAAGGTTAGGTACGTATGAGGCCAAAAACATTCATATGTTTATTTTATACCACCGATGGAAAACGAGTTCGCATCACCAAGACCTCTACTAATCTAATCACTTCGTTCAGTTCATGAAGAACCCCATACTATAGTCCCTAAAGAAAACCTCGGCAGTAAGCTCATTCCATAACCTTTAAGTATTATAATTTATAAGTGCTCCAGCGCCCAGCAAACTCGGTAAATTTTATGTTTTTTACGTTAAATTAAAAAGCAAAACTTTATCTAAATACAAAATTTTATCCAAATCCGTTTTCGAGATACGCAAATATATTTACATATACATATATGTCCAAAAATTGCTTTTTTAAAATATAAGATTTATCATAAAAAACTACTATGAAAGTAGCTAAGGGTTAAACACTAAAATAACTGTTTCCTATATTAATCAAATTTCATGTTTGAATTTTCTACCTGTAAGAATGTAAAGATATTGTATAAAACATATACTTCCACCACTGGTACTTTCGTGGTCAAATTTTTTGTGTAGGCTCTGGCGTATATGTATGGCGAAATCAATTTTAATTATTAATATAAATAATTTAATAAATACCATATATAATGTGTATGGTATTTGTATGGGGAAATTAATGGGCAGTTTCTTATTAAATTTATGTGTATTGATGGTTTTCAATGTGCCTTTACTCGAAAAACTTCTTGGAATAATTAAGACTTCGTTCCAAAACATTTTCTCTCTGTTAAGTAACAATTGCCCTGTTAAGTTGACTTTACAGTTATTTTTGACTTTACAGTTAATTTGTAATAAAAATCAACCGTATCTATGATATTGTAAAATTAAAATAGACAATTGACTACCCGGAGAGGGCGTCCTAAACTTACTGTTTGACTTCTGGAAGGCTAAGCGTAATTTTTACTCCTTGCAGAGAGGTATTGGAACGCAGCTAAATTAAAATATCAAAACACGTACATTGTTTTTTTATTACATAATGAATAGGTTGCGAATGCTGCGATGTTCGTAGCAGAAAGGAAATTAACTGAATTTGTGCATAGTATTTGTACTTGTTAAGTTGTTTCAACGTTTATGGCGTCTTTTTCTATTGATTTTTGTAGCGACCTAAGTGTTTTGTACATCGTCTGTATTTGTTGCGTTTGTTTTTTATGAGAAAAATAAGTACAGGTCGGCAATGGTGATTGGAATTGTGAAGCAAAATATTGTTGATTCTTGATGGTTTTATTTTAATTAAATCTTTGGGAGATAACTTTTAAAGTCGAAAGGTATGCAATCGAAAGGTATGCAACGCTTCTAATAAACGAATCTGACTCGAAAGGGACGGAAAATATTCACAGGGTCAAAGAGAAAAATAGAACAAACGTTAATTTATATTTATTAATTCTTAATACAGTCCCCTCTCGGTTTACCAAGTACTCTCGTGATTTTTCACTTCTTACACTTGTATTTAGCTTACCAAATTTTTTTTAAAACTTATTTCAACTTTGATGTTCTTGATGAGTCATTTAGTGACATTATAATCCGATGTCTGCCCGACCCCAGAGAAGCTAAACTAGGGCAATGTTTTAAAGTCTGTTCGACGTTAACGCAGGCTGATTTGATAGTTGAAATTGTGTGCATCGCCAAATTTGGGAAGGTGTCAATATTGAATTAGTAAAAAGAGTATTTAAGTTCACAAATTTTATCAGTCATTTCATTTTGTTTTTCTCTCTTTGTTAATGCTTTAACTTTTCATTTAAGTAACTAACTTTTTTTACATAATTTACCTAACTTTTTATATTCGTATTTTGGGTGTTATTGTTGTGTAACGTAACGTAACGTATATATAGATTTCAATTTGAACTTGAAAATATTTAAAAATGAATCTCAATAATAGCATTTTCATAAAACAAAGTCTTTTTTGGCATTTACATTGAGTTTACTTTAAATTAATATCAAATGGTATTGTCGCTTAACAAAGCTGTGAAGGTCAACATGACTCGTTTTACTGTGGAGTGAAAAAAAAATAAGTATAAATAAAACTTACACTAATTAATTAATTAATTAATGTTATTCCCCTATAACTAATTTGATTATTAAGATTCAATAATAAAACCAATTTTATCACTCCACAGTAAAATTAGCCAAAATTGACTTGCGCAGTTTTGTTCGACGATATAAAAAAATTACTTTTATTTAAATTCCTCCACTGAAAAAGAAATCAAAGGCTTGTAAATTAGTGTTTAATTGAAATCTGTGTACAAGCATTGTTTGTTACTTATATCGTATAAACATAGTTCTAGTTATGACAAATTAAAATATTATTTAAAGATTTTGTCTTTAAAAAAAAGTTCAAAAAATCTTGTGTAATTTGGCATTACAATTTGGTATGTTTTTGGCCCAAAAAAAAAACCTCTGATACTTCTGCTTTGTAATTTAATACAAATACGCATTGAGTAGGTACATAATGTGTTGAAATTTTGTAATTTTATCCGTGACTTTAGACCAAGTGCGCTCGCGTCTGATTTTTTATGTATTTTCTGTTGTATGTTGTAGTTTAATTTGTCACAAGTCTTAATTTTAAGTTTAAACGTTTTTGTATTATTATAATACTACAACACCAATATTGGAGACTGTCACGGAAAAATACAAAATTGCCTAATACATTGTGATATTTTTTTTTGTTTTTTTCATGAAAAACTGCATTTATATAGTTAAAAGTAAATAGCTTTTGAGATTGAGTGCTGCTGTGTCAAATGTACCCCTAAATATTTGTATTTAATTAATAATAAATTAATATTATCATTGTAATGATTGGTGTACGATAGTTATCTATAAATAAAACATGATTTTTATGCTTTGATGTTTGTTTTTACTGAAATAAATCAAATTGTATGAAATATTCACTATTTACTTTGTTGTTTAAAATCAAAATTGTTGGACCAACCATTGAGAACTGTAAGATTAACTCCTAGTTCAATTTTGAATGTGCAAAAAATTAGGAAAACTAAAAGAAAGGCCCGTATGGATCCCAAGGCGGTGGAAGAGGAGATAACATTCGTTCGCCTTTTTCGTGTGCCTTCGTGGCAGTAACATCGTACTCTTACATTTCTTTCTTCATCTTCATCCTCTTCGTTCCCTTCTTCTTGTCTAAGAACCTCTCTTGGCATTGAAAACCCATGTTGTCCCAAAGCAGAATTTAAGACATCACTTCTATCTCTGTCAGATGAAGTTCTATTCCCTTCTACTACTTTTCGTAATTCGAGTGAATATTGATTAACGCCTGGTACTTTAAGCCTGCTAACTGTTGGTTGATCTTGGGTAGCTGAAATCTGAATTTGGTACTTTGCGGGACTGGACGTTTGTGAAACAACTATCCGAGGCATGCCTTGACTAGTTGGATTTATTGTTTGAGATATTGGTATTTCTTCTGAATATACCGCTGTCATTTGGGGTTTTGTCAATTCTAAATTAGCCAGTTTTTTTTGGCTCTGTATAGTATTTGTTATGTTTCATTGCTTCCAAAGTTTCTACATCATACGTAACTCGTTGTGTTCTTTTTTTAGCAATTATATAACTTGGTAGCGCCTGCCGAGCACATAATCTGTTTTGATCTTGAATAGCTTCGTCAGCTGTTTAATTAATTAAATCAAATTTTTGTTTGGGTTTGAATAAGTTCTCTTGATGTGCATCAGAGGTTCTTATACCCAAAAGTTTATTACGATCGTAACACTTGGTACCTTTTGGTGTTTTTATCATATATTTCATTTGTAGAGATTATGTTGGGGATTCTTCTTCTTGCTTAAAAGAAGAACGAAGTGCCAAATCTCTCTCAAAATCGTCGTAAGTTGCGTCTCTATTTTGCGTTGCCTTTATCATGTAGTCTGTACTGAGTGCGTCTGTAATCTATGAATAATCTCTTCAAAATACGGCATCCACCGACTTGAATGCCCACTCCCGCTTTGGAACGGCATCTTTTTAAAGAAATTAAACAGCTCAGTTAATAGTTTATGCTGAACTTCTTGTGTTATTCGTCCCTTCGAATTCTTCAGAATTGTACTAATAGTTTCTGATAGTAAATTTTTCAGTATCATTCTAAACAACTGATCTCGTTCATCTATAACAAATGTAACAGGTACTTCTGAAAACCTTCTATCTCAAAAACAAAAACTTCTAAATACTATACATATACATTAGACATACTAATTTGTCTGGAAGCTTCACTTGCTTTAACATAGTGAACGCATCGGCTAGGTACAAATCCTTTCCTATGTCTATTAAAGGCCTGTGATACGTGCTTTTCAATGCGTTATAGAATTCTCTTAAACTTTTCTTCAACCTGTTTTGATATATTTGATGTGATTTTTCATTGCTATTAACAATATCTTGTTGCTTTATATAAAGATTAATCATAGCTAGGATATCTTTCTCTTCCATTAATATTGCTTATTCTTGCTCTCCCATTGCGTAGTAAGGTAATTTATTTTTAATAACTAGATCACTCATTACTTTAAAACGGTTCAGTACATGTGGTGTTGAAGTCACTTTAAAAGATTTTTTGTGAATTTCAAGTGCTTTTTTAAGCAATTCAGCCTTGAGGGAATTTTTCTTAGATAAAAGATCAGTTGTTTGTGGCAATAAAGAAAATATTTCTTCTATGTCGTCATCCAATTTTATCATTAAAATATGAATCATCATGAAATCCTTCAGGATCGCTTCTAATTTTAACAACGGCTTTCCATATTCCATTAAATATGCCATATGTTATTTCATCTGTCAGTGCTTGCTCTTCGATGGATAATCCGATAATAGGTATTTTTTTTTATCCAACCTTTGATAAATTGCTCAAATTCCTCATTCAATTTGTCAACATAGTTCGTTTTAGGTATTTAAAGTATGGATAAGTCTCTGAATTGTATGTTATTGACAATATTGCTTTCTTTGATGTAATGTATAGTGTTCAACGAGTCAACGTTAGTCATCCTATGCAAGTTTTTGATATCTGAAGGAATTGGAATATTCTCTATTCTTAGCATTAATTCTCGGGCATCATCTATAGTTTTCGTGTTTTCTTCTGCAACTAACTTATTGATCCAATGGAAAATTTGAAATTTCAAAAGTTCTAACTCATCATCTTTTGAACCACGGCTCGATGGGTTTATTTGTAAATATTTACATCGTTCAACAATATCACCCGCTAAATCTCGAACAACCTCTTTTCTTAAACTCTTTCCGCCACTTTGTGTTAGATCTAGGTTCAAACCTTCCAACCAATCATCGATTTGCTGTTCCAATTGTTCTAAATAAAAATCCAATTCTTTGTTTTTCTCAGACTGATTGAGGTCTTTCATTTCAGTTTTTTCTTTGGGATGTGATATGTTTGGTGTTTCATTTTGCATAACTATATTTGTACGACGAGTTGTAAATAATTGGTTTGTAACAATTTTGAAATGTCTTGTACGAAGACTAGGCGGTGCTAGATAGGTAGTCACTGCTCCTTAATGCATTTTTAGATAAAGAAATTAAACATGCGGTACTATGTGAAAAATCGATTGCCATTGGAGCTTTGGAGTTAGGCAATCGAGGAAAGGGTCTATTATGTTATGCACAGAGACCTTAAGTAATAGTCAGAGTGCAGATTAATAGGTAAGCTCTGTACTTCTTTAAATAAGCTTACAGTCCGCCTGATGTTAAACGGTTACCGCAGCATTGTAACACCAGTGGCATTACTTGCGCAATCACTTTTTCTCATGATTACGTTAGAGAAAACGTTAGGAACCTCGTTCCACAACTGAAGAGCGGGAAAACAACTATCGTAACAACGATTTACGTTCATATTGCAGAACTGATAGTCGTATCTAGAGCAGACGCGATCTTAAATCTAGAGTCGCTCTCCAGCCAGGTGGACCGATCACCTAAAGGGGTCGCCAGAAGTGGCTGGATGACAAAGGCGGAGGATCGAGAGTGGTGGCGCTCTTTGGTAAAGTAATAACTATTTCCATTTTTTTATTTTCTCGATGACAGCTCCTGTGAAAACTTGAACGAGCGTCCTTTTTTACATTATGTATACATTATTTAATAAGAATATAACGCTTACGCACGTACAAGGTCATAGCAGAGTCTGAGAAACTGATAGGGATGGAGCTATCGATAAACGTAACATTATAACAGACCCAATATTTTTTTACAAATTGTAAGAAACTAAACTATTGCCGGATAATTTTGTACAAATTTATTAACTAATATTACATTAAGTTACAAGATGTAATTATATTATGTTGATTCTTTATTTATTTATTTTAATCAAAATCTGATGAATCGTCACTGTCACTCGATGAGCTCTCCCCAACATTTATTATTTCCTGTACTGCTTTATTTTTTGGGTTCTTCTCACATTTTTTTCCCAGTGTTCGGCAGTTACTTCCGCACATGCATTTTTTAATCATTCTAACATCTTGTTTGCCGTAAAAGGGGGATGGGTAGTGTTTCGAGCGGCGTTTCCTTTGATTTGTTCTATAGCATTGTACTGGCAATGATACGGCGGAAGTCGAAGAACCCAATGACCACATTCGGCAGCTATTTCGCCGGTAATATATCTTTTAGGGAGGCTTTTTTTCGATTTTAAAATATTCACTAATTTTTAATAAAGTATTATCCACATTTTCGCCATGACGGAGGAGCCAGTAAATTTTTCTTGTTTTTTATTGGCCTGCGTACGGTATTTTATCAATATGGCTGGAGTTATATGTAACGTTGTCCATAATAATGATCGGTTCTTCCAGAGATTGCACCATTTCTTTTAACCATCCTTCGTAAATCTTCCCGTTCATTTCTTCGTGGTAGACCACTGTTTTCTTGGATTTCAAGGCCAGTAAAGCATCTGACACGAATCCTTTCGTGGACCCCGCATGGGATATGATTAGGCATGAACTTGAACTCTTCCACTGAACTAGTGGAAGCGGCGGTGTCGTAAATCCAGTTCTTAGATACTGTGTGGTTCTTATTTAACCAAGTCTCGTCAGTGAAAATAACATTTGACCAATCTGATATATTTTTGGCTTCGCTCAAAAATTTGCAGCGAGCCGTAGCACCGTAAATATTTTATGTTTGTCCGATTTTTTATCAGAAAATCCAATTTCTTTCAAAACCAATCTTAATAACGATTTGTTGTTGTTGTTTGTTGTTGTGGAACAAACCACATTCACGTAAAGAAACGACAAGTTTATTAAGCGTTGGAATTTCTTTGCGCAAGTAATAGTCATATATATGACGGCGAATAGCGTCAGCGTCGAAGTTGTCAACCGATGTCACACGACGTGGTTGACGTTTTTTCTTCAGCGTACGAAGCTTATTTTCCTGATGCCGCTTGTACCGTAAGCTTCGGTAGTAATTTTCGAAACAGTAGGTCCACTTATTCCTAATGCGGCCGCAACACGCTCTCGCACTTGCGACACCGGGGACTAGCGGGCCACCATTTTGATACTCTGCTTCAAAGTAATTACGAACCTTGATCACCAGTTATCTCGCCTGCCGTTTCAGAACTATTAGATTTAGATCCTTTAGGCATTTTGATATTTGTCAGCTGGGCAGTAATCAACACGGAGGATAATGTGAAAAAACTCAGCGAACAGAAATGTAGTGACTATATAGCACGACCGTCTTATTGCGAGTGACAAATTAAAACAAACACAACATGGCGGTGGGCCATTGAGTGTTCCCATCTTGAAAAATATATTTGAATGTTTTTGTTGTATTTGTCTTTGTTTAAAACATAATAAATATATGCGATCGATATCATTACTTATTTGGTTACAACACTACAACTATCAAATTAGAACTTTCATCGAGAAAATAAAGAAATGGAAATGGTATACTATACAGACAATTTTGTTAGATCCCGAAAATAACTTACTTGTTTAGCTTTGTCTAGTTTGTGTGCTTTGTACTAGATATTATGGATTTTCTTAGATTTATTCGATAAAGCGTTTAAGGTGATATCTTGAGTGGCACGAACCGAACCATAAATTGTAATTTTTGGAGAGAATTTTAAATTTTCCGGAATGAAGTAAAGTACTTACCTAAATGTAGCCTTTCCTAGTTGCATAATAAAGATAAACAATGAAAATAATTTCATGTTATACCATGGATTTGACTGTGTGAATTCCGATTTGGTCCTAGTACTTATTGTGTTCAAAAAGTTCACCACTGCTTCAGGGAACAAAACAAATACACAACCTAATTATTAGGAATCTCCAACATTTTATCATAAAGTTAATTAATCTCATCATATATTACATAGATGAGATTTTCGAAAAATAATTACATGATGTTATGTATGTATAATATGTATAGATTGTTGTGTGAAGTTATTTATTCATATTCCGTAAACAACAAAATCATATCGCGCGTTACCAGACGTGCAGCGCCATCTATTGTCGCGCCGCGTACACTAATACTTTTTTTAAATGTATATTTGTTCTAAAATATTAAATTGCAAATTTTAATTGTAAATAATGTTTCTAAAAATTTATAAGTTAAAAACTAGAAAACTACAATAGGATCCAACATTTTTAAAAATCGTGAACATCGGCTTAGTTTTTTATGGGGAATGTTATCGCATTTTGGAATTCGGCTTTGTGTGCTTCGGTGAAAAAATATATATAATATATTTCAGTGTCAGTAAGTATTGAAAAGTTCTTTTTTAAACTTTATATAAAATACATATTTCGTACTAGTGGCAGGTGTACAACGGCAATTTCGCTCGAAAACCGCAAATCGATGTAGAGTTTAGCCGTTTGGCACACAGGTACTTTAGGGCAAAACAGTCATAATTTTTTTGTATGGGATTTAAAAATTCAGAAACCCATCGTGTGGGGTATCAAATGGCTTAATGAGCTAAAAATATACCACACTAATCTATATCTATATCTTTGGGCTACTTTTTTTCCTTAGAATCCAAAAAGTATTTTCAAAACATACAAAGTTTGGGCCTGTCCAGGTAGAAGTGTGCTAAGTATTTTTCTCTAATATATACTTTAAATTATAGTTTATATCCTCATTTTTAACCCCCTGAAAGCAATTTGGAAAATATTAAAATTTAGTATTTTTATATTTTTTATATTTTCCAAATTGATTTCAGGGGGTTAAAAATGAGGAAATAAACTATCATTTAAGGTATATATTAGAGAAAAATACTGAGCCGTCTTATAAGTCCTAAGTGTCTAAGTGTCTTATAAGTCCCTAAGGGAAATATTTTGAGGAACTGCGGCTCAAAATCATTGTTTTGCCCTAAAGTACCTGTGTGCCAAATGGCTAAACTCTACATCGATTTGCGGTTTTTTTTTGCGTACACCTAGGACTATACCGCCGTACCGTTTTTAAGACTTTTTAATTTTAGTGTTTAAAATTTATGACGCCAAATGTCGGAAACATAAGTACAAAATTTTCCCTTAACAGAGAAGAAATAGAGCTGTTGGACTCAATCGTGTTTCTATGTATAACATATAAAAAAAATAGACTGCAATGAAATCCCCACATCTCAGTTCTTGCTGGGAAACTTAGTTCAGCTGCCTATGCAGTTAGAAAAGTTACGCAGCTTACAGATGTTGACACTGCTCGCTCGGTCTACTTATGGTATTTCCAGTCTCAGCGTTACGTCTTATGGCATTACCTAGTGTAAGACTACATCGTATTATTTTTAATATGAAGTTTACATAATATAGAAGATTCTTACCGGTTCCTTTCGGTAGTTAAATCATTCCGAACCGGTGGTAAGGTTTATAAAACTAATAAACGAACTGATGATTCAAAAGTGCTGTTTAAACTTAAATAATACTTTGAGATTAAGTTTGAGTTGAACAGACAGACAGGGCCCGATCTAGGGGGTGCAAGCCGGGCAAATGCCCTGAGCGGAATTAATGAATGCCGGGCCGTTCGAACGTTTTTCTTTAAATAATGTAGTAGTATAAATCTTTAAACGGACCAACATCTTTTTAAGAACTGTCTTCTTCTTATAAATATCTTGATGTTGTCTCCTAAAAAAATTATAAGACAGTACTTAAGTAAGCCAAATCGAAAGAAAGAAGAACAAATAGGGAACAAGAAACAAACACTTTCAATATTTTATGATTTTTAGATTTAGAATATAATAAAAATTTACCGAATTTTGTGCTGATTTTACATTTACTTGCAGAGCTTTGAAATCAGACACCGCCAACTCCCTCCCTCCGTTATCTCGTCCCAACAACGTTCCCGCGTTCGATGACGACGAAAAAGCGTTTTGCCTTGCATCTAGCCTCCAAGCCCAATGTGCCTTAAGCACACAGCCTTTCGATCTCGACCACGTGCGTGAGGTAGACGGCGAAGTGGAGCGCAGAACTTCTCTGCCCTACTAAAGGTTCTTGGTAAACTTTACGAAGCCTCCTCCTCGCTCGCCTACGGAACGCTATAGTCTTTAGAGGCATTTTAATAGACGAGCAGTTTGGCTTCCACGCCAACTCATGTGTTAACCAAGTCCTCCGCAACACGGAATATATTCTCACTGGCTTCCAACCAGTAATACGTAAGCCCCGCCACACGGCCGCTGTCTTCTTCGATGTAGCGAAAGCCTTCGACAAAGTCTGGCACAACGGTTTAATTTATAAACTGTACAACTTTCAGTTGCCTGACCGTCTCGTGCTCATCATACGAGACTACTTGTCGAATCGTAACTTTCGCTATAAAGTTGAAGGCACTCTCTCTTCCCCCCGTCCCATAGAAGCAGGAGTCCCGCGAGGGTCCGTGCTCGCCCCTATCTTGTACCTTCTGTACACAAACGATATCCCTAAAACGATAGGTACCTAGCTAGCCCTCTTCGCGAAAGATACCGCTACCACCGATAGGCAAGTGAGTCGAATCACTAAGAGACTCCAATAAGCTATCACCACCCTAGGCGAATAATTTCGGAAATGGAGAATCGAAGTAAATCCCGACAAAAGCTCTGCCGTTCTCATTACCGTAGGCCGCCCTCCGAGACCATCTCCTCTCTCACTCTTCGCTCGAGCCATTCCTTGGCAAAACAAGACCAAGACCATGGGTATGTATGTAATTTGTGCCCGGGTTAAAGTTTCAAGTCTAGCATCGGGTAAGTGATTACAAATCGATTGCCAAATTTATACCGGACAGACAAATAATAAATCGAATAAACAAAAAAAGTGGTAATAAA
This sequence comes from Apoda limacodes, assembly GCA_946406115.1. Classification (NCBI taxonomy): domain Eukaryota; kingdom Metazoa; phylum Arthropoda; class Insecta; order Lepidoptera; family Limacodidae; genus Apoda; species Apoda limacodes. Next base: position 52,187,546 of record OX291540.1, read on the forward strand.
ATTAGTCACGACTTTTTATTCAATTTATTTAATTCAGATTCAAAGTCCATATTATTGTTAAGTTTAGTTTAGGATTGTAGGTAGATAGATTGTGCAATTTAAGAGACAAAACAAAATAAACTGTTGCGAGATAATCAAAATACATTTTTGATTAGGTAAGGACTTATTATTTATTATTATGCCCTATCTGATAAAATTCACGGGACCTCCCCCCAGCTGGCATCGGAGGGGGGCTTTCAAAGTAGCGCTCCGCCCGGCTTCATACATATTTGATTTAATCTAATTTAATTATGTATTTTCAAAATGAATAAATAACTAAATATTCTGTAAATATTTCAAGCGTCTCCCTGTTGCAGTTATCAATATCGAGCAAAAACGAGCAAAACAAATCACGTTTGTTGTAAGGAGGCTCCCTTAATTATTTATTTCATTCTGTTTCTTAGTATTTGTTGTTATAACAGAAATACATCTTCTGTTGTTCTTTGGGTATGGAACCCTAAAAAATGTTATAAAAAGAACGTGATTGTCTTATATTTTAATTAATAGTTCAATGATAAACAGAATGCTGACCGACACTTCAGCAACTTGTATCGACAATGTGTTTAGTAACACAGAGATTATAATTTTTTGTATGGTAACTTGTTTAAATTACGACCACATGGGTCAAATAACATATGTTAATAAAGGAACCAGTTTCTGTATCAAAATATAGGTCTATGTCTTACAAAAATATAGAAACACTTAAAGAAAACATTACAAAAGACCTTTGTGTACAAGATTTAACTAGTAGTGATCTTAATATTCATTATAACAAAATTTTTAAGGTTCTTAGATGTAATTTTGAGGACAATTTTCCTTTGTTAGAGAGTGTTTATAAAAGCAAACGAAATTTTAATGACTACCAAAAGAATCTGAAAAAGCAGAGATACATTATATAAGCTTTATGCCAGGAAATCTTATAATACACAAAGCACATTTGTAGATTACGTGCGCAAATAAAGGAAAATCTTTAAAGCAGTTTGCAAAAAAGCTAAAGCGTTATTTTTTAGAAACACGAAAAAAAAATCTTATAACAAGATAAAAACAGTACGATATTTATATTTAAAAAAGAAACTGGTAAATTTAAACAAAAAGTACCAAAATTAAAACTGATGAATACGGACAAATTTTAACAGATGAACTTGAGGTTGCCAATAGGTTTGTGGATTTCTTTAACAAAATCACGATTATTTGCACAAAGTCTTTAGACTGTAGTACAACTTTAGCTTGTCAAATTTTAAACGAAAACGTTGAGATTGTCAAGGCTGATTTTGTATTCTTATATTAAAAACGTCTAAGTCCCTAAACCAAAATAAAAACTGAAGATTTTTAGGTCATGTCCGTTAAAGTTATAGGTAGAGTTGCAAATTTCAGCACCATTCCTAGTTTATGTATTTAATTGTTCCATTGAAATTTTGAGAAGGGTTGTTTTTCAGACTTAATGAAACTGAGCAAAATAATTCCGTTATTCAAACATAGTAGTTATATTTTACCAGAAAATTTAAGACCGCTAACAATTTTGCCCTGTTTACGTAAAATTTTTGAAAAGATAATGTTTGATCAGTTGTTATATTTCTTTAATTCGCACAATATTATATATTGCATAAAAAACAGTTCGGTTTTATAAGAGGTTGTTCCACTATTGATGCAGCAGCCACATTTATAACTCACTTATCTTCTATACATATAAGGTTTCTGGGAAAGAAAAAAGCGTCAAGTGCGAGTCACACAGGGTCAAGTGCGAGTCGGGCTCGCGCAATAAGGGTAAAACGATTGTAAAGAGATTTTGGTAAGTTGTTATGCACACGCAAGGTTTCTGAATAAGTACAACTCTTTCACAATAGGTTGGTGCGGCAGTTGTTTTGAAAAAAGAAACAACGTTCGCCGGGTCAGCTAGTTATAGATATGGGAAAACTCGGAGAACGCAGTCGGTGTCTTCTGTGATTTATCGAAGGCCTTTGACTGTGTCGAACATTCTACACTATTGGCTAAACTCAATAACTTTGGTGTGAGAAACTCAGCTTTGATGCTACTGAAATCTTATCTGAGTGGAAGATTTCGGGTAGTAGATGTGAACGGGGCAAAATCAAAAACAATAGGAGTTCCACAAGGATCTTTTTTGGGTCCTCTTTTATTTATTATTTACGTTAATGACCTACCTTTCTTAGTAAAAACGTTGTCTGAGATCTATGTTTGCTGACGTCACATCCTGATTTGAACAATCACAAGGCGAATAGAAAAAAAATATGATGGAAAACAAATAAATGATAGTCTACAATGTACTCTCTAGACTCTACATTATATTCTAAAATGGTTCACAGTTAATAACCTAGTTTTTAATTCAAATAAAACCAAATTTCTAAATTTTTAGCTATCAAATCCTCAAGCTTAAAGACTAAAATTTATATTGATGGTAACGTACTGGAAACAGTCAGTACCACTAAGTTTCTACGCATTATCGTTGATACTAAGCTTCAGTGGGGTCCTCACATTGTTGAGCTCACTTCATGACAGCTCTGCAATACATGCTCTCAGGAAAATGCGAGAATTTCCTGACAGTACGTATGTTTTAGTTATTTACATAGCCTGATGTCATATGGCATACTACTTTGGGGTAGCTCAGCCGCTTCAGTAAGTATATTCATTTCGCAATAAAAATCGGCCAAGTGCGAGTCGGACTCGCGCACGAAGGGTTCCGTACCATTGTCTATAAAAACGGGCAAAAAAAATCACGTTTGTGGTATGGGAGCCCCCGTTAAATGTTTGTTTTATTTTAATTCAATTTATTATATAAAATAAAAATAAAAAAAATCTGTGAATATTTCAAGCGTTAATACCTGTTTGTACAGATGTACCGCTTCATTTAAGTAACTTTGAATGGAATTTGTACGAAAATTTCACTACGTTAGTACATTTTATAACTTGGTCGACTATTGCTCGTTAGCCTGTAAAGTGTACTTACCCGTGATAGTTTTCCTTTTAAATTGATTATATGCACTACCACCGTAATTTTTTTTACATATCCAAATACTACATTTTTGCAGGTAGAGGGGGTCGGGACACTGGACTCTAAAAAAATTTGTACTTAAAAGCTAAATGTTTCGCAAACGGAGCCCTAAATCAAAAAATGATCTTTGCATACCTCCAATGTTTTCAGAATTCCTATCCAACGATACACCACACGATGGCGTAGACGAGAAAAAAAAAATTACGTCCCCTCTTCACGTGTATGGGAAGAACCCTAAAAAAAATTTTTTCAAAGATTTTATTCTACTACTTTGTCGGCTTGATGTGTATATTGCAAAATTGCCAAATTGCAGCTTCCTCGAATTAGTAGTTTTTAAACTAAGCTGCCGACAGACGGACGGCCGGACGGACATGGCGAAACTATAAGGGTTCCTTGTTGACTACGGAACCCTAAAAACGTGCCATAAGGACTATCAATTGTTTGAGTTCAAAATTATCCTTACGACAAGTCTTTAAAGAAGTTAACATACTAACTATGCCGTGTCAATATATACTAGCCAATATTATGTATACGCGTAAAAACTTACACAAATTTGTTAAAAATAGTTATGTTCACAATTTCCTCACAAGGTCAACAGAAATACTTGGTCTTCCGAAGTTGTCTAAAACAAGTTAATCTTTTATAATAAATAATGTGTCAAGTTTTATAATCATTTGCCAAAAGAATTGAAAGATTTATCAGAAACTAAATTTAAAAAATCACTAAAGGAAAAGTTATGGGAAAAAGTGTGTTACGGCGTAAAATATTTTTTGACAGATAAAAAAGTTTTTAATAAGTATTTAATTTAATTTTTATTGCATATATATGTGTACATTTACTGACAAACTTTTTCAATAAATTGCATTATATAGGTAGTATTCTGAAATTGACAATGCTCTTATTATTCTAATTGCTTATTTGTTCCAGATTTATTAAATCAAATTATGACGATGCTTCTGAACAGCTGAAAACTTTGTTTATTAAAATTTGTTAATTATATAAAACAACAATGCCCCTGTACAGCAGCTATTATTATTATAATATTATGATTATATGTTCTAGATTTACTGAATCAAACTTTGACAATTCTTCACAGCTTAAAAATCCATTATAAAAATTTGTTAGTTGTTTAATGTCAGTGCTCTTTTACAGGAGCTAGGTATTAATCATTGTATATCATGAGCAGAAATTACATATGTTCCACTTGTACCAAAGTGGTCCAGAATACAGAAGACACAAGTTTTGCATTTTAGTGCCCTTTTCATACTGTTGTAACGTGCTTTGCGTCCTTTCTTTTCCTGTGGTTGCTTCATAATTTTTGAAGTATCACAAGTAACGTTACTAAGTACAATCGTTTTTTTCGTTATATATGTGGAAACAGGACAACATTACAATTCCATAGCATGCCACGCTATTGCATAGGTTTGGGCGTTTTGCTTTTAATTTAATTTGTTTTGTTACACTCTACTTTTTTTCCTCACGGCCTTAAAAAGACTTGCCTGTTTTCCATGCTTTTACTGGGTGTGACACTGTGTTCTCCTTCAACGGAAGGGGTAAGAAACGTACGTTCGAAGCATGGAATGTTTTTAGTCAGGCAACAAAAGGCTTCCAGCTTCTTTAGTATGGTTAACTTTATTTTTTAAGATATTACTAAGTTTGTAATAACTTTGTATGATAGGATAGGCAGCCGAATACACGTCTCAACTAGATTGTAATATACTGTCTGATATCTTCAGATTAAGTATCTGTACCACAGTTAATCAATGTCGAAAACATTTATTTGCCAGAAAAGATCTACAACTGGAGAATTAGCCTCCAACAGAATCAGCCCTGTACCAGCACATTACGTGCAGTTAACCAAAGAGTTCATGTTTGGGGCGTTGGTTCCTCAAGAAAACTTGACCAGTACTTCCACCTGCAGCTGAAAGCAGAAAGATCATTCGAAACCACACTGATCTGTCAACCTTGCTCTGGTCAGCATCTACCTGACAAGATGTAGATGAAAAAAAGGACGCAAATCAAGTTCCAACTGTATGAAAAGGGCACTAAAATGCACTTAGTTGCGTCTCTGTGTAGGAAACTGGCAAAAACATGCCGTGTAGTAGATTTTTTATACTAGTCATATTAAATATTTCAGATTCACTTTGTTGTTTTATTATCACAAAGGTAGAAAACAAGCTGTATGTTTGCCTGATGCTTAACTATCTATAGACGCTTGCAACACAAGGGCCTTTAGTAGCGCATTTTTTACTTCTTACTTGATAAACCTTATACTGTAGTGCATAGAGAAAACCTTGGCAAGGAGCTTATTCCATAACTAAAACTTTCACCAGCGATGTGTGTCCTAGGGTGGAATGAATTGTCTGCCGCAACGGCGTAGGCATAATTTCAAGTACTTTCTCAAAACTCGACTCGTCGTTGAACGGAAACAAAAGGGCCAAGTTGGTATGTGGGTGCGTCCCCACCCACTAACTTACACACACTTTTGCAAAAAATTGTAAATTGTGTAATTTCTAAGAAATTGTTTTAAAAAAAGTTTATTTTGTACCAAAAATGAATTCTACGTTATTAATTTACCCGAAAATTATATCAAACTTGACCTACTAGCTAAACATTAGAAGTTATAATTTCTAGAATAAAGCCGGGCGGAGCGCTAGTTTGAAACCCCCTCTCCAGTGCCAGCATTATTTTGACTACAGGAAGTGGCTTACTTGTGTCAAGAACAAAAGGTTCCGCGTTTTTTTTGTTCCTAAGAGGGTTCTTAGTTCACTAGCTGTAATATAGTATTATATAATCTGTGGCTTGGTGTTAACTTAAAATCTAAGCCATGGTTTGTCCAAATATGTTTAACACAGCCGACGACATACACAGTGCAAAATGTGATTCACTCGGACGAAATCGGGGGCAAACGCTAGTTGTTTTGTAGAAATAATTATAGGTCTATACTGTGCCAAATTTTGAATCTATAGCTTATGTATTTTTTTAAAAAAAGGTTAAGAAAGTGTAAATGAACTACTACCTGGTTTAAGACTCGCTTCGACTTATTCCCTTATTTCTTAATTATATTCCTAATCCTTCTTATTTCAATATAACGTATTCTTTTTACAATTTATAAATGCTTTTTTAACTTCACTTTAATTTTTACTGTAAATTGTTCATAACAAAAAACTATAGGTATTTATCCATTTTGCTGATTTAAAACTTAACACCTGTCCCCCAATTCAAATAACTAGTCATATTTCACTGATATGATCTACATTCCTTGTTTAGGTACTTTCAGTTTCAAAACTGGGACATTGAAACGAATTAATAATCAGTAACGTATGTCACAAACATTTTCGAATTAAATGATTTTTAATTTGGTTTATAGTTTAAATAAATTAGCTTATCGTTTTTAATTTAGTAACATTCATTAAAGATAAAAGACATGCAATAAAAAATGTTTTTTACGTTATAATATAAGTCACGGTAGAACAATAAATAGTAGTCACAGATCACAGATACATTTATGTATCATGACAGTAGGTAGGTAGCAAGAAGCTTATATATGGATGTCACATATATAAGCTTCTTGATAGGCTACAAAATGCAAACAAGTGCACGTTTTTCGCTTGTCATGAAAAATAAGTTCAACTGTAAAAATATAAAAACCGACTTCAATGTTGAGTTTTGGTGAACCATAGTATAAATATTTATGCAGATTAATCAAATAATATCCGGGATCTTCCACTTTGATATCCGGGACTAGGGAATGTGATGTGGGACACATTGCGATGGTAGGCTATAAATCCAATCCAATAACTGTAAATCCAATTTCCTATTTTTTTACGTAGCAAACAAGCATACGTACGACTTGCCTGATGTTTAGCGGGGACCATTTAAGACTTAGGTGTGAGGATGAACTCCGCCGCTGGCAAGCAGTGTCATGTAAAAATAGGCAAAGGTATTATTTTTAACACTGCCTCAGGACACACAAACCTTTAAATATTCACAGGGTGTTAATGTCTATCCTCAGACTCAAAGACTCTTGTTAGTCTAGTATCATCACCAATTCTCGTAGCTCGTCATAGTCATAGTCAAAAGAGCTAAACTGGTTCAAGGTCAATCTTTCTGAGATGTGTTAGACAGCTACACTAGACGATCACCAAACAGCCACCGAATTGTCTGTTACTGATCAAATCATGTTATTTGATATCATACGCCCTTGGAGAGGAAAGAAGTTATAGTACTGCATCACAACTAAGTAGAAATGATACCTTCACATAAATTTAATAGGCAAATAAAATAGGAAAAACGCACACAAGCAGGTTTGTTTCAATTTTATTTGACAACTTACGAGTCAATGTTTTTACGCGGATTAAAAAAAAATATAGTCACTTACAGTAAGGTAATTTTTTAAAAACACAATTTTTTTGTTACTTTAGCATATTTTATAACTAATAAATTAAGTTAATACTAAGGGCAGGCTGTGATATTAAGGGCAGGGTATTCATTTTTATTAGTCTTGCCTTGGGCAGGCAGTAGGTAAAGATAGGTTGCGAACGGTCTTAAATTATTAGGAATCCCTTTTAAAATCTTTTCTGGCATTTAAATTGAATATAAAGTCTTCCATAGGACCGTTGTTGTGGCAATCAGATGTAAAATGCTTTAAATAATAATATTCACTGATTTTATAAACAGGATGTCCCAAAACTTGTAAAACAAATTTTAAGGTTTGATAGGCAAAGTTTTTTATGACGATTAATGTTTTTTGATGTTATGGGTAACGTCAAAAATATCTTACTTTTTAAGATATTTGACTTTTTAAAAAGAGTCATCAAATAACTTACTTACCTCAAATATTTAATGGTTTAGTGTTAAATCACTTCATTTTAACAGTTGTTTTTACTGCTTACTTTTATAGATACATTTTTCTTTCAGGTATCATATCTTTTCTCTTACAAAGCAAAACTATTAAATTAAAATCTATACTAATAATATATAAAGCTGAAGAGTTTGTTTGCTTGAACGCGCTGATCTCGGCAACTCCTGGTCCGATTTTAAATTCTTTCAGTGGTAGATAGCCCATTTTATCGAGGAAGGCTATAGGCTATATATCATCACGCTAAAACAAATAGGAGCAGAGCACCAATGAAGAATTACTTACAATAAAGACTGGATTAGGAAAATACAGCTCTCGAGTTGCCAACGAACGCACCCGAGGACACTGTTAGTGTTGTGTGTAGTGATTATGACAAGTATAAAGACAAAGTGAGGGTAGTTCAACAGGACGACTCCACTCAAGGCCGACGACACCGCGCACCGCCAGTCTATCCGTGACCAAGGCTGGTGTAACCCAGCCGAAACGTCGGGAAAAAGGTATTGTGCCAAATAACAACGCGTTTAATCCCGTTTTACTATTTTAAATTAGAAATGGAAAGCGTGAATTCAAAAACTTATAAAAAGTTTCGCTAAAATTATGAAAGATTCTGTCTTTCGCCGTTCCCCTTTAAAACTTCTAAAAAAAAGTCAAAGACAGCACATGTCTATCTTTTAAGGTTGGCTCACTATAATCTTTTTATGGTAATCAAATTTTTTCTTAAATAATGCATTATTTGCGAAGGTGTTTTTATAAACGTGAGCGAGCTTAGCTACCTCGTAGCAAAACTTTGAGGAAGCTTACGCTGTGCTTTTTATTTATTCTCGCATTCGATACAAATTTGCTTATGATCTAACGCTTTACCCTTATTTACAGACATATGGTTAAAGTAACACACATGAGAGTACTAAAATGTAAAACACAACAAGAGCTTTCGAATGATATAAGTTACATATTTGTGAGCTTTTGAAGTACAAAGTTATAACGAGAATAGTTTGAAAGTTTTACATTTTTAGCCGTTTGCTAACTCGTTTTCTTCTTAAACCTATAATGTTTTATGCTAATATAGTAATATCTAGTTATAAGCTACAATAATAAAAAGGTTTTACACAATAAAAAGTAGAAAAAATATAAAATAAAAGTTGTAAAAGGCATTTTTTCCTTAAAAACCTATTATTCATAGCGCAAAAGCTATGTTTTATGCTTATAAGCTCTTACATATATTTTCAGTGTATGTACATACATAAATAACACTGATTTAGACACATTATAGTACATGCATTATGTAATTTTTGTAAAATTACCCTAGACAAAATGACATCGAACATATCATCACGAGTTGTCTACTTACTGTGGATGTAGTCATTTTGCACTTTTGTTACAGATTTAAAGTACGTCGTATGACGTTTAATATGCAAATATATGAATACAAATTAATGTGTTAACCTACCTAACTATGAATTAGGATGCTACAGAGCTATTTACAACAATAATGATCAAGAACTGCGCGTGAATTTATGATGTACAAGGGGTAGTCATGAGTGGGAAGGGCGGTACGTATTATTAAAAAATATTTTCACCTCCTACGTAAACAAAGTTACGGGTTAAAGTTACGGGTTAAAGTTAGCGTTAGCTCAAAGTAACTATTACTGACTGGCTGACTGACTGATCTATCAACGCACAGCTTCAACCTCTGGAGAGATCGAGCTTAAATTTAGCACACATAGAGCCATTATGCTGTAGGCGTAGAAATTATTTCGTAAAACTCAACCCCTAAAAGGGGGTTCAAAGTTTGTATGGAGCACCAAGATCGCGAGGTTAATCCATTTGTTAATTATTTTTTAGTAGTTTATTATTTATTATTTTTGAGAATGAAGAAGAGAAAAAGAGAGAGGGAGAGAGAGAGAGACATAGAGCGAAAAAGAAAGAGAGAGAGAGAGCGAAAGAGGGAGAGAACGTCAAGTGTGAGTAGGTTTTTTTTTATAATTGAGGAGAATAAGAATCCGATAGCCAAATTTAGGGCGGGCGAAGCCGCTGGCAAAAGCTAGTGTAGTGATTTACAACATGTGCATTAAAAAAAGTTACGTCATGTATTTTGATGACTTCAAAGAAGTTAAAAGCTAAGATACTCTATTTATGTAGAGGTACATTTTATTATTAAGGGCGGTTATTATTGCCTTGCCTAATTATATATATCTTGAAGATTCATTAGTTTTAAGACATACTGTATAATAAAGGTCGTTGTAAAAAGGTAGCTTCCTCATTACTATCTTCTTACGTCTAGTCTGTGGTAATCTGTGAAACTTGAACCCTTTGGCATTGTCATATTTAGACCAGTTAACATATCAAAATTTTATGTATATATTTTAAGGAATTACAGCTGTTTACAGTAATGTGTATTTAAAATTAAATTTTAGTTGTGTAAATGTAAGTATTTACGTGCAATTTAATAACAAGAATAGATTTTTGTATATTGAATTTGTAAGATTGATTATATCAATAATTGCCGTTGTTCGCTTTAGTACATCTCTTCTTGGAGAAGGAGGCTTAGGCTGAAGCCCGCTGCATATTTGTATACGTGTATCGAGCTAGTGGCCGATCAACTATGGGATTTTTCAATCTATCCATAAGGCTTGGCTTAACAACTGCTTAATTATACGGCAGCCAGGACCAAGCTTAACGTGTCCTCCGAAACACGGAGGAGCTTAGAAAAATGTGTTAGCTTGCGTTCAGTAGATTTGTGCGGCTCTAATCTGTCTTCAACTGCTTGCTTTTAGTAGATGTACAACTCTAATTTGTCTTGAACCGCATGCGTTCAGTAGTTTCCTGCGGCTGTAATCTGTCTTGCTTGATCCGCTTGCGTCCAGTAGTTTGTGCAGCTCTAATATGTCTTGAACCCACAGAGCAAGGAATACGTAGCGGCGAGCGCAACATGGTTCAGGGATCTGTGCTTGAACCGCTTGCGTCAAGTAGCTTTCTGCGGTTTTAATTTGTTTTGAACCGCTTGCGTCCAGTAGCTTTGTGCGGCTCTACTCTGTCTTGAACCGCTTGCGTTTATTAGCTTTGTGTTGCTGTAATTTGTCTTGAACCGCTTGCGTTCAGTAGTTTTCTGCGACTCTTATCTGTCGTGCTTGAACCGCTTGCTCTAATAAAGCAGTTCCTGCGTCTTTCATAATCTTTCTTCTACATCGGTTATCGGTTGGACTACCGATATGGCCTATCCATTGTAACTTCAGCTTGCTAACTACTTGAGGTATGAGGTGAATTTCCTTATTCTAACACCAAGCATAAGTCTCCATAGCTTACTAGCTTCTTTGATTTTCCATGAAAATGGGATTCAGGATGAAGCACTACCTACTAAGGAATAATACTACAAACTTATCTGTTTTACATCTCTTTGTAGAGTGTCCTAAAAAGACCGGGAATAGTTGAGACGTCACCAGCCGATTTTACTGAGAGACAGAATAATAAGTAAAAAAAAAAATCTATTTAGGAATAGAGTTCAAAAAAATTCTTTAAACTTTTTTGAAAGACCAAGTTATTATTTTCAGCCAGTTTCGTCGGATATTTAGCGCGCGTTTACTAACTGTGGATCAAAAAACCTTCCTGCGTACTTATTTTTTGTTCCCGAATTACAAAACTGGCTGGGTGAAAAAAGATTTAGCTCCGATGAAGAGAACATGTCAAATCTGGTATATTAATATATGGGATCGAAAAGCTGGATAAACTTTGGATGAAGTGTATTGAGCTAGGGTAAGACATGTTGAAAACTAACAACTTTTATTTAAAAAAATAAATTCACCTTTTTTCTTTTAACCAGACTTAATACTCTCCCCTTGTATAACTTGTATCAGGTCACTTTTACTTTTTTCATTTGGTTTGTTGCACATTATGTCGATCTCCACTTGGGTCAGACCAACCACTCATATATTTTTGGTCAGACCATCCAATCATATATTTTGTAGTTTCATGTTTTTTGCATCATACTTGCAGCCAATGAAAATTAGTTTTTCCTTTGTTTTTAGTAAACAAATATATCTAACAATACCTAGTGAAGGATGGAGGGTGGTGAAGGGATGGTGGCTGTAGTGAAAGGATTGGAAAACTCAGGGCTGACGGTCACTCTGTACGATGGTATTCGGCATTACACCCTGATGCCCAATTATGGTAAATTTATTTATCCGCATTTTGACGTGACAACGTCTTATAAATTGGTTTGCCGGGTGACACTTCAAGAAACTGCGTTACGCTCCGCTCACGTTATGCGCTCACAATGAGAGCGAGTGAGAGGCACGCGGCATGGTTAGCCCGCCTAAGAGCGAGAGAGACAGACATAAAAAGTGAAAGGCACAAGTTGTCACGTAAAACTTTCGCCCGTATACCGACTTTACAGGCAACCAGTTTTTTTTATTAAATTGCAGTTCATTCCTGTGCAATGAGACTCTCAAAATAATTTTTAATCGCATTATCTAGATCACTCTTTTCTCAGCCTTGCCTCTGGCACAGCATCATAGGCCTTCGTTGTTGCCTAACACCAGCCTTAGTACTGTGACCGCGTCTCCGAGACAGCTGAGTGCTACTTCCAGTCGCTGCGAGGCAGGGGCGCAAGTCACAGATGCAAGATACGCAAGTACTTACAGGGTATGTTGTCTTTGTCCCAATTTTATTAAATAATTTATTTGACTACTCTAAACCTGTATATCTTCAGTAGATTTGATTTTTGCGACTTACCTACAAGAGATGTCGTATCGTACGTAAGTACTATCATTGAATATCCTGAATAATTTTCAATAGTTTTTGAGGTAAGTATGTGACCTTTATCCGAAGGTAAAATTGGTTTGCAATTTAGAGCAATACTTTATCAAAATTGGTAGTGATTGTTTGTACTTCATCGATCTGCCGTCGATGTGCTTTGTGTTGTATATGTGATGTGTGTTGTATGTGCTATGCGTTATATATGTCCTGTGTGTTATATGTATAGTGTAAGGCATACCTGTAATTATATCTGTGTCTTTTTTACATTGGCTTTGATGAAGTTTTTATCAGGAACGTTGTTGTTAATAATTACTAGTCATGTTGCAGACTTCGCACGGATTCCTGACTCCTACGTCACCACCGGAACGGCTCAGCGAGTTTCCACCACAACGGTCTCTTATTAAATCCGGTATTTGATTATAAATATTTTATATAATATTGTAGTGGTATTAGGATCATTAGTCCTGAGTCAGACTGCCTGACTGATTCATAAAGCCGCAGCACATACCAGTAGGATGAGAAACATCAAATACTATATATTATTGTTTTTGCTAAATTCATCCTCTCTAAAACGATGTAAAAAAGGTTTGGAAATTTGTATGAAAATCATTTTTAGGTTTACAATTTAGTATTCATTTGATCTTTTGGTAATTTTTACTGCTTTTGGAAAATCATACCGTTTGACCTAAAATAGGTCATAAATACTTATAACTAATAAAGCCACAAAGTAATATGGTCCGCGCGGGGATGTCCATCTGCGGGGTAAGCCCTTACTAGCCACCAAAAAGCAACTTGCCGTATAGTTACGACTTCTACAAATCAATTAGTAAACAATATTTGATTCTAAATAATTTGGATAGATGTCGTAGCGACATGACTGCACTGTTTACTGTTGGCTGTGCTGTTGGTAATTTTTTTTCAGATTTTTTACTTTAAGACCAGTGCTACAGCGGCGGGGTCTTAAGAGAATAAAAAAAACAGTGAAGTCAAAGTCAATCAAAAATCAGTACTTAATGCTCAAATTATGCTTAAATATTCAAAAACAAAACGATCTTGCCCCGGTAAATAATTTTTTGATTTTTTTTTGGAAGCAATATACAATAGAAATTTGATCATCCTACTAAAAATTTGACGGACTATGAAAATTTCTTTATCTATTTACCTTCAATCGCGCTGTGAACCAGCGAATACTTAGGTGGGGTGGGTGTCTGCCTTGCTTACTGAGAGGCGACTTAGCTTTAGTAAATTTTGTTTGAACCTTGCCTGCACCCTTTAGGAGAAGGAAACTTTGAAGTGGGAGGCACGGGGAGCGGGGAGACCTTCTACAGCGCCAGGCGGGCTGTTGGATCTTTCAGAAGAGGTGCTTCGTCATGTCCTGAGAGGTGTATGGGAGGTAACACTATCTCATCAAAAAAAATATATTTTTCAACGAATTGTGTAGATCAGCTCGCGGGCCTGTTACCTTCGTTATATATCTTCGAAAGTCTGTCGCTACATACCAACTGATATTTTTTGAAATACCTTTTATAGTAATATACCCTTAGATTTTGCGAGCTTTTATAATTGTTCGCTAAAAGACGGTGGACGCTCGTAATATCTCTGATCAACCCCTTTAAGTATATGTGTCGTGATGGTATACACTACATTTGGGCCGTAGACATTTTTTTATTAGAATAGGAATAATCCTGTGATAACAACCCATACTTACTGTTAAACGAGCTATGTTTTGTTTGAACATTTTTTGTATAACTTATGAGCAGAACTCACGGTTTCGATTAAATTTGGTAAACTTTCAGGACTTTTTAGGCAAAAATAACATTTTTTTTAAAACTCGAATCAATTCTTGCTTGAGTGACAAAATGACGCGAACCATTAGTAGGTAGGTCAATATTCAAAGAGACCGACCTTATTACTCATTTCACCAATGACGCGTAGCGTAGTCCACGAGGACTTCTATAAATTAACCAATGCTAGACTAATTACCGCCCCTACATCTTATTTGATTGGCAATTCGCAAGGCGTGTTCCGCCCCACTGCGCCCCGCGGGCTACGGTCAAAAAAATCAGGTTTCTCTAAGACGTCACCGGTGCGGTGCTCGGTATATCGCTGTTTACGATCCTTGTCGTGCGAAATTATGGCGTCTCGAAATTACGCGTACCTTGATATGGTGCAATTTGGTCCCGGGATCTAGGTACAAAGCAAAATTATGAAGGAATATGTGCAATCATTGAATTTCTTCAAACGAACAAATTGAAACCAGCTGAGCGAGTCAATGACCTGTACGAGACGTAGGCATACGTAGGTAAGTAGGTAACTTACTCGTGGCGCTACTACTGTTTTCACGCACTTTGCGGATATTATTGTATCACTTCCTATCTTTTTTTATTTTGAGAGATATAACCCAGACTAAGTTGTTGATGAGTAGTACTTTTTAAAGTGAACCACCCATCCACGGCATTAAAACGATTAAAATTTAACGGTGTATATCTATAATCAAATATATGGTTTATCTTATTATTTTTATAATTCTTGTGCATATTTATATAATAGCGTATCTCAAAAACGGATCTAACGATTTGAATGAAATTTAGTATATAGAGAGGGTTTGCTTTTGAATTTTACCTATAGGTATAGTTATATTTTATGTAAAAACGCGAAAAAAAAATACCGAGCAAAGCTACTATATATACTTAATAATAATACGACTTAATTTTCCAAAACCCGTATAAAAAATCGTAAGTACACCAGGTGCTAGCGCTATTTCTTTATGGTGACAGACATGCGTATATATTTATATATATATAACATAAATATAATACATATATATATACGTGTTTGTTAAAAATGGGCCACAATATTGGGCCTTAACTAGGCCGCGAAGAAAAATTATCTTTAAGTACTCACGGTTTGTTTTAGGCTGGTCGCCAGTAAACGAGTAAGTACTGTGTGAATTTATGTATGTATGTATGAGTAATATATAAGTTTCCTGTGTGTTTATTACTCGTTATGGACGCGCGTCTTCGACGACCTCCTCCTCAACTACACTTGATGACGATGATGAAATTGTCCTTAATATCGAAAACCACTCTACTCAGTTTAAAAAACGAACGGTTGGGCGAGACTGACGACCGAATGACGCGAACACTGAGCGAACGCGCGATGAATGCTAGCTAACCCGAACGAAACGGGTGAGTCATCATTCTTTTCGGAATAAACCCCCGCCCCAGCCAGAACGTGACTGGATGAAGATTAACCGAGCCAGAGCCATCAATCTACTGGCAACCAAGAAAGGGTCGCCACGGCACGCTTCACACCATGACCTCTGCGAACCGCGGAATACCATCTGACCTGGGGAATAATTGTACGATGCGACCTAAACGACATTGCAAGGGCGGTAAATTTGAGTCCTTCAAGAGGACGAGGTTTTCGACGCGTGGGGGGTTGGTTTTATCCGTCCACCGGACCCAATGCTGTAACAAATGTAAATATTCCGAGGACCACCGACAGTGAAACAATGCGTAATTTGTTGAAGCAACGGAAAGCGCAATAACTGATTGACTGTCACATCGATGAAGGGGTATTCAGGCAAGGAGGTTAAGGGACTACCGATCAAGAAATGGCGTGGAGTTAGCGCTTCAAGGTCATTAGGATCCGACGAGATTGGACAAAGCGGTCGTGAGTTCAACACCGCTTCGACATTATAAAATACCGTTTGTAATTCCTCAAACGTGAGGACCGTTTCACCAATCATACGACGGAGGTGAGTTTTGGTGACCTTGACAGCTGCTTCGAAAATACCGCCCCACGAAGGATAGCCGGGAGGATCAAAAATCCAAGTCACGCCCCGTTTGGACAACTCCGAACCAATATACGTATGATTCTCCGACAAAAACTGAAGGACTTCACATTTAAAAATACCGCTCCGAGCTGCTCGTCTGGCGGAAAAAATCCAATAGTCCCGCTGCAGACATGCCAGCAATGCGTTAAGACCCGCATGACAGTTCCTAACATGGCGGTCCCTGATCAGCAATTCAATAAAATGACCGCTGTTGGGCCACAAGAGAGGATGCCGAGCCTCATAGGGCAATTATGAGTTACGAAGTCTACCAAACACTCGCAAAAACTCCGACTCGTCCAGAAACAGAATGAGACGAACAAGGCTTCCCCGCAATTTCCCGTTCTCTGAACGGAGAAGACAAATTTCCTTCCCAAAAGACTGGGCCTGTACCAGTCGAACACAGGTGAGGAGGGCATCCTGACTAGGCTTGCCAGGCGTCCCAATTTGAGCGGGACGTCCCAATTTTAAGGGATCTATGGACACGTCCCGATTACACCTTGATCATGACGCCAAATGTCCTGATTTTTGGAAGATTTTAAAAAGTTATTGATTTTTTTTATATAATATATTATTCGTTTTTGTCGTTTTTCTTAATATATTAATTCCAACCTAAAAAGTCATTAATGTAAGTAATCATGTAGTTATTGACTTTTTTTAGAGTGTGACGCTGGCCACCCAATTATATTAAGCCAATCATTTCGGCTCATGGTCTTCAGGCCATGTAATATTTAAATAAAAAATATGAACATTTGTTCATTTAAACAATAACTAATGAGATTTGGTTGAAGTATCTACAAGTGTTTGTTTTCTCTTTGCCTACGTATTACAAAGGGCGCGTTCGTTCTGGGATTAAGAGTTCCCACGAATGATACTTTTCACACTTTTGATAACGACAGTTTTGCCACCGACACCTACCGTTCGTTTAGCTTTGAAACGTTACTAACAAATTTTTTGGTTACAAAACCTGCAAAACGAACGCTTGACGTACACACACTATGATAAAACACACACACACACTACCATAAACAATGAATATGTATAGGCAGTTTGACAGATTAACACAAAAACCCCACCTCCAGACATGGGTCTAAAGTTTCATTTTTCGGTGGCAAAAGTGACAAAAATAACAAAAATATCGTAAACGAACGCATGACAGTTTGTCACAGATGATACTAAAATTTTGATACTTTTGATACCAATACTAAACGAACGGCTGACAGGTGGCAAAAGTAATGAAAATAATGATTCTGCATCCCAGAACGAACGCGCTCAAAGAGTTTAATTAGGGGCATTTAGCATCTAACTAGCGTCGCCATTAGATATCCTCAATTTTCTCTTCGTAGAAAACGAATTTCTAAAATCCAAACGTTGGAAATATAAAACTATTCATGAGCTATTTTTAGAAGGTTTTATATAGTTTCTAAATAATATCTGTGAGTTGTAGTTGGCATTTCTGCTTAAAGTGGCCGTATATACATATCTAATTATGTTCAAAATTTAAATTATTCACAACTTTGGAAATTTCTTAAATCTATTGGTATCGGGAAATCTCCTAATACTATCAATTGTAATATTGAACTTAATTCACTTAACAGGCAGTTTTCATCTTCCCCAGTATCTTTGTTAGAGTCCACTAAAATTCAAACCCTTAACTACTTAGCTGATTTACCACTACCACAGTGCGAAGCCTTTCATCTACAGCAGCATATCGGAAGGTGTTGTTATAAAACATTTTCTATCTTTAACTTCTACAGCCGTTGGTCATGCTGAACTAAGCCTCCGTATACTATCTCCTATTATCACTGAGCTTGTACTCGCTAGAATCAAGCACCTTTCCCACCATATGGAAAAAGGCGTATGTCATTGCTTTACCCAAATCTTCCACGGATTTTAGGCCGATTTCCATTTTCCTATTTTATCCAAAATTCTAGAAATGATAGTCAATGACCAGTTGACCATATCTCAATACAATAATTTATTGAATTGTCTTCAATCTGGTTTTTTCTGGTTTGCTCAGTCACGGATGATATTCGCCTTGCAATGGAAAATAAACAACATACAATTTTATTCTTGTTATTTTAGATTTTAGTAGTGCCTTAAACTCTGTAAACTATGACATTTTAACAGGCATACTTGCTTCTCTCAACGTATCTGATTCTGCCATTAATTGGTTTAATTCTTATCTTCGAGGACGCTCGCAATGTTCGACCTTTTGACATCCTATATGAGTAGGAGAGTACAGAAAATAGATGTCAACGGTGAAAGATCTCCGGGGTCAGCAGTCACTATAGGAGTCCCTCAGGGCTCAATTTTAGGTCCTTTTCTATTTCTTATTTACATTAATGATCTCCCATATAATGTAAAAAACCATGACATTGTCTTATTTGCTGATGACACCTCTTTGCTTTTTAAAGTTAAGAGACGACAGACATGTTATAATGAATTAAATAATGCCCTTTCTAAAATTGTAAATTGGTTTAACGCTAATAATTTATTACTTAATGAAAAAAAAACCAAATGTGTTAAATTTACATTACCAAATGTTAGTCAGAGACAGACATGTATTAATATTAATGGCGAGCAATTAGAACTTGTTAATTCAACAGTCTTTCTTGGCATAACGCTGGACTCCAAACTTCAATGGGGTCCTCATATTCATAACCTAGCCAAAAAACTTAGCTCTGCTGTGTATGCGATCAAGAAAATAAGACAATTGACCGATGTCGACACTGCAAAAATAGTATATTTTAGCTATTTCCATAGTTTAATGACATATGGTATCCTATTGTGGGGTAGCGCTGCTGATGTAAATACAATATTTTTGTTACAAAAAAGGGCAATTCGTGCTATTTATAAATTAGGATCTAGGATATCTCTGAGGGATAGGTTTAGGGAAGTAAAAATTTTAACTTTAGTGTCGCAGTACATATATGAAAATCTTTTATATGTACATAAAAATATCAATAGTTTCAGCAAGAAAAGTGACGTTCACAAAGTAAATACTAGAAGTAAAAATAAGCTGTTGGTGCATGATACACGTCTACACAAAATAAGTAACTCTTTTATGGGGCAATGTATACACTTTTACAACAAAGTTCCCAATAAAATTCAAAATCTATCCATAAGTAAATTTAAATCTTTTATCAAGCAGGTACTTTGTAAAAAGGCATACTACAATATTTCAGATTATGTAAATGATAAAAATCCTTGGGACTGATGATGCTCAATTACAGGATGCATAGGTAAACCAAATTAAAATGGAAATACCATAAAATTGTATGGCTAAAAAATTTTTATTTAAAACATTAATTGTATTTTTAGTTTATTTGTATTATTGATAGTGTTTTTAAAAGAGTAACTATCGAGTTTCTTGCCGGATTCTTCTCGGTAGAAATCAACAACATTGTGAACCGGCGGGAAGGTGGGAGGGTTCAAAAAATAATATTTTATAACTTTGACGATTCAAAAGTGATTATAAAATCCTTATTTGAATAAAGCATTTTGACTTTGACTTTGACTTTGTATACGAAACGTTTAATTATTTTTAGATTGGTGTGACTTATCAGCTGGCGTACCTCAAGGTGGTGTTCTTTCTCCTCTTCTATTTTCTATATTTATTAATTCCATCTCTTCTGTTATTTCTTCACTCTACCATCTTTATGCTGATGATTTGCAGCTATACCGACACTATCACGTCTCTGATATTTCTAATGCTGTTTTCAAAGTGTTATAAATAATGATATGCAAAATATATTTAATTGGGCTCATTCCTTTGGTCTGCTTGTCAATCCATCAAAATCTAAATGTATGGTTATTGGCAGTAGATACCTACATGGCTAATTTAGTCTCTATGCCAATACCTCCAATAATGTATATTGATAAAATTATCTCAATAGTGGAAACAGCTAAAAATCTTGGAGGTATTATGGACTCCAACTTATCTTGGATGCACATGTAGCTGATTTATCTAATAGAGTCCATTTCACTCTACACTCATTAAGGCGCCTGCAGAACTTTATCCCTAAAATTTTTACTAAAATTACACTAACTAAAACTCTAATACTTCCTCTTTTAGACTACGCCGATGTATGTTACTTGGACACCAATGACCTATTAAACAAACTTGAGCGTCTTCAAAACCTATGCATTCGCTATATATACGGTTTACCATATCTCCTATTTCAGAACTGACCTCAAGTGGCTCCCAATCCGTTTCTGACGGAATACTCATACTTTATCCCTTATTTGTGACATTCTCTATAAGTCTTGTAGTCTTTTAAATTTAATTTCATTACTTATTTAAATCAACCTGTAAGATAAGTTACTTCACAATTATTGAAAATACCACGCAACGTTACTGACTTTTTTAATAATTCATTTTCTGTTCAGGCAGCTATTTGTGGAATTCTCTTCCGCATACGCTTAGAGATAGTTCATCGACTAATATTTTTAAACAACGCTTAAGAGAGCACTATTTGAGGAACACTTGAAAACACAGAACATTATAAGACTGGGGTGTACCCGAAAATATAAAAAAATAGTTTATTACCATCGAACGCTATGTCAGTTACTTTATACCTATTTATTTTAATAATAATTAATTTTTTAAGCTATTGAATAGCTTTTATCGCGGGCTCTGAGTATCTAACGTCGTTTCAGTTCGGCAGACTTCGGCACTGTGTTTGTATTTTTTTAGTATATGGCGAGTCATGATTAGTACAGGATTTTTTTAGTTATGAGTAGTACAGGAAGGTTGGATATGGGATTTTAATTCTATGACAGATTGAGACGTCAAATATACTACGTCAAAAAAGTAAATAAACAAACATTTATCTATCTATCTTCTATCTTCTATATATATAAAAATTAAATGCTGTTCGTTAGTTTGGATAAAACTCGAGAACGGCTGGACCGATTTGGATAATTCTTTTTTTTTTGCCTTTGTTATTGTTAAGGCAAGGTTTAAAAGGTTAGAAAAAGGGGCAAGTGCGAGACGGACTCTCGGTCACGACATCACGCGTGAACGGCTAGTCTGATTTCGCTTATTCTTTTTCTGTTGTGTTTGTTAGTGTTAGGGCAAGGTTTTAATGAAAGAAAAAACGGTCAAGTGCGAGTCGCGCACTAAGGGTAAACCGATTTTAATGAAATTTTGTTATTCACACGCCGGGGGAGGTTTCTGAGAATGAAAAAAGGGGTCTAGTGCGAGTCGGACTCGCGCAATAAGGGTAAATCGATTTTAATGAAATTTTGGTAAGTGGTTATGCAAACGCCGGGGAAGGTTTCTGAGAGAGGAAAAAAGGGTCAAGTGCGAGTCGGACAGGATCAAGTGCGAGTTGGACAGGGTCAAGTGCGAGTCGGATAGGGTCAAGTGCGAGTCGGACAGGGTCAAGTGCGAGTCGAGTTATTATGCACATAGGCACCGGGCAAGGTTTCTGAATTAGTACAATCTCTTCACAATGGGCGGCGAGAAACAACGTTCGCGGGGTCAGCTAGTTTATAATCTTTATTTATTATGTTAGGTTGTGTCAAAGAAAATAGTCGAAAGTTAGATGAGTTAGAGACGTGTGATAGGATAGAGAGCCAGTTCTATAGTAGTAGTAGTGGCATAGTAATATATTACGTTTAATATAGCTTAATTACATTATTGAGAAATATAGATAGGATATTGCCCAAAAATATACAAATCTGCTAACTGCTCATAACTTATTCTATCTCTTTTAGACACGATGCTAGGTGAGACAGCGTACTTTTTGGCCGCGTCCACGAGTGAGTTCGAGCCCGCGACTAATTGAACCTTATCGTTTATCTAACCTGTGACTAAACGAGCCACGTCTGCGTGCACTCTGGTGCAGTTTCTTGGAAACTTGAGGAAAAATAGCAGTATCAACAAAGTAGATAGAACTTTTATTTTCAACTTATTTATAAACAGTGTTGCTTAAATACGCATATCTACATTGTCAAAACCATAGACCTATGAGATGACATAGAAGTAAAAGGCACATAGTAGTGCCATGGCTAACAATCGTTTCTATTGACGTTGCATATCCAATTCCACGTTTTCCACGAGTGTTTATAACTTTGACGATTCAAAAGTGATTGTAAAATCCTTATTTGAATAATCCATTTTGACTTTGACTTTGACTTTGAGGACATTTTTCAAAGTTTGCAGGGGGTCAAATACTTTTGCGAGTTAGACTTAAATTCAGGATATTTTCAACTTGAATAAGATGAAAGCGATAAACATAAAACCGCGTTCATATGTTCAGGAGGTAGCTATTCTAATGTTCGGGAATTTAATGTATTACCGTTCGGCATGAAGTCGAGCCAATTTTTCTTTCAAAAGACCATGAATACGGTATTGAAGGAATTGTTAGGTAAGGGTGTATTATTTTACGTGGACAATATTATTATCTACCGCGGCAGGCCCCGGGTGCCACTGATCTTTTTTTTTGTACAATAAAGGATGATTAAAATAAAATAAAATAAATATAAGTTTAAGAAAGAATAGATTATCATAATTTGACTTTGATTTGATTTTTTATAATTTTACTTCACTTCACTTCATTAACCTTAGTTTTTTATTAGCTAATTTTGCTAATATTTAAAATAAAGACTTTTAAGCTCTTCTATTGTAGTTATACTTTCCCGATTTGGAAGCCATGATCCCGATTTTTCTTAGCTCCTGTTTCGATTTTTAGCTGTATACACCTGGCAACCCTTATCCTAACGCTCTTCAGGTGACAAGACTGAAGACGACCTTGGCTGCGACCTGTTCCGTAAGTTGTGGAGAAACCTTATGATCCAACCGGCGACACCAACGAGCTTGTTGAGAGAGCTGAAGCGATTAAGCAAGAAAGTCGAACCTTTAACCCCGGCAGAGGGTCAACAAACTCCACAACTGAATGAGGCAAGTTAGGCCCCATGAAGCGCAATCTGAGGGATTCAAGGACCCTGGCACGTGACGCCAATCTAGAGACACCGCAGACGAATGGATTCGAGAGACACGATTGACCACGAAGGTCTCTAGGACGTGAAGGGACGATTTGGCTGTCCGTCCATGCCGTGACGCAGTCGAATTGGACCCATTGACCCAAGGTGGAGAAGACATGGTTAAAGAGTCGAGTCAACAAAGCAGCTCCTGATAGCTCCAGCTTGGGGATTGTCAACTTGGTCCGCAATGTTGCAACCTTGCTTTTTGCGAACACCAGACTGACGCGGACATGACCATTGCTGTCAACGGTGCGGAGATAGACACTGGATTCCGACGCGTCAGAGAAACCGTGAAGACTGGCCCGATAACGACCTGGGGGTAAGATCGACCGAGGCATGGAGACATGTTGAAGGTCCGAAAGAGTCTCATAAAAGCGTAGCCAATAAAACCACAAGTTTTCGGTCAACGGGGTATCCCAATCGAGACCAGAAATCCAGAGCTCCTGTAGGAAACATTTGGCCAATAAAACTACAGGAGCCACTCAACCATTAGGGTCAAAGACCCGTGCTACTGTGGACAGAACCAGCCTCTTAGTCCACCTCTTCATTGTGTCCCGACAGTTTAACTGAATAAGTGAAGATATCCTGAACTGGCTAATACTGAACTCCAAGGACCGAGATGGAGTCAGGATTTTCAGGATTCTGGAAGAGGTGGGGCTCCTGCTGATGTTCTGACGGCAAGTCTTCCAAGACGGCAGGTGAATTGGAAATCCATTTCCTCAGTTCATAAACACCTGCCCGTAACAAGCCGATTAGCTCATCCCTCAGGACTAACGCCTCCTCTACAGACGAAGCACCCGAACAAACATCGTCTACGTGGGCGTCAGACGGGAAGACAGCAGCTGCACGCGGGAAATTCTGACGCTCACGATCAGCCAAATGTAGCAACGAGCGAATTGCTATAAACGGGCTCGACTTTAGCCCGTAAGTATTGGCGTTAAGCTCATAAACCACCAATGGAGAGGCCGGATCCTCTCTCCTTAAAATGAGCTGAAACCGCCTATCTTCAGGTTGTATCATGACCTGACGGAACATCATCTTAATGTCAGTGTAGGTGCCGACCCATCAAACACCACCCGTATCTTACTATTTTTAAAGACGGCGTGATGTGTAATAAAATAATGTTCGTTGCCTTCCAACCGACATATGACCAAGGGATTCGTATTCGCGCATAAAATCCACGTATTTTGTGCGGAATTCCCTATCACGACGCATCCGGCGCTCCATGGATAACAACCATTTTTCGGCTAATTTCCAGGAGTCACCCAGGTGCGGACAAAAGGATAGGAAAGGCAGTCGAGTAAAAAACCGACCAGAATTCAAACAACCCGTATTAGTGAGAAAATATGACTCGCACTCGTCATCGACTGGTCGAGTCCGTGACGCCCTCTTCGAATATCCAAAAACGCTGAAGTGAGTCAGCGAGCGAGAGTCCCACCTGCATCGACGAATCCGTAGACGTCTGAGCGGCGAGAGAATGTGCTGGGCCCATTATAACAGATCCGAGATCAGTCGGAACAGCGACTAATCCACCTGCCTGAAGTAACATGGCCTTGTCCAATCCAAGAAACCCAACGACATCAGCGCCAAGCAGAAGCTCCACAGGACCAGGTAAGTGGAACCATTCATCGGCCAACTGCAGACCGGACGAGAGACCCAGCACGTCCGTCGACAGGGGCACCTGAGGGTGATGACCCAAAATATCCCTCAGGACAACAGCTCCTAGTTCATACCGCATACTAGGATGGAGTAAGGAGGAAAAGAAAAACGAGACCGTACCCACAACGTTATCCATCCGTAGACCCCCTACTTCAGATATCCCATAACTCCGTGAACTTACCTGTAAGCGGAGACGCTTTACCAACCAGAGCGACATAAGACACCCCTGAGCGCCAAAATGGCGCGCACAACTACTTCAGCTCCGCTCGGTGAATGGACTAAAACCTACGCGGTGGGCAAAACAGTTGTGACAAGTGGTGGAGAGGCTGGTGCAGCGGCTGCCACGAGTCAACGGGCGTTGGCCCGGCCCGAGCGCCGAAATTGGCCCCGGGGCTCCTGTGGTTCATCGGTCTCTTAATTAGTACTCATTACTTCAGTTTTATTAGTGAACCCTATTTTCTTCGTATTTGTTTTTTTTTTTAACCGAAATATGATTAAATCTTATAAAAAAACCAGTCAAGTACTTGATAGGATATTGAAAAGCTTGTTTAATCACCCAAAAATTTATGATTTTGTAAATTTGTGCCTACGACCAATATTAAGAGACTAGCCGCGTTATTTTAATACAATAAAGGGTTGTCCTATAATCTGTGAGTAAAACTCTATTCTCTGTATTTGTTTCCCTCCAGGGTAAGAAGTTAGTTTCAGTTGTTTTGGAAATATGTCTAATAGTCTATTACGAAATGGTCCAGTTTCATTTACATATTTTCTTAAATAAAGACGACGTAAAGAAGATGGGTGTACATACAGCAGCTGACTTTTCATGTAATCGAAGTCTATTGAATCTGATGATGAATAACAGGGTCAGATTCCGCAGCAAGAATGTCCCGGGAGCCGGATGTGTTCGCAGACTCTCTGAGGAAGTACCCCAGCCTGTCGCCTAACAAGTCCTCGGATATGGTCGATACACTCATCACTGCCACGCAAGCAAAATACGTAAATAGTAAGTCATTGAACCAGAAATTCTTCTAATGTGAATCTCGAGCTTGCGTCACAAAATTGACAACACTTTAGGAAGAAAAAATAGTGCCCCATGGGTGACACGCTGGGTAGACCGCAAATAATACGCCCCCTTTTTCCTCTTAGTCGCCTTTTACGATATCCCAGAAAGAAGACAGGGAGTAGTGCAATTCTGCTTCGCCGGAAACCAAAGGGCAAGATTCTAAAATGTGAGGATTTTAGGCAATTTGTGTAAAGAAAAATAATAAGTATCATTTTATTGACAGTGCACTGAGACTAAAGAATCTTTGTTTTATCTTAGGTTCAATTACTGGCTTAAGGTGAAGGGCAAATGTTTTGACTGTGTCTTTGCTACGAAAAGAAAAATATTGTTTAATATTAATTATTTATGACTATTTAAAATATTACCACAGGTACGAAGAAGCAACAATGCCCTAATCCTTCATTACGGAGCAACAATAACATTTCTACTACAGCATTCTGTTTTGATACAAATTATTCAAGCAATTATAACAAAAATATTTTAGAGAAGCACAACTACCAACTAAATGTTACTAGAAGAAAAGATAATGTTTCTCCCACAAAAGAATTAAGTCTTCAACGAGCGATTTACTACGAGAGTCCAGATCGTAACCGAAGACGCATACATTTCAAAGATAATAATGAAATTTTAAGGAACACGTGTAGCAGAGAAAAAAGTAATGTAAGTAATAGATCAACTACAATGTTTCTCGGTAATTTATATATGCATGTTTTGCAATTGCACCAATTTTCGAGTCAAAAGCATTTGTAGTTGTGGAGCAAAATAGCTATGACATAAAGAAAGACACCGATGGTCATGGGTTCTTTTTTACCATTTTGGTACGGAACTATAAAAAATCGGCCAAGTGCGAGTTGGACTCGCGCACAAAGGGTTCCGTACCATTATCTATATAAACGGCAAAAAATCACGTTTGTTGTATGGGAGCCTACCTTAAATATTGTTTTATTTATATCAAAATATTTATTATTAAAGTGACTATATACTTTAATATTCTATGAAATATTCATTAATTAAGTGTCTACCTGTTGCCGTTATCAATATCGAGCAAAAAATCACGTTTGTTGTATGGGAACCTCCTTAAATATTTATTTTATTCTGTATTTTAGTATTTGTTGTTATAGCGGCAACGGAAATACATCTTCTGTGAAAATTTCAACTGTCTAACTATCACGGTTCATAAGATACAGCCTAGTGACAGACGGACGGACGGACAGCGGAGTCGTAGTTATAGGGTTCCGCCAATTACCCTTTGGGTACGGAACCCTAAAAGGTGTGATATCACAAGAGAGCGGTAAGTTCTCGCACGCATGAAACATTCTGTTGTAACATCAGAGGAAGAGTAGAAACAAGTTATTGGGCGCAACCCGAAGCCTTGTTTGTTATTTATTTATTTACTAAATCTAACTAAAACTCCCCAAAGCGTTTACAACCATGTTAAAAAATAATTACTACATACCAATTAACATTATGTATCAATATAATTTTATAATTATAGTAGCATATAATTATAACATTATGCAATATAATAATTCAAAAAAAAAAACAAGACAATTCAATAATTTAGTTGAAAAAAAAAAGTACCTAAGTCAAATAATTTTACAACGAATAATTCAATTGTGCTATAATTTATAAAAAATTTATAATATAATAGCTTACTTAATTCTATAAATAAATGATTTAAAAGTCAATGATACAACATTCTAATGGAACATCCGATAGACAACATTTTAGGCACTGGGACAACTGAACAAATGAAACAGGACATAGAATTCTTACTCCAAACAAAAAACCGTAGTGCAATATATAGGTATTTCTTCACGTCGCAACGGAGAATCGGGGTTACTTGATTTTTGGTGTAAGGATAGCTGAAGAGACGAAGAAAGTCGTGATATTAACGGATGTTCCCGTTGGAATCCCACCGCTAAAAAACGGGCGGGTGGGGCAACAGGCAAAATTAACAGCACATAATTATAAATATGTAGTTATTTAACATTTAAATAATATTTATGCATATTTTATTTTCATGATTTTTTGTTTCCAGACAAGTAAAAGGGTGAATGTAGGAGCCCAAGGTAATTTAATTGTTTTTAAAATTTAACCCGTGTCCTTAAGTAGTTTTTTCTAGTTGCAATTAGTTTATATATTAAAGAAAACAGGAAGTTCATACCTTAAAACCTAATGGTCACACACAGTGCGGTTTCAGAGGAACTTCCTCCCGCAAACGTATAGGTTCTGCCAAGCTTCCTGCCAAAGTTTTCTCTATAGGCAACAGGAGACTATAGTATCGGGTTCTTTAAGAAAAAAGTGTTATTAGTTTTAAAGGGTTGGCAACAAGTGGGCAAGCCTGGGGTTGCAAGCGTCCTAAGACTTTGGTGACTACTCAACATCAGCGGGCCGTATAATTGTTTGCCACCTTAGTAATAAATAAATAATGATAAATTAATTTTTACAGCGGACGTAAAAACGGTATCTAAAGAAGTAGCAACAGTTCCAAGACATGCTTCTAACAAAAGAACGGTAAGAAAGAACTTCATATAAATAAAACTGCAAAGAAGTCATATGATTGTTCTAGTTTCTAGATTATTTCAATATTTCTTTGTTTCAGATAGGTATTCCCTTGACCCCGACCAATTCTCATTATGAGCTAAGAGTAGAGGTTAGAGAATCCAAAAGATGCTTTTCCATATCATCAGAAAGAACCACAAACCATGATCTCTTCAAAGCGGTTCAAACTTCAGTTAGCCTTACAGACTATTCAACACCACGTAAACTCTTACAAACTACACTGAGCCATACTGGTTTGTTTACGAAAAGATATTTATCCAAAAGTATGAAACAGAATAGACCGAATAAAGTTGTGGGTAGTCAAAGCAAAGACCTAGTGAATGTCCTTGAATGGCTTAATTCATCAGTTTGTCCTAATAAAAGCTTGCAGACACAAATAGTGCACATGGATACTTCAAAGAAAATAAGCAAGAAAATGTCTAAGAGACTTAACAGGTATCTACGAGTAAAGTTAAAGTCAAATATTGAACATTGTCTCCTGTACGGACCAATGTGGTACTCATCGTTAAAAGAAAAAAACCTAACTGACAGAAAAAGAAGTACAGAGGAAAAATGTAGAAAAAAAAAATGTACAAATGTGTTTCGAGCAGAAGTTCTGCAATTCAATAAGATGACGCTTAAAGAAAATTTTGAAGATTTAATTATAGATTGGATTAAAAATATACCGTTTGAAGAATGGGACTATTTTGGTCAACTGATAAACAAAAAATATATTTCAAACAGTATTGTCAGCTCAATGAAAGAAATACTTTTAAATACAATTAACTCCGACCCAGAAACACTGAAATTAGAAATAATTGGAGTACTAATACGAACACCTATAAAAATACAAAATAGCTATAGTAAAAAACAGTTTATTAATCAGCTAGCGGACAATTTTATCCAAACACTACAAAAAAGGAATTCAGATCGTCAGAGTGCTCTATCGTTCTCAACTCATAAAAATTTTCCTAAGCAAAATATTTTACTTCCATCAACATTAAGTACGTTATTCATGCCCAATAAAAGTCAGATAAGCACCTTAATATCAAAAGAAATTTTTTTTTTTTTAGAGAATGACATGGTAAAAGTTAATGCGGATCATGTGGAAGAAATTGAGATAAACCTGAATGATATTATAGAAAAGCATATTGATAGTTTGTGTTTAGGTCTCTACCAGTCTACAAAAATTGAAATAGAAAAATGTTTTCGTAGCCGTATTGCTCGGTCAGATTATCAAGCTCAAACATATGCTAATACTCTATTAGACCGTATACGAAAAGTAATCGATATCATGAAGGATCATCCACAAGATTCAAGATCATATTTTCGTCCTGAATCTCTAATAGTCATGCAAAATACATCAAAAGTTTCACAGTCTAAAAAAAAAAGTAAAGTAAACAATGCCAACCAGGTTAATGTGGATTTAGATACCAAGCTGGAATATTACCGCACTAAACTAGCAGAGCAAATTGATGAATGGTTAACTAACTTACATTTAAATGTATCTCAACCGGGTGATAAAAGTTTTAAAAAAATAGTTATAAATGACTTAGCTAGTGACATTGTTGACCGATACAAATACTTTGGAATGCATCCATTTTGTTCTGGAAATGAGACAGATGAACTGGAACAGTTAAAGTTTCAAATTTTTAAGTGGATTAATAAACTGGTCGGTGAAGATAACATGGAAACCTTAGAACATGCGCAAGAACTAATGCAAAGGATCAAAAGTATTCCTGCTCCAGTTTTAGAGAAACGTCCGCATTCACTATTTATTGTCCCAGAAACCGTTCCAGGCCAAAGTGCTAGCTATCAACCCAGTGACTTGGCAGGTAGTTACAAGGTCGCCGATGGGACACCTTATTCTATAAAACTGTCTGTCCCAGTAACACCTAAAGAAAATTTTGTTGACAAATTAAATGAAGAATTCGAACAATTTCTCAGAGATTGGGCGGAGAAAATACCTATCGATGTTTTCTCTTCTGAGGAGCAAGCTAAAATAAGAGAAGGTATCTACAATGGAATTTGGAAGGCGATTGCTAAAGTAAGAAGCAACCCAGAAGCACGTGGAAATAAATTATATTACAAAGATATGTTAGATTCGGAAATAGAAGATTTATTTGATTTATTGCCAGAAACTCCAGAATTTATGTCAAAAAAATATAAATTAAAAACTGACCTTGTAGAAAAAGCTACTGAGGTATTTGAATCACTAAAATTGGCTTCAGTACCATATGTAAAAGGTTTGTTTAAAAAGGTACAGAAAACAGCTGCAGATAAAATATCTCGTTACATAGAAGATGAAGATATGGACATGTTCTTAGAAGACAGGCTTATTATAAATCTTACAAATATTTTTATGAGAGATACGGCTTACAAAGAAGGAAATGTTGTGTTCCTCTCTGTTTATCGTAATAGATTAAAGGAAAAGTTGCAATATTTTTGCAACGAATTAAAAAAAGTTCATAGTAAACCTTTAAATGATATTAGTAAGGAAGCGTATTTGGCTGACGCCTTGACTGTTTTAATGGAAGTGCCACCTCCAAATCAAGATAATGTAACATCAGATGAACTTCTTTTAACTTTCATAGAGTTTGAAGTTGAAGAGTGGTTTACAGAACTACCAATTACTCCTGTTGTTAATGAACATGAACAATTTCTTAGAACTAGATTGCAAATTAATTTGACTAAAAATATACACGATTTAATCAAACAAGACATGGAAGGAGATATTACTAGAGAATCAATAAGAACAGCTGCATTAAAAGTTTTAGAAAAATTACCATTTCCTCAGTTACCACTTTCTAATCTGGAAGAACTGGCGGAGAACATTGTTCAAAAATCAATAACACTTCCAAAATATAATGAATATATTAAAAATTTACGTGCAAACACTATAAGCTACGATGATTTTGAAAGAAAAATAAATCTTTGTTCTACTTATAACCATGGCATTGTCCCATTAGCAGAAACTAGTCATTCACCAGAAAATCAGTACGACCGCCATTTACTTTTAGAAAACACTCCATCCCAAATTGGTCATAGATCAATAACAGGAAGCCCGTCTACGGAATTTTTTACAATACCTGAATCACATGTTGCTGAAAATAGAAGAGTCCATGAACCTTATGTTCAAGGAATTATTAAATCTCAATCACAAGCTGCCAAGGAAGTAAATCAGGAAAATTTAATGTTTGATGTAGAAGGCCAACATTATGGACTGAAAAGTCAGGAGCTAAATATGACAACAGCTGCTTTTCGTCAAAGGGCTACAGACAATGGTACGGCTCAAAGTATGAGAGAAGCTTCATTGCGGCAAAATCCACAAATTGTTTCAAAAAACGGTAGAAATTTAGATACGGATATCATTGTATGGAGTAATCGACAAAATCAATGTGATGATAATCCAGGTAGTGTACAAGGTATTAAATCAGTACGATCACCTGAGTCACAGATTCCGTTAACGTTAGTTACTATTGGTGCTCGAGAAGTAGGTCAAAGTCAAGATCCCCATAAGCGAGGGAAAGTTGGGTCAAAATTGGAAACACAAATTAATCAAATATCTGGCTCACAAAAAGGAGGAACGGGTCCAATGACACGTTTAGGACAAGGAGTAGTTAAGGACTTAATAGTGCCTTCTTCACCACAAAGGGCAGATAAAATTCCGGCTTCGATACAGCGTACGACAGCAAGGACGGTAGAAGATGGTGGGCAAATGAAAGGCATACAACACGAAAATATAGAAGTCGAAGTATTTTCCAATGATAAAGCTGGGTTGCCAATTGTCAGCCAAGCTATACCAAAGATTTCACAACAGCAAGAATCTACAAAGCAAAAAAAAGTTTCTTTACGTTTAGTAACTGAAAACGTCATACATCAAGATCCAAGCGCAGAGACCAATCAAATGGCAGGACCAAGTTGGCAAACTGACGTTATGAGACAAACGGCAGAAAACAACAGAGGATCAACAAGAGATGTAGGTTCCACTGCCAGGGTATTCACACAACCTTCTGGCATTCCAGCAGCTTCAAGCACACCTATGCAAGCAATACCTCAAGTGCCACTTCAAATGCCACCTAGATTGAATCGCAGACGGCTAATGAAAGAAGACAGAGGTCGCTTAGATTACGATGAAGTCGAAGATGAGGAATCTGACAAAGAAGATGTAAGAATAAGGTGTAGATGTATGGAACGTATCCTTAGACGTCGAAGACCAACCTGTTATTCTTGGGCCGGGGCCCAGTGGTATGATTACAATTCTCTTGGATACCCCTGCCCATATTTCTTTTACGAGTAGTTCTATTTTGTTTTTGTTAAAAACTTATCAAACGTTTTTCGTAGCAGGTATACAAATATATAAAGGTTGAGTTCAATATCCCAAAAGATTATACTATTTATTTTCTTTATTACAAAATCCCTTAACCGTAAAACGAAGGCGTACAGTGATTTTGCTATTGGTATTCACTTTTGGGGCATCTGTAACTACCACACCGATTCTGAAAATGATTTTCTAAATAGAAAGCGTTGGAGTGAAGTGGTTTTTGGCACAGGAGCAATATACGAGTAGCTGGAGAGTTTTAAAAGGAAACGGAATACTTTCATTAAGTGGGGGACTCCCCGTGCGGACAGACCCTTCGACAATCTGTGGCACATGGTTTGCCTTTGACAAGGAGTTTCTTCTGAGGCGCTTTGAGATGAGAAAAACGCAAATTGCACACAACAGACTGATTTTATTGTACTTATGCTTCTAAATCTTACATTCTAACACAAAAAAAATAATTTTAGCTTAGCATGTTTAGTACCTATCCTGGTTTAAGTCTCTTGAATTAAAATTAAAAACAAATTTTTCGTTTTATATTTATACAAAAATAGAAAACCCCATCAGAGGCAGAGGTTTTTCCATAGAATCTTCTAGATTTAGTGCTTGTCACTGTACTTACTGTGGTGATTGAAAATCTAGCTCACACAAAAACTTAGTGAAAAATAACATGTAGTCATTGATATAGACATATATCAAAAGTATAGGTGTGATATTTGTTAAAGGCATGCCATAAGGTCAATGACCCTAGATATGTAAAGTTTTAGACAGTCTTTTCCTGTTTTACCCATAGACCCGTCCCTTTTGTATCCCTATCGCAGTCTATTATCATAGGAGTGAGGGAGAAAGAATGCACAATACTCAACACGCTGCCTATTTTTCCCTGTGTCTTAGTAACCATGCATACGGTCTATATAGAACTCTATATAGGAGTTCGGCGTAGTTTTGCCCTACAAATGGCATATGTTTTACATTTATGCACTAAAGTAAAATTATCTTTTTTTTGGGTATAGTCGTGCGTAGTCGACAACATGTACATAGTAAGGATAAAATTAAACAAATCTACTCTACTTTTACCTAACTTATTACAATTTCACAACTTATTATTAATACATTTTCTTAAATCTAAAGCTAGTCCCTATCAGGAAAAGAGTTTCATTATGTTAATATATGACTTAATATTAACGTATTACATTGTGAAAAATAACAAGATATTAAAATGAATTTATAAATGCAGTTTGTGTTGCATTCTTGTAGCGGTGACAACACTTCCACTGCATAGGTATATGAAGAATCTTTTTTTTTAATACTAGCTGACCCGGTGAACTTTGTGTCTCCTTTGTTGAAACGAACGCGCGCCATCTACTGTGAATTAATTGTACAATGCCTTTAACCCTAGACAAAGTTTTTGAAGTGAAAACTTCTTTAGCGGCGTTGTGCTCTTTTCTTGTGATGGGTAAAAATGTTAAACTGCTTCAGGACACATGACCTGATCGAAAATTCGTAAGACGGAGAGAGAGTAGAAAAGGAAGTATCTCCCTCTCTTTCTACCGTGCGGCGAAAATTTTTTTAATGTAATATAAATTGTCATGTTTGTGTACGATAGCGCAATAAATGAATATTGTATTTAACCACATAAATAATCGTACTTCTATACTGATAAAATTAAAGCAATTCGTGCAAAATTATTCCCTAACCATTCCAAAATATCAAAAATGCACAACGTTAATATTCAAGTTTTCCCTTCTGCCGGCACTCCCAGAGTGCAACCCGTTTTTTTTAACTTTTTATTGAATCTGAGCACTTAAACATCCCGAAAACTAATGTCTCGAGCCGGATAGGCATTCATATTCAGATCCGAAATCTCATATCCCACTAGATATAATATCAGAATAATGTTTTTATGCTCTGTTTAGACTATTGCACCCTTATTAATACTAGTAGGTACTTCATCTTATTATGTGATTTTGCTAAATTTTGCTAAGTCAAAAATAATTAGTTTTCGGCCATACCTATATCTAAACTGATTCTACCATAAACTTTTTTTAGGACGTTAGGAACTTTACCAAAGGGGCATATTATTCTGACTTTGCCATTTATTACTCTAAAACTGGTTATAACGACTTATGGGACACAGCCATTTTTCTTCGAATATACACTGTATCTAAACTGAAACAGTGGTGCGGCGATGAGCGGACACTTTTTTTTAATACCTTAGGTGGCAAACAAGCTTGCGATCCGCCTGATGGTAAGCGGTTACCGCAGCTTATGGGCGCTTGCAACACCTGGGGCATCATCTGCGCGTTGCCAACCCTTCAAAGATCTAATAAGTTCTTTCTTGAAGAACCTCATACTGTAGTCCTTAGAGAAAACCTTGGCAGCGAGCTCATTTCACAAGCTAAGCATTTGCGTGAGGAAATTTCTCTGAAACCGCACGATCGACTGTATGTGACCATTGTGTGTGTGTGTGTGGTGAGGTGTGAGGATGAATTAGATAAATAGCCGTGGGCATCATTATCATATAACATTATATTATAATATCTCAGAACACATCCCTAGATTACAATCCCGCAGCTCATTCGATCCCGCGCAGCATCACGCGGGATCCCGCATCTTTGAAATTATGTTATAAAATCAAATTGGAACTACAGATTTTTGTGTAAAAATCAACATCGATTTAACATTTCTTACATTAAGCAACAGAAATTATTTCTTTTCTATTAATTAAGCATAAGTATTTAGAAATCTGTTTTCTTAGATTCATCTTTAAATGTTTGACATAATAATTAATTAGTTTTGTTTAATTTTACCCTTAATCGTAACAACAGTTATATATTTTTAATTCAGTCTTGTTCTTATAATGACTAATAATCAAATCACAACTTTCTCTTATAATATGCTATTACTATGATATCAACCTATGGTATTAATTTTTGAAAATACGCTCTTAAGAAGCAAATGGCATTTGAATACAAAAACAAAACACTCGTCACCTACAGAAAGACGTGCGCAGACGCAGCGTAGTGCCATTTATGAACAACTGAAACATCGCACTCGTGCTTCTCGCGATTTACGATACGATTTAATTTGCAGGTTCCGCGGATCCGCGCTTTGAAGGTGCTTGATCCAGCAGATTAATAAAAGCAGCGGAATCCCGCGAGAATGTGTGATCCCTAATCCCATTATACAAACGGCAGAACACACACAGGGAGGCAAAGTCTCTCCTCAGACTTAAGGGTTCGATACGGCTTGCGAGTATTAGATCATCTGGGAGCGACGATTCTCACAGCCCGTCGTTGAACCGAGTCAAACGTCAAGCTGGTATCCGGTTGCTACCGCCCAGATATGGTAGAAGTACCCCATATGGGGCCGGACTTGCGACTGGTAAAGTAGCAACCTTTGCCCAGAGGTAAAGTACTGCTTCTTTCTGTTGAGTACGCCAAGTTTTTTGGACGCCTAATTCACCTTGTCTTGCAACTGATCTCGGAACTGAACATCGCTGGTGATGTCAACACCAAGGATCCCAATTCTCTTGGAGAGGGTGACGGGTGTTTTGGAATTGTGGGACCTAGGCGAACGGGGTTTTCTAAGCGGTGGCATATTGAATGTCGCTGACCAGATCGCGTTTTTCTAGGTATCTTAAAAGTTGCGTGTTGATCACATTCTCCATTGCCTCAGAGAGGAGAGGTAATAGCGATAAGCATGTGGAATATTACTCTAGAACTTTGTCAGGTGCGTTAAGACTCGAGCTACGAGGGTGAAATTAAGTAATCCCTAGATTCGAGAACCAGGTCAATCTGTGGGCGTCTAGCGCTCAGCCGTTTCATTAGGTCTCCCGTACCGCCGTGTTTACGCCGAGCAATGACAGCA
The DNA here is from genome assembly GCA_946406115.1 of Apoda limacodes. Taxonomy (NCBI): domain Eukaryota; kingdom Metazoa; phylum Arthropoda; class Insecta; order Lepidoptera; family Limacodidae; genus Apoda; species Apoda limacodes. The sequence continues at coordinate 52,224,490 of OX291540.1, forward strand.
ACGATCACTGCCGGTCCACTGTCCGCACAGCGAATCCTCAAGAGCTCTTGCAACCTTATTCAGCGCCAGGAACACAATACTTCTCAATGTTAGCGTTATTGTGGCCGCGGTTTTCTGTAAGGTGGAGGTACTTCCCCAGTTCGGGCCGCTCATTCGAGCAAGTACTCGCTATGCCCTGCTTTAGTTGTTCGGGTTGCTTATTCGAGTCTCGAGCTGGTACTCGCTGTGCCCTACCTCTGTTCTTCTGCCTGTCACGCAGGACTAAAGTCATTGGTGTAATCCCCACGGTATAAGTAGTTGCGCCTAACTAGGTGGCTGTGGAATAAACGGTAAAAACATTGTCCCCTACGTTATTTGGGTGTGTAGGTATACCCTCAGTCCTAGGATTTATTACCTATCCAGCCACTGGTAACAGTGGTGTTTAAGATTGAAACCATGAAGTTATTTAATATAAGATACACATATTTCAATTAGATTATCTTAGCGATTGATTTATTATAGGCACTGGTTGGTTAGCACAATATGTGTAGTGTGATAAGAGAACGTGTTGAAATAATTAAATATGGACTGACAGATATTCCACGTGCTATACTGCCAGTCCTATTACTGGTGGTAATCTGTGATCTTCCAAATTGATTTGTTCGATCACGAACACGTCTTGGCGTACCGTTTGTAGATAAATATGGGACACAAGTTAGACAAACAGTCGCTGTTGGACACTGTCCTTATTATTATTTTTAAACACCGCCTTTTCTTTATTACCGTCATAACGGAACCCTCTAATCTGTTTAATATAAAATATAGGTACCTACGCTATACCCATCCATCAAAATATATAAAGAAATAATTTTGGATATACCTTACAAACTGTCATCCCCTATTTTATAAGGGTTTGATTAAGATGACATGCTGCTTGACTTAGAAGGGTCTCCTGCAGCTCCAAGCCAAGACCGAATTATACCTATAGTCGGGGTAAAATGGTAAAATTCGATTTAAGAGGGAAGGACAAACATTTTATGATTTTTTGACTCCGGGCGTTTATATGGGTCGTGGACTCACCGTCACACCAAATAAAAAAGTATCCTTATAAAGCCTTGCTTAGTATGAGATGGCGCTTAGTTATTGTTCTGAGATTATGTCCAAAATATTTATGAAAAAAAAGATCCTCCCCATAGACATAGAGTTCTGTAATCGATCCTAATGTCTATGATGGTGAATAAAATTATGTTAAAGGTATTATAAAATTACACTTAGGTCTAGGTACCTATTTAACATTAGTCGACTACGTAAACGTGGGAACGCGCCGTTCGCGCGATATATATATATATATATATATTTGGAGTAGCTCCATACAAGAAATTCCAACACCTCTGCAAAAATATTAAAAAATAATGCCTTATCAGAATCTCCTAAAACCAAAAACAGCGAGCTCATAAATTCTCTTTTTTCTTTTTTTGAAATCAGAATGTAAAGTAAAATTTAGGAAACTTCAGAGATTATTGCAAAATTAATTTTCAATGAAAACAATCTGCGGCGCTTACCCTTAACATCCTCGCAAGCGCCGCGGGTATCGCCTAGTTTCACATGCATTGGAATAGGTCATTGTGCATCGACCATCGACTTGCATGCATTGTTACAATACGTCTTTGGATGTCTATAATTTCAATACAACATTTTTGTTGCATCTACATTTCGTAAGATGGCGGCGGCGCGCGTGACTCTATTGCACGTTTTATTCCTCGTCAGATGCTGCGTGCTGACACCTCTAATTATGGAAACGTGTGACGGTCACTTAGTTTATAGTCAAGTAGGTATAGTGGGATTATTTAACACACTTAGTATACATATTAAATCAAATGTCTGTTTGTTTGTTTGTTTTTATACATGACATAGGATTTTACCCTGATCGAGAGTTTCCAATGAATATATTTTTTTTTGGCTGATAGATAGGTACCGCGCGGCACTATTTTGGTACAAGGATAGCTGATGAATATAGAATACTTTTTGTCGGGCAAGGGATCCATCCATCCCTCCATCCACGGGAATGGATACTGCGATTATCCGCACTTGAGGGCACAATAATAATTTCACTGCAACGGAGCAAAGAGGTTTCTAGATGTCTGGAGCACAGTACCATAGGTGATTAGAAAGCAACGTAGAATACCTTTATCCCGATAGAGTGTGCAAGTAAATATTTCTTTGCAGGGCACTTGTTCACAGGGATTGATTTATTCATTCCGGACCCGTGGCACCCACAGGTCCTCCAATTCATAGAACGGTGTGCCAGTGGTATCACGGGTTCCATTTACTAGTTCCCATGAATCCGCCAATCAAATAGTGCTGGAAAGCAAAAAAGAACAGACTTATTAATGCAATTGAGTGCTTCCTCGATAATATTTTTTTTGCTGGTAAAACTTTCTGTCGTAGGTAATAGAACAAGGGCGTGACGAGATTTTTGGCAAGGATATAATGCAAGATCCCAACGTTCTCCATTATTAATATGGCATTTAATTTTACAAACTTTTTGTTGGTAATGCGGAACATGGAATGTGTATGAAATTCGTGTCTTCTCTTTTTAATTTTATGGTAATTGCTCAGATTACAGAAGTCATAAAGAAAAAGGAAAAGATATTAATTTTCTAACGTCACCACCAGTCATGATCTATGTCGAAATTCTAAATATCTACGTTAGTTTTTAAAGATTTTTACCGTCTAAAATTTAACAAAATTTGATATAATGTAAGTACTATCCAATAATGTTTAGTCTGGCCACGTATTCAATCAAAAGCGCTGTGTTTTTCTGCTAAAGATGATTTGAAGAAGATAGCGGTTAGAGGCTGGCTGGCGAAGGCACAGGGTCTAATGTGGTAGGGGATTTATTAGTAAAAGCCAGCAATAGCAAACTTATGTCTGATGATAAATCTTAACCTACACATTGCCTACACAGCTTATTTATTACTTAAACGAAAGATTCTACAAACTAACTTTGCCAAATCTTTAGAGGCTTCGTATATAGCTCAAATTGTGATGAAACAACCGGAACTTAATCTGTCCGCAGTCATCAGGCAGGACTGTTTATCTCCGATCAACCAACCTAAATAAATTTCGAGGCCCTCAAAGGATACACATGCTGGACTTGATTTAAGTATTCACGGTTCATATGACTTGCTTGGCTCAGGCATTTTACGTCCAACAACTGCACAAGCCTCTCATTTGAGAAAGAGGTTTATCCGGTCAAAAGAGGTCAATCCGAAATGGACGTTTGACAAGCTAAAGGCTACTTGAAGCCAGAGTTTATCAGCCGCTTATAAGGCAAAGAGTTAGTTTAACGACTGCTGTCATAAAACGACAATAGTCAGGGAGGACCGAGGACCGAGGAACGTAACCTTCCAAGCACGGAGAAGCTCAAATGAAAAGTACCGCAGGGGGTCACTCATCACTGTACTGACTACGGAAGATTTCAGCTCCCGATATTTCGATGCCTTCGATGATCGTGGGATGACTTCGGGAGCTTAACTCTTCCATCAATCACGGTCAGACCTTCTTCGTTTATATCTATTAATGCTAGCACTGTTTCTAGCTCCATGTTTTTTTTAATAAGCGCTTATTAATAACTTTTATATGTAAAGAGATAGAGAGAGTGAGAGAATATCCGGAGAGAACAGCGCAAGCGAGCTTATTGCGTAAAGTTTCGAGCACTTCAGACTCGGGAATTGAGACCTATATACATGATATATGATACATTTTATTCCTAAATCTACAAGTCTGGTGTACTCTATAGATTTCGCAACAAGCTTCTTGGTCTATATTGGTTAAGAAATATTTATTTACAATATAACAATAATAATAACACACACACCCAAAAAGGCTTTTACTATGGATATCAGACCTCGGATACAAATATACTTTTTGTTGTAAATACATACATTAACAGTTTACCAACTCTACTGCAAGAGCTTTTAAGCTGCCTGAAAAGTTTGGACATAGCTTTAGTAATAACTTCTGCCATATACCTTAAGACTACCATGGCCATTAGCATCACGTTATATCTAAACATCAACTTAAGCATGGAGCATCTGCAGATATTATGTAACTGATTGAATCTGTAAAGTTAAAAACTGCTTTACAAACTCTTCCGCTCTGTTGAATGTAACTTTGACGATTCAATATGAATGTAAAATCCTAAATTCAATAAACCATTTTGACTTCGACTTTGACTTTGCTAGGTGAAATTGATCGACTTATCGAAAAGGAATCAATTTCTTTTAAGTATTGTAATCGTGTTTAAATTTGAAAAAAAGTAATTTTAAGAAGGGATTTGGGGATTAGGGAAAATTGAACTTTAAACCATTTTTAATTTATTACAATCCCTCACCGTAAATTTAAGATGTTGTTCACAGGCCTGGCCCTCTCTGCGAAGACTGGCAGTGTTGCTACAGACCAGACTTGTGCCACTGCTTGCTGCGACTTCTTAAGATGACAGTAGGTCCACTAGTTTATACTCGACGGTATTTTTTCGTTTATCCTTTGCCTAAGCTATTCACTTCGTATTGGTCCACTGCATAAGAAAAATAATTTATGAAAGTTGTTACGACGAACACTCGCCAGAATTATCATTAACTTTGTTTATAACACCAATCTAGAGGCAAACAACCTTACGGCCCACCTAAGTTACTTCGTTCAAATGGCAAACTAGTTTGAAACGGCAACATTTACTAACGAGAAAGGTACAAACACTAAAGAAATTCTTTATCCCACTAAAGTACAATGTACTAAATTTATTTTTTAACTGGAGATTACCCTTGACACATGACATTATTATTAGGTATATAGGTAGGTATCTCTCGTATTAGTAACTTTGTTCTTTAAACGGTTAATAACTCCATTGAAATCCTGTAGCACGTCCCATTTCCTCGGAATTAAGTATCAGCATGGCAAGGGGTGGTAAGGTGATGGGGCACGAAGATGAGATCAACGAATCTGGTCTACCTGACAGGATTTCTGAAAGAAGATCATCACACGTCACCTATCGTGAAGAGTCACCATGTAAGTGCAACTAGGTACTACAACCACTAAGATAGCTAAGATAAACAATTAGATAAGCTACATGACGGCAACATCAACTTTGCCTCCAGAACACTCTACCGAATGCATAATGGGTTGTGTTCTGACGAACAATATTTTTTCTAAATAATTTCTACCATTCGTACCGCTCGCCATCAGCACGGAGTTCATCTTCACACCTTAGAATCTACTAAATGGTCATGCTCAGTACGGGCACGGAAGAAAGTGGTTGGATGTTTAAAGTGTGTGCAACGTGCGAGTTATGCGCCTTGTGTTGCAAGCGTCAATAGGATACGGTTATTTGTACCTTGGTACTAAGAACTATACAACAATACACAAATTGAGAAGATTTACATAATCAAAAAAAATCATTATAATGTAGTGATTTCTTACAGACAAACCATGGGCACAGGATAATGGATACTACTATTACCAGTAGAGGTAGAGCTTAAAAAGACTATGAATTATTATAGCCTAATATGGCAATATTGGAAAAGAATAATGTTCAGTGCCAATATCTTAAAAATATCATTGGCTTATATGACTTTGCCTCCCTGTATGTGTGCTGCCGTTTGTATAATGGGATATGTTCTGACGAATTGTTCGCCATCGGCAGGCAATTCATCCTCGCACCTTAAAACCTAAATTGTCACATACAGTGTGTTTTAGAGAAACTTCCTCCCACCAACTTTTAGTTTGTGAAACGATAGGTTGTGAATAGTAGTATAAAAAAACTTCTAGAGTAGGTACTATGACTACCTATAATACAATACCGACTTTATGTATATTTATATGGAATAGTGATACTTTATAGTAGATTGTATTACACGGGAACAATTAGTATTTTATGACAAAGTGCGCAATTTTAAATCCAGAACGTAGCGAAGGATTCTAATGTAGAATGCAGAGTGTAGTGAGGGATTCAATATACGTCACCCGAGTTAAAAATATTTGTGACCGAGTGTGTAGAAGAAAAAAGTAGAGTGCACTATTTATCCCCCTCTGTAAAAAAAATAAAAGGTGCTTTGAGACATTGCTCATAAAAAAATTATATTAATAGTAATTAATGTTTAAAATTTTTTTTTTTTTTAATTTCAAAAATACATCTAATCACTTTGTCCTTGAAGAACATAAAGTTTGTGGACAAGCTATATTATTAGACGCGAAAACAGCAGCGTAGTATTTAAAGGTTATTTTTTTATTTTAATTAGTTGTTTAAGTGTTCACAACTTGACTGTGAGTGCTGCAATGCGATGCAAAGAATCAATGATTTTCGCAAGAAGCAATTTTAATGATTATTTTACAAATCACTATATTATAGAAAATACCTTACCTATAATAGAATATACCTATAATATATTACAGAATATACCTTCTTATTTTTTGTCTAAGTACAAGTCATATTACAGGTCCTGTCACCAGACTTCCGCCAAAAATTCCAAGAGCTATTCAGACGAGCAGACCTGCAGTTAGCGCCAACAATCAGATACCAGACGGGAGCTACATCACTACCTACCAGGTATAGGTAACTACTGGAACATGGGTAGTAAGAGATGATCACCCATATACCGTCGATATAGTATGGACGTAAAGTGTATCCTATTCACTGCTCTGTGGCTCTGTTGATAGTAGTGACTGCCTACTGAACCATGGACCGCAGGTTCGATCCCCGCATTACGGGGGTATCGTAATAAATGATACGTCTCTCCACGAGCATCACTCGCGCGTTGCCGACCCTTCAGAAATATAATAACTTCTTTTTTGAAGAACCCCATACTGTAGTCCTTCGAGAAAACCTTGGCAGGGAGCTCATTCCACAACCTAAGCGTTCGCGGGAGGAAGTTTCTCTGAAACCGCACTGTACGCGACCATTTCGGTTCTAAAGTGTGAAAATGAATTCCCTGCCGATGGCGAGCGGTGCGATGGTAGAAGGTAGCCGTGGGCATCATTTCGAACAATTGAACACAACCCATTGTACAAGCGGTAGAACACACACAGGGAGACAAAGTCTCTCCTCAGACTTAGGGAATCGATACCGCAAGTGAGTTTAGGATCGTCGACAATTCTCACAGCCCGTCGTTGAACCGTGTCAAAAGGGCCAAGCTGGTATCCGGGTGCACCCGCCCAGAGATGGCAGCAGTACTCCATATGGGGCCGGACTTGCGACTTGTAAAGCAGCAACCTTTGCCCCGACGTGAAGTACTGCTTCGCTCTGTTGAGTACACCAAGTTTTTTGGACGCCAGCTTTACCTTGTCTAACAAGTGATCTCGGAACTGAACATCGCTGGAGATGTGAACACCAAGGATCCCAATGCTCTTGGAGATGCAGAGGGGAGTGTTCTGGAATTGTGGGACTACAGTGAATGGGGTTTTCTTAGCGGTGAACGCGCAGACTTGTGTCTTTGAAGGGTTGAATCGGACCAAGTTTTCCCGTCCCCAGTCAGAGACCTTGGACAGACCGATCTCGATTTGAGACACAAGGTCTTCACGTTTTTCCTCCACAACAGAACGAGGGATGCTTGCACGGCCCGTGTAATAAGCGTCTCCAGTACTGTCATCTGCATAGCAATGTATGTTGTTGATCTCCAACATATCATTGATGTGCAGTAGAAACAGCGTAGGAGACAGCACAGAGCCTTGCGTTACACCAGCATTAATGTCCATGCTATCAGAGCAACTACCGTAAACTACGGCTCGTATGCGGCAGTTGTCCGGCAGAGGACAAAAAGCTAGCCATCCATTTGCACAAACCCTCGGGCACTTCGTAAGATGGCAACTTCGATAGAAGACCCCGGTGCCAGACCGATCGAACGCCTTCGCTATGTCTAGGCTATATGACAATGCCTCCCCCTGACTCTCAATGGCTAGTGCCCATCAGTGTGTGAGATACACTAGAAGGTCACCAGTGGAGCGACCGTGGCGAAAGCCATATTGACGGTTGCTGATCAGTTCGTGTTTTTCTAGGTATCTCAAAAGCTGTGTGTTGATCACACTTTCCATCACCTTGGAGAGGAGAGAGGTAATAGCGATAGGCCTGTAATTCGATGGATCTGATCTATCGCCCTTTTTGGGCACCGGGTACACATTTGCAGTCTTCCATGAAGACGGAAATTGCCTAGTATGGTAGGAAACGAGAGCGAAGAGGCGCGTGAGTACAGGACATAACTTTGAAGCACACTGCTAAAGCACCACTGCTGGTATACCATCTGGCCCACTCGACTTATGAACGTCTAGGGAAAGCAACGCCCGCCGGACATCTCGCTGTGTTATAGAGATTTCCGGCATGGTCTTACCGCACCACGGTAAAGTAGGTGGTACAGCGCCTTCGTCGTTCATATTCGAGTTGGAGATTGCCCAATAGATCGGCTTTATCTTTTGTACTATGGGCCAAGTCACCATCGGTCTTTCGCAGTGGTGGTAACGACGACTGGCAGAATTTCCCCTCGGCAGCTTTAGCAAGCGACCAGAAAGCACGACTCCCAGAAGGATAGCTCGCAAGTCGCCCACCTATTTTGCCGGTGAATTGGAATTTTGCTCTGGCAGTTGCTTTCTTACTGAACCTCGAGGCAGCATTTAATTTGCGTTTTAACTCAGAAATATTCGGATCATTATTATAACGAGCCGTGGTCCAAGCCTCATACGCAGTTTGCTTAAGAATTTTAGTTTCTCTGCAAGACCTATTAAACCACGGTCGTTTTTTGACGCAAGCAGCTACTCGCAGGTTAGGAATGAAACATTCCATACCAGCGAGGATTGTCTCAGTGACTGCGGCTGTGCAGACGTCGGGATCATCTGAGCTGATGATGCATAAAATTCTCGCAATCCGTCGCAGTCTGCCGACTTATAGTGCCACACACGACACCAATTAGTTGGCCCAGAAGGATCGGGTTGTGTGCATGATATTTGAGTCCGAACGAGACAGTGGTCCGAGGAGCCAAGAGGCGCATCCACTGAAACGGAGTCCAGAAAGTCCAGTTAAAGCAAAAGGTCTAGTAGGGAGCTCGTATGGTCCTCTATATCTGGTATTCTCGTTGGAGAAAGTACCAGCTGAGAGAATCCATAGGTCAGAGCAAATTCATGAGCAGATATCCCTGCACAGTTATTGGTTCGAGAACTAAGCCACTCACGATGGTGGGCGTTAAAGTCTCCCAAAATAACTAGTTTTGTTGTGGAATATTGCTCTAGAACTTTGTCAGTCGTCAAACTCAGGTGCGTGAAGAGTCGAGTTACGTCCGTGTCACCGCTATGAGACCTGTATAGGCACGCATAGATATGAGTGTGGCCGCCGTGATCTACGCGCACCCACAATATCGACAGGTCCCTGTCTTCAAGGCTATGAAGTCAGCGACAGCAGATATCCTCCCGAACAAACATACATACACCGGCACGACTCAAAAAATTGTGCTCGAGTTTGTAGCCGGGATAATGAAGGTATGTCGGCCGGGCAGGATATCTGCGTCTCGGTTACAAAGAGGATGGACGGCTGCGCAGTCTCGAGGTGATGGTGGACTGCATTAAGATTTGCGTGAATACCCCTGATATTGCAAAAATCCACATTGTATGTGGATGGAGTAGCCGCTGTAAAAACTCTTTTCCTTTTTCTATTTCTGGCCATTTTATATAAAGTTACTTAGACTAGGGATGATAATTCACCGCACAGAGAGCTTAGAAGACAAAAAGGTGCGGTACTAAGACTGCCGAAGCTCAACACAGATGATACGGTTGCTGGCACGGTGGGCGGAAGGGCCCCTGATCCCCTTCTGTTGTAGTAGCCGGGTCCACTCCGGTCTCCTTCTCCAGCACGACTACCACTTCAGAGACTTTACACAGGCTGGCGGATCAGCCTCCCAGGGCGGAGATTAAGTGATCCCTGGGTTCGGGAACCCGTTCAGCCTGCGGGCGGCCAGCGGTCAGCCGTTTCATCAGGTCTCCCTGACCGCCGAACCAGCACGCCGCTTCTACGCCGAGCAATGGCAGCGATAAGCACCGCCGGTCCTCCACTGTCCGCGCAGCGAATCCTCAAAGAGAGCTCTGGCAACCTTACTCACCGCCAGGAACACAGCACTACTCAATGTTAGTGTTATTGTGGCCGCGGTTTTCTTTAAGGTGGAGGAACTTCCCCAGTTCGGGCCGCTCATTCGAGCAAGTACTCGCTATGCACCGCTTTATTTGTTGGGGCAGCTTATTCGAGCGAGTACTTGCCCTACCTCTCTTAATATAAATACACAATGTACTTACTAATAAACTTTTATGTTAATAATATCACAGTCTTTAGATCAAACAAATCATAATTAAAATTCATTATATTTTTTAGTTACCTATAGCGCACGAAATTGATTTCTCGAGTTCTTGAGGCGTTGAGTTTTTTTCCCGTCTCGACTAAAGACAAATTTCTCGATAATTCTCGCCTAGGCACAACACGTGCATTGCCACCCCTTTAAAAATCTTATCATTCCTTACTTTAATCACATACCTAGAAAAAACCTTAGAAAAACATCATCATGAATTCCCTGTGAGCCTGGCGATGGTAGAAAGCAGCCGTGGGCATCATTTGTATTTAATTATTCCAGGTCGTCCACTGTAACATGACCCCACCAGCACCACCTGCTCAGTACTCAGAGTTCCCCCCACGGAGCTCACATCCGACTCTAGGTTAGTATCATAACAATATAATAATAAACAACGATAATCCTGCCCAATCCTGCCAGTTCATCAGAAACTGGCAAAGTTAGTGGTAGGCTGGTGGTAGATATATTAACCATGGTGTATCATTATATATACTTTATATATTATATAACTTTAAAGTTAGTAATTTATGACGTATGAGATACCTATAATTATATAAAGCCTTAATCCAGGTTCACTCAATTTAAATCGGTGGACATACATAAAATATATATAGTCGAACATAGAATTTCCTCCTTTTTTAAGCTTTGAAACTTGAAATTTATATACCTATGTTACTCTTGATTCAAGTTTCATGAAATACGTACCTACTTCTCAAAATCATTTTTTAAAATTTTTCAGACTTCTGCTACCACGTTACAACCGTGGTAGTCAGTTGCCATTTTATTTTTAAGTAGCTAATATATATAGATATAATTTTTCTTTGACATATCAAAACGGCAGCTTTCCTTTACACCAGTCACACTACACCTGACTGACGCCCGATCCTACCGCGGCCGCGCTTAGCCAGCCCCCATCTCATGGTCGGTAGTTGGTAGTTACAACAGACTAATTGAGGAAATTTTAGGCTTTCCTAAATTATGTGTTGTCTGCCCCCTCCCCCGCACCCCAGTCGACTCTTTAAATATAAGGAATAGTGACACAGTACAGCGCTCGCTCGCGATAAGGACATGATAGGAAACGAGTTATGTATTACACATTAATTTGAATTAGGTTAAATAGTAAATTTTTTTTTTTTTTACCTAGATAGATACTTGCAAGATTACAAAAAAAATCTGCCAAGTACGAGTCGGCTCGCGCCCAAGGGTTCCGAACAAACTTATTGTATGTAGATAGCTCTTTCATCATGGGATCAAGTGTCCTAGGTTTACGGGTTCCCCATAGGTTTTGATTTATTTGTGTCACAATATGCAATAAAATAGACCGTATTTTGCGCATATTTTTTTTCAAATTGACAGAAGCTTGATTGTTTTACAACATTAAGTGACCGTAGACTTTACTATTTGATATTAATTTCAACTTGACACCTTCCCGCCTTCTTGAGTATAAGGGTCTTGACAGTTAGGTAGTTAGGTTAAATGTGTTATAACTATAAATTAACAAATTTCGGATTTTTTCCTTCATTTGTTTCAAATTTCATGACTAGGACAACGGGAAGTACCCTATAGGTTTTGATTTATTTGTGAATAACTGAATACTTAAATATGCGTCAAAAATGACTGTATTTTTTTTATTGCGTTGACATAGAAGATTGTTTTTTTTTACAGCCCTAAACTTAATACCTGTACGCGTTCTTAAGTAAAAGGGTCTTGACTGATAGGGTAAAGTTTCCCCCCCCGTGTTATAGTTAAATGATTAATAAAAGATGATTAATACAAATTTCAACGTAGGATAAATACCTAAATCGATCTTCTGAAAGTAAGTTCCTGAAAAAGAAAACCTATGCTCTCTACGACCCTATACCTCTGACCCACCAATCTCACCTCCCAGAGACCATAGACACTGAATGATATTAAATGTGCCTCCAGCAATCTATGAGTTTCAAATCATCGATCAATTTTTCAGATCATCTCATAGGTATCACACCGGGACACAGACATAGGAAGTTCATTCTCCTCCTAAACTAATACCTATTGAAAATCATACTTGTCTCCTAAAAGTCTGCAGACACTTTAGAATTATAAGACATAGAATATCTCATATCAATGTAGCATCATAGTATAGCATCTGTTCGTGACGAATTATTTTCTATAACCACGTAGGAAACAATTACATGAAGTCTAATAAAATCTGGATTCCCACACACTGACGCACGTGATCAACGGGTTCCTCTACGAGTTTCCCAGACCTATCATGTATCATTTCCCGAAGCTACAAACTCAAAACCTGTGTGGTAAAGTGTTCTCCAAATACACTCCAGTCTATAAGAGTTATCGTTGCACTCCCGATCGATAAATTCCCTCAGACTTTTACCGTATACTAGGAGTGGTTTGAGTTCCTTAATGTATGTGGTCTCAAAAAAAATACTTTAAAAGAAAAGTTTAGCTATTTAAAAATACTTCTAAACATTAGAAGGAGTTATTTATTTTTCGATCCTTTAGTTTAATTAACCTACAAGGAATTATGTTCACTTATTAATATAAGTATTAATTACAATATAAAAAATTATATAAATTATTTAATTTGATGTGTTTAAGGGAAGGTGTTATGTCACTTCACAAATTTTAGTGATATTATTAATCCAGGAGTTATAACTCTGAAGAGTAGATAGGTAAAATATTACCCATAGATTTTATGAATTCTCGACTAACATATAATGTATTTATTTTATAAATACATTTTTATATAACAGCTGTATATTTCTTTTAAGTTATTTAATTTTAACACTTTCATGTTGTGTTAGGTTTTTCAGATATTACATTTGAAAAATTGGTTATTAAAGCTTCAATTTAGATGTCCTAGTAATCTTAATTATTTGTCTTTTCAGATAAATAATTTAAGTTTGTACACATCAAACAAAATAACATAACAATTTTACATACATCCCATCACTCACATAACATTTAAGTATGGTAGCTAAGTTAAATTGGTTTTGTCCCTAATCCCAACTAAAATAATAAATTGTAAATCACTGCCATTGCTCGATGTTCATCCTTACACCTATATAAGAAAGAAAATGCCTACTTGAGACTTTTAGAATTTATCTCAGACCTAAGCTGCTAGATCGTATAACCCATTAAAATAAAGAAACGACGTAGACAAAACGCAGGAAAACTAAAGAAATTGTATACCTTGTGGCACACTGCATCTAATCTTAAAGATGGGTGTAAGCAAGTACCTTGTATTATAAGTAAGTTTAGCACACTAACACTTTTATTTAATTATTATTGGAAAGAACGTTCCCGGTCGAAAGTTCGCGATTGACAGCCATGACTTCTCGTCCTGATTCCTAAGCAGAATTTCATCTCACGCTATCGTTGTAGGAAAATTTTAGTAAGCTTGGCCAGAATTTCGTACTTGAAACCCAGTTAAGTATTTTTACGGTTTTTTGCTTCAGATATTTGTATGTATGCGTTATCATCACGTCAGTCAGAAGTCATCAATTTAAACCTTAATGCGTTTCGTGAGCAAATATTAGGGTTAACAAAACTATTTCGTATAAACTTCTCAAATTCTCCATACAAAATTTTAAACTTTTCTATTTAAGAAAATTCATAAAACTATGTTTTTTTAACAACAACACTACAAGTTTTCTTAATTTGAATAAAGTTTATATAATTTTTTTATAATTTATGTATTTATTTCATTACTATATATTCTTCGGTTATAAATAAGATTAACAATTAAATAGAAATTTAAGAAAAAATATCACTCAAGTATCTTTGATACCGATAAGAATTGCAGCTCGTGTGCTTTTGGTCGAGTTTTAACCTCTCTTAAATATTATAAAAAATTATAAATAGCTTTACGTATACATTGGATAATTAATATCAATATTATCACTTTGTGAATAAGTGATTCTTACAATACATAGTTTTTTTTTTAAATGTGTTATAACTACAAATTAACGAATTTTAGATTTTTCCCTATATCTGTGATGTAAAATTTTGCTTCATGTCAAATTTCATCATTCTAGGACAACGGGGAGTACCTCATAGAGGTTTTGACTTTTTTGCGAATGCCAAAATATGCGACAAAAATGGCGGTTTTTCCGTCTTGTTTTTTACTGAGTTGACTTAGAAGCTTAATTCTAATACAGCTTCTCGACCATAGACCTTTGTATTTAATATTAATTACAACGTGATACCTTTACGCGTTCCTGAGAAAAAGGGTCTTGACAGACAGACAACAAGACGGACAACAAAGTGATCCTATAAGGGTTTTCTTTGTCCTTTTGAGGTACGGAACCCTAAAAATACCCGCGGCAGTTTTATTATTAAATTAGTTTTTGCAGACAGGAGTAGCTAAGGGTTACGTTGCGTCAATTCCTAGCTTGGGAGGTATTCATATCGATGGAGGCTACCTATGAATAATAGACGTTAAGCCGAAATAGACAATGTTTACCTCAAATTAAGTTCACAGTTATTTTCCCGTAACAAAAATATCTTTCAATTTAAAAGATAGCGGAGCGTAAAATTTAATAAAATAGGAAATAAGTTTAGGGAAATATATTACAATATTTTGCAAGCTTTACAGTTACTTTACATTATATCTATGTAATTCATGAAAAGTGTTTCCACTGCAAGTAGAAAAGGAGAAGGAGACTTAAAATTTAAAAGCCAGCGGATCGAGCATTACTTTTCAAAGCGATGTTTTTACAGATATCTAAAAACAAAAAGAGTATTTTTCTAGCAAATTAATTATTGAAGTTATTTTATTTTTCTCCAGTTTGAAACTTGAAATAGGACAGTGGAATAAAATTTAAAATGAGCAGAAAATTGCGCATTTACGTATGGTTTACGTAGCAGAATATTATAACGAGTTCTCATTTTCAGGTCAGGGAAATTTCAATATTGGCTACAGTAGAACCATCAGCACGTCTGTCGAGACTCCTCTCTCTACTCAGCCTCAGAAATGCGTAATGGCATTCACACAAAAGGGTAACTGTAACAGGATATTGGTCAAAATTGTGTAAACATACGTTATAAGAAAAACGAATAGATTGTTTAAGTAAATAACTTTTTAGAGGATTTATCACAAATTTCATTTAGTTAATACTTAAATATGTTTAATAATATGAGTCCCAAAATTACCGAAACAACCGACATTTTTATTTTGAGATCACTGTCCATCTTCATCATAATCATTCATAGAACCATCTACATGTAAAAAAAATGTTCTTAAATAGTATCGTTTTAAGAGCTGGGTTATGTTTTTCACTTGGGTGTGAATTTGATAATATAATACTATTATTTTTTTATGTTAAAAGAAATGCAAGAGATAAGTGTAGATATTAAGAAGAGACGCTGTGTCAAATATGTATTTTCTTATGTAAAATGGCTGAAAATATGGCCAATATGTTCAGTTTTTCTAATGTCATATACATATAAATGCGGTTACAACTTAACGAAGCGCAAAGGAGACAAAACATCCTCTTAACATAACGATAATTTCTTAGGACCCCAAGGCGCGAGTTTCAATCACATTTGTCTTGTTTTTTTTTCACCAGGTAGTAACTTGTCACCGTCGTTGGACGCCGATCCCTTTGTGAGCTCTCTGCGTCACTACCCAGAGTGTTCATCACCAAAACCCATCAGAACCGTCTCCTCGGGATTGTTACAAAGATTGCTGGCTTACAAGAGAACTAAAAACTGTTAGTTGTAGGCAAATAATAATATATACTAAAAAAATTAACTCTACTGATAATCTGACCACACGCGACCATTCTGGAACTGTGAGACCTCAATAAATAGGATTTTCTTAGCGGTGAACGCGCAGACTTGTGTCTTATTAGGGTTATATCGGGCTAAGTTTTCCCGTCCCCAGCCGAAGACACAAGTTCTCCGAGGTTTTCCTCCACAACGGAACGGGATGTTAGCACGGCCTGTTTAATAAATAAGCATGTAGAAACCATAGAGACATAAGAAACAGCGTAGATACATATAGCAAACGGATTTTAAAATCTTATTAAGATTTCACAGATTGTTTTTTAATTATTCTTTATTTTGAAATATTTAACTTCAAAATTAAAAATTAATTCTTGATTAGTTTTTGGTCGGTCACGATATCAACCAGATATCAACCAGATATCAACCAGATATCAACCAGATATCAACCAGAACGCACAATTCGTAAAATTTACAATATTTATGTATATACACAAAAAAATATTTTCCTTTAGAGTCCAAGAGTTACCCGAGATAAAGTCGACCAAATTAGTTTTATACTACTTAAAATAATAACGGTTACGGAACCTTACCCTGTACTAACCAAGACCCACTCTTGAACGGTTTCTTTGTTATTTGATTTCAGTTATTAAAAGTTCGTATCATTCGGAAAGCATGCGATCATTGCGACTTAAGAGAAGAAGTCTAGAGGAACCTCCGTATAGGACGCGTAAGCCCAAACTTTGTAAAACATCTATAAAAAATGGAAAAAGCAATGAAGAAATAAAGGAGCCGATTGTAGACAAAGGCGAAGAAAAGGAAGATCATCAAATATGCGCTCGACTTACTGCCACAAAATATTTAAGGTAGAAGCTTTTTTATTTAAATTGCTTATTTTAAAGTCAATTGTTAAAAAACCAAAACACTCGAATTCTTGAATTTCTCTGTAAACAAATCAAAATAACTAGAATTCAGTTTCCAGAATACCGTCGTTTTCGGTTTTGATTATACATATGCGGCTGAGTAGGTATGTATGTTTCTAAGATGTGCCTAAAGGTATTTGTATTAGAGGACTTAAAATTAATAACTAACATTGGTAGGTTTAGGATATTGTTATGAAGACTCAAAAGGTTTATTTTCTTTTTCTCTTTTCAGTTTCTTCTTTTGTTTGTTTAGTTTTTTGTTAAAATGTTTTAATTTTTAATTTTTTGTGTAGAATAGATTTTGCATGGCCTACAAAAAAAGTTGCTCGAATAAGAAAACAAAAATTTTGTTGGTGTAAATAAAAATTTCTCTATTCTGATACCTACCCTTAGCCAGCTCTTAAGGATGGAATTTCTTTCCAAACTTAAATGGGACCAATCTTAACGTAGGTATTACGAAATCCACATAGATGGAACTATCTCATAATATTTGCAAAAGAAAAAAGGGCAAATTGGGCCCAAAAAAAACATGGGTTTGTTTTTTTGAATCAAACTCATGAGTTTGCTATGGCATAGTTCATATTATATTTGGTTTCTATTTAATAAACATCTATTGATGATTTATGGTGATTAACTTACACACGAGTTCACCTTTACTTGATAATACCATTCCTCATCCAGCAAGCTCCTTTGTTCACACAACTTAATAAGGGATCACTATTTTAGATACACTGACAACCAGGCCAAAGAGACTTACAATTATTTAAAAACTAAACACATGATGACCGATGACAAGTTAGACAACACACAAATAGACGTGAGATACTTTAACGACGTGCCGCGATGTATACGGAAGGCTTTGAGACGTATCTGTGATGACGACGCCCATGTAAGTCATTATCATCATTATTATTCTTATCATAATAATAATAATAATATACTTTATTGCATCAACATAATAATTTTACAAAAAAAAAACATATTTATAAATAGAGAAAAACAAAAGGCTAAAGGATATTTATCATCATTACTTGTCCCCTTTCATCTTCATTATTGCGGTCTTTAGCGTTATCATCATCATGGTATTTCTTAACATGACTAACCTCTCCATTGTCCATTAATCGTTATCATATTATTAAACATTACATCCTCTGTCATTCACAACCCCTCCTTTTTTACATTCTCTGTCATCCACCACCATCCTCTTTCACATACTCTGTCATCCACCACCACCCTCTTTCATATACTTCTACCACAAGTACCAAGTATTCTATTATGAATTTTTCTTTTAGATATAAGTACCTGCTTATTTTATTGATTAACTTCTCTTGAGGGACGATATTATAATAGTTCCGAAAATCAAAAGCGCTAAATTTGTGTTTTCTTTACAAATTTTCCCTTGGTTCCACCCGCCCTAAATTCTGTTATCGGCGTAGGATTTCAACGGGAACTCCTCAAGTATTGAAAAAAAATCGACACACTTGACTTTTTCAAGTAGCCAGTGTCCTTTCCCTGGGACTTAAACTATATACATACCAAATTTTATGTTAGTCGGTACAGTGGTTTAAGCGTTAAGAGGTAACAGACAGAGTTACTATCGCACTTATAATATTAGTATGGATTTTACGAGTATGTACACAAACAGAGGGCACTGACAACATAGACAATATAAAAATTATAATGTACAAAGGTCAAGCTCATCCTATGATAAGGTCTCTTACAGTTGACATAAGATATTGAGAGCTGTACATTGGGAGCGGGTAGCCGGTTTTGAGGAATTGTTTGAAAGGATACCAACGGCTACTTTCTACCATCGCACTGCTCGCCATCGGCAGGGAATTCATCCTCACACCTTAGAACGTAAATGGTCACGTAAAGTGTGATTTCAGAGGAACTTCCTCCCGCGAACCCTTGGGTTGTGGAATGAGCTCCCCATCAAGGTATTCTCTATGGTCTACAGTTTGGGGCTCTTCAAGAAAGGAGTTATTAGATTTTTGAAGGGTCACGTAACACGTGACAGGGGTGGGTGAGCCTATCGGCCGCAACACTGCTTTCAATGCAGTGAATCTGGACTAAGGTAACTTTAAATATGTCCCACGCGTCAATAATTACCAACTTTAAAGCAATAAGTGATAAAATAAAAGAACAGGAACACAACAATTCCTGACAAACTATAGAAGTAAGTCAAGATTGGGCTGGGAAGAATACCCATTTTACTCACTATTATTAATTTATCTTTGCAGTCAGAATCTTTGTCTTATTTGCCATCGTCACAGTTATCATTTCCGTTATTATCATTAACCACCGGTAATGATACCACCGTAGTGTCACCGTTATTTTTATCGTCATCATACTATATTCAGGCCGATAAGCACATTCTTCTTCGAAGTGAAACCTACTGAAGGTTCGGTTTTATAGAATGAACTGTAACAGAGACTGTTCTGCGCTGCATTTGCTCACGCACCACGGTTTTAACATTGTTGTTGAATAAGCAAGCGACCATTGAGCTATTATATTATACTACGTACTAGAGGGGACACTGAAATCTTGTTTCAAACAATTGCAGTGTATGGGCTGCAGTCCGAGTCACTGGCTGGAACAAGTGACAGTAACTAGTATTCTCTGTGACGTCACCCCTAGCGTCTCCTCTGGTGTAAAATTAATAGCTCAACGCTAAAGACAGACTGTTCGCTATAATCGCTTTGTTTCTTTTGAAAGTTTTTAATTTACGATTTAATTCCTAAACTTAATTCTGACGGTAGGATTTTACAACAGCGTTTTTACCAATAGCTCATGGTAGATTACTTTACATTCGCCATATTGAAATTATTTTCAAGTAGAAGCAGACAAGCAATAAATGTAGTAAATCTTTGTTAATTGAGTGTCTAATTACTTTTAGGATTGTACAAGTATTCAAACCCGCTACGAAAAACATCGTAAAAAGTGTCACAAAGCGGAAAAGGAAACACATCAGGAACTGGTAAGTAAAATTTATATTTTAATCATTTTTAGTAATATCGAATAACATATTTACGTTTATATGTAAGTAAACGGGTATTGCATTATTTAAAGAGGTAAATTCCAGAAATAAGTATTGCGTGAAGAAATGTCATGTCAAAGATTACAAAAAAATTAACGATTTTCGAACTTTTTCCATTACTGGAGCTTAAAAGACAACGGCTTTTGCGTTCCTTTTTATATGTTGAGGTACGAAGCTCTAAATCATAAATATCTATTCCTATCTTACAATCCAACTATATGGCTAGCCTGTTTATCTCTGTAATGCTCTCAGACATAAGATATCTACAGCTACCTGAACATACAATCTAACGCATCCATCATACTACCTACAACTTTACGTAACAAATGGTTTCTTATTTCCAGTGTTGCATACCTCCAGCACCACCCAAAACCTGCACAGGGCAAGTACAAGGTATGAATTCTATTTGTTTTTTATTAGGAAAAAAACGAGTAAACTCCTGAAAATGTAACGAAAAAGCATCACGCGCTAGTAAAGAATAAAATTGGCTTAAGGATGGGGATGCAAATTGGAAAATCATGCATAGAGCGTTCCAAATAAGTGCTGCAGCTTATAGTAAAATAAAAATGGTTTTAGGACGTGCAGTCAACAGAGGAAAACAGGTACGTGCTTTAATCAATCAGCCTACAGCAGTCCACTGAGCGCCACCACTCCCATCCTCTGGCTCTCTGATACACTTCCATCCAGCTACATTTTTACAAACATCGGTCCACCTGGCTGGAGGGCGACCCACGCTGCGATCCGTGGTCTTCCCTCTGAGACTCGTTTGCTCCAACGTGACTTTGGCTCTTTGTCGGATCTGATCTGATTGTTTATATCCGTTAATGAAATTCCGAGAGCACTTTTTATAGCTAGCTGAGCGACCTTCAACTTGTGAATCAGGACAACACTCAGTTTCCATGATTGTGTTGTGTATCATAAAAGCATTCAATCAATGAAATCTAAAATACCTTTATTCAAGTTAGTCTCCCAGAATACTTTGAAATCGCCAGAAGCAATTAATTTCATTTACAATCAAGTGATGATATACGATGCTGATTTCTGCTGACAAGGGACGATAAGAAGTCACTCTTAAAAAAATAAAAAATTTACAATAAACTATTTAATAGCAATCATGTCCTCTCAGTGTCCGGATTAGCCAGAATTTTAAATAATCTTGTTACAAATACTCTCTTTTAAATTAATGATTCCGTGGTCGTGTAACATTATAATAATAGGTAAACATGTTTTTATTATATCATTGTTTTCACTAAAAAGAAAACGTATCGTGGTAAGACCCATTTAACTATTAGAATAATATAACAAATACACTTTTGTTTACAGCCACGTTTCCAACAACATTCAGAGACGTAGCTTCGTCATCGACGCCTTCGCATTCTGTAAGTAAACATTGAAAATTTAAAAAATCATCTTCACCTCAACTACATTCAAAATAAATATGTAATTCACAATTACAAACTGGATTTTGCCAGCGGCTCCGCCCGCTCTTGGTCAACTCCTTAATAAAATTATATTAATGAAGTTTGCTATAGCAAGCTCGTTTTTCGTTTAGGTTTAGTTACAGCCTATGTCCTATTCCAGGACCTAATCTGTATGTGTGCCAAGATTCATCCTGATCCGTCCAGTGGTTGAAGCGTGATAGAGTAACAAACATCTAAAGTTTCAAATTTATAATATTAGTAGGATGTGAAAGTGAATTTGCCTCTTTGTCTAATTGTCTGTTAGTACATTCCTAACTACACTGAAGTAACTGCTCCTTAAAACTAAAATTTGGCACAGAGATATCAAATATTCCGGTAAGTCGTAGTATTCTATTTATTTTCTTATATTTTCTGTAAACTATTGATAAGTTATGAAATTAGTCACAGGCACACCAATAGCGGTTAAGAGAGTGACATTGGTTAAGTATATGTAAGGGAAATTAAAAATATTTTATATTTAAACCTCTACATCTACATGATATGCACACAGTATAGTTGTATTTAATTGTTCACTTAACTTGAATAGTGCAGCATGAAGAGACGTAGATGCCAGTTTTAATAATGTAATAAATTTATTTTCTGCCTATAGGAGAACCAACCAGGAACTGTGAATCGAACTCGTTGCTGTTGCTGTAAAAACCCCTTGTTATCTTCATATGCAGAAATATCATTTCAAGACAGAAATCTCAATCAAGATTCAAGCAGAACACATAATTATGCCCTCGCCTTAAAAGATCAAATACTTGACTGGCTTAAAGAAGTGCCTGTTTATGACGCAAAAAATGCAGAAGAGGAAGCAGTACAAGAAAATTTAAGGAAAAAGTTGCTTGAGAATGTTAAAAATGCAACTGATTATGATACTAGAAAGAATGAGATTTTAAAGTTTATTGAGCAATATCCAATCCAACCACCTGACAACTATGATGTAAACACTTTTAAAAAAGAAATTGCTGAAAAACTATTGGAAAATATGAGACCTGTTCAATTTGAACCTCCTAATTTCAATGATGAAATTATTGAGTTTGTTAATGGAATCATTCGGAAAACAAATCCTGCGCGAGCAAGTTTAAATAAGCATAAACTAATTCACGCACTTTTAAACAGAATAAACTTCTTGTCTACTGATAGGTTATTCATCGAAAAGGGTAGCAAAAGTGAATTAAAGCATGAAATCCTCCGTATAGTCAGACACATTCTTGGTGAGTTAGAAGAAAACAGACAAAAAGGTTTGGACGAAATAGCTGACAAATTTTCTGAAAAAATAAGATTAAAAATTATCACTGACACTCAATATAAGTCAATAAATCTTAAAGACCAAAAATTTGGTACAAATCAAGAAGAGAAACTTGTGGAACAAATATGGGATTTACTTGACGAATATCCTGAAATCACTAGCGGTAATCCTTTGCAGAACAAAACAATGGTCAAAGAACTTGTGACTAATTTGCAAAAAATAAAAACAGAAGGTGATTCAGAAACGGTACAAGATGAAATGATTAGAGTCATAACGGATTGGTTGAAAAAAATTTCAAATTTAACAAGCATGGAATTAAAGGACCAGGATGAATTTGCTGAAAAAATATTAAATTTAGATGAATTTCGCCACAAAATGCAGATACCGAAAGCCAAGAGTGACAGAGATAACAAATATTGTCCTTTTCACAAAAAAGATAAGAAAGATAATCCTGTCTTAATTATTTCGGATACTGACTCTGAACTTGGTTCATTTTCAGATAGCTATCGGCCCTACGATGCAGAAGAAAATTCACTTCGAGAAACTGAAGAAACAGACAAACCTTATGTCAAAGAAAAAGTTAAGCAAACAATTTTAAATTCAGTTGATGGCGTTTTAGATGAAAATTCCGTTGAACTTAGCAAAACCTGTAAAAGCCGTATAGATGATGAAGTATCGAAGTACGTAGACAAAGCCCTTAACAAATCACAGTATTCTGACACAAAAATTGTAGATAATAAATCACCCAAAAACTTTAATAGAATTCTCAGCGAATCGCAGTATTCAAATGGCACATATGTTGTCGACAGAAAAGAGTCCGAATACTCAGATGAAAGCTTAAACAAGACACATTACTACACCAAAATCCATGACAAAGTATTGGACATTTTAGTAGACAGTGGTAAAATAACTAAAGAAGATGCAAAAAATATAACTAACAAAATTATGGATAAAATTAAACCGCAGTCAAAAGAAAGAGGGGAGAAGTTTGATAAGTGGAAGCAATCAATTCTAGAAGAGGTTTCTAAAATCATTTCTGAAAGTTCTGTAAATATTGATGAACTTTCTAAGCGATACCTAGAAGATGAAATATCACATGTATTTGTTGAAAATGTAAATAATATACACCCAAACCCAAATAATAAGGTAAAACAGGAAATAAAAAATAAAAACCATATACCACATGATAGAGATAATATTGCTGATACTTCAATTAATAACCAAAGACAGAGATCAATAGAACGTGAACGTAGTGACATTCAACATCAGCTGCCAGACTCTATTTTTAATCAAATCAAGAGTGTCGTAGAAACAAATATGAAAGGCTTAAGCAAAAGCAGAATGCAAGTTATTGAAAATGATATATCCAAAACCCTTGCAAAACATATGACTAAACCGCATGATGGAAGCATTACTAGAGTTGTAAAATCTAAAAGAAAATTTGACGATAATGTAAAATCTCAGACTAGAAACAAAAACAAAATACTACAACGATCTATTCCAAAAAGTAGTAAAGATAAATATAAAAAAATCAGTAACTTAGACTTAAATCAGTTAAAGCTACAAATCGCCAAATTTATTGAGAATGACGGTGTGGACCAAGCAGAGGCAGAAAAGATTGCGAAGAACATAACTAACCGAATGAAAACTGAGCTCCAAACAGGGTCTGATCTTAATAAAGCACGTTTTATAAATGAAATTCCTGAAATCGGCAAAAAAATAGAAAACAAACCAAGGACACGAAAACAGTGGAATAAACAAATAAGTCCTAAAAATCAGATGAAAAAAGCATACAATACCATTGACCCTATACCATGTAGTATAACAACAATGGATAATAATGAAAAGTTAGAAAAATTTATAAAGGAAAAGGTCAATATTATTTTAAGTAATTCTGAAGCTTCGAACAAAGACTACGACGACGCAGTAGAAAATTTAACAAGTTTTCTTGTAAATCAGGCTATGCGTGGTGTTGATGATAAAGAAGCTAAAAATTCTTTGCAAAGTACACTTAGAGACGCAAAAATACCTGAACATCAAATAAATATAATAAGTAACAAGCTTTTAGATTCCTTAAAAGAAATACCCCTCCTTGCTGCAGAAGACAACCCAGTCTTCAATGATAACTTTGAAGAAATTATTTTGAACTTCATTGAAGACGTTGCTGATGATGGTAACACAGACAAAAAAGTTCAAAGATATAAAGCTACAGGACAATTTCATGCAAAGTTAAAGGAAATTATTAAAAATAAAGCCCAAACTATGAGTGAAAAAGAATCAATGTTAGAAAAGGAGGCCATAAAGTACTTGAGAAAACTGTCGTTAGATACAGATATTACCCCAAATGAATTAGTCAATAAGCTTATGGATCAATTACCTAAAACTCTATACAAAACCTCATCACCTCAAGGATCCACAATAAGATATGGAGATTTGCCCTTTCAATCATATATGAGTTCACAAGAAGTACCCAGCCTCATAGGTCAAAATATAAGTAATAAAGAGCAAACTACACAAAATGGAGAGCAAAGTTATATAAATTTACTATCGGATACATTAGCAAAATTTATAGACAGTGTACATAGTAATTTAGAAGAAGTTAAGAAAAAAAAAATAGTTCAAGACCTAACATCGGACATAATAGATAGATTTAAATATTTGCAATTAAATAATAACACTAAAACATCTGATGAGAATGAACTTGATCACCTACAATATGAGATATTTCGTACCCTAAACAATCATCAAGTTGAATCCAATTTTCCAGAAATTACGGATAAGATTACAACCCTGATGGAACAAGTCAAAGCTTTGCCCGTTCCACAACTAGTAAAACTATCTGGTAAAAGATCGCTTGAAGATATAACAAAGTGGTGTGATGACTTAAAATTAAAACCTGATATTACAAAAGAAGAAGAATTAATGATTATTGCTATGAAAAAACAGTTTTTAGAAAAGCTTATGTTAAAAATCAGCGAACTTAATGTAAATCCTGAAATATTTTATGACGATTTTCTATATACTCAGGTCATAAATGATGAAATTGATGAACTACTTAGCATCTTAGGAATTAAGCCGTACATTGAAAATGAATCAGTTTCAACAAAACAGTTGATAGAAAAAATAATGCAAGCTAAAAAGAAAGTTGAAGATGAATTAAAAAGTCAAACATATAAGCAAAAATTACGTGACACTATATCTAAGACTTTAGATATACCCAGAGATACATCAACTGAAGACCAGATATATTTTGAGGAAATGGTGGATAGCCTTGCAGACGCATTTACAGACTTACACTATGTGGGAGATGACGATGAACTCCGAAATAAATATCGTCAAAAAATTGCCAAAGAAGTTAATAATTTCTGTGATGATTATTTAAACCGGAACCCTGGATCTCAAATTAATCCTTTACAACTAAACAAAAAACTTTATAGTGCACTACGTAAAGTATCTCTACCTAAAGACGAGTCATTGAGGTCTGAAGTAGAAAAAGCAAGAATAAAGCAAGTCATTAAAATATGGCTAAAGGAATTACCATTGAGGCAGGTATCAGGACTGCAAGGTACACCAATTATCAAATTAGTTAATCTTTTAGCTAAAAACTTGCATAATATTGAAAACGAGACACCAAATTCTATAGCTAACAAAGACAGCATACAAAAGGAAATCACAAAATTTTTGAAAAAGATGCCACTGTCGACAGATGATGAAAAAAATACCAATGTTTTGGCAGAAAAACTAGTTAATAGCTTTTTGCAAACTCAGCAGTCAAGACAAGATAGCCTTACAAATATGACACTTTCAAAAGCACAAATCTCTAATCCATTGTGTCCATACTATAGGTCAATGATAGAACAAATGCGCAAGTGTGATAACAGCTGCTTAGTAAACACTGAAACACAGTCAGCAGGTCTCCAGAACTCTAAAGATAAAGCCAATGATATCCGAAAATCTTTGGCAACAAGACTTACCTGTACCATTAATGATTCATCAGTAGATCCTGTACCTGTAGATATTAGCAGCCAAGCTGGCTTAAAAGGAGTTGATGCGCAAATATCTAATTTTAGCCATCGATCAAGACAGCGAGAAGTACAAGCATGTCCAAGAAGCGAACACGAACTGGCTCAAAATACTTCTATTCCAGACATCTTACAACGTCATGAAAATTCAGAACTATCTCAAAGTGGTATAGAAAAACAAAGAAGTCAAAATGAAATGTCACCAACGTTGATAAGCTTAGATTATTTACAAGATCTCTCAAAGTACAAACTAAAATATCAAGTTCCTTGTGCGCCTTTTGACGAGAACCAAAGGCCTCAGGGTTGGATTAAACCACAGAGTCCATACACACACGGTAGAATACCTCAACCACCTTTTTATCGTAAACCACAAATTATGTCCAGGGTTCCCTGCCAAAAGGACACTGTTCGAACCAGGAGTCCAAGAAACTGTTGCAGAAGATCGCAACAAGACACTTGTGCTACGAATTCTGCTGGTAGATTTGGTCTGATAGATGAAACAAGACCAAGTTCATCAAGATTAAGCCATCGATGTATGAGGCGGCCACATATTTATAAGATTCCCAATAATGAAGATTGGTCCAAAGATCAAAAACAGAGAAATAGAAAAGAGTTAGAAGTAGTATGTAGATGCAATAAGAGAACAGGCAGGGGAGGTGGATCAAGAAGCTGTTATAATAAAGATACATTAGAAAGCTGTGCTAAATGCTGTGGAGTGCATTGTGCTTACCCAAGTAACTTCTATTTCAAGGAATGATGTAAATTACCTAAGTAATTATTTCAATAGTCTCAGGATGTGTTGTTTCAAAACAATTAATATATCGTTTAGGTAACATAGGAATAGTTTCAATTTGCAAAGTACTGGTAGTACTGGTGACCTGCCGTTTATTGCAGGCAGCACTACCAGCCGCACTACTGGTACTACCAGACATTCAAATATTTCATAGTACAATCGTAAACAAAAATACTTATTATACGAATTGTGCCATTTGCGCCCTGTGGGTCACCTAATGGTTCTTGTATTAGGCGGTTATTGATGACGAAAAATTAGTCTTGTTACCGTTAAGGTTTGCACGGTGGAGAATAGGTCTGAAGTTCTTTGCTTAGTTTTGTTTTTAAATTTTATAATTTTTTTTATTATTATTTTTAATCATTATTTATTTCGATTGACATTTCGGTTGTCAAACTAGAAAGGGTTATATCTTCGTAACTATTGATTTTAGACCAGCAGTTTCATTACAGAAGTGATAGATCTCATCAAGATCTTTATTTAGGATGACAGCTGTCAAACTAGCAAGAGCTATATCTCGTAAAATATTGATAATAGACAAGTAGTTTCTCTACAGAACTGACAGATCTCATTCAGATCTTTATTTTTGATGACAAATTGGAAAGGGATATATCTCCGTAACTATTGATTTTGGACTAGCAATTGCCTTGAAGAAATGATAGATTTTATCAAGAACTTTATTTCGGATGACAGCTGCCAAACTAGAAAGGGCTATATCTTAGTGACTATTGATCTGAGACTGGCGGTTTCTTTACAGAAAAAAAAGATCTCATCAAGATCTTTATTTTTGATAATAGCTGTCAATTTAGAAAAAGTTATAGCTTCGTAACTATTGATCTTAAAGCAGCAGTTTTGCTACAGTAATGATAGATCTCATCAAGATCTTTATTTAGGATGATAGCTGTCAAACTAGAAGGGCTATATCGCGTAAAATCTTGATAGTCGACTAGTAGTTTCTCTACAGAAGTGATCTAACATCTAAGTAACATTGTCATTAAAAAATTTGGAAAGGAAAAAACAGGTATGATTAGTAAGACCTCTGAGACTTTTAAATAAATTTTTGATATTCTTATAAAAAAAAATTGATAGGATCTATCACTTCTGTATGGAAACTACTAGTCTACAATTAATAGTTACGGAGATATAGTTCATTCTAGTTTGACAGCTGTCATTCGAAATAAAGATCTTGTTGAGGTCTATCATTTTTGTATAAAAACTTTTAGTCAAGATAAATAGTTACGAAAATATAGCCTTTTCTAGTTTAATAGCCGTCATCCGAAATAAAGATCTTGGTGAGAACTATAATTTCTGTAAAGAAACTGCTAGTCTAAGATCAATAGTTATGGTTATATGGCCCTTTTTAGTTTGACAGCTGTCATCACAAATAAAGATCTTGATGAGATCTATCATTTCTATAGGAAGCTGCTAGTCTAAGATCAATAGTTACGGAGATATATGTCTTTCTAATTTAACAGATGTAATCCGAAATAAAGATCTTGATGAGATCTATCATTTCTGTAAAGAAACTGTTAGTCTGTTTGACAGCTGTCATTCGAAATAAAGATCTTGATGAGACCTGTTATTTCCGTAAGGAAACTGCTAGTCTAAGATCAATAGTTACGAAGATATTACCCTTTATAGTTTGACAGCTGTCATCAGAAATAAAGATCTTGATGAGATCTATCATTTCTATAGGAAATTACTAGTCTAAGATCAATAGTTATGGAGATATATACTTTCTAATTTGACAGCTGTCATCCGAAATAAAGATCTTGATAAGATCTATCATTACTGTTAGAAAACTGCTAGTCTAAGATCGATAGTTACGAAGATATAGGCCTTCGTCGTTACACAACTGTCGTCCAAAATAGAGTTTTGATGATATCGATAATTTTACTAATTTGACAGCTGTCATTCACATAAATTATTATAAAAAAAAAATTAAACGAGGGACTATAGACGCTCGGGATTACCCACTGACCAACTAGTTGTGCCGTTCAGTTAGTCGGTGGGGACAATATAATCTAGGGCAAATTAAGACAGGGCAGGGCCGCTTCTGCGTGCCAATTGTGCGGCGCAAGGCGCCATTTACTTATTGATTATTTGGGTTTACTTATTTTAACGCTGAAAATTAGTGAATAAAAAAATACTTACGGTGTATCTATTACACTCAAGTACCTTATAATGTTTTATCGACGTCCAATGTAGATGAATGTACATACTGAATTTACAATTTAAATACCGCTCGCCATCGGCAGGGAATTCATTCTCACACTTAAGAACCGAAACGGTCCGTATAGTGCGGTTTCAGAGAAACTTCCTCCTGCGAAAGCTTGGGTTGTGGAATGAGCTCATTAACAAGGTTTTCATTAAGAACTACTGTATGAGGTTTTTCAAGAAAGAAGTTATTAGATTTTTGAAGGGTCGGCAAGGCGCAAATGATACTCCTGGTGTTGTAAGCCTCTATAGGCTACGCTGACCGCTTGCCATCAAGCGGGCCGTAAGCTTGTTTGAACCTTAGTGGTATAAAAAATATCTTTTTTTACCAATAGTATCCTTTATTTATTATATATATGTAATTAAAATGAATAAGTTAGAAATCAAATTGACTTATTCATACTCACAACAAGTCAAATAATGTTTTGTCACCACGATATTTACGAAAATCATGGCGGAGGTACAAAATAATGAGTCCATGAGAAAACACCAAGTTTTTTTAGCATGTAATTTTATTTTAAAACTTGCTAAATCCAGTATGGAAGGGGTTGCAAAAAGCATGGATAATAGGTACCGGTAATTGGTGGCGGGTGTCGTGGGGGAGATTTTAAAAGTACTGTTGTAGGCTGGAGAGATATCGGAACTTGCTTTCTAATAATATTTTAGGAACTCATATCCCCCCTGTCATATTCATATTTTTACAGACTTCAGTGTATTTTCATAGACATTAAATTTGACAAAAAAACCTATCATCTTAGAAGTTTCTGCGGTTTGAATTAGTAGGACAACCAAAAAGTCTAAGAGGGTGGTAAGGAGAAAATTATTAACGAGAGGCTAATTTGTCGACGTTTTTGCGAGACAAAGAAGTTCGCTCACTATTAATAGTTATTACAGCTATACTTATGCTGTGAAACGGCGAGACACTAAAAATAAGTCAGGGCACAAAAAAAATGCGAGTACGTTCCTACAGATTGAAATGTCTGTATGTTTAAATTAATGCATGTCTAGGGTAGATCTACAATTCATGGCAAAATAACTAATCTCCGATAATTAATCATAGAACGGGTACCTAATCTTTAAATTAAAATGCACTTATTGGCAATTAATACACAACTAACAAGTAATAACAACTTTTTTTAAACTAAGAAATGATATGATAACTCAGGGGTTACACTGTTGGTGGTGGTTATCATTTACTCTAAACAGTCTTATCAAAAATTAACAAAAGTCACTGTTAAATTAACAAGAAAATAGATTTTTTAGAGGTTTATTATTACAGCAGTCTTTTAAACCTAAACTAGACCTAATCACTGCTGGTAATAACATTTTTTTAAATAAGCAACAGACATGAACTTATAGTTTCTAAATTATAATAGCACTTAAATAGGAATATTGTTGACATTTCAACTATGAAAAACAAAATTATTTACTTCTTTAGTAATCATTAACAACTAAATAAAAACAAAATAGAATCTTCTTTGAGTCCTTAAAAGTTGCTAAGGTTCGATTAGAGATCAACATACATTACATACATTATTTTTCTCTTTGTATTACCAGAAAACTTAGGTTTTGGTTAAGTCATCTTAATATTACACAGTGCGATCGTGGCTACATCTTGCACATTGGCATATGAAATTTTTTTGATATTTTGTCAGATTTTCTAAGAAAACACTTTAGTCTCATTTTTCTCCTATTATTTTAGCTGCATAAAAAATTCGTTTCTGTTATACTTCGAATTCAACAATAATAAAATCACCTTCCTTAGGGAATCTTCTGAGTGCAGGAAAGTTATATCTACCGTCGTAAAATTATCTTCTTCATTTTTAAAAATGGGTT
Organism: Apoda limacodes; assembly: GCA_946406115.1. Lineage (NCBI taxonomy): Eukaryota > Metazoa > Arthropoda > Insecta > Lepidoptera > Limacodidae > Apoda > Apoda limacodes. The sequence continues at coordinate 52,256,109 of OX291540.1, forward strand.
CCTCTTCAGATTAAACACTTATTTGATCTTCATCTACACTGAAACTTTCTTGCAAAACTTTTTTTCTTTGTTTTTGCAGTTGCCTTTATCTGTTTTTATTTTTTTACATTCCCCCTACTTTCTATTTCATCTTTATTTAGGGTGTCAGTTGCCATTATTGACGTCCCTCTATGCCTTGGTACTATTCCTTCTTAACGTGGGCCCGCTATAGGTAACAATCGTAATTGCAATGGGCCTATAAATGACTTTTCAATACTAGTGGTGCAAATACCAGTAACTGTCACAGACGGAGCACTTGTCGGTTGTGGGGCACTAGCTGTGGCTTCAGATGATTTATTATGCACTGCGGCATTTTGGATTGGCGACAAAGAGTTCGTAAATTGAGGTGTTTTTCGGATATTTCTGGTTGGAGTTTAGGGGGCTCTAGAACAAAAGGCAGCGGGGTTTCCATTCTGCCTCTGTCATTTTCTTGAACATCATGTTCTTTCGAATGAATATGTTTGCTTGAACCAGGACAGGGAGTAGGCTCTAATACTGTCGAAGATGAGGCTCTTGTTCCAATATTTCAATATCATGAACGGGTCTAATGTTCTCGTTTTATACCTCGTCAATTGGTCGATCAGTAACTTCAGTAGGCCAAAATCTAGATCACTAAAAATATCTCTGTTGAAAGGGAATATTCCGGTTGCTTTAAAAGCAGCACAAATATTTCCGGGTGTCATAGCTTTCATGTGAGCTACCTTAACATATCCAGCTACTTCATATATGGAAAAAGTTTTTCCAGGATTTCGTAATATCCAATTGTTTATAGCCTTGTTATAAGCGGTTCTGAAAAGCTTCTGTGTGGAATGCGATGGCACAAAATGGTAACATCGTTTTCTTTAGAATATTCTTGTTCTGTCACCAAACACAGCGTTCCTAGACATAATATGTTCTAAATTATCAAAAAATAAACCAACATTGTGTCGGTTGAAAGAAGTCGCTCAAACTGCATCCTTCGGGAGTTCGCAATGATAATCTATCATCTCTCTTCCTCAGATTATATAGATATTCAATACCTGCCAGCTTAGTACTTTTATATTATACGTCGCCACTTCGTACATTTTTTTAAAATATTTACAATTTTAAGTTTTTAATAATAAATTAATCATACTACGGAACCCTAATATACCCAATAATACACGCATTTGGCCGGTATTTTTAAAATCCTTTTTAACATGTTTTTTGTGGGATTTCAACAATGTGTAAGCAGTAAATAAATAGACAGATATTATAATAGATAGATATTATTTTAAACCTAGGTTCCTATTTATTTGTCATTTAATTACTTTTTCAGATCATTACAGCCTATTAATCTATCATCCTGCTAAATTTCAACCTTGTAGACATGTAGACCTACTAGCAGTGCCTATAAGTGCCTAATTTCGATCTGTTGATAGCACTACCTACATGAAATGAACATCCTTATTGCAGCGCTACCTACCAGGTCCAATTGTAAAACTTAACCATCCAGGGACGCACTCAGACACATAAGAAAAAAACAAGTTCATTTCCTATTTCCAAGATAATGCCAAAATATAGAAAAATAATAGTTTAAAATTATTTTTCTCTGTTTTGACCTCGAATGACGTCTTAACTATGTTTTTTTTAATAATAAGAACCTTATAAACTTCATAGAATTTGAGAAAGCAGGTTTTTCTTATAGAGCAGAGATATAAACTTTATAGAGTACCTAAATTTCAAGAGTAAATTCTATCGAGAAAAGTAGGTATATGTAATCACGTTTTAGATTCTTTGTTGACCTCCAGTAGGTGTATGTACCTACTATATATATTCACAGTAAAAAAGTGTTTTGTCTAGGGTTGCCATCTCTTAAATCTAGCAACTAGGACAAGAAGCGTTAAAGCCCCGGATTTTGGAGCTTAGAACCCGGACATGTCAACAGTTTCTTTTCAAAAGATACTTACAAAAGCAATAAAAAACCTATACATATTTAGTCTTCTTAATAACAAAACGTTTTAAGAAACTGTTTGCAGTCTTACATTTTTTAGTTAGGTTTTTAAAGTTTTAAGGAACTTTTAAACCCGGACTATAAATGAAACCCCGTCCGGACGCTCCCCGGACGCCGTCAAAATATAACAAATCCGGGGAAACCCGGACGGCTATTAACCCTAGTTTTGTCAGGCAATATGTTCAATAGTTTAAGAAAAATCCTTTAAATTATTCGACACTGCAATTATGTAATGTACCATAGTACCAACTCGTATAATACTATTATAAAATTTACTCAGAATTATGTTATGATTATAAATTAACATATATAATTACTAATATTGAATTTATCTGATTTAAAAACAAAGAGCACATAGAAACACAATATAATTAATCATTAATCTGTTAGGTAGGTATAGTATAGTATACCTCTAAACTACGTAGTAATATTATATTCTCTTTGTCTAAACATTCTTCGGGAATAAATTCGTATAATAGTAAGTGCGTACAAACATATAATAAACGGACAGACCGGGGGCTTTATTTTACATATGCTTGTGGCGATTTAATTTAGGTAAGTAGTACCTAGGTACTCGAAATGCATGAAATAGGTATCATCTGTTGGTAATTGATGCAATCGCATTTTTTCATCATTACTGCCGTAAGACGTCGACAAACAACCGTATACTGCCCATGTACACCGATTTTTTCTTTAAAATGAAGTCTATGAATCCTGTGTCGCAACAATGATCAAATTAAATAAGCGATAACGACACGCTACTTTGACAGTACCCGCGCGCACTGGCGGTCGGCCGAAGCGGTCGCCTGCGAAATAGGGGTGGCGAGTCCCCGCCCTGGACCGCACCGTACCACATCGTTGCCCTGTCTAGACAGCCAGCCGAGTTATCTCACTATTAGTAGTTATTACGGTATGATGTAGCTCCAACCGTTTGGCTCTACAACCTGCGTGACAGACGACGGACAGACGGACACGTGACAGCAATAGGGCTCCGTTTGGACCTTTCGGGTACTAACCCTAAAAATACTTGGTTCAGCGGTATTTTTTTTCAGAAACCACACCATTAATTAACTTTGTACTGTATCGCGCCGCAGCCGGCTGTGTCTCCAGGATCTGCCGTCATTCAATAATCTGTCCTATAGACTGCGCAATAGCAACAGAAAATTACCATTCTTTAAAAAGAGATAAAGTGAATCAGTGGTAGCTTTTCTCTTTCTATCAACATCCGCCATTTTGCTTGTTTATGTTCATTAATAGTTTATGCGCTGTTCAGTCATCTATGTCTATAGGGTGAATTTAAGTAACATCTGAGCGAAGTCACATGTTTTCATTACAAAAAAATTGGTTCCCAAATATTGAGTGGCTATAAATTCTGCAAATTTTATCAGAATGGATAATAATATTGATAATACTGAATTATAAAGCTATAATACGAACGGTCATGAAACAATAAAGATTATGCTTTTCCATTAGGCTATGGAATCTTTAAAAAAATTAATGAAGTCGTTCTAATTTTTTAATATGTTCGTGTGAGGTTCAGGTAAAATACCTCGACCAGCCTTTTACATAATCAGCCGCAGTCAAATAATTCAATAATTGGTATAATTTTATTGCTTGAATAACGAAATAAATATTAATAAAGAATAAGGTAGGTAGGTAACTAAAAATATACAACAATCGAAAAATCTATCGATTGTAAAAGATAGGTATTTATTGTATGCAAAATTAAATAAAAATACTGTAAAATATTAAATAAGTAACAAAGAAACAATGCAATAAAAATATTGGAAAAACAAATCTCAATTTGTAAATAAGCATACCTAGGTGATAGTAAGTTTTTTGCCAGAATTGCGTGTGTTTTGCATTTTTTGCATTGGTAGGTATCTCTCCTATCTCATCTGATGTTGAATCAAAGAATAAGTTTAATTGTTAATCCAACAATGGGTTAGGATTGTTATAAAAAAAAGAAAGGTTTCCACTGACAGTTCAGAAAATATATGAGAAAAAACCAACAAAACAAAGCACGCAAATATTCGAACCTACATAAATCCAAAAGGATGCAGGTAATATAACCTACAACATTCAAAAAGAAAAATCATTAGTAGTTAAAGATCAACTCGGACGACGTTATTTGTTAGAGACTAGATACAATATTGAACAACAAGACGCTATCTGCAACGCAGAGAAATCTTTGCAATTAAGTCACATTCCAAAGCCGGTTTATGAGTAACATTTTAATAATTTAAACAACAATGTCGCTGCTTGCTACCTAAAAGGTAATATAATTCCTCAGTATCCCAGTTTCTAAACATTGCCACCAGTAAAAGTAACCTTGTGCATTTACACACATCGAAGTTAGTCCGATTCGCCTGCACCTTGCCTCTCAACAAAGCGACTAACTTCATAGCATTTAGTTAGTTAGTGCACATCTAGCTTTCTCGCGCGGGAGACGTATCGCTCAGTTAAACGTAATCTTTATGTCGAAACAGTTTAAAAAAGTAACGACCAAAATTGTTTAAGACATCGTAATTAAGATGTCAGTATTTTGATCGAAATTCGACACAAATATTGTATAAGTAATAACATTCCGATGACATAAACCAGCAAGGACGTGTTAGTGCGAGTCTATTGTTTGTCCAGACCGTTAAAAACTAGCCTAAATGGTGATCGCGTGTTTATAATTAAACATAATGGAAGATGTTTACACGATCAAAGTGAAAACAAAACCAGACACGAGGAATTTGTATCCGTCGGAAAGAAGATATTCGGCATCGACTGTTTCTGGTTTGGCGTGGGTCCACATTGCGTTGGCTGCAACCTCTTTTCTTTTAGCTTGTTTAGCATTAGTCAACCCAATTACTGATGATAAAACTAGTTTAAATGATACAGAACATAATGCTGACGGCAGTGACTTTTTTAATACGAACGAATCAACGGAAATTAGTGATGAAAATTCAAGTGATGGTAACTATGCATATATATTAGTGCTAGCACCTATGTTGCTGTCTGTGTTCGCTTTCATATCAGGAATTGCGTCTATAATGGCTTCTGTTAGGTGGTACATAGACAGAAACATAACATGGCTGTTCATTATGTCGATATTATCCACAATATTTGCTTCCGTAGCCTTCGTTATGGTCATAGTTTGGTTCGTGACTACGTCTGAAGACGACATTTCTGATTTCTACAAAGATAAAGTGCCTTTTGAAGACTTTTTAGTTGTTAAACACAGTGACATTGTTAAAAGAAACGAATCTCACATGGTTATTTCTTTGAATAATCCAACGGAAGAAAAAGAAAAGTCACATATTTTTACAAAACGTGTTTTGTCTATTAATATACTAATTGCTGCTTTTTTGGAGTTACTTTGGTCGATTTTAAGCGTTAAAATATCGTACAAAGGCATGAAAAGTAATTATAAAGACATTGAAAACCAAAGGCGTGGTAATTGCATATCTGTTGTGACCACTATCAAAGGTAATAAAACTAAAAATCTACCTAGGAACGGCAAGCTTTTGCCGCCAAAACCAGACCTAATCGAGCATTACCCCAATAAAAAAATTAAACACATATTTCTTGCTCAAGGTGATAACGGATTTTATCTGAAAAATCAAAATAATAAAGCAAAACATAACACTGAAACCAGTTCCGAATTTTACAAAGAGAGGATGTTGAGTTTTTTAAATCGCTGCGCTTCTTTGGAAGGAATGTCTAATCCAGAAATGTCAAATAGGAGTCCAAGTGTTCAATCAGAATCTTATTTAAATCCGATACCAGAGGTGGCGAGCGTCGAAATAAACTTAAAAAATAACACTGAGCCAGAGGTCAAAGACAGCACGACACCGATAAGTTGGGGCGATTCACCAGATCACACAATTTATAACCAAGATACACTAAATCTGGATAGAATCTTCAATTTTACCGCAAAAAACAATAAGAATGGAAGCGAGGCAAAGGAAATCAGAGTACAGCCTAGTGAAGAAATAAGTGAAAATTCAGTGGTTAATAAAGCGTGACGTGTTGTTACTGCTCCAATGAGACGGTATTAAGTACCTAGATATAATGTAGAAAGTGTTGTTTTGTGTAGGTACCTACGCACGCAAATGGCGCAATATTATTTATAAGTTTATTAAAACCTAAGCCTATTATTTTTAGGCTAAATTAATAATAATGAGATTAATAAAACAGTAATTAAAATAGTTTAGCATCAAAAATATTTAAATTACTGTATTATTAGATAATTGTCCTCGATTGGACATATAGAGAACAAAAGATGTTGAGAAAAAAATATTCACGTTACATCATCTCGCTCAACTGTTATGAGCAAATGGCATTGACACAAAATTGTCTGCTAGTTTTGTAAAAAAAATGGCGGTTTAACGATTGATTCGCCAATGTTTATCAACTGACTGCATTCCTAATAATTTATCTAATTAGTTATAGTTTCTTTGATTGATACTCATTTCTCATATTTTTTAATAAAGTTTTGTACTTACCTATTTCTAGTTGCCTTATTATTATTTAGTAGATACTGTTTTTTTAATTTTATCATTTCTCCATTTGCTACTAGATTCATTATTTTAAATTTTCATAAAATAATTAAAAACAACAAGCCAAGTTCATGTTTCAACCTAAAGCTTAAGTCAAATAAATAAAACAATATTATATTGAAGACTCTGACCATACTTTTTCTGAAAGAAAAATTAAAAAATCTTCAGTCACCAAAAAATTGAGATTGTTACAATAACTTCAACGTTATTCTGTGGTCCCTAAATGTAATAAAAACCAATTTACTTACCCACTATATACATATACCACTCTATCAAGAATGCCGTCGAAAATGTGTATTAAATAAAAAAAATAAAGTCCTTGGCTTTTCCGATAGGATAACTCAAATCATTATTTTCTTTATAGGTACCTAATAATGAAACACTACTTTTTATTCTGAATACGAGGAAAATAAACACAGCCAGAATAATCTATCTACACCTAAATTAATTTTGACGTGACTTTCCGGTGGGTTAATCGATCACAATCAAAAAGGTTAAAAAAATATAGTATTATCTGAAGTGTGGCTTAGCTGTACAGGTTTCTGCCTTTGTCCTGCGTAACTACGATTTATTGACTGATATTATTTAGCCATTTTTCGGGCCTAGGGCCTACGTGTATCAATTTCAACCCGCATCTTAGATAACTCGCTAATTTGATCAGTGAGATAGTCAGTTAGCTCAGTGTATATTTCGTTGCATCAAACCATACTTTTGAAATTTGGTACACGTGGATTTCTGTGTCACATTCCAAACACGGACGTGCAAAATAAGTAAGTAAATGAATATGATAAATTAGAAAAAAAAAAAAGTTTTGCAAACTGTAGGTACCGTGTGACGTATCCGATGAAAGGGTTCATTTTGAGGGTCTCAAATATTTTTAATATTTAAAAATTCAAAGTTATTAAGGGTGTTATCGGTAAAATACAGCAATTCGAGGTTTTCTCAAGTTAAATGTATCGGAGGAAAAACTTATTTTGGACTCATGGCTTTGAATATTTTACGGTCAGGGTAAATTTTCAACTGAAATTATGGATTAACAGCGAATTTCGAAAACATGAAAATAAGCGAGGAAATCGTTCATTAACTAATATTTAATACCTGTTTTACAGATGTACATATATAAGTAACTTTTAATGGAATTTGTACGAAAATTTCACTTTTCCAAGTACATTTTATAACTTGGTCGACTATTACTCGTTAGCCTGTATTTTGTACTTACCCGTGATAGTTTTTATTTTAAATTCATTATATGCACTACCACCGTAATTATTTTACATATCCAAATTCGCGGGTGACAAACTGACTACCCTAAAAAAAATTTTTTCAAAGATTTTATTCTACCACTTTGTCGGCTTAATCAATGTGTATATCCCTGCCAAATTGCAGCTTTCTCGTATTTGTAGTTTTTGAACTAAGCCGCGGACAGACGGACGGACGTACGGACATGACGAAACTATAAGGCTTCATTGTTGACTACGGAACCCTAAAAAAGGGTTGTTTTCTCTCCACATCTCCATAGCCTATATATTTTATAAAAAATACCAAAGCGAGCTATTTGCTTATAAAGTACAGAATAACTATAGAAATAAGTCAAGTCATCTCAATATTGGGCGTAAGTAGGTACAACGGCAATAATTTAAAAAACTATTACTACAGAACTCGAAGTACTTGGTGCGCGAGTCCAACTTGCACTTGAACAATTTTTTTGAAAATAATGTGCTTTAAGATTGAATTTGTCTTTACACGTTATATCATTTTTTTGTAATCTTATTTCGAGTACATATGTAATAAGATTACGGAATACTTTTTTTCCAATACTTATGTATGATTGTAATAGTTAAGCCGCGCGAAAGAGAGAACTCCCCTCCCCCCTCCTAACCTTTCCACCCTCTATGTCCCACTACGTTTTTTACCCAACTCGGCCTCGCTTATTCGCGACCAACCTTGCTCTCTAAACATGCGCCGCCCTGCCCTGCCCCATGCCGTGGCCTCGTCACCAATTTACTAAGGGTGCGTTATTGCAATATTATGACAGATAAGAAAAAAGAAATATAGTTCAGTGCTATTTGTGACGTATAATTAAACTTTTTTATTCAAGTAGACTTTAAGCAGCACTTTTTATCGTCTGTTAAGTTATTAATTTTAAAAACTTTACTACCATTTCAGAATGATTTTATTACCGAGAAACTTGTAGGTAGTTAATCTTTTATATCAGAGGTTCCCAAACGGTTGGTCGCAAGAGTTTTTGAGGTCGATCGCTGTATATTTGTTTGAGCAAAAAAACCCAAATTCGAATATTTAGCGTAAGACCACCAATGTCATGCACCAAATTCACGTTGATTTATTTTTGTTTTATTATAAATGACTATTAAACACGAATTTAAACATTTTCACCTCGTGTAGTAGTTTTATTTACTAATAAAAAGGGTAGGTACAAGCGTCGATCTCCCAGTTATTAAATTTTGGTAGGTATAGCTTCATATAAAAAAGTATGGTTACCACTGTATTATATTATTTCAACTTCATATTAAAAATAATACAATATAGTCTTACACTAGGTAATAACATAGTACACATTGTTTTTATTAAAATAAAATGTTACAAATGCCTCCCAATTAATTAAGTTTTAATACCTCTAAACATTTCTATGTATTTATTAACTTTGTAATAGTTTTTTTTCTTACACTTTCTTTGTTGATATATAGTTTAAATTTATTTAGAGCTAAATTATCCACATTTTCTGGAATTTTGTTGTTAAAATATATACAGACTACATTTTGGGTCTACCAATTTATCCTTATTCCTTGTATTAACACTCAGTAGGTCACTATTTTGAGCAAGTAAAGGCTAATTTTTGTGTAAATTAATTACACAAGTGTAGATATTTTGGCAACCAACAGTTAAAATAAATAGTTACCTAAGATTATTTCGAGGTCCCAATTTAAAGATTGACCGCACTGCTCTCTTTTGTAAAATAAATACTGTTTTAATATCAGCTGACTTATTCCAAAGCAAACTGCCATAAGATATCACGGAATGGAAATAGCTTAAATATGTCAAGCGAGCAGTGTCTGTAAGCTGCCTAACTTTTCTAACTGCATAAGCAGCTGAACTAAGTTTCCCTACAAGAAATGAGATGTGAGGGTTCCACTGCAGCCTATTGTTTAATATAATACTTAAAAACACTGTGGAGTATAGTTCGATTTCTTTTTCGTTTAAGGATAATTTTGCACTTATGTTTCTGACATTTGGTATCATAATTTTCAAAAACTTAGTCTATTTTGCATTAAGAAGTAAGTTGTTTGCCGTAAACCACTGATAAACCTAAAAAGTGCCTTTCTTACGTGATCAAAATTAGTTTTATTTCTGTCAACTTTTGATAAAAGAGAAGTGTTATCTGCAAACAAAACAATCTTTGAAACAGCTTCTCCACAAAAAAAAGTCATTTATGTCAATTGAAAATAGAGAAGCCTAAGGACGAAGTCCTTTATAACTTGAGATTGTAATTGCCGTACTGCCTGTGTTACACACAATGTTTTTCATCATATTTGCGAGTGAATAAATAAAAACATAAGGTGAATAAATAAATAAACTCACCAAAACACAATTGAAATGGTGGAAATAGTAGTAGAAAACAACGCCACCGCCAGAGATATCTAGATCTAGAGAAATTATGGATTAATAAGTTTTGGCTGAAGTAAAAACTTGTCATTTCGGCCGTCGTTACTTTTTGGAGCAGATAGCTTTTATAGATCCTGACGCGGCCAGGGGCCGTGTTGCTCTATGTACTTGACGCGTTGAAGTTGTTTCTATGAACAAAGTACAATTTACAAAGAAAAATCCCGGGGATGTAATATAGGTCGTAGCACCCATTTTGCCTGCACGTAACGACTCCGTTTACGAGTAAAGGTCAGCTCAAACTGAGACGCGACTAAAAATCAAAATAAATAACTTATTATAGAACTCTGCAAAAACTTTCAATAAAAATTGTTTTTGTGAAATCCTTAATTTAACTATTTCTATTCTACGAAACCTAGCTAGATAAACTAAATATAAAATTGCCTTCGTAATACGCAAGCATGTAAGTCTAGCAAGCACAAAGAAACTGTCTTGCAATCCTCAAGCTAACACAACATAGATGGACCCGCTAAACGTTCGTCCAACATTCGTCAAGTGCGACTCAGACTTACTCTAGCACTACATAGATGAACTCTCTACAAGTTCGTCTAATACTCGTCAACAAGTGCGACTCCGACTTACGCTAGCACTACAAAGATGAACCCGCTACACGTTCGTCCAGCACTCTTCAAGTGCGACTCAGATGTACGCTAGCACTACATAGACGGATCCGCTACGCGTTCGTCCAACATAGCTCTCGTCGTAACCACTAAGGTGGCAAACAAGCTTACGCTCCGCCTGGTGGTAAGCGGTCACCGGCGTTTATTCCCCACCGACCAACTGAACGGCATAACTATTTGAAGCGTTTTTTCCCCCCTGGAATAACTGTCACCGTAGCCTATGGACGCTTACAACACCTATGTAGGGCATCACTCACGCATTGCCAACCCTTCAAAAATCTAATAACTTCTTTCTTAAATAATCCCATACTGTGATCCTTAGAGAAAACCTTGGCAGGGAGCTCATTCCACAACCCAAGCGTTTGCGGGAGGAAGTTTCTTTGAAACCGCACAATGCGCACGTGTCGCAATAACTTTACGCAAGCCTATAATTGAAGGGCTAATCAGCACCATGTAATCAGCGTCATAAAAACATAGCCACATGACATTCATTTTATTTAGTGACCATGTTAATCCGAGATCTTAACTCCTCGCCAAATATATGACAAATATATTTGTATATAAAAAGCTTTGTAACGTTAATATACACTAATACACTGTATCTAACAGACGATACAGTAGTTTTTTATGACTCATTAATGACATAAAAAATATTACCTATTGTACCAAAAAATGTAATATGACTATATAGAGATAATGATATAGTCCTTAATTTTAAACACCAAACATTTACTATGTTTGGTTAAAAACTAATAAAATCTTAAGGCTTTTTTATCAAAACCGTGATTTTGTAATTATACAGTGTAAGTGGTTTGACACGGCATTCTGCGTCCTGCTCGGCTTTTATAATTTATTTTCTAGCCTGTAAAGAATTGACTATACTTACTTTTAATCTGTGAAAGAAATCATTTCGCTTTCAAAGTCATTTCATTTCTGTTACATTGTTTACGCAACATGGTTATTGACTAACTGAAACACCTATTATATTATCGATCACAAACTAACTTTAAATTTTAATACTTACATTGAAATTAAACAATGTCTAATAAGATCTTTAGGAAACACGATTTATTTTTGCAAAATGAGATGTCTATTTTCTGAAGGTTCCTAGTACATGATAGGTAAGTATGTATAACGGTAAACCAGCTCACACACACCCACGTCATAATCGCCTTCTCACCTACCACTGCCTACTTGACAGGACCTACCTCCATCACTACTACTACCTACTGATACAGTGTATTTGTATACAACACTAAGGTGGTTTTTGTATTTTTTTCCCGTAATTGTCCTGTAAGTCGTGTATCACATTTCATGTAATGTATTTAAATATCTTCTATTTGCTCGGATACAAATAGATATGACCGCTTCAACGTCTGCTGGTAATTGGCATATGATTCGAGGTTAGGTATGCAGAGGTAGGTAGGTGCTACGTATTCTAATGTACTTAAGCGTGAGCGTTAATTCTATAAGGTTTTAGTTTAAAACTAGTTTTCACCTTGCCTTGCCAGGCAAGCTTCTTTTTTTTGAAGACGGTTAAATAGCCAAAATCCTGACTGACATCATTGTTCAGCTGTCATCAGTGTGCTAACGACAGAAATTTGTGACTTGAGGAATTTCATATAGTTCGGCATTATTACAAAATTACTATTATGTAGGTAACACTCTATCAAAGTGGGTGGTTAAAGTTTTGTGGGAAATGATAATTTTATAGTTAAGTTGAAACTTGTATTCAATAGATACTTTCTGACACAATTGATGCAGCACGTGTTTCGGAATTTTTTATATCTTCAACTCTCATCCCTTAAGAGAAAAACCTCTTTTTATAATTAAAACATTGGTCAGTATTGAGACATTTAGTTGAATACTAAAAATAATATTGTACTATAAAGGTATTTTTTTATAAAGCTGAAAGAACTCCTTGCCAAGGTTTTCAAAATAGGGTTCTTCAAGAAAGAAGAGATTAGATTTTTAAAGGCTGACGCTGACGCTACCTGCGAGTAATTCCTCTAGTGTTGCAAGCGTCAATAGGCTGCAGTGACCGCTTACCACCAGGCGGACCGTATGCAACAATTGCCTAAGTGGCTTGAAAAAAAACGCTTAAAAATTCTACAGAACCCTTGTTAGTCGTGTAACTCGTGTACCGGCCTCAGTCGCTTAGCTGGTTTATAATTCTGTATACATAATAACCTAGTGTGTATTTTTCGACCTAGTGTGAGCAGGTGGTCGGCATGTGCTGTGTATGTCACATAATACGTGCGGCACTGCGCCGGGTCAGACTGATTTTGTCAAACTTTCATAAACCGTTAGAATAGAAAGGAAATTGTGTCGAATACCTAACATCGACACTGACAAGCTAGGCAAGCAATTTCATTCAAATAGCTGTGGTCTGTGGTACTGCGGACATTTACTCGGCACAATAACCCGTTCAGTTCGAGTCGGACTCGCGCACTGACAGTTCCGTACTTGATGAGATTTTTAAAAGATTTTTAATTACATAATAACTGTTACATTTATTTTTTCCTATGAAGTAAAGATTAAATCTTATCTTCGAAGTAGTGACTGCTCAATCAATCAGTCTGAATTATTTGTAAAAAAAAAACAAGTTGCAAACTTCGGAGATAAGATTTATAAAAATTATTTAAAAAACAATACATCGATGGAGTTAGTGACAACACTTTTTGTAAGTAGTGTAAAGGGTATTAAAATATAAATATAAATAAGCGATCTCTACTAGAAAACCTTTGGGTAGATGGAAAAAGAAAAAATATACAGAAAAGGTAGGTGATGCACAATTAAATAAATACCTAGGTATTAGCATTAAAATAGAACATAATAAATTGTATATAATATTTTAAACTGTAGATAATAGTCAAGTAAAATAAATACATATACATCTACATATACATTAAAAATAATATCATTTAATAAAATAATATATACACATATTAACATATATTTGCTAAGATACATACAGTAAATTTATTTAACATGATTGCTGTAATATGATTTAATTTGATTCCTGAAAATATGAATAGATTGAGCTTTTTTTATGAATAAAGGCAATTTATTCCACAGTTTTGTTGCATGTACGGTAAATGTATTTGCATAAAAATTTGTAACGTGGCAACCCACGTTTTAAGTAGGAGATGAGTAGAAGGCCGAAGATGTGGATTAGAAATGCTTACAAATTGAAAACGCTCCTTTAGGTGTGCAGGAGTTGACGGATTGAACAAAATGCTGTACAGAAGACATAGAATATGAATATTCCAGCGAATGCGAATCGGAGGCCACTTGAGCTGTTGTCGAAAATTGGAAACATAATCATATTTACGTAGTCCAAATATGAAACGTATACACAAGTTTTGAAGACGCTCAAGTTTATTTAATTGGCCCTCAGAGATAAAATAGCAGGCGTCAGCATAATCGAGAATAGGATGAAGTAATGACTGCGCAAGTGCACTTTTTGTAGAGATAGGAAGAAAATTACGTAAGCGTCGTAAAGAACCCACAGATGCGTATAATTTACGGCTTAATTCTTGCAGGTGTGGTGCCCAAGTTAAGGTACGATCAATAATTATTCCAAAATTTTTACACTTTCACTGATAGGAATGTGGTTAGGGCTTCCAATAATAATAACTTGGGTCTTAGTAGGGTTTATTATAAGACCGTGATATTTACTCCATTCATTTATAATATTTAAATCACTGTTAATAGTATGAATAGCCTTGAGTGAGGCATGAGTATAGATTTGAAAATCGTATGCATATAAGTGGTAGAGGGAAGAGATTCCGTGTGAAATATTATTAATGACAATAGCAAAACGAAGTGGAGACAAGACGCCACCTTGAGGTACGCCAGCAAGGATATCGCACCAAGATGAGAACGTATCCTCAACTTTGATACGTTGCTGGCGGTTATGCAAGTAACTGCGAAACCATTCAATTGCCGCTGGAGATATGTTAAGAGAACGTAATTGAGCAAGTAAAATATCGAAGTCTATTGTGTTAAAAGCGTTACTGAAATCCAGTAATGACAGAACAGTCAGTTCTTGGCGGTCCATGCCCATACAGATATCATCAGTAATCTCTGCAAGAGCAGTAGCCGTACTATGACCAGGTCGGAAGCCGGATTGAAAAGGATTAAGGAGGCAGTTTTTTGTGAAAAAGTGGCTGAGCTGTTGATGGACAAGTCGTTATAGGACTTTAGACAGGAAGGGCAAGATTGACATAGGACGATAATCAGAGAATAAGGCAGGATTGGCTTTTTTTGGTAATATGCCAGTTTCCAAATATCAGGGAATTTTCCGGATGAGATAGATGCATTAAGGATATGAGTAATGATAGGGGAAATCATGTCATGGATAGAAATGATTGATGCAATCGATAATATGTTCTTCTTAACATCACAGACGGAGAATTGACTGAAAGTAAAAGGAACGTAATCAGAAGTTGAAGTCATTGAAAGATTAATAAGAGTTTGTCTTTTTTATCAGCTTCAATGACAGCAGAAGCTGAGAAATGTTGATTGAGAAGATTAAAATCGAAGGTGTTAGAGGTTGCCTCTTGACGAGCTTTCCCAACCCCTAATGATTTAAGAAATTTCCAGACCCTGGCTGAGTCTTCGTTTTCCACTGATTTATGGATGTGGCGTCATTCTGCATCTCTACACACCTTGTTGCAGCGATTTTTAAGCTCTTTATATTTGCGGAAGTTCTCTTCTGTATAATGGGCTTTAAGCTTGGCCTTGGCTCGACATTTTTTAGCCTGCAGAGATTTAATTTCGTCAGTAAGCCAGGGCGCAGGAAGGTGTTTAATTTTGATTGGTCGAATAGGTGCGTGAATATCAAATAAATTTATAAGAAAGGAATTAAATGTTTGCACTTTTTCATCGACGGTTTGTGCATCTATAACAGATGACCAATAACAATTTATCAGTTAAATTGTGATATTTAATGTCATTTCCAATAAAATACCTTTATTACATACAAATACATTAAATACTTACAATGCACACGTATATTTTAATAAAGCGGATAACATAGAACAATTAAATCAACCACTTTTTATTTAATTTACAGTAGGTACAGGAAGAAAAAGAGAAAACAAAATGCACTTCAACAAAGATATAATGTAATGAGAGAGAAAGTATGTGTTTGCAATGGGTATATGTGATGCGCCCTCTGGCGTTTGGACCTCTCTGGCGCCGGGTAGCCGATTGAATTGCAGTGGGTTATTACTACTATATTTATTTCTGAAACACTGTTTGGTATTTTATGTATATTTATTTATGCCTGATGGTTGCCAATGGCTCCGCCCGCACTGGATTCTACGACTACGACCGGGTTATAGAAAGAAAGTTATTATGGCAATAGCAAGCTCTACCTGTGGCTATAGTTCACGCGCGTGGAATTCGGTTATTTTCCGTCTCTTTAATTATCCCTGTGCAAATTTTTAGCTTAATTGGATGCTCCGTTGTGACGTGAAGCAAGGACATACAAACAGGCTCACTATCGCATTTATAAACTAGCTTTTGCCCGCAATTCAGTTATCGGTGTATGATTTCAACCAAAACTCCTGACTTATAGAAAAAAAATGACTCAGACTTGACGTAACCTATGTCCTTCCCCGGGACTCAAACAATCTTCATTTCATCTTAATGGATTCAGCGGTTTAAGCGTGATGACGTGGTAACAGATACTTTCGCATTTATAATATCAGCATGGATATTTTTATGTATATATATACACATGATTGTGTAAGAATATAATTATAATGTTAATAATCCTACTATAATATAGAACTATTAAATATCGGAGTACTCCTAAATATCTAAATTCCTTCACACAATTGACGATATTTGATGCTTCACATGGTGCGCCCCCTGCTACATAAAACAAAAAATAATACTTGACATGTGTGTATCACAACTTTATTTTTAGTACGTAGCTCACAAACTTATGAATATCACTACACGTTTCAATACAGACTGTATTTGTTATTTGTTAGTATTGTATTATTTGTTAGTATTGTATTATTTGTTAGTATTGTATTATTTGTTAGTATTGTATTATTTGTTAGTATTGTATTATTTGTTAGTATTGTATTATTTTTTGAAATAGAACTTCTTGAACTCAGAACTTCAGAAATTAACATTGTTTATATTGTATTGACGACAAAAGTGTTCTCAGAAACATACTTGAATAAATATTGTTTGATTTTATTTGATAGTGCTATGGTATAGTGTGGAGAAAACAAAAACAAAAAATTGCATCGGCCGGGAATCGAACCCGGGCCGCCCGCGTGGCAGGCGAGCATTCTACCACTGAACCACCGATGCTGTATTCACAATTTTAAATATTAGAATTCTTATCATTAACAGCAAGTACAACTTGGGCGTGTTAACATGCACAAGTTAATTTAATGTAGGATGTGCAAAAAAAAATGGTTAGAGTAACTCAAAGGAAGTGCAAGTTAAAAAACCGGACTTAAAATATTTTCACGATTTTTCCTTTGTTTTGGTTACGGTTAGTGTGTACAAATACGAGCGCTTAAAAAAAAATTTTTTTTATAAATTTTGTATGATAATTTAAGGTGTCCTCATAACCATAAATTTTGATGATGGGAATCGATAGTTCATCGTCGGCCGCAACGTTTGTCTGTAGCACTTTTGTCTGTGGTGTGTTCCAACTTTCAAAAGGGGGGGTGTCTCAATGACTTTTATTTACTCCGACCATTTTTTTGCGCATCCTATTTTGAATAGACTTCACATGGCCAGGTGTCGTGTTATTGGCCCGAGTTGTACATATTATTATGAGTATCCTTTCTATTCTTTATAAGAAATGCTAGGCCATTTCTTACTTCTTTTTTTTTTTGTATACCACTAAGGTGGCAAAGCTTACGGTCCGCCTGATGGTAAGTAACACCAGGGGTATCAAAACTCGCGCGTTGCCGCCCATTTCAAAAATCTAATCTCAAGATGGAACCAGGGCCAGCTGGTGAATAGTAGAACTTTTTAATGGTAAACTGGGACACCCCTGGTGGTGTTAGGGACCATTGGTTTGTTTCAACGAGTCGAATACTACGTAGTCAATGCGAGAAAAAAAATTGTTTAAGCGACGGATTGGATCCGGGCTTATCCAGAGCAGTTTTTAAGTGGGTCCGGAGAATTCCAGGTGCTTATATAGTCCCACCAATAGAGGGCGAGTTTGTTTGTTTGTTTGTACACGTAATCTCCGGGACTGGACCAATTTTAAAAATTCTTTTGCTGTTTGTAAGAGCTTCAACTGCAGATGTCATAAGTTATATTATGAAACGTTAATGAAATCATACACTATACATGACCATAAACAAAATTACCGGCTGGGGGTGGCAACCCTTTTCCTGCCCCCGTCTGATATATGATCATTGCAAAATGTACCACTACTTTTGTACGGCACTAGGTTTATCGTCATTTTTAGGGTTCCATGCCTCAAAAGGAAAAGAGGAACCCTTAAAAGATCACTTTGTTGTCCGTCTGTCTGTCGATCCCCTTTTTCTCAGAAACGTGTAAAGGCATTAAGTTGAAATTGATACCAAATACTAAGGTTTACAGTCCCTTGAAGCTTTAAAAAAAAAGCTTTTAAGTCCACGCAATAAAAAAAATACGGCGGCAATACTGCGATTTTTGTCGCATGTTTTAGCATTCACAAATAAATCAAAACCTATGGGGTACTCCCCGTTGTCCTAGAATCGTGAAATGACACTACGCAAATTCTTACATAACAAATATAGGGAGAAATCCTAAATTCGTTAATTTGTAATTATAACACATTAAAGCTATGCTTAAAATACGGGTAATCTTTGTCGCATATTGTGACACAAAAAACGAATGGGGTACCTACTTGCCGTTGACCTAGAATCATGAAATTTAGCAAGAAGCAAGATGTTAAATCACAAGGAAAAAATCCATAAACTGATAATTAAGGCATAATTCTGTGATACTTGATCTTATAAGGAATATAGATATAGATAGATTTGTTTCAAAAACCTATCGGATGGGGTATCAAATTAAAGGGCTTATGAGCCGGATCTAAAAATATTCTACATAATACTGTAGGTCAAACTATGTTTTGAATTTCAGGAAAAAAGTGGCCGAAAAGTCACTATAGGGGTCTGAAAACAAATAAATTGAAATCCCATACTAAAAATATAAACGTTCCTCCTAAGATAAATATTTATAAAGTGATGCGGCTTAAAATGATTATTTTAATCTTCAGTACTTACTTACCTATGTACCAAACGGCTATCCTCTACATCAATTTGCATTTCTTTGCGTACATCTTAAACGTTAAAAATAGTGCTCGTTGAAAAGCTACAGCTGTTGTGCGAACGAGGCCTTACGGGAACGAAACAAAAATAAACCAAAATAATCGATAGCAAATAATTTTATTTGGCGGCGATCCGAGCAGGAACTATTTTAAATTAATTATAAACACAACATCACCTTATTCGCAAATACCAATTCAATTATTACAATATTTACATACATCATTTTATAAAAATAATTATCAGTTAGAAATTGTAAAATCAATACCAAATTAATTAGGACAAAACAACAGACTTCGATTTTTGTAATCTATCCTATAGACTGGGCAATAGCTTTACAAAATTGAACTCTTTAAAAAGAGGCAAAGCTAATACGCGGCAAGTACCTGTCTCATTTCTGCAAAATAAAAACAAATGTAAAAACAGACAACTACGTACTTGCCGCGAATTACCTTTGTGTCTGTCACACTTCTGTAAGCGTTGCTATGCGCTGTCCAGTCTCTATATCTATGGACACAACATAAAAATAATGTTATTAACACAACAAAATAATTCACAAGAAACAAAGTCAGCGACCAATTATAGCAGCAGTCATTTAGAACATAAATATAATAACATTTTTGTAGATTTGAAATTCGGTGAAAAATAATTCTATTAATACTAAAGTGCATTGTTATGCAACTATATCTATATAAAATAGAATAATTAAATAGAAATTACCAAAAAAATGGATCATTATTATATACTAATATATAAATCGGTGGTATTTTGATTGCATGATTTTTTAAAAAATTATATAATTAATTATCAATTAACTTATGTACTGTAAGTATCAAAAATAAAGTATAAAAAAAGAGAAATCACATTCTCGTGTTTTTTTTACCTCGTGTACTCTATACAATACATAATTTATAACATCACAAAATTCGATAAAAAATATTTTATCAAAGCAAAATAATACCTTCATACCTTTCTGATTAATTCGTACAACATCCATTTTAATAAAAAAAAATCTTATCCCTAGAAGCTTAAAATTAAATATAGATCAGTGCTTTAAGCGTCTCTGAACTGTAAGAAAACGGTTGCATCGATTTCGAACAACAAATAGTTCGGTTTAAAGCTTATATAATGAGATGGGTTATGTACATAAGTCCTTATGTGTAAGATTGTTTGTGTGTGTTTATGGTAGTTAAGATTATATGTATATAAGTTATATTTCTAATAATAGAGTGGTGAAAAAAAAACCTTATATATAACTCCAAAGGTAATAAGATAAATCACATATTCAGTTTCAATGACCTTCTAAGTAGATGTACCGCGCGCGCCTCCGCGCTAAAAATGGAACCGCAAACTTGTGCTCAACTCCGATCTTAAGCATATTTTATTCGCAGTAGCTTGTTGACAACTGACCGTGAGCTTGCCGAACTGTGCATTAAAAAGTTGTCTAAATAATACATTACCATCGCTAAAGAAAGATGGTGTAACCTATAATAGGTGAATGAACCGCATTTACAACTAATTACATATTATAGTGCGTTCAGTTTGGAATAAATAGAAAAGTATTTTGTCACCTGTCATCCATTTGCTTCATTAATGTCAAAACTACTACAATTTTAGTATCTACGGTATTTAAGGTTATTCTTGAAATTTCTGTCACTTGCACCTTAGAATTAGACTTTAGATTAAATTTAGTAAGTGGAGTTTTGGTATATACCTCTAGATACTTGAAACTTTAAGTATAGCTCGGAACCTAATTACTGCAATTTTGGTTTCAAAGAGTTTAAAGATATTTCAACAAAAATATCTCAAATAAACAAGTCTATTATACGCGCCATTTTCTTTTGTAGTTCATCAACAAATTAATACAGACGAGTCTAACAAGTAGAAAAAAAAATTAAAAAAATTATTTTTCATATATATTACGTTGTTTAAATGTAAAAAGCAGTAAACATTTTCTCTAGACATAAACGTGGCGTCAAAGCTTAAAAGACTCCGCGCCCTACGTTTATGTCAAGAAAAAATATTTTCTACTCTTTAGTCCATTTATAAAAACGTGGGTGTGTTAAAAGAGTTTTTTAATGAAAATGGTGTAAAAAAAATCTGAAATAATGGTTTGATTTAAAAAAAAAACTGCGTGTTCAAACTAAAGTTTTTCGTACATTGTATTCTCATATAGCACAATACTTTTATCTGAAAATATCTAAAGGTTTGGTTACATTTTGGCTAGATAAAAAAAAATATCTCATACTTATACAAAACTTCGTCCGCGTCAAAGTCGGTCTATAAAACTATCTCTTCTCTTCTCAGTACCAATCTTATTCCTAACCTAAATGTAATTATAAAAATAATTAGTATTTTGGACACAAGACACAGCTCAATTTAGTCCCAACTAAGTAATGCTATATCTATATCAAACCAGAAACCAGACAACGAATACAACTAATGTCCGTCACATAAATGTTTGTCTTGTGCGCCGGAGATTGAACCCACGCGCCTCGATTCAGCATTCGGCTGAGCCACGGACTTTTAAATTCCAAAAATTGGAAAACATGAATGTTCAGCTTTAGCGAGGCATTCTTAATACCACGGTCAAAACTTATAACAGTATTTATTTCCATGTTTTATTTAAGTGTAAATAAATGTTAAATTTTAACTTTATCGTCAAATTCCATGCTTCTTACTTCAAAAACGTATGTCCTGTACATTTAATTGAATAGCGATCGTTTTGGCGAACCTGAGAACGAAAATCGCAATGGATTATGTTTTTAAGTTGAAGCCACCACATTAAGGTGGAAACATTTCGGTTTCACATTTTGCCGTTTTTATTGTTTGACGTGCATGATCTATATACTTAGAAGGTTATTGCAAAGATTAATAAAAATGGAATTAAGTTGTGTATGCTATCTTATGCGTGATTTTATTTTATGTGTGATTTTTTGTTACTGTGTGATTTTATGTGTAGTGATGGTGATAGTGTGTTGCAAAACCTAAAGCAAAATACAAATACAAAATTTCTCGTCTAGATAAGCTTATTTTTAATTAATAGTTCTCTTATAAGTAAAATTAAATCGTAAATTCTACGTGAGAGGTTCGTCCGTGAAGTAGGGATGCTCCAAACAGTCCAAGGCTGTTAGTCTTTTGGCCGGGTCGAATACAAGCATGCCCTGTATAATAACAGACACAAAAATAAAACTGAAAAATGCTAGACTGGTTTTAATGCTATTTTCAAGGCTGTTGCCGTTGTTCACGAGAAAAATTATAAATCTCAAGAAGTGGTTGATTTTGTTATCAGTTTATTGTAACCATCGTCTTAATATCCACATTTAAAATTCAAACATTAGTCATAATTTATATAATAGATATCATTAGAAAACCCTTACACACACTTTATTGTGGTAACCAGGGGCTGCAATTTAGTAAAAATTCTCGTACGACGCGCACCGTGCTATGTGAATGTACATCTATACGGTATCATTCCCCCGAAGGGGTAACCAGCGGCTTGACACACACCCGAATTATGTAGGGGACTGCCATATTTTACAAACCACTTTAGTCCTAAGTGACAGATGGTGAACCCGTCGCCGCAACACTGCCACATACTGCCGGTTTCATATGTCACTTGTCGTAAACCACCATATTTAGTATATAAATGAAGTAGTAGATAAAAAAATATTTGCCTATTATTTAAATCTAAAATTAAAATTATCTGTATATCGAAAATATACATTACTGAAACGAGGGTTTGGTTAGCTCTTAGATATATTTTGTCAACAAAGTGAATTTAGCTGCCTCTAGTAGTTGGCAAAAATACCTAAATTCATCAACAAGTAATGTAATATTGAGCATGACGTAGAATTGATATTGTTAGGAAATTAAATATATCTGCAGCAATATTAGTAACAGGGCAGTGATTCGGACTATATCAATGTTAGTAAAAGGGCAGTGATTCAGATTATATCAATATAAGTAAAAGGGCAGTGATTCAGATTATATCAATATAAGTAACAGGGCAGTGATTCGGATTATATCAATATAAGTAACAGGGCAGTGATTCGGATTATATCAATATAAGTAACAGGGCAGTGATTCGGATTATATCAATATTAGTAACAGGGCAGTGATTCGGACTATATCAATGTTAGTAAAAGGGCAGTGATTCAGATTATATCAATATAAGTAAAAGGGCAGTGATTCAGATTATATCAATATAAGTAACAGGGCAGTGATTCGGATTATATCAATATAAGTAACAGGGCAGTGATTCGGATTATATCAATATAAGTAACAGGGCAGTGATTCGGATTATATCAATATTAGTAACAGGGCAGTGATTCGGATTATATCAATATAAGTAACAGGGCAGTGATTCGGATTATATCAATATTAGTAATAGGGCAGTGATTCGGATTATATCAATATTAGTAATAGGGCAGTGATTCGGATTATATCAATATTAGTAATAGGGCAGTGATTCGGATTATATCAATATAAGTAACAGGGCAGTGATTCGGACTATATCAATATTAGTAATAGGGAAGTGATTCGGATTATATCAAATTCTGAAAAGCTGTAAAATTAATTTTGATTAAAAAGTAGCAAGTTATATAGGCGCAGATTGATTCTGACTGTTTATAAAGTACATTCTGACATCTCGTCGCTACCTAACTTTGTTTATGCTCGGCGCTCGTCGATGATCCTGCTGACCAAATAATAATGTCACTGATCGGGTATTGCTGGTGGTTTTTTAAAAGTGAATTTGGCAACGGGTTTGCGGTTTTCTTATTGCTTTTCCTTTGTGCACATCCATTAGCCTACCTCGAAGGCAAGTTGCATTTAAAAAGTTGCTAAAGTTGAATTTAAAAGAAAAACCAATAATTCCGACATACATCGAAAACAGACCACTTTGCTCGTTAAACCGATATGTGGCGACGACGGATCTTACAGACGACCAGGTATAGCTGCAAGAAGCCAGTAGAAGACCTCATCCTTTAGCTGAGACGACGATGAAAGAGATGTTATGGTTTTAAATTAAATTACAATACCTTTAGCAGTTCTACTAAGATAGTCATGGTGTTTGTCATGTTTTATAGATATTAAATTTTACAAGGATTGCGTCGTGTACTAACAACTTGTTACCGTACCTTTATAAGATCGAGTGCGTGTGGATGTATCCTTGGGATGATTTCGGCGAGATCTTGTGGGGGGTAGTCAGGGAAACTGTCAGCGACTATAGATACGTTGGTGGGCCATTCTTGTCGTGACGGACGGCCTATTAATCTGAAAAATTAAACTTAATAGATTAGCATTGCCGGAAAATATTTAACTATGTATGTTAGCCATTCTACGCCCCACTAAAGGTGCACAAGGACTCTTCTTCGGCAAAGGCGTTACAGGCCCAACGCCAAGCTGGACCGACTGGATCTGGACAGGTTTTCGAGCTACTGGCCACTCGACCATAATTTTTTTCCGTCCATAAATCTAAGTCAGAGGACTTAAGGCTAAATTACTGCTGTCGTATGAAAACAGCTAAGACGTATTGTTGAAAGTGGCATTTAAAGCACAAAGGAGTTTAGAAAAAAATACTACACTAACAGGCCGTCACCTATACAATGACTGGCCACGCCCGACGATGCTTAACTTCGCTTCGTCTTCGTTTTCGATAGACGAAAGTAAGTGGCCCACGAACTTGTCAAGTTAACAACATAACAACGGTTATTATGTAACTAAGTTGGTGTCTATTTATCATACATCAGTATAGTTTGGTTACCTGTTGGACAAAACACACTTTGGTTTAATCCAGGTGAAATAAGTTATAAACTGTTAGGTAGAAATTCGGTGATACTGCAAATATATTTTGTAGCGAAGTTATTACAGTTTTCTCGCTTCTTAACTTTGTCAATAGATGGCGCAAACGAAAAGCAACAAAAATAATTGTGCGCCTTAGATCTGAACGCTTTTGCAGAAATTAGCAACTCTAAAACTGGCTGTCATTGTGAGTTTGATAGAATATTGCACGCAAAGAAGATTTATAAAAAAATAGATTTTGAATTATTTGCTTTCAATAATGGGAAAACGTGCACATACTAATGATAAAGTAATAGTTTACTCGTTATTCTATGGAAAATTATTGCAAAAGTTGTTATCTTGTTTCATGTAGAGCTTAAGTTCTGTGTTGAAAGTATATATCACATAATTATATATCACATAATTAGTCAAGTGTCACAGTTTGACCTGGTTTTTTATTCAGCAAATAAAATACATTTTACATAATATAAAAACATTGCTTCTTTAGTTAGCATGTTGCTAAAATAATAAATAAAATAATTATAAGGCATTATATCATCCTCTTCCCTGTTCTGTTATTAAAAAATAATAATTTGTCTCACATAATAATCTATCTAACATTTAGACAACCCATGGTTTGCCCTACATAGTCACCAACTTCAAACTGTAATTCAGATCAGAATTTTCAGAAACATTTAAGTAATTATTTTTACTTTTTTAGTACATCTTTTTGAAGCCGGTTGTTTTTTTTTGCTACAAAGTTTTTATTTTTTACTTTTGTGTGACAAATTGCTTTCGAGTGTACAGGCGTGATGTTATGTTTGTGATTGCGTTAAAAACGCATTTTCATGCGATAGCAGCAATTGCGGTTAATGTAATGTAATTTTTTAAAGAGTTCCGTTGTCTGTTTCTGAAACTCATCATCAGATCTATATGAAATAAAAATAGGACACTTTCGGAATAAACCCCTTTCGAATAAAAAAGAATTTTGCGAATCCGTCTATGTATGACAGAGTTATACCCGAACATACATAAAAAAAATATAAACAGCCGAATTGAGAACCTGATGACGCGCCACTGATCGCGGTCCTTTACTCTCCGCATCGAGCTATCGGTGTTTGTTAGCAAGATACAATGTTGTTCACCTGAATATGCAGTGTAGCTGGTCAGAGTCGGAGGTGCCAGGCAGCAACGGCTTGCGGGTGTGTAGCTGAGCGAGGACACAGCCGCTTGACCACACGTCCACGGCAGTGTTGTACGTCGCGCCCAGCAGGACTTCCGGTGGTCTGTACCACAGAGTCACTACCTGAAGTTATTTATAAAAATATTTATATTTATGTAGAAGAAGCACATCAAGCAAGCAGCGACAAAGGTTGAAGTTATAACTTGTTTGCGTAAACGGCTATGCAAACATCCCAAGTTCCGATGTGGAGAAAAACCGCTGAGGACTTGTGGCTTTCTTCTGGTTGATAGATCATTAAAAACAAAATACTTAAACGAATGCATTACCCATAAGCGCCGTACATATTTCGAGTACACGAGCGAAAAGTCGTAACCCTTTTTCTAGACCCATCTACACTTATATTATAAAGAGGAAAGATTTATATTTTTCTTTGTTTGAAACGAATAAACTCAAAAACTACTGGCCCGATTTCAAAAAATTTTTCACCGTTAGAATGCTACATTATTCCTGAGTAACATAGGCTATATTTATTACAAAGAAAAATTAGGGATCCCTACTAAAATTTCAATAATGTAACCCAAGGTGTAAAAAGAAATTGCTTTAAAATGTCTTTCATCGCATGCGCTGCGGAAACTATTGATGATAGAACAAAAAATATTTTTCAATATTAAAGAACATATCAATATCTATAAAAAATTTCGCGATACTATATGTCAAACTATTGTAGTTATGCCACTATAGCTACTTTTTTACATTTAAAAAGTTATGTAATGCATACCTTTGTATTAATCCTTATCCAAATAAATCGTATTCATGACTGTTTTAATACCTGTACATTACTTTTTGAATTGAATAATCGGACATTCCATTCAAAAGATATTACGAAATTAATCGTCAATTAAACAAAATACTAATCCGTGAAGCCGTAACCGTGCTTCCTCCCTACGAAGCAGACGCAATCGACATTGACTTATGTTATGCATAAAGATACACTTACTCTTCGTTTATCCCAAAATGTTTAAAAAACAAAAGTCCACCTGCGCGAAGCCGGGACGGGCCACTAGTATGTATTTACATAATAATTGCAAAATGTACACTACATTAGTACGGCACTAGGTTTTTCGTCATTTCTTTTAAAAAGATCTATTAACTACAAGAAAGCCGTACAAAAATATAATTTTTGCAAACATGTTACGATATGTGACCATATCTTGCACAAGCTTCTTTGGGATAAATCGTGCTTGCAGTACGTTATCTGAAAGCGACCCGCAAATTTGAATGATTTTGTTTTAACCCGAATTTTGATAACTAAAGAGTTCAAGCTCATAAAGTTTTATTTAAATTTCGGACTGGAACAACAAAAGAGTGCGCCATTAAATTAATTTAAAAAAGTAAAAAGAGAAATCGACATTTGAACGCGGCGAATTGGCAGCAAAATTACCTAAACTATTTTTATTATAGTCGATACAGTTGTCAATATAATTAGTTTTTTTACACGCAAGTTCGAGAAAAGGACTAGACAAGCCTTGGCCACAACTGACCGTAACCAAACTCTGTGATGCGTGCCTCGGCTATGCCTCGCCCCGCATACTTAATATGCTGCGTTTGCGGGCCACGACAGTAATGTACTATAGTCGTAATTCCTCACTTGCACCTGGAAAATTCAATTTCCCCATGTACTCACCTGTACCGCTCAAAAGTACCTACTGTAAGTAAGTATCATGATGTACTGTGGCGAGGTCACTACATTTTGTACACAATCTCAATTTCTAGAGCTGTTTTATTGTAATATTTTTAAAATATGGTAACTTATATAAAGGGGGTAAAGAAGTTGACAACCTTTAAATACTTTGAAAGCTACGCCTTACACCTGATAATGATTTCTTTTACGCTAAGACGCATGTTTTAACTTTCTTATCTCAAAACTCACAGTTTTGAAAGGATTGGATAACGATGCTAAAGCAAAGCACAAATAACTGATTTAATTAAAGAAGAAAGTATTTAATTCTGAGCTTCCAAAAAATGTCGGTGAATGTTATGGATATGGAACCCTAAAGTTCTACTGCTCGTGATGCGCCAAAACATTATACAAAAACATCTCCTGACCCTGCTTCAAAGGAAGAATAAAATCAGTACCTACCTAGTTTGTTGTAAGTAGTAACAGCACAGCCTAATAGTTTGATTTCATTCATACAGTCAGCCATCGAAGGCGTCTATACAGAGCAATAGTGAGGTAAGGTGTGAGGCAAGACGAGGGGCGAGCGCATCCGACTACCCTATACTACCCAGCTTGTCATACATTTTGTCGCGGGGCAATGACTTTTATCAAAGGGTGTATGACTGTATGAAAGAAATGAATGTCTAGGCTGTGACATCAGTTTTGTTTCTTATCTCAGTAAGAACAGTATCGATCGAGGGGCTAAAAATAAAGATAAAGAATTATAAGCGATTAAAACGTACACGCTTACATTACAACGTACTTTATAAAAAATAACATATTTAATTTTTTTTTTCATCACACTCTTAAGCAGTGTCATTACGTGCAGGCAAACCGGGTGCTAAGACCCTTATTACTCTCATGGGCTTTTTGTTTAGAAATTTTACTTTTCTCAAAGCAAAGTACGCGTTCACAGAACACACGGCTGGTAATTTAATGACGCGTAAAATTTAATCAAATATGTATAAAAGCTGTCTGTGCGTGTGTAACACGGGCAGTACGGAAATTACAAACTCGAGTCATTAAAGCCTTTGGCCTCCAGCCTTAGGCTTCTAAATAGCCTTTTCTGTTCTATCAGTTCTATCACGACTATCCTTAATTTTCCCCGAAGTCAAATTACAAACAAGTGAATTCACATGAGACCAATACTACAGAATATTTCTTATGATATTGGTTATAACATTGTAACAATTTATTCGTTATTTTATGGGTACTTTATCTCATGTATATACGACGTACGCAGCTGTTACTCCCCCGCGTCTCCCCACGCTTTACCCAGGGCGCGGTACAGCGGTCGCAGTAGGCCTATAGTACCACTTTCTTGTACCTTTGAATAACTTCATATAAGATTTATGAGTATTTAATTATCAGTAATAATAGTATATTATTGCAACGGCCACGGAATAAAGGTCGAGTAGGAGCTTAATGATCCGAGGCAGTCAATTGCCATTTCCGACGAGGCATTGTGCTTTTTTAAAAATGCAAGGAATTAATAAAGATTACTTATGTCATAAATTTTACTAAGTTGCCAGCACGGGCTTACATACATACATCATTGCTGGCACATTTTTGCTCTGCGCAGTAGCGAACTGTGATCCTTTGAACTAAATTTCCGTTTGACGCATTTCCGGTAATTTACAGGATCACATATCTAAATAAATGATCGTCAAATGCAAAAAACACTCCAATTAGTTGCTTTGTTGCTGTGTACGTAAAAACGGTACTTCACATGTTCTTTTCTCTAAATAATGACAACACCTGTTTTCTCGCATGTTTGAGATATTTCATAGACCTACTGGAGTAAGACTAACTTACGTACTTTAATGCGTTACCGTAATATTAAAATGCCCTGTAAACTGCTTCAGTACATACCACACTAGTAAGTTTCATTTCGGTATCATATGTCTTGGCAAGTCCAAAGTCAGCAAGCTTGACCCGTCCAGAGGAGGTGACTAGTAAGTTGTGAGGTTTCAAGTCTCGGTGGACGATTCGGTGGGAGTGAAGGAAGTCAACTCCTGATAGGATATCGAAGGACATACTCTGCAAAGTAGATAAAAAAACGATATGACATTAATGTTGTTTGAATCCAAATAAACTGTTTCAGAATCAGAAGCAGTGTTGCGGCGATGTGGGCTCACCACACCTGGGTCTCGCAGGACTCAAGTGGTAGGTAAAGAGAGGCTGTGGGTGTGTGTACAGCCGCTGGTTGTCTCTACTGGACAATAGAGATGTAAATATATACATACATAAGTGCTTAGTAAATCGAAGTTCCATATTGCTACCGAGTTTCTTGCCAGCTCTTTTTAATGGCAATAGTTTTCTGGATTAAATTAATATGGTTCTTGAAGTCCACGTACCTTTTTGTACAAAGCTAATTTCAAAAAAGCTGTTTTATACATAGAAATATGAAACTTGTCATAAGCTATTTTGAAATCGTTTTTACCGACTATTATTTGATTGAATTTGAGAGCTGCTAAGAACATTCACTTAGAGCAGATATGCTATCTACGACTCACAGATGTATTCTAAAAACAATACAATACTTTCTTAAAATAGCCCATAACTAGTTTCATATTTCTATAGAACACTTTTTAAAATTAGCTTTGTACAAACAGGAAATTATAAATATGACGGCGCAAGTAGACGCCAGGTACCCTCTCAAAAAGTGAAACCTTAGATCAAAACCGGCTAAGTGAGAGTGAGACCCGCATACCTACCAACAAACACAAAAAGTATGCCGCTTACCAGTCACTCATCCAATTATTGACCAAACCGCCGTTGCTTAACTTTGAATATCGTTTCTAATAACCAAATGTGTTACTGTTTCGCTTAGTAATAGCTAGATGGCGCAGTAACGGTGATTAAGATGGTAAATGGCTCGGTACCGTTTTACACTTGGTCGGTTTTTATTATTTGTTGTTATACTTTAGAGCTCACACACAACATGATCACTGCAAGATTGAAGCTTGTATTTGTGTTACTTTTTTACTATAGATATGGCAACTATGAATTTACGAACACCAACAACAACAAAGTGTGCCGCTAAGCGGTCACCCATCCAATCACTGACCAAGCCTGACGTTGCTTAACTTAAAATATCGTTTCCTACAAACAAATTTGTAACTGATTCTCTTAATGCAGTAGAATCTCACTAGTCCGGCACTTCAATAGACCGATATGTCCAATAATCCGTCCGGTCCGTCACCGCGTCATCCACTAACGGTCTAACCTCAAAACTAATCATGTTATTTTGAAGTGAGAATAGTGTGTAGTTAAAATAACATACACACATTATATTCTCTTTATGAAATGCTTTATTTTATTTATTATGATTTTTTCTCTATAATCCAGCAATCCGAACATTCCAATAATCCGGCACCCTCTGGTTTTTAATAGTGCCAGATTAGTAAGATTCTACTGTAATAATAATGGCTCGAGCCCGTCTCACACTTGTCAGGTTTTTATTATTTGTTGATATACTTTAGTTTATTTATTATTTGTTCACACATTTTTTTATTGCAAGTTACAACCTTCATACAAACTTCATTTGTATGTATTACTGTTTTAACCATAGAGCAAAAACAATGAAAATGTGTTTCTTGTATGGGCACCCCCCTTTATTTTTATTTTTTTATTATTTGTTAGATTATCCCCCATTACAACACATATTCTGTAAACATTTTAGGCTTCTACATATTTCGGTCTAAAAGATAGACCATTAAAGGGTAGAGCCCTTTAATAGTTGGACAGACAGACAGACAGCGTAGGCTTAGTAATAGGGCTCCGTTGGCACCCTTTGGATACGGAACCCTAAAAATTAAAAATAAAACCGCCAATAGTATTCTTAGTGAAGGGGTCCGTAGCCGGTACTACTATCGTTGTACGAGACCTTAACTTCGTTCGGCTATGATAATATCTCGCGGAGTATGTGACTTTAACGAGTCGCGTTTTTTTATAGAGCAATTGCAGTCTATGTCCTAGTAGTAGAGTTTTTTCGAGCGTTTGGGGCGATATCTTGAACCGAATCGAAGATGGCCGCAGATTTGGAGCCGAATATTTCAAAAACGAAGCATAATTTAAAAAAAATGGCTGTGAAACCTGACAATAATTTTTGATTCCTTATTCAACGATACCCTACTCGATAGGATACTTTAATAATTATCTTTCGCCCTCAATTAGCATCATATGTATGAGAATAATTTGGGTGCGCGCTCTCGCAGACTTTTTGTTTCTTAAAATGTTAATATTAAAGTATTTTTTTACAGCAGGTGTAATAATCAATAATAATGCTGAATTTTAGCTTTACAAATATAGCCTCTGGATAAAATGGAATGTGACATACGGAGAGCCGGCGGGCAAATATGGCGAAACGATAAGGGTTTCTTGTTAAATTATGATTTAATTATTGATGGAGATCGAGTTTAAGCTTGCCACGAAATCGGATTGAAACTGGATTGGGATTGAAACTGATATCAGTTGTAGGCCTCCAGACATGGTTCAGACATGTTAATTAAGGTCACCAGACCACCACCATGAGGCATTCTCTAGTGGTCACAATAGGTCCTGTAGGCCACAATCGTCTGTTCACTGCTAGTGGGTATGTGTATATCTCCATATTTTTTTTTTCAAAAAGGCCAGTGGCTGGATCCTTACCTCTTTTTTTCACCGACTAATATGATACTGCGTGATAGGGACAGTGACAGGCGGTGAGCCCATTGCCGCAATACTGCTTCAAATGCCGTGTTTCTGGACTAAGGTGGCATCATATAACGTCTCACGCGTTAATTTTTAACTTTGAAGAAATAAAAGGTCAAACGCAAGATCACGGACAGA
Organism: Apoda limacodes; assembly: GCA_946406115.1. NCBI lineage: Eukaryota > Metazoa > Arthropoda > Insecta > Lepidoptera > Limacodidae > Apoda > Apoda limacodes. The sequence goes on from OX291540.1 coordinate 52,288,791, forward strand.
ATAATTTACCCCGTAGCCAGTTCCTGACAAACTAATAGAAGTAAGTCTAGGTCAGGATTACGGGTATAAATGGTGTTGCAAGCGTCCATAGGCTACAGTGACCGCTTACTATCAGGCGGACCGTAAGCTTGTTTTCCACCTTAGTAGTTTAAAAAAAAATTGTTAAAATCTGGTTTATAAATTCACTCACCTTCAAAGCTGAGTCCAAATGAAGCATAATGTACAAAATATAACGTATAATATTAATTCAAAAAAATATACACAATGAATTCACACATAAACGGCTGCACAGATTTGGAACAAAGAAAAAATTAATCAGATTTATTTTATCACAGCTAACTGATTTTTAGCGGGCACTTACATTTGCATTTACAATAGCAAAATAGCAACAATATAAAATAAGTAATAATCATGTGAAAGGCTTCTTTTATAATTCGAAATCCGTGCGCAAAAGACCATTCTGGGCGCAAGCGTAAAATTCATTTAAAATTAGAAAACTGTAATATTTTTTTAAGTTACAATATACTCAGCTTAATTATTGACTTTTATAGATGGGCTTAAAGCTGCAGTCTCGCTCTTTTCGACATTTTATTTTAGTCGCGTATTAGAGATGATTTCAGATAGTATTATAGTAATTACTAAAAAACTTCCAATCTCTTTAAAAAATGTGAACGCTATCAAAAAGAATGAATTAAGCTGTTGAATTATATTTCTTCTAATTCTTCTAAAAATTCTTCATAGAACTCCGACTAAAGGGATATCAATTTTTTTTTTGCGATAGTTGAAGAATATAAGAATAAATAAGTCAACACCTTAATTCACTTATACTTAATAGTTTTCATATTTTTTAAAGAAACTGAACATTTTTTTCTTATTAAAATGGGTCAAATAAGATTTTTGTCACATTTACCATTTACTTTAGAGAAATGGTAACTATATTTAGATATTGATTCAGATCAAATTAACCTTAAAAGGTTTAATTTAAATGTGATGTCAGTGTTTTTTTAAGAAAGATAGGTTTCGTTTTCTCAATTAAGATGCTTTAATTGATTAAATTTTTCATTATTTTCAATGAGAAGAAACTTGAACTTAATTATGACTTACTAAATTGGAACTGAACGTAAACTAAATTCAATCACGGAAAACTAGAAGTGTTCTGTGATGTAATAAAAAAGAAATAGAATTTAATTCTAATCTGAGAAATATCCATTGGCGGCGCTAGTGAACTTTACGAACGGCACCCTCTTAATTAAATCCAGAATACTGTTGACATTAAAAAGAGCTGTCAAGAAACTCAGTAGCAATATGAAACTTTAATTTAGTATCTATGTAATAAGTAATTGGTAAAAACTATCTGAAATCATCACTTATTACGACTTAGTTAACTTAGATAATAGTACTGATTATGTTATTAACTAATTTTTTTTTTAAAAGAGTAACGATACGAAAAGATTAAAAGTATCGAGGTTTTTGCCGATTTCTTCTAGGTAGAAAAATAGTATTTCATAACTTTGACGATACAAAAGTGTTTGAAAAAACTTAATTTGAATTAAGAAAAATTGACTTTGACTTACATTAAATGTCGAAAATAGCGAGACACTTTCCACGCTGTAGTTTCGCACGGCTGCTAATATATTATATTGTAATACTTGCTTTGCTTGTCAGTTTAATCTTAAAATCTTCGCTTGCTCGGTATTCTATAAGAACAGTCGCGCCAAACGTCAAAAACTGTTTTGTTGCAAAAATATAGCTTTATGTATATATATAATCAATATAAATAAATATCTTCATAGTAAAGATGCACCCAAAATCTTAACCTCGAGCCAGGCCTTGCTCTATTGAATTTTCAGAGCAAGAGTATAGTTCAACACAAAACTTGAAATCCTAGTATATCAAACTTACAAATACACCAATCTTCATAGATTAGCATTAAGAAATACGTGATAAATATATATAATCTATTCATCTCACTCGCTAGAGGAAAATACCACATTATCGCAAAGCACGCAAGTTTTTTTTTTTTATTTCACCAAAAAACATAATAAAACTTTCAGTAACACGGTTTGTCGTTTTTATAATTTAATAATATGTTCGTAAACTTGACATATAATGTAAAATAATACTTTTTAAAACATGGCCTCTTTTAGCAGAAAAGTGAACTACTGCGCGCTACTATATTATACGAAATCTTTATAAAATATAAGTAAGTGCAGCAACAGCGAAAAAATTCGCGTTTAGACATAATGACAGTTCGATCTTGATTGAATCATTGAGTTTTTCAGTCCACATACCGCACCTAAAGCTTCTGCGGAACCAAGTGGAGCGCTCAGCAGCTGAAGTAAGACAGAGAAATAAATAATAAATTTCCAATTTTTTTAGGTATCTCTTCTGTCGTTCCAAATGTTTCGTTCCGCAAGTACCTGTACCTATAGCATTCCCAGTAGCCTTGCGTGAAATAGGCAGTTTTTAATTTTTTTATAGAAATGTATTAGTATTTATTGCATATTATTTATATATTGGCATTTTAAGTATTTATAAATATAATTTCCAATTAATAATTTTGTTATTCACGATACACCTGACAGTATAAGACAACTTTACTCGTATGCCATAGTGAATATCGAAAAATTATTTTTTCACTCCACCCTAATGTATATTAATTACATAGGTACATATATCAATAAAAAAGTAAAAGATCGTATCATTTATGTACTTACTCTAATCCTGTTATGGGGCAGTGGGCCAGGCGCTCTCTTTAAGAAGGACTCCAGGTCTTGTTCCACATGCTCAAACACAAGGAACAGCACCAACTGCTGATCACGTTCTACAGACTGTCCACCATGACAGACATCCAACAGACTGAAATAAATGCATTTTAGTAGCTATACAAAAGGGGGCTGGTGCAGGCTTAATGGTTTTCGGTGTCTGACTTACGTTTTGAAGGGCGGAGGTTCGAGCACTAATAATTTCTCTTTCTTAATTTCTTAAGTAGAGACTTTTAAGTTTTGAAGAAAGAGCAGCAATTATTGCCGAACACGAAGCTGGCGACAATATCAGTGAGATATCGCGTCGCCTTAATGTAACCAGAGAAAGTGTAAGATTCTGGATCAGGAGGCATGGTCAAGGTGAACTTTTAGATCATTGTCACAATTCTGGTCGCCGTCCTATCCTTAATGCTGCACAAAAAGCCGACATGACACGGCAATATAAAGAAAACGACTTTGTGTCAACCGATCATTTTGCAACTTTTATATATCTATATTAATAATCTGTATCTCGGAAGCGGCTCCAACGATTTTCATGAAATTTCGCATGCTGGGGGTTTCGGGGGCGATAAATCGATCTAGCTCGGTTTCATTTTTAGAAAACGTTGTTTTATCCGTGTTTTCAGGCAATGATAAACTGAAAAATATGACTCTTTATGACATCTGTTGGCGAATAGTAATACTATTTTTTTTACCGACCTAGCAACAGTTAAAAAAAAACGTTCGAAGCTCGGTTCCCAGGTACTAATGTCATTGTATTACTATTCTTTCATTTACGGTCAAGTATGAGGTTAGTTCTTTCAACAAAGCGATTGACCCCGACAGTAATATCTCTGTCCATAAAACTTAGCAGTGAGGCAAAATAAGGAATAAATCAAGATTGCAGAACCTACACATAATACTAACGTTTATTTACAATAAACGTACATAAAAAATTACATCTATTAAAATCTTGTTGATTTGGACAGTTGAAATTTTTGTAAAAGTGACAGAATGCAGTAGTAAAACAGCAACAAAACCTTAATTTTATAGTAAATAAAACAAAACGAAACATTTATTAAACTGTTGGCAGATAACGAAACTTTTCATACCGCGACTTGCAACCGCGATTGATTGTCCACACTACTGACTTTTTGATGAAGGAAATTTACACACGTCAAAAGAAGACGAGTGCGTAATACACAATCCGCACGCAAGCCCGCGTGATGGACTATGCCTTAAATCGCCCTCGCCTTACTTAAGGAGAAGACCGTGCCCCAACAGTTTGTAAGGAAGAAGGATACGGGGGGAAAGGGTAGGGTCATAGAGGGGCAACCGCCATATATCATAATAGTCCAATATCCCAGAGCGATCAGACATAACTTATTTTCACATAGATGAAACCTTAGGTAGGTTCTCAGTAGCATCTCATGTTCTTTAAATACCTGCTTGGTGGTGGAGCTCGCCTTGTGACACCCGGGCAGTTACCTAAGGTTTCATCTACGTGAAAATAAGTTATGTCTGATCACTCTGGGATCTTACTCTATAACATCATACGATACATAGATACAGAATCGACGCTTTCAGTAAGTTGTATGTGTATTTATAAAAAACCGTAATGTGTACTGAATGCACGAGCCTGACTCGCACTTGACCAATTTTTATTACTGAATGTTATACTAAAGAGCTTAAACTATAATCACTTTACTTTTATGTATGTATTACAAATCCTTCTATCTACTTCGGTCTAAAAGACAAGGTAATTTAAAGATGGGAAAGACAGACAGACAAATGGACAGCGTTGGTTTTTTATAGCCCACCTAGCACATTGGTGCTAAGATTAGCTCTATTTCAACAGCTTACTGGTGCCATTTATCATTTAAGGTGATAAGAAATAGTGCTATATCATGCTATAACTCATATTTAACAACAAAAAAGGCCCATGGGATGTAGGTATAATATAGCTTGTAGTTCTTTGATTACTGTATATTAGCAGTATGCATCCCTAAAAAGGTAAGTTATAAAAATGCTACAATGTCGGTTTTCATTTGACTTCCATACGTGTGGCACAGCAGTGGTATCAGACACTAACCACGTTATTAGGGCTTAATTAAAATAGGTTAACAGTTAGTAGGTTCAGACATTTTTAGTAGTGCTAAATGGAAGAGGTGCCAAACATCAATATATATAAAATAATTATAATTTAGCCTTTATCACTGTTAAAATACATTGATTAAGTTCAATAAATTATAAAAATTATACAGTATCTATTGTTTATTTTCTTGTTCTTCCCTTTGTTTTGTGACAAAGGCCTCCTCCAAGGCTCTCCACTCAATCCTGCTCCTTGCTACGCGTGACCACATTTTCAATTTATAGGGCATCATTATGCTATGATAGCTACTAACTTAGGCAATGGGCACAAATAGCTACCAACATGATTAAGCTATTAACATAAGTTGCATATAACCTTCTTTAAGAATTGAACACAACAAACAAAACAAGAGTTTGTTTGTTTTTTTTGTTTAAACATTACTAATCTCTGGAATTACCACTAGTACCTACATAGCTTAATATTATATTATAGTCATTATATAGAATTATTGTTTTTTACTTTTAATATAGACATGCAGTTTGTATTAAAATGTCTGAGCAATTTTTTAAAAAAATAGATGTTAAATTGCTTAGTTATGCTTACCGTACAATATTAGGATGTCTGTATGCCTCCAGCTGTCGGAGTAGCGCTATTTCTCTCAATGTGGATAATGGAATGCCATCTTCTGTCAATGCAACCTTCACTTTCTTCATGGCAACAATCTGCCCCCCATTGTGTAGATCTCTTGCTTTATACACTGTGCCATATGCTCCTAAAAACAATAACGGAATATTATATTTAGGCAACACAGTCACTGGATTTTCCACATACAACATTATCAGATTAGTTAGAAGTGCAATGTTACTAAAAATTTATTTGTTTTTTATTTTATTCATTGGTTGGCTGGTAGAGAATGCCTCATAACATTAAGCTCGCCATTGTACACATTTTTTTTTGTTCAAAAAGATTAAATAAAAAAAAATAAAAAAACAAAATAATACTATCTATATAAATAAATACTTTCATAGCAAAGATGCAGTCAAATATTAACCTCGAGCCAGGACTTGAATCTGCGACCCTTACATTCCATGTAAGTGCTCTACTACTGAGCTACCAAGGCACAAGTTTGACTGATGAAAATCCTAAATACATCTTTGCTCTGTAAATATGCTCCTATACAATACCTGGTGACTTATAAAATCCTAGTACATCAATCTTATAAACACACAAAATCTTTAGTAAGAAATACAATATAAATATTGATTGCCAGCCTTCATAGTGATTTAAATTAGAAATTATCTTCGTTTATGACTTCCCAAAGGTTAGTATCTTAGAAGAAAATATATTATACATGCCATATCTTTGGCAGTTGATGTAATAGGACTTTATAAGTCACTAGGTGTTGTATAAAAATAATACTAGAAGATATGGCCACATTACATTTGCATATTTTAAAGGGATAGCCAATCACAATAAAGGGAGTCAGTCTGTTTGAAAAGTGTTGCGGAGAGGCTACATATGCCAATAAATCCATATAAATGAATTTAGTGAATAAAGATCAACTTGGGATTCAATTTGATAACTAAAAAATTCTTTATGAACCTTTAATCACATAAAGACGTAGCAACTATAAAATATAAACTTATGAACCAAAATTATAAATCGTAAATTGCCATTGCATTACCATGCAGGCATTACTACATTACTACATTAAAGCTGTTATGATATTTTCTTATATTTTAAGAAACATGTATACTAATCAATAGGTAAGTACCTAGGTGTTAAACTGATAATAACAAGATTTTCTAATACAATTAAGTAATAAAACATGCAATTTTGAGACCTCATGCCTATTAAACAAACAAATTAAAACAAAAACTTTAGTACTTGAATGAGTGTTATATATATGATTTGATGAACAAATCAATAAAAGCAAAACAAAAGGGGCTTCACAACACTACCAGAAAGACATGTGACAATCATACGACTCTAACTCTAGACATGATCATAACACGCCCATAGTTTTGTTTTTCAATTACACTTTTGATCTTAAGTATTTTTTCTAAAATCTTATAATAAGTATTCTTGTACCCTTTAGTAAAAATATATTGTTCCTTTTATCACTTTAGCTATCAGTTATTTATCACCTGGCTTTTCGCTCCTTGTGTTATTAATGCACAGGTAGGCTTTAAATTATTTTATTACAAAGTGACTAGGACAGAGTGTAACTAAATAAGACATTCACAAGCTTCAAGGTAGGGAACTAGTTTTCTTATTTTCTGTGCTTTTTCCTATCCATATCAATTCTACAAAGATAACCTATTTTGTAACCCTTGTGTTAATTCAGTCAACATAATTTGTTTATGGTGCCAAATTAATTTTTTTTTGTTGTTAAATTGGCACTATTGTTGTCCATTTTTGGTGCGAGGTTTGAGTTTCATCTGTTATTGAGATTAAATATAGTTCTGTGTTTAGTTAGATCATATTTACATTATATTGCAATTTTCATAATGGAAAAAAACATCAAACAAAGAGTTTCGAATTTCAAATTCAAATTTTGCATTGCCAATGGAATTTCATGTTCTGGGTCACTGAAAATGTTACAGAAGCCTTATGGAGAATCAACTTTATCGAAAACATGAGCTTATGAGTGGGACAAAGCTTTCGAAAGCGGTCCAGATGTGATGTAAGATTTGCCTCGCTCTGGCAGGCCCTCAACATCTTCAACTGAAGTTACTATAGCAAAAATGAAGGAAATAGTGACTGAAAATCCTCATCAAAGTTTGAAAGAGATAGTTGCTGAACTCTCTGTGTCTAATGAATTAATGTATACCATTTTAAATAATCACTTGTGTATGAAAAATGTTGCCGCTCGGCAAGTCTCAAAAGAACTGAATTTCTTCCAAAATATCAATCGCATAAGAGTCACTGAGGACATGCTAGATCGAGTCAATTGGTCAATAAGTCAGGTGGGTTGATGCCTTAGAAAAGGTTAGGAAGTGGCTTTGATGAGCCTGGGAGCGTACATTAGGAAAGGCCTTTGTCAAACAGTGAATTGCTATAGGCTGATTCATTGAAGGGATATTTATCATACATAAAAGATAATCCTTATCAATAGATTAATTAGATTGCCCCTTTCTATTAAATATGAAAATTAAGGTTAAACTTTAGTAGTATAGTACCCCACGAATAAAGGGTTCGAAGGGGGGGAGGAGGAGGAGCCTCCCTCAACAGGGGGCTGAGGAAACATTTTTTTTTAGATATTTAAATTTGAAAATTTTGAGGTTACATGCCCAAAAATGTCTACAGTGACTAATTCAGTTGCTCACTCATATCAAAAACTATTTATACCCTTCTTGCCACCTAACTTGGTTTTGTACTCAAAATTATTTTCAGTTACTATACTTAATTGTTTACGTGGTTCAAACACAGTTGAAAAAACAACCTAATGGCTTGTAGTAAACAGCTAAAGTAATCTTGTATTAATGTTATGGTTTATTTGAATGATTTCCAAGAATAATCACCTAAACAGAGGAGAATGCCATCGGAAAGATTATTTTAACAAACTTCACTTCTGCCTTATCTCCGGCGCTGTGGGAATAGCAGCCCCTCCACCCCTACGTAACAAGGGCACAGGCACTCACACTCTCCCTCCACGTCTCCGGGCTCTAAAAAACACTCTAGGGATAGGGCAGACCAAGAACGCGGAGTGTCTGGGTTAATAGAGTCGGTTTTTCAAGTCTTTTTTCCAAAAATCTAAAATTTTTACTACTTTTGAATTTATGCTCAAAATTGTTTTCGGTCATTAAACTCTTAACTGTGTGGTGAACAAAAGATGACTTACTGCCACACTTACAGTCACTTAATGATTACTTAAATACTTTTTTAGTAAAAACTTAAGAAAATCGACACTCAGAGAGAACTAATGAACATTTAGTAACCTTAATGAATGCTTAAATTTAAGTGTCCGATGGCCCATACTTAACTCAATAATGAACAAACAAACAAGAGCGACGACCGTCCCTTCAACTGATCCCCATACGGGCAGTATGGGCTGCAGGTAGACGAACAGTCATGACCACACTGAGAAGAATGCCTTCCTAACAGTTTAATTAAAAAAAACCTAAGCTGTGTTGAGGGATATGTTGAGGGAAGTAGATAATTTAACTTTAGAATCCCAGTACATATATAAAAACCTTTTTCTTTGTACATAAAAATATTAATAGTTTCAGCAAGAAAGTTCACAAAATATATACTAGAAGTAGAAATAAGCTGTTGGTGCATGCAATGTATAAACTTTTACAACAAAGATCCAATTAATATTCAAAAGCTACCAATAAGTAAATTTAAATCTTTTATCAAACAACTACTTTGTAAAAAGCATACTACAATATTTCAGTGTTCACTAATGCAAGCAATGAATGACGTTACAAAATGGCAGCGGTAATACTAGAGATGATAATTGTTGCTGGAAGTAAATGGATTCAAATAGAAAGCTGAACAATGGATTAGTAAAAAACTAAGTGTAAATATATTTAATTATTACTATAGGCACATGGCATAAATAATGAAAGTTCCGGTTTTATGGTTTTGAAATAAAACTTGCATTCCACTCTATTATTGACAAAACACTGCTGTAGAAAAGTAACAAAATCAAAAAAAAAGTACTTGATTACCCACACAGTTGATACCCCAAAGTATCAATACATTTTTCCTGTCCCTAAAAATTAATCTCTGGGCATAGATTTAACAAATTACGACTTTCAATGCATTTTTTCACGATTTTCAAAAATTCATAACTCAAAAAGTATTGATTTCCGTAAACTGAAATTTCAGATTTGAGATCAATGGGATTATATTTATCTACCATAAAAGTTTGAACGAGCTAGCGAGGAGGCCTTGTTCTAAAGCTTTTCTTGGCCTGTTTCTTGTTGAAAGCCAGAGAGAAACACAAGCAAAATAAAGCATATTTTGGGAGCATCAAAATCCTTGTTGACCAGTGTTAGCTTCACAAATAATGTCATTTTACGCTTATTATAAAATGAACATAACAATGGTATTTCAATCTCTCATTACGTTGAACAAAGACATGCACAAATTTCGACAAAAAACCGGCAATACGCCGGCACATGGCGATCATCATAGGTTAGGATTAGTTATTACATATATTTAAAATGCAATACCAGTGCCAATAACGTTGAGCTCTTCATACTTCTTTGCTGTTTGAAATAAAGCACTGACATCACTAACTGAAGTCACTAACGAAGGACTTTGAGAAGAACTGCTACCTCCGGATCCAGACATTTTTACGTTTCAAATTACTCACTATTACTAAACACAAGTTAAAACCACCGTTTGCTACTGATAAAAACTTCTTTAATAAATTATGGGTAAATTACGTATAGTTTTGTTCCAATTTATAAAATAGAGTTTGAATGGCTGACAAAGACAATAAACAAAATCACACAGATTAATGACGCAGTTTTGTAGTTGTTTTAAACCAAAGACTTCTAGTTCTGTAATCTTCTAGTCAGCGCAATAGGCTTCCTAAAATTGGCCACACTTTACAAAGAAACAAAGATAACCCGTGGTATCTTTGCTCATAGAAAAGACACTGCACTTTCGCTTCGTCTCTGTGACAATTTTACAGCCATTTTTTCACAGCTGGCTGGGCGCTAATGCCTGTCCAGTTCTCTATTCTATCTTCGGTTTTGAAGCTATTAGTATGTGCGTAAGGAAGTGAATACAAATAGCATTTTTACATCCTGGGGGCTATGTTTCAAAACGCAATGCTCAGGCTTATTTTCCTACTATCAAGTTTAATTATTTACACTCCCATAGATACTGTTCACTCATATCAGTGTGAACAGTGTGTTCACATCGAAATTAGCTAAAAGGGCTCATTTGAAACCAGTCATCATCACAGAACATTATTACTCTAGCGAGGTCATCATTGAAATACAGAGACAAGTGTACAAACAGCAACACTCTTAATTATACACTATTTTATTTGACACATCGTAGGGAAGAGAAAACACATTTGACCATTATTTGACGATAACAATTTATGAATCCTACCTAGCCAGTGGCCGAGTAATGTATAACTTTCAACATTCAACATTTTTTAACCGGATACCAAAAAATAATATTTCATAACTTTGTCGATTCAAAAGTGTTTGTAAACACTCAACCTTTATTTGCACTTTAAGAATCTTTCTTCCTCATCAGGTATCATTCCGAACGAAAAGTTGTTGCGCAGTTCTTGGACGCTACCCAGCCGATAATTCGCCAACTACCCTACTTCTTAAATTTGGAACAACCAAACTGTACTAATTGCCCTAGGTATGTGTTTTCGTCATCAACTTCTAAAGTTGCATTTCTAACAATAACCATAATAGGAAAGAAAGAGGTTATTAAGTTTTTCAAAGGCTCGGCAACGCGCGAGTGATGCCACTGGTGTCGTAAGCGTCCATAGGCTACGGTGACCGCTCATCAGGCGGACCGTTAGCTTGTTTGCGACCTTAGTGGTATAACAAAAAAAAAACTAAATATGTGTGACAAAGACGTTGAATATTTCCTTTGTTTTAGCCATGCTCATTTTAAGGCCCACCTTTTAGGAAACTCGGATAAGATCTCAGACAATCGTGAAATATCTGCTAGCGATTTTGCCATCATTATGTTGTTGGAAAATAGAAGGGAAATTATGTACTCGTCAATTATGTTCATGCTATCCTTTCAACTTCAGAAGCTTAAACACAGTGGTACACAGTTTTCGAGTAATAGGCTTTTCCCTTTTTCACCTCTCTGTAGTTTAATTAGTTCGTCTCTGGTCATATTTTACTATCGTATTTTGGGCATAAAATATGCATTGACTTAAAAGCTTCATTTTTTACAACTTTAAGTGACCGTAGAGTTTAGTATTTCAACTTTATACATCTACGCGTTCTGAAGTTAATGGGTCTCGACAGACAGACAAACTTTTTTTATGTGCTATAACTACAAATTTACGTTTTTTTTTCTATATTAGTAATGTAAGAACTTGTTACGTATCAAATTTTATGATTTCAGGTACTAGAATGTAGGACAACGGGAAGTACCCCATAGGCTTTGGTTAATTTATGAATGCTAAAATATGCGACAAAAATTGACGTATTTTTTCATTGCGTTGACTTAGAAGCTTGATTTTTAGGGTTCCGTACCTCAAAACGATAAAAGGAATCCTAAAAGGATCACTTTGTTGTCGTTCTGTCTGTCTATCTGTCAAGACCCTTTTTCAGGAATACGTAAAGATATCACGTTGAAATATTATCAAATATTAAAACTCTACGGTTCCTTGAAGCTGTAAAAAAATTAAGCTGCTAAGTCAACTGACTAAAAAAATACGGTGGAAAAACGGTCATTTTTGTCGCATATTTTGGCATTAACAAACTAATCAAAACCTATGGGTAACTTCCTGTTGTCCTAGAATCCTGTTGTCCTAAGTCAACTCAGTAAAAAAATACGGTGGAAAAACGGTCATTTTGTCGCATATTTTGGCATTCACAAACAAATCAAAACCTATGGGTAACTTCCTGTTGTCCTACAATCAAGAAATTTTACATGAAGCAAGGTCTTACATCACAGATATAGGGAAAAATCCGTAATTCGTTAATTTGTAGTGATAGCACATAAAAATATTTTTTTGTCTGTCTATCTGTCAAGACCCTTTTACTAAAGAACGCGTGGGGAATATCTATCTAGTCTATAGGCACTTAATGTTGTAAAAAAATTAAGCTTTTAAGTCAATGTGAAAAAAACAAAAACGGGTTGCACTCCGGGAATGCCGGCAGAAGTGAAAACATACTAGCTATTTACTTCCCATCACTCCGTATACATATTTATTTATTATAAATAATATTTTTTGTTTATTTACTTTTTTGACGTATTTAGTATATTTGACATCTCACTCTGTCATAGAATTAAAATCCCATATCCAACCTCTCTGTACTATTCAGAATCGCCATATACTAAAAATAAAAACTAATGTACCTAAGGGGGTCACGTGTCCTGAACAGAGTTCCGACTTAGGAATTTTGGATCAGCTCACGTGTCTTGACGCGAGTTTTACATTTTTAACCATCACAAAGAAAGTGCACAACGTTGCTTAAGAAATTTTCACTTCAAAAAAGGTTTTTTCAAAACCTCAATTATATTTTTGAATCCCTAATCAACAGATTCCCATACATTCATTTCAATGTACCGCAAAAAATGAAGATCTTGGTGAGAAGATCTATCACTTCTGTAAGGAAACTACTAGTCTACGATCAAAAGTTACAAAGATAAAGACGTTTCTAGTTTGACAGCTGTCATCCGAAATAAAGATCTTGATGAGATCTATCACTTCTGTAAAGAAATTACTAGTTTACAATTAATAGTTTCAGAGATAAAGCCGTTCCTAGTTTGACAGCTGTCATCCGCAATGAAGATCTTGATGAGATCTATCACTTCTGTAAAGAAACTACTAGTCTACGATCAAAAGTTACGGAGATAAAGCCGTTTCTAGTTTGATAGCTGTCATCCTAAATGAATAACTTGACGAGTAGTGTATAGTAAATTTTACTAAGAAAAATCCGTCGGAGTAATGACACTGTTTACGAGCAAGTGTGATAAAAAAATAACTAAACAGAAAAAAAAGTGCACAACGCCTGAAGACGATTTTATCATTTTTTACCCATCACAAATAATAATGTTTGTTTATTTACTTTTTTGACGTAGTATATTTGACATCTCAATCTGTCATAACCTAATGTAAATAAATCTGACGCGAGTTCCGTCTTACGAAATTTCTATGAATTTTCGGTCAGAACACGTGACCTGACGAAGTTTATAATATTTTAACCAACACAAAAAAGTGCACAACACTGCTTAAGAAGTTTTTACTTTAAAAATATGCCTAAAATACGGTCATTTTTATCGCATATTGTATGCAAATAAATCAAAACCTATGGGGTACTTCCCGTTGACCTAGAAGACTTGATCTCATGATGGAAGAGCTATCTACATATAGTAAGTTTGTACGGAACCACAGACGGACAGACGGATATACAATAAGTGATCTTATAAGGGTAAATTCATTTATTTTTATTTTATTGTTGATAAGAGATAAACAGCTTTATAATGTATACATATTTTGCTATAAAATATTCATATTTCATATACGATAGACGAAGCCAATACATTTTTGCTTGTGTTCATGTGCGATCAAGCATAATTGTAGTTGGCACTGTAATAGTTATTCAATGAAACAAAATTCGCAAAAACAAAACGGAAGTAAAAACGTTTCTAAACACGGGCTCGTCCGGGATTTGAACCCGGGACCTCTCGCACCCGAAGCGAGAATCATACCCCTAGACCAACGAGCCTCAATTACACTGCGTGAAATTATAAGTTAATGTCTACACATCATCGACTTAAAAAAATATTTTTAAAAGTACTATTTATAACCGATTTAAAAAAAGGAAGTTCTATGTTCTACGGCTTTTTTTTTTTATGAATGGCCACCGATTTTCCGGCAATTTCAAAAATTCTTTTTTTATTTGAAAGGGATGCTCCTGAGGCAAGGACGTTATAAAAATGGACGCGAACTGATTTAGCAACTGTATGAAATCCGTTTCAACCGTTTTTGGCGGGGAGGGTACACACCTACACAATTATAGATGCCTATAAACACAACAAATGGCCATGCGTAGGTACTCTTATCTGTAGCGTAATAGGGTTGTACGCAATCGATAAAGATATCGAGCGATAGACGCGCTGAAGAATTAACTATATACTAATATTATAAAGCTGAATAGTTTGTTTGAACACGCTAATCTCAGGAACTACTGGTCCGATTTGAAAAATTCTATCAGTGTTAGATAGCCCATTTATCGAGGAAGGCTATAGGCTATATATCATCACGCTTAGACCAATAAGAGCGGAGCACCAATGAGAAATGTTTCAAAATTGTTTTTTTTTCCTTTTGAGAGCTTCCACTGCGTGCGCTGCGTAAACGGTAAGAGTTTCGCAAAAATCAATATCACAGAATTTAAAATTTCTAAAGAAAAGTCCGCGACATCATATGTCTGTCTTTTAAGGTTGGCTCACTATAACCTTTTTTATGCTAACCAAATTTGTTCTTCAATAATGCATTATTTGCGAATGTGTTTTTATAAACATAATATTAATCCTTATCCAAATAAATACATTTTTCATCACAAGTATTTAATTTAAAACAAAATTGCCCTTTACATCATTCGATTTCAATAAATATCTTAGGAGATATCGCAGTTTTAAAATAAAATCGCAGCAAAATAATAATCAAGTACTGCGCGCGCATTTATGATGTGAAAGGCTGGCGGGCAGTCATGAGCGGGAAGGGCGGTACTTTTTTTTTTTTTAAATATTTTCCCCTTCTACGTAAACAAAGTCGCGGGTTAAAGTTAGCGTTACTCGAAAGTAACTATGACTGACTGATTTATCAACGCACAGCTCCAACCACTGGACGGATCGAGCTGAAATTTTGCACACACACATAAAGCTATATATATGCAGGTGTGCGCTAAGAAATACGTTTTAAGTAATTATTTTAACCTATTAAGTGCACCTCTTTGAAGTCGGTTATTCTAATCTTGGCTGTCGGATAGAAATGCATATGCACAGCATAGGTAAATGTTGCTTACTAGACCCCCTAACCAAATGTGCATTTCAACGATAGCTACGGAGTCACGGGCAAAAGCTAGTAAAAATATCTCAGGAATTTTAGATACCTAAACATTCAACCACTTTTCGGTCTCCTCCGTCCGACTCTTTTGTACGTATCATTACATATATTTATGATAATACAAATTCATTTTCAAATTTTAATCTCAACACCCACTAAATACTAGCTACTAAAACAAAAACATAGGATTTTCAAAAAAGAATTTAACCCCAAAACATCTATCATTTAATAGTAATTAAACCTTTGGGTTTTTTACATCCCTGCGTTTGGTGAGAATCTTTTCATTAATTAACTATTTTAATTATAAACCAGCCCAAAAAATTGTTAAAATGTTATGCCCTAAAATGAAAAAGCTGCGATTTTCATATACCTACTCTTAAAACTAATTAAACCCACCTTTTGTCCCCCTTATTTCGTTGTTGTAAAAAGTTTTCAACATTACATATTTTTAATTTTAAACCTCAATACCAAATTTCCTGTAAATAACCTGACGCAAACCAAGGAATTCGGTAGAAACTTTTAAACACCTTTCAACCCCCCTAATCCGTACCGGTTGTAAAAAAATTATAACGAAAAAAATGTACTGATCCTAACTGTTTTCTGCTTTCGTTTATAATTTTATTATGCACCTTACTAATTTTACTTTTTTAACTTGCATAGATACCTACATTTCGAATCGTTGCCGATTGGTTATAAAAAATACTGTAAAATAATAGGTAGGTATTTACTTTCATGACATATCTACCTAAACATTATTATTTTAAATTTGAATAACTCTATCTAAACAATATCTATAAAATCTTATTTTTTTTTTTTTTTTTTTTTTATACCACTAAGGTGGCAAACAAGCTTACGGCCCACCTGATGGTAAGCGGTCACCGTAGCCTATGGACGCTTGCAACACCAGGGGTATCACTTGCGCGTTGCCGACCCTTTAGAAATCTAATAACTTCTTTCTTGAAGAACTCCATACTGTAGTCCTTGCAGAAAACCTTGGCAGGGAGCTCATTCCACAACTTAAGCGTTCGCGGGAGGAAGTTTCTCTGAAACCGCACTGTACGCGACCATTTAGGTTCTAAAGTGTGAGAATGAATTCCCTGCCGATGGCGAGCGGTGCGATGGTAGAAAGTAGCCGTGGGCATCATTTCGAACAATTCCTCAGAACACAACCCATTGTACAAGCGGTAGAACACACACAGTGAGGCAAAGTCTCTCCTCAGACTTAAGGGCTCGATACCGCAAGTGAGTTTGGAATCGTCGACAATTCTCACAGCCCGTCGTTGAACCGAGTCAAAAGGGCCAAGCTGGTATCCGGGTGCACCTGCCCAGAGATGGCAGCAGTACTCCATATGGGGCCTAACTTGCGACTTGTAAAGTAACAACCTTTGCCCCGACGTGAAGTACTGCTTCGCTCTGTTGAGTACACCAAGTTTTTTGGACGCCAGCTTTACCTTATCTTGTAAATGATCTCGGAACTGAACATCGCTGGAGATGTCGACACCAAGGATCCCAATGCTCTTGGAGATGGAGAGGGGAGTGTTCTGGAATTGTGGGACCACAGTGAATGGAGTTTTCTTAGCGGTGAACGCGCACACTTGTGTCTTTGTAGGGTTGAATCGGACCAAGTTTACCCGTCCCCAGTCAGAGACCTGGGACAGTGTGGTCTCGATTTGAGACACAAGTTCTCCGCGGTTTTCCTCCACAACGGAACGAGGGATGTTTGCACGACCCGTGTAAAAAGCGTCACCAGTACTGTCATCTGCATAGCAATGTATGTTGTTGATGTCCAACATGTCATTGATATGCAGTAGAAACAGCGTAGGAGACAGCACAGAGCCTTGCGGGACACCAGCATTAATGTCCATGCTATCAGAGCAACTACCGTCAACTACGGTTCGTATGCGTCTGCCGGACAAAAAGCTAGCCACCTATTTGCACAAACCCTCGGGCACTCCGTAAGATGGCAACTTCGATAGAAGACCGCGGTGCCAGACCCGATCGAACGCCTTCGCTATGTCCAGGCTACATGCCAATGCCTCCCCCTGACTCTCAATGGCTAGTGCCCATCGGTGTGTGAGATACACTAGAAGGTCACCAGTCGAGCGACCGTGGCGAAAGCCATATTGACGGTCACTGACCAGATCGTGTACTTCTAGGTATCTTAGAAGCTGTGTGTTGATCACACGCTCCATCACCTTAGTTTACTATTAACTACTTTCATTACCTAGAAAATAATTAATTGACTGAAATCTCAGAGCATATTGCGGGGGCCAAATTTATGGAATTGCAACTCTCCTCTTAAGACCTTATTACTAAAGCTTGAGAGGTAAGATGTACTTCCATTCATTTGGCCCCTGAAAAAGGCAAGATCCGAGTACTCGAGACTTTTTCGCAATAAACTTCCTCGTCTTTATGATGAAAATATGTAGGATCGCGATGCACGATGTTTTGTCGTATGGCTCGATATGTAGGTAGGTATTAGACACAGTTACCGCCATTTATTGACTTCAAAGAACCAGTTACCAGTATAACAGTAAGTTTTCAACGGGAAACGCTAGATGTCGTTAGCTAACATTTCTACCCTCTGCTACTTACGGCATCTAGCGGCTAAACAAAATAGCCCGAAAAATAGCCCGAGTTACGGCGGTCCCATTTCATCGTATGGGATGAGGCATCTGTACTAGTATAGTATTATATAATCTGTGGTATGGGGTTCTTCAAGAAAGAAGTTATTGGATTTTTGCCAGATTGTTGTTTTATCAGCATTCTTTTCAATATATCCTTTGTTTTTCCGCCGATTTTCTCTCATATAACTCTGTCATCTTCTGATAGAAGAGATTTGCTAATTAAGCTATCCAGTACATTTTTTAACTCAGTAATCTTTTTATTTAAACGTCGGTTACGATACTGTAGTCTTTTTATTTTATGGTCCTGTTCGTGTATCTTTCTCTTTAATTTAAGCTTTCTTGGTGTTTCTAACATTTGACTAAGTTGACAATCAGATTTATGTTGCTGCAAAAAAAATGTGTTTTAATAACAGAATCAGAAAAATAAGATGGACCTTCTACTCATTCTTAGGGGAAACGTGAAAAGATTCCATTTTTTTGCTTTTAGGCATATACGACAAAAGATTAAGGGACCCTAAAAATACAACCATTTGCAATTTTTTTTTTCTAATTTCATCTAAATTATTCCCTGATAATATAAATAGATGTATATTTCAATAAATAAATGTAAAATACATAGGTATTTGTATAAAACTGTAGACATATTTTTTAAGGACGTATATTTGTTAAAAAAAATATTTCAATTCATTGGGATTTCAGACATAGATCTTCTGATGACAATATTTACATTTTTTGCACACATTCAAAGGCACTACTTTTAAATTCATGTGACTGTAAAGAATAATGTGTGGCCTAATAAATAAAAGTAAAATACATATTTATATTAAAATTCAGAAATATTT
This sequence comes from Apoda limacodes, assembly GCA_946406115.1. Classification (NCBI taxonomy): domain Eukaryota; kingdom Metazoa; phylum Arthropoda; class Insecta; order Lepidoptera; family Limacodidae; genus Apoda; species Apoda limacodes. The sequence continues at coordinate 52,307,837 of OX291540.1, forward strand.
TTCAGGAATGTGTATTTATAACAAAATATTTAAATACATACAGTGCTATGTTTCGTGGGAATCCACAACTCCTCTCTGCGCACGGCTAATACCCATTTTCTTTTCCTATCCGGACTACTAGGAAACCTACAAAGATCGAACAAAACGATCATGATTTGATTTTTATACAAATAAACACGCTAATAAAATTGAAATGAGAATAACTAGCCCAAAGCATGTCATACACAAATTAACTTCGCATGTTTTAGAATGAGAACTATTAGGGTTATCTTAAAACTTATAAATTCATTTTGTTTAAAAAAATAAGCATAATGACTAAATTTTAATGCGGAGTATTTGTACAGTAGGCAGTATGAGGTTTTTCAAGAAAGGAGAAAATTAGACTTAAGTTTAAATGTATTTAAGTAATTAACGAATTATGTTATCTTTAACTGCTTCGTATGAGGAGGGCTGTAAACTTGTTTGCCACCCTGGTGGTATAAAAAAAGAAACACGTAAGACCAATTTTTTGAATTGATGAAAAATGGCGGAGTCGTAAGCCTCTGACTTACGTATTTGTAGATATTATCAAGGTTTCGTTTTATTTAATTGGCTACGTAACCCTAAAAATACGAAAATTCTATTTTATTGATTAAAATAATTATTAATTAAAATTAATTAATATTAAAATTAATAAATAATGAAAAACGTTTATAACAAATGTCGATAAGTGTATCGATATAACCCTAACCATTTAGTGGATTTATCAGATAAGCCGACCAATTTTTGTAGAAGTATTGAGTGGGCAATGAACCTATTTTACTTTGCTGGATTAATTTGTTAGTTTGCGTAAAAATGTGTATTTGCTTGACAAATTACTATTAAAACAATCAAAAATGTACTTGCTTGTGAAAAGAAACGTTTTTTGTTTTACTGCTGTAGTTTTGACACCATTTCACGACACATTTCGTAATTTTGTTGAGATGTTTTCCTCACGAGCACGCGCGTAATACTAATGACCGAAATGTCGAGATAGGTCAAACTTTCATCGTCTGTGGCTAGAGGGGAAAAAACTTTGTGAAGTCGCGTCCATTTCTATAACGTCCTTGTCCTGAGGTAATCCCATATTAATGAAGTGGATTTAAAACTTAAACTTTTAGAGAAAAAAAATGATGTCAATTTGGAACTGGTAAAACACACCTTTTATGTTGATGATTGTTTAAAATTCTGTTACAAGTATGGATGTTTTTAGTGTACAAGAAATATAAATAAATTAGTCACTCAAAAGCAAAAAATATAAAAACTTTTTAACAAAAAAAAAAAACAGCCAGCTTTAAAACGATGCACTAAAAAGGTAAAATAAAAATAAATCACCAAAAATCTAATCTGTATTACCGTTTGAAGTTGGTGTCATGCAAATGAAGTGTGTTATAAACTGTTAGGTACACAGACACCAACTTTCAGATCAGATTTTTGGCAATAAACTGTAATTATTTTTACCTTTTGGTGCATATTTTTAAAGCCGGTTGTTTTTTTTTTTGTTATAAAGTTTTTTCAATATATGTATACCTACTTAATTAGGTACTTGCCCAAAAAGAACTGGACAGCGCATTACCTAGCCAGCTGTCAAAAAAATGTCGCATAAGTGTGACAGAGACGAAGTGCACCTGAAGTCTCTTGTTTCTTTCTAACAACGTCCGCCATTTTGTTTATGGTTTGTTTTTATATAAAAATTATCTTATATAAAAATTTCTTACAATGGCCGACGTTGATGAGAATAGAGACTTGCTTGCCTTGCTTTGTCAATTTTATGAGGATATAGCGTAGTCCATCCATATAGTATAGGTTCTATTGCCACCGCTTGTATGGAGACCATTCAGATTGTGATCAAAGCACAATCTTGATCAAAATAATTAAGCCCAGTCCCCACCGGTTCCGACCACAGGGGTGGGTAGTGGGGTTGTTTACAATACGCTCACGCCGCTCCGCAAAAAAAATAATTCTAACGCGTCCTGATTTTACCAGAGGCCGTCTTTGGTGTCATTTTCGTAGATATTAATAATACCTTTTTCTACAAAAAAATAGTGATTTTAGCCAAAAATTGAAAAACACTAAGAATACTTACTTTTTAAGATGAAAAAAAATATAAGTAAATAGCCTAGTTATTTTACTTTACGGCAACATATAAATCATACATACTTATTCCACAAATATTGTCAGAAAAAATTTAAAAACACTTCGCGTTTTCGATTTTTTACGAACGGCAGCGAGCGAGCGAGCCAGCAAAGTCAATGAAAATTCTAAATCTTTTAATTTAAATTGATTTCTAAGAACACTTATGAATCATTAATAATACCTACTGGTTTATTGTGAGTTTACGATAGATTAGGTACTCTAAAACTACAATAGAAACATATATAGTATTATTGTGAACTAATAAATATATTTATTGTATTGACACACTTAAGTAACAAAAAAGCTTTAATACTTGAATTAAAAAACAAATTCATATAAATTTAATAATATAAATTCATATACATATTAAAATACACATACATACATACAAATATAAATAAATATACTAATACATATTTAATAATTAATAAAATAAAATAATGAGTAAATTTACTGAGATAGGTCCTATCTGTTGTAATCCTCGATTAAGCATCCGACGACGGCAAGGGTCCGAAAAAAGGGCGCATCAGACAAACATCACATAAACACATTCAGACCCTGAAGTGGCCCATCTCCCACACAAGAGCCTTGCTACAAATGCACAACATTTAAACTACGATCACTTCGGAAACTAGCCTTAGGGCAGAAGAAGTGACAAGAAACTCGGATAAACACCTGTTACCCTATCAGCCATTAAGGAACCAAGTCATCAAGTATACAACAACTTTATCGAAAGGTATTACGAAAGTTTCAAATTTGAATTCCTCGTACTTAATTTATACGAAAATGACACCAAAGACGGCCTCTGGTAACACCAGGACACGTTAGAATTTTTAGATTGCGGAGCGGCGTAAGTGTACTTCAACCACACCCCCTCCCCACCCCTGATGTGGAACTGGTGGGGACCGGGCTTCATCTGTTTTTTTCAATCTAGGCTACGCTTGTATCAAGTTTTATGCTTTGGTCACAAATCACAATCTGCAGAGTTCATGTCATTATAGGGTTTCCATACGTCAGGATGTGTCCCAACATGTCAGGATTTTTCAGCATTTGTCAGGATTGCGGCCGTATTTGGAAACTGTCAGGATTTTTATAATTCATGTATTTACAGAGTGTTTTTATTAAAAATATTTAAAAAAATATTTTGGCACATAAGCGTAAATTACACAGGTGGTGAAAGGTGTCGGTTGGTACGTCTTTGATGCATCTGCCAACGCTTAAAACAAATATTTGAAACTATAATTAACTTGTTAATTATCATTGCAACAAAATGGCACGACTTCTCTATAGGAAACAGACTTTTTGCCAGGACTTTTAAATTTTCCGTACGGTAACCCTTTGTCAATAGAACCCTTACTAATAGGGCAGATTATGGGACTCGAAGTCGATGGAATTACTTAAGTATCTAATTTTTAACCGACTTCAAAAAACATAAATGTCTATTTGTAATTAGACGTGACGTAACTAACTGGAATTTGAGCTAATGTGTATAAGTATATTTATATTTGTAATATCTATGTAAATTATTATAATAAAAATAATTCATAAGAAATCTCCCCGCGGCATTTTTAGAAAGTTCATGCGTGAAAGGAGGAAAAAAAAAAATCCGCTACACCTTCTCTGTGTATCTTCTTCTCTCACGCGCCCTGTTTATCTTCCATCGCCTTTTACTCGCGAACGCTTCACAATTACCAACGAATCGTGACAGTCCGCTTCGAACACCAGTGCGCGCGCATGTGAGAAAGTAAAACGGCGGAAAATTTAAACTAAATAAACTTTACTAATCTTAAAATTCAAAAAATTTTCTTTGCAATAAATACTAAATGGAAAATAATATAATTTAAAATATTTTAGTTGGTATGTAGCATTTATTTTTAACGTGTCGTATCTACTAATAGTGCTGTGCATGTCAGAACGAAATGTGAAAGTGGGTACTAGTGAGAAGTGGTGGGTATTATATTTGAGACTCACATCCTATTGTTTTTTCTATAATTTTGAACAGCTGTTGTGACTTTGGTAAGTTGTTAACGATTTATCTTGTTACATTTAGCGATACCGAATACCGAATTTTTGTTAAACAATTTTAAACCCTTTCAACAAATATTGACTAGCTGTTGGCTTTGGTAATATATTTTATTGGGCACGAACAATTTTGCATAAAAAATGTCTAAAACGATGAAGAAGCATTATACCCAAATGAAATGCAAAAATCGGCGGAAACGTATTTTTTTTTTTTGTATAGATTTTAAAAAATATATTTTTTTTATGGATTTTTTTCATAAATTTTCTTGGTATGTATTAAACACAACTCTGTGGGCAACCCTCGCTCCGCCGCTTAGGGAAAAAACATAACCAAAACTAGCCGAGCACCCAAAGTGACAGCATCAATATTTCAGTATCGACTTTTTTATTTTGAAAATCTTTTGTTCTGAAACTTTTCTGCTCCGTGGATTTTTGTATTTCATTTGGGTATAAGGAGATGCTCCTATATCGATTAAAAATTTTTATGCAAAAGTAGCTCGTGCCCAATAAGTAAATATTTACCACGCGGGTTGGGGTGTACAAAAGGTTGGCCCGCTGCTGAGGAAAATATCAAAATTTTTACTAAGTTTTTTACTTTGAATGATTTTAGGACTTTGTATGAAAATTTGTGGCGTCCCCATAACCATATATTTTGATGATGGGAATCGATTTCCGTCATCAAAATATATAGTTATTGGGGCACCATAAATTTCCACGAAATGTTTTATGTCCTAGAACGAAATCACTAAGAAATGAGAAGCAGTTTACCAAAGTGCGCCGACTTGAGACAAATTTTCGTAATAAATTATGGTGTCCCCATAACACCCTATTTTTATTACTGTGATCGATAGAAGGCATCTCCACGAGCAATGTTTGTAGAAGACACTTTTTCTGAGATCCCTAGTTGCGCCGCTACGGAACCCTGAAATTTTCATTATCCGCGTTGCCGACCATTCAAAAATCCAATAACTTCTTGCTTGAAGAATCCCATACTGTAGTCCTTAGAGAAAACCTTGGCAGGGAGCTCAATCCACAACCCAAGCATCTATATATATCATTTATATCGCATATTTCGACACCATGAAACAAAACTAGTTTAGCAGGAGCTAGGTAGGTTTATCTTCTTCCCAGTGACACAGACTCATAAAATTTGGTAAAAAGGTCACACTCGAACGCACCAAAAGTACAGAAATAAATCGAAAATCATTGCCATTACCTAGACACAGGTATCTCGAACTCGAACCTTTACCTTAGAACCCTCATCGTTATTTAATAAATATATACCCACATACCTACAAGGGCAGAGTTTGCCAGGCCAGCTCGTATAATATTATAAATGTGAAAGTTTGGATGTTTCGATGCGTGTTCCTGGTCTCTTCAAGGTCGCAAGCAAGTATCCAAATGATCAGAAATGTTGGACAAGTATGTGCGCCCGGTGCAAACTTCTAATTGTGATAGCCATAATAATGCAAAGAAGGCAAACTAGTGCACATCAGGGCATAGGCGTATCCACATGAGTTGTTTGGGGATTCAACTCGAGAAAAAAAAAAATAGGTAAGCAAGAAATATTTATACAAAGTATATACATAATATAATTCATTTAATGCGGTCCGCTAGAAATGCCATAGGATATTTTTATTTCAAAAATTTGACTGAACGGAATATGAAATTAGTTATAAGTTATTTCAAAACGTTTTTTATTGTTTCTATCACATATCTCCGAGTTGTAGGTAACATTTTCATTTTAGAAACATAACAAATCGTTCTAAAACAGCTAATGACTGGTTTTAATTTTCGATCAATCAAATTTTCGGAATACGAGTTCTACGAACAGTAAATAGAAAAAAATTTATTTCGGCGCACACTTGAACGAAAATCGACTTTCAAAGACATAGGAATTGACTTTTTTAATTATCGTTTTTTGCGCTTGATATGGCTTCTGTTTACTATTATTTTGTTCAAATAAAACATGTTTTTTCATTTGGCATGAAAACAAACATCTTATAATTTTTTACCGAAAAATTTGTATGGAGCTGGTACGAAAAATCCGGATATCTCTGGAACCGCAAGGAAAACCGTAATATCCTTGGAGATGGTTGTAGTACTAATTATTTGTGATTTTTTTGACGTACTTCATAAAACGCGAACGTCTTTCCAGTTTGCCGCTTACGATTTGCCGTTATTGTGAACGGAAATTCAAAAGCGACTGCATTACATTTCAGTCTTCTGTTTTCCTGTGAAAGCAAAGACTTGCCGTACCGTGGCGCTCGGTGGTTGATTATTATACAAGCGTCCGTTTACAAAATTTCATAAAAATCGATGTAAAGACGGGGCGGAATTGTACTCCGACAAATGAACAGTTGTGACGAATTTATAAGGATTTCTTTTATCAACCAAGAATCCAAAAAAACTGGCTAAGCACGCATTATATTTAAATAACTTGGAAACCGCTTTTGTTTTAAACAATTTTCTTTGAAAGTTTTTATAAAACTTCATTATAATGATTTTTCAAGAGGGGACACTGTTTTTTGAACTTCGGAAGTTAATCTAACTCCAAAATTAGAATCCTCATTTTTGAAGACCTGTTACACAGACCGGTGAGCAGTGCCTGCCCACGCAATGAAGATATGCACATAAAACCTACATTAACATTTTTTATATACGGCCGGACGGACAGACGGATATGACGAAACTGTAAATATTCTTTTTTTTGCCATAGGCTGAGGAACCCTAAAATGATAAACTTTCGTGCGCATGTTGTTCACGCTCGAATTGGTCTAACTAATTACACATTTCTAACGGTATCTTCACGTCAGCACGCAAGTGGGTGAGCAGAAATGTAAAATATACGGATTTTCATGTTGTAGAAGGAGAAGAATTACCATTTAGAGGAATTAGTCCATAATACTAACTGTCGCCCACGTACTTGTCTGCGTCGATGTCATTTTCGAGGAGTGCTTTGATCGCATGTCTAACTTATATAACTTTAACATAACTACAAGTATAAGTTTAAAAAAAGCCGCCTTACTGTCGTGTATCTTATACGCGTAATTTATTAATTTTTATCAAAATCAAAATAGTTGAAAAAATAGCTGCTAAGCTCCAAAACGCACGGATTAAATGTGTAAGTGATCAAATAATTGAAGCACTCCCAAATTGCATTTATCGTAGCTAGTCCATTGAAATGTTACATGAGCTTTGCATTTCTTAGAGTACGCAATTTTATTTTTGGGACATGTGTGGGGGGTCAATAGAAAAACACCATTGTCATCCGGCCGCCACTTTGGAAAAAGGGGTGAAAACACTTTTTTCGCGATATCTCGGAAACTATGCGTCTTACAAAAAATTTGTAGACATAATTTGTAGCAAATTGTTTTGCCTACAAATATGTTTATATAACTTTTTGCCCGAAATTAAAAATTAAAGAAGTTATTAGCAAAAAAGTGAGAAATTTTTTATAAAAAATTTCTTTTTTGCTCTATAACTTTTTTTTTATACATTTTACAAAAAAATTACCTCAGACAAATCTTGTAGATGATCTTCTGAGGAAAATTTTTCTTTGTAATTTTTTTTAAATTTTATTCATTTAAAACGCTGTTACAGAGCTCCAAAGTTGACCGGGTTCGTCAAAACGAAATGCTTAACTTATTTTGTTTTTTTTTTATTGTGAATATATTCTTAAAAAAATTTTGTTAAATTCGTAGAACGTTACTTATTCATTCCTAACTCTTTTCCCCGCCACCTATAAGGTAGAGTCTGTAGGCGCGTTTTTTTTACGTGGTATTCCCAGTAGGCCTACTCCACGAACATCTTACTTATAAGGTAATTCGACATCATAATATTTTCAATCACTTATTAGTTTGCTACTCTAAGCTTCTTTTCTTCGATGGTCCAGGCTGTGGCTCAGAATCTCTAAATCAACGTCAAATGTGAAAGTTAAAATTGGAGTCATAGTTGGAAGTTCATCTTTGAATTCATTTTCTTCCAATTCCAAAGTGACACCACTATTTAAATCTGTCAATCCGCCCTATATCTAGTGCTTTATCTGTGGCTCTTGTAACCAAAGTGAAAAATAATATACATACCTAGATACCTCTTGGTTTCATCATTAATTTAAAAAAAAAACCAGCCAAGTGCGAGCCGGACTCGCAGACGAAGGGTTTCGTACTACTGTCTATAAAAACGGCAAAAAAATCACGTTTATTGACTAGGAGCCCCCTTAAATATTTGTTTTATTCTGTTTTTAGTATTTTTTGTTATAGCGGCAACAGAAATACATCTCCTGTGAAAATTTTAACTGTATAACTATCACGGTTCATGAGATACAGCTTGGTGACGGACGGACGGACTTTGGGTACGGAACCCTAAAAAGCTTTCGACACTGTGAGTCACTAGTTGCTTTTCCAGAAACTGAACCAATTCAGAATCAAAGAAACAACACTAGATGTATTTCGTTTCTACCTGACTGTAGTCGTTAAAATCTGTGACTCTCAAAGTACCCCAAAATAATCAATTGTGGTGTTATTCGAGGATACATTCTCGGACCTTTCCTTATCAGCTTCATACGTCACAACTGTTGGGGCACGGCCCCAGTGCGAATTGTGAATTTTACTATTCCTTATTTACATAAATAATATTAATGAAATAGCACTAAAGGGGAAACTATCACTTAATGCAAATGATACTAGCATATTTTACTTTATGCATATTCAGAATTATCTTTTAAATGCCCAAGATAATCTTTATGTTTTTAATAAGTACATGGTTTTAATAATATAATTTATTGACTGTCAACGTATCAAAAATTAATTACAAAATTTTTAGTGCCTAAAATAAAACAGGCAACCATTATTAATTAACAACTATCCGCTAACTTAGAAAAATACCTTGGGGAAGATGTGCAATCCTATCTATCTATGCTCTCCGCCCTTATGAGATCTCACCGGGTTTTTCAAAATGAAAAAAATCTAAATTTTGAAATATGGGACTTCGCGGCAATATAAAATATCAAACTGCTGTTTCACTATAAGTTATAATTTAACTAATAACATAACTAATAAAATCTACAAGAAAATAAATTTATGACATTTTTATATGTATATAAATACAATACATGCATTTTTATTAGAAAAATCTTAAACAACTAAACACCATAATATATTTTTTACTACAACTATATAAAAAACTTCAACTTCAAAGATATGCATAATATTCCTCTAAACAAAAAAGTGCTAAAAATTCATATCCTAAAGGTTTTAACTGAATTTACATCTCGTTAAAAACAGATTTTACGAATCTTTGGCAGCAATTTTATTCATTTCATATAAAAAAAGATAGGAAACACTGATAGTCTCATGGCTTTCGAATTTATTACGACATGTAATAAGTCCAAATGAAGCTCAATTTTATCTATCCATTATTTTATCTACAAGGTACAGAAATATTCTAAGATTGAGTATGCAACACTAACATAAGTGTGTTAACTCTGTTTCTCAATTTATAAGTGAACCGAATTCTGTTTTTTGAGAAATAAATGTGTAAAGCCGTATATGTGTAGATATACCGTTTGTACGAGTACCTTATCAATGACAGTCTCTAACAATTATCGACCGTACAAATTCTGGTCGACGTATAGAGTATATAGCATAAAACTGGTAGTTGAAAAGTAAGTGAGTGGGTAAGGGCCGGCAGGTTTGACCTAAAAAGGGAGCGGTCAAGGAGTCAAACCGGTTCTAGCCGCGAACAAGCCGGTCACTCGACATACCTCCACAGCCCTTATTCAGTCGGTAAAAATCGTATGGTTTCGAGAAGATAATATACTCGCAGACATTATTGCGAGCTAAATGAAATTAGTAATATAGCAATGTGTAAGTAGGTACCTACTAGATTTTAGATAAGTAATCTATTCGAAAAATCTCCAAAATCGCCTTAAGTAATTAATGGACGCCCCTTAGTTGTGAAAGTTATCAACTAAAGCTTAAAACAAGCAATTATTGAGTAAAGCTGGCTTAATCGAGATGTTTGGTGGAAATCCGTTCTGCGGTTTCCATAAGCTATTTTCCTACTGGGTCGATGGATCATAACATCATATTCAAACAACTTTATTTAAAATTTAAATTTAAAAATTACGATGGCACTACTCTAATATAACAACCTGGATCTAATGGTGCAACAAGACAATTTTTGAAATCGAAGGCATTTTGGAGTCTGTAGGTAAGTAAGGTTCCAAGTAGGGCTTGGAATTCAAATATTTATTTATTAAAATATTCGCTTCTATTTAGAAATCGAAAAGTGATGAAAAGGCTTTAAAGTAAAATGGAGGCTCGAAAGTGTTCAACAGCAATCTGCCTATGAGGCATCAGTATTTTAACAAGACTGAAGACTGGAACTGGCGAAATCGTTTCGTTCAAACCTGTTATTGAGAGAGATTGAGAGTTTATCACTCACACCTCAATCTGATCCTGTCAACATTACGGCAGAAGACCTCAGTGCCATAAAAAATTGGCCTTCATGAGATACAACAGCGGATGCAACAACGATACAACCGACTCTGGATCATCATAAATCGTCTCGGAAAAGCCGATTTTCAAAAAGGCTTTAGTAACATGAACCTCATACATACGCTTCGTTAGATTATACAGAAGACAAAGAAATATAATAGCAAATATAGTACAGTTTTACATTCTTTGGGTAGTGCCACATTGATAATCAGTCCATCTTAGTGTTGAAGGGTTTTTAAAATAAAACTACGACGTATGTCCGACTACAAAGCAATACCTATTAGGCGAACAAATGAACTAGTCAGAGCCACAACAACTCAATTTTGGAAATAAACGACTTACAACCAGCCGTTGTAGAGGTATATGCGGCGTCCTTTGACTAACAGTGGCCGTCTTCTGGCTAAGATAATGACACTGTCGATGATGGAGGATGATGGATAAAACAAAGATCGATGTATTGTGTGTCAATAAAACTAAGCTAAAATAAGATATATGGTAAACCTTGGGATAAGTTGAAAACTTATATGCAATATTTACAATTATATAATTAGAAAAGTGGGGAAAACAGAACAAAGAATATAGGATGTGCAAGGAAGATTTACAAAAAAAATGTAATAGGTGGTTTCCTTACGTAATGCAGCCAATAAATGTTTAGCATAAAGCTATTGTACTTTCGTGGGTTCCGTATGGATAATTTTTTTTTCTGACTGATTATGCAGTTAGCTCATGAAGCCATTACTGCTCCACCGGACTTTTGGGGCAAGACTCTGAAGGAGTCATTTGGAGCCAATCCGGAACGGATAGTGCAAGCCCTACTCTAAAGCACCATTATGGATTCCGAAGGTGTCATCGTAACTGAATATACAATTTTTAGGATATCGTTTAGCTGTTTCTACCATGTAAAAATCCTAGGTCTGTGGTTTCAAGGTTTTCTGTTTGGGCAACACACACAAATGACACTCAACAAATTTCGGTAACTTTATACCGAATCGAGAGTTCCCAACCGGCACAGCAAGTATTTGACCTAAGTTAGACTGTTTCATAGAGATATCTATCATACATGCGGGCTGCTGAAGGCTGTTCGTTCATATCTCAACGTGTAGGTACATTGAACAGTGAAAGTAAGGGGCCACACAACTGCAGTAAAACCGATAATGATGCGGCTTTCTTTATCGGATAGGTATTATTTGAAGTCAAGTGGAGGATGTAAGTTAAGTACGTCTGTGCAGGAGAATGTTGGTTTATATTTCGTTTTGACCGAGTGGAGTAGTGGTACGACGTTGGGCTGCCATATCAATATCAATTTCTGGTAGGTGAGACCAATCTCACAACAAACAAACAAGTGAGTTTGTCTATCCTTTTTTTACACATCTATTCGAGCTCAAATTTAGCACGAAGATGGCTGAAGAAACAAAAAAGACTATAGGCTACTTTTTATTCCGGGAAAGTCAAAAGTCACCAAAAGAAAAACTTATAAACCTTATTCCACGTCAACGTGAACTATAGTTACGCTATAGCTTGCCAACAGTTCCTTACTATTGGTCAAGGAGTTACTGCAGGAATCCCACGCCGATATCTAAAATTTGCGCGGGTAGAGCCTCGGGCAGAAGCGTGTATTATAATTTATAAATTTAAAGTAGTCTGGCTTTCGATTTAAGTTTATGCCCATTATCCTACCTACCCATCACGTTTTTGCATAAACGTGGATATTACGGGCAAACGTTCGTAACATCACTGACCACCTCTTCGGTGACAAGAGTCGTGAAGTTTTATTCAAAAAAGCTGGCTAAATTGATGAAAAAAGGTTTCTCCGCATATAATTATTTATAGCAGAAAAGACGTGTGTTGCAATGGGCATAGTGAACGGTACAGTGAGTGAAACTATGTAGGTTGCGCGACTCCACCTGCCGCCGCACCGTTATGTACACACGCTTCGATATATTGAGGGCTTTGTTTTTATGTCAGTCTCTTGAAACATCGTTCGTTCGTTCAGTCAGTTCAGAAGAAGTCGCATACATATCACAAATCAAAAATAATACAGGAGCTATACTGTAAAAACAAATCTGTCGAGTGCGGATCGGACTCGCGCATCGTGGGTTCCGTACCACTGTTTACGTTTTAACGATTTAACGAACACAAACAAAAACAAAAGTGTACCTACCGCTAAGTGGTCACCCATCCAATGACTGACCAAGCCCGACATTGCTTTACGTATTCACGAACACCCACAAAAACAATAGTGTACCGCTAAACAGTCACCAGCGCAGTGGCGTGCACAGGGATTTAAGTATATGTGTGAAGTTAGAAGATCAAATCCTAGCAGATAAAAAATGAAGTGAAGTTCTATTTCTCGTTATTTGATTGAAAAATTATCTGCTTACTTCGCACAGCACATCATTCTTTTTGTTTTTTTTCTTTTTAAAATTGCATGTTGCTGTGAGTTCTACACTTCTATGAGTTCTGACCAATACATAATTTGTTTAACGAAAAATATTTTTTTTCTATTTTTAATACCCACTGTAAATATTGCTATTGTTTAAATAGGAGTTTTGGCACCGATGATTTTTTTTGAGACACGTCTAAGATCCTTGAACAATTCTTCAAAGAGTTCTGATAGTATATCTAGTGTTAGCTCTGGCCTTCTTATTTAAATTTAGATATTTGCTGTTTTGTTTAGGTTATAACGTTTCTTTGACATCAAACAGTTTAATTAAAATTTAAAAAAATTAGTTACGTAGCAAGTACCGCACGGGCAACTTCTCTTGAGTATATCTTATCGTCTTTAAAAAAACAATTTTTTCAGCTATTAAAAAATCTAGAACGCTTTTCAGATCTAATACATGGCGTCGCGTATCGATTGATATGGTCACGAGTTTGGTTGGTTCTTCAGATATCGAGGGAAGAGATACTTTTTCTTGAGATTCTTAAGATACCTACCTAACCTTGAAATACATACACACACACACACACACACACACACACACACACACACACACAACCTACCTACAAGCTGCTTAGGACCAAACGGCGTAGACTAAAAATTTTGTCAAGTTAATTCAATGTCAAAATTCTTCGTATCGTAACATCGTAACTCAATTTGAAACGACAAAAGAACGTTCTCTCTAATTTGTAGCTAGAGGACAATCACAAATGATTCAGTGCCGGATGTGCAACTCCATCACCGTAACGACGACGCGACGGTTTACGCAACACGGCGCAATATAAAGAGGTTGTGTTACGATACGACGTAACGTGCGTCACATGCGGGCTACATTGCGGATTTGTTATTAAGGTTACTTGGTTTTAGTTAGAAAAATATGTAATGGATGTTGCGTTGGAGTATATCGTCACTAGAGTAGGTATATATAAATAATCAAATTTGGTAATAGTGACGATGTTGTTGCTGTTTGTCCCCATAACAGGGACATAGGCCTCTCCTTAGAGAAAGAAGATTTCGGCCGTAGTCCATTATTCTGACTCAGTAATGGCAGACGTTGTCGAGTTAATGGCCACTCACTGTTAGAATTTTTAAGCCACCCCTAGGGCCTCCGGACTAGCTTTTTAACGACTACTGTCATATGACGAATGACAATACAGAATGAATCATAGTAACCATACAAAATTGCGCGAAGTTTCAAGAAGAAAACAATCGTGTGTGACATACCGACAGACACTAACTTAATAAACTTACAGTTTTTTTTGCACCTTTATGTTGCAAATCCTAAAAAATAAAATAAAATCCATTAGTGGAACTCGTAACTTTAGTTTTCCAAACTTTAAAACCAATACAAAATCTGTTAACGCGTTGAAGTCTTTTCTGAGCAATAACGTGATTCTGCATTCATATCGTAAAAGTCGTTAGGAGTACTACTCCTTTTTGAAGTCGGATACTAAATTAATTTTTCAATTTATATTATTCTTCTATTAGAAAAAAGAAACGCTCTCAATTCCCCACGGCACAACTAGTTGGTACGTGAAGAAAATACACTGAAAAATCCCCCGTTCATTGGTCGGTGGGATTAATCTTTAGACCGCATTTTTGCTATCAACATATTTATTTACATTGATAACCTTAAAAATATTTTATCTTTATGAAACTTGATTTTTTTGATTTTTCGTTTGTTGCCAAATTACTACAATTGTCTTAATTTCGCCGCCTCCGTTTGTGCGTGCTAGTATGATATTTACCTCTTTTAATAGGTATATATACACTATTATTGGCTATTATCATTTGACGCATAAATAATGCGAACATTGGACCAAATACCTGAACGTTTGACCAAACCTGTTCAGCACCGTTATTTTATTAACTGGTCCCACTATAGATACATCGTAATTATTGTTTTTTACTATATATGGTGTCGCTCGTGGCTTTATCTGTTGCTTCTTTTTTGTATGAGGGTACTGGCTGTGTTGTCAACGTCAACTTTGGGTGTCGAAATATATGCTATACATATGTTACTTACATACAAAAAATATCGTCTTTATCAGAAAAACTACACCGCTAATTTTTTTATTTGTTTTCCAAAATGTAATTTGAAATCTTCTTTTTCAAAGAATAACTTGTTAAAATAAAATCCCACTTGACTGATTTTTTGCCATGTTCGTCTACACCTAATACATACAGATTGTGACTGTAATGTGTTTATTATTCAATAGTGGAATATCCGTCCGTACGTCCGTGCGACGTGCGACGTGCGACCCACTTTCGGGCAGGGCGGCGCGCGGCGGCATGCGGCATGCGGCATGCGGCCGGCAGCTATGTGGGCCTCCTGTGTTACGGTTGATAGCATACTTTACTTAGATATACTTCTCGACCCTTGTAATAACTGGATTTATTTTTGTGTTAAAATATTGAGGTTAGTGTAAGTAGATAATATGTATGTATTTACAATACAAATGTAGGTAGGTATAAACCGCTATATAAAATACATAATTTAATTGATTTGGGATCAGGTGTACCTGTTGTAATATCCAGAAATAGGTATTTATTTATTAATGTATTTATTTATTAATAAGCGCTGAAGTACTGACAATGCCTAAAACACGATGTTTAGCATGCAGCCTAGCTGAGACGGATCGGATCTGGCATCTGGGTATTCTATCGAATTTGCCATTTTATACGGACTGCCCGAGGGTTGCAATTAGGTGGCTAGCTTTTCGTCCGGTTGACGCATACGAGCTGTAGCTAACGGTAGTTGCTCCGATAGCTTGAATAATTCTGGTGTCTCAGCAAGTTAAGGCAAGGCTTTATACTGTCTCCTACCCTGTTTCTACTGCATATCAATTGTCCGTTGATAATGGACATTGAATGCAGGTGTTTGTACTGGAGAAGCCAATTGGCCAAGGCCGTACTAACATTCCATGTTCTGGTGTGAAGGAACCAGTTCCAAGAGCATTGGGGTTGTTGATGTTGATATCTCCAGCTTCACTTCAGAGATTATATGGAAGACGAGGTGAAACTGGAGTCCAAAAAGCATGTAGAACTCAATAGAGCAATGCAATACCTATACTTCACATCAGGGCAAAGGTTACTGCTTTATAAGTCGCAAGTCTGGCTCCATATGGAGTACTGTTTCCACAACTGGGCAGGTGCACAAGGACAACAGCTTGTCCCTTTTGACTCGATTAAACAACGAGCTGAGAGAATATTTGATGATCCAATACTTACAAGTCGTATTGAAAGAGAAGAGAGTTTGCCTTCCTGTGTGTGTTCTACCGCGTGTACAATGAATTGTGTACTGAGGAAATGTACAAGATGATACCTACTACTTATAGTCACGTACACCTTGTTTTTAAAGGAACATCCAAGAGTCGGCAATGCGCGAGTGATTCCCCTGGTGTTGCAAGCGTGCTTAGATTGTGGTGACCGTATCTTACTATTAGGCGGAATTTAGTGGTTATATAACATATTACATATTGACGGTATAATTCTTTGCTTAAACAGTAGGTAACAAACATACCTACAAAGTAACTTCTGCATTCTTAATATTAGTCTAGATATCGCTCATATATCATGGCTCAAGGTTCACCGCTTTTCCCAAGGTAGAGATGCCTTCAAATGTCAAATTCTTTTATATTTGAAACTAGGTGGTACCTATAAGTCTATTGTCTAGATGTCCCACCTGATACAGGTTACTTACCTCTTACATTAAAATGTAAGTTAGTCAGTGGCACAAGCTTTTCTTGTATCGAATACTAACTAGCATTAGCACCATTATAGGTGGGTCTTGTGTTTGTTTTGGCACTACAACGTAGCTTTAATACCACATGATTAAAATTCTTAAACAGTTTGTTGTTTTTATCCTATTTCTTTCTAACACGAAACGCTAGAAATAAATACCTATGTTCATTTATATCTGACCACCGTGACTTTATCCTATCAAGGAACGGAACCCTAAAATTAAGGAAGTAAACTTACAAAGTACGAAACAGAAAGAACTGGTAGTAAATAGCTAGCCTGACTCATGCACCGAGGTTTCCCTACAAACTGCTTTGTAAATAGATATTGAAGGTCAAACTAGAGTAGTATTTCTTTTCTTCAATGTACTACGTCACGTTCAATTCTCTAACTGCAGATCTAAGTATGTTGTAGCAAACAAATACAATAATGACAGATATAACTAAAAATTAACTTTTTTCGTTTTTTCCCCTTAACTGGTGCTGCAAGACCTTACTTCTTACCAAATTTCATAATTTTTGGTCAACGGGAAGTATACTCTATATTTTGCGAGGTACAAAATATGTGGCGTCAATGGTCGTATATTTTAATTGCGTTAACTGAAAAGGTTTATTTTACAGCTCCAAGCGACTGTAGACCCCTAAATATTTTCGAAGCGATCCTATAAGGATATATTTTTGCTTTTAAGCAATTGAATCCTAAAAAATGTCATTAAATATGTAACAAAGTTTTACTATAATTTCTTTATCTTGTTTCAGATTAATAAACATAGATGCCACAGAAGAAAGAAAAACCAATCAAATATTCTTCAACATAAAGATAACATCTGAAAAAAATTTAAAAAAATAATGTGATGCGTATTTGGCGACACATGGATAGATAGTTGAATTTGCTACTAAAACAAAATGGACGCCAGCGGGACAAGATGGAGGAGAAGAGGATGTCGAATAGGAGCTGTATTATTCGCGATATTAATTCAAGTTGTTAATGGTGAGTGGACTACTCATTGCACTAAGTTATTTTTTGATTTTGTTCTTGATAACGAATAATAACAGCGTCACAGGGGATCGATAGTTGAATTTTCTGCTAAAACAAAATGGCCACCAGGCGGGACAAGAGGCGGAGAGTGGTCGAATAGGAGCTAGATTCTAAGGCCAAAGAAGCAAGTCGTTGAGACGCTCAGTCATCAATAGATGGCGTAATGGTGCTCAATACTGAAAAATAACGAATTGCCGCTTTCTTGTACTAAATTTTGTCAGGAAACCCAAAATGACCCAACCCAAAAGTACCGTTAGTTATTTAAATGAAAGTTTCGTTAAATAACAGCTATTTCCAAAATTCTGGCAAAAATGTGATGCTTAGCTAATACTAGATAATATACTCTTACAAACTCAACTGATGTAAACTGATGAAAATCAAGTTGAAATAGACTTTGGCTCGTTATTTTACATTCCAAATAGGTTATGAAAAGGTGTCGAGACTTGTTCCAGTATCATCCAACTTTAAAAAGGGTCCCTGGTATTTTACCAAGCTTATATTAGTTTCACCTGCTTTGGTCTGAGCTTGTAATCGTAATTTCAACAACTTCCTGACTAGCTATTGAAATGCCATAATTCATTCAGGGAAGCTCAAAACTATAATCTTTCTATCGGAACTCAAAACAATCCAATAATATATTACGAGCAGTGTTGCTTAGTCGAAATAACATCAATATTAACCATCATTTTGTATGGAAATTTAGTATACAAAATTGTAGTTCTAACAGTGCCACCTATGTGATGTGTTAAGTAATGTGATGATGAGTAGTGTACAATGTAAATGGACCGAAGGTAAAATTGTGTCGTGTTGTCGCTAGGTGGAGTAATGAGTTTACAAGTTAATCAGTTAACGTGTCGCTAAAGATCAGTTTATGCTTGAAAAAGATATCAAGACCTATGTCAAGACTAAAAGGTATAAAATTTAAAAGAAATAAAAAAGTGCCCTCGCTTTTTACCCGACTGTCGTAAGAAAGGGGAGTAATGTTTTCCAAGCGTATGTATGTCCATTTCTTTGGCACGCCCTACAGCCAGGGACCTTATTGGGAACAGTCTCGAGCTATTTGGACTTTGGAATTCGAGATAAAAATACTAAATATTTAACTATAAGCAGGCGGGACTCATTATAGTTAGATATATGTAATAATAATAATAATATACTTTATTGCATCAACATAATGATTTTACAAAATTATCATTTGAACATGAGTCCCGCCTGCTTATAGTCAAATAGGATTTCCTGATTATAACATAATTTGATTGACGTCTCGCCGAGACGAGTATTTATGCTGCGTTAAGTTGGCATTTGGAGTTTTGGCGCGCAACTTAAGAAGGAGTGGTGTTTTTACATGTTTAATTTTTCTAAATTCATTTAGTGTGCTTCGATTCTAGCAGTGTTTAACGGAAACGTGTTAAGAATTGTGCAGCGAAGGCTCATGCATAGCGAATTATGAAGAAATAAGCAGGAAATGACGCGCAAATTCTGAAGGATGCACACCAAATCTCCCGCCCTTTAAGATAAAACTTGTATATGGCGCTTCGCCAAACTTAAATATAAGCAGTTGACTATATTTTCACATGACTATGGAGAAATGATATGCTATAATCCGAAATCTGGTCTCCACATCGAAGAAGGAAGGAAGAAAGGGAAGTTGGCATTTATAGTATAACAAGATCACTTCACGTATTATATATTGCTAGTTGTAATATTTATCACGTCTATTTTGTACCATCTTATATATTTTAAAAGAAATATGCTTACTTGCCTCCTATGTCGGTACCTATCTAGTATTTTGTGCGTAGGTAGGTACTGGCTGACTCTGCGAACGTTGCTATTGCTGTTGTATATACCTAGCGAATTATTTAAAAAAATATATATAAGTATAATATTTAACAAATCGTTAAGTATGGAAAAGAAATTATCATATAACTGAACAAATTGTTATATACCTAATACCTAACTGGAATGCGTCCTTTGCTTTGCTCGCTCCGCATCAACTTTCACACAAGAGAAACTGAACCTAACCTGACACATGACTTTAACAGTGCAATTTCTGTTCCTTTCTTTTCCATACTTGACGATCTGCATAGATGTCCAATTAACTGGCTAATTTAACCAGATGGCTGCTACATATATACTATTGCTCTTGAAACATTTCGAAAACTCATACAAAATCTATTCAGAGTTTTGTGTAGGTACAGACGACGGCAAGACATTTCTTAAATATGTTATTAATTAAGATCATCTTGGTAAGAAGCGGTTTTCTTTTTTCTGAATTCCTAGTTATTCAGTAAAAATTTGAGCACAGTCATGCTTCTGGTGATTAATTAAAACCCATTTCAACCATTGTTTAAAAATAATAAGTTAATTTGTAATTAATTAGAACATTTTGTAAAGTTTTTTTTTTCTTTGTTAAACTCTAATTCAAACATATTAATGCTAATGTCATTTTGTTTTTCTACCTTGGGTATATCAGATAATTTGATTGGGAACTGAATATTATTAAACGTAGGTTTATTTTGATGGCTAAAGTATGATGATACACTATCGGAATGTGTATTTGCAGGATATAGTCCACTTAAAACATTGTTGATCGTTCTTTTTTACGAATATACGAAGATCCCTGTAAGGGATTGAACTTATTAACATGCATTTCTAAGAACTGTTTTTTTAAAAAGGTCTACCATTTTCTTTTTTTTTTCTAAATCACTATGTGACATTACACATTTTATTTTTAATGTCATCACTTAAAGGTTCTGAATAATTTTCTAATTCACCAATTTTTATCCAATTCCTAATAGACAAATTTAAAAATTCAAAAGAATTTTTTAAATCTTTTGTTTCCTGATCAAAATCTGCATGAATAATAAAATAGTATTGATTCTTCAATTGATGCTATAAATACTTCACAAGTGATATAACAGACACATAAAGTAAATTATGATTAAGAATAAGACATTTCTATTTGTGTTTCTTAGATCGTAAGTGCTGAGCATAGAATCTTTGGTTAACCTGTAAATCACATATTTAACACATCATGTTGACGTCGATGCTAGTTGTAAATCTTTAACACTATTATCAGCTTTTCTCTTTAAACTTCGACCGACTTGAATTGAAGGTTTTCTGTAGGTATAACATGTCAAGTCATATCAAGCGTGAACCGACACGTCTCCAGGTTAAGTTTTTGTAAAGCGTGAGTGGACACACCCCTAAAATCTTGAGATACACCCTCGGGGGACTAGTTTTTGGAATGTCACCACCAACATCATTGTAATTAAATAGGAATAACTTTATTATGAACGGGGAAAAACATGATAACCCATTACGATAATGATGTAATTACATAACAAAACTAGAGACAAGTTATACACAGGAGCCACTGTGACGTCACGCAGTAGTTTTGGCCAAGCGTGAGTCGACATAGCCCCAGACACAGGGAGTGGTTTTGAGAGTGATCAAGCGCGAGTAGCCACACCCCAGACACAGGGGGTGGTTTTGAGAGTGGTCAAGCGCGAGGCGTACAAAGCAGAAAATTTAGGCGAGGGGTTGGGGTTGGAGGTTGGAGTAGGTTGGGGGGTAGTGCGCCAGAACCAACGATGTTTTGAGAGTGGTCAAGCGCGAGTCGTGCGGGGGGGCAGAAAATTTTTTAGGCGAGGGGTTGGGGTTGGAGGGTAGCGCGCCAGAATCAACGATGTTTTGAGAGTGGTCAAGCGCGAGTCGTGCGGGGGGGCAGAAAAGTTTTTAGGCGAGGGGTTGGGGTTGGAGGGTCGTGCGCCAGAACCAACGATGTTTTGAGAGTGGTCAAGCGCGAGTCGTACAAAGCAGAAAAAGTTGGTGAGCTTTTTTTTAGGCGAGGGGTTGAGGTTGGGGGAAGTGCGCCAGAACCAACGAATCCCCTCTACTCACTACGTGCTGTGCAAAAATTATTAACATTAGGGATACATTTTAAGACTTAGTGTTAGTGTAGGTGACTTTTTGGTCTATTTGATTATGGTGTAAAACTATTTTTGCACTTGATAATAGAATAATTGTAATAACTCTAAGCAGATCCCTGAAAATACGTATGCATGCGCTTTACAAACAACGATTATTATGGTGTTTGTACTACAAAGGTAACGGACCTTTCTTTGTAGCATCGATATGAAATCGATGGTTTGTAGTAGATAACAAATCGAATTCTTTCGGTTACATTACTCGATATTTGAACGCCCAAAAAGATGTCCCAAAAAGGCTTACTCTCAAATAACTAATCAAACTAAGGTCAAAACTGTTGTTAGGTATAAATTGTTAAGCGAATATAATGATAATTACCTACCTTTGTAAAAGATGCGAAACTTATCCTAATTTTGGTTCTGACACATTTTTGTCGTAAACATTCGGCATACGGACTATCACTAGTTGCGTTGCGAATTCAGTATCAACTTTGTACACTTTGCTTTGTTTTTAAAAACTTTGTACGTACCTACTGAAAAGATCTATCATACCTGAGTCCTATGCTGTGATTTCATAATTTTTGTTCATCATGATTTTTGAGCTAGGCAAAGAATCTCAAACGAGACCTGGGTAACCTACAAAAAGTTGCGAATTTATACTTATTTTGTCTCTGACATATTCTTGTAGCAATCATTCGGCATTCGGCTCATCACTAGTTGCGAATGCAATATCAAATTTGTACACTTTGCTTTGATCTTTAAAAACTTTGTATCTACCTACTGAACAGCTCTAGTATCCCTGAGTTCATGATTTTTGTGTTATCAATATAAATATAAATAAAGTATTTTTGCATGGCGAATATCACTAGCTGTTTACTTTTTAGAATTTCCTATTCATTAGGCAGAAACTAATTTGTAAAATCGTGCTCTGGTGTTGAGTGCCGTAATAATGTCCGTAACGTAATTCAGTTTTTTATTGCTTGCTAGTGTACCTTCGGTAGGTGTAGTCCAACTGCAACGATGCCGTTGTTAGCAAATCGAAGATGGGAGATGAACCCGACATTCACAGAATTCCTGTGTTTTGCATCGTAGCTGGATGGGCCAATGTTGACGTATTTGTTATGTTGTTGGTATAATGAGCATATGGTCTATACCATATGCTAAAGCTATGTCCAAACATACCTATGTCACGTTGATGGTATCATGATGCAGACGCTAGTGGATGTTCGTGAGGATAATGTCTGAAATGCTTTAACGAACGAATGTTAAATATGTTAAGTAGGTTAATCTTTCACTAATTAATATCTAATATTTATTTTGTGCGAGTAGGTAAATAATATTTTATAACATTATAATTCGTTCTAGGTATTTTAGTTAGATGATCTGGGTAAAAATTACCAATCCAGTTTTATAGACAAAGTGAGACTTGAGTGTCCGTCCGTCCGTCCGTATGTCACAGCTGTTTTTCTTAATAACTACACCTTGCGTGCTCGCATCATCTAAAAGAATATTAAAAATAAAATGGCACACGGGCTATGATGTAATAGAAAAACCGCCCTCCCCCCCCCCGCCCCTCCCCCTTCTTATATCCGTGGTTTATGAGCCGATAAATCCATATGTACTAATATTATAAATGCGAAAGTAACTCTGTCTGTTTGTCTGAAATTTGGAAACGGCAAGTGTCAGTCAGTTTTTTTTCTATATTTGAGTTGCCGTCCGTTCAAATCCTACCCTGATAACCAAATTTAGGCCGGGTGAAACCGCAGGCAAAAGCTAGTCTGAAATAATTTTGATGATGATAAATTTAACTTTTTGAACTTTTTTTTTAGTTACTATTTGCATTTTGCAACAAAATTATGTTCTGCAACAAACTTACTATTTGATATAGGTTACATTTCATTGAAATTCATTTGCATGCTTTAGCGATTTTTATTTTAATGCTGGTGGATTATTACGCGTAGGTATATAATACCATCCACTGCACCTAGGGTCAACAACCACTCGCGTGACTCACGATAAACCACAAAATTCGCAACTTTCACTCACTTTGAGTCAAAACTTTCATTTTTTTCTACCGACTCATTGCTTGGCTTCACGCTTGACGTTCTCGTAATCTTATTTGTCTAACATTACTGAACTGCTGACTTGTTGAAAAAATAATCTTCTTTACGTAACATCATCGTCTGACATAACATTTCGCGACAAAACTGTCTGCTTGCTGTGTAGTTGTGGTCTTTTTACCCGACAGGCCAAAGGAGATTAATGTTTTTCGAGTGTATGTGTCCAAATCGAAAAAAACAAAAAAGCAAAAAACCAGATTACGAAAAACCTAAAAGTAAAACAAAAGGATATAACAAAAAATGTGTTCAACAACAATGTATGAAAACACCATGTAAAAAAGTTTCTTCATCGATTCACACTTTAACTAATAACAAATGGCATACGGAACATAAAGACCATTCCCAATACGAGTCCCTATTTTTATTGTAGTTATGTATTCCGTATTAGTATTTTTTATTTATTGTATTATGTACGTATCAACACAGGGTAATAGTATTACTAAGAGACCATTTCTGTACTGATTTTGTGACTAAATTTGTAGTTGAAAAAAAACTCCAAAAATCTAGATTTGTGATTGAATCCGGCACTACCCAGATTTTAAATCACTTTGGTACTTTGAGTTTCCTACCAGTTACCTGAGATAATAATAATGATTTCATATTATATATTAAGTAACCACTAGAGATCAGAGTGTATAAATAGTAATTCAAGCCGATAATAAAGCGCCGACAGTTTCGCACTTAAAAGTTTTTAAGTTTAATAACCCATTGATTTAGTACTTAAACTATGTTGTTTAGTTTAGTTTAGTGTACAAGACACACTAATAGTTGCGGCGCTTATTACACGGGCCGCACGAACCACCCTTTGTTCCGATGTGCATAGCAAAGATAGAGGAAATTTAAGGTCATTCTAACAAAGGTCTCTATAGACTATAGTGCCGGAAAAGCTTGGTCTGATCTAACCCAAAAAGGACACAAATCAGCGCGTTTACCCGAGTTACTAACTGCGGTTCTAAAATCCGGAAAACCTCATTTACTATCACCAAAAGCATTGTCGTCATCTTTAGCGACACCTATTCCGAGATAATTTAGACGACTAGGTAAAACAAAGACTTGTAATCAACAGAGCAGAGCAGTACTTTCTTTACGTGGTCGCCTAACTTGCTATAGTCGCAGTTAGAGTCCCACACGGAGCACTAAATCTTTGGGCCCGCGCACCTAGACACCAACTTAATGTTTTTTAATATGTTCTTAACTTTTCTTTTTTTTTTTTACATACATTTATTCGCGACATCAAATTTACGTATCTCCAAAGATAAGCGGTTCAAAATAACCTATCCCCCATTTCTTAATAGTGTGTGTTAACCCGCATTGAGTTTTCGATAACGGCCTAGGATGTTATCAAGGCCTGACTCTCACTTGACCGCATTTTTTCGCAAGATGAGAAAAAGAGTTTTTATTCTATTCCCCTGTAGGAACTAACAGTTCAAGATACTTGTGGTTATTACAATGATGAGACAGAATGACATGATACATATAATTTTACATGTGACAACCCTAGTTGCGGAACTACATTGAACGCTACTGTAGAAAGTGGTTGATGATGTAACAAGGTGAATAAATATATCTTTCTCTTTGATATAATTAATGATGACTTTATGACGTTATGTATCTATGTAATACGTAATGTACATACACTATTACTATTTGACAGCTGGTTAAGGCGGTGACGCATGCTTTATGACAAAATTTTGTGCTTTAAATTCTAAAAAACGTAAATATCTACACATACAGTATTATACATATAAAATGCTTTGTCCTGAATGACTGATGGATCAACGTACAGCCTAAACCGCTCATCGTAGAGGCCTGAAACTTGATGGGTGCGTTCATTGTATGATTTAGGCATAAGAAAGGATATTCCAAAATTCTACCCCTAAAGGGGTGAAAAAGGGGGTAAAGTTTGTATGGGACAACGTTATTCCTTGGTCCAATCTACTTCAAATTTTGCATAAACAATTTTTAACAGAATTGATGGAAGACAGATTTTTACGTTATTTTATTGAAATTCGGGATGAATAGGATTAAAAAGGGGTAGAAAGTTATTTAAATTACATTTTATTTTGACAACTCAATTCGATTTTATTTAAAAAACGTCAAACTCACTCACCAACAGGAGCAGAGTACCAATGAAGAATGTTTCAAAATCGGGGTTTTTTTTCCTTTTGAGAGCTTCCGCTGCGTGCGCTGCGTAAATCGTTAAAGTTTTGCAAAAATCACGTATGACAGAATTGTTTCCCTTCCAAAGTTCTAAAAAAAAGTCCACGACAGTCTATCTTCTAAGGTTGGCTCACTACAACCTTTTTTATGCTTACCAAATTTGTTCTATAATAATGCATTATTTGTGACGGTGTTATTATAAACATGATTTTAATCCTTATTCAAATAAATACGTTATGCACTTCAAGTACTTTATTTTAAACAAAATTGCCCTTTACATCATTCGATTTTAATGAATATCGTAGGACATATCGCAGTTTTAAATAAACATCGCAGCAAAATAATGATCAAGTACTGCATGCGCATTTATGATGAGCAAGGCCGGCGGACAGTCATGAGGGGGAAGGGCGGTACGTATTATTTAAAAATATTTTCACCTTCTACGTAAATAAAGTGGTGAGTTAAAGTTAGCGTTAGCCCAAAGTAACTATTACTGACTGAATGAACTATCAACGCACAGCTCCAACCATTTGACGGATCGAGCTGAAATTTAGCACACATATAGCTTTTATGATGTAGGTGTGCGCCAAGAAAGGATTTTCCAAAACTTACCCCCTAAACGGGGGTTCAAAGTTTGTATAATGCTCGCGAGGTTAATCCATTAGTTAATTAGTTGTAGTAGTTAATTATTTTTTTTTTGAGAAAGAGAGAGAGGGAGAGTTTATTTTCCATAATTGAGAAGTTGTCGTAAGAATCCTACGCTGATAACCAAATTTAGGGCGGTCGAAGCCGCTGGCAAAAGCTAGTACAGTATATAACAGAATAGTAGTAGGAGAGAAGTGGCATAAAAGAGCCAGATTACTAAATGGAGCAAAAATTTATATATTTTTTATCAAAGAAATGATGATTTTTATTTCTCAAATAATTATTTATTTATTAAAGTAGACAATGTAGATTATTCATAATAAAAAAACTTAAACACAGTAAAAAATCAATGAAATATTCATTTTTGAAAAATGTGTCATTTGGTTATTTCATAACATTTCTTTATTGTAAGAGCTATTCAAAGTAATGAAAGAGCAAGTCTATATTATAAAGTGTAATTGTGAAAATTATGCAAAATAATAATTATGCAGTATTAAAAAAAAGAAACAAAAAGACATCTCTTTAAACATTCTTTTTTGAAATCTAATATCATTTTAAGTTATTCTAACAAACGTTAAAATAATTATGTTTTTTTATCAATAACAATCTCGAAAATTAAAGAAACTAACAAAAAATGTCTTATATATCACAAACAACATCGTTAAATCTTTAAGTACTTTAAAAAATTGTTCAAAATCTTGTCCATCTATTTGGTTAAGATTCAGACTTTGTAGGAATTTAAGAATATAATGCCATTTTCTTAAAATTAGAAACATTTTTTTAGCCAGCTCTTTAAAGGCTTATTCATAATTTATTCTTAAAAAAAAATTTATTTTTAAAATAACAACAATATAAAAACTTTTGCGGCTTAGTTTTTACGCAGCTGCGAGGCCATATTTGTTTACAATAAAATTCCGAAAAACTACATAAATAAAGCAAAATACTTTTAGGTGCCAAAACCTTATCGATGTACCGTCCGGCGTCCATTAGTTCCGGCAAACTGTCAAATGTTTGTGGGTGATGGGAAATCAGTGTTGTCACTTAAAAATGAAATCGCCAACCAAATCCGCTCATGAACCACCGAAATAATACAATTGGCTTTTTCAAGACCTGACTCCTTCATGCCACTTCTCCCCTAACTAAGCCGGGAACGCATAAGCATGGGTAAGCATTTAGCAAAAGTACGATCGTTTAGCCGACTACCTTACCTATTACCTAATGAACCCCTTATTTTATTAAAATCCAAGGAAGTAAAAAATAAAAACAAAATTGGCTGTTTGGTTTACAAGTAGTAAAAAAACTGGTGTCTTTTAAAAATAAGTATTACACCTAAAAGGTTAAGACAAACCTCTCCTTGTCCATCTCTGAATATTTGTACAGAACTGCTATTACGCTGAATATTTATATATTTTTTCATTTCGATATCAAAAAGTATTTTATCTCGAGATATTGATAACTATATAGTATGAGCGGCGGCGGGCCCTCGAGCAACGGCGTGTACCGTTCTGAAAATCTCAAGATCTGGTTACCTTCTCATTCGGTCAAGCAAACAATCGTGATTTATGAGGTTACATGTATATGTCG
Organism: Apoda limacodes; assembly: GCA_946406115.1. Classification (NCBI taxonomy): domain Eukaryota; kingdom Metazoa; phylum Arthropoda; class Insecta; order Lepidoptera; family Limacodidae; genus Apoda; species Apoda limacodes. The sequence continues at coordinate 52,336,170 of OX291540.1, forward strand.
AAATGTGTAATCCACAATCCGCACTACGGCCCAAATAGAGAAAAGGCACAATATAGATAATAGCATAACATACCCGAGATAAGGGTAGTAGGGCCATGCCCCTTCAGAATTTAATTAAAAAATCTTTTACCTTTTTTCTCAACATGGTTTGGCAAAGTGGAACATTATAATTATTATACTCTAAGAGTAACTTTAAACTTAAGACTCAATTTTAGCCGAGTTCTCTTAGGCCTAGGTTACTTATCATAATTTTTGAGCTGGAAACACATATTATTTATTTAATGAGAAACAAACAGTAATACCATAAAATGAGTTAATTTTCTTACTTCGATTAGACCTATAGTTTCCTTAATATAAAAAATTTGTAAACCGATGTCTGGCAATAATATAATGATGTTTTCCTTCGCCGTTTGTTAGGCAATAAAGGCCAAAAGTAAATTTTTCTTAACCTTTTTTTTACGAAACATTTATCGTTTCCGCCGATTTTTAACCGACTTCAAAAAAGGAGGAGGTTCTGATTTCGGATGTTTGTATTTTTTTATGTATGTTTTTATATAACTCCGTCATACCTATATAGACAGATTTTCATTTTTCTATTTTTATTTAAGAGTGGATACTTCCGAGGTGGTCCCGTATTAATGTAGTGCGTTTTAAAACTTAAATTTTTAGTCAAAAAAATAATTGGTGTTAATTTGTAACTGGTGAAACGCCTTTTATGTTGATGATTGTATAAAATTTTTGTTACGAGTATGTTTTTAGTGTAGGAAAAAAAAAAAGGAATTCGTCACTCAAAAGTGAAAAATAAAATCTTTTTAAATAAAAAAAAAACAACCGGCTTCAAAAAGATGCACTAAAAAAGTAAAAATAATTCTTTATTTCCAAAAATCTGATTTGAATTACTGTTCAAAGTTTATGTCTATGTACTATAAGTTTATAACACATTATATTGTTCTTTTTTGTTAAAGTTTTTTTTGTATTTCATTTGTATTTCATTTTTTTATACAAAAATAGCTCGTGCGCAATAAGTAAATATTTACTACAAAATATTACACATAGCATTAATAAAACACAATAAACTATTTATGTGAACTTAGCAGTTTCATTCATCAGTGGGAAAAGTGACAAAGAATGACAGTAAACGAGTTGACAGTTAGTTACAGATCATACAAATTTTGATACTTATACACTAACGCTAAAAACGGATCGCAAATGGCTAAATAATCTATAATACTTAATATTAATTATCCCAAAATAAACAAACTCCATAGGGTTAATGATAAAAGACAAGAAATAATATTATCAACTATTCTGTTGTGATTAGAACTAACATTTTATGGGACATAGGCTTGTCAATAAAAAAAAACTTGTCCTTGCTATAAGCTATAAATGTTATATCTATAAAGTAGTTACAGGGTAGTAGAAAAAATGTTACCGAGATCCGTTTCTTTTTATAAAATAACTATATTTGCGCTGCGCTATACTCCGCTGTCCGTCCGCCCGTCAGCCACCACCACCACCAAGCTGTATCTTATAAGCCGTGACAGGTAGACAGTTGAAATTTTCAGACGACGTATTTCTGTCGCCGCTTTAACAACAAATACTTTAAATCTGAATAAAATAAATATTTAAGGTGGCTCAATACAACAAACGTGATTTTTTTGCTTATATTTGCTCGATATTGATAACAGCAACAGGTAGACGCTTGAAATATTCACAGAACTTTTAGTTATATATTCACATAAAAAAAATTAAATTAAAATAAAACAAATATTTAAGGGGGCTCCCCGGCACGGCAACGACACGTTTGTTGTAAAGATAATGGTACGGAACCCTTCGTGCGCGAGTCCGACTTGGCCGATTTTTACAACTTTAATTGACCGTAAACTTTAGTATTTGATATTAATTTCAACTTGATACCTCCAATTAAAAATTTCTTTTATGAACTAATTTTCTATGATTTATAAAAAAAATCCATATAACTTCTATCTGAACATAGTTACTAAGGGAGATTAGCAAAACTACGTCGTTTTGGAGCGTCTTCTTCTGAAAATTAACTATTTATGTCCAGCATAAAGATACATTTACTATTCGATTATTCCAAAATATTTCAAAAAACCGGCTTTCTTATGTAGCTTTTTTTTCGTATTTGTGTTTTGGTGAGGCCAAAAAGTACCACCAAGGTGACAAACAAACTTACGGCCCACCTGATGTTAATCGGTTACCGTAGTTATCTAATGCCCTGGTCAAAACCAGGGGCATTATTCGCGCGTTTTTATTGTGTTGTTATAATTATTATTTTGTTAAACTACATTTTTCGTGTGTATATTTTAAAGTATTTTAAAAATATTTTAACCAAATACCGCAAAATAATCGTACATTCTGTGTTTTAAATGACTTGACTATTTGACCTAACTATTGACTTGGCCATTGACTAACCCTGGCAACTTAATTAACGAAAATAATACCTAACTCGCAATTGATTTTTGTGTTAGTATATAATACAAATAAATAAAAATAAAAGGGAATATAAAATAATAATCTTGTGATTGTAATTTTTTTTTCTTAATCATATACGCACATAATAATTTGAGAGAGAAAAAATTAAGTGTCATATAGAAATTACCTAAAGTGGATTTGCTTGTGGAAAAAGACATTGAGAGGAATAAATAGAGCAAAAGTGTCAGAAGCCACCGAACATAAAGAATTTTTTTATCAATTAAAAAAAAGGGAACTACAAGATTTAAAAAATTGTGATCCTCCAATTCTTCCTAACAACAAAGTTTTAGCCAAAGCAAAGTCCGAAAAAAAACTTTCAAATTATTAGCTGATAATCCCATCACTGCTTTATCTATATATATAAAAGACAAACCTGACTGACTGACTGATATATACATATATCAACGCACAGCCGAAACCGCGTAACATAGAACCGTGATAATTTGCACAGGGGTTCCTTATGTATCGTAAGTGAGCACTAAGAAATATAATTTAGAAATTCAACCCCTAAGGGGTTGAAATGTTTGTATGAAAATCTTTCGTTATTGAAGTTAGAAGTATGAAATTTGGTTCATACCCCTAAGGGGGTGAAAGTTTGTATGAAAATCCTTCATTATTAAATTGAAGTACACGCGGACGAAGTCGCGGCCAAAAGTTAGTGTATCATGAAAAGAAAGGGTATGTGCGCAAATGTCATCCAACATATTGGAACAGATCCTTTTTACGTGATATTGTTTTCCAAATAATAAATAAATTTTTGGAATCAATATTCTAATGAAGTAGATTAATAATTATATATTAATATATATTTTATATTATATATTAATAATTGTAGATTCCACGTCTCGTTTAGCGCGAAAGGTCATTCATAAAGGTCAATCACATTGATTCTTTTTGCACATAGCGCTGATTAATTGTCGTTTTGTTCAAATTAGTAGTAGTGTAGTTAGTTGGGCGTATGTTTTCCGCACTTATAGCTTTACATTTGGACTATTGTACGTAAGTAACCAATCTGTCCGTTGTTTGCTACTCATACCATTTTAGCTCTGTCCAGAAATCTAGGAGGTATCTGATGCTCGGTGCCTCACTCAAGGTTTCCGGACTATCTAGATGCTTTTTCCGTTGATAACACAAATTTCTGCACTGCAAGATCACGTGAGCTGTACATAGGGGACTGTCAGTGGTGCCGATGTTAAACGGATGTTTATTTACTTGGCAGCGACCTGTTATTATGCCAGCTATGTGGCGGAGGTTTTTCCAACTGAGTTGCGTTGTTTGTACGACAGGTGCTTGTTCAGGGATGCGAGAGCAGCCTTAGCTTGTCCGCCGATTCTTTGTTTTGCCCACTGTTCTTTATATACTTGTGTAGCTCTGTCATATAACTACGTTTTAATTTAGGTGAAGGGTACAATTGGTTTGGTATTATTTTAGTGTCTGATGTCTTTGCCAGTTGATCTGCTGCATCGTTGCCCAGTAAGCCACTGTGGCCACGAACCCACTGAAGAGTGACTTAATTCTTAAGTGCAGTTTTTAGCAGCTCACTGTTACACTCAAGAATTAGTCCGGCTTTAATGCAGTTGCTTGTAGCACAGCGGTGTTGTCGGAGACAATGCGTATCGAAGGATCGCTTATTATTTTGACAGGATCGCTGTTGCCGCTCGGATAATCCCAAGACTACCTAAGGCTACCTAAGGTTGTTAATATATTGATGTTCAGATCATGAGAGAAGACTCCAGCTCCGGTTCCAGACTTTGTTTTGGAGCAATCGGTGTAGATCCTTACTTCATGCATATTGGAGCTGTCTTTTTCTTCTTCATGAAGTGGGATACGGTATCTTTTGTCAAAGACAAGTGTCTTTGAGGTAATATCACATGTCGCATCTATCATTGAAAGTTGCTTATTATCTCCTTGAGATGTGCGTGAGTGATTCTGGTATTCCGTTTTCATAGCCCTACTTTCTCCAGTCGTATGGCTGCAATGGCAGCTTTTTATTGTATAGATTGATATAGACTAGTGTCTTATTAGTTAAGACACGACCCCGCTACGTCTTACCGTTTAGACGGGCAGTAGCACACTATCTCCTTGAAGGGTTAAATGCAGACGTCATTTTATTCATATTCTTCTCAGTAAACCCTTTCATCTGATACCCATATTAGGGGTCATACATTTAATACATCACGCAAAAATTCCGTAAGTTTAGAATCCCCTCCCCCCTTGTCACGCTTTTTTTCCAATGTTAGTATGAAAAATTTGCCTTTGTCACACTTTGCATTGCTCCCCGTTTCCCCCTAAGCGCGTGACGTATTAAATGGATGACCCCTTATGGGTGTGCTAAAAATTAATAGTCCGCCATTTTAGGCGGTCCGCCATATTGGATTAAGAGGGAAGTCATATTATTTTTCATATTCTTCTCAACAAACCCTTTTACTTGATACCCACATAGCCAACGATACACACGCGTATACACTTGCACTCACCTTACAACTAACAGATTGGCCACGAAGTGATTCACGTTTGTTCGACGAGTTACTGAGAGCTGAGCAGGGAGGGAAGTAAGTGTCGCTAGCGATCTGGAAACGCAGTGTATGCGCATAGTCTAACTGAACATTTTTACATGCTTCCGGATTTTATTTTTTCTATTTTTTAGACAACCGAGGTACTGGGTATCCACTACATTTGGAACCGGTTCCATCCAATGTACACCAGAACCGGGTATATTCGGGTAATGGTACTACCTAGTGGTACTTTGAATGTGAGGTTAGACTCACATTGGTCCCTTCTACTCTAATTTTATTGTACAGTAAACATTTACAAATTCTCTAGATAATAGATATCTGGCCGTGACGTAGTTTTCTTTACCCGCTATTTCAATTGGTGAATTTGTTTATTTATTCACCTTATATTTTTATTTATTAACTCGCAAATGAAAACATTGTGTGTAACACGAGCGCAGCGGTTCGGAAATTACAAACTAGAGTCATTAAAGCCTTTGGCCTTTTAGGCTTCTAAATAACCCCTCTTTAGTAATTTTCTCCTTACCACCTTTAATTCATAATGTTCTATCTATAATTTTTAGTACGGTTTTGAAGGCAGTGTAATTTTCATCACTTATATTCTTTTTATTTTTAAATTTTCACTTGGTATACTTGGCATACACATAGGAATGCACTTGTAGTAAGTACTACAGTATGGGGTTCTTTAAGAAAGAAGTTATTAGATTTTTGAAGGGTTGGCAACGCGCGAGTGATCACCCAGGAGTTGCAAGCATCTACAAGCTACGGTGACCGCTTACCGCCAGAACCTTAAGCTTGTTTAATACCTTAGTGGTGGTATAAAAATATTTTTAAAGGTCATGGCTGCGCTAAGGGCTGGCCGCGTAAACGCCCAAGCATAAGATAGATTCTAAAACATCAAACCGTACACACTTGACCGATTGTCCGTAAGTGCTTCGAGCGACGCGACGCGGACGTAAGACGTCGCCCAACCCTTACTGATTCGTGTTTTACTCTCACGTGTGCCACCATTGCACAACGGCCACCGGCTCTGCGACAGATTATGTCCTGCCCAGTGCTACTTCGACTTGTTTATCATGTAAGCTATGTCTGATGTGACTTTAGTTTTTCTTTATATCTCATTTCTTATCATATCCTTCAAAAAACCCTCTTCATACGCTAATGAAATTGCGGATGAAGCCTATCGTTGTTCTCATAATAACTTGTAATAATGTAGACTTCTATGGTTACATACAAATTAACTCAATACACACATCTAATAAAGTATGATAGCTTGGCGACGAAGGAAGATAAGAGTCGGTGTACCATGACTTAGAACGTTGTCTACGTGCACGTCCTAGTAAGACCGCGTTTTCAATAATAATATGAGATTTATAGTACTAATAGTTTTTGAGCTAAGCCGCGGATAGACGGACAGACGGAAATAGAAAAACTAAAAAGGCTACTTGTGGCTACGGAACCCTAAAACTCCTAAAAAGGCTACTTGTGGCTACGAAACCCTAAAACTCCATTGCCACATGTATGACGGAGCATTACTTGAGAACCGATTTGGCTGATTTCTTCTTAGTTGTATTCGTAGAGATTGTTACGACAAGATTTGTATGAAAGAACATTTTTGGAAAATCTGCTTTATTAATTGGTAGTAATGTGATAGTTTTGTTCCTTTTTTTAAGTAAAGAATCTGGAATAAGGTAGAAAATCTCTTTATAGATAACATGGTGAACAGCTATTTTCCTGATAGCATTTTTTCACTCTTTTCTTTTCTTTGTAGTTTCTGTCGTTTGCGCTTAGGTCTAAAACGACACAGTATTACTACATCGTTTAAACAAGCACCAGCAAAGGTGAAAGTAGGTAAAGATTGTGGTTTGCGTTCGCCTTTCGGTCCGTACGACCGGTGCCGGCGGCGGTGCATTGTGCACCGAGTAAAGTTGCGCACGCGCATGGTATACACATACCTACCTCACTACAGATAAACTTTGTCACGTACCTATTGTCTTTAATATATAGATATACTAACATATTACAAAAAATAAGTAACAATAAAATGGTTGATGGTTGCAATGTGGCAGGTAGAATTCTACATCTTTGGTAGAATGTATAATACGAAACTTTTGTTAGCGAAATTTGGATGTCCCTTAGAAATCTAACAATTATTTTATTAGTAGACTCGTTGAGGTACTAAAATTGTTTAATCTCCACTTTAGGTATATACAACTCCTGGTGACTTATAAAGTCTTAGTACATCAATCTTCTAAACACACTTAATCTTCATAGAAGGAAGGATCGTATGTATATTACGTAGAAATAATCTCTCTTCGTTTATGACTCCTTGAAGGTTAGCGTCTTAGAAGAAAATATTTTATAAATGCAATATCCATGGCTATATCATCGATATAATCAAATACTTTAAAGCAAAGATGCAGTCAAAAGATTACCCTCGAGCCAGGACTTGAACCTCCGACCCTTACATTCCATGTAAGCGCTCTACCACTAAGCTTACCTATGAAGATATTGTGTGTTTATAAGTCTTTATAAGGACTTTATAAGTTACTAGGAGATGTATGTGACGCTCGTTACGAGTGTATTTCCAGAGTAAAGATGTAGTTAGGATTTTCAGCAGCCAGACTTGTGCCTCGGTAGCTCAGTGGTAGATCACATGCACGGAATGTAAGGGTCGCAGGTTCCAGTCCTGGCTAAAGGGTAATCTTTTGACTGCATCTTTGCTATAAAAGTATTTATATATATCGATGATATCACTTTAGGTATATGGGAAGTATGCACCTATTGATTATTTTGTCTACATACGCCTGTTTCAATATGTTCTCAATATGATGAATCGAATCGAATCGAATTCATCTTTATTTCGATCCTTTACATCTTAACTTTAATATCGTTTTTAATAAACAAACGTGTAAAACTGTTTTTCTTAATAATCTATAGAATTTTTCCTTTTTTCGCTAGATGGCGCTGATATGGTAATTACTCGGGCCCGTCTTATACTTGGCCAGTTTTTATTATTTGTTGTTATACTTTAGAGCACATGTTTTAAGCTTTTTTACTGTTTTTACGATAGAGCAAAAACAAAAATCGTGATTCATGTATGGGGCACCACTTAAATTTTACTTTTAGAACATTTTGTTATTATTTAGGTAGCCCACCATTACATATTCTGTATACATTTCAGTATTCTACCTACTTTGGTCGGAAAATCAGAGCCCTTTGATGGTCGGGCAAAGTGACAGACAGACTTAGCCTATACTAAGTAACCTAAAAACTAGGCAATGATATACTACCGTACAGTTAAAATAATTTGCATTAAAACTACATACAAATGGCGGCAAATTAATACATGGACAAATATACAAAGAGTTTTTTTGTTTGATTATTTATTATGTAGAGAGTTTTTATAGCAAATAATAAAGTAAGTGCTTCTCGTAAAGTTCAGGTATGAAAAATGCAACGCAGATTTGTATAAGTGGCAGGAATCTATCAATGTGCTAAAAACGTCATTGTCGGGGAACGTTTGATTCGTTTATTTGGATCAATGTGCAAATGTTATGGTCTCATTGCTTCAGGTAACTAAGCAACCAATTTACCAAAATATTCATTTTCAGGGTTCCGAACTTCAAAAGGAAAAAGGAACCGTTATAGGATCACTTTGTTGTCCGCCTGTCTATCTGTCTAACTACGGTCCCTTGAAGCTACCAAATAATTCAAGCCTCTAAGTCAACGCAATAAAAAAAATAAAACCGAAATACGGCCATCTTTGTCGTCTATAGTCGTTATCATTTTGGCATTCACAGTTAAATCAAAACTACTTTGGCAATAAGCAAGATGTTACATCACAAATATAGGAAAAAATCCAAAAACTGATAATAAAAAAGGCATAAACCGGTGAGACTTGATCTCATGATGGAAGAACTATCTACATATTATTACGTACGAATTTATACGAAACCCTTGGTGCGCGAGCTAGACATGTACTTGTCCGGTTTTTCTAAATTGTAAAATCGGCGTATTTAAGACTGCGACATGTGGACAAAGGTACAAACAAGGAAAAACCGAAGTAAAGTAATAACCAAAAACTAATCACAATTCTTGAAATGGGCCGAAATGTTTCCTGTCTACGGAACCCTAAAAATGACAATTATTGTCTCGACAACATTCATGCTTATTCATGTTATAACGACGAAACACGGTATCTTACATCGATATGAAATATTACGGTTTTTGCTTTGGACTTTAGTACAAATAAGTCCCTCGATTTCGCCTGTGGCTTGCACTTAATAATTAGAAATGCAATCGTAGAAAATCTGGTTGCATAAAAAACCTTTTCGATTAAACACCATGCATATCTTGAAAACTGCTTTAAAGTTAGTTTGTTTTTGATTCAGATAGGATAGACAGACAATTTAATTTAATTTAATACACAAAAAGCCAGTATTTACGTTATTTACAAACACAAACAAAAAGTGTGCTGCAAAGCGGTAACTTATTCAATGACTGACCAAGCCTGAATATCATTTCCAATCAATCTGAATATCATCTCAAATAAAAAAACCACAGGACAGGTTGTACTACAGCCGCTCAACGGAGACGGAAAGTGTAGTACGTCGTAGTTGGTACCACAGACGTCTAAGGTTAACCAAAAACCAATTTTATTAACTCAGTACGATGATATAGGAAAGTCTATAACAGTCACAAATTCAAATTAATTCAATATTACAATCATAATAAATTTGTAATTATTTTCTGTTTTCAGGTTATGAAGAACTATACACCATATCCCAACTCTCACCAAAGTCAGCCATTAATGACCAATCACCAGAAGAGGTCGTTCTACAAACAAGCCAAACAGAAAATTTAGCATTTAGCTTAGAACCCAGCGTTAAGTTCGATAACATCGACGATTTTCAAATAGAAGACATAAGCGATGAAGTAGAAAAGGAAGAACATATCATTGTTGCGAGATCAGCTGAGCCTGACATCAGAGAATCAAGATCCATCAACATTGAAGAGATACCATCGTCAAATAACAACGCTATCGACAACGAATTAGAATTACACAATAAAAGAAAATATTACGAAATACATCCTACAAAAACTTCAGACTATTATCATCATTCCGAAGATGATAATATTGTTTTATCATCTGAAGGTTTCGGTGATAAGTTTAACTTTAGGTTTCCGGGGGAAGAGCACAGGGTTCCAAAGGCGCGAGCACTAGCGTCTTTGGGACCCAAAATACGGCCTACTGCAGTGCTGCCGATTTTTGCGACAATCAACCCTAGAGAAGAAGGCAGACAAAATCCAGAAATACAAAATATAATCACTGGACTTGTTAAACTTCTAAACGGAAACGTTAACGTTCAAGCCAATACACAAGTCTTAAATGCAAGACCTGGAAGACCAATGCCACCCAGGAAAAACGATCGTGGACCACCAAAAATATCTGATGTTCCATCATTGCCTGAATTTGATAAACCTGTTTCACTCCCACCTCATAACCTTTATCCAATTAAAACACCACCACCATATCCTTTCGAACGACCACTCGACCATGGTTTAAATTTATCTGAACAAATTTTACCACCAATGCCTCCTCTTAGACCCGTATTTCATAGACCTCTACCCCCGTGGCAGAGACCTCGACCTAGACCTTCGAACAAACGACCGAATCCTAACCTTCCCTTTTATAAACCTGCTCCTCCGCCTCCTCCGATAGACATACCAATTATAGACAATCTTCCACCTGAAGAACAAGTAACTGAAACTGAAAATGATACAATTCTTTCAGAAAATAATATTCACTATGAAATAGATGAAAAAGAATCATCGAATCTGTCAGTAAAAAATGTGACTGAAGATAATGAAAAAGATGATTCAGCGACAACTGTCGCGGATGTAACTGTGTCTAGTTTAACTAGTACTACTAGTTCTACTACATCAACCAGTACAACTACTACTACATCAAGTCCATCAACAAGTACAACCACAGAAACAACAACAACCAAGGCAATCACAACAAGTGAAAAAACTACATCAGAAGCCACTACACAAAAACCTACAACCACAACTGAAAAATTTAAAACTGATAAACTTACTAAAGCAGATAAAGACAAAAAGAAAGAAATTTCGACGAACGATAAAGAAAAACTAAATAAAGATAAACTGAAAGCTTCTGACGAAAAATCTGTTAATAAAACAACTACAATTGTAACAAAAGTAGAACAGATAATACAACCTTCTATTAGGGAGACAGACATAATAACTATAGCATCCATCGGTGCTCCGACACCAACTGAAGGTCTTGTAACTCATGTACTAAAAATTAATGAAACGTCAAAATCTGATGTCATTGAATCATCTTCTATCAACTCAGAACCTCTACCAAGTAAGTAGTAAGACCCTCACTAATATTTATATAGGCTTCTCGAAGCTACGACATATTAAAATTAGGAAGTCTATAGAAGTAGAACTGCACCTTTACATAAGATTAATAATAAAAGTAATTTAATGTACTCATTCCACTTGTTAATAATTTTACAGATTGCCGATTTAAGGTAGAAATTGCAAAATTTTTGCAGCAGATTTTATTTATAAGATTTATAAATGTCTGCTACCAATCTATGATTTTTTCAATTCTAAGGATCACATTTAAAGATTTGTTAAGTAATATTATATTTATGTTCCTTTAAAAGATATTTAAATTCTCTTTCCGCAGCACAAGGTATCCCTTATCGCCCGCATCCAGGCAAAGTCTACGATGATCCAGACTTCAAACCTCATGGGACCCGATACAGACCTGAAGCGGCAGTCATCACGGCTGCAGAGACCACACCGCCAGGGTATCAAGAGATATTCGACGTCACTGTCTCTGCTATTCAGGGCCTTGGTGAAAAGGGAGCTTCTGGTGAGATCTTTTATACTGATGTTAAGAATAGCTTTTTAAGTGAGTAGTTGCTGAATTTATCAGAATAAATAATAATAAATAATTATAGGTCTAGACTATTGAAACAATTAGGGGATTACGTATTATTAATTACATCAAATGGTTATAGGGTTCCGTATTCTGTATTCTAACGGGTCGCCATACGTGTTTCCGTTGTTTTTGCTCTATCGTAAAAACAGTAATAGATACGAGTTTGAAAATTGCTGTGATTAGAGTGTGACAACAAATAACAAAAACTGACCAAGTGTGACGGACTCGTGCCATTACCATCTAAATTATCGATCACACACTATGTTAGTGAGTTCAAAAAAAAAAATTACCAATCGTCGTCGTCGTTTCAGCCTGAAGACTTCCACTGCTGAACGTAGGCCTCCCTCATATACAAAGGCTGGTCCTGAACCTCCCGCGCCCATAGGCTTCTAGCGGCTCTAACAAGGTCGTCTGTCCACCTGGTAGGAGGCCATCCCAATCTGCGTCTTCACTGCTGTCTTACCACATGAGAAACTTTATTCCTCATTAGTTATCGGTTCGGCAAGCGATGTGGTATGCTTATTGCTACTTCAGCTTGCTAACTGTTTGAACCAAGTCGGTAACTTCGGTTTTTTGGCAAATTTCCTCGATACCGATACGATACGCCAATAAAATATCAATATACCAACAGCACCAACACCATAGGCCAACAGTTAGATGACAAGTAGTAGACTTTCCTCTTTAGGCACTCAGGTATTTTGGCCGAAAAGATGTTGCGTAGTTTCCCGTATACTGCCCAGCCAAACTGGATTTATCGGTTACCCTCTTTCTCAAAGTCAGACCTACGTAATTGGACTACTCACCGTAGGTATGTGTATTCGTCGTCAACTTCGAGAGTAGCGTTCCCAACAACAACTAGTATATAGGCGCGACATGGTCATTGAACATTGCCTTCGTATTAACCATTATCATTTTAAGACAGAGTTTCGTAACAGGTGTTGTGTGCCGTTGGGAAACTCTGCTGAGGTCTCGGCAAATCGAAGGTGAGTGATTTACCCCCATTAGTGTGGATGCCATATCGTTTCCACTCCAGAAGTTTAAATACATCTTCCAACGCAGTTGTTAACAGTTTCGGACCAATAACGTCACACTTTTTCACCTTTCTGCTGATAGATTGGTTTCGCAGAGAAAAAGTGGTTCTGTTATACAAACACTTTAGTACTTGATGTACCGATAGTCAATGTGGCACCGTTAGAGAGATTGTAGCACCACCCGATAGAATCAAAGGCTTTTTCATAGTCCACGAATGCTACGCAAATAACCTGGCGGAGCGTATGTACGTGGTCTATGGTGCTACAGCCTTTTTGGGAGCCTGGAATTCGTCAAACTTTTCTTAGAGACGATTCTCAATGACCTTGGAAATAGGACATACGACAGAAGCGACATGGGTCTATAGGTGTTTAGAAAGATGTCTCCTTTTATTGTTGGCGGTTGTGTTTTTATGGTCCTTAAGCTGTTTTAAAGGCTCCTCTAATCTAGTAAATGAGGCTGACGTCCGGTATAACTTCGGTATAGTGTCGAGTTAATTTGGCTCTAGGTTCTTTTGCCGCTATGTTGACAAAATCACCAGTTGAGGTTTACAATTGTCTTTCAAAGTTTTCAATTTCTCTCAATATTTCAGGTTTGGACGAAACCATTTTGCCAGTTTCGGTCTTCAGCTTTATCAACTGCCGTTGCTCAATAGATATTAGTAAATTATCTCGCAATACGCGCTTAGTCATTGGTGTGTCCATTTATTGGTCCACTTACCTATCCTGTAATCGCGCCAGCAACTGGGTCTAGACTTTTCATGGATGGATAAATGGATGTTATAGGTATTTTATTTTTGTCGAGACGAAAGTTCACATTAAATTATATATACATAACAAGTGGAAATCGCGCAAATATTATAAAACCTATTTTGTTTCCCGACGTTTTATTTATACCTAATATGTAATATTCATGCGATTTCGACTCGTTATATGTATTTCTTTAAAAAGTGTGCAAGCCGTGAAAGTTTTAAATTATCGAAAGTTCATAATTTTTTTATTAAAAACAAATTCTATATTTATAGACAAAAATGACTCATCAAAAATCTTTGCTATCGCAAAAGAATACAAATTTTCATCGTTAGGTATATCAATATTATGCTAAAATCGGTGAAGTGACCACCCCAAAGGGTTCCGTACTACCACAAAATTTACGAACACAAACCAAAATCAACCGTAGGCTTTGTCAAGGTATCTTCTGTTGTGTGTTTATTTGGCAGATTGCTTGGTTTAATACTCAAGGCCAGATTGAGTTGTTGAGGTACTGGCTGCTGGACTGTACAACTCTCAAGCCACCCGCAGGCCTCTGACTTTGATTGTTATTTACGACAACAGCCGAGCCCGACGATTACAATATTTTGTTGGTTTAGTCGATAAAAAAAAAACAAAAATCTTTACTCGATAGGTGACTCCACTCGACCACAGGTCGAGTTATTGAAGATGGAGTTATTATAATTTGAATTGCAAAAGAAAAAACCTACGTTTGTTATTTAGAAGAGCATGCTTTCGAATGGCGTGCGTGAAGTGAGTTGTTACGTCTTATTGACTAAAAGTAAAAAGATAAATACATAATAACTCGTATCAGTGATGGTGCATATAATTAGGTATTTATATTTCTCTTTACTGTTTACAGTCCACATAGAAAACGTGAATCCAATACTTGGACAAGCGGAACATGACGACATAATATTGTCACCATCCGGGGAACAGGCTTTCGTCTCAATTAATGGCAACAGGACATATATCAACTTGTTCTCCGACACCGAGAGTGACATTGCTCACATTAAGCCTACGCAAGTGCAGAACTTCCCTCATTCTGGTAAGTTTAATCCTTGGTGGGTATCAAATTGCAGTACATTTTCTCTACTTTCGAACACTAAATCTTTCAATTCAGCCACAACCTTGACGCCTTATGCAAAAACCGCATGATTAGAGTCAAGCACAGTGCGGTTTCAGAGATGCTTCCTCCCATGAACGCTTAGATTGTGAAAAGAGGTCCCTACCGAAGTTTACTCTAGAGACTACAGTATGGGATTCCTTAAGAAGGGAGTGATTAGAGGACAATACAATCCAGTCCAATGGCAGAGTCAGGCCTCCAGAAAGGCAGAGTAAACGTCTCAGTCTCTTTTTCGTAATTTTTCATACCACTGGCTTTTCGGTTAAGGAAAACATCGTCAGGAAACCCGCATACGTCACAAAAGGCCGGTGTGGGTAGGCCGTTTCCTAATATTGAGGACGTATGAGGCTGATAAGTAGTTTTAAGCGAACAGATCTGATTTTGTCAATTGCTAGTTTTGAACAACCAGAAAAAATATGTCTTATGTAGGTACTAACCAGGATGGTGATATACTCTGCAAACATCGTTTTTGCTGTCTCTAATTATATATTGCTAGGAGTTGTTTCTTATTACTCCTTCGTCCTGTATCGCACTATCAGAACCTTTAGTTTCCGCAAATACGTCATCGAATCGTAACCAGTGAACTGAGGATATAAAGCCAACGCTTTCATGTGTTAAAAGTAGGTAGGTTATAACGACTATGGTTATTAAAATATCATTTGGAACCCACTTTTCTGTTTAGTACCACCTTTAGCGTCTCCTCCATTAGCGACCGGCGTAGCAGTCCCCGCAGATGATGTGGAAAGACCAGTGAAAAGACCACTGCAGTATCGTCCCACGATACCAACAAGGCCGAAATTGCCTTACAAGAGACCACAGTCTACTGTCAGGTTAGTGGACATAGATTTTGATAATCATCTCTTGAACTCTAATGTATTTCAGTTCCATTAAATAGCTAGTATATTTAGAGTAGGCGTAGGCACAAATAACCTTCGCACTTTATGAAAACGGAAACACTTTTCGAGTTTATAAAAAAAACCTTTAGGAACTTTACTACCTTTTAGCTGCTTGCTCGTGTTTTTTCTTCTATTATATTGCCTAGCCTTTAAAATACTTTAAATCTTGTCTCTTTCCATATTTCTCTTAAGTCTTCTAATCTTGTTAATCTTTAGATTTCGCGTATTACATGGAATGTAGTTTTAGCTGATGTTATTACTTCATTCTCTAGCACAGAGATAGCATTTGATCTTTAATATCACACTGAATGGTTATTCAAAAGCTTAGCCTATTGTCAAGTTTTTTGACGATCGACGACAACTAGGCTGTGTACATTTTATCTAAGGATTCGACGGATACGGATATGTATCGTAAGTAGGGTTTCTGATTTCTCGAACTATTTTCGTTCTCGAGGCACGAGAATTCTCGAGGTCAAATTCTCGAGTTTTCTCAAGTCTCGAGACTTTCAAAGAATACTTATAATTGGTTATAAAATTTAAAGAAAAATCTCAAAATAATCACGAAAGGAACATATTTTTACTACCCCTAACGGCACTTGCTGAAAAGAAACGAACCATAAAAATCTTCCAACACATAATAAACAAATCTTAATACTTAGAATAATAAGGAACACTAAAAACCTGCATGCGTCTTAATCATCTAGAATCAAAGAACTTTAGTATCAAGCTATTCGTTCGTTCGTTAGTTTCAGCCGAAAGACGTCCACTGCTAAATGTAGGCCACTCGAAAACCTTTCTTTCCCATCGGTTATCGGTTCGATGAGCCATGTGACCTGCCCATTGCCACTTCACCTCGCTAACTGATTGAATGAACTATCGGTAATAGGGTTGCCAACTTTTTTTTACGGCCTTAATTACAAATGGTCAAAAATGTTAAAAAAGTACGGGATTTATCTTTTTCACGCGGGACAAATAAAAATCATTAAGTTTTAGTCAAAATTTGTTTTACGTAGACTAAAAACTATACTTTGTTATAGACTTTACTGCACATAACATATCATTATAAAAGGAACGCAGTCAAAATCGTAGTTAAACATGGTCATAAATTCGGCTTTGATCAAATTCGGTGTGGATTTATAACCAACGTCAGTCCATTTAAGGGAAATTACTCGTTCCACAAAACTATTTGAGCTAGGAATACTGAAAATTATCGTGTAATCATTGCTTATCTCAGTTTTCGAAAACGAAAGTTTGAATCTGATTCTGTCTATAACAAATTCAATATCAGTCGTTCAAAATTATTTTAATAACTTTAGCACTGATTGAGATCATTAATTAAAAATCCTAATCGCGGCGTGTTTGTGTCTGTGTGTGAGATTGGCTCGAGAATTCTCGAGGCTCGGGATTCTTTTTCTCGTCTCGAACCAAGACGGATTTCTCGAGACTTCTCGAGTTCGAGAATTCTCGAGCAGAAACCTTAATCGTAAGCTTCGTTAAGTTGTTCGCCCGCTATACGCCCTGTGTATGGGGGTACAGGGGCATCTTCTACGTAAAAAGAGGCTTAGCCCATAGTCTACCACACTTGTCCAGTTTCTTGGTACAGGTTTATTCAGGTTGTCGAGCTAGTGGCTGGCTATTCCATTATCAATGTTTTGAGGCCGTACATAAGCCATATAACTTGGTTAAACGACTACTGACTGTTGCATGACAACAGCCAGGACCGACGGCTGCACGTACTCTTCGAAACAGGCAGGATCTTAAAAAAAAACGTGGCACTAGGCGGTCGCCCATCCAATGACTGACAACACCTGAAGTTGTCAAGTAACATTGTCCTATTTCTCATTTTGTATTTTTTTCTCTCACAGAATCGACACCTGTATTGTGGGAGACGATTCTACTTGCGACGTTTCGCAGAACGAGAAGTGCAGGACTGAAGCTGGTAAGTGGAATACCAGCAGTTAAACGGGTAGGCGGCCCATTTCCATATTACGAACTGATCATAAATTATTAAATTTCTTTATTAGGTATTTTGGGATTGATTGCGAGAGTTTAGAATCCAATCAAATAAAACAGCAAGGAGTGGGTTTGTTTGAGAGAGAAAAAAGGAAGGTGTTTGTGTGTGTGTGTGTGTGTGTGTGTGTGTGTCCTTAATAGTAGTAGTAATTGTAAATAATAGTTATGAATTATTTTTATACGTAACTTTAATTTTTTTTTATATAGTTACACTTTTTTTTGATCAAATTATTGATATTGCTTTCCCTATAGCATAACTTATAATTAATTCTTAATATACTGCAAAAAATGATATACTGTTGATAGTGGCACTTATCACCTCTACAATGCCGGTTTATTTCCTTCAGGTATATCGAGCTGCCAGTGTCGTCCTGGGTTCGCGAAGAGAGTCCACAGGGAGCCTTGTAGACGGGTAGTCTCCCTCGTACTCAATCTGAGGGTCGACAGGCTCTACGATAGGATTGTAAGTGTTTCATTATTTGACTCGAAGCTCAAAGTGACTAGGAATTGTTTAAAATAATTTAAAATGAAAAAAAAAATTTAGGCAAAATTGTAAGCTAATCTATATCTATCTACCTGTTTGTATATTATATAATTTTTTAAAAAACCAAATGAATTCAAGAACTTGATGTGTCTGAACCGAAAACATAATTTTTTGAATGTATGTTTGTTTGTCTACTTGTCGTAAAATAAACATTAGTATTTATATATTGAACATACATTTATTTTTTAGGTTGCTTGGGACTCAAAATTAGATGATAAGGAATCTGACTTCTACCAACAACTCAGCTATGAAGCTGTTAGAGCGGTGAGTGTCGTAAACATAATACATTTTTATGAAGCTGTTAGAGCGGTGAGTGTCGTAAACATAATACATTTTTAAGAAGCTGTTAGAGCGGTGAGTGTCGTAAACATAATACATTTTTATGAAGCTGTTAGAGCGGTGAGTGTCGTAAACATAATACATTTTTATGAAGCTGTTAGAGCGGTGAGTGTCGTAAACATAATACATTTTTAAGAAGCTGTTAGAGCGGTGAGTGTCGTAAACATAATACATTTTTATGAAGCTGTTAGAGCGGTGAGTGTCGTAAACATAATACATTTTTATGAAACTGTTAGAGCGATAAACCTAATACTCAGATAATTGTTCGATTACAGATAAAATAATAATATTGTACAAACGATGAAATATATATTTTTTGAGCGTAACATAGTAGGTCTGATAAAGTTCCTACTACCCTAACTCCAATTGTAGGTGATCCATTTGAAGCAAATTGCCATTTACTGCGCGCGGAGGTGTTTTGTGGTTATGGTAGTTGACTTTCTCTTACCAAACCTTTAAAAATAGGTATAGTATGGACTGCGCACAAACTCTTGCCACCTCGCCACAGTACTTCACGAGATAAACTTTGAACTGTTTTGTAAGTATGTGTAGTATTCGCATAGTTTGTCGAATCAAAACAAAAAATTTGAAGGAGTCGAACCCGTGAACTAATCGTCAACGAACATGGTAAGTGTAATAAGAGACTCACGTAACTTTTTATAGTAAGTATCTCTTTACGTATATACATAAGTGAGGCCATACACGCTCCGGTTGACATGTGCAGTCCACCACCAGTGCTCACTTAGTACCTTATATTTAAGTACTTGAGTAGACAACATAAGACAATTCTACAGAGCGTTTGTTACCCGTTACTTTTGTAACCGGTCTCCCCTACTTTTATTTTGTCATAAATTCATACAAGGCACACGGGGCGTGTATGGCCTACTTACTCGCAGTAGTTGGAGTCATGATCATACATTTTTCTTCCAACAGATAGCCTCTGCTTTCTCTATGACTCCGTTCTCGGACGACTTCGTGGGCGGCTCCGTCAACTCTATACACAGGGGTGGTAAAGAAAACCATGGAGTCTTTGTTAACTATACTATTTTGGTAAGTAACCGCGATCACAAGTTTTCTGCTCGTAAAGTGGCTTATTATTGCACAGCATTTAGGTTTATAATGCAGCTTTTATAACACCGCATACCAAATTTTATTCTCGTAAGTGTATTGCAAAACGTCGTGTAAAACGAGTGCGAATTGGTCATTCGTCACACTCTTAGCTCCATTACGCATTTTACTGAGCTTTTTAAGTGAAGGCGACATTAAGTACAGCCCTAGGGAATACGCATTACTCTATAAACGCCTATGTTTTAAAAACCGTGATTTGTCTATTATTGACGTCGGTAGTGTACTAAAACTAACCTGGTCCCTAACTGGTCTAATTAACAGATAGAAGACACGTCAGAATCGCTACGTCCTCCGATAGCAACGGACATACAGAACCATTTGGTGGGCGTCATGGAGCGGAGGTCTAACAACGTGGGCGCTTCCGAACTGTGGGTGGACACACCCGACGGGAGCGTGCTGCCTTTAAGAGGTAAATACTCAGATCAAATAAAAACGTAAATATTACTATTATTATTAACAATTGAATACTTTAAGCCCTTTCGTGTTGATTTATTAAAGGTTTCCGTACCTACAGAACACCAACGACGGTTACGTAATACCTGCTACACACGTAACGATGTATCGAAGCGACTTAAATTCTGCAAGTTTTTGGTTAAACTCTGCTTTAAAAGATTGGTAAAACAGATTAATTAATCGCTACATGACATCGTTACGGACCTATGCAGAAGGAGACGGTCTTATTGTCTGTCTGTCTATTTGTCTGACATAGAATCATGTAATGTTCTACTGGCATGCATGTTTTGCAAAAATCGACCATAACGGTCTGAAACAATATTGGTTTCAAATGTACTTTCGTAATATCATTACTACTTATCTCACGAGCCCCTAAACCAATCTCAGCAAACCATGTGTCAGGTGATCGAGTTACTCGACCCCCTTCCACCAATACTTAGTACAGAGAATTTTGATAACTAACTTCAGTCAGCGTCCTGCACAGAGTAATCTTATATGAAAACTTTGTCTGCGTGAGAGGGGGGGGGGGGGGAAATAACGCCGAAAATTTCCGGAACCACAAGTCCGATCGCGAAACCAAATAATATATCTTTTTAACTTACCACGTTTTTATAAATAGACTAAAAAGTGAAAAAATATTTTTCCTAAATACATACGTAAGGCGCATGAAAATAATAGACTAATGAGTTTTGATGCGCCCCACTTCTGTCTGGGAAAGACATTTTAATAGGCATATAGCAAAAGTCTGCTCATCTATTTCGCCATAAAAGATGTAAAAAATAATAAAAGAAGAAACCAGTAACTATTGAAGCTGGTCCTTATGTCCTTAGGCAAGATTATTTTTTTGAAAAACTTAGTCTAGTCTATTTAAAAAAAAAATTATATAAATTTTTCAACAGTAATTTTACGATATTTTTATATTATATCGGGAATAGTTAATAGGAAATGTAATCCTACTAATATTATAAATGTGAAAGTTTGTATGTCGGGATGGATGTTTGTTACTCAACAACGCTTCAGCCACTGGACGGATCGGGATAAAACTTGGCATACATATAGGTTAGGTCCTGGAAAAGCATACCAGCAATATAAGCAACCACTAAGGTGGCAAACAAGCCTACGGTCCGCCTGATGGTAAGCGGTCACCGTAGCCTATAGACGCTTGCAACACCAAGGGCATCACTCGCGCGTTGCCAACCCTTCAGAAATCTAATAACTTCTTTTTTGAAGAACCCCATTCTGTAGTCCTTAGAGAAAACCTTGGCAGGGAGCTCATTCCACAATCTAAGCGTTCGCGGGAGGAAGTTTCTCTGAAACCGCATTGTACGCGACCATTTCGGTTCTAAAGTGTGAGAATTAATTCCCTGCCGATGGCGAGCGGTGCGATGGTAGAAAGTAGCCGTGGGCATAATTTCGAACAATTCCTCAGAACAAATCCCATTGTACAAGCGGTAGAACACACACAGGGAGGCAAAGTCTCTCCTCAGACCCAAGGGCTTGATACCGCAAGTGAGTTTGGAATCGTCGACAATTCTCACAGCCCGTTGTTGAACCGAGTCAAAAGGGCCAAGTTGGTATCCGGGTGCACCCGCCTAGAGATGGCAGCAGTACTCCATACAGGGCCGAACTTGCGACTTGTAAAGTAACAAATTTTGCCCCAACGCGAATTACTGCTTTGCTCTGTTGAGTACACCAAGTTTTTTGGACGCCAGCTTTACCTTGTCTAGCAAGTGATCTCGAAACTGAACATCGCTGGAGATGTCGACACCAAGGATCCCAATGCTCTTGGAGATGGAGAGGGGAGTGTTCTAAAACGAATTTCTGCACCTATAGCATGCTATACCAATTCATTGGTATAACTAATTAATTAATTCATTGGAGTTAATTAAGGAGTTCCACGCCGATAGCCGAATTTAGGGCGGGCGGAGCCGCTGGCAAAGTCTAGTACTGTATCATATCATCATCTATCTTCTTAGCATTTCTATTCTACCAATTTCTGTTTTACAGATCTGGACGAGTGTTCGTCCCCAGAGCTGAACGACTGCTACGAGCTTGCTACGTGCATCAACACTTGGGGAGGATTCAGGTATAAAGTCAAAGTCAAAGTCAAAGTCAAAATGTTTTATTTAAATAAGGATTTTACAATCACGTTTGAATCGTCAAAGTTATGAAATATTATTTTTTGAAAAATGGTTTTCCTCATATTTCTAGATGCGTCTGCCCCGACAGTACATTGGATCCCCAAGCTTCTTCCTCGACGAACGCAGGGCGCAAGTGCTTGTCGTGTGGCAACAGTCACTGTAACGACAGGGGGACCTGTCGGTACGCTAACGGGCAGCCGTATTGTAGGTGAGTCAAAATACATTCGTATAAATTCAGTCTGTACTAAACCAATTAAGAATAACAGACATATCTACGTAGAAACGGGGCCTTGGTTGCTTACTCAGACCTATTAGGCGTCAATCGATTGCCTGTCGATGGTTTTTGTATTGCGATTACGAACAAACAATTTCACATTGCAAGTGTCGTGTCCTGTTGTGTCGTGTTGCGATGCGTCACAATTTAATCGAAGCGTGAACAGCGAATTTTAGAGAATTGACATGTTGTACGAACTTATTAAATTTGTTTGGCAGCTTTTGATGTTGTGTCTTTAAGTTGTGCTTTATTATTACAAATATGTATTAAAGGAAAATTGATCGTACTCCAGTTGTCTCGCAAGACGTCTGTCCGTCTCCGTGCGTGCGACCGGATTTGCAAAGATTCTTATAACATTTTACTGAAAGGTGGATTTTGTAAACCGAGATACAATTTCTTATGGAAACGGAGAAAAAAAATAATGTGTATGGCTTTTCATACATTGTACCGAGGTATGATTTTTTTTCGCGCTACCCATCGTGGTTAGTAGCTATGTTAGATAAGGTTTCACAAATGTATTTGTAGTTTAAAAGGATTTTCCCTCTACGATGTTTCATTTGCGAGTAATTGACATCCAAAATAGATTAATTTGTGTAACCCCCCCTTTAATCTGCGCAACTCATCAAAGTATATAAGGAAATGAGTGAAGTGGGGACCAAGTACGCTACCTTGAGGCACGCCGCGACTTAAAGTCTCATTCATAACTGAAGAATGATTAAAGAATAATAATACTTCTGACTACAATTCACTCCAGTTTCATTAGGAGGAATGTTAGACACAAGTTTTAAAACTTTGGCCAAATCAAGAAAAACTCCCAAGCATTTGTCACCTAACGAAATTTTGAGCTATACATATAACTGGATTTGCAATACATACTTATTTATGATCTTTAAATGACAATGTCCATACAGATAAAATTGTGCCATGCCACAGCTATGTAGCCCCATCTATGTCAGATTAGTGAAACCATTTGCAATCTGTTTTTCTATTTGGTGTTGAAGTTTTAAGCACCATTCAACAGATGTCACTTTTAAAATTTAACATAGCCAAACGAGATGGCGCTACAGTTAACATATTTTAAAAAATTTACAAATTTTGTGTCTATTTCTTAATATACAACAATTTTAATGCCATTTTTTAAAACATAATATTTATACGGCCTATTGCAAACCAAAAAAATATTCAGAATCACACAAACATTTTGTGTTTTTACAAAATTATATAAAGCTTTAAATTGGACTATGATTTTTTCTAACTATGGTTGGTATATATAGAAAATGCTAACCTAAAGGAATGTACTTGCTTCGGCAGTACGTATACTAAAATTGGAACGATACAGAGAAGATTAGAATGGCCCCTGCGCAAGGATGACACGCAAAATCGTGAAGCGTTCTACATTTTTTTGGTTATTTGCATGATGACAACATTGTACACGGACTCCAAAATTAGCAGTAACTAATTACCACAGAATAATTACGACGATTAGAGTTCTTAAGCTGCCCGTGGCCTCTGACTTTCCACATTTTTTTAGTTATTTGCATGATGACAACATTGTTCACAGACTCCAAAATTAGCAGTAACTAATGACCACAGAAAAATTATGACGATCCGAGTTCTTAAGCTGCCCTTAGGCCTCTGACTTGTATAACGACAGCTCTCATAAAACAGTCGATTTAGGTGTATAATCATTTACAAGTTTACTAGTTCTATATAGGTAGGTATATTAATGTGTATATTTATAAAGAAAAGGTTATTATATAATAGTTACGTTTTAGTTAAAAATAAAACGTGTATTAAACATGCTTACCTTATTCGAAGCCTAATTAAATGAGAGAGGCGTTGTTTTCCGGTTGGCACCAGTCGTGAACATCCAGTCCGGTCTAACTCGACTATGTCACGTGGTTTCCTTCTTTCGGTTCTCCCATCGCGACTTAGTGGCGCCACCATTGGCAGTGTCGAGATAATCATTTGAGATTATCATCATTGAGTATCTCTTTTCCACCAGGTAGATTTAGCACGTTAGGCTTCGAATAAGATAAGCATTTTTATTTTCAGGTAAAACGTAACTATAAAACAGTACTGTACCGTTATTTGAACCCTTGAAGTAGATTTGGGAATCGTGGGGAGCTCGACGTCCCTGTGTAAGTCCGCATTCCAGACGAACCAGGGGGCTCCGGAGGCCGCTTCGAGGAAGCGTTTTGGAGGGTCTAGAGTCTATGGAGGTTGCGTTAAGACAACGCATAGACGATACCAGCGTATGCTAGTATGGGGCGGTTGCAAGTGGTGAAAAGAGTCAGCCTATTTCTAAGCGACATCTTACTGGACTTGCCTATCATGGGATATAGACGACCTTGGACAAAAGCGGCTCGGTATCTATTAATCTCTTTTGGTGTGATCGCGGAAATTCAGATTTTAGGGTCACACCAAGATATTTGGTCTTGTTTTGCCAAGAAATGGCACGGCCGAAGAGTAAGGCCGAAGGAAAGACAGTCGTGAAAGGCGGCCAGTGGTGATTTTTTTGTAGAACACACACAGGGAGGCAAAATCTCTCCTCAGACTTAAGGGCTCGATATCGCAAGTGAGTTTGGGATCGTCGACAATTCTCACAGCCCGTCGTTGAACCGAGTCAAAAGGGCCAAGCTGGTATCCGGGTGCACCCGCCCAGAGATGGCAGCAGTACTCCATATGGGGCCGGACTTGCGACTTGTAAAGCAGCAACCTTTGCCCCGACGTAAAGTACTGCTTCGCTCTGTTCAATACACCAAGTTTTTGGAAGCCAGCTTTACCTTGTCTAGCAAATGATCTCGGAACTGAACATAGCTGGAAATGTCAACACCGAGGATCCCAATGCTCTTGGAGATGGAGAGGGGAGTGTTCTGATATTGTGGGACCACAGTGAATGGGGTTTTCTTAGCGGTGAACGCGCAGACTTGTGTTTTTGAAGGGTTGAATCGGACCCAGTTTTCCCGTCCCCAGTCAGAGACCTTGGACGGACCGATCTTGATTTGAGACACAAGTTCTTCACGTTTTTCCTCCACAACGGAACGAGGGATGCTTGCACGGCCCGTGTAATAAGCGTCTCCAGTACTGTCATCTGCATAGCAATGTATGTTGTTGATGACCAACATATCTATGATATGCAGTAGAAACAGCGTAGGAGACAGAACAGAGCCTTGCGGGACACCAGCATTAATGTCCATGCTATCAGAGCAACTACCGTCAACTACGGCTCGTTTGCGTCTGCCGGACAAAAAGCTAGCCACCCATTTGCACAAACCCTCGGGCACTCCGTAAGATGGCAACTTCGATAGAAGACCCCGGTGCCAGACCCGATCGAACGCCTTCGCTATGTCTAGGATACATGTCAATGCCTCCTCCTGACTCTCAATGACTAGTGCCCACCGGTGTGTGAGATACACTAGAAGGTCACCAGTCGAGCAACCGTGGCGAAAGCCATATTGACGGTTGCTGATCAGGTCGTGTTATTCTAGGTATCTCAAAAGCTGTGTGTTGATCACACACTCCATCACCTTGGAGAGGAGAGAGGTAATAGCGATAGACCTGTTATTCGATGGATCTGATCTATCGCCCTTTTTGGGCACCGGGTACATTCGCGCTTTGGTCATTCGCAGTCATCCATGAAGACGGAAATTGCCTAGTATGGTAGGAAAGCGCGAAGAGGCGCGTTAGTACAGGAAATAACTCAGGAGCACACTGCTTAAGCACCATTGCTGGTATACCGTCTGGCCCACTCGACTTATGAACGTCTAGGGAAAGCAACGTCCGCCGGACCTCTTACTGTGTTATAGAGATTTCCGGCATTGTCTTACCGCACCACGGTAAAGTTGGTGGAACAGCGCTTTTGTCGTTCATATTCGAGTTGGAGGCAAAGAGACTGCCCAATAGATCGGCTTTCTCTTTTGCACTATGGGCTAATTCACCATCGGTCTTTTGCAGTGGTGGTAACTATGACTGGCAGAAGGTCCCCTCGGCAGATTTTAGCAAGCGACCAGAAAACACGACGCCCAGAAGGATAGCTCGCAAGTCGCCCACCTATTTTGCCGATGAATTGGAATTTTGCTCTGGCAGTTGCTTTCTTGCTGAACCTCGAGGCAGCATTTAATTTGCGTTTTATCTCAGACATATTCGGATCCTTATTATTACGAGCCTCATACGCAGTTTGCCTAAAAATTTTAGCTTCTCTGCAAGACCTATTAAACCACGGTCGCTTTTTGACGCCGGCAGCTTCTCGCAGGTTAGGAATGAAATATTCCATACCAACGAGTATTGTCTCAGTGACTGCGGCTGCGCAGAAGTGAGAATCATCTGAGCTAAAGCAGAGCTGCTTCCACCGGTACGATGTATAAAATTCTCGCAATCCATCCCAGTTGGCCCAGAAGGATCGGGTTGTGTGCATGACATTTGAGTCCGAACGAGACAGAGGTCCGAGGAGCCAAGAGGCGGATCCATTGAGACGGAGTATCCGTCCGGACGTGTAGTCAGCAGAAGGTCCAGTAAGGAGCTCGTATGGTCCTCTATAACTGGTATTCTCGTTGGAGAAAGTACCAGCTAAGAGAATCCATAAGTCAGGGCAAATTCATGAGCAGATATCCCTGCATAGTTATTGGTTCGAGAACTGAGCCACTCACGATGGTGGGCGTTAAAGTCTCCCAAAATAACTAGTTCTGCTGTGGGATATTGCTCTAGAACTTTGTCAGTCGTCAAACTCAGGTGCGTGAAGAGTCGAGTTACGTCCGTGTCACCGCTATGAGACCTGTATAGGCACGCATAGATGCGAGTGTGGTCGCCGTGATCTACGCGCACTCACAATATCGACAGGTCCCTGTCTTCAAGCCTATGAAGGCGGCGACAGCAGATATCCTCCCGGACGAACATACATACACCGGCACGACTCAAAAAATTGTGCTCGAGTTTGTAGCCGGGATAATGAAGCTATGTTGTGTCGGTCGGGCAGGATATCTGCGTCTCCGTTAGAAAAAGAATGGTCGGCTGCGCAGTCTCGAGGTGGTGGTGGACTGTGTTAAGATTTGCGTGAATACCCTGATATTGCAAAACTCCACATTATATGTGGATGGAGTAGCCGCTGTAGACACTCTTCTTTTTTCTATTTCTGGCCATTATATATGAAGTTACTTAGACTTAGGATGAGGATTCACTGCACAGACAGCTTAGAAGACAAATAGGTGCGGTACTTAGACTGCCGAAGTTCAACACAGATGATACGGTTGCTGGCACGGCGGGCGGAAGGGCCCCTGATCCCCCTCTGTTGTAGTAGCCGGGTCCACTCCGGTCTCCATCTCCGGCACGACTACCGCTTCAGAGACTTTACACAGGCTGGCGGATCAGCTTCCCAGAGCGGAGATTAAGTGATCTCTGGGTTCGGAAACCCGTTCAACCTGCGGGCGGCCAGCGGTCGGCCGTTTCATCAGGTCTCCCTGACCGCCGGACCAGCACGCCGCGTCTACGCCGAGCAATGACAGCAACAAGCACCGCCGGTCCTCCGCTGTCCGCGCTGCGAATCCTCGATGAGACCTCTGGCAACCTTACTCACCGCCAGGAACACAACACTTCTCAATGTTAGTGTTATTGTGGCCGCGGTTTTCTGTAAGGTGGAGGTACTTCCCCAGTTCGGGCCGCTCATTCGAGCAAGTACTCGCTATGCCCTGCTTTATTTGTTCGGGCAGCTTATTCGAGCGAGTACTTGCAGTGCCCTATCTTCGATTCTTCATTTCCGAAACCATTCGCCTAGGGCGATAATTGCGGATTGAACTCTTTTAGTGATTCGACTCACTTGCCTGTCGGTGGTGTAAATAGCGGTATCGTCCGCGAAGAAGGCTAATTGCGTACCAAAGGTTTTAGGGATGTCATTGGTGTACAGAACGTACAAGACAGGGAAGAGCACGGACCCTTGCGGGACTACTGCTTGTATAGGACGAGGAGAAGAGAGGGTGCCTTCGACTCTATAAGGAAAGCTGCGATTCGACAAATAGTCTCGTTGATGTTATGGAAAATGTGTTAAATCAGGCGATGTATAGAAGGCAAACGGTTGCTCCGTTAAAAATGAATTCGTATTGTGGTTGCGAGCGTCCATGCTTTGCGAGCTACCCCTAGTAAAAACTCTTACATACCTGTATTATCCTTGGAAGTACATCGTACATTACCTATATTCACAATAATTGTAGATACAGATGAATATTATTTAATTTAAATTGATTATAAAATAATCACGTCTGGTACTTATAGGGGCGGCACAGTAGCTAGCAGAGTACCGTCCCCGACGGGAATGAAAACGCCAATGTTCATCATTGAATGATGATAATTTCAAATGAATATCTCGACACGGTGGCGCCATTGAGACGGGGAGGGAGAACCGCAAGAAGGACCCCACGTGACATAGTGGAATTAGACCGGATTATCACGACTGGTGCCAACCGGAAAACAACGCTACTCTCATTTATTTAGGTTTCGAATAACGGTACAGAACTGTTTTGTCCACGTGGAATTTGGTTATAGTTATTCCTGCTCATTTTTCCGGGCTAACATCATTCCGTTAACATCCTATCGTCACAATAGGACGCTCGTTGCGAAGCTTAAAGGAAGAACAAACAAAAAATCTCACTTTTGTATTTAAAATACTAGTAGTACAGGTCTGTGAGTACGACTGTTCGAGTATATATGGATTGTCATAGTGTTTGTGTTTGATTTCCTACATATTTTACCTACATTTATAAACATAATAATTTTATGTTAATTTAAGTTGTTCATCCGGGTACTACGGGTCGACTTGTGAAGTGGATGGAGAAGTCGTGGGTGTTTCCGTGGGCGCTTCGCTCGCGGCCGCGCTCGTCATAGCTCTCACACTTGCCGCTTTGCTGTCGTGGAGGTGAGTACTCTATTAACTGGTCTGTTATACCTGCGGGTAAGCTTCAGTAAAGACAAGGACGACGCGATATCTTACTTAGCGTGCGTGAGCAGCGTAGCTATAGTTCATAGTTTTTCTCCAATAAAACTATATAGTACATTGTGTATTAATGGTGGTAGGTAGAAAATTACTAACAAGAGGCTATTAAGAATTCTAAGATCGAAGGCGGAAAGCTTTAATGACATGAATTTGTAATTTCCACACCGCCTGTTTTACACACAATGTTCATCACATTTGCGAGTAAATAAATAGAAATATGAGATGAAAAAATAAATAAACTCACCAAAAAACAATCGAAATGGCGGGAATAGTAATAATACATAATAGGATTTATGAATCAAAAAGTTTTGGCTGAAGTTAAAAGATACTACACAACAAACAAACATACAAAACATATAAAATACCACAGGAAAGCTTTTATAAATATTTGATAAAATAGGCGCGTCATTACCGCCTATAGAACCTATCTATAATATTGACTCCCTCGTAGTTGCAGTGTGACCGGCTGCTGTGCAGAGGGTATGGGTTCGATTACCGCTCTGGTCAAAAATTTATGTAATAAACATTTGTGTTTCTCTTGAGTCTGGGTGTATTTATGTATAATTTGTATGTACCTATTTACAAAAAAAAAGTAATGTATATTTATTTACATCCGTTGTCTGGTATCCATAACACAAGCATGTCCTAAAATATTTATTTCATTATTTATTATTTATAGAACCCACCTATAAACGCTCACTTTGCTTAGAGAAAAGTAAAATTTACAAAGAAAAAGCCCGTGGGAGTAATTGAGGTCTTAGCGACGAGTAAGTGTAATGAAAATATTGTTTTTTGTTTCCATCACACTTCAAAGATCTCAATTACTTATTTATTTCCACGGGCTTTTTGATTGTAAATAAAACTTACCACGATTTTGTATAGAAGAATATAATAGTAATACATAGCACTTACGTAGCTTTTTTTAGCGTATAAATATAACAAACTGAATGTAGTGTGAAGTATTTTTGATATATAACAGCGTACCATGTTAAGTAATTTCACAAGGTATACACCTAGAGCAACATTGCAGAGCTAGGGTCTCTATTAGTTTTACTACAGAATGGTTTTATTCTCATATTTTAATTTTAAATGTGTATATTTTCAGTCGCAAATGGTCTAGAGAACAAAAAGCAATGGGTATGGGTTCACCCGTGTTTAACTACATGGGCGCTAACACTATTAAAACACCACCAATTGGACAGCCACCGTATCAGGTAAACTACGAATATGCTACTTGACAGCTCTTTCCTTATCTTATTCCAAAACAATGAAGGGCATAACTCATACAGAGAACAAACGAACTATATTCAAGAAAAGTCTTGTAAGGGTTACTTTCTGTTAGTTCCACTAATTCGAATTAAGCTTAGAGCTAGCTAGCTAAGCTTCAGGTAGCGAAAATCTAGTAGGAGAGGTAGGGGCTGCAAATGCCGATTTTCCAATAACATGCAATTTCATTATGAAAATTATGAGATGAATTTTTGATATGTGGAAATATCAAAGAGTTGTCTATCCGTTTTTGTTAAATAATAGTGATTTGGGCCAATATCTCAGTAGTAATTTTTTTTCCGATTTTTTTTTAAAAAAATTTCGGAGTGGAAAGTTGTTCCTGTGAGGCAAATTGTTCCGCTTAGATTATGAGAATATAATGTGACAATAAAATGGTTTTTTATAAATAAAACAATTATTAAATAGATTTATAATATGTTTTATATTATAATTTCTCTCAGATGCATAACTTCACCTTAAAAATAACAAAAATAACCATTTCTTTAAAATTATAAGTCATATTTGACATTCATCAGGTTAGAAATCTTATAAGATACAAAACTAACTTTACAAAAATAACATAACTTTATCTGCAGATAAACTTTTTATCATATTACTAGCAATTTAGATCTATCAACTTACAAATAAGTATAATCAACTTATGAAGACCAATCATCAGCCTTGTAATCTTATTGTTTTTTAAACAGTCATAGATAATAATTATAAATAATTCGCTTTGGTCACTTTCATTCTCATTCATCTCATTTCTTCACCTGACTTACAATTGGGCCAATTCTTACACATGGTACATTCTATCCACTGTTCTCTTGGACGCGAAATTGAATATGAATCACAACAAATTATGCAGTACTATTTCAGATCCTAATCACTATCACTTTCAGTTTCTTCTAATACTCTTCGTTTAGCGTTTTCTTGAGCTTTACCCTTTCCTTTCGCCTTGCCTTTACCTTTTTCTTTACTGTTACTGTTGCCTTTCCCTTACCCTTTCTTTGCTACGTTTTCATTCTTCTACGCCTTCTTTGACTGCTCTTCGGCTAGTGCCTTTTTTTTCGGGCGTGTCAGTTAAAACCAGCTGCCTTTCGTTTACGTCGTTTTGTTGACGTCTGCACTTTTGGTGGTGCATTTAGTAAAGGTTCTACTAGTTCAGGGTTAAGCACAGCAGTAGCATTTGTCTTTACTGGTTTTGATTGAAGTTCTTGGTGAATATCAATGGTCAATGCGGAAGTCTAAGGCACTTCCTCCCGCGAACGCTTAAGTTGTGGAATGAACTCCCTGTCAAGGTTTTCTCCAAGGCCTACAGTATGAGGCTCTTCAAGAAAGAAGTTATTAGAATTCTGAAGGGTCGGAACGCGCTAGTGATACCCCTGGTGTTGCAAGCGTCCATAGGCTACGGTGACCGCTTACCATCAGGCGGACCGTAAGCTTGTTTGCTACCTCCTACCGAACTGGTTCAGCTTTGCCTGATGACAGACAATCTGAAAACCACAAGCTGTTCTATTACGATTTTAATTGAAAAGCTGATCGTTTTGATTATTTTATTAATGAGTCCAAATTGTAAAAGAAAAAAACTTAAGAAATGATATAAATTATGTTTATTTCAAATATTTTCTTTTATTTATATTTGCGTATGTACTGCAGCGTGCGGGGGCGTAAATATGCTGCTTCTACCTATTTCTATTTAGGTATCGGGATCTCTGCTAATAAAAAGACAACATCGGGAGTTCTTTTCTATATATTCAGATGTTCTTTTCAATCGCCACAAGAGTATACATTCTTTTAGATTCATCTACTACCTAGGAGAATAATTATACAATTTTAAACTTATCTGCAGTACATCTTCTTCTATTAGGCCATCCTTCAATAGGCCTCGGGTCGTCGTGTCGATACATTGGATAAAATATACATTAGGACATAAATTCGCGATGGTGGCGATGCTTGGAATATTTTGGATACTGGAGTATCTTACGTTAAGTCCACTGGCAATGTAAAGCCATTCTACCAATTCTAGGGCTCCCTGATAGAGACAGGAATCGACCCTCCAAATTTATATAGACTTGTCCGATCTATAATTTTCACTTGAATGTCAATTAATAACAAAATAATGACAAGCTCGAAATTCCGATTGTTTTTATATAAAAACGCACTGACACCACAAAGTTGTCTGGAAGAATTAGTTTCTCTATTTTTTTTTCTAATGTGCAATAAATAATATTACTACAGACTACTACCAACTACTAGGTACATATACATATTGTTAAACTCGAACATCCTCTCTCTGTCTTTCCGTTTATGTTTTTCACATGCCAAACTTATGTTTTTCACGTGCCAAACTTATGTTTTTCACGTGCCAAACTTATGTTTTTCACGTGCCAAACTTATGTTTTTCACGTGCCAAACTTATGTTTTTCACGTGCCAAACTTATGTTTTTCACGTGCCAAACTTATCCGGTTTACATATGAAGCTATTATTACATAGAGTTATGGAGTTGTGAAGCCGCGGGCAAAAGCTAGTATTAAATATGGCAGACCATGGTTTTATTCCAGGTGACATTAGAGGAGAGAATGCGGTGGGCACAAATAGCTGAGGCTATGGCGCAGTCCAACCACTACGCGGTAAGTGTTTCACGTTAAATTATTTAGAAAAACATTCTAGATGAAAGAAAAGATAGTTGTAATTAGTTGACGAAGTATATAAAAATAAAAATAGGATAGTAGTATAAAAAAAAAGCATCTACAATGTAACAAAATAAGAACTTACGATGAGGTAGTATCGGCGGCGCTGCGCCACGTAGGTACTTACCAAATACAAACAAAATACGATCCACGGTACTAATAGTGAATACTGTTGTGGACATGATCTCAAGCCGAATATCTATGTGTGGATTTCAAAATCCTGAAAAATTCATATTTTAGAACATTTATCTGAAAAACTAGAATAAAATACTATTTTAATGGTCAAGCACAAACACACTTGAGACTTTTAACCTTTTGGAAGTGCCGGGACTCACTTGGACTGGATCAATGGGGGGAGAACAAGGAGGAAGCAGAATATTTTTTGGAAATGGAGGCGGATCGTCATATGGTGTTGGGTCGTCATATGGTGTTGGGTCGGCCATCGTGTTGTCCTCCGCGCCCAAGACGATAGTGACGACGTTGTTGCAATGTTGCTGCGCAAAAGGAGCACACGATAGAGCACTTGAAGCCTGCCTTCCTGCAAGTGCACGACCCTAAGCACCCATTTCCCTCCTCACCCTCTTGATCCAGGCTGGGTGAGATCCAGCCCTTCCAAAAGGGTCAAAGTCTAAACAAAGATAACTGAAAAATAATCTTTAGGTATTTAAAAAAAAAAACTGAAACAAGTGCTAGAATTTCACAGATTTTCGAGTACAATATGAGTCTGTGCTACTGTGTTGTCAGGGTTGCAAACTTGGGTTTAAACTACTATAAAAAAAAATTATAATAGGCGTGGCATTATTGTTTCCGTCTTGCGAAATTTTTATGGCGCGGTATTACGGTTTCCGTCTGATGATCAGTCTGAGTCATTTTTTATCCATTTCAAAAATCAACCTAATGTAAATAAATCTGACGCGAGTTGCGTCTTACGAATTTTATATGTATTTTCGATCAGGACACGTGACCTGACGCGAGTTTAACATTTTTTACCCATACCAAAAAAAGTGTACAACGCCGAAGGAATTTTTCACTTCAAAAAATCATGATTACATGCAAGTTTGCGATGTCTGATGTTGTTAGTAACTAAGCTAGTTCCAATAAATTAACTTAGGTACTAGTAATGATCTTCTGACACTAACCCATGAGGACATCGATATACTGCAAACAACCAAGGATATTGCACGCTGAACAAATCGCTACGAAAATTGTGGAACACTAACTAGCCAGTTTTGTTTACTTCAATACGTGTGACATTCAAAGAAATTAATTGTAAGTATTGAGTCATTACTCAATGCAAACTCCGCTACGGGCGCGTTTAAGCGGAGTTTTAGATGTGCCATTAATGAATTGCTTATGCGTCATCCTTAGGTAGTAAATCGATGCATGCGGAATTAATTCTTCTTATAAATGTCATGTAAAAAAATCTCGGTCAAACGTCAAACTGACATTTCCTTGTTTAAAATTACAGGTGGGTAGCAACACCGGTTATCATTAGATATTTGCGGGTCAGTAAAACGTCATTAAAGTGAATCGAAACAGTATACCTAAGTTTTCGAACCTTTACGTTGGCAGATGTGACGTCATAGCAAACTTTTGACCCTTTTCGTAGCTAAAATTATATTCTCTTTGGTAGCTAAATTTAAACTTAAAATACAATGCTCGATGTTTGTTTTTTTGTAAAATCAAATGTTATATTAGTTGTTATGTATATATTTCAAACGTACATAAATTAATTTTTTTTGAAGATTTAGAAAATACCATATTGTTAGCCCCTTAGGATAGATAGATACAGATAGAGATCGAGATTTTTTTGGTTTTATTTTCAGCCGGAGCCGGCTCAAACGATGCCAACAAGGCCGTCGTCCGCTATATTTGGTGGTTACCCCACACTCCCGCCCGTACCCATGCCGAGGTAATCACTATCATATTCCACTGACACACAGAACTAATAAGCCACTAAGATAATTGAAATTAGATTTTTTTAAAGCAAATATCAAATTGGATTCCCAGGGTTTTTTTTATTTGGTTGTAACAAAAATAATGGCGTTAATTTTTTTTTAGGATGGGTATGCATCACAACGGAACAATGAGTACCGTTGCGCCGAGGAACAGTATGTCGGCATCACATCACAATTTGTATGGTTAGTATTTAATTTAATTTTAATTTTAAAATATATATATATATATATATATATATATATATATATATATATATATATATATATATATGTATATAGGATCAGATTTGGAGTGTCGATTTAAAGGTCCTGAATTCGATTCCTGGTAGGGGCTAGGTTATAAAAGTTACAATTTTTGACCCTATTGTGTTCTCGAGTCTGGAACGGTACGCCAATAGGCTCATTGCTAGTTGCGTTGACCGAAATTCCAACAGTAACACGTGGATGACAACCAGTTTAGCCAGATATAACTGACATTTTTTTTGCTTTATCCACTCGCATAATAAATTTTAAATTATCATTTTTACTATTAATAAAATGTCCAGGTTACACGAACCACATGATGGCTGCAGAATCTACGAGCTCCGAAGCGTCAAGCCACGTGCAGGACAGAGCCGATCTACTGGTCCCACGACCTAAGTCAAGAGCGAGGAGCATGCATGTGAGTTACCTTGATATATCATTATAATTTTATTATTAATGAGTCCTATTTCTGAACGCAGCCCTTTTACAATGTTTTCCACAACGGACGGTCCTGCAAATTTAACATTGACATCTAAAAAGATCATCAACCTATATTGCCGAATTGTTACTCATCACCCTCATACATCCCCATTGTTTTTCAGAATCAAACCGGTATATATTACGATGTTGAATACGAAAATGCTCCAGAATCAGTCTACGGCACAAAGGGGATTCCCCTTTCCACGTACACGGTGAGTCGAGGTCCACCGTTCTACAGGACATAATATTTGTAAGTATCGTTGGCCCAAAGTTTTGTGAATTACTTCATGTAAGTACTTAAATTATAATATAATTAGTACCCGGTGCAAGAAATTAAATTAGTGTTCAGTTCTTTACACTTTTGTTATTAATTGTACTATAAAAATTAGTGCCCGGTGAAACGGAAAAGTTGGTGTTTAGCTTGGTAACACTTTTTGTGCTGATTGTACCCACTGTATAGTAATAAAAAAATGTGTTTATACAGTTGTTTGATACAATTGCGTTTTCAATGTATTCTGTCTAGTAATTTGTATGTAGCATTCGTATAAGAATATATTTCTTTTTTTTTTCAACTTGCGAATAGTGTCTTTGGAACATATTCGAGTAAAATAAATAATACTATAATTAAGTCATTAAATTTTATTTATGCATTGATTTTTGTTAATTAAAAAAAAAGTTTTTCAATGAAGACAAAATGTCTAACTCGGTTCTGTGCGTATACATAAATTTATTATAAATACCAAGAAATTAGTTGTATATTATTTACCTTCTGTAAGTTTTAATTTAATTTTTGTATATAAGACTGTTATTTACTGTAGTTTAGGTTCATATCATAAGTAAGTATTAATTATTATCAATTTTGTTCACCAGTGTATTTTAAAAGTTTATTGAACAAATTGAATACATTTTTGTTTTGTAAACGCGGTCATAATTGTGATTTAGATTTATCTAAACGGATCAGTGAATCAAATACACATTATTTACATATTTATGGTGAAATAATGAAATCATTTTGTATATACATGTTAAGTTACATTAGAAATGTTTAAAAAGTTAAAAAACAATAAAATCATTGATTATTTAAATTATATCTTTTCAAATTTCACAGGCCATCGATACTTATATTTTTTCTGTAATATCCTAATTTTTCATCGAATATATTTAGACTGATTTTGTTATTGAAAGAAATCATCGAATTGTAGTCATTTTATTTTAGGTTAAATAAAGTAAAGGAAACATATGTACCAGTTAATGTTAATAAAATATAGACGATGTTAAACACTTATCGTTCCGACGTTACTCAATTGCATTTAAACTTAGGTTGTTCATTTTTTATATATAAAGTGAAAGTGCATGCAGTAGTTGTATGTAAATAAGATAAATTATATATATATATGTAATAGGTTTAATAAACTTTTTTATCTAATAAATATTTGTACATACTTATTTTCCCGATCGAAATCCTAGATCTCATAGCAATAATTTTTTTTGTGGGATATTAGTCTTCAGCTTCCTGCTGCACCGGTGGTAGAGGTGAATTCCTTTTTTGGCTCATCCTCATCTACATAGATAGCTGGAGGGACAGAGAATGGTTTAGAAGATTTTTGTCCTTGTTTAACAAAGAGTTCCCGTAAGTATCCTACAGCAATGACTGAATTCGGTGTCAGTCTCGTGTCTCCCCCAGGGGAACCATCAGGATTTTAAAAGCGCTGTTGTCTCCCCTAGGCTGGGGAGATAATGGAACTTGCTTTCTAATACTATTTTAGGGACTCGTATCCCCCCTGTAATATTTTTTTTTTTATCAACTTTAAAAAAGTAGGAAGTTTGCGAATGGTCTGTAGGAATTAAACTTAGGAGGAGATTTGCGATCGAACTATTGATCGTAGACTAGTAGTTTCTCCACATAACAACAAATGACACGATATAATTTGACATAATTTGCTGGCTACAAGCTCGGGATATAAAAATGTACAAATACATAAAAATACATATAATTACATGTGAAAAGATACTAATACATACATATATAGTTAGATACAATAAATTTATAATTTATACCTTAAAGAAATCTAATACTTAATTTTTCATTAATAATGGTGGGTGATATACATATTAACAATTTTAATAATAATAAACTTAATAACAATTATCAACAATCAATGACATTGTCAAAACATTTCTTTACTTCTATTCTATACATATTTATGTTCATGTTAAACAAATCTAACTTATCACTTAGAATTCTGTTATGGGATTGACAAGCACTTGAAACAAATCAATTTTTCGCAATATTAGTTTTATATGAGGGAATATGGAAAAGACATTTTATTCGTACACTACGATTTGGGCAGCGGAAATAAAACTTACTTAAAAGATTTGGACTGTCTGCATAATTGTTAATAATTTTGTACAAATACATTTGATCTCGCGTAAGTATATTACCTGCTTTTTAACGCGGGGATGTGGAGTTTACACGGGGACATATTATTATTTACAATACGATAATTCATATGTGTAATGAATTTATTCTGTACGCGCGCAATTTATTATTTATTAATAAATTTAATCTATTAATCGTAAACCAGTAGTTTCTCTTCAGAAATGATATGTCTCATGAAGATCGACTCGTGAGTGATGCCCCTGGTGTTACAAGCGTCCATAGGCTACGGTGATCGCTTACCATTAGGCGGACTGTAAACTTGCTTGCCACCTTAGTGGTATAAAAAAAGATCTTTATTTCAATTGACAACTGTCAATCTAGAAAGGTTTTAGACGACAACTGTCATCCGAATTGAAAATCTTGAAGAAAAGTATCATTCCTGTGGAGAAACTACTAGTCCATGATAAATAGTTACCAAGATATTTTTGCTTCTTAAAGATCTTATGAGACCTATCATTGCTGTGGAGAAACTACTAGTCTACCATCAATACTTCGATCGCAAATTTAGTCCTGTTTTAAAGTCGGTTAATTTTTAGTTATAATTAATAATATCTCATATGGGTACCTAATTCGCAAACTTCCTCCTTTTTTAAAGTTGGTAAAAATATAAATATGACAGGGGGGATGCGAGTCCCTAATATAGTATTAGAAAGCAAGTTCCGATGTCTCCACAGTCTAGGGGAGACAACAGTACTTTTAAAATCCTAATGTCTCCCCCAAGGGAACCATCAGGGCAAAGTA
Source organism: Apoda limacodes (assembly GCA_946406115.1). Lineage (NCBI taxonomy): Eukaryota > Metazoa > Arthropoda > Insecta > Lepidoptera > Limacodidae > Apoda > Apoda limacodes. Next base: position 52,375,678 of record OX291540.1, read on the forward strand.
ACAATCGAACCATTGGAACCAAGGTGAAAAAGGTTCTCGAGTGGCAGGAAGCCGATAGCCAAAGGCGGCTCACACAGGCCTTATGTTTCACCGCAGTGGGTTCTAAAAGTAAGTTGTTAATTAAAAAAAAAAAAATTGATAAGTATACTGAAGTTTAATTTATTTAATAAATAATTATGTTTTTAAATTATAAATGCAAGAAATGTTGGCACTAAATAATAATGTCCAAAAAAAAATATTTAAAATATTTTAAATACTATTATTTTATTCTCAGTTACACTAAAAAAGTATTAAGGGATGCATTGAGCTATCACGTAGGTATTTATGTATTTTATAGAGGAGAAGGTGACACGAAAATTGCAGAGAATGGGCTGCAGTTCACTTAGGCGCTGGAATACGCCTTTCCGCGCGTATGTCACAACCAGTATTTCACCTATGATGTGACCTTAGTTTAAAGCGTCTTCTCTAGACTAAACGTAATAACTCAATGGTACATAGCATCTTATGCAGTTAAGTATATAGGTAGAAGTCATACGTAAACATTTTTCGTAAAATATATCTAATAAAAAGCATTTTTCAAACCGACAAACATGAATTAAATTTATTGACAAATATTTCGATCTTAAGGTAGTACAATCATAAACGGATTTTTGTTGAGTAAAAAGTAATCTCTGCATCTACTGAACCGATTATCAAAGAAACTTTATAGGAAGCTACACTATCCCTGAGCTGCTGAGTAACAAAGGCTATAGGTACTTAAAGTTATTTACAAAACTCAGGTCTTCATACGTCATATAGTCTAAAATACTCCTCTTGAGAATTGTTTTAAAGTTAACACTTACACAATAATTATTATGAGCAATTTAATTATGTTGTTTCAGTATTAATTACATTATTACATTTATTACATTATTATTATTAGTGTTGACAAAAATATCGAAATAATGCATTCTGCAAATTACTGATAGATATTTATAAAAAAACTAAAACCGTTGCTGATTTGTTAGCTTTACAAATAACAGTTATTGAGAACGTTGTAGTTGAAGCGGTATCCAGATTCGTTGATGTCGTCGGTCACCAGGTTGTCGCTGTGGAAGTGGACGGTCAGGGGTCCGGGCGGTGTTGCTATGGAAAATAAATATTAAGCTTTAATTTCGATTTTACATTTTTAAATATAGGGTCAAGTGGGAAAGGGATTCATGTGTATATGTCGCAGCCATCTGGTTAAATTAGCCAGTTAATGGGCGCCTAGGTAGATCGGTATGTATTAACTAGAAATTATCATATAACTGAACAGATTATTATATGATACTTGGCTGGAACGCTCCAGTCGCCTTGCTCGCTCCGCATCTAGTTGATACAAGAGAAACTGAACCACATGGCTTATACAGGGCGATTATTGTTCCTTTCTTTTTCATACCTGACGTTCTGCCTAGGCGTCCAATTAACTGGCTAATTTAACCAGATGGCAGCAACATACACACACAGGCATTTCACCCCAAAAAATACTGACACGGCTAAAGGTCACATTCAATCAATGCTGCAATATATCCTCTTCTTGTATACTAAAATAAAACTGTAAGACAGTAGGATAAAAACTACCGCTGAGAAATATATACCGCTTAACGATAAAACTGCATAACCGTTTACTGTTTTATCGTTGAGTAGGACATCTTTTTACAATTTACCAAAAAAAACTGATTACGGGTGATGTAGGAGTAACAGAATACTAAGAATGACCGTCTGTTTTGTATGCGATGTTCTCCAAAACTACTAAATGGATACCTTAAAGCAACATCAGGGCTTCAATTGTTTTACCTAAACCGATCCAACTACGATTAAAACTTACGATAAGATATATATATACTACTAGCCGACCGCCGGGCGAACGTTGTTTTTTTTTTCAAACAACTTCCGCACTAACCTTTTGTGAAACTTCCCCGGCGTGTGCATAACAACTTACTAAAATTTCATTATAATCGGTTTACCAGAGTTATTGCGCGAGTCCGACTCGCACTTGACCCTGTCTCACTCGCACTTGACCCTTTTCTTCTTTCTCATAAACATTTCTCGGCGTGTGTATAACAACATCTCCTCCTATGTCAATTACCAGCTCTGTTGGTTAATTTTATCATCATTACTTTGTAGGGACCCATTAAATTTAATAGTCAAACCTTAACTATTTACATTAAGGATTTTTGAAATGTTTGAACCCCTGAATACGGGGATACGTCTATAATATATTTAAAAATTGCTCTTTTGTACTTCGGATGTCTTTGAATTATTAGAGTGTATTTCATTCCACAGAGACGTAACAGAGAATAACTGTTACGTCTCTGTACCACTTACTATCCAGTTGAAAATTTAACTGGCTTACGCAACCGGACTTTTAAAGTGGCGTATTGCAGGGACGTATAGCGTTCGGGATGTGGGCTATTACATACTCGAGCTTTTTATTTACCTTTTTCGAACTCGTGCGTTCTCTTTCCCAACTGTCAAAATAATGTCTATTAAAAAGAAAAAACCAACCACGAAGTTTTTCTACAAAAATTTTTATGATTCATGCAAATATTTCTAAAAAGAAGCTACTAATTTGTTTCAATATCAGATTTAATGATTTGATTCAAGGTTAGGTTTCATTTTATTTCATGTCATTAAATTTCATTTTCATTTCATATCAATAAAAAAAATTTACTGAAGACTTGGCTGTATGAGCATAGTTCCTTTTGCCTACCCAAAATGGGTGAAGAAAACAAAAAAATCTCTGCTTATATTCTTTTATGGTTGGCGCTATTTTTCAAAAATTTTCTTATCGAGTTTACTTGTTTGTTGCGCAAAATGAGTAATTTCGACGATATTTTATTTGAATTAACACCACTGGAACTCAGCATAATTGCACAAAATGCTTCGGAGAACATTTTATCGGAAAAGTCAAAAAGTCGCTACATATCTACATACGACGAATTGATTGCGTGGAGAGAAAAGAAAAAAGCAAATAGTTTTTCAGAAAATGTTATGCTGGCATACTTCTACGAACTCTCTGCAAAATTAAAACCTGCTACGTTATAGTCGAGGTTTTCGAATATTAAAATGTATGCTGAAAATAAGGGTAAAATTGCAGTTAAGGTACTTTCATCAAAAATGGGCGGAAAATTTTATTTTTACAATAAATAGCTATTTTGGGGCTTACAAATTAATAAAATAGGGGCGGGAAGCTTGTTTTTTTATTATTTATTAGTAAAAAATAGCAATAAATACTGCCGCAAGACTGACCGTTTTCATAAAATTCGCCAGGTTTTCGCTCGTGATGCTTGTGCAGGAAGAAAGTGTGATGGACGACGAGTGCTAAAAATGTGTGAAAAATTCGCGTTTGCAAAAATACCTGAAGTTGGAGATTAAATAGTCGCCAAATTGTACCTGTGTCACTTAGATCAATAAACCAGTATCTACCCTGCCCCCCCCTACTCCTGTCAAACGATTCTAAATTATAACAATTTGTTTCTATCGCCGCTCGCTACCGCGGCACGCTTCGCTCGGCTCGTGCGGTGTTCACCATGTAACCTAACGGCTCGTCGCTTCGGTTTGGTTTGGATTCGCTGCCAATTTTTTGATTTTAATTGAGTATATAAATATGCTTTTCTATCGATTAAAATTAGAGAAAAGTCAAATCTATTGAATCCTGTGTTTATTTTTTTCCTTAGGCTGGCAAGTATTTTCTAGAAAAAAAAAAAGTTTTGTATTTTTAAATGTTGGTGTATAATGGCGGATTTTGTATGAAATCAATTTAGTGTTTTTCGTGAAAATCTCGTGTTCTCCGAGAGTTTTTGAATTTTATCTGTGTATATAAATGTTGTGTTCTATCAGTTAAAACAATCGTTACGTAAAAATCAAGCGTTCTTGGAAAGTAAAGAATTACCAACGGGCGAATTTTGTGATAACGGTCAGTCTCGCGACAGTGTTTATTGCTATTTTTTACTTATAAATAATAAAAAAACAAGCTTTCCGCCCCTATTTTATTAATTTGTAGGCCCTAAAATAGCTATTTATTGTAAAAAAAAAATTTTCCCCCATTTTTGACGAAAGTGCCTAAAGTGCAATTTTACCAAAATAAGGAACAACAATCACACAATCCATTAATTTAAAGTCCAGTCCGTCTGCTTCACATGACAATACTGAAGAGAACGTTCGTCCATCTACCTTCGTTAAATCAGGTAGTTCAACAGATCCTAATAATTTTCGGCCTATTTCAATACTACCTATACTCAGTAAAGTTTTTGAAAAAATCATACTTTGTCAAATGTTAAGCCATTTCTGTATTAATGAGCTACTTAGTAGTAAACAGTTTGGCTTTATGAAAGGCCGTTCCACAACTGATGCAGGAGTGGCACTATTAAAAAATATATATAACGCCTGGGAGGATTCGCATGACGCCCTTGGAGTGTTTTGTGATTTATCTAAGGCATTTGACTGTGTTCAACATGAAAATCTCATCAGGAAGCTACATCACTATGGTATTAGAGGCAAAGCTCTCGACCTTTTGACATCCTATATGAGTAGGAGAGTACAGAAAATAGATGTCAACGGTGAAAGATCTCCGGGATCAGCAGTCACTATAGGATTCCCTCAGGGCTCAATTTTAGGTCCTTTTTTATTTCTTATTTACATTAACGATCTCCCATATAATGTAAAAAACCATGACATTGTCTTATTTGCTGATGACACCTCTTTGCTTTTTAAAGTTAAGAGACGACAGACATGTTATAATGAATTAAATGATGCCCTTTCTAAAATTGTAAATTGGTTTAACGCTAATAATTTGTTACTTAATGAAAAAAAAACCAAATGTGTTAAATTTACATTACCAAATGTTAGTCAGAGACAGACATGTATTAATATTAATGGCGAGCAATTAGGACTTGTTAATTCAACAGTCTTTCTTGGCATAACGCTGGACTCCAAACTTCAATGGGGTCCTCATATGCATAACCTAGCCAAAAAACTTAGCTCTGCTGTGTATGCGATCAAGAAAATAAGACAATTGACCGATGTCGACACTGCAAAAATAGTATATTTTAGCTATTTCCATAGTTTAATGACATATGGTATCCTATTGTGGGGTAGCGCTGCTGATGTAAATACAATATTTTTGTTACAAAAAAGGGCAATTCGTGCTATTTATAAATTAGGATCTAGGATATCTCTGAGGGATAGGTTTAGGGAAGTAAAAATTTTAACTTTAGTGTCGCAGTACATATATGAAAATCTTTTATATGTACATAAAAATATCAATAGTTTCAGCAAGAAAAGTGACGTTCACAAAGTAAATACTAGAAGTAAAAATAAGCTGTTGGTGCATGATACACGTCTACACAAAATAAGTAACTCTTTTATGGGGCAATGTATACACTTTTACAACAAAGTTCCCAATAAAATTCAAAATCTATCAATAAGTAAATTTAAATCTTTTATCAAGCAGGTACTTTGTAAAAAGGCATATTACAATATTTCAGACTATGTAAATGATAAAAATCCTTGGGACTGATGATGCTCAATTACAGGATGCATAGGTAAACCAAATTAAAATGGAAATAACATAAAATTGTACGACTAAAAATCTTTTATTTAAAACATTAATTGTATTTTAGTTTATTTAAGTGTTTTTAAAAGAGTAACTATCGAGTTTCTTGCCGGATTCTTCTCGGTAGAAATCAACAACATTGTGAACCGGCGGGAAGGTGGGAGGGTTCAAAAAATAATATTTTATAACTTTGACGATTCAAAAGTGATTGTAAAATCCTTATTTGAATAAACCATTTTGACTTTGACTTTGACTTGACTTCGTTGATAATGATAATTCATCGGATCCAATTCCATCAACTAGCAAACGCCATTGCATAACACCTTTGACATATATACATGAACAATCATACGAAATTAATAATAGTTTGTCTCAAACAGTAAATATGCAACCTAAAACTTCCCCAGTTAGTTTAAGAAACTGTACCAATTTCAATGTATATGTGAATTATAACTTTTATAAGAAATAAATGATTAGTTAGTTGAGGTTATTGTGTTTTTATTATTTCATTAAATTGCTAAATTTTTTCGCAACTGTATTAAAAAATAGTTGTTCAGTACACATGCGGAACCCTCATTGCAACTTGTTCCGACTGTCATTTGTCGGAACTCTTTGCAATGACACGCTTTCCGCACTCGTAATGAAATATATTATGTGTCTGTCTGTCAAGACCCTTTTTTCAGGAACGCGTGGAATGTAAAAAAATAACAAACTTCTAACTCAAAGCAATAAAAACAAATGGTCCCATTTTTTGCAATATTTAAATAAAAAAAATCAAATTCTATAGGGTAGGGAAGGTAGGTACTTTCCATTGACCTAGAATTATGTAATATTACAAATCGCAAACTATAGGAAAAAAAAACTAAAATCGTTAATTTGTTAAAAATTTACATTACAAACTAACATTTGCAGTTTTATAATTGACCGTTATGTTATCTAGGTACCAGTGAACAAGTTTTGCTAACTATTAAGTTAAATTTGTCCTTTAGTATCTACATTCAAGTTGTACGAAATCCCCGTTGCGCGTTCAATTTGATTTTGATATGAAACTTAAAAAAAGAGACCACATTAAAAGCCTCTCTGCTGCTTAAGACTCAAAACATGGCCTTTAACTGGAAATAAAGAAAGCCATTTCAGTTCGTTACTTACAAGCGATAATCTGGTTGGAGGCGCTTGTCCCACAAAACTTTGAGCCTCGCAGTCCGTCCGCGGTCTCGGCCTCCGGAATGAACAGGTAATCCTCGGACTGCACCACGCCCTGCGTCACAGGGTTCACCTGGCAATCCGTGTCCAAGTACAAGTTGTCTTCTGAGCGGTAAGCTAAGTCGAACGATGCAGCTGTAAACCTGGTAAAGTCAAAATGCCCGTTATGTAACAATACTCGTTAACTGTAGTTCTCTACACCCTAGAAGCTCCAACTTACTTGACTCCACAGACGTCCGAGGATCTTCGGAAGCAGGTGGCGTAGTTAAGGTTTGCGATGTAGGGTCCGGCTCCGCGGTTGTAGTTGAACGACTCGAACGAACCCGCGCGGTCGGGATAGTATTGAAGACACCCGGGTGGAGCTGGGTACACAAATTATGTATATACGTAACTGGTTACCACTTATGGGAAACCTTAGGGTAGGTATCTACTTAAAGGCCTTCCTTAGGGTTGAAACCTTCTTAAAGGCCTTCCTTATGCTAAATTTCGGTATTCTAGGATGATTAAGTACCCTATAAGTAGCCATAATTTAAGATAAAGTGATAAAATAAAGTGACCTCTGCTCTATACAGTGGACCCTGGCCCACCTCTCTATGACTCGCAAAGGGCTCAACATCGCTTATCTTTGTTTGCGTCTTCCGATCCGTGGTCGCCATTTCAGAACCTTTCTTCCCTATCGGTCATGGGTTCGACGAGCGATGTGGCCTGCCTACTGCCACTTCAGCTTGCTAACTTTTTGAGCTATGTCGGTAACTTTGGTTCTTTAGCGAATTTCCTAGTATCGGATTTTGTCGGGCAAAGAAACACCAAGCATAGTTCTTTCCATAGCTCGCTGAGCTTATTTAAGCGGCCAACAGTTAGAGACCACGTGCCTGTACCACACAGAACATTATAAGACTGGGGTGTGCTGTACCATAAGTCATCACTGGCAACACACACTGATTGTGGACTTTCGTCTTTAGGCACTGAGGTATTTTGGACGAAAAGATGTTGCATAGTTTCCCGAATGCTGCCCAACCGAGCTGGATTCTTCAGTTAATCTCTGTTTTAAAGTTGGACTTACCTAACTGGACTACTGGCCCTAGGTATGTATATTCGTCGAAAACTTCGAGTATGTATAACAACCGGTATAGGCGCAACATGAAAATTGTACATTGCCTTCGTTTTATCCATATTCATTTTAAAGCCAACCTATTGGGAAACTCTGCTGAGGTCCCTGAGCATCGTGCCTAGGTCTTCCAGCGATTCTGCCATGACCACTATATCGTCGGCAAATCGAAGGTGAGTGATGTAGTCGCCATTTATGTTGACGCCATATCCTTTCCACTCCAGAAACGCAGTTGTAAACAGTTTCGGAAAAATGACCTTTCTACAGATGGATATGTTTCATGTTCTGGTCATGTAGTCGAACTGACATCGTGGCTCTATTATACAAACACTTCAGCTCTTTGATGTACCGATAGTCAATGTGGCACCGCTAAAGAGACTGGAACATCGCCCAGGTCTCGATAGAATCAAAGACTTTTTCGTAGTCGATTCGTACGACGATTATGCTCCTCCTCCTTGTGTGTGATCCATGGTAGCCTTTTCGGAAACCGGCTTGTTCGGGAGGCTCGAATTTGTCAAATCTGCGTTTGATACGATTCGTAATTACCCTGGAAAACAGCTTATAGATATGGCTCAGAAGCGAAATACATAGGTCTATTATTCTTCAATAAGGTGAGGTCTCCTTTTTTGAAGAAAAGCATGACCGCGCTTCTGCTCCAAGCTTTTGGCGTAGTGCCTTCTAGGATAACAGAATTAAAGAGCCTCTGAAGGACTTTAAGTATCGGTGTTCCACTCACTTTCAGAAGCTCTGACGTAATTCCGTCAACGCCCGCCGCCTTGTTGTTCTTAAGGTGTTTCAAGGCCGTTTTCATCCCACACAAGCTGACTTCCGATATAACTTCAGTATAGTCTCGAGTTAATATGGCTCTGGGTTCTATTGCCGTGATGTTGACAGAATCACGAGTTGAGGTGTACAACTGTCTATAGAAGTTCTCAATCTCTCTCAATATTTCAGGTTTGGACAAAACAATTTCGCCATTTTCGGTCTTCAGCTTTGTCAACTGTCGTTGCCCAATAGACAGATCTCTGGAGAACACTTTCAGGCCTCTATATCGCTCTTTTACACATGATGTGTTAAAGTGGCGTAAATCGCATCATATGGCTTTCGAGATTTATCTATTGAGCCGCGTGTATTCGAAGTTTCGGACCTATTCAATGAAGCCTGCAATTTGATTTCGCACCGCTCCTTCATAAGATTGAGAGTCTGATCAGAGAGTTTCTGTGTTCTATTTTTGCGGCGAGCTTTTAAGTACTTAGCTCCAACCGCTTGGACAGTTTCCACCAACCTGTCATTTAAATTATCCAATCTGCTAGGTACTGAAAGCGATTTTGGAGTTCTGTATGAAGGCATTCGTTGGACGGAGCGTAGACTTTATCAATCGACCTCTTTCAAATTCGAGGTTAACATTCAGCGTGCTTTCTACGTTCTGCGTGACCGCTACCAGTTTTCACTCCTTTGATCACAGAGACATCGCTGAATATTCGCCGGTCAAAAGTCAGGATAAAGTCAATCTCGTTTTTAGTTAAACCGTCTGGGCTTGCACAGGTCCCTTTTAAAGAAAGGGTGGGTTTTTAAAGAAAGAATACATCATAAAGATACCTTCTTTCTCCATAAAGTCAACCAATCGTTGGCATCTACGGTTTCATTGCTCAATAATACTACTTCAAATTTCCCTTTAGCCTTTCCCTGTGGTGTTGCTAATTTATAGATGTGGTTATTGACATTGTGACTCAATTGAGGTGTCTATTTTTTGGATGTTGACTAATCGAGATCCGACTAAAAAATATTTATGTACTACTAATGGATACAACGAACTCAAAATGACAAATCATAAATAAAAAATATTTAAACTTACCTTCCCCGTTAACTCACTACTTACCAATAAGGTACTCGTCCCTGTCGGCGGAGCTGGTGAGCGGGGACGCGGGGAGAGACGAGGTGATGGCCTCAAACAAACCGTCTCTGTATTTACTGGAGTAAAAAAAATCATTTTTTAGTGTTTCGCACCCAAATTAAATACGTTCTGTGGACAATGAATACTCTAACGGCGACAACTTTCCTACGCCTATATTTCAGGGAATGTCATCGAGTTACGAGTACTAGACTACATCCTTTGATTGAATGTTAAATAATCTAAGTAATACAATACTATGTGAAAGAAGTAATGGTAGGTCTGGCGTCTCCAGAATATTTGCACTTACCCCAAGGTGTTGAAGCACTCGAGTTGTGTGACCTTGATCTTCCAGGTGGCCTGCGGCAGGTTGGGCTGCGTGTGGCGGTCAGCTATTTTGTACACGAACATTACCGACCGGCTGTTGGTGGTCGCGTTCACCCTCACGTATACTGGGTCAAACACATTATATATAAGCAGCTGTTCGGAGCCGAGCGGTAACACCCGCGTTCTATTACTGGTCTGCTCTTTAGGGTCCTATAGCGTTAACATTTGTAGCCTATAACCTTCTTGAATAAATTTTGTCGGGTAAAATTGCAATTACTGCAATTAGCGCGTTTAAACATACAAAGTCTTCAGATGTTATAATTTTGATGTGAATTGCTTGACGTTTGTGGTTACTGTTGTACTTTAGAGTCGTAGCGTAAGTTTTATTGCCTTTCTTTAGCCTAACGCATAACCAATATTTTATATTTGAAAGTGGCTACTCAGTGTCGCTACGCCATACTTAGATCGACTAAGATAATTCTAAGGTACTTGACACAACAACGACAAGAAAAGATGCCATTACTTAACGGCGTGCTTTGTATTGTCAACACTCACTGTGTTGTCCACTGTTGTCGCCACAAAGCGGGGGGATGATGTCGGAAGTTCCATACATGTTGGTCACGCGGAAGATGTCATTTCGACAGGAGTATCCCAGACGCTGCGTCACGTTCTCAACTGGTTCCACCTGGAAAAATGCTCTTATCAACATATGTATATGTAATTTTTTGGTAATGGTGATCGGCCAAAACCCCGGCTTTTTGTAGGACTGAGCATAGTGAGAAGTTTAGGCCACAGTCAAGGCCCAGTGTGTTTCAGCAGATGTTTGTAGAGTTAGTGGCTGCAAGACTGACTTTGCTAGAATTCGTGTTATTTTTAAATTTGGATTTGGTAGGTATGTACTTGGACTTACTTGGCGGTAGCATGGGGTCCTTTAAGGACTACTGATTTACAGTTTTAAAGGTCGCTAATGCGCGAGTAATGCTTTGGCTGTCTGCTTGTTTGTTACCTTGGCGGTTTAAAATTGACTTATACTCAGCGAAGATATCAGGTAACATACACACAATAAGTCTCATATTAGAATTAGAGAAAAAATACGAGTTTACCGACTACGTATCGTTCTAATTTTGTTACTGAAAATAGAATAAAATTGTATATTGTTATTATTTAAATAATATTATCTATAATCTATAGGTTTGGTGGCTTGGAGTATAGGTAGGTATGTACCGTAGTTGGGGGCGCTAGAGTGAAAGTCTCGAAGTCGATCCTCATCTGGCAGACGTTGTTGTTGTTGATCTCCACATTGTAGGAGCACTCCAGACCCGAGGACTCCTTGTCCAGCGGAGGGTTGGTGAACAACGCCACCTTCGTGTTGGTTCGCACGTCACATGCGTTTACTGGAAGTCAGACAAACATATTGACGATTTGTTGTTACAAAATACTTTTTAATATACTATTCATAGTCTTAAGTACAATCGCAGTAGCTAACGATATCAAAAATAGACTAAGGTATACTAACTTAGGCTTTATATAAAGCAGGAGTCGCAGGAAAAAACTAAATGCGCGTAACGACTTAGGTACTATTCGACTGAATAATGGAAAATAAAGCTCTCATTTTAGGGATATAAATAGTAATTTTGTCGCAAAACATTTATTCGGCTCATTAGTGACAGCAATCTGCTGCCCTTCATTGACAAACAAGGGCTTTTCACTTTGCAGTATAACAATTTTTCTATCTCTCGTCACCAACAATATCTTCGCTAATCTATACATATAAAATGCTTTGTCCTGAATGACTGACGGATCAACGCACAGCCTAAACCGCTGATCGTAGAGACATGAAACTTTGAGGGTGTGTTCTTTGTATGACATAGCCATCCGATAAGAAGATTTTCCAAAAGGGTCGAATGCGCGTCGGACTCGCGCAATAAGTGTAAACCGATGGTAACAAAATTTTGGTAAGTTGTTATACACACGCCGGGAAATGTTTTTGAGAAAAAAAAGGGTCAAGTGCAAGTGAGACAGGGTCAAGTGCGAGTCGAACTTGCGCAATAAGGGTAAACCGATTGTAATGAAATTTTGGTAAGTTGTTATGCACACGCCGGGGAAGGTTCCTGAAAATGAAAAAAAGAGTCAGTCGGACTCACGCAATAAGGGTAAAGCGATTGTAATGAAATTTTGGTAAGGAAAAGATATCTGAATAAGTACAACCCTTTCTCTTTAGAGGTTGGTGCGGCAGTTGTTTTAAAAAAAAAACATCATTCGCCTGTTTTCTGCTCACAGGAGTCAAAGAAATTCAACGTACAACGCTACAGATTGTACTTTTTTTTAATATTGATATGTTATTAAATAATTTTCTGAAACTCACGAGAGCAGCATGTAGCAAACACTCCACAAAATCCAATCGCCTTTCCGCCTTGTGTGTTACATTGATTTCTGGACAGACAAACTCCTCCTGTTGACCTGTCCGTACCCAGGCACTGTTCACCGTTGCCTATTGTAAAAATACTGCCTGGCGCCTGCCTCGGAGCTGGAATAATAAATGCCAACACATAAACTTCGAGCTTTCGAGACTAAAGTATGGTCAATTTTGTAATAACAAATACACAAAATTGACCATAGGTACTTTGGAAAGAGATAAAGCAAATCTGTGCTTTCTTTTCTCTTTTTATGAACGTCTCTTCAGGGTTCCGTACCCGAAGGGTAATTAGCGAAACCCTATTACTGAGGCTCCGCTGTCCATCCGTCCGTCCGTCCGTCTGTCACTAGGCTGTATCTCAAGAACCGTAATAGCTAGACCGTTTCAATTTTCACAGAAGATGTATTTCTGTTGCCGCAATAACAACAAATAATAAAAAAAACAGAATAAAATAAATATTTAAGGGGGCTCCCAAACAACAATGTGATTTTTTGCTCGATATTGATAACGGCAACAGGTAGAAGCTTAAATATGCACATAATATTAAGTTATTTAGTCACTATAAAAATAAATAATTACATTAAAATAAAAGAAATATTTAAGGGGGGCTCCCATAAAACAGATGTGATTTTTTTGCCATTTCTAAAGGTAATGGTACGGAACCCTTCGTGCGCGAGTCCGACTCGCACTTGGCCGATTTTTGGGATTTGTTTGTTTGTTTATGTGTAGTTGTGGCGATACCATATTTATGCCTTAACATTTTTGTAATACAATGTTTGTTTTTATTCAAGTTTTAGCGCAAAGATTTTCGTTAGTAAACAATTCTCAATGAACGTACTACCTATAGCTAAATGAATCTTTAAATTAGAATGGCGCGTTCAAATATTTAAGTTCAGTAATTTTATACATTAGATGAGAAGTTATGATTTATTTTATGAAAGGTTTCAAGCTTACAAAATATAAGTACAAATGGCCTACGAACCATAGACATCAGCACGGAATTAATTGTTAAATGTAGGTAGTAATCTAACATCCGATTTATGAATTCGGACTCCAGACAAAATAAAATTGCGTAAAATTTTGAACCTGTGGCGCGAGAATGAATGGTTTGAAGCTAACTATGGTTGAGTGTTTGATTGGAACTAAAGTTAATTGGTGAACGTTTTAAAAGCGTTGATTGGTGGTTTGTTTGAACGTATGTGATTGGTGTTAGTTTCAAGACGAGCGCTGATTGGGAGTTTTATAATGTTGAATATAAACGCGAAAGTTTAAGTTAATTAGAACTTTTATAATACTGAAAACACCCGCGAAACTTACATAAGCGAGTCGTTTAACAACCATTAGGGTAGCCTCGTACAATAAATATTCTAACAATAATAAAGTCTTGGTTTTCACGTATTCTGTATAATGGAATGACGTGTTAGTTTATTTGAAATTACCTGGGGTTTGTTAGAGCTTCACGAACATTTAGAACATAATATTAATATTTTATTAGTATAGGATAATAAGGCCGTTTTATCTAGACCATTCATATTAATCTAGGACTCTATAATAGTACCCCAACCAACATGACTAGAATTATACTTAAAAGATATTCTTTTTACTTTGCTAAAATTAATTACGGTCGGACATCCGTCCGGAATAAAAAAACAGGATGGGGGGTCTGAAGTGATGTGAGAAGGTTATTAGAGAGGGGTTAGTGGTGATAAAAGTGAGTGGTGCCGTCGTTTAAATTGTCGAAACGCTGCCCATAAAAGGAGAAAACTATAGTCTACTCTAGAAGCTACATAGAAACCACGTGGGGTTAAACTACGACTAGATTGTGCTGCCATTACTGGTTAGTAAATACTTTTATATTAGAAATTACAGTGAAAACATTATATGTTCGTTGTGAAATTCTTTAGGTTGTGTTTTAAAAATATCTAAATTAATTTTAAAGCATCGTAATGACGAGTTCGCCTTTTTACCGGTTAGAAATTAATGGTAGAAAGAAATCTCAATCACCTTAGTAGAAAGGAGTATATTAACCTTAGTATAGAAACCTTGTTTCTAGGACATTTTCAGCTAGGTAAACAAAAATCTTCTATAAAAGTAGAAGTGGGAACTAAGATTATCTAGTATAATCGTAATTATATAGCCCATAAAAGAACGAGGTCTGCCAAGAGATACAGTAATTACTATGTGTAATCCATGTCCATCCTTAGCGGCGTTAGTAGGGTTTTACTATTTTGGCTGGTTACCTAGTGTAGGTGAGAGCTGTTGTACATCATAAGGGGGCGCCCCTTAAACCTACTTTCAAGTCGCAAGTCCTTAACGCTTAGCTACCTAGTTCCCACTCTACAAAAACGAATGGATTTAGCATTCGTATGAATTTTACTTTCAAATGTGGAAGTAGCATCAATTAGGGTTCCTTTGTGTAGGGATGACGGAAAATCATATAACTCTTACGTACCTGTGTCTTTTAGTTCTGATATTCAAGTATTTGATTTGTTTAGGTGTTTTTGTACAGACTTTAGAAATGATAAAAAATCAAAGTGGACATTGCTTATGATCTTCGATTTAGCTATATTTATTTCTTGATTATGTTCCTTTACGCTTATTTGTATACTGTTGTTTGCTAACTGGGTTACTACTTATTTAACACAACGACTTTCGGGTCCTACCACTTTTGACGGTCACGCTTGGCCAAATGAAATACTTTTCTACTATTATTATTAATTATTAGATTCTTTTGATTCCTCTCTGCGTGAGTGTGGATGCTTCACAAGTTTCTAGAACAGTTTATTATTTTATAGTAAAACCAATTAGAAGATTCAACAAGAGAATTAAGTTTCGCTTCGTCTTTTTTGCACATCTGGCTAGGAAATGCGCTTTCCAGTTCTCAATGTCTATGCACAAACATGTAGAATATCGCTAGCTATTACCTACCAAAAAGTAAATACTTACTTCTTATTAGGTCTGCTGTTGTGTCGCTGAAGACAGCGGCAACGACCAGCAATAATAAGTTCCGCGCCATTATTTATTTGAATCTGTAAACCAAAAATGTTGTCATGATGTTGGCAGCAATATATTGACTAACAATTTAATGGTGAGACCATCACCGCAACTATAAGTAGGAGAAATAATTCGCAGACCTTATATACCTATTTAATCTTAAGCCGGCAACGGTGCTTATCATCCAGTGTACCCGGCTGTGCTGGACTAAGAAGTCTTTTGACTAAATTTGACAAAACAAAATAACAGGAACATACCTGACTGATAAGAAGTGAGTCACGATTGGGCAGGAGGCAGGGGATGACGGAGCTAAATCAGAAACATTGACTCTACTAGTTATAAGTACCTTTACTTTTTGAATCCATGGAATAGTATCAATAAAATTTACGTTACTTCGGCGACGTAACTATACTAGTTTCCGTCGTGACTGCCTATGAAGGTATACACGCAACGTTAGGTGTTTTTTGAACTTTGAAAGCCAAAAACTCGCCAAATATAATGTTTTTAAAAACTTTAACTTTATTTTCTCTGTATGCCACACATCACAAAATACGTACATCTAAAATTTTGTTATTAGCATCTACCCAAAGACGGCGGAATTATAAGGCTATGGCATACGGACGGACGGACATGACTAATTTATAGCATTCCGTTTTCTGCCATTTAGCTACGGAACCTTAAAAAACCTATGAAATAATATTAAAAAAATTGCAGCAATCAATTGTATGTAGCGTCAAGATCAAATGGTCGCTGCCGGAGCTAGGGTTTAAACTGATAGAACGTAAGTACCTACAGGTTTTTCTCTATGTGCGTATCTTTTACTTTATATCTTGTGTGTACCTACCTACTATATATGGCACAAGTTTATTTTGAAATGTCTGCGCGAAAGTATAGTCCCGCCGAAATCGCTATGTATGTTTGGACATGTTTAAATTAGTATTCATCACTCATAGATCGTTTCAAAAAGTGAAAAGCTTCTAACATTTGTAGCGCACAAACAAACATACTCATATAAACAACGCTCAGAGAACGCTGTACATGCTAATCAGATATCTCCCTACCTCAATTTAGCTTTTCTAAAGGTTTTCACTGGAAACTAGTGTTTAGAAAGTTAACGAGTGCTTTTAACTTAAAGTAACACAAAAACAAAACACTGCAACCATTTTGTCCTAATACTTTTTAACTAAGTACATAAACTCTTATGCAACTTATGTGCTTCTAGCTCCTAGTGCTTTCATATACAGTAGATTGCTCAATAAGTGTAAAAAAAGCAAATTTCATGCAAGGACCAAAGTTGAGTCCCGAGAAAAGTAAAGGATTCCATAGTTTAATCATGAGCGTAGCGAGTGGTTTAAGAGTAGAATCCTAAGTGGAGTGATTGATTCAAAGTCGCGAGATGGAAAAAAAAATTTTACGAGTTGTGCATTCTAGTTTTTATTATTAAGTATGAGAATATAATAGCTTTTCTTAACTCAAATTTTACTTTACTGTATAATAACTAAACTACTGTATAAAAAAAAAGAGAATATATCACTACGCTTATATTAAAACCATTAAAAAGGATTAACATCTCCAAATAATCTTCTTAGACAAGATAGAAAATCAAACAACTTTAAAATTCAAACATATTTTCCTGTGGCGCAGTCCGTTCTGTGACTCAGTTTGAGATGGTCACATGTGCTCGCGGAACGTTAAATTAATCAATTTGAAAACTGGAGAACCTTTTCATACCGCGACTGTACATTGTCGAATAGCAGTGGTAAAAATCTTTTATAATACCTATCTATATATTATTATGATACCTAACTATTCTAACTAAAATAATATATTTCTAACGATGTAATAAATTGAAATTCTAATAATTAATTTGATCCACTAAAATCAAATTGGCGGTTTTTTAATTATTCACATCTAAGGCAAAGGAGATGTTTCATACAGCTATGATTTATTACATTACAGATTAACCTAACGTGTCATTAGCAACTAATATTTACTAACACAAGTTCATCGAACTTAACCGCTACAAGTGCAGTTAAGCAATATGAACTTCAATCGCTCTTATTTGACGTTAACCCGTTTGTTTACATTAAGTAATTACGGTAAAGCCATCTTTATAACAGGCGCGTAGAGGTTATTATGGTGTATGGCAAGTTAAGTAGATAAACCGGATCATAGAGTATTCTACAATTCGATATTATTTTAACGGTTAATCGATAACTATGCTGTCGATATTTGAAATTTAATATAACGATTTTAAAATAAGAATTATGTTCGGCGTGCATGTTTTGGGGTCCATGCCCCGTGGACCACGACGAACGAATAGATCAAGATGGGACCGTTTTCAAAAAAGGTAAGGCCAAGTGTACTATAAAGCTGTCGAATGTCTAGGAAAGCATTGATGGGAGTAGATGAACCGTAAGAAGTATGCCAGGTTCTTAAGTGAAGGTCTGGTTTATACCTAGCCTACGTAACGGGCGTGACGTCATCATAAACCCATATTATTTCGAATAGGATTAAATGCTGATTTGGATTCAATCAGTTCACTAAATTATATTTTGTGGACGAGCTGAATTAAAATTAAAACGTTTCAATCTCCACATATAAATAAACCAGTCAATGTCGTACAAGCATCAAGTTCCGGTTCCGTAGAGTGAGAATTATTGCAGATGTCTAAAAGACATGCGAACCAATTTTGTTCCTTACAATTTTCGTTGAATATGTTTTATAAAAGCCTATTTACTGTTTTTTTTGGAAGATTTCTTAAAGCCACGGTTGAAAAATAACGATGAATTTCAGAGAAAAAGTAACTTTAATAAAAAAAAATATACCCGTCGAACATAGAAGTTTTTTGCAGTTGAACCTTTTTTGAAGTTGGTTAAAAAAATCTGTGGGACGGGCACGACCAAACTATAAGGGTTCTATTTTTACTATTTGCTACTGACTACTAAAAATAAAACCCAGTGTTAATGGAACTAACGGAACGTAATTTTACAGTCAAAGAAAATAATTTTATGACGTTCAGTGCGTTTTCTATTGGAATAATCAACACAATGCGACAATACCACCCGACACTGGGAAACTGTTAAATTTTATGGCTTCTCTCTCTCTCTCTTGTGTAGTTCAGTGAAACTTTGATTGCTGACGTTCCGTTAAACGCATCTAAACGTGACAGAAAATGCTCTCCAAATTGATTACAGCAACAATCTGTACGAAATCATTTAAAAACGGCCAAGTGCGAGTGGGGCGAAGCGCAGTTAGGAGTCGATATTTCACATATACTCGTTACTTATGTAGGTATTTTAAATCGGATAAAAAAGAAGAGGATATTCTCAATCTATATTCTACCTATCAGTATTTATATATCATTGATGTATTCCAAAATTATCGTTTGTTTGTTTGTAACTCGATTCTGAGATTTTAAGGAACTTGTAGCCAAATGTCATAAACAGAGCCCTGTCGTCAAGTCCGTCTGTCCGTCCGTATATCCCAGCATTAAAATTCCGCTGTTCTTCCATAGATTTTGATAAACGTTATAAATGTTACAGAAAGGCCAATAAGGTTTTGCAATAATAATAATAAAATCAAGAATAGATACACATAGGTAGGTACATTGAATTGAGGATAAACATTGTGTAGGGTGTCGGTGTCGTTCAATATTTGGAAAGTTAAGAAAAAACGATACATTGCGCTACAAAAGAAAATCTCGGTTGCATTAGTAATGTTTTTGAGTTATCCCAGCACTTTAGAATAGTCAATAATCAATAACCAGAGCTTCTTAAAGAGGGTTACCAGCGTCAAGTGTTATAACAGAAAAAAAAAACCTCGAGGTAGATAGAAGTCGGGCTTCTACCGCTAGTTTTTTTCGTGAATCTGACGATTTCCAAGGAGTTTATTAGATAAGCGCGAACATGTTGACACATAGAACATGTCGACACATAGAAGGCCCTATGTTGTTCCACTATCGTAACTATTGATGATTTTTATTTTTTTTTATTTATTAATTCCTCTGGATCGTCCCGGTCCATCAGACTTAGATCTGAATAGTATGAAAGCGGTTCAGCTGATGTAGATGGATGCGAAGTTGAAATACTCGAATTTGCGTGTTCTTTCTTTCGGCATCTTTGCCTATTGCTGGTTCGACCTGGTGGCACTTTTCTGCGCTTCTTTCTTCTTACTTCGTTTAGCCCAAATCGTTTCTGCATTGGTGGTCAATTTTCGTTGATCGCTAATAGGACTTAGGTTGTTCTTAACTATTTACATATATCGTTTTGAGTTTCATCTCGGCATTTTGACGTGCATATATGTTATATATGTACCTATATCATTCCAGATTTTATTTTGCGTCAGTTTTTGATTTATATTAATGGTATCTAATAATGATTTTGCGACTTGTACACATATTATATATGATATTTACCTGATTTCGACTCGTTAAATATATATGTTTTTATAAAATTTTATCTTCTATGTTAATTTGATAATTTACGGGACTAATTTGCTTTTTCTCTAAAATCATTTTTTTCGAGTAAAACGTAAAATATGTATTTATATTTAAAGTGTGTTTAAATGATTTCGCTCGCTCTAGAGGGAACACTAGATTATATTATAATATTCTATGACAATATAAAGGAAATCAAAAACTTACGTCGATCGAAAAAAAATACTTTACAAATCGCACTTCTCATTGTCTTTTTTTTTTAGTAAAATGCACAGTTTTGCAGTAAAATAAAATAATAATATAGGTACAGATGTGAATGTGTGTGTGAATATAAATTATACATTCCAATCTCTTACTCGAGCAGCAAGTGAATATATGTTGTATACATATGTTCAGTTATTCAAAACCTATATTTTGGCACTAGAAATGTCATTAGAATTAATTTTAATATTTCAGCGATTTTTTGCCATTAAGGTGCGGACAGATACAGGGCCCAATCGCGCTAAAGCTTCAAATAGTTTATAAATCATGATAAATATCGAATTGATATAATTCGGATAATTATATTACAATTTATATTTACAGTTTAAATGTAATAATAATATCTACGAGTAGGTACGTCAAATATATTAAATATATAAATATAAAACGTCGATAAATATTAATTGATAAAACTGACTTTAAATAATGAATAAACAAAAATAATATAAAACAATGACAAAAATAAACGCAAAACAAGTCTCAAAGATTTTTTTGTTTTTTATCGACTTTGAAATATAAATTAAAAACAAATGGGTTTGCTTAAGGCAAAGCCATGTTTGTAACAGGGTTCGTTAATAGGTATCTAATTTTTATAACAAATAACGTTTATTTTGATATATATATCCGATACTTTAGATATATCAAAATCAGTAAACTGTTATTATAAGAAAAGTCTTCACTAAAATACTGACCGAAACAATATTAATACAATTCAAAGTTTGCAAACTAATAAAATATTAACGATAAATATTTTTAAAGTTTTGGCTCTTTAATTTAGTCTAGAAGTTAGTTTATTTTAGTCTTAAATCCTTTAGAAGTCCATTAAATTATTAAATTTGTATAATCGATCAAAAAAACTAAAAATATCTTCAAGACTTCTTTTGCGAATTTTGAGGAAAGACTATAAACAATAGGACCATAAAAATACAATGTTAAGTTACAAGTAATAAGATTAATAAGATGGGACCACAATTTAAATTATTCTTTAAAATATCTATTTATGAAAACACAAAGGAACCAAAAACGATAAAAAAACTAATACGTACTTCTGGGTCCGTGCGGAGTGCGGGCAGCCGGAGTGCGGAAAACGCGTGGTTATGTAACGTGCGGCCTTATATACGGTCAGCCTCGGCGGTGACCCTAATGTGGCCATAGACCTGGAGCCCTAGCACCGTTCAGTGACCAACGCCTCTTCAAAACTAACAATCAGAGTTGTACGCATGCGATTTTGCTAAATTTGTCGGTTTCTGACTTTAATGTTATCAAAATCATAAAAAAATATACAAAATTATCTTGATCAAGCTTTTTTTGTTTTGTCTAATTTAAAAGCACAGCCGAAAAAAGAAATAATCATTTTTTAACAGCCAAATGATCAACAAAAATGACTGGAGTGATTGCTTGATTTGCCGGTATTAAAATACTTATTATTAATAGAGAAAAAATCGGCCAAGTGCGAGTCGGACTCGCGCACGAAGGGTTTCGTACTTTTATCTATAAAAATGGCAATAAAATCACGTTTGTTTGTATGGGAGCCGCCCTTAAATATTTATTTTATTTTAATTTTTTTTTTTTAAAGTGACTATATAACTAAATATTCTGTGAATATTTTAAGCGTCTACCTGTTGCCGTTATCAATATCGAGCAAAATCGAGCAAAAACCATCACGTTTGTTGTATGGGAGCCCCCTTAAATATTTATTGTATTTTATTTATTGTTTGTTGTTATAGCGGCAACAGAAATACATCTTCTGTGAAAATTTCAACTGTCTAACTATCACGGTTCATGAGATACAGCCTGGTGACAGACGAACGGACGGACGGAAGGACAGCGGAGCCTTAGTAATAGGGTTCCGCTAATTACCCTTCGGGTACGGAACCCTAAAAATGCAAACGAGCACTTAACAAGTTCACACTTGGCATACCGCATTGCTTCAGCAATTCAAAGGGGTAATGCAGCTGGTAGTATACAATATACAGTATACAATGTACAGTACACAATCTAGGCAGTTTTCTATCAAATATAAAATAGCACAATCGCGTACATATTTTTTTTATATGATACATTTAGAAGTTTAATAACTTCTTAAACTATTAACCAAGGGGATGAAGCAGAGTATTACGTCATGGTCGCCAAATTGAATCCTGAACGTAACGAAGGATCCTAGGTGAGGGCACAGTGAGGGAGTTAAGACTAGAATCCTGAGTGCAACGAGAGATTCAAGTTAGCCTAAGACGAAAACACCTATATCCCCGAGGAGAATATACTCTGCTTTTAAACACCTTCTGCGAGAGAAAAGAAAGCAATACAGTCTTTATCAGAAAAAGCAGCTTTTATCCGGTAATAAAAGCTGCTTTTTCTGTTAAAGATTTGACGCCTTTTGTAATTTTCCATTGGTGTTAATCTCCGCAGGGTTTCATGTAAGTTTTCTTGTACATTTTTGTAAGATTTAATAAACTCTGTTATCAAATAATTCACTTGATATTTTTATAAATACACCGATATTTTCTGATTTCTCTGGATCGTCCATATCCATCAGAATAACATTCAAACCGTTTAAAAGCGGTCAGGTTGATGTACACAGCTACTAACTTTCAAACTCGGTTTATTCGCTTCTATACTATAATTTATACATACTGAAATTGTAGATGGTCTAACCCAGTACGAATCCAACGAATGTAAGTATCTGGCAAGTATTGTAATTTTCAGAGTTCATCGTGCCAACAAAGAAAACAAGATCCCTTCTTGTTTCAGGTTACAATTTTACTATACAGTTACAATATTTTACAGGAAAAATAACATTAAGTTCGAATTTAACAGTTTTTGACATGTATTCCACGATTGCCTCCCATTCCTCCCCTTTTACGTTTCAGGTTCTGATAGGCAACCCTAGCAACAAAACAGACACAAAATCGAAGAAATTTCAATTTTAAATTATAAAATCTTATTTTTAATAGGTAGTAGTACTAAGTAGTACATACTACTTGCGGATCCGATGAGTGCTGATTTGATCGCTGCACAAGACAATCATCTATGTGATGGATGAACATTGATCTGTCGTCTCGGTGTATTCTACGTATAAAATGTACCTAAGTATGTATAGTCGTCTGGGACCCATAGTACAAGTTTTGTTTGGTTTGGGACCGAATGGTGCTGTGTGAAAGGTCCACAAAGTTATATATTTGTACTCTCAATTGGAAATGATTCTTTATTACTTGATGGCAATCGTAAGTGTTCATCCTATCAGACCAGGGACCTCCATCTACCCTTTTAGCGTTCTGCCTTCCCGGATTATAAATAATATATTCTTGAACATGTTTTTTTAGTGTAACAATAACATAATCACATTTATTTCTTAATTACACTCATAATAAAATATTGGATTCCCTTATTAAAATAATTAAGTACAAATTATATAATAAAATTGTATGAATGTTTTTAAAGCAGATTTAAGACTTTTTCTTTGATATGTCCAATCACCAGAGTAGCGCGCGTTTGGAATGTTGTATTGATGGACCCCGGTTCAGCACAGCATCCACATTTCATAAAAATATCATGTTTTTAACCCCAACTATTCTTTTGGGCGTTGTTATAATCAGTTAGTTTATTTTTTTAGTTTTAGGCTGTTTAATGAAATCCGAAAAGTATAACCTAGTCCGAGTAGGTAACATCCTGTAGCCAGTTGAAGCCATTGCATTTATGAGATAAACAGCGAAAAACCATTTTTGTTTCCGTTGGAACATTATTTAAATATATGACGCACAGCCCAAACAACTGGGTCTAGAGACTTGACATTGTACGTAGAGGTGCCTGTTTTAACGTAAAAAACGATTTTACAAAATCAATCTCCTAGGGGAGTTATGAAAATCAGTCAATTTTGAATGCACAAAAATTGGTATTGTGCGTTTAAGTTAAAAATTAAGACTGACGTGTTCTATCGTTGTTGTAAAATAATCCCCTAGTGGGCAAAAAGGGGACTAAATTTCGAATGATATTTTTGTTGGAAAAGCCATAAACAGTTCAAAACTTTTTTATTTAAATAGAGGGAATAAGCTAGTCTATAATTTCTTACATAAAATGACTACACACCATTATTAATCGAACCGGCTTAGTAAACGAACAGTGCCCGCAAAAAAACAAAAATATACAACCTAACTGTATATTTAATTTTTACGATGGCTATTTTACTGTGCTTGCCCTGTTATTAGGGGGTCCGAAAGGTGGAGAGAACAGTCTATCAAATCGGAAATAGGAATCTACAGGCCCACCGGGCGGTACAATTTTCAAAATATGATTTGATTTATTTTTTAAACAGCCTCTGTGACTCAATAGGTAATGACTGCCTGCTGAACCGGAGGTGTGAGTTTAATTACCACACAGGATAAAGAACTATGTGTATTTATAAAAAAAAAGGAAAAACATGTGTTTGCATCCGTTGTATGGTATCCATAGAACAAACCTAGCTTTAGTTTGGGACTGGACAGCACTGAGCGATTACTCCAAAATTATAATGAAAAACACTATCTAAATACAAAATTTCTATTTAAATTTAAAATTTATTCCAATTTGATTATCGATTCCGAGATACGCAATTGTATATATAAAGTAAATGGGTACTTTATTATACTATACTATCCTTTACTCACATATTTATATATATCATCAATATAAATAAATACTTTCATATCAAAGATGCAGTCAAAAGATTAACCTCGAGCCAGGACTTGAACCTGCGACCCTTATATTCCGTGTAAGTGCTCTACTACTGAGCTACCGAGGCACAAGTCTGACTGATGAAAATCCCAACTACATCTTTGATTTGGAAATACGCTCGTAACGAGCGTCACATACAACTCCTAGTGACTTATAAAGTCCTAGTACATCAATCTTATAAACACACAAAATCTTCATTGAAGTAAGAAATACAATAAATATACATACATAGAAATAATCTCTCTTTGTTTATGATTCCCTGAAGGTTAGAGTCTTAGAAGAAAATAAATTATACATGCCATATCTATGGTTATAATATCATAAAGTATTTATTTATATTGGATAAACCATGGATATGGCATGTATAATTTATTTTCTTTTAAGACTCTAACCTTCAGGGAGTCATAAACAAAGAGAGATTATTTCTATGTATGTATATTTATTGTATTTCTTACTTCAATGAAGATTTTGTGTGTTTATAAGATTGATGTACTAGGACTTTATAAGTCTTTAGGAGTTGTATATTTATGTATATATACATATCAACAAGAATGCTTCGTTTAAATAAATACGATTATTAAGTATAGTTATATGTATATTTATTTTATTTTTAAGTATTCAACAATACATATAAAAATATGCATTATAAAAAACAAGAGTTCCGTCGACAGCGGGGCAAGGATCATGCTGGTACGTGGGGCTCAGGGCTGCATTACAGAACACTATTACTCATGGGCTGCATACTGAGGAAACTCCGGACAAAGCGTGCCTTGTCTAGGATCACTGCCTTCTGCATCAGATTCTTGAGAGCCTCTCGAGGTGTTGGTCGAGGCTCTTCGCCGCCAGACCGTTCGCCGAAACGACTATCGTGATAATGATCGTTGAGTCAACATTCCTCCTGGTCACCTCATGAACTAAGCTTTTTCTATTCAGCCTTGATAAGTTTCTCGTTATCGTATTAGTAAATCAGCTGTTGTTTCACGGTTGCCGTTAGACCATGGTCCAATATCTACTGCATGAGCCTGTAAAGGATTTCAAAGTTGTATCAATTTTATACAACTCTAAAACCTAACCAGCCAAGAATAAGGAACCAAATCTATGCTAGACAATCCGAGGTAAAGTCCCCCCCCCCCCATTTCGCAGAGCCTTTCTGCCGTCCTCACGATGACGATGACGATGACAAGTGGTAGTGGTTGGTGGTGGTGGTGGGCGTCAGTGAAGTGCAGTTTTTTTGCTTTTAAGTCGTGTTGTAATAATGTATGTATATATTTCAGTGTAGAATATTATTTACTTTTCTACTGCATCATTTAACGTCTGCCTTATGAATAACATTTCATAAATTTTCATGATATTTTTTTCATTATTATTATAAATTGCGATAATATACTCGTAGATTAAATACTATTTGAATTTATTATTTTTTTCTTTTTGGCGTTTTTTGTAATGAGTTAAAACGAATAGGCTTTCAGGCTGACGAAAGTGTAGGTTATATTATTATTTTCTAGTAGGAATTTCAGAAAAAGGGGTAGATATGGCAGTGTGAGTACTTCGACAAACCGACATCCGTTAACGGTGCCAAATGATAACAGCTGAGGATCGTACGCTGTGGATCTCATAATGTAGCTAGGTGATGCGGACACCGAAAAGACGATGATAAACTCATTGTACTTTTACACGATCGAGACCAAGACTTAATTTATGCAAATTGTGATATTCGTATTGATAAATAGTCTGCTGCTTGCTCGTTTAATTGTCACGGTCGTCGACTTGTTTCAAACTTACTTCCGCCTGCTTGTTTAAACGTCGTGGTCGTCGACTTGTTTCAAACTTACTTCCGCCTGCTCGTTTAAACGTCGTGGTCGTCGACTTGTTTCATACTTGCTTCTGCGTGCTCGTTTGAACGTCACGGTCGTCGACTTGTTTCATACTTTCTTCTGCGTGCTCGTTTGAACGTCGTTGTCGTCGACTTGTTTCATTCTAATTTTTGCCTACTCGTTTATACGTCACGGTCGTCGACTTGTTTCATACTTTCTTCTGCGTGCTCGTTTGAACGTCGTGGTCGTCGACTTGTTTCATTCTAATTTTTGCCTACTCGTTTATACGTCGCGGTCGTCGACTTGTTTCATACTAACTTAAGATAATAATTTCTTTCAAAATAATGAATCCAAAAGAACATTTTCTGCTGCGTTCGAACTGAAATTCTTTTCTTCTAGAATAACTAATTCTAGTATTATATGTTTGATAAAATTAAATACTGATTTGTCCAGCATGTTAAAGTTGTTGTTATTGATAAATCAAAAACAAATATTTAACTTTCGATGTATGTATTTTTTGAAATGTAATCTTTTAATTATGCCCCATTAATCTGTAGCTTTTAGGCTTATTCCGGAATTCTGGAATTCAGACTGCTAAATATTAAAATCTCGGGACTGAAAAAATGGTCCGGGATTATATATATCTCAGCTAATTATTTTTAAAGATTTTACTACAAAATTTGTATGGCTTTCCACAAACACCTCAAAGAACCTTAAAGACCCTGATGCGGACCCCGATTTAAGATTGCGTAGTAACTCTACCATTACTCAATATCGGTCATGTTCATGACGGATATTTATTTATTCCATTTTAAACATTGCCCAGTGCGTTGCCCTCAACTATGTATATAAAAAATGTTTGTCCGTCAGTTTACCTGTCGCTAAGTGTTAGTACAGAGCTCTTCATAATTCAACGACTTCTACTAATTTGTTTTCTTACGCAATCATTTTTGACGATGTTGCTACGAGGAGTGACCAAACTAGTGAATTAGTATTGTTGTCGTTGTAGAGAAATAAATACCAAGACAGGTCCTTACTCCGCGGGTTCTGTACATACATAAACATATTACGGCATGTATGTGATGGTCGGAGCTTCAAAAATGATTATTTATTATTATATATATTTAGTATTATTTATTACCTATACAAACTCCCAACCCCAATTTTACCCGCTTTTCTTAGGGCTCGCCTAGGTTATAACAGGATTTCAAGTCTTTCTCTATAAAGACCCAGTGGTTTTTGTGCGTTAATAATGATATACCAGGCAGTCTGACAGTTTATTCTTTTATAACATTTAATAACAAGATTTTACAGAATATTGCATTTCCTAACTACATAATAATTTGATAAAAAAACCATTTTAACAAGAGATGAAATCTAACGCTATTTTTTTTTATGCCACAAAAGTGGCAAACAAGCTAACGGTCGGCTTGAAGCAAAGCGGTCACCGCAGCCAGGGGTATTATTACTCGCAGGTTGCCGACCCTTTAGAATCTAATAACTTAATATGATAACCCCATACTGTAGTCCGTAGAGAAAACCTTGGCATGGTGCTCATTCCACCAGGAAGTTCAGACGTTGTCAATAATTTATTTCGCTATTGAACTTCGATCAGCTAGTAGTTACTTGTGGTGCTTTTAAAGAAAAAGTAACACCATGAATAATTCTGTCAATTTTTTGTCGAAGTCATCGTTTCTCAACCTGAATTAAAATCATTATAAACCCCTAATTATAGTCAATAAAAACATTTGGTTCTAAAATGGTTTTTTTTTATACCACTAAGGTACACAAGCTTGCTGTCCACCAGATAATAAACGGTCACCGCAGCCTATGGACGCTGGGGCATCACGCGCGCGTTGCCTACCCTTCAAATATCTAAAAACTTCTTTTCTGAAGAACCCTATACTGTAGTCCTTAGAGAAAAACCTTGGTAGGGAGTTCATTCCACAACCTTAGCGTTCGCTGGAGGAAGTTTCTCTGAAACCGCACTGTACGTGACCATTGAGGTTATAAGGTGTGAGTATAAATTACCTGCCGTGGCGAGCGGTGCGATGGTAGAAAGTAGCCGTGGGTATCATTCAGAAAACATTCCATTATACAAGCGGTAGAACACACACGGAGAGGCAAAGTCTCCTTAAGTCCTCCGAACTGAACATCGCTGGAGTTGTCAACACCAAGGATGCCAATGATGATCCCAATGCTCTTAGAGATGAAGAAGGGAGTGTTTTGGAATTGTGGGACCACAGTAAATGGGGTTTTCTTAGCGGTGAACGCGCAGACTTGTGTCTTCGTAGGGTCGTATCGCACCAAGTTTTTCCCGTCCCCAGTCTGAGACCTTGGACAGAGTAGTCTCGATCTGAGACAAAAGGTTTCCACGCTTTTCTCTACATCAGAGGGATGCTCCTGTCTGTCTCCAGTGCTGTCATATTCATAGCAATGTATGTTGTTGATGTCCAACATATCATTGATATGCAGGAGAAACAGTGTAGAAGACAGCACAGAGCCTTGCGGGATACCAGCATTAATGCCCATGCTATTAGAACAACTATCGTCGACTACGGCTCATATGCATCTGACGAACTAAAAAGCTAGCCACCTATTTGCGTAAACCCTTGGGCACTCCGTAAGATGGCAACTTCGATAGGAAACCCTGTTGCCAGACCCGATCGAACGCCTTTTCTATGTCCAGGCTACATGCCGACGCCTCCCCTTGACTCTCAATAGCTAGTGCCCATCGGTGTGTGAGATACACTAAGAGGTTACTAGTCAAACGACCGTGGCGAAAGCCATATTGACGGTCGTGTTTTTCTAGGTTTTTTATAAGCTGAGTATTGATCACACGCTCCATTACTTGTAGAGCAGAAAGGTAATAGCGATTGGCCTGTAATTCGATGGAACTGATCTATCACCGTTTTTGGGCAGCGGTTGCATATTCGCCGCCTTCCATGAAGACGGAAATTGCCTAGTGTGGTAGAAGCGCGCGAAGAGGCGCCTGAGTACAGGACACAACTCGGGAGCACACTGTTTAAGCACCACTGCTGGTATACAGTCTGGCCCACTCGAATTATGAACATTTAGAGAAAGCAACGACTGCCGAACCTTCCACTGTGTTCTGGAGATTTCTGGCATGTTCTTACCGCACCACGGTATAGTAGGTGGTACAGCGCCTTCGTCGCTCATATTCAAGTTTCAGGCAAAGAGACTGCCAAGTAGATCGGCTTCCTCTTTAGCACAATGGTCCAAGTCACCACTGGTCTTTTGCAGTGGTGGTAGCGACAACTGGCAAATGTTTCCTTCGGCAGCTTTAGCAAGCGACTAAAAAGCACGACTCCCAGAGGGATATCTCGCTAGCCGCCCCTTTTTACTGCCGATGAATTGGCATTTAGCTCTGACAGTTGCTTTCTTACTGTACCTCGAGGCCGCGTTTAATTTGCGCTTTAACTTAGAAATATTCGGATCCTTATTATTTCGAGCCGTGGTGCAAGCCTCATACCTAGATTGCTTAAGAGTTTAAGCTTTTCTGCAAGACCTATTAAACCACGGTCGTTTTTTAACACCGGCAGCTACTCGCGTGTTAGGATAAAACATTATATACCAGCGAGGTTTGTCTCAGTGACTGCGGAAGCGCTGACGTCATCTGAACTAAAGCAGAGCTACCTTCATGGGCACGATGCGTAAACTTCACGCAATCTATCCCAGTGCCAACTTATTATGCCACACACGACGCCAATTAGTTGGCCCAGACGAATCGGGTCGTGTCCATGACACTTGAGTCCAAACGAGACAGTGGTGCGAGGAGCCAAGAGGCGCATTCACTGCGGCGGACGTGTAGTCAGCAGAAGGTCCAGTAAGGACCTCGTATGGTGCTCTATATCGTGATATAACGTGTATTGCTCGTTTTCTTAACGCGAGAGAAATAAAATGTAATTTATTTGTTTACAAAATTGATAAAAGTAGAACAACATTTTCCAGTCCAGTATTTAGGTTTGTTGTCCAAACAAATACTCATCTTAACATTAAACTCAATCATATTGCAGTCTAAGTTTTTGAAGAGAATACTATTCGCGGCGTGTCGTTTGAAAACTAAGAGTGAAATTCTCTTGATTACTATTTCATAAAATATATATAAATATGACCAAGTGAATTTGCTAGTTTCATAGTTCTAAATAAATATTTGAAATTTTATACGAACCGAGGAAATTGAGAGTTTCAACGTGCGGTCAGGTGCTAGCACCTTTCGTACGTGGAACTGTGTCTCTTTGTATGCTTCAATAGTGTAATATGTCTTTTTACACTGGAGAAATGGCACGCTTTTGCTAGGGTATTCCATAGCCTTAATTGAAACATTAGTTATGTAAAGGTGGTGGCCAAGCGTGAGCCAGCATGGACCAGGGTGTTCTCGGCAGTCTTTAAGAGTTTGAAGCAATGTGTTTGGAGTCGATCGAGAGTGAAGTCTATAGCTTAACGTTTAAGACCATTCAAAAGTTTGAGAAACTTTGATTTTAATAAATAAAATGCAAAAAAGTGTGTCACTTATCTGATTAATTCACACGGTACACCCACGTACATACAATAACGGTAATTTTTGACTATTAATATTTTGTGACAAGTTTTTAAAATATTCTCATATTCATGTTATTTTTAATCGAATACAATGTCAGAAAGTTTACGAATCTCTAGGTAGCGAATAGATCGCTGGTATCGGTTTACTGTCTTTAAAATAGCTTAATATAAATATTTTCTAATAAAAAATATTTCCTCAAATTAATTTAATGTATGAGTATAGTACCTACTTACTTATTCAATAATTCTCTTGCACTGCATGTTTGTACTTAAGTAGATCAAGGTTAGAATAGAAAGAAAGACGATGCATCAAAATGACCCCCCAACCAAACGTCATATTTAATTGTAGGAAACCAATGTCCTATACACACGATTCCCGCTTAACATTAAAATATGTTACAAGACAACTCATACGTCATATTTAATTGTACAGAACCAATGTCCTTTACACATGATTCGCGCACAAGACATGTCTAGACCAATTGTATATTTTTGTGCAATATCCTACCTATATTTCTCAATAATGTAATTAAGCTACAACCTGGATGTAACATTTTAACATGTGTAATTCGCACTTTCATCTTTTCATCAATCCAATTTCCTCTTACTTTTTATTCGTCCTATAAAGTTTAACATTTTTTACCCATCACAAAAAAGTGCACATCGCCG
Source organism: Apoda limacodes (assembly GCA_946406115.1). Classification (NCBI taxonomy): domain Eukaryota; kingdom Metazoa; phylum Arthropoda; class Insecta; order Lepidoptera; family Limacodidae; genus Apoda; species Apoda limacodes. The sequence continues at coordinate 52,407,650 of OX291540.1, forward strand.
CTAAAGACTTCAAAATTATAATAGGCTTGGCATTATGGTTTCCGTCTTGCGAATTTTTATGGCGTGGCATTATGGTTTCCGTCTGACGATCAGTCTGACGCGAGTTTATCATTTTTTACCCATCACAAAAACTAACATAATGTTAATAAATTTTTTATGAATTTTCTATCAGGACAAGTGACCTGACGCGAGTTTAACATTTTTACCCATATCAAAACAAGTGCACAACGCCGCTAAAGAAGTTTTCACTTAAAAAAATAAGTATTTGTTTATTTTTTATTTTTTTACAATGACAGTGCGAAAACCTTTTGTGTGTGTGTATTGTGTGGCACATAGGATTAGGGGGCTAGTGCTAAATTTAATTTTCATCTCTCAGGCTTGGCAAGGCTCACTTTGTCGTTTAAAATCTGATCATATGCGTGGAAAACCCGACTTTATCCGCTTGCGCGCAACATGTGCTTTCTTAAATTCTACAAAACAAACGGTTCGTCCTTATTACTTTATACATTAGTGATCCGTTAACAACACTTTAGATTTATTTAATAGATAATTTTAGAAAATTTTTGTTCTAAGAATTTTTGTTACGAACACGCACAGCGGCGACGGGCGTAGGCTAGCTTCCTCGGTTGCTAAAACGAAGCTACGACAACGAAGCGCCGTAGAAATTAGACAACCGTACGGTAGCTAGCTACTAGACTAGGCCACTGACGTGTTTATAGTGGACTGTATGTTGTGGGCGACCGTATTGCGGGCCGGACGGGTGAAGCCGGGTGTCGCACTTGTGAACCGCTGACCACGAAGATTTCTTGAGCGCAAAATAAAATAGCCGAAGTGAAGCTGAGTCTTCTTGTGAAGAATTTATTTACACTAGAGCACTTATTTTACACTTAATTTCTAGCAGAGTTTCTTCCTTTTTCCTAGCAGCGTTTCTTTCTTGAACCTTCAATTGAGCACTTATTTTCTTGCAGAGTTTCTTCCTTGATTGTTGGTTCTTCCTTTCTTGATTTCTTGCTGCGAACTGCGACTGCGAACTGACCATGACCTTTTTTTTTTTTTTTTTTCTGAGCTGACTATGCAGTTGGCTGTTGCAGCCATTACTGCTTCACCGGACTTTTGGGGCGAGACTCTGAAGGAGCCTCAGCCCATATAGCGCCCAACGCTCAAGGGCTCCCCGCGGGGGAAGCCTCGGCTTGGGTTGTCGCTCTCGGGGGCGTCCCTTCGACCGGCGTGAGTCTCGAACCCGAAGGTGAGTCACCGCCAGGAGGGGAGTTCCCCGTTACGCGGGTGCGGTTGCGATTGAGTGGGGGCGAGAAGCTCCCCGGCACTCTTTGATACCTAGTGTATCCTTGTGGGCGCCGACGAACCCGGGGACGTCGGCGTCGTGTTTGGAGGGAGGCCCTATTCGGGGAGGTCGTAGAGACTAATCTCGCTATCCGGACAGCGAGATCGTCATCTGGGGACGTTAGTACGTGCCGAGGCCGCCTAACAATAGTTTTACGACCGTGACCGGGTCGATCGGGGGGACGATACGTTGTGGATTGCACAATTAAACGATTCGGATGATTTTGCGTACGCTCGAAAAAGCGGACTGCCAAGTCTTTAAAATATTGGGGAATCGTGGGAAGTTCGAAGTCTCTGTGTAGGTCCGCATTGCGAACGTACCAAGAGGCTCCAGAGGCCGCTCTGAGAAAGCGGTTTTGGAGGGTCTGGAGTTTGTGGAGATTGCGCTTGGACAGCGCATAGGCTACGCTAGCATAAGCTAGTATGGGGCGGATACAAGTTGTGTAAAGATTTAGCTTATTCCTAAGCGACATCTTACTATACTTGCCTATCATGGGATAGAGACGACCGAGGACAAAAGCGGCTCGGTCCCTGACTATTTTGGTGTGAGCTTGGAAGTTCAAACGACTATCCATGGTCACACCGAGATATTTGGTCTTATTTTGCCAGGGAATGGCACGACCGAAAAGAGAAAGGGGAGAAGGCCGCGGAGGGCGGCCTAGGGTAAAAAGAACGGCAGAGCTTTTGTCGGGATTCACCTCGATTCTCCATTTCCGAAACCACTCGCCTAGGGCGGTGATAGCGGGTTGGAGTCTCTCAGTGATTCGACTCACTTGCCTATCTGTGGTATAGATAGCGGTATCGTCCGCAAAGAGGGCTAGGTTGGTACCTATCGTTTTAGGGATGTCGTTAGTGTACAGAAGGTACAAGATGGGGGCGAGCACGGACCCTTGCGGGACTCCTGCTTCTATGGGACGGGGGGAAGAGAGAGTGCCTTCGACTTTGTAGCGAAAGCTACGATTCGACAAATAGTCTCGTATGATGAGCACAAGACGATCTGGCAACTGAAAGTTGTACAGTTTAAAAATTAAACCGTTGTGCCAGACTTTGTCGAAAGCTTTCGCTACATCGAAGAAGACAGCGCCCGTGTGACGGGTCTTACCTAACGCTGGCTGAAAGCCAGTGAGAATATGTTCCGTTATGCGGAGGACTTGATGGACGCATGAGTGTTTGGCACGGAAGCCGAACTGCTCGTCTATTAAAATGCCTCTGGAGACTATAGCGTTCCGTAGGCGGGCGAGAAGGAGGCGTTCATAGAGTTTACCAAGGGCCTTTAGTAAACTTATGGGGCGATAGGAGGACGGCTCGGTACGAGCTTTACCTGGCTTATGGATGCCTATAACAATTGCATCTTTCCATTGAGATGGAAAGATGCAATGTTCCATAGCAGCGTTAAAGATCGCTACTAGGAGGCAGACAAGGGGCAGAGTGAGGCGCTTTAGGATATCGTTAGAGATACCGTCCGCACCGGGGGACTTACGGGGGCGTAGGTCTTTGATGACCTGTACGACTTCGTCGACAGTGACAGGGGGCAGGGGGTCTTGTGGAGGCAGAGAAGTTCTGCGCTCCACTTCGCCGTCTACCTCGCGCACGTGGTCGGGATCGAAGGGCTGTGTGCTTAAGGCACATTGGGCTTGGAGGCTAGACGCTAGGCAATCCGCTTTTTCGTCGTCGTTGAACGCGGGAACGTTGTTGGGACGAGATAACGGAGGGAGAGAGTTCGCGGTTTCGGACTTTAGAGCTCTGGCTAAGTGCCAATAAGCTTGGTGAGAAGGAGAAATGTTCTCCATAAGATCACCGAAACGTTGGGCGCGAAGCTCAGCTACAGCGGTTCTTACACGGCGGTGTAAGTCGTTGAAGCGAGCTTTATTATCGATAGTGGGAGCGCGATCGCGAGCGCGGCGGGCCGCGTTACGCTCAGTCATTAGCGACCTGATGTGCTGAGGCAGGATTAGGTGGTGATAATCACCAACCGGCACTTGTCGTGAGCACTCGCCAACGGTGGCGGTCAGGTGGCTAGTGAGTGAGTCGATAGCTACGTTAAGATCGGTCGCGGATGAGATTACGTCGGGAACGCGGTCTAGATGTGGCGAGCTGGGATTTTCGAGCAATCGCCCAAATTTATCCCAGTCCGTCACGGTTCTAGTGTCGGGAGGAGAGTCCGAAGGGAAACCTAATCGGAGGACGACAGGGCGGTGGTCCGAGTCAAGTTCGTCAAGCACGTCTATAGAGCGAAAGCTTAGCCTTACATTCTTTAGAAGTGCTATGTCGAGTACGTCGGGGTTATTCCGAGTATTGTGGGGATAGTAAGTGGGCGTCATGGGAGCGATGATGTCAAAGTTTAGTCTGTCAACTAAATCGTCGAGGAGTCTGCCTCTTTGTGAAGTTACAGAAGAGTTCCAGCGGCGATGCTTGCAATTTAGGTCGCCGGCAAGGATGACGGCGTCGCCTAAACTTAAGAGCGACTGAAGGTCGCTCTCGAGCAAGTCTTTTAGGGGAGAGAGATAGACCGATGCAATGATGATCGGCTGATGGCCGGTCATCGCTAGGCGGCAGACGGATGCTTCTAAGTTCGTAAGCGGTGGAGGATCGATAGGAGAGCAATGCAGGAGCGCCTGTAATAGATGAGAGTGCCTCCGAGATTGGAGGCAGTTCTATCATTACGGACGGTGCGATAGTTCGCGATCGAAGGGGTACGGACAGCGGGCTTTAGGAACGTTTCCTGGATGAGGAAGACGTCCGGTTTTTGGGACGAGAGGAATTGCGATAATTCCTCTCTTTGGTTGCGGAGACCGTTGGCGTTAAAATAGCCTATGGAGACGGACCGGGGTTTTTCGCGCGCGGTTGTGCAGTCCATTTTGGTTCTAAGGTTTTGGGGCTACCCTGCGGAGGGCGGCAAAGAAATCGCGATGCTTAGCCATGAAGCTGAGCATTTGAGTGAAATCGGTGATCTGTACGTATTCGGCGTACACGATCTCGAAATTGGCCGCGTCGAAGGCCCAAGAAATCTCGGCGAGAATGCCGAGGTGCTGCTGCTGCTCGGCCGTGTGAACGGCGTTGCAGGGCAGCGCGAAAGAGGGGCGCGGGGGGGCAAGGCGCGTATGCGCGAGAGGTGCGGGAGCACTTCTCATAGGCGCTGGACGCGGAATGTCCCGAGACATGAGAGGGGCGGGGTAGGGAATACCCGTAACTGAGACGGGCCCGGGGAGAGTAGACAAAAGTTTGTCTGTCTCCTTTGATTTGGACGCGACGACTAGCGCTGGAGGACGGCTCCAGGCGTTGACAGCGGGGAGAGGTGCAGGCACGAGCGGAGCCTGTTGGCGGGGGGCGGGGGGACGCGATTTACCCTGTTTGGGTTTACGCGAGCTCTGTTTGGGAGCTTTGGGGCACCCGCGGTAATTCGCTGGGTGGCCTTCACTCCCACAGAGTACGCAAGCGACCGGGTCGGATGCGTTAGAGCGATCGCGATCACAGTCTGGAGTGGCGTGATCGCGTAAACATTTGACGCAGCGCGGTCTGCGTCTGCAGTTGCGCTGCGCGTGGCCATATAGCTGGCATCTGTGGCATTGGCTAGGGTTCGACCGCTTGTGCGGAGTCTCGACCCTGATGCCTTTGAGGCTGCAAACATCTTTAATATTAAAGATGGCTTTGCCTTCTTTTGTCAGGTCTAGTATTACGAGCACCATGTCGTAGCACTCTGACTTATTTCGGCCATTGTACATACGATGTACTTCCCGTACGGGGAGGCCTTGGACGATTAAGTCGTCCTGGACAGTCTTGGTGGAGAATTCCCTAGGGACTCCCCTTATGACTGCCCTTAAAACGCGTTCCTCGGCCAATGAGTACGTGTGGTACTCATATTTTTGAGCCGTGAGGAAGGCCGTCAGATTTCGGAAATCTGACGGTGTCGGGACCTGCACTTTGATGCCGCGCTCGGCATCATTGCGGGCGTGCGTATAATTGATACGCTTGGCCTTCATAGCGTTAGCAATGTTCGGCCAGGCCCCTTTGTCTTTGATGACAATCGGGGGCGGAGATTTTTCCTTCCGTCCCGAAGTGGGACAGTCGGACTGCGAAGAGGTGGCGGCGGGGGGGGTTGTGTCCATGGCGGCTAGCTCAGGGCTGGCCGCCGAGGTGGACGGGGACGGGGACGCGGAAGCGCTAGGCGCTTTGAGGCGTTTAGCCTCAGAGTCGGAGGGAGGAGGAGTAGAAGACTCCAGAGCGGATGCCGCCGAAGCCTTTTTAGACTTGGCGGACTTCTTCCGTTTTTTACCCTTTTTGGTTCCCAGGTCGTCAGACAACGCCGACTCAGCGGACATTACGACTGCTGGAGACCGGGGTGCGGTTTCGGAGGTTGCGGGGGGCGGGGTAGCGAGAGACCGAGAAAGGGTCTCATCGGCTACCGGAGTGGGGGGGCGATTGGGCACAGGGGCCCGAAGAGCGCGGCGAGCGACACGCGGGTCGCGATGGCGGGGTTCGCGGGAGAGAGAGCGCGAACGAGTGCGGGAGCGAGAGCGCGAGCGAGAGAGCGAGCGAAACGCGGAACGCGGCGACAACAGGGAGGGTATCGACTTGTCGTACGCAATGTGGGCAGCCACATCCTCTGAAATGCAGGATTGGACCAAATCTGAGTGTTCACGAAGGCATGCCCTTATGAACGCCCCTATTTGGTCCCGGGACATGCCGGTGAGTAATTCAGCCATCGCGCGGGAGTGGCCGAGGTGTCGCTTTTGAGTACCTAGTGACTCCCCACCATTGCTGGCGAGGAGCAAGAATACCTAAATGTGGCCAGGCGCCCCGCAGTGCTACGGATTGCCTGGTGTGTACCTAACTCCTACTCCTACGGCCGGGGTTACGTTGTCACCTTTAGGTTTCCCCCCAGCAACGAGACGTTTATAAACGAGAAACTTTTAGGTAGACCGCAACTCTGAAAAGAGCTATACGATCTCACCCACCAGCCCTTGAGCACTCGGAACTGGATTTCTACAAACTAAAACGCAATCGACACTTAAAACGCGTAAATGCACGGAGCGGCGAACCGCTGAAGCGGAAATACTACGCTAGCGATTTAACACAAAGCCGGACTCAGACCGGGCGAACCGGTAACAGTCAAAGAGGCAAGCGAGGGTCACCGCTATGCGTAGTAGTTCCGCGACTACGAGAACACACACTCACGCACAAAAACACACAGTATCGCTTCGATAAACACTCGGTTATGGGCGCGTTGAAGAACGCACAAACACACCCAGCGCGGGCCGAGAGCGATTTCCCAGCCAATACACACTGCCGAGCAGCGCTTCAACACACAGGCCGATTTTCCAAGAATTGCGGGCAATAAACCAAACAACAATTCGAGGTCGTCAGCGCTGAGGCAAAACACCACCCAGGAATGCGCACCAACTGAGTCACCACACACGGAGCACACTGAGAGCACTTGACGCTCGAAAACACGACCGCACAACACGAGAGTCGAATCGGGAATGAAAAGTGACCATGACCGCTGGATCGCTCGAGTTTTAAACAATTTTGAACAAAGCGGCAGGCCATAAAATTACCGTTACGGTTGTAAACTATAGCTACTCTTACAATTCTTGCTGTCCTTGTCTACAACTCGTTTGTATGGAGGTACATGTTTTTGTTATTTTAAAATATAAAAATGAATTTTCTCTTCATTACAATTGCTTCCTACAGATAGATATTAATTTTACAAACATTATGAAATAGAATTCATACAGATATCTCACAAACTGTGGCTTTAAGAGCCAAAAAATGCAAAGGGCGTCTCGCAAGCGTATTGCTTATAATTTCAAAATTCACGCCCGGCCTAGTAGCTCCACGGCAAAGTGCGCGGGAGTTTGTTGAACTAAGCAAAAGGTTAAGAGCGTAATCCACAACGTATTGCTTATTTTGTAAAAATTCACGCTCTTACTTTTCATACAATTACACAAATACAAATTTTACACTGATAGATTTTAACTTTTTACGTATTATTAAGAATTATTAAGAATTTAACTCAACTCTGCTTGAGTACATATCTTACACTACATGTTATTTACGCCTAAACTATTTACATCGTATATTTTATTTTTGACAATGCTACATAATAAATCCTTACTGACATTACCTATAGTTACTAAGTTTACACGAGATATTATTTACGAAATACATGCGCTTCCTTAAGTTATTTCTACGTTATTTCTTATATATCTTACTATTTATTTAACCTTCTTACTTAAAATGTACATAGTTGAGCAAACCTTATGTACTCTATCTCACATTGCAACGACATACTTCTATCCTAGTTGTTGTGACTTTATTTTTCGTCACTTGCAACGTTACAACTTATTATTATTTATTTATCATATAATTCACAAACCTTACAACTTACTAACTTATTATTTTACGTATCGTTTTAGAGCTACCCTATTGTGTCAATACGACTTTATTTATCAAAAATCCTTATTTAAAAATGTTTACATTTTAATCCTTATATCCTATCCTATCCTATCCTTATTTATGTGTTTCGTGTGGTCCGTCGCTAACATTCTCCCCCGCAGTGCGAAGCACTCCATCCTGTTGCGGCGACGATGTAGCTGGAACCAACATGACGACACGGCGACTCGGGCGGCGCAGCACTCCTCCATTCGTCTGGATGTCCAGGATCCTCACTCTTCCGTCTGGTCCTGGGTACGCCTTCAGCACCTTGCCACGTGGCCATGAGTTTCGTGGCAGGTTTGCATCCACGATGAGTACCACGTCGCCTTCCCCTGGGTCGCTCGTAGTCCTTCCGCTGATCTTTCTCGGCATCAGCGTCGGCAGGTACTCCTTGATCCACCTTCTCCAGAAGTGATCGGTGAGTCGCTGTGCAGTCCTCCAGCTGGCTTTTCCGACTAGTTCGTAATCGGTGAACTCGCCAGGTGCCATCGTTCCACAGGACCTTCCAATCAGAAAGTGGTTAGGCGTCAAACTTTCTTCATCGTCCGGCTCCATGCTGAGTTCGGTGAGCGGACGCGAGTTGACGACGTGTTCCACCTCTGTCATCAGTGTGTGCAGTACCTCTTCTGGCGGACTTCTTTCGTGCAGTACTGCGGCCAGCGACGTCTTCACGGAGCGTACCATCCTTTCCCATGCGCCCCCCATATTTGGACTTCCTGGTGGTATGAACTTCCACCTTATACCTTTCTCTAGGGCTGCTTCTTCCAATTCTCGGTTGGCTCCGACGAAGTTTGTCCCGTTGTCGCTGAAGATGACCTTTGGCATTCCTCTTCTCGCTGCCATTCTTCGCAGCGCCATGATCATGGAGCTAGTGCTTAGTGATGGCACTAGCTCTAAATGTACTGCCCTTGTCGTTAGGCAGGTGAAGAGCGCTCCCCAGCGCTTCTCTGTTCTCCTGCCGATGGTGACCTGCATTGGCCCGAAGTAGTCCACGGCTGCATTGGAGAAAGGATACGCGTGATGTTGTAGCCTTTCCCCGGGCAGGTCTCCAGTGGGCGGGATCTGCGGCGAACCTTTCCTGACTTTGCACCATTGACATTGGTAAATGACTGCTTTTACCGCTGTCCTTAGGCCCAAAATCCAATACTTCTGCCGCAGCTCGTTCATTACGGTTGCAGTGTTACCGTGTAAAAACCTTCTGTGATAGTACTGAATTATCAGTTGTACTATCTTATGTTTCCCATCTATTACGGGTGGGTTATTTACTGCGTTTTTAAACGTGAACTTTCTTGTTCGACTGCGCAGTTTTATCTTTTCGTTGCTGCCTAGATAAACGTCGATTTTTCGTAGGCGGCTTGCGTTTTCCAATGGCTTGTTTTCTTTTAAGCATTTCATTTCCTTTGTAAAGCTTTCACTTTGGCTTCTTTTAATTAAATATTCTTCTGCCTTTTTTTGGAAAGCCTCTTCAATTTTTATAAAATTGTGTTCCTTCTTTCTTTCAATCACCGGCTTGGCTTGTGCTTTCTTCTTATTTTTATTGTGCGGCTTCCATGTGACGTCCTTGTCTCGCGCTGTGTTGACCCTCTCGACTTTCTTTTTCAGGACATCGATAAACTGAAACACCCTTGCCATGGTGTTAACCAGTTTCCTCCAGTTCGAGAATCTTTCTAAGTCTGGTGTTTCCTTTTCTACTGCCTTAATGGTGGTGACCTTGTGACTTGCCTTCTCTTCCAGGTCTTCACTCTTGGCCAAACCAAACTTTTTGGCGGGCCACTCTTCTTCGCCTCGCCTTAGGAATTCTGGGCCCTGGAACCACCTAGCAGTGTGATTGAAGTCGCTAGGCGTATTCCGTGTAGCGTCATCAGCCGGATTCATCTTCGTTGGAACCCATCTCCACTCCTGTGGCTTTGTTAGTTCTTCAATTTCTGCCAATCGATGAGCCACGAACGTCTTGAATCTTCTTGGGTCAGCTTGCACCCACTGAAGTACTGTGCTTGAGTCGGTCCAGTACGTCTTTTGAGTGACCATGAGGTTGAGCTCTTTCTCCACGGTGGCTGCTAGTCTGCTTCCCAATAAAGCCGCCTGTAGCTCCAGCCTCGGGATTGAGACTGGTTTTGTCGGCGAGACCCTTGCCTTTCCAGCCACCAGCACGACGTGTGTTTCACCCTCTGGTCCTCTGGTCCTCTAATATACAGACGCCGCGTATGCCTCTTCGCTAGCGTCTGTGAAGGTGTGCAGCTGCCCTTCTCTCTGGCATGGCGAAATGCACCTTGGTATCCTCAACTTGTCCAAGGTAGCGACTTCCTTTATGTACTTTCGCCAGGCTTCTTGTTGGCCTTCTTGTATTTTCTCATCCCAGCCAATCTGTGTTCGCCAAATTTCTTGAATCAACTTCTTCCCTTGGATCAGGACTGGCGTAGCGAAGCCCATGGGATCGAATGTAGACATCACGGCGCTCGTGACTTCTCTTTTTGTGGGAACCCTTCTGCTATCTTATATTTCTGTTGGCGTATTACGTAGCCCAATGTTAAAGGCTAAAGCATCTTCTTCTGTGAGCCACCTCAGGCCCAGTGTCTTTTCTTCTTTGGTAAGCTCAAGGTTGGCGCTTTCATTTTTCTCTCGGTAACCTTTGAACACTTCTGGGTTATTGCTTGCCCATCCCTTCAAATGGAAACTCGCCCGCTCATGGATATCCTTAACTTCGGCCGATACTCTTCTTGCTTCCTCGACAGACTGGAAGCTTTGAAGATAGTCATCCATGTAGTGATTTTCTTTTATTGCCTTGACTGCTGCTGGGCGGGTCTCCTGGTACTCTTCGGCATTCTTGTTCATTACGTAGATTGCCGTGGCTGGTGATGAGGCAGCACCAAAAATGACAGAAGTCATTATATATTCCTCTGGCTTCTCTTTTCTTTTCTCTCCACGCCAAAGGAACCTCAGACTGTCCCTGTCTTCTTGTCTTATTTTGATGCGGAGGAACATGTCTTGGATGTCGGCCATTATTGCAATTGGCCCCTCTCTGAAGCGCAGCAATACTCCAAACAGTGATTGGAGTAGATCTGGACCGGGCAGAAGAGCATCATTTAAGCTCTTTCCCTGGAACTTGGCTGCTGCATCGAAGACGATTCTGGGCTTCTTTTTTACTGGGTGTTCGACAGCGAAGTGTGGAAGATAGAATGTTCTTCCATCAGTGCTGTTACGCGGTGCCTTCTCTGCGTACCCCTTTGCGAGGAGATTGGTCATTTGGATCTCATATTCCTTTTTCATCTCTTTGTTTTGATCCAGCTTCTTTTCAACGATTTCCAATCTCCTGAAGGCTTGCTTGCAGTTGTTTGGAAGAACTTCATCTTCTTTCTTCCACAGAAGCCCAGTTTCGTATTGCCCATCAGGCAATTTCTTTCTTGTCTTCTCCAGGACTTCCAGGGCTCTTCTGTCGCTGTCATGGCTCGGCAGCTTGGCTTCAATCCCCAGGGACTCTAATTTAAAGAAGTCTCGAACGATCTCATTGATCTCCTCTTCGTTCGAGATGCGACAGTGGTTGACAAAATGCACGGCTACTGTTGAAGCAGCGTCACAGCCATGTAGCACCCACTCGAGACTGGTGAGTGAGGCTACGGGCTCAGACTTCTTCCCCTTCTTCAACCTTCTTGTTACTATGAGTCCCCAGTTGTCTTGCCCGATAAGCAGTTTGGGCTCTTCTTTATCGTAGACCAGCTGATCCTTAATAGCGCTTAAATGCTGGCAGTTACGGATGTCCTCTATTGCCACCTTCTGTTGCGACAGCTTAAGGTCCTCCATCGTTCGAAGTTCAATTGCCCTCTTGTCTCTTCTGTAGGCGCCTTTAATTTTAATTTTCAGACGTTCGGAGCTATTTTTCTTAATTATTTTTCCGCCAACGGTTTCTATTGTCAGAGTCTCTTTCTTCCCATTGACTCCGATTTGTTCAGCAACCTTTGAGTCCAATAGTGACACCGTTGAGCCCTCGTCCAGAAGCGCCAAGACCCTGGCATGCCCCTTCGGTCCATATACGTCTACTGGCATTATTTTTAAGTAGACCTTTTCGTTACTTATTGTTGTATGGATTGAAGCGATTTTTTCTTCAGCTTCTTCTCCTTCTTGCTGGCCCAGTTGGTAACACTGACTGGTGCCTGGTGCTTCTGCTCTGTTTGGCGGCTTCTCTGAATGGAGGGACGTGTGATGCCATCTGCCGCACTTCTTGCATACCGGCGCTTTGCAATTCAGTCTTGAGTGCCGGAAGCGTAGGCATTTGAAGCATGTCCTTGTTTTCTTCGCTATGTCCCATTTTCCATTCAGGTCAGCCTCTTTAAAAGTTTTGCAGTCAAGCAAGTAATGATCGCCTTCGCATCCCGTACAGGCAATTTTCTTTCTTTCTTGAGGCGGCTCCCGTACGTTGTTTATTGGTTTGTGCTCTGGTTCCCAATTTCTCTTCGGTACGCTTGTGGGTTCCCAGGGCTTCCTTGGTTGTGGTGGAACCGCCTTGTAAGTCCTCCTCAGCTCTTCAGGTGGAGCAAAGTCCCCACAGATGTCGGCTTCTAGTCCGAGGAATGCGTCCAGTAGGATGAGCTCAGGCATCTCTTCATCCCTTCTTTCTCGATGGTACGCAAACCAACGGAACTTCATAGAAGACGGCATCTTTTCAGTTAGGCTCTTCAATGTTTCAGGAGAGCTGAGGTATTGACTCTTCTTCAGTGCTTTGATGCTTGCTACTGCATTTCGGACCCGGCTTGCAAACTGGCAGATGTCGCTTGGGTTTTCATTGACCCTTGGTAGACTCTTCATCTTCTCTAGCTCGGCTAAGGCCAGGGCTCCAGGTCTTCCGAATCTTGCTTCCAGTCCCGTCATAACTTCCTTCGGATCTTCGGCGGTGAATAGCAGGCTTTGTACAGCTTCCCTTGCCTTTCCTTGGACTGCCCTTCGTAAACGTGCCAGATTCTGCACGTTGGACAAGGATGGAGCTGTATCCTCAAATGACCTTCTAAAAGCCAGCCATTCTTCACAATTGCCATTGAAGTATGGAAGTTCGGTGAATCTGGATGCTGCTGCTGTGTCTGGAGCCTTTTCGGTGAGCTTAGCGATAGCTTGGGCCAGCTCTTGGATGTCGCTCTTCTTTTCTTTGGTTGAAGCTGGCCTTTCGTGATGATGTCTTCGCTTGTCCTGCCTCTCTTCAGTTTGGACAAGCCATTCCTCCACTTCATGGGTCCTTTCGAAGATCTCTATTTCTTCTTCTTCTTCGGACTCGGCTTCCACTTCTGCTAGCTTTAGTTTGGCTTGAGCCAGCTCAACTTCTTTACGAGCCAGCTCCATTCTAGCACGAGCCTCCGCTTGTCTTCTCTTGTTTGAGCGGACGGACTGCGTGTCGATGTCACGGTTCCTCCTTTGGACTTGACCATTCGTTGTACCCTTTTCTTTGGGCAGCGGTGCAGGCGGTGGCAATGCAGGCCTGGCTGGTACTGCGTTGTTGGTGTCAGCTACGATATTCAGCTCCCCGGACTCTTCTGCACTGGTGCTGGGGGGGGCTGTCCTTATTGTCTTCGTAGACTGACTGGTGACGTCAGTACTAGTTTCGGTCGGCGTGCACTGGCTCCAATCTCTCGATGTACCGCTGCTCTCTCCAGTAGTCTTCGTCTGGGTTGACTCGGTCGTCTTGGAACGCGATGAATCGGATCTTGTGGTCGGCATGTTGACGGCATCTTTTTTCCCAAATCCGGCTCGACAGGACCAGAAAATTGTTACGAACACGCACAGCGGCGACGGGCGTAGGCTAGCTTCCTCGGTTGCTAAAACGAAGCTACGACAACGAAGCGCCGTAGAAATTAGACAACCGTACGGTAGCTAGCTACTAGACTAGGCCACTGACGTGTTTATAGTGGACTGTATGTTGTGGGCGACCGTATTGCGGGCCGGACGGGTGAAGCCGGGTGTCGCACTTGTGAACCGCTGACCACGAAGATTTCTTGAGCGCAAAATAAAATAGCCGAAGTGAAGCTGAGTCTTCTTGTGAAGAATTTATTTACACTAGAGCACTTATTTTACACTTAATTTCTAGCAGAGTTTCTTCCTTTTTCCTAGCAGCGTTTCTTTCTTGAACCTTCAATTGAGCACTTATTTTCTTGCAGAGTTTCTTCCTTGATTGTTGGTTCTTCCTTTCTTGATTTCTTGCTGCGAACTGCGACTGCGAACTGACCATGACCGCTGGATCGCTCGAGTTTTAAACAATTTTGAACAAAGCGGCAGGCCATAAAATTACCGTTACGGTTGTAAACTATAGCTAGACTACTCTTACAATTCTTGCTGTCCTTGTCTACAACTCGTTTGTATGGAGGTACATGTTTTTGTTATTTTAAAATATAAAAATGAATTTTCTCTTCATTACAATTACTTCCTACAGATAGATATTAATTTTACAAACATTATGAAATAGAATTCATACAGATATCTCACAAACTGTGGCTTTAAGAGCCAAAAAATGCAAAGGGCGTCTCGCAAGCGTATTGCTTATAATTTCAAAATTCACGCCCGGCCTAGTAGCTCCACTTTAGCAGCCAAAAAAATGCAGCGACTATTGGACACTCTGCCTGGCTGGCTGGACAAGTGGAGAATAGCCGTTAATGCCAGCAAGACATCAGCACTATTGACCGGCCTGCAAAAGTTTCTCCCACCGAAACTTGTGTTTCGAGATCAAGTCATTGAGTGGCAACCCAGCGTAAAGTACCTAGGTTGTATTATAGACCGCCCCTTGCGCATGCGCAAAATGCTAGACCATGTGTCAGCAGGCGCGGTCGCGTCACGGGCGTGCCTTAGACCGGTGCTTTCCTCTGACTTGCCACTCAGAACCAAAATTCGCCTGTACAAATTGTACATACGGTCGAGACTGACCTATGCAGCCCCTGCTTGGTACGGTCTTCTATCTTCTACCAACAAACTTAAGCTCCAGGCAGTCCAAAATAAGTCGCTGAGATTTATCACCGGCGCGGGACGCTACGTCCGCAACTCCACCATTGCTAGAGACACCAAAACCGAGCCACTCGCAGAGTTCATATCTGGTTTGTCGAAACGTTTATTCACCCGCGCTGACAACAGCCACCATGTACACTTAAGGGGCATAGCCCCCTTACACGCCCGCCCGCCGGAAGGCAGGGCTCTCCCCCGAGAGCTTATTCCTGTGGGTGAATAAGTTTACTTATTCACCCCCCTACCTACTCACCTTCTTTCCTAACTCATTCCGCTTTTAACGTCTATACTCGCTTTTATTTCTGCTTATTTTTTGTTTTATTTCGTTTTTATTTTGCTTTTATTTTGTTTTTATTTTATTTTATTTTCGTTTTTATTTTCGCTTTGTTCTTATTTTATTTTAATTTCGCTCTTTTTGTTTTGCTTTGTTCTTACTTTTGTTTTATTTTGCTTTTATTTTTGTTTTCGTTTTTGGCGCCTACTCTCGTATTTTACCTTCTACTTTCTGTATCGCTTATGGCGACAAAATTATTACCCACAAGGGGGCCTGAAAAGTAGGCCTCCTTTCTAATATTTCACCGGGGGTGTTCAGCACCCCTGAGCTTCTGCCCGGGTCATGGTGGGAGGTAAATTCCCCTCCCCCGACACCCGCACCTCAACACCCAGTAGGGTGTAAGAGAAGATACCCCGTTGGTAGCTCCACGGCAAAGTGCGCGGGAGTTTGTTGAACTAAGCAAAAGGTTAAGAGCGTAATCCACAACGTATTGCTTATTTTGTAAAAATTCACGCTCTTACTTTTCATACAATTACACAAATACAAATTTTACACTGATAGATTTTAACTATTTACGTATTATTAAGAATTATTAAGAATTTAACTCAACTCTGCTTGAGTACATATCTTACACTACATGTTATTTACGCCTAAACTATTTACATCGTATATTTTATTTTTGACAATCCTACATAATAAATCCTTACTGACATTACCTATAGTTACTAAGTTTACACGAGATATTATTTACGAAATACATGCGCTTCCTTAAGTTATTTCTACGTTATTTCTTATATATCTTACTATTTATTTAACCTTCTTACTTAAAATATACATAGTTGAGCAAACCTTATGTACTCTATCTCACATTGCAACGACATACTTCTATCCTAGTTGTTGTGACTTTATTTTTCGTCACTTGCAACGTTACAACTTATTATTATTTATTTATCATATAATTCACAAACCTTACAACTTACTAACTTATTATTTTACGTATCGTTTTAGAGCTACCCTATTGTGTCAATACGACTTTATTTATCAAAAATCCTTATTTAAAAATGTTTACATTTTAATCCTTATATCCTATCCTATCCTATCCTTATTTATGTGTTTCGTGTGGTCCGTCGCTAACAATTTTCAAATTGGCTTTGTGCAAATTGTACAAATTCGGAACTCACCATAAAAAAGAAAACATGAGTAACTTTACTAGTGACGTAAAATACCTTTGTTTACTCGCGAAAAGCTTCGTAATAACTATGACAACAGTGTGAAACTTCATAAGAACGTTGTACCTATTTTTTATACTATAATAACATGTTTGTAGCGAATCTGAATCAAGGACCTTATTGGGAACAGTCTCTAGCTATGAACTTAGACTCTGGAATTGACAAAAATGTTTAGTCTGACTTACTTCTCGATAGCCGTGAATGTACTTGCATAAATTTTTCACTCGAATTCCAGAGTCCAAATAGCTCGAGACTGTTGATGAAAAAAACCAAAAAAATAAACATCTCGATTTTTGACAAATTTTTGGTAACTTATTTCTTATAAAAGCGCCATCTGTTACAACAGGCTTATGTTAGATTGCAAGCAAGCTACGTCTACACGGCGAACTGTTTCCAAAACAAAGTTCACGTTATAAGTTCTAGCGGGATTACACAGATTGTGCTGACGACTTGAATTTTACGAAATGTTTACGAAGGAAGTTATTCCATGGAAATTAAAAATTTTCCCATATAAAATTAAATTCGGATGACTTCGAAAGCTATGGCAATTTCGTTTTATAAGACTTTTTGTATTTTCAGACTAAACTAATGTTAAGCGATATTTGTGAGTTACTGACTAGCTTCTGAAATCGTTAATTTCGCCCCTTTCCCCCCTTCTAACTTTTGTGTATGTGAACAAAAAATATTGGGTGATTTATACAAAAAATTAAAAAAAAAACTGCTTTCATGGATTGAAAAATGGAACGGTTTCTCAAAATTTAACATTTCTCCCATTTTTTTTCTAAAAAAGAAAAAATAATTATTTACATTGACATTTTACTGATTAAATTTGCGATTAGGTGATGAAATGGTCCATATAAAAGTAATAGATTTTTATATTATCTACAACTTTTTTGTTTAACTTTGTACTCTTAAATCAATACTTTAGCAACAAATCGCTGCACTCACTTCTCACTTTTTACCCCCAGCGCACCCCGTTCTTGTTAAATTCAGCAGTATTAATTATTTTTCCCGAGTTAAGTACATATATTTTTTCTACACGAAACAGGTCGGTCTGGTCATAAAATGATTTTTTTATTGACAAATATTATTTAGCCTGAACTGCTACCACTCCCCTACACCTAAGCCCATTTTTATTAAGTCTCGTAAAAGCAGACGTCTACTTCATCTCCAGACCTCTATTGGTCCAGCCCTGGATGCTGGATAAAGCAGGTTTCAAGTGGAAGTCTGTGAAAGAAAACGCATGTCTGCGAATGCATATTTTAATCCTAAATTATTACTATTCGATGTCATGAAGAGCTGTTAAATACCCTGTTTGAAGTTTTTTTCAAAGAAATAAACAGCTATTTATTTGTAAAGTAAAAACAAACTATATATACTCGAATGTTTAAATCTAACTTCATTTATAAAGTACTATATTACTTAAATTTTTTGTGGAATATTCTCTTATATAAGAATCATTTGAATGAGTATCGGTTTAGAATGTGCACTCATATTACTACATAAAAGTTTAGAAAGTGCATACATATTATCACACAAAAGTTTAGAATGTGCATTCATATTATCACATAATAGTTTAGAATGTGCATTCGTATTATGACATAATAGCTTAGAATGTCCATTTACATTATCACACAAAAGTTTAGAATGTGCATTCATATTATCACATAATAGTTTAGAATGCGCATGCATAATACTACATAATAGTCTAGAAAGTACATTAGTATTATCATATGCTGATTATAAATAAATGATCCTTTAGACATTAAGTTTCAATGAACAATGTGACAAAGTGACAAAGTGACTGTGGACCTACTCAGGTTTAAAGTCTACGAACGACACGATAGATGCGCTCTTTCATTTCCATACATGTATTTCGGAGATGCGTACGCGATAGTAGTATTAAAAACTCACACTAGCATCACTGGGTACAGAATAATTAATAGGAGTACCTATGATGGGGCCGTGACGAAGGCAGCTTGGATCGCTCTACACCAGCAAGTAAAATGATAAGTCGGCAATGTCATAAAAAGTCAAACTTCATAATATGAGGCCCCAAATATACTGCACAAAAAATGGACTCGTAGAGCATCCCAAGAATTCAGCTTGGGCAAGCTCTACGTTCTAATCTTCAATTTAGTAGGTTTGACCATTTTGAGCTAAAAACTGGAGTAACTGACGGCTAGGTCTTGCACGGCGAATTAGGGCCCATAGAACATAGGGTGCTAAGGGCGCTGTACGGACCCAACTTTTTGGTGCAGCATTTTGGGGTATCATATTGTGGATTTCTACTTACCGTGACACTGCCGAATGATCATTGAGCTACTTACGGACTATAGTAACGTGAATGTGTTGGCGATACTGAACAGTGGTAGGGATTTACGGGTCCTACCGATGGGCTCTACGGATCGTGTGCCAAGGCTTTGGTGCCAAGTCGTAACGTTTGTAGCTCTACATTACACACAAAACGCGCTTATCGTCTAGCAGTCAATTGCTTTGTCATGTCAAACAGTGAGGTTTTAATAATTTATTTGAAAAGTTTTACACATATTCTTTATCCTTTGCTAAAATATAAAAGCTGAAGTTAGCTATTATATGTTTTGTTTATTATTATTATATATTTTTAAAATAAAAAAGATTAATTACGGCAGCTCACGTGATAACCTTAGTTTTACAACTATTATTTATTCTATGGTTTGCGCCCGCACCATACTGTTGATGTTCATAATGTCGAGCAGATACAGACTAGTCACAGTTGATCACATTGGTGATACAAAAATTTTACACTGCTTCTCAGTTGGTATTACACGAGGTGACTCCTTCCTACACAATATAGGCGTCGTGAAATAACAGATACTAAAAATAGACTTATAGCTTAACTATACTATAATAGTCAACTTCATAAAAATCCTTGGTCTAAGCTAAAATCGTTTTTAAACGGAACCAAAAAACATTGTCAATATTCTATATCTATATATATGGTAAATGTCGCTCTATAAAGATGAGAATTGGATGAGTGATTCGCGCGCCAACTCGCCCGTCAGTCCGCAATTACCCTGGATTTGCTACTAGCGCTACGGTACAACCACGCAATTATGTAATCGGAAAAATGTCTAAGTTTTGATTAAAAACTGGACAACTGCGTGTAAGGGACCCCTATCTAAAAAATAATTTTCTTTGGCAGTATTTATAAAGAGAGCCCTTTCATCGTGATTTTTTCAGATCTTAGGTCCAGAGGCTAAAAAGTTATAGGGGACACAATTTTTTCAAACCTTGAAAGTAATATTTTTGAAAACTTCAAAAGCGTTTTAAAAGTTCTATTCAATGATATGAATAATAATCGAGCTACCCCTAAACAATGTTTTTACTCAATTTTTGTTAAATATCTGTATGGGGGTTCACAAAAGACTCTTCTCTGAAAAACTGTAACATACAGACTCATGGACGAACACATCGAATTTGTAAAAGGAAATAAGTAACATCTCTGACCCAAAAACTGTAGTATCGTACAAAGTTGGCACACATTACCATAGTATTTTATATTTGCATTATTTTTAAAGCAAAATTAAAAAAATATTTATTTTTTCTATTCAAATTAAGGCTTTACTAATAAAAGTCACTGTTTTCTAGTCATAACTGATTATATATGAATGAAAAGTAGACATGGCAGAGTTAAATTAATAGTAGACCACATACATACGCTACGGTAGATTATACAGAAGTCAGAAGAGTATAATCGGCTTCTTTGCTTAGCGTTTGTGGACTATGAGAAAACCTTCGATTCGGTGGAAACATGGGCAGCGCTACAGGCTCTACAGAGATGCCGGTATGATCGGTATATCGAGGTGCTAAAATGCTTGTAAGATAACGCCACTATGTCAGTCCGTCTCCAGGATCAAAACTCGAAACCGATCCAACTGCAGAGAGGTGTGAGACAGAGAGATGTCATATCTCCGAAACTGTTCACCAATGCGTTGGAAGATGTCTTTAAGCTTCTGAACTGGGACGGTTTTGGCATCAATGTTAATGGCGAGTACATTACCCACCTTCGGTTTGCCGACGATATTGTGGTCATGGCAAAATCGGTGGAGCACCTTAGCACAATGCTCGAAAGTCTTAGTAGAGCTTCCCAACGAGTGGGCCTCAAGATGAACATGGACAAGACGAAAATCATGTCGAATGGCCATGTAGCACCTACTCCAATAACTGTTGGGAACTCTACACTCGAAGTTGTTGACGAATACGTATACCTGGGACAAAATCGCCGAATTCAACTCGGTTGGGCAGCGTTCGTAAAACTGCGTACTATTTTCTCGTCCCAAATACCCCAGTGCTTGAAGACACCAGTACCAGTGTGTGTTGCCAGTGATGACTTACGGCACTGAGACGTGGCCGCTAACTATGGGCCTTATACGAAAGCTCAAGGTCGCTCAGCGGGCGATGGAAAGAGCTATGCTACGAGTTTCCCTACGTGATCGAATCAGGAATGAGGAAATTCGTAGAAGAACTAAATTCGCCGACATAGCTCACCGAATCGCAAAGCTGTAGTGGCAATGGGCAGGGCACATAGCTCGAAGAACCGATGGCCGATGGGGTAAGAAGGTTCTCGAGTGGCGGCAACGAAACGGTAAGCGCAACGTGTGACGGCCCCCCGCTAGATGGACAGATGACCTCGTAAAGATAGCGGGGAGCCGTTGGTTACAGGTGGCACAGAGTCGCATGCTGTGGAGAAAGTTAGGTGAGGCCTATGTCCAGCAAATATGATGACTATTAACTCTCAATTCATAACGACAAATGCTAAATGCAAAATCGATGTAAGTCATCAACCTCAATCTATGTTCATGTTTCCGGTGACAGAAAATGATGTAGCAAGAATAATTAAAACATTAAAAAATACAAATAGTATTGGCTATGATGGAATATCAACAAAAATTATTAAATATGTGGCTTCGGAAACAACAAACGATTTATGTCACATTATAAATTTATGTATAAAAGAAGGCTTATTTCCAACCAAACTAAAAACAGATATAATAAAACCTCTCTTTAAAAAGGAGGATAAAGAAAATTTAAAAAATTTACAATCCTATCGCGCTTATATCGATATTGCAAATTTTTGAACAAAATATTATTGAAGCCATTTCCAATTATTTAACTACGTTTGACATACTTTGTCCAAAACAGAAAAAAAGTAAAAAAGTAATTTTTTAAAAACTTGCTTTCCTTAATACATTGAAACCATATAAAAATTTAATCTAACCGAAAATTGTACTAAAAAATTTAAAAATATTTTTCAAAATGAATATAATTTTTTTTATATCCACTTACGACTGCAAGAAAAGCACGGCGGGTGCCACACACGAGTATTTGACGTTCTAGAGTTTTAGTGGATATTAATTGAAAGTTTATCAAGTGATTGTATGTAAGTGCGCACGCCTTGCTTTTCTTGCAGTCGTACGTGGATATAATTTTTTTTATATATTTTTTTTGAAAAATATTTTTTTACTTTTTCGTACAATTTTCGGTTAGATTAAATTTTTACATGGTTCCAATGTATTAAGAAAAGCAAGTTCAAAAAAAAATCTTTCTTTACTTTTTTTTATTTTATACTTTTTAGTGATAATTTAAATGATTTTTTATAGTTTATTGCCCAAGTTTCATAAGTTGGGCGGTGAGAACTTGGAGAACAATATGATGTTCAATATAAATAAGTAATAAAATTTTCACCTAATTTTTCACGTTCCACCCTAATGTCCGCCTTCAGGTGCACTTCCTGCATATGCCGTATATGCCGTGATAACATCAAAATGAACATCAAATTCGTGATCTGCGACCTTTTAAAACTCGCAAAAGCTCTTAAATTACTCACTAACCACAACGTCCAATAGCAACGAAAAAGCGATACTGAATCATTTTCTACCTACATGCTCGGTTGGCGTATTGTTATCTTTTTGTATTTAAACTGTTGTTGTAAACACTTAAGTTTCTACTTAAATAAAATAAACAATCGACTTAAGAAAATCATAGAAAAAGGCAAGCTAGAGTCAGTTCATGCGTGCTCACATTAGGTTTAAATGACTTTTATATTGCATGAAATAATTTTACTCGTATGTAGGTTTTTATTTTATTAAATATAAACTAGATACTGTTTTAAAAATCTGTTTGATTTTTCCTTTAATATGAAAAAAATATCTTTCCAGTGCAATAAAAAAAATAATATACCCTTACAAAATATCGAGATCTTCGACAAGTAAACTTATTTTAAAGCCTTTTTACGATTTTTTTCTTAAATTCTAATGTTTTATTTTAAATTCTGTTCGATTTTTCCTTTAGATTATGTCTTTCCCCAGCTTCTGTATATTTCTATAATTAGTGCCACTTCTTCAATCTAAATTAAGTAAGATAGACCTTGACCATTTCTGAGAAATCGGCGTAGATCGTCATTTTAACATTTGGAAATAACTTATTGTCCACGGGTCGTCGAATAAGGTTGTGAGCTTTCTACTCTTTCAGTACTACGCTAGGCAACCTCATCTTCTTTAGTTTAAAGTACATAAACAAATGCAAAAATCTCATATTGAGCTAATGCGTAACATACACAAGTTCCGAGTTTTATAATTGCGGTCGTTAAATCGACGTCGTGTTTTTTCTAGTGAATGGTACACACCTGACCCATATTTTGAAAACTACTGAATCAATATTGATAAAAATTCCAATGTTTCTTAAGTTAAATGATGCTTAATCTACTAAAAAAAAGAATTGTTGCAATCCGATTTTAAGTTTGAGATGGTAGTACTTAGACAAACATACATATATACATATATTAACAAAGTTTGGCATACTTATTTAAAATCCCACGTAGATTAAAACACACAAAATATTGTGCAATTCCAAAAATATTATATAGATGAGGGTCGAATAGACCTTCACTTTTTGAAGTCATTGTAAACGTTTTTACGCAAACATTTACCCGAAAATATAAACGTCAGATTTCACTAATTGACAGTTGCTAAGCACGGCATGGCACGGCTCATGATCCGGCCGTTACCGAGAATGCACATTTTGATATGTGCACGACGACTTCAATTAACCGAGCGCTGGTTTTCACACAATGTAGAGACTATTTAGCCTATTCGATGACAACACTTGCTTAGTTGACAAATCAAGTGTCTAAACGCCGTAGATTGCTTTCATACAAAATTGAATTACCATAATTTTCGAAGGAGCGTGAATTACACTTCGTTTTTCGATTAAAAAAAAAAAAAACAAAAAATTAAGTGCTCGTGGTTTTTGGTTTCATGAGATTCCAATAGGCCATAATTTTTTTAAAGTTGCTTCTAACAAGAAATTCCGGCACCACTGCATATTACAAAATAATGTATTTCAATATCTCATGAAACCAAAAACCACGAGCACTTAATTTTTTGATCTTTTTTTTTACGCGACCAAGTCGGTTCTAGAGTGGGACAATGAATTTGCTACATCAATATCTTAGTAACTTCAATTTAATTAAACAGTATCTGCTCCAATGTTTAAACTATAATGACAATCACGTGGTTTGAGTTTTCCTGTTTCACTACTAGTGACATTCCACGTAGCTTTAATTTTACTGTCAGAATTCCTAATTTTATTCATGTCAAACATTGACTTAGCAGCAGACTTCTATGTATTCCTGGTGTAGCCCAATCACTGAATTTCATTTCTGAATTTTGTTTAATAGTTTTTATTTTAAATACCTGCTGGAACTCAGTTTTCAAAAGTCAAAAAGAGTATTATTGTACATGTGATCTGGATCACTCTGTGTAAATTGCAAAAATTGGAATTTTATATTCAAAATTAACTTGAAATTGATTAATACGAGCAGATGTTACTAAATTGCACTGTTTTATTTCTGAGTTTTTCTGAAAAATGATACGTTCTGTCCGCAGTGGTCAGATGGTAAGTTGGAAATAATTAACTTAGTAACAGCCTCTACATTGCAAAAAATATTATTAATACTGGTGGCCTATGTGGCAGTAATTCTAGTTGGTTCTAGAAACAAATTATGTTGGTCAGAACATTCGAATAAGTTAAGAAGTCTATCCTCTGTGAGTGTTTCTTGTAGATCAATGTTGAAATCGCCATAAATAATAACTGACTTCTTGTTATTACTTATGGGTTTCAGCACTTCCTCCATCACTAATTTAAATTACGCAGACAGATATGACGTGCATGCTCGGACGAGTAGGAATCATCTCCACGTCATGAGTGTTCATCACAGACAGCCTGCCTGTAAAGTAGTCCTAACCGCAACAACAAAAAACTGCCCGTGTTAACTTTGCCAGGCAATATCTGAATTTTATATCTACTAAATGAGAAATCTTTTAAATCTTCTGCCTATGGTCGATTAAATCTATGGCGGTATAATCAAACACGTTATTAAAAAAAAATTGTGGGGCTGGATGAGTTTTGACGGCGTAGGCGAACTTGTTCACCTATCACCTGTTTCCGAGAGCAAATGCTGTAAACTATGTCACGATATTGGAGGAGAGCATGCTTCCCAGTTTGCGGATTGTGCACCCACAACAATAAATACGCAGCATTTTCTTTTTGCAAGATAATTATAGGATACGCACTGCAAGGTTAACAAATACCTGGTTCGATGATCACCCTGAAATTACGAAAATTCCATGGCCGGCCAAATCGCCTGATCTTTACCCCATATAAAATGAATAGGGTTTAATGGTACTCACTGTAATGAAAGGAGAACGGAGTCCCTAAAAAAGTATCGTAAACAGATATGGGAAAATATGCGAGGAACCGACATCTGCACTCGGCTAGTAGGTTCTATGCTTTGACGTCACCTGACCTATATGATAACCTAACAAATCATAAAAATTCAAAAAGTTAAAATGTATAGCTTTAAACTTAAAATCTCTACAGTGTAAAACAAACAATAAAATATGTAAAAAATGGGTGATACGGGCCCTAGATTACCTATATAAACGCCATCTAGTGAAAAATAGACTGTTTCTATTTTAATAATAATAGAAATTTTTGACATAGTATTTGGAGCATGCTACGGTCTTGTGGCTCAGAAAGTTACATTTGTTTTAAATTGGAAACAATATGCGAAGTTAGGCGACGTCGACCGTCGTCAGTAATTATTTAGATGAGTGACCGCCGCGCGCCGCACACACGGCGGCACACATTTTTTATTTTTTGTGTTTGCAAATTATATAAGTTAGTAAATACAAAACTATGTCAACCTGCTAAACATTCAAATTCCACGACTGTAAATCATATCTAAGTGCACCAATTTCATACTAAGTTATTAACTTAAAGTTTTGAAAATCTTTAGTATTGTACTGTTTAAAGTTAACAACACAAATAAAATTCATCTACACCTAATGTCAAACTAACTAATATCAAATCTGCACCAGTGTTTTAATGCTGTATTGAATTTCTTAAAAAAACAACTGCAAGGGGTGTCTTAGTGGTACTTTTTTAATATCGTTTCAGTTTTTTTTATATTTTTTTCCAGAAGATCCTAGACTGCTGCCATGTATTTAGTTGCTAATAATTTTCAATTGCAGTATTTATCAAAATTAATTCTTCCGTATCATTTTCGTAGTAATTAGTAAGTAGTTTCCTTACGATAACATAAATATTTTGGTCTATAAAATTAGTAATACTTTCACGCCACCAGATATTTCTAAACCAGCAATGAACTTTGCTTACATTTTTTTTATAAGCACAAAAGTGGCGAACCACGCAACAGCCCGCCTGATGTTAAGTGGTCACTGCCTGATGTCAAGTGGTCACCGACGATTGCAACTTACGCCATTACCCACCCTTTAAAAAACTCATAACTTCTTTCTTGAATTACCCTATATTGTAGTCCCTAAAGAAAACCTTTTTAGAGAGTTAATTCCACAACTTAAGCGACAAACTGCACTCTGCGTAACCATTTAGTTTCTAAGGTGTGAGGATGAATTCCCTACCGATGGTGAGCGTGGCGAGTGTGGTGATGGTAGATAGTAAGTAGCAATGGGCATCATTTCGAACAATTCCGTAAATACAGCCTTTAAACGGTAGAACACACACAGATAAGTAAACCACTTGTGAGTTTGGGATCGTCAATATCTCTCAGCTCATCGTTGATCCGAGTCAAAACTCAAAAGGGTTAAGCTGGTATCCGAGTGCACCCACCTAGAGATGGCAGCAGTACTGCATATGGGGGACCACAATAGCCAATCAATACAATAAATAATTCTATTTTCCTGTTTTCTTTTATAAACTGTAAACTTCATGACGTGGCTGTAGATAAAGTTGAGTTTGTAAATGTACATAATAAGGTACCTATTAAATAACCTCGTGTTTCAATACCCCTTATTATACGAAAGTTGAAACTCATCTGAGACTCCTCTAATTCCAGTAAAAATCTTATATTTTTAAAGCTATGTGTTCTTCCTTAGTTATCCACGCGTGCATGCAAAATCACGGACGTGCATATGTTTATGCAAAAGTTACCGGTTTTCACTTCGCTCAGTGTTGTACGTACCTATATAAATGTATATGTATAGTGATAAAATCACATTGACGAATTAATTAATTTCAACTGATTTAGATATTTTTCAATCAAACTTCATTGCACTAAATATTAAAAACTATAAATATAATAACTCAAATTATTATAGTAGTAGTTATTATCATATATCGTTATTTATTTACCATAGTCGCAAAAGCATATATCTTCATTTATATAATACCAGTCAATAATTAAATAACCAAAGTATTAGTTGAATTAATACAAATTATTAATTCGAATAACTCTAGGTTTTTCATAAACCACTTGCAATTCATGATTATAATGCTCTATGCGGGTGTGGTATATAAATAGCGATATATGATATGATCGCATTTAAGTTGCGAAATGTTGGCTAAAGATATTTAATTTTACGCAATTTGTATTAAATTAGGAGTTAGGGCCGGATTAACCTTAACTCTTATCTATCATAATATTAAATCATCGCAATAAGAACTTAAATGTATTTCTACTTCTAGCAATTTCGGCATATTAAATTATCTTTTTCTATAAATATTGTTTTTTCCATTTTTAAAGTAGTACGGTCGGATAAAACATTGCGGGTCGCTCTCTGATACTCTACAGCAAGTACGATTTATTCCAAGGAAGCTTGTACAAGATATGGTCGCCTTCCGTAGCATGTTTAAGAAAAGTGACATTATCTGTTAATTGGTACCCTGAACCAGTACGTACGCATCACAACACATACACACAAACATGGGTATCTATATTAATTACTGACCTAAATAAATGTCGAGGCAAAAACTTTGAAAAGTTTTTCCATCTTGCGCGTGGAGAGACCGTCATTTCTAGAGCCAACTGCGCAATTGTTATTTCAATAAGTTAAGTAGCTAGTTAATCGGGTATTTCCATAATATTAAAACAAAAAAATACAAAATAATTAAGTTTAGATATAGATTAGCAGAATGAATGAACAAATTTGAACTACAATAGGTACTTAGAATCTAGTTTCATCACATTTAGATTCTAATAAGCATGCAAATTTTACAATGGTAAGGACGAGGGCGATCAACATCATTCATCATCATTTTAAAAATCTATTGACGTTTTTTTTTATTTTTTTATTAATAATGAAGATAGAGGCGGGTAACATTATGTACCTTATAAAGTTTATTATACATAGTTTATCTTTTAATAATTATGAAAGAGGCTCGAAAGCACGCAGATTAACCTGTAAAAATATTTTTTATTTAGAGCAATTGTCTATGTATGCGTCAAGTGTCCACTGTAGATGATGAAAAAGGCGTGGTTGAAGACTAGGCTTGCCAATCTTAGGGCACGTATTTTTGAAATGTTTGCAACCAAAAACCATGACGTGACATAAAAAAATTGGAACCCAACTGTCTAAGTATAGTAGGCCGGAAATAAATAAGAAGCTAGATTTAGTTCTCACATTTTAAATTGTTGCAGTTTTTGCCCGTAGCCGCCAAATTTGGTCATTGCTTTAGGATTCTAACGAAAAATCTTTGATGAACCGAAAGAGTATTTGATTGTTATGCCGTCTCGACAGCTAGCCCTGTTGGTTGCCCCGTTCCTTTGTTGCGATGTGAAAGAATAGTCCTAATCCATTCCATTGGGAACTTAAATCTCTTTCGGAATAAAAAGTAACCTACAAATGTCCTTCCTCATTGCTCCAGCTATACCTGTACAAGGATACAGGTTACCTCTGTTACTGTGTTGCGATATTGGACCGTGGTTCTATAAACAATTCTATGGCTGCGGGAACTCTAGATTAAAATAAAAAGTATTCTACGTCCTTTTTTTAGGTATATCTGTACCAAAAATGTTCGGTGCATAGTTGTCTGCATCTAAAAGTTTTCAAAAAATGTCCCAGTCAGTATCTAGCCTATTATGGCAACCCTAACATAGGGGAAATCTATTGTAATACAAAACCGATTGATTAAGATTTTTTATCTTGATCGAGAGTTTTAAAGTACGATCTAAGGTTCGGTGATACCGGGCCGGGATCAGGTGCTCCTTAATACCGTTTGAGTGACTCATCCGCTTGTGTGTTAATACATAATTTTATTTACCAACTTCGAAAATGGAGGTAATTTATTTACTTAAATTTTTGTTATTTATTTGTATGTACGCGTATTCTGATGTAGATAAAATTTTTTTAGAGATAAAATCCTTCCAGTTCTATCATTAGTGTTTTGTTTTGTAAATACCAATAGTATAAAAGTATATTCGTGTGTGTATACCCATTCAATTTCGAATCATTGTGTGTGTGTACCCATTCATCTATATAGGTATCATTTTGTTTCAGTACCCATTCGTCTATGAACAAAATGGTTAATACTGTGTGTGCCACACTGAATGTATTGGAAACCATCTGAATTCCTATTTAGCACTAAGAGCATAACAAAAAATAAATTGTGTATCGAAAAGGATATGCGAAGTTACACAACGTCTAGGGCGAGGCCAGTCAGAGGAATGATAACCGCTCTACTAGTACTATATTTTCTGAGCTTCCCCGCGCTGCGGCAGTTGTTGGCTGTTGTTTCATGACAACAGTCGTAACGCCAGTGGCGAACAATTACGGCCTAGGCAACTATGGAATAAAAATATTTTTATACTGTGATTTTCACATAAGAAATGAAAACTAGAATCATATTAGTAGTCTTTTCAGCAATATGTTTCGAAAAGTATGTAATTGCAAAATTAAAATACGAGCAACGGGTAATTTGCTGAAAAGTGTACACGATTTTAATTTCACACGGTTATAATCTAAGGCAATTACTGAAACGTATTATTAATATGATAAAAGAATAAATAATATTAACTCCCTCGCAGCCTAGTTAGTAGTGTGTCCGGCTTCTGTTCAGAGGGTGTGGGTTCTATACCCACACTGGACAAACATTTATGTCATAAACATTTGTATTTGTCTTGAGTCTGGGTGTATTTATGTAAGTATGTATGTATTTACACAAAAGTAATATATATGTATTTGTATCCGCTGCCTGATCCATAACACAAGCTGTGCGTAATGATAAAAAAAATATCTTAAATTTCAACCAAAGAAAATTTTAGTGCTTTTAATGCATAGTGTCGCCTCTGCAATAAAATTTCTTACTTGGATTGGATTAGTAGTCTTATTTATTAGTTAAGGTATTCTTATATTTATTTAAAGAAATTATGCTTTATTTAGTTTAGGTTTAGGCTTTTGGCAATAATTGTCATACCATAATATTACATAAACCTGTTGTAAAAAGTATTGGCCATTCATCCCATCATACAAGGGTTTTTTTTAGTTTATTTACCAATATTTGCTGTATGTACAGTAGTTGAAAAAATCACATTCTGCCAAACTGTGTGACAGTTTGTTGGCAGTAGCTCTTGTGGACAATCAATTAATCGAACTTAATGTCATGACTTGCTCACACATACTATGTGACAAATATAACTAAAACTAAATATCAATTATATAAATGCTAAAACAGTAAACTTAACAAATTAGGCATAGGAAAATAATAATTACTTAATAAATAAAAAGTAATAAAAAGAAGGCAAAGGTAAAAGGTATCATGGTTATTAAATATATATATAAATGGTTATAAAACTGTATAATCTCGATAAAACGTAAAAAGCTAATAAATACAAAAACTAAAGGTATTGTTTGGTAGGTAGGTACTGATCCTGTTCGATCACTACTCGTGTTATGAACGTATGGACAGGTAATATTTTTGCAAGGTTCCCTTTAGATGGTTCTTGCTTTTGACATTGTTTACTAACTGAGGAGGTACCTTTTTATACAGAACCGTTAACTAGCGCCTCCCACGTTTTCCATAATAATTTTTAATGTTTGGAACTGAAAGTGTTCCTTTTTTTGATAATTGAGTAGAATGCGTAAATTCCCTTACCTGCTTAAACCTACTGTTGCAATATTGTTCAATTACAACATTCATACTAATATTATAAATACGAAAGTATCTCTATCTGTTACCTCTTCACTCTTAATTAAACAAGCCACCAATTAAAAGCATAGTATTTCATAACTTTAACAATTCAAAAGTGTTTGTAAAGTCCTAATTTGAATAAAAAAAAAATTACTTTGACTTTAAAAATATAGAAAAACTATACACTTACTAAAAAGAAAGAAAATATCTGTATTGAAATTCCTCATGGTCACCCTATCAATACACTCAAAGCGATTTCTTGGTCAAAATATTAAACCTCAAAAAAATTTTCATACTGAGCTCTCCAGTGACATCGATATCAATAAACTTCTTGCTCGAGACTCATGCACTGACATCTAATATTTTTATGCAAGCAGTTGTATGTGTGTCCTTTTATATTAAAAGTTATAATTTTATTTTTTGTATGGGGTGATATGTCCATGCATTTAGTTATATTTAAATTGATAATGATCCCATTGTCATGTATAACAACGTACCCCATTGTCGAAGTCATCCTGTATTATTTTTAGTATTGTGGTTTGGATTGTGTCGCTCGCGCTGTATATAATGCATGTGTCATCATCAGCATTCATGTACCTATCTATTACATGCCTATACCTACGTCTTGGAGGTATAGGCATCCGATCTGTATCTCTTCCTGCTTTCCTTTCTTCTGTTCATGGTTATTGTGTATTGGCAACACTGATTGTTGTTGTTGTTGTTTGGCTCATGAAATTTCAGATAAAAATCTAATAAAATTGTGGAAAAACCACTTGCATTTGCATGCCGTACATTAACACCAACTGAATGTAAATACAGTAAAAGCTCCTTAATTGCGCTTCCTTCATTCGCGTTTTCACTATTCGCGGATTAAAAAAATGCAACTCCATTCCTATATTCGCTGCTAAAATTCCTTTATTCGTGGATCTAAACAGTATTGACAGACATAATAATAAAAAGGATTCAAGTAGGTATCCAATCCAATATATTTTGTAAACGCGTGGTCAAATGGACTAATAAAAAAGTAAAATAGACCTTATTACAACTGTGCCTAAAGTATGTTGCTAAATGATATCGCTGTATTGGTTGACATAAGCCGCCTTCGCCGCGGTCGGTGTTTTTGAGAATGTAAACAAACAGAATGAAAGCAACCTTATTACCCAATGCATAAAGTATATTTTTAAATGCTGCCACATATGAGACGTTCCGTATTTTGGTAAGAGCCGTGTCTTATTGTTGCGGATGTCTATTCGTTACAAAAATTGTAATCGAGTAACACGTCTCTACGGCTGTCTGCCTGATTTATAATGTCGACTAAAAAAATGAGAAACTAGTTTCGACACGAAAAAATCTGTGTTACCGCTTAAAGTGAAAATAGAAATGCTTGATCCTTGGAGAGTTTACGCCTTGGAGAGTCGTTTGCGTCCACATCAAGCTCATTCATGTCAACGAATCAACCTAGGAACGTATCCCCTATAATCCCATATAAATTTCCATTCCGTATTCACGGTTTCTGTATTCGCGGCATATTTATGGAACGTATTCCCCGCGAATAAGGAACTTTTACTGTACTCACAAATAGAAATAATAGATGATAAAGAAGCACTAGCAATTGTTTGGGCAGTAAAGAAATTTGATCTTAATTAAAAAGGAAGCGATTTTATCTTAGTGACTGATCTTAAACCATGAATATCTTTCTTTTACCCTAATAAAATAAAACATTAGGAAATATTTATGCTGAAATGATGGTTAGATGAGCTTTAATACTAAGTAGTTCTGATTTTGCATCTACATTGCCATTGCCATTGCCATTGTCTATCAATGAACAGGATCACATTGACCCTGAAGACAATGTTCCTTTTGGTAATAGTGTCATCTTGGATAAGCCAGCAGTTACCCAAAGTGAAATAGCAAATTTTACTCAGAAGGATGAGGTACTTAGTAAAGTTTATACTTAAATTGAACAAGATTCGCCCAGTAAAGTTGATTCAAATTGTATAACTTATAAAGGTAAAGAGTCAAAATTATATATTGTTAAAGGTTGCATTATTTGGAGAGGTAGATCAGTTGTTCCAGAAAAATTTAGAGACAGATTATTAACAGAGTCGCACTCTGGGCATTTAGGATCTACAAAAATGATAAATCTAGCTCAAAGTTTTTATGGTGGCCTAACACAAACAATGATATTATTAAAATTACTAGCTATTGTAAAGGTTGCATCGAGACTACGAACAGTCCAGGTACCAATCCATTGCATAATTGGGAATGGCCTAGTAAACCATGGCAAAGAAGAAAGAAGAAGTTAAGAACTAGATTGTCTATTGCCAAACATTTATTTATAATTCCCAAACAGCCAACAGTGGCTACCAAAAGTTCCAAACACTTTATGCCTGGGGATTCTATTCAAGCTGCATTGTATGATGATTCACAGAAATGGTTGGAGGGTACAATGAAAGAGCCAATAGGCAATGTTATGTATAAAGTTATTACTCCTAAAGGTACTCTAACAAGGAATGTAACTCAGTTATTACCATTTAGAGCTAAATATCAGAACACTCTGAATGTTAAGAACCCTTCAAACCCTACCGATAACTCAGAATTCTTAAGTAATACTGAGAACTGTGGCGATAGCCACAATGAGGTAACTCCAACTTTTTCTGAAGAACCTATAGTAATGAGACGTAGTAACAGGGTTCCTAGACTTCGTCAAATTCTAGATTTGTAAAAACTAAAAGGAGAGGAGTGTTGTGTATTGGCAACACTGGTTAGTGTTGTTGTTTGTCTTATGATAATTACCACATGTTATACTCTCAAAGGTTTAAAAATAATACTTATTAATCCATTGTCAAAAACTTTTATTAATATACATCAGCACTTTTCAGACAAGATATAACAATGGCAATCAAAATTTGAATGATTAAGTTGTTTTAAATATTCCATAAATTGTTGAAATATCTTTCATAAACGAAGCCAGGAATGCGTGTTTCACAAAAAATCCAACTTTTCAGCGTTTGTGGGATGGGCTAATCTGCGAACAAGTGTGAAAATAACTTTTTGATACCTGCTTGAACTCCGTAGATCAGGCCCGTTTATTAGCTGTTACCCAGAGGGAGGGTTTTTGGTTACAGGCCATTCCGTCACCTAATATAGGGACCCTCTTCGATTCTTCTATTTTTAGGATTGCGACCTCTCTCTGCTTGGGCGCACCGTGTTGTGCTCCACACCGCTGCCAGTGTGGCTTTACTGTCGACCAGCGCGGTCATCACGGTCTATCTTGCACAAAGAGTGCGGGCAGGTTTTCTCTTCAAGCCAGCCTTAACGATATAATACGCCTCGCTCTTGTCACCGTCAACTGCGCGGCTGTTCTGGAACTGAATGGTCTCGTACGTGACGATGGTAACAGACAAGTCGGCATGACTTTGATTCCTTGGGGAATGGGGCGGCCTCTAGTTTGGGACGCTACTTGCGTAGATATCCTTGCGCCATCACACCTTCAAGGAACACAGAATAGGGCTGGTGCGAAGGCTGATTTTGCAGAAGGCAACAAAAGGCGCAAATATACTACCCTAGACAGTGTATATATATTTGAGCCTTTTGGAGTCGAAATATTAGGACCGTGGGGACAGAAACCAAAAAAAATTATAAGGCTTTAGCTTTGCGTCTGGTTGAAGTTTCTCGTGCCAAAAGTTCTGGCCTTTTCCTTGCCCAAAGAATTTTCGTTCAATACAACAACAATAAATTTATAATACAGAATAAATCATTAATTTATTTTTGAAGGTCTGTTGTTTGTTTGTTTGTGGGTTCAAGACGGATATGGCTTCATTTTAAGCTTTACACACGAAATAATTCGTTAAAAGTTAAGAAATTGACATTCAGACTTATATTTTTACAAGATTTACTAAGAAAATCAAACTAAGATTTGCATAGTTTGAGTCGATTTTATCCCAAGTTTATTTGGCTCAAAGTTAAAACTATATCGGACGGTAAAAAGTTTTTTGCTGAAAACCTGTACAAATACGTAAACTTCATCATTCAACAGAGCTAGTGATAGAACATGCCCAAAGTAACTTATCGATAACTGTTAGTTTTTAACATATGATATACATATTTAACTCCTTTTCAAGTACACGATGTAAAAATAATGTACAACCAAGATAAAGCGCAGCCTGATATTACAGCCAGTAATGAGCGGCCTTATAATCCGTGTTCAGTACTAGGCGTAAATTATTGTACATTTTCAGTGAGCTCAGGGCCTCGATTACGTAAGTTATTGCTTACAATTCTCGATAGAAATCAGATATACATTGCAATTTCGCAACAATAGATGAATTTCATATGTAATTTTAAATGCGCCATGTTTATCTTATTTCTACGGTTTTCAAACGATTGTTAGCAACAACTTTACGTAATCGACACACAGGACTAATATTGTACGACCAATAATGACCGGTTGAGCTTTATTGGCTGCGAATTATCGTTTCGTACAAATATCGTCCGACCAAATAATACACCTACGCCCAAAATTAAAAACCAAAATGGCGTCGTATCATATACTAGAAACTAGTTTTACTAAAGTAAAAAAGTAAAATACTAAAATTTTATTTCTGTGCCTTTCGAAATTATTGCAAACAATAGATTAGATAAATGTAGGCTGCAACAGACAGACAGGATCAAACAGACGGACAGACATGGATCAAACAAGAGATAAAATGAATGTAGGCTGCAACAGACGGACAGACATATAAGATGAATATAGGCTGCAACAGACGGACAGACATGGATCAAATTGGTAAGGGATTTGTTTTTCATCGTTTGTACGAAAACCAAGAAATTTTATAATCCCAGCATATGTTTGTTAGCAAAGTTTATCAAAGCTGAATATCACGGAATAACAAATAAAAAGATTACCTACACTTCCTGATTGATTTAAGTTAGTGATCGACAATAACATGATTATTCAGTATTTATAATTTTTCTATAATTGTTAAGTCTCGGGGTCTCACCAGTATTTGATTTTATTTAATTATAATAAATATGACTGATATCGATATACTATATATTGATAACCTAACCCTACACTAACACATTTTTCCAACCCCTCAAATGCTCTTGTTCGTGAAATATTTTCATTCAAAAAATTCGTACATAAGTATATTCTAAATATTTCCTGCGCTCCGCACAAACAGAGCGCTCGTTCAAATTAAAAATGTTTCAAAGCACTAAGAGTTAATTCACTGGCAATATTTTATTTTTTTATGACTTCGTTGAATAGTTTTTAAAATATATTACTACTTTCATAGGGCTATCATCTAT
The DNA here is from genome assembly GCA_946406115.1 of Apoda limacodes. Taxonomy (NCBI): domain Eukaryota; kingdom Metazoa; phylum Arthropoda; class Insecta; order Lepidoptera; family Limacodidae; genus Apoda; species Apoda limacodes. The sequence continues at coordinate 52,443,701 of OX291540.1, forward strand.
ATAATTTCATTCATAAATCCTTTCTCGAAACAAATCTTCTCTCATACAATTCAATTTCAACTGTTTTTTTTGTACTACGGTTACAGCATTTAGATAAATGTAGTAAACTTACAAAGTGGTACTGTAGTGCCTTTGGCATGTTAATGCTGCATGGTGGAAAATATAAAGGTAGAACAAAAATAACATATATTCTGTTATTACGACGTATAGGTATTTAATTTTAAGTTCTTCAAAGTTAGACAGACAGCGTAGGCTGAGTAATAGGGTTCCGTTGGCACCCTTTGGGCACAAAATTACCATTCAGTTGCGGGTAAGTACATGTTCTACAGCTGTACAGAATTGTCCACTAAGTTGGCAAATGGTATAGGTAAGCACATGGTCTGCCTGATGGTAAGCGGTCACCGTGACCTACGGACGCTTGCAGCACCAGGGGTGTCACAATTCCAATAACTTCTTTCTTGAAGAACCCCATACTGTAGACCTCAGAGAAAACCTTGGCAGGGAGCTCATTCCACAACTCATGCGTTCGCGGGAGGATGTTTCTCTGAAACCGCACTATACGCGACCATTTCGGTTCTAAAGTGTGGGTGAATTCCCTGCCGATGGCGAGCGGTGCGATGATAGAAAGTAGCCATGGGCATCATTTGGAACAATTCCTTGGAACACATTCCATTGTACAAGCGGTAGAACGCACACAGGGAGGCAAAGTCTCTCCTCAGACTTAAGGGTTCGATACGGCAAGTGAGTTTGGGATCGTCAACAATTCTCACAGTCCGTCGTTGAACCGAGTCAAAAGGGCCAAGCTGGTATCCGGGTGCACACGCCCAGAGATGGCAGCAGTACTCCATACAGGGCCGAACTTGCGACTTGTAACCTTAGTGTTATAAAAAAAAAAATCTATCATTATGCCGAAAATCAACACGACACGTGTCGTAAACGTCGCAGAAAATTATTCACGTGGTAAATCTCGATTGGGATAAAATCTTATGTTCTTTTCCGTCCCTCCAGCTATTCGCGTGCTGATCTCAGTTGCTTCATTGCAACGAGTACATTTTTTCTTTCGGCTTCCATTCATAAAATATTGATATTTCGAGCTAAAAACTTATTTTAATCAAACTATACTTAGCCTTTATTATTCAGGAATATTGATGATTGAAACTAATAACTTTCGCAAAAACCTTTAAAAACACTTTTGTCTTTTAAAGCCTTGTGTCTTTACTACTTAACTCCTTATCACGCAATAACTCTAATTAGACTCCCACATATATGCACTTACAAACTCTCATATCGACTTTTATATTGTTACTAGCTGACTCGGCGATTGTTGTTTCTTTTTTTTTTGCCTAATGTGAAAGGTTTGTACTAAGGTTCAGAAACCCTCCCCGGCGTGTGCATAACAACTTACCAAAATTTCATTACAATCGGTTTACCCTTATTGCGCGAGTCCCACTCACACTTGACTCTATCTGACTCGCACTTGACCCCTTTTTTTTCTTTCTCAGAAACCTTCCCCTAGTCTGGTCAACATGTACCTTTTTGGGTGAAATTTTTGTATAGTCTCCGAAAATTACGATCAAGGTGTCATTCGATTCGGAATATTATGTAGAAAGTTTAAGAAAAAGTTCCAAAAGGGGCCGATGAAAATTGCAAAAGTTATAAACAATTAAAAAAAAAAAAGTAGGGGTTTGGTTTTTTTTGAATATCTCAAAAACTATCAAAGATATTCAAAATTTGAAAAAAGATCTGAAAAGAGGAGGAAATTTCCTAAAAAAAAAATCCTACCTCCCGGAACTGTATCTTTAATATTTATAATTTTTACGGAGCCCTGAAAATAGCGCTAAAAGCTATTACTATCTTTTCCAAAACGTGGTTAAATGTTCATAAATATCCTAAAATTTTGTAAGATCTTTTTATTATTTTCTTTTTTGGCAATTAAAATGAACTTTTTGTTAGAAATTCAATCAATTTGGTCTTATCATATGGCAGGAATGAAAAAATTAACATAAATAAAAGAGCTAGAGCTGAAGTTATTAGTTATAGTTAATAAACAAATAAAAAATGAAAAAAAAAAAATTTTTTTCCAGAATATTTAAGAACAATAGAATTTATGATTTTTAGAGAAAAAATGGTTCCTTAATATTTATATTTAGTGGTAAAAAACGATTGTTAATTAAGAAATGCATTTTATAGCAATAAATATTTTTTTTTAAGGAATAATTTTTTTCTTAAAAATCATAATTTATATCGACAAGTAGATTAGGAAAAAAAATTTGTTGATTATCTTATAAACAATGCATTTGTTTATAACAATTATTTAAACAATCGCGGTAAAAAATTAAAAAAAATTATTTTCATGTGACTTTTAACCGTTAGAAATCATAAAATTTGAAATATTTGAAAAACAAAATTTTTTTAATAACTTTTATGCAGTTTTTAATTTTTTTATGTTTTCGATTGTTAATAAAAAAGTGGAAAATTAACATTTTTAAATTTTTCCAAAGGGGATCTATTTTAATGCCTTTTAAGAATAACTCCACGAAGTGAAAAAATCCTAGGGTTGTAATTTAATAATAATCAGCTTTTTTCTGTTAACATTCTATTCAGAAAAAGTAGTTAATTAACTAATGCATAACTAATGGAAAAATGGGGATAAAAATTTTTCGCCTACGGATTAGTGTTCATTTATATATCCCAATAGTACTAAAAAATTTTTATTCCTTAATATTCATATTTATTATGTTAAAATGATTTTTATTGTTACCATGTCCGAATGACAAATCGCGAGCGGTAGCAAGACTACCCGCTTTTAGCGCTATTTTCAGGGTTCCGTAAAAATTATAAATATTAAAGATACAGTTCCGGTTTTTAGGAAACTTCCTCCTCTTTTCAGATCTTTTTTCAAATTTTGAATATCTTTGATAGTTTTTGAGATATTCAAAAAAAACCAAACCCCTACTTTTTTTTTTTAATTGTTTATAACTTTTGCAATTTTCATCGGCCCCTTTTGGAACTTTTTCTTAAACTTTCTACATAATATTCCGAATCGAATGACACCTTGATCGTAATTTTCGGAGACTATAAAAAATTTCACCCAAAAAGGTACATGTTGACCAGACTACCCGGCGTGTGCATAACAACTTACCAAAATTTCATTACAATAAGTTTACCCTTATTGCGCGAGTCCGACTCGCACTTGACCCTTTTTTTCATTCTCAGAAACATTCCCCGGCGTGTGTATAACTACTTAACAAAATTTCATTACAATAACTTAACCCTTATTGCATAAGTCCGACTCGCACTTGACTCTTTCGGAAAATCCTTTGTTATCGGATGCTGTCATACAAAGAACATACCCTCCAAGTTTCAGGTCTCTACGATCAGCGGTTAAGGCTGTGAATTGATCCGTCAGTCATTCAGAACAAAGCATTTTATTTGTACCTGTATAATAGGTAGGTAGAAAAAAATATATATAAGTATTATTATAAAACACCTAAAAAGTGCATAACCTCTTGCAGCTTAGAAACCTTCAAATGAGGTACTAATATTACGGTGACTTTCGAGACATTTCAATTTTAAAGAGAATTTGCTTATGTTTTTATAGGATTGAGTTGTCAAACATGTGTCAAAATAAAATGTAATTTAAATCAAAAGCACTCATCATCACCGCCAAAATAACTCTCTATCCCTTTTTAACCCCGTTAGAGGCTGAATTTCAATAAAATACGAAAAACGTCTTCAATCAATTCTGTTTAAAAAGGTTTATGCAAAATTTGAAGTAGATTGGACCAAGGAATCACTTTGTCCCATACAAACTTCGCCCCCCCCCTTTTCACCCCCTTAGAGGCAGAATTTCGGAAAATCCTTTCTTATCGGATGCCTACGTCATAAAGAGAACACACCCTCCAAGTTTCAGGTCTCTACGATCAGCGGTTTAGGCTGTGCGTTGATCCGTCAGTCATTCAGGACAAAGCATTTTATATGTATAGATAGATAATTTAATTTTAAATTCACTGAACTCGAATTTACGTGTAGATCTCATTACTCATCTATAGATAGACATTTTTAAATTTTAAAATTTAAATTATTAGTGCGGTAAGTTGGTTATTACTAACCAGTAGACGAATTAGGTAATCTTTGTTAACTTTGAACCTTAAAGTAAACAAAGATTTCAAAAACGTACCTTAATTAATATTTTTTTTTTATCTGGCGCGTCATTTAGGAGTTTTTCTACGTTAGCTGCAGTAAATACTTTTGATTTTTTGCTTGTGTGCAGTGCCGTCGTTTCAGAAATGTGTATCTTTATGTATGTACTTTGATAAAATAGTTTTAAGAGAGCTTTTCAACATCGTATATATTGACCATAATGAGGACGGCTTATAATTCACATGTTCAATTCAATGAAATAAGCCATCAAAACATTTTTACAGAGTATTTCTTCGAGTTTTCCATGATATAAAATTATTGTGAGCCATTAAATATCTTGTGATTTTGGCGGTAGGAGTCCATTTTTTGCAATTTGCGCCTCTTTTTAGATTTCAGGTGGAGTAGATTCCATATCAATATCGAATTCCTGGCTTGAACTCTTTATTTTGTAATGATATCAGTCGGAAAGTCGCAACAATCTTTTCACAATTTTCTAATATAAAAATGGCGCGTATTTGCAAATAGCGTTACGTGCGGTTGGTGAAAATTAGAACTACATCTTTCGTCTCTTTTTTTCTTTTAGTATAAAAGTGAGTATAGATCAAAAGCGTTTCCAAGTAGGTTCGATCGAAATTAATAAAAAAAAAACGTAAGGGATACGCACGGCGCCATATAACGGAGCGTGCGGTAAAACAGGTACTTATGTGAGAGTTCCTATTTCACCGCACATTCCGATGTATGGTGCATAATTTTGAACTTTCGAACAATGGACACAAGCTTCATAAATGCATTTCTTGAGCAAATGTGTTGAAAAAAAAATTTACTCTACAGTAAACTGTAACACTGTACAGCTAACGGAATGTCATGCTATAAATTTACCATTTTTTATTTCAATAGCAAACAAAAAACGGACGACGAAATACTTCCATATTTTTCTCCCAAACAAAACTATAAGCTAGCAGCACACGGTAGGGCTGCCAGCGCAGCACCCCACAGTCGACAACAATGCAGCGCTGCAGCGGACGCGCCTAATTGGTACAGCCCTCGGCGTTTTCGAGTTACGGAAACGTATTTTTCTACATCACAATAACTACGAAACGATACAAGTTTTAATGATTTAAAAAATATAGTGAAATCCATACCTTGGGGAAATAGTAAAAAAAGTTTTAGTTGTTAAATTTAGAAAGTATTGAAGTGTTGGCCAGTGGTTTAAAAACTTTATAATAGATGCCTGGACATTTAAATTCTAGATTGTGATAAGTACTTGCAAGCATTTGTGAAAGAAAATGAAGAATTTAATTTTTCAATGCTCTAAGATTTATTATGGCATCTATAGAGGTTACAGAGCGAATGTCCGAAATGTTATCTTAAGATCCACTGGTGTATATTTGTTTGCTTGCTGTTGAAATTTGTTGCTTTATAAGTCGCATGTTCGTCCCCATATGGAGTACTGCTGCCACCTCTGGGCGGGTGCACCCGGATACCAACTTGGCCCTTTTGACTCGGTTCAACGACGGGCTGTGAGCATTGTCGACAATCCCAAACCCACTTGCCGTATCGAGCCCTTAAATCTGAGGAGAGACCGATTGTACAATGGGATTTGTTCAGAGGAATTGTTCGAAATTATGCCCACGGCTACTTTCTACCATCGCACCGCTCCGCTCGCCAACGACAGGGTATTCACTCTCACACTTTAAAACCTAAATGATCGGGTTTTAGAGAAACGCCCTTCCGCGATCACTTTCCGGTTTTCTCTAAGGAATACATTATAGGGTTCTTCAGAAAAGAAATTATTAGATTTTTGAAGGGTCAGCAACGCGCGAATGAGACCCCAGATTTTGCAAGCGTCCATAGGCTGTAGTTACCGCTAACCATCAGGCGGACTGCAAGCTTGTTTGCCACTTGAGTAGTATAATATGTTTTTCCTATATAGTCTGATCTATGGCTAATACAGTGTACGTGGTACACTCAGAAAGTTTCGAGAAACTAAAAAAAATAACTCTCCAACAGCCTGTATACAAATTTTTTTCCAGTCCGCCGCAGACACCTCTTCCACGGCCTTCTCGAACTCTGCTAGCGCGTCTTCGGGCGATGAAAACTGTATCCCTTTCACCTGTTCTTTTTATTTAAGGGAACAAAAAGAAGTCACATGGTGCCAGATCAGGACTGTAAGGAGGGGGTCTGACTGTAGCCGGTTTGGTGTCCAGGAAGTCCCTCGTTGTGAGCGTTGAGTGCGCGAGCGCGTTGTCATGGTGAAGCAGTACCCTGCAGAGCCCGGTGTTGGGTCGCTTGTTGCTCATCGCAGATAAAACTTGCAAGCTTTTTGTGGTATACCATTCGGCATTGATGCTGCTTCGGTCTCGTAATAGAACATACATACATACAACTTTACTTATTCATTCCTAACTCTTTTCCCCACCACCTATGAGGTAGAGTCTGTAGGCGCGTTTTTTTACGTGGTATTCCCAGTAGGCCTACTCCACGAACATCTTACTTATAAGGTAATCCTCGACATCATAATATTTTCAATCACTTATTAGTTTGCTACTCTAATCTTCTTTTCATCGATGGTCCAGGCTGTGGCTCAGAATCTCTAAATCAACGTCAAATGTGAAAGTTCGAGAAATGACAGAAGTGAAAATTGGAGTCACAGTTGTAAGTTCATCTTCGAATTCTTTTTCTTCCATTAACTTTGACATTTCCATAATGTTGTTGCATGTTTCGCCAGAACAATGGAGGTATACTGTAGAGCATTTCAGGACTACTTTTCTGCAGCCACACATGCTTCCACAGTTTCCTTTGCATCTGCAGAAAATTAATTTCATAAGATCGGGGGGTGCTGGAGGCTTGGAAGCTTGTATTGGCATCCAAATGTTTGCATTCTTTTTTCAGCCCCAATCTTCAGGATTTTGATATCTTATATTTATCAGCGATGATAAATTAAATGAATTCTTAGTCACTGTCTTGGCAAATCGTTGTGAGTCGTGTTTATTATAGCCATATAAAGCTATGAAAAAACGTTCGCCAACAAGAGTGAGCAAAGATAGATCGACTTTCTCACTCAGGAATAGCACGGTACCACCAGCTAATTCAGGATGTCACGTAAAAAGAAACGAGCCTACAGTCTTTATCTCATAGGTGGCGGGGAAAAGAGTTAGGAATGAATAAGTAAAGTTGTACAAATTTAACAAAAAAATTTTAAGAATATATTTACAATAAAAAAAATATCAAAAATAAGTTAAACATTTCGTTTTGACCGGATTCTCATGAGCATTGACGAAACCGGTCAACTTTGGAGCGCTGTTACTGTTAAATCAATGAAATTAACAAAAATTACAGAGAAAGATTTTCCTGAAAAGATCATCTACAAGATTGGTCTGAGGTTATTTTTTTGTAAAATGTATAAAAAAAAAAGTTAAAGAGCAAAAAAGAAAATTTTTATAAAAATTTTCTCATTTTTTTGCTTATAACTTCTTTAATTTTTAATTTAGGGCAAAAAGTTACATAAACATATTTGTAGGCAAAACAATTTGCTACAAATTATATCTTTTGAATTTTTTGTAAACTGCATAGTTTTCGAGATATCGCGAAAAAAGTGTTTTCACCCCTTTTTCCAAGATGGTGGCCGGATGACAAGGGTGGCGATCCCTCAAACTTGAGGTTAAGCTTCTATTGACCCCTATACATATGTCCCAAAAATAAAATTGCGTCCTCTAACAAATGCAAAGCTCATGTAACATTTCAATAGACTATTAGGCCACATTTAAAATCGCAGGATATCATCGCACGAAAATGTTCTCGATGCAGATCCATTTTTAAATGAGACACGATAATTAATTTGGCTCTCAAAGAAATGTGGAGGGAAATTCGAAATTCAAACACTGGTATTTTTACTTTTAAATAACCAAATTTTTCAAAATATTTTTTTCAAAACAAGCGGCCAGTGCCTTATGCAAAACTTTCTGCGTGGAAGAGAATGAAGGAATATTGCACCACACAACGGTTCATAAACGGACAAGTCTATTATCTTGGTCCTTTTTCGTAACATCTCTGATATCCCCGTACCAAAAATCAAGTCTTCTCGCTGCTTTGTTGTGTTGTTGCGAAGCGAATAGTGTTGCCAGGTGTCTATGTTTGGCTTTTTACGGTCATATACGGATAAATATTTACGTGTACTTACGGTCTGTTCAAATTTTGTTTGGCTGTTGTATACACGTAAGTAGATAGAACTTATTTTTGACATTTTGTAAAAAAGTGGTAATTAATTTACCATATAAGTTTACATTGGTCCACTGATGTACATAAGCCATATCCGTGGCGCGTCATTTCTCACCGGTCGTTAGCTGACTCTGCCAGGTATGTCGGAGACTTCAGTTCTTTTCTGGATGTCGTCATTACGGATTCGATCTCTCAGAGACACTCCAGCATTGCTCGCTCTATGTGGACCAGCCCCGCTGTAAGTGTCAAGCTTGCCGGCTGGCAGCCTAAGTAAAGACGCACTGGTCAAAGACTTTTGTTTGCACCATAATAGTCGACTTGATAAGTTGGATTTTCTGTCCAAGATAAACATATTCTTGGTCTAACTCAAGTAACGTACCGGTGACGTATTCTGACATTGGTATGACGTGTTGGTAAACAAGGCTTGTCATATCCAAATTTATGCCAAGGCCCACTCGTCGAAAGGATTCCTCTAGGCAGTGCAACATTTCACTTCATGTTCCAGTAGCTGTGCCATAATAACTATGCCGTCAAAAAACCTAAGGTTCATGCCCCACCCAATCCAGTCCGCGCGTTGATAAACGGTTTCGGGGATATGACACAGGAATCTTTAAATGGTTGTGTCTCTTAAGATTAATTTAAGTTAGATGACGCTGTGCCGGTAATGTAAAATAGTAGGTATTGGCTTAGACCCGTCTCACATTTGGCAGGTATTTGTTATTTGTTGTTATATTTTAGAGTTCACACTATATTTCACTGCAAGTTTGAAGTTTGTATGTTTTACTGTTTTTACGATAGAACAAAAACAACGAAAAGGTGTTTCTTGTATTAGGACTCCCCAAACAAATCTGTTACTGTTTCTCTTAATACTATTGCTAGATGGCGTTGTACCGGTAATTTAAAAAAAAAAGCTTTGGCCCATCTCACACTTGGCAAATTTTTATTATTTGTTGTCATACTTTAGAGTTCACACTATTTTACACTGCAAGTTTGTAGTTTGTATGTAATACTGTTTTTACGATAGAACTAAAACAAAGAAAATGTGTTTTTTTTGTATAGGGACCCCCTTCAATTTATTAATTTTTTAAACTTTTTATTATTTGTTAAATAATCCTTCATAACAGTACAAAAATTCAGGCTTCTTACTGTTTCGGTCTAAAAAATAGAGCCTTTTAATGGTCGGACAGACAGACAGACGGACAGACAGACAGACCGACAAACAGCGAAGGCTTAGTAATAGCCATTGGCACCATCTGGGTACGGAACCCTTAAAAGTAATTATTTTCATCAACTAGCAATAACTACAACCAAGAAGCTTATATTTGGATTACAGCTCAAAAATACTGGCTGGCATTACGGCGTTTAAAAAATATTGCGCGTAAAAAAGAAAAAAAGCGTGAAAAGTGCAAATTATAAAGAAGTTGAAGCGAATTAAATTTTATACCTAATAAAATGAGTTCATTTAGAGATTTTGAAATAAATTTAATGCCTGATTTAAAAAGAAAAGAGACTCAAGTTGTCATAAAAACCTTTTTCAGATTTAGCTTGTGTTTAATTTCCTTATAATCGAAATCAAATGTAGAGTGTTTCGGGTGTAAGGCCTATTTCAGACTCACTTCGTTCGAGCTCCAAAATATCTCGTCAGGAATGGGTGCCTTTCATCCTTCATTTAACAATCATCTAATTTTGCATAGATAGAACGTTCCGGTTAGTGTGAAAGTTCTTACAAGTTTGTTTCTGTATTTAGGACAGTCACTATTAGGGTTAATGCCTGATTCTTTAACATTATTAAACTGCATTTCATGAAGTTAGTGTTTTTTCGTAACTCCAAAAATAAATACCACTTGTAATAAAATAATTCATAAATAAGACTAATTCCACTTTTATAGGTAAATATCTAATTTATAGATAGTTAATTACTTATTTAGTTGAGCGTATGTTTTCCGCACTTAGCCTTAGAACTGGGCTATTGTTCGTAAGTAACCAATCGGTCCGTCGTTGGCTACTCATACCATTTTAGCTCTGTCCAGAAATATATATGTAAATTGCGTTTTTAGAGCTTGCGAGAAAAAGTAGTAGCCGTTGAATTGTTGAATTTTGAACAGAGAAAAAAGAGACAAAATAAAACGGGTTTAGTCCCGCGATGATAGTTTTGCCGATATTAAGTAATGTTGCAGCTTAAACATGTCGCCGGCCTTGAAAGCATCGGTTTTCAATGTAGATATTTTCTGGATCTAGTGTGCGGAGAGAGGAAAAATCTTGGTGTTAGCGCGTTGCCCAACACCTGAATCTGTCTGGATGTTGGCCACCCTGGATACGGTATCTTTCCCGGGAATTGTTTTAATGATTCGCCCGAGGTGCCACTTCATCTTAGATGACGACAAGTATGTCGCGCTGCAGAGAAGTTGCATCATCCCCTGGTTTTGCCCTCGTTTGTAGCTCCTAAACGTAATTCTTTGCCCATCGAGTCCAGAAATGCTGCCGAATTTGTTCCACTAGTTGGTAGCGGGTAATGTGAGTTTGAGGCGTTTTGGTAAAATCAGCGCAGCTGGGCGCAGATAGTGAACGGCCAACCAGGAAATGAGCTGGAGTTAGAGGGAAAAAACATGTGGATCAGCGGACATGGGACTTAAGCGACGAGAGTTTAAGACAGCTTCTACCTGTGTTATGACCGTGTAAAATTTCTCTTATGTCAAATGCGCGTTTCCAATGACACGACGTAAGTGATACTTACCCGATATTACTCCTGCCTCCTACAGACCACCAAAATGAGGAGCATATGGTGGCAAACGTGAATTTAATATTTTGACTTGTAGCGTAGGGATTCTAAGATTTTGGGTTAACAACTGGATAAATATTTTGCAAAATTGTTCATCAGACCCACTATTTTTTTCCGTTGTCAGAAAATATTTCGCAAGGTTTACCACGTCGAGAAATGTAACGTTTTAACCCATTAAATTCGAGTCTGGGTAGGACACTGACCAATTCCAAATTTCAACTGTAAAGCTCGAGTAACAAAACATATACAAATTTATCTCGGGAGTTATTACCGATATTTAAATCCTGTCACAGAATTGAGAACTTTTAACGCTTCATGTTGTGTTTTCCCCCTCTTTTACCTTGCAATAGGTAAAAAAAAAGTAACTAAAGTCATGAGAATAGAACAAGGACACTGAAAACTGCTAACATAACTTAAAAAACAAACGCATATGTTGGCATTCTGCTATAGCAAAGAAAACAAAAGAGTAAAGTCATTATTTGCACTAGTTAAGTCCATTTACGAACTACGAGTACTAAAGCTGGTAGTAGATAGGCAGCGAACCAGACACTGAAAATAAATATCGCCACTTGGAAATTGGAAACGCAAATGCTGAAACTCCGCTACAGGAGAACGGTTCCATTACATTGAATATTTAGATTTATCCCTAACACATTGATAACGGAAGCTAACAAAAATACCTCATTACCAACCTAAGCTGAATAATTACGTGAAACTCTGGAAACAAGATACTAAAATTAAACAAACAAAAATGCAAGAATGGAAATAACCCTTCGAAATTCCTATCATATTTTATTGACTATGCCCATTAGCAAGCCTTAAAAGTATTTCTACAAAAATACGACACCACTTCGCTGATTATTTTGCAATAGGTAATAATTAATTGAGATACGCAGGAAAAGTAAGTAAAACTAGGAGACTAGAACATGGAAACAAATCTGCAAACAACAAAAAAAGCAACGCAAATGTTGGAATTCTGCTTAAGCTAAGAAAACTATAGAATGAAATCACTTACGCATCGGTAAGATTCGTTTACTACGAGTACTTAGATATGTTCCTACACCCGAGAATACTTACCGAAGTTCTAGGAACCAGACACTGAAAACGAATATCTGCAAAATAAACGCAAAGAAAATTGGAACACCGCCACAGAAAAACATTAATTTATTGAAGATATAAATTCCTACGGATAACGGAAGCTAAACGAAGATACCTTATTAACGACATAAGCGCAAAAGTGGGAATGTCAGTGAAGCAACGGGAGGAATAAGAATTGGAATGCTAAAATGGAAAAACAAAACTACTGAAGTTACATGAATATCCACCGAACATCAGTGCAAATCAATACCATCAAACAAGAAACAGAAGAGTAAAGAAGCCAGCACGCAGACCACAAACTTTAAAGCAGTCACTTTTACCTTCTTGTATATATTCACACTTTTATATATTCATCCTCTTGCTAGCTTAAGGGTGCTGGTAAACATTTTTAGACCTATTATTATTTAAACATTTATGCTGTTTCCTATAGAACCAGAATTTCAAAAAACAAAATAGATTAGCAAATGCCTATTTTTTTATTAAATAAACTTACAAGAATTTGCAAAACGCAACTTTTTTATTTCTAATGTGTAGAATATACCATAATTTCTTTAATTTTTTAAATTGATATTTAATACTATAAAAAATATTTTGTGTTTTGTGCTCTCTTTATACTTTGATCTGTTGTATATCAGTTAGTTTTGAAACAAGACACACGTTTGACTAGTGCAAATTGAAGAAAATTTAATATTCTACAACTTACTGAAAGGCATAGTACACATAAAAGACCAAAAATTTTGATGTCGTTCATTATCGCAGTGGCAAACAGACATTTCCAGATAAAAATATTTTCTTTGTTCGTATTTAATATTTGTATTCATTATAGTGCCATAATGAGATGGTACGTTTTCCTGACAGAAAACTGGATCTGCGACACGACAGTTTATTAAATTTTTAGGGAAATAACTTATTATTAATTATATTATGTCTTTTATTTATATTATATTAAACTATGTATGTTCAATTTGTAAGTAACTATATGTTGTTATATTTTTCGTTATCATCCGATCCTAAATAATTTTACTTACATTATACATTTTATTTTCATTTCTTTTAGTAAATATTGATTATTACAAAAATGGAAATAAAATTAATAAATAACTCCAAAAACAAAACGTCCAGGACTTTGACGCTGGTCGCTTGTTTCGGGACTTTAAAAATGTCAAGACTTTCTAAGCCCTAGTTGCGAAGTAAGAACTAAATTGGATATCGATAAAACACGGGACAAGACAACAAAGGAAGATCCTCAAAAAATACCCGAGTATTTAAAGTTAGAGACATAGTTCAGTAACGTAATTATAGTTGCTGCAACAATTGGGCTTTTGGTAATTTGGTTGAATGTCATTGTAAAAATTATGATAATGTGAATAAATATTATGTCCTACAACAGTAGAGGGGATTCGTTGGTTCTGGCGCACTTCCCCCCAACCCCAACCCCTCGCCTAAAAACTTTCTCAAAACCACCCCCTGTGTCTGGGATACGTCGACTCACGCTTGACCTACCACGTGACATCACTGTGGGTTATTCTTATTTAATTACAATGTCGTGAGTGCGATAATGATGTTTGTGGTGACATTCCTAATACCTTTTTAATTATATTTGTACTTGTAAGATAAATCGTATATATATAGGATCCATAAACACTAGTCGATAGTATTCGAGTTACAATTTATCATCAAGTGATTGAATTCATCCTGTGTGATACTGAGGCTGGTTCTATTTTACTTCAAAAAAAGCTATGGAGGTATATGTTTTTTTGCTTTATAATTCTTTATCTATATTTATTATATATTACAGACCCTCAAAACTATGTGTTTGTTTGAATGTCTATTACTTAAACCAATTTTGTTTAGGTTTTCACTTTAGGCAAATTTTTGATTCAAATTAATATACAAATATGTTTTTAAAGCATAGGCTTATTTTATTACAGAATTCAACATTTAACGTAATGGAAGAAAACACGTTCAAGCATTACTACTACGCTACCTCGGATGATGAGCAATCAACTGAGAAGGCCTTAGAAACAACAAAGCTCAAACGGTCTCGTCGAAATAGTATCGACTCATTCTTTGAGGGGACCAATCAGAAGAAAAAGAAACTCAGCTCTACAGTGGCGAGATCTTCAAAAGATGGTATCCCTGGTGTCACATACTTGTCTACTAATAATGATGATGGGGCTCATGCTACACATTTGATAAAAATTGAGGTGTATGACCTCATAAAATTGAAAAAAGTACCAGTAGATGAACATTGGAAACACTCAGAAGTGAGGATCAAATATTATACGGATACAAAAGATGAAAAATATGAGCAAACGAAGGGTATCATATTTGATATCACGAAGCAAATAGCAGAAACCAATAACTGTAAAAAATACTTTTTTTAAAAGTAATCTCTAATTAATTTATAAGAACCAGCTTCAGTATTACTCGAAATCAACTTTGAATCAAATTGTGTTTTTTGTTTTTTGTTTTTTAACCACTAATTACACAAACACACACACACACACATAAGAAAAAAAACTTTTTATTTTTTATTTTAAAAAAGTTTTATTATCAAAAATTGTTTTAAACATATCATATAATAAAATATCATTACATAGAGTGTTATTACTAAAGTGATTTACAAAATCAATCATTGATTTACCATGAAACTTAAAATACAAATAAACAAGACAATATTCCCCACAAACAGTTGTAAAGTCATTTTGAACTCTTTTATTATTGTAACTCCATATCTTAGTATTCTTATTTAAGAAATATAAATGATGTCTACTAGGTTTACGACCATAAGAATCAAAGTATTCACCTAATCCATTTTTATCAATATGTATTCCCACCCAATGCGATCCAGGTTGATTGTCAACATCTAAATTACTAATGAGAAAAGCCGGTAGGTGCATGAGTACTGGTAATCTATTTGCAGCAAATACATTTAGTTTAGTTTTCGGAGAAATTATCTTTAAACATTTTTGAATATCTAAAGTATTCATTTCAAAATGTTGATATTATGAATGTCAAAAGTATAATAAGTCCTTTCATTGAGTTCTAATTATTATATTTTAGCTACTGTAATCTACTGAAACATTACGATTTTTATCTATTTCAATAACATTATCAAATTCAGCATACACTATACAGTTTATTGTTTGTATGAGTGCTGCTTCAAAACGAACTTCCAGTCTTACGCTTCCATGTCTAATAAGATTCCAATGAGACGTAGAACTAGCTGATAAGTCTGAAGTTAAATCAAATGCCATCAAACAATATCCATTTGCATATTGTTCCCTAGAAATAGCATTACCATCATTCAAAAAGTGAATACCTGACCCGGAAAATAGTGTATGGTAAGCTGTGGTAAATATATTGTTGTGAAACATTGGTTGTAAAGCTTTTGATGGTATTTGTTGGCCATCTATATACAAACTAAATGTATTTATTCCATAGTTTTCAAAGTTAAAAGGGTTTCTGTTAAAACTTCCATTAAAAGCAGCATTGTTTACAAAACCTATATTACACCTTTTTTTTTTTTTTTTTTTTTTTTTTTTTATACCACTAAGGTGGCAAACAAGCTTACGGCCCGCCTGATGGTAAGCGGTCACCGTAGCCTATGGACGCTTGCAACACCAGGGGTATCACTTGCGCGTTGCCGACCCTTCAGAAATCTAATAACTTCTTTCTTGAAGAACTCCATACTGTAGTCCTTGCAGAAAACCTTGGCAGGGAGCTCATTCCACAACTTAAGCGTTCGCGGGAGGAAGTTTCTCTGAAACCGCACTGTACGCGACCATTTAGGTTCTAAAGTGTGAGAATGAATTCCCTGCCGATGGCGAGCGGTGCGATGGTAGAAAGTAGCCGTGGGCATCATTTCGAACAATTCCTCAGAACACAACCCATTGTACAAGCGGTAGAACACACACAGTGAGGCAAAGTCTCTCCTCAGACTTAAGGGCTCGATACCGCAAGTGAGTTTGGAATCGTCGACAATTCTCACAGCCCGTCGTTGAACCGAGTCAAAAGGGCCAAGCTGGTATCCGGGTGCACCTGCCCAGAGATGGCAGCAGTACTCCATATGGGGCCGAACTTGCGACTTGTAAAGTAACAACCTTTGCCCCGACGTGAAGTACTGCTTCGCTCTGTTGAGTACACCAAGTTTTTGGGACGCCAGCTTTACCTTATCTTGTAAATGATCTCGGAACTGAACATCGCTGGAGATGTCGACACCAAGGATCCCAATGCTCTTGGAGATGGAGAGGGGAGTGTTCTGGAATTGTGGGACCACAGTGAATGGAGTTTTCTTAGCGGTGAACGCGCACACTTGTGTCTTTGTAGGGTTGAATCGGACCAAGTTTACCCGTCCCCAGTCAGAGACCTGGGACAGTGTGGTCTCGATTTGAGACACAAGTTCTCCGCGGTTTTCCTCCACAACGGAACGAGGGATGTTTGCACGACCCGTGTAAAAAGCGTCTCCAGTACTGTCATCTGCATAGCAATGTATGTTGTTGATGTCCAACATGTCATTGATATGCAGTAGAAACAGCGTAGGAGACAGCACAGAGCCTTGCGGGACACCAGCATTAATGTCCATGCTATCAGAGCAACTACCGTCAACTACGGTTTGTATGCGTCTGCCGGACAAAAAGCTAGCCACCCATTTGCACAAACCCTTGGGCACTCCGTAAGATGGCAACTTCGATAGAAGACCGCGGTGCCAGACCCGATCGAACGCCTTCGCTATGTCCAGGCTACATGCCAATGCCTCCCCCTGACTCTCAATGGCTAGTGCCCATCGGTGTGTGAGATACACTAGAAGGTCACCAGTCGAGCGACCGTGGCGAAAGCCATATTGACGGTCACTGACCAGATCGTGTACTTCTAGGTATCTTAGAAGCTGTGTGTTGATCACACGCTCCATCACCTTAGAGAGGAGAGAGGTAATAGCGATAGGCCTGTAATTCGATGGATCTGATCTATCGCCCTTTTTGGGCACCGGGTGCACATTCGCAGTCTTCCATGTAGACGGAAATTGCCTAGTGTGGTAGGAAAGCGCGAAGAGGCGCGTGAGTACAGGACATAACTCAGGAGCACACTGCTTAAGCACCACTGCTGGTATACCGTCTGGCCCACTCGACTTATGAACGTCTAGAGAAAGCAACGCCCGCCTGACCTCCCGCTGCGTTATAGAGATTTCCGGCATGGACTTACCGAACCACGGTATAGTAGGTGGTACAGCGCCTTCATCGTTCATATTCGAGTTCGAGGCAAAGAGACTGCCCAGTAGATCGGCTTTCTCTTTAGCACTATGGGCCAAGTCACCATCGGTCTTTCGCAGTGGTGGTAACGACGACTGGCAGAAGTTCCCTTCGGCAGCTTTGGCAAGCGACCAGAAAGCACGACTCCCAGAAGGATAGCTCGCAAGTCGCCCACCTATTTTGCCGATGAATTGGAATTTTGCTCTGGCAGTTGCTTTCTTACTGAACCTCGAGGCAGCATTTAATTTGCGTTTTATCTCAGAAATATTCGGATCCTTATTAAAACGAGCCGTGGTCCAAGCCTCATATGCATTTTGCTTAAGAATTTTAGCTTTTCTGCAAGACCTATTAAACCACGGTCGTTTTTTGACGCCGGCAGCTACTCGCGGGTTAGGAATATAGCATTCCATACCAGCAAGGATTGTCTCAGTGACTGCGGCTGCGCAGACGTCAGGATCTTCTGAGTTAAAGCAGATCTGCCTCCACGGGTACGATGCGTAAAATTCACGCAATCCATCCCAGTCTGCCGACTTATAGTGCCACACACGACGCCAGTTAGTTGGCCCAGAAGGATCAGGTTGTGTGCATGACACTTGAGTCCGAACGAGACAGTGGTCCGAGGAGCCAAGAGGCGCATCCACTGAGACGGAATACCCGTCCGGACGAGTAGTCAGCAGAAGGTCCAGTAAGGAGCTCGTATGTTCCTCTATATCTGGTATTCTCGTTGGAGAAAGTACCAGCTGAGAGAATCCATAGGTCAGAGCAAATTCATGAGCAGATATCCCAGCATAGTTATTGGTTCGAGAACTGAGCCACTCGCGATGGTGGGCGTTAAAGTCTCCCAAAATAACTAGTTCTGCTGTGGGATATTGCTCTAGAACTTTGTCAGTCGTCAAACTCAGGTGCGTGAAGAGTCGAGTTACGTCCGTGTCACCGCTATGAGACCTGTATAGGCACGCATAGATACGAGTGTGGCCGCCGTAATCTACGCGCACCCACAATATCGACAGGTCCCTGTCTTCAAGGCTATGAAGGCGGCGACAGCAGATATCCTCCCGGACGAACATACATACACCGGCACGACTCATAAAATTGTGTTCGAGTTTGTAGCCGGGATAATGAAGGTATGATGTGTCGGCCGGGCAGGATATCTGCGTCTCCGTTAGAAAAAGAATGGTCGGCTGCGCAGTTTCGAGATGGTGGTGGACTGCGTTAAGATTTGCGTGAATACCCCTGATGTTGCAAAAATCCACATTATATGTGGATGGAGTAGCCGCTGTGCAAACTCTTTTCTTTTTCTGTCTTCTGGCCATAATATATATAAAAAAAAAGTTACTAAGACTAAGGATGAGGATTCACTGCACAGACAGCATAGAGGACAAAGGATGCGGTTCTAAGACTGCCGAAGCTCGCCACAGATGATACGGTTGCTGGCACGGCGGGCGGAAGGGCCCCTGATCCCCCTCTGTTGTAGTAGCCGGGTCCACTCCGGTCTCCTTCTCCGGCACGACTACCACTTCAGATACTTTACACAGGCTGGCGAATCAGCCTCCCAGGGCGGAGATTAAGTGATCCCTGGGTTCGGGATCCCGTTCAACCTGCGGGCGGCCAGCGGTCAGCCGTTTCATCAGGTCTCCCTGACCGCCGAACCAGCACGCCGCGTCTACGCCGAGTATGACAGCAACAAGCACCGCCGGTCCTCCGCTGTCCGCGCAGTGAATCCTCAAAGAGCTCTGGCAACCTTACTCACCGCCAGGAACACAACACTACTCAATGTTAGTGTTATTATGGCCGCGGTTTTCTGTAAGGTGGAGGTACTTCCCCAGTTCGGGCCGCTCATTCGAGCAAGTACTCGCTATGCCCTGCTTAGTTGTTCGGGTGGCTTATTCGAGCGAGTACTTGCAGTGCCCTGCCTCTCTTTTTGGAACTTGACCAATAAATATGTTATCAAGCGTTTTTCCCTGAACTCCTGAAGGTATTGTGAGCACTTTGACTGCAGCTCTGGTTATAGGATACTTAGCGGTCGTTGCACTTAAAACTTTTTAGTGTGCTAATAATACACTTGGACTAATTTTTGCTCTTCGAACTATAAGTGTAGCGTCAGTAATAGTAACTTTCAGTTTAGCATCTGCACCAGCCATAAGATTAAAACTTTCTCTTGATCGTACTAGTTTAAGACTAATTTCAACACCATTTATCAGAAACTTTTCTTGATTAAACAAATCCCCATGCAAATGTCCTACCATTTCTACCTCTTTACTCTCACGTACAAATTGATTCCTTTTTTAAAATCCATCATTAGAATCATCTAGTGAATTCATTTTTCCAGCTGTGTCTTCATACCATAGTCCACAAGTCAGATGAGATTGTTTAGCTGCTGGACCATAGTTTAATAAAGTTTCTATAAATGCCCTATAAGCATAAGTGTTGTTTGGTGGAGATACTAGTTTTTGATTTAAATACACATCGAGTTGATTGAACAGTGAGTGTAACCAGTTATTAGTTGGGGATACTACTGTAGCAGCAGCTAAGTTGGTGCCATCTTGGTTTCGAATTTTAACTTTTAAATGTAGTAATGTATGAGACAAATCGATATAATCATCCCCCGTACCAGGAATTTGAAATTCAATTGGTCCATCGTCTGTAAGGGATGATATAGGTTTGTAGTGTATCCATTGTCCATTTTCAATACTTGTCTGAGTTGTTGGTAAAGCAAATAAATCCAATTCCGATTTTATACATTCACATGAATGATTCTGCAAGAATGACATTATTTGTTTGAAAATATATCTTTAGTATTTCTATTAATTTTATACTTTCTAGTTCTCAACTCTTTCAAAGCTGTTGACGGAATGGAATGAAACCGACGTTGACGTTTCGTTATATAACCTGATCCATTCATTAGTCTTTCAATTTTATCATCTGCTCTTCGTTTTAAATTACTACTTACATCTTTTAACCGTGTTTGCACAGATTCATTCATTGGTTTCTGGCTTATCATATCGCTTAATAATCCCACTCCAGCATTAAGAGCCTCTTTACCAATTACTCTTGCCCCACTTGATAATAAAGGTAGTACTGATCGAAACAGGCCTCCTAAAAAGCTTCCTATTCCATGACCACGTTGATGTGGTACACCTTTATAAATTACACCAATTCCTGATCCTGCTTGGTGTGAATAATATTGCTCATAGGGACAAATACTGTTATTATGCATTATAATCGCTTAAAGTGTAGTTTAACATATGCGGTCCCAAATTGAAATGGTATTTTATTACCAGTGTTTGTTCTTATATCTATTTCAATTGTATCAAATTCTCTTCGCATAACTGGTAAGTAGTGGGGTGGTGAAAATACATGCATCTTATAAGCACCATAGATATATTTCTCGGGGTCTAAAGGTATTATTCTTAACAATGGTGTCATAACATCTCCAACTATTTGCGGATCAATTATATCACAGTAAACAAATAATTGAGAAGGTAATCCTAAATGTAAATTGGGTGGGTATCTTCCAACATTTTTTGTTATTAAATTAGTTTTTGGTTCAAAGCCAAGTTGAATACTTAACTTTGGTGATAACGTTAAAGATGATATATTTTTATCGTTAATTTGAACAGAGACCATCTGGGAAACTTTATCATAATGAAAGCGACAGTTTTCTTTTAGGTTCAAGGCTTTTAAAATGTTATCAATATTATCATAATTGGTTGCAGGTATATGATTTTTATAAATAACTGATGATATTGATTTATCCAAAGGTACTATCATTTTCTTAGTAATATACATTATATTTTCACCCTCTTGAACTGTAAACATACTACATGGGTATTGAAATTCTACAACTCCAACAGACCACTGTCCTTCTAATTTTATAGGTTTTGGAAGTTTTGTTGAAAAATTTGTAGTGGTGTTACTCGGAAAATATTCCATTGAACTATTACTGAGCAAAGTTAAATAAAAATCTTCCTTAATCATATTTTTTCTATATCTTTTAATGATACCCAAGTATTAAATTTGTTTGGATAACCTTTCCACTTCACTAGTACTTGCTTTCTATTTCCAAAATAACGAGTGTGGAGTATTTTATCTATTTTATGTGGGAGAGTGGGGTTGTATATTACTTTTTGTAATTCTTTTCCATAAAATGTACCTGTAATGGGTTCATTTTGAAGATCTTTTAACGTATAAACTACCCAAGGTGATCTTCTTATAACTGAAGTAATAACAAATATTTCATCACTCCAGTTGCTCTCGTATCCTTTTTGAAATATGTGTTTATGTTTTGTTATCCTAACATAATCACCTTCTTTAAACCTGTTTAGAATAGCCTTTTGCCCTTTATCTCTATCATATAAATTATTCCAAACAGTCATAATATTTTCTGAGTTAACATCTTTGGGACACATTTTTATACTTGAATGATAGCTATGATTATAAGAATAAATCAAATCTTTTAAAATATCAACATATCTATATATGTTATGATGTGTGAAATACCGCCACATTTTTGTCTTTAATGTTCTTTGAAAGCGTTCCACGATACTAGCTTTTATATCAGGATTGTTAGTGGTGTAATAGTTTATACCTTTACTTTTAAAATATTTTTGTACATCCTTAGAAACAAATTCAGTTCCCTTATCTGACTGAATGTGGTTAGGTAAGGATTTTGACTCATTAAATATACTTTCAAAGCATTCTTTTATAGTTATAGAGTTCTTTTTTTTTAAACATCTAGCAAATATCCAGCAGGATGAGAAACATCATAGTAAATCTGATTTATTTCTAATAGGGGGTCCATTTTTCCCAGTCTATTTTTTTCTTGATTTTGTTAAAATGAGTCTTAGTAGGAGTAAAACTATTATCTGATTGCAATTTGTTAAGTGGAATTTCTTCTTTTATATCACCTAAGTAAAGTTTATTAATATATTCTAGTCTTTTTGGATTTCCAATATAAGTTAATGGTATTTTAATTTCTTTTAATGCTGATGCAAACTCTTGCCACCCAATTGGATCACTGTGTTTAAGTGTTCTTAGTGTATCATTCACCAGGTCTATAATGTTACTCCCTGGTATTTTCATATTATTGATACTAACAGTTCCATTGGTATCCCAATCTACCTTATTTTTATTTGAAAAAATTGATTCTATTAGTAATTCACCTCGTTTTATATACGTCTTAGGAATCAATTTCAAGAGTTGTTGCTTTGAATAAAATGGGGTTAAGTCAGTTTCATTTATGGTTTTTGATTTTATGTTTGATACCTGCTCAGTGTCAAGGACTGTTTCCTTAATGACATCAGTATCTTTATAATTAGGCGAACTTTCTGTTTTGGTTATAATTGGTATTTGATATGGTCGTCGTTCTACTTCAGTAAAATGTAAATACCTTTGTAGTGTTTGTAAATACAAAATCTATTTTTCTCTATCTTTTACATTACTATTTAAAATATCTTTCATTTCACCATCTTAACGGGATAAAGTATTTAAAGCGCTTTGTGTTTCATTTTCCTTTAATTTTTTCTATTAAATTAGGTTCAATTAGAATCATTTTTTTAGCATGTTCCATTTTTGCTTTTATTTTCCTGCTAAGGTTTTAAAATTGAACTCACCAAGGCACTTAGAACAGATTCTAAAATAATAGGTAAAAAGGCACCACCCCTTTGAATAATTACGTTTTTTCTAAGTAGATTTCTTCCTTTACAAACCAACTTTCTCAATTTTTTTTAATATTTTTTTAATTTGTTTTTATCATTTTCCTTGACGGGTATTTTACCCTGTAATACGTTGTAAATACACTCACAAATAAAATTTATTTCTTCTTTACTACAAGATTTAAGTAAAGCTTTTCTATGTCTTGGTTTCAATACATGCAACGATTTTAAAAGTTCTTGATGTGTAGTCACTCTATTTATGAATGATTGGAATTTCATTATGTTTGCTGTATTTAAATCCTTTTTTAGGTATATATACAATGCAATTCTGGTCAGAAGGAAATATTCTCGTTTTAAATCGACAAATATCAATTGTGTCCTGTTTTAAATCTATCATGAGGTAGCCATGAGGTTCACTAGTAGCATCTTTGTAGGCGTCTTCCATAAATTTGATGTTTTCAGGTGAGACTTGACGTGCTAAGTAACGAATTTGTGTTTTATCTCGTGGATTTTTAAAGTAGACTATATAACTAGAGTTTAAAGAAATATCTCTCTGTCCTTTACCTTGATGGAATATATTTTGTGTAATATAGAAAACACTAATGTTTCTATGATGACTACCCTTTGTGAATATGTCAACAATACGACCATCAGACTCTCGCATGAGGTCATCGATTATTATTAGTTGTGGTTGTTGTCCATCAAACATACTGAGGTCAGGAATACCTTGGTAATAATTAACGTTGTTCAAGTTGTATAACGGTTGCATTTCATCATAACACCACATAATATTAGAAAAATGTTGATTGCAAATCTCATTAGCATGTTTCACAAAATTTTTAACAAAAACTGATTTACCACATCCACTAGGGCCAGCTACAATTACTGTAAAGGGATGATAAAAATGAATCATAATTATTTTTAATGTGTGTTCTCTTTGAAAATGTTAAAATTCATTAGGAGGAAAGCAATAAAATACAAAAACTTATATATTAAAAACAATATAATTAATAATAAAAAAAAAATTACAATCATTAGGTTACTTAATAATAGTTATTACCTTACATTTTTTTTAAACACACATAAACCAGATACAATTAATACTCTATATTATTATTATTTCAAAACTATAAGTTAATCTTAAAATGACCCCAAGCATATGTATCTGTTGAATTAGGTAAAATATATCTCTTGGTGTCATTACAGGATAGACAAGTTTTAATCATTTGTTGTGTAAAAATAGTATGTTTCACACTTCGAATCCTACACATTTGTGAAACATTTACATTTTTATTAAATAGACACAACTTATAATTTTCCAAATTCATTATTTTTGTCACACTTTTATTTACACCTTTAGCTTTAGCAATAACCTTACTTTCAATGTCCATTGCATACATTTTTGATCGAAGTCCTACAAACTCCCGAAATACTTTACAATTGTTCTCATCCTTAAAATATCCAAGTTTCTTTTTATTTAAAAGTGGGAAACCATAAACATTATCACTAGGATAGTCTGAAGTATCGAAAAAACATTCTAAGTCAGATTTTATATCATTATAAAAATTATCTGTAAATACATGGTAAACTAAGCTATCCGTATCAGTGTATAATAACTTGACACTATTATTGTATTTTCTTTTCATGTAATTATAATGAAAGTTATACATCAATGTTTTTGATATTTCTAATATACAAAATCCTAAAACAAATGGTTTATTGAAATATACCTTAGTCTTTTGTAATTGTACAGCAATTAAAGACTCGGAGAATATAGATAGACTATGAAACTCAGGGCGAGCAATTAAACTTTGTGCACCTTGAATTTTTCCACGGTTTTCCCAGTGGGTTAACAATTTCACATTAACACGTTTTTCAACATTTTCCATAGTCCAAAGACTGCATTATTCATAAGTTTATAAAAATCTTTTTCAAAGTCACTTTTAGCTAAAGTTCTTAGTTGTGTATTTAAATCTATATATTTCTTCAACCAAGAACTTTGCTCAAACTGTAAAACTCTATGAACTCTAATTAATTTCATACCAAGTTGTAAACATTGCTTCAGATTTCTATAGTGAATAATATATTTAGTTTTGTTATATAAATTTGGTACTAATTTTTTATCTTTACTGTTACCGATTACAATGTTTTCAGGGCATAAAGGTAAGTCTGAATGAAGATCTTGTAAATTTTCAGGGTATTCAAGATCAACTTCCAGTATGTATCCAATATCTGATGAATCTGATATATTGAAGTCTATGTTCGGGTTAACCCATTTAAAATCTCTTACAGGCAAATACTGAGACATTGCCCAACCATAGAGATTGTTTGCATCAAAATACATTAAGTAAGATTTTGGTAAGTTATCTTTGTAATCACCCATGTACTCGTTATTTGCCTTTCCATATCTGTTAGAACACTGTGAAATACCACCTCTTATACCAGACTTTACGAATGCTATTTTATCAAAGTCTTTTAATAATTCCAGTGTTATGTTAGTACATTTTAGCATTGCATCCCAGCTTAATCCTGGAAGGGTATAATATTGTACAGGGTCGAGTTCATATGTTTTGGTACAAATTTCTCTAAAGTTTTCAAAAATATCAGTGAGTAACATTACATCAGTTCTTAAGTATAGATTGGAATAGTCCAACATATTTTTACATTTAAATTGGACCCAAACATTTTGAGCATGTTTATAATCATCATCTGAGACACTGGTATTACTTAAAGAGTTAAAGAAAGCGTCTTGATCTGGAAGAGTTGTAACTTTTAAGGATTCATAAGAATTAACAAATTCATAAGGAAAAACACCTTTCCTAATAAGTTTATTAAAATCATTTTCGTTTGGAAATTGTTTTCTTAATTCTATAAATTGATCTTTTTTTAGATTTTTAGCTAAACTATCTAAACTACTGGCCATGAATTTAAAGGAATCTAAAAACCGCAAATGTACTAAATGACCTCTTATATTAAGATTTTTTGAGAATGAAATATATTTTTCCTTATTTTGCGGAATGATATCTATTTCTCCATCTTTAAAATTCAAAGCATTAACAATAAAATGAGCATCATAATTACTTAGATTATGAAATAGAATGGGAATGAAAAAGGGAACACGATACTTTGAACTACATAATTCGTGAGCAACACCTCTAAAATTACCAGTATTCCAATCATAGTCTACTGTGATGTCATCACCCAATAGCCCTTCACAAATATAACATAATTGCGATTGTCTAATAGATTCCTTCTCTTCGTTAGTTAATGGAAGTGGACATTTTTGAAAACAATTTATCCTATGTATATTGTTAATATCTTTGTAAATGCTTTCCATAAACATTTTTGCACAATTAGGCCCTGTGTATGTTCTGTATGTAGACAGCTTATCATCATACGAACATTTTATATAGTATCCATAACTATAAACTTCATGTTCATGTATTGTTTTTGTATATGACTTCGATGGATCAGGGTCACATGAGGTGACGGGTTTTAAAAGAGCTTCAAATATTACAAAAGGTAATTTTAATTTTCTTTGAAACTTATCAAAATAGATTTTTTTAAAGTCCATCCACTATCTTTTGCTTCGAAATCACTCATTTTATTTTTAATGTCTTCGCTTAAAGTTTCTAAATAATTTTCTAATTCGTCCCCTAAAGAAATAGTCCAATTTTTTGTTTGAAAATCGAAAGAATTTTTTAAATCTTTTGTTTCCTGTTCAAAATCTGCATGAATAATAAAATTAACTTTAACAATAGTTAACTCTTTTAAACATTCCTGAATAAGAAATAGTATCGACTCTTTAATTGATGCTATGAATACTTCAGGAGTTTGTATTTTAAGTGACTCATTAGCTTTAGGTGATACAATTCTATACGTTAAGACCCGAGACCCAAAAGCAACTGATATAACAGAGACATTATGTAAATTATGATTATGAATAAGACATTTTTCTTTGTGTTCCTTAGATCGTAAGTGCTGAGCATAGAACCTTTGGCTAACCTGTAATTCACATATTTGACACATAACGTTCTGTCTATGTGTTGTATTGGAAGATGATGACGTCGATGCTTGTTGTAAATCTTCAACACTAATATCAGCTTGTCTCTTCAAACCTCGACCGACTTGAATTGAAGATTTTATGTAGGTATAACATACTTATGTTAATATAAGAACACAAATATGTAACATAAAATTTAAATAAGTATAGTTAGAATGTATACCTGAATGTTTCCTCAACTTCTTTACAGATGTTAAACAGTGAAGTGTCATAATACGGATTTTCCAGAGCATTATCTTCATAATTCTCACACGCTCTCATTAGTTCTTTTTCTTCTTCTTCAAAAACATTTTGAAAAAAAAAACACTTTCTAGTGACATGGTTGAAATAAACCAGTTTAGCTTTGCTTGTGAATGATGAATTAATAATAAATATAATGTTCGATTTTTCTCTTATATATACAAGTCGATAAGGTGATTACTATATTAGTTGATGGTAAATAATAGTTGCTCGTTACTTATCAATTAGATACCCATAAAAATTTTGTAACGATGGTTCTTATAAATTAATTTAGCTATTAGAGATTACTTTTAAAAAAAGTATTTTTTACAGTTATTGGTTTCTGCTATTTGCTTCGTGATATCAAATATGATACCCTTCGTTTGCTCATATTTTTTATCTTTTGTATCCGTATAATATTTGATCCTCACTTCTGAGTGTTTCCAATGTTCATCTACTGGTACTTTTTTCAATTTTATGAGGTCATACACCTCAATTTTTATCAAATGTGTAGCATGAGCCCCATCATCATTATTAGTAGACAAGTATGTGACACCAGGGATACCATCTTTTGAAGATCTCGCCACTGTAGAGCTGAGTTTCTTTTTCTTCTGATTGGTCCCCTCAAAGAATGAGTCGATACTATTTCGACGAGACCGTTTGAGCTTTGTTGTTTCTAAGGCCTTCTCAGTTGATTGCTCATCATCCGAGGTAGCGTAGTAGTAATGCTTGAACGTGTTTTCTTCCATTACGTTAAATGTTGAATTCTGTAATAAAATAAGCCTATGCTTTAAAAACATATTTGTATATTAATTTGAATCAAAAATTTGCCTAAAGTGAAAACCTAAACAAAATTGGTTTAAGTAATAGACATTCAAACAAACACATAGTTTTGAGGGTCTGTAATATATAATAAATATAGATAAAGAATTATAAAGCAAAAAAACATATACCTCCATAGCTTTTTTTGAAGTAAAATAGAACCAGCCTCAGTATCACACAGGATGAATTCAATCACTTGATAATAAATTGTAACTCGAATACTATCGACTAGTGTTTATGGATCCTATATATATACGATTTATCTTACAAGTACAAATATAATTAAAAAGGTATTAGGAATGTCACCACAAACATCATTATCGCACTCACGACATTGTAATTAAATAAGAATAACCCACAGTG
The DNA here is from genome assembly GCA_946406115.1 of Apoda limacodes. Classification (NCBI taxonomy): domain Eukaryota; kingdom Metazoa; phylum Arthropoda; class Insecta; order Lepidoptera; family Limacodidae; genus Apoda; species Apoda limacodes. Next base: position 52,472,312 of record OX291540.1, read on the forward strand.
ATGTCACGTGGTAGGTCAAGCGTGAGTCGACGTATCCCAGACACAGGGGGTGGTTTTGAGAAAGTTTTTAGGCGAGGGGTTGGGGTAGTGCGCCAGGTGCCAGAAACAGCAAATCCCCTCCAGTGGTCAAGCGTGAGTCGTACAGGGCAGGAAAATTTTTGTAATATTTTTTTTACTATAACTATTTTATTTATCACTGGCATTTAATTTTAAGTTTAAAAAACTTAGGCCATTTAATTTTTAAGAAAAATAAACTAATGTTAAGTTTATTTTTGTACTTTTATTCCTATTTGTTAAGAGGTCAAATATTTCTAGGATTACCTTGAAAGTAGTTAATTTCCTACCAAAAGTATCAGTAGCTTATTTTTATAGTTGTTTTAATATTGCCCACTGTTTTAGCTCTCGGGTCTTTTTGCGTAATAGTCCAAAGGCGAATGTGTCCAAAAGCGAATTAGTCCATATGCATGTATTTGTCATGTTTTTTGAAGCAACAAAACATACAGACATAGAGTAATTCATTAACTTGAAGGAAAACTTATTTTTATACAATTCATTCATTATTCATGTTGCAACTTAACTTTGCCAGTCCCTTATTGACAATCTTCCAATTGTTTTTTTTTTATTTTTAGATTTTAATATTTTACTTTCACTTATGTTGTAAGATTTTGCTTTCCTGCTCACAGTTTTAAGCAAATTAGAATGTTTTTTTACATAGGTACTCTTTTAACCTCGTACCGTGGTGGTAAGTTTTTTATGCAAATTTGTGTCTATTTTTGAAGTTTACTCCTTAATAATCGATTTTCTTTTAGTATAGCCCCCGGTATAATATCTTTTTTAATTTTTTTGGCAGTAAAACACGATTTTAAATGTTAAGTACGCGCGTAGAACTTTTATGGTCTTTTTCCAAGATTTGACCTACTTCCGGTGTCTGATTAAGCTAAAATTTGGTATACTTACTTCTATAACTTCGGTGACAATGCAACATTTGGTACCCTGAACCTGGTCTGATGATGAAGCATAGAATGAAGGAATAGAAACACTGTAACCAAACCCATTGAGTTTGAGCTTATTTGATTTGTCTTCAGAAGGTCTCAGATAATATCCTGGGTGTGATGATAAAGCCGTTAGGTATCCACTGCAACTCTGTAACGAAGTGACGAAACCCAATCGAGTTTGGGCGAGTTTGGTTTTTCGTGTTAACCAGGTTTACACTTAAGGTGATGGCATACCGAAATGAGTTAATTTTGCAAGAATTTAAATGATTTTGTTTGTTTTGACGTGAAAAAAAATCATTCAATCCTATTAATTATATTATATTTTTTTATAAATTCAAAGATAAAACTATTTAGATAAGAAAAATACATATTTATATATGTTCAAATTGATGCTCCATTGCCTTTTTCATAGCATTTCGGCTCTGTCTTCACAACCAAGGGATCTAATTGGTTTCCTTGTGCCTCTTAACCTTGTGGGGATGCTCTCTGAAGTAAAAATTTAAAAACTAAAACTTATACTTTAATTAAGTGAATTTGCTAATTTTATAATAATTTTATAATAATTTGCCTACTATAATATTTTGAAAAAAAAAAAGAATCTGATACAGAAGTTTTAGGCTTTAGTTAAGATTGATATTCTCTCGATACTATAGTACAATACTATAGTTATGATTTCAGGCGAGGCACATTATTAAAGAAGTGTCCACTGCTAAACGTAGGCCTCCTCCATATGTCTCCACAACGGCCGTTTCTCAGCCACCCGCGCCCATCGGCTTGCTTACTACGGCTTTAGCCAGGTCATCTATCCACCTGGTAGGAGGTCGTCCCATGCTGCGTCTTCGGATCCTTGATCGCCACTCGAGAATCTTACTTCCCCATCGGTTGTTGGTTCGTTTTATTACCACTTCAGCGACAAAATTGCTCATTTTGGATTTATTCGCGCAAAGAAACACCGAACATTGCTCTTTTCATAGCTTGCTGAGTTACTAATTAATTATTTAAGAGGCTAACAGTTAGAGACCACGTTTCTGTACAATAAGTCATCATTGGCAACTCACACTCATGTACGTCTTTAGGCACTGAGGTATTTTGGACGAAAAAATATTGCGTAGTTTCCCGAACGCTGTCCAACAGAGCTGGATTTAGCGGTTAACCTCTTTCTGAAAGTTGGACCTGCCTAACTGGACTACTACCCCTAGAAATCGAAGCCAGATTCGCACTAGGCACTTGACTATTTATATACCACTAAGGTGGAAAACACGCTTGCGGTCCGCCTGATGGTAAGCGGTCACCGCAGCCGATAGACGCTTGCATTACTCACCCGTTGCCGACCCTTAAAATATATAATAATTTCTTTATTTAACGACCCCATACTGTACTTAGAGAAAACCTTGTCAGGGAGCAGGAAGGAAGATCCTCTCTCTAACCGCACTGTACGTGAACATGTAGTGTCTAAGGTGCGAAGATGAATTCACTACCAATGGCGAGCGGTGCGAAGTAGAATGTTGCCGTGGACATCATTTGTTATACCTCAGAACACATTCCATCATAAAAGCGGTAGAACACACAGAGGGAGAAACGGCTTGAAGGTTTGAGGTCATCGACGATTCTCACAGCGAAACGAGTCAAAAGGGCCAAGCTGGTATCCTTGTGCACCCGCCTAGAGTTGGCAGCAGTTCACCATATGGGGCCGGACTTGCGACTTGTAAAGCAGCATCCTTTGCCCCGAGGTGAAGTAATGCTTCAGTACTCCAAGTTTTTCAGACGCCAGATTCACCCTGTCTTGCAAATGATCTCGGAATCAAACACCGCTGGAGACCAAGGATCTCAATGCTCTTGGAGATGATGAGGGGAGTGTTCTGGAATTGTAGAACCTCAGTAAATGGGGTTTCTTAGCAGTGAACGCGCAGACTTGTGTCTTCGCAGGGTTGAATCGGATTAAGTTTTCCCACCCCCAGTCAGAGACCTTGGATAGAGTGGTCTTGATTTGAGACACAAGTTCTCTGCGCTTTTCGTCCACATCGGCACGAGGAATGTTTGAACGGCCCGTGTAATAAGCGTCTCCAGTACTTTTATCTGCATTGCAATTTATGTTAATGTCCAATATGCAATTGATATGCAATAGAAACAGCGTAAGAGACAACACAGAGCCTAGCGGGACACCAGCATGAATATCCATGTTATCAGAGCAACTACCGTCAACTATGGCTCGTATACGTCTGCCAAACAAATAGCTAGCCACCCATTTGCACAAACCCTCGGGCACTCCATAAAAAGCCAACTTCGATAGAAGACCCCGTTGCCAGAGCCAATCGAACGCCTTCGCTATGTCAAGGCTACATGCCCATGCCTCCCCCTGACTCTCAATGGCTAGTGCCCATAGGTATGTGAGATACACAAGAAGATGGCCAGAAATAGAAAAAGGAAAAGAGTTTTTACAGCGGCTACTCCATCCACATACAATGGGGTTTTTTGCAATATCAGGGGTATTCACGCAAATCTTAATGCAGGCCACCATCACCTCGAGACTGCCACACTCGTATCTATGCGTGCCTATACAGGTCTCATAGCGGTGACACGGACGTAACTCGACTCTTCACGTACCTGAGTTTGACGACTGACAAAGTTCTAGAGAAATATCCCACAGCAGAACTAGTTATTTTGGTAAACTTAAACGCCCACCATCGTGAGTGGCTCAGTTCTCGAACCAATAACTATGCAGGGATAACTGCTCATGAATTTACTCTGACCTATGGATTCTCTCAGCTGGTACTTTCTCCAACGAGAATACCAGATATAGAGGACCATATGAGCTCCTTACTGGACCTTCTGCTGACTACACGTCCGGACGGATACTCCGTATCAGTGGATGCGCCTCTTGGCTCCTCGGACCACTGTCTCGTTTGGACTTGAATGTCATGCACACAACCCGATCCTTCTGGGCCAACTAATTGGCGTCGTGTGTGGCACTATAAGTTGGCAGACTGGGACGGATTGTGTAGCGAGTGAAGTATTTTATTTTGTATATGTAGTGTGTAATTAGCTTTAAATTACCCTTTTGCGTGTTATGTCAAAATCATTGTAAAATTCTATATCCATACATGCATGGAATGCAATACCCATTTACGTCAACAGTCTTTTAAATCTGATTTTTAAAAAGATGACAGATGGAAAATATTCAGAGTCAGTCTTTTGGAGATTTTCTCGAAGATAGATGTTAAAAGCAAAATTTGCAATTTTTACCTAAAATAAATAGGAATTAATCTTTTTGGAGTGCATCAAGTTCTTCGAGAAACAGGAACTAAGGAGATGTAAATTACAAGAGGAACTTACCGCACGAGATTTAATAAGAGAAGGTTTGAATTTCTCGATAAAATATCTCAAGGTTGTGGGTTCTACCATAAACCCTCTCAACAGGTACCTAAGTGCATTTATTTGGATAGGTGATTATTGCTATATTGATTCTGCGGATTGGCTTTTTTCGCCATATTGATTTTTAATTTCTCAATCTGAAAAGAATGGTAATGGCATAGATTGCTGAAAATTGGTGAATATTACATCATATTACGATTAATTGATATTTTCGACAATACAATTACGATACCATTGTCTAGATAGGTAAAAGACGGCAAAACAGATAAATTCGGAAACTGAATTTAGTGCAATTTATTATGGAATTATAGACTTTCAAATTGTTTATTTGTGAAATAGTGATTGTATATAAAACTAAAAATAAATTGTATTAACGAACCTATCTTTTCATTTATCTTCCCCTGGGGAATTGAGTCTTAACAAGTGGCGCCCAACGTGGGGCAAATAATACAATTTTTTATAGTTCTGTATACGAACACCTCACGCAAAAGGTTTTTTTTTTAAAAAAAAATAAATAGACATAATTTATATTTTTTTTTCAAAATTCAAAAAAAATGCAACTATCTGCGTTACATTCATGTTTTACATGAGATTTTCGGACTCGTTTGGCTAATAACTATTTTTTTTTCTTTCGTCTCTAGTTTCAACAATTAAAAGGTTGTATTGTAAGAAAACCTTATTTATTTACTAATCGTTAGATTAGTAAAGAATTGCTTATATTAATAGTGTTTAATATTCATATAGGTCCACCAGAAAAAAATACTTCGGAGAAAAACGTTTACATCGTTTTTTCTTGTTTTTTTTTTTTGGACAAATGGAGACAGTGAAAAGCTGTGTCGTTTAATTATTTATATTTGTCTCAAGTGAGGGGTTCTTTTACTACGTTATAAAACTTCGTTATTTAACTAATAAATAAAAAGTCCCTACTAATAATAATTTTATTTTTGTTGTTTCCAAGATTATCTTCGTCGATTATGTCTAAAGCAGTACTTGACATAAGTGGGATTACACGTATAAAATCTTGGAATCAATTATATTAATATTGTTTTTACAGAGAGACTGTAAAGTAGTAAAAGCTTCGTTACGAATATTTTACTATTTTCTTTAAAGGAAAAAAAAAAAAAAAAAAAACAGTAAAAATGGAAAAAACTATTAAATATCACTTGCTCAACAAAAGTGAGCTGATCTATGAAACTTTAGTGAGATTTGAGAAACCAGAAGAATCTTTAATAGGTCTGAAGCGTCAAATATTAAATTTGGTTGAAAAATTACCAGCTAATGAGGTACTTGAGTCAACTTTAGATCCCAAAGAGGATATTGAAGGTGTAAAAGCTACTTTAACTTTTATAAAACAAAAGTTAGAGGACACAGGTATTAATAAGGAAAAAATTAAACGATTTGAAGCTTTTTTAAATCATATACATTTTAGATTACTACGTATTGACATCACGGATAAGTTAAACTTGGGTCCAGAACTGGCTACAGTTAAAAATGAGTTCCAAAAATTGGATAAATTATGGAATAACAAGGTTTTACAAGAAATTTCTGATTTAACTGATGACAATAGGTCAGAAGTCGGTAGTTTACCTGGAATTAACCAGGTATCTCAAAAATTTAATGAGGTCTTCAATAATTTAGAAGATGCAGACGTTAAACAAAATAAATTTATTACAGTTTCTTGTGATAGAAGCTCTGCACTTGAATTGAAAAGATTCAATTATAATGGGAAATCCTGCCCTAGGTCGTTTTTGTAAAAACTAGAAGAATTTAGGCTTTCTAGGAATATAAAGAAAGAATTACTGTTAACTAGAGCGTTTGAACTCTTTTCTGACGACGCTTTACATTGGTTTAGATTTATTAAAAAAAAGGTAAGCAATTGGGACGAACTTTGTATTAAATTAGTTGAAGATTTCGGTAGTTTTGACTACGATTATAAATTATTGAACTATATATACAAACGTACTCAAGGGGAGAATGAAAATATCGTTATTTATGTTGCAATTATGGTTGAAATGTTCAATAGACTAAAGAAATCGCTTTGTGAAAGTGACCAGTTAGAAATATTACTTCGGAACATTAGACCATGTTATTCTTTTTTTGTAATACCTGCAAATATTATGACGATTGACAATTTAATTAACATTTGCAAGAAATACGACCAATTTCTTGAAAAAAATAGGAATTTCAAAGAGCCAGAAAACGGGGAAGTGATTTTTTCTGATTTTGATTATAAGAAACCTAGTAGTTCTTCAGAAACGCCCTTTGCTAATAACAAAGATATTAATTATGAAAATTGGAGACAGAAAGAGTTTAGAGCGAAACCCCTTGATAATTTTAAATCTTTTAAAAATTACAAACAAAAACCTTTGGATAAGTTGGAATCTAGTTCTCCTAATTATAAACCAACGGTTTATAGGAATAAAAGTTTTAATCCGATACATAACGAAGCGCCAAAGGAAATTGCGGCAGTTCATGAAAATCGTCCGCCATTTTGTGTTCGATGCCGTGTACATGGACACGAACTTAGTAAATGCACATCTAATAACATTGTCTGTTATAGATGTTGTGTTAAAAATTTAAGAACGATAGATTGCCCTAATTGTTATCAATCTTCTAATAAGAACTACTTTAAAAATACTATAAATTATAATCGTTGTAGACAGGATTTACACGACTGGTCGTCATGGCTTAGCAAAGTCAATATTTTTTTCAATTCCTTTCGTACTTCGGTCCTGTTTAACAATGAAAATGATAATTTACGTCCTTTTTTAAAAATAAATATAAAAGAGACAGAATGTAATTTAATTTTAATTTTTATGGGTCTTTTAGACACAGGTTCTTGCATCAGCGTTTTAGGGAATAATTCACATCTAGCCATACAAAAGCTAGGTTTTACACTTTTAAGGGATGAGAATATAAAAGTTTCGACTGCTGGTAAAGCAGTACACCAAGCTATTGGCTATTTTTTATTGCCAATGGTATTTAATAAACAATGTAATATAATTAAAACATTTGTTTTCCCAGATTTGTTCCCTTCAATAATTTTAGGGGTAGATTTTTGGAAATCTTTTAATTTGGCACCTAATCTTTTTCAAGTTAAGAACGAAATTAAAAAATCTAATATTTCTGAACTTTCTAAAGTGGAAAACAAGATTCAGTTTTATAATAACCTTTCCCCTCTTCAAAAGGAGACGGCGGACAGAGTTATTAGTAATTTTAAAGCTATTTCGTTTAAGGAAACTGGCATTATTGGTGAAACTAATCTAGTTACACATAGAATAGATACTGGTGATCACGCACCGATTAAACAACGAAATTATAGGCTGTCTCCGGAAAGACAACGGGTACTTAGTGAAGAAGTAGATAAAATGATAAAGTGGGACATTATTGAACCATGCGAGAGCCCATGGTTATCTCCAGTCTTAGTTACGCCTAAGAAGAATGGCGAATGGAGATTTTGTTTGGATAGTAGGAAATTAATTTCAATAACTAGGAAATACGCGTATAATTTACCTTTTATTAATGAAATCTTAGATAATTTGTCTAATGCGAAATATTTAAGCAGTATTGATATTGCAAAAGCATTTTGGCAGATTCCTTTACACGTAGATGACAGAAACAAAACTGCGTTTTACGTTCCGACACGCGGCAGCTTCCAATTTAAACGATTACCCTTCGGGTTATCAAATAGTCCTGCTACACAACAGAGATTGATGGATTCCTTGTTTTCTCCCAATTTTAACAACAAAGTATTCTGTTATTTAGATGATATTATCATTATTAGCGAGAGTTTCGAAGAACACATATCCCTTTTAAATCGAGTACTTGAAAAACTCACAAAGGCTCGTTTAACTATTAATTTTGAGAAGTGTAAGTTTTTTAAAAATGAGCTTAAATATCTAGGTTACATTGTGGACGAACGTGGTCTACGCACAGACCCAGATAAGGTGAAAGCCATTCTTGAAATCCCTACTCCTAAATCGCGTAAGGAGGTTCGTCGTTTTTTAGGAACAGCTAGTTACTATAGACGTTTTATACCCAATTTTAGTACTGTAGCTGGTCCTCTTAATTTATTAACGTCTGCGGGTAAAAATACGCCAAGATTTAAATGGACGAAAGAAGCGGATAACGCATTTAATACTTTAAAAAATCATTTTGTAAATACACCTATTTTAGCTTGTCCCAATTATGATCTACCATTTAGTGTACATTGTGATGCATCTGGTTTTGGCATAGGTGCAATGCTTACTCAGGAGGTAGACGGCAATGAGGTTGTTGTGGCATACATGAGTAAGTCTTTATCTAAACAACAACGGAATTACTCGGCCACGGAGCGAGAAACGCTAGCGGTTATTCTAGCATTAGAGCATTGGCGTTGTTTTCTTGACAACGGGAAACAATTTATTATTTTTACTGACCATGCTGCATTGAAATGGTTTTTAAAATTATCTAATCCAACGGGTAGGTTAGCCAGATGGACCATTCGGTTGTCTTGCTTTAATTTTATTTTAAAACATAAAAGAGGAAAGGACAATGTTGTTCCTGATATTTTATCTCGGTCTACCCCTATAATAGAGAACACATCAACTGACGTACAGACTGACGTAGATGATGTTTTCCATAAATACGTAGAACCAATTGATACTGATCGGAGTATGATTTGGTACGAACAAAAGCGTACCAATTGCTTAAATAATCCATCAGATTGTTTAGATTTCTGTATTATGGACGGGAAATTACTTAAAAAAGTTGAAACGGAACCTGATAGTGATTACATGTGGAAGGAGGTTCCGAATCCTAACGATAGGCTTAATATTATTGCGGCTAAACATACGGAGCCGTCAAACTCACATTTTGGTGCTTTTAAGACCTTTAAAAAGATATCAAAAGATTTTTATTGGCCAGGAATGTTTCGCCAGATATCTAACTACATAGCTGATTGTTCTACATGCTTGGCTTACAAGCATCAAAACCATTCCCCATTTGGTGTCATGGGAAAACCTAAAATTTGTTCACGTCCTTTTCAATGTATCTCCATTGACCTAGTTGGTCCTCTACCAATGACAAGGGATAGGAATCAAAACATCTTGGTTGTCACATGCTGTTTCAGTAAATACTGTTTAATTTTTCCTTTAAAGAAAGCCACAGCGGCCAATGTATTAAAAACCTTGGAAAACGATGTTTTCTTGGTTTACGGAGTACCCCAAACAATAATTATGGACAATGGTTCACAATTCACCAGTCACGATTGTAAAAATCTTTGGGAAAAATATAACATTCCAAAAGTATTTTACACTCCACGTTACTGTCCACAAGTAAATACTGTGGAACGTTATAATAAAACTATTATTACGGCTATTGCAGCCTTAGTAGGCGAAGACCACCGAACTTGGGACAAATTTATTCCACAAGTACAAATGGCTATTAATTCGTCTTGTAATCATACGACTGGCTATTCACCAGCGTTTTTAGTTTTCGGCCGTGAATTAGTGACCGATGGTAATATTTTCGCGAAGTACGAGGACTTCGAAAATTTCGTATTTATGCCCAGAGATATTTATGCTGAGCATACCGGGTTTCTTGCTAATATATTTAACAAGGTTGAATTAGCTTTATATAAGGCACATCAGAAGAACGCGGAACATTATAATCTGCGTCGTACTTTTAAAGAGTTTAATGTTAATGATTATGTATGGAGACGCAATCACGTTTTAAGTGATGCCGGTGCTTATTTCAGCACTAAGCTAGCTCCGAAATTCGTAAAATGTCGCGTTATACGTAAAGTTTCGCCGTTAGTATACGAACTGGTGGACTTAAATGATAAAAATGTGGGTATTTACCATATTAAAGATTTTAAATGTTGAAGATACCTCTTAAATTGAGGGCACATTTTGTGCAATTTAATTATAATTAACTACTTATGTAATGGACCAAAGAAATTGGTTTTTAAAGCATTTGCTTTATATATTATTGTTTATGAAGCTAATATATGCTTTCCTACTTGTTTTGCAACTAACTTAAGAGTTAGTGATGTGTTTTTTAAATTACTAATCACGATATGCTTTTTTTTTACTTCTTCAAAATTCAAAAAGTCAGTTGAACGACACCGTCGTTATTATAAAAATAACATTTAGACGTAATTTAATTTATATTCCTCTTTTACCATCTTCAAAATTTAAAAAGTCATTTGAACGACACCGTTGTTATTATAAAAATAACATTTAGACCTAATTTAATTTATATTCCTCTTTAACCTTCTTCAAAATTCAAAAAGTCATTTTAACGACACCGTAGTTTTTATAAAAATAACGTGTAGGCCTTTATTAATATTTTGTTGTTTTTTTTTTATCTTTTATTTCCTTTAGAGGAAAAATAATTTTATTTTCTTTCGATTGGCATGCAGGAGATGCTTTGATTTGTATTTATATTCAACTACGAATAATAATTTTCATTAAAGTCGATTGGACGCATTCTTTATTTAAATATTTTAACTGATTCTCAAAAAAGCTATTTGTTCTCTCACGTCAAGAGACGTAATTTCTATAATGTATATATTTCTTGTCTATTTGACACGTAATTGAAACGTAATTTAACGTTATTTTATATTTTTTCTCAATATTACTATAACAACGACAAATTTCGTTGTTGATGTCTGCGACATTATTTATTGTAATTTTCTTTACATAGTTTCTTTAGTAGTACTCCTTCCTTGAGTCGGTTATACGGATTTTTGCGTTATTAAATGGAGACCAAAGAGCACGACATCTTTGGCTCATTATTAATTCTAAAAGCTATTGTAGCTTATTATATAAAAATACTTAATTTATTTTAACTAATTTTCTTTATTAATAATCTAATTTCTTACGCGTTTTACTTTCTAGCTACTTTCAAACTTGCAATTTTAGACAGTATCTTTAATATTTATCTCATAATTAAAGGATTTTAATACAGCGGGGTTTTAGCTTGAGCAGTATGACAACTCATTAAATAAGCTTATGTCCAAAATATGGAGCGGATTGACAACTCCTTAAAAAAGCCCTTGTCGAGGAATTTGAGCGGTGGGATAACTCATTAAATAAGCCTTATATCGTAGTCCTAGTTGTAATAAGGCATTTGGCCAAGATACAACAATTAACATCAAGTCCCTTACAGATCGGTCATGGGGTTCCTTAGCGGTTATGCCCTTCGTGTGTGGATGAATGAATAGGAAGTATATGAGGTTAGCGTGTTAGGTTGGGTTAGTATGAGTGATGAGGTTAGAGTATTAGATGCGTACGTGATGGAAGTTTTTAGGGATCGGTTCTGTCTTTTAAATTATTAAACTAACAGCCCGGAAAATTCGTCTAACCGAATTTTCACGAGGAAGGGGGGATAATGTAGCGAGTGAAGTATTTTATTTTGTATATGTAGTGTGTAATTAGCTTTAAATTACCCTTTTGCGTGTTATGTCAAAATCATTGTAAAATTCTATATACATACATGCATGGAATGCCATACTCATTTACGTCAACAGTCTTTTAAATCTGATTTTTAAAAAGATGACAGATGGAAAATATTCAGAGTCAGTCTTTTGGAGATTTTCTCGAAGATAGATGTTAAAAGCAAAATTTGCAATTTTTACCTAAAATAAATAGGAATTAATCTTTTTGGAGTGCATCAAGTTCTTCGAGAAACAGGAACTAAGGAGATGTAAATTACAAGAGGAACTTACCGCACGAGCTTTAATAAGAGAAGGTTTGAATTTCTCGATAAAATATCTCAAGGTTGTGGGTTCTACCATAAACCCTCCCAACAGGTACCTAAGTGCATTTATTTGGATAGGTGATTATTGCTATATTGATTCTGCGGATTGGCTTTTTTCGCCATATTGATTTTTAATTTCTCAATCTGAAAAGAATGGTAATGGCATAGATTGCTAAAAATTGGTGAATATTACATCATATTACGATTAATTGATATTTTCGACAATACAGTCGACCCGAAGGGAAAATTACGATACCATTGTCTAGATAGGTAAAAGACGGCAAAACAGATAAATTCGGAAACTGAATTTAGTACAATTTATTATGGAATTATAGACTTTCAAATTGTTTATTTGTGAAATAGTGATTGTATATAAAACTAAAAATAAATTGTATTAACGAACCTACCTTTTCATTTATCTTTCCCTGGGGAATTGAGTCTTAACAATTGCGAGAATTTTATGCATCGTAAACGTGGAGGCAGCTCTGCTTTAGCTCATATGATCCTGACGTCTGCGCAGCCGCAGTCACTGAGACAATCCTCGCTGGTTTGGAATGTTTCATTCCTAACCTGCGAGTAGCTGCCGGCGTCAAAAAACGACCGTGGTTTAATAGGTCTTGCAGAGAAGCTAAAATTGGCTTGGACCACGGCTCGTAATAATAAGGATCCGAATATTTCTGAGTTAAAACGCAAATTAAATGCTGCCTCAAGGTTCAGTAAGAAAGCAACTGCTAGAGTAAAATTCCAATTCATCGGCAATATAGGTGGGCGACTTGCGAGCTATCCTTCTGGGAGTCATGCTTTCTGGTCGCTTGCTAAAGAACTTCTGCCAGTCGTCGTTACCACCACTGCGAAAGACCGATGGTGACTTGGCCCATAGTGCAAAAAGGAAAGCCGATCTATTGGGCAGTCTCTTTGCCTCCAACTCGAATATGAACGACGAAGGCGCTGTACCACCTACTTTTCCGTGGTGCGGTAAGACCATGCCGGAAATCTCTATAACACAGCGAGAGGTCCAGCGGGCGTTGTTTTCCCTAGAAGTTCATAAGTCGAGTGGGCCAGACGGTATACCAGCAGTGGTGCTTAAGCAGTGTGCTTCTGAGTTATGTCCTGTACTCACGCACCTCTTCGCGCTTTCCTACCATACTAGGCAATTTCCGTCTTCATAGAAGACTGCGAATGTGCACCCGGTGCCCAAAAAGGGCGATAGATCAGATCCATCGAATTACAGGCCTATCGCTATTACCTCTCTCCTCTCCAAGGTGATGGAGCGTGTGATCAACACACAGCTTTTGAGATACCTAGAAAAACATGACCTGATCAGCGACCGTCAATATGGCTTTCGCCACGGTCGCTCCACTGGTGACCTTCTAGTGTATCTCACACACCGATGGGCACTAGCCATTGAGAGTCAGGGGGAGGCATTGGCATGTAGCCTAGACATGGCGAAGGCGTTCGATCGGGTCTGGCACCGGGGTCTTCTATCGAAGTTGCCATCTTACGGAGTGCCCGAGGGTTTGTGCAAATGGGTGGCTAGCTTTTTGTCCGGCAGACGCATACGAGCCGTAGTTGACGGTAGTTGTTCTGATAGCATGGACATTAATTCTGGTGTCCCGCAAGGCTCTATGCTGTCTCCTACGCTGTTTCTTCTGCACATCAATGATATGTTGGAGATCAACAACATACATTGCTATGCAGTACTGGAGACGCTTATTACACGGGCCGTGCAAGCATCCCTCGTTCTGGAGGAAAAACGTGAAGCACTTGTGTCTCAAATCGAGATCGGTCTGTCCAAGGACTATGACTGGGGACGGGAAAACTTGGTCCGATTCAACCCTTCAAAGACACAAGTCTGCGCGTTCACCGCTAAGAAAACCCCATTCACTGTAGTCCCACAATTCCAGAACACTCCCCTCTTCATCTCCAAGAGCATTAGGATCCTTGGTGTTCACATCTGCAGCGATGTTCAGTTCCGAGATCACTTGCTAGACAAGGTAAACCTGGCGTCCAAACAACTTGGTGTACTCAACAGAGCAAAGCAGTACTTCACGTCGGGGCAAAGGTTGCTGCTTTACAAGTCGCAAGTCCGGCCCCAAATGGAGTACTGCTGCCATCTCTGGGCGGGTGCACCCGGATACCAGCCTGGCCCTTTTGACTCGGTTCAACGATGGGCTGTGAGAATTGTCGACGGTCCCAAGCTCACTTGCGGTATCGAGCCCCTAAGTCTGAGGAGAAGTCTGAGGAAAGACTTTGCCTCCCTGTGCGTGTTCTACCGCTTGTACAATTGGTTGTGTTCTGAGGAATTGTTCGAAATGATGCCCACGGTTACTTTCTACCATCGCACCGTTCGCCATCGGCAGGGAATTCATTCTCACAATTTAGAACCAAAATGGTCGCGTACAGTGCGGTTTCAGAGAAACTTCCTCCCGCGTACGCTTAGGTTGTGGAATGAGCTCCCTGCCAAGGTTTTTTCTAAGGACTACAGAATGGGGTTCTTCAAAAAGTAGTTATTAGATTTCTGAAGGGTCGGCAACGCGCGAGTGATGCCCTTGGTGTTGCAAGCATCCATAGGCGACGGTGACCGCTTACCATCAGGCGGACCGTAGGGTTGTTTGCCACCTTAGTGGTATATAAAAAAAACGGTAGCCAGTCGAGCAACGGTGGCGAAAGCAGTAATGTCAGTCGCTGACCAGGTCATGTTTTTCTAGGTATCTAAGAAGCTGTGTGTTGATCACACGCTCCATAACCTTGGAGAGGAAGCAGGTAATAGCGATTGGCCTGAAATTCGATGGATCTGACCTCAGTACATTCGCTGTCTTACTCGAAGACTGTAATTGCCTAGTGTGGTTAGAGAGCGCAGAGAGGCGCGTAAGTACAGGACATAACTCAGGAGCACACTGCTTAAGCACTACTGCGGTATACCAACCGTCTGGCCCACTCGACTTATGGACGATAGAGAAAGTAACGCCCGCCGAACCTTCCGCTGTGTTATAGAGATTTCCGGCATGGTCTTACTGCACAACGGTATAATAAGTGTTACAGCGCCTCCGTCGTTCATATTCAAGTTTGAGGAAGATAGATCGGCTTCCTATTTAGCACTATCCTCCTAGCGTAGACTGGCAAAAGTTTTCTTTGGTAGCTTTAGCAAGCGACCAGAAAGCATGACTCCTAGATGGATGGCTTGCAAGTCGCCTACCTATTTTGCAGATGAATTGGAATTAGCTCTGGCAGTTGCTTTCTTACTGTATCTCGAGGCTGCAGTTAATATTCGAATCCTTATTATTGTGAGCCGTGGTCCAAACCGCAAACGCAGATTGCTTAAGAATTTTGGCTTCTTTGCGAGGCCGATTAAACCACGGTCGTTTTTTGACACTGGCAGCTGTTCGCGGGTTTGGAATATAACATTACATACTAGCAGAGATTCAGAAAAACTCAGTGCAGAGCTGCTTCCCCGGGTGCGATACGTAAAATTCACGCAATCCATCCCAGTCTGCAGACATATAAGTAGACGCCACACATGACGCCAATTAGTTGAGCCAGATGGATCGTGTTGTGTCCATGACACTTGAGTCCGAACGAGACAGTCGTCCGAGGAACGAGGAGGCACATCCATTGAGACGGAATATCCGTACGGACGTGTAGTCAGCAGAAAGTCCAGTAAGAAGCTCTTATGGTCCTCTTTATCTGGTATTCTTGTTGGAGAAAGTAACAGCTGAGAGAATCCATAGGTCAGAGCAAATTGGTGAGCAGATATCCCTGCGTAGTTATTGGTTCGAGAACTAAGCCACGCACGATGCTTGATGTTAAAGTCTCCCAAAATAACTAGTTCTGCTGTGGGATATTGTTTTAGAGCGTTGTCAGTCGTCAAATTCAGGTGTCTAAAAAGTGGAGTCACGTCCGTGTCACCACTATGAGACCTGTAAAGGCACGCATAGATACGGGTGTGGCCACCGCGATCTACCCGTTCTATTGCAAAAGTCCACAGTGAATGTGAATGGAGAAGCCGTTGATAATACTATTGGCGGTTTAGCCTCCCAGGGCAGAGAAAAAAGTGATTTCCGTGTTTGGGATCCCGTTCAACTTTCGGGCAGCCAGCGGTCAGCCGTTTAACTGGGTCTCCCTGACCGCCGTACCTGCTCGCCGAGCAATCACAGCAACGAACACCACCGGTCCCCTGCTGTCTATCACCGCCAGGAACATAACACTACTCAACGTTAGTGTTATTTGACCGCAGTCTTCTATAGGATGAAGGTACTTCCGCAGTTCAGGCTGCTGAATCAAGCGAATACACGCTGTGCCTATCCTTGTCTATTCTATCTTATCCTATCTATAAAAATGTTTATGTTGACGCCATATCCTTTTCACTCCAGAAGCTTAAACACATCTCCCAACGCAGTTGTTAACAATTTCGGAAAAGTAAATTCTCCTTGTCTTACACCTTTCTGCAGATGGATTGGTTTCGTGTTCTGGTCATGTAGTCGGACAAACATCGTGGCTCTGTTGTGGAAACACTTCAGCACTTCGATGTACTGATAGTCAATGTGGCACCGCTGTAAATACTGTCGTTCAAGTATTACTTTACCACGACATTGGGTGTTTGCGTTGCTTATTTTTGATGAAATTATCCCACTGAGCATGAAACATACAGCAAGTTTTGGTAAATTTATATATCGCACATTTGCAAGTTTCAAAGCTGGACATAGCTGGAACATGACTGTAATTTGCATCTTATTGTTACTTAGAACCTCATCGAAACTTTATAATCGATGTAACTGCGAATGATACGTATGAAAGTTTATAAATGATCTTTGCAGCAATAAAACTTACAAACTTATTGAGATTGAGATTGCAGAATTTAACATTGCTGCAATCCTGCAATATAGTAAATGTGATGTTAGGAGCGCAATTTCGAAGCAGTGTTTATTTTTAAACATTATTGTATCAAATTACTGTCACTTTGCTAACAAAAGTTACTGTAATGTTTTATACAAAAATAACCACAACTTTGTTTTCGCAATATAATTATTTTAACTATTCTACAACCTATACGTACCAAGTGGAGCAATGCGGAGTGCGCGGGGGACAGTGGCCCAAGTCGTAGGGGACCGCTGCTGGCTAATTCTGATCGTAGAAACTTGGAGTTTACGGTAAAGTTACGGTACGTAAGGTTGTTACGGTGACCGCTTACCATCAGGCGGACCGTAGGCTTGTTAGCCACCTTAGTGGTATAAAAAAAAAGGTTGTGTTCTTTGTATGACTTTGTATTAAGGGTCAAGTGCGAGTGGGACTCGCGCAATAAGGGTAAACCGATTGTAATGATATTTTGGAAGTTGTTATGCACACGCTGGGGAAGGTTTTTAAAAGAAAATAAGGGTCAAGTGCGAGTCGTACTTGCACAATAAGGATAACCGATTGTAATGAAATTTAGTTAAGTTGTTATGCAAACGCCGGGGAAGGTTTCTAAATTGGTACAACCCTTTCACAATAGGTTGGTGCGGCAGTTGTTTTAAAAAAAGAAACAACGTTCGCCAGGTCAGCTACTATGTATGCTACATGAATATATGTATATGTTCGTGTGTGTGTGTGTGTTTATGCATCTTTATGTGAATGATAGTCTATGGGTATATGTATATACAATGTATGGACGCATTAAATTTGTAACAAGTTTATGTAAGATGCCTAATATTTTATTAAGTAATGTAGTTTGTATTTCAGTAAGCAAGTGTGCTAAGCATGTGTGTGTGTGTGTTGTGTGTAGTAAGTAATGTAGTGCATATTTTGTGTAGTGTAGTGTGTGTTTTAAGTTAGTGGTATATATATAAAAGTAAATTGTGAAACTTTATTATAGATGCTTTGGGATTTTCCTGTTAGTCTATAATAATAATGTTAATAATAAATAAATAAAAAAAAGATAAATAAATGTGCAATAAACAAATTGCAACAACGAAAGTTTAAAACAAATGTAACCGTGCTGTAACACCAGGAATATTATTTCTGATAGAAACATATTTGTAATAATTAATTTAAAACTTACAGTAAAGTTTCATTTGTAACGGTAATGTAAAATTCGCACCGTAACTTTCTGTTACTTTGTATTTTAAAAGTTGTTTAATATGTAAAGTAACAGAAAGTTAAAATGATTAATTTAAACTTACGGAAGCTTGACTTAGTAACTTGCTCAAATATGAAATTTGTTCAGTTATCGGCGCGGCCGTTAGGGTTTCGTGTTGGAGTTGCTGGAAGCTTGCTGGAATGTTGCAACCTTGCATTTGAAACTTACCAGCTCCCAAATGTAATGTTCAACAATGTTATTGGAAGTTTGGTTTGCTTAGTGGGATGGGTAATAGTAAAAATGGAAAATAGCAAGGTCTCAGGTCAAACTTTGTGCGGAGTAAAATTAATACAAGCGATAACTCAAAAGCGTAACGTCTTTCTTTCTGCGTAACGTACCTTGCGCACCTTGTACTTTTGATTATGCATAAGCTCTAACGCACTTTCTGATGTCCAATTAAACTGTAATTTGGTATGCTTATTCAACTTCGATGCCAATTGGTTTTCTGGAGCTGATCTGATGAGAAGCCAAAAGGTGGCTACGGGAACCCTGTAATGAAACAACGCAACCCCATTGAGTTTGGGCTCATTTAATTTGTTGTCTAGTGTTAGATGATATCCAGGGTCTGATGATGAAGCCGGGTACTCCTGTACTGCGAGTTCCTACTCTGTAATAAAACAACATAACCCCGTCGATTTTGGGTTTCTGTAATTTGTTGTGAAAAGCACTCAGGTGTTAGACGAAATCCAGGGTCTACGACAATTACACTTAAAGAGTGAACTCCAGTCACGCGTTGGATTTTTTAATTTATCATATTTTTCCACAATTTAATAGTTTTGGCAAGTGTTTTTAAAAACCTACTTGATAATCCCTACTACAGCGGCGACAGGCCTCTCCTTAGGTAAACAAAACTTGGCCAATAGTTCACCGCGCTGCCCCAGTCGAGGTCTGCGTAAAGTTCCCTCGGGGTTTACATAAAAACTATAGCTGTTATAAATTTCAATACTTTTCAGTTTAGTTGGTACGGAACCCTGGGACCTTATTGCGAAAATTCTTGAGCATTCGAGACTCGAAAAGTCGCTATACTTTGATAATTATAGGTAAGTTGCACTAAAGGATAAACAATAAGTATTTCTTACTAAGCATACTCTTGACGATAAAGATGTATTTATGTATTTATTTAACACAATTGTAACTTAACAGACGAAATACAAAGCACTTATGCTTTTACTATCGTCACAGCTCGTAAAGGTGTCGGCACGTCGCGTCGCGTCGCTGTTGGTGCATCCCCGGCGTGCGGCGTAGGTTAAGTACTACAACGAAGATATATTAGTTCCCACTAGTACCAGTAGAATAAGCATCTTACAAGAACTAGTAGCGAACTATTTTTTCAGAATAAAATCACGGGCAGCTAATTTGTTGATGGAACACCCAGCGCTGTTTCAGTCCAAGACATGCCCTTATCAGTTCTCCGTCCAGTAGTATCAACACACGGGGCAAGGAGAATGACAAGGGCACGGCAAGGACAAAGATTTCTTGTTTTCTTTCTTCAGCTTTTTTCTTCGACGATTGACTTGGTTCTTCAATGTTAATTACAATGCTATGCTACATCTATTTCGTTTACGTAAAAACTTGAAAAGAGCCATTTTTTATCGAGTAGCGTAACTGTTTTTTTTAATACATAAAAATATTTGTTGATTTTGGAATAGAGAAAAATACTTATTAAAGAATTAGATTCAATTTAAATGATATTATATTATATCAAACAACATTTAACAAGTTAGTTTAAAAGTTGTAAACTAAGTTTTAAACAATGTTGTACGTATTTTGCGGTAAAGCAAAACTTGTGACTCTGTGGTTGCACATTGGGTTCGTTCTTGGAAAACCTGGAACAAAGGAGAGAAAATTATTCGAAATATGTTTTTACTAAGAAATTAAAAATCGATGTCTTAGCAATAAATGACGTTTGAATGTAACTTTAAAACGCCAAAACTACTAGAACCATTAAATTGGATAATTGTAAAATATGATTAAATCAAGAACAACCGGCCAAGTGCGTAATTATTGCGAATATCTAAAAACTTATTAACCGATTTTGTTCAAAACCAATTTTAGTTCGAAGCATTTGAAATGACCTATTGTGGTGATTTGTCGCCAGATTTTTAAAAACCGCGGTTTAAAAGTTCGGGCCAGGGGGGGGGACACAACTTTTTCAACTTTCAAAGCTTATAACTCGAAAAGTATATGTATATCTACATTTTTGAAGCTCTATCTAAATAAAGATACACGATAGAGTGGGTGAAAAAAAATATTTATCCCTCAGTTCAGTGTATGAAAAGCTACCAAGGTTTTTTGCTCTCAGTTTATGTCAAATCTGTATGGCGGTAAACAATATACACCTTCCTGTAAAATTTTATAAGAATCAATACCTACCTACCCAGGCGGAAATATAAGGCTTTGACATAAGAATGGTTTATATGCAGTTTTTTTTCTAAATAAAGCTGTATATTTATAAAAATTGTAGTTTTGCTAGGACCTCAAAATTTCAACAATAAGCAAAACATGAAAACATTTTTTTTCACAATTATTTGTTTATATCGTAAATTCTTCTTACATTTTTTCATGAAAAACCTCGAGACAGTGTCTTGTACAGACACAGCTCCCTCATTTATCACAATGCGAGGGGCACGGAATGATTTGGGGCTGATTTTTCATGTAACGCCTCACTGAACGATTGAATGGACCGAGTTGTATCAACTTGATGTATATTTGAATAGGAATTTTATAAGGATTACAATTCCAAATTAACACTTTATTGTGTTTTTCTTGTTAATATTGGTAACTTATTTAAAAGTACTCGTATATATAATATGTATACAAAATATAACAAATGATAATGTTTGGATGTTTGTAACTAAGTCACACAATACGGATTAACAGAGAGACATATCCTGGATAAGTATATTAACACATTTTATCCCGATAAAGATTTCCCACGAAATAGCGCCCTCGGGCGAATCCGACACAACCTGCTTGAAATAAATAAATCTAAATCATATATCTCATTGATAAATTAATGGAGCTCCGAACAACATTAATTATCCTACGAATATTTTAAAAGTAAAAACTTGGATGATTATTCTCCTTAACGGGCAGAGCAGAGTTTATGTGCAGTGTATCTTTTTAGAGCAACAACTGGAAAAAACTACATTTTTTTCTTTACTATTCCATCATCTTGATCACTCCAATAACCTAAATTAAGTGCTAATAATTTAAAAATCACTTAATATCCGTGTAAGCGGGCTGGAGCGTGAACGTCGCGGGTGTGTCAAATGGACCCGGGTAGATTTACGGAGGTAGGGTGGCCGCAACCGGAGCGTTAAGCTGGACCAATCGACCACACGTTAAATAATACTTCAAAAACACTGTTTCAAATTATTTTATTAAATGTTTAGTATCCTAAAACCGTTTTTTTTTGTAGCTATGTTATTTTTAATTACTGTATAACCGACTTATAGCCTCACAGAAATGAAACTCTATAATACCATAGTACAGTACAGATTTGCTTTATTTAAGCTAGTAATTTGAGCAATCATGCTTTTACAAATTTATTTAATTTTATTTAAATGTGAGTAAACTAAGAAAACGTTCTTATTTATTAGGTTGACATTAATGTGTAGGTACATTATATTTGCAGTCATGAAATAAGCTGAACTTAATAACTAAAATACAATAGATATGTCTTATCGCTATAAAGCGATTTCTGTAGGAGCCAAAATATTCCAAATACGGTTTTCCATCCTTTAAGTATTTTTATTAACTTAATGCTATTTTTAAATTGGGGCAAAAAGCTACTTCAAGAGTAAACTTGTTCCTAATATTTATATAGTATGGTATGTCATTAATTTCTTATCCAAAATTACACTATGTCTTAGAAAATTATAGATTGTATTATAGATTGAAATAAAATAATAAAGAATATTTAGAATATAATATTTAGGAAATAAACTAGATAAATAAAAATTCGAAAACTAAACACAAGCAAATAGATAAAATCAATATTAAATAAGAAAAACCGTCAAAATGCCAACATTAAAAACAAAAAAATAAATAAAAACATACTCAATAAAAAAGTTCAAAGTCAAAAACAGTAAAAAAAAGGTATCAAATTTCAATAAAAAACTTCAAAGGTTTTCAAAATAATATGAAAAGTACGACAAACGGATCGGAAGAAGACACAAAACATATTAAATAGAATCATAGATGCTATGGTTGTGTAATTTTTTTATATTTGGAACTACTAAAAGAAAACCGACGTTTAAGTTTAAAAATTAATTTTTATGTTTTATTTTTCGTCTTTTATTTTGATACCACTTCCAACACTAATCAATGAAAATTTATTCTCTGTTAACATATTTTAACATAAAAAGATGAAGAAAAATATGAGAGTATTTAGACATTCGAAGTATTCTAAAATTTTTAAGCTCACAATCATTCTCATAGCACACTGTTCTTTGAAAAAATCCTACACAAATTATTACGAAAAAATTCAATCTAAAATTAAAAAGCTAGAAAGCATTTTCACCACAGGAAAATGGCTGACTCCGGTTAGCTTCAACAAACAAAATAAAACTGTAATGAAGCGAAAACCGCTTCCATAAAGGTTCCAAACGCAATATCACTTAAACGGTCTAAAAATTAAAAATTGATTTAGATGTTGCTTGTGCCAATAATGCCTCATAACGACCTCTCAGGGGTCATTTCATTTTATTAATGACTTCTTATGACCTTTTTCTGTCGCCAATAACCACCTTATATTATTAATGGCTTTAATAATGAGTATAGTTACATGTTTTCGTATTTTTTTTTTAATATGTTTTGTTTCTAAGAAAACAATAAATGTTTAATCAAATGCTTACAATGCGCAAAATTATTACTTGTTTAATTAATCAATAATCTTTACATTGACTGATTGAAAAACACGTTTTGTATATCCTTACAGTCAAAGGTTAAGTAAAAAAACTGGCTTAGTGTGTGTTATACAAGGTTTTTATAGAATAAGAATTAATTTAGATACCTATTTGAAAAACTTGTAAACCGATTTTGTTATTTTGTCAAACCCCATACTGCCATAATGTTATTAATTTAGGAATCACTAATATTAATGATGTTATATTATTATTAATTTTTCATAATTATAAACGGTTCAAACACTCATATTTCCAACCTGTTTTATATAACTAACAACTTCATGCAAGTAATTTTCAATGAAATGTGTACGAATTTTTTTCACTTAGAGTACTCTAAGTAAGCGTTTTTATTTATGAAGTTGACATTAAAGTTTGACATTATATTTGCAGTAATGAAGTAAGCTGGAGTTAATAACTAAAATACTATAGATATAGATATGTCAAAATATTCTAATTATGGTTTTCCATCCTTTTAGTATTTTTATGAACTTCATGCTATTTTATTAATTTCAACACCACACCATGGAATAGACGAAAAAAAAATTATCACCACTTTACGTACGTGGAGATACACTAAAACATTTTTTTCAAGATTTTATTTTACCATTGTCGGTGTGATGAATATGTAATTTTAACACTAAAAGTAATTAATGGCACTCTTATGCTGCTTCTATCTTTTAGCTTCACAAAGCATTAAAACGTAGCTTTTCGTTTAGGTTAGATAATATACTTAAAATTATGTTACGTTAGATATCGGCAATTACACTTACATTTTACCATGTTTCACCCCGAAACGGAAAAAAACAAAAAAAAGTCGGTAACCTGAACAACGGTTTAATAAATGAAACATCTACAAAGTAGGTATCTCCAAAATTTAATATTGGCTATGAAAAATTGCGTTATATTTCTCGTTGCTTTGTAATTAATTTGAAATAGAGATGGAGCTAAATCTTTACTTCAATTTAGTGTTCAAATACTCCATTTTAATCATTTTTTAAATTATATAAGACTGTGGAATATATGGGCCATTAATTATTCATTTCGTTGTTTGACTGTAGGTAGGTAGTGTGCAAAACAAAAACGCGAACCCGTAAACGTCGTTTTGCTTTAGTCTTCTCTCCCTTTTTCCTATCATTCACTTTCTTCCCTGTTCTCATATTCCGTGCTTTCCCCCTACTTACCTGAACTGTGATTCATTTTTATTTGTAGAATTAATAATAACTCGATCGCAGCGCCACCTTTCGGGTCCACTTCAGTCAAAATGTAAGCCATGTATGTTCCAAAATGGTATATTTAACTTAGGTGAAGAAAAGTTTCGGAACTTTCTCCAATTCTCTATAATTATTTTGGCAACCTTGGCCACAACACATCGGCAATAACAATAACGGCAACCCCGAAGTGACAGCAGTATCAACTAATGAGGTGCTACAAAGCAGCAACATTTAATTCCGAGCACGACCGATTGACAAGGGTAGCGCTATCAGTTTGGTGGCGTCAAAATGGCGCCCAACTTGGAACTTCTTTAGCTGTTTATTTGTAAATAATTGCCTGCTAGTTTTATATTTAATGTAAAAATATGAACAGACTAAACCTATAACATTTAAACTAGTTTATTATCTCTAAAATTAAAAGAATTAATGCTGTGGACAAGTGAACTTCTGAATTGTAGCTTTTTAAATTTCACGATACTGTGCTCACAACTCCATAGAGCAGAAACACAATTTCACATTGAACATTAACAAAAAAGTCCCATCCAACAGTACCTCACCCAGGGGTGCGCGAAAAAATATTTATTATCTCTCAGTAAAATGTATCGAGCTACCCCTAAAATATTACAAATATTTATGCCGCTTCACAAAAGACACTTTTCTGTAAAATTAAAATTTTGTAAAAAAAATAATTAATAAAAGTTAGGGAATTATACGGCTGTGATATACGGCGGGACATGACAAATTTTTAAGTTTCATTTTTGCCATTTGGCTACGAAACCCTAAAAAGTAAAAAGAAATTAACTTTTTTAATTAAATATTATGAATTCGTTGTTGCGTTTTAAAAGTTACACTAAAGGAGACATGTGTTTGTGAAATGTGTTATATGAAAGTTATTTAATAGTGTTTTACAAAATCTTAAACACGTTTAATACTTGTATATTCAAAATGATGTACAAACTTACGTACCTATCGTACCAAAATATGCAATATTTGTTTCAGAAATTTATAATAGCTTAAAGTGGCCCCAAATTACAAGTATAGTAGGATCATACGACTACGCGACTGGGGCCATAAACTGTCATGTCGAGGCCAGACGGCAGCCAGCCGGCGGTAGAGTTCTTGGACAAGGCAGCTGAAATTGATGACTCTCTCTCTACTGCACATTGCAGTGCAGTACTCTAGGTACCCGTTATTAATATCGCGACGACTTCTGTTACGTTTACGAGGTTTAATGTATGTATGCGAATATGTTTTTGAGAAGGAAACAGTTCACTTAGTTATTGAAAAGGTTATACATTTTTATGTTACGTTTATTCATTAAGGCTGGGTGGCATTAACTAACTTTGACGTTAACCAGTCGTCAAAAATTTGAGATTGTATGGAATTTTTTATCGTCAGCTATTTCTAAAGTTAAGCAGCTAGTGGTTTGCTAAACTTTGACAGGCCGGATAAGTTTAAAAATAGCTGACTATTCAAATTTTCATACAGTATCCCATTTTTGTCGGCTGTGTAACGTCAAAGTTAGTTGGTGCAACCCAGCCTTTGATTAATGGACTGGAAAATTAGTGGCGCTGGCCGTGAAGTATTAGTGGGCCCATTTCTCCTGTTCTCGATTTCATAACTTCATAAGTAATTAATACCTCAATTTTAGGTATTCAATGGTTCTTTCTTATGATATTCATTAATAAAAAAAAATGTTAACACAAAAATAAAATAAAACGATGATTTATTTCATTATTTATTTTAAAAAAAAGTAATTGTCTTTTCAAATTAAATACATTTTTTAAATAAAATTTTGAAACTACCTTTTTGTAACTACAAAACTTTAAAGCAGGAACGTTGCAATAGTTTAATAATAAAAATAGAAAATAAACAAATGAATAAAATTTAATAATTCAATCTCTCAAAGTAGAAAATATATCAATCTAAAAAAAGCCAGATAACTCAGCCCATCGTCATTCATTAGCACCAAAACAAAACCAGTTACCGTGCCCCTGAATATTTTACACTCCATTTCGTTGAGCTGGGATAGCAATTTGATGATATATTCCGCACTGGGAGCCTGTTATGATGCTGCGTATAAAGTATGCATAGCGTTTGTATTGACGTAATAATACGAACTCTGTACAGAGTCATCTGTTGGGAGTTAGATTTAGTAAATGTTTTGCGCTACTCGTTGATAGATGGCGAAAATTTTGCTATGAATAAAGATCGCTTTTGACATGTAAGGAATATTATGTTACCTTATTCTTCAGTAACACTATTTTACTATTGTAATATAATAATTTATCCTAACTAGTAAATTATAAATGAGTAAGTGTGGTTGTTTATCATAAAGGAGAAAAGAGATATTTTGCATAAGGGAGCTTAATGGGAACTGTCTCAAGTATGTCAGACTTTAGAATTCGATAGAAAAATTATCGCAAGTACTTTTACGTGTCTCGAGAGGTAAAACCTACTATGCATACATTTTTCCACTCGAGACTGTTCCCAATAGCCTCGAAAGATACATACAGAGTAGTTGAATTGCAACACAGGCGGTCCCGGTAGTTTACAACGTAGGTGCTTCGCGGCGCGCAGGTACGACGACCTTATTGGGAACAGTCTCGAGCTATTCGGACTCTAGAATTCGAGACCTAAATGTATGGAAGTACATTCACGAGTTTCGAGAGGTAAGTCAGACTTCCTAACATTTTTCTTTCGAATTCCCGAGTCCGAATAGCTCGAGACTGTTCCCAATAAGGTCCCAGATCACACGCACCTTTACGTTTTCCTATCCTCACATATATCCTGACATATGGGTCGAAAAAAACATGCAGTGTCACTCTCAACCTTTTTACTCCGGATTTACTCTTATAATAAAAGTAAGTATTTATAAATAGATTACAAAAGATTGCTTTTTAGCATCATCAGAAAAGTGTCGCCGAAAAATATTAATGCTGCATTTTGTTTTCATTGAAAATATGTTTAATAACTAATTTTTTGTAAAAAAAAATGTTAAGTTTGAGTTGAATTAGCGTAGACAGGGTAAATAAGAATTCAGTTCTGAGCCGATTTCGATTAAATTTAAAATGAGGATAACCTTGGGGAAAGATAATATACACTTTAACATAGTCAAATGTGAGTCGGTTTAGCGCAGAGATAGTAAATAAGAATTCGGTTGAATCGATAAGCCGATTTTGATAAAATTTGGAATAGGGATAACCTTAGGGAAGGACATATACTTTAAAAAGTTAAGTGTATGTCAAATAAAAATTCAAAACCCTTTTATAACGACTCAAAAAGGCGAAGAATTTGGCAGAACCGCTGTAGTTTTTGATAAAATTTGGTATGGGCATAGCTTGTTGAAGAAGGATATAGCAACTTAAAAAACGTCAAGTGTGAGGGGGCTAATTGCACTAAGCTTATCTTATGTAGTGGATAAAAAGTGAAGCTGTTTGAGCTGACTTCAAAAAGAAGATGGGATCTTAAAGGAGGAGGATTCTCCGTCTGTCTGTTCTGTCAATCTGTCAAGACGCTTTTTCTCAGGACCACGTGAAAGTATTTAGTTGAAAATTATATCAAAAACCAAGGTCGACAGTCCCTTATAACTGTAAAAAAATTAAGCTTCTAAGACCACGTAATTTAGAAATACAACCATTTTTATATTTTACAGTTTTAAAAACCAGCCTCTTCTCACTTTTGTTTAACGTGACAGGTGGTGAGCCCATTGTCGCAACACTGCTTCAGAGTGTCTAGACTAAGGTGGCTCAATCCAGTATTACTCCTGCACACCATTTTCACGTTACTGAGGAAATACAAGAAGTAAGTTATGTTTGGACACTTGACAAACTTTAAAAATCTTTTACTGTTAAACATACACTCACACAACTTAATTCAAAGTAGCATCATAAAATGGTATACCGTCATGGTTCCCAGTGTGTGTCCCCATGTGTACACATTCGACGCGTACGATGTACATGTGTATATGTATAATGTGTGTACCATTTAATGTGCGGCCTCTCGTAGTTACGATAACCTACCATTAATGTTTCAACACCTGCCCCGCACAGATTATCTTTGCCGCAAATTTAAGGGCTGGTTTACATGTATACACACACACTATCTTTTTATACTGTACTGTACTGTTTTGTAATTTTAAAATATTATCAATTTAATTGATTATAATTAAATTAGAAATGTTATAAAACTAAAATAGTAAGAAGGGATCCGTTTAATGAGCATTATTTTTTAAATGTCTAATTTTATTTTGGAATAATGATTTAGGCATAACTTTTAATGGCATAATTATTATGTAGGCTAATTTTTTTGGACAGCTTTTAAGTAGCATAAAGTTGTAAGGCTTATTATTGATTCATCTAATAGTTATTAGATATAAATATCAAAAGGCATAATAAGGTAAAGTGACGAATTTCATGTTGAATATTAATAATGAAAAGAAGCATAGTTAAGTTGATTATAAATAATTTTTTATTCCTTTTAGATATTTTTTTTACACTAAAGCCTTAAAAGTTAAAAAATAGATAGTAGGTTAAGCCGCGAACATGTTTATTTTACATAGGTACAGGTTCACACAGTGTACAATAGTGTCATACATAACACTTAAGGAGTTAATTATTCGGGCGTATTTTATGTATGCCGATTTTTTATTTTTAACATTATGCTTTAATATGGTTATAGGTTTGTAATATTCTAATAAATTATCAACTTATTACTAATTATACTTCAGAATCGTTACGCTAACAGTAGTTAGTACGTAAACCATGGTAATACTATTATTATGATAAATAAAAGTATGCCAATGTAAGTTATGACATAAAATTTAATGCGAATCAATGTGAATCCGGTTATAAAGATGGACTAGTTCGGCTTAAGAGTTGCTCGTTGAAATTCTAAGAAGTTTAATTAACTACTTTAAGAGGATACGATTCGCGGCGCCTCGCAGCGAGCTGCATACAAACGAATTTGTATAAAGCACACTGAGAGTCGCTTTGAATCGTATTCTCTTAACATTTTAAAATGAAAAATATACAATGAACATAATCATAAACATCTGGTTACTAAGAGTTACCAAATACCGTAGCATTGCGGAAGGTTTTTGGAAATTACTGCGAATCTCGTGTTTGAAAAAAAAAAGATAAGATTAATTGAACCATTGTAAGTAAATATATTTTGGACATCACACACAGCGCTGTCTGGTCCCAAAGTAATCAAAGCTTGTGTAATGGATGCCAACAACGGATAAAAATACATATTTAATACTTTTTTCTTGTAAATACATACATATCATACATGCAGACTCAAGACGAACACAATTTTTAATCATATAAATGTTTGTCCAGTGCGGGAATCGAACCCA
This sequence comes from Apoda limacodes, assembly GCA_946406115.1. Lineage (NCBI taxonomy): Eukaryota > Metazoa > Arthropoda > Insecta > Lepidoptera > Limacodidae > Apoda > Apoda limacodes. Next base: position 52,502,014 of record OX291540.1, read on the forward strand.
CACCCTCTGCACAGCAGCTGGCTACATACACTACCAACTAGGCTGCGAGGGATTAGTAAGTCATTTTATTAAAAAAGTTAAAAAAATAACATGTAGTCCTCGGTGCGTGTTGCCAGCACACACGAGCCGTTACACCTGCCGAAAAAAAAAACTATGTCGAAATCATAATGTTTGAGATTGCTATACCAGAATCATGGGAAATAAGTTTGACGTAAATAGTTTATGATACTTAAAAAAAAAATATTTCTCGCGATGACGACAATTTTCATATCCATGTAACTCCAGCCTTACAAGGGTTTAGGTATGTAAAGCTATTTACTTAGGATGGGCCGACTCAGTGTTTTGAAATTAAGTAGGCTATGCACATTGCTTGCCTATGTTACATTGTTGTCGGGACAGAGGGAATGTGCCATCAAAGAGGACCACAGAGAAAAGAAATCCCGAAGCAAATACTGGAAATAAGTTTAAAAATTTAAATATATTTAACAAAAATACAAACCCTCCACCTAACGTTTTGTTTTGTTGTCAGAGTATTTTTTGTTTGAATATATGTAAAATAAATACTTGTTCTTTCAAAACCCATTTGAAGGTACGTTTCGGGTGTATATATACTCATTTTATTTTATTCTGATGCAGAAAAATACGTTACTTTCTGGTTAAAAAAGAAAACGAATCCACAGTTTACTAAGTGAAAAGTTCCTAAACAATTCCTTTCCTTAAAAATAGAACCTCGGAATACTAATAGCCAGCATGTTATCGTATTTTTTAAAGTTTACGTTTTTATTAATTTATTTATTAAACTAAGTTGTATACAGACTGAATTTTTAAAGTGGGCGTGCATGGCCAAACTAAGTTGTATACAGACTGAATTTTTAAAGTGGGCGTGCATGGCCAAACTAAGTTGATATACAGACTGAATTTTTAAAGTGGGCGTGCATGGCCAAACTAAGTTGTATACAGACTGAATTTTTAAAGTGGGCGTGCATGGCCAAACTAAGTTGATATACAGACTGAATTTTTAAAGTGGGCGTGCATGGCCAAACTAAGTTGTATACAGACTGAATTTTTAAAGTGGGCGTGCATGGCCAAACTAAGTTGATATACAGACTGAATTTTTAAAGTGGGCGTGCATGGCCAAACTAAGTTGTATACAGACTGAATTTTTAAAGTGGGCGTGCATGGCCAAACTAAGTTGATATACAGACTGAATTTTTAAAGTGGGCGTGCATGGCCAAACTAAGTTGTATACAGACTGAATTTTTAAAGTGGGCGTGCATGGCCAAATCCAAAACTATGAGAAATAACGAAAAAAGAGTCTCGGGCCCGATTTTGATGAAAACTAAAACTGCATCATTGGATTGAAAAATTATTCTTTATTTATCTTTAATTATATTTAAAATGATTTATTTTATTAAAGTTTTATATATTTACGCTACTCGCTGATAGATGGCAGCGGACACCAATACAATTCAAACAGGATTTTTAACACAATTTCGACACTTATGAGGTCCCTTGTTGGGAGCACTTTCGAGTTATCTGGACTCTGGAATTTGAGAGCATAATGTATGCAAGTACATTCACGGGTTTCGAGAGGTAAGTCTGACTTTCGTACATTTTTGTCTCGAATACCAGAGTCCGAATAGCTCAACACTGTTACCTACACACCGCACATTGTAACACGAGTGATCACAAACTTCTAAATAGCCTCTCGTTAGTAATTTTCTACTAACTTTTCTCCATTACAAGTGTTGTGCAGTCTTATTTTTACTATTGACTAAGGAAAAAAAATTACTAAATTTTACTTTGCTAATACCCGCTTACAATACTAACGATATCCAAGCCCGTTACACATGCAGCTATAATATATATATAAATAAATTTAAATTACCACATACGCTGTTATGAATATATTTAACAAAAGTAAAATATATTCATAACAGCGTATGTGGTAATTTAAATTTAATTATAACCCTTAAAAAAGGTGTATTTTATAAGATAAATAATCTGCGAAGAATATGTAATTTTTCGGGAGACGGTATTAAAAACAAATTTAAATTCTAAAAGGATTTTAATACTGAAAAAAATTATTGAACTTTTCAATTTTGTATTTTGGTCACCATTAAAACACTTTTCGTTCTTCAACCCTCTCGCGAAGTGTCAAACTGATTTGGCGTCGCCCGAGGGCTTTTGCGACCCCGACACGTTAAAGGGTTAAACAATGTATTTATTATTAGACAGCGGTGTCTTAGGTAAACAGGACGGCTCTGTAATCATTTTAATGTGGTTTTTTAGAAAGGAGTTCTTTAAGTTAAGATGACATCAAAAAATTAGTAAAGTTCTTATGTACAATAATAATCTTAAGCTAGTTTTCAGCAGTAACTATGGCAGCCCCTCAGGGCTCAATTTTAGGTCATTTTCTTTTTCTTATTTACATTAATGATCTCCTAAAAAATCAGCTAAAAAACATGACATTGTCTTATTTGCTGAAGACACTTCTTTACTTATTAAAGTTAAGAGGCGACAGACATGTTATGATGAATTAAATAATGCCATTTCTAAAATTGTAAATTGGTTTAACGCTAATAATTTGTTACTTAATAAGACAAACCAAATGTTTTAAATTTACATTACCAAATGTTAGTCAGGTACAAACAAACATGTATTAATATTAATGGCGAGAAATTAGAACTTGTTAACTCATCAGCCTTTCTTGGCATAACGCTGGACTCCAAACTTCAATTCAAATACTCATAACCTAGCCAAAAAACTTAGCTCTGCTGTGTATGCGATCAAAAAAATAAGATAATTGACCGACGTCGACACTGCAAAAAAAAGTATATTTTAGCTGTTTCCAGTTTGATGACATATGGTATCTTATTGTTTTTTGTATCTAGTATTTTTGTTACAAAACCGGGCAATTAGTGCTATTTATAAATTAGGATCTAGGATATCTCTGAGGGATAGGTTTAGGGAAGTAAATATTTTAACTTTAGCGTCGCAGTACATATATGAAAATCTTTTATGTCTACATAAAAATATCAATAATTTCAGCGAAAAAAATGACGATCACAAAGTAAATACTAGAAGTAAAAATAAGCTGTTGGTGCATGATACACGTCTACACAAAATAAGTAACTCTTTTATGGAGCAATGTATACAGTTTAAAAACTACAAAAGTTCCCAATAATATTCAAAAGCTATCAATAAGTAAAATTAAATCTTTTATCAAACAAGTACTTTGTAAAAAAGCATACTAGAATATTTCAGACTATGTAAATTATAAAAATCCATGGGACTGAAGCAGTTCAATTACAGGACGCATAGGTGAACCAAATTAAAATGGAAATAATATAAAATTGTACGGCTATTTTTTTATTTAAAACATTGTTTGTATTTGTAATTTTTATGTTTTAGAAAAACTATCGAATTTCTTGCCGGATTCAAATCAACAAAATTGTGAACCGGTTTTTAAGAAATAGTATTTCATAACATTGACTATTCAAAAGTATTTGTAAAATCTTAATTTAAATTAAAAAATAAATGACTTTGACTTAGTGTCTTTTTATTGTAAGAACACAAAATCTTAGATAACTTACTCTAATACACGTTTGTGATTTTGATCAAGTGTAAAGCAAACTGAAATAAGTTCGAACGTTCGAAGTACATACATAGGAGTAAAGTGGAACTTTGTAGATTATGTTCATTTACCTAGACATGTTTTTAACTTCTTACATTTTCACTTCTATGGAAATACAAGCCGATTAATTTTGTACCACTTATTGTATTTAAATAAAAATAATTGAGTGTTTTCACTAAATATCGAAATCTACAAGTAAACTCATTGTGATATTTTATTTATTTTCAATTATTTGTTTTAAAGTCTGTTAATTTTTGCTTTTTTATTTTTCCCAGCTCCTGTATTTTTCTTTCGCGATATGAACCGCGCTTATTTTACCTAGAATACGTAAGATAGACCGTTTTGGGACGTCAAAGTAGGTATTATTTTCGTCTAGCGTTTGACACATTGACTTTTAAGTAAGTGGTTTGTCATAATTGTAAGCATTATTGAAAACAAATGTGATTTTGCAAACGGCAGCTAATACAGTTAACGTAGGTACCTAAATAAAAAAATCGTGATTGAGCCCAAATTAGACTCGGAAATGTGCTTTAAAAAATTATTTACTAGTTCATATAGATAAAAATTTAAAACCGATGAAGATTTCACCCAAATTAAATGACACAATTCATAAACACTAAAATATCGAACCGTGATAAAAATAACCCTTTCCTTAATTACGATTCGTGGCGCCTTGCGGCCGGGCTTCATACTAACGAATTTCTCATTTGTTTTTGACAATAACTGATCAATTACTGTAAAATTTTTACTTTTTTTCCAAAATCTAGTAAAATGTTTTTATTAACTAGAAATCTTTTTGAAACCATTCGTATGAAAAACTAGAATCTTGTATAACTATAAAATTTAATAGAACATGTCTTCAAAATTTCGTGGTGTTTAATCAGCAAGTGTCAATAAAATAAGTGAGAAATTAGTTTGTATGAAGCACGCTGAGAGGCGCTCTGAATCGTATTCCCTTAATAGTACGAACCAAACTAATACATATATGATCTGAGCCTATACCCAGTAGTTTTGACCTGATAACTGGACAGAAAAATCAAGCATAGTTTAACATCTATATTACCGTAGAAAGGTTTTTCCAAAGAAATATACATTATCCAACCAAAAACATGAAAATAATTGTCTATGATGGTAACAACATTTCTAATCGTACAGATTACCGTGTTTAGTCAGTGGATAGCCCGTGACCAGATGAATGACTCACCCTACAGATTAATGACATTAATGCAATCATGTTCACCCCTGCTCACCCTCGCCTAAATACGGGCTGCGATGGACCATATGCTAACCCCTTCCGCTATAAGGGGAAAGTGAAATGCAGTTCGCCATCGATGATATGATTAAAATTAGAGCGGTCATAAATACTTTTAGGCCATGGAAATCTTTGGATATTCAGAAATGTTTCAATAAGTCCAAAACAGCCAAAGACAATAACATTTAAGGGTACGATACGAATGTACACGTTTATTAAATTATTAAATCCGTTCAAACCACATTGACTTGTCAAAAGTATAGTCTTATTTTTCTACTTGATATTGTTTAGTAACATTATGCTTTGGATCTGCTTTTCTTTGCTACTAATTTAAAAAGTCATTCTTTTATAATAGTCTATTTAAATTTGTTTAGAACAAGAAGAAGTTTGTAGTGTAGCAAAAGATCTTTAAATTATTATACACATTTTCCCGTATGATTTAGTAAATAGTTACTAAACTCAAGCCGTGAGGTGGTAATATCGTCGCGCCGCCGCCAGATGGCGGTGAACTCTAAAGCCTGATCACGATCAACTAACGACCGGAAGTCTGTAATTATTACATTAGTATTTGTCGTCTCGCTCTAGGCATAGAGTAGTTGCAAAGAGTAAACGCAGAGAGTTTTTAGCGTTATTTTTTTATATATTTACATGTGTATAATGTGTATGATATACTTAGGATATACTTAGGCTCTCCATCATAAAACACATGATAGCCCAAGTCTCCCTACTAAAACTAGTTTGAAAAAACATTATTTACAATTATGCAAGCCAACAACTTAATTATACTGTTTTTGTTTCTTTTATTTCTGTATCGTAATGATATGTAATCTGCATTAGAATGATTCAAGTCCTTTATTTTATTATTTATGTCTATGTAAATGTTGTATTAATATATATAGTAATATATATGTATAGATATATATTTATGTATGCCAATGATATTTGTAAATATACTCATCTTAAAAACTGCTTTGCATTTATTTATTTACTAGCAAAATCTATGCGTACCTACTACTATGTCACCTAAAAAGAAATAAAATGTAAACTATTAATAATTTGAACGAATATTTAAACACTACTAAAATAACTAATACCTATTTTATAAAAAAACAACAAAAGAAAATCTAAAATAAATTATTTAAAGACTAAATGTCTAAATGCTGATAAGCACGATCAACTATTGTCTCTCAATAAGGTCGAACGCTCTGAATGTCTATTCGCATGAACAGCCAAATATTGAATAAAGCTAGCCCTTTTCTTTTCTGAACTGACTGCAGTTGGCTGTTGCAGCTATTACTGCTTCACCGGGCTTTTTGGGGCCAGACTCTGAAGGAGCCTAAGCCCATATAGCGCCCAACGCTCAAGGGCTCCCCCCTTGTGCGTCTCAAACTCGAAGGTGAGTCACCGCCAGGAGGGGAGTTCCCCGTTACGCAGGTGCGGTTGCGATTGAGTGGGGGCGAGAAGCGCCCCGGCACTCTTTGATACCTCGTGTATCCTTGCGGGCGCTGACGAACCCGGGGACGTCGGCGTCGTGTTTGGAGTGTGGCCCTATTTGGGGAGGTCGTAGAGGCTAATCTCGCTATCCGGACAGCGAGATCGTCATCTGGGGCCGTTAGTACGTGCCGAGGCCACCTAACGATAGTTTTACGACCGTGCCGAGGTCGATCGGGGGGATGATACGTTGTGGATTGCACAATTAGTCGATTCGGGTGATTTTGAGTACACTCGGAAAAGTGAGCAAGTTGTGTTAAGCGACATCTTACTGTACTTGTCTATCATGGGAAAGCTCGCGCTCGGACCCCCCGCCTTTTTACACCTCCCGCCGGAGCATGATTCAGTATTCACGCGCGATGGCTTATTAGCGTATTTCATGTATAACTTTGGTGTTTCTATACCGATTTCTATGATTCTTTTTTTATTAAATAAGTAATAATGTTAACTTTTTTTAATTAGGGATGAATGAGAGTGTTATTTATATGTAAGAGTAGACAAATATAATCAGAAAGCTCCGAACTGCTAAGCTATCGGGAGTTACACGTGTTATTGTGAGTCAACCATAAAAGATAGACATATGCTGTCGTGGGCATTGATATAAATAATTTTGTTTATATCAATGGTCGTGGGATATTTTTTATATAATTTTAAGGTGAACATTTCCGTCATACATGATTTCTGTGTAGCTTTAACCATTAAGGCTGTACACGCGACGAAAGCTTAAAAAATGGAGTAACTTCTCCCGTTTTCCCAACATTTCCCTTCACTGCTCTGCTCCTATTGATCGTAGCGTGATGAAAAGTATACCATAACCTGCCCAGGAGTATGAAGAATAATTGTACCAAGTTTCGTTAAAATCCGTCGAGTAGTTTTGGTTTCTATACCGAACATACAGACAGACAGACAGACAAAAATTTTACTGATTGCATTTTTGGCATTAGTATCGATCACTAATCACCCCCTGATAGTTATTTTGAAAATATATTTCATGTATTGAATTTGACCTCTCTTCGACCTCTCTACAGATTTATTATAATTATAGATTATATTGTACTTAACATATTTTCAATAGATTTTTATTTTTTATGTATATTAACTAAAATTAAATATTTATATCTTGTTCACGTCGGTGTTGCCCCTTAATAGTCTTGTCTCTCATCCCTAATAAAGGTGCAGACCATCCCTAAGAAAGAAGAAATCTCTGAATAGCGATAAGCTTACCTATGTATTTTTATTTATTTATATTGTTGTGATGTCTTTTGTAATTTTTACATACAAACAATAAACTTTTATTATTAACTAGTCTATGGTAGCACGCCGCTTTGGTAGTTTCAGTATTCTAATTTAAATGCTTTATTGCTTTTTTTTACATTATAATCTTTTGTCATTTTATTATTAAGTGTACAGTTTTTTTTAATTATACAATACAGTTTATTTATAAATAACTGAAATATAGCTAAACTAAAACACTAAAACTAATCTTATAAAAAAGGCCCTGGTTGCCACGTTGTATGGCAACGCATATTTTTTGACCAAAATATATTTAATTTATTTCTTAAAAATATTACTTTTAGTATTACTATTACTTTTTTTAAGTCAATGAACTTTAAGTTACTACCGTTATCTATATATGTATTTTGTATTTAATGTTGACCTTTTATAGTAATACTACCTTCTGCCAGCGGCTTCGCCCGCTCTTAATGGCGTTCGTTATTGGCGTAGGTTCTTACGGCAAATCAAATCTTTTCTCTTTAACGGCATAATACATTCGTGTCTGTGAAACCATGGAAATGCACATACAAAATTTTAACCCGTTTTAGGTCAAGCCGTTTAGTAGTTATATAAGCCGTTTAATATTCATATAAAATTTCAACCCAATCGGTTCAGCTGTTTAGAAGTTATGTGAAAAGATAAGTACGGAAGGATAATTCTTACTACCCGTTGTCCTACTGCCCGTTTTCCCGTAGGAATGAAGCATTTCCCGCGGTAAAAAGTAGTCTTTGTCATCATTTTGAAAAAATCTTTTACAAATCCTAAAAAATACAAATAAATAAAGATTTTTTCAAATCGGTCCAGTAGTTTCGGAGTCTATTCAATACAAACAAACAAACAATCAAATCTTTCCTCTTTACAATATTAGCATAGATTAAAGCTGTAAAATTAAGTCTATTTCCTTAAAAATAAACGTGAAAAATACATAAATATATGCTTTTCATAAAAAAATTAAGCTGATGATAAATGACTACTCTAAACTTTTAATATTTTACACAAGACTTGGAAACCTTATCCAGAGCTTTCGACTATAGAAGCTCAAAATTTAAAGAAAATAAATAACTAAAATTACAATTTCGTCCCTAAATGTACCTACTCAACCCTTTCCTAAAATGATGAAACACCTAATAACTTCAACCTTAGCAACCTATTCGTCAAATACAAGACGTTTTGCGACCCCTTAGGGGATCGAGAGGGGTCGCCTTGACCCCTCAAAGGTCTCAAACACGTCGGTTAGTTTGTTTTCAGTTAATTAATTATCTTTGACTACTCATCAACTATGAAAATAAGAAGTTCGAATCTATTTAAACATGGTTTGTGTTCCCCGCCCGCACCCCCGGTGGCGGCGGCGGTACTTGGGTTTTGTGTCACTATGGTAATACAAATAGAAAATACAATTGCCTATTAAGAGATTGGTTTAGGATTTAGTAAGATACGGAAATAAACATACACTGGAGCTTAAGTTATTATACACTAACATTACGCCTGTTTCCCAAAGTGGTTGCCAAATAGTAGACTTGCTACGATCCAAGTATGCTTACTTCTTTTGCTCCATCAATGCTTTCATACACTTTAGTTTGTTAAAAATATATGGAAAAAAAAACGAGGTGGGTACAAGTCGGGCTACTAATAAGTCGGGCTAGCAACAAGTCGAGCTACTAACGCTAGTTTCTTAGGGTTCCGTAGCTAAATGGCAAAGACGGAAATCTTATGACATGTCCGTCCTCTTCATAAATTGAATCGAGGGATGAAAAATTTTTTGCATGCCGAAGCAATGGGCGGTATTCAGTGACTGAGCACACCCGACGTTGCTTAATTTTGCATGTGGTTTTCGATAGACGAATGTACAAGGCCTATCCCAGGCCTATTTATTGAATTAACTTATGAAGTTACTGTACCTATTACGTTTTTATATTCGCTATTACATAATTTTACTAAGTAATTAAAAAAAAAAAGAGTAAGTCAATGTCAAAGGTCATCACACTCGCGCCCCCGCGGCCGTGTTGTAAGGGCGCGGCTGACACAGGCCACAGGCCACGGGCATAGCCACGGTATAGGTAATAGCACTATATGCCATAGCTACAGTTTCTATACCAAAAGATATTATCACATTTATTTTTATTTATAAAATAGTAACTGTTTTCGCTATTTCGTCTGCGTGGATGTCGTTTTAAAGGTCAACTTTTTGACATGTCAGCCACCTATACGCAAAAACCTTTATAAGTTGTTTCGCCCCTCTGGTCCGCTTGTATTTCGTGACATTGGATAAGACAAAAAAAAAATGTTTTTTTTGAGGTTAAATTATTTTTGAATGACAAAAATATGATTTGTGAAAATAATATATTTCAGAAATCTAATTTGAACATATATTTTTTGATATCATTCAGTCATAATACTAAAACAACAACAACTTGAAAAATATAAAACAAATAACAAATTAATATAAAAAGCTCATATTTAAAATTAAGTGTGTGAGCCAAAGCGAGCATAAATCAGAAGTTTGTGTCGCTCAACATTTTAGTGAAAACTACAAAAATATTAAAACTATAAAAATGTTTACCTGCCTCGAAGAGCAATCAAGATTTTTTTTGTATTTTTTAAAATTATAATAATAATATACTTTATTGCGCATATAGAATACAAAACAATTAAAACAATAAAAGTAATAACAAATTGGCGGTCTTATCGCTAATGAACGATCTCTTCCAGACAACCTTCGGGTAGAGGAGACTTTATAAAATTATTGAGTAGAATGTGCTTACAGAAACTTAACAATATAAGAAAAAAAAGGCAACAGTAAAATAATATACACATTTATAGCAATAGCTTAATTTATATACATATGAATAATAAATAATACTAATACGTACAAACATGTAAACAAAATAAATATATATATATATCAAATACATAACAAAAAATAAAAATTAAAAAAATAAATACCCAAACTACATACATCTTAAATAATATAGATGAATAAACAGTGTTGATGAGATAGCTTAAATTTTTAAGTAATGTGTGATTACGAGATTTTTAAATATTCTTAAAGTTTGTGCTTTTTTGACATCAAAGGGTAAACTATTCCATAGCCTTATGGTTGTGACAGTGAATGAGTCATTATATGCTTGTTACAATTTATAATAAAGATTTTTATTCGGGGTGTGATGATCAGGTGCGGGTGGTGCAGCTCATAGAACATAGACCTGAAGGTCGTTGGCAACTGGACAAGCCTTAGATACATCTGGGGCGAGAGTTTCACTTCTAGTCGATTATTTATTATTCTTTCTGATGACTACACTTTCAAGTTTGCTGCGACGTACGTTAGGGAGCTTGTGGACTGCAGGCATATCGTTGCCGCTCACGTTTTGTCGTTATCGTGGACGAAAATGTAAAAGCGTCGTAACGCCGATTACAACGACGTTATCGTGAAGACAAAATCGTGCCGTGCCGTGCCGCACGACGGTAAACTATAAAACCATCCAAATTGATCCTGGTAGAGTTCCCACAATTTATACGTCTATGGCTAAAAAGCAGTGTATAAAGAAGCGTACGCACTATGCAGGAAATGTCTATTTAGTCGTCCAATAAACCTGGGAAATTGAACGCCCGTCGCCTGCCCCCGTTCATTTATACGGCAATTACCTGTCGCACCACAGAACTATCGACCAGATGAACATTTGTTTAAAACTGTTGTTTCTACACACATATTTTGGTAACCTATGCGCTCTAGTACATACAACTTATAAACTCACAGTTCTTCAAAGAACCAAGAAAGATAAGTATGAAAAGTACATAGAAATACTCGGTCTTTGTTTAAAACTCACAGAGACACGAGTACAGTTGTGCCATGAACCATAACTAAATTAAACATTCTCTAAAAATGTGGAAAAAATTGGTTCGGCAGCACGTACCGTAGGTACATGCAACATCTCTTGAGAAAAAATCTTTTACAAAAAAAAAATTACGTCATATTGGATCCGCCATTTTGAATTTTAAAAAACTGATAAAAAATTCGAAATCAGCACCCTCGAAAACCCTTTACTACCCCTCGATATATGAAATTATACATGAAATTTATGTTGTGTGCATAAAAAAGTCGGATAAAAAACGAACCGCTGGACCGATTTATTTCAGACTCCTTTCAGTTCAAGTCATGACGTGGCGTATCGATTGATATGTCATCAGAGCGATTCGGTCCAGTAGTTATTGAGGAATCGAAAGCCAAAATATGTCTACATACATAATACATACTTACACACACACACACACACACACACTCACACACACGTCACTCTAAAAATGATTGCAAATGATTCTCCAAGTCTTGAAACGTAAAGAAAACACAAAATTTTCGATTTTCGCACCTATTCCAATAACTTCTCAAGAGAAGTTAAATATATGTTATAAAATTGCATTAACTAAATGAGTGATTTTTATTTATTGTATTGAATGCAATAAAAAATCTGGAAGTGACCATTGTTTCAACATTTGGGCAAATTTTTAAAGCGTGTATTTCATTTTATAATAATGAAAGTTGGTTAAACAAGTAGAATAGCTTGTTATCTAGTGCATTGACTCTAAGTTGTAGCAAAAACTAAAAAAATGTGACAGCAAAACGGTAAAAACGTTGAATCCCATACAAAAAAAAAAATAATTATGAAAGCGTCTTTATAGAATAATTTTCTAAGGAAGTAAATGGAAATGTAAAAAGAAGTGACAAATATATCTAATAGTAATGTATATGACATTGTATAATGACTTTTAGTACGTTTAGGTACATACACAACGTTAGTATTACAAAAACTAGGTTTCTGGCCTATATCGAGCCCTTAAGTCGAATATCAAGAATTAACAGCACAGATAGCAGAAAATTGTTTATTGTCGTGAAATTCATCCTTTTTTACGTCAAACGATTTTAATAAATGCATGTGATAAGCAGACGGATAATTGAGTGACTTTATAAAGAGTCCGTTTTTATTTCATTTAAAGCATAGAACTCTAACACACTAGGTTTAATGTGAAAAAATCAGTTAAGTGCGTGTCGGACTTCGCACATTTAGGGTTTCCTACCAAATGTATAATATAAGCTGTCCGAATGGCAGAATTATTCATAAGCAATAGGTAAGTGAAACCCTTCTGTACTACGCATTTGACCGCAAGATGAAGTTGATTGTAATAGGAAAAGTGAATTTCAAAGAAAATCTTATTTATTAATTTATTTAACAATTTACCAATAGGCAATGCCGGATGGAAGGTGGTGCCTTTTTTTCGCGAGGCCACTAAACAAACATTCAACTTTAATTCAACTCAGAATGGTAATGTGAACAAAACATGATATGTATACCTCTAAACTCAGTCGGGACCGAGTTAGAAAGGTTGAAAGTCAACAAGCAACTGTGGCCATATTTATATAGATTTTCTTTATATTTTTGTTAAGAATACTGCAACGAACAAAACATAGTATGACACGTGTACCTCTAATCTAATCTAATCTATGTCGGAACTGGGTTATAAATGTCTAAACATCGACAAAAAGTGTAGTTCTTACAGATTATTATAATTTTTTCGCGAATTCATTAAAGAAATCTGATTATTTTAATAAGAAGAATGCAATTAATGAAACTTAGTTTTATTTTATATACCACTGAGGTGGCAAACAAGCTTTCGGTCCGCCCGATGGTAAACGATCACCGCAGCCTATGGACGTTTGCAACACCTAGGGAATTACTTGCGCGTTGTCAACCCTTCGAAAATGTAATACCTTATTTCTTAAAAAACCCCATACTGCAGTCCTTAGAGAAAACCTTGGCAGGGCTCATTCCCCTAACTCGCAGGAGGAAGTTTCTTTGCACTGTACGTGACCATTGAGGTTCTAAGGTGTGTGTGTAGTAGAAAGAAGGCGTGGGCATAATTTTGAACAAATTCTGAGAACAAATCCCATCATTCAAGTGGTAGAACAAGTGGAGGCAAAATCTCTCCTCCCTCTTTGACTTAAGGGTTTAATACAGCTTGTGACTTTGGGATCGTCGGCGATTCTTTCAGCCTGTTGTTGAACCGAGTCAAAAGGGCAAGCTGATATTCAAGTGCAGCCCGACTAGAGATGGCAGCAGATATGACTAGATATGGGGCAGGACTTGCGACTTGTAAAGCAACAACCTTCGCGGCACGTGTTAGAAACATGTAAAGAAAGTACTGTCATCTGCCATAGCAATGTATGTTGTTGATGGACAACATGTCATTGATATGCAGTAGGAACTGCGTAGAAGACAGCACAGAGCCTTGCGGGACACCAGCATTAATGTCCATGCTATCAGAGCAACTACCGTCAACTACGGCTCGTATACGTTTGCTGGACAAAAAGCTAGCCACCCATGAGCACAAACCCTCGGGCATGATGGAAGTTTCTGAAGAGCCATAAAAAACTTATTAAGGCATTTCTGCCTTTTTATAAATTGTTATTTGTATGTAAGTATAAACAATAATACATTAGTAGACTGTAGCTCTAACCGTTTGGCTGTAAAACCTGCGTGACAGATGACTGACAGAAATACGCTGCTTTGGGTACGGAACCCTAAAAAGCAGTTACTTTACTACGAAAACTCGAATAAAGACATAATCACTACTTACGTGGTTCCTTTCGAGATTATTTCGTTTTCAAAGTTTTAAATAAAAATGGCGGCAAATCGCAGTTGCACGTGTTCGGACTTACATCTGTGGACAAACAAAAGTAAGTTTTTATAGGGTGTTTTATTTATGGAGCAAGGCAGATGTGGTTCTTTCTGCTGTTTAGTATTTTGCACTGGGTTAGAGTACATACTAGATGGTTCCTTTTTTAATATTCCTCTATCTGAATTATGCTAAAACTTCTTGCATTTTTAAGAAAAATGCCACATACGTACCTATACGATAAAATCCGTTTCTACAAACGGTTTATTTTTCTGTTACATAATTATACCTACCTACATATATAATCTCTATGAAGAAAATGAAACATCCACTGCTGGCCATAGGTCTCCTTCTCAGTTTCTTATTCGATCAATAAAAAACTTTGGAAATTAATTGAGAGAAAAAGTCAATTGTAAAAACATGTAAGACCTATCCATTAAATGCATCCAATACCATTAAATGGTGTGCGCGAAAAAATAACCCCTTAGTTCTACTTAAGTTAACCTAGCTACTTTCAATATGTTTTTATCTTATCTTCTTTATGATAAAAGAAGAAACTGACTGACTGACTAACTGATGAATGATACAGCACATAAACGCACAACCGAAACCGCTGGGTCTAGAAACTTAACTTAGCTTGCGGATTTCTTGCTCGACGTAGAAAAGGATTATGCAAAATTTATCCCCTTAAGGTATGTATGAAAATCCGTAACTTTTGAAGTCGTTCGAGTTGGAGTCGAAAACTAAGATTGACGTGATTCACTGTTTTGAAAAAATCACCTTTAAGGGGAAAACAGGCACTGAAAATTTAAATTAGAAGTTTAATATTTTTTTTAAGATTAACAATTTAAAGCTTTCTTAAATTGTTGCGATTCACATAAGACAGGCAGGTGCCTGTAAAATTGTATCAAAATTGATGTAAAATAATTGTAAAGAATTTGTGTGACATATCTTCTTATGGACTGACGGACGTCCGTACTCCATAGGTAAACGTGGCAAAACTGTTAGGGTACTACTATTGGGCTAAGGTTTTAGTAAGTAAGGACACAGTTTACATCAACCACATTAAAATCTTAGGCGCATGCTTTACAAGTATGAAACAAATACTTCAAAAATAACTTTAGATCATTCCTTAACAAAAGACAGAAAATTTGTATAAACACAGACACCCGCAACGTAATTAGAAAAATTATTTACCGTAAACGCTTAAAAAATCTCTTCGTATTTTTTAGTCAATTAAAAAAAGGCGCCGCCATTGTTTCGCGGAAAAAGAAAAGTTAAATGAACAGGCCACGGAACGACGACAAAGCGCCCTGATGATATCGTCGAAAACGCGCTCTTTAATTAAAAACTCTAATTTCAAAAATGGAACTTGCGTATTCAAAATTTAAAGAACGAAATAAAAGCAGAAAAGATTTGCGTGCGTGTAAGCGTTAAGTTTGTATCGCATAAACTTGATATTTGGGTATATTTTAATAATTTTTTTTCCAACATAGCTTTATTAGTATGAAAAAATACAATGAAAACGATGTACTTACTAAAATTTTTATACTTACGTTTTTTACTTATTTTTATTACACGTCCATTGAATAACACAAATATATTATATGTATAAGCTACTATATGTACTGGATATAATTGAAAGTAATATAGGTATAATAATTCAATAAAGAACTAAAAATACTCTAGAAAGCCCACAGTTTTTAGTTCGTTCCTGATGTTTCACTCAAATGCACATGTAAAATAAAATTCACTAATAATAACGATTTGTCAAGCAACAGTCACGATTCAAATCAAATTTGAAAATGGAACGCGTGTTCGACGGACGTCCGCGGAGTTCAATTTGCGGCAGGATGCAGCCAATAGCGCTCGTTCCCACTTCGGTCCTCGTGTGACAATCCTGCGCAAGCGCAAAGCTTAGGGAGCCATCGGCCGCCATGTTTTCGATGACTGCACTGTGCAGGGGTTGATGAGGACGATGCAAAAAAACTTCCTATTCATTTTGAATTTTTCTAATTATTACTTTGATTGAATGTTAAAAAAAAATATGTGAAAATAGGACAAAATATATTTTTTATTCGTTACAATACATTGTAACTACATCATTAGGATGGGAAATATATACATGAAGACGTATTTAAATGTGTTTGGATATATTTCGCCTATTATGTGTTAGGAGAGTCCTTATCTCCAACAAGTAATTATTTATTATTCAAGTACATAATAGTATAATAAATAAATATAATTCAATGTCTGCAGCATCCCCTTAATGAGTATATAATTTTTATTGTACATCATGTCTACATCACAGAAACTGTCTTTAACACTACGATACACTCGCATGAAGTGAATATTAAGACCATTATACATAATAATTTTAAAGTACTATGTTAAGATTATGAAATAAAATAAATTTAAATATTGTGATTTATTGCTTTTTTATTATAATCAATATGGCTCTTGTCAATATTTTATTTAATATTGTTACAAAAAAAAAACTTAAAGAAATAGGAATTAACACAAAATTTCATATGCATCTCGAACTGCTGCTGATATTTAAATTTTTAAATCCTGAAATTACATATTTTTTAATTATTGTTGTAACATTCTGAACACAACAGAACCTGTCCGGGCAAATTTATTTATTGCGATATTGCAGTACTTTTAAGCTAAATGATCACTTACTCTAAGACAATAAGCACATCGATCACTTCATTTAAAATATTCGATAACGTCATAAATGTTGTTCATAAAATTAATATTGTAGAAAAAAAACCTAAAGTTATGAGACACACGGGCCTGATTCTCGTGCTGATAGAGATAATCTTGAATTCTAGATAATATGTTTAATTGATTTACTCATGGCTTGTTAATCGTGATAACTGATTAAATCGATAGATCTACTAGTTTGAACTATATATGTCGAAAAACATGGCAGGTACCTTATGCAAATAGTTTTACGTTTTATCAGAACCTTTCTTTAGGCATATGTTGTACGCTAGCGGTCGACATGCATTGAGTGGTCGGCACCAGTAAAGAAGGAAATGTCGCACGAAAAGTAGTATTGTAAAGTAGTCAGAATTAGTGATATTTTATTTTATTTTATTAGTATGATAAATTATAAAATATATCCTACATTTTACACAGGTAAGTACAAGAAGAAACACGCTAATTTGGCATAATTAACATAAGCACTAAGTGTAAGAACGAACAAAAATATTTGAACGTTAAATGCATATTGTAAGTCTCTCACTTAGCGCGGCGCTGTGCTCATCACTGTGTGCAAAGAATTGATTTTCATTGGGAGAGTGAGAGAATGGAAAAGTGACACTACCAAAAACAAAAAGTAAACTCAAACATTTTATATCCACTTTCATGTTTCCCTGCTAGTACTAAATACCAGTTATATCTATCACGTCACTAAAGATAAATGTTAGAGCCACGGTGTTGATATGTCAGTCAATCAGTCCGTCCGTGTGTCAGTCTAGATAATCTGCTTCAATAGAGTACGAGTTATTTTCTAGTTAATACAGTTAAACGTCGGAGTCATCTGGAAATTGGTGTTTGACAAATTCGAGGGGGGCTTTTACATACATAACTACATACATTTAAAAGCTTATCATAAATTACAATATAAACCTATACTCGTGTTTAATAGGAGTTAATTGTTGTAGGAGTAACGTTGTTACAATTTTCTATGGCTTTACTCGCATCGCATTATTTTATTTCACCAAGTAGGCTAAAGTTTAATGACTCCATTGAAGAACTATAGACCCTAGAAAAAACTTGGGCTCATTCCACAACCTAATGTGTATTATATTGTTCTACAATGTCAAATAATGTAGAAGTGAAGATATATTATGATGGTGTATTTGAAGAGAACATTTATTTTATGTTTTTCAAAAAACCATTACTATACTATTCGTTACTGATATATTATGTAGTTTTTACTTTAGACAATAAAATAGATACATCCTAGCAAGTGGAAGTCTTTAGGCTCTGCCTGCCTAGCTCTTCCGGATACAGGCGTAATGTTATGCATTGTATGTGCTAAGTGAATAAATAAGCAAACAGGGATTTAAATCCGACATTTACATTTGATTGCAGTAACACGAATTTGATTTATTACTGGAGACAATATGTATAACGAAATATATGAATTAGGTTGTCTTTAATCATCTACTAATGATGATACATTTACGAGAAAAATAAAAAATAAAGTAAAATAATGAGTGTAAATCACATCAGTTGGCGTTTAGATAAATATTAGTAGTAATTCGCAGAGACAGTGTATTTGTTAACGATACACGAATTTATCTAAAATCATTACATAAAAAGGGGTATTTTTAAATTCTAAAATATTCGTATTTACAAGGATACAAAAAAGGAATCATGCAAAGTGATTCAAATAAAAAGATTCGAATTCAAATGGATTCAACAAAAAAACTAGGACAAACGATCCCTTGATTTTAAATTCTAAGTTTTTCAATGTAAAACTGAATAACATTTTTGGATTAAAAAGTTACAGCTACAATATTCGACTTTAATGCTCACGGTACAAAGACTAACGACTGTAGATCCACATATTCTTAAGACGTCAAAACAGTGAACCGTTGACTAGTTCGAAATTTGAAATTCAGATATGTAACGATGTCGTCATCGATAAACAGGCCAGTATTGTTGTCGCACTGACTTCATTACAAATACAGCCCCGTCGTTGTATCGTAATCTGTGATTTCTCCACAGTGTATATTTATACATCCTCAATACATTCAAAAAGACACGTGTGACGAGCTTATTATGAGATGACATTTATAAAAAACGTCTAAATTGATTATAATAATAATGCATTACAACTAAAAGAGAGATAATAGAGAATTACAAAAAACCAATCCTTAATCTACCTACAAAAACTTTTATAAGTAAAGTAGGTACGTAACTACTATAATAATATCCTGTTTTTTTTTATTTAATATGAATATATACGCTTGTTGCCTAAAATATACAGAGAATAATTAAACTAAGTATGCTTTATGTTACACTTTTCAACCACATCACAACATATTCTAGTTCTACTATATTATACATGCTGTAGCTCATGGCTTGACTCGCATGAAATTATTCTAATTAATAATTAAATTATAACAAATAACAAACTCATTTCATGAGATGTTGCGATTTGAACATTCTTTACTGGAACAGGCTTCACCCTGTTATCGGCGGTCGCGGGGTCAGCGTTTCCTATCGCTTTTATCGCCCTCACTTCCCGTTCTATGTTTAAAACATTGTTTTTTTGCTGGCTTTACTTCTTTCTGGGTGTCAGTTTTTGCGTTTTAAAAGCTACGAAATACAAATAAAAATATCAAAACCACTTATCTCAACAAATAGATTTCATCAATATCCCAGTTCATTGCATTAAGTTAACTGTTAAAAACCGCAAGTGCTAAACCAATTTTGGTGTAATTGTGGACATTTAGTAGTATGTATAGAATTTTTAAATAAAATATGGTTAATAACAGGCGAGCAAGGCCAAGGGCAACAGTTGGTTTATAAATTCAATAGTTATATTTCACGGTTTTATACCATTTTATACAATCGAACTGGGACTTTGTTAAGAGTAAATCGCAAAACCAATGAAGAAAAAAATGACCCTCAAGATACTGGCCGAATACATTTTATCAATTAAAAGAAAAATAATTCCAATAGCCAGCGCCCGACTGCGCCGCGCCGCGCCGTAGACGAGGTCTGCCATCTTGATTCGAGTTATCGTAGTAGTCAATAACCAATTTGAGATAAAAATTGAGGTATCAACATCGAGCTCTTGCGTTCGACATATCCGTTGGATACGCGACTTCGACTGTGTAGTTGAAATACTTTTATATTTTTATGTAAGTAGATAATAGGCCTACTTGAAAAATAGAATGAACGTATTTTCCGATGTCCGCCAATAAATTGCTGGTAAGTACTTATCTACATATTTAGGTTTTGCAAGTTTAATAGAGAAAGGTGTTTTTGCTAGATGCAACCCATAAGTAAAAGGGTTAAACTAGTATTATTTATTATTCTGTTGGTTAAACGCAGTCTTTTATACAATTTAAAAACAATATTTATAATAAACATAGTCATGAAATTACTTAAAACGAACGAAACGAAGAACTAAAAAAGAAATTAAGGAGTCCACAACGAAACTGATTTGTTTGTAGTTGAAGAGACGGAGGATATATGACACTTTCTCTCGATCGTGAGATCCTACGGGAATAATTTTACTGCCGGTACTATTTTTTTATGCCGCAATAATAATAACAGTAACGTACGTTAATCAAAATATACCGAGACACTTATATTGTGTTAACAATATATTTGAAAATATGATTTCAAGTGAAACTCTATATAATTATTCTAAGAAAATTAGTCAAATTCATTATTTTCCTTTAAGTTACAGGTAAATAACAAAAAACCAATCAATTTCGTTCAAGGAATCATAGGTATGTAAGGCAGTCATTTAATTTTAAATACGATTATTTATATAATTTATGCAATATAGAAAAAATGTTGAACTTTGCACATTATGTTTTCAGGGTGTCCACTCTAATTCCCGAAAAAAATCCCCGACTTTTCCCTGTCTTTCCCTGATCATTTCTTCAAAATACCCTGACCAAAAATTATAATATTTATGAAATCTTTTAAGTTTTTTATACTTTTATACTTTCAAACAATGTATAATTAAGAGTTATTTTTATAGGAAACTTCCGTTTTCAGTTTTTTGAGGAAACTGTGATTTGTGATTTACATTAGGTCCATCCATTGAAACTTGCAACAATTTTCCGAGCTCAGGTCTGACAAACCCTCTAAAAACTGCTTAGTAAATGTTCAGCAGTAGACAGCCCCATAAAAACACTAGTCCAGTATCTCGATTCAACTTTGTCTGAATCTGTGTTTCAGATTCGAATTATCAAATCCATTTGGCATTTTTGTGACACCTTCTTTAGGCTCTCGTCAAAGGCAACTACATAGAATTTACAATTTTTAATTATATTAAGCAAATTTGTTCTTAAATATGGCGCTATACCGTGATTTATGACGTATGCTGCTTTAGTTTTGCCCATAGAATAACCTAGTGCGATCTTGCTGTCAGTAAATATTCTCTTAAGGGCTTTGGAAGTTCTGTCACATGAATTTAAGCTCATTTTATCAAAAATTACCTCTAACGCCCAAATTACTTCAGCAGACGTAACTGCATCGTCCTTATATGTGAAGTCATATGCAGTTTTGGGAGGTACGGACGGCTCTGCAACTGTCGTTGTAGTTGCACTAGTACTAGGATTGCTGTTAATATTGTCAACAAGAGCTTTATTTTGGAATATTGATATAAGCGGTTGTTTTTTTTATTTCAATATTTTTTATTTGTTTTGGCATGTGATACTAAGGCTTGTTTGCCTAAGTATTAATTTATTAGTATATACTTATTAATTTTTTTGCAGCACATTTTGCAGTAAGCAGCTGTTGTATCATTTGGATCTTCATCAAGCCAATCTACAAATTCTGAGTTCACTTTGGGGTCTAGCCACACTTTATTAAAATGAAACTCTTTTGAACTCATTTTGACATTTATAATTTAATCACTTAACACTAATAGTTCACTGTAATAAACGGAAATAATGTTGATCAAAAACTTTTACTAAGTAGTTTACTAAAACGGAGAAATCTCATTATGTCACAAAGAAACATGAATATATCCCTCCAATTGCCTGAAAATAAAAATGCTTCTTTAGACTAGATTAGGGTAGAATTAGGGAAGAGCATAAAAATATCCCTCATAATCAATCACTGGGATAGTAGGATTTTTGTTTCATCTAAAATTTTTTTGTAAATACCTTTTTTTTCCCTGACTATAAAAATAATTTATGGGAAGCCATAAGCGTCCCTGATATTCCCTGACTTTTCCTGACCACTTTTAGCTTCCCTGACTTTGCCCTGACTTTCCCTGACTTTCCAGAAAGTGGACACCCTGGTTTTATACCTACTACTATTATACAAACAGTAATTTTTGCCTGCCTGGAAAACACATGCTGCTAAAGAAGCATGATCGTTTGATATATTATGACTTTCCCCAGCTTTTGTATTTTTGCGAAAATTTGTGATAAGCGCCATTTCTTCAATCTAAAATAATAAAATGGTGGGATAAAATTGGACTATCTAGTAGTCTTAATTTTTTGTTGACTAGGATATGTAGGTGGATCATAAGTTTTATTAATTTTCTAGCAAACTGCCGATTTTCATACGTTCGCGGTACAACCATTTGTCTTCTGTGTAGCTTTTTTATTTTATTTATTACAATTTAGAACTCACTGCAACACCTGGTCATAAACCATAGTATAAAAATTTAATACGTACTTTGATATAACAAAATATTTACCTTTTTTTGATATGCAGTTCTGTATAAATAAACGCCACAAAAATTAAAATAATTAAACCAATCTATCATATGGATATACTATTATATCACAGCGCATATTTTCTTCGCTAAATATGTCACAAAAATGAAGAACGGGAACGTAGTTGTCGGTCCCAGAGCGTTTGGCGTGCCATTAGCTGTTAGCTCGGGGCTCGGGAGCGAATTGAGGTCAATTGTTGTTTGTCCATTCGGCTCGTTACCGGCGGCCATATTTGAAATAATTTGGAAATGGAACGCGTGTTTCATTTTGCGCGAGAAATGACTTTCAGTTGTGTATGATTTTTACGTCAATTTCACTTCTATACATCGGCTTTTGTACCTACGTCAAAAAGAAAATACCCAAAAAAAAACAACTAAAAGTTTATGCACGTAGCATAAATGTTTATTTAAGATATCACTTTTATTAGAGACAATATTTTTTTAGTTTAAGCTTAAACTTAGATGTACATCACCCTTAATTTTTAATTTAAAAAGTATGGGGTTTTTTAAGAAGTGAGTGATTTAAGTTTTCAAGGATCGACAACACGCGAGTACTGCCCCTGAATGGCGATGCATGCAACCGTCCATAAGCTACGGTGACCGCTTAACATTAGGCGGACCAACTATCAATACAAAAAAAAGTTGCATTTAAAATATGTGTACAACGACAATACAAGTGTCTATCACATATATGTTTGTCCTGAGCGAAGATCGAACCCGCGCCCCTTGCATCGGCAAACTTCCACACACGAAGCCGTTGTCCATATACAAAACAGGATGTAATTTTTCAGTTACAAACTACACGAAGGTTACTAGGAACTTATTTAATGATTTAAGTTGAAACATACAATATTAATTTTTATTCCCTAACTATTATTACTCAACATTACCTAAAGATTATTACAACGTATATTTTCCTCAAGATAACCAAACCTCACCACACGAGTAGGAAGGAAACTGACTGGACATATGTTTTACAAAATATGTTTTAGATTTTAATTTTAGTTGGGTTTTTAACCACTAGGTATTGTTATATACATATTCTTTTAGCTCTCCTTTAGCCTTTCTTCCTTTTAGCTCTCTATTTTATTTTATGTTGAAGAAATAAAATTGCTCGTAGATCTTAATTTTGCATTTTGGATGAACTTTGCACAAAGATTCCTGATTTTGATGGGATATGTCTCCAAAAAATATAAACTATTTTAGTCTTACTAAGCTCCGAAGTAAATGTGTACCTACTTAATTAAGTTTGAGTCGGCGAAAAAAATTCCCTACAAATATCATTCAATTACGTATTGGTAATTATTCAATTCACAGAATTATGTAATAACTTTCTTAGGAGCTTAGTAATAGGTTTATTTTATATTTCACTTTTCATTTTTTTTATAAGTTTGTTTTTTCTACTTTTTGTTTTACTTCTATAGTCAAAGTCAATTTTTTTTATTCCAATTAGGATTTAGAAACACTTTTGAATCGTCAAAGTTATGAAATACTATTTTATAAATGAATCATAAAATACTTAATAAATAATATACCATTATTTTTTTTCCAGTATTGGATTATTAATCTG
This sequence comes from Apoda limacodes, assembly GCA_946406115.1. Taxonomy (NCBI): domain Eukaryota; kingdom Metazoa; phylum Arthropoda; class Insecta; order Lepidoptera; family Limacodidae; genus Apoda; species Apoda limacodes. The sequence continues at coordinate 52,526,339 of OX291540.1, forward strand.
AGACGTTGAAATAACCATAATTTTTTTTTTGTGAAATTACCTAAATAATTTTACTGATTGGTAAAATACGTGCTTCATTGTCCTACGTGTATATTATTATGTTATATGTAAGTAAACGTGATTTTTTTATTGCATAACCACCTTTTCTATTTGTAATTTATTATTAAAACGATTCGAAATATAGAATATCTCGTTACAGCATCATTTCTCACGGCATTCGTTGGTTCAAAAAATCAAAAATGGCGTCTTGGCAAAAATATCGTCTTCCGCAAACCTCCGTTAGGTCGCCTATTGTTATAAGAATAAACAAGAAAAAAAATATAGCTTCAATAAAAATTCTACTTTTGTCCAACCTTCATTGTTGCACGCAGCTGCCTGTACCGAGCGTCGCATCTGGAGATTTTATTTTAAACTTCGAACAGAACTCGATTGTATTTATTCCTCCCGACGTTCGAATTTAGAACAAATGGTAACTAACTGTGCTAGAATTCTGAGAATTCAGTTGTTATAGATCAGGCATTCCAAACTCAAATTATCAACTGTATCAACTGGGCTTTGACCATTTTGACTAGCCAATCCTCTAAGTTCTACGTATTCAAATACAAGAAATAAATATATAAAAACTAAATAGACCGGTGGGTGTATTTTCTTTTTCTCAAACGACTATTATCTGTAAGCTATTCTTAAAATTGTAGTTGGCCGTAGATCGATAGATGACGGGACGCGAGTTTGACATAGACATCCCTGCGCAGATATTATTTCTGCTAAGTCGCTTATTTGGTTCGTACCAAAAGTGAATCTACTTTCTTATTTACTCTAGTGATATATGCAAATTAATAGAACTGAAAGCGCGTGTCGAGCACGACGCATTAAGTAACAGTTTAAAAGAACAAAAATTATTGCGGATATTGTATGTAAAATTTTGTAAACCGATTTTGTTCAAAACTATTACGTTAGAAGTAAATAGAATTATATCATCATGACACAATATTTAAGTTTAAACCCCATTTAAAACATTTTGAAAAATTCCGCAATAATTTTATGAAACTCTAACTAAGCCAAATACCTATAACACGCATTTGACCGTTTTTTGTATATTGAATTTAACGTTTTTAGCAATTTTTTTTGTTTTTAGCCATTTTTTTTTTCAATGATTTTACAGACTTAAAAATTATGCACAAAGCAGTATAACTTTAAGAATTTTCCAGCTAAAATACATTAAATGAAAATAACCCGGTAAGCAATGTACCTACTGGTATTTAGGGTAAACCCAGTAGACATTTTTCATTCTAAACGGCCATAATCTCCTAAGTTCCTTGAATTTCAATTTTCTTTCTACTTTGATTTGTCAAGAAATAATGGCTCAACAATGGCAAAAAACGCTCTCATGAAGCACAAAACGCCGACCTTTTAAATTTTGTTTTTTTTGAAATAAAAAAATGTCGGCGTTTAACCTTACGGAGTTGTGTAATATACATTTTTTTCAATTCTGTACGCAATAGTTTTGCTATAAAATTATACATACATACATTATAGACATATTTAAGGTACACGTCTGCTATATGCAAGAAAATAGTTAGGTGTCTATTACCTGCCACTAAAAACCATAAAAAGTTTATGAGGTCAGCGATAGGAAGTTCCGAAAAAGTCAGACCTAGCCATAATGCATGTTACATTTTGAATAGAAATTATTAAAATTAAAATGTTGTTCAATGAAGCACTTTAATGGTACCTTCTCCCTCAACAATGGATACAGCCTATTTCTTTTTTAAAAAGAATTCAGTACATTGTCGCTTTCAGGAGGCTCAGCCGAAATAAGTGTCTACTTGAGGGCGAAAGATTTCGGGTGAGGCTTATGTGACAAGCGATTAAAGTATTGGCAAAGTAAAAATTTATGCTCCATTGCAAGCAAAAAAAGCTTTTTGAGTACCATTATTTGATACCAAAGATGCAAATTTATTACAATCGAAATTTTGTTTAAATTGCCAATACTTAATACAGAGTTAGAAAGTATTTAGTATTCTTCATGTTTTAACAAAAACATTCTCTGTCAATCTGTTTTTAAAATAAGGTCATCAATTGGTTGCAGTTTTTGTGACGTTTTATTATTTAACGACATGTAACGATTTATTGTAATAGAAAATAGATAAGTGAAAGCACGTGTAACGAGAAGTCAGTAGCTACATGCTTTGAACCACGTTAGTCGCTTATAAATTGTACCACACAACAGCCCTCGAAATATTTTGAGAACAGAATAGGGTATCAAATATCCTTTGTGGCTTAAGAAGATGGAAATTTTTAAGGATTTTTATGATCTAAATTGTCTGCGACAAAATGTTTGTATCTAAAAAAAATGTAACTAATGAACTGTTTAAGTAATATTTAAATGTTATAGTTTACTATTATTTGTTTTTGTTGCTTTTGCCTTAGCCATTATATACCCCACTGCTAGAGCACGGACTCTCCTTAGAGAAGGTGGCTTAGGCCACAGTCCACCACGCTGGCCTATATAGTGCGAATTGGCATAGATTTGTCAAGCTAGTGACCACTCGACCGACAAAGTTTCCAAGCCACTCATAAAGCCACTGACTTGGGTTAAAGACGTATTATGATGTGACAATAGCCAAGGCCGATGGTTTAGCGTACCCTCTGAAATACGGAGACGCTGAGAAAAACATGCCATCCGGGTACTGGTCACGCCCAAACTTCGCGTATCATTTCTGATAGACGAATGTGACTCAACCACGAGCTATCATTTATGCCTGTACCTACATTAGAACTGATAACAAATCCCTGGAATTCTAAAGTAAAATCCACATGAAACCTTCCAAACCACTGTCGAAAAACAGTATCGAGACTATGAATAGTTTAGGCGTTTCTTAGTAAGTCCAAAGGCAGGGTGATTAGTCAAACAAACCCGTGTGCTGAGTTTAGCGTACGCTGAGTCACAACTATTTGATATCGCAGTATCATGTAGCTAGTGGCCTTATACAAACTAATCTCGTCTATAGCTGAATGGACGCATTTCTGTTTGTACAACTCAGGTTGGGACTTGGGACCGCACAACGTGATCTTGACTGTTATGTATAACTATACCTACATAATACATACATAACCTAGCTAGATGTGGCATGAACATAAAAGCCTGGAGGAAATAGAAACTGGGATTTACATTTACCGTAAGTTATCCGTGGAAATGCGAAATTTTCTGAAATGTTAAATTAAAACGTGTCCTGACAACTTCATGTCAAGTTAGCATTTGTGTTACTATTATTTTAGATATGCCAACAACATATTTTTTGCAGAACACGTAGAGAAGTATGATCCGGGTTCGCGGATTTTTTTCCTTTCATAGATAATTTACAGCAAATTACCCCACCTTTGAATTTACTTTAGGCTAATTTGGTCATACCAGCTTTAGAGACGTATGTATATAAACTTCTACTTATAGACGTATATAGGTACATACGCTCCTACTCACCCAACAAGCGGACCTTGCTACTGCTACTATACAAATATAAACCGACAGCGCAAGCATAAAACAAAAATGCGTTACCTTAGACAGTTTTGAACTTGATATTTTAATCTGTAAAGGGTGGCAAATATTTTTTGGCGGAACCAGAACGGCTAGGGGTTCATAAGATTAGCATGATACCTAGTATGGTAAAAACAAATCTCCAATATGTTAGAAACAAGTAGCTCAACAAGAATCCATCAAAAACAGAAAAATATCGAGTCCACTCTTTACAGGCTATTTCACATCGCTTACTACTCACTCTAACAAATGAGTCTCGCACGAAAGTTTCATCCCTCAGTGAATTGGGAGTTCGGGAGTTTGGGAGTTACCCCCGAAAGGGGGCGGCAACTAATGTATTATACTCTTTATTAAGATTTACAACACTTTCTTGTATTAGGTGTTTATAAAATCTTTAGAGAATTAGGACAAGTAAACTAACTCGTGGCATTCGTATGCAGATTATTAACGTAGATTTGTATTTAATAAAAGTGACACGGTTCAAAGTTTTGACAGTAAAAATAAAAAATAAAATTGAGCTTTTTAAATAAAAATTCAAGACCCGAAAAGCCCTAGAATAAGAACTAAAAACGTTTATTAGGTTGTTTTAATGAATATTACTATTAAAAAAAAATACTTATGTAACTAAATAACGTTACTAGTCTACTAGGTAGCCACCTATTAGTGATTTAATTATATTTGTGTTACTGGACAATTATTAGGATATTTTGTAAAACTAAGTCCATAGTAAACCACTTATAGCATGAGTATTCAGTTGGAACCATGTAGGCATTCAGTGTTATACCAAGTTGACTACCAAGACTACGATGAAAAGCCTAACAAACAACATATAAAGCATGTCTTAATGCTTTTATGCTTTCACTTTACACTATCTTTTTTGAATTTGTACTAAAACAGTTAATAGACACCAGAATTTATATCAGTCATGTCCTATTTTGTTATTACCCATTTTTTATCTTTTTTTATTGTAACTATGTAAAATAAGGTTTAACGGCTGTGAAACTTGCCTGTTACTAGTGGAAACCTGTACATATGCAAAACCTTAAAAACCGGCAAAAGTAAACCCTTACCCTTCCTATATATAAACATATGTACTTACATATGCGTAAGTTGATTGTACTATACGTTTATAAAAAAAACACTTTTCTAGCTTAATTTTCTTAACACTCCACTTTTAATAAGGGGTTTCTAATTTAATAACGTTTTCATGTCAAAGATTTAACACAGATCGAAGTGTTCCTACCATTCTCTGAAGTATCTGCAATTTTAATAAAGCGCAAATTGTTCTCACAGCTGCCTTAGTAGCGTGACGTCATCAGGCCGCTTTATAATAACAAATTGTAGTTAATAGCTTAAACGTATGAAGCATTTGGAGTTCTCAGCAGCAGCATTGTTACTAAAACTTGATTCAAAATTAAATCCTACTTGTACAATAAATGCTAAAGTTTATGAGTTAGTGTGTTTGTTTCTTATTCATGGCACAACAACTGAACCGATTTGACTTAAATTTGTAACTAATATAGCTTATACCCATCCAGCTTGTATAACTTAAAACAGAATTCTTAAAGCACAGAGACAAAAACTAAAGAATAGTACTATTCTATGAATCAAGGAGTTGCCGAAGCAGTCCCACACCGATCTGTTTATGTTTTGTTATGTTTATCCGCGGGTTTACCTGCAAACATTGGGAATGCTACTAAAATCCATTACCTTGGTAATCTATTTGTGTCCATGACCTTTCTCAAGATAAAAGACAAAATTGACTGACGCAGTTTCTTTTATTTATTTAGTCCTTTATTGTGTACAGTGTTATTAAAACAATAAAAAAATAATAATATAGAAATGACGAGCTTATCTTTAACAGAGATTTCTTTCAGCAAACCAAATAAAGTGACAATTAATTTATAAAGCAAATGCCGTGTACATTGTTAATATACAATAAAAATTTAATAACTTACACTCAAAATTTTAAATTAAAACATATAAATACAAATTCAATAAAAAGAAATACATTTATTACACATAAATACATAAACATATTACATTTTATATAAATAAGAGTAAGGGTGATGCAAAGAATTCCAAAAAGAGGCAGAAATTTTATCAGATTCGAAAGTAATATGTGAGAGCCATCTCAAGTGTGTGTCTCATGCGGACAAACAGACTTAACAAACGGTTTTATATTTCTTGATCCGCACTTTAAAAATAAATCAGCAATAAAGTGTCAAGTAACTAACTAAAAGTTAGAACTCTGCTAAAGTTTAAACGGATCAACAGTTCTTAAGTATGAGGATTACCATCTCAACGAATAAATTCGGTCCAGATCGGATTTTAAGATTGAACCGTACATGTCTCGATAAGGGTAAAAGAAAGCTAAAAATACGTCAACCGATAATTATTTTGCTAACTAGCACTAACACCACATCTACGTAAGTATATGGTATTTGTAGAAGTTTTTGTAAGAAGTCATAGCCTGTCCATCTCCATTAAAATTAACCTTCAATCAGTGAATGAATTTAAAAATTGTTCCTGTACTTTTGGAGATCACCTTACACGTACATACAAACAAACACACACTGCCTTTATAATGTTAGTGTTAACATTATGAGGACTACAGTATAAGGTTCTTCAAGAAAGAAGTTATTAGATTTTTGAAGTTGGTAAGCTGGTGTTGCAGGAGTCCATAGGCTACGGTGACCGCTTTCCACCAGGCGGACCGTAAGCTTGTTTGCCATCTATTGGTATAAAAAAAAATAATGGCGAAATGCTAGTATATATAAATATATTTATCCACATGCAGATTTAAGAGGAGGACAAGAGATAATATAAGATCTTTTTACACGAGAAGCGCATACTGAAGTTACTCATAATTAAAATGCAGAGTCTTAATGACTATTTGAACGGCAACCTTATCGAGAGAAGTACAATATCTACCGTTGATCAGTAAAGGGCAGCCCGTATCAATATTAGTACCAAAAAGATTCTAGTGGGTACTACAAGAGGGTATGTATTCCTATTAAAATTGTGTTAATTGTCGGATTTTTAAATCCTACAAGAAACTGGAAAAAGTATTCAAACCGATCAGCTCAAACAGTCGCGCTATAATCACTGCAAGTTCGAAGGTAATATGTATTACAGTTTTAACGATAGAGCAAAAACAATGAAAACGTGTTCTTGTACGGGACCCCTTTCATTATTTTACTTTTGAAACTTTTATTTTTTGTTCCGTATTCCGCAGTATCCTGTGAAAATTTCAGGCTTCTACCTTTGGACCATTTAAAAGCCGGTCGGACGGACGGATGGACGGACAAACAGGCAGCTAAGATGTAACCTTAATAGTGTTGCCGAGTCTGAATTGTAATTGGACATCTGTCCAGTATTTTAGAAAAGTTTGTATTTATTTGGAAAGATATTTGACTAGTCCGGATCCGAAATACCGTTGATGAGGGTAGGCCGTGTAGCAACGCTGGGGATGTATGAGGCTGATATGGATCCGAAGTAAGTACGCACACTAGTAAATTTTCTATTGCAAAGTAAGTAATTAAATGAAAAGATTTTAATTATTTATTTCTTCAGTAGAAAATTATGAAAAGAAGAAAATTGTGTATAATGTGCAAATATTTTGTTGTATGGAGAACTGAGTGGTACAAAAAAGTTGCTAGAAATAATGTGTGGCTTCTCGTCGGCTATAGCTTTTAAGCACGGCGCGGCGCACTGGGTAGTAACATCAGGGAGTGGTTTTATCAGACTATTGGACGGCCATTTAACCTGACGGGACCGCCGACTGATGGCCGACTGCGTACTACGCGTGATAATGGTACTTTATATTGATCTTTGGAGCTGTTCGCGAATTGCTTACGTTCAACAACTCCGCTTTCTGACCATCTCTCGTCAATTGAATTATTTTATTATCATTTATTTTTATCTGCAGCAAAGTTATTTACTTACTTCGGCAGCATCTTTTTACTAATGATGAATGAATGTACATTATGCGCTTAATGTCAATAATACAACCAAAGAGAATGAACCAAAATTTGTACAGTGTGTCGTACAGAATTTATGTCTTTTTAACTTGACTGGATTATGACATTAAACGCAATGAAACAGTGAACAGAACACACCTGTACTAACCACCCGGGCGGGATATCTATCATTTGTCAAGTTCAAGTCGGATTCGAACACTTAGTGTGCCTGCCTTATTATCGTTTTAGTTTATTGGTATACATTTCTATTGGCTATTCGAATTAGTTCTACTAATCCATCAATTATTTTCAAATAATGAAAATTTGGCATGATTTTCATTCACTTTTTTAGATTTTTACTTGGCTACAGATTTTTATCTACTTATTTGAGGAGACACGTGTACCTCTGCAGTGGGGACAAAGAACGCTGAGGCAATCTTTTTACAAGTATCATTACATAGTTACTCACATAATTACAGTGAAACACCAATAACCTTGTCCCAAACACGTCTTGTACCAATATGGCACCACAATAAATCCGGATGTAGACCCTCCAGCTGTCCGTGATCCGGGCGAACCGATGACGGGCAGGCCTGGCTAGGGTGCACTCGGTTTATTGAATTTAAAGGACTATTCGTACATGAGGCAAACTATATTCCGTAAAATTTTCATTTCTAGAATGAGTATTTTTTTGCCTTTTCAAAAAAACCCTTATGTCCTTTTCTTACATAGTATTAAACTATATGTTCGTTATCAATTTGTTTTTTAATTTATTTAATATTTGATCTGGTCAAGTTTTAGAACATGATTTTTAAGCATAATTATTTGTCATTGTGCAATGACAATGTTTTAAACAGACGCAATGTTTTAAGTCTCTTCAGTACAAAACCTATTTGTTATATTTATGTCAATGCTTCGCCATTTCTAAACAGCGTGTTAATACAACCTACCCATATTATTAGACGTGGGTGGAGCCGAATATTTACACTATCTATCATTTATTAAAAAAATTAAACAAAAATATAGAGGTTTTAGGTTAAAATGACGTTGATCTCAGATATATCAGAGAAGTAGAGAAATGCATTATTGCTAAAAACAAAAACTGGTAAATAGTAAGCTAATTTTAAAATAGTCATTAATTATAAATAAAAAAATTCAAGAATAACTGTTTCATAGAGGATGAATAACAACTTCTTAATACGAATCAACATTTCAAACTTGAAGTTTTACAATATCAGAGGCATGACCTTGTCATCATTCATGTTTAAAGTTGTTTTAAACGTTAACTGAGATAAAATATATATGATGTAATTTAATTTAAGTATGACTAAAATCAGACTACACATAAAAGTTTCAAATATTCAGAACGTACACAGACGTAAGTAAAATAATAAAAACTATATGTACCGATGTTCACCAATTGAATCTGTTTTATGATGCAATATTGATTCTCATGGACTTTGTAGTCGAGATAATTAGGTCTCGGACATATTGTTCGAACCACACACAATTGAGTTCTGTAAGAATAATAAGTGATCACAATATCACGAACATTTTAAAAGCATAAAAATACAATAATAAAATTTCTTTATTTACAATAAAAAGACATCAGTTTACAAGCACAAAAGGTAACTTCAATTCATGAAAAAAAACAGGAATCCCTCTAAAATTTCGTTTCCTTGTCACCTTATCGTTAAAGCAACTAAAATAGACTCCCGCGCAAACGAGACAGCCATCTGCCTCGCACGTGGGCTTGTTTTTGGGACAATGCGTCTACTCTATGGGGTGTATGGGAACTTGGCGATGCGGGCATTCAATGGCGGACTAATTGAATTTAGAACCGAGGGGTTTCGCGGGACCAATTCAGAGTAATGATGATTTATTCGAAGCTTCGGCGGACACTGGCCAGATGTGGAGTCCATTTTAAATTATCTTTTAGGTACTTTATTTGCATGAAGTCGTAACGGCTTGTCATAGTGATGTACTTACCTAGTGCAAATCGTGCAGTAGGACCACGGAGTCCAGAGTATTTACATTTACAGAGTTGGTTTTATGGTATGGGGGCTGAATATGGTTCAGTTGACCATTCCTATTCTTTTATGATGTCTCTCTTTGACGTGAATTTGTTGAAACATCTTGCAATAAGTTTAACAGAAAGTTGCTATACACACACTTTAGGTACATCAGGAACTGAAACAGCAAGTTGTGGACCGGTCTTGGAAGAAGTGTTAAAAATAGATCCGTCGGTATTATTTATTTATCTTAAGCAGCTTATAACTCTGGAAGTATATACTGGATAGCGACTGAACTGACTGAGAAGTATGGGTCAGATGCACTCCAAAAAGTGCAAAATCCACACGGGTCATTAGCGACTGCACTGACTAAGAAGAATGGGTCAGATGGATTCAAACAGTGCAAAATCCACACGGGTCATTAGCGACTGCACTGACTAAGAAGTATGGGTCAGATGGATTCAAACAGTGCAAAATCCACACGGGTCATTAGCGACTGCACTGACTAAGAAGTATGGGTCAGATGGATTCAAACAGTGCAAAATCCACACGGGTCATTAGCGACTGAACTGACAGAGAAGTCGCTGCATTTCAATTGCCTAAAAATAATTAGAAATCAGACCAGGGGGTGTATGGGAATTCATGAAAGAAACCGCTGGCAGCTGTAGTCCAAAACAAAGCCTAGCCTGATATTTGGAGTTCTGTACCCAAAGGGTACCAATTAAGCCCTGTTATGTCCTAAGCCTAAACTACTTGTCGGTCTGCGTGTCTACTTATGAGTCTGTCTGACTGACTGTTTGAGCCTTAAATGGGTTTAGACTTAAAGGCTATTTTATCTATAGAATATGTGTAATTATGAAGGCTTTCCTATAATTAGGTCAATTGTAGGGTCAGGCTTGTGCATTATCTGATGGTATACCTATAGCCCTCAGTACTCGAGTTCGACTCTTGCACCTACCCAGTTTCTTTTTTAAATTACATTTAACCGCACTAAACTCCGACACAGCCCACATCCCATTTTTTTCTATGATTGGTGAACTCTGTTGGATCGCCATATTTGGGTCTTAAGTTGTATTTAATAGTAACGATATCTAATAATATTAGACAAATTACATGTTCTAGTATAACAGAATACCACTCCTTAATCTAACTTGTACCGTACGTAAAGTAATTATACCGCAACCATTGATTTATTATCGCTACGTTAATGAGTACTTAGTGACTACAACCTATCAATGTCTAAATAAATTTTCGTAAAATATACAATAGGTACAAGTAAATGGCCGAGAAATAAATAGATAAAGACACACTTACTCTCATAGTTCAAAGTAGCATTCCCAGTAAAGGTTTGTTGTCGGCCACCTACATACTTAATTGACCAATAATTTAGAATACATGGTTGGTAACACAAATTTTTCCCGAAGCAAAATAATAAATGACAATCGTTTTATACTAGATATCGCGACCCGACCACCTCCCCCTCGCCGAACATAACACGGATGTGTTTTAACACAATATTGACATCGCTTTAGCCGCTGCGCTAGCAGTAAAATAGCAAAACACGAAAGAAAAGCATACGTATCGACGATACAAAAAGGACTACAACACTAGGTAGGTACCTCCCTATAAATGTGGATAAAAATAAACGCTCTATAATATGCCTATAGCGTACATTTCAAATGTATAAATGTTTGTCTAATCTTTGACGTCTCAAGTCTCAAAAAGATCCTGTAGCCAAGAAAATTATGAAACTGTTCGCACTGCATATTTATTTAAAATCAAATATTGGTTGTATTAATATGTTAAGAATTAAACTAGTTTACTAGGTTGAAAATAGGTAAGTAGGTAGGTAGGTACCTACCAACCTTGATTATACCAGTACTGGAAAAAAGGGAATGGGCGCAGCACTGGACAATTCGCAATGTGCAAAACACATATTTATATATACATATATTATTACGTAACTAACTATTGATATATCAACGCACAGCTTAAAGTACTGGCTCATGAGACCTGGGAAATTCTGCACTAAGCCTGCTATTATGACCTAGGCAAGCACTAAGCAAAAAAGCACTTAAGCACTAAGATAGCCTTTAGGGGCCGACATCGACTTTGGAAGTTTGCATGGAAATCCAGCAGGTTTGAAGTTTGGTTCGCTTGGCTTGGGCAATTCATAAAACTTGGTATTTGGGTTTGAGATTAAGATTGACGTGTTACATCGTTTCTGAAAAATCTTCCCCTAGAGGGTAAAATAGGGCTGAAAATGTATAAAATGATTCCGTTATTTTTGTAGATAAAACCATAAACCGTTAAAAGCTTTCTTTTTTCTTTAAGGTCCATGCGGACAAAGTCGCCGGAAAATAATATAATATATGAACTTACCGCTGTCTGTCGCTGACATGATTTATTTAAATTATGTACGTTTTTCTTCCCGTCACTAGCAGTTATCGATATGGCAAAAATAAATTGTGAATAAATGTTTGCTATCTCAAAAAATGTTAGTGATAAGGCAAAGTTGTAAATTACACTGTTTATCTGCGTTTATAAATAAATTTTTATGTATCGCGCACACAACATTACCAGCATTGAACGAATCAACGACTAAAAGAGTGAGCGAGCGAGCGAGCGCGAAAGAATGAAATAGTTGTTGAATGAAAATGACAGAAATAGTGCAAGGGAGGAATTTGCAATTTTAAACATCAAGCGCTTAAAGCGATAGGATAATTTTGCTCAAATTTTACATGTAATTTATTAACAACTGCAAATAATAACGCAAAAGGATTGTTTAGATGCTTTTAATTTAATTGTATTGACCTAAAGTAATTTAAGTTTTAAATTAAATTATTTTTCAAATTAAAAAAAAATATAAACTATTTCAGCTTTATAAGCGTTTAAAAGAAAAAGTGTAGTTACGAACGGGTGCGTAGTATGTTGACCAATAGCGTTTCGTGATTCAAATAGCTCTTTATTGAATATCAAGAGCAGCGGCACTGGTGCTAAAAGTTTTTTTTTTTTGTTTATAAATGTTCGAGCCGCGGGGAAAGTTTACGTTTTCCTTAAGATGCAAGTTATCTCTATTTGCCAAATTTACTGACAAAGATATTGAATTCGGCATTTATTATAGGTAATATTTATATGTGTATGGTTACATGTACCAAAAGATTTTGGCAGCTTATTTAAAAACTATAAAACAATTACTATTGAGTCCGTAAATATTAAAAAGGAACCGTTGTAGGTAAGTTTTTGTTGTCTATTTTTATCATATGGTTTTTATATTACATCTCTTTTTGTTAGCACCCTCAAATTTGGCACAGTTTTAAGGCGTTGTCCTAACTGGCGATCGATCGCACGATTATGCGACGCGTTTTCATCGTACAACGGAATGATGAGAAAACATTTGTTCTAATTAAACAAAAGATGTCGCACTATTATGTGACAATCCCCACTGGGCCCGCGTGTGGACTACGGTTCAAAATAAGGGTATAGAGGGTAGGCCGTGTCCCACAGCGGGGACGTATGAGGGTGATATAAGGATACCTTATAAATACCGAGGCACCTACGTGTGGTTAATTTCGCAATCAGTATTTTGCCCTAAGAAGTAATGTAGAAGACTTTTACGAATATTTGTCCATGATATGAGACATTTAATTACATTTTTTACAAGTATGAGACAGATGGACAAACCAGGCTCAAAACATTGTACAATACTACTGTAGCTTTTTGTTGTCTCTGGTGGGAAATGAACCAACGACCTTCAATTTGCCATATTGGATGCGAGCGGTAGATAACGACTCAAGTTAATTCAAAAAAATTAAAAACTAATTGTAATGCTATAATAGAAGAAGAAGGTAGCCAAAAATTACTTAAAGAGGAAGGCGGAGGATCGAGTGTGATGATGGCGTTCCTTGGGAAAGGTCTATGTTCAATAGTAGACTGCTACAGGCAGATTGATTGATATAACTCACACTTCTAAGCGCTGTCTTCAAAGAGATAAGTATGTTTGATCGCATCGCACGGTCGTGTCGATAGTCGTGCAAGTCAAACAAGTAGAACGCGCGAACTGACCGCACTAACTTCAGGACATTCACTAGAAACATGTATGTTTGAAACGACGCGACTACGGTCGCATCTCATGTAATGATCCTGCGAGCGATTGTCGTCCTTTCTAAAATGTGCTAGCGCTTTTCGGCTCGTTTTTAAAACCGTATTTGTTTTAAGATTTCTGTTAAAACATAGCTTTAACCAGTAACAGTTGACCCTCTCGTTTTTCTATTTTAATCTATAACTCCTTATTAACTAACTAGTAGCGGGAACAATTTATTTCATAAAATGTTAAGTAACTATAAAGGTAGGGAATAACTGTAATAGAATTTTTATATCTTATGTGATGTAAATAATTTCACTTAAATGTTCACCCTCTACGCTTATTTGTTCGTTAATTTGTAAGACATTTTCATCACGAAAAATTTAAATTTGAGTTCGACATCGTCGTTTTTAGCTTAACGCCCATAAAGTAAATGTATATAACGCGCATTGGGGACCCTCTTAAACATCTATCTAGGTAAAGGAATGCAAAACTATTTTTTGTAATGGTGCCTGAAATGGCAGGTCAGAATCTAAAAGTGGTTTACTTGTTACGAATACGTACGTATCAATATAAAAGTGGTTTACTTGTTACGAATACGTACGTATCAATATAAAAGTGGTTTACTTGTTACGAATACGTACGTATCAATATAAAAGTGGTTTACTTGTTACGAATACGTACGTATCAATATAAAAGTGGTTTACTTGTTACGAATACGTACGTATCAATATAAAAGTGGTTTACTTGTTACGAATACGTACGTATCAATATAAAAGTGGTTTACTTGTTACGAATACGTACGTATCAATATAAAAGTGGTTTACTTGTTACGAATACGTACGTATCAATATAAAAGTGGTTTACTTGTTACGAATACGTACGTATCAATATAAAGGGTATTTGTTGCACATTCCAAAACTGAACACTTTATCAATTTTGTTTACCAACAACTGGAATTGCTCAGTTGTTTTATGGTCCAAAATATATAGATTGCGAGACAAAAATCTGAAATAATTTAGGTTGACCGACAGTTTATCTACGTTTTATATTATTCAGTATTCAGTATTTTACAGAAATATAAAATACTAATTCGAGGCAAATCAAGGTTGAAGTTCATGAACCTAATAAAAAAAAAGAAATATCAGATCGGTTCACGGTCAGCGAAGATATCACCTACCTACCTACCTAAACAGTATCTATAAAATATTTTAGTAGGTTGTATCATAATTATCAAAATAATCAAAACATATGATTTTTAATAGCCCGAGTCTGCCTCGTACGTAAGTAGCAGTTAAGTTAAATAAGAGAGAGAGAGAGCAAAAAATTAGAGAAGCAGACAGTTTACTAAAAGGTACCTATTTACCGTGCTCACAATTTCAATTGAAATTAAGGAATTTGGGTGAATTTCATAACAAGAAAACTTTAGTAACTTAAGCACAAATTTATTATAATTTTGCAAGACGGATAAAATGAGTTATTCTTCTACAATATACGCAGCAAATTTGACAAATACAACCAACTTTGGTCTTCGCACAATGTATCTTCTCAAACTTGAGGACAATTTAAAGAATCTGTTGACATCAAAAGATCCGTTTTTCTTTGTTAAAATATCTTAAATAAAGTAAGGCGACAAAGTTTTGTAATTTTTAAATATATTTTCGACATAAAATTTTAATGAAACCCATCATGAACCAATTACTTGTAGTAATAATAACTATTTATAACTTTTCTAGCGTATGATATATAATCTGTGCTAGCGTGCGAGCGTCTATGAAACCCATGAACTATAGACAACGGTTGGCGCTGAGTGAGGTAGCGCCGTTAAAGTAAATAAAATTTAGAAAACGTTCAACAGTATCGTTTGTGGTAGGTATATAAGAAGTCTTGCCATGCCCTCTATGTGCTATCGGTTTTTTTGGCGTAAAAAAGGTCGAACAAAACTCTCTAAGAAAGTTACCACTGACATTGGAAAACACTTAAATGTTTCAGTGGACTGAACAGGAAAAGAGGAAGTCCCTTAATAGCCCATAGAAATCGTACCAAATAAGGGGTGTTGCCTTGCATCAAATAAACTCATAATTAAAAAAAAAACTCAAAATAAAATATTTCTGATTTTTTTATATATTGTATGTGATGATGTAGTCACGTCAAATCCAAGTTTTCCACCTCGAAAGCCGTCCGGATATATTGTTAAAAACTTGAAAAACCATTCAATTTAACAACTTACAGGAAAATAGACTATGTTCACTTTAAAGAAGACTAAATTTCCAACTAAATGAGCATAATTTAGTCTTCGTAAACCTAATATATTCGCAAATAGTACAGCTGTTCAATGGTTTGCAATTTTTTTTAAAAAACAAGGAGATTTTAGAGATTTTTTAAAGTTTTCAACAATTTGGTCAACTACAGACCCATTTTACGGCATAAGTCCATATACGTTATTAATTAACACTAAATTTGCAACAAAAAGATACCAATTTAACCTATGTAATCCTGATAGTTCCTTAGATACAGCTGTTCAAAATTATTGAGGTGAGTTATCAAATATTAAAGGGTTTGTAAAATGAAATAAGCACTATAATTAAAAAAAGTAGTAATAAATTTTTTAAATATATGTTAAAGTTTAAAAGACCTCATTACATGCCCTTTATAAGAATATTATTATTACTTTTCGTTTGTTTAGCGTACATCCTTGATGGACCATCTTAATCAACAGCATACCTTTTGGAGAGAGCTTGCTTCGGTTTTATTTCTTTTTCGGTCTGCTTAGGAAGGTCGATATCGTCATCTGATGGTGGGTCACTCATCAAGTCTGGTACATTTTCACAAGATTGGCCGCTGTAGTGTTTGCAAACAGTCGAGCCTTTGAGACCTGCTTTCCTGCGACACAACTGCTGGTACAACATTTTTTTGCAGTTGCAGGAAATCATATTTAGCAGGAGTTAAGGAGCTGGTGGTTTAGTCATTATCTGAGGAACTAGGCCTTGTTGCTCTGAATCAAACAATGATTTAAACAATAAAAAATTTTTTATGATTTTTTAAAGTATTTAACAATGATTCGGAGGGCTTACGAGGTGGAAAACTTAGATTTGCCGTTAACACTTCCTCAAATACAACATACAAAAAATCAGAGCTAACTCATTTGATGTAATGTAAAATGTACGAATTACATGTAAAAAAAATTGTTATTTATTATTACATTTCAAAATAAAAAATGGATTGCGACAATATTTATGTTGGTACTTACGTCAAAATATACCTATGATGTTTTATTTTATTTATTTTATTTTATTTCATATTTTATTTACAATACTTATTTCTTAAATTAGATAAGTATTTAGTTTTCTGTACTATTAAGGGTTTTGTAGGAAACTAGGAAAAAGAAACCGTTATAGTTATGTTCTTAGTTTGTTCCGTCTGTTCATCTAACCGTCCGTTCGTATTTTACAAGACAAGCTTATAATTAGTAAACCAAGTGTCAAAATATGCAGCAGTTTTTTAAAATACTATTTATATCCATTTTAAAAATAATTTTTTTTGCCAGCCATGTCCTGTATCTCTGTATAAAACTTACCATGATATAATGCAAATACTGTGTCGGCTGGCAAAAGCGAGTCAGTAATTACGCTCTGGGGTGAAAACAGTTATTGAGGTGAGGTGACAGTGCACGAAACAGCGAGACTAGATAATTAATTATACATTTTATTATTTATCTTACCTCCATTCCATTTTTATTAACATATACTAGACTACCCAAGTTATATCAAAACAATGTTTAACTTTTTTTAAGTTGTAAAAATAACTTGTGAAATATTTATGTATTTAGAATGTTCTCGTCAAGGGCGTTCGTATTCGATAGTAAACACGCTTTAATGTATTTATTTTATTGAGAATAGTATTATGCAAGTTATATCCGCCTTGTTGGGTTGAATATCACGTCATATAGCCTATGTCACCTAGATCATAATACAGAATCGATTGACATCTCATTCATCAAAATCGGCTCAGTAGCTAAGCCGGTAAGGTGAAACGTACGTTAATACAGATAATTGCACGGTAATGCACTGACATAATTGCAATAATACGTAAATGCACGGATTTGAAAAAATCTTTTTGCACGTCTTAGAGAAGGATATAGGCTATATAACCTCACGCCATAGCTCTTAGGAGCGGAGCATCAATTTAATGCTGGTGAAACCAGCTAGTGTATCTATACTTAATGTAATAAAGCTCAAGTGTTTGCTTGAACGCGCTTGTCTCTGGAACTACCAGTCGCATTTGAATAAAAAAATGTATTTGTTAGCAAACTTCTTACGAAACCTCTTTAACATCACGCTACGACTCTTAGAAGCTAAGCTAAGCGAAAACGAAGTGAAGCGCGAGCGGGCAATGCGAAGACGTGGCGGGTCCTGTAAGATGCTACAGCGCAAAAGCCACGGGAAGGGCAGAACATTGTCTACCAGGTCAGTGCTAGGCTATACTCCATAGACCAAGGCTGGTGCAACCTAGTCGAAACGTCGGGAATAGACTTGCAAGGAATAGTATATAGTGAAATTGTGTAGGCCTAATAAAATAGAAATCAATTTTGGGCCCCTTAAAGAACTCACCTATATTACGGAAGTTAATAAATGCATGACTATTTTATTGATTACTAGAAAATACATTATTATTAAAAAAACAATCATTTAGTTGTGCCAATCCTACTACAACGAAACATTTTAATAAAAGTGAAAATACCGAATAGAAGCCGAATATTTTAGTTATATAGGTATTTATAATTTATTACCAGTTAAACCCCGTTTCTTACTTTTAATAAAAATTAAAAACTAAAAGTTTTACCTTATAATACGGACCTATTAAACTAATAATAGCAAATAATTAGCTTAGTGTCATTGTGTCAGTAGCGTTTTTATTGAAATAAGATAACTGTGAAGACATAGCGATTTTTAAACGCTTCCGCTTTGTCACTAAGGTCACTTCAACTTAGGCCTACATCTACTCACACAATGGATATGATCTTTTAACGCACCGCTTTGTCTTTCAGAAAATGTGTTGAGCACACTGTATCTTTTAGGAGTGTTGTATACATATACATAGGAGTATATACAGATTTCTACAGCCCTATTTATATTCCATACTCATTACTGAAAGGGTACCTACAGTTGACACTATTTTGGAGCAATATAGATGTGGATACTTAGGTGCAGTACAATATTTCGCAGTTTTGATTGATCTTATTTTTTACATTCAGCACCAATTCGAAATGCATATTTACTTATTTAAGGGACAAGCTGTCTATAATGTAAAAGACAAATGCATTTGTAATGCGTTCTAAAAAATCCTAGGCTACCATAAAATTGATTGCAAATTAATGAAAAGCATTGATGCAAGTCTAATATAAATTTAAATAATTTTGCCAGAATCGTAGCTAGAAGAAGTCTTTCACACAGATGTATGTAGGTATACTTACATATAATAATGTCAATACCAGCTTCCCCCTAAATTAGGGGAAGAACATTCGCTGTGCACTGTACAGAAATAGAATGAGTAAACTTACCTATAATATATACGGAAATTCAGAGGTCAACAAAAAAAAACATGATTATGCTTAAAACAATGCCCTAAGATAAAATTTGAGACCTAATTAAAACAAAGCTACATGATTTGAGACCTAATTAAACCCAAAAAATATTGTAGACTTTTACTATTATTACGAGAACATTGTTTATAATAGGTATTACGCAAGTCAAGTTAAGCTGCCGCGAGATTTTCGCTCAGACTGTTCTCTAATGAAATTCCCTTACCTGGCATATTACTTCGCCCCCTTTACCCTTCACAAACCACCCCTACGTTAGGTTTCTACATCTACATAATAATATTTCTTTCGTTGCGCGAGCAATTCTTTTGTACTGCGCGTCCCCCTTTTACTAAAGAAATATAGACGAGTGTGATTTGAAAAACCACTCACATTGGAATTCATATTTTGGGGTTCTGCAATACAACGGTGAAAAAGAACCCTTAAGATGTGAAACTCTAGTGTCTGTCTGTGAGTAATATCTGTTTTTCTCAACATTTACAAAATGACACCGACTTGATATTTTATAGGGTTGTAAAACTTGTCAACATCCTAATAATTAAAAAATCATTTAAATAATTGTAAAAGTAGTGTTGTTGTTGATAGTTAGATGTTAAGGTCGTGTTTGTTAATAACTTATTACGTAGATTCTTACGTCCAAAAATGTGCAACAAATGACAGTTCCCGAAAAACTAAAAATAATTAAGATCTAGAGTACCTACCTACCTATCTACCTGTCTTATTAAAATAAACTTTGTATAGGTAGAGGGAAACTCGCGGAGTTTTCTGAGAGTCCAAATGATCATTTGTTTTAATTGTGGGTAACAACAGATAAACTCTGAAACTCAAACCTTTAAAATATTGTTTCAAGGTACAAAGATAACTGTTAATTCTCTTAGAGTATTACAAATGAATGCAATAAAGTGCTAAAATATTCATGTGAGAGAACAGGTATAAATTGTTATCTTGGTGTTACATCACGGCGGGTTCGGATAATGGCCACAGAATCTCATAAACTTACAAGGGTGTAACCATCCTGTATATCTGCTATGAGCTATTACTGCGAGGTAAGCTTCTCTGGGGTAATCCCGGTAAAATAATTAGTAAGTCTTTATGGTGGAGCTGGATGACAAAGTTACAACTGGATTTACATTGTATAGTACTAGCTTTTACCCGCGGTTCCACCCGCCCTAAATTTGGTAGGATTCTAACGGCAACACCTCAATTATGTAAAAAAACCGACTCACACTTGACGTTTTTAAGTTGCCTATATTCTTCCCCGGGACTTAAACTATCTCCATGCCAAATTTCATCCTAATCAGTAGCGGTTTAAGCGTGAAGAGGTAACAAACAGACAGAGTTACTTTCGCATTTATAATATTAGTATGGAAGTATGGATAAAAGAGAAATTTTAATGTTATTTTGTACTTTAAATAAAGAGTTAAAATGTTTTTTTGTATTGATTTGTTTGTTTTGATCAATTCTCGGAATGTCAATAAAATTAAAAAAAATCCTGTTAAGTACGAGTGTGACATCTACCTTTTACTACGCTTTTTAAAATTTATTTTTAGGAGTCAGTTTGTAAGATAAACTATGAAACTTAGAACCATCGTCGTTTGCGAAGTGGACCACTGGTGGTACTACTGGGGGTACCACGGATAACAGACGGTAAAGCGTATTAAAATCTACTATTAATACATTTTAACATTCTTAATCCGTGAAAAGAAAATCCTTCCCATTTCAACTGATTCGCTTTGGTTTTGAAACTGCAATTTTACAGTAAACGTATGCTTAAAAATTATAGTTAGGAAAATGTTTTTAAACACATTTACATTTCCTCATTAGGTTTTACATTAATTTTCTCATCATCTTGTGTGTACTTTATTAATGCAAGTAAAATAATTAATGATTATTTTGTTTTGATAAGATCATTAAAATATAAATAGAATATTTTGACATTTAACAAAATGGCTCAATTCAAAAAGTTCCCGGATAGTAAAACAACATATATCAGTAACTAATATCAGATAAAAATTATACTGTAAATATACCTTATCGTGATATAAAACTGGCTGTAGTTGCAAAGGTTGGGAATCTGCGATATGGTATATGTAAACTATTGATAAAAATAAAAATAAATAAACTTACACATTCAATGAACAAAACGTATAAATCATATAATCTTTAATATAATCTTCTTCGTATATTAAAACTATTAAAATTTACCTGCCTTATTTCAGCACAATGAGCTCACCCATGTCCTATGTTTTTCCTTCGATATTACTACACTATTAGATCTTTGCAGCTTCACCCAAGACGCTAATTAGATACATACAACATGACATCTGTTTACTGATTACATAATCATCATCCCATCACGCTTGTTTGGGAATAAGATAATGTATACATACAACATTACCCCTGCTTATAAGTAAGGTATATCGGTTACATGCAACACCATCCATAGAATTAAATACACTCATACATAGAACAAAACGCTTGTTTACGAATTAGATACATGCATACATACAACATCACACCTGTTTACGAATAAGATACGTACAGTCACAACATACGCCTGTTAAAGATATAGATACATACATACATATAACATCACACCTGTTTACATATTAAACACATACATACAACATCACGTCTGTTTACAGACAGGTAGGTGAGACCATAGACTGACATCCTGGTTCCTACGATCCTGGTTTACTTATTTTATACTCGATACCTAAGGTTATTCTATTTCATTTCAGAGCTCTCGCGGAATCATACAACGAATTCCTTCTTAAGATATACCTAAGTAATGTTATGTAAGTGAGGTGTTAGCTATTTCCTCGACTTTCACCAAAATAAGTTCAGCGGTTAAGATGTGAAAAGGTAACAAACATGATTGGCTGTCAATAAGTTTTTTATATGTAAATTGCCAAAACTAGAGAGAGAGAGAGAATGAGTTTTTTATACAATTTTGTAATATTATGTCACTCCATTAACGTGAAAATATTCACAGGTAGACTGTCGCAAACATTGGTATGTACCATAGACATGGGATTTTTTCACTATGGTATGTACATATAAAACATTGATAAATTTTTAAAAAATAGTATCATTGGAGTAAATCCGATAGAACATTGATTGTTGTTATCAGTGCGACATGACATGTCGCGCCGCGCGCCGCCATGCGAGATTGTGTACGATGCCATGCGACGTCTCTTTGTTTGTGTGTATATACACAAAAATGTATAACATTATACATGTATAAGATAATACGAGTCAATGTATAACAATTAGTATACAAACATAACATTACAATATCAAACGGTTTCACACTATGGAATGTTACTTCTGAGATACGAAACTATAAGTTATAGGTAGCTGTGAGTAGCTACAATACACTAAAACAACAATAATCTAATAAAAATGTCAGAACAATAAACTACATACTTTATACGCCTGGAAGTCGATTGCCTAAAATTTGCAGTAAAGATAGGTAAAAAGTTCTGTTGGTATATCACACTAAGACAAGGAAACTATAGTTGAATGTTCTATCAGTAGGTCCATTATTGGCAATGACGCCAACCGCCAGCCAGGCGAATAGAACACGTTGCCTTTGACGAAAAATATTTACGAATGATTTATGTTGTTTTTAACATGTATGTATGTATCTTAATTTGTTCCCTTGGTATGACCTTCTAAACTGCCTATCATAATTTGACAAATAAGGTATCTTTAGAAACGTCTTTTGTGGTTTGCTGGTAATAGGCTATGTGACGTCACACTAAGTTTAATATAGCGCCCTCTAGAGAACATAAAGTCCTGTTTTATTTTTTAAATGTACCGTGTGGAATGTTACATGAAAGGGCGTAGCACATTTTAAATATACTTATATAACTAGCTACTCGCTGCTTTGTTTGCATTAACTCGATTATTTTAGCTTTTTCTTATAACTTAGCCGTGTATACAGCGACACTGCACGCACACGCTTTACCGCGTAATTGAAACCTCAAAATAATCAAAAAATAAATTCCAAAACTAAATCTGACTATGGACAAAAACGTCATATGGTATCCAGGTTGCTCCCGCCTAGAGATGGCAGCAGTAGGTTCTCCGTATGGGACATCGCTAGACCTGTGACTTCCAAAATAGCAATACCTACGCTTACCCCTTAAAAAACATTAACGAATCCTGTTTTTAAAACAGCTATTTCGACTATTGATATAATTAAATATTTTGACATAGCTTACATGCTGGCCCGATATGCGTCTCCGCGTGATCGTTTATCTTTTTCTTTATATAATAGTATGTACGTATCGTATCATGTTTCTTGTGCACGTGTATTCAATGAAATAAATAATTACAAAAAACACCACAACAACTAACATTGGACATAGAAAGATTTTTAACGCCACAAAGGGCTGTTGACCACACTAAGGGCTGGTAACGTCACTCAATATAAATGTAAATCGGTTTACCCGTTACAGCGGACGGTTACAGCCAGATCGCACCACCACACCAGTTAAATATACACCACTCTGTGTTAGTCGAGGCTAAAAATTAGATTACAACTCAACTACATTGCTAATCAGGATTCTTTAAAATTTCTACTATACGTTATAGCTCAGTGTCCGCTTGTTGCACCGTCTAAAGCTATCTTTCGTATTCTACACAAACAGTAGCTTTCTGCAACTGCCATCGTCTCAAAATGAAAGACTTTTGGCATCAATGGTGTTTCTACACCACAGCGTTGAAAGATGTAGTCAAGCTTTTAGCAAGTACATCACTGACCCTCGATTTGCCGATTACGTGATAGTGGCATAATTGCTGGCTGATTTGGCATGATATGTGAGAAACTAAAGAACTAACTTCTATAGATAAAATATTTTAATTAAATCTTTTCAAAGAACTCTCCACCAACCTGTTTACGAAGTTTCATGCGTCTGAACCATTTTTAAAACATTTTTTCAGTCTGCGCAGACACCTCTTTCACGGCCTTCTCGATCGCGTCTTCCGACGTTAATCGAAGCTTTATCTCTTTCAGCTGATTTTTTATTTTAGGAAACAAAAAGAAGTCACACGGTTCTAGATCAGGACTGTAAGGAGGGTGACCCATACGACTCTGACCGGTGTGGTGTCCAGGAAGTCCCTCGTTTTGAGCGCTGAGTGCGCGGGCGCGTTGTCATGGTGATGTTAGCTCATTGCAGACAAAACTTTTAGTAGGCATTTTGTGGTATACCATTCGGCGTTGATGCTGCTTTGGTCTCCTAATGGAATTGAAACCAGATACGTCAAAGTGAAGAAACTAGCGATCAAAATTTTCCCTGTGCTTCTGGATCGCTTCACTTCCGTAGGCGTTGGTTCGTTTTGAAACAGCCAAACTGTCGCCTGACGCTTTGTTTTATCGAACGGCTGACGCGTATTGATAAATCCAGGATTCTCCACCTGTCACAATGTCGTAAACGCGCCGAGACGAGCCTGCTTCAAATTTTTGAAACATATCACGGCACCACTCCACACGGGCCTGCTTCTGAGCATCGGTGAAGTTGTGCGGCATCCAGTGCGAAACTATCCTCCTCACGCGAAGGTGCTCGTGTAGAATCTTGTAAACGCTTCCCGAACCAATCTGCAATGGATGATGCTGAATCTCTTCGTATGTCATTCGCCTATTTTCTTAAATTAAAATCTTTTATTACCAGCACCAGGACAACCACTCCTTTGTTCATCGCCCAAAGTAAGGCGACCACGCTCAAACTCAGTATACCATCGGTAGATGGTTGCTTTTGAAGGTCCTTCATCCATAAAAGCCATTTGAAGTCGATCAAATCAATGTTGAGGATGATGTAAATTGAAAAATCCAGATTGGTTGAACCCTATGCCTTGAGTGCCTAAAGACAAAAGTGTAACCAATATGTGTTGCCTGTGATAGCTTACGGTATATAAGAATGGTATTTAACTGTTGGCTTCCTAAATAATAAAAAAGCCATACTAGGTGTCTTTGCACTATAACATTTGAAATATTATAGTGCAAATGCAAGGAAATTCACCGGAAAAACAAAGTCAGTTTAATAAATATAATGACTTGGCAATCGCAAACGGCAATAAAATTATAACAATACCTGCCTAATACTAGTAGTTTTGTGGATGTGGGTACGTATGTATGTATGTATGTATGTATGTATGTATGTATGTATGTATGTATGTATGTATGTATGTATGTATGTATAGCGCTAGCGCTGTGTTTTATGAGGACGGTTTAAATAGTATATTATTGTTATGAGGTTTTGTTGCAGTAGAAATAAAGATCTCTTATATTGATACGGTCTCTATAAAATGTTGTAAGTTACTCGATTGGGAAACAATTTATGACAAAGATATTGGATGGATGTTCCATAGATAGGTAGGTACTGAATAAATAAATCGACTTGGTTTTACATAAGATCTCACAACTTATTGCGGTTGAAGAACTGTTTTTGTAATGTTTTGTATGAGATCTTTGCAATTTCTCTCGGCAAAGGAAATATAAAGCACAAACACCATTCACTCGCCAGCGTGCGTTTCTCATCCAGCTCTTGATTAACTATCACCTACACCTTACAATGATATAAAAACTATCACCGTCACCTTTGATCAATTTGCCAATGAAACAAGTCATTTGGAGTAAGTCGTGTATTATTTTTGCTTAACATTTATAAAGACAAATACCAAATTTCTATACATTCTACTCTACTTATATAGGTAACTAAAAGACAACTTTCTTTTTAACCGAATTTAAAAAGATCCTATGTTCAACGGTATGTTTTGTTTTCTATGCAAGTTCACTGATTTCTCGATAGCCCACTGACCAATTAAAAATTATTTAAAGTGTTTAAAAGAACTATATACAGCCTTTGTTGGTCCACTTGGTATGAATTGATCATATAAATTAAAATGATGGAATCATAGGAAGCGGAGATATGAAAGTTAGAAAATAAGGTTATAAGATTTGCTATACACTCGTATCTTTAATTGGTCAAGTAGGTTTTTTGTGTGTACCTGTGTAACGTGATTTCACTGACAAATGTGAGCCAAGGTATTAGGCCTAATTAATGGGTGCCCCTTTACCTACTGATTAATGTCCAAATACTGACTTAAAAATAAAAAAAATTAACCACGATAACAGTAACGAACCTTTTCCTTTTGAAAACCAGCTTAATTGATTTATCGAACAATAAAGTTAAGAAAGTACTCTTACCTTTACTTACAGCCAGCAACGTGCAAGTAGGGAACAAGGTGATGCAAATGACCATAGGCTATGGTAACCACTCATGATCAGGCGATTCGTAAACTTGTTTGCAGCATTGGCGGTAAAAAAAACAAAATGTCGTGTATAAATTCAATCCTAACTATCGCAACTGTCTACTTATAAACTCAAAACACATTCACAGATAACTTTCAATATCGTCTATAAATATTGTAAGTAAGCGGCCATGAGTGAAAACGTTATCGTCCATGACAACAATGACATTACCACAGATTACACAGCATTACTTTTATTGGAGTTACGCCATATCTGGGCCTCTGTTTATCAAAGGCCCATTGATAAAAATACCGTCTGTTTAGCTTGTAAGGTTGTGACTCCATATTTTGTACAACACCTATTTTAGTATAACATTAAATAATTCACATAGACAGTAGCTCCAGGAAGGAAAACATCCGAAGGAGTGGTTGCCGTACACTACTACCTATATATACTTATATCCAGAATCTTATTTTTATTATTAAATCAATATTATTATTTTTTTTCAGGTTTTAGAAAACGCGGTTTAAAAAATAGCAAAAATGTTTTTTTGAAGAACGATAGAACGATGTCCCGTGCAATGGGGTCGAAAAAGAATATATGTTTCATCCCAGAGTTCAATCTATGGAGAGCTAGCTTTAAAATAATAGTAAGGATTCCGTATTTGTTATTTGGCTGTCCTAAACCAAAACCAAATAACCGTGCGAGTGCAAGTCTGACTCGCGCCACTTACCTACCACTTATTTACGTAAATAAACATCAATACAATCTTATAATATTAAATAGGGAGCAAACTTCATT
Organism: Apoda limacodes; assembly: GCA_946406115.1. Classification (NCBI taxonomy): domain Eukaryota; kingdom Metazoa; phylum Arthropoda; class Insecta; order Lepidoptera; family Limacodidae; genus Apoda; species Apoda limacodes. The sequence continues at coordinate 52,553,590 of OX291540.1, forward strand.
CATAAAGACCTGTATAAAAAAAACTTTTTGAACTTATATATCCATATTAATATTAACTCTGTCTGTTTGTCCATCTGTTACCTCTTCACGCTTAAACCGCTGTACCGATTAAGATGAAATTTGGCATGGAGATAGTTTGAGTCCCGGAGAAGGACATAGACTACTTGAAAACGTCAAGTGTGAGTCGGGTTTTTTCTATAATTTAGGAGTTGCCGATAACTGAATTTAGACCGGGTGGAACCGCAGTCTTAGTTATTTTAAGTGTCATAGTAACGCGAATTTTGTGAATATTTCAACTGTGGTGAAGAAATCCTAACAACGATGTTCAAAACTTAAAAAAAAAATATAATACGGTCGTTTCGATATCTTTCGATCTCCCGAAATCACTGGCTACTCGCTGCAAGTAATACCGCACCCTTAACTGAGTAGGAACATTTGGGTATCACGAGTGCGTAACATCCGACCATTTTTGGGACCAACCAACAGTAAGTACGTTTACTGAGAATCTTTTACGGGATTGTATTTCCGGACCCTGATAACATTCAAACATTTAAACAAAACCCTTGTCATAAAAACGCCAATATACGTACGTACAAACTGTTTAAGCATTATTTCAGTACTAGTTTTTTCAACCCGGTTTCACTTGTTCCGCTCAATAGATTAATAGAGTTTGTATAGAGTTGATAATGAAATCGAGTGTGTAATGAGTAATGACCATAGCTCACGATATTTTTAACAAATTCGCTCAGAAAATCAAACATTTTTGAAATTAAATTAAACGCACTGGTTAACAAAGCCACCAAAAGCCTATATTTTGTTAAGATTTTGAAAAATGTTATCATAACGCCCTAATGTGCTCATGTGAAGTAAACAGTGCATTAAATCCAAAAAATAAAAATCTCTATTATTTTATAATTCTATCTATGATAACACATATTTTGTGGACAAACCACATATTTTTTTATTTTAAATCATTGTTTTCTGTATGACAACGAATGCTTTAAAATAAACTTTTATATCATAATAGCAAAGTATACAGGTACACATATTGTTATTTTTAATCTGTGGCAGCTTAACTATTCAGAGCTACGTATTTGGATATCGTGCCAAAATAAATCTATCTATTTTTGATGTATTAACCAATATTTTTTTCTACCTTTTGCCTAAAAATAAAAAAATGAAATTTTTGTTTTCACTTTTCTCTTAAATAAGTTGAGATAATTTATCTTTTTAATTTTAGGTTAAACAGCAGCATATGTAGAGACAAAAACAAAATAATTGCTTGATTTTTCCTTTATCGTACATATGTACATATATTGTATCGACAACGTAGGTATATTTTGTAGCAAATATAAAATAATTCAACGAGTCACTCACCAATCCGGATAATCCGTTCGTGTGGTCACGGTCTGAGCCTGAAAACAGAAACGTACACTTGTAGGCGTCTACCACACTTTACTTTAACAAAAATAAGCTTAACATTTTATAAATATATCCTTGTATCTCGAAACATTTTCAACGGCCTATCCAACGACACCCCGCACTATGGGATAGACAAGAAAAAAAAAATCCCCACTTTACATGTAAGTTTAAGAGGAGTTAGAGAACCCAAAAAAAAAACATTTTTTCAAGATTTTAATTTACCATTTTGTCGGTCAATTACAGCTTAGCTTTCTAGTACCTACTCTGAGGTAAGCCACGGACACAAAGACAGACAGAGGGAAGGACAGACATAGCAAATCTATTAGGGTTACTTGTTGATTAGGAAACCATAAGAGACGGTCAAGTGCGTGTGTATCATTACGAATATCTAAAAAAAAAAATAGCTCTTTTAAAGATAAAGCTCCTTTAGGATACATGATTTAATAGTTTGTTACTAATTTTATTAATTTGGAAGCCATTAACTTGTATAATATAAGTACATTAAAAAGAAATAGTAGATGGTTCACCAAGGGAGAAAATGACTTATTACATACGAGATGTTTAGCTTGTCTAGTCTCTGCTATAGAATAGAGTTTGAATGGGTTTTAGTCCTGAAGTGAACATTAAAAAGAAAAAGAAGTGAAATTATTAGGCTGTGACATCAGACGGACGGACATGACGCAACTATAAGGGACCCGTTTATGCCATTGGGCATAATTAGCGTGTTATCTATTTTTTCCATATACTCGTTTGTAATTAATACAAATAAATATCAGTACAATGAAGTTTGTCACAGTTGTGTCTACAACCGTTGTGTTGATAACAGTGCGTCTACAGCTTCCTGTGCCTTAATGAATTCATGATACACTCACGGTTCACGACAAGGGTCAACAGAACTAACTAACTAATTAACAATTGTTTCATTTTGATCAAATGTTTTGTTTTTTGCAACCAACAAACTAAACATTTTCCTGTACTTATAATGTAAAATGGTAAAAAACAGTCCAGATATTAAGAGAATCTCTTATCATACATGAGAACCTTAAGGATTACACAATGCCAGCTTTTTCACATAGATTTAGCTTTAAAAGTTTTACAGATATTTGAAAATGCTCCAAAATATGTGGTAATGTTTAAAGTTTTGTGTCGACATCTAAGTCAATCGACCCCTAAGGTTTACAGATGGGTGACTATTAAACGTGTGACACTTTATTACCCGAATCCGAGGTCTATGATCGCAAAATTTTAAATCCAAACACTAACGACAGTTTAAAAGTAAATGATATATGCCTACTAAAGAAACGGCGATACTGCATTCAAAATTAATCGGGCTATTCGACGCTAGCAATACGAGATAACATTTAAATAGGTATACATGGGTTAGCCAGTCCTGATTCCCCTGGAAACCAAAGAGAATATAATCACTGTTTTACTGTAAAAATATTATATGTGTAAATAAACCAATAGCAGGTTGACATTTAGGACAGCTCTTAAAAATGTTAGCTTATGATTGGTCAAATGTACACCACACATCACAGAGTTTAATGTTAGTTTAGCGCCCGTTGAATGAAAAATGGATGGATGGAAAAAATAGTTATGGTTTTATCTTTAAGATATGTGTAAACATTTTCCTTAGCTATAAAAAATCTAAAATCTTGGCTAACTCCACTCTCTTTTCTTGTTGAAGATACTGTAGAAGGCGCATATTCCATAACCTAAGCGTTCGCTAGAGGAAGCACGTTTGACACCGCATAGTTGGTACGTGATTATTTACGATATTCTCAAGTGTGACGATGAACTCAATGCTGACAGCGAGCTGTGAAATGAAAGAAAGTAGCCGTGTGATTAAAAATAAATCCCTGGATCACCCATTACTCTAACGGTAAACATCATATGCGTTTAAAAGAAGAAGTTTAAATCCAAACCGTAAATTAAAACCATTTTCCATTTGGGTCTTTCCACAATGCAATCTGAAATACCCCCGCAAAAAGCTAACAGATAGTGACTATACATTACCGGTTGCGGTCGGTACAATCCGGTAATAACCGCTCTAAACCTGCGTCGGTATTTTCTCAATGTCTCTTTGATGTTGAAGTATCGCAGTGTATTCTGTTTTGAAGCTTTGGTACGAGAGATAACGACCTTGTTTGTGGTTTAGTATCTGTCTAGTTTTATTTTCATTTTGCATTATGTTAATTTAACAATGAAGTGTGGTTGTGGACATTTTATTGTATCATCTACATTTTCCGACTAGGTACTTATAAGACAAAGGGATGCATGTCTCATCGTGCGAGGAAAACACGACCATGCGTTTAAACATACGAGTAAAGATATAGAGCAACAAACTTCTCTGATCTTCTGACCCTTGGAAACGGTTGCTAGTGTCGTTGTAAGTTCAAACCATTTTAATATGGCAACTAGTTTTGATTTATAACCACTGGATCAGAAGTTTGTTGCACTGTATCTATAGGTAATTATTATTCCTACGGGAAGATGACAATAAAAAAACTTTATCTGCACTTTTTATATTTTTTTTTGTTTAAATTAAACATGTTTTACCATAGCCATTAAATTTTTAACAAACGGTCTCAAACGGATCTTTTTAATAATCTGTCTCTTTCTTTATTTTTATTTTTTTTTGAATTGGCAGGAATAGAGATCAGCAATAAAATAGATAATCTTAAATAACCGATAATGTTATTTAGCAAGATCAATGTGGTGCAATATATCACAGTAGGTACTAGCTGACCGCCGGGCGAAAGTTGTTTCTTTTTTTAAAACAACTGCCGCACCAACCTATTGTGAAATTAACCAACTAATTCAGAAACATTTCCCGGCGTGTGCATAACAACTTTTCATTACAATCGGTTAACTCCTATTGCGCAAGTCCGACTCGCACTTGACCCTTTTGGAAAATCTTTTATTATCGAATGCCTACGTCATATAAAGACCACACCCTTCAAGTTTCAGGTCTCAACGATCAGCGATTTAGGCTGTGCGTTGATCCGTAAGTCAGTGATTCTGGACAAATTATTTATATGTATATAGGTAGAAAAGAAAACTATATACACAAATATCAAACACCTAAAAAGTACATAACCTCATTAAGCTTAGAAACCTTCAAATGATGTACTAATATAGTACGGTGACTTTTGAGACATTCCCACAGAGAGAAAAGATATTGTTCGATTTAAAAACCTGTTTATTAAAATGGGTTAATACTAAATTTTATTAATTTTAACATTATTTTTCTGGCAATTACAAAACAATATAATTTTAAGTACATTTTATTAATTTCATTAATTAATAACAACAACATAGTTTTATTACTCTCCGAAAATAATAATTTGTACTTCGGATTACAGAATTTTACAAATCCTATGAAACTTTTCTCGAATTTATGAGTGAGGTATTAATATCAACATATAAAGCTTACTAAAGATCAAAAAAAGTTTTATTAAAGTGGGAAGATAAAACACTACTTGTCATTAAAGTGAAGGACAATTAACGTTTACAAACACCTTGCTAAGAATTAGTGAAGTTTACTAATAAACATCATATCGTACCGCTACAAATCAAGGTTGACGTCACGCGTCTTACATCGCGCTATTGAAGTTTCTTCGATAGTTTCCACATATTTGAACCGAATCGCAACTGAAGTAGACCTGGCGGAGTTTTCCCGTTTACCGCCGCCTACCAGTTGGTGACCATAAAATAAAAAAAATTGACGCACCTTCCGTCGCAACACTTTATCTACCAGGTACATGAAACAGTCGTTCAATCGTACGCTTCGCATCACAGATGTTCATCAGGACCTATCGGTGTAAACGCTTATTGCAAGCGTGGAAAAATATTTCATTCCAATAAATTTTACTTGATTTTAGTAAACGACACTGTTATTCCAACAAAACTAGTTTTATTCCAGTTAGTAAACACAATAAGTAATACTCATTGGTAACCGTCAGTGTAATTTACTTGTCCTCGGAATTATCGATTATTAGTATTATTTACTTGTGGCTACTAAAGTTTTTTTTCCGTGCAATTTTAAAGAGTATTTGCTTATGTTTTTAAGTGAGTTTAACCTTTTTTGAATAAAATCGGATTGAGTTTTCAAACATGTGTCAAAATAAATGTTATTGAAATCAAAAGTACTAAGGAGTATTGATATCAACTTCGAAAAAAACTTCGTACTTGGACAATAGGATTCAGATAGTTGATATAATTGGGAAGCGCGCCCTTGGATCTAAAATTAAAATGGACGTTCCACAGGGCTCCATCCTGGGGCCATTCCTATTTCTTATATACATCAATGATCTGCCGGAGGTCGTTAAAAACAATCATGAGATAGTGTTGTTCGCAGATGACACATCACTTTTGTTTAGAGTTAAAAGACGCAAAACAGTTCTAGATAATGTAAACAGCTGTCTGTCTAAAGTTGACCACTGGTTCAATATGAATAATTTTCTTTTAAACAGTAAGAAAACTAAATGTATTAAATTCTTAACGCCAAATGTTAGTCAAGTAAGAACCAGGGTACTTATAAATGGGGAGCAATTTGATGTTGTAGATAGCGCTGTATTCTTAGGCATCACTTTAGATGCAAAACTTCAATGGGGCCCTCACATAGCTGGATTGGCGAATAGACTTAGTTCTGCAGCTTTTGAGGTTTAAAAGATTCGTCAACTTACAGACGAAGCCACAGCCCGGCTAGTATATTTTAGTTACTTTCATAGCGTGATGTCCTATGGTATCTTATTATGGGGATACGCAGCTGATATACAGACAATACTTGTACTGCAGAAAAGGTCTATTCGAGCAATATACAATTTATATAACAGACACTCTTTAAGGGATAAGTTTAAAGAGATCAATATACTAACTTTACATGGTCAATATATATTTGACAATTTAATGTATGTTCATAAGAATATCAATCTTTTTAAAAAAAAATAGTGATGTTCATAATCGAAATACAAGAAATAGACACAAACTGGCTCTGATCCACACAAGGGCTTGAGAAAATTGATAAATCATTTAAAGGACAATGTGTCCGTTTTTACAACAAAATCCCTGCAGAAGTTTGTAAACTGAGTTTAAAAAGTTTAAAATTTTTGTTAAACAGAAACTTATCAAATAAGCTTATTATTCAATTGAAGACTATCTTATAGATAAAAAAACGCATTGGAATAACTAAAATGTTGTTATCATGGTACTTGTAAAAAAAAACGCATTGGAATAACTAAAATGTTGTTATCATGGTACTTGTAAAAAAAAACGCATTGGAATAACTAAAATGTTGTTATCATGGTACTTGTAAAAAAAACCGCATGGGAATAACTAAAATGTTGTTATTATGGTACTTGTAAAAAAAAACGCATGGGAATAACTAAAATGTTGTTATCATGGTACTTTTAATTGGAAATGTACAAATCGTTATAATTAAAATTTAAAAGAGCGACAGCTGGAGAGTTTCTTTCGCCGTTTCTTCTCCCCAGAACGCCATCTTGATTCCGAAACGGTAGTAGTTTATGAATTTCTTGCATTTTATACTGACTCAAAAAAGTGATACTGTATCCTATTTTTGAGAAATAAACTATTTGAATTTATTGAATTTGAAACAAGACATCGCCAAAATAACACTTTTTCATTAATTTTGTTGAAAAAGGTTTATGCATAATTTGAAGTAGATTGGACCAAGGAATCACGTTGTTTCTTTACCCCCTTTTTTAACCCCTTAGGGGTAGAGTTTCGGAAAATCCGTTCTTATTGGATGCCTACGTCATACAGAGAACACACCCTACAAGTTTCAGGTCTCGGCTGTTTAGGCTGTTGTTCCGTCAGTCATTCAGGACAAAGAATTTTATATATTACTAGCTGACCGGGCAGACGTTGTCCTGCATGATACCGACACCAGCGCCATCTGCCGGGCTGATTTGTGAACCTAAACCATCCAGGGCGCCACCCAAACGCATACAAAAAAAAAAAATTATTTCAAATCGCTCCAGCCGTTTAGGAGGAGTACAGTGACATGCACAAAAATAATATTTAATTGTAGTTTTTTAGAAATACTATTAACGTTTAAACACATATCGCCTAAACTGTTGACAGCGTTTCGAGAGTGATCACATCTGATCGTGTGACTGCTTTTGTTTAATTAGGACACATGTTTTCTCATCGTGCGACCAGTTTCGTCGTACTATGAAAACGCATCGCATGATCGTACGAGCGATTGTCCATTATATACGGAACCCTAAGCTTAAGACGCAGTACCACGTGACATAAAACTTGAGTAAAAACAAGGACGGCGCGACATGTAACTGAGCGTGCATGAGTAGTGCAGCTACATCTCTACTCACTGAGATTTTCATTTAAATTAGTTACATTAGTTAGTTAAAAAAATTACATGAAGTAAATTAATAGTTGATTTATATATAATTGATATAAAAAAATGCTTTTTCTCAAGGTTAAAATCACTATCGCGGCTCTGCTTTAGCAAAGTTGTAAACTAATAGCACTTAGAACTTTCAAGATTTCTTTGCCTAAACTTTAAAAAAAACAGTAACAAGAGGTCAGTTCAGGACTTATTTGTATCGAATAAAAGTTCATGATTCGTGTTTTTACGTTTTTCAGGACGTAAACCATATCCCAAAGAACACAGTTATAAAATTTTATTCGGATCTGTTTAGCGGATCTGAAGAAACTTTTGCCAAAAAAGATGAAATGTAGGTAGTGTAGCCTGTTTAACTCAGGGTAACATTGCAAGCTCAAAATAATGGCAGTAGTAGAACATAATTAAGAATAGTATACCTACCTCTTATATAGTGTAATAAGTAGGTAAGTAGATATATATATGCTTCACTTTATAAATTGTTACGGAGCTACTGGATGCAATTTATCAAACAAGTACTTACAAACCAATTTAAATTATTCCCAGTAACAACGTAAAGTTTGCAAAAAATACTTATCAATAAATTTAAATATTATCCTACGTTTAATTGGCTTTAAATAATATTCAACCAAGAACGCCAAAGTTGAAATGCAATGAAAGGATTGCGGTTTTTATAAAAAAAAATGTCGCCAATTAAGGTTCAAGAGCTTATTAAAGCTATTGAAACTTCGGGACTCGATAAAAGTCTATTTTGATGAATATTTGCGATTCAAGTACCTTGAGTATTAAAATTCGTTTAGCGCTCCGGTGCGGGTGCGGCTGCGGCCTCGGATCTTATCTTACGGATCACCTAATTTTTCATAATATAAATCTTAAATAGTTGTATTGTGTCCATCTGGATTCAGCATTAGGACTAATATACTAACTAACTTTCAAAGTATGAAAAAATTTAGGAGTCTAGCCAGTCCTACCTTCCTATTTCCGGAGATTACAAAGGTACATTCAAATAAACATTCACACTCTCTTTATATTGAGTTGTTGTTATAGTTGGTATCACATATAAATAAAAAAATGCATTTGACATACCTAATAAACAAATTCTGTACATGGCATGACACGTGAGGAGTAGGTAGGATATTTCTAATTAATGGTATCTACAAAACCTAAAATACTGATCTTAGATCTTAGAATAGGTTTGCTTAGATAGCTGCGAGGATTAAGGTACTTTTGTATTTCTCTGCGAACGAAAAATAAGCGCGACTACAACGAGATATACCAGCATATGATGTTGCACATAGTGGACAGGTTGTCGCAAGGTGATTAAATCCGGTTTAAAATGAAATAGGCAGGTCGTTTAGAATGAAAAAGCAATTATTATAAAATTTAACAGATTCATAAATTGAACTTTATTCTGAACCTTAACTTAACCCAAACCAAATTAATCGTACTTATATATCGATTGTGCGGTATATCGGGCGCCGACATATACATTCTTATTATTTCTTCTTTATATTATACGCATTGAATGCGCTCATTCGATTGTTCTGTTGACCAAAAATTTATGCGCTATGACGTCACATACGGACCATATTTAACACATTAATGTTAAAATAATATTTCGTTTAATTAAAGATGGGGTAGCTCAGATGGTAGAGCGCTCGCTAAGCATGCGAGAGGTACTGGAAGTCGATACCCAGCGCCTGCAGACTTTTTCCTTCTCTACTGTAAACTGTTTTGATATTTAAAATATTCTCGTGTTCACTGAAGCATTTTAAAATGCGCGCGCTGAATTCAAGTTATCTGCGTCTCAGAGAAACGCAAGAGTGTATTGTAGTGTGAAGATTGTAGCAGGTAGGCACCTGAAGCAGTTTTATAAAAAAATAGTACAAAATAGAAAAAAAGGCTTTTGATACAATATTTACCACAGCTAAAGTAAATATGAGGCAAATTAATAAGTGGGAGTAATACAGCAGAGAATTTCCTACCTAATTAGCTATATGTTTTTAATTTAAGTATCTATCTACCTATACATATATATACATATAGTCTGTACCTACCTAACTTGTAAAGTTAGGTTATGGGAGTAGCTTACCTATCTAGTTGTGATCATCATACTAAGGAATTTCCGAGCAAAAAATCCAAGCCAAATTTTTAAACATTTCGCTAGAAAAAAAAAACGAGTTGCACTCCGGGAGTGCCGGCAGAAGTGAAAACCTTTACACACGATTCGCGCTTAACACTTAAATATGTCACAAAACATGTCTTTGACATTGTCAAGAAATAATAATGTTTGTTTATTTACTTTTTTGATGTAGTATATTTGACATCGCAATCTGTCATAGAATTAAAATTCCATATCCAACCTCCCTGTACTACTCATAATCGCGAAAACTAAAAATATAAATTATAATAGGCGTGGCATTACGGTTTCCGTCTTACGAATTTCCACGATTAGGACACGTGACCTGACGCGAGTTTATCATTTTTTAACCATACCAAAAAAAGTGCACAACGCCGCTAAAGAAGTTTTCACTTCAAAAAAAAGCTAAGTATTGCTACTCACTAATAGATGTCACTATGCATTCAAAGATGCGAGAAAAAAATTTTGTCTCCTTTTACTTGGATCCACCTTGGCTCTTAACTTTTCGTTGGGATGACAAGCTACTTCAAAAATCTGTATTCTAAGTTATTAGCAAGACCTTTCTATCGTTTTCATATATTCACATAAAGGGACGAAGCAGACAATTTTGTAGAAAAGTGCCAAAAGAGATATTTATAACTAGTAGTAGTGACCTATAAAACATTAGAATAACCATACATAAAATTTAAATGCGAAAGTGAATTTGTTTGTTTGTGCTTTCTTTACGTCACAACGTAGCAGACGGGGAAGGTAATAGGCTACTTTTTATCCTAGAAAATTTAAAAGTTCCCACAGGAATAACTGTCACTAAATTCCACGTCGATGAAATATAGTTGGCAATAGCAAACTTACTTCCGTTCTTTGATAAAGGGTATGCCGCAAGAAACCTACCCCGATAACTAAATGTAGCCCAGACGGAGCCGCGATTAATTGCTAGTAAATAATAATAATGATTCTTTTGTATGCCTTAGCGCCTAATCAATGTTTAACACTACCGGAATTTAAATTACATAGCTCAAAGTTAAGCATTTTCCCGCGGTAAAAAGAAGCCTTTGTTCATCAGGGATAATGTCGGCTTCTAACGGTAAAAGAATTTTTTAAATCGGTCCAGTAGTTTCGGAGCCTATTCAAGACAAACAAACAAACAATCAAATCTTTCCTCTTTATAATATTAGTATAGATTTAACAATAATTTAATATTAATATTTAATTTATTTTTTGTAAAAAGTGTTTTAAAAGTAATTCATTCCACGCAACTCACAGTAACCGTGAGTTTTCGTATTAAGATTGACACCCGGATATCGGTTTTGGCGAAATATACGACATTTGACGGCGGGAAATATTATTAATGCGCATATGGCGTATTTTGTCTTTTTTCTTTCTTTTTTTACTATCAGAACAATGAAGCTGATAAAAGTAATTATGTAAGAAAGGAAAACTGTTAACATTAAAGTTTTTTTTGTAAAAATATGTTCAAGTTTTAAAATAAATAAATAGACAAATCACACACTATAAATTTGATGCGGTATTCAGTAATGGGGTCGTGGTTAATTGATGCTGATTCTTAGTGGGTGTTACGGTGGTAACTCACTAGGGGGCGCAATAAACATTTGTTTTTTCAAACCAATGTTGCCATTTACTTCAACAATGTTTTATTTAAATTACTAAATAGTACGTAATATTATATTATATATATTTACTTACTTATGTAATAATATATAATAATACTATACTATTTTTTAATCACCGAATAAAAAATAGTAGAAAATCTATACATAATTGAACATGTAGTCTATCTATGAGTAGGTACTATTAAATAAGTTAAATGGTAAACTATTTAACTTAAAGCTAGCTTAGGTACCTAAATAAAAAATAATATAAGACGTTGCTTAGATCAAGTTAATTTCTAAGGATAAATACAGTGCAAATGTCAGAAACAGCTTAAGACAGTAAACGTTGCAAAACTTTAATCTCCAGTTACCAAAACTAAAGTTGAACAGTGAACTTTGCTGGCAAAATGTCTATCGACTCTATATTTTGGCATAAATTCAAACTTTGGCCGCTTTGCAGCGAATATCTAGCAATTGTGTGAAACTATGCAGTTCTCGAATAGTTCAGTTGAAATTTGTGCATAGCGCCATCTAGTAGCGGATAGCTTGAATACTTGTCCTATTTTCAAGCTTATTTATTACATACTCTTGTTCACATCTATAGAATGATTTGTAGTCTAATGCAAATAGGTATCTCAGGTAGGGTTGCTATCATTTAAGATAAAAATAAAGTACCTATTGTTATTGATAATATTATAAATACTTATTTATTCTTAATAATATGTAACAGATAAGGAAGTGGAAATATTTGGTAGAAAAGGATAATAATTCATGAATTAATTATTTATATTACCTAACAATTTTGTTTTGAGTAACGATGTTTTTGTTGTTCGCGTCAAAGTCTATTGCACCTATATAAACACTTCTACACAAAACATTGTTACGCTACACATTTTTTGTAAAAACTTTGGTTTTTTTTTATGGAAACAATGCTTTTTCTTTTTCACGCTCGACAGAAAACATCTAAACATTTACCACCGCGATGGTAGAGGGGCGGGGCACAATCATTAATTTTGTTATATTCGATCTGTGGTAATCAAATTTCTTTCTTCTCTATCCGATTCTCCGAATCTATTTTTTTTTAAATTTAAAATATATCTTCTACGTTTGCAGTCATTTTTACAATAAATGTTTTTAAAAACATCAAACAACAATATCAAAGCAGGAGACAACACGCGCATTAAACAAAACATGTTTTGTGTAGATGTTATAGTGTAATGTTTGGCGAAACACGAGCAAGAGACCCGGCTTAAGCTGAGCACGATGTCATGTACTTACTTTTATTAAATTTTATAATTTTGAAAAAAAATTAGCTGGTATAAAACACGCTTTCATGTTGCTTTTCTGTTGCATTTGTGACATCTAATTTTGTGTTAATTTTATCATAAATGTTGTGTAATGTGTCCCCAAATTTTTTTTAAAATTGGCAATTATTGAGGAGACTTCATTATCTGCAACGCAAAATTAGATATTCAAGATGACATACAAGTATAAATTTGCAATTAGCTTGACCGATTTTATATACCTAAATTGGCAATTAGCTTAACCGATTTTATATAAATTTGCAATTAGCTTAACCGATTTTATATTTTATTTTTTTGGTCCTAGAAAAAAGTTTTTGTCTTACTCTAAGTACCGTTAAGTAATTTTGAAGTTATTCTCAGGTAAGTAATGTTAGGACGATGAATATTTTAGTTCGTTTCTAATGAAGCAGAAGAAATATCTAGTTCTACTTTTACATAGATTTTCATTTAATTTTATTTACTTACAACATTTTCTATATTAAATTCTATTAGTTTAGAAATTCATCACATTTGTCTTTACTAACAAATCGTATTTAGACTGAAAGTGAAATCAAAAAATACAAGTAGTTTAACAAAAAAATATTTTTAGACACCCAGCATCAAATACCATTAGAAACAGGATTTAGAAAAATAATTGTTTACTTTTGCGTAACTGTGACACAAAAATTGTTATGACATTTTTCGTGTCGGGCAATTTATCTTCTAGAAAAGACTGAAATAAATAAATTTGCAATTTAGTACAGCTCTTAAACATACTCGTAAAATTGATTTAGTTCAGAGCAGACATAAATAAATGTACTAAATCAAAAATATTTTACAAAATTGTGTTTGTAATTTTTATCGATAGAAATATTGTGTTTACGTTTACTTGTGAAATAATAAGTACAGCAGTGTCAGGCAAAATTTGAGCATAACAAAATACTTACATATAAATTTTGTATAAAGCCAGGACGACATTTTTGACTTGGTTTCTATGTTACGCATAATTTTATTATAACTGAATGATGACGTCAGCATAAAAATATAAATATGCAGAACTATATCCCTATTTAATGAATATTATAGGACCTTATATTTTTAAGTCGGGTATCAAACGAAGTAATTGACATTTCAACATCCAAATGTCAATATTATACAATGGGGTAAAAGGTGAATGCAGCGCCGTGGAGTAATTCCCTATTTCTCGCTCAAATGTCAGAGCAGCCATGTTGAATAGGCGGGAAACTTAACGCTACGTTGCACACAATCGTTTTCCTAAAATAACAGAATAAATAATAGAAATATTTATTTTTATTACCTATAGATGTAGAATGGAAATACTTGCGCGTATTCAGAGTGTGTATGTGTATGTATGTTCTAATCTTATTACAATACGATATTTAATCATATAACATTTTGACATCAGTAATACACAAAAACAGCTACCTTCAATTTTCTTCTCTCAATTTCTTTACAAAACTGTTTGGTGGTTCACACTAACACAACTTTCAGTTTGTTTTCCTTAAAAACCATTTAGGAACGGTGGAGTTGTAAGGCTGTGACATACAGACCGGACGTAAGGAGGACATTACAACACTAAAAGAGTACCGTTTTTGGCATACGGGTAGCCAGTTGGAGCCCTAAAAAATCAGTCAAATCAAATAAAAAATATGCTTTGTCGATAAAGTGTCCAATAAAGAAAAACTACATACAATATGTATGTCATAATGCTCTTTAAATATATATTTTTAATTTATGAAGTTGCGAAATCCGGTAGAGCTGAGTCGGCCATGTTAGTTTATTTATTTATAATTTCTTGCATTAAAATCAGAACAAGAAGTAAAAGGCGAACACAAAAGGCTGTTAGATTGAAAATAAGGGTGTAGCGCTACTTACACCGATGACTTTACTTTTCTTTCTTTAACACTATATCTTTAAGACCTTCAATAATTACTTGTTTAATTCTACATTTGCCTAATTCAAAATTCCAAATTTAAAATCATATTATTTAATTGGGTTGCTAAGACCACTTTCGAATCGTCAAGTGAATTAACTACAACTAGCTTTACAAACTAATTACAATACTGTTTTATTGCGTGCGTCCAATAGGTAATCTTTGTAAAATCACAAACGAAACATAATATTATAGTGTATCAACTAATAAATACATGTTTTGTATTGAAACACTTAATTAACAAGGTTTTAAATGTACTTAAATGGTTTGTTTAAAAAAAACAAATTTCAGGTAATATTTCAATTGCCTATTGTTTTTCAGATTGCATAGGGAGGGCACCATGTGATACGTTAAAACTCTTCAATTATTCTTTGACGGGATTTAAAGTAACTCCCGAGAAAATATATTCATATATCATATATCACTACACAGCAGACGTACATATACATATACATAGACATACATATTTACATTTCACAAACATGTAAAGAAATAAATAAATAAATAGGTATTCATATACATATTAAAGACGAAAAAAATACACATACATGCATATATTCATATGTACACACACAGACATATATTAATACATATATATAAATTTACAAATACATATAAAAGATATATGAGATAAAACTATACGTAAATTAACTTAGATAGGTCCTATCTGATGTGATTTTCGCTTAGCCGCCCGATAGTGGGATATAAATACATGCACACACATTCAAACAGACATCGCACACCTGAAAGTGGCCCAGCTACCACACAACAGCCAGGCAACAAATAAGCATCATTTAAAACTACCATCACTACGGAAACTAGCCTAAGGGGAGAAGAAGTGACAAGAAACTCCCGGATGTGCACCTGTTACCAATCAGCTATGCAGGAACAAGCCATCAAGTACACAATATCTATCCAAATATGTATACACGTACGTACTTCTGCGCCGCAATATAGTTGTATTTTATTTAAAAGAAGTTATGTGGATTATATGCTGCTTTTCTTCGCTGTACCACTCATTGAGTAGATATAAAATAGTTTCTTAAAATTATACAAGGTATAGCTTCAGACCGACATATCGGTCGGTATCTCATTTGCGGATTATATGCCTAGCTTAATCTCATCAAGAACAGCCTTATACTCCGGGAATCAGGCGTGATGTTACTTATGTATGTGTGTATGAATTGCGTCTTTGTTAACTTGATCAATTTTTTTTTAATTATGAAGTCAAAAAATGACCTAAAATTAGACGTGATGCTTTATTACCCATGACTTTACGACCTGGGTACAGTTATTGAATAAAGCATGAACATATCAATCATGTATGGAATTAATAAGGGGTTCCAGACCACAGAAGTTAAAAAAAACAGATACCTTATAAATTCGTTTAGTCCTTCCAAGTCTGTCACAGCGTCATACTATCTATTTTTATGATCATAAAGGCATAAAATTGAATATAAGCATATTCTTGGTATAAAAGTATACTGCACTAAAAATATATAAATTCTCAACCTTAGTACCCGATATATGTAACAAATACAACATAATAATTGCGTAGATACACTTTATATCAATCATTTATAAGACCAAAAATATTGGCCATTTTTAACTAAGGAATACTAAACTGCGTGTGGTTCTGACGATGATTTTCCCTGATACTATTGATGACATGCAAAAATGTTTGTCGCTGGTCGCAGGAGGTGAGACCGCACCCTAAGTAGTCACGGTCTATTGTTATGATGAACAAAATTCGCGGGCCCCTTAAACCATTGTCTGCTAATTAAAAACAAACTAAGTAAAATATAAATAAGTTGAGGTTAATTGTTTTGAGAATAATTTAAATAAAATTTAAATACCGTATATTTGAACTGGGTTAGTTAAAAATAACGTTCTAAACATAAATAATTTGTTAATTTAAGGGGGTGCATGTCATTGGGGTCATTGAAAAATGCTACACAACTATTACCCTATGCATTGTCTACGTTAATAATGAAACTCTATATAAAAACTAATACTAAACTAATAAAAAAAATTAATTAATGTTAATTTGGAACTGGTGAATTGTATAAAACTTTGTTACGAGTATGAATGTTTTAAGTGTTCAAGAAAAAAATATATTCGTCACTGAAAAGAAAAAAAATAAAAAAAATTTAACGAAAAAAACAACCGAACCGTAAAAATAATTACTAATTTCCAAAAATCTGATCATTCTGATCTGAATAACTGTTTGAAACTGGTGTCATGCAAGCAAAGTGTGCTATAAACTGTTACATATGTACATAGACACCAACTTTAAATTGTAATTCAGATCAGATTTTTGGAAATAAGTAATTATTTTTACCTTTTTAATGCATCTTTTTGAAGCCGGTTGTTTTTTTTTCTTTAATTTTTTTTATTTTTCTCTTTTCAGTGACGAATTGCTTTTATTTTCTTGAACACATAAAACATTCATACTCGTAACAAAGTTTTATACAATCATCAACATAAAAGGCGTTACACCAGTTCCAAATTAACATTAATAAAATTTTTTTCTTTAAAAGTTTTATTTTTAAATTCACTATAATAATATGGGACCACCTGGAAAGTATAACCTTTTAAATAAAAAAAGAATTTCTCGAATCGGTCCAGGCCTACAACTGACATCAGTTCCAATCGTAAAATACTACGGCGATCGAGAAATCTACTAAATTGGTACTCTTGAACGTTATTGTAGCGCTCAATCAAGAACGGAATTTGGTGGCCAATTTCGAAACTAAAATCCTATTCAAATATTAAGAATCGGTACTCTTAGAGCCATCGGATCGAGAGTGTAATTAGGTATGATGATCTGTGAAAAGAAATGTCAAAATTCTAAATAAACAAAACAAAACTATCGCTACGAAGATTTATCTTCTATTTTAATTTTTATTTGTTTCAGTATTATTTTTATTTTTTGTGATTTGTGATTTCGAAATGTGTGCAATCCTAATTTCAATCCAATCGGAATTTGGTTTAGGAGTACCGATGGAGATCGAGTTTAAGCTTGCCACGAAATTGGATTGGGATTGAAACTGTTATCAGTTGTAGGACTCCAGGCGTCTTCGAGAAATCGGGTAACATACATAAAAAAAAAGATTGCGACGAATTGAGAACCTCCTCCTTTTTTTGATATCGGTTAATTATTAAATGACGTTGTCATATTGTGTAATTGCTGAAAGGAACAAGCCAAGTGGTTCTCAGAAAATAGTCACTAAATAAATTGTTTTATAGTACTAATTACTACTTGTTTTTATACTTATTGCCTAATAAAATCTGTTGTTTACAATTCACGATCAGAAAAAGATAGTCAATACCGTTATCTTTCGCATTTGCACTCTAACGCAGATTTTTACAGGTGATTTGGAAAAATGATTACAAAAATAGCAGTTTTTTTTTTGCTTTTATTGTTTTTGTTATATTTTTCCAAATCACCTGTAAAAATCTGCGTTAGAGTGCAAATGCGAAAGATAACGGTATTGACTATCTTTTTCTGATCGTGAATTGTAAAAAACAGATTTTATTAGGCAATAAGTATAAAAACTAAAATACAAGTTAAGGTGTTAAAATGTTATAAGTGTGTATGTATTTTTGAAAATCTGCTTTTTGTGTGATGTTAAATAAACAATTGTCTAAGTCTACGAAAATGTGCTAAAACAGCAACTACATAGATGAATAGAAAATAACTGAAAACGTTATTTTACAATGACGATTATCCTCTTTGTAGGTTGTCACAAAATATTAAATTCTTAGCAACAAATCAATCAAACACAACAATGCGAAACGAAAAACGATACGCTAATGACGTCATTCGGCAGCTGTCGACAAAAACTCAAGAAAAAGTAACGACAAGAGTGCGACGTATTCAAATACTTTTTAAAAAATGTTACATAATTTTTAGCAAAATTCTTTAGACACAGTTTTTTGTATTAATCATTCGAGTTTTTATTTACCTGGGAGACGTTCAGGGGGAAATTACGGGTTTGGGGTGGATGTGAAATGAAATTTCCTCCCTTATTTTCTCGCCAGTTGCAGTAATTTAGAGGTTGTTTGGTTTTTAGATAAGGTGATTTGCTATTAGATATCACGGTGGGATCTTTTTTCTGTCACATTTTCAATTTGCATGTTCGTAACGAGAGCATTCGTCTTCGTACAAACGGTTACATAAATATGTTATTTTTATTGCTTCTTCTGTTATTTTTAGCAGTTTTCTAATAATCGACTGGTTTATGTTTTCAGCATGTTTTGTTGCAAAATTAATTCACCTCAGAAGTAAAGTAAAAAAATCAGCAGATAAAATAATAACTACACGGAACATGTTAAATAATGAAATTGGTAAAGCTGGGCATTCTCTGAGCTGATCGTAGATAATAGTAGTTTCGAAACTAATTTTGAGGTACCTAGCTAATTTTTTTGGTATCATTCCATTCAAAACTACCGAACATTTTAACTCAAGTCCGATTCCAAAAATTAATGAAATCTATTTTTTCATCACACTTACACCTTAACAGTATTATTACGTGCTGGTAAATTGGGTGCTTACACCTTAATTACTCCCACGGCCTTTTTCTTTGTAAATTTTTATTTTCTTAAGGCAAAGCGTGAGTTTATAAAACCCACGGGTGATATGATTCATTATGTCACTAAACGCACCACGCGCGCTCTACTTGTACGATAAAACAGTACGTATAATTTACGTACCGTTTTATCTATTCTATCAAGTCTGTACAAAAGTCATCGGATGAGTTTAATATAAATGCGACACCAGATAAGGAAATTGCCGAAAAATACAAACCATCTGCAATATGTGCAATTTTCTCTATGTTAAAAAGCACCCTTAAGACCAAAAATTCCATCAATATTGAAAATTAACGGCATTTTTGAAAAAGAAGTCAAATGGGTATGTAAGTAAGAAATAGAAAGGTACTTACAGGAGAAATGTAGAAATTATTAATGAAGCTCCTGACGATAAATATTTATACACTACCTATAAGGTAACTTAAATAACTATTCGTACTAGAACAACTAATTTGAATTTGAATAAAAAATTTCACTTATTATTGTATTTTCGAAAATTGTAAAGTATATTTTTAAATATGTTAGTTTTTTCGCCTCATTTTTACGGTTCCGTAGCCAAATGGCAAAAAACGGAACCCTTATAGATTTGTCATGTCTGTCTGTCTGTCCGTCCGTATGTCACAGCCAATTTTTTCCGAAACTATAGGGACTATACTGTTAAAACTTGGTAGGTAAATATATTCTGTGAACCGCATTAAGATTTTCACACAAAAATAGAAAAAAAACGATGGGTTTTTGGGGTTTCCCATGCTTAAAACTGAAACTCAAAAATTTTTTTTTGATCAAACCAATACGTGTGGGGTATATATATATATATGGATAGGTCTGCAAAAATGATATTGAGGTTCCTAATATCATTTTTTCTAAACTAAATAGTGGTAAAATGTGTGTCCCCCCCCTGTAACTTCTAAAATAAGAGAATGATAAAACTAAAAAAAATATATGATGTACATTACCATGCAAACTTCCACCGAAAATTGGTTTGAACGAGATCAAGTAAGTAGTTTTTTTTAATACGTCATAAATCGTTAACCGCAATTTACCTGTCATTCAATCAACTCAAATATAAAAAATTTTTTTTTTTTTTGTAGATTACATAATTACATTTGTTTGTTTTTGTAGATTACATAAATGGTGACGTACGGAACCCTCGGTGCGCGAGTCCAACTTGCACTTGGCCGGTTTTTATTTATTTACTCGCAAATGTGATAAAAACATTGTGTGTAACATGGGTGGTATATAAAACTGGTTTTCCTGGATATGTAATCTGCGGGGGCGCAACTGTTCCGAGCAGCTGCGAAATCTAGATTTGGCGGCGAAATTCCTTTTTTTGACGAATAATCAATAACTTTTTTGTGTAATCGAAAAGTTTGAACAACATAAAGGTGAGGACTTTCCGGCAGTGGTACAGAGGTACAGTGGTACAGAGGTACAGTGGTACAGAGGTATAGTGGTACAGTGGTAAAGGGGTATAGAGGTAAATTAAACTCCACCGGATATGTAACATGCATTTACAAAGAATGGGTCTTACCTAGTAGGGAATTTTTATTTTCACTTTTTCTTTTATTTTACCAATTTTAAGAGTATAGATAAAGTATATAAATATAAATAAAATGCCTATAACTAGGTTTTAAAAAACTCTATGATACCATAATGAAACTCATCCTTGGCTTATTTCTTATTTAGTTATGTTATTCTTCTTTTCTAAAACCACTAACTGCCTACAATATTAGTCTGACTCTAGATTGTTTATTACGGATTTCTGAATTGGTTTTATGTTAGTAATATACTGTCGAGTCAAGTGGCACTAGATACAGCAATTCTAGTTGGTTCACAATACAAGTTATCTAGGTACTAATGTAAAGTATAAGACAGAAATAACGAAAGTAATCTGGAGCTAGATAAGCTGTTTTCTAAAATGTTAAATAACGATTTTTTCATCGGGATTGCGGGTTTAGTTTAGCACTTGTTCCATAACAATTTTAGAATTATCATACATCGCACAAGGGGGTTTGCGCTACAATGAGATGCTTGAATCTATACAATAAATTTGGCAGTTTGCTCAACTGAGAGGCTGATAAATTAACTAAAATGTAAGGGTCACTATAGATTGCATTTACTCACCTGTACGACCTTCCTACCTGTTTTGTAATACATAAAATGTCAATTTTGCCCCTGTTGACCGCTTATATAGCTTCAGACGAGCCATGAGGTTGTTTGCTACCTTAGGTTATTTATGGACGGGTCATAGATTGGTGAAAGCAAGGAATAAAGGAATAGTGGAGACGCGGAAAGGGGGAGATCTCCCGCCAGGTGGTCCCGTGATGCACTTAACTGGTGCTTCGGTTTCTATATAATTGCTGATGTGACTTTGATAGCGAGATGTAGGACGTGTGACGTCAGCCTTGATTGTAGCAGTAAGATATGATTCACTACTCTATAAACGAAACCCTATTTTTACATGTTTTTTGTGTTCTTGTCTGGTTTTTCTTTACATACTTATTTAATCAGATTGTTGAACTATGTTATAACATAAATAAGATACTTTAATGTTTAAGATTATACCCACAGACGACGTGTAATCTGAAATGCTATAATTTACACAGAATGAGCGTCTAATTTGAGAAGTGTCAGCAGTAAAAGAAAATTACAGGGTTATACAGATTTGAGTGATTGTAATTTTTTGAATGGTTATGTATATATGTAACGTTCATAATTTATTATTGTTATTACTAGCTATTGCTTGTGGTTTTACCCTTGCACTAAAATCACAAAAACTAGCAGTAAAATTTGAAATTTTGAGTTAATTTTGAAAAAATATAGCTTTTACATTCGCATGTATCGAGATTTGTAATTATGTTAAGATGAGGCGTGAGAAAATGGATAACTAATACAAAGGATATTATCTAAAATGTGTTCATATTTAGGGTTCCGAAGCCAAATAACAAGAAGTTTTCGTAAATACCGCCCGTCCGCCCGTAGGTATGTCTTACCTACCTTATAGCTCGCGTACACCAAATCCGATGTTATCGGCCGATGGCGGACGGGACTACTCGGACGAGTAACTCGGGAGTCGGGATTATAGGACGTTGCCGTTCTTCTGTAGTCGACTGTGCGGCTTAACTATTATGTATTTTAATATTTATGTACAGAAAACAACTGGGCTGGAATACTATTACATTTTTGAAAAATTAAAATGACAAACCATTAAGTTTTACACCCATTAAACTATATATACACTTAATTTGCTCTGTAGTCGCCGGCAGACGAAGGTGAGTAATCCCAACAGGTTCGGACTCGACGGTTGATCGGCAGTCATCGGGCGTCTTCGGGCGGTTGTAGTATTGTACGCACTCACTGTCTTTAACATACGTTTGTTTCGATCGGACGAATTCTGCCGATGATGGCCGAGCATAGTTCGTACGATGAAGCATTAGATGTACCCGAGCCGTTATGATTCCGTCGTCTTTGCATCGATAAAAATGAGATTTTACAGAACGATATCGTTTGAAAACTGCCATAGATATTTGTTATGAAAATTGTATTGTTTTTTAAGGAGAAGCTTGATACATTGGAATATTTGTTTACCGCGCACCCTATATTGTGATATCGTTGGGTAGGGTTTTCGAAATAATTCTATTTTGCGATAACAGCCAATTTTTTTTTAATTATGTACTGTAAAAGGGCAAATATAATGAAAATTAAGAAATGCAGATGATAAATATATTTATTTAGATACAAATTACCACCGTATCAATTAAAACAGCTTCGAAAATAATTCATTGATTTATTATAAGAATAATTATTAAATTTCAAATAAGTGGCGTGGTTCTGGAGACTACCCTTTAAAAAAAAAACGAGTTGCACTCCGGGAGTGCCGGCAGAAGTGAAAACCTTTACACACGATTCGTGCTTAACACTCAAATATGTCACAAGACATGTCTTTGACAGTGTCAAGAAATAATAATGTTTGTTTATTTACTTTTTTGACGTAGTATATTTGACATCGCAATCTGTCATAGAATTAAAATTCCATATCCAACCTCCCTGTACTACTCATAATCGCGAATACTAAAAATAAAAATTATAATAGGCGTGGCATTACGGTTTCCGTATTTTACAAAGACAAAGATGCACTTTGTTCAATTTCCATATTTTAAACACTTTATATACACGAATTTTACGAATACACAGCAGTATGGCCACTACACAGACGGACGAGCCATCAGCTGTCACCATCCATGGATGCGTGTAGCACGCTGTAACATAAACACACACGACCATTCGCGCAAGCGCCCTGCGCCGCCTAAACGAAACAGCAGGCGCAGGCATACATTTTCGCCGCGCCGTAGAAAGAGAGGGGGATACTCCCTCTCCTACGCCGCGCCAGCTGTCTACTCTCCATCCGTCTTACGAATTTTCACGATCAGGACACGTGACCTGACGCGAGTTTATCTTTTTTTACCCATACCACAGATTATATAATACTATACTAGTACAGATGCCTTATCCCATACAATGAAATGGGACCGCCGTAACTCGGGCTATTTTTCGGGCTATTTTGTTTAGCCGCTAGATGCCGTAAGTAGCAGCGGGTAGAAAATGTTAGCTAACTCATCTAGCGTTTCTCGTTGAATACTTACTGTTACACATGTAACTGGTTCTTTGAAGACAATAGATGGCGGTCTAATACCTAGCTACATATCGAGCCATACGACAAAACATCGCGTATCGCGATCCTTCATATTTTTATCATAAAGTAGGAAGACGAGGAAGTTTATTGCGAAAAAGTCTCGAGTACTCGGATCTTGCCTTTTTCTGGGGAATGTAAATGTAAATGGAAGTACATCTTACCTCTCAAGATTTAGAAAAAAAGGTCTTAAGAGGAGAGTTGCAATTTCATAAATTTGCCCCCCGCAATAAGCTCTGAGATTTCAGTGGATTAAATATTATCTAGGTAATGTTAATAATAATGTTAAAGAAGATATGTCATGAAAATATATACCTACCTATTATTTTACAGTATTTTTTATGACCAATCGGCAACGATCCGAAATGCAGATATCTATGCAAGTTAAGAAAATTACTAGGTAGGTACCTAATAAATATGTAAAAGTAGGTAGGTACATAATAAAATTATAATCGAAAGCTAAAACGCTACCGTTAGGAGCAGTAAATTTTTTTCGTTATATTTCTTTACAACCGGTACGGATTAGGGGGTCAAAGGTGTTTAAAAGTTTCTACCGAATTCCTTTGTTTGCGTAAGGAAATTTGGTATTGAGGTTTAAGATTAAAAATATGTCATGATGAAAGCTATTTCAAGTACAAAATAAGGGGGCCAAAAGGTGGGTTTAATTAGTTTTAAGTGTAGGTATGTGAAAATCGCAAATAAAATTAAAAAAAAAAATTTTAGGAGCATAACATATCATAACAATTTTTTGGGCTGGTTTATAATTTAAAAAAGTTTATTAATGAAAAGATTCTCACCAAACGCACGGATGTAAAAAATTAAATTATTATTAAATGACAGATGTTTTGTGATCAAATTCTTTTTTGAAAATCCTATGTTTTTGTGTTAGTTGCTAGTATTTAGTGAGTGTAAATTTTAAAATGAATTCGTATTATCATAAATATATGTAATAATACGTAAAAAAGAGTCACGATAAGGAGACCGAAAGGTGGTTGAATTTTTAGGTATCTAAAATTCCTGAGATATTTTTTACTAGCTTTTGCCCGTGACTCCGTAAAATAACGTAGCTATCGTCGAAATGCACATTTGGTTAGGGCACATGACCAAACCTACAGATAGCTTCAATCAACCGGCACTAACGAGAGCAGTACTACAAGCACGGGTATGTGTGCGCGGCCTGTCACTGACACGGCTCGCGTCAGTGGAAAAAGGAATCAAAAGAAAATTTCCTTTTTTACATACCTAAAAGATCTTGACGGGTAAATACCTATATTTTTTATTCTAAGTTGGCTCAATAATTACTTTAGGAAGGTGAATCTTAAAAAACGTAGGTACCTACGATAATAATGATACATATAAACATGCACATATTAATGTATATGCATAATTATATTATTGGTACCTCCCTATTGAATACAAATAAAATCAGAGATCTTTGTTAGGGTTCCATAGCCAAATGGCAAAAAGGTCCCTTATAAATCCATCATATACTTCCGTCTATTCGTATGTCACAGCGTTATAATTCCGCTATCTTTGCATATGTAGATTGTGATGAAATTTTACAGGAAAGTCTTATGTGAACCACCAAACAGATTTGTACTGAAATTAAGAAAAAATATTTAGGGGTAGCTCCATACATTAAACTGAGGTACGAAATCGATATCAGCTATCTATTGATTTAATTTACTAAATGTGTCTATTGAAAGCATTATGAGCTTAGGAATGATTCTTGAAACTTTGTTCTAAGCTATCAGTCTGGTGGGTTATTTAGTCATGTGGTTAGGGGGTCTAGTAAGCAACATTTACCTATGCTATGCATATGCATTTGTATTCGACAGCCAAGTTAAGAATAACTGACTTCAAGTCGCAACCGCTAGTGGCAGGTGTACAACGGCAATTTTGCTCGAAAACCGCAAATTGAAGTAGAGTTTAGCCGTTTGGCACACAGGTACTTTAGGGCAAAACAATAATTTAGAGCCGCAGTTCCTCAAAATATTTCCCTTAAGCAATTTAGAAAATATTAAAATTTAGTATTTTTTTTGAATTTTTGAATATTGCAATGTGAGACGGTTCCTTAAACTTCAGATCTTTATGAGACTTATGTGGAACCGTACTGTACCCTGCTGCTTCTGTGATTTGCGGTTTTTTTTTTGCGTACACCCAGGACTACGCCGCCTGCATGCGGGTCGAACGAAACATGTTTTGTTTACTTCGTGTAGTAGGTTTTTAGTATTTTATAATCTGTAACTTCGCATTGTTTCTTGATTTTTGCTTTTCGGTGATTTTGTGCAAAAGAAAGTTTCATGTATTGATTTTTTTTAGAACAATTGTACAATGATTTCCTTTAAATCAAGTGTAAGCAGTGCCAAATGATAATTTCTCATAGTGGGCAGGGAAAAACAGAAAATACTTCTAGTATGAACAACCAATAATGTCAACCAACCCTGATACCTCAGCTAGGTTCTATGATTGAATGTTCGATCGACCACAGACAATTTCTTCCAGTCGCATTCCTAGTCGGCGCTCTTTGCCGAATAGTCGTCAACTTGTCACCGACTACGAAAGTGGCCGGATGGTCAGCTTTACCGACTAGTCGGAACATCCCTACTTTTAAGTGACCTATTGGCTTATTTTCTCGTACACTAATCGCTTCAAGTGTGCCTATAAAAATTTGAGTTTCCTCGATTTCTCAAGGTATCCGTTATTATATCCTGACCTGATGATCATCTGATCTGAGGACCATCTGGGATGTATAATCTTTCAAACAAACAAGAATTTTCCGAATCTGTCAAAGCGACTTCGAGTAATCGGAAAACATACATAAAAAAAGATTTCGAGGAATGAGGAACTTTTTTGAAGTCGATTAATAACTAGTCACTTAAATTGACGACAATATATCCTAAAAAACTCATGATATCTGTGAATTCAAAGAAAGATTAAGGCGTATTTAATTATTTATGAGTAAAATGAAACTTCTTTTAATATACCTACTTTCTGTTTTACTAGTTTATGAAATATCGTCGTTTATGTAAGTAACTAACAAGTTTTTGCTCGTAAGTGTACTAAAATTTTGTCAAAAATGGGTCGAGTTAAACAAATGCATCGCTTAATTATTAACGGATCGATGCAAACGACAATGTCACGGGGTATCCATTTGTTGTGTACCAAAATCTTCTCCAGAATGTAACAAATACTTTTCTGAAAACCGTATCAAAATCGGTTCAGCCAAACGCGAGATAATCACGGACCAACCTACATACAAATATACGGGTCAAACCGAGAACCTCCCTTTTTTTAAATTGGTTAAAAATGTAAGCGCTATTATCTGAAGTGTTTTCAATTCTAAAGTAGGTGCACTTGTGCGATGGCATGCTGTTCTTCAAAAGTGAGCTATCCTTTTCACAAAACAATTGTTTAAGAACTTTAACGCATTCGACCCAAGATTAAACTAAAAGAAACAAATTGTACTGAGGTCGAAGTTCACGCTTGCGTGCGTTTGTTTTATAATATATCTAAGTATGAAGGTGGGTAGATACCAAATTTTTTTTTTTAATTTGGTTGGTAAGTACCTACATCTATTCATATTATTCAGTGACACTGTTGTGTGTCGCTGTCAAACTCAGAACATGCAAACAGCGTCATCTATTAATCAATAGTGAAAATTTATTAACTAAACCGGCACGTAGTTCATTTTATTGCCGCTTAAAGTACAACGACCTCATTCAATTTATGTAAAATTTCGAAAATTTAATAAAGGCGCCCATTACTTCATTTTTGTTAGCTTAAGGAACATTTTGATATTAAAACAATATTTTTTAAGGGTCGGTTACTTTTCTTTTTCAATAAAATAACAACCTAAATAACAAATCGATACACACAACGCCATCTATTGATATGAATTTAAATCATTTCTGTTTCGTTTTGGATAAGACCCCGTGCCCATACCAAAAAACGTGCACAACGCCGCTAAAGAAGTTTTCACTTCAAAAACTAAATCCGCTTTCTCTCCTTATACAGTTTACTACAGATAGGTATAGATTATTATAGATATTTCAAAAGTTAAAGTATTTTTTGTACTTTATGTCTTAAAAAATTAGTTTAACCTATTTATATAAGGTACGTATATATAAAAGGAAATAAATCATAAACTACATAAACGTTGTTTAAATGTAAACGGCCTTATTCCGACAAATTCATTTTCGTTGAATTCAGTTAATATAGTCCAGATAGCACTCGACATTTAAGAAAAGGGCTCTAGTAATACAATTACTCTACTTTCCTGACATTTTACTTTTCCGCGACACTCCAGAGAATTAAGATTAATTTTATCGTTATTTTTATTCAGTTATAATTATTAAATAGCGCTTTAAATAGTGTTTTGTGTCTTTTAAATTTGTTGTTTAAACACATAAACAAATAGATTATCTTCTTGGAATTTGATCCAGTAGAGTTTTAACCGACTTCATAAAAGGAAGAGGTTCTCAATTCGGATGTTTGTTTTTTCTATGTATGTTCGGGCATAACTCCATAATATACAGACGAATCCTTTTTTTATTTAATAGAATATACTTCCGAGGTGGTTCTATATTAATGTAGTGAATTTGTTACATAAATGTTTGGTCAAAAAAATTGGTGTTAATTTGAAACTGATGAAACGCCTTTTATGTTGATGATTGTAAAGTTGTTATTTTAAGTCAAAAAGGACAATGAAGGTGAAAAAGAAGCCTACAAATATCCTTAAGGGTCCGTTTCGTCAACTATCCCTGTACCAAAGTTATTTGCACAGCTTAGTAGAAAATTGATTTATTATTCAAAAAAGTAATTATATTTTCCACCTAAAATTATTGTCGCAACTGGTCACAAAACAATTGACAGAAACGAACCACAAACTAAACCATATTCAATATTAAAATAATTGGAGTCTTTGACGAAGTTCATATAGAAAACACAATTTTCGGAATTTTTCGAATCGTTTGCTCTTGGAAAAAATGCTCCATTGATGTCAAAAATTAATGTTACGGAATAATTCGGCATTGTTACCGACCAGTTATAACGGAGCTGAATGACGTACTAACAGAGTCGTGAAACGCGGGTCATTAGCTTTGACGTCATTGAAAAGAAATATTTGTTGGACACAGAAGTATAATTATGAAAAAAGTAGAATTTGATCCTATCGTACCTACGGGTAGATCCTAAAATTAAGGTTGCTAAACGACTTCAAAAAAGTTGGTTATTAATTATACCTTATGTATGTAATATTGTAAAAATTGTACAATATAGTACAATATGCATGTCATTAATCTATATGGGCGTCTAAACAGATGTGCGAAATTTCACAAATATATTTATGTATGTATGTTTGTCCATGTATTTCTCAGCAACTGGCGATCGGATTTTTATTTATTAAATTAGGTACCGTTGAACTTAGGGACTAGTTTTTTTATCAAAATAAGTCCAGCTTTTTTCAAGATATAGACTGTTAAGTGCGTATCAATCACTCACACTAATGGTTTAACGGCTCACCCAATTCTAAGCAGAACTTTTACTTGTATGTTACCTTATATCTTCGCCTATTGTGACCTTATTTATACGAGTAAGGTGGTAAATAAGCAGACAGTCCGCCTGATGTTAAACGGTCACCGCCTATGGACGGTTGCATGCATCTCCATTCAGGGGCATTACTCGCGCGTCGATAACGCTTTAAAACTCGAATCACTCACTTCTTAAAAACCCCATACTCTATAACTAATAAGTGTGATCCCTCCTACTACTACTGATATCTATGTATATGTATGTATATGAATGACCTAGTATATATTATAAAGAGGAAAGATTTGTTTGTTTGTTTGTATTGAATAGGCTTCGAAACTAGTGGACCGATTTAAAAAAATATTTTACCATTAGAAGCCGACATTATCCCTGATGAACATAGGCTACTTTTTACCGCGGGAAATGCTTCATTCCTACGGGAAAACGGGTAATAGGACAACGGGTAGTAAGAATTATCCTTCCGTACTAATCTTTTTCACATAACTTCTAAACGGCTAAACCGATTGAAGATTTGATTGTTTGTTTTTTTTTTAATTGAGGAGTTTCCATAAGAATCTACGCCGATTACGGAATTTAGGGCGGGCGAAGCCGCTGGCAGAAGCTAGAACCAAATAAAAACCTAAAATAAAATCTCTTAAGAAAAACCGTTCTGTTGTCTCCGACCTTGTCCTTTTTTACCTTTGAACATATTTTATTTATGCCTTCAATACACATAACATATTTAATGATAATAATTGAAGAGCAATTTTTACTTCAAGCGAAGTATTTATAAGTCAAAGCGAGTGAAGTAAACACACAGCGAGACTTATATTGCTAACTCCAAGCGAGCGATAGTATCCCTATTTATACTACATAATACTTTACCAAATATTTTTAATACCCAACTCTTTCTGATTACTAACGTGCTAACGAAACTATGCACTTATGATAGAAAAATATGTAAGATTGTTTTTGGTTCTCTTTTTTCTTGATAGATTAGGTCTTTTTTACAATCCATAAATTTTATTTATATTTAGGTACATACTTGGAAACCCCGTAATAAATACAAACGATTTACATAACTTAAAACTTTGTAAATAAATATAGACGTTATATTACGCAGAACAACATTTTGCCTTGAGCAATATAAACTTCTGAAACCGTTAACGAGAAAACTATTTTCGGCTTAAAATTAATCTAATTAAATACTCTTCGGTTAGTTAATCAAAATAGTCGATTAACTGATATTAAAATTATTTCGCCTCGATAGTCAATTCTTGGGAAATGGACATCCCTATCGATTTACGTCTTGGCTGAAAATTCAATTATAATATATTGGGTTCCGACGTTCATCTTCTGATCAGTTCAAAAATTAATGGTTTAACTTAAAAAGGTAATGGTTTTACTTAACTAGCTTAAAACTCGTGCTTCGCCCTTGGGTAGGTTATTTTTACAATAACAATTACAAAAAATTACAATTTAATGGTAAGGTTAGTAATTTGAATTAGTATTACGACTTTTCGGTTGCTTTAAAATTCAGATGGAAATTTGCAACGCGGCAGCAACCTGTACGTTAACCTTATAGTTACATTGTAAATTGTAAAAACCATCATCTTTTAAGTTATCTTGATTGACATTTTAAAAATATCGTGAAGCTTTTATTTCTCGCTATTCGATCTTGTTTCGTTTCGTTTCGTATAAAGGATGTGACCAATCGAGGTGAGAGTAGGTACCTATACTTGACTTGTGTCACAAGAAAACTTTCCTATACCCTAAGTCCAAAACAATTCAAAGGTAATTTTTCATTCGAAAAAAAAATGGCATTACACAGTTTTAATTTTTTAAATTTCTTTGCAGTCCAATAAAATGTTGAATGACACCTTTTCCTATTGTTTTTAGAAGAACAGTAAATACTTTAATAGGTAGTTTTTAACACGATTTCAACGCAATATGCTGTCAGACCGAGCACTGACAATATTGTATTAGTTGCGTTAGAGTAGTATCAAAGTAGTTAGGCGGGCGCGCTTGATGCACTTAGAGTAGTATCAAAGTAGTTAGGCGGGCGCGCTCGATGCACGTTGGCGGTATCGTGGCAAATTCAGGGAACTTTGTGTAGTGGGCCATCATTTCAAACAATATTCCCTTAACACTCTCCTTTCTCTTTTAAGGGTTCAATTCGCATTGTGAGTTAGGTTTCGTCGTCAAATCTTTCAGCTCGACGTGGAACCGAGTCCTATGACCCAGTCAAATGGGGCCAAAATGGTATACAGGGATGGTAGCAGTACTCCATGTAAGGCTGGACTTTTGCACCTAAAATATTCGCAGATATGACTTCTCTTTTATTTAATTGAATTTAATTGAAAAAAGTTAATTTTGATTAATTTTGATTTAAATAATTGTGATGACATAACTATTTCAGGATCTGGTTTACGGCAAATAAATTACTTCTTAATGTGAAAATGACTTATTCCATTGAAAACATAAAAAGGATAAAAAATTATACCAAGTCACGCATCGTAAAAGGTTGTAAGATACCATGTCGGATGCAGAGTCTGTAATGTTCTTATCAGTCGCCACATCAACAATTTTGGTAAACAATAATCACATTTTCTATACAATACCCAATATTTTGTAAATCTATAATTTTAATACAGTTTTGTTTATATAAAAAATATCGTGACTGGGAAATCTCACAGCAAAAGCACAATAAACTGATTACAGAAAGATAAGTACTTTTTTATTTTTCAAAATTATTATTGCACACATTTTTATTTATGTGCAATTGCCAAGTCATGTTTGTACTTATCAACCTCCCAATTATTTAAACTGTCATGTAACCGTTATTATTATTTATTACCATTTAAATGGCCATGAGCTCTAAGTATCACATTGTATCTTAAAGGTAAGCTAGGAACTACACAACCTTAGCCTGTTTAAAAAATAAAATGGCGCCTAGGTAAAAAAAAAATATGTATGATTTTAGACCTAAAGTTTATTTTTTTTCATTTTAGAAAGTATCACTTGGCATTGGCCTGCCTCTTAAATGGCACTCTCGTTCAAAATCGAGTAAAGTATCGAGACTCTAGACCGTCAAGTGGTAGTCAGGTTTCGTTTTCCCAATAAATACTTCTACTTACTGGCATACCATTGAAAACAATATTTATTTTTTTGGCAAACTTGAAACGTCTTTGCAGTAAACTATGTCCAAAATTTCAAATGAAATGAAAATTCTCAGAAATGTCTTAAGTATTCCTTAGAGGTTACTTGGAACATTGCTCAAGAAAACTTAAGCGGTCAGATTAGTTAGTTTGACGGAGGAGGAACTATTTCGGCCTTTATGTCCGGGAAATTTAATTTTAATTAATTCAAAGGATTTATTGTCAGTCAACATTTAAGTAGAGTATATGATTTAGGGTTTATTCTTTTACAGGCACGTGAAACACATAGAACGAATAACATCCAAATGTGAAATAGAATCTATTGTTGTCAAGTTTTGGTCTAGCTGAATACCACAATTTATTTTTGATGTTTCTGATATCAATTCTCGAACAGTGTTTGTCCTTTAAAAACTATGAGCAGAAGTTCAGTTACTAAAGTTTTTGACGCGATATAATTTCGAACCCGACACCCACGTGTAACTAGGTCACAAAACATGTATACGATATACACGATAACCTAGATATACTGACTTTTCTGTGAATATACATGTTATACTTACATAGAAGATGTTTGTTGTTGGCAGTAAAAATAAAATCCCGATGAGTACCTTCTATTTTAGATATTTTACAAACACTTAAAGTATAACAAGTTTCAAATTTTACAGTTTTGCATTACCTAGGTATATCAGCATTTAACGTAAAATAAATGCAATATTTTTAGATTATAATTACGTAGACTCAGAGTTCCGTTATCTGTCCTATGGACTAAGAAATAGTGCGCAATAGCCTCACAAATTACCCACCGTTAAGGAAGATACAAATCAAACCTACAGTCTCTTTTCTCTTTCTATCAACTTCCGCTGTTTTATTGCAATCAAAACAAGTTAGAAACACCTTTTTTCACAGTTGGCTTAGAAATGTCTGAATAATCCTAAATGCGCTGCAAAAGACATATTATCTATTCGTATGGAACCTGGGTCATGAAATTGTACATAACGCTAAAAAATGAGAAATAATGTGTAAAACTGATTGGAAACATTAATTTTCCATATTTTGGCCACAATTCCATATAAAAATCAATTTTATTGAATTTTATTCATTGTGTTGAAGTTAGCAACATTGAACAATGGAAGCATAGTGTAAAAAAATAATACTATCTTATCTGCCGATTTTGGCGCGCCCGCGAAAATGAGGCAATGTATGTTATCAAGGCTTATATCCTTGAAAAACTGAGTTTGTTGTTGCTTAATGTTGTAACAGAGCGAGCCTAAGTGATAGGATATAAGTACTTTTCGTACCGATTGAGAATTTCTACAGAAATAGTTATTTTTGTGTGGAGCTTTTCCTTCAAGACACAACGGAGCTACACTTGACTTAATTTTAGACTAAACCAAAGTCAATGTATGTTTAATGTTAAGTTTTTTTCTAAGGTTAGTAGTTACAAGCTCAAAGCACTCTCTTGTAGTAAGTACAACATCCACATTAAACTAAATAATCCACAACAACACTAAAGGTAACAACTTACACGTTTATAACCGGCATTTCAGTTCGTAACGGTCAGTCAGTAACGGTTTGAGTAGAAACTCTATCCAACCAAGTCGGTTTTTGAACGCTGCTTCGAGGTGAGCGATCACAGATAAGATGCAGTGCGCATTTGTTTTTGTTTTTAATTTGTCCAATCTTTATCAGGAGCTCTGGAAGGCTGTTGGAAATTGAATCCATATAGCCTAGCATTAACACACATATGATTATCATTATTTCGTCGGAGCTTTAACTGAAAATTTTCACAATTTTGCTCGCTGTTACTTGCTTATTGTTTTCATTTCACCCTCTATAAGTCTTCGATACCCAATTCTTCACAGATCTTCGTAAAATCTGCTGAAATTTGTCGTCGAATCCCACTAGACTAAATTTAAAAAATAAACAAGCAAAAACACGGCTCCATCGTTTAAATCCGCATTATGGTGTCAGTGATGTCAGCATTGAAAATACAAACATTTGAAAACCAATTTTGTACGCGAAAACCAGACACAAAACTTCAAAATTATTAATTAGGATGTGAAGTACTATATTTAAATTCTTTTTCTATTCGGTGTACAATGTTTTGGTCCCAGGTCAAACAACTACTTTTTTCTACTACGCACCTACGCACCAAATACGATGACGTCAGCTGACACTGACATTTTGTATGGAGCCACATGGAGCGTTTACGCTCGATTTTAAAAGAGTCGTAAGCGACACACTTTTAAATTTTAATAGGTATCTCAAGAAGTAACTATGGCAGGAATAATCGTTTCGGCTATCCAGTATCCTATTATAGTATTTACCTATGTTTACTTATATTTTGTTTTTGTTTGAAGCTAAAATATGTTTAGATTTTCCACTACTTTAATTGCATTCCTTTTCTTACGGCGGCAACACCGATAAATGAATCCCGACTGAAGATAGATCATTCCGCTCCTGTCGTATACAATAAAATGCTTTCTGAAGGTATTTTACTCACTTCCCCTCTCCGCAATCTCCATCAATCTTCTGCTATCGAGTTTTCACAAAATAAATATTTTATTTCGTCACATGTAGGTTTTTTTTTAAATAGTTTTAACTGAAACGTTTAAGGAAAAATATTTTTTTTAAACAAGAAGTAGACACTGGCCGAGCAAGCGAACTAGACAAAAAAATGCTGGCGGGAACTTAATATTTGTACGAATGACAATTATATATAAAAATTAAAGATGCAAAGTAGAGTTTTTAGGGCTAAATTGGCCCAATATAGTTTCGTCATATCCGTTCATTCGTCTGTCCGTATGTCACAGCCTAATAATTCCGCTATATTTGCATTATTTCAAATTAAATTTTAAGAAAGTTGTCTTATTCGAACCGCTACATAGTTTTGTAATAAAATTAAGAAAAAAAAATGGGATGCACTCCGGAAGTGCCGGCAGAAGTGAAAACATGGTAGCTATTAACTTCCCATCACTTCGTATAAATATTTTTTTATTATAAATAATAATGTTTGATCATTTACTTTTTTGACGTAGTATATTTGAAATCTCAATCTGTCATAGAATTAAAATCCCATTACCAACTTCCCTGTACTACTCATAATCCCCATATACTAAAAAAACGAAACAGCAGGCGCAGGCATACATTTCGCCGCACGGTAGACAGAGAGGGGGATACGTCTTACGAATTTTCGATCAGGTCACGTGTCCTGACGTGAGTTTACCACATTTTACCCATCACAAAAAAAGTACACAACGCCGCTAAAGAAGTTTTAAAGAAGATTAGACCAAAAGTCTGACACATTAATTTGTTATCAACAAAGCCAACAAGCCCAGAGACGTCGTAACCTTAACCCATCGCTACAAAAATAACCCTAACCCATGTATGAAGAATTGGCCACATTGTGATGAACCTTTTCTTCACATTAAAAGAAGTTTGTATATATTTAAATTTGTAAATAGTTCGTAACGTCAATGTCAGTTGCTTGTGGTTGATATAACTTTTACCTGAACTATTTTTCCTGTCTTTTTGTTAATTTACTTGAAATATTCTTTTGCTCATTACAATTCTATTGGTTACCTTGCTACTGTGGTTTTATTTATACAGTTCACAGCTCCGGTCAGCTACACTATGTATATTAGCTAATTCATTTAATAAAGGTCTGAACCATATTTTTTATTCACGCCAAAAGACAAAAATGAACAAAGAAGTGAACAATTAACTACTAATGTTGTAAGCACATGCTAATTACACAGATAATAACAGTCATAGTTGCTGATAAAATCCAAACACACAAAAATATACATACGGAGAAAACACAGAAACCTACCTTTTTAATGGTTAGTATAAGATAATAATAAATAGCAATACTTGTTAATAAGGAAACACTGAATATTCTTTTTAAAACAATTAATAATTAATAGTAAAAATAATGATATGCGCGTTTAAAAAAACACAGAACCTTCTATTTTGACATTAGTTGAAAATAAATTGCTTGCTTGGCAAACATGTTCCAGGTGCTTCTATAATATCTTCGATAATTACTTGAAGACGATCGTCATGCCCGTGTACCTTCTCTTTCAGCAGGTCGGCTTGGGATGAAACTTCATTGATTTCTTTCTCCATGGTCCTTACCTTTTGTCCAATGTCCAATTTCATGTAGGCCTGTGTCGAATTTACAAATTATTGCATCTCGCAAAGCCACCTGCTCTCGACGACTGGCTTCCTGATTGGCCTTCATCAGTTCTTGAAGCCCCAGGCCGCGGGCTTCCTGTTCGCGGTGACTGTCTTCCAGCTCTTGACGACTGGCTCCTTAGGCAGTTTGCCTGGACTGGATGGCAGCCAAGAACACTGAGAAGTCCATTGAAGCGTTTTCGCCGTTGCTGCTCTGACGAAGCTTTACCTCGTTGCTCAGAATCCAGTGGTTGGTGTGCATGATCCATTTCCGTTTGTCGTCTTCTATGTGGAGTACGATATTCTTCGTCACGCGATAATAACGGCATCCCACTTCTGACACCAATTGTTACGAGCTAGGTAGGTAGCTAGGTAGTAACTAAAATGCCGTTTGGTGATGAAGATGATTTATTGCACTTCACTGTACAAAAACTTTAAGGAATCCTTATGTTAACTAATCTTCAGTAATCCGTTTAAACCTCGCGGTAGTCATATTCAGGTGTTATCGCTTTTCGAAGTAATTCCGAACGCAGTTTAAAACCAAAACTGAACTGAACAACGGCGACTTTAATACTCGCTGACAAGAGAGTCGCGCTCGATTATTCTAGATGCTTCGAGAGCTATCTTGTACTTTAATTCGTAAACAACCCATCCGACGTAAACATCGTAAGTTGTAAACAATATAAACCCTCAAAGTGAGAGGAAATCTTACGCCTAGGGTATAAGGTTCACTTTTGCCTGTATAGCAATCTTCTCTCTAAATCTTGAGTTGACTGGAAGGCAATGGAAGCCCATTAAAGTGCAATTTTTTTTGTTGTTTGTTAACCATCGATGTTTCCGGGAATGAACGCGTCTAGAAAGGTACCGGTCGTAACAATACTAACAAATACAAACTATCATTACAGGAGTACCCTAATCCTATAGTATATTTTATAAATTACTTAATTATTCAAAAAATTACCTTCAAAAGTTCATGATATATTTAAAGTCACTTTCTATAATTAACTCATAGAACAGGTGAATATATCTTTATTATCTGCAATTTTCTTAGGTATGTTCAGAGTGCGCGTCAGTAAAAGCTTAGCTCACGCGGCAGCGCTAGCCGGCTCGGCCACCGCCCCGCGCGCACGTGACAGTACATGTGCCTTGGGAACACACAGAAAAAGTCGTTTCGATATTCTTTAAATTCGTCATGATGCCTCTCAGGACTTTCACCACGTAAATTGCGAATGCCAAATCTCTCCTAATCATTCATTTGATGTATCCAACCATGCCTAAAAGAAACAAGGTTTGATATATCAAAGGGTAAAAGAAGTATACCCCATACTCTGATGGAGGTACGAGTACCTTGTAAAATTATTTTGATTTCTCTGGCTTCTTCAATGAGGCTTTATTTCATCTCGTGAGGAGCCCATACCCCAACATAACAACCGGTAGTCTATCAAACTGTAGCAATAGCCGGTTTGATAACATGTACTACTACAAAGTTAGGTTGTCTGTAGGAACGTAAGTTTGTAGGAACACCTAATGCCCAAGTCAGCCTTTTCGGTTTTTTATCTGCTATTCATTGAAAGAACAAACCAAAAATGGATTCTAAAAATTATAAAAGAATGGTCAAACCACTAAGTATTCAGTGTTATAGCACGTTGTATATTAATTGAAGTTGCTTGATTATATCTACGAGTATACATAATATTATAAAGAGGAAAACTTTGTTATTGTGTTCGTAATGAGTAATCTCTAGTCCTACCAGCCCGATTTCAAAAATTCTTTTTACGTTAGATAGTGTATATAGCTAGAAGCATTATAGGCTATATAACATCAAGCTAAGACCAGTAGGAGCGATACAATAAAGAGAAAGGCTTTAAAAACGAGTAAAAATGCATGTCCCTTTTGAGACCTTTCGTGGCGTGCGCTGCCTAAATACTTAGTTAAAGTTACTCGAAAATAATGTACGGTGGGAATGTTCCTCTTAAAACGTTCTATAAAATGTCCAGCATAGCATATATCTATCTCCTAAAGTGTACTCGCAATAACTATTTGTATATATAAATTAATAGTTAAAAATATTACGTGATTTGCAAAACTGTTTACTCCTATTCATTATCAATCCTTATTCAAATAAGTATGTTAGTATAATGCACACACACACACACACATGAGTATACACATACACAGATAATGCATACATAAGCAACTTTTTGAATGTAGTCATTCTTTTGTTTTATCTAATTTATTTAAAAAGTATGATTTTTTTTTTATGTTGTAATAAGGTCTAATGGTATGTCGTTAACAAATACGCAGAATCTTACATATAATTTGGTTTTGGCCATAGATATAACGTGTTCTTCGTAGGAACAGTTTTGGTTTATTGTGTCTTGTCGCAAGTGCATTCCGCTACCTACTGCAAGGGGCTGGAGTATAAATACCACAACTCAGTAACTGTTTAATTAATAAAAAATATTTAATTGTTGTGTGTACAGGCAGAACCTTACAGTAGCGGAATAGCTCGTGATAATTGTTTTCGTTTTTATATATACTTTTAATTCTGATTGGAACTATATTCGTTAAAATTCGTAATCCTATCGAGTGTTGAATGTTCGTCCATAACTACTTAACCCATATGACACTGTTGATTTTGCTTTGTACATTGACATTAGTATTTGGTATAGTACCTACTTTGTTTTTTATTAATGATAACTTGGCAAGTATAGCTCTTTCTTTATTACGTCAGTGGTTATATGAGACCATCATCAACATTTCATGCGGTCATCAACGACTAACCCGAGGTATATTTGATTTGCTACTATTTCTATTGAAGGGCACCCACATTTAAGGGGTTCTTTATCTTTGTGAAAACATGCATGATCATATGAGCAATAAGTTGAAAACATGCATGATCATATGAGCAATAAGTTGAAAACATGCATGATCATATGAGCAATAAGTTGAAAACATGCATGATCATATGAGCAATAAGTTGAAAACATGCATGATCATATGAGCAATAAGTTGAAAACATGCATGATCATATGAGCAATAAGTTGAAAACATGCATGATCATATGAGCAATAAGTTGAAAACATGCATGATCATATGAGCAATAAGTTGAAAACATGCATGATCATATGAGCAATAAGTTGAAAACATGCATGATCATATGAGCA
Source organism: Apoda limacodes (assembly GCA_946406115.1). NCBI lineage: Eukaryota > Metazoa > Arthropoda > Insecta > Lepidoptera > Limacodidae > Apoda > Apoda limacodes. The sequence continues at coordinate 52,593,700 of OX291540.1, forward strand.
ATAAGTTGAAAACATGCATGATCATATGAGCAATAAGTTGAAAACATGCATGATCATATGAGCAATAAGTTGAAAAGGTTCTTTTGAGCTATTTTGACTACAGCTGACATACATTAGCTTAGTTTTGCTGGCATTTACAACCATACCTGCGTCGTGAGACCATTTGGATAGCAGTGTGAAGTAACTTTAGAGTTAATCGATAGCTTCATGAATGTTGCTGCTCATTGCGAGGAGGAATGTATATCGTCAGCATATTGGAATATCTCCCAGTTCTTTATGATATTTGTGTGTAGTAAAGTGTAGTAGTGTAAAGGTCGTAGAACCGAGCCTTGTGCTGTGACTTGACTAACAAAAACATTATCGCTCACGATATTTTCAAGCTGAACTTGATATGATCGGCTACTGAGGTAGTTTCTAAACCAATTAAGTAGTGGACCCCTAATGCCACAGTTATCTAACTTTTCCAACAAGGTATCAAAGGCCTTGGTATAGTCAATAAATACTGTGAGAATATGTTTTGTATTATCAAGATAGTGGTAAAGAGAGTCAATTAAGTCGGATAGAAGCTGGGTCGTACTCTTTTGAGGCTGTGCGCCATATTGCTTTTTGTTAAGTATTTAGTCATTGAGGAAGAGTGTATGTATTAGTGAACAAAATGTATTTTTCAACTATTTTATCGTCAGTCGGGATTATAGTTATAGGCCGATAGTTTTTGTAGTCAGATTTATTACCTTTTTAGGGTTCCGTACCCAAAGGGTGATTATTAGCGGAATCCTATTACTAAGACTTCGCTGTCCGCCCGTCTGTCATCAGGCTGTATCTTATAAACAGTGATAGTTAGACAGTTAATATTTTCACAGTAGATGCATTTCTGTTGCTGCTATAACAACAAATACTAAAAACAGAATAAAATTAAATATTTGAGAGTGCTGCCATACAACAAACGTGTTTTGTTTGTTTTTGATTTTTGATTTTTTTGCTGTTTTTATAGATAATGGTCCGGAACCCTTCGTGTGCGAGTCCGACTAGAACTTGGCTGATTTTTAAAAATCGGTCTGACGATACCAGTTTTTAATTCCTCTTGATTATTGAGGTATTGAGGTATTAATTAGTTCGGTAATTGTTTTACAGAGGTTAATTCCACGTAATAGTTGAACTTTTTTTAACTTTTCCTTTGTAACAAATGTGCAAACAATTTGCGGCTGAGGTACAGAAATAAAAACCTACTTTTAACATAGTTTTAGTTTATGAATTCATTTCATAAATACGGCTTAGACAAATATGTTTGTTACCGTTGTGCTTGCTGCAGATATCACCTCTAATCACCAGATATATGTAGATATTACTATAACAGCATTATACAGGTAAGGTGGAAAATGATGGGGCCAAACACCTATTTTTTATTGCTCTCGGTTATAATAGATATTTCTATCCTAAGAAATAAAAGTTGGAATTCGTCAACTGAAGAAATATTTTTTCTTGTGATTTCGCTTTAAACTAGGAAAGTATCTTTTGTAAACAAATATTTTATTTCCAAGTGTGTGTTATCCATGACGTGTTTGTAAGCTAATTTTTTAGTAAGTCCTGTTATTAAAATGGCAATAGTTTTTTTTCAAGGAAATGGGTGATTTTTCTAAGTACCAAAACCTAAAACAAACTGGCTCTGATCCAAACAAGGCTTGAGAAAATTGATAAATCATTTAAAGGACAATGTGTCCGTTTTAACAACAAAATCCCTGCAGAAGTTTGTAAACTGAGTTTAAAAAAGTTTAAAATTTTTGTTAAACAGAAACTTGTCAAAAAAACTTACTATTCAATTAAAGACTATCTTATAGATAAAAACGCATGGGAATAACCAAAATGTTGCTATCATTTACTTGTATTTGGAAATGTACAAATCGTGTATCGAATAATTAAAATTTAAAAGAGCGACAGCTGGAGAGTTTCTTTCGCCGTTTCTTCTCCCCAGAACGCCATCTTGATTCCGAAACGGTAGTAGTTTATGAATTTCTTGCATTTTATACTGACTCAAAAAAGTTATATTGTATCCTATTTTTGAGAGTAAACTATTTGAATTTGAATTTGACCTGGAAAACCGAGCTTTGCTCGTTTTTTTACCAATGGCATCTATTGTTAAGTAGCTTTAGGGTTTGCTTAACAACGCCATCTATTGTCAAGTAGTGAGTCAAGTGAGTGTTAATGTGTTAGTAAAAATACTACTCGCCAATAGATGGCAGGAACAATCATAGTTTTCAGTTTATAATTGCCTGAAAACACGGATAAAACGACGTTTTCTAAAAATGAAACCTAGCTAGATCGATTCGAGAGCCGTTTTCGAGATTTAGATTATATATCGTTACCAGTCAGTCGTCGTTACCACCACTGCGAAAGACCGATGGTGACTTGGCCCATAGTGCTAAAGAGAAAGCCGATCTACTGGGCAGTCTCTTTGCCTCGAACTCGAATATGAACGATGAAGGCGCTGTACCACCTACTATACCGTGGTGCGGTAAGACCATGCCGGAAATCTCCATAACGCAGCGGGAGGTCAGGCGGGCGTTGCTCTCTCTAGACGTTCATAAGTCGAGTGGGCCAGACGGTATACCAGCAGTGGTGCTTAAGCAGTGTGCTCCTGAGTTATGTCCTGTACTCACGCGCCTCTTCGCGCTTTCCTACCACAATAGGCAATTTCCGTCTTCATGGAAGACTGCGAATGTGCACCCGGTGCCCAAAAAGGGCGATAGATCAGATCCATCGAATTACAGGCCTATCGCTATTACCTCTCTCCTCTCTAAGGTGATGGAGCGTGTGATCAACACACAGATTCTAAGATACCTAGAAGTACACGATCTGTTTAGTGACCGTCAATATGGCTTTCGCCACGGTCGCTCGACTGGTGACATTCTAGTGTATCTCACACACCGATGGGCACTAGCCATTGAGAGTCAGGGGGAGGCATTGGCATGTAGCTTGGATATAGCGAAGGCGTTCGATCGGGTCTGGCACCGCGGTCTTCTATCGAAGTTGCCATCTTACGGAGTGCCCGAGGGTTTGTGCAAATGGGTGGCTAGCTTTTTGTCCGGCAGACGCATACGAACCGTAGTTGACGGTAGTTGCTCTGATAGCATGGACATTAATGCTGGTGTCCCGCAAGGCTCTGTGCTGTCTCCTACGCTGTTTCTACTGCATATCAATGACATGTTGGACATCAACAACATACATTGCTATGCAGATGACAGTACTGGAGACGCTTTTTACACGGGTCGTGCAAACATCCCTCGTTCCGTTGTGGAGGAAAACCGCGGAGAACTTGTGTCTCAAATCGAGACCACACTGTCCCAAGTCTCTGATTGGGGACGGGTAAACTTGGTCCGATTCAACCCTACAAAGACACAAGTGTGCGCGTTCACCGCTAAGAAAACTCCATTCACTGTAGTCCCACAATTCCAGAACACTCCCCTCTCCATCTCCAAGAGCATTGGGATCCTTGGTGTCGACATCTCCAGCGATGTTCAGTTCCGAGATCATTTACAAGATAAGGTGAAGCTGGCGTCCAAAAAACTTGGTGTACTCAACAGAGCGAAGCAGTACTTCACGTCGGGGCAAAGGTTGTTACTTTACAAGTCGCAGGTTCGGCCCCATATGGAGTACTGCTGCCATCTCTGGGCAGGTGCACCCGGATACCAGCTTGGCCCTTTTGACTCGGTTCAACGACGGGCTGTTAGAATTGTCGACGATTCCAAACTCACTTGCGGTATCGAGCCCTTAAGTCTGAGGAGAGACTTTGCCTCACTGTGTGTGTTCTACCGCTTGTACAATGGGTTGTGTTCTGAGGAATTGTTCGAAATGATGCCCACGGCTACTTTCTACCATCGCACCGCTCGCCATCGGCAGGGAATTCATTCTCACACTTTAGAACCTAAATGGTCGCGTACAGTGCGGTTTCAGAGAAACTTCCTCCCGCGAACGCTTAAGTTGTGGAATGAGCTCCCTGCCAAGGTTTTCTGCAAGGACTACAGTATGGAGTTCTTCAAGAAAGAAGTTATTAGATTTCTGAAGGGTCGGCAACGCGCAAGTGATACCCCTGGTGTTGCAAGCGTCCATAGGCTACGGTGACCGCTTACCATCAGGCGGGCCGTAAGCTTGTTTGCCATCTTAGTGGTATAAAAAAAAAAAAATATATATATATACGAAAATACGAATAATAATAATGTTTTTTCCATAAAGCGTTTATTAAACTTTTCTGTTTAATTTATATCTGAAACATCCTGCCTAAAATCCCGTTAGCTATGTAATTACACTATTATAGTATTAATTTACATTAGATTTGATTTACTTTTCAAAATTGTTTAACCTAACTTTATTTAGAAAAGACCCGGTTTTCATATTTACTTCCTGTTTACGGATTTTTGCATGAATCCTAATATAATGTACATACAAGGACTACACCACTAGATGGCGCTGTTTTGATTTGTACTGGAAATGGATCATACAAGCGTCTATTTCCTACGTTATGATACGATAGATGCTTACAATAAAATCGTGCCGTTCCGTGCGACGATAAATTATAAAAGCATCCATTTCCTACGTGATCGTGATGGCGTATACGTCCACGATAAAATTTTGCCGCGCCGTGCATCCATAGAAAATTGATCGCATATATTAGGATACACATCTACGATTCCAAAATATACACGAATCTTGTATTTCTCTTTCTCACTGGATAAGGCGACTTAGGCTCTGGCCCAGTGCGATTTGGTGGACATTTGTCAAGTTACAGTGGCCACTCGACTGCCAGAGTTTTCAAACCGTCCATAAGGACTATGACTTGGCTTAACGACTGCTGTCATAATAGGATAATAGACAGGACTGACGATTTAACATGCCTTCCGTAGAACCGGTGGTCATTCATCTGGGTACTTCTTTAAAAACTAATTAAAATATAATATAAATGTAATGAGGTCCCACAATTCCAGAACCTACCCATCAAAATCTCCAAGAGCACTGAAATCCTTGGTGTTGACAACTCTAGCGATGAGATCATTTACAAGACGAGGTGAAGCTGGCGTCTAATAAGTTGGAGTACTCAACAGAGCGCGCGAGCATAACGAAGGGGCAAAGGTTTTGCATTGTAAATCGCAAATCCGGCCTCATATGGAGTACTGCATCTCTGGGCGGCCATACCAGCTTGGTCCTTTTGACGCGGTTCAACGATGGGCTGAGAGAGGCTTCAATGTTCCTAAACTGATAAGCCGTATCGAACCCTCAAGTCTAAAGAAAGAGTTTGCCTCCTTTGTGTGTGTTCTATCGCTTGTATAATGCTATATGTTCTAAGGAATTGGTTGAAATGGTGCCCACGGCTACTTTCTACCATAGCATCACCATCGGCAGAGAATAAATTCTTACACCATAAAATCAAAAAAGTTATATTTAAAAAGCACTTTCTATTTGAAAGCTGACGAAAACACTTAATAGCTTCTTTTTATTTGATACAGTGCCATCTATGTTTATAAAAGTGAATTATTATTTGTTAAGTAAATTAAAACTTTAATTAATTTTATTTTACTATCCGCATTTGTAGTGTAAAAAACGATGTTATCACTCGAGTGAAAATACAATTCCCGCTTCGTGTGTCTCAGCCCTCAAACTACACCCCCATCGGTGATTGCTCACTTTCACCTCTCGGTGAACAATGTACTATTTAAGGCTCCAGACTTTTTTTTTAATTCTCAAGTCAAGAAAAAGGTAATCCACCATTTTGTGCTGGCAGCCATTTTTGATTTAAATTGAAGTCACATAGCTTCGCGTTATAACCTTTAATTTGATACCCATGACGAAGGGGTTGTGAAGGAGCGGGTCTTCCCTCATTTTGTTTTGTCCACCATTTCGGATTTTAAATAAAGTTACAGATCTTATTGTTTTTTACTTATAATATTTTTTCATTCCATTCATTTGATACCCATGTCCGGGGGTATTTAAAAAAATCGGCAGTCCAGCATTTTGTGGTAGCGTTTTTGTCATTGGAACTAAGGTATTAAAATTAATCCGTTGTAAGGTTCCACCAGGAACGAGAGACAGACTTAAAAAGTGATTTAATAAGAACGTAGTAATAACATGTAATAATAAAATGAAATAAAATTGCATATGAAGGTAAATTAAAAAAGCGATAATTTAACATATGTGTATTCCGAGGCCTACATAACTATATTTATATTCGAAATGCTGTATAAAGACTAAACTTATAAAACATATATTTGGAATGGGCTTAATGAAATTAACAAATAAATAATTTACTGACTCCCCTAAGAAATAAGTGCAACCCCCTTGAGAGGAGTATATATGGGGCACCACCCCTATATTAAGGGACGATATTTTTATTTTATTACACGTATCAATACGATGGAATTTGTAGATTTATTTCAATTACCATATGGGCTTTTCTAGCTTAAGTTAATGGAGCATAGACTGTCTCTAGTGTATTGCAGATAACACTGAATACTTAACCGCTCCATAACCGATTTAATTATGAAATACAAGGATGAAAACCTTGTGTTTACTTAGTAACAATAAAAATTAAAAATGTTTTTTGCCATAACTTACGAACCAGTTCAAAGAAAGACTTTTACATAAAACCCTTTGAGGATTTCATCTTAAATATTATTATTTAGTAAAGCATTTCAAGCGTGGGTAGTCTGTGCATATATCGAACCGTATTTAATATGTCAAACATTCTCGGAGCAAAACGAAAAAAAAAATATAATGCATAAACGCAGATCAGCAGAGTTATCAACCAGAATGGTATTATAATACATACAAAATCAATGTAACTTAAGGGTTTTACTTATAGAGGTAATGGTATTTCCGCAAGCAAAACTGCGGGTCTAGCTCTTAACGAAACAGTTGTTATTACGCTAAGGTGTCTTACAAATAGCATAAATGTTGAAATCATAGGCAGTTCAATTTTATTTATAGGAACAAATAATTTTAATCTTTTTGCCCACGAATAAAAAAAGTCTGTGCAACGTCTACGTCTTTTTACGTTTCGTCCTATTCCTCAAATACACCTTGTCTTTCCGGGAAAAAGTCAATTAAGTTTATGCTCGTATTTACTGTTATTGAGTAATAAATCTTGTGCAAATACTTGTTTCGTTTACTTATTTACCTGTTAGGTATTGTGGGTTGACACTGAAATTACTTTAACCTTTTTTTGGCATTATAGGGCTTCTGCGCTCGAAAGACGATACAATTATTTTATATGATTTGTCAATATTCTATTTATTTTTTTATTTGCAAGGGCTTTTGATTTCATTTACAATTTAAATTATGTATAATGTTATTAGAGCCGTTGTTTGTAGAGGGACACAGGCTTTTCCTTAGAGAAAGGGTTAGGCTAGCCCATAACCTTTCTTTTGGGTTCATAGGTATGTTTTTTTATTTGCATGGTACGTCCGTCTATTTTTCATAAGCGTCTATCGGTTAAACAGCAAATGAACATCAGTTTCCTTGCGAATTTTATGTAAAACTATTGTTCGATCCCCGCTGCCCGGCAACCCGTGTTTGTTCCAATCGGGCCGGTCTCTACTTATCGACACGTCTACGCTACGCAACTTTGTCGGTCTTCCAGTGGTATATAGTGTTTCAGTTTTTATAGATGATATAAGATTTTATATTAGTTACTTTTGATTACAACTTAGAATAAAGGAGCCACCTTCGAAATCAAGGCCATAATTATATGGACCACATCCGCTTTTACTTTAGTAAACAGATCCGGCCAGTCCCTAGCCCTTACAATTCATATGCGTGCAGTGCTAATGAAGCTAGCCCGCCTCAGCCGAAAGACTCAGCCGACCACTAACTGATCAGTTTTATAAAAAAATGATTTTGCTCCCCTCTATATCGTGCGAATTGGATTTGAACCCCAGACGAGTTTCCTTTGGCAAGGAATTACTGGAGGTCCTACAGGGCAAGACCTGTCGTGTGAAGCACAGATCCCTTCTCAGCTCCCCACTCATGCCAAAATAGGGGCCAACATAATGCCCAATGTGGTCAACGCGGTGGCTCCTCAGCACAAGGTTACTCTGCCCCTCGATAGCAATTGCCTATCCCCTTACTGCCCCCAATTTGCCTCTCCTTTTCATCAGAGCTGTAGGGATCATAACGGTCAGCTTGAATTCCGAATCCGAGGCCGAACCCTTCGTTCGGCTTTCTAACGATCAAGTTCGCTTTTATGCGCCTCACACCACAACAGCAATGAGATATGGCAGCGGCCAGCAGCAGGTGCTTTCTCTGCCTAGGCTCAGCCTGCACTAGCACGCGGCCCTGCCGCTAATGCAATGGCAGCTATCACATTATGTTTTGCGCAATTTGCTACCCCTTCTTTGCAGCCTTCTTGTTCTCGAGGGGATCCTCTACCCCTCCTCGCATCTTTGGAGAGATGAAAGAGCCTCCTCAGCCCAACGTGACCACGTGTATCCTAGGGGGAACAGCACGCCCCTTACTTTCGCCGATCGGGGCCCTAACTCTGCTACGACCACACAGCGGGTGCAGAAAAACTCCATATCTTCACCTCCATCCACGAGCACTTATGGTCTGATTATGTGCTGCGCCACACCGGCCATGGTAAGGGATATCGTGTGCTCCGTGGATCGAAGATATTCGTCCGTACGGATACGAAACGGTAGCTCATACCACGACCTCGGATGGCAATTGGTCGTTCTCCCCAACCGCCAAATGACCATCTTGAGCCCCATTGCCATTGTTCAAGCGTAGGCCTTTGGTTCGTGCACCAAATAGGGCTCCGGTTAAGTCGTTCTCTCCAAGCGGTTATAGGGATTGGTGCCACCCCAACGCCACTGTGGTCAGACCCGCATAACCATTACCCCTCCCCATCAGGCTGGCTCCGCCTCACTTTAAGCGTTGGCTCTTAACGGAACTGTCCCCAGTCAGTCTGCCCTCCTTTCGTATGCCTTAACACCAACTTGGAGTTGGTCCCTGCATTGACAACTGAAGCTTTTCTCTTGGACATGAAGCTATTTGTCTCTTGCAGAGAGCTGCCCTCTTTTTTTGCTGTAATGAAGCCACTAACTATCTCGGTGCCAATAATCAACTAAAGAAGATTCAGGAGTTTCTCCTTCAATATGAAACGGAGAGAGGTTATGAATCATTTTTTATTTATTTATAATGAATTTAAGTTCGTTTCACTGCATCCAATCTGATGGAAAGTAAAGATGCAGTCGAGGATGTACATGGAAACTCAAATAATATCCATGCACTCTCAACTAGAAAGTACCTAAGTTATAAGAATCAGAAAACACTGACAGAGGTAAGGAGTTCCACTCCCTTGCCGTCTGCATAATGACTGAGGAAGCATAACGCTTTGTAAAGACAGGCGGAATATCAACAGCAAAGGGGTGGAAGCCCTTACTGCGTCTCGTTGACCGAAGATGGTATAAGGTCGAGAAATTCTTGCTCACACTCTCCGATATGAATCCGATAAAACACACCGATAGATAATCAATTTTGCGGCGATGGTCGAGGTTTTGGAGCTTGTTTTTGAGTAGTTTATCGTTGCCAATGAGTCTCCTGGCGCGTTTGTCGGTGGCACCTAAAGCATCCTGCTGGTAACGGGCTGATTCATCCCACAATACTCCACACATGATCGGACATGTGCTTGGTATAAGCAAAGAAACTGAAGAGAATGCCCAGCTTCTTTATAGCAACTTTTGCCTTGGACTCAATGTGTCGACCACAATTAACGTCTGATGAAGAACGACCTCAAGGTTATCGGATATCTTGATTGATTCATTTTCAGGAGTTAGAGTCAAGGTAAAAGAACTCCTTTTGGTAGAAAAGAGGCATACCTGTGTTTTAGAGGCATTGAACCTTACTAGATTGGAATCACCCCAATCAGACACTGCCTAAAGTGATAGGTTAATGCGCTCTATAATGGACTCTCTCAGAAGTAGTGTCTCAGCGCTGTTGGCCCGTGCACTAGATATATATCATTCCACAATTGTGCTATCATCAGCATACCCAATGATACCCAATCATACTGATCACTCGGCTCTTCTCTTCCCCACTTCCTCAGGATTGGAACGGGCTTTCTAAAGCAGCAATTAAGGTTGCCAAGACTCACATCTTACGAACCCTTTAATATGATTGCTTACCTTATTCTGTCATATCGAAGCCGTGATGAACGACACCTGTGCCTAGTCTTCACCGATGCCAATGACCTGAAGATCTTCTCCCCTGGCCTTTTCCTAAAAGGTTAGCCCCTAATCACGCTGCCCGAGCATCACTAACGCGATATTCCCCTGAATCGGCTTTCAGATGTTACGCCAGTTTTTGCAGAACTTTTGGGAACGGTGGACAAAGGATTTTGTTTTGTTATTTCTTGTTCTACACTTCTATTATGTCAGCTTGAAATACCTTTTGATTTTACCTGATGAGCATTTAAATTTAACACAGAATAGAAGGATGTATTTGTTTTCGCATTCGCAATTGCGTACTCTTTGCATATATTTAGAAATTATTGTGTGCATTTTTTAATTTTATAATAATCATTTTTAATCATTATTAAAAATCTGATAGTTTCAAAGGTAGTAAACATGGTTTGAAATCGCATTGCGCACTAGTCACCAATTTTTCGCTATTGTTTGGAAAAGTAAATAAACTTAATAAAACAAATAATAAATAATATACGAGTAAGCAACCTGGCTTAGGTTGCTTACTCGTATATTATTTATTATTTGTTTTATTAAGTTTATTTACTTTATATATAAAATCACCCTTAATTGCATCACTTCGTAAATTTAAAACATCTTACAAATATTTAAACTGAAATAAAACTGTGTCTTACATACTAATATACGAAATGACATGTTTAGACTGTGCATAAATAAAAATGCGACAGTGAGTTTGTTTGTTTGTCCTACGATGTCACGTCGCAATTGAGCATCCAATTAAAAAGTTAAAGAAATGGAAAAGGTCATTGGCTACTTTTTATTCCTAAAAATTTTAAAAATTCCTAGTGTATTCCTAACCGAATTCCACGTAGACTTACTATAGCTGCAGCTATAGCTACCCACAGCAAATTTTCTTACTGTTATAATCAAGAAGTTGCCATCAAAGAAATCCCATTCCGATATACAAATGAAGAGCGTTTGGAGCCGCGGGTAAAAGCTGGTTGGAAAACAATTATCAAACAAAATGTTTGGATTTGAAAAGTTGTTTCTTACTGCTCCGATACATTTACTAGTAGGTACTATAGCAATAGGTAAAATAATACATAATTTAGAAGGTGCTATGATTAATTCGTTTCACATAGCACGGTGCGCGTGACACCGACAGTTTCAGATAGCACAGTGCGCGTGACACCGACAGTTTCAGATAGCACGGTGCGCGTGACACCGACAGTTTCAGATAGCACAGTGCGCGTGACACCGACAGTTTCAGATAGCACGGTGCGCGTGACACAGACAGTTTCAGATAGCACAGTGCGCGTGACACCGACAGTTTCAGATAGCACAGTGCGCGTGACACCGACAGTTTCAGATAGCCAGTGCGTGGGACACCGTCAGTTTCACATAGTACGGTGTGCGTGATACCGTCAGTTTTACAAAATTACAGCCTCTGGTGACCACAATGAAGTATATTAACATGAAGTGTTGACGATATACATTACCTCTTTAATAAATATAATTTATATAGTAATATTGTAAATCCATGCTATGCGAAATGGAATTATAGTATGATGTTCATTCGCAACAAGAATGTTATGCAAGTGATAGCGCATTTATAAGTTTGGAAAAGTTATGAAACTTCAGGAAAGGCATTATGTATCTAGTTTTCAGCGTAATCACTTTAATAACGTTTTAAAAGTTGCTAAATCTACCTTCAAAAAGACGAATAAAAAAATTTACAACACGCATGACCTCATCATCTCCGTCAAATTATACCGAGTAATAGAAGTGCTTTTTCAAATTAGTTAAAAGCTGATAATAACTAGGAACTAGGTTCGAGGAATATGGCGGGTGCTGCAATAACTGAAACCCACCCACCCATCTGACTGTTGTGCAGGTGCATTGTCATGATGGAAAAGCAACCACCACGCAACGCCACCTCGTTATTTTTTATTTGCTTTTCTTTATTCTATATATTTCTATGCTTTCCTTTGGTTCATTGTTTTGAAGATAAAATGAATGACAAAGTGAATCAAACGTTATGAAACGTTATCGATAAGATGCAGGGTCTTTTCAATAATTGGTGAATTTTGCTTTGAAAAGTTTACTGTTGCTTTCTTTTGTGCGTCTTTTAACATTCAAAGAATATTTTGAATTTTATGAGTTAACATGAACCGAATTTTGTACGTCTGTTAACATTCAAAGAATATTTTGAATTTTATGAGTTAACATGAACCGAATTTTGTACGTCTGTTAACATTCAAAGAATATTTTGAATTTTATGAGTTAACATGAACCGAATTTTGTACGTCTGTTAACATTCAAAGAATATTTTGAATTTTATGAGTTAACATGAACCGAATTTTGTACGTCTGTTAACATTCAAAGAATATTTTGAATTTTATGAGTTAACATGAACCGAATTTTGTACGTCTGTTAACATTCAAAGAATATTTTGAATTTTATGAGATAACATGAACCGAATTTTGCCGAACGAAAGCTTTTCGATTTAAGCAAAGTAAAGAATAAACGTCGATTTCTCATTTAAGTTTTTTAAATTTAAAGAAAAACAACACATGTTTCGCCTGAAGCTTAGTTAAGATTTTTTCAATATTTTTTAATTAAATTTTACACCCTATATTTTTCTTTCACTTACAACCCTTGTTGCAACGGGCAACTGAGTGAAACAATCGTAGATTAGGTTCTCAATACGACCAATAAAGGAGAAAAGTGGGATTTGACGTTCCATAGGTATACATTGTTGTGTTTAAGCACAGAGAAAATGAGCTAATTACATATATTAACAAAGTGCATCGTGAAATGGTAAGCATGATGACTACCTACTATGGTACGGTACGGTAAGGTACCTACTATAATGTCTCTGCAGGAGTGGCACTGGATTCCCATAAAGCTCTGGAAATGTTTTGTGATTCGTCTAAGGGTTCTGACTGTGACCAACATGTTAATCTCATCAGGCCGCTACATACCATAGTATTAGGGACACAGGTCTTGAACTTTAGACCTCCTACATGGGTAGCAGATTTCAAAAGTAACTATCACTATGACGTCCTTCATGGCTCAATTTGCTGCCGTTTTCTTTTTCCTATTTTTATTATTGATCTCCTATGTCATGTTAAAAGCCTTTAAATTGTATTGTTCGCTGACGACAACTCTTTACTTTTAAAAGTTACTCGTAATTCATTTTGACTTTGACATTACAGTATATCGCTAAATACGTGGTAGTCTATTCGTCATCCCGACTTACTTCGTCCCCATCGTCAGGGCACCGGTACCATGGACCAGGATTTTAGCCATAGTCCACTTTGCGGGCCCAGTGCAAATTGTTGACTTCACATACGTCATTTCTTTTGACTTATGACCTCACCAAAAAGTCAGTGGTATGAGCAAACAATGTGATTGAGAAACTAACATAAGACAGATAAGTACATACCGGGCTTGAACCTTCGCCTACCGCCGACCTATAGCAATGATTTACATATAGGTGATCCATAGCAAGACTAAATTTGTGTTCAATTGTTCAAGAAAAAAGGATTCGGATCCACTGGTTTAGACACTCCATCAAAATTTTTTGTTAACACCTAAATAAAATATATGAAAGCAAATGGCTGAATTCATAAATTTAAATATGAATTTATTATTTAATGCAAACATGATTATTACGGTAAACAATGGTTTACTAAATCTTTTTTATTTAGATAAAACAAAGCAATTTATACGAGTTTACTTGAACATTAAGAGAAGACAGGAGACTGGCACTCAGAATGACAGCTGTCTATATACGTTCAAGGAATAGATAGTTCCCGAATGAAAGCCTCGTGAGAATTATCGTGTACTGATATGCACATAAACAGTGTACAATAACTTAAGAGGTACAAACTATTGTTTTTACATAATTAGAGAACTGTCTATGAAATTTTTTTTTTTTGATGACTTCTTATTTCCTTTCGACAAATGGGTTTGTAATAATTTTGACGGTGAAAATCTTTTTACTACACGTAATAATTTAAAATTTATGAATTGTTCACTTTGGTCCGTTCCAATTGTCCCACTCACATATCCCAATATAATGCTCTAAACTTAATAAAATACACATTCATGTGCCGCTGTGTTTTTGAACCATTTTACTAAAAAAATAAATTCTTTGTATTTTCTCTTCCAAACGGCCCTGCGTAATATGAAAAAAAACGGCCCAACATAAATAAAATAAGGTATTGCGCACGATAACCACGGTAAAAAACTGTTGTAATTTGACCCTGTCAAAAGCTTAAAAATTTCAAATTGGTATACATTTTAAACGTCAATGACACAGTCACTTGATATTTTTTTGACAATCAATGATTGCACATAATTGAAATGATAGGTTTTTAACGACACATAATCTTGAACTAATTTCAAAACAAATCACCGCAAAAGTAACAAATAAATAATAACAAAACACATACCCTTTGACCATCAAATGTTTCAACTCTTTGACTATTGCGAATAAAATTAGTGCAGTGAGTAAAAATAAATTGCAAACAACTCCATAGATACATAAAAATAAATAAAAATGTCAGTTTTAATTATTTTAGACTTCCAGTTTGCATTCAGTAGCTAAAATGCAAGGAATTATGTCTTTAGCAACGCCAAAGAAATTCAAACTTTAAATCCTAGACTTTAAAGTTCAAATTGTAATGACAAAAACGAGATCACTGTAGTTTATTTCAACTCCCTTGAATAGGCAAAGATCAATATAATCCTCTCTACCACGTGATAAACATATTAGATGCGAAATATGCATTTTAAAGGACTTTTATTTAACACTGTAGTCTATTAGCCGTTATTACTTTTAGGTTATAGACCTAAAAGTAATAACGGCCATTTTTTTTAAATTTACCACTTACCTTATCAAATCAGCATCAGCTCACATCGAACCGTAATAAATAAAAATAAATAAAATAAAACAAAAATAAATGCTGAAATAATTTTTATTAAAAAAGTAAAATTTTAGAAACAAGGTGTTGGAAGCAAATGATAAAAAAGATAAAACGAAATTTTGGTAAGAAACAAAAATGCGAGCAACACGCTCGTAGCAGTTAGTACTGGCTCTCTGACTATACGAGTCCGGGGAGCGCTTTTATATAACGGCACTGAGAAGCGGGAGGCGCGGCAGCCATTTTGTAGGGTTGCTATGGCAACGAGGAGATGGCCTATTACGGGAGGGTGGCGGAGATTAGTTGTACTGATAGAAGCGACAATACATGTGATAAAACTTATATTTTCCTGAACAGATTTGTTTGCACATTTACAGTTACATGTTGAGCGCCATTTTTAAACTGCGGGTTTTATCAATACAGTTAGTTGGGTGGGTAAGGAAAAAAATAAACGTTGATTTTAAATGCTCTTTGTGTGGATTAAAATGGTTGCTGTTTAATATCTTTGAGGTTACTCTCAACTGATTGGATAATTAAACAGAATTTGGCGCCCATTTGCAGCTTACCACAAGAAGTTAGTAATAATGATTCGGAAAAAGTGGTGAAGTATGGAGAGTTGAACGAAAACAAAATGATCTGCTTAATTCAAAGTGGTCTTCTCTATTTTAAAATAACGGGTTCGAACTATTTAGTGGTGTTTTATACCAAACAGTTTAGTTAGTAAATTACAGATAAAATAATAAAAATAAAGTTGGCGTAAGTATGAGAGTACCTACATGTACTTAAGTAAAAAAGTAGTTAAAAGTATTAATCTCATTTATTCTATCTGATAAAACAATCCGCTTGATGTTGGCCCGAGCTAAAGGCGAGTGTTAAAAGTTGAAACGACTTGAGATGACAGTCTATGTAACGACTTTTTAATGTAGATGCGAAAAAAAGGAAATGAATAAATTTTGACAGTATTTTTTTATATAGTGAAGTAAAAAGCACTAGCGCGTAATCGTCAATTTCCCGCACGCAAGAATTCTAAGTAATATGTCTGTCTGTCTTTTTGAACAACAATATTAAAGGATGTTTACAGATAAAATCTTTATAGTGAATATTTTAACTGGTGGTTATTTATATATAGATACCTTATATCATATTTCTACTTTAACATAAATTATTTTTAAAAGTTATATGAATTTAAGACTGGTATTAAACCAAAAAAACTGATAATATTTTTTTTTAAAGTGGTTTTTACTAAATAAAATATCACACAATTTTTATAAAATTTCACACGGATTTTATTTGGATATCACACTTAATGCCCATTATTTTTTGGATAAATAGTTTTTTGCACACTGTATCTCGAAGCTGCGTCCGTTTCAACCCTCCCGCACACACACATGCAGAGCGCCGCACACAACCTCAAGTCAGCTCGTCTATACGCGACACACAATAACAAATAGAGTGGTATTCCAACTCCGGAGCCAGTCGCACTGTGTCGCCGTGTCTCGCATAGGCATGGGTATGAATTAGACAATTTTACAAAGAGTTATGTTGATATAGAAATGCCGTGTAATTTGTATCATTTGAGTAGATTAGATTTCATAATTTTAATTTGCTAATTTAACATTATATTAAGCGAGATAAGATAGATTCCCCCTTAATGGAATTTGAAGTTAAAGTATTAGGAATAATTTTATATTTAATTAATTATCTATTTTAATTTAAGTAGCCGTCTTACTTATGTAGAGTATAATAAATTATGCTATTGTAATAAACAGTAGTTATTGTACGACCGTACAAAAATGCTAATGCCAGCAGATTGTAAATGATAGTTAGATGTTATAACCTATTTGTTAGGTACAGGTTGCCGTTGAAAAATTGAGATTTTGTTTAATTTGTCTTATACAAAATAACGCATTTGGGAACAGATGACTTCTTTGTATATGTTCACTAGTTTATGCCCTTGGATTTTTCTGCACATCATTATTACGAATTATAAAGCCATTATTACGTTACAACTCTCTCTTTGAAGAACGAAACTCTGTACTGCAAAAAAATACTCAAGCCAGGACTTGCGCTTGCGAATTCATTTGTAGCCATATATAATTATCTAGTTACAAGTAACTTCATTGAAAAGTTGATTTGGTCGTAATCGATAAAACCAACTGATTTAAAGTCAAAAATGTCAACATAGGACAAACCAGTTTATTCAAAGCATATGAAAACAATACAATTGGCTTAAGACAAACTAAACAAAAGTCTGTGTTTCACCTTCGTTAACTTTGCTCATATTTTTACTTAGTCTGCCTCTACACTAACCTAAGTCTGCCACTACACTAACATAAGTCTGCCACTACACTAACTACAAAAGTTAGGTTTAGTTATTATTTTATCGCAAGCCTATTCCCATCTGCTTGGGGTGGGCCCTCTCTGTCCATTTTTAGGGTTCCGTACCCAAAGGGTCCAAACGGTGCCCTATTGCTGTCACTAGGGGGGCGCAAAAAAATTTTGACCTATTCCATTATTGGAAAACCTATGAGCTATCGTTGACTAGATAAATACCATATTTTTTTTAAATATTGGGAAACAAAGGAATGTGAAGCCACAAAAATAAGCTTCTTTCACAAACTTTTCCGAAGAATTTTTTGACTTCCTATTGACCTGTGAACTTGAATTTTGGTGATAATGGTACGGAACCCTAAATGTGCGACGTGCGACCCGCACTTGGTCGGTTTTGTCCTACGGGCACGGTCTTGTTAAGGTTTGTTTTTGGCAGGTCAGGTTCCATCAACGACATCGTCTTCTGCGATATCGCTTCGTCGTTAGCGGGGCTTAGGCCATATTAACCGTGTCGTCAGCTGGGCGCCTCATCAGTTAGGTTTCGTTATAATCTTAAATAAAATATTTACTTTTTAGTTCAACAATGCAATTCTAGCAATTCTAGCAATTAAAAATAAAATTAAGACTAACATAGAATAATAAATGACTTTCAAAGTTTTCCTACGATTCCTCTGTTTAGTTCCACTGATCTCCGTGTAAACACTGTGTATTAATTTGGAAAGCCTCGTAGACCAACGCTAGCACTACTTATGCAAGAATTGTCTCTTCCTTTCTATTTACATACAAAAATAATAGGCTTTCTCTTTCTTGTGTACAGCTGCGTCTATGTATATAAGTTACCTGCATTGTTATCATAAGATTAATTTAACATTTTCTAAATTAATTTTAAATTTATGGTTTCAAATATGGATAATTGTCACAATGTATGAGTTTTTTAATTTTATTAACTTATACGATGGTTATACGACGCATGGCCGTTTTAATAAATGTCATTGATGAAATTTCGAAACTTAGATGGCCATTTTTTATACTTCAATTACGCTTGTGAAAGTTTAAAAAACGTGTGCAAAATCCAGACGGAGTGAATAGTTTGAGAAGGCTAGGGTTAAAAATAATTGAAGGTACAAACCTTTTTCTAAAGAAATATACACCGGTTTTATTAGCGGAGCAATAGCTATAGTCCTATTTTACCTGCAACGATCCACCGAGTGCCTTAACTGAATATTTTAGCAATGTTACTTCTTGATGTACTTGGTATTGACTATTTTGAAACTTATCATTTTAAATATAAGGTTGATGTTACACTAAATTTAACTTTCTGCCCACGTTTAATATTTAAGTGAAAGTTTATTTACTCTACTTGCCGATAGACAGCGCTCAAACAGAATATCTTATGATTTTATACAAAGATAAAATGAATACAGCTAAAATAATGTAACAAAAGCAATCATATTAATTTGCTTTAAATTTTATATTATTCACTTTTTGTTAGGATTTTCTAATTTTCCATGATTTTACCTCAGCTACTCGATAAGAGATGTCGCTATAGACCAAATATAATTATTAATGTACGGTCGCAGTCAGAAAATGTTTACCACCTTAAGGATCATTTATAATAATTTGATTGACCATAGATTAGCTTTTTTCCATTATGACAATTATTAGCTGTAGGTCTAGGAGATGGACTGACTACTATCAAGTTTTGATATATCGAAAACCTTGTTTGAAAAAACTAATATTTCAGTTTTTTAACTAAGAATATGAAGAAATAATAAAATAGACACTTCAAAAATCTTTATTTAATATCTAGTATAACCTCTCTCTGCAGCTAGGACGACACGTAGTCTATCTCGCATAGATGCATCAAGGCGCGCATAGAACATTCCCTCTGATATCATCCCATACTCGAGCACAGAAGTTCTTAGATCACAATCTAAGAGTTTGAGGGTTTTGTTCATTTTGACAATCTCAGCGTTGAACCATTATCCCCCATAAATTTTCAATGGGGTTTAAATCAGCAGACCGAGCGGGCCATTGAATGGGACGAATGTCACTGTGCAGGTTGAACCACGCCATAGTAGCACGGGCCGTGTGTATCCGTGCATTATCTTGAAAGTAAGTTATGTCTGGGAATTCTGTTGCAGGATACACTACGCGCACATTAGGCAGCATCACTTCTTCCAAAAGCGACACATAATTAATGGCTGTAGCCCTATTCTCTAACGATGCCAGTTCTCCGACGCCGTCGAGGCTTATCCGACTCCATAAGTTGACTGTTATGCGACCTGACTCGTTTTGAGGCACAATATGAGCTTCATCATACCGAGTTCGATTGTAGCGCCATAAAGTTAATCTACCGATATGCCTTGATTTAAAAGTTTTTTTATCGGTAAATATAGTATTCGACCTATCAAAATTGAGATGTTGTCGCTCAAAGTTAAGCCGGGCTGTTTTGTGGTGAGGTTTTAGCTCCACTTTAATAGCATGGTGTCTGTAGTGGACTACGCTGTGCAAAGGACGTCGGATCGTCCGAGCACTCACATCATATAAAGCAGCAAAGTAACTAGTTAGTGTGAAACCATTCTCTTCGTAAAGACGAATCATTTCTGTTATTTGCCCTTCTTCGCCGTGACGCCTAATTCAAAACCTCACAGTGAATCGCGATATATTGAGTTTTCGTAATATAGCACTGTCCATTTCCGTAGAGAAATATTATTTCAGCCCTTTGCTCCAGAGTTAAACTTGCCATTTTATTTCGTTATGAAAACATCTTTCGTAAAATTTTACTCTTGTCAAAACGACTTCATTTTTAACGTCATTTTAACGAATAAAGAAATGAGTTTCATTATCAAAAAGTGATCAATAATTCTCGATGTTTTTCTCGATTCGTCATTTTGCATAATAGCTTTTGAAAGGTAATAAGTAACTTGATATGGCATTTTAGACTTTAGTAAAAAAATGTGATATACAAGCTAATTTCTAAACTGGTAAACATTTTCTGACCGCGACCGTACCCTTCGAATGAAATTTAAGTATTTCAAATTGGAAAACGGATAACTCATAAAATCACTTATGTATTTATAATGATGCCTGTCTGTCATGGATAGTTTTACCCGAACTTGTTGAAGTTAAAAGTTTAGACAGAAAGTTTAATTTTACCGAGTTTTTAGGGTTCAGTAGCTATCAAGGAATCCTTATAGTTTCGCTATTTTGTACCTTGTAGTGACATTCGGTGTGAAGTGCACGGAGCATTGGATCATCACCTGCGCAGAGGGAGTAACTACCAGCTCGTGTCGTCTGCAGTTGAGGAAGAGTCCGTCCAAGAAGACGCGTTCCCAGGCCTAACGAGTAAAATATAACACACAGTACACATACAAGAATTCACACACTACATACATCAATTCATACACTACTCGTTCAGCAGAGTCGACCTAGATACAACCGTAAGTAGACAAATTAGATTACGGCCCAAATTTAAAGTACAAGTCTGGTAGCAGAGCGTGGTTTGTTTTTTTAAGTTACGGTTAGTACGGTTTTTTTTGTTTAGTTCATATGTTGTTCTTATGGCGCACGACGCATTTCGTGACGCCGCCGGGTCACGTCGTTTAGGTATAGTTAACCGGTGTTCGTCTGATACATTCGTACGGTTTAATTAATTACTTACCTACATGTGTTTTACAAACATCCTCACACGCACACCTACATAGCCAACTGACATATACACGTAAGCATCATCATAATGACATCGCATAGACATAACTATATCTTGTATTAACACTTCAATAAACATTATGAATAAACGCAAGTAGGCACATACATAATAATAATATCCATTTCGTATAAATATAAAAATCTATTTTAGAATATAATACTGCAAATATACTGCACTAAAATCTCTAAAAATATTGTTGAAGTAATTAAAAGTCATTACACCTTCTTAAGTCCTTAGTTTTAGCAGCCACAATACATCACACGATAAGGCGCTCGCGTATTGTGAAGTGGCACAGTACTATGGTGGGCATGAGTCATATTACACTTTAGCGCAAAGTGTACATTCACATTGGTACTAAAATCCTACCCACATGTTATGCACAGTGACGTAAGAGATTGTATTGTATTCTTGGTGTTACCTACTAACCAAAGATTCATACCTCATATCCCTGGAAGAAACTGGTGTCCAAAACACAGGCTCCGCCTAGTTTGGATGCTAGTGGTCATTTATTTATTTTCTAAACCACAAAACTTATTGGTTACCTAACCTTTATGTAAATAACTTATTTAACTTAGAAGTTTTACGTAAAGTCTTGTATCATATTTTTTATAATAGTCCATAACTTAACACACTTTATGTTCGTCAGTCTGTTTGTCCGAACTTAGCTCAAAGACTCTAAGTACTCGAAAGCTATTACTTGGCATAGTGAATTATTTGTTTCGTTTCTGTTATTATTGCGTAATTTGCAGTCTAAAGACGTTTTATCAAATTCACTTCAAAAATAGCATGATCTTTTTATTTTGTAATAAAAAAACAACTGTACTATCGCACAAAATTTCAACGATGGTCCGGTTAACCGAACTATCACAACGCCACGGGCAAGGCGGGATTATTATTATTGATCGAACGACCGCGGAGCTTCTCCAAATAAGCTTGGTCAAAAATCATATTTCAGTAATTTCGAAAAATGTTTAAAAGGTTACAAAATATTTCTATTATCCTTATTAAGACGCCCCTTTTTACCCGATAAACTTCAAGGGGTCGGGGGTGGGGAATAATACACAAAAAAGCGCCAATGCCAGATAGATTTCGAACTTCGTTATTTTTAGTTCTGAGGTTCGCGGTGAATATTTATTTAGTTGTAAGCTACGCAAAAACAGGCTCTTCGCGAGGCTGCAGCTCAAAAAGCTTTAAGTTATTATTTGTTCATTTATTTTATATTATATTATATTATATACTTTTTAATTTATTTATCAGTGTTTGATGTACATCAGTTGAAAAATCACATTTGGCCAAACTGTGTGACAGTTTGTCGGCAGTAGCTCTTGTGGACAATCAATTTATCGAACTTAATGACATGATTTGTGTACACACACTATGTGATAAATATAACTAAAAATAAATATCAATTATATTAATGTTCAATATCACATAAATAAGAGCAAAACAGTAAAAAAAAACAAGGTAGACATTAGAAAATAATAATTATTTAATAAATAAAAGGTAGAAAAGAAAGCAAAGGTAAAATGTATCATGGTTATTTACCGAGACCAAGACCTTAAACCTTAAATAGTAGTTTATGAAAATGTTGCGAAAGTGAGTACTTTTTAGAACGAGTAGTAGTAGCTGGTTTGTGACTCGAGGCCCAGACGAGTTTACCAATAGTATAATAATATATATAAAGTTTTAAAAGACAAATTCCGTGCAATTGCATATACAGCTTTTTATACGACCAGAAACAAAAATATAATAACATATTTTAACATAGAAAAAAATGTAATGTTCTTTGTTCTTAATTTTTATTTATAATAGTAATTGTTGCTTATATTCTGGATATTAGTTATAAAAATAAATCACAGGAAGGAGGGTACTACTAATTCACGAGGACGGGGGTATATTTATATTTACTTCATTAATGTTTTTATTTTCGATGGCATTCAATAATTTGTTTGAAAGATATATAATTTAAAAAAAAAGAACATTGGCTGCAGGGGTTTCTGCGTAATTGTATGTATTGCATGCATAAATTGTTATATTTCCCTGTTATAGTTAAGCAGCGGTCTATTTTTGTTTTTGTGTTAGAAATTTTAACTATAATTGAAGATTCCTTGACTAGGACATCATTGAACAGAAGTTTTTGTTTCTCAAAAATTAATGCAATCTGCAAAAAAAAAATACCTGAGCATTGTTCCGATTAAGTGACAAACTTGAAAAATAAAAAAAAGGCAATACTACTTGGATAGAGATGCAAGGATTAAACATAGATTTCTTAGTTGAGCAGTCATGTGTACTAACCCCAAGGCTATCGAGATATTGGACAGTGATGTAAAATTACCAATCATATACCGCAACATCTCAGGTTTGTTGCTTTGTGCGAAGATGTGAATTTTAACAAAATCTTTCAATCTTTTTCGTTAACGTGATAACTCAAATAGTAGGTAGGTCCTTACCAAATATCTCTTATTTAACAACATAGGATAGATAAAATTTAATAGAATACAAAAACTACGCTTCATACGCGCAACAGGCGCTTCATTTAAGAATGTACAAACGTCTTTGCTTTTTTTCCTTTATACCCTTCTGATGTTCGTTTTATAAAAGCAATCAATTTCGAGTATTTTGATAGGTCAATTTGCTGATTAATACTAAGTTAAGACTTTAGCATAGAGTAGGTATATGGACCACAATGTTGAAGATTTGAACTTAGTTGCTCACACTTGAAAGTATGCTGACTAAATTTTCGGGAAATGAAATTGTATTTTTGATTATTATCCACTCCATAAAATCTTGGTAACATTTTTCGTACATGTTTTTAGACTTTTGTGGCAACAATGTTTTGGTAGCGTTATTGGCTATTTGTCTAATATCTAAGGACGTTAGAATATTCCTTTCGTTACACTCACTTCTATTGTCACATGCCATTTTTTATTTTTTTAAATTAAGCAACCAACTTATAACCTATGTTAGTAAGTAATTCTATCAATATGAATTTCTGCTCAAGCAAATTACGCGGCAAAAATGTGCGTTTTTTTAATATAGCGCCATCTAGCGGAAGCATACCGCACCTGTGGTTTGTATTCTTTTTCTGTGGCGTGTGGATAAATGAAAGGAAGATTTTGGCAAACGCATCTCGATTAACTCGAGTTAATTCTCTGAAAACGCGACGTCGAGATGAGTCCTGTAAGCCGACAACCAGTAGGTATAAAGAATTGATGCCAGCGAATAAGCAAAGAAAATGTATCAGGATCGTAGCAAGTGGAACCTTTAGATCTCTGCTTATTCCCTTGGAACAGGCGATTATTAATGGTACATGTATTATATTTAGATTTTTTTCGCGCTACTTTATTGGTAAAACAAACCATAACTAAATATTTTTGTTTATTTATTTATTGTTGAACTTAATATAGTAAGGCGCGCTGACGGCCTTACGGACATAGATATACGAAAAACAACTACATATTTAAGCCACTACAACAACATATTGAAAATTTTCTAAAACATTTAAATTGTTTTACTGCTAGAAAAGCAAAGCAATAAATAAAAAATAAAAACGTTAAAACAGCAATAATGTTAACTCATTTGAAAAATTTACTCAGTCTGTTCTCGCAGCAAATGAGTTATTTTGACATAACTCCGCAAAACAGGTACGGTTATTAAAAAAGTTACTCGCGTGTGTTTAAAAACAATATTAAAGTTCGCAGTGAGTGTGCATTTTTTTCTGACCGTACCTACCTGCTGTCTACTGTTTGCATTGTCCCTTCAGCTGCATGAAGCTTCTACATGAAGTTCGTAGTTAGTATTGCAATGTGAATATTTTTTTTGGTATTTTTTTTATGTTGTATATGTATAGATAGGTACGGTTAGCAAAATAGCGATATGTAATGGAATAATTATATGAATTTTATTATTCAACTTTGAAATAAGAAAGTAAGAGCAACGTCATAACACCTTATGTGCAATACAACGTAAAAAATGTACAAATAAATAAAATAAATAAAGGTTTTAAAAATAAAACAAAATTACTAAAAATAGATTATTAATGTAAATTCTTGAAGATGTTTGGACGACTTAATTTTGCATTTACAACTGAAACCAAAGTACGAATATGTTTGTCTACAAACGCGGGCGAAACCGCAGTGCACTATTAGTATTCAAGCAATATACAGTTATAAAAAAACTATCTATATATAATATAACTAATTGGTTTCCTAAATTTTGTATTGGTTTAAGACAATTTTTGTTTGAAAAGGAATATTATGAAATATGTTTTTGAACAATTAAATAAATTACATAAATTATAGTGAAAGTTAAAACTGATGTGATTAATTTTAATTCTATTACAATTATGTAAATTTATTGATGATTGTTATAATATCGATTGGTAATGAATCATGTGTAAAGTGGCGTAGAAGCAGCCCACTCGCTTCTCAGCGAATATGCCTGATGCAGTGCACAAACGAGGCAGCCACAACGGCACCCTGAATGCGTTACTATGGTGTACTTGAAAAGCCTTATAAGACGTATAAAAGGATGTGAAGTATGACCTTGACTTCAGCTTTTCCGAAAGCTCTGTTTTCAAGGATTTTATTTATTACTTAGTGTTTGTTATAGGTTTTTGGAGTTTCGTAGCCAAATGGCAAAAGTAAAACATATGTCATAGCCTTATAATTCCGCATTTTTTTGTTCGAATAAAATACAAATTTGTAATAAAACTAGCTGACCCGACGTACGTTGGTTCTTTTTTTAAAACAACTGTCGCACCAACCTATTGTGAAAGGGTCAGAAACCTTTCCCGGCGTGTGCATAACAACTTTTCATTACAATCGGTTTAACCTTTATTGCGCGAGTCCAACTCGCATTTGCCCCGTTCGGAAAATCCTTTCTTACCGTTTGCCTACGTCATACAAAGAACACACCCTCCAAGTTTCAGGTCTCTACGATCAGCGGTTTAGGCTGTGCGTTGATCCGTCAGTCATTCAGGACAAAGTATTTTATATGTATAGATAAATTACGATTTTTTATAAAGGTTTAGCATCCATTGAACTACGTCTTGAAAAATTCATTTTCGTGCACCCTAATATGTCGGGTATCCTTGCGTTTTAAAACGAATAAGCGGTTTCAAAAACAACTGTTTTCTCTAAAATATTTAGTTTATTAAGTTGGAAAACTTTTGCCTCTTTTACTGTTGAATTGTATATATATCTATATATATATATACATATATATATCTATAAACGTCGTTTTATCCGTGTTTTCAGGCAGTGATTAAAAATATGACTCTTCCTGACATCTATTGGAGTTTAGTAATAAGCAACATTAAAGCTATTTGACAATAGACGGCGTTATTAGGCAACGCTTAAGCTACTTGACAATAGATGGCGTTTTTTTTTTTTTTTTAAAAAAAAACGAGCTTACCTCGGTCCTCCAGGTACTACAAAATTTAATGATGTTCACACATATTAGGTCCTTACATATGAAATTGATGTTTTATATGGAAAAAGCAAAATTTTACATTTTTTTTTATTTTCTCAATCAAAGTAGGTACTGTTGCCATCTATGCACTTTCGCCATTTTATAGGAAGTTGATTGATTCCTTTGCTAAAAAAATTTCGGGAGCGAGGATCAACAAAATCTTTGAAGGTGTTTTGGACTGCCTCATCAGACTTGAATTTTTTTTAATTAAGAAATTATCCAAATTCCGAAAAAAGTGGTAAGCGGTTGGAACAAGTTCCGGGGATTATGGAGGGTGACGGAGACATTCCAATCCTAGCTCCTCTAGTTTCGCCACCGTCTGTTGTGCAGTGTGTTGTCTAGCGTTTCCCTGAAGCAGCTGTGGGCTAGAGTGGTTGACCAATCTCGGCTGTTTAACGGCTAGCTTTTCCATCATGGTTTCCAATTGTCGGCAATAAAGATCTGCCGTTATCGTCTGACCAGATCTTAGGAAGCTTTAGTGGATAGCACCCCCGCTGGTCCACCAGACACTAACCAGTACCTTTTTCAGTCAACTTTCGCTTAGGGCAGGATTTAGCAGGTTCTCCTAGATTTAACCACTGTGATGAGTGTTTCCGATTATCGTATGGGATCCATTTTTCATCACAAGTAATGATACGATTCAAATCCCCTTGTTATTGTGCCGGTTGAGTAACATGACGCAGCAGTCGATGCGTGTTTGTTGGTTTGCTTCACTTAATTCATGCGGCACCCATTTTTCAAGGTTTTTGACTTATCCAATGTGTTTCAAATGATTCAAAATGGTTTTATCACTCACACCTAAGCTAACTCTGACGTAGTTTGAGATGGATCCGATTCCATGATCACTTTCAATTCCTCATTGACAACTAGGGCCTCCGGTCGTCCAAGAGGTCGTCCAGAACGAAAGCGTTGGAACGTACTGTTTTTTTTTACTGTGGCTTCTCAGTACACGTTATAAATCCTTCGAGCTGTCTCTGCCACGATGAAATTTGTATTCGAAAATAATGCGATATTTTATGTTTTCCATATCGAGCACAGAACGATGTCAAAAGAAAATTAAGTGACGCGAAAACGAATGAATGATTACATTTGAAACACAAATAGACAAGCTTAAAATTGAAATAAATTTGAATATGGAATTCTTAACCAAACGCCGGCTTTTTGAGATCAAAGTGGCCAGTTCTATAAAACATCAATTTCATGTATAAAGACCTAATATTAATTGAAGGTATTTTTAAAACTAAGGCTCTTGTCCAAACTTGACGTTTTTGAGTTCGATTGATGATTCCGTGATACAGTAGGTATTTGTCCACTTGGCAACACAAAGCGCATTAGGGTCACTTGATTTTTGATACAGGAATAGCTAGCTAGCAGAGGTTAGATTTTTTCAAAGAAAAAAATAGCAATTTGTTTTTCTACTGTAACATAGTTGCGCTGTCAGTAGCTGCCTGTACCGTTCACAAAGATGCATTAAGGTCGCTGTTTGGACTCGGCTGTACATCGTCTAAATGAGCATTTTTACAAATACCGCGACGTATACCCAAAAGTCCTATTGGATGTTTGCTAACTAATTTGTAAGTAAGTTATGTATTATTGTTGTTTTATTTATTTCATTAAATGCGAGTTTTTTTTGGTTTTTGATAGTCACGTATAGACAAATGACGAAAACGGAATACTAATCGTTTCGCCACGTTTGCCTGTTCGTTTGTATAAAAGGCATGCGAGAAAGTGCATTATAGATTTTTGTCTCTTTTTTTCTTTTTTTTTGATACCACTAAGGTGGCAAACAAGCTTACGGTCAGCCTGATGGTAAGCGGTCACTGTAGCCTATGGACGCTTGCAACACCAAGGGTATCACTCGCGCGGTGCCGACCCTTCAGAAAGAAATAACTTCTTTCTTGAAGATCTCCATGCTGTAGTCCTTGGAGAAAACCTTGGCAGGGAGCTCATTTCACAACTTAAGCGTTCGCAGGAGGAAGTTTCTCTGAAACCGCACTGTACGCGACCATTTAGGTTCCAAAGTGTGAGAATGAATTCCCTGCCGATGACGAGCGGTGCGATGATAGAAAGTAGCCGTGGGCTTCATTTCGAACAATCCCTCAGAACACAACCCATTGTACAAGCGGTAGAACACACACAGGGAGGCAAAGTCTCTCCTCAGACTTAAGGGCTCGATACCGCAAGTGAGTTTGGAATCATAGACAATTCTCACAGCCTGTCGTTGAACCGAGTCAATAGGGCCAAGCTGGTATCCGGGTGCACCCGCCTAGAGATGGCAGCAGAACTCCAAATGGGGCCGAACTTGCGACATGTAAAGTAACAACCTTTGCCCCGACGTGAAGTACTGCTTCGCTCTGTTGAGTACACCAAGTGTTTTGGACGCCAGCTTCACCTTATCTTGTAAATGATCTCGGAACTGAACATCGCTGGAGATCTCAACACCAAGGATCCCAATGCTCTTGGAGATGGAGAGGGGAGTGTTCTGGAATTGTGGGACTACAGTGAATGGGGTTTTCTTAGCGATGAACGCGCACACTTGTCTTTGTAGAGTTCAATCGGACCAAGTTTACCCGTCCCCAGTCAGAGACCTTGGAGTGTGGTCTCGATTTAAGACACAAGTTCTCAGCGCTTTTCCTCCACAACGGAACGAGGGATGTTTGCACGACCCGTGTAATAAGCGTCTCCAGTACTGTTATCTGCATAGCAATGTATGTTGTTGATGTCCAACATGTCGTTGATATGCAGTAGAAACAGCGTAGGAGCCTTGCGGGACACCAGCATTAATGTCCATGCTATCAGAGCCACTACCGTCAACTACCGTCAAAAAACTAGCCACCCATTTGCACAAACCTTGGGCACTCCGTAAGATGGCAACTTCGATAGAAGACCCCGGTGCCAGACCCAATCGAAAGCCTTCGCTATGTCCAGGCTACATGCCAATGCCTCCCCCAAATGTCTCCCCCAAATGTCTCTCAATGGCTAGTGCCCATCGGTGTGTGAGATACACTAGCAGGTCACCAGTCGAGCGACCGTGGCGAAAGCCATATTGACGGTCACTGACCAGGTTGTGTTCTTCTAGGTATCTTAGAAGCTGTGTGTTGATCACACGCTCCATCACCTTGGAGAGGAGAGAGGTAATAGCGATAGGCCTGTAATTCTATGGATCTGATCTATCGCTCTTTTTGGGCACCGGGTGCACATTCGCAGTCTTCCATGAAGACGGAAATTGCCTAGTATGGTAGGAAAGCGCGAAGAGGCGCGTGAGTACAAGATATAACTCAGGAGCACACTGCTTAAGCACCACTGCTGGTATACCGTTTGGCTCACTCGACTTATGAACCTCTAGAGAAAGCAACGCCCGCCGGACCTCCCGCTGTGTTATGGCGATTTCCGGCATGGTCTTACCGCACCACGGTATAGTTAGTGGTACAGCGCCTTCATCGTTCATGTTCGAGTTCGAGGCAAAGAGACTGCCCAGTAGATCAGCTTTCCTTCTAGCACTATGGGCCAAGTCACCATCGATCTTTCGCAGTGGTGGTAACGACGACTGGCGAAAGTTCCCTTCGGCAGCTTTGGCAAGCTACCAGAAAGCACGACTCCCAGAAGGATAGCTCGCAAGTCGCCCACCTATTTTGCCGATAAATTGGAATTCTGTTCTGGTAGTTGCTTTCTTACTGAACGTCGAGGCAGCATTAAGTTACGTTTTACCTCAGAAATATTCGGATACTTATTATTACGAGCAGTGGTCCAAGCCTTATTCCAGTTTGCTTAAGAATTTTAGCTTCTCTGCAAGACCTATTAAACCACGGTCTTTTTTCGACGCCGGTAGCTACTCGCGGGTTAGGAATATAGCATTCCATACCAGCGAGGATTGTCTCAGTGACTGCGGCTGCGCAGACGTCAAGATTTTCTATGCTAAAGCAGCAGCAATAAGTTGGCCCAGATGGATCGGGTTGTGTGCATGGCACTTGAGTCCGAACAAGACAGCGGAAGATCTAAGCTTGTATGGTTCTCTATATCTGGTATTCTCGTTGAAGAAAGTACCAGCTGAGAGAATCTATAGGTCAGAGCAAATTCATGAGCAGATATCCCTGCATAGTTATTGATTCGAGAACTGACCCACTCACGATGGTGGGCGTTAAAGTCTCCCAAAATAACTAGTTGTGCTGTAGGATATTGCTCTAGAACTTTGTCAGTCGTCAAACTCAGTTGCGTGTAGAGTTGAGTTACGTCCGTGTAACCGCTTTGAGACCTGTATAGGCACGCATAGATACGGGTGTGGCCCCCGTAATCTACGTAAGGATGAGGATTCACTGCACAGACAGCTTAGAAGACAAAAGGTCTTAGTAGCAAGACTGCCGAAGCTCGCCACAGATGATTCGGTTGCTGGCACAGCGGGCGGAAGGGCCCCTAATCCCCCTCTGTTGTAGCTGGGTCCACTCCGGTCTTCTTTTCCGGCACGACTACTACTTTAGAGACTTTACACCGGTTGGCGGATCAGCCTCCGAGGGCGGAGATTAAGTGATCCCTGGGTTCGGGAACTCGTTCAACCTGCGGGCGGTCAGCGGTCAGCCGTTTCATCAGGTCTCCCTGACCGCCGAACCACCATGCCGTGTCTACGCCGAGTAATGACAGCAACGAGCACCGCCGGTCTTCCGCTGTCCGCGCAGCGAATTCTCAAAGAGCTCTGGCAACCTTAATCACCGCCAGGAACACAATCTCAATGTTAGAGTTTTAATGGCCGCGGTTTTCTGTAAGGTGGAGGTACTTCCCCAGCTCGGGCCGCTCATTCGAGCAAGTACTCGCTATGCCCTACTTTAATTGTTCGGGTGGCTTATTCGAGCGTGTACTTACAGTGCCCTACCTCTCTTAAATACACTAGGTGGTTAGGTGGATACACTAAATTAACCTATCACATGTAACTTATTAACCATGTGTTTTAAAAATCTGAAAAAAGTACCCTCGGTTATTAAAGTTATGTATACTAGATCTGTTTAACATAGTAACAATCATGTAGTATCTACACTTTGTTTAGTTTGTTTGGCATTTGCTTGACTGGACTGGAGTTTTTGGGTCTGACCAAGACGATAAGTGTGCATAATCCTACTTATATTTTTGTACATTAATTGAAGGCTTTTTATTGTATGAAAGTATTATCCTATAATCCTAATTAATATAAGCGAAATTTATTATTATTTGCAACGCATAACGAAGCATCTAATTAATTCTATTTTTAATAACAGATAAAATTGAAGGGACAGTAAAGGATATTGGATCCTTTTTATCCTAATTGAGAATTGCCAAGGGCAAAAAACGATGTCTTAAACCGCGGGTCTGACTGATCTTCTTTCACTTTTAGCAGCTAAAAAGTGGGAGAATCCAGTTTTGTCTTCTCCTGTACTTCATAATGAGTTGCTCACAGCAAATGCATGTATTTGTCTGACAGTGACAGAAATCTGTTAGTACTAAATGACTTGCGTACAGTTTCATTACTGTTCTTTGATAAATTCGCTAATTCATGAAGTAAGGTACTTCATAATGTAAATTTTACACCTACTTATTCCTTAGGTTATTAATTACTATTTTAAAAAACTTGTAGATAAGCCTGTGCAAGTAAATCACGTGGTTAGTTATTAGGGTTCCGTAGCCAAACAAAACGGAACCATTATAGTTTCGTCGTACAACTTAGCATCGATTAGGATGAAATTTTACGGAAAAGCGATTTATGAGAACCACCTTACATTTTATAATCAAATTAATAGAAAAAAATAGTAGAGGTCTCTTACTTACGAGGTACTTACACTGTACTCAGCAACGATTTTTTTATATAAGTATTCCTGTTATAAAATTTACCAAATATTAAACAAACAGTTTGTAACGTCACTTGTCGTTATCTTCCTGTAGCAGGTTTGTACGAAATTATACTCAACTGTCCAGATACTATTTAAATATGTTTTGTATAAATAATTTACAATAATATATTTATCTTATAAAGTTAATGGATAATTAATGTATTACTTAATTTTAATTAAACTGTTGCTTAAATACATAGATATTAGAACGTGTAATATGTGGTTATATTTGTTTATGTAGCAAATTACAAGGCTGCAGTTATTTCCTTATTAGTTTCGAAATATTAACATGACAATTAACCCTTACAAATACTCTCCTCCTATTTAAAAAAAATATTTTTATATATATATTTTTAAAATATTTATTCCAACTTAAACAACATATTAATGTAACACAAAAATAATTCCTGCATAACTTCAATCTATTAATAGCTAATGTTTACGAATGCATATTTTAGGTCAGCTTTTTGCTCGCCTGACCTACTGTGACATTGTGAGTTCAATGTCGTTGTCTTAGTGTTGTGTTTGTTGTTTTGATGTTATTTTAAGTTCCTACTACTATAAATATTAGATATTTTGAGATAAGATTTAAACATACGGTTTAAAGTTGTATCTCGAAATATCTAATATTAATTACATTTTACAATACCATTTTAAACATAAAAAATATTAATTACCCTTATCTATTCATGTTAATAATGTCTAACTATGTGTATGTTTATTTTTCATTTTAGATAACCTTTAATATGTTCTATCTATGTTCGGATATGTTTATTGTACTACACATGATCTGCGTTCTAACACATTCTTTAAGATAATCCTTACTACGTGCTTACTGCTTTATCATTGGTAATTCAATATCTTGTTTAACACGTTCTTCTAACTATTCAATTGACATTTTTTTTATTATAATATCATTCAACTTAATTCTATACTATCATCACAATATGGGTAATTACACTACTAAAGAAGAAGATGTTGTCTTAGTACGAAATGCTTCCGGCGGCAGTAACAGTGGCGGTGTAGCCCAGCAACAGACTCCTGAACCTGACATCAATTACGTTCAATATGGTATGGGATATCTGGTGCTTATTGTAATTGTATACAGGCTATACTATCTATACAGACGTTGCCATAGCCGTTGTATAAACGAACAGTTAACTCAGCGTGGCGTTCCTGCAGTCGAGGCTTCTCCTGCCTAATTTTTATGTGTGTTATAAAATATGTATTTATAAATACTACGTAGAAAAAAGGCGCGGAAGGAAGAATACAGAATATCCATGCGCGCTTTCTGAAAAAAGGGTAATCTTTCGTGCGCGGCAAGCGCCGCATACAAATTTAAGCACAGTTTTGTTTTCTTTAATTATTTCAAAACGTCCGTCAGAGACATACAATGGAATGTACTGTACACCTCCAAATATTACGCACTAACAAGTAATAATTTGCTTACCGTAAAAAAAAAATACTACAAAGATTTTTATAATTGGTGGGAATCTAGCATTGTGCCAATAAATCATTTTCAGAAAATGTTTTATTTGTTTAAATAATGACTGTTTGCGAGCAATTATAGGTATTTTCTTAGTTATTAATTATAGGTATTTACTTAGTTACTCGGTCGAAACCTCCGCCACGTTCCAAGTGGTCGCGAGGAAACCTGCATACGTCAAGAAAAAGTCACTGGGCCCGCGTGTGGACTACGGCTCAAATCACCCTCGCTTATGAGGGTAGGCCGTGCCCCAACAGTAGGGACGTGTGTAGGTTGGCAAGTACTAAGTTATTAATTTAAATTACAATAATTGTTATCTTTTAGAACCAAATTAAAATTTCTTTCGTTGTTAGTTCCCACTCCAAAAGTGCCCCTGGCCTCTCCTTAAAAGAAGGAGGCTTAGGCCATAGAATAGTCGATGTGCAGATGTTGTCGAGCTGGTCAGAAATGTTATCTACATCAAACACTTAAGGTAACTAATATATTGAGCTGAATGAACTGAACATCTTTATTTTTGTACGATTTGAAAACAAATAAAAACGCAAACGCCACAATGTTACTGTATTTTTCGTTCCGTCGTAAGTAAAATAAATACATTACTCCAAAAACTATTTATTATATTTGACTTTCAAACGATTGTCCAAAGTTTATTGATATTTGCAGTAAGGTAACCTCTTTGCGAGATCGCAATAAACGCGTTATCGGTTGACCGGGGCGTGTGTTTGCGCCCGAGGGGCAGCGTGTTTAGTATTTGACGACTACGGACGGACTACAGACCAAACATTGTCACTTCGATTTGTTTGATTTTGGACAGTGTAAAGATGAAATAACAAACAGGTTTAAATGCCAAATAAATTTTACTTTTAACAAATTTATCATAAACCTGTGCAGTGGAATAAGACAAATATATTAAAGCTTGCTTATCAGTCAAAAGTAAGATACGTACCTAGGACATAAAATTGTCTGATATATCAACGTACAGCCCAAACTACTGGATCTAGATATACCTGTTATATCGAGCACCCAAGAAAGGATTTTTTCCCCTAAGGAGAGGTTGGAAGTTTTCATGGAAATCAGTCATTTTTGAAGCTAAAGGCTTGTAAATAGTATTTGGCCTTAAGTTTAAAAATAAAGATTGAAGTGTTTTACGATGAAAATATTTGAGAACTCTGAACTCTGAGGTAATGTTATAAACGGTTTAAAGCTTTAAAAAATCCATGAGGATGAAGTCGCAGGAATAGGCCATGTATATATATATATATACTCAGGTATAAGCTAGTTTCATAAACATAAATAGTACACTAACAGGCTGATTACACTTAACGAGTAGAGTGGTTTTGAAATTTAAAATTACTTATATCTCACCTGGTAGAAGAATTAACAGAATTGTTGGCTCAAGAGAAATCCTGCATTTGGACGAGACCCTGGATTTTGAGAAGACCTGAGTTAGATGCTACAAACAATATTTTTAGTGAATTACAGTTGGAAGACCCCGATGAGTTTAGAGCCCTTCTGAGAATGACTGTAGAAAATTTCAATACATTATTAGAAAACATTACACAAATGATACAAAGAGAAGATACTGTCTTAAGAGAAGCTATACCTGCAAGGACTAAATTGCAAGTAGCATTATGCTACATAGCAGCAGGAATAAATTACCGGTTTGGAGCATTTTATAGAATATCTCCGACTGGAATATAATTACTTATGCCAGAAGTAATGGAAGCAATATACACATATTTGGAGAATTACTTGAAGGATAGTAATTTTGTCTTAGTGTTGGGTATAAATAAAGGTGGTAATAACGTCCTGTATCCAGCGTTCTGCATGAATAACAGTATACAATTGTCTTTTAAAAAATCTTCGTTGACGTCTCCAAAAAGTAATTTTGGCATATTGGTCTTGCTAAAAACATTTTTGTTTATGAACTCCATGAAAGTTTTGTTTGTACATCTGGGCGATTTGTATAATGCAAATATTCTATGATTATTATATTCAAATGAAACTGCTTCAACGTGACCAAAAGTACTGGATTGCTAGAAGTAACTTCTGGGAGACGTGATGTATACGTCTTGTTTGACCCACGCTGAGATTCCAAAACCAGGATTAGAGGCCGCTGTCTTAGGCCCATTGGTTCTAACGATTTCTACGAAATCTGGTAGAGAGAATGAATCCGCAGTGCAACTCCAAGTTTCTGATGTAAAATATATGTCTGATGGCTATATCCGGTATGTGTTTCTTCTAAGATTGTACATTATGGTATATAATCTGTGTGTAATTATGGCGCTCTCTAAGAAATTTAAAAATTGGTACTATTGATTTCTCACGTAAATTTGCCATTTCTTTACAATAGCATCTATACTAATTGGTAGACGGCGTGCTTTGAATGATGTAGTCACTATAAATAGACCTTGCGCTGTAGTTGCACGAGGACAAGCGACGTATATCATAGACCTTTGAATCGTAGGTTTTAAATGGACAACAACTAGCTCTAATGTTGTACCCTGACTTTTGTGAATGGTGATGGATTCTGCTGGAACTAATGGATATTGACTTCTGCAAACTTGTAAATGTGATGATTTATATCTTTTTATTGTGTACGTGACCGGTTCTAACGGAGTCCAAATTCTATTTAATCTATTTTTATATCGACTTAGTGAACTAGAAGCCTCATTTTTTTTAATTTTACCAATAATAGCTTCATCGAAGTTCAACCAAATCCGCAACGGCCGTTTTTCACCAGATTTTTAATATCAAAATCAATAGTTGCTAATACACCAGTAGAACTTTAGCTCGACAATTAGCAGCGTCTATGTCTATGTTAATGTTTATATTACCTTCAATATTAAACTTTTAGGAAGAAAATATGTTTGTTGAGTTGACAACCTAGAAACAGTTTCTAAAGCTTTCTCCTTCACAGTGACATTTGGTTCTCCTGAGACAGAATCGATTACTAATAACAAAGCACCTTCACTATCTATAGTCGACAGAATTCTACTGTTATGGTCGTCTACTTCTCGGTTGCTAGCGTACAAATTGACAGCGCCTCGAGCATCATCTGGTAACGTAAAATGACTAAAAAAACGACTTCTAAACAGTTCTATGTCGTCACTTGTCATGGTTCCACTTGCTAAATTATTTAAAGCAGCAAAGGCAACATCGTCCTTCTGTCGCATTATTTTGTTTAACTCAGTAAGTAGAAATGGATCCCAAAAAGGGGGCCCTGAAATTTCGGCAAGAGGATTTCGTGAATTAGGTTGGAACACCCAATTATCACCAACTGGTGGTAATTGTCTTAAGTCACCTACAACTATAACTGCTATTCCAACAAATAAAACTGATGTATGAAAAAATTGCTGCAACCGGCGGTTTATTTGGTGAAAAGTTCTAGACCCAAACGTTGAAATTTCGTCAATAATGATTAATCGCAATTTTGATAATTTTGTTGCAAGTGTATTGGCAACACTTGGTGAAAGTTCTGGTAAAATACTTCTTGCTTGTGAAATGGGTAAACCTAATGCACTGTGAACAGTTTGGCCACCTATGCCAAAAGAACGAGTTTTTCAGTAAAAGCTGTAAGTAATATCTTTAAGTCATCGAGGTTAGAACCAGGTTCTCTATTAAAACTAAGCGTCGATGTTTGAAACAAAGCTCTTATTAAGACATGTCTTGATTGTCATCTAATAGAGTTTCGGTACCTCCTGGATTAGCTGTTTCTTCTTCCTCTCCTTCTTCTGCAACACCTCCATCACATATACACTTTATATTATCGTCAATTTCATCAACATCCCAAGAATAATTTAAATCTAGCGTCTTGGTGAGCCTGAGTGTCCCGTTCTTGCTCCACCAGCCTGTATTCAGAGTCGAGTCGTGCAATTTGGTGAGCCTCAGTGTTGCGCTCTCGTTCAGCTTGTCTAAATTCAGGATTACAACTAGTCTGTACTCAGGATTTAATCGATGGCTTCGTCGAATAGAATTATTATTTTCCTTTTCCGTTAGTTTCTCCGTTTATTACTCCTTATAGAATTGATAGCCATTTTATTTCTCTGTTTTTCTCTTTCGGCGACCTCATTATTAGATAATGAAATCCTTTTCCTGTTTGCATTTTTAATTTAATCTCTTGTACATCCAGTTTAAGTATTTTACTTGTTTTCTCTGCAAAATCATTTCCATTATTTTTACATATTGCTACAGCATTTTTTTTCGTACTTTGCTGTCTTTGTTTCTTCTCATTTTTCTTTTTAGTTTGCGTTTCTAATTTGAAAGCTGTGTTGTCAAAAAGATTTACGTGCGGACGCCCAGGAACAGATCTAGCTGTAGATGGAAAAAGGCAAAAAATCGTTGCTCAAAATCATGCAGCGCAAATGAGCACTCATCATTTCTGGTACATAATTGTGTAGAGACGGATTCATTTTGAGCGCTTAAGAAGTGGCAAAAGCTATTGCATAAAGCCCGCCATCTATTACGTATATTGTTTGGGCTAAGCGTTTGGCTATTCTGCCTAATGCAAAACATGCTTGACCTAGACGTCCGCTTAGTTTGTTAATGTGTACGTCCCATTTAAGACTACTATCAAAATTAAAACCTAAAAATTTTACTTGTGGAATTTAGACATTATTATAGAAAATATTAAGGTTTTCAGCGTAAGGGCCTCTTAACCAAAAATGTATAAATTTTTTTTTTTGGGTAAAATTCAAACCGTTTGCTGCAAACCAGTTTGTCATTTCCGTCAAAACATTTATAATGTTATTTTGCAATTCATTAAAATTGTTACCCGACACTATATTTCAGTTGGCTTTAAACTATTACGGACGTAATTTGGGTTTAATACATAGGAGAAAGTATCACCACCCAAGGAATTCATACTTAAAATAATATTTAAGTTTTATTCTAATATGAGTAGGTATTATCGAAGTAGGTAGGTATATTATGTATTTAGATGTAAGGATATGAACAGAAAATCTCAAAAGTTTTATTAGGTTGACGTTTTATAGTAAGTATTTACCGCTTTCTAGGCAGTAAATGATTTAAAAAGAATAATTTCGATGTAAGTAATTGAAATTAATTTTATCCAACGAAAACAGAATCGAATCGTAAACGTACAATATTTAGCATTCGCAAATGTATCGAAAAATTTGCTCCGCGCACACGAGTTTCAACGACGTCTAAGCGCAGTCGTGAACCTGCACCCCGCGGGCTCCGCGCGAATTATAATTATTATTTACTTAAGCACCTATTACAGATTTATTATTAAAAAGTAATGGTTCATAGATAATGCCTAAGATTTATGTTTAAGAAATCAAATGTTTTTTTCTATTTTTATATTTGACTTGATTGAATAAAAGGTAAATTGCGGTTTACGATTTATGATGTATTAAAAAAAAAACTACTAACTAGATCTTGTTCAAACCAATTTTCGGTGGAAGTTGGTAATAATAATAATAATAATAATATACTTTATTGCGCATAAAGAAAACAAAACAATTAAACAATAAAAGTAATAACAAATTGGCGGTCTTATCGCTAATGAGCGATCTCTTCCAGACAACCTTTGGGTAGAGGAGACTATATAAAATTATTGAGTAGAATGTGCTAACTGAAACTTTACAATATAAGTATACATTTATAGCAATAGCTAAATTTATATACATATGAATAATAAATAATACTAATACGTAGTACAATATATATATATATATATATATATATATATATATATACATATATATATATATATATATATATATATATATATATATATATATATATACACATATATATATATATATATATATATATATAAATACACAAACTACATAAATCTTAAATAATATAGATCAATAAACAGTGTTGATGAGACAGCTTAAATTTTTAAGTAATGTGTGATTACGAGATTTTTAAATATTCTTAAAGTTTGTGCTTTTTTGATATCAAAGGGTAAACTATTCCATAGCCTTATGGCAGTGACAGTGAATGAGTCATTATAGGCTTGCAAATAATGTGTTGGGGTTTTCAGCATCATGTTTGTAGTGGCGCGATGAGCTGTAGACCCTATAAAATTGAAACGCTCTTTCAAGTATAACGGAGTAGACGGATTGAACAGTACGTTGTAGAGAAGAAACAGAAAATGAGTATTCCGGCGAAGGCGAATTGGGAGCCACTTGAGTTTTAATCGAAATTCGGATATATGATCATATTTACGTAAACCAAATATGTATCTAATACATAGGTTTTGGAGTCGCTCAAGCTTATTTAATTGCTCCTCAGTAAGGTCAAGATAGCTAGTCAAGGACAGGTAGCAGTAGTGATTTAGCCAGTGCAATTTTAGTGGCAATGGGCAAGAAGTTACGCAATCTGCTAATGGATTTAGCTGTAGCAAATATTTAATATTAGTAAAAATATTCTTTTAGTTTTATCAAGATTATTTTAGAAGTTACACACACATTTTACCACTTTGGAAATGTCTCTCGTGCAAACTATTCAGTTTAGAAAAAAATGATATTAGAAATCTCAATGTCCTTTTTGAAGACCTATCCATAGATAACCCCATACGTATCGGTTTGATGAAAAAAAAAAATTTATTTTTAGTTCTAAGTATGGGGAAAGTTTTTTTTTTCTATTTGTGTGAAAATATTAATGCGGTTCACAGAATATATCTACTAACCAAGTTTCAACAGTACAGTTCTTATAGTTTCGGAAAAAAGTTGCTTTCAGAAGACAATTCTTCGATCATGAGATCAAGTCTCACAGGTTAATGCCCTAATTATCAGTTTTTGGATATTTTCCTATTTTTGTGGTGATACATTTTGCTTCTTGCCAAATTTCTTGATTCTTGGTCAATGGGAAGTACCCCATAGGTTTTGATTTATTTGTGTCTCAATATGCGACAAAATTTACCGTATTTTGGGCATATATTTTTAATTGCATTAACTTAGGAACTCGATTTTTTAGAGATTCAAGGGACCGTAGACCTTAGTATTTGATAATAATTTTAACTTGGTATCTTCACGCGTTCCTGAGAAGTAGGGTTTTGACAGACAGATTGATAAATAGACCGACAGACGGACGGTAAATTGATTCTATCAGAATTCTTTTTCCTTTTGAGGTACGGAACCCTAAAAACGAATACAAATCTGTCAAAACGGCAAAAATCGAAAAATGTTTGTCAAAAATGTCTTACCTTAACTATCAAAACACGTGAAAGTGCTTCATGCACAGATTTTACTCTCGAATTCACGAGTGTGGCGTACTCGAGTGTTTTTACTATAAGCTCCTAGCTTGCATCAGCTAGCATTTCACAAAATGAATTACCTTGTACACGAATCTGGAAAGCCTACAAATTTCGAGATATTAAAATAAACTAACTGATATTTATCAGACTGTGAAGATCCAAGGAAATTGAACTGTCGTCTGCAGTTGTCGAATTCAGTTACTTTTAGGAACGGTTCAGGATTCGATTCCTGTTTAAAGTACATAATTATTAAATTAAAGTAAATACTTTAACAACTGCCGAACACTCTATCCGATTCCGATGAAGCATAGGTGAGTTGTTTCGTTGTGCACGTGGCGAAATAGATTTACGTTAAAACATGATTTACGTTGTAACATAGGTGAGATGTTTTATTGTGCACGTAGAGAAATAGATTTACGTTAAAACATAGGCGAGTTGTTTTATTGTGCATGTGGCGAAATAGATTTACGTTAAAACATAGGTGGGTTGTTTTATTGTGCACATGGCGAAATAGATTTACATTAAAACATAGGTGAGTTAAGTAAAACAAATGAGTATTTTTTATATAGTTCAGCATCAGTTGGTGTTTTCGGTGTTAATTTAGAGTATAAGGGTCGAGGGGGGAGCAAGAGATTAAGACAAGAGGGGGAAGATGTGAGGGTAGATGGAAAATCCTTTTACTAAAAGAAAGCAATATTAGCCTCGAGTAACATAGTCTCTAATTAGTTTTGATTAGCGATAAGTTCTAAATTAATATCTGTAAATCAAATCTCAAGAAAAACGGCAATATTCCTTTACGTTGCAAAGAAGCAACGGGATGTCCCGATATTCGGTGCATGGCTAGTTGTGAATACTCTGATTGTAATTGAGAATTACCACTATATTAGGTTTTTTTAGATGTGAAACTGCGTGCATGCCTAGTTACAAATAAAACAAACAAATAATTCTCTAAAACAACAATATAACTTTTTACACAAAATATAAATAAGCCCCATAAAATAACATATGGTATATTACACCAGAAAAGTATATGCATGTAATTTTTTTCA
This sequence comes from Apoda limacodes, assembly GCA_946406115.1. Taxonomy (NCBI): domain Eukaryota; kingdom Metazoa; phylum Arthropoda; class Insecta; order Lepidoptera; family Limacodidae; genus Apoda; species Apoda limacodes. The sequence continues at coordinate 52,635,948 of OX291540.1, forward strand.
TGCCCTTTCTTTACAGTCTGGTTTAGACATTTCGGATCGGTGTACGCGCAGTACAAATAGTAACGTAGTGAAAGGGCTATTACTATAACAAGGTGCAAGAATACCATCCAATTGTAAAAAGACAAGAACATGTATATATCCATCAAACAGCCGACCAGTAGGAGAATGCTCGCGACAAAGATTAGCCAAGAACACGTCACAATCGTCCAGTAGAAGTAGGCATAGTGTATGTTACCACCTTTGCCCATACTTGCTTTTAGTTTTGGCCAGCCGCCTGGAAAAAACAAATTAATGTAGCTCAAAGAAAAAGTTGCAGCTGTATAGTATTTTTCGTCGGTTTATCTATATGTATACTCTATTAGTATTTTTTTAAATTAATAATTAAACTGACAATTCAAAAGTGCTGTTTAAAAGTTGTTACGCACAGTGATCAGAGGAATTTCTTTCCGTGGACGCATATGCGTTGAAATGAGGTCCATGACCAGGTTTTTTTCAAATACTACAGTGTAGGGTTCTTCAAGAAGGAAGTGATTAGATTTTCAGAAGGATCGACATCAGGCGAGTATTATCCCTGATGTAACAAGCGTCTGCGTACATAGATTGTAACAAGCGTCTGCGTACATAGATTGTAACAAGCGTCTGCGTACATAGATTGTAACAAGCGTCTGCGTACATAGATTGTAACAAGCGTCTGCGTACATAGATTGTAACAAGCGTCTGCGTACATAGATTGCGTAAAAACGGGTTTAACCGATGAAGAAGCATCTCCTTACACCCAAATGGACTGCACAAATCGACGGAAATATTTTTTTGTATCTTAAATCTTATCTTATCGTATGGTTTCTTCAGAAAAAAATATTTTTTTGATTTTTTTTTATATATACTGGTACGTATTAAACACACCCCTGCATGTGCGGCTTTCGCTCCGCTCGGGAAAAACAAAAATAACCCTTACCTAACTGGTATTTCAGTATAGACTTTTCTATTTTAAATATTATTTTTTCGAAAACTATTCTTCTCCGGCGACTTTTTTATTTAATTTGTGTATTAAGAGGTGCTAGTTTATCGATTTAAGATTATTATTAGTATGATATAAGATTTATGCAAAATGACAGGATGCAGAGAAGTAAATATTTACCTAAATCCTTTATTTTTACACAACTAACCAGTAAAGTACTTTATGGTATAGACAGGTCCTGCGAGGGAGCTGGCGATTCCCACTGCTGCAACACAACAACATATGATCATCCATGTCCGTTCGCATCTGACTCTCCACCATCTGTCCAGCACTCTGTTGCACCACGCGCACATGTATAAATTACACATATAGGTTTTTTTTTAGAAATTCCGGATATGATGAGAGATCCCTGCTTTAATATTACTTTTCATTGCGACATCGCTGATATTACTGTTTTTTATTATTTGTCGTAAAATGTCACGACCATAGATTTAATAATTTTTCATCAAAAAGCTTATATATGGATGTCACTGGAGAGTGCACTACGAACAAATAGTAAAAGCCAATTTTTTTTTTACTTTTTGACCTTTTTGAGTGTATGTGGGTTAGCAATATTCCGGATAATTTCCCTAATTAATAACTACGGTACTCAACCTTTCATAACGCACATAATAAACACATGTATTTCGAAATCAACTTACCTGGACAAACTAAATTTCAAATAATAAGATTCAATTATAAGAATGGCAGTCTCAGCAATATAAATAACTACAGGCCAATAACCATACTGTAAAGTATTGATAAAATAATTGAGAGGTATTTCGATAACGAAATAAATAAATATTTAATAGATTTTAGAAAAACCTTAATACTTAAAAAAAAAACATCTTTTTATTATCTTAATAGACATTGAAAGCCATGATCATCTATGTCTTATTTATATACACAAATTCAATGTTGGTAATTGTAAACATTTAGAATTAGTAAATAAGCATTTATACTTTGGACTATATTCCGATAATATGTTCAATTGGAAACTAAAAATTTTCAAAAATAAAAATTTGTAAACTCATAGAATGTAAAAGTATTTCACAAAAGTATTTTGTCTCAGAGCAAAGCGATCTCGACTAGTCGCAGATAAGCCCTGCGAGGTTTCAACGGAGGGCAATAAATTTGTAATTTAACTGTATTATTGAATAATAAATAAAAAAATGGCGTCAGTATGTTGAAAAGTATGGTGAAAACAAACATCGTAAGGAAACCTGCATAAGTCAAAAACAAAATACTTACTAATCCACAATCCGCACTGGGCCCGCGTGTGGACTATGGCCCAAATCACCTTCGGCGAGAGTAGGCCGTGTCCAAACAGTGGGGACGTATGAGGCTGCTATGGTGCATATTACATTAAACTCGGGTACAGTAGTTTTTTTTTACATTGTCACACTGAATCGACTGTTGTGACTTTCAAAATGACAAATTGTTTTGTTTACGTCGATTTCGGAATTTCTTGTAGATTTCTACATGAATTTTATAGTTAATTATAAAAATAAGGAAAGTAAAATTTATTTATCTAAGTAATCTACAAAAAAACTTGTAATCGAAATAACACAATTAACACGGATCATTTGGACAGTCGATTTAGTATGACAATGTACAAAAATAATTACCGTACCCAAGTTTAGGGTAATATATGCACCTTATACGTCATAACTGTTTAGGGACGGCCTACTCTCGTCGAGGGTGATTTGGGCCATATGTTATTGGCCAAACTAGATTTCAGGCCAAATTAGTTTGTCTTTGGCCAAACGGGTTCATCATTAGCGTGTCATGATATACTAGTTTAGCCCAGGACAATCCAGTTTGGCCTTAATACTTTAGTTTAAACTAGTTTGGCCTCGGTCGAACTGATTTTGAATTATGATTTAAGCAAATTAATGCTTAAAATTAAAAGGCAATAAATTAGATGCGCAATATTTATTTACACGTAGTCTTAATAAAATAAAACAGTATTGATTAAAAGGGACACAACACTTAAACGAAACTATAAAATAGAATCAGTACTTCTTAGTGTTATATATTTTTTAAAGAGATGAGCTTTAAAGATAGTATCTGTTGAAAATATTTACGAAAATTAAAATAACATAATCATAATAAATTTTTAGTCAAAAGTTCATTTATTAATTTTAAAAAATGAACTTTTTGTGCTACTAATTGTAACGTATAAATCTGTTATTTATTTTACATGGTGTACTACGGCGGCATTTCGAATTACTTAAAATATTTTTTTACACTGGTTGGCACCTAATCGTAGTAGTTTTTGGGTACAGGTACTTCTCATAAAACCTTGTCCTGTTCTAACTGAATATTATCTGCAGTCCTAAGTGAGATTCAAACATCTTGAGTGGCATCAAGTGGCAGAAATTTTTGAGTAAAGAAGGCAAATTCATTTCTGCCACAAAGAAACAGATAAAATCATAAAATTTGTAAACCTTTTATTTTTTGCACTATATATGTTTATCATTATTTTGCATTTTGTCAAAGATTAGAAATAAAGATACGGAGCAAGGTAAAAAGCCAGCGCGTGTGAGTGAGATAACCAGATATTACGTACTATCCTCTGGATTTCGTTAGTGCAAGGTATTGCGCGCCATATATCCCACTAATATTATAAAGGCAAAAGTTTGTGTGTGTTTTGTATGTTTGTTACTTCTTCACGCTTAAACAGTTGGACGACTTTAAATTAAATTTGGTATGATGGCTGGATCAACACATAGGCTACTTTTTATCCTAAAAAATTCAAAAGTGTATTCGGGAATAACTATAACTAAGCTTAAACGCACTAAAGCTTGCTATGGCAAACTTCATTAGTATAATTCAGAAGTTCCACGCTGATAACCGAATTAAGGGGATTTGGAGCCGCTGACAAATTGTAGTGGTAGAAAAAGTCGAAATGAGGCGCGAAATTTTAAATAATAACTCCAAATGCATACAACGATTTGAAAACAAGATTTTATGTCGTTGATATTTTCCCTAGGGTAAGCTGGGCTTTAGGGCTTGTACAAATGCCACTGAGTAACAAACATAATTTTGCAGAGAAATATGACTTCCTCAGACAGTTATGTACATTAAACAAATACTATACAAATACTATGTTTTCAATTTTATTATTCAATAAAACTAGCACTTAAGACAGACATTTAGTCTACGAGGCTGATTTAATATTGCCCCAATTTTAATATCATATATCGTCATCATCAATCAATCATATCAGCTTATATTGGTCCACTGCTGGACATAAGCGCTATCTTCCGGTCCTCTGTCTTCCGCATCCAGCCATCACCAGCCACTTTTTTAAGGTCGTCGGTCCACCGGGCTGGAGGGGGTCCCACGCTTCGCCTTCCCATACGCGGTCTTCACTCTAGGACACGTCTGCTCCATCGGCCATCGGTCCTCCGACCGACGTGGCCAGCCCACTGCCACTTCAGCTTGCTAATTATGCGAGCTATGTCGGTAACTTTGGTTCTCTTTCGGATGTCCTCATTTTGGATTCGATCCCGTAGAGACACTCCGAGCATAGGTCGCTCCATTGCGCGCTGTGCGACCTTGAACTTGTGGACCAGCCCTGCTGTAAGTGTCCACGTTTCGGCGGCGTATGTCATGACTGGTAGGACACACTGATCAAATACTTTCGTCTTTAGACTTTGCGGTATAGGCGACGTGAAGACTTGACGAAGTTTACCAAATGCTGCCCAACCCAGCTGGATCCTCCTGTCGCCTTCCTTCTCAAAATTGTTCCGGCCCAGTTGCATTTTTTGTCCAAGATACAGATAATCCAAGACAATTTCGAGTAAGGTACCCGCGACGTATATTGGCATTGGCACGACGTGTTGGTTGAACATGACTTTTGTCTTATCCAAATTCATGCCAAGGCCCACTCGTCGAGGGGATTCATCTAGGGAGTGCAACATTTCGCTCAGTTCTTCCAATGACTCTGCCGTAATAACGATATCATCGGCAAACCTTAGGTGTGCTATGTATTCGCCGTTTATGTTTATGCACCGCCCAGCCCAGTCCAAGGTCTGAAGACATCTTCTAGCGCATTGGTGAACAATTTCGGGGATATAACGTCCCCCTGGCTTACACCTCTACGCAGCGAGATGGCACTTGTCCTATGGTCCTGGAACTAGTCGGTCATCGTAGCAGCGTTGTAAAGACATCGCAGCACCTCAATGTATCGCCAGTCTATACGACATCGCTGCAGAGAATCTAGCATAGCCCAGATTTCGATGGACTCAAAAACAAAGGCTTTCTCGTAATCCACAAACGCTATACACAGCGGCTGATTATACTCTTGAGTTTTTTTTATAATCTGCCGTACAGTATGAATGTGATCTACGGCCTTTGCGATGCCTGTTCTGGTGGCTGAAACTCGTCAAGTCTTTCAGCGAGACGATTCGTGACGACTCTAGAGAACAGCTTATATACGTGGCTTAGAAGGGATATCGGTAGTTGTTCATGAGTACAGTTTTATCTCCATTTTTAAAGAATAATACCACCACGCTTCCGCACACGCCTACGGTGTAGTTCCGTTATAGATGACAACATTATAAAGCTTTGCTAACTCTTTAAAGCCTGGAGTGTCGCAGAATTTTAGAAGTTTAGTCGTAATGCCGTCATCGCCCGGAGCTTTGTTGTTTCTAACCTGTTCCAGAACCGCCTTAATCTCACTTTAGTCAACGTCCAGGATCTTGAATCTTCGGTTATAAGCTGTAGTTGTAGAGTTGTCCATAAAACAATTCGGCTTCTGCTGAGATCTCTGGTTTGGAGGTGACTATTTTGCCATCTGCGGTTTTAAGTCTCGTCAGATGGCTCTTTGCAAGCTGACGCGCAAAAACTGTCTATACACTGTCTGACTCTTTATTCTGCTTAATCGCAAACTCAATGCTGCGTGTGCTGGAGCGTCGAAGATCTCGTTTAGCTTACGTATCAGCCCGTTTAGAGATCGTGCATTTGACGAGAACCTTTGGGTAGATGGTATCTCTCCTCTGTTCCTCATAAGTCCCAGAGTCTCAGACAAAAGTTTGGACTCTCTAGTTTTGTTCTGCGGTGGGTAGAATTTGCGTCCCATTTCTTTAACCGTCTTCACCAAGTTGTTGGTCATTATGTCAACGTCAGCGAAACGTGGTTTCCAGCGAATCGAATCTGTTTTGAAGTTCCAGGTAAAACTTGTCCGATTCTACCGTAGCTTGGGACTGTAAAGGTCTAAGAATAGACTTTATTAGACGATTTGTTTCGGCCTTCTAATTTATATTTAGAGTGCCTCTAACAAGTCTGTGATCACTGCCGGTATTGAACCTATTGATCACTGAGACATCTCTAAACATGTTCCGTCTATCTGCCATAATAAAATCTATCTCATTCCTAGTCATAGCGTCGGGACTTCGCCAGATCCACCTTCTAAGGGAACTCTTCTTGTAGAACGAGTTCATCAAAAAGAGCCCTTCCATTTCGAGAAAGTTTACCAGCATTTTTCCCCTGTGATTTCGCTGACCCAAGCCATAAGGGCCGATTCTAGATTCATCGAGTTCTTGTACTCCCACTTCGGAGTTAAAATCTCCCATCGCAACGTTGTAGTTAGCCTTGGTGGTTTTATAAAGGGCTTTTGTGATATCTTCATGTATATCATCTGCTTCTTCATCAGAGTGAGACGAGGTTGGCGCATACACCTGCACCACCTCTAGAGAGTATCTGTTGGTGAGCTTTAGGACAAGGTATGTTACCCGAGTCGATTTTGCTGCTGCCCAACATCAGTCTGTGTTTGGGGTTGAGAAAAAAAACCCTTTTACCTCTAAGTCGCCTTTTACGACATCCCAGGAAGATAGGGAGTGGTCCAATTCTGTTCTGCCGGAACCACACGGCAATCATATATAGCAGCTAGCTAAACGACCGTGTCTTATGTGTTTCTTTATATATTTAATTATGACATAAATGAACTAATTACAATGTTTTTTTGAGCTATTATTGTGTACATTTTAATTTGTTTTTTATTTCCTTAATATTTATTATCAGATATTTACGCAATAAGGATACACCAAATGTTAATATATAATTTGTGATAAGTTTGTTACTACAGTTTTCTATTTATAAATGGCAAAAAAATAAAAAAATGCTTATTATAATCTAAAGGACCTATTATACGAAAATTTTTTTGAGCAATGATTAAATAAAATACCTGTATATTCTTCACATCAAACTAAGTAATTACCAAACAAAAAAGATTTTTTTTCTAATGAAGTTTTTGTTGTTCTAATGAACTATTGAAGTTGATCAAATTGGCATCTCCCTACTCTGTTACAGACGGGCCGACGGACATAAGAGTGAACTCAGTAAGGTTCTGCTTTTCCTTTTGTGGTACAGAACCCCAAAAATATAAAAAAAACTCTGTAAGCTACTAAAGTTTTAAAAAACGTAAAAAAAATAATCCTATAGTAATTTCTCATGGTCACCCTACCAATTCACTCAAAGCGGTTTCAAGGTCAAAAAATTGGGCCTCGAAAAAATATTCATACTGCGTTCTCCAGTGTTATATATAAGCTTCTTGTCTTTCACTATGCTATTATCTGGAAAAGAGCATCGTCTTATTGATTTAGCTTCTTCCAACTTCAAAGGTTGCTGTTATGAGGCAGATGGCAGCAGTAATACGACATTATTACTGAAAGCTTCAAAACTATACTCCAAACATAGAACTGTATCTAAGGCTGAAAATAAATTTTGTTTTTTAATAAATTTGTGACATGATGTCTTTTTTACTGTTCCCTTTTTTTATAACAAATTAAATCAAACGTCTTTTTCTGTTTTTTTGTGGCAGAATTGAATTCGACTTTTTTACTCAAAAACTTTTGCCAATTAGCCTATTCGAATCTCACTACGGACTGTAGCTAACAAACATTCAGTTACAACAGTAAACATACAGTTAGTAACAAACAGCCAGAAACAAAGAGCCAAAAAAGAATTTGTGTAATTCGAAATGCCGCCATAGTACACCCTATTCGAATCTCACTATGGACTGCAGCTAACAAACATTCAGTTACAACAGTAAACATACAGTTAGTAACAAATAGCTAGAAACAAAGAGCCAAAAAAGAATTTCTGTAATTCGAAATGCCGCCATAGTACACCCTATTCGAATCTCACTATGGACTGCAGCTAACAAACATTCAGTTACAACAGTAAACATACAGTTAGTAACAAACAGCCAGAAACAAAGACCCAAAAAAGAATTTGTGTAATTCGAAATGACACCATAGTACACACTATAAAATAAATAAAAGGGTTATATGTTAAACTAAGTAGCACAAAAAGATTATTTTTTAATTTTAGTTTAACTCTAAAAATTAATATTATTATTTTATTTAAATTTTCGTAAATAATTTTAACAGATACTTTAAAGCTCATGTCTTAAAAAAATACATAACACTAAGTAGTACTTATTTTATTCTATAGTTTTGTTCAAGTGTTGTGTCACTTTTAATCAATATGGTTTTTTTTTTAATTTTAAACATTAATTTACTTAAATGATTATTCAAAATCAGTTCGGCGGAGGCCAAACTAGTTAAAACTAAAGTATTAAGATAACTGGATTGTCCTGGGCTAAACTAGTATATCATGACACGCTAATAATGAACCCGTTTGAAGACAAACTAATTTGGCCTTAAATCTGGCTTGTCCCTAAACTTGTCACACTGACTCGACTGTTATGACTGTCTAATTGACAGATGTTTATTTTGTTATTTCAATTACCAATTTGTTAATTTCTGTGTGAATTTTAGGTCCATTATAAAAATAAAGAAAGTACAGCATAGTTCGTCGTTGCAGAAATGTACGGAAAGCAGTTCTTGGCATCACATTCTCAGGTTTGACCTGGCTTGGTAAAATATTTTAAAAGCGTTGACTGTATGTGCGTAAGCTTAGTTTTTTTTGCATTGATAGCTAGACCAATGTAGTGTTCCCATGTACATAAGATGTTTTAGTTTTTTTTTCATTATAGCTTGTGCTTCTTACAGATTTTTGTGAGCAGGCATATGTCGTCAGTAAATTGGTATACATGGCCCTTTGTAAAAATGTTTTCTAAATCATTAACATAATATTTTTTTTTTGCCATAAATATCCCTTGTTTTTACTGTTGTGTATCTATCTGTGGTAATTTCGGAACCATTTTAACATTGGACCTTGTATTCCATTTTGTACTAATTTTGAAAAGATGGTTTTATAATTTTAACAATCGAATGCCTTAGAAAGTCTATAAAAATATTAAGAACATGTTATTTCTCATTTAGGCGGATAATGTCCCGTTCGCAAAACGTCCCTTCACCGTTTCGCAAAAAGTCCCGTCCGCAGAATGTCCCTCTCGCAAAAAAACCCTTTCGCACGAAGTCCCTTTTGCAAAAAGTCACAATGTCAACTAATTAAAAAAACACATTTGTTTGTGACTTTAGTTTGGTGCAAAACAATTTAAGATTTAAAATAAATTGACTGTTATAAGCTGTTTTTTCCGTTGGTCCAATTATTATGTCCAACTGGTTATACAGACAAAGTTTTTTCCCCGTGGACTAACTAAATAGTTGAACATTAGAAAACCGAAATTTACAAGGCCCTTTGTACAACTGCATAATATTAAAGCTACTTAACCGACTTTAAAAAGGGAGGCTTTCGAAATTAAAACAACGTTGAGTTGGATTAACGCAATGAAGGTTTTATACTGAACATAGATACTAAAGCTTTTTAACCAAGTTCAATTGCAGACAGGGTTTTGCATTAGAATTACAATACAATCCTTTTTTAATCTTAAGTTCAAACGTTTTGCTTCTTTTCAGAATTCTTAAACGAGACAAAATAAACCAGGTCGTTTTGATACCTTTTTATTACGTGTTTTAGCTTTCTACCGAGTTTGTAGTTCTATGTGTTTGGTTGTGACAGCTCAAAACGTGGTAGTGATTTAAGGCGTTTGATTTTAAAAAAAAATCAGCCCGTATAAAGTTAAGAAAATCAGAGACAGCTGATTGGAACAAACCTATTGAAGCTACACTTTCGAATACAATTTTGAATATGGTAACAGGCGGACTGCTAGCTTGCTTGCCACCTTAGTGGGAAGGTTTGAGCAAGAGACATTTTGAGAAAGGGACGTTTTGATAAAGGGACATTTCGAAAAAGGGGCGTTTTGAGAAAGGGTAAAAAATGTTAAACTCTATAGGACGAATAAAAAGTAAGGGAAAATTGGGTTGATGAAAAGATGAAAGTGCGTAACATGCGTAACACATGTTAAAATGTTATATCCAGGTTGTATGTTTTTTAGTATATGGCGATTATGAATACAGGGAGTACAGGTAGGTTGGATATGGGATTTTAATTCTATGACAGATTAAGATGTCACATATACTACGTCAAAAAGTAAATAAACATTATTATTTATAATAAACAAATATGTATACGAAGTGATTGGAAGTAAAAAGCTAGTACAGGAAAAAATAAATAGTTAATATTCAAGTTTACACTTCCGGCGTGCAACCCGTTTTTTTCCTATGTTTACCAACAACGTACGATGAATGAAATATAAATATAAATACAAAGAAAATAGTCATCGACACAGACGAGACGACAGTAACGTCCGAAACGCCATTAAAAGCATCATTTCGGTAAGTAAACTTTTAGTCTCAGATCAATAGTTACAAAGATATAGCCCTTTCTAGTTTGATAGCTGTCATCAGAAATAAAGATTTTGACGAGATATATGACTTTTATAAGGAAACTCTTAGTCTAAGATCGATAGCTACGGAGATATAGACCTTCGTCGTTTGACAACTGTCATCCAAAATAGGATCTTGATGATTCGATTATTTTTGTAATTTGACAGTTGTCATTAACAATAATATTTAAGAATAAAATGAACGAGGGACGTCTATAGTCGCTCGAGAATTTCCAGTAGTGTTGCTGGTAGTGCTGTTTACAATAAACGCAAAATTTGAGGCGCACTGTAGTTCAAAACTCAACAGCCTTAGGCTGGGCGCACTAACGGTGCGGCGAGTTGCGATTCGTATTCAAAATCGTAACGCATCATATTATATCCTATTATTTGGTAATAAGTACGTGCTTTGATTTGAATTAAAAAACATTTGTTTGGGAATTATTGGCCTTGAAATTTACTATAACCATACGAGTTAGAGGCTTTTATTAGTAAAAATAAAAAAAAAACCTTTATCTGTAAAATGTGTTTACAAACATTAATCTCCACCGCGTTTCAAGCACCATTGCGACGATCTGCGGATTTGTTTTCGTAGGGCATAGGGTTTCATACACCAAAGTCTGATAGAGTGCAAACATTCCGTGAGGTAACGCACCGCAACAAATGTGTGGCAAACCACAGAAATCTGCATGCGACTCTCTCTCGCAGCGCACGCTCTCTCCTTGTGTTGTTCGCACCTTACAAATTTTGAGAAAAAACGCATGGAATTTCACCGAAGTGCACAGTTTAATTTTTGCGTAACCAAAACTGAATCTTTGTAGCGGTCCGTCTCTACGACCACAAGAAACTACACCTTAAGTTGGTTTAGGTTTGTTTTCACCGTATTAAATTAAATTAACCGTTTGTTAAATTTGACTTTGACAGCTTATATACAACCACGAAAAAAACAAAATACCTTGCTATGACCTGTAGTTGTTCGTAGTGAGTTGGTTTAAGTTGGATTATTTTAGATTAAAGTTCAAGGACCATGGTTGTGACGTCATTTGGTAATTTTTAGTCAAAATTATCATCTGTTTATGTCATGTACCGTTCTCCCTATGTAGTTAATCTTTATAGATTCGTCATATATGTGCGTTCTTCTTTTTGTCAAATATATAGGTTGCGTAGTCCATCCGTTTTTCCATTATCCATTCAAGTGTAAAAAACGACAGCCATTATTTAGTTTCGTCATATCTGTCAGTCCATCCTTCCCCGGTAGGTAAATACATACGTAGCTAAACAGTAAAAAGTAATTCGAATGTTTATAGTTTCGTCATGTATTTTAAATCATTTTTATTAAGGTTTTTTTTTATACTACTAAGGTAGCAAACAAGCTTAGGTTCCGTCTGATCATCGGTCACCGCAGCCTATGGACGCTTGCAACGCCAGGGGTATCGCTCGCGCGTTGCCAACCCTTCAAAAATCTAATTACTTCTTTCTTGAAGAATCCCATACTCTATTCCTTAGAGAAAACCTTGGCAGGGAGGTCATTCTACAACCCAAGCGTTCGCGGAAGGCAGTTTCTCTGAAACTGCACTGAATGGGGTGACACGACCATCACATTGAATGGGGTTCCCTTAGCGGTAAACGCGCAGACTTTCTTCTTTGTAGGGTTAAACGGTTTTACCGTCCCCAGTCAGAGACTTTGGACAAAGTGGTCTCGATTCGAGACAGAAAATCTTCACGCTTTTCCACAAAGATGTTGACCACACGTTCCATCACCTTGGCGAGAAGAGAGGTAATAGCGATAGGCCTGTAATTTCATAGATTTGATCTATCGCCCTTTTTGGGCACTGGGTGCACATTTGCAGTCTTCCATGAAGACGAAAATTGCCTAGTGTGGTAGGAAAACGTATAAAGTCGCGTGGGTATAGGATGTAACTCAGGAGCACACAGCTTAAGCACCACTGCTGGTATACCGTCTAGCCCACTCGACTTATGAACGTCTAAAGTAAGCAAAGCACGCTGGACCTGCCGCTGTGTTATGGAGATTTTTGAAATGGTATAGAAGGATGTACAGCGGCTTCGTCGTTCATATTCAAGTTTAAGGCAAAGAGAATGCCTAGTACATCGGCTTTTTCTTTAGGTAGGTAGGTCATTTATTTCTCATCGAAAATTACATTATGTCATTAAAATAATAATACATGACCAATTCACAAAAAGATCGTCAAGTATAAAAATTAAAATCACAATGAAAAATATAGGCTTAGAAATATTCTAAGATAAAACGTCAACGATTAAAAATAAACATTTAAATAGAATCAATATTCAGTCAAAGATTTAAAAATGACAAAATTAAAAACAAACATAAATAAAAATTGATAGTCAATAAAAATGTCAAAACAAAAACAAACACAAATTCATTCTTTGACAGAATACAGTCATTGAGTCAGCAAAAGCTCTTTTAGCCGGCGACCAAATTTCTGATCCGAGAGTTCGTTTTTTAGGTCGACGGGGAGGTGCTCATAATAAGCTGGGCCTATGACTCGCGGATTTTTATCCAGCAGTGCTAGTCGTCGTGGCACACGTTGTAGACGCCCTGTTTGACGAGTCACTCTGCCTGGAACACTGATGCGTTTACAGGTGTTTATGTTGCGTCGAGTGTACATTATAATATTAAACACATATTGAGAATAATGTGTCATTATACCATATTTTTTAAATAGTTCTCTGCGTGAATGGCGAGGTTTTACACCCACCAGTGTGCGAAGAGCTCTCTTTTGTATATAAATACTCGACAGAAGGGAGTGTAAGTAGGCAAAAAATATTTGTAGTAGTGCAACGTCAGACACGAGTGGTTTCAGCTTTCGCAGTGCAAATACTGCACTACTCAGCTTTTCACACAACATTGACACATGGTGTTTCCAGTTTAGTCTAGTGTCTATGGTAAACCCGAGAAATCTACTGGACTCGCATTGTGGCATCGGACTCTGTACTTGCGGAGTTAAAGTGGGATTTCCTCTCGAGAATATCATAACATTGGGGATTGTGACATTGAGGACGAGGCCGTTTGCTTAGAACCACGCGTTGAGCTGAGCGCACGCGTTTGCTATCTTGTTTTCGAGCTGTTCGTACGTGCGTGCACTCACCACCACTGTTGTGTCATCGGCGAACAGCACCATCAGTAACTGAAGACGGGAGGTCATTCATAAAGAGTGAAAATAGAGAGTCTCCGAGGGCCGATCCCTATTTTGTCTGTAGGCAAATTGTCTGTCAGTCAGTAGGTCGTTAGTTTCAAGATGTTGCATTAAGCAATTTGATAAAATCGATTCGATAATATTTGATATGTTTGGTACTATTGTTATAGGTCTATAAAAGTCTATAGAATCGCTCTTCCCTTTTCTTTTGTAGACTGGACACACTCGTGTGCTCTTAAGTAAGTCTGGGTATATACCGGATGAAAAAATTTTGTTGATTAGTTCAACCAGTATTCCGGATAGAAGCGGTCAGATGCACATAAGAAGGTCTACAGAGATGTCGTAAATATCGCGAGTGGATCGCGACTTTATCATTGAGCGCAGCGTGCAGTTGAGGTCTGCGAGTGTGATTCTGGGTAGCACTAAGTCTGGGACATCTGCATCATCTATACCATTTGGAACATATGACACAGATATGTGTTTGTCTGGCATTATTAGATCACAACACAGATAATAGTCTATGTCCGAGGTATTTGTCGGTCATAGATAATAATATGTAAGTTGATGTAAGTCTACGTTTTTTTTTTATTTGCCACAATAGCAGCAAAGGACTTAGTCCATACAGCCTAGACGCGTTTATTTGTTATTGCTTAATTTTGTTTTAATTTATTATAGTGTAGCCAATAGCATGTTATAGCAACAGTAGTTTTCATTATAAAACCGTAATACTAACATAATTCTAATTTCTAAACTAAAATGTACTAACCATATTTTTATATTATACCATATTATATTATATTGTTTTTTTTACTTTATAGTCTTTGTAGTGGATTTTTGTACTTAATTTGTAAACTGTTTCGTAGTTCCGGCGACAAACACTAGGTCCTCACTGAAAATCAGTGCTGTGGCTTACTGTTGCAGCTTTATACTCAGTGAGGACCTTTTTGGCTTGGCGCAACAAAGGAGTATCTCTTTAGTATTAGTTTATTGTATTTAATATGTACTTGTGTTGCGCTTACTGCTAAATAAATTATTTCTTTTCTTTTTTATTATGGGCCAAGTCACCATTGGATTTTTCGCAGTGGTGGTAACGACGACTGGCATAAGTTCCCTCCGGCAGCTTTAGCAAGCAACCAGAAAGCACGAATCCCAAAGTTTGCCGGGGAATAGGAATTCAGCTCTGGCAATTGTTTTCTTACTGAACATCGAGGCAGCATTAAATTTGCGTTTATATTGAAAAATATTCGGATCCTTATTATTACAAGCCGTTGTCCAAGTCTCATACGCAGTTTGCTTGAGAACCTTAGCTTCTCTGCAAGACCAATTAAACCACGGTCGTTACAAAGGTTCGTACGTTCGTAGGGTACGTCCGACCATTAAAATTGCCTATCTTTTAGTTCGAAATTTTCACAGAACATGTGTTTTAATGGGGGATTATCTAACGAATAATAAAAAGTAAAAAAGTTTCCCATACAAAAAACAGTTTTTTTTTTGTTTTTTCTCTATCGTAAAAACAACACACAAACTTCAAACTTGCAGTGAAAAATAGTGTGAACTCTAAAGTATTACAACAAATAACATAAACCGCACAAGTGTGAGACGGGCCTAAGCCATTATTTAAAATTACCGGTACAGCGTCATCTAGCTCATTATTAGGAGAAACAGTAACACATTTGTTTTTTGGAAATGATATTCAAAGTTAAGCAATGTCGGGCTTGGTCAGAACTTTAATGGGTGACCGCTTAGCGGCACACTTTTTTTGTTTGGAAAAATGTACTGACTGTTAAGAAAGATCTATAAATCGTAAAAACTAACTAACATAACATAACTAAACTAAAGAAATGACTATATTATATGCCAATTATAAGTACTTTACATCAGTGCAGTGATGTTGATACATCAGTAAATTGCTGCTATTACGTGCTTGCCTACTATCTCCAAGCTTCTTACATCCATTCTAACCACAAAAATTAATGGGCTCATTGTTGCAAATAAGGTTTTGGCTGCCTTTCAGAATGGATGTAGGCTTAGATCCCGAGGCACAAATGAGCTCCTCCTCATTGACATGACCATTAGCCAAAAGGCTCGGTTGAGTAGGGGGGCTCTCTCTGTTGCTAGGATTAACTATAAGATGGCCAATGATAGAGTGCCTCATTCATGGTTTTTTTTTATTTTTTTTTTTTTAATTTTTTATACTACTAAGGTGGCAAACAAGCCTACGGCCCGCCTGATGGTAAGCGGTCACCGTAGCCTATGGACGCTTGCAACACTAGAGGCATCACTCGCGCGTTGCCGACCCTTCAGAAATCTAATTACTTCTTTTTTGAAGAACCCCATACTGTAGTCCTTAGAGAAAACCTTGGCAGGGAGCTCATTCCACAACCCAAGGGTTCGCGGGAGGAAGTTTCTCTGAAACCGCACTGTACGCGACCATTTTGGTTCCAAAGTGTGAGAATGAATTCCCTGTCGATGGCGAGCGGTGCGATGGTAGAAAGTAGCCGTGGGCATCATTTCAAACAATTCCTCAGAACACAATCCATTGTACAAGCGGTAGAACACACACAGGGAGGCAAAGTCTCTCCTTAGACTTAAGGGCTCGATACCGCAAGTGAGTTTGGGATCGTCGACAATTCTCACAGCCCGTCGTTGAACCGAGTCAAAAGGGTCAAGCTGGTATCCGGGTGCACCCGCCCAGAGATGGCAGCAGTACTCCATATGGGGCCGGACTTGCGACTTGTAAAGTAGCAACCTTTGCCCCGACGTGAAGTACTGCTTCGCTCTGTTGAGTACACCAAGTTTTTTGGACGCCAGCTTTACCTTGTCTAGCAAATGATCTCGGAACTGAACATCGCTGGAGATGTCAACGCCAAGGATACCAATGCTCTTGGAGATGGAGAGGGGAGTGTTCTGGAATTGTGGGACTACAGTGAATGGGGTTTTCTTAGCGGTGAACGCGCAGACTTGTGTCTTTGAAGGGTTGAATCGGACCAAGTTTTCCCGCCCCCAGTCAGAGACCTTGGACAGACCGATCTCGATTTGAGACACAAGTTCTTCACGCTTTTCCTCCACAACGGAACGTGGGATGCTTGCACGGCCCGTGTAATAAGCGTCTCCAGTACTGTCATCTGCATAGCAATGTATGTTGTTGATGTCCAACATATCATTGATGTGCAGTAGGAACAGTGTAGGAGACAGCACAGAGCCTTGCGGGACACCAGCATTAATGTCCATGCTATCAGAGCAACTACCGTCAACTACGGCTCGTATGCTTCTGCCGGACAAAAAGCTAGCCACCCATTTGCACAAACCCTCGGGCACTCCGTAAGAAGGCAACTTCGATAGAAGACCCCGGTGCCAGACCCGATCGAACGCCTTCGCTATGTCTAGGCTACATGCCAATGCCTCCCCCTGACTCTCAATGGCTAGTGCCCATCGGTGTGTGAGATACACTAGAAGGTCACCAGTTGAGCGACCGTGGCGAAAGCCATATTGACGGTCACTGATCAGGTCGTGTTTTTCTAGGTATCTCAAAAGCTGTGTGTTGATCACACGCTCCATCACCTTGGAGAGGAGAGAGGTGATAGCGATAGGCCTGTAATTCGATGGATCTGATCTATCGCCCTTTTTGGGCACCGGGTGCACATTTGCAGTCTTCCATGAAGACGGAAATTGCCTAGTGTGGTAGGAAAGCGTGAAGAGGCGCGTGAGTACAGGACATAACTCAGGAGCACACTGCTTAAGCATCACTGCTGGTATGCCGTCTGGCCCACTCGACTTATGAACGTCTAGGGAAAGCAACGCCCGCCGGACCTCGCGCTGTGTTATAGAGATTTCCGGCATGGTCTTACCGCACCACGGTAAAGTAGGTGGTACAGCGCCTTCGTCGTTCACATTCGAGTTAGAGGCAAAGAGACTGCCCAATAGATCGGCTTTCTCTTTTGCACTGTGGGCCAAGTCACCATCGGTCTTTCGCAGTGGTGGTAATGACGACTGGCAGAAGTTCCCCTCGGCAGCTTTAGCAAGCGACCAGAAAGCACGACTCCCAGAAGGATAGCTCGCAAGTCGCCCACCTATTTTGCCGATGAATTGGAATTTTGCTCTGGCAGTTGCTTTCTTACTGAACCTCGAGGCAGCATTTAATTTGCGTTTTAACTCAGAAATATTCGGATCCTTATTATTACGAGCCGTGGTCCAAGCCTCATACGCAGTTTGCTTAAGAATTTTAGCTTCTCTGCAAGGCCTATTAAACCACGGTCGTTTTTTGACGCCGGCAGCTACTCGCAGGTTAGGAATGAAACATTCCATACCAGCGAGGATTGTCTCAGTGACTACGGCTGCGCAGACGTCAGGATCTTCTGAGCTATAGCAGATCTGCCTCCACGGGTACGATGCATAAAATTCTCGCAATCCATCCCAGTCTGCCGACTTATAATGCCACACACGACGCCAATTAGTTGGCCCAGAAGGATCAGGTTGTGTGCATGACATTTGAGTCCGGATGAGACAGTGGTCCGAGGAGCCAAGAGGCGCATCCACTGAGACGGAGTATCCATCCGGACGTGTAGTCAGCAGAAGGTCCAGTAAGGAGCTTGTATGGTCCTCAATATCTGGTATTCTCGTTGGAGAAAGTACCAGCTGAGAGAATCCATAGGTCAGAGCAAATTCATGAGCAGATATCCCTGCATAGTTATTGGTTCGAGAACTGAGCCACTCACGATGGTGGGCGTTAAAGTCTCCCAAAATAACTAATTCTGCTGTAGGATATTGCTCTAGAACTTTGTCAGTCGTCAAACTCAGGTGCGTGAAGAGTCGAGTTACGTCCGTGTCACCGCTATGAGACCTGTATAGGCACGCATAGATACGAGTTTGGCCCCCATGATCTACGCGCACCCACAATATCGACAGGTCCCTGTCTTCAAGGCTATGAAGTCGGCGACAGCAGATATCCTCCCGGACGAACATACATACACCGGCACGACTCAAAAAATTGTGCTCGAGTTTGTAGCCGGGATAACGAAGGTATGATGTGTCGGCCGGGCAGGATATCTGCGTCTCCGTTAGAAAAAGAATGGTTGGCTGCGCAGTCTCGAGATGGTGATGGACTGCGTTAAGATTTGCGTGAATACCCCTTATGTTGCAAAAATCCACATTATATGTGGATGGAGTAGCCGCTGTCAAAACTCTTTTCTTTTTTCTGTTCCTGGCCATTTTGTTTGAAGTTACTTAGACTACGGATGAGGATTCACTGCACAGACAGCTTAGAAGACAAAAAGTTGCGGTACTAAGACTGCCGAAGCTCAACACAGATGATACGGTTGCTGGCACGGCGGGCGGAAGGGCCCCTGATCCCCCTCTGTTGTAGTAGCCGGGTCCACTCCGGTCTCCTTCTCCGGCACGACTACTACTTCAGAGACTTTACACAGGTTGGCGGATCAGCCTCCCAAGGCGGAGATTAAGTGATCCCTGGGTTCGGGAACCCGTTCAACCTGCGGGCGGCCAGCGGTCAGCCGTTTCATCAGGTCTCCCTGACCGCCGAACCAGCACGCCGCGTCTACGCCGAGCAATGACAGCAACAAGCACCGTCGGTCCTCCGCTGTCCGCGCAGCGAATCCTCAAAGAGAGAGCTCTGGCAACCTTACTCACCGCCAGGAACACAACACTACTCAATGCTAGTGTTATTGTGGCCGCGGTTTTCTGTATGGTGGAGGTACTTCCCCAGTTCGGGCCGCTCATTCGAGCAAGTACTCGCTATGCCCCGCTTTATTTGTTCGGGCAGCTTATTCGAGCGAATACTTGCAGTGCCCTACCTCTCTTAAAGTTGAGTGGATATTAGAGTTGTATAAAATTGATGCACCTCTGGTCTTTTTTAGGCTCATGCATGAGACAGTGGACCATGGTCCTTTGTTCACCAAGTGGTAGCCTCAGATTTTCTGATCCGTTGGGCTTTATAAGGATTGAGCGAGGCATTTTCTAGGCAAGACGGTCTGAGTCCACCGTGGTTTTGCCTAGCACTTAGCACTTCGCTGAAGGATTTAGGACTAGGATGTCGATCCCCATTAAAACACATATTCTGTGAAAATTTCAAACTAAAAGATAGGCCCTTTTAATGATCGAACGTACTATGGGTAGGGAACCCTTAAAACGAAGGTGGTTTAATTGGTCTTGCAGAGTAATAACCTTTCTCCTCTCCAAGGTAACGGAGCGTGAGATCAACCACAGCTTCTAAGATACCTAGAAAAACACGACCTTGTCAGCGACCGGCAATATGGCACACATAATACACATCGATGGGCACTAGCCATTGAGTGTCAGGGGAGGGATTGGCATATAGCCTGGACATCGAAGTTGCCATCTTATGAAGTGGTCGAGGGTTCGTTCGGGCTGGCTTTTTGTCCGGCAGACACAGACGTGCCTTTGACAGCAGTTGCTCTGATAGCATGGATGTCATTGCTGGTGTCCGCAAGGCTCTGTGTTGTCTCCTACGCTTTTTTACTGCATTTCAATGACATGTTGGACATTTACAACATACATTGCAATGCAGTGCTAACATCCCTTGTTCCGTTGTGGACGTAAAGCCTGCAGAACTTGTGTCTCAAATCGAGACCACCCTTTTCTAAGGTCCCTGACTGGGGACAGGAAAACTAGGTCGGATTTAACCCTGCGAAGACACAAGTCAGCGCGTTCACAGCTAAGAAAACCCCATTGACTGACGTCTCACTATTTCGGAATTCTTCCTGGGTGTTCACATATCTAGCTTATTTCAGTTCCGACATCATTTGTCAGACAAGGTGAAGCTGACGTCCAACAAACTTGGTTTACTCAACAGAGCGGAACAATACTTTAAAAATTGCTGCCTTACAAGTCGCAAGTTTGGCGTCATGTGGAGTACTACAGCTATTTTTGGGTTCGTGCACCCGGATACCAGCTTGGCCCCTTTAACTCGATTTAACGCTGAGCTGAGAGAATTGTCGACGATTTCAAACTCACCATCCGTATCGAACCCTTAGGCCTGAGTAGAGACTTTGCCTCCCTGCGTGTATTCTACCGCTTATACAATGGGATGTGTTCTGAGCAATTGTTCGAAATGATGCCCACGGCTACTTTCTACCATCGCACCGCTCGCCTCCGGCATTGAATTTATTCTCGCTCTTCAAGACCTAAATGGTCGCGTACAGTGCGGTTTCAGAAAACTTCCTCCCGCGAACGCTTGGGTTGCGGAATGAACTCCCTGCCAAGTTTTTTTTAGGGATGTATGGGTAGGATGGAGTTCTCCAAGAAAAAAGTTATTTGATTTTTGGAAGGTCGGCATGTGTTGCAAACGCCCATAAGCTGCGGTGACCGCTTGTGCTTGGTTGCCACCTTAGTATAAATAAGTTTACTGTACTGTACGATACAACGTTACCAGTAACATTATCTATAGCTACGGAACCGGTGGTTACAGCGCAACATACTTTTCTGACCGTCTGACCTTGGGAGTTTGGTCATTAGTGTCGTTGTAAGTACACACCGTTTCAATATGGTGATAATAGTTTTAATTTTTGACCTATGGGTCAGAAAAGTTTGTTATATCTAGGGAAGAAACCCTTCCCCACCACATTGCCTCACCATCCTTTTGTCACCTGTTTTTTGCTAAGTAGTTCTACTTATAGTATTTAAAGTGATTTGACTATATTTAAGGTATTAAGTACTAAGAAGATATATTAAAAATAAATAATATGCGTTTCCGTAGTTTAAGAATTATTGCAGATATGAAATGTAAGCCGATTTTGTAATAATCAATTGTGCGTTTTTAAAGCATTCCAGAGACTTGAAGAAGTGACAAAGAGTAGATGGAAACGATTTCAAAATATGGCAGTGCCGTGCTCTATCACATCATCGAGATACTTTTCCATTGTATGGCGATACTTCGTAATCTATAAACTTTCTGACAAATGAGACTTACATGCTGCAAAATTGGAAAATAAAAACGAATTTCGAAACTGCGTCGCAGCCACTGACTACTACTACTACCCACTGGACTGGCTTTTCTTTACAAATGACAGCTAATTTTTTGTGCCAATTTGAAACGCCACCGCTAAAGTCTCAGGGAACTAATTTTGACGTATATTGTATATAGCTGTATTGGTAGATTGAAAAAATCATAAAAATTTGCTGAATTTAACTTAATTTGTCGGTGTTTTAGTGAGTTTTTGAATTTTTTTGTGTAATATCGAGTTTACAAATATGAGGCAATGTGTCTTAGGCAAACGTTGATGCTACATAAAGAGGAGTAACACGTCGTTTTACAGGTGCGTGCATTTAGTGTTTGTTTTTATTCAAAATAGATGTAAAATTTATATGTAAATCATCTGATTCAATCAGAAATTGTTATTGCAATACTATATTAGCAGTACAATATTGAATTTCGGCAAAATTTATATTTATTTGTGTTGTTTAGAATTTGCTAGTGATTCAAAGAGGTCATAATTTTAATATCGATATTTAGAAAGTTGGCCAATACGTACATGGAAATTGTTATATTTAGAATGTTGTAAGTCTTTCGATACTGGCATGCCTTCGACTTTCTGTGGCCGGTATTGTAACATTTTATCCGAATTTCCAGATATTACCCGTCCAGCCGGCACACCTCACACACCAAAACACAACACGGTATACCACATCCACACCACACCCGGTCCGCCGGTTTCATACTCCCCGCGGCGCCTAGCGCCTGATAAGTTGAAAATAGCGAGGCAGGAGTTCAACGCCATGATCCTTAACGGTACTGCTAGGCCTTCTGATAGCCCCTGGGCTTCTCCTCTTCATCTAGCCCCTAAAAAAGATAGCGGCTGGCGTCCTTGTGGGGATTATAGACAGTTAAATGCGTGGACCATTCCGTACATGTACCCCATTAAGCACATTCATGAATTTGCTCACTCCATATCTGGTTGTAGAATCTTCACTGCGTTGGATTTAGTTAAGGCCTATAACCAAGTGCCTGTTAATAAAGACGATATTTGCAAAACAGCTATAGCAACCCCTTTGGTCTGTTTGAGTTCTCTTTCATGACGTTTGGCTTACGAAATGCTGGACAAACTTTCGAGCGTTTCGTGGATGAAATGACGCGAAGACTAGACTTTGTGTACTGTTATCTCAACGAATTTTTGGTTTTTTCAAAAAATGAGCTGGAACATGAGCGGCATTTGCGCATTGTCTTTGACCGTATGGCTAAATACGGCATGCTGCTGAACACAACCAAGTGTTAACATTTTATTTTTCTTAACGCATGCGCGCGAAGGAGACAATCCGGCGCCTCCTACTCGATTGTCTTCTTCACGCATGCGCGCGAAGGATGACAATTATTACTTGCCAGTCCGTCCAGCCAGTCAGTAACTCTATAAAAAAGTATTTACAATGCGGGCCGTTGCCCACACCCGCTTAGATAGTAATTTTAGTTCTATAGACTTTCGTATCTGCCTACAGCGCCCAAATGGCGTAAATCAAGTAGGCACAAAAAACGTTTGACAGCAGCCAGTCCAGTGGGTAGTAGTGGAGGTCAGTGGTCGCAGCCAAGTCGACTGCAAACATGCAATTTACATTATAACCTAAACGGTTCCATAGAATGAGTATTTTTGTGGAACCCAAAAAACTTCAATGTCAACTTTGAAAGCCAAAACCTTGCGAAATTTACAATTTACAAAAAAAAAACTGAAGATCCTCGAATGTACCTATCCCTCAGTTCAATGAATGGAGAGCCGTTGCGTGTGCGTCAAATTTTTGTCTTGTTCTATATACCATCTTGTAGAAAATTATATTCTGTCAGTAATCTATTCTAAGAAATATTGTTTTGTTTGCTATTGATTTGTCTCTAATTTTAAATCTTCGTTGAAAAAGTGGAATCGTCCGACAATTTTCCTTTGAAATAAAGATAAAATTAAGTAATTTAAACAAGTTCCCCTTGACTTCATTGACTACAAAAGGACAATATTAGTCTTCAGATGAAAAAAAAATATTATTGTTTGCCGTGCAACAATGGAAACAGTATTGAAAATGTTCCAGACGTAATAAAGTATGAAAGTAAGGAAGCAGGAAGGAAGTATGAACTTAAAATAAAGTTTATCTTAAGCACATGTTTAGGAATTGTTTTATGCATAATGCGATACTGAAAGCATTAAGTATTTGTATCTAGGACGTTCAATTTACTGTTTTTTTAATATGATATATTTATCTAAGTTTGAAATTTCTGTAGAGTGTGAAACCAATCAATGGTCGTAAAAGGTCCCAGTTAAAAGGCTAGGATTAGTTTACGGTCACCTCAATTCCCCTAAGTTTCTCTTCATTACCAATAACATTATTGTAGCAAAGTAGGTCCGGTCCAATGAGCTTCAAATGATTTACCAACGACGGGGAAGTCTTTGCGGCCACGGAGGTGATAGACTGGCGAGAAAATCTCAAAATCTCTGCTTTCGACATAACGCCATTTAGTGAAACTTTTTGGCACCATGTTTAATTTTAATTGAATCCTACTGAACAGGATTCTGCCCGTTGTCAACCTCTCCCCCGCTTCCTTCCTCCCTTTTCCCCCAAAACTGATCTGCGGTTTTTAAATTTTTTTCTGTAATTATTAAACATGAAAGAAAACTGTTAATAAAAAAAAAATCTACATTAAATTTTCTATAATATTTATACATCAATTATTTGACGGGCATAACAACTTAAGAAATAATGTTGACCCAAACTGCATACATTTTTTTTTGCAATTGCGCTTAATTTATAGAAAAGCGGTCGAAGCTGTGACAAAATAGTCAAGAACCGAATTAATGTTCATACATACATAATTTTAATAATTTGGGACTAAAGGGTCGGCTCATACCAAGACGCCACGCGACGAGACGCGACGCAACGCGCAACTTTTTAAAGCCGTTTTTTGTATTTGTTAAAAAAGTTTTTGTTTTTTTTATTTTTAAGTGACATATTGGCTTTCTTTTTCGTACACTAAAAAAATCATTGACGATACCACACTCACTAGCCGTATGGCCCTTTGGTCTGAGGAGTGACTTTGCCTCTCTGTGTGTGTTCCACCGCTTCTATAATGGGATGTGTTCTGAGGAGTTGGTCAAAATGATGCCCACAGCTCCTTTTACCATCGCATCGCTCGCCATTGGTAGGTAATTCATCCACACACCTTGGAACCTAAATGGTCACGTACAGTGACAGATCACGGTCTAACATACTGTAATTTATTTTTTATTGTAATATGTAATTAGACTTGAATTTTTTATGTTTTTTCAACAAAGTCTTAGCTACATTTTGTAAATTTCAAATTGTATTTTCATGATATATTTTTGAACAATAAAAAAACTAAATAAGATTATTAATGATTTCCATTTCTATCTGTTATTACCTTAAAATAAATTTTTTTTGAAATAAATTAGTAATAAATTTAATTAATTTAACTCAAATAGATTTTTTTTTTGTGATGTAACAACAAATTTGGGGTTTTTAGATTGTTTACTTTATGTGTGCTACATGGCACAAATGCTTCTTGCCAAATTTCATTATTCCAGGAATACGGGAAATACCTCATATAGGTTTTGAATTAATTGTGTCACAATAGGCGATATTTTTTTTTTTTTTTTTTTTATTGACTTAGAAGCTTGATTTTAAGCGATTGTAGTATTCGATATTACTATTTCGACTTGATACCTTCACGAGTTCCTGAGAAAAAGGATATTGACAGACAGAAAGATAGACAGACGGACAGGTGGACAACAAAGTGATCCTATATGAGTTCCTTTTTCCTTTTGAGGTACGGAACCCTAAAAATCGATTCACACTTGACATTTTCAATTTTATTTTATTAGCCTATGTCATTTCCCGGGATTTAAACTGTCTCTATGCCAAATTTCATCTTAATCCTGCGGTTTAAGCGTGAAGAGATAACAGACAGACAGAGTAACTTTTGCATTAATAATATTAGTATAGATAACAAATTTGAAGCAACTATTGTGTTTTACAAATGATCGTTAAATAAGATCAATAGGTAAATTGTTTAATACTGCACCACTATAACTGCACGAAATAATAAAAAAAAGTCAAAGAAAATATATTCCTGTTTTTTTTGTAGTGCACCGTTGGCACATATCCTGTTCCGTGAATTTCTACCGCCTTTCCCGTCTCATAAAACCATACATTCCGATTCCCCGTACCGACTATTGCATGGACCCTTGTCGCACACGACGACGCCGAGTAAGCCTCGCTACACTCGGCATGTTCATCGTCGGGACGCCTTTAGACGGTAGAAATTCACGGAACATCCTCCGGGCGGCGGGAAAGAATAAAAGGTTAGGTGTCGACCGGTAGGCGGGACAATTTAACTACTGGCCTAACTAAAAGTCCTCCTTGGGCCTTAAGAGTAACGGATCGGACGTTACCATCCTTCGCGGTATGAAGGTTAATTACGCGGCCACGTCTCCAGAGGAGAGGTGGGACATTATCATCCTTGATAAGTACAAGGTCACCAAGTTGTATTGGTTCAGTGGACTTAAACCACTTGGAGCGCGGTTGTAATGTTGTCAAATACTCAAACTGCCATCGGTGCCAGCAGGCTTGAGTTATTTGCTGAAGGCTTTGATAAGGGGACAAAGCAGAGGTTTTCGTATCAGACCAATGCGGCTCAGGCGGCGCTAATAACGGTTGTTGGATTAAAAAATGACCTGGAGTGAGGAACTCTAAGTCTCCGGGATCATCGGACATCGGAACGAGCGGGCGTGAATTTAAGATCGCTTCAATACGGCAAAATACAGTAGAAAGTTCCTCAAATGTAAGGATTCGGTCACCGATTTCGCGTTTTAACAACGATTTGGCACTTTTAACAGCGGCTTCAAAAATACCTCCCATATGAGGCGCGGCGGGCGGATTAAACTTCCACTGAACGTTACGTTTACGGAACTCGTCATGAAGCACGGTTTCATTGTCCAGCAAAAACTTATTAACTTCGGTTAAATATTTGTTAGCGGCAACAAAATTAGTTCCTCGATCGGAACGCATTAAAGCGGGTAGTCCACGGCGACTTACAAAGCGGGTGAAAGCGGCAACAAAAGCGTCTACGGATAGGCTTGCGACGGCCTCTAAATGTACTGCCTTAGTGGCAAGACAAACAAAAACACATAAATATGCCTTTACGGAGCGAGCGGAGCGGAGTAAGCTTGACTTTACAAGGTAAGGACCTGCAAAGTCGGTCGCGGTACCAGCAAAGACACGTGATACTTGCACGCGATCAATAGGCAAATCGCTCATTAGCGGTGGCTGTGAAATAGCACTAAAGCGGTGGCATGTGACACAACGGTGCAATACTCTAGACACTTGACGTCGTATAGAAGTGATCCAAAATTCCTGTCTTAGGACAGCAATTAAAGCATTAGGTGCGGCATGACAGTGTTGTCTGTGATAGTGTTCGATGAGTAGGTATGTAAACCGGTGCTCCTTAGGTAAAAGCATCGGGTGTCGGGTATCATAAGACAACAGTGATTGTTTGAGGCGACCTCCTACGCGGATAATGTTATCGGTATCGATAAATAAATCGAGTTTTTGTAACGATGTGCTTTACGGTGGCAGTGGCGGTGGTTTAACGGTGGGCTTTACCCTTTTGTATAAGTGGTATCTCGGAAACAAAGGCGGTAGATTGTACAAATTTAACAAAAAATTGTTTAGCGGCGCGTGTTTCATCCACGGTTAGGTATTTTAAACGAACACGGTGTTCATGTTTTGATTTAACGTTGTGAATAAATCTAAGTACGTACGCGGTAATATTTATTAACTTTGTGTATGAGCTAATGCGGTTTAATAATGTTTCTGGCCACGAATCATCGGACTGTGAGAGAACTATTGAGTGAGCTACGGCTCTTTTCATTCCGGGTATGGATTGACTCGGGCGAGTTATTAATTTGTGCGGCCAATCGGTAGATGGCCATGTCAGCCACGGTGGTGACCACCACAGCTTGTGATCAACAAGCTCTTGAGCGGTAATGCCGCGGGAAGCGCAGTCAGAGGGATTATATTCAGATGGGATATGACGCCAATCTAAGATACGCTTAGACTGTTGTATATCGCGGACACGGTTGCCTTCAAAGGTTTGAAGCAGGTGAGGCTCGGTTTGAAGCCAGGCCAGAACAATTGAGCTGTCAGTCCAAGCGTGCAGTGAATCAATACGCGTTGTTCGCTCATAGGTTTCGGCGGCGTGATTCAAGAGCTTTGTGACTAAATGAGCGGCGCTCAGCTCAAGTTTTGGTATCGTCTGACTTGATTTAATAGGCGCGACCTTGGACTTCGACATGATTAGGCGAACCTGGACCTGACCATGCGAGTCTTCAGTGCGTAGGTAAATACAAGCGGCGTACCCGGTTTCAGATGCGTCCCCGAACCCGTGAAGCGAGTTGGAAACAGCATTAGGTATTACGGCACAACGCGGTATTTGTAGGTGACGTAAATGCAATAGGTCGACCATCATGGCCTCCCATAAAGCGGTGAGCGGTGGACTGAGTGGGTCGTCCCACTGTACGCCGTCCATAAATAGGGCCTGTAGGAAGGACTTAAAACGGATGACAACGGGACCGCAATAACCACACGGGTCGTATAAACGGGCTATTGTGCTTAGTACGGAACGTTTTGTCGCGGCATGGTTAGACGGTAAATTTAATTTATATGAGAATGTATCAGTAGTAGGGTTCCATTGGATGCCTAAGACTTTAATAAAATTCTGCGAGTCTGTATCGTCCAATTGGTACGATTGTTCACAATGGTCTTGCGGAAGGTCACTTAATACACGCGGGTCGTTTGATGCCCACTTACGCAACTGGTATCCGGCGGTATTCATCAGTTTTACTAACTCGGATTTTAATGTGGTCACTTGTTCTATCGTGTCGGCACCGGTAAGAATGTCGTCGACAAAGATATCGTGACGTATGACGTCAGCTGCGGCAGAGTTAGGGTGAGCGGATTCCCACTCCTCGCTCAGCTGGTTCAGCGTGCGGATCGCGATGAAGGGGCTTGAGCGGAGTCCGTAGGTATTTGTGGCCAATTCGTAGACCTTAAGCGGATCGGACGGCTTTTCGCGCCAAAATATCAGTTGGTATCTGCGGTCATCCGGGTGTACTAACGTCATGCGGAACATCATTTTCACATCGGTGACGAAAACTATTTGATGTAAACGGAAGTTCAACAAAATTTTAGTGATATCGGTTTGAAGCGGTTCACCGGTGTGAAGACATTGGTTTAATGAAACACCGTTTGACGTTTTTGCAGAACCGTCAAAGACAACGCGGATTTTATCGGATTCTCGTTTAAATATTCCGTGATGCGGTATAAAATAGTGTTCGCGGTCAACGTCAAAGGATGACTCCGTCATGTGACCGAGACGTAAATACTCAGACATGAATTCACGGTATTTTTGTGCGAAGTCAGGATTACGGGCCATTTTACGTTCTAAGGCGTCAAAACGTTTTAAAGCGAGCGGTCGGGATTCACCTAAGGTAGGCCTGTCGGTTAATAGCGGTAAACGCACGATAAATTTACCGTCGGTACCTCTGACCGTGGTCGAGCGGTACAGCTCTTCACAAGCGGCGTGTAACGGATTCGGTACCGGGTGAGTAGGTACTTCTTCTACCTTCCAAAACCGTTGGATAGCTTCGGTCAAAGTAACACTAACAGCTCGTATCGCGTTAGGTGATAAATCGGTATCTGGATTTGAATAAAACTCGGTAAGCGGTACAGGCAAAGTCGGGAAATTTAGTTGTTCAGTAATGTTGACAGAACAATCAGACGGACAGATAGGTACGGTATTAAATTCAGTAGGCGGTACATGTTTAGGTAAACAATCGGTTTTATTCGGTATCTTAAGAATAGGTTTAGGTAGGTATTTTTGCAAATACTTGCTCGGTAATGCACCCATTAGTGTATAGCCAAAGATTGTGTTACAACACGTTAAGTTTATGTCGGGTAGTTTAATATTTTCGTCACAAAAAATATAATTTAGCAAGTCGGTACCAACGACAAGGTCAACATCGCCTGGTTTATGAAACATGTTATCGGCTAATCTTATGTTTCGTGGTAATTTATTTAAAACAGTTTGTTTGTTAAAATGGGAATTCGGTAGCTGAGCGGTCAATTCATCTAGAACTAGTGCCTTAGTACTAATTAAAGGCAGGTCGGAGTAAATAGGTTTTATTACTATCGTAGATAGGTAATTAGTGGCAGAGACAAGTTTGTTGCCTATACCTACTAACGATATATTTGTAGGGTGTCGATGCAATTTCAACTTAGATAATAAACGGTCGGTAATAGTAGTCACTGAGGCTCCAGTGTCTAGTAAGGCTCTGGCGATAAAGTACTGGCCTTTTGAGTCGCGGATATGAACCCATGCGGTTGGATTCAGCGGGTATGAGCGGCGCGGTGTTGCATCGACCCCTCGACGTCTTCATTGCCTAGGGTTACCCAAGCGAAGGCGACGGAAGGCTTCCTGGGCCTGGTTATAGCGTTCGCCTCTGCGGTGAGGCGGACCTGGGCCATAGTGGAGGTACGGGGCATCGGCCGGTATCTCCTCTAGGTCTAATAGTTCGGAACGCGGTGTGTGTAGATGTGGTGTGTCGGAGTACGGTGAGTGAGCAGCGCGGGTTGAAGCGGTTGGTGTTGAGTGAGCGGCGCGGGATGAAGAAGCGGGTCCCGTCTGCGGTGACGGGGTTCTCTCCCGATGGATGGGTTGAGGCGCGAATGTCACACGTCTTTGACGTGTGTGTCTAGGTGACGCACGTGGTGACGTCGGCGGTGACGTACGTGGTGACGTCGGCGGTGACGTACGCGGTGATGTACGTTGTGAAGTGCGCATGTGTGTGGTGTAGGTAGTGTGTGGTGGTTTGGTTTGGGACCTCCAGGCAGTTGATTGCTGCCGCGGGTTTGTTTCAGTGCAGATCATGGTGTTGTGGTCTGTAGTATTGCACAGTCGGCACCTGCCCCCGGTTAGGCAGTCAGCAATGTCATGGTCACGTAAGCAACGCGCACACTTTTTATTAGTTTGAGCCCATCCTCGGCGTTGGACTGGACTCAACCTTAAAAATTGGTCACACCGTAGTAGGGTGT
The DNA here is from genome assembly GCA_946406115.1 of Apoda limacodes. Lineage (NCBI taxonomy): Eukaryota > Metazoa > Arthropoda > Insecta > Lepidoptera > Limacodidae > Apoda > Apoda limacodes. Next base: position 52,666,933 of record OX291540.1, read on the forward strand.
GACGGCAATCGCGACAATAATTGCACCCAGTAGTCCACTGTGTGCGTCTACTGTCGAAAGCGGTGTGGTCAGGCGTTCGGTACGCCGCGGGGTCGGTTTGAGCGGGAGCGGTTTGAGCGGTAGCGGTACGAGCGGGAGCGGTATATTCCTGTTGAACAGACACATGTGCCGATCGGATTCGGCCTGGCTGCGGTGTCACTTGTCGGTGTGAGTCAGTTGTCGGACGGGACGGTGGGTTCGTAATTTGGATGAGCCGGCATTGCTCATAGAGTAGCTCCATTAGTTGGTCGAACGTCGGTAAGTGTTTAGTCGCGGCGGAGCCATATTTGGACTCATAAGCGGTTCTTATTCGGTTCGGCAGTTTTTTAAGTGCTATCCGAAGCAAAATATATGACCAACTATCGGTCGGTAATCCTAGTTGCTTGAGCGCGCGGGTGGCTTCAAGCAACGGATCGTACAAATTGGTCCTCAATCCTTGTCCACTGCTGGGTATAGGTGGCAAGTCTAGGATTTGATCGACATAAGTGTCGATCAACTCGCGGTTGTTGTGGTACCGATCTCGTAAGATGGACCACACGGTATCATAGTTGGCCTCGTCAACCGGCAGATGACGTACCAATGCGGCTGCGTCACCAGTTAAGCTGGCCCGCAGATAGTAATGTTTTTGGGCCACTGGGAGCCCCGACTTCTGATGGACCAGTGACAGGAAAAGGTCTTGGTACGTCAACCACTCGCTAATATTACCGTTAAATTTCGGTAGGACAATGGGCGGTAGGTAAGCGGAGCTACTTGTGGACGGCATCGGTTCGGTAGGTTTCAATTGTTCGGGTTTCGGGGATGGGTCGGTCGCGGAATCGATCTCGAACATGTGGCCGTTCATCAGGCTGTACTTTTCGCGGAACGTTTCATCCTCGATCCCGGAGGCCACGATTTCGAAATATGCCTCGGTGGCAATTTTATAGTGAGACTCGTAGTGTCGCTTGAGTACACTGGCCGAGACGGAAGGCTCATTGTCCTTAAATTTGTTATAAATGTCCGCGAGGACATGGGATTTAGCGGTGAAAGTGGCAACGGGGGTCGGGACTTTAGCGGTAACGGACATATTTGAAATTAGTGAAATTAATGAAAAAACAGACAAATTAATGAAATAAAGGCGAGTAGGAAGAACGATATAGGAGTACCTTTTGCACGTATTCCAATGGTCACACACGATGTTTCTTCAACTTTAGCACTCTGTCCTTTTTATCACTCACGATCCCAATCTCGGTCTGGGAGCGCCAAAAATGTACGAGCGGGAGCGGTCGGCTTTTAGAGACAAACAACACTTACTTCAAAAATTGATATAAGGCGGGTGCGGCTTATATGGAGTGCGGTGCGTTCTGGACTGGCGAGCGACTCGTCGTGTAGCATCGGCGGCCGCTCGGATCGGGCGCGGGGGGCTGCGTGCTGCGGCGGTTGGCGGCGCACGCGTTGAGGCGGCGACGTCGAGACGTCTAAAGGCGTCCCGACGATGAACATGCCGAGTGTAGCGAGGCTTACTCGGCGTCGTCGTGTGCGACAAGGGTCCATGCAATAGTCGGTACGGGGAATCGGAATGTATGGTTTTATGAGACGGGAAAGGCGGTAGAAATTCACGGAACATATCCCTTTACAATAGCAGTCTGGTACGCAAGGCAAGATGCTTGACTTCCCTACGACTAATACAAGCTGCAGTTTTACAACCTGCCCTACAGCCGCATGTAAGGAGCCACTTGCAAGTTTTAGGAACAGCTTATAAACTGATTAACACTAGTATACATGAAAGGCCGTTCCACAACCGATGCAGGAGTGGCACTATTAAAAAATTTTCACTGTGTCCAACATGAAAATCTTATGAGGAAGCTACATCACTACGGTCTTAGAGGCAAAGTGAAACCGTTAGTGAAAGATCTCCGGGATCAGCAGTCACTATGGGAGTCCCTCAGGGCTCAATTTTAGGTCCTTTTCTAATTCTTATTTACATTAATGATCTCCCATATCATTTAAAAAACCATGACATTGTCTTATTTGCTAATGACACCTCTTACTTTTTAAAGTTAAGAGACGACAGACATGTTATGATGAATTTAATAATGCAATTTCTAAAATTGTAATATGTTTTGGCGCTAATAATTTGCTACTTAATGAGAAGAAAACCAAATGTATTAAATTTACATTACCAAATGTTAGTCAGATACTGCAATGTATTAATATTAATGGCGAGCAATTAGAACTTGTTAATTCAACTTAAGTCTTTTTAGGCATAACGCTGGACTTCAAACTTCAATGGGGTCCTCATATTCATAACCTAGCCAAGAAACTTAGCTCTGCTGCGTATGCGATCAAGAAAACAAGACAATTGACCGATGTCGACACTGCAAAAATAGTATATTTTAGCTTTTACCATAGTTTAATGTCATATGGTATCTTATTGTGGGGTAGCGCTGCTGATGTAAATACAATATTTTTACTACAAAACGGGCAATTTTTGCTATTTATAAATTAGAATCTAGGATATCTCTGAGGGATAGGTTAAGGGAAGTAAATATTTTAACTTTAGCGTCGCAGTAAATATATAAAAATCTTTTATATGTACATAAAAATTTTAATACTTTCAAAAAGAAAAGTGACGTTCACAAAATAAATACTAGAAGTAAAAATAAGCTGTTGGTGCATGATACACGTCTACACAAAATAAGTAACTTTATTATGGGGCAATGTATACACTTTTACAACAAAGTACCCAATAATATTCAAAAGCTATCAATAAGTAAAATTAAATCTTGTTTCAAACAAGTACTTTGTAAAAAAGCATACTAAAATATTTCAGACTATGTAAATGATAAAAATCCTTGGGACTGAAGATGCTCAATGACAGGATGCAAAGGTAAACCAAATTATAATGGAAATAATATAAAAAAAATATTTCAAACATTGATTTTTATGTTTTTATTTTAAAGACTAATCTATCGATATTTTTGCCGGATTCTCGGTACAAAACAAGAATATCGTGAACCGAATTTCAAAAATAGTATTTCTTTACAAAATTGTTTGTAAAAACCTAATTTAAATAAAAAAATGTAGACTTTGACTATCAGCTAATTACCATCTCGACGCCACCCATAATCTGTTGGAGAAGGTTGCTTGATCTCTGGTGTGGTAACCTGGAAAAAAGGACGTGACTTGCTTCATCAGTTGTGTTTACAGGAGATTTTATTTTGTACAGCCTAACCGTGAACTTCTCTACGGTCAACGAGGATACTTCTTAAAGAGAGAGGGGCTGTCCATAGAGAACAAAAACTTTCAAACCTATAGATTACATATTCCGCTTATATAGGGTGTTACGCCAGGACCTGTTAAAGCGTGCAGCGCCAGAAATTGTTTGTCAATCGTTTTTTTATTGTCAATGTAAATAAATATTTTAATAGCATTGTTGCAGCTAAAAGATAACCTAGGACCATGACTGAAACCTGCAACAATACTTACAGTTCTTGTAATGGCTTTTTTTTTTGGTGGCAAACAAGCATACGGTCCGCCTGAAGATAATCGGTCACTGCAGCCTACGGACGCTTGCAACAACAACCCACCTGACTCTTTAGAAAACTAATAACTTCTTTCTTCTATGGAGTTCCATACTGTAGTCCTTAGAGAAAACCATGGTAGGGAGCTTATTCCACAACCCAGGTGTTCGTGGGAGGAAATTTCCCGGAAACCGAACAGCTAAAAAAAAAACTAACCTTCAGGCAGTCATAAACGAAGAAAAATTATTGTTTTTCTTAATTATTTACCTCAAGGAGGCGTGTTGTCCATTCCTGTTTGCAGTTTTCATTAACACTATCACTCTCAAATTATCTTCTCTCTACCATCTATATGCAGACGATCTCCAGATTTATGCACATGGTCCAATAGAAAATATCGTAATAACAATTCAATCTCTTAACTCTTACCATGATAAAATACTTGAATGGTGTGGATATTATGGACTTCGACTTAATCCTCTCAAGTCGCAGACCATAATTATAGGTAGCCCAAAACTAATATCGAAGATTAATTGGACTGATTTACCTGGGGGTAATACCATCAAACTCGATGGTATTATTATCCCTTTTAGTGACAAAATAAAAAGTCTTGGTATTTATATTGACCGCACGTTATCTTGGACACCACAAATCAAGGAAATTAGCCGAAAAATGTTTGCTTCGGCCGGAACCCTGAGAAGATTACGGAATCTTTTACCTGTGTCAACTAAAATAGTGCTTGCTCAGTCTTTACTTCTACCTTTACTTGATTATGCTGACATTTGCTGTACTAACCTGACAGAGGAACAACTTAATAAACTGGAGCGTCTACAAAATCTTTGCATTCGCTTCATTTTTGGACTTCGAAAATATGACCATGTCTCAGAATTTCGTTCACAACTCAAGTGGCTTCCAATCCGACTTCGCCGGAATGTACATATTCTTTCACTCCTCTATAACGTGCTATTCAATCCATCTACACCATGTTATCCAAAAGAGCGGTTTAATTTTCTCAGCTCGCCTTGTCTGACTCTTCGCTCGTCTACTAGTCTTCTTCTTAAAACACCTGGACACAGTACTAATTTTTACAATCATTCTTTTACTGTAAAAGCCATTACTCTTTGGAATTCTCTGCCGATAAATATAAGGCAAATCCAGTCGCTGCCTGTTTTCAAGAATTCGTTAAAATCTTATTACTTATGTACTACTTCCTAATTTTCTATAATTTTGACCAACCTTTGGTTATTCAAACATATCTATCTTTATTACTTTATTTATTGTATTTATGTTTATGTATTCATAATATATAACCATTTATTTTATGTATTTGTTTAAGTATTTATATTAAGTATGTATATGTATTTTATCTATATAATAAGTACAAAGGTATTTATGAGTATTGTTTTTTTATGATGTTTTATGTATCACCTACTTCTTCCTGTCAATGTTACTCTACCCAAAGGTTGCCTGGTAGAGATCGCTTTTAAGCGATAAGGCCGCCTTATTGTGCTTTATCCTCTACTGTTATTTTTTTGTGTATTTTAAATTGTGCAATAAAGAAGTATTGTATATTTGATAGTATTGAAGATTTGCGTATTTGTAAGATTGATATACTAGGACTTTATAAGTCGCTAGGAGTTGTTTTTCTATTGTACAATATGATTGTCAAAAGTAATTCGTTTCTAAAAAACACTCGCAATTTAACTTTATTACAACCAAATAAATGTCAATTTCATTTCTAAGACCAGAATTGACAACTAGGATTACAAATTTTTAATACATTTTTTTTTTTATTGTACTGTACCTACCTCTTCAATTCAATGTTACCAACTTAGCCAATTTGATTTGGTCGGGTGGGACGTAGCGCTTTCTGTGCTGTGACCTGTAAATCGCGAACGACCACTACCACAACTAATACAACGACGGTAAATTAGGTCCTGTTTTGTAGGTAAATGTGTGAACTATATTTCGCTTCTTGACTATTTTATCACAGCTTCGACCGTTTTTTGATAAATTGAGCGCAACTGCAACAGAAAAATATAATGTGTGCAGCTCAGGCATATATAATTTTTAAGTTATTAAGATCATCAAATAATTTATGTGTAAATATTATAGAGAATTTAATGTAGATTGATTGATAGATGGTTAATAGTTTGAGATAAAAATTGAAAATACCGCTGATTGGGACACGTTTTGAAGGGTGCTACGCCACACGTAACAATGCGATGTGTAGACCGCGCCAACGTTGCGCGTGGTTGAAACGTAAAATACCTCGCAGTGTGTGCTACGCGACACGTAGCACTGTGTTTTGTAGACCACGCCAGCGTAGCGCGTAGCCGAATGAAAGGTAGCACCTAGTAGTATGTGCCAAGCCCCACGCAGCACTCTCATGTGTACACAGCGTCAGCATAGTGCCTGGTTGAAACATAGTACCTCGTATTGTGTGCTACGCCACACGTAGCACTATGGCATGTAGACCGTGCTAACGTAGCGTGTGGTTAAGCCACACGTAAAACAAAACTATCATGCGAAGTAAGGCAGTATGTGTGACGCTACAAGTGGCACTGTCATGTGTAGAACGCATGAGCAGTGTAACACTTGGTGAAGCGTAGTATTGCCTCTTTGTGTGTGCACACGTAGCAGTGAGATGTATAGACTAAGCCAGCGTAGCGCCTGGTTAGAATGTAAAACCAACATCGTAGACTGTGCTAAATTGCACGTAGTGCTGTGTTGGTAAGATTAAGCCAGCGTAGCACCTGGTTGTGATGTAGTACCTACCTTTTAGTTAGTATGTAGATATGTATGTAGACTGATCTAGCGCAGCACCTAGTAAAATCGTAGTGGAGTGCTGTATTAAGACTGAACCAGCGTAGCATGTGCTGTGTAGCACGCTGCACTGTGTTGTGTAGGCAGCCAGCGTAGCACTTGATTGGTACGAAGTACATTTTTACTTTTTCATTTATTTACTTTTAATTTTAGGTCGCTCGTATCTAACAATTATTGAAACTAAAGAACAGTAAAATGGCCGCTTAAATATTTTATAGCTATTATATATACAAATTATTTCGTTACGTCTCGCGATGGTCGTACGGGGCGTAACAAAAAATTAGGAAACTAAAATATATGCAAAAATTATCTATACACGTATATTTTATAACTTTACTTTAGTTAAAAGTGTCTATATATTTGGATACATACGTGATCCGTAACAATCGCATCTTGGGCGTCCAAGGCATCACCATAACATAAATGCCCATTTACGTAATTTGTCATCTATATCAAATTTTAATTATATACCATAACTTAGCTTCGAGCGTTAAGATTTTTACATAGCTGCTTACAACACATAATTTCATTATTTAAATTTAAAAATAGCATTTTAATAACAATTGTAAACAGCTTTTAGATCAGCAGACACCGTCGACAATGTATTTCCGGTCAGAAGTCAAATTTAAACGTGGAACTTGATACCGTATTCGATTCCAGACCATTGTGGAGCGCAGACGCGTCGCCGGTCTAACAAGTTTATACGGAAATTAAAGTCCTAGTTTGTTTCGCAGTCAACGGTTAACTTAGAAGGAGGTAGGTGGATTGAAGAATTTAAAATTGTGGTAAACTAAAAAGTTATGGAAAGTTTGCCATGGTATTCTAATTAAAAACCAGTAAAGGGTGTGTAAAAAACTCATTTTATAGTTTAAGTTTAAATTTAATATGAGGCTATTTAAAGTTCGTTTTTTTTAAAGTGCGGAAACACTATTTAAGCCTAATAAATATAAGTGCTTCAAGCACACCTATTTGGGACTTCATGGTAGCATTACAGCTTTTAATACCAAATTTATAAAACTTTTGTAACTTGCGCATACAAGAACAACAATATAGGCTTCTTCAAGAAAGAAGTTATTAGATTTTTAGAGGGTCGGCACGCGCGTGTAATGCTTCAGGTGTTTTAAAGCGTCTATAGGTTGCGGTGATCGCTTGCCATCAGGCGGGCCTTAAGTTTGTTTGCCACCTTAGTGGTATAAAAAACTTGTGTACAGTATTGTGTATTTTGGATGATCAAAAAACAAACTTAAAGAGATCTCACAATACTATTTTAATTAAGAATAAAGATGTTTCTTATATTGTGAAATAGAGTAAATACTTTGATCTCCAGTTATTATTTATTATTAGGTTCTGTTGCTAAATGGCAAACACGGAATCCTGTCATGTCCGTCCGTCCGTAAGTCATAACACAACGTTATTATAGGGAGGAAATTATAAAATTTCCATAACTTACAACGACGTGAAAAGTTAAATCTTAAGATAGGTATAGTACGTAATACGTGCAGTAAACGGTTAGAATTAACCCTGCCTGTCAACTTTTCTATGTTCCGGTAATCTCATTTATAAAACAAATATTACATAAACATTGAATGTTTGTGGTTATTTTTATATCTGTAACTATAAACATTCTATATAAACTCAAACGCAGACAGATAGTGACGTTAACATTATAAAAGCACCCCTTCATATCCGAATTGTTCACAATTTCGACGAACAAGAAACAATAACTGTTCCTAAAACACAATCAACCACACGTGACAACAACCAACCACATATCGTATCTCCATACCACAATGTACGAGTACACAGCACACGTACAATGCAAACCAGTTCATAATAGAATTGTCAGTTTAACCGATCGTGTCGCGACAGAGTTTGACAGAATCACCGGCGCGGCGGAGTGAGGCGGCGTGACACAAAGAAGTTACGGCGCGATACGGTTACAATGAGCGGGATGACAATGGCCGACTTGAAATTGAATTTTGCAACGTTTTGTATAGGAGCGACTACATTAAGTTTAAACCTGATCTTAAACCATCTAAATTCACTTGGCGTTGAAAATTAAAATGTGACAGAAATCCACAAAAATAAGATTGTAGCGCGAGGTATAAATTTATTATAAACTTATAAATCGGATATCAATACTTATATATCAAAATTGCTAATTTCTCGTGTCAGCCCGTGGCTTCTTTCTTTCTTATCGTTTATTATTACGATAAGAAATAATACGTTTATTATTATTATTTATTTACTCGTTCGTTACGCCCCACTGTTGGGCTACGGCCTACCCTCACCGAGGGTGATTTGGGACATAGGCCACACGCGGGTCCAGTACAGATTGTGGACTTCAAATACGTCTTTTTTGTAACGTATGCAGGTTTCCTCACAATGTTTTTTTTTTTCACTGAAAAGCCAGTGATGTAAATAATTAATGTACTTGAAAAATTAAGAAAAGACTTATACACGCCGGGTTTGAACAACATCACTTCGCCACACAGGACACAAGGTTAATCGTAACACCTCGGCCACTACTGCACCATGGCTTACTATTGAATAAATAATAAAAAAAAATGGGATTTCAGCAAAATATTATGTGTAATTTACTAAGTCTATAACATTGACTATGAGATAGGCATATTTTACATTGCTGCTTTATTAGTATTTCTGGTATCTCACACACCGATGGACACAAGCCATTTACAGTCAAAAGAGGCATAGACATAGCAAAAGGGTTGGATCGGGTCTGGCACCGGTTGACATTTTACTAACTGCCCGAGGCAGTCTGATTTCTGCAAATTGGCTTTCTGTCCGGCAGACTTATACAAGCCTCAGTAGTTTAGGTAGTTAACTGTCTGGTAGTTATTCTGGTAGCATGGACTGACTGGTATGCTGGCATCCCGTAAGGATCTGTGCTGCCTCCTACTTTGTTTCTACTGCATATCAATGATTGTATCAATTACGTGTTATCCATAGACAAATTACATTGTTATGTAGATGACAGTAGACACTGAATAAGCTTATTACCGGGCCGTGCATCATAAACGTTCCGCTGTGGTGGAAAATCACGGAGAACTGATGTCAAATTTGACTGAAAAGCTTACTCTTAATCTATTCAACTCAATGAAGTTCCAAGTCTGCGCATTTACCGCTAAAAAAATCCATTTACCCAGGAGCCACATAACTCTAGAACACACCCTTTTCCCCCATGAGTAACGGGATCCTGGTGATAAAGTCTCCAGAAACGTTCAGTTCTGGAATTTTTTGGTAATCAAGGTGAGGAGCTACCGTGCAAAAACTTTTTGCACTTAAGAAATATTTTTTATGTATTTCATGGGTATTAGTGGGTTACAGCTAATCTAGTTTTAATGAAGAGTTAGTATCTCTATTACTTTTTGTTAAAAAAATGTATTCGTCTGGGTTCCTTGTATTTAATTTGCAAAAGTGAGTAAGTTGAGAAAAATTACCATACCAGAATAAAAACCTAATTACTAATAAGAAACAAATAAATATTAAAGAAAGAAAAATTACAACCCTAAATCTAAAATCAAATTTTAATAATTTGGTATAAAAGGTCTAAAAGTGCCCATCACACTTTCTGCATTGCCTCTCTGTGTGGCTAGTGAAATGCGTTGAATGAGATATAAATCGACCAGAGGGTCTTGGCTCTTTTCCCTGAGACGGCGACTAAGATCACTGATAAAGGCCTTAGCCTCAGAACACTAAGGACCGACTGTTTCAGTGGCAATAGGGAAGAAGATGTAATATGGGCTGCTTCTGTAGCGGCTGATCACGCCGTCTTTATGGTATTATGTAAATAACAAGTAGAAAGAGTATTCACACAAGTTGCATCTTAAATCATACAGCGTCCTCTGTACCAGAGTCAGACCATCTGTTCGTTTCCATCTGGCTGAGGCAAGAAGGCTCGGAATGTTTGCTAAATATAACGCTCCTTTTAGAATGACATTCAAAGCATGGTGACGTGAAATCCTTACAGCACATCTGATACGGATTAGACCATGGTGACCATTGGACTCAACGGGAGAACCACAAATACACTTGAGGCTCACAAACATCACAGCCAAGCTTCAAAGCTATTGCAATTCTCAGAGAATCGTTGTCTAAAAAAGGTATTGCATGCAACCAAGCACCAGCTTTTGGAAACTGCTTTTAACCTGTCTAAGTGCGTCTTAGTTGCATTACTGACAAGGTGGTTATATAAACGGAAACAATTGATGTCATCCCATTCTCTTTGGCTTTTAAAGTTGGCCGGTTGATCGCGATTTATAGCAGTTCAGGCTTGTAGTGCCTCCGAAAAAAATGAATGTGGGACACATATCCTTGTAAAGAAAGAATGTGAGATATGAGTCTAACCACTGCATGTACTGATGCCAAATAAGCTGAAACGCTAACATCTCTAATACGACGGATACCTAAACTACCGTGACAGATTGGAAGAGATACCTTCTACCACTGATTATCATCAAGTTTTACATTGCAAATTGACTCTACAGCTAGCTTCAATGAATGATCTATAAGAAATATTTCATGTGAACAAAGCCAAGTGAGTGACGAGCGGATAGTATATAATAGTTTAGGAATAGAGAAACGATTTCGTTAAATTGCTACAGAGGTGTGCGCATTTATACATAAAAAAAGAGTATTTAGTAAAGCTAGTGAGTTATTTTTACACGTAAGCGTATGAGAAATAGCATCGACACAAATAGGGGTACCCAGTAATGTATAATTTTGCTTATCAATAATTGATATTCTTGGGATCAACAAATTGAGATTAGTTAGATACTTTAAGGCTACAGAACTACAATCAAAACCTTCACATTTACTTGTGTTGATTTCTAAACCTATATTTTTTAGATTTGGGAGAAGGATGTTAATATCCTTAGCGACGGTATCAGGGTTCTCTCCAAGTGTACAGTCATCGAGGTACCAAGCATTAAAAGGTGATTTAACCGAAAAGACTGTTTCGTGTAAACATTGGCTAAAAACAAGCGGTCCTAAAGCATCACCCTGTGATCAGATCAGATGTTCATTAAAAAAAATAGCTGTTTTCGAAGTAACATTTAAACTCAATATTTATCTCTCAGACGCAGTATTTAATATCAACCATGGCTTAGTTAATGGTGTTATGGGTGTGGCCCGCCGCTATCCGGTAGGATGTAAGATGCTGCCAGTGATTCTTTCTTGGGCAGTTACAGTTAAAGTTTACAAACATAATTATACTTGTACCTGAAAAGTCACAGTCACAATGTCGTTTAATGACATTTTCTATGAATTTAAATATATTGTGACTTCATCATTTTGTATCATTTTGTTTATTTAGACGAGCTTCTACCGGTCTTTTCGTCTAGACTGGCCATGTAAGTTTCTGCGTGGCGGAGGCACCACTGTGACATAAGATTAACAAAACAGTATACGAACGAGTTATAGCTTTGCATCTTAATACATGCATACTATTTGTCAACTTGACCTCCAAGGCTGGGTGCAAATTAGTCCAGCGTTTGTTTTTTATCGCTAAAAATCTGATTTTTTTTAAAGACGTCATAATAATCTTCGTGAATAAATTCTCAAACATAAAAAAATATTCTCACGAGAAGTGGCTCGTGCAGGGGCATAGGAGTTCTTGATATTTCACATTTTTAAGTAAAACGACTGCGAGATGTGCTTCTCTACGATGATTCAATTTCAATATCTTTGCTTCATTCAGGTATGATATAATATTAGAACGTGGCGGTATAATGTAAGAATATCGCGCACACGCATTTTGGACTATCTGTAGGATGCGTGCAGTTCATGCCAATCGTCGTGGTCCATAGACTACATCGGCATAGTTTAACGTCGAAAGTACTAGAGAGTCAGAGAGCTGCATTCGCAGTTTCACATTTAGAAAACTACGTACTCTATATGGTATTTTCAGTTTGTAAAATGTTTTTTTATTAATTAAAGACAAATTAAAGACCATCGTTTAGCACTCCTAAGTTGATAACTTTCGTTATGCGTTCGACACTACTAACTAGAACTGATTGAAACTATCAATTTTATTGATTTGATTCTTTGAACCCATTATCATAAACTTAGATTTAATCGGATTTAATGGCAAAGTTTTTTCAGGGGTATTCATTCCCGAATACACAGGTACGCGACCCCGGCCTCCTGAGCTACTACTAATTCTCCCCATTTCCTTCCAACAGTTCGACGTATCCCACTCATTATAAAATTTCCATTAAAAAATCATGACATCCCAACCCTTACTCCTTGTTCCCATCTATTATCAGATAGGGGATGTCGGGCAGCAGCGACCCCCTATAAAACTACTGCGCTCGCCAACCCGCTTGCCAGGCGTGGCGAGTATGGCAAACCCACCAACAAAATGAGCGGCACAAAAAACAAACGGCCCCTAGTCCCCGGCACCCCTGCTAGTCCAGGCTACGGTAGCGACCTTAATAACGGCGGGGCAGGGGGTGCGAAGAATCCCCGCAGAGATCCGGCTACCAACACCGACGACTGGACCTGGCAACCTACAATGCACGTACGCTGAGAGCCGACGAGAAAATAGTAGTAGTGGAAGAAGCCACAAGCAAGTTACGCTGGGACGTTATAGGGATATCGGAGGTCCGAAGACAGGGACAGGACACGATAGTTCTCAACTCAGGTAACTTGATGTACTACCGGAGGGGTGACCAGCTATCCCAAGGTGGTGTCTGTCGGGTTTATTGTCCGCAAGTCCCTCGTCAACAATGTCATCAAAGTTGACAGTGTGTCGACTAGGGTAGCGTACCTAATACTCAGAATATCAAAACGATATTCGCTGAAGGTCATACAGGTTTACACGACGACTTCGACTCACCCAGACGACGTAGTGGAGGAGATGTATGAGGACATTTCTAAAGCCATACACTCCTCCAAAACACACTATAACGTCGTGATGGGGGACTTTAACGCGAAACTAGGCAAACAAAGTGGTAATGAGCTGAAAGTGGGGCAATTTGGATATGGACAACGGCACTCCAGAGGGCAGATGTTGGCCGACTTCATGGAAAAGGAAGGCCTCTTTATGATAAATTCCTTTTTCAAGAAGCGCCCCCACAGAAAGTGGACCTGGATGAGTGCAAATGGTTGCACAAAGAATGAGATTGACTTTATCATGTCGACGGAAAAGCAAGTGCTCAATGATGTCTCTGTGATCCACACGGTTAAAACCGGGAGTGATCACCGTATGTTAAGAGGCACATTGAACCTTAACATAAGGCTTGATAGGTCTCGACTGATAAAGTCCATTCTCCGACCCACAACCATCCAAATCCAAAACCCAGAAAACTTTCAGCTCCAACTCAAAAATCGCTTTGAATGCTTAAAGGAAGACGCATCAGTGGACGACACCAACGACATGTTTGTGGAAACTGTCAACACGGTTGGGTCTAAGTTCTTTAAAACCCACCGTACAAATATAACAAAAAGACTCTCGGACAGTCATATCGGCGGCTTAATAGACAGATCTCAAAATCACTTGCACGCGACAACCGCCACTTTAATACATTGCGTATTGAGGATACAATAAAATGGAACAAAGGTTTCAAAGTGTTCGCGAGAGATTTGGCTATTGGGCGAAGTCGTCTGGCAAGGCTGAAGACAGAGGACGGCAGCATTGTTTCGTCTGGACCAGAGGTCTTGGAGGAGATCGCGAAATTCTATGGACAGTTATACACGTTGACATTGAAACCAGTTGGCAGTCCAGCTAAAGACCCTAGAGCTAGACTGACTCGACATTATACCGAGGACATTGGAAATCAGCTTGTACGAGATTAGTATGGCTCTCAAACAGCTTAAAAACAATAAGGCACCGGGTGATTATGGAGTTACGACTGAGCTTCTGAAAGCGGGTGGAAAACCGTACTAAAAGTCCTTCAGAAGCTCTTTAACACCGTCATACTCTAAGGTACTTCGCCGCAAGCATGGCAGAGAGGCTTGGTGGTGATTATCTTTAAAAAAGGTGACAATACAGTTATTTAGAATTACAGACCCATCACGCTTCTGAGTCATGTTTATAAGCTGTTTTCAAGAGTAATTATGAACCGTCTCTCTCGCAAGTTCGACGACTTCCAGCTTCCCGAAAAAGCCGGTTTCCGAAGAGGCTATAGTACCGTAGACCGCATACATACGCTGCGACAGATTATACAGAAGTCAGAAGAGTATAATCGGCCCTTTTGCTTAGCGTTTGTGGACTATGAGAAAGCCTTCGATTCGGTGGAAACATGGGCAGTGCTACAGGCTCTATAGAGATACCGTATTGATCATCGGTATATCAAGGTGCTAAAATGCTTGTACGATAACGCCACCATGTCAGTCCGTCTCCAGGATCAGAACTTGAAACCGATCCAACTGCAGAGAGGTGGGAGACCAGGAGATGTCATATCTTCGAAACTGTTCACAAATGCGTTGGAAGATGTCTTTAAGCTTCTGGACTGGGACGGTCTTGGCATCAATGTTAATGGCGAGTATATTACCCACCTTCGGTTTGCCGACGATATTGTGGTCGTGGCAGAATCGATGGAGGACCTTAGCACAATGTTCGAAAGCCTCAGTAGAGCTTCCCAACGAGTGGGCCTCAAGATAAACATGGACAAGACGAAAATCATGTTGAATGGCCATGTAGCACCCACTCCAATGGCTGTTGGGAACTCTACACTCGAAGTTGTTGACGAATACGTATTCATGGGACAAACTGTACAATAGGGTAAGTCCAATTTCGAGAAAGAGGTTAATCGCCGAATCCAACTCGGTTGGGCAGCATTCGGAGAAATACAAAAGTCCTGTGTTGCCAGTGATGACGGCACTGAGACGTGGCCTCTTACTATGGACCTTATGCGAAAGCTTAAGGTCGCTCGGCGGGCGATGGAAAGAGCTATGCTCGGAGTTTCCCTACGTGATCGAATCGGGGATGAGGAAACCCGTAAGAGAACTAAAGTCGCCGACATAGCTCACCGAATCGCACAGCTGAAGTGGCAATGGGCAGGCCACATAGCTCGAAGAGCCGATAGCCGATGGGGGAAGAAGGTTCTCGAGTGACGACCACGAACCAGAAAGCGCAGTGTGGGACGGCTCCCCGCTAGATGGACAGATGACCTTGTAAAGTAAATGTTACAGGCGGCACAGAATCACACGCTGTGGAGAAAGTTAGGTGAGGACTATTTCCAGTAGTGGACAACAATGGGCTGATATGATGAATGGCAAAGTGTTTGATGTTGACCATTCCGCTATGCGTTCCATATCTGCAGCCAGTTTAAGTATTACACCTATTATGTCATTTGGCTTGAATGATAAATATAATTAGATATCGTCTGCGTGAATTTGAAATTTACAGTGTTTTATAGAATTGGTGATATTAGCGGTATATAGAATAAATAAGATTAGACCTAAAATGTACCCTTGTGGTACGCCTCTAGTTACAACATTTGGTTCTGACGATATAATTGCACCTTCTTTTTCTTTTAATTCCACCAACTGAACGTGGTTACTCAAATAGCTAATAAACCATTTGATTGTATCGGTATGAAAGCCATAGTAGGCCAGTTTCGAAAGCATTAAAGTTTGATTCAGGGTATCAACTGCTCTTGAAAAATCCAGCAGAACTAGTGCAGATCCAAGGCTTTTATCTGGAGACTTCAAAAGGTTCACTACATCTACCAGAGCTGTTAATGTAGTATGAGATTTTCTAAAGCCTGA
Organism: Apoda limacodes; assembly: GCA_946406115.1. Taxonomy (NCBI): domain Eukaryota; kingdom Metazoa; phylum Arthropoda; class Insecta; order Lepidoptera; family Limacodidae; genus Apoda; species Apoda limacodes. Next base: position 52,683,030 of record OX291540.1, read on the forward strand.
CTGAAATATAGGTATTATTTTATTTCGCTCTAAATAATCTGTCATTTGCATACATACTGATCTTTTCACAGTTTTTGACAAGCATGGTACTATGTTTGTTGATCTCAAGTCTTTTAGTTATATAAGTTCCTCACATTTAGGAGTAGATCTCACAATACTATTTTTTCCCGCATCGGGAAATCTACTCGTTTCCATTGATCTATTCACAACAGCCGTTATGACTTTAAGTGTTGCTAGTTGTGTCAGTAACGGCATATCCAGTGATACATCATCAATTCCTAGTGCGTTTGATTTCACCGATCTGATTATTTTGATAACAGTACTCTCGTCAATTTATTTTAGTGTAAAAATTGTGTTTCCGTATCGATGATGTTCATAAAAAGACATTGTAGATATATCTACGAGAGCCAACGCTAAAATACACCAGTTGGACTTTGAGCCCTTTGAAGATGAACAAATATTGTGTGTGATAGGGATAGATCATGATAATCGTGACGTTTAACAATTTTCTCTACTAATAACATAAAAATACAGGCTAAGTGCGAGTCGGTCTCGCATCACGGCTGAAAACTAAATCTTATGCAAGTTATTGGTAAAATTTCTGATAAAGAATATTTCGATAATTATCTTATACAAATAAATTTGCAGCAAGAGTTCCGCACTTGAAATATGTTTGCATTTTGTTCGAGAGTTCTCATAGGAAAATATTTTTTTTACCGTACCAGCACGAATTCACCAAAATTATGTTTTGAAATGAAGCAAAACAAAAACAACAACGGTAAAACTAGTTCAGAAACTAATTTCGGCACAAATATTTAATTATTTTTATTTTAATTAAAATCATACTTACATTTCACGAATTTCCAATAAACTAAAAGGGCTTAGTTTTTGTCATTTGTCAACAGGATCCTAATAAAAAACGTGTCAAAAATGTCAAAATCACTTTTTTCCTTCTTTTGACATTTTGTCATATCTTGCACTACTAAAGTTGCACCATTTAAGTTTGGATATGTTGAAAGGCGAAACTACATATTTCTCATACTATTTTGTTTTTTTTAATCACAGTAGTGCCTTTCTCAGAAATCTAAATATATAAAAGAAGAAACTGACTGACTGCGATATCAACGCAACGCACAGCCCAAAGCACTGGGTCTAGAGATTCCAAATTTGTCACGCAGGTTTATTATTAGGTATAGGGGTGCACTAAGAAAGGATTTTTCAAAAGTCACCCCCCGAAGGGGTGAAACGGGGGGAAGTTTGTATGAAAATCCGTCATTTTTAAAGTTAAATGGATGAAAATTGGTATATGGTCTTGCGGTTTAAAACTAAGAAAGATGTGTTTTACTGTTTTCGGAAAATCATCCCCTAAGGGGATAAATAGGGGTTGTAAATTTGTATTAAAAAAATTCAATCAACAGAACCGGATTTGGCTGAAATTCAAAGTGCAGCTAGCTTATATCTTGACATAAAAAGACTAAGGTTACATTTTATTTCGGAAAACTTACAAGTTACCAGTTTATTATAACCTAATGTGACTTTTCTTACTCATTCACGTAGCGTCACACCAGTGCATCCGATTCGGATGAAATTTGACATAATGATAGTTGACAGAATGAAGAAGGACAAGGCTATTTTTCCTGATCAACAGGTCTAGCGGGAATAAAAACCTATCGCGTTAATTAAACTTTGCGCGATAAAACACGATATGATTGAGCTGTAATTTATCACAGTGATATTTAAAGAGACGGAAAAGAATTGAAACTCCTTTTTATGCCAATTTAAAAGTTCCCGTGGGACCTTTCGCGATAATCAAAACCACATTAAAATACTACGCAATTGAGCTGAATTTTAAGACAAGTTTATTTAAAGAGACGGAGAAGGATATAAGCTATATAAAATACCGATCAACAGTTCCTTTAGGAATAAAATTCCTATCGCAAAGTTTGTACGCAAATTCATTATTTTTCAATTAAAATGGATGAATATTGGTACATGGCCTTTCATTTGAAAATTATGACTGACGTGTTTCACCATTTTTGGAAAACAATCCCCTAAGGTCTAGAGAGGCTAAAATAGGGGTTGTAAATTTGTATGAAAAAAATCAAACAATGGAGACGATTTGGCTAAAATTTGGAATACATACAGCTTATATATTAACATAAAACAAAGGCTACATTTTATCCCGGAAAACGCACAAGTTCCTACGGGAATAATTATAACTTAATATGACTTTTGTTACTCTTCACGTCGCACCACTGCATCGGATTTAGATAAAATTTGGCATAGAGATAGTTGAAAGAACGAATAACGATAAGGCTTTTTTTCCGATTGAGAGGTCCCATAAGAATGAAATCCTATCGCGATAATCAAACTTAGCGCGGGAAAACACGATTTAATTGGGCAGTAATTTGTTACAGGGCTAGTTGAAAACATGGAAAAGGATTGAAACTCCTTTTTATCCCGATTCGGAAGTTCCCGTAAATAAATAGTAAATAAGTTAGTGTTTGTGTGAGTGTGTATGTTTTTTATTTCTTTGGCGCGTTAGTTAATTATCACATGATAAGTTAAGAAGAGATATTAGGGATCTGCTAAGAAATCATTTCTCTAAATTAAATTAAAATTACTGGCTTAAAATGGGATTTTTATGAAAATCTATTATTTTTTAACCTTCTTCTTCTTCTCAGCCAGGGGACGTCTACTGCTAAATATAGGCCTCCTCCCATATGTTTCTACAAAGATCGGTCAAATGCCGCCCGCGCCCAACTACTTCCGAAAGCTTTAACCGGACCATCTTTTCGTCCAAACCAGATGGGTATTTAGTATTTTTCAACCTACCTACTTCCTAAAGATAAATGATTAAACAAGAGCTTAAGGATTTTTGACATTTTGTAACCAAGTCTGAAAATCAAAAATGGGTATTGTATGGTTTTTGGGGTCGCTAATTACGAAAACGCGGTGGAAGTGAAATTCATTCTTGGAGTGTGTTTTAAATTCCATTTTTTTCCTTTTGAGATATGGAACGAGATGCGTTATTCTAATAGGCTTATCAATTTGTATTTGGTGCCATCTCGATCGATCGTACCTAGGCAAATGCAGGCAGCGCGGCGGCTGCGGGGAGGTCGTAGTAGTCATTGGGATATAGCAGAAATTTGCTATACTAATCCCGTATCCCGTAATCGAAATTGAAGAAGCATCTTTGGGGTTACGCTGGCTTTCCCTAAAATAGTACGGCTTACTACAGCCAAGCAGTTCTCTAGCATTAGAAAATAGGGAATTGATTAAAGAAACTAGCTATAATGTGATAGCTTTAGAGCCGTTAGTCAGGAATAACTGTGATAAATTAACAGATGAACAAAAGTCAGTATACGAAGAAATAGTAAGAAGTGCGAATGCAAGTGAGGGCCAAATGTTCTTTTTAGATGCTCCAGGGGGAACCGGTAAAACGTATCTAGTAAATTTGATTTTGGGAACTATAAGGGTCACATGTGATATTGCATTAGCTGTGGCTTCTACGGGAATTGCCGCAACACTTCTGCAAGGCGGTCGGACTGCGTACTCTGCTTAAAAGTTGCCACTAAATCTAACGAATGTAGAATGTAGTACTTAATACTTCTGCAAAGTTCTTTTGTTCTACTCAGAAACCTACCATTTCTACCAATTAATGAGCAACGTCTGGATATTTTAAAATTCAGCTGGATCTTGGCAAGCGACGGCAAGGTCCCAATTTTTTAAATTTTGAATAACCACAAATTTTACGCGAGCGAAGTCGCGGGCAAAAGCTAGTAACTCTATAATGTAAGTAAATAACAAACAGTGACAGGCTACCATTGCTCTAAGCAGATGACAGAATGTCAGAAGTCACATAAAGCGATCAGGTTACAGCGCTGCAGCGTTTTGAGATATTGATCTAACTAAATATAATATAATATAATTTATAAATATAATAAATTTATTCAGTTCATAAAAATAAAATAAAATAAAAATATAAAAAAATTATATACGATCGCATTGAGAACCTCCTTCTTTTTCATTCGTCGGATAAAAAACATTATAAAGCCGCTGCATGCAGCAAAGAACAATTACCACACGATTGGTTAAAATTCTGTTTTTATGTAAAAGTGATTGGTTGGATATTAATAATAATAAATCTGCCAATGGAAGTCTATGGTAGTTTTTCATTCTAATTTTTTTGCTAAACCACAAACTGACATGGTTTACTTTAGGGAGTGGCCCTCTGTACATCCAGAAAATGACTATTGATTAGACTCGGATCATGAAATTGCGATGGTAGTGGATTATCTTTAGTTTTGCCTATACCGGGGATAGTTCGTTTTAGATTTTTCTAAAGAGGAAGAGAGTAAGCACTGTATGCATTTATTTGCTGATTGTAATAAGCACATTGTTCATTGAATATAGCATGTGTTTCTCAACCAGTTTTTCTATACCTTTTAAGTGGATCATTTAACAAATTTTTTATTTATTTTTTTACTTTAAATGTAATAAATATGAATTTTGTTTTTAATATTTTTTTTCTTTATAGGATCATAATAATTAAACAAGGAAATAAGGAAACTATTAAGCAAATTCACCATATTATTGACGTCTATACGTATACCTTAAGATAGAGTCCGAGTTAGTTGCATCTAATGATTAATTAAAAATACACCTACCTATATCTTTTAATGGCCTGTATACGGTTCAACTGGGTAATAAATACTTTATTTCTTTAATTTTGGCTTAACTTGTTATCAGTGCATGGTAACTCAGTTCTGGTATATAGTTAACAGTAATATTAGTCAGTTAAATATCTGAACAGACTAGAACTGATAATGTCTCACTATGTGAGTAATAAAATATTATTACCTTGCAAATCCGCTAAAAACAATTCAGTAGCACTCACGTGCAGAAGTACACCAGGCACATGTAGAAGTGCACCTCCCTCCCTCCTCATGTGGACGATGCAAACTTCACCACAACGCTACATCAACAAATTGATAACAAAACTCGACACGTGTTTCGCCACAACACAAGGCATCCTTATGAGACGCAAGTTCATCAGAACAGAATCTAATTTTCATCAGATCTCAGATGTAGAACCCTACTCAGCCGTCGCGCGTGCAAACTTTGGCAGATCTAGGGATATGTCAAAGCCTATAATGAGGCACAGTCGGGGCGAGGGTTGCTCACCTTTTTTTAACCAAGTTTCACTTACCACCATGAGTTCAACTTCGTGGTGTATCATAGCCGCCTTAAGGCTGCGGTATAGGCTAGACCGTGAAAATACGCCGTTCTTGTGCAATTTTTGTGGCTAAACTATAGCATCTAAAGGATTGAAAAAAATATATATTATAAAACTTGCTTTTGTCTAGTTCATTACCTCACTGAATGATTTTCATTTATTATATTTAATACAATATAAAATCTGGAAGTGACCATTGTTTCGACACTTGTGGAAATTTTTAAAGCGTGTTTTGCATTTGCTTGTAATGAAAGTTGGTTAAATAATTAGAATAGCTTGTTATCTAGTGTTTCGACTCTAAGTTGTAGGAGAAAAGCAGAAAAAATGTGACTACAAAACGGTAATAACGTTAAATTTCATACAAAAAATTAAAAGTTTCAAGGCGTCATTACGGCATAAATTACTTAAGAAGTATATAACATTTATATCTCATAGTAATGTATATGACATTATCTAACAATTTATAGTATTTGATATATAATTATTTACATACACAACGTTAGAATTACAGAAATTAGCTTTCGGGCCTATATCGCCCTCTTAAACGCATCGCGCTCGTTACACAGTGAACAAGGATTAATTAAACCAATTTTAATATTTTTTATTTTTGTAAGACATCACGTCATATTCTGTAAATTTATGTCAAAAAATTAATATAGCTGTCAAGTCAATCACGAGAATTAATAAACACAATAAATTTAAAACATCCGGGCTTGTATTTAAATATAGCTAATAATGCATAAATATAATTGACTGAATTATAATGTTTTAATCCCAGTACATACAGGTATGTATGTATGACAGGTGAGTATTTAATTACATGGAGAAGCTATTTCCCTTGATATCGTACTACATCGCAAAAAGAAATAAACAAAAGGGTAAAACAAAACAAAACTACAAAAGCACACAAATATATATGTATTTAATGTTTTTTGATTCAGTAATAAACTCTATTTTAAACACCCATATATTATCTTGTCCTAAAAAAAAATTAAACATTATTGTTTGCAAATAAAACCCAAAAATTGAGGCATTTGATCAATTGGCAACACCGATAACATTGTGTAACTCATATCAGTTGTCAGAATTCGTTTTTCATATTTTGCATACTTTTTTGCATTTGCATTCTTCCTTTTAGTGCCCTGCCTACTACTAAGGTCAGAAGATAAATAAATAAAAAATGAATCTTAAAAACTAATGTTGTAAAACAAAAACAAAGACAAAGAAATTAAAGTTAATAATCTGCATTCAAATAACCGGTACGGTCGGCAGTAAAACAACTTATAGCGAGAATAATTGATATTTTATACGGATTTTCTTGAGACTGCCGGGTGCGTCGCACTGTGGATCGGTGTGGATATGACTTATCTTTACGTAAATAATTGATATTATTTTCTCATTTTTTGTTTTACATTAATTGTTACTATTGCATTTAATATTATAAATACGTAACTGTGTTTTTTCATTTGTTGTTCTTTACGTCAGCAACGAAGACACAGCTCGACATGATTTTTACGCAGATATACCTTATAAATCCGAAAGTGAAATAGGCTACTTAATGTCAGTTTCCCACGATTATAGATTTTTCCTTGGGGTACCATTTTTTCACGACGTCCTTTCCTATCTATTTATTATTAGACCAGACAAAGAATTATAAAAAATACTTATTCCGATTCATCAATAACTTCTTTTTTGAAAACCCCATACTGTAGTCCTTGGAGAAAACCTTGGCTGGGAGCTCATTCCACAATCCAAGCGTTCGTGGCAGAAACACATCTATTGAGTACACTAAGTTTTTTGAACGCCAGCTTCACCTTGTTTTGCAGATAATCTCGGAACTGAACATCGCTGGAGATGTCAACACCAAGGATCCCAATGCTCTTGGAGATGGAGAGGTGAGGAGCACTCTGGAATTGTGGAACCACAGTGAATGAGGTTTTCTTAGCGGTGAACGCGCAGACTTGTGTCTTTGTAGGGTTGAATCAGACCAAGTTTTTCCGTCCCAAATCAGAGACCTTGGATGGACTCTGAATTTGAGACACAATTTCTTCACGTTTTTCCATCACAAAGGAACGAAGGATGCTTGCACGACCCGTGTAATAAGCGCCTCCAATACTTTCATCTCATAGCAATGTATGTTATTGATGTCCAACATGTCATTGATATGCAGTAGAAAAAGCGTAGGAGACAGCACAGAGCCTTGCGGGACACCAGCATTAATGTCCATGATATCAGTGCAACTACCATCAACTGCGGCTCGTATGCGTCTGCCGGACAAAAAGCTACCCACCAATTTGCACAAACCCTCGGGCACTCCGTAAGATGGCAACTTCGATAGAAGCCCCCGGTGCCAGTGCCGGTGAAGGACCCGATCAAACGCCTTCGCTATGTCCGGGCTACATGCCAATGCCTCCCCCTGACTCTCAATGGCTAGTGCCCATGGGCGTGTGAGATACACCAGAAGGTCACTATTCGAGTGAACGTGGTGAAAGCCATATTGACGGTCAGTGACCAGGTCGTGATTTTCTAGGTATCTTAGGAGCTGTGCGTTGATCACACCCTCTATCACCTTGAAGCGTAGAGAGTTTATAGCGATAGGCCTGTATTTCGATGTATCTGATCTATCACCCATTTTAGGCACCCGGTGCACATTTACAGTCTTTCTTTTGGAAATTGCCTAGTGTGGTAGGAAAGCGCGAAGAGCCGGCAGCTACTCGCAGGTTAGGAATAAAATTTTCCATATTTTCCATGCGTAAATAGTTTAGCTACGTCCGTGTCGCCGATATGAGACCAGTAAAGGCACGCATAGATACGAGGGTTAACTCTGTGATCTACGCGCACCCATAATAACGACAGATCCCTGTCTTCAAGGCCATACGCAAAAATCCTAGGTCTGTGTTCAAGGCTATGAAGGCGGGGACAGCAGATTTCCTCTCGGACGAACATACAAACACCGGTACGACTCACAAAATTGTGCTCAAGTTTGTCCGGTATCGGCCGGGCAGGATTTCTGCGTCTCCGTTAAAAAGAAAATGGTCGGCTGCGCAGTTTCAATGTGATGGTGATCTGCGTTAAGGTTGGCGTAAAAAGCCTTAATATTGCAGAAGTCCACATTGAATGTGGATAGAGTGGCCGCTGTAAAAACTCGTTTCCTTTTTGTTCTTTTCCCCATTTTTAAAAAAGTTATATAGACTAAAAATGAGGGTTAACTGTACAGACAGATTGGACGACAAAAGGTGCCGTACTAGAACTGCCGAAGCTCGGCACAGATAATATAGTTGCTGGAACGGCGGGCGGAAGGGCCCTTGATCATTCTCTGTTGTAGTAGCCGGGTCCAGCCCAGTCTCGTTCTCCAGCAAGACTTCTATTTCAGAGATTTTACACAGGTTGGCGGTTCAGCCTCCCAGGGCGGAGATTAAGTAAACCCTGGGTTCGGGAACCCGTTCAACCTACGGGCGGCAAGCGGTCAGCCGTTTCATCAGGTCTTCCTGACCGCCGTGTGACCGGGCAGTAACAGCAACGAGCACCGCCGGTCCCCCGCGGCGAATCCACAAAGAGCTCTGGAAACCTTACTCACCGCCAGGAAGTAAGTAAGTAAGTGTTATTATGGCCGCAGTTTTCTGTAAGATGGAGGTACTTCCCCAGTTCAGGCTACTCATTTGAGCAAGTACTCGCTATGCCCTGCTTTAATTGTTTAGGCGGCTGGCAAAGACACACAATAATGTGTTCTTATGTATATGGCCTATCAAACACACTCACACGTGTACAAAGATACGAGCTGACAATCAAGTATATCTTTGCACAGACAGTGTCACTACCGTCTACGCAAAACGACAAAAAATGTTGCAACTCTTTATATAAACGTTAGTTCTACATTTACATGGTTTCGACAGCTTGAAGTTAGTGCTTCGAATCAAAAGTCAGCTATTTATGCACTATTTCAAAAAAGGTCGATATCTCCTCTCCTATCTAACTATTTTTCGTGAACAGCTTGCGACAAAGTTTTACAATAGCACTCCTGGAATATGACAATAGTTGTAATAATTTGACTTATTTAAAAACCAGCCCTTATTCTTTTGTTTCATTCCGTGTATCATACCTACTCACTTAAAATGATTAAAAACGTCGCCATTGTTTTTGTTTGTGTACATATTGTAAAGTACGGGTCAAATTAAAGATGTTCTTATTAAGTTACTGAAAGTAGTTTAGGCAGTGTGTGTGTGTGTGTTTTACTATTTACAGTCACAAAAATTTAGGTGTTGTTTTGGTGAGCGAAAACAAAATATGTAGGTACTAGGTAGTAATATTGAACGGCAGCTGTAGGTCGGGTAATTTTTAATTTTAATTTTTACAATATAAACAGCAATTATTTGGTGAGTCGATCTTTTTACTGTTTTTGCCTACCCTGAGTAAAGCCTCTTTGTATTTGTTAGACACACACACTTGTATCCATTGTGATGTTTGTAGGACGTGACAAGATTTACTTCACTGACTACCCCTATCTGCGATGACTTGTCAATAGTCTCCATCTTTTCAATGACATGACTTTGTTGTATATTTAAATTTTTGTGCAATTTTTTTTATTTGTTCGTCCAAATAAATAAAATGAACCGTATTTTTTATGTTGCAATTATATATATTTCAATAATTCTCAACATAATTCTTCTATTTGTATCGATAGGTAACTATTTATTCTTATTATTTGAAATAAACAACTTAAAATCCTTTTTTATTGCTCATCAATAAAAGTAATTGGCTATTACCGGTACTATTTTATTTCTTTATTGTTTTTATTTATTTTAAATAAAAACATATTATAACAAATTAGTTTATATTTTTATGGCATATCCATAGTAATCCAAATGATCATTGTATTTTTAAATCCCAGTAAGTCGAGTATTCAAATGAGCGCGTGCCACAGCCGGCGCCCTCTCACGTACAGACACACAAACAAACAATAACTCGGATCAATGTTGCGTTCTTTATCTTATGAACTATTCCACTTGTTGCTTTCATTTTTATAAACGCTGAATATAAAATTTTTACTCGTTATGGATTCTGTCTGCTTTTGTATTTACCGTTTGTAATTAATGAGTTTAAATTATAGCCATAGTACAGTTTTCATTCAAGTCATTAATTTAACGGTTTACTATATATTTGTTGTTCTACTTTTGACGTGAATTCCATGAACGTTTTCTTCGTCATACCGGCGGGTATTCCAGGAAAATTGCGAAAAAACATTAAAAAACATGTACATTTGCAAGTTTTTATAATTTTAAAGTTTAAAAATAATAGTTATATCATTTAGATTCGATTTGACGACAACATAAATTTTATCCCTCCCTCTACTCTCCCTCAGTGTGCACTGAAAATTAAAAGTCGCGCGGGAGCCACTCAGTAAAACTCGCGCTAGCTTTAAAAATCTTTTGTATGTTTTAAAGAAATAAACTGTATTTATTACTGTGATTCGACAGATTAAGAAAATACGATTTCGAGCGCCTCCCAGCGTGTTTTGTACAAACGAATTTCTCACTTATTTTTGGCTTGCAAGCACCACGAAATATTTAAGACATCTTTTAGTAATAAATATCTAGGTCTGCAGTTGGCTAGTTTTCTATAAAATTTAATAGTTCAAAAGTTATACAGAAATCTAGTTTTTCATACAAATGGTTTTTAAATATATTTCTAGTTAATAAAAACATTTTACATCATTTTGGAAAACCACAGACTTAGATATTCGGCTTAGGACTATCACTGAGAAATTTCACAGTGATTGACCACTAAATGTCAAAAATAAATGAGAAATTCGTTTGAGTGAAGCCTGCTGCGAGGCATCACGAATCGTAGCCTCTTAAGTTATATTTTCTTCTTTAAAAACAACTAACTAAACTAATTGAAAGTAAAACAGTAAATTCCATTTGCAATCAATGAAAATTAACCAACAACGCGAAAAGGTGTTGAGCTTATAGAACTAAGAAAAAAGTAGCAGAGAAAAGTGACACCAGTTCGAACTAGTGGTTGGTCAAGATGCTGAGCGTGAAAATTGACCAACCAACAGTTTTAAATTGTCATTCTTAGCGTAAAACCTATGGTAGTCGGGGCAAATCTGTTAAACCAAATTCACAAGAGGCCTTCAAATATTGCTGTACATGTTAAAGTACTAATTTTGAAGCTTGTTTTTATGTTTTCCGTATTCGGGTTTTATTTAGAACTTTTATTTCACTTAAAGTCGGCTTACTTTAATGATTCCCTTGACGTATTAAATGACTTGAACAGTCTGCATACGAAATACCACTGCATTATAGAACCTTTGTACACTCTGTAAAAATTTGAACTTTTCTGAATAGTTTTCTGTGTCGTTAAAATACAATAAGTGTGCACAAAGTGTAGATTTAATTTTGCAAGCTAGCACAAGTTTTGTCTCAATGGGCAACACGAAAATTAATTGTAAGTAGTTTATAATCACTGGTCGACTACTTAGTGTAATAGTGCACAGATTGTGTTTATTAATTCATTTGGAAGTAAAACACGTATTATTTTTAGGGTTCCGTTTTCAAAGTGCTAAACGCAGCCCTATTTCTAGCACTCTGCTAGTGCTATCTGTCCGACCTTTGCAGGGTTTTATCTTTTAGACTGAAGTAGATATACTAGCAAATAACAAGTGTGACAGAAGATGACAGAAGTGACTGAAAATGACAGAAGCACCAAGAAACATGTTTTATTGTTTTTGCTCTATTTTAAAAGCAGTTATAGCTCTAGGTGCAAACAAAGTTTTAAACTTAAAGTGAGTATAGTGTAAGCTTGGCGAATTAACCATGGAACTACCGGTAGCACTTTATAGTAGGTATATCAATAGGTAATTAAAATTGGTGAAGTGTAAGTTGGGTTATTGCTAAAAATCGTAAAAGCGCCATCTATCAGAAATAGTGGTAAATACACAGTTCAATACGTATCCAGGGACTTTATTGTGAACAGACTCAAAGGTGCGTTTCAGCGTTCCAAACACGGTAATTCGAAAGAAAAATGTATGCAAGTACTTTCATATGTCTCGAAGCGAAGACCTGCTTGTATATGTTACAGTCAAAACTTTTAATCGGTCAAAAGAAGTTTTGAATTCAAAAAACAGGCAAAAGTCTGCAGTTAAAAGAACTTTTAACTGACTATTACTTAATGATTTCTGTTAAAACTCTTAATAGCCAAGTAGGTTGCTACCTAAGTACCCATGCATGTGACAACTAAGACTAAAGCTTTAAATATAATTTAAAATTAAAATCTTTATTTTAATTTTCTATAATATAATTTAGGATATTATACGATAACCGCTTACCATCAGGCGGGCCGTTAGCTTGTTTGCCACCTTAGTAGTATAAAAAAGGATATAATATAATATAGGACTATATTTTTCCTTTTGCAACCCTGGTTGCTAGGGACAACTTATTATATATATTATACGTTGGTTATTAAGAATTACCAGGAAAAGCATCTTTTTATCATTATTTCTTTTTACATTTTAGTGCGATTTTCTTTGAAACATCATAAGAATGTTTTAACGATGCCGATAGTATCAACTGCAGAAACAAATATTTTAATCCTAAAATATCAACTACAGATAATACGTGCTAAATAATTTGATTTTAGGGGAGATAATATGGCTCTATACCAAAACAATAACAAATTATTTTTATTTAATTATTTGTTTTATTATTGATCGATCGAGCGAAGCCAATGTGTTCTAAGTGGTGAGAATCTGAAGCGTTTGATGTTTGTAAGTTTGTATGTGTTTACGATGATAAGATGAGTATCGTCGTCACCACCTACACAAGTAGTTGAGGCTAAGAAGTTTTTAAGTTCCATGGAACTGATCTGATACTTTTTATGTCAGTCAAATTTCTCTTTGATGTAATTTAATGAACTATGTGGGTATTAATTTTGCAATCTTATCTATCAATTACTTGTAGGCGACAGAGAGAACAAACAGTAAAAACATATTAATTAGAAAGAGCAAAAATGTATGCTGAAATTTTTTAGCTTACCTTTGCCAATTTCATTAAACGCGTGGGAGCGAAAGAGACAGAGTAACGGCTTTACACTTCATTGAACACAACGCATTACCGCCAACTCGTACATGGCGCTTTCGACCTTTTGGTCATGACTTAGCTATTTGCAGATCGCCCCTGTTTAATTTATATCTAAAATATTTTAATATTTTACTAAAATATGGATGCTGATTTGTGGTAACAACATTTACTCTATATTTCTATTTCATTACATGTATTTATTTCTTCCTGTCTGTTACTTCGGGGTATATCGGTCTCACACGAGTGAATGTCACTTGGCAAAATGGAGAAAATGGTGTATATGCAAAAAATTCCAACGGCCGGAGTGTAAGCTTTTCCTAATTGTATATAATATGTAATAAGTGACCAGGCACAATGTTGTTTGGCAAGTAGCCAAATACGCGGGACGCCTAGAACTAGCGACTTCGAAATTACTACTGGTGTGGAATCCCATCCCAAATTGAAATCGTTGGTGATACGAGGGAAGATTTCCCCAACAGCCCCTCTGTAGTCAAAGTACAGTGCAACAAATTGTTCTGACTTTCTAAACTTGGGTGTATGTCGCTAGTGGCGTAGTTAGTTCACATCATTTCAATATGGACCAGGCGGTCAACATTTCTGACCTATTCTTTATTTTCTATACTTAGAATGCACATCGCTCTGTAGTTAGTATGTGGATTTGGTTGTATTGTGGAATTTCTTAAAGGTAGGCTGACGAGAATCGGCATGTATATAAACAACGCCGCTGATACCTCCGCAGAAAGATAATTGTTATAAAAACCAATTCTGTTACAAATAATTTTTGACGGATTTTTAGAATACGCTGTTTTAAAGTTAGACGGAGGGGAACCTTAATTCTACTTTGGAAGGAAATCACTCGCAAATCTTAACTAAGACAAAAAAATAACTTGAGAACTTTAAATGCATTTTTGAAGATCTATCCAATGTCACTCTACAAGAGTCTCGAAAAAATTTTCTCCCTCAGTTAATGTATAGAGTTGTGTATGAGTTATGTTTAATTATTTTTTTTCTAATTTATTGAGCAATTACATTCTTTTAAAAATTTCAGCATTATACCTGTTATGTTTCAGAAGAGCCCTTTTGGTCGAACAGACAAACAGCGTTGGCTTAGTAATGAGGTCCCATAGGGTACAGATTCCTAACAAAACAAATCTTCTTCTGTTAGCTTATATTTTTCGTAAGCCTTATTTAGGGTAGTGCTAATAATATGTAAAATATAAATGAATTTTATTAATTTATAATGTCAATGACAAAATACCAATTCTTCTCAAACACTTTAATTCAATACTGCCGGTCAAAACTGATTTTGTCTTACACTCTTTGTTATTGGATTGGATTCAGTTCCTTTAAACCAATTTTTTTAAGTCAAAAGCACTATAAACCAATATCTTTTAGTTAAAACTACTTTTGACCGACGTTTAGCAGTAAGCGAAATGTGGAGGGGATGTTTGCGCATGAGTACCGTCGCGCACGCAATAGTTATAAATATGTTTTATGTATCAATTATAAAAAAATATTAAACATTAGGCTAGAACGCGTAAATACGCAGTTTAAGTTTCGTGCAATAAAAAAGTACTAATATATTTTTTATTATATATGCTATGGATGTCGGTCTCTAAATAAACAACTGTCGCAATTCAAGGTTTTATGTAATTACAAAATTATGTGCAGTGCTATTCCGACTTTTTTATCCTTCTGACCTTGGGTGTTTGGTCGCTAGTGTCGTTGTAAGTTCACATCATTTCAATATGGTGGCGATATGGGATTTTTGACTGCGCACCGGTTCAGAAAAGTATATTGCACTATATGTTTTAGTAGGTTTTAGTTAAGTTTGTTTTTTAACCCATATAAATGTTATGTATTTCCTTGTTTTTTAAATTAAAACGAAATCTGAAACATTTTGCCTGTCTAAATAATAATAATATTGTAGAAACACAATAGAACACGAAATACTTAATAAAATATGAATACTACAATACTCTGGCATGATAATTCTATGTAAAAGAATTTGTGTCTGCCACAGTACACATAATGATGAAGTTTATAACGCGTCATAACTAGAGGTCATAAAACCGTAGAAATGTTAAAAAATATGTTTAAAGAGTTTAGGATCAGGATTCAGTTTCTTTGGAAATTTGTTCATGTGCACTTAAACTCACCAGAGTTTCAGAACAATTAGATATATATTGTAAAAACAAAAAAAAATACATTTTTATATACATGTAGATTTTTTGGAATGTATGTATGATAGATTCTGACACATCTAAAACATTATAAATGATTCAAAATAAAAAGAAAAATGTGTGTGAACCCGGTTCATCCAATTTTTCAATTTTGGTAAACCCAGTTTTGTGACCTATATTTGAAAGGTAGTGCACGCCTCGCACCCCATGCCCCTACATGAAAAAATTAATTCTGCGCATTCAAGGTCATCGCTAGACTTACGTGCCGGCACGTATTCAGGTCCTTCCTTACATTAAATCGTGCGACAAATTATTTGAGGTTTCGTTTTAAAATAAATTTAAAACAAGCATACGCATAGTTTCTAAAAAGCTCGTGATCTAGTAACTTTCATCTATCGGACACGATATTCGAAGTTAAGCAAGAACGGGCGTGGTAACTCATTGGATAGGTGGCTAGGCACTTGTTGAGCTTATCCGTGCTTTTGAGGGCAAGTTTAACCGTCGTTATAATGACAGTAGTCTTTATGTCAAGTCACAGGTCTAGGTTTGTAAAATCTCTCAGTGGAGTGGTTACTTAGCTCGACAACATCTGCATATTTGCACTAGAACAACGCGGTAGGCCACCCTAAGCTTCCTTTGTCTACGATAAGGCCTGTGCCCCTATAGTTACGAGGAACATAGCCTAAGCTTCTTTTTACTTTATGATCAAAAAGAAATTGAAATTCAAAATCTTTTTATTGAAATAGGTTTCTAAGAACACTTTTGAATCGTCAAGAGAAATAAACAAGAATTTACTTTAACAACTAATTACTTTATTTATATACTAATAACAATTCCTATTGGTATATAGTAATACATTTGATTTGATTTGTAAAACTACGAACAAAACATTATATTATAGTCAACCAATAAATACATATTTAGTATTGAAACACTTAAAAAAAACAAGCTTCACAATGAAAAGAGTTAAAAAAATTTAAACTCAGTAATATTTTAACTGCCTATTGTTTTTCCGATTGCATAGGGGTCACACCATGTGAAGCGTTAAAAGTCCTTAATTCTGTAACGGGATTTAAATATTAGGAGCAAATCCCAAGATATAACTAATAGAAACCGTGGAATGGCGACACTACAATGGTTCCTTGTCGTTTACGGAACCCAATAATGAAAAAAACGGTTTTATAAATAGTATCAAAGAACAATGAATATTTAACTAAATATTTTATTGCATTTTTACTCTTATTTTAAATGCAAAAAATGGTAAAAAACCTATCTGTAAGCTAAAGATACAGGCGTATTTGATACGTGTGGTTTGTGGCAATAAAATACTTTAACTTATACAGGATGTATGAAACATTCATAAAATTGCCTGAAAAACTATGGATACGACTCAAATATCGATTTTCCTCATGGTTACTTTGGCCAATCAGATTCCAGTCGAACGCCTACCGGCTCAATACATGAATGTTAGAAGACTTTGAGCACAGTCTGTGTGCTCTATGGATATAATCGAAGATATATCGGGTAAATCCCTTTAAATGTATAAATTTAAGAAAACTATGTTTTTACAAAATAGAAAAACATTTTCAGGTTATATATATTCTTAAGTTCTGTTTCGAATCAGGCTATAAATAAACAATTAGGATTTTGAAATTTTTTTTAAGGTGTAAAAAAATAAGTAATGATTAATATTAAAATTAAAATGCATATTACAGGATAAAACATACTAAAATTGAAAAAAAATATTGTTTTTTTTACAAGTCTAATTTTTACAACCTCATTGGAATTTTATAGTGCATTATTTATTATAAGATATTGATATTCGGTCTCTGTACAAAATGAATAAAACTAACGATGACCAAATACATCAGCTTGTAATTCATAAATCCTGGCAAAGAAAATCTCAAACAAAAGGACTATATCTCCAAAACCGTAGGAGACACGCTTCTCTTAGAGAAGGAGGTTATGGCCAAAGTTTACAACGCTGGCCTATTGCGGGTTGACGGACGTTGTCGAACTAGTGGCCATGTGATTATGGTCGTTTTTAACTTAACGACTGTTGACATATGACAAAAAGCCAGGACTGATAGTTTTACACACCCATCCAACCACGGAGAAGCTTAGAAAAATATGCCACTTGGTGGTTATCCAGCTTCGTACTGACAACACCTGACGTTGCTTAAGTTCTTATATCATTTCCGATTGACTAATATAACTAGGCTAGTGTGATAGAAAATGCCACATCCAAACTTTGTCCAAAAGCCACATCTCTGCCAAACCAGTGACGCCTACATAAAAACCACGCCCAGGACACCAGGCGTGTCCATCTCATGTCCCTATATACTGGAAGACGGAAATAACTTACACATAGGTAAGTAAATGGTCGTTGGTCTATCTCTCTGTTGCCAGAACATGTTAGTTTTAAAGCCTTCCTGTGGGGGACGCGAGCGGGGGAGGTTGATCAGCTTTCAGGTAAGGAAATAGGAAGGTGGTTTTCAAGGAGGAGGTCTATCTTTTAGCTATTTAAAGCTACGAGAGTTGGAGGAGGGACAAAAGGATTTACATTATTATACAATTACATTATACTTGTGTTATTTGTTTTTTAATCAGATTTGGTAAATCAAATTGTAATAAAATTTCAGCTCGATTCCAATTCTCAAATCAAGCTAAAAATATATAAACCTAATAGCTATGCAACATTTCAATAGTACCACAACTATTTAAATCGTTCTTCGACTCAGCAGATTTGTCTTGACAACTAAGTAGGTACTCTGGTTCTAGATGACATCCAGTGTGTAAATCATCAGATTTATCTAGGAGGTGGTTAGAACAATGTGTACTTACGCAGTATACTCTTGTAATTATAACGGATTTTAAGTAGATTACGTTCATATGTTTTAAAGCAACAGTTTCTTGATAAAAGGATAAACTCTAGGTTTTAATGTGTTGGCAACGCATAAGTAATGCAAGTAAGGTGTAAGTTGTAAGCGTCCGTAGGCTGCAGTGAATGCGTAATTTCATGAGGGTCGTAAGCTTGTCTGCCACCTTAGTGCTATAAAAAGAAAAGAAGATCAAAATAAAACAATAAAGCTGGACAAGTGTGAATGCGTGTGTAGGACTCGTACGCCAAACAGAATACCTTAAAGTTTTTTAATTGCCAAAACCCGTTGATTTTAAAAATTAGGTTGTCTGTCAACTAGTTTACTAGTGTATGTAATAAGCGCCGCCATTAAAGTAACTGCTGTTTAAGAACAGATCGTTTTCTATCACCAAGAGCATTGCTTTTGCATCTACGGTGTTGACATCTTCAATGACATCACTTAGACAACGAGATAAGTTGATATTCCACAAAACTTGGTGTACCAGAGCGGATCAACTTTACTTAGGGGCATAAATTGCTACTATGTAAGTCTCAGTTGCAGTCCCACACGGAGCACTTAATTCAAAATCGCAAACCTACGACGGCGTCGTTCTGTGTCTGTGACTTTAAATTCTGTAGGGGTTTTTTATGGTGGTACGAATAAGGCGTTCATTTTAATGTGATATGTGTTATTAAAAGACTTTAATATAGTACAATCATATCTGAAGAATAGCCATTGTTCTTTTCGATCTAAAACGGCCAATATTGTACCCATAGTACTGTCATCAGATGTGTCTCCCAATACATACTCCATGTCGCACAATATCTCGCATCTCGGCGTGAATTGACCTTAAAGAGGAACGTAACTGATTTTCTTAATAATCAGGACTATTTTAGTCAGATAAGTCACTATATGATGATATAGTTAAAGCTTCAAACCGCAGTGACCGCTTACCATCAGGCGGACCATTTGCTTGTTTGCCACATTACTGGTATTAAAAAATGCACTACTGGTATGCGAAAATATGATGACTTTGTTATGAAAAACAGATCCAAGCCACACTTATGTCGTTTGGACTCCTCATGTGTAAGATATAAAAATTTAGTTATAAAAATAATAAAAAATTCAAATAATGAAAAAAAAAAACCTAGTGATTAACTTTAGACCGATTTTCTACCATGCGAACTTTGCCATTACGAGACAAATTTTTCGTCATCGATAACTGCCTTATCCCAGAACCATCAAACAAATCAACCCTGGCACAGTGAGTATAATATGTATTTTTGTTCACGACTGTACTTTAAAATATTTGAATGTCTGGTAGTGCTGTTTTTTGCAGACAGCACCACCAGTAGTGCAGCTGGTAGTGCTATCTGCAATAAACGGAAAAAATCACGTAATTGAAGGTATCAGTTACAAATAGAATTATTAGAAAATACAAATGGTTATGGATTAAAAATATAGAAGTAAGACAGTTAAAATTGTAGATCTGCATTTATAAAAATATTGGTCCGTCTAAAGTCTATATTATGCCGTTACACGCCCACTAATGCAGATTCACAGGCTTCTACTTAGAAAGAAGGCTTAAGCGATAGTCCACCATGCTGGTGCGTTGTCGACCTATTCGCAACTCAACTTTTAAAGTTTTTTTGCTGCCCATTAAACCTCTTACTTGCCTTGGCTTGGTTATACAAGCCCTTTAAAGCACAGCTCAAAAAAAGGTGCAACTATGCGGTATTAGATTAAGCGCCCTACAACTGAGTCTTCAGTTGATCATAAGCCCATTAAACAGTACCACACCCGACCCTCTGCCTTTCATCCAGCCACATCAGTTAACGTTTATCGGTCTACCTGGTTGCAGAAGAAAAACAGATTATAAGGTAACACTAAAGAAAAACATGAGTTTTTATGAAATAAAAGAGGTCACTAGAAATACTTATCAAGAGGCATTCATAAGAATGTGTATCTACTTGGTATCGGTAAATCCAACCAGTGTCGAAGTAAAGAGTGCCTTCTCGGCCGCTGGTTATATTTGCAGTTCATTAAGAAGTAGGCTTGGGGGACGACACAATGAAATACGATTTGTTTCCTTAGATCGTTTTTTCAACTTTAAAAGTGATTATTATATTCTTTTACCACTTAGTTTGCCATATTTGTTATTGCCTGCCAAAATTTAAATTTGTATAATTATGAGACAATAGATGATGTTAGCTTCATTTGTATAAGATTTGCTTAAAGAAATTAAAGGCGGCTTAGTTTCAAATAAATAAACCCATTTATTTAATATTGTCCATGCGACTAAATTGCTTTAAATTGGTTAAAATCCAGTATATATTTTGTGCATAACCAGTCTAAGTAACAAATAACTGTAGCACGAAATACTTATGCATAACACTTTGTAGTTTGGACTGTCATACATATGTCGTAGGATAATCGAAAATCCTAGGACGTTTGCAAACGACCGGATGATTGAATATTTTGATCTATTTTTAGAATTATTAGAAAACTACCAGTTTATTTTAGGATTATCGCAAAAACAACTTACGTTTCGTAATTCGTGAGCTCTGATTGGCTGGTATGAACGTTGTAATCTAGCGAACCACCTATTGGCTAGTGAAGTAATGACTTCATTCCTGATTCACGATCGACCTGTTTTTTTGTTACATTATTCTATCTGGGGTTTATAGTTAACATTATTTTATTAAGAAAGAAAACCGCCTGTTCAGCAATATGTCTGCGTCGAGTGCGAATTGGTAGACGCTGTCGAGCTAGTGCTCACTCGACTTTCTCTGACTTAGCTGAACTACTACCTTTATATGAAAAAAGCCAGGACCGACAAGTAAACGTGACCTCCGAAAAAACATGGCAGAGCTTAGAAAATATGCTACTAGGAGGTCACCCATCCCGACCCCTCGAGAGCCCCCGATTTTATGATAATATTTTGAAATTTAATTACTTCCTCAAAATTAATGTTGCTCCTGCTCGGAAGATTACAAAATTCATTCTTATTTTCCAACCATTCGATCGGTTGCAAACATTGTAGGATTTTTGCAACTATCCGTTTTTATTTTAATATGCTTAACCTAGGACACATATAAGTTCAGTCAAATAAGACAAATATTCAGGCTACAAAAGTATTGATTAGTAGAGCTATGAATTTTGGTGTACATGTTCAATCGGAATTCCCGTTGATCCAGCCAAAAGGTACCGTTTTTTTAGTTTTTTGCTTATAGCTCGGCAACTATTGCTAATTCAAAAAAATAAAGTGTTTGTGCTGAGTAGGTATATTCCTGCATACAACTTAGAGTTTATGTTCATTAGGTTTTTATATACCACTACGGTGGCAAACAAGCTAACATTCGGCCTAAGCGCGGTAAGCGGTTACTGCAATGCTTAAACGCGTTATTACTGTCATATACAGATACACACCTGTTGTAAAATTGTAAAAAACTTTGTGCCTGTGCATGAGAAAATCTTACAGATTGGTTTCGTCAACAGTAATAAATACAAAACAATATTTTTTGAATTTTTGTCTGTTTGTAAGTTTCATAGAGTAATATTTTATGATTTTTTTCACGCTTCTTAACAAAAATATAATATCGTTCTGACATTGTTAGGCTCTGAGTACTTAGTTGTTATTACACCGTCAGTTTTTTAAAAACTTCTCATTTCTATAGAGCCTAACCTAGTCTATTGTTGTTTAAGGGTGAGTCCCAAACTCCCCCTCGGCCAATAAAAGTCGTTGGCAGAACAAATAAAATATTAACGCTCAGGACTGCCCTCTGGCGAACAAGTCGTAAATAAGTCCTACGTGACGCGTCGAAGTCATCTCATCATGTTCAGACGAACTTTTTAAAATAGCCTTTGACTCTGTCTTGCTTCATACGCTATATCGATAACTTGTCGATCACTACATTTTGTTGACATGCTTGAACGTCAAGTTATATTTTAGTTGACAAAAGTTAGAAACACTCAATTTACGAGTTGCTACATTGCCAAGACTTTTTAAGCTACAGACAGACGGTATGTTTAAGACAATGAGCCAAAAGCGTGTCGAACCCACATTGATCGAGAGGTTTCTAGGAATGAAAGCTACTGCTGATGTATAAAAAGGTTGTTAACCGCTTTTGTTCTTAACAATTTTCGTTTAAAGTTACCTATTAATACATTAAGTTATAGTTTCCATGTTTATTGCAAGTTTTTAGAACTTAAGGTTTAAAAGAACACAATTTCTTAAATTTAAAATTTGGACACAAATCTTTTGACCTTTTGATAGTTTAGGTATAACTAGTTGACGTCTAGTTTACGAATACACATCTTACATAAAATGTTACTCGGTAAAGGTATCACTTATGCTTAAACAGCTGCAGCCAGCAGAGAGCAGTGATGCTAACATACATAACTATAACAAAAACAATACATAACGTTCTAAAAATTACTTTAGACTAGTTTCATATGGTTTCAAAATTTTTGATATATGCTTTGTAGAGGAAATATACAATATGTAGTGGCAGCGCTAGTGTAGTCGGTACCTGCATGTCAAGTAGGTACTTGAACTACTTCAAATGAAATATATAAATCGAGACTACACGCCCCGCCCCACACACTAGTTGTGGAACAGCTTAGCTTGTAAATGTACAAACATAACGTACACATAACGCCACTTTACTGCTTGTAATTTTATAAACATAAAAACGACATATTCAAAGTAACGAGTGGGGTACGCTCTTAGCTTAGCTTTTAGTACTTTGACATACTTAATGCAGAAAGATTGTTAAATTGACAAATGATCATCTTGAGGCCCATATAATTAATATACAATAAATATATATGAATATATATAAATAAATATATATAATATTATGTCTACTAAATCACAACACGCCATCCCTAAATCCAGAAGTAAAGTACAACTTTTATTTTTCTGGATTCGAGATATTATTGTAAATTACAATAAGTTATTTTTCTTATTAAACTTGGCAAATGTTCTCCAAGTTTTGTAATCATTTCAGGCGTTGTAAGACATACATCATTTTGTTTCGGGCGGGTTTAAAAAGCCCTCGGAGCTTGTTTTTTAGGTTTCTTGTTATATGAACTTTTTAATGTGCCATGGTTTTGCTCGCGTAATTTCATAGAATTTTATTTATTATATTCATTTTATTAAAACAAGACAATGGGTTTAAATTAGGGTTAAGGGTTATACTAAGAATGTGGATAAGTAAAGCCAGATTTGTAATTGGATTTTTTGTTCTGTAGCAGTATAAGCGTGAAGTCAGTCAAGCGAGAACGGTGCTTACTCTGGTTTTGTTTCAAGCATAAAAATGCTGATTCGGATAAATATGTTGAACCAAAATACGAATGCAGTTGTTAAACACATTTTTCAAAATTTGGGTACTTCTCGGACAGCCTGACCTAGTTTTCAAAAACACATCGCAACGCAGAGCAATAACTTAATCTCTAAGTGAGATTTGTTCCTTTTGAAAATCTCTGCAAATTTGTTTCTATCTGTTTTGTTTCATAAGTGTTAATTCCACGACATTCTCAATTTCATTAAAATGACTGAAGCGGATTGCGAAGGCGCTAAGGTACCACAATTTTGATTTCTGCCATGCCATGTATTTTTAAGAAATAAATACGTGCGAATCATCAAGTACTACGCTGCATAGCTATAATACTCATCATTTCTGATGTTTTGTTTTCACCTTGTAGTTTCAGATTTAATGTGCTGAGTTTTCTAGTAAAATCTACTAAACAATGTAATATCATATTGCCTAACTCAAGCATTTTTTCTGGGTCATTAAATTTCGTTACTTATACTGACAATGTTAATTCTAAGAAAATTATTATTTTGTTTAAAAAAATCTAAAATTGCTTTGATTTAACTATCTAAGTCGTAGGTATGCAGTGTTAGCACTTCTTTTTTATCTGATTGCAATCTCACTAAATCCGTCATTGGAGAGATTGGCCTCTGATTGAATTATTTAAGTAACTATTTTAAAAGAAATAACCATAACATGTTTTGTGCTTGGCCTCTTACTAGCCAGGATTTGTTGGTGGATTAGGCAGCTACTGAAGTTCGGTAAGTCTTAATCTTTTTGAAAAAGATTATTCACTTTTTAAACGGTTTTATTTAGCTTGCCCTGTTTGTTGTTTTTTACCCCCTTCCTGTTGATATATTAATCTAATATTTTCACACATTTAGTTCTGATGACTATATTACTTTTTTTTTGCAACCCCCTCAATATGGGTATTAAATGAGAGGGATTGACTAGTATAAAGTAAACTATAAAAAAAAACAATATGGCTGCCAATAAAATGGTCCGTTACATATATTTTCACACCCCCCTCAATATGGATATTAAATGAAAAGACTTGACTAGTAAAATACACTTCTCTATGAAAAATTCCACATCTAAGATGGCCGCTGGCTCAAACTTTCAGATTTCACATTTGTTTCAATACCCTTGTGGAGCGGTGGCAAAGAGGAGATCTCGTGCCAGGCGAGGTGTTTTGCCTGGGGACCATCGCGGTCCACTTAACTTGGGCTTTGGTTTTTATATATGATGAACTACCAAAGAAACTTTGATGCCGCGATGTAGGACGCATGACGTCAGCCCTGCTTGTAGCGGTACGATATCACATGATTAAATAACCCACCAGACTGATAGTTTAAAACAACGTTTCAAGAATCAAACCTAAACTGGTAGGGTTTTCAACTGACACATTTAGTAAATTTAATCAATAGATAGCTGATATCGATTTCGTCCCTCAGTTCAATGTATGGAGCTACCCCTAAATATTTATTCTTAATTTCATTACAAATCCGTTTGGCGGTTTACATTAGACTTTCCTGTGAAATTTTATCACAATCTACATATGCAAAGATAGCGGAATTATAACGCTGTGACATACGGATAGACGGACAGACATGATGGATTTATAAGGGACCTTTTTGCCATTTGGCTATGGAACCCTAACAAAGATCTCTGATTTTATTTGTGTTCAGTACCTCCCGTACCAATAATAAATTAGGCATAATACATGCATGTTTATATGTATCATTATTATCGTAGGTACCTACCTACGTACCTACGTTTTTTAAGATTCACCTTCCTATTGTAATTATTAAGCCAACGTAGAATAAAAATATATTGGTATTTACCCGTCAAGATCTTTTACTTAGATCTACTAAAAAAAGTTAAGAGCTCACAGATAATAAGTTGGAACGACGACCTCTTAGGTTTTTTTGATAATTTTAAATTTTATCTTCTTGCCTAGTAAACAAGGTCCATAATGTGTTGCTATCTCCAAAATGCCGGGTCGCGTCGCGTCTCGGTCTGAGCCAATTCTCATCGTAACGTCGTTTATGAGACTCTTCGACGTATAAACTTTGTTACTTTCGAAACGATAAGGTCAATTGACCTACTGACAATCACCTACCCCGCCCGCTAACGCATTTCATCCGTTTTCTCTAAGATAAAAGAAAGAAAGCGGCTACGGGGGAGAGACACTACTAATGTAGTTGCAAGGATAGTTACAATCTACGGTAAAACTGATAAAAGGGTGTGCTCTTTGTTATAAAGTCTGTATCAGTCTGTATCCGTACTATCCGTACCTACTGCGGATTGTGCAATTGTTCTTCTTTCTTTGACTAGACAAAGAGCGATCGACAGGCACTGTGGTCGGGAACAAGTGAAAAAGACGCTATTAGGAAATTAAAAAGGGTTTAGTAAAGGCTGCTTTATGAGCAGGTGTGGTGATAAAATAATAATTAAAACATTAAATAAATATTAATTAAAATGATAATAATTGGAGTTCTTCAAGAAAGAAGTTATAAGATTTCTGAAGGGTTGGCAACTCGCTAGTGAGATCTCTGGTATTGGAAGCGTTCATAGGCTACGGTGACCGCTTACCATCAGGTGGAGCGTAAGCTTGTTTGCCACCTTAGTGGTATAAAAAAATGTAAAGTAAAAGGCATTTGTGTCATTACCACACAAGTGGCTAATTGACGCTATTAATTTGCTGAAAACTGTGCAGTAAAGGCTGCTATATGAGAAAAATTGTTGATTTTTTTAATTTTTTTAGATACTGAACTGGCTAGGCTGATGCGGCGCTGGATTCAAAATCAAATGAAGGTGCAAGCAGCGTACATCACGTTGTGCGTTGTCAGCGCTTTACGCCGACACGCGCCAATTATAAGTATTGTAGTTAATTTCCATTAACCGGTACATGTTCGATCACCAAGCGGTCCGCGTATGCTCATCACCATTTACCATACCATTACATTACTTACATAAGTCAATAAACCAGACTATTGTGCTTAATCTTATTTTTATTTATGAACCATACATAAATAACCTTCTGTACGATACCAAACCGTACACTATTTTCCATTTAATTCTGTGTCAAAAATTTTTGATTTGCATTTTTGAGTTTGAGTAGGTAAAACTTTATACCAGTCTCTGCTCATGGTTCGTATTTCTAACTCTAGGTACTCACCCAAAAAAGGCTTACTTTCACGGCCTCGACAGTAATGTACTATGGTACTATTGTACTCATATAGTACTTATGAACTTTTTTAGGTGGCCGTAGTATAAAAAACGTGTTATGTTATTTCTTGTTTCGTCCACCTGCAAATAAATCAGCTGACAGTGGACGGACGGGTATACCTTATGACTCTATCAGAATCTCGTTTTTATCTTTCGACTATGTAACCCCTTAAAATAACCATAAAATATGTCTATACCCTCACCTTCCTTTGAAAACTACACATTGATAAAAATCCCTTGGTTAAAAAGTTAGTTAGTAGTATTTCATTTATACTTGTATATACAGGGTAGACACGCTTTGTGAGCTCACTCTTGTATTTTTAAACTATACACGATATCGGAATACTGATTTTATCTATCAGAAAATTTGATGGTTTCAGCTTTCATACATTTAGTATGGTGACTAAATAATACCTACTAAATTGATAATACGGTTTATATATTTTTCAAAATTAGAATACGCCATCATTACTAAATTAAACAAGCTAAACTTTTATGTACAAACAACCTACTGTATGTTTTTTGGCACTATTCCTCTTTTAATTTTTTTAATTAAATCGAGACAAAAGCATTAAATTTATACAGCCAGTTCAGCTTATTTAGATACTCTTTTATAATAGCCAAATAGTGGAGACACGTGTATCTACTATCTATCACAATTATTGATACAGATAATAATAATTTAACTGTCAATAAGACATAAAATTAAATGTAAAATATATCTTATCAATAAATTAGGTTAGGTAGGTAGTATTTTTAGTTATACACATAATGCTGATGTGTAAGTTTAGTTTTAACCTATGTATATTACAAGACAAAACAAGAAAAGAGCTATAATCTGTCAACAAACTGTTATGCGGTGTGACAATATATTATTGTAAAAACATTAATATAAAACTATTAATAAAAAAAAAATGCATAATATCTTTTTAAGTACGAACTTAAATGATATAGCTGATCTATAGTTAGATTGGCGAATAGGATTAGTTTTGCAGCATTCGCGGTAAAAAAGATTCGTCAACTTACGGACGAAGCTACACTATAGCCCGGATAGTATACTTCAGCTACTTTCATAGCGTGATGTCCTACGGTATTTTACTATGGGAACACGCAGTTGATATGAAAACAATCTTTGTGCTGCAGAAGAGAGCTGTTCGCTGCAATTTACAATCGATGCTATAGACACTCTTTCAGAGAAAATTTAAGTAAATCAAGGTCCTAACTTTACCGTCTCAGTATATATTAGATAATTTAATTTATGTTAATAAGAATTTTGATTGCTTTAAAATAAAATAGCGATATTCAGAATCGTAATACTTGAAATAGACACAAAGTTGCAGTGATCCACACAAGGCTTAAGAAAATAGATAAATCATTTAAAGGAAAATGTATCCCTTTTTACAATAAAATCCCTGCAGAATTATGTCAATTAAACTTAAGAAAGATCAAAAATTTTGTAAAACAGAAGCTTGTTGAAAAAGCTCATTACACAATTCAAAACTACCTTGTTGATAAAAATCATCATATCGGCCCATTGACGTCCACTGCTGGAAATAGGCCTCACCTTACTTGCTCCGCAGCGTGCGACTCTGTGCCGCCTGTAACCAATGGCTCCCCGCTACATTTACAAGGTCATCTGTCCATCTAGCGGGGGGCCGTATCAAGCTGTGCTTTCCGGTTCGTGGTCGCTACTCGAGAACCTTCTTCCCCCATCGGCCATTGGTTCTTTGAGCTATGTGCCCTGCCCATTGCCACTTCAGCTTTGCGATTCGGTGAGCTATGTCGGCGACTTTAGTTCTCCTACGGATTTCCTCATTTCTGATTCGATCACGTAGGAAAACTCCGAGCATAGCTCTTTCCATAGCCCGCCGAGCGACCTTGAGCTTTCGTATAAGGCCCATATTTAGCGGCCACGTCTCAGTGCCATAAGTCATCACTGGCAACACACACTGGTTGAAGGCTTTTGTCTTCTAGCACTGGGATATTACGGACGAGAAAATAGTACGCAGTTTTCCCAACGCTGCCCAACCGAGTTAAATTCTGCGATTAACCTCTTTCTCGAAATTGGACTAACCTAATTGAACAGTTTGTCCCAGGTATACGTATTCGTCAACAACTTAAGGTGTAGAGTGGTCGATGATGGCCATTCGACATGATTTTCGTCTTGTCCGTGTTCATCTTGAGGCCCACTCGTT
Organism: Apoda limacodes; assembly: GCA_946406115.1. Classification (NCBI taxonomy): domain Eukaryota; kingdom Metazoa; phylum Arthropoda; class Insecta; order Lepidoptera; family Limacodidae; genus Apoda; species Apoda limacodes. Next base: position 52,712,135 of record OX291540.1, read on the forward strand.
GGGAAGCTCTACTGAGGCTTTCGAGCATTGTGCTAAGGTCCTCCATCGATTCTGCCATGACCACAATATCGTCGGCAAACCGAAGGTGGGTAATGTTCTCGCCACTAACATTGATGCCAAGACCGTCCCAGTCCAGAAGCTTAAAGACATCTTCCAACGCATTTGTGAACAGTTTCGGAGATATGACATCTCCTTGTCTCACACCTTTTAGCACCTCGATATACCAATTATACTCTTCTGACTTATGTATAATCTGACTTAGCGTATGTATGTGGTGTACAGTACTATAGCCTCTTCGGAAACCGGCTTGTTCGGGAGGCTGGAAGTCGTCGAACTTGCGAGCGAGACGGTTCGTAATTACTCTTGAAAACATCTTATAAACATGACAGAAGCATGATGGGTCTGTAATTCTTAAGAAGTGTATTGTCACCTTTTTTAAAGAAAAGCACCACCACGCCTCTCTGCCACTCGTTCAACATGAAAATCTCATCAGGAAGCTACATCACTATGGTATCAGAGGCAAAGCTCTCGACCTTTTGAGCTCCTATATGAGTAGGAGAGTACAGAAAATAGATGTCAACGGTGAAAGATCTCCGGGATCAGCAATCACTATGGGAGTCCCTCAGGGCTCAATTTTAGGTCCTTTTCTATTTCTTATTTACATTCATGATCTCCCATATCATGTTAAAAACCATGACATTGTCTTATTTGCTAATGACACCTCTTTGCTTTTTAAAGTTAAGAGACGACAGACATATTATGATGTAATAAATAATGCCCTTTCTAAAATTGTAAATTGGTTTAACGCTAATAATTTGTTACTTAATGAAAAAAAACAAACGTGTTAAATTTACTTTACCAAATGTTAGTCAGATACAGATATGTATTAATATTAATGGCGAGCAATTAGAACTTGTTAATTTAACAGTCTTTCTTGGCATAACGCTGGACTCCAAACTTCAACGGGGTCCTCATTTATAACCTAGCCAAAAAACTTAGTTCTGCTGTGTATGCGATCAAGAAAATAAGACAATTGACCGATGTCGACACTGCAAAAATAGTATATTTTAGCTATTTCCATAGTTTAATGACATATGGTATCCTATTGTGGGGTAGCGCTGCTGATGTAAATAACAATATTTTTGTTACAAAAAAGGGCAATTCGTGCTATTTATAAATTAGGATCTAGGATATCTCTGAGGGATAGGTTTAGGAAAATAAAAATTTTAACTTTAGCGTCGCAGTACATATATGAAAATCTGTTATATCTACATAAAAATATCAGTAGTTTCATCAAGGAAAGTGACGTTCACAAAATAAATACTAGAAGTAAAAATAACCTGTTGGTGCATGATACACGTCTAGACAAAATAAGTAACTCTTTTATGGGGCAATGTATACACTTTTACAACAAAGTTCCCAATAATATTCATAAGCTATCAACAAGTAAATTTAAATCTTTTATCAAACAAGTACTTTGTAAAAAAGCATACTACAATATTTCAGACTATGTAAATGATAAAAATCCTTGGGACTGAAGATGCTCAATGACAGGATGCATAGGTAAACCAAATTAAAATGGAAATAATATAAAATTGTACAGCTTAAATTTTTTATTTAATACATTGATTGTATTTTTAGTTTTTATGATGTTTTTTAAAAGAGTAACTATCGAGTTGCCGGATTCTTCTCGGTAGAAATCAACAACATTGTGAACCGGAGGGAGGGTAGCAGGTTTCAAAAAATAGTTTTTCATAACTTTGACGATTCAAAAGTGATTGTAAAATCCTAATTTGAATAAACCATTTTGACTTTGCCATGCTTGCGGCGAAGTACCTTCGAGTAGGACGGTGTTAAAGAGCGTGTGAAGGACTTTTAGTACCGGTTTTCCACCCGCTTTCAGAAGCTCAGTCGTAACTCCATCATCACCCGGTTCCTTAGAGAGAGAGCCACACTAATCTCGTACAAGCTGACGTCCGGGATGTCCTCGGTATAGTGTCGAGTCAGTCTAGCTCTAGGGTCTTAAGCTGGACTGCTAACTGGTTTCGATGTCGACGTGTATAACTGTCCATAGAATTTCTCGATCTCCTCCAAGACCTCTGGTCCAGACGAAATAATGCTGCCGTCCTCCGTCTTCAACCTTGCCAGACGACTTCGCCCAATAGCCAGATCTCTGGCGAACACTTTGGAACCATCGTTCCGTTCTATTGATTTCTGAGTACGCAATGTATTAAAGTGGCGTTTGTCGCGTGCAAGTGATTTTGAGATCTGTCTATTAAGCCGCCGATATGACAATGCATTATCCGAAGACTGCAGCCTAAGGTTTCGTATCTCATCCATAAGTCTTAGAGTCTGGTCCGAGAGTCTTTTTGTCCTATTTTTACGGTGGGTTTTAAAGAATTTAGACCCAACCGTGTGGACAGTTTCCATAAATATGTCGTTGGTATCGTCCACTAATGCGTCTTACTTTGAGCTTTTAAAGCAATTTTTGAGTTTGAGCTAAAAGTTGTGGGTGGTGGTGGACTTTATCAGTCGAGACCTATCAAGCCTTATGTTGCGGTTCAATGTACCTCTTACCATACGGTGATCACTCCCGGTTTTGACCGTGTGGATCACAGAGATATCATTGAACACTTGCTTTTCCGTCGACATGATAAAGTCAATCTCATTTTTCGTGCAACCATCCGGACTCATCCAGGTCCACTTTCTGTGGGGGCGCTTCTTGAAAAAGGAATTCATCATAAAGAGGCCTTCCTTTTCCATGAAGTCGGCCAGCATCTGCCCTCTGGAGTTCCGTTGTCCATATCCAAATTGCCCCACTCTCAGCTCATTACCACTTCTTTTGCCTAGTTTTGCATTGAAGTCCCCCATCACGACGTTATAGTGTGTTTTAGAGGAGTGTATGTCTTCAGAAATGTCCTCATAGATCTCGTCCACTACGTCGTCTGGGTGTGTCGAAGTCGGCGCGTAAACCTGTATGACCTTCAGCGAATATCGTTTTGATTCTGAGTATCAGGTACGCTACCCTGGTTGACACACTGTCAACTTTGGTGTCATTGTTGACGAGGGACTTGTGGACGATAAACCCGACACCACCTTAGGATAGCTGGTCACCCCCCCGGTAGTACATCAAGTTACCTGAGTTGAGAACTATCGTGTCCTGTCCCTGTCTTCGGACCTCCGATAGCCCTATAACGTCTCAGCGTAACTTGCTTGTAGCTTCTTCCACTTCTACTATTTTCTCGTCGGTCCTCAGCGTACGTGCATTGTAGGTTGCAAGGTCCAGTTGTCGGTGTTGGTAGCCGGATCTCTGCCGGGGATTCTTCTCACCCCCTGCCCCGCCGTTACCGAGGCCGCTACCGTAGCCTAGACTAGCAGGGCTGCCGGGGACTAGGGGCCGTTTGTTCTTTGTGCCGTTCATTGTTAGTGGGTTTGCCATAGTCGCCGTGCCTGGCGAACGGGTTGGCGAGCGCAGTAGTGTTATAGGGGGTCGCTGCTGCCCGACATTCCCTTTCGGATAGCAGAAGGGAACAAGAAGTAGGGTTGGGATGTGAAATTGTATAATTAGTGGGATACGTCGAAAAGGGGGGGGGGGGGTACTACTGTTGGAAGGAAATGGGGAGAATTAGTAGTAGCTCGGGAGGCCGGGGTCGCGTACCCGTGTATTCAGAAATGAACCCGGACACAACCTGATAAAAATACATGGGATAACATTTTTTTTGGTAACATACTTGATAATTTGTATTGATTAATTTAAATTAAAAGAGCTAGTGCTGAAGAGCTTCTTCTCACCAGAATGCCATTTTGACTTTGAAACGGTAGTAACTAGTAACTTATAGTTTATTGACTTCAAAAAAGTGATATGATATCCTATTTTTGAGAAATAAAGCATTTGAATTTGAATTTTGAGTTTGATTAAATTCATGTTGCCATACTAAATGTATGGAAGCTGAAACCATTATTAATACCATTGAATAGATAGAGCTCGTTAAGTACTTTCAGCGTCAATATTCAGTATGTCTGTATCGTGTATGGTTTAGAAATAATTTAGTAAAATCATTTAACGTTTCCACCCTGTATATGTTGTTCTGTTACTTTGTTTAAGAATTTTCCTGTCGACTAAAAGCATTTTATTATTTCCACTACAGCAGCTAAGTAAAGACATGAAATTTCTAAGTGATGCACGAAGTACCTACTCAATAATATCAATATGGCTCGTACCGTGAGATAATTAGTGTTGTGCATTATCGAGACTATGATGTCGAGACTGCACTTTGCAAGGGGAACCTAGTGAAGTGATTGATGCAAGTTAAACTTATGTCGATCTGTGAATACATTCTAAAAATATATAGATAGCTCGACTGTTTTTAGAGTTCCGTACCCAAACGCTAATTAGCGGAACCGTATTACTAAGACTACGCAGTCCGCTCGTCTGTCACCAGGCTGTATCTTATGCACCGTGATAGTTAGACAGTTGAAATTTTCACAGAAGATGTATTTCTGTTGCCACTATAACTACAAATACTAAAAAACAGAATAAAATTAATATTTAAGGGGGCTCCAATACAACAAACATGATTATTTTGCTCGATAGTAGACGCTTAAAATATTCACAGACACTCACTCGATATGAGTCCGACTCGCACTTGTCCAATTTTTTTAAACTGCAGGGTTTTAAATTCTTTGCTGTTATTTTCATTTTTATTGCAATTCCGCCCAAAATTTTTTTACTTTTATTAGAAGTTTTTTTTTAAATGTTTTTTTACTCTTGTAGAGTATATATTCGCTTTAATCCCAAATTTCTTCTAGAGAACAAAAAACGTTACCTAGTGCTAAATATTCTTAGCTCAGAAATTCGTGTTATGTTTTTATTTACGAAAAAAAAAACTACAAGTAAAATTTATATTTTATTTGAAAATAATGTTTGAGTTTGTATTTAAGTACTATGATTATAGAAAAAAGAAAAAGTGCGATTCATTTACTTTGGCATAAGGGACCAACGGATATAAAATGAGTGTCAGACCGTGGGGTTTTCATTTTTGAAGCGAGGTAGCTACCAGTTATATATATATATCGCATATCTTTATATTTTGAAAATAACTTTTGTGTGCTCGTATTTCTGATTAAAACGTAGCCACCACCTTCTTTATGATTATCAATCACTTATGGAGTTTTTTGTTTTTGGTAAGTACATACCTATTTAGAAGATCATTTTTGAGATGTATTATTTAAATTTAAAAATAGCGATGAAATTTACTTTCTAAAATCAAATTACTAAAATTTAATTCAAAGCTAATAAAGGTAGTAAACGTAGGTACTAAAGATATTTATTTATTTATGAACTCTTTATTGCACAAATTAGAAAAAATGCATTTACATTTAAACAAAGACATGGTTAAGGATAAATTTTTTGCGAAATAATGAGCTCAACTCATTATTTAACATACTTGTTCTTTAAAAAAAAAAACTCTTATTGTACATTTTTCTTCAAATATAATTTCGCTGAATAAAAATCAATAAGGTACTAATCATATCACAAATTGGCGAAGTGAGATGAGCGCGTGGAACCTTTTATCTACCGCCCACTTTGCCTTTCACAGCTTGCGTCCGATCGCACGAACGAAATCAAACATTTTGGTATCGCGACCGCATCGCCACCGCATCGCGTCGACGTAAGTGACGAAACTCCTTCACATCCAGTATGTTTGATTTTGCGGTCATACGACCAAATGTCGCGCGAACTTGCGTTGTATTAGGACAGCGCTTTAATGATTTGTCACTAACGCTAGTTGATCTTCCTGTACAGTAAACGAGCAGCAATTCTCTACAGTTCTTCACGGAACCACAGAAACAATCAATGACAGTGACCCTATGTACTATGTAAGAGGGAAATAACAGATTAGAGAAAAAAATATTCTTATAACACATACATTTTTCAACGATGTTAGTCTGTGCCACAATTATATATAGTAGATAAGTGATGGTCAGCCTGATTTTCAAAGTAGGACATATCCTACTTTTTGTAGGTCCGAATATTGGGCCAAATATTTGCAGACTAATGGGTAATTCATATTATACCAAGTTTATATATATATGTTGCGGACCAAGTGATTATTCATACTGCCCGGGCTGCAGGGATCACTTAATTTCCGCCCTGGGAGGCTGAACCGCCAACCTGCATAAAGTCTCTGAAGAAGCAGTCGTGCTGGAGAAGTAGACCGGGGTGAACCCAGATACTACAACAGAGTGAAATCAGGGGCTCTTTCGCCCACCGCGCCGTGCCGGCAACCGTGTTACCTGTGACGAGCTTCGGCAGTTCTTGTACCGCACCTTTGTTCTCTAAGCAGTCTGTGCAGGGAATCCTCATATTAAGTCTAGGAAATTTTTGAAAAATGGCCAGGGAAAATAAAAGAAAAAGAGTTTAAACAGCGGCTACTCCATCCTTATATAATGTGGATTTTTGCAATATCAGTGGTATTCGCGCCAATCGTAACGCAGTTAACCGCTATCTAGAGACTGCGCAGCCGACCATTCTTTTTCTAACGGAGACGCACATATCCTGCCTGGCCGATACATTATACTTGAATTATCCCGGCTACAAACTCGAGCACAATTTAGTGAGTCGTGACGATGTATGTATGTTCGTCCGGAAGGATATCTGCTGTCGCCGCCTTCATAGCCTTGAATACAGGGACTTGTCGATATTGTGACTGCGCGTAGATCACAGCGGCCACACCTGTGACTCGACTATTCAGGCGCTTGAATTTGACAACTGACAAAGTTCTAGAGCAACATCCCACAGCAGAACTAGTTATTTTGGAAGACTTTAACGAGTGGCTTAGTTCTCGAACCAATAACTACGCACAGATATCTGCCCATGAATTTGCTCTGACCTATGGATTCTCTCAGCTGGTGTTTTCTCCAACGAGAATACCTACCAGATATAGAGGACCACACGAACTCTTTACTGGACCTTCTGCTGATAACACGTCCGAATGAATGTTCCTCATCAGTGGATGCACTTCTTGGCTCTTCGGACCACTGTCTCGTTCGGACTCAAGTGTCATTGCACACAACCTGATCTATCTCGGCCAAATAATTGACGTCATGTGTGGCATTATAAGTCGGCAGATAAGCGGATTGTGTAAATTTTATGCATCAAGGAGGCAGCTCGGCTTTAGCTCAGAAGATCCTGAGATAATCCTCGCTGGTATGGAATGTTTTATTGCTAACCCACGACCTAACCTAAAAATGGCTGTGGTTTAATACGTCTTTCAGAGAAACTAAAATTATTAAACGAACTGCGTATGAGGCTTGGACCACGCCTCGTAATAATAAGGATCCAAATAGTTCTGAGTCAAAAACGCCGATTAAACGAAAGCAATCGCTAGAGCTAAATTCCAATTCATCGGCAAAATAGGTGGGTGACTTGCAAACTATCCCTCTGGGTGTCGTGCTTTCTGGTTGCTGGCTAAAGCTGCCAAAGTTTTTGCTATTTTTGCTAGTCGTCGTTACCACGACTGCGAAAGACCGATGGTGACTTGGTCCATAGTGCTAAAGAGAAAACCTATCTGTCGGGCAGTCTCTTTGCCTCTAACTCGAATATGAACGACGACGGCGCTATACCAATATTGTAGTAATACCGAGGTGCAGTAAGACCATGCTGGAAATCTCCATAACACAGCGGGAAGTACGGCTGGGGTTGCTATCTCTAGACATTCATAAGTCGAGTAGGCGAGAGGTATACCAGCAGTGGTGCTTAAGCAGTGTGTTCCTCAGTTATGTCCTGTACTCATGCGCCTATTCGCGCTGTCCTATAACACTAGGCAATTTCCGTTTTCATAGAAGACTGAAAATGTGCACCCGGTGCCCAAAAAGGGATATATCAGATCCTTCGAATTACAAGCCTATCGCTATTACCTCCCACCTCTCCACCTCTAAGATACCTAGAAAAACACGTCCTGGTCTGACTTTCGCCACGGTCGCCCAACTAGCCATTGAGAGTCAGGGGGAGGCATTGGCATGTAGCTTGGACATAGCGAAGACATTCGGTCGGGTCTGGCACCGGGGACTCTAAGGACATATCCTACTTTTTGTAGGTCCGAAAAATGGACCAAATATTTGCCGACTAATGGGTGATTCATATTATACCAGTTATATATATATATATGTTGTACACAAAGTGATTAGAGGGTCATTATTCATACTGCCCGTGCTGTTTGAAAAATGCCCAAAATAAAGAAGCAATATTATAAAAAAAAATTTAAATCTACTGAACAAATAACATTAACAGGCCTTTATAAATAATGCCTTTGACCTTTTGGGCAGAGTAATAAATATATGTTTTATTTTTTTTTTTTTAAAGTGTGCCATATATTCTTTGCCATTTTTATTCTTAAATCAGTTTGATTAGAATCAGAATCAGTAAGGATAATCAGACAGATGTACAACATAAAATTAATTGAGCGGCGTGCTGGTACGGCGGTCAGAGAGACCTTATGAAACGGCTGACCGCTGGCCGCCCGCAGGCTGAACGGGTTCTTGAACCCAGGGATCACTAAATCTCCGCTCAGGGAGGCTGTATCGCCAACCTGTGGAAAGTCTCTGAAGTAGTAGTCGTGCCGGAGAAGGAGACCGGGCCGGATCCGGCTATTGCAGCAGAGGGAGATCAGGGGCTCTTCCGACCTTGGCGCCGTGCCAGCAACCGTATAACCTGTGATGATCTTCTAGTACCGCACCTTTTGTCCTCTAAGCTGTGTGTGCAGTGAATCCTCATATACTCGTAAAGTATAAGTAACTTTTGAAAAATGGCCAGGAAAAATAAAATGTAGACTGGACATCGCGAGGGCGTTTGATCGGGCCTGGCCTATATATATATATTATATAACATACATTGCTATGCAGATGACAGTACTGGAGACACTTATTATACGGGTCATGCAAACATCGCTCATTCCGTTTTGGAGAAAAAGCGAGGAGACCTAATGACTCAAATCGAGACAACTCAAGGTCTCTGACTGGGGACGGGAAAACTTGGTCCGATTCAACTCTACAAAGACAGAAGTCTTCGCGTTTACCGCTAAGACAACCGCATTCAATGTGGTCCCATAATTCCAGAACACTCCCCTTTCCATCTTCAAGAGCATTGGAATCCTTCGTGTTGACATCCCCAGTGATGTTCAGTTCTGTCCAGCGAAGCTGGCGCCCAAAAAACTTGGTGTACTTAACAGGGCGAAACAGTACTTCACGTCGGAGCAAAGATTGTTGCTTTACAAGTCGCAAGTTCGGCTCCATATGGAGTTCTGCTGCCATCTCTGGGCGGGTGCACTCAGATTGACCCTTAAGCCTCTGTTCAACGACGGGGTGTGAGAATTATCAACGATCGCAAACTCACTTGTGGTATTTTAAATCTGAAGAGAGACTTTGCCTCTCTCTCTCTCTCTCTCTGTGTGTTCTATCGCTTGTACAATGGAATGTGTTCTGAGGATTTTTCTAGCATCGCACCGCTTGCCATCGGCAGGGAATTCATTCTCGAAGTTTAGAACCGAAATGGTCGCGTAGAGTGCATTTTCAGAGAAACTTCACCCGCGAACGCTTAGGTTGTGGAATCAGCTCTTTGCCAAGGTTTTCTCTAAGGACTGCAGTATGGGGTTCTTCAAAAAAGAAGTTATTAGATTTTTTTTTAATGTCGGCAACGCGCGAGTAATACCCCTGGTGTTGCAAGCATCCATAGGCTACGCTGACCGCCATGACAAAGTTTCCGGGTTGAATTTCCGGTAAAGGGGCACTTAATATTGTAACAATTTCTTAATTGTAAAGTTGTGTCGACTCTGGTTTGCACCCTGGCACGGCGACCGCGTTAGGCACAGCACCAATCACGATTATGGAACAGAATACCATCGGTGAGAAGTGGATATAACGGTCATACCGTAGTAAGTTACTTCTCTGACCACCCCTTCGGAGATAAGTATCGTGATGGCATTTATTTATTTATAAAATAAACGTAACAAAAAGGGTTTAACTGTCAAATTGAAATTTGGAAAAGATGTGTATTTTAACATAATTCTAAGACAAGACTTTAAAAATATAAAATGAACTAAGGAGGTAAGTAACCCATTTAAATTAATTTTCTGTTTATTAGAAAAATTGTCACTTGATGGCATTTTGGAAATCTCGGACTCTGAAATATTTCAATAGACCCAAACCTTTCTTTGCATACCGTTTCTTGAATACAATTAATTCATAATGCCATGTAATATTACCAATTTATAAAAGTTTGAGCCTGTTATGTCAATAACAGTAACAATTATATTTCTTCTATTGCTACGAGCTGTATCAACATCCGGAATCCGAACTCATACAGTGTCATCTATTATAGCCACAGGATATTTGACGTTATATGCATCAATCTTCTCATTAGCTTGTTTCTGAAAATGATTTACAGCTAGTTTCCAAACAAGCATAAAATTTTCTTTCCCGTTATCCACATTTGGCTCTGAATTGAAGATCTGGACCTTTATTTGTCAGCTCACCAGTTCATCGCACTATATATTCCTTTTGTCAAGGGCTCTGATTGGTTCGAGCGTGTCACATGGTTGTTCTGCTTCCCGCAACCCGTTAAAGGTACCTAAATTATCAAATTACGCAACAATTACGTAGCAGTATTCATAATGATCAGACGCTGTGCTGGATAATGAAGCTGAAATGATTGTTTTGTTCCTATATATTTCGGGTCTTACACGCGAACAAACATTTATCTTTTTTGGTTCTCGACGTTTCGGCCAGGTTGCACTGGCCGTGGTCTAGGGTATACTGTTTTTCAGCGAGGTGTTGTGAGTCTATGGGGGCGATCAGTATTAAAACAACCCACATATCCGATGTTCTTAAGAATTAAAAGTCACAGTATCTAAAAAGTTCATGTCACAGCACACGACACAAACGGTAACTGAACGATTGTAACTGTCCTGTGATAAATAACTAGGCTTTATAGTATTATTCACTGGGTTCATTGCCAAGGATAACTTAAAACCGTCTTCGCGTTTGAAATTTTTGAGTTTCTTGATTTCAATAGCTTCACTCACAATTCAACTGTAATAAGCGCGATCAGCGAAGAGGATATGTGGGGCATGAAGCTCTATCCAGTGATTAATACCAGCGTTTATCACGTGATCTGCAATAGCGCACTTATTTGTCTGGCAGCTCTTTACAGCTTCGATATGTTCTTTAACCCGTTCTACTATTGTGCGTTTTGTTTGTCCGATATAAGAACTACCGCACTGCAAACAAATTTGTAGACGCCTGGTGACTGGTTAGGAATCACGTCTTTAGGAGCGTGTATAGGATTTGAAACTTTTGAGTGAGAAACATATACGGACTAGATGGAGTACGTTTTTAAGCGTGAGCCTTTGTGCCGTATGTGGAAGGAGTGGCGGATAAAAATTGGATCAGCTCTAGAGTTACACAATTTACTCTTGTAGTAGGTGATATACAAATTATATAATTATTATGTATTATATTTACATACAAGCACTAGAAATATAATCGATACTTTTTTTCACAAACCAATAGTGATCACATTTTTTAAAAAGTGAACTCTATAAAATAAGATACTTTTATTATACTTATATTTTTATTAATTTTATTACATATGAATATTTTTTCACTAATACTTACTTATTAATTGATTTTTAAGATAACTTAAACTTGATAACTGACTCACCAAACTGCAACATATAAACATGTACCTACAGCCTATGCAATAATTCTAAAATAAAATCACTGAGATATTAGCAACGGAGTTCGTGTTTAGCTTTACGGCCACGTTAGATAGTACACGTATTCGTGAAGCAATATCAAATGATAAAAAAAATTGGTTCTAAGAAAAATAGCGTTTAGGCTCCGTTTCTATTGTATAAATGATGGTTTGACAAAAATAATTAGATCTTAATAGGAGAAATTCATGACTAATATCGATAACATTAAAGTATTTTTCCTTCCATATTGCCTGCAATACTATAATATTCATACAAAATACAGCACTTACCGTCTAATACTTTCAATACTAGTCCTCTCGCTTCCTCTACCTACAGGTTGATTTTTTTTTAAATACAGCAAGTTTCTATAAAATGCACGGACTTTGTCAATCAATGGACGCTTTTATAATTTGACGTCGAGCGATACAATTTTGCCGCAGACACTACGCACTAATCGCGTGCAGCTCGCTTGGCCTTGCCTTGAACATCCATTGATTAAATCGTGTAGTGTCACATCATATGACGGTAAATTATGAAAGCGAGCAATCTGTGCGACCAAAACAGATTAATAGCTGACAGGTAAAAATGATGACTTAACAGTACTGAGACTGTTTATGTGATTAAATCTGTGGTCGCAGTATATTAACATAAACGAACCCGTTTAGCACCTGACCAGTTTTTATTATAAATTGTTACATAAGCGAGGGTATCATATCATAGGTCATAGGGCTTTATAAATACTTGCAAAGGATCGGTTCATACGTTGTTCAGAACCGCAACAAAACGACACGCACTTGGCCGGTTTTTTTTTAAGGATGGACACTGTTAAATGTTTCCAATTACACAACACACACACAAGTCTGCGCGTTCACCGCTAAGAAAACCCCATTCATTGCGGTTCCACAATTCTAGAACACTCCTCTCTCCATCTCCAAGAGCATTGGGATCCTTGGTATTGACATCTTCAGCGATGATCAGTTCCGAGATCACTTGCTAGACAAGGCAAAGCTGGCGTCCAAAAAACTTGGTGTACTCAACAGAGCGATGCAGTACTTCACGTCGGGGCAAAGGGAGCTGCTTTACAAGTCACAATTCCGGCCCCATATGGAGTACTGCTGCAATCTCTGGGCGGGTGCACCTGGATGCCAGCTTGGCCCTTTTAACTCGGTTCAACAACGGGCTGTGAGAATAGTTGAGGATCCCAAACTCACTTGCGGTATCGAGCCCATAAGTCTGATGAGAGACTTCGCCTCCCTGTGTGTGCTTGTACAATGGGTTGTGTGGACAAGTGGAGCCATCCCATAAATACTTTTACTCATGACTGCAGTTTTGCATTTTTTTTTACATAACTTTGTTAAATGTTTAGCTCGTGTGGATCTGATTCGTCCTTTTGTCCATTTTACAAAAATAGATGGATCTCACTTAAGAAAAATACATGTTTCCAAAATTTATAAATTTGGTATGGTCAATATTTTCAGTTTTTTAAATGCAGGTTTTCAACTATCTTGAGTTTTTAAACTACACATTGCTCTAAAACATCGCTTCTAGGCTTTGAAAACTGATTCCTTTTCGGTAGAATTACCCCCAAATTCTTGGATTTAGAAATATACAGTGCATTCGTATGGTACAAAAATGGATTCTGGATGCAAGATGAATAAATAAATAACTTTTTGGATAAATAACTTTGAAAAAATGAAAATTTCTATAGAAAAAAATATCAACCTGTATTACCAGTAATGAGGGAGCACGTACAGTCACTATGTATATTTAAATGCACTTCTCGATCTGTACAGTTGCCTACAAAACATCTACCACTCAAACGTATATACGGTGGCAGTCAGATAATGTTTACCACCATAAGGATCACGATTCCATGCACACATTAAGGTCACAAGTTCTAAATATCTATCTATACACAATATATAAAGCTGAAGAGTTTGTTTGTTTGAACGCGCTAATCTCAGGAACTACTAGTCGGATTTAAAAAATCTTTCAGTGTTGGATAGCCCATTTATCGAGGAAGGTTATAGGCTATATATCATCACGCTAACACAAATAAGAGCGGAGCACTAATGAAAAAAGTTTCAAAATCGGGGTTTTTTTTTTCTATTGATAGCTTCCGCTGCGTGCGCTGCGTAAACAGTTAAAGTTTCGCAAAAATCATTTATGACAGAACTGTTCCCCTATAAAAGTTCTAAAAAAAGTCCGCGACAGCATATGTCTATATTTTAAAGTTTGCTCACTATAACCTTTTTTATGCTAACCATATTTGTTCTAAAATAATGCATTATTTGTGAAGGTGTTTTTATTAACATGATATTAATCTTTATCCAAATAAATACGTTATTCATCACAAGCATTTAATTTAAAACAAAATTGCCCTGTTCATCATTCGATTTCAATGAATATCTTAGGAGATATCGCAGTTTTAAAATAACGTGGCAGAAAAATAGTTATCAAGTATTGCGCGCGCATTTATGATGTGCTAGGCCGGCGGGCAGTTATGAGGGAGAAGGGTGTTACGTATTATTTAAAAATATTTTACCTTCTGTGTTTTTTTTTATAATTGAAGAGTTGCCGTAAGAATCCTATGCCGATAACCAAATTTAGGGCGGGCGCAGCCGCTGGCAAAAGCTAGTTTCATAATAATTTGGATGACCATAGATAATCTGATAACAATCAATCGCTCTAGGGCAGTGATGGCGAATCTTTATTAATGAATGTGCCATTTTCTATGAAAAAAATAATACTGTAGGTGCCTATGGCGAGCCGTCAAAAAATCTTGGTTACTTAATAATAAAAGAGAAAAATTAAACGAAATGGTATTAACTTAAAGCTATTTATATATTTGCAGCTCGAAATGTTTACAGCAATGGAAATGTTTAATATTTTATATTAATTCAAATTAAAAAAATATTAGTGTGATTTCTGCTGTTCTAAATTAGGTGCTAAAAATCTCACATTAGGGTCGTACTTTGTTACTAAGCAGAATGGAAGCTAAACAAGAGTTCAGTTCTAAAAAATACTAGCAAGCATAGGTAAGTACAAATAAAAATTTCATAAATGATTGGCGTGCCCGAATTGCCATGGGTTCGCCATCTCTGCTCTAGGATATGGACTGACTACTATCAAGTTTTAATATATAGAAAACCTTCTTTGAAAAAACTAATATTTTAGTTTTTTAAATAAGAATATGAAGAAATAATAAAATAGACACTTCGAAAATCTTTATTTAATATCTAGTATAACCTCCCTCTGCAGCTATGACGGCACGTAGTCTATCTCGCATAGATGCAACAAGACGCGCGCATAGATCAGTCCCTCTGATATCATTCCATACTTGAGCACCATAAGCGTTAAACCATAAGCCCTCATAAATTTGCAATAGGGTTTAAATCAGTAGACCGAGCGGGCCATTGAATGGGACGAATGTCATAGTACACGGAAAAAAAAGAGTATCCAAGTTTCCATTCAGTCAAGAAATCCAACCATTTTGGACATATTTTGTTCACAGAAGGCAATATTATTTCCCAGAAAAAATTCATTTTATAAATCGAAATTGATAAACTTCTTTTCGTATGAACAATTTTTTTTTTTTAACCAAACAAATGTACGTTTTAGATCAAACAAACTTTATTTAACTACCCTAAGACAGTTAATGTTCTTGTATAAAATAAATACATTTTCATATGCAACATTTTATTTTTCTTCGTTTGAAACAAAAAATAATTTTGCTTTCATACAATTTATTTTGCGCCTAAATCATGGTTTTCTTAAATCTGCGACGTCACTTATATCTTAACAACCTATATACAAACTATATCTTTCGTTTAAAATAATTGTATCTTAAATCAAAGCCAGTGAAATGTTCAGTTAAGATAATATTGTTTTGAATTAGAGAAAATAATAATTTTAACAGAATTTGTTAGATTCTTGACTCAAAATCTGATATTTTAAGCTGAAACTCTTGTTTTAGTCGAAACAAATAAAATACCTGCTTTAAAATATTAAACATTTTCGTTGAAATTAATCAGCTGGTATCGCATTGAACGAATTTTCTTTTCGTTTAAGTAAATACCTGCATTTTTAAA
Organism: Apoda limacodes; assembly: GCA_946406115.1. Classification (NCBI taxonomy): domain Eukaryota; kingdom Metazoa; phylum Arthropoda; class Insecta; order Lepidoptera; family Limacodidae; genus Apoda; species Apoda limacodes. The sequence continues at coordinate 52,727,979 of OX291540.1, forward strand.
ACTGAATGAACCTCATCACTGACCTTTATTGGATTTCGTGTTGGCTTTAATTTAAAATAATTGTTTATTGTAGGGTTTTGTGCGTCAAAATAGTATCCGTTTATGCGAGAAACGTACAGTTAATTATTATCTGAGAATTGAAAAGCTCGTGGCCCAACCGTGGTCAGTACTTGGATGGGTGACCGCTTAGCGGCACACTTTTCTTTCTTCCATGATTAAGAAGGATCGTTAAATAGTCATAACAATTATAATTAAACATAACGCTGGATAATCAGCTAAATGCGAGAATAGCTACTAAGCTCGAAAAAAGTTCCGCCGAGTCATAGAAAGGCAGTGCGGTAGACTGACTCTATATGGCCCAAGCCTCCAGAAAAGAGGCGTAGGGCTCTTTAAAAATCTTTATTTAATCTTGATGGACAACTATGTAATTTTGGACCGAAACATTTTTTGTTTTAAACTAAAATATTATGTTATTAAGTTAAGAGCTGCCGTAGTCAAGTTAAGAGCACTATTCTCTTGTGTGAACTTGTAATTTCTTCCGTGCAATAACACACGAAGTTCTACGCCCAAGAAAACTAAGTGTTTCAAATAAAGAAGCATATTTTTCTTCAATGAATTAAATATTGTTTCAAACTACTAGAGTTTTATTTACTGGTTCAAAGAAATTTGATCTTGTGTTAACTTCATATTATTTTAATATTTAAGAGAAGTAAAATCTTGGATGAAGCAAATATTCGTTAGTGCATATATGAATCGATATTCTCTTGGCTCAACTAATTCTTTTTTACCGTGTAGCACGGGCCGTGTGTATCCGTGCATTATAAGCATTAGTAATGTGTGGGAATTCCGTTACAGGATACACTACGCGCACAGTAGGCAGCATCACTTCTTCCAAAAGCGACACATAATTAATGGCCGTAGCCCTATTCTCTAACGACGCCAGTTCTCCGACACCGTCGAGGCTCGTTCACCCCTATAAGTTTACTGTTATGCGAGTTGACTCGTTTTGAGGCACAATATGAGCTTCATAATACCGAGTTCGATTGTAGCGCCATACGTTAATCTTCCGATTTAGCTTAATTTTAAAAAAAATCCTTTCAAAATCGAGAGTTTGTCGCGCAAATTTAAGCCGGGCTGCTTGTGGTGAGGTTTCAGCTCCACTTTAATAGCATGGTGTCTGTACCAACATTGTGCAAAGTTCGTCGGATCGTCCGAGCACTTTCATCATATAAAGCAGCAAAATAACTAGTTGGTGTGAAACCATTCTCTAACGTAACGACGAATCAATTCTGTTCTTTGCGCGGTGATTTGCATCGGTCGTCTTCCTGAATTTTTTCTATTGTCTGTTATTTGCCCTTTTTTCGCCGCAACGTCTTATCCATCTTAAGCTCACAGTGAATCACGATATATTGAGTTTTCGTAATATAGCACTAATACTATGTCCATCTCCGAAGAGAAATATTATTTCAGCCCTTTGCTCCAGGGCTTAACTTGCCATTTTATTTCGTTATGAAAAAAACTTTCGTAAAATTTTACTCTTGTTAAAACGACGTTCAAACCACAGACCTGAGATTTTTTCGCTACGCTATGGTTCAAACCGTAGATATAGAATGTCTAGCGTAGCGAAAAAATCCTAGGTATGTGGTTCAAACAAACGTAGTTATTATATTCTCTTTGGTTCAAACAATATTTTTTGATAATTGTTATTTCAACAAATAAAGAAATGAGTTTAATTATCTAATCATTGTTTTTCTCGATGCGTTATTTTGCTTAATAGCTTTTGAAAGGTAATAAAATAAGTAACTTGATATGGCATTTTAGACTTTTGTGAAAAAAGTGTGATATAGAATCTAATTTCTAAACTGGTAAACATTTTCTGACCGCGACCGTACATACGTATGTATATAAGTAATGTATATATCCGCCTATACTTGAGTTTCTGAGATACACGCGGTATAGCATGATTCGTATATTTTGCACCTGAACGCCTGACGGAAACGTTTTTGAACGTGACTGGAATTTTTCTATCAACTGATTTGTAGGGTAGTGTTACATGGCAGTATAGGTTTGTTTTAGGTCAGTGTTTTTAACCTACTTCAAAAACGTAAGCACGTTCTTAATCCATGAATAATATTTTTACCTTTTTAATCATCTGGAAAATTGTTTTTTGTTGTAATGTTAAAACAATAAAATATTACTCCATTATTATTTTTTTATTTCAAAAATAATTTTTTGTCAATAACGTTAAATACTACTACACTACATGTGTAGTTATTCCGCCTAGCCGTGGTAAACGTACGATTAAAATTCTCTATCTATATCAAGATTTCTTGCCTAAATATTGCGTTTAAGAGAGCGCTGCAATTAGAAGTCTTTAGGAAATCAAAAGCCTGCGCTTTTACACACTTTGGGTAAATCTTGAAACTCATAAACTGTACTCATATACTAAACCGGTGTTTTTAGAGCTATAGCCCTTTATAGTTTGACAGTTTACATCTGAAATAAAATAAAGATCTTAATAAGATCTATCACTTTTGTAAAGAAACTAGTAGCCTACGATCAAAATTTTCGGAGATATAACCTTTTATAGTCTGACAGCTGTCATCTGAAATATCTTAATGAGATCTATTTATCGATCTATCACTCGTACATATTTACTTATAAAATACATAATATGCAACATCCAAAATCAAAGATACAGGGAATAGATTTTACGATTATAAACAAGATAGTTGTGCGCTGAGGTCTCAAATCTCAAATTAATGCGTCAACGAGAAAACGCCGTTATAAACTACATAGCGTTGGTATATTCATTAAAATCTGACTGCACCAGCCAAGAACAATCCTGCTTAGTTGAAGACCCGATAGTACTGCTTGAGACGACCAGAAATAATTATTTGCCTTTAAGGCAATTTCCTTTCACATTTCATTTTATTTAAATTAAAATTTCATAATAATTATACTGTTGTGTGTTTTTATTATATTTGTTTACTATCGAAACAAAACAGTCATGTAACACTACCTTAATACGTTATTCTTCTTCATCACAAAATAATTTCTTGAGTGCTCGATGGATATGGATATGGAATTCGTATAGCAGTAGGAAAGTTGTATACGTATTATCAAAGAAGCAGAAACGTGCCAATGATTGTTATTTTTTTGGATGTATGTAGCCTGGTAAGTAGGCACACACGCACACGCCCGCAGTTAACTTGTAAATTACATATGTGTGTGTGTGTGTGTGTATTTACCACGTCCATAATAGTGTTTACAGTTAATACATTAATTAATAAGATAAATTTAAATTAAAAGAAATAAACGTTTAAACAAAATAAAAGTTTAAACTTGATATTTTTTAAGTGGGTATAAACACCTTAATTGCAAACCTCGTTGTTGATTCGGTTAGAAAGCTTTGAAATTTACATTCGGTACGGAACTCTTAGTGCGCTTATCCGACTTACACTTGACTTTTTAAGTACTTTAGAGATAAAAAATATTACCTTCTCAAGCGATTTAAATTTTCACTAGATACACAATAGGTTGTTGTAACTCGTGAACAAGTTTTTCTAGTTTGATTTGCGACATGTTTATTTTAAACTATTCTTTAAGTCAGGACGACGCGTTAGTCGACTGTCATGGCCGGCAGTTCTTATCAACATTTTAACTATGTCATACCAAGTTTACTTCAAAATTGACTCAAGGAATTTCACAATCCACTGTGGGAAAAAATTTACAGTGCCATACTGAACTACGGGGGTGGACCACGGGTAAATTCTTTTCGCTTATTGCCTGTGGTTCACTTTCCTTTTCTTAATCCGGTCAAAAAGATTTGAAATTGCTATTCAGTAAAAAACCTTTCTAATATTCCAATTCACACTAGAAACATTTTAAGTGTAAAACCTTCTTGTTTAGATATCGGTTAGATAAAATATTGTACTAAACCCTCAGTGCGCTTTTTCGATATACATTTGACTTTTTTTATAAGCTCTTTCCTTCCCCTCCAAAACCGACTTTGGAAAACTTCAAAATGTTAATCCATATTAACTTGCCGTCCATCAAGTAAAAAGCCTACTTCAAGTAGGCACTCAGCAGTCGTTCAAAAATCCTTTATTTATTCAGAACGAAATCCTAAGTGCGCTAATCCGACTCACACTTTTTTAGAACTATTAAAATTTTAAATACTAGGAATATTCTTCCTTAAGGTTATCCCCACACTAAAATTCATCTAGTTTGAGCTTGGAAATGAAGTTCTTGATGAGATCTATCACTTCTGTAAAGAAACTACCAAAAGTTACGGAAATAAAGCCGTTCCTAGTTTGACAGCTGTCATCCGAAATGAAGATCTTGATGAGATCTATCACTTCTGTAAAGTAAAATTTACAAAGAAAAAGCCCGAGGGAGTAATGAAACTGTTTATGAGCAAGTGTGATAAAAACTAACTTAACAAAAAAGAAGTGCACAACGCCGCTTAAGACATTTTCACTTTCGAATTTTTATGGCGTGGCATAATGGTTTCCGTCTGATGAATTTTTTTATAAGCCTGACCCATCACAAATAATAATGTTTGTTTATTTACTTTTTTGACTTAGTATATTTGACATCTCAATCTGTCATAGCCTAATGTAAATAAATCTGACGCTAGTTGCGTTTTACGAAGTTTATATGAATTTTAGATCAGGACTTTAGACCAGGACAAGTGACCTGACGCGAGTTTAACATTTTTACTCATCACAAAAAAAGTACACAACGCCCCTAAAGAAGTTTTTACTCCAAAAAACTACCGGCTTCAAAAAAAATGCACTAAAAAGATACTTTAGATACATAGACACCAACTTCAAACTGTAATTCAGAATAGATTTTTAGAAATGAGTAATTATTTTTACCTTTTTAGTGTGCCTTTTTTAAGCCGGTTGAATTTTTTTTTTTAAAGTTTTTTTTAAATTTTGAGTAGCGAATTGTTTTTTTTCTCGTACACTAAAAACATCGATACTCGGTAACAAAATTTTATGCAATCATCAACATAGAAGGCGTTTCACCAGTTCCAAATTAACACGTATTATTTTTATTTACCAAAAATTTAAATTTACAAGCACTCACTCCAAAATCAAAACTATATAGCCGTCAAAGAATATCACTTATTTTGACTCCTTTTATGTCCACCGTACATTTCATCTCTACTGCTACCAACCACACAATGCATAACGTTCCGAACGCTAGCGTTCGACCTATGCCTTAAGAGAGGTTCTAAGAATACGACAAAAAAACCGCCCAAGTGCGAGTCTGTTTTATGTTATTGTATATTATAAAAAATACTTTTATTATATAATGTAACTAAAAATTTACGGTTTTCGCAATTTTTCCTTTATCTGTACGTTGCTTTGTACCAAATTTCAAGATTCTGACTTCACGGGAAGTACCCTGTAGGTTTTGATTCCCTTGCGAGTTTCGGAAATTTGCGGCATAAAGGCTGTAACTTTTGATTGCGTTGGCTTAGAAGTTTGATTTTGTCCGATCTAGGACAGTAGACCTGATATAAATTTTAGCTAGTGGAGGACGTGTTCCTGAAAAATGGGTCTTGACAGACAGACGGACGGACAACAAAGTGATCCTATAAGGGTTCCGTTTTTTTCTTTTTGAGGCACGGAACGGAACCTATTTGCAAACGATATCCGGCATGTTTTTTCGACATATCTAGTTAAAACTAGTCGATCTATCGACTAAAAAGAGTTACCGCAATTAACAAGCCATGAGTAAATCAATTTAACCATATCTCCAATTCGAGATTATCTCTATCAGCACGAGAATCAGCCCCTGGGCCACCACACAAGGTTAATTTACTAACAGTTTTTTCTTTAACCAATCAAATTTAACATCTCATTAAAGTGTTTCAAGGAAACCATTTCTTATTTCACCCGTTCGTGCCCAGACGAAAACTAGTTAATAATCCAGACTCTGCCTGCTTTTTATTGCTCGTTCTGCTGCAGACGGCCGATGAAATATTAAGCCGTAATGGAGCTAGCTTTTACGATATTGTAGCACTCGTGTGCACTTTATTGCATCTCCAGAGGTCTGTAAACGAAATGAACTTACATTCGTAGTTAGTTACCCTAGCTAGTTTCTTTTAATATTATGAAGCTGTAAAAGAGATGTTTGTTTTATAATTGTTAATGTAAACTGGGCCACAGACACTAGGTATATACTGTTTATAGGAAAGGGAAATAAGTGTGCAATGTGGACAGCTGCTGTCTGAAAACAAAAATATGATACAATTAATACTTCGCTTCTGAATGCAGGAACTTGTCAGTTTGTAATTTTTTAATTTTTTACAACGCTAACGAAGCTCTGGAATTGAGAAGCGAAATATTTACATCATATTTCAATAATATGTTTGAGATAGCGGCGGTTTTTAAACTTAAAGTTTTATGTGTATCGAAAAATTTATATTGAGCTGCTTTCAATATGTGATTTTATCACAATCAGTACACTAGTTGCAGGGTTGAATCCCTACATACACACGATGAAAAAAAAATTATTTATAATAATCATTGGAAATTTATTCTTACTTATGTAGTATTATTATGGATGACAATAAATTAATAAATATCCTAGACATCTCACACAGCGCCAGCTGGTCCTAAAGGACAAATAAGTTCTTATTTATTTAATTTTATATTAGATAGGTACATAGATAACTTAAGATTTGATACATAGATTGTTCCGTTTACTCTCGAACTGAGTTCAACTAGGTGGTCCGTGTTTCACTTGTTTTTTCAAACCATAATCTCACCAATTAACAATATTAGCAAGATAATTATTAATTTTGTCAATAACTACATTAATATTGTCAGTTAAAGCCTGACCTTCAATTTAAAGTTCGTCTGCATATAGGAGATAGAGAGAAGAAACAGTTTGAGTATAAATAAAAAGAGTAGACAACAGGCTACCATGGGGTATGTCAGAGCGTCAATACTGCACCAGGACAATAGATTTTCGACGGTGACCAAGTAAATTTTTTCAAAAGAGCGCAACAATTACTGTAGTACCTAGTGATTGATGGACGATAATTTGTTAATTGGTTATTTTTGATGCCAAGCCGAATGTCAGCAGTAGTTTTTGTGAGGATAGTAATTGTATTATGAATTAGGAATCATTAATTGTGCATCTCTACAAGCTTTATGGAGTCCCCACACGATCTTGTACATTTTCTGAATATTGTGCGATAAGTGTGAGATAAAATTGTGGAAGAAAAAGAAGAAGGAGATGAATAAGAAGTTTTTACGATTTCAAAGATATGCCATTTGATGTGTTTCAATTTCAATAGTCTAATGAACCAGGTTCACAGAGTCGATCGGTATAACAGCTAGAAGATTAATTATAATGAAACAATTTTTTTGTACATATATAAATTTAATTCCTTATTAAAATAACTAAAAAAATCATGTAGCTTCGTGTATTTACGAATAATCTTATAAATCATACAATAATATAAATTAAAATAACTAAGTGTATATAAATTAAACAAATAATCTTAATTTATAAAAAACAAAGCCTTGAGTTTCTAAGACATAGTATATTTTAACAACAATATTAAAAAACCAGAAAAAATTACTAGTGTGAAATTTATTAATACAATTTCTTTTTTATCGTAAAATATATTTCAATATTCTAAAAATTAACTTTTCTGGGTTTGTTTCAATGAGAAGTCTTGGGAGATCAAAAGATAATTATAAACTTTAATCAATTTACATGAAAATATTAGTTTTCATTCTCATCTCTTTTATTGAACCCATAATTATCTTGTTTTTTATGTATGTGTTTTGCCGTTGAACATTTTTTGGCATTTTCTAACGCTCTATAGTAAACGTCTTGCAAATTCCTGACGACTTTAGTAGATCCGGTTACAAGAGCGCCTTCTGTTGAAACTTTAGCTACCTGTTCGTTAGTTTTAATTGTTTTGTCTTTTATAATTCCTGTATTGTCCTGAATACTGTTTTGGCTATTCACGGCATCGTATTGAACACTAGCTACGTTATATTGAATGTTCACTTCACTATCTTGTAAATTCTGTGATTTTTCAACATCCAATCCCTCTCTTTTACCTAATCTATTAACTTCCGTAACTATTTGTGCTGAATCGTCATATCCAAAAGTAGACTTAGTATGTTTTTTGTCAAAACTCTTTACGAATCGATTTGATCTCTTTTTGTGTCTCCAGCGACGTTTTTTATGTTTCTTGTTAACATTTTTGAGGACTACATTTTTACTTTCGGTTTTGTAGGCTGCGTCTCTTTTGTAACGGTTAAAGTCTTGATCCTACAAAATAATTGTTAATATTAAATAAGGTTTACACAACCGTAGTGTAATTGAATATGAATGAGGAGGACTATATTACTTGGTTTATATTATATGGTCACGCATAGTGCGGTTTCACAATTTGTGGAATGAGTTCCCTGCTAAGGTTTTCTCTAAAGATGTAGTCTTTAGTATGGGGTTTTTCAAGAAAGGAAAGGTTATTAGATTTTTATAGGGTCGGCAAATAATACGGTAATGTCCCTGGTGTTGCAAGCGTCCATAGGCTCCGGTGGACCGTTAGGTTGTTTGCTCTTACCTTCTTGGCATAAAAAAATGGTGGTATATTTCCATTTAATAACCATAACATAGGGTTAAAGGAATTAATTAAAAGTTCCTTTGAACGCGATTATTAAAAAAAACAATACTTATTACACAATAAAAAAATAAGTAATAGTAGATTGCAAAACAAGGGTAAAAAAGGAAATTTTCATGCGAGACATAAGTTGAATTCTGAGAGTAATGTGTTCTAGGATCGACAAAAGAGATGTGTTTCACCGATTGGTGAAGGAAGTGTTCTTTCTCGTGTGGCAGTAGAAAAACTCTATAATTGTCAATAAATGATGATGAGATAATTGATTACCGAAATTTCTGGAGATTGTCTTACGTTATATTCACTATTGTAAGCCAGCAGTTGCCGATGCAGGAATTCCAGTTGTTTCTCCAAGTATTCCCTGATACCTATTGCTTTTTTCTGAAATTAAATTTAAACTCTTGAATACTTTGATTACTTTAAAATGTCTTTAGGTATCTATGTGCCTTAATAATTATTAGGAGTTAATTTTCTTAAAATAATTGTCACTATCACCATTATTAGGTGCTTTTGACCAAAAAAGTCATAACTTTTGACTAAATCGGAAAGATAATATTAAGAATAGTGGATGAAAAGAAAATCCTTTTGAAAACAAGTTGTTAGCATTTTACAAACTGGGTGAAATATTAAGCTAGGAAAGATCTTATATGAAGATTATTAATTAATTAACCTTAACACATGTTTGAAAAATTTATATATAAGCATATTTTTTCAAATATGTGTTAAGGAAATTAGATTGTAATGAAAGAAGCCAGCTTTGTTATCGATATAGAATGGAAAACGTTCATACTACGTCATAGAAGAGATATGCTTTATTATTTAAATTGTTTGTACTCGCTGTATCGCCCACTAAGTAGTATTATTCTTTTATGAAGTCATCCAAATCATAAATTACGATCAATTTAGAAAAAATGACAAGTTTCGAACATACTTTATCTTCGTTTGGCATTTTGTCGTACTGCTGTATTAAATTTTGTACTAAATTGATCACTTCTAGACAATCAGTTTTGGGATCAGCGTTAACTTCTACTTTCACGCTTGGGGTTGATTTATCTGCAAATTATGAAATTTAAAACCGGTCCACACAATAAGATCGATCTAAGAAAATTCAAAGAAAAACTACACTATTTTTTACTTACACTCATTTTGGTCCATTAACCAATTATCGATGACATCGTTATCTGAGTGGCCCATATACTTGTTGGGTTCAGGTGGTTTGTCATTATTTGGTGCAGTCAGCCATTCAAGGAAATTGCGCAGATCCGTGGGTAGTTCTAAAACATTTTTTTTTTTAAACGAATAACTTAGAAGTGAACAAATTTGTACAGAATATATTGTGACTTTCTTATACACAAAATAAAGAATATCAACATATTGGGTCCATTATTATACTTAAGGTGCTAACATAAGTGAAAGTGGCGCCCCGATTAGATTTTTCAAATTGTATTCATCACATAAGGAATTTAGAAGAAGTGCTCAAATTAAAAGTTAAAAAGTGGCCACTTTTAGCATAAATGAACTTTTTAGCCTGCACGTCAATGATATCTAGCAAATAAAACGTTCTCAAAATTGCTTACTTGTACATAAAGGTTTTAATTTGAGCACTTTTTTGAAAATGAGTTTGTATTTAATGGAAATTAAAAAAATGTAGTGAGGGCGCCACTTTCACTTATGTTAGCCCCTTAATAAAAAATAGCTTAACTAAATAATCAAAACCTGACGTAATCTATGTAAATAAAAATGAAATGCCATATAAGATGGGATCGACCGGTTTGTACTAAAGAAAAAAACCGGTATAGTGCGGGTCGGACTCGTGCACTAAGGACAAATAATTCATCCAATTGTAATGAAAGTTTGTTAAGTTGTTGCACATTCTCAGAGGAAGGTTTCTGAAAAAGTACAACCCTATGACATAGGAAAATCGTTTTAAAAAAGCAGAAAAAACATTCGCTGGGTATGGGTCATTCTAGTATAATTTGAACATGCATTAATATATATAGCGTATATAGCGTAACATAGATAGGCTGCTACGTACTAAGTGCACTTAACCTTACAAAAAAAGCAAGAAAAGTCGTAAAGGCTAGTAATTCGCGATTGCGAATATCGTGATCGACCTTTCTGAACCTATTTATTTTGTGGTTAATGTTTCAGCCTTGAACCAGGCAGGCCTGTGTTGTAATGGTAAAAGGCATCAAACGAATTTTAACCTTAGAATCCTTTGGCGATCGAGAATTACTATAAACTTAATTCTTAAAACATTGTTGTCATTTTTACTTGCTTTCATTGAACTCACAATGTTTCCTTTTTCCTTTTTTTTCCTTCCATCTTGTGGTGGAATCTTGCAAGCTTAATTAAACATACTTCCTGTCATCACCCTTCGATAAAATTTTGCATACTTACTAAGCACGGATGACTATACAATATTCCACAGCTACTTTGACCAACAACCCCCCCCTAGAGTTGTACCAGGGGCACAACCTAAAGGTGAAGGTGAAGAATTGAAAAATCTTCACCTGATGCAGGAAGTGCATCTGAAGGTGGACATAAGGATGGAACGTGAATATTTAGTTACTTATTTATATTGAACATAATATCGTTCTCCAAGTTCTCATAACCCAACTTATGAAACTTGGGCAATAAACTATAAAAATTCAATTAAACTATCACTAAAAAGTATAAAATAAAAAAAAGTATTTTTTTTAAAAAACTTGTTTTTCTTAAAACATTAGAATCATATAAAAATTCAATCTAACAGAAAGTTGTAAAAAAATAATTTTGTCGAAATAAATTTAAAAAAAATTATATCCACGTACGACTGCAAGAAAAGCAACGCGTGAAACAAACAATCACTTGATAAACTCTTAATTAATATCCACTAAAACTCTAGCACGTCAAATATACGTGTGTAGCGCACGCCTTGCTTTTCCTGCAGTCGTACGTGGATATAAAAAAAATTATATTAATTTTGACAAAATCATTTTTTTACTTTTAAGTACAATTTTCTGTGAGATTGAATTTTTATATGATTCTAATGTTTTAAGAAAAGCAAATTTAATAAATTTTTTTTTACTTTTTTTTAATTGTTATCCTGCAGGATGAAGCAAATCGTAACAAAATCGAAATAGTCAAAAAAAAAACCCTTGTTTTTTGCTTCATAAAGTTTATTAAAGATCTGATTTTTGAACTCACTTAGACAAGTTTTTTGCTGCACTTGGAAGTCTACAAGTTCCGACATGAGCTTCACCAGCTGACGCATCAATGTCGTCGTGTCTTTGTCTTCGTGAACTAGAAGAATAGATAAATAGGCTATGGCCTGACCTGCTGTCACTTACTCAGCTTCAGAAATAAACAACTGACTTAACTTAATGAAAACCATTATCCCGTTTACTTTACACCAAACTACGTTACGAATGAACTAGCATGTATACTTTGCCTTAACGAAATTACAAAGTCAAATAATTAAATCTTTGATGTACATGTATATCGATATGTCAAGTAACCGATATCCTGATTTAAGATAGTAAAACGTATTTGTATTTAGATTAAAGAAAGTAAACTAGAAGAACAGATACGTAAGCTATGGCCCGTACTGCTGTCACTTACCCTGCTTCAAAGATAAACAACTTGATGAAAACCAATAAATAGCTAGTTTACTTTACACCAAACTACGTCACGAATGAACTAGCATGTATATTTTGCCTTAATGAAGTCATGAAGTGAAATAACTGAATCATTGATGTACATGTATATTTATACGTCAAGAAATCGATATCCTGATTAAAGATAGTAATAGTCCAGTATATTGTGTTTTAAGGGTAGTAAGGAAAAAATTGTCGGTGGTGTCCGAGGGTTTTTGAGGGATTTCACTTCACGTACCAAGTGGCGGAGGTTCGAACCCCGGGGTCGGCGTGTACCAATGAGTCTTTTCTTAATTTTTCAAGTACACTGATTAATTTATTCACACCACTGGCTTTTCGGTGAAGGAAAACATCGTGAGGAAACCTGCATACGTCAAGAAAATAAAAAATGACGTATGTGAAGTCCACAATCCGCACTGGGCCCGCGTGTGGACTATGGCCCAATCACCCTCGCTTAAGAGGGTAGGCCGTGCCCCAGCAGTGGGGACGTATGAAGGCTGGCAAGTAAGTAGTAGTAGTAAGGAAAAAATACTAACGAGAAGCTATTTAGAAGCCTAAGGCCGAAGGATATATGACTCTAGTTTGAGATTTCCGTAACTACAGCAACCGTGTTACACACAATGTTTTTCATCCATTTGCGAGGAATTAAATAACAATAAGTTTAATAAATAAATAAAATCACCAAAACACAATTGAAATGGCGGGAACAGAAGTAGAACGCTACCGCTATTGCTTCGAGAAAAGTAATATTTACAAAGAAAAAGCCCGTGTTTAAGAGTAAGTAACCAAATACAGAAGGTAAAAAATAATAATAGGTAAAAACTTAATAGACTAAATAGATCAAGTCACAAATTATAAGAGGGAAAGAACCGTTCTAGGTATGTGCTTAAAAGTTATTATAAAGAATACCATCTAAATTTTTAGTTTGTTTAACAGCTTGAGCAGCCTGTTGACATACTTCTTTCATGTTCGATGTAAGTAAAGTGAAATCAGTCTTCACTTTATCAGGTAAAGCTTCCTGAAAGGTAAATCATATATTCAAAAACGGATCAAATAATAATTTACTGAAAAAGTGTTAGGTATTAACTACTATTTTGTAGCGAAATGTACCCTCTTCAAATAGAATAAGAAACAAACTTACATTATTTGTATCTCTTATTTCTTCTTGAAGTTGTTCTTGTTGGTCTTTAAACGTCGCCGAAGGGCTCACGTCTGCCCTAAAAAGTGTTGAGTCCTTGAAGTTTAAATTAAAAATTATATGTTACAAACACTGCTTGTAAATTTTTTTCTCACCCTAAATAGTTAGTGTGACGAGCAGATCTGTGAAATATCTTTTTACAGCTTGAATTACTACTTTTGGGTTGGGGTTTGTTACATATTTCAGCTATGTGCTTTAATTTATCATTTATCCATTTTTGTGATTTCTTAATCCCAGTCTTAACTATATTTGATACAGTTGTTAGTTCCCTTTTTGGGGTATCTGTTACTCCATACTCGTCGTCGTACATGTCTTTCCAAAATACAAGATTGTTATTTTCTGGTGCATTTCTTTTGACTATTGTTTTGTTTGGTTTCTTATCTTTTTTATTTTTCATTTTAATATAAGTTTCTTTTGCTAACTGTTCTAACTGTGTACCATTGGTAGCTACCAAACTTTCTTCTGTAGTCGTTATGTTACTTGTAAAGTTTTCGAACTTATCGACATCTGAAAGTTTTTAGATAATTCATCACGATTACTATGTGTACTGAATATTGGTATGTGATTTACATGTAAATATTACAGCCCTAAAGCTTGTCATATACGAGGCATATAATATAGTTTTTAGTCTCCGAGTATTGCATATGAATATTTATAGAATCTGCGAGGTACCACACACGGGAAATATGCGACGTATGTAAATGAAAACCGAACATTCAGTTATCCAGGGCCGTCTCAGCTTGGAGGTGCAAGGGGAAAATTATGATTTACGACAAATATATTATAAAAATAATAAAAACTATTTCAAATGCGAAAGTTTGTGAGTTGCTGTTGCGCTTTCACCGGCCTTCACGTCAAATCAATTGGACCAATTTAGTTGAAATATAGAATATAAATAGCTTATTTCTTGAATTACTAGATAGTTTAGCATTATAATAGTCGTAAGTATTATTATAACCAAATCCCTATAGCTTGCTTAACTTCCTAACTATAATCAATGTTCCAATTATGTCCTTAAATAGAGCAGTTTTGTATTCTTCCATAGTAAAAACTTTAGAAATTATATGAAAATAGCAATAACTACTTAAAAATTTATACCTTGTTGCCATTAAAATCCCACGCTGATAATTTAACGCGAGTGGAGCCGCGGACAAAAGATTTAATAAAAATTATAATTCGTAATAATACAAAAATTGCGAAAACAAAAATTTTCTAAAATTTGAGTTTGATTTAACTTGAAAAATTAAACAGAGGAGTTAAATATACAAAAAATGTGTGGTAATTTTGTTTGCACCCCGGCGCTGAATATGTAAATGTAGACGGCCCTGCATTTGCCAGTATTAAAAAAAAATGTGTAAAATTGTTATGGACCGCGAATGGGGGTGGAGGCATTGATCTAAGTGTGGTAAGAGAATCTTTCGGAAAAAGCGCAAAACCCCCTTTTAGGGGTTTTATTTATAGCCAAATAAATTTGTGATGTCCGTCCGTTCGTAGGTTGGTATCTGCTGTACATAGATTTTTTTTTTATTTATTTATCTGACACTTAATTAATTATATAAATTTTTAGGAAATGATATATGACATAACATAGCGTAAAACATTAGTATGTATATTTATTCGAAGTAACTGATATATAACCTAACCTACAAAGATGCAAACAAAAATTAATAATTTTGTAAGCACATGCTAATAACACAGATATTTACAGTGATAGTTGCTGAGAAAATCGCAAACACACAAAAATACACATGGAGAAAACATAGAAATCTCCTTCTTTTTGATGTTTAATATTAGATAATAATAAATGGCACGCCCGCGCGGCTTATAATGTAGGAACTGCAGATGTTATGTACAAGGAAACACTGAACCTTCCTTTCTAAAACAATTAATAAAAAGTAGCAAAATTGATGATACACTCGCGCGCTCAAAAATTGATGATACACTCGCGCGCTCAAAAATTGATGATACACTCGCGCGCTCAAAAAATTGATGATACACTCGCGCGCTCAAAAAAACACAGAACCTTCAATTTTGACATTAGTTGAAAATAAATGGTAATTATTGTCACGCCCGCGTTCAATTAATGCATCAACCTGTATTTATTATACATACAGAGTCTGGCAATATCGCTCTGCAGACGCGGATGCTGGAAGATGAAATATATATTTTTGATGGTATCTGCTTCGTATGTGACAACCTTAAAGAAGTTTATAATTTCTAATATCATCAATGTTTAACTGCTCGCATAGTTGCAGTATTCAATAACAAATAATGTTAACTAATAGCACGTGATATCGATATTATAAAAAAAACTAAGTTAATAATGTATAATGTATAATGTATAATGTATCATAAAAGGTTCTTTAAATAATATACACCGAAGTTATACTTTTGGTCAAATCACATAGCCCTATTTGGTCCCAAACCAAGCAAGGATTCTATATACTATACAAAAGCAAATGCAAAATTTTGATGATTATAGACTGACTTTTTGTCTTTCATATAAAAATTATGCGTTTAGGCTATTTTAGGTTTTGGCAAAACAATACGTTTAAGTCCAAAACAAATCATACAATAATGTTTTTTCGATTTTTTTGTCATATGGTGCACTAATAGAAACATGAGTACTACCAAACTTTAGATAATTAAACTCATTAAAAATAGTTAATGCGTGTAACTATCAACTATTTGTAAAGCTTTATAAAATTACCATTAAGGTGTTCTTCACTTCGACCCGCTCTTAGTCTCACATCTTCAATTTTACTACGTTCTTCTGATAAATTTCGATGTTTGATTTCGAAAGACATTAGCTTCCTTGACCTGTATTTAATATTTTTATTAGGTAAGCTTAATATATTTTTAATTTCAACCTATAAGTGTCATTTTGCCACATATAAATATGAACTATAGTGCCGATGCAGATGGTACAGAAATACTAGATTTTAAGTGGCATAATTTTTTACATAGTTACCACTGTAAATAAACCAAGTAAATTAAAGCACACCTGCCCGATAAGTATGCGACTGTACCTAAATGAAAATTTAACAAAGCATAGATTAAAAAATAGTACTTTACTCCCACCTCGACCGATGTATTGCCACTTAGGCTTAGCCTTGTCGCGTGGTAGGCGTGGTAAGACGTGAGTGAGTGTACGTCATATGCACATGAGATAAAATAGCCAAAGATGGATCTCCAGACATTAAATCCGTCAACAAACAGTTTGCTGGGTAGTTTTTTTTTTAAATACATAGTGTATAATGATATATTTCTTTTAATAAAACGCATTAAATAATGTTCTTTTAAACGTATTAAAAATGTAGTAATGAAAAAACCATCTTAAAAAGCTTACGAAATAGAATTCCATACGATCGAACAGATAATTGCGTGGTATTTTTAATAATTGTCATGATACTGGTCTAATAGTTTGATTGTGGGGTGTCAAGATATTAAACACTTTACATTTTATATATATATATATATAAAGGGTAATTAGGAAAATACAAAAGGTTGTATAGAGTGTGAGTATCGCTTGGGAAACGGAACTGAATTTTGTTAAAGACGTAGAGAATGCGTGAATTTTGAAAACGCTTAATAGCTCCTCGTTGATGTCGAAGTGACACATATCGGCTAAATCTAGTAGTGGAAGAACTAGAGTTCGAATAAGGATACTTTTAGTAATAAAGGGATTATTTTTTGCAAGTCCTATAACGAGTAAAGTGCCAGTATAAAGTAAAAATTTTCCTTTTTAGACACGTCTGCTACATAAGATTTCTATAAGTATATCATCTTACGTACAGGTCTATTAATTTTTAAAAATACATCGATGTATGGAATCGATGTCAAAATACCAAAATGTTGTTACGATGTCTTAGGAACATAAAAACGAAACAAAACAATTGTCATAAACGCGTACATATACAAAACATAACGTCAACCAGTGACAAAATGTGTTGTTTACAAATTTTGACAATTTATTTTGATTAGTTTCGTTTACCAGTGACGGTTTTTGTGGATATGAAAGTAGTATCGCGGGAAGCGTCCCGTTTCCCATCGCACGACCGCATCCTTATCATAGTAGAGAAGCCAGGCCGTCGAGACCGAAGTCCCGTCGGACCGAAAAGTCCTCTACCGACAACTGGTATCATTGGGTTCAGCATGATGTCTTAGACAAGAATAGACCGGTTGTCGCGTTCTAAAGTGGTGGAGGGGTGAGGGAGGGGAGGGGAAAGTTGCGGAAACCGGCTATCGGGTTTGGTTAATTTCTCAACAGCCACTTATCCGATTTGAACAAATAAGGTGTTATACGATAGGTGATAAAATGCTTACCATAACATGTCTTACAATAGATTCTGTATATACAATACTTTATTAAATATTTAAAAAAAAAGCGAATTTTTGACAAAAAAAAATTTTAATTTTATTGAATTGAAGCAGTAAATTACATTAAATTAAAAAGTAATGTATAAATAAAAATTGGGTGATTAATACAGCTATAAGTAAAATTATTTTTTTAAATTTGGTTGAAAAATGATAAAACTGTGACTGAATTTATGTATAAGGATAACGGGACTTATGCTGCGCATTATCCTATAGCGGGTTTTATTTTCTAGATTATTTCAATATAACTACAAGTAACTAGACTAATTTCATATTAGTAACATAAATAATTTCTATAATCAATTATATAAATAAATAAAATATTAAGTATAAAATATAAGGTAAAAAATTATTTGTGATATTATCATTTACGTTTTACAAATATATTGAATAACAAAACTCTGTAGTTAATGTTAATCTCATATTTTTTCAACTTCATATTACAAATAAAACAATACAGCTTTACGCTAGGTAATAACATAATACACAATCTTTAAGTTTAAAAAAATTTCATAAATGCCTCCCAATTAATGAATTTCTAATTAATGCAAACATTTTTATCATCAATGTATGCATCAACTTTTTAATAGCTTTTTTTCATTAAAATATCTTTGTCATATATTTTTATTTAATTTAATATATTTGGAGCTAAATTAATCACACGTTTTGGAATTTTATTGTAGAAATATAAACTTTGTATTGCATAATAGCTAGGTAAGTACTTTCTGAAGACAACGTTTGGAACTACCAACTTATCCTTATACCTTGTATTCACACTGTGTAGGTCACTATTTTAAGCAAATAAATGCCAAATTTTGCGTATATACATTATACAAGTGTAGATATATTGGCAAGGAACAGTTAAAATATCAATTCCCCTAAATAGTTCCCTAAGAGAATGTCCCAATTTATAGATTGACAGTAATAGGTAGGTGCTCTCCTACTTATAAAGTACAATTGAAATAGTTAACCAGAAATATGTATAACATATCTGTCCAAATACAAAATATCTATTGGATGTATTTGATGTGACATTTTAGTCATCATTAAATTCGTTATTGTACTGGTTAAAAAAAATTCTAAACCCATAAGGCAAACATGATATCAGATGCAAATCTTTGAGATATATTGGCACAGGGTTGCCATATGTACGGATTTATCCGTACCCGTACGCAATTTCGAACAATTTCTCAGAACAGATCCCATTATACAAGCGGTAGAAAACACACAGGGAGGCAAAGTCTCTCCTCAGAAGGTTCGATACGGCTTGCGAGTTTGGGATCGTCGACGATTCTCACAGCCCGTCGTTAGACCGAGTCAAAAGGGCCAAGCTGGTATTCGGGCGCACCCGCCCAAAGATACTCCATATGGGGCCGGACTTGCGACTTGCAAAGCAGCAACCTTAGCCCGAAAGTGAAGTGCTGCTACGCTCTGTTGAGTACCCCAAAGTTTTTTGGACGCCAGCTTCAACTTTTCTTGCAAATGATCTTGGAAGTGAACATCATTGTCATCACCAAGGATCCCAATGCTCTTGGAAATGGAGATGGGAGTGTTTTGGAATCGTGGGACCAGAATAAATGGAGTTTTCTTAGCGGTGAACGCGCAGACTTGTGTCTTCTTAGGGTTGAATCGGACCAAGTTTTCCCGTCTTCAGTCAGAGACCTTGGTCGAAGTGATCTCGATGTGAGACACAAGTTCTTCGCGCTTTTCCTCCACATCGGAACGAGAGATGTTTGCACGGCCCGTGTAATAAGTGTTTCCACTGTGTCTAACATTTCATTGATAAGCATGTGAAACAACGCAGAAGACAGCACAGAGCCTTGCAGGACACCAGCATTAATGTCCATGGTATCAGAGCAACTACCGTCAACTACTACAATTACTACGTATGCGTCTGCTGGACAAAAAGGTAACCACCCATTTGCATAAACCCCTAAACTCTATAAGATGGCAACTTCGATAGAAGACCCCGGTGCCAGGCCCGATCGAACGCCATCACTATGTCCAGGCTACATGCCAATGCCTTCCTCTGACTCTCAATGGCTAGTGCCCATCGGTGTGTGAGATACACTAGAAGGTGCCGAAAGCCATATTGACGGTCGCTGACCAAGTCATGTTTTCTAGGTATCTTAGCAGCGTAGCTGGAGAGGAGAGAGGTAATAGTGATTGGCCTGTCATTCGGTGGATCTGATCTATCGCCCTTTTTGGGCACCGGGTGCACATTCGCAGTTTTCCATAAAGAAAGAAAGACATAAGACATAAGACATTTATTCATAATATTTGAATATTACAAGTCAGTATTTAGGTATAACATAGTTATTATAGTAAATGTCGTATTAATTTTAGGATTTTTTATAGAAATAATCAGTTCATATTAAGAATCATAATAATAATAAAAAATGTTAGAAAAATACTTAATCTTAAGTACAAGTTAAAATAAAAAATAGCACATAATTGTCTTATTTATAGTTGACATGTCAAAAAATTAAATACAATATAACCACAAATATCAAGTAGGTAGGTATCCGTAAATAGTCAATCCCTATCGGCCATAAACTCATTAAAGGTATAATAGGCTTTACCTTTACTACAGCCATCGCTTAAGACCAGACTTAAAACATCCCAATGACTCGCTGTTAGATATAACTTTAGGCAATTTGTTATAGACAGCTGGTCCGCCAACATAGACGCACTTGTCAGACTTTGCCAAGCGGTGTGCTGGTGTCACTAAGTCGTGCGAGTTGCGTGTGTTGTGAGTGTGTATGTCAGAGTGTGTTCTGAAATGTGAAATGTTGGTTTTCATGAATACTGACATGTTATATATGTATTGGCATGTGAGTGTCATTATGTGTTGTTTGATGAACAGTTGTTTGGCGGGTGTTCCGTGTGGCACGCCTGCAACTATACGCACAGCTCGCTTTTGCATCCTAAATATACGATTGGCTTTAGCAGAGCGACCCCACAGCTCAAGTCCGTATTCGAGGTGGGAGTGGACGGATGCGAAGTAACAAGCACGCAGAGCCGAGGCGTCACGACGCAGCGCGCGCGCCACTCGCTCATGAAACACGCTCGTGCCCCTAGGAACTTGACATTGTCGGATCGCTCGACTGCACATATCAAGCATTAGCGGTGTATAGTCGTTGTGTGTACCCGATAGATTGAAGTATACGACGTTGGTTTTATTTATATTGAGAACCAGCCCGTTCACTGAAAACCAGTGAGATAATTGGTCTATAACATTTGCTAGTTGATCTTCGAGTTGTTGCTGAGTGGGAGAAGAGACTATGACCGATATGTCGTCAGCATACATAGTTTTCTACGGCGTCGGGCAAGTCATTAAGAAATTGCCTAGTGTGGTACAGGACACAACTGTTTAAGCATTACTACTGGTATACCGTCTGGCCCACTCGATTTAAGAACATCTAGAGAAAGCAATGGCTGCCGGACCTCCCGTTGTGTTATGGTGATTTCCGGCATGGTCTTACCGCACCACGGTATAGTAGTTTGTACAGCGCCTTCGTCGTTTAATTCGAGTTTGAGGCAAAGATACTACCAAGTAGATCGGCCAAGTCACCTCTGGTCTTTCGCAGTGGAAGATGGTCATAAAAATGGATCATTAATAATAGGACATCGGTGTCAAGGCTGTGCACTATCTACTTTTTAAATTCCAAATTTTTTAAAATCTATACCATGAAGGACATATCGTGTGTCAGCTACCTCATAATAGTATTGCAAGTGGTCAGTATTCCGGTGGAGGTTCGTGCTCACGTTCGTCGTTGAGCTGGCCATTCGGCTAATCTCCGTCGTCGGGAGCTCGTTATCGGTGATAACTTTGTTATCTTCTGACCGAATTTCAAAATTGAAAAAAAAACAGCAGGCTAATAAATGTGTCAATTTTATGTAGTACTTGGTTTTAAACCTATCTCTATCATTTACTGCTTTAATTCAACAAACTAAAAATACCTTTTTTGGAAATTCCCTTTTTTTCTAAATATTAAAAAAACTATGGTATTTACAGAAATTATTGTAAGACATGGTATGTTAAGCATTTTATCACCTATAATATGACATCTTATTTGTTGCAATCGGATACGTGGTTGTTGAGAAATTAACCAAACCAGGTTTCCGCGTATTTTCTCTCCCTCCCTCCCCCCTTCATCACTTTAAAACGCGACAACCGGTCTATTCTTGTTCAGGAGATCATGCCGAACACAACGATACCAGTTGTTGGTAGATGACTCTTAGTCCGACGGGAATTTGACGACTTTCTTAAAAGCGGCTTCTCTACTATCACACAATTTCAAGTATGTCAGTTACCTGATTAAATTTTCCAATTCGGTCATCCAATTGCATGCGATTACACACACGGTTAATTTAGGTTAATAGTTAGGTAATACTTAGGTTTTTAGGCATCATAGAAGTACGCAGTAGGTACTCACCACTAACACAGTTCTCGTCAGAACATAAAACTCTAAATTGAGTAACGATAAAAAATAAAATATGAGACATATCTACTTTCTTATTATCGCCAGAAAAAAATAACAAGAATAAGCAACACTATTAGGTGCAGCACCTTTACCCTTCTTGACAGCAATAACTAGTAGATCAATGTTGCACGTAAATGACAAACGCAAATGTTCGCATCGTACGAAGCTCAAGGTGATATGAATGAAAGCTGCCCGTGCCTTCTTACTAAACGTTATCCTAACGCAAGAGTGTGTGTGACCGGTAAATCTCATTTTAGTATGGAATTAACACCTTCGGCCCTGATTCGTCAACCAAATTGGGGAACCCGAAGGTTAAACCTAACATGTGCGCTAGTGCTTATACATTATTGTAAGTTATTTGGTATAACAATGTATGTGGCTTAATATGTCCCATAACTCGTAATTAACCAGCAACAGAAAGTTACAGTTGGTAAGACTAGAGACAGATTAAACTCCCTTTGCTAGATTCGACAGGAAAAATAACGATGTATTTGTAAATGGATTGACTTGTAAAATTTATCGAATTTATACTGTCAGATTCCGTATAAACTCCTAAAAATTTACAGAAATGTAAATAAAATTAAAGTTTTGGTGCAAGCTAATGTGTCCCTTGTTTGTATTACATAATCGCTAAAATATATTGAACCGCTTGGCATGATGACATTACGTAGCAAGTGCACTCACGCTGGCTAGGGTTGAGAGCTGAAGATGATGGTAGCGCGGCCTTAGCGCATAGCTATGAAATCACACGTCTTACCCACTTGTTTTAGGTGTAATTTTCGAAAATCTTGTATTGTAAAATATTCATAGTGTTTCTTATTGAAGATATGTTAAAAACAGCTTGTTATTTTTATTATTGAAAAAAATGATTGTTAAACCTTTTAAAATTTCAGTAGTTTGTTAGATTTTGATGTGAGCATATTGTGAGCTTTTTTGATTAATCAAAAACGTAATGATCAAAAAAAATATTTTATTTTAAGTCTCAACTTACCAAGGATTTTTTGTTTTAGTTCGGATGATGTCAAAAAACCTGTCCTCGTTTTCACCCTCATTATAGCTCAACTTGTGGTTTTTTGCAGCATCTTCCTTAATTATGGAAAAAAAATCGCCACTAATTATATCAACGAGACCTTTAAAAAAGCCTAATAACATTGGATTTCCTTGTGCACTGTCTGTGTAATTATGTATCCGATTAATATGTTTACTGTCGTCTGTTTTGTTTACGATATTATTTTTATAATAATTTTTATGTGTTATATTATTGTAAATAGAACTATTTTTTACAGTTTTTTCACTGAATTTATAAACTCCTTTGGTAACACTATAATTTTCCACAGATTTTAACGATCTCCTGAATTTTTCAAACCTAAAATTGTCGTCTATTGATTTTGCGTCATGTTCTTTGATTTGAGAATTTTCATGTAATTGCATACTATCATAATAAGGATACGGTAAAATTTGAGTGTGTTTTATTTTGAGTGACCTTCCTGGTTTTACATTAAACTTTATTTCTGGAGTATGCTGAGTTTGTTGATTTTGGTTTTGCTTTTTAAGATCATCACCTATTTCTTTTTCATCAGCTGAACTATCATAATGTGGTTCTGCATCTGGATATTCTGAAATAAGGATTTATTGGTTTATTAAATTACATAAGTTTACTTGAATTTTATTAAGTAATTTAATTGTACCAGAGTCATCAGGTACGGGTACCGGAGTCTCTTGCCTTGGTCGTTTTTGTTGTAACCTTATGTCTCTACCTGTTTGGGTAATCAAACATAGAGTGTTATATGTTTATTAAAAAAACAACCATGACGTACTTGAAATGTTAACAAATTTAAATACAAAAACAACAAACTTACTAATTTTCTTTGTTCCATAAAAATTTTCTTTAAGAAAATCACCCTCGTCCATTGTCAATTTTCTCCTGTGGTCTTTAGTTTTCCCGTTTGGTACTTGATCTTTTTCATTTCTCATAAATTCTTTCTTTTCATCAAGAACACCGTAATCACTGTAAGCTTGTGCCATTTTAACTAATCCGTCGTACTTATTTTGCAGATGATCTTCTATGTATTCCATATCGTTAGAATTACTTTCAGAATTTTCTAATTCTGATGGTACATCTCTATAATTTGGCACTGCCACTTTAATGTCGTTTGCAGCTGTAACTATAGTATTAAGTTCGTCTGGGTAAAGAGGTAAAGGACCTTTCCAATTCGGGTTTAGATAATTGGGGACTGGCTTTGCCATATTAGGTTTCCAATTTATGGACTGAAAAGACATTAGGTTAACATAAATATCTTAGGCACGAAGAAAATATCTTAATATTCTAACAGCTTTCAATCATTCTTACCACACTTGTTGTTGTATCTTTCACGTTTAAAGGATATTCTTTAGGTTTTTCAGCAACTTCTTTTATAGGAGCATCATCAAAACTATCCGTGACTTTACTATCTTCATTCCTATTTTCTGGATCATCTACTTGAAGCAGTTTGCGAGCACTGAGATTCATATTCAATACAGAATCGCTAGTAAACATATTGTCGTTAGTTAACTTGTCATCTCTGAAAAAGAAGATTAACATTGGTTCTATGGCTTCTAATTTAAATTTTGTAATTTTAAAGGGGCCAGTAAGGGCAGCCACCATAATAGTTATCGCTACTATCCATGAATTTCTTTAACATGTTAATATTCGAAACCAAATTATTTATGGCTTAAAAGGAGGTAAAATAATAATGTATTTTTTAATATATACTGATCTAATTAAAATTAATTAAGTCTTATGTCTGAATGTCTTGATTAAATCCACCTTAAGGATTTTTCAGTCAGCTGTATTTTTTTCGCTTAATGATTTGTGACTGACCGCTATTCACAAGCTATTCCTGAGCGTTTTAATGACTTGCGTCCGGTTATTATTGGTAATGAAAATATTGTCACATCTTTGTTCAGCACCTTTTTTAGGCATAAAATTATGACTAAAATGTCAAGAAATTCGTGGTGAATTAAAATATAAAAGTATTCTTAATTCATTTTACTAGCGCGGCATAAGGAATGTACTGCAAAAACAGAATAATTAATAACTAAGCAGCGCTTGTATGGGTACCGGACAACGGATAAGAATACATAAATATTACTTTCTTTTGCAAATACATACAAATCATAAATAAATACATCTAGTGAGTCTAGGTCTACAAACAAAAATGTTCATTAGAAAGATGTTTGCCCAGTCCGGGAAGTTCGAACCTACACACTCAGCATAACAGCGGGCCACACTACCAACTAGGATAAGAGGGCGTCTTTGAGGGAGGAGGAATTAAATCATGTATATACGCCGCGGCACACAAGTCTAGCGGTGCCAAGCGGTATGCAAGACGTGAAGGTGATGTTTGCGCAATAGTTTTTAATTTATGATAACAGATATTTTTGGCATAATCTTTTATATATCAATTGCAAAAATATATTAAACATTAGGTTACATAGCGTAAATAAGCAGTTTTTATCCAAATTTTATAACACAATTAAAAAAGGCATCTGAAGGATTGTAGAAAATATACAATTTGTAAATCTTGCTATTGTCTAGTGCATAACCTAATTAAGTTTTATTGTCTTTAGTGTATAAAAAAAAAACTGGAAGTCATTATTGTTTCAACACTTGTGCAAAGTTTAAACGCTATAATATAGTACATAATTGCATTGAGTTGTTATAAAAGTTAGTCGAAGCTTTAGAATTTGTTATACCTCAAATTTTAAGCATAAATAAATTTAAAATGACTTCCAAACAGTAAAAAAGTACATTTTCATACAAAAAACGAAAAGTTTCAAGACGTGATTGTAATTTAAATTACAATAAGTATGACGAAAATACATCTGATCTTAATGTGTTTGAAATGTTCTATTATAATATTTTTTTAGATTCTTAGAACTCACGATAAAAAATAGTAAAATGTAGTCGGCACACAACACTTAACTTTGAAAGATAATAATTAGTATAGTGTGCACATGAGAGAAAATTTACATGAAAACCTTAAATGATTTTTAAGACTTATACCCCCCACAATAGGGTAAAAAAAAATATGTCACAGGTCGATAAGTATGGAGAGCTACATTAATTTTATTGGTAAATTTTATAACAAACTTACCTAAAAACCTACATAAGACAATATTTTGTATTTTTTTTTTAGAATCGGTGTTAATATGACGGAAATTTCATATACATATAAGTTTGACATACGAACAGAAACAGAACATAACAGAACATAAATAAACAACTGTTGCAATTCAAGGTTTTATGTATAAATTACAAAATAATGTACAGTGCAAAAAACTTTTCTAACCTTCTGACCTGGGGTATTTGGTATTGGGTCGCCAGTGTCATTGTAATTTCACACCATTTCAAAATGGCGACTGTATCTGTATCGGCGATATGTGATGTGAATATGTGATTTTTGTTTGTTTATGTTTTATTAGTTGTTTCATTCAGTTGTGTTTAACCTATTTAAAACTTTATCTATTTTCTCGCTCTCTTTTTAAATTAAAGGGAAATCTGAAACATTTTCTGGTGTGTCTAAATTATGATATAAAAATTGTGGAAAACACAGTACAAAACCTAATATTAAATAAAATGTTAACGCTACAATACTCTGGCATGATAATTTTATGTAAAAGAATTTGTGTTCGCCACAGTACACATAATGATGAAGTCTATAACCGCATACCTAGAGGTCATAAAACCGGAGGTATGTTAAAAAATCGGTTTTACGATTTAATATAGTAGATCAGCATTGCACTAAAACTCACCAAATTTGCGAGCAATTTGATAGATATTGTAGAAACAAACAGAAAAAATATATTTTATATACATGTAAACCTTATGTTTTCTTACCTATCTTATCATGTAAAAAAAACCACGTCTTAACTGAATTACAAGACTCTGTCACAATAACTATATTACCCACCAAATTACTCATTTGCGGCGAAAAAAAATATATCACATCAAAAAACAATTTAAATTATCCTTTTAAATACAATTTAAAGTATTGACAAAACCTATTTCCACAGACTATAACAGATTTAATATTTGTCAATCATTGTTGTCTTTGGATCTTAGAAATGGGAAGGGTGTCCGAATAAATAGAATGATTTTTGATCTCAGATCATTCATAATCGTATGAGTAATATCTTTAGGTCTAACAATATTTCTAAGACAACCGTATGAAATCGTTTGAAAATAAAACCAGTGGTTTCAAACTTCAGGACACTCCACTAATACTCGACTACGACCTACAGATAAAATGTGTATAGCTTATGACATACACTCGGGATCGAGAATTCAAGGTCGTTAGTAGCACGGGGCTCTCATTTAAAAACTATTGAAAGTTGAAAGTTCAACAATTCATACTAAAACTGACCGGTCAAACTCGTGTACCAATTTTAAACCTATAGGTCTTATCCTACAAATGACAAATTTATTGCTATTTGTAAAAAAAAATACGGCCATTTTTGGGGTTTTTCCCGTTACTCCAACTATTATGTCCAACTATGTATGTATGCAATTTTTTCCCGTGCACCAACTAAATAGTTGTACATTACAAAACCGTAATTTGAATAGCCCTTGGTACAAATGCATGTCCAATCTTACCACTATTCTGATAATATTAAAGCTTTTTAACGGACTTTAAAAAAGGAGGTTCTCAAATGAGGTTTTTTGAAGGTTTTATACTGAACAAAACATCATTTCATTTTGATCAACTTTTAAAAGAGTTGTACTTAAAAAACGTCAAGTCTGAGTTGGATTAGTGCTTAACTACGGAATATAAATACCAAAGCTTTTTAACAAAGTTCAATTGAGAACAGGGTTTTGTACTCAAAATCTTCAAGCTTTATTTCTAGGTTATAGCCTTAAAATTGTGATTTCGAAATGTGTGCATTGCCAATTTTAATCTAATCGCAATTTGATTTAGGAGTAACGATGGAGATCGAGTTTAAGCTTGCCACGAAATGAGATTAAAACTGAATTGAGATTGAAACTGATATCAGTTGTAGGCCTCCTGATCTAGCGTCCAACACTGAAACAGACGTAGCATTCTTGATTGTCACTGCTTATTTATTATATCACCACTCACCATCGGCAAGAAATCAATATCCGTGATTCAATTTATGCATTCATTCAAAGGTATCCACTAATATGAGAAAACATTCGTTTCATTGGATTAAAAGACAATTTCCCAACAATAAAATTGTCTTTAGTCTCCAATACGCCATATTTGTTTACATGATATGACAGGTAAGAAAAAATAAGGTTTAGATTTTTTTTTGAATTTATCTAATGTATGATAGAATAAAATTAGATTCCGACAAATCTAAAACACAATAAATTATTCAAAATAAATGGAAAAATGTGTGTAAACCCAGTTCATGCACAAACCAGTTTTGCGGCCCTTGTGGTGATGATTTGAAAGGTGCACCCCTCGTAATTGTGCGCTTTCAAGGTCATCGCTAAACTTACGTGTTGGCATGTTATACTAACGTTATTGTCGAAGCTCTTGCAAAAGACGAGTCTTTGTTCCTTATCTCACGATTATAAGCGTCTCTTATTTTAAAATTATCGTACAATACTGGTTCTTTAACATTTGTCGTGATAACGTTTTCGCTATTATTTTTACCCATTGTTTCTTCATTATTATTCGCAACTTTAACATGTTTACATTTATCTTTATTGAAAAATTTATTAAATGGATCTGCTAAAATTTCAGGTAGATTTTTATCTAGAAAATTATCTAAGAATTCATCTACTCGTTGAGTGTTCTTGTAAAACGGATGTTTCAGCTGTTTTTCATGTGATCTAAAATCGACTGGAGAGTGTGAGCATTTTGGAAATTTTCTTTTTGCTGGCTCAGTTTGGTATTCAATGATCAATTTCTTATTTTCAATAACAAATCCAGTAGGTTCATCAGTTAAGTTGTCATATCTTTTGTTTCTTGCTTTTTTATCACTCGTTGCATTTTTTTGCAATGATATAGTTCCATTACCACTATTAACAAATGCAGTGAATGGTGGAAAAAATACATTAAGCTTACGAAAGGTTTCAGATTCTGCTGCTGCATTATTATTATTATTATTGTCAACATTTCTCTTTTGTTTTAACATACGAAACATTTTTGTTTTGTCAAAAGATTTAACCGACCTTTTGGATCGGTCAGCTTCGCTATTTTCATAATTTTGATTATCTGTTATTACAGAGTAGTCTTCGTTGGCCTTTTTAATTTTTTTAATTTTTTCCTCTGTCTCTATCAGTTGTTTGTAAAATCCTTAAAAAAAGATGAATTTGTTATTGTTGATTTTAAATTTTGAGTTATATTTTAGATGAATTGTTTAATAGCTTACTGCAGAAAATAAATCTTTTAATGTATAGGGGTATAAGTTGTTGGTCCCTCTCCGGGCTCAGTAAGTATAGATAGAATTTACAGGTTTCTTTTCCGGTATGATTTTTTTTAAGTAAAATACACTACAACGGGGGAGCGGCACGGCAAGAAGCGGTTAAAACATGCAATTTTTTTGTATCTTTTAATATTACTTATTTTATAATCTTAACAACTATTTTTTTATTCTTAATATTCCCAGAGATGACGACCAACAGCATCTTTTTTCGGCCAAAACTAATCAAATTCTTAGATTAGGTCATACTTCACCCGATTATGAGAGCAGTAACGACCAAAATGTCAACAATTTGTGGGGAGAGGGCATTTCTTCTAAACCTTTTTTTTGTTTAATTATTAAATGAAATATGCCGGCCGCTTTCTATAATACAGGTCTGTTAAGCACATTGACATTTTTGAAACCACTCTCAGCCCAAGTTTACCGACTTATTATAGCAACCTGCTTCATTTGGCTTTTAATATTTATTGTAATAGCTGACAGGATTTATGAAATGATTTTCAAGCATTTAAAATGTCACCCATAACTCCAAAACTAAAAAAAGTTTAGCAGAAATGCCTTACTTTTGAGTCGTTCTCCGGCGGAGTCGTCGTTGAGTTTGCTGGAGTCGATGATGTCAGAGAGCAGACGCTTGTCGACGGACTCGGAAAGACTCATCTGTAACAAATCATTATATAAACATCGTTGAGGATGGATGGCGCCGCCCAAGCTGGCGTGGCAGTGTACCACACTGAGTGTAAACGGTTTCTCGTATGATATCCGGTCAGAGCAACGAAAAGTCACAATTTGTAATGTCCAACCTACTTGGTTCTTGTCTGAAAAAGAACTTCATTTTAGAAGAAACACATTTAATTACAAAAGTGTTTACGTGGTTCCTAAATCGCAGAATTATTTTATGTCATATATATATATATATATATATGAACGGACGTGCCGAAACTAACTAGGTAATTTGGCCATGAGACCCTAACAACGACAGATTCTGATACTAACCTACCTTAATCTCTCAAACAAAAACGATGAATTCCATATGAACTAAGGTAGGTATCTCTAATTTCAAGACTGCTAAATTCCTTTTTAAATTGAATTTCAGTTTGCGTTACAAAAGAAAACGACGATAAAGTTTGCGAAATTTATTGGTAAAATCGGGAAAACATTTTTAATTTTCACTCAAGCGACACTTAAATAAAACACAAGAAACGGCCAAAATCATAAACATTTCAGGAACAACATAAGCGTGTATATTAGTTACCGCCACGGCAAAAATAATTCAGCAAAATAATTCTTTGAAAATGTCGCCGAAACCACCTGGGGGCCCTTTTAAATAACACAAGACATATTTATAGGGAAGGGTTAATATTCAAAATGGCCGACGTAGTGCCCTTAATGGTAATGTTAAGTACTACTTTTTGGTAATTGCCAAGTATTTGGACACCGTATCGTATTGTCTAAATCTCCGTATCTTACGGAATCCTGGCTGATAGCCAAGTGAGAGTCGGACCCGCGCACCGAGGGTTCTGTACCATAACGCACCGGTACGCAACCGGAATAAAACATTTTTGTAGGGTACATTGGTTTGTAGGGTAAAAACGTAATCGAAAAGCTGGAAATTGTTTTAAATTCTTTATTTACATGTAAAGTGTTTTTTAACTTTGCAACCATTTCTGCTGTCCTTGTCTTGTTCATGAAGTTGGATACGGTGTTATTTTGTCTTGTGTTTTTTCACATGCCGCATCTGTTATTGGGAGGATTGTATTATCCTATCCCATGTTTGTCTGAGCTAATAGCAGAACCCAATATTAACCTTCTGCATAGTGTACTAATTGAGTATTAACCTAGCGCCGCTAATGGACATGGATCAAAACCTTTGGCAAAAGCGCTACGAAGAAGCGACATCAGGAAGTGTGACGAAGATGTTCCCAAAGTCGAAGTGGCATACAAAATTATAAACAAAATGACGATAGACAACAAACTAGCTCAATTAATCACTGGTCATGGAGGAAATAGATCGTACCTTTATAAAAGAGGGCTAGAACAGTCCCCGTTCTGCACTTGCGACGGGGAGACGGAGGAAACTATCTCCCATATAATAATCAGCTGTCCTAAATACGCAAGTGGAAGATACGATTGCGAATGCAAAATGGACCAACACATTAGCATTGATAACATTCCGGCTCTGATTGAGGATGACCGCTGCCGTGAGGACTTTATAAACTTTGCAAAAAGGGTAGTCAAAGCCGCGGGAACAGGTAATGGTGCTAAGAAGTAAATGAAGGATGGATGTTGTAACATAAGTGTATAGAATAAAAATAAAAATTGTATTGTAATTATCAAACTAAAATTTTTCGTCAGTTCTAAGCTTCTATTGCACGTCATATAAGTAATTACTGTACTGTTCAATTATTATTATAACATTATTTAATAGTGCCAAGAAAAAAAAAATTAAGATTTTTTTTAAAAAAAAGGGGCACTTAGCTACAACATTTCATATGTACCTTTCACTTAAAAAAAAAAAGATGTTATACTAACACTTAATATATGTATCTAACTTAACACAAAAACCAGGAATCTGTAACGCTAAGATAACAGAGCGACCACGCACAAATAGTTAAATAAGAAAGAAAGAATCAAAAATATAAAAAGAATCAACTGCTGCATTATCGATAGCGGCAATAATTCAACAGAGTAAAACCACGAAGAATGTAAGGTTCTGGTCTTTACCAAAAACTTTCATTTTCGGTGGGACAAATAAAAAAAAAATGGACATGGATCGAGCTTTTCTTATTACGATGATGGCTGACCGAACAAAATCTATATTTATATAATAAATGCGACAGTAACTCTTTGTGTCTGTCTGTCTGTCAATTACATCTTTACTGTACCGATTAAGATTAAATTTGGCATAGAGATAGTTAGTCCTACACCGATAACCCAATTTAGGCTGGGTAAAACTACGAGCATAAGCTAGTAAATAATAAAGTACTAACACACCGTCGCTGGTTCGTTACTAGCTCCTACTAGAATGAGCTCCCTGCCAAGGTTTTCTCTAAGGACCACAGAGGTCATGGGGTTCTTCGAGAAAGAAGTTATTAGATTTTTGAAGAGAAGGCAACGCGCGAGTGATACTCCTGTTGTTACAAGCGTCCATAGGCTACGGTGGCCGCTTACCATCAGGCGGACTGTAAGCTTGTTTGCCACCTTAGTTGTATAAAAAAAAAGAAAAAACCATTTTTAGGGTTCTGTACCGAAAGCGTAATACGGGATTCTATTACTAAGACTTCGCTGTCCGTCCGTCTGTGTGTCTGTCACCAGGCTGTATCTCATGAGTCGTAATAGTGAGACAGTCGAAATTTTTACAGATTATGTATTTCTGTTTTTGCTATAACAAACAATACTAAAAAACAAAATAAAATAAATATTTAAGGGGGCTCCCATACAACAAACGTGATATTTTTGCTTGTTTTTGATCGATATTGATAACGGAAACATGTAGACGCTTGAAATATTCACAGAATATTAAATTGTATATTCACTTTAAAAATAAATAATTAAATTAAATTAAAATAAAACAAATATTTAAGGGGGGAGCTCCCATACAAAAATGTTTTTTTTTTGCCGTTTTTATAGATAATGGTACGGAACCCTTCGTGCGCGAGTCCGACTCCACCTGGGCGGGTTTTTAAGGTATTAGCATGATATATGCTTCAGCGCATTCAGAAGGGCAACGTCGCTACGAGTCTGCGTTGGTATTGTTTCTTATACTATTATGCTAGTAATTAGTCTATCATATATTGCCTCTCGAGGACACTGGATGCTTACCGACAGTTTTTCACGATGACGGAATTTTCCTAGTTTGATACGGAAGCACAAAGAGGCGCGTAATAAGTATAGGATATAACTAAAGACCACAAAGTGTCTGCTTCTCAGCTCTTTTTTTAAGACGTTATAATAATCTTCATGTATTAATTTTCAAATATAAAAAAAATATTCACAAGAGAAGTTGCCCGTGTAGTACTTGCTACTCAAACAATTTTTGTTACTCTTTAGTTATATAGTATATACATTATATGAAGACCATAAATATTTTATTGAATTGTATTGTGTAGTGTTTTTATAACTAACTGCATATACTTTGTGATTCTTTGTTAAAGAGTCAATAAACCCAGTTATAGAGCAATGGTGCATTTAAACTGTGCACATAAATTTATTTTAAGGCAACATCTTGAATTTCAATTATTATAGTTGACCCAAAACTTGACGAGTTTAAACTTTACAAACAAACGTATAAACCGAATTATACCGGCTTTGAGGAAACGTTAAGGGGAGGCATTTTACTATAGAAAATTTACCGGTCCGGGAAATGTTTGAATAATCAAGCTTCTAAGAGCTATGCCACAGTGGGACGCCAGGTCGCGCAGACCAGACCAAACATAGGAATTTGCATGAGCTTTCATAGAAGCATTACACACCTGGTCGCCCATGTTTCCAGACACCAAAATAGTGTCCGGTAACTAAAGAATCTCGTCCCTGCGTTGGATCTGGTGTCTCGGTCGCTCGGTCGCCGACACCAGTTGCTGCAATTGATAGTGTATAGGTATGTGGTGAGCCTCGCTTCACTCGACGACCAGTCGCCGGCGACCACGCCGCAAAAGAAGGGAATAAAAAATAACTTACTTACCATTACTTAATGATTTTATATTATAATATTTTTTTAGTGTTTTAGGGAATAAGCGAATTAAAATTTACCTTTTATATTATAAAACAAATATTAAGAACAATAGAGTGCGTATTTCAAAAGAAAATAATTAAAAATAAAATAGGGTCCTGGCTTTCTATAAAAACGGAACCCTAAAAATTAAGGGAAAAAAGCAGGTCGATACTCAGATGAATGTTACAAACAGCTTCTCTTAGGAGTTATTGACTCTCGCGGGATGGTGTCTTGTTTGGTTAAGTCATTTCTGCATAAACTCAATAATTCATCGAATAACGAGATCGACATTGTAACATAGTTAAAAAATTTGGCGGGGTATTTACTCAAGTCGTCATATAACGTGTTAAAAAGATGAGTACAGAGTATCTTTTTTTTTTTCTTTTTTTTCTAAACTTGTTTTCACTAGAGCACGTACAGCAGTAGTGCTACCTCTTTGAAGTCCATTTTAATACAGTGGGTTGTTGATTGCCGCTCTGCGGGTCGATTTCGTAAAAAGATTGCTAACCTTTTTGAAAGAAATAAGATACACAATGCGGTTTCGCGACAATCGATGAATTTCATACGTCATTTCAAATGCGCAATGTATACCTTATTTCTATGGATTTCAAACGAGAATTGTTAGCTGTCATTTTACGGAAGCGAGCCGCTGGTCGCCTCTGGGTAAAACACCCTCAGTACATCAGGTCGGTCCCGGTGTTGCATCGCTGTAAGGTGCTCGTCCCACGACGCTAGACGACGGATGACGCGACATATTTACGACTTTGCTGGTCTGGTACCTTATTTTCGTATCGGCACACGAAGTGTCGCGCAACTCCCACGTGACGCTACTTAATCTCTAAAAAAATAGTTAGAAAGTATTTGAATCGCAAGTCTGTCCACGAAGTGACGTATAGTTTAGTACTCCACTAGCGTGTCAGTAGTCAGTGCGATATAGCGATGCTTCTATATGAAAAAGAAAGTTTTAGGTCTTTTTGGTTAAGACAAAATCACAAATTGTAAAAAAGAGCAGAAAAATCGAGGGTGTTTGCACCTCATCTTTTTATTTTTACTACTTCCAGGTGAATCATGTTATTATCAATATAAACAACTAAGTTCCCCCAACTTTCCCCCTCCCACTGAAGTCAAGACGCCTTATTCAAAATATGATAAATTAAACAACTACCGAAAGAAAACTAAGAGCTTAAACTGGAGGCTGCTAGCGTGTAGCTGAGCGGGAAACCACATTTTAAAGCATAATTTATTTTATCTACGAGTATCATAACATGTTTTATATATATATATGTAGAATTCTTCAAAATGAATATTTCTTCTTTCTTTGGTTGTCTTCTCTTAATCGGACTTTACAAGAAAATAACTTACAAAGTGTGTACCCTGTTTTTACTTTTATTTTTTATATTATTAAAAATCTGTTTAAAATTTTTAACAAATTGTGGTATGTTCTACACATTGAAAAGAATAAAGTGGCCTTTATCTTATAAGAAGTTAGGCATTTTTAATCAGTTATATTTTTCGAACTTCGGCTTGCATTTACAACGAGATAACTATTAAAATAATACGATTAAAAATGTTTCGCTTCTTGGAGCTCTTCTTAACAAGAACAGGTTATAAAAGTTATTAAACACTTTTTTGTTTGTTTGTTATCCTTTGTTAAAATCAACAAAAACCGCAAAAAATATTTTTTTTTGTTAATTTCAAAAAATAATAATAAATAAAATAAACAGTTTTTGTAACTTTTGTACCGCGATTTCTTTAAGTACCTATATATATATATATATATATATATAAAAAGGGCTCTTAGAAGCAAAAAAATTACATAAGAGCTATTATTTAACCATTTATGCGGTAAAAATGGAAGCAGGATTTCAAAAAACAAAAAAAAAATTATTAACAAATGCCTATTTTTTTATTAAATAAACTTAAAAGAATTTGCAAAACGCAACTTTATTATTTCTTATGTGTAGAATAGATATACCATAGTTTATTTAATTTTTAAATTGATATTAAATACTAAAAAAAATATTTTGTGTTTTGTTTAGTTTTGCGTTCTCTTTAGACGCGGCACACGCCCATGATGAAATTTTCTTCAATCTTTGATTTTGTTGTGTCTTTGTTTAACTAGCAAAAATTCAATAGTCTACAACTTTCTGGAAGACATAGGATACATAAAACACTTAGTTTAGGGGATATAAATGAATAACTGAAATTTTTTTACCCCCCCCCCTCCCCTCAAGTTAGCACAAGGTCCTCGAGGTCAAAAACTTAGAACAAACATATACCAAAATTTCATTAACTTCAAAATACTTTCCAGATAGAAAGTGAATATCGACTAGGTTATATATCCGTCAGAAGATTAAATTTTTTAACCTGTAAGAAAAAGAGTAAAAAAAATATACATTTTATAAGTCGTCTAAAAAAAACGCGTTATTTAATAAGATTAACTCCGACTTCTCCTTAATTCGGCACCGAATTAAGCAGTCGTTACTAACAGGTGACGTTCGAAAAGGCGATAAATCGCTCACCGTCCCTCACTCGCACAATTACTTAGAGCGGGACGGGAGATAACTATGCAGGGACGTATTTAGCGGTGAAGTAAGTTACAAGGGGCTTCTAATTGACAACTAACCTATTTTGCTCATCTGTGACTGACTATCTGTTAATTTTTCGTCATATTGGCTTTGTTTACTATTGTCTGTAAAAGTGAGTGAAAAATTATGTAGCTTAGAATTTACACCAGAACAGAGAACTCCGTACAGCATTAAGCTGTCGTTCATTTTTGTTTCAAGAATAATAATAAATAAGTAATAAAACTAGTTTACTTTTTTGTTACACTCGATGTTTCCATCTACTTTTTCAATGTTTATCTTGTTCTGTAAGAGTCTAGTATCTTTGTAATACATAGGTATTATATAAAAACATAAGTAGCAAAACCGTTGCACGATATCTAATGTCTTGGGTATCTGTCTGATCTGTAATACATCAGTATACAGTACCATACAGTGTTACAGGGTGTGTCGTTTGTAGACTTCTACATATTTTTGACGTATGCACATTTTGTTTACGATGTTTTTCTTCGTCGAATAAAAGCCAGTGGTTAAGGAATTCAGAAAACCTCATTGGTACACGCCAGGGCTCGAACGATCGCCCTTCAGAATGAAAGATAGACGCCGTGACCTACTACCCCACTTTCATTGACTACTAGGCCCCCACCAACCGTTACGAAAAAGCATTATGATTTTATTAATATCGATTTTAAGAATACAGTTTCATGTGTCTACGTTCTCTGACTTATTTTTAAAAACCATATAAACATTGTAAGTTAACTTGACATTTTTAAAATTATATTTCTCTGAGAAAAAAGTGTTTAGATGGAAGAAATAAAATCTCTCGTCTCTAAATAAACAAACAATTTTCCCACAGTTTACTAAATTCCCATAACTTCAGTGTTTCCCAGTTCTTGGGGTCGCCTCCACCCCCTGTCGTCTATCGAAAGCTAAGTGAGGCCCGTATTTTACTCCAGGTGGGGACTCAATTAGTGGGTGGGAGGCGCATGGTGGGCCCCGGGTGTTTGGGGGCCTCATTCATAAATATCGCTGTTTAATTACATAGTTGCAGGTGCAGGTTTAAGTACAAAGTATTGGAAAGGTGTTTAAAATAATTATAATTTACATATTTTATCGGAAACTGTCTTGATAATAAATATATACTTATGTTTAGATAGTTTGAGTCCCGGGGAAGGACATAGGAAAGTTTTTAAACCGAAAAATTCGGTTTTTAAACCAAAAAAAAGAAAACAGTATTTAGCATATTGTATTGTTAGTTTTTAAGAAACTAATTCGAAAACAAGCCGATGTACCAAAAGGGATCTTATTACGGAAAATTTCTACTCTGTTTTTCCTATTTCTTTGATTTTGTGTATTTACTTTATTTTGATTTTTATTCAAGTATACCTAATTCACACACAACCAGCGCGACTATGACCGAAGCCGCCTTTCTCGAATGAAAGACCAGTGTGGTGACAATGACCTAAGCCTCCTTTCTCTAAGGAGACCAGCTCGATAGACTATGGTCTTGTAGCGGAGACAAAGAACGGCTGAGGCGTGACTTTCGTATCATGAACCTTCCGTTATTTAATTTGTTTGCACCCGACCATGTTTGAAACAAAACACAGCAATAATGGATTTTCATAGAAAATTGCTGGTGGCTAAAACTCACAAGCAAAGAAATTTCATACAACTTTGATGGCGCCTATTCGAGCAATACAGAAAGGTTGTCTTTGCTTAAAGAAGGTTGTTAAAACGATGATTACATTACAAGTTTTATTTTAGAGTAAGTATCTATTAGAGTAAAAGAAATTAATATTTTTTATCAAAAACACAAATTCACAAAACAAATTAACTCAATCATAGCCTTAAAATATACATATTCTTTCAATAATATAGAGAAATAAATAGAATTCACGTCTACACTTAAGTGTATTTAAAAAGCAATATAACAAGTATTTTAAGAGTGCAGAGCGGTTAGGTAAAAGCCTGTCTGGCTGTAGCGACCAAAATATGTTTTTTGCATGTTTCATTATCATGTTTATAGACTAGGAGCTCAGTTCTTGTTTTTAACTACCTACGTACTAAATTTTTTATTTATTATTTCTTATAATTATAATAAAATATAATTGGAACTTTTCTATATAGTTATTATGGGTCTTGTAGTTAATTATCAAAAAAAAATAAGACAAATATCAAAAATAATCCGACTATTAAGCTGAACTAATTCCATAACTTTTTAAACATTTTAAGCATTCGGTTTGGGTTGTGGATGAAACTATGTTATTTAATACCAAGATTTTAAGGATATTAATATTTTAGGTAGGTACTTACAAAGAATCGGCCAAGTGCGAGTCCGTTTCGTTCCGTACCATTATCTATAGAAACGGCAAAAAAATCACGTTTGTTGTATGGGTACCCGCCCTTAAATATTTGTTTTATTTTAATTTAAATATTTATTTTTATAGTAACTATATAACTAAATAGGGGAAAGTAGTACGAGATGATCACCTTAAGCGGGAATCGCTGTAAAATACATATTTTTCAAGGTAAACCAAAAATAAAGGCGATTACTACTAGTATATATATCTATCCAACTTTCCTAATATTCAAAACCAGAAATTAATTGAGGTTTCATTAAAATATGTCTTTTTTTTAAAAACCTTACAAAGTAATCATCTTGTACACCCCTGTGGGTAAGATGATCACCCAGGTCGGGTTAAGATGATCCGTATGATCATCTTACCCCCATTCCGAGTAAACAAATATTTTTATGAGGAAAATGTTATAAAAACAAAAAAAACGCAATAATGAAACATATTATTTATTTAAAATAGTCATACATTAATATGTATGACTATTTTCATATTAAGTAAGGTAATAAAATTAACAAAATCAACAGTCAGATGACTTTAAAAGTCACAAAAAATAAAAACGAAAATAAAACAGTCTTCTTAGTTAGTTATTAATTTGTACCAGTTACATTTATCATAATGAGATCAATCTAAATATCGTATTCCTTTCTGAATACCTAATTAAGCGAACAAATCGTTCAAAAGTAGCAAAAAAAATATTTACGAATGAATAACAAAAATAACTTATTCTACCTCCTTATAAATTTAAACGCTTTTTTAAAAATTCACCAGCGTCATCATCCTCTATCCCAGCACATGCTTCATGGCCCCATTTTCCACATGCATAACATTTTATCCATCCTTCACCCTTGATATCGCTAATATTCGATATTTAAAATTAAACAAAAATATGGTACAAGATGATCCCTAGGGATCATCTCGTACATATAGAAAGGAATCATCTTGACCCAAGTCCCACTTTTTCATTCAATGTTTGCTAACATAACCTACAAGCACGCGGCTATGTTCACGTGGCCAAAATATTAAAATTAAGCATAATAGAAAGCCTCAAATCAACAGTATTTACATTTAACATTATTTGAATAAAAGTTACATAAGCTCAAAGTCATGCCTACCTTAGATCAGCCGTACACAATTTTTATTTTTTCTCGTCAAAATCGATGTATCGTTCACGCCGCCATTACGATTTGACTTTGGCGGGGAGGTGTCCGGAGCTATGTATTACCAGTGAAATCAATTAGATGGCGTTAGTGGTTTCAGCACAATCGCGAAGGATCGTCTTACCCCAGGGAGTCAACTCGTACTACTTTCCCCTATACTGTGAATATTTTAAGCGTCTATCAGTCGCCGTTATCAATATCCAGCAGAAAAATCACGTTTGTTGTATGGGAGCCCCCTTAAATATTTATTATAATCTGTGTTTTAGTATTTTTTGTTATAGCGGCAACAGAAATACATCTTCTGTGAAAATTTCAACTGTCTAACTTTCACGGTTCATGAGATACAGCCTGGTGGCAGACGGACGGATGGATCGATGGCTTATTACCCTTTGGGTGCGGAACCCTAAAAAGGCCTGAACACTCTGCAAAATAGATATTATTTAGGGTTCCGCTTATTACCCTTTGGGTGCGGAGTCCTAAAAAGGCCTGAACACTCTGCAAAATAGGTATTTTAAGAATATACCTGGGTACCTATATCTTCTTTAATAAATGTAGTTATTATGTTATACTAATAGCATCATAAAAATCGAAAATCAGGTGGATAAGGTATATTGATCTCAGAAAAATATGAAGTATGTAATTAATAATAACTATATAATATACACCGCGGCACGTAAGTGTAGCTGTGAGCGAAACATGGAGGGAATGCTCGCACATGATACTGTCGCGCTCAAAATAGTTATTAATTTATGATAACAGATATTTTTATTATAATCTTTTATGTATAAAATACGCAGTTGAAGTTCCGTGCTATAGAAATGTCATGGGGATATTTTTTATAAAGTAATAATGAAAAATCTGAAAAAATTTGCATGCATGAATCCCACTATTTAGAAGCTGGACGACACCTCCCCCATCGCACCGCCTTACTGCAACGATTCTTACAGTTTGGCGTGAGTTGATACATACATCTAGATACTTTGCCTTTGGTAACACAGGCTATTATTTTATAAAAAAAATAGTTTTTAGTTATAAATCTTCATATCGATACTGGAAATTTGAAAACACGAAATTGAGTTTTAATAGCCATTGCATTCAGTTTTTATTTCTCTATCGAATAGTGTTTTCAAAGTAGCACTATAATTAAAAAAATGCCCTTTATCACCCATAATTTTTGACTGCTAATAAAAGATTTTTATAGAAATATTTTATTACTTGGGACGTATATACCATAATAAAAAACATATCTAGGTGTAAGGAATTGCTCTGTGCTCATGTCTTATATTACCGTATTAAATGTGCTCATGTCTTATATTACCGTATTAAATTACCAATAAGCACAATGCTGCATAATTAGTTGTCACATAAGGTCCACATCGGTAACTTTAGCATTTATAAAGACTTATTTGAGTATACTCGAACTCCAGAAGCTGACAATTACCCTTTCGCCTGTATATTGACACTTTTAAGCACCCCGGAAACAACATTGTAATGTTGCGAGTGTTAATATAAATCCTGAAAGACGTTTTAACCAATTCCTATAGAGAGGTAGCGGATCATTGGGTACAATATTTTTGGTATACGTTACACACTATTCAGCTTTACATGGATCTGTGGCTGACTTGTATGACAAAAGAATTACTCGTGTCAGCTCATTACAGATTTATGTAAACGAGTGTATTTTTATACAGCTCATGGCATTTAATTTTGATTAATGCAGTGCACATTGGTTGTCCACCATCTTAAAGATTATAACCTAAGTAATATATTATATAAAAAAAATATTTACATAAAACTGGATTTGAATATGAAATCTATTTTTTATAAGTAAACAGCTTATTGACAAAAAATATATTCGTAATAATGTGATTTCTAGCTTTTTTAAAATATCAACCTATTTTATTCTATAATTTTTAAGTAAACAGTCATATTCTTAAAGCGCGTGAAACTTTTATTCTATTTTATATGATATTTGACAATAAACTTGCTTTTCCAATTAAATTTACCGGACGGGTAAGGAAAAAATCAGGGTTTTATTTCAGAAAATTTATAATTGTTAAACAAAAAAATGGATCGCACTCAAACAATACCAAATTCTACATTAACAGCGTTGCGTGAGTCGCAGCAGTAAAAAATATTTACAATTTTGCCACTTGTGAATTTTCAACACCATAGAAGCGTAATTAAGATCCCGGCCTGTAGTTTATGCCGCAAAATAGTTAACACCCACTCTAATAATCAGCCATTATGCTGCATAATAGGTAACACTGAGTCTAATAATCAGCCAATGTTCAGCTATTGTGGTGACAGTTACCCTTAATCATGGTCAAATAATGCTAATATAATGCAATTAGATACAGTTACACAGCTAATAGCTTTTTAATTTGTGCCCAAATCAGAGTTATATCAGCTGAAACAGCGCTTTTTATTCAGCGATTTGTACAGCTAAAGATTCTATTGTAGACAGTGATTCAGCTAATACACAGCGGTTCGGTGTTACTTGGGTTTTTCCTTGATATAAACACTAAGGCATTAATGCTTCACAAAACGGCTAAAGTTATAAAAGTTTTCAATTTCAGCTTCAATATTATGCACACAATCACTTTCAAAAACAAATCTTTCCAAATCGATTGGTAACACAGATATTTCTGGAGTCCCTAAATCTAAAAATGCTTGGTCGATGGCCTACCCAAACACAAATTAGCCGACTATTCCAGAGTCACAAAGACAATGGGACGAGCCGCTATGTAGACTAGTACGGAATAATCTTGTTGAAACGGCATCTAGTTCTGCAGAGCGAGCCCGTCTTCTTGCTTTGGCTGAGGTGGGAATCTTCTCAAAAGGGGATGTGTTTCAACAACCTGCTATTTTGATGATTCAAATTGGTAGAGTGTATTATCGCCAGCAACGTTTGTATGAAGCACTTTTCTCTGTGATTCCTCCTCGGACCCCTGCGGGCGTTCAAATTTTTTTTGATAAGGGGTTGTCCCTATGACGGCCTATTTTTTTGCCTGGAACACAGTTTGTATAGCAATGAGTTCTATCGATAATCGACAAAAAATGGTCCGTCCGGATACATCCCCTTTTAAAAAAAAATTTAACCCCCTTTTGTGGTCCGGAGAGGG
This sequence comes from Apoda limacodes, assembly GCA_946406115.1. Taxonomy (NCBI): domain Eukaryota; kingdom Metazoa; phylum Arthropoda; class Insecta; order Lepidoptera; family Limacodidae; genus Apoda; species Apoda limacodes. The sequence continues at coordinate 52,771,683 of OX291540.1, forward strand.
GTCACAGACCAAAGTGCTCCATACAAAGGTTGCTGATGTACTCTATTGATTCCTATTATCAAAATGTATGGTTTCAAAGTTATAGGGGCACCACAAATTTTCATACAAAATTTTGAAAAAAAAGTTTTTTTTCAGCACTATATTTGTACACCCTAACCGTAACCAAAACAAAGGAAAATACTTAAAAATATTAAGTCCGGTTTTTTTCCTTTGCACCGCCTTTTAGTTACTCTTACCCTTTTTTGAACACCCTACATTGAATATAGACTTTACGCGGCCAGGTGTCATGTTAATTCGCCCGAATAGTATATTTTATTGTAACCGAGCCCGTGTCTATGCACAGAAAATATTGAAGATTAACTTATGCGACAAATCTAGCAAATCTCAACTGTAGTCATTTACCGAATATTTTTTTTGTGTTTATGTTTCGTTATTACAAATGACGTAAAAACTCCCTAAATTTCACAGTTGCATGGTTTTATCTTTAAAGATGTTTTAAAATGATCTATGATTTATTTTAATGTGTTGTCTAAAAGCCGAATTCAACTCTGAGCTCTTTAAGACATTCCGTACGAAGCTGGCTTAATTTGTTTTGGTGTTGAATAATGGCATTAGTGCTATTTTTCTTAGGAGACGAAAGAACACATGACAACGGAAGGAGTTTGCTAGAAGTACATTTGAAATGGAACCTTTTCATGACACAGAAAGCTCCGTATATATGGAAAGAAGATAATGTAAAGAGTATGAATGATTGGCAAGGGGCTAATACAAGTGATGAGCTTGTGAGTAAACTGATTGTAAGGTTTGGAAATTTGAATGAAGTAAGTAAAACTGAAGAAATGTGTGATGGATCTTAGAATGTTATTGTAACTGTGGCTACAGAAGTATGTGGCTTTGCTAGAAGAACTGTAAAATAGGTTAAGTTTATGAAATGGGACAATCAAGTTCAAAAGGTATTATATATTACGAAAAAAGGAACGCATGGAAGGGTTTGTTATCTGCAATAGCTAGTCAAAGAATGCAAAAAGCAGTGGATGAAGAAGTGAAAGTAGCTACAAACGAATAAAAGAAACTAAACGAGAGAGTCCAAGAAAGAAGGGGTAATAAAACGATAAAAATAATAAATAAATAAATATTATGTATTAGGGAAAGAAAGGGTCACAGATTTCAAGATCTACCGCGGGATAAGTACTTTCAAAGTATGGAATGTGCAAGCAGGATTTAGAAAAGTATGGGGTGCATGGATTAGAGTATTTTTTTCATATACCACCAGGGGCGTAGCTCGCGCGTTGCCGACTCTTTGAAAATCTAAAATCTTTTATTCTTACAGAACGTAAAAGAAAGTTTTTTGGCAAAATGTGTACTGTGCTGTCGTGAATCAAATAAAGGCAACGACAGAGTAGTGAGGAATAGGTTGAGATCGGCATTTAGTGGTTGTGCCGGGTTATATTGGGAACACAAATATTGGTCTAACAATGAGAAAAGTGTTAGGCAGGGATGTGTAGCGTCACCTTGGTTGTTCAATATATTAACTTAAAGATTTAAAAGAGAATGAATGTGATTTTTGAATGAGTGAGTTACTAATCAAGTGTCTCCTCTATATGCATTCTTGCATTGGCAGCAGGGAAGTTAAAGGAAATGCTAACAATTGTATATCAATCACTAAAAAGGAATGGAATAAACGTTAAAGACGAAAGTTTTGGTTTTTAAAAGGGATGAAACAGTTATAACGTTATAGTAGAAGAAAGAAGGTGGAACAAGTGCAAAAATTTGTATCCTTAGGATTTTTATTCACACGAGGCGGAAAGTGTGAGAGTGTCAAATAAAAGAAGAGTGAATTCGAGAAAATAGGTGAATGAGGCACCGCACACTTTTATAAGCAGTCAGGAATTTTCTAAAAAAGGCACGTTTGTCTGTTCATGAGTTGTGCTGATTCTAACACTGATGTATGAAAGTAAACATTTGGTGCACAAAACATGCAAGTAAAACAATTTATGCTATGAAACTGAGCGCATTGAGAAGTGTGGATTAGACTAAAATGACAGAATTACAGATTGTATGATGTGGGAGTTTTGTAGTGTGAAGGAAAGCCTCTTCTTCTCCTTGCCTTATTCCTATACGGTATCGACCCCCTAATACTTTCTCGCTGCTTCATGCGATTTTGTGCAAATTCTATCGTTTTGAGTGGAAGTCCATAAATTTTTAACGAGCCGCGAATATATTCGTTTTTGACTTTATTGAGATGTGTAACACCTGCAGCTCAGCGAAATATTTTCATCTCTGTTACATGAAGTCTCTGTGTGTCAGTTCTTCATCATAGGCCAGTATTCTGAGCCGTATTACATAACGGGTATTACTGCTGCCTTGTACGCCCTTGTCCTTGGTTTTTACGGACACCTTTAAATCGCAAAATACGGCAGTAAGTGCTCTGCATTTTAACCAGCCAATTTTTGATATTTTGTCTATACTACCATTTGTACCTGTTGTTGATCCAAGGTATTTGAATTCTTGCACTCTATTAATGGGTGCCTCGTTTAAATAGACGGTGTTTTCATGTCTGAAGCCAGAGCAGTTAGTTTTTCAGTGCACTGGACTAATTAGTTGTCAGTTCGTAGTTCCGAAAGTGATTCCATAGACGTAGTTCATGGCGATGTTAAACATATCTTGTAAGATATATGTGTGAAGTGCGGTGTAAAGGAAAACGTGGGGACAAAAAATGTGAAAGGTATAGTGGCTTGGGCATGTTGAGAGGAAGAATGAAAGTAGATGCACGAAATAAATTTATAAGACGAAAGCAATTTTAATGATAGGCAGAGGTAGACCTCGGTAAAGGTATCACAGCCAAATCGAATTAGTTCTCAGAAAGGTTATAAAAAGAAGAAAAGAAATAAAAAGAACCGTCGACCGTGTATAAAAGCATTAATGCATGTAGATGAAGCAAAAGAATTGTGCACGGATCGCAGCAAGTGGCACTCTTTGGCCTTTGCCTACTCCTCTGGGAAGCAGGCGTAATGTTATGAATGTATGTTGAATATTGGCAGACGTACGGTAACAGTGAGCATCCTAAACGACCAGCAACGACACGTCATTACGGACAACAGCTAGTGCACAAGAAATAAATCAATCCATCAAAATACATCTCAGAGGCAAGTAGGTGACATGAATAAATTTGTTAATTTGTAGAAAAATATTGCTTCACTTTTCTTACACAAAGTCACTGTTCGTAACCTATGTATTACATATACATTGGGAATGGGGTATTCTAAGTTTTTAATTTACTTTTTGGTTGCTACATCTCAACATGCCAAACATAATGGAATCATTTGGCAAAAGGGTAATTAATCAATTTTAAATGGACGTTTGTGCTTTTAAATTCAGGTAACACAAGAAAAAATCAAAAAGCATTCCGAATTGCAATACAATTCTGAAAAAGTAAATTTTAAATCTTGTTTGAGCTCCTAGCCTATTTTGCAGATTGTCCCATTCCGAGCCGTCAGCGTCGGCCAAATGAAACTTGAACCCTGAATGGGCAGCAGACGTTTTATTTTTTTTCTGCCTCGCGAGCCCCTTTGTGCATTGTCGTAATGATACTTTCTCTGATAATGTGCTCTCATGCATTTACCGTCATTTCTGACAATGTTTTAACGACAGCTCTTATTATTTTTGCTGTTTGGCGTTTCATCCGTCTAGGATTGGAAATCTTACTAAAATCGATCCGCACTGGAATATAATAATGTGTTTCAGACTTTTGTCAAATTACAAGCTATCTCCTTGTTAAATTTTATCAAGATCGGTCATCAGTTAAGAGCTTCTTTCACATATCAATATAATAATATTGTTGAGGAATAAAGTATGAAAAAATCGTATTAAAAATAGTATAGGCAGGGTAAGTACCGATTAAAATGTTTTCTCAAGGTGCTAGTGTCTGTCATAGATTCTTAAATTTTTTTAACTGAAAATGATAATTTATTTTTTCGATGGTATAAATTGAACAAAAAATATATTAAAACTTTAAGAAAAATTAAACCGATGGAAGAAGAAACTGAAAAGCAAGAATACAATAAACTATTTTAGTCGTAATTACTCTGCCTATAAACTAATGTAAGTAAATCTTAAAGATCTTAGTCAAATATTTGTGTGGCGCCGCCTGAAAATTAGTTTGCGTTTTTATTTATTTTTATATTTTATATCTAGTGAGTAAAAATTGCCGATCAAATAAGAAATGACGTAGAATAATTTTATAAATAGGTTTAAAGTTCGTATCAAGATAACTCAAATAAGCCCAAATACGAGTTTGGTGCTTTAAGTGTAAGTGCAAACCGTTGTTGAAAAGTTTCCTCTATCTTCCGTATCCATTATGAGTTTAAACTCCAGGTCTCAATGTCGTAGTACTATAAGAAGCAGAACTACAAAATGTAAGTTGTAACTGAATCGGTTCACAGGTGAAAAACCAATTATCCCCTATTCTTATGCCCGTTTTTTTCAAGTTTAAATTTTAAAGTATACATTATTAAATAAATAAGGAATCTTGATCATTGGATGGTCTGTGAAAAGTATTATGTGGTTATCAAATACATAAAAAAGTTGATAAATGCAATTAAATTGTTGTGAAATTAAATAATCTCTTGGTTATAAATAACAAATATTGGAATGTATTATGTTTGACAAATGTTTACAAGTAGCAACCGTAACATATTTATGACCAAAACAAAAATAAGAACTTATTGTGTTTAGTAATTTTAAAGATAACAACTATTATAGGTACGAGTCTATCTAAACAACAAATTTATCACTCGTATCTTAGTTTAATCCATCAAGATCATAACCACACACACACTCACACACTCGCGTACTTATAAAAAAAAACAAAAACAAAATATCCTGCAGACTTTCTCATCATAGATAATGCAAGAATTTTTAATCTACAGTCGCGTCGCCCGCGGGACGCCATTGTCCAGGAGAGACAGACTGACGGACGGCCCTTTGTCGAGCTTTCTGTGTATATGTATAGTTGGTGTTAGTACTTTACTGATTACAGGAATAGAATATTTTTTCGTTTTTACGTTGGCTGCATTGGTTTTTATTGTTGTTTTTCTATGCTGCTTAAGGCATTGCTTGCAACGTGATTGTGTGATCGGTAAGGAGGTTACATAAAAATAAAAGGTGTAATTTAAAATCCAGCTAAGTGCGTATCGGACACGCATTAAGTTAGGGTTCCGTAGGATATCTTAAAAACTTATAAATGGACTTTGTACCAAACAATTTAAGTTGGTATTATTTATAAAGCACTATTATTGTGTTTCTTTTCAGATTTTTAGATCACGCAGTTTAAAAGCTAGAGGCCCCCCTCGGCGTAAATTTTTACAACTTATAACTCGCAGAACATAAATTTAGGAAAAAAGTTTCTACAGAACCTCAAATTAACTTTTGTCCCTATTCCCTTTCCAAAGGTAGCACACGCGCAAAAACAAAAAAAATATCTCGGCTTAGTGTATAGACAGCTACGACTAAACATGGCCATTAAGCTACGAAACCCTTAAAAGAAAACTATTACATCTCGTAAAGGGGTTTATAATAATAATAATAATATACTTTATTGCACATAATAAAACAAAAACACTAGGAACATAAAAAAAAATACAAATGGCGATCTTATCGCTATGAAGCGATCTCTCCCCAGATAACCTTTGGGTGAAGGATTTAAAATAAAAACATAATAAAAGGTAATGTGTGCATTAAAAATAAGGTAGATAATAATTATAATCAATCGTACATCTTGAACAAAATTTATGTAAAAAGATAATGTTAAATACAAAATATATATTTAAGATAATATTAGATACCATTACATAATACTAAACATAAATAAATAATTACTTAAGAATATATATAAATATATATAAACTAATACATATATATTAATTTACAAACATATTCATACAGAGATAAATAATCAATAATATATATGGATATTAGAAATATAGCTATAAGGTGATATATCAGCTTTTATTTATTATAGTGAGTAATTACGAGTTTTTTAAATATACTCAAGGACTGCGCTCGTTTTATATCTAGAGGTAATGTGTTTCACAATCTAATTGCTTTTACATTAAATGAGTTATTATACATTTGTGTATAGTGCTTTGGAGTTATTATAATAAGTTAATATTATGCATTTATAAGTATGGATTAGAGATTTTATGTGAAACATTTTCGTTTTTGAAAAAAAAAATTTGTTAGTTTCACCTAATGACATAAAATCGAAAAACTTTTGTTTTAGATGGATGTGAAGATCCTGTATTCAATTAGAACAGGCCGGGTGAGCTGTTTTTAGGGTTCCGTACCCAGAGGGTGCCAATGGAGCCTGTAGCAAGTGATTAGTTTAGATATGTATTTTTAATCTGTAAATAGCTTTAGTTCTCCTTTTGCGTTATTTCTTCCGAATTTTTGGTATTTCTATATCCATACAAGAAATGCCAAAGAGATTTGACTTTCACATACCTGCTTTTTACTCTAAAATTGATTTGAAGGATTGAGATATAGAAAATGAAAAAGATATAGAAAATGAGAAGATTGATAAGATCGATAAGAAGTGATTTGGGAGATTTTTAAAATAAATTCATGTGAAAAAAAATGGTGATAATAGCTAAGTCAAGCCAAGCCAAGAGCAGAGAGATTTATGTAACTAAATTTTATTAATAGTTGGTAGACTGATCTACAAATTCTACAATCAGCTACCAACTCATATTTTTATTTGGGATAAACGAGATTTCAGAAACCAAATCTCGCGTCGAGTTTTAAATTGAATCACAGATTATTCAAACGATTCTGTTAACTGTGATTTTACCGTTATATCTGTAACGGTTATTGATATCCTATTTGCATGATTCGCAAAGGAAACAAGTAATGACAAATATTTTACGATCGCTACAATAGTGAAACGATCTGGACTCAACTTAAATTTTCTCTTAGTTAAGCAATTATCTTACTTATATTGGTTGAATATGCAGTTAACACTGAAATAGTGAAATTCGTCACAATCACGGTTATTGCATCATTGATGTTGTCAAATAGAGGAGATAACATTTTGGCCTCGAAAATTATATTTTGGTACCGACAAAAAAAAAATCAGAAATTCGGTAATTTGTGGTAATTACCGAATAATATAAATTATTTTAGTGATATAGAAAATATTAACATAGAATTGGTAAAAGTGGTAATAAATCAAAAATTACAGTAAATTTAATTAACTTACTCACGAAAATCTTTTATTGAATTTTCACCTGGTACAAGATCTTGATAAGCCCTATTGCTAAGCCTACGCTGTCTGTCTGTCTGTTTAACCATTAAAATACCTTTAAGACCGAAATAGGTTGAAGTCTGAATTTTTCACAGAATATTTGTTAAAATGGGGAATTATCTAACAAATAATAAAAAGTTAAAAAGTAAATATTTAAGACACAAAAAATACAAGAAACACATTTTCGTTGTTTTTGCTCTATCTTAAATCTAATGTAAGACATACAAACTTCAAACTTGCAGTGAAAAATAGTGTGATCTCTAAAGTATAACAACAAATAATAAAAATCGGCCAAGTGTTAGACGGGCCGAAGTTATTACTATTTTAAATTACCGGTACAACGTCATCTAGCAATAGTATTAAGAGAAACTATAACACTTTTTTTTGGGAGTCCTCATACAAGAAACACATTTTCGTTGTTTTTGTGTTATCGTAAAAATAAATACCTACACACAAACTTCAAACTTGCAGTGAAAAATAGTGTGAACTCTAAAGTATAATAACAAATAATAAAAATCGGCCAAGTGTGAGACGGGCCGAAGCCATTATGTTTTCAAATTACTGGTACAGCGCCATCTAGCTTATTTTTAAGACAAATAGTACATACCTACACTGCACACTTTTTGTTTTTCTTTTTTGTATATTACGTAAAATAAAAACGTGTAATTAACATCGGTCAAGTGCAAGTCGAACTAGCGCACCGTGGGTCCCGTACCACTATTTGCGTAATTTACGAACACAAACACAAAGTGTGCCGCTAAGCGGTCACCCATACAGTTACTGACCAAGCCCGACGTTGCTTAACTCTGAATATTATTTTCAACAAAAAATATGTAACTTTTTATAAACTCAATAACATCAAGCTTTATCGTGAAAACAGTAATACATACTGGCTTCAATCTTGCAGCTATAGTGTGTGTGAGCTCTAAGGAATAACACCAAATAATAACGTAACAGCGCAGTTGAAGACTGTATGAAAATAAATGAATAGAATGGATTGTAGGCTATCGAAAGGCGACTGATGCGTGTATGACATCTAATGCCTGCTGTGTCTCGTATCTAATGCCTGCTGTGTCTCGTATCTAATGCCTGCTGTGTCTCGTATCTAATGCCTGCTGTGTCTCGTATCTAATGCCTGCTGTGTCTCGTATCTAATGCCTGCTGTGTCTCGTATCTAATGCCTGCTGTGTCTCGTATCTAATGCCTGCTGTGTCTCGTATCTAATGCCTGCTGTGTCTCGTATCTAATGCCTGCTGTGTCTCGTATCTAATGCCTGCTGTGTCTCGTATCTAATGCCTGCTGTGTCTCGTATCTAATGCCTGCTGTGTCTCGTATCTAATGCCTGCTGTGTCTCGTATCTAATGCCTGCTGTGTCTCGTATCTAATGCCTGCTGTGTCTCGTATCTAATGCCTGCTGTGTCTCGTATCTAATGCCTGCTGTGTCTCGTATCTAATGCCTGCTGTGTCTCGTATCTAATGCCTGCTGTGTCTCGTATCTAATGCCTGCTGTGTCTCGTATCTAATGCCTGCTGTGTCTCGTATCTAATGCCTGCTGTGTCTCGTATCTAATGCCTGCTGTGTCTCGTATCTAATGCCTGCTGTGTCTCGTATCTAATGCCTGCTGTGTCTCGTATCTAATGCCTGCTGTGTCTCGTATCTAATGCCTGCTGTGTCTCGTATCTAATGCCTGCTGTGTCTCGTATCTAATGCCTGCTGTGTCTCGTATCTAATGCCTGCTGTGTCTCGTATCTAATGCCTGCTGTGTCTCGTATCTAATGCCTGCTGTGTCTCGTATCTAATGCCTGCTGTGTCTCGTATCTAATGCCTGCTGTGTCTCGTATCTAATGCCTGCTGTGTCTCGTATCTAATGCCTGCTGTGTCTCGTATCTAATGCCTGCTGTGTCTCGTATCTCGTATCTCGTCACGCACTTGAGCTACCTTCAAGTTTTTACTAACCAAAAGCACCTTCAATTAAAATTACATACTATATATTTTACATAATAGGTTTACTTACAAATTAAGAGTAGGTACATGTGTGGGTACTCTCTCGCGTGTCGTCTTCAAGCGCCATCTAGCGCATTATTAAGAGAATACGATTCGGAGCGCCTCTCAGCGTGCTTCATACAAACGAATTTCGCGCATATTTTTGACACTTGCTGATTAAACTCCACGAAATTTTTAAGGCATGTTCTAGTAATAAATAACTAGGTCTGCAGTGTGCCAGTTTCCTTTTAAATTTTATAGTTTAAAAGTTATACAGGATTCTAGTTTTTCATTCGAATGGTTTCAAAAAAGATTTCTAGTTAATAGAAGCATTTTACAAGATTTTGGAAAACCACAGACATAGGTATTCGGGATTATGACTAAAAAATTTTACAGTGATTGATCTGAAAATGTCAAAAACAAATGAGAAATTCGTTTGTATGACGCCCGCTGCGAGGCGCCGCGAATCGTATCGTCTTAAGGGTCCTCTTACACCCCACTAGCGTTGCCATTAGATATCCCCAATTTTCTCTTCGTAGAAAACGAATTTCTAACATCCTAATGTCGCAAATATAAAGCTAGTCATAAGCTATTTTTAGAAGGTTTTATATAGTTTCTAAATAATATCTGTGAGTTGTAGTTGGCATTTTTGCTAAAAGTGGTCGTTTTTAGCAGAAATGCAAACTTAAACTCATAGAAACTATATAAAACCTAAAAAGTTAGCTGCTACATGCGCCTTAAGAGAAACAGTGACATATTTATTTGTTGTAAACGATATTAAAAGCTAAGCAACGTCGGGTTTGGCCCGTACTTGGATGAGTGACCGCTGAGCAGCACACTTTTTTTGTTTGTGTTTGTAAATTACGTAATAATGTTGCGAGTCCAACTCGCACTTGGCCGGTTTTTTCTAAATATCAATCACATTATAATTGAATAAGTGGGTGTATAATATAGAACAAAAAGTGTTTGTACAATATAGTACAAATATTTATAACAATGAAGAAGTGGGTGTACAGTATTGTTCAGATATTTATAACAGTGTAGAAGTGGGTGTACAGTATTGTTCAGATATTTATATCAGTATAATAAGTGATTTTACAGTATTTTACAGATATTAATAACAGTATAGAACTGGTTGTCAATTATTGTAAAGATATATATAACAGTTTAGAAGTGGATTTATAATATTATACAGATATTTATGACAGTGTAGAAGTGGTCGTACAGCATTGTATATATATTTATAATAGTGTAGAAGTGTTTATACAGTATTGTTCAGATATTTAAACCAGGGTAGAAGTGGTCGTACAGTATTGTACAGATATTTATAACAGCCTAGAAGTAGTTGTCCATTATTGTACAAATATTTATAACAGTGTAGAAGTGGTTGTTAAGTATTGTAAAGATGTTTATAACAGTAAAGAAGTGGTTGTACAGTATTGTACTTATATTTATAATCTTGTACGAGTGAATTTACAGTATTGTACAGATATTTATAGTAGTGTATAATTGGTTGTACAGTATTGTACAGATTTATTTAACAGTGTAGAAGTAGATGATAAGTAGGTACTGTATAGATATTTCTCATTACAGGGAGGTAGGGCCCAATGCTTATTTATGAAATAGGTACTAACGATTATTTAATTTGCATAAACTTGGTATCAATGTTAAGAGCAAGGGACAAGGAATACATTATTTAACCTGCAACATACAATGGCAGATGTCACTTGTAACGAAAAATATTGGCATCACACACAATAAACAATCTATTTTACTGTCGATTGAGACAATGCGCTTTGTAAATTTAATAAGTTAAAAATGCAGCTCACGTGTCAAATCATCTTTCTTTGAAATTGGTTCAAGCTGAGATCCAGGACACAAACTCTCAATTTATAAAGTATCAAGTTAAGAAATAAATCTCAACCGCGAAGTAATAATAGAAAAAAAAAGAGTTGTCCTGGTGTGTTGGAACAACAAATCACTTAAGGCCCCGATCCGCCGGGACACGAATAAATACCTCGCGCGCCTTAAGATGCCACAGCCGGGTATGATTTGTGGCGGACTGTACTTCACTCCCTCGCTATATACAGGATGCTTGCTCTTTTATTTATTTAGAGAATTCATGATATTTTACTTTATTTATTAAGGACACCTTTATTATCTGCAGTTTTATTAGTCAATTTTATTACCCATGACGTTCAAGCAGATGTAGTTTTTCCTTTAGATGTAGGTTAGGTCACCTACACAACTTTTTTGGCCTCTGTCTATCGTAATTGAGCCTAAGTCGGTAACAAATACTTCCGAATTTGACCTTTAAACTCTGATTTAATTTAGTTACAAACTTTTCTGTGTTTTATTCGGTCCGCTCAATGTTGTCGTCGAGTGATGTTATTGGACCCTAACTACCGCAACCTTCATTAATAAGCGTGCTATCTAAAAAATAAATATTCTTTTAAATTAGAATAGTAGTCCCTCAGATGAGCGCTTCAAAACTATATTTTAATTCCTGAAAAAATGGATTTTATTGCATTATTTTCTGTATGTTACCTTTTATATTCGATACATACATATCATTATATGTCTATCTTTTTATTTTACGCTTACTCCGTGACTAGAGCGTAGACAACTGAAAGATTCGTTTTTTACTTTAAGTTTCAGGAAACTCAATAAAGACCCAGTTGTAACGCGACAACGCTGCCCCCGCGCTGTAAACCTTTATTTTGAACTGAAAATTAGATCATTCTGTATACTCTTAAGACGCATCCTCCAATTGACTTCCATTACACCTTTGAACCGACATAATATATTAATATTTACCGTTTACGAGAGCTTTTGCATTGCAGAAATTTCCTTTTCATTCAAACCAAAACGTTGTATACCTTATCACAACACAATAAGGTAAAGTTTTACATTGGAAATTATTTAACGAAGATTAAGTTAATGTTGTTTTATTTTCCTGGGTTGCCATAAAATTTATTTAACACTTAGAAGCTTTTTAGACAAGATACACGGTATCGTACGGGGTAATTATTTTATATTTGGGGGAATTATGAAAGTCTTTGAAACATAAATGAAAATCTTCATGAGTTTGACTTGTTTTTGAAAGAATTAGAACACAGTTAGAGGTTTAAAGTTATGATTCATAAGTGGCGGATAATTTAGTACAATTTGGTTTAAATGTAAATGATCTAGGTAGCAACAAATTCATTCTTACAACCTAACCAAAAAATACTACACATGATTGTGACTATGGTGACTGTTTATGACCAATTCAATGTCACAACTGTCATAAGTGATTGTCACTCTGTTTCTCTTCCATACTCAAATATCATTTTTAGGCACTTACTTAATTGAGAATATTAAATCTAATTAAATGTATGGTGCTATTACATAATATAAATATTTGTTGCTGCATCATGCTAAACAAAGGCGTTAGTGAATGATACAATAGGCTCATGCAATATAATAAAGTTTTTTTTTTTTTTTTATACCATTAAGGTGGCAAACAAGCCTACTTTTCGTCTGATGGTAAGCGGTCACCGTAGCCTATGGACGCTTGCAACACCAAGGGCATCACTCGCGCGTTGCCAACCCTTCAGAAATCTAATAACTTCTTTTTTGAAGAACCCCATACTGTAGTCCTTAGAGAAAACCTTGGCAGGGAGCTCATTCCACAACCTAAGCGTTCGCGGGAGGAAGTTATCTGAAACTGCACTGTACGTGACCATTTCGGTTCTAAAGTGTGAAAATTAATTCCCTGCCGATGGCGAGCGGTGCGATGGTAGAAACTAGGCGTGGGCATCATTTCGAACAATTCCTCAGAACACAACCCATTGTACAAGCGGTAGAACACACACAGGGAGGCAAAGTCTCTCCTCAGACTTAGGGGCTCGATACCGCAAGTGAGTTTGGAATCATAGACAATTCTCACAGCCCGTCGTTGAACCGAGTCAATAGGGCCAAGCTGGTATCCGGGTGCACCCGCCTAGAGTTACTTGTGAAGTAGCAACCTTTGCCCCGACGTGTAGTACTGCTTCGCTCTGTTGAGTACACCATGTTTTTTGGACGCCAGCTTTACCTTGTCTAGCAGGTGATCTCGGAACTGAACATCGCTGGAGATGTGAACACCAAGAATCCCAATGCTCTTAGAGATGGAGACGGGAGTGTTCTGGAATTGTGGAACTACAGTGAATGGGGTTTTCTTAGCGGTGAACGCGCAGACTTGTGTCTTTGAAGGGTTGAAGTCAGAGAACTTGGACAGACCGATCTCGATTTGAGACACCAGTTCTTCACGTTTTTCCTCCACAACGGAACGAGGGATGCTTGCACGGCCCGTGTAATAAGCGTCTCCAGTGCTGTCATCTGCATAGCAATGTATGTTGTTGATCTCCAACATATCATTGATGTGCAGTAGAAACAGCGTAGGACAGCACAGAGCCTTGCGGGACACCAGCATTAATGTCCATGCTATCAGAGCAACTACCGTCAACTACGGCTCGTATGCGTCTGCCGGACAAAAAGCTAGCCACCCATTTGCACAAACCCTCGGGCAATCCGTAAGATGGCAACTTCGATAGAAGACCCCGGTGCTAGACCCGATCGAACGCCTTCGCTACATGCCAATGCCTTTCCCTGACTCTCAATGGCTAGTGTCTTAACTCAGAAATATTCGGATCATTATTATTACGAGCCGTGCTCCGAGCCTCAGCCGCGGCTGCGCAGACATTGGGATCATCTGAGCTAAAGCAGAGGTGCCTCCACGGGTACGATGCATAAAATTCTCGCAATCAGTCCCAGCCTGCCGTCTTATAGTGCCACACACGACGCCAATTAGTTGGCCCAGAAGGATCAGGTTGTGTGCATGACATTTAAGTCCGAACGAGACAGTGGTCCGAGGAGCCAAGAGGCGCATCCACTGAGACGGAGTATCCGTCCGGACGTGCAGTCAGCAGAAGGTCCAGTAAGGAGCTCGTATGGTCCTCTATATCTGGTATTCTCGTTGGAGAAATTACCAGCTGAGAGAATCCATAGGTCAGAGCAAATTCATGAGCAGATATCCCTGCATAGTTATTGGTTCGAGAACTGAGCCACTCACGATAGTGGGCGTTAAAGTCTCCCAAAATAACTAGTTCTGCTGTGGGATATTGCTCTAGAACTTTGTCAGTCGTCAAACTCAGGTGCGTGAAGAGTCGAGTTACATCCGTGTCACCGCTATGAGACCTGTATAAGGTCCCTGTCTTCAAGGCAATGAAGTCGGCGACAGCAGATATCCTCCCGGACGAACATACATACACCGGCACGACTCAAAAATTGTGCTCGAGTTTGTAGCCGGGATAATGAAGGTAGGATGTGTCGGCCGGGCAGGATATCTGCGTCTCCGTTAGAAAGAGGATGGTCGGCTGCGCAGTCTCGATTTAATCTCTGTTAAGCAATAGGCTGATGCAATATCTTACAATATTATATAGATATATAATAATATAACAAGCGGTCCCGGCGAACGTTGTTCCGCTGTCGTCCTTTTGTAACCCGGCCAACGTTGGTTTTTACCTAAAGTGCCCGAGTCTGGCTCGCACTTGACAGATCGAGATAAAAACTATCTTTTATGTTGGATCAAACAACAGATAGCTGACCCGGAGAACGTTAAATTGTTTCTCTTTTTTAAAACAACTGGCGCGCCACCTATTTTGAAAGGTTTGTATTAATTCAGAAACCCCAGCGTATGCTTGACCAATTTTTATTTCTCGACAAACCTTTCCCGACGGTGTACACAACCATTTACCAAAATTTTATTACAATAGGTTTACCAGTAGTGCGCGGGTCCGACTCCCACTTGACCCTTTTTTATTTCATATAAACCTTGCCGTAACAATAATAAACACAACTTAAATTATCCATTTCGGTGCAGTCGTTAATATATATATATATATATATATATATCTGCTTCTGTTGAATACTTACTCAGCCTCTACTCCAGTTAAGAGATATCGCCATCTCTTACAATCGTTTGGAGCTAACAGATAATAGACAAATAATTTGCAATAAATTAATATTGCATCTATAAATTGAGATGTAAGCTATCCTATATTTTAAATTGGATTAAATTGCACACGGTTTACAAATCAAATTTAAAATCGGTTCAGTAGTTTAGGAGTCCATCGCGGAAAAACAACGTGACACGTAAGTTTATGTGTTGAGCAATAGACCGATGAATATCTGCACAACATAATATAGATAGACTTACCGCGAATCTTAATTGAAATTGAATTAGGATTAAAATTTATTTTATTTGTTACCCCTCAGATGGTACCAATGGTTAGCATGGGTCAGTAGGTACAACCGTCTGTTAGTAGTTTTATTAACAAAAATCTGTCAAAAAGTTTTGTAGTAACTGTTGACAGACGTGTAATGATAAAATACGCGAAGGGATCACAATAAAAACACAGAAACACCCTCGGCCTGGCCCCTCGGACTGCTCCGCGTAATCCAGCCTTTTTTCACAAACTGGGAGACTCGCAGTGGTACTTTTGGTCCTCTATTACAAGCTGCTGAGATATTCTTATTTCGATGTGACCAGTTATTGGGTTAAATCAGAAAAGATACGGTGATTCAGAAAATTCACGTAAATCCATACTACTATTGTATATATTTGAAAATGGGTTTGTTTGTTTTTCGTTTCTTCACGTTAAAACGGAGCATCCAATTAGCTGAAATTTTGCACGGGAATAGATGAAGAGACAGAGTATGAACAGGGACAGTTTATATCTGCCCATTTTGACTTAAGTTACTTGCAATAAATAAAATTATTCCACACGTATATTACATATAAACAAAACAACATTTTTATTTTTATTAGTATAGATATAAATCTGAATATTCACAAAACTATGATGCTTGTAGTATCACCGCCGTATCTGATTTATAAAAACGACTCCCCAATCTCTGCGTCAAAGGCTTTATATATTTTTTCTTCGGTATCGGTGAAATAATACTAAATTATATATGTTTTAGTAGAAACCTGTTCTGTAGGGAGCCATTATGTTGTGGAACAAGACCGCAACTGACAAGGCTGAATCTATGAGCAAAGTTTTTCTTCAGAGAAGAATTATAGTTTTAGAAATGGGTCAAGTGAGAATTGAATTTTATGTCTGCAGTGACTTATAGTTTTTTTTATGAACCAAGAAAAAACTAGGACTCATGAAGTCAGTGTTTTATTATTCATAAAAAAAATATGCGTTATAAATAATAGAGTATTTTGTATAAGGTAGTATGAAATTGCGGTTTCTAAACAAAAATATAATATTTTTATAGGATTAAATATATTTAGTCAATCAAACTATCTTCCCCCGTTGTCAATACACTTCTGCCATCTAATGAGATCATTTAAACCTTTCCGATAAAACTCCGTGGACCAAAGCTACACTAACTGTGTGAAGGCACTTTGTCAGCAGGAAGCAGTTTCTGAAAACAATTTTTTTTCCGTCGAAAGAATGTCGAAATCGCGTATAAAGTGGTAGTCGGTTAGTACAGGGTCCGGCAGGTATAGAGGATGACGAATGACTTTTAACTGCAATTCTTGTAGTGTAAAAATTGTTTTACGTGAAATGTGAGGTCTGTTTTTTAATTTCACCGATTTGCCGCAAATGAGTCAATACTGTGGGTATGGTAACGTTAAGCTATGCCGACAATTCTTTGGTATTTTAGCTATCACTCGGTTGATCGGCTTTCATTATAACCTTCAATTGATCGTTATAAACGAAAACGTTAAAAGCAAATGCAAAAACAAATGACAGTAGAACATCAAATATAATTCTTTTAAATATACATCTGACACTATGCAGATAATTTTTTTATTCAGAGAGCTATTGCGTGAAAAGGCAATCTCATTATTAAACCCCTATTATAACAGTGTCTCAATTTGCTTGTAAAAAATCAAATTGGTATCAAATTTTGATACACTGGGGCTTGTATTTATACAATGGCCTTGTTAAATAGGTCTTCAGTACATAGGATAGTTGCTTTTTTAGTTTGTTAAACTGACAATAAATGGTGCTCAATCTCAGGTTTTCTTATAATATTAGGCGTTCTACGAGGGTTAATGATAGGAGTTCCACAAGGGTTAATTTTAGGTGTTCCACAAGGGTTAATGTTAGGCGTTCTACGAGGGTAATGTTAGGTGTTTCACAAGGGTTAATATTAGGTCTTCTACAAGGGTCAATGTTAGGCATTCTACGAAGGTAGGTGAATAACAGAGTTTATTTTAATGTTTAAAAGGTGAACAGGAAAAACAACAATTTGATAAATAATAAAAAAAATCATATTTTATTTTGCAATATTTGAATCTCTTCTATTATATATTTTTAGCTTTGTTCGTACAATAATGCACTTATCTATAAACGAACGTAAAATGATTATTTAGATGTAGATATTTTGTCATTTAAGTAATTGTTTATAAAACACCTTTGTCATTAGTTGATTTTAAGTTATTAGGTTTAATCCACGTGATGGTGATGAATACAAAATGGTCACCGTCAGTGTAGTGTGTCGGAACATTAAAACAATGCGTGGATAGTGGAAGAAACTGCACGAGCGTTCGAGCGGCCAGAATTCAATACCGCGCACTACATACAATAAGTCCTGCGGCGACCACAAGCATCGAAACTTCGGCACATCGGAAAGGTACATTTTCCTATAATTATCGTTGCGTTAAGACCCGATCCCGATCTCAAACCTTTTTCATTAATAAAATTGAATGAATTGAATTCACTAACCTGCTCTCTCAAGTTGTTTTCAGAGAATTCGT
Source organism: Apoda limacodes (assembly GCA_946406115.1). NCBI lineage: Eukaryota > Metazoa > Arthropoda > Insecta > Lepidoptera > Limacodidae > Apoda > Apoda limacodes. Next base: position 52,789,766 of record OX291540.1, read on the forward strand.
TGCCTGAAATAATCACAAAATAATTAGTATAATTTATATTTTATTCCATTCTAGGACACATCTGCTAGAATATAAAAAAATAAACATACACAATTTATTATTTATTAGGCATATTCATGTGTTAAGACGTTATTAAACCTAAGACTAAGTCTTTTTACTTACCAAGCCCAGTTAAAGCGCTAAGTCCGCCAAAATTTGGTGAAATGATCTCGTCCAATGTTTTCCTGAGAAAGAAAATGTTGTTTAGGGATTTAGGATACGAAATATCCTGACGGTACTAACTCTGTTACTAAACTGCCTGTTACGCCTGTCTCTCACAGAGTTTAAAAGTTACTAAGGATTTTATTGTGTCAAATATTATACTATTTTAATACCACCTTACCACCTTGGCAAAAATATGAGAGGTTTCCGCGGTAAAATCAGCTGAGCTGTTCAGCCAAATTACTTTTAACCCTCAGTGTGCTATTTGACTCACAGTTGACGTTTTTATGTAGCCTATGGCCTTTCCCAAAGTTTAAGCTATTCCCTTTCCAAATTTCAAGTTAACAGACAGACAATCTAAGACACTCGCATTTATAATATTAGATAATGTGCAAGAAGCGTCAAAAATGTATAAAGACATAAAAATATTCAGAATAAGAATAAAAAAAACCCGCACTGCACTAAAACTATTTTTCTTGCCTGCCTTATCATGCAAAAAAAATATGGCGTATTGAATAATAACCAGAGACAAGTTTAGTGTTGAGAAATCGGCGAATTTCGGAATCGGAATAAATGAAACGAATATTTTCTCATATTAGTGAACACTAGCTTTAATCACGGAGATTTATTCCCTGCCTATGGCGAGCGTTGCAATGTTAAACTAAACAAGCGGTGACGGTAAAAGTGAAATCAGAAAGTCAGAAAAAAGACGGTCTGACGACAGGAGTCCGTTTGCCGGGCGAGCTTGTAATATTTTAATAGCGAAAGTGTATCTGTATGCCTGTAACGTTTTCACGTGTGAGCTACCGATTTAGATTAACGTCGGTACTGCGGGTTCCGTAGTGAATAAAAATAAATCATTGAAGTTACTTTTACATGAATATTTCTAATTTTAAAGCAGTATTTAAGTGGATTACTATAACATAATTTACAAACATTGTTAGTAAACAAAAAAACAGCAGATTGTTTTAAACGATTTAAAACGTTTGTATAAGATATATTATTAGACCTTCATATATTTCTCATACGGTAATGGTAATGAAAGACCTAATATCAAAACATATTCTATTTTATTCGTGCGCTCTTCTCATCTCTAAGATCCATAGACAACAATGATTTACGAATATTGAATCTGTAATAATTTACCATAAACACGGCATCCTGACGCGGTCAGGAGGGGAGGTGCCATTGAGTATTATTTTCGTACAAAATAATATGCCACTTTTTGCAGGGGACGGGAAAATAGGTACAAAGTAAAGTTAAAAAAAAAATGAACTGATAATGACACTATCATGAATACGTTACTTTGTTACAGTGCATAAGACAGTGGCGCTGTACTGAATTTTGCAAATACCTAAATTTATTCATAAACAGATAGGGCTTGATCTATCGATCAAAATGATCTATAAATAAAAAAAAATATAGCAGTAAAAAGAAATAGTATTAAATAAAACGCTAGAATATAACAAAAAGAGTTATTATAATTAATTATTAATACAAAGTAAGTATAATTTTAAGTGTTGTTTCAACAAATTCAACGAAAACTTATTACGATGGTATTTCTTAACAAAGTTAAAGCACGGAAAAAAATTTTACTTCGACACAAGATTATATAAAATATTTAGAAACAGTAGTCCAATCCAAACTAACACCAACACAAAATAGCACAAAATTAGGTATCTATTAACAGGTCTTACGCGTTTTAGCTAAAACACAATCTTTTAAAATCTAAACCCAAAATAATCTATAAAAAAAAAACTATTCTCACGGAAAATAAATGTAACTAGATATTTGTTACCATTATCCTTGCTGCAAAACGTATCCTGTCATCAACAAAAATATAACCATAACTACAATCAATAAGAAAAAAAACATTTAGGACACAATGAAACATATAATGTTAAACCAAACATTGTGTTTACATCATAGGAATTAAGCTTACATACATATCACAGTGGAAACCCTGCAATTGCTTTTGCATTGGCGAGAAAAGTAATCCATACTAATATTTTAAATGCAAGTTACTCTGTCTGTCTGTCTGTCTGTTAACTCTTCACGCATAAACTGCTGTACTGATTTAGATGAAATTTGGTATGGAAATAGTTGAATGCGGGCAAAAGCTAGTAACTAATAAACAAGTAAACTAATCCAAAGCACGCTTGCACATATACCTAATCTGAATTTTAACGAATGCTGTATATACTCGTATATACGTATAACCAAATCAATTAAACCACCTTTTATTTACCATAGGTACATCATTATCTGCAATCACATTTTAAACTTCAATTTGACATTGTAGGAGCACACTAGTGCGTCTGTGTCTTACTGACAACTTTCACCGTTTTTAGGGTTCCGTACCTCAAATGAAAAAAAGGATTACTATGTTGTCCGTCCTTCTGTCTGTCTGTCAAGACGCTCTTTCTCAGGAACGCGTAATGGCATCACGTTGAAATTAATATCAAATACTAAGGTTTTTTGAAGCTGTAAAAAAACAAGTTTTTAAGTTAACCCAGTAAAAAATTACGGCCCAAATACGGCCATTTTTATCGCATATTTAGGCATTCACAAACAAATCAAAACCTATGAGGTACTTTCCGCTGCCCTAGAATCATGAAATTTGACATGAAGCAAGTTCTAATACACAAATATAGGAAAAGATTCCAAATTCGTTATTTTGTAGTTATGACATTTAAAAAAAAAGTTTGTCAAGACCTTTTTACTCAAGAACGCGTGGAGGTATCAATTTGAAAATTATAATAAATAGTAAGGTCTACGGGCGCTTAATGTTGTAAAAAACCAACCTTTTAAGTTTATGTTAAAAAAAATTGTCCACAATACGGTCATTTTTGTCGCATATTGTGACACAAATAAATTAAAACCTGTGGGCTACTTCACGTTCAACTAGAAGACTTGATCATATGATGGAAGATCATATAATAAGTGTGTACGGAACCCTCGGTGCGCGAGCCAGACTCTTTTGTGTTATGAGATTTTCTTTTATCGCATTTTTGCTAGTTGGGCATTCAACGTGGACATGCTTGCGACAGATATAGCAAAGTGACTGGTAACGTGGACCTGCTTGCGACAGATAAACTCATAGCAAAGTGCCAGTTAACGTGGACATGCTTGCGACAGACAAACTCATAGCGAAGTGATAGTTAACGTGGACATGCTTGCGACGGGCAAACTCATAGCGAAGTGACAGTTAACGTGGACATGCTTGCGACAGATAAATCATAGCAAAGTGACAGTTAACGTGGACATTTTGCGACAGACAAACTCATATCGAAGTGATAGTTAACGTGGACATGCTAGCGACAGACAAACTCATACGAAGTGACAGTTAACGTGGACATGCTTGCGACAGACAAACTCATAGCGAAGTGACAGTTAACGTGGACATGCTTGCTACAGACAAACTCATAGCGAAGTGACATTTAAGGTGGATATACTTGTGATAGACAAACTCATAGCGAAGTGATAGTCAACGTGGATATGCTTGCGGCAGACAAACTCATAGCGAAGTGACAGTCAACGTGGACATGCTTGCGACAGACAAACTCATAGCGAAGTGACAGCAATTATGGGGTTTATTCTGCTCTTTAATAACACTAAAAGACCAAAATTTCCTACATTTTTTATTAATGACTAAAATTTCGGATTCGTCACCAAAAATATCTACACTTACTGGCTACAAACATACCCAAGAAAATTCTTCCCATCTTTGTCAGGGTTCTCTTCAGCATTTCCAACGTCTGTTAGAGAGGCAGTCGAAGTGTCACACAGTTTCTTCGGAGGGAACTTAGGGCCCTTGTCACAGGGGTGCTTGTTCATCCACGGTATAACTACGAGGTAGGCCATAATCACAGACACCGCCAGAAGGACCACCAGACAACCAAGACCCATGTATTCTGATACCAGATGCTTGAGCCTGGTGAACAAAAAGAGGTAAAGGTATCCGGCCATATTGCAACATATATTATTTTGGACTAGTTTAACAGTAAACGGGATCCATAGCTGAAGAACAAAGAAGAAAATAATATTCTCTATTGTCTGTTAACTTACTCTTGTAGTGATCTTTGACGCATATGTGTGATAATATTTAAGTCAACTCGGGTGTTTAACAGAGCAACGACGAGTTGTGGTATGGAGGAGAGCGGCGTCCTCCTTCTACCCACGCTCTTGCGACGTATTAAACAAACCGGCTTCCATCACGAGCCGTTACTCTCTTTCAGGAGCATCGACATAGGAGTTTACTTACTATTAGATTTTATTACACTAGCTGCCCCGCGAACTTTGTTTCACTTTTTTGAAACCACTGGCGCGCCACCTTCTGTGAAAGGGTTGTAGCTACTAATTCAGAAACCTTATCCGACGTGTGCACAACAATTAACAAAATTTAATTACAGGTGGTTAACCCTTAGTATGCAAGTCCCACTCGCCCTTGACCAGATTTTTCTTTCTTAGAAACCTTCCTTGGCGTCTGCCCAACAACTTACAAAAATTTCATTACAATCGGTTTACTTATAGTGCGCGAGTCCAACTCGCATTTAACCCTTATTTTCTTTCATAAAAACCTTTCCCTAACAATAACGAACACAATAAAGAAAGGAATTATCCAATTTGGTGCAGTCGTTCGGAAGCTAAGCCAAGGGAAACAGGGATTTATTTTTATATATATATATATAAATAGCGAACTCCCCTCCTGGCGCTGACTCACCTTCGGGTTCGAGACTCACGCCGTTCGAAGAGACGCCCCCGAGAGCGACAACCGAAGCCGAGGCTCCCCCGCGGAGAGCCCTTGAGCGTTGGACGCTATATGGGCTGAGGCTCCTTCAGAGTCTCGCCCCAAAAAGCCCGGTGAAGCAGTAATGGCTGCAACAGCCAACTGCATTGACAGTTCAGAAAAAAAAACTTTGAGTAAAGGATTTTAATGTGAGAAGTTTGATAGGATCATTTAGAGTATTTTTGACGCCAGTTAAGGAAGGAATAGAATAGAATAAAGTTTGTGTAACACCAAATTTTTACGAGTTTCTAAAGTATAATATCGATAAATCTAATGTTTACTTAAAAACAACCCTTATGATAACAGTAATTAAATTTAAAAAACACTTACGCGCAAGAGATACACGAACATGTCTCATCAAGTTTTTTGCCGGAACCATCCTGGATAGAGAGACAAAAATGTTTGAGTTATTTTATAAGAGTAAAATAGAGTCTTCAAGGCCGGTCAAGAAAGGTAAGCGCGTCTGAATCCTCGTGTAAAGAACAGAGAATTGCTCTCTGTTACAGCAATGTACTTACTGATAAGTATGCACTCCGTGCCTCGGAAGGCATCGGTCGTAAAACCGGTTCTGGCTGTAAAGTCTTACATTAGCAGTTGTTACCCATGATATTATGCACGACTTGAAATATCTAATAGTCGAGTAGCCACTAGCTTAACAAAACGTCCACCAATGCAAACTGGGCCAGCATGGAGGACTATGGCCTACGCCAAGCAGAGGCATGTGCCCCTATATTTAAAGCGGCTGATGCGAATGCATAGACTACATTGGCGACAGTATAGCTGATGCTGATGGCATATTCAAAGCCACTGTGGTGTTAGTTTTCTCCACCCCACGTTTTAGAGACGAAGAAAACTAACGTTGCAAATGTAATTAGTTCCAACTTCCAACTACCTTCACCAGAGAAGAGATCCTGTTGCCACTTTCCAGCTCGGTAATTGCTGAAAGATATCCTCATAATATTGCATGGCTAATTGAAAGCTCAGGAAAATTGTGCACCTAGGCGATCTACCCATCGAGGTGCCGACCACGGCCGACGTTGCTTAAATTCGCTAATAGTTTCCGAAAGACGAATGCGACTGGGTCACCAGCTTCTCGCTATATACCTTGTCTAATGATGTGTTACTAGAAATTAGTAGTAAGTTAAAGAAATAGTTAACATTGTATATTCTTACGAGTATTTTAGTTTATAAATGAGAAGCTTCAGACTACATACCTGCTGCTTAAAGGAGTCGTCCTGCGTTGACTTCCTTTGCAAGAACACTTTGTACTTACGCCGCCCGTCGGTGCCGCTCGAGTCGTACGATCTCTGGAGAAAAAACTAAACTCACATTGTTGGGAACATTGTCCAGTCGTTGATGATACAATGAAAATAGTAATCAGGCATTGTAGGGCTCTAAAAAAGATGTCGTAGAAAATTAATATAGAGTAAAAGTCAAGAAAATGAGCTAAATGCCTTAAATACCAGTTCGATTAGAAAAGCTTTCAAACAAAAAAATACCACATAGAAATCGGTTCATCCGCCTGATCGCTACGATGACACAGACAGACAGACGCACAAGCACACATTCACAGACAAAAGATTAAAACTTTCGTTTTTGCGTCGGAGTTAAAAATCTTTCAACAGTTTATCACAATAACATTTCGATATAGGTACCTGATCTGACTTGGACCTATTTACGCAGTATTTTCTCTTCTTGGTGTCATTCTGTTTGCTGAGAAGAAGGTTTGCCTTCTCAGGATCACTGAAAGTTTAATTTTTCTAACTTTGGGTAACTAATTTCAAACAATTACACAGGCAGATAGAGTCGCCAGTTCGTACAATTCTAAAAAAAATAATTATAATGTAAATTCATAAGTTAAAAAAAAACTGAATTTGATTATACCAACGATGTCTACCATACGCAGGTGTACTAAAATGTATGTATGTAAATAAATCTTCACAGGTCTTATTTCCAGATGGAGGTAATCAGTGGCTGGACTTACATCCACATCACAATGTGGTGGACTGCCTTTTGTGTGTGTTGTGTGACAGGTGGTGTGATCATCACCAAAACACTGATTGATGCAGTATATTTAGCCTCAAATGGCTCTATATATTACTTGCATTTGCCAGCTGCTCCACCTGCGCTAAATTTGGTAAAAAGTGGCTCTTCTCCGTCTTTTCAACTAACTCTCTGCCAAATTATAGCTTAAGACACAGTAAATACCTAACTAGTGCCGTCAAAAGATATTCTTTATTTCTTCTTTTTACAAACGACATTTAAAACATATTACTAACCATTAAAACAATTATAACTTGTGGCAAGCTATTTTTGGAACCCGTGGAGACAGCTCTAAAGCTCAGACTATCCTGACGCCTGCACAGCCACCGTCACTGGGATAATCTTTGATGGTATGGAATGTTTTATTCCTAACACGTGACTAGCTGCCGGTGTCGGCATATCGGTCTTGCAGAGAAGCTAAAATTCTTAAGCAAAGCATATGAGTCTTAGACCACAGCTCGTAAAAATAAGGATCCGAATATTTCTGAGGTAAAACGCAAATTAAATACTGCCACGAGGTTCAGTAAGAATAAACTGCCAGAGCTAAATTCCAATTCATCAGCAAAATCAAATCTTATCGCAATGCACCACCATCTAGAAACTGCGCAGCCGACCATTCTTTTTCTAACGGAGACGCAGATATCCTGCCCGGCCGACACATCATACCTTGATTATCCCGTCTATAAAGTCGAGCACAATTTTATGAGTCGTGCCAGTGTATGTATGTTCGTCCGGAAGGATATCTGCGTCTCCGTTAGAAAAAGAATGTTCTATCCTTATAGGAGTCGTGCTTTCTGGTCGCTTGCTAAAGCTGCCGAAGGGAACTTTTGCCATTCGTCGTTACCACCACCGTGAATGACCGACAGTGACTTGTCCCATAGTGCTAAAGAGAAAGCCATCAATAGCAACAACATCAACAGCCACAAAAGAGACTGCCCTTTGCCTTAAATTCGAATATGAACAATGAAGACGCTGTACCACCTATTATACTGTGGTGCGGTCAGACCATGCTGATAAACTCCATAACACAGCGGGAGGTCCGGAAGCCATTGCATTCTTTAGATGTTCATAAGTCAAGTGGGCGAGACGGTATACCAGCAGTGGCACTTAAGCAGTATGCTCCTGAGATTTGTCCTGTACTCATGCGCCTCTTCGCGCTTTCCTACCACACTAGCCTTTTTCCGTCTTCATGGAAGACTGCGAATGTGCACCCGGTGCCCAAAAAGGGCGATAGATCAGATCCATCGAATTAAATGCCTAACGCTATTACCTCTCTCCTCACCAAGGTAATGGAGCGTGTGATCAACACACAGCTTCTAAGATACCTAGAAAAATACGACCTGGTAAGTGGCCGTCAATATAACTTTCGCCACGGTCGCTCGACTGGTGACCTTCTAGTGTATCGCACACACCGATGGGCACTAGCCATTGAGAGTCAGGGGAAGGCATTGGCATGTAGCCTGGACATAGCGAAGGTGTTCTATCGAGTCTGGCATCGGGGTCTTCTTTCGAAGTCGCCATCTTACGGAGTGCCCGAGGGTTTGTTTAAAATGGATGGATAGCTCTTTGTCCGGCAGACGCATACGAGCCGTAGTTGACGTTAGTTGCTCTGATAGCATGGACAATAATGCTGGTGTCCTGCAAGGCTCTGTGCTGTCTCCTACACTGTTTCTACTGCATATCAATGACATGTTAGACATCAACAATACAGTTTGTCCCTGAATAAAGTGCAACCATAAAAGGGGGTGAAACTAGATCAAAACTCATCGACAATACGATTGAATCAGATCTGACGTAATCAGTAGTCAACTTTAAAAGCTCCTAGCCAGCGTACTTTGAGTATTAGAACGCAGTTTTTTTTTTATTATCTATGATGGAAAATAATAATAATTCACAAAAATATCTATTATTGTGGGCTTAATTTAATTATTTTTAGAGGTTATTGGGAAAAAGGCAGAAAAAAATAATTTTAATACAAAAATTTTAAATAATTTTAAAACTTTAGGTCACGATAGCCACTCGTTTGTACGTTATTTGTTATTTAACGTCACTTCCATATATTTAACATGATTTAGGGTTTTTATTTTAATAATGTAGGCCCACTACTGAGACAAAAATAATTTTTTTGCTAAAAGAGTCAATAGTGAGTAATAAAATTCATCAATATTTTTGGCGATAATTTTTTATCTAGTTTCACCCTCTTTTGTGGTTGCACTTTATCCAGGGACACAAGTATATATTGCTTTGCAGATGACAGTACTGGAGACACTTATTACACGGGTCGTGCAAACATACCTCGTACCGTTGTGGAGGAAAAACGTGGAGAACTTGTGTCTCAAATGGAGACGACTCTGTCTAAGGTCCCTGCCTGGGGACGGGAACACAAGTCTGCGCATTCACCGCTAAGAATACCTATTTACTGTAGGCTCACAATTCCAGAACACTCCCCGCTCCATATCCAAGAGCATTGGGACCCATGGTATTGATCTACAACAATGATCAGTTCTGAGATCACTTGCGAGAAAAAGTAAAGCTGGCGTCCAAAAAACTTGGTGTACTCAACAAAGAGAAGCAGTATTTCACGTCGAGGCAAAGGTTGCTGCTTTACAAGTCGCAAGTTCGGCCACATATGGAGTACTGCTGCCATCTCTGGGCGGATGCACCCGGATACTAGCTTGGCCCTTTTGACTGGTTGAATGACGGGCTGTGAGAATTGTCGATGATCCCAAACGCACTTGCTGTACCGAGCCCTTAGGTCTGAGGAGAGACTTTGCCTCCCTGTCTGTGTTCTACCGCTTGTACAATGGGATGTTCTGAGGAATTGTTCGAAATGATGCTCTCGGCTACTTCGGCAACGGCTACGGTGACCACTTACCATAAGGCGGTGTTAAGTGTTTGTAACATTCTTGAAATTTGTTTGAAAAAAATTGAAACTTGTTGAAAGAGGAAATAAAGAATAGCCCTAGTTAGGTAGTCAATGCGCCTTAAGCTACAAAGTGAAGGAAGAACAAAAAAATTCAATTTTTTTTTCAGAGTCGGGTAAAAATGGGTTGCATTTTTCACAGTCCATTATTTTCCAGTTGTTGACAAAATCGTTAAGAATATATTATAATATTGATGATGGTAAATTTTACAAAATTAAAACTTTTGGAAAAACTGCATTAATTTTGTTTTGGAAAAATCACCTTATTAAGCCAGGAATAGAACCTGGTAAAATATGGAAACAAAACATTATCTGTTTTATGACATCGGTCGAAAAGTTCATTTATAGGTATTATCGTTTTTCTGAATAGTACATAGTATCTTAAATTACAAAAAGACCAAGAAATATAAATAAGTATGCATAACCATGTACTGTATGGTGTTAGGTTACTACTTAGCTAATTCATAACAGAACAATAATAAATCATATTTTATTATTTAGAAGAAATTGATACGTTGATGACCGTTTTGAATGACATCATAAAATACAGGTTATTTTTACATCAATATCAATATTCATGATGCTTTCCCTCTCAGCCAGCACGGCTTTTCTTTTCCACGTTGTATATATAGATTATAATATACTATACTATACATACTGATGTAAAGATAAATAACGGACTTCCTCTTTACCTGTGGTCCCGTCGCATCATGTCCTTAAATACCTTCAACATTGGGGTATGTGTGCCTTTGTTAGATTTCTTGCCATAACTGTAAAAATATAAAACGCATTCTGTTGTAGCGACAAGCACTAACTGTATTATATAGTATCACTTTTTTACTCAGGTTGTCTCACCATTTTCAACCCAAACATGTGGAACCAATGTTAGCATTGTATTATAGCCAAAAAGTTTGTAATAGGCCAAAAAAGTTTATAGGAAAAAAAAAATTGGGAAAGTTGCTCGTAAAAAAAGTATTTTTTAGGGTTCCGTACCCAAAGGGTAATTAGCGGAACCCTATTACTAAGACTTCGCTGTCCGTCCGTCAGTCACCAGGTTGTATCTTATGAACCGTGATAGTTACGACAGTTGATATTTTCATAAAAGATGTATTTCTGTTGCCGCTATAGCAACAAATACTAAAAAAAAGAAGAAAATAAATATTTAAGGGGGCTCCCATACAACAAACGTGATTTTTTTGCTAGATTTTGGTCGATATATATACGCTTAAAATATTCACATAATATTTAGTTGTATAGTCATTTAAAAAATAAATAAATAAATTAAAATAAAACAATAAACGTTACTTTTTGCAGATTTATATTGGTACGGAACCCTTCATGCGCGAGTCCGACTCGCACTTGGCCGATTTTTTTTCTATGGGATTCTTGTATGACAAGAAACATAAAAAAACAATTTATTATATATGAATAGGGAAATGTGTGTTAGTTCAACTAATAATAAATTAATAAAAAATATTACCCGTTTTTCGGCAAAAAAGATTAAAAGATTACTTTACAAACATCAATTACTATTAAATAAAGGTGATATTTAAATAAACATTTATTTGTTATTTTCATGAGAAGGAAACTACCCATGACCGCAACGTGGGTTTAGGGGGCCCTGGGCTAATACTACTTAGGGGCCCACGTAATTACTCAAAGTATAGAAAAATGAGACGGTAAAATATTTGATTTATATTATATTATGCCTTAGTGTTATACAACCGTAAATAAATTTACAAATTATAAAGCAACCTTTCTGCACTTTCCTTTGTCAAATTCTTTAATTTGCTCCTCACATTCTAGGTTCTTAGTTAAATTAACATTCATGGACAAAACGGATAAATGGTTAAGTCGTGAGTTTGACATCGTCGTTCTGTATTTATTCTCTACATATGCCATCCTGAAAAAGGAGCGCTTGGCTTCACAGCTTGTGATTGGTAAAGTTAAATTTATTTTTAACATTGTATAGCATTTCAGGAATACGTCAACAAGCTTATTTTCATAAATAATCGTAAAGATGTCTACGCAAGACGAGTAGTCGTCTGAAGCAAATAAGTTTTTAATTGGATGCATTATCAACTAAATATTCCTCCACATCATCGAGATGATAGTCAATAACCTTACGAGTACTTTCTTAATCAATGTGTTGCATGTTTTTTTCTTGGAAGTCTTTTTACATTTTTTTTTTTTGCTACATGTCTCATATACTTGACTTGTTTGATTTAAATCCGTATTCTGTTTATCCAGTGCAACGTTTAGCGTGTCTATTTTAAACTTTTGTGCGCCGTGTACTGCAGCTTTCTCTGTAGAATTATCAGAATACTTTGATGCAATGCGTCTTTTAGTTATATCAATGTAGTTAGTTTCCACAGTTGTACTTAATTTTTTGGCTTTTTCTTCGTAATCCTTTAGCTTCTGATCTGATTGTTGTCTTATGTTGCTAACAAACTCTTTTAATGACACAATTAACTTATATCCTTCGCAAATATCCAGGGATCTGTATTTTTTTACAAATTGAATTAAATATTTCCAAAATTTCTTCCCAAAAAATAAACAAAATTGCAGTTTAGAGTTTTGCCAGTTAATTAAATAAATTTCTTGCCTTTTTTCGGAAATCAGCTTTTTCTTATCATTTTTCACTTTTTAAAAATTTTAAAATATTATATTTATTTTTAAAGCTTTAACAGCACCGTAGTGGCAAGACTATCTTCATTTAAACTTTTAAAGCAAATTTCAGTTCTGTTTCATGATTTAACAATTGCCATCTATGGGTTGAAGCAGAAAAGAAAACGTATATTTTTTGCACTACTCCAAAAAAGTTTACGATTTCGGTTCCAACCTTCACGGATTCTCTAGGTTAAGAGAATGTGCATCACATGGACATAATCCGCAGATTTATTTTTTGTTTTAGTAATGCTTTTACACCATTGTAGCGACCCGCCATATTAGCAGCGTTGTCGTATAACGGGGACAGTCATACATACAGTTATCCAAGGGTGATCCAATTTTTCCAAAAAGTCTTGACAACATTAAATAAATGTAAGATAGTATGAATACTAATTTTAATGAACTATACACATCTTTCTTACACTTTTCCACGAAAACAGTATCGAAGTACGATAGCTAGCTTATCATTATGAGATAAATCTGGGGTGGAATCCATCACAATCGCGTAGTATTTTGTATCGTCATTATTTATTTGATTTATAATCTGTTGGATTACTTGTTCCCCCATGATCTCAATAATTTCTTCATACACTGTTTTAGATAAATATGATATTACCGACTTTGGTCGCAGCTCTCTCTGCCTTAGGCTCTGTATTAAAACAATATACTATCGTCCGTAAAAAATTGTCGGGGTAAACCCCGTTCCGTTTGATAGAGTTGCAATACCGGGAGTTCAGGGTTGCCAACCCGTAGGCGGCCATTACACATTACACACGTTCAATCTGAAACTTTATTTCTTTCTATCTTACTAGTTATAAATAATTAAAAGTACTAAATAAAAATGATAAACAATGGTACTTATAAATAATTCTAGCAAGATAGAAAGAGGCAGAGTCTGAGAGGGAAACAGCGGAGCACGATTGAGATGAATGTGTAATGGCAGCCGAACATTTTAACTGTCAGTTGAAGTACCAACACCTGAACGTAGACTTGAATTAAAAGAATTGAATGGGTTTGATTATTCGTAGGATTCGCAAGGCTGCAAACCATAGATCTGTTTAATGTAATAAAATTATGGATTCTTTCGCATTATCGTCTATTTTTGACTTTGACTTGACTTAGCTGGGGGCCCGTTGAATCCACGGGGCCCTGGGCTGAAGCCCAAAAAGCCATATGGTAAATCCGGCACTAAAAACGCAATTGGTACAAATTAATGAAAACGCATACTCAAAAATAAGTGCAAAAGGGACATAACACTGTTTTAAAATAAAAGTGACGTAAGACAGTAAGTGACGAGAGGGACGATTTCATGTCAGGGTTCAGTAATAAGGTGATGTAATGCATGCTGTAACCGGAGTGTTGGGTGGGAGAAATCAGACTTATGAAGATCGTCACTATTACCGTATTTCTCTAGTAAAGTTCTGTGGCAGAATGCGTTGCATCAGAAGGCTTGAAGGATAAAACTCTTGCTGTTCAGACAAACACAACATAACCTTAGACAGAACTGATTGCTGAATCGTCTGTAGGCCGGTACTATGGACGATTGATGCAGCAGTGCTTTTCATTCAAGAGTTCTTGCACTGGAATCCATGCTACACAGCAATCTTAATTATTCTTAGGTATTAAGAATATCGATAGTAATGGCGACCACTAGCAACGTTACTGCTTGTGGTCTATTCCCAACCGCCCCAGCTTGTATGGTGTTGATTCAAATACAGAAACCAATGATTTTGTCAGTCTCTCCAATTTGGTTTAATATTTGTTTTTAAATATAAACCGAACTGTTAAGGCATGAATGCAAATGTAATTATAGTTTAATAATTTTTTTCGTCTTACATAATAAGACCCTGTACTAAAATACAGATAAGTCAAATGAGTCCGAACTCGCCAGGCCTACTGTTGGTCATAAAAGAGTCCCTATCACCACCTAACACAGCCCCTTATCGTTGTACGAGCTCCATGGTACTTCATTGTTGTATTGTTACCAAAAATTATAATCGACACAAATGTAAAGTAAAAAGTGAGTTGAGAGATTTGCTTACGTCACAGTTTAAAACAAGCTGCTATTGGCTATACATTGTATTTATTTTTATTTTTCACGTTAATAAAGAGTTAATCGTACCACCAACTACTCGTATTTAATAATAAATACAAAACAGGTAAATTTACCTAAAATAAACACAAAAGATAAAATTGATAAATTATGTTTTTGCTCAATGATAGAAATCTTACCTTTTGTCACTGAATCCCATGATGTGTTGACATTTGCCTTATTTATTTTTTGTATCATATATTTCGGTTTAAAGAAGTATTACGAAAAAGTTTGTACTATTAAGATTAACGCCTTTAAACTTCTTCTCATTAATAATAAATATTATGGAAGTCGAAACGATCATACTTCCATATCATACTTATCTGAGAGCTGAGTGATCATCAATAAACTTATTATAAATTGATACCACTGCCACCGGCACTGGAGAGCGCAGTATGAATATTTTTTGAATATCAATTTTTTGACCTGGAAAACTGGAAAAAAAGTGTGTTGATAGGGTGACCATGAGAAATAACGATAGGTATATTTATTTAACGTTTTTTTAGTAGGTACATAGTTTTTCTATATTTTTGGGGTTCTGCACCATAAAAGGAAAAAGGGAACCTGGCTTTAACTATGTGTTCATAGTGCACTCTTCAGTGGTATCAATATATAGGCTTCTTGGTGACCATCGAGTGGTTACGCTAATGTTGATTAAAAGATAAACAGAAAAACGAACGAAACTTAGTTTTACACCACCAGGTTGTGATGATGTTGTGGCTCCGTGTGGGTAGTCACAACCCAAGTATATACGAGTACGGCGTGTGGCTTTATATATTACTATGCTAACGTCATATTGACATTTGTGACGTCAAACAGTATATCTTTGCTTGAGGCTAGTATTTATGGTGTTAATATTGGTGTCATTACATTAGTGTTTTAATGATTTAGTATTGCAACGCCAACATTTTAATATCCGAACAGCCCCTAGGTCAAAATAAGCTTCTAGCTATTCAACATGACATCAGTATTTCCAATGATGAATAACCCGAAAATTAGTTTCTCACCTCACCCTTCTTTGGCATTCGAGAAAACCCCTAAACCAAGGATAGTGTATATAATTGCCCTAAGCAGATGTATAAACCATAATTTTGAGCCAACCGACATGAGAGATGACGACATATTGCAACAGATTTTGGTTGCCATATTGGATTTCCGGTCTAAATTTTGCTTTGTATCTGGCAATCTCTCTTCAGCGCGTCGAAATACCTCAATAACTTTGTTGTCGTTACTTAAAACGATTCTTGCACTTTGAGATATAGATTTCATATTTATATGAGCCTTATCAATTTGCCCAATGATTTATTGTGCGTTCCCCCCTGCAGGGTTTGTGTCAGCGTGCCGCCTTGAAGAAAGGAAGTTTGGGTCATATTTAACTACGCCAGTCCAGTGCGAATTTGCGGACGTTGTCGAACTAGAGCCCACTCGCCTGTTAGCTTACAAGCCGCCTATGAGACCTCTGACTTAAATTTTTTTGGGCTGCACTACTAACTCGCCCTTAGTTACATATCGCTTTGTCCTTGTCTTTTCTCATATTAACTGTCAAGTAACACGTCTGTCTCTTTAGACATTACATGTTTTTAGACGGACCTAAATCGACTATCACTTTTTCAGTCAAACGAAATCTCTAAAGAGTAACCACATAGTGTTCTTACCTGCCCAATAAATAAAATAATACGTCCCAATAAATAAAAATGAGAGATAAAAGTTATATTTTACGTTGGCACTCAGCGGAATTGCGTGCACCTCGCTATCACATTACGAGCATGAGCAGCAATAAAATGATATTTGATCCGTTACTTTTTGTGGGAAAATAATTGTTATTGCCGTGTGTTACGTGTCCCACGGGAACTGGACGCGTGCGAGGTTGTCGTCTTAAATACATTATAATTATGATGAGTACGATATTAGAAAGTGACTTCAAACAAGTTTTTTCTTACTTGAACGGATTGCAGGAAGTATTGTCGTAGTAAAATTGATAAGTACGATACTTTCTTTATATTAAATAGGTACGTACGCAATGCGACTAGTATGTATGCGTACCATGTATACATGCCCAGCACACAAGGACAATGTAAATACTAAAAGTAAAAATAAGCTGTTGGTGCATGATACACGTCTACACAAAATAAGTAACTCTTTTATGGGGCAATGTATACACTTTTACAACAAAGTTCCCAATAAAATTAAAAATCTATCAATAAGTAAATTTAAATCTTTTATCAAGCAGGTACTTTGTAAAAAGGCATACTACAATATTTCAGACTATGTAAATGATAAAAATCCTTGGGACTGATGATGCTCAATTACAGGATGCATAGGTAAACCAAATTAAAATGGAAAAAACATAAAATTGTACGACTAAAAATTTTTTATTTAAAACATTAATTGTATTTTAGTTTATTTGTATTATTGATAGTGTTTTTAAAAGAGTAACTATCGAGTTTCTTGCCGGATTCTTCTCGGTAGAAATCAACAACATTGTGAACCGGCGGGAAGGTGGGAGGGTTCAAAAAATAATATTTTATAACTTTGACGATTCAAAAGTGATTGTAAAATCTTTATTTGAATAAACCATTTTGACTTTGACTTTGACTTTGAATGTTGGTGATAAGGCCCAAATATAATGGGCTGACGACCCCACTTAAAATAAAAACTCAATCTTACATTGCGCTAAATGTTTTATGCTCTTAAGTGAAATGCCAAAAATCTATAAAAAGATATAGGAAACGAGTTTAAAAGGCATGCGATTTTAAAAAAATGGCGGGGGGGGGGCTTATATAGTATAACGATTATACTAAGGTATTATTTTTAGTATTTTGAAATTATTCTGAACGACGAAATGTGTACTAAAACCCAGTATAATTTTATTTATCACTAAATTTGCGTTTTCTTTACGTTTTGAGACCTGGAGAATCGTTTGCCATCATTTTTAGTGTGTGTGTGTGTGTGGGTGTGTATGTGTGTGTGTATGTATGTATGTTTGTGTTTTTGCCTTTTTTGCCCCTCGATATCTCAAGAACTAATGGACCACTTTATCTCGTGACCATATGACCACCACCATCAATCGATACGCCACTTCATGACTTAGATCTGAAAAGAGTTTGAGCAAAATTGGTCTAGCGGTTGGTTTTTTATCGCTTAAAACTGATTTTTTCTTTAAAGACGCAATAAATATTCTCAAGAAAAGTTGCTTGTTGTACTACCGAACAATTTTTTTTGTATATCATTATGATTCTGAGATCGAGTTCATAACTGTTCGTCTCATACATCTCAGAATCAGTCATCGGGCTATGGAGAGATCAATGCTTGATGTTACGAGGACACTTCCTTGGTGTTGGCATCTCCAGCGATGTTCAGTTCCGAGAACATTTGCAAGACAAGGTGAAGCTAGCGTCTAAAAACTTGGTGTACTCAACAGATCGAAGCAGTTTTTCACGTCAGGGCAAAGGAGTACTTTACAAGTCAAAAGTTCGGCTCCATATGGAGTAGGTACTACTGCCATCTCAAGGCGGGTGCACCCGAATACCAGCTTGGCCCTTTTAAATCGGTTCAACAACGGGCTGTAAGAATTGTCAACGATACCAAACTCGCTTGCCGTATCGAGCCCTTAAATCTGAGGAGAGACTTTGCCTCCCTGTGTGTGTTCTACCGCTTGTACAGCGGGATGTGTTCTGAGGAATTGTGCAAAATGATGCCTACGGCTACTTTGTACCATCGCAACGCTTACCATTGGCAGAAAAATTTATTCTCACACTTTAGAGCCGAAATGGTCGCGTACAATGCGGTTTCAGATAAACTTTCTCCCTCGAACGCTTCAGATGTGGAATGAGCTCCCTGCCAAGGTTTTCTCCAAGGAATACAGTATGGGATTCTTTAAGGAAGAAGTTATTAGATTTAGTTTTGTTTTGTAAGATTCAATAGGCTACGGTGACCGCTTACCATCAGGTGGACCGTAGGATTGTTTGTTACCTCCCAAGTAACATTTGAGGTTCTAAACTCGTTTTGAACAGGTTCTAGAACCTTTCTAGACCTGCGCAAAGTTCTTAGTGACTATTCACAACAACGTCAAAATAACCTAATTATTTAGTTCTGTAGACTAGAAAGGGCCTGATCTACAGAGCTTCCGCGTAAAGTTTTGGTTTTTTGTTTTCAGGAGCTCACGGTATATCCCAAAACCTCAATTTAACCTTCTTAGAACCTGTAAGACCTGCAAAAATCTAAATTAGTACTAACATGCAAACCTGGATGCACAACTAACATGCAGACTACCTAGATTATTTCAATGCTGAGAAAAAGTTCATAAAGGATTGCGAAAGTACAAATCGGGTCCTCTTAGACTTGGTAGAGTTATTTTAAGGTTTTATCAATTTAGTAAACGATTTTATAATATCTTGATAATGAGTTGCAAATGGATGACTTAAGAAGATGGCGATTTAATACTTCATACACATTTAGTTAGAGATCAATGAAACCAGTCGTCTGTGACGGCTACATTGCGACTGGTAGTTTATTGATGTAATAGGCCAAGATTTGTCTGTAAAAATCACGGGCCCTTTGAAATACATTATTTACCTAAGTATTGTTACCATTCATATTATTTGTAAATTATATGAGAAAAAAATTTAATCGCATGGAACTATTACCAATTTTGAATGTGTAACACCAGAAGATAATTTAAGCCTTATTTCAATTTGATATTTGTTATTGTAAAAAAAAAACCATTTACTTACCAAAAAATGGCTGACTTTGTGTCAGAACCTAAAAGTTTGGGATTTAACTAATTTATAACAAAGAAGCCCTGGCCTTAGGTCTTTTTGGACTTGAAAATGCGCAACAGGAATTTTTATATGCTAAACCACAAGTTACTTGTAAACTTAAGACTTAAATCAGGCCTTTCTGCTAAGAGCCCAGTCTAATAAGTTATTATATAATCAGATTGGGTCTGGCTCAGGGCTTATAAGTTATGAATAAGCCGAATTTTTTAGTCATACCAGTTTCTGCGGCCCATTTGCGCGCTTTCCTAAACCACTTAGATTAGTTAAGAAAGTAATATAGTGCATACAGGATGTTACTGTTTTGAATGGTTTGTCCGATTTGAATTCAAAAAGTAAAACACAGGTATTGATATAGCCATGAATACAAAGTGATTTATTTATAAACGGATTAATAACAAGGTTTGTACCGGAGTAACTATTGCATATTTTAACATGAAAAAGTAGTTATTATATATATATATGCTTACACCATCGTCGATAAACATCAGGTAGGATGTTCTAATTTAAACCATCGTCGATAAACATCAGGTAGGATGTTGTAATGAAAAACTCTCTACGTCTAGTCTGGCTCGCAAGAAAACCTAAAAGCCCTTCGAAGGATCTCAATTATCCTTTAAAGTTTCAGCAAAATGTGGTTCTGAAAAGGACTTGTTAAGATTGTGAGTTAGATCTACTAGCCTTGCTTGACGATGAGAACTGCCAAAATATAACCAAAGCAGAAACTTTTCAAAACCTGAAGCTCTTCGATCCTTATAAGGATAAGTTAGAGTTGTAAACAATCATAACGTTATTATAAACTTCTGTAAAGGCCTATTTTCTATTTAAAATAACTTTTTAGCCCTAAGAGCTGGTAGAATTAAATAAAACTAACACAAGACCTAAAGAAAACTTTCAAACCAGAAAATTACCATTCTAGGACCTTAAGGCATATATCAAAACCTCGGTCACGAAAAAAGGCTTAATGGTGTAAAAAACCACGTAAAACTGATGAACGATTCTACAGTAGAGACCACAAGCTGGAAAACTTAGTGTGGAACGGCTACTCTAAGTGGACAGATGACCCGTTCGATGCTAGCGGCTTAGACCCGTTCATTATGAAAAGAGGCCCATGCCTAGCAGAGAGGTCTAGTGGCTGATACAATAATGATCATATATCAGTATTTTAGTTGATTTTGATTTTAAAATAATTTTAATATTACGAGGTATCTTTAAACACCGTTATGAGTATTGTTTTTTTCAAACTTATTCAAAATTTATTAGCCGTCGTAGTTATCAACATTAGACAACTTGCAACGATTGCCACATCTAAGCTGAACTTAACGACCAATGAAAACATTATTTTATACTGTCGATGTCAATTTCCGAACAATTTGGGAATCAATTTTGAATTTTTGGCTCTTCTATTATGTCATAAAAATTACCGATAATTTCGGTACCAGGATTTACCCCGTTTGAACTCTAACGTAAACTTTACGAAAGCAGTCATTCGCACCTACGAGTACGTGACCTAGTCAGTCTACGCCGGACAAATCTATCGACTACTTTGAACTGACTTTTGAACGCAAGTACCTATGTAGATCGTCGCAGTGCACGTGCACGCAACCGCGGGCGCAACCTGAACGCAGTGGTTTGAACGGACCTTAGTAATTATAAACGTCAGTGGGAAAATGTAAATGCACCGGACTGGACTGGCCTGGACTATCGGCATGATCCGATGCTCTTGACTTGACCAAAATTGTTATTAAAATCATAATGATTTGTCAGAATGGAATGCAACTTTTATTACCTATTACGTAAATACCAACTTACTAATATGTAATTGTTGGGAAAGTTTACAAATTATTTATTATTAATAAAATTAATATAACATAACATTTTGTCATTTTTTATATTAGTTCGGCAATGATATATATATGACTAAACCAGCGGGCCTGCGCGAGTGGCTAATGCACGCAACTAATCGTGAGTGTATGGCACCGACGTACTATTTACGTACATATGTATAGATACGTTTCATACCTCTCACATACCTTCATGCGTCTGTCTCCACGAAGACGAAACTCCTTGTATAATTGCAATAAGCGTAGTGTGTTAACACCTATTATCGTTACCTATACGTTCAGAACTAACGGGTTGCGTGACATACTTACCCCTAATCTCCTTCATATATATCTTTATCTTCTCCCGGAAGAAATGAAGAAAACGGTGCAAGGTCCACAACTTGTTCTGCCAAAATTTTTATAGCATTTTGTTTTTTTTAGGGTTCCTTACCTTAAAAGGAAAAAACAGAACCCTTATAGGATCGCTTTGTTGTCCGTCCGTCTGTCCGTCTGTCAAGACCCTTTTTCTCAGGAACGCGTGGAGGTATCAAGCTAAAATT
Organism: Apoda limacodes; assembly: GCA_946406115.1. Taxonomy (NCBI): domain Eukaryota; kingdom Metazoa; phylum Arthropoda; class Insecta; order Lepidoptera; family Limacodidae; genus Apoda; species Apoda limacodes. The sequence continues at coordinate 52,811,642 of OX291540.1, forward strand.
TATATCAAATACTCAGGTCTACTGAACTCAGAATCTTGAAATTTGATACGAAGTAACGTCTTATGGTACAGATAAAGGAAAAATTGCGAAAATAGTAAATTTTTAGTTTCATCGTATAATAAAAATATTTTTAATAATATACTTATAATAAGTTTGCACGGAACCTTCGGTGTGCGAGCCAGACTAGCATTTGGCCGGTTTTTCTTGTTTTCTCATCACTAGCTTCCCTCCATTTTTTTCTGTTGATATGTATCCTGCTTTTATAACATCGACGTCCGAGATCTGTTAAAGCATGGCATTACATACATAGAATATGATTTTTTTTGGCTGTTTTTGGTTTAACCCCTGCGCAGGCTGAACGCTTATGTTGACCATTTTTTTTAAGTCTGGTCGTTTTAGGAAGTAGGTATATAATATAAGTGTTTGTATCAGTTATCTGGTCTGATACACATACTTGAAACATTCCTTAGTTTGTAGGTAGTCACACTGTATATGTCTAAAATTATTTATTTATTTATTCTATTATCAGGTTAATGGTTAAATATGGCTAAGTGACCACTTACGGATTTATTATAATGGTTTGAAATTAATACTCAATTACAAATATTATACCAAAGTAATTTATTTCCGTTATTTAGACCTAAACTCCATGATATAAACATTGATAGCCATCGATTGAAATTCATTAAGGTACAAGACGCAGGATAAAGGTCCCGTTGCGCGGTGGTGGAACGTGCTGGTGGGACGCGCTGGTGGGACGCGCTGGTGGGACGCGCTGGTGGGACGCGCGCGGCCCCGGGCTCTAACATCTATCCCGCGGGTCCCACCGCGCTCGTAAACCTGTTTACATTGGTAGCTTCACTTTGTACAAATCAATTTAAGATAGGTATTATCAGATTTATCTGGATCCTTTTTTTGGTGCTTACATTGTTATCACATAAGCGGCCACGTTTTAAAGAATAAAACTCTCTTTAACTCGCGGTACACATGACTCAAACAAAAATTAGCACTAAAGGTTTATATTTCGCAAACGGACGCTCCCGCAACATTTTTAAGCGACCTATCCAACGACATCGCACATCATGGCATAGACGAGAAAATAAATTAATTTCTACTCAACGTGGAGGCTAAACAAATGTTTGTATAACAATGCCAAATAACAGTTTACTATTACTAACAGTGTCTAAGCTAAGATGCGAACAAAGACGGACGCACATGGTGAAACTTTAAGAGTTCCTTGTTGACTACGTAATTCTGAACACGCCTATACTTGCCACTGGCAGATTTATTAAACAGGGAAATAATTTAACTAATGAACGGTTTAAAATTAAAATGCAGTAGTTTAGCGTGTGGACGACCATTTTATGAAACCTGTACCCAAGTTTATTGAACATTTGATTAACTTACCTGAACAAGTATATATAAAACATACATATTATAATAATTCAACTGAATTCTAAAATTCATAATTAAGTTAATTAATAAATACTTGAGAAATAACAAGTAAATGTATAATTAATTAAGAATTGGATATATAGCTATAACAAACTTTAGCTAGAGACAAAAAGTAATAATAATAAACACTTCTTAAGTATAGTTATTAGTAATGTCACTATACAGCTTGCAACGTACGTACTAAACATTGTTAATAACAATATTTTTGCTCTGAAATCGAACAGCAACCTAACCCTCAAACTCTATGACCTCTGATCCCAGAGGGAATCGAGTTACGTCTGTAATTTATGACCATCTGTCACTCACATATTAGCTGGTAGGGTTACCACAACCCAAATAAAGTTTTTACTACACTGTCATAAAACAGTTACACACTTATGTGCAAAATGAGACATTTATTTTGTTCAAATTTGTATAAGGTTTCTGGACTTTTCTTTTCATAATATATTGGTAAAATATAATGTCGTGGATGAAACAAAATAATCTCTCTGTAATAATAACTTGTGTATAACTATTAGAAATTATGATCCTGCTACTTCGTTTTTTTTATTTTCTTACTTAAATATACACCACAATGTCAAGACATGTATTTAACTATTATCTAATTTTTAGTTCCTACAGTAACCGGTAAAGCCGGAATCTTTAACAGCTGTTTTAATAATTAGCTTGTGAATGGTTTAAATGTACCCTGATCTCTGATGATCATAATAATGGTATTTTTATAAATAAAAAACCAGATTAATCTCTTTTTTTAATAGATTTTACCAGACTGCGGCAAAGCCTAAAAGGATGGTATATGAGTTTGACTGTATGTACGTGGGACTCTATGTTTCCTCGTAACTAATAAATGGCTAAACCGTTTTTTTTTAATGTTTATTTGAAAAAAGCAACAAGTTTTTTCTATTTGTATTGTATTTACTTCGTCAGTAAAATTGTTTAAACATAGGAACCTTAATTTATATACCTTTGAAAAATGCTTAATATATGTATAACCCTTATATTTTAGCAATTAATATTCTTGATGAAACACTTATAAATCCCTTAAAAGTTGTTCAAAGAATCACAAAAGTGATAAACCCTCAACTGAACCTTCAATCAGTAAGGTTAAAATATGATGTCTGATTTTATGAATCTATTAGTACTTTTGTTTTAAATTACTTTGTTACAACCCTAACTAAATTCATGTTTACAAGGTAAGGTTCACCTCGGCCGTTTAACCTCTTTCTTTATTTATCAGCGCGCACCCTGCGACATTTACATTCGACATACGCTACGGATGTATTTCCGAGGGTGGTAACCCTGCCCTGCGATCTTTGAACTAAAGTAAATATCTTAAAGGTTTTTAGAAAACATCGTTTTGAGATTATACTTTTTTTGTCTTCAGTCCTTTATTTTCTAAAATAAGTAAACTGTATTCAAAGTCAACTGATTGAGTTACTAATCAAACCTGAAAAATATGAAAACAAACTACAAGTATTTTATAACATTGATTGAAATTTGTACAATAGGATGTATTCTGAGGAATCTCGCCATCGGCAGAGAATTCATTCTCAAACTTTAAAACCGAAACGGTCGCGTATATACAATGCGGTTTCAAAAAGGTTTCTCCCGCAAACGCTTGGGTTAAAATATGAGGTTCTTCGAGAAAGAAGTTATTAGATTTCTGAAGGGTCGGCAACTCGCTAGTGACATCCCTGGTGTTGCAAGCGTCCATAGGCTACGGTGACCGCTTACCATCCGGCGGAGTGTAAGCTTGTTTGCCACCTTAGTGGTATAAAAAAAGTCATTTGTTCATAAGCACCCAAAATATGATAAATCATTATTACTATTTTATCAATAAGATACGTAATAACGATGTAAAGACCATACAGTATCATCCGGGGGGCCATGACAAAGGCGGATTGGGTGACTACGTCAATAACTCAAATGGCGTACCATCTGAGTAAGTCAGCACTGTCTATAATAAAAAGTCAAAATCCACAAAAATTGAGCTCTCTAACATCTTAATGCAATTTAACTTTTTAGTTTTTAGTAACTAAGGGAATGTTTCCTTTCAGTTTGGATACTTTTCTTCCAACCGCAGCCTTGGAGTAAAATAACTCGTTATCACAAATATGTTCGTTACGTGCTAAAAAAGTAAATCGCAAAATTTCGATCAGACTGTTCATGTTGCGGTCGAATTGTTAAAAATAGAGTGTAGTTGTATGAATCTTCTGATTGCGATAAAAACTTTAGTGCGACGTGCTCACGCCGGAGCAGGTGTCATAATTACTACAAACATTTTACAACAGGTGGAGCGCGAGTTCTTATTCGGTGTGAATTAAGCGTAGAAAAAGGGAATTTAGGGACTCGGGGTAGGGGGAAGTCGGGGCTAGGATAGGTTATTAAGCTAAAGTAAAATTTTCAAATTTTTTTAATTTATGAATCTTTTAATCGAATCTACGAAAAACCATTTTAAACATTTAATTACAGTAAAGAAAAATTATATAACTGCTTGTGCCTAACAAAGTTCTTTAATAAATCGTTATTAACGTATTTTATTACATTTTTATTCTTTATAAAAAAATATTATTAGTTAGTAAAAAGACATATATAGGTAACTTGCGTGTCAAAGCGTAATTAATTCTTATTCGTTTCAAAATAAAAGAACCGAAAAAGGATGACTTTCACAATTCAATTACCAGACCCGGATAAAATTATCCGTGAAGCAATATGGGACTATTATCCGGATCACCTTCGATGTTGGTGTCGTAAACTGGGTAGTTTACCCTACAGGTCGCAGCTGAGGGGTTCGGATGGCCCGTTACTAGTGGTATTACCCTATACTAAAAGATAGGACCCAAGTTACAAGCCTTAGCGATATGCCATTAGTATAGTCAGAAAAAAGAAAGAAATAAATTGCACCATTTCCATGAGAACACGACAATTGATTAAATGTACTAAGTTCGCACATTTAACATTTTATGTAGGTAGGTAAACCCAAAATTTAATAAAAAAATTATAGTTTAAGCTTCTACTTAAGGCTTCAAACTTTTGAATTAATTTAAACGACATTATTTGATTATTTGATTATGCAATCGCATCGATTGTATGCATGATGTAGCAACTTAAGATAATTCTTATTATAATCGTATTGTAAAATTCATAAAACCTGAAAACTTTTTTGTATCTAAACAAGAATTTATATACCTTCACTGATTTATACAAAAAGTCATGAGAAGTGGCGTGGGACACCCGGTTCAACTGATGTTACTTTTGCTTTATTCTATAAACAAATGACTAGTCTACTATGAATAGTAGCCCTTATATGCTGCTGCTACTTACATTTAATAGACCTTCATGACTTGGATTTAGCCATCATTGCTTTAAGGAAAGGGAACACGTCCCTGCATTGTAATTTGAAATAGGCATTATTAGGATTATATAAAGAATTAGGTTTAATAAACATGGTTATCAAAATGCATTCGCATTTGTTTTGTGAAGCAACATATGGGTTTTGTCAGAGATTCGATAAACGTCACATCTCGGGCATTTCAGTAATATTTTGTAATACAAAATATGTACATTTGTAAATTTCATATGCCGGAAGTTCAAAAGTTACAAAAATAAAAGCTATATCGCTGTGAGAGTATATGAAATAAACAAGTACGCAAGGCACAGGATTTTGAATATAAAAATGCCAAAATGCTGAGAACTAGGCGATTTTTTCATTTTTTTTATCATTACCATTTGCGATCAACAAAAACTAACTACCTGTGTAGAAAGGTGTCATGCTTATTTAAATAAAAAGAGAAAAGAGCAGAAGAGTGACACCAGCTCGAACCAAGTTGGTAAAAATACCGTGCAGCAAGTGGGAAAATCGACTATTTCAACTTTGCATCCATCTGCATCAACTAGTCCGCTTTCAAATGATTCGAACGTAATTTTGATGGACGTTGACGATCCAAAGGAATCAGATAATTTAATTTCTTCAGGGATTAATTACATTACTTACATTAATTATTTATCATTTATTTACAGAAATGAGGAGATCCGTAGACGAACGAAAGTAAGCGACATAGCCCAGCGCATTAGCAAGTTGGAGTGAGCAGGGCACATAGTACGTAGAACTGATGGTCGATGGGGCCGAAAGGTTCTCGAATGGAGGCCACGAACTGGCAAACGCAGCGTCGGAAGATTGCCCACGAGGTGGTCAGACGACATAGCGAAGACCGCAGGAAGACGCTGGATGTTATTTTTTTTTTTTTATTTAAAGTTCTTATTCAAGGAGGTCACCTTCGGACACTTTTGATCGTCAGTTTATATTAAACAATTGTGAATTAATAAATATAACATAACAAATATTTGTCAATAAAACTAAAAATAGCTAAGCTATAAAATATAAATTTACAATTAAAAATTAAAACAAAAATATCATAGCCATAAGTAAAAATTACAAATTTTATGTGCTGATGATATTCCAAACATTCTTGTCTTCTATATAATCTAAAACTGTATAGTAAGCTTTTTTAATTAGAACATGTTGCTTAAATTTGCTTTCAGTAAAATCAGTGATTCTCTTTGGAATTTTGTTATAAAATTGTATACCGTTTCCTATAAATGTCTTTTTTTGTGTCTTGCGCAGTCTAAAACCAGGCATTGCGAGTTTCCCTTTATTTCTAGTATTAAGGCCGTGTCTCCCCACGTTTTGAGAACAAATCAAAATTTTGCCGCACATACATTATGTTGGCATAAATGTAAGCAGATAGCATAGTAAAAATGTTAATTTTTTAAAGATGTAGGCCGCTTCCAACCGTTTTCTTTGGAAATCTATGGGGGAGGCCTATATTCAGCAGTGGCAAAATCATAGAATTCACGAAAAAACTAGTGGTAATAGCCCGACTTTTACCAGCCGATAACTAGCAGGGGCATTGTAACAAGAAAGAGTACTAAAAATTATGTACGAAAAAGGAATTAATATAAATGTAGATTCGACCAAGGTTCGTTATATAGGTAGTAGGTATATAAAGGATACGAATATGGATTCGTTTTGAATTCCCGCTACAGCGTATGCATTGATCTACTCGAAAATATATCGATGTATCGATACGTAATGTGTTGGAGTGAAACAACAAGACATTTTTACGATTGAGGATTTTTGTATTTCGTAGTGATGTTGACCAGAATTGGCATTGAAAAATAACCTATATACTACCAGTTCATAATGTTGGTTTCTACTGAAAAGAGCTATAAAGAATCTCAACAGAAACTCTTATAGTAAACAAGTATTTGTCGGTTAATAATATGCTATATTCTAATACTAAATCGCATAATATTAACTAAATCGCATCATATTAACTAAATCGCATCATATTAAACCAAAAGCAAAAGCAAATGCTTTTTTTTTTTTCGACTAAAAAATTTTATATTTTATAAAATTATAGTATTTGTGTGTGTTTTTTAGCCTTGTGTAATATACTGCTTCCATCTAATCCGTCCGCTTTTTTCTTCTACTATTCAGTTTGACTTGTAACTGGAAAACTTGATCTGTAAATTAATACAAATATCACATGCGCCGATTCACTAGAAGGATACAACAGTGCTATCTGCAAATACCCGTGTTTTGAGCTCCAAACATCATATCGTTGTGTTGTTTACATCCAAGCTTACCCGCTTCACAATTTACGATGCGGTTTGTACTTATATGTAAGAAAATGCATCAATTTTGTGAATAACGAGATACCCTCATCCATATTAGCTTAAAGATTGACTTTGTGGAACCTCGAGAACCTGGTAATACAAAAAAAAAAGATACACTGACATAATTTTTAATCGTAGTCATAGGGTCAAATTAACAAATTTATCCAAATGTATGATATTTAATTTAAACTTATCAAAATGTAATAAGAACATATAGACACTAATAAATCGGCAGTGGCCCAAGATACACTGACTAACGACAATATTTTCTAAACAACTCTTGATAGCTCTATGAAGTGAAAGGAACATTGTAGCATTATTCAATTATTTATTTATGTGTAAAATTAAATTCTTCTTAACATACAATTTGTTCCATGAAGCTATGTTTACTAGTTTATGAAATAGCGTCGTAAATGTAAGTGACTTGTCATTTTTGCTCGTCAGTGTAATAAAGACATGGGGTCAACTCCTATAAGAACGCAACCAGCTGCACCCCATCTGGTCATCGGAGTAGGCGAAATTATAATGGCTTGTAATAACCCATGTCAAGTAGCCCCAAAAAGTATCAAAGTAACCCGCTAAGTCTAAACAAGCAGCCATATCACAGCATTAAATATCAAATAACATCACGTAAATGTTATAGATCACAGGAAATCAAGAGAAAACAACTATAACAAAACCTAAAACTCTCAATTAATTTTATATTTTGTACCGTGCAACAAACTCTTCTGACCCAGTGGTCAAAAATCAAAACTAACACGGTCGCCATAATAAAATAGTGTGAACTTACACGACGACGACACTAGAGACCAAACACCGGGTCAGAAAAGTTTGTTGCATTGTACTTACGTTTCTTTTAGTCTAGTTTTATTTTATTATATTAAAAACAAACAAAACTTGACGTACCAATATGACATTGTTAACGAAATTTTGTGTGAAATTGTGTGTTAGCAAACTTACTTTTGCATATTAGTGTAATAAAATTGTAACAATTTGATCTAATTTTAAAATATGTTATTAAATAACCCGAATGGTGGAATGGTAGGACGTCGGAGTGGCGAGTCAAAAGTCTTAGGTTTGATTCTCAGCATAGCAGCAACAAAAAGTAATTTTAAGTTATTTTAAAGTTATCTTTAAAAAATATTATTTTATTTATTAAGTAATATTATCAAAGATTTAATCAACAAGTTTTTTGGACAGGGGATGTTGAAGGAGAAACGTTGTTTTTAATGATACAAAGTCACAGAGTACCTAAATAAAATTTGTAATTCAACGGAGCTACTATACGCTGGGTTACCCTGTGGCAGAGGTAATGGGGTGTTTTTTTTATATTTGGACCGCTGTAAAACTCTGCTTTGTTTACGTTATAGTTAAATTGGTCATATAAACAAATTAGAATAATTAAAATCACAAAACACACGGAATTAAACACGGTAAGGTAAAGAAAGAAATTACGTACTTAGTACTTAGCTTTATACTCGCCATTGAAGTAGTGTCCCCGGAGATTACCTGAGTTCAAAGAACTCTAGGTAAAGTTGTGATCTTGTGTGTTGAAGATTTACCTTAATTCTTGAGAATTCGTGGTAAAATTGTAATTTACGATAGTCCTTTCACTTTGTTATTTTAACGTACACTTCCGCCCTTATTACGATAATATACACTTCCTACCATTATTTTTTATTTTTACTACATATGTGTAATGGGAGATGTGTGTGTATTAAATTTATATCTATAAAATATATAAATAAAGTATATTTTAGAAATATAAAATAATTGAAATTTTCTATAAATTTCCTGAAATATTTTTAGACTAAATGATTCTAATTATTATCTGAAAAACATTTTTCTAAAAAGGTCCTAGACTTTTAAGTCATCCTAGATTCCTCAGACATCTTAGACTCCTTAAACACCTTAAGCTCCTAAGACACCTCAAGCTCCTAAGACATAGAATCTCTTAATATCAATGTTGAAAGGCAAATTCATCTATTGTCTGTATTTTCCTAGTCTAGTATCTGTTCATGACGAAACATTTTTAATTCTATACCCACGTTTTAAAATTACAATTATATTCATTCACTGTTAAAATTATTTAATTTGATATGTTTAAAAGGTGATATTATTTATATATTATATACAGAATAATCTCAATCCATTTATTAATTAATCCAGGAGTCACAATCTCGAAGAATAGATAAGTATAATATTACTATAACAGGACAGGTTATAGTAGGAGTATCCTGTTACCGAATGCACCGGATAGATGCTCAGAAGGTAGAAATTTAGAAAGAGGGAGTTCAGAAGCAAGTAAAGAAACTACTATTTAAGGGTAAGGCAGGTTGTAATGTATACTCTTTCACTTTTATCATAACAATATTTAATAGACAGTAGTAACCTTATCACGTGATTCTTAACCCTTAATATATCTCAATAGAAACTATCTATTTTACATCAGTATAGAACTACCTAACTAAATAGAAAGAAAGAGAAAACGCAAGCCTACCAACACAGAGTTCAAAGTGTAAAGTTTTCAAGCATTTATTAGAGATAGAAATATAAATAGATTCTTCGGCCTGGAGCCCGATCAGCGATCTTGCACGTCGAGGACAACCCGCAGGTCTCCGCCGCCAAAGTAGGTAGACGTGGACGGAACTGATTTTAGGTGACCTACCGACGTGTAGTGAGTAGTGTAAGATATGCCGCACGTGGCAGGCACGATGTAATGCCGCACGTGGCTGGCACAATGCAAAGCTGCCAGTGAACGAAGTTCGTCCCTTAACTACGGTGTGAGCGGTGTTCAGGTTGAAGCACCGCTACCGCACAGGCCGAGGATGTGGAGCACAGAGTACTCCAGGCAGGCGGAGGATTTGGAGTCTAAAGAACTCCAGGCCTCGCTCAGTGCTGACGTCGCTAACAGGCTTACGCGCACCGGCCCTCGCAGTAGACGCGAAGAGAAGTGGTTATATCAGAAAATAAAACCGTCGTGCTAGATGTAAATAAAAGGTATAGTTAGTACATACCTAAATCACACTCTATCACAACACAGTAACAAGAACACAGCAAAAACGTAATAGGTACCTAGAAACACTCCGGTTTTTCCACTGTTAAGTAGCAGTGGTAGTAGAGGTAAAAGGCAATCTTGGGCAACAGAGTTGCAGCTCTAATTTTTTAGTAGAGCTGGAAGTATTTAACTCCAAATAAAATCAAAAAGATTTTTTTATATGTCCGCAGAGCAAAGACAGGTTCAGAACTGTTATGGCAGCCCACATGTCATAACCTATGGAGACTTTTTGATCTTGATATTAGAAATAACAACGCCGGTAATGGACCTAAGAATGGATGCCTCGAAACTTCCACCGTTTCCTACATCATCCGGTCGTTTACCGGAGACGGACCACAGGAAACATTCGTTCAGTTATGTTACCTATAGATTTCATGATTTCTCGACGAATATATATAATGTATTTATGTTATACACATTTTTATGTGTAGCAGCTGTATATTTGTCTAGTTTTAACACTTCCATGTAGTGTTAAGTAGTTCAGATAGTACGTCTGAAAATTTGCTTCAATTTAGATGTTAAATGATTAGAAATTCTTGTCCTTTCGGTAAATAATTTTAAGGCAATACACATCAAACAAAATAACATAAAAAATTTACATACATTCCATCCATTACATGATATTTTTGTATAATAATTGAATAAGATTAATTACCCCAACTAAAATAGTAAATCAGAATTCACTGTCATTGTCAAAAGCTTGAGGTTGACTGCCTGGAATTTCGTCCCGATTATTGAACAAAATCTCAGTCTTACACTCATGTCGTGACAAAATTCTATCTAATTTGGCCAGAATTTCATACTTGAAACTCAGTCGAGAGCTTTCACGATTTTTTGTTCTAAATATTCGTTTGTGTGTGTTAACGACCAAGTGTGTCAAAGTCCTATAAATTTAATCGTTAATGCGTTTTGTCTAGAAATAATAGGGTCGATAAAACTATTTCATGTGAATTACTTAAATTTTCCAAACTTTTCTATTTAGGAACATTCATAATATCGTGTTATTTTAATAATAACACTTAATGTGTTTTATCCCATTAAATAACTATACATAAATTATGTATTTATTTCATTATTAAACCATTCGGTTATTAATAAGATTTACAATTAAATAGTTTTCATTTAAGTATTCCCACTATTTATATGACTTTTCACAAAGTTGTAAATTATTGACATTAAACTTTCAAAAACTATTAATTTTAAATTGTACACTAAGGTATTTTATTTCCCTTTAAAAAAAATTGTTGAAGTTGATTTTAAATCTATTTAAAATGTTAATAATTTCTAACAAATTAAATCATTAATATTTGTGTTCTAATTTGTGTCAAGCCTATAGGAACGTAGCTTTAACTTCAAATTTGAACCTAATACAGGTATAGTTAGGTCCATTATAATTTAGCTAACAAGAAAATACATTTTATCAGCTTTTATTTCAGGCGCGAGGAATTTTTAACCACTTATATATGAAAGTCGACCAGTTTAACTTGAACTATAATAAATATTAAAGAAAAAATAACACTTAAGCATTTTTAAATGTTGATAAACATTGAAGGTTGTGTGCCTTTGTTCGAGTTTTAGCCTCCTTTAAATATTGAAAGAATTTTATAAATAACAATACGTATACGTTAATTTAATTGTTATGGTTGAAATTACTTCATGAATAAGTGATTCTTACACAAGATTCTAACAATTTCTCGTAAAATTGCATAAAATATGAATTAAACAATAATTCTGACCGTTAAATATGCTTTAATAAGATTTTGTAACGGCCAAGTTCTTTTTACCTGAATGCCGAATATTTTTGGTGTGTTTTTTTTTTCTTTGTATCGCAATAACTTTAGTATAGAAGCACACACCAACACACTTAATTGACAACAATCTAATTGTAAAACATTTTTGTTATCAAATATGATAGGCAGAATTTATGAATTTATTGTTTCTTAGCAATAGTCGCTAAAAATAATTGATATTAGGTACTTATTGGAAACATGCCTTTAAAATTTACAATCCTTGATAAATAGATTAACCTACGTTTCTAATATCTTCCTGGTGATTACGTATTGTGTGATATTTTTTATACAAATATTTAGTTTTATCAATCTGAGTTTATTTGTAACAACACGATGCGCCGTGTTACGGCTGTATACATCTAAATTAATCCCTAAAGTAGTGACATGAAAAACTGGCAGTGCTCTACTATTGAAATATAAATAAATAAATATTCCTGAACATTACACAGCGACATTTGGTCGCAGTTTAAATAAAGGTTGTACTATACGGAGGTTGTACGAATACAAATATTTATGTACCTTTTTTTATCATTTACCCAGAGTAACTCAAGACAAACACAAATGTCCATCACATAAAAGTTTGTCCCGTGCAGGGATTGAACCTATGCCTGAAGGATAAAAAAAAAAGTTGTAAATCTTGCTTTTGAGTTTGTTGCGGGGTTTTCATTTAGCGCGTTGAGAGTATAATGCATTAAGTATTTATTAGTTTTAGCAAAAGTTAAAAAAAATGTGTCCACAAAACTGTAAAAATGTTAAATTCCATACAAAATATAAATTATGTAACAAATACATCTTATAGGATTATTACACATAGCACTAGGTACTAGGATTTCCCAGAGGTTCTGTCTACTGTAACTAAAGAAGTTTTTTAGGACTAAATGTCTACTAGAAGGTTTATAAATACGTTTTGAATAGCTAAAGTATGAGAAAAACGTGCTGGCTTAGGGCTGAGACTATTATTATAATAACAATTTATCGGCAGAATTCGCAAGTGACCACTCCTAAGGCGCTATTGACAATCCTTACTGTTAAAGGCAGATGGTAACTTGACCTATGGAGATATTGATAAGGCTGAACTCGCCTTTGAACATTGCAGGTGCCAATGGAAAGGTGCCTAAGATCTTATCGGTAATTTCTACACAGCGGATCACAGGTCAATACCTAATATCTCTTTCTTCTGTGATTAAGCGTGTGATTTAGACACAACTCTTAGTACCTAAAAGAACACGAGTTGTTCTGCGATAACAACCGCCTCGAGTCGATCTTCTAGTGCATCTCACACACTTATAATGGGCTCCAGCTATTGGTAGGAAGTCGTGGATCATTTGTGTCTAAAATTAAGATCATGTTGCTGTCCAAATCTCCAGTGACGTTCATTTCTTAGATAATAGATAAGGTCAAGCTAGTTTCCAAGAAAATTGGTTTATTCTACTGAGTAAATAGGCACTTCAACTCGCGGAAATGGTTGTTGCTTTATTAGTGGCAACTCCGGCTCCATAAGCAGTAGGAGTCATTTCAGGGCGGGTGCGTCTACATACCACCTTGACGAACCATTATGTCTCAGGAGAAAATGACTGTGTATTTTTTTACCGTCTTAGCAATAAGTTGTGCGCTAAGAAAATAGTAGAAGTTATGATAAGAGCTACTTTTTACAATCAAACTGCTTGCAAATTACAATTTAAATGGTTAAGCACTGTCTGGTTTAAAGGAGTGTTTTTTTTTCGCGAACACTTAAATAGTGGAATAGGTTGCCTGTCGAGGATTTCCCTAGGGACGTTTGTTGTAGTAGTAGAACAGTACGGAGTTAATGTTAATGGAATTTTAATGGAAGTTATTGTAATTGAATTTTAAAAGCACAGCATAGCTTGAGTAGATATAAGAGTCCCCCTCTACATAGTCTCCCATAGACTACAGAAACCGCTCAACACCGTGCGGGTCATATGTTGGTTTGCCATTTGATTAAATTAATGAAAATTTCTATGAGAATTCTGATATTTTGTATACAGACATAAAATTTTGCAAAAAGGATTGTGCGAAATTAATTTCCTAAGGGGGTCAAGGGGGGAAAAGAATTTTTGTATGGATATCTATCAATTTAAAACGAAATTTTGCATACTTTATTTTTTATTTTCCAAGTGGGTAATATGATGATAAGATGGGGTTTGGAAGTTGTATGAAAATTCGTCATTTTTGGAGCTGACTGCATTGACATTGGTATTTGGCCTGAATGTTGAAAATTTAGATTGACGTGTTTAACTGTTTTTTGTAAATCATCCTCAATAGAGGAAAATAACAGTTCAAAGATTTTTTTAAAACAAGTCCACGGGGATGAAGTTACACACACACACACACACACACACACACACACATGCATGAATATAATCAAAATATATATGTAGATATAAACATTTGTAGATTATGTATAATGAAGAAGTACACATCCACAGTAATAAAAATAAATAAAAAAATCGTTTATTTCAAAAGTAACATTTCGAGTTATCCACGGCCACGGCCACGGCCACAACTTGTGACCTGTACCTACTTACTACCGATGTAGATACTTATCTCTTTAAATTAAAACCACGACACTTTATTATCAGTCATGTGTTTCAGATGTAGATTGTATACTTATGATTACTACCTATACGTATGGTGATTACATATTACTTACCTGGTTAATCCACTTTATCGAAATTTAAACGTTTTATCGTATTCTTGATAATTTCACAGGAAATTTTTTATTTAAAAATATCAACAGTCGTTCGTTTACTTACTAACGACTTTTTCATAATAAAATAGGGATAGTAAGGCTTCATTTAAATCAAAAATTATTTAAAAATCGTTGACGATCCCAAACTCACTTGCCGTATCGAAACCCTTAAGTCTGAGTAGAGACTTTGCCTCCCTGTGTGTGTTCTACCGCTTGTTTGAAATGATGCCCACAGCTACTTTCTACCATCGCACCGCTCGCCATCGGCAGGGAATTCATCCTCACTCCTTGAAACCTACAGTACAGTGCGGTTTTTGAGATTCTTTCTCCCGCGTACGCCTAGGTTATGGAATGAGCGAGCTGCCGAGGGTTTCTGAGGACTACATTCTTTGAGAAGGAAGTTATCAGATTTTTTGAAAGGACGGCTGTACTCGAGTGATGCCCCGGGTGTCCTTACCATGACAGCTTACCATTAAGCAGACCACACGCTTCTTTGCCACCTTAGCTATATTATAAAAAACCCAAGTCGCTTTAACTGTACCTATAAAAATTCCCTTGGTTTCTCTAGGATCCCATCAATATATCCTGACCTGGTGACCTTAGGACCATGGGTATCCATTTGTTGTATACCAAAACCTTCTCCAGAATGTAACAAATACTTTTCAAAACTTTTACCGCATCTAAATCGGTTCAGCAAAATATACGTTTTTGCGTGAATTGCTATTAGCCACAAAAAACTTAGTAAAACTAATAAGTTTTATTTACGTTGTGCTATATTCATTTTGGGTTTGACTTTTTGTTAAAAATTTTTAATCAAAAGTCAATCCAACTTCAAATATCTGCTAAAATGTATAAATTTGACAATGAGAGCTTTGAGAATGAAGGTAATTAAGTTAAGTGTTATCTTTCTTTTGTGGTCAGGTGCCACAAAAAACAATCAGAAACATTTAATTTTGTCGAATCAAAATAAATTATTAATGAAGCAGAGAATATGTAAAATTAAGAAATATAAAACAAAAGTATTAGATGACGCCGACCACGCATCAGCGCATAACTTAAGCTTTCAAAACGTTTACGTGGTTCGTATTTTGTACAAACTTTTTTATTTTTGTACATTTGTCTAACATTTGACTTATAAAAATTAAATGTGGGTAAAAATTCCGGTGCCGACTTTGTATGTACCTTCACCTACTTTCAACAACATCTCAACCTCAAACAACACTCATCAAACTCAAATACTTGCAAATTGCAATTAACAATATTATCCATCAATTTAATACCTAATCATGAACTTTAAAAAAATAACACTTTACTTTTGAGAAATCGAAGCGTTTTCAACTAATCTCCATTTTACATAGCACAATATTTTAAAAATATATTTCATGTCACTCCTGAAAACGATTACAGTTTACATTTAGCAACGGGTGTGATCATTCTTTTAAAGCTATTAAAATTACAAATAAAAATTAAATTTATAAAGTGGTGTAAAAACTCTCTGCTACAGTTGCGTTACATAGATAGATGTAGTTACATATTCAAACAAAAAAAATAAAATAAAAAACAAATATGTGAAATTGAAAGAACATAGTTGTTAGAAAGATAAAGAAAAAAATTATCACTAAGTACTTAGCTTTATTCTCGCCACTGAAGTTGTCTCTCCGGGGATTACCTACCTGAGTTCAGAGAACTCTAGGTAAAGTTGTGATTCTGGATGTTGGAGATTTCCTGAGTTCTTGAGAACTCGTGGTAAAGTTGCAATTTACTGATAGTCGTTTCACTTCGTTCATTTAACGTATATTTCCGCACTTCCTACGATTAATTTGCACTTTCTACGATTATTTTTGCATTTTATATTTAAAAAAAATATGTTACATTTCCTACATATGTGTAATGGAAGAAATGTGTGTGTAAAATGATATCTATAGAATATATAAATACGGTATATTTATTTATATACAATAAAATAAAAAAAGATTTAAATTAAAGTCTTCATAATTTCAATAAATTTAGAATACCTAAATAACCTTCTATAGATTTTTCGAAATATTTTCAGATTTGTTATCTGAAAATCGTTTTTCCTAAAAAGGTTCCTACATCTTGGGTTTTCGTGCACTCCATACCCAAGGTCAATTCTGGACTTAACCAGTTTTTCTGAACCATCCTTAGCAACCTAAGCCCACTAATTTCTAAGCTATGAGTTTCAAACCATCAATCAGATTTCCAGATCATCTCATAGATATCCCATCGAACTCAGACATAGGAAGTTCATTCCTCTCCTAAAATAATACCTATTACAAAATCATACTTCTCTCCTAAAAGTCACGCTAGACTTCTAAGACACCTTAGGCTCGTAAGACCTGGAATATCTTAATATCAATGTTAAAGGCCAATTTCAACTATTGCTGGTATTTTCCTAGTCAAGCACCTGCTCGTGACGAACATTTCCAATTCTCTTATCACGGAGGAAACAATTACATGAAGTCTAGTAAAAGCTGGGTTCGCACACACTGACGCATCTGATCACGTTATCAGATCATGACCAAAATTTCAGTCTTACACTCTTGTCCTAAGAAAAATCTAGTTAATTTGTCCAGATTTACGATTGTTTGTGCTAAATATTCGAATGTCGTGTGTTAACGACCAAGTATGTAAGAGAACTGTACATTTAAACTTTAATGCGTTTCGTCTAGAAATATTAGGGGCGACAAAACTATTTCATATGAATTTCTTAAATTTTCCAAACAAAATTCCGAACTTTTCTATTTAGGAAAATTCATAAAATCGTGTTATATTTATAATAACACTTAATTTGTTTTATCTCATTAAATAACTTTATATAACTTTACATAAATTATGTATTTATTTCATTATTAAACTATTCGGTTATAAATAAGATTTACAATTTAATAGTTTTCATTTAAGTATTCCCACTATTTATATGACTTTTCACACTTTATGTTTTTTATCCCATTAAATTTTCTTAATTAATAAACTAAATTAATAATTCTAGTGCTCTATTTTGTGTCAACCCTATAGGTACGTAGCTGTAAGTTCAAATTTGAACCTAATACACGTACAGTTTGGTCCATTATAATGTAGCTAACAAGAAATTATACTTTATCAGCATTTTAGCCAGGCGCGAGGAATATTTTTAACCACTCATATATGAAAGTCGACCAGTTTAACTTGAACTTCCTACTAATATAATAAACGTGACAGTTTGTAAGTATGGATGTTTGTTACTCAATAACACTTCAGCCACTGGACGTATCGGAATGAAACTTAGCACACTTATAGATTAGGTCCTGGAATAACACATAGGCTATTTTTTATTCCGAAAAATTCAAAAGTTCCCGCGGGAATAACTATAACCGAGCTTAAACGAACTATAGCTATAGCTACAGCTTGGTATAGCAAACTTCATTAGTGTCATTAAGGAGTAAATCACAGTATTAATACTGTGATTAAATAAAAGAGTCCCACGCCGATAACCGAATTAAGGGCGGGCTTATTAAGAAGTAAATCA
This sequence comes from Apoda limacodes, assembly GCA_946406115.1. NCBI lineage: Eukaryota > Metazoa > Arthropoda > Insecta > Lepidoptera > Limacodidae > Apoda > Apoda limacodes. The sequence goes on from OX291540.1 coordinate 52,829,860, forward strand.
CAGTATTAATATTGTGATTAAATTAAGGAGTCCCACGCCAATAACCGAAATTAGGGCGGGTGGAGCCGCTGGCAAAGTCTAGTAGCAAATATTTGGGAAAAAATAGCACTCAAGCATTTGTAGTGTTGATAAAGATTGAAGCTTGTAAGCCTTTGGTCGAGCTTTAGCGTTATTTAAATATTGGAAGAATTTTATAAATAACTTTACGTATACGTTGATTTAATAAATATGGTTTAAATCACTTCATGAATAAGTGATTCTTACTGTGGGTAGGTAGGCAATATAATATTATATTGTTTGCTTCTGACTGCCATTACGTGATTACGTGTTGTCTGCTTCACACGAAAATTTGTTCGTGTTCAAACATAATTTAAGATAAGTCTTAAATAATCAAAAAGGAAATGCGTCATGGATTAGGTGTAGTGACCATGTACGTAACTAAGACATTCAAACTCAATTTTTGATATTTAAATTAGGTTTTTACAAATTCTTTTGAATTATTAAAGTTATTAAATACTATTTTTAATATTTCCCGATGTGGATTTCTACCGAGAAGATTCCGGCAAGAAACTCGATAGTTACTCTTTTAATGAAAAAACATTTGTTTAACATATGTTGACTGGTACATATTGTCATAAACAAAATACAAATGCAATCATCAATATTTTTAAAAAAAAAATTTAAGACATACAATTTTATATTATTTTCATTTTAATGTGGTTTACCTATGCGTCCTGTAGTTAAGGATCTTCAGAAATATGGATTTTCTTTATTATTTATATAGTCTGAAATTTTATAGTACCTATGCTTTTATAGAAAGTTGTTGTTTGACAAAATATTTAAATTTACTAATTGATAGCTTTTAAATATTACTAACAACTTTTGTTGTAAAATAAATTGCCCCATAAAAGAGTTACTAATTTTATGAAGACGTTTATCATACACCAACAGCTTATTTTTACTTCTAGTATTTACTGTCTGAACGTCACCTTTTTTTGCTGAAACTATTATTTATTATTTTTAGAAATATATAAAAGATTTCCTTATATGGGTACTGCGACGCTAAAGTTATTAGTTAGTAGTAATTAGTATTTAAATCCCTTAACCTATCTGTTAGAGATATCCTAGATCCTAATTTGTACATGGCACGAATTGCTCGTTTTTGTACCACATCAAAATTGCCATGTCTAGATCTGATTGATATTTGGTAATGTAAATGTAAATTTAATACATTTGGTTTTTTTTCTCATATAGTAACAAATTATTAGCGTCAAACCAATTTACAATCTTAGAAATGGTATTATTTAATTCATCATAATTTGTCTGTCTGCCGTCAGCAAATAAGACAATGTCATGGTTTTTTATATGATATGGACATTATAATAAAACAAGAAAATACAGTATTATTTCATCATTAATGTGTCACATCTCTGCACGTCTATATAAATTACATGTGAATACCTACATTTCGTCGTAAAATAAATACTTACCATTATTGAAATATCCCAACGTTTATCGTGTGATAATGGTTATTATGTTTATCGTGTGTGAATGGTTATTATGACTTAACTTCTCATTTGTAGTGTCGCCAGACCAACGTTAATGTCCCGACATGTCCGACGAAAAAATGATGTACGACATAACTAATAATGAGTGCCGTTATCATATACGGTTCCAATTCATGGAAACAGCTAACGAAAAACCTGACACAATACATGTTGCAGTTTTTGGGGCTCGACTGCGAAGAAGGTTTATCTAAAATGGTTATGTAGACTAACTACATTACAAGTTAGGTGGGCTAACTACATTACAGGTTAGGAGGGCTAACTACGTTACAGATTATTTAGGCTAACTACATTACAGGTTATGTACTAATACTTAGAAATAAACGCTTTGCAATCTAAAGTATAACCTATTTCAAAGAATGGCTTCACGTAAAGTTTTAAGAAAAGCTTATCCTTAAAATTGATCAATTGAAACAGAATTTATACCAAATGTACTTTAACTCCGGCCTTTTTTGTGACAACTGCTAAACGGGACAGGAGATACCTTAAATTAACTTGGAATGTACAAACAACTTTCTGTGGTAATTATCTTTTTCTTTGAGTGACCCAAACGGTAAAAGTTATATTTGGAAATGTTGTAGATTTCCATGCTAAATGAGTGTAGACGGAACACTTTTAAGATTGTATTATTTAATCCTATTTCAGCTGTCGAAGAAAATCAAAAGGAAAATCCCTATTCTTCATTCCACAGTATTGTCGTCATAGGGTAGACGTGCTGTTTGTAATTTTTAGTTTATCTTTTTAATAATTTATAATTTTAATAAAAAAATCTTAATAGATGCATTAACATTTTTAAGTATGTAGGAATTTCTGTCTTTAGATTATTATAAATTAAGTATTGATTAGAAATATGTTGTACCCTTTTGTTTCCTTAATTCCAGTTGGTAATATATTTATTAAATCAGTATTTGAATGGTATTATAAACGACTTATATTGTATGTTTGCTTACGTACTACACTTTTTCCTATTTCCTCTATCGAAGTAGAACTGCAAAAAGTTATAAACATATATTGTTGTCTGCCACGCATTCTCAGGGGTGGTGGTTCATGCCCACGGTTACCAATGAGTCATAATTTTTCAAGTGCATTGTTTGTACCACTAGCTTTTCGGTAATAAAAAAATTATGAGGAAACGTGCATATGTCATATTGTAAAGCTAGCACTGGGCCCGTGAAATAGACTATAAGCCCAGTAAAATAATAGTAAAATCTATTTCATCCTAAAGTGTCATTATTTGCAGGTAAGACAGGTGCTTAATTACTTTCACTGGCTTTTTTTTTGGATTTTTTACATTCCTTAAGGTAAATTTCATAATATAAAGTTCATAGAACCCACGGGCGATAATGACATAACGGCGCACTGCGCGCGCTCTACGTACTGTGAGTCTATTCTATCATGTATAAAAGCGACATCTATGGTTCAAGATATGAACTAAGCGCTAAGCTATCAATTTCACTTTAGCCAAAACGTTTAAATTTATAAATTCTCTCTATATACAGCGCCATCTAGTGGTGGCATTTTCTATAATTGTATTCCAGACATTTTAATGTGTTTTGGTGAGTTTATTTTTTTTTTAACTTATATTTTAATTTTTTTTTTATTTTATTAAATGTGATAAAAACATTGTGTATAACATGGGCAGTACATAAATTACGAACTCAAGTCATTAAGGCCTTCAGCCTTAAGTTTCTAAATAGCCTCCCGTTAGTAATTTTTTCCTTACTGCCTTACTTAATAACCAATGTACTATTAATGTTGCTTCATAAGTCCCTAGGGCATTGCAATATTTTATGTGATAAAAAATAGCCTATGTTCTAATCTAAGTTATATACTGTCTTAGGTATACGTTTTCGTACGTTCAGAAGCTTTTTACCACGACTCCAATGTTGGGCCATACTGCTGTGTATTCGTAAAATTCGTGTATATAAAGTGATTAAAATATGGAAATTGAACAAAGTGCATCTTTGTCTTTGTAAATGAGGAAACCGTAATGCCACGCCTATTATAATTTTTATTTTTAGTATTCGCGATTATGAGTAGTACAGGGAGGTTGGATATGGAATTTTAATTCTATGACAGATTGCGATGTCAAATATACTACGTCAAAAAAGTAAATAAACAAACATTATTATTTCTTGATAATGTCAAAGACATGTCTTGTGACATATTTGAGTGTTAAGCGCGAATCGTGTGTAAAGGTTTTCACTTCTGCCGGCACTCCCGGAGTGTACTCGTTCTTTTTTTTCCTTATAGTCCTAAAGCTGACGCGTGAATACATCTTAGGCTCGTAAGACATAGTTTGGATCAGGTATTTGAGCATTTCTTCACTTTTTTTTTTCTGCCGATTAAAATCTAACAAAAGTCATTTGTCGATCACAACAGACTCAGTTACCCTAATATTATAATGAGATTCGGCTGTAAACATCTGTTTGCGATTGGATTAAGATATTATTCCGCTTGGAGTCCGACCACCGCGCCGCTACCCTACCGCCGCGTCTCTAGACTTCTAATGCTCTTTGTTTTGATTTTATATGAAAAATTATTAGTAGCACTTTTTTGTCCTGCGACTTCGGCTGCGCTGAGCTTATATTATTATATAATTTGACAATATTGATCGGGCCGAGAGGCAAACCTTTAACTTAAATCTATCTTGAAAAACTTTCACTTTGTGTTACGCTAAATATATATAAATATAGACATTTTGCAACTAAAAACACATCATTATGATATATTGTTATTTACCCTAGTCGCATACATTTATAAAAGGCTAATGAATGAATAAAAAAGTTGATGAACATTTAATTAATTTAATAAGATCACTGGTTATTTAATATTTATTGATAATATGCTTTTTGGAACTAGCTAATAGGAAAAATATATGAGATTAACACATTTAGAGTGGCGACATGTTTACAGCTAATTACGGTTCGTATGAAAAAAGAAAGTTCGTAAGCTTATTGCGAAAGGTCTCGAAAACTCCACACTTAATGAATTCCGTAGTAAAGACAAGTAGTTTCACGGGTCTAGGTAAAACCAGACACCTAAGAGCTTATTGCGAAAAAGTATGGAGTGCTCGAGATCCGCGTTCTCGGGGGTAAACACTATGTAAGTAGTTACATCTCACCTCTCGATCAGGCATTCAAGGCAGTCAAGGTTACTGTATCATTGCAATATTATTAATGTAACAGGATATCAACCAAATTTAAAATAGATATTGTTTGACCGGCTGTACACTCCTTTCCAACAAAAAAAAAATTACGTTCATTGCTCAGTTTTTGTCGAATGTTAATAATTGGACCTACTTACGCAAAACGGAATCAACCCACACAATAACCGTTTTGAGAAACAGCCGTTTTTGTCAAGATTTTCTGTTTAGTAAAAAGTTTATTTACAATATTATACAAAATAATTTGTTCTATTTATACCGATATAATATTTATGAAAATCATTAACATTTTAATGGTAATCAAAAATAAACTCATTATGGAAAGAAACTATCTATGTGTGGGGATGTTTCATACTGAAAATAAAAATAAATGTCAAGAGAATACGATTCGCGTCGTCTGACAGCGTGCTTCATACAAACGAATTTCCCTCTTATTTTCAAACACCATTTTGAAGACGTGCTCAAGGATTAAATATCTAGGTCTGCAGTATGCAAGTTTTCTATTAAATTTTAAAGTTTAAAAGCTATACAGGATTCTATTTTTTCATACAAATTGTATAAATTAAGATTAAACTTTAATAAAAACTTTTTTAGGGTTTTGAAAAACTACAGACATAAATATTCGGCTTGAGATTATGCTTACAAAATTTCACAGTATTTGATCAGTAAATGTTCAAAACAAGAAGGAAATTCGTTTGTATGAAACATGCTGCGAGGCGCCGCGATTCGTATCCTCTTAAATTCTCAGAATAATATTATATTAAAATATTAAAAATTACAAAAATATTTAATTGAATACAAAACATTACTTAATCTAAATGCAATTCTACTTCAAAATTAGGTTATCACAAAAAACCTTCAAGATCATCTTCTTCATCAGCATTTACAACAAGCTCCACTTAGAGTTTTGCGAAATCAGGTGTAGCATGTTTTTTAAATTTCTTATTTTAGCGTCAGGGACAGGTTCCTCTGTTGGCCAAAGTGGCTCCATTGTCTCTTTTGTTGCAATAAATTGTCTTCCGCGAACATTCCTTTTTAAATCCACTGCCTTAAAATTTTCATTCAAATAAGTTTTCACGTAAATTTTGAACATTTTATCCTTTTTAACCATATTATATATATAAACATAATATGACATAAACTGTTTAGTATTGAGCCTATCGTTTTCTTTCTATTAACTATATATTCTTTTCTAACTTTAACGATGACAAAAAATCTTAATTTTTTATCCTATGTACATACATTGGTTTCGTTTTCATAACTTGAATGTAATCATCCGTTGTATGGAGTCTCTGTTGACGCTTTAAGGCAGATGCTATCTTCCCAAAATCTGTATCTATCGGAAGCTATGCCCCGATTCAAGAAATCCTATATTTATAAGGTCTAAGGTTGGATGTTTATTCGACATGGCTTTGAGCATTTATATTAATTTTATGTTGCGGTTCTGGCCATAAAATCAGATGTTTTACGTTACCTTCAAGTCTTTCTGTGATATGTTTGATGAGACAAGTACCTCTTAGTACCTCTGCCGGCTTCTCCTTCTAACCACATGTTGCAGTGAACTTCGTCATTGCTTCCAGTATGTATACCTAAATTGTATACTCCGAGTTGTCTTTTGTAAAAGACGATATTTGCGGGTGCACATAAGTTAAAAGTTGTATAAACAACGTTTTTTCGAGATCAATAGTCAGGGTTCAACACAGGGATAATCCTTAGCAAGCTTCAGGTCCGTTCTCAATTGTTTTTGTACAAATGTTGCGATTTCTTGGTACGCTACCCGCTGCTGTTCGATGTCGGCTCTATTTTTTTTCGAAGACGCGGGCAGTATATGTATATCATAAAAGATTGATTTGATTGATATTCTTTTTTAAGATACTTGACGTGCATGTTTAATCTCGTAAAAGTCAATTTTTTGACTGACTATTTCTTTGAAGCTTTGGTTTTATTGTCAGTTGCATCGTAATGACGCTTCACAGGTTTTTCTTTTGTTAAAGTAGTTAAAAACATATTTTGCGCATTATAACATCATAGAGAAAAAACTTTTTGAAAATTGAGCTCTTTTCTACTTTCTCTTTTTTACTGCGATATTTTCGTGGCACTTTTTAAACGAAAATCTATAAACTTCTTAGGACTTATAATCTTTTTCATAGAGTTGACGTAAGACAAATTTGTGTACTTTCGTTTTTTCCTTTCTTCTCGCGATAGCCTACCATATTTTGGTTTTCTACCTTTCTTTAGTCTTCCCATTGGCTATCTTTCAGTCAGTGATGATTCAGATTCGTGAACAGAAACAGTTTCTATGCGTGACCTATCATTATTCGTATTACCATTGTTAGACATTAAAGCAGTCTCTAAAACAGAAACTATTTCATTATCGACTAAAGATCTTATTGTTAAGAACTGTGAGGTCCTAGATTTGCTTAGTTTAGTTGATGACGCATGATGATAATCTGCATGTGTAGAAGTAGGTATCAAAGAAATTGAATAATTGGAGTTATCATTAGGTACTCCAGCCATTATCCGCATTAGCATAGTAGTTAGGATCTCTCACCGAATCTCCGCTATCAAACAGAGCTTCGCCACTTCTTAAGCTTGCGATTGTTGACGTATCAGATACATCAACAGTGTTAAAAATATCCATTGAATCAGCTAAAATACGAAGTGACGATGCCGTCCCCGAAGACATAAGAGGAAGCGGTTAAACGCTATTCTCTGCAGAAGTCTTAGTAAGCTATTAAGAGGTTAGTAAAGTATTATTGAACTTGATATCTGCCAGTAAAGCCGCAGAAGTTTCGTTAACTTTAGCAATGACTGGGCGAGGGGTTAGCGGTGAATATTGAGGTGGTTCTATGCTTTTTTAAACAGCAGTCTCAACATCATCATAGGCAATAGAAGTCGGTATAGCTTTATTTTCCTTTACCAAATTAGTATTTGAGGAGATAGAGGATATGGAAAGCTTCAGCAACGACGAAAAGTAATTTAGCAGACAAATAAGGATTAGGTATAGCTCCGTCACCTCCTTTACAAGTCGTTTCTTCATGCGAATTATTAACCATAATATCCGTTCTAAATCTTGCTTACGCAGCAAATCTAAAATAATAAACGTCTATTAAATTGCAAATTGCTAATCTCAACATGCTTATTGTATCAATAAAGCCTTTTTAGTAATATAAAATGGTATATTACTTTAGTTATAATAAACAAAATGGGCCGTTTATAAAAATAAATAAAAACAAAATTAAATATAAACAGATTGAGCTCTTTTCTTCTGTGTTATCTTTGAATACCATCAGATTCAAACTTTGTTTCATAGACACAAAGGTAGCACTTTACTTGTTGAATCGGATTCTATTTTTAACCTAACTTATTTTTGACAAAAAACAATGTAGTTACCGAAAACCGTACGGCATTTGCGACAGAAGTATAACATACTACAAAAAACGGCATGCAAATTTTGCAAAATGCAAAACATACAGGAAAACATAAAAATTACCTGAACAAAAGTGCATTGGACTGCTTTGTCATGAATTATCTGGAAAAAGGAATAATGTATATAATGCAAGGTAGTGAGTTCCTACTTACCTACTTAAAAACCTGAACTAAAAAACAACCTAAAGTTGACCCAAAATTTACGACCCCTATTTAAAATATTATTTACTTATAATCTTGCAACAAACTGAATAAACACTTTTTATTCCCCTTAAAATGCTTTATTTACAAACTTTGAGAGTCTTTCTCTTTATCATCTGAGTAGTAGGCAGCTAGAAACCATAGTTTGTACCCTGGTATTATTCACTCTCTTCATTATTGGAAACAGTAAAATAATTTTCAAATCACACAGCGAACCGAATGTTTCTGTTTAGTGACACAGTGTTGCCTTTGTCAATATTACTAACCTATTCAGTTTAGAAAAAATTGCCATGTTTATGTCAAAAAAAAGATTACCACCCAAAAATGTATCTTTTTTAGGAAAATTGAATTGAATTTAGAACAACTAGTAAATTACAATAATGTACCTATACGTACTACATACATAATATCATCACTAACTTAGATAAAATAATTTTATCAAGAAGTTTATTAACAGAGATTCAAAGGAAATAACTTCTTATATGTTGTAAATAGAAATATATCAACAAGGAAACAAGTAATGTGAGTCTTTGTAAAAAATAGGATTTTGCCATTTAAATTATGCAACACGAACCAATCCGAATGGTTCTACAGAATTGATAAAAAAAATTACAAGGAACCACATTGGGTCTTTATAAAATAAAACAATTTCAATGAATTGTTACCATGAGGCATGGATCTTGTTAGTTTATTGAACAACTCGTTATGTGGGTTGACAACTTTGTCATAGAAATGTTTTATTCTTAATAAGGTGCATTTTAAAATCTTTTTGAATAATTATCTCAGTTTTGGTTTGTGTGTGAATTGGTTCCTATTTGAATAAGTAGGTTCAATTATATACTAGTTTTTGTGGCATTTAGGGATTTCCAAGAATTCGTTTTCGGAGAAAGAGAAAACGACTAGAGACATCTATTGTTGAGTAGCAACACTACAATTAAACTATTGTCGGACAGTAAGAAATAAATAAACGCATTTACTTTTGCATAATACGTACTCGTTTTATTCAAATATACTAAGAGAAATAAAAAATAAATATGATATTTCTTTTTGGACTAAGGCATAAGGCACAAGCGCGGATCTTCGTTTCAACAAGAAAAAAATTGGTCAACTGCGAGTCGGACTCGCGCACCGTGAGTTCCGTACCAACATTTACTTAATTAACAAAAAAAATTACATAGGGTTGGCCACCCGCGCCGCGACTGTGGTTACCGACACGTGGTGTATTTGACGAGCCTTTACAGTGTAACCTTTGTTGGGACAAGTGCCTTGTCATGAGCTGGTGCGACATAACAAATGCGATCACAATTTCTGACATTTTATGCATTTCAACAGTGGAAATTTTGACAATCCGACGTGGAAAAAGAAACAAATTGACGTATTAATTTTTATAGTTCCGTAACCAATCCGAACCTAATGCGCACCGTAGTTCGTCAGTAGTAATGCGTGTCCATTTAGTTTTATTAGACAGGGGTAGAGGCATCGACGTATATAAGAGGGGGGATAATTAAGGGGGTTACATATATAGTTATCCTCATCACCGAAAAAAAGTAGGTCATTTAATTTAAAAAAAAAACACAATCATAATAATTATATAAATAAACTTTGTCTATTAATTTGCGTTATTGCTATCGAATTATTTTGCGCTCGCTGCGCTCGCGTTTTCGTCTGCTTCTATTATGACCAATCCCGCCCTTAGACCTTCTATTCAGAGGGATCCCATATATAGCGTTCTCTTTCGATTGCGCTATCACATTTACTACAACCATTATACTTGCGCGTTCTATTCTACTTTGTTTATGGCAAAAATATAGGTATATTGCAATAAACTTTTCTGCCCCTCTGACCTTGTTTGGTCGCTAGTATCGTGTTTTGTTCACAAAATTTCAATATGGCGACTTTAGTTTTGATTTCTTTAAGTTTGCTCTATAAGTACCTCGTGTATCAAGTCGATAGGAACGTAGCCCTTCGGTTTCGTTTGATAAACATTCGTATATATCAAAGTGTTTTTGATATTGAAAGTTAAAAAGAACTTTTTTTTATTAGTTCAAAGGAAAGAACAAATGACCACACATAATTACTAATGTTTTATTAGTATCAATATTTAATCTGTTATTTTTAAAGTCATGATTACGCAGTTTGAAGGAACGCCTCTTGTCACATACAAATATTGCTACATGCCTAGAATTTTAGGATATCGTTGTTAGGTACCAAATTTTTTATGCGAAATGCTTCTAAATGCGAAAGCGTTTCTCTCTGTCTGTCTTTCTGCTACCTTCTCATGACTAACATATCCACTGAACTGGTCCCGAAAAAATCTGGCAAGGGAAAGAGTATAGGCTACTTAAAAACGTGAATCATGAGTCTAATAAGCACACAGAGAGTTAAAAGGAATTGGACTGAATCTCTGCGCTGATTTTGATAAAATTTGAGCGCACAGAGGGATTTATACTAAACTAGGTGACCAGGCAGACGTTGTCCTGGATGATACCGACTGAAGCACCATCTGTCGGGCTGATTTGTGAATCTAAACCATCCAGGGCGCCACCCAAACGCATACAAAAAAAAATATACAAATCGGTCCAGCCGTTTAGGAGGTGTACAGTGACAAACACACGTACAGTAGAATTATATTTATATATAAAGATGAGAACTGCAAAGCTTTTTAAAAAAAACCGGTCAAGTGCTAGTCGGACTCGCGCACCGAGGGCTCCGTTAAAGGTTAACTGTATTGAGGGACAAACTTAACTTTGTCGTTGGACAACTGTTGTCCCAATATATTGACATGGGTTGCGGTTAGTTTACCAACTACAAATTAGTTTATAATAGTAAAAAAATATTACGGGAAGTACCCCATAGATTTTGATTTATTTATGTCACAATATGCGACAAAACTAACTGTATTTTGGGTATATTTATTTATTGCATTGACTGAAAAGCTTGATTATTTTACTACTTTAAGAGACCGTAGACTTTAGTATTTCAGGTTTTCCTGGGTTTAAACCATATTCCGAAGAACACAGTTATTAAATTTTAGTCTGATCTGCTTAGCGGATCCGGAGAAACTTTTGCCAAAACCAATGAAATTTAGGTAGTAGTCTTTTAAAGGCATTATGTAAAAGTATGAAGCAGTTTATCAAAATCCAACACTTTCCTTAACTTTGTCGCATGTCATTACTTCCAAGAATTTGTTTCTTATTAGACACTACCGAATAATGTAAATACATAGTTTTTTTTTTCAAAATCATCGGGTTCGATTTCTGGCTAGAAAAATTGATTATACAAAAATTTGATGATGCAGTTTTATTTTTTATCTAAATCGGGCCCGAGGTTCCTTTGAGTACTTTTCAATATTCCTCATAGCTTTGTATTTGGCCAAGCTCGTCCACATTAATTTAATTAATTAATTAATTAAAAAAATAATTCGTCCACTTTCAACCATCGCACCACTCGCCATAGACAGGGAATTCATACTCATACTTTAGAACCGAAATGGTCGGGTACAGTGCGGTTTCAGAGAAACTTTCTCCCGCGAACGCTTGGGTTTTGGAATGAGCTCCCTGCCAAGGTTTTCTCTAAGGACTACAGTATGGGGTTCTTCAAGAAAGAAGTTATTGGATTTTTGAACGGTCGGCAACGCGCGAGTGATACCCCTGGTGTTGCAAGCGTCAATAGGCCACGGTGACCACTTACCATCAGGTGGACCGTGTGCTTGTTTGCCACCTTAGTATTGACCCTATAAACTTGCGGCATATATCTTTATTTATTTTTGTTTATCTCCAAACTCGATGTATTCTTATCTTAAAACCCAATGCGATGCCACATCCGATATAATTTAATTAAAACTATGATGTCGATTAATAAATCAAATGAGCTTACATCAAATGTTACCGTCTGATAGATGTCATGTCATGCAGCGTTGTTGACATGACGTAACCAATCAAATCAAGATCCTAGATGTAGATTAGATAAAGTTTATCTAATTGGTAGCCAAGCCACGGACATTTTTGAAATACCTAATACATAATATAATTAATTTGGAAATACCTTTGTTGTGCGACGACCATAGTTGTAGAAAATTCCAAAAAAAAGATCACTGGACAGAGAACCTTGTTAGATCCGCAGGAAGCCGATGGGCGCGGGCGGCTCAGGGCCGGTCGGGAGACCTACGTTCAGCAGTAGACGTCTTTCGGCTAAAAAAAATGAATATCACTGCAAGAATCCTAGGTCTATTGCAAAATATAATTTGTAAAAAAATCCAGCGTTTATTATATCTAAAAATAACATAGTATAAGTTTTATTTTCATAAATCAAAGTTTTAAAATATTGTAATAAATAATACATGTGTAAGTAATATGGAACTGTTGGAGGAGCGGGCATCTCCCAATACAGGTATAGCTTAAACTTCAAAGGAACGCCTTGACACCTGTAATGTAGGTAGTCAGCTACCTCCATTTGTAAATTGTTAGCCTACGGCTCTTATGAAATGTCATCGTTCGTCAGTACGGAATAAAGACTCGTTCTAACTACACACTCGCGTTTCATTTACATATCTTACAAATATTATAACACCTTAGAACCGAAACGGTCCGTACAGTGTGGTTCCAGAGAAAAATCCTCCTACGAACGCTTGGGATATGGACCAACTACCAAGGTTTTCTCTAAGGACTACAGTGCTGGGTACTTCAAGAAAGAAGATATTAGATTTTTATATGGTCGGCAACGTGGCCGCTTACAATCAGGTAGACCGTAGGCTACATGCACACGCTTCTTACCATCTCCAAGAGTATCAGAATTCTTTGTGTGGATATCTTCAGCGACCGCCAGTTATGAGATTATAAAAAAATAGCTTGGTAAACTCAGCAGAGCAAAGCAGTGCTCTGTCTCGTATTAAATATGTTGTTACTTGCAGGTAGGGTCCCAAATAAAGTAGGTACCTACTCCATAATTTTTGCATGATGCATAAAAACAAAAATTTAAAAAAAAATGTTAGGACTCGTCCTTGTACCTACCAGGAAACTTTTTGGGGTTCCAATAAAGTCGTTTTCACTTATTTTAGGTGTAAATTTTATGTTTACTAAAAAATACATCGATTTAACGATGAATCAACGTTGGCAGCACCTAAATCAGCAGAAAAGTAGGTGCCTGTGTAATCGAACCTACGTCACAGTAGTTATTGTTACCAACAGGAGAAAACAAGCTCGACGACGATTTCTAATTATACATGCGTATATTTCTTTTTATACATGCGTGATCTATGCTTATAGGTCCATATTCGTCGTCGACAACAACTTCGGGCGTAGAATTCCCAACAGTTATTGGGAAGGCACTACATACTCGTATTCATTTGACATATTTTTTGTCTTTTCCGTGTTCATCTTGATGCACAGAGGTACTATAGCCTCTTCAAAAACCTGTAACTCTTTTTTTTTCTATTTTCTTACCTAACATACTTTTATAGAAGAACAACACCACACCTCTATGTTATGATCTATATGTAGTGTCTTTAAGTATGACTGTGCTAATAAGCTTCTGAACAACTTTCATCATCGGTTTTCCACCCGATTTTAGAAGCTTAGCTGTACCTCCATCATCACCCGGTGCCTTATTGTTAGGCTGTTTGAGAGCCATGCTAAATTTTGTAAAGCTGACGTGCGGAATACTTTTAGTTTTATGTAGAGTCAGTTTGGCTCTAAGGCCTTTAGCTTATCTGTCAACCGATGTCGATGTGACGTTATAATTGTCCATTCTTTTCTCAGACTCCTTTGAGAAATTCTATATTTTTATTTTGGCACCTAAATTAATTTTTGAGCATAATTCAGCTTGAAATTTTGTGGGTTTTGGGAGTGATTGGTAGGCCAGAGAGCTTTATAGTCAAGACTAAGTCAAGTTATGGTTCAGTGTCTCATTTATCATACAGTGATATCAATGGGTTATAATCGTGTGGATCACATAGACACCATTAAACACTCATCTTTCCCTTGACACAACAAAGTCATTATTGTCTTCCTACTCCTTATTCGAACAACTACATATCAAGACTCATACAGGCCCGCTTCCTGTGAGGGCCCTTCTGGGATAAGGAATCCATCATATAAAAGTTTTGTTTCTCCATAAAATGGGCCAGCATCTGCTATCTAGAGTTCTGTTGTTCAATACCAAATTGCGCCATGCTTAGTGCTATACCACTTCGTTTTTCAAGTTTTGAATTGAAGTCCCCGTTGTAGTGTGTTTGAGAGGAGTGTGTGACTTTCAAAATATTTTCATACATCTTTTATACTACGTCATTTGGTAATTTTTTTATACCACTAAGGAGAAAAACAAGCTTACGGTCCGCCTGATGACAAGCGGTCACCGTAGCCCATGGATGCTTGCAACACCAGGGGTATCACTCAGGACTTGCCAACCCTTCAAATATCTAATCACTTCTTCACTCACTTTCTCGAAGAACCACATAGTCCTGTAGTCTTTAAAGAAAATCTTGGCAGGGCGCAAGACTCGATACGGCGAGTGAGTTTCGGATCGTCGACAATTCTCACAGCCTGTCGCTGAACTGAGTTAAAAGGGCCAAGCTGGTATCCAGATCCAGCCACCCAAAGATGATGGAATGTGTTGAGATTGGTTTGTTTGTTTGATGGCTGATCTTCAACGAATACCGTTTCAATTTTCTGGGCAGCAGGTTAATTTTAATGATGTTAGTTGACGAGGGTAGTACATCAAGTTGTCTGAGTTCACAACAAAAATTGTCCTGTCTTCGGACCTACAATAGTCTTATAACAACTTAGTAGCTTTTTTCAGCTCTACTATTTTGTAGATGACTCTCAGCGTACGTATACTGAAGTTGCCAAGTCCAGATGTCGATGTTCGTAGCCGTATATAAATACGGTATCTCTGAAGCATCTCCGATACAGACTGGAGATGCTTCGTAACCCCAGCCCTGCCATTACCAGGCTGCTACCGCAGTCTTGACTAGAAGCTCTTTGATTTTTGAGCCATGCATGTTGAGTGGACTTGCTACACTCGTCACAGCCTGAAAGAGTAGTGACGAGCGCATTATTAGATACAAGAGCGCTGCTGCCTGACATCTTCCATCGGATAAAAGGAAAACAGGCGGATATAATTGGAAAATGGAAATGATGATTCTTCGGGAAATATTGTATGCAATGTGATGTGTTCAAGAAGGAATAAAAATACGTAGTAGCAGCTCGGGAACCCAGAATCACGTACCCAAGTATTCATAAGTGAATCTCCTGACGGAAACGTAAATTGATGCATAGGTACCTAAAAAACGTCAAGTACGAGTCGAATACCGAACAAAAAGTTTTAAACTAAATGGAAATTTCAAAGCTTTTTTAACTAAATAAAAAGATATTGTTTTTAGTACCTAATAAGCACAAGTGTTATTTGTTAACTGAGAGTTAATATCAGAGCTAGTACATTATATAGCAAAGTTAACGTCGTCCCAAAAGTAACGTCGTCCCAAAAGTAACGTCGTCCCAAAAGAAACGTCGTTCCAAACGAGATCCCACGTCATCTTTCGCTTTTTTGTTTTTTATTAAGAAAAAGTTCTGAAAGTCTTAACTTGGACCATACACTAACGCACTAATACCTCACCTCACACACACTACTGAAAGTATGTATCCTTCACCGTCCATACTTACACCTTCCCACGTATACAACATAGACACCCTTCACACACACACACACACACACAAACATACATACACACAAACATACACACTTTTACACGCACACAACTTACATAAACGTACGCAAAACTATCCACTTTTAGGAGTAAATAAAAGTACTATGTATTATTAACAAATTTAAATTACTGACTATTACTTACTATTAAATAATGAAATTGCATTAAACTAAACTTACATTTATAACTTAAAATATCTATACAGAGCTGATAATAAATATTTTTTTCTTTTCATAAAAATACAATTATGTTATTACTAAAATGTATAGTAAACCTTACTAATACTTATATAAAACTATTTAGAGATAAACTCAATATTTTTATTAAATCATGTAATAACGCATTGACCTTGCCGCTCTTACATTGAACTCAATGGCCACACACGGCGCCGGCACGCATCACAGCAGAATACAACTATTTAGTCTCGAGAAATAAGTTATACAATTACCCTCACCATGTCTTATTTTAACACTTTCTTGTCCATTATTTAGTTTTACTACTGTGGCAAGGTGAATGAAGTCTGTGCAATATTAGTTACTGGTTCCTGAAACACAGGATTTTACCTTTATTGGGAAGCAGGGTTTATCAAATGTAAGTTACGCAATTGTAAATTTATAGACATTAGTTCATACCTACTATTTTACTTGTATTTTATATACCACCTTCTCTCTGTGTCTGAGTAATGTGTTTCAATTTTTCCAATAAAGACTTATCTTTTATCTATCTATCTTTTTATTAATTGGACAATCCGCCATAATAGCACATATTTTTTACCCTTTGTATACAGAACGCTAAAAAATAAAAAAAAATATATAAATATTCTTAGGGCACTGGCTCTTTGTTGTGAATCAGTGGCGTTATCGTTTAGTTTAGAGAGTCCCGTATCTTATCAAAAGTAAACAATAATCACAGCTATGATTACTGCATTCTTTTGCAGTACTCATTAAATCTGTACAAATCGACTCACTTATTTATCAAAAAGGCAAGGTTCTTCAGGGTGTGACATTTTATGTACACAGTGAAGAAATTATATATTATAAAATTTCAGTATTTTTAATTTCCCGCACTTTAAAAAAAACCGAATCCCCCAAGAAAACCCCATAATAACACATATTCTTTAAAAAAAAATATACAGTCGCCAGCGGTTTGATGAGTCTTTGTTGTTTTCGTTCCTGTAATGATATTTATAAATAATTTAGTATTTTGTTACCCACCATAGGTGGGGACAAACCTTTCTATCGTTTAAGAATTTTTTGAAAGCCATACTTCCAGACTTGTAAGACGTTTTAGCAAAGCCCATTGAAGGTTACCCTCCGCGCAGCTGGATTCGGCGTTTTAATTCAGTTTTGTCAGCAACCACTCGGTTCCTTTCAATTTGTACAAGTGAACATTGCAAACACGACTTCACACTGCGTAGCGCTCCACTTCGAGGAGTATGGCTGAGAGATGCGGGAAAACTGCAGCCTCTTTAGTACACAGGTCAACCGACGCCACTATTCGTGGAAGATATATTGGCTATGACGGTTGAAACCGAAGAAAAAGTCGATTCGGATGACAAAAAGTAATGGGACCAATTCGAGGGTTAACCCCTTTATATATGTAAAAATCTTTACACTCTGTTCCTAATCTACAAAGATATCGTGTACACACATACAAAAAATACAAACGAATTGAGAACTTCCTCCTATTTTTTTGAAGTCGGTTAATAAATACTGGAATAGATAATAATACATACATCAGTATCTGTACTATGTCATTAATGATGGTTAAAAAGGCAAAACAAGTCATTGACTATTAATACAAAATAAAATCGTCTGAATAGCCCCACTAAAATGTAAAAAATAGACCTTAGGTTTAGACGCACATGAACATGAAACTTTATTTTCTCCTTTATGTGGAATGCATTACATTACATTACAGAAAAGATACGAGACATGTTTTATTGCATTACATTACAGCAAATGGTCTAAGAGCCCACGACACTAAACCTAGTTCGATAAAATAACCAGACGATATATTTAATTAGTCATGTTATTAATGGGGGACACGAAATGGTGGGGCTGCATTGCAAAAAATAAAAACAAAAATTTTAAAAATTATAAAACCCGATTTATTTTATGATATGACTCCCGATTTGTTCCTCGGAACAGGGGGGTAGGACTATACGTTAATGCAGTGCTGCAAGCCCCTCTGATTGGCCTTATCAGTGGCAGCAGCAGAAAGTGGTTATTGCATCGACTGAATCCCTCTGCTGGATTCGGCGTTTCAATTCAGTTTTGTCAGCAATCCCCCGGTTCCTTTTGATATTTACTGATTGAATACGCGTGCCAAGGGTAGTACGAATAATTTTACGTGTCGTTGATTGTTAAAACAAATAATTTTGACAAATTTCAATAGTTAATTCTTATATAAAGACATAATTCGGTTATAGGTGTAGGATTTCAACGGCAACTCATCAATTATAGAAAAAAACCGACTCGCACTTGACGATTTCAAGAAGCTTGTATTCTTTCTCAGGGTACAAAATATCTCTATGCTAAATTTCATCTAAATTGGTTCAGCGGTTTAAGCGTGAAGAGGTGACAGACATACAGAGTCAGTTTCGCATTTATAATATTATTATGGATAACGTGAAATGGTATTGAAATTTCGATTCGATAGTACGTAATACTTTCGTTGTTGTTGTATGTATATATTAAATTTTAAAAGAAAGTAAATAGTTGTTAGTC
This sequence comes from Apoda limacodes, assembly GCA_946406115.1. NCBI lineage: Eukaryota > Metazoa > Arthropoda > Insecta > Lepidoptera > Limacodidae > Apoda > Apoda limacodes. The sequence continues at coordinate 52,848,652 of OX291540.1, forward strand.
GAACACGGATTACGAAACAGCGTTTAAAATTGCGTCAAGTCATGTTTGAGATTCTCACTTGTACAAATCGAAGGAAACCGGGTGATTGCTGCGCGGAGGGTGACCTTCAATTGCTGCAGCAATCACTTTCACAACTGTTTGGAAAATACAGTAGTGGTTTTTCTTACACAGAAATTGATGGTCTTTCAGATGAGCTTTGGTTTTTTGAGGAGATCGATCATATTAGATACCTAAGTACGAGGTTTAGTGTTGCTGGCTACTAAAAGATACAAGACAAAGTAACTGCCTCAAACAAACACAGAGTGAAAGAGTAGAACGTTAAGGTGCACAAATATGTATAAATAAGTGCAATAAATGACATTGACACAATCTTCACGGCATTGATAGGTGTCGCCTGCAAAGATTATATGCAATCACTTTAATGTGATAATTATCAGTGAATTTATATTTTACTATTTGGCCGGCAGACGTTGTTCTGAAAACACTTTAATGTAAAATATGTAAAATTTCATGTGATCGGTAAATTTACCACTAGATACTATAAGTGTTCCATTATTTCCCCTTTTTGGGTATGGAACTCTATAATAAGTTTTAGAATAATGATTTTTTACTTGTATACATATTAATTAAGTTTAATACATATTAAACGTAATTTGTTTAATTACGGGTTAACAATAAATGCCGTTATAGGTCGGAAACACATACAGAAGTTGTAGGCTTAATATTAGGGTTCCAGTTGTTTCCTTTTTACGGAACCTTAAAAAAACCCGGTCAAATGCTTGGGTTTTGTTGCTTTAGTATAATAAAGACAAAAAGAGCAATAGTGAAGGGTGTTGAAAATTTTATCAAAATCCGTTCTATGGTTTTACAGACAGGTAGATTGTAACTAGCTATTGCTACGGTTTCATAATTTTTTTATCCCGCAGATGGTAAGCGAGAACTGCGTACTCCAGCACCCCCAATTTCTCACTACTAACGGTAACTTAGTTCATGGATGTTATATACAACAATAAATATACCAACGTCCATTTTTACCCGACTGCGGCAAATCCCAAAAGGAGGGTTATGTATTTGACCTGTAACTATGTGCGACTGTATGTTCTCTCGTAACGGCTAAACCGATTTGAATAAATTATATGTGGTTAGATTCGTCTAACCACTAGTGTCATAGACTATATTAAAATTATTCGAAATCGAAATGGCGCATTTTTAGCGTGAATAATTTTTTTCTTTTTAAAACCTATCGAGTACCCACTCCCCTTATCAAAATAAAAAAATTAAAAGGTGATTTCATGCAAAAGTTGGAAAAAAATAATACTAAAATAATGTAATTAAAAAATAAAAAAATAAAAACCCAACTGCAGAAACATTAAGAACTAACCAAAACTTAAAACATGCTAAATATTTAACTATAAGCAGATGAGACTCATTTTAAGGCTACTGATATAGTGTAAGCAATCAGTAGGTAGGTGCACTATTAGAACTCGCATCAAAAAAAATTGCTTCTAGTTAAATATTTAGTATGTTTTATTTCTGTGTAGTTCTTAATGTTTCTGTAGTTGGGTTTTTAATTATTATTTTTTTTATCATATAATATACCGTGAGAGTGCTTTATTTACTTTTTTATGGCCACAACACGCAAATATTCCTAAGTCTAGAAACAAATATAAGGTTTGTTTGTGTATTTTTTAATACACTTCGCTACTACTAATACTAACCCGCAACTACCCTGACGTTGAGGGACTATAGTGAAGTTGAGTAGTGCAAAGTTGAGAGTATATAACATACACAAAAACACACACACACCTCAGTTTTTAATTTTAATCTTATATTTCTTTATTTGAATGATTGTAAACTTTATAACCCAGAGTTTGAAAGTTAATTGCTACGACACAATCTCTTCCAGACTATGCATAGTTATTATGGAACATGAATTTGTATGTTCCTTAGTTATTAATGTATTAAGACAGACCCACACATTGTTAGTAAACAGTGTTACGCTAGTACTATTGCTTATTTTGTGCTCGTGTTATAATTTATTAGTTAGAAAACCCATATTCTGAGAAAATTTGAGGCTATTGCCCAAAAATTTTATTAGTTAGAAAACCCATATTCTGAGAAAATTTGAGGCTATTGCCTACTTCAAGCTCTTTGCAAACAATGCAAATAACACTCGGTTTAACACGTAGTGCTCGTGCAAAGTAGTTTAATTCATAAAATCAAGATTAAATGCGTTCGTCTTTGATTCGCCGCTGCTGGCCGACCCGGTAGGGGGCGCTGGCACATGACAATAATACAGCCCTATAATTTTGCACACCCAATTGAGCGTGTGCGGACACCATCTTGCTGATAAAGTACAAAGTATTAGGTAATTAAAGTTAAAATTTTATATAAACAGTCCAAAGTGTTACATTACAGTTCGTTGCAAGGAGATGATATTTTTTAAAACTATTTACGTATTTTCAGATACAGTAATTAACTAATTTCATAGTTCATAAAGTACATAATACTATTTTTTCTATTGATATTTGCATCTAACTGTTATGTTTTTTTATTTAAACATTGCAGAAGTCCGGGTTAAAGATTTACGTTCTATAGATACAATGTGTCACAGGGGTCTTCAATACATAAATTCTTTACCAACCTGAAATAATGTAATGTATGTGACGTTAGGTGAAAAATATGTATTGTCGTTTCAGTGTTTGCCTTATTAAACTTGGTAAATGAGGACTTGGCAACACAGACAAAAAATACATTTGTTGTTTGTTTTGCGAATAATTATTTTGAAAACTTGGTTTGTAACCCAAATATAGCATATAGTACAATAGCTTGTGAAAAGTGATATTTTTTCATAAACCCTTTTTTTCAATAGTTTCTACACGATTTTCTTGCACAAATCGTCATTTTTATTACTTTACGCGGGAGCATAGTTCGCGTCGACGCACAGATTACGTAGGATGTAGTGTTGACGGAAAGTACCTGAAAATGCAGGTACTCGTATCGGCTCATTTTGTGTGCCTGAACACGGTTGATGATTTGATGTTGCACCACGTCTGTCTTTCTTAATGTCATCCAGAGGGACTTAAGGAGATGCGTATGAGAGGATCTTAAAAATAGGGACCGGATCTAAAACCTTAAATTAAAATATACTTCCCTGTTGTAAGTTATGCAAAACACTTTCACTATCACACAGCACTTTTATATTAGTCGCTAACGCAATACTACGATATAGGCATAATGCCAAGAATAAGCTTTAATTATTTTAAAAGGCACAACATAGTTAGATTTGCGTTAGGCTATTTTACGCATAGACAACGGCAATGACATGACAACTAGTGTTTCCAGCAAACGCTATGTTCGTTTTGCATTGCGTTGCAAAACATTGCAACGGCCGGGACGAAACAATGCTCCAGCCCAGGCAGATCGGGTCTGACTCGGACACTGTATACCCTAAGAAATTCGTAAATCGCAAAAGAGTATCAACAGCTCTTGTAAGTATCGATACTAAAACTTTAGCAACACGAAAAACGCCATCGGAGCCGGGGAAGAGTCGTAGGGTCTGACTACGCCCCAGAGAATGGCATATTCATCTCCTTGACCCAGTTTCGGGGGTTCAGTCTTATCCGACCAACGCTCTCGCTGCAGCAAGAGATGAAGATACTCGAGAGAGAACCTATTCCAAAAGCTATGAGAAATCTGCTGCAGCAGTGCAAACAGTACCAAGCGGTTGAGTAGAGTATCTTATAATGGCTACTCGGGTAAGGCCGTCAAAGGCCTATTCACCAAAAAATTAACAGGAGTCAACACCTCAGATCATTCGGGTACGGACAAATCGGACAGAGGGGCCTCAAGTTGAGCACCACCTTAATTTTACAAAACTCTTTGAAGGTAAGAACAGTCTCGCTAACAACGCGGCAAAGATGAGTCTTTGCTACCTTTAATACCGCTTCGATAATTCCGCCCCAAGAAGGATATGCTGGGGAATGGAAAATCTATTTAATTCCCTTGCGGAAAAGGTAATGTCCTATGCTCCGCTGATTTGTAGCAAGGAACTGGTGGACTTCTCGTAAATACCGATGAGCACTCTAATAGTTGGTGCCGCAACCCGAACGGATGATATTTGGCAATCCTCGGCGGCTAACGAAGCCGAAAAGGTAGGCAATGAAAGCCTCGGTACCTTGGAGGGAGGAGACTACCTCCAGGTGGACAGCATTCGTAACAAGACATTAAATACGCACAAGTATGCCTTGACCACCTTGGCATTCCATAAAGCAAGTTTGCATGACGTAATCGGCCACCTACACGAATAAGTCCGCGATCGTTCAGAAATGGGTTAAGTTTAAACTGTTTTGGAGCGATCAGCTTACAAATCCCCTTTTAAAGTGTCATAGCGCTCTCGTTCTACGTTTCGCATTAAGATATGGGGCGCACGTTCTGACAGTGATAGGGCCAGTTCAGAATCCGAATCAAAGGTCGACGGGAGTTGTTGACAAATCTGTAAATTCAGTCTATCACTCCGACGAGTTTTTCAAGAGAGCTAAAACGAGTCAATAACAAATCGGAACAAAGTGAAGGGTCAATCTTCGCCGCCAGGACGCGTAAGCCTCGAAGAGGGTCCATCAAATCCAGACTACAAGAAGGTATGAGTTACACGGAGATGATTGATATATTTGCTTTTAAGAATGTTGAACGAAATTATTTGCTAAATAATTTGATGAGTAAAGCGTGGCGCGATTGCTGGCCGATTGCGAACTGAAATAGTGGAATTTGCAAGTGAAGAATTTACCAGTCGAAAATTGATCGGTGTTATTCACAAAAAAGAGCCTCACATTCGTCATCAGCCGGATCAGACCTAGGAGTTGCAAAAGGCTTTTCTACTTCCCAAAAGTGTTGAACTACATCAGGCGACCGTCTGAAGAGGGGCACAAATTGGAAGTGCGAGTCCCATTATGGCAAGACTAAAATCTGTGGGAAGTGTCACCAACCCACCGGCCTGTACAAGCTTAGCCGGTCCTAAATTGCATTGACCAAGAAAATCGGCACAGAGGAGTAGAACTAAAAAACTGGGAAGATGATTATGGGGATCAGCCAACGCCAGACTCGTTGCCAACTTGTAATTTCCGGCGCAGGCACACTTGGGGATGATCACACAAGATGTCATCCATCACCGTGGCTGAAATATTCCAACGAATAAGATAATTATGGAGGGAAGAAATAACAATAGGATCCTGACCTCTAATCCTCAAGACCTAAAGGCCACCAATGCCTCGAATAGAATTCGCAGCTGGAGACAACTGTAGCTCCAGCTTTCTTACCAATGAGGTCGATACCTAGCAACCCTGAGAACCCGAATCGATTAATGCTCATATTACTACAAAAGAGGCACAGGATGAGAAGGCGTTAAGCTTTGCAGTGGCAAGCACAACTGTCAGGGGTGCTAGTCAACACTGTGATGGACTGGTAACCTAATTCAGGCGGCGGAAGATTCCACCGTGGTCATAGCTGCCTGCCTAACACATACGGTGGACGATGTATGAGCGCCGAAATAAGGTTCCGATGAGCTGAAGGGGTCTCGACCTATTAAATTGAGGAGAGTAATACCCTAACCTCGGGTACATCGCAATTCATATTCAAATTTAAATTCTTTATTTCTCAAGAAAAGGATATTATATCACTTTTTTGAAGTCAATAAACTACAAGGTACTAGTTTCTACCATTTCAGTCAAAATGCCGATCTGGTAAAAATAAACGGCGATAGAAACTCTCTAGCAATCGCTCTTTTAATTTTGATTAATTAATACAAATGAAGTAAATTATGTTAACAAAAAAAATGCAATCCCATGCATTTTTAACATCAAGGTAGTCTTGGATTGTGTAATAAGTTTTTTTTGACAAGTTTCGGTTTTACAAAAATGTTGGCCTTTTTCAAATTAATTTGACATACCGCTGCAGGATTTTATTCTAAAAACTGATACATTGTCCTTTAAATGATTAATCTATTTTTTTAAGCCTTGTGTGAATCAGAGCAAGTTTGTCTCCATTTCGAGTATTACGATATGAATATCGCTATTTTTAAAGCAAACAATATTTTTATGAATATATATTATATATTAGGCTATCAGTTGCGTGTCCCAATAGTAAAATAACATAGGTCATCATGCTATGAAAGAAGCTAAAGTATAATATCCGGGAAGTAGCTTTGTCCGTAAGTTGACGAATCTTTTTAATGCTGCAGAACTAAGTCTAATCGCAGATCTAGCTATATGTCAGCCCTACTAAAACTTTGTGTCTCGGGTAATATCTAAGAATACTGTATAATCTACAATATCTAACTGCTCCCCGTTTATAAATACACTGGTTCTTACCTGACTGAAATTTGGTGTTGAAATTTTATACATTTAGTTTTCTTGCCGTTAAGGAGTAAATTATTCATATTGAACCAGTGGACAACTTTAGTCAGACAGTTGTTAACATTATTTAGAATAGATTCACGTTTTTTAAAAAAAGTCTGCTAACAACACTATCCCATGACTATGTTTTATAACCATAGGCAGATGATTAATGTATATAAGAAATATGAATGGCCCAAGAATGGAACCTTGTGGAACACCAATTTTAATGTTTGATCCAAAGGAGCGCTTCCCATTTACGTCAAATGTCTGATTTCTATTATCAAGATACCAGACTTAAATGTTGATATAAATACAACACATCCACTATATCAAAATTATATATATCTAAACAATATTAATACCTTATCAGCTGCCATTTTAGGTGTTGGCAAGTATTGTAATTTGAAAATTTTATCCGGAACACATTCTCAACAAAAGTAATGTTTAAAATATATATGTTTAGATCGTTTGTTGAACATAGGGTTTGTTGATAATTTTTGTGCGCACTGATTATTGTTGTTTGTAAAACATCTTTTTGTTAATGTTTTGTTTTAAAACATTAAGTAGTTTAATATAAGGTTAAAAGTTTGTTCAGTTTATATAAAAAAAAGAATGTATATTAAAATAAATCAGTTTAAAGGTACCTACGTAAAAAAAAAATTTACTCAAAAATAATTATGATAAAAAAATATTAAAAGAAATATTTAGTAGAGTAGTTTAAAAAAATAAAATAAAGAAAAAATTTATAATTACATAGAAATTAAAATTAAAAAAATGAATTAAATATCCACTTACCAACTTTAAAGTCTTATAGATTTACTGCAAATTATCTTTGAATCAGAGGGAGCTCCCCCTCACTCAGCAGCAATCCCTTTGATTTTTTTTCAAATTTTATGTCTTCCCGTACACTAATCACTTTAAAAAGAAACTTATGTGTCAGTAATATATTATGTATTGCGTAAATGTGTATATGCAAAAATATATTTATAGTCAAAGTCGAAGTCAATTTTTTTTATTCAAATTAGGAATTTACACACACTTTTGAATGGTCAAAGTTATGTTATACTATTTTTTGAAATCCAGTTGTTTATTTCACCGAGAAGAATCCGGCAAGAAACTCGATAGTTAGTCTTTTAAAAAAAACATAAAATCTACTAATACAATCAATGTTTTAAATAAAAAATTTAAGCCGTACAATTTTATAATATTACCAGTTTATGCATCCTGTAATTGAGCATCTTCAGTCCCAAAGTTTTTTATAATTTACATAGTCTAAAATATTGTAGTATGCTTTTTTACAAAGTAGTTGTTTGATAAAAGATTTAAATTCACTAATTGATAGCTTTTGAATATTATTGGGAACTTTGTTGTAAAAGTGTAAACATTGTTCCATTAAAAAGATATTAATTTTGTGTAGACGTGTATCATGCACCAACAGCTTATTTTGACTTCTAGTATTTACTTTGTGAACGTCACTTTTCTTGCTAAAACTATTGATTTTTTTTATGTTCATATAAAAGAATTTCATATATGTACTGCGACACTACAGTTAAAATATTTAGTTCCCTAAACCTATCCCTCAGAGATATCCTTTGCCCGTTTTTGTAACACAAATATTGTATTTACATCACCAGCTGTACCCCTCAATAAGATACCATTATACTTAAGTGCATAGTGTGCAAAAATTCCGTGCGGAAACAAACGGAATCGAAAGCCTAACCCCAGAATTCACCCATGTCGGTACCTATGCTGCTTCATTCGATTTTTATACAAATTGAAATCGTTTCCTGTATCTAATTTAACCAAAGCTCTGTAACTTATAGGAAGTTCACCTAAACCTTTGCGATTAAGCTTTGTGGACCTGTACTTTACTAACTGTGTGAAGGCCTTTTGTACTGCTTCCTGGAAAGATTTTTTTCCGTGGAAAAAATTATTTAAATCGCGATGGAAAAAATGATAGTCGGTTGGCGCAAGGTCTAGTGAGTACGAGAATGATGACGGATAGTTTCTAATGGCAGTTCTTTAACTGGCGTAACCGTGGAGCAAGTTTGTTAATTTTACTGATTAGCTGCAAATGAGTCAATACTGTGGATATGTTAACGTCAAACCATGCCGCTAATTCTTTCGTAGTTTGACACGGATCGGCTTCCACGATCCCTTCGATTCCTCGTTATTTACCTTAGTTACTGGTTTTCCTCGTGTTTCAGTCTTTAGGTCAAAGTTCCCACAACGAAGTCTTTATCCTTATCTTGGTCATCATCATCAAGATTACATTTTATCACCGTCATCATAATTTTGACGTTTGAAAGATATTACAGGCTAAATCGACTGTCATGAAAACTATGGGGCTGTTTGCAATTGCAAGTCATTGGTCTTAATCGGAATTAATATAAAGACATTAGTTTGTTTTAGTTTAAAACATCCCATTAACCATAATATTGGCAATGAAATAGTTGGTGAACCGGAGAAGCATAAAGAATAAGGCTTTTAAGGCCGTAAAAAAGCAAGATGCTTATTTGATTATTGTGAAAATAAAATTTTAAATTACGAATAATAACATTTACACACATATGACACTTTAATCCCGATCGCACGTTCTCATGGCAATATTTTGATGGCGGAGAAAGGCATACGGTAAATACTTATCATCCCGATTGTGAATTCCCATAGTAACAATATTTTTGCAAACTAAATCGCGGAGTACTTTTCCTCTACGTAGCAAAGGAGGAACGGGGTGACTTGGTTCATGGCATAGAAATAGCTAAAAAGAAATAAAAGGACATGTAACAATATAATTTTATTTCCGATTGATAATAGCCACGGGTATGGATTTTTTCGCGAGTGATATTACTGGGACTAGGCATCATTTCTTCGCATATCCCGAGCGTAGCAACCGTGGTGTTCTGCTGGGTGCTCCAAGTATTTTCTGGTTAAAGGCAACAAGTTGACTTTGTTGTTGAAATATTGTGGCTCATTGATAGCAGAGCTGTAAGAAACTACGTTAACATAAAATAAAGTGTTTCGGTAGGAACCCTACTACGATTAACGATTCCTACGCGGCCGAAGCTTTCGGCAAAAACTAGTTTTTCATAATTCGACAAAGTCTAGATTTTTGTAGATTTTTTATAGTCCGACTGCACATGTAGTCACATATGTAGACCGCTTATGATCCGGCACCGTCACATTAGGTACACACGTAACTTAAAAACGTGTACAACAACCAATGTTAGATACTTTACACACATTAATGCGGATATCAAATGAAATTAATCGCCTTTATCACTGCTGTGGGTGATCGAAAACATGGCATCGATTATGATATAGACAAGTTTTATCATTATCAAATTTAGATTCGCTTAGATTCGACTTTTTCTAGGATTTATAAATCGATTTGCAACATGATCAATGCAAATCCGTTTATGGAACTAGATATTTGTATAGGAATACAAAAAATGTATGAAAATTTAATTTTAAAAAACGAAGTTTGAGTCTGATTCCGAGTGGTCCGTGTGTATGAATGACAACGAATACGTAGTATAATATTCTCTTTGCAACGAATGAGAATATCTGAATTTAAATAGGCCCTTTGAGAGCCCCTTTAAATCGTTAACTGTTATGTATGCGCCACGAAAGAACTAACCCGCGGCGGGAAGCGGCGTGGTACATTTTGCGAACTTACGACCCTGCGCCATTACTCTTAACCACATAATATATAAAAACTTTTTACCAAAAAAACAGCCGGCTTCAAAAAGGAGAGAGAGAGCCTCCTAAACTCCTAAAAACAATGATAATAAGATAGTTATGTAAGAGTTGAAAAATGCCTCTCCCGGACTCTGAATGGCTCTAGCTTGTCGGTGTGTCAGATAGACTAGATAATTAGCTAACCGGCTAAGCGACCATACCGAAAGCCGTGTTGGCCTGAGCGGGGCTGCATGTTAAGCACACACTCCATCACCTTTCCACGGAGAGAGAAATAAAACGAAATGTTAAGCACAACACATCCTATTGTACAAGAGGTAGAACCCACACAGGGAGGCAAAGACTCTTCTCAGAATTAAGGTTTTGATGGCTAGTGAGGTTGGGATCGTCGACGATTCTGACAACCCGTTGTTGAACCGTGTCAAAAGGGCCAAGCTGGTATCGGAGCGCACCCGCCCAGAGATGGCAGCAGTACACCATTATGGGGCCGAACTTGGAGGTGGTTAGGGGAGTGTTCCGGAATTGTGGGACCTCAGTGAATAGGGTTTTCTTAGCAATGAAGGCGCAGATTTGTGTATTCTTAGGGTTGAGTCGGACCAAGCTTTCCCATTCCCAGTCGGATATCTTGGACAGAGTGGTCTCGATCTGGGACACAAGTTCTCCGCGCTTTTCCTCCACAACGGAACGAGGTATGTTTGCACGACCCGTGTAAGAAGCGTTTTCAGTACTGACATCTGCATAGCAATGTATGTTGTTGATGTCCAACATGTCCCTGATATGCAGTAGAAACAGTATAGGAGACACCAGCACTAATGTCCATGCTATCAGAGCAGTTTTACAAAAAAATAATGTACTACCCTACTACAAAATTTTAATCATTGTATTTAAAAACAGTTATATGTATTGTGTCGCTAATACGTATTAAATTAATCCGATCAGGTGACGTAGATATCGATAATCGTTGTCGCCGTGATAACTCGAAAATGCAATCACGGCGGGTTTTTGAAAATTGGATCGCTGTACTCCATATCAGGGATTTATTTTTAATCCAGTTATAACACCTCTGACGTCAAATTTCAGCATTTTCACAGTGTAAACAGACAAGAGCAATAGTTCAAGTTTCAATGTAGCATTCGTGTTTCAGCATATCTAGTTCAGTGGAATACGAGTCAAAGAGACTATATTCAATAATGAAATATTTACCTTACGCACACACATGGAAAATTAAGTTTGAATTTTTGATTTGAAGTTTTTTCTTTTCCTTGAAGACGAATCTTAAAAATGTGTAACAAAGGCACGTCACAATTATTTTTTGGCATTTCAATAAGTAAACATCCATAAGCTGGGGACTATGATATGCAGTTCTTCAAGAAAGAAATTGTTAGATTTTTAAAGGTCCGCAGTACCACTTAACATTAGGCTCGTTTGCCACCTCTCTAGTATAAAAATTAAAATGAATAATCTTACAAAAAATAGTTTAGTCAAAAGTGTAAAAAAACCTAATGTGAATCTAAACCATCCGTGGACCCACGTAAACACCACAAAACAAATATGTTAATCGGTTCAGCCTTTTAGGAGGGGTTCAGTGACTTACATACGTACAGAAAAAATATATATACTAAGATATTAAAAAAAACACATCGGGTCTGTGGCGGTCATAGACGAGATTGACGTCGGTGGTGGCCGTTTCTAAGTAAATGAACTTAGCTTGGTCGTATATACTAGTATATACTCATATATAGTCGTATCTTGGAAACTATTTGACTGTTTTACTTTAGTCGTGTTTTTTTTTGCAAGTTTTGTGCATTCATCAGTTTTTTCATAAACTGCGTTCAGGTAATATCTGCAGCGACACGGTCCGAAAAAAATGGCCACTATGGATATAACTGCATCTAGGAATAATGCTATTCAATCAAATCTAGTTTAATTAATTCAAATTAGGTCTTTTTGACAATCCAAAACACTTTTGAATTGTCAAAATTATTAATTTCTATTTTTTTGAACTTTCCATTTAATCTCCGATTAACAGTGTAGATTTCTACCGAGAAGAATCCCAGAAGAAACTCGATAGCTACTCTTTTGAACAATTCATTTGGTAAACAATATAACAGAACTATTATACATCACAAAAATACAAGTTAAATCATCAATGCTTCAAAAATTTTAGGGCCATACAATTTCATATAATTTTCAATATATATTTGGTTTACCTATGCGCATGCGCATGCGGCCTGTAATTAAGCATCTGCAGTCCCATCTTATCATGTCTATCTTAATTTTTAATCAAAAGCCCAAATATAAAAGTGTATGCATTTAGCTATAAGAACTCCAACTTCCAACCGTCATTTTAATTTGGTTGTGTAAGTTATAACTAAAACGTCAGTGCAAAATTTTTATTCACTAGACACAAAAATATCGAATTTCTTATGAAAACCATGTCTTTTATATTCATCGACATTAATCCATACTAATATTATGAATGCGAAAGTAACTCTGTCTGTCTGTCTGTTACCTCTTCACAATCAAACCGCTTACCCGATTTAGATTTTTTTTTTTGTATCCCGAAAAATTCAAAAGTTCCCGCAGAAACAACTGTAACCAATTTTAAACGAACCAAATTTGCTGTAGCAAACTTCATTAGTATAATTAAGGAGTTGACGTAAGAATCCCACATTGATAACCAAATTTAAGGTGGGTGGAGCCGCTGGCAAAATTTATTAATTACTAGCTATCCCATTAATATTATAAATTCAAAAGTTTGAATGTTTCATTTTTTGTTATACCTACTGAATAGATCTGGAACCGCTAAACCTATTTATATGAATAATAGGGAAAGGTATAACCTATGTGGTTAATTTTCATCTCAAAAAATTCAAAAGTGCCCGCTAAAATTATTATAACGTTTGTTACTGAATCCTGCCAGAGCGGAGCATCCAATTGAGCTGAAATCTTGAACAGAGATAGTTGAAGATACAGAGAAGGATAACGACTACTTGCAATAGCAAACTTGTTTAGTGTAATCTAGGAGTTGCCGTAAGAATCTCACGCCGATAACGCCGCTGGCAAAAGCTAGTAATTATACAAAAGCGAAAAATAAAAATATTTTTTACAGTACTGATTTGAAGATAGATACCCACCATATAGGATAGATGTCTCAATGATTTTGTTGCAATGAGGATAGTTGCCCCTAGAGATTAACAAAAGAAAATGTATCAAGTACTAATGTTTATTTTTCATTTTTATCATTGGCATGTAATACTGGTTTTGATCATTATATCTTAGAACTAAACTACCTATAAATAATATGAAACACTACTGTTGAAAATTATAAGTAATTATTTTATCAGTGGCACACTACACTTTGGGTTTTTATCAATTCATCTTATAGTAAACTACGACATTAACATAAATAGGTACTAAATTACTTTTAATTGAAGTGAAAACTTCTTTAGCGGCGTTGTGCACTTTTTTTGGTATGGGTAAAAAATGACAAACTCGCGTCAGGTCACGTGTCCTAATCGTGGAAATTCGTAAGACGGAAACCGTAATGCCACGCCTATTATAATTTTTATTTTTAGTATTCGCGATTATGAGTAGTACAGGGAGGTTGGATAAGGAATTTTAATTCTATGACAGATTGCGATGTCAAATATACTACGTCAAAAAAGTAAATAAACAAACGTTATTATTTCTTGACAATGTCAAAGACATGTCTTGTGACATATTTGAGTGTTAAGCGCGAATCGTGTGTAAAGGTTTTCACTTCTGCCGGCACTCCCGAAGTGCAACTCGTTTTTTTTTAAAAAAAAATTTAACGTTTTATGCAAACAAATATATAATAATAGTCACAATACATAGTGCAGTTCTAAGGGCATCTATACTCATAAAAGTTAGGGCATCAATCCTTTGCATTTAGAATTTAGAAAAAAAACACGGTGGCTAAAATTTTAAAACAAACACCTATTATTGATAATCAAACCATATACTTGCAAAAATTAATGACATAAAATCAACTTTCCTACAAAATGAAAAGTTACTCGCTTTCAAGAAACAGTGAAATTCGTAATTCACGGCGTCCGTTAATGAGTTCGGCAAAAATATTTCACTACACACTCCACGTTCGATGCATGCGGCTGACGTACACGAACTTAGGGTGGGGTCCAACCTTTAAATATAAGTAATAACTGCGATCGTATTATTTTTGAGATTGCCAATACAAGTTTTAGGGCATTTATACTCCTAGGGCAATTTTGAATTTGAATTTGAATTAGGGATTGCAATCCCGCAGCCCAATCAATCCCGCGGGTTTGATATGCGGGATTACTCAATCCCGCGCGGAATCACGCGGGATCCCGCATCTTTGAAATGATTTCATAAAATCAAATTGAAACTACTGATTTTTGTGTAAACATTTCTTACACTAATAACAGAAATTATTTCTTTTCTATTAATTAAGTATAAGTTATTAGTGATCTGTTTTTTTTAGATTGATCTTTAAATGTTTGACATAGTTAATTAGTTTGTTTAATTTTACCCTTACTCCTAAAAACAGTTTTATATTTCTAAATCAGTCTTCTTTATATAATGACTAATAATCAAATATCAAATTTCTCTTAGATGCTATTACTATGATATCAACCTATGGCAATAACTTTTGAAAATACGCTCTTAAGAAGCAAAATGGCATTAATTGTATCGCTATATTAAACGCCGGACGGTGAATACGAAAACAAAACACTCGTCACCTACAAAAAGACGTGCGCAGGCGCAGCGCAGTGCCACTTATGAACAACTGAAATGTCGCCTCGTGTTACTCGCGATTTACGCGAATGTTTAAGCGCCAAATTTTTAATTTACGGGATCCGCGGATCCGCGCTTTGAAGGCGCGGTATACAGCAGATTAATAAAGCAGCGGGATCCCGCGGGATTACGTGATCCCGTTTTGCGGGCTTGAAAACTCTATGTACGATAATCTATATTTTGTGTTATGTATGATTGATGACGCCTAATTAAATTGGTATAATATTTCAAAATTATCAATATTGTATTTTACTTATTTTATTATACTAGCTTTTGCCAGCGGCTCCTCCCGCACTCAATATGGTTATTAGCGTGAGATTCTTACAGCAATGCTTTGATTACACTAACTGATCATTTGAATTTTCTGGAATTAAAACTATCCTATGTCCTTCCCCGGGACGCAAACTATCTCCATACCAAATTTCGTTTAAAACAGTTCAGCGGTCTAAGTGTTAAGAGGTAACAGAAAGACATACCACCTTTGTCCTTCTTCGTATCTTCAATTATCTCTATGCAAAATTTCAGTTTATTTGGATGCTCCGTTGCGGAAAGACAGAATAACAAAAGTTATAGTTATTCCTGTAGGAACTTTTGTATTTTGCGTAACATGTTGCACAGCCCGTAGACTGAAAAACATAAGCCAGCTAGAGTCTGTTTACGCGTGCTTACATAAGGTTCAACATTTCAAATCACGCCTGTATTTACTTTTATTGCATAAAATAATTTTTCGTGTATTTAGGTTTTTATTTTATTAAAAAAAAACTAGGCACTATCTCAAAATACTGTTCGATTTTTCCTTTAAATATGTAAAAATGTCTTTCTAGTGCATTAAAAAAATAATATGATACCCTTACGAAATATATATAATATATCGGGAGTATTGAAGCATTATAATGTGTTGTTTTGCTGCATCCACTGTTTGAGGTAACGAGCTTTGTTGTACGCTCTTGTTTTTTAAAGCAAATCTATAAAACGCTTGCATCGCAGTTTATTCAAGCTTTGGGCAGTTTTAGCACCATACATGGTGAGAATACAATAAATACCTCCACTAAAAAGTATTTCTTTAGCTTGCTCTTCGACCATGAAAGTTTCAGCTACTGCATGTAACTAGTGATCACTATTAAAAATTTTAATAAAATTATTTTTTCCTTTATTATAAAAATCAGATGTAGTGTCACATCCAGTGAATGCATTAATGAATAAGAGATGATTTTTGGTAATATTTGGATATTTTATTAATATGGTTTTTGTCGAATAAACTCGTATAAACATTATTTTTGACTGGTTTCAAGGAAAATATTTCTTTATGATCAGGTGCTAAAGCCTTCAATATAACTAACACATCAATGTCCTCTGCTACAACAACTACATCATGGAAGGAAATATCAAGAGCTGATTGTACAATTAAACGATCAGCATCACTTTTTGCTTGACCCCACTCAATATTATTTTCGGTCAATTTTTTTGCAGAGAAGATTGATAAACCTCTTTTTTCCTAAAAATTGCTCTTTAGCTGTGTTTGTAGTAAAAGGAACGTCTTCAAAAAATAATCGATTGAAGTATTATTGTTATATCTACGATTTCTCTCAGACGCTTTAGTTCCATTATTATTGTATCCATCAAAAACAACTTTAATGTTAGTTATTACGTAAATATCTGATGTAGATGAAGAATACCCAAACAAGAAAAGGTCAAATTCTATTGTGCGTATACTAGCATAACTGTAAAATTCAATGTCAGATACACATATATACATATACACGTGTATATATAGCACACCTACACGTAACGCATTTATATTTTTTGACCTACACAGCAAATTTTTAGGATGTAAATATTCAATTATTACTAACAAATATACTTTTAACAACTATCCTTAACACCAAATTTAATACACGAATATTGTTTTTCAACGAAAACCATGCACAAACTTGTTTCCTTATATAAATAATTTACATAAAGTTTAAACAATACAAATAATTATTTCCCCCTCTAAAATATTTCTGATTTTGAATAATATAAAAAAATAAAAATTCAAAAAAAAATTTATCCAAATCGGAGCTGTTTCTGAGGACTTTCGAAGATTGCCTGTTTTAGGGTTTCATTGACGCGACTAAATAAGCGTATAATATAACCGCGTTTTAAATATTAAATAACACTTAAATAAAACTAAAATGTTTACCCATTTATTTTTTCCGGGCTCAATTTTTTAATTATTTACTTAAATAATTATTACTTTTTTGGAGTTTTCATCCATTTTCTGTTAAAAACTTCAAATTTTTTATGATTAAAGTTTTTATATAGCATAACTAACACTACACACCAGTCTTTGAGGCCTCAAGGGACCTTGGAAGGGAAGGGGGGTAAAAAGAGAAGGGACTATAGAAGGGACAGCAGCAGATATTTGACCTCGTCAACACACGTTACAACTAACTACGCTAAACACGTAGATATCTTGTGCGTTTCGAAAACAATTTTTTTAATCTTATTTTTATGATCAAACTTTAAAAATACAGGAATGCATAAAGTATTTGTTTCCTTTTAATGTGACATATTAATAAAAAAAAATCTGAATTCTAAAACAAAAATCAAACGATATGGGTCAACTATTTCCGAATGGTATCTGTATTGAAAGATTTTGTTGCAGCTGACCGAATGAGTGACTGGAATGTGCACTTGCATACGGCTGAGAGGATGATTCCATACTTCCATACATCAGGAAAATTTAATAACTAATTTATATTGAACATAATATCGTTCTCCAAGTTCTCATCACCCAAATTATGAAACTTGGGCAATAAACTATAAAAAGTCAATTAAACTATCACTAAAAAGTTTAAAAAAAAGGATTTTTTTTTTAAAACTTGCTTTTCTCAAAACCATAGAATCATATAAAAATTCAGACTAACAGAAAATTGTACTAAAAAGAAAAAAAAAAATTTTTCAAAATGAATATAATTTTTTTTATATCCACGTACGGCAGCCAGAAAAGCAAGGCGTGCGCACTTAAAACTGACTCAAAATCTATTTGCAAATCTTGTAAACATAACCTAACTTTACTAAATGTTCACTTTTTCTAGTAATTTAATCATAAATCATTAACATACTGACATGATTACCTTTATTGTCACATTCTTTAACTGGTTTTCAAATCACGACATTGATTAAATATAAAATCAACAAAATTCCGAATTAACGATGAGATATACATAAATATTATATACAACATATACATAAATATTATACGTATTTATGTATATGTTGTATAGACTAACAAAGCGAAAGACGCGCGTAAAGGTCATTTTTAGGGTTCCGTAGCCAAATGGCAAAAAACGGAACCCTTATAGATTCGTCATGTCTGTCTGTCTGTCCGTCCGTATGTCACAGCCACTTTCTTCCGAAACTATAAGGACTATACTGTTGAAACTTGGTAAGTAGATGTATTCTGTAAACCGCATTAAGATTTTGGGGTTCCTCATACTTAGAACTGAAACCCAAAAATGTTTTTTTCATCAAACTCATACGTGGATAGATATTGAATATATATCTATGGATAGGTCTTCAAAAATGATATTGAGGTTTCTCATATAATTTTTTTCTAAACTTAATAGTTTGCGCGAGAGACACTTTCAAAGTGGTAAAATGTATCCCCCCCCCCCTGTAACTTCTAAAATAAGAGGATGATAAAACTGAAAAAAATATGTAATGTACAGTCAGTTGCAGAACTGCATATAGAATTTCATAACAAAATAGAATGTCAGCGAGGTGTAGTCACTCACACACTTAAAGAAATAAAGCAATGTGTATTCTAGATCCTGAGTAATATTAGTTTCATTTAATATTGTATATAATAATTTCACTAAGAATATTATCATATCCGTAGCCTAGTGGATAGACGTATGAGATCCTAATACGTGTACTCAGTGGTTGTGGTTTCGAATCTCACCTTATGCCTTTCTTTTGGTTTTTGTTACATTTTACGAATTATGAATATTTTGTTTCGTTAAACAGCTTAGACCAATTTTCTAATAGCTATTAAGTTAGATGCGGATACTACGTAGGTAGACATTTAATGTTTTTCGTTCGTTGCCGATTTGTTTCTGGGGGTATGTGCTGACAAGTTTGTTTGGTGTTTTCATTAAGCTATTAAGTTAGATGCGGTAATTACTTAGGTAGCCATTTTGTTTGTCGTTGTGGATGAGTTACTAAAGTTAAAAAAAAATCTAAAAAATGTTAATTTTAATCTGGCTATTTTGTTTTTAGTGGATTACCGTAAAGCGTTGGGTCTGGCGCAACCAAAAGGAAGGGTGTTTATCAACTCGAACTCGAAGTGGACGCCCGCGGCACATTGATGCGACTCAAAGAAGATTCATGGTGGAACAATACGAGAACAATGGTTTCATACCGACTGCTGTGTTTGGACACATGTTTCATACATCTACACACACAGTTCGTCGAGCTCTGCATATTGAAGGATTGCATCATAGAAAGCCAGCTAAAAACCATATTTAACTAATACCCATAAACAAAATAGATTTTTGTTTGCAAGGGAGTATTTAGATTTTGACTGGAAGCACACATTACTCACCGACGAGAAGTCGTTCGTATTATCTGAAAACGGGAGGCTTCATTTGTGGCGCCGAAATGGAACCCGTTATGCAGAACAAAATGTTGTCCCAAATATGGTATCTGGACGGATATCACTAAATATGTGGGGGTGGATTACTGCGGCTGGTCCTGGTGAATTAATCTCGATAGCAGGGCGCGGTACAGCTTCACATTATGTGGAAGTGTTAGACGAGATCATTTTGACAACAGCGCGGTGTGTTTATCCATTGGCTGATATGCCACAAATACAGTTTATGCATGATAACTGTCCTGTGCATCGAGCGCATATAGTGCAGGATTGGTTTACTCAACACCCGGATATTAATGTTATTCCTCGGCCTGCAAAATCACCAGATTTAAATCCCATAGAAAACCTATGGGGTTTGATGGTGCAAAGATGGGACATGCGAAATAAAAGAACTACAGAGTCATTAGAGGCTCACTGTTTAGAAATTTGGAATAATATTAGAGGAACAGATATCTGTTCTAATATCGGGCAAGTGCGAGTCGGACTCGCGCACGAAGGATTCCGTATCATTATCTACAAAAACGGCAAAAAAAATCACGTTTGTTGTATCGGAGCTCCCCTTAAATTTTTGTTTTATTTTAATTTAATTATTTATTTTTAAAGTCACTATATAACTAAATACGAAAGTAGCGAGATTTGAACCATAGGGTCGCCAAATTAAGTAGCATCGTCTATGGATCACACCACGGGGCCACAGGGCAGACAACATTGAATGCGAAATAAACAATACTTATGTAGAACAACACTGCTGTTTACACCTAATTAATTTGTTAGGTTAAGAAACCAAAAGATATAAAAACGGTTTAAATAAACTGGTTAGTATAAAGAAAACTAAACTTATTTCGTCGATTTAAGGTTCATATTATTGACAGTTCTGATAATGTTAATGTGTGAGTGCGAGATTCACAGAATGGCTTCACGCAATTTTAACCTTTACACTATGTATGGACTTGGTGTGGGATGCCAGCTGCGTTGACACGCTGGCGGCATCTCATTTACCAAAGACCTCAAAGAGCGCTGGCGCGGCAGTCTGCTGAAGACCGCAAGCGGCGTAAATATGCCAATCCTGAGGCAGGTTTCATATTTGTGCCGTTTAGGGTTAAGACTTTTGGGCCGTGGGGACCGGAAGCAAAAAAACTTGTCCGTGACCTTTCAGCGCGACTGGTCGAGGCATCAGGTGACCGGAGTTTTCTCTGCCAAAGGATGAGTTTGGCAATCCAAAGAAGTAACGCTGCCAGCATTTTGGGCACCGCTATGCCGCATGGTTTTTTAGAGGATATTTTTTATTTATAGTTAGGTTATTTTTATTTTTATTAGATAAGATAATACATACATACATAACATCACGCCTGTTTCCCAGAGGGGTAGGCAGAAACCAAAGATAATTTATATATATATGATATGTATATATATTTATAGTATTTAAGAGTGTTATTTCATTTTTATTTATTTATTTATATAAGATAATGTACTGTAATAAGCTTTTTCTGACTTGAATTTAATTGTTGTAAGCTCGTATATGGCTTATAATGACGTACACACACACACACAGATCGCGAAAAGTCAGGGTTTCCCAAATTATTTTTTTCTGAAAAGTATCTCGTCTTGAGAGAGCTCAAACTGGCTGAAGCTGAAATGAGGAATTAAAATTCTCATTGTTTTTATTTATTTATTAACTTTTACTCTTATGTAATTGTACAAAAACTTTGTAATTAATTTCAATTAATTGTACATAATTCGAGGCACTCATTTTGTGAGTTTAATCACTCGTTTACTTCTTGAAGCAACCACACGCAGATCTGTGAGTAAAAAGATCATATCGTTTACTTCTTGAAGCAACCACACGCAGATCTGAGGGTCATGACTCATCATCCGGCTTTGCCCGCACTAAATATTTACGGCATGCTTGCAAATTGCAGATTATATTATACTATCAATTATTATTTCCGTCCACTAATCGTAATCCTTTATCCGTTAATATTCCGCTTGTCACAATTTTAAACGTTTATACACATATTTAAAATCATGGTATGGCACGAATATTTAATAATTAGTGCAAATAAATGCAAAAATCTATTGCTCGCTTCTAAAGCTCAATATTAAATCAAAGGCTCCAAGTCTGTACCTACTCAAAAACTGACATCTTGTGATAACTTATGTATTTGGAAAGCAACACAAAATCACAACAATTTGGTATGAGACCCTAACTTTTTTATAAATTAATATCAATAGGTACTACATATTTTCAGCAGAAAATCACTTATTGACAAATTCCATGTTCAAGTTTATACAAATTAGCGGATTTATACATTCTTTATTATTGATAAATAAATATCGTTTATGTTTTTGGCTAAGCTGTTTGCAATATACCACAAAAATTGCATTTGGTCCATTTCAACATCGGTGTATGTCTACCATATGACTGCCACCACCACATAGACTCTGTAACCTAAGTAAGGAAATGTGTGGCATGGTGTAGTCTGCAAACTACGCTATCATGGTGGAGTATCAATCTTAAATATTCAAAGTCAAAGCCAATTTTTTTTATTCAAATTAGGTTTTTCAAAACACTTTGAAATTGAAAAAAAAATTGAAATTCGGTTTACAGTGTTGATTTGTACCGAGAAGAATCCAGCAAGAAACTCGATGTGTACTCTTTTAAAAAAATCATTAAATATACAAATACAATCAATTTTAAATAAAACATTTATGCCTTACAATTTTATATATTTTTTTTTTCATTTTAATTTGGTTTACCTTTGCGTCCTGCAATTAAGCATCTTCAGTCATCTCATAGATATTTATAATTTTCATAGTCTGAAATATTGTAGTATGCCTTTTTACAAAGTAGTTGTTTGATAAAAGATTTAAATTCACTTATTGATAGCTTTTCAATATTATTAGGAACTTTGTTGTAAAAGTGTATATGTCACAGGCATCTAGTTAAATTAGCCAGTTAGACGTCCAATTAACTGGCTAATTGAACCAGATCGCTGCGACATATATATTGCCCCCTATAAAAGAGTTATTAATTTTGTGCAGACGTGTATCATGCACCAACAGCTTATTTTGACTTCTAGTATTTACTTTGTTATGTCACTTTTCTTGCTGAAACTATTAATATTTTTATGAACATATGTCTTCGTAGGGTTGAATCGGACCAAGTTTTCCCGTCCCTAGTCAGAAATCTTGGACAGAGTGATCTTGATATGAAACATAAGTTCTCCGTACTTTTCCTACACAACGGAACGATGGATGTTCACACGGCCCGTGTAATAGGCGTCTCCGGTACTGTCATCCTCATAGCAATGTACGTTATTGATGGAGGAGAAACAGCGTAGGAGACAGCACAGAGCCTTGCGGGACACCAGCATTAATGTCCATGCTATCAGATCAACTACCGTCTGCCGGACAACAACCTAGCGACCCGTTTGCACAATATGCACTAGATGCAAAAGATTTAGCAATATGCAGATATAGCATTATCTACTTCATCAATCTTGTATACTTATACAGATTCAAAATTTTAACAATTGTGCTATTATGTACCTACGTAGATTATTGCATTATTTTAATATGATATTTTATAATAAAGATTTATATTACCTTTCATCAACATCGCCTCAGCTAGAAACCGCCCACTTATAAACGTAAGCTTCCCCATCTGTGTTTACAACGGTCTTGAGGTTTGAGTTGCCTGCTTCTACTGGTTTCCTGCGGCTCTGGGCAGATCATGTGTTTATCGGATAGAAGGTTCTCTTACGCTGCGTCTTCCTATTCGTGGGCACCACTCAAGAACCTTTCTTCCCCATTAGTTATTGATCCGGTCATCACATCACTTCAGTTTGTTTACTATTTGAGCTGTGTCAGTGACTGGCTTCATTCCTCAATTTTCTCATTTCTGATTTTATCGCGCGAAGAAACACTTCACATAGCTCTCTACATAGCTGTCTTGTGAGCTTATTTAAGAGGCCGTGAGTTAGTTAGAGACAGCTTTCTGTACTACCGTAAGTCACTATACTCAAAAGACTTTTAATATTTACTTATTTTTTACTAAATTTACAAAAAAAGGAATTTCAATTAGTAGATATAAAATTATCCCAATTTCTCAGAACAAAATTCGAAAATTCACACAAAAGAAAATGATAAAGGAATTACCATGCCCTAAGCATTGTTTCGCATAATCAACATATACCTAATCAGTAACTTATCAGAGCATTATCTTTAAATGCTGAAAACTATAAAAAGCTACATTTGCTCTGACATTCGCAGTTCTGTGGATCCATTGATACGTAATTACTTAAGTGTACGGGTATCCTCTACAGTTTCGGCGTCGTATTTGACGCAATTATGATTGGTATGTGCATTTTGTTTGTTTTTTAATTGTTATTCAGTTTTAATTTTCCCCCAGATTCGTAATTTTTACCATTCAACTATCAAAATGTAAGTGGAAAAAAATATAACTAAACATGTCGAACGGGCAAACGTTGGTTCGCGATCGCGATACTACACTTGAAACATTTCTATTAATTGAATACAATCTCTACCGCCTATCTCCGTTCAATTTTCGCTCTCACCTTTATCACCTATACCTTATTCCCATCTCCCAGTATCCCAACTTTCCGCACTCAATTCACACCGAAGAAAATCTTTAATTTGTTTTAACGAGTCACGCTCCAACCGTTGTTAAATTTGTTGTTATATTTAAAACTGCATGAGCACATCTCAACGATAACGTTCCCCTTTTCTTTCCATACAAATCCATTCAATCCCTTTTTGATAACTCGACCGCAGTGCCACTTATCGGAACCAAATTTACTTCATACTTCTTCGGCACTAAACCAACGTACCTATATTCTGAATATGAGTTATTTTTATGCATAAATACAAATTTATTAATAACTCGACCACAGTTCCACCTAATAGGTCTAATTGTAAATTTAAACCATAAAAAGACCCACTCATGCACACAAAAAGAAATTACATCAAAATCGGTGCAGCCGTTTAGGATGAGTTCAGTGAATTGCGAAGAATTACATAATAATTACTATATTTCACTTTGCAATAGACTGACTTCAATTAGACGCAGAGATAACTGGAGGGAATACTTTTTATTCTGAGTAAGAATATGTTCCCATGGGAATATATTCTGAGTAAGAATATGTTCCCATGGGAATATACTTTTTGGGGGGGTACTATTTTTTACGTGATAACGGTGCTTACAATTGATTCGACTATTGGCATAGATATAGAGGTAGGTAGGTATAGAACAAAGATTTTTTTAATTCTAAGCCAGCGAATTCCCACTGGAAATCTTTTTTTGCAAATGCAACCACGGGGAACCATTAGGTAGTATTAATATTTGGATAAAGATTGGATCGTTAAACAAAAGTTTTTGATAAAGAACACCATCATCTTGATTTTGAAAATTTAACTAGATATTTGTGATCATCATTTTTATTTAATAACTAGATAATTAATAATTTCGTTCCAAAACTACACTAATCAAACTGTTGTTCGTACCGATTTTCTTATGTACCACAAACTGTAGTTCGTAATATTTATACACATTAATTTGCATACCTAGGTAGATAGCTACTGGTTGACAATGCGAACGTACTTATTGCTGTTGGATATACCTACCAAGCGAATGATTTAAAAAAGTATTTGCCTAAGTATTACCTATAGGTACATATATATACTATTCCTCTTGAAAAAAATTTAAAATTCAGTTTTGTTTACAAACGAGACATTTATTAAATGTATTATTAATTTTGATCATCTTGGCATGAAGCGGTCTGTTTATAACATATTTTTTAAGTTATTTAGGTCAACAAATGGTAACACACAGTAATTACTTAAAACTAATTCATGGAACAAATTAAATTACGGGTGCTTAACCATTTATTAAGTAATAAAATACGGAAGTTAAAACATTTCATTTTATACTCGTAGTGTAGTGTGGTGTAGGAGTACGCATAGAAAGAATCAAATAAAAAATTAAATGGGTTACAGGTATACCAACTTAATCCTAGGTAACAGGGAGACCTAATTATTACTATTATAGGTATTTATCGTAATATACAAACAATATATTCAATATTATTTTCTTAGACTGAATTTTATGAAATAATAAAAGGAAAACAAAATTATGAATATTAACAGGTGTCCTTCCTAGCGGCCTGCTTTTGTTAAGGACGCGGAAGTAAAATCACAGCCAGTGATTGCAAATAAATATTACTGAGATAACATCAAGGTCATTACATCAAGAAGTAGGTATTAGGTACATCTGTATCAAAAAGGTTTACTATCTAATAGGTAATCGAACTTAAAGTCAAAACTGTTGTTACTTATCATTTAGTAAAGAGTCACGCAGATAACTTATTAAGCGAAAATAATAGAAATTACCTACCTACAAAAAGTTGCGAAATATAGATTAATTTTGGACACATTTCCGTCGTAAACATTCGGCATTCGGCCTATCACTAGTTGCGTTGCGAATGCGATATTAACTTTGTACACTTTGCTTTGTTTTTGTACGTACCTACTGAACAGGTCTATTATACTTGTGTGTTATTTTAGTATCATTATGATTTTTGTAGCTAGGCAAAGAATCTTAACAAACAAAACTAAATATAGAATTATTAACAAACAAACAAAATCAGACAAAAATGCTGCATAATAAAAAAATAATTGAAAAAAAATCTTATCGATATCAACAAACAGACAGAATATATGTATATATGTATAATTAAACCAGAAACACCAGCAGTGAAAGCATAAAAGCAAGACCTGTGACCTGTGACAAGTGCAAGATCTTGTATGTGTGTGTGTGTGTGTGTGTTGTGTGTTTGCAGCAAAAAAATAATAATAATATCATTAATATTCGAAACCGCTACAATATTACAGACGTTATGTTATGTTATGTATGTTTTTTATTGTTATTGTTAGGTTCCCTTGAACTCTTTGTGACGTTACCTTTCGTTGTTAGGTAGAGAGACGAGAGATTTTTATTTAACTAATAATGTGTTTTAAGATACGGTGATAAATTAATTTAGTTTCGTAGTCCATTAAATACATTAGACATACTAATTTTTCCAGTGTGATTTACATCCAACTGTTATGTTGTGTTAAAGTAAAATTTAAAAAATTGCATAAGTGTCACAAGGCTCATCATTACAGAAATACTTTATCAACCTGAAATAATGTACGTAGGTATGTGACGTTAAGTTAAAAGAATTAATTATTTTCGTTTTAATGTTCACCTTACTGAACTTGGGAATTTAAGGTACAGACTTCTGACTTGGCAACACAGACAAAAAAATATATGTTGCTTGTCTAGCGAATAATAGTTATGAAAAATTCGTTCGTAACTCAAATATAACAAGCATATAAGTGTAATTACTTGTTAAGGTGATTTTTTTTTTCATTAAGTGTTTTTTGCCAATAGTTTCTACACAATTTTATTGCACAAACTGCCATTTTTATAACTTTTCACGGGAGCACAGTTCGCGTCAACGCGCAGTTTACGTATGATGTAGTGTTGACGGCAAGTATATGAAAAATCAGGTACTTGGATTGGCTCGTTTTGTGTGCCTGAACACGGTATCTAGACGTATAAGTAATCTTTGACATACACTATCGTTGGGTATACTATAGTATTCAATTACATACCTTTATGGTGAAAGTCTAATAGTCCCTTTGGCTGGTTTTCCATCTTTTTTCCCACATATTATTTTATATCACTCAATATTACTATTAAGCGCGCTATAACTATTTGCTAAACGACCATAAGATAATATGCAATAATAAGTTAATATCAGTTGGTTCAGTAGGGGATTCACCTCGGATAATTTTATCATCACAATGCCATATAAATGCATAACAAGTAAGATAACAATGTTAAGTGGTTTTTACAAGCTTTTGTTTAGTTTAGTCGGTCCCGGTGTCTGTGGGTGTGTAAATTAAATCTTGCAATTTAAATATTATACTTATAGGCTTCGATCCACGTTTACACGTCTTCTCTTCCGTGCTTCTGCCGTTTTCTCGTTTTAAGTCGGTCAGTCAGGTGACCTCTGTTGACCAGAGACTACCCGGCGTAGTTTTTTATACCATATGACATTCACAACAAATGTATTTTAAGAGCAGATATATGTTCATAAGAATTTTGTTTTAGTAACAAAACCTCGGTAGCTTAGTTACTTACCGCATTTGGACAGTTACGAAAAGATCGCATATACAAACCCTGGCCTGAGAATATTTTTCTTTTAAACAATTTTCACCCAACCCTGACTTACTGCTTACGTCAGTTAGTCTGGAAATGTCAATAAGGTATATTATTCTGTCCCATGTGTTTAATATTACAACTTATTACTTTGAAACTGGTAATTACCGACCTAAGTGACATATGTATATGACTTCAGCACCACCAATATACAATGCATCAGATGTAGTGTTGTGACGTTGGGCTCACTATATATACATATAAATGTAATGTATTAAATACGTTATGAAATACCAAAATAGAAAAACATTAAGCCATAAAATAATAAAGGTATAAAATTGATCGCGCATTTCCTTAAAAAACATCGCCAATATTTTATCAAGAAATTACGCCATTTTACCTAAACGTTGTGTGCGTTATCGACTTTAATCCACGATACGGATTATTTTACACAAATCTCACTATATTTTATTTTTACGTAATCCCTACCAGGAAATCAAACTGATAAACAATAATCATCTTATGTTGACTTGGTACTAACGCGATAGACTACCAAAGCATGCACCAAAACGCACAGCTCCATTAAGCAATTTGACTTTTGTAAATTTCTAGTGTTTAAAAAGTAACAAAAGTCGCAGAAGTACAAATAAATTGATCATGTGAAGACGATTTTCTGAGATTTCTGTTCTTCGAAGCCATCGGTCCTAGCTGTTGTCAATAGACAGCAGCTGTTAAGCCAAGTAAGAGTCCTTATGAGCGACTAGAAGCTCGACAATGTCTGCCAATCCACAGTGGGTCAGTGCGGTGCCCCTGTGTGGACAAACAGCGGGTGAAACAAGCCTGACCAGGCAGACCTTGTTCTGCCTTTTCCGTTGCTACCACCCCCCGTCTGGCATCGCTATCTCTATACATGAGCGGGACGTTGACAGCTGCCGACTTGTCAACAGCGGATGTCAACACGTTGAAAGCAGACAAACGTGCAGGTCGTGTGTTAGAGCCCTAAGCGGCCATTGCTCAGACGCAGCCCTAATTTTTTTGTTAAAACGCGCTAATATCAGTCGGATGTAATAAATCTTTGATAGCCCGAGTCATGGGGAAGGTTATTTGCTATTTATCATCACTATATTCGAAATATGCTTAAAATATTCGAAAAACATGATCTCGTAGGAACAGTTTTTGGACAAAAAGTGGCCTTTGCCAAAACTCAGGTTCATAAACTATCACTGTGCAAAAACGATTCGTTGCTCCGAAGGACAAAGCAATAAACTAACTAAGCAACTACACTTTCGCTTTTATAATTATTTTTTATTGCGGTCCGCCTACTGTAAAGCGGTCACCACAACCTGTGGACGCTTTCAACACCGGAAATTACTAACTGGGAATCTTTGACAGGGAGCTCGTTCTACAAATTAAGTTCAAGTCAAACCGCACTGCCCGTGAATATTTAGGTTCCAAAGTGTGAGGATGAATGATAATAGAAAGGAGCCGTCGGTATCATTTCAAACCATTCCGAATTATACAAGCGGTAAGACATACACAGGGACGGAAAACTCTCTCCTCAGACTCAAGGGTCGAATACGGCTTGTGAGTTTGGGATCGTCAAAAATTCTCTTAGCTATTCGTTAAAACGAGGCAAAGAGGCCAAGCTGGTATCACACGCAGGGTGCACCTGTCCAGACGCGGCAACAGAACTCCATGTAGCTTGGAACCGGAAAATCATGCAGCAATGGTCAAACGTAGTTTATCGATTCATATACCTATATAACATAAAAGTTGGAACATCAAAGTGTTTTTTCAAGAAGAAGCTTTTTTTGTCGTAAATTTTGCTATGACTACCCACTAGAGGTCGCTGCAACAGAATATTCTGCCGTTTCCAGTGTCGGCCAACCGCGTCACCTCTCGCCAGCGCTCGTTTTCGCTTAGCGTTCTTTCTGACTTTTTACAACGTTTATATTAGTTTTATTTTGTTTTGGTCGGGTAAAGGTGTCATAGTGTGATGTCAAATAGCCTAAAAAAACAACAAATCCTTCAGCTTTATTATGTTAGTATAGACAGATATAAAATTTAGGTAGGTTCAGGTTTAAAAGATTGTGCTTTTCCTAAACTGAGCACACTTTTTCTGAAATTGTACTTTGAGAGTCGCGACATGACAACAACAAGCGTTATCAAGCAAAATTGACACGGTCAAAATCAGATAAAAATGTCCAGTAGCTAATAGCATTATCTGTTACATAAAATCAAGATCACTTGACATTCACCTATTATGATTTTTGATTCGATCACGCACGTTCCAGATATGGCGTATTGAACTGTTATTCGCTAAATCGTGTTCGGATTAGATTTCAAAGGGTCGTCAACTCGCATGTGTTGCCTTTACTGTTATAAACGTACATAAGGTTCGGTCATCGGTGACAGTCTTACATCACTCGGACGAGCTTTTGTTTGCCACTTTCTTGTGAAAAATTTGCTTACTTAATTTTTTTTAGATTTTTTGTTTTTCACCGATTGCCATGGACACTTTGGACACTTTGGGATCATTATCACCAGAAACTCAAAATGACACAGAAAAATAAAAAGCAGATTAATTAAAGTGTCAAAAAATGTTTTTACAAGGGATTTCTATCGTCCAAGGTAGAAGTTTGCTCAAGCAAGCTAGAGCTGTAGCTATAGTTCCGTCAACGTGGAATTCGGTTATAGTTATTCCGGCGGTAACTTTTAAATTTTCTTGGAATAAATAATTATTTAGTACCTGGAGAACCGAGCTTTTTTTAAACAACGCCATCTATTGTCAAGTAGCTTAAGCGTTGCTTAATAACTCCATCTATTGTAAAATAGCTTTTTGGAGCTGTTTCCGAGATTCAGATTATATATATATATAAGATTATATATATATACATACTATCTATACTATCTATCTATCTTTAAACGAGCAATTCTTGTATATATATATACAAGAATTGCTCGTTTAAAGGTATTAGATGGAGATTACACACAGCACTATCTGGTACCAAACAAAGCAAGTACCAGCTTGGATGAATACCAGACTACGGACATAAATACATTTACTTTTTTTTTTTGTAAATACCGACATATACATAAAAACCGACAGACTTTTATAGATATATATTAGAACTAGCTTATTCCCGCAACTTTGTCTGCGTAAACTTTTTTTTAAAAAAACAGCTTTTGACTGTTTACTGTTTTACATACAATAACATCGGAATTTGTTATACACATTTTCATCCTCTATTTTGCCGTCTAGAGAATAATTGAAAGAAAACGGTGAATCATGTGAGTCTTAATTTTTAACGTTAGCCAAGTTTTAGCCATTTCCATGCAAACTGCCAACCCATATTTTACCCCCTTCGGGGATTAATTTCCAAAAATCCCTTCTTAGTGCACACTAACGTCATTTAAGGAACGTTTGTACAAAAATGTCATGCTTCTAGATACAGCGATTTCACCTGTGCATTGTTCGATTAGTCAGTCAGCCAGTCAATTTCCTCTTTCATATAAATATAGCTGAACCGGCGATTTTTATTTCTTTTTTTAAAACAACCTAATAGGGTTGTACTAATTCAGAAACCTTACGCGGTGTGTGCATAACCACTTACCCAAATTTCATTACAAGCGATTTACCTCTATTGCGCGTGTCCGACTCGCACTTGACCTTTTTTTCTTTCTCAGAATTATTCCCCGGCGTGTGCATAAAAACTTACCAAAATTTCATTACAATCGGTTTACCCTTATTACGCGAGTCCGACTCGCACTTGATCCTGTCTCACTCGCACTTGACCCTTTTTTCTTTCTCAGAAATATTCCCCGGCGTGTGTATAACAACGTACCAAAATTTCATTACAATCGGTTTACCCTTATTGCGTGAATCCGACTCGCACTTCACCCATTCGTAAAACCTTATCTTATCGGATGCCTACGTCATACAAAGAACACACCCTCCAAGATTCAGGTCTTTACGATCAGCGGTTTAGGTTGTGCGTTGATCCGTCAGTCATTCAGGACAAAGCATTTCATATGTATATAAGACAGGTAGAAAAAGAAAACTTTAAGTATTATTGTACACAAAAAATCAAACACCTAAAAAACGCATAACCTCTTTGAGCTTAGAAACCTCTTTAATGAGGTACTAATATAGTACGGTGACATTCGAGACATTCCAATTTTAAAGAGTATTGAGTTGTTTATGTTTTTAAGTAAGTTCAACCTTTTTTGAATAAAATCGGATTGAGTTTTCAAACATGTGTCAAAATAAAATTCATATCAACTTCGAAGCATAAACCGACAAATAACTTTCCACCCCCTTTTAACCACGTTAGGGGATAAATTTCAATAAAATACGAAACTCGTCTTCCATCAATTCTGTTAAAAAAGGTTTATGCAAAATTTGAAGTAGATTGGACCAAGGAATCACGTTGTCCAATACAAACATTACCCCCCTTTTTCACCCCCTTAGGGGTAGAATTCCGGAAAAACCCTTTCTTATCGGATGCCTACGTCCTACAAAGAACACACCCTCCAAGTTTAATAAATACATTTCCAATTTATAACATGAAGGATAAGTGTCACAAAGCAAATATTTAAATAAAAATATTATTACAGGAAAAATCTTACTTCTCTCCACGCTAGCCCTAGTTCAGGGCAGGCCTCAAAATTCACAACACTCGGGCTCAGCCAACGATCTGTGCCCTCCTTCCCAGAGCCACTGGCTTCTCCCACATGAATGGGACTGTACCAAATTCTACTATTGCGAATATGGTATCAAACGTGAGGATGTACATGAGTGTGCTCCTGGAACACATTTCTCTTACGCACAACAGGTTGGTGTCGAGTTACTTAACTCACAATAGTTTTCACTGTTAAAATAACCTTTTAAAATTCAAATCAATAAAAATACTAAATTTATAGCATATTTTTTCAGTTACACAATACTCAAACTTTACTTTTACAAATAATGCTGTTTAAAATTTATGTTTTTTTTATGAAACCTTATTTTAACAAACAGTTAATTTCACAGTAAATATTGTTTTTACAATAAAAGACAAATATTTTGTAAAATTTTGAATTTTTGATAATGGTTTTTAAAATTCAGGTCTGTATACATCCGGTAGTAGCCAACTGTCAACTTACTAATGTACCACCAACGGAAGGCACTGAAGAACCTGAAACAGACCCAGTAACTGAAGCACCTTCATCTACTGAAGCCGCTATAGTTTCTACTACAACAACAACTGAAGCACCCGCATCAACCGAAGCAGCTATAGTTACCACCTCGACAACGACTCAAGCTCCTGCATCAACCGAAGCAGCTATAATTACCACCTCAACAACGACTCAAGCTCCTGCATCGACTGAAGCTGCTATAGTTACCACAACAACAACTGAGGCTCCTGCATCAACTGAAGCTGCTATTGTTATGACTACAACAACAACTGCAGCTCCTCCTGCATCAACCGAAGTAGCTATAGTTAGCACCACAACAACGACGCAAGCTCCTGCATCAACGGAAGCCTCGATAATCTCAACAACTGCAAAACCAGTTGAAATCGAGCTCTTGCCAAACGGCTGTCCTGCTGATTTTGACGTTCACAAATTGTTAGCCCACGAAAGCAAATGTAACCTATTCTACTACTGCGTTTTTGGCGAAACAGTTCTTAGTAAATGCAGTGAGGGCACTTACTTCAACGTAGAGCTCCAGGTAAGACCTTAGTTCTTATAGGGCGTTATATTAATAATAACACCAAAGTAGACACAGCTAATTATAGCTTGACTTTTAATGAAGCAAAAGTGTAAAATGTAGGACCGTATTTAGGAAGTGATTGAAGTTGCTTCTACATCAGTATATTGAATTCATATTTTACTTAATACAATGTACAGAAGTTTTAAAGACTTTGTGTCTGTGTATAGTATAGTATGTAGTATAGTAGTGTAGTAGTGTGGCATACAATCAAAGCTTCCTTTTTAAAAAGAATTTTTGTGGAGACCAAACAAATTCTTTTTAAAAATTCTTACACAAACTCTTATTTTTTGCAATGATGCTAAAAATAGCTCGTAGGATTACGAAACTGATTCTTATTTTATAATCATCCAGTTGTTAGCAAACGTCCTAGGATATTCCAAAATATTCGTTTTTCCCGATCATCTACGACA
Organism: Apoda limacodes; assembly: GCA_946406115.1. NCBI lineage: Eukaryota > Metazoa > Arthropoda > Insecta > Lepidoptera > Limacodidae > Apoda > Apoda limacodes. The sequence continues at coordinate 52,882,568 of OX291540.1, forward strand.
TATATATATATATATATATATAAACGCTAAGTGATCCCACTCGACATTTCTAAACCATACACGATATCGAAATACCGATTATTAATCCTGAAAGTGCTTCACGAGCTCTATCCAATGGTATCAATAATGGTTTGTAAAATGAACGGGGTCTATCCAAAAATTTCGTCCCCGTAAAGCTAAAATTAACTAAGTGACACTTAACGAAAATGAGTTTTGAATGTCACTCTGTTTACATTTTTTTCTTTATTTTTCTAACTTAAATTTATATATATCTTAGCTCTTCGTATGACTGAGATAGGAAATGTCAAAACTCACCAAATGTAACGATTATTCCCTACACATGAGAGGACAAAATAACTAAATGAACTTAGTGATTATTATTTTCATGACAGATGATTTTCAAAATTACCTAAGCGTACTTTAATAGTTTTACCCCAAACCTCAAATTGCTACTGGACTCGTAAAGAAAATTCACTAAATTAAGGTGGTGACCCAAAAACCATTGCTTTCAACAAATCCAGCAGAGCGAAAACTAACTAAGTCGTTTAAGTGGATATAAAAATATGATTTTGTTGAATTTGACAAAACTTCCCGTAGTAACAAATAAAAATTACCTTTTAGTGAGTTTTCACTCATTTTAGTTAGCAAAATATATTTATTAGAGCATGTATAACATTTTTTTTCCCTATTTTTTAATTTTGATGAATTGCAGGAAGCAAGTTGGCAAATAACTGCTCCCAAATGCAATTTAGCTCGTTATTGCTTTCCTGGAATTTGCCGTGGCCAGCATGGGCACGTCATCGTTAGCCTACTATACTATTTTGTGGAAAAAGTTTTAAGCTATTCTGTCTCTCTAATTCGAGTCAAAAATGTATGGAAATCTGAATTTAATTGCAAACATTTTTCTTTAGTATCCCAGAATCGGAATAGCTTGAAACTGTTCCCGATAAGCTCTCAGCCTTTGGTGCCGATATAAGTTTTAGTTGTCATCTTTGTGTGCTTGAAATGGACAAAATGAATAAAATTATAAAAGAACCGTTTAATCAAAATATTCTCCGTTAATAACATCTGGTTAGCCTACTTCATCTTCTGTAGTTAAGTACCACGGATGCAACTCAAAAGAAATAATTCTTTTAGTATAGAGACTTATCAAGTCTTTCTTGCCCTTCGAAATAGCAAGCACAGCATGCATGCATTTATTACAACAATAATGAATAACTTGTTGCTAATTTGCTATTGCATTTATCTAGGAACTACTTACTTTAGATAAACATTTTATTTTACATACGTATCTTTTTTTAATGGTTTGCATTTTTGATTATCCTTAAAATTGTTTTAAAATATCTTTAAAATTAACAGACTAAATTAAAGAGCTTTACTTTTTTATCATTCAGAATTATTTATGTTCAACCGAATAGTTTGTATCCATTGTTTTCGAAGTACCTACTGTATCGTACTGGAACCTGCACTACCACAGCATACGTTTCGTTTGGCCAGTTGAGCATTTACTAGACTGCATATCTATTTATCGTTCGCTTGGTTTCTATTATCAAATCCTTATGTACTTTTTTTTTAGTTTTATTTATATAACATATTTACAGATGAATTGGGAACCTCCTCATAATTTTCGATTAACTAAAAACCAATTTTTTTTAATTGTTACTCTAAAGCTGGGTGTGATAAGAAAATTGTGTACAACACAAAGCATAATGTAAAGAAAAATAATAAATCAATTAATCTGTTAAGAGATAATCATTCTACGTTTTCTAACAGGTGTGCGATTGGCCAGAAAACGTTGACTGCGTAAATGACGATGACGATGATCTTGGAATTGAAGGAAGTGGGGACCCTGAGCTGGGAGTCGAACCTATTGAAGTTGAATTACTGCCTAATGGATGCCCCGCTGACTATGGAGTTCACAAACTTCTCCCCCATGAAACTGATTGTGACAAATTCTACTATTGTAACTTCGGCGAGAAAGTGGTTAGAAATTGTGCTCAAGGGACCTACTTCAATTATGAAAAACAGGTGAGCCCAAAAAAAGTTTATTATTCTTTTAATTGAAGGATCAACATTTACAGAAAAAAAATTAAAGGACATAAATGCTTTTCTATGTTAAATAATATGTATTTAAAAATAATTTAGTGCAAAATGTAATTGTATTAAAATCTTTATTTAATACACAAAATCAGAACAAAATTAATATAAAATTCCTATGATGTTGATGCAACTTTTGTTAGTGTTGCAAAATTCAAGTAGATAATATGGTGTATAAGTATATGCTTTTCAATACAAATAATGACTCCCGCGGTCTCGAAATATATTTTTATGGTGAAATTTAAATTGTTACTCAATATTATGTATATTTATTATATTCTCTTTAATACAATTATGTATTTTTTTGTTTCTTAAAATTGAAGCCCTGCGGAAGAAAGATAGGTGAGGGAGTTTGTATTTGATAAAATATTTCTTAGTTAATTTACTTGAAACTTGGTTAAATATACTCTTTTTCAACATAATTATTAAAGAACGTGTTTCGCAGTTTCCAAAAGTTAAGGTTTAAGCAAGTTCGTATGGTCAAATTGATATATACCTAAATGTTCTTGAGCACAGTTGAGAAAACGTTGTGTGTTTCGTAGATATAAAATCTCTAACCCGTTAAGCGAGAAAAGAAATGGTAAACTTAGAGTGGGAGATAATATTTATTTATTTAACTATACTTGAAGTAAGATATTAATGCTTAATGATCCAACATAATTAAGAAAATTAGTATTCTGGGGTTTTTGAAATAGAATTATTATGGGGAGACAGGTAGTGGCAAAGTTTGGGAAATATGTTTTTTATGCTCAAGCTTACGATTTGACATCATGCTGGCCATTACATATCCTACATCAACAGGTATGTGATCACGCTGACAACGTAGATTGCGCAAATACAAATACTGAAAACAACGGCGAAAACGGTGACGATAATGAAGAAAATGGGGAAGAAAGTAGTGGAGATGGTGAAACAGATGTTGAAATTGAATATTGGCCAAATGGCTGTCCCGTCGACTACACTAATGAACAACTGCTACCTCATGCCGATTGTAAGAAGTATTACCAATGTGTGCATGGAGAAAAAGTTGAGATGCTGTGTGCAGCAGGAACGTTTTTCAATGCAGAAACGCAGGTTAGTCTCTCACAAAATTAAATATTACAGATTTGTTAAATGGGTTTTTAGACTTTGATAGATATCAATATATATCTGATACAAAAAACGGAATGATTTTCTTATTCATTAATATTTCTATTTCATATAATGTGCGTAGAATACTTGTAAATCAGTTACAAATATTTATAACTTATACCACTGTTTTCTCCATATTATTTCATATACTTGCTTTATATAATACACATACGTGTATCTTTAATACTGCTTGAATCAAAAAAGAAGCGGCAGGCTACACTCATATTAGGCCTTACAGTTAAACTAACATTTTAAGTATATAATTTCGCAATTTTCATTGTAAGACAAAAATAATCTTAGATCATCTTTGCTACAGTATTATACTCGTATTATATTATAAGTTTTTGTCTTATTATACAAATGATAAATCAAAAAGAAATCTGTTTTAATGAATATCTGATGAAGACGATCTTATTTAACGCCGTTTCGCCATTTTAAATAGTTTTTATATTAAATTTCCGAGCTGACATTTTGAAAATTTTGCTCTGACCATTTTGTCAATTTCTACCAGCCTGTTATTTTAATTTCCTACAATTCCCTTATTCTAGATACGAGCCTGCGCTATTTTTTTGCAATAAATCCGAAAACTCCTGTGCATTGCGTTCCCCACATTTCGGCATGGCTCTTTAAACACGCTTTTATCTCATCTTTGTGTAATAACTCGCGCTTGATGTGTTGGAGCCGCAGAAAGTCTCACTTCATTATGTTTTATTTCAGCAATTCTATCATATTTTGTTTTGCATCTTATCTTTTCTATGTATTTTCAATCTATTTGAATTTTGTATACGTAAACTTAATATCAAAATGAAACTGAATAAGTGAATAAAGTAAAGTAAATAAAGTGACAGGTGAGAAAAAAAAAACGGGTTCCACTCCGGGAGTGCCGGCGGAAATGAATACATACTCGCTATTCACTTCCCATCACTTCTTATCCATATTGATTTATTAAAAATAATAACTTTTGTTTATTTACTTTTTTGACGTTGTATATTTGACAGCTCAATCTGTCATAGAATTAAAATCCCATATTCAACCTCCCTGTACTACTCATAATCCCCATATACTAAAAATAAAAACTAACCTAATGTAAATAAAGGTCATGTGTCCTAACGCGAGTGACATCTTACGAATTTTCGATCAGGACACGTGACCTGACGCGAGTTTAACAGTTTTTACCCATCACAAAAAAAGTGCACAGCGCCGCTAAAGAAGTTTTCACCACAAAAATTTGTTGCACTCCGGTAGTGCCGGCAGAAGTGAAAACCTTTACACACGATTACGATTACGACACAGACTTTGTTTTTAGTATCTTACTTACTTATGTTTTATTACCTATTGTATTGGTACATATTGTATACTCTTTAGCAATTAGCTAATCAATGTATTGTATTACTACTTTAAATGGAACTTCTTGCCAGCTCTTTTTGGCAGAAATTAATATTGTTTACATTGTATTGACGATAAAAAAGTGTTCTTAGAAACCTACTTGAATTAAGTTTGATTTGAGTTTGAGAACACACAATTCGCGCTTAACACTTATATGTTACAAGACATGTCTTTAAAATTGTCAAGAAATAATAATGTTTCTTTATTTACTTTTTTGACGTAGTATACTTGTCATCTCAATCTGTCATAGAATTAAAATCCTATATCCAACCTCCCTGTACTACTCATAATCGCCATATTCTAAAAATAAAAAAAATAATAGGTGTGGCATTATAGTTTCCGTCTTGCGAATTTTTATGGCGTGGCATTATTGTTTCCGTCTGATGATCAGTCTGACGAGAGTTTATCATTTTTTACCCATCACAAAAACTAACGTAATGTAAAGAAATCTGACGCGAGTTCCGTCTTACGAATTTTATATGAATTTTCGATCAGGACACGTGACCTGGCGCGAGTTTAACATTTTTTACCCATACCAAAAAAAGTACACAACGCCGCTAAAGAAGTTTTCACTTCAAAAAAACAAGCAAAATCGAAACCATAAAAAATTGATTTGCGGCAAAATATCTAATATACATCAAAATCCAAATCATCGGTTTAAAATATGTACTATTACACTGTGGAACGCAATAGAGTTTCTATTAGTTTCCAAGATATCCAATCCCAAAACAACACTTCACCACTAACCACCAAGTCGTGCAAACATCCCTCGTTCCGTTGTGAGGGAAAAACGTGGAGAATAGGTGGTCTTAAATCAAGATAACTCTGTCCAAGGTCTCTGACTGGGGACGGGAAAACTTTGCCCGATTCAACCCTATATGGCCTCACAATTCCAGGAAACTACCCTTTTCATCGTCAAGAGCATTGGGATCCTTGCTGTTGCCATCTTCTTCTTTTTTTTTATACCAATAAGGTGGCAAACAAGCGTACGTTCCGCCTGATGGTTCTAGTACTAGCCATCTCCATCGGTGTTCAGTTCCGAGATCATTCGCAAGACAAGGTGAAGCTGGCGTCCAAAATAATTGGTTTACTCAACAGAGTGAAGCAGTACTTTACGTCGAGGCAAAGATTGCTGCGCCATATGGAGTACTGCTGCCAACTCTGGTCGGGTGCCGACCTAGTACTAGAACCATCAGGCGGAACGTACACTTGTTTGCCACCTTATTGGTATAAAAAAAGAAGAAGATGGCAACAGCAAGGATCCCAATGCTCTTGGTACCAGCTTGGCCCTTTTGACTCGGTTCAACGACGGGCTGTGAGAATTTTCAACGATCCCAAACTCACTTGTCGTATCAAGCCCTTAAGTCTGAGGAGAGACTTTGCCTACCTGTATGTGTTCTACCACTTATACAGTGGGATATGTTTTAGGAATTGTTCAAATTTCTTTTGAGGTACGGACCCCTAAAAACACAATTCTGAATGTCCTAATATATTTAGTCGTGAAAAATACAACGTAAAATAAAAATAGAAAACTAAATATTCTATTATTATTTTTTTTGTATTTTAATACTAACAACATAACTTTAGTCAACAACATCAATTTCCTCAAAATGTACGAGTATCATATGTATAACGTCACAGGTGTAAACAATAGCTAGATACACACCCCTGTCATGAAGTACGGTAAAACGTTTGTTTCTGTAAACTCTGATAGGTACCAAGCCTAGCGACAACAATGTCGGCTAGGATGCAATCTGAAACCGCAAACAAAGCGCATAGTCGCGCGCACGAAGTCAGCCGTGTCGAGACTTTAACCTACTTAATAAAGTGTAATGTTAACCGACTTTAAAACCGTTGGGATTTTTTCATGTATGTAATAATAGTGTACGTTTGTTATTTAAGAAAAAAAGGATAAAGAGAGGAATATTGGGGCGACACCCCTAACCTTATTTTCTGACATAGCGTCTAGCTCTTCTCCTCGCCTTGCTCGTGACACCAGTCACCGCCGCGCAGCCGTACTGGGTACTAGAGCCAAGCTGTGATAAACTAAACCTGTAACTTTTGTAAATATCGGGACTTGCGAAATAAACCCTGTGAAATCCAATTACAAATTCATTCCCTAGCCCTTGTCAAGTCACCCTGTCTTAAAGTTTCCGTAGCTACCAGAAGTAAATTCTCAAACCACGCCACATGCGTTAAAGTGGCTTAGCTTTATAATTGTACCAAAATTATTTTAAATCTACTTTATTGTATAAGAAGTTTGTAGATTACATATTTAGTGTGACTTAACAAAAACAGGACGAACAGTCGTTAAAGAAACCAGTGTTACTCTTTGGTACTAATTCAAAAAAAAAAAAAAACGATATAATTGGTAAACGGCTTCAACTTTGTTATAAGCAATAAAATCGGTAATAATTTCCGGGAGGCATAGATTAAGTAATACATGTTTCAGCATCTGAACTTTAACTTATATGATATAAGTATTCAGCTATGCTCATACAGAAATAGAAATTATCCGAAGCAATGCTTACCTGTTAAAGTTTACCCGAATCTAAAGTTCAGAATTTAAAGTAAAAAATGCTTCATAAGTATTTATAAGTAATATATAATACCAGTAAGGATTTGTGTATAAGCATTAACACATACCTAGTAAATAAAAAAAGACATAGAAAATAGAAAGTTAATCACTGGGTTTTACTAACAGTTCTTCTTCTTAAACGATCAACGAGTTTTGATATGCTAACAGGAATGTGACTTCACTGAGTGTAACGGAGGTGAAAATGGTGATGAAGACAACGAAAACGAAGGGGAAGACAATGAAGATGGTGGTGAAGACAATGAAAATGGCGGAGGAGACAATGAAAACGGTGAAGACGAGTTCTTACCCAATGGCTGTCCTGCAGATTACAGTGTAGAACAGTTGCTGCCTCACGCCGACTGTGACAAATTCTATCAATGCGTTCATGGAGAGCCGCTAGAGCGACAATGTGCCTCTGGCTCATACTTCAACCCTTCAACTCAGGTAAGCTTTATAGATACTTTAAATTAAGTTTAAAGTTTCCTCAAGTCACTCATTGAAATGTAAAATCGCTTACTGTAATTTTCTAAAAATTTCACAATGACTTTGTCGTTGAACTATTTTTGCCTCAGCCAATTATGAAGAACAAAAATCGGTAATAATTTTCCGGGAGACAAAGATGGGGATATACATGTTTCAGCATCTGAACTTTAGATAATATAATATTATTGTTAAGCTTAACTCATACAGAAAAAGGAATTACCCGAAGCAATGCTATTCTGTAATCGTTTACCCAAATTAAAAGTTCATAATTTAGAGTGAAAAAGATTTCATAAGTATTTATGAATAAAATTAAGCCGTTCTTTAGAACAGAATTTGTTAAAGTTCTATATATTAGTTCAAACAGTCGAAGATATGGAGTATGGAAGTTTAGCAAAACTATGACGCATATATATAACAGTAGGGATTTGAGTATTACCATTGACACATGCCTAGTAAATAAAAATACATAGACAATAGAAAGGCATTCAGTGTGTTTTTATAACAGTTTTTATTCTTAAACGATAAACTATTTTTGATATACTTAAAGGAATGTGACTTCACTGAGTGTAACGGAGGTGAAAATGGTGTTGAAGACAATGAAAACGAAGGGGAAGACAATGAAGATGGTGGTGAAGACAATGAAAATGGTGGTGAAGACAATGAAAATGGCGGAGGAGACAATGAAAACGGTGAAGACGAGTTCTTACCCAATGGCTGTCCTGCAGATTACAGTGTAGAACAGTTGCTGCCTCACGCCGACTGTGACAAATTCTATCAATGCGTTCATGGAGAGCCGCTAGAGCGACAATGCGCCTCTGGCTCATACTTCAACCCTTCAACTCAGGTAAGCTTTAAAGGTACTTTAAATTGTGTTGAAAGTTTCCTCAAGTCACTCAGTGAAATGTAAAATCGCTTACTGCCATTTTCCAAAAATTTCACGATGACTTTGTCGTTGAACTAGTTTTGCCTCAGCCAATTGTAACGGACAAACATCAGTTATAATTTGCCGGGAGACAAAGATGGAGTATATACATGTTTCAGCATCTGAAATTTAGAAAATATGATATAAGTGTTCAGCTTAACTCATACAGAAATAGGAATAAGCCGAAGCAATGCTTTTCTGTTAACGTTTACCCAAATCAAAAGTTCGCAATTTTAAGAGAAAAAGATTTCATAAGTAAAATTAAGACGTTCTTTGGAACAGAATTTATTAAAGTTCTATATATTAGTTCAAACAGTCGAAGATATGGAGTATGGAAGTTAAGCAAAACTATGACGCATATAAATAACAGTAGGGATATGAGTATTACCATTAACACATGCCTAGTAAATAAAAACACATAGATAATAGAAAGGCATTCAGTGTGTTTTACTAACAGTTCTTATTAAAAAAGTTTTTGAAAAAATCATACTTTGTCAAATGTTAAGCCATTTCTGTATTAATGAGCTACTTAGTAGTAAACAGTTTGGCTTTATGAAAGGCCGTTCCACAACCGATGCTCCTGCACTGGCACTATTAAAAAATATATATAACGCCTGGGAGGATTCGCATGACGCCCTTGGAGTGTTTTGTGATTTATCTAAGGCATTTGACTGTGTTCAACATGAAAATCTCATCAGGAAGCTACATCACTATGGTATTAGAGGCAAAGCTCTCGACCTTTTGACATCCTATATGAGTAGGAGAGTACAGAAAATAGATGTCAACGGTGAAAGATCTCCGGGATCAGCAGTCACTATAGGAGTCCCTCAGGGCTCAATTTTAGGTCCTTTTCTATTTCTTATTTACATTAATGATCTCCCATATAATGTAAAAAACCATGACATTGTCTTATTTGCTGATGACACCTCTTTGCTTTTTAAAGTTAAGAGACGACAGACATGTTATAATGAATTAAATAATGCCCTTTCTAAAATTGTAAATTGGTTTAACGCTAATAATTTATTACTTAATGAAAAAAAAACCAAATGTGTTAAATTTAAATTACCAAATGTTAGTCAGAGACAGACATGTATTAATATTAATGGCGAGCAATTAGAACTTGTTAATTCAACAGTCTTTCTTGGCATAACGCTGGACTCCAAACTTCAATGGGGTCCTCATATTCATAACCTAGCCAAAAAACTTAGCTCTGCTGTGTATGCGATCAAGAAAATAAGACAATTGACCGATGTCGACACTGCAAAAATAGTATATTTTAGCTATTTCCATAGTTTAATGACATATGGTATCCTATTGTGGGGTAGCGCTGCTGATGTAAATACAATATTTTTGTTACAAAAAAGGGCAATTCGTGCTATTTATAAATTAGGATCTAGGATATCTCTGAGGGATAGGTTTAGGGAAGTAAAAATTTTAACTTTAGTGTCGCAGTACATATATGAAAATCTTTTATATGTACATAAAAATATCAATAGTTTCAGCAAGAAAAGTGACGTTCACAAAGTAAATACTAGAAGTAAAAATAAGCTGTTGGTGCATGATACACGTCTACACAAAATAAGTAACTCTTTTATGGGGCAATGTATACACTTTTACAACAAAGTTCCCAATAAAATTCAAAATCTATCAATAGGTAAATTTAAATCTTTTATCAAGCAGGTACTTTGTAAAAATGCATACTACAATATTTCAGACTATGTAAATGATAAAAATCCTTGGGACTGATGATGCTCAATTACAGGATGCATAGGTAAACGAAATTAAAATGGAAATAACATAAAATTGTACGACTAAAATTTTTTTATTTAAAACATTTATTGTATTTTAGTTTATTTGTATTATTGATAGTGTTTTTAAAAGAGTAACTATCGAGTTTCTTGCCGGATTCTTCTCGGTAGAAATCAACAACATTGTGAACCGGCGGGAAGGTGGGAGGGTTCAAAAAATAATATTTTATAACTTTGACGATTCAAAAGTGATTGTAAAATCCTTATTTGAATAAAGCATTTTGACTTTGACTTTGACTTTGACTATTCTTAAACGATAAACTATTTTTGATATACTTAAAGGAATGTGACTTCACTGAGTGTAACGGGGGTGAAAATGGTGGTGAAGACAACGAAAACGAAGGGGAAGACAATGAAGATGGTGGTGAAGACAATGAAAATGGTGGTGAAGACAATGAAAATGGCGAAGACAATGAAAACGGTGAAGACGAGTTATTACCCAATGACTGTCCTGCAGATTACAGTGTAGAACAGTTGCTGCCTCACGCCGACTGTGACAAATTCTATCAATGTGTTCATGGAGAGCCGCAAGAGCGACAATGCGCCTCTGGCTCATACTTCAACCCTTCAACGCAGGTAAGCTTTATAGATACTTTAAATTAAGTTTAAAATTTCCTCAAGTCACTCAGTGAAATGTAAAATAGCTTACTGCCATTTTCCAAAAGTTTCACAATGACTTTGTCGTTGAACTAGTTTTGCCTCAGCCAATTGTGACGGACAAAAATTAGTTATAATTTTCCGGGACACAAAGATGGAGTATATACATGTTTCAGCATCTGAACTTTAGATAATATGTTATAAGTGTTCAGCTTAACTTATACAGAAATAGGAATAAGCCGAAGCAATACTTACCTGTTAACGTTTACCTAAATCAGTTGTTCAGAATTTTAAGTTAAAAAGATTTCATAAGTAATTAAAAGTAAAGTAAAGTATTTATAAGTAAAATTAAGCCGTTCTTTGGAACAGAATTTGTTAAAGTTCTATATATTAGTTCAAACAGTCGAAGATATGGAGTATAGAAGTTAAGCAAAACTATGACGCATATATATAACAGTAGGGATGTGAGTATTACCAGTAACACATGCCTAGTAAATAAAAACACATAGACAATAGAAAGGCATTCAGTGTGTTTTACAAACAGTTCTTATTCTTAAACGATAAACTATTTTTGATATACTTAAAGGAATGTGACTTCACTGAGTGTAACGGAGGTGAAAATGGTGGTGAAGACAATGAAAACGAAGGGGAAGACAATGAAGATGGTGGTGAAGACAATGAAAATGGTGGTGAAGACAATGAAAATGGCGGAGGAGACAATGAAAACGGTGAAGACGAGTTCTTACCCAATGGCTGTCCTGCAGATTACAGTGTAGAACAGTTGCTGCCTCACGCCGACTGTGACAAATTCTATCAATGCGTTCATGGAGAGCCGCTAGAGCGACAATGCGCCTCTGGCTCATACTTCAACCCTTCAACTCAGGTAAGCTTTAAAGGTACTTTAAATTGTGTTGAAAGTTTCCTCAAGTCACTCAGTGAAATGTAAAATCGCTTACTGCCATTTTCCAAAAATTTCACGATGTTTTTGTCGTTGAACTAGTTTTGCCTCAGCCAATTGTAACGGACAAACATTAGTTATAATTTTCCGGGAGACAAAGATGGAGTATATACATGTTTCAGCATCTGAAAGTTAGAAAATATGATATAAGTGTTCAGCTTAACTCATACAGAAATAGGAATAAGCCGAAGCAATGGTTTTCTGTTAACGTTTACCCAAATCAAAAGTTCGCAATTTTAAGTGAAAAAGATTTCATAAGTAAAATTTAAACGTTCTTTGGAACAGAATTTGTTAAAGTTCTATATATTAGTTCAAACAGTCGAAGATATGGAGTATAGAAGTTAAGCAAAACTATGACGCATATAAATAACAGTAGGGATGTGAGTATTACCAGTAACACATGCCTAATAAATAAAAACACATAGACAATAGAAAGGCATTAAGTGTGTTTTACAAACAGTTCTTATTCTTAAACGATAAACTATTTTTAATATACTTAAAGGAATGTGACTTCACTGAGTGTAACGGAGGTGAAAATGGTGGTGAAGACAATGAAAACGAAGGGGAAGACAATGAAGATGGTGGTGAAGACAATGAAAATGGTGGTGAAGACAATGAAAATGGCGGAGGAGACAATGAAAACGTTGAAGACGAGTTCTTACCCAATGGCTGTCCTGCAGATTACAGTGTAGAACAGTTGCTGCCTCACGCCGACTGTGACAAATTCTATCAATGCGTTCATGGAGAGCCGCTAGAGCGACAATGTGCCTCTGGCTCATACTTCAACCCTTCAACTCAGGTAAGCTTTATAGATACTTTAAATTAAGTTTAAAGTTTCCTCAAGTCACTCATTGAAATGTAAAATCGCTTACTGTAATTTTCTAAAAATTTCACAATGACTTTGTCGTTGAACTATTTTTGCCTCAGCCAATTATGAAGAACAAAAATCGGTAATAATTTTCCGGGAGACAAAGATGGGGATATACATGTTTCAGCATCTGAACTTTAGATAATAGTTTTGCCTCAGCCAACTGCGACGGACAAAAATTAGTTATTTTCCGGGAGACAAAGATGGAGTACATACATGTTACAGAATATGATATAAGTGTTCAGCTTAACTCATAGAGAAAAAGGAATTAGCCGAAGCAATGCTTTTCCGTAAATGTTCAAATCCAAATCCAAATCAAAAGTTCAGAATTTAAAGTGAAAAAGGCTTCTACAGATTCGTAATCTGTAAGTGAAATTAAGCCGTTCTATGAAACAGAAATTGTCAAAGTTCTATATATTAGTTCAAACAGTCGTAGATATGGAGCATGACAGCTAAGGAAAACTATGACGCATATATAATTCCAGTAGAGATTTGAGTATTAGCATTAACACATGCCTATTAAATAAAAAACATAGACAACAGAAAGGCATTTAGTTTGTTTTACTTACAGTTCTTCTGATTAAACGATAAACAATTTTTGATATACTTAAAGGAATGTGACTTCACTGTGTGTAACGGAGGTGAAAACGGTGGTGAAGACAATGAAAATGAAGGGGAAGACAATGAAGATGGTGGTGAAGACAATGAAAATGAAGGGGAAGACAATGAAGATGGTGGTGAAGACAATGAAGATGGTGGTGAAGACAATGAAAATGGCGGAGGAGACAATGAAAACGGTGAAGACGAGTTCTTACCCAATGGCTGTCCTGCAGATTACAGTGTAGAACAGTTGCTGCCTCACGCCGACTGTGACAAATTCTATCAATGCGTTCATGGAGAGCCGCAAGAGCGACAATGCGCCTCTGGCTCATACTTCAACCCTTCAACTCAGGTAAGTTTTATAGATACTTTAAATTAAGTTTAAAGTTTCCTCAAGTCACTCATTGAAATGTAAAATCGCTTACTGTAATTTTCTAAAAATTCACGATGTCTTAGTCGTTGAACTATTTTTGCCTCAGCCAATGGTGACGGACAAAAATCGGTAATAATTTTCCGGGAGACAAAGATTGAGTAATATACGTTTCGGCATATGAACTTTATATAATATGATATAAGTGTTCAGCTTAACTCATACAGAAATAGGAATAAGCCGAAGCAATGCTTACCTGTTAACGTTTACTAAAATCAGTTGTTCAGAATTTGAAGTGAAAAGGGCTTCATAAGTATCTATAAGTAAAAGTAAGCCATTCTGTTGAACAGAATTTGTCAAAGTTCTGTATATAAGTGCAAAAGTCGTAGATATGGAGAATGAAAGGGTAGCAAAACTGTGACGCATCTATAATACCAGTAGGGATTTGAGTATTAGCATTAACACATGCCTATTAAATAAAAAGACATAGATAATAGAAAAGCATTCAGTGGGTTTTACCAACAATTGTTATTCTCAAACGATTAACTATTTTTGACATGCTTACAGGAATGTGACTTAACTGAGTGTAACGGGGGTGAAGATGGTGGTGAAGACAACGAAAATGAAGGGGAAGACAATGAAAATGGAGGTGAAGACAATGGAGACGGCGGGGTAGGCAATGGAAACGGCGAAGGAGATGGTGAAAACGGAGTTGAAGACAATGATGATAGATGTGCAACCTCCTGCAACGTTGTTGCTTGGGCACATGAACACGATTGTGACAAATTCTGGCGTTGCGACGGAGACCAAAAAGTTTTAGGCGTCTGCGCTGAAGGTTTACATTTCAATTTGAACACACAAACTTGTGACTTCATCTGTAACGCTGGATGCGTCAGGACTAGTGTTCAAGCCACTGCTTCTGCTGATGGAATTAAGTTGTTTATGCCATGGGATAAAGTAGACCCTGAGTTATCTCAAGTCATTCAAGCACATCTATGAATTTAGGTTTAAATTACGAAGTATAGAACTCTTCAAGTACCTACCTATATTCTAAATGACAAAATATACCAACATCTTAAATTAAGATAAAATTGTTTTTCTTTATTACTGTTGTTTATAAAAAAAAGTAAAATTGTTAATAAGGAAATTAAAACTGTTGCATTATTGTTAAAATATTTTTTATTTGTACTCTGGTTAAATATAAAATTCAATTAATATTTATGTTAACAAAAATAAAACTAGATAAAGTGTATAATTCTATTTCTACAATGATTTGATTTTACTCTTACACCTCATTTAATGATGGTCCCATTAATGGAATTATTTAAACTTATTGACTATCAGCAATCTCGGTAGCTTCAATTACCTGAAAAGGAGAAAATATAATATAATATAAAAGATTTATTACCTACATTATTAAGATAATCGAAAAATAATAATGTCAAATATCAACACTAAAACACAAAAATCATGGAGGATTTAAGAATTTTCAGGAATATATTTCGAAGTACAAAATTCCTCAAAGAAAACTTTGGATCAACGTAGACTCTACAGGAATAGAGTAGAGTATCTTTATAGGGTTCCGTTCCGGAACGTAACGTAAAACGTAAACGTAACGGAGTCCTATTACTAAGCCTACGCTGTCTGTCTGTCTGTCAATCCATTTATCTGTCCGACCATTAAAAGGCTCTATCTTCTAATACCAAAATAGGTAGGCCTGAATTTTTCACAGAATATAGGTTATAATAGGATAATATAACATATATTCTGTGAAACACATTTTTGTTGTTTTTGCTCCATCGTAAAAACAGTAACACACAAACTTCAAATTTGCAGTGAAAAATAGTGTGAACTCTAAAGTATAACATCAAATAATAAAAATTGGCAAGAGTGAGGTGGGCTGAAGCTGTTACCATTTTAAATTACCGGTACAACGCCATCTAGCAATAGTATTAAGAGAAACAGTAACACATTTGTTTGGGGTGTTCTCATACAAAAAACACATTTTCGTTATGTTTGTTCTTTCGTAAAAAAAGTAATAGCGAAAAATAGTGTGACATCTAAAGTGTAACAATAAATTATAAAACCGACTAAGTGTGAAACAGGCCCGAGTCATATACTATTTTAAATTACCGTTACAGCGCCATCTTGCTTATTTTTAAGAGAAACAGCAACACATTTGTTTAAATCGATACTCAAAGTTTAAGCAACGTCGGGCTTGGTCAGTACTTGGATGGGTGTGATTAGCAGCACACTTTTTCTTGTTTGCGTTTGTAAATTACTTTAATGGTGGTAGGTCCGAAACCCTCGGTGCGTAAGTGGTTTACTATAATCGAGGAGTTGCTGTCTAAATCAAATGCAGTGTTGTAGATGTTATCACCCAGACTCTGGGATGTGAAGGAGAGAAGAACTTATTTTACAGAACTAAGATTAAAATATACAAGATTAAGATTAAAACCAGTGAGGTGTGTATGTCCACTTTTACATCTTTTACGGCACCGCCGTAAAAGTAAGTCCGCGTGTAGTTGTAGACGCTCTGGTATCCCTGCCGCGGTCAAGAGGCAAGACTAGATTGCCATTACTGTAGCATTTTTGAGAATTTCTGCCAGATGAACTTCTAGTGGCATAATATTACAACCCATGTTGTAGGATTCTCATCAATGTAGAGTAGAGGGCAGCGAGACGCCAGTCTATAGAGTTTTACGCAACTTGTTTTATAGTTGATAGTTATAAATATATATATATTTTATTTTTCTAATTTATTTTCATTTCTTGTTTTTTATTTTTAACCGACTGCAAAAAAGAAGGTGGTTTGCAGTTTGGCTGTTTTTTTTTTTAATGTTTGTTACCTATGAATGTCGTCTTTTATCCGTCCACGTCAATTTGGTAAAAGTTTACCTAATGGGGAAGGATTAATTTACATATTCCCCTTAAATTTAGTAAGGATTGGTCCAAAAAAAACAGAATTAGGTGAAAAATTGTTTCCAAGTAGTATTATTTTGATTATTTAGACGAGCTTCTACCGGCATCTACGTCTTGACTGGCCATGTAAGTTTCTGCGTGGCGGAGGCACCACTGTAAATGAAATCAACAAAACAATAAAGAATTATCGAGCATTTTAATTCGTGCAAACCTATATAAAGCGGACTCTAGTTAGTCAACTCCGCATTTTAAGGCTGGGTGGACTGCGGTGCGGCGTGTTGCAGTGGGGATTCAAAATCTTAACGCATCAGATTTGGTGCAAGCTTTAAATTTAAATTATACCTAATTTGATAGGGATAGGGATATTGGTCTTAAAATTCACTAAAACGATACGAGTTGGAGGCTATAAGTAAAAATTCTTTATCTGTAAAACGCGTATTGGCAACATTTCTTTACCGCGTTTTGAGCACTATTGCGGTGATCTGCGGATGTTGCGTAGTGCGTGGGGCTTAATAGGTGTATAGTCGCCTAAGTGCTTTTGTTTTTTGTTTATGTTTGTGAATTATATGGTGATAAGAAAACCATTTTGCTCAGTTAAATATAAATAAACAGAATAAATAGATACTGCCCAGTCACATACAGAGGGACAATCATACGGACAGTGTAGGCTGAGGGCTTTAGCAAATGGCGAATACAAAGACTGCAGCGAGTCAAGTGTTGTTTCTTTATTGAGGGGGAGGAATAACTTCGACAAATACGAGCGATTCTTCTCAGAATACTTGCAAATTTGAACTACATACACAGAACACTTTGATTTATAATGTACATGTTGTTTGTAAGCCAATGTCGTCGACCCATACGAGGACTGAACTTTCGAAAAACTTTAAATGATTATTTTTCTAGTACTAAAGATACCATCACAACATAAATTCAATATGATAAAAGATTTGAGATCTACATGTATATAGGTGCCAAATTCTGTGTAGAAAATGCTAAAATTTTAGTTACAAGAACATGCAACATTATAAAATGAATGTATATAACAATTTTTTGTTTCTTGATACTACTACAATGTTTACTAATTAGTAGGTTTAATATAAATTCTTAAATTTTGACAAATATTTACACAATGCATTTATTTAAGTAGAGTACAAACAGGACATACACTAACTTGAGTATGACTTAAGGCTAAATAGGTGGCGTTATAGTGCTGAATAATGAAAAATTGCGGATTGCCGCTTTTTACTCCTGAATTCAGTCGCGAAACCCAATATGGCGAATTGTTATTATTTAGTATCTTATTTTAAACTAAACTTACGTTAAATAAAAGCCATCTTTAAAATTATGGCAAAAATGTGATGCAAATCTCATGAACTCTGACAAACTCAACTGAAGTTGTTTACATAATCAAGTAGAAATAAACTTTGGATCATTGTTTTACAGTACAAAATTGGTAAGGCTAGGCTTCTGAAACTTGTAACATGTATCATCAAAATTTAACAAGAGCTCTTGATATTTTACCAGAATCAAAGTACATGCAATGACCTTGTGTTTTGCGCGGAGGTAGTACATTGTAGCACCATTTGATTGACGTCGAGGTACCACCTAGAATACATACCTATGCTGCGTGAAGTAGGTACATACTAGTATAACAAAAACACTACATCCTACATTACCTATAATAACTTTTTTGTAAGAATTTATCATTTAAATTTCAGAAGAAATTATGCAAATCTTACATGGTCATTACATATATGTGCAGGTAGGTAGGTACCTACATGCTTACCTTATACATATATAGGTAAGGTACCTATTTCAAACCATTTGTGCCTAGGAATTGGCCTAGTTAGGTAAGTAATTAACGTTGTTGTCGCTCGCGCTTCAGATATATATATATATATTGGTGCATATAGCTAATGATTTAAAAAATATATAATAAAAATATAAAATATAGGTCTAAATACTCGTTCTTTCTCTAAGACTCCGATAAAATCTATTCAGTTTGGTGTCGAAACGACGACGAGCTATTTTATAAATGTTTTGTTATTTCGAGAGATATATGAGAAAGACAGCGTAGACTAGTGGTATAAATGACGGTTACCAACTGTTTTGCTCCGAGTTCGATCCTAGGCTTTTCAGAATAGATTATGCATAATTATACAGAATATATTTCAATATATTCTTTCAGTTTATTCAAAATGATCATTGGAACCGTGTTCTATAACATAAAATAGGATTATACTAAATTACTTAAATACAATTAAATAAAACTAAAAAATTTACATATAACTTAATAAGTAACTTTTTTGTATTATGGTAAATACAAAAAAAAACAGATAAAAATGCGATGTTCTCTCAGGAGGTAAAAAATCTCCAACTTCTAGTGGATGTCTAAATTAAAAAAAATTTTTAGGTAGGGCTCATTTTATTCCTCTAAAACTTTACTTATCGAATAAAAAAAATTGGATTGACGCCATTTTTGTCACATTTTCAAACATTTTTCACCCCACCATTTCTTGGGAATTATCTCCTTATGTACCTGTTAACCTTTTAAAATAATAAAACCTCAGGTTTGTGTGACATGTATTTTTCGGGAACATTCTTTGACTGCGGGTATGAATGAAGACTACCATGCTTTACTAGTGACGTATAAATCGACAAAGCAGCGAATTACAGAAGAAAACAACGGATTTTATTAGAAGAGAAATTCGTGTCTTATTATCTCCCAAAGTCATACTTCTATGTGACTTCAAAGTTATATCCATGTATGCATGGTGAAGAATACGGAGGTAGAAGGAATTGGTGGAGGTCTTAAGAACCATACAAAAAAAAGATAAGTTTGGACAGTTGATGCTCCCATATTACTAATTATTATTAAACGGTGAGTATGTTTCTCGAACGAAATCGTAGTAATGACTGATTCACTGTAGGGTTTAGAAGAAATGCCAAACAGCCTTACTTGTCAAACAACATAGTTAATGCGTCTTATCTTACCGCTCATGAACCATGTCACATTACCTACAACTTAAAAGTAACTCTGAGAGTTACGGAAAGGACCAAGCTCGGAATTTCTTTCAAGGTTATAATGAATCAGAAATAACGAGATTCGACGAATAACCATAGAAACTGACATAGCCCGGAGAATAAGCAAAGTAACTGACATAGCCCCCAGAATAAGTAAAGTAACTGACATAGCCCGCAGAATAAGTAAAGTAACTGACATATCCCGCAGAATAAGTAAAGTAACTGACATAGCCCGCAGAATAAGCTAAGTAACTGACGTAGACCGCAGAAGAAGGAAATTTCTGACATAGACCGCAGAATAAGCACAAAGTAACTGACATAGACCGCTAAATAAGCAAAATAACTGACATAGACCCCAGAATAAGTAAAGTAAGTGACATAGCCCGCAGAATAAGTAAAGTAACTGACATAGCCCGCAGAATAAGCAAAGTAACTGACGTAGACCGCAGAATAAGCATAAAGTAACTGACATAGATCGCAGAATAAGCATAAAGTAACTGACATAGACCGCTGAATAAGCAAAGTAACTGACATAGACCGAAGAATAAGCAAAGTAACTGACATAGACCCCAGAATAAGTATAGTTACTGACATAGACCACAGAATAAAGAAAAATCTGACATAGACCGCAGAATAAGCACAAAGTAACTGACATAGCCCGCAGAATAAGCAAGCTGAAGTGAAGACCTGACTCCAACAATGGATAAGTTGATTGATAGTACCGCAGATAAATACCTACAATAAATTGGCATAATTACCGCACGTCGATTAGTAATCTCGTTAACTGAGCGATTCGATCTAAAGAAGTTCTCGTACACAGTGAGAGAGTACACATTGGTGCCAAAAATGCTTCATGTCTTAAAACACAGAGAAAAGACACATTCAGCAATTTCGATTTATAACCCTTTTTTGTTATACACGGAAAAGATAAAAAATATTAAAATATTTTTTTTAAAAAACCCCATAAAAACTATAAAATTACGTATGTATTTGGTTCAACAACGGTTTTGTTTCTGAATTATAAAGTATTCGAAATATCTATAATATTACAATAATTTAGATGAATATTTTCATAGCAAAGATGCAGCCGAAAGACATTCCGTCTAAATGCTCTACCAATTGAGCTATCGCGCTGACGAAAGTCCCAACTATATCTCTGCTCCAGAAATACGCTCATTACGAACGTCACATACAACTCCTTGTGACCTATAAGGTCCTATACTCTATCCACCGAAACGAGTTAATAGGGGAAAAATGAACTGGCATGTGATTGGTCGAACAATGACGTTAAGGCTGTGTTCACAGCGCGAGTTTTTTTAGTTTGTTCGTGCGACTCGTACTGTTCAGACGTGCTCACTGTGCTAGTGCAATCTATTATTTTATTTTTTGACTCGGCTTGTTATTTGGACTCTGGATAATTTTGTTACGTGTGACCCGGCTTTGTGATTGATTGCATTCCTAAAGACTTGGCGCTTGTATAACGGACTTTTTGAGTTTACTGTCGATTTGCCTAAGTGAGATGGCCGACAGTTTACATGGAGGTAACTCTGTGGAAAAAAGGCGACGACGAGCCTTTTCCTCGACTGAAAAAACAATGATATGGAACATGTATCAATCTATGAGGAGTTCCATGGAATCCCCTTCAAACAATGACGTCATGAAAGCTGTTGCATCATCTATGGGTGTTCATTGGATGTCCATCTATAGAATTCTGAAAGAGAAAGAAACTAAAAATGTTTTAAATTCACCCAAAAAAACAAGAAAACGTACTTTCATTGTAGACACAATCGACGACTTAACTAAATGTGCTATAAGAAGAAAAGTTCACGATTTATTTTCCCGAAATGAGATACCGACATTGGACAAAATAATGAATTCAATAAATGAAGATGGTACTTTGGGGACATTCAAAAGATCAACACTTCATAAAATCCTTAAAATGATTGGATTTAGGTACATTAAAAGATGCAGGAACAGCTTATTGATTGATCGTGACGACATATTTTTTTGGCGGAGGAATTATTTGCGGACAATGAAAATGGCAAGAGAAGAAAAGAAAAAAATATATTATTTGGATGAGACTTGGCTCAATGAAGGCCATACTACTACAAACGTATGGACTGATACAAATGTGAAAAATAAACGCGACGCATTCCTTGATGGCCTGACAACTGGATTAAAAAATCCTTCCGGTAAGTTCTTTAACATAATTCCATTGTTAAAACTGTCTTTGTCATTAATGCAATTCTTTGAAAAGGTTTGAATGTACCTGAGCGATCCTTAATTGGCGGCACTTATTGTTTGTTATGTTATCTTAAACTGTGTGAGCGTTAACTTTGTATCAGATCATTCAATACAATTTTTTATTGTTCCAGGAAAAGGAAAAAGGTTAATAATTACTCATATTGGAAGTGATGATGGATTTGTAGAAGGGGGCTTACACGTGTTCGAGTCAAAAAAGCAAGGAGATTACCATCAAGATATGAATGCCGAAGTGTTTGAGAATTGGTTCAAAAATATTCTTGAAAAGTTACATGATAATTGTATTATTGTAATGGACAACGCTTCGTACCACTCAAGAAAAGTAGAGCAAATTCCGACTGAAAAAAATAAAAAACAAGAGATAATTAATTGGTTGAAAGAAAAACAAATCCCCTTTCAGGATGATTTATTAAAACGAGAGCTACTGAATATCGTAAAAAATCATAAGGAGCAGTACGAGGCGCGTGTCGTAGACGAAATGGCGAAAGCTAAAAATAAAACTGTGGTACGACTTCCGCCGTATCACTGCGAATTAAATCCGATAGAGTTGATCTGGGCTCAAGTTAAAGGACATGTCGCATCCCGCAACAAAACATACAAGATGGCAGAATTAAAAATGTTATTAAACAACTCAATTCAAAATATTGACGCTGCAAAATGGAAAAAATGCATAAAACATGTCGAAGAGATAGTAGAACCGAAAATGAATGCCATGGACAGAAATGTGGAAACAATGACCGAAACATTCATAATAAACGTGGGAAGTGACAGCGACAGTAGTGATACGTCGGAATAATTTAATTAATTGTATATGTTAAACTATTTAAATATACATAATTTTATTTTAAAACATTGTCTTAATATTTTTCTTTCTTTCTCTAAGTTCAATACAAAATACTTAAGTGGTTTTAGTGCTTACTATTGAGCGCACAAAATCATCGCATATGAACACACCTTAACTTTTTATCAGTATAGTTGACGCCCACTCACCTTTTTGTGTCCTTATCTTTTGTAAGGGATTGTGCGACAGAGACAATGCTCTATTAACTCGTTTCGGTGGATAGAGTATAGTACATAAATCTTACACACACAAAAAATGTTTATAGAATTAAGAAATTCAATATAATACACATACATAAAAATAATCATTCTTCGAAAAAGAAAGATAATTTAAATATTCATTTAGAATGCAGGCTCCAGGTTAATCTTTTGACTGCATCTTTGCTATGAAAGTATTTATTTACATTAATGATATAGCTATAGATATGGCATGTATGATATATTTTTCTAAAACAAAATATTCTTTTCTACTCACTGGCTCGGAATGGCTTACTTTGTCCTTTAAAATCTGCGTGGAAAAGCCTACTTCAGCCGCTTGCGGGCAAAAGGTTTATATTTAATTCTACAAAAACAAATATGATAAAACCGTCCGAAATGCGGTTCGTCAGTGCTACTTTATACATTTGTGATCCGTTACAACACTTTAGTTTAATTTTTGATACTAGTGCATTAAAGATAATGTTTTGTTTAATGTTATTTAATAGATAATTTATTGTTGTTTGTTAAATTGTTTAATACAACAAGAATAAATGAGTTTTGAGTATAATTTTTATCCTAAGAATTTTAAAATAAGAATTATATTAGTGGAACGCACGTTAAACGAAGAAAAAGAAAAAACATTTATTCGGAATTTTGTAGAAGGCACATCATTTTGGTTATTTTTACTATAAACATATTACTTTTACTAAATAAACTCTAAACATACGAAAGACGCTCAAACTATTTCAAACACTTATAATGTTGTTTTCATGTTAAAAATACATTAATTAAACTATTTAAAGTTAAGTATACTTGTTCCATTTATAAGTAATTAAACACTAATAATTAATTTTCTTGTATATTGTATATATTTTCCTCGCTGTAGAGATGAGAAATTGTGTGTTTTGCACGGCTGGATTTTTTTAGGGTTTCGTGCCTTAGAATTTCTCGCTTTGCTCAGGATACAATTTTTGAACCACTCGCTACCCTCGTGGGTTTAATATTTGAATCCTTTGCTTGCTCGGTATTCAATATAGGCACTCACACCAACAAGCTACTTTCCACCTTGCATAACAAATTACTATTTTTTACAACCTTCAGGGAGTCATAAACGACTTAATAATAATAATAATACTCATAACTGACTGTGGACGGGTAAACTTGATCCGATTCAACCCTACAAAGACACAAGTGTGCGCGTTCGTCGCTAAAAAAACTCCATTCACTGTAGTCTCACAATTCCAGAACACTCCCCTCTCCATCTCCAAGAGCATTGGGATCCTTGGTGTCGACATCTCCAGCGATGTTCAGTTCCGAGATCATTTACAAGATAAGGTGAAGCTTGCGTCCAAAAAACTTGGTGTCCTCAACAGAGCTTAGCAGTACTTCACGTCGGGGCAAAGGTTGTTACTTTACAAGTCGCAAGTTCGGCCCCATATGGAGTACAGCTGCCATCTCTGAGCGGGTGCACCCGGATACCAGCTTGGCCCTTTTGACTCGGTTCAACGAAGGGCTGTGAGAATTGTCGACGATCATAAACTCACTTGCGGTATCGAGCCCTTAAGTCTGAGGAGAGACTTTGCCTCCCTGTGTGTGTTCTACCGCTTGTGCAATGGGTTGTGTTTTGAGGAATTGTTCGAAATGATGCCCACGGCTACTTTCTACCATCGCACCGCTCGCCATTGTCACACTTTAGAACCTAAATGCGCGATCTCGCGAACGCTTAAGTTGTTAAATGAGCTCCCTGCCAAGGTTTTCTGCAAGGACTACAGTATGGAGTTCTTCAAGAAAGAAGTTATTAGATTTCTGAAGGGTCGGCAACGCGCAAGTGATACCCCTGGTGTTGCAAGCGTCCATAGGCTACGGTGACCGCTTACCATCAGGCGGGCCGTAAGTTTGTTTGCCACCCTAGTGCTATTCCAAAAAAAAAAAAGGATTGGTACTAGACGTAGGTATATCACAAGGCCTAAGTGTTGCAGTACCCTCTTAAACAAATGTATCCTTCGTTGTTGATTTACTTCTTACCCTCTTAATCTTCTTCCCATACATGGACCAAAACGTGACCTTGACCTCAGTAGGCTTCCCGGTCCTCGCGTCGAACACGCGGCAGCTGTCAAAGGGGGGACAATACAAGTGGAGAGAAACTGCTCCATCCACGTGCGAGGGGTTTTCCATTCGGTGCAGACCCAGGGCATCTGAAAAAGGAAAAGTTAATGTTTAGTAGTTAACACAAGGTTTATTATTTATATGAACGAATATAAATATACCTGACCTGTATGTATAGAGTGCACAACATATATATTACATCAACCACTTGAATGTATTTCTATGACTATGACTGTAATATGAATAACTTAGTATTACTACTGTGTTAATATGATTCAAGACATAATAGGGGATGCCTTTTTGTTTGTTTTGATATTTGAAGACTTATTTAACTTCACATGTGTATAGGTATGTATGTTTGTTTAGGCCAAAGATTTGACCCACTTCCCGGGGTTTAAACCTTAAGTCTTACCCTAAGAAGAGAGTTTGTCTACCTCTGTGTGTTCTATCGCTTGTAACTATAATGGCATGTGTTCTGAGAAAATGGTTGGAAATTATGCCCACGGCTACTTTCTACCATCGCACCGCTCGCCATTGGCATTCATCCTCACACCTTAGAACCTACATGGTCACGTACACTACGATTTCAGAGGAACTTCTTCCCTCGAAGACTTAGGCCGTGGAATGAGCTCCCTGCTAAGGCTCTTCAAATAATAAGTTTTTCGATTTTTGAAGGGTCGGCGTTGATAATACCCCAGGTGTTGCAAGCGTCCATAGGCTGCGGTAAACGCATACCATCAGGTGGACTATTTGTGTACCAAAAATAAACCCCACAAGTAACTGATTTTAAATAAGTACTTTGGACTTAGATTTGGTCTAACGATGAAACCAGAAGTTTGTCTTCCGTCGTGGCACGGGCTTGCTGAAAGGAAAGTTACCGTTTTATTTCCGATTCACCTCCCGAGTTAGCCAAGCCACAAACACGAACTCCCACATATCCTACTGATCATGATACACAATTTTACTGACCGTTAATATAACAGACATCATTCACATTCAGCCTGGTTCTGCGAATCTCTTTTACATCTTTATGAGCATATCCTGTTTCTTCATAATCATTTTCGGCATCTTTGTACTCGTCATTGCCAATCCTACCATTTTTGTATCCACCATTTTGATTTCCGCCGTTCTTGTAAATGTAATTACCACATTCACTATTGACACAATCTTTATTTCCGCAGTTACATTTTTTCAATCCGTTGTTTTCATCATTATTGTAGTTCAAATTTATGTTTCCCATATTTTCGTCAAAAGTACCCTTTTTCTCATCGGAGCAACAGGTGTTACAGGTGTTTTTCAGTTTCTTTACCACTTCTGGTTCTACATTTTCTGGCCAGGAATATCTAGAAAAGTTGAAACATATGATATTTTTGCACTGAATATTAAAATCAAAATTTATTATAGATACGTATTTTTTTTTATTACAATATACGTTAATATATTATTAACGTATGCTCATAACATCTACGCTTTACCGAGGGTTTCGTTCCTCAAAAGTGATAGGGGGCGAGTTCATCATCATACCGGGAAAACCAGATTGAGAATATCTTTACAATTTACTAACCGATAATTCTTAATTATTTTAGAATTCACAGAATAATAAATCATTCTAATTGACTTACTTGCCGGGAATCGAACCAGGACTTTATATACATGCATGGCAGAATAATCTACTACTGCGCCATTTGGTTACCTTATTTGAAGTAGCTATTAGCATACAATAGATATGTAGAAGATCCATATAACCGCACACTTCTGTTAACAAATTATTCTTATGCTATAATTAAATAATATGCAAACTTTTTTAATTTGAAAGAAGTCGTTGCACAAATGCCTGTCTGATGAACCAAGATGTCTGACAGCTAACCCGTTCGATCCCCGCCCAGAAAAAAAAGTAAATGTGAAAAACATTGTGTTTGTAGCAATTCTAGGTGCTTTGTATGTAAAATATTTATGTATTTTTGAAAAAAAATACATATTTGTATCAGTTATCTGGTACGCATAGTATATTATGCGGAAGACGCAGCGTGGGTCGGCCTCCTGCCAGGTGGACAGACGATCTGGTCAGAGCTGCAGGAAGCGGATGAGCGCGGGCGGTTCAGGACCGGCCGTTGTGCAGACATAAGGGGGAGGCCTACGTTCAACAGTGGACGTCTTTCGGCTGAAACGAAATAGCTGATAAATTTTGTATATCAGTTATTTATTTATTTTTTAAAGAAAGAGCAGAGGTTGTCGCTATGCTGATAACTTAAAAATTGTTAGTAAACAATTAAAATTCACCTTCTGATCTATTGTTGGTGGTTATTGGTGTTGTTTGTTTGTAGAGAAGAGAAGAGAAGAACAAAATGACTCAAATTAAAACATTTCATCTCCATGCGCAAGTTCAATTTTCAAGGTTTTTTTTTTGTTCTTTTTAATATTTGACAGTAAGAACTGAGCTGATCTCTATAACAATGTTAACAAGGCATTATATATCATAGTTATGCTCATATTAGCTGTAAAAGACAATACCCGCTTTTAGTTTGTAGTATAATACTCACTCACCACTTCAAAACACTGATTTTGGTTTTCAACAACACAAGATACATACAGCGTAGCGCAGCGGCGTGAGTTCGGGCCGTTTAAAACAGCGGCGCCTGTACCACGACACCAATAAAGTGTTTCGGCGCTCGTTGTACGAGGACAAACATCGATAACAACTGACCTGACTTCCTCGAGACTGCCGCTAAGCAGTTTCATGAAGCAGTGAGAATCCGCATGGTCGTGTATGGCAGACGCGTGTCCCCCGCCCCAACACAAGATCATTATGTTGAACGCCCCGTTCCCAGCATCCACTAGATTTCTTGTATATCTAAAAAATAATATATATTTTTTTATATAAAAAGTTTACATTAAAACTTCAGTTAAAGTGCAGCGAACGATGGCAAATCTTCCAACCCTTTTTTTACTCGGAAATGGCTTGACCGATTTCCATGAAATTCTGCACCGAGGTAGCCGTAGCTTCAAAATCAAACACTAGGGGAAAGTCTAATAATGCTGTTGATCAACTCGGCCGCACAGATTTTTTTATGAATATAAAATAAAACCGGCCAAATGCGTTCAGTAAGTGTTTTGTAAAGTAAAAAAATATTTAATAACAGAAAAACTTCATCTGAAATCGTGTAAAACTTGTTTAAAATACGTCTCATTGTAAGTGTTTATAAAGCTCTATTATCGCAATTTGTTTTACATTCTTAGATCAAGCGGTTTCTAACTTAGAGGGGAAGGGCGAAGAGTTTAACTTAAAGAGCTTAAAATCTCTTAGCAAAAGGGCAATTTATAAACCAGAAATATTTTTTAAACATAGCCAATAACACCCCATACATAAGGGTGCATACAATTTTTTTGATACCACAAATCAATGTAGGTATGGAGAGCTATTGTTAATTTTTTTGTTATTAATTTCACTACCACCTGAATCTATGCAAATATGGCAGAATAATAAGACGGACAGACAGACGGACTCGACATGACAAAATAATAAAGGTTTTATTTCTGCCATCTGTTCCGTTTCCGTTTCGACATAGTGATAGGCTACCCAAAATTTTTTAGCTATGTACCTCCGAGACACAAAGCACGTGTGTAACAATTGCGACTGGAACGAATAGTAGTTTCATAGACTGACGTTGCCATGGACCCCGTGCCCCTTTACGCTGTATTACGCACTTTCATAACAAGCACCTACTTCGTGGCAACCAAAAATTATACTGAAAGCAAGAAAAAACGTAGTCCCAAAGATCTCTCTGCAATGCACCCGTGTAGGTTTCGCGTGGTTCCTCCTTAGAATTTTTATCCTTGTATAGTCTATATTTTTACATGGAAGAAGCGGTACTGGAACAACAGCCGATATAGTATTTACATGGAAGAGCTACTAGAGCAAGAGCCGATATAGTATTTACATGGAAGGAGCGCTACTAAAGCTAGAGCCGATATTATATACTTTTGAACCTTTTTTTCAGAAATCATAAAAAAAGTGTAAAAAAACGAGGAAAGTCGCCAAAGAACCAAAGTTACCAACACAACTTAAACAGTTAGCAATCTGAAAAGACAATGGGCAGGCCACATCGCTCGTGGAACCGATTATCGATGCAGAAGAAAGGTTTACGAGTGCTGACTACAGGTCGGTTTCGGGGCATCCAATTCACCTTATATTTGGTACAGTTAGAGGGATGAAGGAGATTGGATAAGAGTTCCAAAGCTCGATAAGTTTCGTTCACGACGTAACGGATGACTTGGTTTTGGCACTGGGGAAGCTGGAGCGACATAGAATTACATATACTACTTATCGACTATCATTCGGTAGGAATCGAATTCAAACTAAGATATTAAGCGGCGGCGCTTTTAAAATATGAAATTGTATAGGTGTTATAAATATGATACACATAGGAATACTCAAAAGGCTTAACCAAATGACAATTTCGTGGGTCTTAGATCCAGCGAGAGGACATAAGATATTTTTCATGAAAGATCACTCATGGAAACTGTAGAAGAATTTCTACCAAAAAGGAATCGACGCGACGGGGGAACTGTGACTGTGCCGTGGCTAAAAGTTACGCGAATATAAAATTAACAAAAACTATTTATACCTATTTACTCTCATTACATCATACTGTAATTTTTACTTTGAAATTCAATTGTCTACGTGGAAAGAGTCACAACCAGAAGCTAATAATATTGTAGTTTCAAGATAAATGGAAAAAACCGGCCTTATAAAAAATGTCTTAATATAGAGACGGATAGACAAACGGACAACAAAGTGATCATATATCAGATCAGGGTTCCTTTTTCCTTTTGAGGTACGAAACTCTAAAAACCTAATACAGAACCCTAATATTTGACAAATAGATCTATGAATAGATATGATAAAGCTATAGATTAATTACGTAAGGTTCTGTTCTTACTACGAATTAAAACACAAAACGTTAGAATCTGCTTTTACTTCTGCTTTAGACTATCAAAATGTCAAATTTTAAATGCATAAAATGTCATAACAGTCATCGGATTTGTTAGGCTTACTGTGCATAATTCAAGGCGTTTTTACTTCAAATTTGTCAGGTGTGAACGACATAATAAATATACAACTCAATTGAGAACCTCCCCCTTTTTTGAAGTTTGTTAATAATGAATTAATACCCATTAATATTTTAAATGTTCCAAAGCCAAAACTTTCCAGTAGAATGGGAGAGGGACCAATTGATGTCTTTTTTAGTATTACGTCTTGAAAATACCATCACAACACAACAATTTTATCGTCCATCGTGCACTCAGGTCTAACCGCCACTAAACTGAGGACTTGTGTCTGATGTTCTTGCCAAATCCAGTTTTAGGAGAACAATTAAATCTGGGCGACGGTTACCAGTGAAACCACCGGTCTAGCATACTTGGTGGAAACGGACAGCATAATGCATGTTGGTACGCCACGCACTAGTGAAACAACCATTCCAGCATACCGAGTAGAAACGGACCGCATAATGCATGTTGATACGACACGCACTAGTATAGTTTTTTCTGTAAGTTATCCTTTCCGCTTTCGGTTCCTCTACTAATAAATTGATACCAACATATTTTATTTTTAAATTGATAAATGAACAAGTCTTAGCAACCTGACAATGTGACCTTCAGTAATTTGCCAAAATCACTCGGATTGTGTCATTATTTATTAACAGCGCATAATGTGTGTTTGCCCCCCGCCAAAGCCTTATCAAATGTTTGTTTGTGTTATCACCTCCGACTTGATAGTATTATATGATGGTCTTATGTAGATAAAACATAATATGAAAATAAACATGTAATATTTGCACAGGACCAATATTTTTTTTTTCATCACTTAAAAAGTCTGATATTATGTCAGAATCATTACGGTTTCCATAATGATCTCAAATAATATGTTCTATTAATTACTGTACGAACACTTCGCGCGCGAATTATGACCCTGTTTTTTAAATTTCCATGGTATGTAATGTTCCTGTTATATGTACATTTATATTATTATCAATTGTTTTTAGACACATTTGCTAATAAAGTCAGTAGTGTGATTATAACAAAAGTACCTATAAAATTGCTGTTTCAAAATTATTTTGTTTGTATTTTTTTTGTAACGATGAAATATGTTTATTTAATTAAGCTTTCAATCCTCGTCATTTATATCTAATAGGAAGATAATTTAATTTTTTCCGATGAAACTCTAAGGACCTGGACACTTCAAACTGTGTGAAGGCAATTTGTACTGCTTCCTGGAAAGGTCTTTTTTTGCCGTGAAAGACATTGATAGCCGGTTAATGTAAGGTCCAGCGAGTATGGAGAATGACGGAATGTCTCTTACTGAGTTTTAACTGTTTCACGAGTAGTGTGAGCTGTGGCGTTATCAAGGAACAATAATGGGATTTGCCGCAAATGAATCAATATTGGCTAAAGTCAAACCATGCCGCTAATTCTTTGGTATTTTGATACGCATCAACTTCTACCGTCACCTTTAATTCATTGTTATTTACCATGTGGCTGGTCTTCCACGTGGTACATTCTTCAGATCAAACTTACCAACGAAACGGTGCGTTGGTTAGCAGTATCCTCTTTTAACACACTGTTGACATTAGGTTTTGCTTTGTTTCTGTTTCTGCTGTTTTAATATTTAATGTACATGAGAAATTAAGAAAAGGACTCCACACGCGGTCCCCGTGTGAACTGCGGACTTCACATACGTCTTCATTTTAACGTATGCAGGGTTCCCCACGATTTTTTCCTTCACGGAAAAGCCAGTGGTGTGAATAATGAATGTACTTTAGAAATTAAGAAAAAGACTCATTGGTACACGCTGGGCTCGAACCTCTGCCACTCACGACACAAGGTGAAATCGAAGCCCCTTGACCACCACAAACTGTATCCATATTCACGTTAAAAGCTGAATGTAAAAAACATCAAATGTGTTGGCTTTTTAGGATTCCGTAGTCAACAAGGAACCCTTATAGTTTCGCCATGTCATAACATTCCGAATGCAACAGGCAACGAGAGAAACCGTTAATAAAACTCGTCCCTAGAAGGAGTTACTTATCAGATTAGATATAACGTAGACGTGTTTTCGCAAATATTATTGTTTTGCAAGTTTTGTATGACGTGTGATAAGATAAAAATAGCATCTTGGTACTTGAGCAAGCAATATATTATATTTCAAATGTTCTAGTAAGTATTAGAATTGTTAAATATTTAATAGTTTTACAGTTAAATATTTTATCTGTATGGATATCTAGAACCCTTTGTCTTCTAGGACATATACCTATCTCAGAAAACTATTAAAAAGTTTTCGACACTATACTCCACCCGTCGATATAGGAAGCCCTAAAATCACGAGATATGGAGTTATAAAACATCTTCAGAGCAACTATAAAAGTAAAGTACAGCTAGAGTCAATAGGGCCACTTATACCGTTTGTGTAAGAGGACTACGACAAACGATCCACTTTCACCCAAAATTTTCATAGCAGTGCTAGAATCAGCTATTAGTAAACTAAACTGGGAAAAAAAGGGACTGAAAATAATCAACAATTACATCAGCCATCTTAAATTTGCGGACGATATTATTTCACTGTCAGCAAGCTCTATAGAGGTTTAATTAAAAATAGATATTGTGTTTAAAAAGTGTAGATATTAAAAAGTGTTTACTACTAAATAATACTTAGAAAGCTTAAGTGTAATTTCTATTTCAAGAAATATATTATTTTTTACATTTTTTTTTATTTTTATTTATATAGATATCTAATATAAACACATTTTTTTTTTATATATTATATTAAATTACCAAATTACGGAGTCTTACCCCAGGAACAAAAGAGCCATTTACCAATGATTAATGGAGCAATACAATATAACAAACAAATTAAATTAATTGACAAAAAGAAGCTACGTATTCTAGTGCAACAACTATGGACAATGGACAAATCCGATTGGTTAGGCAGATATTACTATTCATTGTGAAAATTGTAAGGCTCGTTTAGCAGTGGAATTTAATATGTGGAGATGATAAGGAATCATGCATCATTAAATCTAAAAAATTATCTTATAATGATTTAATTTTGCTATAAAATAGCTAATAACAACTTACCGAAACCTGTCGAACTTGGCATATTTCTTCCAATCCTTAGGGTTCGACTTGTACCCAGCCATTAGCTTTTGGACATCCTGGACATTGACGTGGTCGTAGGAGAACACCTTGTAGAGCTCTGCTATCAGTGCATCCAACCCTGTTATCTCTCTGTAAATTAAAACAAAATAAAAATTTGTCTTTTCTTCTTAAACTTTGAAATTATGTTTGAATACCATTATAAATATCATTAATTTAAGTAATAAACTTTATTCTTTACAATGACTACTAGTATATTGCTAAAAGTATTGCTGCTTATATTTTGTTATAATTGTATTGTTTTTAATTCAAAAATAATAATTAGAGTTAGAAAGAAACAGTGCCGTGTCAAAGTGACTTCTGAGCACAAATGATGAAGTGATGATGAAAGAGTTAGTTTAAACAAAGCAAGTTTAAAGGAACCCTTCACATTGGGCATCACAAAAAAATGTAACCCTATCTTCAATGTATGGAGAGCACTGACCACTACTACCAGTAGTAGTAAAGGTCAGTGATGGAGAGCTGCTTACCCTTAAAAATATCTAATTTTTATTATAAAAATGTAGGGCGGTTCATACAAGAATTTTCATCAGAATCGATGCTAGGACTGCGGAGATATAAGGGCTCACTTTTTGATGTTTGGCTAAGGGAAAAAAATAATAATAATTTACTTACGACTTCTTAATAAACTAAATAATATTAAGAGGCAGTTCTGCGTGACAGTAAAAACAAGAATGACGCGATATGTACCTAAGCGTGCGTGAGTAGTGCAGTTAAATCACTATTCACTGATTTTTTAATTGAAATAAATTAACAGTTTATTACACATCTCATTGTTATCATAAAAATGCGTTTTTTCAGCGTTTAAACCATTATCACAGCTATGCTTAAGCAAAACTGTAAACTAATAGCACTTTACTTAATCTCCATAGTCCTAACTATGGAGAATTCTTGATCAAAACCGAAAAAAAAACAGTGAAAGGGGTAACTCTCGAATTTTTTTTTTTTGGAACAGAAGTTCATTAATCGTGTTATCACGTTTTCCAGAGTCTGAAACATATCTCGAAGAAAACAGACCTTAAATTTAAGTTGGATCTGTTAGCGGATCCGCAGAAACATTTGCCAAAAAAAATTAAATGTAGGTAGTATAAACCTCTTACGTCCGGGTTGGTGGAAGGCGCAAAGACACCCAAATATTTCAAGGTTTCAATCTCAGATTTCTTTTCTTTTCTTGCTAGCTCTCATGTAAAGTGAGGAAACAAACAAAGTGATTAATATGTAGAACGTACACTAACTCATTATTAATTCATCCGTGCAAAGTAAAGTCAGCTTCGCGGAACTTGAAACAAGACAAACATGGATACCGGAAATTTGTTATATCGACTTATTAATTTAATTACAAATATGTGATTTGTACCTATATCGACGTAATAAAGCGTAAACATAGATAATAATAAATTATTATTGACCAAAAAAACTCAATTAAAAACAACTAATTACCTATCACAGTTTATTTCGATTCGAAATATTGATTGATTTAATGACTGATTATTTTTTAATCAATGTACGATTTACTAACAAAAAATTTTAACATGTTTAAAGAAAATATAAAAAAATTACTATCTTATAAAAACTCTTTACAAAAAAAAACAACCAACTTCAAAAAGATGCAGTAAAAAGGTAAAAATAATTACTTTTTTCCAAAAATCTGATCTGGATTACCGTTTGAAGTTGGTTTCATGCAAGTGAAGTGTGTTATTAAGTGTTAGGTTTTTGGAAATAAGTAATTATTTTTACCTTTTTAGCACATCTTTTTGAAGCCGGTTGTTTTTTTTTTGTTAAAAAGTATTTATTTTTCACTTTTGAGTGACGAATTGCTTTTTCGTACACTAAAAATATCCATACTCGTATCAAAACTTTATACAATTATCAACATAACATAAAAAGCATTTCATCAGTTTCAAATTAACTCCAAATTTTTATGTTTTAAAAAAGTTTTAAAAAGTATATGTTTTAAATTTACTACATTAATATGGGACGACCTGTAAAGGATTAACCTTTAAATAAAAAAAAAATTGCAAATCCGTCAATATGTGACGGAGTTATACCCGAAAAACAATATAAACATCCGAATTGAGAACCTCCTCCTTTTTTGAAATCGGTTATAAAGTAAAAAAACTTTTTACCAAAAAAAAAACAACCTAGACAACACTCAAATAGATTCTGCTCGACATTTATCTAAGCTACTTGTCTACTAAATTTACTCTAGGTACTCAAACTATCGTCTTCCTGTTGACTCTAGCTTGTTCGGTTTTCTCTCTTATACAAGCAAACTGGATCGAGAGCTTTTGATTTTGAGATGTTTTGCGAATCGAGTAAAGGTATTTCTCAACCGCAGTAGGATTTTTCGATTACAATTAATTTAAAGAATAAGAATAATGAAACATTTTTTTGTGCACATTCCTGAAAAACGTTAAAAAACCAGAACTGTAACATCGGAAACATTTTATACATTACAATTTCGCAAATAGTAACATGGTAAATAATAATAATTTTTTTTTAAGCTTATCTCAACATGTTACCTTAGCAGATAAGACCTAAGTCTGAGGCAGCAAATAATTAGTATAAAAACTCACATGTCAATTTTCAGTGGTTTCTCGATCGGTAACACTTCTATATCCGTGCACTGGGACAACTTCAGTTTGCAATTAGCGTTTTCCACATCCATTCTTTTATTGAAATCTAAAACAATTTAAATTTAAACAGTTCAATAAGGAATCTGTAGACTACTGCAAGTGGCAACTAAAATGTATCACTTATATCGATTATATTTTGAAAATCGCAAAAAAGCGTTGATAATGATAAGATAACAAAACTATATCTTAAATCTCTAAATTTTATACAATCTTCAATAAGCGTTTAAATTGATAAGTTTGTATATCTGTTAAAACAGAGTACCTTAAATCTAAGAGTTTTATTTTCGCATTTAACGTACACCAACCACGTAGCACCTTTTTTTAGGATATAAAATATTAGGTATGTTAAAAAATTAACTAAATTAACAAGTGGTGGTAACATTCAAAATTGATTCTATAGCAATGTTTTATATTAGATTTATCTTTAAATTCTTTATATGGTTATTAAAATAACGAAAAATTCAAAAGTTGCCAATTGAACGATTTACAATAAGTGAATTATATACTATTATTTTTTTTTATTATTTCTTATTATAACTTTATCAGTTTCAATCAATTTAAAAGCCGTTAAATGGTTCTTAGCATTTGATTACTATAAAATTATTTTGTTGAAATCCTACGCTGGGATGATTAGATCTTGATGACGTGCTAATCTCGTTCGTCAATAACTGAACCGGACTAGTGCGTGCCGGGCAGCGTAATTTCGTTACCGTGGTCACTAGACAACACTGCCGTCCCGAAACATGCACGTAAAAATACTGCAAAAACAGTATTAATTTAAACGCCTCCAATGAACATTTTAAGAGAAAACAAATAGAAAAAAGACGAAAAAAGAAATCATGGCGAAACGAAACCAAAACTATTTAAGTGTGCTGGACGTGCCACTGAAACTGTCTGAGTTTGACGTAAAGTGCGTCAACGCATTACTGTAGCACATTCTTCTGTAAAAACATTTAAAATATATATTATATGCTATAATAATATAATATGTTATATGCTTGTAAATAAATATGTTAATAAATGAGCTAAACTGATATAAAATCTGCTATAGATTTACACAAAAATTGCTAAATTGGCAACACTGCACTGGTCCGTACTTTTATGCGGCATGCATTTGTATACATGGCGAGGTACAATGCCTTATAAAATCAAAGCAGCCTTGGTGTCAATGAAGCGCCCCAGCAACCGCATAACACTGAAATGACGCTTCTGTAGCATTCGCGTCTAAAAAGATTCAAACTAGCCTTGGGTAACTCCGTACATAACTATATCTTTGGATATATATCCGAGGCCGGATATGTTACAACTCCTTCACTTTGCGGGAAATAAACATGTCCTATATCCAGGGAGTGAACGAACGAATCCAAATAAACAGCGGAGCGTGTCGCCCGTGTCCGTGGCGCGGAGCGGCTGTATAGCGATGCACGCCTATCACTGAAGGTGAGAGAGAGAGAGAGAGCTAGCATTGAAACTAGAGAGCGAAATAGTAACGTTGTCGTGTCTTGCTTATAAATAATAGATCTCAGCGCTTTTTAAAATCACGCCTGCTAAATCCAACGTATATGCATTGGGATACGAATTTCCGTGCAATACGCTTTAAAGCACTTAAACCGCTTATTTATTAAGTGGACGTTTTTTGTCTTCAATTCAATTGTTTGTTTACGTAGGTATGTAGATACTATAGATTAGTACTAACTACAATAGTTTTAAGTATCACCTCTGCTTTGTGACGTGCGCGTGAATATTTGTTAGAAAAATATAATGTAAGTGTCAATGATTACTAGTGTATTTGATAAGTGTTTGTTTATAAATAATTATTATCGTTTACTTTCCTGGTAGGATTTGTTTGTGTATAAGTACTAAACTGTGTAAACATTTACACCTATAAAATTTATGAATTAAAATTGCGTATTGTCAATAAAAAAAAATAGTTTATAAATGTTACAGTCATAGTCTGAAATTGTATCCTAACCTAAGGAATAACTAGTCAAACAAAGCCCGATTCATACCTATCACAACTCATATAATAAAAAAAGGAAAAAAAAATTAATGTAAATTATTACAGATATTCATTGTACACACTATTTCATTTTTAAATACGCCAATCAAATATGTTTATTCATAACTTTTTGATTGATAGTCCTAAGCCTATCAAGTATTAAGGGATATCAAATAGTATCTATCAACAAACGAAGGATATACTAACGACTTGTGCACTCGTGATTGAAAGGTACGAAATCGATCTAAGGATTCGTTTTACCGCGGTGTGCCAGAAAATTGAATATTTCCGCGGATACATTAAGCGGATATGGATATGCGAAGCGGATATATATCTTTAATCAGAATTATATGTGACATATTCAATCTTTGTCCGGACTTACTTAGCCCATGGCTAATTCAAACAATACGGACGTAGATACAGCTACTATAATAACGTAAAGTTGCGCCGTATTTTACTATGGGGTGTTTATTGTTTTGATAACATTTTAAAGTCTACAAACCAGTGTGCGTTTCGGTACGGCTGTGTCTGTCTGCTGCTGAACACGGAAACGTAATTACGCTGTCGGGCCACGTGCAGTATAGTTGCCCGTCACTATTCTCCAAGTACCACATTTTATAAGTTGGTCGGCTCGATCGATTACTCTCACTACTATAATCTACTATGTTGTAAAGTCTACTTAGCTGCGATGGTTTCTTTTTAACTTCTTTATGTATATAACTGTCGTTATTTTTTAACATATACGTACGTAGCGTTAGGCGTTCAATAAAAAGTGAGAATGCGTATGTTGTCAGTTTATGAAATGTAATTTTATTTTTTGATAAAGTCGCCTTTTAGCATAATACACTAGGATTTGTTTAAACTTCTAATTAGTTTCTTAAAAATCTCTTCATTCTGCACACCTAAAAGGTCCTATACTTGAAATAACTACGGCTTCATCTTCTTTGAAGCTGTGTCCTTTCATATAATCCTTCAACCTTGGAAATAGATAGAAATCACTCGGTGCAAGGTCAGGTGAATATGGAGGATGCTGAAATATTTCGAAGCCGATATCTCGAATTGCAGCCATAACAACGGCGGACCTGTGAGCCGGGGCATTATCTTGATGGGACAAAACAATTTTTGCATCGTTTCTTACGACTTTCATTACGCAGTATTTTATTTTTTCTGAATTTAATTAAAGAGCCAGTTACAATAGCTCTATGGCGGAGATATTCAATCATGACTACCCCTTTACTATCCCAGAAAAGAGAGCCTATGATCTATCTGGCCGAACGACTCGCTTTAAATTTCTTAGGGGTTGGAGATGATGGTCTCTTCCAGGTCATAGACTCTAATTTTGCTTCTGGATCATAATGCCACGTTTCATCCATGGTTATAAATTGAGGTAAGAAATGCTCAGGATGTTGTTGTTACAGTTCTAAAGAATCTTAAGAAATGTTCAACCTCATTTGTTTTTGTGCATTGGTAAGCATTCTGGGAACCCAACGTGCGATATCTTTTTTTATTCTTTTCCAAGCATTCATGTTAAATACTATGCACACTACCCGACGAAATATTTGTTTCATCGGCTATAAAACATAGTGTGACACGACTATCTGCTAAAACAATTTTTTTAAACTTTTCTAACCATTTTCGGTCACTACCATAGTTGGGCGACCCGAGCATCTTCGGTGGATGTTCTTCCAAGTTTAAATTAGGTGCACCAACGTGCAACTGTAGAATCCTGTGGAGCATTTGCATATAATGTATCCTGTAAATCTTGATTAACTTTTGCCGTACTGAGATGAAAGCACAGATACTTAACCTTTTGGTGTGTTTGGTCCCGTTCGCGATTCGTCACATAGACGAATTGGGTCCCGGTCGTGATGCGTCCTGATCGCGATTCGTCCTGCTTTAATTTTTTATATTCAAGGAACGTAGGTTTCCCCACCTATTTTATATGTTATACTATTAATTATTTTTTAGTGAGTGAGAGAGAGAAATAGATAGATATAGCTAAAGAGAACCGCACGCAATTATTATTTTATCCATTTTCGACAACACTGCAAAATAAACACTTCCATTTCCAAAAAACAAAAGATATTCAAACATTCCAGTTTTACCCGCCAGTATTTACTTTTTTAGTTTCAAAGATTTTCCAGTTCATTCTCACTATTTATTAAACGTCCCTAGTACAAAACAACCATTTTGATGGCAGAGTTTTTTTTTAAACCACTAAGGTGGCAAACAAGGACACGGCCCGCCTGATGGTAAGCGGTCACCGTAGCCTATGGACGCTTGCAACACCAAGGGTATCACTCGCACGTTGCCGACCATTAAAAATCTAATAACCTCTTTCTTGAAGAACCCCGTACTGTAGTCCTTAGAGAAAACCTTGTCAGGGAGCTCATTCCACAACCCGAGCAATCGCGGGAGGAAGTTCCTCTGAAACCAAACTGTACGCGACCATTTCGGTTCTAAAGTGTGAGAATGAATGCCCTGCCGATGACGAGCAGTGCGATAGTGGAAAGTAGCATTGGCAATCATTCCAAACAATTCCTCAGAACACATCACATTATAGGTACAAGCGGCAGAACACATACAGGAAGGCAAATTCTCTCCTCAGACTTAAGGGCTCGATACGGCAAGTGAGTTTGGGATCGTCGACAATTCTCACAGCCCGTCGTTGAAACGAGTAAAATAGGCCAAGCTGGTATCCGGGTGCAACAGAGAACAGAGGCAGCAGTACTCCATATGGGGCTGAACTTGTGACTTATAAAGCAGCAACCTTTGCCCTGACGTGAAGCACTGCTTTGCTCTGTTGAGCTTCACCTTGTCTTGCAAATGATCTTGGAACTGAACATCGTTGGAGATGTTAACACCACAGATCCCAATGCTCTTGGAGATAGAGAGGGCAGTGTTCTGGAATTGTTAAGCCACAGTAAATGGGGTTTTCTTAGCGGTGAACGCGCTGACTTATGTCTTTTCAGGGTTGAATCGAACCAAGTTTTCCCGTCCCCAGTCAGACCTTTGAAAGGGTGGTCTCGATTTGAGACACAAGTTCACCGTTCTTTTTTTCCACTACGGAACGAGGATGTTTGCACGACCCTTGTAATAAACGTCTCCAGTACTGCCATCTGCATAGCAATGTATTTTGTTGATGTCCAACATTTCATTGATATGCAGCAGAAACAACGGAGGAGACAGCACAGAGCTTCAAGCCTTAAAGGACACCAGCACTAATGCCCATGTTATCAGAACAACTACCGTCAACTACGGCTCGTATGCATCTGCCGGACAAAAAGCTAGCCACCAATTGGCACAAACCCTCGGGCACTCCGTAAGATGGCAACTTCGATAGAAGACCCCGGTGCCAGACCCGATCGAACGCCTTCGCTATGTCCAGGCTGCATTGCTAATGCCTCCCCCTGACTCTCAATGGCTAGTGACTATCAGTGTGCGAGATATACTAGAATATCACCAGTCAAGCGACCGTGGCGAAAGCGACCGTCAACGCTGACCAGGTCATGTTTTTCTACGTATCTTAAAAGCTTTGTGTTGATTACACGTTCCATCACCTTGGAGAGGAGAGAAGTGATAGCGATAGTCCTGTAATTTGATGGATCTGATCTATCGCCCTTTTTGGGCACCGGGTGCACATTAGCAGCCTTCCCTGAAGTCGGAAATTGCCTAGTGTGGTAATAAAGCGCGAAGAGGCGCGTGAGTACAGGACATAACTCAGGAGCACACTGCTTAAGCACCACTGCTGGTATACTGTCTGGCCCACTCGACTTATTAACTTCTAGACAAAGCAACGCCCGCCAGACATCCCGCTTTGTTATGGAGATTTCCGGCATGGTCTAACTGCACCACGACATAGTAGGTTTTACAGAGACGTACCACTAGATCGACTTTTTGGTGTATATCATATTACCTGTTTATTAACAACTCAAATTTGTTTTATTAACTGTACCAAGAAAACCTTTGATGCATGTTTAGCAGTAATTTTTTTCGATGTCGAAAAAATAATGAACGTATATACGATACTAGCTTTTGCCAGCGGCTTCGCCCGTCCTAAATTTGGTTATCGGCGTAGGATTCTTACGGGAACTCCTCAATTATCGAAAAAAACCTACTAATACTCTCACTCCATTTCTCTCTCTCTTTCTCAAATATAATAAATAATTAACTACTAAAAACTAATTAACTATGGATTAACTCCGCGAACATCATACAAACTTTAAACCCTTTTTTTAGCGCACCCTTACATCATAATAGCTATATGTGTGCTAAATTTCAGCTCGATCCGTCAAGTGGTTGGAGCTGCGCGTTGATAGATCAGTCAGTCAGTAATAGTTACTTTGGGCAAACGCTAACTTTAACCCGCGACTTTGTTTACGTAGAAGGTGAAAATATTTATAAATAATACATAGCGCCCTTACCCCTCATGACTGTCCGCCGGCCTTGCACATCATAAATGCGCGTGCAGTACTTGATCATTATTTTGCTGCGATGTTAATTTAAAACTGCGATATCTCCTAAGATATTCATTAAAATCGAATGATGTAAAGTGCATTTTGTTTTAAATTAAATACTTGTGATGAATAACGTATTTATTCGGATAAGGATTAATATGATGTTTATAAAAACACCGTCGCAAATAATGCATTATTTTAGAACAAATTTGGTTAGCATTAAAAAGGTTATAGCGAGCCAACGATAGACGACATACAAGAAGATAGACATATGCTGTAGCGAAGTTTTTTTTAGAACTTTTAAAGGAAAACAATTCTGTCATACATAATTTTAGCGAAACCTTAACCGTTTACGCAGCGCAAGCAGCGGAAGCAGCGGAAGCTCTCAAAAGGTAAAACAAATCCAATTTTAAAACATTCTTCATCGGTGCTCCGCTCCTGTTATTCTTAGCGTAATGATATATAGCCTAAAGCCTTTCTCGATAAGAGGGCTATCTAACACTGAAAGAATTTTTCAAATCGGATCAGTAGTTCCTGAGATTAGCGCGTTCAAGCAAACAAACAAACAAGCTCTTCAATATTAATGTATAGAAGAAGATTTGCTTATGTTTTGAGTGAGTTTAACCTTTTTTGAATAAAATCGAATTGAGTTGTCAAACATGTGTCAAAATAAAATGTAAATTAAATCAAAAGCACTAAGGAATTGATATCAACTTCGAAGCAAATGACCGCCAAAATAACTTTCTACCCCTTTTTAACCCCATTAGAGGATAAATTTCAATAAAATACAAAACACGTCGTCCACCAATTCTGTTAAAGAAGTTCTATAGAAAATTTGAAGGAGATTGGACCAAGGAATCACGTTGTCCAATACAAACTTTGCCCCCCTTTTTCACCCTCTAAGGGGTAGAATTTCGGAAAATCCTTTCTTATCGGATGCCTACGTCATACAAAGAATACACCCTCCAAGTTTCAGGTCTCTACGATGATCAGTTTAGGCTGTGCGTTGATCATCTTTGTCATTCAGGACAAAGCATTTTATATGTATAGATTACTTTCTTGTCAAATGGGTATAAAAAAATTCGGGCTTCGATCTCATTTGTCAAATTATACCAGCACAATTATTAAAATAGTTGGTGTTCAACATGTCATTGATATGCAGTAAAAACAGCGTAGGAGACAGCTTTCAAAGATAGCATTACCTTTCATATGTAAATAATAGTTTTGCAGCAAGGATAATGGCAACAAATATCTTGTTACATTTATTTTCTGTAACAATATTTTATATTTTTTTGTAGTTAATTTTGGGTGTAGATTTAGAAAGATTATGCAAAAAGGTAAAATACCTTTTAAAAGATACCTAATTTTGTGCAAACGTTGATTTTTATGTGTGCTACTGTTTCTTAATATTTTAAATACCGTAGAATGAGGTGTCAGTGATCAAGTTCAAAATAAATTGGGCGTATTTCATTGCGGGAGCTAACAAAAAATGAGAATATCGGTTTTTATTATGCGATCGATATGATAAATTGGAATTCATTAAGATAAAAAATAGCACCACAAAAAATTAAATTGTGAGTTATCAATGTTATACTGTATGTGTACCCCCTATTTTTGTACACCGAAATCGGAAGTTTAAATATAATTTTTGATAAAGACTGAGAAAAACCGGCAGATTGTAAATTACGTTATTAATTTTTATCTGTTCTGGGGTAACATTGATCAAGACAATAATAAAATACTATTTAAAGACTCAACTTTATTATAAATTTTGACTTAAAGTCAAATCAAAGATTCTAAAAAACAAAACTTACTCAATGTTTCTTGAGATCAGAAATTTTCACATTAAAAAATAAAATAAGGAACAATTTATCAATCATTAGCTCAAACCTACAATTCGTGAACATTAATATTAAGTGAGTAAGTTACAATGTCATCCTCCTCAGCTGGTTTTGGTAAAACAGACACAATATCGGTGTGATCTATTTTAGAAATATTATCTTTAATTCATTAAATTGATTTTTACATTTATCTAACTTAAAGCCTTCTACAAGTAAGGGCCCCTTTTTCACTAATTTGGCAAACATATCTGTTGGTCTTTTTGCC
This sequence comes from Apoda limacodes, assembly GCA_946406115.1. NCBI lineage: Eukaryota > Metazoa > Arthropoda > Insecta > Lepidoptera > Limacodidae > Apoda > Apoda limacodes. Next base: position 52,927,127 of record OX291540.1, read on the forward strand.
ACGTCTTGTAAAGAATTTTGCAAATACGAATCATCCTAAAGTGCATTCTGTTTGCTCATCTTCACGTAGACATCGTCAGGGTCACTTTCATTTAGTTGTTGATCCTTGAGATGTAACAGATTCTGCAGAATTGTTATGTACATCTCCCTGATAATTTATTTGATGGCCTGAATACTGAGACGTTTCCTCTGGCGTTGCAATACTCTTTTCAGGAGCTACCTCTAAACGTTTCTTTTTTCTTGCAGGTTGATTGGAAGTGCTTCCATATCTAGATTCCTCCATAAAATTTTTCAGAGTCCTTTTAATTTTCTGCCTTCGACTATCTTCTTTGGTCAAGCGATCGAGAACTTTATGCTTATCAAAAGGATACAGGCCTGTTGTATTGAAACCGCTAATCATATTCCTTTTGATGCCAGAACTAATTTCTTTGTAAGTAGAGTTCAAGTTTTATGTTTTGGAATAATTGCCATCTTAGCATTTTGCATCTTCCACTTGGTCAGTATTTGTCGTCAGGCTGTCTTCATAGGGCAGAAGAACGCCACGTCGAGTGGTTGACATAGGTGTGATGAGTGCGGTTTCAGAGAAACTTCCTCCCGCGTACGATTGGGTTGTGGAATGAGCTCCCTGCCAAGGTTTTCTCTAAAAACTGCAGAATGGGGTTCTTCAAGAAATAATTTATTAGATATTTAAAGGGTCGGCAACGCCCGAGTGATACCCCTGGTGTTGTAAGCTTCCATAGGCCTCGGTAAACGCTTACCATCAGGCGAACCGTTAGCAAACTTTTTTATTCAAACAGACTTTTAAACAGCACTTTTGAATCGACAGTTTAACTATTAATGAAAAAAATTACCATCGGTTCAGAATGAGCTTTGTTTTTACCTAGCTTGTTTGCCACCTTAGTTGACGACCTCTTCATCTAAATGTGATGAAAGATTATCTCCAAAAAGAACTTTTCGTCCTTGCAATCTTGTCGCATGAGGCAAAAACTGGTCACGAACCAGTCCCTGATGTGGGAGCGTCGATCCAACCACTGACTTTCCGGTTAAATCGTTTAGCAATAAGGCTAGCTGCAACATGATGGACCGCGTGGAGCTCTTTCCTTTCACGTATCACAGAGGAGGCTTTTGTAAATAATGTAGGGCGGCTAAAGGACACCATATGCAGAACCACAAATCATTACAGATGTGGCACTTTAGTAAAATTCATTGCCTGTCCACGGTACTTAACACCTCTACTATATATCCCTATCTTTTTGCCTGGATCGTCGCTCGAGTTCGAATCGTCGTTATTAAAAATATTTAAGTCAGACACATTTTTTAAAGTATTTTCTATGTTACTCAAATATTCTTCGATACTTTTGAATATTGGTCTTTGTGCCGCTTAGGTAACGAGTATGCCCAGTGCTGTCCAGGAAAGTTGCTACGAAATTTGGAAACTGTTCTATCTTACCTCCTCTATCTAAAATAATTTTAGCAAACATGCGCAAATCTAGGCTCTTACGAGGATATCCCCATTTAGCACATTTAGCACAAGTCCGCAATATAGATTTCTCTTCATTTTCGGAAAATACTGGCTATGCTATCGGTTTTTTAATAAATTTTCCATTATATTTTTTGAAAATCGTACCATATGGTATATACTTGACAGCTTTCTTCAGCTACAGCTGTTATAGCTAGCTCTAATGTCTCTTCACTATAATTTTTATATGCACGAGTGCCTAAACGCCTTTAGTACGTTCTTGGCATTGTACTGAAAAGAAAAATTGGAATATGAAGCATCCACCAAACCAATATTCTATCAAACATGGCTAAAGCAAAAATAAATCGCTAGCTAACGGGGCGAGATTAATTAGTGATCAAAGAAACCCATGCTGGTGATCAATGACACCCCGTAAAAAAAGATTATTACATAAATGAAGTTTTCGAGGTTAGAATACAAAGCAGATATTCGCTCTTAAGGAGAGTTAACACACAATAACAAAAACAAACATCTTTATGCAATATTTATATCCAATTTGGTGAATTGAAAGGTATTTAAGCCTTTTAAATAGTTGGAATGTAGGACTTACACTTTTTATAGAATTCTCTGTAATTCGATCCGCCTACAAGTGCGGTGCTTGGGCAATGAAACAGACTGGCAATCAGTGCTGCTAACACAAAAAACAAAATCGTAGGGTTGGATTCAGAAAGTACGCAATTATTGTTCTTATACATTTGAAGATTTGAAATTTTTCAGTCACCCCTCATATCAAAGCAACCCACGTAACAAAACTAATTTCACGGTAATTAGTTTTTAATCTGTTGTCAAAGTAACATAATTTCCGTGAAAATAAATATCATCAAAGTAAGTTCAAAAGTCGAGTGGGCTAGACGATATACCAGCAGTGGTGCTTAAGCAGTGTGCTCCTGAGTTATGTCCTGTACTCACGCGCCTCTTCGCGCTTTCCTACCATACTAGGCAATCTTCGTCTTCATGGAAGACTGCAAATGTGCACCCGGTGCCCAAAAAGGGCGATAGATCAGATCCATCGAATTACAGGCTTATCGCTATTACCTCTCTCCTCTCCAAAGTGATGGAGCGAGTGATCAACACACAGCTTTTGAGATACCTAGAAAAACACGATCTGATCAGCGATCGTCAATATGGCTATCGCCACGGTCGCTCGACTGGTGACCTTCTAGTGTACCTCACACACCGATGGGCACTAGCCATTGAGAGTCAGGGAGAGGAATTAGCATGTAGCCTAGACATAGCGAAGGCGTCCGATCAGGTCTGGCATCGGGGTCTTCGGGGTATCGAAGTTGCCATCTTACGGACTGTCCGAGGGTTTATGCAAATGGGTTCCGTTGTGGAGGAAAAACGTGAAGAACTTGTGTCTTAAATCGAGATCGGTCTGTCCAAGGTCTCTGACTGGGGACGGGAAAACTTGGTCCGATTCAACCCTTCAAAAACACAAGTCTGCGCGTTCACCGCTTAGAAAACCCCATTCACCGTGGTTCTACAATTCCAGAACACTCCCCTCTCCATCTCCAAGAGAATTGGGATCCTTTGTGTTGACATCTCCAGCGATAATCAGTTCCGAGATCATTTGCTAGCCAAGGTAAAGCTGGCGTCCAAAAAACTTGGTGTACTCAACAGAGCGAAGCAGTACTTCACGTCGCAAATCCAGCCCCATATGGAGTACTGCTGCCATCTCTGGGCGGGCGCGCCCGGAAACCAGCTTGGCCCTTTTTAACTCGGTTCAACTAATGGGTTGTGTTCTGAGGAATTGTTCGAAATGATGCCCACGGCTACTTCTATCATCGCACCGATCGCCTTCGGCAGGAAATTCATTCTCACACTTTAGAACCGAAATGGTCGCGTACAGTACGGTTTCAGAGAAACTTCCTCCCGCAAACGCTTGGGTTGTGGAATGAGCTCCCTGCCAAGGTTTTCTCTAAGGACTACAGTATGGGGTTCTTCAAAACAGAAGTTATAAGATTTCTGAAGGGTCGGCAACGCGCGAGTGATGCCCCTGGTGTTGCAAGCGTCCATAGCCTACGGTGACTGCTTACCATCAGGCGGACCGTAGGCTTGTTTGCCACCTTAGTGGTATTAAAAGAAAAAAAAGTTTTTGTTATATTTGCAAAAATAATAATTAAAATTATACTTTCTTTAATTTATTGTAATAATTAAGATTATAATTACTCTTTATTATAAATCACTAGAGTTTTCATACTAAAATTTTAATGCTATAAAATTTTTCAATTTATCCATAATTTCATCGACAGGTTAAGCCCTATCTGTTTATGAATAAATTCAGTACAGCGTTAGGCTACTGTCTAGTACTCTGTAACAAAATGTCATGTTCAAAATAGTGTCATTATTTGTTCAACTTTTTTTAACTTTTAAGTAACTTTGTACTTTGTTTCCCGTCCTTCGCAAAAAGTGGCACATTATTTTGTACGAAAATAAGACTCAATGGCATAGCGTAAAAACTACATACTAATAGTGAGCGATCTTCTTTGTCTCGGCGCAAAATGCGGACAAGCGGCCAGGCACTTAAAATACACACATACACACAGTCACAAAAAAATATGCAAGTCCGTTCATACAGATTAAAATGTTTGTATATTCGAATAAATCCGTGTATGTATATATTATATTAATTTATTAATTTATCAATTCCGTATTATAAGTTATTAAATATAAGTATGTTCTTCCCCACTCTTCTCCATGCTTTGAAGTAAAGTAAACAAGTGACTCTATAGTACCCAAGAGACGGGATGAGAAAACAGGGACGCCCTAAAACCAGGTGAGAAGATGACATCCGCCTTACCCTGGGGCCTCACTGGACTAGAGTTGCAGAGGACAGACCATAATGGAGAGAGTTGGAGGACTATGCCAAAAGGCAGGCCGAACTGAGGGACATCCTCGAAATCAAACCAAACACTTGCATATTTATATGTATGTATCAAACAATGTGTTACCCAAACTTCGGAATAAATGGCTATTATTATTAATCTTCTCCACGAACCGGAGCGAGTGAATAAAACCCAGGTGAAAACACTATTTCATTTACTTTTAGGGTGCCAACGAAGCGCTATTACTAAGCCTACTTTGTCCGTTTGTCTGTAAATATTTCTAGGTAGGGAAACTAAAAAAGGGAGAGACCTGAAACAAAACACATTTTTGTTGTTTTTGTTCTACCGTAAAAACAGTAATACATACAAACTTCAAACTTGCAGCGAAAAATAGTGTCCAAAGTATAAGAACAAATAATAAAAACCGCCCAAGTGTCAGACGGACCCAAGCCATTAGCATCATACCGTTTACAATAACCGTTACAGCGCCATCTGACTATTACTAAGAGAAACAGTAACATATTTGTTTTTTGGAAACTATTTTCGAAGTTAAGCAGCATCGAGCTAGGTCAATAATTGTATGGGTGACCGCTGAGCGACACACTTTTTTTTTATCTTTCAAAAATACGTAAATTTACACGCGTGTCAAGTGCGAGTCGGACTAGCACACCGTTGGATCCGTACTACGGAACGTATTTTCGTAATTTACGAACAAAAACAAAAAGTGTGCCGCTAAGCAGCATCATGCTTGGTCAGTAATTGGAAGGGTGACCCCTTAGTGGCTCAATTTTCGTTTGTGTTTTGTTTGTAAATTACGTAAATGGTGATAGATACGGATCCCTTATTGCATCCGTTTTTTTTGAAGATTGGACCAACCCGAAAAACTTTTGCGTCATTTATTGTATAGATATAATATAAATATATAATCAACAATGAAATTATGTAAATGTAATGTATCATACCTTCTCGTATATTTAAAATATAAAATTAACCGTAAATTGTGTTACGAATTGACATAGTTAATAATATGGAAATTATCTGATTTTCAAACAAAGAACACATACAAACACAAAACAACCATTAATCATGTAGGTATCGTATACCACTAAACTACGTAGTAATATTATATTTTTCTTGTCTAAACGTTCTTCGGGAATAAATTTGTATAATAATAATTGCGTACAAACATACAATAAACGCCGGACAGACCGGAGGACTTTTTTAACATATTAATATGTTTGTGACGATTAAATTTAGATCCCCGCCCTGGACTGCACCGCACTACATCGTTGCCCTGTCTAGACAGCCGAGTTACCTCACTATTAGTAGTTATTACGCTATCTCAATGGTGTCAGGATGCCGAGCAGCTCTATGCTTTTAGCATACGAATCCCTAAATCGAAAAATAGTTTTCACACTCCTGCAATATTTTTAACAATGTATCCATCCATATTATATCCATACACTCCACACAATTGCATACATGTACGTGTACATTTTTACAATTACCCCTGAATTTTTTTTTCAAGAATTCATTTTATCACTTTGTCGGTGTAATTGATATATTGTTCGTTTTAGCCAGAAGACGTCCTCTGCTGAACGTACGCCTGCCCTGAGCCGCCCGCGTCCATTTGCTTCCTGCGGCTCTGACCAGGTCCTCTGTCCACCTGGTAGGAGACCGTCCCATGCTGAGTCTTCCGATCCGTGGTCGCCACTTGTGAACCTTTCTTCCCTATCAGTTATCGGTATGTATGGCTTTGTCAATATCCTCAATCCTCATACATAACCTCAACTTCATTTGATCAAATCTCTGACGGGGATTCTTCGCACCCATTCCCCACCGTTACCTTGACCGCTAACATAGTCAGGACTAGTGGGGCTGCCAGGGACCAAGGGCCGCGCTTTTCTTGTGCAATGCATAAGGGGGGTTTTGCTAATCATCGCCACTCTTGGCCTGCGGGTTGGCGACCACAGACTGATGTTAATATTTACTCAGTATAGTGCTGCTGCTCACCATCTGGTATGTCCCTTAGTCGCCTCGTACCAAACTCACAGGAGGATTTAGGGTGGTGTTATACACCACACGATAAATATATTCCTGTACTAAATTACAGCTTTACGGACGGGCATGGCAAAATCTTGTTGACAATGGAACTCTAGATTAATATGAAGTTTAATTTATTTTTGTTAATTAAATAAGCTAAAAATTTTCAAAAAATGAACCATGGAAAAGGAAGGTTCTAGAGTGAAGACCATGATTCAAAAAACTCAGTGTGGGACCCTAGAAAGTATCTAGAAACTCAGTGTGGGACCCTAGAAAGTCTCTAGAAACTTAGTGTGGGACCCTAGAAAGTCTTTAGAAACTCAGTGTGGGACCCTATAAAGTCTCTAGAAACTCAGTGTGGGACCCTAGAAAGTCTTTAGAAACTCAGTGTGGGACCCTATAAAGTCTCTAGAAACTCAGTGTGGGACCCTAGAAAGTCTCTAGAAACTCAGTGTGGGACCCTAGAAAGTCTCTAGAAACTCTGTGTGGGACCCTAGAAAGTCTCTAGAAACACTGGGTACGCTCAAACTATGTAAAGCCAGTGGGAACATCGAAGAAAATTTGTCACTATAACACTCGCAAAAACCCGCAGTAATGACTAAAGTATCAACTGTAATCTATATAAAGTACGTATTGGATTATATCTTTCACGATACCTTATCTGTTCAGTTACTATGCGCAAGGCATGCTTCACACTCCCCCCTTGCGATTGAGTCCCTTTTCTTTCGATCTAAGATCTTGAAAATCTGTTAGATGTATGAATGTTGTTGAATTCGTAATTTCAGAACTATATAGTATTTGACAAAAAAACAGCAATTAATCATTTACGAGTAACTCTAAAACAATGAGCTATTTATTACCTAGAATGTGACAAATTACTAACGGACTATTAGCTATTAGTTAATAGTAATCTAGGAGTCTTAGTGTCTGCCTAGCGTTCTAAAGGAAAAGCATTTAAACTCGGCATGTACCACTGTTTTTTTGATATTACTTATTAACACCACTGTTTCGCACAATTAATATTCTGCAAAAAATAAAAGTCTGTAATAAGTCAAGACCATAAATCTCAACTGAGCCCGCGGCGCGGAATTGCCTATGGCCCAAGTGTCCTCAGTCAACCAAAGGTTTGTGAAGGTATGCCAGTGCCCCAAGAGAGGCTCATAAGATATCACAAGCAAACAAATCCGGAATGAATTCGAAATATTCTACAACATAATATGACAACGACTGTAAATTTTGATAGCAGGACAACATATTCTTGCGATTTTGAAAGTATTATTTCAAAAAACTCCGTACAAGTCCATAAGTAAGGGTTTTGTAGAATGAGAATTATTGTGGATATCTCAAACACTTGTAAACCGATTTTTCAAATAATTGTTTTCTCTATTATTTTGATTATTCCAGATTTTTGGAACACGCAATTTAAAAGTTAGTAGGGTCACAATTTTTCAACTTTGGTCGGCAATAACTCGCAAAAGAAATAAATACTTAAGAACCTCAAACATTTTTCAAAGACTTATCTACCGATATTCCGGACGGAATTACAAGAATTCCGTTTTGCCATTTGGCTGCGGGACCTTAAAAACGGTATCCATTTCTCCTACAAACCTAAAAGGATGAGGACAGCTCCTAGAACCCACTTCACACGACGAAGATAGTTCCTTTGAAGGTGAATACCTCACCACTAACGCTACTCGCTATTCTAGTGAGCGCATTAAAAAGTTTCGAACAAACTAACAAAATAGAATATAAAGCTACGCACTTGTAGCTTAGTTGGGCGGGGTTTCGAACAGACTAACAAAATAGAATATAAAGCTACGCACTTGTAGCTTAGTTGGGCGGGGTTTCGAACAGACTAACAAAATAGAATATAAAGCTACGCACTTGTAGCTTAGTTGGGCGGGGTTTCGAACAGACTAACAAAATAGAATATAAAGCTACGCACTTGTAGCTTAGTTGGGCGGGGTTTCGAACAGACTAACAAAATAGAATATAAAGCTACGCACTTGTAGCTTAGTTGGGCGGGGTTTCGAACAGACTAACAAAATAGAATATAAAGCTACGTACTCGTAGCTTAGTTGCGCGGGGTTTCGAACAAACTAACAAAATAGAATATAAAGCTACGCACTCGTAGCTTAGTTGCGCGGGGTTTCGAACAAACTAACAAAATAGAATATAAAGCTACGCACTTGTAGCTTAGTTGCGTGGGGTTTCGAACAAACTAACAAAATAGAATAAGCTACGCTCTCTTAGCTTAGTTGCGCGGGGTTTTGAACAAACTAACAAAATAGACTTGCGTGATATTTAGCACATGTTGCTAAATAATGAACTTTGAGATGATTTTTGTGAGTCGCTACAAAATTAAATATATTTGGCGAGCAAGTTTACGGTCCGCCTGATGGTATGCGATCACCGCAGCCTACAGACGCCTGCAAAATCTGATAATTTTTCTAAGAACCCCATACTGTAGCCCTTAGAGAAAGCCTTAGCAGGAAGCTCATTCCACAACCTATTTATAAGCGTTGGCGGGAGGAAGTTCTTCGTGACTATTTGAAAGTTAAGAATGATAGCAGATAAGGCTATTGAAAAAACAAATGATTGGAAGTTTAATGGCACTCGACCTGACCTTTGTGTGGTTATGTCAATATTAGGTAGATAGCAAAATTTTGCAAACAGCATTCAATTGAGTTTAAAGCTAGGTAAAATATGTTATTGATTATAAATTGGTTTTAGGGGGTAACAGTGATAAGCTTCTAGGTCGATACGATCCTGATTGGGGTGGTGATCTAAAAGTGTGCTATATGGTGTGGTGACCTAAAATTTGATGCTAAATGAGGATTCAACCGAGTCTGAGTATCAGTATGGACGCCAGTGAGGCTTGTCGGTTAGGTTAAGTTAATATTATGTGACCATAAGTCAGCCATAATGATTGCAAATACTGAAAGTATTAAGTGACTTTAACATATTAATATTCGACTTAAGGCACTTTGATAAAGAATTTGTTCAGAAAGGCATTTTTTTTTATGTATATAGAGAAAAAGAAGAGCCAAGAAGCTTTAAATAAGGAGTTGTTATTAAAATTTATTAATAACTGTAATCACATAATTAAGTATATATTGATGTTATTACATTGATCGGGGGTGATGTTAAAATAAAGAAATATAATAAGTTGTGTTGGCCCGCTCTCTGTTAGTGAAAGCCATTATGTGTGACTGCGCTATAAATCTAATTGAAATCACTTTTTGCTTTATACTTGAAAACTAAAACTTTAGGTACTTCTACGTACGTACTACATCAACTGAGGACGATGGAATTTCAAACATAGTTATTGTCTGTGTGTATGTGTGTGTGTGTGTGTGTGTGTGTGTGTGTGTGTGGGTGTGTGGGTGTGCTGAACGCAATTTAGCTACAAAGTTGCTGATTTGTACAAACAGCGAATAAATATAAGCGCTGATTGTGGCGCTACCATCTTTTGAAAACATCTTTTTAAGAATTATTATCAGACTTAATAATGTTAGTTCATTATTTCAACACTAACATATAACTGGCATAGATTTACAAAGCTTTATTTGCTTTAAAGGTTGAAGGCTAAGAAACAAGATAAGAGTCGAACCAGAGAGCAAATGACGCTCGAAGATATAGATATCACTATCTCTGTTTTAACAAAATATTTATTTAATTATAATCATATTTTCTTAAATTATGAAGCTGTAATGAAACTTCTCACAGCGCGTGTATTAATAAAGATATACATATTTACCTGTATCTACAACTACATTAATAAAGATATACATATGTACCTGTATCTACAACTACATTAATAAAGATATACATATGTACCTGTACCTGTATCTACAACTACATTAATAAAGATATACATATATACCTGTACCTGTATCTACAACTACATTAATAAAGATATACATATGTACCTGTATCTACAACTACATTAATAAAGATATACATATGTACCTGTACCTGTATCTACAACTACATAACGCTATCATTTAAGTATTATTTTTCAAATTTTTATAAAAAAGAGTAACACAATAACATTTCTTTCCAGCTTTTCCCTGTAGGATCGACTACAATTCTATTCGAATGTACTGGACGTTTCCGCGCCGCATGGCCCCACCCACATTCCAGCAATTATCTTACTCATATATACTCTCCAAAGCAGCAAGAAGCGTAGAGAGAATGCTTATATGTAAAGGTTTTATACAGTGGCTATGTCTTAAACGAAAAACCGTCGTCACAACATAACAATTGTTTAGTGTCTTACTGCATCACCACCGTATTGAAACCGTATATGTATTTTGTATGACGGCGTGCACACTATTGCCATAAGTAACGGTTCATAGAAGTATATGGCGCTCAGAATCTCAGATCAGAATTTGTAGTGTCATGCCATGTGATAAAACGGCGTGGATTTTTTTGCCATTTTGCTACGGAACCTTGAAATGAAATATTTGCAAACAGTTATCGGGAGCCGTTGACACATAATAGGTAAGTATATTTACATCCATTATCTACGTACGTGCGGCCGATGACGTAGTTTTTATAAACCGTAGGTAAATGGTTCTTGTTGCTAACTCAAAATGCATAACTCTGTATGTTGTAACTCTTTGAGTATCTTTGGAGGTTACAGTCGCTCATACAGCGACACCATAGGTCAAAATCTGTTATATTGTGTACCCAATCTATATGGTTTTAATTCTCAAGAGAAGGGATAACCGTAGGAATACACAACCACATAGAAATCTGAGGAACAACCTCACCTCACTAAAACGCTAAGCGCTAAATGACAAGGCTAAAGTGGTTGGTTAAAAGAGGCTTTAATAACACTCAAAAATATTTTTTTGATAATAAGGTCATTATTATTTCTTTTTTACTAATGTTATCATAACGTCATAACGCGTGATTCTCCATGCGTCAATCATTACATGAAAATTAACAACGTGTGCCAAATTTAAAAGAATCAAATTGATAGGTACCTACTAAGTGTAATCTTTTTAATTATTTAGTACTAACTACCTACGTTGCCTAAATACAGCCACCTAGCCAGCAGCACAGCACCACGCGAGTCTATTTGCAGCATAAATTGTAAACGCTAGTGACTATAGGTACCTACCTATTACAAATCAAACCGAGGTCACGAAAGTATATTTCGTTCCGAGTAAGAAATGACGCTTTATCTTACTCAGGTACTCGGGGGCACAATGTATGGAAGTACGTTACCTTTCGAGACCGTGATTATTGAGTCTTTCTCTAGAGCGGCTTTCTTTCTCTTCCTTTTTTATTCGTTTCTATTTATGTTTTGTTTTTCTTTGACTTTCATTCTTAAGTCTATATTAACTAAAAACTTAAACAACAAAAAAAACGACTAAAAAAAGAAAACAAAAAATATGAAAAAACGATAGAAAAATAGCAAACAATGAACACGAAAAACATTTACAAGATCTTAATTTCGGATGACAGCTGTCAAACTATTAAGGCCTATCTCCCGTATCGAAAACTATTAAGAATAAACTATTGAATTTCCACAGAGTGTGTATTTCTATTGCCGCTATAACTAGGGTTGCCAACTTTTTTTACAGGAAATAAAGTATGTTCAGGTCTATGAAGAATATTAAACAGTATTTTAGAAAAATGAACAGTATTATATTTATTTATTGTTTTAAATACATATTTTTAGAGTTTCTCGCACAACTTACTAATTTACATTCTTTTTTAAAACTTTATACGCCTCATCACAATTATAACTGAAATTAAAATAAATGAGGAGATAATTTTTTATTAAATTAGTAGATGCTCTATTTCTATCCTCCCGCCACTTAGCATTCATTACTGAAAAAAACTATTTCAGTAAATGCTTAGGTGGCGGGAACAGAAAGCAGATATGAGACAATTTTAGTTATGTTTTTAAATTCTTCTGAAGTGTAAATGGCTCCACTTTTGGCCAGTACTCATTTTAAGAAAATCTTTGTCTTCTGATATTTTTTCATAAATTACTTTGAAATTTGTTAATTCTGAATATAAATGATCCATACCAATATTGAGTCTATACAAATTTAGATTATCTATAATTTTCTCAAAATGATCAAATGTGACCGAAGACTTCAATGACAAACAGCTAATTAAAGAATGCCAGTTAGTCTGATTAAAATCGAACCATTTCTCTTAATACAAATTAGCCTTATCAATAAAAAGTATGAAGTTATTAATAGTTATATTAAAAACTTCTTGGGAAGACTCTGTAATAGTATTTAATACTTTTTTTAAGCTCGTGTAGCTTTGAAACGTTACTAACAAAATTTTTGGTTACACAACTTGCAAAACGAACGGTTGACGTACACACACTACCATAAACAATGAATATGTATAGGCAGTTTGATAGATTAACACAAAAACCCCAACTCCAGCCATGGGTCTAAAGTTTCATTTTTCGGTGGCAAAAGTGACAACAACAAAAATATTGTAGACGAACGCATGACAATTTGTCACAGATGATACTAAAATTTTGATATTTTTTATACCAATGCTAAACAAACGGATGACAGGTAATGAAAATAATGATTCTGCATCCCAAAACGAACTCGCCCTTGAATATTTGACATTGACAGAGTCGTTCAGAAACTCAGTGCGATTTGTTTGTGGCTGCGCTGCACTGAGCAGTGAACGCCCTCTCACTAAATAAATGTAAACAGTATTTTGTATACTTTATTTTTGTTCAACAGTAAAAAGTATAATTTAGTGAAAAACAGTGTAAAATGGTTCAAAACAGTAAAGTTGGCAACCCTAGCTATAACCTATAACAACAAATTAAAAAAAAACTTGAGCCTGAACTTAACCAATCTGGACGTGACAGAATTTATTCAAAAATTTTAACTTGATGAATAAGGACTAGATGAATGTGGCTGAAACCAAAGTGAAGAAAAATACAAAAGTGAGTATTTAATAAAGCTGAATGTGGCTAAAACCAAAGATGAATGTGGCTGAAACCAAAGTGAAGAAAAATACAAAAGTGAGTATTTAATAAAGCTCAAGCTCATAAATGTTATCAATATATAAGCTTCTTGGTTTTGTTCGTTATGCGTATATTAGTCGATATGCGTATTGGTAGTTATGCATATATACATATGTGTTGGTTAACATGCGTATATTGTTAGTTATTATGGATATTGGTCTTCCATCCGTCACACACAGATTTTTAGCATCTTTTCATCGACTGTGAAAATTTTTTTATATGTCTAGAACTGCTATAGAATTTTGTAATAAAATAAAAAAAATTGTTGCTTTCATTGGAAGTGAATTTTTATACTTAGGTACCCCATTCTGGATTGTATAACGGAACGAACGTTTCCGGTAGTCCGTCTCTGGTAAAGTACCGGATGATGTAGGAAACGGTGGAAATTTCTTGACTTCCATTCTTAGGTCCATTACCGGTGTCGTTTCGAATATCGAAATCAAAAAAGTCTCGATGGGTTGTGACATTTTCGTTGTCATAACACTACTTGGCGTTTTTCTGCTGTACGTTGTTTATTCAAAAATATATCTGAGATTTCTAAACTAAAACTATTACTACTACTACTACTACTTAACAGTAAAAAAAACGAGTTACACTCCGGGAGTGCCGGCAGAAGTGAAAACCTTTACACACGATTCGCGCTTAACACTCAAATATGTCACAAGACATGTCTTTGACATTGTCAAAAAATAATAATGTTTGTTTATTTACTTTTTTGACGTAGTATATTTGACATCGCAATCTGTCATAGAATTAAAATTCCATATCCAACCTCCCAGTACTACTCATAATCGCGAATACTAAAAATAAAAATTATAATAGGCGTGGCATTACGGTTTCTGTCTTACGAATTTCCACGATTAGGACACGTGACCTGACGCTAGTTTATCATTTTTTACCCATACCAAAAAAAGTGCACAATGCCGCTAAAAAGTTTTCGCTTCAAAAAACCGAAGTGCTTATAAGTAGGTACTATACTTTTGCTGTATAGCATGAAGATTTTTATTTCTGGATATAACCAATTCTCTTCGCGTCTACTGCGTTGGCCGGTGCGCGTCAGCCTGTTAGCGACGTCAGCACTGAGGGAGGCCTGGAGTTCTTTAGACTCTAAATCCTCGGCCTGCCTGGAGTACTCTGTGCTCCAAATCCTTGGCCTGTGCGGTAGCGGTGCTTCAGCCTGAACACCGCTTCACACCATAGCTACGGGGCGAACTTCGCCCACGTGCAGCATTGCATTGCATTGTGCCTGCCACGTGCGGCATATCTTACACTACTCACTACACGTCGGTAGGTCACTTAAAATCAGTCCCGTCCGCGTCTACCATCTTTTGCCGCGGAGACCTGCGGGGTGTCCTAGACGTGCAAGATCGCTGATCGGGCTCTAGGCCGAAGAATCTATTTATATTTCTATCTCTAATAAATGCTTGAAAACTTTACACTTTGAATTCTGTGTAGGTAGGCTTGCGTTTTCTCTTTCTTTCTATTTAGTTAGGTTGTTCTTTACTGATTTAAAATAGATAGTTTTTATTGAGATATATTAAGGGTTAAGAATCACCTTATGTGAATACTGTCTATTAAATATTGTCATGGTAAAAGTGAAAGAGTATACATTACAACCTGCC
Source organism: Apoda limacodes (assembly GCA_946406115.1). Classification (NCBI taxonomy): domain Eukaryota; kingdom Metazoa; phylum Arthropoda; class Insecta; order Lepidoptera; family Limacodidae; genus Apoda; species Apoda limacodes. The sequence goes on from OX291540.1 coordinate 52,942,162, forward strand.
TTACTCTTGAAATGTAGTTTCTTTTCTTGCCTCTGAACTCCCTCTACCTAAACTTCTACCTCCTGAGCACCTATACCTGGTGCATTCGGTAACAGGACACTCCTACTATATACTGTCCTGTTATAACTGGATGACCTAAAAATGCATTTAAAGTTTATAAGGAACTTATTCCCTAAGGTACTTCACTAGTTACCTACCAAAGTTGAATATTGCGTAAGCTATCTCCTTAACTATGAGTTCTTATACTTATCTGAAAACCAGATATGTTTTTATAAATATATAAGTTCACAAGATGTTTGAGAAATTGTCTGCAATAATCCTCAATGCACGGAATCTTATTTTGATCCTGATTTAGCATTTATTTTTATTTAACAAATGAACTAGTACTTTAACATGATTTAGTAGGTAATTAAAAAACTGGTCATAAATACAGATTCTGTATCTGTAGTCCATATCTGTACATTTCAGTAATCGATTGTTAAAAAAAAGAGAAATCAATATTTACTAATAAATAAAAAAAGAGAAATCAATATTTACTAATAAAAAATTCAAAAAACCCCAACACAAAAAAGAAAAGCAAACATTTAAAAAGTCAAAAATATTACGTATCGTAAAGCATTCAAATTCGTTAAGTTATAATCGGAGCTACATATATTATAAATATATAAAAATTGATGAAGGGCACAATGGCGCCCTTTATTTGATTGACTATCTATTAATTTAGGTACTACCTACTTTTTCCGACCAAATCACTTCGATACGACCAATTTTTTGTTGCAAATCTAGTTACACTGAGTGTTAAATTGTTAAGTCTGGGAGTACTATGAGGTTGATTTCTGCCTAATTTAGCTATTTAGTTATTGCTTTAAATTTAGCGATACCCCGACGCGACATTATAGCGCCATTTAAACCAGCAAGCCTTATCGTGCCATCCATCAATTTCTATTATTAAAATATAATATAGGTATAAATCAAACGAATTTGATTGCTTAACGGTACATATTATTTTTGACTTTTTAAATATATATATATGTTACCGTAAAATTGTAAATACCGTTAGATTATAATCTATCTAGTAAGATTGTATACTATGAAACAAAAAATAGTATAAAGTGTATGTTTTAGATTATATAAAACTTGATTCCATCGCTCCGCATCAACGTGATTACAAGATAAACAGAACCTAACCCACCCTATAAGATTTATACAGTGCGATTTCTGCCTCATTTTGCTTCATCTATACATATAAAAGGCTTTGTCCTGAATGACTGATGGATCAACGCACAGCCTAAACCGCTGATCGTAGAGACCTGAAACTTGGAGGGTGTGTTCTTTGTAGGACGTAGGCATCGGATAAGAAAGGATTTTCCGGAATTCTACCCCTAAGGGGGTGAAAAAGGGGGGCAAATTTTGTATGGGACAACGTGATTCCTTGGTCCAATCTACTTCAAATTTTGCATAAACCTTTGTATTTTATTGAAATTTATCCCCTAACAGGGTAAAAAAGGGGTAGAAAGTTATTTAGCGGTTATTTGCTTCGAAGTTGATATCAATACTCCTTAGTGCTTTTGATTTAATTTACATTTTATTTTGACACATGTTTGAAAACTCAATCCGATTTTATTCAAAAAAGGTTGAACTTACTTAAAAACATAAATAACTTCAATACTTTTTAAAAATGAAATGTCTCGAATGTCACCGTACTATATTAGTACCTCATTAAAGAGGTTTCTAAGCACAAAGAGGTTATGCGTTTTTTGTCCTGAATGACTGACGGATCAACGCACAACCTAAACCGCTGATCGTAAAGACCTGAATCTTGGAGGGTGTGTTCTTTGAATGACGTAGGCATCCGATAAGATAAGCTTTTACTGAATGGGTGAAGTGCGAGTCGGATTCACGCAATAAGGGTAAACCGATTGTAATAAAATTTTGGTACGTTGTTATACACACGCCGGGGAAGGTTTCTGAATTAGTACAACCCTATTAGGTTGTTTTAAAAAAAGAAACAACGTTCGCCGGTTCAGCCTTATTTATATAAAAGAAGAAATTGACTGGCTTACTGACTAATCGTTCAATAAACAGCTGAAATAGTTGTGTCTAGAAGCATGACATTTTGTACAAACGTTCCTTAAATGACGTTAGTGTGCACTAAGAAGGGATTTTTGGAAATTAATCCCCGAAGGGGGTAAAATATGGGTTGGCAGTTTGCATGGAAATGGCTAAAACTTGGCTTAAACGTTAAAAATTAAGATTCACGGGATTCACTGTTTTTGAAAAATTATATAATAATTAATGTGTATGAGAATTCCGATGTTATTGTATGTAAAACAGTAAACAGTCAAAGGCTGTTTTTTTAAAAAAAAAGTTTACGCTGACGAAGTTGCGAGAATAAGCTAGTAGTATACAATCTTACTAGATAGATTATAACCTAACGTTTTTTACAATTTTACGGTGACATAGACAATAGTTTTGGGTCTCTATTACTGACTTTCACTTTGCTCCAAATATTCACACTCCGAAATTTTCAGTTTACTAAGTAGAGAAAAAAATACGATTAGTTTTTGGACCATAACTCCTTCAATTTTGATGCTATCACAACTTATAAAAAACCATTTTAAAAGTAATTAAAAGAGCTACAACTAATTTCATTACAATATATATTGAAAAACCTTTTATTTTAAAACGGTGAAGGTGAAACGGCTCGAGAGAAATTGTGATTGCACTGCCGCGCGCTCTTTAATCAATCATATCTCCGTCAATTTTTGTGTGACAGAAAAAAAAAACAAAATTTTTTTCAGGAAAGACGTACATTTTTTATTATTATACTTTTATACGTATCTTTCATCATTTTAGAGATATTATGAAAAGAAGGTGGATTTTGTAGAAATTCGAATTTTTTTTTTCTTAAAATCGTGATTTTTTTGAAAAATATGTGTCCTAAAGCAGCCAAACTGCTAGAATCCATCAAACTCTTTATATTAAAGTTAATTCTAGACGGAATACGATTAATTTGAATTTTGGTGGAAATGGCACTTATGAAACCCATTGATTTAAAAGGAAAAACCATTAGATGTTCCTCTTATTTGTATTACAGCTCACTCATTTTACGTGCAAAAGACTTTAAACAGTGCTTATTTTAAAGCTTAGTACCTGGAGGACCAAATGTCCGTTTTTTTTTTAAACAGCGCCATCTATTGTCAAGTAGCTTAAGCGTTGCTTAATAACGCCACCTGTCGTCAAATAGCTTAATTGTTGCTTCTTACTACTCGCCAATAAATGTCAGGAAGAGTCATACTTTTCAGTTTATCACTGCCTTATAAACACGGATAAACCGACGTTTTCTAAAAATGAAACCTAGCTAGATCAATTTATCGACCCCGAAAACCCCTACATACTAAATTTCATGAAAATCGATGGAGCCGTTTCTGAGATTCAGATTATATATATATATATATATATATATATATATATATATATATATATATATATATATACATATATACAAGTATTGCTCGTTTAAAGGTATTAGATTTCAAGCACTACAAAAACCTATTTCATTAGAATGCATAAAATGAATCTGCTCGCCGCTGGATGGCATTGAATACATCGATTAAATTTCAGATAAAATAAAAAACAGCTTTGATCTTTAATATTTAGCTTAATATTGCACCTAGAACACTTTATAAAAATCTGATTTGTTCAGTTGTTTACCTGCTACAATTTTGTTCATCATAAAATTTTCGTTAAAATGCATATTTTTGGAGATATTTGTAAATAACTGATGGAAAACGTGAAAAAATTCCGAATTTTCAATTGCCAATAAGTAGAAAAGTATTGGGTTTTTTGAAAAACTTTATAGAACATTTTTTTCTTAAGATTAGTCCTTCTATCCGAGGTTATTTTGAAAAAAAAACTTACACCACTGAGAAGGGGTGGCAACCACCCCCAGGGCGGGTGCGGAGTTCAGATCATTTTCACTTTTAAAGTTAAGGGTAAGATGTACCTAATTCCAAAATTTCATGCAAATCGGTTCACAGTATAAAAATTCGGAGCAATAACACTTCACTGACTGCACTAATCCGTAAACATTACTAGGAATCTGCTCTGAGGTGTTAACTGCTCATATGTAATACAACAAACCACATTTACGAATAAATCGTTCCAATGGTTTTTTTTTTCAAAAAATGGAAATTTTCTGTGAAAATGGATGTAGACATATTAAATATTTTTCAGAAAATTCACTTCTTACTTTTTATATTTAAAATTGTGGACTCAGGGAAGTTAATTTATATTTTTATACCTTAAATTTATGTTTTAAGTTAGATGTTGTCCCTACGTTTTATGTCCTCCCTCAGTCCCTTTGGTCCCCTTAGAATGCATAGGACTGATAGACGTTGTCCATATAGGTACAAGAACAACTATAGTGGTAATTCACCTCCTTTTAATTTGGGTTTTTTGTACCTGTCATCATTGACGTAACACACTAATTTTTTCAGTATTATGTTACAGTGATGTAACGTTCAGTGCTATATTACTGTAATTTTACGCCACTTGTAAGAACTTATCAACAACTCAGTACGAATTCTTGTGGGATTTTAAGGTTTGTTACAGAATGGGGAATTAATAATAAAGGGTTAAAATATTTGTGTCAACGCGTTATTGGGCCGTTCGGGAATGAGACTCTAAAATGTGAACATCATGTGATATGACTACTTGTGTAGGTTTATAAATTTAATAAGTATAAGTAAAAATATTACGCAGTCTTAGGGATCGCTCTTCAAGCAGGTTCCTTGTAGGATCATTTAAAAATAACTCAAGTACCTATGTGTTTAATAACTGAGTCAACGTGCGAAAACATTGTTGTAAAATTACATGATAAAAAGTGTCATGTAGAATATCGTATCGTCCAGTGGCTACTAGCTCGACAACCTCTGCTAATTCGCATTGGTCCAACAGCACGGTGGAGTATGGACCTGTAGTGGGAACAAACAATGGATGAGGCAACATCCCATTCGTGGTTCAGGAACCACTCGATAGAGGACGAAACATTGTAAGTCGATACAAATACAAATTGATGAAATAAATTTAATTATAAACAGACAAAGAAACGAAGAACGTAGAGTTTTTATAAGTGTTTGTCATGATTAAGTTTTCCTTTCTATTTGTATCAATATGCGGAACCGTGAAAATAAACAACTTGCAGTGTTTTTTGGATTCCGTACCCAAAGGTCAATTAGCGGAACCCTTTTACTAAGACTCCGCTGTCCGTCCGTCCCTCTGTCACCAGGCTGTATCTCATGAACTGTGATAGTTAGACAGTTAAAATTTCAACAAACGATGTATTTCTGTTGCCGCTATAACAACAAATACCATAATTTAAAAACAGAATAAAGTAAATATTAAGAGGGCTCCCATACAACAAACGTGATTTTTTTGCTCGTTTTTGCTCGATATTGATAACAGCAACAGGTAGACGCTTATTATATTCACAGAATATTTAGTTATATAGTCATTTTAAAGATAAATAATTAAATTAAAATAAAACAAATACAACAAAACGTGATTTTTTTTCCGTATTCATAAATAAAACGGAACCCTTAATGCGCGAGTCCAACTCGCACTTGGCCGATTTTTTTTAATTCCCACCTTGTATGCAATGATATTTATAGCATTTTTTAAAATTTTATTTTTATAAAAAAAAAATTAAAATTAATTTGTATAATTGTATGCAAGAGGTTAATAATGTTTAAGCTGTGTTTTTTTCCCGCCGTATTTACTTATACTAGGTAATATATATGTAAGATACATTATAGCTATTTAACGACAAGAATTTTAAAAACTTAATCTGGTCGGCTAAAAGTCTTTTCGCATATATATCTATAAACTTGTAAAAAAATCTCTTTGGCTGTACTATTTGTATCTGGCTGGTTTTGATGACATTAAAAAGGTTACATTTCAAAAAAAGCAAAAATTTGTAAAATGTTGTTTCCTGCTATTTTTCATTCGTTTTTATTTTTGTCAAAATAAGTAAACTTAATGATAATATTTAAAAATTTAATAACAAAAAAGAAAAAAATGCAATGCAAGCCTCGAAAAAAAATTGTGATGTTTATGGACCTAATACAGTATCAATGAGAGTAGCACAAAGTTGGGTTAAGCGTATTCAATCCGGGAATTTTGATGACAAAGATGTAACTCGCTCTTAAGCTCTCTTAAGTTTTCATATAAAATGCGAAGAAACTTTTTCCCCGACCTTAAATATGAACTAAATAAAAACATTAACTTTCCAAAATCACTAACCTTTATTTACGATAATTCCCAACCTTTCTTCTCATATGCACTACGAGTACACAACAAACCTTATCACTAGACAAAACAGTTATGTACTTATGGGTACTAGGACACAAAACCGTCGCCGCGATTTAAAAAAAGTGAACCGTCTTAGTGCACAGCCTGGCAACAAATAACCGCTATTTTCCCGCGCATTTCCTTTTATTTGACATCTCAAGTAACTGGATATTTAAAACGATAGGGAAGGAGATGTATCGATAAACTTTGCTCTCGATTCTTAATGACGTCGATTGTACGAACAAATAATGACGTCAAATCTTTTAAAATTAATGTACTTATCAAAAATCGTCATCGTTCACCTTTAATTGCAATAGTTTAAAGAAGATTTTAGATCATTAAATGTGTTTTCTTTTTTACCTAGCTATCTACTTATAAATTAGCTAGTCATGGTTAGTTTGAAGTCAAAACATAATACAGGTAGCACCATAATGGATTCATTAATTTCAGATGGCAGGCTTCGCGCTACGGCAACTCGCTACCTACTGTCGAAGAATAAAGACCTACTATAGTTTACAATGTAGAGTGTAATAACATAAACAATGAACGATGACAATTTATAAATTTGCTAAAAGAATATAAAACTAATACTCTCAGTAGGTACTTATATTGTTTTCTGCTGTTGATAACGTTTTATTTAGGTACTTACACAAAGATTTGATTAGGTGGAATCTCTCTTATTTTCATTTTTAACTTTTTAAGCCAATTAAACTCTAATCTTTTTAAATAAGAACCTGTTAAGTATACAGTTTTAATATTAAATAAATAGATCGGATGTTAATCATCTCCCAAAATCATATTTCATGGTCTCTTAGTATGTATATAGCAAAACGGACCCCTTAAGTTCGACATGTCTGTTCAACATGTCTGTTCGTCCTTACGTATGTAACAGCTTATGTTTTAACCTTTGCATTAGTTCTGATATAAATTTAGAAAAAAGTTTCGTGCGTCAGATGTTCTTAGTTAACTGTTTAAATCACGAGCACTTAAAATCTTAAAAAAAGGTTACGATGACAGAACTTAAAATATAATAGTGCAACAAACTTTGCTGACCCGGTGGTCAAAAATCAAAACAACAGATATATCTTTCATTTTGTTTGTTGCACTGTAATTTCGATTGATGTGGTATCAAAGAAAATCGGTTCACAAGTTTTTCTGGTCTCCGCAACAACTAAGATTCTACAGAATGCTTATTTAATTCGTACACGACACGCACTTAGTTGTTTTAAATTAAAATACAACACGTAAGTACAAAGTCGCGGGAAAATCTAGTCATAAATCAGCCCTATGAGATGGTACAGGAAAATAATTTCAACATAGATGTTAGTACGTATATTCTGTTTTACCCGAATGCGCCAAAAGGAGGGCTATGTTTTTCGAGTACCTATAAGTAAGTATATTTATTTTAAAACGCTATGTAGCCTAAACGGCTTAATGGATTTTAGCTTGAGAGAAGTCGTTAGATTCGTCTTAATTGTGAGAGTGACACTGGGGTTATAAATTTCTTAAAAATCGAAACGCCGAATAATGTGCGCGCTAACAAAAATTTTATTTCAGACCCTGGAGTTGGGTATCCACATAAAAGGCTTTAAAAGGCGAGTATGACTATAACACTCATAATAGAATAACACTAAAAATCTGTGGATAATTAAAAAAACCTGACTGTAAAAACATTAAGAACTAAACAGAAATTAACCAAATATAATCAATACAAGTTTAAAAAGTGTGTGTACCTGATTGCTCACACTGTAGTTAAATGTTTTCATTTCCGTTTAGTTCTTAATGTTTTTGAAGCTGGGTTTTATTTATTTATTTACTAAACACATGACTGTATTAACCTGTAATAATAAGTTACAAGTTGCCAAATTAGAGATAATTCAAACAATAAAAAAGGAGGTTATATGTTTAGATTAATATTTCTTTTGCAATATAAATAACTATTATGTATTTTTCTTTCCTATATGCACAAATACATAATTATTTATGCGTTTGGTGCAGATACTGCTTATCGATTCAATATTTTCTCTTAGTAAATATTCAATAGTGTGTATTTTAACAGTAAACTTACATTGCCATCAATATTTTAACACAGTTATTGAATAAAAACAAACTACCCCAATATAAAAAACGGGTTGCACTCCGGGAGTGCCGGCAGAAGTGAAAACATATTAGCTATTTACTTCCCATCACTTCGTATACATATTTATAAAATAAAAAAATTGACTACGTGCGAGTTGGACTCGCGCACTAAGGGTTCCGTACCATTATCTATAAAAACGGCAAAGAAAATCACGTTTGTTGTATGGGAGCCCCCCTTAAATATTTGTTTTACTTTTAGAATGTTAATTTTTTATTTTTCTATAATTATATATCGTTTATTTACTTATATTTTATACCCGTTTTACAGAATTACCTACTTTATATAAGTAACTTTTAATGGAATTTGTACGAAATTTCACTTTTCCAAGTACATTTTATAACTTGGTCGACTATTACTCGTTAGCCTTTAAAGCGTACTTACCCGTGATAGTTTTCCTTTTAAATTCATTATATGCACTACCACCGTAAGTTTTTTTACATTTCCAAATACTATACTTTTGCTGGTAGAGGGGGACACACTTGACTCTAACAAAAATTAGTATTTTAAAGCTAAATGTTTTGCAAACGGAGCCCTAACTCAAAAAATTATCTTTGAATACCGCCAATGTTTTTAGAATTCCTATCCAACGATACCCCTCGCGATGGGGTAGACGAAAAAAAAAATTACTTCTCCACTTCACGAGTAGGGGGGTAGGGGAGGTACCCTAAAATAATTTTTTTTCAAAGATTTTATTCTACCACTTTGTCGGCTTGATCAATGTGTATATCCCTGCCAAATTGCAGCTTGCTCGTATAAGAAGTTTTTGAACTAAGCCGCGGACAGACAGACTGACGGACGGACATGGCGAAACTATAAGGGTTCCTTGTTGTCTACGAAACCCTAAAAACTAACCTAATGTAAATAAATCTGATCGTCTTACGAATTTTCTATGAATTTTTTTTTACTTATACCAAATAAGGTCACAAAAATAAACTTTTTTTACTACAATTTTCACATCTACACATTATACGAATTGAAAATAATCATAATATTAAAAATTATGATAATGTTACAATTTAGACGATGTGGTATTGCTGTTTTAAACTTGTACTTGGTACCTTTTACAAGTAATGCCTCATAACTAATCATATCACGTTCCCCTGATTCCCTCTCCAGGCTGTATAAAAAATCACATTGGAGATTTAATGATGTTGTTAATCAGCTTTTACACCTCCTTTATATTTATAGGTTATAGAGCTGCAAAAAATTGTGCTCGAATAAGAAAACAACAATTAAGTAGGTGTAAAATAATTATCCCCTATTTTAATACCCTTAGGGATGGACTTTTGTCCATACTTAAATGTGGCCAATTTTAAGGTATACCTTATCAACAAAAATCATAAAATCGTACTACTGTTTTAAAAGTTATGCATGGTCGAACACTTAAAAAACAAACAATAAATATACTTGAAATAATATCTTATATAGATTTCAAAAAATCGAAAAGTAATTGATACTTACGCTAGATGTACGGAACCCTCTGTGACCAAGTCTATAGTTATGTTTGTTAAGATATTGTAAAAACTGGAAAAAAAACATAAAGTAATCCCAAATTAAAAAAATATTGAAAGCACAGAATATACTATACACTCCATTGCACATAAACACGGTGCGGGAAATACGAGAGTTTTTGTAAAATAACAGCCCCTGGTTAGAAGTACTGGACTTTCTATTACCGCACCGCTCGCCATCGGCAGGATCTTCACACCTTAGGACCTACGTGGGGAGTATTAAGTTCGAACGTCGACATCATTTTCTCGTCTGCTATATTCTCAACAAACAAGCAAACTTCGAACAAAATTTCGTTCGAAGCGGTGAAATTTGGCAATCTAGTGTTTTTTATGATGGAAACCAATAGAAGTAGAAGGATATTATTGTCATTGGCCGTTTTAATTAATACAAAAATTGGCTAATCAAAACTAGAGGAACGACTAATAATGTATTATGAAAGGAATAGAGGTAAAAAATGATCATATTTCGACAGACAGTTCGTTTTCAAACGTAACAGAAAGCAGACACAAATAGGCAAATACAATTTAGAAGTAGTGGTACATATTATGTAGTGGTACGATGCACCCCGTCTCACCATCTACTGGGGCAGCGGTAAGGCTACCACAGCGCTGATTTTCAGCGAGGGCTCAAGACAGACACGAATTCAGTGAGGTGACAGGCAAGGTATAATCTAAGTTATAACATAATATAATTATTATACTTAATATACCCATATTAATTTAATTTTACAGTAAATCTATAGTTATACATTGTTTTTCACATATTATCAAATTCGTCAATATATTAACGAATATTATATGTTTGGTAATATATGTAACATTAACAAAAACAGTGTCAGATAATCATATAATTTGATTCTTAGCTCTTCACTGAGAAAGTCACGCATCCATAGAACCCGCAATCTATAAAAATAATTATTCTTATTCCGAGCTTCATTTCCTCGATACATTTGTTCTCCATATATAGTGACAAATTGATGGTGTTGAAGAATGCATTATTTTTGCTTATTTGTTCCCAAAACCATATATTATTATATTTGAACCATATATTTGATTTGCTGGGATTTAATGTTAATGCGCTTGCTTTAGACCACTTAGATATACTCTCTAAATACTCATTTGTTTTGTAAACGCACTAGTAGTCTGTTCAGGCTTAAAAGAAATTTATATTTGTAAGTCGTCTGCGTAAATATGAAACCTACTGTATTTAATTGTGTAAGCAATATCAGCACTTTACAATATAAAAAGTGTCCTAGGATTAAGAGTCATTAAAGGATAATTTCTAATATAAGGCTTATTCCGACCTACATTTTAGCCATTTAATATAGATTTTAGAACATATAGTTTACGCTAAGAGTAAAGTTATGTTTAGAACCCAATCATTTGTCATGATGATGATGATGTCATGAACGAAATTTGTCATTGTCACCGCAATTCGAGCGGTATACGTTTGAGAAATGTCGGATTCGACAATAACAGAGTAGCTTTACTTTATTTCCGTTCGAGAAAAGTTCAAATTCATACTTTTTTCGAATTTGTGATCAAGTCGATCGCGTGAGAATGTACTCCCTGAGCCAATACCTGACGTTGTACTACGATTGTCGCAAATATAGGTCCACTGTATCCTTTTATTTGAATAAAAGCGTGTTACATTTTGAAGGGTAGAGAAGTAAAGAAGGTGTGACGCGCTTTTATTTAAAACAATGGGATGTGCATATAAATGTACATATAAATTGGTATATTTCTTATCAGAATTAAATTATATTTAGCTTTTTAGTTCTTTTTACTAACAAGTAATAAAAGCTTGTTTAAAAATTTTTTTTTTATTCTGAGTCAATTTTCATCTACTCTTTCTCTTTTTCGCAGTTTCATCCTAAGAACCACTTTATCAAAAATCACGTACTAAGGGCAAACCGATAATAATGAAATTTTAATAAAAAGAGATACAACGTCCGCGGGGTCAGCTAGTATTCTATAAATATGTTGTCTAAACGTGCTTGTCAGCTCACGAGTGTCATTAGAGCAGGAACTGTGATCCGGCTAAGTTAAACAAAACATGAAACATGACAACCTAGTAATTAATAAAAAACATACTAATATTCGTAACCTCATCAGGCTCGTACGTTCCCACTGTTGGGCTACGGCCTACCCTCACCCAGGGTGATTTTGGCCATTGTCCACACGCGGGCCCAGTGCGAGACTTAACAAAGTTACGTCTTTTTTTGACGTTTGCGGGTATGTTTTCCTTTACCGAAAATCCAATTCCGTAAATAATGTACTTGAGAAATTAACAAAAAGACTCATAGTACACGCCACCCGGGCTCGAATCCCCATCCTTCAGGACGCGGGGCAAAATTGAAACCCCTAGGAGCATATACTTCTTAGGCTCGAACAGATATTCTTAAGGCATAGCCAATAGTGGAATCACTACACTCATATTATCTCTATAACAGTAGACCGTAGTTTGTCTGTAATTTTGGATCGTCACCGATTTTTTATTTATTTTTAATCCTGTCTATGTATACCTAAAATATCTCTTAAAAAACAACACAAAAACAATTACCAACATAGTCTAGCTTCAGCCCAGCCTTGAGTTGGCGTCTGGCTTTAGCCCAACCTTGAGTATAATCCATAAATATATTCGGTCTTGGAATTGTAAAGGTTCGAGAGTAGACTTTATTAGACGTTTTTTTTTCGCCTTGTAATTAATATTGTGAGTGTCTCTAAAAAGAAGTTGGAATAGAATATTTGAGCAACTCAGACGATAATGATGTACATTAAAATTTGGTATTACCAAAAATTATAAAAGTTTGAGTTATTATAAATCTATCTAGGTTGTATGTTTTGTAGTATATGGTGATTATGAGTAGTACAGGGAGGCTGGATATCGGATTTTAATTATATAACAGATTGAGATGTCAAATAAATTACGTCAAAGAAGTAAATAAACAAACATTATTATTTATAATAAATAAATATGTATACGAAGTGATGGGAAGGAAATAGCTAGTATAGGAAAAAATAAATAGTTAATATTCAAGTTTACACTTCTGCTGGCACTCCCGGCCCGGTTTTTTTAGTAAATTACGACTGTTAAACATCTATTGTTTTTGGGTTTGAGTACCCAGGTTTCGAAGGAGTTTCATTGTTCTGTGCATCCAGGCATCTTCAGCATTAGCGATGGAACCACTACATAATGGTAACGATGCGCGATGATGGAAATGGAATTTGCACGTAAACATCTGTTCACTATTAAAAATTTAGCTCTCGTAATCGAAAGTCAATTTCTATATAAATGCTTTAGAAAATACCGCATTCTTTTAAAAAAACTAGATTATAATTGCGTTTCAGGAACGAAAAAGAAGTTTTTCTATAAACTTACAAATAAAATAAGACCTTCTCAAATTGAGACAGTTCGAACGTAAAAGTACCATTTCTTAAACGAGTTCAAAACTGCTTCCAGGATATAGTGACGTATCCTTCAATAAAATTTGTATTTACATACAACCTTTTAAAACTAAACTTGTTCCGAGCAAAAGTAGTATACCATTTTCTGCAGCTAATAGTTAAAAGATTGTAACTTCGTAGACAAGTTACGTGTATTTAACTTTTTCGAAATTACGCAGAAAATTGTTGGTGTAATTAGAAATGCGCGTTGCGTAGTCGAATATAGGTGAGCACGCGAGTACGCGCGCGGAATTTGTTTATGTCGTACTCGTACTTCTAAAATGTTGCAAATGAATGAAATAATGCTGTATGCTTAAAAGTTAGTATATGTACCTTAGGTCCGAAATTGATTCCGGGTAAATAGAGTAATAATAATTTATTGGATAAATTGTATCAAAATATTGGGTACTTATAGGTAATATTAGAGACTATTAATTATTCTGCGGTCAGAAGGCCAACAAACACATATTATTTTTTGCCTACTTTTAGAAGTTATCTACGTCGGGGTTTTTTTCAAAATATTTTATTTTAGAAGTATTCATAAATAAACACGCTACAAACAAAGCACCGTCTCCACATTTACGTAAATACTTTTGGGACGAAACACAAAATTGCAGTAGCAGATTTTGTTTGTCAAAATCCGCTCAGCCTACTAGATTAGTTAAACTACAAGTTCTTAAATACATATGAACTAAAGAGTTTCTTAGTACAACAATGCGCGTCATGGGTTTATGATGTATGTATGAATTCGCCAAGGATGTTTATAAGACCGTTGAAACTTTTTGTGACTGCATTGGAATCCTTCTTAACCTATTAAAGAAAACAAAATACCACGATATGATTTGAAAGTACGTTTTCGCAAGAATTTATGTACAATGCCTCATTACAATTTGATATCTGCTGAATTCTGCTGTAAGTTGCGGAGGAGTTGGAGATCCCGAAAACTACTTGATGCTCCATCATCAGCTCAAGATTGTCATATTTTGATGTTTTGGAAATACCACTGAAGTAACAGTACACCAAAATTTTTATCAATTAGACAAGTAACATTTAGTAAAAACCTTTTATCAAGTAGGAAATGAGCTGATGGGTTCTAAGCTTCTAAGCTGATCTTATTAATCATAGTTAATAACCATCTCGATCGACATCAGCTATCAAACTTTAAAATCCCCTTCAAAATTGGTCCATTTGTTGGGGAGTTACGGCGCCACAGACAGACACACACACACACTGTCACCAATCGGCAATGTATAAAACTATTATGTACGGTGGCGCCCCCTATTACTTGTAAATAGTAGCTTTATACTTGTTAGGTATGCAGGTATCTTTTGTTGTATTAAACTGGCAAAGATAGTTTTAACCACAGACCATTATAAGACTGGGCTGTACCCCAGTGTTTTAACTATTTTACTCAACAGAGCGAGGCAGTACTTCACGTCGGGGCAGAGGTTGCTGCTTTATAAGTCGCAGGTTCGGCCCCATATGGAGTACTGCTGCCATCTCTGGGCGGGTGTACCCGGATACTAGCTTCGACCTTTTGACTCGGTTCAACGACGGGCTGTGAGAATTGTCGACGATCCCAAACTCACTTTCCATATCGAACCCTTAAGTCTGAGGAGAGATTTTGCCTCCCTGTATGTGTTCTACCGCTTGTACAATGGGTTGTGTTCTGAGGAATTGTTCAAAATGATGCCCACGGCTACTTTCTACCATCGCACCGCTCGCCATCGGCAGGGAATTCATTCTCACACGTTAGAACCGAAATGGTCGCGTACAGTGCGGTTTCAGAGAAACTTTCTCCCGCGAACGCTTGGGTTGTGGAATGAGCTCCCTGCCAAGGTTTTCTCTAAGGACTACAGTATGTGGTTCTTCAAGCAAGAAGTTATTGGATTTTTGAAGGGTCGGCAACGCGCGAGTGATACCCCTGGTGTTGCAAGCGTCCATAGGCCACGGTGACCGCTTACCATCAGGCGGATCGTGTGCTTATTTGCCACCTTAGTGGTATTAAAATAAATTAACAAAGTGATAATAAAGTCGACTTATTGCACAATGCGATTTCTTCCAGCTAACCTAAGGATATTTCCGAAAATAGGGTAATTTAAATTTAATTCAAGTCCAAGCGAAAAAAAAAAGGACACCATAGATAAACTAATTCCAAGTATATGCATATACATATATACACGATAATAACATACCTAGGTACTCATTAACCCATACATAATCTATCTTCTATACATTATTATTTTATTATATACTAGCGGTCCCGGCGAACGTTGTTGCGCTGCCGTCCCTCTGTAACCCGGCGTAAGTTGGTTTTTACCTAAAGTGACCAAGTTTGACTCGCACTTGACTCTGTCCGACTCGCACTTGACCTTCTCCGACTCGCACTTGACCCTTACTTTCTTTCTCAGAAACCTTCCCCGGCGTGTGCATAACAACTTACCAAAATTTCATTAAAATCGGTTTATCCTTGGTGCGCGAGTACGACTCGTACTTGACCGTTTTTTGTGTGAGTGTTTACGTATTCGTAAATCTACTATCGCGTTCGCGTATTCATTAAAAGTCCTATGAGAAAAAATAGTGCGCTCCTTCATTACCATATATGTATTTCGTTGCCGCGAACGCGACAGTAGCGTTAACAACTCACACTGGGCACACTGATGATGGTGCAACAGCGCATCAACTTTAAGGGCAGAACAACGTCTGCCGGGCCAGCTAGTACATAATAAATATACATTAAATGAGTATATATGTGTCATCAAATTTGTAATGATTTAAGAAAAAAGGATTTTAAGTTAGTTTTGAAAATATGATTAGACGTTGCCAACCGAATGTCGGAAGGTAGGTAGATTGTTTTACAGTAGAGCTGCATTCACAGCAAATGATTTGCCATAAAAAGTAATGGAGTGGGGTGGAATAGTTTAAGTTCGTTCTACCTTTGACCTTAATGTCATCATACTTTGTAAAATATTAGATTGTTATTTAAAGAGCTCCTGCTAGTAACAGGGTGCAGTGGGATTATTAAGGACACTCAACAAAAGAGTGAGAATGTGAGTGTTCCTACGAAGTCGACTTCTTATGCAGTCAGGACTCAGTATTTGGCCGAAGCAAAATTAATTATTATTTTGAAGCATGTTATTGTTATCGGGCGGCCATTATTTTACACTTGCTTCTGCTAGCGGCTTCGCCCGGCCTAAATTATAGAAAATAATCAATCAAATTTTTCCTCTTTAATGGCATAATACATTCGTGTCTGTGAAACCATGGAAATAGACATACAAAATTTCAATCCAATTGTTCAAGCCGTTTAGTAGTCGACAAACCGAAAGCAGCGGCAATTACCGGGTCCAATTGTATTTTTAAATCATCCAGGAAACCATCGAAATACCGATATATAATTTCACCCCAATCGGTTCAGCGGTTTAGAAGTTATGTGAAAAATATAAGTACGAAAGGATAATTCTTACTACCCGTTCTATTACCCATTTTCCCTTTTCTTTTTACGTTCTATTACACTTTTTTACGAATGACAGGTTGTGTCGTGCCTCATATTTTCCTTTGCGTTGAGTTGAATTTTCTTATAACTTATTTTCAACAACGCTTACATAAGCTTAATAATCTAAATAGATTCATTATTATCTTAACCTGCAACTAAGTTGCCTATCCTATGTGATCATCCAAGACGGTATTTTTATCAGTGCTAAATTGTGTTGTGAAAATAGTTCACGTAAGTAATTCATATTTATCCTATCAGTACTCAAAACACGGTAGTCACTAGTCAAAACGGTCTTCCATTTACGACTCTCTGCCGTAGGTACCTAATGTCGTTGAGAAGGCTGTCCTCCTCAATTGCTCTGGTGGCCGTTGCTCGTCATCTTTCGAGTGACGTCCGCGCTGAAGTGGAATCTGGGAGTTCGCTATGCTCCAGCTCCTTGGCTTGAGCAACATTGCTCAGTTATTCTACGGGGCGCGTTTCCTCGGCCTGAGCAACACTACTCAACGATTCTACGGGGCGAGCATAGCTCACCAAGGCCCTGGGCTAACATTACACACCACACGTCAATAGGTTCCATAAAAGTCTTTCCCGTCCGCGTAAACCTACTCTGGCGGCGGATACCTACTGGATGTGGACATCGTATAAGACATCATCGGTCGGGTTTTAGGCCGAAGAAATTGAATGTATGGTCAGTTGCAGAACTGCATATAGAGTTTCAAAACAAAATAGAATGGCAAGCGTATTCACTCACACACTCAAAGAAATGAAGTAATATGTCTTGTAGGTCCCGAGTAATATTAGTTTCATTTAATATTGTATATAATAATTTCACTAAGGAAATTATCGCATCCGTAGCCTAGTGGATAGACGTATCAGATCTTATTACGTGTTTTGAGAGCAATGGACGTTGTGGATTCGAATCTTACCTTATGCCTTTCTTTTTGTTTTTGTTATATTTTACGATTTATGAATATTTTGTTCTGTTAAACAGCTTAGACCAATTTAATTACTTAGGTAGTCATTTTATTTGTTACGGATTTGTTTCTGGGGGTATGTGTTGATAAGATTGTTTGGTGTTTTTATTAAATTTCTTTGCTAAAAATAATATACAGGCCAATATTAATATTCAAGAGAGGATGCGTATTATAGAACTATATAATATGGGTTACAATATATCTCAAATTTGCAATGAGACTAGTTTTGCCGTAAGTATTTTATTTGAAGTTAATGTTATATCATAATTTTTGAATACCACACTTTTTTGTAACTAAATTACAAAAAAAAAATTGAAAATATAATTTCAGTAGTTTGAAAAATGTTTATTTTAATCTGGCTATTCGGTTTTTTAGTGGATTACCGTAAAGCGTTAGGTCTCGCGCAACCAAGAGGAGGGGAGTTTATCAACTCAACCTCGTAGTGGACGCCCGCGGCACATTGATGCGACTCAAAGACGATTTATGATGGAACAATACGAGAACAATGGTTTCATACCGACTGCTGTGTTTGGGAACATGTTTCATACATCTGTTTGTCGAGCTCTGCATATTGAGGGATTGCATCATAGAAAGCCAGCTAAAAAACCATATTTAACTAATACCCATAAACAAAATAGATTTTTGCAAGGAAGTATTTAGATTTTGACTGGGAGCACACGTTATTTACCGATGAAAAGTCGTTTGAATCATCTGAAAACGGAAAGGTTTATTTGTGGCGCAGAAATGGAACCCGTTATGCAGAACAAAATGTTGTCCCAAATATGGAATCTGGACAGATATCACTTAAAATGTAGGGGTGGATGACTGCGGCTGGTCCATAGAATATCTATGGGGTTTGATGGTGCAAAGATGGGACATGCGAAATGAAAGAACTACAGAGTCATTAGAACTCACTGTGTAGAAATTTGGGACAATATTCGAGAAACAGATCTGTTCTAATGAAGTCGGATCAATGCGGCCGCGCTTGCTTGCTGTAATTGAAAATAATGGAGGTTATATTAAATAGGCGAGTCGGACTCGCGCACGAAAGGTTCCGTTTATCTATAAAATCGGCAAAAAAAACACGTTTGTTGTAATGGAGCCCCCTGTAACGCTTACGTTAAAACTTTGTAGTAAACAAAATATTTGATAAAAATAAAACTTAATTAAATTTACATATAAACCCTTAATAATTTTAAAACCTAAACTAATTAGTTCTAAACACTTAAATCTAGTTTATATTTTCTATATCTAAACAATATAACAATTTATGCTAAAAGACAAAAATGAATTTAATTATATACATTAAACATAAATCTTTCAAAACTTATAAAGGACAAGTAAATTATTTCTATTAGTAGATATCTAATCACCTAACATCATCGCCCGGCTACCTCTGAACCGGTTTGGCGAGTTTCGTGCGCGCGCCGCTCGGTCTAGCTGCCTCGAGCACACTCACACCTTACCAGCTATCGGTAAGCTATGCGATATACATTTTGTATTAAAGATAAGATATTTTACCTTATACTAAATTGCTTCTAAAAGTACTTCTAAATACTTACTAGAGAAAAACCCCAAAACTATAGGGTAAGTTGTTTAATTATATTATAAGTGTGTGTGACTAGCCTCGTGTTGTTTTGACATGGCATTGCCATGACCTCTAACCGTGCAAAGTGACACGACATACTTTAGAAAAGTGAGTTTAAACGTAGATTTGATTTTAAAACTATTATGTAATTAAAGTACCTAGTATAAAAAGTATTTAATTTCATCTTTCATCATCACTTTCATTATTTGTTTTGCTCATTGCTATTAGCTAAATTAAAATTATCTTGAATCTTCTTCTGTAGTCCTTCTGCTTGTTTGCCATAAACCTTGACTGCCTCATCTCGATCACTAATAAGAGTACACAGTCTAGCAACTGCAAGTAGACGCTTCTTTCCTGCTTTTAATCGAAATGATCATCATGTTGCAGTCAGGGTGAAAAACTTGACATTGGACTAAATGGCCAAAATAATGATTCCAGGGTCAATTCTACCAACAAAGCCGGTGAATACAACCACTAGAACTTCCTGTTGACGCCTGCAGTCTACCGGCAGGCGACGTCTAAGCTTACCCTGCTGCCGCCGCCTTGGTGAACTTTGACCTGCAGGGAAGCTTATCGTTCTACACCTAAGTAGACAATTCGCGATGCAACTCGAATACCATTGCTAGTTAGAGTAAAAGAACCCCGACCCTTCTAATTCTATATAGTCATTATAACTTAACTTTATTAATATAATTATTTATTTCTAAACTCATTTTTTTATTATTTAATATGTCACCCTAGCTCAACGTGTGTCCTTAGTTTGAGACATTTCGGATGGATTGCCTCTTGTGCCTTATTAGACTGGCTACTTTACCCTTCAGCTCGGAATTACATACGTAACCCGGACAGAAATAAGTAAAGTGGTGGTACTTACCCAGACGGACCTGGCACTTAGAGAATGGTCCTACCACCGAATTGTGTAGTTTTTAGATAAGATAGCGTAGTTATACCGTTTTTATTATACATTTAATAAAAAGTCAATATTTTTTATTTATATTAGTGTATTTTTATGTTAGTAAATTAAGAAAATGATTATAGATATTTTTGTAACAAATCAATTGTATTTATTTGCATAATATTATTTAGAATTTTAAAATGTCAAACAGTATTAATAATTTTCATTGTTGTCATTAGACAGTCATTATATTTTTTACTGCAAGTACTCGCTCGAATAAGCCACCCGAACAACTTGACCAGGGCATAGCGAGTACTTGCTCGAATGAGCGGCTTGAACTGGGGAAGTACCTCCCACCTTACAGAAAACCGCGGCCATAATAACACTAACATTGAGTAGTGTTGTGTTCCTGGCGGTGAGTAAGGTTGCCAGAGCTCTTTGAGGATTCGCTTAGCGGACAGCGGAGGACCGGCGGTGCTTGTTGCTGTCATGCTCGGCGTAGATGCAGCGTGTTGGTTCGGCGGTCACGGTGACCTGATGAAACGGTTGACCGCTGGCCGCCCGCAGGTTGAACGGGATCCCGAACCCAGGGATCACTTAATCTCCGCCCTGGGAGGCTGATCCGCCAGCCTGTGTAAAGTCTCTGAAGTGGTAGTCGTGCCGGAGAAGGAGACCGGAGTGGACCCGGCTACTACAACAGAGGGGGATCAGGGGCCCTTCCGTCCGCCGTGCCAGCAACCGTATCATCTGTGGCGAGCTTCGGCAGTCTTAGAACCGCACCTTTTGTCCTCGACGCTGACTGTGCAGTGAATCCTCATCCTTAGTAACTTTTTTTATATATTATGGCCATGAGAACGAAAAAGAAAAGAGTTTGTACAGCGGCTACTCCATCTACATATAATGTGGATTTTTGCAACATCAGGGGTATTCACACAAATCTTAAAGCAGTCCACCACCATCTCGAAACTGCGCAGCCGACCATTCTTTTTCTAACGGAGACGGAGATATCCTGCCCGACCGACACATCATACCTTCACTACCCCGGCTACAAAATCGAACACAATTTTATGGGTCGTGCCGGTGTATGTATGTTCGTCCGGGAGTATATCTGCTGACGCCGCCTTCATAGCCTTGAAGACAGGGACCTGTCGATATTGTGGGTGCGTGTAGATTACGTCGGCCACACTCGTATCTATGCGTGCCTATACAGGTCTCATAGCGGTGACACGGACGTAACTCGACTCTTTACGCACCTGAGTTTGACGACTGACAAAGTTCTAGAGCAATATCCCACAGCAGAACTAGTTATTTTGGGAGACTTTAACGCCCACCATCGCGAGTGGCTCAATTCTCGAACCAATAACTATGCTGGGATATTTGCTCATGAATTTGCTCTGACCTATGGATTTTCTCAGCTGGTACTTCCTCCAACGAGAATACCAGATATAGAGGAACATACGAGCTCCTTACTGGACCTTCTGCTGACTACTCGTCCGGCCGGATACTCCGTCTTAGTGGATGCGCCTCTTGGCTCCTCGAACCACTGTCTCGTTCGGACTCAAGTGTCATGCACACAACCCGATTCTTCTGGGCCAACTATTTGGCATCGTGTGTGGCACTATAAGTCGGCAGACTGGGATGGATTGCGAGAATTTTACGCTTCGTACCCGTGGAGGCAGATCTGCTTTAACTCAGAAGATCCTGACGTCTGCGCAGCCGCAGTCACTGAGACAATCCTTGCTGGTATGGAATGCTATATTCCTAACCCGCGAGTAGCTGCCGGCGTCAAAAAACGACCGTGGTTTAATAGGTCTTATAGAAAAGCTAAAATTCTTAAGCAAAATGCATATGAGGACCACGGCTCGTTATAATAAGGATCCGAATATTTCTGAGTTAAAACGCAAATTAAATGCTGCCTCGAGCTCATTTACAAAATAAGGTGAAGCTTGCGTCCAAAAAAGTACTTCACGTCGGGGCAAAGGTTGTTACTTAACAAGTCGCAAGTTCGGCCCCATATGGAGTACTGCTGCCATCTCTGGGCAGGTGCACCCGGATACCAGCTTGGCCCTTTTGACTCGGTTCAACGACGGGCTGTGAGAATTGTCGACGAGTCCAAACTCACTTGCGGTATCGAGCCCTTAAGTCTGAAGAGAGACTTTGCCTCACTGTGTGTGTTCTACCGCTTGTACAATGGGTTGTGTTCTGAGGAATTGTTCGAAATGATGCCCACGGCTACTTTCTACCATCGCACCGCTCGCCATCGGCAGGGAATTCATTCTCACACTTTAGAACCTATATATAGAATGGTCGCGTACAGTGCGGGTTCAGAGAAACTTCCTCCCGCGAACGCTTTAGTTGTGGAATGAGCTCCCTGCCAAGGTTTTCTGCAAGGACTACAGTATGGAGTTCTTCAAGAAAGAAGTTATTAGATTTCTGAAGGGTCGGCAACGCGCGAGTGATGCCGCTGGTGTTGCAAGCGTCCATAGGCTACGGTGACCGCTTACCATCGGAAGGACCGTAGGCTTGTTTGCCACCTTAATGGTATAAAAAAAAATATGTCAAAACATTAAAAAAAAAATTCCTAACAAAAATACTCAATACGGAAATAGCGTGATTTGAACCATAGACTCGCCGATTTTGAAGTCGCAGCAAGGCCACGGGGCAAATAACAATTAATGCGAAATAAACAATACCTATGTAGAACAAACTGCAGTTTACACCTAATTAATTTGTTAGGTTAAGAAACCAAAAGATATAAGAACGGTTTAAATAAACTGTTTAGTATAAAGCCAACTAATCCTAATTTCGTCGATTTGAGGTTAATATTATTGATAGTTCTGATAATGTTAATGTGTGAGTGCGAGATTCACAGAATGGCTCCACGCAATTTCAACCTTTACACTATGCATGGACTTTAGCAAATGACTGTACTTTCTGCCCCTAATATATATTTTGCAAACCTTGTATTCTGAAATTTGTGTAGGCAGGCTTACGGTTTTCTGTCTTTCTGTATAGATAGGTATTTCTAATATTGTAAATAGATGCTTTAATTTCGATATATTAAGGGTTACGAAGCACCTTAGGTTTTACTGCTAACCATTAAAATCTTGTTAATATAACCTTGAATGAGTATCTATTATATCTTTCCTTGACCTTGAATTGCGGCTTTCTTTTACTTGACTCTGAACACACTCTCCCAGAATCTCTCTCTTGAGCACCTAGACAGTGCATCGGTAACAAACTCCTACGTTAGATACGTAAGATATGTGAAGACATCTTGAACTGAGCGGTACTGGACACTGAGTGTAGAGAGGATCATGGGATTATCAGGATTTTCAAAAAAGATTAGGATCCCGATAGTAATTGTCCGGTACGTTGGAAAAAATATCGAGAGCATTAGAAAACCACATTCATAGTTCATAAAAGTATTGATTTTTTATGTCATACTAATGAATAACAATTATTAACCAAAGACTTGGCAGTATGCTCTAAGACCTTAGCCTTAACTTTTCGTATTTAATTTTTCTAATTTATTTAGTGTGTATATTTTAGCGATGTAAAACGAAGGCGTGTCAAGAATTGTACACCGAATGCTAGGCTCTTGAATAGTGAATTATGAAGGAATAAGCTGGACATGACGCGCAATTTCTGAAGGATCCACACCAAAACTCCCGCCCTATTTTGGGACATAAAAACGAGAACGCGCCATAACGCCGTGATACTAGATAATTCACATTGACTCTGGCAAATGCATAAGACCGTGCGAGCCCATAACAATATTAAAAAAAAAACAATTATTTTTCAGTGCTGCCGTTACGGATCTTTTGTTCGGATTTCGGAACTTTTAAGTCAGTGGCGGAACCACAGACCTAGGATTTTTACGCTACGCTATGGCAGAACTTTTTCGGAATCTTAGCTGTTGCCGAACTTTTTTTCTAAAACATATTAAAATGCACCCATATTTTTGTTAGTAAGATTCAAACATAATTAAATACTATCATAGTGCGATATGCTTAATTCTCAGTTCAAACTCACTGACATTCATTTTTCTTATATTTTTTCCTACAGCCAATTAGATGTTCCATATATACAAACACTATAATTTTCTTTACCGAACACAGCAATTGGAATTTGGCGCTGGCAACAAAAAAAATATAGGGAGTGATGTAACGTACTTCGGTGTGAGGTAGTGATATACAAGGTCTTTTTTTTGTTTAAAGTTCCTACCTGTTTTGTTGGTTGTTCTCTACACAATAAGTTAACGATTAGTAAAAAAAAATATTTTTTGCTATGAAATAATCATGGAACTGGGCAAGTCTTGATATTTGACGTAATGTTTTGAGAACAAAATTATTTCTAAAATTTTCTTAATAACTAAAAAAAACAGATCTCCATTAAAATGGTAACGTAATTGTTTCTGAAATAAGAATTTATAATGGGATATGATTTTTTTACTACCATTTTCATCACATTGCACCGTCACACCCTTATAATTATGTCATCTGTCCATCGATTATGTGGAATTTTTTGAGGTATATTTGTAAAATTTTATAGTAAAATAGAAAAAAAAATTAAGTTTAGTGAAGAACTTTTGCTGATCTATCGAAGAAACTTTGTTAGCGTGATGGATGTGGTTGTGTGACTTCAGCTTTGGCACGATACGATCCGCTACTTCACTCCTTTCCCAGCAGGTCTATACTTCTTGCTGACGCTTGTGTACGATCTTGAAATGCCAAGTAGTAATTTGTAGGGATACGACATACTCCGCTACAGCAGCTCTTCGACTCCATACATAGAACTGTTAGACAAATTATTTTTGTGTTGATTATGTGTACATGAGGAGCTTTAATTATAAAGTCGACAGACGATTAACGAAAATAATGATTTTTTATCCCAGAACAAACGCGCCCTGAGGCAGACTTTTTTTACATTTCCGAACTTATGTTCAAAATCGGAATAAATCGAACTTAGCTCTTGGCAACACTGATTATTTTAGTATGTTTGTAAACAAAACAACGAAAATCAAATAAATTACATATAATTGTCTGTACAAACAAACATCGTTATCTAATTGACAATTAAAGTTATAAAAATACATAGTCACATATAACATCAACATGTCTGACATGGAAGGGGAAGTTTCTACGGTCTTCAAAAAAAGGAATCTAAAGAATAAAGGCGGAAGAAAACGCAAAACTTCTAGTTCAGAAGGTATGTATGATGTGTGAGACAGTCGAAACCTTTTTAGAGCACGGCGCAAGTTTGCTAAATAGGGTTAAGGTTATGTTTAGAATGTTTCATTAAATATATACTTAAGCAAAAAAGTACATACATAAGTATGGCTCCTAGAGGCATAACCCTATAAAATACGCAGTGCTTCTCCTTGCCCAAAAAAGTAAATTTACACTGTTGAAACACATCTACTATTCAAGCACTTACCAGCTCCAATTTTTTTATGTTTTAATTACTTGCTAAGTTTAAATATAAAACAATCTAAGAAATCTATACTAATGTAACAAAGCTAAAGAGTTGAACACGCTAATCTCTGAAACTGGAAAAGGAAACATGGAGTAATACAATGCATGCAATGCAGTGTGTTGGAGGATGGCACTATAGTTCAAAGGCAATGGATAGAGCAGAATAGTCTGACAGGTCAGCTGGTTATGTACCAGAAAATACAAAATTAAATTTAACTTACACTTTGGGCACATTCGTTTTGGGATGCAGAATGACTCAGCTTTAGAACAAGGCCTCCTCGCCAGCTTGTTCTATCTTTTATGGTAGATAAATATGAGCCCTTTGACCTCAAATCCGAAATTTCAGTTCAGGGAAATGAATACTTTTTGAGTTATGAATTTTTGTAAATCATGAAAAAATGCATTGAAAGTCGTAATATTTGTTAAATCTATGGCCAGAGATTTGTTTTTAGGGACAGGAAAAATGTATTGACACTTTGGGGTATCGATAGTTTGGGTAATCAAGTACTTTTTTGTTGATTTTGAAACTTTTCTACAGCAGTATTTTGTCAATAATAGAGTGAAATGCAAGTTATTTTCAAAACCATAAAACTGGAACTTTCATTATGTGTCCTGTGTGCCTACAGTAATAATTAAATATTTTTAGACTCAGTTTTTTTACTGATCGATTGTTCAGATTTTGATTCGAAAATGATTTACGTTGATCTTTTTCGGCCATTATAGTGGTAATTTTGAAGACTGGCTAATTGAAGAATAATGGAGGTGGGAGTTACTTAGTAATTATAAAGATCGTTTTGTAGAACAAATGCAAGCCATTAAATATGTTTACAAAGTTTAATAAAATCTTTTTTTTTATGCTCTATTTTGGGTAGTAAGTGTATTGATAGAACTCCATACCAATATTATAAATACAAAAGTAACTGTTTGTTTGTTACGTTGCAAATGTGAGGTTATTATAATTTTTTTAATTCAAAACCAACTCTGTCAACCCGAAACGCCGCGGTCTTGGTCTGCCCTAGAGTGTTTTATAGAGCCAGGAGGAGTAAAGGGAGAGCAGCCACTGCCCGCTGTATCAAAGGCACAGGTACTGCGCGACTCTTGGCAACAACCAATAACCTGAAGCTGGGGACGGGAGCATGAGTGCCTGTGAGTTTGTTACGCAAGGGCGAAGGGGCTGCTAGTCCCGCAGCGCCGGAGATAAGGCGGAAGTAAAGTTTTGCAGAAAAAAAATCTTATTCTAAAAATAAATGCCCCCTCCTTAAGGTGAGGAGGGGCAGTAAGAGGGGGGAACTCCCCAAACCCCTGTTTTTACATTTTAATAAACCATTGGTGGGGAATGGGAATAGATAAAAAAAAAATGGAGTAGTTAGGTAGGAACCTTTAAAGGTCCATATCTCCGAGTGAATTTCCGTGAATACTCCTCTCTCACACTTATTACTACTATTAACAGATTTATAGATTTTTAAATCATTGCATATATTACAAAATTGGATTTTTTTATATATTTATCTATATCATTTATGTAAATAACGAACAGAAATGGCCCCAAAACCGATCCCTGTGGAACACTTGATGAAACAGAAAATGGCTCCGATTTATAACCATTAACAACCGCCTTGAGGACCACCTTAGTAAAGATCCTTTAATGCTATTGAATAATTTTTCAGCAATATTAAATATTTTATAAGCTACTTATATAATAGTCTACTTATTTACCTCTATCCATAGCTTCAAATAAAAAGGAAAAATAAGTAATTAAATAAAACGAAGTTGATCTATTTCCGAGAAATCCAAAGATCCTTTAATGCTATTGAATAATTTTTCAGCAATATTAAATATTTTATAAGCTACTTATTTACCTCTATCCATAGCTTCAAATAAAAAGGAAGAATAAGTAATTAAATAAAACGAAGTTGATCTATTTCCGAGAAATCCAAAGATCCTTTAATGCCATTGAATAATTTTTCAGCAATATTAAATATTTTATAAGCTACTTATATAATAGTCTACTTATTTACCTCTATCCATAGCTTCAAATAAAAAGGAAGAATAAGTAATTAAATAAAACGAAGTTGATCTATTTCCGAGAAATCCGTGTTGATTAGGTATAATTTGTTGTTCAACCAATCACTATTCATGAACTAGACTTTCGAAAACTTTCGACAGTGATGAGACAATGGACACAGGAAGATATTTCGTTATATCGTACTTATTATTACATTTAAAAATAGGAATAATATTTGCGAGTTTCCATTGGGTTGGAAAAATTCCATCTGCCAGACTGTTATTAAATATTATGCACAATGGAACTTTAAGTGATTTTGCCGTATACCGTAAAAAATGGGGCTGGATCCCATCTGGCCCCGCTCCCTCGTTTACATCAAGAGATAGTAACTCTTTTTCAATCTTCTGTAATGAAAGTACCATTGTACATACCATGTTGGCAGTAGAAGAAGTTTCTTGAGTTGGAGTCCATGTTATAAGATTAAGTTGGCGAGGCTCATAAACTGATTTAAAAAAATCAGCAAAAGGTTGCAAATTTTTATAGGATCTTTAGCAGCATTTTCATTAAGGTACATTGTTTCAGGATAAACACTATTATTATTTTTTTTACTCACAATTAGTTGCCAAAATATCTTTATATTGTTTTGAATTTTGATTTCTAAATTTTCTATGTACGTGTTGTAAGAACGCTTAGATAGGTGTTTCAATTGTCGTCGATACATAGAAAAAATACCAATTGTAGACTTATCTTTATTTGTTTTGTTAGCTACCCTTGATTTTTGTTTCAGTTTAAATAGTTTGATAATTAAGAAATTGAACCAACATGGGTACCTACTTGATTGTTTAATTAATTTATTAGGAAAAAATATTTTTATTATTTTGTATATGTGATTATAAAAAAAAACCACTGAATCACTTACTGATTTTTGTTCAAATAAATTTCACCAAACAATTACTTGACTTTCTTTATTTATATGTTCATAGTCAGCTGTATATCTTGTATAATCACTGTTGTCGGATAGACACTTGAGAGCATAAAAATCGACCACCCCTTGATTTTTTGTTTTTTTCGGATTTTAAGAAAACTATTATATAAATATACAATATAATTAGGGTGTCAAATGAAAGCTTATTTCAGTACCTATCCAACGATACTCAATTGTGAGACGATAAAAAGAAGCACTAATTAGCTTTTTAAGCCGGTAATTATCAACCCAACCGAAAATGACTAAAAACAATGAAAACAATATGTAAATGTTTATGAAAGGTTTTATAAAAAATAATACAAAAAATCTTAGTAACTAGTGTCCCCCCCTTGCCCTAATGACTTCTTTTATCCGGTTTGTCATCCCTCTGATGAGACTAATAATGAATGCCTGTGGAATGGCGTCCCGTTCTTCCTGCACGGCTTCTTGCAGCTCTTGGAGACACGTTGGAGCGGTAGTTCTTGCCCAAATTCTCCTTTTTAGCTCTGCCCACATATGCTCAATGGGGTTTAAGTCAGGACTCCGCGCCGGCCAATCCATAACTGGAATTCCGACTTACTGAAGATACTGCCTCACTATTGCTGCAGTATGTGGTCTGGCATTATCTTGCATTAAAGTGAAGCCGTCGCCAATAAATCCAGCAAATGACTTCACTGACGTAGCGTTGAGTCAAGTCCACTCAATCCACCTGATCCACGGTTCTGGGACGCTCCGACGATGAAAACAAGTTCCGTCTTTGCTTCTAGGGAAATCCCACCCCAAACCATCCACGATCCTCCTCCATAAGGAATACTGCACTCGTCTGAGAACAGTACGGCTTACCATTGATCAATGGACCAATTTAGGTGTTCTCTGGCAAACCGAATTCGGGCTTCTCAATGTGCTGCGGTCAATTTCGGGCCGTTGGCTGGTCTGTGTGCTGGTCAAATTAGCTTCAGCGAGTCTTCTTCTGACGGTCCACCGACTCACACAGACGTTTCTTGCCGATTGGAGTCTCTGCCCCAGCTGAACTGCGTTGAGGCAACGATTCCGGAGAGAAGTATCGAAATTAAATATTATACAAGAATTGAGGAGACGATAAAGTTTATTAAAGATGATTTTGGGTCAGATGCAAAATCAAACATCAGCATAATTAATGATGGGAATGATTAGAGTTTGTACTAGCAAGATTTTGGTTTTAGATGGTAGAAAGTGTTTTGATCGATAAAGTGATCGCAAAGCTTTGAACGCTTTTCAACTAACATCTGCGATTTGATCATTCCAACTAAAAGTATTGTCTATATATAGACACAGATCTTTTACGCTAGAGGTAAAGGGTAATGTAGTGTTTTCATAGTATATCGGTGACAAAGTAGTTAAGTCAATCCTACTCAGTATCCTTGGGCTAGGTACCTACGATAATAGCTTGGCATTTGGACGGGTTCATAGTCACTCGAAATCTGCGTGACGATTGGAAACGTAACCAAGGTTTAAATTAACTTTATCAATGGCTATTGAAATGTTATATGACAAATAATCATAACATTGCATTAGAATAATAAGAACTGTTGTAGGTAAAGGGGCATTGTCGTTTTACATAACCAACTAATTTTAATAGATAAAGTTTTCAGCCGTTGATATAAAAGAAAAAAATAATTGGTATTTGTGTGTTTGTTTAATTTATTGCTATTGTATCCTGTAAAATTATTTAAATGATTTTTCGATTTAATCTTGATTATGATATGAAGTGATGACACCCAGTTTTTCAATGTCAAAATTATGCAATAAGATGTGATTGTGTTAGTTTCAAATTAAATATGAATTTTCAAAAGTCTTCTAAATATCTATTACCTACTAGCTTTTTCCAGAGGCTCCGCCCGCCCTAAATGTGGTTATCGGCGTGGGATTCTTACAACTCATTGATTATACTTAAGAAGTTTGTTGTAGCAAGCTATAGCTACAGCTTTGGTTCGTTCATGGAATTCAGTTATGGTTGCTCACGCAGGAACTTAAATTTCAGCTGTACAGGATGCTCCGCTGCGGCAGGATTGAGTAACAAACTTTATAGATATTCCAGCGGGAACTTTTGATTGTATCGGGATAAAGTATAGCCTATGTCCTACTTCAGGGCCTTACCTATATGTGTGCCTAGTTTCATTCCGATCCACTCAGTGGTTGAAGTGTGCTTGAGTAGCCAACAACCAAACTTTCGCTTTATATATAAAGTTAAAAGTAATTAATGAATTTTGTCAGCGGCTCCACCCGCCCTTAAATTTGGTTATCGATGTGCGATTTTTACGTTACGTCACCTCCTTTATATACAAATGAAGTTTGCTTTAGCAAGTTATAGTGTGTATAAGCCTGCTTATAGTTATTCTCGCGGAAACTTTTGAATTTCGGGATAAAAACTATTCTATTTCCTTCCTTGAAACTCAAACTATCTCCATACCAAATTTTATCTAAATCGGTTCAGCGGTTTAAGCGTGAAGAGGCAACAGACAGACAGACAGAGTTACTTTCGAATTTATATTATAAGTATGGACTTCAAAATTAAAGGTTTACTTATCTAGGGGCACGACAGTGCCCCCGCCAAGACTAGCCAAGTGAAGTGCAAGGGCACTACCTACCTTTTCTCGAAGTGATTCGACGTTTTTTAAACCCATAACTTGTATTTGGATTTTACCAGATAAACAAAATTCTTTGGATATGATGTCAACAGTGGACTTATTAAACATGTAAAGTTTCGATTGCATAGCTCTTAAACTTTAGATTTTATTAATATCAATAAAACCCCGATATTGTTACTCACTCACTGACGATCATCAAAATTCTTAGGGTACTTCTTAAAGTCCTACTAAGACCACAAATTCTTAAACTTGGAACTTTTACCCCCCAACCCCTAGGGGATGAAAATTTGTATGAGACTTCCGCTGTGTTGATGCTAGAGGTCTAAAAATTGATATAACGGGACTCCTTGTCACAAATAATAATATACATATTTCAGGATTTTTCGTAAATCACCCCTGTGAAAATGAAGTGATGTCAAAATTATGCATAAAGATGTGATTGCATTAGTTTCAAATTTATGAATTTTCAAAAGTCTTCTATATATCTATTACTAGCTTTTGCCACACAGTCACAAATAATAAAATACATATTTCAGCATTTTCGTAAATCAACCCCACCCTTTGAATTTATTTAGGGGATGGAAGTTTGTATGGCTTATCCCATACAAACTTAATTTCATGCTAGAGATGTAAAAAATATTTACAAAATAAAACTTCTATGAGGATGGGCAATCACAATGCTGTAGGCCGCGCTTGGTGTAAGATAAAATACGTAATAAGCTGTGTGAGCGACTCTGAGTTCGAAACAGTTTCGGTTCCACCATCATCTTCGATTCATCGTTTTTTACCTTAGTTGTTGTTGTTAATTGCTAAAAGTGTGGTGATACTCATATGTATTTATTGAATATGCTGCTCCTGGTACCTACACACTCTCAACTTTAGTTGCTAAGAGTACAATGATAGTGATATATTATTATTGTGTATTCTGCTCCTGGTACACACTCTAAACTTGGAACTTAAACTTTAAACTCACATTAAAAGTATATTTGAACTTATTATTAATTATTATTATTCGAAATTTAAAAATAAATATTTTTTTTAGTCTTCTAGCCAAAAAAAAAACCATTATATTATGTAATTGCTTTTGTTGATCATGATATTTTTCTTAAAATCATTCCAGAGAAAAATAGCTCAAATTCGGATGGACAGACAGTTGTGTTTCCAACAAAACGAACACAGAAACACAACCCAAACATACAAACTACAGGCGGACCAAAACGAACCAAACCTGACATAGCTGATGATGGACCGAGCAGCGATGAAGACAAGGTATAGTTATACCAAATTTATATAGCATGCTGATTTAGTGCTGGAGATGCATATCATAAACATATACCACTCTAGAGAGGAAAGCAAATAAATCTAGCCACTTACGTATTTTACGCCTACTGGTTATTTTTTTGGATTTTGAAATTATATAACTACAATCTGAAAAATTATTTAAAAACCTTTAGCTGTGGGTAAATTTTCGAACCATTACCCTTTTATTAATTAACTGTCTTATGCCTGCGACTTCGTCCACGTGGACTTTTAAAATAAAAAAGAAAGCTTTTTACTGTCTATGGTCTTACCTACAACAATATCAGAATTCTTATACTCTCCTTATTATGCACTCAAGGGGATGATTTTCACCAACAGATGCTCAGATTTGTTTCTAAGTATCGCCCGTTCTTCCACGCCCTCCGTAGGGCGTTACCCAACCCATAAAATGAAAATGGATTGCACAACCGCGCGTGAAAAACCTTGCTCCGTCTCAATCGGCTACTTTAATGCCAATATGCCTAATCCTGCCTCAGCACATTAGGTCGCTAATGACTGAGAGTAACGCAGCACGCCCTCCGCCGAAAACAAAGCTCGCTTCAACGACTTACACCGCCTTAAGATCCGCTGTAGCCGAGCTCCGCGCCCAACGTTTCGGTGATCTGATGTAGAATATCTCTCCTTCTCATCAAGCTTATTGGCTCCTAGCCAAATCGTTTAAATTAGACACATTCAACTCCCTTCCTCCGCTACCCGTCCGTTCCCGCGTTCGATGACGACGAAAAAGCGGACTGCCTTGCGTCTAGCCTCCAAGCCCAATGTGCCTTAAGCACACAACTATTCGATCCCGATCACGCGCGAGAGGTAGACGGTGAAGTGGAACGCAGAGCATCTGCGCCCCCAGTTACGTTCGACGAGGTCAAACAGAACATCAAAGACCTACCCACCCGCAAAGTCCCCGGCGCGGACGGTATCTCTAACGATATCCTAAAGCGCCTTACTGTTCCCCTTCTCTGTCTTTTAGCAACTATGTTACGCTGCTATCGACAATTGCATTTTTCCTTCTCAATGGAAAGATGCAATTGTTATAGGCATCCACAAGCCAGGGAAAGCTTGTACCCAACCTTCCTCCTACCTATAAGTTTACTAAAGTCCCTTGGTAAACTTTACGAACGCTTCCTCCTCGCTTGCCTATTGAACATAATAGTCTCCAAAGGCATCTTAATCGACGAGCAGTTCGGCTTCCGCGCCCAACATTCGTGCGTCCATCAAGTCCTCCGTATAACGGAACACATACTCACTGGCTTCCAACCAGTATAAGATAAGCCCCGTCACACGGGCGCTGTCTTTTTTGGTGTAGTAAAAGCAAGGACGTTATAGAAATGGACGCGAAATGATTTAGCAACTGTACGAAATCCGTTTCAACCGTTTCTGGCGGGGAGGGTACACACTCACACAACTATAGTTGCCTATAAACACAACGAATGGCCATGTGTAGGTACTCTTATTTGAAGCGTAATAGGGTTGTAAGCAATCGAAAAAGATATCGAGCGATAGACGCGCTGAAGCATAATGAAATTATATTCGACTTGCATTAATTTAAAATGCGTATAATAAATGGAACACAACTTTGTGGTTTGTCTTAATTATATGTTGAAAGAGGTAAGTAGTTATATTCTATCACGGAGATATTATATGGGTTATTCCTAATAGTAAAGTAGAAATATGTCAAAAATATGCGATAGGTTCCAATACCAGGAATCACATAAAACCTACACAGTTTTGATCTTGCGGAAATTATTGGTTAACTATTTCTAGATAATTTAATACTGTAATTCTTTGCTAGTTACAAAAATGTACACGTTAATGGCAATAAATTAAAAAAAACCAAGTGCTAAGATTTTTAAAACATTAAATATATTAAAAAGATACTAAAGAACTACAGAATTTAAACTCCGTCCTTGTACAATTGACTCTCATCCGAAAAGCTCTTTAAAATTTTAAGAGTGCTTTCGGTAAACGGGCCACCTGCCATACAAACTCCCGATTAACACGAATAAATGTGCGCGACTTACACACTTTGAAAAAGGTTCTTAAAGTTTTAGTAAGTATTATTGATGCGAGAAACTAAATGCGATAGTTAAAAATGTTTACAAAAACATATTGTCTTTTAGGAATAATTAGAATTTACCGAAGGCACCCTTAGTAATATATTATATAAAAAACTTATTGGCTCATATTGCGAATAAGTTTATTTTAATATGTGCTTCTTAGAAATACTTTTCTTTGATACTTTTCTTATGAATGTTATACGTTTATCAAAGTTTTTGTCTGCAACAGCTTTTATTAATTCATCTAAATGACGTATTTCGTCATTTTCTATGTTGTGAAACCGTATATTATTGAAAAGATCTTGGTCCCTTAATGGTGCTAGCACTTTAGGGAGAAGAAATGCTGTTGTATATTCCTTTTTCAGTTTTTTATTCTGAATACCATTCCGAAGCTCCAATTCTCAACATCGACAAATATTTACAGTGTCATTTGATGGATGTATAAGATACCCTTTGTCTTTATATGTAATTAAACTCCTTTGGTTTGGATCATTTATCGATAAAAGAGCAGATATACATGTATCACACTTCAATGATTTTAAAATCCGATGAACAAATAAACCAGCAATATATTCTACTACCAGTTTGCCAAAGAGTGATAACGCATACGTACGTACGCTAAATCCAAGGAATTTTCAACATCCACCGTCAAACGCACAACCCGAGCGTCATCGCTGTTCTTTCTTGCTGTTGTTTTATTTATTTTGCCTACAGGTGAAGCTGATGAAGAATAGTTTAAAATCGTATTTTTCTCTAAAGGTATACAGTTTCCTATATCAACATCGATTAATTCGAGATGAACTAACATTCTTTTATATATGGTTTCAAAGTTTTTAACGGTGGGGTTGTTGTTGCATCCGTTTATTGCAGATAGCACTACTAGCCGCACTATTGGTAGTGCTGTTTACAAAAACCTACTAGACATTCAAATGTTTATAAAGTACAGTTGTGAACAAAAATACTTATGTATAATAAGTAATAATAAGTAGTGTAGTATTGTGCCAGGGTTCATTTGTTAATCACTAGGATTTTTTTTTCATGATTTGAATTTTTTATTATTTTTTTAACTAAATTTTTAATAATTATTTATTTCTGATGACAGCTGCCAAACTAGAAGAGCTATATCTCCCAAACTAACTTATTGATCGAAGACTAGCAGTTTCCTTGCAGAAATGATAGATCTCATCAAGATCTTTATTTTTGATGACAGCTGTCAAATTAGAAAGAGCTATATCTCCCTAACTATTGATCTTAGACTAGCAGTTTCCTTGCAGAAATGATAGATCTCATCAAGGTCTTTATTTTCGATGACAGCTGTCAAACTATAAAGAGCTATATCTCCCTAACTATTGATCTTAGACTAGCAGTTTCCTTACAGAAACAATTTATCTAAACAGACACTCTTTAAGGGATAAATTTAAAGAGATCAGTATACTAAGTTTACCTGGTCAATATATATTTAATAATTTAATGTATGTTCATAAAAATATTAAAAAGTGAGTCAATTCACTAAGATACGCCAATCCGCAATCACAGCCCTAGGCGATTGGTTTCGGAAATGCAGAATCAAAGTGAATTCCAGCAAAAGCTCTGCCGTTCTGTTCACCATTGGCTGCTCTCTGCGATCATCTTCCCTCTCACTCTTCGGCCATGTCATTCCTTGGCAAAACAAGGCCAAATATCTCGGTGTGACCCTGGATAAGCGTCTGAACTTCTGCAATCACAACAAAATAGTTAGAGACCGAGCCGCATTTGTCCTCGGTCGTCTATATCCCATGATAGGCAAGTACAGTAAGATGTCGTTTAGAAATAAGCTGACTCTTTACACCACTTGCATCCGCCCCATACTAGCATACGCCAGTGTAGTCCATATGGTGTCTAAACAACCTCCATAGACTCCAGACCCTCCAAAACCGCTTCCTCAGAGCGGTCTCGGAGCCCCCTGGTTCGTCCGGAATGAGCCTACACAGCGACTTCGAGTTCCTCACGATTCCCCAATACTTTAAAGACCTAGCAGTCCGCTTTTTCAAGCGTACACGCAATCACCCGAACAAATTAATTGTGCAATCCACAAACTACCATCCCCCGACCGACTACGGCACGGTCGAAAAACCACTGTTAGGCGGCCTCGGCACGTGCTAACGGGCCCTGGCGACAGTCTCGCTATCTGAACAGTGAGACTAGTCTCGACACGACCTCCCCTAGTAACCACCTCCCCCCCCCTCACACGACGCCGACTTCCCCGGGTTCCCAGTTCAGTCCACTCGTATACGTGGTATCAAAGAGTTCTGGGACGCTACTCGCCCCCCACTCACTCGCGAGCCCTTGAGCGTTGGGCGCTACATGGGCTGAGACTTCTTCAGAGTCTCGCCCCAAAAGTCTGGTGGAGCAGTAATGGGTGCATCAGCCACACTGTACTGTCACTAAATATCGATAGAAAAAAAAAATGATTTCCAAAGAATGGTAAAACATGTTAATCATAGTTTACATGCAGTTCCAAAAATGACGGATTTTTATACAAATTTCCAACCCTAATTCACGTCCTGAGCATAAGCTTGACAAAATCCTTTTATAGTGCTCGCCTACGTTATAACAGGAAACTCTGTAAGTTGCTAGACAAAAAAGAATCGGAATTTTTATACAAACTATATATAGGGATAACACCTATCGAGCCCCTAGGAGATGAATTTCCTAAAATTGTCATTTACGGCAATCTTAGTTTTCAACGTTAAGGCCTAGTCATATTTATGCATTTAGATTTAAAAATTACAGATTCCTATACAAACTTCCAACTCCCATTTTACCCCCTTAGATAATGAATTTCGCAAAATCCTTTTGCCTACGTTCAAACAGGTAATTCTGCGTAGAATTTCAAGTCTAGATAAAGTAGTTTAGGCGTTGATATATCAGTTGATATAAATTATCATCCTCGAAAAAATTTTAACAAAAAATTAGATGAAGTTAAAAAATTTTAGCTTAATAAAACCATTTAAAAGACAAAACAAAATAGTACTCATCCTAAATTATTGGCATAGCATTCCCGTATAGCATTGGTATTCACGCTTGCACTAGCTACTATTCGATCGGATCAACGTTTCGCGAGACTGAGTCGCTACCCACACCATTTGTTGAATACAGACAAAGTAATCCGTAACATTTCACGCACTATGAGGTCTCGCATGCATGAACATTAAGTTTTCTCCGATAAAACCAGCATACGAAACAACTCTTCAAATAAATTTGTTCTCGATAAAGTTAATTCTCGATCAGCTGTCAAACTAGGTCTATTACTTCTATCATTACCAGGTTCCACGAAGACATAAATGGTCGCGTAGAGTGCGGGTTTAGATAAACTTTCTCCCGCGAACGCTTGGGTTGTCAAATGAGCTTTCTGCCAAGGTTTTCTCTAAGGACTACAGTATGGGGTTCTTTAAGAAAGAAGTTATTAGATATTTGAAGGGTCGGCAACGAGCTAGTGATGCCCCTGGTGTTGCTGGCGTCCATAGGCTTACGTTGACCGATTATCATCAGGCGGACCGTAAGCTTTTTTGCCACCCTAGGGCTATAAAAAAAAGACAAGTTCAATTGATCCGTGTAGAGAGCGGTTAAGTATTGAGAAAATTGTTTAACGTCCTGTTTGTACCGGCCTTTCCCATAACTTCTAAAAGAACAAATTCTTGCCTTATCGGAAATCAAAACTAATCTCGAATCCTCTTACGTCAAATCAATCTGTTCTGGAGCAAGTTCTAGGCGAGATCAACGATAAGCTACCGTTTATTTTGGGCTCTGCAACGAGCTTACGTAATGTCAAATTTTGTTCCTTCAGTCTTAATTCATTATCTACCTACTGAATGTAGCTCCTCAAACTTCTGCGAGACCTAAACAACGAGATCACGATCGCTCAACGAGGTGGTTGCTATAAATGGGTTATTGAGTTCTGTAGTTGCTCGTGGTCTAACGATTCCAGTGTGCCTAGTGTGAGTTTTTGCGTGTTTGTAACTCAACTACCGCGTCCGCGTATTCATTAAAAGTCCTATAAGAAAAAACCGTCTCAAAACGCGTCCGCTAGAGGCGATCCTTTAATTTGATACACTTTTCGTTGACGCAAAAGCGATAGTAGAGTTAAAAACTCACACTAAGCACACATGTCGCTCTACAAAACACCAGTCTGCAGGTCCTCCGGTACACTCGTTTTACCTACCTTTGAACGACTAAAATAAAGTTTGCTAGCCACTAAAGCAGATTCCGTCGGTGTACTATCCGCTGCACCAATATCAACAATCACGAGATAATGAGGTAATGATAAACAAGATCACTAGTTAAGATTTCAAAATTAAACGCTACGTTCAACGATAAGTTTTATTTAACCCTTTAAAACACTGATTTCAAATAAAAAATTGACACCAAACTTTTGAACGTTATTATTATTATTGCATCATATTAACATAAATACTCTATAATGCTAAAAACAATAACCATTAAACGTAAAATCGGGAGTGGCTCGATGTATTTGTTCTTAAGTTCAGATTGGCCATCGTTGTATTTAGCATTATATGTATAGAATGCAGTGTGTAATATGTATGAGGGATACATGTTCCAATCATTCTTGCGCCTTTAATAGCAATAATATATTTTGTTGCAAAGTTTAAAAATAATCCCCTGTTATACACAGATCCTAAAAAAGAACGGAAGGCTGTCTTATCACCAAAGATCGAAATAGGTAGACTATATTTGCCTAAACTTAGTAGAAGAGAGACTAAATTTGGAAACTTCCTTACGATAACATTTTTTTTCGGGATAATTGTCCTGGGTTCGGGACATGATTTAAATATATTAAAAATAAAGTAATTTGAAATAGGTAGGCTATATTTACCTACAATTTACAAACATAGAGTTGTTAAAACCACCAAATTTTAAATAATTTCATGCAATTTGTAACTTGTTTAATTAAGGTTTTTTGTTATATGGTTACCATAGCCACCACAAGGTTTTTTAAGATACAACGTAGCGTATTTCACCCGGGCTAATGTTAAAATTTCAAAGATTCTATAGGAGGAAAAATGGAGTGTATTGTTTTTTGTGTTCTTATGTATGTATTTGAGTTCCTTTATATACATATACTAGCTGACCGGTCAGACGTTGTCCTGCATGATACCGACTGCAGCGCAATTTGCCGGGCTGATTTGTGAATCTGAACCATCCAGGGCGCCACCCAAACGCATACAAAAAAAATCATTCAAATTGGCTAGCCGTTTGGGAGAAGTACAGTGACATACACACGTACAGCAGAATTATATATATAAAGATGATGCATATAAAAATACTCAAATACTCATGTATGTATTTAAGTTTCTTTATATATAAATCTACATCTATATAGTTTAACTTTCGGAAAGTTGTCGTGGAATAAGGAAACTCAAGTATATACTACCAGGACACTGAAAACAATTCACCCCTTTTTTATGACAGTCGTAATATAAACCTGTTTCAAATGAGTTTTGAGACTTTCTTCTGTTTATGATAATCTGGTGGCATTAAAAAAGAAATTTAAATATAAAACAAGCGAGGATAAAATTCAATATATTTATTCACCTTCGCTAGATAGATGTTTCAGTATCTTCGGTAAAATTAGGGTTGTAATCGATTGTAGTTCGTTATAGGGAATTGAAATAAAAAACCATTATCTTTTTAATATTTTTCGGTGACAATCTATTTTGTTTACCATTGAGAATCCATTTGTCGAGAAAGATATTTCAATATTAATAGATGTAAGAGGTGCAAATTTGTACAAAGCTTCGTTATTCATTTTAATTTCCTGTACAATTTTTTTTTACTTATCACCCTTACCACATGATCAATCAAGTATGGTCGAGTACCTATATTTTCAATAAAAAAAACCGGTTGCTTCGTTCAAATAAATCCATATTTTGTTATTTCCTATAATGTTGTAAATATCTCTTAGTCTATTGGTAACAAACTTTTGAAATTATTAACGTGGATTCAGATGGAAGAATCTTTTGTGTGTAGATGCAACAACATATGTAGCAAATATATTTACCAAAAAACTTTTGAAAGGCCGGGTTCCCAATCTGAGACTAGGGTATATTGCACAGTATTAAAAACTCGATCAAATCAAAAAAAATTCTTCTTAGGGTTTCCGCTTTCTACTTTGATGGTTTACTCCCTTGATGTGCCGTTCAATCGGATTTGAAAGTCGCCTTGACTTGAGTTTCACATTTTGTGCAAAATATAATACTATTTGCGGGATCATTTTACTCAGGATTAATTGTGATCCAATTTCTGATAAAATAAAAAAAACTTAAAATGAAAATTAAAGTTCTTGATAATCACGGCAATTTTTCCAGACGTTACAATATAAAAATATTTAAAATAAATCTTTAGCTTTAATTAAAGGTGCCCAAACATTTTTTTAACAATAATGTTATGACAAAGTGAACTTGTACCCGTAACTTCGTCCGGGGAGTATTTTTAATTTTCAGCTCGATACTTTTACGTTAGTCAGTGTTCAATAAGTCCAACATAAAGAGAAAAACAATCTGCGGGACGAGAGCAACCGCAAAAGTTTAAATCACTATAAACATTAAGGACTTCTTACAAAACTTTATTCACCAAGTCCTTATTCCGTTTAGTACTTCTAAGTTTACGTTCAAGTACTACATTCCACGAAACCCAGCTCATACGCGACTAAGTATTGTGTATTACTAATATGGCGTAATCCAACACATTTAGTTTTTATTGTGTAGCTTTTTCTACACGCTCTAATATACGTATTACTTCAATCACTACGGAACCACTGTTATACTATACCTAATCCAACACGCTCATAAATCAGTTTTTATTGCATATACTTCACACTCTATGGAACCCTAGTAAAATGTTATGTAACTCGTGTTCAATTTTGTATTTTTTAGGGTTTTTTACCAAATGGTAAAACGGAACCCTTATGGTTAGACTTTGGTGTCTGTTTTTCTTTATCTAACAGCTGTGTTTCTTTGCAACTAAAATGCTATCGACTTGAAATTTGACACAGTTGTATTTCTTAATTATCACCATAGGAACCGTTTTATGTACACTTGGTTAAGTCAATATTAACAATATTTTTTTACA
This sequence comes from Apoda limacodes, assembly GCA_946406115.1. Taxonomy (NCBI): domain Eukaryota; kingdom Metazoa; phylum Arthropoda; class Insecta; order Lepidoptera; family Limacodidae; genus Apoda; species Apoda limacodes. The sequence goes on from OX291540.1 coordinate 52,984,136, forward strand.
TTTTTTACAGAAATTGTAAATTACATGTTAAAAATTTAACATCGCACCAAATCGATTGAATAATGTTTAAAAGCAGCAGAAAAAATAAAAATAAAAATGTAAATATATAAAATGGAAGCTGCTGTAAAGAGCCATTGTCAAATGTCATTCTATGTTAATTTAATATTGATAAGATGCTGCTAAACAGGGGCATTGTCATACTTAAAATATATCTACTAAATAATAATAATTAGAACGTGATGAAAGTCATCTGAAATTATATTATTAGCTGCTGTAAAGGGGCTTTGTCAAATCTTATAGATAGTACTCTTATTAAATTCCAACATTATAAAGGGATCAAATTATATACTATCTGCTGTACAGGGGCATTGTCAATCTATAATAGTTATGAACTTCAAGCCCCCACATCTAGAACTGAAAAATATCTTTAGGTTTTTTACCTTGAATAGAATCTTTAGTTATAGAAAATGGGTTCAAAAGCGAGAACTTGAAATTCAAAGGTGGGTACTATCAGTATGGAAAGTGGGGTATCATGTGAACGGACACATTGCAAAATTTTTTTATTAAATAAAAAATAATTAGAATAACCATCCCCTAACAATATCAAAGCGAAAATACGATAGCAGTCAGAAACTCTACTTATATAAGTATAAAATAGGTATTGCGTATGAATTAAATAAATACTTTATCTTTTACTTAGATGAAAACAACAATTTTCCTTCCTTTCCAATACTGAGTAATAAAAAAGTGATTGTAGCAACTGTAATTTGAGGTTCACGCTCAAAAACTACAAGATAGAAAACTGTACCCGAAAAACTTATTAAAATCATGATTCTGAACAATTTTTTACTAAAAAACATTCTTACAATAATTTTTATTCTATAAAATATAAACTTACCTTAACAAACTCGTAAATTTTAGCTCCTTGCAGATTCTAGAAAACCACAATATCCAATCGAAAAGTAAATTGGTGTCCGTGAGTTTAAGCCAAGTCAATCAAAAAAAGCAGAAGTTAGTCCAATATTTATAGCCAGGTTAAAAATAAGGATACACAAAGAAAACACGTGCACCCTCAGACTAAGAAGACTGGAATAGATATAATTGAATTGACTCACCTTCGAATTCGAGGCTCACGCTGGTCCAAGGGACGACCCCAAGAGCGACAACCCAAACCAAAACCCACAACACAACACAACTCAAGCCGAGGCTCCCCTCTCGGTGAACCCTTGAGCGTTGGGCAGTGTATGGGCTGGGACTCTGAAGTAGTCTCACCCCAAAATCACGACAACTTTTAAACTGTTTTGACGATGCCGCTGTCACAATATCTATTTTATATTCACGCAGTAAACTAGTAGTACCGATAGAAGCCGTGAGAAGTGTTCGACGCCTAATCACAGCCCGGCTAATTATTGTCAAGCGAAAAATGTAGCGGCTACAGTTTCAGGAGCGCTTGTAACTCCTACTCCCTCATCAGGATACATTACCAATAAATGAAACAGATAATAGATTAAAACTTGGTTTGTGCTGTTTTTTCATTCGAATGTCTATCCCAAAACTTGTTGGGCACGCCTAACACATTAGAAGTGTTTATTAATTTTTACTTTTTTTTAATCTAAACTCAGGTTTTCCGCGCTATACGAAGGAAAAAGGGATTATTTTATTGCTTTTCACGCTACACGGAAAATGCCACGAGGCAAAAATTACTTACTCAAGAGAGTGTAATGAAATGAAGTGATTTGATTGATTTATCCGTCTGTCCTATTTTGAGTCAGTCAAAGTAGTAGGTACGTCAATTGAAAAGAGTTAAAATATGTGCCTAGAAGTAGACAAATAGGTATTCAATGTGATAGTTTTAGGAATATTTTATTTCTAACTTAAGTCATATCCCGAAACCAGGGACGGTTGTCCCGAAAAAAATTTTGTAGTAAGGAAGTCTCTAATTTTTGTCTCTGTTCCTTTAAGTTTAGGTAAATATAGCTGCCTATTCCGATCTTTGCTTATCACAAAGAGTGATCTCTTCCAGACAACCTTGAGGTAGGGGAAATTATAGTTCCATTTAAGTTTAACTAAAGATTTAGTTTTGTTCTTTAGCACTATCGGGAGAATCGCTCGTGGAGTCATGCTACGTGTGATATAATTTAAAATTTCATATAGTCCAGATTGATGACACTCAAATTGTTGTCAAAATAACATACATGCGTAACATATACACGAACACCGATTCTCCTACCTGTTAACTCTGAAATCGCTCGCTTTTGCTAAATAGTACTTATTTTTGTGTGCTTTTTTTTTCAGACCAAAGAGGCTCGCTTGACCCTGTCCGTGCAACAGCAAAGGGAGAATGCGACGGCGACATACGAGCTGGACACAGAGAGAGACAGGGACGCACAAGCTATATTCGAGAAGGCACAGAAAATCAATGAGGAGCTAACTGGGCAAGCCGATGATAAGGTAAAATGATTTCTAAAGCCGCGCTGACGCAATCAGAGTTCACTCACATGGGTCGGCTTAAAAACGTGCACTCTGTTTCAGGTTGACAAACTTTATAGTATTTTCGCGTTCATATATTAATAGAAGAGTGTATTTACGGATCACATACACTGACATATTGTTGTAAGTAAGTTTTTGATCGAGACGCTTGTGTGTTTCAAAAAGCCGCCATATATTCTACTATTATACGAGCCAGCTCAGATGAATAGAGCGCGGTTCGAGTAAACTCAGATAGGAAGTTGTCGACCGAGTGCGCTCGGATTGCCAGTTGCCATATAGTATTTTTTGAGTTTTGTATGTCAACAGGACTTTTTTTTTGACTAAATTTAAAATGGAATAAGCTATGTAAATACCATTATTAAACTCTTTTTTACCACTGCGACTCGAAAAATTAAATTTTTTTCACCGATTTGCGAGAAATAAAACACTTCCTCTCCAACAAGGGTTATAATATTTTTTTTGTTAGAAACTAACACAAAACGACGACTTACCATTCAGCAAAAACTGCAAAATGACTGTATAATACCAATAAACGGAAACGGTAAGCCAGTACGGCTGTATCAAAACATCAAACGGTAATGGTAAGCCACGGCTGTATGTTAAAATTTAAATAAAAAAGAGAAACCGTTTGTTTTTTTTTCGTTACGTTTTTGTTCGTTTTCAATATGTATATTTTGATGTATTTGATGTATTTGTACATTGTACATTATACAGTACAAATGGTCATTAGCTAAGTAGTAACCTAACACCATACAGTAAACCTCGCCTTTTTTATGTCCCTTTTGTCGAAACACGCTACTTCGTAAATATAAAGACAGGGTATCGTTAGAGTTTCATGAAATGTTTCTTACATGACTAGTGGTCCTATGTTACAAATTGTTCTCATGCATCTTTTCTGTATAATAAATACTCTGTTTATTTCATCACAATTACCCATAAGACTATTTCGTTTCTCATGACTAATGCAACACATCCATGATAAGCTATAAGTGTGGTGCTTCTATCAGAAATATTTACCATTCTGTGTAGTGCATAAACGAAACTGCTTATCTTACTGCAGATTTTATCTACTTGCAGTATCCATTCACAGTATTCATCTCAAATGTGTCCAATGAATGTAACTGCAGTTGTTTCTTTTTTTTTTGTCACAAATAAATTCATATTGTGATGAGTTATTTGTCTGTTACGAAATTGAATAAACTTCGTTTTTGTACATTAATACTCAAATGGTTTTCTTGAAACCATACAACGACATTATGAATAGTTTTGTTTATTTCAGATTAAAACGTCCTTTTATCCTCACCATTTACTATAATCGATATATCAGCAAATAAGACACATGGGTAGTGTATTATTTCTGGAAGATCATAAATATATATGATGAAAAGCAACGTTCCTAAAAAACTGCCCTGTGGTACACCTTGATTGTTTTGAATAAATGGAGATCTGTACGATTTCAGTTCACGGTTTTCGCTGCACACATTTTTTAGCTCCACCCATTGCTCACGGTTATTTAAGTACGATGTGATCCAGTCATACGCTAATCCACGAATACCGTATTCTTCAAATATTTTTTTTAATAGATTATGCGATACACAGTCGAAAGCCCTACTCATATCAAAAAAGATTGCAGCTGCTTGTTTACCTTCATCTATATTCGTCGTGATTTCCTCTATTAATAAATTGATTTTGCTTTTTGAAAGCCATTTTGCTCTTCTATAATTATCTTGTGTTTTGAAAGGAAATAGTTAATCCTTTTATGCATTGCTTTCATTTCAAAAATTTAGGATATATTAGAACCTAATGTTATTGGCTAGTAATTTAGGGTATTAGTAACAGGGCCTTTTTTGTGGATTGGTTTGACTATAGATTTTTCAAGCTTTGTTAGAAATTTGCCAGTAACAAATGACAAATTGACTTAGTGTGATAAGATTGGTGTTATCTCGGTTGCACAAGACTTAATAATTTTAGTTGAGACTTTAGACCAACTGAATTTGTTGATTTCAGTAATTTTATATTTAAAGTGTTATTAACATGTAACAGTTGGGTTTATCTTTCACTATCATCCATGTTGCTCGGCTCTTATTTTTTGAGCTTGTTATACGTCTGTTTGTGATTTGTTGTACATTTTTTTAAATAATTTACAGACTCAATTATTTTTAATGGACTATTTCGTCTATATAGATATTAAATCTTAGATTCCTTCTTTTTCTACATGCAACTTTTAAGCCTTTTGTTATTCATTTTAGACCAGAGGTTTTATTATTTATTTTGTAACGTAGGATAGGAAAGCACAAATTATAAAATAAAAGTTAAATTGATTGTAAGCTTAGGTAATTATTATTTAAAATCGATAGCCAGCTCAGTGATTTTATACAATCTTGAAATTTTATTTTGTTTCTTCACCGTAGTCTCTTTAAGTAGCAAAACGTGCTATAATTTTTAGTCTAGTTTCTACTGGAAAAGTAAGAGTTTGACACATGTTATGATCAGAGAGTCTTATTTCATGTATTCCTTTGTTTGATATGTTATTTGAGTTACTAGCTGTATGATCTATACATGCATTTTTATTGTAGCTTCAGGTATATGAAGTTGATAATTATAATTTGATAAAAGTGATTCTAACTCTTTAGAGGCTTTATTTCTTTTCAATGTATCAATATTTCAATGACCTGTTAAAATTATGCCTTTTATAGACTTTTTATTGAGTTTAAGAAGAATGGTTTCAAGTCTTTTGTAGAATATATGTAGATCTGAATTTGGAATACGGTATATTCACACAAAAACATATTTCAAATATGTGATCTCAATTGCACAGCATTCGAATGATTCCTCAATAGCTAATTCATCAACCAATACAACTCTCTTGTACTGATATCATTCCTGACAAATATACACACTCCGCCTCTTTTTATATTCTTTGTAGAATGATACCCAGATAAATAATATCCATTTAACCTCAGAGCCAGATTTGATAAAAGTTTCACTAGCGCAAACACTGCCTACTGATATTTTACGGTGAACTAATTCGTCAATGCAGATTTCCAGCTTTTAACGTTTACTAAGTATGCCTGCGATGTGATATTGCTAGAATGTTAATTTGTCTCGAAGAAAATCATTATTAATGTTTTCTGCACTTTTGAATTGGGATCTTGTATTTTTTATTTCCATCGCTGTAAATTAAGAAACCTGTTACTAATTACTACTACAACAATGATGAAAGAATTTTGATAATGGTTTAAAATTGTTCCAAGCTCTAATGTTAGTTTTGTAGGATTGCAGTCATTTTCACCAATGCTTACAACAATTTTGTGTTTACTAGATGCATTTAATTCCCCAAAAACTACCTTACATAGTCACAACTAGCTTGAGATAGAACCAAAGACTTCACTTTGTAATTTCCGTAGATTTTTTTTTCTTAAGTGTAATAATTGCGATGCTAGTCCCTTGATCTGCTGCGTACCTATTATTTGTATAGTTTTTTCATCCGTGGTGTTTTCTGAAAAATCATGTTTTTATTACAGTTTTTCTTATATATACACATGTATTAACGTCATTTTGTATTTCTTTGTTAAGTGTGATTGCTGACCTTGAGCATTACAAAGAGTGTTTTCAATTTCATAATTATGACTTTGTAATGAATTTTATTTTTCGTCAACTATACTGTTTGTTTCCTTATCATTAACTTATTCTTGGTTCGTTAGCATCTTTTTTTTGTATTTTTGGCGTGGTTAGTAAATTGTGAGTAATTCCAACCTTTTTAAACATTGTGATAAATTTGTGGTGTTTTTCTATTGTTTTTCGTAATTCGTAATTTTCGCGCCCATATTTTCAATTTCTGCATGAGCAAATTTTAATTCTACAGTTAAATGTTCCATCTGTAGCTTTAAACTGTAGCTTCGGTAAATGTGGTATCCGCTTCTGGACCATGTGGCAAACTTTTTGCAGTGGAATCCAACATAGTTGAACTTAAAAAAGTGATTTCTTCCGGGGTTAGGGACAAATCCGTACATGATTTTGATATATGCATTTTTATTATAGTTATGTTTTTCAACTTTATTTTTGCAAAGGTAGACAAAAATATGGAAAATTGCTGAAATTTTAACATATATAATAAGGAAAGAAAATGAAATTCATAGGATCAAACTCAGATCTTTGGATTGGTAGCTAAAGGTATTTACCAACAGGCTATCTGTTACTTCGTGAGTCATTGAATTAAAGCACCCTAATCACGCTATTCAAACTTGATATTGCGCGAGTTACTAATAAGCTAATGAGCATGAGTCATCAATTCAAATACTTTGTAACGTATTTGTTCAAAATGGTTTCACAAATTGTATTTACATCTTATCACTATTTAAGTTTTTAATGACATATTTGTGTAGCAATCAAAACACTGATTTAAACAATGTAAGTTATTAGTATTTTAGTGAGCTTAAATTATATAAACTTAAATTTAAATTACAGAACAACACAAAATCGTCTCACTTTTGACGGTATATGTCTTGTGACAAATGGCAATTAGCTGAGAAGTAACCTAACACCATACAGTACAAATGGTAATACATTCTTATTTATCTTTCTGGGTCTTTAGTAAATATTTACTTCTCTGCATCCCATGATTTTAAGTTTTGATTTCCTGTTACTAACTTAATTTGTCATTGAAAAAATCACTGAAGTGGCAATATTTGAAAAACTTGGATAAAAAAGCAAACTTAACTTAACTTTTAAAAAAAGTTATAAAAACCGAAATATAAAACTATGGTACTCCTGTCACCTGTTATTCACCTCTGCGTGGTGTCGCCGCTGTACGTTATTGTGCATTATGACTTGCATTGTACTATAAGGGTGGGTTGCACCAACTAAATTTAACGATAACTAAAGGCTGACGGCTCGTCAAATACTCGGTTAAGAAAACAAATATTGGGTGCACCATCTGACAATCGTTAACTTTAACGTTAACAATAACCAGCCGAAAATGACTGGTTTTGGTTAAAGTTACAATTGACGAGCCGCTAAATGTTTATAAAATGAGGTTATTAATGTAAAATACAACAAATTTGAAGCATCTGGTGATTTTGCTCATAGCATTGCTAATGAAATAAATTTATTTAAATTGTATTTTTTACTATGTAGTTATCGCACAGTATGTGTTATATATAATTATAGATAATAGCGTTACTGCAAGTTCTACTTGCTATTATTACTTAAAAATTTGGTAAAGCCTAGTTGTAATAGTTATTTAAACCTTTACAAAAACATGTTTTGATGGCACTAGAGCAGAGTGTATCCATATTTATTTCTTGGTTTTCATTGAAAACATCAACAGAGTTACAATATAGCCGCACTACTCATGCATGCTAATGTACATATCGCGTCATTCTTATCTTTACTCAAGGTTACTTCAAGCCAAGCTTCATTGGCTCATAAAAAACACAAGTTAAGGGCTGTTTTATTCTGGCTTTGCTTTGGCAGCTATGCACAATTTTTTTTTTTTTCATTGTGAAAGCCTTGGATTTTAGCTCTTTAGCCTAGCAAGACGTAACAATAGCATTTACAACTTTGAGTACGGCGCAACCCAAATTAGTCAGTTGTAATGGTTAAAGTAAAAGTAATAGGAAAAATTGGATCTTTGCACTGGGTCCGTGTCACCTACTCGCCCTTACTGTTTCTATTATGTTAGGCCTTAATTCTGCAGTAGGATATTAAACAAGTTGTAATAATTATATTTTCAGATATACCGAGGTATTAACAACTATGCTCAGTACTACAAAAAACGCGACACGGCAGCCGGGAACGCCAGCTCTGGCCTGGTGAGGAAAGGACCAATCAGAGCTCCAGCTAACTTGAGAGCTACTGTGAGGTATTAGATAATTTTTAGATTTTCTATATTAACAACAATCATTATTATCTCAGCCGCTCCTGAACCGCCTACATTCAATGGCTTTCTGCAACTCTTACCTGATACAAAGCCATCCCTATGGTGCATCTTTCAGTCCGTTGGCGCCACTACAGAACCTTCTTCCTTATTGGTTCTAAGGTCAAAGAGCCTGTCACCTACACATTACCATTCCACCTTCCTGATATTAGAGCTATAGAATATATAGGAGTTTTGGGTTTTTTATGGAATTTTTAATTTTGACTCGTCAGTCAGTCGCGTCAGTGTGCCTTGTGTGAATTTTCGTAAGATTCTATCATCACGTTCGCGTCAACGAATTAATAGTTATTTGTGGGTATTTGTTAAAGTGAGTAAAAGCTCTTTTTGGTAGAAGTGCCGACTTTAAATCCTGAGCTACCGAAGTAGGCTAGAATTAAATCACGAGCGTAGCGCATGATTTAAATATAGACTACTGATCATAGCGAGGGATTTAAAGGCACGAGACCGAAAAAATTTACATATAACTTTTCACCACTACTAGTACGAAAAGGATAGTTTGGCTGTCCAAATTCAGTGAGCTAAATCGAATTTTGCTCATTGAATTTGGACAGCAAAAGGTGAAAATGTATTTTTTAGCTTTAAACTGAACACACTTACTTAAACTAATCCCTAACCCGGTTTACAGATGGGACTATCAGCCAGACATCTGCAAAGACTACAAAGAAACCGGCTTTTGTGGATTCGGAGGTAAGTGATGTGGGCTTTAATTATTGTGATAACTAATGTTGTGAGGTACAACCAATCACCCGCCGCCCTCAGATTAGCTTAAATGTACCGCCTAACTGGATGCGTTGGGTTTTTCTTAGTTAGACAGGCTGGACGGTTTCTTATTAAAAAGAGGTGGCCAAGATTAGTTTGGATGTTTGCCCCTTTAATTAAATACAATGTACAGACAACTTTGAAGTCGTATTAAAGCTGTACCGTTAAAATTCCAGATTTTATTTAAATGAAATTGCTGAAACGAAAATATCAGGCAACTTTTTTATATAACCTAGTGAGAAAATATTTTTTACAGCAAATATATTAAAAAACTGTTCCATTGTATTCTGAACACATAATGTATACACACATAATGTATGGACACATAATGTATACACACATAATGTATACACACATAATGTATGCACACATAATGTATGCACACATAATGTAAACACACATAATGTATGCACACTTACGTATTATATCCCAATTAAGATGGCATCAGTAGCTCAGTACCGTACCGTAATACCGTAATTCGATTCCCGCACAGGAAAATCTTTATATTTTGTGTTTGTCTTGAGTCTAGGTGTTTTCTATGTATAATATGTACTAGTGTTTTTACAAAAAAGAAGGTATATCTTTAGATACATGTATGTATTTTTAATTGTTTATTATTAGAATTCAAGCTTAGCTCAATTTGCGACCAGACTGCTCTGTGTGATTTGTCTAAAATGATTAATTTTTTATTTTATTCATATATATATTTATTTGTCATTTGTAATCACACTGCGAGGAAATTAACTGTAAAATGAGAGTGAGCAGTCTCGCCAAGATATTTAAGTAATTAAAAAAACTTCAAAATTATAATTCAACTTTTATGCCATACTTACTGACCCCGCCCCGCAAACGTTGTTCAGTCCCTATCCTTGATGTACTGCAGCACCCTCAAGTAGTAGTAATTTTCAGTAAAAAAACCTGCTTCATGAAAAAATACAACGGTTTGCCATAAATGAATATATAGATACCATTGTATATAGGTTTCTTATAAAATAAAACATCTTATTTATTCATTCCAATATAAGATTAAAACTATTAAAACAGTAACAACAAAATATAATAATACCTAGTACCTGTAATAGCTACTAGCTAGCCATTCAGCGAACGTGGATTAAAATAATCTTTCCTAACGAGGATATTAAAGAGTGTTTCTATTCGAGATTTCTCGAGGCGAGAATTTTAAAGCAGAATTAAAAGTCAATTAACATGATAATTTATAAATAAACTAGCTGTACCGGCGAACGTTGTTCCGCTGCCGTCCCTCTGTACCCGGCGAAAGTTGGTTTTTACCTATAGTGCCCGAGTCCGGCTCGCACTTGACATATCGAGATAAAAACTATCCTATCTTTTAAGTTGGATCAAATAACAGATATTTACGAAGTTTTAACAAAATCGGTTCAGTAGTTTAGGAGTCCATTGAGGATAAACATTGTGCCACGAGATTTATATATATTATGACATATCGAGATAAAAACTATCCTATCTTTTAAGTTGGATCAAATAACAGATATTTACGAAGTTTGATCAAAATCGGTTCAGTAGTTTAGGAGTCCATTGAGGACAAACATTGTGACACGAGATTTATATATATTAAGATATGATATCAAAGGCATTTAGTTCAACTTGGTAGCAAAATGTTAATTTTGTTAAATAAGTTTTTTAGTTATCTAAATATGTACGAGTATTTTTTTTTTATTTAATGTTACTAATAATTTTTTTTTAATAAAAGACTGTCGTACATTTAAGCACTGGTAGGGAGCCAACAACTATATAAAAAAAACAACTTCTATCCTACTCTTTACGTTTTATATAGAGCAGCCGAGTATAGTTTGTTTATTTTTTATTTGTTGTTGATTTGTTAATTTATAAATATAATTTATGGTAACTAAAAATTCACTATTTGATTTAATTGATCTCATACACATTTATCAGTTTAATATACAGCATATAATAACACAGCAAAAATTTGATAATAAATTTTAGCAAAAATTTTATTAAAAAGTTCTCGAGATTAGTAAACACAAAACGACGTTTCGTGCGTTTATTTTCTTTGGATTGGAACAAAAAAAAATACTCAATAGGAATAGTAGATTGTTAATAAATACAGCCAGAAACCTATTCAAGTGAATTTGACTTATTCTACATCTATGATATTATTATCTTGCTTTCCCGCTTTTTTTTTTCTTTTTTACGCGCAACATTTTGCAAGCGCCATAAACCAGCCAGTGTTTTTGAGTTGTATTAATAAGTAGAATAACAATACGCAGACCTTGTCTGTACATACTCATTGCTAGCTCGGTTGCCATAACATGAAGAACATAAACACAAAAAAAATATACCAAGTATTAATCAAAGTGTGTCTGTATAGGCTTTTGCCTGTATTCAGTGTATCTACAATTTATTTACTATTTTTTTTTGTGTTTACGTTTTGGCTCGTTTCTTACTTTCAACTCGCTTCTAAGATAATCTTTCAAAGTATAAGAAATGAAAAACAATATAATTGAAAAAAATTTGTTTGTATTGCAATTGCGATCGCTCATTTAAAGTCAATTTATCATATTGATTTCTATGAGACGGTTGAAACCATGATTATAAACCCGAAATAACAACTGATAACCGATGCACGGATTACTTTAGTCTCGCCGCGAGTCGAAAAGCGGCCATTACATTAAAATTGTCAACCACAATGTCAATAAATCAATTTGCGTATTGCTTAGAAGATCAACAATATTCAATGTGGATGGAAATTCAAAATATAATTTTAGATATACATTTTGTTTCTGTACATCTTGATCCCAATGTTTTTTTTTACGTTCAGGGTATATGTTGGCCTCCTCTTTTCAATAAATAAATTTTAAATTTTTAAATTTTTGAAGCAACAACTTATTAAAAACCATCCAAATCGGTCCAGTCGTTCTCAGGTGTGTCACATTTACCACTTACTGCATTTAATTATCACTTATATTGAAAAGAAAGTTATATTAGCGCTTGTAAACTAAATCATGTTAGCGCTTGTTCTTAGTTTTGTTGTAGACTGACTGTGCGACTTCAAAGGTGCATCCTCTTGCGATGGCTTGAATTAACTCCGTATATGTCAAATTGGTTATGTTTATCGATATAGATCTCAATTTGTATGTTATTTATGAGTTTTTTATATTATATAGCAGTGTCTTTTTGCTTACGTCTCTGCATAGGCGCACTCTTAAGAAAGAGAAAGTGATTAGATTTATTTCGGGTTTTAGAAGCGTCCATAGGCTGCAGTTACTGCTTAACGCCTTGCCACCTTTTAAGTAGTATTTATAAATGATTCCACCAAGAGTGTTAGTTCTCTTTCCTAATTTTTTCCCATATCTACTTTTTTTTGGTTTAGACTCATGTAAATTTTTACACGACCGGTCGGACTACAAGCATGGGTGGCAACTCGAGAGAGAGGAGATGGAGGGGGCGACGAAGGGAGACGGGGGAGATTCGGACTACGAAGTGCACAGCGACGACGAACTGCCGTTCAAATGTTTCATCTGCAGGGGAAGCTTTATGGAGCCCGTGGTCACCAAGTGAGTGTGTCTCTCCGCAGGGACTTTCGAGTCATTTCAAGGCGTTAAAACATGCTATCTAGGGCCACCATGACATTATTTTGATTTTTACTCAGCACATTGTGTGTTAAGAGTGGAAAGGAAATAAAATACTAACGAGAGACTTTTAAGAAGCCTAAGGCCGAAAGCTTTAATGACTCGAGTTTGTAATTTCTATACCGTCTATGTTGCACAAAATGTTTTTCATCATATTTGCGAGTAAATAAATAAAGAATGTAAGGATAATAAATAAATAAATAAACTCTTTGTCAACTAACCACAGCTTTTGCTTTATATATTATTGTATGAATTAGAATTTTCAACTTATAAAAATAAATGATAAAAGTTAACTCACACAAGAATGAAACGATGTCAGTTATATTGAAATCGCTAATATTTGTGGTTATTTATGTGTGGATAAAACAATTTTAACGGTAAGTGTTTTTACCAAGTTTCATACATGAAATTACTAGCAAATAAATAGAGATTCTGTTTTACATATTAGTTTGAGGCGCAGTATAAAACTTCATAGAAAAAAAACATCAAAACATTTCTATGATGCAGTAATTCGTAATGGAGGTGGTCGTATTTCGTTGATTTTTCAGCATTTATTCATTTGTTTGTTGTTGAATGTTACGAGAAATAGGTTTGTTGCTGTAAATTCATTTTTGAGTTAGTTTTGCCTAAAATCTTATAAGTTCAGTAAAATTCGTATTTTTATTTAACTATTGGGCGATATTTTTTCTAAAACTTCGCGCTATGACATTTTGGTTTGCCGGTACGCAATAGTGTCGTTTATTGTTTACAAGAAACAGCACTACCAGACATTCAAATATTTTATAGTACAATCCTAAACAAAAATGTCAGCTGTGTAAATAAATACTTATTGTGACGTAATTAAATGCTTTATGGTGGCAAAATTATGTAAAGTCAACGCTAATTAAACTAGTGCTATTTGTATAAAAATTATTTCGTGACTTTCAAAAAAAGTACAACTTTTGATTTTTACGATTTTACCTACAAATATATGGGAATGATTATACAAATTTTCATCCCCTATTTCCAAAAACATTGAAACACGTACAATTTTTGTTTTTATCCTAAAGGCCAAATACCAAGTTTTGTCCATTGAGCTTAAAAAATGACGGATTGCTTTGCACAATAACATTAATGATAATGAGTAATGGAAGGAAAGACAAGTACGAAGTAAAAGAAACGTTGTGACAAGGATTTAGAATAGCATGTTAAAGTGGTTTTGGGTCTGTTAAGAGGATGAACGAAACCAATTTATGATGCAAAAATAAGTTTAAAAGTTAAATTATAAGCAGTGGCGTGTCTAGGGTCTGTTAAGAGAATGAACAAACCCAATTTATGAGGCCAAAGCAGGCCGCTTTCACTCCGCGCGAGCTATAGATTTTTTTAGAATTACTCGGTCTTTATCTTTTGTATAACAAAATCACTGGGCTGTCGCACAAGTCGATTTAGGCGTCGCGCGTACGTTCGGTGCAATAACCTTTGTATGTCTCTAGTGTAAGGTTAATTCAAAGCATTTAAATATAGCTACTGTAGTTTAACTTCTACCACCGCTTATGGATAACCCACAGAAAACTTACTAGATTGAATCAGCATAATATGTATGATTAAATGAAAAAAAAAATATTATGTGATTTTCACTCACATTTTATCTAAGGATATAGCAAGATTAGCTTAGTAAATATTTTACTTATAGTTTATAACGTACCTAACAGTTAAATTTATGCCTGAGAAAGTGTGACTAGATTTGACAGAGTTTAATTTTAGACGATATTTATTGTTTGAACATCTTATATACCGGAGTGAAAGTCTGTGTTTATCATGTAGGTATTTTTAAACGTACTTAAACAATAACATACTGTTACCGCCGGTTACTTTCTAGACACTTACATTCTCGGAAACATCGATAGTCAATAAACAACATAAAAAAAGGTTACATCCTAATGGTTTTCTAGCTTTCAACTCAAGATTTAACCTGAAGATTGCTATGCAGGCAAAAGTAGACCTAATGCTCTAAACGTAAGGTTTATTTCCCTTTGAGGGCCAATATTGTTCACAACTAAGGATGTTTACGCCGGATGGGTTGTTGACGAATTAAAGTACAAGATTGCTCTCGAAGCGTCTAGAATACACAGCGAGTAAAAAATGCGTCGCAAGTCACCGCAGTGGAGTTTAGTTTCAAGAAATTGGACAAATGGTTTCGGAAGGATCGCCTTCAAGTAATTAGCAAAAAATTAGTAAAGTTGAAGGTGCGTGAACCAGTCTTCGCCGTGGGTTCTTCTCCAGCAAGATTCGACCTTCCTCGTTTCGACGAATCATCTTCGTGGACTGCCTTCAGGCATCAATTTGAAACCCTGGTAAAGGAAAACGCATGGAGCGACGAGTACGCTTTGATGGCTTTGACTCTTGCCCTTCGGGGAGATGCATTAGTAGTTCTAGAGAGCCTCCCAACTGAAAGAAGATCTTTGGAGTTACTGTTGGAGGCCCTGCAAACTCGTTACGGCAAGAAGAACCTGGAAAATATTTGGACATATTATAAGGACACAAAAAGGCAGTGAAAGCTTGCAGTGGGCGAGTGAAATAGAGCGCTTGGTACGTCGCGCCTATTTATCAACGCCGGAAATCATACCTGGGCTAGTCCTTCAGGCATTCATTGATAGCATACGAGACGTAAAGGTGAGGGCTGTGGTACGGTTAGCACAGCACAAATCTCTGAGAACGTACTTGCCCATGCTCTCGAAGAAGTAGCAGTGAGGCAATACGCGAATGAATGAAGAAGTAAGAAAAATTATGGCCTACTGTTAAATTGTGGGCTTTTAAAGAGGCAAACAGCTAGTTAATTATGAAAAGAACTTTATTAATTTTAAAGATAATCGGTACGTAGACCATTGTTAGAAACTATAGACAAGGATATTAAAAGTAAAAACAATGTTGCCATAATACATAAATAAATGTTGTTGTCACAACACCCCCCCCCCCTCAACAACATGTTATTTATTTGGAGACAATTATCTGTATGAAAAACCACGTGCAGCGTCACATTACACAATGTGCATTTTACCTTTTAACGCTAATCTGAAGACACCACTACTTTATGCTGTACCTGGACCCATGACCTGTTAAATTGTGGGCTTTTAAAGAGGCAAACAGCTAGTTAATTATGAAAAGAACTTTATTAATTTTAAAGATAATCGGTACATAGACCATTGTTAGAAACCATAGACAAGGATATTAAAAAGTAAAAACAATGTTGCCATAATACATAAATAAATGTTGTTGTCACAACACCTACAACTATGATGTTAAGAATCCTCGATTTGGTCCAACTTGCTACGTTTGCGGAGTAAGAGGACACATAAGAGTGGATTGTCCGGTAGGAAAAGGAAGATCCTCCAATTTCAAGACCAGGGTTGATGAGGAGCTGCCGGGACGTGTGTTAGCTGGTCAAGACAAGGCCTCTACTATCACAATCACTAAAGTTTGTAATGAAAACAGTTTGATTGTAGAAGACAATTGAACAATAAGCTATGCAGTTTCACAATAGACACTGGAGCATCTAGAACCATAATGTGACCTAAATTGATGAAGCCATTCAGTGGAAGAGGTTATCTCCCGAATATCACATTCAAACTGCTACCGGCCAGCCAGTCTCCGTTTTTGGCAACACTAGTATGGAGTTGAGTATAGGCGATAGTGTTTACTCCAGATCAGCCAGTGATTACTGCGAATATCGTCAATGATTGCATTTTGGATTTAAATTTCTTACAAAACCAGCATTGTGTAGTGGATATCGCTAAAGGGGTGTTGAAATTTCCTGAGGTTTGTTTCAAAGGATCATACTTTTTAAATTTCTACATCATAAAGGATATGTTACGGATAAGTATACGGGCTTGTAATTATAGAACTTTGCAGAGATTAAGTATTCAGCGAACATCCATCACGGATGTTGCGTTATCGCTGATGTTGATATTATTTTGTTGTAAGTGATGAATGGACCAATTTCAGCATGTAAAAAGCACAAAAGGAAAACAGTGACCTGCGGCCTACGAGCGAGAGTAAACCACAGTGGTGTGTTATATCAGCCTTTAGTCCAGTTACTAAAGGCTATTGGGCTCAGTAGAAAAGCTTGACTTCGGAAAAAGGTCTTCTGTGTAGTTGATGGGAATCTGGCGATGGCAAAGAAGTTTCTTTACAGGTTGCAGTTCCTCGGAAGAATGTTGCTTCTCTTATTTGGAAAATTCATGATGGAGTATCTGGTCGACATCTGGGAGTGAGGAAGACTTTCGTAAAGATACGCCAACGCTTCTACTTGCGTCGTTGTCGTAAGGATGTGGAAGACTGGTGCCGTCAATATAACGCATATGGCGAAGTTGTGTGTGTGTGTGTGTGTGTGTGTGTGTGTGTGTGTGTGTGTGTGTGTGTGTGCGTGCGTGCGTGCGTGCGTTTTTTTTCTTTGCATTAATAAGACGATGTTTGTGTGCATTTTAATAGTTGATGTATAGATGCAGCCTGTGTGGTGGAACGTAGTGTGTGCTGGTTCAAAGATAGTGTAATAATATAAGTTTATCTCAATATTTTTACAATTCGAAACAATTACAAAAGTAACGTATAATAGGAGTTATTAGAGACTAAGATAAAATAAAAAAAATATTAAATAAGTTAAATGAACACAATGTAACAGCCACGATAGTATACAACATTGAAAAAAGAGAAAAGATCTATTTCGTCGTTGATGCGCAGCGCTGGATGGCCTTCAGCCTTACGTAGAAAAACTGTTCCGTGGGACGTCCAACAGTATGCATATTGTTTTACCATTGCATATAGTTTTTATTCCTTGACGTAAGGCTGTCTGATATATAGACTGGTTTATCAGGCTCTTCTATACACAAGTATTTGGTGTTTAGCTTGTTGTCCTTATTAATTTTGTTAAACTTTTTGACAGCATCCAAAACTTCTTCTTTATTCAATATACTGAAAAACTTCGCCGCAATTGTTTTGTTTTCCTGATAGTTCGAATTCATACGATATATGTTTTTAATATCACACTTATCAATAGGAACCGATATGGTAACACCGGTTTGTTTAACAATGTTCAGCACGTCGTTCTTCGTTTCACCTTTTGTAGTTGGTTATTTTTGATCTCAATACAGGATTGACTGTTGTGACGTTCGAGGGTTTCTACTCTATTTTCAAGAAATTTGATTAGTTTCCGATCTGTTTTGCATTCGTCATCTATTGTATTAAAATTGTCAGGAGCTCGTCGTATTTTGTTGACATAAATTCCACTGACTTTTGTGCATTCCCAATCTAGTCTTTAATTCCTCGCACATAGTCCATCATTTTATTATTTTGGGCCACAAACATAGACATATTTGAGTCGCTTTGAGGAGAAATTATTGACTGATCACCAATTTCTGGACGCATGCGTTTTTTTTTAAATATTAATGGGGGTATCAGAAAGGTCGGGTTCAGTCTCATTGTGTTGTGTCGGAACGGTTTCAACTTTCATTGATAGCTGCGGCGGTGTTCGCTTTAGAGGCATTACTATAGCGTGTAACTCACGGCACTCTCATCTTTTACAGGCGCTCCCTGCATTGCTCCCCTATCGATCCTCCGCCACTAACGAATATAGAAGAATCCGTCTGCCGCATAGCGATGACCGGCCATCAGCCGATCATCATTGATGGAGAGTGACCTTCAGTCGCTCTTACATTTAGGCGACGCCGTCATTCTTGCCGGCGACCTAAATTGCAAGCACCATCGCTGGAACTCTTCAGTAACTTCACAGAGAGGCAGAATCCTTGAAGATTTAGTTGACAGACTAAACTTTAACATCATCGCTCCACTTACTTTCCCCACAATACTCGGAACAACCCTGACGTTCTTGACATAGCACTTCTAAAGAATGTAAGGCTAAGCTTTCGCTCTATAGAGGTGCTTAATGAACTTGAATCGGACCACCGCCCTGTCCTCCTCCGATTAGGTTCCCCTTCGGACTCTCCTCCCGACACTAGAACCGTGACGGACTGGGATAAATTCGGGCAATTGCTCGAAAATTCCAGCTCGCCACATCTAGACCGCGTTCCCAATATAATCTCTTCCGCGACCGACTTAAACGTAGCTATCGACTCACTAACTAGCCACCTGACCGCCACCGTTGGCGAGTGCTCAAGACAAGTGCCGGTTGGTGATTATCACCACCTAATCCTGCCTCAGCACATCAGGTCGCTAATGACTGAGCGTAATGCGGCCCGCCGCAGACGCGATCGCGCTCCCACTATCGAAAATAAAGCTCGCTTCAACGACTTACACCGCCGTGTAAGAACCGCTGTAGCTGAGCTTCGCGCCCAACGTTTCGGTGAACTGATGCAGAACATTTCTCCTTCTCATCAAGCTTATTGGCACTTAGCCAGAGCTTTAAAATCGGACAGCGCCAACTCTTTCCCTCTGTTAACTCGTCCCAACAACGTTCCCGCGTTCAATGACGACGAAAAAGCCTAGCGTCTAGCCTCCAAGCTCAATGTGCCTTAAGCACACAGCCGTTCGATCCCGTTCACGTGTGTGTGGTAGACGGCGAAGTGGAGCGCAGAACTTCTCTGCCCCCACAGGACCCCCTGCCCCCAGTCACTGGAGCTATATGAACGCTATAGTCTCCAGAGGCATTTTAATAGACGAGCAGTTCGGCTTCCGTGCCAAACACTCATGTGTTCATCAAATCCTCCGCATCACGGAACATATTCTCACTGGCTTCCAACCAGTATTAGGTAAGCCCCGCCATACGGGCGCTGTCTTCTTCGATGTAGCGAAAGCCTTCGACAAAGTCTGGCACAACGGTTTAATTTATAAACTGTACAACTTTCAGTTGCCAGATCGTCTCGTGTTCATCATACGAGACTATTTGTCGAATCGTAGCTTTCGCTACAAAGTAGAAGGCACTCTCTCTTCCCCCCGTCCCATAGAAGCAGGAATCCCGTAGTCTTTGCGTTATCCAAGCGCAATCTCCATAAACTTCAGACCCTCCGAAACCGCTTTTTCAGAGCGGCCTCCGGAGCCTCTTGGTACGTCCGCAATGCGGACCTACACAGAGATTTCGAACTTCCCACGATTCCCCAATATTTCAAAGATCTGGTACTAAGCTTTTTCGAGCGTACACAAACCCGAATCGACTAATTGTACAATCCAGAACGTATCCCCTCGATCGACCTCGGCATGGTCGTAAAACTATAGTTAGGCGGCCTCGGCACGTACTAACGGCCCCAGATGACGATAGCGAGATTAGTTTCAACGACCTCCCCCAATAGGGCCTCCCTCCAAACACAACGCCGACGTCCTCGGGTTCGTCGGCGCCCAAACGGATACACGAGGTATCAAAGAGTGCAGGGGCGCTTCTCGCCCCCACTCAATCGCAACCGCACCCGCGTAACGGGGAACTCCCCTCCTGGCGGTGACTCAACTTCGGGTTCGAGGCTCACGCCGGTCGAAGGGGCGCCCCCTTGAGCGACAACCCAAGCCGAGCCCTTGAGCGTTGGGCGCTATATGGGCTGAGGCTCCTTCAGAGTCTCGTCCCAAAAAAGCCCGGTGAAGCAGTAATGGCTGCAACAGCCAACTGCATTGTCAGATCAGAAAAAAAAAAAAAACTCACTGGTAGGCCGTAGCAATCTGACTCAAGTAGGCAGCTACGCAATCGTAGTGGTGTCGACTGGCGCTACGAAGCAACCTAGATAAGGCGTAAGGATCGGATGTAATCGGGCTATGTCGGGCTTGTTCGGCAGTTAATACCTGCTGGTCCGCAAACCAGTTTCCGCGCTCATGCATGTGATGATTCAGCCTTGTGGCTATGTACACTTTCTAGTTGCTCTTTGTGAGGTAGGTCATGATCGTAGCTAAGTAATATGTGAATGATTACTTTGTATACTGCTTAGTGATTGCTCTTTAATGTTCTCGTCTTTGTTTGTTTCTTCGTTTGTATCTTTGTTTTGTAGTGTGTTTTTTTAATATTTATTTTGCGTCAAATTAAATCACTGTAAGTACACCTTTTGAAACAGTTATAAATAAATTTTACCGAGAACACTTTACACACGTCCGGGTGCGTTCACAGGCGGTGGGGAGGATGATGATTAGTAGTAATTTTTTGTACAGTGAAGTGCAATAAATCATCTTCATCACTAAACGGTATTTTAGTTACCCTAGCGCTCGTAACAATACAAAATATTATGTTGTGGTTTACATGTTAAATATTACCTAAAATAACATAAATCATGTTAAATCTGATCTCGCTGCTTTGAGAAAATCCACTCTGCCGCGACTAACGTCGTCCCAGCACGTCGCAAGCGCCGGCATGTCAAAAGAACCGGCTGCGAACACAAGGTAGGCACGTCAATTACATAAGCCAGATAACAAGCGCTTTCCGGCCGTATTGTTTCGTCAGCGACATGGGTCGTGTTGGTTTATGTAGGTGGTCGCCCGCTCAGATTCATATCTATAACCAACATAATGCAAGTATGCTCGTCTTGCTTTTAAATAAAACTGTATCTTATTGCGTTAACGATAGAGTTGTCAAGTTTAGAGGTTGTTTTTGAGTGACGTTTCTGTACAACTACTAATTGTTATTCTGTGGCAAAAGTAATAATAAATATATAGGATAGGAGTAAAAGGTAGCATGTGTGAAAGGTGGCTGAGTACATTTTTATTTTTCAGATGTAAACACTATTTCTGCGAAAAATGCGCGCTAGACAACTATAAGAAAAGTACGCGTTGTTTTATTTGTAACGCACAAACTGGGGGCGTGTTTAACCCTGCCAAGGAGCTCGAGCACAGGATGAAGAGGAGCGGTGATGTAGACAGTGATCAAAACGATGACGATTAATGATAAATGATGATTATTAAAAATAAAATTATTTTGTTTTTTAATTTAGTTGCAAACTTTGAATTCCGACTGCATCGCTTAAATTTACTATCTATTTATTTGCAAACTTCTCTTCCTATTGAAACACCCAACCATAATTTAGAGCAAAAAATTATAATAAAATATCCTGTCAGACTTCTGAACCCTCAACTCCACACTATCGCTCACAAGGAGAGAGAGAGTAAATAAATCTAATATTTTACTATTTAATATTGATGTATATTAGATTTGATTATATATATTAGAGTGCGATTTAGATTTTATTTGGCCAAGTGTGATCGTCAAAAGTGGTAGGACACTAAAACCGTGTCAATTTAGTAAAAAACCCAGTTCTTTTGTAGGTATGTCAGAGCAATATAGCAAAAACAGAATTCAAAATAAAAATAAAAAAATTTGTTCGGTTGCTGTAAGAAAAGAAGTTTCAGATCTTAACCATGACGTGGCGTATCGATTGAAAGGGTCACGAGACAAATTGGTCCATTGGTTCTAACCTACGTACACACACAGATATCACCCTAAAAATGATGGCAACGATTCTCCAGGCTTAAAAACTTAAATAAACGCAAATTTAGCGATTTATTATAATAACTTCTCTTGAAACAGCTAAATCTACAATAAAATATACTGTATTTTATAATTATATACCTACAATTCGATAATTCGACTGTTGCTAAATTCACGACGGCACAATTACTAATAATGTAAGAGATATTAAGTCAAATATAAAATTGGTCGTATGGTTTGTGCTCATACTTCCATAGTAATATTATAAATGTGAAACTTCCATAGTAATAAATTTGAAGTGTCGGTGTCTGTCTGTTTATCAAACTATTAAGTTTTACGTTTGAACCAATCGTGGTCAATTTAATTTATTATAAAAATGGCTTGACCCGTAAAAGACAAGACAACTTTTTAAAAAAAACTTTTCTTAATATTTTTTTTAATTAGGTATTTTTATATATATTTTTAACTATTGATTGTACACTAGTAGTTTTTTTTACAGAAATGAAAGGTCTCATCAAGATCTTTATTTTGTATGACAGCTGTCAAACTAGAAAGGGCTATATCTTCGTAACTGTTCATCGTAGACTAGTAGTTTCTTAACAGAAATTATAGCACTTATCAAGATATTTATTTAGGATGACAACTGTCGAACTAGAAACGGCTGTTTCTCTATAACTTTTCGTAGACTAGTAGTTTTTTCACAAAATGATATGTCTCATCAAGATCTTTATTTCGGATGACAGCTGTCAAACTAGAAAGGGCTATAGCTTCGTTACTATTGATCGTACACTAGTAGTTTCTCCACAGAAATGATAGGTATCATAAAGATTTTTATTTCGGTTGACTTTCTATATAGGCTGTTTATAATATCACATTTGAATGTATGAAAGAGTCATTTTTGTAAAAAGTTAAGAGATAAAGCCCTTTCTTATTTGACTGACGACCGAAATTTATGATCAATATTTACGGAGACATACCCTTTTCTAGTTTGACAGCTGTCATCCCAAATAAAGGTCGTGATGAGATCTATCATTTCAGTATGGAAACACTAGTATACGATCAATAGTTACGGAGATATAGCCCTTTGCTAGTTTGACAGCTGTCAACCTAAATAATATTATAAAACATATTGAAAAAAGTATAAAAAAATTATATACAAATATATTAAAAAATATTTAAGAATATTTATAAAACAGTTAAAAACAAACCAATAAAACAAACTGCACCTATCCAAACACTTAGACGTACACAAAACATGCCAAGTTTCAGGCTAAATTTAAAAAAGATTCACCAAATTTAATCGTAAATATATTTATTTGTAGCTTATAAAAAAATACTTATGCCTTGGGGGGGGTGGGGAATACATCTCTACTGTAGGGAATTTCAAGCGGTTTTTCATTCCCACGGACCACTCACCAAAAAGTGACAAGTTACGTAGAAAAATTAAAAATAGGGAAATGCAGAGGTCATTTTCTTCTTGTACAAACAAGGAATTTTTTTCCCTTTAGTCCAACTAAATAGTTGAACATTGGAAAACCGAAATTTACAGTGCCCGTTGTACAACTGCATGGCCAGTTGGACCACTGCCCCAAAATGATAAAATTAAAGCTTTTAACCGACTTTAAAAACGGAGTTTCTCAAATGAGATTTTCGTGAAGGTTTTATAATGAATTAAACATTATTCTTTTTAAACCGACTTTTAAAAGAATGGAAGTTGTTCTAGTTAAAAAACGTCAAGTGTGAGTCTGGTTTGCACACTGAGGTTTTAATACGGAATATAAATACTTACCAAAACTTTTTAACCAAGTTCAATTGAAAACAAGGTTTGGCTCTCAAAATCTTAAAGCTTTATTCCAAGTGATAGTTTTAAAATGGCTACCTTTATCTCCAAAACTATTGATCGTAGACTAGAAGTTTCTTTACAGACGAAATAGACCTCATTAAGAACTTCGTTTCGAATGACAGCTGTCAAACTAGGAAGTGCTATATCTCCGTAACTATTAATCGTAGACTAGTAGTTTCTTTACAGAAGTGATAGATCTCATCAAGATCTTTGTTTCGGATGACAGCTGTCAAACTAGATAGTGCTTTATCTCCAAAACTATTGATCATAGACTAGAAGTTTCTTTACAGAAGTGATAGATCTCATCAAGATCTTCGTTTCGGGTGACAGCTGTCAAACTAGAAAGTGGTATATCTCCGTAACTATCGATCATAGACTAGTAATTTCATTACAGAAGTGATAGAGCTCATCAAGATCTTCGTTTCGGATGACAGCTGTCAAACTAGAAAGTGCTATATCTCCGTAAGATATATGAATATATATATATTTATCTCAGGAGTTACTAACTAGCTTTAATTAAATCTCGTAACAGAATTGAGGACTTGTTATAGGTTCACACGGTGTGCCCTTTATGCGATCTGAAAAACTATAGGCAAGTAAAAAATTACTTTAGCTTTTTTTAATTTAACTACTTACATTGTAAAGCTTGCAGAAAGATGTATTTATTAGTTGATTCACTACAATGTTATGTTTCGTTTGTAGTTTTACAAAGAGTAAATATGGATGCTGATAATAAATCACTATTTAGTTTGTAAAGCAAATTCTTGTTTTTGCTTCTAGATTCAAAAGTGTTCTTATTTAAAGAAAAATATTTTCAAATTTTAGATACTTTGTTTTATAAACTGTCAATAATTTGACACATTATTATTTTCGCATTAATCTTTTTTTGCATCGAGAAATGTCGGAAAATATTCAATATATTCAGAAAAATGGTGGCACTGTCCTTCTATTTGACGGGCGACGGTACTACAGAGTACGGGCTTATAAAAATGGATCGACGTATTGGCGGTGCTTTAAATTTAGAAATTATAAATGTCCCGGCTCATTAACTATCAAGGTAATATTCTTTTTATGTATTTTTCTGGAACGTTGCCCGTTTTTAGTGCCTTTTTATATGACTATATATTTTCATATACATCCAGCTACACAACAGATACGTGGATCTATATCTGATACTAGCTTTTGCCCGCGGTTTCATCCGTGCTAAATTCTGTTATCGGTATAGGATTTCAATGGCAACTCCTAAATTATAAAAAAAAAAACTCACACTTGCCGTTTTCAAGCAAACTTTATTCTTCCCGGGACTCAAAATATCTCCATGCCAAATTTCATCTTAATCGGTACAGCGGTTTAAGCGTCAAGAGGTTACAGACAGAGCTAATATTGCATTTATAATACGTTGTCCTGGCAGTTTTATATCATTTGTTGTTTTCAAGCCACAAAGTTCACAATGATTGAAGTTGTGGGATATGATAATAATGGAGTCGCATTTAATGCAGCGAGCCGAAATAAGTGTCATACATTAATCTTTGTCGTTTAGGAGAAGATTAGTGACACACCGACTGCAGCGCCACCTATCAGGTCCAATTGTATTTTCAAACTATCCAGGAACTTATATTGAAATAATTAGACAAAATTTCACCCGAATCGTCCCAGCCGTTTAGTTTAGGAGTTAGGTGACACACACACGTAAAGAAGAATTGTAAGTAGAAAAAAACCGACACACACTTGACGTTTTCAAGTAGCATATGTCCTTTCCCGAGACTCTGACTATATCCATGACATATTGCATTTTAATCCGTACAATGATAAAAGCGTATAGAGGTAACAGAAAGACCCAGAGATAAACAGACAGAGTTACTTTATTAGTAAAATTAACTGCAAACAAGCATAAGGTCCACCTAATATTAAGTAGTCAGCAGAGCCTTGTTAGTCCAGAACATTACTCGTTTGTTGTTGACCCTTAAAAATCTAATGACTATATTCTTGAAGAACCCCATACTTTCTTTTTAATGTTTAGGGAAAGGTACATAGTGAAGATTTAGGATATTGATACTGCTAATTATTTTGCAGGATTTAACCAAACTGCATCAGCGGTCTCATTTATGTAAAATGAACATATTGCAAAATGAAAAGGACATTAAGCTTCATGACTTAAAGAATTAATTAAAAATGACCGACCAACTTCTAGGCCAAATGTACAAAGATATGGAGCAAGAATGGAATAATAATGGCTACGATCTTGTAGCACCTTTGCCGAGGTTTGACAATATTAAACACGGTCCTTATAATGTTAGAAATAAATTGCTGGAAGTTTCTAAAACAAAATATAATACATTTTCTGAAGTCCAAATTCCTGTGGAACTTGTCCAATTTATTTTGGCTAGTTATAGTTCTGAAAGTACAAAAATATTAATTTTCTGTTCTCAACACATCAGAACCTTTTTATCTGACGTAAAAGAGATTTTTGCCGATGCTACTTTCAGAAGTTACCCTGCCCCATTTGCCCAACTTTTTACTATTCATGGTGATGTAGGGAGTACGTCCTATTCTACAAATGTAGTGCCAATAATATTTGCTTTGCTTAGTGACAAAAGAACTAGTACATATATCACACTGTTTAACATATAAAGTCACAGTTTCCGCAGTGGGCGCCTGCAAAATATCATTGTGATTACGAAGTTTCAGCACTTCATGCAATCAATGAAGTTTATCCAAATATTGTAGTGGTTGGTTGTTACTTTCACTGGACTAAATGTATTTGGAAAAAAGGTAATAAGGTGTTTGGCAAAATTAAAACTAAGGTAGAAAAAAGACTAGTGTCACTTTGCTCTGCTTTGCCATTACTGCCAAAAGAAAAAAAATCATATGGCTGGGAATTCATAAAGTCGGAAAGCATGATGATACCAAGTCCCAAAATTACAAAGATGATAAAGTATGTGGAACGCTTTTGGCTGTCAAAAGATATAAGTAATATTCTTTGTGTATTTGGTGAACGGCACCGTACTAATAATGCGGCCGAATCATTTCACCGTCTACTTAACAAAAAATTAAATAAAAGCAACACTTGCATATTTCGTTTGCTAAACGTACTAAAAGATTTGTCTGGTAGCCAAGCAAAGAAAAGTAAACCACGGCAAAAAAAAATAATTAAATTATGACTTCATAAGGCATGTGCAAATGGAGCTGGTCAATGACGACATAACGGTGGGTCATGCTCTCTATAAGCTGAGATAATTTTTTATGAGAGTAATCCATAAAAAAAAATGGTTTACTTTTTCAAGCTTCATGTAACTAAAGCTTGCAACTGAAATCCCTCTGCGTTGTAACTCAATTTCACTGGTATTTTGGCATTAAATAAACCAATTTCTCGCCCAATCCCGACTTACTTCTGAAATTTCTTTAGGAATTGGCAATAGGGGAATATTATTCTATCCCAGGTTTTTTATTTTACCGCTCATTTATTTAAAGGTTATAATTTGTGACGTATATAAATTCAAACTTAAACCAATGTATTTTTTATTTAAGAAGACTTTTAAACAGCACAAATTTATTTATATCGTCAATTTAATTATTTAATTTACCATTGGTTGGGGATGATATTACTACCAAGAAGGCCGACAAGAAACTCTGTAAGTAGTTAATCTTTCAAACCGTGGACCCACCGCCATGCGCCACTGAAATCATTATCTTCAATTGTGACACTTGCTCTCGACCGAATACGTGTATTATTTTTAAGTTTTGTTAATTTTCTTAACTTATTTAACAACCTTAGCATATTATTATTTTGATTTAGTTTTTTATTATTTTTACTGTGCCATGATTCTCAGACATTATTCGTACGGGTTCTCAGATATCTTTTGATCAGCCATTGTTTTCTCACATAACGCAAAAACTTTTTGATTTTATTGGTTTCTTTAGTGTTATATTGCAATTGTATGTTTTCCAAGCCACTTTGAAGACTTGCATTGGGCAGAAGAGGTCAGATCAAACGCAACCCAAATAATCTTTATTTAAATTTGGTTTTCATTTTACCAAACATTCTTCCCATTACGCCACATAGCTTGGGTCCAGTGGTAATAGCAACCAACAACGTTTATATTAGGAAAACCCTTCAAAATTTCTTTCAGCGCCGTAAGCTCGAAATTGCAGTGGTACTTTAATGGTTTTCAATCTGGAAATTGGGCAATTAACAATTTAAACATCGTCTCATATATTTTGCTGGTTTTGTCACTCAGCAAAGCATATTATAACATTTGCTGTAGTACCTATTCGTACTCCCAAATTCACCTTGAATACTAAAAAAATCGGCGAAGGGAGTCGAAGTACACTTAAATGTTACGTCACCAAATATTTCCTTAATATCATTAATAAAAAGCTCTTTCTTCTTCCATATAAAAGATTATCATTTTAGTTTGGCCGCAATTAAGGTAAAAATATCGGCCAAGTGCGAGTCGGACTCGCGCACGAAGGGTTTCGTACCATTATCTATAAAAACGGCAAAAAATAACGTCTTTTGTATGGGAGCCCACCTTAAATGTTGCTTTATTTTAATTTAATTATTTATTTTTAAAGTGACAATATAACTAAATATTCTATGAATATTTTATGCGTCTTTCTGTTGCCGTTATCAATATCGAGCAAAATCGAGTAAAAAAAATCACGTTTGTTGTATGGTAGCCTCCTTAAATATAAATCCAGATTATTATAATATATAATATCCAGAATAAAATAATATTCTGATTTTTAGTATTTGTTGTTATAGCGGCAACAGAAATACATCTTTTGTGAAACGGTTCATGAGATACAGCCTGGTGACAGATGACGGACAAGCGGGCGGTCGGATGGATGGGCGGACGGACGGACGGACGGTCGGACGGATGGACGAACGGACGGACGGTCGTACGGATGGACGGACGTACAGCGAAGCCATAGTAATAGGGTTCCACTGCACTGGGATCTGAACTTCCTCAATTTTTTTTTAATTTATTTTAGTTACTCCAGCAAATTATTTCGAGTGATAAAAAAAAGGGAAAAATTAATTCATATCCTTTCGTTGCCAGTTATTTAAGGTCTCATTATATATTTGTGGTAAAGTTATATCTGTTCTTTGTGAAATACACCGCACTTCATTCATTGCAATGGCCATTTCATTGATCAGCAAGTTTTGAACGCATGTGTGTATGATGCGTAATTATATCCATTTCTTGTTAGATTGTATGTAACACGTAGCATTTAATAAAATACTTGGCTAGATCTAGTCCAAATGAGGCACTCCTCACTGAGACCTTTTACATTATTTAGAAAGTGTACTCTGAAAAGAGGCTTTTGCTATTATTATGATGGTGTGTATTTATTTACCGGTCACCTCCTTCTGGGGATAAAAACCGTCAAGTTATACGCACATATACCATTTTTTAACAAAGCTTACTCACTACAAATGTAATTATTGCAATGTAAATATTAAAAAGTATTGGCTTTTATACGAGATTTTGAAATATGCAATCCTTTTTGCAAACGACCCAAAATTACATTTTGAAACTTAGAGGCTATTATCTATTATTAAATTTAAGAAAGAAAGTTGTTCAGGACAATTTCTGTCAGATCGAACATGCTAGGCCAAATTTATGAGCGCCACACTTAAACTAATGTATTAAATTAGCAGCCTTCTACATCGGCCAAATTGCATTCTTTTGACTTGTACACATAATATACCTATGACTTTTTTAATAAAAAATAATATTCATCTTTTAAAAGCTTTTTTATTTTAGTTAATCTCACATGAATATGCCTTTGTTAAGCCCCCTTATTGTAAATAGCACTACTCGTACCAGCCCCACAACTAGTAGTGCAGTTTACAAAATCGACTGTACCAGATATTCAATGTTATGTAACGAGTAGGTACAATCGTAAAAAAACACAATGTCAAAAAATTTATCAATAGTCGCCTTAACACTGCAACTTTATTTTACCATTGAGATCTAAATATGTGACCCTGAAACAGATTTCTTATGTGACAGCTGACAGAATAAAGAGGGCTATATCTCCGAAATTATAATCGTAGCCTGGTAGTTAAACGTTTTCATTCTAACTCCACATGGTACTCCAGGAACCGCTATTGGTATATTATTAATAAATCTTTAACACAAAAAAAATGGATAGTCATTTAAAGAAAGGGTATTAAAATAACAAAATCAAAAACAAGTAAACAAGCCAACGTGTTTTTTGCATCTCTGCATAAACGCCAGAAGGCGCTGATACGGTTGTTAAGAATGGTAATGGCTCGGCCCGTCTCGCACTTTGCTAATGTTTATTATTTTAAGCAACTGCTAGAGCAAAATTCCAATGCTTGCGAGCTATCCTTCTGGGAGTCGTGCTTTCTGGTCGCTTGCCAAAGCTGCCGAAGGGAACTTTTGCCAGTCATCGTTACCACCACTGCGAAAGACCGATGGTGACTTGGCCCATAGTGCTAAAGAGAAAGCCGATCTACTGGGCAGTCTCTTTGCCTCGAACTCGAATATGAACGATGAAGGCGCTGTACCACCTACTATACCGTGGTGCGGTAAGACCATGCCGGAAATCTCCATAACGCAGCGGGAGGTCAGGCGGGCGTTGCTTTCTCTAGACGTTCATAAGTCGAGTGGGCCAGACGGTATACCAGCAGTGGTGCTTAAGCAGTGTGCTCCTGAGTTATGTCCTGTACTCACTCGCCTCTTCGCGCTTTCCTACCACACTAGGCAATTTCCGTCTTCATGGAAGACTGCGAATGTGCACCCGGTGCCCAAAAAAGGCGATAGATCAGATCCATCGAATTACAGGCCTATCGCTATTACCTCTCTCCTCTCTAAGGTGATGGAGCGTGTGATCAACACACAGCTTCTAAGATACCTAGAAGTACACGATCTGATCAGTGACCGTCAATATGGCTTTCGCCACGGTCGCTCGACTGGTGACCTTCTAGTGTATCTCACACAGCGATGGGCACTAGCCATTGAGAGTCAGGGGGAGGCATTGGCATCTAGCCTGGACATAGCGAAGGCGTTCGATCGGGTCTGGCACCGGGGTCTTCTATCGAAGTTGCCATCTTACGGAGTGCCCGAGGGTTTGTGCAAATGGGTGGCTAGCTTTTTGTCCGGCAGACGCATACGAGCCGTAGTTGACGGTAGTTGCTCTGATAGCATGGACATTAATGCTGGTGTCCCGCAAGGCTCTGTGCTGTCTCCTACGCTGTTTCTACTGCATATCAATGACATGTTGGACATCAACAACATACATTGCTATGCAGATGACAGTACTGGAGACGCTTTTTACACGGGTCGTGCAAACATCCCTCGTTCCGTTGTGGAGGAAAACCGCGGAGAACTTGTGTCTCAAATCGAGACCACACTGTCCCAGGTCTCTGACTGGGGACGGGTAAACTTGGTCCAATTCAACCCTACAAAGACACAAGTGTGCGCGTTCACCGCTAAGAAAACTCCATTCACTGTAGTCCCACAATTCCAGAACACTCCCCTCTCCATCTCCAAGAGCATTGGGATCCTTGGTGTCGACATCTCCAGCGATGTTCAGTTCCGAGATCATTTACAATATAAGGTGAAGCTTGCGTCCAAAAAACTTGGTGTACCCAACAGAGCGAAGCAGTACTTCACGTCGGGGCAAAGGTTGTTACTTTACAAGTCGCAAGTTCGGCCCCATATGGAGTACTGCTGCCATCTCTGGGCAGGTGCACCCGGATACCAGCTTGGCCCTTTTGACTCGGTTCAACGACGGGCTGTGAGAATTGTCGTTGTTCCAAACTCACTTGCGGTATCGAGCCCTTAAGTCTGAGGAGAGACTTTGCCTCACTGTGTGTGTTCTACCGCTTGTACAATGGGTTGTGTTCTGAGGAATTGTTCGAAATGATGCCCACGGCTACTTTCTACCATCGCACCGTTTGCCATCGGCAGGGAATTCATTCTCACACTTTAGAACCTAAGTGGTCACGTACAGTGCGGTTTCAGAGAAACTTCCCCCCGCGAACGCTTAGGTTGTGAAATGAGCTCCCTGCCAAGGTTTTCTGCAAGGACTACAGTATGGAGTTCTTCAAGAAAGAAGTTATTAGATTTCTGAAGGGTCGGCAACGCGCAAGTGATACCCCTGGTGTTGCAAGCGTCCATAGACTGCGGTGACCGCTTATCATCAGGCGGACCGTAAGCTTGTTTGCCACCTTAGTGGTATAAAAAAAAAAAAAAAAAAAGCACTATCTAGTTTGACAGCTGTCATCCGAAACGAAGATCTTGATGAGATCTATCACTTCTGTAAAGAAACTACTAGTCTACGATTAATAGTTACGGAGATATAGCACTTCCTAGTTTGACAGCTGTCATTCGAAACGAAGTTCTTAATGAGGTCTATTTCGTCTGTAAAGAAACTTCTAGTCTACGATCAATAGTTTTGGAGATAAAGGTAGCCATTTTAAAACTATCACTTGGAATAAAGCTTTAAGATTTTGAGAGCCAAACCTTGTTTTCAATTGAACTTGGTTAAAAAGTTTTGGTAAGTATTTATATTCCGTATTAAAACCTCAGTGTGCAAACCAGACTCACACTTGACGTTTTTTAACTAGAACAACTTCCATTCTTTTAAAAGTCGGTTTAAAAAGAATAATGTTTAATTCATTATAAAACCTTCACGAAAATCTCATTTGAGAACCTCCGTTTTTAAAGTCGGTTAAAAGCTTTAATTTTATCATTTTGGGGCAGTGGTCCAACTGGCCATGCAGTTGTACAACGGGCACTGTAAATTTCGGTTTTCCAATGTTCAACTATTTAGTTGGACTACGGGGAAAAAAATTCCTTGTTTGTACAACTAGTTGGACAGAATAGTTGGACACAGGGGAAGAACCTGATTTTGAGCGCCATTAAGATAAAAAAGTTTTTTTAAAAAAAATAGTTAATTAAGACAATTCGGTGTACAACTGATTAAGGCGATATGGTTAGTTAAATGAGACCTTAGTATTCAAATCTGTATTAAGGGCATGTTAAGGATTATTTATATTCATTTAATGTGTTTAGGTTTCTAATCCCGATTAACATACAGATAGGTATGCAACCTATGTTTATATATGTTTGTCTTTTTTCTATACCACTTTGTTTTTTCAATTTTTCCACGGTATCCGGACCCCACCTAAAACTAATTGCCGACTCCTGTTCTAGTGTATCTCACACACCGATGGGCACTAGCCATTGAGAGTCAGGGGGAGGCATTGGCATGTAACCTGGACATAGCGAAGGCGTTTGATCGGGTCTGGCACCGGGGGCTTCTATCCATCTTATAGAGTTCCCAAGGGTTTGTGCAAATAGATGGCTAGCTTTCTGTCCGGCACACGCATACGAGCCGTAGTACGCTTGCAGTCCATAGGCTACTATCGCTTGCCATCAGTCGGACCGTAAGCTTGTTCGCCACCTCAATGGTAAAAAAAAAATGCACAGACTTTAATGCTATGTGAGCACACGCGACGCGAATCCTATTATAACTTGGACTGAGGTAAAAATGTACATAAACTGTTAAGTTGTCAATAATGCTGAATTGCACGTTTAGCATAATATGCGGTTTAACCGTACACCTATATCGTGTATCCTTTAACTTTACGGAATGTTTGTCTTTAAATTTGTTGTTACACCTAAATTTTTTAAGCTGTTTAAGGACGGTATTAAATACCTCTTAAAGCCTGCAGACTCTTGCTTGACTGAATTTTTGTCTTTAAAGTTGTGGTTATACGTAATTTCTTTGGCAGTTTAAGTAGGTTGGTAAATACCTTTAAAAGCGTGTAGCCTCTTGTTTGACCGAATGTTTGTTAGTCTTTAAAATTGTTATTATATTGCCCCTATCTTGCCTGCTCTGCTCTGCCCTTGTTTGACCAAGTGTTTGTCTTTAAAATTGTTGTTATATCTACATTGTTTAGCAGTTTTAGGAGGTTGCTTAATACCTATAAAAGCGTGTAGCCTTTTGGTTGACTGAATGTTTGTCTTTAAAGTTGTTGTTATACCTAATTCCTTTAGCAGTTTAAGGAGGTTGGTAAATACCTTTAAAAGCGTGTAGCCTCTTGTTTGACCGAATGTTTGTTAGTCTTTAAAATTGTTATTATATTGCCCCTATCTTCGACGACGTGCAAGAAAAGTTGTGGAAGAGTAACGCTGGTTTCTATAACTTACGTCGTAGAGACATGTCATTTAATGTTGTTGACTATGTCTGGAAAGATGTTACAACCAAAGTGTTGGATATAAATACCAATTGGCCAAGCTAGCTTAAAAGTTTACTCGTTGAAAAGTCGTAAAAAAAAAGGTGCTCTTCTAATTTAAAATAATTCCGAGCAGTTTTTTTTCTTTCTACGCCAAGGAGACAAACGTTTAGAAGTGTGGCATGACAGACCATGTCATACGTACAACAGAATATTAAACTAAGATAGTATCCCATGTCTATGAACATTCTACCATACAACCTTATTACAGCTTTCAAGTCGCTGAAAAAAAAAACTGACATGACAGTTGTCAATATCAACAACAGCTATCGGTCAGCTGACCATTGTTAACAAACATGTCAGTGATGACGGATAATTGATATGACGTCAACTTAACCCGATTCTATGGTTCAAGACCGGGTCGTTTTCACTTTTAAGAGACTAACTATAACACTATTTTGTCTCATAAAATAAAATTTTGCTGAATTAGCTACTCTTTGAATGACTATGTAATCCTAAACTAAGATGGACTTTGTACACGTAAAACTATACATAAAAACAAAAAAACATATAAATGACTAATTGCCGATAATAATCATCAATTACCTATGCATTAAAAGTCCTTTAAATGCCAGCGACCAATATCTTTGTTATTATCGTCGACCAGTTCGTAAATTAGAAGAGCAACTTTTTTTTTACGACTTTTCAACGAGTAAACTTTTAAGCTAGCTTGGCCAATTGGTATTTATATCCAACACTTTGGTTGTAACATCTTTCCAGACATAGTCAACAACATTAAATGACATGTCTCTACGACGTAAGTTATAGAAACCAGCGTTACTCTTCCACAACTTTTCTTGCACGTCGTCGATGATAGGGGCAATATAATAACAATTTTAAAGACTAACAAACATTCGGTCAAACAAGAGGCTACACGCTTTGATAGGTATTTACCAACCTCCTAAAACTGCTACAAATGTTTAGGTATAATATAACAACAATTTTAAAGACAAACTTTCAGTCAAGCAAGAGAGTATACGCTTTTACAAGTACTTAGCAATCTCCGAAAACTGCCGAAAAATGAACCTTTCAGAACTCTGTGCGATCAAATGTAAACACTAAAAGGTAAACAGTTTGTTATTTTAAAATTTAAAGTTACAACAACTTTAAAGACAAACATTCAGTCAAGCAAAAGGCACACGCTTTTATAGGTAGTTAGCAACCTCCTAAAACGGTTAAACAATGTAGCTATAACAACAACTTTAAAGACAAACATTCAGTCAAGCAAAAGGCTACACGCTTTTATAGGAATTAAGCAACCTCCTAAAACTGCTACAAATTTTTAAGTTTAATATAATAAAAACTTTAAAGACAAACATTCAGTAAAGCAAAAGGCTACACGCTTTTATAAGTATTAAGCAACCTCCTAAAACTGCTTCAATTTTTTAGGTATAATATAATAATAACTTTAAAGACAAACATTCAGTCAAGCAAAAGGCTACCCGCTTTTATAGGAATTAAGCAACCTCCTAAAACTGCTACAAATTTTTAAGTTTAATATAATAACAACTTTAAAGACAAACATTTAGTCAAGCAAAAGGCTACACGCTTTTATAAGTATTAAGCAACCTCCTAAAACTGCTTCAATTTTTTAGGTATAATATAATAATTACTTTAAAGACAAACATTCAGTCAAGCAAAAGGCTACACGCTTTTATAGGTATTAAGCAACCTCCTAAAACTGCTAAAAAAATTTAGGTATAATATAACAACAACTTTAAAGACAAACTTTCAGTCAAGCAAAAGAGTACACGCTTTTACAAGTACTTAGCAATCTCCGAAAACTGCCCAAAAACTAACCCCTCAGAACTCTGTGGACCCTAATAAAATAATTTTGCCATGTTTTGTCTACGACCAAATGTAAACGCTAAAAGGTAACCAGATTTTTAATTTACGCATAATAATTTACTTCTACTAACTTTATCAACTTTAGCAATAATGAGAAATGTATACTATTGAAGAATAACGTACTTAATCATTTACACAACCAGCACCATAAACTGGAACCAATCAATTACGTTAATTATAAACAGCATTTATTAATTTTGCTGCGTTATTTATTTGAGAATTGACGCATGGTTTTTTTTTTACTATCGATTATATTCTATTTAATTAATGAAAATAACAATCAAACGTTTAAAATGATTGATCACTAGCTAAGAGAAAATTTATTTGGTACTTTATTATTATCATGAGTAAGTATTCCATTTCTTCTTAGTCTAAAGGCGCAACGCAACTGTTTTACGTACGCCTCCATGTATTTCCGTAAAGGCTGGTTCATCTTCTGCGACCACTGTCTTTCTGAAGCTTAAACCAGGACGTCTGTCCACCTGGTGGAAGGCCGTCTCACGCTGCGTCTTTCCATTTGTGGTGCCAGCCGCCATGAGCCTAACCTATGGTCATTAAGTGCAGGGCAAACAGCGCTACCCTAGACATCTTTGATATGCAAACAAGCTCACGGTCCGTCTGATGGTAAGCGGTCACCGTAGCCTATAAACGCTTCTAACACCAGGGGTATCACTCGCGCGTTGTCGACCCTTCAAAAATCCAATAATTTATTTCGTGAAGAACCCCCTACTGTAGTTCTTAGAGAAAACCTTGGCAGGGAGCTCATTCCACAAACCAAGCGTTCGCGGGAGGAAGTTTCTCTGAAACCGCTCTGTAGGCGACCATTTCGGTTCTTAAGTGTGAGAATGATTTCCGACATGGTGCTACCGCACCACTGTATAATAGTTGGTACAGCGCCTTCATAGTTCGTACTCGAGTTTGAGTCAAAAAGACTGCTCAGTAGATCGGCATTCTCTTCAGCACTATGGACCCAATGACCATCGATCTTTCGCAGTGGTGGTAACGACGACTGGCAAAAGTTCTCCTCAGCAGCTTTAGCAAGCAACCAGAAAGCACGACTCCCAAAGGAATAGCTCGCAAGTCGCCCGCCTATTTAGTCGAAGAATTGGAATATAGCTCCGGCAGTTGCTTTCTTACTGAACCTCCAAGCAGCATTAATTTGCGTTTTACCTCAGAAATATTCTTAATATATCCTTATTATTACGAGCCGTGGTCTAAGCCTTATATCCAGTTTGCTTAAGAATGTTAGCTGCTCTGCAAGTTAAATCACGTTTTTCGTCGTTTTTTGACACCGGTATCTACTCGCGGGTTAGGAATATAACATTCCATACCAGCGAGGATTGTCTCAGTGACTGCGTCTGCACAGACGTCAGGTCTACTGAGCTAATTCAGAGCTGCCTCCACGGGTACGATGCATAAAAACCTCGTAATCCATCCCAGTCTGCCGACTTATAATGCCACACACGATGCCAATTAGTTGGCCCAGATGTATCGGGTTATGTGCATGACACTTAAGTTCGAACGAGACAGTGGTCCGAGGAGCCAAGAGGCGCATCCACTGACACGGAATATCCGGACACGAAGTCAGCAGAATGTCAGTAAAGAGCTCTTATTGCCCTCTATATCTGGAATTCTCGTTGGAGAAATTACTAGCATAGAGAATCCATAGGTCAGAGCAAATTCATGAGCAGATATCCCTGCGTAGTTATTGGTTTGAGAACAGACTG
This sequence comes from Apoda limacodes, assembly GCA_946406115.1. Lineage (NCBI taxonomy): Eukaryota > Metazoa > Arthropoda > Insecta > Lepidoptera > Limacodidae > Apoda > Apoda limacodes. The sequence continues at coordinate 53,022,034 of OX291540.1, forward strand.
AGCTACCCACGATGGTGGGCATTGAAGTCTCCCAAAATAACTAGTTCTGTTGTGGGATATTGCTCTAGAACTGTTTTAGTCGTCAAACTCAGGTTCCTGAAGAATCGATTTACGTCCGTGTCACCGCTATGAGATCTGTATAGGCAGGTATAGATACAAATATGGCCGCCGTGATCTACGCGCACCCACAATATCGACAGGTCCCTGTCTTGAAGCTTTAAGCTACGCCTTCCGGACAAACATACATATACTGGCAGGACTCACAAAATTGTGCTCGATTTTGTAGCCGAGATAATGTAGGTAGATGTATGGGCCGGGTAGGATATCTGTTAGAAAAAGAATGGTCTGCTGCGCAGTCTTCAGATGGTGGTGGACTGCGTTAAGATTTGCGTTATTACCCCTAATGTTACAAAAATCCACATTAACCGTGGAAGGAGTAGCCGCTGTAAAAAAACACTTTTTCTTTTATTTTTCCTGGCCATTTTTCAAAAAGTTTTTTAATATAAGGATTCACTGCACAGACAGCTTAGAGGACGAAAAGGTGTGGTACTAGAACTATAAAAGCTAAGCACAGATAATGCGGTTGCTGGCACGGTGGGTGAAAGGGCCCCAGATCCCTCTCTGTTGTAGTAGCCGGTTCCACTCCGGCCTCTTTCTCCGACACGACTACTACTTCAGAGACTTTTCATCAGTTATCCCTGACCGCCGTACCAGCACGCCGAGCAATGACAGCAACAAGCACCGCCAGTCCTCCACTCTCCACGCAGCAACCTTACTCACCGCCAGGAACACAAGACTACTCAATGTCAGTGTTATTATGGCCTCGGTTTTCTGTTAGGTGGAGGTATTTCCCCAGTAATGAAATTTTATAATTCAGAATTTGTGGCTAATGTTTAAATTGATATATAGTAGATTCAAATTAGATACATATTAAGGCTAAAAAAACATTAGTTGGTAGAGTTTTGAATTTTCCCCCGTTGAATATACTAAAAGTTGCCTCCGATTTTTTACCGGTGTGAAGTTAGCGGCCTAAGTTAGCGGCTAATAATCCGACCAAATTAAAAAGTAAAGGATTTAAATGAAATAATTTACTGAATTAAACAGATATAACAATAAATAGACCAAAATAATGAGAAACCGGTCAAAAATTAAACAAATATATATATAATTTAAATAATAAAAAAATAAAGTTTAAGAAAATTTCACAATGTGATATTTATCGGCCTAAAAGGTCATCATAAAAATGCGGTAACACTTAGTGACACAAATCAAATTGAGCCTCTTTAAACCAGAAACCATATCAAGTTTTTAAATCACACCTATCTTGGGGTTAGCTGTGAGAAAAATGGTTAGCGGCCTAAAAATTATTTTATCTAATATATTTAATAAAATTAAAAATTAAGAATTAATTATATTTACTATTGACAGTGTTGATGTAAATTCACAAAGAAAATTATACAAAACACAACTAATATAACTTTTAGTATTTTCATTATTGATTGATTGATTGCACAACTGGCATACATTTTTTAAATTCTCGTAGTTTTTCGTTAACAGATTTATTTTCTTTAAGTTCTTTGTAACTTAGATAACTAACATTTGAAATGTGTATTTCGGAGGCACTTGCTGCATTTAAAATTGTCTTTATCTTTTTTAATTTTACGGATACAAAAAAAAAACAAAGCTCTTTAATGTTATCACTGTTTTTCAGTAAAAGCCTTTTTAAATGTTTGCGATAATTATCCATGTCTATTTTCATTGCATTTATTTTATTTTGTCGCACCAATGTCGAAAATATATGCACAATAATCGGTCCACAATTATAAGAGTCTTGTTGTATGTAATGTTTAGGGGTGTTGTACGAAATTATTTTTAGGTTCAAGCCTTTTAAATTTAAAAGTCTGTTAATTTTTGCCAAATAAAAAGAAACTAATCTACTTTCGTTACCCAAGGGGTCAAAAACGGCGTTTTTATTCTTTATTGATAAAAATAGCATTGTATAGTGACTATTAAGGCAAATAGGAAATACTACATCTTTTTTAGCTGACAAGTGCAAACTACTTAAAAAATTCTCATTCAATTCGTATTCCCCAAAAAATATTGTTGACTTTTCAATTGATCGAACCATTTTTCTCACAGTTAACCCCAAGATAGGTGTGATTTAAAAACTTCATATGGTTTCTGGTTTAAAGAGGCTCAATTTGAAATGAGTCACTAAGCGTTACTGCATTTTTATGATGACCTTTTAGGCCCATAAGTATCACATTGTGAAATTTTCTTTAACTTTTTTATTATTTTAATTGAAGAGGTATTATACATGAAGTAATATTTATCAATAAGAGCAATACAAATTGCTCGTTTCAACACCTTTTGATTGTAACTTTTTCCTTAACTAACAGATTAACGGTGTGTTTGAAATTTTGAAAGAAAATAATTTTTGGGCCGCTAACCATTTTTCTCAAAGTTAACCCCGAGATATGTGTGATTTGGAAACTTCATATGGTTTCTGGTTTAAAGAGGCTCAATTTGATATGCGTCACTAAGTGTTACCGCATTTTTATGATGACTTTTTAGGCCGATAAGAATCACATTGTGAAATTTTCTTGAACTTTAAATTTTTGTATTATTTAAATTGTATATATATTTCTTTAATTTTTGTCCGGTTTCTCATTATTTTGCTATATTTATTGTTATATCCGTTTAATTCAGTAAATTATTTCATTAATATCCTTTACTTTTTAATTTGGTCGGATTATAAAAGGCCGCTAACTTAGGCCGCTAACTTCACACCGGTCCCTTTTTTTAGTTTTTTGCTTATATCTCGACAATTATTACTGTATATGTAAACACTATAGATAATTAAATATCCTATATAAAAGCTCATTCATATTATTATTGTACCTCAAAAATGATTTAGTTTTTCCTGCTGATATGCCGATTGTTTTGTGTTTCTACCAAAATTGTTTGAATGTTTTTTTAGTCATTCCGTGAAACTACCAAGAGGGAAAGAGAGATAGAGATGAGAGGGTGAGAAAGAGAGAAAAAGAGATGAGGAAAGAGGCAAATGCATTATGTGACACGATGATTGTGTATAGCTGGGTCGGAACGTGCTTTGGGACCACTTGGTGGTTATATGTAGGTACCACGAAATAGCCACGACTGGCTATCAATACCGAAAAGCCATGACCAGCCATCAGCTGATCATCGTCTTGTAGGTATGCCTCACTTTTCATAAAGACTTATTCGGATTTACGTGGCTTTGTATGTAAATGTATATAAGTAGTTAGCCAGAACCATTTATAGTATTGCAATACTACTAATAGCCATAGGCTGGAAATACTTGACATAGCGCTTACACATAACGTAAGCCTACTGTTTCTGTATCTAGACAGATTTTGCTTTGACCTTCTTCCCGTTATTATATTTCCTCTATCCTATTCTCTGACTCCTATCCGACGAAGGCGTATTTGAGAAAGCCCTTAAAAGTTTATTAGCTTAAAGCAGCAAGATCGCATCCTCTCTTTTTAAAATTGACGTGGCATCAAATCTCTTTCCAGTTACTAAGCTAAGCTACCATCAGCGAGTTCTCTAAACAGCAGGGCGTTCGCCGGTGCCCGAGGACATAGAGTTACTAATAAAAGAGCCCAACGTCGCACGACGACCACGTAACAATTATCAGACCGACCGAGAACTGTACTCCTTCTACAAAAGTGTAAGAACTACAGGTGTACTCTTTCAAAGTTTGCCTCTAACCTAACTTGAGCTATAAAGCTATTGAAATCAAAAGTCGAGCGCCCTGCCTTCCTTCAAACGTTTTAATTAATCTCTACGTTTGACGACGACTAAACTGCTTAGAAAAAACTTAGAGTCGTACGTAATGCTTGCTTTGCACTGAACCAGTAGACACCAATCATGTTCGCGAGGTAGACAGTAAAGGTCAAAAGAAGATGCGCTCTCCCACCGCTTGTCTCTCTACCTCTTGTCATTGCAGACGAAGTTCTGCAGACTATCGAAATTAAGGATACCCTGATTATTATAGTAATACGTATTTTTAACGGGGCGATGTCGAACTACATTTTTTCGTGGCGTAATTAGGGTAAAAATGTCCTAAGCCCTCGTCATATAGATAATTTAGTGTACTAAACGCTTTGAGTAAACTTTATTAACGGTTACGTAATTTTATAGACACCAATAGACCTCTATATCAAATTCATTTTAGATTTTGGGCAACAGGGACCAGAGGCGGCTCGTCCTTAGTAGCGCTGGTGCAGCGCACTTCCATAAATAATTATCTACTTAAGAAACAATGTGTTTTTATATTTTACTTAAAATAATTAATTAATATGCTTCTAATACACTTTATGTTAAAATAGCATTTCACTAAAACATTCTGTACACACACAGTTACTTAAAGATTTAGTATGGAATTGACCTGAGGAGACTTTGTTACTAAGTGGAGCTTTTAGTAATTGCTAGAATTACGCTCCTATGAAACGAATTTCAGTACAGAGACTTAAAGCTAAAATCCACGAGTGTGAAAGAGAAAGTTCGAAACAGTCTCGTGAAACAGAAGATTTGAAAAATTAGCAAAATGTGGAGCGCCGCTCCTAGCCCATTGCCAGTTTGAATCCCGCGGCAGGGGGGGCCACATTCAGTCCGACCGGGGCGCGGGCGCGCTGTTGTCGCTCTTACCGATCACAACAAATGTTTTAGATCGTGCGCGAGTTTTTATTTACAAATTAAATGAGTACAAACATAAACAGTTTGCTTATTGTCTAATAAGTAAGTATAGCAAACTAAAATGTGATTATTGTGATGTGATTAAAAAACGCTAAAAGATTTTAGTTACTTAGTTTGAAATAAAGACAAAGGGGCACAAAATGTGACACGTAAGCATCCACGCTCGACGCGCGTTTGTAATAGCATAATAAAAGGTTAGCATTTAAGCGATTCCTCTTTTGTTTTTGTTTTTAATGAACACCCATTAAAATTGTTACGAGCCGCCTCTGACAGGGGCACTGCATCACAAATTTCACGGAGCACATTTTACCTACAGGACCACCATTTTGAACGTGGCGAAAGCGTTCAATAAATACTAACACAGTTTTTAAGCTGTTACATTTAAAAATTGTCCCACATACACTCAGATCTCTCTTAACTTTTTTTTTCATGCACTTATGCTAATAGTAGTTGCGAGTGACTGATGGGTGACAGATTTAATGACCTTATCAATATTAAAGATCTAATGAGAGCAGGGATGAGACCTAATTATGGTAAGCTGATTCTTATAAGAACTGGGGCCCAAAGGACATAATAACCAAGAGATTGTTAGAGCGAAGTACATCCAGTACTTCTATGGAGCGCAAACTTAGACTTACCTATGTTCTGTAGAAACGCTATGTTGAGTATTTCCAGCCTATGGTTGTCATCAACAGCGTAGTTAGTAGCAGTCATAATATTAAAATTGTGTTTGTTTATCAGTCTGCCGAGAATTAAATCATCGAACCACCTGTTTTTTATCGGAATCAGACGCCATGATTGGCTGATGGCTAGTCGGTCTAGCCTATTGGCTTATCTTACTCACCAAGGGACCCGAAAGACGTTCCGCCCTGCTATACACATCATTTTGCATAATGCATCTACCCTTTTATTATCTCTCCACTTCTCTCTCTCACTCACTCACTCTGTCGGTCTTTCTATCTCTAGGTAGTGTCATGGAATAAGTTTTTTAAGATATATATGAACATTTTAGGAGTAAACAGAAACAAAACTGTACATCAATAGCAAAAATATAAAAAAAAATCTTTTCAAAGTCGGATTACAGCTAAAGGATTAGAGATACAGGCATAATATACATATTTCTATAGACGATTTAATCGTATTTATAATTATTGCCGAGATATATGCATAAAACTGAAAAATGGAACCTTTTTCTCAAGATAGCGGCGTGAGCGCAACGTATGTCGATGGGGACTTTTAATATGCACAACGGGAGGTCTTAATGAACATGTACGCCAAAGTTCAAAATACTACCAATCAATGATTTTTCATTTTCTAATATGATTGGACTAATAGCAATACAAACAAAATAAAATCAAACATCATCTTTATTAAAAAGTGGTACAAAATTATATAAGTTATAAAGGAACAGTTTCATCAAAACATTCCCCATAAGCACTAAACATTTGGTTCGCCTGTTTTACCTACTGCAGTTTTGCTAGTAGCTACGGAATAGCACCACGGATAAAACTCAATTCCTTTAGTACAAAAACCTATCAAGTCTTTCTTCTTGACCTCCGAAATAGGAAAAGCACTGGAATAAGCCTCCGGATAAAAAACTGTTTTAAGTTTGATGTATAGGCGTCTCTGCTTTTGTTACGTTCGTCTGTATTATTATCAACTCCTTGGAAGGTTTTTTTTAACTTCCCTTGCTTCAGGACATCCAGTTCAAGGTAAGGCCCTTCATAAGTATAACAAAATTTATTATACCCGGAAGTTTTCTACCGAATCTAAGGCATTTTATTTTTAGCTATATTACCTTAGTACGGTACCTCATCCTTACTTGTGTTTTTGACTAATGCTCCATTTATAGCTCCCATTTCTTTTTAAAGTCTATGGTAAGTTTGTAGCAACGTCTTTTTCTTTAATGTGTCATTTTTAAGACAAACAAGGAAAGCAATATTATATATTTTAAAAGTACAAAGTTACTATGGGAGAAATAACCAGTATAACCTGAACTCTGATCTTGTTTGTAACGCTATGCTAATCAAACTCGATTTACTGTGTGAAACGTACATTTTTAAGCAAAGTTAATTTCGTAATATTTTATGTTGATACATTTGTTTTGTATTGATTAGCCAATTAATATACTCATTATCTTTTTTTATGACATTTAATGACTTTATTCAACATATCAAAAAATGATTTTCTACAGAAGTTTTGTCAAATTGACAAAATCATATTCATTTATTCACTTACACGACTTTCGTTTTTTCGTTCTCCTGAATTTGTTTTTAGCATGGATTTTTGGGTCACCACAATCATTTAGTGAATTTTCTTTACGAGTCCAGTGACATTTTTAATTATATGTTACAGAGTTAAACTAAGTACGCTTATGCAATTTAAATATCATCTATCATGAAAATAATAATCACTAAATTAATTTAGTTATTTTGTCTTGTTGTATTAGTATCGTTAGGGAAGAACCTGGAATAGGAAATGTTTTCTAAGCATGAAAATTACATAAAAACAAAAAAATAGAGGCAAAAACGGTAGCTACAAAACAATACACTAGTAAAGATGCACGAGGCTCTGAACCTAAACGGCAATAATCGAGTGGTTAACACATTATGATGCTAAAATCTGAATTTAATAGACGAAATATAAATAATTCAGTAAAATTAGTAATTAGTAATTTCTGCTTTAATTGTCGTAACAGTGAGCTTGGAAAGAGACCGAAGATAACAGTCTAGACTACAATCGAAGTTCCAGCGACCAGTGACCTTTTCCTAAATATCACAATAGATATAAAAATTCAACAACATAGGTGAAAAATACTCTTTACGCTCTTAATCGTGTGTTTTGCTAAACAGCACATGGCGACTTCAGGAAGGTCAAAAAGCCTAAGAACTTGGGTTAAATTAAGTGTGTTAAGGCTTTGTCCTGCTCCAATAAATCCCAGACCTCTCAAACATAATTCCTTTTTTTTTAAACATGAAGAAAACATTGTTTCAGCTTGTAGTTAAGGTTAAAGTTTACTTTTCTATTTTAATGTAAAAAAACCCTAGTATATCAATGCTATAGTTTACTGCGTGCCCCCACACATAGATGGATTTCAATTAAAAAAGGCACAAAACGATAACGCGTAGCGTTACCCACCACCTGTTCCTTCATCATCATATCAGTTGATATTCAGTCCAATGCTGAATATTAGTGTCCTTTATGGCGCGCCAGTTTTTGATTTCCTCTACCTTTCCATGCAAATAGCTACTATAACCTGCTTCTGCCACTTCAGCTCACTGATTCCGCCATCTATTTTGATAACTTTAGTTCCCTTTCTTTTCAAAGTTTCTTTCGGACGATTCGGGGATATGAAGTCCCTCCCTCGCTTAGGTGTGGTTTTGATAGTACTAAAGAAGGGTTTAGTCACCGTTTTTGAATAATAATACCACCACACTTTCGTACTGTAAAAGTGTTCGTGAAAAGAGAAGCTTTTAGTGAGATTAATTTAAATATTTATTTGTAGAAAGATAGTTCTTAATACCTTTAAATAAATTTAACTTAATATCATTATGTATCTTAATTTAACTTAATTAAGTAACTTATCTATCCAAGTTCGCCGATGTGTAACCGGAGTATGCTCGAAGATTTCCGCTTGTCGTTCATGCTCACACCACGCTGAGTTCGCCCATCCGCTCCTGTAATTTGGAAATAGAAATGTGTATATATTGGATTCATAATAATTAATAATAAAAATTAATAATATGAATTTTAGTTTTAAAAAAAAATTAAATCAAAATAAAATTAAAATGACTCTAGAAAAGGAGTTTAATTATGAATAGGTATTTTAAAAATTCTCTAAAATTTTTTTTCATTTTTAATCAATTGGACCCTTTACCCTTATCTCCAAACAGATAAATTAATTCTGCTTATTTCGTAATTATCAAGTTAATTATGATAATTTTATCAATCATATCTGTTGCCCTCTCTTCGAGATTTTTAAATGGAAAAACCGCAATCTATTCAAAATCTCGACACATAAAGGCTGTGCAGGCAGCAGAAAAATAAAACCACCAAAAAAACAAGAAACATGCGAAAATACAAATTGAGTGTTTTAGGCATAGATATAGGATGTAAAAGATACACAATGTTAGCTTAGTGATGATACCAAAAGGAAGCCTTTACAGCCTGGTGACAGACGGACGGACGGATGGACAGTGGAGTCTTAGTAATAGGGTTCCGCTAATTACACTTTGGGTACGGAACCCTAAAAAGCAATACAATCCATCAACCTATTTTGGAGACACCCCGCACAAACTAACAGCAATAAAAATTAAAACACTTCAAATGGTTTCCTTCGTCTTTTGAAACCCCCTTTTATTTTTTCTTTCTTAAATGTACATTTTTTTAACTGTACTGTATTTTAGTGAAGATTACACTAGGCAGAGTCAAAAATTTTGATCAATGATTAGCCTATGAAACGATATTATTTATTAATTTACGGAAATCTGCCTAGCGCAGGTAACTATACCCATATTAAAATAGTTATTTTTAGTTGTGGCATAACATATTTGTCAAACATCAAAAACATAGTATAAGTAAAAGAATAAAAACCAGCCAAGTGCGTGTTGCACACGCATTAGTTACGGTTCCGAGGAATCGGAATTATTGCAAAGATCTTAAAAACTTATTAACTGATTTGGTTTCAGCCAATTTTAATTGAAATTAAGAAGACCTATTATCGTGTTTTTTTGTTCAGATTTAAATAATACGAGGTTTAAAAGTTAAAAGAAGAGCGGGAACGAACATTTTCATTAGGAGCTTGTACCTCGCGAATTATATGAATAAACTTTAATTGCATTTTTGAAGCCCAGATAACGATACCCCAGAAGGTGGGGTGCGTGAAAAAGCTACCGCTAATAATTTATTATTCTCCTTTTTTATGTTAAAGACACCTTCCTGTAAAATTTTATTAGAACCGATGCAAATGCGGCGAAATTATAAGGCTATGACATACGGACGGACGTGACGAGTTTACAAGGGTCCGTTTTTGCCATTTGGCTACAGTATACTATTAACCACGTGCGCTCAAAAAATATTTGTAAGAAACATTATTAAATTTAAATTACTCTAGATGTTGAAAAATAATTACGGGAAATAGTATCGATATACTGATATTTATGACGTCGTCGTTTTGTCAAGCCCTAGCGTAACCAAACATTTTACAATTTTACTTAAAATAACATTAATTAGACCCTTTTTATATGAAATAATACCACGTTTTACAAAGAAAAGCAATATAATTACGTAAAAACAGTTTTCTGAGCAAATTTTTAACAGAAATTCGACAAAATATGGTTTGAAAAAAATACATGGAAACTTAGTATTTACGTGTGAAACGTATGATTTTCCGGGTTATTTCTTCCTGTGACGTAACAATTAGCTAAACAACAAATCACCATGGCTGAGCACTACACTTTTTAGTCCTTTGTTATCAGGAACCTTGTTATAATTATGTTAAAACGTAATGTCACAAAACAATCTGTCGCTTATGGGTTTCTTTTCGAAAAATAATGGACATATTAGATATGGTTATGTAATATTTGTAAGATAAGTAAATGAAACGCAAGTGTATAGTTAGACCGAGTCTATATTCCGGACTGACGAACGATGACATTTCACAAGAGCCGTAGGCTAACAATTTACAAATGGAGGTAGCTGACTACCTACATTACAGGTTATCTGTTTTTTTTTCTCTTGTGCAGCGTTCATGTAATAAGTATATCTCTTTTCTACGCTGTGTTGGTCTTTAGCGTAGCGAAAAAATCCTAGGTCTGTGGTTTTGGGTAAACTAATTTTAACTATCAGCGAATTATGATGGGCTTGTTAAGAGCCATCAACAAAAAGGACGCTGAAAGAAAATTAGATTAATACACATTGAAATAAAAGAACATATTTAGTATATAATTGATTGAAATAGTAAGCTAAATTAATGTGAACTATTCTCATAAGAAAACAAAATAACATAAATCAATTTTTCAGTGAGTTCGTGTTTAATTCTTATATTTTAAAACTTCACTGAAATCAGGCATTACTTAGGTACAATAAAATACCTAATTATTTAATCAATGTAAATTAAAATTTATAATATTTATTTGATAGAACAGAATTAAAGTAATGATATACAAGTGAAAAATTCAAATAGTAGTTAATTATACTCAGCTTTTATGAATTTCAGCATTAGTCCTGAAGTATTTCCAGTTTTACAGGTACATGATGTCTGCATTCTTTTTGACGACTTCCCGTTGAACACAAGAGAATCGGCTCATATTTACATAAAAATTAAAAAAAAATATTTAAGAAGACAATATTTTTATTACAACATTCATAGCTAAAAAGAAAATTTAATTATTTACACAACAAAATTACTTTCCAAACTTCTGCTTTCAAAATTACAACTCATTCCAGAACATACTCTTTATCATTCAAAATCTCACTAGAAATCTCGTTACATAAATACATCTCTCCTTATACACAACATACATCACCTCATTTTTGTAATTATGTGTGATTGATAATGTATATGTGTAGTATAAAAATATATAATATGTATATATAATATGAATTTACGTACTACATACTTTGAGATATTACTTTTGAAAACTTAAGAACTTCGTTTTCGAGTATGTGATGTGATATTTAAAAGCATGTAAGTGCAGAATTTCCAGAATCATTTGTATTGTTTACTTGCACGAACAGTCCTCCAGGTATAACGTGTTAGTACGACGAGTAAAGAATTTGTGTACATAAATGTTGTGTACTGGACGAAAATTTTCAAAAGAAAACTTTATTTGAAATTTAAATATCTCTAAGCTCAAATATTCCATGTTTTAAGCATAAAACAAAGAAATATGTATTAAATATATATAATAATGTATTATGTTCTATGTGTTATATTCTAAAGAAAACAAAAGTAGTCACTCATTCTTTCATCTCATGAAATATCATGAAAATGTGCTCAGTAAGTATTTTTACAAATACATAATTCTTTATGTAACGTGAACTTTGTCGTTTGTCGTTTTGTGATTAGTGATTTGAACTATTGTTGAAAAGACTTATTACACGATTTGATAAATACAAATAGTAGGTAGATTCTCATTGAATTTATATAATCATTAGGTCCCAGACCTATTTAATAGTAGAATACAGCAGATGAAATAAATTAGCCTTCAGTTTATTTAATCACAATATATTTTCTCTACGTTGAGTTTGAATAAAATGAGGTAAAAGTTCACTATGTCAAAATTTATATAGAAAAACTCAAATAAGAAGGACTCAATTTTGGTATTTGTTTTTAGTGTCATACTTCAAGACAATATCTCATACATCAACTCCTTTTGTTACACACATTTCCACACTTTAGTCATAAATAAAACATAAATTCACCTTTAATATATACATCCCATTCAACTTTCAGAGTTACACATAAAATTTTAATGATTCAAACAAAATCTAAAAAGATCTGTCAAAAACATAATTTAACACATGAACGTAAAGTTAAAAGAAGAAATATATAATAATAAATAAAAAAATTATACCAACTGTATGAAGAGCTCCAACCACAAAACAAAATATATAGAAACAAATGTAAAAACTTTATAACTTTACAAACACAATTTCCACATCTCAACTCTAAAGAACTCTCTGGCAGACTCTACTACGACAGCACTCTAACGCTCCCACTGCATCGCTGCGCCAACTTTGTTTTCAAGGTTTACTTCTTGGAATCCCGCTTTCACGGTTCAAAAGTTCTCATAATCCTGGTTATTCAATAACCCCTTTTTTCTGCATTCTTCGTTCGCATTCTAATAGTGACACTATTTGATATAGAAATAGAGATACAATTTGAGTACGTGACTTTTTCATAGTTAAAGCCACCAAATTTAGTTGACGCTTTTAAAGATTAAATATTTTTAAAAGTTTTCAAACTTGTGTCAGCACAGCACAGATGTAAGCCCCTATTCACTTCAGGATAGAATTCAAGCTTCTAAGTATTGAACAAAAATTCAGTTACCTATATTTACTTTCATGTCTATTTTTAAAGTACCATAAAACGATATTTTACAGTACCAAATCTCTAGTGGTTCGTCACTTGCAGATGACGACATTGAAGAGCTTTATAGCAATTGGAGCTCCACAAAATTTTAGAAGCTTCGTCGTCGTAATGCTGTCATCGCCCGGACTTTATTGTTTTCAGCTGTTCCAGAGTCACTCTAATCTTGCTTTGGTCATCGTCCTTGATGAAGTGGCGCTTTAGTTTAGCACTTGGATTTTCAAATGAATGAAGAATGAATTAAATGAAAAGCGACCTAACGCATGTGGAGTGAGGGACCTACAGATGAATTCTGGATTGCGATCTGTGCAGATGACTGTGAAACCCCAAGACCGGTGGTTCTAAATGTAGATTGTGTCATTAAAGAAAACCACACCAAAGAGAGTCACATCTTTGGCTATATAATAAATAAATCATCTATTAAAGTCAAAAGATTTGACCTCAAGCGTAAATAAGTTGATATGAAAAAAAATACGCAGACCTTTGTTCATGCCAAGTCCTGATCCTTCAACCCGTTAGATTCCGTCTGACTGCTCTAGATTAAATAAGAGGGTTGCAGAATAATTATGTTGATCTGTCAATCTTTTGTTTTCAGATTTGGTCCTACTGTTGTTGTGTTCTATCACAACTATATTGGGAACTTCAATGAAATATCAGCTGATACAAGTTGGATTCTTAGTCGTAAGTTATTGTATTTATACAAGGAGTAATAAATGGTATGTTGGTGCTGTCGTCAGCAGTCCTCACGCTTGAGAGTTTGTGTTAGAAGTTACATATATAATTACATTAATGTTAGAACACTCAAGATATTAAATATCAACTGAGTGTGTTAACATTAATGTCATTAAATATGTAGCTTACGGAATAAGCAAGCTAAAGTGGCACTAAGCAGGTTATATCTGTCGCTGAACCGATGGCCGTCACAGCACAAGTAGCTAAAAGCGGCAGGAAGAGAAAAGACAAGGACCGAGTTTGCGTTAGGCTACTACACGCTGATTGATTGAATTAACTGACTTTCAGTGATACCATTTCATTAATATCCTCAAATTTGTTTTACAGCAATGCCGAGTTCAACATAATGATAATTGTTATAACAATAAGAAGGAACTGTCGGAATCAAAGAGTTTAGAATATGAAGCTCCTACTACGCCGGCTAAACACCAGTTTCTAGTTTCAGTACCATCGCACGTTGCTGTTTTTATCAGAAAGAAACGCGTGGCGAGTACCAAGCCGACAACTACTACTACAGCTACTATAACTAAATATCCCACCACAACCCAGACAACAACGACGAAACCTACTACCATTACCCAAACAACTACAACTAAACCTACCACAACTACAACCGAACCTACAACTACAAATACAATGGAATCTACCACCACTACAACTAAACCAAGTGCTACTATCCAAACGACTACAACCGAACCTACAACAACAACCGAAACAACTACAACTAAACCAACTACTACTATCGAAACAACTACAACCAAATCTACAACAACTATTACTGTACCAACTACAACAGAACCTACAATAACTAATATTATACAAACAACTGCAACTGAACTTACCACAACTACAATTAAACCAGGAACTACTATCCAAACAACTGCAACCACACCTCCAACAACTACCAAAGCAACTACTACTGAACTAACTACTAATGAACCTACCACAACTGCAACTGAACCAACCACTAATATCAATACAACAACAATTAAACCTTCTTCTACTACTACTACTCAAGTAACCTCGAGTAAAGTTTCCACAACTACAACCGAACCTACCACTTCTATCCAAACAACTACAACTGAAACTATTATCAGTACTCAGACAATTGCAATTGATTTTTCCACAACTACAACTGAACCCACAACTACATTCCAAATAACTAAAATAAAACCTACATCTACAACCGAAACAACTATTACTGAAACAACCCCTACTAACCAAACAACAACAGTAAAACCTACAATTACTACTGCACCTACTACCACTAGTCAGATAACAACCACTGAAACTACTCCAACTGAAACAATGACTAAAATCCAAATAACTACTATAGACCCTACAACTACTGAACTAACCACCACAACCCAAACTTCTACTACTGAACTCTATACCACTACTCAAACTACAAGTACGACGACTAAAAAAACTAGTCCAACAGGAGTTCCATCTCGATTCTGTTACTACTATCCAAACCGTCCGCTTTGGTACTTTCCTAACCCTCAAAACTGCCAAAAATACTATGTTTGCTACTATGGATGGTTGTACCTTTATTCGTGCCCTAAAGGAAAAGTGTATAATCCTCATTATCAGGTTAGTACTTATGTATATCTACTGCATTATTTAACTTAATATCAAATGATGTATAGCATGCATAACTCATACTCCGTTGGTACTACATAGTTATTGTTTTGTAGCATAAGGCCAGATCTGTAGGTACCACATAGTTATATTTTTGTATAATAGGGTCAGATCCATAGGTACCTCCTAGTTATTGTTTTATATAATAGGGTCAGATCCGTAGGTATCATACAGTTATACTTTTGTATAATAGGGTCAGATCCGTAGTTATCATACAGTTATACTTTTGTATAAAAGAGTCAGATCCATAGGTACCTTATAGTTATTGTTTTATATAATAGGGTCAGATCCGTAGGTACCACATACTTATTGTTTTGTGTAATAGGGGCAGGTCCGCAGGTACCACATCGTTATTGTTATGTCTAATAGGGGCAGGTCCGTAGGTACTACAGAGTTATTGTTTTATATAATAGGGTCAGATGCGTAGGTACCATATTGTTTTTTTTTTATTTGGGTCGAGTCTTGCAATAGTTATTTCGATCACTTCCCGACTGGCTATAATTGGCTAAACCACGCTTATAAAAAGTGAGTACAGTATGAGTACAGGACAGACAGTCTTATGATTTATAAACTTCTAGAAAAAGCAATGCCCTGATCTAATTTCAAACTTCGGCAGCTCTAGTACCTTTTGTCCTCTAAGCTGTCTGTGTAGTGAATTCTGATACCTAATTAGTCTAAGTAACTTTAAAAAAAAGGCTGAAGAAAGTAAAAAAAAAAAAAATTTACAGCGCGAGGGGCTACTCCATCCACATTAAATGTGGATTTTTGCAACATTCACGACAATCTTCCGCAGTCCACCTCCATCTGGAAACTGCGCAGCCGACCATTCTTTTTCTTACAGACACGCAGACATCCTGCCCGGCCGACACATCATACCTACATTATCCCGGCTACAAACTCTATAAAGACAATAGTGCTAAAGATAATGCCGATCTACTACGCAGTCTCTTTGCATCAAACTCGAATATGAACGACGAAGACGCTGTACCACCTACTATACCACAGCGGGAGTATGGCGGGCGTTGCTTTCTCTAGACGTTCATAAGGACAGTATACCAGCAGTGTACTTAAGCAGTGTGAGATATGTCCTGTACTCACGCGCTTTTTCGTGCTTTTCTAATACACTTGGCAATTTCCGTCTTCATGGAAGACTGCGGAAGTGCAACCGGTTCCCAAAGAGGGGGACAGACCGCTAAGAAAACCCCATTAACTGAGGGTTATCAATTCCAGGCCATTCCCCTCTCCATCTTCAAGAGCATTGGTCAAGAGCACCTTGGTGTTGACATCTCTAGCGATTTTTTGGTTCCGAGATCATTGCAAGACAAGGTGCAACTGCCGTCCAAAAAACTTGGTGTACTCAACAGAGCGAAGCAATAGTTCACCGGCTTGGCCCTTTTGAGTCGTTCAACGACGGGCTGTGAGAATTGTTGACGATTCCAAACTCACTTGCCGTATCGAGCCCTTTCGCCTTAGGATAGACTTTGCTTTCTTGTGTGTTCTACCGCTTTTACAATGGGATGTGTTTTGACGATTTGTTCGAAATGATGCCTATGGCTACTTTCTACCATTGCACCGCTCTACTTTAAGCGCAGCAACACTGTTCGTCTGCTCGCCCCAGGTGATATGTCAAAGTTTTGAACCTCAACGAACTTAATAATATCTGCACAAATTATATTATTTGCCGGGCCCGTTTTAGTGTATTGTAAATCAGTGAAAGTGAGGTTTCGAGCGGTTTCGAGCCATTTGCCTACAACGAAGAAGTCAACTCCGCACCTATATTTTCTACGCCCAAGTATCAGCTCCATCTTCAGTAAGGTTTTACTTCCTATCTATTATCTCAACTCTCTCTATAAACGACAGGTGATTAAATCACCATTTGGATCACCTCTACACTACTCAACACAACCCAGCTCTTCACACACTAGACAAGTCACACCACCATTTTAGCAAATACACACAAAAATAAACACACTCAGCCCACACACATACAATCTTCACACATATCCACAGGTTAATTCAGCCCTAAGAATTTTAAATCAGCTCATAAAAACAATACAAAATTATTTAAAAATAATATTCAGCTACGGATAAGCTTTGCGATTGCAAATAGCGGCTTAAAATCTATTGTGTGTGGATATTTATTATATTTTCAAAGAGTTTAAGTATTTTGTTAATTAGGTGTTTAAATGTGACGTTTGTATTCAATATTTGCATAATAGGTATCAATTTGTCTCCGATATGAAGAAATATACCTACCTTCATAAAAATGCTTATTTTAATAGTCCATAGGCTACGGTGACCACTTACCGTCAGGCGAACCGTAAGCTTGTTTGCCATCTTAGTGGTATAAAAAAAAAATCTGACTTTACGCCACATATGAGACGTCCGCGGGCGCTCGCCGCCCACCATCGTCGCCATGCTTATCTTCCAAGTGTAGTTCCCGCAATGATGAATAAGTATTATTATTAGCGGACGGTGATGGTGTTTAGGCTAGGGCCAGAGGATGTAACTAGGTTGCCCTGTGTTGTGGGTAAGGTAAGGTTCTTACCCAATATTCTTAACTAATTCCATAACATTTAGTACCTAGTATACATATAGCAAGCAATAAAACAAGATTGCTAGTGTGCACTTTGTGCAAGTGTGTGTGGGTGTGTGTGTTAATAGGAAGTTGTGTGTGTCTAAAAAGAAAATGTCTTTTTTGCTTTGGTTATCTAATCAGCATCTTCTGTTGATTATTTATTTTGTGTCGTTATAATCGCATGTTTTCAGCCATTTGATTAAAAAAACCTTAAATGAGTGCTGTGATGAGAATGATTAGAGCAAGATATTTATAATGTCTGAGAGCAAACTCAGTTTTAGTATTTGGAACCGGGCATCGTGTTATACGTTTGGAGGTATTTTGTAAAATGGGCACTCTTACTCTGCGGTAGCTACGCAGAGTTTGTAGGATATACAACTTACGTACAACAAAACTTCGGCCTCTTTGTAGAGTGTCACCGTAGGATGACGGAATGGTAAATCAAATCAAATCAAAATCATTAATTCAATTTAGGCTACAATAATTGAGCACTTATCAGGTGGTCTGTTAGCTTGTTTACCACCTTAGCGGTATAAAAAATTATATGACACGCTACTTTCTAGCTCGTAACCCCACTTTTAGATTTTGACCTGTCATTTCAAACCCTACTTACCTACTACAAAATTCATCACACTTTTACGTTAAAAGGATGTAATGCGATTAATATCTAAACTGTGCCTCTCAAGGCATATAGCATTTGTAGTTGCTGAGCAAAACAGTTGTTACGCATACAGACGGACGGACTGACGACAAAGTCTCCCTCCCGATAAGGGTTAATTTTTACTAGTTTGATACGGGGACCTAAAAATAGGTAATAAATAACTAATGATTATTCCCAGTTGCCACCTAATATTTGTTTTATTTTGTTTAATATATGTTTATATTTTCAGAGATGCGTGCCGAGGAGACAGTACAGGTGTTAGTACTTAGTAGTACTTTCAAACCATTATTGTATTTATGAGATTACATTATTATTGATACGCTAACATATTTTATTACCTTATTCGAAAAAATATTACTTTATTGTATAATCCTGATTTACTTTTTATAGTTCGTCAGGAACCTGGCAAAGGGCATATTATTATTCAGCCAAGGGCTTGCGGAACTTGTACTGGTTTCTTGATTTCTTATACCTGGTTCTATGCAGGAACAGATTCCGGTTTTTTCTGCATACGTGTATATTAACAAAAAACGGGACGCAGGAGCAATACGGGACAAGGTTCACAAATATGACAGTCCCGTATATACGGGACGTATGGCAACCCTAGCCATATTTCACATGCGGGCCCAGTGCGTATTGTGAACTTCACATAGGTGTTAACGCTGCCATCACCAAACCTATGAGTGCAAGCGTAGGAGTGCAGAAGACGCGAGCGGAGCGGTCCCCACCGTGCGCCACACACAGAACGCGACAAGGCGGCGCGGCGCGACCATCAACCGCGCCACGTAAATATTGTAAAAAACATAAAAATAGCAGGAGGATTTTAAAAACGGATGTCAAAATCTTAATGTTATTCTGAATATTTCAATACTTTCTACAATATACATTAAACCTTGTGAATTTATTTACGTTTTGTCATGCGATGCGGAATTTATTAATAGGTAAGGAAGTCAATTGATCGCATAGCTACACTTGATCTCTAGGGGGGGATCACTGCCGAACCCTGTCCCGTAGGTTCGGTCTTTACTTCATACGGTTAAGGAAACAGCTTATGTGAGAAATTAGCAACTTTAAACTTACTTATGATATACTTGCAACATCAAGCAACTACTTACAATTCGTACTATGCTATTAAAATGTAACAGGATATGTATGATATGCGATTAAGCCAAACCGAATAGTAAGTATTAATGGTTGCAAGAAAAAAGATAGTTGGCGTTTTAAGTTGATGTATTTGAAGGCAGTTTTTGAGAAGCTGACGCAACACGAACAAGGACCACGAAACGTTATCGCTCTGAGTACGAGTAGATACACCTAGCAGTGCCTGCAGTTCTGAACTTTATGTACTTTATGTACCTATACACGTAGGCATATCAATTAACAATGGCAATATAAGTAATGAATTACTAAAATAATAGGAACAGTAATGTTTTAATTAAGCTACAACGAATCATGACTACATCCAGTCTAGTGACACTACTTAAGGCTGAACACCATTTATACATCAAGGGGAGTGGCTACACTGAGGAAAAAATGCTGTCAAATTGACAAAAAAACTTTGTTACTGTGGAGCCTCCCAAGGTCCATAGATAGAATGACAACGTTTTTATTGTCACTTTATACTTTGATTATTCAACAATGCTGTTGAAGTTTAATGCTACAACAATGTTACTGCTGTCAGCCTGACCAAGCAAATATGTTGCAGTGACAAAGCCTATGTTGTCCTCATGACCAAGTTTGATTCTACAGCGATGTTAATGTTGTCACTCTGACTAGGTAATTTGCTTTTGTGACAAAGCTTACGTTGTTCTCATGACCCACCCTCGACTACCCATAGTGCCAATAACCTCAAGAACTTTAGCCCGAGTAAGTAAAAGGGGGCGCAAGAGAAATCACGCGCCCTATTGTACACTCCAACTGGTAACATTGCCTTTCCATTCCCGCAAGCTTACGTGTTGTTTAGCTACTATTGAACACATAGTGATGAACACATGGTGATGAACACATAGTGATGAACACATAGTGATGAACTTGAAAACTGTTTCTATTCCTAAATAGGAAGCTTTATATGACCACATAACCGGCTAATATTCTTTAAGCAATTTACTTATATACTTTTACAAAAATAAAGATTGATAATCGTCGTCCATTGTCCACTTGAACCAATTTATTGAAAATATGTGTTATTAGCAAAGTGTACTAACGAATTTGCTTTGTGAAGTATATTTTGTTGTAATCTCAATTTGTCCATAAGTACGTTGACAACTCAAGATTGTCAAACCAACAAAATATATTTTGTTTTGATCTTAATTTTGCCTATGGTCACTTCGACAACTTAGGATGCTTAAAAATTAGTCGATTTGACAACTGAAGACTGCCAATTGAACAATGTATTATATAAGTAGCTGTAATATTGAAGTTCAATAGCTACGGTAGCAATTAACGCATCTTAAAATAAAAGGGTTAATATCGGAACTAAGTATACCAGTTTTATTGTAGGGGCAAAGTACTTAGTTACGGTATTTAAAAAAAAGCTAGCAAAGCATATTTTGGCACTTGGTTAGCGCTCTTTTTTCTCAGTGTAGCACAGTTAAGGATAAAAAAGGTTTGGGCTAATCCCTTGCACTGGATGATTGCACTTGCACTTGGTGTCCCTTGTGGAATTCGGCGTCGACTGTCGATGGTAGTCCCGGTTACGTAAGTGACTCCTGTTCTATCACGTTGCCAATTATCGGGGCTGTTATTGATGAACAGCCCAGCTGAGGAGTTCTGAAGTCTTCAAGATAAACTCCTTGTATTTTAATGTTTTTTTTTATTTTTTATATAGGTATATAACTTTTAGATAACAGGAAGACCGTGGCCGACTCTTCTGGGATACGGACGGGCAATTGTTCCACGAATTCTTTTGTTAATCGTTACTTTTTACGGCGCTAGCGACGGCGCACGCGGTGGACCTTACCAATATCCCGATCTAATATTTAATGCATGATATTTTAATTTTTTTAATTAATATAAAGATTTTATAATAAATAAATAGACAGTTTAAAAGTGTTATAGTGAACCACTTTTTGTGTGTGCGCGCGCGGGGGTGTAGGTGTAAGTCACAATCGCGGTTGTGTGTTATAAAAGCAAGAAACAGCAGCGGTAGCCAGAATCCGGTGAGAGTGTTCCATTTCTTTGTAGATAGGTTTTTACTTGCGTGCTAGCGACCACAGTATAGATAATAGCACTGCACGGTGCGACCTCTGCGTCACGGAGTTTTTACACGAATTAGTTTAGCTGCTCGTATGTGAAGCGTGACAAGTATTCCAATAGTGATATAGATAGTGCTCTTTCTGATTTCGCCAAACTACCTATTTGTTTCTAGCAAATGTTGTCAAAGCGCAGAATTTTCGCTAATGCAGTTGTATTATATACCTATATTATCATTAAAGCTGCTGACGAGTAAAGAAACAGATGGTTGCTGACGTCTTACGTTATTTTGAAAAAATCATTTAACTTCTTAATGTTGCCAAGCGTAAGGATGTCATTTGGCTCGCGATGCGTACAACAACAGCAAAATCACAAAACTTAAGTACTCATAAGAATAACGTTCCGCGCTTGGTTGTTCATGCTGAACAGATGTGTAAACCCTTTGCTGAATCCTAATCACTAGGCTAGAGCAGGGAATTTTGCTGCACAGGTACCTACCTATTTTGAGGATGATGTAAGAAAGACAATGCAAGTATCTGTTTCACTAGAAACGAGCTTCGATTCTGTTGCAATCTGCAATACAGCAAGAAATATTCATAAAAATAATAGCCACCAATTGTCGAAATATTATTATAAAAAAGAATTATAGATAGTTTTGTATTAAGATATTAATGTATGATGATAATAAGTCTAAAAAAAAATCAGCATATGAAAATGTTGTGGGAGGTGCGGAAAATGCAAAATACGAGAATTTATAGATTACCTATTTGTAACTATAAGATAAAAATTTATAAATTGAGTCATTTTAACATTAAGTTTAATAAACATTGCATAAAAACATATGACAAATGCCTAGCGTATTATTAAATGGAACTATGTTGCTTAAGCTGGTAATTGTATGACTTATACCTACATTACAATCGATAAAACATGTAATTTGTATGTATTTACTTTCTTCTTGGGATGCTTAACAACCAAGAAATACGATGAATAGGTATAGAAAGCACCTATAAATATCTAAATGCATTTGTGCAAATCTATTTAGTAGGTAATGTATAAGTGTTTAAGGCTTTAAAGAAAATCAGACTTTAGGTACAGGTTCAATTCACGAAGCCCTAACCTAGGGAAGGGTAACTTATAGATTTCCATAATGTTAGAAACTAGCAACACTTATTTGCTAACAAATACCGAGTTTATAATTCATTACAAATAAATCGCCGCAGTAAAATAATACATTTTATGATTTATGGCATTTCGCTAGAGACGCTTACAACCCAGGTAAAAATGTTGATAGTGTGGCCAACAGATGTGGACATTTAACAGCGACTGCGACCTTTGGCGCCCTAACGGCCGGCGCAAACGCGGACGGGTGATGAATTCGGTTTGCACACGTAATGAATACGGATAATATTGTAGGTATACGTCAGGAATTGGTGTAGATAGTAGACAGCGATACACCGATTTTAGGGCTATATCATTTTATTATTGTTGGGTTCTTCCTCGTTAGCATAAGTTTTTGGTGTACATAACGTTACAAAACCACCGATTTAATTCATATATCATTCAAGATAATACAATGCAAACCATGATCTATTGCAATTGAATATTAAAAAAAAATCCTTATGCCCTTATGTAGATTGAAATATCTCTTATTTTTGAATAATATAGAATACAGGTAAGTACTTTGTGCTATTGATTTGACTAAACGTACCTGCGTAGATAACTAGGTATAGGTATAAATCTTTCTTTTAAATAATTGTATGGGAATAATTATCGTTTCTAAGTGTCAAATGTGGCCGCACGTTATTCTAGGTTGGATTATACAGCTGTAATTTACTGAACCCTTACACAGCATAAGTACATACTGTATAGTCACTCACTCATTCCAAAATATGGTATTTCATAACTTTGACGATTTAGGGGTGTTTGTGGAAGCCTAATTTGTGTAAAAAAAAATTAACATTGACTTTGTACCTATATCGTCACAGATAAGTACCTAGTAATAATACATTTTCTTTGTCTAAGTAGGCATTGGTCGTACTTGCGAAAATTTAAACCAGATATTATAAGTATATATAGTATAAGAAAATACCTGGGCTAAAAACCACTCTTTGAAGGAGTAAAAAGTATTTTTCCTCACTCATTTTTTTTACTCAAACTTACTACTACTTTTAGTTAAAATCCTTATATAGCCCATTTCGAGTGTGATCCCGCGCTGAACGTAACAAGGTCTCTTCTTAATTTAACAGGCTTTGATAGACAAGCTAATAATCATAGATTTAAACTGTCAGCTGCTGAGAATGCATTGGGTACTTACTCTATTAATAGAATATGCCATACAAATTATATATATTTTTACGGTTTAATTGGTGGAGTTTTGAATTTTGGTGTGGTTGTTCATTAAGATCTCCCGTTGAGCATAGTAGGGGTCCCCGTCGATGGCTGTTGCGCTCGCGCCGCCGTCTTGGAAAGTGGTTACCCTTTTTTTACTTTTTTGCTTGTATCTCGGCAATTGTTGCTGACACGAAAAAGATGTGTATGTAAAATCTCTGGTATTTTAACTGTAATCCGACGTTAAAGAAGAAAATTATTTATTTTGTTGCTGCTGATAAGATGGTTCAAACATATTTTTTAGATTTATTTCGCGAAATACCAAGAGGGAAAGAGGAAGAGAGATGAGAGGATCACAAAGAGAGACAAAGGGACGGGAGGAAAGAGGCAGATGCATTGTGACATAATGTGTATGGCTGGGTCGGAATGTGTTTGGGGCCACTTGGTGGGTATAAGTACCACAAAATACCGAAAAGCCATGACCAGCCATCAGCTAATCATCGTCTCGTAAGTGTGCCTCACTTCCCATGAAGACTTAGGCAACTTACTCTGATTTACGTTACTTTGTATGTAAATGTATATAGTTACCAAGCACCGTGTGTAGTACTGCAATACTAAAAATAGTCATAGGCTGGAAATACTTAACGTAGCGCTTTCGCATAGCGTAGGCCTAGGTTTCTGTATCTAGCTGGACGGATTTTGCTTTGAATTTCTTCCCGTTATTATATGTCCCTCTGACTCCTATCCGACAAAGGCGTATTCAAGAAAGCCCTTGAAAGCTTATTAACTTGAAACAACTAGATCGCATCCTCTCTTATTAGATCTCACGACAAATTGACGTGGCATTAAATCTTTTACCAGTCAGTAAGTAAAACTACCATCAGCGAGTGCTCTAACCAAGCGTTCACCGGTGCCCGAGGACATAGAGTTACTAATAAGAGAGCTCAACGCCGCACGACGACAACGTAACAATTAAATAAAATAAATAAATATTTTTGGACGAAACACACATCGCCGTCTGGCCCCAAAGTAAGCAAAGTTTGTGTTATGGATACCAGACAACGGATACAAATACATATATATTACTTTTTTTTGTAAATACATACATATCATACATAAATACACCCAGACTCAAGACAAACACAAATTTTAAAACATAAATGTTTGTCCAGTGCGGGAATCGAACCCACACCCTCTGCACAGCAGCCGGTCACACTACCAACTAGGCTGCGAGGGAGTCTTTTAGAATTATCTTTCTGCCGAAGACTAGTCTCCTTCTACAAAAGTGTCAAGAAGGCTACAGGCGTACAAAAAGCAGTCACGAAATCGCGATGGAAGGGAAGTAGCGGCCTGCAGGCTAACTGGAGTTGAAGTCGACACTCCGAGTGCCATACCTTCCTTCCAAAGCCTAAATTAACTGATGCGACGACGACTAAAAGGTAGACTGCTTATAAAAAACTTAAATGAGGTCCAAAGTAGATGCGCTCTCCCGCCGCTTACCTCTCTACCTCCCGTCGTTGTAGACGATGTTCTGCAGACTTTCAAAATTAAATTTACCTCTGATTATTTATTAATTAGTATTTTTAACGGGGCGATGTCGAACTACATTTTTTGCGATGTAGTTAGGGTAAAAATGTCCTCATGCCCTCGTCATATAGAGAATTTAGTTCACTGATCGTTTTGAGTAAACTTTATTAACAGTTACTACTACCACGGGTACGTCATTTCATAGACACTAAGTATAGATCACTTTAACAAAGTCATTTCGGGCAACAGAACAGGGCACTGCATCACAAATTTCACGGAGCAGGTATATAAAACTGACTGACTAGGAACGCGACCTATCCCCCTTATATATCAAAATGTAAGAAAGGTTCCAGATTCCCAAACGTTCACGAACGTAGCTCTGTCCCTATCATCTATAATCTATGTCTCTTTCACATTTATGAACTTTCTAGTTCATTCGCGATTGACTTTGACAAGAGTTGGTCTCTTTCGCACTGCTTAGAAACTGTATTGCGCTTTCTCTGTTAGGTTCATCCCTCGTGGGTCTCGTGGGTATCTTCTCTTTGACCCTTCTGGTTGTTGAGGTGCGGGTGTCGGGGGAGGGGAATTTACCTCCCACCATGACCCGGGCAGAAGCTCAGGGGTGCTGAACACCCCCGGTGAAATGTTAGAAAGGAGGCCTACTTTTCAGGCCCCCTTTTGGGTAATAATTTTGTCGCCATAAGCGATACAGAAAATAGAAAATAATGTACGAGAGTAGGCACCAGAAAATAAAACAAAATAAAACAAAGCAAAACAAAAGAGCGAAATTAAAAATAAAATTAAAATAAAATAAAAACGAGGCAAAAGTAAATAAAACAAAAGTAAAAACAAAATCAAAAAAGAAAGCGAAATAAAAACGAAGCGAAATAAAAACGAAAATAAAATAAAATAAAAGTGAAATAAAAACGGAAATAAAATAAAAGCGAGATGGACAATAAAAGTGAAATGGAATGAAATGAAGGGAGGAGGGTGAAATGGAATGAAATGAAGGGAGGAGGGTAAGGAGGTAGGAGGATGAATAAGTAAACTTATTCACCCACAGGAATAAGCTCTCGGGGGAGAGCCCTGCCTTCCGGCGGGCGGGCGTGTAAGGGCGCTATGCCCCTTAAGTGTACATGGTGGCTGTTATCAGCGCGGGTGAATAGTCGTTTCGACAAACCAGATATGAACTCTGCGAGTGGCTCGGTTTTGGTGTCTCTAGCGATGGTGGATTTGCGGACGTAGCGTCCCGCGCCGGTGATAAATCTCAGCGACTTATTTTGGACAGCCTGGAGCTTACGTTTGCTGGTAGAAGATAGAAGACCGTACCAAGCAGGGGCTGCATAGGTCAGTCTCGACCGTATGTACAACTTGTACAGGCGAATTTTGGTTCTGAGTGGCAAGTCAGAGGAAAGTACCGGTCTAAGGCACGCCCGTGACGCGACCGCGCCTGCTGACACATGGTCTAGCATTTTGCGCATGCGCAAGGGGCGGTCTATAATACAACCTAGGTACTTTACGCTGGGTTGCCACTCAATAACTTGACCTCGAAACACAAGTTTCGGTGGGAGAAACTTTTGCAGGCCGGTTAGTATTGCTGAAGTCTTGCTGGCATTAACGGCTATTCTCCACTTGTCCAGCCAGCCAGGCAAAGTGTCCAATAGTCGCTGCATTTTTTTGGCTGCTAAACTAGCTTTGCGGGAGGAGGACATATAGGCGCTGTCGTCCGCGTAAAGGGCTAGGATGACGTCTTCAACACCTTCAGATAGACCGGAGTCACTGAGAGAGGTTCATCCCATTTATGCTGGTGCTACCTCGTGTGGAGTAGCGGTTCTTTAAAGGGTGCGTTCAGAGAAGTAATGGAAATCGATTAATATCGATCCCGGTACTCCTGGCCAACTTAGAATTTTTAAATTTCGATCTTCGCGAATAAATAGGTATGAGCCGTGAGGACTGGGTACTGCAGCGTGCGGGGGAGTAAAGAAGCTGCTTCTACCTATTTCTTATTAGGTATCGGGATCTCTGCTAATAAAAAGACGACATCGGGAGTGCTTTTATGTATTCAGATGTCTTTTCAATCGCCACAAGAGTATACATCCTTTAGACTCATCTACTACCTAGGAGATTTATTATACAATTTTAAACTTATCTGCAGTACGTCTTCTTTCATTAGGCCATCCTTCAATAGGCCTCGGGTCGTAGTGTCGGTACATTGGGTAATATCTACATTTAATCGCAATGGTGGCGATGCTTAGTGCATTTTGGATACTGGAGTATCTTACCCTAAGACTCCTGGCAATATTAGGCCATTCTACAAATTCTAGGGCTCCCTGATAGAGACAGGAATCGACCCTCCAAATTTATATAGACTTGTCCGATCTATAATTTTCACTGGAATGTCAATCAATGTAAAAATACTGACAAACTCTAAATTCCAATTGTTTTTATTTAAAAACGCACTGAAACCATCTATTTTATTTTCATAAAAACCACTACGAAGTATTTGCTGCGTGAAAAACGTTCGGTAGCATATTTACTTCCTTTACACTT
This sequence comes from Apoda limacodes, assembly GCA_946406115.1. Lineage (NCBI taxonomy): Eukaryota > Metazoa > Arthropoda > Insecta > Lepidoptera > Limacodidae > Apoda > Apoda limacodes. Next base: position 53,050,078 of record OX291540.1, read on the forward strand.
AACAAGAGGTCGTAACCTCTACATATTTCGCACCGATCGGCCAGAAAATTATAGCAACTCGTTGCGTATATTCGCTACCTATAAACTACCCATCAAAATCACAAATGGCGGGAAATCTACATTACCCTACTGATTTTGACCTAAAACCGGGACACTTCGTCACGCGATGCCAAACCATATGCAAATGGTAAATTACCTAAATCAGAATCCATTTAGGATTTTTTGGGTGATTTTCCTCCGGATAAACCACGGTAAGGATCCAAAGACATGGCACTACCTACCTCCTTATCGAACACTAACCTGTTTAAATGTTGGGCAACTCCCTTCAAATTAATTCGTTAATAACGCCAACACAAAACAGTTTTAAATTTTTGACTTTAAAAGTAAAACTTCAAAAATATTATACACTATAATACCCTATCAACCTACGTTAATCACATTATCATCAATTCAATATAGTAAAACAAAAGCTAATCACTATTGAACATATACCTTACTTTACTTTAAACATCTTTTAGTTTTTCTCATAAAACAAAATCTCTCGTCCTTTATCACTTTTAATTCAAGTTAAAAACTGTAATGCAGCTCAGTAAATCATTCGCGTCAACCAATGTTCATTTGATTCTAAATTCAAATCGCGTTATAGAACCTACCCGTATCGAACTACAATTAATCCCTAACTCAGCTTCTTCTTTACTGAATATTTCTGAATAGGAAGGCACACAAAAAATTAATAAACAATCTATAAATACAATGGTCCTTCATACTCGTTTATACTTTTTCATCCAAAAATTCAAAATTAAAAACAATATTAACATACTTATCTTAACTAGATTTGGTAGCGCATCACCATGCATTAAGTGCAATACCTACCTAACTTACTTTAACATGTTGCAATAACACAAAAACTCCTATTTTCGACTTGCATTAGCCTTTATAAACCTCGTACCTCATATTAATTCCATTTCTAATTAACTAATAAACAACTTTACTAAATACCTATAACTCCTTAACAATTAATAAATTCATCAACTATGAGAAAATTTATTTTACATCAAATACCATACATCCTAAGAATCTCATAAAATTTCATTATCTGAATTATAATTAAACAAAGTTTATTTTTCTTTAAGAAATTCAATGTATATCCTATCGCGCATATTTTCAAATTATAACATCTTTACTTTACATTTAATAAAATAACGACTTTTACACATTCCATTCCATTTACCACTTTTCTTTTCCCTTGCTAACTAATAATAAAATTCATTAACCACAATAACAATTATTTTAGGATGGAGTCATTTCCTTTAATTACCCTAACTTATTAATACAATATACTAATAACAACAATTACTTTTTGTCCTTTATTCATTAAAGTCATATGTCATGTTCGCATTTAAAAAAAACAACGAACGTCGCCTAAATTACTTTCAATAAATTCTCATTCCTACTCATACTGTTTCATTTTCGATTCGAAAACGAATAAAAATTTTTTTTTTCTCAAGTTTCACCCTTGACGTAGTATTTTTTATTTTTTTTTCAAGTTTCACACTTGTCACCTGGATAGGAGTAGCTATCCTACCTAAAAAAATACTTAACACCTACGGCTCACACTTGGCCCTAATCCTACTTGGATCCTATTTGGATTATACCTAATGACATAGATCACCCTTAGCCTAAATCTCACCCGACCATAATCACTATTCCAATACCATTGGTCCGAATCACGCTTGACACAGATCACCCTTGACCTAAACAACTTTCAACCATATATCTCATTACAATACCTTTAAAAAATATCAATGATTCGCACTTGGCTCTAACCTATTTTACTCATCAATCTATCGTTAGATTATTTACCTACGGATCCCTACACATTATGCCTATTTACCCTTGACAATATTTTATGCCATTATATATTTATAAGATGCAAAAACCTATATACAGAACCCTATATCTCCTCAAATCAATTCCTCTTTACAGTACCTTTTTATTTATTTATTTAATTTTATTATAAAAATCTACCTACAGAACCTTACTTAAATAAACTAAAACTCCTCTTGACTTCATCTCACCCTTTTCCTAGTGGAAACTATCCATACTAAACTCACTAATCTTAAGGAACCTTAACTTAAGAAATCCTATCTTTTAATATATAATAATTAAATTCAATAAAATTAATCACCTTACGGAACCCTACTACCGACTAGCATCAATCTTCCAGTGAAAATTATAGATCGGACAATATATAAACTTGGAGGGTCGATTCCTGTCTCTATCAGGGAGCCCTAGAATTTGTAGAATGGCCTAATATTGCCAGTAGATTTAGGGTAAGATACTCAGTATCCAAAATGCACTAAGCATCGCCACCATTGCGTTTAAATGTAGATATTACTCAATGTACCGACACGACGACCCGAGGCCTATTGAAGGATGGCCTAATGAAAGAAGACGTACTGCAGATAAGTTTAAAATTGTATAATAATTCTCCTAGGTAGTAGATGAGTCTAAAGGATGTATACTCTTGTGGCGATTGAAAAGAACATCTGAATACATAAAAGAACTCCCGATGTCGTCTTTTTATTAGCAGAGATCCCGATACCTAATAAGAAATAGGTAGAAGCAGCTTCCTCTACAGTACCTATAAAATAAATTTATGAATTTAAAATATTCAGAAATATTATAGTCTAATAATAGTCAGAAATTTGTAAATGTCTCGAACATAAACGACTAAAATCGACGAAGACTAAAATTTAAATTTTTTATTTACAATCATAATACGGCGAAGATTGTAAGAAAACTAAAATCTGCACCACCTGGAAACTATTTCTGCCTGCGCCCATGTATGTATACGATACCGCCACGCCTCCTCTTTGAAGAAGCTGGTAAAAAGTGATCTGCTACGCCAAACCTGAAAAAAATATTTGACATATGTTTTATTTCATTGAAATTTATTTGCATATTTTACTATTTTTAGTCCAATTTCGGTGTACTATTACTTTAGTACTTTATCCGGATAGCTGCCCTAATATATCTTCAACTGTTTTTTTAACAAAACTGACAGACTATTTATGTTTATTTTGATTTTATCAAAACGAATAATAGAATTATAGGACTTACTCTTTTACCTTGGTTTCCCCGTTCGGCATTAAAAAAGTTCATTCGTAAACCTTTTTATATATCGTCGACTCATTCTTGTTACGTAAAATAATAGGTATCTGGAATATATATACGTACCTATATATATAAATAATACAGCAATAACTTCAACAGATCTTAGAAGTGCAATATTAATGTTGTACCTAGGCGGTAAGCCTAGCATCAGGCGGACAATTAGCTTGTTTGTCACCTTAGTGGTATAAAAAACTACATATTTTTCGTCTTATTTCGTACGGATTTCTATAATTATGAACCTATCAAATGGGTTCCAAGGCATATGCATGATTTGTACCCTGGGACACTACAACGTTTAACCTTGGGGCTTTATAAAATAAAAGAATAAACCAGGTTAATAAAATTAATATCAAATCATCATCCAAATCATTTACTCCAAATAATATTTGTTAAGGTCAATATAGTAGCGGCTACATACCTAGTTTTTTTTTCTTACTCAGTCACAAATACAGTCCTTTAATTTGGTGTAAAATCATGCAAATGTAGCCGTACAAGTTTCGGCCTTTTATACACACTATAAAAGTCTTCTTGGGCATTACTTTAGATACTAAATCATTGCTCGGCGTAGACGCGGCGTGCTGGTTCTGCGGTCTGTGAGACCTTATGAAACGGCTGACCGCTGGCCGCCCGCAGGTTGAACGGGATCCCGAACCCAGGGATCACTTAATCTCCGCCCTGGCAGGCTAATCTGAAATATCTGAAGTGATAGTCGTGCCGGAGAAGGAGACCGGAGTGGACCCGGCTACTACAACAGAGGGGGATCAGGGGCCCTTCCGCCCGCCGTGCCAGCAACCGTATCATCTGGGGCGAGCTTCGGCAGTTTTAGAATCGCACCTTTTGTCCTCTAAGTTGTCTGTGCAGTGAATCCTCATCCTTAGTCTAAGTAACTTTTTTAAATAAAATGGCCAAAAGAACGAAAAGGAAAAGAGTTTTTACAGCGGCTACTCCATCCACTTATAATGTGGATTTTTGCAACGTCAGGGTTATTCACGCAAACCTTAACGCAGTCCACTACCATCTAGAGACTGCGCAGCCGACTATTCTTTTCCTAACGGAGACGCAGATATCCTGCCCGGCCGACACATCATGCCTTCATTATCCCGGCTACAAACTCGAGCACAGTTTTGTGTGTCGTGCCGGTGTATGTATGTTCGTCCGGGAGGATATCTGCTGTCGCCGCCTTCATAGCCTTGAAGACAGGGACCTGTCGATATTGTGAGTGCGCGTAGATTACGGCGGCCACACACACGGACGTAACTCGACTCTTCACGCACCTGAGTTTGACGACTGACAAAGTTCTAGAGCAATATCCCACAGCAGAACTAGTTGTTTTGGGAGACTTTAACGCCCACCATCGTGAGTGGCTCAGTTCTCGAACCAATAACTATGCAGCGATATCTGCTCATGAATTTGCTCTGACCTATGGATTCTTTCAGCTGGTACTTTCTCCTACGAGAATACCAGATATAGAGGACCATACAAGCTCCTTACTGGACCTTCTGCTGACTACACGTCCGGACGAATATTCCGTCTCAGTGGATGCGCCTTTAGGCTCCTCGGACCACTGTCTCGTTCGGACTCAAGTGTCATGCACACAACCCGATCCATCTGGGCCAACTAATTGGCGTCATGTGTGGCACTATAAGCCGGCAGACTGGGATGGATTGCGAGAATTTTAGGCATCGTACCCGTGAAGGCAGATCTGCTTTAACTCAGAAGATCCTGATGTCTGCGCAGCCGCAATCACTGAGACAATCCTCGCTGGTATGGAATGTTATATTCCTAACCCGCGAGTAGCTGTCGGTGGCAAAAAACGAACGTGGCTTAATAGGTATTGCAGAGAAGCTAAAATTCTTAAGCAAACTGCATTTGAGGCTTGGACCACGGCTCGTAATAATAAGGATCCGAATATTTCGGGGATAAAACTCAAATTAAATGCTGCCTCGAGGTTCAGTAAGAAAGCAACTGCCAGAGCAAATTCCAATTCATCGGCAAAATACGTGGGCGACTTGCAAGCTATCCTTCTGGGAGTCGTGCTTTCTGGTCGCTTGCCAAAGCTGCCGAAGGGAACTTTTGCCAGTCGTCGTTACTACTACTACTAGGCAATTTCCGTCTTCATAGAAGACCGCTAATATGCACCCGGTGCCCAAAAAGGGCGATAGATCAGATCCATCGAATTACAGGCCTATCGCTTTTACCTCTCTCCTCTCCAAGGTGATGGAGCGTGTGATCAACACACAGTTTCTAAGATACCTAGAAGAACACGACCTGGTCAGTGATCGTCAATATGGCTTTCGCCACGGTCGCTCGACTGGCGACCTTCTAGTGTATCTAACTCACCGATGGGCACCAGTCATTGAGAGTCAGGGGGAGGCATTGGCATGTAGCCTGGACATAGCGAAGGCGTTCGATCGGGGAATCGTGAATTGTCGACGATCCCAAACTCACTTGCCGTATCGAACCCTTAAGTCTGAGGAGACACTCCTTGTATGTGTTCTACCGCTTGTACAATGGTATGTGTTATGAGGAATTGTTCGAAATGATGCCCACGGCTACTTTCTACCATCGCACCGCTCGCCATCGGCAGGTAATTCATTCTCACACTTTAGAACCGAAATGGTCGCGTACAGTGCGGTTTCAGACAAACTTCCTCCCGCGAACGCTTGGGTTGTGGAATGAGCTCCCTGACAAGGTTTTCTGTAAGGACTACAGTATGGGGTTCTTCAAGAAAGAAGTTATTGGATTTTTGAAGGGTCGGCAACGCGCGAATGATACTTCTGGTGTTGCAAGCGTCCGCTTACCATCAGGCGGACCGTGTGCTTGTTTGCCACCTTAGTGGTATTACAAAAAAAAAAAAGCTTCCAAATTTTCAAAAGAAATTTATGTACTTTGGCGTAAGTATATTATAAATAACAAAAATCATTAATTTTTACAAAAACAAACATCTAGAATATTGCAAAGACGGGACGAGGCGTCGCTAGTGTCGTTTAGTGGTTTATATTTTTTCATTACACTTACTCGACAACAGTATCATATAACGGCAATAATTTTAATATGCAAAAAAATTTTTTTGATAACTTTCGTGGTTTCTTCATAAATCACATTTTATTAATTTTTCAATGCAGCAATTATATAGCGCCGTCTCATTGCTTACGTCACGGCAGGGGCGCCCTATTAAGGCTCCAGTCACCTTGCGTATATATTTACACCCAGTAAGGTCATTAATTTCAGAACCAGATCAGATTTAGAGGTCGTCCGCGTATGATAACGGCTGAATATTTCGACAGAAACAATCGATTAATAAATAGTATAGTACGAGTCCTATTGCCAGCTCTTGTATGGAGACCATTCGGATTGTGACTAAAGCATGAAACTTGGTACAGGTGTAGCTTATGTCAAAATGATTAGATTAAGCCCAGTCCCCACCAGTTCCGCCCACGGGGGTGGGGAGGGAAGGTGGTTACGCTCTCGCCGCTCCGCAAACAAAAAAATCGTCTTATCTGAGATTGCACCAGAGGCCATCTTTGGTGGCATTTTCGTATAAATGAAGAATGTGGCATTGAGATTAAGGAAATTTTTTAATAAGTACGTTGATATTAAATATATATTTTTTTTAGGAAAACTAAAAGTCAAAAGTATTATTTACACATAGATCAGTGCAGTTTAACCCTTGTTCTATACAACTGCACCTGTTATTACATTTTTGTTTACATTTGCATCGTACTAGCTCTAAACAAGCACGGTCAGCAACAGGTGCAGTTGTCCAGTGCGGCCATTATATATATGTATTAATGTCTGGGACATTATCGATTTTCATCCATCCCCAGTCATCGGGATTCGGTAAAAAATTTCCTTATTCTCAATGCCACATTCTTTATTAATACGAAAATGACACCAAAGACGGATTTGGTAAAATCACGACGCATTAACGATAACTTATGGACTTAGGCGCTCGCTGCTGTTCGTAGCAAAACAAAAACGCGAGGTGTTTTCATAATTTTTATCTGGCAGTTTTTATAGAATAAGTATATATAAAATATATATTTTCGTAAAGTAAAATACCTATGCTATCTAGTTATATTTTTTTTTATCTTATAACATCTGCTTAGATAGAAAATTATTTGCAGTTATTTTCAGTTTTTGACTAAAACTTCCATTTTTTTGAAAGGAAAGGTATTATAAACTTATCAAATATGAATTCCTCATCCTTCATTTATACGAAAATGACATCAAAGACGGCCTCTGATGCAATCTCAGATCAGACGATTTTTTTTGTTTGCGAAGCTGCGAGAGCGTACTTCAACCAACCCCCCTACCCACTTCCGTGGGCGGAACTGGTGGGGACCGGGCTTAATATAGTCATTTCGACCTAGGCTACACCTGTACCAAGTTTCATGCTTTAGTCACAACCTGCAGGGTTCATGTCAATAGGACCCGGACTAGTGTAGAAGAGTGTAGGACATAAAATTCCATTAAATTAATAAATAAAAAAAAAACACCGCCTAGAGGAACACCGGCAACAACATTACACTATTTAGAATAAGTATCCAAACACGCTTTTCGCTGGGGTCCCTAAAGATAAGATAAACCAGTCGGGTTCTCCCTAAAGATAAAACTTAAACCAGTCGGTGGCTCCTTAAAGATAAGACTTTAACCAGTCGGTGGCTCCCTAAAGATAAGACTTGAACCAATCGGTGGCTCCCTCGATACACAATATAAGTCTTAAATCGCAATTAGTGTATTGTGACCGACATACTTAAAAACGCTAGAGAAGTCTAAAATAGCGAGCAATGTTAATTGCCTATTATTCATAGCCAAGTGTATGTCGTCTGTGACTCAATTAGTTTTGGTGCGGAGATTATACTGTAGGCATTTTCCCATATACAAATTAGGAAAATATTACAATGTGTGAGACTTATGTCACGATGGATACAGCAGATTCCGGCCAAAACAGGTCTGTTTTGGCCGTAAAAGATACAGGCATTTGAGTAATAGATGTATACAGTAGGCTCTATATTGTGACGATAGCACGGATTCTAAGCAGGAAGAATTTCGTTCAATGACCGGTCACTATTTGTCGTCGCACTCGCACAGATGCGATGACCGCTGTCATAGAGGAGCGCAACGGCAAATAATTATGCGCGTGCAACACAGACAAATAGTGACCGGTCATTGAACGAAATTTTATCTGCTAAGCGTCCGTGCTATAGTAGAGAAGTGCTGGTTTAGGTCAAAAGTTATTTGGTACTTGCCTACAGTTATCTAAACCCAAATTGTTAGTTTACTTCAAAAGTTTTAGAAAAGGACAATATCTGTATCAACTGTTTTAAAATTATGCGATGATGGATAAACCAGATGGTGTGAATTGCCCATGTAGGGACACATGGTTAGTTTATAGAGTGAGAACCAGGTCTAGAAGAGAATGGGCGTTATTTTTATGAAGCGAAGGATATATGTAACCGGGAAGGACCTGTTCTAGCCTTATTAGGAATGGATAGCGTTAAATATAATTTCCAGTAAAATATTCCGTGACCTATATTTACTGCACCTATCCAAAAGGTGACATTTAAATTTTAAGGCGATTAATTGATTTGTTAGCCTTGTAAATTAACAGCTTAGGACGAAAAAATGTCCTAAACAAATATTATGCATTCACACTACACACACCATCAGGCGGACCGCAAGCGTGTTTGCCACCTTAGTGGTATAAAAAAATGCAGGCGTTAACAGTTTTGGGGAATTTTCAGGTTTTTTTTATATCACTATGGTGGCAAACAAGCTTACGGTCCGCGTACGGTCACCGTAGCCTATGGACGCTCGTTACACCAGTGGTATCACTCACGCGTTGCCGACTCTTCAAAAATCCAATCACTTCTGTCTTGAAGAACCCCATACTGTAGTCCTCATTTCACAACCCAAGCGTTTGCGGGAGAAAGTTTATCTGAAACCGTACAGTACGCGATGATCTCGGTTCTTAAGTGTGAGAGTGAATTCCCTGAAGATGGCGAGCAGTGCGATGGTAGGAAGTAGCCATGGGTATCATTTCGAACAACTCCTCAGAACACATCCCATTGTACAAGCGGTAGACCACACACCACTTTTGAACCGACTCAAAAGCGCCAAGCTGGTATCCAGGTGCACCCGCCCAGAGATGGCAGCAGTACTCCATATGGGGCCGAACTTGCGACTTGTAAAGCAGCAACCTCTGCCCCGACGTGAAGTAATGCCTCGATCTGTATCTACCCTAATACCCTTCTGCATTTAAATTGATCTTGTGCTCTAGTCTTAAATGCGCTTCAGTTATGCGAATCATATTTTTGTCAAGTCGTTTTGTTTGCTGATGACACGTCCTTAATATTTAATGTTGATAGGAAAAAGAAAACTATCACGATGTCAATGACGCCTTATCGGCAATACTCAATTTTTTTGCAGTAAACAATCTTTTGCTTAATTCTAAAATAAATCGGCCAAGTGCGAGTCGGACTCGCGCACGAAGGGTACCGTACCATCATCTATACAAATGACAAAAAAATCACGTTTGTTTCATGGGAGCCCCCTTAAATATTTGTTTTATTTTAATTTAATTATTTATTTTTAAAGTGGCTATATAACAAAATATACTGTGCATATTTTAAGCGCCTACCTGTTGCCGTTATCAATATCGATCAAAATATCACGTTTGTTGTATGGGAGCCCCCTTAAATATTTATTTTATTCTGTTTTTTTATTATTTGTTGCAATAGAAATAAATCTTCTGTGAAAATTTCAACTGTTAAGAAAGTCAGGCAATTAACTAACTATGAAACTGCCCGCTTAGTTTATTTTAGTTATTTTCACAGCATCATGTCATATGGAATTCTGTTGTGGGGCAGAGCAGCTGATATAGAGTCTATTTTCATATTACAAAAAGAGCTATTAGGTCTATCTATAACTTGAAACCTCGGGATTCCCTCAGAGAAGTTTTTAAGAACATCGGCGTTTTAACTATGTCATCGCAATATATTTATGCAAATATAATGTATGTTCGTAGAAACTTGCACTTGTACTATAAAAAAAGCGATGTACACAGTTTTAATACACGAAATAAACATAAATTAATGTTACTAATCGTCTTCAAAAGATTAACAATTCTTTTGTCGGGCAGTGTGTACGCTTTTATTACAAGATCCCGCAGGTTACCCTGAACTTACCTTTACATCAATTTTAATCTGCAATTAAATGTCATTTGATAAATGACTCCGGTATTACACTGTTGACGAGTATTTAAATGACAAGAATATTTTGACTTAACAAAAAACAAATTCTGACATGTTTTGCGTAACATTCAAATAGATAATAGTTTTTTTTTTTTTTGACATAATTTTATATTTGTAACTTGGCTTATGATTCTACTATTTTTATTTTGACATATTATAATAATTTTACTATTTGTATTTAAACTTAAGTTTTTTTTGTGGTAGTGTTGCCTATTTATTTATATGTTTTATTGTTCTCAATTTTATTTGTATTGTTTTTTTTTAAGTACATAACTACATGTAATTTTATTTGAAAATTTGACATGTAAAAGCGCCTTCTTAGGGCCTAATTACTGAATAAATAAATAAAAAAATAACTAGTGTAATAAATTATACTCCTTTGTGTTCTTAATAACTGAGGGATCGAAGTAAACGTATGTGGACCATGCATGTCAGCCTTTCGGAAACAGAATTGTCCCAGAGGTTGAAGTCGACAAACCATCATTAGAGATGAGTCTTGATAGCTCTGCAATACTGCTATACTGCTGCTAAATATAGCTTAGAAAACGATATGAGTGTACTACTCTTAAATATAGCTTAGAAAGCGATATGTGTGTACTACTCTTAAATATAGCTTAGAAAGCGATATGTGTGTACTACTCTTAAATATAGCTTAGAAAGCGATATGTGTGTACTACTCTTAAATATAGCTTAGAAAGCGATATGTGTGTACTACTCTTAAATATAGCTTAGAAAGCGATATGTGTGTACTACTCTTAAATATAGCTTAGAAAGCGATATGTGTGTACTACTCTTAAATATAGCATAGAAAGCGATATGTGTGTACTACTCTTAAATATGGCTTAGAAAGCGATATGTGTTAACTACTCTTAAATAGGCAATAAGATCTTCTTTTGGAAAAAAATATATGAGCGTCTTTGCTCTGTGATTGCCGCTGGCATTTATTTATTTATTTGGTTACCAAAAGTTGCTACATTAAGACTTACATTTTATAAGAGAATAAAAACTAAATGCACAACCATTTATACGAAAACACAGTGTTCCCACAGAAACATTTACGGGTCTTTCGAGTGAAAGCCAAAAACAATCTTTGAATGTACAATGTTTTACAATTTAGGCACGACCGCACAGCGCGAGCGTGGCAAAATCGAATGAGTGAATGAATATTGGATAGAATGATACATATGACGTAATACAAATGAGAAGTGTTAGGCTTAGGCTGCAACACACAGCTCTCAATAAATTCATTAATGGCATTTTTTTCCGATTCTCATGTTAATAAGTTAGTTTAAAACACGTAAAAAATAATAACAAGAGTACAATAACTGATTTTTGTTAGTAGAATTAGCATACAATTTGTGAGAAAAATACAATTTTAGTTCTCCGTATTCAAAACCTCTAAATTAAAAAAGCTGTATGATTTAAAACCAAATTTAAATTTAAAATAAATATTGAATCTCTTTATTTTAACTGGACCAAAATTAAATTAAAAATACAAAACAATAATAAATTAAAACAGATGCAATGACAACGTTTCCAATTACACGCGGCAAGGTATACATCTCATGGAACGAATATCCAAGTGATAAACTGAAGCGCCACTTCATCGAGGACGATAACCAAAGCAAGATTAGGGTGACTCTGGAACAGCTTAGAACAACAAAGTCCGGGTGACGACAGCATAACGACGACTGGAGCTTCTAAAAGATTGTGAAGCGCCAATGGCTTCAAAAGTTAGCAAAGCTCTTCAATGTCATCATCTATAAGTGCAGTACCACGGGAAATTCAGAACGAAAGTGTGGTGGTAATATTTTTCAAAAAGGGAGACTAAACCCTTCTTAAGTACTATCAAAGCCGACCGATATCACTCCTAAGCAAGAGAATCTTCATATCCCCGAATCGGCTGGAAGAAACTTTGAGAAGAAAGCCGTAGGAGGATCCAGTTAGTCAAGGCATTTGGCAAGCTATGTCAAGTCTTCTCATCACCTGCAGCAGATTCTAAGGACGAAGGTCTTTGACCAGAGCAGGGCTAATCTAACAGAGAATATTTTGAGAAACAATAAATTAATTTTTGACCATTTCTAGTATTTTTTTTTTATTCTGGAATCTTTTAGTGCGCCCCACGTAGTAGCTATATGGAAAGAAAGGCAGAGGAAATCAAGAACTGGCCCGCCATAAAGTACACTAATATTCAGCATTGGACTGAATATCAACTGAAATTATGATGAAGGAATAGGTAGTGGGTGACGCTACGCGTTCCCTTTTAATGCCTTTTTTAAGGCGCGTTTGTTTTGGGATTAAAAGTTCCCACCATTGATACTTTTGACACTTTTGTCCAGTTTTGCCACCGACACCTATCGTATGTGTAGCTTTGAAACGTTACTAACAACATTTTTGGTTGCAAAACTTGCAAAATTAACGGTTGACGTACACACACTACGATAAAACACACTGACACTACCTTAAACAATGAATATGTATAACCAGTTTGACAGATTAACACAAAAACACCACCTCTAGACATGGGTCAAAAGTTTCATTTTTTGGTGGCAAAAGTGACAAACAAATATGGATAACAACAAACGCATGACAGTTTGATATTTTTGGCACCAATGCAAAACGGATGACGAAGAAAACGAAAATAATGATTTCGCATCCGAAAGCAGCAGAATAAAGCCCTGACACACTTCTTCTAACCCAAATTTTTAGGCCTTTCGATCTTTTTGAAGTTGCCGTGTGCTTTTTAGCAAAACACGCGATTAAGAGCGTAAAGAGTGTTTTGCGCCTAAGTTGCTGAAATTTTACATCTATTGTGATATTTAAGAAAAGGTCACTAGGTCGCTACAACTTCAATTGTAGTTTAAGAATCTTCGGCCTCTTTCCAAGACTAATAGACTCTGTTCGACAGTGGAAGCAAGTAAGTCCACTTACACAATGTGAATAAAATTTTACTAGATTCTTACTTTCTCACAAGAGCTATTCAGTTTCTCATTGATTCAATAATGAGAGAGAATGAGATTGAGGCCACTAAAAAAGAATCCTTTATTCTTGTATGATTAAACTGAACTACTACAATTGATTGATTGAGGTGACAATTGATTGAGGTCGTTACTTGAGATATTCATCTTCGCAACTCTGGTAACAATGTAAAATGCTGTCTGTTTTAACCTCATAGAAAATCGTTTGGCCTATTTTTTTCACGTATTCCAGAAGTTGTGATGAATATTTTTCTCTGGCACACACTGAATTTCTATATTACTAGAGCGAGCCTGTTGTTCAGTGTGATTTAAGCGAATATTCAAGTTCTGAACAGTGTGCCTGAGATATTGATTTTCGGTTTGTAAATTAATAGGCAGTCGATTAAAAAAATATTAGTTGATTCTTTCATAAGTTTTTGTTCGTTGATGAAGTATTATGTATTCATGAAACTCATAGATCGTTTAATATCTTGGAAATTATGTTTTATAGCATCACGTTCTTTGATAACATTATGGCCAATCTTACTGTGAATTTCAGATAGTAAGATATCCATTTGTGTTTTTACAACGTCTTGTACTATATATCGAACTTTATATAGTTAAAGAGGAGTCTAGGCTTGAACCGGGTGGGGATTGAAGTGCTTGTCGTTTAACTGGCCTTAAGCTTACTGTAGGATTATAACACACGGGTGTTTTATCATTGTTGCTAACTTTTGACATCGAATTTATGCAAACTGGACAGTTCCAAGTTGCTAAAAATTGTTCCAATGCGACCTCGTCTGTTTTTTCTTCCATAGCTAGCTGCATAATGGTAAGATTGAAAACAAGAATTAAAAGTATTACAACGCAGAAATTTATGCTGTGAGTTTGATTTGCAGCAGCCCCACGTTATGGATGACTTTGACATTTTAGACACTGTTTTCGTTGATATACTCTTAACAAAAGTTCAATTTATGTTTTCCGTGATGCGGGGATCGATCGCACAACCTATACGCTCCTTTTATGTTCAGCGCATTGGTGAGTATCTTTCTTTCATTCGCTTTTAAAAGGTCTACCATCATTCCATTTTTATTCACTACGTTATTGTCATCAAGCTTAGACAGTTTTTACCTAACAATCCTTAAAATCGTCCACACTTTTGCATTCTTCTGAAAGTATTTGTGACGTTTAGGTTAAAATAAATCGAAGTTCTGTATGTAGGCCATCGATATATGACGTAGGCATTTATTGTAAGAAGTGAGCCTCTGACTACCAGTTTTTAACTTTTAACCGAAGAATCGTTTATTAATATTCGTCAACCAGAAGTCGGTATTAAGTCACTCTCATTTTTAGTTTACCCAGGTCTCGTCCAGATCTAATTTCTGTGTGGAGGCTTTTAAAAAAATCATCCTCAATACACTAAAATTACGGTTGTCCTATTATAGAGCCTTTTGTTTAACAGTAGAGTATGAGATGATGATTAATTAGTATGATAAAAAATAAAACTCATCTCAGCATATCGAAGTTGGTGTGCAAACCTGTATCACCTAATCACCTTCAGTTAATATGTTTTAATTCGATATACACTCAATGATCATTATTTTGTATAAGAGAGACTTGTAGCTAATTAATCCGCTCCTACCATGAAGCCTTAGCCCTTCTGGAAGTTGATAAACTTATCTTCAGAATTCAGTTATTCGTATTATGTGTCAGCGTAGTCTGTCTTCTCAATATTTTAGCTCACCAACTTCTACGTCAGTTTTTATACGGCATGCGTTTTATCAGATCTCTGCTATGTATTCTAAGCATTCCCGGCCCCGCTGTTACTTTGACCACTGCCATAGCCAGAACTACAAGGATTTACAGATTCGTTGAACGATTGCAGATTGCTGTTAATTTAGTACTCCTGGCCATGACCATCTGATGTATACCTGTTAGTTCCTTCTTACGACACCTTCTACGGTTAATTAGAGGTGGTAAGACTCTACTCAACCGCAACCACGTGACAAAAAATCTTTGGTTACTATTGAAACCCAGGCTATCTATCGACTTAGTTTTAAGTTGTTTAGAATCCTCAATTTGCTACAAATGTAATCAGTTCAGGCAAGCACCCTTTGATGTAACTGCTGCTGGTTGGATGAATAGTCTTAAGAAAGTAGTATACTTGACTATGGTGAATGTTTCTTAGATACCCACTATAAAAACGTCATTTCTACTTCGTCTTGCAGAAGATGTTTTAAAATATGTATGTGTTGAAAATTTTCATGACATATAATATGTAGCCTAGTGTACGGCACACGAGAAAAATAATACTGGCTGTTAAAGCTGGAATATTGATTAGATTAAAAAAAAAAGAAATAATGAATAAGTTTTGTTTTTAGAAATGGAGGTTAGCAGGTTGCCGAAGCGTGTTGTCGAAAATAGGTAATATTAAATTACGTGCGGTTATTAAGTATCTGTGCTTAAAAAAAAAATTTAATACGCAACAAGTAAATTAAGAATTACAGGATACTTTAGGTGCAAATTCTCCACCTTATTCTACAGTTGCACGTTGGTGCACCGAATTTAAACTTAGAAGAACATCCACCGAAGATGATCGTGTCACAGTACGTTTTATAGCCGAAGAAACCAAAATTTCGACTGGAAGTGTGCATAGCATTTTATATGAACACTTAGGGATGAAAAAAGTTTCCAGAATGCTTACCGATGTATAAAACAAATGAGGCTGAACATTTCTCGAGCTTCTCCGGAACTGTTACTACAAGATCGTTAACATTTATTAGCTCGATTTATAGCCATGGATGAAACGTGGCTTCACCATTATGATTTAGAAGCAAAATTACAGTCTATGACCTAGACGAGAGCGTCATTTCAAACCCCTAAGAAATTTAAGGCGAGTCATTTGACCGGAAAAAGCATGGGCTCTCTTTTGATTTTTGGAGTAGTAACGGGGTGGTCATATTTCGACCTTGGAGCTACTGTTATTGGGTCTTTGTATGCAAAACAAATAAAAAAACTGTAAAACGAAATTTGTGAGAAATGGCGAGGCGAACTACCAAAAAGCGTTTTGTTCCATCAAGATAATTACAGGTCCGCCATTGCTATGGCTACAATTCGAGATGCTGGCTTCGAAATACTTCAGCATCCTCCATATTCATCTGACCTTGCCCTCAGTGATTTATATCTGTTACTATATAAATTATTTGATAAAAGTTACCGGCAACATATTTTTTTTTTATTTGAAATGACAGATTGGAAGATGATGAAGCCGTTGTCGCTGCAGTACAGGAATTTTCAGGTGTGCAGGATGAAGAGTTTTTAAAGAAAGAAACTTTAAGTTAAGAAAACGATATCTCAAGTGTATTATGCTAAAAGGGGATTATGTCAAAAAATAAAATTTTATTTGATAAAAGTTACCGGCATCATATTTTTTTTTCTGACTGACTATGCAGTTTTCTGTTGCAGCCATTACTGCTCCACCGGGCTTTTGGAGCGAGACTCAGCCCGTATAGCGCCCAACGCTTAAGGGCTCCAAGCGAGGGGAGCCTCGGCTTGGGTTGTCGCTCTTGGTGTCGTCCCTTCGACCGGCGTGAGCCTCGAACCCGAAGGTGAGTCACCGCCTGGAGGGGAGTACCCCGTTACGCGGGTGCGGTTGCGATCGAGTGGGGGCGAGAAGCGCCCCGGCACTTTTTGATACCTCGTGTATTCTTACGGGTGCCAAAGAACACGGGGACGTCGGCGTCGTGTTAGGGGGGAGGCCCTATCAGGGGAGGTCGTTGAGACTAATCTCGCTATCCGGATATCGAGATAGTCATCTGGGGCCGTTAGTACGTGCCGAGACCGCCTAACTATAGTTTTACGTCCATGCCGAGGTCGGTCGGGGGGATGATACGTTGTGGATTGCACAATTCGGGTGATTTTGTGTACGCTCGAAAAAGCGGATTTTCAAGGTCTTTGAAATATTGGGGAATCGTTGGGAGCTCAAAGTCCCTGTGTAGGTCCGCATGTCGGACGTACCAGGAGGCTCCGGAGGCCGCTCTGAGAAAGCTGTTTTGGAGAGTCTGAAGTTTGTAGAGATTGCGTTTAGATAACGCATAGACGACGCTAGCATATACTAGTCTGGGACGGATACATCTTATATTTGAACGGTCGCACTAGTATTATCGAACAGGTGGATCTATTTTTTAATGCTGTCGGTACTTGGTGCAAACGTCGAGCAGTCACTATGGAATCACCGTTACGATAATATGCTCATACGCAAAAAGTACTCCATTGGAACTGAAACTCTACAAAATGGTGGACTCCGCGAATCCCTCCTTTTAATTCTCCGCCGTAACTCCAACGCTAAGACAAGATACAGTTTTTCAATGAGATATAAACGCGTTAATACTCTAATATGTGTCAATCTCAATCAAAGTGCACTCGTATAAGGCCGACTTGTACGAGTAAACTGTATCGTGTCAAAGTCAAAGTCAAAGTCAAAATGCTTTATTCAAATTAGGATTTTACGTTATGAAATACTATTTTTTGAACCCTCCCACCTTCCCTCCGGTTCACAATGATGTTGATTTATACCGAGAAGAATCTGGCAAGAAACTCGATAGATACTCTTTTAAAAAACATAATAAAAACTAAAAATACAATCAATGTATAAAATAAAAAATTTAAGCTGTACATTTTTATATTATTTCCATTTTAATTTGGTTTACCTATGCATCCTGTCATTGAGCATCTTCAGTCCCAAGGATTTTTATCATTTACGTAGTCTGAAATATTCCAGTATGCTTTTTTACAAAGTACTTGTTTGATAAAAGATTTAAATTTACTTGTTGATAGCTTTTGAATATTATTGGGAACTTTGCTGTAAAAGTATATATATACTTTGCCCCATAAAAGAGTATTTTGTGTTTTGTGTCAATTTTGTGTCAACACGGCTACCCGTACTCATAAACGTTTTCCGAAATTTCATGAAAAAATACGTTTATAATCGCACCTGACACAAGTGCTTCAACAATATTTAATGTAATATAGACTTACTAATTAATATTAACAATTGTTATATGTTTTCTTTTATTTATTTGAAATCAAAGTTACTGAAATCCTGAGACGTAGGTACTCGTAGGTACTCCTTACACAAATAATGTCGGTATATACTATATGGGCCGTGGGGACCGGACACAAAAAAACTCGTCCGTGACCTTTCCGCGCGACTGGTCGAGGCATCGGGTGACCGGAGGGCTGGCAGTTTTCTCTGCTAAAGGATCAGTTTGGCAATCCAAAGAGGTAACGCTGCCAGCATTCTGGGCACCGCTATGCCGCATGATTTTTTAGAATTTTTTTTATTTATAGTTAGGTTATTTTTATTGTATTTATAATTGTAGTGTAAATATCAATTTGGAAACTATATGTAAGTATATTACATAATTGTAATAAATCTTATGTCAGCATAATATACATACACGTGTAAAATGACGTGTAAAATTTTAATTATGCTAATTGAACACAGCTATCTTTAATTAGTGTAAAATCGGATTACACGCGCGTCACAAATATTAGTAAAATCAAAATGTTAACTTAATATTGTTGCCTGTATCAGAAGTTGCAGTTCTGGGCGCAAGGAAACCACGAAATGAGTAAGTATCAAGTTAAGTCAACCTAAAAAAATATTGTGATTAAAGTTTAAATAATGAATATCTCATTCTATATGTCATCAAAACTGTGTTTCCTATGATGTTACTGGTACTTTTCAACAAAAATACCAAATATAGAGAATCATACTAACTATCTTTACGGGATATTTTGCTGACCTCCGGACGAATTCCGGATGAATATGCCATTTCAGTGGATGCGCCGTACCACTTGGCTCCTACAACCACTGACTCATCCGAACTCAAGTATCACTTACGCAATCGATTCATATTGACAAACATTGACATTGTTTGAGTTATTAGGTAACAGAGAATTGCGTGAATTTTAAGCATCGCACATAAAGTTAGCAATTTATTTCTATTTGCCACTAATAGCTGCCGCTATCAAAAAACGACCATGTATAAATCTGCCTTGGAAAGTAGCTAAGATTCTCAAGTAAACTACGTAAAGGCCTAAGAAAAGGCTTAAAATAATAAGGAGTCGTATATTTCTGAGTTGGATCGCTGACGGAATGCTTTCTCGAGGTTTCATAAAAAAGTAACGGCCGGAGCAGAATTTGAATTCAATGGCAGAATTAGTGAGTGACTTAAATGCAAGATAATAAACAAAAGCATGGGACGTCCTCATACCCAATAGATGGATGACCTTAAAAGCGTGGTTGGGATGACTGAATACGGAAGGTAGAGGACCAAATGGCGCACCATAGAGGATGCCTATGTCCAGCAGTGAACCAAAAGAAGCTGATATTATTATACAACTCCTAGTGACTTATTAAGTCTTAGTATATAAATCTTACAAACTCACAAAATCTTCATAGAATTAAGAAATACAATATAAATAAACAATTCTATATTTGTATTTGTAATCTTTCTTTGTTTATGACTCTCTGAAGGTTAGAGAATTATAAGAAAATACATCACACATGCCATATCTATATCAAGAAGCTTATATATGGATGTGGCTATCTCAAGAAACTTATATATGGATGTGGCTATATCCAGAATCTTATATATGGATGTGGCTATATCAAAAAGCTTATCACGCCGCGGTCGGACTCCTCGTCTCCCGAACCCGCGACATCTTGTGATATACTTAATAAAAGATTCTTGTAGGAGCACTTGTAATTTTATTGGTAAATAAATATTTGGTTGAAGAGGTCAAATATGGACCTACAGAAAATAGAATCTAAACAATGATGTTAGGTCTCAAAAATCGTAAAACTGACTGCCTTAAAACAAACAAGAGTCAGTATTCCTATTGCAAAATAATTTTGAATTTGAAAATTAGGCCAAAATGCAAGTAAAAATTAAAAGTAAAGCATTGTAGAGGTCGGCACCCCCCTCTACAAAGGTTTCATGCTACAAGCTTATATATGGATGTGGTTATATCAGGAAGCTTATATATTGTTGGGCTATATCAAGAATCTTATATATGGATGTGGCTATATTAAGAACCTTATATATGGATGTGGCTGTATCAAGAATCTTATATATGGATGTGACTATATCAAGAAGCTTATACAACATGTTAGGGAAATGGTGTATACAGCCAAAAGAGGCAGATCGGGGTTAGTTTGTAGATGTTTGGGAAAAAATATCTTGAAGTCGGAAAATGTTCAGGATTCCCAACAATCAGCAAATTTCTTTTTGTACCTATAACGGTAGAGCGACAGCCCTAAAACAGCTGATTTCACTCATTATTATAAATGAAATCAGCTGTTAATTACTTTGACCGTTGACCCCAAAATACCAGGCGAATAACTGATTAGAAAAAAATAAACTAATTAGAACTATCTATCATTCTGGCGAACCGAGAAATCAATCCTGCAAATTCCTATTTTATTTTATCGTATTTATTTTTTACATTTAATGACAATTTTAAATTTTAATATAAAATTTATGACTAACCTATTTCTTACGTATTTATTCATTCGTAAAACACAAAAAATCTGTTCCTATTTTTACTATTTCGACAGTAACTCCAGTGATAACAACTACCTATTTTTTAAATTTGAACCATAAGAATAAGTAATTTGTACCTACTATTTTTGAGCTGTAGGCAAAAATGAGACTACATAAATTATCACCTTAAAATGTTCGCCTCTGTGGCCCAATTCCTTAAGAGTGCCACAGGGATTTGGCAATATTATCATATCAAATATTTAAAAAAAATATTATTCTAACGCCTACTTGCTATTTGTTATTTTTAACTCCTAGATACCTAACTCGAAAAAAATTTTATTATTAGACATAACTATCGATGAATACTATGAAATTATGCATTTATTTACAAGTGACCACTAATTACAACAGACAAACAGTACTCAATCCAACTTTTACTTATCTCAGTGCAAAATATCATCCAAATCAGTAAAAAAACTAAACTTAGGTATTTACGTACTAAAACTGCATAAATAAGAACTAGTATTTTCGAATAAGGTCAAATAAGCTATAACAACGGTACCCTAATTTTTGGGGAAATTACCCTGAGCACCTGAGATAGCAAGATTTTTTCTCTTTCATAAATTATGAAAGGTTCTCGAAAATTCATTTACGTATTTTCGTGTACTACCAGAGTACCTACTGGTACTGCTTTGAGTAATGTTTGTGATTTCGCCTCAGTTTCTTTATATCTTTTTATGTTCTTTGCTTACGGTATCTTAGGCTTTATTCCACCACGCAGACTAAGTGCCGGCGGACGTAGATACTATCAAAAACATGTTTAATAACATTTGAAAAAACATTGTTTTGATACCTACTTGCTATTTGCAATTTTTACTCCTAGATAGTTATTATTCAAATAAAGTCGAAAACTAGTTTTTATGTCCGAAATGACTATGAAATCGTCCATTTCATTGCAAGTTAACACTAATTACAACAAACAATACAACAAACCTCAGAACAAAGAAACAACATACACACTTCCTACCAACCTACTTCATCTCAGTGCGAAATATCATCAAAATCATCCAAAACTAAAATTTACGTACTAGGGCTGCATAAACAAGAGCTAGTATTTTTAAATAAGGTCAAAAAAAGCGAAAGCGGTACCCTTATTTGCAGGGAATCCCCTGTCTTTGCGAATGTTACCAGTTCAAAATAAAATATGTCGAAAATTACAAGTAGGTAAGTCATTGTGTTATGTGTAAAGGTACGGTACTTTTTTTAACAGTGAATTATTTTAAAGTAACTAAATTGTTAAGTAAGTAGGTTTTTGCGTCCATCACAGAAAACGCCTGCGCTGCAAATCTAGCGCTTGATCTGCTCCATCGCCAGACAGTTTACGGTTTCCCTAAATTTGATGTATTAATATCAGGTTTGACATCACACCTAAGGGCTTATTTTCTAGTCTTGTTCTGTGTTTGACATATTTGGAATAGACATACACAATTTACCTTCACCTGATTAAGCCAAACATAAGCAAACACCCATTAAAATAACTTGTGGAGTCAGATGAATTGATGAAATTGAAAAATGCTCAAGCATGTCAATTTTGTTTCGTAGCATGTCTTTTCTCAGCTTAAGTAATTTTGTTGATTTTGAAAAAAAAGAATGTAACATAACAGTTATTTGAATCTACCGCTTAAAATGCCGGCGGAGGAAGCCGCAAAGTGCAAATCGACGAGAGCGCCAAAGTTCGTTCGACATATCGTTATCTCTGTTGTCGCGTGCGGGGTGCGGGCGGAGAGCATACCTTGCGCCGAGAGTTATGTGAACCGCAGTACCGCGTACCTTACCTAAGAAATATTCAGTATTGTTTTATGAGTTTAGTAAATCTTTGAGCCGTTTACCTGAGAGCTTTAAAAAAATGCAAATAGGTACCTGTTGTGACTGATTCCTAGACACAGCTAACTAGTAATGCGGTTTTTTCAACTATATTGCCTAGTAATTATGTAAGGTACTTAGTGACGCTAAATGTATACCTACTACGTCATATAATCTTTCTTACCATACCTAGGGTTGATGATTTAGGGTAAAGTTCGATCGTTCTATTTTGAACTGTCTGGGAATCGAACCCGAGACGTGATGCCGTGATAAATTAGGATTATATTCTCTAGGAGCGCAACTATCTTCAGATGTCTACAATTTCTCCAAAAAATAAGTCAGTAGGGTGATCATGTCAACTAGACGATATACGGACATATCCAGTTACAGTTATTTACCTATATTCGTCATGGAAATTATACATAACAGTAACAACATTGCTTGATGGAAGTCATGCAAAAAATTACAGAATTTATTTGATTTGTCTCCTCCTCAGTAATAGTCGTTTACTTACACTTCTAAGAGAAGAAAGAAAATGCGCAAAAAAAAAAATATCGTAATTCTGTCGTTAGTAGGGGTCACACATATTCCGGTATGGTATATATTTTTACTTTTATTGCTGATCTTCTACAAATTCAGGTAATATGTACTTAAAAAAATTCTTATTTCTGTACAATATAATTCCAGATAATGCTGGAATCTAAACTTCAATGGGGTGGGTTTTCATATTCATAACATAAACCAAAAAAACTAAAAAACTAAAAACACTACGTGATCATTGGTGATTGATCAGGCTAGGAGCGACTTGGCTGGTTTTTCTCTGACTCTTTGTTTGTCGGCGCTGCGATGATGCGTCAGCTTGATTGAGTAGTTGTGGGTTTTCTAAATTCTTATTTCGTCGGATAAAAAGTTACGACGAATTCAAATAACCGTCCGCGATTACTGTATTTTTATCGTATGGACTCCGAAAGGACTGCCTCATGAAAGAATAAAAAAAGACAATGAAGTCAATTTTTTTATTCAAATTAGGATTTTACAAACACTTTTGAATCGTCGAAGTTATTAAATATTATTTTTATGTACATTTAAAAGATTTTCATATATGTACTACGACGCTAAAGTTAAAATATTTACTTCACTAAACCTATCCCTCAGAGATATCCTATTAGATCCTAATTTATAAATAGCACGATGTCCGTTTTTGTAACAAAAATATTGTATTTACATCAGCAGCGCTACCCCACAATAAGATACCATATGTCATTAAACTATGAAAATAGCTAAAATATACTATTTCTGCAGTGTCGACATCGGTCAATTGTCTTATTTTCTTGATCGCATACACAGCAGATTAAGTTTTTAGGCTAGGTTATGAATATGAGAATTGAAGTTTAGA
Organism: Apoda limacodes; assembly: GCA_946406115.1. Lineage (NCBI taxonomy): Eukaryota > Metazoa > Arthropoda > Insecta > Lepidoptera > Limacodidae > Apoda > Apoda limacodes. The sequence continues at coordinate 53,074,277 of OX291540.1, forward strand.
GTCCAGCGTTATCTGGAATTATATTGTACACAAATTAGAAATTTTTAAGTGCATATTATTACCTGAATTGATAGATCAGTAATAAAAGTAAAAATATATACCATACTGGAATATGTGTGATCCCTACTAACGACAGAATTACGATATTTTTTTTGCACATTTTCTTTCTTCTCTTAGAAGTGTAAGGATACGACTATTACTGAGGAGGAGACAAATCAAATAAATTCTGTAATTTTTTGCATGACTTCCATTAAGCAATGTTGTTACTGTTAAGTATAATATCCATAACGAATATAGGTAAACTGGAACTGGATATGTCCGTAAATCGTCTAGTTGACATGGTCAACCTGCTGACTTTTTTTTTGGAGAAATTGTAGACATCTGAAGATAGTTGCGCTCCTAGAGAAATATAATCCTAATTTATCACGGCATCACGTCTCGGTTTCGATTCCCAGACAGTTCAAAATAGAACGATCGAACGATCTCTACTAATTTACCCTAGATCATCAACCCAAGTATAGTATGGTATGAAAGATATATGATATAGTATGGTATGAAAGATTATATGACGTAGTAGGTATACATTTAGCGTCACCAAGTTAGTAGGACCTAACCTTATTACTAGGCAATATAGTTAAAAAAACTGCATTGCTAGTTAGTTTGCGTTTTTTTCTATAATAGAGCAGTTCTCAATTACGAAAAAAACCGACTCACACTTGAAAGCCTACTCCGATAATCTAATTTAATGCGGGTTAAAGCTAGTAGTATATAACCTAATAACCTACGAGCGCTTACCCCCCTACCGCACCCGCGCCGCTGCCGTTCTCGACGTCCGCCCCGTACGAGCAGAGACAGCTATATAGCTGTTCAAAATTTAAGAGAAATTCGAAGGTGTGCGTGAATACCAAAAATAATGAATATAACTTGATTATTTTATCATTTTCTTTTTGACATTTTGTAACTTGACTATATAATCTGTGGTTCTATTATAATTGCATTATGAATGATTCAGTTTTTAATACAAAACAAATAGGCGGAAAATACGTCGTTAACAGAGTAAAAACGTGCGAAATGTAATTTCATATAATTTTAAGTAGGAAAATATTTTGAAAAAATATATTTGACAGGTAAATACTGTCTTTATCCGAATAACAGCATATATGCGTTGAAATACTCTTAAATTGAAAATTATTTTGGTATTAGGTTTGTATGAGAAATTCAATGTTCGCCGCCTTCTTTAGCAAAAATCAGTTCCTATGTGTTTATTAGTGCTCCCTAAAAAATATCCTAAAATCATTCGGCAAATAAACGCTATACCTACTTGTCGTTTATTGTTATTTTACATATAAATTTCTGGAGAATTCTGTACCTGAGTAGTTAGTAGTGGTTTAAAAAAGCTTTTACGTAAAGAATTTTTTTTATCCATGTATGTAGTACAAAATAACTAAGTATGGCAACACCTTTTTAGCCCAGCGTGGCGCTACAGATCTGTTTGAAAATGCCGATTAATCGAATTAAATCAAAATTAGGGTAGTGTTTTTGTGTATGTGCGTGGTGGCACATGTCTCTGAGTGTCAAGTATAATGATGTGATTTTAGACTCCTTAAAGTCAGCTACTGGAGAGTATTGGAGACTGTAGGCAGAGATTGACAGCACCCGTATTGTGGTTTTACTGTCAAAAGATTGCAGAAAGTATTGCTGCACAGTGACTGTGAACCCCGAATGCAGATCGGTAGCTGTATTTGTAGTCTTTGTGTAGTTTAGTGTTGCGTTTAGTAGATATTGCGCTTTTTGTGATCGTCATGAAAATCGTCGTGTGAGGGGTGTGAGATGCGTATAGCAAGAGAAGGAAAGTTTGTAAATTATTTGTTAGTTTAAGTTTACATATACACGCGACCCGCGCGCGAATACGCAGAGTACTAGGCTCTCATATACCGAAGAGATTTTTATGCCGTGGCGTGTATAAAAGTTAGGGTTGTGCAAAAAATAAAGTGCAGAAAACATTGATTTAGTTTGTATGGAAATTTGTCAATTTACACAGTTCACAATTTCCACCGTCTGACATCGGCATAGTATTTAAATGATACCTGGTGCACTCGTAAGTAACGGGAGTATACACCATTTACCAAACACCTTGTATATGGATGTGGCTATATCAAGAAGCGTATATATGGACTAGCTGACCCCGCGAACGTTGTTTCTTTTTTTTAAACAAGTGCCACACCAACCTATTGTGAAATGGTTGTATCAATTCAGAAACCTTCATTTCATTACAATTTGTTTACCCTTATTGCGCGAGTCCGACTCGTACTTGACCCAGTCCGACTCGCACTTGAACATTTTTTCTTTTTCAGAAACATTCCCCGGCGTGTGCATAACAACTTACCAAATTTTCATTACAATCAGATTACCCTCATTGCTCGAGTCCAATTCGCACTTGACCCTTTCGGAAAATCCTTTCTTATTGGATACCTACGTCATACAAAGATCACACCCTCCAAGTTTCTCTTCTCTTCTACGATCAGCGGTTTAGGCTTTTAAGGTTGATCCGTCAGTCAGTCAGAACAAAGCATTTTATTTGTATAGATGTGGATATATCAAGAAGCTTATATATGGATGTGGCTATATCAAGAAACTTACCTATATATGGATGTGGCAATATCATCAATGAAAACCATAGAGCAACACGGCACGCGTCAGGATGCCGAGTTGCTCTATGATGAAATTTTTTACTTTCATAGCAAAGATGCAGTCAAAAGAATAACCTTGAGCTGGGACAAAATTATTATTATGAAACTCATACATAAAGAACACTGTCGGGCCCGTGGCTTAGTAGATGATAAACCAACTGCTGAATAGAGGAGCGTGGGTTCAATTCTCGCCCTAGACTAAGAATTTATTAATGTGTTTGTCTTGAGACTGGGTGTTCAGTATGTATAGTATGTATGTATTTAAAATATATATAAATATTTATATAGTCATTATTATTATTACGCCTGTTTCCCATAGACAGAGACCAAAGACTTCCACTTGCTACGATCCTGGCACACTCGTTTTGCTTTATATATTCTTCTATTATACTTCTTATGATTCCGTACACGTTCGACAGTTCATAGTACTCTTGACAGCTTTCCTGCATACGGACTGAATTTGATTGAAATACGTTCGCCGAGTTCTATATGCTTTGAGAAACCCAAAAGAAACGCACTAGCATGTAGTGCTAGCGTGTAAAACCAAAAGTGGTAATTAAAATATGTTTATTCATATTCTGTTTTCAGACTTGGCCTTAGTCCTGCTGTTATGGGTCCTGGCGACAGCACAGACAACAAAAACCGATATTGTACAGATTAATATCTGTGAATACAGCCGCAGCGGGGTGCTAGCGTACAAATCTTCGTGCCAGAAATATATATCATGCAAGACTGGAAGCCCAATTATACTGATGTGTCCGAAAAACCAGTTTTTCGACGTGCAGACACTTGTAAATATGTAATACTATATACCTCTAACCCGCGGCTCCACCCGCTTTAACATCGGTGGTCGACGTGGGATTCCTTTGGCAACTGCGTAATTATCTAGGAAAGGTTGCTATGGTAATTTAAATATATTCATCGTTTGTCCACATATAATTTGGTTATAGTTATTCATATGTGTACTTTCGATTTTCTTTGGTATAAAAAGTAAATATGTCCTTTTCCAGCTCTTCAATGATATCTGTGTAAAATTTCAGCTTAATTGGATGCTCCGTTGAGACGCGAAGAAAGGACAAACAAACAAACCCACATTGACATATATAAAATTAGTGGTTCCTAAAACTAGGCCGTACGTAGGCCCAAAGAAAAATTACAATGACTTACCGGTTGGCATCAGTTGTTTTTGATAAACTTGTGTAAAAAGAGGTGTGGTGTCTTTCTAAGTATGAGTGTCGCAGCCGTGACTTGTCAAAGATTCTATGTGACTGAGCACGCGCACGCACAGAGTAAGCTACGATCCTATTACGCCGGTCCGAACATTCTTTTCAGAACAAACCCCCGCCCCAGCCAGACCGTGTCTGGATAAGGATAAACCGAGCCAGAGCCATTCATCTACTGGCAATCGAGAAAGCGTCGCGACGGCACGCTTCAGCACTGAATCCCCTACCATGACCTCCGCGACCCGCGGGATACCGTCCGCACCGGGTATAATTGCACGATGCGACCTAAACGCCATTGCAAGGGCGGTAAATTTGATTCCTTTAAGAGAGCGAGATCTCCGACGCACGGGGGGTTGGTTTTACCCGTCCACCGAACCCGTTGCTGTAACAAATGTAAATATTCCGAAGACCACCGACGGTGGAACAATTGCGTAATTTGTTGAAGCAACTAAAAACGCGATAACCTATTAACTAACACATCGATGAAGGGGTATTCAGGCAAGGAGGTTAAAGGACTACTGATCAAGAAATGGCCTGGAGTAAGCGCTTCCCGGTCATTAGGATCCGACGAGATCGGACAAAACAGTCGTGAGTTCAATACCGCTTCGACATTTCAAAATACCGTTTGTAATTCCTCAAACGTTAGGACTGTTTCACCAATCACACGAAGGAGGTGAGTTTTGGCGAGCTTGATAGCTGCTTCGGCCTCCGTAGCCAAGGCTGAAACGAGCTCCAGATGCACAGCCTTGGAAAACAAACACACGAAGACGCATAAATAGGCCTTAACCTGTCTGGCATTGCGAACACTTAACGTCTTCACCAAAAAAGGACCCGCGAAATACCACCTAACCTTAGCGAAAGGTCGAGCAGGCCGGACACGATCGGACAGCAAGTCACCCATTTGTGGCTGGGTCAAGATTCCCTTTAACTTATAACTAGGAATACATTTAAAAATAACGCTCCGAGCTGCTCGTCTGGCGGACAAAATCCAAAAGTCTTTTTTTTGCTTTTGGGCAACAAGAGAGGGTGCCGAACCCCATAGGGCAATTCTGAGTTACGAAGCCTACCACCCACTCGCAAAACCTCTGACTCATCTAGGAACAAATTGAGACGAGCAAGACTTCCCCGGAATTTCCCGTTCTCTGAACGGAGAAGACGAATTTCCCTTCCAAACAACTGGGCTTGTACCAGTCGAACACAGGTGAGGACAATCCAGATACACCCCACACGACTGGATTTGGGAGACACGATTGGCCACGAAGGGTTCTAGGGCATGAAGGAGCGCCTTAAGCCAAGACAACACGATTTGGCTGTCTGTCCATGCTGTGACGGAGTCAAATTGGACCCATTGACCCAAGGTGGAGAAGACATGGTTGAGGATTCGAGTCAACAATGCAGCTCCTGATAACTCCAGCTTGGGGATTGTCAACTTAGTCCGCAAAGGTGCAAATTTACTCTTTGCGACCACCAGACTGACACGGATATGACCATTGCTGTCAACGGTGCGGAGATAGACCATAGCCGCTAACCGGATTCCGACGCGTCAGAGAAGCCGTGGAGACTGGCCCGATAACGACCTGGGGGTAAGATCGACCAAGGCACGGAGACATTTTGAAAGTCCGAAAGTGTCTCATAAAAGCGTAGCCAATAAGACAACAAATCTCCGGTCAACGGGGTATCCCAGGTGAGACCAGAAATCCAGAGCTCCTGTAGAAAATATTTGGCCCAAAAGACTACAGGAGCCACCCAACCATTGGGATCAAAGACGCGTGCTACTCTGGACAGAACCAGCCTCTTAGTCCACCTCTTCATTGTGTCCCGACAATTCAACCGAATAAGTGAAGATATCCTGAACTGGCCGATACTGAACTCTGAGAACCGCGATGGAGTCAGGATTTTCAGGATTCTGGAAGAGGTGGGGCCTGCTGATGTTATGACGGCAACTCTTCTAATTTATAACCACCAGCCCGTAACAAGACGATTAGCTCATCTCTCAGGACTAACGCCTCGTCTACAGACAAAGCACCTTTCAAAGGGAAATTCGAACGCTCGCGATCAGCCAAATGTAGCAATGAGCGAATTGCTATAAACAGGCTCGACTTTAGCCCGTAGGTATTAGCGTTTAGCTCATAAACAACCAATGGAGAAGCCGGATCCTTTCTCCACAAAATTAGCTTAAACCGCCTATCTTCAGGGTGTATCATGACCTGACGGAGCATCATCTTAATGTAAGCCACAAATACAACCTAGTTGCGACAAAACCCAGTTAAGATGTCCGAGATGTTTACCTGTAGCTTTGGTCCCGACATCAGGCAGTCTTTCAAGGATACACCCGAAGATGTAGGCGCCGACCAATCGAACACCACCCGTATCTTACCATCTTAAAAGACGGCGTGATGTCGAACAAAATAATGTTCGTTGCTTTCCAACTCAAACTGCGAAACCGACATATGACCGAGAGATTTGTATTCGCGCATAAAATCCACGTATTTTGTGCGGAATTCTCTATAACGACGCATGCGGCGCTCTTCAATGTCCCAAAAACGCTGAAGGGAGTCAGCGAGCGAGAGTCCCACCTGCACCGACGAATCCGTAGACGCCTGAGCGGCGAAAGAATGTGCTGGGCCCATTATTACAGCTCAGAGATTAGTTGGAACACCGACCAACCCACCTAGCTGAAGTAACATGGCCTTGTCCAAGCCAAGCAACCCAAGGACATTAGCGCCAAGCAGAAGCTCCACAGGACCAGGTGAACCTTTCATCGGCCAACTGCAGACCGGGCGAGAGAGGGTGGTGACCCTCAGGACTACAGCTCCTAGATGATACTGCATGCTAGGATGGAGTAAGGAGGAAAAGGAAAACGATACTGTACCCACGACGTTATCCACGCGTAGACCCTCTACTCCATAAATCCCTTGACTCGGCGAACTTACCCGTAAGCGGAGACGCTTCACCAGCCACAGCGACATGAGACATCCCTGAGCGCCTGAGTCCAAAATGGCGCGCACAACTACACCAGGTCCGCGCGGTGAACCTAGAACCTGGGCGGTGGGCAAAACAGTTGTGACAGGTGGTGGAAAGGTTGGTGAAACGGCTGCCACGAGTCAACAGGCGCTGGCCCGACCCGAGCGCCGTACTTGGCCCCGGGGCTCCTGTGGCTCAGAATGCCCTACGCTAGAACCCGTATAAGCATACGGGTCCCACGCGGGCGTAAGTGGCTGCTGAGACGCGCGTGCCATCGGCGGCGCTCAATAGCTACTGGTTTCCACCCCCTGAGCGGAAGGGGCATGTGAGGGTTGTGTCCGACGACCAGCCTTGGTTCGCCCGCGGTGAGCGGGGCGGGGAACGCCGATGTCGCACTGGGGACGGGGGCGATTAGGTTCGATTCAGCAACGAACCCCCGCCCGTGCGAGCCGTAGACACACCTGCATAAGTCATCCGAGGACCATCCTCTTGGATGGGCTTTCATAGATCGGAGTGGTGACCTTCATCACACTTTAAACAAGTTCGCGGCTGTTGACAGACCTTGGCTAGGTACTCCCCCAAACAATAATAACATAGGCCTAGCCTACGGGTCAGAAATCGTTTTCGGGCCACCCCAGATTTTCTGAACTGGTAACACACTGGTTACGACCCGGGTTCTGGGGGGCCAAAACGACCCGGTACCTCGCGATGTCCCGGGACGAGGTTGTTCACGGGGTCCAGACGGGGCCGAAAATCGTGACGGTCTCGGTTGTGGCTCGGCGGGTAAATTCTCCAGCTTCTTACTTTGGTCATCGAAAAATGATTCTGAATTTTCAAAAGTACGTGTGACGCCGAGTCACCTCCGTGCAACTGTTCAAAACGAGCCCTGACGTCATTAGGCAATTTGTTCAGTACAATGTGCAGCAATAAAAATGATGTTACAGGGAATTTTAGGCCCTTCAACGCATTTGTCGCTACCAAAATAGGGTTAAGCAGGTCCGAACGCAGCTGGTTAACCTAAGACAGTTGAGGAATACCTAAAATGGCAGCTACATTTGTATCCGCAATGCGACGGTTATTTTGGTCCCGCTTCACTAACAACTCCCTGGCTTTTTTTTTTTATACCACTAAGATGGCAAACAAGTTTGCGGTCCGCCTGATGGTAAGCGGTAACCGTAGCCTATGGACGCTTGCAACACCAGGGGTATAACTCGCGCGGTGCCGACCCTTCAGAAATCTAATAAATTCTTTCTTGAAGAACTCCATACTGTAGTCCTTGGAGAAAACCTTGGCAGGGAGCCCATTCCACAACATAAGTTCTCACAGCCCACTGTTGAACCGAGTCAAAAGGGCCAAACTGGTATCCGGGTGCACCCGCCCAGAGATGGCAGCAGTACTCCATTCTCTGTTTCACTGTCTATAATCCACTTAATATAAATTAGCTCAAAAATAGTACGTACGCTGCCGCGACTTGTCAAAGATTCCATGTGACTGAGCGCGCGCAGGCACAGAGTAAGCTACTATCTTATTACGCCGGTCCGAACATTCTTTTCAGAACAATTAGTATGGATCAATTTTTGCTAGCGAAGTCTTTTTTACAGCTTTTAGGGTCCCTAGATTTGAGTATTTGGTATTAAATTCACGTTTATCAGAAAAGGATCTTAATTGACAGACAGGCAGGTATATTTTTCATGTAATTTAAATATAATAATAATTTTTAGATGTTTTTGCCTAATTTCATGGCTCAGGGTAATGGTAACCACCTACCCTAAAAGATTTGTTTATTTACTGGTGTCAAGAAAAATTACAAAGTCAGCATTACAGAAAAATTAAAACTTTGAGAAACATTTGCTCTGATTCTATTGTACTGCTGTAATGTATGATAGTTAAGAAGTGGCCACACCTCCGTGATGTATGGGGGCTTATTTTCTACTTTTTAGTTTATTTTTTATAAGCGTCGTTTTGAAATATATTTTTTTAATAATGCAAATAAACAATACAAGACTAGCTGAAACGCTTAATTTTTTAGAGAAGCCTAGAACTCGGTAATCAATTATGGCGAACATCAATACTTCCCACCATTTTGAAACTTTTCAATTTGTATGGAAATTTAGTTCACAAAATCGTAGTTCTAATAACACTATAAAGTATAAAATAAAATATATTTAAAAAAAACATTTAAAAGCTTATAAAATATGAACTAAAATTAGAAAATATACACGAGCAAAAAAGCGTGGCCACTTTACAATTGTATGTTTTGCTGTATAATAGTTGTGTGCTGTATAATAAGTGCACACGCCTTTTTTGCTCCGTGATGTACCTCTATATTTTCTTTTTAAATGATTTTCATAAAAAAATGTATACTTTGTAGACTTGATAGCTAACCTTTGTTCAAGCATAACCTTTTCAGTAGCGACATCTTTAATGATTCACTTATAAACTAATTACTCCACCTTACGACAACACGACACAATTTTTTCATGTTTATGTCTATGTTTATGCTTTTGTTTTTATAACTTCAAATAATTTTGGATATTATTTTGCATAATTATAGAATTTCTTACTCATATTAAATCTTATCTCGCTATACAGTTCATTTTATAGTTTCCCACTTCTATAGATACTCACAGCAGCCCAGTCACTAAAGTAAGGGCTTTTGATGACTGAGATACTCTTGGGAATAAATATTAAGTCAAACTCTTCACTAAAGACATTAAAAAATACTTATATTGAGTATAAGGAACATCATATTCTATAAGAGAATTTTTAAAAATAAATTATTTTTGGACATTTCCAACTGTATTTTAGATTTTCGTCTTACATTAATTTTGTCCCTAACTTTATCTTCAGTTAACAATTGAATTTGTACTAACTGACTACACTGGTCAGATGCAAGTTTATTTTCAACACACTTCATACCGCTCTCGGATATTTTTGTAGTCGTGAAAGTCTGTGTATGTGGTTCCCAGAGAGTGTAATAGATCAGATTTACCGAACCATACAGACTAACCTCTTTAAAGTAATTGCCATATCACGAGCTGCCTCAGAGTTTGTGCAAGTGGGTAGTCATCTTAAAATGCATACAAGCTGTATCTGACGGTAGTTACTGCGATAGCATGGATATTAAAGGTCTTAATCCATTGAAATGTTACAATTTAAGGACCGAATATTGCATTTATTAGAGGACGCAATTTTATTTTTGGAACATGTGTGGGGGGCAATAGAAGCTTAACCTCAAGTTTGTGGGGTCGCCACCCTTGTCATCCAGCCGAAATCTTGGAAAAATGTGAAAACATTTTTTTCGCGATAGAGCATTTCAGGCCTGCTTTTCTGCAGCCACACATGCTTCCACAGTTTCATCTGCAGAAAATTAATTTCATGAGATCGGGGGGTGCTGGAGGCTTGGAAGCACGTATTGGCATCCAAATGTTTGCATGCTTTTTCCAGCCCCAATTTTCAGGATTTTGATATCTTCCGAGCCACGACTGGACCTGGTGATATACTCAGAGACTGTGAAAACGAGCTTCATCTTGTGTTGGAGGCAGCGTTGATAAATTAAATGAATTTTTAGTCACTGTCTTGGCAAATCGCTTGTATCGCAAGCCGTCTAGTGAGTCGTGTTTATTACCGCCGTATAAACAAAACGTTCGCCAACAATAGTGAGCAAAGATGGATCGACGAACCCGGTCAACTTTGAAGCGCTGTAACAGCGTTTTAAATGAATGAAATTTAAAAAAAATTACAGGGAAAAAGTTTCCTTAAAAGATCATCTACAAGATTGGTCTGTGGTAATTTTTTTGTAAAACGTATAAAAAAAAAGTTATAGAGCAAAAATGAAAATTTTTATAAAAAATTTCTCACTTTTTTGCTTATAACTTTTTTGCTACTTTTTTTACTCGCCATCGGCAAGAAGTTCATCCGCACACCGTGAAAAAGAATGTAGTTACTTAAACGTTTACATGGGCTCACGCCACATTGTTACATTTATAAATTACCCCAATCAAATTTTACGAATTTTTTGTAAGACGCATAGTTTCCGAGATATCGCGAAAAAATCTTTTCATCCCTTTTTCCAAGATGGCGGCCGGATGACAAGGGTGGTGACCCCACAAACTTGAGGTTAAGCTTCTATTGACCCCCCACACATGTCCCAAAAATAAATTTGTGTCCTCTAAAAAATGCAAAGCTCATGTAAAATTTCAATGGACTATCTGTGTTGTCTTCAACACCGTTTATATTGCGTATTAATGATACGTTAATTACCGACTACATATATTCGAGGTTCTGTGAAGACCGCCGCCGACAAGCGAACCTGTAAGCGATTATCACCTTAACCTTACGAAACGACACGGTGACTTCAACTGTAAATTTCCATGCTGATGACAGTATCGAAGCCGCTCACTACACGAGAAAACATCTTTAGTTCCGTTGTGAAAGAAGGAATTGGAAATCTTGTACGAAAAATCTAAAAAACTATGTCTAAGATTTCAGACTGGCGACAGAAACACTTGGTCAAGATCAACACAACTCAAACACAAGTCCCTCATTCACTGTAGTTCCACAATCCTAGAACACGCCTCTTAGCACCTCCAAGAGAATTGAAATCCTTGGTGTTGGAATCCCCAGGAAAGTTCAGTTACGAGATCATTAAAATTTGACGTCAAGGATCAAGTTGACGTCAAATTTAACCCAACAAAGACACAAGACGCCCATTCATTGTAGTTTCATAATTCTAAAACACGCCTCTTATTACCTCTAAGAGCATTGAAATCCTTGGTAAAGGAATCTCCAATAAAACTGATCACAAGATCATTTTGAAGACAAGGTAAAGTTGACGCCAGAAAACGTAGTGTACTCAACAGAGGAAAGTATAACTTAACTTAGCGACAAAGGTTGCTGCTTTATAACACGTAGGTCCAGCCCCACGTGGAGTACTGCTATCATCTCTAGGAGATGCATCTAGATACCAGCTTCAACTTTTGACTCACTCACAAGACACGCTGTTCTACCACTTTTATAATGGCTTGTGTTATAAGGAATTGTCTGTTTTGTTCGTAGCTACTTTTTTCACTCGCCATCGGAAAGAAGTTCATCCTCACACCGTGCAAAAGAATGTAGTTACTTAAACGTTTACATGGACTCTCGCCACATTGTTACATTTATAAATTACCCCAATTAAATTGAAACCAACCAATACCAAAACCAATACCAGGTTAACTAACACAATGATTATAACTATTAAATTTGTGATTGTATAAAGTAAAAATTAAAAAATCTAAGCATGTGTAGGTGTGTGTGTGTGTGTATGTGTTGTGTATGAGGATTGTATCACTTAATGTTGTTTAGATTACTAGGAAACTATTATCATATTCTTTAGGTAACTTATGGTAGTTAAAATAATCTTTGGAGCCGATTTACACTTATAAAGTGTAAGAGGATAAAGATTTATATGTTGACTAAATTTTTTATTTAGAAATGGGCCCAAAAAGCAGAAGTGTCTGATGCGAACTTGAGAGGTAGCACTATTCTGTCCTTCGAGGTTTATGTATAACGTCAAATAAATTAAAGACAGTACTTGAATGAGTTTTTACTACAGATTTGTAAACAAAGATTTGTCTGACTGTGAGTATTTTAGTATCTGCAATAAGTTGTTTAGTGAGGTGCCTTAACGGTTTCGAAAGCATTACTTTTAGCATTGCACGTTGGGAATTGGGATCTTTCAGCATACATGATATAGGTTTTGAATGTACCTCCCCCAGACTGTAATGCAATATGCTAAAAGGTAATGGTAGTAGAATGAATAGTTAATAATTTTTAATATACTGAGATTGCCAATATTTCTAAGCCTTCTGAAAATAACAAATTATTTTCTTGCCCTGCCTGTAAGTGTTTTAATGTGTTCCAGCCAGTTAAGTTGCTGATCCACTATGACACCAAGATATCTAATAGATGCTGCCTGCTGAATATAAGAATACAAATAAGATGGAGCAATTATTGTGTCTGAACACAAATGAGCTTTTATCTTTAGTGTATTATCTGGCGGTTAATCAGTAAGAGATTTTGAGTATGCCATTAACTTTGTTTTATTTAAATTAAGGGTAAGGGGGTTACGACGAAGCCAGGACATTACCTAATTTAGCCCAATTTAAGCATTTCGCATTCGTTCTTTCCAAGTAGGTGCAACAATACTGTATCGTCAGCAAAGACCGCAGTTTTACTTTTGGTCACTTTTAGCGCACAGAGGTCGTTAACGTAAATCAAGAAAAGGGTGGGCCCCAGTATACTACCCTGTTGATCAACTTTCATAACAGGGGTCTCATCACTTATCCAGTTTCCTATCTTGACCATTTGTTTCTTTTAGACATATATAATGAGAAAAGTTTTAAGGCAGTACCTCTTGCACCCATTTTTTTTATTTTATTTAGGAGAATAGGAACAGAGACAGTATCAGTATACAGTGGCGGACAATGTAATCAGTGGGCTCAGACACTGCGTGCTTCGTTGATTTACCAAAAATAAACCCAAATTGAGTTTCAGATATAATTTTGAATTTAGTTACATACGAAGTTGTTTAACAAACGTTCTAATATTTTAGAAAAAGCTGGGAGCATCGAGATTGGGTGGTAGTTATTCAAACTGTCTTTGCCTCCTCCGGTGTAATAGGTTTTATAAGTGCTATTTTAAATAAGGTTGAGAAGATATCTTGAAAGGCCTTAAGTACTTGCGTAGGGATACCATCATGTCCCGTCCCACTACTAAATTTAAGGATAATAATAATTGAATTAATTTCTGAATGGTCATTGTGAAAACGTCCAAAGAAGTGAGCAGCAAAGTTAATTTTTAATTAAGGAGATGGGGTTTCGTAGTATTTGTTTATTATTTCAATATTATCAGCTATTTGTTTGATTTAATTTGATTTGTTGCTCATCTTTATCACACCTGTTTACTGTAGAATTAAGCTTGAATATATTTTTATTATCGGTAACCGCATTATTTATTAACTCATTAGAATATAATAATCATATTTTGATTTTCTAAGTACTTTTGCACAAAAATTTCGGTATCTTTTGTTAGCTAAAAGTATATCTTTCCTAGCTATTTCCCGCCGTTTTAGCCACCCTAAATTCGATTATCGGTCTAAAATTTTTACGGCAACTCAATTATAGAAAAAAACCCGTCTCATACTTGACGTTTTCAAGTAGTTTTAATCGGTACAGCGGTTTAAGCATAAAAAGGTAACATACAGACAGACAGAGTTACTTGCGCATTTATAATATTAGTATGGATTAACCGGATTATTTTTAAAATTTCAATGGATTTTAACACGATGTCTTATATAATGTAATATTCCATGAATAAGCCAAGGTTCATATACCGAGAAGGTACTCTTCTAGTTAAATTGTGATTTCCTTCAACAACCCTTTATATAGGTTATATTATATACCTTCTGTTAATTAAATAAATAAATAAATGTTTCTGTATAGGTGTGTCATATTTCGCATAAGTACCTAATAATTATGTACAATTATTGTTTTTATTATAAGTTATTATATTATATCAATTTCTTCATTCTTTATTATATTAATTAGAATATCTTTATTTTCTACTATTAATACTTTATTACGTACCAACGCGAAGCTAAAGATTTTTACTTAGTTATAAATCTGCCTAACATATTATGTACCTAGTTCTGTTACCAGTTATGTTTACTTTTGTATTTCAATTCATTAATTTTTGTATAACAATGTTGAAATAAAGACAAAATAATGTTTTCACTTTACAGAGTTGCAGGGCCCAAGAAGATGCAAATTGTAACACTGATTATGAGCTGTTACCGATTTCACAGGATTTGAAAAACCATGATTTCTCAACAAAGACTGAAATAGAATCAAACATGGGATACAGAATACTAGGACTTAATACGAATACGTCATCAATTGCGGCACCTTTAACGCAACTCGGTACCGATACTAAGGACGTGATCAATAACACCGGAAATTCGACCTCAAACCAGAAACCGACAAATCTTTCCACAGCATTAGAAATTGTGACTAAGGCAACTAACATTATCCGAACAATATTTACCTCTACACCTACGTTTCCCACTATACCTTCTAAAATTAATCTGACAATTATAACTGAATCTTCTAACTCTAATCCTATAACGACAAGTGAACCTGCCAGTACTACCTTGACAACTACCGCTAAACCTTCCAACATCGACTCGATAACTACTACTAAACTTGCAACTACTACCCAAACAATAACTACTACTACTACCCAGGCAACTACTAATACTGAACCTATAACTACTACTGAACCTATTCCTACTACTTCTGATCCTATTCCAACAACTACTACTCAGACAGTAACTAATACTGAATCTAGCCCAACTACTACTACGCAGGCAACAACTACTGAACCTATTACAACTACTACTACTCAGACAACAACTACTACTGAACCTATTCCAACTACTACTACTCAGACAACAACTACTACTATTAAAATTTTTCCAACTACTACTACTCAGATAACAACTACTAAACTACCAACCCCTCCATACCCCAGCTGTTACTATGACCCATATCGGCCGTATTGGTACTTGCCTGACCCTCAATATCGTCAATATTTCTACATGTGCTATTATGGAATACTGTACCATTACTCGTGCCCGTGTGGACAAATATATTATCCTTATTACCAGGTATGTACCAGTTACCTAGTGTTACTTCAAACTATGAACTACTGTTTATTATTGGTATGGGAGGACATTATTAATATAAAAATAAACGTAAAACAATTGATAAGTTAAATACTAAAAACTAAATTAATAGTTGAGACCCATAAAAAACTTTCTTCACTTAGGGCTTGTTTACTAAGAATTGTATTGTGAGCGACGCGGCCCCATTAATATAAAAAGTAAGATATGGTTAATTGAATTAAAATTTCAATCTATCTACCTACCACGCGTTGAACCAGTTCTTGCTAAATTACTTCATATTAAATACAATAAAAATGAAACCTAAAGAAAGTGAAGTGATTATAAAACAGTGTAAAGAAACTTTACTCGTTGTAATGAAGGAAAACGCTGAAATGATCACAAAAATCCAGGAATTGCAAACGAAAGTATCGCATCAAGACAAACTTATAAAATCTTTATACGAAAAAATTACGAAGCTCGGAAGTAGATGCAAACCTGACAACCAGCCATTAGCAAAAATAATAACGAGATCTGCCGCAAGACAAGCAACCAATAAGAACACGGTAACGACCAATAACAAGGCAGAAACAGCAATTTTACAACCAAACAAGACAATATTCGGACACCAACGTCATCAACATCTCAATTTGTTGGTATAACACCGCCATTTTCTCAAACTCAAATTCAAACCCTAAGTGTACCAAATAGTCCAATTATAACCGATGACCGCAGTGAAAATGAGTGCATTCCTGCTCAAAAACGTCTACCAAAAGTGCAGTCCCGTATTGTTAAGAGCTCCGCAACGAACTCATCTATATCCGGGGTTGACATGATAAAGTATGTACATGAATGCTTTTTTAGGAAAGAATCTACTCCAGAAACTATGGTGGACCACATGGAGCAAATACAAAATAACGGAGATTACATACCTTAACCTTACATACTTCGAACAGATACCTTCTAAACGCGATAACTACAAATCGTACAAAATAGGCATACCTTTGTCGGTTTATGATATGTTCATGACAGTATCAGCTTGGCCTATCCATGTCTCTATAAAGCAGTGGCGGCCCTTTCTATTTAAACGAATCGACCTCTTAAGAAGACAACGCACCCCCAAGACTATACAGAAAACAACCCAGCACACAAGCTTAATATAATTAATTCTAACACAAGTAAGCAACTCATTATTTGTCATCAAAATGTTCGTAGCATACTAAACAAAACAAAATTCATTGAGTTGTTATTGGATAGCGACTACGATTGCCAAATTCTTTGTTTTACTGAACACTGGCTTAAACAACAACAATTAAACTGTATAAATTTCACATCATTTATATTAGCATCAAGTTATTGTCGACCAAACATTGAACATGGCAGATCATCTATCTATATAAAAAATAACATGTACTATACAGAAAGATTGGATTTCTGTAAACTAACTATAGAACAAGTGCTAGAAATAAGTGCTATAGAATTATTCAAAATTAATTTGATCGTAATTTGTATCTACCGCTCAAATCAAACCAATTTTGACGATTTCTTAAGCAATTTTGAAAGTCTACTATCAAAATTAAGCAATGAAAGTTATTTATCAATAATAGTTAGAGATTTTAACGTAGACAGAGACCCACCAAAAACGAGAGTTAGAGGACTTGGTTAGTTCCTATAATTTTTTACAAAATATAAAATTCCCGACTCGCGTTACACGTACTACTATTACGTGTCTTGATCACGTATATTCCAATTTTGACTCATTACACAGCAACATGGGTGTAGAATCACAAATTCACTTTTCGATCATAAAGTTCAAAAACTTACTCTTGACTTTCAAATTAAAACTCAAAATTATTATTTATCAAGAACTTTTCCCAATTAAAAAATAAGTAACTATCTCAGCTGTCTTAATTCTGTGGAATGGTTGAGTGTTAAAAACAAAAACGGTAATTCTTTACTTTCCAAGAACGCTTGATTTTTACGTAACGTTGGTTTCAACTGATAGAACACTACATTTATATACACAGATAAAATTCAAAAACTCTCGGAGAACACTAGATTTTCACGAAAAAAACCAAATTGATTTCATACAAAACCCGCCATTACACACCAACATTTAAAAATACAAAACTTTTTTTTTTTTCAAGAAAATACTTGCCAGCCTTAGGAAAAAAATAAACACAGGATTCAATCGATTTTACTTTTCACTAATTGTAATCGATAGAAAAGCATATTTATATACTCAACTAAAATCAAAAAGCTGGCAGCGAATCCAAACCCAACCGAAGCGACGAGCCGTTAGGTTTCATGGTAAACACCGCACGAGCCGAGCGAAGCGTCGAAGTGCCAGAAACAAATTGTTCTAATTTAGAATCTTTGGACAGGAGTAGGGGGGGGGGCAGGGTAGTTACTGGTTTATTGATCTAAATGACACAGGTACAATTTACAGTTGTCAAATTCATACTAGTAACTGCACAGAAATTAGAACAATCACTCTCGTGTGCACAATACAATTATTACACAAACAAACTTTATCACACTAAACATAATCCGAAGATTATGTGGAATATAGTTAGCGAATATACTGGACGTGCTTTTGATCTTTGTGACCATAAGATCTAAGCACTTAAGCTCGATCAGATTAGAGTAAGAAGCCCATCTCTAAAATTTATTTAAAAATTTTCTCAAATAAAAAACATATAAAACATATTCCTAAATAATGGTTCAACCCGATCTAATGAAGAGGGCATTAATATAGGCGTTCCTCAAGGATCATCCTTGGCAAATCTATGCTTCCTGGTCCAAGTAAATGTTGTCAATGGCGATTTGCATATGTTTGCCGACGATGCCTGCAATATAATTATTAGCAACTCTCTATGTGGCATAGAAGAAAAAATAAAATGTGATATTCTGAGCCTCAAGAATTGGTTTGACGCATTTGATACAACATTTTAACCTGGGGGGTAGACCACCTCGTGCATTATCTGTGTGTATAAATGATTTACCTATTCAACAAGCATAACTAAATTCCTCGGAATCACCCTAGACTCCGCCTTGAAATGGGAGCACCAAATACATGCATTATGCGCAAAACTGAGCGGGTCATGTTTTGCGCCCAGTAGACTAACGGGTATATTACCTTCCACTGCTCTCCGAACCTGCTATTACTCATTATTCCATTCAGTGATGTCCTATGGGCTTGAGCTATGGGGAACAGCAGCTGAATGGAAGAGAGTGTTTAGGCTACAAAGAAGGGCAGTCAAGATTATTAGCCAAGTTAAATACGGTACACCTGCAAAAGAACTTTTTAAAAATTTGAAAATCTTAACCCTGCCTTAGCAGTATATTTATGATATCGCTAAATATGTGAGATCGAACAACATACACCTATTTCCGGATCACACCGATATACATAAATATCCTACTAGACAAGTCACAAAACTTCAAAACATTAATTATAGACTAACCAAGACCTCTAAAACTATGTCTGCAATGGGCCCTAAGGTATATAATTTATTACCAGAATTTATCAAAAAATGTGACGATAACAATACTTTTTGACAAAACTAAAACAGTGGCTACAAAATGAGGCTTACTATGACACAAAAGAGTATTTCGAGAAACACAACAATTGAATATAAAGTATCTTAATTTGACATGATTTTATTCCACCTTATATGACATATTTTATTTTAACTGATTATATTGAAATTAATTCCATTTATTGATAATGTTAGAATTAATTTAATGTATTTATAACTATGAACTTAATTATTATTTGACATTACTTTAATTTCTGACATAAAGAATATAAATATGAATGTTCACACGTGCAATTTTCATACTAGAAACGTCTAGTTGAATTCGCTGCTAGCCCGGTATTATACATGTTTATAACTAAAACTTTATAGTCTGATAAGCCTGATTTTCTTTATAATAGGTCTTCACTGTTGAAGTTGCCGTTTTACATAGTACTGGCTTTTTGAAATATAACTTTTCTATAGTTTCCTATTAGAATAGAAGAATAAAATTCATTCAAAGTAAGCTGCTATCGTAATTCGGAAGGAGGAGGAGTTATTGGTGACGTTTTGTCTAGGTCGGTTGGGTATTTCGGATTCTGTGTTTTGTATTTCTGTCGGATTGTCAGTTTGGTGCGGGTTTATCTGATTGGGTAAGGGAGTAGGATTTTCTGCAGGTAGGTTTATTTCTGTCCTTTCGTTAGGTTAGGTTGGTCTGTAGGATTAAGCAAAAAGTCTAGATCTTCGATAGGTATGTCAACTTCTGTATGGTTATTAATTGAGTCGATATCTGTTGGGTCAGGTCGTAGGTTTTAAGTCTTCTAGAGTCGAGTCTAGTTGGTTTGGGTTTATTAAGACGTGTTCGGCAAAGGGATCTATTTCGTCACCAGGTATACTTGGCAGGTTCATCAGGTGTCAAAATCTAGTATGTCAGCGAAAGTTTCAGTAGTGGGTTCCTGGTTTGGTGCTAATTCTTCAGTAGCTTCATTGACATTTTCAGGATTTGGATCGTTGTAGTGAACTGGGTTTACGGGATAACGGGACACAGCGTCGGCTGCAGAATTCAATTTCCCTTTTTAGTAAGTAATTTCGTAGTCGTATTGTTCTAGTTGCAGGCGCCACCTTTGGAGTTTGCTCAGTAGGTCAGAGCGGCTAAACAACCATTTTAAGGGACGGTGATTAGTAATGATTTTGAATCTCCTACCGAATAAATATGGTCTAAAAGTTTTACATCCGAATACGTCAGCTAAAAGTTCCTTTTCTGTAGTGCTGTAGTTGCACTCGTTTTTATTTAAGATTCTAGAAGCAAAGGCAATGGGCTGATCTTTACCAGGAGGACCCTGAGAGAGAATGGTAGAGATTGCAAAGTTTGACGCATCGCTTGTAAGATTGAAAGGCATACTGTAGTCAGGATAGATTAGTACTGTGGCAGTGATCAATTTGTTTTTCAGTGTTTCAAATGCTAATTGTTGCTCATTGGCCCACAAAAATGGGGCCTTTTCTTAGAAGTGAAGTTAAGGGTTTTGAAAGTTTAGAAAAGTCAGAAACGAAACGGCGGTAATAAGAGACTAGTCCTAGGAAGGATTTAATATATAGTTTTAATTTATAGTTTTTGGAGTTGTCAAATTCTGAACTGCGATAATTTTTTGAGGATCTGGTTTGACACCATCTTCCGTTATTATGTGACCAAGATAACCTACTTTCTTTCTCAAAAATTCACATTTGTCGGGCTGGAGTTTAAGTTTAGAGGTTCTAAGCTTTTGGAATACAGATTGGAGGTTATGGATATGGGTTTTAAGGTCGTGGGAGTAAATGACAATGTCTTTTAGGTAGACAAAGCAACGTTCACCTTGCAGGTGAAGTAAATAGGCACCTCGATGGACCATTTTTCAGGCCAAAAAGGCATCCTGTTAAATTCGAAATGCCCTTGAGGGACTGAGAAAGCTGTCTTGCATGCGTCCTGTTCAGACATTTTAATTTGGTGGGACCCAGATGTTAAGTCTAGTGTAGAAAAGTATTTCGAGTTGCCTAGTTGGTCTAGGATTTCAGTTAAGTTTGGTATGTATCTCCGATAGTCATGTCGTTTAGTTTTCTGTAGTCAATTACGATGCGCCATTTACGTTGTCCAGACGCGTCGATTTTCTTTGGGACGATCCATATAGGCGCAGACCAGGGTGAGGTTGAAGGTTGAATAATGTCATCTTTAAGCATTTTGTCTATTTGGGATTGGACTTCTTTCTTGTGTATTTCAGGAAATCTATAAGATTTAACAATGACTGTTTATGGACCGATAGTATTGATTGCGTGTTGTATAACAGGTGTAGGTAGTCTTTCATTCGGAAGGTGGAACACTTCAGAGAATTTCGAACATGTTTCATAGAGTTGGTGTTTTTCTTCAGAGTTTAGGTGGGAGGTTCTTAGTTGTTTCAGGACTTCATTGGAACTTGTAAGGCAGCTGTATTGGTCGTTGGTGGTTGTGTCTTCAGGTAAGTTCGTATATTTATGCGGTAATTCTCTTTTACTTTAACAACACAGTTTGCAACAAGAATAGTATCAGATATGTGCTGGTCGAAAATAATTCATTCTTTTATTTCAGGGTTGGTGACGGTACATTCTATTATTGCTTCGCTGCGGGCTGGAATTGAATAGACTGATTCACAGTAAACTAGTCTGAGAGCCATATTGGTAATTTGTAAAGTGTCATGGAAATAATCGATTTTACATGCAAATTTATTCCGCAGATCTTTTCCGATAATGCCGTCGTATTCCAGGTTAATTTTGTCGACAACGTGGAATTCGTGGTTAATGTTGTTAGTAAGATGTAGGAAAATTTAAAGTGGCCTAAAGTACTGGTGGAGTTGCTGTCACAATCTATACCTTTCAGTTTTATTTTGTTTTTGATTAGCGTTGGTATTGTTTCCATTGAAGATGTTTTGACAAGGCTGACAGCTGATCCAGTAACTACTAAAAATCGCAATTTTTGTGTGTTGACTGATGTTTGAGCATGCACGTATGATAGGGATTTCTTATTGGGGTTGCAGATTTAATAAATGGGCTCTGTTGTGTTTGATATTAATAGGTTAGTATTTATGGGGGGCTGGTTACCCTTGTGTTCAGGCGTGAGAGAGTCAACGCTTGTTTGGGGTTGATTATCCGTGTGAATTAGTTAGAAAGAGTCTGTGTTCGTTTGGGGCTGGTTACTTGTGTGATTTAGTAAGAGAGAGTCTGTGTTTGTTTGCGGCTGGTTACCCTTGTGATTTAGTAAGAGAGAGTCTGTGTTTGTTTGAGGCTGGTTACCCGTGTGATTTAGTAAGAGAGAGTCTGTGTTTGTTTGGGGCTGGTTACTTGTGTGATTTACTAAAAGAGAGTCGATGATTGTTTGGGGCTGGTTACCCGTGTGGTATGGTATGGAAGTAGTTTGGGTTTTGTTGGCGTCATAAGAGTTTGTAAATGGACTCGCGTGACAGCGCCGTGAGACCTTTAGGCGTTTAAATCTTCGTTAGGATCTCCAGTCTCTTGTTGGTTGGCGTAAGACGTAGAAGGTTGTTTTTCTTGTTGCGTTTAGTAAATCCGATTTGGATTGAAAGGCTGGCCATCGCGATTGATATTCCTATTATTGTTTGAGAATGTGTTACTCTGGAATGTATTATTCCTATTTGCATTATCTCGCATTTTATTGTTATATTCTCTTTTCCTACAGTTTTATAGTATCGACACGTATCGTTATTGGATTGTTGTTGCTATCTTGTGTTGTAGGCGTTGTTTTGGTATTGGAAGTTATTTCGTGTACGAGGGTAGCGGGGTGAAGGCGAAATGCGAATTGGGGCTGGTGGAGTGCTTTTTCGGATAATATTTTGAATTTTTTCTTCTGCTATAGCTAGGTTAATGGCTTGATTTAAGTTTGTGGGGTCTTTAAATCGAACTTTATCAGAAACATTAGAATTAAGTCCTAACGTGAATGTGTGTAACGCGAGCTCTTCCATTGAGGCTAGTCTACCAGCGAGTTCTTTTTATTTGATAGGGTAGTTTCTGTGAGTAGTTGTGACAAAATATTTCTATCCTAAGGGAATAGTCGGATACCGTTTCATTTGGTTTTTGGAAGCTCTCTTGTCTGCGAGCAGGTGAGTGTGATGTTTATGTAAACCAAATTTAGTTTTTTGGAATTGGCTTAGCTGTTCCCAGCTGTCGAAAACTTTAATGCTACACGCTTCTCCTTGTAGTTGGCTCAGTACATATTTAAAGAGAGGAGTTATTTGGTCATCGTCAGCAAGGTCAAATGCGCTTTGGCAAGTATTTATAAAAGAGTTCAACTTTTGTCTGTTGCCATCGAAGGGCTGTATGAATTTAAAAAATGTGTTAAGTTCAATTCTTTCGTCTACTGCTTGAGTTTCTTTCGGTTTAGTCATTTCGAGTAAGTTATGGTACAAAAATTAAGGAGCGATTATTAATCTTATTCACTGTAACGAGCAGCGTACTAAACTAGACAGCAGGACGTGCGTGGTCAGAAGATAAGGTGGGAGCTGTTTGTCTGGACGGTAATGACGCTAGTAAGTAAGGTATCTTATATCTAAGACTATTGTAAAGGTTATAAGCTATAAAAACACTTTCCTACAAAAATATGTATATAGGAAATGGCAGCTGGTGCTGGGTCGAGCTGGTTGGAGCGGTGTTGAGCTGGGTGAGTCGTGGAAGGCGTTTCCTAGAATTTCTTTTATCCCATTTAGCTGCCACCAATTTTTAGCCGAGAAAATACAGATGGGTTTTTAAAACAACTTTGACGATTCAAAAGTGATTGTAAAATCCTTATTTGAATAAACCATTTTGACTTTGACTTTGAAAAAACAAACTTTATTAATTACACTAATCAAAACACAAATCACACACAATTTAGTAGAAAAGTTAATATTGAATATCGAAATAGGAACCTGACAAATATGACCAGCGCGGATTGAGGCAGAGTATGAACTGGTTGGTATGGGGAGCTGTCTCGGCTCGTCCCGTGCCGGGCTTGAGAACCGCCGCATCAGCCCAATAACTGGTGGCGTGATGTCGTGGGCGGGTGGCGCGATGTCACACCATTACTATACATATCATAGGTATAACAGTACGCATTAAGTCATGCCTTGCGTTGGGAATTTGAAACGAAGGGATTTACCGCATATGACAATTCGGTAATTTAACTTGCGACAAAAATGAATTCCATTTGACAATCGCAAGCGCTTTTCATGTTGGCTGTACCCAGAGACTTACCCCTAAAAAGTGATAGTCACTGTTTGGAGGTGAAGTGCCTTCAAGGGTCATCATCAGTATAAGGAACTGAACACAATGATGGAGCTCGCAAATTTTCAGTCAGCTTTGGTTTATGGGCGCACGACCCCACACTGCACAACAAATGGCCTCTAGTAGAAAGTTCTCCGTCATCCACCTTACTCACCAGACCTTGACTCACCAAGGTCTGGTGAGTAAGGTGGATGACGGAGAGCTTTGGTAAGAGTTCTTGTTTTTCTACAATTTAGACAACTTTGTTGGAAAAATATTCAATACCCTAGCACAAGTCCATCTGACTTTTCGAAGAGTATCGGTAAATTACCAGTGCTTCAGCGCACTGGTGAGTAAGGTGGATGACGGAGAGCTTTGGTGAGAGTTCTAGTTTTTCTACAATTCAGACAACTTTGTTGGAAAAATATTCAATACCCTAGCACAAGTCCATCTGACTTTTCGAAGAGTATCGGTAAATTACCAGTGCTTCAGCGCACTGGCTGCCAAGATGCATCGATAGCATGGGTGATATTTCAGATAAAAGAAATTAAAAAATTAAAATTTTTTTTGTTACCAAACGGCAATTTCATAAGGTCATATTCACCTAATATATCGGATGATCGAAAGAGAGAAAACGTTATGTAGTTCCTGTGACTAGTTCCTGGCTCCATCATTAGACAGTGGATGTCATCTAGAACCAGAGTATACCTACTCTGTTCTTATTGAGACGAATGTACCGAGCTCAAACTCGTTAGAACTAGCCTTCGCCAGCACTCCGTTCCGTTCTCCTTCACCGTTTCTCGATCACCGAGCTAAATTTTAATTATATAAACATACACTTTCGATAAATATGATTCACTGTTCGATTTTTAAATAGTTAGACTTATATTTTATAACGAGTACTTAAAATCTTGTTTAGGTTTTTTCTTTTTTCCATAGACTTCGAGTTCTGTAATCAGTCCTATAGACTGCGCAATAGGCTAACGAAATTTACCACACTTTAAAAGGAGACAAAGTTAAACAGTGGTATCTTTTTTCATAGACAAGACATCAGTATGAGAAAACCATAGACAAAGAGAACTGGTCAGCGTATTTCCTATAGTCGTATT
This sequence comes from Apoda limacodes, assembly GCA_946406115.1. Classification (NCBI taxonomy): domain Eukaryota; kingdom Metazoa; phylum Arthropoda; class Insecta; order Lepidoptera; family Limacodidae; genus Apoda; species Apoda limacodes. The sequence goes on from OX291540.1 coordinate 53,099,741, forward strand.
TTTAATAAGACGAAGCCAACTGACAGTAGCTAGTACTGTTTCATCAAAAACTGACAACAAAATAAACGTCAGTTAATATCGTCTATAATTAAAAATACGACTATAGTCAGCAGTGAAAAAAAAATATTCGCAAAAGTATGACAGAGACAAAGAACGTGTGGTGTAGTTCCACGTTTTTCCACGTTTCCGCGTGCCACAGGTCAACTTTGTCTCTTTCTAAAGTGTTGCTAATTTCGTGAGCCTATTGCGCAGTCCATAAGACAGATTACAGAACTCGAAGTCTATGGGTTTTACAAAAAATACTGTGAGAGAGTGGACGTTTTTAGTAAAGACATCATTTTGTATGGCCACTCTGTCACGGCTTTCTATAAAAAAAAACCATTAAAAGAGCACGATCATTTAGTAGCAATAGGTAAATATAAAAAAGGCGTAAATTCCTTAGTTAAAAAAATAATGTTGACCTGTTACACAGTTTTTAAAAAATCCTAGAGATCAAAATACGGGATGAAAATTTGTATGAGAATTCCTATAAGTATATTTTTCAACGTACCTACACGCGGACAAACTCGCGGGAGTAAGTTAGTATAAAACATTATAAGCGTCCTTATAGTACGTACATATGCATACATACTATTTGTCAGAGAGCGACATGTATATTTATTAATGAAAAAACTCTTTATTATGCCACGACTGGTATCTGGACAGTGCTAGTGTCGGGGTGTCGGGGTACCGTGGTGTCGTGCTACAAGAGGTGCGATGTGGCAAACATATAGCAACCCGGCCCCCGTAGCGTCAGGATGCCGAGTTGCATGGTGCCAAAGAACAATAAATAGAAACTCTCTTTTACATAATCCTATTCATTTTATTTCAGCGATGCATGTACGCTTACGGCTACGGCAATTGGCGATATGGCTGTCAGTATGGGTGAAGAACTTAATCTTACCTCGTAACACATATACTCGTATTATTAATTTCATATATTATGTAATGTATTAATTGTATGAAACTATGATTTTACTTACACCCATGGTTTATATACAAGCAGAGTTTCAATTTAAAAAATTATAAAAGGCAGAAACATACCAGTCTCAACTTTACAAACTTCTAAACTAAAGGTAGTAAAAAAATATCAGTTTTAGAATAGTGTTCGTAATATAAAACGTATTTAATTATAACGTATTTGTCAAGTTTTTTGTTATTTTATTAAACACTGGTTGGGTGGCGGGGCGGGGGCGGGGGCGGGGGCGTGCTGCAGCCTGAGACCGTGGACGAATAATCTGGGTCTGACAAAGAATAAGTAATAGTGGCTGGCTACTTACTAAAGTACTGAATGCGATCATGGATCGTTGGAAATAACTTTTTCGCCTCATCTATTCGAAAAGACGCAAAGGATTCCTCGATAAATGTGACAAAATTACTTTTAACAGACATACAGACAGACGGACAACAAAGTGATCCTATAAGGGTTCCTTTTTCCTTTTGAAATACGGAACCCTAAAAAGCGCGCCTGCCGACGTAGGGTAACCAAATAAAAAAAATAAGCGGGGACTTCTTATTCGTTTTTTTATTACTTATTATCAATTTATTAATTTGAATCATACAAATTGAATAAAAGATGAGATCTAGCAATGAAAGAAAGTGAAATATAACCACCAGAAAGTCTTAAATTAAACAGAGAAACTGTCAGAAACAATTCAATTCATGATCCATATTATTGTTAGTAAGCCTTAAAAACTATGTTTCGTTGTGAGCGTGGTATTGATTTAAGAATTTAAAATATTTAAAGATTAATTAAATTAAATTTAACGTAAAATATAATAAGTAACAATATTGTAATATAAATATTCGTCACTACTAAAAGCATCTCTTAATCATTTTTTCGTATAGAGGAGGATGAAAAATTATCCTCGAGCGACTTACTTTGAATCCCTCGCTTAGGATTCAACTCTAGAATCCTTCGCTTCGCTCTGAATTCGGCCTTAGACTTCTAAGTAGCCTCTCGTTAGTAGTCTTGTCCTTGTTATAACCTCATTTGGGTTATACCTCGTTAGAAATCTACTCTATATTTACTTTTTATATACTGAATGAATTTTAATTTTCAGACTAGAATTGTATTCTGTTGTCAAATTTGTCAAAAAGAACCACATCTCTCATGTAATTTTTATTTATATTTAAATAATTAAGGACGGCTTTCCTTGCTATCTGTATAATACTATATCGGAAAATAAAACTTTAAATTATTAGTGGAAAAGCAACTTTGATCTCATCATATATCCTAACATCGAAACTATGAAGGTGTATTGTGCTTGAAGCACTAGAATCAGCAAGCCAGGGAAGATTATCCCGACATAGTTCGAAATGATGCCCACGGCTATTTTCTACCATCGCACCGCTCGCCGTCATCAGGGAATTCATTCTCGCACTTGAAATGGTCGCGTACAGTGCGGTTTCATACCATTTTAATTTGGCAGCATTGTATTTCTGGAAAAGACCAAGGGGAATAAGTGTAACTAAGTGGAGTAACTTCATGTCGCAAAAGCTTGGGTTGTGGAATGAGCTTCCTGCCAAGGTTTTCTCTATGGACTACAGCATGGGGTTCTTCAAGAAAGAAGTAATTAGATTTTTGAAGGGTCGGCAACGCGCGAGTGATACCCTTGAAGTTGCAAGTGTCCATAGGCTACGGTGACCGCTTAGCATCAAGCTGATCATAGGCTTGTTTGCGACCGCAGTGGTATAAATTAAATAGTGCTATATCATATAATGAATTAGACTATGTAGCTGTCTCTGTAGACAGCTAAGTAGGCTTACAAGTTAACGAGAATGGTCGACCAACTTATAGAATGTACCTACATGTAACGGACAACTACGGAATCCGGTTTTATTTAATGTATTAATTAAGAAACGCATTTTGTGGGAGACGGAGGACCTGAGCGTTACATCGGGGATAGGGCGTTAAAGACGATCAAACATGATTTACAAGCACGTGAATTTTCAACGCTTGGCAAGCAATTTGGGCCGTTTAGAGTAGTAGATGCTTGACGTGCTTGACAAGCATCCACGTGCTTGCTGATGTTGATAAAAAATATCATTTATAATAAATAATAGTCAAAATGCTTGAGGCCTTCGTAGGCGATCAAAAATGCTTAGCAAGTACGTAACTGCTTGACAAGCATTTTTTAACGACTCGGAAGCCTTTTATGATGATCAAGCGTTATGCACACAAGCACGTTTTGCGTTACGTTATTAATGAACGGCCTCTTTGGAGAACAAAACAAACACGAGACCTCAGCTTTTAAAATGCATATTGCAAACATATGTTAAGACTTACTATAATAAGACTAAAAATTGCCACTCCACCCTTATGATCAGCTCAGAGACGCGGCATTTTTGAGATATAGACTGGGAGACAGTGACACAAAATATTGGGTCATTTGTACCAGTATGGCGGTTCTTCAGGGGTCTAACTACGTACTGACATAAAGAAAAATGATGGTCATAGCGCTGGTACCGGCGTCCCAATCGCGTGGGTATTAGTCGAACGTGTGGGATAAATTACGAGTGTCGAACAATTTGTTCCACAAAAATCCTTGTATTTTCCGATAGTCCATAACAAAAAAATAGGCGGTAGCGTAATGCCATACTTCTTCGGTGTGAATTACAGCCCACCATACCGACAAGAACACATAAATTTAAAAAAACAATTCAACCATTTGTAGCAAGCTAATTTTTGCACAGCTAATCATCGTCGAGTAGCCATTCACGAACATCACCATGCCATACTTTTCGGACAGTTCTAAATGGCCGCCATACCACCGCAAGGGACTAATTTTTTTTTTTTGCAAAACGATTTGTACCATTATTGCATTTGGATTTTTGAAAAGTATTTGATTGGACCGCCGGTACCAGCGCTATGACCATCATTTTTTTTTTTCGTCATTACGTAGTTAGACCCCTGAAGATCCGCCATACTGGTACAATTGACCCAATATTTTGTGTCACTGTCTCCCGGTCTAATAGCAATACAATATGGAACTTGTTTACTAGACAAAAAGATACAAATTTTAGTGAGAGCACAAAAGTTAGAGGTTACGTGCCGGTCAACTGTCGAAGTCCACCAAGGTGCAATAACAAAAATATACTGCTAAATTTCTTGCAAGTGGGTAAAGAGGGGTAAGGGAAGAGCGAGGTATGTGTTCCATATTCGCGTCTGAGCCGACCCTCTAAAAATAGTATTGCATATAGTCTCAGCAATAAATTCATAGATACCCTTATTCTAATTAATTATGATTTTCTATTAACTTTCCACCTGGAGCTTTAAAAAAAAAATTGTTGTAAAACATACGAAATTGGAGTTTTCTCGAACTGGCTTTTTTGGTCTCAAAATCCGGCATTTGTTTAGGAATTCTATATTCACATTTAAACTCTTGTAGGTATTTGTGTTTTTTTGAAAACGACGCGCGTTGCCGACTCTTTAAAAATCTTATCATTTTTTACTTGAAGACTACTCTCTAGGAAAAACACAAGCAAGAACCTGGATTCCTGAACTAATTGAAAAAGCGTTCCTGAGAGGAAATCTCTCTGAAACCACATTTACTTCTTAAGTTTTAAAAATTGTGGATGAATTTTAAGTACACTTGGTTGTTAAGGGCTTTAGGCATAAATAAATATACAGGCGCGCAGTTAACTTTACATCACCATACTAGTGGGACAATGCAAATTTAGTTTAACACATAAACTCGTTAAGTTCCCACACAACCCTAGTTGACCTATAATGTCTAATAAGTTTAATTCAGTTTGATTTAATTAGCATAGAACAACATAGCCCCACGCCGCTACAAATTAAATTTTGTGGGAAATAGCACCGAAAACGACCTTTTACATCATCTTACTTTAGTAAAATAAAAACTGCTTTTTTACAAATACAAACATCGCAAATAATTATGACAGTAATTATCTCAAACAAGCGAATTTTCGACTCTTTTTAGGGTTCTGCACCCGAAGGGTCCAAACGAAAACTAATTGCTGTCACTCACGTGTCAACCTGTCCGTCTGTCAATTGTCTGTCACACGCAGGATTTACAGCCAAACAAGAATCTTGTTGATTCAAAGCCATATCAAAAAATTATTATTATGTTTTTAAGGGAGACTCCCATAGAACTAAAGAGGGCGAAAGAAAAATATGACCTACCTTATCGAGTGGGATATCGTTGTTTAGAGCTCGTTAACTAGATAAATACTGTATTTTTGTTTAAAAAATATTGGAAAACAAAGAAATAAGAAGCCATCTTTTTTCAACAAATATTGTTTTAAAGAATTTTTTAACTTCCCGTTGACCTATGAACTTAAATAAATCAGATTTTTTATTTGAATTTCCCTCATTTTTCCTATTACAACCAATTTGATTTTGCGGTATAAAAATATTTTTTCGTATGTAAGGACGCATAAAGTTATCATATTGTCTTAAGGACATACATAAATATACTGGATGCCATATAATCTTTCTTATGTAGGGACGCATTAAGTAATCATATTGCCTTGAGAATATATATAAATATACAGGATGTTAGTTCATTTGTCCTTTGTACGGACGCAAAAAATCCATTTTGTACGTAGAATATACCAAAATATACAGGATCCTACATGAGTTCTTATATGTACGGACGTCATAAAATGAGTGAGAATTATTCAAAAGTGAATATGGCCACATTTGGCGTACTTAATCAAAATTCCTTTACGCACTTTGCCCTCCAATGAAGTTAAAAGAACAATATTCACACTCAAACCTATAGGATTCTCACTAGAAGTCGGAGACGCATAAAGTATCGGATTATATATATATATATATATTCTGTCTGACTATGCAGTTGACTGTTGCAGTCATTACTGCTCCACCAGGCTTTTGGGGCGAGACTCAGTCCGTATAGCGCCCAACGCTTAAGGGCTCCAACCGAATTTAGCCTCGGCTTGGGTTGTCGCTCTTGAGGTCGTCCCTCGCCAGGAGGGGAGTTCCCCGTTACGCGGTTGGGGTTGCGATTGCGATTGAGTGGGGGCGAGAAGCGTCCCGGCACTCTTTGATACCTCGTATACGAGATAGGTCCGTGCGTTCAACTCCAAGACGTCGGCGTAGTGTGAGGGGGATAGGCCCTATTAGGGAGGTTGCTGAGACTAATCTCGTTATCCGGATAGCGAGATCGTCGTCTGGGGCCGTTAGTACGTGCGGAGGCCTCCTAACAATAGTTTTTCGACCGTTCCGAGGTCGGTCGGGGGGAATAGTTGTGGATTGCACAATTAAACGATTCGGGTGATTTTGTGTACGCTCGAAAAAGCGAACGTCTGAAGGTTAAATGATGAGAAACCAGTAGAACCTAAAATAATCTTAATTTAAAGTGTAAAATCATAAACACAAACTTAAATCCATTTCCATTTAAAATTAAAACTTATTTAAAAGTGTAAATGTATGAAACTTAGATGCAAAATTGTAAACCTAGTCTCGCTTGTGCTGCATCATCATTGATCGCTATTCTATGTTTTATATCACTTCGATTCTTCCGAAATTTCGATAGCCGAAAACTGATGTTGCAGTCACTGGGAAAAATCAGACATTTTGTAAAACATTATACAATTAAACCTTTTTTTTGGCTGAATTACAGGGTCGACTACTCGTCGGTGATCATACTGCTCGACGTACTACCCGTCGTACTGCACACCACTCCAAAACAACGAACTCCGTGTCGATGCTGCACTGGTTAACCTGACATGCACCTGCACTCAGTCTGTCAGAAGCTATCGCGGCTAAATGGAAGGACAGTGGTATTTTTTCAGAGATGTGCCAGGATTACTTAGACGCAGTGTAATAGCCACGACCTTGCTCTCAGCTTAAAGATATTTTTACCAACCCTACGATTGTTGATAAAAACCCATTATATTTAATGCAATTACCTAATATAAATATTTATTTTATTTTCTTTTACGTCTATTCTATTCTACCCTTATTTTGCGAGCTGTCCCCCGCCACAGTGGGATTGTTTCTCCTTCAAAGTTCTATAGGAAAGTCCATGATAGCATATATCCATCTCATAATCCTATAAAAAATCTATTTTATTTAATATTTTAATTATTAATAAAAAAAATTACGCGATTTGCAAAGCTGTTTTCTCCTTTTCGTTACCCAATTCTCACTTATTCAAATAAGAAAGTAGATTAAAATTGTCTTTAACATTATATGATTTCGACAAATACTTAGTTTATATCACAACATATTACCGATTTGCGTCGGAAAACTGAAAAGATACGTGCACGGCGCGACGATGGCGATTTTTTTTTGTTCGTAATGGGTAGTCTTTATATCTAAATAAATACGTATATTATTTATCTTACGTATTTAATTAAGACTAAATTTTCTATTTAAACTATTTCAGTTAAATGAATATGATATCATATTCATTTAAATGAAATAGTATATATGATAGATACAAATATAAGGTCTCAATCAAAGACATTGTACTACAAAGAATGGACTGCGGCTAATACCTTTTGCTTATCACTAGATGGCGCGCTTCCCATATACATCGCAAGGGTTTTTATTTTGTGACAACAAAACTATAGAATAGTTTTTGTTTGTATATGACATAAGATTATTATTCATTCTATATATTGTCAACGCTGCATTGCAGTATAGTAACTCTTAGTGTAAATAAATTAATATAAATATACAAAAGTGGTTTAATCTACATAATATTATACAATTAACAACGTTCTGATCATGGTGCCGAAAATTATTTAGTTATATCGCCTTATTTCTTAATAAATGAGCTATTTGTGAACATTTTGATTTCAAGAAATTTTTCTGACATTTTGCCATTTTTCATATGTCTACGTTCGGCTGCAATTGGACTTGCCGAGACGAGCATGCGCTCGGGTTGTCATCGCAATGAGAAGTTGTCATTGTCATTAAATGTAAACATTTCAATAGAAAAATATTTTCATTATTAAGTATTTGATTAACTAGTACGATTTGCAGTATATTTTCTGAATACCGAATACATTTGGACATTATAAACATGACGGAAATAGAAAACAAAAAGAAAATTATTTCGGCAAAGGGCCAATGCAAAGCGGTTTTTACGCGACTGGGAAAGTATTTTGCAGACCCAGAAAAGGCAATCACAGTAGAAGATGCGTTTGTTAGGAAGAAAAATTGGTAATTTTTTACTTCTCTGCAACACAACAATCTTACATGAAAAAAATTGTAATGGACAGGGAAAAATCCCTTTATACACAGATGATATTCAGAAATTGGTGCAAAACGTTAATTTTACCTTAAAAAAATATTTAACGTAATATTTTACACCAAACAAATACACCATTACAGAACGTAAACAAAAGATTTAGACCAATTCAGACAAATGAATAACAGGAAACAACAATTTTTTTTTTAAGAAAATATTGCCAGCCTAAAAAAAATACTCCCAAATACTGACGCTAGATTGAGTTCCGAATATTTTTGTGGTTACCTATTTCAATGCGCGACCGCACAATTTTAGGGATGTGAAATGAGAAGGAGAGAGCATTGATATTTTTCTCTTCCTGAAGTAATAAATAGTTAATATAAAATACTAATTTAAAATTTGGATTTACAACTTCAGCATTTTTATTGATGTACATAAAACCATAAGGCATAAATACGTCCAAAACCTGGCAAAGTTAATAACCGTTCGTAAATAAAGTCATAAAAAACACTAATTATAATGTGCTCCGCTTCGTTTTACGCGCCAGTTTTCAAGTTTACAAGTGGGACGCCTTGACTACATTAAATAAGTACAAATTCTTTCTGGCGCTCGCCGGCCGCTGCCGCGGCACGCTCTGCTCGGCTTCGCGCGCTAACTTTCATGTGCTCCACTTGGTTTTATGCGGGAGTTTTCAAATTTACAAGTGGGACGCCCTGACTACATTAAATAAATACAAGTTCTTTCTGGCGCTCGCCGGCCGCTGCCGCGGCACGCTCCGCTCGGCTTCGCGCGCTAACTTTCATGTGCTCCGCTTCGTTTTACGCGCCAGTTTTCAAGTTTACAAGTTGGACGCCCTGACTACATAAAATAAGTACAAGTTCTTTCTGGCGCTCGCCGGCCGCTACCGCAGCACGCTCTGCTCGGCTTCGCACGCTAACTTTCATGTGCTCCGCTTGGTTTTATGCGCGAGTTTTCAAGTTTACAAGTGGGACGCCCTGACTACATTAAATAAGTACAAGTTCTTTCTGGCGCTCGCCGGCCGCTGCCGCGGCACGCTCCGCTCGGCTTCGCGCGCTAACTTTCATGTGCTCCGCTTCGTTTTACGCGCCAGTTTTCAAGTTTACAAGTTGGACGCCCTGACTACATAAAATAAGTACAAGTTCTTTCTGGCGTTCGCCGGCCGCTGCCGCGGCACGCTCCGCTCGGCTTCGCGCGCTAACTTTCATGTGCTCCGCTTGGTTTTATGCGCGAGTTTTCAAGTTTACAAGTGGGACGCCCTGACTACATTAAATAAGTACAAGTTTGTTCTGTCACTCGCCGACCGTAGCCATGGCACGCTTCACTCGGCTTTGCACACTTACTTCCATGTTTTACCATAAGCTCTATTTCAGTCTATGGCAGTAAACATAACAAGCCTCTGTATAATAAAACGTAAGTTGTATTTATGTTATTTTCTATTTTATGTAGGGAAGCACTGTACATTAAATGTAAAGCAAAATCTTATGTTAATGTTTCTACAACCAACATCTCGGTAAGTGACAAAATGATACAATGCATATCATGTTCACAGAGTCATAAACTATTCAAGTGTCCTAAATTTAGCTTTTTCACTCCCAAGAAGCGACTTGATATTGTTAATAAAAATAAGCTGTGTAAAATATGTCTCAATTCCCATCAAAATAAATGTAGGTACAGTTTTAAGTGTACAACTTGTAATTCCAAGTCACATAATACATTACTACACTTAGCGGATGGTCCTAAGAACAAGGAAGGTGAATCTTAAAAACCGGTAAACATGCACGTTGCACAACCATTAAACCATTGTGTATTATTGCCCACTGCCAAGGTGATTATACAAGGAATTGACGGCAAAAAACTTGTTGTTAAGGCACTTTTAGACTCCGGTAGCCAGACCTCATTCTGCACCACTGATTTAGCCAACCAGTTAGGATTGCCTCAACAAAATTGCCCTTTACATCATTCGATTTCAATGAATATCTTAGGAAATATTGCAGTTTTAAAATAACATCGCAGCAAAATAATGATCAAGTACTGCAGGCGCATTTATGATATGCAAGGCCGGCGGGCAGTCATTAGGGGAAAGGACGGTGGCTCCGTCCCTCCCTACGCAGTGGACGCAACCGACATTGAATATTTTGACTTTTTCATGGAAAAATGATAAAAATAGGTTTATAGATAAAAAAAGGCCACCTATGTGAATCTGGGACGGGCCAATCTGAAATAAAATCCGGTGTAAAGTTAGCCCGTCATTTATTTCTAAAAATTGGTGGCCATTTAAAAAGTGCGTGTATCACGTCGAACGTCAAATCAAAAATGCTAGAAAATTTTCGCTCTATGATTTAACAACGAAGGTCGTAAACTTTACAACAAAGTTATGATATACTTCGATTAGCCTTTCCTGATGAAGCCAAATCACGTGCCACTGTTCACAGCTGGTGCAATCAGTTGTAACATGGTCGTAGGAATCTTACTGATCAGCTGCGTGAGGGATGTCCTGCAACGGCGATAACTGACGTTAACATCATTACTGTGCGGCGCGTGATAGAGGCTGATAAGATATGACCTACCAACAGATTTGGGCAAGCTTAGGCAAGTGTTGATAGAATCAGGCGTTACTTTGCGGAAATTCATTGAGTGCACTATACCTTCACCAAAATATTTTTTGTGGTGATGGTATAGCGCACAAACAACTTGCGTCTCCTGAAGATGCCTCGTGTTGATGAAAAACACGTGTCGAGTTTTGTTATCAACTTAGTGGTGTAGTGTTATAGTGAAGTTGGCATCGTCCACATAAGGAGGGAGGAAGGGAGGTGCACTCCTACACATGTGCCTGGTGTACTTCTGCACGTGAGTACTACTGAATTGTTTTTAGCGGATTTGCAAGGTAATAATATTTCATCATTAGGCAAGCGTAAAAATTTCGCCGACCAAAGTAAAGTCAAAGTATTTTCTTTTTATTTAAATTAGGTCTTAACAACCACTTTTGAATCGTCAAATTTATGAAATAATGGAAGAATTTAAGTAAAAAAGATGATTGATTCATTCTTTGGACGGACGGCTCATTTTGCGACAGGTGTGTTGAAAAACAAACGGGACAGTTACCACTCCACTCCGCAGACTGGATTAAGAATTGTTTGACAGTTGTCTTAGAAAACTTCACCACCACAACGCTTCAGCGCATTTCGCCAGACGGGGAGTCGAATTACTATAGCGGGTTTTGGATAATGAGTCATCTACCAACATTTTGACCTTGCTACTTTTATTTATTTCCTAAAATCAAAGTATTCAATATATTCGCTCTACGAACCCCGAAGATTTCGTTTCATATACTGCATTCGAAATAGCCGTGGAAGAAATCCTCAAAGAAGAGTGTGCCTACTGCTTCTCTCAGTGGTTCCATCGAATGCGACGTTACGTTGCTTAGAAAAGGATACAGAATATATCGAAAAACAATAAAGGTATTAGTGATTTAATGCTTCATTCAGTTTTTTAACTTCTAAGGACTTTCAGTGGGTACCACGTAAAAATAAATTGACATTAACTTTTTTTTTATACCACTAAGGTGGCAATAAGCTTGCAGTCCGCCAGAGGGTAAGCGGTTACCGCTACCTATGGGCGCTTGCAACACCAGGGGCAACACTCGCGCGTTGCCGACCCTCCGAAAATCAACTTACTTCTTAAAGAACCTTAAACCTTGGCTGGATGATCATTCCACAACCTAAGCGCTCGCGAGAGGAAGTGTCTCTGAATGATATATATATCTGTTTGATATAGAAAAAGGGTTCCGTATGAAATTTTCGAATGGGCATAAATAATCAGATAAATTCAAATCAACGGTGCAATTTTTGGGGTTAGAGTAAAATCAATAATAGTAATTAATGTTTATATGTTTAAATAAACGAGAAAAATCAATAAATAAAAATTTAAATTTAAAATAGCAGGTTGAACCGTGCTGGCAGACTGTATGTAGGACGTAAAGTGCCAAAAGCAGAAGATACCCACTATTTAGCCAACACAAAGGGACCTTAAAAATAAATAAGGTGTAATTTTAGTTTACAGTATTGGATTTTTTGGATGAGCATAATTAATCATTTATTATAGCCCATTTTCTGTGAGAAAAGTATATAGCAAGGAATAGAACGAAGCATAAAAAGAAGAGATAAAGTAAGCATAACAAGAATAAGAAAAAAAAGACGAAACTAGAAAAGATAGAAAATAACATAAAACATAATGAGAAACAATAAAGGAAAATGGACTAAAGATATCGTGGAATGGTATCCAAGACAAGGTATAGAGAAGTAAGAGAAATCGAGGAAGACAATTAATCCGATAGGAAGATGATACTAAAAAAAATCCAGCCCATTATGAAGAAGTACAACTCGGGACAGGACACATGGGAAAAACCTGGAAGACAAGCAACCACCGATGAAGAATAAGTTAGAATCGAACGGAGCATATAATAAGTAAATGCATTGTAAAAAAACTATAAGTAAGAGCTTGGTACATCATCACGGGTACACGGAAAAAAAAAGAGTTTCCAAGTTCTATACACCAAAATAATTTGCATTCAGTCAAGAAAACCAACGTTTTTGGTCATATTTTGTTCACAGAATAGTATTATGTTTAGAACAGTAATAAGTATTATTTCCCAGAAAAAATTTCATTTTATCAATCGAAATTGATCAACTTGTTTTCGTATGAACAAATTTTTCTTTAACCAAATAATTGTACGTTTTAGATCAACCAAACTTAAATTAATTACCCTAAGGCAGTTAATGTTTTTGTATAGAATTAATGCATTTTTATATGCAACATATTCTTCGTTTGAAATAAAAAATAATTTTGCTTTGATAAATTATATCGCCAAAATAATGGTTTTCTTAAATCTGCGACGTAAAAATAATTGTATATGAAATCAAAGCCAGTTAAATGTTCAGTTAAGATAATATTGTTTTGAATTAGAGCAAATAATAATTTTAACAGAATTTGTTAGATTCTTGACTCAAAATCTGATATTTTAAGCTGAAACTCTTGCTTTAGTCGAAATAAATAAAATACTGCTTTAACATATTAAACATTTTCGTTGAAATTATTCAGCTAGTATAGTTCTGATCGAATTTTCTTTTCGTTTAAGTAAATACCTGCATTTTTAAAACTGAATGAACCTCATCACTGTCCTTCATAGGATTTCGTGTTGGGTTTTAATTTTAAATAATTGTTTATTGTCGGGTTTTGTACGTCAAATTAGTATCAGTTTATTCAAGAAACTACAGTTAATTATTATCTGAGAATTGAAAAGCTCGTGGCCCAGTCACATTCGCCTATCTGAAACGATAAGCGAAGTTAAGCAGCTTCGAGCGTGGTCAGTACTTGCATGGGTGACCGCTTAGCGGCACACTTTTCTTTCTTTCATTATTAATAAGGATCGGTAAATAGCCGTAACAATTATAATTCAACATAACACTTTATAATCAGCTAAAGCCGAGAATAGCTACTAAGCTCTCAAACGTTTCGCCAAGTCTCAGAAAGGCAGTGCGGTAGACTGATTCTATATGGCCCGACTGACTCTTTATGGCTCAAGCCTCCAGAAAAGAGGCCCTGTGTCTCTGCAGTAGGACACTAGCTCGACAATCGTCCGCCAAGACACACTAAGTCAGTGCGGTAGACTGACTCTATATGACCCAAGCCTCCAGAAAAGAGGCGTAGGGCTCTTTAAAAAACTTTATTTAATCTTGACGGACAACTATGTAATTTTTGACCGAATCATTTTTTGTTTTAAACTAAAATATAATGTTATTAATTTAAAAGCTGCCGTAGTCAAGTTAAGAGCACTATGCTCTTGTGTGAACTTGTAATTTCTTCCGTGCAATGACACACGAATTTCAACGCCCAAGAAAACTAAGTGGTTCAAATAAAGAAGCATATTTTTCTTCAATTAATTAAATATTGTCTCAATCTAATAGAGTTTTATTTACTGGTTCAAAGAAATTTGATTTTGTGTTAACTTCATATTATTTTTAAGATTTAAGAGAAATAATATCTTGGATGAAGCAAATATTTGTTGGTGCATATATGAAACGATATTCTCTTGGCTCAACTATTCTTTTTTACCGTTTAGGAGCAAGCCTTCTCTATCATTTAGAACTAGCTTGGAGTCGATCTGACCCATACATCTACAGTCATAAGCAAATAGGTCCCTACGAAAGACTAAAAGTCTACTTTCGTTTTGGCAAGTCGAAAGTTCTAATTTTAAGGTGATATGTCTCAATTTGCTGTAAGTCTTTTTTGCCTTTTCCTGAGTCGTTTTCGAGATTTAAGGCATCAAAAGTACCTGCATAATCTGTAAGTTGCAATTTTTCTAAAATACTCCTCATCTTCGTTTACAGACGTTTTGTGAAATTCAGGTCAAAAGCTAAAACGTGTACTGTTTTTGTAAACAACCCCTGTGAAATGAACAACTATTTTTTGCATTCCCTTTTGTTTTATTTTTACCTGTAGTGTGGATCCGTTTTTACAACGCAATGCAATGTTTGTCTGTCAATAGTTATTTTCTGTGTAGGCTTTTGGAAAGTTACTGGTAGTGGCGTAATAATATGTTTAGACTGTGTTATAGTAGACAATGCACATTTCGTAATTTTTATGAAAGCAGTATAATGATAAAATTGTTAGCAATTTGATACTGGTATTGGTAGTCAGTTGCGTAATCTATAAAAATCACAGGCAGACAAAACTATTTTGAAATAATAATGATAATGAAATCGACAAATATCTGCAGTAAACATACATATATTGGACTTAAATTGATCCTGATATCATAAAATCAAACTGTCAAAAAGATCCATAAATTTATTGAGGTTCCTTAAAACTGATTTGGTTTTTAATGTATAATATTTACAGGGTTGGAGGTTAATTCGACCTGTATCCAGTTATTCGCAGAATTAGTGTCCAGTCACTCTCTGGACACTTTTTCTGTAATGCGCAGGGCACCCGTCATGCTAAAACCACATGTCTCAAATGAGTCCAGTAAATCATGTCTCAAAAAAGTTTCGTAAATTTCTCCATTCAAATTTTAAGGGAGAAAGTAAGGCCCAATTTAATTGTTTGACATTGAATAACTGGATCGTAAGAGGAGGACCAACACCGTGGCCAGCTAGGAGTCTAGAATTGACCCCCATGGATTTTTATGTGTGGGGACACATGAAAAGTTTTGTGTATGATGAACCAAATCCAATATCATCTGTTTTCTGACCCAAATTATAAATTTGACGCTATATTACCATTATTTTTTAATACTTCCTAGTAGCGTTTCATCAAAGATTTTCTGAGAATCCTGAAAATACCCTAGCTTGTTGTACTTTTTTAGAAAGCTAAGGAACCGTGGATATTTTTACGAACATCTGCAGCACAACTACCATAGACTTTTTTTCTAATAATGAAGCAAGAAATAACAATTTTTCCGAATTTATTTCTTTTTTTACTGTTCATTGTCTACTACGACTCAGATGGTACAAGTACTTGCAATTTTAGTGTTCAGAATAATTAAGCAACTAATCTATCTACTACACAAAAGTAGCAAAACTAAATAAGTTAGAGACACAAAACACAAAAAAGGGGACAATAGACAAAAAAACGGCAATTTTTTTAAAAATACTTGAAAGTACTATAACTTAAGAACGGTTAAGTTTAGGGTATGGTGTTTCATAGTCAAATCAGTCAGAAATGATGGAAACTTCATCCTCTTAAAGGATGTAGGTCGACTTAACCTTTAACCCTGTATATTATAATAAATAAATATCACATTTTTGGCAGTTACTACAAACTAATCTTTGGCGCTACCACAGTGTAATACAGTGCATTCACTATCAATAGAGTTGTAACCGATGTGTTATCTTTCTCGCCCATGGTTACTTGATTTGTTAGTTTTTTTAAAGGTAAGTATATACAAGTAGATGCAGATTTTTCGGGAGTATACTTCTGCAGTCAAAACTATAGTCACAACACTAACAATCCTCTGGATGCATAGCAGCCGTCTTCGGAAATCGTAACGCACTCCTGTAAATAATTAATATAACAGTTAGTTTTCGCTGCCAAAATAAAACTGCTGAAACTATACTTGTCATGCATGTATAAAATTTTGAACCTTTTATCTACAAATAAAAAAATAAAAATCCCCAAAAGAATCGATCATTAAAATAATGATATTTAGTACAATAGAAGAAAATAGCAAGTTCTGACTACACACCTCCACAGCCGGATCATATTCAAATCCATCTCCACAATATAAAGGTATAGCCGTACCGCTGACACACATATAGAATCTGTCACAGAGTTCTGGATGTGGAACATTTCCCGAGACCCCTGACAGACACAAAGCTGCCTGTGTCGTAGAGACAGTTTCTTCAGTTGAAGATAGTTTTTCATCGGTTGTTGAAATAGTTATATCTGAAGTGGATGTTTCTTCTACAGTAGTTATATTATTTTCTGTAATTGGTGGCCCAGCTGTATGCTCTGTAGAAACAGTGGGTACCGTTGGTTCCTCCGGTGACATTACTCCTGGTAAATTAGGATTAGGGACTACTGCCGTACTATCAGTTTCAGAATTGGCAGTAGTAGACTCTCCAAGAGTGCAGCCTCCAGTAGCTATTACAGCGCATTCCTGAAGAAATATATGATCAATTATTTTCGAAATAATACTGATTGTAATTTTGAATGATAATTGCAAAGCCGGATTGGCTTTAAGATTGTCTATAAAATAATATAAATTTAATGTAGGTATGACGTAGTTTTATAGAGAAATGTCCCATATGTTATAAATTTATAATAATAAAAATTATAAAACCTCTTTATTGCACTTTAATGTGTACACAAACTTAATTAATCACATAGTGACATCCGCTCTAAGTACAGACAGGTGATATAGGTGACACTGTAGTTATCAAAAGATTTTTTAAATAAGACAAATTATTGTGTTGAAATAATCTTTTCGCAATAAGCTTTAAATTTAGGATTTTTTATTTAATTATTCTTTTTGTTTATTTTTTTATTTGTATACCTATACCTTCAAATATATACCTTCAAATCGGGATCGAACTCATATCCTTCACCACAATACATCGGTAGTGCGACACTTCCTATACACATATAAAAAGCGTTACACTGCGCAGGATTTGGCATATTCCCTGACATTTCAGATGAACACAAACTTGCTGTAGTGCTTTCAATAATTTCAGTTGTTGCATCAATTTTAGGTTCTGTTGCGTCAACAAAAGCATCTGCACAATCATTTTCTGTTGTTGTTTCATTATAATCATAGTCAGAAGAGAATAAAGTTGTAGCCGTTGTGGATTCATTTATGATATCTTCAGTAACAATAGACACATCGGGTTTTGTTTCTTCAGTAGTTTCATCGATGTCATTCATGGTGCTAGAGGTTGATGAATATCCCAAAGTGCAACCACCTTCAGCTATGTCAACGCAATCCTAAAAAGTAAATAATAATTAAATACTTTTTGCAATGAAAACTGCCCTCGGTGTTTTTCTTTCTCAGTTCTCCTCCTTTGTAAGTTATATTTATGATAGCTGTGGCATAAGTATGAATCATTTCATAAGTAGCGTGTGAAATATGGCATAACCAGTATTGTCATATCTCGCTCCTGTTACTTGTTTTCATATGGTCTGCTACAAATCACACTCAATAAAATAAGAGATTGATCCCTCAATGCGTTCATATTCCATAGCTTACCATCGTCCAGCCACTCGTGGTGATCTACTTTAGTGGCAAAAAACGTTATCCACTAAATTTAAGATTATAAGATTACAGCGCCACAAATGAATGCACAATGATACTAACTCTATATATTGTCATTCATATGATCTTTAGGATAAATATGTTTGGGTCTTTAGAAAGTTCGAGATGTTTCAACATTTCCACGAAACGCATAGGCTTCCCTAAACAGGAAACGATACAATGTAATATCTAATTTAAATTTGTAACCTATCTTTTTGAAATATGACTAAATTTGTCAACACAGCCTCGGTAAACAGTTAACGCATTTTGCCAGAAATTAAATTTTATTTTTCCGGACAAAATGACTCCACGCTTCATCTCTGTAGTAAATTAAAATATCCAATAATCATCTTCTTTCTTAGAACCTTGACTTTCATAATTAATGTGCATGCAAGGTTACTAGTTGACATGTAAGTAAATCAGTTAGTGGACAACATAAACATAGAAAATATATAACTTACTCCTGTTTCAGTATCGTATTCCATTCCTTCGCTGCAATACAATGGTATTGGAATTCCTGCTAAGCACATGTAGAATGTATCACATAATTCAGGATCTGCTACTGTGCCTGAGAATCCTGGAGAGCACAAAGCTGGAGTAGTTGTCTCAACTACCTCAGTGGTTGTGCTAATAGTCTCATCTTCACCATTTTCCTTGCCTGAATCTGTGGTATCAGTGCGATTATACTCTGTTGTTCTAAAAACATCAGGGCTATCAGTGTAGATTGCATTAGTAGTTGTTTCATTTATAGCAGCTATTGTTTCTAAGCCATTTGTAGTGGTATCATACAATTCTGTTGTCCCTTCATTATCATTATCTGTACTATAAATATCTTTAGTAGTTTCCGCTTCTATTACTTCTGTTGTAATTTCAGATGCACTGGTACTTTCCGTTGTAATATTGTTTGTTATATCTTGCACTTCAGTAGAAGTAGATTCAGCTAAATCAGGGTATGAAGAACCAGTGCTGGGTGTACTATACGTTATTTCTATTTCAGGATGAGAAGTCGATAGTTGTTCAGGTGAACTGATATCAGAAATCATAGTGGTTTCGATAGTGTCAATTGATGTTGGATAATTTGTAGACTGGACAGTATCAAGATTAGAGGTTGAAATCTGGCCAAGAGTGCAGCCGCCCTCCGTTATTTCCACGCAAGACTAAAGACAGAAAAATATTTATCAAAAGTCAAAAAAAATCTCAGACATGGTAAAAAAAATTAAAAAATGTATAATTAATAATAGTAGAATTTAAAAACTGTTTTTTTTGCATTATAATTGGTACACGTAAACTTCTCTACATTGATTTCAAATACTAGAGTGTTACTTACAAATTATTTAATTACTACTACTAAATTGTATAAATAAATTAAATAAATTGTAACTTACACCTTGTTCAGGATCAAACTCTTCTCCATCACTACAATACAGTGGTATAGCTGTACCACCGATACATATGTAGAAAGTATTACATAATTCAGGGTGAGCTACATTTCCTGAAGTTTCAGGTAGACAGAAAGCAGGCGTAGTAGTGTGAACTGATTCTGTAGTAGCTGTAACATCAGAGTCTTCCATGGTTGCTTCTGTGATGTCCGGTTCTTCAGTTCTTTTTGTTTCTGATTCTTCAATTGTTGTATATATATACTCTGTAGTGGTCAATGGTGGCAGAGTGATCTCTGATTTTTCAGTTGTAAGGTACTCTGTAGTAGTCACTGTGGGCAGAACAGTATCTGGTTCTTCAGTTGTAGAGTACTCTGGAGTAGCTACTGGTGGAAAAGTGATATCTGGTTTTTCGGTTGTGGTAGCTGGTGGTAAAATGGCTTCTGGTTTTTCAGTTGAAGCGTACTTTGTAGTTGTCACTAGTGGTAGAGCGGTCACTGATTCTTCAGTAGAAATGTACTCTGGAGTAGTGACTGTTTGCAAAGTGATCTTAGGTTCTTCCGTTATTGTGTACTCTGTAGTGGTAATTGATGGCAAAGTGGTATCTGGTTCTTCAGTTGTTATGTACTCTGTAGTAGTCACTGGTGGCAAAGTAATTTCTGGTTCTTCAGTAGTGGTATATTCTGGAGTGATAACTGATGGTAGAGTGGTCTCCGGCTCTTTCGTTGATGTGAACTCTGTAGTAGCTAGTGGTGGCAGAGTGATCTCTGGTTCATTAGTAGTTGTATACTCGGGACTGGTAACTGATGGCAGAGTGGTCTCTAGTTTTTCAGTTGTTGTATACACTGTAATAGTTACTGATGGCAGAGTGGTCTCTGGTAATTCAGTTGTTGTATACTCTGTAGTGCTAACTGATGGCAGAGTGGTCTTAGGTTCTTCAGTCGTTGCGTACTCAAAAGTAGTCGCTGTTGGCAGAGTGGTCTCTGGTTCTTTGGATGTTGTATTTTCTGTAGTGGTCACTGGTGGCTGAGAGGTATCTGATTCTTCTTCAGTTGTTGTGTACTCTGTAGTAGTGAGTGGTGGCAAAGTGGTATCTGCTTCTACAGTTGCTATGTATTCTGTTGTGGTAACTGGTGATAGAGTGGTCTTTGGTTCTTCAGTTGTTGTATATTTTGTTGTAGTCTCTGGTTGCAGAGTATTCTCTGATTCAGTAGTCGTATAGTCTGCAGTAGTAATTGTTGGCAGATTGGTTTCAGGTTGCCCACTAGTTGTGTACTCTGTTGTTGTCACTGGTAGCAAAGTGGCCACTTGTCCTCCAGTTGTTGCATACTCTGAATTGGTAACTGATGACACAGTTATATCTGGTTCTTCAGTTACCTCTGGGGTCGTCTCTGGTGGCATAGTAGTTTTTGGTTCTTCAGCTGTTGTGTACTCTAGAGTTGTCACTGGTGGCAGAGTTATATATGGTTCTTCAGTTGTAGCATACTCTGGAGTAGTAACTGCTGGCTGAGTGGTCTCCAAGTCTTCAGTTGTTGTAGTGATCGCTGTAGGATGTGTTATATGAGGTATTTCAGTTATTGTATATTCTGGAATAGTGATTGGTGGCAAAATGGTCACTGGTTCTTTAGTAGTTGTGTACTCTGTAGTGGTCAATGGTGACAGGGTTGTATCTGGTTCTTCTGTCTTTGTATACTCTGGAGTACTCACAGCAGGCAGAGTTGTCATTGATTCTTCAGTTGTTGAGTACTCTGTAGTGATCATCGGTGGTAAAGTAGTGTCTGGAATGGTTAGTGGCGGTAGAGTGGTCCCTGGCTCTTTAGTGGTAGTAGACTTTGTAGTAGTCTCTGGTTCTACCGGTGTTATATACTCTGTAGTGGTCTCTAGTGCCTGAATGGTTTCTGGTTGTTCACTTGTTGTATACTCTGGAGTGATCACTGGTGGCAGACTAGTCTCTAATTCCGTACTTGAAGTGATTGAGCTTTCCGTAGTAATCGCCGTAAATGATTCGGTGGTAGGCCCATTGCCGCAATTGACGAGATAGGGCCAGTCGCATTTCTGAAAATTAAAATATTGTTAAAATATGTTATTTTTGAGACCTTGAGACATTGTACAGCAACGTCTTTATAAATAAAAAAAACCACCTAATACCTAATATTAGTTATTAAAAACCTTTTGTCTACTAGGGTTACCTAAGCAGCTTTTTTTATTTGTTTTATACTGAATAAAAATTTCGAGTTTTTATACAATATGCTTTCGAACCTGTAAAATACATTGTTTTTAATTTTGTAGTACTTAACTCACAACGATATCCAATATATGAGGTATGGATAAACTTTTGAAAACTGTGTTTCAAATTAAATAATTGAATTCTATAGATTACCTGCTGAATAAAGTCAAACATCGTGCCGGCTCCACACGACATCAATACTTTGACTCCATTACTGCATTGATAGAATTTGTCGCAGTCAGTGTGATGTGGTAAAAGGAGTTCTATGCTGAAGTCTACAGGACAGCCATTTGGTAAATGTTCTAAGGATACCGTAGATGTTTCTGTGGTGTATCCTGAAGTATTTTCAACAGTTGTAATTTGGCTGCTATCAGTTGTTGTGAGAGTATTCGAGCAATCTACCAGATGTGGATGGTTGCATTCCTAAAATGATCATAACTACAGTTTAAGATTAAAAGTATCTACTGGTACTATTGGTAATATTTAATTTTTATAATGTTTGATGTTAATTACAATAATGAATGATGACATATAAAATCTTAAATTAGTCTAAAACTTTTATTTAACTATTGCCCTGCGGCGCAGTGTTATCACTAACAGATTAACCTAATCACATGGCTGCTTTATTGCTATTTGATGTATTTTTGCCAATGTCACTTGCAAAGTATTATTTTAGCTTTCTATTTTTCTAAAAGGTTCATTAAAAATGCTTTAGTGATACTTTTTTACAAAACTATCTGATCTGAATAAAATATTACTAATCGCATTGATATAAAAAGCAAACTGATGTTTAAACTACACCTGCTCGGAAAGAACGTTTATACATATGTCAAAAGAACGTCTTTGGAGAGATGCTTTCTAACTTTTTTTTCTGATCTGTGAATGCAGCCCTTACTGCTCCACCGAAGGAGTCTCAGCCCATATAGCGCCCACCGCTCAAGGGCTCCCCGCGGAGGGACCCTCGGCTTGGGTTGTCGCTCTTAGGGTCGTCCATTCGACCAGCGTGGGCCTCGAACCCGAAGGTGAGTCAGCGCCAGGAGGGGAATTCTCCGTTACGCGGTTGCGATTGCGAGTGAGTGGGAACGAGAGGCGCTCCGGCACTCTTTGATTCCTCGTATATCCGTGCGCTCGCCAACGAACCCGGGGATACCGGCGTCGTGTTAGGGGAGAGGCCCTAATAGTGGAGGTCGTTGAGAGGCCGTTACGTGCCGAAGCCGCCGAACATTAGTTTTTTGACCGTACCGAAAAAATGTTTCTAATATGTACGACAGGACGGAAAACCTTTATAACGCGTTTTAATTTTAAACAGCACCATCTGTGGTTATATAGGTAAACTATATTTTCTAATAACTTAAGTATTCAAAAATTTTACTGGCCATTTGCATTTTAGTTTTCATTTAGAATAATTTTTGATGTAAAAGCTGGTGCAAGGAGTGGTAAATTTTTTTTTTCTTCGCAGGTAGTATAAGGCATTATGTACCTATCACTTGGGGTAAAGTGCGATTCTTACAGTATGAATCTGTTATTAACTTTGAAAACTACGTCCAGTTGAAGACGCTGTTAATCCGGTCCTTACGAAGTAATATACCTACCTATATGTCTATGAGTAATCGCCAATCCTCATGTTAACGGGTTTGCTTTAAGATAATTATGCGAGGAATCAGTACTATAAGCCATATTTCTTCATATATTTAGTAAGGTAGACTCACTTGAATTTTATAATCGAACCAAGTGCCAGTAGCACATAGCATTAAAAATGTATGTCCATTGCTGCATTGATAGAACTTGTCGCAGTCTGTCTCGTGCGGCAGCAGCAGTTCTACGTGAAAGTCAGCCGGGCAGCCGTTCGCAAGGAGTTCTTGAGAACTGGCCGTGGTGGTTGTGTCAGAGCTGGCCGTAGAAGAATCGTCCCGTGCAATGGCACAGTCGACAAAATCAGGCCAGTTACAACCCTGAAATTATGCGATTTTTTGTGACTTGTGATTTCTAAGTTACTGATATGTGATGATGACGAACTAGGTTACAGCATCAAGACACAATATTTATTTAGAAAATGTAATGAATTTCTATAGAAATTAAAATTCAAATCTAACATCCTATTTCTTTTTATTTCAGAAATTAATTTTTAAAGGTTCCGTTGTCAACACCCTTGTAATTTTGACATTAGCTGACCTGGCAGACGTTGTTTTGCTCTTTCCGGTGCCGACGGCAGGTCCCCCGGCGCGGCGTCGTTCACATCGCTAGCCCGCGCTATTACCTCGTTTTCACTAAGTGTTTTTTCTGACTTTTTCCCTTTTTGCTCGGCTCCTAAGATTTGTAGCGCGATATTGAATAGCCTTTCGCCTTCTCGAAGAATAAGGATATCAAATGTAATAAAATTTTTTCAAATCTAACGGGTAGTTCCAGAGATTAGCACTTTCAAACAAAAAAACCGAACAAATAGGCTTTTGCCGGCCAAGAAGCTTATATATGGTATAAGCTTCTTATATCAGAAAAGTCAAGAAAAATCTATAATCCTGGCATATTGTGAATTTACTTTAAAACTAAAGCACGGCTTTATAGATAATAGTTTTGGAGTTTTACTTGGCCAGTTATTTAATTCGACAGATATCACACATTCCGGTGGATGTGACGTCATTCAAGCAGATAAGAGCTTGGAGCTAATTATGGGCGGCCGGCAATAAGCAGCAGAGATTATCGAATGCATTTCTTAAGAAAGCAATAAGGCGACCAATCACGCTGTTTCTAGTTATCACTTGAATGTGGATGAGTAATTGTAAATTATTCAATTAAGTAATTAGTAAAAATTTTATTTTACTCAGTAAATAAGTTCTCACAGTTTACTTTAATTCTATTCAACAAATGCAAACATCACAGCCATTTTCGATAGAACCAATGTTTTCTTGCAAATTATTTTACACTCAAAAAAAAATTAACTATCTTTCAGTTGTTCACAATATACTAACTCTGCTAGTATGCGGACAGCATTCAAGTAGTAATTAGCAGCAGAGACAACTTTATTAATTCATTAACCAATTAATTGCCCACACTTACAGTCAGTGTTGATGAATTTCTAACAAACTTTAGTCCATAAATCTAAAAAAACGTAACTTCGTTAAGATAATAAATTATGACCTGGTACGTTAATTAATTTCTAACTGTCAACGAATGATCTGGTCTGCTGCAACAGCTAATTTACCCCATCAATAAAACAAACTCTGTTCTGCTACTGTAATTATTTGGTCAGTTAATAGTTATAAGTGTTAACCAGGAAAGAAAACAACGTGATAGGTACAGGTAAGTCTTTTATTTGTCTAACTATTGATAAATATACAATTTCCTTTGAGTAGCCAAATTAAAGTATCAGTTAGCGTTACGATAGAGAAGCTGGACTGATACTAGCGATTGGGCTTGCTGTCAAGATAACGTAAATTAGGATGCTTCAAGAGCTTGAATGCATCTAATACACTCTAAACGCAACATCCACTAGACACACTCGTACATTATTACGCGTCCCATATGACTGCACTGCTAATACTAAAAAGCAAGTAGCACCCTCTAGTGACAGTCTGGTTGAACAATAAATTAATACTATAGCTTGTTGTTAATAAAAACAAAGTCTGCCCAGCTACGGTTGCTAATTAATATGTCAATAAAACAAGCTCTGTTCTGCTACTTTAGGTAATTAGAATGTTAATATGCTAGTAATGCCAAATAAATGTGTCTACTCATTCAACTACCTTGTCTGTTAAACTTATTTACATCAAATGTTTACTTTTTAACAACGGTCAAATCGGTTTGTTTAATTGTTCTGAATCTGCTCATACAACCTATTTCACTGTCTATAGTATGCTAATCTAGCAAATTACTACCATAGTAAGCTAATCTAGCAAATTAAAGTTAGTTATGTGATTTAACAGTTTGTAATTTATAGCAGTGCAATGTAGTTACTGTCCGTAACGGTTTTGGATTTGTGACTAACGAATTGTCGGGCGTCGACCATTATATTAGTAGAAAAAATATTTATGAGTAACAAAGTTTCTTTAACATACCAAAAATAGTTAGTATTCTGCTAGCCTCATATAGTCTGGTCAACATGTACCTTTTTGGGTAAATTTTTTGTATAGTCTCCGAAAATTACGATCAAGGTGTCATTCGATTCGGAATATTATGTAGAAAGTTTAAGAAAAAGTTCCAAAAGGGGCCGATGAAAATTGCAAAAGTTATAAACAATTTAAAAAAAAAAGTAGGGGTTTGGTTTTTTTGAATATCTCAAAAACTATCAAAGATATTCGAAATTTAAAAAAAGATCTGAGAAGAGGAGGAAATTTCCTAAATAAAAGTCCTGCCTCCCGGAACTGTATCTTTAATATTTATAATTTTTACGGAGCCCTGAAAATAGCGCTAAAAGCGGGTAGTCTGGCTTCCGTTCGCGATTTGTCATTCGGACACGGTAACAATAAAAATCATTTTAACATATTAAATATGAATATTAAGGAATAAAAAAATTTTAGTACTATTGGGATATATAAATGAACAATAATCCGTAGGCGAAAAATTTTTATCCCCATTTTTCCATTAGTTATGCATTAGTTAATTAACTACTTTTTCTAAATAGAATGTTAACAAAAAAAAGCTGATTATTATTAAACTACAACCCTAGGATTTTTTTCACTTCGTGGAGTTATTCTTAAAAGGCATTAAAATAGATCCCCGTTGGAAAAATTTTAAAATTGTCATTTTCCACTTTTTTATTAACAATCGAAAACATTGAAAAATTAAAAACTGCATAAAAGTTATTAAAAAAATTTTGTTTTTCAAATATTTAAAATTTTATGATTTCTAACGGTTGAAAGTAACATGAAAATATTTTTTTTTAATTTTTTACCGCGATTGTTTAAATAATTGTTATAAACAAATGCATTGTTTATAAGATAATCAACAAATTTTTTTTCCTAATCTACTTGTCGATATAAATTATGATTTTTAAGAGAAAAATTATTCCCTAAAAAAAATTATTTATTGCTATAAAATGCATTTCTTAATTAACAATCGTTTTTTACCACTAAATATAAATATTAAGGAACCATTTTGTCTCTAAAAATCATAAATTCTATTGTTCTTAAATATTCTGGAAAAAAAATTTTTTTTTTTTCATTTTTTATTTGTTTATTTAATAAACAATTTGTTATAAATAAATGGATTTTTTTGCTTTATTTTTTTTTTAATTCGTAATTTAATTATAAAAACAGCTATGTATTATTTTTATGAAAAATTTTTTTTATCTATTTTTTATATAACTTTTAATATTTTTATGTCCTAAAATTTGCCTTTTTATCTCGCTCTTTTTCTTTTATAATTGGTATAACTTTTAAACTATTATATATACGACAATTATACTTTGGTGAGAACGTCTGTATCTTTTTTGTGCAAGAAAAATAGTCAACAACCTTTTCTTACCTTGATTTGGAAATCGAACCAGGTTCCATCTGCACAGGCGGTTAGAATCTTGTGTCCATTACTACACTGATAGTACTTGTCGCAGTCCGTCTCATGCGGCATAAGGAGATGAACGCCAAAGTCTGCCGGACAGCCATTCGGTAGATACTTGGTAATCGTCGATGAAGACACCAAAGTAATTATCGTTAATGGATAAATATCTGAAAACCGGTAATTTTTCATAAATCAGTTTGACAGTGCCTATTTTCCCAAAAGAAAGGGATCTATTTAAACGCGTCCGATCTCTACTATTTTCCTGTGAAAATGTACACTTACTGCTATATTTAAAAAAAAATAATTCTAAAGTACCTTTTATAATCATTTTATGATCATTTGATGATCAAGATATGCCTATAACATTCTGTCGCCGCACCGAAACATTTTAATTTAGCTTATTTTGTTCTCATAAAAATAAGCTAGAAGGACTAATTTCAAACTAGTGAATGCTAGTGACGCGAAGGACAGCAATTCGACGTAAGCTGAGTTAGAAGAGAGCAATGCCAGTAATTATTGTGTTACGGACGGACAGCAACAATGACGTTACATCGTCGACGTGCACGCGAAAAATGAATTTTCAAAAAACTACGTAGTTGGGTTTTATCAAAACTCCAAGTTGCTAGTTCCTCAAAATGTCACGGCTTCTGTGGATCGGGGTCTCTTCTGCATCACCCTACAAGTGCTGAGGTGCGGGTGTCGGGGATGGGAACTTACCTTCCTTCATGACCCTGGCAGAAGCTCAGGGTGAAAACACCCCCGATAAAATGAGACGGAACCTACTTATCAAGCCCCTGTGAGGTCAGTAAATTTTGTAGGCTGGAATAAAACAGTATGACATAAAAGTAAAAATAAAACAAAGTGAAATTAAATAAAAATGAAATGAAGCGAAATAAAAATAAAATAAAAACAAAATAAAAAGAAGAAAAACAAAATAAAAACAAATTAAAAAGCGAAATAAAAGAAGAGAAGAGAAGAAAGTGAGTAAGAAGTATAAAATAAGAAAATAGTGTAAAATATAGTGGGTTTAGTGGTGTGAAAAAATAAGATTATTCACGCACGGGGATAAGCTCTCGAGGGAGAGGGCGCCATCGGGCTGTTATCAGCGCGAGTGAGAGGTTTTGACAAACCAGATATAAACTCTGCGAGTGATTCGGTTTCGTTGTCGCTAGCGATGGTGGAGTTGCGGACATAGCGACCCGCACCGGTTAATACACGCCCGTTATTTTGGACAACCTGGAGCTTCCGTTTGCCGGTAGAAGATAGAAGTCCGTACCAAGCTGGGGCTGCGTAGGTCAGTGTCGACCGGATGTACAATTTGTACACGCGATTTTTTGTTCTGAGTGGCAAGTTAAAGGAAAGTACTGGTCCAAGCACTGCTCGTGCTGCGACCGCGCGTGCTAACACATGGTCGAGTATTTTGCGCATACGCAAGGGGCGGTCTATAATGCAACTAAGGTTAGGTGTGAATGTCATTGGTGAAGAGCGCATAGAGTAGTGGCAACTCTACCTCGTGGAACCTCTGCTCTAATGGGTTAACTAGTTGACTGGTTGTTCTCGACACAGACATAGAAGCTCCGTTTGTCCAGAAACAAGGCGAGTAGCCCGAGCATCTGTGGAAGGTCCGTCTCTAATAGCTTGCACATTATCGTGCCAAACTCTGTCGAAAGCCTTCTCTATGTCGAGAAAGACTCCGACCGTGCGGTTGCCCTTGTTTAGTTTGAAGGACATGTGATGGAGCACACGTACCAGCTGCAGAGTGGTACTGTGGCTGTCTCTAAAACCAAACTGTTTAGGCCTCAGCTGGATATGCAGGGATATCCTATGTAGTAGCAGGCATTCCAACAGCTTGGCTAGATTAGACAGCAGTGTAATCGGGCAGTAATGTTCTGGGCGGTGACGGTCTTTTCCCGGTGAGCGCCACCAGACTCGTCCTAGGCAGCATAATCATCGCTGTGTTGGGGATCTCATCGGGGCCGGGTGATTTGAGCTTATTGAGTTTTGAGGCCTCCTTCCTAACCTCTTTGAGCGAGATATAATAATTACCTCTAAGTTGGGGCCGCGAGAAACTGCTCTACGCGTTCTGTAACTCCTAACGTGTGGGAAACGTCTAAAATGGGGTTCGGTTTGAACTGGTCCTCGAAGTGATCCGCTAGTAGTTCCACACGTTCGGCTTCGTGGTAGTGCCGGATGCCTGCGGTGTCTATGAGAGGGCAAATTGGGGCAGGGATTTTATTACCTGCTGGGCGCAGTACCGTGTCGTCCTCGCTGGCTTTAAATACTTCGGCCTTAGAGGTGTTCAGGCATAATCCCGCGGATGGTAGCTTCGCACCACCGGCCGCCCGCCAAATGTCCGAAACTGCGGTTCCACTTGTACTGAGTAGCATTACTATCGCAACGACAAGCTATCAGTAGGGTAAAACTAACCTGTCTTACGACGGTCTAATCCCAGCTCACATTTCCTGTTAATGGGTGAACAATCCAACGCTTGGCGATTTTTGCTTCGCAATGATAGGAAGAACCGACATCGAAGGATCAAAAAGCGACGACGCTATCAACGCTTAGCCGCCACAAGTCAGTTATACCTTGCAAAAAATTGATTATACTAAAGGATCTATAGGCCGTGCTTTTGCAGTCCCTATCCGTACTGAACGTCTGGATCAAGCCAGCTTTTGCCCTTTTGCTCTACGCGAGTCAAACTCCCCGCCTGGCAGTGTCCTCGAACCGGATCACGCGGAAGTTGTACGGCGAAGAGCGTTGCCGCCACATCGCCACTCTGCACGCTTGGAACAAAACACCGTGCGCCCGCCCATATCATTGACCGCGCACCGCTTCCACCGAACCGAGTAAGTAATGAAGTATTCTTGTTAACTTGACAACTTTAATGTTCATACATTATGTAAAAACGTCATTCCCATTACACTGGCTACGGTTTCATTCAATAAAAAAACTGCGCTTCTGTAGTACCAATTGTCAGTATGTAAGCCGGTCATCAGCTTCAGATATCGGTCACAAGAACGCATTGAGCTGATAATTATGTATAATATTCGATAACACAGTTATCTATCCAGTACCAGTACCCTTGAGGGACGGCTAAGGTTTAGGTCAATCACTGGTTTGAGTTGTTGAACTTTAGTTGGATTGATTTGGGATTATAAAATTGTTTAAGTATACCTACGTAACTTATGTTGGAGCGTTAATTTACGGAAGAATATATATATAGTTAGAATACATTTCGATAAGTAACATTTTTGAAAATCATCTGAATATATAAAAGGCAAACGTTACTGACTGACTGAGTGATCTATCAACGCACAACTTCAACCACTGGACGGATCAAGCTGAAATTTGGCACACATATAGCTATTTTGATGTAGGCTTGCGCTAAGGATTTTGCAAAACTCACCCCCTAAAGGGATGACACGGGGGTTCAAAGTTTGTATCTCTATACCAAGATCGCGAGGTTAATCTATTAGTTAATTAGTTTTTAACCGACTTCATTAGTAGTTGACTTTTATTATTTTTGAGAGAGAGAGAAACAGAAAACTCTAAGTATAAGTGGGTTTTTTTTTCTATAATTGAGGAGTTGCCGTTAGAATCTGTAGCGGATCATATCATACCATTTACAAGCAAGGCTGACGTCACGCGTCCTACATCGCGCTATCGAAGTTTCAGTTGCAGTTCAATATATAGCAACCGAAGCGCAAGTTAAGCGGTCCCCAGGCATAACACCTCGCCTGGCAGGAGATCTCCTCTTTGCCGCCGCACCACATTGGTGACCCCGAGCTGAACATTGACGCACCTTTCGCAGCAGCAGCCTACTCCTTACCTATCAGGTACACGGACCAGTTTTCAACCGTACGCTTCGCATCTCAGAGCTTTCATCAGGACCTATCGCAGCACTTCAGCGCTTCCTAGTTCCTGCAGCTCCTCTCCGGCGACGCAACTGGACAGAATTCCACCACAACGTGTTGAGCATTCACACTCCAGCGGAGCACTTCCACTGTAGAGCATCACACCACCCTGTCGAGTACTCTCACTCCAGCGTGGCATTCTCTGCTCGTCGCTTCTGCCTCTAACTCAATCCTGAGTGTCTCGATTCAAAGGGACACACAGCCAACCATGCCCGCCCGACTCACTGTAGCCATACGCAACCACCATGCCAGCACTCGCCACTGTCTCGACTCACTGCAGACACACAGCCAGTTCCGCTAATTACCCTTTGGGTACGGAACCCTAAAAAATGAATTTAAGGGCTTCTTTCGGATAAAATAGTGTGTTTTACTCGTTATAGCAAGGAGTTCGGGAGTAATAACTTCATTTTTATAAAATAATAGACGTATGTGCCTTTTTAGCTAATTTTTAACCTTCAATTAACATAAATAATAATCAATTACCCAATTAGTGAAATAAAAAGTTTTAATTGTTTAATCCTAAAATTAGAAAAATATTATTTATAACTTTTACCCAGGAACTATTATCAGTGTTGCATTTTTATTTCTTTAATTATTTATTAAATCGTATATGTTTATTTATTTATATTGCAATCAAACAAAATACAATTTGCTGTTTTTGTTCTTAGAACCATTTAAATAAATTAAATCAGTCTTTCGTTTTTATTTATTTATATAGAATAAAATTATACTTTGCAATATTTTAGTAATACTTAATTAAATGCAATAAACTTAAGCAAACTAGTAGCAGTTACAGTCTTTTGAAAATGTTAAGACATAAATGAACATATGAATACAAAAAAACACAAAACTAACATGAGAAACCAAGCATGTTCTTTAAAAATATCTACATTTTTTGTAACATCAGGTCAGATACCGCAAAAAAACTGTCATGTAATCGTACTAAAGCTACAGGAGTTTTAAGCCCTTTGTCGATTGCCGGACTTATAAACGATTTACAATGCATACTATTTATGAGCGCGGCTACTGATGCCAGCAACCATGTAAACACAAAATTATATCCTTTGGTAATTCAATAGTTTGATTTAAAATATGACGGAATCACGACGAAACTTCTTGTAGAAGAGACCACATCAAACAATTTCAGAACTGATAATACATAAACTTCGCAAACATGATCTTTTGGCTCTCTTGTGGCGTTTGATCATACCCGGACTGCAATAAAAACCCCGCCCGGACGTTCCTCGGACGGACAAATCCGGGGAAACCCGGACGGATGGTAGCCCTACTCATACGTGATGTGAATATGTGATTTTTGATCACATTTGATGCGCGCCAGGTCAGAAACGTTTTTTGCACTGCAATATGTTTTATTAGTTGTTTCATTCAATTATTTTTTAACCTTTTTAAAACATTATCTATTTCCTCGCTCTCTTTTAACATTAAACGAAATCTGAAACATTTTGCCTGTCTAAATAATAATAATATTGTAGAAACACAATAGAACACGAAATGCTTAATAAAATATTAATACTACAATACTCTGGCATGATAATTCTATGTAAAAGAATTTGTGGCCGCCTCAGTACACATAATGATGAAGTCTATAACGCGTCATAACTAGAGGTCATAACGAAGGGTTCCGTACCATTATCTACAAAAACGAGCAAAAAATCACGTATGTTGTATGGGAGCCCCCTTAAATATTTTTTTTTCTGTTTTTTAGTATTTGTTGTTAAAGCGGCAACAGAAATACATATTCTGTGAAAATTCAAACTGCCTAACTATAACGGTTCATGAGATACAGCCTGGTGACAGACGGACAGCGAAGCCTTAGTAATAGGGTTCCTAATTACCTTTCAGGTACGGAACCCTAAAAACGGTTTTACGATTTAAATGCAGCGATCAGGATTCAGTTTCTTTGGAAATTTGGCCATGTGCACTAGAACTCACCAAAGTTTCAGGGCAATCAGATAAATATTGTAGAAACAATCAAAATTTTTTTATATACATGTAGGAAAAAATTTGGAAAGTAATGTATGATGGAATAAAGTCGATTCTGACAAATCTAAAACATATTAAATGATATCAAATAAAAGAAATAAAAAGAGCAATGTGTAAACCCAGTGCACCTAATTTTTCAATTTCGGTAAAATCAGTTTTGTGACCGCCCTAGTGGTGCTAATTTGAAAGGTAGTACACCCCACGCACCCCGCGCCCCTACATCAAAATCAAACACATCTTATAAATAAATTGTGCGCGTTCAAGGTCATCGCTGAACTTACTTGCCAGCATGTATACCTAGTTTACGTAAATAAACATTTAACGTTTTAGTAACATTCCAATGAAAAAATCGAAAAAAAACGGTCAAGTGCGTTTCGCACATGTTTTATGTTAGGGTTCTAGAGTTATTACGCAAAATTTGTATTTATTTGCTGAAAATAGTGTCCTACACAATGTTAACACAAGGAATAAATATAAATAGGATGTTTCAAAATGTCCAGAAGGTACATAGCCCTTTGGCAATACAAAGTGTATATTTTTACAAAAAAATCCTGAACATGTGGCCAAATTATCTCCAAATAAATATAAAATGTAATTATATTATATTATCACACTAAAGGCGAAAATAAGGTGAGTGTATTATGTTTGTTACTTCTTCACGCTCAAACGGCTGAACCAATTTCGATGAAAATTGGTATGGAGGTAGCTGAGACCCTGGATAAACACATAGGCTACTCTTTATCCCGTACAAGTCAAGTTTTTTTATGGGAATAACTATAACCGAGCTGAAAAGAACTATAGCGTGCTATACCAAACTTCACTAGTATAATTAAGGAGTTCCAGACCGATGACCAAATTTAGGACGAGTTAACCCGCTAGCAAAATTCATTAATTACCAGCTATCGCAATTATATTATTATAACGGAACAAACGTTTCCGGTGGTCCGTCTCTGGTAAAGGAGCGGATGATGTAGGAAACGGTGGAAGTTTCGACGCATCGATTCTTAGGTCCATTACCGGTGTCGTGATTTCAAAATTAGAAATCATAAGAGTCTGGATATCTTTTGACAAGGGAGTTGTCATTATACCGCTTTGCGTCCACTTTCATTGACATAGAAAATTTCTATATTAATTGGAAATAAATACTTCTTCTAAAAGTAAAGCGTCAACTCTGTGACGACGCCTCAATATTCTGCTACTGATTTGTGAAAAAACCGAAGTTGAATTAGCACGACGGTTTTTCCGTGGGGGTTTTCATCATCCACCTTCGGATACAAACCCTTCTCTTCGCATTTACGGCGAAGGCTGGCGCGTTACAGCTGCTTAGCTACGTTTACACTGAGGGAGGCCAGGGGTCCTTAAGACTCCAAATCCTCGGCCTGCCCGGAGTCTTCTGTACTCCAAATCCTCGGCCTGTTCGGTAGTGGTGCTGTCTTGAACACCGCTACACACCGAGGCTACGGGGCGAAATGCGCTCACGTGCAATCTTGCACAGTGTCAGCCACGTGCCTTACCTTGTGCCTGCCACGGGCGGCATATTTCACTACTCAACACACGTTGATAGTCCACTTAAATTCAGCCCCGTCCGCGTCTACTTGCTACGGCGGCGGTTACCCGAGGGATGTCTTCAACGAGCAAGAATCCATAATTGTATTAGATCCCTAATATAGACTTGTAAACTACACACTTTAAAACTCTGTGTACCTGTGCAGGCCTGCGTTTTCTGTCTTTCTACTTATTTAGGTAGTTATATATGAGTAAGTAAAAATAAGTAGCTGCTGTGTAGATATTTTAAGGGATAAGAATAACCTTAAGTGATTAGGATTTATTGTTCATTAAAGTCTGTTATGATAAAAGTGAAAGAGTATACAATTATAACCTGCCTTACCCTTGAAAAGTGTTACCGACCTCTGAACTCCCTATAGCTAAACTTCTATCTTCTAAGCACCTAGCCGGTGCATTCGGTAACAGGGCACTACTTCTATAACCTGTCCTGTTATATTATAAATGCGAAATTTTGGATGTTTGGCTGTTTGTTACTAAATCACGCTTCAACCACTGGATGGATCGAGAACCACTGAACCGATTTTTCCTATTTTACCGAAAATTCAAAAGTGCCCGCGAGAGTAAGTATAACCGATTTCCACGAACGAACCATAGCTTCTATAGTAGGTATAATCTAGAAGTTTGCGTAAGAATCCTACGCCTATAACCAAATTTATTGCAGACGGAGCCGCTAAAGCAAAAGAGCTTTTACAAAGTTGTTGTCTGTTCATCATTATATACATTATATACAATAAAATTCTTGAAAGGACTAATCCTTAAACTTATTTGAATTTGTAATATTTTATGATTAAAACATTGTATATTATTTTGGAATAATATAATATTTTAATTTTTTAAAATAAATAAAATAAAAAATAAAACTACCAATATATTTTTAAATCTAGTGTAGGACTAATAAATTGTTTGATTTTCAATATGCAGTTGAACGAAATATATAAACATACTACTGAGTTTTTTGCCGGCCTTTTTTGGTAGTTAAATTATTCCAAACCGGTAGTAAAGTAAGTACTAAAAATTAATACGTATATTAACGATTCAAAAGTGTTGCTTAAAAGTCTAATTGAATAAAAATACTTCAAGTTTGAGTTTAATTACAGAGATCTGACTAATTTGAGTTTGATAACGGATATCTGATTAACTTGAGCTTGATTACGGATATCTGACTAACTTTAATTTGATTACGGATATCTAACATGAATTTGATTACGGTTATCTGACTAACTTGAGAACTGATTTCGTTTAAAACCAATTTTATGAAGTATAATAAAATATTATAAAGTATCTATAAAGCTCTATCATCGTTATTATAAAAAGTAAAGTTGGAAGCCAATACCTCGCAAAACGTGTAGGTTCTTGACCTACACGTTTTGCCATTTGGCTACGGAACTCAAACAATGACGCATTATTTATTTATTATCTCATTAGTACAAGTGAAAAAAGCATTATATTTTATTATACATTGTTGGACTTTGATAGTGATAACTGATATTTTTGCATTGTTTTGTACCTACCCTTAATGCACTATACCTGTTTGTTATCTTCCCCCTTATCTATATGCAATAATCATGTTGTACACTTGTACTTACAAGTAACACAGCGCCGATAATGTGTGAGGATTAGCGAAATTCCAAGCTTATCGACTCGTTAAAACAAACCAAATGAGGCCTAACTCGAGGGGTTTACTAGCAATTGCTGAGTTCAACTATCCACTACGTCCAGCAAGCAACTTTAGACCCTCATCACCAACTGCGATGTATTCGACTCGTTAAAACTAACCATCACTCATCCACTCATCATGAGACCAGCTCGATAGAACCATCGATATTACATACAATTGCAAAACAGAAACAACAATTTTAGCAGTTACTTAAATTCGACTATTAATTTTTTGTAAGATTTGTTTCATAAAAGTTGCAGGTGTAGCTGATAAAAATGTGTTAAAAATTACAGAGGGTCTGATCTTTTATTGGTTTGTAACACCATATATTATATAGCCCAACCCCGACCATTGGTGTGCGCACCTGACATGAAGGTAGGTACACACGTTCGATGCTGCCGGTTTTAATTCAGGATAAACTATTTCCCCGCCGGCCGCCCCACTATTCCTGGCCACGGTAACGTCCATAACTGTGAAGCAGGGGTAGGTACAACAGTCTGCTTGAGATCGAGCTAGCCTTTAAACGGCTTAGTAATGGAACAACCCCGGGTAAAGACGGAGTCACAACGGAGCTCTTTAAGGCAGGAGGGAAACCTGTTCCTAAAATCTTAAACTCACGTCGTTCGAAGCTCCTGAAGCGTGAAGCAGAAGCATTATGTTTTTATTTTTCAAAGAGTGAGACAACGCCAATTTGAAGTTGATCATGCTACTAAGCCACGTCTACAAGCTGTTTTCAAGGTTCATCACGAAAAGATGGGCAAGAAGACTGGACGAATTGTAACCACCTTAACAGTCTGGGTATCGAAGGAGGGACTAGACCACATCCACACAATGAAACAGATTATACAGAAGACCGCGGAGTATAATAAATGTCTGCACAACTCGGCAACAACGATTTCAGTCCAAGGACAAAGCAGTCTATGTCGACCATTCTTATATAATATCTATATATATAATACTTTTCGTAACGGATTATCAGATAAAGGTAGAATTTACAACCAAAAAAAAGAAAAAGTTTATAAAAAGAGAGAAGAGATTTGAATTCATGTAGATACACACGTCACTCCGGGATTTAATATCATCGTCGATAGCACACTCCTACCTTACTCAGACAAGTACATAGTACAGTTGAGTAAAAACAACTTTGAAAAAAATGCCGATAGGAGGATCCATTTAGGTTGGACAACATTTAAGGAACTTGGTCACGTCTTTACGTCGACCATACCGCAAAGCTTGAATGAACGTCCTAACTGTGACGACTGATGACATATGATGGTGTCTCGACGTGAACACCGACAGCCGCGGGACTAGATCATAGTTAAAAGCTGAAAATTCCCCCCATTTTTCTTCGAAGTTTGCAGGCCAAAATATTTGAAATTATTTAGTTGCATAGACCTATATCTTACGGTAAAATAAATCAAGTTTTAGAATTTAATAATTTTAGAGAAATAGATAACTTACCTAACTCTAAGATGTGACCTAAACTTTTAGAATTCGTATTAAGTACGAACCGACTGTTACCTACGCGAGTCCAACTTGCACTTGCCTGTATTAAAGTCATCCATGATTATTGATTTTTGAGAATAATATTTAGGTATTTTTTTTAAATTTCTCAACGACAAATAAAAAGTGAATTTTGCTAATCAATAATATTACATATTCTAATAATAGTAGGTAGTTTAAACACGCGCTGATCTAGTACTTCACAGCTGTGATATAGATCACTGCGACCGCCGAGCCGACGATAACGTTTAGATTACGGTAACTCTATGCTGGTTCAATTAAAAAAACAAGATAGCTCTCTATCGCTGATCTACGATACGAGTACCTACAAAACTCGCTTCTTCCCCACTGCTCAACTAAACTGCTCAACCAGTTGAGCAGTAGGACATAGTTTGTAAATCTCTAATTTGTTGCTGGGAAATCTCGAGCGTCTATAGTCCCTCGTTTTAATTTTTTGTAAATATTAATGTTAATAAAAGCTGTCAAATTCGTAAAATTATCGATATCAAGATCCTATTTTGTTGTGAAACGACGAAGGCCTATACCTCCGTAACTATAGATCTTAGACTAGCAGTTTCTCTCTCTCTCTATGAAAGATCTCATCAAGGTCTTATTTCTGAAGACAGCTGTCAAAATATAAAGGGTTACATCTCCGTAACTATTGATCTTAGACTAGCAGTATCCTTACATAAATGATAGATCTTTCCAAGATCTTTATTTCAGATAACAGCTGTCAAACTAGAAAGAGCTTTATCTTTGTTACTATTTATCTTAGACTAACAGTTACTTTACAGAAATGATAGATCTCAATAAAGATCTTTATTTTGAGTGACAGCTGTCAAACTAGAAAGAACTATATCTCCGTAACTAATAATAGTATACTGTAAGTATAAACTTACAGTTGTTATCTGAAATAAAGATTTTAGTGAGATCTATCATTTCTGTAAGGAAACTGCTCAGATCAATAGTTACAAAGATATAGCCCTTTCTAATTTGTCAACCGAACTGTCAATCGAAATAAATAATGATTAAAGAAAGAAAAAATGAAGTTGTGATAAACAATGTGAAAAATTAAAAAAAAACTTAGTAAACAACTTCAGACCTATGCTCAACTATGCCAACTTTACGGTAACTTTTCATCATTCTTAATCCAAGAACCATTAGGAGACCTACAGGGCACAAATCAAGCCTGGCACAATTCGTTTAATAAGTTGTTTTCTTTACGATTGTACTATTTTTTATATAATTAAATATTTGAATGACTGGTAGTGCTGTTTACAATAAACGATAATTTTTAGTTTGTCAGTCGGTTTATCCATTTTTTCTTTTTCCTCTTTACTTCCAGACGAAATGATTCCATTCTAGGAGTCAGATTCATTTAAAATAGCGTAAATGCGCTACCTTTCTTGTTCTTTTCTGTCTAGTTTGAATACAATAGTAAAAAAATCAAGAAAATGTTGATTAAAGTCTTTTGTATGTTTGCCTACGTCTATTGACCGATGCAGGCGCAGCACGATTTAATGGCGGTAAAAGACTAAGAGGGTGGCTCCTTAGCTCCACCTACTAAGCTATTACTATTATTATATCTACGTCGCACAATTATTTCTAGGAAAAACAAGCATTTCGAAATGTCACGGGTCACGTAGACCCAAGTGTGCGCTCGTCGAGTTAATTACGACATTTGGAGATTTTATTTCTATCAATAAATATAGTTGTGCAGTTTTAGTTGATCAGTGGGTATTAACCACTAATTAAAGTATTTATAGTTGAGCAGTTACCAGTTGAGATGTCGATTTTAGTAATAAATAGAATAATAAATGCTTACCCTTTATTATTCTATTTATTACTAAAATTCATTCGTATAATATGTAGATTTACAAACGCGCATTTATGCTTTCGTGTCTATTTTTTGTGACCCTTTGTCTTTATTTCAAACTGAGTTACTAAAATCTTCTAGCACTTTCTAATCACATTTCCTTTGGTATAGTTACTTATTAA
This sequence comes from Apoda limacodes, assembly GCA_946406115.1. NCBI lineage: Eukaryota > Metazoa > Arthropoda > Insecta > Lepidoptera > Limacodidae > Apoda > Apoda limacodes. The sequence continues at coordinate 53,139,515 of OX291540.1, forward strand.
ACAATAAACAAACTGTTTATGTCGGTATGTACTTATTTAATTTGTTAATACCAACTCGCGCACAAGAATAAAACATTTGTTGTGATAAGAGTGGTAACAGCGCGCGGGCGCGGCGCCGACGGACTGAAGGCGGGTAACGAGCTCGCAACATAGCCCAGGAGTGGCGCACCACATTTTGCTAATTTTTCATACAAAACTTCTGTTTCACGTGAGGGACTGGGTCATACTTTCTCTTTCACACTCGTTGATTTTGGCTCTAGTCTTTGTAGTGAAATTCATTTCATAGGAGCGCAATTGCTAGCGCTCCACTTAGTGACACAGTCTCCTCAATGCAATTCCATACTAAATCTTACGTTGGCTGTGTGTGTTCAGAATGTTTTTAGTGAAATTCTATTTTAACATAAAGATAACCGAAGCATAATAATTATTTATTTGGAGTAAAATCTAAAACATATTGTTTCTTAAGTAGATAATTATTTATGGGAGTGCGCTGCCCCAGCGCACCTTAGGACGAGCCGCTTCTGGTTAGCAGTGAACCTAATCACTTGAGGTGATTCGTAACCCTTAATAACCCCGAACCAGTTGTACCGATACCATTCACCCAACTCAATACGTGGTAACGTGACAGAACCTTACATCTACACAACAAACAGTGGGCAGAACAAACGGACTGCAAACAAACCAAGAATGTTCTTACATCCTTGGACGCAAATCTAACAACGAAAAACCTTCACTACATAGTTGGCATAATAACAGGTCACTGCCCGCTAAGCTTTTTCAATATCGAAGTTACCGACAGTCCTCTGTGCAGGGGCTGTATGGAAGCCTAGGAGACACCGTCTCCCGTGGTTCTTCATTGCAAAAGCGTGAGCGACCAACGGACAAAGCTCCTTAAGAATCCACAAACCATTAGAGAGGCGCTGAATAACATTAGATGTCTCCTCAATTTCTGGATGGAGCTGGGATGGTATGAGTAACCAAAGACATGTATTGGTTACCCACGTACAATGGCCCATTTATGAGGCTAAGTGCGGAAAACATAAGTCCAACTAATTAACTAATATCGAAATTAAAGTATCTATTTACAATATTTGATACTATCTATTTACACAGAAAGAAAGAAAGCCGTAAGCCTGTCTACACAGATTTCTGGACAGAAGGTTTGCAAAATATATATTAGGGACAGAAAGTACATGTAAGTTCTTTGGCCTAAAGCCCGACCGATGATGTCTTCCACGACGTCCACATCCAGTAGGTATCCGCCGTAGATTTACGCGAACGGGACAGACTTTTATGGAACCTATGGACGTGTGGTGTGTGATGTTAGCCCCGGGCTTTGATGAGCAGGCACGATGCTATGATGCACGGTGCTGATGCTCGCCCCGTAGAATCGTTGAGCAGTGTTGCTCAGGCCGAGGACGCTCGCTCGCAGATTTCGTTATACTCCGTATTAAGCGTTGTTGAAAATAAGTTAGAACAAAATTCAACTCAACGCACTGGAACACATTGAAGTAACATTCTGTCATTCGTAAAAGAATCCCTACAGTTTCTGTAGCCGAAAGTACTAATAAATTTTGGTTCACAAGTTTAAATTACAGTTGTATACGCAGGACCTTCCAAACGAGTATTGTGTATGTATTTATGTTGTGTTTAGTGTTTAGACTCGTTACTGCTGAAAGGCCGCACTTGAACCCGCTACCGGTGACTTAACTGCAATCCGTCTTCAAAGTCACTAATTAATGACACTTCTAATTTTTTTTATTAACGCCCATAAATAACTAACTGCTGGCTATGTCCAACTGACAAATTCACTATCTAATAACTTTCTATTGAATTTGAAACGAAATTGCGAGCCAACCGAACGCGCAAACTGCGTGACCTTTCGTCGCCGCTGGTATTTTGCTACCCCAGGTATTCATAAAAGTAGGCGTAAACTGTATGAATTATATAAAGAAAAAACATATAATAATAGCCAAATATTTAGGGAATATTAAAAAAAAAACTCAAAAACCTTTAAAAAGGTCTGTCTTGTTGCAAAAGCAATTCACCTCAGACATAAAGTAAAAAAATCAACAAATAAAATAAAAACGACATGGAACATAATAAATAATAAAACTGGTAAAGCTAGGAATTCTTGTCAGGACTTTGAGTTGATTGTAGATGATGCTAGTTTTAAAACAAATTCTGAGGTAGCAGTTGCCTTTGAACAGTTTTTTAGGAATATCCCATTCAAAACAACTGAACATCTAAACTCAAGTCCAATCTTAGCAGAAAAATTATTAAAAACTAGTGTTCCTGAATGTAACGTTCCCTTTGTATTTAAAAACATTAGTCCTACGGATATCATTAATACATTTAAAACATTAGAAATTAAAAACACCACAGACTTTTGGGGACTTTCTGTAAAAAATAAATTCAATTATTCATGTTATAGCACAACCCTTAGCCATTATTTTTAATAGTTGTGTTGATAGTGGTGTGTTTCCTGATGAGATGAAACTTAGCAAAGTTATACCTCTTTTTAAATCAGGTAGTTCAACAGATCCTAATAATTTTCGGCCTATTTCAATACTACCTATACTCAGTAAAGTTTTTGAAAAAATCATACTTTGTCAAATGTTAAGCCATTTCTGTATTAATGAGCTACTTAGTAGTAAACAGTTTGGCTTTATGAAAGGCCGTTCCACAACCGATGCAGGAGTGGCACTATCAAAAAATATATATAACGCCTGGGAGGATTCGCATGACGCCCTTGGAGTGTTTTGTAATTTATCTAAGGCATTTGACTGTGTTCAACATGAAAATCTCATCAGGAAGCTACATCACTATGATATTAGAGGCAAAGCTCTCGACCTTTTGACATCCTATATGAGTAGGAGAGTACAGAAAATAGATGTCAACGGTGAAAGATCTCCGGGATCAGCAGTCACTATAGGAGTCCCTCAGGGCTCAATTTTAGGTCCTTTTCTATTTCTTATTTACATTAATGATCTCCCTTTGCTTTTTAAAGTTAAGCGACGACAGACATATCATAATGAATTAAATAATGCCCTTTCTAAAATTGTAAATTGGTTTAACGCTAATAATTTGTTACTTAATGAAAAAAAAAACCAAATGTGTTAAATTTACATTACCAAATGTTAGTCAGAGACAGACATGTAATAATATAAATGGCGAGTAATTAGAACTTGTTAATTCAACAGTCTTTCTTGGCATAACGCTGGACTCCAAACTTCAATGGGGTCCTCATATTCATAACCTAGCCAAAAAACTTAGCTCTGCTGTGTATGCGATCAAGAAAATAAGACAATTGACCGATGTCGACACTGCAAAAATAGTATATTTTAGCTATTTCCATAGTTTAATGACATATGGTATCCTATTGTGGGGTAGCGCTGCTGATGTAAATACAATATTTTTGTTACAAAAAAGGGCAATTCGTGCTATTTATAAATTAGGATCTAGGATATCTCTGAGGGATAGGTTTAGGGAAGTAAAAATTTTAACTTTAGTGTCGCAGTACATATATGAAAATCTTTTATATGTACATAAAAATATCAATAGTTTCAGCAAGAAAAGTGACGTTCACAAAGTAAATACTAGAACTAGAACACTAGAAAATTCAAAATCTATCAATAAGTAAATTTAAATCTTTTATCAAGCAGGTACTTTGTAAAAAGGTATACTACAATATTTCAGATTATGTAAATGATAAAAATCCTTGGGACTGATGATGCTCAATTACAGGATGCATAGGTACACCAAATTAAAATGGAAAAAACATAAAATTGTACGACTAAAATTTTTTTATATAAAACATTAATTGTATTTTAGTTTATTTGTATTATTGATAGTGTTTTTAAAAGAGTAACTATCGAGTTTCTTGCCGGATTCTTCTCGGTAGAAATCAACAACATTGTGAACCGGCGGGAAGGTGGGAGGGTTCAAAAGATAATATTTTATAACTTTGACGATTCAAAAGTGATTGTAAAATCCTTATTTGAATAAAGCATTTTGACTTTGACTTTGACTTTGAACAAACCCCCGCCCCATCCAGACCATGTCTGGATGAGGATAAACCGAGCCACAGCCATCACTCAATCTACTGGCAATCGAGAAAGCGTCACGACGGCACTGAATCCCCTACCATGACCTCTGCGACACGCGGGACACCGTCCGAACCGGGGAATAATTTCACGATGCGACTTAAACGCCATTGCAAGGGCGGTGAATTTGAGTCCTTTAATAGGACAAGGTCTCCGACGCGCGGAGGGTTGGTTTTATCCGTCCACCGAACCCGTTGCTGTAACAAATGTAAATATTCCGAAGACCACCGACGGTGGAACAATTGCGTAATTTAAAGCGCGATAACATATTAACTCACACATCGATGAAGAGGTATTCAGGCAAGGAGTTTAAAGGACTACCGATCAAGAAATGGCCTGGAGTTAGCGCTTCCATATTGAGTTCAATACCGCTTGGACGTTGCAAAATACCGTTTGTAATTCCTCAAACGTGAGGACCGTTTCTCCAATCACACGGCGGAGGTGAGTTTTGGCGACCTTGACAGCTGCTTCGAAAATACCGCCCACGAAGGATAGCCGGGAGGATCAAAAATCCAAGTCACGCCCCGTTTAGACAACTCCGAATAAATATACATGTGATTGTCCGACAAAAACGAAGGACTTCCTTCAGATAGCGATCTGCACCCTTGAAATTTGTGCCACAGTCCGAGCGAATTAAATGAGGAAGACCACGCCGACTGACAAACCGCGACAGACATGCGACAAAGGCCTCCGTAGACAAGCTTGATACGAGCTTCAGATGCACAGCCTTGAAAAACAAATAGACGAAGACGCATAAATAGGCCTTAACCTGTCGGGAATTGCAAACGCTTGACATCTTGACCAAAAACGGACCCGCGAAATCCAACCCAACCTTAGCGAAAGGGCGGATACAATCGGACGGCAAGTCACCCATTTGTGGCTGGGTCAAGGTTCCCTTTAATCTATAACAAAGGAATTCATTTAAAAATAAGGCTCGTTGCAGACAAGCCAGCAATGCGTTGAGACCGGCATGACAGTTCCTAACATGGCGGTCCCTGATCAGCAACACAATAAAATGACCGCTCTTGGGCAACAAGAGAGGATGCCGAGCCCCATAGGGCAATTCTGAGTTACGAAGCCAACCACACACTCGCAAAAACTCCGATTCGTCTAGGACTTCCCGCGATTTCCCGTTCTCTGAACGGAGAAGACTAATTTTTTTCCCAGTCGAATACAGGTGAGGAGGGCATCCTGACGCTCTTCAGGAGACAAGACTGAAGACGTCCGTTCCTTAAGTTGTGGAGAAACCTCTTTATCCAACCGGTGACACTAACGAGCTTGTTGAGAGAGCTGAACCGATTAAACAAGAAATTCAGTCAACAAGCAATGCTGTCGACGTTTCAAGCTTGGGGATTGTCAATTTGGTCCGCAAAGGTGCTACCTTACTCTTTGCGACCACCACACTAACGCGAACATGACCAGACCAGACCACAGCCGCATTACCGGATTCCGACGCATCAGACAAGTCGTGAAGACTGGCCCGATAACGACCTGGGGATAAGATCGACCGAGGCACGGAGACATGTTGAAGGTCCGAAAGTGTCTCATAAAAACGTAGCCAATAAGACAACAAGACTCCGGTCAACGGGGTAGAGTCAGTAGAGACCAGAAATCCAGAGCTCCTGTAGGACTCATTTGGCCCAAAAGACTGCAGGAGCAGCCAAACATTGGGATCAAAGACTCGCTACTCTGGACAGAACCAGCCTTTTAGATCACCTCTTCATTGTGTCCCGACAGTTTAACTGAATAGGTGAAGATATCCTGAACTGGCCGATACTGAACTCTGAGGAATGCGATGGAGTCAGTATTTTCAGGATTCTGGAAGAGGTGGGGCCTGCTGATGTTATGACGGCAAGTCTTCCAAGACAGCAGGTGAATTGGAAATCTATTTCCTCAGTTCATAACCACCTGCCCGTAACAAGCCGATTAGCTCATCCCTCAGGACTAACGCTTCCTCCACAGACGAAGCACTCGTACAAATATCGCCGACGTAGGTGTCCGAAGGGAAGACAGCAGTTGCGCGCGGGAAATTCAGACGCTCGCGATCAGCCAAATGTAGCAACAAGCGATTTGCTATAAACGGGCTCGACTTTAGCCCGTAGGTATTGGTGTTAAGCTCATGAAACATCAATGGAGAGGCCGGATCCTCTCTCCACAAAATGAGCTGAAACCGTCTATCTTCAGGGTGTATCATGACCTGACGGAACATCATCTTAATGTCAGCCACAAACACAACTTGGTCATATTTTTTCATCTCACACGCTTGGAAAGGCTTTGTTTGTCGTAAAAACTCCACTTTATCGCCAAGCCGGCTGGACCGATTTTGATGAACGACGGCTCAAAGGAAATTTATTTACTTCCAGAGTGTTCTGGGTACATAAAATAGTCAGGCACTAGCAGGTAGAGTAAAAATAAATCACACTAATATTATAAAATGTGAGTGTGTTTGTTACTTCTTTACGCTCAAACGGCTGGACCAATTTTAAATGAAATTTGGTATGGAGGTAGCTGATATTCTAGATTAACACATAAGCTCCTTTTCATCCCGAAATTTTTTAAAGTTCCTGCGGGAATAACTATAACTGAGCTTAAACGAACTATAGGTAGAGCTAACATTATTAATAGCAAACTTCATTAGTATAATTAAGGAGTTAATTAGTTAAGGTTTTTAATTAATAAGGAATAACTATAACGATTGCTCCATAATCCTGCCGCAACGGAGCATCCAATTAAGCTGAAATTTGCACAGAGAAAGTTGAAGATACGGAGAAGGACAAAGGCTGCTTTTTATCTCGGAAAATTTTAAAGTTCCCAGAGGAGTTACTATAACCGAATGCCACGAACGAACCATAGCTGCAGCTATAGCTTGCTTTATCAAACTTCTTTAGTATAATCAAGGAGTTGCAAGAATCCCACACCGATAACTAAATTTCGAGCGGGCGGTGCCGCGGGCAAAAGCTAGTAAATAAATAAACCCGGCTGATAAAATATTAAGAACTGAAAAGAAATAAATAAGTGCACCTAAAAAAGTATTAAACTATAAGTAGACGGAATCATTTTTTACTCAGTAATTCTGTCTAAAACTAGCGGCACTTCTATTATAGGTATAAACAGATAGGTTTTCTACTAGAAAATATTTTAGATAAAACTTTAAAAAAATCACGCTTATGATTGAGTAATCAGTTAATCAACGCCTAGATAAACGATTTAATCTTAGTGTTTCATTTAAACCTGCGCGTACATGATTAGATTTTTGTTTGTACCGTATAGTCATAGAAAAATAAAAACTACGGGCTGGACGCACCTACTTGATACGTGAACGTATCGTGAATACTATATATGATGTAGTCGTAGCAGGTATTTATTTTTTACATTGACATCAGATTTTTCAGTAGAAGAAGTGGTTACAAGACCCGATCTCTTGGCTGACAACTAGGCCAGGAGTGGCCAGGACACATGAGAGACTCTGTTCGCTAAAATTCGCCCCTCGAATTTGCTCGCATATATCTTATATAAATAAATAAATTCCCTACACCCGACTACCGACCATACGTTATAACTGACATAATTTTACGAGACCCAATGTACAAGGCTACGTGACCATACCGACACCTTCGATGGAAAGGTATCCAAGGCCACCAGCGCCTTGCAAGCTGTCCACTGCATCGAAGGACAGTTGTACCAAGTTAGCCGTCAGGAACGCAACGCGCGCACTGAAGCGCCCTCGGCCCCGCTCGCCGAAGACTCACCGCGACAACGCGCGTGTTATAATATATACAATATTTAATTGTTAAACTATAATTGTCAATCCGAACATTAAATACCACTACGCAACCCGCTGTTATTATTTACTTGTGTGTTAGCATCCATTTGGACCCATTTACCGAAGTCACCGCCGACGAGCCATCATCCCGACACATCCCGAGGACAGCTACAAAAGCCGCCAACACCTCACTCCGCCTACGACTTTGCGGAAACAATTGAATACACGCCCGATTCTCCGCAACCACTTGAAGGTCCTACCGAGATTAGGTGAGATCGTCCTGAAGCCCGATTCTTCGTACAGACTCTATCTTACTGCAGGTGAGGTAATATTAAAAGCAACTGGCTGCTGGTGTACCAGGTTTCTTATTCAAGTATCGCTACATAAATGTAAGTAGCGCAGGACCTCACTTCGGGCTGAATATATGATGATAAACAACTTTCTATCATCATTACATCTTGTGCTGATGATCTTGTGATCGGTTAGATATAGTGGCCTTTGACTTTGACACTTGGAGTTAGTAAATACGAGGATGCGACCGTATTGGGGAACTTGCAGTACTGATGATAATAACCAGTCACCAAAGAAACCTCTAGTTTTCTAAGTTCCTTTGATGTCCAACAATAGGAAATAAAAACAAAAAAAAACCGACTTTAAAAAGATGCACAAAATAGGTAAAAAAAATAACTTAAAGTAAAAATAATTCTTTTTAAAGAGAGGTAGGGCACTGCAAGTACTCGCTCGAATAAGCTGCCCGAATAAATAAAGCGGGGCATAGCGAGTACTTGCTCGAATGAGTGGCCCGAACTGGGGAAGTACCTCCACCTTACAGAAAACCGCGGCCACAATAACACTGACATTGAGTAGTGTTGTGTTCCTGGCGGTGAGTAAGGTTGCCAGAGCTCTCTCTTTGAGGATTCGCTGCGCGGACAGCGGAGGACCGACGGTGCTTGTTGCTGTCTTTGTTCGGCGTAGACGCGGCGTGCTGGTTCGGCGGTCAGGGAGACCTGAAGAAACGGCTGACCGCTGGCCGCCCGCAGGTTGAACGGGTTCCCGAACCCAGGGATCACTTAATCTCCGCCCTGGGAGGCTGATTCGCCAACCTGTGTAAAGTCTCTGAAGTAGTAGTCGTGCCGGAGAAGGAGACCGGAGTGGACCCGGCTACTACAACAGAGGGGGATCAGGGGCCCTTCCGCCCGCCGTGCCAGCAACCGTATCATCTGTGTTGAGCTTCGGCAGTCTTAGTACCGCAACTTTTTGTCTTCTAAGCTGTCTGTGCAGTGAATCCTCATCCTTAGTCTAAGTAACTTCAAACAAAATGGCCAGGAACAGAAAAATGAAAAGAGTTTTGACAGCGGCTACTCCATCCACATATAATGTGGATTTTTGCAACATAAGGGGTATTCACGCAAATCTTAACGCAGTCCATCAACATCTCGAGACTGCGCAGCCAACCATTCTTTTTCTAACGGAGACGCAGATATCCTGCCCGGCCGACACATCATACCTTCGTTATCCCGGCTACAAACTCGAGCACAATTTCTTGAGTCGTGCCGGTGTATGTATGTTCGTCCGGGAGGATATCTGCTGTCGCCGACTAAATAGCCTTGAAGACAGGGACCTGTCGATATTGTGGGTGCGCGTAGATCATGGGGGCCACACTCGTATCTATGCGTGCTTATACAGGTCTCATAGCGGTGACACGGACGTAACTCGACTCTTCACGCACCTGAGTTTGACGACTGACAAAGTTCTAGAGCAATATCCTACAGCAGAATTAGTTATTTTGGGAGACTTTAACGCCCACCATCGTGAGTGGCTCAGTTCTCGAACCAATAACTAAGCAGGGATATCTGCTCATGAATTTGCTCTGACCTATGGATTCTCTCAGCTGGTACTTTCTCCAACGAGAATACCAGATATAGTGGACCATACAAGCTCCTTACTGGACCCTTTGCTGACTACACGTCCGGATGGATACTACGTCTCAGTGGATGCGCCTCTTGGCTCCTCGGACCACTGTCTCGTCCGGACTCAAATGTCATGCACACAACCTGATCCTTCTGGGCCAACTATTGGCGTCGTGTGTGGCATTATAAGTCGGCAGACTGGGATGGATTGCGAGAATTTTATGCATCGTACCCGTGGAGGCAGATCTGCTATAGCTCAGAAGATCCTGACGTCTGCGCAGCCGCAGTCACTGAGACAATCCTCGCTGGTATGGAATGTTTCATTCCTAACCTGCGAGTAGCTGCCGGCGTCAAAAAACGACCGTGGTTTAATAGGTCTTGCAGAGAAGCTAAAATTCTTAAGCAAACTGCGTATGAGGCTTGGACCACGGCTCGTAATAATAAGGATCCAAATATTTCTGAGTTAAAACGCAAATTAAATGCTGCCTCGAGGTTCAGTAAGAAAGCAACTACCAGAGCAAAATTCCAATTCATCGGCAAAATAGGTGGGCGACTTGCGAGCTATCCTTCTGGGAGTTGTGCTTTCTGGTCGCTTGCTAAAGCTGCCGAGGGGAACTTCTGCCAGTCGTCATTACCACCACTGCGAAAGACCGATGGTGACTTGGCCCACAGTGCAAAAGAGAAAGCCGTTCTATTGGGCAGTCTCTTTGCCTCTAACTCGAATGTGAACGACGAAGGCGCTGTACCACCTACTTTACCGTGGTGCGGTAAGACCATGCCGGAAATCTCTATAACACAGCGCGAGGTCAGGCGGGCGTTGCTTTCCCTAGACGTTCATAAGTCGAGTGGGCCAGACGGCATACCAGCAGTGGTGCTTAAGCAGTGTGCTCCTGAGTTATGTCCTGTACTCACGCGCCTCTTCACGCTTTTCTACCACACTAGGCAATTTCCGTCTTCATGGAAGACTGCGAATGTGCACCCGGTGCCCAAAAAGGGCGATAGATCAGATCCATCGAATTACAGACCTATCGCTATAACCTCTCTCCTCTCCAAGGTGATGGAGCGTGTGATCAACACACAGCTTTTGAGATACCTAGAAAAACACGACCTGATCAGCGACCGTCAATATGGCTTTCGTCACGGTCGCTCGACTGGTGACCTTCTAGTGTATCTCACACACCGATGGGCACTAGCCATTGAGAGTCAGGGGGAGGCATTGGCATGTAGCCTAGACATAGCGAAGGCGTTCGATTGGGTCTGGCACCCCCGGTGCCTTATATCGAAGTTGCCATCTTACAAAGTGCCCGAGGGTTTGTGCAAATGGGTGGCTAGCTTTCTGTCCGGCAGATGCATACATACCGTAGTTGACGGTAGTTGCTCTGATAGCATGGACATTAATGCTGGTGTCCCGCAAGGCTCTGTGCTGTCTCCTACGCTGTTTCTACTGCACATCAATGATATGTTGGACATCAACAACATACATTGCTATGCAGATGACAGTACTGGAGACGCTTATTACACGGGCCGTGCAAGCATCCCACGTTCCGTTGTGGAGGAAAAGCGTGAAGAACTTGTGTCTCAAATCGAGATCGGTCTGTCCAAGGTCTCTGACTGGGGGCGGGAAAACTTGGTCCGATTCAACCCTTCAAAGACACAAGTCTGCGCGTTCACCGCTAAGAAAACCCTATTCACTGTAGTCCCACAATTCCAGAACACTCCCCTCTCCATCTCCAAGAGCATTTTTCAGTTCCGAGATCATTTGCTAGACAAGGTAAAGCTGGCGTCCAAAAAACTTGGTGTTCTCAACAGAGCGAAGCAGTACTTCACGTCGGGGCAAAGGTTGCTACTTTACAAGTTGCAAGTCCGGCTCCATATGGAGTACTGCTGCCATCTCTGGGCGGGTGCACCCGGATACCAGCTTGGCCCTTTTGACTCGGTTCAACGACGGGCTGTGAGAATTGTCGACGATCCCAAACTCACTTGCGGTATCGAGCCCTTAAGTCTGAGGAGAGACTTTGCCTCCCTGTGTGTGTTCTACCGCTTGTACAATGGATTGTGTTCTGAGGAATTGTTCGAAATGATGCCCACGGCTACTTTCTACCATCGCACCGCTCGCCATCGACAGGGAATTCATTCTCACACTTTGGAACCAAAATGGTCGCGTACAGTGCGGTTTCACAGAAACTTCCTCCCGCGAACCCTTGGGTTGTGGAATGAGCTCCCTGCCAAGGTTTTCTCTAAGGACTACAGTATGGGGTTCTTCAAAAAAGAAGTTATTAGATTTCTGAAGGGTCGGCAACGCGCGAGTGATGCCCCTAGTGTTGCAAGCGTCCATAGGCTACGGTGACCGCTTACCATCAGGCGGACCGTAGGCTTGTTTGCCACCTTAGTGGTATAAAAAAAAATAAAAAAAAAACTTATTCCCAAAAATCTCATCTGAATAACCATTTGAAGTTGGTGAAAAAGTATTTATTTTTTGCTTTTCAGAGACGAATTGTTTTTTTTTTCTCGTACACTAAAAGTATTCATACTTGTACAAAATTTTATACAATCATCAACATAAAAGGCGCGGTTTACCAGTTCCAAATTAACATCAATTATTTTTTTTAAATCGGTTCACATTTGACGGAGAAATCGGTGGACATACATAAAAAAATTTATACCTCCTCCATTTTTGAAGTTTTAATTTTTAAATTTAAGACCCTCAGAATTAAGAAAAATAGACGAATCTAAATATATCATTATTTATTGACAGCGAATAAGAAAAGTCTCCGTGTCGGATTTGGTAAAAATGTCTGTCAGGCTGTTCTCCTGTGCAGGTCGCATTTCTCAACCGATCCTCGTGAAACTTTGGGAACAGGTTCGATAATAATATGGAATTTTCTGTAAATTCAGTATTTAGAAATTTTTCAAAATATATCCATATAGGCGTTGAAAACGTAAAGAAAGTCATATTACAATCATTGAAAAAAATTTTTTTTCAGTTGATAAACTTCAAGGATCGGGGTGTGAAGGGGTTGAATATTATAATAAAGTTATTTTGAGATCTAAAGTGCACAGTGAAAATTTATTCAGTTTTAAGCTACGCAAAGACAGACTTGCGAGGTCTACATCTCACAGAGCCACTTGTTGAAGGAGTAACAGTAAAAACTCAAAAAAAAATAAACTATACTAAATAATTAGAAGTAGATGAAAAAACCTCATATTCAAATTGCTGCATTTCCTCGCTGAATAGAGATGCTAATTCTCTGAGCGAAAAAAGAGTCAGCTTTCTTGTACCACACAGCTGCCACTAATTTAGGAAAAACCCCTTTAAAAAAATTGTTTATGCTAGGTCCCGATGGGCCGAGCGTTTCTACCGCAAACGCCAAAAAAAACGTAGCTTGACAATTAATTTTTATATTTGCGCCATTTGATCCATATGTGATGGCATATTTATGATGGTGAGGACTCTTTGAATTGTGTCGCTTAAAGAGCTATGTCATGAAAATCTTCCAGCGCTTTCTCGACATGAAAGCCCATGAAGGCCTAGCTCATCCACAAAGTTACCACACAGTCAAGTATGCGAATAACATACTTGTGATCCAAGACGATTCCAAAACTTTCGTAGTCAAACATTGTCCCAAGATTGATGAATGGTAAAGCGTGCAGCCAATACCGGGTCTCTTTTACCAAGACTGCTTTAAGGCGTGCTTTGTCACGACCACTTACACAATTTTGCATCAAACCTTCGTGCAATGCCTGTGCTTAGTATTTGCAGTGAGTGGAGTATCCCAAAGTGTTTAGAGATTTAATTTTTAGATTATTGGGGTAACAAAAATGTATGTTGACATGTATATGAAATACTAAAATATAAAATAAATATAAATACATGTTAGCATATTTCCTAGCGAAATGTAAAAAAAATTACTGTAAAAGTGTGAGAGACAAAGCGAAACTTAGGTTTTCGGAAGCTTTCTAACTTCTTTCAATAAACATAAACAAACAAAATGGCGGACGTCGATAGAAAGAGAAAAGAGACCACAGATATGCTTTGTCTCTCTTTAAAGTGTGGCCAATTTTGTGAGGCTTTTACGCAGACCATAGGATAGATTACAGAACTCGCTGAAACTGAAGTGTTATGGAGTCAGCGGGTCAATGCCACCGCTGGAGCCATTTGGCAAGGAGGTAATGGCAGCATAAGTGTCTTGTTCATCGACATGTACCTTAACCGTTTACTACACTAGGCGTAGAAGTATTACTGGAATAATTGTTGGATGTGAAGTAATAAATTTTAACTAATTTAAAAAAATACACGCTCAGAAATTTTATCTTAATGCTCAGAACGCATTTCAACATCGATGGTGGTCATATTTTTGTTTATGTCGGCAATCGAAGGCGGAGCTTTCGCAACGGCAGCCCGTCGTCCGTCCTACACGTAGAGTATCTAATTTAATCTCTACAATAAGCAGATAAGAATGTAATCTACGGCTCAGTGATTTCGCGAAAACCTGTCTACTTTAATCCCTTATTATCTCACTTTACTATATAATAATATGGATAGTGGGCGTGCATTTTAAGAAGTTTTTCAAACCGACCAAATCCTAGTTCTAGTGATAGCTTAGGTATCAACGATAACCAAATCAACCATAAGTCGCCGCACCCGCTTAACTAAATCAAACATACTACAAAAGTTACGTTGAATTATTTTGTATGGCACAGAATGAATCAATATTTTACATAACGAAAATTCACAATTACACAATTTATTTATTTATATGAAGGTATTTATATTTGTGTGTGATCCATGTGAAGGACGCCTCTATAATAATAACCAGGCAAAATTTGGGGAGCAGAAACTGTGAGGAAGATCCTGAGGATAAAGTGGTATCGATTTTGCTGTATCAAAAATTATTATAAAAGAAAAAAAAGCACCATCAAAAAAAAATGTTTTATTATAATTTAAAAAGCAAAGATATAATTAAAATAAAGACTAAAAAAGGAATTTAAATTAAACATCTAAGGCTGGGTTGCACCAACTAACTATAACGATAACAAAAGGCTGACGGCTTGTCAAATACTCGGTTAAGCAGAAAATGGAGTGCACCATCTTACAATTGCAAAATTACGTCATAACCCTAACGTTAATAATAACCAGCCGAAAATGACTGGTTATAGTTAAAGTTACAATTGACAATAAAATGAGGCTATTTATGTGAAATACAACAAATTTGAATTACCTGGTGTTTTGAATATTATGTAGCATTGCGGTAATTTTTTACTTCTCTGCACCACGTTATTTTTGCGTAAAAATTATTTTAATGGATGAAGGTGCATCCCCTTATACCTAAATGGAATGCAGAAGACGGCGGGCAATTTTTTTTTTGATATGGATTGAAAAAAAAATTATATGGATTTTTTTTAAAAAAAATTTTTTTTATGGATTTTTTAAAAATGTTTGCTTGGTATGTATCAAAGACACCCCTCTGTGGGCTACCCTCGCTCCGCTCGGGGAAACATGCATAACCGAACCTAACCTAGCACTACTCATGCACGGTTAGTTACATTTCGCGCCATCCTTGTCTTTTCTCACGGTTACTGCCAATCTACATTGACTCATAAATAACAGGCATCAAGGACTGTTTTGTTCTAGCTATGTTTTTGCTGCTTCGCACAATTTTTTTTTATTTATTGTGAAAGGCATGGATTCAAGTCTTTTATCCTAGCAAAACACGTAACAATAGCATTGACAACTTGTAAGACGGTGCAACCCAAATTGTTGAATTGTAACGGTCATAGTAATAGTAATTGTTAAAGTTTTTTTTGACAATTACTTAAACAGACGTTTTGGTGCAATTCAGCCTAAAACCATATAAAATTAATCTAACAAATCGTTGCCAGTTGACATCGTTCCCAGAATGCTGGCCGCATTGCCGCGTTGTATTGCAAAGCAAATTTTTTGGGCAAGGCCAGCACTTTCGTCACGAGAAACTTCAACCAGACGCGAAG
The DNA here is from genome assembly GCA_946406115.1 of Apoda limacodes. Lineage (NCBI taxonomy): Eukaryota > Metazoa > Arthropoda > Insecta > Lepidoptera > Limacodidae > Apoda > Apoda limacodes. Next base: position 53,155,282 of record OX291540.1, read on the forward strand.
CTAAAGCCTTAATAATTTTACATAATTTTTTTTGCAACATAATTTTATTTGCACTATATTAAAAAAAATTGTAACCAAACTGGGATCTCGTGATTCATTATGTATATATAACAATAAGAAAACATCATTCAGTCACACTGTGTGGTGGATAATACGTACGTCAGTCACTTGCCAGAATATGACTGTAACAAAATGGGGGTTGGGCTGTTTTGGAGACACACGGCCGCTTTACTTTGAAAATTCGCAAATTAGATGCCTTAATAAAATGTAAGTATGTTAAAAATTAACAACTGGCTTTGCACGAGTCCGACCCTAGCCTGACTGAGATTGTTGTTTGTTATTTTATTAAACAGCTTACACTACAATAGTTTCAAGTTTGAATATTGTACCGACTGGAATGTGTTACCGTTTTTACAAAACAGCAAAAACAACAAAAACGTTATATTTGTAAAGAACCCTTAAATTTCATCATTTTGTTTTTTTGTTTATCATTCTCTGATAGCAAAACACATTATGTAATAAATTTCTTTGGTCAAAAAGTTAGAGCTCCTTAAATGTCGAGCAGTCAAACAAGCAGGCAAACAGACAAGCAAATAGTGTAAAGCTTATTAATAAGGCTCCATTTGGCACCCTCTGTATACGGAGTCCTAAAAATTTTGCGATGCTATATTTTGGACTACAGCTGCCAGGGATTTTATATAAATATACACCCCGTGTTTTATTTTAGATTTTGAATTTCGCTAATCGATAGCGGTAACGGCTCTCTACTGATGTAAGCGTGGAGGGCGTTCAGTCGCAAAAGACCCGTTTGGATTTTGCAGCCTTTTTTTCCAAATTCGTCGTTATTTTTTTTTCAGTGTCTGTAATGAACTTAATATTAATAAATTATTTAGTATTTATTTATTACGTGCAGGTACAAACCTTTTCTAGAGACTTCGATTAAAAAAAAGGTTTTATGAAATTTACATCGAATTAAAATATAAAATTGTTTCAAACTATAGGAAACCCATTTATTTATGTTCTTCATACGTTAAACAACGTGAAAAATACAATAACCAGCGTTTATAGTGATGGTGAGACCGTCTTATTATGCTGTTTACAATAGATTTCAGAAAAAATCGAAAAATCAATTTTATTTATTTTTCCTTTCTTGTTCCTGTGTTATCGTATGATGCTTTTTTTTTCTTTAACATTTTTAAGAGGAGATACGCGATAAACATTGAAACAGGTAGGCTACGGGCTCCGACCCAGGAAATTAACTTTATCAGACGATTTACAAACATTAAAAAGAGAAAAAAATATTGAAAAAGGTACTTGATTAATAGTGGTACTTACAGTATTCCATTTAAAAATTTTCAACCCAAAATTCGAAAAATGATCTCCAAGTGTTAACGCCACATAGAATCCTCACTATCTTCGTTCGGCGACTCACTGGGAATGCGAAATAACGGGTTTATATTGAGAATGTATCAATTTTGATTAACACTTGGGTCTGATTAGATTGTCAGTTACATGTGCTTTAATAAGATATGCCTACATATTGTTTACGACAGATAAACACTATACATCTTGTTTAATTACATACCTAATTAATTATTTTGATAAACTTTATGACAACACCTTCCATCTAGAGACCTCTGAAAAGAGTGCAGATCTTTGAAATAAGATGGGGGCGATTTAGTAACGTCACGTTTTAATAAGAGTGCAGGCTTTATAACTGAGATGGGGGCGATTCAGTAACGTCACGTTTTAATTAGAGTGCAGACTTTAGAAATGAGATGAGGGCAATTTAGTAACGTCACGTTTTAATAAGAGTGCAGACTTTATAAATTAGGTGAGGGCTATTTACTTACGTCAGGTTTTAATTAGAGTGCAGAATTTAGAAATGAGATGAGAGCGATTTAGTAACGTCACGTTTAAAAAGAGTGCAGACTTTATAAATTAGATAGGGGCGATTCAGAAACGTCACGTTTTAATAAGAGTGCAGACTTTATAAATAAGATGGGGGCGATTCAGTAACGTCACGTTTTAATAAGAGTGCTGTCTTTATTAATTAGATGGGGGCTATTTACTAACGTTAGGTTTTAATTATAGTGCAGAGTTTAGAAATGAGATGAGGGCGATTTAGTGACGTCAGGCTTTAATATGACTGCAGACTTTAGAAATTAGATGGGGGCGATTCAGTGACGTCACGTTTTAATAAGAGTGCAGACCTTATAAAGTAAGGTTACAAGTAACTAACGTTTTATATTAAAAGGCTTTGTTTAAACATAACATGCCAAAATATTTTTTTTTATACCAACAAGGGACCAAAAAAGCTTACGGTACGTCTGATAGTAAGCGGTCACCGCAGCCTATGGACGCTTGCAACACAAGGGCCTCACTTGCGCATTGCTGGCCCTCAAAAACTGTAATAGCTTCTTTCTTAAATAACCCCATATTGTAGTCTTCAGAGAAAATCTTGGCAGGGAGCTCATAACCCAATCTAAGCGTTCGCGGGAGGAAGTTCCTCTATAACCGCAATGTACGGGACCATTTAGGTTCTAAGGTGTGTCGATGATTTCCCTGCCGATGGCGAGCAGTGCGATGGTAGAAAGTAGCTGTGGGCATCATTTTGAACAATACCTCAGAACACATCCCATTATACAAACGGTAGAACACACACAGGGAGGCGAAGTCTCTCCTCTAACAAAAGGGTTTGATACCTCTTGATGCTCCAAGTTTTTTGGACCTGGCGTCTTGCCTTCCAAATGATCTCGAAACTGAATATAATAGCAAAGATTCTAATGCTCTAAGAGACGGTAAGGGGTTAATTCTGGAATAGTGGGGCCTAAGTGAATAGGGTTTTCGTAGCAATGATCGAATTAAATCAGACGAAGTCCCCATTACTTAAACAGAGCGGTTTCAATTTTAGACACAAGTTCTTAAATTAATAAACATGTCCAGTACTGTCATCGGCATAGCAATATATGTTCTCGATGGACAACATGCCATTGACATGCAGTAGAAACAGTATAGGAGACAGCACAGAGCCTTGCAAGGCACCAGCATTAATGTCCATGCTATTAGAGCGACTACCGTCAACTATGACTCGTAGTTCGGACAAAAAGCTTTGCAGAAACCCTCGAGCAAACAATAAGATGACAACTTTGATAGAAGACCCCGGTGCTGGACCCGGTTGAATGCCTTCGATAGCTAGCTAGTAGCTGAAACAACCTGAAACGTAGGTTCCTTATCAATTCCCGGGGCTGTTCGCACCTCCGAGCTTATGGAGGGGTCATGAAGGAAGGTAGTCATTCCTATCCCGATACCCATAGGATAAAGAAGACAACCTATACACTTTGATGGCCGACAGTATGAATGAAATTAATAATGAATGTTTATAGGCTACGCATTCCCAGTGGACAGAAAATCTAACTGGGCTGGAACAATCCTGAAAAGAAAGCCGATAGGAGGATCAAGCTAGGGTGGGCAGCATTTGGTAAGCTTTGTCAAGTCTTCACGTCGCCTATACCGCAAAGTCTAGAGACGAAAGTCTTTGGCCAGTGCATCCTACTACTGACATCATGACTTACACAGCCGATACGTGGACACTTACAGCGAGGTTGGTCCACAAGTTTAAAGTCACAAAGCGCGCAATGAAGTAAGCTGTACTTGGAGTGTCTTTGAGGGATTGAATCTGAAATGAGGACATCCGGAAGAGAACTAAAGTGACCGACATAACTCGCAGAATTAGCAAGCTGAAGTGGCAGTGGGCTGGCGGAGGACCGATATGGCTGATGGAGCAGACGTGTCCTAGACTGGAGACTGCGTATGGGAAGGCGAAGCGTGGGAACCCCCAGCCCACTACCGACTGGACCGTGGGCTGGGGGACCGACGACCTTAAAAGGGTGGCTTGTGGTGGTTGGATGCGGAAGGCAGAGGATCGAGGGAAATGACGTGCCATAGATGAGGCCTTTGTCCAGCAGTGGACCAATATAAGCTAATATGAGACTGTGTCAGTACACTGCAATTCAAATTGGTTATGAGTGATCTTAAATACTTACATACAAGATACAAGTCCTATTTGATTATGTGATAAAAACGATTTAATAAGTAATTTGTCCGATGGCAATGTTTACACCAACATTAAAAATCAAACTTCGATAATTTCTCCGCATATCTACGAAGTAAATTACTACACAAAGGCATTCCACGTGGAATATTGCATAGGTAAAATACTTCACGGTTCTTAGTGGTTTTTATTGTTACAATTTGTCACAATTAAGTCAATATTACAGTTAATTTTTTTTTTTTTAAGAGGCCACCTACGCTGACTTATATGTGCTGTTAAGATCTCAGCACTCCTCATACGACCCCACTGCAAGGGCTCCCCGCGAAGGTAACCTCGACTTGGGTTGTTGCGCTCGGGGGCGTCCCTACGAAAGGCGTGAGCCTCGAACCCGAAGGTGAATCAACGCCAGGAGGGGAGTTCCGCGTTACGCGGTTGCGGTTGCGATTGAGTGGGGGCCAGAAGCGCTCCGGCACTCTTTGATATCTCGTGTATCCTTGCGGTCGCCTATTTTGGGAGGTTGTTGAGACTATTCTCGCTATCCGGATAGCGAGATCGTCATTTGGGGCCGTTAGTAAGTGCCGAGGCCGCCTAACAACCGCTTGTTGTTTTACGACCGTGCCGAGGTCGGTCGGGGGGATAAGTTGTGGATTGCACAATTTATCGATTCGGGTGATTTTGTATACGCTCGATAAAGCGGACTACCAGGTTTTTGACATATTGGGGAATCGTGGGGAGCTCGAAATCCCTGTGTAGGTCCGCATTACGGACGTACTAGGTGGCTCCGGAGGCCGCTCTGAGGGAGCGGTTTTGGCGGGTATGGATTTTATGGAGATTGGGTTTAGATAACGCATAGACGACACTAGCATAAGCTAGTATGGGGCGGATGTAAGTGGTGTAAAGAGTCAGCTTATTTCTAAGCGACATCTTACTGTACTTGCCTATCATGGGATATAGACGACCAAGGACAAAAGCGGCTCGGTCTCTATCTATTTTGGTGTGATCGTGGAAGTTCAAACGCCTATCCAGGTTTCACCGAGATATTTGGCCTTGTTTTGCCAAGGAATAGCACGGCCGAAGAGAAGGGGGGGAGATTGCCGCGGAGGGTGGCCTACGGTAAAGACAACTAAGATTCTCCATTTCCGAAACCGGTGCCAGCCGGCGCTCCGTTGTACGTGCGATTTGATGTTGTCTCACTACCTTCTTATTGAGCTGCTAAATAGTTACAGACTGCTATTACAGCTTTCGTACTTTCTTCCACCAAAGTCCTACAAACTATCATACAGCACCCAGTACATTATCCACGAACAGGCACTCTTAGCGGGGCCTCGAGTCCCCGAAATCATAGTAAAACCATAAAATATTAGGGCTCAGCGCCGCAGACAATTAAAATTTAGGGGGCACCCTCAGGCACCATAGAGTCGGCGCTTCTGCTAACGAAGCGGGAGGACAAGAGTATTGAAAGACAAATCTACACTTCGTACAACGTCGCCTCGCCTTGAAAGACTTCCGAACTTTGTCAGTTATTGTCCACGAGTCAAAGGGAGGCAGTCTCTAGATTAGTTCACTGGTGTCGCGAATACGGCTTACTACATTATATATAGTATATAGCAGACACAGTATGTTGATACAAGGTGTAATACGACTTTTGACCAAGAATTTGAGAAAATCTGAAAAAATAAGAAGGTCTTGTCTGTGGACGCCAATTTTTACCTTTTTGAATTATAATAGCTTCTTAACTTGTATGTGACAAGTTTAGTGTATATTTTGTATTTTACATAAGTTTTGCCTTAGTGTTGAAAGTAAGCGAGTTTTTCGTCAGCTGGATATATTTGATGCGTTGTCCGAAGTTTGCTTTTTTGCTGAAATGCTAGAAGCCTTTAATCTATTGAGAATGCACCATCAAGTTTCTCTCTTAAAAACATATACATAATGTTAGTAAATGAGTAGATTCGTTCCATTTGTTTCCAATTGTATTCTTTTAAAAGATGATTTTGAGTTTTTTAATTTAATTAGTAGCAGAAGAGTAGCAAAGTGGAGGAGTTTCTATGAACGCATTATAAAGACAAGAGGTGGTTTTCAAAAAAATAAATAAATAGTACTGGATTAGTAGTTTTATATATTATTTTTTTTTTTATGTATTAATAGTGTTAAATATTTTTTTTCAATTTTTGATTAAGTATTTTAATGAAGTTATTTCAGAAGGTACTTTTAATTTAGATTTTGTTCATAGGTTTTGCTATTTTTAAATATATTGATCAAAATTGATTTCAGTATTATGTTTTTTATAGTTTAATCATCACAGAAGTTGTTTTATTTTTATGTTGATTACAAAAATAAATTAATTTAATCTTGTATCTAATACAACTTGATGAAAAATACGTTCAATTCCGATATTTAAATCTAATATCAGAAATCAGTATCGGAATTAAAAACCTTCCGATATTACATGCCCTACTGAGTAGTGAGTGAGACACAAACAAAACAAGCTGATAAAGCTTTGTTGAGGATAGCGGTCTACATGGCATAAACAACCGACTAATTTGACTACATTTCATTCATCATCTATCATCATCATACATTCATCTAAAATAAACTAATTTTAACCAACTTATAGGCCGCGGCACGTAAGTGTAGCTGTGAGCGAAACATGGAGGGAATGCTCGCACATGATACTGTCGCGCACGAAATAGTTATTGATTTATGATAACAGATATTTTTATTATAATCTTTTATGTATCAATTGTAAAAATATATTAAACATCAGAAAAATACAATAGAAAAAAAAAGACCAGAGCGGGAATCAATTTTTTTTATTAATTACAGGTTTTTACTTCTAGGTGACCTTCCGCCCTATTTGTATGTTAATCACCTCATACAACAGCTCAATGAGAATCTTTACAGTAAAAAAACCTTATATTTGTCAATTTTTAACTATATTAAAAAAAATCAAACTCAAACTTTTTTCATTCAAGTAGACTTTTAAACAGCACATTTAAAAACTTTTTTTATAAACTTAACCACTGGTTCGTAATAATCATACTACCGAGAAGAACCGACAAGAAACTTGGCAGTTATCTTTTAACTTCATATTAAAATACAATATAGCCTTACACTAGGTTATAACATATTATACAATGTTTTAATAAAAAAAATATTACAAATTCGCTAAAACCAAATTAATTAAAATTAATAAATGCTAATCCTCCTAAGCATTTTAATCATTAATGTATTCATCAACTTTGTAATAGCTTTTTTTCATTAAACTATTTTTGACATTTAAATTTATTTGAATGTAAATTAACCACATTTTCTGGAATTTATTGTAAAAATATATACATTGTTTTGCAAAAGAGCGATGTACCTTTTGAAGACGACATTTTGGAACTACCAATTCATCCTAATTCCTTGTATTACCACTGTGTTGGTCACTATTTTTTAGCAAATAAGTGATATTTTTTGCGTACGTACATAACACAAGTAAAGATATATTGGCCAGTAACAGTTAAAATATCAATTTCACCAAATAGTTCCCTAACAGAAATTCGAGGTCCCAATTTATAGATTGACCGTTCTGCTATATTTTGCAAAATAACGATACAGTCTTTATTTAATAACAGCTGCCTTACCCCAAATCAAAATGCCATAAGACATTAGGGAATCAAAATAGCTAATGTAGACCAAGCGAGCAGTGTCAACATCTGTAAGCTGCCTAACTTTTCTAACTGCATAAGCAGCTAAACTAAGTTTCCCTGCAAGATCTGAGATGTGAGGGTTCCACTGCAGCCTATTGTTGGTGGAGGGGCGGAGGTGACTAGGCGATGCGATAAGTACGGGGACTTAGACAAATTGCAATCGAAAAATCGTGCAGTATCGCTACAGAAATAGTGTTTTTGAAACAATATTGTCAGACTTATTCATCATGTATCGAAAACGCTAAATCGTGTAGGCGTCACCCGGAAAGTTTAGAGACATTGTGTGTGTCAATTATCGATAACTTGCTTAAATTTTTCTTTTTCTTTTTCTACTTATTTCAGATGACGTTGCAATGCTAGAGTTAAAACAAGCGTACGCACGTAAGGGACACTAATGGAGGTAATGCGACTAAATACAACTATAACCATATAGATAACCTACGAGAAAAAAACAGTATTTTTAGATTTCTGTCCCCCTTAAATCAAAACATTCTTGGATAATATAACATATCTGTACCTACATAGCGATATATTCTGACATATAGCAAAAAAATATCGGACGGAGCAATTTTCCGCCAAGACCATAAGTGAATTTTCATATTTAGTTACAAATACCTAAGTTCCGAAATAAAAAAAATATTGGGTAATTTGTCATCCATGATGTTTATACTTTACTATTAATGTCAGGGTGCCCATAAAAATAATTTTCGGACTACATCTAGAGGTGTATAAAGTAAATAAACTCGCGCCAAGCTGTTATACATCGTTGCGGTGAGGCGGTGTGGTGGGGGTGCGGGTGTCGTCCACCTCACAACTCGCAACTGGTGGAAGTCCTAATCGTGGTTGGCCGTTGGATGTCTGGCGTCTGCGGCGGCGGCAGTCGTGCGCACAAAGGTCGTGCAGATTTATTACATAGTTATTGTTAGTGACGTTCTACATATTTCCTAAGATTTATATACCTCATCCGCCTGTTTTTCAATTTTCCTATTGCTATTTGTATTACATAATACCTAACCTACATTTTTTTAAGTAGATATAGGTACCCAGGTATAATCTTAAAATACCTATTTTGCAGATTGTACGTAAAGGGCTCTTTGTAACTTAATATGCTTAAAATCTTGGTAGTAACTAACATAGTGTCATCGACAACCCTAACCGATTTTTACGTTAAAATTCTGAGATCGAGGTTTGTATTGAAGTTGACCTACTTACTTACTTACTTACTTTGCTAAGGGGTTTAGGGATAAAAAAAATCTAAACAAGTTAGTAAAAAAAACAAATTAGGATTTACAAATGTTTATTAAAACATTTTTTTATGTGGCGTACACAACAAAAACACACACTTGTTCCAATTCCTGTGTCATTCTAAATTGTAGAAAATAATTACTATTACATTTACAAACCGAAGCACATTATAGAACACAAAGTATTTTCCTTTCACATTAGTTCGTGACCACATATTAACAATTCTCTCATAATAATACTTTTAGCCTCAATAAAGGAACAACATAAAACAATTAAATAGAATAAATTCGATTCAATAAATAAATAACCTAAATTAAATTAAATCTACAATAAAACCAGGTAACTTGTGTCTCCGCAAAACAGTGCGGGCTTTAAATCTATGTAGAGAATACGACTTGCGGCGTGCCTCTTACAAACGCATTTCCCACTTATTTTTGACACTTACAAATCTAAGACTATGAAATTTTGAATACGTGTTCTTCTAGGTTTGCAGCATGGCAGTTGTCTGATTTCTAATTAATTGTATAATTTAAAAGTTATACAGGATTCTAGTTTTTAATAGTAATGTTAATATGATCAGAAGTTAGTAACATCATTTTTTATGATTTTAAAAAACCACATACATAGATTTTCGGCTGTCTACAAATTTTCACAGTGTTTGATCAGTAAATGTGGAAAAGTGGTAAATTCGTTTGTATAAAGCACGCCACCTCGCGCCGCGCGCCACACGCGAGGTACGCCACTCGTACTCTCCTAATTAACTCTAAGTCTAAGATGGCTTTTTTCTAACTTTTTACAATATTATATTTTACAAGAACTGCTATTCTTAATTCAGGGCTTTTACCAGGTAAAATGTGTTGGTCTAATAATTATTTCTGAATTAGGCCACTAAAATTACATAATGGGTGTAATTTTTAGAGGCCATTTATTGGTATATTCAGCTATGAGAGCCTATTTTTTTAAAAAACAGTAGACTTCAAGTCGGGGTCAGAAAAGTTTATTTTTTTATCTTTATTTTCTGTTTTTAATTGCAACATAAACAAAAAAATCACATTTTTTAAATTAAAGAACGTCAATTTCTTAAATTAAACACCGTTAATTTTTTAAGTTAAACACCGTCAATTTCTTAAATTAAATGCCGTTAATTACTTAATTTAAACTCTTTCAATTCCTTAAGGTAAACGCCGTACATTTTTTCCATACAAAATTAACTTTGCCATAAATGTTTTAAGTAAGTTGATTGATAAATTTTTTATACACATACGTTTAAATGAACGCTAATATATCTAATAAGCTGTAATATATTATTAGCGTTTTTGATTAAATGCGATTCTCCTAAGCTTTTATTTAATATTTTCCTAAATTGGTTGCTCCATACAATAAATCTTACGGCTACAAAGGAAACGCAGACACTTTGGGTCAGCTCATACTGAGACGCGACGCGACGTGAAGCGGCTTGAAGATGCGTCGCGTGACGTCACTACGAGCAACGACTCGCCTCTCGGTATGAGCTGACCATTTACTTAAAACTATATAATATAAATTAAAATATATAAACAGAATTTGTACTTAACACAAAGTAAATCACAAACGCTAAACACATAGTTCGACTTCGATTAGGCCAAACGTCAATTTCTAATTTAAGTTCTATAATTCTTTGGTATTTGAAATAATGACCCCATTTTTTTGCATACTTTTTTACAAATAATAAGGTAATAATTTAAATAATTAAAAACGAATTATCAAAAAAAGACTAGAAAATAAATTATAAAATATATTTTTTTAGATTTTCCTACCAGTAGGTACCACCTACTAGTATCTCTTTCTTTTACTTAAATAACAGACTAGAATAGCTACTAATTCATCTAAGGACTTTAGTACGACAAGTGTGGGGAAGCTGCTTGTATGAATACGCGCAATGCAAAAAAACTTTCAAACACTAAATACATCTATTTGTTTCTATTTTATTGTTCTTACTATACTCTACGTTAATACATATAAAATGGCTGCAGTCCTCAAGGGTTTATTTGTTTATAGATGCTGAGTTCATAAGAGTTTAAAAATAAATTATTATTTTCCGTAGTCGGGTAACAGCATCACTAATTAGTTAATAAAGATAAATTCTTTATTAGATAAGTAATAGAAAAAGAAACCCAATAATTAAGTATAGGCAAATGTCCCCATAAAAATTATCATTTACCAGGCGTGTCAAAATAAATCGCCATGCATTGCATATTACATTGTTTTCCTAAAACCTTGAACCCTAAGTACAGTTATCGGGCGAGGGCTTGTTCCTAACTTATACCAGTCGATGACTTGACGCTAGTACCTGTAGTAGTTTGGTTTAAACGGGCCGACTTTGTTCAAGCCTAGATATTTGGCCTGTTCGTCCGACAGCTCCGTGAGGTGAGCGTCGAACGTCGGCAGGTGCAGGCTGGCGACGTATTCGTCCATTTTTTTTGGTAATAAGTAAACGTCGGCCTGGAAGAAATTGACATTTCTAAATGGTAAATTGAATCCCATGAAAAACATAAAAGTGAACTAGGAACCTATGTAGTGCCTAGTTTCTTGCGATCTCAACAAGTTAACACAAACTATACGTATATTAATAGCAATGGTTTGATTCAACGCAAACGTAATGCACTGTGCTAAGATATCTAACTGACCAATTTACAAATTCAAATAAGTCAGTTTTACATGTAGCATAACTAAAATATTGTATTTAAACTTGCCAATTTAAATCAGCAAATTCGTTATCTCAGTATATATATATATCGTTGTATCAAGCATTACTAATGTTACGTATAGGTTGCGATAACTTATTGAGATGGGCAAGAACTTGGCATAGGTCCTGATCCTCAATTTTTTTTTTATTTTTGAGATTATAAATCTAATCAGAATTTGGCGTTTTTCTTACATTTATGTTTTCAATGGTATTCCATAACTTTTTGTTTAAACAAGTAGATGTTAGGAGATTATTTACAGAATAAAAGGATACGTAGGTCAGGTTGTGTAGCACCTACTATCTGATTTTCATAGTGATACATTTTATTTGGCTGATTTTAGACTAACTGCTTGTAATATAACCAAATTACGCGATACAAATACTTACATATGTACCTCTTATTTGTAAATATATATCTTTACACATACATAGCAAACACCCGACTTAAGACATACACAATGTTCTTCGCATTATTAATGTTTGAATTGTGCGGGCCCCTAAGGCAGTATCATCTTAGGTAACATCACCTTAGGCCAAAGATGACTTATACGTTTAGATACCGTGTTCAGGCACACAAAACGAGCCGATCCGAGTACCTGAATTTTCAGGTACTTGCCATCGCACTACATCATACGTAATCTGTGCGTCGACGCGAACTGTGCTCCCGCGTAAAGTGATAAAATGTCGATTTGTGCAATCAAATCGTCCTAAACTTTTTACAAAAAAAAAAGGTTGATGATAAAAAATTACTTTTCACAAGTTATTACACTAATCTGCTTGCTATATTTGAGTTAAACTAAGTTTTCAAAATAATTATTCGCAAAACAAACAACAAATGTTTTTCTGTCTGTATTACCATGTCTGCAGGTACGTTCATTTCTCATCCTTTAGTAAAGCGAATACTGAAACGACAATACATATTTTTCACCAAACGTTACTTAAAACATTACACTATTTCAGTTTGATAAAGTATTTATGTATTGATGAGCCCTGTGACACAATGTATCTATAGAAAATAAACCTTTACCCCGGACTTCTGCAATGTTTAAAAAAAACCTAACAGTTAGATGTAAATATCAATAGAAAAAGTAGTACTTATCATGTATTTTATGAACTAGGAAATTAATTAACTACCGTATCTTAAAATACATAAATAATTTGAAAAAATTTCTTTTCTTTACAACGAACTGTGGCGTTAACGTCACGCTTTGGACTCTTTATATAAAATTTCGTAATACTAATTACTTTATTAGCAAGACGGTGTACACACACGCGCAATTGGGTGTGTAAAATTATAGGGCGAGTGTAATATGCATTGTTTTTGTAATATTCTGAGACGTCAATCAGTAATATAAGTTATTCATTTACAATGCTAAAATGTACTTATAATGATTTTTGTTTGATTTTCTTTTGGATAACTAATAAAATGTTATACTAAAATCTTTTAATTTTATTGATTAATTTTTAAATATATAATATTTATATTTCCTATGTAAATTGAGATAAGAATACTCTTTAGTTTAGTAATTAAACTCCCTGATTGTTTCCCCATCCGAAGGTACCTCCTAACCTTTAAAGAGCTCGAAGTAGGCAAAAGCTTGAAATTTCTCAGAATATGTATTATGTTTGCGGGTTTCCTAACTAATAATAAAAATATAAAAATATGTATTATGTTTGCGGGTTTCCTAACTAATAATAAAAATATAAAAATATGTATTATGTTTGCGGGTTTCCTAACTAATAATAAAAATATAAAAATATGTATTATGTTTGCGGGTTTCCTAACTAATAATAAAAATATAAAAATATGTATTATGTTTGCGGGTTTCCTAACTAATAATAAAAATATAAAAATATGTATTATGTTTGCGGGTTTCCTAACTAATAATAAAAATATAAAAATATGTATTATGTTTGCGGGTTTCCTAACTAATAATAAAAATATAAAAGCAAAAAAAGAAATTAAGAGCTTTTTAAAATAGGCGCCGAAGTACCGGTGGTAATTGAACGACACTGTAACTTACAAAACAGACGAGTATAAGATTCATAATAAATGTTAATTGAAAAAATTGTACACATTTAAACAATAGCATTGTGATCCGATTCCTGCGGGCTGGTTTAACAATATCAGCAATATCGCTTTCGCAAAAGAAATTTAGTAATTCTAATATTAACGCATTGAATGTGCTCTTTGCTCTCTACGCGCGCATTCCATCTATCTGTTGACTAAAAATGAATGCGCTCTGTGTTAAATTTGGCGGCACTTACTGTCAGCATTTAACGCATTGGCTGCACTTGCTCAGGATGTAGAACAGTAGATGTTCTTTAAAAATAGTTAACAGCTATTTTATTTATTGACATTTAAGGAACAAAACGATTTTCATGGCTCTGTGATGCGATAGCTTTCTATATTTAAAAAAAATCTTGTCAACAAAACACGGCTGTTGTCACATGGCGGGACCTATGAATAACGTACAGGGCGCGCACGGATGCCATGGCAGAGAAGGACGGATTTTATTATGTACATCCATTTATACTTGAGCACTAGAGTATGTAATATTTGGAACATACTTTAAGGTTTTAACATGCATTACATGGCCGTGGTCAGCAGATTGCTACCTTCGTATCAAAGGCCGTAAGTTCTATCTCAAAATAATGTGTCACCACAGGGGGTCATCGAAAGTGAAAATAAATTGTAGTACCGAATAAAAGTAAGAACACCCCAATTCGGGGTAATCACTTTAAGGTTGGTAACACCAAAATTACGCACAGATGTAAAAATGATAGTCGTATTAGCTGATTTACACACACATCGATAGGAAAATGGCTCGCAACACTCCGTTTGATATTGTTTCGGACACAGTATCTAGACGTATAAGTCATCTTTGCCTTAGGCAAAGAATATAATATACGCTAACGAGAAAATACGACTGCCATCAGCATGTAGGGCGCTGGTAAGAGTAGCCGCGGCGCACGAATCAATTTTGCATGCACGCGGCCGATGAGGACGTGTTGTCGCTCGCTCGTGTGCTAAGTAAACTTACATATCTTAGATTGGCACTAACGGTACTACAACCTAAGCTCGCCTCAAATATCGTTAACCTTAAGAGTACTATGATTAGTACTACGATAGGTAAGCATAAGAGGTACTGTATAGCTTGATTCTATTCGGTCATGGCCAATTTTTAAGGTTCCGTATCCCAAAAGGAACCCTTATAGTAGTAGTCTGTCTGGCTGAGGCACGCGTGTAGGTATCAAGATAAAATTATTAGCAAATACTAAGGTTTACGGTCCCTCGCAGCTGGAACAAATGCTAAAAAACCAAGGCTTCTAAGTCAACGCAATAAAAAAATACGGGCGAAATACCGTTATTTTTGTCGAATATTTTGCATTCACAAATAAATTAAAACCTACGGTGTACTTCACTTTGTCCTAGAATCATAATATTTCACACGGCAAGGTTACAAATATAGAAAACATCCCAAATGCGTTAATTTAAAATTATAAAAATAAAAAAAAAACTCTACCTGTCTTACAAAACCCTTTTACTCAAGAACGAGTAGGGACATCAAGTTGGAATTAATATCAAATACACGTTTACTTAAAGTTATAAAAAAATCTAGCTTCGAAGTCAATGCAATAAAAAATATACCCAAAATACTGTTATTTTTGACGCATATTGTGACACAAACAAATCAAAACCTGTGGGGTATTTCCAGTTGATCTAAAATCATGTAGCAAATATAAAAGAAAAAAAACTGAAAACGCGACGGTTATTTGCAGTTGGTAAACTAACCCCGACCTACGTCGATGTATTGGCTTAACAGTTGTCTAACGGCAAAGTTAAGTAACGGAACCCTCGGTGCGCGAGTTTTTATATTTTTATCGTTATTAAATACCATCTTTGCGCCAAACTGCTATACTGGAAGTACCCTAGACTTTTGATGATCTTTTTCAACCAAGTGAGTGCCTTTTGTGATTTTGGCCTCTAATATTTCGTAAATCACTAAGAAGACTTTGACTGATGACGACTATATAATATAGTCAAAATATTTCGATTTTCTATTTTTTATTTAAATATATTTTAATATAATACTATTATTATAATAAAAAATAAAAGATTAAATCACTAAGATATGTGAAATTTTAAATAGTGCTTGTCATTGGTAATCTCTAAGCGCCAAGGAAGGCTTCTAGTGTATGTTGTGAACGTATAGAGTACGTAGTGTACGTAGAGTACGTAGTGTACGTAGAGTACGTAGTGTACGTAGAGTACGTAGTGTACGTAAAGTACGTAATTGTAGTTCACGACTTTCACGAATCAATCATAAACAACATAGTTGACAAGCCATCTTCGCTTCTAACTCATTCACTTAAACCATACAAGATTAATAGTAACCACAATCAAACTGTATAGTATAAAATAGCTTGACTGAGTTGAGCGCGGTAACCGAATCGGCCCGGTCAGTTTAGTAGGTCTGTAAAACAGTCAGACTGCTTTACATTCAATTTCAATGACAATGCCAAGGATAGTTACCTTGTACCGATGTTGTGGCGCGTTGTACAGCTCGATGAGTGCAAGCGCTTGTGTGGCGGCTGTCACCGACACCACGAACGAGGGCAGGGACGAACAGCACAGGTTCGCGAGACGACCTTCAGCCAGGAGCACTATGCGCTTGCCACTCGGCCAGATTATGTGGTCCACCTAAAGACACGGCACGGTCAAAGATGAGATAAAGTAGAACCATATAAGTCGCTATAAAATCTTTGATACTAACTTACTTTAACAACCTGTAGGTATAGAGACTGCGTCGTACGAAAGTGTGCGTAAAGTGTAGTTACTACGTGTAACGTGAGCGCGCGTACATAGAACTCACGGGCGGTTATGATACGCCTATTCTATCAAGTATGTATTAAGAGCGCGTTCGTTCTGGGATGCAGAATCATTATTTTCATTACTTTTGCCACCTGTCATCCGTTCGTAAACGAATTTGTATCAAAAGTATCAAAATTTTAGTATCATCTGTGACAAACTGTCATGCGTTCGTTTACGATATTTTTGTTATTTTTGTCACTTTTGCCACCGAAAAATGAAACTTTAGACCCATGTCTGGAGGTGGGGTTTTTGTGTTAATCTGTCAAACTGCCTATACATATTCATTGTTTATGGTAGTGTGTGTGTGTTTTATCGTAGTGTGTGTACGTCAAGCGTTCGTTTTGCAGGTTTTGTAACCAAAAAATTTTTTAGTAACGTTTCAAAGCTAAACGAACGGTAGGTGTCGGTGGCAAAACTGTCGTTATCAAAAGTGTGAAAAGTATCATTCGTGGGAACTCTTAATCCCAGAACGAACGCGCCCTAAAACTGTCTGTTTAAAATATGAACTACACGCACACTACAAGCGTGCAATTACAAGTTTTAACTTGAGCCAAACTTTTTAATTCGTAAAGTCTCTAGATATCTAATGTACTGTTATTTGTTGTACATAATTCGTGTTTGAACCAAATTCAAAATGTTTTAATCCACTCGGTGACTTAAAAGAGAGTGTCATTCACTGTTATCGATGAATTAAATGCCCTTTTTCGAATGGCAATGGTTAAAAATACCAACTTGTACCTCGAGTAAAAAGAAATGTAGTATGTTTTTTTTTTAATACCACTAAGGTGGCAAACAAGCACACGGTTCGCCTGATGGTAAGCGGCAACACCAGGGGTATCTCTCGCGCGTTGCCGACCCTTCAAAAATCTAATAACTTCTTTCTTGAAGAACCCCATACTGTAGTATTTAGAGAAAACCTTGGTAAATGTAGTATGCCAGATTGCGGTTGCGTTTTTTTCTCAACTTCTATTTTCACCATTTCAATTGTATTTTGATGAGTTTATTTATTTATTCACCTTATGTTTTTATTTATTTACTCGCAAAAGTAATAAAACACATTGTCTGCAATATGGGCGGTTTGGGCTTCTGCTTAGCCTCTTGTTATTAATTTTCTCCTTACCACCCTTAATACACAATGTACTATTAAGGCGATGGTAACTTTTTTGAACCCAAAACGTAACGAAATGACCGCGGTGAATGATTCAACATGGGTCGTCCGAGATAAAAAAATTTTGCAATCAAATTTTTGCACTCTACTTTTTACTTATGAGGAAAAGAAATAGTTTTAGATATTACTCATAAACGTTATCGTATTTATATAAAATGGAATATTACTGTACATAATATAAGTAAATCTAAACAATTTAAAGAAACATTCAAGGACGCAGTGCAAGTGGGTTTTTTTATACATACAGTCGACACCGGCCGGGTGGCCCCTGTGCCTGTGGACTGATAATCGGCTTTCATAGACTTAGGAATTTCAACTTGCAAGTGCCGGATATCGCTTTTATTTAATAAATAAATAAATAAAAAAGCCTTTTATTTCTAACATCTTACAAAAAGAAAATAGTACAGACTAATAGGGCATGAATACAAAAAAAGTAATATAAAGCTTAAACTAAAAATCCTTATTTTGAATTTGTGGTTAATATCTAAAGTGTGAATATCTAAAGTAATGTATAATATAATAATATTTAAATTTAAAATTAATTAGTTTTTTTTTTATTAAAATAGTTGATGTACTGTACATATTTGGGCTTATATGTAAGAACCCCTCTTAGTTGAGGGTAAAGGCCTCCTCCAGTAAATTCCATTTGTCTCTATCATTAGCTTCTTTCAACCAATATGTGCCCGCAATACGCACTATGTCATCTGTCCATCTCGTTGTAGGTCTACCTTTCCTTCTATTTTCTCTAGGTCCTGTCCATGACGTCAGTCTTATAGTCCAGCGATCGTCGGCCATTCTGGCTACGTGTCCTGCCCACCGCCATTTTAATTTTTGGGCGCAGCAAAGAGCATCATTAACCTTGTTTTTTTGCTTTATGTTTACGTGACGGATTTTATGGATTTTTCTAATGTTCATCATACTTCTTTCCATTCTTCGCTGACAGGTCGTGATTTTATTTTTTTCTCGTCGGGTGAATTTCCACGTTTTGCATCCGTAGGTTAATGATGGTAGTAGACAGGTATCCATAACTTTTTTCTTTATTTTTGTTGGCATGTGACTTTTAAAGATTTCTTTTAGGCTCCAGTATTTTTTCCACACTTCTATTAGTTATTATAAATTCTACACACAACGAATTATAATTTTTTTAACGAAAAATTTGAAGCTAGTATGAAAATTCCAATTATCTCTTCAACGGCGGAATACCGTATGTAAATATCTCTTAATAATAATAATAGGACATGTTAATTAATTATTGTACTATTTGTTTATTAATTAATTATTAACATCAGATTGAAGTAACTTTTACGAAAAATTACTTCATAAAGGTTACTTTTGCATTAATTAATAACTTATGACAAGTTACATATCAGACAATATAGAATGTAAATAGCTCATGCAATGTAAATATCAAGTTTTTCTAAGTCGACAACTTAAGTTTCGAAGTAAGGTACTAGGATATGTTGCATATGTTAGGATTTGTATATGTTAGGATATGTTGTAAATTGTTCTAGACTTGAGACATTAATGACAGTAAAGTTAATTCAAAATATGACGTATGAAAAAAGAAGTTAGTTAAATTAAACTTAAAGTTTTCATTACAGGTGCACAGTAGTGCATAAACAAGCATTTTTTTTTTTATAATAAGCTTAAAAAAATCTTTTTATTTAAGGTACAAGGCGTGAGCAAGTCCTCTTATTAAATTTGATATTTTTTTTGCAAAATGTCGGTTTCGCAGTTCGAGTGGAAAGGCAACGAACATTATTTTGTTCCCCGTCACGCCGTCTTTAAAAATGGTAAGATACGGGTGGTGTTCGATGGGTAGGCGCCTACATCTTCGGGTGTATCCTTGAACGACTGCCTGATGTCGGGACCAAAGCTTCAGGTAGACATCTCGGACATCTTGACTGGTTTTCGTCGCCACCAGGTTGTATTTGTGGCTGACATTAAAATGATGTTCCGTCGGGTCATGATACACCCAGAAGATAGGCGGTTTTTGTTCATTTTTTGGAGAGAGGATCCGGCCTCTCCATTAGTTGTTTATGAGCTGAACCAATACCTACGGGATAAAGTAGAGCCCGTTAATAGTAATTCGCTCGTTGCTACACTTGGCTGATCGTGAGCGTCTGAATTTCCCACGCGCAGCTGCTGTTTTCCCTTCTGACGCTTAAGTAGACGATATTTGTACAGGTGCTTCGTCTGTGGAGGAGGCGTTAGTCCTGAGGGATGAGCTAATCGGCTGGTTACGGGCAGGTGGTTATGAATTGAGGAAATGGATTTCCAATTCACCTGCCGTCTTGGTAGACTTGCTGTCAGAACATCAGCAGGAGCCTCACCTCTTCCAGAATCCTGAACATCCTGACTCCATCGCGGTCCTCGGAGTTCAGTATCAGCCAGTTCTGGATATCTTCACTTACTCGGTTGAACCGTCGGACACAATGAAGAGGTGGACTAAAAGGCTGGTTCCGTCCACAGTAGCGCGCGTCTTTGACCCTAATGGTTGGGTGGCTCCTGTAGTCTTTTAGGCCAAATGTTTCCTACATGAGCTTTGGATTTCTGGTCTCGACTGGGATACCCCGTTGACCGGAGACTTGTTGTCTTACTAGCTACGCTTTTATGAGACACTTTTGGACCTTTAACATGTCTCCATGCCTCGGTCGAACTTACCCCCAGGTCGTTATCGGGCCAGTCTTCAAGGCTTGCCTGATGCGTCGGAATTCGGTAATGCGGCTGCGGTCTATCTCCGCACCGTTGACAGCAATGGTCATGTTCGCGTCTGTCTGGTGGTCGCAAAGAGTAAGGTTTTTGCGGACCAAATTGACAATCCCCAAGCTGGAGTTGTCAGCATTGCTGACTTGACGCTTCAAATATGTCTTCTCCACCTTGGGTCAATGGGTCCAATTGAGCCGTCACTGCATGGACAGACAGCCAAATCGCGTTTTCTTGGCTTAAAAGCCTTCCCTTCCCTTAGAAACCTTCGTGGCCAATCGTGTCTCCCAAACCCAGTCGCCTGGGGTGTATCTGGGTTGTTGTCACGTGCCAGGGTCCTAAAATCGGTTCAGTTCTCTCAACAAGCTCGTTAGTGTCATCAGTTGCATTAAGAGGTTTTTCCACAACTTAAGGAACAGGTCACAGCCAAGGACGTCTTCAGTCTTGTCTCCTGAAGAGCGTCAGAATGCCCTACTCACTTGTGTTCGACTGGTACAGGCCCAGTCGTTTGGAAAGGAAATTCGTCTTCTCCATTCAGAGAACGAGAAATTGCAGGGAAGTCTAGCTCGTATTAACTTGTTTCTGGACGAGTGGAGTTTTTGCGAGTGGGTGGTAGGCTTCGTAACTCAGAATTGCCCTATGGGGCTCGGCATCCTCTCTTGTTGCCCAAGAGCGGTCATTTTCTGTCATCGCACCGCTCGCCATCGGCAGGGAATTCATTCTCACACCTTAGAGACGAAATGGTGGCGTACAGTGCGGTTTCAGAGAAACTTCCTCCCGCGAACGCTTGGGCTGTGGAATAAGCACCCTGCCAAGGTTTTCTCTAAAGTATGGGGTTCTTTAAGAAAGAAGTTATTGGATTTTTGAAAGGTCGGCAACGCGCGAGTGATACTTCTGGTGTTGCAAGCGTCCAGAGGGCACATTGACCGCTTAAAAAAAAAAATGTTGAGTTACTGATCAGGGACCGCCATGTTAGGAACTATCATCCCGGTCTCAACGCATTGCTGGCTTGTCTGAAGCGAGAGTTCTGGATTTTGTCCGCCAGACGAGCAGCTCGGAGCGTCATTTTTAAATGCATCCCCTGTTATAGGTTAAAGGGAACCTTGACCCAGCCACAAATGGGGGACTTGCCGTCCGATCGTGGCCGGCCCGCTAAGGTTGGGTTAGATTTCGCGGGTCCGTTTTTGGTAAAGACGTCAAGTGTTCGCAATGCCAGACAGGTTAAGGCCTATTTATGCGTCATTGTCTGCTTGTTTTCCAAGGCTGTGCATCTGGAGCTCGTTTCAGCCTTGTCTACGGAGGCCTTTGTCGCATGTCTGTCGCGGTTTGTCAGTCGGCGTGGTCTCCCTTATTAATTTCTGACTGACTGTGGCACAAACTTTAAGGGTGCAGATCGCTATCTGAAGGAAGTCCTTCAGTTTTTGTCGGACAATCACACGTGTATTGACTCGGAGTTGTCCAAACGGGGCGTGACTTGGATTTTTGATCCTCCCGGCTATCCTTCGTGGAGCGGTACTTTCGAAGCAACTGTCAAGGTGGCTAAAACTCACCTCCGTCCTGTGATTGGTGGAACGGTCCTCACGTTTGAGGAATTACAAACGATATTTTGCTATGTCGAAGCGGTATTGACCGCTTTATCCGATCTCGGCGGATCCTAATGACCTGGAAGCGCTTACTCCAGGCCATTTCTTGATCGGTAGTCACTTAAACTCCTTGCCTGAATACCCCTTCATCGATGTTCAGTTTATCGGTTGTCGCGCTTTCAGTTGCGTCAGCAAATAACAAAATTGTTCCACCGTCGGTGGTCTTCGGAATATTTACATTTGTTACAGCAACGGGTTCGGCGGACGGATAAAACCAACCCCCCGCGCGTCGGAGACCTCGTCCTCTAAAGAACTCAAATTCATCGCTATTGCAATGGCGTTTAGGCTGCATCGTGCAATTATTTCCCGGTTCGGACGGTATCCCGCGGGTCTCAGAGGTCTTGATTCAGTGCTTAAGCGTGCCGTCGCGACGCTTTCTCGAATGCCAGTAGATTGATAGCTCTGGCTCGGTTTATCCTCATCCAGACACGGTCTGGCTGGGGCGGGGGTTTGTTCGGGAAAGATTTATAAGGTTGGACCGACGGAATAGAATCGTCGCGTTTACTCTGGGTGGACCGGCACCGCATTCAGTCACGTTAATCTTTGACACGGCGCGGCTGTGGATACATTGTTTTGATTGTACTAATATTTCTTTTAAGTGGATAAGTCAGAAAAACAACATACACGTACATAACCAAGCACCCAACTCACCTAAATTTAACGATTGGGGGATTTACAAAAGGAATTAAAATAAGCAGAGATAGACTTTATGAATAATATTCACTAAAATCGCTTATGCGCAATCCAAGCCTTAATGAACATGTCAAAATGTTTTCAAAAAATTTTAAATCAGTCTGTCATGTTGCAAAGTCTAATCACATAAGCAGCAAATTAAATCATCTGATAATGTGATTAAAACTGTTTGGAATGTGATCAATAATGAAACTGGTAGATCAAAGGCCCGTGAACAAAACTTTATTCAAAACAGACTCTGGTTTAATTGATAATGCAGAAAAAGTTGCCCAAATATTTGAAAATTTCTTTGGTGAAATACCTAACTGAATCCTTAACTTCATCTTGCCAAGCTGCTGAATCTATTCTAAAGGACAGTGTGACTGAGTGTAATGTTAACTTTAAATTTAACCACGTCGATCCCCAAATAATTATCAAAACATTTAAAACACTTAATCTGAAAAATACTGAAGATTTGTGGGGAATGTCTGTTAAGTTAATTAGCTCAATCATTTCAGTTGTTGCTCCCTATCTTGCTGATATATTTAATGTATACATTGATAATGGTGTATTTCCAGACCTTATGAAATGCAGTAAATTGATACTTCTTTTTAAATCTGGTGAAAAAGAAGATCCCTCAAATTTTAGACCAATATCTGTTCTACCTGTCTTTAGTAAGATATTTGAAAAAATCTTACTAAATCAATTGCTTTCACATTTTTATAAACAGGGAATTTTACATGATCGACAATTCGGTTTTACCTAGGGACGCTCAACTACTGACGCTGGAGCCTTGCTTATGAAGCACATTCTCGCGGCATGGGAGAGTTCCCATGATGTAGTTGGCGTTTTTTGCGACTTATCGAAGGCGTTTGATTGTGTGGATCATCATACGTTGTTAGCTAAATTAAAATAGTATGGTGTTAGAAATAAATCTCCTGAACTTGTAGAATCATACATAAGCAATAGAATTCAAAAAGTGGTAATAAATGGTGCTAAATCTCAGGGATCTCTAGTGAAACTAGGTGTACCACAAGGGTCAATATTAGGGCTTTTCTTGTTTTTAGTATATATAAATGACTTACCCTTTATGGTAGAAAAGTTTACAGAGATAGTATTATTTGCGGATGACACTTCATTATTGTTTAAAGTGAACAGAAAACACGATAATTCGAACGACATAAAGAGAAACCTTATAAAAATTTCAAAGTGCTTTACTGTTTATAATCTTGTACTTAATGCAAATAAAACAAAATGCATTAAGTTTTCACTACCCAATGTAATCCAAATTAATAGAAATCTGGTATTAAATAATGAAAAATTAGAATTAGTTGATAAAACGGTCTTTTTAGATATAACTATTGACTCAGAATTGCAGTGGGGTCCACAAATTACAGTTCTAGCAAGTAAACTTAGTTCTGCTGCTTTTGCGGTGAGAAAAATCAGGCAATTGACTGACATAACCACAGCAAGACTCGTTTACTTTGCTTATTTCCACAGTGTCATGTCTTATGGTATTTTGCTATGGGGTTCTGCTGCGGATATTGAAACCATATTTATATTTAATAAAAAAAGGGCAGTACGAAGCAATTATAAGCTAGGTAGCCGAGATTCTCTCAGTACCGTTAAAATCTTTATTTTTTAAAGAAATAAAGATTTTAACGGTACCGTGTCAATATATCTATGACAATATTATGTTTGTCCGTAAAAATATATCCCAATTTCCGAGGAACAGTGATAAGCACAACTTAAATACGAGAAATAAAAATAAACTTGCTATGCCAAAGTTTAGGCTTACTAGAGCCAACAAATCATTTATGGGAAGCGGTGTAAAATGTTATAATAAGTTAACTGTAGAAATTCTTAACTTAGGTCACAAACAGTTTAAATTTTATATTAAACATCTGCTATGTAAGAAAGCATATTATAATGTAGATGAATATTTGAATAACAAAATTGTATGGCCTAGTATCACACACAATAAATGTTAGGTTTTCTATTCAAAACTTAAATAATTTACGATTGATAAGTTAAAGGAGCACTCTAAAGACCAAGCTAGGTAGCGATGTTATTTCTCTGTTGTTAACTTTATAGTGGTTGGTGGCGAGCTACCAGGGGATGCACCATGTGCAATCCGCCTTTTGTTGCCTGGTTTTGGTTGGGTTCTGGATGTGTGTATATTTGGATAGATATTGTGTACTTGATAGCTTGGTTCCTGCATGACTGATTTTGGTAACAGGTGTACATCCGGGAGTTTCTTGTCACTTCTTCTCCCCATAGGCTGGTTTCCGAAGTGATGGTAGTTTAAATGATGTGCATTTGTTGCCGGGCTGTTGTGTAGGGGCTGGGCCACTTTCGGGTGTACGACGTCTGTTTGAATGTGTGTGTGCATATATGTATATGTGCGTATTTGTGTGTCGCACCGCTCGTGTTCGGAGTCCTGCCGCTATCGGGCGGATTGCCACACAACATGACAACAGTCGCCCTCTGTGTTAAAAAATTTGCTCTCACCTATAGATTCTTTCAGCTGCTACTTTTTCCAATGAGATATTTCTATATATAGTTTTCTAACCATACGTGCTCCTTACTGGACCTTCTGCTGACTACACGTCCGGACGGATACTCCGTTATAGTGGATGCGCCTCTTGGCTCCTCGGATCTCGGATTGCGAGAATTTTATGCATTATACCCGTGGAGGCAGATCAAAAGATCCTGACGTCTGCGCAGCCGCAGTCTCAGAGACAATCCTCGCTGGTACGAAATGTTTCATTCCTAACCTGCGAGTAGCTGCCAGCGTCAAAAAACGACCGTGGTTTAATATGTAGCGGATCATGCGTACCGCTTACAAGCAAGGTTGACGTCACGCGTCCTACATCGCGCTATCGAAGTTTCAGTTGTAGACCAGTATATATAGAAACCGAAGCGCAAGTTAAGTGGACCACGGCGGTCCCCAGGCATAACACCTCGCCTGGCAGGAGATCTTCTCTTTGCCGCCGCTCCACAAATAAATAAATAAATAAATAATCGGGACGCTTGCTAAAACTGACGAGGGGAACTTCTGCGAGTCGTCGTTACCACCGGTGACTTGGCCCATAGTGCAAAAGAGAAAGCCGATCTTTTGGGCAGCATCTTTGCCTCCAACTCGATTATGAACGATGAAGGCGCTGGGAAACGCTTCACACGCCGGGGAAGGTTTATGAGTAATAAAAAAGGGTCAAGTGCAAGTTTTTCTGAACGCCGGGGAAAGTTTGTCAGGTGGCGCGCTATTTGTTTTAAAAAGAGAAACAACGTTCGCCAGGTCAGCTAGTTGTAAATAAAATGACCAAAAACTAGTGGAAGCAAAAAAATTTATCATGAAAGCGTTTTTAACTTTTAATAGTATAATTATCATCGATGTATAAAAAAATATTTATAAAAAAAAATAGTTTTTGGCCATTTAAACAATGTTTGTCCATTACAATTATATTTTTCAATTTAGTTAAAATAAAAATATACATCCTTACGAAGAAAATTGCCGAGCTCTTTACAATAAAAAAAAATAGATTTTTCATTAAGCTTAAAACCGCAATTTTTTCAAAAACTATGCAATTTTTTTGGAAAATAAATAAATTCAACTTTATTGTAAAAAAAACGACCGTCCCCTTAAAATTTCATTCATTCATCACAACGAAAAAGATGGTTTATAATTTTACTAGTTAAATTTGAGGATCGGTCAAAAAATGGTTACTTTAAAAGTTGTAGATTTTTTAGAATCTACAACTCATTTGACTTTTTTCTCAAAAATCAATACTTTAATCAAACTATACAAAATCAAAAATCAAAATCTTTTTATTCAAATGGGTTACTAAGAACACTTTCGAATCGTCAAGTTAATTAACTACAACTAGCTTTACAAACGAATTACAATACTGTTTTACGTATTGCGTGCGTCCAATAGGTAATCTTTGTAAAATCACAAACGAAACATAAAATTATAGTGTATCAACTAATAAATACATGTTTTGTATAGAAACTAACCTAACCAAGATTTGTACTGTGTTATTCAGAATTTATGTCTTTTTAACTTGGCAGGATAATGACATTAAACGCATTGAAGCAGTCAACAAAACGCACCTTTTGTTCTAGTTCATAAATGTTATTAATTTGTTGCTTTATCTATATATACTTAACTGACTATCGCAATACCAATAGTCCCTTTAATCTCTTGATTATTTCATCCGTCAAGATATTTTCATAACGTTATGAAAAACGGAATGCTAACGTTAACATGTTTTTCTCTACACGCAACACTAGGAATTATGCACCTAAATAAAAAAAAAATACTTTTTTGAGGAAAAGCACCTACCAGTGATATTTAATACCTATGTTTGTGTTTCTTGAACGTCCAGAAGAAGTTTTGTACCAAACAATACAATGGGAAAGGATTTTATTATTAAAAACTTGAGAACATTCTTGGTCGAATGCGCAATGTAAAATAAAATGACGCATCGGGGCTCATACATTTTCGCCTACTTTACCGGTCTATGCTACTTTATTGTCTAGCTCGCGCGTTGCCAACCCTTTAAAAATCTAATAACTTTATTTGTTTCTTTTAAAAACCCCATACTGTAGTCCGTAGGCGTTGTCCTAATAGAACGCGACCACGCGAACATCGCGCGAACAACCGATGCGATCATCAGCTAAATGCGATTTCAAGTTATGAGTGTCCTAATAGGATGTGGTCACAGTATCGAGCAAACATCGTTTCTTTGCTAACACTATATAAGAGGTGACGGACGTTGATAAACAATTAATGTTATTAAAAACTAAAATTTATGGACACCCCTGTTAACAAATCAGTTGTCCTGAACGTCCTTCCTTAGTCATTATCATTAGGGCGTAAGGGGCACAGGCCTCTCTTTGG
Source organism: Apoda limacodes (assembly GCA_946406115.1). Classification (NCBI taxonomy): domain Eukaryota; kingdom Metazoa; phylum Arthropoda; class Insecta; order Lepidoptera; family Limacodidae; genus Apoda; species Apoda limacodes. The sequence goes on from OX291540.1 coordinate 53,182,966, forward strand.
AGTAAGGCCATAGTCCAATACAGTGGCCAGGTGCGGGTTGGCTGACGTTTTCAAGCTGATGGCTTAAGTCAACTGTCATATGACAACAGCCAGAACTGACGGTTTAACGTGATTTACAAAGCACAGAGGAGCTCAGAAAAATGTGCCTCAAAGTGGTCACTAATCCAGGTACTGACCACCTCCGACATTGCTTAGCTTCGCATATCGTTTTTGATATACGAATGTTACTGAGTCACGAGCTTTTTAATGATTTTATCAATTACTTTAAGAATTTTGACTTTTCAGTAAGTACAGACCTACTTACAAGATAATTTCATAGATGTATATTTTAAATTTAAAAAATGACTTTGAAATTGACTTTATTTAAAAAGTTGATTCAAAGCTAATGAAGGTAGTAAACATAGGTAATACATATACTCGTACTCGTAGTTAGAGGTTAAAGGAGGTAGGAAGAGGAGGTAGAGGGTGGTAGGAATCTCCGGATTACGACAAAGGGCTACCATAAACGCGTACTCTATTTGGCAACGTACAATGGACGCACGATGAGGTTGGATCATCACCTCGTAGAACTCGAAGAAGAACTAAGTCACATAAACTGGCATGTACTGGGATTATCAGAAGTCCGTACACAGGGTGAGGACACGCTGACCCTGAAGTCAGGAAACTTATTGTACTTTCGAGAAGGTGATGACCCTTCCCAAGGCGGTGTTGGTTTTCTGGTCAACAAATCGTTCATAAACAACGTTGTGGAAATCAGTAGTGTTTCGACTCGGATAGCATACCTTGTCCTAAAGCTTAGATATTCTCTGAAGGTGGTACAGGTGTATGCGCCAACCTCGTCACACTCTGATGAAGAAGCTGAAGCAACATATGAAGATATCACCAAGGCCCTTCATAACACCACCAAGGCTAACTACAACGTTAGATTTTAACACCAAAGTGGGAGATCACAAACGCGACGAATCTAGAATCGGCCCTTATGGCGTGGGTCTGCGAATTCACAGGGGACAAATGCTGGTAAACTTTTTCGAAATGGAAGGGCTCTTTTTGATGAACTCGTTCTACAAGAAGAGTTCCAATAGAAGGTGGACCTGGCGAAGTCCCGACGCTGTGACTAGGAATGAGATAGATTTTATTATGGCAGATAGACGGAACATATTTAGAGATGTCTCAGTGATCAATAGGTTCAATACCGGCAGTGGTCACAGACTTGTTAGAGGAACTCTAAATATAAATTACAAGGCCGAAAGAAATCGTGTAATTAATTCTACTCTTAGACCTTTACAGTCCCAAGCTACGATAGGATCGGACAAGTCAAATCTGGAACTTCAAAATAGATTCGATTAGCTGGAAACCACAGGCGATGTTGACATAATGACCAACAACTTGGTGAAGACGGTAAAAGAAATGGGACGCAAATTTTAACCACCGCACCACTTTTGCCTGAGACTCTGGAACTTATGAGGAAAAGACGAGAGATCCATCCATCTACCCAAAGGTCTTCGTCAGATACAAGATCTCTAAACGGGCTTATACGGAAGATGATTAGACGTGACCTTCGACGCTCCAGCACACGCAGCAGTGAGCTTGCGATTGAGCAGAATAAAGGGTCGAAAGTTTTTGCGCGTCAGCTTTCAAAGAGCCATCTGACGAGACTAAATACTGCAGATGGTAAAATAGTTACCTCCAAACCAGAGATCTCAGCAGAAGCCGAATTGTTTTATGGACAACTCTACACGTCCAATTCGGCTAGGCCCACATCCCTCATAACTGAAGATCCAAGAGCCAAACTGACGCGCCACTTCACCGAGGATATCCCGGACGTTGACCAAAGTGAGATTACGACTGAGCTTCTAAAAGTCTGCGGCACTCCAGTCCTTAAAGAGTTAGCAAAGCTTTTTAATGTTGTCATCCATAACGGAACTACACCGGAGGCGTGGCGCGGAAGGGTGGCGGTATTATTCTTTAAAAAGGGAGAACTACCGACCGATATCCCTTCTAAGCCACGTATATAAGCTGTTCTCTAGAGTCGTCACAAATCGTCTCGCTGGAAGACTTGACGAGTTTCAGCAACCAGAACAGGCTGGGTTTCGGAAAGGCTTCAGTACCGTAGATCACATTCATACTGTACGGCAGATTATACAAAAAACTCAAGAGTATAATCAGCCGCTGTGTATGGCGTTTGTGGACTACGAGAAAGCCTTTGACTCCATCGAAACCTGGGCTGTGCTAGATTCTCTGCAGCGATGTCATATAGACTGGCGATATATTGAGGTGCTGCGATGTCTTTACAACGCTGCCTCGATGACCGTCCAGATCTAGGATCATAAGACAAGTGCCATCCCGCTGCGTAGAGGTGTAAGACAGGGGGACGTTATATCCCCGAAACTGTTCACCAATGCGCTAGAAGATGTCTTCAAAACCTTGGACTGGGCTGGGCGGGGCATAAACATAAACGGCGAATACATCACACACCTAAGGTTTGCCGACGACATCGTCATCATGGCAGAGTCATTGGAAGAACTGAGCGAAATGTTGCACTCCCTAGACGAATCCTCTCGACGAGTGGGCCTTGGCATGAATTTGGATAAAACAAAAGTCATGTTCAACCAACACGTCGTGCCAATGCCAGTATACGTCGCGGGTACCTTACTCGAAGTTGTCCGGGATTATGTGTACCTTGGACAAAAAATCCAACTGGGCCGAAACAATTTTGAGAAGGAAGCTGACAGGAGGATCCAGCTAGGGTGAGCAGCATTTGGTAAACTTCGTCAAGTCTTCACGTCGCTGAAAGACAAAAGTCTTTGACCAGTGCGTCCTACCAGTCATGACTTACGCCGCCGAAACGTGGACACTTACAGCAGGGCTGGTCCACAAGTTCAAGGTCGCTTAGCGCGCAATGGAGCGAGCTATGCTCGAAGTGTCTCTAAGGGATCGAATCCGAAATGAGGACATCCGGAAGAGAACCAAAGTTACCGACATAGCTCGCAGCAAGCTGAAGTGGCAGTGGGCTGGCCACGTCTGTCGGAGGACCGATGGCCGATGGAGCAGACGTGTCCTACAGTGGAGACCGCGTATGGGAAGGCGAAGCGTGGGACGCCCTCAAGCCCGGTGGACTGACGACTTTAAAAAGGTGGCTGGATGCGGAAGGCAGAGGACCGGGAGAAATGGCGCGCCATAGAGGAGGCTTATGTCCAGCAGAGGACCAATATAGGCTGATATGATGATGATGACATATACTCGTTATATTTAGTTTTTTTGCAACAATACTTTACTCTTTGTCACTCTTGGGAGGTACGCCGATAGTACGCCCTTCAATTATTAATTTTTCTTTGAATATAATTTCGCAAAATAAAAATTATTAAGCTACAAATCACATCACAAATCGGAGATGTAAAAGGGGCGCGTGGTGGCCGTTTGCGCGAACGATATCAAGCATTTTCATTTCATTCAGTTAGCACACTCATTCACATCTAGTATGTTTGATTTTGCGTTCGAACGACCAAAAGGCGCGCGAACTTGCAATGGTCGCGTATTCACGTTGAATTAGAGACTGGTGTTAGTCAGCTCCAGACCTATATTAATATTAATGGGTAGCAATTATAACTAGTTGATCCAACCGTGATTTATAACATAGCCATAGCGTTATAATTACTAATAGTGAGCGAACTTCTTCGTTTCGGCGCAAAATGCGGACAAGCGGCTAGACACAAAAAAATTTTCAGGGTGCACAAAAAAAAAATGCAAGTACGTTCCTACAGATTAAAATATATTTATGTTCAAATTAATGCATGTGTATGTGCCTACATTAATAAATCAGTTCTAAGGCATTTAGCATTATTATTACGAGAAACAGTGTTTAGCACCGTTACTATCGGGGCCGCGCCTTACGCACGAAGCGCTAGGTTCCTAACGCAACCTTTGTTTCTCGCAACACTCTATGGTTGTCATATGGTTGTGACGAAACAAACAGTAACACATTTGTTTTTTGGAAACGATATTCAAAGTTAAACAAAGTCAGGGTCCGTCAGTATTTGGATGGGTGACCGCTTAGTGGAGCACTTTTTGTTTGTGTTTGTAAATTACGTAAATGTCGAGTCAGACTCGCATTTGGCCGGTTATTTTAAACATGCTGACTGAACTGACAAATATTTGCGGCATTTATTGTTAGATGATTTTATATAAATATAATACATAGACACTTAATCAAAAATGAAATTATGTAAATGTAATGTATCATACTTACTCGTAAATCAATAATATAAAATTAACCGTAAATTGAGTTATAAATTAACATAGTTACTATTATGTAAATTATCTGATTTGAACACAAAGAACAAATATAATCACAAAATAATTATTTATTAGGCAGTTGTAGTATATCTCTAAACTACGTAGTCATGGTATGTTTTCTTTGTCTAAACGTTCTTCGCAAATAAATTTGGATAATTGTAATTGTGCACACACATACAATAAACAGACAGACCGGGGGACTTTATTTTCTATAAATTATGTTTTTGGCGATTTAATTTAGGTAGGTACTCACCGTTTCTCTTCTATGTCGCAACAATTATAAAATTTAATTAGCTAACGACACGCTACTTAGACCGTACCTAGGCGCACTGGCGGTCGGTCGGAACGGTCGCCTGCGAAATAGAGGTCCAGTCCTCGTCCTGGACCGCACCGCAACTCATCGTTGCCCTGTCTAGACAGCCGAGTTACATCACTATTACTAGTTATTACGCTATGACATAGCGGTGTACTCCAAACTTTAATGGCGTTAAATCATATTCATAACCTAACCAAAAACTTAGCTGTGCTGTGTATGCTATCAAGAAAATAAAACAATTGACCGACGTTGTGACTGCAAAAATAGTATATTAAAGTCTAAGTCATAGTTTCATGACATACGGTATCTTATTGCGGGGTACCGCTGCTGATGTAAATACAATACCTATACCTTTTACGAATAGAGGAAAATTTCTGCTGTTTACAAATTAGGATCTAGGTTATCTCTGAGGCATAGGTTTAGTGAAGTGAATAATAAAATTATAACTTCACAGTACATACATGAAAATGTTTTATAAATTCATAAAAATATTGGTTTTTTTAAGCAAAAAAGTGACATTTAAAAAAGTAAATACTATCTATTGATGGATGAAAGAAGTCTACACAAAATTAGTAACTCTTTTATGGGGTAATGTATACACTTTTATGGAGAAATGTATACACTTTTATTCAATAGTTCCAGAACGTAAATTTAAATCTGTTATCAAAAAAATACTTTGCAACAAAGAAAACTCCAAAATTTCAGAGTATATGTATGATGAACATCTCTGGGACTATAGATGTCCAATCACAGGCCATAACTATCGAGTTTCTTGCCGGATTCTTCTCGGTAGAAATTTACCAATGTAAACCACAAATTCAAAAAATAGCATTTTATAACTTTGACGATTTAAAAGTATTTGTTATTTGGTTATCGACGTAAGATTGTTACGGCAACTCCTCAATTATAGAAAAAAAAACTAACCCTACTCTTTCTGTCTCTCTCTCTCCCCCCCCCCTCTCTCTCTCTCCTCCTTTCTCTCCCCAGCCCCTCTCCCCTCTCTCTATCTCTCTCCTCTCTCTCACCCCTCTCTCTCTCTCTCTACCCCCGATTTTGAAACATTCTTTATTGGTGGTCCGCTCTTGGTCTATTGGTCTTAGCGTGATGATATACATAGCCTGCCACAATAAATGGCCTATCTAACACTGAAAGAATATTTAAAATCGGACTAGTAGTTCCTGAGATTAGCGCGTTTCAGCAAACAAACAAACTCTTGAGCTTTATAATATAAGTATAGATAAGAAATTTCGTTATGCTCGGCCGGTAAGAAAGCAAACACGTTTTAAGTGTTACCAAATATAGCTTACGAAAACCCTCCTAGTCTCGCGTTCACGTATAGCGCTTTAAATCGGAGGCGTCTAACTATAAATGTCATTCACCAATTTGTGCTAACGCGTGAATTTTACGAATTTCTGTTTATTTGTGTCAATGTAATAGTCCATTGTATATTAAACAAGCTCCTACCAGCGGCTTCACCCGCGCTTAATATCCGTATCGGCGTAGGTTCTTACGGCAGCTCCTCAATTATAGAAAAAAAAAAACTCAAATATTTCCTCCTTAATGGCATAATACATTCGTGTCTGTGAAACCATCGAAATACCCAACCCAATCTATCAAGCCGTTTAGAAATTATGTGAAAAAGATAAGTACAATTCTTACTACCCGTTGTCCGCTAACCCGTTTTCCCGAAGTATTAAGCATTTTCCAGCGGTAAAACGTAGCCTATGTTTATCAGGGATAATGTCGGCTTCTAATGGTAAAAGAATTTTTCAAATCAGTTCAGTTTTTTTTTTTTTTATAATATTAGTATAGATTAAGGGAGGTAAAGGAAAAATTACCAACCAGAGGCTATTTAGAAGCCGAAAACTTTAATGACTGGAGTTTTTTATATCTATATCGCCCGTGTTACACACAATTTTTTTCATTACATTTTCGAGTAAATTAATAAAATATAAGATATAAACAATAAAAAAAAATCAACGAAACACAATTGAAATGGCGAGAATAGAAGTATAAGCAAGGCCACTGCTAAATGACGCTAGATAGAGAATTTATAAATCAAAAAATTTCGCTGAAGTCAAACTCGCTTGGCACGTACTTCATATCTTAGACCACAGATGACGCTTTTATACATACGTGTTTATATATCAGCCCGTAGGTTCCATGAAGTCTGCTTGAGGAAAATAAAATTTTCAAAAAGCCCGTGGGAGTAATAAAGTTCTTAGCACCCAATTTACCTGCACGTAATGACACTGTTTACGAGTAAGTGTGATGAAATAGTACATTACTGACGATGCCGCGAAAGTAAGCCTTCGCTGGATAAGTAAACTTTGACGGCCGTACCGTAAGTAAACTTTTAGTTAAAAACGCAGGGAAAAGAAAACAGAAACAAAGTAAAATGTAAAAAATTAATAGTTTCGAAGAATATTTTATGTTAAAAGTTATGTTATTCATATTTGGGCAATTATTAAAATATCAAATTACAAAATTAAATTGAACATGAAAAATAAGATGAAAATCTTCCCGCATTCTCGCATTTAATCTAAATCATATTTCTTTTTAATCCATCGCCCGCGGCGTCTCTAGCAGCGAGGTCAATCAACACTGGCCACTTGGCTATTTAAAAAATAAAAAAATCTTGTAGGTGTTATTTGTGTGAGAGTGCGCGCTCTATAACAGGCCAAAAATATCGTATATAAAATTACTGTCGCATTATCTGAATCGTTCCGATCCCGACCGACTTCGGCATGGTTGTAAAACTATCTTTAGGCGGCCTCGGTGGCGGGTTTGAGACTCACGCCGATTGAAGGGACGCCCCCGAGAGCGACAACCCAAGCCAAGCCCTTGAGCGTTGGGCGCTATACGGGCTGAGGCTCCTTCAGAGACTCGCCCAAATAAAGTCTGGTGAAGCAGTAATGGCTGCAACAGCCAACTGCATAGTCAGAAAATAATATTATCTGAAAGTATATTTTTTTTTTAAATTTTGAATGCAATTCGAATTTTACATAGCGTTTTTAAGTACATTTTTACAACTCTTTCACTTATAAACATAACATCTACAAGTTTATTAAGTTCATAAAAGAAAATGTATTGTTTGCAAACAAAGCTAAAACGCGTCCTTCCAAAATTTAACGTAAGTGTTTCGGCATCAGTTGCACTGCTTTGTTATAGAAACGCGTCCTTCACGAATGTAACGTAAGTGTTTCGGCATCAGTTGCACTGCTTTGTTATAGAAACGCGTCCTTCACGAATGTAACGTAAGTGTTTCGGCATCAGTTGCACTGCTTTGTTATAGAAAGGCGTCCTTTACGAATGTAACATAAGTGTTTCAGCAACAGTTGCACCGTTTTATTATAGAAACGCGTCCTTCCTGAATGTAACGTTAGTGTTTCGACAACAGTTGCACCGTTTTGTTATAAAAACGCATTTTTCACGAATGTAAAGTCAGTATTTCGACAACAGTTGCACCGTTTTGTCATAGCATCCCATCCTTCTCGCTCGTAACGTAACATAAACTTGTAGGTACCAAGCGGGGCGACCCGGGGTGTTGGTGGGGGCTGCGGGCTGCGGCGGCGTCGCCCGCTGCTGGCCCTGCCTGGCGCCCGCACCCGCGCCAGGCGTAACGCGCCTGTCCCTCGCACTCTCACTCTACTTAACTCCCTCGTATCGTATCGTCTGTTCAAGATACTGATCTGTTCCATGACAAGCTGTACCAGGTAGTATCAGCGGCACAACATTTTTTGTCGCACAATCTTGCATATAGGTACTGATGATAATAATTATTAATATTATAATTTTTTTAAGTTCCTAAGTAGGTATAAATAGTTTTATGTAGGTTAGTTATTAGGTATGTTTATATATATATATATATATATATATATATATATATATATTTTAAACTGTTTACAAACGTTTTGGATGTAACCTGTTAGTTTATATGTATGTAATAAATAAATAGTAAGTGTTGCGGCGACAGTTACACATACCTGACTGCGCACTCGCTCCCACAGCAGGTCGGGAGTCCTCAGTGCGTGCACGTCCACCTCAGTGTTGCTGTGCCCCATGTTACACACCACGCACCCGTTCTTCATCCGCTCCATGTGCTCCCGAGTCACAACACCTTTGTTACCCGTCGCGGTTATTACTATATCCACTTGCCTTATTACCTAAAATACATCATTCAACAAGATGAATAATCAAATCAGTGGCACTAGTTTAATACACAATTTGTTAAATTAGTATGGAAAAGGCGTTAATTCTAGTTTTCACCAGCAACTTAGATTTTTTTATATCACAGAGTTTTTTATTTTACCGGCATTTAATTTCCTGATTTGCTAAATTCTGACAAGATAAAAATATTTTTTGTGAAGCTTAGTGCATCTGACAATATACAAGGAATGTCTTAAAAGGAACTTGAAATTGAATTGTTTATGAAGTGTGACAACATTGACACTTTTATGTATTACAAAACATTGGCTACGCAGACATCAATTTATGTTAAATTTCTCTAATCATTAGGTAGTAGATCATTTAGCTAAGTTAATGCGATCCATGGCGACAGTGAAGGACTAAGCCCCATCAGAGGCCCGGGGCGGTTACAAAAATCAAGGACCAGATTTTACAAAAAAAGCCTTTTGGCCTTTTAAGGTGTCCGTACCCAAAGTGTAATTAGCGGAACCCTATAACTAAGACTTCGCTGTTCGTCCCTCCGTCCGTCCGTCTGTCACCAGGCTATATCTCATGAACCATGATAGTTAGACAGTTGAAATTTTCACAGAAGATGTATTTCTGTTGCTGCTATATCAATAAATACTAAAAAACAGAAAAAAAAATATTTAAGAGTGCTCCCATACACTTTTAATTTTTGTTATATATGCTATCTACTTCCATGACTTTTCTTAGAACAGCTATTCGCATAAGCATCGCTGAATAGCAAAATGGGTCGTTCACTCCCAAAATATTTTTAAACGAGCTATCCAACGACACCCCACACTATGGGGTAGATAGAGAAAAAAGAAAAAAAAAAGGTAATTTTGTATTTTATTTTACCACTTTGTCGGCCTAATTAATATGTATACCCATGCCAAATTACAGCTTTCTAGTACTAATGGTCTCTGAGCTAAGCCGCGGACAGACAGACGGACGGACATGGTGAAATTATAAAAGTTCCTAGTTGACTACTGAGTCCATAAAATTATGCTAGTAAAACGCTTTTCATATAGATTCGATAAAATATAATTTTTAATCTTTAAGCACCTTAACAAAGTATACAAAAATCGGCCAAGTGCAAGTCGGACTCGTGCACGAAGAGAACCGTACCATTATCTATAAAAACAGCCAAAAAATCACATTTGTTGTATGGGAGCCCCCTTAAATATTTATTTTATTCTGCTTTTTAATATGTGTTGTTATAGCGGCAACAAAAATACATCTTCTTTGAAAATTTCAACTGCCTTTCTATCACGGTTCATGAGATACAGCCTGGTGACAGATGGGCGTACACACAGCGGAGTCTTAGTAATAGGGTCCTGTGTTTTACCCTTTGGTAAACCTAAAAACCAAAAAAAAATTTTTAAATGTCATGCACTGATTTTTAAGAGGAAACATCCCAACCTAGCCAATGCAGATATAGGTATTTGAAAAACACTTGCTTTCGCACTAGGACCCAATCCAAAATACGGATGTGCGATAGGGACAACTGCGCCTCGGGCTGTTTTGCGTAATCGTAATCATCAAAATCGCGGTATCGTATTCCCCACTTTCCTTTTCCAAATCTTAACCAAATTTAATAAAAATTACTTCACCTTGAAGGTAATGAATTATTCCGTGTCTGTATGTTTTGTTTTTTTTTTAAATTAGTTTACATTTTTGTGTAGCACACGTCTAAAGATGTCATAAAAAAGAGGATATTTTTTGGATTACCCAATTTTTTATAGGAATGGCATCTAAAAAAAATCAAAACATAGACATAGTGATTGTGTATATCTATCATACATAAAAAAAATAACAGCTCTAATGCCACAATTCAGGGAGGAAACAGGGGAATACGTTTGTATGGGGGAAAACAGCGGGATATTTCCTCTTAACGCTAATTTATTTTATCAGTAACATCCGAAATTATTATTCTGTGGACCTACTGTGCTATCAATTAGGTGTCTTTTTTATGCATATGTATCAAGTTTTTTAGTTCCCGTAGAACAAGTTTTTCTTAATTTTTCACAGAAAAACGATTATTTTCGTATTGTAGGTATCTCAAAGAAATGTTTTTAAACAATATATACAGTACTTTACCTCGGGCCACAGGTTGCTGCTTTACAAGTCGCAGGTCCAACCCCACATGAAATACTACTTTCATCTCCGAGGGAGTGTGGGTGTGTAGGGGTGCACCAAGATACCATCTTGACCCTTTTGATTCCGTTCAATGACGAGCCGAGTTCTGAGAAAGTACAGGAAATGACGCCCACGCCACCAATTCATCCCACCTTAGGGCACATATCGCAGGTGGAAGTGTGTTGTGGAATGATCTGCATGCCAAGGTTTTCTCTATGCACAGTATGGGGTTTATCAGAAAAGAAATGAAAAAACGCGCGACTATTGGCCCTTGTATTGTAAGCGTCTATAGGATGCGATGACTGCTTAGCCTCAGGCAAAAATATTGCTTGTTTTCCACCTTTCTGGTTCTAAAAAAACAAAATGAAATTGATATAATATACCTAATGTACAAAATTTTCATCAGGTTTTTGGGACAGTTTCCTCTACAGAGACACAACTCAGTTCATTTTAGTGCCCTATTCATAGCTGCAACGTGCTTTGCATCCTTTTTTGCATCTTCTTGGTATCTGGGTGCACTACCACTCGAAATATACACCCTTACTCCCTCGGCAGTATTTCATGTGGAATTGGACCTGCGACTTGTAAAGCAGAAACCTTTAGCCCGAGGTAAAGTACTGTATATAATATTTAAAAACATTTCTTTAAGATACCTGGGTCTACCAACTAATTATAAGTCAGCAAATTGTGATAGATTGCGTTCATTATACGCATAGTACCTGGTTCTAAAAAAACAAAATGAAATTCATATAATATACCTAATGTACAAAATTTTCATCAGGTTTTTGGGACAGTTTCCTCTACAGAGACACAACTCAGTGCATTTTAGTGCCCTATTCATAGCTGCAACGTGCTTTGCATCCTTTTTTGCATCTTCTTGGTATCTGGGTGCACTACCGCTCGAAATATACACCCTTACTCCCTCGGCAGTATTTCATGTGGAATTGGACCTGCGACTTGTAAAGCAGAAACCTTTAGCCCGAGGTAAAGTACTGTATATAATGTTTAAAAACATTTCTTTAAGATACCTGGGTCTACCAACTAATTATAAGTCAGCAGATTGGGATAGATTGCGTTCATTATACGCATAGTACCCGTGGAGCCAGCTTTGTTTTAGCTCAGAAGATCCTGACGTCTGCGCAGCCGCAGTCACTGATGGTGTCAAAAATCGACCGTGGTTTAATAGGTCTTGCGGAGAAGCTAAAATTCTCAAGCAAACTACGTATGAGGCTTGTACCACGGCTTGTAATAATAAGGATCCGAATATTTCTGAGTTAAAATGCAAATTAAATGCTGCCCCGAGGTTCATTAAGAAAGCAACTGCCAGAGCTAAATTCCAATTCTTCGGCAAAATAGGTGGGCAACTTGCAAGCTATCCTCTGGGAGTCGTGCTTTCTGGTCGCTTGCTAAAGCTGTGAAAGAAAACTTTTGCCAGTCGTCTTGTTTATCACCACTGCAAAAGACTGATCGTGACTTAGCCCACAATGCTAAAGCAAAAGCCGATCTACTGGGCAGTCTCTTTGCCTCAAACTTGAATATGAACGACGAAGGCGCTGTACCTACAATACCGTGGTGCGGTAAGACCATGCCGAATCTCCATAACATAGCGGGAGGTCCGGCGGACGTTGTTTTCCCTAGACGTTCATAAGTCCAGTGGGTTAGACGGTATACCAGCAGTGGTGCTTAAACAATGTGCTCCTGAGTTGTGTCCTGTACTCTTGCTCCTCTCCGCGCTTTTCAACCACACAAGGCAATTTCCGCCTCCATGGAAGACTGCGAATGTGCACCCGGTGCCCAAAAACGGCGATAGATCAGATCCATCGTATTACAGGCCTATCACTATTACCTCTCTCCTCTCCAAGGTGCGTGTGCATGTGTGAGCTTATAAGATACCGATAAGAAAAACACGATCTGGTGAGCAACCAAGCAGCAAGCAAGCTTTCGCCACGGTCGCTCAACTGGTGGCCTTTTACAGTCCGGGTCCTATTGACATGAACCCTGCAGATTGTGACTAAAGCATGAAACTTGGTACAGGTGTAGCCTAGGTCAAAATGATTTGATTAAGCCCGGTCCCCACCAATTCCGCCCACGGGGGTGGGGTGGGGGGGTGGTTGAAGTACGCTCACGCCGCTCCGCAAACAAAAAATCTTCTGATCCGAGATTGCACCAGGGGCCGTCTTTGGTGTCATTTTCGTATAAATGAAGGATGAGGAATTCATATTTGATAATTTTATTATACGGTTCCCTTAAAAAAAAATGGAAATTTTAGTTAAAAACTGAAAATAACTGCAAACAATTTTCTCTTTAAGCGGATGTTACATAAAAAATACATACATCATAAGATAAAAAAAATAGCTTGCTATATTTTTCTTTATATATAAAGAAAATATAGCTAGATAGCGTAGGTATTTTATTTTATGAAAATATATATTTTTTATATACTTATTCTACAAAACCTGCCCGATAAAAATTATGAAAACACCTCGCGTTTTCGTTTTGCTACGCGCGCCTTAAGTAAATGAGTCATCGTTAACGCGGCGTGATTCTACCGAAGTCCGTCTTTGGTGTCATTTTCGTATAAATAAAGGATGCGGCATTGAGATTAAGGAAATTTTTTAATACCTTTATATTAAAAATGTATATTTTCTTAGGAAAACTAAAAGTCAAAAGTATTATTTTTTGGTTTGGTTACGTGTCAATTTGAAATTAGTTAATTATCATAAAAATAAAAATAAACCGGGAACTTACACTGCTATTCTAGTTTTTAAAAATATATAACATATATACTTATTACATATATTATGCTCTAAATAAAACCGGAACGCTACGCAACGTCGAGGTCAAGAGACGCTATCGCGCGACTAAAAGGTGAGTGGTAAAATTTAAGAAAATCCTATAAGAGTTTTACATTATTTTGATATACACCGTTAAATTTAAATCGTTTTAATGGCGTCGATGGGTGGTTAACTTTACAAAGTACTATTCATCAACAACTTAATCTGGGTTATATCTCTTAAAATAAAAAAGATAGGAAGTGGTACTGTCATATCCGCAAAGTGCGTGAAAATAGTAGTAGCTCCCCGAGTTAGTTACCTACTTACCTACAGGTGATTGACTCGCTCAGCTGGTGTCAATTTGTTCGTTAGAAAAATTCTATAATTGCACATTTTCCTTCATACTTCTACGGGTTTAGGACCGTCGTAAATGCTTTGTACCAAATTGCACCATATCAAGGTACTACATGTTAGAGTACGCGTAATTTCGAGACGCCATACTTTGCCGCGACAAACGTATCGTAAACAGCGATACACCGAGCACCGCACCGGTGACGACTTAGAGAAAACTGATTGTTTGATATGTTTTGACCGCAGCCCGCGGGGCGCGGGGGGGCACACGCCTTGCGAATTGCCAATCAAATAAGATGTAGGGGCGGTAATTAGTTAGCATTGGTTAATTTATCGAAGTCAACGTGGACTGCGCTACGCGTCATTGGTGAAATGAGTCATGTGTCATAATAGGATCGGTCTCTTTGAATACTGACCTACTTACTAATGGTTCGCGTCATTTTGTCACTCAAGCAAGAAGACATTAATGCTGGCGTCCCGCAAGGCTCTGTGCTGTCTCCTACGCTGTTTCTACTGCATATCAATGACATGTTGGACATCAACAACATACATTGCTATGCAGATGACAGTACTGGAGACGCTTTTTACACGGGTCGTGCAAACATCCCTCGTTCCGTTGTGGAGGAAAACCGCGGAGAACTTGTGTCTCAAATCGTGACCACACTGTCCCAGGTCTCTGACTGGGGACGGGTAAACTTGGTCCGATTCAACCCTACAAAGACACAAGTGTGCGCGTTCACGCTAAGAAAACTCCATTCACTGTAGTCCCACAATTCCAGAACACTCCCCTCTCCATCTCCAAGAGCATTGGGATCCTTGGTGTCGACATCTCCAGCGATGTTCAGTTCCAAGATCATTTACAAGATAAGGTGAAGCTGGCGACCAAAAAACTTGGTGTACTCAACAGAGCGAAGCAGTACTTCACGTCGGGGCAAAGGTTGTTACTTTACAAGTCGCAAGTTCGGCCCCATATAGAGTACTGCTGCCATCTCTGGGCGGGTGCACCCGGATACCAGCTTGGCCCTTTTGACTCGGTTCAGCGACGGGCTGTGAGAATTGTCGACGATTCCAAACTCACTTGCGGTATCGAGCCCTTAAGGCCCTGAGGAGAGACTTTGCCTCACTGTGTGAGTTCTACCGCTTGTACAATGAATTGTGTTCTGAGGAATTGTTCGAAATGATGCCCACGGCTACTCTCTACCATCGCACCGCTCGCCATCGGCAGGGAATTCAGTCTCACACTTTGGAACCTTAATGGTCGCGTACAGTGCGGTTTCAGAGAAACTTCCTCCCGCGAACGCTTAAGTTGTGGACTGAGCTCCCTGCCAAGGTTTTCTGCAAGGACTACAGTATGGAGTTCTTCAAGAAAGAAGTTATTAGATTTCTGAAGGGTCGGCAACGCGCAAGTGATACCCCTGGTGTTGCAAGCGTCCATAGGCTACGGTGACCGCTTACCATCAGGCGGACTGTAAGCTTGTTTGCCACCTTGGTGGTAAAAAAAAAAAAAAAAATTTTATCTTTACAAATCAATAGTGTTTCATGCACCTGTCCACGGCATTAAAACGATTAAAATTTAACGGTGTAGTAAAATTAGTTGTATACTTAATATATTTTAAATAGATATTATAGTTGAAGAAAAGACTCGATTGCAAATTGAATAAAAGATATATATAAATTTGAAAATCCTTAATTAATTTAATGTTTTCCACTGCATACACATAGATCAGTGTAGTTCAACCCTTGTTCTATACAACTTCACCTGTTACTGCATCTTTGTTTGCACTTGCATCGTACTAGCTCTAAACAAGCACGGACAGCAACAGGTGCAGTTGTCCAGTGCGGCACCCGGACATTATCGTTTTTCATCCATCCCCAGTCTTCGGCATTGGGTAAATTTTGTTTTTGAGCTGCCGTTTGACCCCACACAAACACTCCTTGATATACAGACCTTTTCAAGTGTTGATGGAGAGCATCTTTGGTAGGTGGTATGTGCTCTAACTGACGATCCTTTTTAGTAAACAAATGTTTCCTTCATTCGTTTACAGTTGTAAATCTTCTGGACCTAAAATCAAAGATGTGGGCACTTCTACTTACATATTTATGTAGACACGAGTGTTAATTACTCGTAGTTCGGATATATATAACATGGCAAAGAGACTTGCCTGTCGTATACAGGCACCACATACTTCTGTACAATAGACAGTATATCGTCATTTATAATTCCAGACGACATCAACACTTGAAGAACACTCGTCAACTCCGGGTAGGCACTCCAAGCATCGAAGGCAGTCTTTTTGCCTCTTCCGAGGAACGCAGACACAGTGTCGCATCCAGTAAATGCGTGAAACAGGGGCAGTACATTCTATATAATTCACAGGTTTCGACAAAATTTTTGGATGGATCTGCTATTGTTCATATGTTAAACCCTGGTCAATCAAAACCCTTTGAAGTATCTATTTAATATATATACACACCGGCACAATTAGCGGAACACAAAAAAAGTATTTGAACGAATGGCAGCAGGTTCTCTTTACTGATGAGTGCAGAGTTCTTTTAAAACAGATCGATGGGAGACAGCGAATATGGAGACGCAAAGGAGAACGCCACATACAGTCTTATTTTGAACACACAGTGGCTTATGGTGGCGCCTCGATTATGGTTTGGGGAGGGATATGTTTGGGAGCTCGCACGGAGTTAGTGATAGTCACAGGAGGGACCACGACAGCAGATCGATGACGGCTTTATTCTAATGCAAGATAATGCTCGTGCTCATAGTGCACAATCGGTACAGGCGTATATGAGCCACGTAGGTATACCGGTGATGCAGTGGCCAGCAAATTCCCCCGATATGAATCCGATAGAGCATGTCTGGGACTTGCTAAAAAGAAGGGTTAAATCCAGAATGCCACCCCCCAACATCTGAATGAACTTGGAAATATATGCGTTATTATCTCATAGTCTCACTTTTTTTTCTGTTCCGCTAATTGTGCCGGTGTGTATTAAGTATTACAACTAAATTTACTATATCAAAAAAATGTAAAACTCTTATAGGATTTTTTTAAATTTTACCACTCACCTTTTAGTCGCACGATAGCGTCTCTTGACCTCGACGTTGCGTAGCGTTCCGGTTTTATTTAGAGCATAATATATGTAATAAATATATATGTTATATATTTTAATATGTTATATATAAAACTAGAATAGCAGTGTAAGTTCCCGGTTTATTTTTATTTTTATGATAATTAACTAATTTCAAATTGACACGTAACCAAACCAAAAAATAATACTTTTGACTTTTAGTTTTCCTAAGAAAATATACATTTTTAATATAAAGGTATTAAAAAATTTCCTTAATCACAATGCCGCATCCTTTATTTATACGAAAATGACACCAAAGACGGACTTCGGTAGAATCACGCCGCGTTAACGATGACTCATTTACTTAAGGCGCGCGTAGCAAAACGAAAACGCGAGGTGTTTTCATAATTTTTCTTTATATAAAGTCTTTGCAGTTTGACATGGTGGACATCAACAACATACATTGCTATGCAGATGACAATACTGGAGACGCTTTTTACACGGGCCGTGCATACATCCTTTGTGGAGGAAAAGTGCGGAGAACTTGTGTATCCAAGCGAGACCACAATGTCTAAGGTCTCTGACTGAGGACGGAAAATCTTGGTCCAATTTCACCGTACGAAGACACAAGTCTGCGCGTTCGCCGCTATGAAAACCTCATTTACTGAAGTCTCGATCTGTTAAGTGCGTGCCGGACTCGGGCACTTTAGGTAAAAACCAACTTTCGCCGGGCTACAGAGGGACGGCAGCGGAACAACGTTCGCCGGGACCGCTAGTACTTATTAATGGTATTATGATCTTTTTTATTGGTTTACAAAAGGCTTCGGTCTTTGAGAGACAATATTTCAAGAGAGACACCTGAGGTCGTAAACCTTCGTTTATTGTAAACTGCCTACCCTACATGTTTGCCAAAAGGCTCTGTATATTGCTAAAACTTACTCGGTCCCTTGAATTGATACTTACCTCATTCAATTTAACAACCCTAAACCCGTCCATTGCAGCCTGTAATGCGCAGATCGGATCTATTTCTGTTACATACACCTGAAAATACAATGGATACGTCAGTTGCGGTCTATCCTAACCTTGGCCATGTAGTAAAAAAAGTAGTTTCTCTTTGCTCATAAGATTTATATTCAGATCTTTTAAATAAATTTTATATTTTTTCTGACATTTACAAAATGAGAAATAAACAATTAATAATGCAACACTGACCACACATCCTAACGCCTTCAGCGCCTGGCAACACCCTTTCCCCACCTCCCCGTAACCACAAACTACGGACTGTTTCCCACCAAACATCAAATCCGTACTCCTTTTCAAAGCATCTATTATACTTTCACTGCAAAAGAAATAAAATGTTTAAAACGTGACATTTATGTGGACTTTTGATATTTATATTTTATTGCTTATTAATTAAAAAAAACTGCGACACGCTCTAAATTAATCAACTATATTGCCACAAGTAAATTACTAGCTTGAAGCAGTTACCTTTAATTTTGATAATTATAATTAAATTCGGTGAAAATTGATCTAAGGAAAATGGAATATTTCTTGTTTTATTTTTCTACGCTCATACTGTAGAATCTATTCAAAGAATGTTCTTTAGTTGCATTCTTTAGTAGGTACACAGTAAGTAACATTATTTTTTGTATGAAAATATGTTATAAATTTTTTTTTATGATTATAGTACAGTACACCGGTCATAGAAATATACTTAGTTGATATATAATTACATCTATGATACTGTTCCCAGCAGCAGCAAAAATCAAATACTTTATTGAAGAACTTAAACAATAATTTTCTTGTGTTACCGATAAGTTAGAAAAACAAAATGAATATCATCTGGCAGAGCTACTGAAGTAAATTTAACTCCACCGGATATATAACATGCAGTAACAAGAATAAGGTACCTAGTCATTTGTGTTTTCACTTTTCTCTTTTATTTTACCAATTACATAAGTGCCAAGGTAGTGTATGGAAATTGTTTCGTCAATGATGAAAGGTACAATCTAACCCAAATTACTACAAGGCGACTTAACTTACCTCCAAAGGAGTTATTGGTGTACCTGAACGTCTGTCTGTCTTATGTCTTCCAATGGGACCTAAGGAAGCCCTAAATTACAATGATTTAAACTTTAGAGGACATAGAAAAGGGGACAATAGAGGACATAGAAAAGGGAACAATACATAAAACGTAAAGTAACAATAGAAATCTAAATAACTTCCCTGGTGTCACGTCGGTTGTCAAAAAGTATATATCAAAACACTTCACGTTCAAATTTTTTTACATCAAAACAAGTTTTTTTTAATAATGTAATAAGTAAGCAAATATTAATCATAAAACACCCTTAAATATCATAACAAAACACTTTTCTAAGGAAAATAGCTTACATATTTCAATTTGTCGAGTACGGTGACCAGACCATAGAGTATTGCCAGAATCAAAACAGGTTGCGTTCGGAACCTAGCGTTTCGTGCGTAAGGCGCGACCCCGATAGCAACGGTACAAAACAATTTCCCACCCCAGGCAGATCGGGTCTGACTGGGACACTGTATACCCTAAGAAATCGGCAATGGCGACATCGTAGCAAGCTCTCGTAAAAACCGAGTCTACTACTAAAGCTTCAGCAACACGAGGCATGCGATCCGAGCCGGAGAAGAGTCGAAGAATGCGACCCCGCCTCCAGAGAAGAGGTGGCATATTCATCTCCTTGACCATGACAAGATCACCCACTTTTAGGGGATCAGTATTATCCGACCAACGCACTCACTGCTGCAAGAGATGAAGATACTCAAGAGAAAACCTTTTTCAAAAGCTCTGTGGCATCTGTTGCCGTGTCAAGCGGTTGAGTGGAGTATCCAATAAGGGATACTCGGACAAGGCCGTCAAGGGCCCACCTACCAAAAAATGACCAGTAATCAACACCTCCAGATGATTTGGGTCCGGAAAAATTGGACAGAGGGGCCTCGAGTTGAGCAACGGCTCAATTTTCTAGAAGACTGTAGATAGCTCCTTGAAGGTAAGAAAAGTCTCGCCGACAACGCAGCGAAGACGTGTCTTTGCTACCTCCACCACCGTTTCGAAAATATACTCAAGGATATGTGGGGGGATCGAAAATCCACTTAATTCCCTTTCGGGAAAGGTGATGACCTTGGCCCTGCTGCTTTGCAAGAAGGAACTGATGGACTTCTTTTAGATACCGATCAGCACCCTTATAGATGGTGCCACAATCCGAACGGATGATACTTAGCAATCCACGGCAGCTATCGAAGCGAGAAATACAGGCAATGAAAGCCTCCCTGGAAAGAGAGGAGACTACCTCAAGATGGACAGCCTTCGCAACAAGACATACAAATACTCACAATGCACAAATACCGCCGGGACGCGTGGGCCAATAAGAGGGTCCACCAACTCCTGACGAGAAGAAGGCTATCCTGACTCTGATCCAAAAAGCCATATAGGTCCCCACCAAAGTAGATGATCGACCAAAACCTAAGCTATACAGCTACGGGAAGCAATTTGCTTGTCGACGTGTTTCCATTAAATGGCAGCAGAAGACTTCAAAATTTGACAACCGTATTCGCCGCTAAGGTCTCTAAGGAAAAGAAAGAAGTTTTGAGCCAGACGAGCACAATCTGGCTGTCAATCCAAGCGTAGACGTGGGAAATGGCTACAGATTGGCCCAAGGTCGAAACAACGTAATTGAGCAATTGGCTCAAAAGAGTAGCACTAGACAATTCCATCTTTGGAATCGTAAGACGGGTGCGAATGAGGGCGATCTTAGTCTTGGCTGTTACCAAACTGAGAAGGACCGAACCATCAGGCTGGATGGCACGAATATAAATCACAGCCACATAGCCAGCCTCAGACGGGTCACAGAAGCTGTGGAGGGTGACACTGGATTGACCTGACGGTAAAAAGCACCTAGGAATACGTACGTGAGAGATCCTGAATGGAAGAAACATAACGCATCCAAGATGCCAATAGATCACCAGTAACCGTGGTGTCCCAGGAGATTTCGTCCAGCGACAACAATAGAAGCAAGCCAGCCGCAAGGGTCAAAAACCGGGCTATGGTAGACAACACAGTATGCTTAGTCCAGGTCTTGGGAGCTAAAAAAGCTTCCACCTGAAAGGAGAAACTATCCGCACTCGGTTGGTATTGTACTGCAAGAATTGAAACTAAATCAGGGTTGACGACATTCTGAAAGATCAGAGGATCTTGTTGCAACTCCTCGGCGAGACCATAGAGAAGATCAGGAGAATTGGATATCCATTTCCGAAGCTCATATCCGTCGGCACTGAGGATTATAATTAGTTCATCGCGGAGAATCAATGCCTCTTCAATCGTTGAGGCTCCTGTGCAGATATCGTCGACATAGACGACACTGGACAAAAAATAAGCAGCGCGAGGGAAGTGGCACCAACCCACCGGCCTGAAGAAGCTTAGCCGGTCCTAAGTTGCATTGACTCAGAAATTCGGCACCGAAGAGAAGAACCACCGAACAGGGAATTTGATAGTCGAGATCAGCTAACGCCAGACCCGTTGTCAACTTAGTAATTTCTGGCGTAAGCAAACTTGGAGATGATCACCATGGCTAGAATAGGCCAACGAATAAGAGAATTATGGAGGGGTAAAATAACAATGGAAACCTAACCGATAAGCCTCGAGACCTTGAGGCTACCAATGCCTCGAATAGAATCCGCAGCCGGAGACAACTGTAACTTCAGCTTACTAACCAAAGAGGTCAATACCTAGTTACCCTGAGAACCCACCACAAAGGAGGCACAAGACGAAAAGGCTCGAACCTGTGCAGTTGGTAGCAATACTGTCAGTGGTGCTAATTTGGTATGGGAAGAAGCTGAACTTGCTACACTATTGGGCGGTGAACCTAATTGTAGCGGCGGAAGATCGCACAGTGGTAACGGCTGCCAACTGGCAACATACGGCGGACGCTTCATAAGCGCCGAAGTAGGGAGCCTGAAGGGCCCATTCAATTGAGACGGATAATATCCCAACCTTGGGTATTCTACTATAGGCGGCAAATACCTCTTGTATCTGGTATCCGCTTCCTGCGCAAACGATAAGGAATCTCGAGAGTCAGACCGAAGCGCAAAACTTACTTTTCGCATACTAGGAGCCTTCACCCGTAGGCAACTTAGATGGGATCAAAGGCGCAAGAATTCGAGGGCGCTTCCCACCCGAGGCAGGCCGTGCACGAGGGGGAGAGCGAGGTGAAGAAGGGGAGAGCCACTGTCCCTTACCCGCGAAAGGGCCCCAGTTCTTATCCTTACAATTTGAGCTGGTGTTTTCCCGGATGAGATCAGGGGTCGCAAACCACCTATGGTTAATCTGCACAGTAACCGGTGGTGACGATCCCCACAATCGGCGCATCCAGGTGCACCACAATCAGGCATCATACACCCCCGACTCCAAACACCAATGCCTTTAAAAATGCAGGGCAGGAAGCCAAAAGGTGTTTCAGCCCACAACCGTAAAAGCAGATTGGCTGTGGTGGTGTTTGCTTGGCCCCTGTCTCAATAACCCTCGAAATTAGACGGAGGGGTGCAGAGGCCCTTTGGGACAGTTGCCGTGGTGCATGTGAAGCTCTGCGTGGAGGCGGCTTAAAAAAGAGCAGCGGGTAGAGGAACAGAAGGAAGGCTCTCAGCCCTCCGGCACTCACGAAATTTCTCCATATCGAAGTAGGTAGGAAGAATGGTGGCCGATTTGAAAAAATTCAAAGCAGCTCCTTAATTCCAGTGTGAGACAGAAGAGGGCCAAATGGACAAGCAGAATGGACCAACCTTGTCTACCTGAAACCCTAATCCTTTTACTCCATTAACTAAATTGTCTCGGCCTGGTTGCAAGCTTCAGTCCATGCCTTGGAGGTCTTTGTGGCTAACCGGGTCTCCCAGATCCATTCCTTTCCCGTGCCTATTACCTGGAGGCACGTGTCTGGTCTTTTAATTCCTTCAGATTGTGCTTTACGCGGATGTTCCATTTTGTTGGATCATCCGCTGTGGTGGGGTTCTAGCTCAAGGCTGTAGCCATTGCTAACCACCGCAAGCCTCCAGCCAAAACTGTTCTTGGTGTTGCCATTTTATATGAATAAACAAAGAAATTTAATACCTATTAAGTAACTTAACTTTACCGCAATATTTATAAACAAAGTATGAACAGTGAAAACAAAACGCTGTTAATTACAAAAGGAAACTAATTTTACCTAAAACCTGCTCAGAAATAGTGTTTTGTTTTTGTCTATGCCAACCCTAGACTAAGACGTAAGACTAGTTAAAAAACAATATCAAAATTTGATTGGGTTGGAAAAGTGCCAAAAAAGTGTCAATATCAAGTAGGTAGGTATAACAATTGTACAGGTGAAAGCCAAATTATAGTAGGTCGATAATCTAGCTCGATACCAAAAATTGTTTCGTCAATGATGAAAGGTACAATCTAACCCAAATTACTACAAGGCGACTTAACTTACCTCCAAAGGAGTTATTGGTGTACCTGAACGTCTGTCTGTCTTATGTCTTCCAAGGGGACCTAAGGAAGCCCTAAATTACAATGATTTAATATTTAGAGGACATAGAAAAGGGGACAATAGAGGACATATAAAAGGGAACAATACATAAAACGTAAAGTAACAATAGAAATTTAAAGAACTTCCCTGCCGTAACGTCGGTTGTCCAAAAAGTATATAACACAGCCCTTACCGTACACCTTTTTTTTACACCAAAACGAGTAATTTTCAGTAACGTCATAAGTACGCAAATGTTAATCACAAAACACTTTTAAATGTAAAACAAAATACTTTTCGAGAGAAAAATAGGTTACATATTTTAATTTGTCGAGTACGGTGACCAGACCATAGATTATTTGCCAGAAACAAAACAGGTTGCGTTCGGAACCTAGTGTTTCGTGCATAAGGTGCGGCCCCTAAAGCAACGGTAGAAATGCACTTGGTATTTATGACAGTTTCATAAATGACTATTTTAATATAGTCTGTTTTAGCAAAAATAACCTGATAACATAATAAATATACATAGTTTACACGGAGTAACGGCACTCACCGGCAAGAATAAAGATTATCAAACTTAGTTTTTGTAACGGAATCGTTCACATTCATAGCTGGGACGCAAAGTTTACCCGCTTTACTAAGTTGATACAGTCGATGTACACCCGTCACGCTTTCTTCTACTATACCTGCGATGGGAGAGAAATAGAGAAATATAATTTGCAATTTATCCTACAATAACTACTTTAAAACTTCATGAAAGCCAGAATACATATTATTAGGATGTCGAGCGGAAAACAGTTCTTACTTCCCTGAGTGTTAGTTTGTATCCTGAGTGTCAGCGACTACTTTATAAACGCAAGTGCGGCTAAAAGACTCTTGGCTGTGTTCATAATAAGCTTTTTGTTCAACTTCAACGAGAAAAGTTAAAAAGGAACATTTTAGACAAATTTTAATTAATCATTTCGCGCATGCTTACTAGAAACTGTGACGAAGTGCGTGCAACTTCAGCACAATTTTTTTAAAAGTTAATCAATGTAAATTTACTTAGGAATAAAATACATTATAATTTCTCGTATTATTATATAGTAATAGACCCACCGCTGCGCATTGACAGACTCTATTTTACTAAACATCATCATCAACATCAGCACATACTATATGTTTCAAATAAGCTAACCATAAAAAAAGGATTGAATGTCTTGAAATCCGTCTTTGTATATTCTATCTGATGTGCATTTGACAACGCAGCTCTCTGCCCCCACCGACCCCGCGTCTTACCGCGTCTTATCGCGCTTTGCCTAGGGTTGAATACATCGGTCGCGGTGGTCTATAGTGCAAAATGTCCAATACCTGTTTTGTTACGGTTCCTCAGGATACAAAACATCAAGTGAGCTGTAATAGTTATTAATGATGTTAGTGCGGTAAGTAGACAAATGTAAACCCGAGACGAAGTCAAGGGCTTACCATAGTCATGAGTTTGTAAATACCAATTCCGCATGAAAGTCATACATTGTTTTTCAACAAATTTGCGAGAAAACGGTATAATTTATAGGTAATCTAAGTTAACTTTAAACCTTAAAGTAAACAAAGATTTCGAAGACGTACTTTTGATAAATCTATGTTATTGTTGATTTTAAGAGCGCTATTCAACATCGAATATATGGGTCAGGCCGTATTTTTTGCCACATAAAGTATAACCTAAGTCTCCGCTTCTTTTTTCTTGACAATTATAATTAGTAGATATATCTCAACCACAGCATTGTATTTCCGAATAAATGGTGATTCACGGCAATTGAAGATTTTTATATAAATTCATTAACTTGGAGCGTTATTCGATACTTTTCAAAAAAAAAATTACGAAATTTTCATGAAAATCGCTAATCCACTTTGGTAGGGGTTTACTTCGAGCATCGGTAAAATCAAAAATATATATATTTTCGATAATCTGTTTGATTTAACGTTATGAAATAATAGTTACC
The DNA here is from genome assembly GCA_946406115.1 of Apoda limacodes. Taxonomy (NCBI): domain Eukaryota; kingdom Metazoa; phylum Arthropoda; class Insecta; order Lepidoptera; family Limacodidae; genus Apoda; species Apoda limacodes. The sequence goes on from OX291540.1 coordinate 53,208,608, forward strand.
TAGCCCCTTTTAAATATCGTATCGTGTTTCCTAAGAAAGTACATTAACTATCGTACATAAAATAGAAAATCAACAAAGCCATTTCTTTGCGCTATTTTAATTGCGCAACTATCATCTGCCCATTTGAGGCATTTAACATTGGCAGTATTTTTATTCTGAGTAGTGGCAACACCAAAGTACCGTTCTCTATGGCCAATCAGGCAACAGCTGCCATATTTTTTTCAGTCCGATGTCAACTGTGTTCGGAGTGAAAGGTGTCGTATTTTTTGCGAAGTGCGTTTTTTGAGATTTCAAGGTAAGTTTTAAATTAATATCTGTTATTGTAATTGTGCATTATTAAGTAAGGTGTGTATAATATTTGAAGGTTAAATTAACTTAAAAAAAGAGCTTATTTATCGAGTTATTATGGATATTCCTTGCGTCACAGGAAAACAGTATTCAGCAAACTGTCCATATAATCCAATCTACAATCAGTGAACAATCTGTCAATACACAGGATCATACAGAAAACTGTTCAAATGAAAACAACCAGAACGCTCAAAACGTTTTGGCTGCACAAGTTCTAGACAGACCTGATCCGGAAAGTAGAAGCAACATGTATTTAAATAGTACTGCGATTAGAAATATTCAGAGAAATGTGGAGAAAAAACATGACATGAAATCAATCAACTTGGTGAACACGTTCAAAAATTAATGAGAGCGAAAATAAAGAGTCGCTACCGATATTTAGCTAAGAAAGTTCAGGAGAAGGAAGCTCAAAATGAAAGCCATGCTGTCGGACAAGAACCAGAAAACACTCGGAAAGAAATCACTAATTAATAATAACTTTGTTAATGAACACCTTACTAATGTTGTAACACTGGTAAAAGAAACTATCAAAAGATTGATTTTTGAATACAATGCTCTAACGGACTCTATGAAATCGAAATTTAAAACCAGTCGAAACCAAGATAAAAATACGTTTAAAGATGTTGTGGACAACCCGATGGTAAAAAAAATATTAATTGAAAACATGCTTTACTTAGAGTCTTGGTCTCAAAAACAGTTTTAAAAAGACACAGACAAACAAAGACTAAAACCCATAATCTAATAGAGACAATAAGAAGATTTCACGAAAGAAACGACGTGAGCCGTGCAAGTGCAGGTAAGAAGGAATGCCGGACATACAAAAAATGTAAAATGCAAGTACGTTACCTACCAGATAAATTAAAAACCTTGCATCAAAAATACGTTTCTGAAGTTGGATCAATAAGTTTAAGCACCTTTAAAAATCGACCGTTTTACGTAATTTCTCCAGATTTAAAAGATTTAGAAACGTGTGGTTGCTTAAAGCATAGCAATATGCAGTTAATTGTAAATGCTTTAAAATCGGCGGGCATCCTTGAATCAAATGATGTTAACGCAATTTTGGCCAATCTCGTCTGCTACCCTGATTTTAGACAATGCATGTACGGTGAATGCAGTATTTGTAAAGATACTGATATACAAGTAAACACACAGGAAAATTTTGAAATAAAGTGGTTTTCATGGAACGTCAGAGAACACGAATATGATGAAAATAGTGAGAGAAAAAAGACAAGAAGAATTGCACAAACTGAAAACAAGGGAGCATTAAAGATTTGGTTGATTTCTTTAACAAGGAAATAAACAAATTTTAGATACATGTTTACAACATGCGCCATCAGTACCAACAGTATAAGATCTACAGAAAGTTTAGACCGCAAGGAATGTGCAATACATATAGATTTTTTAGAGAATTGGCTTTGTAAACATCATGAAGAAGTACAAGCAATGCATTTTGCTACTTCGAAAAGGCAAATTACCCTTCATACGGGTGTCCTTTACATTAAAAATGAAAAACCGTTATCGTTTTGCACAATTTCTGCTGAATATTTAAAAAGTTAGTTAGGCAATATTAGATTAGATATGTTTGTTATTTTTGATAAAAAAAAATAAAAAAAGAAGAGGATTTATTTGGGAAGATATTGTGTGATTTTAGTCAATGTCTGCAGTAATTAAGAAGGTATTGATTGAAAAAATTATTGATTATTTAGTAATTAAAAATTTAAACTGATATTTGGTGTTTTTTTTAATATCGTTAAAAGTATTATTAATAATAATAAGGTCTTTAAAGCCAATACTATTTCTCTTCATGATATTAAAGGATTAAAATTGATATTAAAAAAGATGAAGGATTATTATTAAAAGAATAATATTAATATCACTATGACTAATAAAAAAGAGTAATATAGAAAGAGTAGTATTAAGCTGGGTGCAAGTTTATTTTGTTCTTATCTACTTAGCTATGACGCAAATCCTGAGGCTTATTAAGTAGGTACTGTTAGGTAGTTCTACTACTACTGTATGAACTTAGAGTAACTTATTGCTTTATAATTTATTATGTTTTTTAACATTGTGAAGTTCCTTCATCATCCTCATTTCGAAATGAAAAGTAGAGTGCTTAACTCGGATGAAACAACACATGAACTATTGGCGCTCTCACGTCTTTAGAACGCCAAAATATTATCTTATTTGCAATGGTTTCTATTTATTACTCGGATAACAATCTACTATAATTGATTTATTAAAAAAAAAAATTAATGTGAAATCACACAATGTGTACGCACCTTAACTATTTTCCGTTACCGTTTTGCGTCACTCTACACAACCGACTCATTGCGCTGTTTGTGGCAAAATCTACGGCCTAACCCATATTGACCATAATGAGGACGGCTTATACTTCACACGTAATTTATTGAAATAAGCCATTAAAACATTTTCAGAGAATGATTGAGTATTTCTTCGAGTTCTCTATGATATAAAATTATTGTGAGCCATTAAATATCGCTCTCGCGATTTTGGCGGAGAGAGTCCCAATTTCTGCAATTTGCGCCTTATTTTAGATTTCAGGCGGAGTAGATACCATATTAATATTGGATTACTCGCTTGAACTCATTATTTTGTAAAAAGATATTAGTCGGAAAGTCGCAACAATCTTTTTTTAATATGAAATGACGCGCATTTGCAAATGGTGCCACGTGCGGGTGGTGAAAATTAGAACAACATCTTTCGTCTCTTTTTTTTCTTTAAGTATTACAGTGACTCATGTTTTAGTATTAAATTAAAAACAAAACCGTAAAAGATACACACGGCGTCATACAACGGAACGTGCGGTAAAACAGGTACTTATGTGAGAGTACCTATTTTACCGCACGTTCCGTTAACTGGTGCGTAATTCTGAACTTTCGAACAATGTATACAAGGTTCCTAAATGCATTTTTTGTGCAACTGTGTTGAAAAGGTATTTAGGCTACATTGTATGACGCCGTGCGGTAAAATAGGTACTATCACATAAAAACCTGTTTTACCGCACACACCGTTGTACGGCGCCGTGCGTATCCTTTACGGTTTTTTTTTTAATTTCGATCGAACCTCCTTGGAAGCTCTTTTGATCTATAAGTTCACTTTAATACTCCAAGAAAAAGAGGCGAATTTCAATTATTGTTCAAATTTTAGTATCAATTTCCACAAAATAATGACCTATCTGTATAATTTCTTATTTGCTATTAAAAACAGTCGAATGAAAAAGTTTATTTAATAACCCATAAATTATACTGTTCTCTCGCAAATGTGTTGAAAATGTAAGGTGGTGGTGGTAAAAACTCGTAACAATGGTATCGTCGACTCGTTTGTATTAACCAACTTACCGCACTAATATCATAAATACCTATTATTATTTTTTTATACCACTAAGTTGGCAAACAAGGTTAAGGGCCGCCTGATATAACAGCGGTCACCGTAGCCTATGGACGCTTGCAACACCAGGGGTATCACTCGCGCGTTGCCAACCCTTCAAAATCTAATAACTTCTTTCTTGAAGAACCTCAAACTGTAGTCCTTGGAGAAAATCTTGCCAGGGAGCTCATTCCACAACTCAAGCCTTTGCGGAAGGAAGTTTCTCTGAAACCGCACTGTACGCGACCATTTCGGTTCTAAAGTGTGAGAATGAATTCCCTGCCGATGGCGAGCGGTGCGATGGTAGAGGTAGCCGTGGTCATCATTTCGAACAATTCCTCAGAACACATCCCATTGTACAAGCGGTAGAACACACACAGGGAGGACAAGTCTCTCCTCAGACTTAAGGGCTCGATACGGCAAGTGAGTTTGGAATCGTCGACAATTCTCACAGCCCGTCGTTGAGCCAAGTTAAAAGGGCCAAGCTGGTATCCGGGTGCACCCGCCCAGAGATGGCAGCAGTACTCCATATGGGGCCGAACTTGCGACTTGTAAAGTAGCAACCTTCGCCGCGACGTAAAGTACTGCTTCGCTCTGTTGAGTACACCAAGTTTTTTGGACGCCAGCTTCACCTTGTCCTGCAGATGATCTCGGAACTGAACATCGCTGGAGATATCTACACCAAGGATCCCAATTCTCTTGGAGATGGAGAGGGGAGTGTTCCGGAATTGTGGGACCGCAGTGAATGGGGTTTTCTTAGCGGTGAACGAGCAGACTTCCGTCCCCATTCAGAGACCTTGGACAGAGAGGTCTCGATTTGAGACACAAATTCACCGCGCTTTTCCTCTACAACGGAACGAGGGATGTTTGCACGACCCGTGTAATAAGCGACTCCAGTACTGTCATCTGCATAGCAAAGCATGTTGTTGATGTCCAACATGTCACTGATATGCATTAGAAACAGTATAGGAGACAGCACAGAGCCTTGCGGGACACCAGCATTAATTTCCATGCTATCAGAGCAACTACCGTCAACTACGGTATGTATGCATCTGCCGGACAGAAAGCTAGCCACCCATTTGCACAAACCCTCGGGCACTTTGTAAGATGGCAACTTCGATAGAAGGCACCGGGGGTGCCAGACCCGATCGAACGCCTTCGCTATGTCTAGGCTACATGCCAATGCCTCCCCCTGACTCTCAATGGCTAGTGCCCATCGGTGTGTGAGATACACTAGAAGGTTACCAGTCGAGCGACCGTGACGAAAGCCATATTGACGGTCGCTGATCAGGTTGTGTTTTTCTAGGTATCTGAGAAGCTGTCTGTTGATCACACGCTCCATCACCTTGGAGAAGCGATAGGCCTGTAATTCGATGGATCTGATCTATCGCCCTTTTGGGAACCGGGTGCACATTCGCAGTCTTCCATGAAGACGTAAATTGCCTAGTGTGGTAGGAAAGGTCGCAGAGGTGCGTGAGTACAAGACATAACTCAGGAGCACACTGCTGGTATACCGTCTGGCCCACTCGACTTATGAACGTCTAGAGAAAGCAACGCCCGCCGGACCTCCCACTGTTAGGGACATTTCCGGCTTGGTCTTACCGCACCACGGTATACTAGATGGTACAGCGCCTTCGTCGTTCATATTCGAGTTGGAGGCAAAGAGACTGCCCAATAGATCGGCTTTCTCTTTTGCACTATGGGCCTTGGCGACTTGTCACCATCGTACTTTCGCAGTGGTGGTAACGACGACTGGCAGAATTTCCCCTCGGTAGCTTTAGCAAGGGACCAGAAAGCACAACTCCCTGAGGATAGCTCGCAAGTCGTCCACCTATTTTGCCGATGAATTGGAATATAGCCTCGAGGCAGAATTTAATTTGCGTTTTAACTCAGAAATATTCGGATCCTTATTATTACGGACGTGGTCCAAGCCATATAGGCCGACTTATAGTGCCACACACGACGCTAATTAGGTGGCCCAAAAAGATCAGGTTGTGAGCATGACATTTGAGTCCGAACGAGACAGTGGTCCGAGGAGCCAAGAGGCGCATCCACTGAGACGGAGTATCTGGCCGGACGTGTAGTCAGCAGAAGGTCCAGTAAGGAGCTCGTATGGTTCTCTATATCTGGTATTATCGTTGGAGAAAGTACCAGTTGAGAAAATCCATAGGTCAGAGCAAATTCATGATCTTTGCATAGTTATTGGTTCGAGAACTGAGCCACTCACGATGGTGGGCGTTAAAGTCTCCCAAAATAACTAGTTCTGCTGAGGGATATTGCTCTAGAACTTTGTCAGTCGTCAAACTCAGGTGCGTGAAGAGTCGAGTTACGTCCGTGTAACCGCTTTGAGACCTGTATAGGCATGTATAGATACGAGTGTGGCCGCCGTAATCTACGTGCACCCACAATATCGACAGGTCCGTCTTCAAGGCTATGAAGACGGCGACAGCAGACATTCTCCCGGACGAACATACATACACCGGCACGACTCACAAAATTATGCAAGAGTTTGTAGCCGAGATAATTAAGGTATGATGTGTCCGGCCGGGCAGGATATCTGCGTCTCCTTTAGAAAAAGAATGGTTAGCTGCGCAGTTTCAAGATGGTGATGGACTGCGTTAAGATTTGCGTGAACAGCCCTTATGTTGCAAAAATCCACATTACACGTGGATGGAGTAGCCGCTGTAAAAACTCTTTTTCTTTTATTTTTTCTGGCCATTATAAATGAAAAAAGTTAGACTAAGCATGAAGATTCACTGCATAGACAGCTTAGAAGACAAAAGGTGCGGTACTAAGACTATCGAAGCTCGACACAGATGACACGGTTGCTGGCACGGCGGGTGGAAGGGCCCCTGACCCCCCTCTGTTAGCCGGTTCCACTCCGGTCTCCTTCTCCGGCACGACCACTACTTCAGAGACTTTACACAGGCTGGCGGATCAGCTTCCCAGGGCGGAAATTAAGTGATCTCTGGGTTCGGGAACCCGTTCAACCTGCAGGCGGCCAGCGGTCAGCCGTTTCATCAGGTCTCCCTGACCGCCGTACCAGCACGCCGTGTCTACGCCGAGCAATGACAGCAACGAGCACCGCCGGTTCTCCGCTGTCCGCGCAGCGAATCTTCAAAGAGCTCTGGCAACCTTACTCACCGCCAGGAACACAATACTACTCAATGTTAGTGTTATTATGGCCGCGGTTTTCTGTAAGGTGGAGGTACTTCCTCAGTTCGGGCCGCTCATTCGAGCAAGTTCTCGCTATGCCCCGCTTTAATTGTTCGTGTGGCTTGTTCGAGCGAGTACTCGCAGTGCCCTACCTCTATTAATTATAATTTGGAGTTTAAAGTAATTAGTGAGTGAAATACCTTTAATCTGTTTAAATGTGGCAACATGTTTCTTCAACATGAGGTGTGTGGCGTCCCCCCCGTCGTCCAGGATCATGTTGGGTTGCCAGGTGGTGGCCGGGGTGCAGCACTGGTCGATGCACCACCAGAACGCCTCCTCGCTTTCCCCTCGCCAAGCGAAGATTGCATAACCTGGGATATGTATTACCGACAATAATAAAATCACTCACATCGCTATGTAAACCTACTTTACTTTACATTAAAAGACGAAACGGTTCTCTTTCCAAATTGAATTAATTAGAGCTTTTTTTACGCACATTTCCTTTCTGCACATATTTCTGTCCTGTATCCTGCTATTTTTATGATTATCATCTTCCCATATTCTACTTGGTGGTACTTTTTTTCTTTTACCTTTCCCGGGGTACCATCTTATGTTTTTACTCCATTTTTTTTCTTGGATTGTGTGTTGTGTGTCCCATTGCTATTTTAGCTGTATTAGCTTATTTTAACTGTTACGCCCTCTGCTTTTGTTATTTTTCTAATCAAGCTGTGCTTTGTCTTTTCTATTTGTCTCTTTCCAGTCATGCTTTTTTTCCATAGTTCTTTACAGGCAGGTTCTAAATGTGGTTTCGTAGTCTTTGGTTAGTGCCCATGTTTCACTTCCATAGTTCAATATCGGTAGTAAGGATGTGTTTGTAATTTGTCTTCTATGGTATTTCTTTAGAGTACCAATACCGTTGCTAAGATTTTTTAATTCTTGCATCTATTTCTTTATTCACAATGTGCTTTGTGGAAATTATTCTTGGTGACTTTACTATAAACATATATAAAAGAACTAAGCTGATAATCATGTGCCGTTAGATGGGAGCAATACTCCATATGGGACCAGACTTCGAATAATGTACTGTTCGACCCAGTTTAAACCTAAGTAATCTATTGATAATGTAGGAAAACAGGAGGATGTATACCTGCATGCGCTAGCGCTGCGGCCACCTCGTTCTGCGTGCTGTATATGTTACACGCGGCCCAGCGCACGGTCGCGCCGAGCGCTGACAAGGTCTCTATCAGTACTGCAGTCTGAGCGTTGATGTGGGTACATCCTACGATCTGTTAATAGAATAATACAGTTAAAAAATCGGTCGACGGTCGTATACGCATTAGGTTAGAATTCCGTAGTAAGATAATTGCAGATATATAAAAAAATATAAACCTATTTTGTTTAAAACTATTTTCGTTCAAAGTATTTATAAAGCCCTATTTTATTTTTATTTTTTATGGCCTGGTTACAAGACCTTTAAGCCATTATATTTAAATAACAATCTTTTCGTAAAAATCATTAACAAAACCATAAAACAGTACTAAACATTTTTTTCTATCCTGATATGTTATGATGTCTATTACACGTTAAATAATCGTAAACACAACTGACCCTAGCGTCTTTCAAAGGCTTGTCCTCCTTTGCTCTGGCCCTCAAAGCCATGATTCCCGGCATCTCCTGCTCCGCTATCTCTATCTCCCGTCTCCCGAAGGCGTGCTGGTCCACGTTGCGCACGCAGTACGGCGGACTAGCCTGACCCGCAGCGATGGCCTTCTCGTGAGGCTGGACACCTTCATCCTCGTCTGATGACGACCCTGACGGTGGAATATTCCCTCAATATTTATGTCTAATCGTAAACCGAGAGCGTTCGGGCACAGACGGATAACAAAGGTACGGAACCCTCAACTCAACATAAATACCTGCATTGCACCACGCCTGTTTCCCAGAGGGGTAAGGCAGACTAAAGAACTACTCGCTACCATGCTAACACTCTTTGGTACATCCCACTTGCATCAACGATTTTATATACGTTCGTTAGAGTAGGTACTCTTGGTATTGCCCTTCCTAAAAACGGACTTTATTTGATCCAGATAACCCTAAAAATTTTTACTTCGTATCTAATAAAATATAAATTGGAAATGTCGATGCAAACGATGTTTCTGCAATTTTGGCACAAACTATTATAAAACTTGTTAGGATTAAACTTGATACATTGCCGTATTTACACCAGCGTTACCAGATCTAAAATCTAAATATATATTTTATAGTTACGGAGTTTAGGACTTGCATACGAACATAAGGAAATAAGTAACAAATCTACGGAATTTCAGACTTAAAAAAATGCATTTAACATGCTGATTTCTATGTTGCAAGCTCGTTCTCTCAATTCCAGGTCTTCGACTTTAGCCTATAGTAGCGACACTTCACTTATTGTCCGCGTCCTGTTTTTTTCTATTGTACAGATGTCTGTTTTCAATATCTTTACGGATTCACTTATTTCGTCAAACAAAGAGGTTATATGAATTATAGACTGGTCAATTGTGGTTGTTTTTCCGTCAGCTTCTGGGATGTAATATAAATTTTAAATTTAACCTCACTTAATATTTAGTTTTTCAAAGATTCCAATTTCATATCAATGTACGACTTTAATCCGGCTATTTCCCCAGACGGAGATTGTGGTTGTACAGGTGTAGCCTAGATCAAAATTAGCAGATTAAGCCAGGTCCTCACCGGTTCAAACCTCGGGGATGGGGAGGAGGGGTGGATGAAGTTTACTCACACCGCTTCACAAACAAAAATTTCTAACGTGTCCTGATTTCACGTCTTTGGAGTCATTTTCGTATGTATTAAGGATGAGGAAATCAGATTTAACATATATTTCATACATACTTATTCCAAAAATAAAAATAATATGAAAACACCTCGCGTTTTGTTACGAACGGCAGCGAGCGAGCGAGCGAGCCAGCAAGTTCAATCAAAACTCAAAATCTTTTTCTGAGAACACTTTTGAATCGTTAATAGAAATAAACAAGAATTTGCTCTACAAACTCCTACTGGTTTATTGCCAGCATCCATTAGTAAGGTGCTCTAACTCTAACACTACAATTGAGACATATATTATAATAGTATTGTGAAATAATAAATACATTTTTTGTATTGAAACACTTAGATAACAAACAAGCTTTACAATGTAAATAGTTGAATAAAATTAATCAAGTAATATTTTAATTGCCTATTGTTTTTCAGATTGCATAGGAGGGGCACCACGTGAAGCGTTAAAAGTCCCCAACTGTGTATCGGGATATAAATATAGGTAGTAACTCCCTAGATAAATAGTATATTCATATATCTCTACAAAGCAGACATACTATATGTTCATATGAAGAAATGAACAGATATACATATAGGTACATACTAAATAAATAATAATCACACAAACATCACATTAACACATTCTGACAGACATCACATACTCGGAAGTAACCCAGCTCCCTCACAACAGCCTGGCAACAACTACACATTTAAACTACGGTACGGTACGGATTCGGTAACGCTGTCATAGAACCTATTGGAAAACAACTAGTTCGAATCAACATCGACGGGGTCGAGGCTGATATAGATCTGCTGATTGTGCATGACAGCGCTATGCATGTTCCACTCCTGATAGGGCAAACCTTTACGGAACAGCCTCATGTCCTTATTAAAAAGACTAGTGATCACCTTGAAATATTACAGGTTGAAAACCCATTTGAATCTCGTAATTGCAAAGTTAAAGTATATTGTGTAAATAATGAACTTATATCTGGCTTATCCATTATTGATGTCTACACAAAACCTTGGTATCAAGGAGACATATTTATAGATAGTAGTCAGCGTCTTCACAAAGATACAAGGTATTCTGTCCTAGCTGGTTTGTTCCACATTGACGACGGATTGGGACAGATAGTAATTAACAACAACACTGCTCTAATGCTTAGTTTACCTAAGGATCTTTTGGTAGCCCGTGGCCGGACAGCTTATGAGGAGACAAGCCTAGAGGTTTTTAACATTACAGCAAAAACTGACGGTCATACAACAAGACCAATTACAGATGCTGATGTTAATTGTAATAATCGGCTGTCTGATAGCGACAAGCACAATTTATTAGAAGTTTTGAATCGGTATAGGGCATGCTTTGCATTCAATTTATCTGAATTAGGAAACACGTCTGTTGGGGAGATGTCTATCTGCTTAGATGATAGTGACCCAGTCGTGTACCGGCCTTATAGACTTGCTATCAAGGAAAAGGAAAGTGTAAGGGAGATTATTTCTGAATTATTAGAGAACGATATAATTCGACCATCTAACTCTGCATATGCTAGTCCTATAGTCCTCGTTAAAAAAAAGTCAGGTGAACTGCGACTTTGCATTGATTATCGAGCGCTTAACAAAAAGACTCGTCGAGAAAATTTTCCAATGCCACTTATTGATGATCAGCTTGATCTTTTAGCTGGAAATCAATTTTACACAACGCTGGATTTGGCATCCGGTTACTATCAAGTCCCAATACGGGAAACTGATAAGCATAAGACCGGGTTTGTGACTCCCGATGGGCACTGGGAATTTAATAGGATGGCTATGGGTCTTGCTAATGCTCCAGCTACGTTCCAGCGTATTATGAACCAGGTTCTAGGAAATCTTCGTCACAAGGAGGCTCTGGCATATTTAGATGACGTTATCATTCCGTCAAAAACTTTAATGGAGGGTATGACCAGGTTGGAAGATGTTTTGAGTCTATTCCACAAGGCTGGACTCACACTAAAGCTATCAAAATGTTTTTTTTTTGAACGTGAGGTGGAGTACTTAGGGTTTGAAGTATCAGCTGACGGTGTCCGTCCTGGACGAAAGAAAACCGAGGCTGTTGACGGTTTTCTGGTTCCCAAGAATCAGCATAATGTACGTCAGTTTTTGGGACTTGCCAGTTTCTTTCGAAGATTTGTTCCAAATTTCTCTGTTATAGCAAAGCCTCTGACCAAACTTTTAAAAGCAGACAGTAAATGGGGCTGGGGCCCAGATCAAGATTCTGCATTCCAGAAATTAAAGCAAGAACTATCGTCGAGACCCACTTTGGCTCATACGATCCAAAATCAGCTACAGAATTACACACAGATGCGTGTAAGTTAGGTGTTGCTGGTATTTTGCTGCAGAGGAATAAAGTAAACGTACTCAGACCAGTCGCTTACTTTAGCAGACAAACATCACCCGCAGAACAAAATTATACATCATATGACCTAGAGACTCTGGCAGTGGCTGCTTCTTTAAAAAAAATTAGAGTATACCTCATAGGAATACCTTTTAAAATCATCACAGACTGTAACTCCCTGCGTGCTACGTTCCAAAAACGAGACATGGTACCACGTGTTGCCAGATGGTGGGAACAAATGCAAGAATTTAATTTTAGCATAGAGTACAGACCGGGAAAGTCGATGGCACACGTAGATGCACTGAGTCGTAACCCTATCCAGCAAACTCACGATGTTATGATCGTCACGGATGTTGATTGGCTAGTGACAGTCCAAGGCGCCGACAATGAGATACAGAGGATTATCAAGACCTTACAGGACCCTGAATTAGACAACGTAGTTGAGATAAAGTCCAACTACATTTTAAAAAATAACAAGCTTTTTAGAATTACAGCTGAAGGTGACAGATGGGTTGTCCCAAAAGGAGTCCGTTGGCAAATTCTAAAACAAAACCATGATGACATTGGTCACTTTGCACTTGAAAAGACCTTAGACAAAATAAAATCTTCTTATTGGTTTCCGAAGATGCGTACCTTTGTGAAAAAATATGTGGAGTCCTGCTTGGAATGCGCCTATTCGAAATCATCTGGTGGAAAAAAACCTGGGTTCCTACATCCAATAGAAAAAGTAAATGTACCCTTCCATACCGTACACGCTGACCACGTAGGTCCATTTGTACGAAGTAGTAAAGGTAACATGTATATTCTGGTAATCATTGACGCTTATACTCGTTACATACATTTGAAGCCTGTAAAAAATACAAAGTCTCACACAACTATTAAAATGCTCATTGATTTTTTTGGCATTTTTAGTGTGCCTAACAGAATTGTGACTGACAGGGGTACTGCCTTCACTAGTGATGCTTTCAAAAATTTTGTTATAGAAAAAAATATTAAACACGTACTAAATGCCGTATCTACGCCCAGAGGAAACAGACAGGTGGAGCGTTACAACAAAACATTAGTTGAAGCATTAACGGCAAAATGCATAGGTACTGCAGATAAAAAATGGGATGACCACCTGTCCGATGTTCAATGGGGAATCAATAACACCTTTAACAAAGGCATCAAATGTACACCTTCAGAAGCGTTATTTGGTACAAGGCTTATAGGACAGAGCGAAAGTAGAATTGTTTCGGAGCTAGGAGATGATGTAACCACTAACCAGTCCCTTAGCGAAATTAGAAAAAAAATTGACTCTCATACTAAACGCTACCAAGAAGCCCAAAAAAGAGTCTACGATAGAAAGCGTTGTAAACCGTGTACGTACAACCCTGGAGACCTTGTCCGAATTGAACGACATATCCCAGCCACTGGAAATAGTAAAAAACTGATACCTAAATACCGGGGTCCGTACAGGATAACAAAAGCATTAGACTATGACCGATACGTCGTCGAGGATACACCTCTAACCCGTAAAGGGCGGCCCTATTCTTCGATTATTGCTATTGATAAGATGAAACCCTGGCTTAATTTTAATAGACACATATCTATTTTAATGAGCACGATGGATAGATTGCTATACAGCTACGATTCCAGCACGTTTTTGTTTTGTCTCTGATTAATTGTAATTCTACATATCATATGTGTAATAATATCCTAATAATTTTAGATTTTTGTGCATGATATACCTTTTTTTGAAATGAAATAATGCTTGTGATTTAAACGGAACATGGACAATACTGTCTCAAAAATCTTCATAGGCCATGAAATAATGCCTAATGATTTAAATCTGGATGAGTTTATTATAGCTCTTAAAATGTACCTCCTGTGATAAATGATTTATTATTTTTGTTCTTTTCTTTATATAGGCCATGAAATAATGCCTAATGATTTAAATCTGGATGAGTTTATAATAGCTCTTAATGTGTACCTCCTGTGGTAAATGATTTATAATTTTATTCTTTTCTTTATATAGGCCATGAAATAATGCCTAATAATTTGTCAAAATAAGTTAAGACAAGCGTATCATTTGTTAGTAGAGTAAGTATAGAATATTTACGAGGTCGCAAAATGTTATACGGATGGCCGACTGTTAGCAGCACTGTATCTCAATTAATTATAATTTTATTAATTGTATATAATTTATGATTTTAATCAGTAGTGTTTTGATTAAACTCTTTCTGTCACCTGTGTCGACATCAAATGTTATTAAGTTTTCGTCGACACACTAAATAAATCCAGTAGTGTTACATTGAAGTAAATTAAATTACATAATGAATTTATAAACAAAGAGTCGTATGTATCAAATTAATTAGTAAGTATAAATAATCATTAATAACGGAAGTATTGGACGATTGGCACCACTGTCGACTTCCTCCACCACAAAACTGGTGAGAGCGCGTGGATTGGGGGTAGGCATTTAAAGAGCCTGACATAGCTCTCCGCGAACAGTCTAGCCGACGGATTGGAAGTGTTAACCTAATAAAGTGTTAGTATTAAATAGATGAAATTTTAAAATTGTGTCTACAAAGTTGCATTGTTTGATATTCGATATTATACCGCAGTAAGTACCTTACAATTTTGTTTTATTATTGTCCACAATTTACCCTGACACCCTGGACAGCTATAATTTCATAGTCCATTAACCGCATATTAGATATGCCAAGACTAAGCAGGCAACACTATTATAATGTTTATGACAAAATCATAACATTGGGCAATCTGGGTCAATCGAGTCATCTCACTGCGACCACCGCATGTCGCCCCCAGCCACATGGCCACGCCACGCCTTTGTAAGCTACATTCAAACGTAACGTACGAGTTAGCAGCAGTATGAAGAGTAAGAAAAGCTCGAAACGAATGGTCTAAATAGTTCTGAGTTGAAACGCAAACTAAATGCTGCCTCGAGGTTCAGTAACAAAGCAAAATTCCAGTTCATCGGCAAAACAGCTGGGCGATTTGCCAGCTATCCCTCAGAGTCCACGACTTTTTGGTCGCTCATGAAAACGTTTGTCGTTACCACCATTGCGAAAGAGCGATGGTGACTTGGCCCACAGTGCTTATTAGAATACCGATCTACTGGACAGTTTGTTTACCTCAAAATTGAACGACGACATCGCAGTATTTGCTGGAAACTATTCCACCGGTGTGAAGTTAGCGGCCTAAGTTAGCAGCCTTTTATAATCCGACTAAATTAAAAGTAAATAATTTTAATGAAATAATTTACTGAATTATACGGATATAACAATAAATAGACCAAAATAATGAGAAACCGGTCAAAAATTAAACAAATATATATATAATTTAAATAATAAAAAATTAAAGTAAAAGAAAATTTCACAATGTGTTACTTATCGGCCTACAAGGACATCATAAAAATGCGGTAACACTTAGTGACGCATATCAAATTGAGCCTCTTTAAACCAGAAACCATATCAAGTTTTCAAATTACACCTATCTCGGGGTTAAATGTGAGAAAAATGGTTAGCGGCCTAAAAATTATTTTCTTTCAAAATTTCAAACACACCGTAAATCTGTTGGTTGAGGAAAAAGATACAATCAAATGCTGTTGAAACAAGCATTTTGTATTGTTCTTATTAATAAATATTGCTACATGTGTAATACCTCTTCTATTTAAATAATAAAAAAATAAAAGTTGAAGAAAATTTCACAATGTGGTACTTATCGGCCTAAAAGATTATCATAAAAATGCGGTAACACTTAGTGACGCATATCAAATTGAGCCTCTTTGAACAAGAAACCATATAAAGTTTTCAAAGCATACCTATATCGGGGTTAACTGAAAGTAAAATGGTTAGCGGCGTAAAAAATATTTTCTTTCAAAATTTCAAACACACCGTAAATCTGTTGGTTAAGGAAAAAGTTACAATCAAATGCTGTTGAAACAAGCATTTTGTATTGTTCTTATTAATAAATATTGCTACATGTGTAATACCTCTTCTATTTAAATAATAAAAAAATAAAAGTTGAAGAAAATTTCACAATGTGGTACTTATCGGCCTAAAAGATTATCATAAAAATGCGGTAACACTTAGTGACGCATGTCAAATTGAGCCTCGTTAAACCAGAAAGCATATGAAGTTCTCAAATCACACCTATCTCGGGGTTAACTGTGAGAAAAATGGTTAGCGGCCTAAAAATTATTTACTTTCAAAATTTCAAACACACCATAAATTTGTTGGTTAAGGAAAAAGCAACAATCAAAGGCTGTTGAAACAAGCATTTTGTATTGTTCTTATTAATAAATATTACTACATGAGTAACACCTATTCAATTTAAATAATAAAAAATTAAAAGTTGAATATAATTTCACAATGTGATACTTATTGGCATAAAAAGTCATCATGAAAATGCGGTAACACTTAGTGACGCATATCAAATTGAGCCTCTTTAAACCAGAAACCAAATCAAGTTTTCAAATCACACCTATCTCGGGGTTAACTGTGAGAAAAATGGTTAGCGGCCTAAAAATTATTTTCTACTACATGAGTAACACCTATTCAATTTAAATAATAAAAAATTAAAAGTTGAAGAAAATTTCACAATGTGATACTTATTGGCATAAAAAGTCATCATGAAAATGTGGTAACACTTAGAGACGCATATCAAATTGAGCCTCTTTAAACCAGAAACCATATCAAGTTTTTAAATCACACCTATCTCGGGGTTAACTGTGAGAAAATGGTTAGCGGCGTAAAAAATATTTTCTTTCAAAATATCAAACACACCGTTAATCTGTTAGTTGAGGAAAAAGTTACAATCAAAGGCTGTTGAAACAAGCATTTTGTATTGTTCTTATTAATAAATATTACTACATGTGTAACACCTCTTCAATTTTAAACAATAAAAAATCAAAAGTTGAAGAAAATTTTACAATGTGATACTTATTGGCATAAAAAGTCATCATGAAAATGCGGAAACACTTAGTGACGCATATCAAATTGAGCCTCTTTAAACCAGAAACCATATCAAGTTTTCAAATCACACCTATCTCGGGGTTAACTGTGAGAAAAATGGTTAGCGGCGTAAAAAATATTTTCTTTCAAAATATCAAACACACCGTTAATCTGTTAGTTGAGGAAAAAGTTACAATCAAATGCTGTTGAAACAAGCATTTGTATTGTTCTTATTAATAAATATTGCTACATGTGTAATACCTCTTCAATTTAAATAATAAAAAAATAAAAGTGAAAGAAAATTTCACAATGTGATACTTATCGGCCTAAAAGATTATCATAAAAATGCGGTAACACTTAGTGACGCATATCAAATTGAGCCTCTTTAAACCAGAAACCATATCAAGTTTTCAAATCACACCTATCTCGGGGTTAACTGTGAGAAAAATGGTTAGCGGCGTAAAAAATATTTTCTTTCAAAATTTCAAACACACCGTAAATCTGTTAGTTGAGGAAAAGTTCCAATCAAAAGCTGTTGAAAACAGCAATTTGTATTGCTCTTATTAATACATATTTATTATTATGTAATACATCTTCAATTTTAATGAAAAATAAATAAAAGTCAAAGAAAATTTGACCATGTGATACATATCGGCCTAAAAGTTTTTGATAAAAATGCGGTTACACTTAGTGACGCATATTAAATGTAGCCTTTTTAAACACACACCTATCTCGATTTTATGACAAAAATGGTTAGTGGCCTAAATAATTTATTTGTTTAAATTTCTGCACAACACACAACACAAATAAACAAATATTTCGATTGGTATAAAACCATTCAGAAACTCATTAAGACAAAAAGCAAATCATTTTTTTTTATTTCTGTGTTGCAAGCGTCTGCGGTGACCGCTCACCATGAGGCGAACCGTAAGCTTGTTTGCCACCTTAGTGGTATAAAGAAACAAACGTTATACGTATCGGCCTACAAGTAATATTCATCAAAATTAAGTCTTTTTTTTGATTTTTTTTCATTAGGTTCTTAAAGCAAGCTTTCTTATTTTGGTTAAAAAAAAATTTTGATTGAAATATTCCTTTATTTTCTTCGTTTTTTTTTTCATTTCTTGTAATTTTTATCAATTTTACCACTGCTGTTATCGGAACATTAACTACCCATAAAGTAATGATTTCATTTATACACTTTGCATTGTTTGCCTTAATTTTTTGGCTTAAAACAAATATTTTGATTGAAATATGCTAACAATTATTTTTTTTTTATAAAATAGCTTTTCATTGAGTTGAGAATTCGCCCTTGTTATAGATATGCAATAAATGATCAATGACAAAACTAGACAAATATCTTGGCGGGTCTAGGGATTCGAAGTCTTCAATTAAAATTTGTGATATACTGTGGGTTATATCATCCATTTTAGTGACAGTATACCCTCTATTATTTTCTAATTGAGTATAATAATTTTCTTTATTTAGTAACCCATTTTCAAAGAAAATATTTTGTTTATCATCAATTATTGATTAAATAAATGTGACTTGAAAGAAAGATTAAAGGGTGAATTTACTTGTGGTTTATGTAAATTTGGCAATAGTACATTATGTTCCTACACCATAAATGACACAAATAACCAAAGCTTATTATCAATTATGCATGAGCCTTCAAAATGCACACATTTTTCTTTTTTATTAATACTATTTACGTGTTCTGTGCCTTTCGGTAAAACTGACACTATGTTTCTAGACATTGACAAAGCCATTATTTCTTGAGGTATTGTAGTAGTTTCTGGCGATACATCATTTTCGCAAACGAAACTGGATTCTTTTTGTGTGAACGTATCATCCACTAGCGGTGAATCTTCATCATTGGTGATTTCTGCCTTAACGTGTTCCTCCCAGTAAAAATTTTTAGTTTCCTTATAGCTCGAAGTATTCCTTGTATCAAGTAGTATATCCATAGATTCCGTAGTAGAAAAGTGATGATAACTCCTAGCTTCATTTTCAAAATTATTATTAAATGTTTCACGACCAATATTTATTTTTAATTTTTTAATCCAAAATTTTGGTGTGCTGCTTTCCAAACCTTATACAGCCTTAAGCGATTTTTTATATTTTTTTTTATTTTAAAAGCAGAACATAGAACATTGTAAATTATAGAATCAATTTTTCGAGGCGACTCCGGTGTTGTTAAAAGAGAAATCTTGTTCGATTGTAGTATATTTGTGACTGTGGTCTCTGATATTACATTGCAAACGGTTACTTCTTCTTTAAAGTGTAGGTTTCGGAATTGCAGATTTTTGTTGATTATATGGTAAAGATACTGATAATTCTTGTACTTCTTGCAGTTGATAGATTTAGATATAATTTTACATTCATCTATAGTAACTACATCGTCCTTTTTTAAAAGCGGGTTTATCTTTGCAACTTGTTGTGAAATTTCGTAAAAAGCTTTTTCTTTGGATGCATACATTTTTGTAGAAATATAAGGATAAGTTTAGATATTTAACACTAATGTAAAATACTTGATTATATTTAACAAAAATACAAATTAACAATAGAAAATCAATATTAATTTTTAAATCGATTACTTGAAAGCCGTATTTTTATTTATTTGTTGTAAAAAACACTAAAACAAGAAAATAATTTGTTATGATTTCACAACATTACCCTACTCTAACTAAATCACTTTAACACTTACTAATAAAAAAGCTATATTTACTAGAATAAAGACGTAATTAAATTTTATAACAAAAAAGCATAAATCGCTTAAAACCAAGAATGTGTTATAATATTTAGGTGTTTTAATTATACTTAACAATAATACTAATTAAAAATAGAAAAAGAAAATTAAATAATCACAGCCGTATTTTTTGTATGAAAGAAGGATTTCACGAACATCAAAATATTTTAAAAACAATTTTTTATTACCTACAAATTCAGTTGTGATATAAACCTATTAAGACTAATGTAATTACAATAACGAAATACACGAACCTAACTAAACAATTATATACTCAAACGCACCTGTTACCTGTACACAAAAAATACCTTAATTTTTATTTATATATATTTTGTATACTAAAATGTAATAAGTCTGGTCATCAATGCCAGCGAAGCGATGAAATGGCTGGTCAATTGAAAAATTAGAAAGCTTGCTTTAAGACACTAATGAAAAAAAATCAAAAAAAAAGACTTAATTTTGATGAAAATTACTTGTAGGCCGATACGTATAACGTTTGTTTACGGGTAAGCTTACGGTTCGCCTCATGGTGAGCGGTCACCGCAGACGCTTGCAACACAGAAATAAAAAAAAATGATTTTCTTTTTGTCTTAATGAGTTTTTGAATGGTTTTATACCAATCGAAATATTTGTTTATTTGTGTTGTGTGTTGTGCAGAAATTTAAACAAATAAATTATTTAGGCCACTAACCATTTTTGTCATAAAATCGAGATAGGTGTGTGTTTAAAAAGGCTGCATTTAATATGCGTCACTAAGTGTAACCGCATTTTTATCAAAAACTTTTAGGCCGATATGTATCACATGGTCAAATTTTCTTTGACTTTTATTTATTTTTCATTAAAATTGAAGATGTATTACATAATAATAAATATGTATTAATAAGAGCAATACAAATTGCTGTTTTCAACAGCTTTTGATTGGAACTTTTCCTCAACTAACAGATTTACGGTGTGTTTGAAATTTTGAAAGAAAATATTTTTTACGCCGCTAACCATTTAACTAACAGTCAACCCCGATATAGGTATGGTTTGAAAACTTGATATGGTTTCTGGTTTAAAGAGGCTCAATTTAAATATGCGTCACTAAGTGTTACCGCATTTTCATGATGACTTTTTATGCCAATTAGTATCACATTGTGAAATTTTCTTCAACTTTTATTTTTTTATTATTTTAATAGAAGAGGTATTACACATGTAGCAATATTTATTAATAAGAACAATACAAAATGCTTGTTTCAAAAGCATTTGATTGTATCTTTTTCCTCAACTAACAGATTAACGGTGTGTTTGATATTTTGAAAGAAAATATTTTTTATGCCGCTAACCATTTTTCTTACAGTTAACCCCGAGATAGGTGTGATTTGAAAACTTGATATGGTTTCTGGTTTAAAGAGGCTCAATTTGATATGCGTCACTAAGTGTTACCGCATTTTCATGATGACTTTTTATGCCAATAAGTATCATATTGTGAAATTTTCTTCAACTTTTAATTGTTAATTATTTAAATTGAATAGGTGTTACACATGTAGTAATATTTATTAATAAGAACAATACAAAATGCTTGTTTCAACGGCATTTGATTGTAACTTTTTCCTCAACCAACAGATTTACGGTGTGTTTGAAATTTTGAAAGAAAATATTTTTTACGCCGCTAACCATTTAACTAACAGTCAACCCCGATATAGGTAAGGTTTGAAAACTTCATATTGTTTCTTGTTCAAAGAGGCTCAATTTGGTATGCGTCACTAAGTGTTACCGCATTTTTATGATAATCTTTTAGGCCGATAAGTATCACATTGTGAAATTTTCTTAACCTTTTAATTTATTATTATTAAAATAGAAGAGGTATTACACATGTAGCAATATTTATTAATAAGAACAATACAAAATGCTTGTTTCAACAGCATTTGATTGTAATTTTTTCCTTAACCAACAGATTTACGGTGTGTTTGAAATTTTAAAAGAAAATAATTTTTAGGCCGCTAACCATTTTTCTTACACTTAACCCCGAGATAGGTGTAATTTGAAAACTTGATATGGTTTCTGGTTTAAAGAGGCTCAATTTTATATGCGTCACTAAGTGTTACCACATTTTTATGATGACCTTTTAGGCCGATAAGTATCACATTGTGAAATTTTCTTTTACTTTAATTTTTTATTATTTAAATTATATATATATTTGTTTCATTTTTGACCGGTTTCTCATTATTTTGGTCTATTTATTGTTATATCCGTTTAATTCAGTAAATTATTTCATTAAAATCCTTTACTTTTTAATTTGGTTGGATTATAAAAGGCCGCTAACTTAGGCCGCTAACTTCATACCGGTAACTATTCCGTGGTGAGGTAAGACCATGCCAGAAATCTACATTACACAGCGGGGTGTGCGCTGCATTCTCTAGATGTTCATAAGTATTGTAGTCTTGTTTTTTTTTTTACAACCAATATATGACTTTTTGTCTAAATTATTGTTTATTGTTAGCCCTAGCTTTGTAATGATGTGTGTTTTAAATTTAATTTTCTCGATTTGAATATATTGTATTTAGTAGTGTGTGTGTATGTGAGCTATGAAACAGGCATTTTATTATGATTAGGTACTCATTTGTTATTGCTCTTTGGTAGTAAGTGAGTCACTCCTCTTTTTTAGGGTCCCACTGAAAATCAGTGCTGAGTGGGATACCATTTTTTGCTTTTAAATATATACACTAAACTTCCAAAAGAATGTACATATAAGACATTTTTTGTAAGCTATATTATATATATTTAGGTTTATGTATGTGTGCGATTGTGTGTTGTATGTTACCTTGTACATATATGACAATTTTTGTACTCTACTATTAAGTGTATGTTTATTAGACAAATAAATGTGTTTCTTCTTCTTCTCTTCTATAAGTCGAGTGAGCCAGACTGTATACCAGCAGTGGTGCTCAAACAGTGTGCTCCTGAGGTGTGGCCTTTACTCACGCGCCTCTCCGCGCTTTCCAACCGCACTAGGCGATTCCGTCTTCATGGAAGACTGCGAATGTGCACCCGTTGCCGGTGACAAAAGAGCGATAGATCAGATTTATCAAATTACAGGCCAATCGCTATTACACCCTCTTTTCCAAGTTGATAGAGCGTGTGATCAACACACAGCTTTTAAGATACCTAGAAGAACACGACCTGGTCAATAAACATCAATATGGCTTGCAGCGCGGTCGCTCAACCAGTGACATTCTAGTGTATCTCACACACCGATGGGTACTAGCCACTAAAAGTAAGGGGTAGGCGTTGGCATGTAGCTTGGACAGCGAAGACGTTCGATAGTGTCTGGCACCAGAGTTTTCTATCGAAGTTGCCATCTTACGGACTGCCTGAAAGTTTGTGCAAATAGGTGCCCAGCTTTTTGTCCGGCAAACGCATACGAGCCATAGTTGCTCTGATAGCATAGGCATTAATTCTGTGTCCCACAAGGCTCTGTCCTACACTGTTTTTACTGCATGTCAATGACATGTTGTCCTTCGAAAACATACATATTGCTTAGCAAACAAACATCTCACTTTCTATTGTGGAGGAAAATCGCGGAGAACTTGTCGAGTCGAGACCACTCTGTCCAAGGTCTTGGTATGATTCAACCCTACGAAGATCACTGCTAGGAAGTCTGCACGTTCACTGCTAGGAATTCCCATTCAGTGAGGTCCCACAGTTCCAGATCACATCCCTTAACATCTTCAAAAGTAGTGGGAGCTTTACTGTTGACATTTCCAGCGACGTTCAGTTACGAGATAATTTGGAAGACAAGGTGAAGCTGGCGTCCAAATAACTTGGAGTCTCAACAAAGCGAAGGCCACAGGTGGCTGCTTTACAAATCGGAAATTCGGCCCCATACGGAATACTGCTGCCACCTTTGGGCGGTTGCAGTGCACTAAGATAGCAGCTTGGCCCTTATGACTCCGTTTAACGTATATATATATATATATTGAACACACAGTGGCTTATGATGGCGGCTCGATTATGGTTTGGGGAGGGATATGTTTGGGAGCTCGCACGGAGTTAGTGATAGTCACAGGAGGGACCATGACAGCAGATCGATACATCTGAGACATTGTAGAAGAACATGTTGTACCGTTTGCCCCATTTATTGGGGACGACTTTATTCTAATGCAAGATAATACTCGTGCTCATAGTGCACAATCGGTAC
The DNA here is from genome assembly GCA_946406115.1 of Apoda limacodes. Lineage (NCBI taxonomy): Eukaryota > Metazoa > Arthropoda > Insecta > Lepidoptera > Limacodidae > Apoda > Apoda limacodes. The sequence goes on from OX291540.1 coordinate 53,232,562, forward strand.
AGGCATGTCTGAGCCACGTAGGTATACCGGTGATGCAGTGGCCAGCAAATTCCCCCGATATGAATCCGATAGAGCATGTCTGGGACTTGCTAAAAAGAAGGGTTAAATCCAGAATGCCACCCCCCAACAATCTGAATGAACTTGGAAACGCATTACTTGAGGAGTGGGAGCGGTTGCCTCAAGAAATCATCGATAACATAATCTGTACCATGCCCAGACGAATGGAAACCGTAATCAGAGCGAGAGGGGGAAACACTCGTTATTAATTTTGCTTTAATTTTATTGTTAAATCATTAAATGCTTACTTTTTTTTATTTTTTGTGATGGTTCATTATCATCCAAAAATTTCATTTATTTCAAATTTCTTAATTTTTCAATAAAAAATAACGAAGACTTTTCAAAGTCGTTGTTAAAAGATGTTAATCAATTTGTTATTTTGTGTCTAATTACATTTTCGTCAAATATATGCGTTATTATCTCATAGTCTCACTTTTTTTTCTGTTCCGCTAATTGTGCCGGTGTGTATATATATAAACAAATATGATATTTATTAGGTCCTTGTCTAAAATAAGTAAATAAATGCCCACACCTTCTTCCTACCACTGTACCACTTGCCATCGGCAGGGAATTTATCCTCACACCTTAGAACGTAATTGGTCACTTACGGTACGGTTTCATAGGTACTTTTTACCGCAAACGGTTAGGTGTGTACGCAGAGGAAAACACTAGATATATATATTAGGTTATTGTCTAAAAATAAGTAAATAAATACGTTAACCCTATTGTTCTTACTTGTCTTATCTTGTAAACAAATATGGCGTATTGGAGACCAGAGACAATTTTAGAAGAGAATGTTTTCTTATACTAGTGAATACCTTTGAATAAATACATAAATTTATTCACGGAGATTAATTTCCTGCCGAGGCGTGGGGTGACAAAATAAAGAAGCAGATACATTATAAAATGTCGAACTCTTCCTAACCAACCTACGCTATCAACATAAAATCGTATTATTGTTCAGTTCAACATCTAAGAATAAACGGTAAACAAAAGCATGGCGTTTTCTTATCAAGAACCTAAATAACAAACATATTTTAATACTGCTTTTTAACAAGTCTTGCTACTGGGTTGACATTCATCAAAACATAACAGTTTATTTTTTACTTTACTTTAGGTAAAATTTGTTTTTTTAGGTCTTTTTTCTGGCTGGTTGTTTAAAGAAATCTTAGAATTCCTTAATGGCTTGTGAATTCGTCATCACAGCTTGAAAACAAGCTCACTCGAACCACTTTTTTTTTTTTTAATACCACTAAGGTGGCAAACAAGCACACGGTCAGCCTGATGGTAAGCGGTCACCGTGGCCTATGGACGCTTGTTACACCAGGGGCATCACTCGCGCGTTGCCGACTCTACAAATCCAATGAATTCTTTCTTGAAGAATCCCATACTGTAGTCTTTAGATAAAACCTTGGCAGGGAGCTCATACCACAAGCCAAGCGTTCGTGGGAGGAAGTTTCTCTGAAACCGCACTGTACGCGACCATTTCGGTTCTAAAATGTGAGAATGAATTCCCTGCAGATGGCGAGCATTGCGATGGTTCAGAACAAGTTCTGGAGGGTTGGGGCTGGAAACTGAAAATTCAACGAAAACGAAAAATGAGCACTGGTAAATATCGAAAATTTGCTAACCAAATATTTTTATTCAATATATGGTCATTATTTGTATTTTCTTGATAAAACTAAATATTTCTCTTAGAAAGAAAACACAAAAAAGAACATTTCACCGATTTTCAGGAAAAAAAAATTTGTCATAGTTATAAATTAAAGACCGAAAAAACTGTTTTTTGCATTTTTCACAATAATTTTAAAGTTATGGGCTGGGAATAATGTATGAAAAGTTTTAGATTTTTTTATATAACTTTTACATTTAACTTTTTTCGATAGTATGCATAGTTTAGCCGCAAATTGCAAAAAAAGAGTACCAACCCCTAAAAATATATACATTTTGTGTGCGTGTGCGTGTGCGTGTACCCACGCAAATAATGGTTTTGGTGGACACATCTCGGACATACATACGACTGGTATGAACTTGTTAGGCATGTTCTCCTGAATACCAAAAGTGCGGTAGTACTCTTTAAGAGGTGGTGGCGGCTATCCTATGTTGCTGAGCGGTGTTGCTTGATAGCGATTTACTTAAATAAGGTGTCAAATTAAAATGCTTGTAACTTAAATAAATAACTTCATACATTCATCCACGTACAACTTAAGTAAAATGAGTTATTACAAAACAAACTGACTTTTCAAAAAAGAAATCTTTTTCAAATTAACACAAGAAATAAACACTTTATTTCAAACGAAAATTACAAAATCCTGTTATTTAGCGAGTTATTCAGTAAAGGACAAAAGTAAATTGTGGCATTTATAATAATTTAATTTCAAGCCACAATAGTTTAATTAAATATTAATATTTAAATAAGATGTTATTGAGCGGTGTTGCGATAACTACTGAACTGATTAACATGATTAAAGTGTCAAATAAAAGTATTATTAATGTAGAATAGCGTATTTTATACACTAATTCATGTACAACTTAAGAAAAATAAGATATTACAAAAAACCAACATTAAGAAAAATATCCTTTTTTCTTTAATAAATAACTCGCTAATTCCCAAGATTTTATTATTTTTATAAAGGATTGTCAGGATACCAATTGCAAAAAAAAATTGTGGCATTTATAATAATTTAATTTCAAACCACAATAATTTAATTAAATATTAATATTTAAATAATCCTTATCGATTAACAAACAAGGGAGCTATAGTCAGTGACGTGCGCGGCAGCGAAAAAATCGCTAGATAGATGGAGGTTGGGCCTATGTTAACTAGCTAGTTTTTAATACGAGAAGGACAGAGGAAGTTATGTGAAATGGTAAAATAATAAAAGGGGCGTTTTGTTGACAGCATTGAGAGCTATGAAATCGCATAGGCATTGAAATCTTTTTGTTCACCAAATGTAAACAAACAATATGGTCGTTCACTATTTGACAGCGCATCCAGTACACAACCTCCCGAGCATGTGCAGCCAACGCGTTGAATGCGGTCCGGAAGTGACGTCATAGCGCATTCATATTTGGTCAACAAAACGATCGAATGTGCGCATTAGACAGCATTGAGCGCATTCAATGCGTATAATGCTCGTCAACAAAACGCCCCTATAATATCAAGGTTGTTATTATCTATATAATATATAAGACTCTTCGCTTGATGAGGTAGGATCGAAACTCAGGCTTATGGGGTTCGAATGAACATATATTTTGTTTTACACTTATTTAAAATAATAATACAAAATTAAAGTCACGCGTCCAAACCACAGATATACACAGACGCACACTGACGATTGTCGGTAAGCAGCTCAGACAATATGTTCGTATTTTTTTTTGTTTTGGATTATCGAGACCCTAAGTGAGAAAAGAGTACGTTTATCTTAGTTTTCTATTGATTGCAGCTTTTTAGTTTGTGTACAAGAGGATTATAGACTTTTCAGCTTCCAAAAAATGATTTTGTTATACTTTTTTCGCCAACAATTGGCCAGCTTGCTAAGTTAAATCTGACAATGCGGTAATAGTATCACACCCAGTTAGCCTGTGAAATGCCAAAATCAACAAAGAATTACAGCCATAATCGCCGTGATGCCCACCATGATCCTAACTTGACTGGAAAACTTTCATAGAAGTTAAACACAAACAACAACACATCAGAGTAACGACAGTCGATTTTTCTCAAAAAATATACCTGGTTGCCAATGCCGTGAACAATAAATTCTGCTTCTTCAGATAATCAACGTTTTTCTTTAAAAATATTACATACCTGCTCTGTGTCTAAATATACACTAGTATAATGAGAATTTCTTGTGTAGCGGAAGGAAAGGCTTAAACTATTGGACAATAATTTCTTTTGAGACAGACGGACGAAATAAACGGTCTTTGTGTTTAGCAAAATGAATGCATGCTCTGTGATCTGATGTTTGGAGTGACGGAATATTTTTTTTTTTTTAATTATTTTATTATTTAATATATTAATATTTTTAACTTACGGGTGTGAAACATGGTCACTTACCAAATCTCTAAGAGACAACCTTGCCAAACTGCAAAGAGCAATGGAGCGCAGCATAGTAGGGACAAAACTTCGAGACAGAGTCAGAAAAACCGACATCAGGATGAAAACTAAACTAAATGATATTCTGCTACGCATTGACCAACAAAAGTGGAGATGGACCGGACATATGATGCGTGACAAACGAGGAAAATGATGTAAGGCAGTTTCAGAGTGGCACCCAAGTGATGGGAAGAGAAGCCTTGGAAGACAATGTATAAGATGGGAGGATGACTAAAAACTGACTGCTGGCCCAATGTGGAAACGGTTAACCCAGGACCACATCAAGGACGTTATAGAAATGGACGCGACTTTAAAAAGTTTTCGCCTTACCCCTCTAGCCACAGACGATGAAAATTTGACCTATCTCGACATTCGTTCATCAGTATTACGCGCGTGCTCACGAGGAAAACATCTCGACATAATGACGAAATGTGCCGTGAAATGGTGTCAAAACTACAGCAGTAAACCAAAAAACGTTTCTTTTCACAAATAAGTACATTTTTGATTTGTTTTAATAGTAATTTGTCAAGCAAATACACATTTTTACGCAAATGAACAAATTCATCCAGCCAAGTAAAATAGGTTCATTGCACACTCAATACTCTACAAAAATTGGTCGGCTTAACTGATAAATCCACTGAATGGTTAGGGATAGACAAATATCGATACACTTATCGATCATTATTTATTAATTTCAATATTAATTAATTTAAATTATTAAGAATGAATATTAAAGAGGTTTAGCTTAATATAAATCAATAAAATAGGATTTTCATATTTTTAGAGTTACGTAGCCACTTAGATAAAACGAAATCTACAAATACGTAAGTCAGAGGCTTATGAGGCATACGACTGGTATGAACTTGTTAGGCATGTTCTCCTGAATACCAAAAGTGCGGTAGTACTCTTTAAGAGGTGGTGGCGGCTATCCTATGTTGCTGAGCGGTGTTGCTTGATAGCGATTTACTTAAATAAGGTGTCAAATTAAAATGCTTGTAACTTAAATAAATAACTTCATACATTCATCCACGTACAACTTAAGTAAAATGAGTTATTACAAAACAAACTGACTTTTCAAAAAAGAAATCTTTTTCAAATTAACACAAGAAATAAACACTTTATTTTAAACGAAAATTACAAAATCCTGTTATTTAGCGAGTTATTCAGTAAAGGACAAAAGTAAATTGTGGCATTTATAATAATTTAATTTCAAGCCACAATAGTTTAATTAAATATTAATATTTAAATAAGATGTTATTGAGCGGTGTTGCGATAACTACTGAACTGATTAACATGATTAAAGTGTCAAATAAAAGTATTATTAATGTAGAATAGCGTATTTTATACACTAATTCATGTACAACTTAAGAAAAATAAGATATTACAAAAAACCAACATTAAGAAAAATATCCTTTTTTCTTTAATAAATAACTCGCTAATTCCCAAGATTTTATTATTTTTATAAAGGATTGTCAGGATACCAATTGCAAAAAAAAATTGTGGCATTTATAATAATTTAATTTCAAACCACAATAATTTAATTAAATATTAATATTTAAATAATCCTTATCGATTAACAAACAAGGGAGCTATAGTCAGTGACGTGCGCGGCAGCGAAAAAATCGCTAGATAGATGGAGGTTGGGCCTATGTTAACTAGCTAGTTTTTAATACGAGAAGGACAGAGGAAGTTATGTGAAATGGTATGGTAATGGTAGGATTTTCATATTTTTAGAGTTACGTAGCCACTTAGATAAAACGAAATCTACAAATACGTAAGTCAGAGGCTTATGACTCCGCCATTTTTCATCAATTCAAAAAATTGGTCTTACGTGTTCCTTTTTTTTTTATATACCACCAGGGTTGCAACAAGTTTACAGCCCGCCTAATACGAAGCAGTTACCGTAGCCTATGAACGCTACACGCTTCACCAGTGGCATTAGTTAAGCGTTGACGACCGTTTAAATAAAATTTATGTCTCTAAAGATAACATATTTCGTTAATTACTTAAACAGATAAACTGAAGTCTAATTACTCCTTTCTTGAAAAACCTCACAATGTAGCCCCTATAGAAATACTCCGCATGCTTTTCCGTGGTTTACGACGGGTACAGCAGGAATCATTTTAAACGAGTGTCATAATCTGCTTTTCTTTCAACAACAACGAGAAAATTTGATTTAAACAAAAAAAGGAAAGTATTTAATGTTTCTTCAACTATTTTTTAGCGAGTTATTGCTTCTGAAGCTTATCATTTAATATTTATATTTTTATTCTAAATCATACAAGTTTTAAATAACATAAAATATTTTATAATAAGTAATATTATTATTAGAAACTAAATTTAAATTATTTTAGTAAAAATAAAATAACCTAAAATAAACTTAGAATAAATACCAATACCAATGTCTAACTTTCCGCCTAAGTTGTATAAATCTACAAATATTAAGACAGTATTTACAAAACTCTGTTAGAGATCGACAAGAAACCTTAATCATGAGCTACAGGAATTAAGACAAACCACAAAGTTGTATTCCATTTATAATACACACTAGCTTTTGCCAGCGGCTTCGCCCGCCCTAAATTTGGTTATTGGTGTAGGATTCTTACGGCAACTCCTCAATTATAGAAAAAAACCTACTTACACGACGTTCTCTCTCCCTCTTCCCCTCTGTCTCTCTCTCTCTTTCTCAAAAAAAATAAATTATCAACTACTATAAATTAAATACCTAATGGATTAACCTCGCGATCTTGGTGCTCCATACAAACTTTGAGCCCCCGTTTAGGGTGTGAGTTTTGGAAAATCCTTTCTTAGCGCACACCTACATCATAATAGCTATATGTGTGCTAAATTTCAGCTCTATTCGTCCAGTGGTTGGAGCTGTGCTTTGATAGATCAGTCAGTCATTCAGTCAGTCATAGTTACTTTCGAGTAACGCTAACTTTAACCCGCGACTTTTTTTACGTAGAAGAGGAAAATATTTTTAAATAATACGTACCGCCCTACCCCCTCAGGACTGCCCGCCGGCCTTGCACATAATAAATGCGCGCGCAGTACTGTATTATTAGTTTGCTGCGATTTTATTTTAAAACTGCGATATCTCCTAAGATATTCATTGAAATCGAATGATGTAAAGGGCAATTTTGTTTTAAATTAAATACTTGTGATGAATAATGTATTTATTTGGATAAGGATTAATATCTTGTGTATAAAAACACATTCGCAAATAATGCATTATGCACAAATTTGGTTAGCATTAAAAAGGTTATAGTGAGCCAAACTTAAAAGATAGACATATGCCGTCGCAGACTTTTCTTTAGAAATTTTAAAGGGGAACCATAGATGTTTTTGCGAAACTCTAACCGTTTACGCAGCGCACGCAGTGGAAGCTCTCAAAAGGAAAAAAAACCCGATTTTGAAACATTCCTCATTGGTGCTCCGCTCCTATTAGTCTTAGTGTGATGATATATAGCCTATAGCCTTCCTCGATAAATGGGCTATTTTACACTAAATTTTTCAAGTCGGACCAGTAGTTCCGGAGATTAGCGCGTTCAAACAAACAAACTCTTCAGCTTTATAATATAAGTATTAAAATTATAGATTTTAAATTAATGCAAGTCGAATATAATTTCATTATGCTTCAGCGCGTATATCGCTCGATATCTTTATCGATTGCGTACAACCCTATTACGCTTCAGATAACCTACACATGGCTATTTGTTGTGTTTATAGGCAACTATTATTGTGTGGGTGTGTACCCTCCCCGCACCCCCCCAGAAACGTTTGAAACGGATTTCATACAGTTGCTAAATCATTTCGCGTCCATTTCTATAACGAAGCGTTATTGGTCCGAATTTTTTTACTGTAGACCGATTTGCATGAAATTTTGGAATTAGGTTCATCTCACCCTTAACTTCAAAAGTGAAAATGATCTGAACTCCGCACCCACTATGGGGGTGGTTGCCACCCCTTCTCGGTGGTGTAAGTTTTTTTCTTCAAAATAATCTCAGATATCGATAGAAGACCTAATTTTAAGAAAAAAATGTTCTTTAAAGTTTTTAAAAAAACCCAATGCTTTTCAAGTTATTGGCAATTGAAAATTCGGAATTTTTACACGATTTTCATCGGTTTTTTGCAAATATCTCCAAAAATATGCATTTTGACGAAAATTTTATGATGAACAAAATTGTAGTAGGTAAAAAACTGAACAAATTGGTTTTTAATAAAGTGTTCTAAGTGCAATATTAAGCTGGATATGAAAGATCAAAGCCGTTTTTTTATTTTTCTGAAATTTAATCGATGTATTCAATGCCATCTAGCGGCGAGCAGATACATTTTATGCATTCTAATGAAATAGGGTTTTGTAGTGCTTGAAATAAGCTTTAAAATGAGCACTGTCAAAAGTCTTTTGCACGTAAAATGAGTGAGCTGTAATGCAAATAAGAGGAACATCTAATGGTCTTTTCTTTTAAATCAATGGGTTTCATAAGTGCCATTGCCACCAAAATTAAAATTAATCGTATTCCGTCTAGAATTAACTTTAACATAAAGAGTTTGATGGATTCCAGCAGTTTGGCTGCTTTAGGACACATATTTTTCAAAAAAATCACGAAATTTTAAGAAAAAAAGAAATTTCTAATTTTTACAAAAACCACCTTCTTTTCATAATATCTCAAAAATGATATTAGATACGTATAAAAGTATAATAATAAAAAATGTAGGTCTTTTTCTAACACAAAAATGGTTTTTTTTTTTTCTGTCACATAAAAATAGACGGAGATATGATTGTTTAAAGAGCGCGCGGCAGCGCAATCACAGTCTCTCTCGAGCCCTTTGACCCTTCACCGTTTTAAAATAAAAGGTTTTTCACTATATATTGTAATGAAAAAAGTTGTAGCTCTTTTAATTACCTTTTAAATGGTTATTTATAAGTTGTGATAGCATCAAAATTGAAGGAGTTATGGTCCAAAAACTAAGTAAGTATGTGTATTGCTTGGAGGGGACAACCATCATATATATTTACTGTTTTAATTTAGGGGTAGTTTTAAGGGTTGAAAAGCTTGAAAATATGATAATCATTTTCGAGAATGTGGAATAACATTTAAATCCTTTCCATTTCATCAAAAGAATTTTTTTTAAGCAATTTTTTATCAAGGGGTAGTTTTTAAGGGTCGAAAGGGGGTTAAAAATTCGATAATTAAAATAGAGAACATAAAATATTATTTAGCCTATACTTAAATCTTTTCATGTCATACCAAAGTAATTTTTTGTGATTTTTTCAATTTAGGGGTTGTTTGCACGGGTTGTAAGGTTTTCAAGGGGTTGAGAATGATTTTATTATGAGGTAATTGTGTAAGAAAGCACTTTACAATTTTACACCTTAATTAAACACGTTTTCTAGCGATAAAATGGCTCAATGTCAATTTTTCCATTAAGTGGTTGTTTAAACCCCTTAAAAATAATAGGCGGAGCTCAGATCATTTTCACTTTTGAAGTTAAGGGTAAGATGAGCCTAATTCCAAAATTTCATGCAAATCGGTTCACAGTAAAAAAAATCGGAGGCAAGACCCTATTTTTCGCTCCAATGACTGCACTAAACGTCCTTTACCACAATGGATAATGTTGGAGGAGGCTCGTGCCTAGAGGCAAACTAAGATTAGAGACTTTTCATAAGTTGCGAATAATATAAACGTTTACACCATCTCTAATCCCAGAATAACCTGAGAAGTATACCCCTTAAAATAAAAAAAATAATTTCTGGGACGATGTAGGTGTCTGGGAGTATTTGGGGAACATACATAAAAAAAATATTCCGGGTAAAACAAGGATGACGCAATATGTAACAGAGCGTACGTGAATAGTGCAGCTACTTCACATATCAACTCACTGAGAGTTTCATTTAAATAGATGAAATAAATGAATAGTTTATTAATATTAGAGTCTGTACCATTGTTATCAAAAAATGTTTTTTTTCTGGGTTTCAAGCACTATCACGGCGGCACGTATAAATGACTCTGTATCTTAAAGATCTGTGGGAAAGCAAACTTTACTAGATGTAGGGGAGGAGTGGCCAGTTTACATATAGAAAAAAAATATACTTTTAATGAAAGAAATTATGATTTTTTTGAGAATAATAATACCTCCTTACAAAATGGACACGAAATGCGTATGAAATCCCCACCCGCACCTCATATAATGCCTTGCCTCACCTACTCGACTCGCTCGGCACGTGCGCGTCACCAAACATCGGTACGCTACGGAATAAACAGCGGTTACAGCGTCAAAAGGTAACAGATTTACTTTCGCATTTATAATATTTATTATTATATTATATTCATGGATAGTATGGATAGTTTTAAGTATACGTAAGTATATGTATGTACATATGATTGTGCAAAAACATACTTATGATGGCGCTAATGACGCTAGTGCTATTAAATATCGGAATACCCATAAATATCTGAATTCCTTCACTCGACACATGGTGCGCCCCCTATGCTACAAAAAAAAAACAAAAAATTGACATGTTTGACTTTTTTTGTAGTAGCTTACTAACTTATTTTTTTATTACCTAATAAGTGTTTCGGTACATATTATATACTCTAGCTAATTATCAAAGTATTGTATTATTACTTTAAATGGAACTTCTTTCCAGTTCTTGTAAGCAGAAAACATTGTTTTCATTGTATTGACAATTCAATTCAAAAGTAATTAAAGTATCAAGTTTGCTTTGATTTGATAAACACGGTAAATTCTACGGCTTTTAAGCCAAAAATCTACGGTCTACGGCTGCAACCCTGGGTAGGTAGCAAATTCTACGGCTCTTAGCAAATTCTACAGCTTTTAAGAAATTCTTTACCAAAAACATTCGCAATTTATATTGCAAATCATTATTAATAAAATACCTAATGAACTTATACACTTCTGGCAAATACACTGTCGGTCATAGAAACCGGACCACTATTAACCTTCGAGTTCAAACGCAGATTCCTTCGAATCTATCAATTCAATTCTAAATAAAATGGTACCGTTGAATAGGTTATTTTATAAGTTTTACTATGCAGTAAATTTTATAACTTAAGACAATGATCTGCTGAGCTATTGATTATAGAACAAAAAGTAAAAAAAAAAGATAATTTAATTTTCAAAATGCCGAAAAACATCCAAAAAAACGATTTGTCACTGTTGTATGTTGCCTCCTCTAGCTTGGGTACCTACTACATCCTTGTTCCCGTTGATCTTATCAACCAAACAATAAAGTCTAAGGGATGTCGGCCTATTCTTCATTTAGCGCCATTCAAAGTTCAGAAAAGGGTGAAGGGTTCCCGGCTCGCCACTTACGCATTAACTTATTTCAAAGATATTCGATGGGGTTTAAGTCACGGCTTCGTCCGGGCGAATGCCAACGTCCCTAAAATATTGAATACGATTCTCCCAGCATAAAGTCTTGTATTATCATGCTTTAGAAGCACGTCATCTCCAATATAGCAAAAGTAAGGGTCGACTCATACCGAGACGGTACGCGACGCAACGTAACTTCTGACTGTTCGCACGGTTATGCTTCTCCGCGTTCTTCGCAAAGCTGTTGCTGCTGCAACTGCAATGCGTTAAGACGTCGATTCCTCAAATCATTAAAATTAATGTGTCGAACATCTGCCGAGGTTGTGGCTCACTGCTGATCAGTTCCAGGGCGTCGATCATAGGCTCTAGTCTACTGGTATCTTCTATAGACGTGCTGCACCGAAGAGTAATTTGCCCTTAACATTTGAGAAACGTTGACTAAGGCCCGATTTAGGTAACGCGACGGCTTGGGCAGCTTCCTGAGACGTAGTACCTTTTTTTTTACGAAATAAAACAACTGTAATTTTTACTCATGGTATTGATTACCATGAGTAAAAATTACAGTAGTTTTATTACCATTATATATATATAGCGTTGTATATATATAAAAGTTATTTTTACAATTTTGACTACTCAATTTTTATACACAAATTAATAGCAATATTTTTAGTATAATGTTGACAAAACTTTCAGAATTTAAGTCTACCATAAACCCTTAAAATAAAAGCCTATGAAATAACCTATCCAACGGTACCACTTTATTTAGAATTGAGTGTGAACTTTTAAAAGAAATAGCATTTGAACTCGAGGATTGATAGTGGCCCGGTTTCTTTGACTGCCAGTGTATTTAATAATGGCTAAAAACTTAAAAACAGCACCCTTTTAAAGTTATTCCTTTTTTGGTCAGTAACACAGCCGGCCGTTGATCTCTGTCCTTATAAACACGGCTGTCTTGATAACACTGCCAAGCGTTGCCCCGACCAGTTGCACGGCTCGGCGATGCTTGGTATCGACGTATTTAGTTTCATTTTTTTTCGCGTTTTTCAAGCGTTTTTTAAATTAAAAGTTAATGTAGGTAATTAAAAGTATATAGGGAAATCCTTTATATAAATCAGTACGCTTCTAAAAACGCACGTTGTTGATTGCGAGTCCAAATAGGTTAATTTTGACATCTTACTTACGGTTTGTACGATTTTTTTTTATGTTTTTTGCAGGAAAGGATATATTCTAAAAAAACGTAAAGTTGATGTAGAATGTCAAGTATTAAAAAACAGTGGGGCTGAAGCCTTTTTTGTCACAGAACAAAATGGAAATATACTTGTTGTGTCATGAAAAATTTCAGTTGGCAAGGAATACAATATTAAACGGCTTTATTCTACAAAACACGCTTCGAAATACGATAAGTACAAAGGTCAAGTTCGAATCAATGGTGTGAATTCGTTGAAAAAAAAAAAACATGTTCTCTCCGGAGCAGAAATCGTTGGTTAAAAAACAAGCTTGTCATATAAAACCATAGCAAGAAGAATTGATGATATGACCAAAGACAGCGAAACTCCTCTCAAAGCACAGTTAAAGATATGCGTTTTTTATGGTGTCGACTTTATTTCAGATACAGCGCAGTTGGCAGCTTTTGTGAGAGGAGTAACGGAAGTATAACGGTTTTGAAGAATAACTTCATTTGCGTCCTTTGAAATATAAAACAACCACAGGACAAGATATCTACGGAGAAGTAAAGGCTTGCATAGAAAAATTTGAACTTCAAAAATCTTTGCGGTCTGGCTACAGATGGTGCGCCAGCTATGACGGGAAGAGCAAATGGTTTTGTGGCTTTAATGCGCAATAGAATCGCACACACAATCATACAGCATCATTGTATTCTGCCTCAAGAACAGCTGTATGCGAAAGTACTCGAACTGACACACGTGATGGATAAAGTAGTGCGGACAGTTAATTTTATACGCGCTAGAGGGCTGACAAGGAGACAAGGAGTTTCTGTCTGATGAAGATTCAGAAGACATGGTGTATTTCACTAAAGCGATTTTATTTATTGTCCGATGAAGTAAAAACTTTTCTTGAAAGTCATCTGAAAACGGCATACAATGGCTGTCTTCCACACTTACTTATTGAATTTTATAAAAAGTACAAAAGCCCCAACCAATATTCGAACCTTACCAAATTAGTTCTTCAATAAATTTCCTTATTTGGTAACATAACAAATCAAAAATGAGATCATCTTTGTCAGACGATCATCTAACAGGCATTCTGCGCATAGGCCACTTCTAGATTATCACCTGACATATATATACACAGTGCATTCTGCGCATAGGCCACTTCTAGATTATCACCTGACATATATATACACAGTGCATTCTGCGCATAGGCCACTTCTAGATTATCACCTGACATATATATATACACAGTGCATTCTGCGCATAGCCACTTCCAAAATATCACCTGACATAGATACACTGTGCATACAAAAACAAAGTCAGTTATCTCATAAGGATATTGATAACAATTGCATGTAAGCTTATTTTTATAAAGGGGCTTTCATTACCTATAATAAAAAACTGGTTGCCTGTAAAGTCGGTATACGGGCGAAAGTTTTACGTGACAATGATTTTATGTCTGTCTCTCTCGCTCTTAGGCGGGCGCGTGCCTCTCACTCGCTCTCATTGTGAGCGCATAACGTGAGCGGAGCGTAACGCAGTTTCTTGAAGTGTCACCCGGCAAACCAATTTATAAGACGTTGTCACGTCAAAAAATCATATGAGAAAATAAAAAATACTGTTTCATTTAGATTTGGCCCGCTACGATAGCAACAACAATAAATCTGACCCTATATAAAATTATGTTGAACTTTAAGAACTTCTTAAAAAAATATTGCTTACATTAAGCTTCAAATCTTATCTATTGGTAAGGATTCAGGCTTTGAGGAACCCTAACCTTTAGCCATTTTCTTAAAATTGGAAACATGTCTCCAGCCAGCTCTTACCCGACTCTTAAATTATTCTTTAAAAAATATAACCTTTAAAATAACAACAATATCAAAACTCAGTTATTACGCAGCTGCGAGGCCAAATATATGCACAAACACAAACTACATTATATGTACCTATATTTGTTTACAATAAAATACCGAAAAACAACTTAAATGAAACAAAATACTTACTTTTGAGTGCCAAAAACTTTGACTCGATTAGGGTGTCTCGACCGTTTTGACCGTCTCGAGACACGGGAATTATTTTTTTAAAACTGGAATATTTTATTACGGTTAGTCAATAAATTACGTGAGGCGATTTTGGCGATTTTGCAACTCACATAATTTATGGAAGCCCCCTTAGAAGAGATCAATTAAATCAATAGTAAATTTTTATTTACCATAAATTGTACTTATTAATTAACTAACAAACTATTCTCGGCTGGTCTACATAAAAAGTAAAGAATAGGTAAATAGTACTAAGTTTTTTGTAATGATTGGATCCACTCTACCAGTTCCCAAATGTACAACAGTATTTTGTTAAATAAAAAATAATTACTAAAATTAAATCAACAAAATTATTAGTCCATATTTAGATAATCATAAAAACTTGTTTAACAAAACAAACATTTCTTAACAACTTAAACTAAAAATTCTTTTGATATTTTTTAATAAACTATTATATTAATTAACTTTTAATACTAATTTTCTTAATTTGATTATAGTTTACTAACTTAAACTAAACCAGTAACCCGCAATATAATCGACAATAAAAATCAAATTTTAATTCAACGCTTTTTTTTATAAAATAGGCTTTCAGAAATACAAACAGCATGATATGCGGTTACTTATTTTAGTGATAATGTTTCCCGGTAACGAGAAAACACGCTCATTCTCCGTCAATATTGGCTCATTTGACTCTAGACTCGTCACATGTTATATTTTATAGGTACCTAGCGCAAGGAACTGATTTCTCGAGGCGTTGAGTTTCAATCCAAATCCTCGAGCAGAAACCGGCCGTCCGTTAGTTCCGGCAAACTGTCAAATGTTTGTGGTGACGGGAAATCAGAGTACAAATAAAATCGCCAACCAAATCCCTTCCTAAGCTACCGAAATAATGCAAGTGGCTCTTTTAAAACCTTCATGCCACTTCTCACATAGTCCCTAAAACCTGGCACCTTCATACCACTTCTCGTAAACATACCTGACTGAATCTAAGACACAGAATATATTTTGTTACTTTTTGTACACAAAAAATTAATGTCTAGCTGTTTATTTAAACGTTATTTGGGGGTTAAGTTAAATAACATTTATACTAACGCGTCACACTCGTTTTACGTGCCGCGAGTCCGACTCGCACTTGACCGTTTTTTTCTTTCATAATAACGCAAGGTTTTTATCACTAACCTAACACTAAAAAACCCCAAAAATAATTACCCGAATTGGTCCAGCCGTCTTCGAGTTTTCCTTAGTGCGGTAGTCCGACTCGCACTTCACCGTTTTTTTTTCATAAAAACCTTGGCCTAAAATCAACCAACACAACAAAAAAAAAATACCGAATTGATCCAGCTGATCCGAACCGAACGGTCTTCGAGTTTTGCGCTTAGCAACAAATTTTGCAATTCATTTTTATTTATATAGATTACAATAAGACTATTTTTTACCATTCTTCATAAATGTTTTTACAGATATTACTACATTATTACTATTCCAGTATCTCCCAAATCCTACTTTTGAATTGGAGGGACAAATATTACGGCGGCACAAAAACCAAATCCAAAAAGTACAATATATATTAAATCAATAAATGACCGAGTAGATTTTTCTAGAAGATTGTTATAAAATATAAGAAAAAAAAATATTAATAAAGGTTTTCAAGGGCGATCACCTTTTTGTATGCCTCTTTGTTATCGCGTCGGTAAGAAAAATGTGAACCCAATAATAATTACGAACGCACACTTATATATTCATTCATAATTTACGGTTGCGACGCGATGCAGTGGGCAGAGAGCAGCCAGTATGAGACGAAATAATAAATTACGACTATCTCTCTTTCGCGACTGTTTCGCTGCGTTGCGCCTTGGGTTTAAAGTCCAATAAGGTTAGGTTGATTTGTCGCCTACTGTATACGGCAATACGAAACTGTATTACGTTTGCGGCGGACAAAGCCAGTGCACGATTTTATGAAGGTTTAGGCCCGGATTAATAGTCGTGGCTTGGACAAAGTACCATTCTGAGACAGATGCTTAGTAAGCGTAATGTAATTAAATGCAAAAACGAACATAACTGAGGCCCGTTATAATAGTCGTTGCTTAGGCAAAGTATTTCTTATTGCTAAAACATACGCTTAGCTTGAATAATGTATAGCATGAATATTGAATAATAAACACTGCTTAGACACACACTCGTTGCTAAGCATGCTCTTATTCTTAGCTAAGCCTGAGTAACGCATTTCCTTTACCCAGGACAGTCTAAGCACGTAATATTTTTTTTTCTAGCTGCTTACGTCGACTTATGTAAGGGTATAGGCAAATGAGAAAGGTGCGAGGGGTTTGGGTAATAATTCTATTACATATGTACCTACGGTACCATCCATCGTCGGTGCGCAAGTTTAAACTCGCACTCGACCGGTTTTTTGCTCTTCATGGCATTTAATGCACGCAGGTAAAGGTAGCCATACAGCGTTGTCGATAAACGAAACCCCTGCTTACAATGAATTGACATAAAAAAAGTATAGAATTGTATTACGAAAAAAAACGAAAGCCATTTATGATAACTACCGAAATTAATTTTCTTCTATTAGGCCAGTCAAATTAGAAAATAAAACAACATTAATTGGTAGAGTTTTGAATTTTGGTGTACATGTTCATTAAGGCCTTCCGTTGTACATACTAAAAGTCCCCATCGATACCTGCTGCGCTCGCGCCGCCATCTTGGAAAAAGGTACCCTTTTTCAGTTTTTTGCTTATATCTCGATAATAATTATTAATACGATGAAATCGTGTAAACAAAAACTTTAACTTATTAAATTCCCTATAAAAAAGCTAAGATTAGCTGTAATCCGACATTAAAAAGTTTTTTTTATATTTTCGCTATCGATTTGTTTCTGTTTTCTCCTAAAATGTTCATATATATTCCATTAACTTATTCCATGACACTACCTAGAGATAGAAAAACCGACAGAGATGATGAGAAGTAGAGAGAGAGAGAGAGTGAGAAGGGCAGAGATAATTCAGGGCAGATGTATTATCCGATATGATGTGTATAGTAGGGCGGACTCCACTTGGTGAATAAGAATAACCACTAGGGTCGACTAACCAACCATCAGCTGATCATTACCGCGTTAGATTCCGATAAAAATCACCTTTCCTGAGCAGAACAGGCAAGTTTCTCGACAGACTGATAAACAAACTCAATTTTAACATTATGACTGCTGGACGTACTCAACATAGCGTTTCTACAAAACATTAGCCTAAGTTTGCGCCCCATAGAAGTACTGAATGAACTTTGCTTTAACAATCTCTTGATATTATGTCCCTTGGGCCCCAGGCCTACGAAGCTACTGCTACAGACTAATAAACGGGGACAAATTCAAGAAAGCTCTTAAAATAATCAGCTTACCACAGCTAGATCTCATTCCTGCTCTCATTAGATCTCTAATATTGATGTCATCGAATCTGTCACCCAACAGTTACTCGCAATCTACTATTAGCAGGTGCATAAAATAAAAACCAGTTAAGAGCGATCACAGTGTATGTGGAACATCTTATAAATGTAACAGCTTTATAACCGTTGTGTTAGTATTTATTGAAAGCTGTCGCCACGTCGAAAAATGGCGCTCCTATAGGTATAAATGTGCTCCGTGAAATCTGTGATGCAGTGCCGCTGTTCTGTTGTCCAAAAAGTCTTTGGTAAAGAGGTCTATACTTAGTGTCTATGAAATAACCTAACCGTGGTGGTAGTAACCATTACTAAAGTTTACTCAAACCGTTTAGGAAACTAAATTATCTATATGACGAGGGTTTAGGACATTTTTACCCTAACTACATCGCGAAAAAATGTAGCTCGACATCCCCCCGTTAAAAATACTTATTAATATAATAATCTGGAGTAAACTTAATTTTGTTAGTCTGCAAAACTTCGTCTGCAATGACAGGAGGTAGAGAGGTAAGCGGCGGGAGAGCGCATCTACATTTGAACTCACTGTCTTCCTCGCGGTCATGATTGGTGTCTACTGGTTTAGTGCTAAGCAAGCATTACGACTCGTAAGTTTTTTCTAAGCCTTTTAGTGGTCGTCACAGGGATTAATTTAGTCTTTGGAAGGAAGGCATGGCGCTCAGGGTGTCGACTACAATAGCTTTATAGCTCCAGTTAACCTAGAGGCAAGGCTACATCCCTTCCATCGCGTTTTCGTGACTGCTCTTTCTCCAATACGCCTTTGTCGGATAGGAGTCAGAGGGACATATAATAACGTGAAGAAAGTCAAAGAAAAATGCGTCTAGCTAACAGAAACCTAGGCTTACGTTATGTGAACGCGCTACGTCAAGTATTTCCATCCTATGACTATTGGTAGTATTGCAGTACTATAAATCAGAATAAGTTGCCTAAGTCTTTATGGGAAGTGAGGCACACCTAAGAGACGATGATCAGCTGATGGCTGGTCATGATTGGTGTCTACTGGTTTAGTGCTAAGCAAGCATTACGACTCTAAGTTTTTTCTAAGCAGTCCGCCTTTTAGTGGTCGTCACAGGGATTAATTTAGTCTTTGGAAGGAAGGCATGGCGCTCAGGCATTAATAGCCAGTCGCGACTATTTCGTGGTACTTATATCCACCAAGTAGCCCCAAAACACATTCCGACCCAGCCATACACATCATGTCACATAATGCATTGGCCTCTTCTCTCTCCTCCTTTTTCTCTCTTTCTCACCCTCTCGTTTCTCTCTCTCTTTCTCTCTTGGTAGCTCCGCGGAATAAACCTAAAAAATATATTTGAACCCAACATAAAACAAACGGTATATCGGCAGCAAAAAAATAAATAACTTTCCTCTTTAACGCCGGATTACATCTAAAATACTAGAGATACGATAGCAAAATGTATGAGCTTTTTTATAGAATATTTAATAATTTATAGTTTTTACATACACATTTTTTCCGTATCAGCAAAAATTGCCGAGATATAAGCAAAAAACTAAAAAAGGGTACCTTTTTTCCAAGATGGCGGTGCGAGCGCAACAGCTATCGATGGGGACTTTTAGTATGTTCAACGAAAGGTCTTAATGATCAAGTACACCAAAATTCAAAACTCTACCAATTAATGTTTTTTTAGCCCAAAAATGTATCTAATTTGAGTGGCCCATATGTCTATTATAAATGGCTTTCTGTTTTTGAAAATCTGGTTAATATGACTAATAGCATTAGTAAGTAGTGTATATAATTCTCCAAGTAAGACTTTCAGAAGTATTACTTAGGACATTACTTAGAAACGACTATTAATCCGGGCCTTAGTTTCTGCCTAATGGGAACGGAACCCTGAAAAGTAATTAAATTAAATATCGCTGACTGTAGATCCAGATATTTGCCTGCAAGAATAGTTTCTACCTAATGAGTACGAAACCCTCAAAAGTAATAAAATTAAATATCGCTGACTGTAGATCCAGATATATTCGCCATGCAAGAATACTTTCTGCCTAATGAGTACGGAACCCTCAAAAGTAATAAATTTAAATATCGCTGACTGTAGATCCAGATATATTCGCCATGCAAGAATAGTTTCTGCCTAATGAGTACGGAATCCTCAAAAGTAATAAAATCAAATATCGCTGACTGTAGATCCAGATATATTCGCCATGCAAGAATACTTTCTGCCTAATGAGTACGGAACCTTCAAAAGTAATAAAATCAAATATCGCTGACTGTATATCCAGATATATTCGCCATGCAAGAATAGTTTCTTCCTAATGAGTACGGAACCCTCAAAAGTAATAAAATCAAATATCGCTGACTGTAGATCCAGATACATTCGCCATGCAAGAATTGTTTCTGCCTAATGAGTACGGAACCTTCAAAAGTAATAAAATCAAATATCGCTGACTGTAGATCCAGATATATTCGCCATGCAAGAATTCTTTCTGCCTAGTGAGTACGGAACCCTCAAAAGTAATAAAATCAAATATCGCTGACTGTAGATCCAGATATATTCGCCATGCAAGAATAGTTTCTGCCTAATGAGTATGGAATCCTAAAATGTATAATTAAAAAATATCTCTGGATGAAGATCTAGATAAATTCGCAATGCATGAATAGTAACTGCATAATGAGTACTGAACCCTCAAAAGTAAAAAAATCATAAATTGCTGGATGTAGATCTAGATATATTCGCCAAGCAAAAATATAATGCACATTAATACTATGTAGTATATATTGAGTCGGTGGTGTTGAGGGGTTTCGATTTCACCTTGTGTCCTGGGTGGCGGAGGTTCGAGCCCGACTTGTAACAATGGGTCTTTTTCTTAATTCTCAAGTACATTGATTACTCACACCACTGGCCCTTCAGTGAAGGAAAACATCGTGAGGAAATCTACATACATCAAAAGAAAAGAGACGTATGTGAGTTCACAATCCGCACTAGGCCCGCGTGTAGACTATGGCCCAAATCACCCTGGTTGAGGGTAGACTGCGCCCCAATAGTAGGGACGTATGAGGCTGGTAAGGTAAACTATGCAGGTATGTATGTGCTCCTATTTTAACATACATAACTATTCGTATAGATGAGAAGAAAATTTTGACCCGAAGTTTGCAGTGCGTGCGAGTCTATGCAACTACATTTGTTGCAATTTACTTTTGCGACAATCGCGTCGCAAGCCATCGCGGCAAATTGTGACAAATCACAATTTAAAAATCGCAGCGATTTTCATGTCGTATATGCGCGCACTGCCATATCAAATCTATGTGTTATATTTCTGCGGCACAATTATCGTACGACGCAAAATCGTGATGCGCGCTCGGCCTAACGAGCTAACAAGCGAGAAAGAACCGATTGCGTTTTCTTTTAATTTTGAGGGGCGGACGCCGGGACGACCCACGTGCTTGAAATATTACGTTTGCTTGTTTACTTTACGAGTTTAAGTACCTACCTGTTTACATTAGTGAGTTTTATTACTATGGAACCGAAAAAGAGAAATGTTGAAGATGAAAATAGACAGTTTTTGCCAGAACGCTTTTACGCTGCCAAATCGTGCTGGAGCAGTACCAATGTGCTTGATTTTAATTAACGTTTAAGTAACGTTAATTAAAAGCTCGAATATTAAACGACATTATGATATCAAACATAAATTATTTGCCGAAAACTTTGAATTTGGTAGTGATCTGTGTAAGTCCAAAATTGCAAGTTTACTATCAAGTTACTCATCTTCGACCCAGATCATAATAACTGAGCAAAGAAAAATGTGGTGAGGCTTCTTTACGTATTTTTTGCACTCTTGCTAAGTATATGAAACCATTCACCGATGCTGACGTAGATAATGCTTACTCGAGGTTGTAAAAGTATGTTATTGAAGCGATACGACGAACTCCGTTATCTGCTTCTACTAGTACCAGAAATACACACGTTTTGACAGAAGAAAATCATTGTGATGTGAAGCGGCAAATGAATAATGCAAACTATTACGCATTGGCTATGGATGAATCATGCGAAGTCACTGATACGGCACATTTTATTATTTCTGTACGCTACCTTGACCAAACGAGAGAAACTTTTGTTGAGGAGATATTGATTTTGCCGCTATTAAGAAGAACCCGAGGAGAAGACATGATCAAAGCAGTGATGGGTTATTTTAAATAAAGATGAATCAGACTTGAAAAAGCTTTTACCAGTAACTACTGACGGTGCGCCAGCAGTGGTTGGGAGTAAAAAAGGACTAGTTCATCTGTTGAGTAGCAATGCAAGATGTAATAAAAATTTGATTTCCTTCCACTGTATTATTGACCAAACTGTGCTTTGCTGCAAACTCAATCATAAGTTTGAGCGTATTCTGCAAGAAGTGATAAAAATAGTAAATTTTTCTTCGTGAATTTCATACGTCATTTCAAATGCGCAACGTATATCTTATTTCTATGGATTTCAAACGTGAATTTTTAGCTGTCATATTACGGAATCGAGCCGCTGTAAACGGCTTCTTAAGTTTTCTAAACGAAAAAGAAAATGTAGCTCGCATTGCCTTCTTGACGGATATTTTTAAACATATCAATGAACTGAACCTTAATCTTCAAGGCAAGGGAAAGTTTGTATGAGCTCATGTCAGAAGTAAAAAGTTTTTCGCGAAAACTCGATCTCTTTATTAAAGATCTTGGTAATGAATGCTTACACTTCCCTGATTTAAAAAAATAATCGGCAATGACAACGACATCGAAGTCTACCAATACAAGACGTTCATTACGGATCTTAAAATGGAATTTAAAAACAGGTTCGCAGATTTTAAGCAAATTGAGAATGTTGTAGATATCCTCAGCAGCATTTACTCTCTGCATCCTGATGGTGAATGAAGCAACGAAGCTGCAATTGTTTTCGGGACTGATAAAGCTACTCTGCAGATGGAAATGATCGATTTCCAAGAAAACATAGTTTTAAAACACAAACATGCGGAAGTTTCCAGTGAAGAGTTCTGGATAAAATTTGTGTGTGGTAATAAATATCCAGAACTACAAAAATTAGCTTTGAAACTTCTAACTTTGTTTGGGTCAACATATATTTGTGAAGCAGCATTTTCGAAGAACTTTATTAAGAATAAATTTCTATCTCGGCTTACTGACGAACATCTTTAGAATATAATGTCAATTGCTTGCACCAATTTTACTCTAGACTTTAGACAGACAGTCCGCAACAAAAATGCCATTTTTCGCATTGATATGTTAAAAAAATGCCTTTGTTATTAATAAACATTTTTTTCTATCAAATGTGCGGACGATGGTCATTTCATTTCTTAAAACGGACCCAGAGCGAAACTAATTGGTGACCAGAGTAGCATAAACAAGATGTAACGGAAAAGCCCCAAATCCCTAAAGGGGACAAGAGTGCACCTACTCAGCAATCACTATTCAAAGTTTCACACTGAAAATCAGCATTTCAGTTTTTCATACTAATTTCATAAAATATTTTTTAATTTAAACATTGCAGAAGTCCGGGGTAAACGTTTACGTTCTATTCTATAGATACAATGTGTCACACGGGTCATTAATACATAAATACTTTATCAACCTGAAATAATGTAATGTATGTGACGTTAGGTGAAAAATATGTAGTGTCTTTTAGGGTTCGCCTTACTAAACTTGGGAAATGAAGGAACCCACAGACTTGGCAACTCACACAGAAAAAACATGTAAAGGTATAGGACGAAAGATGACTTATACGTCTAGATACAGTGTTCAGGAACACGAAACGAGTCGATCCGAGTACCTGACTTTCAGGTTCTTGCCGTTAACGCTACATCATAGTCATACGTAATCTGTGCGTCGACGCGAACTGTGCTACCGCGTTAAGTAATAAAAATGACGATTTGTGCAATAATATCGTGTAGAAACTGAGGAAAAAAAATACTTTCCACAAGTTATTCCACTAATCTGCTTGCTATATTTGAGTTACCAACTAAGTTTTCAAAATAATTATTCGCAAAGCAAACAATAAATGTTTTTTTTTTCAATTTATTTAGGTATTGGCTATGAGCCATCAACCTCCACATCAATAGTAACAACATATATATACCAAAAATCAAATCCTACCAACTGTATTTACAATAAAATCATAAATAAACACTTATAAATAACAATCGTTGTAATGAAAATGCGGAACATACAAAAAATAATTGATGAAGGTCGAAGTATCGTAGTGGCAGTATATATGTCACCGTAAAATTGTAAATGACGTTAGATTATAATCTACCTAGTGAGATTGTATTCTATGAAACAAAATGAGGCAGAAATCGCACTGTATAAATCTTTTTGAGTGGGTTAGGTTCAGTTTTTCTTGTGATGACGAAGATGCGGAGCGAGCGAAGCGAGCGGAGCGATCGAATCAATTTTCATATAATCTAAAAGATACCCTTTATAACATTTTTTGTTCCATAGTATACAATCTTACTAGATAGATTATAATCTAACGGTATTTACAATTTTACGGTAACATATACATAGAACATTATTTATTATGTCTAAACGAAAAAATGAGATGGTAATCTGCAGTGGCCAATTCTAATTCTGCTTAGAGTGATTATAAAATCTCTGGGACAATAGCCTTTGCATTTCTCAAACCATGCTTTAGTTGACGGTTCTGGTTTTATTTCTGCAAGCCATTTACCTTCGATTTCTCTATTAGATTTAAGGTATAAGTCCATCTTTTGATCATGTTCTGTTCCCCATCGGTTATATTATATCTATATATAATATAGTTCTTCGGCGAATTTCCTCATTTCGGATATTATCGCGCAAAGAAACACCAAGCATAGCTCTTTCCATAGGTCGCTGAGCGACTCTGAACTTATTTAAGAGGCCAACAGTAAGTGACCACGTTTCTGTACCATAAGTCATCACTGGAAACACACATAATAAACTTTCGTCTTTAGGCACTGAGGTATTTTTGACGAAAATATATTGCGTAGTTTCCCGAAAGCTGCTCAGCCGAACTGGATTCTTCGGTTAACCTCTTTCTCAAAGTTGGACCTACCTAATTGGACTACTTGCCCTAGGTATGTGCATGCGTCAACAACTTCGAGAGTAGCGTTCCCAACAACAACCGGTATAGGCGCGACATGGCCATTGAACATCACCTTCGTTTTATCCTTTTTTTATTCTCTGGTTTTGGCTATTGCCAGTTCCAATGATTTCATCCTGTGTCCTTTTCTATCTTTCCTAATCCATGTGTTTATTTGTTTGCTTAAGTCTGAGATATGCTGTCGAACTTGTTTTATTTCGGTAGGAATCTTGAGTTTGCTTTTTCTCTCTCTTAATAATTTTATTGTTTTGTCTGATAGTCTTTGTCAATCTTTTATTAATGTTTGTGTTCGGTCTTTTTCTTTGCCTTTCATCATATTGTGTAAGTAATCATATTTTTATGAAGAATATAAATCAATTTTATTTTTTTTTTATTTTTCAAAGTCAATTAATGCGAAGGCGAATTTTTTTATATACCCTGGCAGTGCCAACTTAACAGTTAAGTTAGCATTACCACCCCTGTAACTGCGTGAATATTGTTCGAAATTGAAATGTGTTCGCATTAATTGACTTTTAAAAATAAAAAAAAAATGAAAATTTATTTATATTCTTCACGACTAATTTACGATTAATTCATGACAATTTCTCCATTACTCAGATTTCAATTCCAAAAAATATTCACGGATATACAGGGGTGGTAATGCTAACTTAACTGTTAAGTAGGCATGACCACGGCATTTAAAAAAAATTAAAAGCGCGACAATTTTTTTGTTTCCACAACAAATTTCCGACAGTTGTGCGACAAATTTCGCAATGATTGCAATTACGATACTTTACAGACGTTTTTTCTTGTATGTTCAAATTGTCAGTGTTTTTTTGGTAATCTGTTTAATCCCATTTCCGTGCCTCCTTGTGTAGGTAATTGGCCTCAGGTGCAAGTTTTAAAATTGTTTTTATGTGTCTTCTTGATTTCCTACGTTGTTATTGTTTCGTAGCATTCTGTGATTTGTGTTAAAGTTAAGCTTCCCTATAGTGTCACAGTCATCAAAGGCTTTTCGTGTGTTTGTCAGTATATAATCAATTTGGTTCTTATATGTGCCATGATTGCCAGATTGCTAACCTTTTTGAAAGAATAAGATAAACATTGCAGTTTCGCGACAATCGATGAATTTCATACGTCATTTCAAATGCGCAATGTGTATCTATATTTCTATGGATTTCAAACGAGAATTGTTAGCTGTCATTTTACGGAATCGAGATGCAGGTCCATAACTTATTTGGTCGTTTTTTTATATATACTGTTTAGTATTGTAAGGTTGTGCTCAAAGCAGAAGTTTATTAACTTCTCACAGTTTCTAGTTTTGGATTCCATGATATATGGACCGATACTATTGCTCTTATTTCTGTTCTTTCTTCCTATTTGGGCGTTTAAGTCTCCCATTATTGTATAGTTTTTGTGGGCGTGATTTTGGATGGTTTTGTTAAGGTCGTTGAAGAATTTGTCAATGTCTTCCTTGCTTGATTGTTCTGTAGGTGAGTATATTTAGATAATGCTCCATTGCTTTCCTTCTGAAGTAAAATCTTAGGTTCAAGATTTTTAAAAGTAAGTACTGTTATTTGAAATGATAAATATTATTATCACTATTATTTATTTGTAGATACTGAAGCTTAACACTTTATTACTATTTAGTCTCATGTTGCTTATTAAAATAGTCTACTTTATGTGAACGTAACAAAATTAAAATATTGTTAAACGGCTTAGTGGTGACATTTTTGTTTTGAACACATTGTTATTGTACATTCATGTAAACCTTTGTTTAAAAGAGTAAAGATATTGACACTTGTTTCCCTTTACATACTTGAAATAGGTCTCTTTGTAAAGAAAAATGATTATATTTATAAAAAAGCCAATGGTGGATTAAAATATAGCTCAAGAGATATCACAAAATTAAAACCAGAATTGTCTAAAAGCATGCTATATCAAAAAAATTGTTACATCACATCAATAATGGTGTTCAATAAGATACCTAAAGACATCAGAGAGCTTACAATAAATCATTACAAATACAGACTACAGCAATGGCTTGTGAATCAATATTTTATATGTTAAAAGAATTTCTTGAATATAAATAACCAAGTGTGATAATTTTGTAAATTAAGATATTGTAAGAATAATTTTGCATGCCTTAAGAAGGTTTGTACTTAAATACTTTAGAACCATCATATGTAACCATGTTTCTTGCAAATAAATCTATTTATTTATTTATTAAATAAATGTTAGATATAAATACCCAGAAATGATGAACACAGACGAACCTTTGGTACCAATAAAGTACCTACAAAATAGTAAGGAAGTTAAAGTATAAAGAACCTTGACTCACTATTGATTATTTGCAAGATTTTAACCAATTTTTCATGTATTACAAAAAATATGTATTTATTTATGAAGAACCCTTTAGATAAAATATGTGTAACAATGGATCACAGTAGCAACATTAAGTTTTTATTGTAATTAAAATTCATTAATACATAATCCTAACATGTGGTATGTCACATGCCTAGTTACTACTAGACCGGTCTGCACTAATATTCTGATTTGAACATGCTTATTATAACAACATGTATCTGTATTGGTGATAAAGAACATTTTATGGTGTATAAATTATTTGTAAATAATTTTCTTGTAATTTTAATTATAAATTTAAAAATAAACAATTAAAGGAAAAAGCAAAAGGTCTTAAACTATTTAACTTTTTTCATTAAATAAGCCTCTCAGCCAGTAGGTTAAAATAGAAAAAGTTATTAAGACAGGTATTTCATCAATAATTTTGTCAAAATGATCGGATATTGACCCCCACATAGCTGTGTTAAAGGAGAAGTTCTCTTCAAGCTTTCACCAAATTTCTGTAAGCTGTGGATGTTTTAAAATGAGTTCACCCTAAGGTCCATTACAAAAACAGAAACACATAAAAGTAAAAAGCTTTTACTGTACTGTCTTTCTATTATTTTGTTATTAAATTTTTTTTTTTTTTTTATACCACTAAGTTGGCAAACAAGCCTACGGTCCGCCTGATGGTAAGCGGTCAGCAGTACTCCATATAGGGCCAGACTTAATTAAATACAAATAGTGATGATGATCTTAAGACATTAAAGTCTATAGTAGGTAAATGAGGTTACTAAAAGGCCAATTCAGTATATTAGGTGAAAATGGCCCTTGGCAGCATTGCATAATAAGGGATTGAAGCAATAGCAGCCACACTAAACATATTTAGGGTGGCAACACCTGGCAAAGTGTCAGAATCATATTTCATCAGATCAATAGACAAAAGTCTTAATAAAACACACTGGCTTGGCTTAACCTTGCAACAAAAAGTTAAAAAAAAAGGGAGACTTTCTGCCCCACCATCACAAGGAGACCCTCGATGAGCCTCCCCTACTCATAACTTTTGATTACTTAGACTATAATACATTTTGGCTCTGCTTAAACATAAAACAAAATCAATCATAAATAAAGCGTATTAAGGTACAATTTAACCCAAAAGCATGTCTGCACGAATAGCTTGCACTATCATCATTCCCAAGAACAATACAGAGAACCATTACGAATCTAACATACCATAAAGTCATAAAGCATGAAAATCATAGCTTGCATTCTAAAATTTGTAAAAACAATGAATAATTCAACTTAGCCCACAATAATTTTAAAAATAAGTCTCACCAGTGTATGAAGTAGAGCTATATGAGTCAGCAGACGAGGCAGACAGTGATCTACTCCTGTACCTAGCAGACTTCTTCAAAGCTCCAGACTTCCCTCGCTGCCCATCAAACTTTCCAGCTGCCGGTTCAGTAGTCACACCCCTCACTTGACCAGGGTCCGTTACAGGGCTGTCACTAGGGACATTAGCTGCACATATGCTTTCCTTCCTAACATTAGACAGATTAGACTCACCATGACCATGGTCAGACATTTTAAGTTGATGTTTCTATACGCAATAATAATAAAACAACAACAAAAATCAATCTTTAGATAAGCATTGTGTCAGCATGTGTTTGACAATACTCAAAAGCAGAAACACTGGGAAAACAAATAATTTTAGTATCGGAACAGCAGC
Organism: Apoda limacodes; assembly: GCA_946406115.1. NCBI lineage: Eukaryota > Metazoa > Arthropoda > Insecta > Lepidoptera > Limacodidae > Apoda > Apoda limacodes. The sequence continues at coordinate 53,261,847 of OX291540.1, forward strand.
AATACAATATTTTAGTAAATTTTTTTTACATTTCCTTTTGATCTACGTTTTCGTTGCAACTCAGCAAAAATAGGTAGGTATAATTTTCCATAAATCACATTTACCATAGACTTCGACTTCTTATGTCCAAAGAGAATATAGTCTATGATGAGATTAAACAAATATTTTATTCCGATAATATAAGGCTGCGTGCTGTTCACTGCATCAATGCGTTTACTGCACTGACCTCTCTCTTCTAGAACCAGCGGCTCGATTTTGTAAAATGACACCTAACTATTCTCATTTGAAATATATATTTATTATATATATATATAAATATATAGCTATCTTCACTCGGCAAATATTGATCAGATGGGTTGTAGCATCAGTTAATTGTTGATCCGTTGGCATTGATGATCTAATGTAAGATTCGGCATACAAATGTAGCTCCAAACAGATTAACAATTGCTGGCCCTCTGGTGGCAAAATACAAACTATACTTACCCGCGTTGTAACCGCGACAATATGTACAAAAATGTTAAAAGTGATCCAAATAATATTATTTAAATTAATATTTACAATAGATATAAATCTTTAATCGCATAATAAAAGATATTAAGAAAAAAATCGACTCGCAGGAATAAGAAGCAAGAAGTGATAGCAAAAAACTGTGGAACGCTATAAAAATTATAACAAATAAGAAAACTACTCTCTCCTTCTCTGAACTTTTAGAGGTTGCAAATTCACCAGAAGCATCCCTGAATGAAAAAAATGAATAATTTGCAAATATTGGGACCACTCTTGCTGACAAACTCCTTACGTGCACTAAATCTTCTCTTAATTTGCCATTGGAAACAACCTTAGTTATAATCCAAATTCCTTTGTACTATAACCCACTGACAAAGATGAATTCGAGAAACTATTATACAAATGTAAAAAAGATAATATTGCAGGATTCCTAATAAAATTTACAAAATTAACAAAAACTGCTTGATTCCTTCCATTACACATATCTTTAATCTATGATTTAGAAATGGCATATTTCTTGAGTTGTTTAAAAAATCGCTGATACTGCCTGCTCACAAAAGTGGATCCACGAGCAAAATTAGTAACTAGAGGCAAATTTCCATAATACTAGCTCTATCAAAAACACTAGAGCCAATAATTACTAATAGACTTACCAATTATTTTGAAAAACATAAACTTTTATCACAGTGTCAATTCGGTTTCAGGAAAATAAATCAACTGCGGACGCTGTTTTTGAACTAACAGAACATGTTGTTAAGAAATTGGATGATGATAGTAAAAAAAATGCTTAGCTATTTTTTTGGATCTCGCTAAAGCGTTCGACTCCGTGTCTATTCCAATACTTCTTCATAAACTACAAATATTGGGTATCAGAGGGGTGCAATTGAATTTACTCAGAGACTACTTATCGAAAGTGTTAAAATAGGTACATACTCAAGTTCTCATCTACCGATCACATTTGGAGTTCCACAGGGTAGTATTAAGGGCCTGACACTATTTTTAGCTTACAACCGATCTTTTCTCTGTAACTCCATTTCGTGGCAAAATAATTGCATATGCGGACGATATAGCTCTCAGTTTTGCATCCAATACATGAGAAGAAGTCAATGCTGATGCTGAGATGGGACTAAATGGCTTTCTCGAAATGTGCTTACATTAAACGTAGAAAAGACTCAATACATAGCCTTCTCCATTCGAAACAACAACCAACGAGCTCCTGACCTTCACATCATAGTGCGCAGTTCCGGCTGTCACAACATAAATTCAAGTTGCTGTTCTATCGTAAAAAAGTCCTTCGGTAAAATATCTAGCTGTTGTTCTTGACCAAAATCTTAATTTTAAGGCTCATATAGAATTACTATGCTCAAGAGTTCGTAAAATTATTTTTGTGTTTAAAAGCCTTAGGAATGTAGCCAAGGCACATGTTTTAAGAAGTGTATAATTTGCACTTGGGGGGGTGCTCCAAAAAGTTCATTGTTGCCTGTCCAGAGAACATAAAGACTTATATTAAAGTTCTCTTCATTTCACCCAATGTTTTTTCCTACGGAGCTTCTTTACCAAACTTGTGGTGTATTATACGGCAACTTTTCATATTATAAGGAACCCTAAAGCAAGACTCAACGCCAATTTCTGTTGATAAAAACCTAGCCGTGCGTAGACATCACTTAGTCTATACAACAAAGTCTTTAAAAAAACCCACACCACACACCAACACACACACACGCACACACACACACACACACACACACACACACACACACACACACACACACACAAACACACACACACACACACACACACACACACACATTTACGCAAACATATAATCTAGTTCTTTAAACTTCAAATATTTACCTACCCTCTTTCTATTTAAGATTGAGCGAGTTATTACTATATACTATGAATAGTCACAAAAATAGTTTTATTTCACACTTTAATTTACCTATGTTTTAAATAAATATATAGTAACTTAAAAAACTTATTTGTTATAGTTCAGTTGGCTGAACAGACGAAAAATTCCTACTCGAATCAGGGAATACCATATATAATTTAAATGTATTTGATTATCTTTGTAAATATTAGAAATCAATAAAGTTATCAATTATCAATTCAATTGTTAATCAGATTCAAATGGGCCAATAAGAGGGCTACCTTCTCTACGATTGGTTGTTTTCTATTGCGCACTGTTGCCACTTCATTACATAAATCGCGCAACATTTTGCTATGTGTATGTACATAATATTATCTACTAGTTTTCCGCCCGTGTCTCTCCTCATTTCTGATTCTATCTCGTAGAGAAACCCCGACCATAGACCTGCCCATTTGACCTTACTTATAAGGCCCATAGTTAGTGGCCACGTTTCAGTGCCATATGTCATCACTGGTAACACACACTGGTCATAGACTTTCGTCTTAAGGCACTGAGGTATTTTGGACGAAAAGACGTTGCGGAGTTTCCCAAACGTTGCCCAGCTGAGTTGGATTCGACCAACGTTGAACCTACGTAGTTGGACTGTTTCAAAGTCAAAGTCAAAATCAAAATGGTTTATTCAAATAAGGATTTTACAATCACTTTTGAATTCTTCCCGCCGGTTCACAATGTTGTTGATTTCTACCGAAAAGATTCCGGCAAGAAACTCGATAGTTACTCTTTTAAAAAAAAACAATACAATTCAATAATACAAATAAACTAAAAATACAATTAATGTTTAAAATAATAAAAATTTTAGCCGTACAATTTTATGTTATTTCCATTTTAATTTGGTTTACCTATGCATCCTGTAATTGAGCATCATCAGTCCCAAGGATTTTTATCATTTATATAGTCTGAAATATAGTAGTATGCCTTTTTACAAAGTATCTGCTTGATAAAAGATTTAAATTTACTTATTGATAGATTTTGAATTTTATTGGGAACTTTGTTGTAAAAGTGTATACATTGCCCCATAAAAGAGTTACTTATTTTGTGTAGACGTGTATCATGCACCAATAGCTTATTTTTACTTCTAGTATTTACTTTGTGAACTTCACTTTTCTTGCTGAAACTATTGATATTTTTATGTACATATAAAAGATTTTCATATATGTACTGCGACACTAAAGTTAAAATTTTTTCTTCCATAAACCTATCCCTCAGAGATATCCTAGATCATATTTATAAATAGCACGAATTGCCCTTTTTTGTAACAAAAATATTGTATTTATATCAGCATCGCTACCCTACAATAGAATACCATATGTCATTAAACTATGGAAATAGCTAAAATATACTATTTTTGCAGTGTCGACATCGGTCAATTGTCTTATTTTCTTGATCGCATACACAGCAGAGCTAAGTTTTTTGGCTAGGTTATGAATATGAGGACCCCATTGAAGTTTGGAGTCCAGCGTTATGCCAAGAAAGACTGTTGAATTAACAAGTTCTAATTGTTCGCCATTAATATTAATACATGTCTGTCTCTGACTAACATTTGGTAATGTAAATTTAACACATTTGGTTTTTTTTTCATTAAGTAATAAATTATTAGCGTTAAACCAATTTACAATTTTAGAAAGGGCATTATTTAATTCATTATAACATGTCTGTCGTCTCTTAACTTTAAAAAGCAAAGAGGTGTCATCAGCAAATAAGACAATGTCATGATTTTTTACATTATATGGGAGATCATTAATGTAAATAAGAAATAGAAAAGGACCTAAAATTGAGCCCTGAGGGACTCCTATAGTGACTGCTGATCCCGGAGATCTTTCACCGTTGACATCTATTTTCTGTACTCTCCTACTCATATAGGATGTCAAAAGGTCGAGAGCTTTGCCTCTAATACCATAGTGATGTAGCTTCCTGATGAGATTTTCATGTTGAACACAGTCAAATGCCTTAGATAAATCACAAAACACTCCAAGGGCGTCATGCGAATCCTCCCAGGCGTTATATATATTTTTTGATAGTGCCACTCCTGCATCGGTTGTGGAACGGCCTTTCATAAAGCCAAACTGTTTACTACTTAGTAGCTCATTAATACAGAAATGGCTTAACATTTGACAAAGAATGATTTTTTCAAAAACTTTACTGAGTATAGGTAGTATTGAAATAGGCCGAAAATTATTAGGATCTGTTGAACTACCTGATTTAAAAAGAGGTATAACTTTGCTAAGTTTCATCTCATCAGGAAACACACCACTATCAACACAACTATTAAAAAAAATGGCTAAGGGTTGTGCTATAACATGAATAATTGAATTAATAGTTTTTACAGAAAGTCCCCAAAGGTCTGTGGTGTTTTGAATTTCTAATGTTTTAAATGTATTAATGATATCCGTAGGACTAATGTTTTTAAATACAAAGGGAACGTTACATTCAGGAACACTAGTTTTTAATAATTTTTCTGCTAAGATTGGACTTGAGTTTAGATGTTCAGTTGTTTTGAATGGGATATTCCTAAAAAACTGTTCAAAGGCAACTGCTACCTCAGAATTTGTTTTAAAACTAGCATCATCTACAATCAACTCAAAGTCCTGACAAGAATTCCTAGCTTTACCAGTTTTATTATTTATTATGTTCCATGTAGTTTTTATTTTATTTGTTGAATTTTTTACTTTATGTCTGAGGTGAATTGCTTTTGCAACAAGACAGACCTTTTTAAAGGTTTTTGAGTATTTTTTTTAATATTCCCTAAATATTTGGCTATTAGTATATGTTTTTTCTTTATATAATTCATACAGCTTACGCTTACTTTTATTAATACCTGGGGTAGCCCATTCACTAAAACTAAAGCGACTGGAAATAAGTTTCTTTTTTGCAGTAAATATTTTATTATACTCTGTAGTAATAGTGTCAAGAACAGTATTGTACATATCATTTGGGTCGCCATTATAAAGCAAATCTGGTAGTTTATGCATTAAGTTAGATTTAAATGATTCATCCCGTTTAGTTTGTTATTGGTATAAATTTAATTTCCGTTTTAGTAATACTATTCTTTCTTTCTAAAACCACTAACTGTCCACAATGATCTGACTCTAGATTGCTTATAATTGATTTTTGAATTGGTTTTATGTCAGTAAATATATTGTCGATGCAAGTGGCACTGTATACAGCAATTCTAGTTGGTTCACAAAACAAATTATTTAAATTAAAAGACTGAAATAAGGCAAGCAATCTGGTGCTTAATAAGCTATTTACTAAAATGTTTATATTAAAGTCTCCACAAACAATGATTTGTTTATTGGAATTGCTGATTTTATTCAGCACTTCTTCCATAACTAATTCAAAATTATCATAAATTGCACAAGGCGGCTTGTATACACTCACAACAATGAGATGCTCAACTTCTATACAGGACAGCTCGGCAGTTCGCTCAACTGAGAGGCTCACAATGTCTTTACGTTCCTTAAACTTTAGCTGTTTACTAACTAAAATTAAAGAGCCACCATGGATAGCATTTACTCGGCTGAACGAACTTCCCACCTGGTGATTAGTGAAATTGAACATAAACTGATGGCTGCATAGCCAGTGTTCAGTGATACATAAAATGTCAATCTTTTGGCAGTTTATGAACAATTCAATTTCTAGTTCTTTCTGAGACATTCCTTGTATATTTTGATGCACCAGGTTCAATGGAATATTATTTTTAGTATGACAAAGTTTATTTTTTTGTTTCTGTTTGCATAAAACTTGAGTAGACATAGATTGTTTAATATAATCATTATTAATGTTGGAATTATATAATATGCCAAAGTGGTCCTTTGTTGTTTGAAAATTTGGTTGTTTAGCCAAATACTTGGCTGAAACGTCAATTACACTACTATAATTACACTGCTCAATAAAAGCAGATTGTTTAGCCAAATTATTGGCTGTGGTATTAATATAAAATGATAGCGACAAGGCTAACACTCTCGTACAATGGTGTGTGAGATAATATTTATGTCTTGTCCTTATGTACTCGCCGAGTCCCTTGTACTCCAGAATTTTGTAGACATCTTCCAATACAGCAGTAAACAGTTTCGGAGAAATTACGTCTCTACGTACAAACACTTCAGCACTTCGATATACCGATAGTCAATCCGGCATCGCTGGAGAGACCCAAGCACCGCCCACGTTTCGACCGAATCAAAGGATTTCTCATAGTCAACAAACGCTAAGCATAGTGGCAAGTTGTACTCCTCAGTCTTTTGTATAACTTGCCGCAGCGTATGGATGTGGTTTATGGTACTATAGCCTTTTCTGAAACCGGCTTATTCTGGAGGCTGGAAGTGGAAGTGTGAGCGAGCTGAGTAATTATCTTCCGGTAAAGTAGAAAAATCAAGCCGTATCGGAACGGAAGTTTGACAGTTAATTTTCACACTGACAGGAGTGAATTTCAACCTTTTCTATGACTGTGTAAAGAATTCAACTTGACAGTTGGAATATTACTGTACCCCGGGCGACCAAAACCACTTTTTTAACTTTCTCGTTGCGATTTGGAACGCACCCCTAGAAACATAACAATACATTCTTAAATATCTTATAGTTGATTACATATTTATGTGGACCAAGAAGCTTATATCCATATATAAGCTTCATTATGTAGACGCAGATTTTAAAAATTCGCTTTGCGCAAATAGAAAAATAAAAATATCAACTGAGAGCGCTAGTTAGCAGGGGTAACGCCAAGAAGCTTACATATAGATGAAAAAAAAAAATTATTCAAATTAGGATTTTGCAAACACTTTGGAATCGTCAAAGTTATGAAATGAAGTCTGTTTTTACGTTGCAATTTCTCGCAAATTAAGCAATTGACAGCAGGATAGGAAATAGTTTTTTCAACAAAACAGTAAGAGACAGCACGAAAGCAAATGTAATCGTAATAGCTAAAAAATCATGCCCCTAAAAATGGGTTTCATCGAAAAACATCACCTGATCCTGTGGCTTAATAATAAAAAGGATTTTCATATTGATATAAAATAGAATTTAAAAGTTTTGAAAGAAAAACATATTAGTACGTATGTATTATGTATACATTTTTTTATAAATTTTTGTAAAGTACCTAGCTATTTAGTGGCAACACCAGCCAAACAAGATGGAAGAGAATTGAAACACGAAACGCATGTGTGCCGTTTTTAGTTGAGAATTATAAAGTTCAATTAGGATTTTACATATTTTAGTAAGTAAATAAACGTCGTTCAAATTTTATAACGTATATTTAATTAATGCTACGTATATATAAATAATTACTATTCTAAAAAAATAATCTGAAAGTGAAAAATTCGACATGTTATTCCTGACCGGTTGTCATTTTGGTGATTTTGCTATTTTTTTTTTATGAATATTTAATAATAGCATACATACTGACACAAATGAGCATGGATTATAATTTTGTGGGAATCTTTACTAAACACTTTCTGCGTTGTATTTCTGAATAAAACGATTGCATGTGTGATAACCGGAATTTCATATTTTCTATTACTCTTTGTACTAATTAATACAGTAAAACAATTGTTGTTGGGATGCATGATTTTTATTCCTTGCGCCTTATATCAGTTCATCTTAATTTGTCTAGTTCTTGCTAGAAGGTTCTTGGTTGGTGGTTCTATATATGACCTTTATAGTACATACAGAATGCATTCTTAAATCTACCTTTTTATTAGTATGAAGATTGATAATATTAATCTGTATGCTTGTATTCAGAGCTTAAGAGCCAATAAATAATAAATTAACTTATGGATGTGTTATTGACTATCAGATATTACTCAAGTCTGATTAATTATTAGTTTTTGCAAAGCAAGTATCACAATCTATGCATTTAATATTTCTGTATACAGTGTCACTCATTCAATCACTTATTTTTTCCCTAGATCACTAACCTTTTGGGAAGGACTTTAGAGTAAGACTCAGTTATTCATAGTTTCAGAGATTGGAGATCTCTAAAGGTTTCTACCTAGCTACTCCATTTTTTATATCTACTCCTCTAATGGTATGTTACTGCTTACTGCCCCTCCCCCGACGTAAGGGAGGCTTCAGGTGTGGGAAGATTTTTTTGCAAAGCTTTACTTTTGCCTTATGCGAGCTGCGTGACTAGCACACCCTCCGTCCTTTTGTAACAAACTCACCAGCACTCACCCTACCCTTTGCAGCTTCAGCTTATTGGTTGCCATCTCCAGCCACTATGTGTCACATAGTGCCTGTGCTTTGTTATAGCGGACGGGGGCTGCTATCCCTTTGTGCCTCCGGGCTCTAGAAACAATAGGGGTAGGGCAGACCAAGACCACTGCCTTTCGGGGTTGACAGAGTTGGTTGTGAATTAATTTTTTTTAGACAGTTAATGCATGTATAATATTGGTATGGAGTTCTATCAATACACTTACTAGCCATGATAGGGCATAAAAAATAAAAGATTTTATTAAACTTTGTAAACATATTTAATAGCTTTTATTAGTTTTACATAACTATCATTATAATTACTAAGGCTGGATTGCACCATAACGTCTGTTAAAGTAATTGTCAAAAATAACTTTAACAATTACTATTACTATGACCATTACAATTCAACAATTTGGGTTGCATCCTCTTACAAGTTGTCAATACTATAGTTACATGTTTTGCTAGGATAAAGGACTTGAATCCATGCCTTTCACATTGAATAATGAAATATTTTGCGAAGCTGCCAAAGCATACCCAAAACAAAACAGCACTTAATGTCTGTTATTTATCAGTCAATGTAGATTGGCAGTAACTTGAGAAAAGACACGATATGTAACTAAGCGTGCATGAGTAGTGCAGCTCTATTGTAAATACCAGTGCTAGGTTAGGTTCGGTTAAGTTTTTTTCCCAAGCGGAGCAAGGGCAGCCCACAGAGGGGTGTGTTTAATATATATCAAGCAAGCTTTTTAAAAAATCGATACAAAAAATTTTTTTTTTTTCCATAAAATCCATACAAAAAAAAACAATGCTACCGACATAATATTCAAAACACCAGGTAATTCAAATTTGTTGTATTTCACTTCAATAACCTCATTTTATGATCATTAAGCGGCTTGTCAATAGCAACTTTAACTATAACTGGTCATTTTCAGCTGGTTATTGTTAATGTTAAAGTTATGACGTATTTTAACAATTGTCAGATGGTGCACTCCATTTTTTGCTTAACCGAGGATTTGACAAGCCCTCAGCTTTTTGTTACAAAAACAAAATGGCTATGTGCCAAAAAATACCAAATTGCAAACAGTGATCATGGTGGACAGACACATACTAAATATATGCTATTCTAAATAAAATGCAAGTACACTTTTTAATAAGAACATTTGTACTTTGTTATTAAAATTCAAAAAATCCATTTAAATCATTTTTACGTAAAAATGATGTGGTGCAGAGAAGTAAAAAATTACCGCAATGCTACCTACATAATATTCAAAACACCAGGTAATTCAAATTTGTTGTATTTCACTTAAATAACCTCATTTTATGATCATTAAGCGGCTTGTCAATTGCAACTTTAACTATAACTGGTCATTTTCAGCTGGTTATTGTTAACGTTAAAGTTATGACGTATTTCAACAATTGTCAGATGGTGCACTCCATTTTTTGCTTAACCGAGGATTTGACAAGCCCTCAGCCTTTTGTTACAAAAACAAAATGGCTATGTGCCAAAAAATACCAAATTGCAAACAGTGATCATGGTGGACAGACACATACTAAATATATGCTATTCTGAATAAAATGCAAGTACACTTTTAAATAAAAACATTTGTACTTTGTTATTGGAATTTATTTTTACTATTAGTATTATTAAAATTATAGACAGCAGCAAGAGTTGCTGGTATGTCTCTCCCAATTGATGAAATGTCCTAGTCTTTTTAACAACAATATTGTTCAAATAATATGTTAGGCTAGTAAAGTCCACACACTTCAAGCCTAAACCATTTGTGGTGTTAGTCTATTTTTAAATGTGTTGACTGAATCGGCAGAAACTATGTTGGCTGGTTCCAAGTTTCCACAACAGGATTACTCAAGAAGTGGTGCACAAGAGTGGTTTCTGATCTTGAATTATCCCACAAATTCTCAGCCTACTCTTATCTATTTCACCCAACGCATGTCAGTGACAGTAATGGCTTTACACTACATTGAACAAAACACATTAGCTCTAACTTGAACACGGTGCTTGCTGCCTTTTTTTCGCGAGTTAACTTATTGCAGATAGCTATATTCTCTGAAGCAAAGTGCAGTTCAAGAACTTTCTGACTTTGGGGGTATGGTTGCTAGTGTTGTGGGAAGTTAACACCATTTAAATATTGCGACTGTAGTTATGATTTTTGACAGCCGACATGTCAGAAAAGTTTGTTACACTGTACTTGTCGCTCTGTAGTTAGTTTGTGGTATTAGTAGTAATGAGGAATTTCTGAAAGGTAGACTGATGTGAATCAGCTTATAGGGATATGGCGTCACTGGTAGATAGTTCTTTCATCATTAAATCAAGTCTTACAGGTTTATGACCAGTTTTTGGATTTTTTTTCTTTATTTGTGATGTAACATCTTGTTAAATATCATGATTCTAAGTCAACAGGGAAGTACCTCATAGGTGTTGATGTACTTGAATTACAATATGTGATAATAAATCTGTTTGTATTTTTTATTGCATTTAATTAGAAGCTTGATTTTTTTACAGCATCTCTGTAGACCTTATTATTATTATTATTTTCGCTTTGTGGCCTTTAAAGGCACAGTATTTCGCCAATGTCAATGTGGTGAGAGAATCATTGTATATAATTGATTGGTTTCTTAAATTATCTAAGACCAGAATTGTTTTCTTCTAAATTGAGGTTCCATAATAATTGCCACCACCTAAAACAAAGGATCCACGTCACACACACACACTACAGCACAAAACAATTGGAAAAGGGGCGAGACAAATATATATTCATAAACAACTAACTACTATAGTTTAATGTTAAATGTTTTGATACACCGTTAAATTTTAATCGTTTTAATGCCGTGTATCAGGTGCACTATCGATTTGTAAAGATAAAAATAAAAAATAAAATAACATTTTTTTTAAAACTCGAATCAATTCTTGCTTCAGTGACATATTGACGCGAACCAACTACAGGTAGGTCAATATTCAAAGAGACCGACCCTATTATGACACATGACTCTTTTCACCAATGACGCGTAGCGCAGTCCACGTGGACTTCGATAAATTAACCAATGCTAGACTAATTACCGCCCCTACATCTTATTTAATTGGCAATTCGCAAGGCGTGAGCCCCCCACGCTCCGCGGGCTGCGGTCAAAACATATAAAAAAAAATAGTATTCTCTAAGACGTCACTGGTGCGGGGCGTGCATCGCTGTTTACGATCCAGGCCGCGCAAAAGTATGGTGTCTCGAAATTACGCGTACTTCAAAATGGAGTACCTTGATATGGTGCAATTAGGTCCCGGGATCAGGTACAAAGCATTTACGACGGCCCTAAGACCGTAAAAGTATGAAGGAAAATGTGCAATTATAGAATTTTTTCTAACGAACAAATTGACACCAGCTGAGCGAGTCAATCACCTGTAGGTAAGTAGGTAACTAACTCGGGGAGCTACTACTATTTTCACGCACTTTGCGGATATGACAGTACCACTTCCTATCTTTTTTATTTTAAGAGATATAACCCAGATTAAGTTGTTGATGATTAGTACTTTGTAAAGTTAACCACCCATCCACGCCATTAAAACGATTTAAATTTAACGGTGTATTTGGTTAGGAGATGTATAAATGACGTATTTACAAGGGATAACAAGAATTGCATATTTACAGGGCATGGGATTTTGGTTGGAAGGATATCATACAAAGAAACTGGGAATTTAGGGTGGCTAAAAAATATATGGTCAGGGGAGCCTTTATCCAAACCACATTCACAAAGAGAGGAGCCTTTAATTCTAAGTTTCGTTAAGAAAACTGGGGTACACACATGGCCCATCCTCAGACGACATATGGTAGAAGTGACAGATTTATCACTGTTTCGTGAATGAAAAAACCATGGTTTTGATTTTTGGATTTGACCATAATATTTTCCTTTGTTGCTGTTGACTCTTGTTCCAGTCTGTTACAAGTTTTCTTTTTCCCAGGTTCAAGTTTCAGTTCAATCTTTTGACTGCATCTTTGCTATAAAAGTATTTATTTATATTATTTATATACATATGTAGATATATACACATAATATATAATTAACTAATAATATTAACTTTTTAATTTTTAATTAAATTAATATTGAGATTATATATAAGTAATATTTTTGGTAATTTTATTTTAATAGGTATATGAATGAAGTAAATTTCTATATATTTATAAACTTAATGCATAAAGATAGCTTATGATAGAATTTTTTTTTAATTAGATTTAAAATTTTAAGAACCGAATCATGAAACAATTCTAATTCAAAAAAAACTTTATTAAACAAGTTTGTACAGCAAGATAAATAACAATTTTTTGTGTAATTTTTCTTGTATAATGGGGGTAAAAATAAAGTAAGATTAGGGCGAGAGGGACGTGTGGGTGTCTAGACTAAGAAGTTTATAATGTTCTAGGGACTGTCCCTATATAATAATTTTAAGAAAATATCTAATTTTAAAATCTGTATTCCTATGACACATTCTCGCTTAGATCATTTTAAAGAGAACATAAATAATGAGATGTACTCTTTTCAATTCCCATATGATAACCTAAATGATAATTGTAGTTATCTATTTAAATAAAACAGGAGTTTGACCAAATTTTTAAAACAAAGCTAGTTAAGGAAAACAGTAATTTAAAATAAAGTCACTGAGCCACAGTTGGTATTTATAAAAGTAGAGAAAAACTTTATGAATTATATGACCTAAAATATGTAATCATGTACCATCTTTCATTGAATACGTGAAAAAATACTCTAAATTGTTCAAAAAAGTTTGTAAGGCTGCCAAATCAAAGTAATTAAGTAATTAAATTAAATTTTCTAAGAATAAAATCAAGGCAACTTGGAATGTTATCAAGAATGAAACTGGTAAAATACGAATCCACTTAAAAAAGACTTCAGTATTAAGGTTGACGGTAGAATGATGAAAACTGATACTGATGTCGCAAATGCGTTTGAATAGTTCCTTACTAACATACCTATGACAACAACAAACTTAGTAAATTCTTCGCCTTCAAAAGCCTTAACTGTTTTAAAAAGACATATAAATTTAAATAATATTCAATTCAAATTAAAACATGTAAAGCCAATAGACATAGTAAAAGCTTATAAATCGCTGAATATAAAAAATACTAAAGATCTGTGGGGTGTATCAGTTAATGTTTTAAATGGCATTATAGATACATTAGCTCCTTTTTTGGCAGTTATCTTTAACATGTCTAGACGATGGTGTATTCCCTGATTTAATGAGGATTAGTATGATTATACCACTTTTTAAATCTGGTAGCACAAAAGAACTTAATAATTTTAGACCCATTTCTATTTTGCCTGCTATTTTGAAAAAATTATGTTAAATCAACTATTACAATTCTTCAATACAAATAGATTATTTCATAGTGAACAATATGGTTTTACAAAAGGTCGCTCAACTGTTGACGCAGGTGTATCATTAATGATGCACATATTCTCAGCTTGGGAAAATCTTCAAAATGCAATTGGAGTCTTTTGCGACCTATCCAAGGCTTTCGACTGCGTCGAACATGAGACTCTTACCCGCAAATTAGATTATTACAGTGGAAAAGATTCTGCATCTTATATCTTCTTGACTAAGTTGCAGAACACAAATAGTTGACATAAATGATACAAAAGCCCTAGGATCAGCAGTGGTAATGGGCGTTTCACAAGGATTTCCACAAAGGCTTGCCTTATTTTGCTTAAAAATTTTGTCAAGTCTTTTTGTTTGCTGATGACACGTCCCTAATATTTAATATTGATAGGAAAAAGAAAACTATGACGATGCCAATGATGCCTTATCAGCAATACTTAATTGGTTTGCTGTAAACAATCTTTTGCTTAATTCCAAAAGAACCAAGTGCATCAAATTTGCTTTACCGAATGTTCGAGACCTTAACACTAAATTAAGCTTAAATGGAGACAGTTTGTATTTGATAGATTCAACTATGTTTCTGGACGTCACGCTGGATCCCAAACTGCAATGGAATACACATATTTCTATTGGAAAACTTAGCTCAGCTGCCTTCTGTGTTAAGAAAGTCAGGCAATTAACTAATTCTGAAACTGCCTGCTTAATTTATTTTAGTTATTTTCCAGCATCATGTCATATGGAATTCTGTTGTGGGTCAATTTTCTTATTACAAAAAATTATGTCGATGTACACTGTAAACTTACGTTTTTTTTGTGGTATTGTTACCTACTTATTTATATATGTTTTTATTATTCTCAATTTTATTTGTACTGTTTTTCTTTTTAAGTGCATAACTACATGTACTTTTATTTAAAAATTTACATGTAAAAGCGCCTTTTTAGGGCCTACTTAGTAAATAAATAAATGAAATGAAATGCGATAGATAACTTTCAGTGGGACGGTTGTTGCGAAAATTCAGGGTTTTAATGAACATATTTTGATTTTTTTTAGTCTGTTAACATGTATTTTATAATGGGGCACCAAGTTACGCTGGAAAAATCGAGGATCAATCTTATATATGAGAAATACAATAATTTGTAAGTTATTGGATTTTTAAAAGGTTTTGTGACTCTGTTGATGACGCCGCCTAAGTTTCTAAGTGCTTTCTGCGTGATTGAGTCTATGTGCAGATTAAGGCTGGGTTGCACCAACTAACTATAACGATAACAAAAGGCCGACGTGTTGTCAAATCCTCGGTTAAGCAAAAAATGGAGTGCACCATCTGACAATTGTTAAAATACGTCATAATTTTAACTTTAACAATAAACAGCCGAAAATGACTGGTCATAGTTAAAGTTACAATTGACAAGCCGCTAAATGATCATAAAATGAGGTTATTTTTGTGAATTACAATAAATTTGAATTACCTGGTATTTTGAATATTATTTCGGTAGCATTGCGGTATTTTTTTACTTCTCTGCACCACGTTACTTTTGCGTAAAAATGATTTTAATGGATAAAGATGCATCCTTATACCCAAATGGAATGCAGAAGTCGGCAGTCAAATTTTTTTTTGGTATGGATTTTTTGAATAAAAATTGTTTGGTACCGTTATTTTTAAAAACCTAATATATTTATCAGTTTATTGGATAACTATAATTAATTCATTACTATGAAAATGTTGTAAACAAACTCATTGGTTGACAGCTGATCTTGACAATCAGACAGCAGTCATAGCTACCAAACAAACAAAAAAAAAAAGTCAAGGGAGCGTTCAGATAGTAAGCATCGGTTAAAGACACGAAAGCTGCGTTCAAGAAAAGGGAAGTGTTATCTAAGACCGTACGTAATAAATTGAGTTCGTTGTTTTCCACTGACTGCTTAATATTTTATTATCTTCATAATATGGAGCAGCCAAACAATTCAGGACATATAACTTTGCGACGCCATCGAAGATTGATCTCTCAGACATTGCTAAATATAACAGTTTTAGAGTATTGAACAGTACAGCATTAAATGAAACACAGACAATGCGTAGTCTACCAAATTTATCAATAAATGAAAACTCGCGTCTTTTAGAGTTAGCGCTAGAAATAGAGAATCTGAATATGAAATTTTCAGCGGCTGACAATGAGATTGAAATTTTACTGGCAGAAAATTATAATCTTAAAGATGAATTAGGACGTCACAAATAAACTATAAATTTACTTACGAAAATTTATAAATGTGACACTCCAAAACAAACTTCACAAAAAAAGGGCTAAAAAGATCAACAAATAACACAAAACCCAGGAAAATTATATCTACAAAGGCAGCTTTAGATTATCTAAATCTGGAAAAAGATACGGAACAAATCGCAGAAAATGTTTTGCAAATACAAGTGGACGACTTACATTCAACGACAGCCCAAACTACAGTCATTAATGATGAGACCAATAAAGACTATGACAATGAACAAATTAAGAATCTAACGACCCAAGGTACCGGAAAAGGTAAAGATATAAATTTACAAGAAAAGGACATAAAACAATCGACAATTATTCAAAAGGAAGACCATACTAACGTTGGACAGTATGTTTTCACTAACTGTATTGAAAAAAATACTTTAAAAAGAATATTATTGGTATCGCAGACCAACAAGGGAAAGGGGTTAGATCAAAACTACAGTGCCTACTTGGTGAAGATTATGAAGTAACCTGCTACATAAAACCAGGCGCAAAAACAGGAGACATTTTAAATTTTCTTTCTAGGGATAAACATGCGTTAATATAAACCGACCATATTATTTAATGTGCGGTATTAATGATACAAATCCTTATGATTTTAAAGTAAATCTGATAACTTGGTTTTCTTATATTAATAAAAAAGCTAATATTATAATTTCGGAAGTACCATACAGTCACTAAAACCTAAATGAAACAAAGCTTAACTATGAATTGAGGTTTATTTGTAGTATATATGATAATGTTACATATCTTGATATGGATTATTCTAGATTCTTGCCAAAAATTTCTACATTTTCACTTAACTTTAGTTGATCAGTACTCAAAGAAATTTTGCAAATCGATTATAAATTTGGAATGCTTAATTATAAAAAATCCTTGAAAACAAGTAATGTAATTAAAAAAAAATTTCATACAAAATCAACACAATCAAGTCCATTGCCAAAAAGTCAAAATTGTATCTTTTCCATCAATACGAGTGATGTTCAAGAAAAAAGCACGGTCAATCATGAAATAGATAATAACAATTTTTTTCGTGTATAACAGTATAATATCTATGGTTCACCCCCATTACGACTACACGGCTATTTGTAAAATCGTAATAAATAAATTAATACATAGTGCAAAAACAATTTAAACACATCAAAACCGTGTAAATCACTTCCGATAAAGAACTAGAAGTGTATTGATTAGGCTACAAAGTCAAAAAACAACACGGCAAGTGAGAATTTAAAAACACGCGTTACAAGTGTTTATGTGCTAATAAATTAACTAAAGTACATTAAAAAACAATCAAATACCTATAGTTTAGTGGAGTGCATTAGAAAATAATCATAAATAACCTTATTCTGCAAAAAAATTTATTATCTCAAACATCGATAACATAACCTCAAATACACGGTGAATTAGGAAGAACAAATTGCTATGCTGATCGAAAAAATGAAGGAACAGCTGTAACAACAAACAAAAGAGATAACCGAAAACATTACTGCCTTATTTTATTTTATTTGTAAAAACAAACTGGAATCTTTTTACAACTCTTAAAAGTAGACGATACTGCAAGCATCGACTTTGTATACTACCTTCAAAATCTGCCCTTCTAAGAAATAGTATATATTGTATGAATACCGAAATTTATAACAAGTTAACTAAAGAGATTAAAGAAATAAATAACATACACAAATTTAAAAAATCTCTCAATGAAATGCTATTATTCTGTTAATGAATTTATAATTGACAAAATGAAAATTAATTATAAATTGGTGTGTAATAGATCGACAATTACTGATTAATAAATGTATATATAGCACACATAAAAACTTTAAATTTGACATAATTTCATGTAATTAACAAAACAACCAGTAATTAAGCACATAATATATAAGACAAATGATTATTTACTATTGATAATACTATGTACGCATTTTCTGTTATTATTTAAAATTTCATAATTTATTCTCATATTATCTGTAATTAATATAGAATTATATATTTTTTGTAATTTAGATTAACAATAATAATTTGTACCCTGTTGAAAAACGGCAGAGCATAGCTGTACACTAAGTTATATAACATCTACAAATTTACCTATGGCTTACAAATAAAAAAATCTAATTCTGATTCTGCAACAAACTTTCTGACCCGCGTTCAAAAATCGCATATTCACATCACTAGGGCGTTCCTTCAGAGCCGTGATGCAATTTATTAGTAAAACCTCATTTTAGCACAAACTACCCGTTCTAAGTGCATCTAATAATTTCAGCGGCGCTATTATTGTTTAAACGTAACGCGTTTCTCGTCATTTTTTAACAGATCTGTATGCGTATTGTTTCAGTATTTTATTTTGATTTTTTTGTACATAATAAGATATAGAGATCATAATGCGAAAATAAACTTTTCTTTTAAAAAAAACAACGAAATTACTATTATTCTCAAAGGATTCACTTTCACGTTTGACAGCTGTCAAAAAGTAGCGCAAAATACCCACCTCCCGACATGGGTTTTTCGTAACAACATTTTGTAGCAAAATCGCTTAGACGAAACACTAAAAGTCAATATTAGATTTTGCTACCAAAAGCATGAAACGCAGACCGCTAACAATTTTGTTAGATGGAACGCCCTACACACATCACTTCAGTCGCCATATTGAAACTTACAACGACACTAGCGAATGAAGTAAAATTAGGAGTTCCTCAAGGTTCTATTTTAGGTCCTTTTCTATTTTTCATTTACATAAATGACTTGCCTTTCTTTGTGGAGAAGCTGTGCAAGATTGTACTATTTGCTGATGACACATCTCTTTTATTTAAAGTTGACAGAAATAAAACTAATTTTGAAGTAGTGCGCTTTCTCAGGTTCTTCAGTGGTTTACGGAAAATAATTTACTTCTTAATGCGAAAAAGTGTTTAAAATTTATGATGCCAAATGTCAGAAAAATAAGTACAAAATTATCCCTAAACGGAGAAGAAATAGAACTATTAGACTCAACAGTGTTTCTAGGTATTACATTAGACAATAGGCTGCAGTGGAACCCTCACATTCCAGTTCTTGCAGGAAAACTCAGTTCAGCTGCCTATGCAGTTAGGAAAGTTAGGCAGCTTACAGATGTTGACACTGCTCGCTTGGTCTACTTTAGCTATTTCCATTCCGTCATGTCTTATGGCATTTTGCTTTGGGGTAAGGCAGCTGATATTGATACAGCCTTTATTTTGCAAAAGAGAGCAGTACGGTCAATTTATAAATTAGGACCTCGAATTTCTCTTAGGGAACTATTTAGGGAAATTGATATTTTAACTGTTCCTTGCCAATATATCTTCGCTTGTATAATGTATGTACGCCAAAATTGTCACTTATTTGCTAAAAATAGTGACCTCCACAGTGTTAATACAAGGAATAAGAATAAATTGGTAGTTCCAAAATGTCGTCTTCAGAAGGTACATAGCTCTTTCGCTCTTTAAGTATATTTTTCTACAATAAAATTCCAGAACATGTGGTTAATTTACCCTCAAATAAATTTAAAATATATGTCGAAGATAGTTTAATGAAAAACAGCTATTACAAAGTTGATGAATACATAAATGATAAAAATGCTTGGAAAAATTAGAAGTTAATTGATTTGAATTGGGGCATTTGAAATAATTTTTTTAAATTAAAATATTGTTTACTATGTTATTACCTAGTGTAAGGCTATATTGTATTTTTATATGATGTATAAAAGATTAACTAGTGAGTTTATTTGCTTCTCGGTAGTAAAGCATTACGAACCTTCCAATCTTCTCCTCTTATATTTTGTTCCTTTACTACACACATTGTAACTAGTACAATCGAAGTTTTATTGGAGTTGCTTGAGTCTGTCATGCTCTTTCAAAGTGTCTCTGCGGTGGTGGCGTGTGTGTCGGGTCGTTACGTTCCTTAAAACATGGTTGAGCGAAGCGATGGCTGATTCATGTGTCATACTCGTGAACGGGTGCCGCCTGTGGAGGCTGGTCTGCTCTTGCAAACTTCTTTGTATTCTTAGTATTTAGTCTTACTTTTTTGTTTTGTTTATTAATACTGTAAGACATTGATTATTTCTTAGTGAGGAATACATAAACTGTCTTTTGTTTATATTAGATACTTTTTTATGTTGTGCTTGTGCTTTATATTTCATGTTTTTTTATGTTTGTAATGGAAAGTGTCCTTTTATGATAGGGAGGGCATTTTCCAATATTTTAATTGGACGCTGTAAGAGAAAGGGAGAAAAGAAATGCCCTTGCTGAGTTTCTTGCCGGTTCTTCTCAGTACAAGGTCTCCCGCCCTGTAGACTTACGAACCGATGGCGTAGTGACATTCATAAGTGCTCAATTATTGTAGCCTAAACTGAATAAATTATATTGAATTTGAATTGAATTTGAAACACCCAAGGTCATAAGGTTTAAAAAGTTTGTTGTACTGTACATAATTTTGTAATGACACAAAACCTTGAATTGTGACATTTATTTATTAAGACGCCGATATCCATAGCATATATAATAAAAAATTATAGTTTTGCCTGGTCGTCTGTTCATATCGACGCCCCCGTACAATAACCCAGTAATGCACTATTACTGAATTTTTGTTTATATAAAATTTAGCATCTTTTCCCATGTTTTTCAGATTTTTCATTATTAGCAATTGATCGATTTGCTCCAATTGATTGAGTTACGCATTATTGAACCATTAAATGTTATAGGCTTTTTAATGCAAATCTTTCTTTAAAATCAAATGCAAAGAAGATTATAAGACGTTCAGTGTTTAAAATCGCTTTCGCATGGATAAAGACGAATTCTGACATTTGATTCCTGGTCTGATCTACCTATTTCCATTTCAATTGTTTTGAGTTTATCTCCGTGTCTGCTAATTTGGTATTTCCCGCAGTTCTGTATTGCCTTAAGTGGCCATTAACCACTTTATGTTTTACTTGTATCCTTAGTATTTTCGGTTCTGTACAGCGTAACAAGTAGCAATGAGCACACCAGGCCGCGGGCGTGGGTACACGGGGCGACACCACCTGCGCGAGCACCGACCCGGCGACGACGACGCTGACAACCTGGACGCGGCTAGGAAACTCACAGAACTCAGTACCAGGTCAACAGGTTGGTTCACTCTACAACTTTTTTAATATATCACTAATGGAACCCCTCAATGTACATTAAGGGATGGGTACTATCTCTTCTCTTCACATACCTGCTTGCCTGCTGCATGCGCAAACATACCCTAACATGTCACAGGATAGTTTTTAAATAGTAATATTGCTTTTCATTTGTAAATACAAACATTATTAACAATCACATTCGCTTATTTAGATCCTTCATGGCGCGCAGTGAGAGGAAGTTTGTTGTAGAGTGTAGCCTTACAAGGGCCTGCGGTTCCTGACAGCTAGCTTTAATGGATATTCAGCTTAGTAGACTAGACTAGCCCTACCGCACAGTCCGGCTACGATTTGGCTTAGGGTTGATAACACACCTTCCATCACCACGCTCCAATTGCATTCCCTAAAGAAATACTGGATAACCTGTCAGCATCTGTAAGGAGGCTGAGTGTTCCGTCATGAAGCCAAACTGCTATGGACGCAGGGTGAAGTAAACGTCCAGTTTTTTCAGCAGGAGCTTTTTGAACACCTAAGAGATTCTCGGTAGGTAGGTAAGAGTGTTCTGCCGGCGTCCTTTGGAATCATGATGACGTGTTCTCGTTTAAATGTCTGCGTGCCAACTTTTAAATATAACAAAAACAATGCTTCCTATTGCGATGTTTTCTAATTTAGTAATCAAAAGAGGGATAACAGTATTAAAAGCTTTAATAAATCAAAGAACATGTCAATAGTTTTTAGTTTACTCTTTAAGTCACTTACTACAGTATCAGTAAGTTCCAAGACTGTGTCCTCGGTGGATCTACCAATCTGAATTGTCTATACTGCCTCTTCCGGACTTATACACTAATATGTATACCCAAGCCAAATTACAGGTTTTTAGTACTAAGGGTCTCTGAGCTAATCCGCGGACAGACAGACGGACGGATGGACATGGCGATACTTTAAGGGTTTCTTGTTGACTACGGAAACCTAAAAAAGTGGGCTCTGAGCCTTTGTTAATTATAGATAGCAGGTTGAAAATATATATTCTCTTAAGGACTTGTAACGACACTTGTCGTTTGAATACATTTTGTATAAATAATTTACGATAATATATGTATCTTATAACGTTACTGGAGTATAGTTACGGAATACTGGAAACTTAATGTATTACTAAATAATAATTAAACAGTTGCTTAAATGCATAGATATCAGAACGTGTACTATATGGTTATATTTGTTTATGTAGCCAATTACAAGGCTGCAGTTAAACCTTGTAAATTTGCTTTTAATTTTATTTCCTTATTTATTTTTTAAATATCTACGTGACAATAAACACTTACAAATGCTTTCCTCCTGTCGAAAATCCCGATTTTTTGATTTTTTATTTCAAAATTTCCGGTTTTTATTTAATTGCTATTTTTTATTGCTCACATTATTACGATGTTAATAACGCGTTCGATAAAAAAAAACTGCATGTCAATATGTTAAATAGTTATGAAAATATTTAAGATTCCGTGCTCGCGGGTGGCGGTGGTGGGAATATTGCTCTTGCAGGCAAAGCTCTCGACCTTTTGACATCCTATATGAGTAAGAGAGTACAGAAAATAGATGTCAACGGTGAAAGATCTCCGGGATCAGCAGTCACTATGGGAGTCCCTCAGGGCTCAATTTTAGGTCCTTTTCTATTTCTTATTTACATTAATGATCTCCCATATAATGTAAAAAACCATGACATTGTCTAATTTGCTGATGACACCTCTTTGCTTTTTAAAGTTAAGCGACGACAGACATATCATAATGAATTAAATAATGCCCTTTCTAAAATTGTAAATTGGTTTAACGCTAATAATTTGTTACTTAATGAAAAAAAAAACCAAATGTGTTAAATTTACATTACCAAATGTTAGTCAGAGACAGACATGTAATAATATAAATGGCGAGTAATTAGAACTTGTTAATTCAACAGTCTTTCTTGGCATAACGCTGGACTCCAAACTTCAATGGGGTCCTCATATTCATAACCTAGCCAAAAAACTTAGCTCTGCTGTGTATGCGATCAAGAAAATAAGACAATTGACCGATGTCGACACTGCAAAAATAGTATATTTTAGCTATTTCCATAGTTTAATGACATATGGTATCCTATTGTGGGGTAGCGCTGCTGATGTAAATACAATATTTTTTTTACAAAAAAGGGCAATTCGTGCTATTTATAAATTAGGATCTAGGATATCTCTGAGGGATAGGTTTAGGGAAGTAAAAATTTTAACTTTAGTGTCGCAGTACATATATGAAAATCTTTTATATGTACATAAAAATATCAATAGTTTCAGCAAGAAAAGTGACGTTCACAAAGTAAATACTACAAGTAAAAATAAGCTGTTGGTGCATGATACACGTCTACACAAAATAAGTAACTCTTTTATGGGGCAATGTATACACTTTTACAACAAAGTTCCCAATAAAATTCAAAATCTATCAATAAGTAAATTTAAATCTTTTATCAAGCAGGTACTTTGTAAAAAGGCATACTACAATATTTCAGACTATGTAAATGATAAAAATCCTTGGGACTGATGATGCTCAATTACAGGATGCATAGGTAAACCAAATTAAAATGGAAATAACTTAAATTTGTACGACAAAAAATTTTTTATTTAGAACATTAATTGTATTTTAGTTTATTTGTATTATTGATAGTGTTTTTAAAAGAGTAACTATCGAGTTTCTTGCCGGATTCTTCTCGGTAGAAATCAACAACATTGTGAACCGGCGGGAAGGTGGGAGGGTTCAAAAAATAATATTTTATAACTTTGACGATTCAAAAGTGATTGTAAAATTCCTTATTTGAATAAACCATTTTGACTTTGACTTTGCAACCGAGCGCGCCGTTCTGCCAAAAAAAAAACATATATAATGAACGGATACACGGATTTTCATACCCAAACGTTATTTTATGTTTAATATAATATATATATTTTTTTTTAAATATGAAAATAATATAAAAATAAATTAAAATAAAATATTTCTTATGGAAACATGGTAGAAATATATATCCATTTTAGTTAACGAATGCCTAAACTGATTATTTTTTTATTTAAGATTAATGTATTTTAAAATCAAAAATAAAACCGCATCGAAATCACTTAATTTGTTTTTAAAATACGTGTTGCAGAAGTTATCAGAAGTCATATTTAATTTTGTATATCGTTTTTTTTTTGGATACTTACTTTAAAACGTGTACAGTAGTAAGGTTTACTTAATATAAAAAAAAATACATTTATTATACATTTTTAATAATGAAAAACGAATCGCCTTCTTCAGTTTCCAGTTCGAAGGCACTAAGGTACTAATGCGACAATATTGAAGGTCAAAATGTATGTTATATATACGGTTGATTCCTAAAATTTTAACTGCAAGATGATAGACCTAGTATGGGACCTGTACGTACCTAATAGTCTCAAAACACAAGAAAGGGAAGGCAGAGGAACAGTTATTCGATGCTAAGTTACTCCCACTGGCTTTTTGCCACGTAGTTGGTCAGACTTTCTGAGAAATTACCAGAATAAATCAGAGCTTTTTGAATTTCTCGGTCACGAATTCCTGAATTGCTTTATTGGTACTATAGTGGTAACAAATTTAGGTAACAAAGTATCTGCTTCGGAAGTTTATTTTACTGCCATTGCCCATAAAACAATAGCATTGCACATGGGAGAAGCTGATGGCCGTTTTGTGTGGCATACAAACGAACACTTTAAAATCTTAAAAGAAGAAGGCCTGAAGGAGTTATGGTTATTGACGGGGATAGGTAACAAAAGCTGCTACATGGCAGTTCACAAAATTTATTATTCCTTAGGTCATGACGAGTCCACTGCGCTTCAAGACTTTCATGCTTTCACAGGGTGCTATACAACGTCCTTTTTTAAACTAAAGGAAAAAAAACTTGCTTCAAACCGTGGATGTTTTGCTCAGAAGTTATCACTGCTTTTGCAAGTATATCGAGACCTCTGGAAACCCTCTCTGAAGAAGTAATGAGTCAATTGGAACGGTTTGTACTCATTTATTATCCATATTGTAAAAGATTTAAATATATATGATTCGAATCGATTAACTTCAAAGTAATTTTGGTTCCGGATTCACGTGCAAAGTGTATGATGCGAATACAGACCACATTACTGTTAATGCGCTTCGCAAAGACTTATTTGCCTCAAAAAATAGGCTAGTGACAAGCCTCCCACCAACGTCAGCCGCCCTGCAAAAACATGCTCTACGCGCAGTTTACCAGGCGAGCCATATATGGGAAAATTGTTTGAATTGAATCATTACCATCCCATGTCCATCTTTTTGGGTATGGAACAAGACCTCTCAAGGTGACTGGACTCCACAATGGTCAAGTGAAACGGCCATTTGGCAAGAATTAACCCTGCTCAATCAATGCGCTTGTAAGTCAGGCTGCGAAACGATGCGTTGCGGTTGCCGACGTGTCAGATTACCCTGCACTCTGCAATGTAAATCCTGCAAGAGCGACTGTAGGAATCAACCGTATGTATAACATACATTTTGACCTGCAATATTATCATTATATTGTCGTATTAGTACTTAATTACGATTTTTTTTTTTCAGTGCTAACGATGCCTTCGAACTGGAAACTGAAGAAGGCAATTAGTTTTTGATTATTAAAAATGTATAATAAATGTATTTTTTTTAAGTTAATATTAAGTAAACCTTACTACTTAATACAAGTTTTACAAGTACACGTTTTAAAGTAAGTAACCAAAAAATCTATATACAAAATTAAATATGACTTCTGATAACTTCTGCAACACGTATTTTAAAAACAATTAAGTGATTTCGATGCGGTTTTATTTTTGATTTTAAAAAACATTTATCTAAAATAAAAAAATAATCAGTTCAGGCATTCGTTAACTATAATGGATATATTTTTCTACCATGTTTCTAGAAGAAATATTTTATTTTAATTTATTTTTATGATATTATTTTCATATATTACAAAAAAAAAATATTATATAAAACATAAAATAAAGTTTGGATGAAATCAAAAGTTTGTAAAGATTGTATTGAAATCCGTGTATCAGTTCATTGTATATGTTTTTTTTGGCAGAACGGCGCGCTCGAAAGCAAGAGCAATATTCCCACCACCGCCACCCGCGAGCACGGAATCTTAAATATTTTCATAACTATTTAACATATTGACATGGTTTTTTTTTTGAACCCGTTATTATCATCGTAATAATGTGAGCAATAAAAAAATACCCTATTCATACATTTTTTTATGCAATTAAATAAAAACCGGAAATTAAAAAAAAAAATCAAAAAATCGGGATTTTCGACTATTGTTTAACATTTTTATTTTTTTTATATTTTATTCTTTATAGAATAAGTAATTATCTACCTATTGACGTAATAATCATCAAAATCCGTGCATCCGTCAGGCTTGTAAAATTTTTTAAAGTTTTATTTTGGGAAGTGGCGCCATCTCTATTCCTAAGGGATGAAACTTTGGGTGCTGCCGGCAGAAACACTTATTTTGGTCACTACTATCACTGTGCAAAGCGGCTTGCTTGGAAGCAATGAATGATGGATCACAAAGTGCAGTTTTTACCCCAAAAATCGCCATAACACCTATGACTATATAATGTTTACGAATGTATGTCTTCGGTCAGGTTTTTGTTCGCTTGACCTACTGTGACAACAGAGTTCAATTTCGTTGTCTTAATGCTGCGTTTCTTGTTTTAATGTTATTTTTAGTTACTGCATACGGTTATACTACTTTAAGTTGTATCTCAAAATATCTAATATTAATTACATTTTACTATACCATTTTACACATAAAAAAATATTAATTACCCTTATCTATTTATGCTAATTATGTCTCACTATGTGTGTGTTTTTTAGATTATATTTACTACGTGCTTACTGCTTTATCATTGGTAATTCAATATCTTGTTTAACACGTTCTTCTAACTATTCAATTGACTTTTTTTTATAATAATATCATTCAACTTTGTTCTATACTATCATCACAATGTGGGTAATTACACTACTAAAGAAGAATATGTTGTCTTAGTACGAAATGCTTCCGGCGGCAGTAACAGTGGCGGTGTAGCCCAGCAACAGACTCCTGAACCTGACATCAATTACGTTCAATATGGTATGGGATATCTGGTGCTTATTGTAATTGTATACAGGCTATACTATCTATACAGACGTTGCCATAGCCGTTGTATAAACGAACAGTTAACTCAGCGTGGCGTTCCTGCAGTCGAGGCTTCTCCTGCCTAATTTTTATGTGTGATCTTTTATCTTTTTTGTATTTTTATAATTTTTTTGTTTTTACATGTTTTAATAAAATAATACTTTTTACTGTTTTCTAAGTTTGATATACTTCTCTACCTTAGAAAAAGAATTCTATCTGCTAGTGTTTATTAATTCCTGAATCCTATTTGTGATACCTATTTTTTTTAAAGGACTACCAATTTTTTTTTAGACTCATATAATACTTATTATTTATCAATATTGCTATATGAAATATATTTAAATATTCTTTATTTTACTTAACAACTTATCCGATGTGTCATCGTATTAAATGTATCAGTGCGCGTGTTTGTTTCCGCTTAGGTACTCATTATTATTATGCGGTCAATGACGTGCTCATTTTTGCTGACACAGACTTTTAGAGGTCAGGGTGTACAAATACATTTCTATACTCTTCATGTAAAGTGGACGGTCTCTTGAACTTTTTTATAGTATTCCGCAATTTTACAACGTACTGTTGTGGCTGTAATTACCCTCGGGTTTTGTATTGTAAAAATCCCCGGGTAACCTTAACAAGGTTCCGTACGTTAATTATGCTGTGCTGACACCTGTGGTAAAATTAAAAAAACTCGTTATACCAGGTACAGATATACCTGATAAGTCATTCAAGTATAAGAGCTACACGCAAGCTAGTCAATTATAGATACTTTTGGCCACGCATGAATACAGATATAGGGAAATGAACCGAAACCTGTATTCCGTGCCAAAAAATATATATACAGGCGCAATAAATCGCCGCTAGGAAAGTTTTCATACTGACATAGTAGGCACACTTCCCACTTCTAATGATGAGTACCTAGAGTAGATACCTACTCACAATAGTTGATAGAGCAAATGGGTAGCTATAAGCGATTCCAATGAAGGACATCATGGCCTGCACAGTAGCCAAAAACTTATACGAAGATTAGATATTACGATTTGGCACACCCATGCGTATTACGACAGACCAAAGAAGACAGTTCGAAAGCGGACTATTCGCACAGCTGATGAAGTTCTTAGGGGTAGAAAGAAACAGGTGTACAGCCTGGATGGAACCCAAAAGCAAACAGGATTAACGAGCGACGCACAGATCGATAAAAGCAGTATTTATGGCCAAATTGGAAGGTAGCAACTGTATAGATGAATTACCTACAGTATTGTTAGGCTCACGAGCAACGCCGAGAAGCGACACCGGTGTCAGCACAGCATAATTAACGTACGGAACCTTGTTAAGGTTACCCGGGGATTTTTACAATACAAAACCCGAGGGTAATTACAGCCACAACAGTACGTTGTAAAATTGCGGAATACTATAAAAAAATTCAAGAGACCGTCCACTTTACATGAAGAGTATAGAAATGTATTTGTACGCCCTGACCTCTAAAAGTCTGTGTCAGCAAAAATGAGCACGTCATTGACCGCATAATAATAATGAGTACCTAAGCGGAAACTAACACGCGCACTGATACATTTAATACGATGACACATCGGATAAGTTGTTAAGTAAAATAAAGAATATTTTAATATATTCCATATAGCAATATTGATAAATAATAAGTATTATATGAGTCTAAAAAAAAATTGGTAGTCCTTTAAAAAAAATAGGAATCATAAATAGGATTCAGGAATTAATAAACACTAGCAGATAGAATTCTTTTTCTAAGGTAGAGAAGTATATCAAACTTAGAAATCAGTAAAAAGTATTATTTTATTAAAACATGTAAAAACAAAAAAATTATAAAAATACAAAAAAGATAAAAGATCACACATAAAAATTAGGCAGGAGAAGCCTCGACTGCAGGAACGCCACGCTGAGTTAACTGTTCGTTTATACAACGGCTATGGCAACGTCTGTATAGATAGTATAGCCTGTATACAATTACAATAAGCACCAGATATCCCATACCATATTGAACGTAATTGATGTCAGGTTCAGGAGTCTGTTGCTGGGCTACACCGCCACTGTTACTGCCGCCGGAAGCATTTCGTACTAAGACAACATCTTCTTCTTTAGTAGTGTAATTACCCATATTGTGATGATAGTATAGAATTAAGTAGAATGATATTATTATAAAAAAAATGTCAATTGAATAGTTAGAAGAACGTGTTAAACAAGATATTGAATTACCAATGATAAAGCAGTAAGCACGTAGTAAATATAATCTAAAAGAATGTGTTAGAAAGCATATCGAAGGTTATCTAAATTGAAAGAGTAACACACACATAGTGAGACATAATTAGCATAAATGGATAAGGGTTATTAATATTTTTTTATGTGTAAAATGCTATAGTAAAATGTAATTAATATTAGATATTTTGAGATACAACTTAAAGTAGTATAACCGTATGCAGTAACTAAAAATAACATTAAAACAAGAAACGCATTAAGACAACGAAATTGAACTCTGTTGTCACAGTAGGTCAAGCGAACAAAAAGCTGACCTAAGACATACATTCGTAAACATTAGCTATTTATAGAATGAAGTTATGTAAGAATTATTTTTGTTACACAAATATGTGGTTTAAGTATGATTATTATTGGAATATTTTTTTAAAAAAAGGAGGAAAGCATTTGTAAGTGTTTATTGTGACGTAGATATTTAAAAATTAATAAGGAAATAAAATAAAAAGCAAATTTACAAGGTTTAACTGCAGCCTTGTAATTGGCTACATAAACAAATATAACCATATAGTACACGTTCTGATATCTATGTATTTAAGCAACTGTTTAATTATTATTTAGTAATACATTAAGTTTCCAGTATTCCGTAACTATACTCCAGTAACGTTATAAGATACATATATTATTGTTAATTATTTATATAAATGTATTTGTACGGTGAAACCGCACATCAAGCTTAATGTGCAATTCAGCAATTTTGTTATCTTATAGATTTATGTACATTTTACCTCAGTCAATATTATAGTAGGCTCCGCGACGCGTGTGCTCACATAGCATTAAATTATCAATTTTTTGTATTAATAACACTGTGTGACAAATTATTTTTTTTGTGCTCTAACATTTAATGAAACGGCTATTTTTTATCAAAATAAACCTGCTGAACAGAAAAACTTAAATAGATTTTTTGTAACACGTATCATTTTAAAGTTATGATAAATTGATGTACTATAAATAAATAAAGACAGTATCAAAATTGTATATCATATTTTTTATTTAAATTATTAATTTTACACAAAAAAAATGTTATATATATTGACAAGTGACAACGAATCAAAATAGCTGAGGTTTAAGTGGTCAATATAAAAAATGAGCCAAATATTCCAAAAGAAAATGATGAAATATTAACTTTGCCTCTTGTGAAGAGTAGAATCCTCTTTCATTACAAACAAATGATTTAAACACTTGCGGTGGTTACTTTTCTTCATGACTTTCGAAAAAAATGTTATGATTACCCAAATAAACTGTTAGAATTATCTTAAGACCACTAAAACTTTTAATTTATAGTCGTACAGACTTCAGTATTAAAAGAAATCTGCAATAAACAACGTTTGATCTTTTGTTTTTTACGAGGGTACACGTAAATAGTATTGACACTATAACTTAGAAACGTGACGTGTTAGACAACCATATCAATTGACAATGTTTTCAACAATGGAATAAGGAATTCAAATCACGTAATCTTATTTATGTTAGAAAAATCGTGTCACACAGTGTAATTAATCAAATATATTCTACTGTGCACTATCAAAGTTAATCATTATCAACCACATCATAGATCATAGACATATTTTTGGTCGTTCGAGTTAAAATCGCGGCGTGACTGTGAAACGGGACTTTGCAACGTGACACGCTGTGAGGTGAACTAGCAACTTTGGTGAACTTAGCAAACAATTTTATAAACTTATCAAGAAACTATCGGTGTCCCTTAAATATCATTATATCAATCATCATCGACACATCGATAACCATTTTTCGGGACACCAGGAACATCCAGGTTACCGTTCTAGCAATATCAAGTAAGATCTTTCCAATTCTTCCTTTTATACATACATATCAAATCCAGCATGGAGGATCTTCTTACAACACAAAATCAGCTTATTTTGGCAATCGAGCAACTTTATACTAACTTTAAAAAGGACGGCGCGGACAGAAAAAACTGTGATTATATTAAACGTCGACTGAGTACTCTCGGCGATTATTGGCGCGATTTTCATTCAAATCATGTTAGCCTTTGTAATTTTGGAATCAAATCCCACTCGTATTTCACTAGTAATCAATATGAATCAGTGAAGGTGAGGTACGACAGCATTCGCGCAGTTTTACAGAATTATCAGTCAAAGGAGAAGAGTAGGCCGGGAACTCCGCTGTTAAAACCTGCAACACCATTGGCTGAACCAAGAGGCACTCAGCAATAAACTTTTTAATTATCAGAGTCCGTTTCTAGAGGTTCAAACAGCAGAACCCATGATATGCTTAAGAAACAAGCTAGCGACTTTCGTGCTTTTAAACGGACAGTAGAAAGCATCAATTTAGAGTCAGTATCGGAAAAATGGGAGTTTGACGATATATTGCGCACTATCCAATCACGTTGGCTAGTTAATGATTCCTTGCACTGGGAACTTGATAGCGAATTAGAGGGGTCGAATCAGGAATATGAGAGTATGTTTTCTAAATATGAAAAAATTACAATTATTTTAAAAAAGCAGTTAATAGTTGCTTATGGGGTGTATCGCACAAGGAAAAGGTAACACCACAAATGGAGATCCCAATATTTACCGGTAACTATCATCAATGGACTTCATTTAAAGATTTGTTTCACGTGGCTACACATTCCAACCCCCATTTATTCAATGCGCAAAAAATGCAATTTCTGAAAGCTAAAGTGAAAGGGGATGCGGTGCGATTGATACCACATCTTTTAATTAGCTCCGATAATTATTGTGTTTGTTGGGATATTTTAAATAATAGATTCAATAATAAAAAACTTATATTTACGTCACATGCTTCTATTTTGATGGGTATATCAGCGAGCCAAAAACTATCATCTTATCACATTAGAAGTATGCATGACACAGTGGTAGAGACATTAAGTGCCATCAAAAACTTAGGAGTCGATGTGATTTCATGGGACCCGCTGATTGTTCATATCTTATCACAGAAAATGATCCAGCGACTTACAACGAATATTCTCAAACCCTGAAGCAACCAAGGGAATAACCAGTTTTACAAGAATTCCTGGATTTCTTGCAAAGCAAGTTTACCACTATAGAAACATTTGGCAGGAAATCAGAGTATCAAGCATATAGGGGAAATAATCAAAAGCAAGACGTAAACGAATATCAGAAGCCAAATTTTTCTAAAGTCGCATATCACTCAAATCCAGTCCAGCAATCATTAAATCAAACTAAAAATGTCTCTTTTGAGAAATTTAAATGTCCTTTTTGCGAAACTAATGAACATGCCTTTTTCTGATTCCCAAAGTTTTTAGATATGACACCAATAAGCAAAAAACGTACTGTGTCAAGATTGAATTTATACAATAATTGCCTTAATAACTATTATGGTAAGATGTGCATTTCTGAAAAACGTTGCCGCACATGCAACGGTCGCCACAACACACTCTTACACGAGGCATACGGGCAAACTAGCAATCGGACACCTACAACTGGACCAGAAAATTGTAACAATTACAACATGCAGTCGAGGTCTCAATCGTCGGCGTCTGCTCAAAGGAATACTCACATGTCATTACAAGGTGACATTCCAGAAGTTTTATTGGCAACAGCCATGGTAAAGGTTCAAGGTCGGGATAGTTCATATTTAATCATGCGAGCCCTTCTTGATCAAGGGTCACAGGCATGTCTAATTTTGGAAAACGCAGCTCAGTTGTTGGGGCTACCTCGGCAAAATATCAAGGGAGTAGTTTCAGGGATAGGAGACAAGCCAAACAACTGTAAAGGAGCTATTACAATCAATTGTTCTTCAACACATAATGATTACTCTTTTCAAACCGATGTTGTTATAATGAAAACCCTTTTAAAAAAATTAGCCGACCCGGACTTCTATGTCACACTTATTGTTAGGGGCTGACATCTAGTACGAAATACTTTTGGAAGGCATTTGTAAATGACACAATGCATTGCCTATAGCACAACAAGCCCGTCTGGGATGGATTCTGAGTGGAAAAATCAACACACTGCATTGCAATGTCAGCATAAATAATATTGACGATAACAGGAAATTTTGGGAGATAGAAGACGTAGTTGAGGAATCAAACCTGTCAAGAGAGGATCAAAGGTGCATAGACTTTTACAAAGCTTCTACAAAAAGGCGTAATAGTGACCACTATGAAGTTAGATTACCATTAAAATTAAATATGGAGCAAAATCTAGGAGATTCTAAACCATAAGCAATTGCACAATTTAAACAATAAGAACGAAAATTTACCTATCAACCAAACCTTGCGAAAGAATATAAATTGTTTATTAATGAATACTTGACGCTCGGACACATGATATCGGCTGGGAGAAACACGAAACTCAATTGTTTCTTACCACATCACAAAGTTCATAAAATTGATTCCACAACTATACAACTTCGCGTCGTATTCAATGCGTCATCAAAAACGTCTTCCGGACAAATTCTAAACGATCTAATGGAAAAGGGGCCAAATTTACAGCAAAACTTACAAACACTTATCATTAAATGGCGCCAATATAAAATTGGTCTTATTGCTGACTTGGAAAAAATGTTTCAACCCGATCTGGGCTTCATGAATCAGACCAAAATTTACAGCAGATAGTATGGAGGGAAAATCCTAACGAACTGCTACAAGAACACAAATTAGCCACCGTTACTTATGGAACAAAGGCTGTCCCCTTCCTTGCGATGATGACGCTACGTCAACTCGCTGAAGATGAAAAATCAAAATATCAAGAAAGTTCAGCTATCAGTGTCCTTGGAAAATTCGTTCTATATGGACGATCTGGTTCACGGATGTCACTCAATCGAGTCCGCAAGAAAACTACAGAGAGATTTGATTAGTTTGCTGGAATTTTTTAAGGTTTTAACCTTAGAAAATGGAAGTCAAATTCTCCTGAACTATTACAAAACGTGAATTGAGATCAAAACTTACAGAAATTTGAATTCCAAGAACCAGAATCAACAAAAACCTTAGGGCTCAGTTGGAACCCACCCGAAGATACATTTATTCTTCAATTTAAGGTTGATGAACCAAAGACTGCTGTAAAAATGACTAAACGGTTATTGCTACCCGCCATCTCTAAATTATTCGACCCTTTAGGATGGCTTACACCGATGACTATAAAGTTGAAAATTTTGTTCCAAAAGGTTTGGTCACTAAACATTCAATGGGATGATACATTACTGGAAACTATTTACAATGAATGGTTACAATTTACACAAAATATTAAATATATTAACAGTTTTAAAGTTCAAAGATGGTTTAATACGAAACAAAACCACTGTATCGAATTGCATGGATTTTGTGGCGCGTCAACAAAAGCGTACGCATGCGTAGTATAACTGCAGGATCGAGAGCTCTGTGGTACTGATATCTGGCAAAACAAAATACCAGGTACCATGTAATAAAAATATTTCAGTACCGCGACTACAGTTATGTGGAGCATTATTATTATCAAAATGAATGTCAGAAATTTAAAAATGCTTATCAAATCACACAATCAAAACTGTCTGTTGGGTAGACTCTATGGTGGTTTTAAGTTGGCTAAATGGCGATGTAAATCGTTGGAAATCTTTCGTAGCCAACAGAGTAGATCAAATCACTCAAGTTATACCTACTAAATGTTGGCAATATGTAAAATCAGAGGAAAATCCATCAGACAGCGCCAGCAAAGGATTAACAGCATCCCAACTTCGCGATAATCCACTTTGGTGGCAGGGAAAAATAAGCAAAAAAATCAATCATACCTAACTTTAGAAGAACTAAAAAGGGCTAATACATTGTTATTGCGACATATACAGGAGGAAGAATTCTCAGCCGAAATATGAGATTTAGAAAAGCGAAACAAAATTAAATCATAAAGCAAAATTATTCAATTAAATCCTTACCTTGATACTGATGGGTATTAAGAGTGGGCGGTAGGCTGCAAAATGCTCACAAAAGTGAAAATTCTAAGCATCCCATCATTTTACCGAAAAATCATAAATTAACAGATTTAATCATAGATAACACTCATATACTTACTTTCCACGGCGGACCTAAGTTGACATCATCAGTATTGAGACAAAAGTTTTGGATACTAAGAGGAAATCAAGCTGTAAAAAAACGCTTACGTTCGTGTATCATTAAGTGTGTGTAATAAAAATAGTTCAAACAAGCAGAATCAGTTGATGGGAAACTTACCGGAATCTAGGTGTCAACCTACGAAATCTGCATCTGAAAGCTGGAGGCCTCTGGGAGGCGGCAGTCAAAAGTTTTTAATATCATTTTAAAAGAGTAATTGGCGAACAGAAGTTAACATATGAAGAGTTAAGCACCATTCTAGCACAGATCGAAGCATGCTTAAACTCTAGGCCTTTGTGCGCAATATCAGAAAATCCTGATGACTTAGACTATTTAACACCTCTAATTTTTTTGCTCCCTTTGCTCATTTCTTGGCAAGCGGACCGAATTTAACCATATATGACACCGAGACGGACCTTCGCTTAAGATGGCAGTTAACTCAAAAAATATATAACGACATCTGGAAAAGGTGGCAGTTGGAATACCTAACTCAATTAAATTCCCGAAGCAAATGGCAGCAGACGCAAAACAACATTAAAATTTAAGACGTAGTGTTAATACACGAACAAAACTTACCTACAGGAAAATAGTCCTTGGGTCGAGTGGTGAACGTCCACCCGGGCCATGATGGTTTCGTTCGAGTAGTCACAATTAAGACTAAAAACGGATTCCTGAAACGTCCAGCCAACAAATTGTCAGTCTTGCCGACAAATAAACAAGATGATAATACGGAGAAAATAATGCAACCACCTATCAATCAATCACCTATCAATGACTCTCCAGTTAATCAGCATCAAACTCCATCAAGATCGCACAAAAAATCCACAAGAAAAAGATTAAATTTCATATCTATGGCTACTACATTTTATTATTTTACATGACGGTCATATCGTCTTCGCAAGATGCTTACAATATAAAACCCCTATCAGAAAACCAGTCGCTATACTTTGATAAAATAAACAACATGCATTTGATTAGAGACGAATGGAATCTGATTGTTTATTTTAATATGAATCCATATTGGGAAGGAAGTGCAGCGTTAACAAAATACATGACATATTTACAAAACATATATTCAGCGATAAGCGCGCGATCACATTGTTCAAATCAAATTTCAACTATTTATTTTATTTTATTTATTATTGGTCAATTTTCAAATAATAAAATAAAAACAAGAATACGTATATAACCTTATACGATTTTTATTTTAAAAGGTATTATAAAGAGTTAAAGTTATGCATGGTAAAGTGTCAACACAAATAAATAATTTCTATTGATATATTGCCCTTTTTACGATTCGACATTAGGATAGAAGAAGGCCGTAGTTAGGTAAAGGATGGCCGATATTAGGGAAATTTGCCGTACAAAACTTAAAATGCTTATTATTCTGTGTCACGTAATTTAAGATGTTTATCATTACTATATATACTCAATAACATAAAGTGTAAATGTCAAATAGCCCGACAATGCAAATTCAACGGTGGATAACTTTAAGCTTCAGGTATGGTTAGGACTGAAAGTTGCGTTTCATGTTAAGAGGCCGACATTTGGGTGTTTTACCCTACTCCATTTCAAAAAATACTTACTACGAATATTGTTTACGAATTACAACCTTTATAGATTATTTTGGTATTATTAATTATCTGTTGACCGCCAATGTTACATTTATGTTACCTTTCATTTCTTTAGTCAATCAGTAGGCAGTGTACACGTTTTTTAAAAGTTACAACTTACTATTTAACTTCATCAACAATTTCGTAACGTTATTGAAAACTACTAATTAAGTAGCTAAGTATTAAGTAGGTCAAAGGTAAGTAAATATTTGTACTTACATTTTACCATTATTATGATTTTAAAGTAAATTTTAAAAACAGTAGATATCGTATTATATATATATGTGTGGGTCAAAATGTTACCGAGTTACCTACCTATTTTATTATCGTCCTTGCTGGTCTCCGTGAAAAAATAAATGAATGTTAGCTCAGAAACCTCCTCCTTTTTCAATATTCATTCCTGCCTATAAATAAAGAATTTTTCCAAAAAAACCTCGCATAACATTTATAACTTTGTATAAGTAGGTACCTAGCTATTTTCTCAGAGAGCGCGCCGAAAAGAACGTCTAATATCTTTTCTATTACAACCAATGACATTCTTTCATGACTATAACTTTTGCGCAAGTGGTAGCATTAAAAAATCGCAATCGGATAAACAATATGGCAGCACATTAAATACTTATTAAATTAAAAAATTAATGATGTTAATTCATTTATACTTCGTTAATGCTCAAAATATAGTATTTTTGGGTGAAAGTCATTTCGCTTATCAGAATACTGACGTTCCAGCTATCCGACAAAATCATACCAGAATAAGGCGCGCGGCGCGGGGAAAGGGGGTCTCGCGCCCGCATCGTGTTCGATAGGGACAGAAACATTTTAGAAAAAATGTAAAACGCGCGCGGGCGCCGCGAAGTGTATTCTCTTAATATTGCCAGTAGACTTATGATTAGATACACCTGTATATAATATGCATCGCCACCATTGCGACTAAATGTAGAAGTTACCAATTGTAATGGAAAGACGACCCGAGGTCCATGGAAGGATGTCCTAATAATTAAATAGAAAAGATCTCCTGATACCGTGTTATCATTAGCAGAGATTCCCGATACCTAGTAAGAAATAGGTAGAAGTAGCTTCATTACGCCCCCGCACG
The DNA here is from genome assembly GCA_946406115.1 of Apoda limacodes. Lineage (NCBI taxonomy): Eukaryota > Metazoa > Arthropoda > Insecta > Lepidoptera > Limacodidae > Apoda > Apoda limacodes. The sequence goes on from OX291540.1 coordinate 53,300,476, forward strand.
CTGCAGTCCCATAGCAGTTTGGCTTCAAGACGGAACACTCAACCTTCTTAAAGATGTTGACAGGTTAGCCAGTATTTCTTTAGGGAACGCAATTTCAGCGTGGTGATGGAAGGTTCGTTATCATCACTAAGCCAAATCGAAGCCGGACTGTGCGGTAGGTTAGTCTAGTCTACTAAGCTGAAGATCCATTAAAGCTAGCTATAAAGTAAGACAAGGTCATCAGCAATCTGTTTACTAGATAAAACTAGATTTAATAGATGTTATACGTTTGTACGATCCTTAAATACCAAATATTATGTACATAGTTTTTACACGTACCTACTTTAGCTACCTCCAACAATACGCTGCATGTTGTTACTCTTAATGAATAAAGATAATCTAGTTCCTGCCAATATACAACTATTTGGTTTTAGTATCACGGTTTTTGTATGATACTTTTTCGATAACGTAAGAGAAGGTCATCGGCAATCTGATTACTCATTGTACCGCGCTACATGTTGTGCAGTTAGACGTGCAGCTGTTTCCACAACAATAACAACAACTATGAATAACTACGAGTACAACAGTGCATTAACATAACATTCGCCTCTTTCTGTTTACTTTGTAAGAGATGGAAGTTTGTCCATTTTTTTAATAATAATATACTTCTAACGTCAAACATGTATAAAGAAAAGAAGCGACACATGTGGTTTCGTAAAATTGTTCACGATCTGTGCTGTGTGCGCGTAGGACGCTGCTAGGATTGGACGCGCACGGGCCCGCTCGGACCTCGACCTCACATGGACACGGAGTGTCTCCAGTGTGCTTACGTTAAATTTAAGGTGATCTATGTATGTCGAGCGACTTAGACACGAGTGTCGCCCGCAGCCGCCAGATAAACTACATTTGGAGACTTACACAAATGCACTACTCAGTTGAAAGTTCTTGGCTGAACTTTATTGGAATTATCGAAAAAATATTTGAATTGACTTTTTGAAGAAAAAAATAATTTAAAGTTGGAAACTGTTCGACTTTTATAACTTGAAGTGCTAAAATATATTACACTAATAAGTTTCTAAAGAATCTGTAAACCAGTTTTTTCATTGTTTGATGTAAAATATTTGATGGCGCGCGTCTGCGTAGTTAGCTTCATCTTCTAGCTTAAGGCCTAAACTTTGCCTTGGAAACAGAAGATTTTTAGCGGAATGATGAACTGTTTTCTTGCTGTTTGTAGCCATACATTATTTCTGTTTATAGTCAGACTTTCTGGCTGTTTAATACAATGGCTTAAATGATGACATAATATAATATACATATTTTCAGAACCTGGCAAAACAGAGTTAAAACTAACAAAGGAGTTGAACTCCAAGACAGAGAAGCCAATGAAAGAGATATCGGAAATCACGTACCACATGAGCAGAGACGACGAAGCAGCCCTGCAGGAGCTGCTCAAGGTCGATGAGCAGTTCACCCCGCTGTTGACTTTGGTAAGTTATATTATATTTTTCGTATATATGTATGGAAAGTAGTGAACTTTACTTGTCAATCAATAACCTATATCATTCGCCCACCACCCACGCCCAATTCAAACTTCATTGCAATTTGTTTAGTAGTTTCTGCGCAGTGTTTAAATAAACATATAGAAAACAGTGTACCACCGAGGGTCAGCAGCCGTTGAGAACCAGGGCAGCCGCGGTCATGAAGCCTAGACATAGCGAAGGCGTTCGATCTGGTCTGGCACCGGGGTCTTCTATTGATGTTGCCATCTTACGGACTGTCCGCGGGTTAGAGCAAATGGGTGGCTAGCTTGTCGTCCGACAGACACATACGAGCTATAGTTGACTAAAGTGTCCATATTCTGGAAAATCAGGCTTCCCTGCTTCCTCAAGGTGGTCAGGGAAAGCCAGTGAAATAGAAGAGCCACCCGGAAAGTCAAGGAAAAATTGAGATTAAAATTGAAAAATTAACTTTCTGCGTCTTAAAATTTCCTAGTGATTGTAAAATGACGGATATCAATATTCATGCTTAGTCTCATCTTTAACCCAGACTTGGGACACATTTTACCAGGTTTGGTGTGACCTACATTATGATACCGATTTTGTTCATAATAAGATTAATCCTTTTCAGTTTTCGTTTTTATGGAGGAAATTATATGTATTATTATGAAGGAACTTTGAGCCTAGTTATATAATTACTCTTATTTAGTTTTTTTATTATACAGCCATTTAGCTGACAGGGGGAGAGGGACACTTCACTCTAACAAAAACTATCACTTTAAGCAAACGGATCCCTGAATCGAAATGGTTTTAAACGACCATCGATTTAAGAAAACAATAGATATTGTAACACGATGATTTGGTTCGGACGCCGCTAAAGGGGGAGGTTTAAAAGGTGAAGATGTGCTAAGATTGTGAGCATTATTATTCAAATTTAACCCTTATGTTCAGTGAATAATGAGTGAATGATGAATGATGAGTAGCAGTACTAAATTTTTAAATTTGACTTAGTGTTGTTCCTGAAGCGATACGAACAAAATTATCGATAGATTGCTATAATTTGCTACCTAGGAATAAAGACGCCAGGAAATTTTACATCCTTATATAACATTTATATTGACAAAAGCAAATAATGACATACCTATCGTAAAACTTTAGCTAAATAATATCCAACAAGGATAAATCCAAGTGCACTTTTCTGTACTTACTTATTCTGTAGCATTCCTGACAGTTCGCACGGAAATTCTCTATTGTTCGGGGCTGTGTTTGTATTGACTAAAAGAGATAAAAAATATTGATGTCATTACATCGATATAAAAAAACAATAGATATGGTAACATGAAACTGCGGTTCGGAAACCGGCGTAGCCGTCATTGGGGGACATAAACATGCATGTTGCCTTGTATATTTGTGTGTTGGGTTAATTACTGTGCCCGCGGCCGGCAGGAGGGTCTCTGAATAAGTTAATTGAGAGCGAAAAGGAGAAACGGGGACAAGAGGGATAGGGGTAGAGGTTATTTTATTTTGTAATTAAAAATATATAATATAATAATAGGAACAATAATCAGTATTAATAATCAATTATCAACATCGTCCCAGTCCCAGCACTAGGCTTGTTACTTTAACAGCTGTCGCAGAACTCGAACTATATTTTACAAGGTATAGGATTGTTGAAATTAACGCAAATCAGTTATTTATAAAAACGGGTTGCACATTTGCTATTTACTTCCGATCACTTCGTATACGTATTTATTTATTATAAATAAAACACAACTTACGACTCAAACGTCATATTAATTTGTAGGGAACCAATGTCTACACACGATTCGCGCTTAACATTCAAATATGTTACAAGACAACTCATACGTCATATTTAATTGTTCAGAACCAATGTCCTTAACACACAATTCGCGCTTAGCACTCAAATATGTCACAAGACATGTCTTGACCCATTGTATATTTTTGAGCAATATCCTACTTATATTTCTCAATAATGTAATAAGCTATATTAAACGTAATATATTACTATGCCACTACTACTATGGAACTGGCTCTCTATCCTATCACACGTCTCTAACTCCTCTAACTTTCGACTATTTTCTTTGACACAACCTAACATAATAAATAAAATTGTTCATTTATTTTCCTATAAAATCACCTATTGACACGTCAACACATAGACATAGACCTTCTATCCAGTGTAACGTAAGCTATGCTCTACAATTACTTTTATCTCACCTCGTATCGTATCTTATCACATTTTAACATGTGTTAGTCTGGCGCGAGTTTATCATTTTTTACCCATCACAAAAACAAACCTAATGTAAATATATCTGACGCGAGATCCGTCTTACGAATTTTCTATGAATTTTCGATCAGGACACGTGACCTGACGCGAATTTTACAATATTACCCATACTAAAAAAAGTGCACAACGCCGCTAAAGAAGTTTTCGCTTCAAAAATTTATGGATAGGTGTGATAAATGACGCTGCTATTTTTTTGTTTTCTTTTTTGTTATAGCTTTACAGGTATTGAGGACAAAATACTAACATTATTTAAGTATAACACATTGTCAACGCCTAGTTTACGCGTGTGAATTATCTACACAGCTATCAATAATTGCTTCAAGTTAAGTTCAGGCATTTCAAAAATAATATATTCTACAATATGTATGTGACGTCAAAAATCGTCATTCGCCATCTTGCTATTTCACGAACAACATCTTATACAAAAAAAAAATTATTAAACAAGTTCTATATTCAAAAAAAGAGTTTTTAATTAAATTCCATTATGTCCGTATGAGACACACATGAATATCAAGACGTGCTCAGTCGCTGCTGGTGGCGTTGTGATTGTTGCGTTAGATCGATGCGCTACTCGACTTAGTCTAAAATTGAGAATATGGGCGGCTAGTCTGTCGGTGCTTTTTAGACGTATCTATTGTTTTTCCATATCGATGATCTAACCACAACTCTCACTGTGGGTTAGACAAGAAAAATCATTCTCACTTTAAGTGTAAAGTGTACCCCAAAAATCTTTTATTTTTTTTTATCACATGCAGACAGACGGACGTGTACTTCTGTACACTGTACATGTACTTCTGTATTTTTGAGATTTAGTTATTACGTATTTTAAAGTTACTATTAAACTTTTTTTTTAGTTAGAAGAATTTTCTCCCGGCGAAGATGGTATCCAGTTCAACAGGAAGCTGAGACATTTCGAGTCGACTGTCACCTCCATGTGTCCCGATGAGATCAGGTTACAGTGAGTTTCTGTCACAATATTATTTTTTTATTGACTATTTTTTGTGCTAATATGAATAATTTCAGATCATGTTAAATTTTTTCCAAATGTTAAAATTATTGATTATTTTAAAACAAATTCTAACTACCCACTTTGTCTGCTTTTATATCTACGTTCTAAAAATAAAATATTAAGTTTTTTGTTTTTAATAAAAAAAAACAATTTTAAGGCGAAATGGTATTAGAATATCACTCCACCAAAATGTCGCATTTTAAAATTAGCTTCAGTGCTTTATAACACTAAAAAAATGGCACTCTTGAGGTTTTATATAAGCTTTTTGGAAATCAATATACGATTAAAAAAACTTTGCACGATAGAAAGAAATAGCAAACTTTTATAAAAATCAGTACAATTTCAGACTTACTGTCTACTTCAGAAATCATTTTTTTATTGCTTCAAACTAAGAATAATTCATTAAAAATATATCACCGTGATTCAGAAATCATTTTTACTGCCTTGCTTACTATAATAATAAAAAATAAAAATAAAAAACTTCCGGTCAGTTGGCCGCGACGCCTTGTCAACGGCGGACCTGTGCCAAAGTTGTTTGTGTTTTTGCACCAGTTTCAAGAACCGCACCACAGTTACCTATGTCGGGTTTTGCTTTTTAGAGATCGGTTACAGAAAGTATTGGCAATCCGTCATGGCATGGCTTCGGTGTCTGTATGCCCCAGTGGTTTTTCTCAGTAACCTAAAAGTAATATGAACATGAAGTTTGATACAGTTGTAGGACATACTTACCTACCTACCCCTGTCTGAAGTTACAGGGATGTATATTTATTTATTAAGAATGGGGGAGAAGTGATCAAAATCACAAATCAGAATAATGACCACAAGTATCAAAAACATTTTAAAAGATAAAATTACAAAATTATTTATTTATCATAAATGACACATTTTCAACTAAATTCTTATGTTGTTATATCTTGTTCTAAAATATCACACTTAAAACACTTAATATTGTTTTCAAAAAATAATAAATATGCCAAATCAAAGAACCTACCTAGAAAGAAGAAGAAAGGTTTGGAATATAATAATTTTAAATTAAATTTGACTAAATGTAATGTTAACGTTTATACCAACTATATTTTTTCTACTTTTTAGGGTTCCGTACCCAAAGGGTAAAAAACGGGATCCTATTACTAAGACTACGCTGTCCGTCCGTCTGTCTCCAGGCTGTTTCTCATGAACTGTGATAGTTTACAGTTGAAATGTTTGCAGATGATGTATTTCTGTTGCCGCTATAACAAAGAATACTTAAAATCAATAAAAAAATATTTAAGGGAGTTCCCATACAATTTTGCTCGTTCTTGCTCAATATTGATAACGGCATCAGGTAGACGCTTGAAATATCCACAGAATATTTAGTTATATATTCACTTTAAAAACTAATAATCAAATTTAAATAAAACAAATATTTATACTACAAACGTGATTTTTTTTGCTGTTTTTATAAATAATGGTAAAGAACCCTTCGTGCGCGAGTCCGTTTTTTGTAAAACATAATATAGATCACAATTTGTACCTGCTTGGATTTTCCTTAATCGTGGTGCAAGATTCGATATTTCGTCAAATACAGTAAAGAATAGTAACTAAGTTGCGGTGCGCGGGGCGTATCAAGATGGTCGCGAAAGTAGCGTAGCGCACGATCTTACTTCCCTTCACCCCCGCAAAAACCTAATGTGTCTGAACGGACGGAATTCTAATATATAATTATGTAAACGTTAGGTCTACGTTCCTGTGGACTCATTTATTTTTTTACCTTATGTAAGCCGCCATGTTATTTTGTCATTGTTGCGTCGTTCTTTGAACTGTGCGCACAGTTGTTAGATTTTATGAAACCAACAATAATGTTGGTTCTTAAAAAGTATTTTAACTTTCGAGATTAAAGTAAAAAGTTAATTAATATCTATATTTTTTCGAAAAAAGTTTCCCGTTCTAAAATTAAGAGTAAGTGTTAAAACAAAGGAAGATGCCTCATGGTCGAGGCGATTGGAAGTCTGAATGTGTTCTCCGTCAAGAGAACATCGGTGCCGATCGTAAGCGTAAGAGCTTGAAATTTACAACAATTGGAGAGTCAAGTTATTTTTCTTGTGTTACGAATTATACTAACTTGATCGTGACCCCTTCTGATTGAAAAATGGCGACAATTTCCGCTTAACAATTATTTACCTAACTTCTGAATTTTATAAAGTTTTATTTTCTACTGTCTGTAAGGTAACTAAAATTTAAATGTAGCCTATTTTAAGTATTTTGTGAACGAACCCGTATAAGAAAAGCGGACTATGCTCGCTTAGGTTGTGGCGGGTTACATCGCACTGGTACAACCAAGGTTGACGTCACGCGTTCTACATCGAGCTATCGAAGTTTCTTCAGTAGATCAGCATCTATACAAATAGCATATCATGCTAAGTGTAACACGGCGGTCCACAGGCATTCCACAGCTCGGCTAGGTTAATTTTCCTATGCTAAGATTTGACTTTCCGAATGCATTTCAAAGTCTACGAGAAATTGAGATGATAAAATGCCTTTCCGAATGAATGAAACAGTTTGGCAACGTAACAATTCTTGGCTCAAAATAAATTTGCTAATTTCGTATTTCCTCGTCGTGGTGTGAAACGCTTGTGCAGACCGTAAGTTCCTAAACCCGAGAAGGTGACGCATGTGTGTCAGGACCTATCTCATTACCTGACAGTCGGTATTTAGATCCTCAAATAGGTGCATTGCCTTTTAGGGAAACCCAATATTGCAGCCTTCATTACCTAACGGGAAAAGCTGCATTGTCGACAGATGCAACGACATTGCCACATGCTACGAAATTAATTAGAAAAAACAAATATACTTTATTGCACTGAATTACAGATTTAAACTATGTTATGTTATGTCATTATGGTGACAACAGGCGATCTTATTGTCAGATGGCGATTACTTCCAGACAACTTAATAATAGTGCAAAATGGATACAAGCATGTCCTAAAACTATGCACCATATATAAAATAATTTCTCATTACTTTACAAAGCCTTTATATAACATGTGAGACGGAATTTTACATGTAGGTAGTTAGTTAGTTAGATGAACTTATGTTTTCCGACTTACGATAGGGCCCTTGTACGTAGGTAACCGATTCGTGTCATTGGTTACTCATACCATCCCAGCTCCGTCCAGAAATCTAGGAGGACTCTGTGTTATACAGCGCTTCTCTCATGGTTTGTGGATTCTTAGGGCTTTGTCCGTTGGTCCCTCACTTTTTTGCAGTGTAGGATCACTTGAGAAGGTGTCTCCTCGGCTTCCATGCAACTGGTGACTATCGGTAACGCTGTTATTGAGAAAGTGTTTGTTTAGCGGGCAGTGACCTGTTATTATGACAATTACATACATCCTATAATGCGTATCGATGCATAACTTATGTCTCTAGACAGGACCGCTGTTGCAGCTCGGGTGATCCCGAAACATTTTGCCTGAAAGTTGGTGTTGAGTGCACCTAAGCTCGTTGATATGTTGATGTTCAGGTTATGGGAGAGTTCTCCTGCGCCCGTCCTAGACTCTGTTTTGGAGCCATCAGTGTAGATCCTGACTTCATGTGTGCCAGAGCTATCATTTTCTTAGATCTAGTGTTTGTTTGTGCGTTCTTGTGTCAATACACAGCAGTAAGGTCTCTGAAAGACAAATTGGTTAGTAGCAAGGCTGGTATTGATCTTTTTTTTTTATACCACTAAAGTGGCAAACAAGCTTACGGTCCGCCTGATGGTAAGCGGTCACCGTAACCTATGGACGCTTGCAACACCATGGGAACTACTTGCGAAAAAGGTAGGGCAAAAGAAAACGAGAGTAAGAGCTGCAGTCTCCTGATTTCGATATTTAATTTTAGTGATAATAAGTAATGATTTTAGATACTTTTTAACAATAACTAATAAAAGATGTTTAATAGTATTACAACTCGCCAAAAGATTTCACGAAGAGTCATATTTTTCAGTTTATCATTGCCTAAAGACACGGCTAAAACGACGTTGATTTAAAATGAAACCTAGCTATATGGATTTATCGCCCTCGAAACCCCCTGCACACTATGTTTCTGAGATTCAGGTAAAAGGTATTAGATTGTGCATTGAGGGCGGTAAGGAGAAAATCACTAACGAGAGGCTATTGAGAAGCCTAAGTTTAATGACGCCCGTACCGCCCGTGTAACACACAATGTTTTTCATCATATTTGCGAGTAAATAAATAAAAGTATAAAATAAATTAATTAATTAACTCACCTAAACCTTGTTCTCGTCAATCGTCGTACGGTGCGCTCGTGCTGCCCGTTGCTCTGCTGAATTTATCGTGCTTTTTTGTAATTGGTTAATCCATTTCTATATCCATTTCTTTGTCACTCTTGTGGTGTTCAAGTGGCTGAACTCCGCCCATTGGGAGGATCTAGAGTGGGATAGCTGTTGTTACGGAAGACCCTACCTTACTCGTGAAATCTTCACGGTTGTTGTTCGTACCTCAGTGCCGCGAATGTCTAAAATTTTTGCAAAGTGAGTGCAATCATTTAAATAACATTTCAAGATACGATGTTGTCCCGCGCTTGAGTTTGAACCTGCGGTCTCTGGCATGCGTCTTCTGAACTGACTATGCAGTTGGCTGTTGCAGCCATTACTGCTTCACCGGACTTTTGGGGCGAGACTCTGAAGGAGCCTCAGCCCATATAGCGCCCAACGCTCAAGGGCTCTCGGGGGCGTCCCTTCGACCGGCGTGAGTCTCGAACCCGAAGGTGAGTCACCGCCAGGAGGGGAGTTCCCCGTTACGCGGGTGCGGTTGCGATTGAGTGGGGGCGAGAAGCGCCCCGGCACTCTTTGATACCTAGTGTATCCTTGTGGGCGCCGACGAACCCGGGGACGTCGGCGTCGTGTTTGGAGGGAGGCCCTATTCGGGGAGGTCGTAGAGACTAATCTCGCTATCCGGACAGCGAGATCGTCATCTGGGGACGTTAGTACGTGCCGAGGCCGCCTAACAATAGTTTTACGACCGTGACCGGATCGATCGGGGGGGCGATACGTTGTGGATTGCACAATTAAGCGATTCGGGTGATTTTGCTTACGCTCGAAAAAGCGGACTGCCAAGTCTTTAAAGTATTGGGGAATCGTGGGAAGTTCGAAGTCTCTGTGTAGGTCCGCATTGCGAACGTACCAAGAGGCTCCAGAGGCCGCTCTGAGAAAGCGGTTTTGGAGGGTCTGTACGCTAGCATAAGCTAGTATGGGGCGGATACAAGTTGTGTAAAGATTAAGCTTATTTCTAAGCGACATCTCTCGTCCCCCCGATCGACCTGGTCACGGTCGTAAAACTATTGTTAGGCGGCCTCGGCACGTACTAACGTCCCCAGATGACGATCTCGCTGTCCGGATAGCGAGATTAGTCTCTACGACCTCCCCGAATAGGGCCTCCCTCCAAACACGACGCCGACGTCCCCGGGTTCGTCGGCGCCCACAAGGATACACTAGGTATCAAAGAGTGCCGGGGCGCTTCTCGCCCCCACTCAATCGCAACCGCACCCGCGTAACGGGGAACTCCCCTCCTGGCGGTGACTCACCTTCGGGTTCGAGACTCACGCCGGTCGAAGGGACGCCCCCGAGAGCGACAACCCAAGCCGAGGCTTCCCCCGCGGGGAGCCCTTGAGCGTTGGGCGCTATATGGGCTGAGGCTCCTTCAGAGTCTCGCCCCAAAAGTCCGGTGAAGCAGTAATGGCTGCAACAGCCAACTGCATAGTCAGCTCAGAAAAAAAAAAAAAAAAAAAGCGACATCTTACTATACTTGCCTATCATGGGATAGAGACGACCGAGGACAAAAGCGGCTCGGTCTCTGACTATTTTGGTGTGAGCTTGGAAGTTCAAACGACTATCCATGGTCACACCGAGATATTTGGTCTTATTTTGCCAGGGGATGGCACGACCGAAAAGAGAAAGGGGAGTTGGCCGCGGAGGGCGGCCTAAGGAAAAGAGGACGGCAGAGCTTTTGTCTGGATTCACCTCGATTCTCCATTTCCGAAACCACTCGCCTAGGGCGATGCTGACCGTGAAATCTGCGTTCTGATATAGCCAACCGGTTACGTCAACAGCTTGCTACGCCGCTGCTACGATTTGCCGCTACGCCAATCATACTGTTCTGTGTTATTGGTTGCTGCGCTGATAAACAATGTCTTGCACGGCCCGTTCGCCTTCTACGTCAACTACAAAAGATACTCAACATCAATTGCAACATTATGATTCGGAACCCAACCTGTCTACCACAAACATAGACCATCATAAACATGTCACCCAGCGCCTAACCAAGAAACGACTACGCTTGGAGGAGAATGAAGGCAACTCTGACCGTGATGCACTTCGGACCCTTATCTTGTCCCAAGACGGCAAGCTTGACGTAATGATGAGTTTCATGCGAGATACGAAGGAACAAATGAGTAACGTGCAAAAGTCTGTCGAATTTATGTCAACAAAGTACGATGAACTGTTGGCTAAGTTTGGCAAACTTCATGAAGAGCACAAAACTGACCAGAAAAAAATATTGTTTTTGGAACAAAAAATCGAGAATCTGGAGCGCAATAACAAGGTAACTACTATCGAATTCAAAAACATACCCACTAAGAAAAGAGAGTCGAACGATGATCTTTTCCAGACTATAATGAAAACTGCTAATGTACTTAGTGTACAACTACAGAAAAATGACGTTAAAAATGTCTACAGAGTAAATACTAGCAACCCGGATAATAAACCAATTGTTGCGGAATGTCTGCTGTCAAGGATTTTAATAAAAAGAATCCGAAAAACATGCTGAGCACTAGCCATTTGTCAATCGAAGGACTTGCTAAACCTGTCTACATTAATTATAGCCTCACGTTTAAAACAAGAAAACTCTTCGGTTTGGCTCGTGACTATGCTAAAAACAATAACTGGCAATTCTGCTGGATTTATCGTGGAACCGTGTTTCTTCGTAAAGCTGAGGGCTTGCCTCGCATTCGAATTAATGAGGAAACTGATATTGCCAAGATTGCTAAGTGACTATCTGGACATTGCTATGCATGCACTCGGCCAAGTGCCTACCTAGTTGATAAGTATTTATTTGTCTTTTTCTACCTCTTCTACTATTTTTGTTAACATAAACCAGCTAAATGTACTACAAATGTACACATATCATACAACCAAATTGTCTTACCATAATGTTATTTTAATGACCTTATTTACAAAAATATTCTATGCTAAAATTACTGTTATTCAAACGCATTCGCAAGTGGTCTGTATAACAATTCACAGTATATGGTGTCTTGTAACTGGTTCCAAAAATTATAAAATTCAATCTCAATGATAATGAAATCATTAATAGTTTAGATAACCTTGACTACTAACTTAAACTATGTGATGTTAAACTTCGCAATGCTGATTTAATAATGTTTGCTGATGATACTGTAATAGTTTTTCATGATAAATCCTGGAACGCCGTTAAATCTGTGGTTGAGACAGGTTTAATACAAGTGAGTAAGTGGCTAGAAGACAATCTTCTTAGTTTAAATACTCAGAAAACAAAATATATGTGTTTTAGTAAGACCTCAGTGTGTAGTACTATAACTGATTTAAATTTACATATTCACACATTCCCTTGTAATCGAATTGTTGGACCTTGTGCGCCCGGTTGTAATTGTGAGGTGCTATCTCGTGTCACGGTTATAAAATACTTAGGAGTTATGGTAGATGACAAATTGAACTGGAAAGAGCACTTACACATGATTTCTATGACAGCTAGAAAACTAATATTCATTTTTAAACAACTCAGACAAGCAGCAGATAGACAATTACTAATTAACACATACGAAGCCCTTTGTCAGTCTCTACTATCATACTGTATATGTGTTTGGGGTTGTGCAAGTAAAACGTACATTGATGAAGTTGAAAAAGCACAAAGAGCAGTACTAAAAGTACTACTCTACTTACCTCGTTTGTATCCAACTAAATTACTTTATGAAAATGCTAAGGTGCTTAATGTGCGCCAACTTTTTGTTTTTCAATGTTTAAAAAGGTATCATACTAAGTACGTTCCGTTGCTACCACAAACATCTAAAAGAGTACAGAAGTGTCCTCTACATAGTGTCAGATCTGCATTTGCTGCAAGACATTTCAACTTTATCTCCCCCATTCTTTATAATAAACTGTTGAAAGATCATAAACATGTTAAAAATATACTCTAAGACAATTTAAGGAGACTCTGTTTGACTGGCTCTGTATTCTGAGTTATAATGAAACCGAAATACTGTTGGAAATAAAAGTATGATCTTAATTTAATTTTAATTTTATTTTCTTAGGTCATTTTAAATTTATTATATATTTTGCTACAGACTTAACTGCTAAAACTTTTGTATGTTCTTCTTAAATGTCAGCACTAATTTGTATTCGATTTCTTTTCTTTATAACATGGTATGGAAGGGAAATTAAAACTAACTACTGTAACTTTATTTTTTATTCTTTAATCACTTACTAACCGCATAATTTATTTCATATTGTACGAGCAGAGAGCCTGCTTCTTACGTCACAGGGTAACCTATTGTAAGAAGTAGCGTAACAAGTGTCATGTAACTAGTTAAACCGAAATAAATTCATTTTTAATTAAAATTTTTCAAACACAATTAAAATGGCCCGAATAGAAGTAGAGAAAACTATGCATCCGCCGTGCTTAGCTCTGTATCTAACGATTCAGATCTTTAACATGCTTCATAGAATAGGCGCGTCATTACCGCTCGTGGATCCTGTGAACGCGCGGCTTGCTTAGAGAAAATAAAATGCACAAAGAAAAAGCCCGTGGGAGTAATTAAGGTCTTAGCACCCGCTTTACCTGCACATAATGAAAAAATATAAAAACTAAAACTTTAAGTGTAAGTGAATTAAGCTATTGACTTTTTATTTTATTTAATATTTTTCATATAACTTCCGAAAAATAATCTTTATTCTGTGTCATTTCATTTCATTCAAGGTTCGAAAATATCAGATATTTATTATACATATTCAATAATATGAAGTAAACTGAGTACTTCATAAATTTTAATTCGGTCGTCGTCGTGTCGTTTTAGCCGGAAGACGTCCACTGCTGAACGTAGGCCTCCCCCATATGTCTTCACAACGGCTGGTCCTGACCGACCTGCGCCCTTTACTTCAGCTTGCAAACTGTTTGAGCTGTGTCGGTAGTTTTGGTTTGTCGGAAAATTTCCTTGTTCGAGATTTTATCGCACAAAAATCACAAATTAAGTAGTCCTAAAAATTTATCTAAAGCATAACTATGCATTTTTGTTTTCAAGAACCAAAGGTTTTTCAAAACCAATATAGAAATGACTGGTTGACGTAGTAGATATGCCAACCTTTTGTATGTCCCGTAACAAAACTAGCAGTTCACAAAAACAACGCTTACTGCATAGCAATACAATTATTTAATCACTTGCCCGATAAAATAAAAACAATACCCCTGAGATTTTTTAAGAAAGAACTACACAATATTTTAAAAAGTAATTCACGATGTCAGAGTTTTTAGCAGATAACTTATAATTTTGAATGTAGGTAAAGGCATAGTAGGTAATATTGAATGAGTAGTAAAATTAGAAAGCAGTAGACATTTTATTTGTTTAAATTTGACATGAATATCATTGTTTTTTAAGTTATTTTCTTTTATAAATATTTGGATTTTTTTTATTTTACAATTATTATAATTTTTTTAGCATTTTTTTAATTTATAAATCAATTCATTAGTAATGTTATTTTTCCCACATTCAATTTTTTTTATAATGTCATTGTTATGTATTTTTTGTAAGATTACTTTTAATTACTTTCCGCTTTTTTTGTGTTTGTAATGGACACTTTCCATTACAAACACAAAAAAAATGAAATGCACAAGCACAACATAAAAAAGTATCTAATTGCAAAATATAACAAAAAAAACCGTTCATGTATTCATCACTAATAACCAATGTCTTACAGTATTGATAAACAAAAAAGTAAGACTAAATACAAGAATACGAAGAAGTTTGCAAGAGCAGACCAGCCTCCACAGGCGGCACCCGTTCACAAGTATGACATATGAATCAGCCATCGCTTCGTTCAACCATGTTCAAGGGAACGTAACGACCCGACACACATGCCACCACCGCAGAGACACTTTGAGAGAGCATGACACAGTCAAGCAACTCCAATAAAACTTCGTTTGTACTAGTTACAATTTGTGTGGTAAAGGAACAAAATATAATAGGAGAAGATTGGAAGGTTCGTAATGCTTTGCTACCGGCAATAAACTCAGCAGTTAATCTTTTATACATCACATTAAAAAACAATATAGCCTTACACTAGGTAGTAACATAATATACCTACAATGTTTTAATTTAAAAAATATTTCAAATGCGCCAATACAAATACAAATCAATTCTAATTTTTCCAAGGATTTTTATCATTTATGTATTCATCAACTTTGTAATAACGTTTTTTTCGTTAAACTATCTTTGACATATATTTTAAATTTATTTGAGGGTAAATTAACCACATGTCCCTCCAACGTTAATATGGAATGTGGGGCTCTTCGCGAACGATAAGGCGCCTTACTGTTTGCATCGACACGTCCGTCGAATAATCCTGGCCCTCCACTCTGGAGCCAATGCTCTAGGCAATTGGTTCCGAAAGTGAAAAAACGAAGTCAGCACAGAGAAAGTGCAGCAATAAACTTTGCCCGGGGAAGATCGCATAAGCCCACGATTCAACTCACGACAGTTCACCTTTTTGTTCAACCCATTCCCTTAACACCACTTCAGAGCCACATTAAAAGAGTACTAATGTATGGACCTCAAATAATGTACCAAATATCTTTTATGTAACCTATATTCGATGCAAATAAAGACCTATTCTATTTAAAACTTTAATTATATCTTAAAAACAATAGGAAATTTATTAGTTTTCACTCTGAGAAACGTACGTAATCAATGCTCCTCAGTAAGACAACTGGCGCGTAAAGAGAAGGCGTTCTTGCAAGCGTTGCGGCACCGAGACTGGGGGTGGTGTTTGAGAACAAAAAACATACCTTTTTTTTTTGACTCTTGTCATAATTCCACCCCTCGCCATAGCAAGGTCGTAACCTCTACAGTACCTACACTTTAAAATACACATTCACATTGCGGTGTGTTACCTATATAATAGACCAGGAGATAAAAAATAAGTCTCTCATAATGGACTTCGGACGTTAAACGAAATACATAATACACAAATTTTACCTTCCAAAAATTTTTTAATTTTTCCATAATCAAATCAAATAAAACAATATTTATTCGAATAGGTTTCTGAGAACACTTTTGAATCTTCGATTCAATGTAATCAATGTTAATTTCTGTTAAAAAAGAGCTGGCAAGAAGTTCTATTTAAAGTAATAATATAATACTTTGATAATTAGCTAAAGAGTATACAATATGTACCAAAACACTTATTAGGTAATAAAAATAAGTTAGTAAGCTACTAAAAACAAAGTCAAACATGTCAATTAATATTTTATTGTTTTTATGTAGCATAGAGGGCGCACCATGTGAAGCGTCAAATATCGTCAATCGTGTTAAGGAATTTAGATATTTAAAAGTACTCTGATATTTAATAATACAAGTGGCATTAGCGCTATTATATTCTTGCACAATCATATGTACATACATATACTTAAAACTATCAGTACTACCCATGAATATAATATAATAAATATTATAAATGCAAAAGTTACTCTGTCTGTTACCTCTTTACGCTCAAACCGTTGCACCAATTGAGATGAAATTTGTCATGGAAATAGTTTGAGTCCCGGGGAAGGTCATAAGCTACTTGAAAACGTCATGTATTTGTCGGTTTTTTATAATTGAGGAGTTTCCGTTAAATCTTACACCGATGACCGAATATAGCGCGGGTGGCACCGCGGGCAAAAGCTAGTTTATTATACATGCGATAGTATGTCTGTTCGTTTGTCCCTGCCTTACGTCACAAAGGAGCATCCATTTGAGCTAAATCTAATCCACAGGGATAATTCAAGAGTCGGAGAAGGACTTAGGCTAGACTTTTATTTCGTTGAAATAGCAGTTTATGCAGCAATGACTAAATTCCACGTGCATGAACTATAGCCACAGGTAGAGCTTGCTATTGCAACTTTCTGACTATAATCCGGGAGTGGTCGTAGTAATCCTACGCCATTGACAACAAACAAGTACATATATAAATACATACACAAAGACACACATAGATATACATAAAACAATCTATCAAAAATTTATACTACTAGAATTTATATACATATATGTACATTATTATACATTATAATAATATAATAAATATAGTATTAATAACCCGCTGCAATACACCATCGACCGCCTGGCGCCAGAGGGGCTCCTATTGCGAGAGGGCGCATCACACAAATGTGCACACATACCCATATGCATACACATCAATGTCCGAAGTCCAGGTAATCACTTTCTGGTGGTCAACATCATTATGAGCCAAACAATGACAAAATAACATGGCGGCTCACATGAGGTACAAAAATTAAATGAGTTAACAGGAAGTAGGTTTACTTACTTCCGGCGCTGTCGACGGAGTTCATGTGACGGAAAACAACGACATCTAGCGACCAGCGTCGGAATGTTGACGAGAGTACCTCTTATAATGGACTTTGGACGTTTATAGAAAGATAATAAAAAAATATTATGAGCTAAATTTTTTATATTCCTATTCCATAATAGAGCTCAGGATCAACAATAACTAAGAAAACAAACAGGTAAATAGCTAAAAGCCTAACCACACACTATATAATACTACCCTACTAGCCTTGCCAAAACTATGATTGTGTGTAAAAAAATTACTTTATAAAAATACAAATGCGGGGACATAAATTAATGATCGTTCGACGTAAGGATTAGTATAGGGATAAGGGTTGGTTGACACGTTACCAATCTTCGGTAGCGTCTTCTCAGCAGCGTTACGACCGAAAAAAATAAAAGCATTGTAAAACATTAAAAATAAACACACATTACCGATGATCCGTTTAGTTTACCGACACGACGCGACGGAAAAGACTCCACCGAAGATCATCAAGTGTGGCCCAGCCCTTAATCATTGATGGGTGGAGTATGAATTCTATCAATAAACATAGCAAACAAATAACTTAATGTAATAACAGACCTAAACCGTTTAAAAATCGGCCAAGTGGGAGTCGGACTCGCGCACGAATTATCTATAAAAACGGCAAAAACGATTATTGTATGGGAGCCCTCCTGAAATATTTGTTTTATTTTATTTTAATTATTTATTTTTAAAGTGTCTACCTGTTGCCGTTATCAATATCGAGCCAAATCGAGCAGAAAATTCACGTTTGTTGTATCGGAGCCCCCTTAAACATTTATTTAATTCTGTTTTTTAGTATTGTTATAGCGGCAACAGAAAAACATCTTTTGTGAAAATTTCAACTTCACAAAAGATGTTTAACAGAAGATTAGATTAGATCAGTCGACTGTAACAGTAGACAGAGATTTAAATCTACTATCAAACAAAAACTTTGTAAAAAAGGCTAATACAAAATTTCCTACTATGTAAATGAAAAACATCCATTGGACTGAAGATGCTGTATTATAGGTACCTAAAATAAAACTTTCATGAAAGAGTTACGCTCGATTTCATTACCCATATTTTTTTTTTACTACGGCCCTTATATCGTTTCTTAAGGAGTAAACTCAAAAACGACTTGTATAAGAAAGGTAATAACCTTTTTTTTGTAGTGTTTAAGTGAAATATATATATATAGTATATATATAATATATTTCGCTACTCAAAACGTGTTATTTTCATTCAGCGCTATTTCCTACTGTCGCAAACCGCAAATTCATCCATATAATGCGAGCGAATAATTAAATAACCAATATTTTTATTGTATTGGTTAAATATTATATGAAATCACAAAAGCTCTGGTTATCTTATAATTCAGTGGCATTTCGTAAACGAATACGCTTGTTGTCACAAATATAAATAGCATTATATAATTATAAAAATAAATGCGACTCAACATGTGAATCTTCATTTCCCGTTTTGTACATATGTACGATATTACGCCAGGTCAAAGATCTAAAACTATGCATAATAAATAGTAAACGCTAGCAATCACGTAGACCGTAAATAAAACTGGCCAAGTGTATGTCGTCCACGCACCAAGTTACGTTTTGCATAATTAGATTTACTGAAAATATTTAATAACTGACAAACTTTTAAACTTAATTTGTTCAAATGAAATAACAATAATTTTTTTTTTAATTGTCGCGTAATCTTCTCATTGAGAACTACCCTAATCTTTTTATTTCGCGTAATGTGCGGGTTCAGTAAAAAACTAGTGTTCAATAAAAAGAGTTGTGTCCGTGCAGCTGCCATGAACGTTGCTTGTGTTATTTGTTGTCAGGTTGGCGTTCTGTACGTTCCGTGCGGCCGCGCTGCGCAGCTCGCAGTCTGCACGCAAGCTCGCGGCGATCGGGGCGTCGTTCACCAGACAACAGAGACAGCAGCTGCTCAGGGGGGCGCTGCTCAACGTCGTCATGGAAGGGACGTTCTCCAGTAAGTACGCACAAACACTTCGCCTCTTAAGTAGGCCACAAAATATAAAAGACTATTACTACTACACTAATACCTCACTGCACCCTGCATTTCGCGCGCAGTAATTAATTGTATATCTATGGTACGAATCCTTTTTGCGCTATTCTAGGCTGGCTGTGCCAACCAGCCTGCCAGCCCTATAATTACTTAGTGGTATATTTCAACCAAATTATTAAATTAACACGACAAGAAGGGAGAGGGGGTCTAATATTATGAAAATTTGCGTGACAAAAAGGGCAGGGCTAATGAGGAGGGCTATAGGTAAACATTGTTGAGGATCTCGAAAGTTAAGTTAAATTTTAAAAATGTACCTACTATAATTTTTTATGAGCTTTTTGGTTAACCCTTTCTAAATAACTACAAGACATTTAATCTCTCATAATATCGTGTTTTTAGAACTGGACGTGTTGGAGAGGTCAAACCCTATGTACCTGGTGAACGCCGCTAACCTATTAGGAGATTATTTTGCAGGTAATTTTTTATACTAGAATATTATTTTAGATATTTTTTAAGTAAGTATTGTAAGGTCGAATGAAAAGAAAAATAAGTATGAAAATGTATATTCGTAAATAAATATAGTCCAGCAGCCTCCGTCTGTTTCTTTTCAGTGATTAATAACAAGCTGAATCTTCGTGAGTAGGTTCGGTTCGACGAGACACCCAGTTTTTTCGCAGTGAAAATTCTAGATAGAGGTAGCTAATGAAGTGCGCAGGTGTCAAACATGTCAATTTGGTGGGGTGCCGAAATTGTCTGACTAACAGTAAGTTTTTATTGAAATGTTAAGATATTTGGACAATAAATTCGGAAAAACAATTGTCTTTAAATGGATGGTTTGACTGAAGCATCCATAGATATAGAATGTTAAAGATACACAATGTCAGCTTAGTGATGATACCAAAAAAAAATTGCGTAAGTGTTAGTAACTATCTTTGTGTGGGTTGAGAATAGTGTTGTCTGCGTACACTATCGACATTGTGCACTATCAATATATTTATGCCTGTTATGGTTAGCGATGTGATTTCACGGTGGAAATATTTCTGCAAACATTGAGTATGTTGAGGGCATGTTCCGAAGTAAACAAAATATATAAGCAGTTATATTAAATTAATGCTTTACGATTTGAGGATAATCCAAGAACTGAATTATTGTTAATAGTGTCTAATCTTTAAAATAACCATTAAGACTGCAGATATCATTACCTTTCTAATACACTGTGTAATACTTTATATAATATAATTTTACCCATCATTCAATTAATAAATGAAAATAAACAATTATAAATTACTTTATAATTATTCTTTTTATTAAAAATAATCATCTAAAGCACAATAATTCATTACACGCAAGCTGATAAGTGAAATTAAAGCAAGTGTTCAATAGCACAATTAGTTATTTCCATCACACTAACTCCTAAACAGTGTCAGATCGTGCTGGTAAAGTGGGTCCTAAGACCTTCATTACTACGGGCGTTTTCTTTGAATTTTTTTCTTTCTTTAAGGCAAAGCAGGAGTTTATAAAACCGTCGGGCGATATGCTTCGTTATGCCATTAAATCTTCTTGTACGATAAAACAAAACGTAGAATTTACTTACTCTTTTATCTATTCTATCAAGTATGTACAAGAGTGCCACCTGTAGTTTAAGATATGAACTACGCGCCAAGCGAGCAATTTATAATGCAAAAAAAATTCTGACCACCGGAGTCAAAAATCAAACTACAGTCGCCATATTGAAATAGTGTGTGAACCTATTGTGATTTTTTAGCGGAAACGAAAATAATTTTTAACTTTTAGAGCTTGCATCTCGCGAATTATATTAACAAACCTGAATTGCATTTTTAAAGCCCTAACTAAAGATACCCCAGAAGATGGGGTGCGTGAAAAAGCTACCAGTAATAAAAAAAAACTCCATTTTTATGTTAAAGATACCTCATTGTAAGAATTTACAAACCTACTAATTGATTTAATTTTGTCGATGCAAATGCAGTGAAATTATAAGGCTATGACATACGGATGGACATGATGAGTTTACAAGTATCCGTTTCTGCCATTTGGCTACAGAACCCTATAAAAGAAAACTATTGTGTCATCCCGCTGCGTAGAGGTGTAAGACAGGGAGACGTCATATCGCTGAAACTATTCAATGCGCTAGAAGATGTCTTCAAAACCTTGGACTGGGCTGGGCGGGGCATAAACATAAACAGAGAACACATTGCACACCTAAGGTTTGCCGACGACATCGTTATTATGGCAGAACTGAGTGAAATGTTGCACTCCTTATACGATTCTTCTCGACGAGTGGGCTTCATCCAACACGTCGTGTCCATGCCAGTATACGTCGCGGACACCTTACTCGAAGTTGTCCAGGATTTGTATTGATTATGATTATGTACCTTGGACAGAAAATCCAACTAGGCCGGAACAATTTTGAGAAGGAAGCCGATAGGAGGATCCGACTAGGGTGGGCAGCATTTGGTTAGCTTCGTCAAGTCTTCACGTCGCCTTTACCGCAAAGTCTGAAGACCAAAGTCATTGACCAGTGCGTCCTATCAATCATAAACCTTACGCCGCCGAAACGTGGACACTTAGCAGCGCCGGTTCATAAGTTCAAGGTCGCAATGGAGCTCGGAGTGTCTCTAAGAGATCAAATCCGAAATGAGGACATCCGGAAGAGAACCAAAGTTACCGACATAGCTCGCAGAATTAGCAAGCTGAAGTGGCAGTGGGCTGGCCACGTCTGTCGGAGGACCGATGGTCGATGGAGCAGACGTGTCTAAGAGTGGAGACCGCGTATGGTATGGCGAAGCGTGGGACGCCCTCTAGCCCAGTGGACTGATGACCTTTAAAAGGTGTCTGGTGGTGGCTGGATGCGGAAGGCAGAGGACCGGGAGAACTAGCCCGCCATAGAGGAGGCTTATGTCCAGCAGTGGACCAATATAAGTTGATATGATTAACTACGTGCGCTCAAGAAATATTTGTAAGAAACATTAGTAAATTAAATTAATCTGGATGTTGTATGGATATCGATATACTGATACTTATGACGTCATCGTTTTGTCATGCCCTAGCGTAACCATACATTTTACAATTTTATTCAAAATAACAATTATTAAAATCATTCTATATGATATAATACCACGTTTTACAAAGAATAGCAATATAATTACCGAAAACCTGTTAAAATCTGAGCCAATTTTTAACAGAAATGCGACAAAATATGGTTGGAAAAGCATACGTGAGAATGTCGTATTTACCTGTGAAAAGTATAATTGCCCGGGTTTTTGTCTTCCTGTGACGTAACAATTAGTTATGCAACAAGACACCACACCTTATCACTAAACTTTTAAGTCCTTTATTGTCAGGATTGACCTGATAATCAAGGAAACACGTGATGTCAAAACACAAGGGGTTGATATGGGGATATATAATGGACATATAAGATATAGTTATCTGTCTCTTTTTCTCTTGTGCAGCGTTCATGTAATGAGTATATCTCTTTTTCTCGCTGTGTCGGTCTTTAGCGTAGCAAAAAAAATCCTAGGTCTGTGGGAGGATAGTAAATGTTGATAGGTGCTAAACCCGATTACGACTAGTCACCCAAAGTATCTGTTGTGATCAGCGACCCGCCAAACTGAAGGATCGCATCATTTTCGAATATTTGCGTTTGCGATGTTCGCGATGTTCGAGATGTTCGCGATGTTCGCGATGTTCGCCGCTTAGTTAAATCCACAAACATTTTTTTATATATATGTTTATATTATTTTTATTTTATATAATAATTATGCTCGTATCGTTAATAAATATTTAAAAATGAGCAATTGATGATAGTTAATAATAATAATATTCAAGTCTTAAATAATTTTAGATAATCAATTATTCGCTTAATATAATTCATTCTTATTCGTTATGTTGAAAAATATTGATCAGAGAGAGGTTTGTTCACTGTATCTTCGGGTTGCAAATCTAGATTACAACCAATCCGCCATAAACGCATTTACAATCTTATTGGTGAAAAATGGTACATTCTTATTAGAGCCGCTTGACATATACTAAAGTTGTCCGGAGTAGAAAATTGTGTTCGGTTTTTTCAATGTGTAACGACGACGTGATTTACTCTATTATTTACGCATTAAACATTACATCAAAATATACATTTATTAATTTGGAAACAAAATATTACATATATTTCCTGTAACTAAATACCACTTTTTGTGTAGGACAGTGGTAAAATTGTGTTCTACAATTTATTCCCGACAGGAAAAAGTTCAAACTAGGTTGTTATTAATGAAAAAAGTGTTACTGTGGAATCGACCACTTCCAAGTGGAAGACTGGAAAAACGTACCACGAAATTTGTAGGCCATGTCATTGTACAAATATTTTCTAAGCTGCATACAAAAAATCAGATGGTTGTTATTAATAATTAATATAACCTCGTTATTTGCTTTTGTTAACTTTGGAGCGAAGGACGCTTAAGTAACACCATCCATTTTGTAGGAGAATTGATTTTCGAGTTTATTGTCCAATTAATTATCTTAACATTCAGTCAGACAATTTCGACACCTGCGCACTTCATTAGCTACCTCTATCTAGAATTTTCACAGCGAAAAAACTGGGTGTCTCGTCGAACCGAATCTAGTTACAAAGATTTAGCCTATTATCAATCACTTAAAAAAAAAAGTTGGGCTGCTGGACCAATAATTACTAAAATAGTCGGGGACGCTGGACCAATAATTACCAAAGGAGGGTCGCTAAATGCAAGGCTGCAACTTATTTGTTTTAAATGTGTGTCAGTGGATAAATAGGCAGTAGGAAGCCAATGTCCAGCAGTAGACGTCTTGTAGCTGAAATTATAATAATGTGCTCAAAGTAGGTAGTAGTTAAATTTTAAATGTTTGAAAACACTTACAGAGGCCCGACTGTGCAACGGTAACAAGGTCCACATCTTGGCGAGCCCCCTGGTGCACTACATGAGAGCGCTGCTCGCCTGCGACGACATACGGGCGCACAGAAGTCTGGCAACTCAGGTTTATTCTATTGTTATCTTTATCACATAGGATGAGCTTCGATTTTTTTGGTCGTGGAATTAGTTTTTAGCTAGGGCTTTTCCTAGAGAGTACCGAATGGAGTTCTTCAAGAAAAAAGATTGTTACAGGGTCGGCAACGCGCGAGTGTAACGCCTCTGGTGATGCAAGCGTGCATAGGCTACGGTGACCGCTTGACATCAGGTGGATAGAAATCTTGTTTGCCACCATGCTGGTAATAAAAAGTTAACTTTACATAAAAAATCAATACGTACTTAAATTAGCTAGTTTGTATAATTGACGTGTATAAAGATTTGTCAACTTAGGGTTAAAGCTACTGCCCAAATAGTATAATTCAGCTAGTTTCATAGCGTGATGTCCTACGGTATTTTACTATAGGGAAACGCAGATGATTTTCAAACAATCTTTGAGCTGCAGAAGAGGACAGTTCGATCAATTTATAATCTATCCCATAGTTACTCTTTCAGAGATAAATTTAAGAACTAAGCCCATTCACTAAAATTAAAGCGACTGGAAATAAGTTTCTTTGTGGCAGTAAATATTTTATTATATTTGAAAGAAAAAAAGGCAATAAGTATACTGTCAATTTGCCATCATTTCGGTCGAAAAGAAGCCCGTTATACAGCTCTAGGTAAGCATTTTTGGATGTGGACAAACTTTACTTTAAAACATTGGAAGAAGAAAATATACAAAAATCTTTTGCAAATGATTCCTTAGTTATTGAAGATGGTCAAGAAGAAAAAATGTTGATTTTCGCATCTGCGGTTACCCGAAAATTTTATAAAACTTAGAAACAGTAATTTTTATTTTGCCGATGGTACATTTAAATGTGTGCCAAAGCCATTTTTTCAATTATATTCACTACATCTTGAACTGAATTTAGTAACATATACCCTGTATATGTTAGTTAGTAATAACTATACTCTGTAGTTATAGTGTCAAGAACAGTATTTATTGTACATTTCATATGGGTTGCCATTATAAAGTAAATCCGGAAGTTAATGTAATAAGTTGGATTTTATTGATTCAATCCGTTTATTTTTAATTAGTATGACTTTGATTTCCTTTTTAGTAATACTTTTCTTTCTTTTTAAAACCACAACAGCCCAAAATGATATGACTCTAGATTGCTTGAGCTCTAGACCTTGCAAATGGGTATTCAAAACCAAAACAAACGATAAATAAGAAATTATCCGATTTTAAGCAAAATTGGCAATTAAAGTATATGTACAAATGAAGGGGAATGACTATGATATACTCACCAGTGGTGAGGTAACTTGATTGATCTAGCTGCTAAACATGACCTAGAAATGACTATGAAATGCTCACCAGTTGTGAGGTAACTTGATTGCTCTAGCTGCTAAACATGACCTAGAAATGGATCAGATAGATGCCATTAGTGCTTTTCTGCAGGGTGATATAGATGCTGAAATGTTTATGTCACAACCCGAGTATTACACAAAAGATACACAGGTATGTTTTTTACATAGATCAATTTATGGACTCAAGCAAGCCAGTAAGTAGACAATGGAATCTGAAGTTGAATGATATACTACTTGAAATTTGACTTAAGAGGTCTAGAATTGTTACATCATTAGGTTAATAAACCGGCAATGACATTTATTGCAGTATGGGTAGATGTTATTTTGATTTTTGCTAATCATCATACTAAAAAACTGGAAATTATAGAGAAATTAAAATTGAAATTTCATATGTCTCTAAGGACTACAGTATGGGGTTCTTCAAGAAAGAAGTTATTGGATTTCTGAAGGGTCTGCAACGCATGAGTGATGCCCCTGGTGTTTTACACAAGCGTCCATAGGCTACGGTGACCGCTTAACATTAGGCGGACCGTATGCTTGTTTGCCAACTTAGTGGTATAAATAAAATAAAAAAAGGTGAAAGACAGCATGAATATTAAAAGAAATCGTGGAACAGATACTATTCTGTTAAAACAAAGAAAATATATACATTCTGTATTGAACCGTTTAAGTATATCTGACTGTAAACTAGCTTGAACAGCCATTGAAGTGAAAGTAAAATATGATAATACCACTAATGATAAAAATAACAACATTTTACACTGTAAGCGCCGCTTTAAACAAATTGTATGTATGGTGCAATTCGAACCTTCTCATCCTATTAATATATTAGCCGAACGCGTTTCCATTTGGAAACAAACTCTTCTTAATATCATTAGTTTATGTTCTAAGGTTTTCTAAACATATCATCTCTTCTCGGTCTCACAGACCAATATCTGTGTCAGATTTAGAATTCGCTAAAAGTTACGTGATACGCTATTTACAAAATAAACAAATTTCGCAACTTGATTATGGTCAAAAACATCCAATATTACTCCTACCAAAAGACCAATGCGGGGGCAGTTGTAAGCGCCGCTTTAAACAAATTGTATTCTAAAATAATTGTATTTATTTTTAGTATAATCCAACAAACAATTTTCATATGACTCTTTTCCTACCGCCTCCATATTGAATGGCATGCCTCGCGTCCGTTGTGGACTTCTACAAATTAATTAAAAATCAAAAACAAAGATTTTTGTAACTGGGTTACCACCGAGATAACTGCCGTTTTCTATGCTGCCGGCATGGCATCTACACTGATTCACACAATAAGATCTACAACAATTTAATCTACACTGATTGACACAATATAATCTACAGTGATTTACACAATATAATTTACACCGATTTACACAATATAATCTACACTGATTTACACAATATGATCTACAACAATATAATTTACACTGATTCATACAATATCATCTACACTGATTTACACAAACAATATGATCTACAACAATATAATTTACACTGATTCACACAATATGCTATCCAGAGGTCGTTGAATTATATTGGCCATAAAAAATAATTGTAAGAAGAAGCGGGCTGTAAAGCACTACCTTGACTTATTTAACACCTTTAACTAAACCGAGGTGCCTAACGATAGGGACGATATTTGTGAAGATCGCGTTTAGCAGGAAGGAAAGTGCCTGAGTGATTTACATTTATTGTATTGAAGGCAATAAAAAAATCTGGAAATGACCATTGTTTCAACATTTGGGCAAATTTTTTAAGCGTATATTGCATTTTATTGTAATGAAAGTTGATTAAATAATTAGAATAGCTTGATATCTAGTGCATTGACTCTAAGTTGTAGCAAAAACTAAAAAAATGTGACTACAAAACGTTAAATAAAAAAAAAAATTAAGTTTCAAGGCGTCATTGTTGAATAATTTACTAAGAAAGTTTATAACAAATATATCTTATAGTAATGTATATGACATTGTGTAATAACTTTTAGTACATTAACATACACAACGATAGAATTACAGAAATTAGCTTTCTGGCCTATATTGCCCTCATAAGGTGGTTTTATATATGTCCCATACGTCAAATACATGCACTATACTAATACGCGGGAAAATATTTCATCAATTATAGACAAACCATAAGCAGTAACTCAGTTATAAAAAAACAACTTTATGTTGGACCTTCCGTTTTTCCCTGGCCAATTAAGGTTTATGATGTTTTTTGTTTGCAAATCATAAGTACAATACTTAGAATAACATATTTCCTATTTTAAATAAGTATTCTAATAAAGTAATATTCAATATTCACATCAGGATTATATTTTAAATATACAGAAAGTCTATCCTCGTTCTTTGCCTGTGCCCTTCATTTGTGGGGTGTGAGCCAAGTTAATTATCATGTGAACAATCTTTAATACCACTTACCAAACTATTTATATATCTTAAAAACCTTAAGTAAATCTAGACTAATATAATTAGGTTTTCAAATGACTTCTTATTAAACATTTTTTAAATTATTTTACGTATAACTTTTTATTTTTATTTCAGCTTATGCAGAATGGCAGAGAGCTCCTGTCAGTGCTATCTCAGGAATTAGACGAACTATCTATAGCTATCCGATTTCGTCTGATCACTCCGCCACCAGTTAGCCTCATATGGCTGCTACTTTCGGCGGACTTATGCCTAAACAAGTTCCTTCCTCTCCCAAACAGCCTGCAACAGTTCTACGCCTCCCATCTGGATTTGTCAGCTGAAGATAATAATTTCAGCGAAGTCCACTATGGTTCATGGAAAAAGAGTCCAGAAAAAGAGGAATACAATCATTCTGATGTGAGTTCAGAAGGAACCGATAGAGTCAGTCATAATTTATCACAAATAAGTATCAATCATGAAGATGGTGATAACATGAGGCCGAAGTTGAGACCTATTTTGGGGGCTGGAGCAGCCAAAATGAGACAAGAACAGACAAGTTCCGTCAGTCAAGATAGTTTTGATACTTGGACACCGAAGAGTTTATCCAAAAGATACGATTTAAATTCTTGGAGGCAAACTGATGAAGAAATGAAAAAAGATGAAGAACCTCCAGTTTTTAATCCAACGATTTTACCTCCGAATTTGCAGAACTTTCCAATAACTGTTCCAGATTATCCGCCGCCCGTTTTACCCAAATTTAATAACTACCCACCGGAGAAGGCTACTCTTTATTTGCCACAAGAAAAGGGAGCTAATTTTTTGCCACAGGAAAAGGGAAGTAATTTTTTGCAGCAAGAAATGTCGAGTAACTTTTTATCGCAAGAGAAAGATAGCAATTATTTGCCGCAAGATATTAAAAACAATTATTTACAGCAAGGCGACGGCGCGTACATACAAAATCAATACCATAAAAATACAAATCTTACTTCACAAGGAGACGGATTTACTTCTCAATATGAAGAAGAAGAAAACCCAAGCCATCCAGAAAAAGTTGTTAACGAAGTACAAAAAACTATTAATACAAGCAACAAAAAGCCTGTAGAGAACTGGAGAAAAGAAAAAATTGATTTAAAAGAGGAGACCAGGCCGAAAAATTGGACAAAGCAACGTTCCAAGGACAATGTAACAGATGATGAAGATAAAGGGGAGCGATATCGGCCTGGGTCTCGAAATTCAAGAGACAGCAAAGTGGGAAATAGATTAAACAGAAGAAATAGCAGCAATGCTGACGATAGCTCTGAGACTGGAAGTACTGGAAAGCCTCAAAACAGAAAACATGTAAGTGATGTACCGAGGAGTCAGAAATATTGGGATCACGATGATCGGTGTGATAAAGACTACAATAGTTAGTTGAATAGTGTACCTATGAATGTAGACTCTTATGTGAACCGAATTTCATGAATTAAAGACTTATTCGGGGAAAATAGTGAAATTATAGTGATAGTGGAATGTGAAGTGACACTTATTAGTGCTACAAATAGTTTAGTTACAATACAAAATACAGGCAAATACGATATATGATATTATTAAATAGGACTATACAATTTGAACATATAATACACTCAAGGGCAAAATACCATTGAAGTAATAAAAAGTTGAAAAATCTTATGGGTTTGCTTTTTGTTTGGAACTCATTATTTTTGGACTTTTGAGTGCAAAATTAAATTATACTTATTATTATTATTTGCATATTACTTTGATAAATTATAAATATCAAAAAAATTCAGGCTTTCATAGCTGTTTGGTTTAGATACCTACAGTGGCTTGACTTTTTTTCAAATATGTTATATTATCTATGGTACGTTATATTTTTATTTTTTTTATTTAAGTCATTCAATCTGATTGCATTACATTTTGAATGCAAAATAAGTCCTCAGCAAAAAAATATTAAGAATTTTTGTGTCACTGAGTGTATTATTTCATAAACCATGACACAATTTTTGTACATGTTTATGGTTAAACAACATCTCTGCCGATCCCCTCCCGACGATAGCGTGAGGTGACTACAATAGTATTTTTAATTTAGAAATGTATTTTTAAATTATTTTGCTCAATTTTTATAACTGTTCAGTGTTTAAAATGTATACAATTGATTTTTTTAAAGTATGCGCTCGCCATCTTTGATGTGCAGAAATTAAGAGAAACAATTTGCTTTGTCTTTAACTATGGTAAATAAGAGATAAATACATAAATAGTGGCAATTGCACTAAGAATATCACTTTGCTTTACTTATTAGATGTAAAAAAAATTAAGAATAACAGTTAAAACTCAAAGGAAGAAATGTGAAAAATGGAAAAGGTACCTTTAAAGAGAAAAATTATTGATATTTAACATTGTTGCTACAAATCGATATAACATTAATATATTTATCAGTGACCAATTGAAATTAATAATTAACCCAAGAAATTCTTTAAGTCATATATTATATTTAAATTGAATTTTCGTGGTCCATTTGAATTTCTCAAGTCAATGTTTTTTTGATGTAAAAATATCAGACAACTTAAATTGAAATAATAGCATGAGGCATTCCATCTCAAGTCTTGTGTACTTGTGTACTTGTGTACTTGTATGTACTTGTGTACTTGTGTACTTGTATGTACTTGTGTACTTGTCTGAAAGTTTTTTATGTAAGGAGATTTACTTAATTTGTGCTTAAGTCTTTAAGATGTAATTTAGTACCTAGATAGTGAATTTGCACGATATGTACTATTTTTTGCATGTAGTTGTATTATATATATATTGTAGCTTTTATGTCAGGATTGAGGTACTGTATCGAAATTGATGTAATTTCTATTTATGTATAAGCTCAAGATTGTAATTTAGTAGATATTTCTAAAATTTCAAGTGGCTCTGTTGTCTTTGAAATATAGGTGTTAACTACTCCCAACTAGCGTAAACTACTTCCAAATAGCATAAACTAATTTCCAACTAGCGCTGCCAACCAGCTAGCGTCGGCAACACTCTGCGCCTTAAGTAGATTTAATAAACTGCAGTTGAAAGTTATATAACCATATTTTTTAACTGTGGTGTGAATGTCTTTAATATCAATTTGTTACATTCTTAACCAATTTTAGTAATTTCTACAATCTATTTAATAAATTGTTATGAACTAATGGAAGTAATGTTAATTAATGACAAAACGTCCTTAGTATTCTACTAAACAACGCGTAACTCGACATTCTAATTTTTGTATGAGACAAACATGATTCAAACTGGCTTTTGAAGAAAGACAACGCGGCATTTATGCTATATAGCTGTCTTTCACACTTTCTCACCTGTCCCTGTTTATTTTTTCGCTGAGGAGAAAAAATCTAAAAAAAGAATTGTGTTCCCTGCTATGCAATGATATGTTTTTACAAAGTTTAAACCCTACAATTCAAATTTTGTAGAAATAGTAAATTTTGTCTTTTGTAGTTCAATTTAGGATGTAAACTTTTGCATAATTTTAAAAATGGAGTATGGGAGTATTACAAATTGTGTTATTTGTAGTTAACTGTAAACGCTTTAACACTTAAAACTAAAATATATTGTAAGATAAAGTTAAACTCTCAAAGTGTACGAGTACCTACGTTGCCAAGAGACATATGAAACGTCTCAAAGTGTAGTCTTTACATGTGTTTTGAATATGCAATGAAAATTTCGAATTATTTATGAAAACTTGCACAATTTACCTTTTAATTCTAACTTTACAGAGTTCAAAAGTGTTGTACAGGGCCTTAATGTGTAAAGCAATTTCAATTTTACAAGTAAAAGTATTACATCATAATAATTTTTGCAATATATCATTTGTTTTTGGAAATATTTTAGTGTTTAAAAAATAGAATAGTATTTAGTAGATTAAAAAAGCACTTACATGCCTCTCCATGAGTTGGCGTTATTTAAGGCCACTTGCCGGTCGAGGGTTCGGAACGAACTGTGGCCCAGGTTAACAATTTTAATTAGCGCGGCGTGACAGTCGCTGGAGCCATACAATAATGTTGTACCTTCTGTATGTCCACTTGATTTTAGGTCTCTATTGCAGTCATAGTGACGTGACAGAGTGCCCTTTGTTACATCCTCTGAGATTCCTTGCGCTCACGTGTTAGGGACGTATTTCTGTGGGGAAGGTTTTAGCGACATTCTGTACATATTGTTACTCTGGTTTGTGAACGACTAGGTTTAGTTTAGTTTTTATGTCTATTTTTTGTCAGTTATAGACTAGTATTTTAAAATGCTAAGTCAAATGTGCATTTATTTAAAAATAATTTATGACCTGCAAATAGTGAAATGTGTCCAACTCCAGTGATGTCAACTACGCTGCGTTGAGCTGAACGTCTTTGGTTTACTTGTGTTATACAGGTATGAGAAATACGGAAAGCTTTTTATTTTAACTTGTCCTGAATCGCAAATTTTACTATTAACATTTATGTTTATTTATCTTTATAACAAAGTGATATTTATATAAATTGTAGCTATGTTTGTTTGTTTATAATTTTGTCTCATAAAAACAATAATGCGAAGGTTATATATAAACTCACTTAATTCAAAGTTCAACATTTAAAATAGCTTTATAGGATGTTAGATTTTTTTAAAGTTAGGTATATAATAAATTTAGTTTAATAATTGAATTGGAAAAAATGTGTAATCTTACGATCTCCGATGTTAATATAATAAACTTTTGAAAAAAAGAAAACTAATTTAAAAAGACCTATTTGATTAGAAATAAATTGTATAAAAATAAATGAATGTGTTTATAAATTTTTGGACTTTTCTCGGATTGATTTCATTTATTTACCTAATATATTATCTTTATAAGGTGTTAAAATTATGTAAAATTTAAGGGGATGCGATATAAAAATGCTACAAAGTTTGTAGATTTTACAAGATAACACACATATATATAAATATATATAGTATCTTAATTGCTTTGCGAGAAACTGAGGGTAGTGTACATTTTTAAATTAATTTTGTAGTTTATATTTCTTTATTTGTCTAAAGTTTAATTATTCCTCTAAACAAGTTTTCAGGATCCAAATAGATACCGGATACCTTGTCAAAAGTTATTAAGTGTTTATCTGATTACTGTATTAGTCCAAAGCTCTTATTTCAGTCAAAACCGAAATCTATCTATCCTTATATTGACTAGCCAAAACTCGATCGATTCTAATGTCAAATTTATGGTCCTTTTACAATGTAGGTATAAGTCGCGCCACATAAGATGAACCATGCGCAGTAACACATTTTCGGATCCATTAAGGTGGGGATTGCGATGCGATGCGAAGGGCAGCGCGTAACCATAGCAACACAGGCCCTGGGGTACAATTGCGAACTTAAGTTTTAAAAGTCGGAACTTCTGGCTCAAGTTTATGCTAATTCAAAATTATGTAAAAGTTGTCATGCCGTTACCAATAAGTGACAGTGATTAAAAAACATTTACAATTTTTAACCTCTTAGTGTTTTATGAAATTCTTATATCAGAACTGTTACATTTTATTATACCTAACGACCACTTCCCAAGCCAATGTGGTTCAAAAAGTACAATAACTTGTAAGGTAAACCGATATTAGGTATTTATGCCATAATTACTGGGTACATGTGACGTAATAACTGCCGTCTCGTGCGACGGGCGCAGGGCAGTACTTAGCTACATAATAAGTTAAAACAATTTTAGAAATGACGGGCCACGCACAAAACATTTGTAAGTACTATTGTCCGTAACTGTACCTCCG
The DNA here is from genome assembly GCA_946406115.1 of Apoda limacodes. NCBI lineage: Eukaryota > Metazoa > Arthropoda > Insecta > Lepidoptera > Limacodidae > Apoda > Apoda limacodes. The sequence goes on from OX291540.1 coordinate 53,334,468, forward strand.
CGGAAGACCGATATTTAGATTCAACTTACGTGGCGCGATCTATACATATTATTATAAATTTATGTGCTGTGTAATAAACCCCGAATGGCTGTTTTTGTTCTCTTGACTTTAACATGGTTAACTGGTATAGACTAAAAGCTTTATTTCTTTTGTTAAATAACTTTGTTACTTATAAAACTTAATTCAAGATGGCGGCGATTGACTCGCATTGCATTCATTGACAATTATGTAATCTAAAATATATATTGAAATTTGATTTTCACGCAATCTTTTATTTAGTATTTATTACCTCCTTTTATTTATTTATTTATTTATTTGCCTGAATAAGGTACAGATGGTCTTAATAAATTATTGATGTACATGGTTCTCTTATTCTACCCCTTCAGGGTGTGCAAATTTTACAATTGAATAGTTAATTAAATTCTAAAATGTCACCAATAATAAAAAATCCTTATCATCTATCAACAGAATTAATCTAAATACAATAAAAATAAATTACAATAGCCACATGTCATATAACAAATTTTAAATTACATTCGCCACATGTCATATTACAATTTTTCAAAAAAATTTAAAACCCATGTCATATTATAATTTTTTTTGGCAGCAATTAATGCACGCTATTTATTGTTAAGAAATTCTCCGACGCTATAAAAACAATTATCTAGTAACCATCCCGTCAATCCTTTTTTAAATAAATGATATGGTAGTGCTTTTATATCAGATGGCAACTTATTGTAAATTTTTATTGCCATATAACAAACATTCTTACCATATATATCAAGGTTACATTTGGGTATAAATAATTTCAATTTATCTCTTGACGGCCTTGAGGTTACGATTTCTGAATGTTTAGGAAAGTTTTGAGGATGTTGTCTAACAAACAGACACATGTTCCTGATGTACATGCATGGTAATGTTAACAATTTTAATTTTTTAAATAGAGGTTTACAACTATCTGTTACCCAAGCGTTGCATATTGCTCTTATACATCTTTTTTTGGATTTTAAAAGTCCACAGAGTTACCCCACAACAGAAGACCGTAGTTTAATACGGATGCCACATAGCCGTGATACGCAGTTAGTGCAGTTTCTAATGAACCTGTTTGTCTTACCCGTTTCATTGACAAAACGTTCTAGTTTACTGCAAACATTCTCTATCTGTGGTTTCCAATTTATATGTTTGTCAATTACAATTCCAAGAAATACAGCAGTTTCCACTTCGTGTACTACGTTGTTATTACACTAAAGTTTTAATTTCAATTTATTCGATTTGTACGTAGAGAACTGTACCACATTGGTTTTTTTTATATTTATTTTTAAATTATTTTTATTTTCAAAATCTTTTTGCAATGCAATTTTCAAAGAAAACGGTGGAAATGCGTAAAATAGTTTTGAATTCCAGTTTATTGTAAACGCATCAACTGTAATGGCATCAGGGTCCTGTTCCCATTACACATATTCGAGACATTTGGCATTGATGCGAGAAGCGAATAAATCTATGTCTGGTTGACCCAATTTTTAAAAATGGTACTGTACACGACATCTGTAAACTCCCGTTCTACGTCTAAGTTTATCTTACGGGACTCCTAGTCGGCTTCAACGTTATTCTTGGTAATTATAAACGATGCAAATAACCATAGTTTTCTGACTTCGCCCCACTGCCAAATGTCACGTGCTAATGTGTTTAGATGTGGGTTTATAAACATGCGGGTTATGTAACTTATTGATGTAGTGTTATCGATGCGAAGCAAGATAGCGCATTCAAAATTTTTTCTGGCATAACATATAAGCGCTAAAAATACAGCCATAAGTTCCAAATAGTTAATGTGAAAACTCAGTTCGCAATCTTTTCATGTACCGTTGATCCGCATGCCATTGCAAAAAGCACCCCAACCGGTGCGTGACGCATCTTTAAATATTTCTAGCTCATATCTTGGTTTTTTTTATTACATAATTTACCGTGTAAATAATATCTATCCACCAGCTTAAGTCATTGAAAATAATATTAGGGAGTTTAATCTTTACGTCAAATGAACTATATTGATGTTAAAACAGATATTTTTGGCGCTCTAATATTTTGGTATATAACCAGCGCACAGCTAGGCATGCTGATACTAGAACTCCAATTAATTGGGAAAAACTTCGTATCGTAACATTGGGTAATTTTAAGAACTATTTTACCAAAAAGGCTATCTTATGACATTTATCTATAGGTAAAGATAGGGCCATTTCTGCTGTGTCATAAATAAATTCTAAAAAATTTAACGATTTTTTGGTAGTAAATTACTTTTGTTGTAAATTATTACAAATCCGAGACATTCAAGTAACCACAAAGGAAATCGTCTCAGTAATTAACGGACTAGAACCCACGATAACGTAAGTTAGCATCTACCTCTCTAATAAATCTTAGTGAAACACCTTGGAGCTATTGCTAGACCGTAAGGCATGGCGTTCAGTTCGTACGTTACAGTTTCACTCGAATTGGGTGCAATATATTTAAACCTAAGGTATTTTCGAAACTGCGAAACGAAATAAGTAATAAAGACGTTTGCCGTAATGTCCGCTGAGTAGGAGTTGTCCTCAAATAAGGACGATGATTCAATGTGGTTGGCCTAGGGACAAAAACAGGAAAGAAGCGGAAGAAGACCGAAGTTCCAAATGACTTTGGCGGCATCGGCTCCGGAGTCTTCTCCCTCCCTCCGATTCTGAGGGACGCCTTCCGTAGAGGGGCGCTTCCCCGTCCCCGTGCACCTCGGCGGCCAGCCTTGAGCCAGCTGCCATGGACACCACCCATGCCGCCACCTCTTAGCAGCCGACCGAAGGAAAAATCTCCGCCCACAATTGTAATCAAGGACAAGGGGGCATGGCCAAACATCGCAAATGTGATGAAGGCCAAGCGTATATATAATACGTACGCCCACAACGATGCGGAATGTGGCATCAAAGTGCAGGTTCAGACGCCAACAGATTCCGAAATCTGACTGCTTTCCTAACGGCTCAAAGGTACGAGTACCACACGTACTCGCTGGCCGAAGAGCGCGTTCTCAGGGCTGTAATAAAGGGAGTCCCAACGGAATTCTCCGCATCAACTGCCAAAGACGACTTGATCGTTCAAGGCCTCCCAATAAGGGAAGTGCATAGAATGTACAACGGCCGTAACTAGTCTGAGTGCTACGACATGGTGCTCGTAGTGCTCGATCTATCGAAAGAGGGCAAAGCCATCTAAAACTAAATAACATGACGAAACTCTAAGATTTTTTTTTCTGTAAAGGTAGCGAACAAAGCTTTACCACTGGACGACGATACTGCTCAGATGAAGTCTTGACAGTTAACACACGGCAAATACCATCAGCGCCAGGGTGCAAAGTAACAATCCGACCTAAACTCCACTTCAGAGGGCAAACCACTTCATTTATAATTAGGACCAAAGCTCCGACAACGATTTCACGCTGAACTGTATTCCATTTTGCCCTTTGCTGTAGAGTATGAATATATTCACTTTGCCACCAGCGCCAGAAATCTTGGTGCATCTTCTGAATCAGTTTCCAACGCTTGTATAGGAGTAAGCTTTGAATCAACTAAGTTTTCCTCCGGTAGCATAGACAACGGTTCAAGAGTCAGAAAATGACCAGGAATTAAGGGCTCACAAATCATTAGGGTCCGAACTCAAGGGCGTTCGAGGGCAGGAGTTTAACATCGCTTCTATCTGTGTGAGTACTGTCAGAAACTTTTAAAATGTGAGGCGGTGTTTGCCTACGACCCGCCGCAAATATGTTTTAACCGATTTAATTACGGCTTCTGCTAGTCCATTAAAATGGTGGCTACCAGGAGGGTTAAAAGTGTGTTTTATCGCTAAATCCTCTGACGTGTTTTAAACACACTGAGAAAGGTAGTTGGCTGCGCCTACATAGTTCCTACCTTGATCTGACACAGCTTCGGAACAACGACCACGACGAGATAAAAATCGTTTCAGTGCAGCCAAAAAAGCGTCAGTCGAAAGTTCTGTCGCAAGTTCTATATGAACAGCTTTAGGCCTGGTGCAAACAAAAACACAAATATATGACTTATAAATTTTAACGCCGCGGCCGCGGCAGAGAGCTATATGAAAAGGACCACCAAAATCAACAGCAAACTTTGAAAATGGTTTTATTTGGTTAACACGGTAGGATGGTACATTGCCCATCAAGGGAGCTGGAGCAGGCTGAGGATTTGAGGATTGAGGAGGAAAATATTTCATGCAAGTTTTAATCACAGACTTTACTGCGCGTTTTCGCGATAAAACCCAAAATGCGAGATCAAATTTAATAAAGTTTGAGCACCCGGATGCATACAATCTCTGTGAAGTGAATCGATAAGTAACATGCTTTCCAGGTAAAAGCAAAGGATGCTTAGTATTGAAATCTATATTAGCATGTGCCAAACGACCGCCCTGAGAGAACCCGAATCATCGATGAAAGGTGACAATTTTCGAAGACTTCGATAGCGAGTTGGGTTACCCATTTTTCAGAAATGCGATTTCATGTGAAAATGAATTATCTTGTGTAATTTCCACTAAAACATAAAGGCTTGATTAACTTCTTTTGGCTCTAAAAAGCCAAGAATTCTGTTAGCAATTATTTTTTTTCCTCGAATTATGTAAAAAACGAAAACAATAAGCTAGTACTAGTTTGAGTTTTAACAATGACTAAAATCTTTCTACTAATCTGTCCACCAATGGTCTGTCAATAGGACCTGTCATTAGAGCAAGAGCCTTCCGTTCTTCTTGCAGAGTTTCAAGGGGCACCGCCACTGACCGCCAATTATCCTCAGACTTAGAAAGCCAAGAAGGTCCATGCCACCAGATGGTTTGATTCAAAAAATCACTAGGGAGACTGCCACGTGACCCACTAGCTGCAGGGTTTTCCAAGGTACCAACATTACGCCAGCACTCAGGAAGAATTCGCTCATGAATATGGCTGATCCTGTTAGCAACAAAAGTTTTCCCTTTGGACGGACAAGACTGTATCCATGAGAGGGTCACTGTCGAATCAGACCATGCGAAAATTTCAACTCCTGGCGAAAAAGGTTGCAGAGCTTCCACAAAGGAGGTAAGCAGATCCGCCAATAACACAGCTGCTTGCAATTCAAGTTTGGGCACTGTGAGTTTCTGAAGCGGAGCAACCTTCGATTTAGCGCAACAAAGTGCTACATTGGTGTCAGTACGGAGGTACAAGGCGGCACAATACCCTCGCTCAGACGCGTCGCAAAACCCATGCAGCTGCAATGACGCTGTGGATGTGAGCATGCGGCGAGGGATAGAGACGATGGACAAAAGTGCGAGCTGTGATTTAAACTGTAACCATTCCGCAACGAGTTCACCGGACATCCCACGAAACACCGCATGTCCATAACAGCTGCATCAAATATTTAGCATAAAATGTTACAGGAGTCAAGAAGCCCAATGGGTCATATATTTGAGCGATTTCCGAAAGAATTGTGCGCTTTGAACAACAACGTTCATCTACTGACACGTTGAAGTGAAAGCAATCATTCTGAGGTGACCACTGTAAAAATTTTGAGACATCTGAAACTTCTTCAAATTTCCGAAAATCCTCCGAATACCAGTCCGTAGGGAGCAAATCAATGAAAAAATCTTTATGATTGGATGCCCATTTCCTCTGGTGGAAGCCACCCGCCGACAAAATATTGGACAGTTCGGTTCTTTATGATAAAGCTGATTCGATTGAATCAGCTCCGGAGACGATATCATCGACATATATGTCACGAGATAATATTGATGAACCGAGAGGGCACTCACGTTTTGAAAGTTGAGCAATCGTACACAGCGCCTGATATGGAGCAGAAGCGACACCATAAGCTACGTAAACGATAATCACGTATAGGACCGACAGGATCTGGACGCCACAAAATACGTTGATATTCTGCATCTGAACTGGAAACAAGAATCTGACGATACATTTGTTTAACGTCGCCGGTCAAAATGATGGCGTGCCAGCGAAAACGAACAAGGAAATCAAATATATTTGTTTGAAGTTTAGGCCCCGATAATAAAGTGTCATTAAGAGAAATACCTTTTGAATCTTTGGAACTTGCGTCAAAAACAACACGAAGAGGAGTACTAATAGACTCTGGACGCAGGATTCCATGGTGAGGTATGTAATAGAACTGTCCTAGTTCATCGGTAGGAGGCTCCACCTCTTCAAGATTATTACAATCTGCATAATTTTTCTTAAAGGAAATATATGCCTCACGAAAATGAGAATTGGATTCGAGCATTTTTTCCAAAGAAACAAATCTTTTGAGTGCAATAGCACGAGTATTTGAGAAAACAGGTTTGTTTATTGGATCAATAAAAGGCAAGGGAACGACAAATCGACCATCAATTATACGGGAATGGTTTTTAACAAAATTTTTTTCACATAATTGATCATCCATCGACAAGGGTTTCTTTATGGAAGGATCAACATTTTCTCACTCCCAAATTTTTTTAATAGAGTTGTCCAACGACAAATTTGAAACGAGAAGGCAGTTTTTAGCGACTGCGCGACAGCGAGGACGATGTAAATGATCCGTATCACACCCACCTAAAAGGATCCACCCAAAAACAGTTTGCAGAGCAACTGGTTGACCAGCCTTCCCCCGTCTCAGACCGGGCAGTAGAGCCGACGAAAGAATATCTGCATTAAGTAGCATGTCCACATGACCAGGTCTAGCAAACGAAGGATCAGCAAGACTTAAACCTGCAATGTGTGACCAATTCGATGAATCCTCAGGTATAGTGGGTTGATCAGAACAGATTGACGACCTAAAGCTTCGAATTTGAATATGTGCTCTGAGGTAGTAACAGGGTTTACTTCGCAGGACACTGATCCAAGTTCTGGTTCTGCGACGGAATGACCAATCCCATTAACAACTTGTTGCGAATAATTAATTTTAAAACCCAAAGATTTTGCGCAAGGTTCTGATATAAAATGCACACATGCAACATGCACTTGCTGAATCTAATAAAACCCGAATTGATTTGAAAGTACCAATTTTGTCCTTAATAAGAACCCTGGCTGTCGAAAATAGAATATTGTCATTATTCGCCATAGAAGTAAGAGTAGTTTTATGTTGGGTGTTATTTGTTTCCAACATATCACTATTATTAGTAGGTACCAAATCTTTATTGAAATGTAGCAGTGAATGATGAGGCTGTTTACAAACACAACAAGATGAAGCTTTACAAAGTCTAAGTCGATGTGACGGTGAGAAGCACAAACTACATTAGTTTTAGAGGCTGAGGCAATAAGAACAGATGTTTCGGATGTGTGACAATGTTTTTCGAGAAAATCTTGAAGATCTTCAAATTTTGGAATATCATCGGGTTCCTTCATGTCCAATAGAAATTTCTCCCGCAAAGTTCTATCTAATTTCGACCACAACAAATGCACTAAAATGAAATTTTTATCTGGCAATTCAAATTTTTCTATAACTGCAAGATTTTCCTTATACGTTCGAGATACCCGTTCCATCTCAACCCTCGATTTTGATTTCAGAGAATCACATGCCAATATCTTTCCAAAATAAGCATCTGCTATTTGACGCTTTCGATTATAATGTTTCGATAAAGTATTGTACGAATCTAAATAACTTTCCTCAGTAAGAGGAAAATTCTTAATTAAATCATAGGCTATACCTTGTACGCTAGACAAGAGATAATACAATTTTTTAACGTTGGAAATATCACGTGTGTGTATCAGTGAATCAAATAATTGTTTAAATGATAATCAATTTTCTAACTTACCATCGAATGGTCCTATATTTATTTTTGGCAACTAGACTTGGTTGGTCATTTCACTCACCTTAGGTTTTTTGTCATCGGTAACACACTCAGTTCTCAAACGATGTTTTACACATTTCATGAGACCTTCAAAGTTTGCCAATACCTCAAGTTCTGCACTTCGAAGTCCCTTTGAAAATGAGCCGAATAAATTCCTTTGAGCAGAGTGAAATTCCAACTCTAAATCTTTCAAATCAACCTCTGCATAACCTACTAAATTCCTTTTAGCCTAAACTCAAGTAGCATCAAAGCGTAGTCTCTTGCAATCATATTTGCATCAGCACTTGATTCACAGAGATTTTCCCGTGACATTTTTAACTGAATGTTATTTAAAACTAACCGAGCAAATTAACTTCCTATTAAAATATAAATAACGTAACAAAATAAAAATTAGACCGATGGGTCTTAGACAATGCCTCCAAATTAAAATTAGCGAAATGAAACAAACTACAATTGAATTGTAATGGCAACGCAAATACCGTATTCTTATCTCGAAATCTCATAAAATATTAACAGACCGCGATAAAACGATGTCATGTACTCATGAACCAACCACCACAAAATTATTTTGTTTTAGTCTCAAATTTAGTTTTGATACAAATTCCGACAAAATTTACAAATTCTTACGAAAATTGAGAGTAAAAATGCGAAATGAACGAAACAATAACCAATCTATAATAACAAAACGAAGTTAATCGTTCTAAAGGTCACTTTTTCCGACAATTTGGCTCGAAGCCCTATATTAAATTGAAAATGTTTATGTTGGGTGGCTCGAGTTTAATTGACTTTGGTTAGTTTTCCCAAAAACGGTGAATTAATACAGTTGTTTAAATAATATTAGGGATGGATGACTTATCATAGTTCTTTCTGTGATGTGCAACTCGTCGGCAATTTTACCTCGTAGCTACTAGGCCGTTCGCTTATAACGTTCTCAATCGCCAACACAAGCACTCGAAGACTATGATGTTTATTTTCAGTATTTATTTTAATTAGTAATTATCTCAGTTTTTAAAACGGGAACGAATATTTGCGTGCCATCTACAACCCACGACAACAACAACAACAAGATGCTAGTGATGTTCTCATCATGATCTAGTGATGCGAAAGTAGCGCATGCATTTTATAAACAGCTAAGTTTATACGAAAAGTAAACAAAGATGTTTGCAGCCTGATGGACGCCGTCATTCTTGCCGGCGACCTAAATTGCAAGCACCGTCTTTGGAACTCTTCAATAACTTCACGGAGAGGCAGACTCCTCGACGATTTAGTTGACAGACTAAACTTTGACATCATCGCCCCCATAACGCCCACTTACTTTCCCCATAATACTCGCAACAACCATGACATGCTCGACATAGCACTTCAAAAGAATTTAAGGCAAGGCTTTCGCTCTATAGAGGTCCTTGACAAACTTGACTCGGACCACCGCCCTGTCCTCCTCCAATTAGGTTCCCCTTCGGACACCTCCAGACACTAGAACCGTGACGGATTGGGATAAATTCGGGCAATTGCTCGAAAACCCCAGCTCGCCACATCTAGATCGCGTTCCCAATATAATCTCGACTCGCTCGCTAGCCACCTGACCGCCACCGTTGGCGAGTGCCAAGACAAGTGCCGGTTGGTGATTACCACCACCTAATCCTGTATCAGCACATCATGTCGCTAATGACTGAGTGCAACGCGGCCCGCCACAGACGCAATTGCGCTCCTACTATCGAAAACAAAGCTCGCTTCAACGACTTACACCGCTGTAGCTGAGCTCCGCGCCCAACGTTTCGGTGATCTGATGGAGAACATTTCTCCTTCTCATCAAGCTTATTGGCACATAGCCAGAGCTTTGAAATCAGACACCGCCAACTCTCTCTCTCCGTTAACTCGTGCCAACAACGTTCCCGCGTTCGATGACGACGAAAAAGCGGATTGCCTTGCATCTAGCCTCCAAGCCCAATGTGTCTTAAGCACACAGTCTTTCGATCCCGATCACGTGCGTGAGGAAGACGATAAAGTGGAGCGCAGAACTTCTCTGCCCCCACAGAAACCCCTGCCGCCTGTCACTGTCGACGAAGTCAAACAGGTCATCAAAGACCTACGCCCTCGTAAAGCCCCCGGCGCGGACGGTATCTCTAACGATATCCTAAAGCACCTCACCCTTCCCCTTCTATGCCTTCTAGGAGCGATTTTCAATGCTGCTATCGAAAATTGCACCTTTCCTTCTCAATGCAAAGATGCAATTGTTATAAGCATTCACAAGCCAGGCAAGGCTCGTACCGAGCCGTCCTCCTACCGCCCTATAAGCTTACTAAAGGCCCTTGGTAAACTTTACGAACGCCTCTTCCTCACTCGCCTACGGAACGCTATAGTCTAGAGGCATTTTAATAGACGAGCAGTTCGGCTTTAGCGCCACACGGGCGCTGTCTTCTTCGATGTAGCGAAAGCCTTCGACAAAGTCTGGCACAAGGGTTTGTTTATAAACTGTACAACTTTCAGTTGCCAGACCGTCTCGTACTCATCAAACGAGACTACTTGTCGAACCGTAGCTTTCGCTATTAAGTTGAAGGCTCTCTCTCACTCCCCCCGTCCCATAGAAGCAGGAGTCCCGCAAGTGTCCGTGCTCGCCCCTATCTTGTACCTTCTGTACACAAACGATATCCCTAAAACAATAGGTACCCAGCTAGCCGTCTTCGCGGACGATACCGCTATCTATACCACCGATAGGCAAGTGAGTCGAATCACTAAGAGACTCCAACTCGCTATCACCGCTATAGGCGAATGGTTTCGGAAATGGAGAATCGAAGTGAATCCCGACAAAAGATCTGCCGTTCTCTTTACCGTAGATCACCCCCCGCAGCCATCTCCCCTCTCACTCTTCGGTCGTGCCATTTCTTGGTAAAACAAGACCAAGTATCTCGGTGTGACCCTGGAGAGGCATTTGAAATTCCGCGATCACACCAAAATAGTTAGGGACCGATCCGCTTTTGTCCTCTATATCGCTCTATATATGGTCGTCTATATCCCAAGATAGGCAAGTACAGTAAGATGTCGCTTGAGATAAGCTGGCTCTTTACACCACTTGCATCCGCTCCATACCAGCATATGCTAGCGTAGTTTATGCGTTGTCTAAACGCAATCTCCACAAACTCCAGACCCTTCAAAACCGCTTTCTCAGAGCGGCCTCCGGAGCGTCCTGGTACGTCCGTAATGCGGACCTACACAGGGACTTTGAGCTCCCCAGGATTCCCCAATATTTCAAAAACCTGGCCGTCCGATTTTTCGACTAATTGTGCAATCCTCAACGTATCATCCCCCCAACCGAACTCGGCATGGTCGTAAAACTATCGTTAGGTGTCCTCGGCACGTACTAACAGCCCCAGATGACGATTACCTGTCGGGATAGCGATATTAGTCTCTACGACCTTCCCCAATAGGGGCTCCCCCCTAACACGACGCCGACGACCCCGCGTTCGTCGGCGCCCGCAAGGATACACGAGGTATCAAAGAGGGCCGGGGCGCTTCTCGCCCCCACCGAATCGCAATCGCACCCGCGTAACGGGGAACTCCCCTCCTGACGGTGACTCACCTTCGGGTTCGAGACTCACGCCGGTCGAAGGGACGCCCACGAGAGCGACAACCCAAACCGAGGCTCCCCCCGCGGGAGCTTGAGCTTTTGGCGCTATATGAGCTGAGGCTCCAGAGGCTCGCCCCAAAAAGCCCGGTGAAGCAGTAATGGCTGCAACAGCCAACTGCATACTCAGTCAGAAAAAAAAAAAAAAGACCACATGATCTGCGTTATATTTGAATGAAAGTGTTTAGTAATAAATGGTATAGGTACACCGTTAAGAACCCAATTAAGAACTGTAGAATTGTTGGTTATATGAAGCCAACAGCTATAGAAAAATTTGCACCCGGACTGAATGTACCTGTGTTATGGATGAGGTGGGGCACGTGACATGTGGCCTTGAGTTTTTTGATCTGCAGTCCCCGCTTTTCTATAGTCTTGGCCGCTTTAATTTTTTCTGGTAAACTGGCGCCGAATAAAGTTTAGTCTCGTTCGCTATCTTGAATTATATTAAGAAATGGTATCGTCAAATGTTCTTTATCGCTAATAAAGATACATATTTCGTTATTTTAATTTATTAATATGCATGTTCAATTTAGAATATTAGTGCAGACCGGTCTAGTAGTTACTAGCTACGTAACATCCAACATGTTAAGATTGTGTATTAATACGTTTTAATAACAATAAAAACTTAGTCAAATGTTTGCGATCCGTTGTTCCTTGAAGAACCCGGACATAAGAAATTTTGCAGGTTGAGAGGGAAGAATTTTCTCTTTCCTGCACATATTTTATCTAAAGGGATCTACATAAATAATTACATGTTTTTCATAATCCACGAAAAATTGGTTTAAATCTTGCAAATAACAATAGTGAAAGGATTCCATCAGATTCTTTTTACAGATTAATTGAATAAAAAATAAAGTAATTAAAATTTTAATTAAAAATTGTAAAAAATATCAGAAGGCTCAGCTCTTGTATAATGTTTTGAGTGAAATAATAAAATAATTTCTACTAAATCATATCTCATAATATTGAACCCATTACACCTAAGCTATTAGGGCAATTGAGTTCATTAAAATTGTCATAGTAGTCACTTTTCATGCGAGCTTCTAAATTCCATGTACTAGGATTTCATAGAACACTGTTAGCATTTCGGACAAAGTTGATAAAAGAACAAAACGGTACCCCAATTTTCGGAATGTAGGATTCGCGCTAATAATTTGCTCTACGATGATTAGTCAACATATGGTTAACGCCCTCCTGGGGCCTGGGTTGTTTTCTCGGCAAATCTACCATAAAATTGGGAATTATGATCACTATTAGTAATCACCAGAATTTCACTTTATTTTTGCTGAATAAGTAATAGCTAGTTCTTAGTTTTTTAATAGTCGTATTACAACAAATAAAACAACTATAATGGCACGTTCCCGTTTACGCTTGTATTCACACATTCATATTCAGGTAAATCTTGTTAAGTTTTTGCCGGTCGTTCGTAATCATGATTTGTAAAAATGAATAGATGGAGATAAAGTAAACAAACTTAAGTCCCTCGGAGTACCTAGATTAGGATTTTGTTACCTGTTTAGAGTCGGCACAGATAACAGAATACCTACCTACTAACCGCGCCACAAAAAAAATCATACCTACTTTCAATAAAATATCCAGGGATCAAATCAAATAATATTTATTTGATTTTAATAGGTTGCTGAGAACACTTTTGAATCGTCACAATCTATTTAACAACGTGAATTTATGCCGAAAAGAGCCTGCAAGAATCTTAATTTTAAAAGTAATTTTGTTAATCAACTAACAAGTAGGTATACAATCTGTATTGAAGCACATCAGGATGATACTAATTCTATCGCAATGTCTTATTTACAGATAGTACAAAAAAATCTCTGTATGGCAACACTTTTTAGTTTAAAACAATCACGCGATGCCATTGTTTTGTTTGCATGGAATATGAGTGAAATTCTTTATTTAAGTTGTTTTTCTAATAAAATCGGTGAATTTCATTAGCAAATACAACAAGATGATTCTGTGTGTAGGAGTCTTTAAAAAATAACGATTTGAGTTGAGGGGAAAGTTATGTATGTAGAGCGTTTTATCAACGGGAGGACAATCGCACTAGCAAGCAACAAAGGTTGCCGTCATATGACGCCTGCAGAAGCATGTCACAGCAGCTGTGCTGTGGCTGGCACATGCTACTTTTACGGTGAGAGAGAAGAAGGGGCTGGAGAAGCTGAGAGAGGATAACAGTCGCGTTTAACTTTATAACAGTGGAAATGCTACGGAATGCCCCTATCATTACGTGTTGCGGCGCGTCTCTTTGTTAACAACAATGAAGGCAACTTTGAATCATTTTTGTAAATGTTACGTACCTACTTGCCCAACAAATGTTTGAAATAGAAGTTAAAATACTCAAAAGTTTTTTTTTGTTTAGTGTTCAGTTCACTCTGAACCACTTTTGGGTAATTCTTTACTTTCCAAGAACGCTTGATTTTTACGTAACGATGGTTTTAACTGATAGAACACTACATTTATGTACACAGATAAAATTCAAAAACTCTCGGAGTACACTAGATTTTCACGAAAAAAACTAAAGTGATTTCATTCAAAATCCGGCATTACACACCAACATTTAAAAATACCAAACTTTTTTTTTCACGAAAATACTTGCCAGCCTAAAGAAAAAAAATAAAACCAGGATTCAATCGATTTTACTTTTCTCAAATTTTAATAGATAGAAAAGCATATTGATATACTCGAATAAAATCAAAAAACCTTGCCAAGTTAGGTGGTGAGGAGCGAAGCGACGAGCCATTAGGTTACATAGTGAACACCTCACGAGATGAGCGAAGCGTACCCCGGCTGAGGCCCACGAAGAAACAAATTGTTCTAATTTAGAATTGTTTGGCAGGAATAGGGGGGGAGGTTAGACACTGGTTTATTGATCTGAGAGACACACGTACAATTTGTTTTATCGGGCGCTTGCCGGCCGCTGCCGCGGCACGCTCCGCTCGGCTTTGCGCGCTAACTTTCATTTGCTCCGCTTGATTTTGCGCTTGAAGTTTTTATGTTCCAAAGTGAGTCGCCGTGACTACACTAAATAAGTACAAATGAAAAATAGCGTGCGAGGCCGAGCGGAGCGTGCCGCGGTAGCGGCCGGCGAGCGCCAGAACCAATTTCTACTTATTTATTGTAGTTACGGCGACCCACTTTGGAACATGAAACTAGCGCTCGAAGCCAAGCGGAGCACATGAAAATTAGCGCGCGAAGCCAAGCGGAGCGAGCCGCGGCAGAGGCCGGCGAAGTGCCGGAACCAATTAACCGGATTATTACTTTGCAAAGTAAGTACTCGATTGTTGAATACTGACATGTTATTTTTTTCTCTCATGTGATTTGTTTTTATAGATATTTACTGTTGTGTAATGGCTAATTTTGTATGAAATGAATTTATTTATTTTCCGGAAAAACTAGTGTCCTCCGAGAGTTTCTGAATTTCATCTTTGTATATAAATGTGGTATTCTATCAACAGAAATTTTTATTAAGTAAAACTCAAGCGTTCTTGGAAAGTAAAGAATTACCCACTTTTGTGAAAACGTACGTGCGTAGCTACCTAGCTAATTTTTAAAAATGGTTTTGGTTACTTTGAACCATTTTTGTGAATTAAGATAGGTACCTACATAGGTAGTTAATGTTTGAAAAAGAAGATAAGTACAGTGTTAGTGAATGAACAACCATTTTTGTTAAAACTGAATATTTTTAATGCAGTGCTTACATAGCGAAAAAGTTTAGTGAATTAAAGAAGTAAGCTGCTGCTGAAGCTTTTTAGTTGAGTAGGTAGCTTTTAGCCATCCTGTTTTTATTTTTGCGTAGCGTCCCAGAAATTCGCGTTTCTACGCCAAAAAAAGTACCAGGAACACATAAACAACAGGACGTCGTACACGTTGTAGGTAATTATTGCGTAACTGGGGTCGTACGAATTCAAAAGTACTAGATTCTCATAAATTAGCGGGTGGCATATTCTAAAGTTCATTAAACTTTGTGGTCAAGTCAGAACGTAAAATTATTTTATGAAATTAGTATGAAAAACTGAAATGCCGATTTTCAGCGTGAAACTTTGAATAGTGATTGCTAAGTAGGTGCACTCTTGCCTCCTTTAGGGATTTGGGGCATTTCCGTTACACTCTGTATTGAAAGTAGAAGTGTTATTTAATAAATGAAGTTTGGAACGTGCACTCGTTGCCTCGCACAGAAAAAGAATGAGAAGTAACAGTAGCAGCGGCTAGGGAGGGGAAGCGTAGTGATGTGCTTGAATCGATTAAATAAAACTACTTAAGCGTGCAAGTGTTGCCTTGTAGGTCAAAGGACTACCTGTTAATTTATAACCAAAATGAAACCACGAAATATTATTGGTAGAAGTTGCAATTGAGAGTATAAAAAACAAAATTCATTGACCCCTTCGAGAGATCTAAAGTCAAAACCACCGGGTGCTCCACTTTAGTATGGATAAACAAAGCGAACGAGAAATATTACCTACTAATAGGAAAAAATAAAACTGACAAAAAAAACATGAATATTTAAGTAATATGCCAACACTTTGGCGTGCGCAGTGGCCAATGGTGTTTAATGCGGTGAATATAGGTTGCCAAGAGTGCAGGAATAAAGCTATAGTACTTTAGGTATAGAAAATGTATATTCAGTAACGAGCTGAACGGAATCCTTATTTGCCAAACGATGCTCGAAGTGACGCTGCGCAGCTGGCGTCCGATGTCTGGCTCTACTCGAAACTAAGTTACATGATTTAAGTACTTAAGTAATTTGCGAGGCCTTTCTGGTTAAAAATACATTTTTATATATTACATCTATATAGTATAGACTAGGTTATCTTCAGTAATATTATTCTATTTAGTGCTAAGTGAGCTGACACATCTTTTAGCAAAAGAAATGTAGTCGAAGAATGAGTGTAACATTTTTTTCTGAGGTATGCTAATTCTTAAGGGTTTATACACCCTTTTACAAAATATTTAGTATGGAATTTCACTGAGAGTCACTCCTATGAAACGAATTTCAGTACAGAGACTTAGAGCTAAAATCAACGAGTGTGAAAGAGATATTAACTGTGTCAGTCGTCAAACTCAGGTGCGTGAAGAGTCGAGCTAGGTCTGTGTCACCGCTATGAGACCTGTATAGGCACGCATAGATACGAGTGTGGCCGCCGTAATCTACGCGCACGCACAATATCGACAGGTTCCTGTCTTCAAGGCTATGAAGACGGCGACAGGAGATATCCATACACCGGCACGACCGGCAAATTATACTCGAGTTTGTAGCGGGGATAGTGAAGGTATGATGTGTCGGCCGGGCAGGATATCTGCATCTCCAAAAATATTTATTAATTTTTTTACGACAGAGATGGATTTTTTTCAAGTACGTGTTTCACTAATGCACTAAAATCAATAATAAGGAGAATTAAACGTAATTCCATTCCTTCTAATCAGTAGCGAATTTTTATTAATAAATATTTAAACAATAAATAACACTAACTAAGTAACTAAAGTAAGGATGAATTTAGGTTATTATTATATATTATTATACCGTTTATATAAAGAATAATGTTTTGTGAATTCAAATCCTTTAAAGTAGGTATAACCAAATTGGAGTGTAATTAATCTTTTTCTAAACACGAAAAAGATCTATAAACTTTTGCGAAATTTTTATCCTAAAATTAAACTAAGTTTATATAAATGCATAAGTGTGTTTGTTGGTTTGACCTTCTTTAACTCAATAACGGATACATGATTACATACATTGTTTTATCCCAATCGAAATTTCCCACAAGGTTAGATTCGTCTACGACTACAGTATACATACAGCTAACAACAGAAAGGGACAAAATATTTTTATACAAAATATTAATATTAATTAATATAATATAAATATTAATATTTTTTTAAAAAAAATCTCTTTTTTGCTTATAACTTCTTAAATTTTTAATTTAGGGCAAAAAGTTATAAACATATTTGTAGGCACAACAATTTGCTACAAATTATGTCTCTACGATTTATTTGTAAGACGCATAGTTTCCGAGATTTCGCGAAAAAAGTGTTTTCGAACCATTTTCCAAGATGGTGGCCAGATGACAAGGGTGGCGACCCCTCAAACTTGAGGTTAAGCTTCTATTGGCCCCCCACACATGACCCAAAAATAAAATTGCGTCCTCTAACAAATGCAATATTCGGTCCTTAAATTGTAACATTTCAATGGACTATTACGTCACCACGAAGGAGCAGTTACTTAACTTGATTTCGCGTAAGTCTGAAGATAATTTGGAGCTAGAGCCTATAAGAACTAAGTCCATAAGAATTGTTAGCGCGAGTGTCATAGGTTTTTTTTTTATTTAATTTATATATTATAAATAAAATTACCCACATCTCACATTATTAATTCTAACATTCATTGCGATCGACCTTCGTACAACGCGTCGCCGCGTCAGTTGTCGATTGTAAAGCTCATACCTACTTGGTGGTCTTCTGGACCCCTGGAATTAGTGCACGCTGTGCTGTTCCATACCCCAAATACGTCTATTTAAACTAAGTTCCAGTTAATTATCGAAGGACGCATAAACAAATAGAAAATCAAGAAGAAGCCGAGAAGAATTTTGGGAAACTTGCCTTGGCTCGGCTTGCCTGGCTATGGCATACCCTAGCAAAAGCGTGCCGTTACGACCAGTGTACAAAGACATATTACACTATTGAAACATACAAAGACTCACAGATCTACGTACGATAGACGCTATTTTTTCGTTTTTTTGTCGGTATAAAATTCAAATATTCATTTAGAACTATGAAATTAGCAAATTCGCTTGGTCATATTAATATATATTTTATGAAATAAGAATCAAGAGAATTTCACTCTTAGTTTTCCAAATAATTTGAATTAAAACCCAAAATAGTGTTAGATTTTCCTTTCTAAAAGTAATAAGAAGCAACTATAATATTAGTAAATTCACTTAATTAAGGTTTGAACTATAATATATAGGTATTATTTTCACGTCAAAAAGTGTACTCAGAAATGTAACAAAATTAATCAAATTCTTGCAAACTTAACTCGTTAAGGTATGCCATCACCTTAACAGATACTCACAGTACAGTTCTTCTGTTCAAACTACAGTCTCGTCATGAAGTACTGTGAAGGGGTCCCAGCATTTGTAGACATCTTATACTATATATATAGTTTAAATTACTTTACACCTGTACCCAGCAACGATCCTGACACTTCTCAAGCCTTACTTTACTTTGCTCACCAATAAGTCACCGTTTTGAAAGCTCAAAAACTTAACCAAAAAGTATTAACAATTCGATATATCAGAGATTATATAATATTGTATTTTTATTGCAAATAAATTCGGGAGCTGTCCAGTCGGCCAGTACGTTTTCAACAATGTCTAGACATTGTCGGACTTTTCCTCAACATCAAAGGCGATAGCCAACTGTATTAACATTAAGGCGATGCCTACATATGTAATTAAATGAACTGACAATTTATTTCACTACAATACATCTACTAACATAATATTGTATTTATTGTATAGAACATGTGATAGGGTGAGTGAGCAAGTAGTTTAACAGCACGGGCGTCCCCGCAGCGACCTCTATCTGAAGATCTGCGTCTTCCTCCGGCTCCTCTGAACTTATGGACATCTTCTCCTTCACTTCTATCAGCAGATCTGTGGAGGTGTTGTCTTCGGGTTCCTTGTCTACGAAAACCTAAAGACCAACAGAGCAATGTTTGGATAACCAATTATCAGTCGGTTTCAGTTCGTAATTCCAGAAAATATACCCACAGCGGCGGGCCATGTAAACGCACTTTTACATTAAATATACCTACAGCGGCGGGCCTTGCTAATTCACTTTAACATTAAATATACCTACAGCGGCGGGCCTCAAACTAAGTTCAACTGCTTATGCACGCCGTTCCGCAAACAAAAAATTATAACGCGTCCTGATTTCACCAGAGGTTGTCTGGTGTCATTTTCGTATAAATTAAGGATAAGGAATTCAGATTTGAAACTTTGGTAATACCTTTCCATGCAAAAATATACTATAAATAAAATAAAGTGAAAAGTATTATTTTTTGATTTGGTTACACGAAGAAAAATGGCAATTTCGATTCATTCAAAAATGTCATTACGATGTTCATTTGCATTGGTATCGTAATAAATTATATTATAGGTCTCACAGCGGATTTTTCAGTAATAGTTTATCATAACGCTGCCCTTGTTCCTGTATATTATCTAGTTTGTCATAAAGAGTTTTGATGCCTTTGAAGATTATTTAATTATACCTTACCACGTTAAATTATTGGTAAACATTTATGATGACGGCTGGACAATTCACTATTACGTACTGATATTTAATATACTCACATAATTTCAATGAAGGCTAGAAACAATAAACAGGGTCTTCTACGGATGAAATTTGGTGACAAACCGTGAATAAAACATGAATATCGTATTAATTTTACTAGATAATGTAGTTACAAAGTATCATGATGTGATATTAACTAGAAGTTTCCATAAAAACTATGGTGCCGTGTCGTCATGTTGTACCTTCTTAAAAATTATATGTTAGAAGCCCCTCCATTTTATATATCCTGTCCTTAAGAACTATCAGGTACAGTTGTCATGAAATGTTCATATTATTTTTAATAACCTTTTTTAATATACCTTAATTTTCAGCAACTTACTATTCAACTGGATGGCTTAGCGGTTAATTATAGTATGTATAACACAAGAGGTCCTGCGATCAATTCCCACATGAATCATTAAAAAGAACTGCAATACAAATCATTGTTAGAGTACTACACCATTACTATACAAATATCTCATATGTATGGTATGGTATGGTAATGGCAATGGTTATGGTAATGGTAAAATGGCAATGGTGATCGTAATGACAATGGTAATAGTAAAGTCAAGTTATTACGTAGTGTAAGACTATATTGTTTTATTTTCAATATGAAATAGAAAATAATATAAAAATTTTACTACTGAGTTTCTTGGCAGCTCTTCTCGTCCACCAAAAATCATTTCGAACCGGTGGTGTAAAGTCTATACAATTAATAATGAAACTGACGATTCAAAAGTGCTATTTAAAAGTCTACTTGAATAAAAATTCTTCAAGTTTCGAGTTTGAGTTTGTAAATAGCTATTAAATATGAATTTACATACAGGTTGGTAAATATTATTAACGTGGACCAACATTGTAAGAAAATGGTTGCGTTCCGAGTCACACGGCTACGAAACTAAAATCGTACAAGCGTATTATTTATAAATAATTAATCTATTGAATAAGTAGAATAATAAATCTATATTTAACACGCGCTCGATGATCGTGTCTGCTCCAAAAGTACCTTTATTATTTTCAACCAGCTCTTGCCCGCGGTTCCACCCGCCCTAAACTCGGTTATCGGCGTAGGATTTCAACGGCGACTCCTCAATTATAGAAAAAAACCGACTCACACTTGACGTTTTCAAGTAGCCCTTTCTCGGGACTCAAACTATCTCCATGCCAAATTTCATCTTCATCGGTACAGCGGTTTAAGCGTGAAGAGGTAACAGACAGACAGAGTTACTTTCGCATTTATAATGGAACGACCGTTTTAGGTGATCTGTCTCCGGTAAAGGAACGAAGGATGCAGGAAACCATGGAAGTTTCCAGGCATCCATTCCTAGGTCCATAAACTTCTAAATGGTTTCAAACAAAGAGATCTTAGAATGTTGAGACTTATGACACAAGGCGTCATTACTACTAACAGTCTCTACTTCTTAGCGTAAAGACAAACTTTGTCTCATATCGCATTCTATTCTAACATATTTTCTATGCTTAAAGAAGCGAATAACCTTAACTATAGCTACTTTTTGTGCTCACAGAAAACCGTCTAGATCGTGTTGTTATATTGTGTTTTATGTGATCAACCTAGTCATGTAAATAATTCACGTGTATATATTTTCCGTACTCGCAAGAGTCGCGGTTTTCTAGTAAAACTATTCTACAGCTCCTTGTCGTTACGAATATCTGAAGAAGGCGGACCCTTCTCTATCGCTCTCCGGGCCGGTGCGTGTCCTATCTTGAGGGACATACGCACTGAAGGGGATTCTGGGAGTTTCTTTCGACTCCCATTTTCTCGGCCCGAACGGTAGCAGTGCTTCACTTGAGCAACGCTGCTAACCGTGACTACGGGGCGAACATCTGTCACGCGCGGTATAGCATTGTGCCGGCTCCCTAAAGCCTTGGCTTATATTACTCACCACACGTCGTTAGGTCACCTAAAGTAAATCCCGTCCGCATCAACCTACTCTGGCGGCGGAGATCTACTGGGCGTAGACGTCGTGGAAGTCATTTTTAAACGGACTCTATGCCGAAGAACTAAAGTGTACTTTCTATCTTAATATATTCTTAAAAACCTTACACTTAGAAACCTGTGTAGGCAGGCCTATGGAATTACTATCTTACTGTATAGTTAGGTAGTTTTCTAATACTGTAAAATAGATAGTTCTAATTTTTATACTTTAAGGGTTACGAATACGAATCACCTTATGTGATTAGGCTGCTACTGACTATTAAATATTGTTAATACAAACTGTGAACGAGTATACATTATAACCTGCCTTACTCTTGAAAAGTATTTTCTTTACTTGCCTCTGAACCCGCTCTACCTAAATCTCTATCTCCTGAGCACCGAGCCGATGCACCGGTAACAGAATAAGTATTCTGTTATAATAACATTAGTATGAATGTGCCCGTCAAGTCAATATATTTAATACCAAATACGAGTTAGCTGTTGTAACCTCGTAATCGCTATCATCGTATTCGTCGTCACGGCACTGCTGCTCCCCCGGCCCCCCGGCCCCCCTGGCCCTCCAGGACAGCGGGGGCTCCTTGCGTGCGTCACGTGACCACCGCTCTCCTCACAACTTTCCTCCTCCGAACTTTCGTCACACTCGAAGTATCGACTCTGAAAATAATTACACATCACATATATTTACTGCAAAGACGTAGCCAGGTTCTTTTTTAATTTTAAAAACTCTACCAAGTATTTTAAATAAAAATAAAAAATCATGTAAAAATGTCGTACACGTAAATTAAGGTGTACTTATTGTTTCAGAAGTGTTGATACCTAAAAAACTTGTGTTTCATTGAAACAAGTGAAGGTTGCATAGTTTAGGTTGTTAGAGTAGCCTAATTCATGTCAGCCGTGATTTTTATAGTCTTTTAAAATAGTCCAACTATTTCAAGGCGGCCGAACTTTGGTAATTCAATTAGCGGGTATCAAACGCCTTACAAAAATTTACTTTAAGAGCCCTAACTTAGGATACAATGATCACTTATACGTCTGGATACCGTGTTGAGGCACACGAAACGAGCCAGTCCGAGTACCTGAATTTTCAGGTAGGTACTTGTCTTCAACACTAAATCATACGTAATCTGTCCGTCGACGCGAACTGTGCTCCCGCGTAAAGTAATGAAAAAGTCGATTTGTGCAATTAAATCGTGTAGAAACTATTGAAAGAAAGGGTTTATTAAAAAAAAAACACTTTTCACAAGTTATTACACTAATCTGCTTGCTATATTTGAGTTACAAACTATGTTTATAAATAAATTATCCGCAAAACACACAACATATGTTTTTCTGCTAAGACCAAGTATCCAATAGACTTGTAATAAGCGTATACCCGTAAGGGACAGAAATAGAGTCACTGAACTCTGTGGCAAAAAACAATGTTACCAAATTTAAGTAATATTACCCCACTTTTACCTGTAGATATGTACAAGCTGTTGCCCGAGTAGATGTTTTTAAAAGCATGATCTAAATATGGAAGTTTGTAAGTTTTTTGTTTGTTATTGCTTAACAGTGTTCAATTTTATATAAAAAGCTTCTACCAGCGTTTTCGTCCGCCCTAAATTTCGTTATCGGTGTAGGTTCTAAAGGCAACTCCTCAATTATAGAAAAAAAAATAAACAATCAAATCTTTCCTCTTTAATGGCATAATACAATCGTGTCTGTGAAACAATGTAAATACAAAATTTCAACCCAATCGGCCCAGCCATTTAGTAGTTTACATACCGACAGCAGCGCCACCTACCGGGTCCAATTATATTTTTAAACCATCCAGGAAACCATCAAAATACCCATATAAAATTTCAAGCCAATCGGTTCAGCCGTTTAGAAGTTATGTGATAATTCTTACTACCCGTTGTCCTATTACCTGTGTGAATGAAGCATTTTCCCGCGGAAAAAGTAGCCTATGTTTATCAGGGATAATGTCGGCTTCTAATGGTAAAAGAATTTTTCAAATCGGTCCTGTAGTTTCGGAGCCTATTCAATACAAACAAACGATCAAATCTTTCCTCTTTATAATATTAGTGTAGATAACATAATGTTGAAGACTCGGAGGAGTTTTAATATACAATAACATTGGTTTTATCCCAGAAAATTTAAGGATTTTAGGAATGGTTGCAAGTCAGAGTTTGATTTTTAGCAACGCACGGCTAAATATATAACGTTTAGAAACAAACTTATGAAATGACATTAATCGTAGTAGTGAAGAGATAGTATCATGGACGTTGTATGAATATTGAAGTCGTATGAACACTGAAGTTTTCACGCTTTAGATTTATATGAAACTTGGTAAAATAAATCATAATAACGTGGAAGAATTTATAGACATCGACAAAAAAATTAATTTTTGGTTAGGTTAGAAATTTTTTATTTTATGTGGATGCGCTCGATAATTATTAAAATATTTAATAAATACAAATTGCACATGCTCATACATATAATACATGAATTGCAACGTACCTTGCAGCCACGTGTTTTTAAGATGTTCCGGCAACATCATCTACACCTCTTTCTGCCATAGTTATTTGAAAATACCTTCAGTTCACTTTAGCGGAACACAATGATAACGATTAAAACTTCACAATAACAATATTAATTATTGATATTTATAATAAAAACAGCAATATAAAAATGTCGACACTGATAGAAATAAACAAACCCAATAACATATAGGTATAGTCGCTTTGCAGTATACCCTATGCACATGTCCCTATACCCTACACTCACAACCAAATTAGAAAGTTGCGCGATATAGGATGCGCACCAAAAACGTAACGAGGTCATTCATCGATAGATTTTACTCCTCACATTTTTATCATACCGGGCTCCTTATATATGCAAATCGATTCTTAAGGAGTAAACTCCAATAAAACAAAAACTAAAAAGTCAGCTAATTATTGATTATTATATCGTTGGCTTTTAAGTTCTGAAGAATTGCAGACAACTTTGCATTTTTCTTGTTTAGTCGAAGCTTTGCTCTCATTGTAACGAGTGTCGGTTTGATTCTACAGTTAATTTTAATTTCCTAGGCGTTATCGTTGTGTTATCTGCGTTTGCATGCGATGAATAATCGATCTGAAATATAAGTAAATGACATTAACAAATTGATAAATTGTACTGATACAGATGACTCATTATGAAGCAAAAAACACGTATGATTTTTTTAGAAATAGTTTTAGTTGCTTCAATTCAAAGTGCTGAATTGTTCTTTTAAAGTCCTGTAACATTTAGAAAACACTAAAATGGTGGCTAGAGTCATAAAAAAACAATAAAAACGTACATCGTACATCGATGGAAGCAAGCAAGACGGAACATTCCAATATTCGACTTGCACTTGACACTTTTAAGTAGGCTTTGTGCTTCCCCTAGGTGCATGCTATTACCTAGCCAAACTTACGTTAACTCTATTTTACTTACTTTACTTACTAGTTTCACAAGCCTTGCGAAGGCAATTTTCTGCAAAATGCTTCAAACATATTCGTCTAAAATTGGTTGGTTCGCAATTTTGTCGACCTGTTGCATTTATCCATAGTTGGCCACTACAGTTTTATTTTAGGGAATCTGAAACAAAAAAATTAAATAAAAGCTAAATACCACCAAATTTGGGTAAATTACCAACACCAGAGCTGGCATCCCTGAAAAACTTGTAACCCAGCTAAAATAAAAAGTAATAGAAAATGGCGAACTGGCGTAATTTCCCCTGACAATTCAGTCCTATTCCTCACTTCTGAATTTAGGCGGTTAATCTATAAAACAATCCATTATAAATTATGTGATTTCAAGCTGAAATTTATAGTACTGACTATACTATATGATGTAATTTATTGCATTCTATTCATATTTGCAGAAATCAAGTGAAATAATAGTCAAACCGACGTACTTACGTATGAAATGTTATATTTTCGATTTTCCGCTAACTGCGGCTATTACAGCCGATAACACAACAGTACACCATAGTTTTAAGGATATTAAACACTTATGACTTAGTTTCAAACAAAAATAATTATTCAAAGTTCACAATAAGTCACTGTTTTGGTGATTTTTCAAGGCACTGTTCTGAACATTGTCTATATCTTTGTCACTCTTAATGGTTTTTGTAAGTAGCTTTCCCGTTCCCCCTTTTTTTTTCTTTTTGGTTGTCAAGTCTATTGGATACTTGGTTTTAGGTTTTTCTGTCTGTGTTGCCAAGTGTGTAGGTACCATCATTTCCTAAGTTTAATAAAGCGAACCCCTAAAACGACAATATACATTTTCACCTAAAATCACGTACATTCACATACATATTATGTTTGTGCGTACATTACGTTATTTGAGGTTTATAAAGTATTTATGTATTGATGACCCCTGTGACACATTTTATCTATATAACGTAAACCTTTACCCCGGACTTCTGCAATGTTTAAATTAAAAAAAAAACATAAAAGATGTAAATATCAATAGAAAAAGTAGTAAATGTATGTATGTATTTTATAAACTACAAAATTAATTAATTACTGTATCTTAAAATAAATAAATAAATAGTTTGAAAAAAAAACATCTATTTGTACTTTCTATATAAAATTTCAACTTTAATTACCTAATAAGTGTTGAATTTTAAATATTAAATTATGCAAAAACATTAATCTATGATTGGATTGATCTAAATTAAATCAAAATGTAAATTGATTGTAAGCGGTAAACTTTAAATTTGCATGCTGCCACACTATCCCCTTTTCTGGTTTTATTTTTCTTCATAAGTTCGTTTCTTGTCAGACATTCATTCTAGTCATCGACGTTGTAAAGTGTAGTCGCTTCCAAGTGCTTAAAGTTAAAATATAAAGTCAAATTTAAATATTATTTTATTCTTTTATTTTTGGCCCTTAACCTCCTACAGGTTAAGGGCCCAGCACGGTTCCACCTACCGCCGCCTTAAGTGTGAAAGCCGCAGAAGAATTGTGAAACTGAAGGTAATCGGTTGAAAATTGAATTTCGTTAGCAATGGAGAACTTAAAACAAAAACGAAACATCAGACCCTTTGAAGGTGAGAAATACAGCATATGGAAATTTAGGATACGTTCGTTGTTAAGTGAAATAGATGTAATTGGAGTTATTGATGATGACGTCCCAGAAGAGATAACTGAAAATTGGGAGAAAAACAATAGAATTGCAAAAAATGTTCTTGTCGAGTATTTGTCAGATTCTTATATTGGTTTTGTAAATAACTCTAATACAGCAAAAGACATATTCAAAAATTTAGATTTGCTTTATGAACGTAAGAGTATTGCAACTCAATTGGCTTTACGAAAACGGTTATTAGGTTTGAAACTACAAAGTGACATCCCTCTTGTGAAACATTTTATATTTTTCGACGACTTAATCACCGAACTATTAGCAGCTTTGCCAAAATTAAAAGAAACCGACAAAATTGCTCACTTATTTCTTACATTGCCGAAAACCTATGATGGCGTGACAACTGCGATAGAAACATTATCAGAAGGTAGGTAAGGTAGGTAGGTAAAAACGAGAGTTTTAGATCACGAAGTAAAAATTAAAAATGAAGGTTGTGACACCACTGTGAAAGTTCTACAATCTAAAAACGAAACCACCAAGAGAAAATTAAATAATAATGATATAATGACCTATCATAACTATCCGCAAAATTATAATAAAAAGTTTAAAGGAAAGAATAAGTCATTACCTTTAAAATGTCACCACTGTGGACGTAAAGGACACATGAAAAAGGATGAAAAAGGCTACGATTTTAAAAAGACAAATGGTCAGAAAAATAGCTTTGACAGGACAAGAACAATTCAGGCGGTCGAATTAGAAAAAGCATCAACGTCAAAGGATTTTTCAAGTTTTGCATTTATGTCTGGAAGGTACCAGCAAGAAAATGAAGTGAACAGTCTGACATTTTTGTTGGACTCTGGTGCATCTGATATCTTTAACACGGACGATTTTTTCGTGAAATATGAAAATTTAAGTGTACCAATAAAAATTTCGGTTGCTAAAAATAATGAATTTATTACAGCTACGAAAAAAGGTTCAATTAATGTAATTTGCAACACCGGCGTTACAGGAGTTTTAGAAAATGTGTTGTTCTGTCAGGAAGTACCCTACAATCTGCTATCTGTCTCGAAGTTGCAGCAGGCTGGCTATACAGTAATTTTTGATCAACAAGGCACTCAAATTGTAAAGGACGTTAAACTAATAATGAGAGGTAAGTGTACACAAAATTTAATTGCTATAGATTTTAATGTACCTGCTAAAACAGGTTGTTCTGCTTCCCAAATATGCAAAAACAAAATTAGCTATGAACTGTAGCATCAGCGTTTAGGTCATATAAGTAAAAATAAATTTCTAGAGTTAATGGGCAACAAAATGGTTGATTACATTCAACAAATTAAATTAGTAGTTTCAAATGAAAATTTATGTGAAGCTTGCATAAATGGGAAACAGACACGACTACACTCGGATGAATGTGGCCCTATCACTCCTCCAACAATTGACAACCATCATTATTTTGTTCTATATGTCGATCAATTTACACATTATTGTGTTGTGTACCTACTTACATTTAAGTCAGGTGTTCTCAACATTTAAAGTTTTTGTCGCAAAAAGTGAATCTAAATTTAATTCAAAACTAGTAAATTTGTATTGTGATAACGGTGGAGAGTATTTATCTACTGAAATGAAAATTTTTGTAAAGAGAAAGGAATCACTTATCACATAACGGTACCTAGTACACCACAGTTAAATGGTGTAGCGGAACGTATGGTTAGAACAATAACTGAGAAGGCTCGTGCCATGTTAAATGGTGCAAAGTTGGATAAATGTTTTTGGGGTGAGGCAGATGTGACCGCCGTTCCCTTGATAAATATTACTCCAACTAGAGCCTTGAAACAGTTTAAAACACCATACGAAATGTGGCATTATTGAAAACCCAGTTTAAAGCCTTTAAGGTTTTTGGTTCAACTATGTACGTACATAATAAAACCCATAAAACTAAATTTGATGACAAGGCATGGAAAGGTATTTTGGTAGGCTATGAACCAAATGGGTATAAAGTGTGGAACACAGAATGCGAAAAATGTATAACTGTCAGAGATGTTATAGTGGATGAGATCAATTTCCTCAAATCCAGGCCTACACTGAGTCCTGAAGGGAGTAGTAATGTTGAATATTCCCAAGACAAAACTGATAGTAAAATAGTGACGAAATCAGTGTCTACAAAATCTCAAAATTCTAACATCTCTGAATCAGATAATTCAGAACTGGATGAGCAAGGCAGTCCCTGTAAAATTCGTAAGCTAGATGTGATCGTACCTTCTGAACCGGATACAAATTTCGAAAATTTACCTGTGAGTGATGGGAACACACCTGATGAATCGTTTATACCTAGGAGAAGTGATAGGTTAAAAGGTCAACCACCGGTATCGTATAAGGAAACTGATGATGATTTGGATGAATTTGATTATATCATGTATAGTGCTCAATGTATTACTAGTAAAATACCTACATCATTTGATGAGATAAATAAACTAGATGATAGGTGTCAGTGGGAGAAAGCAGTGAAAGACGAACTAAATTCTCATAAGTTAAATAATACATGGATTCTCGTGCCACGACCACAAAATAGGACTATATTAGATTGCAAGTGGATTTTCTCTATTAAAAATGATGAATTTGGAGAACCTTTACGATACAAGGCACGTCGTGTTGCCAGGGGTTTTAGCCAAAAGTATGTTGTCGATTATAACGAAACTTTTGCACCTGTCGCTAGAATAGCTAGTTTTCGATTTTTAATTAGTTTTGCTTATCAAAATAACTTATTAATTCAGCACATGGACGTTAAAACATGCATTTTTAAATGGTATTCTAAAGGAAGAAATATATATGAAAGTTCCTGAAGGTATTCTCAATAGAAATGACCATGTGTGTAAACATAAAAAAGCGTTATACGGGCTGAAGCAGGCTGCAAGATGTTGATTTGAAGTGTTTGAAAAATCCCTTAAAGAAAAAGGCTTTTAAAATTCATCAGTTGACAGGTGTATATATATTTAAGATAAAGGAGACTTTAGTAAAAATATTTATGTAGTACTTTATGTTGATGATTTGGTTATAGCGTGTAATGACATTCATACAATGAATAACTTTAAAAGGTATTTCATGAGCAAATTTGAAATGAATGACCTAAAAGATATAAAATTTTTTCTTCGTATAAAAGTTATAAAATACACAGATAAAATTACATTAGACCAAAGTTCATACATTCAATCAAATTTAAATAAATTTAATATGTTTGACTGCAATCCAGTAAGTACCCCTACTGAAGCTAAATTAAATTATGAGGCATTAAAATCTGAAAATAAATATGATGCGCCATGTCGAAACCTTATAGGATGTTTAATATATGTAATGATATGTACACGTCCAGATTTAGGTACGTCTTTAAATATATTGAGTCACTATATGAACTACAATAACAAAGAATTATGGAAATGTTTCAAAAGGGTGCTAAGGTATCTTAAGGGCACTGTTAACCTTAAATTGACTTATGTAAGAAATAATTTTTGTAATAATATTTTATGTGGATATGTAGATTCTGATTGGGGTGGTTAGGATAATAGTGATAGAAAAAGTACTAGTGGTTACTTATTTAAGCTTTTTGAAAGGTGCACTAGAACTTGGTGTACAAAGAGACAAACTTCAGCAGCATCCTCATCTACTGAAGCAGAATACATGGCATTGAATGAGGCTGTCAAAGAAGCTTTATGGCTTAAGTCTCAAGCAGAAAGCATAAATTTAAAAATTCCCAAACCTATTTCTATGTTTGAGGATAATAATGGCTGTATAAGCATAGCTAGTAATTGCACTAACCATAAGAGGCCGAAACATATAGACATAAAGTATCATTTCTCTAGAGAACAAGTTGAGAAAAATGTAATCAAATTAAATTACATACCCAGAGGTCAACAACTGGTGGATGATTTGACAAAGCCGCTTCCAGCAATTAAGTTTCGAGAAATAAGAAACAAAATAGGATTTATTTATTTATTTAAAAATAAATAAATCCTGAAAGGACAACCAACAAAGTATACATAAATTACATAGCAATTACATTGGTTCAGGACTAAATTACTTAATGCTACTTTAATTACAGGCTGCCACGACATTCATAGTAAAAAATGCAAAACGAAGACTTAATATACTAAGACACAATAAATATAAAAAATCCAAAAAACGCAAACAAAAACACAAAGCGCAAAAAGTACAAAACATGCAAAAACACAAAAAAGACAATAAGTTAATAGCATTATTATTTTATTTTATTTTTTCCTATAGGATTATAATGATTTATGCTAATTTATTTGATTTTAATTTGTTAAGTAAATTTTTTGTTAATTTGCTGAATTCAATGGTCTGATTAGCATTTTCTGGGTTTCTCTAATCCTAGCAACAAATGTTGGACCATAGTGTAAATATTTCCCAGAATGCACTTGGAAGCAAGATAGAATAATTAATTTATTTTTGAAGAATAAGTTTAGTTTTTTTTTATTTAAATTATTGAACATCGATTAATTTTTAAGGGGGCGTGTTGAATTCTAATATTTTATTTTGCAAAAACATTAATCTATGATTGGATTGATCTAAATTAAATCATAATGTAAATTGATTGTAAGCGGTAAACTTTAAATTTGCATGCTGCCACACCACCCTCCACCTCTTCTGGTTTTATTTTTCTTCATTAGTTACTTTCTTGTTAGACATTCATTCTAGTCATTGATGTTGTAAAGTGTAGTCGTTTCCAAGTGCTTAAAGATAAAATATAAAGTCAAATTTAAATATTATTTTATTCTTTTATTTCTGGCCCTTAACCTCCTACAATAAGGACCTAGTACTTATTAGCCGGACGGTGTATGCACACGCGCATTTGGGTTTGTAAAATTATAGGGCTGACTTATTATCATTTTAAACGAACAGTAAGATTTAAACATAGTGTAATTGGCATTGTTTGTGTAATATTCTGAGACGTGAATCAGTAACATAAGTTATTCAATTACAACGATAGACTTATTAGGTCTTAAGAAAAACACATGTAATGTACTTATAATGATTTTTGTGTGATTTTCTTATAAAAACTAATAACATGCTATACTAAAATATTTTAACTTTATTGATTAATTTTTAAATAACATATTATATATAATCTTTATATTTCCTATGTAAATCAAGATTAAAATATTCAATAGTTTATTGATTAAAATCCCTAATCGTTTCCTTACCCGAAGTGTCCCAAAGGAGCCCTATTGCTAAGCCTACGCTGACATTTAAAGAGCCCGAAGTAGGTAAAATCTTGAGATTTTCTCAGAATATGTGTTATAGGCTAGAAAAGGCATTAAGCGCTCTATGTTAAATATGGCGGCACTTACGGTCCGCATTTAACGCATTGGCTGCATATGCTCAGCAGGTAAAACGGTGGATGTCCCTTAAAAATAGTGAACAGCTATTTTGTTTGTTGACATTAAGCGAACAAAACGATTTCAATGGCGCTGTGGCGCGCTCGGATCCCATGTTAGTGAAGGACAGATTTTATTTTGTGCATTCATCTATATTAGGACTGCAGTATACAATATTTGGAACTTACTTTAACTGGTCAACGGAATACTAGCTTAATAGCAAAGGTTAACGTTATATCTCAATATAAGTAATGTGTCACCACAGGGTCAGTGTCAGGTCGTAAGTGAAAATAAATCGTAGTACCGAATAAAAGTAAGAACTCCCCAATTTCGGGTAATCACATTAAGGTTGGTAACACCGAAATTACGCACACAGATGTAAAAATGATAGTCGTATTAGCTGATGTACACACACATTGGGAGTAAAATGGCTCGGAAAGAAAACTCCGTTTGGTGTTGTTGCGGACACGGTATCTAGACGTATATAAGTGATCTTTCGTTAATTGACTTTAAAAAGTGATATGATATATCATTTTTGGGAAATAAAGCATTTGAATTTACATTTTTGAATTTGAATACTCCAAGATCTACGAGATAACACGAGCTTAATGGGAGGTGCGTTGCTAATATTATCAAGCGAATTTCGTCAAATGCTACCTGTCATCCCGAAATCAACACCCGCGGATGAAATTAATGTTCAAGCACTCAAGCAACAAACATGAGAGCATAAATTTCAGGAGACTAAAGAGCGCAAGAATTTTCCAACAATCTACTGCGAATAGAAGAAGGCACCTATAGCTATCCAATAGATGAAAATTCTGGGCAAATCGGTGCTGACAAATGAATAATATAATATTGTTGAAACACATGAACAACTTACAAACGAAGTATAACCGAATATTATACTAAATTATACTAAACCAGTATGGTTAAGCGTAGAAATTAATTTAGGGACAAAAACCAAATATTCAACGACATGAACACCAACGTTCAAGAAATCATTGCGGGGGAAGAGGAAATTTACTCGTCGGTTGATCAATACCATGATTGATGAAAATGAAAATTTGAATTTCACAACAGAATATTTGAATTCGTTGATTATTTCAAGAATGACTTTATATTGCCTTACATTAATAGTTTGCCAATCATTTTACTGCGGAATCTGAATTAGCCGAAGCTGTGTAATGATACGAGACTCTACGTAAAACAATTAAGATACAACATCATAGAAGCGAGTATAATGCTGGGCTAATGAAAAAAGACAGACGGTATTTATACCGAATATCTCTAATGTTAACAGGATTCTGTCAGTTTTAAGCGATTACAATTCCCAGTTTAGTTCATAATAAAGCACAGGGCCAAAAATTCCAATATTGTGGCATTAATTTAAGAGAATCATGATTTTCACATGAGCAAAATTGTACGTCGCATGACAACGAGTTGGGTCACCTCAAAATTTGTTTATTCAAAGTCTAAATAATAAAACTATACACACCGGCACAATTAGCGGAACAGAAAAAAAAGTGAGACTATGAGATAATAACGCATATATTTGACGAAAATGTAATTTGTTGGGGGGTGGCATTCTGGATTTAACCCTTCTTTTTAGCAAGTCCCAGACATGCTCTATCGGATTCATATCGGGGGAATTTGCCACAGCATCACCGGTATACCTACGTGGCTCAGATATGCCTGTACCGATTGTGCACTATGAGCACGAGCATTATCTTGCATATAATATATACCTAATTTTGTGCTATTTTATGTTACTGTTGGTTTAGATGTAAAGGTACTTCTGTTTATAAATGTTTCATGTGATTAAAAATCTTAATCTGTTAGTTAAGTAAAATAATTACCGTGTTTTTCTTTTATAAAGAAATATCATAGTACCAAATAGTTTTGATTAAATTTGTAGAAATAATAATTAAGAATATAATTACTTTGCCGTAATAATTAATATCATTATAACTTTTTATATTCACTAGCGTTTCAATACTACTTTTTTACTGCTATAAATTAGCACTCACTGCTGACATCTAAAATGGAAAGGGAGAGTGGTGGTAGAGAGAAGGGGTAGTTAGTTCGAGGGGTCGGCCGAGTGAGGCACTCTGGCGACAGGAGCCCTTGTAGTCAGTTGCGGCGAAAGTAAGTGTTAAAAGTAGACTATATAATTATATTATATTGTGAAGAAAGTGTATTCAAAGTACAGTTAAGACTGTTAAGTTACAAAGTGGTTTTATTATAATTCAGAAGTGGGTTGAATGGATGCAAGAGTTTAACGTTATCCTGAAGTGACTTTCTTTTCATGACATAATATTTATTTAATTCGGTAAAATTGCACTTTAGGCACTTTCGTCAAAAATGGGGGGAATATTTTTGTTTTTACAATAAATAGCTATTTTGGGGCCTACAAATTAATAAAATACTATAATATTTTTTTTATTATTGGGGTGCCCTAACAAGATTTCTGGGTAGAAATAAAAAATAACCACGAAAGCTAAGCTTGCTTCGCTTCGCTCCTGCCTTAACCTTTTAACCTAACCCGGCTGTGTTGGGATGCCCTAACAAGATTTCTGAGTTCTTTGTTAGTAAAAAATAGCAATAAACACTGCCGCTACTGCGGATAATCTAAATGCACTTTCCTATACTTGCATCCATCCTAACAACACTATTGTGTTGTAACACTATACTGTAGCATTCCAGACAATCCACACAGAAATTCTTTTCTGTTCGAGGCTACGTTTGTATTGACTAAAACGGGTAAAAATATCGATGTCATCGTTACATTCTTAACACTAGACGACTGAATCTGTTCTGCAAAGTCGACATTAGTGTAGTAGATAGCGCAGATTGGGTAAATATTGATGATCCTGTTCAAATAGAGATTAGGTACCGTCACGTCTTATTTTAATTTGCGTTGTACAATTTCGAAATTATACTTAAATAATCTCACTAAACAGATACAGTTTGTAGTTTGGTTATTTTATTTATTACAAACTAAAAGAAATGTTAAATACAGTGCTTTAAAATTGCAAATATACCGCTTTTTTAAAACAAAATGTCAGTGATGGATGACCATCACGATTTCGATGTAGATAGTGCACCTTATTAATTTATTAGTTATTAATGAAAAAATAATAGATAGGTGTGATAAATAACGTCATCATCATCAATTATTGACTTATTACTAGCGTCGCTATTTTTATTTTTTTTGTTATAATTTTACAGGTTTTAAGGACATAATACGAACATTATTTAAGTAAAACACAAAAACATCAAGTCGTGCTCACTCACCGCTGGCACAGATTATATAATTTTATACTAGTACAGATGCCTCATCCGATACAATGAAACGGGATCGCCGTAACACGGGCTTGTTTAGCCGCTAGATGCCGTAAGTAGCAGCGGGTCGAAATAATTAGCTAACGACATCTAGCGTTTCTCATTGAATACTTTATGTTATACTTGTAACCGGTTCTTTGAAGTCAATAGATGGCGGTAACTATGTCTTATACCTACCTACATATCAAGCCATACGATAAAACATCGGGCATCTCGATCCTATATATTTTTATCATAAAGTAGGAAGACGAGGAAGTTTATCTAATACCTTTAAACGAGCAATTCTCCTCCAGGTACTTGCGAAAATGTCTCGAGTACTCGGATCTTGCCTTTTTCTGGGAAATGTAAATGGAAGTAGTCTTAAGAGGCGAGTTTTAATTCCATAAATTTGCCCCCCGCAATAAGCTCTAAGATTTCAATCAATTAAATATTATCTATGTAATGTTAGTAGTTAGTAGTAAATTAGAATTTATCTACTAGTTTTTCAAAATTAAAATAATAATGTTAAGGAAGATATGTCATGAGAATAAATACCTACCTTTACAGTATTTTTTATAACCAATCGGCAAAGATCCGAAATGTAGGTATCTATGCCAGTTAAGAAAACTACTAGGTACCTAATAAATATGTAAAAGTAGGTAGGTACATAATAAAATTATAATCGAAAGCTAAAACGCTACAGTTAGGAGCAGTAAATTTTTTTCGTTATATTTTTTTACAACAGGTGCGGATTAGGGGGGTCAAAGTTGTTTAAAAGTTTCTACGGAATTCCTTTGTTTGATTCAGGTAATTTACAGGAAATTTGGTATTGAGGTTTAAGACTAAAAATATGTAATGATGGAAGCTTTTTACAAGTACAAAACAAGGGGGCCAAAAGGTGGGTTTAATTAGTTTTAAGTGTAGGTATATGAAAATCGCAAATTAAATAAAAAAAAATTTTAGGGGCATAACATTTTATAATCATTTTTTGGGGTGGTTTATAATTTAAAATAGTTTATTGATGAAAATATTCTCACCAAACGCAGGGATGTCAAAAAGGTTAAATTATTATTAAATGACAGATGTTTTGTGATTAAATTCTTTTTTGAAAATCCTATGTTTTTGTGTTAGTAGCTAGTATTTAGTGGGTGTTGAGATTAAAATTTTAAAATGAATTCGTATTAATGAAAATATATGTAATAATACGTACAAAAGAGTCTTACGAAGGAGACCGAAAAATGGTTGCATATTTCAGCATCTAAAATTCCTGAGATATTTTTTACTAGCTTTTTCCCGTGACTCCCTAAAATAAAGTAGCTATCGTCGAAATGCACATTTGGTTAGGGAACATGAACAAACCTACAGACTGATAGCTTCAAACAACCGGCGCTAGCGAGAGCACTACTGCAAGCACGGGTATGTGTGCGTGGCCTGTCACAGACACGGCGCGCGTCAGTGGAAAAAGGAATCAAAAGGAAATTTCCTTCATTACATACCTAAAAGATCTTGACAGGTAAATACCTATATTTTTTTATTCTAAGTTGGCTTAATAATTACAATAGGAAGGTGAATCTTAAAAAACGTAGGTACATAACTAGGTACCTACGATAATAATGATACATATAAACATGCATATATTAATGTATATGTAGCCGAAAATGTTACGAAATTTTGGATCACAAGTTAAAATTACAAGATTTACCCCTTCTGGCGTCAGATTATTTTATGTGTACATTAGTGGTGTAGTGAGTTGTAAGTTTGTTCGTGTATGTGTGATTGGTTTTCCACTGACTTATCCACTTTATATATAAATCTTTATAAAGCAAAGCGCAAAATCAAAAATGGAGCCGCGACGAGACGCACAGTTTATGACAGACTGACTGAGGCGCCCGCACGCACACAGAGTAAGCTAAGATCCTATCGCCGGACCGACCGCATAAATCTTTACCAAACAAACCCCCGCCCCAGCCAGACTGTGTCTGGATTAGGATAAACCGAGCCAGAGCCATCAATCTACTGGCAATCGAGAAAGCGACGCGACGGCACGCTTCAGCACTGAATCCCCTACCATGACCTCTGCGACCCGCGGGATACCGTCCGAACCGGGGAATAATTGCACGATGCGACCTAAACGCCATTGCACGGCGGTAAATTTGAGTCTTTTATAAAGTAAATTAGTAAATTTGAGGACAAGGTCTCCGACGCGCGGGGGGTTGGTTTTATCCGTCCACCGAACCCGTTGCTGTAACAAATGTAAATATTACGAAGACCACCGACGGTGGAACAATTGCGTAATTTGTTGAAGCAACTGAAAGCGCGATAACCTATTAACTGAAACATCGATGAAGGGGTATTCAGGCAAGGAGGTTAAAGTACTACCGATCAAGAAATGGCCTGGAGTTAGCGCTTCCAGGTCATTAGGATCCGACGAGATTGGACAAAGCGGTCGTGAGTTCAATACCGCTTCGACGGTGCAAAATACCGTTTCTAATTCCTCAAGCGTAAGGACTGTTTCACCAATCACACGACGGAGGTGAGTTTTGGCGACCTTGACAGCTGCTTCGAAAATACCGCCCCACGAAGGATAGCCGGGAGGATCAAAAATCCAAGTCACGCCCCGTTTGGACAACTTCGAATCAATACGTATGATTGTCCGACAAAAACTGAAGGACTTCCTTCAGATAGCGATCTGCACCCTTAAAGTCACAGTCCGAGCGAATTAAATGAGGGAGACCACGCCGACTGACAAACCGCGACAGACATGCGACAAAGGCCTCCGTAGACAAGGCTAAAACGAGCTCCAGATGCACAGCCTTGGAAAACAAACAGACGAACACTTGAAGTCTTCACCAAAAACGGACTCGCGAAATCCAACCCAACCTTAGAGAAAGGTCGAGCGGGCCGGACACGATCGGACGGCAAGTCACCCATTTGTGGCTGGGTCAAGGTTCCCTTTAACATATAACAAGGGATACATTTAAAGGTGACGCTCCGAGCTGCTCGTCTGGTGGACAAAATCCAAACTTCTCGCTGCAGACAAGCCAGCAATGCGTTGAGACCGGCATGACAGTTCCTAATATGGCGGTTCATGATCAGCAACTCAATAAAATGACCGCTCTTGGGCAACAAGAGAGGATGCCAAGCCCCATAGGGCAATTCTAAGTTGCGAAGCCTGCAACCCACTCGTACAAACTCCGACTCGTCTAGGAACAAATTGAGACGAGCAAGACTTCCCCGCATTTTCCCGTTCTCTGAACGGAGAAGACGAATTTCCTTCTCAAACGACTGGGCCTGTACCAGTCGAACACAGGTGAGAAGGGCATCCTGACGCTCTTCGGAAGATTAGACTGAAGACGTCCTTGGCTGTAACCTGTTTCGTAAGTTGTGGGGAATCCTCTTAATCCAACCGATGACACCAACGAGCTTGTTAAGACAACTGAACCGATTAAGTAAGAAGTTCGGTGAAGTGTCCACAGTCTGCTCAACAGCAAAGACCTTTAACCTCGGCAGAGGGTCAAGAAACTCCACAACTGTATGAGGCCAGTGTCTTCAGGAGAGGCCAGCCAGTCAGGACCCCACGAAAGCGGGTGATTAATAACTTGCGAGGCAATCAGGCCCCGTGAAGCGCAATCTGAGGGATTCAAGGACCCTGGCACGTGACGCCAATGTAGCTCCGGAAACTTCAGCTTGGGGAGTGTCAATATGGTCCGCGAAGGTGCAACCTTACTCTTTGCGAACACCAGACTGACGCGGACATGACCGTTGCTGTCAACGGTGCGGAGATAAACAACAGCCACATAACCGGATGCCGACGCATCAGAGAAGCCGTGAAGACTGGCCCGATAACGACCTGGGGGTAAGATCGAACGAGGCACGGAAACATGTTGAAGGTCCGAAAGTGTCTCATAAAAAAGGAAGCCAATAAGACAACAAGTCTCCGGTCAACCGGGTATCCCAGTCGAGACCAGAAATCCAGAGCTCCTGTAGGAAACATTTGGCCCAAAGGAGCCACCAACCATTGAGATCAAAGACACGCGCTACTGTGGACAGAACCAGCTTTTTAGTCCACCTCTTCATTGTGTCTGACGGTTCAACCAAGTAAGTGAAGATATCTTGAACTGGCCGATACTGAACTCCGAGGACCGCGATAGAGTCAGGATTCTCAGGATTCTGGAAGAGGTGGGGCTCCTGCTGATGTTCTGACGGTAAGTCTTCCAAGACGGCAGGTGAATTGGAAATCCATTTCCTCAATTCATTACCACCGGGCCGTAACAAGCCGGTTAGCTCATCCCTCAGGACTAACGCCTCCTCCACAGACGAAGTACCCGTACAAATATCGTCTACGTAAGCGTCAGAAGGGAAGACAGCAGCTGCGCGTGGGAAATTCAGACGCTCACGATCAGCTAAGTGTAGCAACGAGCTAATAGCTACAAACGGGCTCGACTTTAGCCCGTAGGTATTTGTGTTGAGCTCATAAACCACCAATGTAGAGGCTGGATCCTCTCTCCCCAAAATGAGCTGAAACCGCCTATCTTCTGGGTGTATCATGACCCGACGGAACATCATCTTAATGTCAGCCACAAACACAACTTGGTGGCGACGAAAACCCGTCAAAATGTCCGAGATGTCTACCTGAAGCTTAGGTCCCGACATCAGGCAGTCGTTCAAGGATACACCCGAAGATGTAGGCGCCGAACCATCGTACACCACCCGTATCTTACCATTTTTAAAGACTGCGTGATGTGGAACAAAATAATGTTCGTTGCCTTCAACTCGAACTGCGAAACCGACATGTGACCTAGAGATTCGAATTCACGCATAAAATCCACGTATTTTCCACCTATTTCCCAGTCACCCAGGCGCAGATGCGGGGATAAGAAAGGCAGTCGAGTGAAAAACCGGAAAGAATTAAGACGACTAGTATTGGCGAGAAAATACGCCTCGCACTCGTCGTCGACTGGTCGAGTCCGTGACACAGGAGGCCGAAAGAACCGGCAAGAAACTCAGCAAGGGCATTTCTTTTCTCCCTTTCTCTTACAGCGTCCAATTAAAATATTGGAAAATGCCCTCCCTATCATAAAAGGACACTTTCCATTACAAACATAAAAAAACATGAAATATAAAGCACAAGCACAACATAAAAAAGTATCTAATATAAACAAAAGACAGTTTATGTATTCATCACTAAGTCTTACAGTATTAATAAACAAAACAAAATAGTAAGAGTCCCACCTGCACTGACTAATCCGTAGACGCCTGAGCGGCGAGAGAATCTGCTGGGCCCATTATTATAGATCCGAGATTAGTCGGAACAGGGACCAACCCACCTGGCTGAAGTAACATGGCCTTGTCCTGTCCGAGCAATCCAATCAGCGCCAAGCAGAAGCTCCACAGGACCAGGTAGGTGGAACCTTTCATCGGCCAACTGCACACCGGACGAAAGATCCAGCACGTCCGTCAGCAGGGGCACCTGAGGGTGATGACCTCAAATATCCCTCAGGACAACAGCTCCTAGTTGATACCGAATACCAGGATGGACCAAGGAGAAAAAGGAAAACGAGACTGTACCCACGACGTTATCCACCCGTAGACCCCCTACTCCATAAATCCCATGACTCCGCGAACTTACCTGTAAACGGAGACGCTTCACCAGCCACACCGACATTAGACACTTCTGAGTGCCTGAGTCCAAAATGGCGCGCACAATTACACCAGGTCCGTGCGGTGAATGTACTAGAACCTGCGCGGTGGGCAAAAGAGTTGTGACAGGTGGTGGAGAGACTGGTGAAGCGCCTGCCACGAGTCAACGAGCGTTGGCCCAACCCGAGCGCCATACTTAGCCCCGGAGCTCCTGTGGCTCATAATGCCCCAAGCTTGAACCCGTATAAGCATACGGGTCCCACGCGGGCATAAGTGGCTGCCAAGACGCGCGTGCCATCGGTGGCGCGCGATAGCCACCCGATACCGCCCTCAACTCGCGAGTTACGCGAGGACGCCCCGCGATAGGGAGGGGCAGAGGCTCATACTCCGCGTAATGTGCCCGTTCCGCAATACCTTCCTGAGCGGAAGGAGCACGTGAGGGTGGTGACCGACGACCATCCCGTGGGCTCGCCCGCGGTGAACGGGGCGGGGAAGGTCGATGTTGCAGTGGGGACGGGGGCGATTGGGTTCAATTCAGCGGCGACGAACCCCCGCCCGTGCGAGCCGTAGACACACCTCCATGTGCCATCCGAGGATGGGCATACATCGTTCGGGGTGGTGACCCTCACCAAATTTTATACAAGGCCGCGGCTGTCGACAATCCTTGGCTAGGTGCTCCCCCAAACTATGGTAGCATAGGCCTAGCCTACGGGTCAAAAATCGTTTTCGGGCCACCCCAGATTTTCTGAACTGGTGGCAATCCAGAATGGTGTGGCCCGGTTCATAACACACCCCACACTGTTCAGTCCGTTTAACTGTCAAAATTCTGGGAGGCCGAAACGACCTGGTACCTCGCGATGTCCCGGAACGAGGTTGTTGACGGGGTCCAGACTGGGGTTGTTGACGGGGTAGACTGGGGTTGTTGACGGGGTCCAGACGGGGCCAAAAATCGTGACGGTCCCGATTGTGGCTCGGCGGGTAAATTCTCGAGCTTCCTACTCTGATCCTCCAAAAACGACACTAAAGTGTCAAAGGTAGGTATATGTGACGCCGAGTCACCTCCGTGCAATTGTTCGAAACGCGCCCTGACGTCATTGGGCAATTTGTTTAAAACAATGTGTAACAATAGAAATGACCACTCTGTTACAGGGAATTTTAGGCCCCTCAACGCATTTGTCGCCACCAAAATAGGGTTAAGCAGATCCGACCGCAGCTGGTTAACTGATAACAGTTGAGGAATACCTTAAATGGCAGCTACATGTGTATCCGTAATGCGACGGTTATTTTGGTACCGCTTCACTAATAACTCCCTGGCTATATTATAATTGACATCGCTGATGTCCAAATGTTTCACTAAACAGAGAGGCTCACCCCTGATCGACGTCAAAAGGTAACGTAATTTTTGTGAGTCAGATAAGTAAGTCCGTCGGTGCACAATGCTATCAAAAAGTGTTATAAAATTAGTTCACTCATCCAATGATCCGCTAAAATGAGGAATATCCAAAGTTGGCAACCGTTCGTTGCATTTTTGTCCCGAAACCTTCCTACTTGCCGGCTGCGGGCTAGTCTCTAATGTTGACACAGCCTCGTTTACCTAGTTCACTTCTGACATACAAAAATCATAATCAGAATTTACCGCCTTTAGTATAGTTTCGTTATCTGTTAACGATACAATGCCTTTGTATGTTTGATCCAGCTCACTGACTCTTGTCGGAAACTGTGTAGCTCTTTGCTTGAATGCAAACATCCGATCCTCCCGTTTAACGATCCCTACAACAGATGAAAACCATCTTACTAAATTCGTCAAGATAGCCCTGAACTCCTTGACCGATGACGTCATATTTTATAACTAAATTAACACAAAAAAAATCCAAAGACTAAACCAGACACACAAACAAACGACTCTGTTTATATATACAGTTTGTTACATCAACCAATTTGATAGCGTAAAAGTATAAACTACAAAAAATCCTAACTACAATGTACAAAAACCCCGACTACACAATTACACAAATAAATACGATATCTAACAATCCGTCATAAAACAACAATATTTAAAACCTATTTATTCCAATCTATTTTAACCGCAACAACAAAAAAAAGTGGGTACCTAATTAGCTACACTGCGAATGTCCGACGAGCAATGCGATAAGACCGATAAACTATGCCTAGACGACGTAACCCAACGGTTCTAATTATAGTTTAAATTATTTACCTTAAATCCGAACGAATTGTAATGTGATCCAATATACAAAAAACAACTAACTAACTGTAAATCGTAAACCGTACGTTACAAAATGTGGTCCGAGCCACCACGAAAATGCTACGAAATTTTGGGTCACAAGTTAAAATTACAAGACTTGCCCCTTTTGGCGTCAGATTATTTTATGTGTACATTTGTGGTGTA
Source organism: Apoda limacodes (assembly GCA_946406115.1). Classification (NCBI taxonomy): domain Eukaryota; kingdom Metazoa; phylum Arthropoda; class Insecta; order Lepidoptera; family Limacodidae; genus Apoda; species Apoda limacodes. Next base: position 53,378,063 of record OX291540.1, read on the forward strand.
GTGAGTTGTATGTTTGTTCTTGTATGTGTGATTGGTTTTCCACTGACTTACACACGGACACGGAGTAAGCTAAGATCCTATCGCCGGGCCAACCGCATAAATCTTTACCAAACAGTATATGCATAATTATATTATTGGTACCTCCCTACTGAATACAAATTAAATCAGAGATCTTTTTTAGGGTTCCATATCCAAATGGCAAAAAGATCCCTTATAAATCCATCATACTTCCGTCTATCCGTATGTCACACCGTTATAATTCCGCTATTTTAGCATATGGAGATTGTGGTGAAATTTTACTGGAAAGTCTTATGTGAACCACCAAACAGATTTGTAATGAAATATAAATATTTAGGGGTAGCTCTATACATTGAACTGAGGGATTTAATTTACTAAATGTATCAGTTGAAAACACCAGCAGTTTAGGTATGATTCTTGAAACGTTGTTATAAGCTATCAGTCTGGTGGGTTATTTAGTCATGTGGTTAGCGGGTCTAGTAAGCAACATTTACCTATGCTATGCATATGCATTTCTATCCGATAGCAAATTTAGAATAACTGACTTCAAGTCGCAACCGCCGCCTGCAAGCGGGTCGAACAAAACATGTTTTGTTTACTTCGCCTAGTAGGTATAGTGTTATATAATTTGTGACTTCGCATTGTTTCTTGATATTTGCTTTTGCGGTGAATTTGTTTAAAAAAGAGTTTCGTGTATTGATTTTTTTAGAACAATTGTACAATGATTTCCTTAAAATCAAGTGTAAGCAGTGCCAAATGATAATTTCTCATGGTGGGCAGGGAAAAACAGAAAATACTACGAGTATGAACAACCAATAATGTCAACCAACCCTAATAGCTCAGGTAGGTTCTATGATTAATTGTTCGACTACAGACAATTCCTCCCAGTCGCAGTCCTAGTCGGCGCTCTTTGCCGAATAGTCGCCAACTTGTTGCCGACTACGAAAGTGGTCGGATGGTCAGCTTTACCGACTAGTCGGAATATCCCTACTTTTAAGTACCTATTGGCTTATTTTCTCGTAAACTAATCACTTCAAGTGTGCCTATAAAAATTAGAGTTCCCTCAATTTCTCCAGGATTCCATCATTATATTCTGACCTGATGACCATGGGACCATCTGAGAAGTATACTCTTTCAAAGAAACAAGAATTTTCCGAATCGGTTAAGGCGACTTTGAGTAATCGGAAAACATACATAAAAAAAGATTAACCTAAAAAAAGATAACTTCCTCCTTTTTTGAAGTCGATTAATAGTACTAGTCACTTAAATAGACGACAATATATCCTAAACAACTCACGATATCTGTGAAGTCAAAGAAAGATTAAAGCGTATTTAATTATTTATGAGTAAAATAAAACTACTTTTAATGTACCTATTTCTGTTTTACTAGTTTCTGAAATATCGTCGTTTATGCAAGTGACTAACTAGTTTTTGCTCGTAAGTGTACAAAAATTTTGTCAAAAATCGGTCGAGTTAAGCTAATGCATCGCTAAATTATTTGTTGTATACCAAAACCTTCTCCAGAATGTAAAAAATACTTTTCTGAAAACCGTATCAAAATTGGTTTAACCACACGCGAGATAATCACGGACAAACATACACACAAACTTACGGGTCAAACGAGAACCTCCCTTTTTTTAATTGGTTAAAAATGTAAGCGCCTTTATCTAGTGTTTTTTTTTTTTTTATACCACTAAGGTGGCAAACAAGCCTACGGTCCGCCTGATGATAAGCGGTCACCGTAGCCTATGGACGCTTGCAACACCAAGGGCATCACTCGCGCGTTGCCGACCCTTCAGAAATCTAATAAACTTGGCAGGGAGCTCATTCCACAACCTAAGCGTTCGCGGCAGGAAGTTTCTCTGAAACCGCACTGTACGCGACCATTTCGGTTCTAAAGTGTGAGAATGAATTCCCTGCCGATGGCGAGCGGTGCATTGGTAGAAAGTAGCCGTGGGCATAATTTCTAACAATTCCTCAGAACACAACCCATTGTACAAGCGGTAGAACACACACAGGGAGGCAAAGTCTCTCCTCAGACTTAGGGGCTCGATACCGCAAGTGAGTTTGGGATCGTAGACAATTCTCACAGCCCGTCGTTGAACCGAGTCAAAAGGGCCAAGCTGGTATCCGGGTGCACCCGCCCAGAGATGGCAGCAGTGCTCCATATGGGGCCGGACTTGCGACTTGTAAAGCAGCAACCTTTACCCCGACGCGAAGTACTGCTTCGCTCTGTTTAGTACACCAAGTTTTTTGGACGCCAGCTTTACCTTGTCTAGCAAGTGATCTAGGAACTGAACAGCGCTGGAGATGTGAACACCAAGGATCCCAATGCTCTTGGAGATGGAGAGGGGAGTGTTCTGGATTCGTGGGACTACAGTGAATGGGGTTTTCTGAGCGGTGAACGCGCAGACTTGTGTCTTTGAAGGGTTGAATCGGACCAAGTTTTCCCGTCCCCAGTCAGAGACCTTGGACAGACCGATCTCGATTTGAGACACAAGTTCTTCACGTTTTTCCTGCACAACAGAACGAGGGATGCTTGCACGGCCCGTGTAATAAGCGTCTCCAGGACTGTCATCTGCATAGCAATGTATGTTGTTGATCTCCAACATAACATTGATGTGCAGTAGAAACAGCGTAGGAGACAGCACAGAGCCTTGCGGGACACCAGCATTAATGTCCATGCTATCAGAGCAACTACCGTCAACTACGGCTCGTATGCGTCTGCCGGACAAAAAGCTAGCCACCCATTTGCACAAACCCTCGGGCACTCCGTAAGATGGCAACTTCAATAGAAGACCCCGGTGCCAGACCCGATCGAACGCCTTCGCTATGTCTAGGCTACATGCCAATGCCTCCCCCTGACTCTCAATGGCTAGTGCCCATCGGTGTGTGAGCTACACTAGAAGGTCACCAGTGGAGCGACCGTGGCGAAAGCCATATTGACGGTCGCTGATCAGGTCATGTTTTTCTAGGTATCTCAAAAGCTGTGTGTTGACCACACGCTCCATCACCTTGGAGAGGAGAAAGGTTCATCTCAGCTAAAGCAGAGCTGCCTCCACGGGTACGATGCATAAAATTCTCGCAATCCGTCCCAGTCTGCCGACTTATAGTGCCACACACGACGCCAATTAGTTGGCCCAGAAGGATCTGGTTGTGTGCATGACATTTGAGTCCGAACGAGACAGTGGTCCGAGGAGCCAAGAGGCGCATCTACTGATACGGGTAGTCAGCAGAAGGTCCAGCAAGGAGCTCGTATGGTTCTCTGTATCTGGTATTCTTGTTGGAGAAAGTATCAGCTGAGAGAATCCATAGGTCAGAGCAAATTCATGAGCAGATATCCCTGCATAGTTATTGGTTGGGGAACTGAGCTACTCACGATGGTGGGCGTTAAAGTCTCCCAAAATAATTCTGTTGTAGGATATTGCTCTAGAACTTTGTCAGTCGTCAAACTCAGGTGCGTGAAGAGTCGAGGTACGTCCGTGTCACCGCTATGAGACCTGTATAGGCACGCATAATATCGACAGGTCCCTGTCTTCAACGCTATGAAGTCGGTGACAGCAGATATTCTCCCGGACGAACATACATACACCGGCACGACTCAAAAAAAATGTGCTCGAGTTTGTAGCCGGGATAATGAAGGTATGATGTGTCGGCCGGGCACGATATCTGCGTCTCCGTTAGAAAAAGGATGGTCGGCTGCGCAGTCTCGAGGTGATGGTGGACTGCATTAAGATTTGCGTGAATACCCCTGATATTACAAAAATCCACATTGTATGTGGATGGAGTAGCTGCTGTAAAAACTCTTTTTCTTTTTCTATTTCTGGCCATTTTATATAAAGTTACTTAGACTACGGATGAGGATTCACTACACAGACAGCTTAGAAGACAAAAAGGTGCGGTACTAAGACTGCCGAAGCTCAACACAGATGATACGGTTGCTGGCACGGTGGACTTTACACAGGCTGGCGGATCAGCCTTCCGAGGGCGGAGATTAAGTGATTCCTGGGTCAGCCGTTTCATCAGGTCTCCCTGAACGCCGAACCAGCACGCCACGTCTACGCCGAGCAATGACAGCGATAAGCACCGCCGGTCCTCCGCTGTCCGCGCAGCGAATCCTCAAAGAGAGCTCTGGCAACCTTACTCACCGCCAGGAACACAGCACTACTCATTATTGTGGCCGCGGTTTTCTGTAAGGTGGAGGTACTTCCCCAGTTCGGGCCGCTCATTCGAGCAAGTACTCCCTATGCCCCGCTTTATTTGTTGGGGCCGCTCATTCGAGCAAGTACTCGCTATGCCCCGCTTTATTTGTTGGGGCAGCTTATTCGAGCGAGTACTTGTACTCTTCGGTTTTCAATTCTAAAGTAGGTGCACTTGTGCGATGGCATGCTGTTCTTCAAAAGTGAGCTATCCTTTTCACAAAACAATTGTCGACCCAGGATAAAACTAAAAGAAACAAATTCTACTGAGGTCGAAGTTCACGCTTGCGTGCGTTTGTTTTGTAATATATCTAAGTATTAAGGTGGGTAGATACCAAATATATTTTTTTTATATTTGGTGAGTAAGTACACCTATTCATATTATCCAGTGACACCGTTGTGTGTCGCTGTCGAACTCAGAATATGCGAACAGCATCATCTATCAATCAATAGTTAAAATTTATTAACTACACCGGCACGCAGTTTAATTTATTGCCACTTAAAGTACAACGACCTCATTCAATTTATGTAAAATTTCGAAAATTTAATAAAGGCGCCCATTTCTTCATTTTTGTTAGCTTAAGAGACATTTTAATATTAAAAAAATATTTTTTAAGGGTCGGTTACTTTCTCAATAAAATAACAACCTAAATAACAAATAGATACACACATCGCCATCCATTGATATGAATTTTAATCATTTCTGTTTTCTTTCGGATAAGACCCCGTGCCGCTGGTGACCTTGTGTTTGTTGCATTAGATCGATGCGCTATTGAACATAGTTTAAAAATTACACTAGGTGTACTTCACTGCTTCAATGTGTTTAATGTCATAATCCAACTAAGTGTTACAGACATAAATTCTGTATGACACACTACAAATCTTGGCTCATTCTCTTGAGTAGTATCGACATTCAGCGCATAATGTACATTATGTCGATCAACAAAACGCCACTACTGTGGGCGGCAAGCCTGTCGATACTTTTTAGACATATGTATTGTTTTTTCATATTGATGGCTAACCCTAAGGAGCGCAAGTGGCCCTTAGTAACTTTGTACTTACCCCCGGAAAAAGTTCCACATAATTTTGTACGACACAATACTAAATAACATTCTGGCCACGTCAGTCAGGATTCCGTATTGCTATATGGATTTTAAAAATGCAGTAGAAAAGTAGGTCAGTAGAAAAAAGATTCTTTAGAATAAGTTTTGTTTGAAATATTATTGGAACGCACCTAACGTGATGATGGAACACTGCTACCAACATGAAAAAAGATATCTGTCAAAATGATCCAAACAGGAAAATGACGACACAATTAAAATACTAAAATTACGTCCAAACGTGGCTCGAACAAAGGAAATGCCATGGAGACACCAGAGGTAGCCCGTTTTTAAGGATTGCAATAATAACGCATCAAGTTAGTGAATTTGCGTCAGTATACCTACGACAACGATACGCTGAATGGTGTGATTATGATACGAACTCTGAGTGTTGTGTTTATTTACTAAGGAAAACTAGAATCTCAACCATGGCTGCTGCCTTAGCTAACGACTCGCCTAAATATCGCAACAGTTTGATTTGCTGCAGCCCAAGAACAGCCCAAATTGAATCCCCGACGCCTTCATCATCGTCAACTTCGGGTTGCGTTTCAGCAGACGAAAGCTTTGATTCTAGCTACATACCCAAGTCTATTGCGAATAAGAAATTAAAAATTCACAGTTCAGCGACGCGTGATGAAATAGAAAAGGCAATAATACAATGTAAAGAACTTGTTTTAAGTAGTCCCCAGTGTTCAGATGAAAGAAAATGGTTAGTGAGATATTTAGTAGAATTAAGGCTTAGATTGGAAGATTTAAAGGACAATGAAGGTCAGCCAAAGTTTGCAGTTGCCATAAAAGGGCATCATTTTAAACAACAAAGCAATCCAAGCAACAGAAAAATGTACTGTGATCATTGCAGTGGTGTTATTTGGAGTATTGTTCAGGCATCATATATTTGCAGTGACTGTGGGTATTTGTGTCACTATAAATGTGTTGACCACTGTTGTAGGGTATGTGCACATGTTGTTATGACTGAAAAGGGACATTTTGAAATGAACATATGCCCAGAAAAAGGCCTAGCTGTTCAGGATTATAAATGTGCTGAATGTCATACTGCTCTTACTTTTAAAGACACTTGGAATGAACCACGTCTCTGTGACTACACAGGGTTGTATTTTTGTGCAACATGTCATTGGAATGACCTATCACCAATACCGGCTCGAGTTGTTCACAATTGGGATTGGGAAAAGCATTACATTTCACGAATTGCTTTTCAAATGTTGACACTATCATGGTCCCAACCATACATAGATGTTGAGAGTGTTAATCCTAAGCTGTTCAATTTCATAGCAGAGTTAGAATGGGTTCATAAAATGCGGAAAGATTTAGAGTGGATGAAGCGATACTTATGTGCATGTCCTGAAGGCACTAGTTTACTGTCACCATTATTTATACAGTTGGGGGATGTGAATAAAAAGTATAGCATGGCACATCTGCAGGCCATCAATGATGGTACATTAGAGTCACAGTTGACTGAACTCACAGAAATATGTCGAAAGCATATTACAAACTGTGCATTGTGTTCTGGCAAAGGCTACATATGCGAAATTTGTAACAATAATGAGATTATGTATCCATTTGATTGTGGAGCCATAATGTGTGATAAATGTAATTCTTTGTACCACCGAGGATGCTGGTTGAGAAAAAGCCAGCTGTGCCTCAAATGTGTCCGTTTAGATAAAAGAAAAGAGAATCAAGTAACAGAAGATGATACTGATACAAATTTAGAATATGATATAGATAAATTTGTTGAATAACTTTTTAAAATTTTTAAATTACTTTATTTGTTAAACATACGAACTTTGAATGAATAAATGATGATATAAAATTAACAACAAAAATTATATGTAAGCTTACAATTTTTTTTATAACTTGTAGTGAGGTGCTGCAACTTTAAATCACCTCAAGCTTTAAGTATGAAATAAGATGTTATTAAATGTCTTCATAAAATAATCTATAACTGTAAATATATGCATTGTATTTTAATTAGTTTTTTTTATTCAACAACTTTGTTGGTTTTCAAAAGGAATTTTAAAACGATGACTACTGCCCCTTTGTTCTTTAAAATACAATGTATTCCTAATTTTGCTGTCAATTTCTAAAATTCACTTCAATATAAATATAGAATTCACTTATGGTTCATACTTATATTATTATCATAGTAATTTTTCTTACACAAATATGTAACAATATAAATATGAATTGGATTTTTTTGTTAAAGAGCTTATAACTTTTATCTGTTTTGACTAAAATAACATAGTTAACAAAATAATAAATATAATAATGAAGTGTATTTTATATGAATTCTTAAAATTTAAATTTCAAAAACCTCCTGCCTCAAACATATGTTTTAAAAAAATTGTACCAATGGTGTTGAGTCGTGCTAGAAGGCGATCAATGATTCACCTCAAGTGCATGAACAACACGAGAACCTAAGTGGTGAGAGAGAACTAATAGAACAGCATACCATTTTTTTTTTAAATTGTATATATACATATACTGTATATACTTAATTGTTATATTACAATATAATCAAAAGAAAACAGCTAGCAGATTCCTTCTGCCTATTGCATTTAGTGGAAAGGCTTTCTCTACAAAGAGTAGAGTAATGTACGCTTCCACACGGACTTGTATATATATATAAGTTCTTTGTGAATAGGCAATAGAGAATGCAGAACTGGCTGAATATGAGCCGAGAACCAGGTATTTTTCGGTTCTGAAGGCACAGAATCGAAAAACTATCGTTAGGCGGCCTCGGCACGTACTAACGGCCCCAGATGATCTCGCTGTCCGGATAGCGAGATTAGTCTCTACGACCTCCACATATAGGGCCTCTCCCCTAACACAACGCCGACGTCCCCTGGTTCGTCGGCGCCCGCAAGGATACACGAGGTATCAAAGAGTGCCGGGGCGGCTTTCAGGAGACAAATGAATTCGGGAATAAAATGTATGCAAGTGTAAATGCAAGAATTGAAAGTATCATAAGTACCTATGGGTTTCGGGAGGTAACATATTTTTACTGCATACATCTTAACTTCGAATTTCCGAGTCTGGGGTGCTCGAGACTTTCGTAATAACCTCCCTGTTTATGAGTTGGCAGACCTGGTACGAAATGTTAATCCATTATTTATGATCGAAAAACTCCAAAGGCGCTGGAAGCTACTTCTGTTCTGCATTGTGATTCTATTTTTAAACCGACTTTAAAAAAGGAGGTTTTCAATTTGTCTGGTTTTTTTTGTCCCCATATGACTCGAAGACGCCTGAACCAATTCAAGAAATTCTTTTTTTTAATTAAAGGGGTATACTTCCCAGGTGGTTTCGTATTAATGTAATGAATTTAAAATTTTAATTTGTTGTTAAAATTTGTGTTAGAAGATTTTCTTTCATCGTATTTTTGCTAGTTGGGATGGTCCTATGGTACCAGTCCATGGTGGAGTGAGCGTCCACACTAAGAGGTCCAATATATCTCTTATAAAATTATGCGGTTATCCGGTTGCCGCCCCCTAGGATAAAACGCCAATGGTGTTGGTACACGCGTTATGTGTACGTACCCATATTAATCTCCACAACAAACTGATTACATAAATTATGAAACCTAGGTAGGTTCATAGTGTTTGGACTCTGGCCTTGTACTGTTATGTAGATATCTAATTCACCTAATTCCCTATTTTTTTTCTGTCTGACTATGCAGTTGGCTGTTTCAGCCATCACTGCTTCACCGGGCTTTTTGGGGCGAGATTTAAAGGAGCCTCAGCCCATATCAGCGCCCAACGCTCAAGGGTTCCCCGCGGGGAGAGCCTCGGCGTGGGCTGTCGCTCTCGAGGGCGTCCCTTTAACCGGCGTGTCTCGAACCCGAAGGAAGTTACAGAAGGTACAAGATAGGGGCGAGCACGGACCCTTGCGGGACTCCTGCTTCTATGGGACGGGGGGAGTGAGAGAGTGCCTTCAACTTTATAGCGAAAGCTACGGTTCGACAAGTAGTCTCGTATGATGAGTACGAAACGGTCTGGCAACTGAACGTTGTACAGTTTATAAATAAAGCCTCGTGCCAGACTTTGTCGAAGGCTTTCGCTACATCGAAGAAGACAGCGCCCGTGTGACCTAATACTGATTGGAAGCCAGTGAGAATATGTTCTGTGATGCGGAGGACTTGGTGGACGCATGAGTGTTTGGCGTGGAAGCCGAACTGTTCGTCTATTAAAATGCCTCTGGAGACTATAGCGTTCCGTAGGCGAGCGAGGGAAGGCGTTCGTAAAGTTTACTAAGGGCCTTTAGTAAATTTATAGGGCGGTAGGAGGACGGCTTGGTGCGAGCTTTGCCAGGCTTGTGGATGCCTATAACAATTGCATCTTACCATTGCCGTCCACTAGGATAAAACGCCAATGGTGTAGTTACACGCGTTATGTGTACGTACACATATTAATCGCCACAACAAACTGATCACATAAGGTAGGTCGGTTCATAGTGTTTGGACTCTGGCCCTGTACTGTTATGTAGATATCTAATTCACTTAATTCCCTATTTAAGTAACTAGTCTGGTCAACATGTACCTTTTTGGGTTGAAATTTTTGTATAGTCTCCAAAAATTACGATCAAGGTGTCATTCGATTCGGAATATTATGTAGAAAGTTTAAGAAAAAGTTCCAAAAGGGGCCGATGAAAATTGCAAAAGTTATAAACAATTTAAAAAAAAAAAAAAGTAGGGGTTTGTTTTTTTTTGAATATCACAAAAACTATCAAAGATATTCGAAATTTGAAAAAAGATCTGAAAAGAGGAGGAAATTTCTTAAAAAAAGTCCTGCCTCCCGGAACTGTATCTTTAATATTTATAATTTTTACGGGGCCCTGAACATAGCGCTAAAAGCGGGTAGTCTGGCTTCCGCTCGCGATTTGTCATTCGGACACGGTAACAATAAAAATCATTTTAATATATTAAATATGAATATTAAGGAATAAAAAAAATTTAGTACTATTGGGATATATAAATGAACAATAATCCGTAGGCGAAAAATTTTTATCCCCATTTTTCCATTAGTTATGCATTAGTTAATTAACTACTTTTTCTGAATAGAATGTTAACAGAAAAAACCTGATTATTATTAAACTACAACCCTAAGATTTTTTTCACTTCGTGGAGTTATTCTTAAAAGGCATTAAAATAGATCCCCGTTGGAAAAATTTAAAAATGTTAATTTTCCACTTTTTTATTAACAATCGAAAACATTAAAAAATCAAAAACTGCATAAAAGTTATAAAAAAAATTCACTTTATATTGTAGTGAAAAAGTTGTAGCTCTTTTAATTACCTTTAAAATGGTTTTCTATAAGTTGTGATAGCATCAAAATTGAAGGAGTTATGGTCCAAAACTTAATCGTATTTTTTTCTACTTAGTAAAATGAAAATTTAGGAGTGTGAATGTTTGGAGCAAAGTGAAAGATTTTTATGTATTGTCATGCTCTTGTTTCATGCAGAATTTTGTAAAATATAATACTAATTCAATCTCGTGCAGTTTTAGGATCATTCTCACTAGATCCATTGTCCAGATCCATAATGGATCTAATGAGATATTATTTTCTCAATAGATCCATTTTTAAAAGTGTGTATCTACTGAGAAGTATTTGTCTCGCTAGACCCGTTAACCAGTACCAGATTTGAAAGTGTGGGTCTACTAAGGAATTTCTTTCTCACTAGATTCAGTTATGGATCTGATAAAAAATTTGGTGTCGGCTGGGCTTGTTGTCCCCTAGGCTGGGGAGATAACGGAACTTACTTTCTAATACTATTACTCGTATTTCCCCTGTCATATTCTTATTTTTACCAACATTAAAAAAGGAGGAAGTTCGCGAATGGTCTGTAGGTACCTATATAAGAGATATTATTAATTCAAAACTAAAAATTAACCGTCTTTATAAAATGAGGATCCATACTAATACTAATATTATAAATTCGAAAGTGTCGGTGTCTGTCTGTCTATCAATCCGTTAAATTTCACGGTTGGACCAATTGTGATGAATTTAATATGGAGATAGTTTGAACCGCAAAAGACATAAAAAGTACTGTTTTTCTTAATATATATTTTATTTTATATATTAAAAAAAAATTAAACTATTGATCTTACACGTGTAGTTATTTTACAAAAGTTATAGATCTCATCAAGATCTTTATTTCAAATGACATTTGTCAAACTAGAAAGGTCTATATCTCCGTAACTATTGATCGTAGACTATTAGTTCCCCTATTAGAAATGATAGATCTTATAAAGATAGTTATTTCAAACGACAGCTGTCAAACTAGAAAGGTCTATATCTCTGTAACTATTGATCGTAGACTAGTAGTTTCCCTAGTAGAAATAATAGATCTCATCAAGATCTTTATTTCAAATGATAGCTGTCAAACTAGAAAGGTCTATATCTCCGTAACTGTTGATCGTAGACTAGTAGTTTCTCGACAGAAATTATACGTCTCATTAAGATCTTTATTTCGGATGAGACCTGTCAAACTAGAAAGGTATATATCTCGGTAACTATTGATCGTAGACTAGTAATTTCTCCACAGCAATGATAGTTCTCATCAAGATCTTAATTTCGGATGACAGTTATCATCTAAAACCTTTCTATTTTTGACGTGTCATTTCTGTAGAGAAACTACTAGTCTACGATAGATTTTAGGTACCCGAGTAAGTTTTAAGTTACCGAGATATATTTCTTTATAGTTTGACAGCTGTCATTCTGAAATAAAGATCGTATGAGACGTATCATTTCTGTCAAGGAACTACTAGTCTACGATCAATAGTTACGGATATATAGTCCTTTCTAGTTTGACAAACAAACCCTAGGGCAGGGATGGCGAACCTTTATTGATGAATATGCCCTTTTTATAAAAAAAAATACTACTGTACCTATGACGTGCCGTCAAAAAATCTTGGTTACTTAATAATAATGGAGAAAAATTAAACGAATTGCTGTTAACTTAAAGCTATTTACATACTTGCAGCTCGAAATGTTTACAGCAATCGAAATGTTTAATAATTTATATTTATCCAAATTAAAAATTTTCGTTAATAATTAAGTATAATTTTCGTTAATAATTAGGTATCATTTTCTATAATGACATATTTTTTCAAACATTCTATTTAGTGAGACAATATATTATCATTAGATCTAATTTATTTTAACATAATTTTTAAAATAGATCTATTGGCAATGAAAATTCTCATCAGATCCAGTTTATTAGAAAACAGATCTACTGAGAAAAAAAAATCTTACTAGATCCATAATGGATCTAGACAATGGATCTACTGAGAATAATCGCAGTTTTAGACAACTTGTAAGTTTATATTTTATTCAATAAATGGTGATTTCTTACTCTATACCTAATTAAATTATTTTTAAATGTGTAATCATAGATATTTACTGTTTTAATTTAGGGGTAGTTTTAAGGGTTGAAAAGCTTGAGAATACTCTAAACTTAAATCTTTTTATGTCATACCAAAGTATTTTTTGTGATTTTTTCAATTTAGGGGTTGTTTGCAAGGGTTGTAAAGTTTTCAAGGGGTTGAAAATGATTTTATTATGAGGTAATTGTGTTAGAAATTACTTTACAATTTCACCCCTTAATATTAAACACGTTTTCTAGCGATAAAATGGCTCAATGTCAATTTTTTCCATTAAGGGGTCGTTTACTCCCCTTAAAAATAATAAGCGGAGCTCAGATCATTTTCACTTTTGAAGTTAAGGGTAAGATGAGCCTAATTCCAAAATTTCATGCAAATCGGTTCACAGTAAAAAAATCCGGAGGTAAGACCCTATTTTTCGCTTCAATGACTGCACTAAATTTTAAGCTCATATATATCATGGAAATGGATAATTGCCTCAGAATTGAATCCTTTAGGTCTGACTGCAGTAACTGCTTCAGGCTTTCTAACTGACAAAGTATCGTAAAGTAAAGTAAAATTTATTTGTAAAAACACAGGTAACAAAGATGGTACAATATTAATATGTGTATCACTATGTCTGGCCATTAGGCATACAAATTTGTAAGCAGCATGCATTACATACTTATATATAGATAGTCTTAATTATAAATTATATTTTGCTAATTACAGTTTAAGTACTCATTCACTGAATAAAAAGCTTTATCTGTTATAAATTTAAATTGGGGTTTGTCAGTTTCTCTTATAAATTATAAATTCCGGTAATTTATTACACAATTTCGGTGACATGCCGAAAGCACTTTTTGCAAGTAAAGCTGTCTTTAAAGGCCTTGAATTAATTTTATTTTTATGCTGCTGCCTTATACTTTTAAAAACAGAAAATTGCTTTATTTTGCACTTAATACATTACTAGCTCGAAGATATATAAAAATGGCAGGGTTAATATTTTAAATTGGATAAAGTAAGGCTTGCATGAATCTGTTGGCTGCAGCCCACAAAAGCACTTCTTCTGAGCCCTAAACACCAATTCTCGGTCAGTGGAATTGCCCCAGAATATGATACCGTATCTAAGTGTAGAGGTTACATAGGCGTGGTAGGAGGTGAGTACTTAGTTATATAGTGCATAAGAGTACTTATTTAATATTTTACATGTAATGTCAATTTGGTTCTTCCATGTTAATTTATGATCTATGCTTAAATCTAAGAATTCTGGACATTCCTTTTCGCCAATTGTATGATTCTTATAAGTCACCATTAAATTAGTCAAGTTATTAGTCCTCTGATAAAAAATCATTACTTCAGTTTTGCCTAAATTTATATGTAAGTTGTTGTGGTCGTGCAACCATTGTTTTCCAGCAGATGCAATTGTCAAACTAAAGAGGTGTTTAAAGTGATTTTTTCTAGCTATTTGATACGCCATATACTTAATGTCCTTCAATCGTTTGCTATAAAACCGTTGGTCCATTTTCTAACAGTATTTTACTAGCTCTTGTTCTTAATGCTCAGGTAATGCTTCTCATACGAACTCCTACGAGAACTTCTGCATCACCAATCTTTTTAGCATATTATGCACAGGTTAAGACCTAACTACAAATGTTTAATTCGTTTTTTATTTTCCTGTAATTTGGATTTTATTTCTCTGTAATTTTTTATTGAATTTTTAAATACATATGTTTTAACGTCTTGTGTTGTGATGTACCGTAATAAAGATTTTCTTTTCTTTTTCACATAACGCTCTTAACCTTACCCTTAGGAACACTAAAATGTGTTTGCAGCCCTTAAATAACCTATTTGATTGCTTCTTACTGCATCTGAAGCACGTACCTGGTACTGTGGTCCCATGATTTTCTTTTTATCAGTGGCATTTATATATTTATTTTTTTAATACCACTAATGTGGCAAACAAACTTACGGTCCGACTAATGGTAAGCGGTCACCGTAGCCTATGGACGCTTGCAACACCAGGGGTATTTTGCGCGTTGCTGACCCTTTAGAAATCTAATAACTTCTTTCTTGAAGAACTCCATACTGTAGTCCTTGCAGAAAACCTTGGTAGGGAGCTCATTCCACAACTTCGCGTTCGCGGGAGAAAGTTTCTCTGAAACCGCACTGTACGCGACCATTTAGGTTCTAAAGTATGAGAATGAATTCCCTGCCGATGGCGAGCGGTGCGAAGGTAGAAAGTAGCCGTGGGCATCATTTCGAACAATTCCTCAGAACACAACCCATTGTACAAGCGGTAGAACACACATAGGGAGGCAAAGTCTCTCCTCAGGCTTAAGAGCTCGATACCGCAAGTAAGTTTGGAATCGTCGACAATTCTCACAGCCCGTCGTTGAACCGAGTCATAAAGGCCAAGTGTCAGTCTTCATAAAGTGAAAATCAGGGGAAACTATACTTAATTTTACCGATGAAAAACACATAATTTAGTTATTTTTTATTTTTTTGTGGTATTTCTTAAATTTTTAGGACGCTACTGCGACATCAATTTAAATAAAGCAATGTAAACGATGTTAATATATCACGATGAAATATAATATTAAAGGTAAGTAAAGGGCTTTTATTACGAAATTTTATGATTGTTGTAAATGAAAAATCGATTTTTGTTAAAAAACATCTAAACTCTCCTTTGAGGGCGAGTATTTTTCCTCAACTTTTTAATTTATGCGGACGCTGGACGCCTTGTTACTTCCAGTTATATTCATATATTCAGTTTGTTTTATCGTGATACATCCTGTAGTTTACAAGTTACCTTCATCATTTTACTTACATTGAGGTCGCAGTAGCGTTTAGAATTTAAGAAATACCACAAAAAAACTTGACCACGTAAAAAAAATTACCATGTAAAGCAATTTAAATTTGTTTTTTTACAATAAGATTTATGACCTTTTAACTACTTACTTTGAACAATTATTTCAATTTTAATTATTATTTTGTAGGTGTTTGCGCGCCATCTACTTACTAAATGTCAATAAACTAGAATAGAGTCTCAGTATTCAGTCGCTATACAGTGCAAAAAGAATTCTGACCTTCTGAATTCGGATGTTCGGTCGCTAGTGTCATTGTTAGTTCACATAATTTCAATATAGAGAATGTCGTTTTGATTTTTGAACGCCAGGTCAGAATAGTTTGTTGCATTATACCTACTACATTTTATCATATTGCAGACATGCAGCGCAGCGGAATAAATATGTACATAATAGGTCAATGACTCAAACCAGTTTGGTGAATTTCTCATAGATTAGGATAAAAAGCATGTAAAGGATGTAGCGTAGCGTAAAAAACCTAGATCTATAGAATTTCTGCTGCATAATGATCGATTAAATGTAATCGACGAAGTTTAGTAAGTAAAGTAAATTTTTGTGCTTTTTACTTGTAAGCACTGGACACAATTGAGAGTGGCCGAACGGGCAGCTAGGAAGGCAGGTTGCCAGATTATTTTCGACCAAAACGGGTTTTTGGATCTTTCTAAGTTAAATTAATAATTTTTTGGCTATTAGAATCATTGTATGTGACGATATATTGCCAATAGTTAGGGTCACTGCGCCGTTCTGGGGCCTACGCCATTTGGCGGCGTTTTGGCTAATTACTAGACTTTGAAAGCTTACTATACAGTTAACAATAACAAACCAATATTAATAATACTGAAATCTATACAAACCTAACATAAAGATAAAAATAAACAATACATACATTCATTACCTCAGAAATGACCTCAGAATGAGTATCTTTTGATGTATCGATTTACTTTGACCGGAGTTTTAAAGTTATAAAAATTTGTAAAATCACAATAAAACATAAGACTAAAAACGGTTTCCAATAGCGATTTCTAAATTAGTTAATGGTTCCTTTGATTTTTTACTAATCTAAGATTATTATAATACTACTTTATTTTTGTGTTATACAAAAAAATGTGAATCTCAGTTGTGAATGCTACCAAAACGAACAAAATGCACTATTATACTTAAGTCTTTCTGTGCAATAATAAACTTGAATGATTTATATACATATATTCAAACTTATAAGCAGAGTTACTTAATTAATGCATTTTCGAAGAATTTTCATTACTTTTTACCAAGATGGGTGCTATGTCCTACTTAGAAAATTGGAACTATGTTTTTATTCTCCTTGAGTTATTATTACTTTCCTATTTTAATGCTCTTTTATTGTGACGTTCTGTCAACGGTCCATCCGTAAGTTTTTTTTTTAAATATTACTAAGGAGGCAAACAAGCTTACGGTCCGCCTGATGTTAAGCGGTCACCGTAGCCTATGGACGCCTGCAACACCACCGTAACACTCGCGCGTTGCCGACCCTTCAAAAATCCAATAACTTCTTTCTTAAAGAACCCTTTACTGTAGTCCTTTGAGAAAACTTTGGCAGGGAGCTCATACCACAACCCTAGCGTTTGCGGGAGGAATATTTCTCTGAAAAAGTCCGGAAGTAAGATCCGCCCGATGTGGGCATATTGGTAGTTCTGATAACTCTTTAACCTGTGGTAGGTTAACAAGACAGTCTTGGAACTGTCTCTGGATTTATCTATCTACTGGCGTGCGAAGAACCAAACTTGGTCATTCACGGTAAACGTAAAAGAAAAAGAAAAGAAAAGATGAAAAACTTTTATTTAGCAAATAAGCAACACATTATAGGTACAACAAAACATTAAAAAAATACAAAAACAAAGGTTATTAACTACAAGTTTTTTGTGTTGCATAGTGCCAAATAGGGTTTCCACTCAACATAAGCTGCGGCCAAAGCCACAACACTGAGTTTCAGTGGAGCCCTTTATTCGTACTGTGTTTGAAGCGCGGTTGGTCACGTGACGTCAGCCAACTGATTGTAGCTTGTATTATACTACTTTTTTACGCAATATCGCTAAACCAACAACATAACAGAAACTATAAAATTGCATTATTATTTTAAATTACTTTATTTTCAATGCTAATATTTTTCTTTGTCAATTCAATAATGATATTACCTGTAATTAATGAAGTACATTTTAGATTAAGGAAATACTTTATTGACAGACCATAGTTAGTACTATTTTGAATTTATAAATTACATGATGCCTAGAACAATAAAGCGCTTTTCAATATTTATAAAGCTTCTTACTGTAACGAATTACCATAATATTGCATCAACAATAATTCTTATTTGACTAATTCAAACATATTTTTTGTTAAAATGACAACCTGCTTTGTTGAACGACCTATAATTCTAACTTTATTGCTTTTGACAATATTGAAATGGTTATTGTATTCATTTTTATGCCAAAATTAATAAAGAATCTTAGTGAACCAATCAATCATTTTAATTTTATTGCTGTAATTATCGGTTTACATTAACTTTTTTTTATTTATTTATGTTTGCAATAAAGTTCTGGTTAATAAAGTGCTTTATTAATTTTTTTTTTAAGTGCTATGCCTATTACTATCTCTCACACATGTATATATTTATCCTTAGATAACTCCAAGAAACACAAAAACATAGATCTACCCTAGCAAAACTTCAAGTACCACAAAAACAAACCATAGATCTACCCTTAGGAGTATACTATAAGGAGGCCGTAGAGCCGATTATGGTAATAATTTTAATGGCAATACCTTTCAAAATTAATGAATTCAAGATCTGAATCATGAAATGATATAAGAAAGCCCGAGTGATCTGCATAATAATAATGATAAATTATTGTATTGTAAGAAAGTAGAAAATTTATTTGACGGTTGACAATTTGCTATCGGCCACTTGTTCAAAAATAATATTTAATAACTATAGCATTTGGCAAATTTACAAAGATAGAATACTGTTTATGCTTGTAATGAATCAATTTCTCTTTAGACATTGTTTTTTTGTATATATTTTGTATATTATATAACAGACCATGTTCATGCTTAAAACATTAAATTTTTATGGAGCGATGACAAAGATTTTGACGACCGAAAACTGAATTATCAAGCGGCCGACAAACATTTTTTGTGGCCGAACACCAAAATCTGTGTAATTTTTTAAACACTGAATTTTGTCTTTTTGGTTTTCTCTCTGAATTTTTTCTTCTTTTTTTCTGAGTTTTTCTCGTGATAAATTATTTTTTGAAGGAAACTGTTTAAGATGAGAATTACATAGTGAAAAAGGGTTGCTTGCTCTACAGTCAGAGAAATCGTTTTTCAAAGTAGTTAAGGTAATAAATTTATTGTCCTGTCGTAAACGTTAAGTAAGTATAAATTTTAAAACACAAAGTTTATATTATAACTTAAGTTATTAAACTCTAAAACGGAAAACATTATATTATATACCTATCTTCGTAGGTATTCATTCCGCTGTTGATTTCTTAAATCAAATATACTAGGTGGTTAGGTAAATAGTCACGTTACCTACATAAAATGTATATTGTCTTTCTGGCGTGGCCGGTAGTAGGCAGTGCCACGAGTCGAGGTCGCGTAAATAGCAAGAGCCAAAAATAATGTTTCGATCTGAAAGTTTCCAAGATAAACCTATTAGAAGTAAAAAGAAGTATTGTACCTACCTGTCTGGTCTGTTTGTTTTATGAATGTTAGGGTGGGCTACTGTGCAACAATAAGCTAACTAGCATTTTTTTTTATCAAACAATATTTTTTCAAATAGGTTACTAAGAACACTTTTGAATCGTCAATACAATGTATACAATGTTAATTTCTGAAAAAAGAGCTGGCAAGAAGTTCTATTTAAAGTAGTAATACAATACTTTGATAATTAGCTAAAGAGTATACAATATGTACCGAAACACTTATTAGGTAATTTAAATAAGTTAGTAAGCTACTAAAAACAAAATCAACCATGTCAATTTTAATTTTTTTGTTTTTATGTAGCATAGGGGCGCACCATGTTAAGCGTCAAATATCGTCAATCGAGTGAAGGAATTCAGATATATAAGAGTATTCCGATATTTAACAACAGGTACTAGCGTTATTAGCGCCATCATAATTATATTTTTACACAATCATATGTACATACGTATGCTTAAAACTACCCATGAATATAATATAATAATAAATATTATAAATGCGAAAGTAAATCTGTCTGTTACCTCTTCACGCTGAAACCGCTGTACCGATCAAGATGAAATTTGGCATGCAGATAGTATGAGTCCCGGAATAAGACATAAGCTACTTGAAAACGTCAAGTATTATCCGACTTTTTTTCCCCGTAATTGAGGAGTTGCCGTTGAAATCCTACTCCGATGACCGAATACTTATGAATAAGAATAAGCGAGCGAGATCAAGCGAGTAGCAAAAAAAATTAAACTCTTTCGATAATTTCAGCGCCTCTGACGAAATTTTTCGGAACTAAAGGTATGAAGCAGTGAAGCGGGGGTGAAATCTGATGTCCACGATTAAGTATATAAGGCCTTAAGCAGTCTAAATAACCAGTATTAAACCCAGCATTGGGCTCAACTTGTAGGCAGACAGGCGATACGTTTATTACACAAATATGCGTTCCCTGCAGCTATTGGTTTGCTCCGGGAGTTATTCACCATGGCCCAACTGTTTTGCTCCGTGAGTTAGTCACACAATTAACTAGTCACGCAGTTAAATTTTTACAGTATCTGTAGTACATCAGACTGACCATACTCTACGAGCGACCACGGGGTCATTGTGTTAAGTTTTTACAGTATCTGTAGTAAATCAGACTGACCATACTCTACGAGCGACCACGGGGTTCATTCTGTTAAGTTTTTACAGTATTTGTAGTACATCAGACTGACCATACTCTACGAGCGACCACGTGGTTCATTGTGTTAAGTTTTTACAGTATCTGTAGTACATCAGACTGACCATACTCTACGAGCGACCACGGGGTTCATTCTGTTAAGTTTTTACAGTATTTGTAGTACATCAGACTGACCATACTCTACGAGCGACCACGTGGTTCATTGTGTTAAGTTTTTACAGTATCTGTAGTACATCAGACTGACCATACTCTACGAGCGACCACGTGGTTCATTGTGTTAAGTTTTTACAGTATCTGTAGTACATCAGACTGACCATACTCTACGAGCGACCACGGGGTTCATTCTGTTAAGTTTTTACAGTATTTGTAGTACATCAGACTGACATTCGTTAAATCAAATTTTCTTAAACGGAACGCACACTTTTCTGGTTTTATCCAGAAACTTTGTATGCGAGTTGCGTTTGAATACTTTGAACTCCGTTGATACTCCAGGTTTTTGTATACCTCTAAAGTAGCAAACAAGCTTACAGCCTGTTAAGCGCTTACAAAACGAGGGGCATTACTCGGACCCGTGTCAACCCTTTAAGAGACACTATATTGAAATCGATATGCGGAGATAAGCAAAGTCACTACTTGGATGCAAGTTCCTGTTTGTATAACATTAACATATTTTTGTTATTCCTACCTGGTTAATTATTTATCTACGGGTGAAAACCATAAATGGTTTGTACAACTTATTGTTGTAATATTTATAAGTTTTATATTACATATGTATTATTAGTACCATGTGTTTTCCAAGTAAAAATAAAAAAAAAAAAAATAACGGCTCAGACGAGTGACTTTAAAAGAAAACACTATTTAAAGAAGAATAAAAGAAGAGGTTTCAAATAATATACAGAGAGCATAAAAATTGCGTCCTTACCTGACATTCCAGACACCTGCACGACTCCCTGTAGGTACAGCTGTTGAATGCGCTGTCCAAATGCTGCAAGTACTGCATCTGCTCAGTTTGTAGACAGCGTTTGCGGCGCGCGAGAGAGCTCAGGTAAGTGAGAAGAGGCACGCGGCGACGAACGCCTTTTGTTTTTGGTGTATCACTAAAATATCAGTCAGTCAACTCAGTAACATTTGTATATAGAAAACGATATGTGAAGTTAAGCAATGTGGAACAGGATCAGTTATTAGATGGGTCAAACAGGACAGCCCGTATAGAAATAACATAACTCGTACAATCAGCAAGCTGAATTTAGAGCCTAAATGAACACGTTTATGGATTGCTATGCTATGCAGATGACAGTACTGGAGACGCGTATTACACGAGTCGTGCAAACATCCCTCGTTCAGTTATGAAGGAAACCGCGAAGAACTTGTGTCTCAAATCGAGACCACACTGTCCAAGGTCTCTGACTGGGGACGAGTAAACTTGGTCCAATTCAACCCTACAAAGACACAAGTCTCCGCGTTCACCGCTAAGGAAACCCCATTCACTGTAGTCCCACAATTCCAGAACACGCCCCTCTGAAACTCTAAGAGCATTGGGATCTTTGTGTTGACATCTCCAGCGATGTTCAGTTCCGAGATCATTTGCATGACAAGGTGAAGCTGGCGGCCAAAAAACTTGGTGTACTCAACAGAGCGAGGCAGTACTTCACGTCGGGGCAGAGGTTGTTCCTTTACAATTTTTGAAGGTAGGCAACGCGTAAGTGATACTTCTGGTGTTGCAAGCGTCCATAGGCCACGGTGACCGCTTAGCATCAGGCGGACCGTGTGCTTGTTTGCCACTTTAGTGTCCGAGACTGCTGGAAAAAGTTAAACAAAAAAGCACTTGTTGACAAGACTAGTTGAAACTGGCGTAAAACTTACGAAAGCAGTCTTTAGATGAACTTACATACTGTCTGTACGAAATAGTATTACAGAAACTTGATTGGCTGTTAGATGTAAGGGACAGTCGCCTTTGCAATGCTTTGGTCGGCCAAATTAAAAAATGATGACGCACATAGGCGTCAGGGAGATTGTCGAAGACAATACTACAGACGTTAGGTATCTTCGAATTTTACAAAAAAAATATACAAAAATAAAAAGTGCGTGAGTTAAATTTTTTTTATGTCACTAAGGTGGCAAACAAGCTAACGGTCCGCCAGATGGTAAGCGTCGCTGTGACGTAGCCTATGGACGCTTGCAACACCACCGTATCACTGGTGCGTTGCCGACCCTTCAAAAATCCAATTAATTCTTTCTTGAAGAACCCTATACTGTAGTCCTTAGATAAAACCTTGGCAGGGAGCTCATACCACAACCCAAGCGTTCGTGGGAGGAAGTTTCTCTGAAACTGCACTGTACGCGACAGTTTCGGTTCTAAAGTGTGAGAATGAATTCCCTGCCGATGGCGAGCGGTGCGATGCTAGAAAGTAGCCTTGGGCATAATTTCGAACAATTCCTCAGAACACATCCTGTTGGGTTTGTTACCTAGTACCTGTTGCTTTGCTTTAATGATAGAAGTTGATAAGTTAAACAATTTATTTTAAAAGGATAAAATGACACACAAAAACAATTAAAATTAATAAAATGAGAATTAACTAAAAACTTGCTAAAATGATAAAAATGCTTAAATTGTAAATATGCTGATTTTGCTAAATTGTTGATAATTGATTATTGCTATGAGCACACGCTACAATGCTCGAACGTGTACTGGCTTCGAAACGTAAATGATTCCGAATTATAAGAAACGCTTGTTGTAGAAAAATGCTGACGCCCGCGATGTACGGTTCGACCGTACATGCTCCGCGCCGGGAGATGAGAAAACTAAAAGATTGCTTATGATTAAACTATTAATTAGAAAACAAAAATATTACTAATGATTAAACTATTAATTAGTGTAAATTTTTAATGTCTCTACCATGAATCACTAATTGCAATATTATCCCGAGACATTGGTGACGTAGTTTTGTTTTGTTTATAGCTAGTCATCTGAATACTTTCACTCACACTATCACAATTTCACTAACACTATTCACTACACTGTTTTGCAGAGCCCCGGCCGGCCTGCTGACCGGCTCGGGAACTGCCGACTCAGCAGCTCCGCCGCTGCCAGACGCCCTGCCGACCGCAGCACGGGTGCATCGCCGCCAGACGTACACAGCACCAACCAGGAATACCGCGCCCAGCAGCACATATGATATTGTATTGTGATGTATATCGTGATATGATTATACTCTCTGATATGATGTTTTGTTTTTTCATGTCATCAGTCTGTTTCCTTAGACTCATCTTGTCGTCTGATATTTTTAGAGAATTGTTGTCCGTTGTAGTCAAAGAAATAGATATGTTTATGACATAGTTTATGGCAGCAGTTTCTACGGTCAAAATTTGTGGACTGATATTCATTTCGCTAGTCGAAAGTTTGTGAGAATAGACAGTGAATTTTTCGTTTCTTGCTAGGCACTCTTGACCCAAAACTAAAATGCCAGCCTTGCTGAGTTCCTTTACTGTAACTTGATCTTAACATACGTCGCAACAGTAGAAGAAATAAGTATTGATTTTTGTTAGTTGGAGCCACAAATTTTTGCAGTTAGTAGTGATTGTTTTACATGTGTTTGCAAATTCGTCTTTTATACATAGGTCGTTGTCTTGTCGTTATTTTCTTTGGAATACAGGAGTATGTAAGTGGTACATATAAACAGATGCATCCAAGGGCGGATCCAGAAAAAAGTTTAGGGGGGAACGATCATAAGATCTAAGGTATTCTTTGAACTTTGAATCTGCAAACGTAAGTTACCCAATCGACCCAGCTCTTGTAGTTTTTGAATAATTAAATATACAAACCCAAGTAACCCCAAGTATTTTTTATATGTAATAAAAGTTTTATATTTAAATAATGTTAAAATTAATTTCTTTCTCGGCCGTCCTTAAAGGGGGCGATCGCCCCCCGCTGAATCCGCCCCTGGATGCATCATAATATATACATTTTTGCATATCAAATTGAGTCACAGGTAAAAATGTGTCCTTTTTTAAGTTTATCGCAATATATTCTGTAATTGTTTGCATTTGTACTGTGTTCTGCTTGTTGTGGAACAGAGATAATTCGGTATAGCTCATATGAATCTCGACTGACAAGTGGAATTTTTATTTCAAATATAAAATAATCTGCTGTTAACCCTGCTCTGACTTTTAATAAACTGTAATTTTTTCTTAAATCGGTCTGTATATTATCTTAAGGTAACGATAAATCTTTCGATAATTGTCCAGAAATTGTGTTCAGTTCATCTCGTAATTGCTCTGGGTTGAAAAGAAGAATATTGAATCTCCCATAATTTATATTAGTAACCGTATCCATTGACGTGTCCTGGATACTTTTTAAGTTTATAAATATGTTGTTTACAATTACAGCACATGCCGTGAAATCATTTATTGTATAAGTGTGTTCAATTTTTGATTTTAGTAAGTTTGTCGATTTTTCTAGTGAATTTAAATGTTGAGTTTTCTGCTTTTGATTTACTGCAGATATTAAATTATATTCAGTCTCGACTATTGATGTTTGGTTCTGAAATAAAAGTACTAAATGCTTCTCGTTTTCTCTCACAAGGGAAATGTCCTTTCTGTATTGTTCGGCGAATTGATCGTCCAATACTCCGAAGAGTTCATGCCCGAGATATCCGACACCGTTAATAAGCCCACGGCGCCGCCGTCGCGTGTGTGTATTTTGCTGACCGACCAGCATGATACGATTAACGTACTCGAGGTCATTGTAACTATGATGTAATTGTAGTAACAATGCGTCAAAGTGCTTATATCGTTACATATATTTCTCATTTGTTCCAGGTTTTCGATCCTTCCTAATAAGGTTGCTTATTGTAGTACACTATTAATTTCCAATCATCTCGAATTAATTTCATTTTCGCAAGGGAGTCAAAGTATAGGGATTGAGTATTAGGTAATAATGAAGTATTGTATGAGGCGTGAGTAGTTGATAAGATGGATAAGAAAAACATCCATGAAATTGCTAAAGCGAGAAATTTAGTTGTCTGGAATTTGATTGATAACAGGAAGTGGTTTGCGGTAACTTTTCTTTCAAGTTTTGACTGCTGTCTGTTTTCCTACTGCTATGCTTTTTTGTTGCTTCGTTTCCACCGATAATCCAGTATTTTTGTCTAATAAATGCTGACATTACCCGTGGTCCACCATGATATCTAAGTTTGTGGGCGTGATCTATAATTAACTTGGTCAAATTGCCACCATGTGGTAACATAATTGGATGCTTCATGTCTTTGTACATGCGTATTTCAATCGCCCGCCAACTCTCAAAACGCCATCTTCGTCTAAAAATGGATTTAAATTCAAAATTTTGCTTTTGTGACTGATTTTTTATTTAGTAAATCTGTTATTTCGTCTGCAAATTCAGTGCGCTGAACATACTGTACAATTTTGGTTTCTGCGCATTTCAGTTCTTTTATCGTAAGATAAGATGGTTGTTGTTTACTTTTCTTTGAAATAAATCTGATGATCCATGCTAATATTCTAACTACTCTTGTAAATGTGGCATTTTTACATAATAACAAGTTGATTATGCTGTCGTCACAGTTTTGATTAACAACAAAAGTTTGTTTTATTTTCTTCAATTATTGATTTGTTTGGAAAAAAGGACGTCTTTTTGCTTCGTCCTTTAAGGTTGACAGCCTAGCTGGTCCGTTCCACCACAAAGTATGTGCTTTTAGTTGCTAAGGCCTCTCGTCGCACTATCTGCAGGATTGTCTTCTGATTTCAAGTACTGCCAGCAATCTGCAGGCATAACAGAAGTAATCTGACTGACTCTGTTTGCTACAAAAGGTTTCCATCTCGCTGGATTTCCCTGTATTCAACCCAAAGCTACTGTAGAGTCGCTCCAACCATATCATTTAATTGTATAGTGACTGAAACATTGTTTTACCTTGTTCATTAGTTTTGATAATAAATGAGCTCCACACAGCTCCAGTCTGGGCAGCGTCACTTTTTTGCTAGCGGGTACTAGTCGTGTTTTTGCTACTACTAATACCACTCTCGACTGCTCTCCTACTCAGGTTTTGCAATAAATTACACAAGCGTATGCTTTTGTCGAAGCGTCACAGAAACCGTGAAGCTCTAAAGTGGCTTCCTTCTTTTGTCCCTAGCTACCTTTCCAGGTGTAATTCGCTGATGTTTTTTAAGTCTGATTTGATGTGTTTCCATTTTGCTTTGATTTCTGCCGTCAATTCATCATCCTAGTCAATTTTAGATAGCCAAACTGTTTGGAATAAAAGCTGTTTTCTTCACTGTATTGATTATTTTCCCCGTTTTGTAATACATTTGGTGAATAAGAGTTCCATTTTCTTTAGTTAAAACCTCCTGATTTTAATAAACATACTAAATCCTGCTGTAATTTCTTTGCTGACGATAAAGAATGAGCTCCATGAAGCAGATCATACATGTAGAATGATTCCTCGAGAACCTTTACTGCTTCACTGTTGTAATTATGTTTTTCATCTTGTGCCAGCTGTTTTAAGGTCATCATTGCTAAAAATGGCGAACACTTCATACCGTAAGTTGTAGTACATAATTGAAATTCTTGATATGCTGAGTCAGGAATATCACGCCATATGATATTTTGAAATTTTTTATCTTTTTCATTAATAACGATTTGCTATATAGAAGAACATCTTTTCTATATCAGCAGTATACTGATCTTCTACTCATAAGTCTGGTTCCTCTGAAATATCTTCAATTTGCCGAAAATTTTCCATTTGATCCATGTTGTTAAGGACTATATTGCATTGAAAAGTGTTCGTACTTCCGCATAGTATCCACCCCAGGTGAGTTTGTTGAGCTATAGGCGTAGAATCTTCTCTACAGATGCCATCTAAAATAATCTGGGAGTAAACATCTGCACCTAACAAAATATGAACGGGTTGGCTGATATTAAGATTCGGGTCTGCTAAATTATTTTTTTTCAAATATGACCGATTTGGTTTGGTGAAAGTTTGATTAGGTAGATTTTTGATAAGATGCTGCATTATAAAAGCGTCGGTGCTAAATGTGAAACTGTCATTAATAGACTTGCATGTTATATTGATAAGGCCCTTGCAGCTACTTTCTTTGGTTCCTACTCCTGAAATAAAACCGTTGCAGCTTCTTCTAGGAAGTGCTAAGAGTTGAGCAGCCCTCTCTGAGATAAGAGATACCTGTGACCCTTGGTCTACAATACAGCGCATGGTTTTGTAAGTGTCGTCACCAGCACGTGCTTTAATCATTGCTGTTGCTAACAAAATCTCCGTCAGGTCACTCTGTTGAGACACGTGTGAGTTATTGTTGACGTTTTGCTGATAGGTTTCTGACCTCGATAATTTTGCTGTCGACGATGGGCCGTGTGACGGATCATGATGCTGCACAAATGCCTCGTGTAGCGCCGTGTTGTGAAATCCATTGCATTATCTGCATCTTTTATTAGATATGCATATTTTTCCATTATGGTTATACAAACAATTAGGACACAGATTCAATCTTTCAGCAGTTTTACGTTTTGTTGATGGCGACATGCTTAAAAATTGTGTGCAGAAAAATACTCCGTTATCATTATTGCATAGTAGGCATTTATAGTCTGGTCAACATGTACCTTTTTGGGTGAAATTTTTGTATAGTCTCCGAAAATTACGATCAAGGTGTCATTCGATTCGGAATATTATGTAGAAAGTTTAAGAAAAAGTTCCAAAAGGGGCCGATGAAAATTGCAAAAGTTATAAACAATTTAAAAAAAAAAAGTAGGGGTTTATTTTTTATAAACAATTGTCAATAATTAACATAAATAATAGAGCTAGAGCTGAAGTTTAAAGCTTAAATTGTTCATTAATTTATAGTGAATAAAAACGACTTGAAGTATAATTGTCGTATATATAATAGTTTAAAAGTTATACCAATTATAAAAGAAAAAGAGCGAGATAAAAAGGCAAATTTTAGGACATAAAAATATTAAAAGTTATATAAATACTAGATAAAAAATTTTTTTCATAAAAAATAATACATAGCTGTTTTTATAATTAAATTACAAATTTAAAAAAAAATAAAGTAAGAAAATCCATTTGTTTATAACAAATTGTTTATTAAATAAACAAATAAAAAATGAAAAAAAAAATTTTTTTTTCCAGAATATTTAAGAACAATAGAATTTATGATTTTTAGAGAAAAAATGGTTCCTTCATATTTATATTTAGTGGTAAAAAACGATTGTTAATTAAGAAATGCATTTTATAGCAATAAATAAATTTTTTTAAGGAATAATTTTTTTCTTAAAAATCATAATTTATATCAACAAGTAGATTAGGAAAAAAAAATTGTTGATTATCTTATAAACAATGCATTTGTTTATAACAATTATTTAAACAATCGCGGTAAAAAATTAAAAAAAAATATTTTCATGTAACTTTTAACCGTTAGAAATCATAAAATTTGAAATATTTAAAAAACAAAATTTTTTTAATAACTTTTATGCAGTTTTTAATTTTTTAATGTTTTCGATTGTTAATAAAAAAGTGGAAAATTAACATTTTTAAATTTTTCCAACGGGGATCTATTTTAATGCCTTTTAAGAATAACTCCACGAAGTGAAAAAAATCCTAGGGTTGTAGTTTAATAAATAATAATCAGGTTTTTTCTGTTAACATTCTATTCAGAAAAAGTAGTTAATTAACTAATGCATAACTAATGGAAAAATGGGGATAAAAATTTTTCGCCTACGGATTATTGTTCATTTATATATCCCAATAGTACTAAATTTTTTTTATTCCTTAATATTCATATTTAATATATTAAAATGATTTTTATTGTTACCGTGTCCGAATGACAAATCGCGAGCGGAAGCCAGACTACCCGCTTTTAGCGCTATTTTCAGGGCTCCGTAAAAATTATAAATATTAAAGATACAGTTCCGAGAGGCAGGACTTTTTTTAGGAAATTTCGTCCACTTTTCAGATCTTTTTTCAAATTTCGAATATCTTTGATAGTTTTTGAGATATTCAAAAAAAAACAAACCCCTACTTTTTTTTTTTTTAAATTGTTAATAACTTTTGCAATTTTCATCGGCCCCTTTTGGAACTTTTTCTTAAACTTTCTACATAATATTCCGAATCGAATGACACCTTGATCGTAATTTTCGGAGACTATACAAAAATTTCACCCAAAAAGGTACATGTTGACCAGACTATTATATTTTGTAGGATGCAAGGTTTTGTTATTTGAAATAGCTGTTTTGCTCATGTTATTTGCTCGTTGCGATATCTGTCCCACATTACGATTATTGTTTAAAGATTGCGAAATGTCAGTTTCCATGCGATTACTAGAGAAAGATTGCCTTAATTCTTTAGGGTTTTGATATGAAATTTTCTGATATTGATTAAAGTTAAATACATTGTTTTTAAATTATGATTATTAGTCTTGTTTTTTTCGAAACGCTTCCATGGATGTAAATTTTTGAGAAACTTCATAAAATCTTTTAATTTCGGCAAGTCTCTCGGTTGTTTTAAAGACTGCACATATTCATTGTATGTGTCAAAATCTAATTTTTGAGACAACATATGCACAATTAGCGGATCCCAACTGCTTATATCAATACCTTAATTTTTTATAGCATTTAGACTTTCTGCTGTACATTCATGTATCCGCTTAATATGAACGATTGACGGTTGATTGACTATAGGTATATTTGAGATAATATTTATGTGAGATGAAAATATCAATTTTTTGTTATTATACCTGAGATTTATTATGTCCCATCAAATATATCAATTATCAGAACTGGTTTGCAAGTGCTGTATTAAACGCTCAGCTTCTCCTCTAACTTTACACTTAAGAAACTGCATCTCCTGAGGTTTGGATATCGATTGTTATGTATAGTTTCTGAAAATAAGTCTTTGAACGGAACCCACTGATTATAATTGCCAGAAAATACAGGAATGACAAGTATTAGAGTCGACTTTTCTTGATGTGTTACAGAATATATCTTTTTATTTATTTCTTTTTTAATGTTTTGATAAGTATATTCATGTTTTGAAAATGTCGACTCATATAATTCATCTGATCCGCCTAATGCATTGTCTATCTCCTAGTGCAGTGCATCTAAACTGCAAAGTGTGAAGTAAATCTTGCAACTCCCACTTATCACCATCTGCCTCCAAATGTATGTTACGACACCGTCCTTTAAAAAGCTCTAAACTGGCACGACTGTTTTTGAGCATGTTTTCTACTTTAACCGTTTTAAGAGAATTACCCGCTTGTGACTGCTGAGAAGAAAATGATGGTGCTGACAGAGGAGTTGCTGGTTTTAAAATTGGTGTTAATGGTCTTGTTTCAACACTATCAGAACTGTAACTCTGAATTACTGTTTTTGCATGGTTATAAATTTCAAATTCCTGTTCATAATGCTCTTCTGTAAAGTATGTGTGTCGCCTATCCCCGATTTCACATAACTGACGGTGATTCGTTTGATACTCGTTCCAATACGATTCTAAGGTGTCTAAACGTCTTTTAATGCTATCGGCTGTTTTTCGATAAGACCCGTCTTTTTTAAAGTTACTAAGGAGCTGTTGCTTGCTCCCACAATATGACACTGTCCAGCCAAAAGATCTTCCATGTTGATAACAAAAAAAACAAGATAAAAATGGAAAGATCTTACTTTTCGGTGTTTTCTACTGCCACTTGCTTGCTGTGGTCGTTCTGACACTGTGCTGCTGCTCTACTGTTGCTGCTTACTGCTGCTGTGCGTTGCCTCGCTGATAAGATCTTCTCTATACTGCGACTTGTAAAGTAGCAACCTTTGCCCCGACGTGAAGTACTATTTCGCTCTGTTGAGTACACCAAGTTTTTTGGACGCCAGCTTTGGAGCTGATCTCGGAAATGAACATCGCTGGAGATGTCAACACTAAGAATCCTAATGCTCTTGAATGGAGAGGGGAACGTCCTGGAATTTGGTACCACGGTGAATGGAGTTTTCTTAGCGGTGAACGTTTGTAGGGCTGAATCGGACCAAGT
Source organism: Apoda limacodes (assembly GCA_946406115.1). NCBI lineage: Eukaryota > Metazoa > Arthropoda > Insecta > Lepidoptera > Limacodidae > Apoda > Apoda limacodes. The sequence continues at coordinate 53,409,547 of OX291540.1, forward strand.
TTTCCCGTCCCCAGTCAGAGACCTTGGACAGAGTGGTCTCGATTTGAGACACAAGTTCTCCACACTTTTCCCCTACAACGGAACGGCCTGTTATCATCTTGGAGAGGAGAGAGGTAATTCGCAATCTTCCATGAAGACGGAAATTGCCAAGTGTGCTCAGCTGTGTATATATATATATATATACACACAGCTGAGCACACTAAATATGTGTATAGTAGGTGGTACAGCGCCTTTGACGTTGATATTCGAGTTTGAGGCAAAGATACATTACAGTACATTGGCTTTCTCTTTAGTACTATAGGACAAGTCACCATCGGTCTTTCGCAGTGGTGGTAACGACGACTGGGCAAAAATTCCCTTCGGCAGCTTTAGCAAACGACCAGAAAGCACGACTCCCGGAACGATAGCTCGGGTTGTGTGCATGACACTTGAGTCCGAACGAGACAGTCGTCCGAGGAGCCAAAAGGCGCAATAACCGTCCGGGCTACACGTCCGTCAGCAGAAGGTCCAGCAAGGAGCTCGTATGGTTCTCTGTATCTGGTATTCTTGTTGGAGAAAGTATCAGCTGAGAGAATCCATAGGTCAGAGCAAATTTATGAGCAAATATCGCTACGTAGTTATTGGTTCGACAACTAAGCCACTCACGATGGTGGGCGTTTAAGTCTCCCAAAATAACTATTTCTGCTGTGGGATATTGCTCTAGAACTTTATCAGACGTCAAACTCAGGAGCGTGAAGAGTCGAGCTACCGCTATAAGACACGCATAGATACGACAGCCTCCCAGGGTGGAGATTAAGTAGTTTCTGCTTTCGGGAACCCGTTCAACCTGTGGGCGGCCAGCGGTCAGCCGTTTTATGTGGAATACCTGACCGCCGTACCAGCATGCCGTGTCTACGCCGAGCAATGAGCACCGTTTTCGCTGTCCACGCAGCGAAACCTCAGAGAGCTCTGACAACCTTACTCACCACCAGGAACACAACACTGCTCAATGTTAACGTTATTGTGGCCGCGGTTTTATGTAAGGTGGAGTTACTTCCCCAGTTTGGGCTGCTCATTCGGGCGAGTACTCGCTATGCTCTGCTCTTATTGTTAGGTTGGCTTACTCGAGCGAGTACTGTGTGTGTGCACTACCTCTCTTGAAATAAATACATACATATTATACATAGAAAACACCTACATTCAAGACAATCACAAACACTAATTGGCATCACATAAATGTTTGTCTTGTGCCCTTCCGACCGCCCGCGCTGAGCGTCTGTGACACTGTTAGTCTGTAGAAGTTGCTAACAGAACTAATAATAATAATAATAATAAACTTTAAGAAAGCACACGTTATTTACAACATTGCATGCCCACATTTAATACTAAGCAAGCATTTAAAAATAAATTATTAACCAATCATCAACATTATTTAGTTGCGCGGGTTGCATATCGTTGTCTCTTCCGCACAGTGTTGTCTTGCTCTGCCGCCTATTTAAGCGTCGTTTCATTCCCGAACCGAAGTCAAGCTTATCTTTGTCTTCACCACCTTAAAATTTATGTAACCAAATAAACACATAGGAAGAGATTTTACACATTAAAAATTACATTTATGGGGCACACTTGCGGCCTCTGTGTCCTACTCACTATCTTTATCACTATATTTATCATGGCGGATATGAAACCAAGATGCACCATCACTTTCGTTCAGTGAAAGTACTTTCTTTTCTTTAGCATTCATAAATTCGGCTCCTGACTTTGCCCTGCCGCCAACCATTCCTATTGAACTATGGATGCTGTACTCTACAAGTATTTATCATTTTTAGGGTTCCGTAGTCAACAAGTCCGTCCATCAGTCTGTCCGCGGCTTAGTTCAAAAACTACTAATGCTAGAAAGCTGCAATTTCGCACAGATATACACATTGATCAAGCCAACAAAGTGGTAGTATATTGGGGACCTCCTCTACACTTGAAGTGGGGACGTGAATTTTTTTTCTCGTGTACCCCATCGTGTGGGGTATCGTTAGATTCCAAAAAACATTGGCAGTATGCAAAGATCATTTTTTGATTTAGGGCTACGTTTGTGAAACTTATTTTTGTTAAGAGTCAAGTGACCCCCTCTACCAGCGAAAGTATAGTACTTGGAAATGTAAAAAAAAATAACGGTGGTAGTGCATATAATAAATTTAAAAGGAAAACCATCACGGTTAAGTACACTTTACAGGCTACCGAGTAATAGTCGACCAAGTTATAAAATGTACTTGGAACAGTGAAATTTTTGTACAAATTCCATTAAAAGTTACTTATATGAAGTAGGTACATCTGTAAAACAGGTATAAAATATAAGTAAATGAACGATGTATAGTTATAGAAAATAAAATAATAACATTCAAAAAATAAAACAAATATTTAAGGGGGGCTCCTATATAACAAACGTAATTTTTTTGGCGTTTTTATAGATAATGGTACGGAACCCTTCGTGACGAGTCACACAAGAAGTGTCTCTTTACTAGATATTTGTATATAATTAAAATTGAAAAATATCATTAGGCACGTAAACAAAATCTTATTTTGGACTCTTTGATGATTGGATGGATTTGGATGTTTTTGAGATTTCACAGTCATTTGTAAAAACTGAAAAAGAAATCGTGAAAACAGAATATATTCTATTACTGTATTTGTATAGAATTGAAAAGTTAATTCAATAAATGCAACTCTTACAAAAAATTAGGAAACTTTTAACAAATCATAACATCATTTTGAATTTAGTAATAGTAAAACTATTATTTTTTAAGTAGACTTCTGGTAAACAAGGTATAAAAAGTAAAAAAAAATGTATGACTTTTCATTATAATTAATATTTCATTATAAACTGAGATACGATACTTCAAACTGCCCATCAGTTTGTACTAAGGTCCACAAAAGTCGATTTATTTTTAATCTTGAGCTGTAGATTTTATTTTAAAGGTGTTCACTAGAAGAATAAACTGTACTAGATGCATTAAAAGTTGTTTTTTAGGGTTCCGTACCTCGAAAGGAAAAAACGGAACCCTTATAGGATCACTTTGTTGTCCGTCCGTGAGTCCGTCTGTCAAGACCCTTTTTCTCAGGAACAAGTGGATGTATCAAGCTAAAATTTATATCAAATACTCAGGTCTACTGTCTCTTTTAGCTGTGAAAAAATCTAAGCCATCGCAATCAATAGATACAGCCCTTTATGACGCAAATTTCCGCAAATTTTCGAAACTCGCAAGGGAATCAAAACCTACAGGGTACTTCCCGTGAACTCAGGATCTTGAAATTTGGTACGAAACAACGTCTTATTGCTATAAGATAAAGAGAAAATTGCGAAAATCATAAATTTTTAGTTACATCATTTTATAATTTTTTTTTTAATAATATACAACAGCATGTAATAAGTTTGCACGGAACCCTCGGTGCGCGAGCCAGACTCGCAGTTGGCCATGTTGTTTTAATCATATTTTTATTCATAATAGTTTCCAAGATAAGACTATAAGGGAATCTATAATGTCCGTATTTAATGGGTTCGAATACGCAGACAACGCGGTCTCTCTCTACAAAAACCAAGAGGGACTCAGCTTCAGGATTAATTCTCAAATGAATTTCATGAGACTGCAAAAAAGAGTCTCCACCGCGGATCAGTAAGCGCAGCGTGCGTCGCCTGTTCGTCTCCACCGCGAAATAGTTAGCGCAGCGTGCGTCGCCTGTTCGTCTCCACCGCGAAATAGTTAGCGCAGCGTGCGTCGCCTGTTCGTCTCCACCGCGAAATAGTTAGCGCAGCGTGCGTCGCCTGTTCGTCTCCACCGCGAAATAGTTAGCGCAGCGTGCGTCGCGTCGCCCACTGGTCAGGTAGACCGATGACCTAATAAGCTAGCCCGGAAGAAAGATAAAAGGTGATTCAAAAAACAAATTGTAGCACATTTAGTCTAGTAATACTTCTTTTGAATGCTTTTGCAGGAATACTGTAGGTTCAAGATTTATTTAATGAAAAATTAAAAACAAATCAAAATGTTGTGGACTGATGGGCAGTTTTAAGAAATGTATCTCAGTATTATAATTAATAGTAGATATTAATTATATAGAAATGTTTTTTTTTTGGTGTTTGAAACACCAAATTGTAGGGCATTTAGCTAAGTTAATTTTTTAAGACAACTTTGCTCTAAAACCCATAGTTTGGGATTTTTATAATGAAAACTGAAAAAACTTAAAAATTGTAGTTATTTTTTGAACATGGCAGAGCCAACAGCAGAACCACAAACATGGCCACTACCTGTATAACATATCCAATAATGGCGGATACTAGACCTTTGCAAGGTTTTTTATACAGATTGACTAGGCTACTAAGCAAATAGTCAATAACGAAATTTCATCACAATTTTTAACAAAAAACTCAATAGCTGCTCAGTACCTACCTACATGCTGGTTAACACGCCAGTTTGCAACTTAAGCTTTGTTCTTTTGTCAGTTTTTTTAATTGTGCAATCACTCAAGTTATAATTTTATTACACTATTCTAATTCCATTACAAAAGTTGCAAACACCACATTCTAAAATTATGAGAAATTTGCGTGTGAAACTACTGAAGAGAGATTAAGTACAACTAACTGAAGTCTAACAAAAAAAAATATTTACCAATTTCGCCAGTGTGTTCATTATATGGCCAGTGATTATTGCCTTGTAAATTCTGAGTACTATTGTCAACATTGTTTGTCTGTCCATTAAACTGTTGGTCCAACCACAACTCAGGAACAGAAGGAGAGTTTTGATAAATTGTTTCAGTTGATACATTACCATTTTCTACATTGTAAGATCTTGATTCTTGTAGTTGAAGAACCTATCAATAATAAAAATAATCAGATATATATAATTCCTCTTCTTTAACATGAGATAAACTACATCTTTGCTATCAAAAGTTAAGTTACTACGTAACTAAAAATATATTGAAGTGTGAAGGGCTGTACATGGTTGCAACATCTTGGGTGAGCAGAATTAGCTGATTTTCTTAAGCTATGGTTTTAGCTGAACTTTTTGGTCTCCTACATTTTTTGTTAATCTGTGATATAGGTAGGTAAATCAGAAAAATTTCAATGTCAAGGGAAATGTAAGGAAAAAATTAGAAATTAAACTTTTAGTAGGTGGGTCGCCTAGTGTAGGCGACACATCAAGCTACCCACGAAAACATACCTATAACTAAAACGTTTCGCTATAGATAAATCGTAGGAAAGAGACTGAACACAGATGCGTCTGCGAACATATCTAGAGGTATATGTATATTACGAACATGAATGATAGCCGGCGCGGCGGGTGGAACGGCGGGGCGGCAGCGTAAGTACCGAGCTCAATCAACATCTAGGTAAAATAAAATAAAGCAGAATTTTGTGTTGTCCGTGACATTGACACGATTAGGCGCGCGCTTAGTCATTTGTTGCATCGCTACCTATCTTAATTAGAAATGGCACCTCAACTTATCCAAGTGCAGCGGAGAAGCGGGCTACAGAATAAAATATATTGAGCGACTGATTGATTGGAGATGTCAAAGGCCGTCGTTTTTATATTTAAAAAAATAGACATGACCAGCGGCTCGATTCCGTAAAATGACAACTAACAATTCTCGTTTGAAATCCATAGAAATAAGATATACATTGCGCATTTGAAATGACGTATGAAATTCATCGATTGTTGCGAAACCGCAATGTATATCTTATTTCTTCCAAAAAGGTTTTGTAACGCGGTTCCATCCGCGATAAATTCAGTTATCGAGCCATATCTAATTCCTTGCTAATTCCTTGCTCATCCCTCGAAAACACTATATTTTTTCAGGATAAAAAGTAGCATACCTATATGTTGGTCCAGCCGTTTGAGCGTTTGAAGAAACAAACATACAAACACTTATCTGCGTAATAGGTAATAGGGAGCAATTTATTATGGGAAAAAAAATGGTGACTTTGAGCACAAGCCGCGGTTGAGGCTACTGCGACCTATGATAAACGTGCTTGTTTACCGTCTCCGAGTAACTGAACTAAGTCGGCGGAGCGCGATTGAGGCCGAAAAATCCAAAAAATCTGCCAAGTGCGAGTCGGACTCGCGCACGAAGGGTTTCGTACATTATCTATAAAAACGTCAAAAAATTCACGTTTGTTGTATGGGAGCCCTCCTTAAATATTTGTTTTATTTTAATTTAATTACTTAATTTTAAATTAACTATATAACTAAATGTTCTGTGAATATTGTAAGCATCTGCCTGTTGCTGTTATCAATATCGAGTAAAAAAATACGTTGGTTGTATGTTGTATGGGAGCCCCCTTAAATATTTTATTCTGTTTTTTTGTATTTGTTGTTATAGCGGCAACATAAATACATCTTCTGTGAAAATTGCAACTGTCTAACTTTCACGGTTCATGAGATAGAGCCTAGTGACAGACGGACGGACAGCGGAGTCTAAGTGATAGGCCCCTTTTTTAAAAATGTATTAAGAATTTTAGTTGAAATTTATTGTTTAAATAAATTTATGTATAGGTATTATTTTCTCTCTCTATAGGTATATTAATAACACCGTCATATTTGTGGACGAGAAAACTTTTCAATCGCATAAGGACGGCAGAAAACTTTTATGGAGACGAAACAATGTCAATGTAATTTCTGTCGTCCCTAACAGATGGAAAATGTTTGTCTTCCTTCTTATCTCGATAGTCAACTTGTGTATTACCTATCTAGGCGTTTAACAAGCAATTCTTTTGTTGTTTTTGACATAACACATGATTCTTACTCAGTCAAAATTGTAATGATTACCTACCTGCAGGTTATTTTAGCTGAACTTGCTTTTCTGTTAGCTGAATATTTTTCAAAGATTATGATAAAACTAACAGTAATGAATTATGTCCACAATAATACGAGTGTGTTTTATTTTTCTATACTAATAAACTAACCCAAATACTAACACTTTTGTTAGGTAAAACTCCAGTAGCTCGCTCGCTCAAAATTTTTTACGTAGATAATTAGCTCGATACCTAAAGATTTGGGTATTTTACTTTCATATAATACCATGGGTCCATGAGTACACAGTATATCTGGGCAAACAAGTATCATTTAAAAAAAGTAGACACTATGATGAACTAATGAGACGCGTAAATATAGCTTGGAACAAAATTTTGGTGTTTCAAAGAAATCCTGAAGTCCAATACTTCAATTAAAGCAAAGAAACTGATACTAGACTCTTGCATCTTACCCTCGCTTACCTACGCGTCACAAACATGGATTTTCAACAAAAAAAACCAGAGACAAAATAATAACAACGCAAAGGGCCATGGAACGGAGCATTCTTAATCTGAAATTGAAACATAAAAGAAACAGTACATGCATAAGAAAAACAACCAAACTGATTGATGCTCTGGAGCACGAAAGTTAAAATGGAAGTGGGCCGGCCATGTTGTACGAATGAGTGATGACAGGTGGGCCAAAAAAATAACTCCATGGAAGGGACCCACAGGAAAAAGAGCCAGAGACAGACCGGCGGAGAGATGGCTCGACGAAATTTTAAAGCAGCAAGAGAAAACTGGTTTGAAAAAGCAAAAGATAGAACTACGTGGAGGAAAATGGAGGAGGCCTTTACTCTATGAAGAGGTCCTTAATAAACATTAATTAAAACTAAATTGTTTATATAATATAGATTAAGTAAATATTCAAAGTGCATGCTATAACAACATGCTGTGAATCAAACATATTTCATGTAGGTAACTAAATAAAAAGGCTTTATTATTATTATTATTATTATTATACCATGGGTATATCGACATCTTAAGAGACAGCATAATATAATAAATTAGAGTTTAAATTTAATAAGAGTTTTAGTATTCGGACGTCAAATGTAAGATTATTATTAATACTGAATAGCTGTTGATTTTTTTATATTTAGAGTGACGTGTAATAAAAATGTAGTAAGTAATAGATAACAAAGGTAAGACAAGCTCACACGTTTGGGCAACAAAGGTTAAGGGTTTAGGTAAATAGTTTTAATTAATGATGATTTTTTTTTTAATATAGGTTCCTGTGATCTGGATTACCTAATTGTGGATTTATTGTAGTTAAAAAAGTCTATTATATTTAAAAAGTTTTAGGATTGATTGATGGAAATATTTTATGTTAAAAGCTCCATTTGCATTAAGATCCGTTGTGGCTATTCACACTATTGTTAATAACTTTACTGCCAAATAATGTCTATTAAAATTTTATTTTTATTGTTTTTATTTTTAGTATTTCGTTATTATTATTTTTAATTAAAATTGTCGTGTTGAGTTTAAATAATCAAATGACGTTACTACGACTTCTGATATTTTATTTTACTTTTACTGAAAGGCCAGTCTCGAACAAATTACCAAAGAGTCAGCCAACTGATGACTTTTACAATACTAGTCGAGATAAAATCAGTGGATTAACTTGATGTTTGTTAATCATCGTATATATCTGAAGAATTGTTTAAAACTATGCACACGTCCGGTCCCCTCTCTACCATCGCATCGCTAGTCACCGTGAGGGAGTCCATGCTCACACCTCAAGCCTAGTTAGTCACGCACAAGAGTCAGCATCACGCGAGTGATGCCTCCGGAGTAGCAAGCGTCCATAGGCTGCGATGAGTGCTTAATACGATACGGGCCGTATGCTTATTTGTCACCTTAGTATATTGAAACAAAGAACTTAACGAATGCGTATATCAACCCACACTTTTCCCACTTTTGGGCACAAGTCTATACCTACTTACTGAGGAGAATGTTTGCGCTTACGCACTAGGCACCCACACGGGTCTAGTGCGCTGGGTGCAAAATAGGCTAAAAACCCAATTCTGTAATACCAACGATGATAATAAGTAAAAATACATTACTGTGAAACGAATTTTTTTCATACTGCATAAATGTTTTTTACTGAAATTACTACATTATTACTATTCCAGTATTTCCCAAATCCTACTTTTGAATACGAGGGACAAATATTACGGCGGCACAGAACCAAATCCAAATAGAACAATTTATATTAAATCAATAAATGACCGAGTAGATTTTTCTAGAAGATTGTTATAAAATAAGCAAAAAAAAATAAATTAATAAAGGTTTTCAACGGCGATCACCTTTTTATATGCCTCTTTGTTATTGTAGGTAAGAAAAATTGGAACCCAATAATAATTACGCACGCACACTTATATATTCATTCATAATTTACGGCTGCGACGCGATGCAGTGGGAATACTAAGTAAGATAGCAGCCAGTGTGAGACGAAATAATAAATTATGACTATCTCTCCTTCGCGACTTTTTCGCTCTGTTGCGCCTTGGGTTCAAAGTCCATTAAGGTACGGTTGATGTGTCGCCTACTGTACATAAGCTTATTTCTAGGGTACCATACCCAAAGGTTGTCCCCTATTACTCAGCCTATGATATCTGTCTGTCTGTCTGTTCAGGGCTCTACCTTTGAGACCAAAATAGGCAGAAGCCTGAAATTTTCACAGAATATGTGTTATAATGCGGGATTATCTAACAAATAATAAAAAGTTGATGAGTAAAATTAAAATTTAATTTACACAACACATTTTCATTGTTTTACTCTATTGTAAAAACATTAATACTTACAAACTTCAAAGTTGCAGTGGAAAATAGTGTGAACTCTAAAGTATAACAACAAATAATAAAAACCGGCCAAGTGTGAGACAGGCCGGAGCCATTATACTATCTTAAATTAAATTACTTTTACAGCTCCATCTAGCGATTATTAAGAGAAACAGTAGCAAATTTATCTGTTGGTATGATATTCAGAGCTAAGCAAAGTCAGGCTTGGTTAGTAATTGGATGTGTGACTGCTTAGTGGCACACTTTTTGTTTTTGTATGTGTTTGTATATTACATAAATGGTACAGACCCCTTGGTGCGCAGTCTGACTCATACTTGGCCAGCTTTTACTATTAAGGCGCAGTGACTACCTTACTAGTGCCTACCTAACCAAAGATTTTTCTTTATTTCCACTTTGTACAAAAAGTATTTCAAAAATGTTACAAATTAATTATTTAGAACTTGTTACAAGCTATTTATAGAATGTTATGTATTGTATCTGAAATATCAACACTTTTAACAGAAACCCTATCTACAACTTAAAGGTGTATTCTATAATACCTGTTAAAACAAACTTGCCTCTAGTTCTAATTAGATTGTTTTGTATGCAAAGGAAATGAATAATATCTTTTGGTAGCGCTAGTTAGGTAGCCACTGCACCTAAATATATAATTTTATTTCATAATTATAGATATTTGATCTAAAATATATAGATTCTGGTACTAAATACTTATTCACCAATTTTGTCATAATTGATTTGAATAGGTCTTATTAAAATCAATTATGACAAAATTGGTGACATTAACACTCAATTAAGAAATACTTATTTACTTTTTATATAGTAGGTACTTACCAACTATAACAGATAATCATACATGTAATGATAAAGAAATGGTCCTTGACTATTTCGACTTAGCAAACTATGTAAACTTAAGTAAATAATAACATTCCGTTATCAAGAACTTCCAACTTTATGATGATATAAATTATCAAAGTAAAAACTTAAAATACACACTATTAGCTTGTATGTCTACTCAATATCTTCATTTACTTAAATTAAAATAATAGTACCTACAAACAATGTCATGCCAAATCTTTGGTAAGCACCTAATATATGTATCTACAGCAAATCTACGCTTTTAATACATGTATATATAGGCTATAGGTATTTAACTTCATAAAATTATACTTTTAAATAAGAGATGCCCACAAATGATTTGGCTGAAAAAAAACATTTTAGGTCACTATAACCAAGTGTAAAAAACAGATTTTTGAGTTGTACAGAAGGTTTGAAACTTTTGTGGTCATTTAAAGTTATTGTAAGTTTTATTTTTATACTCTGACCACAACAGTACAAACTTATATTTATATCAGTACCTACTGTATAAAAACTTCTATTATATAGACAAAGTAGGTCCTTTTCAAATACCTACGCGCTACTTACTATAAAAGTATACTTGTGGTAATAAATGATACTACAATGATGAGAAAGGAGTTGTTTAGTTATACCTGATAGTGGGCACGTGTTCCAAGAAAGAAAACAGCACCTGAACCAGTTGTAGTCATTGCGTTGCGGGACAAACAGTAATTTACGTAGATTTCTTTTTAGGTCTGACGGAAAATACAAGCCTTAAGTGATTTTTTTGTTGAAAACTGTATTTCAGAGTAATACATTTTTATAGGTATGCCTACTTACTTATAATTACTACATAAAAAGAATTATTTTTTCTATTAGATTATATAAGTTTTTCTTATAATTTCCTTATTATGTATTTGGTGACTCGTATTAATTTCATTTAAGTCCACAGATTTACATATTTTTCAAACTGCGCGCGCATTAGCGCAAAGATTGACGCATGTTTTAATCTGTATTAAACCATAGACAAGCATAGGGGTGGGTGCAAATACTAAAATCCATTTTTTTATGCGGTGTTGTAGAAACCAAAAGGATTTTTAACTCAAAAATTTCGTTCTTTTAATTATTTTGCAAAGCAGTGACTGCGCCAAATAGCTTATATATATGGATGTCATTACATCCATATATAAAATTCTTGGATTGCGCAAACAATGACCATAGATATGCAAGTTTAGTACTATAGGACTGACATCCTAACAGTCTGTTTGTTACGTTCTCTAGTTTGTCTGTCGTTTTAACTACGCTATTTATATTCTCTTTGACTACGCTATCGGAGACACATTACAAAATGGGATTCAAAGATATAGAGTACATAACAAAATTTACATAGGTACTTAAATTATTTTACAACTATTAATCACATTCCCGATTCGACTCTCGTGTTTTACCGTCGTGTTCTAGAGCGGCAAGTGCTCTCATTGTGTTCCGTGCCTCAGTGCTGACTACCTCGTATCGTTGTTTGGATTATTGCTCACGATACTTGGAAAATCGGCCTGAGCGTCGAGCGCTGCTCAGTTGTGTGTGCTGTGCTGGGAAATAACTGCTCGGCCCGCTGTGAGTGAACTTCCGCGCTCTTCAACCCGCCCATAACGCGAAGTTTATCGAAGCGATACTATGTGTTTTTGTGTGTGTGTGCGTGTTCTTGGAGTCTCGGAACTACTACGCATAGTGGTGACCCTCGCTTGGCTCTTTGACTGACGCTAGTTCGACCGGCCTGAGTCTGGCTTTGGGTAAATCGCTAGTGTAGTATTTCCGCTTCAGCGGTTCGCCACTCCGCGCATTCTCGCGTTTTAAGTGTCGATTGCGTCTAGTTTGTAAGAAAACCAGTTCCGAGTCCTCAAGGGCTGCTGGGTCAGATCGTATAGCTCTTTTCAGAGTTGCGATCTACCTCAACGTTTCTGAAATAATAAACGTCTCGTTGCTCGGGGGGAAACCTAACGGAGACAACGTAACCCCGGCCGTAGGAGTAGGTGTTAGATATGCACAAAACAAACCGTAGCACTGCGGGGTGATGGCCACATTTAGGTACTCTTGCCCCCCGTCAGCAATGACGGGGAGTCACTAGGTACTCACCATCTACATCTCGGCCACTCTCGCAAAATGGCCGAGCTATTCAATGGCTTGTCCCCGGACCAGTTAGGGGTAATGGAAAGATGCAATTGTTATAGGCATCTATAAGCCGGGTTAAACTCGTACCGAGCAATCCTCTTACCGCCCTATTAGTTTACTTAAGGCCCTTGGTATACTTTACAAACGCCTCCTCCTCACTCGCCTACGGAACGTTATAGTCTCCAGAGGCATCTTAATCGACAAGAAGTTCAGCTTCCGCGCCAAACACTCATGCGTCCACCAAGTCATCCGCATCACGAAACAAATTCTCACTGGCTCGCAACCATTATTATTCTTCGATGTAGCGAAAGCCTTCGACAAAGTCTGGCACAACGGTTTAATTTATAAACTGTACAACTTTTAGTTGCCAGACCGTCTCGTGCTCATCATACGAGACTACTTGTCGAATCGTAGCTTTCGCTATAAAGTTGAAGGCACTCTCTCTCTTACCCCCGTCCCATAGAAGCAGGAGTCCCGCAAGGGTCCGTGCTTGCCCCTATCTTGTACCTTCTGTACACTAACGACATCCCTAAAACGATAGGAACCCAATCCGCTATTTATAGTAAGTAAGTCGAATCAGTAAGAGACTCCAACCCGCTATCATCGCCCTAGGCGAATGGTTTCGGAAACGGAGAATTGAAGTGAATCCCGACAAAAGCTCCGCCGTTCTCTTTGCCTCATCTTGGTGTGACCCTGGATAGGCGTTTGAACTTCCGCGATCACACCAAAATAGTTAGAGACTGAGCCGCTTTTGTCCTCGGTCGTCTATATCCCATTAAAGGTAAGTACAGTAAGATGTCGCTTAGAAATAAGCTGACTATTACACCACTTACATCCGCCCTATATTAGCATATGCTAGCGTCGTTTATGCGTTTTCTAAACGAAATCTCCACAAACTCCAGACCCTCCAAAGCCGCTTTCTCAAAACACAATGCGGACCTACACAGGGACTTTGAGCTCCCCACGATTCCCCAATATCCAGTCCGCTTTTTCGGGCGTAAACAAAATCACCCGAATCGATTAATTGTGCAATCCACAACGTATCATCCCCCGACCGACCTCAGCACGGTCGCAAAACTATCGTTAGGCGGCCTCGGCACGTACTAACGGCCCCAGATGACGATCTCGCTGTCCGGATAGCGAGATTAGTCTCTACGACCTCCCCTAATAGGACCTCCCCCTAACACGACGCCGACTCACCTTCGGGTTCGAGGCACACGCCAGTCGAAGGTACGCCCCCGAGAGCGAAAACCCAAGCTGAGGCTGAGGCATGGGGGTCACGGGGAACCCTTGAGCGTTGGGCGCTATATGGGCTGAGGCTGCTTCAGAGTCTCGGCCCAAAAAGCCCTGTGAAGCAGTAATGGCTGCAACAGCCAACTGCATTGACTGCTCAGAAAAAAAAAACAATTAATTATACTTTTTAATATTTTACAATTTTATTTAACAAAAAATTGTATAGACTGCAAACACACATAACTCAGTGTATTTGCATGCGTGTGTGTACATATGCGCTTTCTGGGGTTCACCAGTCACGTGCCACTGACAATAATGCAATTTAAGGACCTATCCAGACGACTTACTTGGGACGCGCATTTGTAATGATGCAAATGTAAAACTTCTTAATATAGTTAGGTAAATAAGTTCCTAATTAGGTATACCTTATTTATAATGTTACAATACCTAATCATTTTAAATCAATATGGAATATTAAATGAAAATGTTAGGTAGGTACCTATTTAGGAATCATAAATGGAAGTTAAATACCACATTAGTTCTGTCTGAGCAGTCATTCTCGGTTCAAGCATTCGTCATTCTACAGTGTCGCAGGTATCCAAATATAATCTAGCAAATTTTTCTAGTAGGTAGACAGAATGGGTGCACAATAATAAATGTTGCAATTAGCTGTTAGGTATGTCATGTGACAAGGAATAAGGTCCTAAATTTGAATAAACGCGTGCAAGTGAGACAAGCGATTGCACCAGAACCACTTTAAAGCGTAGTAGTCTAGTCGACAAGTTGAAAATGGTACAAAATAGAGATACTGCTCTTAAAATTACGTGCGATAGCTCATTGGATCCGGAATGACGTCTAGAAAAATGTGCCAAAAGCGTGTATTAGCACATAAAAAATTGCAAAAGTTATAAACAATTAGAGATGAAAAAAAAATGGCATTTCGTTTTTTGCCAATATTTCATAAACTATTAATATTTAAGAAATTTCAAAAAAAGATTCTGAAAGAGGAGGAAATTTCCAATAAAAAACTCCTGACTCCCGGAACTCTATCTCCATTATTTATAATTTTAATTTAATGCTGAAAATAGGTCTGCGCGCGACATTTTTAGGTTGCGCGCGCAGCGTCAAAAGCGAGTACGGCACATTAATTAATTAATTTAAGGTATTTAATAAATTTTTTTTAATTTGAAAAAATTATGGTGTGTTCTGAACACTATAAATAATTCATTCCCGTTGGAAATTTTACTTAAAGTCAATTTTTCAACAAGTTAAACAATTGTTAACTAACAAAATTTTCTCGAACTACCGTCTTAATTGTAAGTGAAAAAAAATGTTTCAATAATGGTCGTAAAAAAATTTCGCTTCGTAGAGCCTTTCTTACATACATACTTAACAAGATCGTGCCATAAAAGTTAAAAAAATATTTATACTTTGTTTATAACAATTTTTTTACTTGAACAAAAACTTAAAAATCCAAGTAATGTTGTTAAAAAATTTTTTTTTTTTAAAATCATCATATTACCGTTTTTTTATTAATACAAGATATTAATTGATTTGCAAAAAAAATTTTCCCGCCATTTGTTGATAAATTTTTTATAAACAAATTGATTAAATCAATATTTTTAAAAAATTTTTTTTCACAACTTTATTACATTATAAATATTATGATTTTTAAAAAAAAAATTTTTCCTTAATAACAATTTTTAATTGTTTATAATCGTTTTTTTTTTATATTTCTATTGTTTGAATAAATAGTTAAGAAATTATTTTTTTTCCTCTCTAAAGTAACAAAAAAAAAAAAATTTTTATCAACAATTCTATTGTTTATTAACTTACCAATTTGTTATAAACAAATTTTCAATTTTTTTTTAATTTTTTTTCTAAAACTTCTAAAATTAACAAAAACAACCATATATAACAAAGTATAAAAAACTTTGTTACAATTACAATACAAACAATTTTTTATTGTACTTTTAAAAAACACGTGTTACAAAAGTTGCAGCGGCTGCTTCGAAAAAAAACGATTATAAACAATTAAAAATTGTTATTAAGGAAAAATTTTTTTTTAAAAATCATAATATTTATAATGTAATAAAGTTGTGAAAAAAAATTTTTTAAAAATATTGATTTAATCTATTTGTTTATAAAAAATTTATCAACAAATGGCGGGAAAATTTTTTTTTGCAAATCAATTGATATCTTGTATTAATAAAAAAACGGTAATATGATGATTTTGAAAAAAAAAAATTTTTTAACAACATTACTTGGATTTTTAAGTTTTTGTTCAAGTAAAAAAATTGTTATAAACAAAGTATAAATATTTTTTTAACTTTTATGGCACGATCTTGTTAAGTATGTATGTAAGAAAGTCTCTACGAAGCGAAATTTTTTTACGACCATTATTGAAACATTTTTTTTCACTTACAATTAAGACGGTAGTTCGAGAAAATTTTGTTAGTTAACAATTGTTTAACTTGTTGAAAAATTGACTTTAAGTAAAATTTCCAACGGGAATGAATTATTTATAGTGTTCAGAACACACCATAATTTTTTCAAATTAAAAAAAAAATATTAAATACCATAAATTAATTAATTAATGTGCCGTACTCGCTTTTGACGCTACGCGCGCAACCTAAAAATGTCGCGCGCAGACCTATTTTCAGCATTAAATTAAAATTATAAATAATGGAGATAGAGTTCCGGGAGTCAGGAGTTTTTTATTGGAAATTTCCTCCTCTTTCAGAATCTTTTTTTGAAATTTCTTAAATATTAATAGTTTATGAAATATTGGCAAAAAACGAAATGCCATTTTTTTTTCATCTCTAATTGTTTATAACTTTTGCAATTTTTTATGTGCTAATACACGCTTTTGGCACATTTTTCTAGACGTCATTCCGGATCCAATGAGCTATCGCACGTAATTTTAAGAGCAGTATCTCTATTTTGTACCATTTTCAACTTGTCGACTAGACTATAGTAGGTACTGGACTCTTTATTAGAAATAGATTAGTCAAAAAGCTAAAAAGGTACATCGCTCTTTTAACTGATAAGATAACAAATGACAAATAAGTAAATAAGTCAGACAGAAGCCCAAAATAATATCGGCAACGAAATCCATTAAAAAAGCAATTAGTCACTCAAAAGTAAAAATTAAAAACTTTTTAACAAAAAACAACCGGCTTCAAAAAGATGCAGTAAAACGGTAAAAATAATTACTTATTTCTAAAAATCTGATCTGAATTATTGTTCTGTTTGAAATTGGTGTATATGTATCGTTACAGTTACTCGCCCAAGTGAGAGGTTTTAAATGTAAAGCCCGCACGCGTTACAATAATTTAGGTCAAGTTAAAGTAAATGTTAATTTATGATTCAAATTGATAAGTAATAACCAATGCGAATGTGTGTCCGTTTGCCCTAACATAACTCAGCAGCTATGAATCGATGAGATTTTATTCACAAAGATAGTTTATAGCCTTCTTTTTATCCCGATGGAGAGTTCCCACATGAAAATTTTGTTTGGTTTTATTTACGCATTTTTCGTAACGGAAATATAAAGATGGATTTGTGATACTTTTTGTCTGGATTAGGAGTTCCTACAGGTACAAGGTTTTGCATTTTTTTAAGTGGGTGTCGCAGTTTACATAGCGATAGCGAATTTCCTGACAAATTGAGGATTTGCCGTAGGAACAGAATTTTGCGCCGACGGAGCTGCAGGTAAAAGCTAGTAATTCTTCAAATACTAGGATTTTAGTTTCTGTTTTGTTTTATTTATCTAAGATATCGATACAAGCCTAAAAACCATCTCCTGTTTTATGTTTTTTTTTTTGTTACTTTAGAGAGGAAAAAAAATAATTTCTTAACTAATTATTCAAACAATAGAAATATAAAAAAAAAACGATTATAAACAATTAAAAATTGTTATTAAGGAAAAATTTTTTTTTAAAAATCATAATATTTATAATGTAATAAAGTTGTGAAAAAAATTTTTTTAAAAATATTGATTTAATCTATTTGTTTATAAAAAATTTATCAACAAATGGCGGGAAAATTTTTTTTTGCAAATCAATTGATATCTTGTATTAATAAAAAAACGGTAATATGATGATTTTGAAAAAAAAAATTTTTTTAACAACATTACTTGGATTTTTAAGTTTTTGTTCAAGTAAAAAAATTGTTATAAACAAAGTATAAATATTTTTTTAACTTTTATGGCACGATCTTGTTAAGTATGTATGTAAGAAAGGCTCTACGAAGCGAAATTTTTTTACGACCATTATTGAAACATTTTTTTTCACTTACAATTAAGACGGTAGTTCGAGAAAATTTTGTTAGTTAACAATTGTTTAACTTGTTGAAAAATTGACTTTAAGTAAAATTTCCAACGGGAATGAATTATTTATAGTGTTCAGAACACACCATAATATTTTCAAATTAAAAAAAAAATATTAAATACCATAAATTAATTAATTAATGTGCCGTACTCGCTTTTGACGCTACGCGCGCAACCTAAAAATGTCGCGCGCAGACCTATTTTCAGCATTAAATTAAAATTATAAATAATGGAGATAGAGTTCCGGGAGTCAGGAGTTTTTTATTGGAAATTTCCTCCTCTTTCAGAATCTTTTTTTGAAATTTCTTAAATATTAATAGTTTATGAAATATTGGCAAAAAACGAAATGCCATTTTTTTTTCATCTCTAATTGTTTATAACTTTTGCAATTTTTTATGTGCTAATACACGCTTTTGGCACATTTTTCTAGACGTCATTCCGGATCCAATGAGCTATCGCACGTAATTTTAAGAGCAGTATCTCTATTTTGTACCATTTTCAACTTGTCGACTAGACTATAGTAGGTACTGGACTCTTTATTAGAAATAGATTAGTCAAAAAGCTAAAAAGGTACATCGCTCTTTTAACTGATAAGATAACAAATGACAAATAAGTAAATAAGTCAGACAGAAGCCCAAAATAATATCGGCAACGAAATCCATTAAAAAAGCAATTAGTCACTCAAAAGTAAAAATTAAAAACTTTTTAACAAAAAACAACCGGCTTCAAAAAGATGCAGTAAAACGGTAAAAATAATTACTTATTTCTAAAAATCTGATCTGAATTATTGTTCTGTTTGAAATTGGTGTATATGTATCGTTACAGTTACTCGCCCAAGTGAGAGGTTTTAAATGTAAAGCCCGCACGCGTTACAATAATTTAGGTCAAGTTAAAGTAAATGTTAATTTATGATTCAAATTGATAAGTAATAACCAATGCGAATGTGTGTCCGTTTGCCCTAACATAACTCAGCAGCTAGGAATCGATGAGATTTTATTCACAAAGATAGTTTATAGCCTTCTTTTTATCCCGATGGAGAGTTCCCACATGAACATTTTGTTTGGTTTTATTTACGCATTTTTCGTAACGGAAATATAAAGATGGATTTGTGATACTTTTTGTCTGGATTAGGAGTTCCTACAGGTACAAGGTTTTGCATTTTTTTAAGTGGGTGTCGCAGTTTACATAGCGATAGCGAATTTCCTGACAAATTGAGGATTTGCCGTAGGAACAGAATTTTGCGCCGACGGAGCTGCAGGTAAAAGCTAGTAATTCTTCAAATACTAGGATTTTAGTTTCTGTTTTGTTTTATTTATCTAAGATATCGATACAAGCCTAAAAACCATCTCCTGTTTTATGTTTTTTGTATAATTTTATTACGTTTGTAAAGTTTGTTGTTTATTAAATATTAAGTATTATTATTAATAATGAAAATCATGTTTTTTACCTTGATAACGATTAAGAGTAATTATCTAAAAGCGACAAATAAATTATTTTTGCAGTACTGATTTAGAAATAAATGAACACCATATGGGATAGATGCCTCAATGATTTTATTACTCATGGTCTATGAGGATAGTTGCCCTTAGGGAATAATAAAAGAAAACGTTTAATTACTAGACTTGCAACGAATAGTATATTCGGCTTCACGCCAAATACCGTATATTATGTGATTTCCTGGCCGAATAGCCAAATATTTGGAAAAGTATTCGGCCAGCGCGTGACCTCTGTCCCACGCCGCGCTGCGTGTTTTGACGTGTTTAGTTTGGTACTCATAGTAAATACGATCATTTTCGTGCTCTCTTCGTTTTGGTTTGTTAACTTTAAAAGTGAAATTGTCTAGTCCTAGTAAAATTGTGGTATCTAAAAAGAACTCGCTCATAATACGGCAGTTGATTTATTGTTTGCAATAAAATATATTATTATAAAAAAGTTTTTTTGTTATTTTGCCAATTATCCACAAAATCTTAAGTATTCGGCCGAATAATACCTAGAATATTCGATATTCGGTAGAAGCATCTATACTCACAAAAATTGTGGCATTAATCCTTTTAGTAAGGATTTAGATTTAAAAAAAAAACTCCATTAGTAAAATTTTTAAATTACCACTTATTATTGATGGTCAAACCATACACTTGCAAAAATAAATTACATAAAATCAACTTTCCTATAAAATGAAAATTACTTGCTTTCAAGAAACAGTGGAATTCGTCGTCCGTGAACGAGTTCGACGTATTTATTTATCTACACACTCCACGTTCGATGCATGCAGCTGACGTCCACGTACTGAGGGTGGGGTCGAACCTTTGAATATAAGTAATAACTGCGATCGTATTGTGTTTGAGATACTCAATACAAGTTTCGGGGCATCTATACTCCTAGGGCAACTATTCCACTTTTACCGTTATAGATAACAGATTCATTCATTCAATTTTTAACAAACATTCACAAACTCTCCCTCTCTCTCTCTTTATCCCCTTTCTCTCTCTCTCTCCCTCCACTCTCTCCATCCACTCTCTCTCTCTCTCTCATTCTCTCCTCTGCTTTTGTATTTTTCTCAGCTCTGTAATTAGTGCCATTTCTTCGATCTTGAATAAGTAAGATAGACTTCTTTTGAGAAATTGGCGTAGATTGTCGTCTTAAAAGGCTACGGAATCCCCAGGAAAAAGCGTGCCGTTTCGACCAGTGAACAAAAATATGTTATACTTTTAAAGTATGCAAAGAGACACAGTACCACGTAGGATAGGCGCTAACACGTCACTTGACGTCACCGCACGTTGGAAATCTCGATTTTCTCGAGTTTTTTATCGGTATAAAAGTTTGGGTATGCCATCACCTATTTTTGTGCACACAGAGACGTTACGTCACTCGGCACGTGACGTCCTGGCGTAAATTCACACATCGACTGTTCCATATCGCTACACAATAGTACAAGCCCTACTCTATCTTAGCTAGGTTTTTAATTTATTGTTTTAATTCCATAAGAGTTTACATAATAATCGTTACAAGTTTGAAGCTTATGTTTATACTTGTGTTTGAAGTTTATCTTTATATACCATTTTTACGACAAAGTAAAAAAAAATAGTTCGGTAGCAAGTACCGCAAGAGGAACTTCTTTTGAGAATATTTTAACATATTTGAAAAATCAGTTTTTTGAAAGGGGTTTGAAAATTACCGCTAACTTGCAAAACAGTCAATATAAATTGAGGTCATAAAAAGATTCAATTAATCAAGTATTGTGTTATTCTATATACTTTATGTACTCCTCTTATCATCCTTCCTCATTAGTCAGTCAGCAAAAAGTACTCTTTATCTATTATAGTCGTTTTAGTAATATTGAATCTAAAAATTTATTCTCGTTAGCTGTCAAAGTGCGACTTTCACCCTCCTACTTCACGGTGTGATTAGTGCGATCGCCCGATGATATTTACCAGCTTATTGAACGATACGGTGCGTTCGCCGTGTGAGTCACCCCGAGTTATTGAACGGCAAGTTTATCGTCGGGTGATCACACGGCGTTGAAACTGAACGTAGCCCTGGACTGGCTTTTCTATACAAATGACAGCTAGTTTTGTGTGTCAATTTGAAACGCTGCTACAAAAAGGGGAGTAACACGTCGTTTCACAGGTAATTTAGTGTTGTTTTATTCAAACCATTTTATTTAATCAGAAATTGTTATTAGCAGTACAATATTGAATTTCGATAAAATTGATATTTATTTGTGTTGTTCAGAATTTGATAGTGATTCAAAGAGGTCATAATTTTAATATCGATATTTAGAAAGCTGGCCTATATGGACATGGAAATTGTAATATTTAGAATGTTGTAAAACGCAGTCAGTCTTCTCTTTCAATACTGGCATAACTTCGACTTAGAAAGCAGGATTTTGATAGATTTGAAGCCTTTGTCTGTCTGTCTTGCTTTGTATCTGTCTGTGGCATCGTAGCTTCAAAATGTATGGATAAACAGATTTCAATATAGTTTTTCTTATACGCGGGTTATCATGAACTACCGAGACAAACGTATCGTGGAATTCAAGCCACTTATGAAGTGGTTTTATAGCATAAAGCTTGACATCACTGTTATCCATCACTAGATTCAAAGCACAACTATTAGTTTCGAAATCTTTTGTTACAGGATTCTGCTGTATTATATTGGATTCACATACCTTGTCATCCTTGGAATGGCCCTTCTCGTGGTCATTAAAGGAGTAAATTGGCAATGGCGATCTAGACCTACACGCTGGAAGTGAACATCTGACTGTCTCTACAGTGGTCCTGGAGGTGCACGGTCGGCTTACCAAACTCAGCTACGCTCTTCGGCGACAAAGAACTGTCCCTCTAAATTCTGAATAAACTGTTTCTATATGAGATATGCTAGTTTTAATTTAACACAAGTCTAATGTTGAAATTATTTATCTGTTAACGTTTCTACGAATTAAGAACTACGCTACTTTATATCATAAAGCAGTTTGAACCATTTCTCTAGCTAGGAGGCTGACATGGTCAAACTGTGACCATATTTCTATGATGAGGAGATGGTGTGCTGCGATCAGACCCATTCATATAGAAACAATACATTGAAGTTACAATATTCTAAAGTGCCAGGTTTTAATTGATAGATTTTTATAAAAAACCCGATTTTTTCTGCACGATCACAATACTTCCTTCACTTCATATAGGAGTTCGAAACAAACAAAATATGGTCAAGGTTGGACCAAATCGTAAGGTATCAATGAGAATTATCGCCAACAAAGATAGAGCTAGTGGTAAGTTGCAACACTGTTGAATGCGCCGAAAACCGCCTAAGAGTTCTTTTGTTGTTGTTGAGTCAAAAAACTGTCTATTTCTAAAACATAATATATCGATATTTCACAGATATAATGCGGACATCACTAATGTTAGTTCTATGGACTTCCGTATCTGCCTACAGCGCCAAAATGGCGTTATTCGAGTAGGCACAAAAACCGTTTGAAAGCAGCCAGTCCAGTGGGTAGTAGTAGAGGTCAGTGGCCACATTCAATTTAAATGAAAGTTTTGTCCAGTACAGTTTAAAAGAGTGTTATTTTTTTGGATTTAATTGGCAATGCTTTCATTTCTTTAATTTTACCCCAATGGGTGGTAGTGTTGTAGGTTAGGAAAGAAATCTTTTGTCAAGAAACTATTAACTCGCAATTTTATGTTTCTGAAAGTACCAATAACTAATAATAGGTAAATTTGGTATGGATCACATTATTGCATTTTGGTATAAATATTATATGGTTATACTAGACTTTTCCAGCGGCTCTGCCCGCCCTAAATTCGGTTATCGTAGTGGAAACTCTTAATCAACTCCAATTAATTTTTTAATTAATAAGTAATACCAATGAATTTCTATAGCATGCTTTAGGTGCAGCAATAGTTCGTTTAACTCTGGAACCGCAGGAACTTTTGAATTTTTAGGGATAAAAAGTAGCCTATATGCTATTCCAGGACCTAACCTATATGTATGCCAAGGTTAAAGCGTGATTGAGTAACAAATATCCATCCAGACTAGGGCATGTAATATCGGAAGGTTTTTAATTCCGATATTGGTTTCCGATATTAGCTTTTAATATAGGAATTCCGATACTAATATCGGAATTGAACATATTTTTCATAAAGTTGTATTAGATACAAGATGTTTTAAATTAATTTCTTTTTATAATCAACATAAAAATAAAATAACTTCTGTGATGATTAAACTAAACAAAACATAAAACTGAAATCAATCCTGACAAATATAATTAAAAATAGCACAACTTATGAACAAAATCTTAATAAAAAATACCTTCTGAAATAACTTCACTAAAATACTTAATCAAAAATTGAAAAAAAATTAACAAGAGAAGAGAGCATTATATATACATTTTTACTCGTTGGTTTGAAAAATTTGTCGCCTTTTCAAGCCAATAAAAACTTTAAGAATTATAAAAGCGAATTCGTTTAAGGCGAGGCGACGTTGAACGAAGTGTAGATTTGCCTTTCAATACTCTCGTCCTTGCCCTTCGTTAGCAGTAGCGCCGACTCTATGGTGCCTAAGGGGGCTCGTACCCCCAAATGTTAAGTGTCTGCGGCGCTGAGCCCTAATATTTTATAGTTTTACTACGATTTCGAGGACTCGGGGCCCCCCTAAGATTTTTTTTAGCAACGTGTCTATTCGTGGATAGGGTGGATAGGGGTGCTGTATGACAGTTTGTAGGACTTTGGTGGAAGAAAGTACGAAAGCTGTAATAGCATTCTGTAACTATTTAGCAGCGCAATAAGAAGGTATTGAGAAAACATCAAATCACCCGCACAACGGAGCGCCAGCTGGCACCGCTTACGTGTTATTTTAAAATTTATACATAATATTTGACTAATTTCGATATTACGATATTGGACTACTCAGTATCGGAATTATAATATCGGACTTAACGTTCCGAGATTCCGGGATTTCGATATTCCGAGATTCCGATATTCATGCCCTAATCCAGACATACAAACTTTCACATTTATAATATTAGTAGGATATTATATTGGTATAAAGAGTCACGGTCAATTTTTTTTTCATACTAGGAATATTATCGACATTTTTTATTACCTAACTACGGGAAAATAGTGAAATCGTGAATATACCGAATAATTGGTTGGTTTTTTAAGTGAAATAAAACACGCAGCACCGCCGCCGACGCTTCGCATAGGACCACGTGGAGCTATATTTAATTTCGCTATGTTGTAATTTCGTCAAATTTATGTACAAATTTTCTATTATATACCGCTATGTGCAAAGATGTGATACCGTGTTTAGGCCCACGAAATGAGCCAATCGCAAAGTCGCACTACATCATACGTAATCTGTGCGTTGACGCAAACTGTTCTCCCGCGTAAAGTAATAAAAATGTCGATTTGTGCAATAAAATCGTGCTTAACTATTGATAAAAGCAAAGGTTGATGTTAAAAAATCACTTTTCACAAGTTATTACACTAATCTGCTTGCTATATTTCAGTTACAAACTAAGTTCTCAAAATAACTTTTCGCAAAACAAACAACAAATGTTTTTCTGTCTGTTGCCAAGTCTGTAGGTACCTTTATTTCCCAGTTCAGTAAGGCAAATACTGACACGACAATACATATTTATCTATCACCTAACGTCAATTACGTTCATTACACTATTGCAGGTTGATAAAGAATTTATGTATTGATGACCCCTGTGACACATTGTATCTATAAAACATAAACCTTAACCCTGGACTTTTACAATGTCTAAATAAGAAAAACATAACATAAATGAGATGTAAATATCAATAGAAAAAGTAGTACTTATCGTGTCTTTACCGTATCTTAAAATTTAAAGTATTAGGTCTTAAAACAAATATAATGTACTTATAATGATTTTTGTTTGATTTTCTTTTAGAAAACTAATAACCTGTTATACTAAAATCACTTAATTTAATTGATTAATTTTATATGTAATTTAATAACATATTATAATATTTACCTTCCCCATGTACATTGAGATTCAAATACTCTATAGTTCCTAATAATAAAAATATAAAAGCGAAATCTCAAAATTTAAGAGGCCTTTTTAGAATACGCCATGTAGTTCCAGTGATAACTAAATGACACTGTAACTTACAAAACAGACGAGTATGAAATTCATAATTAATGTTAATTGAGAAAATTGTTCACATTTAAGCAATAGAATTGTGATCCGATTCCTGCGGGCTGCTCTAACAATATCAGCAATATCGCTTTCCCAATAGAAATTTAATTAATATTTACTATTCTAATATTTACGCATTCAATGTGCTCTATATGCTCTCTATGCCCGCATTCCATCTATCTGTTGCCTGAAAATGAATGCGCTCTGTATTAAATTAGGCGGCACTAAAAATAAACTTTAAAAATTTACTTTATTAACTTTGAAAATAGTGAACGGCAAAAACGATTTTAATGGCTATATGATGCGATCTTTGTTAAAAAAAAATGAAAAAACAGATGTAAATTTGATAGTCGTATTAGTCGATTTACACACACATTGATAGGAAAATGGCTCGCAATACTCCGTTTGATGTTGTTCTGGACACGGTATCTATGTGTTTCTCATTTTGAATGGGTTGTAATACCCCACTCATGAGCTAAAAAGAGCCGTCCAGGAGGACCCTTTTCATTGATATCTATTGCGTTTCCACTCTCCTACTTCCACGGAGCCTGCTGTCTACAAAAAGATCATAGTGGGGAAGTGTTTATAGACTATAAGAGTTAGGTTTTGTGCGTGTTTTTGATATAATTTTACTATCATTTTAGCATAAATCACCTAAATGACAGGGCAAGTTTCCATCCATCCGTTGTTTGATTTGCCATTTTTGCCAGTATGTCTCATCTTACAGCGTACGTAACAAACTAACAATAGAAACCTTTTTGCATAATTTCCAGCCTGTAGACCTGGGACTATGCGTTGATATAGTCAGTTAGGTAGGCAGTCAGTCAGTTTACTCTTATATACCTACATATAAAAATGTTGCTTACATAGTCATATTACTGATTAATAGATTAGTGTTGTCTACCTACATAGTCACATAGCAGCTAATCCCTTTCTATTACCTACATCCCTTTTTATTCTTAGTGTATATTAACGCTTTGCCTTTTATGTAGAAAACCTGAGGAAAATTGTATTGTTTGCAGATTACGTCTTAAATATTTAATGTTGATGGAAATAAAGATACCTACGTACGATGATATAAATGATACCATTTCGCAGGTTCTTAATTGGTTAACATCAAATATTTTTATACTGAATGTACAGAAAACAAAATATATTAAGTTTGCTTTACCAAAGACAAACACATTCCAACAAAATTATTTATAAACTGTGAAGCACTCAAACTGGTGTAGTCAACAGTCTTCTTAGGCATCACTTCAGAAACTTAATTGCAGTGGCACTCACATATTTCTGTTTCAGCTCGAAAACTTAGCTCAGCCACCTTCTGTCAGAAAAGTTGCGCAATTTACCTATATAGAAACTTCTCGGTTAGTATGGTTTAGTTATTCTCTTATGGTATTTTATTGAAGGGAAGGGCGGCTAACATAGAATCAATTTTTGTAATTCTGAAATGAGCAATAAGATCAATGTATAACTTACCGCGCCGAGATTAGCTACGTGACCTCTATAAGAAAAAATACAATTACTGTAGCTTCTCAGAATATTTACGCATGCTTACCTACTGTATGTAAAAACCTAAGTTAAATTGTTGAAAGTAGTGACATACACAAAGTAATAAAAATGTAACTAAGAATAAAAATGAACTTGCGATTCCAAAATGTTTCCTCCAGAAGGTGTGTATCTCTTTCATAATTCAGAGCATTTGCTTTATTAATAGGTACAATACAATTTCAGGGAATTTTGATAACCTACCTGTACATACTTTTGAAACTTATATTAAAAAGTTTCTGATTAACAAGGGATACTATACTGTGGAAGAATTTATTAAAGATTATAATGCCTGGAATCAAACGTATGGGCTGAATACTGTACATCCATCTATCTATTATAGATTTTATGTACCTAATTGAGAATTAATGACACATTACGGTCAGGGCTTGGTGTTGCGGGGGTTCTGGATGGGGGTGGTTGTGGTGTTGGACGCATATACGAGCATAAATTTTGTGTATTTGGTGGCTTGGTTCCTGCGTGACTGATGGTAACGGGTGTACACCCTTGAAGTTTGTTTTCACTTCTTCCCTTAGGTTTGTTTCCGAAGTGACAGTAAGTTGCAAAGTTGCATAGCGTGTATTTGTTGCCGGACTGTTGTTTGGGAGCTGGGCTACTTGGTGATGTACAACGTATGTATAAGTATGTGCGTGTATGCATATAGGTGTTGCAGCGGGTTATTGATACCGTATTTATAATATTATTATACTAGTCCCTATGTATTATGTATTTATATATGTACATATTATGTATTTTTATATGCACAAGTTGTTGCCATCGGTTCCGCCCGCCCTGGATAGGCGTAGGATTTCTACAATCGTTCCCGGATTATAGTAAGAAAGTTATACCTATGGCTATAGTTCATGCACGTGAAATTCGGTTATTCCTGCGAAAAGTTTTTTTTTACGGAATAACAAGTCTAGCGTAATACTTCCTTCTTCTCTCCTTCCATGGAGATTTTTAAGTGTATGTAAGTACGGTTATGTATATATATATATATATATATATATATATATATATATATGATTTTGCAAGAATATAATAATAATGGTAATAATCTTGCAAGTACCATTAAATATCGGAGTGGGTACTCTTAAAATCTATCTTAAATACTTCATTCCTTCACACGATTGACGATATTAAAAGCTTCACATGGTGCGCCCCCTATGCTACATAAAAACACAAAATAATACTTGAAATATGTGTGTATCACAGCTTTGTATTTAATAGCTTACTAACTTATCTAAGTATTTATATTATTAAGTGTTTTTATTATTACGTTAAATAGAACTTTTAGGCAGAAATTAATATTGTTTAGATTGTATTGACGATTCAAAAGTGTTCTCAGAAACCTACTTAAAAAAAAATTGACTTAATTTGATTAAATAACTGGTGACTAAAAATAGTCTTTAACATTTGCGTATCGTAAAATTATAAGTGCGTTACTACACTAGCTCTGAGCAATAGTTTACATGTCTAAAGCAATGTAAAGTCGAGAATCCCCTCCTGTGATAAAGGCACGCCTAACGGTTTAATGCAAACGGTAGTAACTTACAAATTGTTATTTATTATATTAATTTATTGTTTGTTCAACCAAACGAAACACTACATATCAAATAATATTAATACTATTATGGTTATAAAATATTTTAGCAAGAAACTTAATTCCTTGAAAAATAATTCCGTATACTTAATTCATAAACTCTATTAGTAGGTACATATAATATTAAAAATTTTTAATAACTAAAATTGTAATAAAAAACTTCTTTATTTTTATGTTGCCCAAGATGCCGTAAGTATTTTCATAGCCGAATGACATAGCAAAACCGTTGTTTTCTTAAATATTTATTATTCATATTATTATTTGAAAGGAAGCACTCTTATCAGACTCATACGTCCCCACTGTTGGGCCACGGTCTACCACCTTGTATCCTGAGGTTCGAGCCCCGCGTGTACCAATGAGTAAAGTACATTGATTATTCATATAACTGGCTTTTCGGTTATGGAAAACTTCACGTGGAACCTGCATACGTCGAAAATAGAAGTGCTTAAGTCCACAATCCCAAATGTGTCCGCGTGTAGACTATGGCCCAAATCACCCTCGGAAGCACCCTATTAAACAAAATGTATAATTCGTCATTTTAATGCTATTTATAGAATTGACCATATTAGCTTAACTAATGCGTCAATAAAGAGATGATAATTTTATTTCATATTTAAATTCTCTATATTTAAACTTTATTTGCATTTTAGTATTAGAAGGAATAGTCAAATTGTATTAGTGAATAAAGATTTGTTTTATAAGGTGCCGAGTGTCGTTAATTTTATAATATTATTAACAAATTGTATCACATATTTCTAATTAATAACTCTTTTGTAGCGTTAGCCATGAAATCGGTTGCTCATATTATGATTTTTTTGACGTATACACCTTCGAAGTTACAGGTTTGTTATGTTGCACGGTTAACGACCTACATTTGGCATCGACGACGTAAATAACGTCACGAGCTTCCACCAATCCATTCACTGGATCTGCATCACGCTTATATTGTTTTTTTACCTTGTTGCTATAAATAGAGTAGCTTTCATATTGCTAAAGGGAAGTCCCTTGTTACACGGTAAACCGGTCGTGGCGGGGGGCCGGCTTAAAGCCCTTGCCATCTGAATATGTCGTCTTAAGTCGTCATGTATGGGTTAAATATTAAAGGTTATAATTACCAACAATGTCATTGATTCTGTATAATGAATTTGAGAATTTCTTCTCACACACACCGTTGTAGCGACTTCGACTTCCTTTTTATGTGTTTATACATATTTTTAAATATTACTCATTGTTTAGTTTTTGTATTCTACGGTTATACCTGCGTTATAACAAGATTGGATGTATTTAAATTACCTAGTTGAAGATCCAAATTCTCATTATTAATTTCAGGTAGGTAACTACATGTAAGGTTTACTATTAAGTGACACAAGTTTTTGGTGTTAAGAATCTCAGCTCTAGCATCTCAGGTATTTTTAAGCGGTTATTGCCCTCTATTTTTATCCTCATCACTAATTTATAATACAATACCTAGTCAATTTTTTTTAAAATAATAGTTGGATATTGTGTTTCTGCTACCTATTTAAATGTAAGATAAAAAAGCTGTAGCAAAAATATGAATCTTTTTATTGTATTAATTAATTTTAATCCAAGTAGGTACTAATAATTATTATAAGTACGTCAGCCTAATAGTAAAAAATAAGGATTTAAGACTTGCTTATAACTTTAAAAAATAAAGCTTGGTCTACCAATCAACTAAAAGAAAAGTAAGTATTTTTCCTAGTAGTTTTAATATTATAACGAGAAAAAAGGAAGTCAAATCAGCTACTACAGTAAGGGTGAGACCGAAGTCTCTCTTTATCATTTTTCTTGACATATTTGACACTATTAATTACCATATATGATTGCTTTCGCTTCAACATATCTGATGGCAAGGAATTAGACCGGCTCTCTGCCATCACCGGCCTCCTGAGTAGCTACGGACCTCCCACAACGGATGTGGCTGTGCCAGTTTATATACTTACTAGGAATAAAAACTCTCATAGCGCGATGTAGAGCAGCAGTTGTAATTTATGTTTCCTTCTCTGATGATAACTACATTCCATGTAAAACATTTTGTATGCATAAATGTTCTAATGTAGATAATCTATTTTATTTTATTTTTGGATAAGTTAAATGAACGTTCGAAAATCAAAACATGCGATTTTCATATGGAAGTAAAACAAGAGTGAAAGAGATAGTACGATCTTTATTGGAGTAAAGGTGATTCACTGACGATTCAACACGTCAGAGCTCCATATTGATTTTTATTTGAGCCACGTTTCACGTTATTATTCCGTCTAAAGTTATTGTTAGGTAGTAATTGTGCGTTAACTTTCGTAACTTATATTGTAGTCCCAAAAGTTGACATACTGCGCTATAACATCGTTTTACTTACCTAATTGATGATTTTTCTCATTTTAGAGTTCCGTACCTAAATGTTAAAAAGTCAACCTTACTGCACGGCTTCGGTGTATGTCTGTATGTCATAGTGGTTTTCCTCAGTTAACTACAAAATGCTATCGACTTGGAATTTTAAGCAGTTGTCGATCTAGCTTGCCCGCATCTATCATAAGTACCTAAGTAGTTTAAAATATGAAAATATCTATATGCCTATTCATTGGAATAGGAAACTAGAAACTACCCCATTTCCATTAACTACAGAATATTTAAATATTTTAGTCGAAATTTTTAATAAGAGTTACTACAGCAAATAAGATGTCATAAAAAATATGAACAAGCATTTCTTGCACATTTCAAAAACTGTTGTTTTATAATTTATGTGATCTAGATTTTGACTTATGACCAAACAGTCCCCAAGTTGAAAATATAATTATCCACATATTAGTTAAGAAAAATAACATTAAGACTTTAGAAACAGTTTTTAAAAACTTTAAAAGTTCTACATTTCACTTTAAACTGCAAAAGCATAATAAAAACAAAATATTTTACCTTAGGTACCAGTCAACTTTGTATTCTTTTAAGAACGCTGCTCTTCGTGTAGACTAGAATCTCTAGCAGAGATACGTACCTGTTGTGTACCGTTTTTCTTTATGTACCTTATTTTTTTATGTTTGTTGTTATACAATAAAAAATTAAAATAAAATAGTTAGGTCTTATATCTAAATAAAGGAAAAATACGAAATGTATTAATTTACAAAAAATTCTGTCTATCTTACAAGACCCTTTTACCCAAAAACGCATGGAGGTATCAAGTTGATTAATATCAAATACTAAAGTCTACGGTCACTTGAAGTTGAAAATAAATCGGCCAAGTGCGAGTCGGACTCGCGCACGAAGGGTTCCTTACCATTATATATAAAAACGGCAAAAAAATCACCCCCTTAAATATTTGTTTTATTTTAATTTTAATATTTATTTTGAAAGTGACTCTATAACTAAATATTCTATGAATATTTTAAGCGTCTACCTGTTGCCGTTATCAATATCGAGCGAAATCGAGCAAAAAATCACGTTTGTTGTATGGGAGCCCCCTTAAATATTTATTTTATTCTATTTTTTAGTATTTGTTGTTACAGCGGCAACAGAAATACATATTTTGAGAAAATTTCAATTGCCTTACTATCACGGTTCATGAGATACAGCCTGGTGAAAGACGGACGGACCGACAGTGGAGTCTCAGTGATAAGGTTCCTCTAATTACCCTTTGGGTACGGAACCCTAAACATCAAGCTTCTAAGTAAATGCATTAAAAAAATATGCCCAAAATACGGTTATTTTGTCACATATTATTATATACACAACAATGGAGCCAATTACGCCTCACTGCAATCTTTCCGGTCCGCAAGAGAACTTAGGGTTCAAACTTCGGATTGCGGTACGAAGTTTTTCGATAGAAATAGAGTTCACAGATACCCTACAAGCTGTGCCTACTTCAGTTTCTTTCCTTATTATAGTTCTTACATCGAGCTGTGGAATAATGTCAAGAAAAACATTTTTGAAATGTTGAGCAAACTTGCTACTTCAGAGACTGGTATGGTAAATTCACTACTTTTTAGGTTTTTCTTGTCATTTCTAATATAGTTCCAAAATCTACCACTATCTTTTCGCATTGCACTTTCCACCTGTATAACGTATGTATTGTAAACCCTTTTGATCTTATTTTTCAAGGTACTCTAGTTTCCCGAAATTCCATTTCCTTAAATTAAAACTGTTGTGACGCATGAAAATGTCGCATGCTTGGCGATACTCTGGCGTAAATGGGGCATAAACGTAGTGATTATATTCTCTTTGGTAATTAATATTATCCATTTCACATACCATAGCATGGTCCCTTGTTATTTGGTTTATGAAATTGAGTACTTATAATTATGTTATATTATTTATTATATAAATCATACCTTTATAGCAAATACATCGTTTATATCTCCAAAGCTATTGCGGTCGCCAGGGGCTGCAAGTCGTGCTAGCTCACGCGACTTGTGTGGGAAGTCTTCTTTATATATAAAAACAAACTCCTTTATTAAATTAAACTAAAAATACAAACTTAAATTATAAATAAAAAACCTGATCTAAACCATTGCATTGTGGCATAGTGCCCAGAAGCCTGGCAGCGTTTCCTCTTTGTATGGCTAAACTTATTCTTTGTGCCAAGTAAATGCTAGCCCACTGGTCACGAGACGCGTCAACAAAATGCTTAGACATTTCTTTATAAAATTTATGGGCATCCCATGGTTTCAACAGCAAAAGGAACAAATACATAGCCCTCTCCCAGAGCTGTGTATTTGTGTCTCTTGCAATTTTCGGCCACGATTGCCAGCTTCTGCCCTAACTGATGTTGTAGAAAGATGAGACGGTGCAAGGGTATCCCAACAAATAGCATTTCAAACTTATCAGCATGTTAAAGATGAAAATACTTGCCGGTAGCTGTGTGTACTGGAAAAATATAGACCAGGACATAGAAAACAAAGTAAAGTCATGCCGTGCTTGCAGACTTCAACAAAATGAACCTAAGAAAACATCAATCCACCACTGGGAAGAACCAACTGCACCATGGCAAAGACTTCATATCGATTTCGCAGGCCCTATCTATGGACATCAATTATTTATTTTGGGTTGAAATCATACCTACCAAAACGTCAACCAGTGCATGGTTCGCTTTGAGTCTATTGAAAGTATGACCATGAGAAATTACGATGGAGATATTTTTTCACGTTTTTATATATTTTAGGGTTCTATACCATAAAAGGAAAAACAGAACCTTTTTGAGATCCTTCTCATGTCTGGCCGTTTGATAAAATTTTCAAATAGGTATTGAAATCATTCAAAAAAAAAATATTCAAGTTTGATGTGAAGAATATACAAGTCATTGCTCAAAAATTGCTCGTCATTTAGATTTTAATGAGCATTATTTCTTTTTTGTTTTTTATAAATAGAAAACTGTAGTTTTATAAGAGACTCATCACAAATTATAAATTAACATTTGACGTATTCTGATTGCGTAAAATCTGAAAGTAGATATTGAGAAAATAATGAACAAATTAAAATGTACAAAATAATTACTTAAAATTACAATAAATATTTTTTTTCGTCATTACACACAGTGTGGCCTGTCCCCAAAGTAAGTATAGCTTGTGTTGTAGATACCAGACAACGGATACAAATAAATAAATATTACTTTTTTTTGTTAATACATACATATCATACATAAATACATCCAGACTCAAGACAAACACAAATATTGATATTATGACTAATAAACAAGTAACAAAAATATGTTTGTCCAGTGCGGGAATCGAACCCACACCCTCTGCACAGCAGCTGGCCGCACTACCAACTAGGCTGCGAGGCTGCTTTATTAACTTGTTTATAAATTTTGAGTTAAATTATTTGTTTCTGGAACCAACTAGAATTACATCGACTTCAGATACATGTTAAGATATTTTTTTCTGTAACGTTGAAGTAAAAGATAAATCTGTTATTAACAATTTGCCATCCGATCACTGTGGTCAAATAATAAAAATTCTAAACAACTATAAAAATAAAATCTCAACTAGTAATTTGTAGACCTGTGACCACTGCTCGATTAAATAATTTTAAAGTAAATAATAAAAAGAAAATTACATTTTACATTTCATGCATGATAATGCTAATAATTATTTTGATTTCTTAAGTTATGTGTTCGAGCAAGTGTTTAAAGTAAAACTTTTAGGCCAAACGTTTATTAAATTCAAGAACTATAGGAATACACCGAAGTCGAATTAGGTTGTTTGAGTTGTATGAAATAAAACAATATCACCACAGTCCCACGTTCACCGACTATGTCAAAATGTCTCAAAAATGTTCAAAAAAGTGTGCAGGGTTGCAAAAGCAATACATTTAAGAATTACAATTAAAAATTCTTATAATAAAATAAATGCCACATGGAATGTAATAAATAGTGAAACAGGAAAAATTAAACTATTTACTCTATTCACCTATTATTCACTCAATATTTAATTTTGTGTTTTAAGTTATTTTGATTGATTTAGATCTTGATGTCGCTATCTCTTTTGAGTAAATTTTACTAAAATGCCTGCAACCAACAAATGCATTAAATTACTCTCCATTAGAATCAGAGTTTCTTTTAAAAAATAAATGCAAGGCTAAATTCAAATTGGAGCATGTTACCTCTGAAGACATTATAAAGATATATAAATTACTAACTCAGAAAAAAACTAGTGACCTATGGAGTATATCAGTTAAAGTCCTTAGCGGAATTATTGATGTTATAGCACCAATCTTAGCCATAATATTTAATAAGTGTGTTGACGAAGGGATATTCCTAGACTTAATGAAATATAGTAAAATAATACCACATTAAATGTGGAAGTAAAGATAATCCTATTAATTTTAAATCTATCTCCATACTGCCTGCCTTAAGCAAAATTTTTGTAAAACATATGTTCAATCAGATGCTTAAACATTTTTACTTCAATGAATTTCTTCATCCTTAACAGTTTGGTTTTACAAAACGGCGTTTCACAACTTACGCAGGTGTTGCCCTTATACAGTCGCAAAATGCCATCGGTATCTTCTGTGATCTATCTAAGGCATTATGGCATTGCAGATTTGGCTCTTGAGCTTATCCGCTCATATTTGAGTAGTAGAATACAGAAAGTTCAAATCAAAGAAGTTAAGTTCAATGGCACAGAAGTAAAACTATAAGTTTCTACTTTTGGTCTTTTTCTATTTTTCATTTTCATGAATGGCTTGCCTTTCTGTGTGGAGAAGCTGTGCAATATTGTACTATTTGTAGATGACACTTCTCTTTTATTTAAAGTTGTCAGAAATAAAACTAATTTTGACGACGTAAGTAGTGCACTTTCTCAGGTTCTTCAATGGTTTACGGCAAATAACTTTCTTGCCAGTTCTTTTCGGTAGTAAATCATTCCGAACCAGTAATAATTTTCTATATTATAAAGGAAGACAGTGTATTGTGTTCCTTTATACGAGGGATACTCAGAAAGTGTTGAGAAACTGAAAAACAAGTATACGAAGTTTCATGCGTCCGAACCAATTTTCGAAACATTTTTCCATTCCGCCTCAAAAACCTCTTCCATGGCCTTCTCGAACGCTGCTAGCGTGTCTTCCGGCGATGAAAACTGTATCCCTTTCAGCTGACTTTTTATTTTAGGGAATAAAAAGAAGTTACACGGAGCCAGATCAAGACTGTACGGAGGGTGAATCAAGACTCTGACCAGGAAGTCCGTCCTTTTGAGTTCTGAGTGCGCGGTGAAGCAGTACCCCGTGGAACCCGGTGTTCACTCGCTTGTTGCTTATCGCAGATAAAACTTCTAGCAGGCATTTTGTGGGATACCATTCGGAATTGATGCTGCTTTGGTCTTATAATGGAATTGAAACCAGATACCCCGTCAAAGTGAAGAAACTTGCGCTCAAAATTTTCCCTGAGCTTCTTGACCGCTTTACTTTCGTAGGCGTTGGTTTGTTTTGAAATAGCCAAACTGTCGACAGAGGCTTTGTTTCTGGATCGTATTGATAATTGTCGTAAAAGCGCAAAGAAGAGCCTGCTTCAAATTTTTGAATCATATCACGCCACCACTCCACACGGGCCTGCTTCAAATTTTTGAATCATATCACGCCACCACTCCACACGGGCCTGCTTCAAATTTTTGAATCATATCACGCCACCACTCCACACGGGCCTGCTTCAAATTTTTGAATCATATCACGCCACCACTCCACACGGGCCTGCTTCAAATTTTTGAATCATATCACGCCACCACTCCACACGGGCCTGCTTCTGAGCTTATATAATATTTTGATAAATAAAGCTTTTTACTGTAAAATAACACGTTTCTTTCAACTTTTACATTATTGCAGAATCCTTAGATGTCTTTAAATTTTTGGGAACACGGGTTCCCTGACTCCGTTGAGGTGACGTAATAATAAATAAAATGTTCAAGTTGATGACTCCATTTATTGTACAGAGCGTCACAGCTTAGGTATCGATAGACGGCCTGAAGTGGAAACGTAAGGTCGGGTCCAAATTGTACTATTACGGCGGGTGCGGTCGCGAGATGTCGGACACAATGCGAATTGCTATCGCGCAGTAACTACCGGTGTCTCTGTGATAACTGTAGGTCAGTTGCGATAACTAGTGATAACTGTCGGTGACTGGCGGTAACTAACTGTAACTCCCCTGATCCCTTCGTTTCCACTTCTTAAGTAACTGCGTAAGAAGGCGGTGCTGTAGTTATGGAGACGCGTTGCCAGGTTGACTGGCTATTGGTCGGATGTGCGGGAGGAGAGAGAATGACCATTGTTATTGGTCAGAAGTGTTCGGCGCGTATTTTGAATGAAGCACCACGTGCTAGAGTGACGTCACAGGGTTTTGGCGCGTAGTGTTCCACGCGGACTTTTATGACGGCAATTGCGTTAGCTTACGGTGAAGTCCCATGGTCGAAATAACGGGAATTGATATTTTAGAAACGGGACCCTTTTGTTGGGAGACATCCGTTTGGAGAAAGCGGCGAATATACCGTTAGTTGGGCAAGGCTATGGATGATGCAATTTGCCAGAAAGTTCCTACACCACCCCCCTACGCAGATAAAAAGGCCAAGGCGAAAAAAAAAATAACATATACAATTTACAGAAGAACACAGATAGAATACAAAAAAAACACAATTTACATAAAAAAAAAAAAAAAATCACATACAGAACATAAAGAGAAATAGACGTCTTATACAAGTGCGTACAGGTTGAAAATATAAAGTTTTTATACAGTAAGAATATTGCTAGTCTTAAAATGTACAAAAAAACATTAAAAACACACAAATAAAAGCCTTACAAAGAAACACAACAAGAATAGAAAATAAGAAATTGATAGAACGCACGTAAAAAAAATTAAAAAAAAGGTATACAATATAATATGTAGACACTAATTTCCATGGTAAAAAAAAATTGTTATAACTACACTTACCTACAGTACATATTTTATACACATTTTCTTAACGAACACTATTTTTAACTATAATTAAATGGCTGGGCAAAACGGACTTTTCTGCCCGACCTGGTGGTGTACGATGTGGTTTGTTGAGACGGAGGTGTAGTTACTGGTGTGGGTTGTGGCTTACTATTTACACTACTGTCTAATTCTATGTGTGCCGGTTTAACCCTATCTATACTTACCTCTACGTCCTTACCATTAATTTCTATCGTAAGTGTCTTATCTCTACGCTTAACTATTCGGAACGGGCCAGTATAAGGCGGTTGGAGTGACCTGCGTACGGTGTCATCACGCAAGAAAACGTGGGTTGCCACTGCCATGTCTTTGTGAACAAATGTTGCCAGCTGATTATGTCGCGAAGCTGGGATAGGCCTTAACTTAGACATCTTTTGCCTCAGCTGGACAACAAAGTTCGTAACGTCTTCGCTCCGTTCGTTCGTGTGAGATGGTACCACTAGCTCTCCTGGTAGCCTTAGGGGTTCTCCATAAACTAACTCCGCTGCAGAAGATTTTAAATCTTCTTTAAGGGCTGTGCGTATTCCCAGTAGCACTAGAGGCAACGCCTTGACCCATGTGTCATTATGACACATCAGGGCTGCCTTCAGTTGGCGATGGAATCGCTCCACCATGCCATTGGCACAAGGATGGTAGCTTGTGGTCCGGATCCGTTTGGTGGCGCAGGAGTCTAAAAGCTGTTTAAATAGCTGGGACTCAAACTGACGCCCTTGGTCAGTAGTAATAGTGGTAGGTACACCATAGCGTGATACCCAGCCACTGACAAATTTTTCGGCTACCTCTTCTGCTGTTATAGTGGTCATTGGCCATGCCTCTGGCCAGCGAGTAAACCTGTCAACTGCAGTCAGACTGTAAGAGAAGCCATTGGAAGAAGGCATAGGACCAATGATATCTAAATGTACGTGGCGAAACCTGCCAGACGGGTTATCAAAATGACCCAGCGGAGAATTGATGTGCCCCGAAACCTTGCTTCGTTGACATGGGATACATGCACGTGCCCATGCACGGCAATCTTTTTGGATTTGAGGCCACACAAACCGCTCAGATACCAAGCGTGCGGTAGTCCGCGCGCCAGGGTGGCTGAGGTTGTGTATCTTCTCGAAAGCCGCTCGACGAAAATTTGGTGTCAGATATGGTCGTGGTCTACCTGTTGACGTATCGCACAGAATTGATTTATCTGTCCCGGGCACGACTACTTGCTCAAGTTTTAGAGAGGAGCTAGAGCGAAGTTGACGCAGTTCGTCATCCAGCTCCTGAGCATGTGCAAGTGCCGCGTAATCCTCTTCGAGAGAGATGGCTTCGACACGGGACATAGTATCTGCTACCACGTTGTCCTGGCCCTTAATAAACTGGACATCTGTCGTAAACTGACTAATGAATGACAGCTGGTTCAGTTGGGCTGGTGGAAGTTTTTCTCTACGTTGTTTGAAAGCGTACAGTAGAGGCTTGTGGTCTGTGAAAATAGTTACATGTTGGACCTCCAAAATATGCCTAAAATGCTGTACACTTTCGTAGACTGCAAGAAGTTCCCTATAGTAAGCGGGCCATTGGGTCTGTTGGCTGCTTAACTTCTTGCTAAAGAAAGCTAAGGGCTGCCACTGGTCATCCACCTTTTGCTGTAAACAGGCACCAATATGTACGCTAGAGGCGTCTGTGAAAAGACCAAGAGGAGCGTCATTGACTGGATGTACCAGAACGGTAGCGGATAACAGGCTTTTCTTACAAGCCTCGAAAGCTTGCTCCAGCTCGGCGACCATGGAAATGGCTTAGCACCTTTGCTTTTTGTACAAGCGACGGCGTCAACCAGAGGGGCTTGGTGTTGGGCAGCATCGGACAGGAACCTTCTATAATAATTTATCATGCCCAAGAACCTTCTCATACCCTGGACCGTTTTCGGAGGTGGAAAGTCCACCAGAGCTTGGATACGGTCTTCGGGAGGACGAGTGCCTTCTGCGGAAATAAGATATCCGAGAAAAGAGACGCTCTTGGCACCTAAAACACACTTTGACGGGTTAATGACGACCCCGTACTCGTTTAGCCGCTGGAACAATGCACGAAGGTGCTGTGCATGTTGCTCCGCGTCTTTTGAGTAGACCAGGATGTCATCGATATACGCATAGCAGAAGTCCAGGCCGCGGGTCACCTCGTCAATAAAACGTTGGAACGTTTGGCCAGCATTACGCATGCCGTAACTCATGAACGGAAATTCGAATAGGCCAAACGGTGTTATTATGGCAGTCTTGCAAATGTCCTCCTTGTTGACGGGCACCTGTTGGTAAGCTTTTACCAGATCAATGGTGCTGAAGATGGTTGAGCCTGAAAGGTTGTGGCTGAAATCTCCAATGTGCCTTACAGGATAGCGATCTGGGATGGTTCGAGCGTTTAATGCTCTGTAATCCCCACACGGACGCCAGGTGGAGTCGCGTTTCGGAGCCATGTGCAACGGCGAGGACCAAGAACTCTTGGATGGTCTCGCGGTTCCATTGGCAATCATATCCTCAAACTCCTTTTTGGCTGCTGTTAGCATCTGAGGTCCCAGACGACGAGGTCGACAGGAAACTGGGGGACCATCTGTTGTATGGATGTAATGGATCGTGGTGTGCTTCACCTCCCTTACTAATCCTGGCGGCTTGGTGATGTCCGGAAACTGAGCCAATATGTGGCTGAAAGGCGAATCACATGCGGACACCACCTTTACACTATGCTGCTGGACGCAAGATACAGCCGCTACAGAAGATAAACCGGTCTTCCCGTCCAACAAGCGCTTGCTGTTGCAATCGGGCAGCAGGTTGTAGTACGCCAGGAAATCGGACCCAATGATGGCTGTGTCGACGTCAGCAATAACAAAATTCCACCGGAAATCTCGACGGAGACCTAAGTTCAGATTGAGCTGAATGGTGCCATAAGTATTTAAGGTACTACCATTGGCAGCGCTAAGTTTATATTGTGTTTGCTGTCGTCTACCAGGAACGTATTTGGAGGGAACACAACAAAGATCGGAACCTGTATCAATTAAAAAACTTCGCT
Source organism: Apoda limacodes (assembly GCA_946406115.1). Lineage (NCBI taxonomy): Eukaryota > Metazoa > Arthropoda > Insecta > Lepidoptera > Limacodidae > Apoda > Apoda limacodes. Next base: position 53,451,026 of record OX291540.1, read on the forward strand.
TGGTGTTCCGATCTACCACGAATAGACGGCGACTTTTGATTGGGCAGTCGGCTGCCGCCACTACTGACTGCCTTGTCCGTTTTCCGCTGGCTGCTGAGAGGGGGCGCTCCAATCACAAGGTTGGGTGCATTTACGCGCGTTTTCTCTGTAGCGAAAATGGTAGTGGCAATACCATTTCCTAGTTGGGTCTCTGCTGCGGCTACGTTCGCGAGATGGCCTTCTTGACCGGCTCCTGCTGCGCTGCCTATTGCCGTTTGATAATGCCGCCACTAACTTGGTGAGCTCGGCAACCTGCGCACGGAGAATACCTAGCTCCGAGGGCGACGGCGCCACAGGGATGTTAGAGCCCACCGCACAGATGTGGGGGGTTACTGGAGTAACCTCCATTATTTTATCGGCCAACTCCGCCACTTTTCCGAGTGGTAACTCGGCTTGAGCAGTAAGAATGGCCTGGACATTCGTAGGCATACGTCGCAACCACAGCTGACGAATAATATTTTCGTCTGACAGCGTTGCCCCTGCTAATGAGCGCAAGTGTCGCAAAAACTGTGATGGTTTTCTATCACCCAACTCCTCTTCAGACACTAGTTGCCTAACGCGCTGCTCCTCCGAGGATGATAGGCGATGTACGAGTGCCTCTTTTAGCCGCTCGTACCTATGCTCTTTTGGAGGATTGGTAATTATATCCTCGACCTCTGCAGCCAGACGGGTATCTAATTGACCTATTACGTAATTATATTTTGTACTATCACTATTTATTCCAGATATGTCAAACTGCGCCTCCGCCTGCGCAAACCACACCGCCGGTCGGTCTGTCCAAAACGGTGGTAATTTAACCGCCACTTTACATACACTGTTACTATTACTACTGCTAGGTGGTACATTATCATTATAACTTACTGGCGCTGTGCATTCATTTAATCTTTGCTCTAGAATTATATTTTGTTCCGCCAGGGCTTTTAGTTGGACTTCTATTTGTTCCATTATGAAAAAAATGAAAAACAAACTATCAAAAGTTAAAATACGATATTTAAAAATAAATAAAAGGATTGTATTCGGTGGCGTTCTATATAAAAAGATCAAAAAAAAAAATAGTAAAAGAACAACTAAATTATTTCCTCGTCACCCGATACTTTTTCTTGTTAACGTAATTAGTACGCTCCCTAGCAGCAGTGAATATAAAGTACACAAACAATAAATTCTTATAAACAAAAGCTAAAAGTCCAATAAAATAAAAAATATTATCTTCCAAGAATTACCTTAACAATAACATCAGAGCTAACAAAAATTTGAGTCACGACGTTATGTATAACAATAAAAAAAAAAAAAATCTAAAATTAACACTCAAGATTAACTATTAAAAGTGAAAATAGGAATAAGCTTTTGTAAAAAAAAAAAAGTATACAATAGAAAATAAATAAATACGACACACCAGTTTGATTTTATGTCTGTCCCGATGAACTCGTAGTGGGCCGCTGAAGCACGGAGTATTAATTATTTTCGGGCGATAAAGACGTACTCACATCCTGCACGTAGAAATCTCCTCGATAGCTCTGCTTTGGCTTGATCCAGTGTAGGCGGCTGCGTCTAGTCGTACCGTTGTAGTTGTAGGTATGCGCGGCACATATTTCACTTTCGTGGGTTCACTCGAAGTAAAATAGTCTCAAAGAAGAAGTTTTTGAAAACCAATAACGCGTATTTTAACAGTCTTCACGTGACTTATGAATGTAAAGTTCATATAACAACACTTACGACTGCACTTAGGTATTCATCACGTCGGGAGGTCACCACTTTGGGAACACGGGTTCCCTGACTCCGTTGAGGTGACGTAATAATAAATAAAATGTTCAAGTTGATGACTCCATTTATTGTACAGAGCGTCACAGCTTAGGTATCGATAGACGGCCTGAAGTGGAAACGTAAGGTCGGGTCCAAATTGTACTATTACGGCGGGTGCGGTCGCGAGATGTCGGACACAATGCGAATTGCTATCGCGCAGTAACTACCGGTGTCTCTGTGATAACTGTAGGTCAGTTGCGATAACTAGTGATAACTGTCGGTGACTGGCGGTAACTAACTGTAACTCCCCTGATCCCTTCGTTTCCACTTCTTAAGTAACTGCGTAAGAAGGCGGTGCTGTAGTTATGGAGACGCGTTGCCAGGTTGACTGGCTATTGGTCGGATGTGCGGGAGGAGAGAGAATGACCATTGTTATTGGTCAGAAGTGTTCGGCGCGTATTTTGAATGAAGCACCACGTGCTAGAGTGACGTCACAGGGTTTTGGCGCGTAGTGTTCCACGCGGACTTTTATGACGGCAATTGCGTTAGCTTACGGTGAAGTCCCATGGTCGAAATAACGGGAATTGATATTTTAGAAACGGGACCCTTTTGTTGGGAGACATCCGTTTGGAGAAAGCGGCGAATATACCGTTAGTTGGGCAAGGCTATGGATGATGCAATTTGCCAGAAAGTTCCTACAAATTGATCTCCAGCGTTTTGGTATCCATAATATTTCTGCATAAGATCTTGTGAAAATAGTTTGGCCTAAATACTTAAGTTTAAATACTTTAGTAAATAAATCCATTCTAGTCAAACTAGACAACAAGTTTCTAAACATTAAAAAAATCATTTCCAAACATTATGTAGGTCATCATTTTCCTTTAACTTTTGGTCACCCTAATCAATTTTCACAACAAGATCTTATGCATAAATATTATGAAAACTTAAATGCTGGAAAGCAATTGAGATACATCTAAGAACTCTGCGATATTGTAAGTATTAAACGTGATATTTTACAGTAAAAAGCCTTATTAATCAAAAAAACATTTGAATATCCAAATAAGTAAACTTAGGCCAAACCTTTAAATTTGATGCCACGGCCTGCTTTTCATACACTTCTGCAACCGCGAACTATGCAGCACTTCCCTTATTTTTATAATTAACTCTAAAATTCACACAGGAATCTGCAAGAAAACTAGAAATTGATGTAAACAAAACAAACATCTCTCATTTTAAACAGTCGAGTCAGTGTGACAATGTAAAAAACATAATTACTGTACGAGAGTTTAGGGTAATATATGCACCTATCAGCCTCATACATCCCCACTGTTTGGGCACGGCCTACTCTCGGCGAAGGTGATTTGGGCCATAGTCCACACGCGGGCCCAATGCGGATTGTTGTGGGCTGTGTGTCTTTTGTTTTTTTGACATTTGCAGGTTTCCTCACGATGTATTCCTTCACAGCTAAGCCAGTAATATAAATAATTAGTGTACTTGAATGATGTATTTCTGCATATTTACTAACGGCATTTTTTTTTACATTCTATAAGCTTCCAAATTTTTAATTTTTGCAGAATTTGTTGAGGCATTGTATGCGTTCATGGACTTTCATTCCATATACATTGTTATTTTTTGGGAAATATAGTTTTCTATATACATCGTTATTTATTGGTAAAACATAAGTTGAAAGGTAACTTACTTTTCGTAAGTGATCATGCCTTGTTCTTTCCACTAAGTTCTTTATTTTAGTAAATTTGTCTGTTAATATGTTAATTTTTATTTCATTACTTTGTAATGTTTAAATAGGTCTTTATCATCGTTTTCGTATATGAAAGTCTTATTTGTAACTTATAAGTCTTTCCAAGATATGTTATGTGTGCGACCGTATGTACCAATACAATAGCTTATTACAGAGTCGGCTAGCATAATGTTCTACCTATTTATGCAATATGGTAATTTGCACTTTAGAATAGATATTTTGGTTAATACGGCTCTAAATTCGTTACATAACATATGTGGCTTTAAATTTAATTTATTCCTCTTGATATCCAAAACACCGAAAATCACTAAACTTAACGACAACTGGCCTTTTCCAGTTGCATTTGAATTTACAACCGTTTCTCGCATACAGTTTTGAGCGACTCACGTGCCGTGCACTGCATAGGGCGCGATGAATAAATAGCTAACCCGTCACCGGTCCGAAACGAGTGAGTCATTCATTCTTTTGAATCTCCTACCATAACCTCTGCGACCCACGGGTTACCGTCCTACCCGACGGCGGAATAATTGAAAGATGCGACCTAAACGCCATTGCAAAGGCGGTAAATTTGAGTCCTTTAAGAGGATGAGGTCTCCAACATGCGGGGGTTGGTTTTATCCGTCCACCGATCCCGTTCGTGTAACAAATGTAAATATTCAGAGGACTACTGACGGTGGAACAATTGCGTAATTTGGTGAAGCAACTGAAAGCGCGATAACCGATAGACTGTCACATCGATGAAGAGGTAAAGGGACTACCGATCAAGAAATAGCCTGGAGTTAGCGCATCCAGGTCATTAGGATCCGACGAGATCGGACAAAGCGTTCGTGAGTTCCACCGCTTTGACATTGCAAAATACCGTTTGCAATTCCTCAAACGTGAGGACCGTTTCACCAATCATACGACGGAGGTAAGTTTTGGTGACCTTAACAGCTACTGCGAAAATACCGCCTCACGAAGGATAGCCAGGAGGATCAAAAATCCAAGTCACGCCCCGATTGGACAACTCCGAGTCAATATACGTGTGATTGTCCGACAAAAACTGATAGCGATCTGCACCCTTAAAGTTTGTGCCACAGTCACGCCCCGTCTGCGTCTCCGAATCTAAATAAATGTGATTCTTCTTCCCTCTCACTCTTCGGCCGTGCCATTCCGTGGCTAAACAAGGCCTAGTATCTCGGTTTGAAGGCACTCTCTTTTCCCCCGTCCCGTAGGAGCAGAAGTCCCGCGAGGGTCCGTGCTCGCCCCTATCTTGTACCTTCTGTACACTAATGACATCCCTAAAACGATAGGTACCCAGCTAGCCGTCTTCGCGGACGATACCGCTATCTATACCACCGATAGGCAAGTGAGTCGAATCACTAAGAGACTCCAACTCGCTATCACCGCTATAGGCGAATGGTTTCGGAAATGGAGAATCGAAGTGAATCCCGACAAAAGATCTGCCGTTCTCTTTACCGTAGATCGCCCCCCGCGGCCATCTCCCCTCTCACTCTTCGGTCGTGCCATTCCTTAGCAAAACAAGACCAAATATCTCGGTGTGACCCTGGATAGGCGTTTGAACTTCCGCGATCATACCAAAATAGTTAGAGACTGAGCTGCTTTTGTCCTCGGTCGTCTATATCCCATGTATATATACATATACATGTACAGTAAAATATCGCTTAGAAATAAGCTGACTCTTTGCACCACTTGCATCCGCCCCATACTAGCATATGCTAGTGTCGTCTATGCATTGTCTAAACGCAACCTCCATAGACTCCAGACCCTTCCAATCCGCTTCCTTAGAGCCCCCTATTTTGTCCGGAATGCGGACCTACACAGGAACTTGGAGCTCCCCACGATTTCCCATTACCTTAAAGATCTGGCAGTCCGCTTTTTGGAGCGTACACCCAATCACCCGAACCGATTAATTGTGCAATCCACAAGCTACCTTCTCCCTGACCGACCTCGGCACGGTCAAAAACTATTGTTTAGCGGCCTCGGCACGAACAAATGGCCCCAGACGACGATCTTGCTATCCGGATAGCGGGACTAGTCTCAACGACCTCCCCTAATAGCTCCCCCCCCCCGCTATCACACGACGCTGACGTCCCCTGGCTCGTCAGCGATCGCACGGACCCACCTCTTACCCGAGGTATCAAACCGAGGCACCCCCCGCTCCCTGAGCGTTGGGCGATATATGGGCCGAGACTCCTTCACAGTCTCGCCTCAAAAGCCCGGTGGAGCAGTAATGGCTGCATCAGCCAACTGCATAGTCAGTACAGAAAAAAATATGTCTTTAACTATTTGTTCGTAGTGCACTCTCCAGTGAAATCCATATAGCTATAAGCTTCTTGCTCTGTACTCTAGTTTGAATAAACCACAGACTACTCATTCCGGTTTCACTATTTTTAGCTGTATGGATGAAGAACTCTTCCTGTAAACAAAAATACTATAGGTAAAATGAAATAAAATGGCGTCAATTTTCGGAAACGTCTTTGCGCGTTTAAATTTTTCTGTTGTGGTTCTTAAAAGCTAGAAAGTGAATTATACTGTTTGTTGCCACCGAATCAAGGTATTGTTGCAATATTTAAGGTTTGCAATTTTATTTCATTTCCATTATAGAAACACCGACATGTTGGTGTTGCTAGAAGTGATCAAAATATATAATTTTTTGTTTGTTTCATGTTTTATGTCAAAAATTAAACAATGTGTTTACAACCAAAATACTATGCTATTATAGATTTCTATAATAAAAAAAATTAGACCATGCAAACGTATTTGTAGCAGCATTACCAAAATATCTTAAGCATCTGATCTAACGGCAGATGAACCGAGATTTGTTGGCGAAGCTTTGCGAGGGTAGCTAGGGGTAGCCTAGGCTTGGTAGATGTCACCAGACTGGGATGTTATTCATGTGTATTGTCCCACTCATGGTAAAAATACTGTCCCCCCTAAAAACCAAGCATTAATTTGTATTTACCTAATACACACGAAAACTGAGTTGAGTTACTTAAAAGGGGGCTCAGCTTTAGAAAGAGGCCTCCTCGCTAGCTCGTTCAAACTTTTATGTTAGATAAATATGATCCCTTTGACCTCAAATCTGAAATTTCAGTTCACGGAAATGAATACTTTTTGAGTTATGAATTTTTGAAACTCATGAAAAAATGCATTGAAAGTTGTAATATTTGTTTAATCTATGGCCAGAGATTTGTTTTTAGGGACTGGAAAAATGCATTGATACTTTGGGGTATCTTTAGATTGGATAATCAAGTACTTTTTTTTGATTTTGATACTCTTCTACAGCAGTATTTTGTCAATAATAGAGAGTGAAATGCAAGTTTTTTCCAAAACTATAAAACTGGAATTTTTATCTGAATTTCATTTGTCCGAAAACGGTTCACCGAATTTTTTTCACAGAAATATAACCAGAGTTACAATATCTAATTTTAGCATTTGACAACTTCATCATTTACTATCTTATCATAAACTCGAATTTACGACATTTCCGCTGTATCCCCAAAGGTGAACCTTTATGTGTGTTTTTTTGATAAATTAGGAATTCCATTAGTGTGTGTACTTTTTGTGGTAGGGTCACTTACAATGGTTCATTATCCAGGCCAGGTGATTTGTCTTTTTTTCTGAGTATGTATTGCAAATATCACTTCTGCAGTTATTATTGGTATGGAACTCCTCATCTTGTGTGTCTAGTCCGATGATATCATCTTGTAGGATTTGAGACACATATAGTTTTCTGTAATAGTTGGTGGCTATTTTTAGGATTGACCTTCTTTCTGTTATTAGTTTTTTTGTTTTGAAGATTCGGTATCCATGACTCTCTGTTAGTTCTTTTAGGGTGTTTTTTAATACCCCCTGTGTTGTTGATATAATCATTGATACATTAAATTTGTCTTTTTATTCTGTCTTTTTATTATATTTTGTGTAATTTCTTTGCTTATTTTTACTATTTCTCTGGCTACAAGTTTATCATTTTTATTTTTAAACATCTCTTATCTTTTTTGTAGGAGTTGTAAAGTGCTTTTACTTAATATTTTGGGTTTCTTATATTTCTGTTTTTATATAGGCTATTGATATTGCGGTTGTACATTTCCTGTTTTAAGTTGGTTGGGTAGATCAAACAGTAATTCTGCTGAGAAGGAACATTTAGGAATTAATTTCCTAAGTTTTACAGGTTACTGAGGATATAGTCTATTTCATTATGGTATGTGCCATCAGGTGATATCCAAATCCATTTCTTTGAAGCAGTGTATATGTATTATTATAATAGGTGTATTTTATTGATATGATTTCCTTTAATATTGTCACATTTAGCATTTTAGCACCCGTTGCCCCCTGGGGCCTCTTGCTCTACCCCAGTGCTGGAGCTGAATAGGACCATTGTTAACCTGACTCAGAATCTCTTTGCAAATCTTGTAAACATAACCTTACTTTACTTAAAGTTCACTTTTTCTAGTAATTTAATCATTAATATAATTGATTACCTTTATTGTAACATTCTTTAACTGGTTTTCAAATCATGACCCTAATTAAACCTAAAATCTACAAAATTCCAAATTTACGATGAGAAATATTATACATATTAATGTATATGTTGCATAGACTAACAAAGCGGAAGATGCGGGTCAAGGTAATTTTTGTTTACCCAAATTGCAAATAGATTATGTAAGTGACAGGTGACATATAATGTAACTAATTCACATTCCATTACTCAGACCATGCTAGCTCTGTTCAGAAATCTAAGAGGCATCTGATATTATTCAGTACCTCCCTTATGGTTTCTGAATTCTTAAGGTGATTCTTCTTCTTGTGGTGGGCTGATTTCTGCACTCGCCACTCGTAAATGGTGGCTTTGTGCATAGCAGATGGCCAGCTATTGTAGCCAGCCTAGTTCCCTCCAGAATCTCAACAAGTTACATATTGCTGCAGGCCTCCTGGAGCGTTTTTGAGGTCCCTATGTGTTTTGCTCTGTGGTCTTCCACCTCTTTACAATTAACTTAATTACTCAAGGAGTTTTAGCTATTAGTGGCATGTGAGAAGGTGTCTCCTCAGCCTCCACGCAACCCCTACACAGCGGACTGTTGGTAACGCCAATATTGAAAAGATGTTTTGTGGATTGTGGAAAAAGGTGCAATAATATGCAGATTAGAAAATGGAGAATCAAACTCATCTCTCCCAAAGGAATTTGGCGTGGGTCATTCGACAATCTCAATGATATGTATGTTCTGCATTACGTCCAATTTTTATTTTGATTTAATATGTATGTATACATATTATAAAAAGGTTTTTTTCACAAAACTCTTTGCATGACGTCAGCTTATTATGACGTGTTTATCAATTCCTTTCGATGTCATAATAAACGGAGTCTACTGTCTATGTAAGTATATGTATATACATATGATGGCGCTAATGCCAATATTAAATATTTGAATACTCTTAAATATCTGATTACTCTTAAGTATCTGAATTCTTTCACTCGATTGACGATATTTGACGCTTAACATAGTGCGCCCCCTATGCTACATAAAAACAAAAAATTATAATTTACATGGTTGACTTTGTTTTTAGTAGCTTACTTACTTATTTTTATTACCTAATAAGTGTTTCGGTACATAATGTATATAAGTATTGTATTATTACTTTAAATAGAACTTCTTGCCAGCTCTTTTTGGCAGAAATTAACATTGTTTACATTGTATTGACGATTCAAAAGTGTTCTTAGAAACCTATTTGAATAAATATTGTTTGATTTGATTTGACATTCTGCCTAGCTAGATGATATGATAGTGTTGAGTGCACCCCAGCTTCTTGATATGTTTATGTTAAGTCATAGGAGAGTATTCTTTCTCCCATCCCATACTTTGTATTAGAGCTGTCAGTGTGGATCTTAACTTTATGCTTGCCAGAGCTATCTTGTGTCAAAGACAAAGGTTTTTGGGATGATTTTCACATGATACCTACTGCTTATTTGAGGCGTGCATAAGTGATTCTGTTGTTCCGTTTTTAGAGCCCTACTTCTTCAAGTTGTATGGCTGCAGTAGCAGTTTCTTGTTGTATGACAAGGTGAAGAGGCTGTGATTAAATATGACCTCTAGTGCTATAATAGGGGTCGTTTTCATATAGCCTGTGGTTACCAAACAGGCAGGCTTAGTAGTTTGTTTTGACAATGCTTAGCTGAATTTAGGGCCACCAACCTTAACATGGGTCATATAAATAAAATATTGATAAATCAGTGTCTCCCTCACAGCCAAGTTGGTAATGTGGCTGGCTACTGTGCAGAGGGTGTGGGTTCGATTCTCGCACTGGACAAACATTTGTTTTTGACTTGAGTCGTCTAAGTGTATTCATGTACAATATTATTTATGTATTTACAAAAAAAATATATCTGGTTTTCATAATACAAGCTTTGTTTAGATTGTGTTGTGTGTTATCTCCAAAAAATATTATTATTATAAGGTAACTTTAATATCGTTCTCTTTACTAAAACTTACCAAACAATATAGCCGTTCACTATGCTGACAGTGCTTCAACTGGTCTCCTCCTGAGCATGTGCAGCTAATGTCTTGAAGGCGGACCGGAAGACATCATATTTAGCATAAAGCGTATACAAAGTTGGTCAAGAAAATGATCAAATAAATGTGTGTATAGAAAGTATTATTTTATTATGAATAGCGCATTCCATGCCAGTAACGCTTGTCAGCAAAAATACTCTCAGCGGAGCCACTGAGACCGGCATGTACCATTGGAGTGTTTTTAGTATTTGCCCAATTTTGTCAGCATTACAATAATACACCTTTTTTTTTCAGGTAGAAAATGTCTGATGAAGAAACTCAAGTGTTACAGGCCTCATATAGAGATGGTAAATATGATCTGTGGTGGTCAAATAACTTTACCGATCCCTAATTCTGTAGATACAACCTTTGGCTGGTGTTAAAAACTTCTAAAAAGGGACTACATATAATAGAAACTTATAACAATTTTTTTATACCAATAACCTGGCAAACAAGCTTAAAGTCCGCCTGATGGTAAGTGATCACCGCAACCTATGAAGGTTTGCAACACCTGAAACATTACTTGCGCGTTGCTGACTCTACAAAAAAAGAACTTTTTGCGTACATACATTATACAAATGTAGATTATTTTATATTATATATCTATACCTGTAATGCAAGGAACAGTTTAAATATCAATTTCCCACAATATAAGTATAGTAAAAAGTAACATTTTCTGTTAATCTGTCACAAAAACCTCTAAAATAACTTACAGTACAGAAGCAATGTGCTGTAAATTTTAGTGCAGCTTTTCTGCATTTGCACCATCTGGTACACCCTTTTTTACAGTTCTGGTACACTGAGATGCGATGTTCAAAATGTTGCAATAAAGCGCATAAGGTACGAATAACTATGAATTAGACTTCTCTCCACATAGGACTATGATAATTCTATGTAAATAATAATATACCTAAAATAATAATATAATACAAAAGCGACTACTGGTCATTTCGTTTATTGCAGGTCAACTTCAGATAGTGGAAGTGAATCCGTACGAGACTGAAGTAAGTTTTTAGGCTTGCCACTGTACCAACCTGCTAGTGTAAGACTGAAGTAAGTTTTTAGGCTTGCCACTGTACCTACCTGCAAGTATAAGACTGAAGTAGGCTTGCCTCTGTATCTACCTGCTAGTGTTAGACTGGCGTAAGTTTTTAGGCTTGCCACTATACCTACCTGCTAGTGTTAGACTGGAGTAAGTTTTTAGGCTTGCCACTGTACCTACCTGCTAGTGTAAGACTGAAGTAAGTTTTAAGGCTTGCCACTGTACCTAGCTGCTAGTGTAAGACTGAAGTAAGTTTTTAGGCTTGCCACTGTACTTACCTGCTAGTGTTAGACTGGAGTACGTTTTTAGGCTTGCCACTGTACCTACCTGCTAGTGTTAGACTGGAGTAAGTTTTTAGGCTTGCCACTGTACCTACCTGCTAGTGTAAGACTGAAGTAAGTTTTAAGGCTGGCCACTGTACCTACCTGCTAGTGTAAGACTGAATTATTTTTTTAGGCTTGCAACTGTACCTACCTGTTAGTTTAAGTGACATCTAAAAACAGGCACAATTGACTGCAATAGTATGTACGTGTACACTGCAGGAGCACAGGCCTTTTTTAGGGAATGGAGATTTTGGCAATAGTCCACAGTGCTGGCCAAGTGTGAATTGACAGACGTTGTCAAGCTAGTGTTCACTCGATAGTCAAAGGCCTGACTTGGTTTGACGACTGCTCTGCTGCGTTCCCTCTGAAGCACCGCTCAGGAAAATGTGCCAGAAGATGGTCACCCACCCAAGGACTGACCACACCCAACGTTGCTTACCAATACAATAACATGATCATAATACAATTATTATATTTCAATATAATCTCTGAAGTTGTAGTTCGATAACAAAATAATGTCTCCAGGCAAAACCTCAGGGTCCCAGTATGCCAGAGCTCGCGTCGGGCAGCAGCAGTGACAACGAGCCCAAGTACGTGTTGGACACAGGTTCAGGGTTTGGTGTCGAGAAAGGACTGGTTCAACTTGATCTCCTCAACTTGACGGTTGTCAGGTAGGTTACAAACTATATACGTAGAAGTCAGTGGTAAGATTATAAATACGTCGTCGCATAAAATCTGTCTCTTGATATAGGTCTATGATCTACCGACTGGAACACGCAACACCAAAGGTACTCTTCTGTGCCTTGCGGCAAACGCCACGTTTCCCTTCTACAGTCCTAATCCCAGCTAGTTTTATCGTGGCTATTGAATTTTACCCTCGCTTCCCTTCCTCACGCCTTTAGTGCCACAATATGTTCTTTAGAGGTGATAAAATGACAATCAGAGTTCCTACAATATCCCAAAAGTCCCCATTGATCCCGCACCACGACAATTGTAACACAGGGTTAAACGTCACGAAAAACAGAGTTGGAACAATATCCCAAAAGTCCCCATTGATCCCGCACCACGACAATTGTAACGCAGGGTTAAACGTCACGTAAAATATTTTTCGCAAAAAATTTTTCATCCATTTGTTGAACATTTGAAGTTATCAACTACTACACCGTAAGTTATCAAGAAGTGGTTTATAAATTTCATATAATTATTTATTTTATGTTCGTACAATGTTGTTTTCAGATGTGACGACTCCTACCAGCTGGTATCGAACTCGGAGGGGGAGAAGCACGGGGTGCAGGTGGACGAGGGCGTCACATGCGTGCTGCAGCAGAACAGCGACGGGGAAGGTCACTGTTTATATAATATTAATTACATATGCTCGATGGGGTAGTCAGAGATATTACAAACTTTAAATTATTAATTAAATTTTCATCGACGATATTCCCACCCACAAACTGCCTATACATTGATTTTTAACTGATGCATATTATATAATGGAACTTTGTACTCTCAGGCGTTGTTTTACCCAACTGCGGTAAAGGCCTTTTAACGGTTACTGAATACGTCCATTTAATCGAGGTTAGTCAAGTTTCCGAATAAATCCCACAGCGATGACGTTCGGAGAGAGAAGATATGTAGAAAAGAATTATTTTACATTTGTCAGATGTGGAGAACCACGAGACTTACGTGATGATGGACAATGAGCAGTGTCCCGTCGTGTATCTGCAGCCCTCCACCGAGGCAGAGGTCAGTACAACGGAGCCCGAGCGTAAGCCCACTGTCACCGTCACGGATCATGAACAAAAGGTATGCAGTAAAAAATATCTTCTCAATATGTCTACCCTCAAAATTTCCTCGATATTTCTACCTTCAAAATATTCTCAATAGGATTACCGTCAACATGTTTTTAATATGTCTACTCTCAACATGTTCTAATATGTCTACTCTCGACATGTTCTAATATGTCTACTCTCAACATGTTCTAACGTTCGCTAATCTGTTACATCTAACTAGTTTCAAGGCAGACAAAAGTATAGCCGTACCATTCTTTTCTCGAAGCCATTCAGGACATTTTTGAACACTCTGTAACTTCTTTGTGGCGGAAGGTAGAAGTCTTAAATTTCAATAACCAAAAGATGAGATGAGAAGAGATTATGTAAATATCTCGTATATTCCATAAATAACATTAAATTTGAACCTATAGTTTAAGAACAATTGCAAGTCAAAATTACTATAGCACCTAATTTTGTCACCGTCACACTCCGATCATAAAATTACTAAAGTACTTAACTTTGTCACCGTCCTACTCACTCTCCGATCATCAAATTACTATAGCACCTTATTTTGTCACCGACACACTGCGATCATAAAATTACTAAAGTACTTAATTTTGTCACTAACACACTCAGTCTCCGATCATCAAATTACTAAAGTACTTAATTTTGTCAACGACCGACCCCCTCTCTAACCATCAAATTACTAAAGTACTTAATTTTGTCACCGACTTACTCCTCACTCTCCGATCATGAAATTACTAAAGTACTTAATTTTGTCAACGACCGACCCCCTCTCTAACCATCAAATTACTAAAGTACTTAATTTTGTCACCGACTTACTCCTCACTCTCCGATCATGAAATTACTATAGCACCTAATTTTGTCACCGACACACTGCGATCATAAAATTACTAAAGTTCTTAATTTTGTCACTGACACACTCACTCTCCGATCATCAAATTACTAAAGTACTTAAATTTGTCACCGACACACTCACTCTCCGATCATCAAATTACTAAAGTACTAAATTTTGTCACCGACGTACACAATCTCTGATCATCAAATTACTATAGTACATAATTTTGTCACTGACACACTCATTTTCCGATCATCAAATTACTAAATTACTTAATTTAGTCACCGACACACTCACTCTCCGATCATCAAATTACTAAAGTACCTAATTTTGTCACTGACCTACTCAACATGTTCTAATATGTCTACTCTCGACATGTTCTAATATGTCTACTCTCAACATGTTCTAACGTTCGCTAATCTGTTACATCTAACTAGTTTCAAGGCAGACAAAAGTATAGCCGTACCATTCTTTTCTCGAAGCCATTCAGGACATTTTTGAACACTCTGTAACTTCTTTGTGGCGGAAGGTAGAAGTCTTAAATTTCAATAACCAAAAGATGAGATGAGAAGAGATTATGTAAATATCTCGTATATTCCATAAATAACATTAAATTTGAACCTATAGTTTAAGAACAATTGCAAGTCAAAATTACTATAGCACCTAATTTTGTCACCGTCACACTCCGATCATAAAATTACTAAAGTACTTAACTTTGTCACCGTCCTACTCACTCTCCGATCATCAAATTACTATAGCACCTTATTTTGTCACCGACACACTGCGATCATAAAATTACTAAAGTACTTAATTTTGTCACTAACACACTCAGTCTCCGATCATCAAATTACTAAAGTACTTAATTTTGTCAACGACCGACCCCCTCTCTAACCATCAAATTACTAAAGTACTTAATTTTGTCACCGACTTACTCCTCACTCTCCGATCATGAAATTACTAAAGTACTTAATTTTGTCAACGACCGACCCCCTCTCTAACCATCAAATTACTAAAGTACTTAATTTTGTCACCGACTTACTCCTCACTCTCCGATCATGAAATTACTATAGCACCTAATTTTGTCACCGACACACTGCGATCATAAAATTACTAAAGTTCTTAATTTTGTCACTGACACACTCACTCTCCGATCATCAAATTACTAAAGTACTTAAATTTGTCACCGACACACTCACTCTCCGATCATCAAATTACTAAAGTACTAAATTTTGTCACCGACGTACACAATCTCTGATCATCAAATTACTATAGTACATAATTTTGTCACTGACACACTCACTTTCCGATCATCAAATTACTAAATTACTTAATTTAGTCACCGACACACTCACTCTCCGATCATCAAATTACTAAAGTACCTAATTTTGTCACTGACCTACTCAATCTCTGATCTTCAAATGAATATAGTACCTAATTTTGTCATCGACACACTCACTCTCCGATCATCAAATTACTTAAGTACTTTATTTTGTCACCGACATACTCACTCTCCTATCATCAAATTACTATAGCACCTAATTTTGTCACCGACACACTCCGATCATAAAATTACTAAAGTACTTAATTTTGTCACCGACCTACTCACTCTCCGACCATCAAATTACTAAATTACTTAATTTTGTCACCGACCTACTCACTCTCCTATCATCAAATTACTAAAGTACTTCATTTTGTCACCGACCTACTCACTTTCCGATCATCAAATTACTGAAGTACTTAATTTTGTCACCGGCGCACTCACTCTCCGATCATCAAATTACTATAGCACCTAATTTTGTCACCGACACACTGCGATTTTCCTTTTTTTTATGTATGTTTAGGCATAACTTCGTCATATATAGACGGATTTGCGAAATTCTTTATTTTTATTTATTTTAAAGGGTATACTTCCGAGGTTGTCCCATATTAAAGTAGTGAATTTTAAACTTAAACTTTTGGTCAAAAAATAATTAGTTTAAAAATAATACCGTATTTCCAAAAATCTAATCTGAATTACAGTTTGAAGTCGGTGTCTATGTATCTACCTAACAGTTTATAACACACTTCACTTGCATGAAACCAAGAGCAATAAATCAGATTTTCGAGAATTAGATTATTAGAGATTCGAGGCGCTCGCGCAATCAGCTGTCGATTGCACGCTTAACGTACTCACAGTTATTATAACCTACGCCTTCATTTATACTTGTTCGTTAAAAGAATGTCAAGAAATGGGCAAATGTAAAATGTGGGAAGATCGTTAGCAAAAAAACCCTGGATTGCAGTGCACCAAATGCAAAAAATGGATGCATGCACTCCATCGAACAACATTTAATGTCTAATCACCTGGAAATCTGTGTAATTAAAGAAGAAGACAACGAACAACCATAAAGAAATTGTCTCAAACCTGTGTACAAAAATACAACAAAATCCTAATGACATCATAAAGGCTTACAGAAAAAAGAAAAATAACTTGGCAAATAAAAGTATGATATCCACGACGATCGCCGTAGTCCTTCCTGACGGTTGCCGTTATGAGTGGTTGGAAACGTGTAGGAGCACGCCACTGACAGGCAAGGAACTTGGATTTGACAACGATACAAATATATTCCTGCGGGAATTACACACCTATGACCGCTCACCTGCTGTGGAAACCTTAAACGGAGCTAAAGGAAACCAATTTATTCAAATATGTGTGGTGTAAAAATGGACAAGTGCTAGAGCGAAAGCAAGAAAAAAGTCAGGAAATCGAAGGAAAACTTACTTAAACCTACTTAAGTGAATACGATTCGGAGGGTCTCTCAGCGTGCTTCATATAAACGAATTTCTCACTTATTTTTGACACTACATTTATTAGATTGCTAAATTTCTAAATATGGTTTCCTTTCCGCTCTACTCTCTAAGCTCTTCCACTATCCATCCTTAAATTTTCTTTCTCGCAACTCTTTTTATGTTCGGGGATAAATAAAAATCGCTGGGTGCTAGTTTGGGGCTATAGGGTAGGTGAATCAGCGATTCGAAGCCGAGTTTGTTTACAAATTCATCGTAACTTTGCACTTCGGTTCAGGCGCATTGTCTTACAAAAGTAAAGCACCAGCCAACAACCAGCTTGGCCCTTTTGATTCGGTTCAACGACGGAGTGTGGGAATCTTCGACAATCCCATACTCACTTGCCGTATTGAACCCTTAAGTCTGAGGAGAGACTTTGCCTCCAGTTGTCTGTTCTACCGCTTTTATAATGGGATGTGTTCTGAGAAATTCTTAGAAATGATGCTCACGGCTACTTTCTGCCATCCCACCGCTGCGTTTTCAATTGATCATTAAAATCATTTCAGAATCATATTCTAATTAGCGTCGTATTAAAAAGGCACATCTCCCTCCCCTCTCCTACATTCCGCGGATTTTGGTCAATCCCTCCTACCTATATTGAAGACTACTTGTAGAATAGGCCGTGGAATGAATGAAATCAGTTGACAACGTTAGCTGTCGAGTATACTGCAATGAAATTGAATAAAAAGCAATAGTAGGTACCTATGTATGACGACCTTTGGTATCTACCTGCGATGCCGCAGATACACACAAATCTATAAGTTCTATTAAACTTATCTAGGTTCAGTATCCGATATTCTCCGATATTGGGGGTTAAAAATAAAATTAAGAAGAAATATTGACCCCAGCAAATACACACATAGATATTAGGAAATACAATTGCTGT
This sequence comes from Apoda limacodes, assembly GCA_946406115.1. Taxonomy (NCBI): domain Eukaryota; kingdom Metazoa; phylum Arthropoda; class Insecta; order Lepidoptera; family Limacodidae; genus Apoda; species Apoda limacodes. The sequence goes on from OX291540.1 coordinate 53,468,820, forward strand.
CGCGCTAAAACCAAAGCGATAAGACAATGCCGATGTGCGAAGGACAACTGTGTCTCAGTATATACCTTGTCACAATCATTAAAATCGGTTTTATGTATTCCTTATGTATTCTTCTTCAAACTCGACAGAATTGTATAGAAATTACAAAACATCTGAAAAAAGAGCAAATTTTTAAAATTTTGCAGGGCCCTAGTTATACGAATGGCATTTATATTCAAACATATTGACTGTGTATTCTTTCATGTATAAAAAGTTGCTAATGCCAAAATCCCCTGGATTTAAATAGGGGAATACGTTTGCATGGGGAAAAGCAGTCTGATATTTCCTCTATGTTCATCGCGAACAGTTCCAGCCTATGCTATAACCCACCATACACAAAGGTCTAAACAGTGCACTGATGGACATCGGTTGTTTAGTATTTACATGGGGTCAAACGTACGTGGCACTTTTGATTTACTTGTCAAGAACTGTTACAATCAATCAATATCATTTTTAAAATTTATGCTTCAATAATTGAGCTCTTATGAATGTCACTACGCTATCGGTTCGTAAGTTTATAGGGCGGGAGACCTTGTACTGAGAAAAACCGGCACGAAACTCAGCAAGGGCATTTCTTTTCTCCTTTTCTCTTACAGCGTCCAATTAAAATATTGGAAAATGCCCTCCCTATCATAGAAGGACACTTTCCATTACAAACACTATCTGTTTACACTATACTATTTCCATTTCTTTATTTTTTTTTTCGTCACGTCGTTACGTCAAGTACAAGGTCATAGCACAGTCGGAGGAACTGATAGGGATTGAGCTATCGATAAACGTAACACGATAACAGACCCGATATTTTTTTACAAAATGAAAGAAACTAAACTATTGCCGGACAATTTTGTACAAATTTATTAACTGATATTACATTTAGCTACAAGATGTAATTATATTTTGTTGATTATTTATTTATTTATTAAAATCAAAATCTGATGAACCGTCACTGTCACTCGATGAGCTCTCCCCAACATTTATTATAAGTTCCTGTACTTCTATATTATCCAATGCCACATGAATTTCCCAATCCGACGCTATAATGTTTTGGGTTCTTCTCACAATTTTTTCCCAGTGTTCGGCAGTTACTTCCGCAGATGCATTTTTTAATAAATCTAACATCTTGTTTGCCGTAGAAGGGGGATGGGTATTGTTTCGAGCGGCGTGTTCTTTGATTTGTGTCCATATTAGTTCTATAGCATTGTACTGGCAATGATACGGCGGAAGTCGAAGAACCCAATGACCACATTCGGCAGCTATTTCGTCGGTAATATATCTTTTCGGGAGGCTTTTTTTCGATTCTAAAATATCCACTAATTGTACTTTTAATAAAGTATTATCCACATTTTCGCCATGACGTTGGAGCCAGTCAATTATCTCTTGTTTTTTATTGGCCTGCGTCGGCATTTTATCAATTTTTCTGGAGTGATATGTAGCGTTGTCCTTATGGACATCATTATATGTCATTATTCGTAAATCTCCGCGTTCATTTCTCCGTGGTAGTCCACTGTTTTCTTGGATTTAAAGTCCAGTAAAGCATCTGACACGAATCGTTTCGTAGACCCTGCATGGCATATGAAAAGGCGTTCACCTTTTCCCATTGGCACTGAACTAGTGGAAGCGGCGGTGTCGTCAGTCCAGGAGGCCTACAACTGATATCAGTTTCAATCGTAAAATCCTACGGCGATCGAGAAATCTACTAAATTGGTACTCTTGAACGTTGTTGTAGCACTCAATCGAGAACGGAATTTGGTGGCCAATTTCGGAACTAAAATCCTATACAAATATTAAGAATCGGTACTCTTTGAGCCATCGGATCGAGAGTGAAATTATGTATGATGATCTGTGAAAAGAAATGTCAAAATTCTAAATAAACAAAACAAAACTATCGCTACGAAGATTTAACTTTCACTTTAATTTTTATTAGTTTCAGTATTGTTTTTATATTTTGTAATTTGTGATTTCGAAATGTGTGCAATCCCAATTTCAATCCCATCGCAATTTGGTTGAGGAGTATCGATGGAGATCGAGTTTAAGTTTGCCACGAAATAGGATTGAAACTGGATTGGGATTGAAACTGATATCAGTTGTAGGCCTCCTGTTCTTAGATACTGTGTGGTTTGCATTTAACCAAGTCTTGTCAATGAAAATAACATTTGACCAATCTGATATCTTTTTGGCTTTGCTTAAAAATTCGCAGCGAGCCATAGCAACGTCGTGACGCTCCATCAATATTTTACGTTTGTCCGACTTTTTATAAGAAAATCCAATTTCTTTCAAAACCTTTATAACGATTTTTGGCCATGGAACATTTACGTAAAGGAACAACAAGTTTTTTAAGTGTTGGAATTTCTTTGCGCAAGTAATAGTCATTTATATGACGGCGAATAGCGTCAGCGTCGAAGTTGTCAACCGATGTCACACGACGTGGTTAACGTTTTTTCTTCGGCGTACGAAGCTTATTTTCCTGCATGCCGCTTGTATCGTAAGCTTCGGTATTAATTTTTGAAACAGTAGGTCCACTAATTCCTAATGCGGCCGCAACACGCTCTCGCACTTGCGCCAGTGGTAATAGCGGGCCACCATTTTGATGCTTCAAAGTAATTACGAACCTTGATCACCAGTTCTCTTGCCAGATCCTTAAGGCATTTTGATATTTGACAGCTGGGCAGCAATTAACACGGAGGAACACAAAATACACAACGTCACGTATATACTATATAGAAATAACGTCTTGTTGCGAATGCCAGATTAAAAGAAACACAACATGGCGGTGGGCCATTGAGTGTTCCCACCTTGAAAAAATGTATTTGAATCATTTTGTTGTATTTGTCTTTGTTCAAAACATAATAAATATATGTGATCGATATCATTACTTATTTGGTCACAACACTACAACTATCAAATTAGAACTGTCATCGAGAAAATAAAGAAATGTAAATAGTATAGGTAGTAACATAACATACAATGTTTTAATTAAAAAAAAATTTAAAGGCCCCAATACAAATACAAATCAATTAAGTTCTAACAAGGATTTTTATCATTTATGTATTAATCAACTTTGTAATAGCTTTTCTTCATTAAACTATCTTACATACATCTATTTTAAATTTATTTGAGGGTAAATTAACCAGAGATTAAGAGCTATGTACCTTCTGAAGACGACATTTTGGAACTACCAATTTATCCTTATTCCTTGTACCAATTTAGTTAATACTTCAGAACCCTAGGTCCTCGATTTGTCATTGGAGGTGACTGGAATGCCAAACACCTGCATTGGGGCTCTAGGCTGATAACTACTCGAGGAAGAGAACTAAAAAAAAGTGTTAATAAAAATAAATTGACCACCATGTCCACATCAGAACCAACACATTGGCCTACTGACCCAAACAGGTTGCCTGATGTTCTAGATTTCTTTGTAATAAAGGGACTGTCGCGACTCTTCTTTAAAGTTGACTCATGCTTAGATGGCTCATCAAATCATATTCCAGTAATACTGACTATTAGTACTTAAGTCATCAGCCAAGAGAAGCAAACAACGTTATATGGCAGAAATACAGATTGGGAAGCATTCCGTGACATAGTGAGCAAAAAACTTAACCTTAGAATATCTCTTAAAACTGAGAGTGACATTAATGAAGCTACAAAGTGTCTAACACAGATCATCCAGGCTGCTTGTTGGAAAAGCACCCAGGTTAACCCAAGCCCCATGCCAAGAAAAAACAATGTTCCGATAGAAATAAAAAATCTAATACGCGAAAAAAAAAAGAATTCGGAGAATATGGCATACCAACAGACATCAAGCTGACAAGACTGCTCTCAACAAGGCCATAAAGAATCTAAAAAGCGCCATAACTAGTCCAAATAACACCTCGATGGAAGTGCATTTAGGATCTTTAACTGCAACAAGTGCAACTAACTACTCATTATGGAGATCCTGTAAAAGTGAGATCAGGCCTACTAATCCTAAGCCTCCCCTCCGATTACAAGGCAATGAGTGGGCAAGATCTAAGCAAGAAAAGGCCGATGCTTTTGGACAACATCTAGCCAAAGTGTTTATGCTCAATGAAGCTGATCCACAAACTGACGTCACTGACATAGATGATTTACCGAGTCAAGATTTTTAACTTAATTTGCCAATCAAACCTGCCACTCCAAAATAAATTTCCAGAGAAATAAAAAGACTGGAAGAAAAGAAAGCACCAGGATTCGATTTGATTGACAAGAAGGTCCTGACAGAGCTCCCAAAAAAAGCTATCATATTCCTTACAATCCTTTTTAACGCCATACTTAGAATTGGTTACTACCCCACTCTCTGGAAAGTATCCCAGGTAATAATGATCCCTAAACCAGGAAAGCAAGTGAATGAAATTACCAATAAGTCTGCTGCCTGTAATTTCAAAATTGTTTGAAAAATTGCTATTACGTAGATTTTTTAAAGTAATTGCCCAAAACTCAATCATCCCGGACCATCAGTTTGGCTTTAGACAACGGCATAGTACAGTTGAACAGATACATAGAGTCTGCAAAACCATAAAAGTTGCATTCGAAAGAAAAGAATATTGCTCGTCTGCATTTCTTGATATCCAGCAGGCATTTGATAGGGTTTGGCACAAGGGCTTATTATTTAAGGTAAAATCACATTTACCTTGCCCATATTTTCCTATAATAGAGTCGTATCTTAAAGAACGAATATTTCAAATAAAAGAAGATGAATGCACTTCCACATTTCACAACATTCTGGTCGGTGTGCCACAAGGCTCAGTGTTAGGTCCTGTACCAGGTGGCGTATTAGAGCTAGTGCTTTAAAATCAACTCATATAACATTTAGCCTACGTAAGGGAAATTGCCCGCCTGACACCCTGGTTAATTACCAGCTACCCCAAAGTGACTCTGCCAAATACCTGGGAATCCACTTGGATCGACGATTCACCTGGAAGAAACATCTACAAACTAAAAGGGATGAAATCAACTTGAAATATAGAGGCCTCTACTGGCTGCTTGGTAGAAACTCTAAGCTGTCACTTGATAACAAGCTCTTTATCTACAAGACTGTACTAAAACCAATATGGTCATACGGACTACAACTGTGGGGAGCAGCTAGTGACTCCAGCATATGTATAATCCAAAGGACTCAAAATTATATCCTGAAACAAATCTCTAACTCTCCATGGTTTATAAGAGCCTCGGAGCTACTTGAAAACCTAAATATTAGTACAGTCAAAGAGGAAATTGGTTCCAGTTTTACCAAATACCAAGCAAGACTAGTCAATCACCCAAACCAATTAGCAGTCGCAACTTATTGCTCCAGAACCCACGAGAAGGTTAAAAAGACGCCACATCCTGGAATCAAAGTGATGTCCGTAGTGCATTGTAGAGTCTTTATCCCATTGGGCATCTAGCTCTGACCGCCACATAACTATCAACCCATCTGCTCATAGTCTTTCGACTGATTGCATGATAACACCTGGCAAAAAAAATAAATATCCTTGTATTAACATTGTGTAGGTCACTATTTTTAGCAAATAAGTGACAATTTTTGCGTACATATATTATACAAGCGAAGATTTATTGGCAAGGAACAGTTAAAATATCTATTTCCCTAGATAGTTCCCTAAGAGAAATTCGAGGACCTAATGTATAGATTCAAAGCCTCTGAAAATAGCCTACACAGAAAGGGAGGGTGTTTCGAGAAAGTCCGTAGCTGAAGCTCAAGGACTAGTACCCGAGCAGAGAAAAAGGACTTTCTACAAAAAGATATGAGATCTTATCCAAAACGACCAAAACATAACATGAACAAAAAAATCAATTTTGGTGTATGGGAGCCCCCCTTAAATATTTGTTATATTTAATTTTAATTATTTATTTTTAAAGTGAATATATCACTAAATATTCTGAGAATGTTTCCTTACCTTAAATATTTATTTTATTCTGTTTTTAGTATTTGTTATAGTGGCAACAGAAATAAATCCTCTGTGAAAATTTCAACTGTCTTAACTATCACGGTTCATGAGATACAGCCTGGTGACAGACGGACGGACGGATGGACAACGGACAGCGGAGTTTTAGTAATAGGGTCTCGTTTTTTACGGAACCCTAAAAATGCAAGTTTTGCGACGCAGTTCTTTTACCGAAAAAAGTGGTGATTTGCTGTGATGGGTAAAACCGACTATGTTAATTTATTAAGTACCTATCTATGGTTTATTTTATGGTTCACTTCAATAGTTAATTAACTTACAAAACACTTTATTATAGTGACCATATCAATATTAGACATCTTTATTTCTTTAATAAACACACACGGCAATTAGAGCTGTGAGCGCTTTATTTATGTTTGTGTATGCATATACTAGCTAGAGCTATGTTTAATTAGCGCTCTGAGCGCGTTATTTATGTTTGGTATGCATACACTAGCTAGAGCCATGTTTAATTAGTGCTCTGAGCGCTTCATTTATGTTTGTGTATGCATACACTAGCTAGAGCTATGTTTAATTAGTGCTCTGAGCGCTTTATTTATGTTTGTGTATGCATACACTAGCTAGAGCTATGTTAAATTAGCGTTCTGACCGCTTTATTTACGTTTAATATACTCGAAAGCACTTACAATAATCCGGCTAACACCGCTGAATCAGCGCAGCAATGTCGCTTTTTAAGCTCGCTCCTGCGAGGAGCAGATATGCTGCGTCGAACGACACTATCGCCCTATTCGTCCACGCACGCTCACCGTCTACAGAAGGAAGCGAAGTTTTCCAAAGAATTTTGGTGTCCCACAAGAACACTATAGTACACAACACAACTCGACACCTATATAGATAGATAGATGATAGATGAGGAGCCGCGTTTAGGACATCTTCATCCCTTGTGTGAACGCACCCTCGGTAATTTTTTAGAGAGGGCCTACTTTTCAGAACCCCTACCAACATAGTGGCCACTTTTTAAAAACAGAACTGAAAATAGAACTGAAGACGAATGAAAAAATATAAAAGGCGATTTTGATTAAAAATAAAAACTAAGAAATAGGCTTAGTTTTTGGGGGTGAATGAGCTCCCTAGGAAGAGGCAGCCCTTCGGGTGGACGGGCATGTAGAGGGGCAATGCCCCTCAAGTGGAGGTGCGCACTGTTGTCCGCCATGTCAAACAGCCGGGCGGCCAGTCTGGCGATAAACTCACCTATCGGCTCTGCCTTTGTGTCCCTAGCAATTGTATCGTTGCGGACTAGCGCGGAGCACCCGTTATTATCCTTAGCGATTTATTTTGGACGACTTGAATCTTTTTCTTTTTGGTGGCGGATAGCAAGGCGTACCAAGCCGGCGCGGCGTATGTCAAACGGGATCTAACGTAGAGCTTGTATAGCAGGATTTTGGTTTTAAACGGCAGGTCAGACGAAAATAATGGCCTTAGGGCCGCCCTGGCGCCGACCGCCCTGGCTGTTGCATGTTCAACCATTTTAGACATGCGCAGCCTGCGGTCAATAAAGCAGCCGATGTATTTTACACTGCTCTGCCACTCAATTACCTGCCTGCGGAATAAAAGCTCTTTAGGTAATAGTCTCTGTTGACCGGTTAAGATGGCTTATTATACCTAATACCTATTATACTTATACCTATATACTATTACCTACCTTATTATTGAGGCGTTTACTGCTATCCTCCACTTATCAAGCCAGCACGGGAGGATGTCCAATAATCGCTGCATCTTAGCGGCAGCTAAGTGGGACTTACGGGACGAGCTCATGTACGCGCTGTCTTTTTTTAGCATACAATGCTAGGGTGACGTCCTGTATGCCTGGCGATAGACCGCTGTCGCTAAGCGTGGGAATGTCATTAGTGAAAATCTCATACAACAGAGGTGAAAAGCAACTACCTCGTGGGACCCCCGCTGAAATGGTCTTAGTAGGAGAGTTTTTATTGTCAACCGAAACATAGAAACTCCGCCTCTACAGAAAAGAGCCTATTATCCACCCGTCCATAGGGGGTAAGTCGGTCTCAGAAAGCTTAAACATTAGGCTTAAATAATTTGGCTATGTTAGAAAGTAACGTGATCGGGCGATAATGCTCTGGTTTCTGGCGGCTCTTACTAGGCTTCGGTATGACAATAATTTTGCCTGTCCTCCAGGCCGTGGGAAAGAAACATGTGCGCAGGATCCCATTAAAAATACGGGTTAAGGCCACAAGACCTTTTCTGGGCAACATTAATAGGGCCGTCTTCGGTACACCGTCAGGGCCGGGGATTTCTTTTTATTTAAAAAAGCTATAAATTTTTTAACCTCCTTAGGGGAGATAAAATCGTCACGTCTAATTGAGGCAGTGGGCATAGAAAGGAGTTGTTGTATGCGCTCCTCAACCAATGTTGTGTGGGCGTGGTTGACAATGGGATTAGGCTTAAATTGGTCCTCGAAGTGGTCCGCCAGTAAGCCCGCGAGTTCCTCAGCGGAGTACAAACGGTTACCTAGCGTGTCTACAAGGGGGTTTATGGGTGCAGGGGTGCTGGTCATACAGCGAGCTAAACGATAAAGAGCAGAATCGTTGTCGCTGGCCTTTGAGATTGTATTATCCCAAGACCATTTCAGATAAAGCGAAATTTGGTGCGATAGGTAACTACCTAATTTATTAAGCTCTTTTTTAATTGACGGGCCACGAGTTCGGCACCACAGTTTGCAAAGCTCTCGTTTCTGGCTAAGCTTACTACGGAGATGTACCGGTAGTAAACTTTTCCCCGAGGCTGTCTTAGTAGACGTGGTGCACTGAACAAGTGCGGAAGAGATAGCTGAGGTGAGCGCCTGGGTGGCAGTTTCCACTTCCTGTGGAGTGGACAGGCCACCGGGGAGATTAAATGTAAAATGGGGAGGTGTTGCGAATCAATGTCATGGAGGGTTTCTAATGAGATGGGCCAATTAATAATGTGGGTTAGTGACTAGAGTAGCCTCTAGCCGTTACCGACTCTTAGTTTGATACCTATCGCTCGAGTTGAAACAAAGCTTGGCAGGGGTAAACATTCGTGGACAAGGTCCCTACGAATCAGCACTGCTGTGCCCCTGTAAGTGATGTTATTTGTGACGTTTATTTTGACCCGCCTATAGACGAAATAATTGGGCAAACGAAGGCAATGCTCAGGACGCAGTTTGGTTTCGCCCAACAACACAATATGAATATCGTGCTGTTGGACTAGTAACCTGAGGTCAGCGGTCTTGTCTCTTATCCCCCCCCCCCCCCCGGATTCCAGTATACCACTCTTAGATTGAAAAGAATTCCTGGACCAGGAGGTAGGTAAGCTGCTGCCGTGCCGTGCGTTAAGCGCAGCGATGGACGCTCTAGCTACGTTGAGTGACAAGGTGGCAAGATTAGAAACACTAGAAAAACTTACCTTAAGGCGGTGGGCGGGGCTTGCGATCGTGCGGGGATGGGGGGTTGGGGGGGTTTAAACAGGTTAGGTAGTGGGGTTTGGGATTGGACGCGAGGCGCAGCCACAACGGTGGGCGGGGCAACAGCGGCGAGCGGGGCGACGAACGACGACGGTGGTGCCATCTGTGTCTCAACCGTATAAGCTGAAGCAGAAGCAGGCTCGCCTTCGCCTACACTTTCTATGTGCTTCTTGCCCTTACCTTTATGACCTCTCTTTTTCGTTAGAGGTTGCGATCTGTCTGTCGGCAGGTTGGCAGGGGGCATAAGTGTTGGCCCCTGCGTGAGGTCGTATTATTGTGCCTCGATTACCGGTAAGGGTGCCGGGGCCTCTTTGTGCTGGTGGCGGTTTTGGGGATGTACATCCCTCCCTCCCTCATGTACATAGGACATACTTTATCATTTGCCGCGTGCGCTTGTTTGCAGTTAGCGCATTTTGGAGTCGCTTCCCTGTCGCGCGTGCAGTCCGAGGTTGCGTGGCCCTCCCCGCAGCGTACACAACGAATTGGGCGGTGACAGTTGGCCGTTGAGTGGCAGAACGCTTGACATCTATGACACTGCGCCGGCCCGGGCTTTGCCTTCCATGCAGTTATGCTAACGCCGGACTTGTTGAGGAGCTCCGTAATTTTGTAAACGTTTTGGAGCTCGCTGTGGTCGTACCTGTTTTGAAGTTGGCCGAAATGGATACAGTGGGGGCGACCTCTCGCCCCGAGATTTGACGAATGTGCGACAGGGGGAAGCCCAGTGCGTCCATTTCTGTGGCTATATCCTCCAACGGCGCGTCGAGAGGGAGTCCTTTGATCGCTAGCTTTTGAGGCCTCTCGTTGTCCAGAGTATAACAATACCAGGACACGGTATTGTCCGCTTTCGAGACCTCGTCAATACAGGCCGCCACCACCATATATTCCTCCGGCGATTGCGGCAAGAAACGCACGCCTTTGCGCAAAGGACGCGCGTGCGGTGCGTGCTTCAGGAGGGAGCGCATCTTTTTGAGATGTACCGACCATTGTGGCAGGTTTTCGACAATGATCGGTGGGTACCTGGCTTTGTCCTTAGGCTTTTCTGGTTGGCAAGGCTTAAGCGAGGCAGGGATGGCTGGCACTTGAGCGACGGTCCGAATTTAGGGGTGAGTTGTTCTTCATACGCTCGACAACATTGGTCGCTCCTACTTGCGGCGGGGTCTTAGTTGGGGCGGGTACATACCTGTCTAGGTTTTCGGCGGTTAATATCCCTAGCTACCGCGCAGGCTTGGACAGCTGGGTCTTTGAGCGGGCTCAAAGTGAATGGGCGTACCACGCGGCCCCTTGTCTTACGTGGGTCGCTGGTTTTAAAGGAGATCGATGGCGGGCTGTCGCGTGGCGGTGGGTTAAATGGCGTCGTCGTCGTTAGGGACACAGTTGAAGCGTCGCGCGGGACCGTCGCCGGTGGGGCGTGAATAACAATATCTGAATTAGCCGCAGAGCCGGCTGTTACCTTTTGCGGCGAGACACCGTCCGTTGTAGGAGAGGCCTGGATGGGAGACAGCATGGCGGGAAGCTCCTCGTCACGAAAATACTCGTTCTCGTCACCTGTGCTCCGAGGTGACGTAGCTAGTTGAGCCTGAAATGGCTGAGGCCATAGACGCAGCCGACGGTGGGAAGACTGCGGCGAAAGTGCCGTCCGCGGCAGTAACCTGGCCTGTGACCTGGACCAAACCTGTCTTTTCCGTACTCCCCGGCCCCGCTGCGGCGGTTGGCGGAACGGAGGGGGTGGCATCTATATGGTTGCAGACGCTGCTACATAGACATCCCTCGATGGGCACGCACGGAGGCGGCCAACACCAGAGCAAATAAGAAAAAACACTTACTCCTATTCCAAAATGCCTACCGAGAGCGAAAGAGACAGCAGTCTATAGCCTTCTTGCTCGCACACGCTGAGCGATGACGCTTCGGCTGAAACGAGCACCCGCAACACAAAACGCACACTAACGCACACAGTCTACAAACAAAAGGCAGAATGATCAGTTCTTAGGAGTAATATGAAAGAAACGTGAAAGAAACAAGAAACTCCAACAACGAACAGTCAATCTGATGGCGGTGGCGATGCGGCGTAACTTTACGATTTTTTAGCAATACTGCAACGAAAATCAAAACCAAAAGTGTTTTTGGTTTTCACACATACATTTCTTAATATAAATTTTTCATAATATTATTTTATATACTATACATAACACCATTAACATGATAGTAAAATAAAAAATGTAAAAAGTAAAAAATTTGTGCTAAATTTAGAAAACAGATTTTGAAGCCTCATATTTATGTAAAAATAAGCAGGCAATTAGAGCAAGGACAAAAAAATAAAAATGGTTCGGATCAAAAACACCATTAAAATACTGGCTCAGGCCTATAAATAAATAGAAAGTTCAAGATAAAAATCCAAAAAGAAACCGGTTTGAACTGGGTATTGGATTTTCAAAATAAAAACAACGTTCTCTGATTGGTCTATAAATGCTTTGGACATTTCCTCCTAGACAATAAGTATAAAAGGAGACGCAATTTTCATACTGTATGCAGTGAAAGTTCGACAGTTCAAGATAAAATAAGCAGTGAAGAAACTAACTGAAGTAAGAACAAGTTATATATAAATCAAGAGAAAACCAACATTTTTATAACACAAAATTACTTCAAGAAGGAAGTAACATTTTTAGAAATCAAGAATATTTGTGTAAAATCGTAGAAATTAAGTAAAATCAGTAAATTATAAATTTATAGTGTTTGTAAATTATAATTTCGAAAATAATTGTTAAATGCTTTGTCGGAGTATATGTATATTGCGTTTAAGGCAATTATAAACTATTATAAACTATCAAATCTTGTTTCATTTTCAATTCTACGTCAGGCTCTTTTCAGAGATCATTTTTCAATTAACCTACAATCCACTAAGCTCTGTCCGCAGCACTTCCACTTTTAAAAAGTGGTATAATTTTAATATGTTTCATTAAGTCTGGGATTTTTTCTCGTCAACACTCTCTACGTCTATTAAAATTTATGGCTAAGATTGGTGCTACGATATTAATAAGTTCGCTAAGGACTTACTATAACTAAGGGGACTGTAAACACGTAGATATGTCGTTTATTATGTGCTATTTACAGAGATAATGTCCATAAGCACACTGGTTTATTAAAACAAGTAAGGCGTGGACGCAGCAATGTGCGTACATTCGACTGTCTGTACATTTATAACAAGCATATATTTTTATTGTTTTCAGGAGCCAAAGGAATTAACTCCAGAAGAAATAATAGAAAAAGCTAAAGAAGTAGTAAAGTAAGTATTAAATTAATTTTTTAGGTATAAAAATAATGTCATGTCAACAATGTTTGTAATAATGCTAATTATCGAATAAGGTCCATGCCAAGGTTTTTTCTTGATTTTCGAGGCGAACGCGCAAATAATGATCCTGGAGTTGCAAGCGTCCGTAGGTATAATACTATACACACATTTCAAAACTTTACAATCAATAATTATATTATTTCTATTCTGTCTTTTCGTATACCATAGACAATATTTATAGCTTCTAAATTTTTCATTGAGTCAGCTTCTGCAATTTAACTCTTCTTTACATAGTGCAGACTCTCTGTTTCTAGTCTTACGATACTAGTCTAGTCTACGCTCTACTACAAGGTATTGCTGTTTTAACACAGTCCAACAAACAGATGTCATTCATCCTAAGTTTCTTCTATGTTTCTTTTGTGTTGTCTTTCACCAGGCGAGAGATAAAGTTGGATGTTGGTTAGCTGTGCATTCCTTCGTTTTTACACACTGAATATCTGTAAAATCAAATGAAATAAAATTAATTTACATTAAATATACTACCTAAAAAAGGTTGAGTAGTAGCGTACTTGATTGAAATATAATAATCTCGCTTAAAAAAAATATCTCAGTGTTAGTTGTAGTTTAAAAATTAATATATTTTATCATTATCAGTGTATCTAATGGTCTATTGTAACATGCAGTTTTAAATAATTTTTTTTAATTTAGGTATTCATTTTAAATTTAATTATTTATTGTTATCTATATCTATTTTAATTTTCTTTCCTGTCTATACAATAATATATTCTTTATTACTCTAATATATTTTTATCCTTGTTATTTAATTTCTAAAAGGCCTAATATGTCCCAATTAATACTTTGTAGAGCGTGGCTTAATTCTTCTTGATGATTATTTTACAGAGATTACATTAACTGTATATATAAGTACATATTGAAACGTTGGGGAGTTATTTTGTTCTGCAAGATAGAGGGTGTTACTACTAGAGACCATTTAATATACCTTACTTATAAGGAAACTTAAATAGAGATGACTTGATCATTATACCTACATTATTTAACATTGAGTAAGTTAAAAGTTTGAACAAGTCAATCACTAACATAACCTAATCTAACTCAAGACCAAAATACATGAGCACAAGCATAAACAACTTGCAACAGAAATATGAACATCACTTCATAGTATAAAACAAAGTCGCTTCCCGCTGTCTGTCCCTATGTATGCTTAGATCTTTAAAACTACGCAACGGATTTTGATGCGGTTTTTTTTAATAGGATTCAAAAGGAAGGTTTATATGTATAATACATGTATAATATATGAGAGTAAAACTGATAATTTTAGAGGTTTCTAATGTGATGTTGTAAAAAAACAATATAAATCAATATGGCCCCTTACAGCATGTGATTTAAATGAATATTTTCGAGGATATTACAGATTTAAAATGCAGGGACATAACGGTTGCGGCAGTACCAGCCGGGGGGCCGGCGGTCCGGTCCGCCGCGCTGTCATATGTACACTAGAGAATGGCTGAAAGGTGGTTTGCCACATGTACATGTGCTGGTGTGGTTAGTGAACAAAATAAGACCAAATCAAATTAACAGTTGAGTTATTTCAGCTGAATTACCGGTTGAATAAGAAGATCCTGTCCTGTTCGAAATCTCTGTCACCAACTAACGACCAAGTAGATAAGGTTAACAACTTGATTCATTCAAGGATTGTTGCGCCGACGCAAATATACTTCTCGGTCGATACTGTACTCGATTTCGAAGAAGCTGTTCATTTTTCTACAGATTTTTTTAATTCTTTGAACCCGCCTGGACTCCTTCCTCATAAAATGGTGTTGAAAACCACTAAAAACTTTCATAATAGAGTGCACGATACTCACCGGATGTGGTATCGGAGAAGATGTAGTGGTTCCCCGAATTCCTCTGTTACCATCGGATTTACCGTTACAATTAAAACGCCTACAATTTCCAGTAAAGATAGCTTTCGCAATGACCATTAATAAATCGCAGGGTCAAACTATTAACGTTGCAGGCTTAGATTTGAGCGCTGAGTGTTTTTCACATGGCCAATTTATATGTCGCTCTTACAAGACCTCTAAAGAAAACATGTTTGTATTGTCTAATGACAAAAAAGCTGTGAACGTTGTATATAAAGACATTCTATAGTTTATTTAGTATCAGCATTGCACCCGTGCTAAGCCGGGGCGGGTCGCTAGTTTATTATAAAACAATGTTAACTACTTCTGCTACGTGTTGGGGCCACTAAGGTGGCAAACAAGCACACGGTCCGCCTGATGGTAAGCGGTCACCGTGGCCTATGGACGCTTGAAACACCAGGGGTATCACTCACGCGTTGCCGACCCTTCAAAAATCCAATAACTTCTTTCTTGAAGAACCCCATACTGTAGTCCTTAGAGAAAACCTTGGCGGGGAGCTCATTCCACAACCCAAGCGTTCGCGGGAGAAAGTTTCTCTGAAAACGCACTGTACGCGACCGTTTCGGTTCTAAAGTATGAATATGAATTCCCTGCCTATAGTGAGCGGTGCGATGGTAGAAAGTAGCCGTGGGCATAATTTCGAACGATTCCTCAGGACACATCCCATTTTACAAGCGGTCGAACACACACAGGGAGGCAAAATCTTTCCTCAGACTTAAGAGTTCGATACGGCAAGTGAGGGGATCGTCGTCAATTCTCACAGCCACTCGTTGAACCGAGTCAAAAGGTCCAAGCTGGTTTTCGGGTGCACCCGCCCAGAGATGGCAGCAGTACTCCATATGGGGCCGAACCTGCGACTTGTAAAGCAGCAACCTCTGCCCCGACATGAAGTACTGCCTCGCTCTGTTGAAAATACAAACTAAAAAAAAATTGCAAGTGCTCGATAAAAATTACATTATTTGGTAAGAGATAGAACACAAAAAAATGTGCGCCTGAGACATAAAAAAAAGTTTGTGTATAGGTAGTCGAGCGAGCTGTATCTACTCGATGTCTTCCTGTCGTTAGGATAAAGCAACGCTGCTTGGTTTCCTACGGCTTGTGTGCCGATGCCCTTACGGCTTGTGAGCACGAAAGTGTACGTTTTCTTTCCGCTTGGGTATCACTAGGGAAATGTCCGTCCGTTGTAAATAGTATGGAATATATGACAAGTTGTAACTTACTGATCTCACCGCACTGTACGCGACCATTTCGGTTCTAAAGTGTGAGAATGAATTCCCTGTCGATGGCGAGCGGTGCGATGGTACAATACAAGAGTCCTAAGACATTTCTCAAGACAATTTTCACAGCTCTTCCATGAACCGAGTCAAAAGGGCCAAGCTGGTATCCGGGTGCACCCACACTGAGGTGGCAGCAGTACTCCATATGGGGCCGCACCTTGCGACTTGTAAAGTGCCCCGACGTGAAGTACTGCCTCGCTCTGTTGAGTACACCTAGTTTTTTGGACGCCAGCTTCACCTTGTCTTGCAAATTATCTCGGAACTGAACATTGCTGGAGATGTCAACACCAAGGATCCCAATGCTCTTGGAGATGGAGAAGGAGTGTTCTGGAATTGTGGGACCACAGTGAATAAGGTTTTCTTAGCGGTGAACGCACAGACTTGTGTCTTTGTAGGGTTGAATCGAACTAAGTTTTCCCGTCTCCAGTCAGAGATCTTAGACAGTGTGGGCTCGATTTAAGACACAAGTTCTCCGCGGTTTTCCTTCACGACGGAACGAGGAATGTTTGCACGACCCGAGAAACAAGCATCTTCTATACTGTCATCTGTATAGCAATGTTTGTTGTTGATGTCCAACATATCACTGATATGCAGTAGAAACGCGGTATTCATGTCCATGCTATCAGAGCAACTACCGGCAACTATGGCTTGTATGCGTCTGCCGGACAAAAAGCTAGCCACCCATTTACACAAACTCTCGGGCACTCCTTAAGATGGCAACTTCGATAAAAGACCCCGGCGCCAGTCCCGATCGAATGCCTTCGCTATGTTCAAGCTGAATGCCAATGCCTCCCCCTGACTCTCAATGGCTAGTGCCCATCGGTGTGTGTGCAGTGTGATAGAAGACTAGAAGGTCACCAGTCGAGCGATCGTGGCGAAAGCCATTTTGACGGTGACTGATCAGGTCGTGTTCTTCAAGGTATCTTTAAAGCTGTGTGTTGATCACACGCTCCATAACACTGAAGAGGAGGGAGGTAAAAGCTATAGGCCTATAATTCGATGGATCTGATCTATCGCCCTTTTTGGGCACCGAAAAAACTCAGCGAACAGAAATGTAGTGACTATATAGCACGACCGTCTTGTTGCGAGTGACAGTATAAAACAAACACAACATGGCGGTGCGCCATTGAGTGTTCCCACCTTGAAAAAATATATTTGAATGTTTTTGTTGTATTTGTCTTTGTTCAAAACATAATAAATATATGCTATAGCTTAAATAGATACATAGATATAGCTCTTTATAGTTTGGCAGCTGTCATCCGAAATAAAGATCTTGATAAGATCTATCATTTTTTTGAAACTACTAGTCTACGATTAATATTTACGGAGATATAGACCTTTCTAGTTGGACAGCTGTCATCTGAATTAAAGATCCTAATGAAACCTATCATTTCTGTAAAAAAAACTACTGGTGTGCAACCAGTATTTTAAAAAAGTACTTATTAAGAAAAAAATACTTAAAGGACAGGTTTTTTTTAAAAATTGGTCTTGTATTTTACGGTTTAAGCTCTTATCTCTATAATAAATTCATCACAATTGGGTTGATAGAAAAACAGACATTGACACTTTTGAATTTATATTACTATGGAAGTATGGGTACCAATCGCGGACCTCCTTCTTTTTCAAAGTCGTTTAATTTTTATTTTTCAAATTAATCTTATAATATTAGTAGTTGAACCGTGGGGAAATAAAAACGCTCTCAATTAACAAAGTCACATGTAGTTGGCCCGTGGCGGAAAAAAACGCAGGAAATTCCCCACGGATTAACTAGTTGGTCGGTGGAAAATAAACAGATTTTATATGAAATCGCCGTTTTAACTGGCTACTATGAATATAAATTAAATCTGCATAGTGTCAGACAATTTTAGATTTTAGAGTTAAACTAGTTTCACGAAAACTATAAAATTCAAAACTTAAAAATAAACATTACATTTGATGTTAGACTTTTTTTTTCATTTAGCTTTTAGCGCGAAGATTTATTTATACAGCGGAAAAGTGAATATAATTCAAATACGAGTTCTGCAGCAGCAGAAATTGCTCGTCATGTCAATGCTTTGGTTGGGGAGGATACGGCTAACGAACAATCAGGTTTAACCGCTTTCGTATCGGAAACTACGACCTGAAGAATAAACCACGAGAAATTTCGGGCACTGAGGTAAATAACGATGAATTGAAGGTTATGATTGAAACCGATCCGTTTCAAACTACCAAAGAATTAGCGGCACGGTTTGAAGTCAGCATACCCACAATATTGACTCATTTTCAGCAAATCGATAGAATTAAAAAACTTGCACCATGATAAAGCCAGAGCTCACACCGCTCGTAAAACAGCTTGAACATTACAAGAACTGCAGTTCCAAAACATTTGTCATTCTCCATACTCGCTGGACCTTTCGCCAACTGACTGCCACTTTTTCCGCGATTTGAACATTTTTTCTACGGAATTTTTTTTCTTAGGAAGAACTACAAAGTGTTTTCACAGTTTGTGGAGTCCGGGTCCACGTAGTTTTATCGAAAAGGATTAAATGATCTTCCTCTTACATGGCATAAATGTATAGACACTGTAATTAATCAAATATATTTCTTCTTACAAAAAATATATTCTTTCATTACAAAACGGCAATGTCATTTTTGAACCGCTTACATTATTACTAATAACTAATAAAACATTTATTATTGCAAAAGTTGTAAGTTTAATTGGCGCGGTAACTGTGTTAGCTGTGACTTCATCGCTACCTATGCAAGAATATCTGAATAATAACCAATGTTGCGCGTGTAATTTTACTGGTAATAAAATTTTATTCCGCATAGGGTAGTGTCAGACAGTCAAAACTCGTAACTTAGTTATCTGAACAGTCCTCCGGTGAATTTTTTTGGAAAGTGCGTCGCTAGTGTTCATGTGTTTATTTTTTTAATCAATTGTTCGGATACACAATGTGTTATTTTTGGTTTTGACTACATACATATACTGTACTTATTTTATTAAAATAATAGTAATGTTGGATAAAACTAACAATAGATGTTTAATATCCGTTGTTTAAGGACCTTAATCCTGCTTATGAACTGATGATAACTGGAAACTACCCTATTGACACAGCTAGTAAAAACATGTCAAAATGGCCGAGATGGCAATATTATTTCCTGTGGGATCGATTTTTTTAGTTACTAAGTTTTTTAGTAACTTAAGTACTACTTAGAATTACCACACACCTAATTTATTTAGTGATCCTTAAACTCTGTCCTTAAACAAGATGGTAAGGACTATGTCCTGGAAGTGTGAGACTACAGATATTGGTGTATCTTGGTTAGGATGAATCGTCGTCAAAGATTTGTCGGCCCCAATCAGACAGAACCGACCCTATGTGTGCCCGCGTAGACACATATGTGTGCCCGCGACTTTCTTTCACAACGAAACAAGAGATGTGTGGACGGGCCAAAAATATCAAGTTCCTCCTTTTTTTATTTTCTTTGTGTACGATTTTAATATGGGTTTATCGTTGAAATCACTAAACACGTCGCGAGACCAAAAACAAATAGAAACTATCAAACCAAGAACCTTTATTTAAGAGTATGTTTAAAAGTGCAAAAGTTTACTAACTTTTAATAAATTATATACTTAAAAACATAAATATTTAATTTTTGGTCAGGGAATTTAAAGAAATGGATAGTCAGGAAAAAGTCAGGGTTTTTTTTTTGGGATTTAGAGCGGACACCCTGATTATTCACGCATATCATGTCATGCAGCAAAAGCAGTGCAGGAGAATGCAAAGAGCCTAGCAGGATTCCAGGGTTAATGTCATGCTTTCGAAAGAACTACCGCTAACTACGGCTCCTAAGTACCTCTCCCGAGGGTTGTCTGTAAGACAGCAATTTCAATAGAAGACCTCGGTGCCAAATTGTATCAAACGCCTTCGCTATTTCTAGGCTACATGGCTGACTCTCAATGGCTAGCAAAACCCATGTGGTTGAAGGTACACTAGAAAATAATTTTAATTCCCTTGTATGTTTTTAAACATAGCCCCCAACCCATATGCAATTATTGCATCCTCGAGAGAGAAATACATAATGTATTAAATTTTTATGCTAATAACGTTCTTTTTTAATTACGAATCTTACCGCGAACTGTACGCAATTAGTTAAAAACATTTGATAGATATCTACTATTCAGATTTATCGGCTCATAAGCTATGGAATTAGGAGAAGAGTGATTATATTTTTAATAATGACGCCACTTTTCAGACCTCCTTTACTACATTTTATAACCTGAAATAGATGCGGGCACGTTATACCTTTATTGACTGTCTACAAATGCTGGCACCCCTATACTGTAGTTCAAATAGTTTTGCTCTTTAGTTAATTAATGTCAGTTTTGCTCTGTACTTACTTACACACACACATTGTGGTGTTTTTGTAGGATGTACAAGACTTTGTAGACGCACCTTACCCAATTTCAAGTCGTTAGCATTTGTGGTTGTTGAGAAAAATAGGTGACATACAGACAGACACCGTATTGTCAACATAAGGGATCTTTTTTATTGTTTTTAGGACATTGACCCCCCGTAGCGGTGGTGCACGGGGCCGCAAGCGCGCGGGCGAGCTGCCCCCCCCGCACGAGATGCTCGCGTCTCCAAACTTCAAACTCTACTTGTACTCTTGCAAGCTGTGCTCCTTCAAGTGCAACGCTATCAAGGAACTCACCGCTCACAAGGTACTGGATACAGTTCAAATTAATATTATTTAGTTCTTATAAGGTATAAAAAACAATTGCTTAGCAAGTAACTTGTTGGTACTATAGTCGTATTTTTAATTAGACGAAGCCAACTGACAGTAGCTAATGTCACTATGTAAAATAATGTTGCCATATTTAAAGTAATAGTGATGCGTTCAGTTCTCGTTCAATCAGATGAATGAACAATGAGTGTTGTTACAAACGCGCAGCGGAGACGGGTGTAGGCTAGCTTCCTCGGTTGCTAAAACGAAGCTACCACTGTGAGCTCAATCCCATTGAGTTGGTATGGGCGCAGGCTAAAGGATATGTTGCAAGAAATAACAAAACCTTCAAAATGACAGAAGTAAAAAAATTTTTGAAGAAGGACTTCAACATATCATACCTGAAAAATGGAGTAGCTGCGTGTCTCATATAATTAAAGAAGAAGACAAAATGTATGGTCTCGACCACAAGATCGACAATGTTTCAGACAGATTTAAAATTAATTTCACCGAAAGCGATAGTGATAATTTTTTATCTGATGATGAATAAAAACAAATTATGTAATAAGCGATGTTTTTTTATTATCATTACCTACCTATAATTGTTATATTTTATACATCTATAGTTTCAACTACATGATGTATTGAAAATAGGACAGATTTACAAGTTTCTTTGCAATGTTTTCCTTAGTGTTTTAAACACTCGGTATTCAGTATAGGTAGATACTATAGGAACATAGTCGTCGAAAACTCGTTGGTTTGTACAAAGCACGACTAAAATTCGAACCCCGTACCCGATATCGGCAGTTCGGCACACTAACTATTCACTAGACAATCGAGGCAATTTCATTCATTCAGGAGTTTTTTCAATCATTCACTTTGTCACAACACTATTTTTATTTCATCAAAAACGGACAACACAGTAAACCTCAGTTTACTTCGTCTAATTAAAAATACGACCATAAGATATTAAATACAGTATTACCTAACCCGTTACTTGTCCCCACTACGGAGGCACAAGAGAGAGATTTAGAGATGTTTCGTTTTAGAGGTTGATTGATGTTGTCCTAGTGCCCATCCGACCATCAAAAATATCAATCCGCTTATATAATATGGATTCCTTTGAACAACTACCGTCGCATGAAAACAGACAATAACAAATACCATATATTTCAGGAAAAAGAAAAGAAAATTAATTATTTATTTGACAGAAACATAAAGCAATATATTTGTGACCGGCAAAGTATGAAATTTGGTAATTCTATACAAAACCGAGCTTATTTAGGCAACATATAAAATGTTAAATATTTCTTAGTCTTTTATAAAGAATAACTAGGCATTCTGAAGAATGCTAAATAAGTACAAAATTATAGTGTAAAACCGAATTCGCCTACTCCACTCTTCACGTAGACTACCTGCCCTATGGCTAGAGTGTTTTTTTGCGGCATTGCATGGTGTGTAAAAATAAGCGGCCGAACGAGCCAAAGCAGTTGAGGGTGCATGAGGGAAAAAAGCCAGCTTGTCTGCATAGTAACAGACATCACAAAAGTGAAAATGATTGATGATCACAATTTATCTCTAGATGATTTAAATTGGTAGGGGGTGGCCAAGAGGGTTCAAGCTCGGTATGTACCAATAAGTTTTTCTTAATTTCTCGAGTACATTATTGATTATTCAATCCACTTTCGGCCCAAAACGTCTTCGGAGAGAGTAAAATATATATGATCAAATTACAAAAATGTATATGTATGTGTGTGTGTAGTCGACGGAGCACGGCGGGGGGCGGTACCGCGGCGGAGCGGGCGCGGGAGGCAAGGCGGGCCCCGCGCTGCAGTGCGCACGGTGTCCCTTCCGCGCGCACCAACATCACCAGGTATGGTACACTACACTACACTACACTACACTAAATCTAGCCTGAGTGTGTTCAAAAATCAATAAAGGTGTGTAAGTATGAGCACATATGTAGATCAGGAAATAAAATTATAAGCAGTATTCACTATTGCATCACAAACACATATATGCTCGTAGTAAGAGAGAGCACGCACTATTATCTATGTATTTAAGTTACTATTAATTTATTATTTAGTTACTCCTTAAACTCCTAGTTAAAACTTGAGGTAATACTCTGTACTGATGTTACTCATTAGTACCGATTGTAACTTAACTGGACAATATACAACAATATTAAGTTGTCAGTTAATTCTTATTTATATCAACCTGCTGCTGGAAAAATAACGACCAGTGAGTGTTACAGGAGTGTTGAGCAAATTATATGAGTCTATAGATAGGGCCACCAAAATAATCTACTAAGGACTTTTGAAACCTAGTCAACCTAAAATAATTATAAATGTATAATCGATGCCGTACTAATAAGTGGGATTTTCGAAATAGGGTCGTATTTCATAAAACCCGCTTTTCAAGATTTCAAAGTTCAAATAAAAACAGCGCCGTCTAGTTGTCTAGCCATACACAATATGTTGAAATTCGAGTTTTACCCAAGTAAGTTAGTTTTTTTTGGTTTTTTTGACGACTTTTGCCCAGTTATCTTTTGTAATTTTTGTACAAGCTTCTCATTTTTTGTGCCAATTGGCGAAGACATGTTGTTACGCGCTGCATAACCTTTAATTTGGACCCAGATTAGCACAATCACATTGTACTGGTAATGATACGAGGGTATTATGAGGACGCGATGACCATTTGCCAATGACCATCTATCATATCGAACCAATTCAATCAGTTCAATTTTAAGCATCCCCATATTTGCATCAATATATAATTTCTTTGAATTCAATATAATTTATTATAATTTATTCAGTTTAGGCTACAATAATTGAGCACTTGTCAATGTCACTTCGCCATCGGTTCGTAAGTCTATAGAGCGGGAGACCTTGTACTGAGAAGAACCGGCAACAAAATCAGCAAGGGCATTTCTTTTCTCACTTTCTTTTACAGCGTCCACTTAAAAAGTTGAAAAATACCCTCCCTATCATAGAAGGACACTTTCCATTACAAACATACAAAATATGAAATGCACAAGCACAACATAAAAAGTATCTAATTATAAAATATATAAAAAAAAAAGAGAGTTAATGTATTCATCACTAATAATCAATGTCTTACAGTATTGATAAACAAAACAAAAAAGTAAGACTAAATACAAGGCTACAAAGAAGTTTGCAAGAGCAGACCAGTCTCCACAGGCGGCACCCGTTCACGAGTATGACACATGAATCAGCCATTTTATTGTAATGAAAGTTGATTAAATATTAGAATAGCTTGTTATCTAGTGCATTGACTCTAAGTTGTAGCAAAAACTAAAAAAATGTGACTACAAAACGGTAATAACGTTTAATTCATACTAAATTAAGTTTCAAGTGGTCTTTATGGAATAATTTACTAAGGAAGTTTATAACAAATATATGTAATAGTAATTTATATGACATTTTGTATTATTATTTTTAGTACATTTACATACACAACGTTAGTATTACAGATATTAGCTTTCTGGCCTCTATCGCCCTCCTAAGCAGTTCCTCTCCACTAAATAAGCCTGTTTCTCTTTAAGACGCCTAAAGCATCTTTATGATATCTTGCAGCTTAATGATAAGGTGAGGGTGGTCGCTTTTGAATGTTTGTCCACGTTTTGGCATTGTTACCGACCAAAGGTAGTCACCAGGATGCAAAGCAAAATCGAAATCCAATCGGAGCCACAGTCAGTATAACAAACAGAAACAGTGAAATAAAATACTTTGAAATACGTTTTGAATTACGTTTTTTTATATGTTTGGTTAGACAGTAAATTATCTTGGAATGAACACATCAAAGTCGCCATTTGAAGGGTCAGAACACTTATTTATGTTTTAAAAAACCTTAAAACAGTCATAGACTTTCCTACCCTAAAAACTATATTACTTACTAGTACAATCAGGTCTGACATACTGCGTTACGGCGTTACTGCGTTACGGTGTGGGCTAATTGAACAAAAACTCATTTATACGCTTGGAAAGAGCTCAAAGAATTGTTCTAAAAGTGATGACTAAGTTTCTTTTCTTTTTTTTTCTGAACTGTCTATGCAGTTGGCTGTTGCAGCCATTACTGTTTCACCGGGCTTTTGGGGCGAGACTCTGAGGGAGCCGTATACAAGGTAGGTTCGTGCGTTTGCCGACGAACCCTGGGACGTCGGCTTCGTGTTAGGGGGGAGGCCCTATTAGGGGAGGTCGTTGAGACTAATCATGCTATCCGGATAGCGAGATCGTCATACGGGGCCGTAAGTACGTGCCGAGGCCGCCTAACAATTGTTTTTCGACGGTGGCGAGGTCAACTTTTAAAAGCGTGTCCGTTTTTCTACGACAGAACTTTATACTTTTACTGGCCTTTTAACAGTCAGACAACTGCTCATTCTTCAAGTATTGCTTCGAAAACAATCACAATGATTGCCTAACAACCCTTTACTTTCTATTTCAGATCTTTATCATGAAATTAAGTTTGTATGGGAAAATCCATACATACTTCCATCCCCTAATATAAAGGGTGGGGGGTGATTTACTAAAAATCCTGAAATATGTATTTTATTATTTATAACAAGGAGTCTTCAGATTTTCAGGGGATAGTTCCCAAGTTTTTGATTTTTTTTGTTATTTGGGTACTTATACTAGCTTACATTCCAAATTTAATGTTTCTAGGGCTTGAAGAAGTACCCTAAGAATTTTGATGATAGTCAGTAATTGAGTGACGAAATCGGGTTTTTTTTTGGATATATATAAAATCAAAAGTATAAGAGCTATGCAATTGAAACTTTAAATGTTTAATAAGTCCACTAGTATAGGTTCCATTGCCACCTCTTGTATGGAGACCATTCAGATTTGAAAATATTATAATACATTTTTCTAGAAAAAATGGAGGTTTTAACTAAAAACAGAAAAAATCTGCAAACTATTTTTCCTTTAAGCTGATATTACGTAAAGAATACTTACTTTTTCAGATAAAAATAATATCAGTAAATAGACTAGTAATTTAACTTTACAAAAACATACATTTCATACATACTTATTTAATAAAGACCTCGCGTTTTCGCTTTGCTACAAACGGCAGCGAGCGAGCGAGCAAGGTCAATCAAAATTCAAAAATTCTGATTTCAAAATCTTTTTTTTTAAATGGTTTCTAAGAACACTTGAATCGTCAAGAGAAATAAACAAGATTTTGCTTTACAAACAAATTACAATATCTACTGGTTTATTGCCAGCATCCAATAGTCATTCTTTCTAAAACTACGAACGAAGCATAATATTGTAGTCAACTAATAAATACATATTTTATATTGAAACTATTGTATTAAAAAAATCGAAATTGAAGTAATATTATAATTGCCTATTGTTATGCACACCACGTGGAGCGTTTAAAGTCCTCAATTTTGTGACAGGGTAGCTCCCGAGATACATATGAAAATTCTTATATATAATTATACGTATATATTTACAAATCAGTATTACACGAAAGAGCAAGAGAAACTTGGAATAATAAGGGTCCGAATACTTCTGAGTTGAAACTGTAAAACGTTTTTTTACTAAGATATTAGTTATGGAATTAGTTAAGAATTATTTGATTAATTTAAACAAAATAGATTAAAAGTATATAAAAGAAATAAACAGTACCTAAAAAAGAAGAAAAATACAAAATAATAACATTTAAATTAATCATAAATTACAAAGAAAAATTTAATAAAAAGATTAGAGTTAAGAAATATTTGATTAAGTACTACCCACTTACTAAATTTAAAGTCTTATAGACCTACTGCAATCTTCGAAATCAGAGGGAGCTACCCCGTGACTCAACCGCTAATTTCCCGATCTTGTTTTTTTCTGATTTTCGTTTACGCACTTTACTGACTTTAATAAAATTTTGAATTCCGAAACGTGTAAGAAATTAATGTGGATGTAATGTGTAATGTATGTATGTATGTAAACTATATTCAAAAAATAAATAAAGACCTCCTCCATTATACTGCACAGCTGTCTGTCTTATGCTTTCATGATCCAGTTTTGACCGGCAATTCTGTGTGTTTCATTTATCCATGTTTCCTTCTGTCTACGTCTTTTCCTTTAATTTGGTGGTCCTTGTCAAGTAGTTATTTTTCGATTACATTTATTTCTATTCATGCGTGCTACATGACCTGTCCATTTCCATTTTGGTCTCTTCTTAAGCATCTATGACATTAGTTGTTTTTCTTATGTCTACGTTTCTTTTTTTTATTTTTTCTACGTATGTTTAGTATGCCACGTTCTATTGCTCTCTGACATACTTGTATTTTTTTCTTTGTGTTTTGGATAAATATCCAGTTTTGACATCCGTATGTCAGGCACGGTAGTAAACATGAGTCCAGAAATTTTCTCTTAAGGTTTACTGGGAGTTTAGATTTTAAGATTTCCTTATTGCTCCAGAATTTATTCCAGGTTATAGTAATACCTCTGTTTAGTTCATTTTGGGGCTGCACTGTACTTTATCAGCTATTTTTTTTCGACTTCATATTTTTTTTGGGGATAGAACTTACTGTCATTAATCTATCTACAAAGTTTTATCTTGCGGAACTTTATAGTTTTCGGGAAATAAAATATCGAAAATTCAGTGTCGTAGGATAACTTTGCTTTTACCTCACTTAAATAAAAGAACAACGAAAGTAATAGTGCATACAAGAATACCGCGTTTACATAATTTATAATTTTTTTGTAATATCTTTAAACATTACATGGTAATAATAGCCATAAATGTAATATTTCAGTAATTTAGATAATACTATATTATTATGTTTGCACATTGCACATATATAAATATTTCGTTCATTTCATATCTTTTTTTTTGTGGGTAGAACATGGATAAAAGTATTTTGATCAAAAATGCTTGAATGGACTACTATATTAATCGAATCTTGTTTTTATTATATAGTTATAATATAAACTTTTAAAACCAGAAAATAAGAGAGCTCTTTTTTATTCTGTATAATCAAAACTAAACAACAACAATTTCTGAGCGTTTATTCAACCGTAGTACTTATTTAGTGTAGTCAGGGCGACCCACTTGCGGACATGAAAACTATAACGCAAAGCCAAGCGGAGCACATGAAAACTAGCGCACAAAGCCGAGCGGAGCGTGCCGCGGCAGCGGCCGGCGAGCGCCAGGACCACCTGTACTTATTTAGTGTAGTCAGGGCAACCCACTTGCGAACATGAAAACTATAACGCAAAGCCAAGCGGAGCACATGAAAACTATCGCGCGAAGCCGAGCGGAGCGTGCCGCGGCAGCGGTCGGCGAGCGCCAGGATCAACTGTACTTATTTAGTGTAGTCAGGGCGACCCACTTGCGAACATGAAATCTATAGCGCAAAGCCAAGCGGAGCACATGAAAACTAGCGCGCGAAGCCGAGCGGAACCAACTGTACTTATTTAGTGTAGTCAGGGCGACCCATTATCATTCATCGTAAATTTAAACAATCGATCTTATAATTCTTATTATTGATCGATTATTAGTCCTTATTTCAAATCTTGTTTTAATTTTTACATTACAATAAATAAATTGTGTTCACCTTGGTTTTTTGGTAGAAATGAATTTTCGATGATTCTAAGGAATTACTCAAAAGACTTGTATCCATTGTCAACAATATAAAAAAAAAAATAGTTCAGTATTTTTTTTATTTATTACTATTTGGTTTTGTTTCATTTTAATTTATTTAAAAACAACTTTGTTCATTTTACTTATTTTTTGGAATTTATGTGTTTGTTTTAGATTATAAACACGTAGGAAGTGTTAAACTGTTTGTAAAAAAGCTACTACTATCTAAAATTTAGTAGTAAGTGATACAAAAACTTTAAATTATAAAAGTTATTTTTCCATCAGTATTTGTTTATAATTTTTTTTACAAAAATCGCTAATTTTTCGTTTTTTGCGCTTTTCCTAACTCAAGTGACGTAAAAACAATACAATGAGTATGTTTTTTTCTGTCCCAAAAAAATATTACTATTTAAAGTCAATGCCTTTTAATGTACAGTGCTTCCGTTATTAACTTTAATTGGTTTTGTGAGACGGTTGCTCATGACTTTAGTCTTAGTAGTATGTTGTTCTAGGCCGATGGCACTACTTGCTTTCTGTAGTTTGTTAATCATAATCTCCAATTGTAATGCTGTTTTAGAAAAAAGTATAATGTCGTTAGCAAACCGAAGATTACTGAGACATTCCCCATTTATGTTGATATCTTTTCTTTCCTAGTTTAAAGTTTTCATTACGTTTTGGAAAACAGTTATGAAAATTCTTGGTGGCAGGGGCTCACCGTGTCTGACGCTTCTACATATGTTTATTTCAGGGCCCTGTTTTTCTAATTTTACACGACTCTTGCTTTTTGTATAAACGTATTTTAGAAGATCTATAGTTTCTGTAGGTGCTTCGCACTCTTGTACAGCTTTCCACGTGCTATTGTGAGATATCGAGTCGAAGAATCTGGCGTAGTCAATAAAACATAGGTAGAATGGCCTATTGTATTCTGTATATTTATACTAATATTATAAAGAGGAAAGATTTGTATGTAAGTATGTTTGTATTGAATAGGCTCCGAAACTACTGGACCGATTTGAAAAATTATGTTACCATTAGAAGCCGAAATTATCCCTGATGAACATAGACTACTTTTTACCGCGGGAAAATGCTTCATTCCTACGGGAAAACGGGTTATATAACAACGGGTAGTAAGAATTATTCTTCCGTACATTCTTAATTACTTAATTACGTAATTACTTCATTTTATATGGGTATTGCGATGGTTTTCTGGATGATTTAAAAATACGATTGGACTCGGTTGGTGGCGCTGCCTTCGGTATTTCAACTACTAAACGGCTTGTGCGATTGGGTTGAAATTTTGAATGTGTATTTCCATGGTTTTACAGACACGAATGTATTATGCCATTAAAGAGGAAAGATTTGATTGTTTGTTTTTTTTCTATAATTAAGGAGTTGCTGTAAGAACCTACGCCGATAACGAAATTTTGGGCAGGCGAAGCCGCTGGCAAAAGCTAGGTTTTCTATAATAAGGCTTTAAGTGTGAATGTGATCTATTGTAGAAAAGTTTTTTCTGAATCCTGCTTGTTCTGGCGGCTGGCATTCATCTGTAAGCAGCGCCAAGCGTTCCTCGAGACATGAAGCAATATTAATAGTTTAATGTTAAAATTCAAATTCTATTATTTTATTCAAATAGCAAAATATTCATAGAAAATGATAATTTTGTATTGTTTCATTTCTTATTTGTATACGTAGAAGAAGTGAGATTTAAAATCAGTTGTAAATATGTAAGAAAAAAATGTCTCCTACTGTATTATTTTTCATACAGTTGTTAAAATAAAGGAACATAATAACATCTCACTAAAAAATTATAAGTAGTTAATGTTGTTAGATACCTTTTAAAACATGTAGTAAAGTGAGATTTCAAAAACACTTGAAGTTAATTTAAGAAACCATCGTCTCTTCTAATATAGATACATACATGTATCACTTACGGAGAAATAGCATTTTATGTACATCTCACTAAAATAGATATAAAGGATCATATATGATCCATGAATATGATCTATGAATGTCATGAGTTAAAATAATAAATTTTAGTTAAATTTAAGTACATCATTCTAACAAAAGTATTACACATACACACTCTCATCTTTACTCATACCTAAAGTAGTTTTCAAAAAGCTCTGGAACCTATATCCATTTCTCTAAGGACAACGAAGTACAGGCTCAGCTAGTCTTCTGAAAATCTTCTCTCGTACATCCTTGAACTGCTTAGTAGATTTTCAATCTTCTTGTTGTTAGGATTAAACGTTAATTCAGGAACACTACAAAAATATGACACAATAGACCTTAGAAGGTTTATTTTCTAAAAAGAAAACAACGGAGACTGAAAAACTCGCGAACCACGATGTCTTGAATAACAACAACTTCTCTCCTATTGTATGAATTTGTGTTAAAGTGTATCAAAGAAAAATTTAATTATTTACACGAAATTACTAATTAACTTGCACTAATTTTCTTTACACTTTTAAATTTTCAAATTTAATTTATTCACAAACAAATAATAAAACAGAACACAATCAGATCATCTGGTCATAATTAATTTACACAGTCCAACTTTTAATTTGAGTTCTCCTTTTCACGACCCGATCGAGACTAACTATCCATTTCCAATTTTTGTTACTACAAATTTCAAAACTTTCCTTCCCCGCTACACCCTTCTTTCTCCTATTTCTTCATGGTTCACACCAAACTCGCTTGTCACTTTAGAAATTTATGGCTTCCTGACTGCTTTTTGTGGCAAAACTTCTCGAACTCCTTGTAACCAAAAAAATTCAAAGCTCAGTTTCGTCTCATTTATTTGAAGAGTTCTGAAATATTTTATACATCGATGTCAACAAACACGTAGGGTTGTCGCAGTTTTCTATTATGTAGACTTTAAAATTATTCAATTTTAATGCCAAATTCGCTCCAAACAATGTTTTTAAATTTACTCTATTTCAACAATTAAACTATTTATTAGCTGGATATTTATTAGATTTGTATTTGATTTATTTATAATTTTTATTATTTTTATGAAATTAATAACTTATTGTTTATTTAATTTCTTGGTAATATGTTTCAAGCATTGAGAAATATCATTATAAAACACTTACTGTTATTAATAATAATATTTATGTTAATTTACACTTTTTTAGACTTTCATCTAAGAAAAAGCAAGAAAACTACAACTCTCCAAATACACACGCACATTTATTTCTTATATTCTATCTTCAAAAAATTTATTATTTATCAACTACTACTAAACACGATATTTTATAACAAAAATTTTATTCAACAAATTTATTTAAGATGTTGCTAGCCCTTTTTGCTAACACATTTGCTGTCTTTTCATTAGCTTTTAGCTAAAATTTTAAACACGTCAAAACTTATCGAATTTATTGCTAACAAAAGACTATTTTAGTTTATTTTTGTTTTTAACTTCTAAATTGAACTTTATTTATCATTTATAACTATAACTTTCTAATGGTTCGCTTCGACTAAAAGTGGGAAATAGTTTATATTTCTTGCTCTTTTCTTTTAATACATCATTTCCAAGATAAAAAAGCAAAAACATAATGGTTTTTACAAGTATAAAGTTACTATGAGAAAAACTACCAGTATTACTTGAACTCTGGACTTTTTATATGCAATTAAAAATATTTCTAGTTCAAGTGCCTAACAAAGTGTGTGAAACGCGCACTTTTAAGCAAAGTAATTTTTTTATGATATTTATAATATTTTAGTTGAAAACATTAGATTCGTACTGATTAGACAATTAATATAGTCATTATTATTAAATACAAGTCTTTATTTAACATAGTTAAATGATATTCTACAAAACACAAACTTAATGCTGCCTCGAGATTCAGTAAGAAAGCAACTGCTAGAGCAAAATTCCAATTCAAAGGCAAAATAGGTGGGCGACTTGCGAGTTATCCCTCTGGCCCTCTGGGAGTCGTGCTTTCTGGTTACTTGCTAAAGCTGCCAAAGGAAACTTTTGTTAGTCGTCGTTACCACCACTGCCAAAGACCGATGGTAACTTGGCCCACAGTGCTAAAGAGAATGCCGATCTATTGGGCAGTTTCTTAGCCTCAAATTTGAATTTGAACAACGGAAGCGCTGTACCACCGTGATACGGTAAGACCATGTCAGGAATATTCATAACACAGCGGGACGTCTGGAGCGTTGCTTGCTCTAGAATTTTGGATGTTCATGAGTCAAGTGGGTCAGTCGGTATACCAGCAGTGGTGCCTAAACAGTGTGCTCTTGAGTTGTATCTTGTATACTCACGCGCCTCTTCGCGCTTTCCTACCACATTAGGCAATTTCTGTCTTCATGGATGACTGCGAATGTGCACCCTGTGCCCATAAAAGGGCGATGGATCAGATTCAACGAATTACAGGCCAATCGCTATTACACTCTCCTTTCCAAGGTGATGGAGCATGTGATTAACCTAAAAAAACACGACCTGGTCAGCGTCCATAAATATGTTCGTTGCCAGGGGCGCTCAAACGGTGACCTTCAGTCTAGTGTATCTCACACACAGTTGTGTGTGGCAGTAGCCATTGTGAGTCAGGGGGAAGCGTTGGCATGTAGCTTAGACATAGCGAAGGCGTTCGATCTTGTCTGCCTGAGTATTTGTGTAAATTAGTGGCTAGCTATTTGTCCGGCAGACGCATACGAGTAGTTAACGGTAGTAGCTCTGATAGCATGGACATTAATGCTGGTATCCCATAAGACTTGCTGTCTCCTACGCTGTTTCTACTGCGTGTCAATGACATGTTGTCCATCGACGACATACTTTGCTATGCAGATGACAGTACTGGAGACGGTTACCATACGGTCCGTGCAAACATTTCATTGTGGAGGAAAACCGCGGCGAACTTGTGTCTAAAATAGAGACAACTGTGTTTAAGTTTAACTGGGGACAGGTAAACTTGGTCCAATTCAACCCTACAAAGACATAAGTTCGTTTACGTTTATTAGCGCTAAGAAAACTCCATTCACTGTTGTGCCACAATTCCAGAACACTCCCCTCTCCATCTCCAAGAGCATTGTGATCCTTGGCGTTGACATCTCCAGCGATGTTCAGTTCCGAGATCATTTGCAAGACAAGGTGAAGCTGGCGTCCAAAAAACTAGGTTTACTCAACAGAGCGAGGCAGTACTTTACGTCGGGGCAGAGGTTGCTGCTTTACAAGTCGCAAGTTCGGCCGCATATGGAGTACTGCTGCCATCTCTGGGCGGATGCGCCCGGATACCAGCTTGGCCCTTTTGACTCGGTTCAACGAACGTATTGAACCCTTAAGTCTGAGGAGAGACTTAGCCTACCTGTGTGTGTTCTGAGGTATTGTTCGAAATGATGCCCACGGCTACTTTCTACCATCGCACCGCTCGCCATCGGCAGGGAATTCATTCTCACACTCTAGAACCGAAATGGTCGCGTACAGTGTGGTTTCAGAGAAGAAACATTGTCAAAAAACACATTTTTAGTACCACTGTTGAGTCATTCCTACTTCTGTAATACTATAGTCCATTCAAACATAAATTAACGATGTTAAATTATTATAATTATTTACTATATTCAAATATTGTAAAACTCTAATATAAATATAACCACAGTAGGTGTTATACTGACCTGATGTGATGTGCGTCTCGACGTAGGGCGACCGTTAGTGTGTCCTATCGTCAGTAGGGGCCTAGCTTGCACAGAGGAAGTTTTACTTCTAAGGGATATTAGCAAAAAGGGAAGTAAGAGAAAATTATAATAAAAATCGTGTTATATGGTAGTTACCGTGATGTCGCCGCCTGTATGCACTGGTAGGCACGACTTTGAGTAAAATCGGTATCCATCCCAGCGCGGTGTAGAAACCGAGCCGATCCAAAATCCAATCAATGTGCACTTCACTGTCTTGCACTCCCAAAGTCTATTTTCCCCGTGGACAGAATTATCAATGTAAATCACTAAAACTCTTAGTTTATATCTACCGAACTCGCGTCGACACCACAACTTGGTCTTTCTGAACGCGGGATATATGAGTACAAGGATGCGTGAGAAGTCGTCCGCGACTATCCCAGAACTAATTTGGACACCGGGCGCGAGCCGACGCACAGTCTGCCGTATAAAGAGAAAGGGCGATACGTCACTGCTAGACCGCGAGGTATGTTTACCGAACAATCTCCAGGCCCAGCCAGATTGAATCGGGCTGAGACTCCTCAAACAGGAAAATCTTAAGTAACAGGGAGACGAGACAAGTTCGCCACAGCTCGTTTTAGAATGAAGTCACCAATCAAGTTCTCAGCAACTCTAGGAACTCCATCCGGACCAGGGAACAATTGCAATATACGACCCCTTCTCCAATGGAGGGGCGGCATATTCACCTCCTTCACTAAGACAAGGTCTTCGACCTTAGAAGGTTCCGTTTTATCGGACCACCGGACGCGCTGCTGCAGATGATAAAGATACTCCAGTAAGAATCGTTTCCAAAATGATTGCGACATCTGCTGCAGAAGTTCAAAACGCGTTAACCGGTTCACGGCGGTTTCGTAAATGGATACTTAGGTAGTGAGTTAAGTGGATAACCAATCAAAAAATGGCCCGGAGTAAGAGCCTCCTGGTCATTTGGGTCCGATGAGATGGGGCAATGAGGCCGTGAATTAAGTACAGCCTCAATTTTAAAAACGCGGTAGCTAACTCCTCAAAGGTCAATACTGTCTAACCTATACCCAATACAAGTGGGTTTTTGCCACTTTGACCAATGCCTCAAAGATACTACCCCACCAAGGGGAGGCAGGAGGGTCAAATTACCATTTTATTCCTTGCCTAGACAAGTCATATGATAGATGTCATTTGTCTTGAGAAACTCACAAATTTCCGGCATCTGACGACTAGTGCCCTTATAGTTCCGCAGTCGGACCGAATTAGATTCGGCAACCCTCTATGACTGACAAACCGAGATAAACAGAACATAAATGCTTCCGTTGGCAAGGCAGAAACGACCTCCAAATGGACGGCCTTGGTCGACCAACAAACGAAAACACAGAGATAGGCCTTCACAGTTTTCGCCTTACGGAACGTAGAAGTTTTTACTAAGAAGGGTCCTGCGAAATCTGTACCAAATGCCTAAGAGCCTTAACGCGAACCAAATTAGCCTTCAGTCGATAACAGGGAATACACTTAAATATCACTCCGCAAACGACCCTCCAAGCTGATGGAATCCAAAATTCTCTTTGCAGTAAAGCCATCATAGCACCTAAGCCAGCCTGTGAGTTTTTCAGGTTCCTATCCCGAATGATAAGTACCGTTAACGGACTATGACTCGGAAGTCCGTCATCATTCATCGTCCGACCACGCTGGCGACACGTTCTTCACGAGGTGTTTTATTTATTTTACTACATACATCTTGTTACCTACCCCCAAAATGACACCGAAATGCATAACATGTGAGAAAACAATTACGAAAAAAATAACGGGATTGGAGTGCAGTAAATGCAATAAGATTGTACTTGCAAATATACAGTGTGCTGGAATTACTACTAAACAACTAGCAGCTCTGCGACCAGCCGATGGATTGGACTGGACATGCAAATTCTGCCTAAAAAAATCACCCAAACAAAGTTCTTTTATTATACCCAGCGAGGATTCTGAAGAAGAGGACCATATTGAGATTATGCCAATTGATGCCAAAAATAATCTAGAAAATCTATCAAAAGAAGTAGAAAAGGCAGTAGAAAAGGCGCTAAAGAAGGAGTTAGGAAACATCATCACATATTTGGATTTTTTAAGCGAAAAGGTGGATGAACTCTTTGAGAACTTAGATGTATTCAAAAAAAAATAAAGAATCTTGAAAAGAAAAACATGAGCCTGTCCAATAACAGCATACACATGGAAAATCGTCTAAGTGCAATGGAGCAACGGATGCAAGAAATTGACCAACAACGCCTAGAAAACTGTACTGAAATAGTTGGCTTGACAGAAATGGTTATGGAAGACCCTATTAAAACGATAAATACAGTAGCTAGTAAGCTATATATTGAAAAATGCGAGGCTAAAATCATAAAAAAAAGCAAGTCAAGTAGGTAAAAACGGGACGTTGTTAGTGGAGCTACGAGAAGGAAAACGTGACAACTGGATCCTAAAGTCACGAAAGGTGAACCTCACATTAGCTGACATCCAGCCATTGGCACATAAAAACATAGCGACATAAAGAAAATATATTAGAGAGGCTCTTACTCACTTTAATAAAACACTGTTGTGGAAAACTAAGAGTGAGCTTCGGGAGACCTTCAAATACGTATGGTGTAAGGATGGAAAAATAAGGGTTAGAAAAGAAGACAATAGTAAAGTGGTTACGGTACGAAACGAAAGTGATATTAAAATGTTACTACGAGAATTAAACGTTTGTTAAGGTGTGCATTAGTTTTTAGTTTTTTAGTTATAAAAATGGATAGCTTAGCAGAGACTAATATTATAGAACTAAACGCCTGTCATAACTTAGAAATCTTTTTCAATAGCATTAAAATTAAAACTAAATTTACTGGTATACATATTAATATTCGCTCATTGATCAAGAATTTTGGCAACTCATTGCAATGTTTTGAGAAAACTAGGCCAAATATTGATGTGATTGCTTTGACAGAGGCGTCTATTTCAGATAACATTTCCTCATTATTTGTTATAGATGGGTTTACAATGCATACAAAATTAAGAACAAACCGCAAACGAGGTGGCATCATTCTATACGTTAAAA
Organism: Apoda limacodes; assembly: GCA_946406115.1. NCBI lineage: Eukaryota > Metazoa > Arthropoda > Insecta > Lepidoptera > Limacodidae > Apoda > Apoda limacodes. The sequence continues at coordinate 53,505,822 of OX291540.1, forward strand.
ATAAACACACCTTCAACACATATAAAACAGCAACAATACATTGTGAATGTCTTTTAGGTAAAATATCGACAACTATACGTTATGTGCACTATATAGACCTCCCGATACCAAACGACGCTTCTTTGTTGGCGAACTTCAAACCTTTCTTAGCTAATATAAGCAGCAAGAAAATTTTATTCTGATAGGCGACATAAATATCAATCTTAATTCTGTAAATTATACTACGAATATGTATACAGATACTTTGAGCGAAAATGGCTTTGTTTGCGACATAACAGAATACACAAGAATTGAGATGAGACAGCAACAATTAGTAAAATCATGCATTGATCACATATTTGTGAGATCGTGCAAATAAGGTCATTACACGGCAACGCTTGGCACTACACTGGCTGACCATCGGATGATTGTTCTGTCGTGTATCGAGCCTCCCCATATACAACGTGTTCCAATAGTTCAAAAATATATTAATAGGCAAAAATTACATAATGAACTAGAAAAGATAAATTGGACAGAAACAGATAAAATGACATGTCCGGGTATGATATATAACTTCGTTAAAAATATATATAGTGAGTGCTATAACAAAAGTAGTTACTGTCGGAAAATAAGCAGTACTTCCAAGCGTAGTACAGAAAAATGGACTAACAATTATATAAATACCAAATGCAAAAAAAGAGATAAAATCTATATGAAATTAAAATAGATCCAATAAATAAAACATTAAGATTAAAATATAATAAAATCAGAAATGAAACAAACTAAGTTATTCGTAATACAAGAAACAATTATTACAACAAAGAACTACACCAAAATAAAAATATTACTAAGAAATTATGGGAATAAATTAATAACATATCCGGTAGGATTACTAAAAACATTGCTACTACCTACTACCGCTTTTAAATCATGTAATGAATCAGAAAAAAATATTGCTAATTTATTTGCTAAAAGTTTTCAAGAAAATGTGAGGAAAATAATACCACAATGTAATGAAAAATTATTGCAGGCCGAAACCTATAATCATTCTGCTCCAATATCCATGAAATACCGAAAAGCCACGGTGACTTCAATATCGAAAATTATTGCGAAAGCAAATCCTCACAAAGCTCCAGGCAACGATTCTATAAAAATGATATAAAGTGATATAAAGATAAACTGGAAACCTCATATAGAATACATTTGTAACAAATTAAGAGCATTACTTGCGAAAACATATATTATTTAACAAAGAATACCGTACACTGTTCTTATAACAATGTATCACACGCTGATAGAACCGATTATATTATATGGCATTACAAGCTACGGCAAACCTTTTAAAAGTTATCTAGACCAAATATGCAACCTACAAATAAGAAATTTAAAACAAATAGTCAGCACAAAAATTAAAGAGAACTATAAAAATAACTATTTACAATTATTTAAACACAGCAGTCTACTACCTATTCATGAACTTTTAAAATATGATTTACTAACCGAACAATTTGACAAAATTTCTGAACTATTAGGCAGCATAATATAAACAGAAGGTTAAGTAAAAAAAATAAAATACAACTAATAAAGTTCTCAAACTACTATTGAAGCAGAGTAAGTACTCATATATTAGCTGACGAAATAAATAAATTGCCACTTGAAATAAGAAACAACCTAACGTCTAAAAATGTAAAACACGTACTAAAAAAATACTACATTAATATGATAAAATATAAAAAATAATAATAATAGTCTATTTAATTATTTTCTTACTAATAATCCATCTTTAATTAACAATTCAAAGTATAACGCTACCATTATAACCACCTATCTAACGTATTTATAGTCTTAAAATTTACAAACACGCTGTATAAGACAAAGGTAAGATAAGAAAATGTGATACGGATAGGTACTTTATCCATAACAGACTAACTTGTGTAACAGGTATACATAACTAGACCTATCTTAATAACGTTAACAGACTGTGTCAGCGGACGAAATGCTCGCACACTAACAAAGATACATTGTATTGCCGCACGCTCTCTCATACCAGAGCTATAGGTACGGGTCGTGGGTCGTGGCAACATCTAGCTATTTATGTGTAAGCTTGTTAATAGTAGTAGCACAAATTAAATATAGATAGTTAAAAGTTATAGTAAGTAGTAAATAAGTAGTAGAATTAGCACTAATTAAATATAGTTAGTATATGTAAATATAATTAAATATGTAAGCTAAAAAGTATTGTATATCTACATTTAGAAATAGTTATCTTGCGACACTTTTATTTATATTAGATATCTATATGTACCAAATAGTTTGTAGTATCATATATAAAAATAGATAACACTATTATTACCTATACATCTGATAGATGAATGTGCAGTACCCACACGAAAATTATATGTAAATCTGTATTTTAAATGAATAAAAAAAAAAAAAAAGTAATAATAGGTGACGAGCTCCGTAAGGTGCATTACGAAGTCGGCCACCCACCCGTATTACAGTGGGCCTAGTGTGAGTTTTAACGCTACTATCGCGTTAGCGTCAACCAAATACAGGTTTGGCAATTAAGGACCGCCTCTAGTGAACGCGTTTAGAGACGATTTTTTCTCATAGGACTTTTTATGAGTACACGAACGCGATAGTAGAGTTACAAACACGCAAAAACTCACACTGGTAACGCTGATGTTTTGTGGGTTTCCAGGTTGTGCTCTAAGTTTTAACTTCCTTTCGCTAATTGTTTATTTTATTCTATTTTAAATAAGGCGTCTTGAGCGGGTAGGGGGTAAGGGGATTAAGACTCTTAGTTGTTTATATTGATGAGTAACTAACATAATTCACCTGGAAGTGGTACAAATAAAAAGTTAAGGGGTGTTCTCTACATTTTGTGATTTTTGTCGTAATACGGTGTATCCCGGTTAATATTGGGTCAAAAATACGTTTAATTACTTTAGGAAATAAAAGCAAAAAACTAAAAAAAAAAAAACAAAAAAGGAGGTTTTGCGCCCCCCACCAAGTTAGCACAGGGGCCTCGAGGTCAAAAACTCAGACTGTATGTATACCCTAAAGCACCCCCAAATGATATGCCAAACTTACATTAACTTTAAAATATTTGCCGGATACCCCCCTATATCTTATGATATCAACCGGAATACATTGCGATGTTAATATTTTCAGCTAATGAAGCATGTACAAGAGAAACACATGGTGGAGAGCCAAGAGACGGAGACCGTGAACCTGGAGTCTGCGGAGGCCGCGGCAGCAGACGTGCTAGTGTGTGGCGCGTGCGGGTTTGAGTCCGCTTCTAGAGTGCAGTTCAAAAGGCACATCGAGAAACACATCGAAAAGCGAACCAGTTGAGGGTGTCTCGGAGAAAGTTTTAAGTGTACATAGTGACAGTGTTAGTGTTGTAAGTAGACGCGTGCTGCATCGCTTATTGAAGATTATTTGATAAATTGTGCTTTAGCTGCGTCACATTTGTCAGCTTAATTCAGTGTCACAGCATAAGTAAAGGAAAAAATCAAACAATCGCTAATTTGTATATTTTTGCGATTACTTTAGTAATTTCACAGAGCTGTTATGTTTTATTTTATTTGCATGCAGCTGTTAGTTTTTTGCGCTATTAATATGACGTTATGTAAAGCTAAAATCACATCTAGTGAATTGCATTTAAGCTATGATTTGACCAGTGTAGGGTTCCGTATTTCCCGTGCAGTGTAGGGTTCCCTAATTGCCTGCCACAATTCTTTAAGTACTTTTTATAAGTTGGCCGACTTACTCGTTAACTTGTTAAGTCAAATAGTTTTTCTTTTAACTTCATTGTATATATACTACTAAACTAAACATCCCAGTAGTTGGCACTTGGCACTTGTACACTTGATTTTAACAAAAATTAGCACTTTAAAGCTTAAGATTTTCACCTACTAAAGGCCTCTCCACACTCGCTGCGACTCACGGCGCGAAATTAGCGCAGATTGCAGCAAGAACTGCCACTCTTCTAGATTCACGGAGGTTGGCGCCTTGTTCACAGTAGGTATAGTGAGCGCGCTTGACAAAGATGGACGCCGTAGTTGCTGTTGCTGCCACGCTTTACTGAGCGCGTTGGCGGTTTCAAATATAAAAATATGTCCAATTTACGGCCATTTTAAGCGGGTTCAAATCTTTCACAATAAAAATACAAACAGCCGTCCGCGGCAACTGAACCGCACGCAAATGTGGAGCCTTGCGGCGTTCACGCCAAGTTCGTGCACCGCGAACCTTTTGTCGCGGGACAAAATACCGACATCAACCGGGAACGAGGCGCAAAGCCGTGACAAATATGCGAATCGGATCTTAACATGCTTCTCGGGTAGTTCGCGGCTTTGCGCGCGAGTGTGGCGAAGCCTTTACAATATTTTTGTAATATTAACGATCTATTCAACGACATCTCACATGAGAAATACGAGAAAAAAGAACTTTATATGTAGGGGAGTACCCTAAAATCTTTTTTGCTCGAGATTTTATCTTACCACTTTGTCGGTGTGATTAATATGTATACCCCCGCATGCCAAATTAAGCTTTCTAGTACTAATAGGTTGAGCTAAATTGCGGACAGACAGACAGAGAAGTCAAGACCTCCTTGTTGACTACAGAATACTAAAAATAAGACTAGTTTCCTTTTCGTGTTACGAGATGGCGCGCTACGTGTGAAGTAAACTCCGGTTCTCAGTGCCACTTGTGGCAAGAAAACAAACCAGTTAAGTTTCATTTAATTTATATTTAATTATTAGTATTTTAAGTAAAATTTTCACCACATGCGGCCCTTTTGTCGGGCTGCGTTATAAATTTCAGAAAGTTCCAGTTTTTTAGTGATCAAACTAAACACTGAATCAGCAAATGAAATTGTCAAAAGACGCAGAACAAGTCTAATATTAGTCCTAATATTTTTTTTGTTTGTGAGAAAGAAGGCCAATGTTTGGTCAAAAACAATCATTCTGTTCTTTGCCTTAACTGTTACTTGTTGACTTACATTAAGTTAATAAATTCCATTATTTAATATTTGTTTCATTGTACATACAATCACCCTCGCTCAGCCTCCGACGTCTCCCTCCCTGTACGCTGAGCTATTGCGTACAATCTAAGAATGTGATGAATTTTATTTTAATTAATTATTTAATTAGTTCTAGGATGATGGTGAAATGATACCGATTTGCGCGTCTATAGTGGTCCGATACAAAACGTGAACTGTTTGATAAATTAATACAAATGAGGGAGTCGACGATTCCGCAATACATCAAAAGAAACCAAACGTGTATTCTTTTTTTCCTTTAGATTCTTACGTAATAAATATAACCCAGGGGGGCAGGGGGTCGGCCTATTCTTATTTTTTCTTACATAGGGGATATTAGGGGAGGGGGACAAAAACTAGCGAAAATCGTCTTACGTAATAAATGAATGGCCCCATTCTGCCAATCATTTTACACTTGCAGTATATGGGTCAACTATACGCAAAAGGCTTATGGTGCTCTGCGAGTCCAATATAATAATGCATTCAGGATACTGATGGGGCTGGCTGCTGCGGGACTCAAGCGCATTCGCAATGTTTGCAAAAGCTCGGACCAGCAGTTTTTAAGCCATCATGCAACAGAACAGCCTCGCTGCTCGCGCCGTGTGCGTGGTAGCCTGAACAGTCTCTTGAATGCAGCATCCAAAAGGATCGATTGCCCAATTTTGTGAGAGTGTGTAAGTGTACATATAAGACGTAGGTGAACACTTATCACTCTCATAAAATAAAATGAATTATCTAATTGTTTAATATTTAAGTGCATATGTTTTATTATATTTGTACGACTAACCTAGGATTTAAGTGTCTTTGTTACTAACACATTATGGACCAAGGATTGCAATAAACATAATTTATTTTTATTATGTATGTTCGTCCCATGATTTTTTTCACATACCCAAGGACAGCTATTTAGCTGGCAGTGGGGGGAAAGGACACTGGGCTCTAACAAAATTTGCACTTTAAAGTTTATTTCGCAAACGCATTGATGAATCAATAAATGGTTTCCCATCCCCTCAATATTTTAAAACGAGCTATCCAATGACACCCTACATTTAAATAAAAAATGTCTCCGTTGGCTTTACATTTATCGTTTAACCGGAATTACAATTTTTTTTTCGAAACAGAAGTAAAAAACAAAGATTATGTTACTAGTAACGATTCTATATCAAATAGTAGTACCTCATGTTCTTTTGTATGTAAGAAAACAGAAGAAGAAAGGAAAACATTTTCTTTCGAAATAGACATGTACGAGTAGAAAAAAAATCAATCCTTAATATGCCTATCAAAAAAGAAGTGGCTCATGTTCGTACAAAAAATATAAAACTATGCAAAAGTTCAAGTGGTCTGCTATGTTGAAAGAAAAAATTTGGAGATGTACAAAGTTGCCATGTACGGTCATTTGCAATAGTCCATACATAGTGTAAAGGTTAAAATTGCGTGGAGCCATTCTGTGAATCTCGCACTCACACATTAACATTATCAGAACTGTTAATAATATTAACCTTAAATCGACAAAATTAGGTTTAGTTTTCTTTATACTAACCAGTTTATTTAAACCGTTCTTATAACTTTTGGTTTCTTATCCTTACAAATAAATTAGGTGTAAACTGCAGTGTTGTTCCACATACTTGTCCCGGTGGTGTGATCAATAAGCGCTGCGACTTAAATCGGCGAGCCTATGGTTCAAATCACGCTTTTTCCGTATTGAGTATTTTTGTTAGGAATTACTTTTTTTATGTTTTGACATCTAGTTCTCTCTGAAAAGGACCAGTTTGTATGAAACTTTTTGTTTTATTTGCAAGAATTAAAACACATGCAATTAAATAAAAATGGTTTTTATTAAAATTGTATAAATCATAAATAATGTTTTTGATGAATGTCTCTTTTTTCTATATATATATTTCCTATGGTTATAGCTTAAGTATTCGTTTTCGTAATGAAAAGAAAATTGAAACTTAACCATAAGAATAAAAAAATATACAAGTCACCATTCATTCGGTAATGGTGCTATATTTTGAAAAACAACAAAGTAGAAACAAATATGTTATGCCTTAAATATATTGAAATGTAAAATAATATCTGTAAGAAAATTGTACTTTATTTTTAAGGTTATTAGCGGAACCCTATTACTAAGACTCCGGTGTGTCTCATGAACCGTGATAGTTAGACAGAAGATATATTTCTGTTGCCGCTATAACAACAAGTACTAAAAAACAGAATAAAATAAATATTTAAGGGGGCTCCCATACAAACTTGATTTTTTTGCTCGATTTTGCTCGATATTGATAATGGCAACAGGTAGACGCTTAAAATATTTACAGAATATTTTGTTATATAGTTACTTTAAAAATAAATATTAAAATTAAAATAAAACAAAACTTTAAGGAGGTCTCTGATACAACAAACGTGATTTCGCCTATTCAATATAACCTCCATTATTTTCAATTACAGCAAGCAAGCGCCGCCGCATAGATCCGACTATATTAGAACAGATCTTTTCCTCTAATATTGTCCCAAATTTCTACACAGTGAGCCCTAATGACTCTGTAGTTCATTTATTTCGCATGTCCCATTTTTGCAACATCAAACCCCATAGGTTTTCTATGGACCAGCCGCAGTCATTGCTATTTGCTAAATAAAAGTATTTTCTTCTTCTTTACTTTCTTTATTCATCCACCCCCACATATCAAGTGATATCCGTTCAGATTCCATATTTGGGACATTTTTTTTTGCATAACGGGTTCCATTTCTGCGCCACAAAAAAACTCTCATGTTTTCAGATGATTCAAACGACTTCTCATCGGTGAATAAGGTGTGCTCCCAGTCAAAATCTTAATACTCCCTTGCAAACAACACTCAATTTTGTCTATGGGTTAAAAACGTTTTTTAGCTGGCTTTCTATGATGCAATCCTTCATAATGCAGAGCTCGACAAACAGTGTGTGTTAAACATGTTCTCAAACACATCAGTCGGTATGAAACCATTGTTTCACCATAAATCTTCTTTGAGTCGCATCAATGTGCCGCGAGAGTCCACTTCGAGGTCTAGTTGATAAATTCCCCTCCTCTTGGTTGCGTGAGACCCAACGCTTTACGGTAATCCACTAAAAACCAAATAGCCAGACTAAATAAACATTTTTCAAACTACTGAATTATATTTCCATTTTTTTTAGATATTTTCTTACAAAAAAGTGTGGTATAAAAAAATATGATATAACATTAACATCAAACAAAATACCTACGGTAAAACCAGTCTCATTGCAAATTTGAGATATATTGTAACCCATATTTCTGTAATACGCATCCTCTCTTGAATATTAATATTGGCCTGCATATTATTTTCAGCAAAGAAATTTAATAAAAACGCTAAACAACCTTGTCAGCACAAGCAGTAACACATCCACAACAACAAATGGCTACCAATGTAGTGACCGCATCCAGGGCCACCGAGAGGGGGGGAGGGGGTGACGGGTGGACCGTCATTTTGTCTTTCACGCTCAAAGTAATCTTGTAGCTTCATAATTAGTTCACGAGTTTCACTTTTCAATGTTATTATGCACCAAAAGTCCAGATTAGCGCAGAGGTCAGTATATCAAGAAGAACAGTCAAAATAACAACAATAACAGTCACGAGAAAATACACAACGAGAAACACTGGAGAACGTAGTCTATGCGTGCGAGACGACAAGAGACGACTGTTTGTAAATGTCACAAAATGGCGATCCCCACAACGCTATTTTGGGTTGCCATTTTTTACCAGAAATATAGAGTATTACCTAAGTAATTTTATTTTCAATGTTTTTTTAATTCATCTGACTGATATTATGACACTAATTTTCTTAAGCTCTGTTTGGGCGTACCTTTATTATATTCTTAACTGTATTAAATACTAAGTACATTATATATTATAAAATTATAACTTTTTTTTTATTTTATACCGACAGATTATATTAAGATTACAAACATATTCGATTACAATGGCCTCGTTAGTTTGTCACATCACTGTAAAAACAAACAGTTGACATAACCTTGAAACAGCGCCGTTTGACGTGATTTTTTATACGTCCATGTTTAAAAGCTATTGTTTTTATAATTGTTAATTGAGTAATTGTAATAATTTTAGCCCAAAATTAAAACATTTATTGTAAGTTGGCATAATTATTCGAATTTTAATGTATCACTCGTTAATAAGGTAAATAAAAGATATATAAAATTTTGCCGTAAATTGTAAGCTAGTTCAAAGTTATTCATCGCCCAGTCGATCACGATCAGTCAGAAACGCATTCTTTGAGCGGCTGGACTGCAGTTACTCTTTGTCAAGTATAATATCTTTTGATTTAAATGGTACCGAAAAACAATTGTTAAGAGATATTCCTCAAAATATACTAATTTCTAGCCAAACATATGCCTTTGTTGGGGAAAAAGAATTTATACCTTGATTTAGTATCTATGGAATTGGCCACTATATGTGACATTTTCACGCGAATGAGCAGATGCTCTGTTACGATGACAACTATTCTAAAGTTTATAAGAGTACCACTAAGCACGTATTCTTACATTTACGCTACGATATTCTTAAATCGTCGAGTGACTGAATAGACAGACATGAAAAAAACTAAAATTTTATCATTTGACTACCTATCGCAGCCTATGATCTATGAACTATAGATATAAAATAAAATGTCAAAGCGTGATAAACAAAAAAATAATAATTGACATGTTTTTAGTAGCTTACTGACTAATTTATATATTACCTACCTACTAAGTGTTTCGGTACATATTGTATACTCTTTAGCTAATTATCAAAGTATTGTATTATTACTTTAAATAGAACTTCTTGCCAGCTCTTTTTGGCAGAAATTAACATTGTTTACATTGTATCGACGATTCAAAAGTGTTCTCAGATAGTTATAGAAATAAATATTGTTTGATTTGATTTGATACTACGTCGCGTTGCTTCAACAATATCTCTGAGTATTTTGTTCTGAAACCTACGTATAACTTTTATATTGCTTTGTTAGGTTCAGCTCTAACGCTGTATACCTACCTGTATACTAATACGTTCATATTGGCATTATGACTTGTTTTGTTTGTATAGTATATTTTAATATTAAACAAAGGTACGCTTTGTACTTGGAAGCCAAAAGCTAGTACTGTAGCAAAAACCTGATTAAATTTTTTTTCATGACGTGAGCTTTCCAGCGCAACTCGTGTAGAAAGGACAGACATAAATTTAAAACATAGACAGATTCGTAAGGACCAGGCCAATAGCGTCTTGAAGTGGACCTAACTTTTTGTTCCAGCAGTGTGCCCAACATGAGTTCATTTAATGTGAACTAGTGTGACAGCTATTCATCGGTGGAGCAAGTGACAAGGTTAAATGATCAATTTTAAGGTGGGCTGAAACGGCTCATGTATGAAAGTAAAATATGTCTACACACATTCTGTTTTCTTTAGAAAATTTTATTAGTATTATAACATATATTAAAAAATAGGGTATATTACGGTTTTATTTAACGTTAATAATACAAATATTATTTAAAAACTTGGTTAAAACATTTAATTTATACACATCGGCAACGCCGAAATATTTGTTGCTACAGTTTCCCTTAATGATTTGTCAAAATAAGTACCTATATATGTACTAAAAACATATGAAGTAAATAAATATATATTATATACCTATGTAAGATGAGATAAGAATTTTGTAAATATACAAATTGTGTAGTAAAAAAAACTGGTTGCCTGTAAAGTCGGTATACGGGCGAAAGTTTTACGTGACAATGATTTTATGTCTGTCTCTCTCGCTCTTAGGCGGGCGCGTGCCTCTCACTCGCTCTCATTGTGAGCGCATAACGTGAGCGGAGCGCATAACGTGAGCGGAGCGTAACGCAGTTTCTTGAAGTGTCACCCGGCAAACCAATTTATAAGACGTTGTCACGTCAAAATATTTTTATTTCATGTTCGGCAAATTCGGCATGGATCTCGAGGTAGGTCAAAAATTGCTGCGCATGTGTACAGTCACGCACATTATTTGTTATGCCAGCAACATCGTGGTCAGCAAGTTTACGGCCGTATTGTAGTTATACCAACAAGGTAGCAAACAATCTTACGACCAGCCTGATGACAGCGGTCACTGTACCCCGTATACGCTTTTTTATTACCACTCAGGTGGCAAACAAGTATTCGGCCGCCTGAAGTAATGCGGTCAGCTCAGTCTAGATTGACGTTTGTAACATTAAGAGGCATTAGAGTTACCTTTGATTTTTAATAACTTTCTATTCTTTTAACTACAAATTCTGGAATTGGGCCTATAATTCTTTTATTAGAACTTAAAAAATATTTGTTACCTGGTTTTTTAAATCCTAACGGAAGTTTCCTCAATTTGTACAAACACTGAGATTTGGATTGAGGAGCCACAATAATTGTGAATTTTTTTCTTAAATCTCGCACTTGGCATTTTGGTTTTCTTACTACAATTTTAATATTAGGACTACTAAATCTTGGCGACGACATGAAAAACGTAGGCCATCTGGTTTCAGAGATCTAGGATCACCGACCGTTAGGATTGAGGGCCACCTTTGATCCTTAATAACTTTTTATTCATTTAACTACAAATTCTGGAATTGGGCCTACAATTATTTTATTAGGACTACAAAATATTTGTTACCTGGTTTTCTAAATCCTTATGGTAGTTTCCTCAATCCTTACAAACACTGGGCTTTGGATTGAGGAGCCACAATAAATGTGACTTTACTTCTTTACTCTCACACTTGGCATTTTGGTTTTCTTACTACAAATTTTATTATTAGGACTACTAAATCTTAGTGAAGAATGAAATACGTACCTTTTCTAGTTTCAAAGATCTAGGAATACCGACCGCAAAGATTGAGGCGCCACCTTTGGTCCTTAATAACTTTCTATTCTTTCAACTACAAATTCTGGAATTGGGCCTACAATTATTTTATTAGGACTCACACTTGGAATTTCGGTTTTCTTACTACAATTTTTTTTATTAGAACTCAAAGATGACTTACGTCTAAATACCGTGTTGAGGCACACGAAACGAGCCAATCCGAGTATCTGAATTTTTTGTCATACTACATCATATCATACGTAATCTGTGTGTCGTTGCTCCCGCGTAAAGTAATAAATATGTCGATTCGTGCAATAAAATCGTACTAAACAATTGACAAAAATAAAGGTTGATGATAAAAAAATCACTTTTTACAAGTTATTACACTAATCTGCTTGCTATATTTGAGTTCTAAACTTAGTTTTCAAAATAATTATTCGCAAAACAACAAATGTTTTTCCGTCTATGTTGCCAAGTCTACGTACGTACGTTCATATCCCTTCCCAAGTTCATAGTGAGGCGAATACTGAAACGACAATACATATTTTTCACCTAACGTCATTTTCATACATTACACTATTTCAGATTGATGTACAGATACAGTATTTATGTATTGATGACCCCTGTGACACATTGTATCAATGGAACATAAACCTTTACCCCAGACACAAGGTTTAAATAAAAATCGGTCAAGTGCGAGTCGGAATCGCGCACGAAGGGTTATCTATAAAAACGGCAAAAAAATCACTTTTGTTGTATGGAAGCCCCCCTTCAATATTTGTTTTTTTTAATTTAATAATTTATTTTTAAAGTTAATATATAACTTAATATTAAATGAATATTGAATATTTGTTTAAGTATTGAGTATTGTATAAGTGAATATTTCAAGCGTCTACCTGTTGCCGTTATCAAAATCGAGCAAAAACAAGCAAAAAAAATCACATTTGTTTTATGGGAGCCACCTTCAATATTTATTTTATTCTGATTTTTAGTATTTGTTTTTATAGCGACAACAGGAATACATCTTCTGTGAAAATTTCAACTGTCTAACTATCACGGTTCATGAGATACAGCCTGGTGACAGATGGACAGACATACACACCGACAGCGGAGTCTTAGTAAAAGGGTCCCGTTTTTACTCTTTGGATACGGAACCTTAAAAAACATAACAGTTAGATGTAAATATCAATAGAAAAAAATAGTACTTATCATGTATTTTATAAACTAGGAAATTAATTTATTATTGTAGCATAAAAAAATAAATAGTTTGAAAAAATATCTTTTCTTTACAACGAACTGTGTCGTAAACGTCACGCTTTGGACTCTTTATATAAAATTTCAACTTAAGTTACCTAATATTAGGTACTTTATTAGCAAGACGGTGTACGCACACTCGCAATTGGGGTGTAAAATTATAGGGCGAGTGTAATTTGCATTGTTTGTGTAATATTCTGAGACGTCAGTAATATAAGTTATTCAAATACAATATAGACTTATTAGGTACAAATATAATGTACATATAATAATTTTTGTTTGATTTTCTTTTGGATAACTAATAAAATGTTATACTAAAGTCTTCTAATTTTATTGATTAATTTCCAAATAACATATTATATATAATCCCTATATTTCCTATGTAAAGTGAGATTAAAATACTCTATAGTTTATCAATTAAACTCCCTGATTGTCTCCCAAACCGAAGGGTCCTAACCTTTAAAGAGCTCAAAGTAGGCAAAAGCCTTAAAGTTTCTCAGAATATGTGTTATGTATGCGGGTTATCTAACTAATAATAAAAATATTAAAGCAAAAACTATAAATTTAAGAGGGCTTTTTAGAATAGACGCCGTTAATAATAAATGTTAATTGAGAAAATTGTACAAATTTAAACAATAGCATTGTGATCCGATTCCTGCGGTTCCGAGCGGCCGCTCTAACAATAAAAGCAATACCGCTTTCGCAAAAGAAATTTAGTAATTCTAATATTTACGCATTGAATGTGCTCTATGCTCTCTACGCGCGCATTCCATCTATCTGTTGACTAAAAATGAATGCGCTCTATGTTAAATTTAGCGGCACTTAGGGCGCGTTCGTTTTAGGATTATGAATTCCTACGATTGATACTTTTCACACTGATAACGCCAGTTTTGCCACAGACACCTATCGGCCGTGTAGCTATGAAACGTTACTAACAAAATATTTTGGTTGCAAAAGTTGCCAAACGAACGGTTGACGTACACACACTGCGACGAAACACACACACGCACACTACCATGAACAATGAATACGAATAGGCAGTTTGACAGATTAGCACAAAAAACCTCACCTCCATGGCTCTAAAGTTTCATTTGTCGGTGGCAAAAGGCCCAAAAATAACAAAAATATCGTAAACGAACGCGTGACAGTTTGTTACAGATGATGAAATTTTGATATTTTTGATACTGATGCAAGTCGAACGGGGTGACAGATTTCTGCATCCCAAAACGAACTGCATATGCTCAGGAGGGTGTTTGTTGACATTTGGCGAACAAAACGAATTCAATGGCTCTGTGATGCGATAGCTTTGTTATGTATGTAAAAAAAAATCTTTTCTACAAAACACGGCTGTTGTCACATGGCGTGACCTACGAGTATAAATAATGTACACGGCGCGCACGGATGCCATGGCAGAGTAGGACGGATTTTATTTTGTACACCCATCTATATTTTAGCACAACAGTATATAAAGTCAAAGTCAAAATGGTTTATTCAAATTAAGATTTTGCAATCACTTTTGAATCGGCAAAGTTATAAATTTTTTTTTTAACCCTCCCTCATCGGTTCCCAATGTTGTTGATATCTACCGAGAAGAATCCGGTAAGAAACTCGATAGTTACTCTTTTAAAAAACATCATAAAAACTAAAAATATTATCAATGTTTTAAATAAAAAATTTAAGCTGTACAATTTTATATTATTTCCATTTAAATTTGGTTTCCCTATGCATCCCGTAATTGAGCATCTTCAGTTCCAAGGATTTTTATAATTAACATAGTCTGAAATATTGTAGTATGCCTTGTTACAAAGTACCTGCTTGATAAAAGATTTAAATTGACTTATTGATAGCTTTTGAATATTATTGGGAACTTTGTTGTAAAAGTGTATACATTGCCCCATAAAAGAGTTACTTATTTTGTGTAGACGTGTATCATGCACCAACAGCTTATTTTTACTTATAGTATTTACTTTGTGAACGTCACTTTTCTTGCTGAAACTATTGATATTTTTATGTACATATAAAAGATTTTCATATATGTACTTAAATTTTTACTTCCCTAAACCTATCCCTCAGAGATATCCTAGATCCTTATTTATAATTGGCACGAATTGCCCTTTTTTGTAACAAAAATATTGTATTTACATCAGCAGCGCTAACCCACAATACGATACCATATGTCATTAAACTGGAAAAAGCAAAAATATACTATTTATGCAGTGTCGACATCGGTCAATTGTCTTATTTCCTTGATCGCATACACAGCAGAGCTAAGTTTTTTGGCTAGGTTATGAATATGAGGACCCCATTGAAGTTTGGAGTCCAGCGTTATGCCAAGAAAGATTGTTGAATTAACAAGTTATAATTATACAATATTTGGAGCATACTTTAAGGGTTTAACATGCATTACATGGCCTTGGTTAACAGATTGCTTTCTTCGTATCAAAGGTTACGTTCTATCTCAAAATAATGTGTCATCGAAAGTGAAAATAAATTTTATTACCGAATAAAAGTAAGAACTCCCCAAATCGGGGTAATCACTTTAAGGTTGGTAACACCAAAATTACGCACACAGGTGTAAAAATGATAGTCGTACTAGCTGATTTACACACATATTGATGGGAAAATAGCTCGTAACACTCCGTTTGATGTTGTTTCGGACACTGTATGTCGACGTATAAGTCATCTTTGTTAGGACTACTAAATCTTAGTGAAAAAATTAAATACGTACGTCATCTAGTTTCTAAGCTCTAGGTATACCGACCGCAAGGATTGAGGCGCCACCTTTGATCCTTAATAACTATTCTTTTAACAACAAATTCTGGAATTGGGCCTACAATTATTTTATAAGGACTACAAAATATTTGTCAGCTGGTTACCCAAATTCCAGAGGTGGCTCCCCAATCCTTACGCACACGAAAAGTCAGAAAACCACCAAGAAAACCATATGGCCTGGAATAATTCACAGCTAACCCAGCGTAGTGGGAAACTGTCCCCGCGGGAATGCGTGGGGAAGTAATTTTATTTTATTCGTAATGGCACCGTCTCTGATACGTGTAAAAAAATTACGGTGTGTGTGTGTGTGTGTGTCAATATCGGGTACTTACCCGGCCTGATTTTGTGATACTTCGTTATTGTAATGTAAGGCTTTTAGTACCTGGAGGACTGAGCTTTGCTCGTTTTTTTCAACAACGCCATCTATTGTCAAGTAGCTTTAGTGTTGCTGGGTCGGTAAAAATAATAGTATTTCTATTCGCCAATAGACGTCAGGAAGATTCATATTTTTCAGTTTATCATTGCCTGAAAACACGGATAAAACGACGTTTTCTAAAAGTGAAACCTAACTAGATCGATTTATCGCCCCCGAAACCCCTCCCATACTTCATTTCATGAAAATAGTTGGAGCAGTTTCCAAGATTCTGATCATATAAATATTGCTCGTTTAAAGGTATAAGATATAGGCGTTCTTGTTTCTGCAAATAAATTAAAATCACATATCAGTACATTTTAATTATTTATTTGTCAGAATTTTTTTTGAAGAAACAATTCAATTATTAATACATTCACTTAACATTTATACATGCCAAGTTAGTTGCTTATATTAGATGCTTTAAATGAGAAACCGGACAAGGGAAGGGGAGGTGTTTACAAAAAACAGACCTACCAGACATTCAAATATTTCATAGTACAATCGTAAACAAAACAACTTATAATACGAATTGTGCCAGGCTTGATTTGTGCCCTGTGGGTCTCCTAATGGTTCTTGGATTAAGTGGTTATCAATGATGAACATTTACCCTCGTTACCGTAAATTTGGCACGGTAGAGAATAGGTCTGAAGCTCTTTACCAAGATTTATGACAGCTGTCATCCGAAATAAAGATCTTATTAGTGCAGTCATTGAAGCGAAAAATAGGGTCTTCCCTCCGATTTTTTTACTGTGAACCGATTTGCATTAAATTTTGGAATTAGGCTCATCTTACCCTTAACTTCAAAAGTGAAAATGATCTTAGCTCCGCCTATTAATTTTAAGGGATGTAAACAACCCCTTAATGGAAAAATTGACATTGAGCCATTAGCGCTAAAATACGTGTTTAATATTAAGGTGTGAAATTGTAAAGTGTTTTCTAACACAATTACCTCATAATAAAATCATTTCCAACCCCTTGAAAACCTGACAACCCTTGCAAACAACCCCTAAATTGAAAAAATCACAAAAAAATACTTTGCTATGACATAAAAAGATTTAAGTATAGAGTTAATAATATTTTATGTTCTTTATCTTAATAATCGAATTTTTAACCCCCTTTCGACCCTTACAAACCACCCCTTGATAAAAAATTGTTTAAAAAAATTTCTTTTGATGAAATGAAAAGGATTTAAATGTTATTCCACATTCTCGAAAATGATTATCATTTCTCAAGCTTTTCAACCCTTAAAACTACCCCTAAATTAAAGCAGTAAATATATAATAAACCACTGCTTAAAATATTATTTATGTAGGCCAGAACTAAGTAGTAATAAATATTTATGTAAAAAATGTGTTTTATATACTTATATGAACGTTGGTATTCATGCCTACGTTTCCAAAATATATGTCCATAATATATATATATATATATATAAAATATTCACACTCCGAAATTTTCAGTTTACTAAATAGAAAAAAATACGATTAGTTTTTGGACCATAACTCCTTCAATTTTGATGCTATCACAACTTATAAAAAACCATTTTAAAGGTAATTAAAAGAGCTACAAATTTTTCACTACAATATATAGTGAAACACCTTTTATTTTAAAACGGTGAAGTGTCAAAGGGCTCTAGAGATACTGTGATTGCGCTGTCGCGCGCTCTTTAAACAATCATATCTCCGTCAATTTTTGTGACAGAAAAAAAAAAACAAATTTTTTGTCAGAAAAAGACCTACATTTTTTATCATTATACTTTTATACGTATCTTTTAAAAGAAGGTTGTTTTTGTTCGTTAAAAACGTGATTTTTTTGAAAAATATGTGTCCTAAAAGCAGCCAAACTGCTAGAATCCATCAAACTCTTTATATTAAAGTTAATTCTAGACGGAATACGATTAATTTTAATTTTGGTGGAAAAGGCACCTATGAAAAAAAAATTTACACCACCGAGAAGGGGTGGCAACCACCCCCAGGGTGGGTGCGGAGTACAGTTCATTTTCACTTTTGAAGTTAAGGGTAAGATGAGCCTAATTCCAAAATTTCATGCAAATCGGTTCACAGTATAAAAATCGGATCAATAACGCTTCAATGACTGCACTATATTGAGATCTATCATTTCTGTATAGAAACTGTTAGTCTAAGATAAATAGTTACAAAGATATAGCTCTTTCTAGTTTGACAGCTGTCACTCGAAACAAAGATTTTGGTGTGATCAATCATTTCTGAGGGGAAAACTGCTAGTCTAAGATCAATAGTTACAGAGGTCTTGATGCTATCGATAATTTTAATAATTTGACAGCTGTCATTTACATTAACTACAGACTACAGACGCTCGACATTTCCCACCTCGACATTTTCAGTGTAAATCTTGTTCGATTATACGGAACTCCTACCTTTGTTCTCGATTATACTATAATACGGTAGTGACATCATTTGTAAACACGACTACCAGTAGTGCTGCTAGTAGTGCTGGTTACAATAAAAGCCCCGGACCAACACAGAGAAAAATAAGTATAACTGGAAAATTGATAGATCAATTTAAAAATTCGTCATGCCTAGGTCCGTCCGTATTCTGCCGTCTTTAGGTAGATTCTTAGAGTTGTCTTTTGTGCGCCATACATTGAACCGAGGGACGAAAAACTTTATTTCGCGGTCCCCATGATATAGGGTATCAATTATTAGGGCTTTAGAAATGCACCGGAGATTTTAAAAATGCTTTTTTGTCTGCCTAAGATTTGATCTGTGGTGTCTAACATTTATATTTTGTGAGTTATTGGCTTTACCTTTAAGCCGCGTGATCTACAAATTTTAAAAAAATCACGACAACGAGGCTATGTATATACTATTTTAGACAAAATCTGTTGATGGGACCGCGCTCTTGGCGAATTGTTCAGGCGTAGCTAGCGATATAAGAAATGTGTTCCGTTCCTAAACTTTCGCAACCTATTGATTGATTTCGAATTTTTCGGTAATTCAGTAAATAAATTTAATTCAGTTTCTTAAAATCCTTGTTCCTCGATCATAGACATGGCGCTAAACATAGATTACAAAAAATAACTTCAAAAGAATTATATCTCAACTTTATACATAGACCGAGAAAAAAAAAAAATCAAAACGATAAAAAAATAACATTATTGTCCCTTGAACCTTCGTCTACCGAGTTACTGCCTAACATTTCACTTATAAGCATTAGGCGGCATTTCTTGTTATCAGTAAAATAAACAACCTTTTTAACCTTGCAGCTGCGGGCAGGTCTTTCTGCACAACCGAAATTGTGGCATTCTACGTAACTCCCTAACAGCATCGGTAAAAGAGTTGATTTACCCAATTATGTATAAAAATAATGCAATTGCAGTAAATATATCAAAAACTCAAACTATTATAAAAAACTTGTTTGTGTCTGATATAGATATTTTTGTCGTTTAAAGTAAAATTCCAATTTCAATTACTGTTAAAATGCATTTTGCAGAAACTAAGCTGTAAAGGATACTGAAAACACCGCTTGTACAGCATGTACAGTAGAGGAATAAGATTAGTTTATCTTTTACTTATTATTTCGCGTGCATCGGTCACAATGTCAATCTTTATTAATCTGTTTTGTGGCACTAAAGTGTTCGAAACGGTAATGTGTCTCTGTGTGTGTAACTCGTCACAAATTAGGGGAACTAAAAAAATGTGATCAACCCCTTCATTCGAGTACTGCAAAAAATTCAGACGTCCAGTCCATTATGTATTATGTATTATGACAACTATTCCAAAAAAGAAAACTATTCTGAACAGTTGCAGGTTACAGTAAAATCTTATACGTACTATTTTGTATTCATTTTTCAAAAATCTATGTAATTTTAATAAACAATTGGCACAATCGTCACTCGCTTAAGTGAAAGCGCGGAGTTATTCTCAATTTTTCAAATATCGACCTGGCCAGTGACGAGCGACCAGATTGAAACCAAATAAAGGCGAAATATCATAAATTTTTCATCTTTTTATTTTCAATTTAATTCTGTAATTAATTTGCGAGTAAACTATTAAAATACTGTTTACTCCCTACTTTTTTGTGTAAAACTCTAACCAATTCTCGGCGGTGAAGCCATTGCTGGATTTGTATAATTGAAACTCTTACCTTCGGTTTGGCCTCTAAACTTTACTCACCCAGCAAATGTTCGAGGCCTCGACAGAAATGTACCATGTATTACCGTTGTCGCGTCATACCCACGTGGCCGTAGCCAACTACTTTTCGTAACTTGCCACTCGTCACTGTACTTAAATACGTAACTTAAGCTAAACTATATTAAGTTAAGACTAAGTTAAGGGCACTTCCTCTCGAGCTGTCCTTTTCCGCCTTCGTCGTACTCCTGCGACGATATCCACATCTGCTGGAAAGAGCCGATTGATGCCAAAATTGATCCACCTGCAGATTATCAGTTATTTATTAATACACTTATATTAGAAAGGTGCGGTGAGGAGATGGTCGCATGCAGTACTGATTAAAACTGCTCACGTATATAATACTAACCAGTATCATACGCCAGAGTGCCAATGTATATTTCTTGTAATTGTGCTTCGGAAAGACGAAAAGATTTTTATTTAAAAAAGCGCATTTTTATGCCGGGCAATTTTTTGAGCAATGATTGTCGGAGGCAGTAGGGCAATTAAAAAATAATTACAGTACTGCATGTTTCACATTAAGAATGGTATGGCGGTGTTACTAACAACAATTACTACGTTTGGAGTCCTACTAAATTTATTGATGTTGTCTTGACTTTCGTGACGTCGGTCATTATCTTCATTAATAATAATAAAAGAATTTATTTCGACCAACACAGATAATTTGTAAGTAATTTCATAAGTTAAGGTTTGAAATTTTAAAATAAGACTTAAAGATTTACAAAAATTACACAAAGAAATAAAAAATCAGGATAACACAAACATATAAATAAAAAAAAACGGGTGCGTTAGGGACCTAGGTACCGTAAAAGTGAGAACTGGGAGCGAGAGAGCCAGCGGCTATACGCGCGCGCCGATTCGCCCCTCTTCCCCTTCCCCGCTGCGCTTTCCCCTTGATCGTCAAACATACTGTACCAATGACTCTCAAGTGTTTGATGGTTTTTTATTGAACCATAACTCAAATGGTGATTTACCTTCTACGGGAGTCGGACTTGTTCTGTTTAAAACATATGCAGCAGTGTTTATAAGCTCTGACCAACAAGCAAGTGGAAGTTCTTGATGAGCATGCATCATACTGCGAGCTGCTTCAACGAGCGTTCCACTATCGCGTTCGCTTGTACCATTTTCTTCAGGTGTGTAGGGCATAATCAATCTTTGATGAATGCCAGCTTTTCGCAATATATTTTTGATGTTGTCATTATCGAATTCACTACCATTGTCGCTTGATAATTCTTTTATTTTGTGACCAGCAGTCTCACTTTCTTTCAAAATATCTTGAAGCTTTTGGTGAACCTCAGACTTATGTTTTATAAAAAAGACATGACGATATTTCCTGAAATCATCTTTGAAGAGTAAAAAGTGTTAATTATTTTAAATAAATTAGGAAAAGGGCCACAGGAATCAGTATGTATTATGTCTCCTGGTGATGTAGTTCTTATTCTTATTCCAAATTTTTGTCTGTGGGCCTTTCCATATATGCATCCAGTACAAATTTCAGAATCAAGTTTAACTTTTATCCCAAGATCCTTTTCAATTACTTGTTTCACATGTCTTTTATTCTGATGTGCGAGCCTTTCATGGTAAAGTTGTAAGAGATTATCTGTTGATGTAATGTTCAGTTCAGGAGTTTGTTTTTTTTACAGTCTGTGCATTTAGCTTATAGAGACCTCCATTTTTTATATGTTTTCCAGTCAACATAACTTTTCCATTGACACACAACACAAATCACAAAATTCTCTTTCAGATTTAAAGACACTATTACTAAGTTTGTCTTGAGCGGCAAGTACAGAAAATAATTTTTTCTTGATTGTTGGGACAAACCACACGTCACAAAGTCTTATTTGTTCTAGTCGACCATTAACATCAGCTATTAAATCAACTGTGCCTTTACCAACAGCTTGGGTGTAGCACAATTTGCAGTAGGTACAGTTTCATTACCACTAAAATGTTGAGACCATGAAAAAAGATCATATCGACAAGTGATATGATCCTCTGATGTACCATCAAACAGATTGTGTAGCTCATCCCACACTTGTTTTGCAGTCGTAAGCCTCATCACTTTCTGTAGTGTATCATCTGACATATTTGCCAATAAAATGAGCATTGCTGTACTATCTACTTCATTGTATGCTTGAAGAGCTTTTTCATAACAAACTTTAGCTTCAGTGGATGAACTAGTACTTGGATTGCTCGGTTCGGTAAATATTTATTTCTCTGCAACACGACATTTTAACCTGAAAAAAATCTTATTCGATAGAGTAGCACTCCCTGATATAGAAATGATATATGAAAGTCGGTGCCAAATAATAGTTTTCGATAAAAAAAATATTTACTACCAGTTTTTTTTTCCCAGCAAATGGTCGAAATAACGTAAAAAATTCACTTGCTCGGCATTATAGCAGTTCAGATTTCTTGTTGCTGTCCAAATCATTCTTTACACACTGATAAAATTAAAGAATAGGCTGAAAAAACACAATTTACACTTAAAAACCATGTAATTACACTTTTTAAAATATTGTAAACGGATTAAGAAAAAGGAAACACGAACACTTTTTTTTAATTGCAATTTTACCAGCCTCAAAAAAAAACTCCTAAATAACTGATAAGACAATAAGATTTACATTACGTTTTACATAAAATAGAAAATAACATATATACAACTTACGTTTTATTATACAGAGCCTTGTTAAGTTTACTGCCATAGCCAGATATAGAGCTTATGGTAAAACATTGAAGTAAGTGTGCAAAGCCGAGTGAAGCGTGCCATGGCAACGGTCGGCGAGTGACAGAACAAACTTGTACTTATTTAATGTAGTCAGGACGTCCCACTAGTAAACTTGAAAACTGGCGCGTAAAACGAAGCGGAGCACATGAAAGTTAGCGCACGAAGCCGAGCGGAGCGTGCCGCGGCAACGGTCTGCGAGCGCCAGAAAGAAGTTTTACTCATTTAATGCAGTCAGGACATCCCACTAGTAAACTTGAAAACTGGCACGTAAAACGAAGCGGAGCACATTAAAATTAGTGTTTTTTATGACTATATTTACGAACGGTTATTAACTTTGACAGGTTTTGGACGTATTTATGCCTTATGGTTTTATGTACATCTATAAAAATGCTGAAGTTGTAAATCCAAATTTTAAATTAGTATTTTATATTAACTATTTATTACTTCAGGTAGGGAAAAATATCAATGCTCTTTCCTTCTCATTTCACATCGCTAAAATTGTGCGGCAGCGCATTAAAATAGGTAACTACAAAATGTTAGGAACTCAATCTAGCGTCAGTTTTTGGGAGTACTTTTTTTAGGCTGGCAATATTTTCATAAAAAAAAATTGTTGTTTCCTGTTTCTTCTTTTATTTACGTTCTGTAATGCTGTATTTGTATGGTGTAAAATATTACGTTAAATATTTTTTTAAGGTAAAATTTGCGTTTTGCACCAATTTCTGAATCTGTGTATAAAGGGATTTTTCCTGTCCATTACAATTTTTTTCATGTAAGATTGTTGTGTTGCAGAGAAGTAAAAAATTACCCTCGGTTTTTTTCAGGCAACCGTTTACAGCATCAATTGCACCCGGAGTCTCAGCAAAAATAGTACCTTACAGCGCCACGTTGCCCAGTTTTCTTTACCTACTAAATTACCAATATCGATTTTGCAACTAGTGTTAGAAGTAGACATTTTCGACAGGCCTTTGTTAGTCACGAAAAGAATAAACTGTTACAAACACTTTTCATTAAAATTTCTTGAATTTTTACGAGATCTGCTACCATATTGAGGCCAATTGAGGATCAATAAAATCAAGATAAATAATAATTTAATAAATTGAAAAATTATATACAACAGATAGCCATATATGTTAGTACTTGACAAGTGTCAAAAATATTAAAAAGATATAAGTGGCGAGTAGTGCAATAGTTTACTTTAACACCATCAGTATCCTAAACGCACTATTTTATTGAATCCGCAGAGCGTTATATTGCTTTTGAGTGTAATGGCCCCATCGGCTGCTTGTGTAGAAGGCAGTTCTGTAGGCCTTTACCTGATTAGTACAATGAGCTAACCTGCGAGCAATCACGTTAGCTTTTAAGGATAACTTCATTCATTTTCAAACATTGCCCAGGATGGAGCATTTTTGTATTGCCCGTATTAGCTCCTTGTATATCAAATCAAATCCATTTTATTTCAGACTTGCGTCCATAATTACAATAGATTTGTTTTATTTGTAGTATCAATAATATTAACCTAACATTAGTACCTGCATTATATCTACAGCTAAATAATATAATAATAATAAATCATAGAAAAATACTTTATAATTAAGATTTCAAATGAATATGTGTGATACTAAAATAGGTACAAGTTAGCGATAGGGCTACGAGGGGCAGCAAGAAGGCGCTCCCAGTGCCCCAGCAGAGTCCCACCTGTCGACCCAAACTCCCAGGAGTTGGAGAGTGGAGGTGCTGCGCACGCGAGCCAAAGCGTGGCACAGCGCAACTGTATGATCGCATGGAATCCATCCACCCGCGCCTCAGCCAACATACCCGAACCCCATCAGCGCCCTGAACGCGTCGTTGTATTAGACACGCAGAGCACTGTATGCATTGTAGCGTTCCCACAAGCTGCACGTGTAGAATGTTTGGCAAAAGTTTTGAAAAGCGTTACTTCGACCAGTTCAGTGCAACGTGAAAACCAGCCAGCACGTTGCAGCGAACAGACAGTGTTCTGTGTTCCTTTCTTATGTTAACATTGTCTGATAGTTCCCCTGTGACCCAGTGGACCAGATACTTAAACTGTGTGACTCTTTGTAGTGGAGTGCCGTACAGAGTAACGGGTGGCACAGTACAGTAATATTTACTGCCTGCTTTGAAAACCATTATCTGTTTTTTTTTTTGTATATGAGCCAATGAGCCTCGGCATAAGATTCACAAATGCTCATCCATTTTCGAAACGCTCCGATCGAAGGGCTCAGCAGCAGCTCCTCGTAAGGTACCTGTATTATGGCCACTCCGCCATGTGGTTTTCCTCGTAGGATACCTGTAGTATGGCCACTCCGCCATGTGGTCTTCCTTGTAGGGTACCTGTAGTATGGCCACTCCGCCATGTGGTCTTCCTCGTAGGGTACCTGTATTATGGCCACTCCGCCATGTGGTTTTTCTTGTAGGGTACCTGTAGTATGCCCACTCCGCCATGTAGTCTTCCTCGTAGGGTACCTGTAGTATAGCCACTCCGCCATGTGGTCTTCCTCGTGGGTACCTGTAGTATGGCCACTCCGCCATGTGATCTTCCTCGTAGGATACCTGTAGTATGGCCACTCCGCCATGTGATCTTCCTCGTAGGCTACCTGTAGTATGGCCACTCTACCATGTGATCTTCTTCGTAGGATACCTGTAGTATGGCCACTCCGCCATGTGATCTTCCTCGTAGGCTACCTGTAGTATGGCCACTCTACCATGTGATCTTCTTCGTAGGATACCTGTAGTATGGCCACTCCGCCATGAGATCTTACTCGTAGGATACCTGTTAGTAATTTATCTCACTCAATGTCAGATTGATATGTATTCGTGTAGTGGCGCGCTTCTGCAGCGCATCTGGAATGTTCGCCGGCGCAGGTTGTGTCTCTGCTTTATCGTATCCGTTCTAGCTCTAAAATTATCCTGATGACACTTTAGATTTGACTTTACAATATCAGGCATTTGGTGGGTATAGTCACTGGTAGGTGTAAGTATTTTTGTCACTACTAACAATTTATACATTAATTGATTAATTGGGAAGTTAGATACAGACCAATCCATGCTGCGAATCTCCTCTCGCTCGGCGAGGGTGCTGCGTGAGTCTTGAGTCTGTGTGAGGAGGGCGCCCTCGAGGCGAGCTCCTTCCCGAACCTGTCTAGCCACCCCGCCGTATTGACGACGCCCCCACAGGACACCACCGCGCTCCACAGCGCGGGCCGAGCGTCCGCGTCGCACGCACCCGCCGCGGCGCACACTGGACGATAGCACACATAACATTCATTATAATAGTTTGATTTAAAAAAAATAATCAAAATTTAGGTAATATTTCAATTGCCTATTGTTATTCAGATTGCATACTACGTAAAATAATAGGTTAAAAATCTTCAATTATTCTGTGACGGGATTTAAAGTAACTTTCGAGAAAAATATATCCATATAACATATAATATTACACAGCAGACGTACATATCATGTATTATATATATATATATATATATACGGTTACAGAGAAACTTCCTTCCGCGAACGCTTGGGTTGTGCAACTCTCTGCCAAGGTTTTCTCCAAAGACTACAGTATGGGGTTCTTTAAGAAGTAAGTTATTAGATTTCTGAATGGTCGGCAACGCGCGAGTGATACCCCTGGTGTTGCAAGCGTCCATAGGCTACGGTGAACGCTTAACATCAGGCGGACCGTAAGCTTGTTTGCCACCTTAGTGGTATAATATATATATATACAATATATATATATATATATATATATATTTATATTTATATATAAACATACATATTTCCATATTACAAATATGTAAATAAATAAACAGGTAATCATAGACATATATTAATACATATATACATATATACATATATAAATATACAAATACATATAAAATATATAAAAATAAAACTATGTGTAAATTAACTTATAGGTCCAATCTGATGCAATCCTCGTTCGGCCACCCGATAGCGGCAGGATTCCTCAAACGAGCGGGTGCTACACACAAAAACGCACACACACATTCAAACAGACGTCACACATCCGAAAGTGGCCCAGCTCCCACACAACAGCCCGGCAACAAATGCACATCATTTAAACTACCTACGGCCTAAGGGGAGTAGAAGTGACAAGAATCTCCCGGATGTACACCTGTTACCAATCCAGCAAGTACATAATATCTATCGAAATATGTATATGTATTGAATGCGCAGAATTCATTTTTTAGATGTGTTTGATGTAGGGACGCGGGTGCGAGGGGTGCACTACCTTTCAAATTATCACAACTAGGGGCCTCAGAACTGGTTTTACTGAAATTGTAAAAGCCTTGAATAATTTGATGAAATAATTTAAGTACATTATGCTTCCTTTTGTCACTGAAGTCAGTTTAAAGCATTAAGAGCCACCTCACTATTAGTAACACTACTAACAGTATCAGTGTTGACCAAGTAGATATCTACAGAAGATTTAAAAATATTATATATGCTAACAAAGTAGCCAGTTCTTGCTTATAAAACTTAGATAGATACGATGTACCTTTAGTCAATATAAACTTATTTATGTCAAACAAATAAATTTATCATTTTTACATGTCAAATTGTACAAAAAATTATTTAACTTATGGATATGTTGGTTTTGTTTATGTGACAGTCTTTTTGAAAAAGGAAAAGTGCAAATAACAGTTTTTTTGACTCTTAAATTTGAGAGTAAATCATAAGATTTAATTAAGTCCCGCTTTGTAACTCCAAAACTATTGCCTAGAAATAATATAAAAGTACAGTATTTATGATATTTACTGCTAGCTATTGAGTTCACAATTCGCATGTATGTAGTATCGGGGGTACATATGTTTATAACAGTATGGTTCAATTTATCATTCAAAATATAACCTTACCCTATACCAACTCTATCGGAGAACATTAAAGTTTGTCATCTTCATTGTAACACTGAGGTGAGTCCTGATCCACAAAAACACTTCCCTGAAGTTGAGAGGGATGTACAGGAGTTATACTGGTATGCACAATACTAGCTTGACTCTGCTCTTTATTTGGTGACAAGGGTTGCAATGCACATGATTGATTGACTACTTTCAAACTGGGTTTCTGTAGTTCTATGTTCCATGTTGATGCACGTGTTAAGGATTCAAATCGCTCATAGTTATAATTACTCACTTCAATTAATTTATTCATGGCAAAAATATGCTCATTTATTTCTAATTTAGCAGAATTATAAAAGTCTACGAATGAGTCTCTGTGTGGGCGTAGAAAAAAGAAAATGCTAAAAATTATGTAAAATGTGCAACGTTATAACTTAATTTAAACAAAAAATACTCCCTGGAAAAAGTCGACACACGCTGCTGTTGAGATTCAAACGAATGTTTGGTTTGTTTGAATTTTGTCTTTTTGACTTCTTTCACACACGATTTCAGCTCACAAACAATTGTACACATTATTTATGTATTCATTTTACATTATAAATACATTTTGCACTATAAACTTATCTAAAAACTACAATAAATAAATTAAATCAACAGCTAATATGTTGCCAACGTGTTAATCAAACTGAGTGTTGCCTGAAATATATGAATGTTGATATTTGTTAAGGGGATGCTAAATAGTGAGATCTGTATAACCGGGGTCGGCGCGTCGGCGATACATGCACTAAATGCGGAGATCTGTATAACCGGGGTCGGCGCGTCGGCGATACATGCACTAAATGCGGAGATCTGTATAACCGGGGTCGGCGCGTCGGCGATACATGCACTAAATGTGGAGATCTGTATAACCGGGGTCGGTGAGACGGCAGTTACAACTTAGCTACTATACTTCACATCTAAATTTCACAACGCCTAACCCGACAGACAACCAAGTTCGCAGTCAACGTACAACAGAATCACAATACAAATAAAAATAAACAATTGAATAAATTTATTGTTACCATGTTTTTCCAGAATTTTCCGGGCACGTTTTTCGGTTTTTATTTTCCGAAAAACTTTATTTGGACTATAACAAACATAAAAATATATCCAAACCGGTCCAGCTGTTCTCTAGTGATGCGTTTATCAATAAACAGCCTTTAATTTTTTATTAATAAGATGATTTTTTTTTGTAAATATAAAACATGAAGAATATCGTACAATGCATTTTCTGATGATTCAGTTCTGCCGCCCTTTTACTATACTATACTTGTCTACTAAACAATTGTGTTAAGTGTTGAATAGGACAATGGAATTGATTTTAAGAACAAGCGAAAAACACTTAATCATGCGACCCAAGTTAATTGTTAGAAGTTGGTTTTTAAACGAGTATTTAATATGCAGTGGTTAAATTATTGTATAGTCACCTAAATGCGGCGCTCCGACGCTCTGCTCAAAGAGACACTCTGTGAACTTGAACCGTTCGGGTCCGAAGTCCTGGTGGTACCCGCCCGGGAACTCGTAGTGCAGCCCCGGAGCCAAGACGGCGACGCGCTCTTCGTATGAACTCTCGGAGACCTAAGACAGTACTCTGATACAGGATTATGTATACGATTTATGCATAAGACTATAGTAAGATTGTAATTAGTTTGACTGGAGTAACCTTTTTTTTTTTTCTTTGTGGCTTTAATTGAGTCTCAAATATTTGTCAATGTCAGTTTACACGAAAATAAATTCAGGAAGATGCTGGTGAACGGTTTCTATTTTTTTCCGATACAATACTTGTCTATAGATATAAAAAAACCAATTGTTTTTTGGTTACTTTGATGAGTTTGAATGAAATACTATTGGTTTGTATCAAATCAAATGCATCAAAAAAATGCAAATCTTTATGATTTTCTTCAAGTCTGTAAAAAACAATTTTTATTTTTTTAAATGTAATTTAAAACAAGAGGATAAATTGTGTGGACGACCTGTCAGATACGCGTATATTACGCAGCACCGCCCGCGCCATCACAAGGATCGTAAGACGTCTCTATTGTATAATTTTTACAAGATTCAGGTACTGGATTTTTATTACTAACCACTATATGATTCTCGGCTTGGAGGCGTTGTAATACCTCAGCCCATCAGCCAAAAGGGGCCGTCCAAGAGGACCCTTTTTATAGATCTCTTTTAAGTTTAGTATCTCTTCATCTATTCATTTTGGCGTAAAACATCTTACATTATTAGTGCGCTTGTACATTTATTGTATTAATTGATATTTGATTTTTTTCGATTCGTTTCCGTGATTTTGATCGACGTAAAAAAAAAAAATTTGTAAGCCGGCGTTGGCGAATGGAGAGCCACTTGAGCTTAGAACGAAACTCTTATACATGATCAAATTTGAGTAGACCAAATATGAACCGTATAGATACATTTTGAAGCAGGTCAAGTTTGTTTAACTGCTCTTCAGTAATTGCCATTCAATTTTACTCGTGTTTATTTTTAAACTGTGTGATTCACTCCAGGCTACAATCTGTGCAATATCTGCATTAATAGTGTTTACTGCTGGATTAGATTTTCAAAGAAGGATTGCGAGTACATTTGTAGGTCATCTGCATATATATGGTGGAGAGTAGAAATATGAGATGTAATAGAATTTATGAAAATAGTAAAGAGAAGTGGAGACAACACGCCACCTTGCGGGACACCGGCAGAAGTATCGCACCGGGAAGATGAATAGTCATCAACTTGAATGCGTTGCCGACGTCCACACAAGTAACTGTGTGCCTTTAGAGATATGTTAAGAGAGCGTAAGCGTGCTATCTGTATGTCAAAATCAATATTATTAAAAGCATTGCTAAAATCAAGTAATGCAATAACTGTCAGTTGCTTGTTCTCCATCCCCAATCGAATGTCATCAGTTATTTTAACTAGCGAAGTAGCCGTACTATGACCTGGACGGAAGCCTGATTGATATGGGTCAAGTAAGTCGTTTTGGTTCAGAAAACTGCTGATTTGTTTCTGAACAACTCGCTCTAAAACTTTGGATAGGAAAGGAAGAATGGAAATGGTAATAGTCAGAAAAGGAGGAAGGATTCGTCTTTAAGTATAATTTGAGCTTCTTTCCACACTTTCGGGAATTTACCATTCATAATAGAATAATTTATGATATGGGTATTGACAGGAACAATAATATCAAGAATGGGTAAGATCATTTTACGGCTAATGCAGTCATTACCGAACGCATTCGATGGAACTGAAAGAATGCTCTTCTTAAAATCACAATCGTCAATACGACTAAAAGTGAAAGAGGAGGAGGTCAAGGTAAAGAGAGTTCAAAGTATTAATCTTTGTGTTACTATCAAAAGTTTTTGGAGAAGAGAAATGGTTATTCAGAGAATCGAAATTCATGTCGCTAGGATAAGTAGTCGCAGTAGACTTGCCAACCCCTAATGACCTTAGAAATTTCCAAACTTTTGCTGGATCTCCGTTTTCTACGTATTTGTGGATATGGCGTCGTTGTGCGTCTCTACATACGCATACTATTATTATTGCAGCGATTCCCAAGAAGTTTGTACTTTTCACGGTTCTTGTTTGAAGGATCAGTTTTAAATTTTGACTTAGTTCTTTTTTTTTTCTTCAGAAGATCTTTTATATCCTCTGTAAGCCAAGGAGCGGGAAGGTGTTTCACTTTTACCTGTCGTATTGGCGCATGTTTGTCATATAACTGGGTAATAGATGAATAATTTACTTTGTCATCAATATTTGAGGCATCAGTTACGGTCTTCCAGGTTATATTCTGTGCATCTTTGCGCAGATTTTCCACGTCCATACCATTAAAATTGCGCTGCAGAAGTATTTTCGACTGAACCTTTAGGTTCAGTAGGCAGGTCTAACTTTATAAGATAAATATATCAAATCATAATCTGAGAAGGCGTCAGCAGCGCACTGACCATGTTTGATTATATGATTTGGAGAAGACACAATTATTAAGTCTAGAAGCGAGGGAGTAGAATCTGGAAAATAATGTGTGGCATTAAGTGGAGGCATATTCAGGTTACAAGCATCAATGATTGGCCTGAGCTTTTGATACCTGCCATCACTTTTTAGTAAACATGTATTAAAATCGCCTATAAGAAAACTATGCTTATAAAGAGGTATTAATTTTTCAAGTTGATTTTCAAAAGACGTAAAATAATTTATATGCTTTGAGGGACTACAAAATACTCCAAGAAGAACATGGGTGTGTGAAAGCAGTGTTTCGATAACAAGGTGCAGGCTGTGGAGGTTGTGCAGACATACTCAAAATTTTAAAAGGAATATTGGATCGTAAATAGATTGCTACACCACCATCTACTCTTTTTGTACGATCGTTTCTGATGAGCTGAAAACCTGGTTGAGGAAACATTGTGGAAGGATGACAGGGCTTTAGCCATGATTCTGAAATAAGTATGGAGTGAATATTACTGTTTTCGAATGATGAAAGTAAGTCAGTATAGTGTGCCGTAATACTTTGAACATTTATGTGCACAATATTGACATTTTTCAAAGAGTCTGAGAAAACAGGAATAAGTGTTGCGCTGAGGAAATCTGAAATACTTTGGAAACTTTCGTCACTTTTCAGATCATCAGTAGAAGAGGTAAGGGAAAAAAGTAATCATTACTATTTGTATTTTTATCAAGGGAAGACTTGTTACTATATAGTGTATTTATATAATAAATACTTATGAATATGGTAAATATTTAGATTATATACCTAATATATAATTATAAAGTTTTAAATCAAATAATTTAAAAAATACTCACACCTTAGAACCCTAATGGTCACGTACAGTGCGGTTTCAGAGGAAATTCCTCCCGCAAACGTTTAGGTGTGTATGCAGTGAAAAACACTAGACAGTAAAGAAATATTGACAAATACACATTTATTAATACCACAATCGAGTCATTCCTACTTCTATAATACTTTAGTCTATTCAAAAATATATTAACGATGTTTAAGGATTATAATTATTTATTATATTAAAACAATGTCACACTATAATATAAAATTAACTACAGTAGGAATTTGTGAAATTTAACCAGTTACCTTCCTTTCAGTATATCGCGTCTTTTGACCTCGACGCCGCGTAGGGTTTCGGATTTTTCTCAGCATAATTTACATATGTATTAGTATACATAAATTATATATTTATATGAACGAGAATAGTAATTTTAAGCCCCAATAGTTTTCACTTTTAATATAACTTACCTATTTCAAAGTTACACGTAACCAAACCGAAAAATAATACTTTTAACTTTCTCTTTTCCTTTAATAAAAGCATTTTTTTGTATATAAAGATATTACGAAAGTTTTAAATCGGAATTCTTCATCCTTAATTTAAACGAATATGAAACTAAAGACGGCCTCTGGTGAAATCAGGACGCGTTAGAATATTTCATTAGCGGAGCGTACATTAACGTACAAGCTGTTGCTACCCTGTCGCGATTGCCGAATTCTTAGGGTATACAGTGTCTCAGACAAACCCGATCTGCCTGTGGTGGGGGATTGTTTTGTACCATTGCTATCGGGGCCGCGCCTTACGCACGAAACGCTAGGTTACGAATGCAGCCTTTTTGTTTCTGGCAACACTCTATGGACGGGTCATTAGTCTGCAGAAATACTATTGTAAAAACATAAAGTATTCGTGTCTATTTTACTTATAATAAAAAGTTGTGTATGTGCAAGTGCCAATAATTGTCAAGGATTTTGTTTTAAGTTAGAACTTGTCCCTACCTTTTATGTCTTTTCTCGTTTAAGTGATTAGTGTAATTTCGAGCTCCAATGGGTCCCCTTAGAAGACATAAGACAGACAGACGTAATATCATCATCATATCAGCTTATATTGGTCCACTGCTGGACATAAGCCTTCTCTATGGCGCGCCATTTCTCCTGGTCCTCTGCCTTCCGCATCTAGCCACCACCAGCTACCTTTTTAGGGTCGTCGGTCCACCGGGCTGGAGGGCGTCCCACGCTTCGCCTTCCCATACGCGGTCTCCATTCTACGACACGTCTGCTCCATCGGCCATCGTTCCTCCGACAGACGTGGCCAGCCCACTGCCACTTCAGCTTGCTAATTCTGCGAGCTATGTTGGTAACTTTGGTTCTCTTCCGGATGTCCTCATTTCGGATTCGATTCCTTAGAGACACTCCGACCATAGCTCGCTCCATTGCGCGCTGTGCGACCTTGAACTTGTGGACCAGCCCTGCTGTAAGTGTCCACGTTTCGGCGGCGTAAGTCATGACTGGTAGGACGCACTGGTCAAAGACTTTCGTCTTTAGACTTTGCGTTATAGACGACGTGAAGACTTGACGAAACTTCGACGTAATATAGTATAGTCTTATTTGAGTTGAGCTGTACCTGTCGTCATTGACAAATGATGACCTTCGTTTATCAGTTTTTGACCAAGCAACTATAAAAGTAAGCGATACAACGATACATTTAATGCTGGACAAATTTTGACCTTGCATTTTGACTACAAAAACGAGTACGAACCGAAAACGAGTCAGTGCACAAACGGTCATACATTTACTAACGGAAAATAAAACAACTAACCGATGTTGACCCTGCAAAAATAGTATATTTTAGCTATTTATATAGTTTGATGACGTAAATACAATATTTTTGTTACAAAAACGGGCAATTAGTGCTATTTACAAATTAGGATCTATGTCATCTTAGAGGGAAATAAATACTTTAACGTCGCAGTACATATATGAAAATCTTTTATATGTACATAAAAATATCGATAGTTTCAGCAAGAAAAGTGACGTTCACAAAGTAAATAAAGCTTTGTAAAAAAGCATACTACATTACTTCAGACTATGTAAATGATAAAAATCCTTGGGACTGAAGATGCTCAATTACAGGAGGCATAGGTAAATGAAATTAAAATGGAAATTATATAAAATTGTACGGCTTAAATTTTTTATTTAAAACATTTATTGCACTTATAGTTTTTACGATTTTTTTTAAAAGAGTAACTATCGAGTTTCTTGCCGGTTTCTTCTCGGTAGAAATAAAAAGCATTGTGAGCCGGAAGGTCCAAAAAATAGTATTTCATAACTTTGACTATTCAAAAGTGATTGTGAAATCCTAATTTGAATAAAAAAAAATTACTTTGACTTTGCCTTTGATCGATTTTTTCTGAATATATAAAGGACAGATGACATCGCTTTTCGACTCGGCTTCAGAGAAAGGCCTCCTTCTCAGAAAACAGACTATCTGCCTTTAGACGCAGAAAGCCACTCACTGGTGGAGTGCGCGCGACTTAGGACTAGTCATTGTGGAAATATAATATAGGGGTTTAGATCCGCAGTTGACGTATTCCGGTTAAAAATTGGATCTAATATTCTTAATTCTGTCTGATCTGTCCAATTTTGTACATATACTGAGAGCTTAAGAAATAAATACTTTTATATATGCTCATACTTTAAAATCCCAATAACATACTCAAAAATGTTCTTTAATTGCTAACTTTATACAAATAATTCATTTATTAAAAAAAAAATTTGTACGACAGCGATGCTTTTAAAGCTTGTTTACCATTATAGTGCAGTGTACCGATATTTATATGTATTAAATCTGTGGCGGCGTTATAGTTATTGTCCCGGCAAAATAGACATTTCAAAGAAAACAAATTCCGACAGAGCAAAATTTTGGAGGAGCCCTCGTGTTAAATATAAGAAATAAAGTGTCAATAGTTCCATCAATCCCATGTGTGCTAAAAAAGTTCTTCGGGGTAAAGGTCAAAATTTGAGGTTTTTGTTTTTTCGAAAACGGTAAGTTTTATCAAACGAAGAAAAGTAATTTGAAAATTAAAAACCCGACTGCGGATTAAAAATATAAATAAAAAATCTGTCTTCTGGGTTTTGTTGATTGCCTAGCCATGTCTGAACTAGATAGTATACTCGATACAAGTGTTGATTAGTAGATGCCGATGTTGTAGGTAGACAAGATAGTTGTACTTGTTACAGGTTTTTTTTAACGTTTAACACTAAAAGTATTTTATTTAAGTCACTCGAAAGAAGCAGGTATAAGAGCGTCTCGCCACGCGGATCAAGGCTATGCAGGAAAAGGGGATTCACTAAGGGACTGAGTTTCTTTGAGTGTATATTCTCAGACTAGTATAGTTTATACATATAAGAGACACAAATAGGCATTTTTACTTGAATTAGGTGTCTGACTTTGTATGTATTCGTGGCATACATATATGTGCAAAGTGCATATAATGTAGAACGTTTCTGCTTTAACTTAGCGACTTTTAGAAAATAAATTATAAGGACCATTATTGTAGATAATTTTAAGATCTATAACTTTTGATTGGGCTACTTTTTAGGGTTCCGCACTCAAAGAGTGCTAACGGAGCCCTATTACTAAGACTACGTTGTCTGTCTGTCCGTCTGAATTTTTTACAGAATATGTGTTATAATGGAGGATTTTCTAACAAATAATAAAAAGTAAAAATTATAATTATAATTTAAACGGGGTCCCCATAAAAGAAACACATTTTTGTTGTTTATGCTCTATAGTAACAACAGTAATACATAACAAACTTTAAACTTACAATGAAAAATAGTGTTAACTCTAAAGTATAACAACAAATAATTAAAAACGGCCAAGGGTGAGACGGGCCCAAGCAATTACTATTTTAAATTACCGGTACAGTGGTCTAGCTAATCATTAAGAGAAACAGTAACACATTTGTTTGTTGGAACGATATTCAAAGTTAAGCAACGTCGGGCTTGGTCAGAACTTGGATGAGTGACCGCTTAGCGGGACACCTTCTTTATTTGTTTTTTAAAACTTACCGTTACCGAAAAAAATGCAAAAAACTTAACATTTTGACCTTTGACCCCAAATAACTTGTTAAGCACACACGATCGATAGGGATTTTTGATGGCTCTGTCGGAATTTTCGTTATTTGACCACTATTTTTATGTCTATTTTGACCAGACTATTACTGTTCCGTGCGTTGATTGGAATTGAAAGCATTAAGCTTGGCGCATGCGCAGAAGGGAAATCTGGGTTTTGCGCCAAAATAAATATATCCTTTTTTTGACTAAACTAATAATTTTTTTGTGTTGTCGAAAAGTTCTAGTCTAGGTCTAGCCGGGACAACAATCTAGTTGAAAACAAACTGAGTGACCACTCAGCTAGCAGTGACACAGAGGTGAAATAAAAAGTTTGCAAAACAAACTGAGTGACCACTCAGCTAGCAGTGACACAGAGGTGAAATAAAAAGTTTGCAAAACAAACTGAGTGACCACTCAGCTAGCAGTGACACAGAGGTGAAATAAAAAGTTTGCAAAACAAACTGAGTGACCACTCAGCTAGCAGTGACACAGAGGTGAAATAAAAAGTTTGCAAAACAAACTGAGTGACCACTCAGCTAGCAGTGACACAGAGGTAAAATTAAAAGTTTGCAAACAAAATGAGCAACGACTCATCTAGCAGTGACACAGAAGTGAAATTAACTGCACCAAATATGTTTGATGCAGCAACTGAAATTTTCTGTAACATTTTGCCTAAAAATCAAGTAATAGTCATTTTAGTTTTTTCTTTTATTTTACACATGACATATGTGTAGATAAAATAGTGTATTAAACTGCATATAGAGTTTTGATCTAGTTAGGACATAGCTGTAAGATAAAATAGAGTGTATATCTACCTGTGCGACGCAGTGACAGAAGTCCTCGAACTGTCGTTTGAGCATGTACTGTTGCCAGGACTGAGTGAGACCGGCCGGGAGACTTTTCAGTGTGTACCGAGCTCTTTCGCGCTCGCGGATCACTTCCTTACTCTATAATTTAAAAGATTATAGAAATTTAAATAAACATGAAAAATCACAAAAAGCGAGAAATAAGCCTCTATTGCCTAGTGGCCTAGGCAGGAGTCTACAGGAGAACCTAAAAGTCCACCTAAGTGCTGTGCCAACTCTGCAATCAAGGTACAATTTTAGTTGTACTATTTGGCATCTGACAAAGAGAAGGCGCCGAACATTCACGTGTATGTTACACTTGATTTGCATGCTTTTAATTTAACAAGTATAAAACCTTTAGGATCACTGAGATCAGATCTTTTATACAACGAGACCACACTGGATGTTGTAATCATCATTGTATCAGACGCTAGACATTAGGGTCCCTTTTCACATTTACAAAACGAATAGGTGTAAAGCCAACTTACAGAACCTTATATATTGTTGATCGGGTTACGATCGGGAGCCATGTGGCCTGGCCTTTAACAGAGATATGCATATCATGGATATTATATTCAGAAATGACAGAGATGAGGTGGTGACCATAATCTGTTGAGGACTGACCGCTATGCTGTAGACGGGTAACATTTGTATGTGCATGTTCGACAACATCTGCTTGGCCTGGGCCGCGAGGTGGTCGCCCCCCACCGGGGAGCGCACCGCCGCGCTCACCAAAGCGTAACTGAAACACACACATAATATTAAGCGATCTTTAGGTTTCCGTAGCCAAATGACAAAAACGAGAATTCCGTCAAGTCCGACTATACATATTAGTACACTAAAAAGATGGTACAACCTAGCAATTCTTTCAAGAAAGATGGATTTTCTTCACAATTTGGGATTAAGCTCTACTTACCATACACTTCAAAATCTACCCTATGCCGATGTGTGCCTTTTACTTTTAGGAGTGAATACTACCCCTCATTGTGCTTTTTACTTTTAGGAGTGAATACTACCCCTCATTGTCAAAAATTGATAAAAATACAAATTTAGGCATTTAAGGAGTGAAAAAACGTATAAAGCTTTTGATTAATGATAGTTATATAGATTTAAAAACTATTTGTGATTTTTAAACCCCTATTTTATTCCTTACCCCCTTTTAAAACACATCAGACATCTAGACAGTAGTAGACATCTTAAGGGAATTGTTATAATTCTTTTTCATTCCCTAAAAACCACCCCTATTACATTAAATACAAAAAAAATCAAAAAAAAAACATTTTTTCTTAAGATATGATGCTTCATTAAAACAAACTATTAATTTTTTTGAGTTTATTACCTCAGAACATGTATTTCCAAATTTTCATCCCTTAAAAATTACATATCACCAGGAAGAAGCGAGTAAAAAAATATTACAATGCTATATCCTTTGGGTTCGGCTGTTAGATGTTGGTCTTGCCGCGCGTTGAGTTTGTAAAGGGGGGGAACCGACATATATACATAATATATACATACACACTATTAGTATACATGCATAGTAAACGCATTTCTCTGCTCCAAAATCTAGCTGCTCCGAAATTACAAAAAAATCGGATGCATTTTGGCCTAGCGGGATATAAAAAAGGCTTTTTGTAGAGAACTCCATCGCCTATAAGCTCATGTAAGTTTTATATTTTTCTCAAACCCTTAATTTTATAAAGGTCAACGGTGAAAGGGCTCAAGGGTGGTACTGATTTTGTATCAATGCTAAGTTTTACAAGCCATATCTCGAAGAATTTTTAAGCTACAGTAAAAAAATAAAAAAAAATATTTTTGAATGAAAATGCTAACTTTTTGTACTTTAGCAATTTTTACGTATTTTGTTTATTTTCTTAGTTAATTTGAAAAAAGTATTTTTTTTTGAATATTTCAAAAATACCTAGTTCACTTTAAATGATGATATGTTTTTAAAATAAGCATTTTAAATCGGTCAAACTGTTGAATCATATTTATAATGTCAATATAAAGTCATTTGTAAATTTGCAACATTTAATTCCTATTAGGGGAATAATGAGATGCGTTTTATTGTTGATTTATCTCGTAAAAAAAACTCCGTTAGTTTTTATGCAACACAACCACCCCCCGCGAAAAAGCACACCTTGGCATAGGGTAGATTTTGCTTGTTGGGGTATTCCCTTCTTACAGTCAAAATTTCAGCAAAGTCCATATTTCTCGAAAGAATTGCTAGCCAAAAACCGTCTTTTACTATACTATATGTCACACGCACAATAATAATACAATATTTCAATCAATTTAATGTTCTATTTATTTTTAAAACAATTTTTAAGAAAACTTGTAAAAAAAATGCAGCGCAACCTTAATACAACTAAACCTTATTTTTTCTTACCTGTCTTATCATGTAGACAAAACCACGTCTTATCAAAATTACAAGATTCCGCCACAATCACTAAATATAACCCACCAAAAAACACATACAAAATATACCACATTAATAAACAATTCATATTGTCCTTTTAAGACCCGGTATTCCGATTAGAAAATTAAGGATTTACCCGCCCACTTCATATGACAGTTTGAAACACAGCTATCTAATATCACGTGCACTTGAGCAAGACAAAAGACCACAGCGCTTTTCAGTATAAGTAAACGTGAGCGTCAAATCGGTTTTTTGGTATTTACTAGAAAACTAACTCGATTTTTTAGATTTTAGTAGAAGCAGCCATGGACTTTCTAGTTAGCTAGCCATTAATATGAATGTTAATGTTATATGTTAAAGAATAGCGGTTAAATACCAAAAAAAAAAAAAATTTAGTGGTCTTTTCCGGATTTTTTTCTATCGAGGCAAATTAAAGCTATCGTGTTTTTGGTAGAATAGGTATATGTTGTTCTATATCGGGTTAAATTTTTGACCTAAAATATACTACAAGTATTGATTTTTTCCATTTTAAAAAGTGTCACTTGGCGTTGGTCAGCCTCTTAAATACAATATTTTTTAACAAAACCGAAGTATTGACCGAACCAATTTCCGCAGAGTATAACAGTTTTAATATTCGTAAACCATTGTTGTCTATGGATCTTAGCGATGGGAAGAGCGTACGAATGAAATAGAATAATTTTTGATTTTAGATTTTCATTACCGTATGAGCAATATCTTTAGGTCTTACAACAGTTCTAAGACAACCGTATTCAATCATTTGATAATCACCTTATTCTTTAAAACAAACGTAAAACTGATGCACCGACCCTACGATTTATTATCCATGTATCGGAATTAGAAGACAGTGATGATCATAGTGATGACGAATCTGAATAAAAGTAAATATCAGTTTTATTTTCCTCAAATGGAAAAAGGAAACTTTATAGGATCACTTTGTTGTCTGTCTGTCTAGACTCTTTTCTCAGGAACGCGTGAAGGTATCAAGTTGGAATTAATATCAAATACTAAGGTCTACGGTACTACGGTCCCTTAAAGCTTCTAAGTCAACGCAATAAAAAAATATGGCCGAAATACGGCAGTTAATATAAATAAAGATTAAATGTATGCATTAATTCAAAGAAATATTCGTTTAATAGCTCAAAAGCCGATTTCCAACACTAAAATTGTCTCTGGTCTCCAATACGCCATGTTTGTTTATATGATAACACAGGTAAGGAAAAATACTGTTTACATACGGGGTGACCATACGTAGGTCTTAAGAATCCTTGCTAACCACTTGATTGACCTTTTCTCAGGTGGAAATTTTTCGAGAATTCAGCTTACACATTTGTTACAATGTTTTTGCCCTCCTCTAACCCATTTTTTTTAC
The DNA here is from genome assembly GCA_946406115.1 of Apoda limacodes. Classification (NCBI taxonomy): domain Eukaryota; kingdom Metazoa; phylum Arthropoda; class Insecta; order Lepidoptera; family Limacodidae; genus Apoda; species Apoda limacodes. Next base: position 53,547,476 of record OX291540.1, read on the forward strand.
TATGTATTCTTAAAATCAGAAAAATATCAAAATAACAAAGCTTTTACAAAATCTGATCATAAGTTAGTCAGATATGTGCGATGAATCTCATGTTTTTTTATCCATATGATGACCACTAATGATCTGCTTATTTTATCAATTTGTCTGGAGTGATGTAGCGTTGTCCATTATAATTATCAACGGTTCTTCTAGAGATTGCATCATTTCTTTAAACTATCCTTCATAAATCTCCGCGTTCATTTCTTAGTGGCAGTCCACGGATTCTTGGATTTAAAGGCCAGTAAAGCATCTGACACGAATCCTTTCGTAGACCCTGCATGGCATATGATAAGGCGTTCACCTTTTCCCATTGGCACGGAAGCGGCGGTGTCGTCAGTCCAGTTCTTAGATACTGTGTGGTGTACAATTAACGAAATCTCATTAAAAATTTAACAATTTGGATATCTTTTTGGTTTCGCTCAAAATTTCGCAGCGAGCCATAGCAACGTCGTGACGCTCCATCAATATTTTACGTTTGTCCGACTTTTTATAAGAAAATCCAATTTCTTTCAAAACCACGCTTATGACGATTTTTGGCCATGGAACATTTACGTAAAGGAACAACAAGTTTTTTAAGTGTTGGAATTTCTTTGCGCAAGTAATAGTCATTTATATGACGGCGAATAGCGTCAGCGTCGAAGTTGTCAACCGATGTCACACGACGTGGTTGAAGTTTTTTCTTCGGCGTACGAAGCTTATTTTCCTGCATGCCGCTTGTACCGTAAGCTTCGCAAGTAATTTATGAAACAGTAGGTCCACTAATTCCTAATGCGGCCGCAACACGCTCTCGCACTTGCGCCAGTGGTAATAGCGGGCCACCATTTTGATGCTTCAAAGTAATTAAGAACCTTGATCACCAGTTCTCTTGCCTGCCGTTTCAGAACAGATCCTTTAGGCATTTTGATATTTGACAGCTGGGCAGCAATCAACACGGAGGAACACAAAATACACAACGTAACGTATATACTATATAGAACGAACGTCTTGTTGCGAATGCCAGATTAAAACAAACACAACATGGCGGTGGGCCATTGAGTGTTCCCACCTTGAAAAAATATATTTGAATGTTTTTGATGTATTTGTCTTTGTTCAAAACATAATAAATATATGCGATCGATATCATTACTTATTTGGTCACAACACTACAACTATCAAATTAGAACTGTCATCGAGAAAATAACGAAATGGAAATAGTATAGCCACCACCCACATAATTGGTTTTTTCAAGCCATATGATGACAACTAATGCTCTCTTCATTACAGTCAGGTCTATCAGTAACAAATGTTGGCACTTACTTACGTCTGTCGTTTTAGTACGGTACGGCACTTTCAGATTTTGGCCTCAGTTCTTTAGTGTGAGACGTTAATTACACTTATTCACATATGATAAACAGTGTCATTACGTGGAGGCAAACCGGGTGCTAAGATCTTAATAACTACCACGGCCTTTGTCCTTGTAAATTTTACTTACTTACCTTAAAGCAGTAATGACGCACATATGTATTAAAACTGTCTGTTCAAAATATGAAGTACGCGCACACTACAAGCGAGCAATCACAAGTTTTAACTTCAGCCAAAATTTTTTTTAATTCATGAATTTCTATATACCTGCGTTTTCTCTTCTTCCAGTTCCACCATTTTAATTGTGTTTTCGTGAGTTTATTTTATTCATTCTCCTGATATTTACTGATTTACTAGAAAATGTGACGAATAACATTATGTGTAACACGGGTGCTTATCATAGTTGGCGTTTCAGTTTGATGTTTTAAATGTTTCATTTTATCCGAACTTATATATTTGTGAGAGTCTATTCTTTAAGCACGGGACTATTGTTTGAAGCGACGGAGAAGGTCATAGGCTACTTTGTATCCCGGAAAAGTTCCCACAAGAATAACTATGGCTGAGTACTACGTTTTATTCTCTTATTTAAACATCTGGCGCACCACCTAGTGCGAAAGGGTTGTACTAATTTAGACACCTTCCCCAGTGTGTGTATATCAATATGCCAAAATTTCATTACAATCGGTTTACCCTTATTGCGCGAGTCCGACTCGCGCTTGACCCTGTCTGAGTCGCACATGAATCTTTTTTTCTTTCTCAGAAACCTTTCCCGGCGTGTGCACAACAACTTACCAAAATTTCATTACAATCGGTTTATCCTTATTGCGCGAGTCCGACTCGCGCTTGACCCTGTCTGACTCGCACTTGACTCTTTTTTTCTTTCTCAGAAACCTTCCCCGGCGTGTGCATAACAACTTACCAAAATTTCATTACAATCGGTTTACCCTTATTGCGCGAGTCCGACTCGATCCCCCCTCCCTGATCCTGACCCTTTCTCAATCGCGCTTGACCCGTTTTATCTTTCTCAGAAACATTCCCCGGCGTGTATACAAAAACTTACCAAAATTTCATTACAATCGGTTTACTCTTATTGCGCGAGTCCGACTCGCACTTGATCCTTTCGGAAAAACTAATATAGTTCGGTGGCTTTCGAGACATTTCAATTTTACCTTCAACCTTCTTTGAATACAGTGGGATTGAGTTTTCAAATAGTTATCAGAATATAATTTAATTTAAAAGCACTAAGGAGTATTGTTATCAACTTCGAAGCAAATAACCGCCAAAATGACTTTTTACCCATTTTTAACCCCGTTAGAAGATGAATTTCAATAAAATACGAAACATGCCCATCAATTCTGATAAAAAAAGGTTAATGCAGAATTTGAAGTAGATTGGACCAAGGAATCACCTTGTCCCATACAAACTTCGCCCTCCTTTTTCATCCCCTTAGAATTTCGGAGAATCTTTGCTTATCGTATGTCTACGTCATACAAAAACGTTTATCCGTCAGTCATTCAGTACAGAGCATTTTATATGTATAGATAGTAGATTAGAGAAAGAAGAATAGAGATAGAAGGATATAGGAAAATAGTTTTAGAAAATAAATATATTTTAATAATTTAGAACCCAGAACCCCGGGAAAAAGTATATACAGTTTATATATGCATATACTTCGTTTGTCACACTAAAAAAAAAAAAAAAAATATTTGCAACGAACTTGTCTGGTCCGGTCATCAAAATTCCCAACTTTATAATCAAAAGCCTTTGGACTTCGGCCTTAGGCTTCTAAATAGTCTCTCGTTAGTTATTTTCTACTTACCACCCTTAATACACAATGTGCTATTTTGTAATCGCGTCACATTAATACCCGATCTTTATCAAAAATGAGTGAAACACGCGAAGTATAAAATTAACTACTATTATATATTTTCTTGTAATATGTTTGACTGACTGAATATGACTCTGTCCGGTCGGCTGCACCATGTGACTTACCCATCTATGACTGGCACTGCAGAGGTCTGGCTCGCTCCAGCGTCCACCACCAGAGCTGTGCTCTTCCCGTTGGCGAATGCGGCCAACACTGCGTTCTTGACGAGAAAGAACGCGGGGGCCTGGTACTTCTCGAACAGTAACTCTGCCAGTTTCTCGCGACTGGCTCTCGTGGTCCACACGGCTTCTGTGAACAGAGCTGGATGATGCTCTGACGGAGAACGGATCACCTGAAATATAGTGGACTTTCTGAAATGAACTGCATTTCACTTCCAGTAATGCAACTAACAGCATGCATAATATTAGGGTAGCCGTGCTTAGATCAACACAGCCCCACGCGGGTCAGGGTGTTATTTTGGAGCTGCCACTATGCTGTCCGTCCGTCCGTCTGTCCTTCCAATTTAAATATTTTTAATAGAACGTTGAACGATGGAAGAAACCGAACTGTTACTGAACTGATCCCACCTTAATGATATAGCGTAACTAGCTACTCAATTTTTTACTAAAAACCGGCCAAGTGCGTGTCGAAATCGTATTAAGTTATCCCTAGAATGATAATTATTGCGGATGTTGTTTAAAGGGGCAGCAGCCTGCTAGCTGCTAGTAGGGCAGCTAGACCAACATAATGAGAATATGATAGCTGGAAAAATAGATTGTCCGATATTGTGCAAGACTACAGCTAAGTCCAGCTACACATATTATATTTAAATTTTTATTTTTAATTTTTGATTTTTGTGTCACTAACATTAATTTGGACTAAGCTGTCTGAAATAAATAAATTGAATTGAATTGAATTAAAACAAAGATAAAGTTCAAATATCATGACTTTTTTGTCAGATTTTTGAAAACATGGTTTGAAAGATAGTAAAGAGGAAGCGGAGTAAATTAAGAAGTCCATAACTCGCGAAACAGTAGTACATGTTTGTAAAACAAATAATAAAGGAACTTGCAATGCATTTTAGTACGGCTTCTTACTTACTAACTGAAATACATTTTATGGTCCCATCCCGAACGTCGAGAAAGTAGAACTTTTTAACTTCCTAGCTGATGGACTTCAGCAGGCTCAACATGTAAAAACGATTGTTACGACCAAGGGGGAAGAAGTTTTGAGGAACGATGTCGCCGCAGATATTTATTTATTATTAATTGCAGTATAACAGTTTATAAACCATATCTCTACAATGTATTTAAAACACATACATTTCAAAAACAAAAAAAAATATACTTCTAAATCTTACATTCGTCTTTCTAGCATACTCTTGCACTCAGTCAACAAATTTGCTGTGTCAGACACGAACAGGTCACACTGTGGTGCTGCTGCGAGCATGGAGCGGGGCAGAGCGTGCGCGCGTGGGACCGGCGCGCGTGGGATCGGCGCGCGCGGGACCGGCGCGCGGCGACCGTGCGTACAGGCTTGTGCGGGATACAGCTTGTCTAAAAAAAGGACGTGAGCGAGATCTCACATAGAAATTCATGAGAATATATTTACTTTCATGAGGACTCCATACCACTGAATTCGTCTCTAAAATACTTCGTACTAGAGTAGCTGAGTATAGCGCGCAGTTGGCTTTAACAGAAAGAGGCAAAAGGTTGCATATCACAAAACCTAACCACTGAGACGCTGCTGAAGTTACCCTTTGTACGTGCGTTCGGAAAGTGAGGTGTGAGTCAAAGTAAACACCTAGATCTCTAACCTCTTCTAGTTCGATGATGGCCTGGCTTTCAATTCTATACTGAAACTCTATTGGAGTTTTCGATCGGCCGCACGTCCGTACGTCCGTACGTCATCTTTTCGCATTTGCTGATATTAAACTCTAACTTGTTTACTAAGCTCCACTTATACACCGCGTCCAGATCGTTTTGCAGCAACTTGCAATCACTAAAGGATTTTATTACTTTAGCCAGTTTTACGTCGTTGGCAACCAACAATACTTGTGAATATTTGGCAACTTCCGGGAGATCGTTGATCAGGACAATCAACAAGAAGGGTCCCAAATTAGAACCTTGACGTATTCCCGACAGGGTAGTATATTGATAAGATTCGTAAGGCCCATACTTCACAAATTGTTGCCTTTCGCTGAGGTAGCTTCACAAAAGTTTAAGAAGTCTAGGTACAGAACTACTCTATCAAAAGCCTTTTTGAAGTGCAGATAAATAACATTTACCTGGTTTCCTGCATCGACTTCGACCGAAAATAAGTTGACCAGCGTAATCAAATTAGTGGCAACAGATCGTTTAGGTAAAAAAGCATGTTGTGCACCGGTGACGTAAGGCTGACATTGATGTAGTAAGTCAGTATGAAGGACCACCTCAAATAACTTTGCTAAATCAGATAAGTTAGCTACAGGTCGATAGTATTCCACCATGACTCTAGGTCCAGATTTTGAAATAGAACGTGACATTTTCCATATAGTTGGATAGACTCCGGTTCTAAGAATCAGAAGAATGAAAATGAAGACGATAGGGTCAATCAACTTATCTATGCATACCCTGATAACATACGCAGTTATACCATCAGGACCTGGGAAGGCATTTGCCTTTAACTTTTTTAATGCGTGACATACATCTTCAACGGTGATAACACTTATATCAACGCGACGACAGCCGGCAGAAGTACTTGAGCTAGCTACTTTAGGGTCGAGAGAAGGCTTATCGGATAAGAACACAGGTTGAAAATAAGCTGCGAAAGCGTTGGCTGCATCGAGGCCCCGGTACTAGTTATCGCCTCGTATTACTAATGGTTTAACACACATGTCGAACATGTAGCAGACAGTAAGTACTTAGTTACATAATAAGTTAATAACTTAGGAAAAAAAACTTTGATAAATCACGGAAATTACATTGATGAATTGCGCGTTCACCGCTAAGAAAACCCCATTCACTGTGGTCCTACAATTCCAGAACACTTCCCTCTACATCTCCAAGAGCATTGAGATCGTTGGTGTTGACATATCTAACGGTGTTCAATTCCGAGATCATTTGCTAGACAAGTTGAAGCTGGCGTCCAAAAAACTTGGTGTACTCAACACAGCGAGGCAGTACTTCACGTCGGGGCAAAGGATGCTGCTTTACAAGTCGCAAGTCAGGCCCCATATGGAGTACTGCCGCCATCTCTGGGCAGGTGCACCCGGAAACCAGCTTGGCCCTTTTGACTCGGCTCAACGACGGGCTGAGAGAATTGTCAACGATTCCAAACTCACTTGCGGTATCGAGCCCTTAAGTATGAGGAGAGACTTTTCCTCTGTGTGTGTGTTCTACCGCTTGTACAATGGGTTGTGTTCTGAGGAATTGTTCGAAACGATGCCCACGGCAACTTTCTACCAACGCACCGCTCGCCATCGGCAGGCAATTCATTCTCACAATTTAGAACCGAAATGGTCGCGTACAGTGCGGTTTCAGAGAAAATTCCTCCCGCAAACGCTTGGGTTGTGGAATGAGCTGCCTGCCAAGGCTTCCTCTAAAGATTACAGTTTGGGGTTCTTCAAGACAGAAGTTATTAGATTTCTGAAGGGCCGGCAACGCGCGAGTGATGCCCCTGGTGTTGCAAGCGTTCATAAGCTACGCTGACCGCTTACCATCAGGCGGACCGTAAGCTTGTTTGCCACCTTAGTGGTATAATTAAAAAAAAAACTGGTTGCACCCCGGGAGTGCCGGCAGAAGTGCAGAAGTGAAAACCTTTACACACAATTCGCGCATAACATTCAAATATGTTACAAGTCAACTAATACGTCATATTTAGTTGTACAGAACCAATATCCTTAGCACACAAGTCGCGCTTAACACTCAAACATGTCACAAGACATGTCTCTGACATTATCAAGAAATAATAATGTTTGTTTATTTACTTTTTGACGTAGTATATTTGACATCTCAATCTGTCATAGAATTAAAATCCCATATCCAACCTCCCCGTACTACTTATAATAGCCATATACGAAAAATAAAAATTATACTAGGCGAGGCATTATTGTTTCCGCGTCACTTCCGCTGCCCAAGTAGTGTCGTTCGCCCTGTTCTTGAACTGAAATGTTGAAATGTTATTGTTTTCTCTACAAAATGAGATATTCTTTTATCTTTCTAAAATGCTACACGATTCAAAAAACTTCTCCTTTGCTGACAAATATCCCGGCGACGTAATTGGTGTCAGTTGAAAGTACTCACTACAGTACTGTGTACTACAGTACTGACGACATAGTAGATATAAATCGCAATATCCACCTTTTTAATTGCTTGTTTTTTTTTTTTAAATAAAATGGAAATAACGTGTAGTTATTTCTATAAAACACACAATGAAAAACTAGTTATTAAAAAAAGTTTTAACCTACTACCTACCTTCCGATATCCTACCTTTTCCTATTCTACCTACCTGTCCTATCCTTTTCGTATTTGTTGTCACAGTACAAGTATGAAATGCAGGCTGAACGCAATCTTGATTTTAGGATGTATCCCAATCGATACCGTTACCGCCCATTAAAAAGTATTTACAAAACAAACCAAGTTTGTTTTTTTCTATCCTCCAGATAGAAAACAGCTAAGTAAATTTTTATAAGATATACATCAAATGATAGGTAATATCCTCATAATTACCTCAAGAAAGCAATTTTGATTTTTTTTTATTTTTACAATGAAAAATTGAAAAAAAAATTAACTAAAATATTTTCAAGATTGATTTCTTAAAGGTACATGTTATAAAAAATTACTTAGCCGTATTTTACCTTGAGAAGTCCAACCTTGGAATATTATATAAAATACTTTTTGGATTTTCAGAAAGGTAATAAATAGTAGGTATAGTATATTTTTAGATCCGGCTCAAGCCCTTTAAGTTGATACCCCACACGTTTCCGAAAAAAAATATTCTAATCCCATATAAAGAATTTATGACGTAAATTATTAACTCCCCTAAGGGAAATATGTAAGAACTGCAATTCAAGAACATGTTTTACCCGACAGTACCTTGGACCCTATACTTGAATATTTCACCGCATAATACGAGTGTTCTCCCAAAAATTTCGCACGCGAATTATCAAAAAGTTTCATCTATTGTAAATACATCCTGGGGCGGTGCATCCAAAACTGCTATGATAAGGTTGGAGCTTGCTCAAAGAGCTATACTGAAACCTAACTATTAAACCCTACTAGACTTAATTATACGATTTTCACACTTCGTTACTCACCGGTAGGGCAAAATCATAGACAAAGTCTAACCTCACCCTCACCCCCCTTACACACACATTGTGACACTTACGTCCATTTGCTCCAACACACTCCAAACTCATACTTTTATATATTAAATCTGGATAATTAAATATTTACGTTATGTTAAGTAATATATCACTGTATTATTTTTACTGTAAATATAGTGATTTGAGTTACATTAACTTTGTATATTATTAGTGGTGGAGGCCTGGTGATCTGAGATTACAGGTGCAAAACTAGTTCGGACTCCAGAGTCTCACAAAGTAAAATTTAACTCTTAGTGTACCTATTTTCTATTTTTTTAAACTTTTTGAAACTAAATAAACGAAATTATCCGTTCGGAAACGAGTGGGCGGGACACTTGTTTGCAACAAACACTATTGTGCACGACGGTCAAGCTGCAGGAGTATATTTATTTATATTACGTATTAGATACGTATTTTTTTATATACACTAAATTCATCGGTTTAAGAATGCGGTTCGTTCCGCGCTCGTACCAAATTCGTAGTAGAATTTTAATTCACACTCATAAGGAATTCGAGCGTTTTCAGGTATAGGGTCCCTGTGTACCAACCGAATCGATAAAATATTACAAATTAAATGTCTCTTAGCAGTGTTACCAACCCTCAAAAATATGTATCCCTAAAAAACATATAAATATAAATTCATAATGATTTAGAAATAATGTGCTTTAATATGTTTCAAAAGTCTTTTTATTATGAGTTATTTAATATATAAAATATTTCGTCTTCATCTGAAGATTCAGATTTTTTGAAATCATTCATGTTGACATTGAATAAATTTAACATTTTATTGGATGGATTAAATGTTGCAGATCCACCATTTCGATTTAGACTCATACACAACAATAACCGCCATAAAATGACCACCAGCGGCCAGTGTACACAGTAGTAAAATTACGTACTACATGTCGTTATGGCAAGAAATAAGTATTAATATTATCAATTTAAAAATATTAAAGAGTCAAAAAAATCCCTGAAAATTTCAGACCCTTAAAAAATCTCATCTCACTTATTTACCCCCTTAATCTCGTGTAAACCGTGTGTCATAGGTAGTTAATTATTTTGCACTCTTTCCCAATTACAGGAAACAATGCAGTCCAAAAATATTCTGACTAGGCTTAACGACTGTTTTAGTCATATGACAACGTTGAAATTGCCGGCAGGAGTTATCTAAAGACATCACTACAACCAAACCATAGCGTGTTATAATTTATAACTAGCGCCATCTCTGGAGCGAGAACCGAATTATTTTAAATTCTAGTATAAAGATAATTATACTATTTTTACTATAACTGAAAAGTGAAGGTTTTTAAAATAGTTTGCAGGTGCACTTATATTTCTTTTTAGGGTTCTATAGTCAAACAAGAAATCCTTTATCTTTCGATATGTCCGTCTGTTGGTATGTCATTACAGTATTTAATTTAGACTCACGTCATATATAGATAATTATGTATCCATTTATTGTCCATTACCTGTCCCCACTACAGGGGCACAGATCTTTCATTAGAGAAAGGAGGTTTAGGCTACAGTGCACCGTATTGCCCCGTGCGAGAACAGTTTTGAAGCTGCATATAAAGATTTTTGACCAATGATACCTCTTTTAATGCATACGATTGGTGTCATATGATAACAGTCATTATACATGCTATTTATGTAAAGTGGGTGAAAAAAGTGATTACCTCATCAAGTAGGGTATCATAAGACAACTTTGAGCCTATAGGAAATTGGTTTAAAGTGTGGGTTATATTGCACTCGGTTATGATAAAAGTCAGTACAATCATTATGATTTTTTATCGGTTTGAAATGCGACAGATCTTAGGTACCATAAAAAACCAAATGAAGATCATACATTTTTTGAATATTACCAGCAAAGTAGTTATGATTTTCAATGTAAAAGGGTGATGTAGCCCAGGCTACCACAAACACATAACACCCTCTTACAATTCATGTCAAACCTAATTAAGAGGCTAGGGTGCAATTCAACATGGACTGCATTTGAAAGTTGATGAGTAGTGGATAAAATATTTACAATTATCATTGATTTGAATCATGTTCCATTTGCTACTGTTGAAGTAAAGGATGGGTTTGGATAGGTTTGCCAGTTCATTTAGTAGTCCCTAGGGTTCGAAATAAACTAACCTTAGAGTAGCAGTAGTCAAGCATCTTCTCGAACAGGTCCCAGTTGTCAATCTGACCATCCTTCATATACGTCTGTACCTCCATGCCAGGCCGCGGGACATGCAGCTCCGTCACGTCGATGTAGTGACGAAGCTCATTCATGGTTTTTGTACCTTTTAATACAATTACAAACAAATTTTAAAATGAACCCAAGACACAGTATAAGTAATGATCTATGGTAACCTAGTTTTAGTTATATAATATTCGATTAGTTTTTAGTCTATAACCTAACCTAATAAATGCGAATATAAAATGTGTGGTCTTTTTTTTAATATAAAGTTTCAGCAACAAAAAAGTGTTATTAATAAAAGATGATGCTGTCGCGATAATACCACGCTTAAGGTCGACGCCATCAATAACAAGGAATTACGATGGAAAATCTTATAAAATTGTCACCAAATTTTGATATCTGTGCCACATCAGCAGCAGCAGCCGAATAGAGGTTCTGGAAATGTTTGTTTTAAGGTTATTTTACAGACAAGATTAGGCAAGTTATAAGGTGAAGTTATTCTTACTACAGAATATGATGTTTTGGATGATGATTTGATATCAATTTTATAAACCTGGTTTATTCTATTATTTTTTACACTTAGTACTTTAACTTTAACCCAGCTAGAGATGTAATTGTAAGCTACGACTGCTTGCGAACGATTTGCTATATATGACAAAAACCAACGATGACAGTTACCCTGGACTCAAGCTTGCAGTGACTTTTGTAAAAGTAATTGATGATCAATGCGATGAAATGCCTTGCTATCTGTGCCTTGCCCGACAGCAAAGTGATGACCGTCACCGACTCTACTGAGCGGGGTGCGACAGCATAGTCGTGTGTATCAACGAATGGTAGTCAGGGGAACATTAAGGAACACATTTCGAAGTCCTATATTATAATTTAAATATGATCTTTTACCAAACATACGTCGTCTACATGTTTATATAGATATAAACTTTCTCCCGCGAACGCTTGGGTTGTGGAATGAGCTCCTTGCCAAGGTTTTCTCTAAGGACTACCGAATGGGGTTCTTCAAGAAAGAAGTTATTGGATTTTTGAAGGGTCGGCAAAGCGCGAGTGATACCCCTGATAGACGAGGCCACGGTGACCGCTTACCATCAGGCGGACCGTGTGCCTGTTTGCCACCTTAGTATTAAAAAAAAAAAACATCTGTCTGATCTTCCGACAAAGATTCATGAAATAGCTACCAATTTTACAAAAATCGGGCAAAAGGCACAGGTGGAAAAAAGATTTTTTCTTTTCATTATTAGGGTCCCGTACCCAAAGGGTAATTAACGGAACCTTATTACTAAGACTTCGCAGTCCGTCCGTCCGTCCGTCTGTCACCAGGTTGTATCTCATGAACCGTAATAGTTAGACAGTTGAAATTTTCACAGAAGATGTATTTCTGTTGCCGCTATAACAACAAATTCGTTTCGCCGTCCTCTTTTCCTTTTTCCAATTCTCGGATACCAGGTAGTCCCTTCAACTCTACTTATCTGTTCCTCTTATGGTATGACCTGCCCATCTCCACTCAAACCTTTTAATTGTTACTAAGCCGTCTGTCACCTCTGTCAATTCCCTTATATCTGTGTTTCTTTTACTGCCCTTTCACCTAACGCCTAGCATAGTTCTCTTCATCGCGCGCTGGCAGACTGAAAGTTTATCATATTCAGTCTTTGTAAGAGAACAAATATATGTCTGCTATTTAAGAACTTCAGCTATCTCATCCAATCGTTACAAGGCGTGTTGAAGTCATGTGTGTTTTTGAGTTTTGATGTATGGCAGATAAACTTAAACATGATATTATTGAAGGTACATACTTTTCGTTACATTTCGACGAATCCACCGATATGACAGATAGTGCCCAGCTGTGTATTTTTATTCATATGGTATTAAATGATATGTTGACTAAGAAAGAGTTTTTGACAATGATTTCTCTAAAAAGAAAGATTCGTGGCGAAGAAATGAATATGAAATTTTCTTCAATTTTGTAGCAAATTTTGCATTACAACCAATGGCGCACCAGCAATGACTGGAAACAAAAACGATTTTGTGACATTTTGTCGTGCTAATGACGACTTGCCTTCATTTTTCTCCTACCATTGCATTATACATGAACTAGTTTTCTGTTCAAAAGTTCTAAAAATAAGACTAGAAGACCGTGCAGGACCAATAATACTATCTGCGATATACTGCCCTCCAAGGCATAAAATAACTAAAGATATGTTTTCTCAATTCTTTATCACTTTCGGTCATCGCTTTATAGTCGGTGGTGACTGGAACGCAAAGCTCACCTTTTCGTGAAAATGTATCTCACGTTGCACTGTAACCAGAGGTGGTGCACTAACAAGCTCAGTTGACCAAAATAATCTGCAGTCATGGTCGAATGGCAAACCTACCAACTGGTCATCTGATCCGCACAAGATTCCAGACCTTCTTGATTTCTTTATTAAAAATGGAATTAGCAACCGTAACATAGAAATTGAGTTGAGCCTAGACGGTTCTTCGGATCATACACCAGTCATAATGAATATTAACATTAGAGCCTTCACTCGTGACGCACCTAAGTGTTTGTATAACTATAGGAACTGACTGGGATGGATTCCGAACGTACCTTGAATCCACCTGATCCTAAATATCGCCCTAAAAACTCCGGATTACGTCGATGAAGCTTACAGATATATCACTAACTTAATCCAAGTGGCCTGCTGGTTAAACACACCAGAACTGAGTAGATCTCAAAAGCCTCAAGTTTAACCCTTTGTAATCAAGCTGGAAGTTGAATAAAAATGCAAAGTAAGAAGAGTCTGTGAAGTGTATGTACCTACGTGCGGTGAAACCGTGATTGTATAAGGTCACTGCAGTCAGTCAATAAATGAGTTTTGACGTGAAATGTGTTCTTACTGTTTTCCTTAATCCACATATAGACTATTTGGCGACGAGACATAAATTACGAATTCGCGTGTGTGGTTAATTGTGGTGATGGCAAATTTTGTCGAAAATCTTCCTGTTTTCGATTATAAAACACAGGAATGGCAAATTTTTAAAACTAGATTGCAACAATTTTTTAAACTGAATGTCGTTAAAACGGAACAAAAAACGGCGATTATTTTAACACATTTGTCAGATGAGTCGTTTCGATTGGCACGAAACCTAGTACACCCGAAGGACTTAGAAGCAGTGGAATACGAAGAGCTGATTCGCGTTCTGGATAGTCATTTTATTCCTAAGAGATCCACTTTCGCAGACAAGTCACGTTTTTACAATGCGTGTAAGGAGGACCTAGAAAGTGTGGAAGAATGGGCTGCAAGATTAAGGGGACTCGCAGTGTACTGTGACTTCGAAACTGAGCTCGACACGCTTCTACGAGACCGATTCGTACTCGGTTTGAATGCAGGTCCAGAACGAGATCGCAGCAGGATGCCAGTAAGCTGACCTTGAGTCAGGCAATAGAGGTCGCGCAACAAGCAGCATGTGCACGACAAGCAAAGAATACGGGTGTATCGGTGAAAGAAGAACCGGTGTACCGAGCAGGTATGAGCGGCGGTGGTAGTGCGAGGCCCTGGCGGGGCCAAGGTCACGTACAGTCTCAGCAGCGGGGTCGGCGGTATACAGTGTGTGGCGTTGCAAGTCATCTTGCATTTAAGTGTCGTTTTAAAAATTATAAGTGTCATAAGTGCGGTCAACAAGGTCATTTAAAAAAATGTGTGAGTCGCGAGTTAATAATATCGGCACAATCCAGGCAGAGGACGAGAAAGATCAATGTGAGGACTGTAAGGAATGTCAAATGTTCAACTTAAGGTGCGTAAATAATAAACCAATATCATTGCCAGTGACTATTTGTAATAACTGTGTCGTAGAAATGGAATTAGAAACAGGTTCTAGGACAAATGTCATAGCAGAAAGTTTTTACTTGCAATATTTTCATAAGATTAGGTTGATGTCATGTACATTAAGATTATGTTTGTATAATGGTCATAAAATCTCGCCCTTGGGTTGTTTTAAAGTATCGGTAACATATAAAAAAGTAACAAAAGAACTCACATTTTACGTTATTCGAAACGGTGGTCCTCCGTTATTGGGGCGCGAACCATTCTTAACCCGCTGCACGAGTTATTAAGATCGGGCGCGGAGTGGCAGTGGTAGTGGCGAGCTAGCCTCGGAACGCGTGTTGACTCATTACGACGCAAGCGCACAGTTGGTACTATGCGTAGACGCTGGGCCTAGCGGGCTCGGCGCTGTGCTCTCGCAGGTCAACGCGGAAGGTGTTGAGCGCCCCCTAGCGTACGGCTCGCGGTCCCTTACGGCAAGCGAACGCAATTACAGCCAGCTACAGAAAGAGGCTGCTGCAATTATCTTCGGAGTTAAACGTTTCGTTTACGTTAAAAACCGATCATAGACCTCTGATGGCAATTTTTGGTAAAAACAAAGGTATATCAATAACGACGGCTTCGCGGTTGCCGAGGTATGCTCTGTTTCTTTCAGCATACAATTATAAGATTCAATATGTTTCTAGTAAAAATAATCTTATTGCTGGTTATTTTTCCCGTGCACCGGTAGTAAGTAAAGACAATCAGTCAGATATCGATGGGGAAGAACACGCAAATTTTTCTATGTCTCAGATTTTGCAAAAAAACATAATGCCCGTGACGTACAAAGATATCCAAGCGGCGACCGGCCGTGACAAGATTTTAATAACGGTTTCTAAATATATGCGAAATGGATGGCCACGTAATATTACATGGAATTCTATCGCACCTTATTTTCGCTGTAAAAATGACTTAGAATTAGACAATGGATGTTTTTTACGCGGTCATAAGGTAGTTATTCCGAAAATCTTACGTGAAACGCTTTTTAGAGTTAGATAAAACCCATTTGGGAACAGTGAAAACAAATAGTTCCGCTCGTGCACGCATGTGGTGGCCCGGCATTGACTTGGACGCCGGGGCGTGCGGCGTGTGCAGCGCGCTGCGCCCCGAGCCGCCGCGAGCGGCGCCCGCGCCTTGGCCACGCCCCGAATGTCCTTGGGAACGTATTCATATTGACTATATGTCAATTGACCAAAGGACATTTTTAATAGTAGTGGACTCCTACAGCAAGTGGCCAGAATGATTTGATATGAACGGGGATTTGTCAACATTAAATTTAATTCGCAAATTAAAATATTTGTTTTCAACATTCGGTCTACCTATGTGTATTGTCTCAGATAACGATCCAAAGATATGTTCACAGTTGTTTTTAGAATTTTGTAATATTTATGGTATTAATTATTTAAATAGCCCTATCTACCATCCTTGTTGTAACGGACAAGCTGAAGTTACGGTAAAAAAAATTAAAAAAATGATCAAATCTATTTTGGAAAGCAGCTCGATTCACGAAGTAAACAATAAATAATTAGAATATTTGTTTGTCTATCGCAACACGGTACATTGAACCACTGGTTCGACTCCAGCTAATTATTGTTAGGTCGGGACCTACGGGGACGATTAGACCTGGTGTCCCTGCCAAAAAAATGTTCTCGACAGTTACACGACAACCATATACCTAGCGACGGTAAAATCCGTTCTTTTAAATCTGGTGAAAAGGTTTGGGTCAGATGTTTTGAAAATAGAAAGCCATATTGGGCCCAAGGCAATGTTTGTAAAAAATTAGGTTCTAGGATGTATGTGGTTAATGTACAGGGTGCTGATGTAAAAAGACACATAGACCAAATTTTAAAATATACGAGCAATGAGACTCTTGTTTGTAGTGGGTACTCGAAAAGTAAGACACACACGCCCTCATCACTGTCAAAACAACCACGCTCGCCACCGTTACGATCCCCGTCGCTATCTTCAAACTCCAACAGGGAAATCGAATCAACTGATCAGTTGGTTACAGCGGAGAATGAAAATAGGGAAGGGGAAATGGCAGTACCGGAACAGCAACAGGCTGAGCCTGTGACCGGACAGAGCGAGGAGGTGGAGCGGGTGGAGGCTAACAGAGACGAGGGTGTGGTCAGACCTCCATATTATTTTAGGACAAGAAATAAAGAAAAACCAGTTGAATATAAATACTAAGACTATGTTTCATTGTCATCAGGTTTCCAAATTAAGGCGTGAGGAGTGCAGTGTATGTACCTACGTGCGGTGAAACCGTGATTGGATAAGGTACTGCAGTCAGTCAATAAATGAGTTTTGACTAGTCTGGCACTTATTTTGTCATCCCTGACAAAAGGAAGTTTAATCGTGCCACAAGGGAACTGAAAATCTTACTTAGGGATTCCGTCAACAACCTAATACAAGCAAGCCTCTAAGCGCTCTCATCATCAGATCAAGGCGAACACTCTCTATGGAAGGCCACAAAAAGTTTAAACAACTTACATATCACAATCTTCCAATCAGGACTTAGTTTTCGATGGCTCAAACGGACAGTGAAAAAGCTGCGACATTTGAGACCTACCTGGCTGGCATGTTTACGCCTAATAAAGGACATTCAGAACAGTATTAACAGGAGTTAAATTGTATCCTGAAACGGGACTTCTAAATGTGTTTGCTCATAAAACCAACATCGCCCAAAGAAATAGCAAATATCAGATCCCTAGATACGAAAAAGTCTCCTGGCTTTGACTTGATCACACCCAAAAACCTGAAGGAATAGCTCTTTCTCAATAGCCTGGCAAAGCAGCAAACGAAGCATCCTCCAATAGGCCTTTTGGAAATCACACCGTGTCTCAATACGTCAGAGTTTTTTTGTATTTGTAAATGTTAATTGTCTCGCAGATATTTAGAAACTAAATAAGGAAATAAAATAATAGGCAAATTTACAAGGTTTAACTGCAGCTTGTCGGTGACCCCGACGAGGAACAAGGCGCAACCTTCACGAGCGCGACGAGGAACAAGGCGCAACCTTCACGAGCCCAACGAGGAACAAGGCGCAACCTTCATGAGCCCGAAAAGGAGCCGGGAGCAACCTGTACAATCCCAACAAGGAGTCAAGCAAATAGATGGCAGTACAAATTCCAGTAAGGTTAGCAGCAAAAGGCAGCGGCAACGAGGATGACCTGGCAACAATATCCTTGACAGCAAGAATACCAGAGTTCTGGACAGACCAACCCTGAATATGGTTCATCAGAGCAGAAGCAGCACTCGAACAACAGTTCCAGTTTGTTATAGCTAAACTAGGAGAAGAAGCTATACAGCAGGTAACAGATATCCTCATCAGCCCATCTGAAAACAAGAAATACGAAGCACTAAAAATTAGATTATAATCAATATACGAGGAGTCGGAAAATAGATAAATCCAAAAACTTATGAATGACATGGAACTAGGAAACCAGAAGCCGTCGCAACTGTTGCTACGAATGAGACACCTTGCTGGTAGCAAAATAAGTGAATAAACGCTCATAATTCTGTGGCAAGGATGACTACTCACAGCCGTACGAGCGGTAATAGCGTCAACAGAAACAAAGAATCTTGACAAAATGACGGAAGTAGCGGATAAAGTATGGGAATTTTCGCAACCCATACAAATGGCTCAAATATCAAGACAGGAGACAAGTAACAACACAGAGGCGTCAGAATTAGCCTTAATTCTAGCAACAGTCGCCAAGATGAACTTGAGAATATCCGAAATAGAAAAAGACCAGTAGTCTCGGACAAAATATATAGGAAGATCAGCGTCAAGATCTAAGAACGGCATATGTTTCTATCACAGATGATACGGCAAGAAATCGTACAAGTGCGAGCAGCTATGCAGCTGGAAAGCGGAACCAAAGCAAGAGTAAAACTAGGACAGGTGCAGTCGACGGCGGGCAACAGTACTACGATAATCAACAACCGCCTCATGATACAGGATAGGGACAATGGACTGAGATATTTGATCGACACTGGAACCAATATATCGGTAATCCCAGCAGACAAATTGGTGAGTAAAAAAAGTAAGCCATACGAACACGGAAAACTTTACGCAGCGAACGGTACCGAAATTCATACATACGGTATAAAAACTTTAATACTAAATTTAAACTTACGGACGCGCGTTTCGCTGGACATTCGTTATTGCTGACGTTAGTCAACCGATCATAGGCGCGGATTTTATAACACACTAGCTGTCCCGGCGAACGTTGTTCCGCTGCCGTCCCTCTGTACCCGGCGAAAGTTGGTTTTTACCTATAGTGCCCGAGTCCGGCTCGCACTTGACATATCGAGATAAAAACTATCCTATCTTTTAAGTTGGATCAAATAACAGATATTTACGAAGTTTGATCAAAATCGGTTCAGTAGTTTAGGAGTCCATTGAGGACAAACATTGTGACACGAGATTTATATATATTAAGATTACAATTTGTTAGTCGACTTAGCCGGCTCATTGAACAAGAAACTAGGTTACAGGTAGCAGCTAATATTATACAATGGAGTAGTTCTTCAATAAGCACGGTATGAATGAATGAATGAATGAACATTTATTTGCTCGAATAAGGTACAACATGTTCTTTTTATGTATCCGCATGGTATGGTATCCGTATGGTATCTGCGGACCATTCCTACTATGATTTATTTAGTTTTTTCCCTGTTATAACAAAGCCCGTGTGCTCTAAGGATCTGTCGCGTCATTCGGTAGTACATCACATAGTAACCGACGGACCACCCGTTTGTGCGAAAGCCAGACCACTTCCATCGGCAAGGTATAAAGCAGTAAAAAAGGAATTTCAAATAATGCATAAATGGGAATCTGAAGGCCATCTAAAGGGGAATGGACCAGTCCCTTACATCTAGTAGTAATAAAGGACGGAAAATTGCGACCTTGCGGTGACTATAGGGCGTTCAACAAGATCAGAAAGCGGGATAGAAATCCGATACCGCGTTTACAGGATTTTAAATACATCCTTAATAAAAAAAACATTTTTTTCGCGTTTAAATCTTGATAGAGCGTACCATAATATAGCAATAACACCGGAAGACATAGAGAAAACCGCAATAATCACATTCTTTGGCTGATTTGAATTTCCAAAACTAGGGTTCGGTTTCCACAATGGGGCTCAAACGTTCCAAAGATTCATGAACCACACGGTATTGCAAGGGTTAAGAGAACAACAGGCTAACAAATATAAACAGTCTAACACAGAAGAAGATGAAAGCTACGACAACGACTTCTATTTCTGTTACTTGGATGACGTAATAATAGCCAGTACCAGCGAAGCGAGCATAGAGAACACTTAGAAGCAATTTTTTGAAAGATTCCAGGAATGCGGTATAACAATAAACTTATCAAAGTGCAGTTTTAGGGAGAAAATTATAGAAATTTTAGGATACCAAGTCACACCTGAAGGTATGAAGCCACTAAAACATAAAATCCAGGCTGTAAAAAACTCCCTAAGCCTAATACGATCGATCAACTAAGAAGATTTATAGGTATGTTAAATTTCTATCGATCGCACATCCTGTTGCTAGCAACACAGTTTTTACCTATGTCGATTATATAATGTATACTATTTCCATTTCCTTTATGGTTGTAACGTGTCAAATTATGTAAAAAACATCTTTGCTCCTAAAAATTGTGTTAAAACTAATTATAGTTTAAGTCGCATTAAATAGAGAAATAATATTCCACATCCATTTTCAGGAACCAAAACTAAAGCAGGTAAGAAATGGATAAAGTTATTTATGGCTCGTCATCCTAATTTGTCTTTACGCCAACCAGAATCGCTATCACGAGCTCGCATACAAGGCTTTGCTGCAGAAAATGTTAAATCCTTTTTTTGACATATTTAAACCTGAATTACAAAAGATTAATTTCAACCCCAAGAAAATATTTAATGTAGACGAAACAGGGATCACAACGGTTTAGCATAAAGTGAGAATAATCCTTACGGCGAAAGGCAAGAAAGCAGTTCACAAATTATCGTCTGCTGAAAGGGGAGCCTTAATGACTATTGTGACTTGTATGTCAGCTTCAGGTCAATTTATTCCACCATAAATGGTGTTTCCAAGAAAAAATATGAAAGCGGAACTACTTGATGGAGCACCTCCAGGCACCATCGGTGGATGTCATCCGTCGGGGTGGATTCAGCTTGAGTTGTTCACAAAATGGCTGAGATATTTCGTGTCTACAGTAAAACCATCAAAAGAGGACCCTGTTGTGCTGGTCATTACAGCCACGCAAGAAATTAAGACGTGATTGAAATTGCAGTGGGCGTGTCTGTAGTCTGCCTACCACCTCATTCAACTGATCATATGCAACCTTTGGACGTTTCATTAATTTTTCCTTGAAAACTTTTTATGCCCAAGAAATAGAGCGGTGGTTAACAAACTATCCAGGACGGGTCGTTACTCACTACCAACTTGGGGAAATATTTGGGAGAGCAATTATGCAAATACATGTAAAATACAGCTGTAAATGGCTTCCGAAAAACAGGAATATTTCCACTCAATGAAAACATTTTCTGTGACTCACCAAACTCTTTCTACCAATGCAAACGGCGCGGCATCTGTGGTAAATGATTTTAAGAAACCAGAAATAATAGATGCAGAAAACAAAAAAAAGGAAAAAGAAGAAAGAAAAGCAGGAAAAAAAGAGCTAGAAATGGAAAAAAATACGACAGGAAACTACAAAACGAAAACCAAAAAGCAACGTAAGAATCTATCTTCTGATGAGGATACGTCTGGTAATAACGACCCAATTTTAATTTCTACTGACGAAGAAGATAGTGACGATGATAACACTGAATGCCCAGTTTGTCATAAAAGTTTTTCTCAAGATAAAAAGGGAGAGAAATGGATAAAGTGCACAAAATTTTCCAATAGATGTATGAGGATTGTGTTGATAATCTAAGATAATCTAATTCTATTTGTGTGAATTGGTTTGAGAGTTAAAATTACTTAAACCAAACCAATGATTAATAAAAGTCTGATTAGCTATTATAATAATGATTACTAATAATTATTGTTAGAAATACAATTTCAGTTAACATACTGATTATTGTGATCTCAATATCGTCCCCACGACGTAATTAGGAGCCCAAAAAAACTAAATCTTATATTTTCAATTTTTGTAAAATCTGTTTTTGTAGAAAAGGTAAAGTAGTTGATTTAGTTTCTGATTATTTAAAATAATAAAGAAATGTTTACCTAAAGTTAAATGTTTTATTCAATACTCCACTCGTAATATTTATTTCAATTTTTAATTTGACAAAAAGGGGACGTCATTTGGCGGCTATACCTTATCAAGTATTCAGCTCCGCATACAAAAATATCGAAGCTGCAAAAAGAAATATTTCAAAATTACTTGAGATTCATAATCCCATTGCAATTACTACATTCTGAAAACCGAAAATACGAAGACGAGGCTACAAAATTCTCCTTAGCGTGAAGCCAATACCTACTGCGTTGAGGCGTTTATGGACAAAAAAAAACAGGAAGAAACTGGCATCACGGACTAGCGAGGAGCGACTGAAAAGTGTACGAGATACGACTTTGCCGCTTTGTGTTCTTGTTCGACAGAACACTACTGCGCAGTGACTTGTAACGTAAAATACGGCATTCTGTATATTTATTTCATATTACTAGTTGTGAAGTGGTATTGTAGGATTATAATTAATCGTTGTGTACATTTATCGTAAAAATGAAAGAAATCATTAAGAAATTAAATGTAAACCGAGGATATATCAAAGGTACGATCACAAGACTATATGCATTTGCTTCTAACGAAAGTGATGAAAAGTTTAGCTCATTAGAAGAGCGCTTATTACGAAACGGGACAAGTTGGTAGCTAGTTTTAAAGAATACGAGGATATAGTCCTCCAAAGAGATTTTAGCCATAAACTCAAGCGACACTGAAAATGTTAATGACGCCGAAACCAAATATTTTCATAGTCTTACAATATAAAGTTGTTAAGCAGTTCCAGTAAGGAACAGAAACTCCTCAAGGCGGTATTTATAGGACAAAATTGCTTAACATAAACATACCAAGCTTCTCGGGACAATATTCACAATACGTCACATTTATTGAAATATTTAAATCTGACATTCGTAATGATAAAAGCTTTGACAATATTCAAAAGCTGTATTATTTAAGGTCATTTTTAATAGGTCAACCATATGACCTGATCAAAAACCGCTTGCTAGTGGAAGCTATGATCAGGCGTTACGGTTATTAGACAAGCGTTATTACAACAAATATAAAATAATATTAGAGTATGTAAATGGTCTGTTAGATAAAGAAAAAATGCAGAAGTATGCAAGTGCCAATGAAATTAGGGACTTTGTTTCAGTAAAAAGACAGACTCTGGCGGCTCTCAAAAATTTAATAGTAGCAAATTTCATTTTAAGTGTGCGCAATGCAAAAAAACCACAACACATTGCTACATTCTGAAGAGGATAAAAACATTTGTACTAATGTTTTAATCCCAACAGCTTGTGTAAAAACATTCATTAATGATGAAAGAAAGGTACACATAAAGCGTTTCCTAGATACTGGATCGCAAGTGTCATTAATTACCACTAAAGCTATTGAAGTCTTAGGTTTTACACCAGAGCGAACAGACATCAACCTTATTGGTATTGCAAAGAGCCAAAATAAAATAAGATATTGCATTCCATTGCAAATTCACTCTCTCACATCAACATTTAATACGCTGGTTAATTGTCACGTGGTTGAGAAAATTACTTGTGTTTTGCCACAAACTGCAATAAACATCCAAAACATGAACATTCCTCCTGGCTTTAAACTAGCTGATCCAAGCTTTGATAAACCCTCACAGATAAATATGCTCATTGGGACTGATGTATTTTTTCAGGTGCTCCTGCCGCTTGAGGAAACAAATTTTAGCCCAGCCTACAATGACAGAATCCTACAACCATCAACTCCGTGCATCGTAAATACCAAGCTTGGCTATGTCATCGCTGGAGCCATACACTTCCAGCATAATTCAAAAAAAATCAGGTTGTATCGCTTCTTTGTACCATATGTCAAACCGATGCTAGTGAAAATATTAAAAAGTTCTGGGAGGTGGGGCGCGTTCCGGAACTATTGATAGAAGGGAATTCAGAGCAGCAGTTGGCTGAGAATTTTTTTAATAACACTGTCAAACTTGAGAATAAAAAAATCCAAGCAGATTTGCCATTAATGTTAAAAATAGAGAAAATAAATAAAACTTTAGGAAATTATTATGACCTTGCCTTACACTGATTTATAGATGAATATTTAGAGCTTGGCCATGGGCACTACAAAGATCTTAGTTCATATAATTTCAATGAGGACCCAATTACATTCATGCCACATCATGAACTAATAAATGAGCATAACAAAACTTCACGAACAAGAGTTGTGTATGATGCTTCAATGAAGAGTAGCAATAAAATCTCATTGAACGATATTTTATTAAATGGAACTATGGTTCAAAAAAGAGTTATTTGATTTTGTGTTCTTATTTAGAGTTGGCAAACACACGTTAAACGCAGAGATTAAAAAGATGTTTCGCAATATTTTAGTAAACCCGGAACACACTCTACTTCAGAATATTTTATGGCGCGAAAACCCTAATCAGCCTATTAAATGCATATGTCTTGATACTGTCACATATGGAGTGAAATCTTCCAGCTATTTAGCCACACGCTGTTTATATGAACTGGCACTAAGGCACAAGTATGACTTACCTTTAGCATCTTATATAATAAAAAATTGTACCTATGTTGGCGACATTTTGTATTCATGTTTAAGATTAAATAAGTTGCTTGAAGCGAAAGATCAACTGCGTGATATGCTAAGTTCTGCGAGCTTTGGCCTACACAAATAGGCCTGGCATTCTGTCTGACATACCAGAACCAGAGCAGCAATTCACGAAGTTAGAATTTAAAAATAATAGCTTAAGCGTAAAGGCATTAGGACTCACGCTTGATATTAAAAAAGATTGCTTTACAATAAACAGTTAAAAACACTGTTTAATAAAAATAAAATTACTAAGAGGAAAGTATTAAGCTACATAGCAAAATTTTACGAATACCCAATGGGTTTTGTTAGCCCTATTATCATAAAAGCAAAAAATATCATGCAAAGGTTATGGTCGCCAAGCACAGGTTGGGACTCTTGCTTGCCTAGCGATATGGCTAACGAATGGCTAGAATTTGCAAACAGCTTGGCTGCCATGCAGCCCATTCTTTTAGGTCGACACATCCAAACCGATGATGCAGCTGACGTGCAGCTAATAGGTTTTGCTGATGCCTCTACCACTACAGGATATGGCTGTTGCATATACTTACGCGTGTTCGACAAAACAGGTAACCCTGAATTACATTTACTCTGTTCGAAGTCGCGAGTTAATCCACGTGCAAACCAATTAACCATTCCAAAATTAGAGCTCAATGCTGCGTTGCTTTTAGCCACATTAATAGAAAGAGTACATGACACCTTATCTAAAAATCTTAAAATTGATAATGTGTACTTATTTACAGACTCCAAAATCACTGTAGCTTGGATAAACAGTAAAGTAATAAAACTGCAAGCTTATGTATCGAACAGAGTTAGTGTCATTCAGAAAAAAACTGGTTTGAGGACATGGTTATATGTGCCATCGTCTGACAACCCTGCAGATCTTATAAGCAGGGGTATCACTCCGCAGGTTCTGCCGAATTGTGACCTGTGGTGGTACGGGCCAAAGTTCCTACAAAGTCAATACGGCTTTAATTTAGACTTGCCTGTAGAGTTACCTGATAAGAAAGCTTTAGAAACAGATTACAGCAAAATGGTACTTACGACAGTCTTGCCTAACGACTTATTTCAGATGCTCGATGGGTATTCTGATATAGGTTAAATGACACGAGTGTTAGGCTATATTCTTAGGTTCTGTGGTTATATAAAAGGTTGTGCAAAAAACAACAGCCTTAGTCCTGTTGAGTTAGAGAGTGCATTGCATACGATAATCAAAAATGAGCAGTCTGTTCATTTTAATCATGAGCTAGAAACATTGCAAAAAGGCAACTGCGTGCGGGGTCTGCTAAAATCTCTGCATCCTTTTAAAGACCAAAAAGGACTGCTCAGAGTAGGTGGAAGATTAGGTAACTCAGATATACTACTATTACAAAAGCATCCTTTTATTTACAGAAGCCTTTCTAGCGAGCTTAAAGAGATTTATAAGTAGACGAGGCTTGCCCAGCGACGTCTATTGTGACGACGGTGGATGTTTCCGTGGGGCAAGGAACCAGCTTGCTGAACTGTACAAGTTGTTTAATTCTGCTGATCACCAGACGCCTGTGCAGGCCTATGCAGCAAAGGAAGGCATACATTTACATTTCACGTCAAGTTACGCGCCTGTTTTCGCAGGCCTTGCAGAGGCGTCGGTGAAGAGTATGAAATTACATTTAAAACGAATAATGATAGACGCTTAATTAACATAAGAAACATTTAAGTACTGTTTTGTGTCCAATTGAGGCCGTCCTCAACTGGCGTCCTATTCTGCCTTTATCGGAGGACATAAATAACTACTGCTACCTTACTCCAGGCACTTCTTGATAGGGTCAGCTTTAACAATGTATCTTGAGCCTGATACTTCAGAGACTAGAAAAAATAGAATTGATTGAATTGATTCTGATCTGAGATTCTGGCAACAATGTACTCAGTTAAAACAAAGGTTTTGGAAAGCGTGGTACAAGTATTATTTGAATACTTTGAAATAGGAATAAATACCGTAAATAAATGCCTAATTTAAGTGTAAGTAATTTGGTTCTCATGAGGGAGCTAAATGCTCCACCTTTGGCGTGGCCCATGGTCGTGAAGGTTTTTCCTGGTCAAGACGGAAAAGTTAAAAACTAAAAACAGGCGAAGGCAAATTATACACTAGGTTATTACCTATTGAAAACTAATTTATTTTTTTACTAATTATCGTTATTTGTAACATTATTAATTCATAACTGTTTAAAAAGTATATTTCTTTAAGATAAGTTTTTCAATTACCTTTATTTACCAGCAACTACGGTTTTCATAGAATTACCTATTTTTAATAGCTTTATAGCAAATAAATCAAATATGTGTAGAATCTTAAGATATAGACTTTAATTTCTAGATATAAGGAAGTTTTGCTAAAGATATGAACAGCAATTGAGCTAAACCTCCTATGTACTACTAAGAACCTATGTACTTCTGTAATGAAATTTATAAGGCAAGCTATTCTAGTCTTAAATATAGTGGTATATTTTTGTTTTTTCCTCTTTGACAGTTGAATAATAAAATATTAGTTAGACGGCGTGAAAAATAAAAAAAATTCATTGGTTAGGTATTAGTGGTATATATATTTTTTTATTTTTTTGCACAAACAAAAGTGTACAGTGGCGAGCTTAATGCCAAACGGCATTCTCTACCAGCTAACCACAAGCTTAATATATAATTTTAAATAGTGGTGCAATAAAACTAGGTTCAACAAACTAGCAGATAGGCAAAAAACAAACAAAAAATAACAAATAGTTAAAATTAAACATATGCTAATACTAATACTATGATGTTTATACTGATAATTTGGGATATTTATATAAACACATACATATACATAAACACATATAATGATATATAGATGTACTTACATGTGTATTAAATAAATGAACTATATTAACACTGTACAGAGAAACATTTAATTTTGTATCTGTTTAAGATAATGATCTTTTAACTTTTGTTTGAAGACAAGTGTAGATTTAGCACAGCGGAGGTCCTTGGGAAGTGCGTTTCAGAGCCCTATAGCATGGATAGTAAAAAAAATTTGAAACAAACCCAGAGCGGTGACGACGCGTGGCAAGGAGAAGGCTGTCAGAAAACGAAGTGATCGGTCGTGCGAAGAACCAAGATATTGAAACCTAGATTTTAAATAAGATGGAGAGTTCTGCCATTTTAAACGATTGCGAAAAGTGGAGATATTGTCGTATTTTCGTAGACCGAAAATATATCGAATACAATTGTTAATAACGCGGTCTAATTTATTTAGGAGATTCGAGCTTAAGTCTCGATAACAAACATCACAATAATCAATGAGCGGTAATATAAGTGCCTGTACCAGTAGAAGTTTGGGTTTGGTTGGAAGAAAATTGCGGTATCTGAGTAGACAACGTAAAACATTGGTAACTTTCCGACTTATTTCATTGACTTGAGCTATCTGTCGCGGCTCCATCTACCGGAGCAACGCGAAATGAAATGATTCACTCATTCAGTCGTTCATTCTACCATTCATTCATTCTTACGTTCAATCCTTGTCACTTTATATTAAATCTGTGACATCGTAATTACGTTGAACTTTTATTTCCAAAATACCGAATCAACGGTCCACAAACATCTCATCATTTATAGCAAATTTATAGCAGGCGCTATACGCAGCCGTGACATTGGTCCTTCGACATAAAACAAAATCAGCGACAATACAAGTTTGACACGCACGCGGGGCGGCGGCGTCGGTCTACAACTGCAACCGACCAAACAGCGAGGCGGCGGACATGATTTCGATCTTCCACTATTTGGCATAGAAGTCACGACATAATTACAAACGAGACGTGTTGCAGCAGTATACAAGTTGGACATCTGATCTACCATCGCCACGGCTACGAACCTACAACTATAAGGACAGTCGTGCAGCACAGGAATCAGAGCAGTCCTGCAGTTTCTATTCTTTAGGTACACTCAATAGTGCTTACATACAACTCTAAGTTTCCTGCTATACAAACCAACTATAGTTTTCAAGCACGACAGCTTGCATTGTACAAAAATAAAACACTTGTGCCTATCAAATATCGCATCAAACACGTCACATTCCATTCTGACGTCATCAAGTTACAACTTTTCGCTTGCTACTTATTGCACGTAACAATCATAAATTCACATTTTGATAATTAAAAGCCTATACATTCAATTATATTACTGCTTACTATATATTACAAATAATTTCCGCATTTATTGCTAACAGTCATAGAAACGGTGATAACATTTTATTTTTTCTGTGCGCCTACCTACTTTTACTAATTTGTTAACTTGCATTTTCTTATCTTTGCTTTACGAATAGCTACTTTTTACAACGCTTATGTATAAAGCAAGTAAACAACAAAAAGTTATAGTAATTATTTAGTAATCATGTTTGTTAGTCTATCAAGCATTAGCTCAAATCTTTTTTCACAATTTAACATTCTATTAAAAATTATAAGTAGGTATTTGCTATTTCTTTAGTTTTTTACAATAAATTGAGATTGCTTAATAATACATAGTTCATATTCATAGTCAGTGTTTTAATCACATTCTTCCCTCATTTCAGTGGTGACTGAGAAGGCAAAATGAGTGAAACTCAATTAAAAGATTTAATTAAACATCGCGGAACGTTTAAAGCTAAATTAACGCAATTTAACAATTACGTGAACTCACTACCGGAGGAAATATTACCGGCAATAACGTTGGAAGTTGAACTTCGCGTTGCAAAGCAGGAGGCATTATATGATGACTACGACGATATTCAATCACAAATCGAATGTGCTTCTGCCGATACAGAGGAACAGTACAAAGAACGTGAGTTATTTGAATCAATGTACTACAAATCGCTAGCTCGAGCGCGGTCGCAGCTCCAGCGTTCACTCACGGGCGCGGCATCATCGTCGTTGACGGAACCTCAGCAAGGCACGGTCAACCAAACGGTTGGCGCAGACGCGGACCATACAAAGGTCAGTGTAAGACTTCCTGAATTTAAATTACCTAAATTTGAAGGTACATACAGCCAGTGGTTAGAGTTCCGTGACACTTACATTTCCATAGGACACAACACAACAACACCAATTTAACAAATATAAACAAGTTTCATTACTTGAGATCTTCTTTAGACGGAAGCGCATTACTCGTCATTAAGTCACTCGAATTTTCAGCCAAAAACTACGATATTGCATGGTCAATGCTATGTGAAAGATACGATTCTAAACGTATTCTTATTGCTAATCATGTAAGAGGTCTATTTAATGTTTTTTCAGTCCAAAAAGAGTCATCCTTTCAGTTGAGAAGGCTAATTGACACTTTCATTAAAAACTTAAAGTTACTAGAGATTTTACAGGAGCCAGTGAACGAATGGGATACCTTGTTAATTTATTTAGTTTCAACTAAACTTGATTCCCAAACTTTACTGGAGTGGGAAAAATGCAAAAAATTTCATGAAAATGAAGTTTTGAAATTTGATGATTTAATTAAATTCATTAGGTGTCGTGCAGAGACTTACTTGAGACAATGGAGTTAAAAAATATGAGGCAAGACAAATCCCGTGTATTAATCTCACAAGTACAAAACAAATTTTGTCCTGTCTGTAAATCAGATACGCATGTTATATACAACTGTAAGATCTTTTTGAACCTATCTGCAAAGGATAGATACAAAAAGGCAAATCAAATAAATTTATGTGTCAACTGCTTAAGGGTCGGTCACCCTATTAACAAGTGTAAACTTAGTGCTTGTAGGATTTGTGGCAAGAAACACAACACACTGATACACTCAGAGGTCGAAAGAAACACAACAGTTGCCAGTAGCGAAGTAACACTTATGTGTACTTCGTCGGGGCAGGGCCTGCTATCGACTGCTGTAGTGTATGTATGTCACAAGGCACAAAATAACACAAGCACACAAACGGCACGCGTGTTGCTCGACTCAGCGAGCACTTCTAATTTTATTACAGAACAAATGTGCAAAAAGCTACACTTACAAACATTTGACATCAACACTACAGTCAGTGGCATTAACAACAACATTTCATGCGCAAAAAAAGCATGTAACCTTACAATAATTTCTAAATATTCACCATTTAGCGTGAATTTAACTTGCATTGTCATGTCTGAAATTACACAACCTTGGCCTAATGAAACATTCGATATAACACATTTTTCTGGCTGATTCTAAATTTAACAAAACATCACATATCTATATTCTACTGGGCAATGGCATTTTTTGGGATATAATACAGAAAAAACAGATTAAATTAAATTCCAATAATATAATCTTACATGAATCAAAACTAGGATGGATCATAGGCGGATCTATATCGTCTTTGTATCCACAACATATTTTGTCCAATATTTCTAATCAGCAAGTTTGCCATTGTACTACTACAGACACAATACAAAAACAACTATCAAAATTTTGGGAATTGGATACCTTAACAAATAATTCTCCTTTTTCAAAGGAAGAAAACGAATGTGAATTACATTTTATTAATACAACAAAACGCCTACCTAATGGCCGTTTTCAAGTAACAATACCACTCAAAATGTCACCAAGTGTACTTGGTGATTATTATCAAAAAGCCAAACAATGTTTCTTGTCATTAGAACGCAAGTTACAACGCAATGC
Organism: Apoda limacodes; assembly: GCA_946406115.1. Lineage (NCBI taxonomy): Eukaryota > Metazoa > Arthropoda > Insecta > Lepidoptera > Limacodidae > Apoda > Apoda limacodes. The sequence goes on from OX291540.1 coordinate 53,578,556, forward strand.
CAATCTAAAGGCTAAATACACTAATTTCATGCGCGAATACATACAACTAGGACACATGAGCAAGTCCAAATATATACAAGCTAACAATACAAATAAAAACTATTTACAAACTAACATTAAAAATAACAACTATTTACAAAACGAACTAATGCAGTCAAATACCTCTAATAATAATAAAAACACTAAAAATACTCAACCAAACTATACATCTATTATTAACAATAATACACAATCGCCTGTTTCATATTTTGCATCCCACCACGGTGTTCTTAAAGAAGATAGCGAAACAACTAAATTACGCGTTGTCTTTAATTGTTCAGCTCCAACGAGCACAGGATATTCTTTTAATGATATTCAACACATAGGTCCTACTATACAGGTCGATTTACTTTCAATATTGTTACGCTTTCGTCAACACGCAATTGTGCTAATATCAGACATTGAGAAAATGTACGCACAATGCGAACTGGACCCTACTCAACGCTGTCTCCAGCAAATTCTTTGGCGGGAGGATCCAAACCAACCTATACAATCTTATCAAATAAATAGAATCGCATATGGCACAGCTTCAGCAGCCTTTCTCGCTATTCGCTGTCTAAAACAGATTGCACTTGAGTGTGACGATGCTAAAATCAAAGAAATACTATCTAAAGATTTTCTGGTCGACGATCTTATCACAGGCGCCGACTCAGAACCAGAAGCTATACATATATACACACAAACAACAAATGCATTAAACTCAGGCTGTTTTTCACTTAGAAAATGGCGTTCAAATGACATACAAGTACTGAGTGCCATAGCCAAGGATAAGGTACATACTGCAATAGGCAATTTTGATTTATGCTCCACACAGTTTTCAAAAATACTAGGTATCAACTAGGACAGCTCAGTTGATAGATTGTGTTTCAGCATTGATATTAATTTTGAGGATTCAGTCACGAAACGAAATATTTTAGCTACAATATCTCGCATTTTTGACCCGCTAGGCATTCTTTCACTAGTCATATTGGAAGCCAAGGTCATGCTTCAACGACTATGGGTTCTTAAACTTGACTGGGAAGAATTGGTACCCAACGATATAAAAAATACTTGGTTATCATTTATCAAAACCTTACCAGCACTAAACAATTTACACATTCCAAGACATGTTATATGCAAAAACGCTCGAAGCATACAACTTCACATCTTTACTGACGCATCAGAACAGGCCTTCGGAGCGTGTGCTTATGTGTGCTTTGTTGACGTTAACGGTAAACGGTTCAGTACATCTATTATGTTCCAAAGGTCGGGTCTCACCTCTGAAACCGCATACCATACCTCGGCTGGAGCTTTGTGGCGCTCTAGTAGGGGCTATGTTAGGTGATAAAATTCAAAAAAGTCTTAGACTTACATTCGATAAGGTATTTTATTGGACAGACTCAACAATAGTTCTCGGTTGGTTGAAAATGCAGCCCAACAGGTTGCAAACATTTGTCAGAAACAGAGTGGCAGAAATACAATCCACATGTTGCAATGCTGTCTGGATGCATGTATCAACCAGCAATAATCCATCTGATCACATTACACGTCCATTAAATGCTAATACAATTTCTCAAAATCGTTTGTGGTGGGATGGACCGCAGTTTCTACGAAAATCGGAAAACGAATGGCCGAAGTTAAAAACAAACAATGATTTTAATCTTCCCGAAATTAAAGTCACAGATAAAACAACCTGCCTAGTAACAATTGATTCAAACATTTCATTATTTCCATTCCATAAATTTTCATCATTCAAACACATTCAAAGAGTGACAGCTTACGTGCTACGTTTTATTTATAACTGCCGTAATAAATCACACAAATTAACTGATAATTTAACCTCTGAAGAGTTACAAACATCAATCGCCATGTTAGCTCGTCTATCGCAAAAAGAATCATTTCCTTCAGAATACCATGCAATTGAAAACGGTAAAAGTATAAAATCAATTCATTTGTTATCTCTTAATTAAGATTAAGCAATTCAGTATATAGCTATGATAAGATTCACCCACTTATTTTGCACAAAAAACACATTTTCACACAACTTTTATTTACACACTATCATAAAATTTTACTTCATTGCGGAGCTCAACACTTGCTGTATGTTACAAGAGAGAGTTATTGGATTATTTGAGGACGAGACCTTGCTCGATCAGTTACACATAAATGTATAAAATGCGTTCGCCTTCGTGCCAAGACTGTAGCTCCTCTTATGGGTAATTTACCCAAGCATCGCGTTATGCCTGAGTTTCCCTTTCAAATTGTCTGCGTTGATTACGCTGGACCTATTTCTATGTCTGACCGTAGTGGACGCGGCAGTAGACTTATAAAAGCGTACATTTGCGTATTTGTTTTTTACACTACTAAAGCTATTCACATAGAGTTAGTAGGTGACTTAACCACAAACAATTTTATCGCAGCTTTAAAAAGGTTCGTTTCTCGTCGGGGGAAGCCATCCGATATTTATTGCGATAATGCCACCAACTTTGTCGGCGCAAGCAACAAGTTTAAAACATTTTTAAGCCAACACAGCAACGATATCGCTGATTCATTCTTATCCGGCATAAAATTTCACTTTTTGCCTCCGCAAGCACCACATTTTGGTGGTCTACATGAAGCGGGTGTAAAGTCTATAAAGCATCACTTGAGACGAGTTTTAAGGCTTGCACATTTTACATATGAACACTTACAAACTATTTTAATACAAATAGAAGCACTATTGAACTCTATGCCCTTAACACCGCTTAGCTCTGATCCAGAAGACTTGCTACCATTGACACCAAGCCATTTTCTCATTGGAAGAAGAATGACATCTGTTCCTGAGCAGGGCCTTACATCGTACAACATCAACGGATTAAATAAATTCCAAAGAATTCAAAAGATAAAACCAGACTTTTGGGCAAGGTGGCAAGTTGAATATATAAGTCAACTACAGACGAGAAGCAAATGGCGAAAGCAGCACAAGGACATCCAGATTGGACAACTAGTAGTCATTAAAGATAAACAGTTGCCTCCACTTAAATGGTTATTGGGACGCGTCATTCAAGTTTACCCCGGACACTATAACATCAATAGAGTGGCTGATATCAAAACTTCATCCGAAGTCTTACGACGAGCTTTCAGCAAGCTATGTCCACTTCCAGTGGAACCAAGTCAGGAAGTTGAAGAGGAGTCTTCAACGCCGGGCGGCATGTCGCGGCTCCATCTACCGGAGCAACGCGAAATGAAATGATTCACTCATTCAGTCGTTCATTCTACCATTCATTCATTCTTAAGTTCAATCCTTATCACTTTATATTAAATCTGTTACATCGTAATTACGTTGAACTTTTATTTCCAAAATACCGAATCAACGGTCCACAATCATCTCATCATTTATAGCAAATTTATAGCAGGCTGCTATACGCAGCCGCGACACTATCCAACTGAATGAGTTATCCAAATGTAAGCCAAGGTTCTTTACATTGGCAGAGTATAGGACAGTCGAGTTGTTGTATACAATTGGTGGTACTACCTACAATTATACTCTGGCATTTATTAGGGTTTACTGACACTCCAAAGCGTGTAGACCACTTAAAGATACTATTCAATTCAATGTCGATTTAATGTATAGCACCGTCGAGGTCTTCGACTCTACTATGCATATAGAGCTGCAAGTCGTCCGCATACAAATGGTAAGAAAAGCCAAGACGAGGACAAATGAAATTGATAAAAATGGAGAACCAGAGAGGAGAGAGTATGAGGTACTTGAGGTACGCCAGAGGTAAGTTCACACCAATCCGAGACTAGACTGTCAATCCGGATAACTCATTGGCGACCTCGCAGATATGTAGAAAACCAATTTTAATCTTGTTATATTTTAGTATAGCCAGTAGATGTCATGGTCGACAGTATTGAAGGCATTGGAAAACTCAATAAAGACCACAAACGACACCAAGGCTTCTTCCATTCCATCACGTATGTCCTCTGTGATTTTCAGCAGGGCAGTGTTAGTACTATGTCCCGAACGAAAACCAGACTGATAAGAACTTAGTAGATGGTTGTTATGAACGTGTTTAGATAAATGTATTTGCACCACTGCTTCTAAAATTTAAGATAAAAATGGTAATATTGATATGGGTCTAAAGTCATTAAGAGATAGAGGATGTGGAATTTTAGGTAAGGGAATAACAGTGGCCTTACGCCATGTGTCTGGGAAGTCGCCCGTGAACAGTGAGAAATTGATAATATGAGTAATAATAGGAAGAACAGAGTCTAAAATATGGATGATCATAGTTCTACTCACATCATCACATCCCACTGCCTTTGACTTAAAGGACATGAATATGTTTTTGACTTCATCCGTGGTAACTGGTAGAAAAGAAAAGGAATCAATGTCAAGAGGTGGCAAAGAATTAATAAATGAGATAGTAAGTGATTTAGTGTCTCTATCTAAAGATGGTGTGCTAGAAAAATGAGAATTGAGATCTTTAGAAAAGAATTGAGAACTGGAAGATTTATTTGGATTAGAGCCGAGGTTGAGTGAGTTGCGGATTTTCTATATATCATTAGGTGAAGAATTGACAATACTATCTTGAAAAATTCAGGGTTTGGTTGTCCTTACCAGCTGGTTGCATCTATTCCTTGCAACTTTATAAAGATTCCAATTAGAATCCGTACGGTTCCTCTTAAATTTTAAAAATATTCTGTCCTTCTTAAACATAGCCTTGCGGATTTCTTCAGTGATCCAGGGTACAGGAGGCCTTTAATCCTGAAGGTGTGAATTGGTGCGTGTTTATCATATAGAGCTTTCAATGAGTGAGTAAAATGATGCACTTTTTCTTCCACATTTGTAGCTGATAATAAAGTGGATCAGTCTATTTGATGCTCAACATTGATTTTAGAGAATTTTCTAGCAGTCACAATTGCTGGTTGAGCATAAAACAAATCATGTCTTGAAAAACCAGGGGAACTGACCAAATTTAGCTATTCTATCAACATTAGAGGTAATAATTAAATCTAAAAATGTATCAGCTGTATTAAGATTATGATGCGTTGGTTCTAAAGGAAGTATAGATAGACTGGCTGAATTTACAAATGATAACAACTTGGTGCACTGGGGAGAAGGTTTTAACAAGTCAGTGTTAAAATCGCCCATGACTAAGTGATGTGTGTAATCTACACTGAAAGAAGAAAGGATGGTATCAACATCGGAAAAAGAGTCGACAGAAGGTGGGCAGTATAGGACTCCAAGAACGGCTTTCACTCCCTTGATACATATTTCCAAGAAAATATATTCAGCTGAAGCAGAGTATTGGGATGGGGATGTTGAAAGAATTTTGTAAGGAATATCGCTGCGTAAGTAGATAGCAACATCCCCTCCTCCTTTACCTGTACGATCATTCCGAATCAAGACATATCTGGGAAATGCATAATGTACAGAGTTAAGGTTCGGTTTTAACCATGTTTCCGATATGAATATCGCATGAATGTTCTCGGATATAAAAGTTTCGAGAAGGTCAGAATAGTGGGGGGGAACGCTCTGAGCATGGATATGACAGGCATTGAAGGAGGATTTTAAATTTTGAAATTCGCATTCGAGTACATTACCTAACGTATCTGTGTCAGGGAGGGAATAAAATGAGAACTAAGTTCAGAAGCGGAATGAAAAGAGTTGTCATCAGTTTCATCAAGTGACATTACTGTATAGATTTATTCAAATATTAATAAGATAAAAAAAATAAAAATAATTAATAAATATAGAAATGAGTAGGTATATAATATTATAATATTTTAATACCTATTTTTTTTTTAATAGTATTTTATAAACAGCAACTATGAACCTATTGTCACAATGATCGAAACAAAACAAAAATATAACCTATCAAGAATGAGGGTAATTAAATTACATAAAATGAGTTAATGGTTTGTGAGGTGAAATAATGCTACCTAATTACCTACTCAGTAGCAAGAAACACTATTGTGAAGGAGAATAAAAGCTACATAACTACCTACATAAATACAAGAAGCATATATGTATCTACAACCAATTGGTATGAATCGGCAATCTGCTGATATGAAACATACAAATTGTACCTACATATTACATACAAAGCAGCATAAAAAAGAGCGTAAACTATGTAAAGCAATTTTACAGCATGAGTACATTCTATCCCATACAGGCTACTTTCTAAGAGCACTACATTACGATAATGATTATTATGATCCTGGATGATTATTGGAAAAATAAAGATATCACAATAAAGCAACAAAAATCACTACTTAAGCATACTAAATATGTAGGCAATTTACTACAGTGAAACCAACATATGCAATATGTTACCCTTACCCAGCATAATTAGATACTAAAGGGGTTACTTATTTTTTGTGTTGCGTTTAGGTCCTGTTGGTATGTCATGTTTAACTGCCGGTGTAGTTAGAGTTGAGGTTGAAGTCCCTTGTGGTTTAGGTGCCCTCGAGGCTTACTTGCAAATATCTTCTTCACAGTCAATCCTACTGCGAGTTCCATCTGTAACCTTGACAAATATGTTGCCATCAAGAGTCCAACAATTAGTTACACCGAAATGTTTTCGCGCTGATATAAATAGTGACTGCCTTCGACGAGTAAGAAGCTCAGCAATGACAATTGTGGAGCCCTTAAATGCAGCCTTCTTCTTCCAAACAGATGATTTTAGCGAGTGATCAGAGAATCTAACGAGGATTGGACGAGCACGACCCTATTGAAGTGTGCCTAAACGGTGACATAGTTTAAAACTGTCAGTAGATACTTCAGGTATATCAAATTTTTCTGTGAGCAGTGAAGAAACAATGCATATAATGTTTTCTTGTGGGTTTTCTAGATCACCATGGACTAGTAAACATTTCTTTCGATGCCTCATTTCGGATATGTCCTTGGTCCTACTGAGCTCTGAGATCTGTAGCCTTAGAAGTTTTATAGTTTCCCAGATATATTCTTTGAAAAATTTGACTTCTTCACTAAGTTGACTTATGTTGCTACTGTGGGAAGCAATTTTAAGATGAGCTTCAAAGTCTGTCATTTTTTGAAGAATACAAGCCTCAAGTGACTTCTGGGTCTCATGCATATCGGCTACACTGGTCATGTTTATTTGGCATGTAACTTGCGTAAACAAAGATAGTCCCGGCAGGTATGTGCAGATTACTTCACTATTTTAGCATATGATTTTACACAAACACTGGGCATGAAGTATTGGTTAAAAATATAAAATATTTTATATAAATAATTTTAATATAAGGTTTTAAATTAATTTTATTTTCATTGTAAACAAATTTGTACACACACTCTACAACTACCCACCAAAAAAAAAATTATGTATATGTATATATATATATTACAGTCTCTGGAGGAGCCTCAGCCCGTATAGCGCCCAACGCTCAAGGTTGTCTTGGGTTGTCGCTCTTGGGTATATATATATATATAAAATTTGTTTTCTTTAATTCGATTAATTTTAAAGTGATTGTATTGAAACTTAGTTTCATGCCTGGTCTTCTTTCCTGGCCCGCAGCTTGTTGCTAGCACACAGTTATTACCTATGTCGATTATATAATCTTTACTATTTCCGTTTCCTTTATGGTTGTAACGTGTGTCAAATTATGTACAAAACATCTTTGCTCCTAAAAGTTGTGTGTAAATTAATTATAGTTTAAATTGCTGCATTCAACTTGTATTTTATTCAAACCTGGTGGTTTACAGTCCAACTACAAGCTTCCAACACATCCCATATGCCGCACAAAAACAAGCTGAATTGAATAAGTTATTACAAAGCAGGTAGAAAAAAGATAAAACCGCAATAGAATGGATTAAAGAGGCAGACGAAGACTTTGAAAAATGCAAACCAAGGACTATGTTATGCAGCCTTATTAACCTACCCACCAGCAGAACCAATATCACTCATGACAGATGCGTCAAATGAGTGCGTAGGAGCGGTATTACAAAAGCTAAAAGCAGGAACATGGCAGCCATTAGGATATTTTACAAAAAAGTTAAACGTGGCACAAAAAAAATACAGTACTTATGACAGAGAGGTGTTAGCGATCTACTTAGCAATACAGCACTTTAGGTGCATGATAGAAGGTCGAGAATTCACTGTCTACACCAACCATAAGCCATTGATTTATGCATTAGCAAAGAAAATTACCGAAAAACAAACTCTTAGGCGAATTAGGCAACTTATGTATATAGGCGGATTTACGACTGACATACACTAACGTACGTAAAGGCAAAATTAAATTTACCAGCTTTACAAATTTACTTGCTTGAGCAGGATAGAAATAATAATATGTTCTGCGACAATAGACTATAAAAAGCACGCTAAGACACAGAAAGACGATCAGGAGCTAAACGAGTACTCACTTCAAAAATAAGTGGCAAAATAAAAAAAAACTCGTAATACCAGGTACAGATATACCGGTAATATGCGAAACATCAACTTCAGTTGCAAGACCATACATACCACAGGAATTGAAAAATAAAGCATTCCAATGTATACACAATATAAGTCATCCAAGTATAAGAGCTACGCGCAAGCTAGTCAGTAATGGAAACTTTTGGCCACGCATGAATACAGACATAGGGAAATGGACCAAAATCTGTATTCCGTGCCAAAAAAGTAAAATATACAGGCACAATAAATCGCCGCTAGGAAAGTTTTCACCATGTAACAGATGGGAACACATACATACTGACATAGTAGGCCCACTACCCACTTCTAAGGATGAGACCATCATACAGATACCTACTTACAATAGTTTCTTAGAGCAACTGGGTGGCTAGAAGCGATTCCAATGAAGGACATCACGGTCTGCACGGTAGCCAAAAACTTATACGAAAATTGGATAGTACGATTTGGCACACCCTTGCGTTTAACAACAGACCAAGGATGACAGTTTGAGAGCGGACTATTCGCACAGCTGATGAAGCTCTTAGGGGTAGAAAGAAACAGGTGTACAGCCTGGAACCCAAAAGCTAACGGGATTAACGATCGATCCCATAGAACCCAAAAAGCATCATTAATGGAAAAATTGGAAGGTAGCAACTGGATAGATGAACTACCTACAGTATTGTTAGGCTTACGGGCAACGCCGAGAAGCGACACAGGTGTCAGAGCAGCAGAATTAACGTACGAAACCTCGTTAAGGGAAATTATGACCCACACCAGTACGTTGAAAAATTGCGGAATAATATAAAAAAGTTCAAGAGACTGTCCACTATACAAAAAGAGTAAAGAAAGGTATTTGTACACTCTGACCACCAAAACTCTAATACATTTTTTCAGGAGGAATGACGTAAGGAAATCATTAGAGAAACCTTACGAGGGACCATTTTTAGTTAAAAACAAGTATGAAAAATACTTTGACTTAAAATTGACAGGTAGAACCGCGCGCATTTCTATAGACAGACTGAAACCGGTATACGTGATTACTAACAAACCTATTCCATTGTAAAGTAGTCATAAAAATATAACTAAATATAGCTGTAATAGCGATTATACGCACTAGGAAAATGCAAAACAGCAAAAAGTATATGTTACTAGAAGCGGTCTGATGAATGATATTTTTTAAATAAAATTAATTTAAATTTTGTAGTGCATGATTTAGCATACAAATATCGTAAGAACAGCTGTAAAACACGGAAGACATAAAAGTCTGTGTCAGCAAAAATAAGCACAGTAAAGATTATCTAAAAGAATGTGTTAGAAAGCAGATCATGTGTAGTACAATAATCATATCCGAACATAGATAGAGCATATCAAAAGTTTTCTAAATGGAGAGATTAACATACACATAGTTAGGTATAAGTAACATAAATAGATAAAGGTAATTAATATTTTTTTTATGTGTAAAATAGCTCCAAGAATTATTATATTATAATATATGTTTATATGATTTCAGCAAATTGGCCAATTATCAAATCATTTATGAGCTATTCTTTTTTGTGTAAATACATTGAGGAATTAGCTACTGAAATAACAAGTCATGGACATGTCATGTCATGTTCAGTTGAAAATGAGTTATTACAGATTTCAACAAATATTTATCTCAAAGCGACGGCATCTTTTACAAAATTCTGGTCTTTTATATCTGAAGATAAATATCCGAATCTAAGGCAAATCGCCCTTCAACTGTCGGCAATGTTTGGGTCAACTTACTTTGTGCGAGTCTGCATTTTTAAAATATCACAATCGATTAACTAACGAACATTTATCATCATGCTTGTAATTAGCACTCGGTATAACGTACTATCTTAATAAAAATATGCTAAGGACATGCAGTGCCATACTTCAAAATCCAAAGTCACTCTTTAAAGTTTTATATGATTTTTTTTTGTTTTGTTACACCCAATAAACTCACAATTTCGAATAATTAAGAGGTTTTTCATTGATATTTTAGAGCAGACCTACATTAACCTTGACTAAAAAATGGATATTGTATGGTAAAACTAATATCTATACGTATGCTTCCTACCTAGACAACAATCCTGCATCACACATACTTGTGGCCCCTCAGTCTATTGATCGTAGTCTAACAATATTGAGGTAGATCACTAGCAGTTCAAGTTTGAGCACCGCTGATTTAGATGACATTAGGGGTCTGTAAAGGTGACTCTTTTGATGTTTATACTAGTTCCTTTTTTCTATAGAAGAATTCCTGCCGAGCTTTTTGTATGAACATTTCTGATAAGTGTAATGACCTGATTGCCAAACTCAACGAAAGTGGCCACTATACAGTGGGCTTTGCTAACAACCTGCCCATACTTATCAGCGGCAGAGATGAGGGCATACTAAATGAACTTAAGGAAGAAGCACTGGTAAAAGTGGAAATTTGGTGCAACAAAAACCAACTGGCCGTAACCCCAACAAAACAGAACTAATTCTTTTTACTAACAGAATAAAAACCAGTTCCCATATATTCTATATAACCCTAATATTCTTTGGCACAAGTCTGACTCTCCTACAGGAGGTCAAATACCTGTTATTTAGGAACGTAAAGACATTGTGAGCCTCTCTGTTGAGTGAACTGCTGAACTGTCCTGTATAAAAGTTGAGCAGATGCTCATGTATACAACAAGCCGCCTTGTGCAATGTATGATAATTTTGAATTAGTTATGGAAGAAGTGCTGAATAACATCAGCAATTCCAATAAACAAATCAGTGTTTGTGGAGACTTTACCAGATTGCGTTTTTGGCTCTAAATCATAGTATTTCCAAACTACGTGAAGTTCATAGTTCGTTTTTATTTTGTGTGAGTAAGTACTAACCTTATAGTTTGTTTGTTTGTTACAGTTGGCTTGGGCCGATCTGACTACAAACCATAGAGGATAATATTCCTCCTGAGCCCCCAGAATATAGCTAGTATAATATTCGGGCAGTGTAAAAGGCTGGTGGGCAAGAAGAACTGGGGCCTAAATCCCAATACGACACAATGGCTAGTTAGTTAGTTAGTTGGACTTATGTTTTCCCCACTTAGCCTCATGATAGGCATTGTACACTGGTAACCAATACATGTCATTGGTTACACATACCATACTAGCTCCATCCAGAAATTAAGGAGGCATCTGATGTTATTCAGCTCTCTCGGTATCTGCTCGGCTTCCATACAGCCCCTGCATAGAGGACTGTGGGTAACGCGGATATTGAAAAAGTGTTTGTTTAGCGGGCAATGACCTGTTATTATGCCAACTATGTTATATATGTGCAAACTAAGTTTTAACAGTTTGTGAGACAGATTTGCATGCAAGGATGTAAGAACATTCTTGGTTTGTTTGCAGTCTGTTTGTCCGTGTGTGTTTGTGCCCAATGTTTGTTGTGTAGTTGTAAGGTTCTGTCACATAACCACGTTTTGAGTTGGGTGAATGGTATTGGTACAATTGCTTTAGGTCCCATTATTTTAGTTCCCAATTCTCTCTTTGCCAATTGATCTGACGCATCATTGCTTAGAGACCCACTATGACCATGTATCCATTGATAAGTAAACTGGTGCACAGCACAGCAGCACTCTCGGAGATGATGCGTATCTATGAATCGCTTATGTCTGTAGACAGGACTGCTGTTGCAGCTCACATTCACAACACCTGCACACATTCTGCTTGGAAGATGGTGTTGAATCCACCCAAGCTCGTTGATATGTTGATGTTCAGGTCATGGGAGAATACCCCTATGCCCATCCCTGATTCTGTTTTGGAGCCATCGGTGTAGATCTTAACTTCATGGATGTCAGAGCTATCCTTTTCTTGTTCATGAAGCTGGATACAGTATCTTTTGTCGAAGACAAAGGTTTTCGGGATGATGTCACATGTCGCTTCTATCATCAGAAGTTTGTTGCCTACTGTCTCCTTGAGACTGCATCATTGATTCTGTTGTCCCGTTTCCAGAGCCCTACCTTCTCAAGTCATATGGCTGCAGCGGCAGCTTCTTGTTGTATAAGATAAAGGGGTCTGAGGTTAATAATGACCTCTAATGCTGTCGTGGGAGTCATTTTCATACTGCCTGTGGTTGCCAAGCTTTTGTATTTTGTTTTTTACTGTGCTTAACTGATTTAGGGCCACCAAACTATTGCACCATACGTAAACATGGCTGTATAAAGACATAGGGTTATGGATGGCTTAAGGCCCCATTTCTTGCCTATTAGTCTTCTGCATTGCCAGGAGGTTGTACATGCCTTGGTTATTTTTGTGCTTAGTGACACAATGGCTAAATACAGTATTTATCAGATTAGCGATTATCTACCGAGCCAATGTCTAGTGGCCAAGGACAAGGCTAAAAACCGAGCATCTCAACCAACAAAGTTTCCAGAGATTGGCATGTGTGGCAATAACTGGATGTATGAGACCAACTCGCACTGCAGAAGAAGAGCTGTAGAAATCGTACTAAGGCTTGCACCGCTCCACCTATATATTCAACAGGAGGAGGCGATGGCGGCCTTAAGACTGAGACAGGCAGGCCTATGGAGAGGTAACATGGAATCCTAGACAAGGTAACAGCTGCTTTTCCTCTATTGCACGCTCCCTGTGACAGGATACCAAGAAGGTTTGGTTTTAACCAATGCTACTCCATTGAGCTACATGAAAATCAACAGGATTATCCCAGAATCAAAGACGTACAAGTATACACTGATGGTTCAAAAACAAGGAAGGGAACAGGAGCCGTCGCATACTATGCTGACCTAAGCTTGCACGCATCCACAGCTCTGGGTAAGTTTAACACAATATTCCAAGCTGAATGTGTAGGTATAATCCAGGCTGCAAAGAATATGGGGAACAAGAAGATAACGGACCTTGAAATCAGAATTCTCTCCAATAGCGCTGCTGTCCTGAGAGCTTTTGATGGTAACACTTTCAACTCAGGAAACAACTCGAATGTCACCAAGCTCTACAGATAATATCAGTAAGTAATACTGTGACAGTGGGTTGGATAATGGGGCCACAGTGGATCATTACGCAACAATGCGGTTGATAATCTAGCCAAAATTGGCTCAAGCTCGACACCGATAGGGCCGGAGCCAATGATACCCATAATGTTCAACCAGCTGTAGTGCAACATCAATCGAAATGGATGAATGGTAAAGGTTACCGACAGGCCAAGGACTCAACACCCAATCTAAAAACCAGACTAACTAAAACCTGCTCCGGATAAACAGGAATAACCTGAGAAAGGTGGGAGAGATCTTAGCAGGTCACTGCTTGCTTAACCAACAGCTATTTCTTTCTAACAGTTATAGTCAATTAAGGCACAATATAGTGGTAAAGTCAAAGTATAAATGTTTTATTTAAGTTAGGATTTTACAAACACTTTTGAATCATCAAAGTTATGAAATACTAGTTTTTGAAATCTCTTTGCCTCCTGCCTAGTAATCATAAATTTTACCAAGGTTTTGTAAACCTGTGATTGATCAAATATAATGTGTTTTAGCTTGATTTATAATTAGGGGTTTTGCACTCCCCTTTACCCTAACTTCATTTGACCACACTTCAAACGGAGTGTTAACCAACTCCCCCTTGATATGATATTTTGATATTATTGGCAGGGAGTTTATACTTTAAATTTTACCTTGTATTCAGGTATTCCAAATATAAATAATATGCATCAAAACATACCGGCCTGCGAAACATTTCCATCCGGAACCTTTTCTTCAACTTCAGGAATGTGTGTGGCTGGTCCCACGCCGATAACTGCAGGGATATCGGCTTTGGGAGTGTCTTCCTGAGCATAACCTACACGCAAGGTGTGATGACCTGGGTCAAACACCAGCGCGCCTATTTCATCTCCACCGTAAAGCATGCCGTTAGGCCCGCTCATGTTTCGTGACGATAAACAATCGAAATTACGATCTATATTTTAAAAATCGCAGTTACGTTAATAAATTAAATTAGGTTTACAAATACAAACATTTTTTTTTTCTTGTGGAGTTGGGTGCGTTCTGTTCACTACTTCAATGCGTTTAATGTCGTAATCCAGCCTAGTTAGAAAGATATAAATTTTGTGTGACACACTCTACAAATCTTGGCTCATTATCTTTGGTTGGATTATTGACATGAAACGCATACTGTGCATAATGTTGGTCGACAAAACGCCACTTTGAATTGAGACAGAAGATTCAACTATTTGCCAATAGGTGCGTTCTGTTCACTGCTTCAATGCGTTCAATTTCATAATCCAGCCAAGTTAAAAAGACATAAGCGGCTCAAATAAAGTAAATTACTTTCGGATTACATATTTGTGACGTTTACAGTAGAGACGCTCTGCCCGTGGGGTCCATCTGCACATAGGTCTTTTAAATCTATTTTACCGCGCTTAAAAGCTGCTTCTGGCGACAAGACAAGGCTGGCTCATTTTTCGCTCGGAGAATAAGTATTTCGATTCAGAGCCAGCGTTCTTGGAACTCTGCCACGGAGCCACACACTTTTTTTTTATAATTAGCTTTTAAGTTTCTTAGGGTGTTTCTTCAAAAGGGGCTAAAAAATGCTTCCTGCGAATTATTTTGTGATTCTTAATTACTAAAATGGCATAAATAAGTGTTTTGTTTGTATTTGGTGCTACTTTACTGCTATTAGAGCAATCAGATACAAGGAACTTAAGAAAAGAAAAATATTACTGTCTATCATAAATTTATTAAAAAAGAAAAGTGAGTCACAACGTAAAATAATAAGAAACCAACAGATAAACTACAGCTTATTAATTTGAAGTCACCAGATAAAGATATATCAAAAAACATTAAACAAACCAAAACACAAAATAATTTGCTTGAAACTTCATGTCATATAAGACGCCAATCTACAATTAATTAAATAATTTCATTTTATTGTGACGATTCTAATAGTACGGAATAAGAAAATAATGCAGAAGATATAATGTATTTAACAGCTCCATTAATTGATTTTTATAAAAAATTCAAACATTCAGCGAATTGCAATATTTATTACTCATTTTTTTGTAAAACCCGACCTTTTTGGGTTTATACCCAAAAACAGCTAACAGAGAAACCTGCATGTGTGCTACTCACGCAAACATGGAGCTGCTAGTGACTTCCTTAAATAAAGCGAGTATATAGCACGAAAAGAAGCCAGCAGACATATTGTCAACGTTGTGTTGCGATGCATTTAATACTGAATGCTTCCAAAGAATCTGCAAAAACTGTGCGTCACGAAGTCTAGTGTTTAGAGAATTTATTTATGAGATCGATTTAATAGTTTTTGAGTGGGCAAAAGTCACTAAAGAAGTTATTTTAGAAAACGGAACTAAGAAAAGACAAATATTAACAGGAAAGCAGAAGAAAGAAATGAAGCTATTTAAAAATTAGAAGCTAAATCTGGCAAAGTACATGAATCATTCGTACAAAATCGTGAATCAATACAAAGTTATTGAATCACTCAAGGAAAACTTAAATATTCACGAAGCTCTAGTTCATATGTTCATGTCGACTTCTCTGAAAATTATGATTTAAAATATGCCCAAGAAGTTCAATCTTTCCACTTCGGAGGAAGTCGGCAGCAAGTTTCACTTCGTACAGTTGTGGTTCACACGCATAGTTTTGTCACCGGTCAGGTATGCCCTACATCAATGTTCACTCTTAGTTCCTGTCTTCGGCACGATGCTGTTTCTATTTCTGCTTATTTCGTCCCCGTTCTTGATGAAACCAAGAGGTTGAATCCTTTCGTGGATACCGTCCAATTTATTTCTGATTCTACATCGTCACAATATAGAAATAAACATATGTACTTCGTTATAAGTCCATTGACATCTAGCCATTCCAATATCATGAGACTTACATGGAACTATTCCGAAGCTGGGCACGGAATGGGTGTTCCTGATGGCGTAGGTGCTACAGTAAAAAGAACAGCAGACAAGATGGTCCATTTCGGTTCAGATGTTGGAAATTTCGATAAGTTTTATGAAATTATAAGTTCAAGAATAGAAAACGTTATAATTAAAAAAGTTATAGAAAAAGATATCATCCAAAAACAAATATTGATTCTTGAGCAGATAAAATCATTCAAAGGCACCCTTTCAGTGCATCAAGTTCTGTGGGATAAGTTTGTACTTATCCTACTTACTTGTAGAATGACTATGAGAACCATGAGCTGTTTTTTATGTAATGTAGGTGACGTGTGCACACATGGCAAGCATTTGGGATATATTAATAGTATGCCAGTTATTCAAAACAATAATATTGATGCAGATTCCGTAATTTCCCTAGCTAATTCTAAACCCAAATCTGGGAAACAAAATAAAATCAAAATTATTTCTAATATTCTTATTGATGTCAGTAATAAAATGCAACCTACAAATCAAGGTTCTACGGGTGCTAACAATTACAAAACGTATTGTTTATCGTATTGATTAATTTTTGATCCTGACTCAAATTATTAAATTTTGGTCAAAGACATTTTTAGACTAGTTAGTATAGACTTTTAATATTTTTTATAGACTTATATTATATTAATAGACCTTTTTTTTTAATAAATAACTATAATTTTTTGTTTTTATAATTTCAGATGACAATTGTTTTTTAGATGACATAACTACGAAACCTAATATAGCGAATAAGATTGTTTGTAATATTTAGTTTTTAATTTGTACCACGTTGATTGAAATTTTTTTTAATTGCCTAAGAATGGAAGTATTTTAGGTTTGTAAGCTATTTAAGCTGGAAATATTATGTTTAATTTTATATAAATATGCCTTGGATTACTAATTATTTTCAATCATTTATTTGTTTTCTAAACTTTTAATATAATATATTAATAAACCTACTATTTTTGATTGATTAAAATTTATTTTATTCACCGTCATTATTACATTTTTATTCATGGCCCATTATTTAGAAGTCTACAAGTTATTATCTTATCGTAAAATTTTCTAATTATGTCATTTACGTCATTCTTAGCAACATTGTGTCCTTTTAATCTACACTATTGCCATGCTTAGTAATAGGAATCAGTAGTCTCAGTACGCTGAATTTGAAATTTAAAAAAAGTTTCGTAAATTATCAAAAATTTAACAGTACCTTTCCCATCAAAAATATTGTTGCTAATTTCGCACATAGCTCACTGAAAATGAATAACACCAGATTTTGTAAAAATACAAAAGATTTGATAAAAAATAATTTATTTCGAAGAAATGCCCAGGCCAAGTTCATCAAAATTAGACAGGTCGTTTAAACACGAACTATTGTTTAAACAATCCGTAAACCTTTTTTTTCTGTTCTTCACCCAAAACACATTGACTAACTACGTCAATCAGCCGTTTAACTTAACCAGGCTTGGAGAGGTCAGTTAAACACCCAATCAGTTGTTTCTTTATCGTATCTGTGGATTGATACTTTATTTGTGTCCTATAGGGATACTTTGTATGACATAAATTAGGTATAAGTAGGTAGTATAATTCAAGAAGATAGGTAAATAATATAAGAATAGACCATTTGAAAGATTTGGAAATAAGTGAGGCGGCCCGGTCGTCTAATTTATTTATACTATGTTTTGATGAATTGAAGTTCAACGATAAAGTTTAAATATACCTTTGATGGTTAAAATTTTAACTACTATAATAAATTAATCACCTAGTAAAGTATTAAATTCATCCGCAAGCCTTGTGACGAACATACATATATCGTAAAACATTTATTGTGGCATTATGTCTTTTATTCTTTAGTTATTATCTTGCAACTAGGTAGCTCGACAACGATTCCTTTTTCGTCATTGATTTTTCCCTGCCTATGGCAAGCGGTGCGATGGTAGAAAGTAGTCGTGGGCATCATTTAGAACATTCCTCAGAACACATCCCATTGTACAAGCGCTAGAACACACACAGGGAGGCAAAATCTCTCTTCAGACTTAAGCGTTCGATACGGCAAGACAGTTTGGGATCGTCGACAATTCTCACAGCCCGTCGTTGGACCGTGTCAAAAGGTCCAAGCTGGTATCCGGGTGCACTCGCCCAGAGATGGTAGCGCTACTCCATATGGGGCCGAACCTGCGACTTGTAAAGCAGCAACCTCTGCCCCGACGTGAAGTACTGCCTCGCTCTGTTGAGTACACCTAGTTTTTTGGACGCCAGCTTGGCGAGGGGAGAGATGGAGAGGGGAGTGTTCTGGAATTGTGAACGCGCAGACTTGTGTCTTTGTAGGGTTGAATCGGACCAAGTTTACCCGTCCCCAGTCAGAGATATTGGACAGTGTGGTCTCGATTTGAAACACAAGTTCTCCGCGGTTTTCCTCCACAACGGAACGAGGGATGTTTGCACGACTCGTGTAATAAGTGTCTCCAGTACTGTCATCTGCATAGCAATGTATGTTGTTGATGGATAACATGTCATTGATATGCAGTAGAAAGAGCGTAAGAGACAGCACACAGCCTTGCGGGACACCAGCATTAATGTCCATGCTATCAGAGCAACTACCGTCATCTACGGTTCGTATGCGTCTGCCGGACAAAAAGCTAGCCACCCATTTGCACAAACCCTCGGGCACCTCGATAAAAGACCCCGGTGCCAGACCCGATCGAACGCCTTCGTTATATCCAAGCTACATGCCAATGCCTCCTCCTGACTCTCAATGGCTAGTGCCCATCGGTGTGTGCGATACACTAGAAGGTCACCAGTCGAGCGACCGTGGCGAAAGCCATATTGACGATCACTGACCAGGTCGTGTTCTTCTAGGTATCTTAGAAGCTGTGTCTAGAGAAAGCAACGCCCGCCGGACCTCCCGCTGTGTTATGGAGATTTCCGGCATGGTCTTACCGCACCAAAATATAGTAGGTGGCACAGCGCCTTCATCGTTCATATTCGAGTTTGAGGCAAAGAGACTGCCCAGTAGATCGGCTTTCTCTTTAGCACTACGGGCCAAGTCAACATCGGTCTTTCGCAGTGGTGGTTACGACGTCTGGCAAAAGTTCTCTTCGGCAGCTTTGGCAAGCGACTAGAAAGCACGACTCCCAGAAGGATTATAACAGGACAGGTTAAAGCAGTAGTGCCCTGTTACCGAATGCACCGGCTAGGTGCTCAGAAGGAGGAGAAAAGATAGAGGGAGTTCAAAGGCGAGTAAAGAAACACTTTTCAAGGGTAAGGCAGGTTATATTAGTATACTCTTTCATTATATAGTAACAGCTTTTAATGCACAATATCCTAATCACATAGGGTGATTCTTAACACTTAAATATCTAGATCACAGCTACCTAATTCACAATCAGATAGGACTAACTAAATAAATAGAAAGATAGCCAAACCCAAGCCTGCCTACACAGATTTTAAGTGTAGTTTTTAAAGCTTTTATTAGGGAACTAGTACACTCAGGTCTCTTCGGCCTATCGCCCGATTCGATGTCTTGCTCGCTGTAGGCACCCCTCAGGTCAGCACCGCCGTAGAAAGAAGACGCGGATGGGACTGATCTTACGTGACCTAACAGCGTGTGGTGAGTAGTGAATATGCCGCCCGTGGCAGGCACAAGGTAAGGCCGCACGTGGCTAGCACAGTGCAAGACCGCACGTGAACGTAGTTCGCCAGTAGCTTCGGCGTAGAGCAGGTCGCCTCGTAACCTTCGTGTGTAGCGGTGTTCAAGATAGCACCCCTATTCCACAGGCCGAAGGTTTGGAGTCAAGGAGACTCCGGGCAGGCCGAGGATTTGGAGTTTAGTAGACTCCGGCCTTCGTCAGTAAAAGAACAGCAAAGCAGCTGCCGTGCGCCGTCGTTAGACAACAAACGTGACTTTGACTTTGATTTTGACTTAGTATATATATACTAAGTATCTACGTAAAGTGAACTGTTTTGACTTAGCGATGTCAAACATCTAGAGATTCTTTGATCTCTAAATTTAAATTACCACAGTGTTAATGGACCTAAGAGCGAATGCCCAGAAACTTCTATCGTTTCCTACATCATCCGGTCCTTTACAGGAGACGGACCACCGGAAACGGTCGTTCCGTTATAATGTGAACTAACTAAGAACTTGCGAAAGTGTATGATTTATATCGTCATATGTATCTTTGTTTCTATCAACATTAAATATCAAATACGTATCATCTGCAAACAATACAATTTTGCACAGGTTTTCTACATAAAAAGGCAGATCGTTAATATACACTAAGAATAAAAAGGGACCTAGTATAGAACCCTGGGGTACTCCTATCACAACAGGTGATCCAGAAGACTTCACTCCGTTGATTTCAACTTTCTGAGTTTTATTACTTAAATATGAAAAAATAAGTTTAAGAGCCGTATCTACAACACCATAATGAATGAGCTTTCGAATAAGAGTTTTGTGTTCAACACAATCAAATGCCTTAGACAAGTCGCAGAAAATACCAATGGCATTCTGCGACCTTTCCCATGCGCCAAAAATATGTTTTACTAGGTCAACACCCGCGTCAGTAGTGGACCTACCTTTCGTAAATCCGAACTGTTGACTGTGTAGCAGTTTATGGATGTTAAAATATCTAAATAGTTGATTGAGCATGATTTTCTCGAAAATCTTGCTCAAAGCTGGTAATATCGAAATTGGTCTAAAGTTAGTAGGTTCACTTTTACTTCCAGATTTTAACAGTGGTATGATTTTACTATGTTTCATTAAATCGGGAAAGACTCCCTCGTCTACACATTTATTAAAAATTAATGCTAAGATAGGTGATATACTGTTTATAATACCTACAAGTGATTTTACTGATATACCCCAAAGATCCGCTGTCTTTTTAGGATTAAGAGATTTGAAAGTTTTGAAGATTTCATCAGGGTAACATGTTCAAATTTAAATTTTTAACACATTTAGGAACATTATTATTTAAAAGTAATTCTGCTTCTGACAGGGATGACTTAAGCGAGCTAGTAGTCAGAGCAGGCATATCCTTAAAACATTTTTCAAATGCATTAGCTACATCAACATCTGATTTAACAGTATCTGCTCCAATGTTTAAACTATAATGACTATCACGTGGTTTGAGTTTTCCTGTTTCGCTACTAATGACACTCCACGTTGCTTTAATTTTATTGTCAGAATTCTTAATTTTTTTACTAAGAAACATTGACTTAGCAGCAACACAGACTTTTTAAAATGTTTTAGAAAACTTTTTCACATATTCAATAAACTCTGAACTTGTATTGTATTTTTTCATTTCATATAATTTCACTAGACTTTTATGTATTCCTGGTGTAGCCCAATCACTGAATTTCATTCCTGAATTTTCTTTAATAGTTTTTACTTTAAATACCTGTTCGAACTCAGTTTTCAAAAAGTCAAAAAGAGTATTGTACATATGATATGGATCACCCTGTGTGAATTGCAAAAATGGAATTTTATATTCAACATTAACTGGAAATCGCTCTTATCTATCAGTTCGATTTCCTTAAGATTTTTTAGTTTGACATCTTTATAGGAGATATGGGTTTTTTTATAATTATAAGAAATTGTACCTACTAAGAAACCTATACCACAAAAATTTTACCCGTCAGTTAAATGTATGAAGAGCTGTAAAAAAAGTCTTAATTTTATTACAAGACAAGGTGAGTAGGTATTGCCGTTTTTTATAAGTTACCATCACAATAAAGCGGATATAAAGTCACATGCTGAGTAAGATAATAAAAAAAACCACACAAGTACGTGTCGTACACGCATTAAGTTAGGCTTCCGTAGCCGTAGTAACACAACTATTGCATATTTCTCAAAAACCTATAAGCCGATATAGTTTAAAACAATTTTGCATGGAATTATTTATAAAGTTCTATAACTAAATTTTTTTTTCTTATTTTTTATAATTAATTTTTGTAGCAGTTTACAAGAGGCACCTTTCTGTAAAATTTCATTAGAATCGGAGCAAAGACGACGGAACTGTAAGGTTGTGTGTGACATCTGGACGGACGGCCGGATATGACGAATTTATAAAAGTTCCGTTTTTGCGATTTGACTACGGAACCCTCAAAGTGTTTAATGCATAGCTAAATATCCTAAATACAATATATTAGGTAGTAATATTAATTGCTCATCAAGCAACTCGTATCTATTCTATGAGTCTTTCATAAAAGAAAATATTTAAAAAAAAAAATTGCTGAGTATTTTTGAATACTCAATTAACAAATTAAGAATTTACAATATTACTTATATTTTTAAATGACTGCAAATCTTTTCAAAATCGTTATTAATTTCCATTGAGTCGCTCCAACACCGACGCGCAGTCCTACCTCCACGAAGTCCTAAAATGGACGTCTGTGACTAGGCTCGCGGGGGATTACAGAGCGACGGAGCAGGGGCACTCGTGAGCTGAGACTACAATTTTGAGGAAAAACGTACTTTTCACGCAGGTAAAACTCGCTAAAAATAAAGTTTTCAAATCAAAGTGTTGGTTTTTGAAAGACCTTTTTTTACGCGTAAACAGAATCTAAGACGCTTAGACTATTCTCGAGAGTTTTTACGAAAACTCTAAAATCAGATACTCACTGCGATTTGCGTAAATACATACGTACAAATATCATGTTTTATCGATTTCGTCCGTTTGTTAGGTCATACCTACTCAAAACGTAACGTGAAGTTTTAGTTACTTTCCTTCGCTCTCGTAGGTCAGGGTTTCACATTATCTATAGTTGTGTGTTCTAGTTATAGTTACTGCACCAAATGCATTTCAAGAGTCTAGTGTCTGCAAGAGTGTAAAGTTGCAGTCGGCCTATCCTTGTTTCACCCATAGCGTTATCCCTATCTTTCATTTTTTTTTCCGTTTTTCCCACAGACCTAGGATTTTAACGCTACGCTATATATCTATGGTTTTTATTGATACGAGTGAGAGAGAAAGTATGCGTGTCCTTAATTGACAACCTATTTTTCTTCATAACTTTCTACTTAGGTGTCATCCCTTTAATACTTTACATATGTATTAAGACTAATTTCACCTAACATTTGACACTATTTTTATTTAAATACATTAAGGTAAAAAATTCACATTTTTGCGGGATGTCGTTCAGAGCGACTCGACAGCTAATTTATTGATTATTAAACTCGACAACACATTTTGCTTACTTCTTACAGTAAGTATCTCTCTACTTTAATACTTCATTCATAGGTTTAGACTTATGTACTTGCCCGGAGAGATGCATATTACCTATAAGGCGTGCGTGAATTGCTGCTAATTAATTTTAATTTATATAGTTTAATAGTTTGACCACAGCGCCGACTATCGTGTCCACGTACTGTCAAAGAGTTGTATTAAGGTACCTGCGGGTAATAAGGCCTATCTAATTTCAAATTTATTTATTTAATTAATTATTTAGTCTTTCCGAATTCCGTAACATTTTTTGTATTGTTATAATGGAACTGCAGTTTCTCGGTAGAAAAATATATTTTTACCTTGTTATTTTAAATTCGGAAATTCCCCCGCTTTTGCTTACCAAAATTTTATTACAATCCGATGGTATACACTTAGTTCGCGACTCCAACTTGCACTGGACCAGTCTTTTTCACCTATTGTCAATAGGTTGTTCTAATGGCGGCGTGTGTAAAAAAACTTTCCTACTAAAATTGTATTACGATGGGCGTTTTACAAATTTTTTGTCTTTACTGTTTTTAAAAATCTCGCTAAATGGGGGTGTCCATAAAATTCGTAGATTCAGAACAATAAACGTCAAATTCCACAGATTAGCAACACTTATTTGTGTGTGGTGTGTGATACATATTTGGTCAGAATTGCTAAAGTACGATAGCGCCGCGCCATCTAGTGATATCAAAAATAAAGAAATCTGACTTATTGAAAACGCCCATTGCTCTTAATGCGCGAGTCCGACTCTTACTTTACTCGTTATTTTCTTTCCTACAAACACTGTCCTGACAATAACGAATAATACAAAAATAATTATTTAATTTGATGCAGTTATTCTTAGTGCGCGAGTCCGGCTCGCACTTGACCGGTAATTTTCTTTTATACAAACCTTGTCCTAATAATAACGAATACTACAAAAAAGAATTATGCAATTTGGTGCAGTTATACAGAGAATATTCTTAGTGCGCGAGCCCGACTCGCACTTGACCGGTTTTTTTTTTATACAAACCTTGGGCCTTAGACAAGTTACAATCGAAAAATCGGGCAGTATCGCTATAGCACAACTTTTTTCTTTTTCTGAACTGACTATGCAGTTTGCTGTTGCAGCCATTACTGCTCCACCGGACTTTTGGGGCGAGACTCTGAGGACCTATTATTAGAGGTCGTTGAGACCTTTCTCGCTATTCGGATAGCAAGATCTTCGTCTGGGATCGTTATTACATGCTGAGGTCGCCTAACAATGGTTTTTCAACCGTGCCGAGGTCGGTCGGAGGGAAGATAGGTTGTGCAGTGTTATTTTGTGTACGCTCAATAAAGCGGGCTGCCAGATCTTTGAGGTACTGGGTACCGTGGGGATCTCTAAGTCCCTGTGTAGGTCCGTATTCCGGACGTACCAGGAGGCTCCGAAGGCCGCTCAAAGGAAGCGGTTTTGGAGGGTATAGAACAAGCGTTTTCGAAACAATAGTGGTAGACTTATTGCTCATGTATTGAAACGCTCTATCGTGGGCGTCGGCTAGAAAACTCTACATTATCGAAAATAGTTTATGTTTTGGTTTTTTGTTTATACTATGTAATAGGGTGTTTCTTTTTTTAAGTCTAATATGCTATTATTACTTTTATTTTCACTCAAATACCTTACCAACTCAAAATTAAGAAAAAGGTATTTTTTTATTGATTATTGAAATTTTTTAAGTAGGCACATAATCTTAAATAAATTGTTGTGAAAATATTAGGTCGTTACGTTAAAACATTCTAGCTTTCTCGTAACGAAAATCTGGCTCTACATTTTCTATGAATCTGTTAAATTGAAAATTAGACTAAAAGGTACTTAGAACACATATTTTAAATTATACCATTATATTTAATTACAAAATGTTACCTAGGATGTTGTGAAAATATAACAATAATTAAAAATTCAATATACCTAATAAGCATTTTTATTAAGGTAGGTAGGTATATTTCATCATATCAGAGAGAAATAGATACCTATAATACAAATATTGAATACAAACATTACATTTAAATGCCTAATTAACAAAATAATAAATATAAAATATAATAAATATCCACAATGCCATTTGCAATCGCCAAGCTTATCCGCAGGGTTTAACTAGGCGAACGCAAGTTCGACGGATATTAAAATGGAATCGCGTTTTTAAAGTTGCAATATGGCTACCTAATGTATGGACGATTTTCCTTTCGGCGCTTCACAGTGGCTTGTCGATGATACCGATAGCATAGAAAATGAACAAGTCTATGATTTTTTTTCGATCAATAGCAAGTGACGTCATAAACTTTATGTCCATACATTTTGTTCTATTCCATTCTTTTTTTCGTGACGCTTTTGTTTAGAAAATGTAAGAATATATACAAGCAGGGCTTTGTGGTTTCAGGGACATTTGGAGTATCAATTTCGTAATCTACATAGAGTAGTAATAAAATATCTACTCATGTATTTCTTTGATTTTTCAAATCAAGTTGTTGTAGAAGAATAAGGAACAATTTCCTATTTAGCCATTTTCATACTAAAAAATTTCTAACTTTTCAGCGTAAAAACCAACGTTGTATCGTTATATGTGTCCAATGATAGGTAAAGCGCAACCCAACAATTGTTAAAAACTGCAAGACGATTACTTACCTCATTTGGTACTTTTGCTGTTCGTACATGGACCACGTATGTCTGTCCTAATGAACTCTAACGACCTAAGGGAGCCCTGAATTATATCAAGTAAATAAAAGGGGACAAAAAAAGTATGAACAGGATCTAAGTAAGTATATGAAGACAAATAAAAGATCACCCTCTTTCGGGGGTTCAGTCTTATCCGACCAACGCACTCGAGTGAAAACCTTTTCCAAAAACTTTGAGACACCTGGTGCAGCAGTTCAAACCGTGCCAAGTGGTTGTGTAGAGTATCTAATAAGGGATACTCGGGTAAGGCCGTCACTAAAAAATGACCAGGAGTCAACACCTCCAAATCATTCAGGTCCAGAGAAATCAGAGGGGCATCTCGATGAGCACCGACGCAATTTTACAGAAGACTGTAGATAGCTCCTGGAAGATGTCCTGGAACAGTCTCGCCGACAGCAACAAATGTGTCTTTGCTACCTGCACTACAGCTTCGAAAATTCCCCAACCAACCAAGGATATGCTGGCGGATCAACCTAATTCCCTTGCGGGAAAGGTGATGTCCTATGCCGAGTTGATTCGCAGTTACGGAACTGGTCGAATGCTAGTAGATACCGATCAGCACCCTTATAGTTGGTGCCGCAATCCGAACGAATAATATTTGGCAATCACGGCAGCTAACGAAGTGAGAAAAAGAGACAATGACCTTTCATTGTCTCTCAATTGTCTGTCAAGGTTGTCTCCTTTCTTTCCACTGAGCCTTCTCAGTGGAAAAAAAGGAGACTACCTCAAGGTGGACAGCCTTTGTAACAAGACAGACAAATACACACAAGTATACCTTGACTACCTTGGCGTTGCGCGAGGTAGAAGTCTTAATATTAAAGGGACTTGCAAAATCAGTTTTAACATTGTAAAAGACGCGAGCGGGGTTAATTCGATCGGGAGGCAAATCGCCCATTTGTGGCTGAGTCAAAGTTGCCTTAAGCCTAAAACCGGGTATGCACTTAAAGATCACACTCCTAATAACTATTTGAGCCGAGGCAATCTAAAACTCTCGTTGGAGTATGGCAAGAAGAGTGCTGAGTCCCGCATGAGAGTTGCAATGGTGGTCCTAAATCAACAGCGAGGTCAAGTGGCTATCCTTAGGCAAAAGTAGCGGATGCCTAGCTACTTAAGGCAAGTTTGCTGAACGTAATCGGCCATCACATGAATGAGTCCGCGATCGTCGAGAAATGGGTTAAGTCTGGCCAAAGCTCCTTTGATCTTGGAGCGACCAGCTTCAGATCCCCTATTAAAGTCCTATAGTGCTCTCGTTCTACATTTTGCACTAAAATATGGAGCGTTTGTTCACGGGGATAAGACTAATTCAAAATCCTAAATCGGATAGATCGACCGACGGGCGTTGGACAAATCGGTAAATCCAGCCAATCACTCCTACAAATTTTCAAGAGTGCTGAACCGAGTCAACAACGAATCTGAATAAAGTGGAGGTTCAATCTTCTCTGTCAGGACAGAGAAAGTGGGACCCAACTCCAGAAGAGAAGAAGGCCACCCTGACTCTGGACCAAAAAGCTATTCAGGTCAAGAATATCCCGGTACAATTTAGGTCCCGTGTGAAGACACTAATTAAGGGACACACCGTTTGAACTAGGAGCCGAACCATCAAAGACAACTCTTATTTTCTTAAAAGACCGCACGGTGAGGAATGAAGAAGTGTTCCTCCCTTGTCCAGTCAAGGTCAGAAACAGACATATGGTCCAAAGCTTGGTACTCCTGCATTAACTCCAAATAATTTTGTCAAAAGACAGGATCGTGGCTCAAATGCCTTTTTGGAAATTAACCGTTTTTCGGCTAGCATCCCGGAGTGGCCAAGGGCAGGTCGGTTCGTCAAGAAGGGGAAGTCGAGTGAAGAATAGACTAGGCGAAAATCAACCGGTATTATTTACAAAGAGGGCCTCACACTCTACATCAGCTGGATCAGACCTAGAAGTTGCAGGAGGCTCTGCATCAGGAACTGCATCAGCAAGAGACATAGCGAGAAGCCAGACAGGGTCAGTTCCGTCTTTTTCCGCGCACTAAACTCCCAAATATTGATTTAATCAATCACATTTCATTCATTATCAGAAGTTAGGTAGGTTACTACCACAGAAGACCAGGTATTTATCTTTTAACCCGATACAAAAAGAAGTTATAGTTTCCTTAGAAAATATAAGTATTACCCATTTGATAGGTATCTAAATAAACACTTACGTCGAAATGGTTTTCACAGCAATATGCTCTTGTTTTTGTGGAGAACTCATCCTTTCTGGGTCGTCAGATTCATGAATCTGACCCATTTTTTTTCTAACATTTCCGTCTTTAGGCACCATTATAAATAGTACCTGGAAGACCGAGCTTTGCTCGTTTTTTTTAACAACGCCATCTATTGTCAACGATAATGCAATAAGTTCAAAAGGTTCTTTTGAGCGCATTTGTCTAGAACTGACATACATTAGCTTAGTTTTGCTGGCATTTACTACCAACATTTACTGCGTCGTGAGACCATTTGGATAGCCGTTGCTGCTCACTGCGAGGAGGAATGTATATCGTGAGCATACATTAGTTAGTATATATAATATACGAATATGTCACAGTTCTTTATGATATTTGTTGATTTTTATTGAGAGTTGTTGACGTTGATGTGTTATTTTGGGCTTTGAATTAAACTCAGTTTTTATAAGTTAAATATAATTTTATATAAAATATTTGATTACACAATTACAATTATAAATACATGTTGTGTATACAGTTCCTTCAAGTGATATTTGATTACATCTGTTTATAAAATGGTGCGCTTTAACAATAAGTACTCGTAGCTCCTATAAAGTACGCAAGACAAAAAAAAAACCTTACGACAGACGACATCGACGACATGTTGGTAGGTATCATATGTGCCAATCAACATTCAATTATTACTAATACATTTATACGTTAGTTGTATTGACCTATTGATAGAATCACATATAGGAGTTAAAACAAGCTCAAAAACGCATACAAAAGTTCAATGTAAAAAATGTTTATAGGAACCGTTCTTAAAAAGGCTCCGTGACGTCATAAGTTCTTTTTTCTTAATAGTTAGTTTATAAAAATAAAAAGTATGAAAAGAAGATTAACTACATTAATACCTGGTACTCATCTTACTAACTATATTAATACCTGGTACTCATCTTACTAACTACATTAAGTTCTGGTACTTATCTAACTAACTATAGGCAGTAAACCGCCAGAATACTATTAACATATATTTTTTTTTGGTTGCGAGATTGAATTAAAAAAAAAACTATAGTTCTATTAATTACTGTTAATTTCAGTAACATTATATACATTTTTGTGTAAAAATACACCTGTCAATAATATTTTTTATTTTATTTATTAACAAATGATTAGCACAAACTCTCGTGTCCCCCCTGATGGTACTCCTGGGTGAGCATCCGGATTTTAAAAATACTGTTTTCTCCCCTAGTTTGGGGAGGCAACGGAACTCGCTTTCTAATACTATTTTAGAGACTCGTATCTCCCCTGTTATGTTTATATTTTTACCAATTTTAAAAAAGTTCGTGAATGGTCTGCAGGTACCCATATAAGAGATATTATTAATTAAAAACTAAAAATTTAAGTCGGTTAACTTAAAAAACGAGGAGATTTGCTATTTGTCTGTACCCATACATCCATACTAATCTATACTAATATTATAAAGAGGAAAGATTTGTATGTAAGTATGTTTGTAACGAATTGGCTCAAAAAGTAATTAACCGATTTGAAAAATTCTTTTACCATTAGAAGCCGACATTATCCCTGATGAACATAGGCTACTTTTACCTCGGGAAATGCTTCATTCCTGCGGGGAAACGGGTAATAGGACAACGGGTAGTCAGAATAATCCTTGCGTACTTGGCTACGGCTGAACCGATTGGGTTGAAATTTATATGGGTATTTCGATGGTTTCCTGGATGATTTAAAAATACAATTGGATCGGGTAGGTGGGTCTGTTGTCGGTATGTCAACTACTAAACGGCTTGACTGATTGGATTTAAATTTTGTATGTGTATTTCCATGGTTTCACAGACACGAATGTATTATGCCATTAAAGAGGAAAGATTTGATTGTTTTTTTTTTTTTCTATAATTGAGGAGTTGCCGTAAGAACCTACGCTGATAACGAAATTTAGGGCGGGCGAAGCCGCTGGCAGCAGCTAGTAATATAAATTCGAAAGTGTCGGTGTCTGTCTGTCTATTAATCCTAAAATATAGTAAAGTTTTGCGGTTTGACCAATTGTGATGAATTTAATATGGAGATAGTTTGAACCGCAAAAGAAAAGACTACTTTGAAAAGAAGAACTGTTTTGCACGCCTCATAAGCGGAGCGGTGAGGTAGTGCTCTACTCTCGACATGTCAAAAAACCCAGTCTTTTGAAACTTAAATGACGTTTTTTTTTTAAATATAACACTTACAGGATAATATGAGTGCACTAATATGAAGTTAAATAATCTGTCTAGCACATATGGTACATTTTATAAACAATTAATTTGTTTAATATAATAAATAATAACATTAAAACTTATCATTCTTGGACGTCCGTGAGTCTGTGTTTATGTGACCATGTATGTGGCAGAGAAATTGGTCGAAAAATTCATCTTACCAGAATACTTTTGTTTTTAATATATAAAGTATTACACTGTGCTGATTCCTAGTTAATATTAGCGTTCTAAGTACTGTCGTTTAATTATAATTTATAAAAAACTAATATACCACTGTATACTGTATATCTATATATTTTTTTTAAATGTGAATGACCGCTATGAGGCGTGCACTTTTGGATTTTCCAATTTTTTTCTTAATATATGTGTTATTTTATTTCTAATATTTTTTTAAACTATTAATTATAATAATAATAATAATGGATAGATCTGGCAAAATCGCGTTTTCCAAAGTGATCAAAGGAGGGTATACCGGAAATGGGAGGGAACTGACCAGCGTGCGAACGACGGGCCATTGCCGGATGCTAAAGCCGTGATTAATTTTTGGCGTGGCATATGGTCGGTGGCCGTCGAGCACATAGCGGGTGATTGGATGCATGTTATCGAGCGGGAGTGCCAGTCAATCGAATGCATGGGTTCTGTTGTCATAGAACCCGTAGACGTTAGTTGTGCTATCCGTGCGACTCAGAACTGGAAAAGCCCCGGACCGGACGGATTACACAACTTCTGGATTAAGTGGATTCGATGTTCTCATGACCGCTTGGCGACACAATTCCAAGAAGCCCTTGAGCTCGGTTCCCTTCCTGCTTTCATGACCACCTGTATTACTACCCTGCTCCACAAGTCTGGTAGTACCGCGGATCCAAAACATTACAAGACCCATCACGTGCTTACCTACCATCTACAAGCTCCTTACATCCATTCTGACCACAAAAATTTGTACACACATTGTTGCAAACAATGTTTTGGATCCCGCTCAGAATGGATGTAGGGTTGGGTCCCGTGGTACTAAGGAGCTCCTCCTTATAGACATGACCATTAGCCAAAAGGTGCGACGTTGTAGGGGGGCTCTCTCTGTTGCTTGGATTGACTATAAGAATGCATATTATTCGGTGCCTCATTCATGGCTGGAGAGGATTTTAGAGTTGTATAAAATTTATGCAACTCTGAAATCTTTTTTAGGCTCTTGTATGAGGCAATGGACCACGGTCTTGCGTCAACCAGGCAGCGGCTACAGTTCTCCTGATTCGCTGGACTTTATAAGGATTGAGCGTTTGTGGTTCTGTCTAGCACTAAATCCTCTTAGCACTTTGCTGAAAGATTCAGGGCTAGGCTATCGGCTCCGTAGAGGAGGTGACATCATTAGTCATCTGCTGTACATGGACGATCTCAAGCTGTTTGCACCGAAACACCACGACTTGATGGAGCTACTCAATATTACAAATGCGATCTTGCATGTAAAGCAGGGGAAAGTTGTAAATTCTCCGGATTTGCAGCTTTCTGAGACAGTGACAATTAAATCCCTCTCTGAGACGGAGACCTATAAATACCTTGGTATGTCAGAGTCATTGGGTATTTTGGCAGAGGACATCAGGAAATCGGTGAAGGCGCACTTTTTTTGTCGACTGTCAAAAGTACTTAACAGTCTTTTGTCGGGCGGCAATAAGGTGCGTGCCTTCAACGGTTGGGTAATGCCACTGCTGATATACTCCTTTGGCATACTGAGGTGGACTCAGACTGAGCTGGACGCCCTGGATAAGGGGGTCCGTCAACAGCTTAAATTGCATCGCATGCTACACCCGCGCTCGTCAGTTATGAGGCTGTTCATTCGCGGAAGTTGGGGGGTCGAGGCTTTTTAAATGCCAAGAACCTCCATAACCGTGAGGTGTGCAATCTTAGGGATTATTTCCTTAAGAGTGCGGGATACATTGCGATGTTGTGACTGTTGACAGGGGCTTGACACCGCTCTTCTTGTTGAGAAATGATCCGAATGAGAAATGGCACGAACCCACGGTACTGAGCACCGAGAAACGCAGGGATGTATGGAAGAACAACAAGGCCTGATGCGGACCTACTCGCTTCAGTGAACTGGCTACGTTTCGGAGACCTCTTTGGGGAAACCGAGGGTTTTCCTGTGCAATTGCAGATGAGGTAATGATGACAAACAATTATCGGAAATATATCCTGAAGGACGGTATGGTTGGCACTACCAAGTGGCCAGGATCATTTACCAGCACTTGCGCTTCAGTATGGACTTGTCGAATCTGAGGTGCCGTACTATCAGTACACGCCAGTGCCAGTTCTCGAAAATGGTTATGCATTGCTCTACTGGGATCGCTCTATCATCACGGATATCACATGACGAGAACCTCGTGAAGGCGGAAAAGGACAAGCTCAGCAAGTACCTTGATCTGGCTAACGAGGTAACCGCCATGTGGGATGTTGATTCGACGATCATTGTCCCGATGGTCGTTACGGCGAACGGCTTGATAGCAAAGAGCCTCGACCAACATCTCAAGAAGCTCTCGCTGGAAACTTGGCTCAAGGGTAGGATGCAGAAGGCAGTGATCTTAGACACGGCACGTATTGACAGGAGGTTCCTTAGTCTGCAGCCCTGACCACCGGTAGTTTGGGCCTTGCCTCGCTGCCGGCGGCACTCTAGTTTTTAAGTTTTTTATAATATATGTTTGTTTTTTTTATACTATATTGTAAAAAAATTTAAAATTTTGAATAAAAATGAATAAAGAGATAATAACAATCTTTTATTGACCAAAAACTATTGATCTTATACGTGTAGCTATTTTACAAAAGTAATCTTTATTTCGGATGACAGCTGTCAAAGTCGAAAAGGCTATATATCCGTAACTATTGATCGTAGACTAGTAGTTTCCCTACAGAAATGATACGCCTCATTAAGAGCTTTATTTCGGATGACAACTGTCAAACTAGAAAGGTATATATTTCGGTAACTATTGATCGTAGACTAGTATACGTCACACTTAATGTAAGTGTGAATATATACTCAATTAACAATAAGATGTGTCAAATTTTACGTACCCGCAGTTTTAGGTACGTCTTTTGATATTTTCTTTATATTATGATCATCATTGCATTTTTATCATAAAATGTTCACCATTTTTTCGTTATGAACTAATTGAAGCTGGGTGTTTAAAATGAATGCGTCTCTATCCGTCGAATTTTTTCTTCTTTTACTGGAACATACACCATTTTCAAATTTGAGGATTTCCTTTTTGATTGTCGTCATGTCTTTTTCGAAGACAGTCAATAGTTTTGTTATCGTTACATAATTTTTATGGCAAAATATTAGTCCGGTGGCGTTTGACAATTGAAATAGACACACAATTGACAAAGTGATAGTAACATCGTTTTACAATTATTTTTGCAAAAAAAAGGCTTTGAGTGGATAGGTCAAAGATCTTTCGAAGTTGGAATGAAATATGTTTGGTTCCCAATCAGGGACATTTGTTTTCAAATAAAGCAAAATATGACTGCCCATACTTGTCACTCATAAGAGCATATAATACTAGAACAATATTTGTTGTTTCACTAGTGCTACTTAATTAACGTGTAACGTAAACAATTGTACCAATGGCCGAGATGTGTTTCTAAAAGAGCCATCGCCAAAAAACTCTGTAAGCATTCCCAATAGCCGTTTTCCCTCTTCTGGGCTCATATAAACGGAAGATTTTTTTTGGAATCTCCACTTTTTCAATATTATTATAAATCAACTTTTTGACACCTATTTCCGATTTTCGTTTGGTATATATTGCAGTTTTGGTGCTGCTGTAATAGGTTATTAGAATTTTAAGGCGCTGATCAAACAACAGCTTTATTTTTATTTTCTCTAAAGTCAAAGCAACTTCATTTTCAGCTTCTTCACATAAGTACTCTGACAGGATTCCTGGTATTTTGTGACTAGTACATCTTAAAACTTGGCTTTCCTAAAAAAGTTGATGGGTAAGTAAAGATGAGCCGAGCGTTTTTATTTAGAAGACAAACTCATTAATTAACAGATCAGTTTTAAAAAATATTATCTCGACAGGAGTTTTTCCCGTTGATCCAACTAACGGGCACGTCCAACTGGTTGTACAAACGGGTTTTTCTTTCTTCGTGGATCAACGATATAGTTGAACATTAGAAAATCGAAATTTACATTTTCCTTCATAATAACTACATAAATTTTAACTGACTTTAAAAAGCGGGTCTCAAATGAGGTTTTCGTAGGGACTAAAAACAACCTTGAGTCGGATTAACGCAATGAAGAGAAATTGCTTCGGATGCCCTTTTTAGTTTGACTTGTCTGTCTTCAGAAATTAACGTCTTGATGTGATCGATCATTTTTCTAATTTGACAGCTGTCATTCGCAATAATATTTAAAATAAAAATAAAAAGTTACAACGAGGGACTATAAACGCTTAAGATATCCCACCGATATAGAATATAGTTGTGCCGTTCAGTTGGTCAGTGGGGAAAAACGTTTTTTTCGGCGGAAATTTTGTTCGATCGTACGGAACTCCTACTCGCACAAATGGCTCCCCCAGGGGAACCTTCAGGGGGGACACGAGACCGTCACCGCATTTTCGACTTAAAAATACAGTTTACAGAAAGAGATTAATTATATTGACCAACAAACAATTCGGAACAGAAATGGAATTAAAAATCTTACAAAAGAACTATAACAATATTGTTACAGTATAAATTTATCACACCTACATAGATGATGAAACAAAAAAATTGCTTAAAGATCTCAACAACCTCAATTTTTTATATAAAATTCTATAATATTAGTATGTCAGCTATGATTTTTCGTTCACATACTCGTATATTCCTTCAGTAACTTTACCTAAATCAGTTAATTTATCGCAGTTTGGCGAAATGTTTGGCTTAGGCCGCAGTATGAATACCAATTATAAATATTGGATGGTTTATGATCTTAAAAGAAAAAGAAATCATCCTTAGGAAATAAACAAAAAATAACAAATAAATAATAGAGTAATAAATATTATTAATACATTATGTGTAAAGTTTATGTC
Organism: Apoda limacodes; assembly: GCA_946406115.1. Lineage (NCBI taxonomy): Eukaryota > Metazoa > Arthropoda > Insecta > Lepidoptera > Limacodidae > Apoda > Apoda limacodes. The sequence goes on from OX291540.1 coordinate 53,614,292, forward strand.
CATATCTACTGGTCATATATCCTAAAAAAAGTTAGCTATATTAAATATAAAGTTCATGTCCATATCTATTGGTCATAAGAAAATTAAAATAGATTCTTAAAACAGTTAGGTATATTAAGTATAAAAGTTATGTCCATATCTACTGGTCATAAGCAAATAAAAATAGATTCTAAAAACAGTTAGGTAATTAAGTATAAAGTTTATGTCCATAGTTACTGCTCATTAGACAATTAAAATAAAAACAGTAAGGTATATTAAGAATTATAATGTGTTGAATTCCTATTTTTCTTAATTACAAAGATAAGCAACATTAAAAAACGCTCATTTATTTCTTAATAAAGTTATTATTAGTAAATGGTTGTAGTCTGGTCGAGAAGTGAGTTTTCTGCGAAAAATAGTTAGAATAATGTATAATGGCACTACAATTTCGGGATTCGAGACTTTTTGTTATGAAATTTTCTCCTCTTTTAGAATCTTTTTTCAAAATGGAGCTTTTTTTAATATTTTAATTAAACTAAACCCCATATTTTTAAATTTGTTATAACTGTTTTTCGCAGAAAACTCACTTCTCGACCAGACTATTGGTAGATAGAAAGTAAGACACAAAACAAAACAGATAAAAGTCGTCATCAAAACCTTTCAAAAATACCTTTATTCCTTAAACACTATTATTTATCAGTTTAATTAGGTATATTTATGATAAAAGATGTAAATTTCTAGACACTTAGAACTTTATAAGACATAAGTACTTGCTATGTAACATATAGGTTAAGGTTTTTTTTAATCAATCACTAAGTTACATTCTAATTCTCTCATAAACGGTTATACACGGAATAGGTATACTGAACCAAAATTAAAAAATTGGAAAAAAACGTGTCTCACATAGATGACTGTGGAAAAAAACTGCGGAGAACTTGTAATCGAGAATCGAGATTACTATGTCCAACGCCGCTTTCTTTTTATAAGTAAACTCCATTCACCCTTGTTTCACACTTTCACAACACACCCTTTACCATCTCCAAGAGCATTGGGCTCCGTGGTGTTGAAAGTGACCTTGAGTTCCTTTGGAAGACAAGTTCAAGTAAGTGTCTAAGAAACTTGGTATAGGTACAAAACAGTGCAAAGTATTACAAAGTTCTTTCCACCTCTCCAGCACCAAAAGGGTGGATGTGCTGTTCAAGAACAGTAGGCAAAATCGATTTTTGCTGCGAGCATGAGACAAGTAATGCAACGATCGCATATTACCTTTTGGAATTATGCGATACTTATTTATTTTAATGAAAGCATAACAACATTGCATTTTTTTATTGTTGACGTACTTAATAGTTATGATTTATAATAACTACTAATAATAAATAGCGTTATTTAAAAAAATATGCTTTTTTTTTTCAATAAAAGTGGCATAGAGAAAATTTCTGAACGCACGTCTAAAAAAAAAGGAAGGCGAAATGGCGCGAAACTAATTGGTTATTTTAACCTTAGATTGTTTATTTACGTATATGTTGTATTTTTTTGAAAAAATGAGTGACTCGAGTTATGAAGATATTTCTTTAAAATCAAAAGAGCTAAGACAACAAGCGTCTAATGCTGAACTATTTTGAAGCTTTTTATCAGAGAAGTCACGTGAAAATATCTTAAAGCATACGAATTGATCAATTATTGGCGACTTTTAAAAGGTGCTATTGTTTATTTTTTGATAGGAGCAGAGTTAGTAGGTGGTTATTGTAAATTAGTTTTTCAACAACAGCTGTCAAAAATACAATAGATCATGCAACAGCACGCAACTAACGTTCAAGCTGTACTACAAAAGTACAAACTACAAGTTGTAGTACGAATAACAATGATCAACCAAACAATACGGTGAAGCGGAACATAATTAATGCTTATAGGCATTAATAATATATAAATTCAATGGTGATAAATTTAATCCAGATACTACAAACATAAAAAAATATCAAATATTTTCAAACGGTTATATTGGACGTAAAGAGAGCTGTACAGAAAGATTTTTTAATAACATCACTTACACCTAAAGTATTCCATAGCGAAAAAAATAGGAAATAGGAACAAATCAAAGCAAAAATTTTGCAATGTATTATTATAAATGGAAAACCCGATATAAAGCACTAACCGAATTTTGAAATTGTGTTGGTGATTTCACACAAACGATGGATAACTACGCAAATTATCTAAAATAATTGAGCATGAAGCAAAGATTGTGGCTATAAAAGTGATTTTTTGGAACGACAGCTATGTGATTGTTTTGCTACAGGATTGAACCACATCCAATTCGATATTGATTCAAAACTAAGCTAGCACTATTTACAAGAATTCGATAACAAGGGAACATAAAAAGAAATAACTTTTAAACAAATCCTAATTATTACGGCACAGTCACGTGAACTTGCAGAAACTAAAAAATAACTAAATTTCGAGAAAATCAGTGTTGACGCTATGGTGGACATACAACACAACGTTTAAACAAATGTGTAGCCAAAGAACATACTTGTGAAGAATGTGGCATTATAGATGCTGTAAAATATCAGGGAAAGCCTTTTTAACATCTCTAAATTCAACACATATCGAGTGGGACACGCCTTAAATGTAAACGTCTTGAAACGTAGTGGCCAAATACGGATCTGTGGTGAATACCGCGTAACATTAACCTAGTACTCATCAAGCATACATATCCTGTACCACAACTAGCACACGATGAAAAATTGATTTGAAGGATGCTTATTTAAAATTTGAGATAGCTCCAGAGTCAAAAAAGTATTTAACCATAACAACGCATAAAGGATACTATATTAACTCTAACTCAAACTCACCTCAAAATACTACTGGCAAGTATCCCGCTGAAAGAGTCTTTGGTAGACAGCTGAAATGCGTTCTGGATAAAGACAGCTGAAATGCGTTCTGGATAAAGACAGCTGAAATGCGTTCTGGATAAAGACAGCTGAAATGCGTTCTGGATAAAGACCGCCGAAATGTTAGAAGAAGTCAAAAATTCAACACTTTTCAGAGCGAAATTGCAACATAAAGGTTCTCTTAATCATAACGTTGGAGATAAGGTCTACATATAAACAAAGAATGACGCTAAATGGGCTCCTGGAATTATATTAAAACGTACACATGTACTTTGTAAGAACTCCTGAAGGCACAGAGAAACGAAAGCATGCAGATCACATTCGGCCGTGACTAGTCTAGTTTCCTGAAAGCAGGACTTCAAATGGAGGTGCAGGAAATAACACGCAGTCATATGGTAACATCAAAACTAACAATGAGGATCAGTAAAGTTAAAGCAAATTCAATACAACTAGTATCCACGTTGTTTTTTATGGCATAAGAATAGTATACCCTTTTTAAGTATCCAAATCGGGCCATTACTTACGGAGATATTAAATAATAAACTTTGGACGTCCTTGCTGCTAAGCCAGTGAGTCGCGGCTACGTGTGACGTCACTTTAACTGAATATACCGCGCGTGCTTATAGCATAAAATTTTAAAAGTATCGATACCAAGTATCGTATTAAAAGTATCAATACCGATGTAGGTATTGAATCAAAAGTATCGATACTACTCAGTATCGAGTCCTTTTTTTTTACATCGGGAATCGTGTTAAAATCTCGAAAAAAGTACATTCCTAATTAAAATCTTTATTCAAAAATAAAAAAATCTATATTCTGCACTAAGAAGAAAACTAAAACAATACTTAACAACTACTAATTTATTTTGTAAGCCCCCAGTCTTTTTCGTTACAATCAGACATAAATAATAATTTATTGACGCGTGAAGCACCAACACAGTTCAATTCATTTATTAAATTATAATTTAACTTAATTTCCCTTCCGAGCTAACCTGTTGCCTACCTACAGTCAGACTCGCATTTAAATTAATGTTATCAGTTACAGTTAATAAAAACTCATTCATTTTAATATGCAAATACAAGTTAATGTCATAATAATAGGTACGCTTAAATAGTAAATAATATGCAACGTTTTCTAAAACAATTAATAAGATATCATTCACGAAATCATCCCATTTCAAAATACCAAGATCAGACTAAAGTAATCAACTGGCCACACATAACTGACATAACCGCTTTCGGGGATTACCCTTTTATAGAGAATCTGGCTCAATAATAGTGAAGAGTAAAAAGTATCAAGTACAACCGAAATAATCATTACCTAGTGAATTATTGGAATAAAAGTATCGAATACGAAAATACTAGGTACCTATCGCAACGCAATTATCAATACTACTCAAGTATCGATACTTTTTGCGGATCGTTACACGGTGCTAGGCTACATCTCGTAAATACACCTTATTTATGCATATTTTGTGGTTAAATATAGGAGCATCTAAAGGATTGAAAAAAAAATATTTTATAAAACTTGCTTATGTCTAGTGCATCACCTTACTGAATAATTTTTTTATGTATTGTACAATAAAAAATCTGGCAGTGACCACACGGAAAAAAAAGGTTTAGAGTTATTTTTGATCCAAGAAATTTTATTGTTTTGTATATTATGCCTCCTTTCAATTTATTATTATTCTTGAGTTAAATATAAATGAAGATTTTTGAAGCTCAAGGAAAAATCAAACAAATAAATTATTTTACAAACAGGTTGGTGAATTATATATTGTTTTTGACAATGGGCAAGCTATAAAAACTTGATGTGAAGTTTAGTAATCGTTGAAGCATTTCAATGTAAGTAGATTTTGTTTGTTAATTAATGGTTAATGTGCCATCATCACACAGTAATATCATCGGTATCTGGAGTGAAAACTGCAGATGGGCTTTAATAAGAAGCAACCACTTATGAAGAAGGAAGATGGCTACTTGTACTATGTTCCAGTAGTTGATGGCAAATTAAACCTGTTCATTTAGTGTGTAGAATATAGCTTATTTTTGTTTTCTATTTTTATAATATGTTCTTAACAGATAACGGCGATTTCGCTATGCAGACGTAGGTAGGTAAATTTTATTGCAATAATTCCAGTTTCCGTCGCAGGGCTGAAGCGTTTGCGCTTACTGTGAGATGTTATGGTAGGTATAGGAATGTATATACCGACTTAATTTCGATAGCCATTCCCGTAGAACTCTTGATCGGGATAAAATGGATTTTATCCGGATGTAAAACTTTCGTACATACGAGTTCACAACAATGCTAGTATTTTCACGTTGTTTTAATTCTCAAACAGCAATCCAAGCGGCGATATTATTATGTTATTACATGTTTTGGTATAGGCGAGAAGGTGAAAAATTGGCATTAGTACCGCTTTTGGACAGCGGTACTAGTGCCGCCAAAAAAAGCAAAAAGGGCTTTATCAGACTATACATATAATACTAACTTCCCTGCCTATGGATGGATTTGGAACTATAGCAACTATACTTGCACTTTACTTATAGTGCGACTCACTGCACATGCCAATATACGACGGAAATCTTTATATTGGTTTTCAATGGCTAGTATTTTAGAGACTCGCTAGGATGACTTTGACCAAAAAAGTTATATATTGCTCTTAGATATTTCATAGTTTCATTTATTTTATTAAAGATCGGTATGTTTTCACATATGCTGGGAGATGATGCTGTACGTACATCGAAATGATCTTCACAGAAATTTCTTGTAGCTTGGGACGAGAGTGGGTTTTTATCATCTCTTTTTACAACGTAATACCATTTATTACGAAGTTTTGGGCTTTCAGCACGTTAAAAAATAGTTTTTCTGGCATTTTAATAGACGTAACACTATAACATATTTATACATAGTTAAAAAACGAAACGAGACACTAATCGGAAATATCATTTGTTTCAAACAATACAATTTACTAAACATAAACACTGGGCGGTAACGGATAACTAGCGGCGACGGCCTCAGTGACGTCACGCATTCTACGCCGCGTTATTACGCGTAATAACTTATTTTTAGTCATATGAAAAAAATAATTACAACAATCTTTTGAATGGTCTTTTATGGTATCAAATTCACAACTAAACGTTGTTCTAAAATGGATCTTCAGAAACATTCTTATTGTCCTTCTGTAACACCAAGAGGTAACTTGATAGTTCGACATTAACTTCAGAGCTCACACCATTAAGCCACCTATCTTTACCTGCGACACCGTCATGTTGTAGAATAAGACCTCAAGATGTCTGTCGCAGACACCGCATAACCTCGAAGACTTATCTATCTAAGTTATGCTTCTCGTGTCACTACGAGAAACGAGGTGATAAATATTACTAGATATATTTAAAAAATTAGTGTCGGACAACCGTCCGGAATCGTGACAACTTGTGCCTTTCACTTTTTATGTCTGTCTCTCTCGCTCTTAGGCGGGCTAACCATGCCGCGTGCCTCTCACTCGCTCTCATTGTGAGCGCATAACGTGAGCGGAGCGTAACGCAGTTTCTTGAAGTGTCACCCGGCAAACCAATTTATAAGACGTTGTCACGTCAAAAAATGTAATTGTTTTATTTCCATAGTTTTGTCACAAACACTGTTTTTTGCGAAAAATAAAATCACGTGATATTTGGCGAAAACCCCATGTAATTTATTACGGGTGCAAATCATGCTGAGGAAGAAACTCTTTTAGCACACGCACTTTGAGTTTTATTATGGTTATTTCCACAAACCTAGGATTTTAACGCTACGCTATATACATTCTATAGATATGGTTACTTCTTTTGTAATTATTCTTTTTTCTTAAAGGTACTATGTGTTGCTAAATAAAAAACATCGTTCTTTCTTTAACTTGCAGGGACAAGGGAGAAATGACATACCTCATGCTATGAACCTTAGGGATTGCATAGCAACGGTTGTTATTGTGTATTGGACTAAATTCTTATTTTTAAGCTGTAACAGTTTATATCACTATTAAACATTGTTTCGAAAAAACCGTTAATACTTAAAAAAATTACAAAAAACAGTTAGTTTCAAAACACGCCGTGAAACAGTTAGTAGATATTGTTGAAGTGACTTAGAAGTGAGTTTCGGTAGTCACATTACGCAACAAAAAAAAGATCCAAAGGTAGGTAGGTATATTTGTCCATAGTCATCGTTTTAAACTCACATAACGTCAATCGTAATAACATGAGCTCACGCATTCGATTAATCGATAAACATCGTTAAAATTATTTAAAACACTTTTTAATTTATATTTAGTATGTTTTAAAATCTGAAAAACAATAAGTATTAAATAAGTCAACGATTCAATGAACCAAGGAATGAACCTACATATAGGTACCTTCTTTTCTTCCATCGATATTGAATAAGACACCGACACTGATGTTGGATACTAAAAGTATGAATTGTAAATTGTTCGTATATTAATTGTTTATTTGCACGGATTCAAAATAAAGTTAAATATACACGTATAAAAAGTATTCCCTGTGGATTTGTGAGCTTTAGTAGGTATAATGTCACTGAAGCCATTCCGTTCTATGTAACTGTACCTACTGGTAACACTGCTTATTGTAACTAGACATGATATAACTGGTGACACTGGTTACTGTATCTGGCAGCCGACACTGATAGCACCGAAGAGCGGTGCAGCGCCGAGTCCGCCATCCCCGTCTGCAACACCCGCCAGGTACTTGGCGCGAGTGCAGTCCGGGCAGGAGCAGCTATCAGTCAGCGTGCACAGTCCACGCGCCGTCGCTATCGCCTCCCATTTGATCTGCTCGTCCACCGTGCCACTTCTGCTGAGCAGATGCTATTACGAACATACATAATATGTTGATTATTAAATTACATTGTGAATTACAGTACTTATAACAATAGTTACGCACAAGGTAGCCATTGTAGAGACACGACATATATATTTTAACTGGCCCTTCCCCTTTATTAGCAGGTCCGTGGCACAGTCGATAATGACCTGCCTGCTGAGGTGAAGGACGTGGGTTTTTTTTCCGGACAGGAAAAATAATTATGTGATAAGCATTTGTGTTTATCACATTTATCTTGAGGCTGGGTGTTTTCTATGTATAACATATGTATTCTCAAAAAATTATAGGTACATAAGTATTTGTATCCGTTGTTAGGTATCCATAGTACAAGCCGTGCTCAGTTCGGAACCAGATGTTGCTGTGTGTAGTGTTCGGAAAACTACACTTGTATAATGTATGTAAAAATAGTCACCTACACAGGGTTAAAACAAGAACTATGGATAACTTGTTAGTTTTAAAATGTCTTCAGAAAGTACATAGCTCTGTTGCAATACAAAGTATATATCTTACAATAAAAGTTCAGAACATGTGGTTAATTGAACTTCTAATAAATTTAAAATTTATTTTAAAAATAGTTTAATGAAGGGCAAAAGCAATACAAAACTTAATTAATTCGAAGGCATATGTAATATTTTCTTATTTAATCATTGTATATTGTGTTATTACCTAGCGTACACTCTATTGTATTATTTTAATAAAGTTGAAATAAAAAAATATATACGAGATAAGCTACTGAGTTTCTTGCCGGCTCTTATTGGTAGAAATCATTCTGCACCGGTGGTCATTATATCCGCCTACTAGCTGTAGCCCGCGTCTTCGTCCGCGTGGTCTTTTAAAGAAAAAGTAAGAAATAGTCTTAACTGTTTACGGGTTTATCAAATAAATAAATAATATAAAAAAAATTTCCACTATTTTATACTCTAAGCGATGATTTTCCAAAAAAGAAAACACGTCAGTCTTAATTTTTTAACTCAAAGGCCAACTACCAATTTTTATGAATTTAGCTTAAAAAATGTCAGATTTCCATAAAAAATTTTAAGCCCCATTTTACTCCGTAGGAAATGCTTTTGTGAAATTCTTTCAAATTACTCGCCAATGTATTAACTGGATTCTCGTTGCAAAATTTAAAGTCTCTAGGAACAAAAATAGCAAAATTCTTATACAATTCACCTATTTAACCTTTAGGTAGGGTTACCATAATTATTGGGGACTGATACGGGACGTTTAAGGTTATATTTCTCGTGACTAGCAAAAAGGTTAAAAAAAACTATATTTTTTACTGACATGATATTAAAACATGAGATAACTATGAAGTCCTGAATCCCAAACTAATTAAAAAATCATGAAATGGACGATTTGCGACAGTCGTATTGCTGGAAACATGTATATTCACGGAAATTATTAAAAAACGGGACGCAATAGCAATACGGGACAAGTTTCCGAAATATGGTGACCGTCCTGTATATACGGGACGTATGGCAACCCTACGTTTAGGGGATGATTATCCACAAACAGTAAAATATGCCATCCTTAATTTTAAATCGTACGGTGAAATACTAAGTTTTTTGCATTAATTACAAAAGTGCCGAATTTTCATATAAAATTTCAAATCCATTTCACCATTTAAGGGGATGAATTTCGCAATATCCGTTCTTAGTGCTCATTTACATCATAATAGAAACCTCTGTGCTAAACTTCAAGTCTATAGAAACAAATATTCATATAAACTTTCAACCCCTAATTTACCCATTTAGGGGGTGATTTTCTAAAAACGGTAAAATACGTGAATCTTGATATTAAACTGTTGCCTACTGCCAAGTTTTATTCATTTATATGGGTTATATTTTTAAGGACAAACATAATACGAGTATGTTCATAGATATACACGCTACCGTTAGAACATTTTATCAACTAATACTAATTTTGAAGTGAAAACTTCTTTAGGGGCGTTGTGCACTTTTTTTGGTATGAGTAAACAATATTAAGCTCGCGTCAGGTCACGTGTCCTAATCGAAAATTCATAGACAATTCGTAAGACGCAACTCGCGTCAGATTTATTTACATTAGGTTAGTTTTTGTGATGGGTATGATAAACTCGCATCAGACTGTTCGTCAGACGGAAATTATAATGCCACGCCAAAAACGTCTTTAGCAGCGTTGTGCACTTTCTTTGTGATGGGTAAAAAATGTTAAACTCTGTCCTATAGAGTTTAATAAAAAGTAAGAGGAAATTGGGTTGATGAAAAGATGAAAGTGCGGACTACACATGTTAAAATGTTATATCCAAGTCGTATGTTTTTGAAGTGAAAACTTAAAAATGGACAATTCATATAAAATTCATAAGAAGGAACTCGCGTCAGATTTATTTATATTAGGTTAGTTTGATATATATAAATATATTTATATATATATGGCGATTATGAGTAGTACAGGGAGTTTGAATATGGGATTTTAATTCTGTGCCAGATTGAGATGTCATATATACTACGTCAAAAAAGTAAATAAACCATCATTATTATTATAATAATGAAAGTGCGGATTACACACGTTTAAATGTGATACGATACGATACGAGGTGAGATAAAAGTAATTGTAGAGCATAGCTTACGTTACACTGGATAGAAGGTCTATGTCTATGTTTTGACGTGTCAATAGGTGATTTTATAGGAAAATTAATAAACAATCTTTATTTATTATGTTAGATTGTGTCAAAGAAAATAGTCGAAAGTTAGAGGAGTTAGAGACGTGTGATAGGATAGAGAGCCAGTTCCATAGTAGTAGTGGCCTAGTAATATATTACGTTTATTAAATTATTGAAAAATATAGGTAGGATATTGCTCAAAAATATACATGTCTTGTGACATATTTGAGTGTTAAGCGCGATTGTGTGTTAAGGACATTGGTACCCTACAATTACATATGACGTATGAGTCGTAAATATTAAGTACAAGATTATTTATAGTAAACCATTTAAAACGATGGTATTTAGACGACGGAACCCTAGGAGATACAGCTGAACAAGTCAAAAATGATTATTGAAAAATTTAACACAATTGACCTTGAACTCAATTTTACAAAATAAAATTACTTATTTCTGATAGATTCTCAAATTGTAAAAAAAAACGAAATTATTCTACAGTTTGAAAACATTCCACAATATTTTGGAAGAAATGGATGCCAGACTTAAATTAAGCAACTTTGCCAATTAATTTTGGCGGCATTGGCATTCGCAAAATTTCTAGTATAGCTTTACCAGCTTATCTCTCTTCCGTACAGAGTGTACAAGGCTTAAGTAATAAAATTTTAAAAAATACAATCAAGATACCTTTTTTAAGAAGCTCCAGGAGAGTGGGAGACTCTTTGTCCCGGTGGAGATATTCCAAAGGAACCAAATGAACAAAAAATTTGGGACACTCCACTGGTACACAGTATGCTTATACTCTTTTACATCAAAATTTAAATAATATTTCGGACAAAGCCCTAAGCGGGCTAGAAGACTGGCAAAAAGAATCTGGCTTTTGGCTCCACACTATACTGTCACGCAATGTGGGTACACTGCTTGACAGTGACAGCTTCAGAGTAGTTGTTGATATTTGCCTCGGGGTTGCAATATGCTGTCCTCACAGATGCTCGTGTGTGGTAGCGATGTTGATCAGTTTGGACTTTCATGTAGAAAAAGTGGCGGCAGATTCTCCCGTCACGGATCACTTAATGATGTTATCAAAAGGGGATTTAAAAAATACAATACTTTTTGACATGTTCATTAAGGCTGGGATCATGCATTACTGATTTTAGTGAATATAATTCATTAAGTCTATCTCTGCTTATTTTAATTCCTTTTGTAGCCCAATCGCTAAATTTAGGCCTGTGACTGCATCTAATTGTTTTAGTTTTAATAATGTTATTGAAAGTTTTATTCACTGACTGGAAAAAAAATAATATAAACAGTTAACATATTTTTGGGCTCAAGAGCGGGCAAGATAGTTTTTAATTTTTCTACAAAACTATCCATCCGAGGAACAGTGATCAGCCTATATATAATCTCCTTGTCTAATTCGGAACAAGTAATGGCAAAGTTAGCACTTTGACCACAATGATCCGATTTCAGACAACTTATAATGTTTTTTTCTAAATATTCACAATTACAGAATATCTTATCTAAGCATGTTACAGTTGTTTCAGTTATTCTTGTAGGCTGTAGAAAGAGATTTTCTAAGTTAAATGACTTAAATAAACTAATGTACTTAATGAGGATTCAATAAGTAAATCTTCCTTTAAATCACCACATATTATAACCTTTTCTTGCTTCTAGTAACTAGCTTCAGAACATTCTCCATTACTCAAACTGAGAGTAATTTATAGAAGGTGGCTTATAGACACAGACAATACATTTTTATATTATACTTTTATATATGATATGACAATATATTTTTTAACTGAAAGTGCAACAACATCTCTACGTTCTTTTATTTTGAATTTACTACAATTAATGACACTCCTTGAATATGGTTTTGACTGTTTACAACCTGAAAATATATCTCATGTGATTTTAACCAGTGGTCTTTTATACATAAGATATCTAAATTACATTTTTCAACAAATAATTCAATTTGTAATTCTAAGCCTTGAATATTTTGTTGAAATAATTTAAGAAGTCGGTGATGGCCAAGGGGTTGAAATTACACTTCACGTCCCAAGTGGCGGAGGTTCGAACCCCGGGTCGGCGTGTACCAATGAGTCTTTTCTTAATTTCTCAAGTACACTGATTTATTTATTCACACCACTGGCTTTTCGGTGAAGGAAAACATCGTGAGGAAACCTGCATACGTTAAGAAAAAAAAACAGACGTATGTGAAGTCCACAATCCGCACTGGGTCCGCGTGTGGACTATGACCCTATAACCCTCGTTGAGGGTAGGCCGTGCCCCAGCAGTGGGTCGTATGAAGGCTGGCAATAATGATGCTTCCTCTTTGTCACTGAAGTCAGTTTAAAGCATTAAGAGCCACCTCACTATAAGTAACACTACTAACAGTATCAGTGTTGACCAAGTAGATATCTACAGAAGATTTAAAAATATTATATATGCTAACAAAGTAGCCAGTCGTTGCTTACAAAACTTAGATGGATACAATGTACCTTTAGTCAATATAAAACTAGATATAAACATATTTATGTCTAACAAATATCATTTTTAACCGACTTTCAAAAAAAGGAAGAGGTTCTCAATACGTCTGTATGTTATTATTTTTTGGAGTTTACTCCTTAAGAAATAAGGCCCGTGGTATGAAAAAATTATGGATAGTGAAATCGAGCGTTACTCTTTAATGGAAGAGTAACGCTGCCCCTTCCCACTGCTTTCCCAATCTATCTTATATATTATACTATTATTTATGTTTTAGAGAGAGAGAGAGAGAGAGAGAGAGAGAGAAAGATAGAGATACAGAGTTCTCAAACTGGAAATGGCTATATCACCGAAAATATTAATACTAGACTAGTAGTTTCCTAACAGTAGTGATAGACCTCCTTAAGATCTTTATTTCGGATGGCAGCTGTCAAACTAAGTGCTAGATCCCATCAGGATCTTGACTTGGGACGACAGTTGTCATACTAAAAAAGGTAAAGATTTTTATTTCGGATGACAGCTATTAAATTAAAAAGGGCTCTACCTCCGTAACTATTGATCTTAGACTACCAGTTTCCTAACAGAAGAAATAGTTTACAGTTATTTACAGAAGTGATAGATCTCATCAAGATCTTTATTTCGGATGACCGCTGTCAAACTAGAAAAAGTTATAACTCGTAAAATATTGCTCGTGTGATGGGAGTTTTGAGATCATATAATGACTAACCCGTTACGGACCGGTGACGGGTTAGCAAGGTTTCATCGCGCCTCCGCAGTGCGCGACGTCGCGTCAGTCCAATCTCGGTCGCACAAAGCTATATAGGTACGTCGCTCGCCACTCGTTGCAGTTTTGTTTCGATAAAAATAATTCGATAAATAATTATTTTTGTTGTCGTTCGGCGTCGGTTGCTCTGGCGAGACGGTTATCGGCGCTCGCTTTTCGTTTGTATAGAAGTGTAGTGTACGGTGCATTGGAATACCATCTGCTCAAGTGGGAGTAAGGTCGTCTAGAAGTCCAGTCCGCTTCCGTCACCACCAGAAGAGGCTCGGCCCAACATCACAACGAGTTCAGACAAATATATAAAAAACGGTACCTACATTACACAACACATCTATACACACACAATAGTCGTTAAAAAGGGACCGGCAGAGACAAACCGTAAGTACAGAACAAAAAGTAGCTATTTCGTGGCATAGTTTACGGCACATTAGCAGAGATAGAAAATGAGCTATAAGTAAGACCGAGACTGAGAGAAATCGAGTGAGAGAGAAAGAGAGATAGAGAGAGAAAAGAGAGGGAAAAAAACTCTAGTCGTGTTCGGAGCTGACAAACACACTTTTTATTTTGTAGGCATGTGTGACGCGATATTTTTACGGATTAAGAACCAATATTTACGTATTTAAATAGGATAACCCGCTGATTGGTCCCATTTTAGTTTGGTAAGGATCGGCCTAAAGAAACCAGAGTTAGATAGTAAAATGTTTGTACTCTACTGAAATTGATTCATTTTGGACGACCTTATTTTTAATGTACGAGTCCCGTAAGTTTCTGCGTGTCACTGTGAATGAGGGGAACAAAATTAATATACCATTGAATTTCATTACGTGCAAAGTTAAATATGTCGTACTCTAGTTGACGATTCAACATGCTAAGGTGGCTTCTCACAGCCTGTAATTTCACGTTGTCGCCGCTCCGATTTCTGAAGGCGTGATTATGCCGTATGACCAACTTCGCCGCGACTTTGTAGTCACCGACACGTGGTGTATTCGACAAGCCTTTACAGTGTACCCTTTGCTGGCACAGGCGCCGGCCGAACTTCAAATGCAATAACAATTTCTGAGATTTTATGCAATTCGCCATTGGAAATTTTGACAATCCGACGTGGAAGAAGGAAAAAATTTGACTTTTTAATTTTTATAGTTCCGTAACCAATCCGAACCTTACGCGAACCGTATGTCGTCAGAAGAAATGCGTGTCCATTTAGTTTTATTAGACAAGGGTAGAGGCAGGGGGATAATTTAGTGGGTTCAACCTAGTCTTTTTTTAAATCATTAATCGTAGACTAGTCATTTCTTTAAAAAGCAATAGACCTCAAGATCTTTATTTCGAGTGACAGCTGTCAAACTAGGAAGGGCTATATCTCCTAAACTATTGATTTTAGGCAAGTTGTTTTTTACAAAGGTAATAGACCTTATCAAGATCTTTATATCGGATATCAGCTGTCAAACTAGAAAGAGGTATGTTGTATTTTTGTAAATGATAATAAAAACAATATGTCAGACATAAAAGGTGTCTTACTCTTTAGGACAGGACTAAAAATAGTAAAATAAAATAAAATTAAACAAGAAAAATTAGATTTATTTACTAAAAATTATATAACAAGACTAGACTATGACTAGACTAGGTGATCATAATTGTTTTCATGGTAAATCGTTTACTTCTCTACTTGAAAGCTTGTCGCTGATCAACCTACCATTTATGAAGCTATTATAATCCACGGCACGTATCTTGAGCTCTAGATACCACACAGCAACCAACTAAGGTACCTTGAAATAATTTTGTTACCTACAATAGTTGCTTACCATTTGACATTGAACGAAAAATATGAACGGTTTGAATCCTTAACGCGTGAATCAACATGGAACAATCAAAAGGCAATAATTCATGTGCATTGCAACCCTTGTCACCAAATAAAGAGCAGAGTCAAGCTAGTATTGTGCGTACTACTACTCCTGTACATCCCTCTCAACTTCAGGGTAAAATAACAAATTAGATATTGATACTACTTAAATGTTAGTAATTTTGTGTTTTGTCATTTAATGTATAACGGAACGACCGTTTCCGGTGGTCCGTCTCCGGTAAAGGACCGGATGATGTAGGAAACGATAGAAGTTTCTGGGCATTCGCTCTTAGGTCCATTACCACTGTGGTAATTTAAATTTAGAGATCAAAGAATCTCTAGATGTTTGACATCGCTAAGTCAAAACAGTTCACTTTACGTAGATACTTTACGTAGTCGTGAAAAAATTCTGTTGATAATTATTTTCACGGATTCTATTATTAAATTACAAATTGCTGCATATCTACTTCTATGATATAAAAGAAAACCGTCCTCGGTAATTTTGTATATTTATTTTCTCTCGTTCTGTGTTTTGTGAGTTATTGGTAAGTCGATAATCCATTTCTCTTTCTCCTTGACAGTACGGTTCTTAGTATATATATACTAAGTCAAAGTCAAAGTCACGTTTGTTGTCTAACGACGGCGCACGGCAGCTGCTTTGCTGTTCTTTTACTGACGGAGGCCGGAGTCTACTAAACTCCAAATCCTCGGCCTGCCCGGAGTCTCCTTGACTCCAAACCTTCGGCCTGTGGAATAGGGGTGCTATCTTGATCACCGCTACACACGAAGGTTACGGGGCGACCTGCTCTACGCCGAAGCTACTGGCGAACTACGTTCACGTGCGGTCTTGCACTGTGCTAGCCACGTGCGGCCTTACCTTGTGCCTGCCACGGGCGGCATATTCACTACTCACCACACGCTGTTAGGTCACGTAAGATCAGTCCCATCCGCGTCTTCTTTCTACGGCGGTGCTGACCTGAGGGGTGCCTACAGCGAGCAAGACATCGAATCGGGCGATAGGCCGAAGAGACCTGAGTGTACTAGTTCCCTAATAAAAGCTTTAAAAACTACACTTAAAATCTGTGTAGGCAGGCTTGGGTTTGGCTATCTTTCTATTTATTTAGTTAGTCCTATCTGATTGTGAATTAGGTAGCTGTGATCTAGATATTTAAGTGTTAAGAATCACCCTATGTGATTAGGATATTGTGCATTAAAAGCTGTTACTATATAATGAAAGAGTATACTAATATAACCTGCCTTACCCTTGAAAAGTGTTTCTTTACTCGCCTTTGAACTCTATCTTTTCTCCTCCTTCTGAGCACCTAGCCAGTGCATTCGGTAACAGGGCACTACTGCTTTAACCTGTTCTGTTATAAATGTTCTTTCCTTTGAACTAATTAAAAAATATATTTAGATAGATATTTAGATTTAGATATAAAAAGATTTTAAGTCAGTTTTTTTTTTTTTAGTAAAAAAAACTTTTTTTTTTTTTTGTGGTACTTGTAGCTTGTGTGTATTCAGTACGGAAAGACCTTCTAAGCGCTATTTTTTTTCTGAACAGACTATGCAGTTAGCTAATGCAGCCATTACTGCTCCACTGGAATTTTGGGGCGAGACTCTGAAGGAGTTTCAGCCCATACAGCGCCCAACGCTTAAGTGCTCCTCGCGGGGAGCCTCCGGTTAGGTTATCGCTCTTGGGGTCGTCCCTTCGACCTGCGTAAGCCTCGAACCCGAAAGTGAGTCAGCGCCAGGAGGGGAGTTCCCTATTACGCGGTTGCGATCGCGAGTAAGTGGGGGCGAGAAGCGCCCTGGCACAATACCTCGTGTATAAGGTCCGTGAGTTCGTCGACGAACCCGGGGACGTCGGCGTCGTGTGAGGCGGGGGTATTAGGGGAGGTCGTTAAGACTAGTCTCGCTATCCGAATAGCGAAATCGTCGAACCAATCCGAACCTAATACGAACCGTATGTCGTCAGTAGATATTTGCGTGTCCATTTAGTTTTATTAGACAAAGGTAGAGGCATCGAAGTATATAAGAGGTGGGATAATTTAGTGGGATCAACCTTATCTTTTTTTTATAAAAAAGATGATTCCCTTCGTCACAAGAAGGCCTTTCTGTAATGAATACACAAGCTCACGTCCACATAACAGTCATCTGAAATAAAGATCTTGATGAGGTCTATCACTTCTGTCAAAAAACGACTAGTCTACAATCAATGGTTTCGGAGATATAACCCTTTTTGGTTTGACAGCTATCACCCGAAATAAACGATTAGATGAGGTTTATTACTTCAGTAAATAACGACTAGTTTAGAATCAATGGTTTTGGAGATATAGCCATTTCTAGTTGGACGGCTGTCACTCGAAATAAAGATCTTGATAAGGTCTATCACTTATGTAAGAAAAGACTAGCCTTCGGTCAATGGTCTCTAAGATATAACTCTGTCTAATTTGACAGCTGTCATTCGAAAAAAAGATCTTGATAAGGTCTATCACTTCTGTAAAGGAACGACTAGTCTATGATCAATGGTTTTGGAGATAGATATAAATCTTTTTAGTTTGACAGCTATCACCCGAAATAAAGAACTTGGTGTGGTCTATCACTTCAGTAAATAAACGTCTAGACTAAAATAATAGTTTTGGATGTCCTTAATCTTTAATCTTTTCTATTTGACAGCTGTGATCCGAAATAAAGCTTTGACAGCTGTGATCCGAAATAAAGATTTTGATAAGTTCTATCACTTTTGTAAAGAAAGAAATGTCTAGTCTACGATCAATGTTTTAGTGGTGGTATTTTGTGTTGGCAGCCATATTGGTTTTACTATGAATTTTTTTTACTTATTTGTCTAATTTATGCTTTAAAAGTTAAAAGTTAAAAAAGTTAAAACCTTAATTTTCTTAAAAATTCCACGCATTAAAAACATTAAAAGTTTCACCGTTTTTGAAAACTCATCTACTGGGAATCCCCTATCGAAATAGGGGATGAAAGATATTTTCGTGTCGAGCCTTCAAATTTTGCACAGACGTTTTAGTTATAATAACATACACGATTTAATATAATTCATCTTCTAAGGGGGTGAAATTTGGGTTTAAAATGTGTGTAACCGTCATTTATTAAATCTAAAATGCATACCTACATTTCAATATTTGGCCTTAGGTTAAAAATTCAAATTCAAAAAAGTGTAACGCATCAATCTTAGGTGATCCACTTTTTGAAAAATTAACCCCTAGACGGAGGTGAAAATTCGTATGAGAATTCTAATACTGATGTAGGTAAACTCGTAAACAGTCAAGATCTATATTTTTTCTTCAAAAGTCTACGCGGACGAAGTCGCTGGCAATATTTAAACAAGAAATTCATTTTAAACACACACAAATTCAACATATATATGTGTTTATATATTTGTGTATCTTGGGTTATCAAGAGCCGTTTGGCTCTAACGATTTGAATGAAATTTTGTAGTTTTGTTTTTTAAGTTGACAGATATAGCTGCATATATTATAAAAACGCGATTTAAAAAAAAAGATTTTTCAAAAAGTCGAGGTACTCTAAACTGCAGGAAAGACACATAACATAAACTGTTCGATAAACACATAATATAAACTGCAGGAGAGAAACATAACAAACTGTTGGATATACACAAAACATAAACTGCAGGAGACACTCTGTATAGACTTACATATACTTACTTAATAGATACTTTGATTAAATAAATATATTTTATCCCTCAAAAGAAATAATATTATTTATCCGTTACAAAGCAGAAATTTTATACTTTGACTCTAATACTAAGTTTTGTTTGTAACTTTAACTTTACACAGTGTAACTATTGGATGCTGAGCGAAGAGTATTGTAATTAGTTTGTATAGATAATTGTTGTTTATTTCTCTTGATAAATCAAAAGTGTTATTAGAAACACATTTGAAGAAAATAAGTCAAAGTCATTTTTTTTTATTGAAATTAGGTTTTAAACTGACTTCAAAATAGGAGGCAGTTCTTAATTCGGTTTTTTATATTTTTTATGTATTTTCGGGCATAATACCGTCATATAGACGGATTTGCAAAATTCTTTTTTATTTAAAAGGGTATACTTCCGAGGTATATAAATTTATTGAATTTAAAACCTAAACTTTTGGTCAAAAAATTAATGTGTTGTGTTAATTTGGAACGTGATTTCGCTACGAGATGTTTTTAATGTACGAGAAAAAAAAGCAATTCGTCACTCAAAAGTAAAAAAAAATCTTTTTACCAAAAAAAAAAAACAACCGGCTTTAAAAAGGTATACTAAAATGGTAAATCTGTGAAGGATTTGGGAATAATTATAGACAGTAATGTTCAAGCTCAAGTGAAGGAGGTATCTCGCAGATTGTATGCCTCTCTACATTCGTTACAACGCTTCAACCATTTTCTTCCTACTTCTACTATTTACTTATTTAATTTTAAACTAACAGTTACCACAAGGCGTTTACAATCAAGTTAAAATTATAATTAATTAGTGTATATATGCACTTACAGACAACTAGTACTAAAATGACTCTCGTTAATACTCTTCTTCTACCCATTCTTGACTACAGTGATGTGTGTTATTTGGATCTGACTGAGGAACTGTTGTCTAAGCTTGATCGCTTACTAAACGTATGCATTTAATTTATTTTCGATCTCCTTAAATTCGATTTTACCTAAGAGATCGAAGAAATCTTAGAATACTCTGTCCCTTTTACTCTATCGTTTTTGACCCTATAACACCCATTTATCTCAAAACTAATTTTCATTTCCTTTCCGATACTCATAAAAAACATCTTCGCTCCTCCTCTAACTTATTACTTAGTACCCCACTACGTCGTAGTGGCTTTTTAAATAATTCTTTTGCTATTGCAGCTGTTAGACTTTGGAATAATCCTCCTAAGTCTATCAGAAAGGCTACAGCACGCGATTCTTTCAAACCGCTTGTTCGAAATCACTTCCTTTCATCCTCATCATAACTTTTCTTTCTAATTATTTAGTACAATCTGTAAAACTTGTTCTTTCCAAATCGTTTCCCCGATTCGCCTGACATTTCATACAATATTTATTATAATCCTGTTACACTAAAATTTATGTATGTATTCGTATAGATATATGTATAATATGTATATGTGTATGTTTATGTATGTGCGTGTATGTTTGTATGTATGAATGAATTTATGTAGTTAAGTATATAATGTAGATAATACGCAGGTATATGTAAATATCTTTTTTCGTTTGTACCTACCGACACTTTTTCTTGAACATTTGTAGGTTGACTGGTAGAAAGTGCTGTTAGCATTAAGTCCACCTTTTGTACACTTTTATTGTTCAATAAAGAATGTAAATAAATAAAATAATAACTTGTGTTCAAAAATCTGATCAAAATTACAGTTGCCGACCGTTCAAAAATCTAATAACTTCTTTCTTGAAGAACCCCATACTATAGTCCTTAGAAAACACCTTGGCAGGGAGCTCATTCTACAACCCTGGCGTTCGCGGGAGGAAATTTCTCTGAAATCGCACTGTACGCAACCATTTCTGTTCCAAAGTGTGAGAATGATTACTTGACGATGGCGAGCAGTGCGATAGTAGAAAGTAGCCGTGGGCATCATTTCGAACAATTCTTCAGAACACATCCATTGTGTAATTCTCACAGCCCGTCGTTGAACCGAGTCAAAAGGGCCAAGCTGGTATCCGGGTGCACCCTCCTAGAGATAGCAGCAGTACTCCATATGGGGCCGAACTTCCGACTTCTAAACCTTTACCCCGACGTAAAGCACTACTGCGCTCTGTTGAGTACCCCAATTTTTTTAGACGCCAGCTTCACCTTTTCTTGCAAGTGATCTCGGAACTTAACATCGCTGGAGATGTCAACATCAAGAATCTCAATGCTCTTAGAGATGGAAAGGGGAGTGTTCTGGAATTGTGGAATCACAGTGAATGGGGTTTTCTTAGCGGTGAACACGCAGACTTCTTTGAAGGGTTTAATCAGACTAAGTTTTCCCGTTCCCAGTCAGAGACTTTGGATACAGCGGTCTCGATTTGAGACACAAGTTCTCCACGCTTTTCCTCCACAACGGACCGAGGGATGTTAGCACGGCCCGTGTATTATTACTAGCCCGTCTCCGGTACTGTTATCTGCATAGCAATGTATATTGTTGATGTCCAACATATCATTAATATGTAGTAGAAAGACTGGAATTGTAGAAAGAACCCTTGCGTTAAAAGTTTTTTTGCGTCGATTAATGATGATGATTCTAGGAAGTAGAAGGCTTCTAGGCTTGTAAACATTCTAATTTATATTATGCATGTAAGCATCCTAAATGAAGGCTTATTTAATTTGTTGTCGATGATTCTCTAAAAAGCTAGTAAATAAAGTCATATGTTTTGTTTTTTGGAATTATTAAATATAAAACTGTATGACTGGAATATTTTGTTTAATTCTAGAAGATTGGTATACAGTATGCGTTATTGTGTATGACCGTTGACATCATATACATAAAATGAAGAACTGTAAACACTGTTAATATGTAAATTAATTATTTCAATTATCACAGTCTTCAGTTAATCTGACTTTTTTATATTGTTGCAAATAAATCAGTGCTACCACCTTCATATGGACTTGCATGAAAATTTAATATTTTTTTATTTCGCGACCTGGACTCCCAGCAACCCAAGCAAGTCAACCATCCCACACTCACCCCACAGTACCTAGCTTTGCTATTTTACGATATTTAAAGTAGAAGCATCTTACCCAGGAATCACAATAAATGATAGTTAACTAGTTTTGCTATTCACTTACTTCCATAACTTTGACGTTACTAGCTTGCCACATATCAAAGTCCTTCAAAAGCCTTTCTTCTTTATAACTTCTTTTCTTTTGTTTCTTCAACGCCCCGCAGTGGACAGACAGATCTTCGCTCGCTGCGAGAGAAGTTTCATCGAATTGCAAGGAGTTGGCGTCACACGAAGTCGAGGCGCCATCTTGGTCAGGGTCAATGGCGAGAGTAGTATCTTCTAGTTCTTCGAGACTTTTAATTTGATCGAAGTCTTCGTCGTTAAAGGTCGATGATGATATCGTGTCCGGGGAGTTTCGATTTTTCAATGGTTGATAGTTCATCTGTAAATAAAAATATGTGACTTCATTATTATGCTTGCGCCTAGAAATTGCCGCTAGATCGCGTTTTTACCCGACAAAAAGGTCAAGTCAATTCGATTGTAAATGTATATTTATATATTTTGTTCTTTATATTCCATAAATCTGATTGCAATTTTTTTTTTAGATTAAATAGGAATCATTCTAAAAATACTTTGTAAAAAGTGTGATATTTTTATAATTGTTGACGTAAAAACGCCAATGTTTAATAATAATAATTCATCAATTAGTAAATATATTTTGTCAAACAACAACTTTGTAAAAAGCATACTACAAAATTTCAGACTATGTAAATGAAATATTCATGGGACTTGAAATGCTCAATAACAGGACGCATAGGTAAACCAAATTAAAATTAAAATAATATAAAATTGTGTGGCTATTTTTTTTATCTAAAGCATTGATGACTGATTTTTGTTTTATGGCGATATGTACTAGTTATGTTGTTAACCCAATGATTTTTTTAAAAGAGTAGTTACGATTCTTGCCGGAATCTTCTCAGTAGAAATCCGCATTGTGAACCGGAGGGACAGTGGGAGGGTTCAAAAATAAAATAGTATTTAATGACATTGACGGTTCAAAAGTGTTTGTGAAAACCAAATAATATAAAATGAGTTTGAGTTTAAGGGATAAAATAACACAAAGCAATTCCCTTTCTGCAATAGAGTAGAATCTTCGAAGCCAATTATGGATTTGCTCATATATTCAATTGGTTGCTCTATGCCATCTAAATGTTGAATAAACATAGCGCCAATATTAAAGTAGATGCATCACTATGAACTACAAAATACTGTATAAATACTATAATATCAGTCAGTTTTTTCAGAACTTTGTTGAGTAATGCTATAAGGCATACTTATTACGATGATGTCATCAACATAAGTAAAGACAGAGATATCTAGTTTGTGAAGTAAACAGGTTCTCCATGAAATCTAAATTGCAGAAATCTTAAGAAAAGACAGAGTTATCTAGTTTGTGAAGTAAACAGGTTCTCTATGAAAACTAAATTGCGGAAATCTTAAGTAAAGACAGAGTTATCTAGTTTGTGAAGTAAACAGGTTATCCATGAAAACTAAATTGCAGAAATCTTAAGTAAAGACAGAGTTATCTAGTTTGTGAAGTAAACAAGTTATCCATGAAAACTAAATATCAGAAATCTTAAGTAAAGACAGAGTTATCTAGTTTGTGAAGTAAAAAGGTTATCCATGAAAACTAAATTACAGAAATCTTAATTAAAGACAGAGTTATCTAGTTTGTGAAGTAAACAAGTTATCCATGAAAACTAAATTGCATAAATCTTAAGGAAAAGGTCTGTATAACTTTTTCTTCGCGGGTAAATAAAATAAAACAATTCAGTTCTTGTAAAGGTGCACAGCGCGCTCTTCTTAATTGTTCGCGTCTCGACGACTGGTGGATGAGTGAGTGAGGCGGCTCGTCGGTGTCTTCTCTTTCACCCTTCTGGGTGTTGAGGTGCGGGTATCGGGGGAGGGGAATTTACCTCCCACCATGACCCGGAAGCCTACTTTTCAGGCCCCTTGAAGGTGACTATGTAATACCGCCTGAGGCGATATTAATAATGGAAATAAATTTTAAAAAAAAAAACGAGATTAGGCGCCAAAAAACAAAAACAAAGTAAAAGATCAAAATGAAAAATAAAATAAAACAAAAACGAAGCAAAAACAATAAACAAAACGTAACCAACAATAAAAGCGAAATAAAAACAAAATAAAAGCAAAATAAAAACGAAATAAAAACGAAATAAAAGCGAAATAAAAACTAAATAAAACAGAAATAAAAGCGAGAATAAGCAGTAAAAACGGAATGAAATAAGGAAAGTAGGTGAGTAGGTAGGAGGGTGAATAAATAAACTTATTCACCTACAGGAATAAGCTCTCGGGGGAGAGCCCTGCCTTCCGGCGGACGGGCGTGTAAGGGCGCTATGCCCCTGAGGTGTGTATGGTGGCTGTTATCAGTGCGGGTGACAAACCAGATATGAACTCTGCGAGTGGCTCGGTTTTGGTGTCTTTAGCGATGGTGGAGTTGCGGACGTAGCGTCCCGCGCCGGTAATTAATCTCAGCAACTTATTTTGGACAACCTGGAGCTTACGTTTGGTGGTAGAAGATTGAAGACCGTACCAAGCAGGGGCTGCATAGGTCAGTCTCGACCGTATGTACAACTTGTACAGGCGAATTTTGGTTCTGAGTGGCAAGTCAGAGGAAAGTACCGGTCTAAGGCACGCCCGTGACGCGACCGCGCCTGCTGACACATGGTCTAGCATTTTGCGCATGCGCAAGGGGCGGTCTATAATACAACCAAGGTACTTTACGCTGGGTTGCCACTCAATAACTTGACCTCGAAACACAAGTTTCGGTGGGAGAAACTTTTGCAGGCCGGTCAGTATTGCTGATGTCTTACTGGCATTAACGGCTATTCTCCACTTGTCCAGCCAGCCAGGCAAAGTGTCCAATAGTCGCTGCATTTTTTTGGCTGCTAAACTAGCTTTGCGGGAGGAGGACATATAGGCGCTGTCGTCCGCGTAAAGGGCTAGGATGACGTCTTCAACACCTTCAGCTAGACCGGAGTCACTGAGAGTGGGGATGTCGTTGGTGAATAACGCGTAGAGCAGTGGCGATAGCAGCTGCCTTGAGGTACCCCTGCTCTAATGGGTTTACATGCTGACTGGTTGTTCTCGACCGGGACATAGAAGCTCCGTTTGTCCAGAAACGAGGCTATCACTCGCCCAAGCATCCCAAGTGGGATGTCCGTATCTAACAGCTTGTGTAATAACTCGATCGAAAGCCTTCTCCATATCGCGAAAGACTCCGACTGTGCGCCTGCCCTTGTTTAGCTCGAAGGCCATGTGATGGAGCACTCGTACAAGCTGAAGAGTGGTACTGTGGCTGTCTCTGAAACCAAACTGTTCAGGCCTAAGCTGGATATTCGGGGATATCCTAAGTAAAAGTAGGCGTTCGAACAACTTGGCTAAATTGGACAGCAGTGTAATCGGTCGGTAATGTTCTGGACGATGACGATCTTTCCCTGGTTTCGGGAGAACAATAATTTTGCCAATCTTCCACGAAGATGGGAAATGTCCAGTGCGCAGTATCCCATTAAAGATTCGGGTGAGTGCCACCAGACCCTTCCTAGGCAGCATTGTAATCGCTGTGTTTGGAATCTCGTCGGGACTGGGTGATTTGCGCTTATTAAGCTTCGAGGCCTCCTTCCTAACCTCTTTAGGCGAGATAAAATTATCACCTCTGAGTAGTGGGGCTGGGGCCGCGAGAAACTGCTCTACGCGTTCTGTAACTCCTAACGTGTGGACTGGTTCGATAATGGGGTTCGGCTTAAATTGGTCCTCAAAGTGGTCCGCCAAAAGTTCCGCGCGTTCCGCTGCGTGATAATGGCGAATGCCAGCGCGGTCGATAATTGGACAGATAGGGGCAGGTGTTTTTGTAATTTGACGGGCCAGGCGATAGAGAGCCGTGTCGTCCTCACTGGCTTTAAATATAACCTGGTCCCATGAGTGTTGCCTAAAATTGCTAATTTCAGATGTCAGTTCCGCGCTAATCTTGTTGAGGTCCCTCTTCACCACTGGGCAACGGGTGTCGCACCAGAGTTTTCGGAGGTTTCTCTTAGTTTTAAGTTTAGCGCGGAGATGCGACGGTAGCAACTGCTTACCAGAAGCTGTGGCTGAGACACTGGTGGACTCCCTTAGAGCCTGTGCAATAGCAGTTGTGAAGGTGTCAGCTGCCTCTTCGACTTCTAAGGGAGTAGAAATGCCACCAGCCGGGAGTTGGTAACTCAACATGGCTCGGTGAAAAATGGCCCAGTCTGTGGTTCTGCGGGTATTGGGGAGCGGTTTACCAGTTGCGGACACTCCAAGGACCAATAAGATTGGCAGATGCTGAGTGTCAGTGTCGTGGAGGACCTCTAACGACATTGACCAGCTAATCTTATGGGCTAAGGCGATGTCCAGTACGTCCGGTGCGTGATTGTCCGTAGAGGGGTAGTGCGTTGGGGATCCTGGACCGATGACTACATAGTT
The DNA here is from genome assembly GCA_946406115.1 of Apoda limacodes. Classification (NCBI taxonomy): domain Eukaryota; kingdom Metazoa; phylum Arthropoda; class Insecta; order Lepidoptera; family Limacodidae; genus Apoda; species Apoda limacodes. Next base: position 53,640,975 of record OX291540.1, read on the forward strand.
TTTAACTCAGCATCTGCTTTTAGTTCACGACCCGATTTGGATGAAATTTGTGAACCCCAGTGTTGGTGTTTGGAATTAAGGTCACCTAAAATAAGTGTGGGGGTGGCATCGCAAAAGATATTGTCGATGTCACTTGGATCGAAGGGGGTTGATGGTGGCTTATATTAAAAAAGAGACCTCACCTCATTGAAGAACTATAGATCCATTTCGCTTTTGAGCCATGTCTAAGTATAAGCTGTTTTCCAGGGTTATTATGAACCGCCTCGAAAGTAAGTTTGACGAATTCCAGCCTCCCAAACAAGCCAGTTTTCGTAAAGGCTTTAGTACTAAAAAGGTAAAAATAATTACTTATTTTTAAAAAATCTGATCTGAAAAACAGTTTGACGTTGGTTTCTATTTACCTAACAGTTAATAACACGATTTACTTGCATGAAAACAACTTCAAACTGTAATTCAGATCAGATTTTTTAGAAATTAGTAATTATTTTTACCTTTTTAGTGCATCTTTTGGAAGCCGGTTGTTTTTTTTTATTAAAAAGTTTTTATTAGTTTTTATTTTTACGTCGGGGGGTTTTTAAAATTTTCAATTTTATTTTTTTAGATATCTACTGTATGTTTTCCTGTAAGAATCTTATCGGGCTTATGCAAAAAAAAAACTGTTTTTAATACTAAAATTTTTAATGGTATTCAAAACATAATCGGTTCATAAACAAAAAAGTTATGGCTGAACATCCATACAAAAAAAAAATATATATATACAGTCGAATTGAGAACCTCCTCTTTTTTTTGAAGTCGGTTAAAAACTAACAAATAATATTTTAATAATATTATAATTATTGTGTCCCAAATCGAGATCGGTCTGTCCAAGGTCTCTGACTGGGGGCGGGAAAACTTGGTCCGATTCAACCCTTCAAAGACACAAGTCTGCGCGTTCACCGCTAAGAAAACCCCATTCACTGTAGTCCCACAATTCCAGAACACTCCCCTCTCCATCTCCAAGAGCATTGGGATCCTTGGCGTTGACATCTCCAGCGATGTTCAGTTCCGAGATCATTTGCTAGGCAAGGTAAAGCTGGCGTCCAAAAAACTTGGTGTACTCAACAGAGCGAAGCAGTACTTCACGTCGGGGCAAAGGTTGCTACTTTACAAGTCGCAAGTCCGGCCCCATATGGAGTACTGCTGCCATCTCTGGGCGGGTGCACCCGGATACCAGCTTGGCCCTTTTGACTCGGTTCAACGACGGGCTGTGAGAATTGTCGACGATCCCAAACTCACTTGCGGTATCGAACCCTTAAGTCTGAGGAGAGACTTTGCCTCCCTGTGTGTGTTCTACCGCTTGTACAATGGATTGTGTTCTGAGGAATTGTTCGAAATGATGCCCACGGCTACTTTCTACCATCGCACCGCTCGCCATCGACAGGGAATTCATTCTCACACTTTGGAACCAAAATGGTCGCGAACAGTGCGGTTTCAGAGAAACTTCCTCCCGCGAACCCTTGGGTTGTGGAATGAGCTCCCTGCCAAGGTTTTCTCTAAGGACTACAGTATGGGGTTCTTCAAAAAAGAAGTTATTAGATTTCTGAAGAGTCGGCAACGCGCGAGTGATGCCCCTGGTGTTGCAAGCGTCCATAGGCTACGGTGACCGCTTACCATCAGGCGGACCGTAGGCTTGTTTGCCACCTTAGTGGTATAAAAAAAAAAAAAAAAATATATTATGTAAGGTCAAATATTTTTATTTTACAAGCGTCATCGCTTCGGGGAGTCGCTAAAGTTTATAAAGTATTTTTCCAACAACAGCTAGTTAATTATTACGAATTACATTTAGGTACCAGCGATCTTCAGTTTCATGCGTAGTCTACGCTCTACGAGCTCGGTGTGCGGTATGCGGTACGCGGGGGTGAGTGTCACCAAGTGCGGCGACCCGAACAGGCAGATGCACAGAGTACATCATACGACGTTGACGGCTATGTCGATTTTGCGAATTTTTCGGAGTCAATTCTTGCAATTTTGCTGCAATCTGCGACTACACCTGTTTTTCTCACATAGCGGTCCCCCGACGCGACGACGCTTGGAAAATAAAAATATTTGAACTTACATTATATTACATGTGACGATTAAATTAAAGTAGGTTTAAATATTAGGAAGGTATTTATAGTGATTAGTTAGTTGAGTTAGTAACTTAGTTATGTACTAGGTATAATAATAGTTTTAATTTACTGGATTAAGTTCTCACTACCTACTCTAAGTTTAGGTTAAATATAAGGTAGGTATTTGTGATTAGTTTAATATAGGTAGGTGTTTCAGGTTAGGTAGGTATTATTTTTAATTTGCTAGATTAAGTTTCAACTACCTACTATTAGGTTATTTTTTATAATATTATCGCTGCATCAATAAATAATCTATAGCAATAAAACAGGCGTAAAGCCAAAAAAGCTCGAAACGAAGGCAAAAGGCGCAGACTGACGAAGCTGTAGGAGAACATCCCAGAAAGGGAAGAGTTTTTAATATTACAAGCAACTCGGAAAGCTGAATTACGCAGCCAAGAAAGCTCCCAAGACATCAAGCGTACGTGGACTTTAGTCGCGTAAAGACCCTGCAAGGTGTGGCTATTATTGACCTGAACCAGAGAAAGCTCTTCAATAACCCGCATGAAGAACAGCTTTAGCTGAATTAATAAGACTAAGAAGTAATAATACACAAACTTAAAGCTCAATTCCAACTGCGGCAGAGTCGAAGCGAACGCATTATTTCGCAAATTGGAAGTGGTTTAGACGCGCTTTGACGCGCGTTTTCTTATTTTCGTCATACGAATTTGAACGTTACTTAAGAGAAATATAGTTTAATATACTAAAGAGTTTAAAAAATTTATGCGTCGCGTCGCTGCGACTTTGCCGCAGTGATAATTGATCCCATTTAATTACCTACCTTCGCATATATAAACCTTACCCTAACATGTCATATTTGAAGTCATGGTTATCTTACCATATTCTTTCAATATCATTGAAGTAAGACGGTACCAAATTTCGAATTGATCAGTGTAAGGAAGTTAGTCAGATCCCCGCATCAACTAGAAAAGAGCTGATGATCTTCAAACGGCTGAACAGATTTTCATGAAACATGGCTAAGAACACTCGGGATAAAATTATCTATGACACAAAAAAACTAAACGAAAATCGGTTCATCCATTTGGGAGCTACGATATTACAGACAGACACGTTAAACTTATAACACCCCTCTCTTTTTGCGTCGGGGGTTAAAAAACAGAAAAAACGTTATCTGGATAATTTTGTACTTATTTATTTAACAAAACTAGTGTTACTTGCCCATAAACATTTGTAATTGTTTTTCTCAAAACTAGGTATGTCATACTTAACGGCTTTGACCTGGCAACACTCGATCTCTCAACAGAACTAAACTACAGTCAACACTGTACCTCTGTACCACTGCCGGACGAGTCCTCAATTATTTTGTTCTTTAAACTTTTCGATAACACAAAAAAATTATTGGTTTAGTTCGTCAAAAAAAGTAATTTTACTTTACTTAAGTGGTACTAGCTTAAAAAATATAGGTTTTGGTTTTTTTTTTACGGGAGACAAATTAAACAATATTTTTCAAAGGCTTTTTTTTTTTTTTTTTTCTGAGCTGACTATGCAGTTGGCTGTTGCAGCCATTACTGCTTCACCGGGCTTTTGGGGCGAGACTCTGAAGGAGCCTCAGCCCATATAGCGCCCAACGCTCAAGGGCTTCCCGCGGGGGAAGCCTCGGCTTGGGTTGTCGCTCTCGGGGGCGTCCCTTCGACCGGCGTGAGTCTCGAACCCGAAGGTGAGTCACCGCCAGGAGGGGAGTTCCCCGTTACGCAGGTACGATTGCGATTGAGTGGGGGCGAGAAGCGCCCCGGCACTCTTTGATACCTAGTGTATCCTTGTGGGCGCCGACGAACCCGGGGACGTCGGCGTCGTGTTTGGAGGGAGGCCCTATTCGGGGAGGTCGTAGAGACTAATCTCGCTATCCGGACAGCGAGATCGTCATCTGGGGACGTTAGTACGTGCCGAGGCCGCCTAACAATAGTTTTACGACCGTGACCGGGTCGATCGGGGGGACGAATCAAAGGCAATATTTTTATTTTCTAATCTATTTTTATTATTTGAAGTATTCTAAAGAAACAGTTTCTAAAAGATCTTTGTTTTGAGGTGCAAACGTATATTTTGTTACATTTTATTTGTAGCTCTCGCCTTCCACAGTATCAATATTTAGGGCGCGTACGACTCGCGCTTGATCAAGTTTTTCCCCGTTCATAATTAAGTTATTCCTATTTAATTACAATGATGTTGGTGGTGACATTCCAAAAACTAGTCCCCCGAGGGTGTATCTCAAGATTTTAGGGTGTCCACTCACGCTTGACAAAAACTTAACCTGGAGACGTGTCGGTTCACGCTTGATATGACTTGACATATTATACCTACAGAAAATCTTCAATTCCAATCGGTCGAAGTTTAAAGAGAAAAGCTGATAATAGTGTTAAAGATTTACAACTAGCATCGACGTCAATATGATGTGTCAAACATGTGATTTACAGGTTAACCAAAGATTCTACGCTCAGCACTTACGATCTAAGAAACACAAATAGAAATGTCTTATTCTTAATCATAATTTACTTTATATGTCTGTTATATCACTCGTGAAGTATTTATAGCATCAATTGAAGAATCAATACTATTTTATTATTCATGCAGATTTTGATCAGGAAACAAAAGATTTAAAAAAATCTTTGAATTTTGAAATTTGACTATAAGGAATTGGATAAAAATTTGAAAATTATTCAGAGCCTTTAAGTGATGACATAAAAAATAAAATGTGTAATGACACATAGTGATTTAGAAAAAAAAAGAAAATGGTAACCTTAAAAAAAAAAACAGTTCTTAGAAATGCATGTTAATAAGTTCAATCCCTTACGGGGATCTTCGTATATTCGTAAAAAAGAACGATCAACAATGTTTTAAGTGGACTATATCCTGCAAATACACATTCCGATAGGGTATCATCATATTTGAGGCATCAAAATAAACTAACGTTTAATAATATTCAGTTCCCAGTCAAATTATCTGATATACCCAAGGAAGAAAAACAAAATGACATAAGCATTAATATGTTTGCATTAGAGTTTAACAAAGAAAAAAAACTTTACAAAATGTTCTAATTAATTACAAATTAACTTATTATTTCTAAACAATGGTTGAAATGGTCATTATTGTATTTATCACGCTTGGTAAATAAACAAATAACAAATCGAAATGACGCTATTCATATCTGGGCCGGTTGCCGTATCTATTTTTAATCTAAAGTTAATTTAATTAATCACCAGAAACATGACTGTGCTCAAATTGTTACTGAATTCATAAAAAAGAAAAATATTGGTTTAATAGGGAAACAAATAATGATGAAATCTATTTTGATAAATTTCAAAGAATATAAAAATTACATTTTATAATATATGCAGACCTTGTAGCTCATTTAAAATCCGTCACCTATTGTGTCCCTGATCCATCGAAGTCATATACGTAAACAATACATGAACATGTAGTTTGTTCTTATGGATACTATATAAAATGTTCATATGATGATAAACTATCTATATACAGAACAGAGCCTAATTGTACAAAAATGTTTATGGAAAGCATTAACAAAGATATTAGCAATAGACATAGGATAAATTGTTTTCAAAAATGTCCACTTTCTTTAACTAATGAAGAGAAGGAATCTATAAGACAATCGCAATTATGTTATATTAGGTGATGAAATCACAGTAGACTATGACTGGAAAACTAGTAATTTTAGAGGTGTTAGTCACGAATTATTTAGTAGCACAAAGTATCGTGTTCCATTTTTCATTCCTATTCTATTACACAATCTTAACAATTATGATGCTCATTTTATTGTTCATGCTTTGAATTTTAAAGATTGAGAAATAAAAACAATTCCGCAAAATAAGTAAAAATATATTTCATTCTCATATAAACTTAATATTTCATATAGTTCATTTGCGGTTTTTAGATTATTTTTTATTTATGATCTACTAGAGTTTAGATATATAGAATATTATATAAAGATCAATTTTCAGAATTAAGAAATCAATTACAAACGAATTTTAATAAACTTATTAGGAAAGGTGTTTTTCTTCATGAATTTGTTAATTCTTATGAGTCCTTAAAAATTAAATCTCTTCCAAATCGAGACGCTTTCTTTAACTCTTTAATGCCAGTGTATCAAATTATAATTATAAACATGCTCAAAACGATGTCAGCCCAATTTAAATGTAAAAATATGTTGGAATATTCCAATCTATATTTAAGAACTCATTTTTTTTTTTATACCACTTAGTTGGCAAATAAGCCTACGATCCGCCTGATGGTAAGCGGTCACCGTAGCGTATGGACGCTTGCAACACCAGGGGCATCACTCGCGCGTTGCCGACCCTTCAGAAATCTAATAACTTCTTTTTTGAAGAACCCCATACTGTTGTCCTTAGAGAAAACCTTGGCAAGGAGCTCATTCCACAACCCAAGCGTTTGCGGGAGGAAGTTTCTCTGAAACCGCACTGTACGCGACCATTTCGGTTCCAAAGTGTGAGAATGAATTCCCTGTCGATGGCGAGCGGTGCGATGGTAGAAAGTAGCCGTGGGCATTATTTCCAACAATTCCTCAGAACACAATCCATTGTACAAGCGGTAGAACACACACAGGGGGGGCAAAGTCTCTCTTTAGACTTAAGGGCTCGATACCGCAAGTGAGTTTGGGATCGTCGACAATTCTCACAGCACGTCGTTGAACCGAGTCAAAAGGGCCAAGCTGGTATCCGGGTGCACCCGCCCAGAGATGGCAGCAGTACTCCATATGGGGCCGGACTTGCGACTTGTAAAGTAGCAACCTTTGCCCCGACGTGAAGTACTGCTTTGCTCTGTTAAGTACACCAAGTTTTTTGGACGCCAGCTTGTCTAGCAAATGATCTCGGAACTGAACATCGCTGGAGATGTCAACGCCAAGGATCCCAATGCTCTTGGAGATGGAGAGGGGAGTGTTCTGGAATTGTGGGACTACAGTGAATGGGGTTTTCTTGGCGGTGAACGCGCAGACTTGTGTCTTTGAAGGGTTGAATCGGACCAAGTTTTCCCGCCCCCAGTCAGAGACCTTGGACAGACCGATCTCGATTTGAGACACAAGTTCTTCACGCTTTTTCTCCACAACGGAACGTGGGATGCTTGCACGGCCCGTGTAATAAGCGTCTCCAGTACTGACATCTGCATAGCAATGTATGTTGTTGATGTCCAACATATCATTGATGTGCAGTAGAAACAGCGTAGGAGACAGCACAGAGCCTTGCGGGACACCAGCATTAATGTCCATGCTCTCAGAGCAACTACCGTCAACTACGGCTCGTTTGCTTCTGCCGGACAAAAAGCTAGCCACCCATTTGCACAAACCCTCGGGCACTCCGTAAGATGGCAACTTCGATAGAAGACCCCGGTGCCAGACCCGATCGAACGCCTTCGCTATGTCTAGGCTACATGCCAATGCCTCCCCCTGACTCTCAATGGCTAGTGCCCATCGGTGTGTGAGATACACTAGAAGGTCACCAGTTGAGCGACCGTGGCGAAAGCCATATTGACGGTCACTGATCAGGTCGTGTTTTTCTAGGTATCTCAAAAGCTGTGTGTTGATCACACGCTCCATAACCTTGAAGAGGAGAGAGGTTATAGCGATAGGCCTGTAATTCGATGGATCTGATCTATCGCCCTTTTTGGGCACCGGGTGCACATTCGCAGTCTTCCATGAAGACGGATATTGCCTTGTGTGGTAGGAAAGCGTGAAGAGGCGCGTGAGTACAGGACATAACTCAGGAGCACACTGCTTAAGCACCACTGCTGGTATGGTGTCTGGCCCACTCGACTTATGAACGTCTAAGGAAAGCAACGCCCGCCAGACCTCGCGCTGTGTTATAGAGATTTCCGGCATGGTCTTACCGCACCACGGTAAAGTAGGTGGTACAGCGCCTTCGTCGTTCACATTCGAGTTAGAGGCAAAGAGACTGCCCAATAGATCGGCTTTCTCTTTTGCACTGTGGGCCAAGTCACCATCGGTCTTTCGCAGTGGTGGTAACGACGACTGGCAGAAGTTCCCCTCGGCAGCTTTAGCAAGCGACCAGAAAGCACGACTCCCAGAAGGATAGCTCGCAAGTCGCCCACCTATTTTGCCGTTGAATTGGAATTTTACTCTGGCAGTTGCTTTCTTACTAAACCTCGAGGTAGCATTTAATTTGCGTTTTAACTCAGAAATATTCGGATCCTTATTATAACGAGCCGTGGTCCAAGCCTCATACGCAGTTTGCTTAAGAATTTTAGCTTCTCTGCAAGGCTTATTAAACCAGGGTCGTTTTTTGACGCCGGCAGCTACTCGCAGGTTAGGAATGAAACATTCCATACCAGCGAGGATTGTCTCAGTGACTGCGGCTGCGCAGACGTCAGGATCTTCTGAGCTATAGCAGATCTGCCTCCACGGGTACGATGCATAAAATTCTCGCAATCCATCCCAGTCTGCCGACTTATAATGCCACACACGACGCCAATTAGTTGGCCCAGAAGGATGAGGTTGTGTGCATGACATTTGAGTCCGGACGAGACAGTGGTCCGAGGAGCCAAGAGGCGCATCCACTGAGACGGAGTATCCATCCAGACGTGTAGTCAGCAGAAGGTCCAGTAAGGAGCTCGTATGGTCCTCTATATCTGGTATTCTCGTTGGAGAAAGTACCAGCTGAGAGAATCCATAGGTCAGAGCAAATTCATGAGCAGATATCCCTGCATGGTTATTGGTTCGAGAACTGAGCCACCCACGATGGTGGGCGTTAAAGTCTCCCAAAATAACTAATTCTGCTGTAGGATATTGCTCTAGAACTTTGTCAGTCGTCAAACTCAGGTGCGTGAAGAGTCGAGGTACGTCCGTGTCACTGCTATGAGACCTGTATAGGCACGCGTAGATACGAGTGTGGCCGCCATGATCTACGCGCACCCACAATATCGACAGGTCTTCAAGGCTATGAAGTCGGCGACAGCAGATATCCTCCCGGACGAACATACATACACCGGCACGACTCAAAAAATTGGGCTCGAGTTTGTAGCCGGGATAACGAAGGTATGATGTGTCGGCCGGGCAGGATATCTGCGTCTCCGTTAGAAAAAGAATGGTCGGCTGCGCAGTCTCGAGATGGTGATGGACTGCGTTAAGATTTGCGTGAATACCCCTTATGTTGCAAAAATCCACATTATATGTGGATGGAGTAGCCGCTGTAAAAACTCCTTTCTTTTTTCTGTTTCTGGCCATTTTGTTTGAAGTAACTTAGACTAAGGATGAGGATTCACTGCACAGACAGCTTAGAAGACAAAAAGTTACGGTACTAAGACTGCCGAAGCTCAACACAGATGACACGGTTGCTGGCACGGCGGGCGAAAGGGCCCCTGATCCCCCTCTGTTGTAGTAGCCGGGTCCACTCCGGTCTCCTTCTCCGGCACGTTTACCACTTCAGATACTTTACACAGGCTGGCGGATCAGCCTCCCAGGGCGGAGATTAAGTGATCCCTGGGTTCGGGAACCCGTTCAACCTGCGGGCGGCCAGCGGTCAGCCGTTTCATCAGGTCTCCCTGACCGCCGAACCAGCACGCCGCGTCTACGCCGAGCAATGACAGCAACAAGCACCGTCGGTCCTCCGCTGTCCGCGCAGCGAATCCTCAAAGAGAGCACTGGCAACCTTACTCACCGCCAGGAACACAACACTACTCAATGTTAGTGTTATTATGTAATGCTACTCACTGATATTTCTGATAACTTTAGAATTTTTTATATCTAAAGTGATATAATTGTAATTATTTATTTTCTTCTTTTTACACTAAGCTGTACACCTATCTATAATATATTTTTGCCACGGAAAATGAGCTCTATTTTAAAATTAACCTGTAACCTTAAGTACCCTGAACATTTACATAATCTTAATTCAGATTTACCTTTATGCCCTGAAAAACATTGTAAACGGTTACAGTAAAGATAAGAAATTAGTATCAAATTTTTATAATAAAACTAAAATATAATTTACTATATAAATCTCAAACAATGTTTACAACTTACTATGAAGTTAATTAGGGTTCATAGAGTTTTACAGTTTAAGCATAGTCCTTAGTTGAAATATATATAGATTTAAATACACAAGTAAGAACTTTTAGAAGATTTGGAAGAGATGTAATTTTTAAGTACTCATAAGAATTAACAAATTCATGAAGAAAAACACCTTTCCTAATAAGTTTATTAAAATTCGTTTGTAATTGATTTCTTAATTCTGAAAATTGGTCTTTATATAATATTCTATATATCTAAACTCTAGTAGATCATAAATAAAAAATAATCTAAAAACCGCAAATTAACTATATGAAATATTAAGTTTATATGAGAATGAAATATATTTTTACTTATTTTGCGGAATGGTTTTTATTTCTCAATCTTTAAAATTCAAAGCATGAACAATAAAATGAGCATCATAATTGTTAAGATTGTGTAATAGAATAGGAATAAAAATGGAACACGATACTTTGTGCTACTAAATAATTCGTGACTAACACCTCTAAAATTACTAGTATTCCAGTCATAGTCTACTGTGATTTCAACACCTAATATAACATAATTGCGATTGTCTTATAGATTCCTTCTCTTCATTAGTTAAAGAAAGTGGTCATTTTTGAAAACAATTTATCCTATGTCTATTGCTAATATCTTTGTTAATGCTTTCCATAAACATTTTTGTACAATTAGGCTCTGTTCTGTATATAGATAGTTTATCATCATATGAACATTTTATATGGTATCCATAAGAACAAACTTCATGTTCATGTATTGTTTACGTATATGACTTCGATGGATCAGGGACACAATAGGTGACGGATTTTAAATGAGCTACAAGGTCTGCATATATTATAAAATGTAATTTTAATATTCTTTGAAATTTATCAAAATAGATTTCATCATTATTTGTTTCCCTATTAAACCAATATTTTTCTTTTTTATGAATTCAGTAACAATTTGAGCACAGTCATGTTTCTGGTGATAATTTAAATTAACTTTAGATTAAAAATAGATACGGCAACCGGCCCAGATATGAATAGCGTCATTTCGATTTGTTATTTGTTTATTTACCAAGCGTGATAAATACAATAATGACCATTTCAACCATTGTTTAAAAATAATAAGTTAATTTGTAATTAATTAGAACATTTTGTAAAGTTTTTTTTCTTTGTTAAACTCTAATGCAAACATATTAATGCTTATGTCATTTTGTTTTTCTTCCTTGGGTATATCAGATAATTTGACTGGGAACTGAATATTATTAAACGTTAGTTTATTTTGATGCCTCAAATATGATGATACCCTATCGGAATTTGTATTTGCAGGATATAGTCCACTTAAAACATTGTTGATCGTTCTTTTTTACGAATATACGAAGATCCCCGTAAGGGATTGAACTTATTAACATGCATTTCTAAGAACTGTTTTTTTTTTTAAGGTCTACCATTTTCTTTTTTTTCTAAATCACTATGTGTCATTACACATTTTATTTTTAATGTCATCACTTAAAGGTTCTGAATAATTTTCTAATTCACCAATTTTTATCCAATTCCTTATAGTCAAATTTAATAATTCAAAGAATTTTTTAAATCTTTTGTTTCCTGATCAAAATCTGCATGAATAATAAAATAGTATTGATTCTTCAATTGATGCTATAAATACTTCATGAGTGATATAACAGACATATAAAGTAAATTATGATTAAGAATAAGACATTTCTATTTGTGTTTCTTAGATCGTAAGTGCTGAGAATAGAATCTTTGGTTAACCTGTAAATCACATATTTGACACATCATATTGACGTCGATGCTAGTTGTAAATCTTTAACACTATTATCAGCTTTTCTCTTTAAACTTCGACCGACTGGAATTGAAGATTTTCTGTAGGTATAACATGTCAAGTCATATAAAGCGTGAACCGACACGTCTCCAGGTTAAGTTTTTGTCAAGCGTGAGTGGACACACCCCTAAAATCTTGAGATACACCCTCGGGGGACTAGTTTTTGGACTGTCACCACCAACATCATTGTAATTAAATAGGAATAACTTAATTATGAACGGGGAAAAACATGATAACCCATTACGATAATGATGTAATTACATAACAAAGCTAGAGACAAGTTATACACAGGAGTCACTGTGACGTCACGCGGTAGTTTTGGTCAAGCGTGAGTCGACACATACCCCACAGACACAGGAGGTGGTTTTGAGAGTGGTCAAGCGCGAGCCACCACACCCCAGACACAGCAGACACAGGGGATGGTTTTGAGAGTGGTCAAGCGCGAGTCGTACGGTGCAGAAAAATTGGCGAGCTTTTAAGGAGAGGGGCTGGAGTTGGAGGGTAGTGAGCCAGAACCAACGAATCCCCTCTACTTAAATAGTACATTGTGTATAAGGGTGGTCAGTAGAAAATGACTAACGAAAAACCTAAGGCCAAAGGCTTAAATATCTCGAGTTTGTGATTTCCGTACCGTCCGTGTTACACACAATGTTTTTCCAAAACACAATTGCAATAGCGGGAATAGAGGTAGAGAAAACAACGCCACCGCCAAAAAAAATTGATTGGGATGTTTTTTTATTAATGAAACCAATTTCGACACAATTAAGTAGTTTAAAAAATATGCAAAATGGTCAAAATGTAAATTTCACCATAACTATTTACTTACTGCCGGAGTATCTTTTCTTGTTTTAGGATGGAAATACCTTGGATGACCGCCATCAGATATTGTTTGAGTCTTCCAACATCTTTGATGACAAGCGGTCTGGTTGGCAAATTGAGGTGACTGCAGAATAAGTGGTTAACAAAATCCACGATATTGTGTTAGAAGACCGGTAAGTAAAAATAACTGACATAGTTAACATCTCGATAGAATGTGTACACTATATCCTTAACGAAAAATGGTAATTACAGTTTGTGTTAATAAACCTTATCGAAGTTCGACAAACACTGAGTATACCTACCTACTAAAATTCTCTTTATAGAAAATGTGTAAAACAACGGGACTCACTTGTGATTCATCCAATGTTACTTCGCTAAGTCTCCTCCGCGAGTCGGCGGCGGCAATCTGCGAACAAAGCAAAGATTATATTAGGAGACAGATAACCGCAGAGTATATTTTTTATTTAAAGGAAAGATAAGTACTAGAAACGTAGCATATACTCTGTTGTTTGCGTGAGTCCAGTGATGTATTATTCTCAATGGGTAAGCGCAGCATTAAGGCCTAGACCAGGGTTGCTCAAACTTGAACTGCTGGCGATCTACCTCAATATTGTTAGACTACGATCGATCGACTCTGAGAGGCCGCAAGTATGTGGTATGTGTGATGCAGGATTGTCGTCTAGGTAGGGTGCATACGTATACATTTTAGTTTTACCGCACAATTTGCACTTTTTAGTCAAGTTCATTTTTCCCATATCAGAGCATTTGCTTTTTTGAGAGACAAGGCAATTTTATACATATTTTTGTTGTGTACTGCAATCCTTTTGTCATTACTCGTGTTTAGAATGTGATTATTTTAATATGTGTTTAAGTAGTCCAAATAACCATACATTTTATGTCATATTATTTTAAGGCTGATTGTTAAACGATTCTTTAGAATATTTTTAAGTATGATATGTTTGTGCATTTACTCGATAGTGAAATAATGTTATTGTATTGTATTGTAAAGTACCAATTGATTGATTAAATAACTTCTTTAAGAAATTTCTCTAAAAAAGGTAATTGTAGGTCTGCTCTAAAATATCAATGAAAAACCTGTTAATTATTCGAAATTGCGAGTTTATTGGGTGTTACAAAACCAAAGAGTTCTATTATTATTAAACTTTAACGAGTGACTTTGGATATTAAAGCGTGGCACTGCATGCCCTCGGCATATTTTTCATAAGATGGTACGTAATTACCGAGTGCTAATCGCAAGCATGATGACAAATGTTCGTTAGTTAATCGATTGCGATGATTTGACTTAATTATCTTCATTTCAGAACACGTAGACTCCTTCTGAGCGGACTATGCAGTTGGCTGATGCAGCCATTACTGCTCCACCGGGCTTTTGGGTCGAGAATCTGAAGGAGCCTCAGCACATATAGCGCCCAACGCTCAAGGGCTCACCGTGGGGGAGCCTCGGCTTGGGTTGTCGCTCTTGGGGTCGTCCCTTCGCCCAGCGTGAGCCTTGAACCCGAAGGTGAGTCAGCGCCAGGAGGGAAGTTCCCCGTTACGCAGTTAATGCAGACTGGCACAAGTTGACCCAAACATTGCCGGCAGTTGAAGGGCGATTTGCCTTAGATTCGGATATTTATCTTCAGATATAAAAGACTAGAATTTTGTATCAGATGCTTTGGCTTTGAGATGTATATCTGTTATAATCTACGTAACTCATTTTTAACAGAACATGAGTCCATGTTACATTGACATCAGCTGGGACACGAGACCGACACCGTTAATCCATCAATGTTTTTACACGAAAAAATATAACTCATAAATGATGCGATATTTGCAAATTTGCTGAAATCATAAAAAATATTTGATTAAATAATTCTGCCTCATCAATATGACTCCGACTCGACTCCGGAATCCTTGCATTCAAAGAAGGAAAATGTTTTAGATCCTTTCTTTTCATTTGATCTATTATAAATTGCAACTTACTTCTGAATGCGTTTATTGCGCTTATCATCTCTATTATAGTTTTTCCTTTACCTTGAAGCTCCAAGTTAATGGTGTTTAAATGCATTGTGATTGCCAAAAATTCCAAATCTGTCAGCCATTTTCCGTTTTTCAGCATCTGAGTGTCATCACCTCTTTCGTCCAGAAAAGCTGTTATTTTGGGAAATAATTCTTGAAACCTTTCTAGGGATTTCCCGCGACTCTTACCTCCATGTGAAGAACTAAATCATTGTGTTCAGCTGACTCACTATCTTCCAACTGCAATTTAAGAGCGGTAGTTGCAAGCTACTTGCACGGATGGAATTCACAATTTTTATTGCAATGATGATTATAATGAGGTTCATCCATGTATAATGCAATGGAAGGTGAAAAATGACGGGAAATCGTCATTAGCTCGACGGCACGAGCTCGCGGATATATCAAAGGCACGTATGATAAAAGAAAGTTATGAAGGGGAATATTCTGGCCCAAGCTTCATGTTTTTTGCCTTGAAGTCTATTGCCAATGCTCCTTAACTGCCCTGGGTATTAACAAAACATAAAGCTACAGTCTTGATCCTAACGGATCCTAGCATCTTTGATGCTAACGGATTTTTTTCACCTTTACTTATCTTTATTTTCGGTAATCGACATAAAGGCAAATAAAACATATGTATCTAAGTGTTCTGTTATATAAGTCAGCTTTAGGGGGTTATAACTTTAAAATATAGTTTTATTTATATTAGCATAGAGCTGAATCAAAATGAGCCGTCAGTAATGAAAACGAACACTAAAATTTCATATATGTACCTATTGTAAGAATCACTTATTCATTAAGTGATCTTGCAGAAACGTTAAATTATTTATAAAAGAGTTCCATTATTTAAAGGAGGCTAAAACTCGACAAAAGGCATACGAGCTTCAATCTTGATCAGAGGTAAAGATGCTTGAATACCAAATTTTTGTTATAGACCAAGTTAAACTGGCCGAGTTTCATATACAAGTTCTTAAAAATTTCTTACGCTTGACTGGAATATCGGTAATACGTTTTTTTTCTTGTTGGCCACATTATAATGGAGCTAAATGTTTCTGCATTAGGTTCAAATTGAAATTTAAGGCAGTCAAACCTAAGGGTTGACACAAAATAGACCCCAAACATTATTGGAAACTATCAACATCTTAAATAAATTTAAAGTCAACATTTTGATTAATTATTCCAAAGAGGAATCAGACACTTTGAGAGTATACAATTTAAAATTAATAGTTTTTGAACGTTTAATGTCAACAATCTGCGGATTTGTGAAAAGTCATATAAATATAACCGTTTTCCACCCCGAAGGGAAGATAACGATTATTTCAGGTCTTGCCGAGGCTTGACCTTTCGGAGATTACCTATTATTCCTAACGACACACATGTTACTTCTAACTACTTAGCTACGTTGTCTGTGAACCAGGAAGATCCGGGGGGGGGGCGCTTCGTTTTCTTCCCTTCGGGGTGGAAAACGGTTATATTTCAGGTATGTGCCTTCGGCTTGACCTTTCGGAGAGGTGTTTGTCTTCTGCCGGCGCACTTAGCGTACTGTGATAAAAATACTCATGTACTAAAGAAGCTTTGAGGGTAAATTAAGACTATTTATATGGTTAATTATTTATTGTAATGAAACAGAAAACATTGACTTCTTCTTTGGTCTTGTAATAAAAAGAAAACATCAACTTATCTTAAAAATATAAATAAAACATTTCTATGCTAAATGGCTTTAAAACAGTAATTTAGAACATTACCGTTAGAAGTTTGTGGATTCACTGGCTTACAGTAGTGTTTAAAGTTTTCAGATCCTCTCCAATTTCCTCGTTTTATAATTTGATTCAAAGGCATGTTGTGCTGGTAGTCATATGACGCTACCGCTGATCGAACTGAACCTGGAGCATAGGTTATACCCAACTCCTTAAAAAGTCCTTTCAGCCAGCCAGCAATAACTGCTCTTGATGCTGCCTTTACCTCTCCTCGTGTGCAAATAAACAAATTATGCAGGTTCTTACAAGCTTTTCGTCGATCTGCTGAAATCTCAATCAAACAGTTTACCCATATGACCAAGTTTAAAGCCGGGTCTCCAGAACAAACTAAATGCCAACCTGACTGTCAATATTTAGCACTATCGGTTTTGGAACCAAATCTTGGCCACAAGAATATAGATGAATCTTTAATTTCAGAATGTTCATCGTCTATACTCAGAAGCGTAAGATCATGGATACGACGGCCTGAAGCTAACAGAAGAAGTAAGGCCACATGTCGAGAAACTTGAAATACTTTGATGAGAAGGCACATGCTTGCGTAACCATTGCAACATGTCCTGGACATTCCAAATTGAAGAACTTTGTACCGCATTCGAACATTTCTTTATGCCTATTGCTTTAAGCATCATTGAGATTAAAGGGTGCGATGACAGTCGGTGTTTCTCCATAGGATCTGATAAAGTAACTATCACCGAATTGTGTACCAAAATTGTAGGATAGGCAAGGTTTTTAATTCGTGACAAGTAGCCGAGATAGGAAGCTAAGTGCTGGTCTACATTGACAATTTGAAATGGCGCATCCAGTGCCCTGCATTTCAGGTCGCTCCTCCAGAATACTACTGAGGTACTACCACTAAAAATATTCCGGACGCTTGGTTCAGGTGCTGGAGTACTCTGGGAATCAATGGTGGTGGAAGAAATACCTAAGCTAGCTTGATATGCATGCTTCGGCTGAACGCATTGATAAACATGGCTTGGACTTCTTTTGCTTCTATTGATACATCCCTCAAGGAATACTTTCGACTGAGCTGTTGCAAATAAGTCTATTTGGGGGACTCGTTCGTTCGTTATATCTTTGCTGAGATGCCAATCTGGAAGTCTCAATCCCCTGTAAAGGTGGTCTGCAATCGTGTTGTAGCGGCCTGGTAGGTAGAAGGAGCAAAGAGTTGCTCCCAAGCTCTGGGCCAATGTAAATATCTTTTTTGTTGCTATTAAAAGGATACTGGACCTCGTGCTCCTTGATTTCGGATGTATGCGACTACTGTCTTGTTGTAGGATTGTAACATGATCGACTTTCCTGCCACAATATCCTGGAATGTTGAAAGAGCTATGAAAACTGTGAAGAGTTCTTTTCGGTTTATGTGCCACGACATCTGCTCTGCAGTCCATAGGCCTGACATATAATGGTCGTTTAGCTGAATGCCCCAACCCTCGTCGGAGGCATCTGTAGTCAGAAATATTGAACATTCTTAAGCGAAGAGCCTGCCAGGATTTCTAACATTTTGTATCCACCACGAGCAGTCTGCGAGAGCCTTCAAAGGTATCTGCACTTTTTGATTGGGGCGATCGTCTCTGAGTTTCTGACTTGCCCTCTGAATATTTCTCGCGAACAGACGGCCTAACGGGGTTACAAGGGATGCAAAGCCTAGCCTGCCTATAAGAGACGTTCCGCGCAACGTATGTTCGCACATCAGCCACTGCACAATCATCTGACAAGCAGCGCACACAGTTCAGTAAGGGAGCGGATAAGCGCCAGAAGAGAGTTCGCAAGTTTTGACGGTTTTCGAGGGGGGCAGCTGAAGGATTATCTGCCTCAGTGCCAGGAACTAGGCGCACAATCACCAATCTGCGTGTTTTCATTGCAGCATTGAAATGGGATGCCATATTCTGGATCCAATCGCGGTGCCTGCCAAGATATAATTGAATCAGAATCATTCGAAGAGTCTGTTGGCGTGAACCTGTTGCAGTGATTTTCTTTGTCTGATTCTGCGTCTGACAACGAGTCCACTATTTCATTATCATGTTTAAGGTATTCTATTTTTTAATATAAAACGCTAAGCATAGTGTTCATTTTATTTTTTAAAATGTCTCCTGTTGATTTTTTGATCTGTCGTGTGGATGTTGAGGATGAACTTCGACTACGTCGTTTTTTGGCTAACCCTTGGCTGGACTCTGAAACTACATTCCCAGATAGAATCCTACATGCGTCTGATCTAGAAACAAGATCTGGTTTTAATAAAGTAACAGCTAGATTAAATAGCTCGTTTTGAGCCACAGCAGGCGGGCTCATTATCAATGCTGTTGTGAATTCCCACGACAATTTAGATCCCTAAATTGTATTTCCGAAAAATATTCAGCATCGGGGTTTAAGACTTTCGCCAATCCTACCGTTGGCAATGCAAATCGCAGCTTGTTGAGCAGCTGCGGGTCAGGCTGCTCCCCAAAGATATCTTCTTTTGTTGTGCGAAGGACCCGCAATCTAGTACCCGTGTGAAGTTAGCTTAAATTATAACCCGAACAAATTACGAGTACTCCGATAAAAAGATTTCAAATTATAACGATGTGGCGTTTTATGGTTTATTTTAATTCGTAATCAAAAAATTAACGTTTAAATACGCACAGAAATCAATGAGAAATCGTGTAATTTTTTTTAGAAATAAAATAGCAGTTTATATGAAGCTGGCAACTAGTATGTCAGACCTAATCTGCCAGAACAAAACTATGTAAGATGCCAAGATAACTCAATAGTCTATCGAAAAAATTAGGTCTAATCAAGTTTGATATATTAGAAGGGTTCCGTATTGATTTTTTAAAACGGCATAATTAAGTAGGAAAACAAAAATCTACGATGCAGTTTTTGGGATTTAAGTAAAATAAGTATTCGTAATCAATAAATTATCATTTTAATACGCATAAAAATCAATGAGAAATCGTGTAATTTTTTGAGAAATAAAATAAATTCAAAAAATAATTATGCGAAAATAGCTGTTTATATGAATCTGGCAACTAGTATGTCAGACCTAATCTGCCAGAACCAAACTATGTAAGATGTCAAGATAACTCAATAGTCTATCGAAAAAATTAGGTCTAATCAAGTTTGATATATTAGAAGGGTTCCGTATTGATTTTTTTAAAACGGCATAATTAACTAGGAAAACAAAAATCTACGCATAAAAATCAATGAGAAATTGTGTAATTTTTTGAGAAATAAAATAAATTCAAAAAATAATTATGCGAAAATAGCTGTTTATATGAATCTGGCAACTAGTATGTCAGACCTAATCTGCCAAAACAAAACTATGTAAGATGTCAAGGTAACTCAATAGTCTATCGAAAAAATTAGGTCTAATCAAGTTTGATATATTAGCAGGGTTCCGTATTGATTTTTTTAAAACCTACGATGCAGTTTTTGGGATTTAAGTAAGATAAGTATTCGTAATCAATAAATTATCATTTTAATACGCATAAAAATCAATGAGAAATCATGTTATTTTTTTAGAAATAAAATAAATTAAAAAAATAATTATGCTAAAATAGGTGTTTATTTTAATGAATGTAGTATGTCAGACCTAATCTGCCAAAACAAAACTATGTAAGATGTCAAGGTAACTCAATAGTCATTGCAAGGGCGGTAAATTTGAGTCCTTTAATAGGACAAGGTCTCCGACGCCCGGGGGGTTGGTTTTATCCGTCCACCGAACCCGTTGCTATAACAAATGTAAATATTACGAAGACCACCGACGGTGGAACAATTGCGTAATTTGTTGAAGCAACTGAAAGCGCGATAACCTATTAACTGAAACATCGATGAAGGGGTATTCAGGCAAGGAGGTTAAAGGACTACAGATCCAGAAATGGCCTGGAGTTAGCGCTTCCAGGTCATTAGGATCCGACGAGATCGGACAAAGCGGTCGTGAGTTCAATACCGCTTCGACGGTGCAAAATACCGTTTGTAATTCCTCAAGCGTAAGGACTGTTTCACCAATCACACGCCGGAGGTGAGTTTTGGCGACCTTGGTCCGTGGTTGGTTGGAGCTGCTTCGAAAATACCGCCCCACGAAGGATAGCCGGGAGGATCAAAAATCCAAGTCACGCCCCGTTTGGACAACTTCGAATCAATACGTATGATTGTCCGATAAAAACTGAAGGACCTCCTTCAGATAGCGATCTGCACCCTTGAAGTTTGTGCCACAGTCCGAGCGAATTAAATGAGGGAGACCACGCCGACTGACAAACCGCGACAGACATGCGACAAAAGCCTCGGTAGATAAGGCTGAAACGAGCTCCCGATGCACAGCCTTGGAAAACAAACAGACGAAGACGCATAAATAGGCCTTATCCTGTCGGGCATTGCGAACACTTGACTTCTTCACCAAAAACGGACCCGCGAAATCCAACCCAACCTTAGCGAAAGGTCGAGCGGGCCGGACACGAGCAAGTCACCCATTTGTGTCACAAGGGATACATTTAAAAATGACGCTCCGAGCTGCTCGTCTGGCGGACAAAATCCAAAAGTCTCGCTGCAGACAAGCCAGCAATGCGTTGAGACTGGCATGACAGTTCCTAATATGGCGGTCCCTGATCAGCAACTCAATAAAATGACCGCTCTTGGGCAACAAGAGTTTGTATGAGACCAAGTGTCTTCAGGAGAGGCCAGCCAGTCAGGACCCTACCAGAGCGGGTGATTCATGATTTGCGAGGCAATCAGGCCCCGTGAAGCGCAATCTGCGGGATTCATTGGCACGTGATGCCAATCCAGAGACACCGCAGAAGACTGAATTTGGGAGACACGATTGGCTACGAAGGTCTAGAGGGCATGAATGGACGCCTTAAGCCAAGACAAAACGATTTGGCTGTCTGTCCATGCTGTGATGGAGTCAAATTAGACCCATTGAACCAAGGTGGAGAAGACATGGTTGAGGAGTCGAGTCAACAATGCAGCTCCTGATAACTCCAGCTTGGGGATCGTCAACTTGGTCCGCAAAGGTGCAACCTCTTTGCGACTACTAGACTGACGCGAACATGACCATTGCTGTCAACGGTGCTCCTGTAGGAAACATTTGGCCCAAAAGACTACAGGGGCCACCCAACCATAAGGATCAAAGACACGCGCTACTGTGGACAGAACCAGCCTTTTAGTCCACCTCTTCATTGTGTCTGACGGTTCAACCGAGTAGGTGAAGATATCCTGAACTGGCCGATACTGAACTTCGAGGACCGCGATGGAGTCAGGATTCTCAGGATTCTGGATTCTGATCCTGCTGATGTTCTGACGGTAAGTCTTCCAAGACGGCAGGTGAATTGGAAATCCATTTCCTCAGTTCGTAACCACCTGCCAGTAACCAGCCGATTAGCTCATCTCTCAGGACTAACACCTCCTCCACAGACGAAGCACCTGTAAAAATATTGTCTACGTAAGCGTCAGAAGGGAAGACAGCACTTGCGCGTGGGAAATTCAGACGCTCACAATCAGCCAAGTGTAGCAACGAGCGAATTGCTATCAACGGGCTCTACTTTAGCCCGTAGGTATTGGTGTTCAGCTCAGAATCAACCAATGGAGGCCGGATCCTCTCTTCAAAAAATGAGCAGAAACCGTCTATCTTCTGGGTGTATCATGACCTGACGGAACATCATTTTAATGTCAGCCACAAATACAACCTGGTGGCGACGAAAACCAGTCAAGATGTCCGAGATGTCTACCTGAAGCTTAGGTCCCGACATCAGGCAGTCGTTCAAGGATACACCCGAAGATGTAGGCGCCGAACTATCGAACACCACCCGTATCTTACCATTTTTAAAGACGGCGTGATGTGGAACAAAATAATGTTCGTTGCCTTCCAACTCGAACTGCGATACCGACATGTGCCCTAGAGATTCGTATTCGCGCATATAATCCAAGTATTTTATGCGGAATTCTCTATCACGACGCATCCGGCGCTCCATGGATAATAACCTTTTTTCGGCTGTTTTCCAGGAGCCAACCAGGCGCGGACGAGGGGATAAGAAAGGCAGTCGAGTAAAAAACCGGCCAGAATTTAGACGACCCGTATTGGCGAGAAAATATGACTCGCACTCGTCATCGACTGGTCGAGTCCGTGACGCCGGGGGGGGGGGGGGGGTCTTCAATTTCCCAAAAACGCTGAAGGGAGTCAGCGAGCGAGAGTCCCACTTGCACCGACGAATCCGTAGACGCCTAAGCGGCGAGAGAATGTATAGGGCCCATTATAACAGATCCGTGATCAGTCGGAACAGCGACCAACCCACCTGGCTGTAACATGGCCTAGTCCAGTCCGAGCAATCCAAGGACATCAGCGCCAAGCAGAAGTTCCACAGGACCAGGTACGTGGAACCTTTCATCGGCCAACTGCAGGCCGGACGAGAGATCCAGCACGTCCGTCGGCAGGGGCACCTGAGGGTGATGACCTAAAATATCCCTCAGGACAACAGCTCCAAGTTGATACCGCATACTAGGATGGAGCAAGGAGGAAAAGGAAAACGAGACTGTACCCACGACGTTGTCCACCCGTAGACCCCCTACTCCAGAAATCCCATGACTCCGCGAACTTATCCGTAAGCGGAGACGCTTCACCAGCCACAGCGATATTAGACAGCCCTGAGCGCCTGAGTCCAAAATGGCGCGCACAACCACACCAGGTCCGCGTGGAGAATGAACTAGAACCTGCGCGGTGGGCAAAACTGTTGTGACAGGTGGTGGAGAGACTGGTGAAGCGGCTGCCACGAGTCAACGGGCGTTGGCCCGACCCGAGCGCCGTACTTGGATACGGGGCTCCTGTGGCTCATAATGCCCCACGCTTGAACCCGTATAAGCATACGGGCCCACGCGGGCATAAGTGGCTGCCGAGACGCGCGTGCCATCGGCGGCGCGCGATAGCCACCCGATCCCGCCCGCAAATTGCGACTAACGCGAGGACACTCTGCGATAGGGAGGGGCAGAGGCTCATTCTCCGCGTAATGTGCCCGTTACGCAATACCTACCTGAGCGGAAGGGGCACGTGAGGGTGGTGATTGACGACCATCCCGTGGGCTCGCCAGCGGTGAGCTGGGAGGAGAAGGTCGATGTCGCACTGGGGATGGGGGCGATTGGGTTCGATTCGGCGGCGACGAACCCCCGCCCGTGCGAGCCGTAGACACACCTCCATGAGTCATCCGAGGACCATCCTCTCGGATGGGCATATATAAGTCCGGGTGGTGACCCCCACCACACTTTAGACAAGGTCGCGGCTGTCGACAGTCCCTGGCTAGGTGCTCCCCCAAACAATAATAACATAGGCCTAGCCTACGGGTCAAAAACCGTTTTCGGGCCACCCCAGATTTTCTGAACTGATGGCAATCCAGGATGGTGTGTCCCGGTTCATAACACACCCTACACCGTTCAGTCTGTTCAATTGTCAAAATTCTGGGAGGCCGAAACGACCCGGTACCTCGCGATGTCCCGGGACGAGGTTGTTGACGGGGTCCAGACTGGGGTTGTTGACGGGGTCCAGACGGGGCCAAAAATCATGACGGTCCCGATTGTGGCTCGGCGGGTGAATTCTCCAGCTTCCAAACTCTGGTTCTCCAAAAACGACACCAAAGTGTCAAAAGTAGGTATGTGTGACGCCGAGTCACCTCCGTGCAACTGTTCGAAACGAGCCCTGACGTCATTGCGCAATTTGTTTAAAACAATGTGTAGCAATAAAAATGACCACTCTGTTACAGGGAATTTTAGGCCTCTTAACGCATTCTTCGCTACCAAAATAGGGTTAAGTCTGACCGCAGCTGGTGTACCGAAGACAGTTTGTGGAATACCTAAAATGGCAGCTACATGTGTATCCGCAATGCGACGGTTATTTTGGTACCGTTTTACTAATAACTCCCTGGCTATATTATAATTGACATCAGTGATGTCCAAATATTTTATCAAACAGAGGGGTTCATCCCTGATAGACGTCCAAAGGTAACTTAATTTTTGTGAGTCAGATAAGTCAGTCCGTCGGTGCACAATGCTATCAAAAATTGTGATAAACTTAGTCCATTCATCCAATGATCCGCTAAAATGAGGAATATACAAAGTTGGCAACCGATCGTTACATTTTTGTTCCGAAACCTTCCTACTTGCCAGCTGCGGGCTAGTCTCTAATTTCGACACAGCCTCGTTAACCTCGTCCACTACTGACATACAAAAGTCAAAGTCAGAATTTGCCGCCTTTAGGATAGTTTCGTCATCCGTTGACGATAAGAGACCCTGGTATGCCTTATCCAGCTCGCTGACTCTTGTCGGTAACTGTCCCGCTCTTTGCTATAATGCAAAGATCCGATCCTCCCGAAAACCATCGTATCAGATTGGTTAAAACAGCCTTGTACTCCTTAATTGATGACGTCATGTTATATAATTAAATTCCCACACAAAAAAAACAATCCAAAAACTAAATCAGACACACAAACATACGACTCTGTTTGTTATATATACAGTTTGTTACAGCAAACAAGTTACTATATAAACACCAAAAAAACCCAACTACAATGTACAAAACCCTGACTACACAATTACACAATTAAATACGTTAACTTACAATACGTCATAAACAGCAATATTAAAAACCTATTTATTCCGATCTATTTTTAACCGCAATAACTAAAAGGTGAGTAAGAACCTAATTAGCTACACTGCGAATGTCCGACGAGCAATGCGATAAGACCGATAAACTATGCCTAGACGACGTAACCCAACGTGTTACGAATTGTAATATGTAATTTACTATGAATCCGACGAAAACAAACAAAACAACCGAAAATTTAAAATAATTTGTAATACGATCCAAATACCTATATCTGGTCCGAACCAGGCTCTAAGCTACCAAAAACTGGATCGTAAAAACTGGGCCAACGTAGGCCTTAATAAAATTGCATGGACTTACCCAAATTTTGGCGTCAGATTTTATGTTAATAACGTTTTTTGAGTACGATTGTGTGTAGTGTGTATGTGCATGTCTGTATTCTGTTTCTCTGTTGACGTACTTATTCACTGTATAAAATTAATACAATCAAAACAATGTACATACGCCGCGACCTGTCAAAGGATTATATGTGACTGACTGAGATGCCGGTCCACCCAGAGTAGCGACAATCCTATTAACCTTATCACGCGCCGCGGTCCAACTTAATAAATCTTTACTAAACATTTAATGTTTGACGCTTAATATGTTTAAAATGTTGTCAAATATTATTTTAGTCATAATATTATTATTGATGATAAAGCCTATGAAAATTTATTTCAATAGAAATCTATAGGGAACCCTTCTAATACATCAAACATGATGCAAACTAATTTCTTTAATAAACTATTGAATTGCCTTGACATCTTGTATAGTTTGGGTTTGGAAGATTAGGTCCGACATACTATTTTCGATTTTTATAAATATTAAAATGTTAATTTTTTGATTACGAATCCTTATTTTACTTAAATCCCAAAAACTGCATCGTTGATTTTTGTTTTCCTAGTTCATTATGCCGTTTTAAAAAAATCAATACGGAACCCTTCTAATATATCAAACTTGATAAGACCTAATTTTTTCGATAGACTATTGAGTTACCTGGACATCTTACATAGTTTTGTTTTGGCAGATTAGGTCTGACATACTAGCTGCCAGCTTCATATTAACTGCTATTTTCACAAAATTATTTTATTTCTAAAAAAAATTACACGATTTCTCATTGATTTTTAGGCGTATTAAAACGTTAATTGATTGATTACGAATACTTATTTTACTTAAATCCCAAAAACTGCATCGTTGATTTTTGTTTTCCTAGTTTATTATGCCGTTTTAAAAAAATCAATACGGAACCCTTCTAATATATCAAACTATATGAGACCTAATTTTTTCGATAGAGTATTGAGTTACCTTGACATCCTACATAGTTCTGTTTTGGCAGATTAGGTTTGACATACTAGCTGCCAACTTCATATAAACTGATATTTTCGAAAATATCAATTTATTTCATTTATAAAAAAATTACACGATGTCTCATTGATTTCTGTGCGTATTTAGACGTTAATTTTTGATTACGAATTAAAATAAACCATAAAACGCTAAATCGTTATAATTTTAAATCTTATCGGAGTATTCGTAATTTGGTCGGGTTATAGTTTGCAGCTAACTTCACACCGGTCCAACTAGTCCATCCCTCAGGAAGATTTTCTAGGGCTAGCAACTTAATTTTTTCCAAGAGTACGTTGTCCGTATCTGTCTCTGCCTGCACCTCTAATAGTTCTCCTATGGTGACAAATTGACCACCTTACGCCATCTAGAACAAATTAGAATTAACCATCACCAGAGGCCAAGGCAAGCAAAAACAACATGCGAGTTATTAATCCGCAAGGCCATAGCTGCTAAAGCGCAGGATTCGATTGTTAAGCAAATAGGCCAAGTCTCTATACAGCTGAATATCGAGCAGATAACTGCAATGTTTAGCCGGCTCGTGATATGGGTCTTTTAAGTGTAGTCCAATAGCGTTCCATTAACGTTGAAAATTGAGCCGTCTTCTGATTAAATCGAGCCGTCAAGCTGCATATATTAAGCCAATCGGCTCCTTACACTGAGCCGTCGGCTGCTCATAACGAACCGATGCCGGCTGCTCACATCGAGCTGTCGGCTGCGCACATCGAACCGGCGTCGGCTGCGGACATCGAGCTGTCGGTTGCGCACATCGAGCCGTCGTCGATATTCATACAGTTGTCAAGGACAAGCTGCTTATGGGCAACAGCTGCTGTAAGCGAGTGTGCAAGTCTTATACTTAGGGTTGCCAGATGGTCGGGATTTGGCGGGATTCTCCCGAATTATTGTATGTGCTCCCGACTCCCGACGAAGTAAAAAATCTCCCGAAAAACAACTTCATTTTATAAAACAATAATTTTAAGTTCCGAATTTACGTCAAGCGAAACGTTGCCGCTCCGACGATCGTAGAAGCGGCAACGTTTCTTTCTACGATCCGCATCGAGCATGCGGCGCATGTGGTGAGGTTTTTCAAGAGAATTTCAAGTCTTCTTTAAATAGTGAAAAAGGACAAAAAATAATAAATCTGTGACGTGTAATTACTTGATTAAATTTTGGTAATTATTGTTAATATAGATAATGAGAAAACCATTTTATGTTTTTTTTGCTAGCATTTATTTATGTAGACATTTCAATCGGCAGCAGACGATGTAATAATAATTTAAAATGTTCTTTATAATATATTTACTTTAATTTGATTACCTTTTTTTTGTTTCTCCCGACAAAAGTCCCAAAATCCCGATAAATGGTTTTTTCTCCCGACAATAAGGTCATTCGATCTGGCAACCCTACTTATACTACTAGGAAGTATAGACTCCCTGTACGTGTTACGAGAACTTACAAAGAAAATTAGATACAAAACAGCTTAAAAACACCAAGGTTAGTCACACAAATTCCAATTAGCAGTAGCACACCTTACATTAACTCATGCCAGAAAATAATATAAAATAATAAGTAAGCACAAGAATTCTCATTAAAGTAACAAAAAAAATATTTATAGATAAAATCGAACAACTCTATCTATATCCCTCTATTTTATCCTTACAGAATATTTATTCACAGACATAACTCTTAATTACGTAATTATTCAAACTTACTGTTTTCTCCAGCAATATCCAGAGTTTTTGCTTATACACTACACTACGTATAGTAAAAATATTCGATTTATTAGCTTTCATGAACATGCGTGCACACTAGGTATAATAATAGCGTACTGCCGAAAGCGCGCGCGATCGGCCGCGCCTTCCGGTCGCCCCGCGAGGGGGGAGTTCCGCAGCGCCCCCCCCCCCCCCCCCCCCCCCGGATCTTTCTGGTTTACAGACAACGTAGCTAAGTAGTTAGAAGGAACATGTGTGTCGTTAGGAATAATAGGTAATCTCCGAAAGGTCAAGCCGAAGGCACAGAGCTGAAATAGAGGGAATAATTAGATGAAAACTATTTATTTGTAAATCTTATTTATAACCAAAAGAATTATATAAAAAATAAATGAATATATAATATATAAAATTTTATTCAAAATAACAAAACCTTATGGGATGAAATATATAGTGTTATTGTTAGAATAAAACGATTTTTAAATAGAAATAAAAAAATAGAAAGGTTCAGAATTTTTCTTGAGAAATTTGATAGATTCACATGATATAGTTTTGTCAGCCCTAACAGTTACCGAGAGACACGCATTATAGTGTGGATTTATAGTTTTTTGACTTACACGACCATTAAACCCACACATGTAAATATTTGAAACAAAATATCGTGAAAACTTTTATCTTGGTTTCGAGGGGAGATTTTAACAAATTTAACTTGACTTCATCCTACAGTATGGGCGTTGGCTGAAATTCAGATGAAGAATTCAGTGAAACTTTTGCTGCAGTGATCCACTAGCTCTCGTCCGAGGACGACCATTGAAATAATAAATAAATTTTTGAAATTTAAAAAGTAATAAGTGCGTCAATCGCTAATAATAATAAAGAGCACGTCCTTTAAAAACGTAGTGAGTTAAATATTTCTGACACAGCACAAGGTAAACAATATATGTATAATATATAATTAAATAGTATTTAGTATTTAGATGCTGATTCAACATGCGACAAAAGGAGATTCTTCTTCAACTTCCTGCATTTTGTCTGTATTTTCTGTTTTTCGTTTCTTAATTGAATATATAAATTAGGAGCATAGGCCTGAAATGAATCTTAGAGTTTCAGGTAGGGTTTTCTTTCCTTTTTACACAGTTTGGAGATTTTTTGAATTTTGGATATATGTGATTCTCGACAGTGAAAGAGAACCGAAGAGGTGGACATTGACAACGGCTGATGGTAGGCGGTCACCGTAGCCTATGGACGCTTGCAACACTAGGGGCATCACTCGCGCGTTGCCGACCCTTCAGAAATCTAATAACTTCTTTTTTAAAGAACCCCATACTGTAGTCCTTAGAGAAAACCTTGGCAGCTCATTCCACAACCCAAGGGTTCGCGGGAGGAAGTTTCTATGAAACCGCACTGTACGCGACCATTTTGGTTCCAAAGTGTGAGAATGAATTCCCTGTCGATGGCGAGCGGTGCGATGGTAGAAAGTAGCCGTGGGCATCATTTCGAACAATTCCTCAGAACACAATCCATTGTACAAGCGGTAGAACACACACAGGGAGGCAAAGTCTCTCCTCAGACTTAAGGGCTCGATACCGCAAGTGAGTTTGGGATCGTCGACAATTCTCACAGCCCGTCGTTGAACCGAGTCAAAAGGGCCAAGCTGTGTATCCGGGTGCACCCGCCCAGAGATGGCAGCAGTACTCCATATGGGGCCGGACTTGCGACTTGTAAAGTAGCAACCTTTGCCCCGACGTGAAGTACTGCTTCGCTCTGTTGAGTACACCAAGTTTTTTGGACGCCAGCTTTACCTTGTCTAGCAAATGATCTCGGAACTGAACATCGCTGGAGATGTCAACGCCAAGGATCCCAATGCTCTTGGAGATGGAGAGGGAAGTGTTCTGGAATTGTAGGACTACAGTGAATGGGGTTTTCTTAGCGGTGAACGCGCAGACTTGTGTCTTTGAAGGGTTGAATCGGACCAAGTTTTCCCGCCTCCAGTCAGAGACCTTGGACAGACCGATCTCGATTTGAGACACAAGTTCTTCACGCTTTTCCTCCACAACGGAACGTGGGATGCTTGCACGGCCCGTGTAATAAGCGTATCCAGTACTGTCATCTGCATAGCAATGTATGTTGTTGATGTCCAACATATCATTGATGTGCAGTAGAAACAGCGTAGGAGACAGCACAGAGCCTTGCGGGACACCAGCATTAATGTCCATGCTATCAGAGCAACTACCGTCAACTACGGCTCGTATGCTTCTGCCGAACAAAAAGCTAGCCACCCATTTGCACAAACCCCGGGCACTCCGTAAGAAGGCAACTTCGATAGAAGACCCCGGTGCCAGACCCGATCAAACGCCTTCGCTATGTCTAGGCTAAATGCCAATGCCTCCCCCTGACTCTCAATGGCTAGTGCCCATCGGTGTGTGAGATACACCAGAAGGTCACCAGTTGAGCGACCGTGGCGAAAGCCATATTGACGGTCACTGATCAGGTCGTGTTTTTCTAGGTATCTCAAAAGCTGTGTGTTGATCACACGCTCCATCACCTTGGAGAGGAGAGAGGTTATAGCGATAGGCCTGTAATTCGATGGATCTGATCTTTCGCCTTTTTTGGGCACCGGGTGCACATTCGCAGTCTTCCATGAAGACGGAAATTGCCTAGTGTGGTAGGAAAGCGTGAAGAGGCGCGTGAGTACAGGACATAACTCAGGAGCACACTGCTTAAGCACCACTGCTGGTATGCCGTCTGGCCCACTCGACTTATGAACGTCTAGGGAAAGCAACGCCCGCCGGACCTCGCGCTGTGTTATAGAGATTTCCGGCATGGTCTTACCGCACCACGGTAAAGTAGGTGGTACGGCGCCTTCGTCGTTCACATTCGAGTTAGAGGCAAAGAGACTGCCCAATAGATCGGCTTTCTCTTTTGCACTGTGGGCCAAGTCACCATCGGTCTTTCGCAGTGGTTGTAATGACGACTGGCAGAAGTTCCCCTCGGCAGCTTTAGCAAGCGACCAGAAAGCACGACTCCCAGAAGGATAGCTCGCAAGTCGCCCACCTATTTTGCCGATGAATTGGAATTTTGCTTTGGCAGTTGCTTTCTTACTGAACCTCGAGGCAGCATTTATTTTGCGTTTTAACTCAGAAATATTCGGATCCTTATTATTACGAGCCGTGGTCCAAGCCTCATACGCAGTTTGCTTAAGAATTTTAGCTTCTCTGCAAGACCTATTAAACCACGGTCGTTTTTTGACGCCGGCAGCTACTTGCAGGTTAGGAATGAAACATTCCATACCAGCGAGGATTGTCTCAGTGACTGCGGCTGCGCAGACGTCAGGATCTTCTGAGCTATAGCAGATCTGCCTCCACGGGTACGATGCATAAAATTCTCGCAATCCATCCCAGTCTGCCGACTTATAATGCTTTTTTTGTTGTTTGGTTGGTATAGGGACGAGCTTTTGAAATCAAATTTAATTAATTTCCATAAGTGTTATGTGATTGATTAAATGTATGTAAAATTGTTATGTTATTTTGTTTGATGTGTATTGTTTCAAACAAGTAATAACACTTATTTGAACATCTAAATTGAAAAGTGATTTTCAGAAGAAACGTTTGAAAAGCTGAATACTACACAAAAAGTGTTTAAAACTAAATTATCCAGCTAAGGAAATATACAGCAACTATATAAAAATGTGTTTGTTAGTAAATACATTATTGTCGAGAAATCATAAAATCTATAGGTATTTATATACCTAACTATTCTTCGAAGTTGTGACTCCTAAATTAAATTATGCTACTGAATTTCATGAAATAACGGATTGAGATTATTCCGTATATAATATATAAATAACATCACCTTTAAAACACATCAAATTAAATAATTTTAACAATGAGTGAATATAATTTTCTTAAATTTAGTTTAACTAAAGGATTTATAAATGATTAATTACTTCTGATGTTCAGGAGTAATTTCAATATCTCAACTTATCTTTTAAAAAGCTTTTTCTTTTGAGATCAAATACATTTAGGAACTCAAACTCAAACTCAAACCAGCCTTGCTTTGGCAAGAGTCTAGAATAACTTGTCATTCCTGGCTGGGTACTAACTCCAGTATGGGAGTGTTCCGGAGAATACTTTACAACACAGTTTTATTCACCTAGCTATGTTCAACGTCATTTTTGAGTTTGTAACTTCGGGAAATGATATATGATAGCTCTGGGAAACTCGTGGAGGAACTCGTTGATCACATGTGGCAGTGTGTAGGAATCCAGCTTTTACTAGACTGCATATAATTGTTTCCTACGTGGTTATAGAATTGAGAATGTTCGTCACGAACAGATGCTAGTCTAGAGAAATACAGACAATTTTAGAAATTTATTTTACAACATTGATATTAAGACATTCTATGTCTTAGGAGTCTAGCATGACTTAAAAGTCTAGGATGTCTGCAAAATATAGGAGAGAAGTATGATTGTGTAATAGGTATTATTTTAGCAGGAGAATGAACATCCTATGTCTGAGTCCCAGTGTGATACCTATGAGATAATTTGGAAATCTGTTTTGATGGTTTGAAACTCATAGTTTAGAAAACAGTGGGATTAGGTCGTTAGGATGGTTTTGAAGGCTGCTAGTTTAGAAGGTAATGAGTGTAGGTGAACTGGGAGCTCTTGACGTAGGGACTTTTTTTTTAAAAAAAATTGCTTTTCAGATAACAATAAAAATTTAATATATCTGAAAAGATTTCAGATATCTACAAGAGGTTGTTTAGGTATTCTAAATTTACAGGAAGAAGATTGTAACATTTATTTTTCTCTTGTCGTATATTTGTTTAAATTTCAAAATTAAATAATATAATATATTTAATATATTTATAACTCTATACACACACACACACATTTTTTTACTACCCAAGAATTTACTATACATTTCATTTTATACATTCGAAAAGAAGAGAAAAATAATTATAAGAGTTAGGTTGTAAAAGTGTAAAGTGTGAGATGTCATCGAAATAATAATTACCAAAATTTAGAAAGTGCGCGTAAAAAAATTGAAACCCAGGATTACAAATTTACTCCGAGTTTTTCACAAACTCGAGTAATCTCCGGGAACGCAACTTCAACGGCGAAAATAAAGCTAACTACTTAGTGATAATTTCTTTACTTATCTTATTTTATATTTGTGTTATTATTCTCTTTTTTTTATTTACCAAAAATATAGGTTCGTGATTTAACAGCGACGATAAGCATTTTTACACTATAATAACTGAATTCTCAAGACCAATTTAAAGATATAAGTCTGCTTGATTGTAAAAAATATATCAGAAATACTTACTCTATCAAACCTGTATTTGATAATTTTCTGTCGTTTCGATATGACGAGATGAGAGAGGGAGAGGGATGCGTATGACGATCAGTAGATCGACGGATCGTAAGATCAATGAGTCGATTGAAGATATATAGGATCGTGAGATCAATGAATCTATTGATTTACGTAAGAATGATTTTCAAAATCTTCTCAATTTTTTTTGGCTCCTTTTGTATTTTTATTTACAAGTTCCTAACTAACTCTAACAACTACCGCTAAAAGTTTTGTCATCTTCTATTTTTAATTATAATTAGATATTAAATAGGGCTGTAGGTACCCTCCGTACCCCCGCAGTAGGGAATATCGTAATTTAAGCCGGTCATCTGAAATGACATTAAACACAGCGCCATCTTGTTTCAAACTAAATATATCTTGTACCAAGTTAACAGACACCGATACAACATTGGAACCCGGTTTCTGTTGTATTACAAATACCTACTTAGATACTTTTCGGAGTTTTTTCCTGAACTATTTACTTACTTACAGCACCTTGCTTCTTGACAAATTTTGTGATTCTGGGTCAGCGGTAAGTACTCGATATACATATATATAGATAGATTTTGATCTTTTTGCGAGTGCCTATCAAAGTATACACAGATCGGTAACTGCAGCGTAGGTCGCCCCACAGCTAGGTGGGGCCATGACGTAAAAGTCGACGGAAGTGCTTGGATGAGAAAGGTAAAGGACCGATTGGTTGTGTGTGTATAGCATATTTGATTGACTGATGAAATATGCATATGGCAGTATTTTTAACCGACTATAAAAAAGGAGGAGGTTATCAATTCGGTTGTATATATATTTTTTCAAAATGTTTGTTACCTCAGAACTCCGTCATTTAGAAACCGATTTGGATTTTTATTACGTGTAGGCAGGGATTAACCCAGAAATTAGTCCCATTGTAATATAGTAAGGATTGGTCCGAAAAAACCAGAATCAGGGTCCGCTCAGTCCGAGACGCGACGCGACGCAACGTGAAGAGGCTTGAAGAGGCGCCGCGGGACGTTGTGATGTCGGAATGGTATGGTCGTGTACAAATTTATTTATTATAAATAATATTGTTTGTTTATTTACTTTTTGACGTAGTATATTTGACATCTCAATCTGTCATAGTATTAAAATCTCATATTTACGACTCATACGTCATATTTAATTGTACAGAACCAATATCCTTAACATACAATTCGCGCTTAGCACTTAAATATGTTACAAAACATGTTTTGACCCATTGTATATTTTTGAGCAATATCCTACTTATATTTCTCAATAATGTAATAAGCTATATTAAACGTAATATATTACTAGGCCACTACTACTATGGAACTGGCTCTCTATCCTATCACACGTCTCTAACTCCTCTAACTTTCGACTATTTTCTTTGACACAACCTAACATAATAAATAAAATTGTTCATTTATTTTCCTATAAAATCACCTATTGACACGTCAACACATAGACATAGACCTTCTATCCAGTGTAACGTAAGCTATGCTCTACAATTACTTTTATCTCACCTCGTATCGTATCGTATCTTATTTTAACATGTTTGGGAACACGGGTTCCCGGACTCCGTTGAGGTGACGTAATAATAAATAAAACGTAATGTTCAAGGTCTTGACTCCATTTATTCTACAGAATGTCACATAGCCTTAGGTACCGCGACACGGCCTGAAGTGGAAACGTCAGGTCGGGTCTGAACGTACTGTTACCGCGGGCGCGGTCGTGAGGTGCTGGACACGACGATAAGTGGTATCGCGTAGTAACTACCGGTGTCTCTGTAGGTAATTTGCGATAACTAACTTGATCCCTTAGTTTCCACTCCTAAGTAACTGCGTAAGAAGGCGGTGCTGTAGTCATGGAGACGCGTTGCCAGGTTGACTGGCTATTGGTCGAATGTGCGGAAGGAGAGAGAATTACCACTGTTATTGGTTAAAAGTGTTCGGCGCGTATTTTGAATGAAGCACCACGTGCTAGAGTGACGTCACAGGGTTTTGGCGCGCAGTGTTCCACGCGGACTTTTATGACGGCAATTGCATTAGCTAACGGCGAAGTCCCACGGTCGAAATAACGCGAATTGATATTTTAGAAACGGGATCTTTTTGTTGGGAGACATCCATTTGGAGAAAGCGGCCGTTACACCGTAAGTTGCGTAAGCCTATGGATGATGTAATTTACCAGAAAGTTCTTACACATGTGTAATCTGCACTTTCATTATTATAAATAATTATGTTTGTTTATTTACTTTTTTGATGTAGTATATTTAACATCTCAATCTGTCATAGAATTAAAATCAATATTCATCCTACCTGTACTGGAGCAGGCTATGCCCGCTCGTATCTTTTAATAGGTATATTGAACATAGAATACAAACCGATCGTTAATAAGGTTTGATATTCACGTAGGGACAACAATTAAGAAAAATAAAATAATTTAAATTTAGATTTATATGGAAACAAACAATGATGCATCACATTGTTCAGTCTTCAATTGTTAGACGCTCTCGTCAGATGCTTGTTCCGAGATGGGTCATTTTGTTTTGTATTATGGGCAATTAGAGTGAATTTAACATTAGCAACAACGTTTTGCATATTAAATAAAAAATACAATTCTGTATCGTATACGTGACTACCTCAGCGTAGATTCTTATGGATTCTTCTACGTGATTCTTTAATACTTTGTTTGCTAGGGTCCGCAGACGTTGTTTATGGCCCTCGACTGTTAGCGGGCACGGAAAGAATTGTGCAGAGTCAAAAATGCCTGTGCACGGATCTGCTGCATAATACCTCCAAGGACTCACATCACACCATATTTAAACAGCGGTAACACCCTTAAGATGACCCTGCGTCCAACAGCTACATCTGGCCGCATTACTGTTTGGTATTGTTCGCATTATGGTCATCCAGAGTACCTGTATCAGAAACTTAAGTGGCGAGCTATTTCCAACAAACGCAGAGCGATTCGATCAGTAAGTGCACCCCTCAGTATGCCTCACCACCGTACATCCGCTTTCCGTGGTAGCTTTAGATATGCCGCTACCAAATGTTCGAATAACCTGCCGCCCCCGCTTAGGAACACTTGTTTATCATTTGGTGTTTTTAAGTTTAGATATAAAACAATTTTATTAAATTACCAAAAGGATATACCTACTGGCGGCAGAGTTATTACAACATACCTATAGTCCCTATCAATTTAAAATAAATTTTAATCCATACCATAAGGCAATATTAATTAAATATTTTATATAATATAATATTAATAATATATAACATGTAAATAAAATAAAATAAAAAAAATTAGTTATTTAAATTAGTAATAAGATAATTAAAATAAAAAAAAAATTTAAACTTATATCACTGTAAAAACCTAAATAATATTTTTACGTCTATTTTACTTAGTGCTTTTAATTTTAATACAAATTATATACATATCATAATATGAGAAATAGTTCGACTGCGCCGCGAGCTAAGCCTCGCATTTGGGCTCCGCTGAAAATCAGCGCTGTAGCTAGTAAGCTGCAGCACATGCTGAGCGGCGTCCTTTTTTCACATTGCACTACGACACCCATGATACAAAAAACTATATTTAACTGTGATTTGTTTATAATAATATACTTTATTGCGCATATAGAAAACAAAACAATTAAACAATAAAAGTAATAACAAATTGGCGGTCTTATCGCTAATGAGCGATCTCTTCCAGACAACCTTTGATATTGTTTATGTGTTCTTGTTTTTGCTATTTTTCTTTGTGTAATGTGAAATAAATAACTGTCTATTGTCTGTAAAAGTAGATATATTCCGCGTCATTATAGTTGTATTATGGTGCGACACCCTTTTGTCTCGCATGCACAGCAACAGTTTGGATTGAGGCAAGATCACCATCTTACCGCTGTCACCAAAGAGCATTAGCATTCCCCGCGAGGTTTTAGGATTAGTGTAAGGAGCGCACCTGAAGCCGTCCCGTAGCCACACAATGAGTCCAGTACATATGCTGACAAGCGTTGAGGCTGACGCTGAATTTCAGGAACTCTATTGAATTTAGTCCGCGGAGTTGTGATCAGTAAATGGCCGCTCAGTCGAATAGTTGCTTTGTTACATTAGGCAGGCTTATAGTTTTAGCATGAGAAATGTATGTTCACGTATGAGCAAGGAAATACCTGTATAGATGATGACTATAAGAGAACCAGGAACTCCATCCAAGAATAAAGTTAAGTTGAACATGTAAATTAATTAGATATAAGTAATGAAACTTTTCTTTATAGCCGCTAGCTTTCATAAGAAAATATACATATTATTTGAACCTCTCTGCGTATCCTTCATATATCCCGGTAGGATTCCCGGATAAGTAATAAATACCCTGCTGCTGCTGCTAGCTGGTTGCAAATTGGTGGAGGCTCCGTTTGGAAAGCGGTACAGAGAGGTCAAATGTAGATTTGGGTGAGTTCCGTAAAAATAGTGGCCTAATTTTATTTAGTAGGACACCAACATGGCGATAAATATGAATAATATTACTGGGATGTTAAAGGGGAACAATAGTAGTGTGGGCCAGACCTTGGACGAAATTGAGGCACATTTTTGTCAAATGGGATTGACTCCGATAAGCGGGTAAAGATATTCTATTATTACTGCTCCCATAACACTGGAAGTGCTTTTTAGCGGTTAAAAAACTGACAGGACCCGAAAGCACTTATAAAAGTATACCAAGGGCTATACGTGAAAAATCATGCACTGTCGATCCCACACAGGCCTTTTATACTATGAAGCAGGGTCACAGTAAAGGCATTGAACCCTACCTATATCGCCTGTTACAGATAGCCCAGACTGCAGGTATCATCGAGAAGAGGATTATAATTAGGAAAGTAGAAGAATCCACCTTGCCCCAGTATGCCCAGCGAATTAAAAATGCATTAGCAGCATCGGTCACCAGACTTAAAGATATTGTTGCTCGGATATCCGCAGACACAACTACACCCTTTATAGGACCCTCATCACACCCACATGTATCCCCAGTAATGCCGATCCCTCATTTTAGCTCATCGCAAGCCTCAGGCGACGCAAGGAAAGATTTCCGCTCGAAATATAATTTAAAACGTCGGCCATAGGAATGCGAACGTGCGGACGAAAAGTGGACCCAAAAGAACAATTTGGGTGAGCGCATTAATTATTATTTATATCCCGATCAATTAGATGTTTCGTCCAGCACGTGTGGTTATTCACAGCCAGCAAGAAAGAAAAACTACGCTTGGTCTTATTATGAGTCCCACAGTGGTTGTGAAAGTGATTTTTTAAATAATTATGAGGATAAGCAATGTGACTATGGTAAATTTGACTGTGAATATGATAATTATATGTATAATCATGTGGACGCCAGGACTGCAGGCAGTCCCAAAATATTTATAATAGTGATTTTCAGCCGCAAATGGAAGAAAAAGTAGCTGAATATAGTATTAACTATAATTGGGTGATACCTATCTCGCTTAGTGGACAAAAATCTTTAGGTATTGTGGACAGTGGCTCCGAAATTTTGATACTGCCTATAGAAGTCTATAATCAATTATATCGATATAAATCGTCGAAGATACTAGAGAAAGTATCATTGGTGTCAGCAAACGGCTCCAGATTTCAGGGTTTCCACTTGACGAGTGTGCGTATGAAGATTGCTGAAGAGTCATTTTTATTCAATTTTATTGTAGCACAAGAGTGCAGATATATAATTTTAGGTCTCAACTTTTTTAATGATAAGCGATGTATCATTAATTTGAGAGATAAAACGATGCAGATAGCGGGTAAGGTTTTTGCGTCTTTTCATAGGTCGCAAGCTTATGTAATGAAAAAGATCCCGAGGGACGTTCATAATATTTTTTCCACAAAGGTGTTGAAAGGCGACTCTTATGATACGTAGGTAGGAAACCAGATTTTAATATTTCTAGCGAGTTATGCGAGTCTGAGAGAGGTAACTTGTAGTCTATTTTATTACGCAACTAGGATAGGTTTGCTTTTGATAAAACTATGTTAGGTAGGTGTAGTGTAGTTCCTATTAAAATGGAAATGACGCACATCCGGTATTCCAACAGCCTTATTGTGTGTCTAGTGCCCAACAGAATATTATTAATGAGCAAATTAGGGAAATGCTTAGTATGGGAGTTATTCGAGAGTCCTATAGTAATTATGTTAGTCCAGTGGTATTAGTAAAAAAAGAAAATAATTCATGGCGTTTTTGTGTGGATTATAGAAAGTTAAATAAAAAAAATTAAAGACGTTGCGTATCCAATCCCACGTGTTGAGGACATTTTTCAAAGTTTGCAGAGGGCCAAATAATTTTGCGAGTTGGATTTAAACTCAGGATATTTTCAACTTAAATTGGATGAAAGCGATAAACATAAAACCGCGTTCATATGTTCAGGAGGTAGCCATTCCAACGTTTGGGAATTTAATGTTTTACATTTCGGCTTTCAAAAGACCATGAATACAGTCTTGAAGGAAATGTTAGGTAACGGGTGTATTAGTTTACGTAGATAATATTATTATCTACCACGAGAATCAAGTAGGTTTGTCACAGTTATGAAATAAAACGCTTCAGAAACTTAGATTCCAATCTTACCGCAAAGCCATCTAAGTGTAAGTTCGGATACACGCAGTTAAAATTGTTAGGGCATGTTGTATCAAAAGACGAGATTTTACCTGGCAAAGAAAAATTATCGCGTATTCTCAACCTATATCTGTACACCCTAAAGATCGCGAGTATCTTAAATTTTTATGGTGGGAAAATTTAGACAGCGTAGATAGGAAATTGAATGTTTTTAGACATCGACGCGTAGTATTTGGTATTACAACTAGTCCGTACCTCTTGTCAGCTACAATATTACACCATTTGGAAAAAAATGAGTGAGGAACGCCAATATTACTACCGGGGACTGATTTAATTGTGAGGCGACTTGTTCAACAAAGTCATGTGCTTAGCCTTCACGCTGGTACACAAACACTAGTTAACATTCTTCGCGAAGAATACTGGATAGTTGGTGTCAGAAGATTAGCAAAAAATGTCGTTAGAGACTGTATTATATGTAAACGCCATAATGCTAAGGCTTGTACTGTACCACCAGCTCCATTACCTGCAGACAGAGTGACCTGTGGAGTACCCTTTGAAGTTACGGGTGTGGATCTAGCAGCATCGTTGCAGCTAAAACCTGGTGAAAGGTGCTGAATAGTAGTATTTACTAGTGCTACTTATCGAGCCATACATCTAGAACTGTGCTCCTCTCTCAGCACTTGTAAGGAGAGGTCGACCAAGAATTATATACAGCGATAATGCTACAAACTTTCGTGGGACACACAATATTTTAATATTATAAACTGGAATGATGTAACTTCAAAAACCTCAAGTAAAAAGATATCATGGCGCTTTATACCACCACAGGCGCCATGGTGGGGTGGCTGGTGGGAGCGGATGGTACGTTCCATCAAAGAAATTTTGAGGAGGATTTTAGGTAAAACTGCACTTCTAGAGAAGGAATTGGTGACTATAATGTGCGAAACGGAAGCACTTATTAATTCACGTCCTTTGACTTACATAGCCGACAGTACCGAAAATTTTAAAGCGCTTACTCCAGCAATGTTTCTTAACCCGTTAAGCGTCCCAGTACTAAGGAAATTATCCGCCCTTGCCGCGTACAAACGGACATACACCTAAATTTATTATTTTTATTCCTCTTTATTTCATTTTAGGTATTTTCCCTAATATATACAGTATAAAAAAAAAGTAATAAGAATAAGTTTATAATAAATAAAATAAGTAATAATAAATTTATTTACTAAAAAAGGCATAGTTTTTGTCAAATAGCACATTTCCCGGGGTCAAAATGAACACTATGCTACTGTTAATAAAATCCAAAATACAACTCAAAACGGCGCAACACAAAATGGCGGCCGGATCAAATTACCAAAACTATTTCCGATAAAAAAATATTAAACGCACAAAATATTGTCCACCCAAAAATACTAGAACGTAGGACAGGCCATTGGCTTCACTTCTGAATACTGACAATTAGCCTGTCTGATAAAAGTCGTCCTGAAAAAAATCCCCGCGACACAAGTCGCTTAGGTCCCACTGTGGATAATAATAATCTATAGTTAATAAATATAAAGATATATATAGATTCTTAATGTAGGCAATACCTTTACTAGTGACTTAGACTAAGTTCAATCCCCTAATCTAACATCACGTTATCGCTAAATTGATAAAATTAATAAAGATCTTAAACAAAGATTCCGATCAGAGTATTTGTCATTATTAGTAAAAAATAATTCAAATAATGCTAATAATCTTAAACCTGGAGATATCGTGCTTATAGGTTCAGATGAATTAAAAAGAAATGGAATAATAGCCCACAGCATAGTCGTGACGCAATCAAGGATAAGGCTGTCAACCTCAGAAATGTCTACAGGAAGAAAAACTACCGAGCTTGGAACCTTGCAAGGTTCAGTGACATTTGAAGAAATTATATTCTGGGTGTTAGAAGGATCTTGATGAGGGATTTTAATTTGTGATGCTAAGTTGGACCCAACAGTAGCAAAAAATCTGTTGATTTTGTGTCACTGATAATATTAGAAGAAGCGGAGGGAGCGCTCATAAATGCTATAGCTCATCAGCTATACGTTTGACTGCATTCCATGTGGCTCCAGTGTTCTTGCTAGTAGTAATTGTTTACTTTCGTAATTTGACTTCAGATTACGTATTAAATCCCTAAAAAAGTTTCTATATTTAGTGTACGTTAGTTAGAGGAGTCATTAGGGGAACTTTTATGTCGCTTGCGAAATTTATTGCGGTGTCTTATGCAACTTAATATACCAGGCGTTATCCAGGGTTTTCTTATATGACATTTTGATGAAGTTGTAACAGTAATAGAGTGCGATTTTATAATATTAGTAATAGATGTAATAAACTGCTCAGCTGCGTGATTGCAATCTTCGTTACTAAGAATGTCACTGAAGTCAAATTTTCCAATTTCAGTGGTCACTGCTGGGTAATCGATTTTTGTATACGTCCTTTGAGGGTAGGTTCTAATAGATTTTTTCTGTAAGCACAACAAAATTGGGTAGTGATCTGTGATTTGACAGTCGAGAATAGTAGTGATTACGCACTATCTCGCCAGCGCAAGTCCTCCCCGCACCTACCGCACCTCTTATACGACACCTTGCACCTTCGTATTTTTTGCCGACGGATATCAACTAGGCCTATTTATTTAGGCCTAACGCTTGACCGGCGAGAAGTTTTACTGCAAGAATGTTGCTGAAACACAACCCAACCAAGCCTTCAAAAACCAAAACTCCTGAAAAACTCTTCTCGGTTTCAGAATTCAGCACGAAACGCCAAGGTTCTCACGTGTTAAAAAGAAAGTTCAGTTGTGACTGTGGCGATAGCATAAAACTAGCTATGACTGAATTAAAAAAGATGTTCTCTGACTGGGATTTACGGCAGGATTCAAAGCTACAAGCTGTCATGAAGTCAATAAAAGAAATCCAGGAACAAAACCGCAACTTTCAGTTACCTATTGATTTTGTCTCCAAACAATATGATAATCTAAAATCACAGATTGAACACTTACAAAAGTCACATATATTAACACACACCCAAATACAACTTCTAGAAAACAGAATTGACAGTTTGGAGCGTAATCTACTTTCGTCTGCAATAGAAATCCGCAGCATTCCCTACTCCGAAGCTGAAAGTAACGACCATTTACTGCAACTCATACAAAACTTAAGCAAATCAATAAACTCGGAAATCAGCACATCTGATATTAAAAACGTATTTCGCATTAAAAATTATAAAAGCAAACCAGTTATCGCCGATTTCACCAGTACCATTGTAAGAAACCAAATTCTAAGCAGTG
Source organism: Apoda limacodes (assembly GCA_946406115.1). NCBI lineage: Eukaryota > Metazoa > Arthropoda > Insecta > Lepidoptera > Limacodidae > Apoda > Apoda limacodes. The sequence continues at coordinate 53,684,459 of OX291540.1, forward strand.
TCAAGGACTTTAACAAGAAAAATCATAATAAATTGTGCACCTCTCACTTAGGCCTACCTGGTCCGGGAACCGCAGTCTATGTGTCAGAAAACCTCACCCCGAAGCTGAAACGATTGTACTAGCTGGCCAAAACTTATGCTAAAAACAACGGCTACGCGTACTGCTGGTTGGCCCGGGGCCGTGTTCACTTACGCAAAGCTGACGGCTCACCACAAATTTTGATCCTGGCTGATGAGGACCTTCTGAAATTGGAAAACGTTAAATGACTTTCCAGGTCTGGTGGCACCCTTCGTTTTCTGCAGGAGGTTTGGTATTCAGCGTCTCGTCTTATACTAAATTACTAGGCGGAAATAAAAAAGAAAAATACTTTTATTTTGTACTACTGTTTGTTAAAACTTTTAATTTCGATAAAATTACAAAAATAAGGCGGCGATCTATTGTTAAAAATAATCTCTTTTTGCCTAGTCTAAATACAGAAAGTTCTAAAAATTACAATCATAACTACTTAACTTATATATTACACTACATATGTTTAAAAACATGTCTACAGTACACTTACACACTTATCTTAACAATAAACTATATGATAGGGTATTTTGCAACAAACAAACACAACATAAATATAAAAATAAACATACATACTAAAAATACACGGTCAGCTCGTTGGGACCTGGTCTGCTTGTTAGCTCATTATCTAACATACTATAAACTAAGTCATTATTTTACTTACACTCTTATGCTTCCCTACACAAAGGACAAAATATTAGGATTAAACAGCTATCAACTACAGATACTGTGCAGCCTATATACTATATACTATATACTATATACTATATACTATATACTATATACTATATACTATATACTATATACTATATACTATATACTATATACTATATACACGCATAATAACTAAGCTTCATACTAACTTTCATATCGGTTACTTACAATTATTACAAACATATATACATAAAAAATGGATAAGTACAACCGGAGTCAGTCTATTAGTTTACCTATATTTATATTTAATCGTGCACATACATGCGACCTTTTTTATTTTAACCTACGTTATTAATAGTCACCTATGCTTTTGCCATTTCAGTCCGCATGTATTGGCTTTCGTTCTAATAATAACTTATAGTAGTCGTTATAGCTAACTTACAGAATGTGATGAACGACATTGACAATGTTGGCTCTTTTAGGGCATACCAGTGTAGCCCAGAGCAGTCATCGCATTACATTAGTTTTACAATAGCATCTTTAAAAATTTTACACTTAAATATACGCAGCATAAAACGCAATTTCGCTGAGCTACAGATGCTATTAGTAAGACTTGGCTTCGACTGCGATGTTATAATCCTAAGTGAATGTTGGCTTAGTAAAACTGACTCGCTATCTGTTTTAAGCGGGTATAACTCAAAATGTTCTACTTTTATGAATCAAAACGATGGAGTTGCTATATTATATAGTCGCGGTCAGAAAATGTTTACCACCTTAAGTATCACAATTGCATGCACACATTTAAGTCACAAGTTCTAAATGTCTATTTCATAATAATTTGATTGACCATAGATTATCTTTTTACTAATATGACAATCAATCGCTCTAGGACAGGGATGGCGATCCTTTATTAATGAATGTGCCATTTTCTATGAAAAAAACAATACTGTACCTATGACGTACCCTTAAAAAATCTGGGTTACTTAATAATAATAGAGAAAACTTAAACGAATTGCTGTTAACTTAAAGCTATTTAGATACTTGCAGCTCGAAATGTTTACAGCAATCGAAATGTTTAATATTTATATTCAAATTAAAAAAAAAAAAATGTGTGATTTCTGCTGTCAGTATGGAAGCTAAACTAGAGTTCATTTCTAAAAATGACTTGCAAGCATACGTAGGTGGAAATAGAAATTTTGTAAATGATTGGCGTGCCCAAATTGCCATGGGTTCGCCATTTCTGCTCTAGGAGATGGACTGACTACTATCAAGTTATAATATATAGAAAACCTTCTTTGAAAAAACTAATATTTTAGTTTTTTAAATAAGAATATGAAGAAATAATAAAATAGACACTTCGAAAATCTTTATTTAATATCTGGTATAACCTCCCTCTGCAGCTATGACGGCACGTAGTCTATCTCGCATAGATGCAACAAGACGCGTGCATAGATTAGTACCTCTGATATCATCCCATACTTGAGCACAGTGTGATCTAAGAGCTTGAGGGTTTCTTTCATTTTGACAGTCCCAGCGTTGAACCATAAGCCCCCATAAATTTTCAATAGGGTTTAAATCAGCAGACCGAGCGGGCCATTGAATGGGGCGAATGTCACGGTGCAGGTTGAACGCCATAGTAGCACGGGCTGTGTGTATCCGTGCATTATCTTGAACGTAAGTAATGTGTGGGAATTCCGTTGCAGGGTACACTACGCGCACAGTAGGCAGCATCACTTCTTCCAAAAGCGACACAATTAATGGCCGTAGCCCTATTCTCTAACGACGCCAGTTCTCCGACGCCGTCAAGGCTCATCCACCCCCATAAGTTTACTGTAATGCGACCTGACTCGTTTTGAGGCACAATATGACCTTCATCATACCGAGTTCGATTGTAGCGCCATAAAGTTAATCTTCCGATTTGGCTTGATTTAAAAGTTTTTTCATTGGTAAATATAGTATTCGACCAATCAAAATCGAGATGTCGTCGCGCAAAGTTAAGCCGGGCTGTTTTGTGGTGAGGTTTCAGCTCCACTTTAATAGCATGGTGTCTGTAGTGTAGTCCAACATTGTGCAAAGCTCGTCGGATCGTCCGAGCACTCACAATATAAAGCAGCAAAATAACTAGTTGGTGTGAAACCATTCTCTTCGTAACAACGAATGATTTCTGTTATTTGCGCGGCGGCTAGTATCGGTCGTCGTCCTGAACTATTTCTATGATCTGTTATTTGCCCTTCTACGCCGTGACGCCTAAACCAAAACCTTACAGTGAATCACGATATATTGAGTTCTCGTGATATAGCACTAATACTATGTCCACCTTCGAAGAGAAATATTATTTCAGCCCTTTGCTCAAGGATTAAACTTGCCATTTTATTTCGTTATGAAAAAATCTTTTGTAAAATTTTACTCTTGTCAAAACGACGTTCAAACAATATTTTTTGATAAATGTCATTTCAACAAATAAAGATATTAGTTCCATTATCAAAGAGTGATCAATAATTCTTGTTGTTTTTCTCGATGCGTCATTTTGCAAAATAGCTTTTTAAAGGTAATAAGTAACTTGATATGGCATTTTAGACTTAGTGTGATATAGAATCTAATTTCAAAACTGGTAAACATTTTCTGACCGTGACCGTACTTTCGAGCTAACCTCGATCTCACAGTATCTGAACCTACCTGTTCCAACGGTAACTGGCTTCTTTGTAAAATGGGTACGGAAATAGCTATTGTCGCAGTTTATAGGCGCCCTTCTTTGACTAACATTAATATTTTTAACAATAGCTTGCAGGAAATCTTAAGTTCACTTTCCAATTTGAAAAATATTGCTGTAATAGGGGACGTAAATATTAACATTTGTTCTGACGTCATGGATTCCTCTGCTGAAGAATATTTAACCATTGCTGCCTCACATGACAAAACTGCCTGGACCATATCCTACTGAAGTCAGATTGCGATGGTATCACTACTATTCTCGACTGTCAGATCACAGATCACTACCCAATTTTGTTGTGCTTACAGAAAAAATCTATTAGAACCTACCCTCAAAGGACGTATACAAAAATCGATTAACCAGCAGTGACCACTGAAATTGAAAAAATTGACTTCAGTGACATTCTTAGTAACGAAGATTGCAATCACGCAGCTGAGCAGTTTATTACATCTATTACTAATATTATAAAATCGCACTCTATTACTGTTACAACTTCATCAAAATGTCATATAAGAAAACCCTGGATAACGCCTGGTATATTAAGTTGCATAAGACACCGCAATAAATTTCGCAAGCGACATAAAAGTTCCCCAAATGACTCCTCTAACTAACGTACACTAAATATAGAAACTTTTCTAGGGATTTAATACGTAATCTGAAGTCAAATTACGAAAGTGAACAATTACTACTAGCAAGAACACTAGAGCCACATGGAATGCAGTCAAACGTATAGCTGATGAGCTATAGCATTTATGAGCGCTCCCTCCGCTTCTTCTAATATTATCAGTGACACCTCTAATTCTATACTAAAAATCAACAAAATCAACAAATTTTTTGCTACTGTTGGGTCCAACTTAGCATCACAAATTAAAATCCCTCATCAAGATCCTTCTGACGCCCAGAATATAAGTTCTTCAAATGTCACTGAACCTTGCAAGGTGCCAAACTCGGTAGTTTTTCTTCCTGTAGACATTTCTGAGGTTGACAGCCTCATCCTTGATTTGCGTGACGACTGTGCTGTGGGCTATGATTCCATTTCTTCTGTAATTCTCAAAAATAGTTGACTTACCCCATTACTTACACACATCTTCAACTTGTGCATTTTTAAGGGTGTCTTTCCTAACGTTTTCAAAAAAGCCATAGTACATCCAATATACAAGAACGGGGATAGCCATGATGTTAACAATTATAGACCCATATCTGTTTTGTCTTCTGTGTCAAAAATATTTGAAAAATTTTTGAATAAAAGGCTAAAACAGTTTTTGGAAAAATATAATATATTGGCCAACAATCAATTTGGTTTTGGAGCCATAACATAAGCGTGCTTACTGGGAAGATTAGAAAAATGATTTATATTTTTAAAAAGTTAAGAGCTTCTGCAAACCCCACTGTCCTTATAATGGTTTATTATTCTTTAGTACAATCGGTCTAAACGTACGGAATCACCGCTTGGGGGCACCAAAAACTACTTATTTGCGACTGGAAAGAGCCCAAAGGGCCGTTATAAAAGTCATGTTTCGTAAACCGATTAGATATTCTACTTCCAAACTGTATTCAGAAACCAACTTACTTACTGTAAGACAATGTTTTATACTTAAAACTGTCTTAAAGAAACATAAGTCCATACTTTCTGCACACCAAACTTCCGCACATCGTCAAAATCGTAAAACGAGAAATTTTTTGATTGCAGAACCACGTAAAACTTCATTTGAGCAAAATCAACATTTGTATCTATGTACAAACCTTTATAATAAAATCTCGATAAACATACCAATTTTAAAATGCTTTAATTTCGAATGCAAAAAATTACTCAGAAATTGGCTATTAAACTTAGACTACATAAAGACAGAAAATATTCTCATTTCTTAATTATACACCGTGAATACTATTCCATTTAATACATCATATAAAATAAAGAATAGAAAATAACTCACTCTTGTATATTACATACACACAGACGGACTGAGGGTCGTTTTTTCCTCACACATTCTCCCTCGCATACATACATAACACACAAACACATACACCCTCCCAGACTCACACATACATTATAATTCATATCAGAACTTTCTATCTTATTTTAACTATTCTCCTTCCTCATGTTGATCTTAAAAATAATTATAGAAAACACGCTGTAACTATTATTTTAATGATATTTGTTTTTTTTTAACTAAGTACACATTAGTGTAAGTAGTATAATATTGGGCACTCTAGACCACCTCCGTGTCATCAGGCTCACTCCGTTCGCCTGCACTCCGGTGGCTTAGCGTGCCCAATATTATGTTTTTGAGATCTTCTGTTTACCTTGAGTGACTGGAGTTGTTTTGTTCTTTTCTGCTATAAAACGAAAAGAGTGCTTTCATTAATGTCATTCAAGGCAAAATGCTCTGTTGATTTAGTTCACAATGAAGTTTGTTAAACAAAGTCAATCCCTGCAGCTCGACAAAATTTGTCCAGATACTATAAACACAACTCATCGCCATGGAAATCTCTTACCTGATACCGTTCGTTGTATAATTTGTGGACCGTCAAATAGTGGAAAAACTAATTTGGTTATCGGTCTTCTATTACATCAAAATGGTTTACGTTTTAAAAACGTATATGTCCATTCGAAAACACTTCATCAACCGAAATATGTCTTCTTAGAAAGAGTTTTGCATCTTGTTCCAGGCGTGTCTTACGCAAAATACAGTGATAATGAAGATGTGCTTAGTCCTCAGGACGCAAAACCGAATTCGGTAATAATATTTGATGACGTAGCATGCGAAAGTCAAACAAACATTCGAGATTATTTTGCTATGGGTCGTCATAAGAATATAGATTGTTTTTATTTAAATCAAACGTATAGCAAAATTCCTAAACAGCTTATTCGAGACAATGCAAATCTTTTAGTTTTATTTAAGCAGGATGATATCAACTTAAGACACATATATGATGAGCACGTCAACACAGATATGAAGTGGATTGAATTTCGTGAAATGTGTTCCAAAATATGGAGTGAAGCGTATAACTATCTAGTTATAAACAAAGATTGTTCAAAAAGTAACGGGTGTTATAGAAAAAAATTTGATACCTTTGTAATATTTGATTAGTGATATTATAAATGTCTATAAAATTGTATTTTATATTCATTATTTCATTGCTACTTACTATTGAAGGTTATATACGTAAACTATTGAGAGATATAATATATAAGTATACAGACAACATTAATATGGAAAAGGAATTAAAAACACAAATCGTAAAAGCAGCGGAAGCAGTTAAGCGGAAAGTAAAAAATATGCGTACAATGGAGACTGATAACCATGAAATTTTAAAAACAGTTTTCAAACCTATCATCAATCCGCTTAATAAAATGATAGGGAGTGAAAAACTAAATTTAGCTAATGATACATTAGAAAATAGTTATAATAATATAATTGGTATCAATGCATCTCCGCAATCAACAATAATGGATAAAACTGTTGTAAATAGAAATTCTATGGTCTCAACACCTAAACGCTCATCTGATGAAGACGATAGTTCCGACATTAATAACATTTCCGATGAGGGCGATGAATCCTTTAAAACAATTGAATCAGTATCAACTCCTGAACAGAATACATCATCATGGTCCCTATCTTCAGAAGCCTTTTGCGATGTCCCCTTCGGTGTTCGAAGAGAGCGCGGAAAACTTATGATGGGATCAGTTCGCATAAATGTTACCGATAGAGAGATTTCAGTTGCTGGAAGAGTATATAGTTCTACACCAGGGTTGGTAGAGTTACTTTTCAAGAAAATGCCTGATTTAGATTTAGTGACAAGTGAAGATTTGCAAAATTATAAATCAATGCTTCTGAACACAAATGCTCATCGTAGGGACTTTGATCCCCATAAGCCATTAAAATCAAACAAAGGACGAAAATATCTAACTGTTATAAAACCATTGTTCAAATTACGAAAACAATCCGTCAGTACTGATGACAATATTGACGAAGATTTTGTTGGACAAGGGTTGCCATTGATGAAAAGATTAAAAAAGAATACTGATTATGTTTACTGGGACGATCCTAATGAATTAGTTGATAGACTAAAGTTATTGACAGCTTCTAGAAATGCTGGAAATTCGGGTTTGGATAACGAAATAATATCTATTATAGAAGAATTGCGAGAAAGTGGTATTATAAATTAGATAAATATGTATTGGTTTTTATTACTTTACGTTTACCTTTCAACATAAAAGCAACGTTCTATATTTCATAATGAATATTGATAAATTTGGTCACCATGTGCATAAAAGAATGCGTTTTTCAGAAATATTTGAATTTGCTGATAAAGCACTGTTAAAGTCAGATAGTGGGAGTTTTGACTTACAATCAGCAAGACTAGTAGGTGTGAAGTCACCTATAAAGTCTGATGATGCTGTCAACAAGGAATATGTAGATCACACATGTAAAAATTTTTGTAGCAAGAAAGATTTTGAAACTCTTACAGAAACTTTAAAAACCGATATAAAAATGTATTTAAAACAGTTTGAAGAAAGGTTTTGTACGAAAGACTACTTGGATAAAATAGTAATTAAGATTAAAAATGAGCAAACATCAAGTGGTAAATGAAATCCACAAACCAGCACGAAAAAATTTTCCTCGGCGTCACGTTATTTTAAGAAGGATTGATGATTTATGGCAAGCAGATCTCATAGATTTTAATAATCTTAAAAAATATAATAAGTGCTACAGTTTTATTTTGATTATTATTGATTGTTTTTCGAAGTATGCTTGGTCTGTACCATTAAAAACGAAAAGTAAGAAAGAGGTCAGTACAGCCTTTGAAAACATTTTACGTTTAAGTGGTCGTTGTCCAAATAATTTACAAACTGATATGGGTTCAGAATTTTACGATGAATCTTTCAAAAAAGTTATGAATGCTTTTAAAATAAATCATTATTCATCATATTCAGTTAAAAAAGCTTCTATTGTCGAAAGACTGATTAAAACTATTAAAAATCAGTTATTTAAATGTTTTACTTTCAATGGAAATAAAAGATGGATTGGAAATACTATAAAAGACGTTATGCTTTCATATAATAATACCAAACATCGCATCACCCAATATAAACCATGCGAAGTTGACAAAGAAAATGAAATGATGGTTTTAAATAATATCAACAAGTCTCAGAAACAGTCATTTACGTCGTATAAAAATAAATTTAAAGTAGGAGATATTGTTCGCATTAGTAAATTTAAAACAATATTTCAAAAGGGATATACTCCTAACTGGACTACTGAACTTTTTGTTATTAGAAAAGTTAATAACACTAACCCACCAACTTATCTTATTGAAGATTGCAAAAAACAAATAATAATGGGATCATTTTATGAGCAAGAACTTCAAAAAACAAACTGTCCTAACGTGTATTTAGTAGAAAAAGTTATTAGAAAAAACAGAGATAAGTTGTTTGTTAAATGGTTGGGTCTTAATGATAACGAAAATTGCTGGATTAGAAGAAATGAACTTGTTAAATAATTTAACGTACTTATACTATCTACAGTTTTCGGTACTTATCACTTTCTTTTCAGAAATGAAAGGAGAAGGACTTGTAAATAATTTAATTAATAATCTTCCTTTTGAGTTACATTTACCAGGATATAACTATTGCGGTCCGGGAACACGACTAAGAGAACGGTTATTAAAGGGTGATAAGGGGGTAAACAAATTAGATGAAGCTTGTATGCATCACGATATTGCATACTCTAATTTCTCAGATCTGTCGAACCGGCACAAAGCAGATAATCAATTACTAAATATGGCAAGAAAACGTCTCAAATCAAAAGACTCTGGAAAAGGTGAAAAACTTGCATCATGGCTTGTTAGCAAAGTTATGAAAGCCAAAATTAAAACAGGTGCAGGAGTCAAGAAGTTCAAAAAAATTATATCCAAAATACGATCAAAAATTAAGAAATTTAAACATAAAGATAGTAATACTGCTATTAAATATGCATATTTAGCAGCCAAGAAATTATTTCCTAAAAAATGCCGTGTGCACTTACCACGTATTATACCACTTCCGAAATCAGGAGGCATTCTACCTTTGATCCCAATATTTGCGGGGTTGTCAGCCTTAGGTAGTTTAGCTGGAGGTGCGGCAGGTATAGCTAAATCAATAAATGATTATAAAATGGCTCAACAAAATTTTAAGGAGTCTGAACGACATAATAAAATTATGGAATCTGTAGCATTAGGTAAAGGATTGTATATTAAACCATATAAAAAAGGCAATGGCATATTTTTAAATTCATCAAGAAACTGAGAACCAGGCTGCCTGAGAGAGCACTTACAAATTATGACATCTTAGAACATGCCAAAAAAACAAAAATACCAGAGTTTAGAGGAGTATATATGAAAGACAGATTACCTGGAAAGGTGAAAAAAGTTGAATGTGGCATAGTTAATTTGGATAGTTACAAGAATCAAGGAACTCATTGGGTAGCCTATGCAAAGATTGATAAATATTGTCAGTATTTTGACAGTTTTGGAGATTTAAAACCACCGATTGAATTAGTAAAATATTTAGACACAAACAATATAACTTACAATTACACAAAGTTCCAAAAATTTAATTCATATAATTGCGGACATCTATGTTTAAAGTTTTTGCACAATTTCTGGAAACAATGTACGATAAAGGTAAAAACGGTAGTATAAATTCGGACTGATTAGTTCTGCTGTTACCAATAGCAATATGTCCTTCACGCTGTCTATAACAGGTAACACCTCTGTTCTGACGACGAACTATTTTCCTACATTACAACTTGATGGTGAATATGAGTGTGCCTTGCTACATTTATCTACATTTAATTCCTTACCGAATATTGATGGCAGAAATAATAAATTTCATTATGGGACTAATGAACTAATAGAAATCCCTGAAGGTGCATACGAACTTCAAGATATTTGTGACTATTTAAAATCGAAAATAAAAAAATGTGACTTAAAATTATATTGTAACAATAACACTTTAAAGACAACAATATTTTGTACTAAAGATATTCATTTTGAAAAACGGTCATCACTTGGTAACCTGTTAGGTTTTGGTGAAGTATTGTTAAAAGCTAATAAATTGCACGAGTCCCGCTTTCCAGTTAACATTTTATCAACAACTGTGATCAGAGTCGAATGTGACATAGTCAGTGGTTCATACATAAACGGAGTTTCCAGTCACATCATCCACGAGTTTTCTCCGAATGTTCCTCCAGGTTATAGAATAATAGAAATACCAAAAAACATTATTTATTTTCCTGTAAATAGGAATACCATTAACAATATAGACATAAGAATATTGGATATAAAGAATAACTTGATAAATTTAAGAGGTGAAGAAATTCAGTTGTATTTACATATCAAGAAGAAATGATTGATTACTATAAAAACGAACAACGTCCAGTTAAAACGCGTAGTAATAATAGTGGTGTTCGTAAAACAACACATACCAAGAAAAAAAATTAAGCGTTGAAAACATAAACTTTTTAAAATTAGTTGGCCTATTAAAATGAGTATTTTAAACATTATCAATCCTCCTGTTCACGATAATTCTATCGAGGCTATCGAAACTCATTCGTATAAACCTTATGTCACAAGTTTTAACAAAAACGATGAAATTAGAATTCCGATTAATCAGCAAGATGTATACATATTGCCCTCCGCAAGTACCTTGTACTTAGAAGGAATAGTAAATGTAATAAAAAGAGATACAAAAGAAAAAGTATCTAGTGTTCAATTTACAAACAATCCCCTTCTATATTTATTTCAAGATATTCGATATGAATTAAATGGAGTCGAAATTGATAAAGTGAAAAATGCTGGCGTTACCACAACAATGAAAAGTTTATTATCAATGAATGAAACTGAATCAAAAATTTCAAAAGCTTGGGGTTGGGACATTGATGGTACAAAAAATATGCATGGTGGAAGATTTTCAGCATCTATACCGTTGAGCAATATTTTAGGTTTTGCTGAGGATTACAAGAAAGTTGTAATTAATTGTAAACATGAACTTGTCATGTTGCGCAGTAACACAAATCTAAACGCGGTCAAATTAAATACTGGAGAAGTTATAGACGATATTGAAATACATAAAATAATCTGGCGTGTTCCGCATATTAAGGTCTCCGACCGAGAACGAATAAATTTTCTTAAACTATTAGAAAAGGATCGCACCATTCAATTAACGTTTAGAAATTGGGACCTATATGAAAATACGTTAGCTAAAACCACCAAGCATACCTGGACCATCAAAACTTCATCTCAAATAGAAAAACCTAGATATGTTATTGTAGGCTTGCAAACTGGTAGAAAAAATGATGCTTTGAAAGATATGTCGCACTTTGATCATTGTAATTTACGTGATGTTAAAGTTTTTCTGAATTCAACATATTTTCCTTATGAATGTCTAAATGCAAACTTTTCTGAAGATAGATTTGTTTTAATATATGAACAATACGTTAAGTTTCAACAGTCTTATTATGGTCGTAGAGCTGAACCGTTGCTAAGCACGAAAGAATTTAAAGAAAAAGCGCCGCTATTTGTCATTGATTGTGCTCGTCAGCCTGAATCACTAAAGAGTGGGCCTGTAGTAAACATTCGATTAGAGTTAGAAAGTGATGTAGAAATTCCTGATCAGACATCTGCTTACTGTTTAATACTAAACGATTGTATAGTTGAATATAAACCTTTAAGTAACATCGTTCGTAAAATATCATGAATTCTTATTTTGTCGATGTTCAAGGATTTAAAAATTACAAAATGATTTTATCATAAAAGAATTTGCAATTTCTGACAAATATAACAACACTCGGGTATTTTTGATTAAGCCTCCTTACCCGTACACGAAATTAACTGATGAAGAAAAGAAAACAGTATCATGGATTGAACGAAACAGAGGTATCTATTGGAGCGAAGGTTACATAGATTATTATAAATTCTTAAGACTAATGAAATCATTTTTGAAAAATAAGGAAGTCATAACGAAAGGAGACGAAAAGAAAAAATGGATTAATTTACTCTGTGAAAAGTGTCAGTCTTCAAATATTGAGGAGATAGGTTGTCCTAGCTTTGGTAATCTGTACGATAAATATAGTAGTGTAGGTTCTGTAACAAGTTGTAAAAATCATAAAAAAGAATGCGCTTTAAAAAATGTTTTATGTATTAAGAAATGGTACTTTGAAAATGTGTAAATTTTTTACTTGTTTACTAAATAAATAAATAGTTTAATATTTTTTTGTATTATTTTTGAACCTTAACCAATCCATCACTTATAATTTTATTATATTTATGAAACGGATACAAGAAAAGTAATGTGAAAGGATAATTTTAACTATGGGGTGGACATCTACAGAGTAAAATGCTAATAATGAAATGTGAGTGAGACTTTAAATAATACACTTTTTTTAAATATACTTTTTTATTTTCAATTTGTACATTTTATATTTCTAAATAGATTTCATATTTATCTACTAAGATATTGTCGCAGCGCAGGCTATTTTGACATCCGTATCTTGTCTTGACATGAAACAAAGCGTTATTATTTGTAACAAAACAAAAAATGATTAGTGTATTGCTTCTGTAAAAGGAAATAATGCCATTTCAAAGACTTAAAAGTAAGGAGAAGTAAAACTTAGCTATTATATAAAAACATATCTACATACCTGAAAAGATTTACGTTGCACAGAATTTCGTTGCGCTCTCCTAGCTCAGACGTTATTTGGTATATTAATTGGGATGCCTTGTATAGAATATTATCCTTTTCATCATAAACTATATATTGAGTTTTAATACGTGATCGTAAATGCACATCATTTGCTTTATCAACTGCATCAAAAATTTCAACTTTTACTAAATACTTTGGTATTTTTGAGTCCATAACTGCCACCATACTAGCTTGCATTGATCGAACTTCAGACATGATTTCGTGTATACTGATATAGATGTGACCGCACTTAACGCGAAGAACGTAATGAGCTAAGAGCTAGGCATATGCCATGCACTATATACTAGACAACGCGCCCCGCTCCCCGCGCTCGCACTCTATGCAACAATGCAACGTAATACGCATGCGTCATTAAAAATCATGTCTGGACTGGTTAATTGTTGCTCTAGATAGACTAATAGCAGGTATAATGGTATCTTCCAAGTATAGTGGTAGAAAATAAATAAAAAATACAAATTCTACATACATAAATTTATTTTCAATAATCATGCACTATACAATTATTAAACAATTTTTTAAAATATTTATAAGTTGAAAATTACAAAAGGTAAAAAATAATCAAACCCAATAGTCACTATTTCATTTTCAACCAAAGACTCGGTATTACAATTACACAATAGTCTATAGTAAATGTTTTCAACGGAAGAAAGTGTGTCTTGTTTAATAATTTTTTTAAAACGTGTAATGCATTCAGACACATATTCATCTAAACTTAAAAGATAATCGAAATATATACACATACAACGGTAAAATTTTTTTAAGATGCCTAGTACTTTTGTAACAATTTCGTAATCACACAGTTTTACACAGTATAAAAAGACATATAATTCATGCATATCACAAGTATTTAAATTTAGAATATTTTTAATATAACCAAAATCACTTGAGGTTAATGTTACTATTTCACAATCACTTTGCAATATCTTGACTTTTGGTTTGAAATCGATGTCGCCCCATAGTGCAATTATTAACTGTAGACCGTTATATTCGTATGTATGTTTTAAGACACATATGGTTGACAAGTAACTTATACCCCTAAAATAGACACGTGACCCCATGCTGTCGTAGACACTTTATCTCCTGACACCAATCGCTTATCGTCGTTGCTTGACAAGGCAATCTTTTTAACGCTACGCGTGAACACTTCGTGTTTTATAGATTTGAATAAAATATTTTTTTTTTTTATGACACCGCCTTTAAACAATGTTTTTCTATAATTTGAAAAACTTAAATTTCGTACAACACATGTCTTTACACCTTTAGCTTTTTTAATAATACTGTTTGCAGTTTTAACGCAGTACAATTTAGAACGTAGGCCTACAAACTTTGTAATAATATCCCCTCCCATTTCGTCTTTAAAAAGACCTGGAACTTTTTTATTTATTAGTGGCAAGTCATAGTCATTTTGTAAACCATAATTGCTAGTATCGAAGTACTGTATAAAATGTTTTTTTAGGTCTTTATAAAAGTCATGTGTTTTTATGTGATATATGAAACTGTCTGTATCAGTATAGCACATGCGTACGCGTTTACCATAAAATGGTTGAACAATAGAGTAATGAAAATCGTACATGTGAGCTTTAGATAGCTCGAGCACTGTAAACCCTATGTATAGAGGCTTATCTAAAATTATCTGTTCAGGCTTGGTTTGTATAGCAACCAAATTTTCAGTAAAGACTGAAACACTATGAAAACTCGGACTTGCTATTAATTTGTCTGCGCTATTTTTCTTTTTAGTTTTATTTTGGGTGTCAGACCATTGATTCACTAACTGTACCTTAACCCTTCGTTCGTTGTTTTCTAATGTTTTACCAAAGATACTATTGTTTAACAATTTAAAAAAGTCTTGTTCAAATTCCGATTTTGCGTTTTGTCTTAAACTTGTATTTAGATCGATGTATTGTTTTAGGTAAGAGCTCTGCCTAAACGTAATAACGCGATGCACTTTTTCAAGGATTAAACCGTGTTTTATACAAGTTTTTAAATTCACATAGTGAATTACGTAAAAATATTTGTCGAATAAATTCGGAATAAGTTTAGAAGTTTTCCCTCCGGGAGGAATACTTTTTTCTGGACAAAACGGTAACTCGTTATGTTTTCCATGCAATTCTTTAGGATAAATCAAATCGACTTCGAGTATAAACCCGTAATCAGCATCATTTGATACATTGTTAACATTAAAATTAACTATTTCAGATTGACTCAAAAAACGAAAGTTTGAAAAAGGCAAAGCTTGGCACATGCTGTATCCATAAAGATTATTACAATCTATGTAGACTATATATGAGTCAGTTAACAAAGGATCATAGTGTAAAACGTGTTTATTGTTAGCTTCTGCATATCTGTGCGAACACATACAAACACCGCTCCTTATACCGGCTTGAATCATTCTAATTATTTCTAAATCTCCAATGAGTTCAAGCTCGACACCTGTTTTAAAAAGCATGCTATCCCATGATAAGCTACTTGCTGTTAAGTAATATGCTGGATCGAGAAGATAGTGACGTTTGCATGTTTGCCTAAAATTTTCGAAAATATCCGTCAGCAAAAGCACATCAATTTGCAAATATAAATCAGTGTACTGACCGAGATTTAAAATATCAAATGCGCGCCAAACTGTTTGCGCGTGTTCGTAATCCTCATCCGAAATAGTTTCATTAGTAAGAGAACTGTAAAAACATTCTTTTTTAGGAAGTTTCTGTTCATTGTAACGATCCCATTTATCCATATATTCGTAAGGATAAACTCCTTTACGTGTAACTAAATCGAATTGAGTTGGATTTAAAAAACATCTACGAAGATGTATAAAATGTTCTTTTTTTAAAGTTTTAGCCAACTTTTCTAAACTGGTGCCTAAAAATTTATAAGAATCTACAAATCGTAGCTGAATGAATTCTTCATCGGAAACTGGAATGAATTTAGTAAATGAGATATAGTTCTCTTTAGTTTTAGGAATGATTTTTATCGCTCCTGGAGCTTCTCCTAGATTTTTGATAAACAGATGGCTGTCATAGCCTGCCAGATTGTGGAAAAATATCGGTACAAATTTGGGAATTTTGTATTGTAAATTACAATAGTTATGAGCTGCACCACGATAACGGCCTGATATATGACAATGATCTTTCACTTTGTCACCAAATAAAAAATTCCGGCAAATATGGCAAAGGGTAGCATTTTTAAAATCTTTTGCATCATTTTCATTAAAAATAATAGGAACATTTTGAGATAGAATTTGGTGTATTTTACGCGCGTCTCTATAAAGATAATCGATAAATGTTTCAATACAGTCAACGCCGCGGTAAGACACATATCGATTATGGTTCGGGTCCGCTGTACAAACAATTTGATAAGCAAACGCTGCTGGAATATGATGTTGTAACGTTTCTGTATTCGAAGTGCCTGATGGTTCTTTATAGCACGGTTTCAATAAAGTTTCCATGTCCGCGTAAATTACGACGGGGACATTTTGTTTACGGTCATAATTTTTGAATTTGATTACTGAACCCTTTTCCGGTAATAAAGTCACTATTCCACCACAAACGTGATTATCAACTTCGATTTGTGTTTTAAAAAATACTAAACACGTGTCGCAAAAATACAGTTTCCCGTGATGGTTTGTTATTTGTTTACGAACAAGCCGTGAGAAATCCTTAATGAGACAGTAATGCGATTTACCATTATTTTCAAAAAACAACAAATGTATGATTTTTTTATTACTTATATTTTCAGACTTATACAATGGTCCCGTTATGGTCTTATTGTTTTGCAAACCAAAAATTATGAATTTAAGCTGTGGATTATTTTTTTCAAAAATGTGTAAACGTAACGGGAAAAGACATGCCATCTATGTTCAAAACATCACGAAAATGAGGATAAGATGTTACTCTTTCAGAATGATATTTTGCTGGGTAAAGGTTTGCCATAACACTCCATAAAAAACAAAACTCATCGTTATTCTGAATGTTAAGACAAGCCTTTTTATTCTTTATGACTCTCGGCAGTTGTATAAATGTGGACCCCTCCCCACCCCGCAACGGTTGGTAACGGTTTACATTTACCTCCAAATGTGAAGCACTTAGGAAGGCCCAACCGCTTTCACGTTGCTCAAACTCTTCAACTTTCTTTGTTAAAGTATTAACAACTTTTGAAAAAAACTTATTAAAATCGTAATTATAATAAATTGGTATGTTTTTTGTACTGAAGGACTTAATTTCTTGCTTGTTATTTTTAAACAAAACAAAAATTGAAAATAACTCCAAATTTACCTTTAGACAGGTATGTTTTTGTAAGTTTTCACTCAAAAGTAACATTATTTTACTACGAAGAGAGTTTAAAAACATAGAAAAATTATTTGGAATAGGTTCAAAAGCCACTAGTCTATAGGAAATAATGCGTCGACGAAACGCCGAGCTAATAATTTCAACCCCATCGCTATGGCGTTGAGTTTTATCATTTTTTTTATGAGTATTGCTCCTTACGTGACCAGTCCATGACTTATTATTGACAGATACGCTACAAACAGAACAGAAAGGCATTTTTTTAATGAATTAACGAAAACCAAAATTTTAGAAAGTTGTTATGAAATACTTATATTAACCTCATGAATATTTAATGTATAATGCGTGAGTTCAAAAATAAAATAATGTAGATAAATCCATTGTTAATATATTTTTTAGGTAAATTTTAACTTATTATTAAAATGCGTAGGCTCACTATCCTTAAACAAGTTGAAGGCTATAGCGAGAAATTCCTGTATAGCCCCCCATTCATTGGAAGAGCTCTCACACTGTAGCTTTACCGCTGCGAGGGCTTTCTTGTACCGTTCCTCTGGTGGAGCGTCCTGAACGTCACCCGTGTTGTAAATCTTCAAATCAATGAAGAAGTCTCCTTGAAAGTTCCCGACGCGACGAGTCTGACCTGTTGAAACGCGCGATGTAAAAGAGGATGTTGTACTGTGAACACTCTTCTTGCTGCTCGATGCTTTTTCCTCAAAATTTAAAATTGTGAAGAGGTCTTTTCGGTTCTTCTTTTTTGAACTGGGAACAAAACAACAAATAAAGTTATCTTCTTATTGACATGAAGTAACTACTTAAGATTAGGTGGACCGTAAGCTTGTTTGCCACCTTGGTGGTGCAAAAAGAAATAAAATAAAATAGCATTATTTATGGTTGCGTAATAAGGGTCACATTCTATCAATCGGTAATGAATAGGTACTATCATAAAAACAATTTAATATAACAAATAATAAAAACATTTTAAAAAAATAATCTATTTTGATAACAATCTATTATACAAATTATATACGATCATCAAACATGTATTTGCCTGCACGCGTTATGATATGATGAATCATCACATACGTCACATCATCGCTCGTGCTACTACAAAGCAAACACCACAGAAAAGGTAAAGTATATGTATACCTATTTCAAATTTTACATTAAGTTTAGCAAAAGATTTTTAAAATAGAAACACAACTATATAAGTACCTTGTCTTTTCGTTTAGCGTATCCGATGTAAGGCGCTTACGGGATGAGGCGATGTTTTTGGGTTTCACTGCTTTTGCACCGATTGAGGATGTGCAGAGTTTTCTAGAAGACACCGGAGGTGTAGGCGCCACCGCAAGGATTTCTTGGCTGGATTCGAACTCTGAGTCAGACCTGTGAAATAAATAGAAATAATAAAATCAACTATAAGAAAAAAAACATTTAAAAACAAAAAAAATTTTTTGTTATAAGTAGGTACTTACTTACATTTTTCAATATCAGAATAACTGGATTTAACACCGGAAGCAACTGTATTTAATGCACAAATTTTCAAAAAAATATGTAATTACTTGTAGCCTGTGTGAGCTTATAAGCTATTGAATATAGATTCGTCAGCAAAAATAGAAAAACCGGTCAAGAGCGAGTCATAACAACACCTAATTTTTATTACTACGATATCTACCTTTTAAAACTCCTATTTTTTATCATTAGAGGTTTGAAATAATTTGACATGTACTAGGTAATAATTACAAATAATTCCTGCAGATGTAATTACACATAGACAAACATTAAAAATCATCTTAACACATAACTTTATACCTTCTCTATACTATTCAGTTGTTTAAAATTGAAATATGTCTAAAGTTAATAACGTCTATAACGAAGTTTTCAATTTTACTCAAACAGCTCATGACTAGATAAAATGTACCGTTTGATTTTTTTAAATTGAACCCAATCGAACCCTAAATCAATAATATTGCATACTTTGCAATTATCACGCTTAGGTATTCTTTGTCGCCTTGCGTCAAAGGATGTGTAGTAAATTGATATTAGGTCGCGGTAAAATGTTGAAAATGTCGCACTGTAGACATTTGACCAAATGGTTAAAAATCTAAGTTACATTTCTTATTAAAATTATCCTTTATTAACTCCTTCATATATTATAAAATACTAATTGTCAAATAAAATTAATGCTTCGCGAATTGCACCCCTCTCAACACATATTTCGGCAAAATACCACACTTAAAAATCATAAACAAAAACTTAGATTTAAACTTATGTTTTCGAAAACTGGATTCGTTAGTTATTGTACTTATAACTTCAATAATTTAATTTTGAGACGTTGTATGATTTTTTTCATAAAAAGAGGGAAAAAAACACTAAGTAGTACTTTTCTTATATGACTCGCTATACAACAAAGATTACAAAAACTTTATATAAAAATAAGCAATACGGATATATTTACTATCGTATGTTTTTTAACTTGACTGTAACATTTCGCAATAGATGAACTTCTCATATTATGTTCGTGATACTATTTTATGCTTGCAAGGCTCTTTGTTTATGTATTTGTCGCTGAACTATACATGATACTTTAAAATATTACATCAATGAAATACCAAATTATAAAAAAGACAAATCGGTTACGAACCCACATAGAACTATATTAACTAAAATGTATTTATAATATATTTATGTACTTAAATTAATCCACCAATTTGCGGCCGGCCGGTGCGGTGGCCAATAGCCTAAGCCTCCTTTATCTAACGAAGGCTTTGCTTCTGTGGTAGGGACAAATAACCTAAATTCGCTATTATGAACAAATCATCTAAAATTTTGCATAATATAAAATTTGCTTAAAAATAATAAAACTTATTTTCTCAATGAATGTGAAAACAAATTGTTTTTTTTCAGTTAAATTAATCACTCATATTTGTAAGTATGTGAGAATATATTAATATAACCTAGATATTATACTACAAAACAATAAGATACTGGTGTTAAAACGTATACTAAACACGATTGAATTGCTCTAAATTCCGAAGTGTTCAAGATTCATTGGTCGGAGTATAAGCAAACCGTGAGAATTATTTCTATAATAATTATTATAACTCATTTCTCATAGAAACTTGTAGCGCTGTGAACACGTCTCAAAACTTTAATTAGTGAAAGTGCAATTACCAAAATCAAGAAAAGTGATCAAGCAGTACTTACTTATTTATATACTGTAAGTAAAGTGTGTTACTTATTTATTTATTGTAAAATTAAAAATAAATAATATATAATTTTTAGTTGTTCATTTTGTCAAGTAAATAGAGATTTTTTTAATGTAACATTTTATTGCTCATTGGAAATATTCTGATTATATTAGGATAAAATAAAAAATATGCTGATAAAATTATTAGACATGTAATTAACGTTTTCACAATGGTTTTTGCTCAGCTCAGCTCTCAGTATTATAACACTGTTGCAATTATCATGATTTTATTTATATTTAATTAATGCAACAGTTTATTTTTTTTATATTTTTTTAGATCTGCACTAGATCTTCCTTAGTACGGATTCAATGCCTTAATCTAATTTATTATTTCATCTTAAAAATAAAAATCCCTGTTATCTTACTGCTAGTTTCCTTTTTATTAGTCAAAACTGTAGGTACCTGTGTTCAAGGTATAAAATTTGTATAGAAAAACACCGTAAAACTATAATAATTATATTTTTTTAAATTGTTTACAGAGAAGACAGTGCTGCGACTTTAAGAACTGTCAGCTTTCAAGTATTTAAGACCCAAGTACCTTCATGGGACATTCAGGTAACTCGCTGGTTTTCAATATTTTTAATAACTGTAAAAGAAGCTTGTCAGTGCTAATATATTTTATTGTTCGCAGGTACTATGCTTCTTACCAGACCAGACTTCACTACACTATAAAGAAAAGTATTTACTTTTTTAACCTGTTCAAATTAAAAAAAACCTATCCTACCAAAACTCTATAGTTCACTCAAAGCAGTAATGAACTTTGATTGAGCTGTAGATATTTCCACATTGTTTTATTTCCAACATTGTTTTATTTTTTATACACCTGCAGGTAATTGTTCTATGGTAAAATGGTAAAAGGTAAATGGTAAAAGGTATTTGGTTTTTCAAAAGGTAAAGGTGATTTTTTTTTTTTTTTTAATTTTTTTCTTTTATTTATTATGAATTCGATCGTTCGATCTGTTCACTAATTTGGAACATTAAACAATAGCGGTTGGCGTGGGTTGATCTTACCACGGGCTCCCCAGGAAGAACTTACCACGGGTCTTCCAACTGAAAGGTTTAGGATATACACGGTTCACAGAGTGATCTTACCACGGGCTCTCTGTAATCGTGTTTTAGGTATCGCGTTCAATAAGGTGATCTTACCATGGGCTCCAAGTCGAACGTGTTAGGAATTCCTTTCGGTGGGGTTGATCTTACCACGGGCACCCCAGGAAGAACTTACCACGGGTCTTCCAACTGAAAGGTTTAGGATATACACGGTTCACAGAGTGATCATACCACGGGCTCTCTGTAATCGTGTTTTAGGTATCGCGTTCAATAAGGTGATCTTACCATGGGCTCCAAGTTGAACGTGTTAGGAATTCCTTTCGGTGGGGTTGATCTTACCACGGGCACCCCAGGAAGAACTTACCACGGGTCTTCCAACTGAAAGGTTTAGGATATACACGGTTCACAGAGTGATCTTACCACGGGCTCTCTGTAATCGTGTTAAGGACAACGTGTTTCAAAAGGCGAACGATGACTGATCTCAAAAACATAATATTGGGCACGCTAAGCCACCGGAGTGCAGGCGAACGGAGTGAGCCTGATGACACGGAGGTGGTCTAGAGTGCCCAATATTATACTACTAGTGTAGTGTAGTGTAGAGTAGTGACTGTACTCTGCTCTTAAGTAGACATATGTATGTATACTAGCTGACCCGGCGAACGTTGTTACTTTTTCTAAAACAACTGCCGCACCAGCCTATTGTGAAAGGGTTGTACTAATTCAGAAATCTTCCCCGGTGTGTCCATAACAACTTACCAAAATTTCATTACAATCGGTTTGACCTTATTGCGCGAGTCCGGCTCGCACTTTACCTTGTCCGACTCGCACTTGACCCTTTTTTTCTTTCTCAGAAACCTTCCCCGGTGTGGCATAACAATTTACAAAAATTTCATTACAATCGGTTAACCCTTATTGTGCGAGTCCGACTCGCACTTGACCCTGTCTGACTCGCACTTGACCTTTTTTCTTTCTCAGAAACATTCCCTGGCGTGTGCACAACAACTTACCAAAATTTCATTACAATCGGTTTACCCGTATTGCGCGAGTCTGACTCGCACTTGACCCTTTTTTTCTTTCTCAGAAACCTTTCCCGGCGTGGCATAACAATTTACCAAAATTTCATTACAATCGCTTAACCCTTATTGCGCGAGTCCGACTCGCACTTGACCCTGTCTGACTCGCACTTGACCTTTTTTCTTTCTCAGAAACATTCCCTGGCGTGTGCACAACAACTTACCAAAATTTCATTACAATCGGTTTACCCGTATTGCGCGAGTCTGACTCGCACTTGACCCTTTTTTTCTTTCTCAGAAACCTTTCCCGGCGTGGCATAACAATTTACCAAAATTTCATTACAATCGCTTAACCCTTATTGCGCGAGTCCGACTCGCACTTGACCCTGTCTGACTCGCACTTGACCTTTTTTCTTTCTCAGAAACATTCCCTGGCGTGTGCATAACAACTTACCTAAATTTTATTACTATTTCGGAAATTCCTTTCTTATCGGATACCTACGTCACACAAAGTACACACCCTTCAAGTTTGAGGTCCCTACGATCAGCGGTTTAGCCTGGGCTTTGATCCGTCAGTCGTTCAGGACAAAGCATTTTATATGTATCGATATAAGATATGAGATTAGAACATACCTCGTAAGGTCCGTCGTTGAGGCTGAGGATCGACATTTTGGTGGGATCCCAGTAGTGAGGGTCCTCTTTGCTGGTCGACGGGATTGGGGAGTAGGAGACACCGGTCACTGAAATAAAACACTTTAAAGTTTTTTTAAAAATTTATTTAGCACGTATAAAAACGTTAGGGTTAGGGCCAAGAAGCTTATATATTTGTGGTAGAGGTTCTAAGCAAAAAACTAGTCATACATATGCGTGTCTCGGAAACTGTTTAAGGCTGTCGGGCTGTTAGGGCATGTTTTTGCTACACCATTAACAGACTATAAGTATAATTAGGCTGTCGGGCTGTTAGGGTGTTAGGCTGTGAGACTGTTAGGACTTTTCAAAAGTTGACTCCCACGACTCTTCCCAACTTATCCCTTCGAACATGTCGACCTATTTTTTCTTTAAAGAAAAGAATAGCTTGTTTAATATCACTTTCGTGACACATTTCGGTAGGTACTCATACAGAACATTATAAGACTACCCAGGGTACTCATATATTATAATTATATTAAAACATTGACATACAGACAGCTCAGTTACCCACGTATTTTATGTGGATATGACAGATCTACGAAAATTTAGAAAATATTGAGGAAAAACTATATTTATTCAAGGCAGCAGATCAGCAAGATGTAAAACATGTTTTATATTATCGAGATATTAATCATGTTTCATACTGTCATTAGGCATGTTTCATACTGTCGAGATGTAAGGCAAGTTTCAAAATGTCGAGTTGTAAGCAGATACAAACACTAAATTAGGCTCTGCCTAACCTCCAAAGCGACGTTTTGGATCTAAAATAGGTTTTTTTTATCGATGTATATTTTTATTATGACTCGCTTTAACCCACTACCTGCAGGATTAAAGGTTTTAATTGCCTTACAGTTACGGAGTGTATTTATTATTATTTATTTTTAGGTGTAAATATAATGAAGTATAAGGTGTACCTCGGTCAGGGCTGTTGGTGTTCTGGAGCAGGTTCTCCGTGGAAGGTTGCTCCTGCTGGTCTCGGCTGCGGGCCTTGAACAGCCCGAACTTCGTCGGAGCCATGTTCTGTTCTGTAATTTTAACGAACGGAACGATATTTTAGTAGCTACCATAAACTTAATAGCTACCACCAATTTTAGAAGGGTCAAAAGGCAGCTACCATAATCTTTATAGCTACTACAAATTTTGGAGAGGTCAATACGCAGCAAACATAAACTTTATAGCTACCACAAATTTTAGAGGGTTTAATAGACAGCTACCATAAACATTATAGCTTTCACAAATTTTGGAGGGGTCAAGAGGCAGCTACCAAAAACTTAATAGCTACCACAAATTTTAGAACGGTCAATAGGCAGCTACCATCAACTTTATAGCTACCACAAATTCAAAGGGGTCAATAGGTAGCTACCATAAACGTTATTGCTACCACAAATTTTAGAGAGGTCAATAGGCAGCTACCATACATTTTATAGGGGTCAATTGGCAGCTACAATAAACATTATAGCTACCACAAATTTTAGAGGGGTCAATAGGCAGCTACCATAAACTTTATTACTACTACAAATTTTGGAGGGGTCAATAGGCAGCTACCATAAACTTTATAGCCACCACAATCTTAAGATGGTTCAATAGGCAGCTACAATAAACTTTATAGCTACCACAAATTTTAGGGAGGTCAATAGGCAGCTACTATAAACGTTATAGCTATCACAAATTTCAGAGGGGTCAGTAAGCAGCTACCATTAACTTTATAGCTTCCACAAACTTTAGGGGGGTCAGTAGGTACATTTTTTCAATAATTCATTTTGTATTTTACTAGTATCATAATCACAACTACTAAGCGGTTTCAATCATGTTTCAGTTATCTTATAAAAACAGTGAATACTCGGGAATAGTAGGGATAGTTTGCGTATGCAGTCCGACACTTAGCTAGTCAGCGACTCGCTCGCGCAGCAAACGTGTGTCATGCGTCGCTGACTACTGCCGCTCGATCTCGTCAATCTCGGCCGAGATCTCGTCATTTTATGCTTCGAGATTGATCTCGAAAAATAAGGCGAGATATCGGATGATCGGGATCTCGCGAGATCGAGATTGCATTCCCTAGTTAGTAAGTCAATGAGACAAGAGTGAGAGTGAGTGCCTAAACTTCTTTTCTTTGGCTTCTCATAATTATCTTGAAAACGATTCCACTTAGACATGTTACATTTAAAACCATGGCCGTGGCCTGTTACTCTCGTGAATTGACCTGAACATATGGGTACGTCACATAGCCATCCACTACCTATTACGGCAAAAAATTATGTTGATTTAAGGCAGATACTATAAATAATAATAATACTTATAATCAATATTTTGGGATATAACACACAGCGCCATCTGGTCTCAAATTATGCAAAGTTTGTGCTATGGATACTAGACAACGAAACCGCGAACTGGTTGCCGTAGAAGGTCTTAAGTTGGCCCCATAGGTTATACCTAGTTGAAGAACTTATATTTTTTGATTCCTCTGGATCGTCCATCAGAATTATATTCAAATCGTTTTGGCTGGGAAGCTGAAATAGTCGGATGATGTAGATGGCTGCAATGGTATGGTGTCTCTATATCTATACATATAATAAAACTGTAGAGGTCTAGTGTCTGTACATAGAAAACAAATGCTTAAAACCAAGTCAGGGGGATGTTAAAAGAAGTAAAATACCAAAATATGTTTTTTTAAAATTTTTTGTTTATCTGTTTTTCTGTTTCTCTGTTTATACGGGCTAATCTCCGAAATGGCTGGACCGATTTCAATGAAATTTTGCATGGTGATACCTTATATCCCTGGTCAACATCTTAGATACTTTTTATTCCGGAAAATTAAAGAGTTTCCGTGGGATAGTTAAAAAAAACCATAGTTACTTGGCTACTTACCTTGTGCTGATACTTTATATTACCGCTCGAATTAAGTATAAATCTTATAAAAGTGTCGGGATTCAGCGGCAAAGAAAATTGCTATGGATCCCTATTCAAAGCGTGGCGTGACACGGTTGAACTTGAACAGGTTTAGAAAAAAAAGTTCCATTCGACATTACAGAATCGTTCCCTAAAATTATGATAGATGGCGCTGTTCGTTTTACAACGCGCTAACGGATTTTTTCTGCGAATTCTAACGTGTGTGACTTTTGCCCTATACTTTACGGCAAACTTTCAATAGATAGCGCTGTTAGGTTTTAGAAAGCGCTATTGAAATTAATCAAAAGTTATGATACGCTCGCACCTCATCCCCCCGATCGAACTCGGCGCGGTCGTAATACTATAGTTAGGCGGCCTCGGCACGTACTAACGGCCCCAGATGACGATCTCGCTGTCCTGATAGAGAGATTAGTCTCTACGACCTCCCCGAATAGGGCCTCCCTCCAAACACGACGCCGACGTCCCCGGGTTCGTCGGCGCCCTCAAGGATACACGAGGTATCAAAGAGTGACGATGCGCTTCTCGCCCCCACT
Source organism: Apoda limacodes (assembly GCA_946406115.1). Taxonomy (NCBI): domain Eukaryota; kingdom Metazoa; phylum Arthropoda; class Insecta; order Lepidoptera; family Limacodidae; genus Apoda; species Apoda limacodes. The sequence goes on from OX291540.1 coordinate 53,711,351, forward strand.
CAATCGCAACCGCACCCGCGTAACGGGGAACTCCCTTCCTGGCGGTGACTCACCTTCGGGTTCGAGACTCACGCCGGTCAAAGGGACGCCCCCGAGAGCGACAACCCAAGCCGAGGCTTCCCCCGCGGGGAGCCCTTGAGCGTTTGCGCTATATGGGCTGAGGCTCCTTCAGAGTCTCTCCCCAAAAGCCCGGTGAAGCAGTAATAGCTGCAACAGCCAACTGCATAAACAGTTCAGAAAAAAAAAATACGCTCGCACTACTTAGAAATTCCGGAATACAGTATTTTCTGGGAAGATAACATTGATCCAATTATTAAATTGATTTGGCTTAGGCAATACAGATACTGATATAGCCTTGCCATTTGGTGAATAAAAATTGTTTTCTTCTTATTTAGCTTAGGAAATACGGATTTTGATATAGCTCTACGATTTGGTGAATGAAAATTGTTTTCTTTGTTACTTGGCTTAGGAAATACGGATTCTGATATATAGCTCTGTGATTTGGTCAATAAAATTTTCCCATCAATCAATCCATCGTCCACATCCATCAGAAAATTCAAATCGTTTTGGCTGGGAAGCTGAAATAGTCGGATGATGTAGATGGCTGCGAAGTTGAAATAGATTTTCGCGTTCGAATATGTTATGAATTTATTAATCTAGAAGTTTTTGGCTGTAATCTGTCAAATACAGTTTGTTTATTTCATTCAAAGCCAAGTAAGAGTTGTGATGCTAGCTTGTACTGAGCAGCTCCCGCCTCATCTTCAGTTCACTCTGCAGTATATGTATGTACCTAATACAGATAATCGCGGTAGGTGGAGGGAGGGAGAAACATATACTATTGTGTTGTCGTCATATCGATCTTTACAAGGATATAAGTATAATTTTAAGCTTTTGAGGTTACTATGAAGCTTTCAAAAGAATATGTTTCTGTTATATGTATGTAAGTTGCGAGTAACAAGGGTCCGGGTTAGTGAAACGACAGTTAGCTGCGTAATTAACAGACGCGTACAACCTACCTACCATGCATATACAACAGTTTCTAATATCATAATTTATCTGAAATGCCCGCCGGTACAACGAGGAAGACATTATATATCAAATTCACGTAGAAAGTGCACATTTCTGTAGAATTGTTAGAATAGATATGGCAGTATTATTTAATTATACCACACCAACCCACTTCCTATAAAATTGAGTGTCCAGTTTGCATAATTATAAAATCAATAAACCTAACTTCACCTACGATGCAAAACATTGCCTGAAAATATAAATGTCCTATATCGTTTTATGCCTGGAAGACCGCATTTTAAGAATACATACAATAAAATATTATTATCTGAGAACACTGCCAGCGTTTTTGCTGGGTCGCTATTTTCTCAGTACGAGGAAAATATTGATCAAGAGGTGACTTGTTTTTTTACATGTGCTACAAAGTGATTCATAACAGATATATGATAATATTAGATATATAATATTATTTTATGCCTGCTGCCGCGTTAACAGGTATGGTCTCAGTATTTATTTTTGTTTTCGAAATATTTAAATAGGACATAATAGGATACCTAGTTAGAGTGTTAGGATAAATTGAGGAAAAAGAACAACTAGTCCAAAATATTTTTGGTCGATTGTAAAAAATAAACTAAACTCAAATATATTATCTAGCGTTATGACTTCTGATAAATCCACATTGAGCAAGAGATAGTAAATATGTAATATTTTTCAGATTTCTTTTGCTCTTCATTCGCTGAACCTAGTATATCTTATTTATTTTATATTATTAACACGAGTGTAGACTCAAATCATCTCTTTTTTAGTGCCACATTTCTGCTGTGGTTATAAATAGAACTAAGGTCATAAACAAGTTAAAAATACTTAAAGGTCTACTACCTTCCTAACTAACTTAGTACCTACTATTTGATAACTGTCTTACAAAATAGAGGTGAACAAGTTGACGTCATATATATTGCAAATCGCTCGCAGGCAGTAGTTAAAAACAATAACATCTCTAGCTGGGTAAAGTTTCCAAGTGGAGGGCCCCAGGGAGCACTATTAGGTCCTCTCCTCTTAAATTTTATTTTTGATATTTAAATTTGCTTTAAAAATTCTAAAGAATATAATTTTGTCGATGACATGAAAATATTCAAGTTTATATTAACGATTGCAGACATTCAAGAAGATCGTGTAAGACTGGATTAGTATTGTGATGTTAACAAACTAGAACCTAGCTCTGCTAAATGTTCCGTCTTATTATTTACCAGACGCAAACATACAATCCTACTAATATTATAAATGTGAAGGTTTTTGTGTCTGGATGGATGTTTGTTACCCAATCACACTTCAACCACTGGACGGATCGGGATAAAACTTAGCATACATATAGGTTAGGTCTTGGATCCTAGCATATATGCTACTTTTTATGCCTAAAAATTCAAAAAATTCTGCGGGAATAAATATAACAGAGTTAAACGAACTGTTGCTGCTATAGCAATTCATTGGTATAACTAATTAATTAATTAATTGGAGTTGATTAAGGATCTACGCCGATAACCGAATTTAGGCCGGGCGGAGAAGCTGGCAAAATCTAGTACTTAATAAGTACTGTAAAAGGCTGGGTCCTTTTAGGTACATGGAAGCAGGGCGAACCTTTCGTAATAAGGTTCATACCAAAAGTCGTTAAAAAAAGAACTGCTAGGTAATTTTTAAATATAGGTTGTTTTTAAATTTGTATAATCGAAAAGACAAAAAGATCGGTGATGCTTTTTGTTAACAGTCTTTTGATAAGAGTCTGATGCATTACCTGCATATGGTCATGTGATAATTTAAAGTAAAATCAAATTATTAGCAGTTAATAAGAATATCCCCGTGTGGATGATAGGAGTGTAAGTGTATGGTGTCTCTATATCTATACATATAATAAAACTGTAGAGGTCGAGCGTCTGTACATAGAAAACAAATGCTTATTAAAACCATAGTAACTTGGCATCTTAGTACACTCAACTTATGTACTTACCTTATGCTGATACTTTATATTACCGCTCGAATTAAGTATAAATCTTATAAAAGTGTCGGGATTCAGCGGCAAAGAAAATTGCTATGGATCCCTATTCAAAGCGTGGCGTGACACGGTTGAACTTGAACAGGTTTAGAAACCTGTGAAAATCTCAAACCGACCTTCTGGCTTTCCCAAATCGATTAAGAAACGAGATATTATTTTAATAATAAGTATTTTTTAGTTCCATTCTACATTACAGAATCGTTCCCTTAAATTATGATAGATGGCGCTGTTCGTTTTTCGGATTTTATCTCCGAATTCTAGCGTGTGTGACTTATGCCCTATACTTTACGGCAAACTTTCAATAGATAGCGCTGTTAGGTTTTAGAAAGCGCTATTGAAATTAATCAAAAGCTACTTAGAAATTTCGGAATACAGTATTTTCTTAGAAGATAACATTGATGCAATTATTAAATTGATTTGGCTTAGGCAATACAGATACTGATATAGCGTTGCGATTTGGTGAATGAAAATTGTTTTCTTCTTATTTAGCTTAGGAAATACGGATTTTGATATAGCTCTACGATTTGGTGAATGAAAATTGTTTTCTTTGTTACTTGGCTTACGCAATACGGATTCTGATATATAGCTCTGCGATTTGGTCAAAACTAAATTTTTTTTTCGTAACTTGGCTATGGAAAAACGGATTTAAATATAGTTTTGCGATTTCGTAAATAAAAATTGTTTTCTTCTTAATTTGGCTTAGGAAATATGTATTTTGATATAGCTCTACGATTTGGTTCATAAAAATTGTTTTCTTTGTTACTTGGCTTAGGAAATACGGATTCTGATATATAGCTCTGCGATTTGGTCAATTTTTGCCATCCCATTTTCCCATCAATCAATCCCAAGAATGTAATGAAGATCATGATGTAAGACTTACTGCGACTCGAGAACGCCAGGCTACAGTTTACGCTATGGAAAATCCTTATCAGCGTGAAGCCCGACTAACAGCTGATCGGGAACGCCATTTTTTGTCTCGAGGCCGAGACGAGAGAGAGAACCGTTTGAGCTCACAGCGCACCCGCACGGCTGCTTCTCGGTCTCTGGGAACCAGGGTAGAAAGAGAGCAACGACTTAAATCTGATCGTGAACGCTATACATTGTCGCGAGTCTTAGAGACGTTTACGGAAAGATAAAACCGCTTGAGCTCACAGCGCACCCGCATTGCTGCTTCTCGGTCGCAGTGACAGTGGTCGGTGTGAGGAACCCTTAAGTAACGCTTGAGATCGTCAAAATATTGTTAGAGCTTTAGAAAGTGATGATCATCACCAGCAACGACTTGCGAGCTATCCTTCTGGGAGTCGTGCTTTCTGGTCGCTTGCTAAAGCTGCGCAGGGGAACTTCTGCCAGTCGTCATTACCACCACTGCGAAAGACCGATGGTGACTTGGCCCACAGTGCAAAAGAGAAAGCCGATCTATTGGGCAGTCTCTTTGCCTCTAACTCGAATGTGAACGACGAAGGCGCTGTACCACCTACTTTACCGTGGTGCGGTAAGACCATGCCGGAAATCACTATAACACAGCGCGAGGTCCGGCGGGCGTTGCTTTCCCTAGACGTTCATAAGTCGAGTGGGCCAGACGGCATACCAGCAGTGGTGCTTAAGCAGTGTGCTCCTGAGTTATGTCCTGTACTCACGCGCCTCTTCACGCTTTCCTACCACACTAGGCAATTTCCGTCTTCATGGAAGACTGCAAATGTGCACCCGGTGCCCAAAAAGGGCGATAGATCAGATCCATCGAATTACAGGCCTATCGCTATAACCTCTCTCCTCTCCAAGGTGATGGAGCGTGTGATCAACACACAGCTTTTGAGATACCTAGAAAAACACGACCTGATCAGTGACCGTCAATATGGCTTTCGCCACGGTCGCTCAACTGGTGACCTTCTAGTGTATCTCACACACCGATGGGCACTAGCCATTGAGAGTCAGGGGGAGGCATTGGCATGTAGCCTAGACATAGCGAAGGCGTTCGATCGGGTCTGGCACCGGGGTCTTCTATCGAAGTTGCCTTCTTACGGAGTGCCCGAGGGTTTGTGCAAATGGGTGGCTAGCTTTTTGTCCGGCAGAAGCATACGAGCCGTAGTTGACGGTAGTTGCTCTGATAGCATGGACATAAATGCTGGTGTCCCGCAAGGCTCTGTGCTGTCTCCTACGCTGTTTCTACTGCACATCAATGATATGTTGGACATCAACAACATACATTGCTATGCAGATGACAGTACTGGAGACGCTTATTACACGGGCCGTGCAAGCATCCCACGTTCCGTTGTGGAAGAAAAGCGTGAAGAACTTGTGTCTCAAATCGAGATCGGTCTGTCCAAGATCTCTGACTGGGGACGGGAAAACTTGGTCCGATTCAACCCTTCAAAGACACAAGTCTGCGCGTTCACCGCTAAGAAAACCCCATTCACTGTAGTCCCACAATTCCAGAACACTCCCCTCTCCATCTCTAAGAGCATTGGGATCCTTGGCGTTGACATCTCCAGCGATGTTCAGTTCCGAGATCATTTGCTAGACAAGGTAAAGCTGGCGTCCAAAAAACTTGGTGTACTCAACAGAGCGAAGCAGTACTTCACGTCGGGGCAAAGGTTGCTACTTTACAAGTCGCAAGTCCGGCCCCATATGGAGTACTGCTGCCATCTCTGGGCGGGTGCACCCGGATACCAGCTTGGCCCTTTTGACTCGGTTCAACGACGGGCTGTGAGAATTGTCGACGATCCCAAACTCACTTGCGGTATTGAGCCCTTAAGTTTGAGGAGAGACTTTGCCTCCCTGTGTGTGTTCTACCGCTTGTACAATGGATTGTGTTCTGAGGAATTGTTCGAAATGATGCCCACGGCTACTTTCTACCATCGCACCGCTCGCCATCGACAGGGAATTCATTCTCACACTTTGGAACCAAAATGGTCGCGAACAGTGCGGTTTCAGAGAAACTTCCTCCCGCGAACCCTTGGGTTGTGGAATGAGCTCCCTGCCAAGGTTTTCTCTAAGGACTACAGTATGGGGTTCTTCAAAAAAGAAGTTATTAGATTTCTGAAGGGTCGGCAACGCGCGAGTGATGCCCCTGGTGTTGCAAGCGTCCATAGGCTACGGTGACCGCTTACCATCAGGCGGACCGTAGGCTTGTTTGCCACCTTAGTGGTATAAAAAAAAAAAAAAAAAAAAAAAAAAAAAAAAAAAAAAAAAAACTATTAACCGCGTGATAAAATTAAATACACGCGGGCAACAGCTAGTTGTCAATATATTGTATAGAACCGCGAGAGTGATCTAGTTAGTGTACAGTCACTCGCCCCATTTAGTTGTTCTCTCTTTCAGAAATATATAATAATTAGATAATAAACCCGGAAGTGGGTATTTGTTATTATGGATATCAATATCAGAAGATGTTCGGCACTCTGAAACACGCCGATTCAGCTATATTTATGTTTTCTCTTGAGAATAACTCGGTTTCTATACAAAATATATAAAGGGACGTTATTGGAAAGTATGTATAGCAGACAAAGCAACAAGGAAGTAGGGAGGGGAAGCAGGAATAGCGGGTTTTTTATAAACCGGAAACAGTTTAGTATGGTGCTAGTGCATACGTGGAATATTTTTTGCAGTGTTAGTTGATATTCTCAATTATGTTTGCCGATAAAAACGTATTCATCTTGTGTCGTTACATCAAACGGCAATTAATACGAAGCAGATTCTGTTGTAGGTAATCCTTCAGAAGCTCTTTAATTGTGATATCCTCAAAGGCACCACGCCAGAAGCTTGGAGCAGAAGCGCGGTCATACTTCTATTCAAAAAGGGAGACCGCACCTTATTGAAGAACTATATACACCCATTTCGCTTCTGAGCCATGTCTTTAAACTATTTTCCAGGGTCATTACATTTCGAACGCAATTTTCTCGAATTCCATCCTCCCGAACAAGTCTGTTGCCGAAAAGGATTTAGTACGCCAGATTATGCAGAAGACAAAGGAGTATAATCGGCCTCTTTGCGTTGGACTATGAAAAAGCCTTCGATTCTATCGAGACCTGGGCGGTGTTACAGTCTCTCCAGCGGTGCCACATTGATTATCGATACATCGAAGTGCTAAAGTGTTTGTTTAACAGAGCCACGATTTGTGTCTAACTACAAGACCAGAACTTTAAACCGATCCATCTGCAGAAAGGCGTAAGACAGGAAGACGTTATTTTTCCGAAACTGTTGACAACTGCGTTGGAAGATATGTTTAAGCTTCTGGATTGGGAATGATATGTCCCGATTGCAATGGTACATAACATTGGCCTTAAAATGAATATGGATAAAACGAAGGCGATATTCAATGTCCATGTCGCGACTATACCGGTTGTTGTTGGGAACGCTACTCTCAAAGTTGTTGACGAATACACATACCTAGGGTAAGTAGTTCAGTTAGCTAGTCCAACTTTAAGAAAGAGAAACTACGTAACATCTTTTCGTCCAAAATACCTCAGTGCCTAAAGACGAAAGTCTATGATCTATGTGTGTTACAGTGATGACTTATGGTACAGAAACGCGGTCTCTTACTGTTGGCCTCTTAAATAAGCTCAGAGTCGTTCAGCGAGCTATGGAAAGAGCTATGCTGTGTTTCTTTGCGCGATAAAATCCGAAACGAGGAAATTTGCCGAAGAACTAAATATACCGACATAGCTTAAGCAGTTAGCAAACTGAAGTGGCAATGGGCAGGCCACATCGCTCGTCGAACCGATAACCAATGGGAAAAAAAGTTCTCGAGTGGGGACCACGGATTGGAATACGCAGCGTAAGACGGCCTCCTACCAGGTGGACAGACGACCTGGTCAGAGCCGCAGGATGCATATGGGCGTGGGCTGCTTAGGACCCGCCGTTGTGGAGACATATAGAGGAGGCCTACGTTCAGAAGTGCACGTATTCCGGCGGCTGAAACGTACGAATGAACGTAAAATATATTTATTAAACTAGCCAAAAGAACGATATGCACAAGAATGTATGCTAATAAAAGCCGCGAACAAATATTACCAGTGTGTAAAAAGCATATTTTGTATTTACATGCATTGACTGGATGTGATACGACTTCAGCGTTTCACATCACAACAAAGGTAAAAACAAGAATATACGTCAAAATATTTTTAAAACAAGCTTTTATCAGACCCTGGTTAAGTTTAAGGACCAGAGAACCTACTTGTCAACACAAGCCCAAACTCGATAGGGTGGCGTGTCGTTTCGTCACAGAGGTCCTACGGCTACCTTTCAGCTATATGGCATTATTATATTGCATTGTCAACCGATTTCCGTGTTTATGCAAAATTTCAACTTGAACGAATACCAGGAAGTAGGTCCAATTTAACTTACAAGATTTAATTACAGGTAACGGGACAGGTGTAGCTAAATAAAAGCTTATAATCAATTTCCTAAATTGTTCGAAAGTCGAACTGATTTATTAACAAGACGCTGCTATTAACTATACGGATGAAAATGCAGATATCGCTAATATTTTGCAATCGAGTGTTTTATGCATTTTATTTCTTTTTGTTGTGCCAAGTAAAACTTGATGAGTTATCTTTTTAGTTATCAATGTTCAGGTTTAATAAAGTTCATTCCATTTCAAATTTCATATTTGACCGCTCGTCCGCCCGAGTGGACGGCTAAAATGTTTCGGGTCGCTCTCTGATTTATACTAAAGTAGCATGTGCCAGATATGGTCGCATATTGTAGCACGTTTGAGCAAATTACCTTTCGATACATTTTTTTTAAGATAACAAGTAAAAATGAATTGTTGTGTCAACTTGGCTTCATTTATACCTACACTCGATGCTACTTAATTAAATATAAAAATAGTCTTTTTAGAAGTAAAGTTGTGTGTCAAAAGTTGGCAAAAGAATGGGGGTCGAAAGAAAAGAAAGAAAAAGTTTAAAGATAATTCGTTAGTACCAGTTACGATGAACCAACCACCAGCTTATGAAAATTTATTAAAAACGATTTTTTGGTAATGTTAAACTGTCTTTTCATCATGAATCCTCAATCCATCGAAATACAAACACACGTCAATCTTCTTAGATCGTACGGAACTCCTTCTCGCACTTGGCCGGTTTCTTTTTGTATTTTTTTCCTCGATTGTACTATAAAACATTTGAACGGTGCCATGGTAGTGCTAGCATTTGTAAACAGCACTACCAGTAGTGCGACTGGTAGTGCTATCTGCAATAAACGCTTTTTTTCTTGATTGTGGCACCGATGTAAGTCCTGCTCCGGATTCACACTATCACTATCCTGTAGTAACACTAGCTTGACACTGATATTTATTTGGTGACAATGGTTGCAATGCATACGATCGATTGCCCATTATTAAACTGGGTTTCTATTGTTCTGTGTTCCATATTGAGTCACGTGAGGATTCAAATAGTTCATAATTATAATTAATTACTTCAATTAATTTATTCATGGCCGCAATATGCTCGTTAATCTCTAATTTAGCAGAATTATAACTTTTATATGGTGGCGTGCCTCAGCTAACTGTTTTTCAAGCTCTTGAATGTTGTTAAAGGCACTTTCATGTTAAAGTTGATATTGATCATATGAATTGACAATTAATTGTAATTGATCCATTTAAACAACAATGATTAGTGAATAATTATTTACTAATCATTGTTATTAAATGTAATGTAATCAATGATTAGTGAATAATTATTTACTAATCATTGTTATTTAACTATTAAAATGGTTGTTTTAATGTGAACTTAATTATGTTTAAATCATTGTTATTTAACTATTTAAATGGTTATTGTAATGTGAACTTAATTATTTACTTATCATTGTTATTTAATTATTTACAAACACTGTTACTGAACTATCTAAACAGAGCAGTTATATTTATGTTTAAAATCGTAATATTCAGCTATAGGTTTGTTAACATTTATTTACTCATTGATCTGCGACAAAGATACAAAACATTCTTAAAATACACGAAAGTACTTACTTACCTTTCCAGCTCTTTAATTGGTCCGATTTCAGGAAAAGCTCGTGTTTACTCTTCGGTTTCAATCAGTTACATCTTCTACACAACGTAAAAACGTAAAAACGTCCTCAATAGTAGCAAAAATGATTTCTTATTGGTAACATAAAGGCTTTTATTATCAAATTAGAGTTTGGAAATACAAAAACGTGGCGACATACTCTTCCTGACCGATGTACTGAGCGACGCTAGAGATTTCACTAGAGAGTGCATAATGCTCAATATTTTGTACGTTTAACTGTCATAACTGTTATTAGCATAAAATAAATGTAAAATTTATACTGAAGTATTGGCAAATAGCCAAGTATTCATATGTACGAGTATATGTAACGTATATACGTATATAATTTACAGTAAAAATTATTTTTATCATCTTTTGCTTGCTTCGTCGAGAGCAGCAAGGAGATTTGGATGGTAAAAAAGGTTGATACCTTGAATACGGTTTCACGATTATTTATGTTTTCTTAAAAAAGTATTTAGTCCAGAGTTCAAACCTCCAAAACCTCGGCCTTGTTCACTTCATCCAAAATTTTAAAGCTACATTTTTTTCGGGTTACATCTCCTTTAAAAATAAAATAAACTGTGCCAATACGTAATACATTTAGCTATAGCTAACACATTCAAAGACGGCAGTAAGTAAGAGACACTGAAAGTGAATTAAAAAGTGAAGGCCAAATAGTAAAACCCGACATCATTATTGAAATAAAGATTGTTAATTTTATTGAAAAACTAGACGAACCCTGCGATTTCACCCGCAGAAAAATCTGTTCCCCTAGGAAATTTCGATCGGAATAAAAGTATTCTTTGTTCAGTACACCTATTTCGGTGCCAAAAACAAATCAATTATATGCTATGTTACAACTTGACTTTAGAAAAAGTATCCCACAAAAAAAGATTCTCATGGGAACAGTCAATCGGAATAAAAAAAAAATATCTTCTGGATTCCCCTCAGTTATCTCTGCGCCAAAAATCAGGTCACCTCATTGGTAAGTTGCAACGTACAGGAATAGTGTCTTTTTTACTTTAATTTGAGAATAGATTTATTTAATACTAACATCAAATAATATATATGAATGATGATGATGATTATACGTCACTTACATTATTTTTTAGTTACTTTATGACATTTTGCTGCACTGTTTCAAAAACAGATCAACTACTAAAAACAAAAATAACAGTTGTAACTGTTCCATTCGTTGGAACAATCCCTGCTGTTATTTTCGCAACCCTACGGTCCGAAGAGCGTGCGCGCGCACTTTGTTTATAAATCCATTTAACTTCGATTTCAGTGCAACCTTCGTCACTCAGAAGTTTGCGCGATAACCTACTTTATATGTTTGTAATTAAGTCTTATTTAGAACGCTCTTATATACTGCACTCAGACGTTATCTATAGGTATAAGAAAATAGGGTTTGCTCTCCCGTCCAGACTAAGCGCAGTTTCAATTCGTATTTCGTATAGGTAGGTATATATACTGCATGCTACATCCACATACTTCTAAAATGTAACCTTGAGACTGCTGATCACCATATTTTTTTTTTTGCATATTACATATGCAAACATTTGTTTATTCAGTAGGAATCTATGTATTAATCGAGATTCCCGAAAAAAATAATGCAATAAAACAAAATATATTGTCTGATATACCCAATGAAATTATTATATTATTATTTCGGTGCACACAGCACTAAACTAAGCAAAACTTCTATTATGGGTATCAGACAACGCACGGTTACAAACACTTAATCCTTTTTTTAAATACCTATATATTATACATAGAAAACATCCAGACTAAACCACCAACAAGACACTAGAAAAAAAACATATGTTCATCAAATAAATGTTTGCCCTGTGCGGAAATCGAACCCACGCCCCATTATTCAGCAGGCAGGTCATTACCAGAAAGAAAATAAAATGGAAGTGTTGCCAGCTCTCTATTTCGGTATAGTTTACAATGAGACTGTACGCACAGGCGTTGTAGGGTTAGAAGCAAAGGGTTAGTTAAATGCTTCTTTAGACGTCCACATTGGGGTATTTTAGTGTAAAAACTGGTCATACCATTTTCGCAAGTTGTTAGGTTAGTAGAGTATCCTTTATCGTTAGAATGAGAAAGAAACAAAGCGGTCAATAACAATAGAATTAAATACAAAGCTAAAACCGGCCCGCGCCGCTCAGTCCGAATTCACCGTTCATTCATTATGTTCGTGTACAATATCCACAGTTGATTTTTCCAAAATACATCTTTGTTAAAAAGTTTGTAATGTAGGATAAAAAAAAAATTGTAATGTTGCGCCAGGTATATTCTTGATTTTAATTAATTATTTCACAAATAACGCTAATAAAATCCGTCAGACGTGGCCACAATGTCAACAGTAAGACAAATTTTTGATTTTTCAAAATCTGATAGTTATTGAGAGATTCAAAACTGTTCTTAACTTTATTAAGGTTTAAATTTTATATTGTATCAAACACTAGCAAATGTTTTTTAGGTATCAACTTCAATTAACCGCGTATTTGCGCCTTTTTTTTAAATAAAATCCTTAATTATAAACCCTATAACTCTACAACAAAATATGTACTACTTAATCTATACTAATATTATAAAGAGGAAAGGTTTGATTGTTTGTTTGTATTGTATAGGCTCCAAAACTACTGGACCGATTTCAAAAATTCTTTTCCCACTAGAAGCCGAAATTACCCCTGATGAACATAGACTACTTTTTACCGCGGGAAAATGCTTCATTTCTACGGGAAAACGGGTAATAGGACAACCGGTAGTAAGAATATTATCCTTCCGAACTTATCTTTTTCACATAACTTCTAAACGTCTGAACCGATTGTGTTGAAATTTTATATGGGTATTTCGATGGTTTCCTGGATAGTTTAAAAATACAATTGGACCCGCTGCTGTCGGTATTTCAACAACTAAACGGCTTGACCGATTGGGTTGAAATATTTGTATGTGTATTTCCATGGTTTCACAGACACGAATGTATTATGCCATTAAAGAGGAAATATAAGATTGTTTGTTTTTTTTCTATAATTGAGGAGTTGCCGTAAGAACCTACGCCGAAAACGAAATTTAGGGCGGGCGAAGCCGCTGGCAGAAGCTAGTGATATATAAATGACACACCTTTATCACCTCGATTCTGCCGGCCAATACGAATGGGATTCCTCCATGAAACTTCAGATATCACCAAAGAAGAAATTTCTTATGTAAATCAACAAATTAAGAATTTAATAAAACAAATTACATGGATGCGCATATCAAGCACAAAATGGTCCTAACTATGGTAGAAGATAAAGTGTGCAACGCAGCAATCCACACCAAATCCACCAAGAAATGCTACTTGTGCGGTGCGACATCCAAAGAATTTAATGGTCTGACAAAAACAAGACCCGTACAAAAAGAAAATTTATCATTTGGTCTTTCTTTGATAAATGCTAGTATTCGATTTTTGGTAAGTATGATGCATGTAGCTTACAAACTGCCGATAAAAAAATGGAACAAAAGATTTACTACTGAAGAAAAAGCAGTTTTGAAAACTACAAAAATAAAATTTCAAGAAAAAATTATAAAGGATTGGGATTTTAGTTGAAATGCCTAAAACAAATTTTGGGTCAACTAACGATGGAAATACGAGCCGGAGGTTTTTCCTGGAATACGAAAATGACAGCCATCGACTAAAACTTAATTTATCGCTTAAAAACAATATTAGATATTTTATGTAGTGGATATAAGATAAATGTAGAAAAATTCAAATCTTATGCAAAGGAAACGGAAAAACTGTACGTCAATCTGTACAGTTTTTACCCACAGTCACCCCCCATGCACAATGTGTTACGCCATGGTGCCCAAGTGATTCAAGAAGCCATGCTTCCTGTTGATCAATTGTCTGAAGAGGCAGCAGAAGAGCGTAACAAGCACATACGATAATGTCGCTAGAGCTTGTCACGTAAATTTTCACGTGAGGCCTGTAACATGGATGTCATCAATCACCTCCTGTTCACTTCGGATCTACTTATTTCGGGTAAAAGAAAACCGAAAAAAAAATTAAAAACTTATAACAGTGACGTGTTGGAATTATTGTCACCCAGTGAATCTATAAACGAAAAAAATTTGGAAAATCCAAAAGTGCACGCCTCATTCACATTTTTAAAAAAAATTCTAAAACAAAAACTCTAGTTTTTTAAAATAAAATAACAAATAAGGTGAGGAAAAAATATACTATAAAATAAAAATAAAAATATATATATAGATATACAGTATACAGTGGAATATTAGTTTTTATAAATTATAATTAAACGACAGTACTTAGAACGCTAATATTAACTAGGAATCAGCACAGTGTAATACTTTATATATTAAAAACAAAAGTATTCCGGTAAGATGAATTTTTCGACCAATTTCTCTGCCACATACATGATCACATAAACACAGACTCACGGACGTCCAAGAATGATTAGTTTTAATGTTATTATTTATTATATTAAACAAATTAATTGTTTATAAAATGTACCATATGTGCTAGACAGATTATTTAACTTCATATTAGTGCACTCATATTATCCTGTAAGTGTTATATTAAAAAAAAAAACGTCATTTAAGTTTCGAAAGACTGGGTTTTTTGACATGTCGAGAGTAGAGCACTACCTCACCGCTCCGCTTATGAGGCGTGCAATATAGTATTAAGTTCCGATACTGATTTCGAATAAAATTTTAATATACTCTATTTATTTTTAAATTAGTTATTTAGGCAAAGGAATATTGTCTTATAATACACTGCATTACGAAATTATTGAAAAAAATATTATTAATTATTAAAAATAATTGAAAATCGGCCAACTTTTTGGTCCAAATACCCCACTGTCCACACAAGTTAGCAAGAAATAGGTAGGTACTGCAAATGTACATCACTGCACTTAGTTTAAACACTGGAATGGATTCGACGTGCGGTACGGGTAGGTGCAAGGTGAACGCGCTATCATCAAAAAACAAATTTGTAACAAAGCGTACTACAAATTTCAGACTATATAAATGACTTTTAAATACTCAAAAATAAATGATAATCATCCATGGAACTAAAGAGGTTCAATAACATGCCGCATTGGTAAACAAAATTAAAGTGAAAATTAATACAATGGCCTAAAATAAAAATAAAATATGATTCAATTGTGTTCTTATTATTTCTTTTTTATTTCGAGCTTCTTGCCGGATTCTTCTCGGTAAAGAAATAGTATTTAGTAAATTTTACGATTCAAAGGAGTTTGTAAAACCCAATTTTAAGAAAAAAAAAATATCTTTGACTTTATCTCTAAATCCGGGGATTGAAAAAACGCTTTTTGCTCGCTTTTATTTTAACTCACAATGTTTCCTTTTTTTTCCTTCCATCTTGTGGTGAAATCTTGCTAGCTTAATTAAACATACTTCCTGTTAACACCCTTCGATGAAATTTTGCATACTTACTAAGCTCGGTTTACTTTACAATATTCCACAGTTACGTTGACCAGGTGTACAACCTGGAGGTGGAGGTGAAAAATTTAAAAATCTTCTAAAGGGGTATTCGGGGGTTTTGAGGGTCGCAGATCACGAATTTGATGTTCATTTGGATGTTATCACTTCTTGGCATATGCAGGAAGTGCACCTGAAGGTGGACATTAGGGTGGAACGTGAAAAATTAAGTGAAAATTTAATTACTAATTTATATTGATCATAATATCGTTCTCCAAGTTTTCATCACCCAACTTATGAAACTCGGGCTATAAACTATAAAAATTCAATAAAACTAACGCTAAAAAGTATAAAATAAAAAAAGTAAAAAATGTTTTCTTAAACATTTGAATCATATTAAAATTCAATCGAATAGATAATTGTACTAAAAAGTAAAAAACAAAACTCATGACATTGTCTCAGTATACAATTACAATACTTGTATGCTTGTTCGAAAAATTCTGAGAAAAGATTTACACTTGTCCATTACCTACACTGTAAAGTCCCAAGTCCAAACACGATCTTGAAGAAACCCGAACAATATTATCTTACTAAATAAACCTAGAACCAATTATGGTCTAAAAAACATTATGTATGTCGGTGCGCAAATGTTTAACAGATTACCAAACGATATAAAAATATCCAATCAGTTTCATTGTTCAAAAAAAATCTGACACATTTTGTAGAAAAAAATATAGAATGAAACTAAGAAAACCAAAAACACAAACACGCGAAAAAATTTCATATAATTAAAAATCTTATATCTTATATATTTTATTTTATTATTATTAATTATTTAAATAATATCTAATCTAAACTGTTTCACAATCTATATTTTAATTATCAATAACTAACAATAATCATCATGACTACCATGGCCTACACTGCCGAACGTTATCCACTGAGACTACGTACGGTACGATACGTAATAAAAACCATGTTTACTATCATCACCACAACTAAACTGACTACTGCCACAAAATTACCTACCCGCCAATAAAATCAATTCTTACAGATATCACAGAACCGTTTCGATCACTTGGTTTGTTTTCTTTTTGCAGTTGTGTTTATTTATTTATTTATACTGGTTACTAAATATAAACAATAGAAGTTGATTAGGTGTAACTCACCCGATACAAGATAATAGGTACAGTTTTATAATTTATAATTTTAATTTTATAACCAAACTGTGCTCACACTGTATTTATGGTTGTTTTTTTTGCTTGGAAGTTGAAATGTAAAAATGTAAGTACTATTTTTATTTTGTTTTCGTTTTTATTTATTCTATTTATTTATGATAACCTGTATTTTTCTCTAATAAGCGAATGTCTAAATGCTTTGAGAAAAATAAAGTTCTAAAACCCAAAATCCAAAGGCTCAGAAGTAAAATAAGGAGTTCCTCAAGGTTCTATTTTAGGTCCTTTTCTGTTTTTAATTTACATAAATGACTTGTCTTTTTTGTGGAGAAGCTGTGCAAGATTTTACTATTTGCAGATGACACTTCTATTTTATTTTCGCATTTTTCACTTTCTCAGGTTATTTAATGGTTTACGGCAGTTAACTTACCTCTTAATGCGAAAAAGACTAAGTATTTAAAATTTATGATGCCAAATGTCAGAAATATAAGTACAAAATTACCCTTAAACGGAGAAGAAATAGAACTATTAGACTCAACAGTGTTTTTAGGTAAAACATTAGACAATGGGCTGCAATGGAACCCTCACATCTCAGTTCTTGCAGGGAAACTTAGTTCAGCTGCTCATGCAGTTAGAAAAGTTAGGCAGCTTACAGATGGTGACACTGCTCGCTTGGTCTACTTTAGCTATTTCCATTCCGTCATGTCTTATGGCATTTTGATTTGGGGTAAGGCAGCTGACATTAATACAGTCTTTATTTTGCAAAAGAGAGTAGTAGTAGTGAATCTTTAAATGTGAACCTCGAATTTCTTTTAAGAAACTATTCAGGGAACATGATATTTTAACTGTTCCTTGCCAATATATCTTCACTCGTATAATGTATGTACGCAAAAAATAACACTTTATCTGCTAAAAATAGAGACCTACACAGTGTTAATACAAGGAATTAGGATAAATTGGTAGTTCCGAAATGTCGTCTTCAGAAGGTACATCAGCTCTTTTGCAATACAATGTATATATTCTACAATAAATTCCAGAACATGTGGTTAATTTACCTTCAAATAAATTTAAATGTCAAAGATAGTTTAATGGAAAAAAAGGTACTAAAAGTTGATGAATACATTAATGATTAAAATGCTTGGGAGAATTGGAGCTTATTAATTTTAACATTGGTGCATTTGAATTTTTTTTTTAATTAAAACATTGAATATTATGTTATGTCCTTAATATAAGGCTATATTGTATTTTAATATGAAGTTGGAAAAATTTAAAAGATTAACTGCTGAGTTTCTTGCTGGTTCTTTATGATATTAAATCATTCCGAACCGGCGGCAAAGTTTATACAATCAATAATTTAACTGACGATGCTGTTTAAAAGTCTACTTGAATAAAAAAAGTTTGAGTTTGTTTCTTTTTTAATGTTATTAAAAATTGACAAATTTAAGTGTTTTTATTGTACATATTCTCATCGAGCTGACGTATGAGGTGATTAACATAAAAATAGAGTGGAAGGTCACCTAAAAGTAAAAACCTGTAATTCATAAAAAAAAATCAATTGATTCCTGCTCTGGTCTAATTTTTCTATCGCGTTTCTAATGATTAATATATTTTTACAATTGATACATAACGAAAAAAATATCTGCTATCATAAATTAATAACTATTTCGTGCGCGACAGTACTCATGCGCAAACATCCCCTCCACGTCTCGCTTACCGCTACACTTACGAGATGTGTCGCGGCCTATATCTGACCCTCACACTAGGCATTCTTCTATTCTGAGAGTCAGTGAATCAAATGACAAATTAAAACAGTTTTGTACATAATACATATCTGTTGAATACAAATTATAGAGGAGTTAAATTTCAGTATTAACATGTTTTTAGGGTTCGGTACCCAAAGGGTAAAAAAGGGACCCTATTACTAAGACTCTGCTGTCCGTCCGTCTGTCACCACGCTGTATCTCATGAAGCGTGATAGTTAGACAGTTGAAATTTTCACAGATGTATTTCTGTTGCCACTATAACAAACAAATACTTAAAAACAAGAATAAAATAACTATTTAAGGGGGCGCCTATACATCAAACGTGTTTTTGAAGTGAAAACTTCTTTAGCGGCGTTGTGCACTTTTTTTGGTATGGGTAAAAAATGATAAACTCGCGTCAGGTCACGTGTCCTAATCGTGGAAATTCGTAAGACGGAAACCGTAATGCCACGCCTATTATAATTTTTATTTTTAGTATTCGCGATTATGTGTAGTACAGGGAGGTTGGATATGGAATTTTAATTCTCTGACAGATTGCGATGTCAAATATACTACGTCAAAAAAGTAAATAAACAAACATTATTATTTCTTGACAATGTCAAAGACATGTCTAGTGACATATTTGAGTGTTAAGCGCGAATAGTGTGTAAAGGTTTTCACTTCTGCCGGCACTCCCGGAGTGCAACTCGTTTTTTTTTTTTTGCTTGTTTTTCTACGACATTGATTACGGCAACCGATAGACGCTAAAATATTCACAGAATATTTAGTTATATATTCACTTATTAAGAATATATAAATAAATAGATAATTAAAATAAAATAAAACAAATATTTAAGGGTGGCTCCCATACAACAAACGTGATTTTTTGCCGTTTTTATAGATAATGGTCCGTGCGCGAGTTCGACTTTCTCTTGGCCGATTTTTATATTCATATCGATGGTATTAACTCAACAAAAATGTGAGGGGCGAGGTGTAACATTACATACAAAACTTCTTTCACACATTCAGATAAAATACTGAAATAGTGGCTAGGAACTCAAACCCAAGGAAACTATCAACACAGTCTTACATGTACACTCAGAGACAAACAAATCATGATTCTACACTCAGAGACACGCCGGTCGCAAACTATGTCTGTGTTTCTACACTCAGAGACACCCAGCCGCAAACCATGTCTGTGTATCTAAACTCAGAGACACCCAGCCGCAAACCATGTCTGTGTATTTACACTCAGAGACACCCAATCGCAAACCATGTCTGTTTATCTACACTCAGAGACAAGCAGTTGCAAACAATGTCTGTGTATCTACACTCAGAGACACCCAATCGCAAACCATGTCTGTGTAGCTACACTCAGAAACACCCAATCGCAAACCATGTCTCTGTATTTACACTCAGAGACAAGCAGTTGCAAACCATGTCTGTGTACAGTGTCACGTATATGAGAATAAGTTACATATCCGTGTTTCTTTATTTATTTAAAATTTATTATTAACTCCTTATTTAATTATTTATATCACCACTCTCAAACTTAACAATACCTACTATTCAACATTTTCCCTATTTTCAAGCTAACTAATTAGCTATGTCATTCACGACACAAACATTATTTTCATTTTTTTGCTTCCTTGAGGGTAACGAGCACTGCGAAACGATTAACCACCACTTCTTCTGTTCACTTTTTTTCCAAGTCGTCAGCGATCGAACAAAACTGTCCGCATCGACCGTTTGCTCACATTTGAAATCTGAAGAGAGCGCTGCGCGCACACATCTCTTTGACGGAGGAATTTAAGTTAGGAATTGTGTAGATATATAGGTATTGCGATAAGAAATACGGTTTAAAAGTTAGTAATTACTTAGTTAATTAGGTTATAGAAATAGATTAGGGATCCGCGCGCATATATATTATTATAACTTAGGGTTTGTTTATTTGTCAATTTTTCGAAATTTAATTTTTATTTTCGGTGTATTTTTTAGATAATAGTTTGTATTGCTAATTAGTTTTGTTTGTTTTTTGAATTTTTGTTCGGTTAATTTATATATTGGAGCAGATACTGTTAAATCCGATATTGTAGTAGCAAATGCATTTGAAAAAGGTTACAAGGATATGCCTGTTCTGACTACTAGCTCGCTTAAGTCATCCCCGTCAGAAGCAGAATTACTTTTGAATGGTGTGCATTTGTTGCCGGTCTGTCGTGTGGGAGCTCGGCTACTTCATGATATACAACGTCTGTGAGTATGTGTATGCGTATGGGTATGTGTGCCTCTCACATCTCTGGCGTCGGGCGGTCGATAGTGGATTACAGAGGGTTTCTAATATTATATTTATTATATTATTTTACTGGTACCTATGTAAGTTTATACATATGTATAAATGCATATATATATGCATATTTTTTTGATACACTGTTTATGTTTTTTTTATATTTATTTGTATATGTATTTAGATATGTCCTAGTTGTTGCTAACTCCTGAATTGTAGTAAGAAAGTTGCAATAGCAAGTTGTACTTGTGGCTATAGTTCATGCACGTCGAATTTGGTAATTCCTGCATAAACTTCTATTTTTTACGGAATGCAAGTCTAGCCTACGTCGTTCTCGGTCTCTTTAATTATCCCTGTACGAAGTTTTTAGCTCAATTGGATGCTCCTTTATGACGCGATGCAGGGACAAACGAACAGACATACTATCGCATTTATAATATAGTAGCTTTTGCCGTCGGTTCCAGCCGCCCTAAATTCGGTCATCGCTGTAGAATTTCAACTTTAACTACTTAATAATGGAAAAAAAACGGATAATAATTTCAAGTAGCTTATGTCCTCAAACTATCACCATGCCAACTTTCATCTTGATCGGTACAGCGGTTTGATCGTGAAGAGGTAACAGACAGAGTTACTTTCGCATTTATAAAATTTCTTATTATATTATATTCATGGATAGTTTTAAGTATATGTATGTACATATGATTGTGCAAAAATATAATTATGATGGCGCTAATACCACTAGTACTATAAAATATCGGAATAATCTTAAATATCTGAATTCCTTCATTCGATTGACGATATTTGACGCTTCACATGGTACGCCCCCTATGCTAGTACATAAAAACAAAAAAATTATGATTGACATGTTTGACTTTGTTTTTAGTAAGCTTAGGTGCTAACTTATTTACATTACCTACTAAGTGTTTCGATACATATTGTACACTTGTAAGCTGACTTTTTTTTCCCAGGTGTTATCATGCAATCAGTCGAAAGACTATGAGCAGATGGGTTGATGGTTATGTGGCGGTCAGAGCTAGATCCCCAATGGGATAATGACTCTACAATGCATAACGGACATCACCTTGATTCCGGGATGTGGCGTCTTTTTAGCTCTCTCGTTCTGGAGCACTAAGTTGGACTGCTAATTGGTTTGGGTGATTGACTAGTCTTGCTTGGTATTTGGTAAAACTGGAACCAATTTCCTCTTCGACTGTACTAATATTTAGGTTTTCATGTAGCTCCGAGACTCTTATAAACCATGGAGAGTTAGAGATTTGTTTCAGCATATAATTTTGAGTCCTTTAGATTATACATATGCTAGCTGCTCCCTACAGTTGTAGTCCGTATATCCATATTGGTTTTAGTACAGTCGTGTAGATAAGAAGCTTGTTATCAAGTGACAGCTTAGAGTTTCTACCAAGCAGCCAGTAGAGTCCTCTATATTTCAAGTTGATTTTATCCCTTTTAGTGTGTAGATGTTTCTTCCAGGTGAGTCGTCGATCCAGGTAGATGGAGGTATTTGGCAGAGTCACTTTGGGGTAGCTGGTTATTACCGAGGGTGACAGGCGGGCAATTTCCCTTACGTAGGCTAAATGTTACGTGAGTTGATTTTAAAGCACTAGCTCTTATACGCCACCTTTTCGATTTTATCCAAATTTCGCTGTATCATCATAGAGGTTTTATAGGGCAGTTGCTACGTGCAAGTATGGCCGTATCATCAGTACAGCGAAGATTGCGACAGTAACGTCATCATTCTGCAGGAGGTCGCACGTGTATATTGTGTATAGTACAGGGCCTAACACTGAGCCTTGCGGCACACCGGCCAGAATATTGTGAAATGAGGAAGTGCATTCATCTTCCTTTATTTGAAATATTCTTTCTTTAAGATACGACTCTATTATAGGAAAATATGGGCAAGGTAAAAGTGATTTACCTTAAATAATAAGCCCTTGTGCCAAACCCTATCAAATGCCTGCTGGATATCAAAAAATTCAGACGAGCAATTATTTTCTTTCGAATGCAACTTTTATGGTTCTGCAGACTCTATGTATCTGTTCAACTGTACCGTGCTGTTGTCTTAAGCCAAACTGATGGTCCGGGATGATTGATTTTTGGGCAATTACAGGCAGCAGACTTATTGTTAGCTGATTATCAAAGTATTGTATTATTACTTTAAATACAACTTCTTGCTTTAGCATTTAACAGCACAGGTACATGTTTACAAGGCTATGTTAATGCGGACTGGGCAGGGGATACCAGCTGTAGAAAGTCCACAATAGGATATTTCTTTCAAATATACAATTGTTTAATATCATGGTCTTGTAGTAAAACCGTCTAGCGTTATTCTTTCTTCAAGTAAGTCAGAGTACATATCACTAAGTGTAGCAATCATGGGAATCGGGAGTGTGTTGTCCGAAAAAAATTTAAAATATAGGTGATTTCGATATAATCAACACTGAAGTAAAGTGGAAATCTTTGAAGAAAACCAGTCAGTCATTAAGTTAGCATACAATAACTGAAATAATAAGCATAAAGCAAGTGGATATTCGATACCATTTTTTGTTAATAACAATGTAGTGCCAGTTTCAAATTTCAAAGTTATCTATACTAATATAATAAAGAGGAAAGATTTGATTGTTTGTTTGTTTCTTTATAAATAAATAAATTCTTTTTTGGATCAAAAAAAATCGTACACAGGAAAATAATTGGCGGCCGGTTCCTAAACTAGCGCGAGCTGTGTGTCAGGAACCAGTTCCTTCCTTATAACACTATTCTCTTTTACAAATTACTGTAATACATACATCTGAAATAATTTTATATATATAACAGTTAAAACATTAATTATTAAACTTATGAAGTTATGATGCGCAATACAAAAGTTAAGTAAAAAATATATTGTAGTGGCATATATATAAATAAATAAATAAATGTGTGTGTGTGTTCGAAAAATTCTTTTACCATTAGAAGCTGACATTATCCCTGATGAATATAGGCTACTTTTTACCGCGGGAAAATGCTTCATTCCTACGGGAAAACGGGTAATAGGACAACGGTTAGTAATAATTATCCTTCCGTACATTCTTAATTACATAATTACATCCTTTTTCACATAACTTCTCAACGGCTGAACTAATTGGGATGAAATTTTTTATGGGTATTTCGATGGTTTTCTAGATGATTTAAAAATACAATTGGACCCGGTAGGTGGCGCTGCTGTTGGTATGTCACCTATTAAACGGCTTGACCGATCGGGTTGAAATTTTGTATGTGTATTTCCATGGTTTCACAGGCACCAATGTATTATGCCATATAAGAGGAAAGATTTGATTGTTTATTTTGTTTTCTATAATTGAGGAGTTGCCGGAAGAACCTACGCTGAAAACGAAATTTAGGGCGGGCGAAGCCGCTGGCAGAAGCTAATCTGCTATAATTCCATCCTCTAAACTACACAAACTGATCATATACTCGCTGCTATCATTTTTATTCGATGGCTCCACTTGTGTATTTCACAGCCGAACCTTTTCTGGTTATTATGAAGACCAAATGAAACTCGTCAAACCATGAAACGTTTAAATTTTAGATTAAATTACAACTATAACATATATTTTATCTAAACTTAATAACTACAAATTTGCACAGTTGTCTCAATCTATGTATGTATTTTAACAATCAAAAAGAAAAAAAAACTAAAACATTGTCTCTTTTCCACCCAGCCTGAAAAAGTATTTGAAGACATTGATTTTATATTTGTAAAATAATACTTGATGAGTGTAAAGGCGCACGTATTTATATATTAAGATAGGAAACGTTCTAAATTCAGAATAGAAACTCTTATTCTTTGTAAACAAACTATGTAGCGCGATATAAACAATAAAAAAAAAACAGTCGCCACGTTCGGGTTTGTATTTTAGTTGTAACCGAGGTTCATAAAGAACGCATCTTCATTTATGTTGTTGTCGATAAATGGCGTCTCCCTGAAGATGACAGACGCGTCTGCGACGTGCATTTGCCTTTTGCCGTATCTGTAATAAAAGAAGAAAACATGGATTAAGAGTGAAATAAAAATAACAAAATTGAGTAAGTAAATAAATTAGGATTATATTTTTTATTTTATTATATTTAATTAGTTATGTAAAACTTCTGTAACCACATTATTTTTTGATAAAAATTAAATGTTTGATATTAGATGTTATAATTAGACAGCTGCCAAAAAAAACTGCCGTTTTCCTCTTTCATTGTTATTTTAGTTATTCACATTAATTAAGCGCGCTTCTAGTGTGGTTGAGTTCTACGAGCAGAATCGCTACTGACCGCTAGATGGCAACAGACATCAGTTCGACGAGCAGAATCGCTACTGACCGCTAGATAGCAACATACATCTGTTTTTCGTTAACTTTCTCAGACAGCATTACTTATTAGGATTAGAATGTGGCGGCCATTGTGAAGTTACAAATTATTGCTCCATTTCACATAGCATGGTGCGAATGAAATATACACTAACGTAGCAAACGTAGTGATTATAATTATTCTCTTTGGAGCTAACTTAAACACTTCTCACATTTAAGTTAGCAAGTTTTCTTCAAAATACGTATAGCATTATGTAAGTTTTGACCTTTAAATAATTCATTTATTTTCATTTATTTAAGACACAAACGGTCTTGTATATTAAATTTTTAATTTTTAACAATATCTCTATACCTTCATGTTTATGAACATACTTAAAACTTTAAACTAGCTACTAATATGAAAACGTAATATAATAATTCTTAAGAAAGAAAATCTATTTAAATATCATAAATTTGCACAAAACGGCTTACGAGTTTTAGCCTATTTCTTAGTATTAACAAGTAATTTTTTTTTAATGAACATATGTCTATTCCAGATAGTTTGACATTCTCATTAAAACGTTTACAGGCACGCTTTATAAACATATTTTGGGAATAGCAAGTCCTGCTACGAGGTATGTAAAATAAATGTGTTTTGCGACATTGACGCTCAACTGGTTGCGGCACTCTGAGTATCATGTAGTAGTAAAGGGGCGTCAATGAGATTATGTATGATTTTATACCTATAGTAAAATGGAATCTCCACGGTCACGACGAGACTCAGAGGTGACTTTATGATATTTTAATGAGTCTTCGTAATTAGAATAAGTGTGGCCAGTTCTATAATCAAAGTGTTTTAATAAATCTTTTATGAACTCTTTCAACTCGGTCGATGTATTCTTTATAATTGGGGTATGTACTTTAGAATAAAACTGTTGTACAGTATTTTATAAGTCTACGAATTTTTAAAAGGCTTTGCAGTACGAAGTATGAAGCCTACTTGTTTGTATGCTTTCTCTAAAATAGAGTCAATATGAGGAACAAATCTTAACTTTGAATCCAAGATAACACTAAGGTCGCGAACTTGTGTTACTCTCTTCAGACATTCACCATCTAATCTGTAATTATTATGTAAAATGTTGTGTTTTTTAGAAAAAGCTTATAACAGAAAACTTTCTCCCGCGAACGCTTGGGTTGTGGAATGAGCTCACTGCCAAGGTTTATTCTAAGGACTGCAGTATGGGGTTCTTCAAGAAAGTAGTAATTGGATTTTTGAAGGGTCGGCAACGTGTAAGTGATACTCCTAGTGTTACAGGCGTCCATAAGCTACGGTGACTGCTTCACAGCTTACCATCAGACGGGCCGTAAGCTTGTTTGCCTTATGGGTATAAAAAAAAACATTACAGTTATTAAAATTTAGGTATAAGTCTCGTAATCTTTTCAGTATTTTTCTAAATTGTAAATGTTTTTTTGTAATAATTCGCAGTCTCTACTGTTCCGAATGATCCTATAAATTTTGGTGTCATCTGCATAAAGTAGTTTATATTTGAATGTTAGAAAGCCTTATTTATATTATTTATGTACAACATGAACAACAAAGGACCTATATGGGATCCTTAAAAGAATACGATTCAGAAGGCCGCTCCGAGTGCTTCATTCAAACGAATTTCTCACTTATTTTTGACACTTGCTGATCAAACACCACGAAATTTTAAAGACATGATTTAGTAATAAATCCAGGTCTGTAGTATTCCAGTTTTCTATCAAATTTAATAGTTCAAAAGTTATACAGAATTCTAGTTTTTCATACAAATGGTTTCAAAAAAGATTTTTAGTTAATAAAGCATTTTACAAGATTTTGGAAAAACTACAGACAGGTATTTACTATAACGGAACGACCGTTTCCGGTGATCCGTCTCCGGTAAAGGACCGGATGATGTAGGAAACGATAGAAGTTTCTGGGCATTCGCTCTTAGGTTCATTACCACTGTGGTAATTTAAATTTAGAGATCAAAGAATCCCTAGATGTTTGACATCGCTAAGTCAAAACAGTTCACTTTACGTAGATACTTGACGTAGTCGTGAAAAAATTCTGTTGATAATTATTTTCACGGATTCTATTATTAAATTACAAATTGCTGCATATCTACTTTTGTATATTTATTTTCTCTCGTTCTGTGTTTTTTGAGTTATTGGTAAGTCGATAATCCATTTCTCTTTCTCCTTGACAGTACGGTTCTGAGTATATATATACTACGTATATATATTGCTTTACTACGGCTCTACGCCTAAACTGAGGTCCGTGAGAAGACGTCTTTGTATGCGGGTGCACGTTTGTTGTCTAACGACGGCGCACGGCAGCTGCTTTGCTGTTCTTTTACTGGGGAATGCCGGAGTCTACTAAACTCCAAATCCTCGGCCTGCCCGGAATTCGGCTTGAGAATATGACTAAGAAGTTTCACTGTGATTGATCAGTAAATGTCAAAAACAAATGAGAAATTCGTTTGTATGAACCCCCCCCCCCCCGCAAGGCACCGCGAAGTGTATCCTCTATCTGTGAGGATTAATAATTCTCAGTCATAATCTCAAGCCGAATACCTTTGTCTGTGGTTTTCGAAAATCTTGTAAAATATTTTTAATATCTAGAAATCTTTTTTTAAACCATTTGTATGAAAAACTAGACTCCTGTATAACTTTTGAACTATAAAATGTAACAGAAAACTGCAGACCTAGATAATTCTTACTAGAACATGTAATCAATATTTCGTGTAGTTTTATCTGGAAGTGTCGAATAAGTGAACTGTGAACTGAGCTGTCAACTGAACTTCCTCCGTAAAATCTGTGTTGATTCGGAATAATATGACGATAGATAGATACCAAAAGTTGGTCAGTAACATTTTTTTTTTCAATAGTTTACCAAATTGACAACGTTTAGATATCGGCTGATACTTTTCCATATCGTTACTAACCAAACCCTTTGGTACAGGAGTGATGTTCCCAAATCAGCGAGAAGAAGCCCTCCCTCACCGATTTACTGAAGAGTATTGTAATAGGCAAAGTCATTGATAACGCACATTTTTTTATTAATAGTGGATGCACTCCATCTGGCCCAGAATCTTTGTCAATATTAACGGAATATGAATATTTATAGATTTAATTTTCATTAATTTCAATAAAAATTAAATTAAATTAAAACTAAAGCGTTAAAAGAGGGTGCTGTTATACTGAATTATATAACTAAATCTTTAGTAGTATACAAAGTTTTTTCTCTGTGATTAGACACTTCATCCTTAAAGAACATTTCTTCTGGAAACCACTAAAGGAACGTATAGACTTAAAATTAGACGAAAAGAATTTCAAGTTGTTTTGAATTTTTTGTTCTGAAAAGTATATAAAGCTGTTATAACATTCCAATCTCATTTTTTCTGATCTTTTGCGTAAACAAGAGGATTTCTGTATCGCTTCCACAATGACTGATATTTACATTTTTCGTTTAAAACCTTCCTTAAAGATTTGCTATACGAAGCCGGGATCTTACTAGAAGAATACGGCTTCCGACAGGGCACATGTAATTTAATCAGTTCATTGAAAAGCCCGTAGAATTTATTTACACTTTCTTCCGTACTTAAGTTAAAAAAAAAACTTTCCAATCAACGTTAGATAAATGAAATTATAAATGACAACCAGGGATACTTTAAGAGTAGATATGTGTTTAAGTTTTAAATCGACCAAGATTGATTTATGATGAGTGTCTTCGTTTACAAGCGTTAATTTTACAGCCTTAATTGCACAACATTTTTACTTTCCTTATAAAGTTGTATTGTTTTATTTTACTAAATTATAAACAATCGCTGATAAGCTGTGTCCCATAATTTTCACTCAGTTTTATTCGTGTGGTAGAAGAACAGGACTTTATCCACTCAGCATCTGAAATATTAAAATAACCGGTTATTAAGAATAAATCATTGGGATGTTCAGATATTAAATAACCAGCAATATCTAATAAGGAGCTCAATGCCTCCCTATGACTTGGCCAGTAAGGTATGAACACAACCAATATTTAAAAAGCGTCGTTCAGTTTCAGTTCAAAAGTGTGTTGTTAGCCAGGTTTCAGTCATACGTATGAAGTCAACACTTGAATGAACAACCTGAGCGATAAAATCTTGTGACTATGTGCCCCTGACTATTTGCCCCTGACTATGTGCCCCTGACATTTAGTGGGCCAATGAGTTAATCGATAGAATTTTAATTTAACGAAGTTGAAGAGAAACCAATCCAATCCACCTTTATTCGTGGACCACTAATTTTCCCAACCACTACCTTCTTAATAACTACTATTTACACTTGCACTTAAATACATTTTTTTTCTTCCAGTTTTCTTCTTGTTCTTTTCCTTCTTCTGCGCCTGTTCAGGAAACTCTTAATCCCCGAGGCGACAGGAATGCTTTCAGCGGGTTTCGGGCCCGCTTATATACCCGGCCCGGCGGCCCGCTGACCAATCATAAACGAATGATTATATATTGATATCTTGATATGATTATATATTGATATATGTATATAAATATTATGAACTACGAAATCAATTAAGTACCGTATCGTAAGGTTCATAAATAGTTTGGAAAAATATCTTCTCTTTACAACGAACTGTAACTTTACACTTTGGACTCTTTATATATAATTTCAAACTGAATTACCTAATACTAAGTTCTTTATTAGCAAGACGGTGTACACACACGCGCAATTGGATGTGTAAAATTATAGGGCTGTCTTATTGTCATGTGTTGCTGCCGCGATGCCAGCGCCCCCTGCCTGGTCGACCAGCAGCGGCGAATGCAGCTATAAGGGTGCATTTAATCTTGATTTTATGAATTTAATTACTTTGTAAGAGCACTACGAGTTAAACAGAGTGTCATTTGCATTGGTTGTGTTATATTCTAAGACGTCATTAAGTGTTATAAGTTATTCAATTACAATAATAAACTTAAACGGTCTTATGAAAATCAAATATAATGTACTTATAATGATTTATGTTTGATTTCTTTTAGAAAATTTATAAAATGATATACTAAAATCTTTTTATTATATTGACTAATTTTTAAATAACATATTTATTTCAATGCACAAACAAAAATGTACGGTGGAGAACTTCATGCCATGCGGCATTCTCTACAGCTAACCAAAAGCTTAATATACAATGTTAACGGTAAGTGGCAAAAAACTAGGCTTAACTAACTAGCAGATAAGTAAAAAAACAAACAAAAAAGAAGAATCAGTTACAATTAAACCTATGCTAATACTTATACTATGACGTTTATACTGATAATTTGGGATATTTATATAAACACATACATATACATAATCACATATAATGATATATAGATGTAATAACATGCATATTAGATAAATGTACTTTATTAAATAAATACTATAAAAAAATATAGGTATATATTTATAAACAGAATAATTTCACTAGAAGCCCGAAAATGTACATTTAATTTTGTATCTGTTTAAGATAAAATTCTTTTTACTTCTCTTTGAAGACACGTGTAGTTTTAGCACAGCGGATCTCCTTGGGAAGTGCGTTCCAGAGCCTTATAGTATGGATAGTAAAAGAATTTAAAATAAACCGAGAGCAGTGACGAGGAGTGGCAAGGAGAAAGCTTCCATTGTGATCCGATTCCTGCGCTTTTGCGCTCAAATTTATTATTTTTCAAATTATTTAAATCAGATACATGATCCATATTCTAGTTAGTAGTTCTTATGAACTTAGTTAGTAGTTATAATTAAATTCGGTTATTATTATTATTATTTGTATATCATTATAGATTTAACATAATATAATTCAATTTTAATAATCTAATAAGATAAATAAGAAATGTATAAATAATAATTCAGTTATTTAAAGTAATAAAATAAAATAGTAGATTTTTTAAATATGTTTAAATTAATTTATAAATGTCGAGCTTATCAATAAATAATAATAACTAATTAATAGAGCCGCCCAGGGCTACGAGCGCCAGCATGAAGGCCCCGACAGTGGGGAGTCCCACCTGTTGGCCCATACGCCTATTCCACTTTAAAAAAAAACTGTAAGGATAAGTATGATACCTAGGCTTGCCAGATACCCCGTATTTTAAGGGTTACCCCGTTTTTGAGGCCATAAGAAAAAAGAAACCCGTATTTAGCAAAATGAAATACGGGGTAAATAAAGCTCCCGCATTTACGGTTGGAGGTTGCGCGGTCACAAACCAACATTCTATCTAAGAGTTTTGTATTATATCGTTAAATAATAAATATGTGGAAGAAAAGCCAGCTGGCGAAAACGCAAGCCCTGACACGTGGAAAAAAACACAGCTTGCAAAGTACCTTTTACCTACTTTATATGAAAAATATAAATTACAAATGACATGACCATTCTAGCTTCAAATTCTCTGGTGAAAAGACTATTTTCTAAGTGCAACAATGATGAGCAAAAAACTACTGAATATTGATATTGTAGAAGGTGGAAGATAGCTATAAATAAAATGTAATTGCATCCTCAGCACCAGACCCTACTTGGCTTTTCTTAATTTTTTGACAATTTTGTTTTTTTTTTTCGGATTTTGCAATGTTATTACATTCAACGGCACTTCTCGCCATCGTACGTATATATAAGCACCTACATATAGCCGAAGTTTGCGACGGGAAGTTACATCACTATTGAATGTACGAGAAACTTCTAGAACAAGGTTGCCCAGAGATTAGGCAACCAAATACGCGTTCGTGTCTTCTCACACATACACAATGTGCGCGTGGGGAAATTTGCTCGAGGCGTGGCCTCCTCCAAGTGGTTTTGGGTGGGTCTCTGACCGTCGGCTTCATGGGTCTTCAGCTAGGAGCAGCCTGGGGCGGCTTTACCGCGAAGAGCCCTGCTACCAGCATGGCTCTCCACAAGGACTAGGTCCCGTGGGTAGGCTTTGCTGTCCGGTGGCCGAGCGTGCTGCGGCGCCAAGTCTTTTATGTGCGGCAATCGGGACTCATCAGCGCGCGCGAACATGTTGGTTGCGAGGCGGCCGACAAAGTCGTCCAGTGGCTCGATCTGCAGGTCTCTCTCAATCGTAGCGTTCCTCACGTAACGGGATGCGCCGACTATGGTGCGAAGAGCCCTGTTCTGTACTGTGCGTAGTCGTTTGCGCTGGCGTTCGAGATATTCCGCTAGTATCTCCGCACGGTCTTCTGCACGGTAGCGAAGTGTCCCGTCGTCGGCTAAGAGTGGTCGAATGGGCGCGGTTACACATCTGCACAGTAGATGTAACGCGTTCCAGTCGTCACCCGCGGTCTCTATCGCTTGGTCCCACGAACTCTTGGTAATGGCATACAGTTCCTTCCTTATCTCTTCAGCCAGCTTGTTGATTCTGCGGCGGAGAGTCGGGCATCGTGTTGTCTGCCACAATCTACGCAGACGCCTTTTCTCCGAAATGCAATCTGTGACGTGCTTCGGGAGAGGGGAAAGCCTCCCCGTGTGCGACGTGGTAGTGGAGGAGGCTGTCAAGGCGTTCTGCAAGGATGTGGTCAGGTCATCGGCAAGTTCGTCCACGGCCGCTGCAGTGAGTACGGGTCGAGACTTGCATGTGTTCCGCAAATTTCTCCCAATCGGTTCGGACACGAGAAACGGGCGTGCTTCCAGTTGTCGGGCGGGCAGTCAGTATGGAGAGTACGGGCAGATAGTCTGATCCCATGTCCTCAGGCTACACCTCTAGTGTGGGTTGGCATCGAAGACCATGGTGTGCCATTTGCCGTTGCTGGCCAGTCTGGAACGGGATGTGTGTTGGTATATCCGGACTCATAATCACATATCCGAACCGTTCGGCGTCGTCGAAAAGCCGTCGACCGTTTGGGCTCATGTTGGCAGATTTCCAGCCGGGGTGCTTGCTGTTGAAGTCACCGGCGACGATGGTAGGTGTGGAAGAGACCAAAATGTTTCTCAGGTCGTCCACCTTAATGCGGCTCTTGGGGTGTTTGTATAAAGCATACAGACCAAATACGCGTCGCAAAGCGGCAGTAGTGACTGACACACACATAGAACGGACCCCTTATATAAAAATAATCGCAGGCTCAGCGCGGCGCAGTATTTTTGAAATCATCTACCAGGAAACTTCAAATAGTTGTAAGTTGCCTCACTCTGCCCAAATGAAAAATGAGAGGTCAACAGACGGATCAGCTGGCCGTACCGGACAGTGACCCCGAGTTCCAGGCGTAACCCTGATTAATTCTCCGACTTGTCTCGACGTGATATCAGTCTATCCTAGGCTGGCCTAAAGCTCCAATATATAGTGAGTGAATAAAAAAAGTTACAGTGCCATTAGATATACAGTGAATATTAAAAAAAAGCATAATAAACCATTGTAAAGTGTTAACTTAATCTAGGTCGTATAATACAATTATATTTTAGATAAATTTGTTATTAGGAAAACATTAAATTAAATATTATTTTACGTAAACAATAATTTTATAAAGTGTCGGTTCCAAAATATTAGCAACTTGAATATAGGTGAGAATCGAACCCACTATTATCTCATTCCTATATTCAAATTTGACGGCCAAGGGGTTGAGTCATGCTGACTAAGTGATAGCTAGCCGAGGCTTGGGTTCGAATCCTAAACTGAACCGTTGCAATGTGTGTAAATCGTCATAATAATCATATTTTACTTTGACAACCCCCTTTATTATTTTACACCTGTGCGACTTTTGGATACCCGTGGCCTGGGAAATAGTTCATGTGAAATGCGCACCTCCCAGGCCATGTGTATCCAAATATCGCACAGATGAAAATCACATAAATAAATGAATTTAATATTTTTGTTTGTTTCAACACTTAAACGGAGATCCGGAAGAAAATATAAGTAAAAACATGAATTTCACTTCATGCTTTTTCTTATATATTATATTCCACTTTGCCAACAACCAAACTGCTGATGCTAATGACAGGCTATACAAAATAAAAGAAATAGTTTTTCGTATATTGTTTGTTTATTGTTACATTGTACAATGCTACCAACTTATTGAAAAGTTGAAATTACTGATTTTATAAGCAAATATGGTACATTCAAGTGACGATTCTGTTGAGGACTCCAATTTTATGCCAGATGGTGAATTTTGTGATACTGAGTCAACCACTAGTAGTGACGACAACGACAGTCAGATTTGGAATCCTCCCAGGTTTTCAAGACGTCGTTCAACATTGTCTGATAATGACATGCCTCCATTGTCTGAAATACAACGGCGTAGATCATCAATCGGGGCAACAATCAATTTAGAACAACAGCAACCAAATATGCCAAGTGTCTGAAACTACTGGTGCTGGAATTTCAAAAAAAGACTGAGTGAAAGGAAAATTAGCAAATATGAAATGGGAAATGCCAAGTCATGATGACCTGTTGATTACACTATATTGTATATTGGAATTTTAGCTAATGCGGATCCCATAGACTATTATGAGTTGTTTCTGACCCCTGATATTGTTGTTTAGATAACAGAGCAAACCAATATATACGCCACGGCATCTCTTGACTTCTGATTCTTCTGCTGGATCACGAAACCACCTATGGACTCCAGTAACCAAAGAGGATATGTTGAAATTTTTGGCTCTAGTCGGGTGGATGAGTTTGGTCAAATTACCTAGCATCAAAGATAACTGGCTGTTACGGATCCCTAAAGATCGATAGTGAGGAGTCTACCAAGGTTGCGGTCTCATTCCTTACGCGTCGGCAGTCGTCCGCAAGCCACCTTGCACAACGATATTACATACCTATAAATATAAAATTATAATCTATTTACAAAAAACCATTGTTACCACAAGAGGATTCAATTTACTCGTAGCTTTAACACTGGGGAATCCATAAACTGTATGGAATTTCCATAGCTCGTACTGTTATGTCCCGCAATCGATTCGGGCTAATTATGATTTGTTCACTTTGTCAACAACCAAACTGCTGATGCTAATGACAGGCTATACAAAATAAAAGAAAAATTTGATAAGTTCATAAAAAACTATTAACATGTCATCACACCAGGAAAAAAAGTTTGCCTGGATGAGTCATTGGTCGCTTGGCGTAGAAGACTTATTTTCCGGCAATACATTCCAAACAAAAGTGCTAAATATGGAATACAATTATTTAAATTATGTCCTGAGAAGGGATATACATGGAACCTTATATACCATTTGCGGTAAATCGAAGGAACCTAACACAGAAGTATCGGAAAAGGTTGTTCTATTTTTGGCTGAAGGTCTATTCAACGAGGGCATGGCAATGTCGTTGTATGCATGACAATAAAATAGAATAACCGTTTATATAGGCCTTAATTACCTAAAAATTACCCTTTGTAAATAATGGTGACTTGATTAATAAATGAAGAAGTTGTCAAACAATTGTGTTTCATATCTATGAGAGCAACCATAGACACAGTATACTACATTCTCCCCCGCTTTTTTTCCTGTAATAAAATCTTGTAAATAACCAGGCATACGACGATCTCTACAGGACCGGTGAAGGTCTTGTTCAACTTCAGTTTGTTCAAATTTAAATTCAATATAATTTATTCAGTTTAGGCTACAATAATTGAGCACTTATGAATGTCACTACGCCATCGTTTCGTAAGTCTATAGGGCGGGAGACCTTGTACTGAGAAGAACCGGCAAGAAACTCAGCAAGGGCATTTCTTTTCTCCCTTTCAGTTCAGACAGTTTATGTATTCATCACTAAGAAATAATCAATGTCTTACAGTATTAATAAACAAAACAAAAAAGTAAGACTAAATACTAAGAATACAAAGAAGTTTGCAAGAGCAGACCAGCTTCACAGGCGGCACCCGTTCACGAGTATGACACATAAATCAGCCATCGCTCCGCTCAACCATGTTTTAGGGAACGTAACGACCCGACACACACGCCACCACTTTGAGAGAGCATGACAAACTCAGCAACTCCAATAAAACTTCGATTGTACTAGTTACAATGTGTGTAGTAAAGGAACAAAATATAAGAGGAGAAGATTAGAAGGTTCGTAATGCTTTACTACCGAGAAGAACCGGCAATGAACTCAGCAGTTAATCTTTTATACATCATAAAAAAATACAGTATAGCCTTACACTAGGTAATAACATAATATACAATGTTTTAATATAAAAAAAAAAATTTCAAATGCCCCAATACAAATCAATTAAGTTCTAATTATTCCAAGCATTTTTATCATTTATGTATTCATCAACTTTGTGATAGCTTTTTTCATTAAACTATCTTTGACATATATTTAAAATTTATTTGAGGGTAAATTAACCACATGTTCTGGAATTTTATTGTAGAAAAATATACTTTGTATTGCGAAAGAGCTATGTACCTTCTGAAGACGACATCGTCGTTGTTGTTGTTCTATCAGCTGTATCTCCGGCCCCGAATCTGTAGCAGTTGATGGTGTCATTATTTCTGTATCACAATCGTTATCAGATAGGTTTAAAGAGAATGATGAGGTTTCTGTTATGGGAACAACAGCGGTAGGAGCAAGATGTCTGTTAGAAACAATCATTTCTCGGCCATTGATAATCGAACGCTAGAATGAAACGGGTTAGCATATAAAAGTTCCACTTCTTCCACTATGGAATCGTATTTACTGGCTCTGGTATTGTTTCTTATCAGTACTTTACCTCCGTTTACTAACCAAGTTGGCATAGATTGGCCGTTTGATGATCGTCGTGGATGTGAAAACATCCGCTCATGCGGTGTGCAACCTGTAGCAGTACAAAGCAAAGATCTGATTGAATGCAACGCTTGGTTAAGAACATGTTCCCATTGCTTGATTGACTGATCCGAATTACGTAGAGCAAGTTGTACCGTTTTCCAAATTATTCCATTATATCTATACGTCTGTCCATTGCATTGCGGGTTGAGGTACTAGTACTAGTAGCTATACCCATGCCACGAAGAAAGTCTTTTACTTCTGAAGATAAGAAAGGCGATCCTCTATCCGAATGCACAAAGTTTGGCATACCAAAATTGAAAAAAGTTCACTTAATTCCTTTTTTAAAGTCCCCGTTAAATCAGCACAAGGGAATGCGAAAGGAACTCTGGAGAATTCATCTACGACAGTAAGTATATAGTGGTTCCCCGAGTTACTGGGCAATGGGCCTTTAAAGTCCATAGATATTCGCTCAAAAGGAAGTGTCGCCTTAATAAGTGTGCCTTTTGTTTGTAGGAATCTGGGTTTTATTTCTGCACAAACAGAACAAGCTGCAGTGATACGCTTAATGTCCTCTACTGAATATGGCAAATTCTTTGTTCTTACCCAGTGTATCATGCGAGTTATTCCAGGGTGACAAAGAGTTCTATGTAGTTCTAGCAGGTTGCTGTAAGACTGTGTTGCAGCTCCAATATTAACTCTAGATAAGGCATCAGCTACAATGTTTTCTTTACCTGGCCGATATACAATATCAAAGCTATAGACTGACAGCTCTAATCGCCATCTTTGTATCTTTTCATTATTGATTTTTGACACATGTTTTTGGTTAAACATGAAAGAGATAGATCTTTGATCGGTAATTAGTTTAAAGGTTTTCCCTATGAGGAACTGTCGCCATTTCTTTAAACTCTATACAATTGCTGCAGCCTCTTTTTCAATAGCTGAATGATTTTCTTCATTACTCGACAGTGATCTTGAAAAAAATGCCACTGGTCTTCCTTCTTGGGACAAAGTGGCAGCAATAGCGTGATCTGAAACATCTGTTTCGACTACTAATTGAACTTTATCGTCTATGATATTAATATCTGCATCAGCTATTTCTTTCTTAAGGCATTCAAATGCGTTTGTCGCTTCAGTCGAAATTGGAAAAGTGTTTTGACAAGAATGTGAATCTTTTATGAAAAATTGTGGATCCACCTTGAATAGTGAGCGAACATCCCTAAAGCTCTTCGAAGAGATGATAAATCTGTAGGAACTGGCAACTCCAAAAAAGGACGAAGTCATTCAGGATCTGGTTTAGTTGGCCATTGCGTATATTGTAACCCAGAATGTTTATCTCTGTTTTAAAGAACTCACTTTTCTCTAAATTCAAAGTTAGATTATATAAATTGGCTACTTCACGAAATTTGTGCAGTTTTTCGTCGTGATCTAACTGATCTGTTCCACATAGTGATATCATCTAGATACAAATATACTACTTCAAGACCCTCTTTATTTATGATACTATTAAGGGCTTGTTGGAAAGCAGCTACTCCATTAGTGACACCAAATGGGATTCGTTGAAATTGATATAAATTTCCGCATGCTTCAAAAGTGGTAAAAGATTTTTCTTGCTCAATAATTGGTATTTGGTGATATGCACTCCTTAAATCAATTTTACTAAATATACTATACTTAGCAATTTTACTGAACAATTGATCGAGTATATTTATTAATTGTTTGCGAGTAGTCTATGACCATTCGTTTTTTGTGATTTTCATTCGAAGTAACAAGAACTTGTGCTCGCCAGGGTGAAAAGCTTGGTTCTATTATTTCATCAGCAAGTAATTTTTGTATTTCACTTCTTATAAAAGTAAGATTATCATCGGAATGTCTCCTAGATTTAATTGCGATAGGTTTTTCGTAAGCTACAAGATTCTTAAATATGCTAACTGGTTCAATTTTTGCTTCCTTTAAGACACACAATTTCAAAGAAGGTTTGAATGAACATGTCATGTCCAAGAATTAAGTCTGCACACAGATTTTCCATAACCGTACATTGTATGCCTAATTGCTGTTTCTGTATTTCAATTTGCAAAATACAGGCGCTATTTATGTCAGCAATGTGATTTGTAGACGCCATTTTAATTTTCTGCGTACAATGAATTTCTTTAAGCCCATAGTGAACGATAAGACGGCGATCTATGAAACCTGAAATGCTACCTGTATCAATAAGCGCTCTGGCCAATATTTTATTGTTACTAATTACAGGAACAGTGGCTTTTGTAAGATTTGCGGCGGATATCAAGCATGACAGAGTAGCTGTTTCAGTTACAGCGTTGTTACAGCTTTCAAGCACAGCAGCTGACATATTAAAAACTGATTTGCTTCTGCAAATAGAAGAAAAATGACAGCTGGACAATTACTTCCCAGATGCCTGCGATTACCACAAAAAAAACATAAATCTTTTTTGTTTGTGATGTTGCGAGATGTCGAAGCAGCAGAATACGGTATTGAGTTGAAATTTGCATTAACTCTTTCAACTGTCTATCACGGTTCATGGGATACAGTCTGGTGACAGACGGACGGACGGACAGCGGAGCCTTAGTAATAGGGTTCCGCTAATTACCCTTAGGGTACGGAACCCTCAAATAAGAAAGACACATTTAGTACTTACCTAAGCGAGTTACAGTGCGAAAATTGAAGAAAGGTGGCCTTGAAATGGCGTGATAAACGAGATGTTTTCATGCTTTCAACGAAACAGTCTGGACTAAAAACTGTCACTAAAAGGAATAGAAGAGGTGAAGGCATAACAAAACCTCCAAGTGTCGAAGATTACAATAAAGGTAAATCATCAATTGATGTCAGTGACCAGCTGGCGACTTATGGGTCAGCTCTGCGTAGGTGTACTAAATGGTATCGCAAACTTATATGAGGCACAAATCTGGTGAATACCTACTCATTTTTTATACAACCAATATACCTATAAAAAGAAGCTAACAATAACTGAGTTTCGTCAGCAAGTTATCTTAGGTATGCTTGAAAGAGCGAACACAACGATTACCTCAATGGCTTAATTACCACCTAGTAACAAACGAGATAGACGGAGTGAAAAAGAAAAGTCGCTGCTCTGAATGCTATAAAAAATACAGAAGGCAAGGAAAAACCATTGATGGAGAACTACATAAGGTAACCAAATGTTCGGTTTGTGAAGTAGCCTTTTGTAAAACCTATTTTAATAATTTTCACTAATTTTATTTTACCTTGTATTTTTAATTTTAATATTATTATTTAGTCATTCCCTGCGCCATATGTTAATTTAGGTATAATATAAACACAATAAATTATGAATAGTTTCATTGCCTACATTACACAGTACCAGAAAAATAATTTCCTAAAATTAAAAAGTAAATAACTTTTTAAAAAATAACCTATTTCCAGACCATTTGTACCAAAAAAAATCCCCAAGTCAGCGCTTTAATTTTTACATAGTTAACGTAGAGAAAACGTGTGCCTAAAAGATAAACATCGCTTATACCAAGATACACAATGTGTGTCAAAAAGATACACATGGCGCCGAGGATTTTAAGTTAAAGTGTAAACGAAAAATCTTTTATTAATCATTTGTAAAAAGCAACTACCGGCCGCACTACTGGTAGTGCCGCTGTTTACAAATGATGACACTAGCATGGCATTGTTTAAATATTTTATAGTAAAACAATACGTTAACATTTCAAAACAAAGATCTTTTAAAAACTGTTTCTTCAAAAAATAAATATAAATTTAATAAATTTAAATATTAGGTATCATTGAAAAATATTGTTTAAATTGTCTCCCGTAAAGTAATCGACCGTATTTCTTAAGCGTGTACCCCTTAAACCAAGAAGCGACAAGTGGAAACCCTAATGATACCCATCATCAAATGAAACTTACCTTCCTCTGCCATGTACTGAGTAATACTCCTGAAGCTCTTTCAGGTAATTGGATATCTGCTCGGCTGTATCAAAGCGCTCGGGGCGACGTGGACGAGGATACTGCGCCTGCGCCGCGCACCACAGGATGGACGTCGACAGCAAAATGGCCGCTAGCAGCAGTCGCATCGTGTCTGTAAACAGTGGACCAACGCGAGTTTTACTTATACGTCAAGGGTTCCATGACAAGTACATATGAACATTTATAATTTATAACCCTGCGTTAGACTTTTTACCGCGCAGTTACTGCACCAAAACAAGTTACTGCACCAAAACCAGTGTAGATACTAATGTAGCCTTAAGAAATCATAAATCATTATAACGGTAATAAAACATACTTCAAAAACTAGTACCTATTGTATCTCTTTGGTTTTGGAGATAAGTAACATTGTGTGTTTAAAAATATAGGTGTATAGTAAACAAATTCTTGAATACTTTTTTATGGCAAGGTATAGATACTAAATATTTGTTGTTGTTTAAGTTAAAATCGAGGTTAAGTTTGTTGTCACGCTAGGTAAAATGAAAAAAAAATAAAAAACAAAAGAAACCGAGTTGCTATCGGTTATAAACATCTCGGTTAAAGAACATTGTTCTGCGTCCATACCCTGTTAGCCTTACAACCAAGGACAAAGGAAAATCATGTGTTGTATTTTTAATCATTATTCAGTTTCCATAAGATATTATTTTTATAACGGACTAGCAGAAGAATAGTTCTATGATAAAAAAAAAGTCACGAATTTTAGGGTTGGTTCGTGTATTTTCCACGGCTCGATCGAACTGTTTCAATCCAGTAAATCCAGTAAAAATCGTTTTATTATAGCTTTCTAGTGGTTTTTAAGATAGTAATAACTTTAAAAACTGAAAAACCATATAACTGTCAAAGCAGGTCAGTTTCAAAAATCACGTAAACCATTCAACAAGACCGGCGATTGCCGTGCGAAGAAAAAACGGCGATAAACACACCCAAAGTGAACGTAGCCGTGCGTTCGAAAAGTAAGTGTTAAGAGCCCTTAGTGACGCTACGCCAACCGGTGTTAGAACTGTCATTCCATACAAGCGAACGCCACTTCAACATTTGTGACGTCATAACACTATGAACCCTGCTCGTGGTGGGTGTAGACGTTGTAAACACCGGTGTCGTGACACTAGGGTTTCCGAACTACGTAGTGTTGCCACGGGGTTAATTCCGAACTAGTTAGTGTTAAAACACTAACACCGGGGTTAGTTACACCGAATTCACGAACGGACCTCTGCGTTTCACTGAGCTAAAAAATCCTACCTATCATACCCTAAAAGTGGTGTTTCTGTACAATGTTAACATTCTTGCAACTATTAAACAAACCAACACATTAAGTTTTGTTGTTGTCGTTTATAAACGAAACGTTTAAAAAACATCGTTCAAAAATAATTACTTATTGGCACTTATTTAAAAATAATAATCTAATCTTATTTTTTTTTTATTAACTGTTACTATTGCCGTTGAAATAGGCGTGGGGTCTCGCTCTGGTCCTAACTATTAATCTACCGTGAAGGTAATAAGCAAAGGCGAATAATAGTAAGGGAATGAGGATTGAATGTTTGTGATAAAAAATATGTTTACTTACATAATTCATTAAAAATATCGATTACAATCGTTTGGGTATCCCTAATCTACTTCAAGACGAGGCCGCGTTTAGAAGTTACGCGCTGAGTGTAAACAACGCTTAAAGTGCAATAACAGTTTACTCTCGATATCAAGAAGCTAATATGTTATTATTATACCTTATGGTATTAATAAGGTAAAAGCTTTTGGCTC
Source organism: Apoda limacodes (assembly GCA_946406115.1). NCBI lineage: Eukaryota > Metazoa > Arthropoda > Insecta > Lepidoptera > Limacodidae > Apoda > Apoda limacodes. The sequence goes on from OX291540.1 coordinate 53,753,843, forward strand.
GATATACTTTCACCATGGACCTTAAATTAATGACTTTGACGGCTCTCTAGTTATCTCTATAGTTTTCACGCATGACTCGTTTCGGTTGTAGCTTCGGAACCCACCCCGCCGATATGACGTTTTTTAAACATTAAGATGGCGACTAGTGAGTAGCACAAAATATTTTTTTTTATATTCATAGCAGCTAGTCCGTCTCATAAAAATATTTATAATATTAACTATAAATTAAGTTTTTATTACATAGGGCGACTTTTGGGTTGTCCTTTGTAAAATTTTTATAATCACGCTCAGGCCTGAATTAATAATTACTAGAGCGACCCGATTAATTTGTTTTTTAATTATTTTTATGGATGATACAGGATTACCAAAATATCGTTTCCAGACATCTTCAATGTCACCTATAACTCCTAAACTAAAAAACCGGCCAAGTGCGAGTTGGACTCGCGCACCGAGGGTTCCGTACCTACCACCATTTATGTAATTTACAAACACAACGATTAACGATTTATGACGTATTAAAAAAAAAACTATTTACTAGATCTCGTGCAAACCAATTTTCGGTGGAAGTTTGTATGGTAATTTACTTAATTTATATATTTTTTTAGTTTTATCATTCTCTTATTTTAGAAGTTACAGGGGGGGAGGGAAACACATTTTACCACTTTGGAAGTGTCTCTCGCGCAAACGATTGAAAAAATGATGTGAAAACCTCAATATCATTTTTGAAGACCTATTCATGTACCCACACGTATGGGTTTGATGAAAAAAAATTTTTGATTTTCAGTTCTAAGTATGGGGAACCCCAAAAATTTATTGTTTTTTTTATATTTTTGTGTGAAAATCTTAATGCGGTTCATAGAATACATCTACTTACCAAGTTTCAACAGTATAGTTATATTTTCGGAAAAAAGTGACGGTGACATACGGACGGACGGACAGACAGACAGACAGACATGACGAATCTATAAGGGTTCCGTTTCTTGCTTCGGCTACGGAACCCTAAAAAAATCATTTTAGCAGAGAGTTTTGAAATTGTTAACGTTACTTCCCACCTAGCCGAGGTCAGTATAACCTAATCTGATATTTTCTAAGTTTTAGCCGTAAAACGATGATACATGATTTTGGTCGTCGCTCCGGGACTACAATGCACACTACTTTAATGCAACAGACTTTTCTGACGCGGTGGTCAGAAATCAAAACTCTACAGTCGCCTTATTGAAATCGTGTGAACTTACAACGACACTAGCGACCAAACATGCAAGAACAGAAAAAATTGTTGCACTGTAACTAGATATGTTTAAACAAAAGAAAATAGCTTAAATAACTATATAGATAAGCATTCCTGTTTTTGAGTAACAAACAAACAAACCCAAACCTAAAAGTTTCGAATTGCAGTGAAGTGGGATAGCCTGTCAATATTTTAAATATCAAACATCGAGTTTGTATTTTCAGCGTTGTATCCTAGGATGAATAGCGAGACCTAAAATGGCAAGGCCGCATTGTTAACAACCTACAGTGGAAGTCATTTTATTAACCGACTTTAAAAAAGGAAGAGGGTCTCATTTGGTTGTAGGTAAGTTTTTTTATAGTAAACTGATTTGGATTTTTTTACATATATGGAAGTGTTCACTCACGAATTGCGTCCCGACAAACGAATTTTCCCCATTTAAATTTAGTAGGAATTGGTTCAAAAAAACCAGAGTTACAAAATGTGTTCAGTTGTATCATGTTAGACGATCTTATTCCACACTTTACCTAAGTAGTACCTATACGTAAGTTTTTCCGTTACGCATACATATACCCGATAGAATTATCACTCCGCATTTAAATACGTGCAAACTTATTTGTCGCGCACAACTGGACGAGTAAGGCTACGTTCACACGGCGACTTTTCGATACGATATTTTCTCGTATACGGTTTTCCCGTATACGAGACGGCCGTTCACACAGTGCGAGGTCCATTCGGTTTTTTCACGTATGCAGACTTCCCGTTCCCAGGTGCAAAACCGTACGGTATACGGGAAAAAACATTTCTCGAATACGAGATTTTCTCGGATAGATGCCGTGTGAACGATTTTCAGAGTTACCATACAAATTTTGTAGTCACTACAATATTCGATAAATTGTCGTGTGCGGTATACGAGAAAAATTGCGCTGTGTTTGTGTTCGCGTAAATCGAGAAATATTTTTTCCCCTATACCGTACGGTTTTGCCACCGGGAATACGAGATTCTCGAAACGATTTTATCAAATGCGATGCACAGTGGCGCTTATGTTTACGTTGATTCGTTCACACGGAAAAACTGGTTTCTCGTATACGAGACTCGCGCGGGGACAGGCAGCAGGCAGTTGTGTTTGTGATGTCTTTGGCGAAGTGGATTGCTGATTACGATCGAGTTATTTATCACGCCTATCGAGTATCTACCCATAATATGGTATAAATCATTAGACAACTGTAAAAAAATGGCGTACTCTCAACGACTGGCTGGCTGACTGGCGGCTGGCAGAGCGTATCGAATAGACGCTGTGTGAACGCATCAGATCTTTAACGTGCTTTAAATTTAAATATACATATACATACTTGAACAAATACATAAAATAAATGGTTATATAATATAATTATACCTAAACATACATACAATAATTAGGTTTTCAAGATAGATATGTCTGAATAACCAAAGGTTGGTCAAAATTAAAGAAAATTAGGAAGTAGTATGTAAGTAAGGAATTGTATAAATCAGGCATTGACTGTATTTGCCTTATACTATCAGGCAGATAGTTCCATAGATTAATGGCTTTCCCAGTTGAAGAACGATTGTAAAAATTCCAGGTGTTTTAAGAAGAAGACTGGTAGACGAGCGAAGATGAAACCGGTATTTTAGATAATTTTAGATAGGTGTAGATGGATTTAATAGCGCGTTAATATAATAATAGCCACTTGAGTTGTGATCGAAACTCTGAATCATGGTCATATTTTTGAAGTTCAAGAATGAAGTGAATGCAAAGATTTTGTAGACGCTCAAGTTTAGTGAGTTGTCTCTCTGTCAGATTAGTGGAGGCAATGCCAGCATATTCAAGTAAAGGTAGAATAAAAGACTGGGCAAGCACAATTTCGGTTCACATAGGTAAAAGACTCCGTAATCTTCTCAGGAAAGCAAATATTTTTCGGCTAATTTCCTTGATTAATGGGATCCAAGATAACGTGCGGTCAATATAAATACCAAGACTTTTTATTGTGTCACTGAACGGGATAATGATATCATCGAGTTTGGTTGGGGGTAAATCAGTCCAATATTTATCTTCAATATTTTTTTTATACCACTAAGGTGGCAAACAAGCATATTAGTTCGTTTTGGGCTACGTGTAATTATGGTCAGTGACCTAAGAGAATTAAGCCGAAGTCCATATTCACACCATTCAACTATTGTATGACGATCAGAGTTAATTCTAGAGCAATGGATGAATTAAGTATGGAGTAATTATAGAAGTAATTAGGTCAATAATCGGAAAAATCGTATAACGGCTTATACAATCACTTCCACCCGCACTTGAAACTATAAACATAATATCTTATGTTAACATCTTCTTTAAATCTTAACATCACAATCAGGAAATTGACGGAAGGTAAAAGGATGGAAGTCAGGAATTGAGTTCATTGAAAGATTTTGCAGCGTGATCGCTATTTTGCTGCTATTCATAGCAAGTACAGAAAGGAATGTTGATTGAGTAAATCTAAGTTAAGATTTCCTGAAATTGGTGCAGCCTGAGTTTTACCAACTCCTAATGACTTATGAAATTTCCATATTCTATATAGATCTCCGTTTTCAATTTGCCATATTATATGCTATATTAAATTAATATGCTAAAATTTATTCATACAAAACCAAATATATTTATAGCTGCCTGTGTGATAATTTAAAGTTTATTATAGAAAATATAATATAATATGCTTTGCTATAATTTATTTTAGTATATATTATAGCTTCGTGTGATATAACTTCGCTTAACGCAGTAAAGTTGTAGAGTAAAGCCGAAGTCAAAGTCAATTTATTTTATTCAAATTAGGTTTTTACAAACACTTTTCAATCGTTCAAAAGTTATGAAATACTATTTTATAAACACACCACCCACCCTCTGGTTCACAATAGTGGCGTTTTGTTGACCGACATAATGTACATAATGCGGTAATCCTACCAAAGAGAATGAACCAAGATTTGTACTGTGTTATACAGAATTTATGAATTTTTGACTTGGCAGGATTATAACATTAAACGCATTGAAGCAGTCAACAAAACGCACCTAATGTTGATTTCTAGCGAGAAAAATCCAGGAAGAACAATGACTGTTACTCTTTTGAAAAAAAATATCTAGTTGACAACATAATCGGTACATGTTATCATAAAAAAATACAAATACAATCATCAATGTTTTAAATAAAAAATTTAAGCCATACAATTCCATATTATTTCCATTTTAATTTGGCTTGTCTATGCGTCCTGTAATTGAGTATCTTCAGAACTCGCTTTAAGGGTTCCGTACCTGAAAGGTAATTAGGAACCCTATTACTAAGGCTTCGCTGTCCGTCCGTCCGTCCGTCTGTCACCAGGCTGTATCTCATGAATCGTCATAGTTAGACAGTTGAAATTTTCACAGAAGATGTATTTTTGTTGCCGCTACAACAAAAAACTATAACTAAAAATCAGAAAAAAAATTATTTAAGGGGGCTCCCATACAACATACGTGATTTTTTTGCTCGTTTTTGTAGATAATGGTACGGAACCCTTTGCGAGAGTCTGATTCGCACTTGGCCGATTTTTTATCATTAATACTGTCTGAAATGTTGTAGTATGCTTTTTTTACAAAGTAGTTTGATAAAAGATCTGGCCTCGGTGAAATGAAAGTCAGAGTTGCGGCGGGTTTATTGTCAAGCTACGTATTTGTGCCGTTTGCGGTAGAAACGCCAGGCCAATCGGGACCTAGCACTCACAATTTTTTTAAAGGGCTTGCTCCCAAATTTTTAGCAGCTGCGGGTGACAAAAGACTCTTTCTTCGCTCAGAGAATCAGCATCTCTATTCAGCGAGGAAATGCAGCTAGCATTCTTATCACTCTACTACGCGGGCAAACACTTTTTGAATATTAGGTTTTGTATTTAGTTTAAGCGTAGTTTGTTTTTTGAAGTGAAAACTTCTTTAGCGGCGTTGTGCATTTTTTGGTATGGGTAAAAAATTATAAACTCGCGTCAGGCTGATCGAAAATTCATAAGACGGAAACCATAATGCCACGCCATAAAAATTCGCAAGACGGTAACCATTATGCCACGCCATAAACCAGTGTGAAGTTAGCGGCCTAAGTTAGGGGCCGATTATAAACCGATCAAATTAAGATGACAATATTTTTGTAAATTAAAATGAAATAAAATAGTAAAAATAACATTTAAAATAAAAAACTTCTTCACTAATAAATTTTGGGTTCAAACTAAAAAAGATGCAAAAAGGATTTCAACACAAAAAGAACATTTGAAAAAAAATCAAAACTAGCCATATCAGTGTCGTAAAACGTTTGAAGAAAATCTAGTGACACTTTGTGACCTACATAGAATTAAAGTAGGTTAAATAAGCAGTCTTATGACATCATTCAATTGCACCTTCTATGGGGATACCATACCGAAAAAAGAATAGCGGCCTAAATTTTAAATAATTTCCCAGTACATTTTGTCGCTGGAAATAAATTTTTAAAGATAAATTGTACAAATTTATATACGAGTAGGGAAGAAACAGATCTTAAATTTTTCAGATACTCATATGAATAAAGATAAGTGAAATTTTGTCTTAAAAAAATATTAGGTAAAAATCAATTAACACTTCGTGACATTCCAGTGACTGAAATCGTTTGAAGAAAATCTAGTGACACTTTGTGACCTACATAGAATTAAAGCTGGTTAAATAAGCAATCTTATGACATCATTTAATTGCATCTTATATGGCGATACCATACCGAAAAAACATTAGCAACTTAAATTTTGAATAATTTCCCAGTACATTTTGTCGCTGTAAATAAATGTTTAAAGATAAATTGTACAAATTTATATACGAGCAGATGAAGACACAGATCTTCAAACTTTTTAGATACTTATATGAATAAAGAGAAGTGAAATTTCGTCTTAAAAAAATTTTTTAGAAAAAATCAGTTAACACTTCTTGACATTTAGGTGACTGAAACCATTTGAAAAAAAAATGGTGACACTTTGTGACCTACATAGAATTGAAGCTGGTTTAATAAGCAATCTTATGACATCATTCAATTGCACCTTCTATGGGGATACCATACCGAAAAAACATTAGCGGCCTAAATTTTAAATAATTTCCCAGTACATTTTGTCGCTGTAAATAAATGTTTAAAGATAAATTGTACAAATTTATATACGAGTAGATGCAGAACGAGATCTTTAATTTTTTCAGATACTTATATGAATACAGAGAAGTGAAATTTTAAGAAGAAATCAATTAACACTGTTTGACATTTCAGTGACTGAAACCGTTTGAAAAAAAATCTAGTGACACTTACGACCTACATAGAATTAAATCTGGTAAAATAAGCAATCTTATGACATCTTCTATAGAACTTCTATGACTACTGGGAAATCTTAATAAGATAATAATTGTTTTTAGGATCAAATAAAATAAGTTATCTGTTGTTTAAATGTACCTATCCAAAGAGAAAGCTTTTATTGAAATATCATTACATTTAGCAATAATAAAGCCAATTAAAAAAGATGAAATAATTTCATTACATGAATGTAAATTAATATCCAAATCAATGACTTGCAAAAAATATAAAAATTCCAAAAAAAATTACTAAATAATGAATAAGAATCTGCACTTTCGTAATCTTCATTATAGAGAAAAAACATTATGTGGAAATATTATTTCGGAAACGGCAGTTACACTTAAATTTAATATGAATAATATTCCTCTTACAAAATTGCCCGATTCCCCTCGAATGAACTCAAAAGCTTATATAGTTATATGTTTTGAATTTAAAATTTAAAATAATTGAAACCGTAAAAGAATTTATAAAATTTGGAGTAGTATACACTACAAAAATAAAGTGACAAATCATATGATAATTCCTTCAGAAAAATTAGCTGTTAATAATTTAATGATTGAAAAAGCTGTCCTTACCACACTAAGGAAACCGGCACTTTATCCATATAAGTACCTGAAAAATTCATAGATCTCTTTCTTTATTTGCTCGTTTATAAATTTGTACAATTCATCTTTAAGCATTTATTTACAGCGACAAAAAGTACTGGGAATTTATTTTAAATTTAGGCCTCTAATGTTTTTTCAAAATGGTATCCCTATAGAAGGTACAATTAAATCATGTCATAACATTTCACCACATTTTCTTCAAACGGTTTTAGTCACTGAAACGTTAAGAAGTATTAATTGATTTTTACTTAATATTTTTTTTAGAAAAAAATTTCACGTCACTTTATCCATATAAGTATCTGAAAAATTCAAAGATCTCTTTCTTCATTTGCTTGTTTATAAATTTCTACAATTTATCTTTCAACATTTATTTACAGCGACAAAAAGTACTGGGAAATTATTTAAAATTGGGACCGCTCATGTTTTTTCGGTATGGTATCCCCATAGAAGGTGTAATTGAATGCTGTCGTAAGATTGCTTATTAAACCAGCTTTAATTCTATGTAGGTCATAAGGGTCACTAGATTTTTTTCAAACGGTTTCAGTCACCTAAATGTCAAGAAGTGTTAACTGATTTTTTCTAAAAAATATTTTTAAACGAAATTTCACTTCTCTTTATTCATATAAGTATCTAAAAAATTTGGAGATCTGTTTCTTTATATGCTCGTATATAAATTTGTACAATTTATCTTTAAACATTTATTTACAGCGACAAACTGTACTGGAAAATTATATAAAATTTAGGCCGCTTGTTATTTTTTTGATATGGTATCCCCATAGAAGGTGCAATTGAATGATGTCATAAAATTGCTTATTTGACCAGCTTTAATTGTATGTAGGTCACTAAGTGTCACCAGATTTACTCCAAAAGTTTTACGACACTTGTATGTCTAAATGTTTTAATTTTTTTTTAATGTTCTTTTTGTGTTGAAATGCATATTGCATTTTTCTCAGTTTGAACCCAAAATTCATTAGTGAAATATTTTCTTACTTAAAACTGTTGTTTATACTGTTTTATTTCATTTTAATTTACATAAATATTGTCATCTTAATTTTGGTCGGTTTATAATCGGCCGTTAACTTAGGCCGCTAACTTCACACCGGTACGCCATAATAGGATGATTGGCAAAATAAAAAGATTGATTTTGAAGTTAAAACTTCTTTAGCGGCGTTGTGCACTTTTTTTGTGATAGGTGAAAAATGTTAAACTCTATAGGACGAATAAAAACTAAAAGGACCCAATTTCCTTTTGCTTGATGAAAAGATGAAAGTGCGGATTACACATGTTAAAATGTTATATCCAGGTTGTATGTTTTCACTTCTGCCGGCGCTCCCGGACTGCAACCCGTTTTTTTTTAATGAACATTTTAAGTGAATAAAAGTATTTAAAAAAGGAAAAAAATATATGTACAACGATTAACTAACTAAACTAAAATAATATAATATACTATCGGAACTATCATTAATTAATAATAAAAACAGAAAAATCATATAATAACATTTAGTTTAGATCTAATAAAAAAAACCTCTTATTTACGAGATCAAAAATCACATAAGTCAGTTACCTATTGGCATATAAATCACAAGTGTACCTATGGTCTTTTGTCATCCCTTCTATCAGCGCAGTTTATGTGGCACTATTTTTTATTTGCACTGCACTGGATCCAGCCCTGTGTTGGTGGGTGTGCAAATTTGTTCATCTGAAGCTTTAGTTATATTTTTTACGGATGTCCAAACTACTTAAAGTAATAAAAAAATTAATATAAATAGGTTATAGACATGTTGATTCCATTTGCCCCATATCAAAAGTCGCAATATCATTAAAACAAACTAATTTTCAAAACATGATTCCGCTCTACTGGACAAAATTATTTAAAAAAATTAATTGATTCTTGCTTCGAAATTAAAGGCTAAAGGCGTTAAAGGTTTCAAGGATTCGCCCTAAAACGTTTTTTCGGGGTTGGATCCCATCTACATAAACATTATATACAAAATATATAATTTTATATTATATATAACAACTAAATAGAACTCTCGTTTCCTAGAAGAATTGAATAGATATCCTATACATGTTTAACAATTTAACAATGTGTGTGTTGCTCTCGAAAGCCTGTGTGCCGCACACAGTGTGTCCGAGCTAAAATTCATATCAAAATTGTTTGAAAACTAGTTGATACTCACTTTAATTAATTTTAGAGGTACTACTAGCTTCATTACGCAGATGAGAAAAGGTAAGATAAACATAGTTAGATGTAAGATGAGTGTACAACAGAATAAGGTTGTGTACTTTAGATGTCAAAAGAATTTAAAGCCGCCAATACTACTAGAGATCCTACAAGGAGCTACTTTTATAGTGGTAGATTTCTATAAATTCTTTGTTTTTTGATGTGAAAACTTCTTTAGCGGCGTTGTGGACTTTTTTTGATATGAGTAAAAAATTTTAAACTCGCGTCAGGCCACGTGTCCTGATCAAAAAAACATAGAAAATTAGACGGAGCTCGCGTCAGATTTATTTACATTAGGTTAGTTTTTGTGATGGGTAAAAAATGATAAACTCTATAGGACAAATAAAAGTAAGAAGAAATTAGGTTGATGAATGAAAGATGAAAGTGCGGATTACACATGTTAAAATGTTATAAGTATCCAGGTTGTATGTTTTTGAAGTAAAAACTTCAAAAAAGGACAATAGAAAATTCGTAAGAAGGAACTCGCGTCAGATTTATTTACATTAGGTTAGTTTTTTTAGCATATGGCGATTATTAGTTCAGGGAGGTTCGATATGGGATTTTAATTCTATGCCAGATTGCGAAGTCAAATATACTTCGTCAAAAAAGTAAATAAACAAACATTATTATTTATAATAATGAAAGTGCGGGTTACACATGTTAAAATGTGATACGATACGAGGTGAGATAAAAGTTATTGTAGAGCATAATCCTTATTCATTATGTTAGGTTGTGTCGAAGAAAATAGTCTAAAGTTAGAGGAGTTAGAGACATGTGATAGGATAGAGAGCCAGTTCTATAGTAGTAGTGGCATAGTAATATATTACGTTTAATATAGCTTATTACTGTATTGAGAAATATAGGTAGGATATTACTCAAAAATATACAATGGGTCAAGACCTGTCTTGTGCGCGAATTGTGTGTTAAGGAAATTAGTTCTGTACAATTAAATATATGACGTATGAGTTGTCTTGTAACATATTGTCGGGACTAATTTCTCAGGGGAAAATAAATGAAAACATACGTGAAGTCCGTAAATACAATTTATTTGTAGTTTTCTGTACCATCACAATTCACAATTAAAATAACCTGCAATTCTATTATACCATACACAATTGCACTTAATTCGTTTTTGAAATTATCCGTTTTGCCGTATTTTTCTTTTTCAGTGTCGTCGAAGTACGTGTCGTAGTTTTTCTTTCGGGTCGACTGTATTATTGCAAATATCAGTAAATCATTATATGATGTAAAAATTCAATAGTTTTCAGCTATCTATGCCATTAGCATCTTTTTTCCAGATTAAGAAAGTAAAAAAAAACAATATGGCGAAAAATGGCCAATCCGCAGAAAACAAGATATCAGTGATCACCTAACAAAATAATCTGCACTTAGGTACCTTCTGTGTGGGTTTAAGCTGGAACCCACAAACCGGAGATATTTATTCAATAAAATCAAACCCTCTTTATTCCATCGCATGTGGTAAAATCTCCATAATAATTGTCTCACGCCGAAATTGTTACATCGATTTTTTTCTATCTGTCACTCTTTTAAAAATCTGATTAAAAAATCTGTCGAAGTAAATAAGTTTGGCATTTCAAGCCTGTATGGATATAGAATTTTACAATAATTTTGACATAAACACGCAAAAGGTGATCTAAAGCTATTTACACACTAAATATTACAAATTAAAATAATTCACTCGCTACAATATTTGAATGTTAAGCGCGAATCGTGTGTAAAGGACATTGGTTCCCTACAATTAAATATGACGTATGAGTCGTAAATATGGGATTTTAATTGTATGACAGATTGAGATGTCAAATTTACTACGTCAAAAAAGTAAATAAACAAACAGTATTATTAATAATAAATTAATATGTCTACGAAGTGATGGGAAGTAAATAGCTAGTATGTTTTTAGTACTCCCGGAGTGCAACCCGTTTTTATTTAATTGTATAGATCTATGGAATGGCTCTATTTAGCCAGCCAGTAGGTACTTTCAGCACGTTTTATTTATTTTCATCACACTTACTCGTAAACAGTGACATAACGTGCTGGCAAAGTGGGTGTTGAACCCTTACTTATACCTACGGGATTTTTATTTGTAAATCTTTCAAGGCAAAGCGGGAGTTTATAAAACCCACGGGCGATATAATTCATTACGTCACTGACCGCAACGCGAGCACTCTACTTGTGCTCTATGTACAATATATATATATTAGTACGTAGGGCCATCTATAGTTAAGATATGAACTACGCACCAAGCGAGCAATAATAGTACAACAGTTTTTCTGACCCGGTGGTCAAAAATCAAAACTACAGTCGCCATCACAGACCTACGGTTTTTAAAGCTACGCTAATCGCCATATTGAAATGATGTGAACTTATAACAACACTAGCGACCATAAAGTTTTAATTTTTAAATTCTCTAGATATCGCCAGATGGCTAAGATTCTGTTCCCACCATTTTTGTCTTGGTGAGTTTCTTTATTTAGAACCTACAAAAGAAAAAAAAAATGTATTCGTCGTCAGATGTGTTTAATATAAATGCGACACCAACAGATATTGTTAATAGGGCTTAAGAAATAAATTTAAATCTCTTACTACCGAAGCCTAAAGACAAGTAGGTAATCGTAACCGCATGCGCCAGTTTTATTACCTGGAGAAAACGAGTTCGTTTCCGGATAATGTCCTAATAGCTTACTTTGGGGAAATTGTCGAAAAATATAAACCGTCTTCCCTGTTGGCAATTTACTATATGTTGAAGAGCACTCTTAAGTCCAAAAATTCCAGCAATGTTGTTCTGTAACTATATAAAATTTTCAGCATTTTTGAAATGAAAGTCTGATGGGTATATGAGTAAATAATCAAACATAAGTACTTATAAGGATAAAATGTAAAAAAAATTGTTATTGAAATTTCTGACGATAAATATTTACGCACTAAAGTAACTTGAAAAACTTTTATTGTGTTTTCAAAACATGTAAAATAAATTTTTGCCTTATATTTTTATTTATTTCCTCGCAAATGTGATAAAAAATAATAAAAGCGGTTCGGAAATTAGAAACTCGATTTATTAAAGCCTTCGACTTTGGCGCTCTAAATAGCCTCTCGTTAGTAATTTTCTCCTTACCGCCCTTAATACGCAATGTACTATTTCTTCACACTTACTCGTAAACACTGTCATTACGTGCAGGCAAAGCGGGTGCTTAGACATTAATTACTTCCACGAGCTTTTTCTTTGTAAATTTTACTTTCCTCAAAGCAAAGCGCGCGTTCATAGAACTCATGGGCGGTAATGATGCGGCTATTCTACCAAGTATTTATATAAGCTGTCCGTTCAAAATATGAAGTACTACACGGAGAAAAAAAAAAAAGTGGGCAGATAAAACATTACTTGTCATTAGTGAAGGCCAATTAACGTTTACAAACACCTTTCTAAGAACTAGTGAAGTTTACTAATAACAAACATCATATCGTACTGCTACGAATTAAGGTTCACGTCACGCGTCTTACATCGCGCTATCGAATTGTTTTCGATAGTTCGCATATATACCGACATACAAGTATGACAAGGAGCATAACTCATTTCCTGGCGGGGGACTCTCCTTTACCGCCGCTCCACAAATGGTAACTTGTGCTGACCCATCCGCCAACGTCCTTGGCCGCAGCCCATCCAACATCTACCAGGTGCAATGATCAGTTATTATCAACCGTAGGTACGTTTCGCATCACAGATCTTCATCAGGACCAAATACTCGTATCGGTGTGATTTAACGCTGATGGTAAGCATGTTTATTCATTTTTTTCATTCCATTAAATTTTGCTTGCTTTTAGTAAACAACACTGTTATTCCAACAAGACTAGTTTTATTCCTGTTAGTAAATACAATAAGTAAAACTCATTGGTAGCCGTCAGTGTAATTTACTTTTCCTCGGAATTAATAATATTTGAGTGGTTATTAGTATTATTTACTTGTAGCTACTAAAGTTTTTCTCCGTGTACAAGCGAGAAATTACAAGTTTTAAGTTCAGCTAAAACTTTTTAAATTATCAATTCTCTCGGTATCTAATTTACTATTATATGTTGAACATAATTCGTATTATTTGTGTTTGAACCAAATTAAAAATGTTTTAATTCACTCGGTGACTAAAAGAGAGTTTTATTCACTTTAATCTATGAAAAAAATGCCCTTTTTCGAATTGCATATAGTACATGTAGTAGGTATGCCAGATTTTGACAAAAACGAATTTTGATAGTATGAAAATGTATAGTGAAGTTTGAGCCCAAATTCCAGGCGTTCACATCAAATTTGATTGCAGATAACTCTGCCAAGTTTTACCACCAAGTTGACAAATAAGCTTACGGCCTTATGTAGAGTTGTCACCATATCCTAAAATATGGACGCTTGCAACACCAGGAGTATAACTTGCGCGGTCAACCTTGAACCTTGAACCAATTGGTAATGGTTATTATAAATTATTACAAGTGTGTATGATGTTTATAAAAGACAATTATAACAAAATTATTAATGTCTACCTGTAGTATACAAAGGTGATCCAGTGACTACGACTGTGTTTGGAAATGTACATCTCATCTAGAACTTTAAGTTTTGGTCGTAAATCTTGACACTAGCAAGTTATTATTACCTAATGGTGTTCTTATCACCTTACCTTTTATTACCGAGACGAGTGCTATGTAGGTAGAACATGATATAGTAATTTTTGTTTTTTTTTTGACAGATATGACAATAAGTGTGTGTTACAATGAACGGGTCACTATTTCTAGGATATCTTTGCGTACATAAATTATACAAGTGTTAATATATTGGGAAGGAACAGTTAAAATATAAACTTTCTTATAAGAATTTCGATGTCCCAATTTATAAATGGACTTTACTGCTTCGTTTTTTTCCGTACTATGCTAAATGGTATTTTAGACATGTAAAGCTCTTTCCATAGCTCGTTGAGCGACACTGAGCTGGAGACTACTTCCCTGTACCATAAGACATCACTTCAGGCACCACATGGACATTGAACATTAGCTTCGTTTTATCCATATTCATTTTTAGGCCAACCTGTTAGGAAACTCTGCTGAGTCTCCGAGCATCGCGCCTAGGACTTCCAGCGATTCTGCCATGCCCACAACGTTGGCAGTGAATTAAAAGATTTATGTTGACGCCATATCCTTCTAACTCGAGTAGCTTAAACACATCATCCAACGCAGCTGTGAACAGTTTCGGAAAAATAACGTCTTACATCTTTCTGCAAATACATTGGTTTCGAATTCTGGTCTTGCAGTCGGACAGTCATCGTGGCTCTGTTATACAAACACTTCAGCACTTCGAAGTACATATATTCAATGGTATTTAATTTATAAATTTAATGTATAATTTAAAATTAAATTTATATTTATATCTAATTAAACCGCTAAGCAAATTAAATGCTGCCTTAAGGTTCAGTAAGAAAGCAACTGCCAGGACTAAATTTCAATTCATCGGCGAAATAGGTGGGTGACTTGCGAGGCATGCCTCAGGAAGTCGTGCTTTCCAGTCGCTTGCTAAAGCTGCCCAAGGGATCGTTTGCCAATCGTCGTTACCACCACTGCGAAAGACCGATGGTGACTTGGCCCATAGTGCAAAAAAAGGCGATCTATTAGGCAGTATCTTTGCCTCTAACTCAAATATGAATGAGGAAGGCGCTGTACCACCTACTATACGAATAATATACGGTAAGACTATGCCGGAAATCTCGATAACACAGTCCAGCGGGCGTTGCTTTCTAGACGTTCATGAGTCGATTGGGCCAGACGGTATACCAGCAGTAGTGCTTAAACAGTGTGCTCCTGAGTTATGTCCTGTACTTACGCGCCTCTTCGCGCTTTCCTACCACACTAGGCAAATGCAAAGGCTTCATGAAAGACTGCGAATGTGCAACCGGTGCCCGAAAACGATACATCGAATTACAGGCCAATCAATCAAAGATATTACCTCTCTTCTCTCCAAGGTGATGGATCGTGTGATTAACACACAGCTTCTAAGATACCTAGAATAACACGACCTGGTCAGTGACCGTCAATATGGCTTTCGCCACGGTCGCTCGACTGGTGACCTTCTAGTGTATCTCACACACCGATGGGCACTAGCCATTGAGAGTCAGGGGGAGGCATTGGCATGTAGTTACGTTCCCTAAAACATGGTTGAGCGAAGCGATGGCAGATTCATGTGACATACTTGTGAACGGATGCCGCTGTGGAGACTGGTCTGCTCTTGCAAACTTCTTTGTATTCTTTGTATTCGTAATATTCACCTCAATTATGGGAAAAAAACGAATGGATAAAACTTGATGTTTTCAAGAAGCTTTTGTCCTTCTCCGGGACTCATACTATCTGCATGCCAAATTTCATCTTGATCGGTACAGCGGTTTTAGCGTGAAGAGGTAACAGACAGATTTACTTTCGCATTTCTAATATTTATTATTATAATATATTCATGGATAGTATGGATTGTTTTAAGTATACGTATGTACTTGTACATATGTTTGTGCAAAAATATAATTATGATGGCGCTAATGCCACTAGTACTATTAAATATCGGAATACTCTTAAATATCTGAATTCCTTCACTTGATTGACGATATTTGACGCTCCATATGGTGCGTCCCCTATGCTACATAAAAACAAAAACAAATAATAATTGACATGTTTGACTTTGTTTTTAGTAGCTTACTTACTTATTTTTATTACCTAATAAGTGTTTCGGTACATATTGTATACTCTTTAGCTAATTATCAAAGTATTGTATTATTACTTTAAATAGAACTTCTTGCCAGCTCTTTTTGGCAGAAATTTACATTGTATTGACGATTCAAAGGTGTTCTTAGAAACCTATTTGAATAAGATTTGATTTGATTTGTAGCCTTGACATAGCGAAGGTGTTCGATCGGGTCTGGCACTACGGTCTTCTATCGAAGATGCCAACTTATGGAGTGCCCAAGGCTTTGTGCAAATGGGTGGCTAGCTTTTTATCCGGGTCGTGCAAGCATTCCTCAATCCGTTGTGGAGGAAAAGCGTGGAGAACTTGTGTCTCAAATCGAGACCATTCTGTCCAAGGTCTCTGACTGGGGACGGGAAAGCTTGGTCCGATTCAACCCTACAAGTCTACGCGTTCACCGCTAAAAAAACCCCATCCCAGAATTCCAGAACATTCCCCCTCTCCATCTGCAAGAGCATTGGGAGCCTTGGTGTTGGCATCTTCAGCGATGTTCAGTTTCGCAATCATTTGCAGGACAAGGTGAAACTGGCGTCCAAAAACTTAGTGTACTTAACAGAGCAAAGCAGTACTTTGCATCGGGGCAAAGGTTGTTGCTTTACAAGTCGCAAGATCGGCCTCATAAATACTACGCCGGCCTACTATAAACTTCTAAAACCTGTCAAGTGCGATGCAGTCCAATTAGAGGGTCTAAAATTAAATTGCCAAAGTTGGTACCGTGCACTTCATAGGGTGAACTGTTTTATACCGGTTTTACCACTGTCTGAATTGGCACTGGCGTTTTGGTGAAGTAGTAAGACGTGAAATAGCGCTACGAAGTTTTTGCAAATAGCTAACTCGCTCTGTCGCATTGTTTGTTCTGCGTAGGAACTCCATACTAATATTATAAATGTGTAAATAACCCTGTCTGTCTGTCTGTAAAGAGCTTAAACCACTGAACGGAGTAAAGTTGAAATGTAGCATGGAAAAAGTCTGAGGTCCGGGAAAGTAGGCTACTTGAAAACGTCAAATGTAAGTCGGTTTTTTTGCTACGTATAATTCTTCTGTACTTGTGTTTGTCACCTAAATGGCTGGAACGATTTAGGTGAAATTTCGTTTAAATATTTTAATGGGTTCCTCGATGGTTAGAAAATACAATTGGTCCCGTTAGATGGCGTTGCAGTCGGTATGTCACTGATCTTCTAAACAGCAGGGACGATGTAATGATATTTTTTATGTATGTTTGAGTAGGTCCTTGCATGGTTTAAATTCACGAATGGACCTGGTATGTGGCCCTGCCGTCGGTGTGTCACTGATCTTCTCCAAAACGACATGGACGATTTTAATGATATTTTTTGTATACGTTCAAGTAGTTGCAAGGTTTTTAACACAATTGGATCCGGTAGGTGGCACTGCAGTAAAAGTAAATCTGTCTGTCTGTCACCTCTTCACGCTTAAGCCGTTAAACCGCTGTACAAATTAAAATGAAATTTGGTATGGAGATAGTTTGAGTCCCAGGAAAGGACATATGCTACCCGAAAATGTTAAGTGTGAGTCTGTTTTTTTTTCTATAATGAGTATTAGTATTATATAGTTGCCGTTGAAATCCTACACCCATAACCGAATTTAGGGCGGGTGAAACCGCGGGCAAATGCTAGTAATTTATATAATTTATGGTTTGTTCCGAAATTAAATAATAATAACACACTTATACATACATATATTTCTTAAATATTTTTTAATGGAATGAAAGTTCTATGTCAATATATTGCATTATAATCAGAAATTTGTATGTTGAAACTGTTACGATAAAATAACAATGAGATGATTTTAATTTAGGCGTTCTTGTAAATATCTCCTGCCTTCATTCCAAAATAATTTGAAAGATGTGGAACAACATATAATAAGTATGCGGCGGCGGGGCTATCATCTATCTAGCGGTAGCAGTGCAAGAGTTAGAGGCGGATTATCCCTAAGGCAAACTAGGCACGTGCTTAGGGCGCGAGGTTACAAAGGGGCGCAAAATTTTTGAAAAATATCAAAAAAATAATTGTGTCAGTAAGTACCAGTATGCCTACTTATACAATATAAAAGTTTTGTCCATCTGAAGCAGCAGCCGTGCCTACGTCAACTTTGGAACAAGTTTGATATAAAAAAGTTTCGACAAAATTCCATTTTTTTAAGATATACCGCAGAAGAACTGATTGACGGGTATACTCATTTCCATAGACAACTACTCAGAGTGGTCTGCCAAGAAACTCCCATTGATATAGGTTATACAGGTTTTAGTAGCAACAAAATGTTGCTATCCTGGATTTGCAAAATCAGGCTATTCAAAGCCTCAATTGCGCAGTCAACGGTGTGGATGCTGAGAGGTATTTTAGTATCTGCAACACCGTTATAAATGATCGAAGAAAAAGTATTAAAAAAAAATGAAGAGACTACTACAATGCTAACCATTAACAAAGTTATCTATTATAGTATAATTTTCGTGCAAAATAATGCGAAATTTAGGATTTTTAGTTTTTTTTATTTTTTATTTGCCAAATATACATAAACCTAAGTGCGCTACTGAATGATTCGTTTCTGAGAAAAAACCGATTCAGAAAAACAAACGTATGGTAATAGCCTTGATAATAAATGTACGACCGCTTCGCGCTTGTGCACTGACTCGTATTCGTATTTGTCACATATCAAATCGAGGTCAAAATTTGTCCAGCATTCAATTATCGATGTATCGCGTACTCCATGTAGTTGATAAAAAACTGACAAAATAATTATTCTGAACCTAGTCTATAATTTTACCACCTATTACTTTAAAGTAAGTAATTTTTTTAAGTATATTTTATATTATAATATTATTTTATATAGTAGTTAATCGTAAGTCGTGAAAACTAACGAAGCGAAGTAATTCATTTTCAAAATATATATATATATATTGGTTCAGTAACGAAAAAGTTAATCGCAAAATTTCGATACGATAGGTGGCGCTGCGGTCGAGGTATTAAAAGGATAGTGTTTAAATTTGTATGAGATAGGACGAAGAACGTTATTCATAAAATAACGCTATTATGCGTTCGCCCGACTACAACGAAAACTAAGGGAAAGTATGCGCACAGCACGGTTTCTCCTGAAAGCATACAAAGTCTAAAATTAGTGTCTAGAAGAGTTATTTCTTGTTTAATGTGAGACAATTTGCAGTCAAATGTTAGCCACATTTAATTTGACAAAATTAAATTAAAATAATAAATAACAAAAACCGGCTAAGTGTGAGACGGGCCATAGCCATTTACCATTAATTTGAAATATATATAATAATTAAAAAAATATATTGTAATACCGTATCATTTTATAACAATCACTAGTCGCTCCCGTTGTTTAACTATGTGATAACAGAGGATGTATCCAAAACTTTTTCATTCTGATGCGCATCTACTATGAGTCCTGAAATAAATCGTTGTCAGCTTCTCGTTCTGTCAATATACATTCGAAGGCGCCGCAGAATGAAATAGTTTTGGATACATCCTCTGTTATCACATAGTTAAACAACGGGAGCGTATCACATAGTTTAACAACGGGAGCGTCTAGTGATCGTTATAAAATGAGACGGTGTTACAATATATTTTTTTAATTATTATATATATTTCAAATAAATGGTAAATGGCTATGGCCCGTCTCACACTTAGGCGGTTTTTATTAATTTTATTTTTTATTTAATTTTACCACCAAGAAGCTTTTATGTTGTCTTCAAGATATAAGCATCTTGTTCACCACTTTGTCGGCCTTATTAATAATATGTATACCAATGCCAAATATTTTGATTAAGTTATTGCTAAATATATAGGTCAAAAGTGCCTTAGAAGCTCAAAACTGCTCTGCAAGCAATGCAAAATGCAACGCTTGGAGCTTCTTTACATAATACAAATAAATCATAGAACTTATTAACAAAGGAGAAAAAAGGACCTTGAGTGGAGACCGCAGTCTTAAGAAAAATGAAAACATATTTATTCTTAGGCCGCCATCAATTTAAACCAATGTTGTAGGACCCGGTGGACTGACAACCTAAATAGGTTTGTTATAGATGGATTCAAGTGGTACAGACCGATTTGTTTAAGAAATACAAGGGATAGGTCTATATCTAGCAGTGTTTGTAAGGCTGATATTTTAAGGGAATCATAAAATCAATCAGCAATTCACTGAAATGATATTCAAAATTGAAAGTGATTGGTTTTAAATTTAAGAATAGCAAGAAATTTAAGAATAAAATAAGAAATTTTTATTTAAATTTTATTACATTATTTTAAATCATATAAAGCGAATTCTATTTTTGTATCTGTTACAATAATTGGTCCATTAAGGCAGCAATGCTCTTCGTGTTGATGGTTTCAGTACTAGACTTTTGTCATACCTACTAAGTAGGTACCTACCATCAGTAGTGCGTCTACAGTTCACATTTTTAAACTTTATTACTGAAACAATATAAAAAAACATTGCTTTACTGGTAGTGACAGTGACAGAATACCTGAAATAAAACGTGAACATCATCTCTTTAATATTGAAACAAGAAGAAAAAATTAAAAGATGTTGGTGGCTTGATATTTAAAAAATCCTTAATACTTTATTGTGCAGATACCTAACATTTGCTTTGTACATAATACTCAGCAACAGAAACTATACTTTGCTGGGTATATTTTGATATTTAAAAAATCCTTAATACTTTATTGTGCAGATACCTAACATTTGCTTTGTACATAATACTCAGCAACAGAAACTATACTTTGCTGGGTATGTTTTGATATTCAAAAAATCCTTAATACTTATTGTGCAGATGCCTAACATTTGCTTTGTACATAATACTCAGCAACAGAAACTATACTTTGCTGGGTATGTTTTGATAATAAAAAAATCCTTAATACTTTATTGTGCAGATATTTCTTAAATATTCCAGGTAATGGTATGGTAGATATTTCTACTATGACTTATTTTGAATACCACAGATATAGTTCCGCCACTTTTAAGCTACACCCAGTAGGTCAAGACACTATAATCAGTATAATCAGAGGTTTACACTCTAATTCCCAGGGCATTGACAACATCTCATTACAGATGTTGCTCATGAGCCTACCTCAAAGTTTGGATGCATTAACCTCAATTATTAATAAGTCAATTAGTTCAACTTATCCTGAGAACTGGAAGATTGCAATAGTGCGGCTTATACCTAAAAAAACTAATCCCAAAACTTAAATAGATTTGCGGTCCATTAACATTTTGTCATGCATATTCAAAATCCTCGAAAAAGTTGTCTGTTTACAGCTTACTAAATACTTAGAATTAAACAATATACTCCCCACAGTTCAATCAGGTTTCAGGAACAACCATAGCACAGCAACAGCACTACTTCATGTCGTTGACAATTTACTGTACTCAAGAGACAATGACATGGGGTCTGTTTTGGTACTGCTTGATTTTTCATGTGCTTTTGATTCTATTCATCCTGCACTGCTTTTATCCAAGTTATCATATTACAGTTTAGACCATTCCACTATTTCATGGTTCCACAGCTACTTAAGTAATAGGTCCCAACAAGTTGTGATAACTGCAGAAAATGGTATTAAAAGTGTGTCATCATAAAAACCAGTAGAACCGGGTGTACCTCAAGGCTCAATCCTGGGGCCATTGCTGTTTATACTGTATTCCGCAGATATAACCACCACAATACAGCACTGTAGCTATCACCTTTATGCCGACAACCTGCAGATATATCTTCCATTCCTAGCACATAACACAGCTGAATCTGTTGAAAAAATTAATGATGACCTTAATAGGATAGCTGCATGGGCTGTCAAAAATAGTCTTGTTTTAAATCCAACTAAAACTAAGTATATAGTCCTAGGTTCAAAAAAGCAAGTCCAGTCTATCATACAAAATCAGCCAACAATAACTGTTTCTGATCAGCCAGTTGAACAAGTACCAGAAGTGAGAAACCTAGGGCTCATTATGGATAGTCAGTTAAGGTTTGAGACACACATAGTTGAGTGTGTTCGAAACTGCTTTTATCGTTTGTGACTGCTCTACAAAATGAGACCATTCTTGAGTGTAGATTTAAGAATAAAACTATGTGAATCTGTAGTGCTTGCAAAACTTAACTATGCAGACACTGTGTATGGCCCATGTCTCCTAGCAAGATCCAAACGCCTTATACAAAGGGTGCAAAATGCTTGCGCACAATTTCGTTTCCCTATCCCTCCCAGAGCACATGTAACTAACTATTTAAATAATGCCAAACTTTTGAAAATGGAAGCACGAAGAAAACTACATCTTTCAGTGCTAATGTTTGGGGTCGTAAAAACGAAATAACCAGTTTATCTGTACGAGAAACTGTCATGATCTTGTGATAGAAACAAATATCTGACTCGCTCGTCATCTTACCTTATACTTTGCCACAGACATAGATCCGCAGCTTTCTGAGGAAGTTTTAAGTTCGCAGCCTCCTGCTGCTGGAACGACCTGCCGCCACCATGCCGAGCTAAACAATCGAAAATTGCATTTGTAAAATGTCTGAAAGCTTATCTATTAAATAAGCAGATCTCGTAATATTCAGTAAAACATACCTTGAAATTCTTTCCTCATTCAGGACTAGGCGAGCAAAGGCTGCTAGTCATTCATGTATCAGATTATTTCAAGATAAAACTGCTTGATTGCGCCTTCTTAACGTTGTACAGGTATTATGGTTCTTCGTGCTTTCATTTTCAATCTGTACTTTTACACTGTGTTCGTAACTGACTATATACATCTATGTCTACTTCATTAAACTTAATTTTTAGTTTTAATTCAAGATTTTCTTTCACAAAAAACATTTTCATTTGTAGTCTCAACTTCTCTATGTGTAGTCTCCTTGCTTGTGTTTTTTTTTTATTGTTATTGTCATAGATTATAGTATAGTTCATAGAGTACTATTACTATCATACCTGGTAGAAAGTAAATGTATATGTTGCCAGCTCACATGGGCTGCGTTCCGAGCTAAGACCAAGTATCCAATAGACTTGACAACCAAAAAGAAAAAAAAAGAGGGAACGGGAAAGCTACTTACAAAAACCATTAAGAGTGACAAAGATATAGACAATGTTCTTTGTCTTTGTCAGCGTATCGTTATAGTTAAAACTGTGCCCAACAAAGCAGAACAGTGCGTTGAAAAATCACCAAAACAGTGACTTATTGTGAACTTCGAATAATTATTTTTGTTTGAAACTAAGTCATAAGTGTTTTATATCCTTAAAACTATGGTGCACTGTTGTTTTATCGGCTGTAATAGCCGCAGTTAGCGGAAAATCAAAAATATAACATTTCATACGTAAGTGCGTCGGTTTGACTTTTATTTCACTTGATTTCTGCAAATATGAATAGAATGCAATAAATTACATCATATAGTATAGTCAGTACTATTAATTTCAGCTTGAAATCACATAATTTATAATACATTGTTTTATAGATTAACCGCCTAAATTCAGAAGTGAGGACAAGGACTGAATTGTCAGGGGAAATTACGCCAGTTCGCCATTTTCTATTACTTTTTATTTTGGCTGGGTTACAAGTTTTTCAGGGATGCCAGCTCTGGCGTTGGTAATTTACCCAAATTTGGTGGTATTTAGCTTTTGTTTAATTTTTTTGTTTCAGATTCCCTAAAATAAAACTGTAGTATGCCAACTGTGTATAAATGCAACAGGTCGACAAAATTGCGAACCAACCAATTTTAGACGAATATGTTTAAAGCATTTTGCAAAAATTGCCTTCGCAACGCTTGTGAAACTAGTAAGTTAAAGGTAGTAAAATAGAGTTAATGTTAGTTTGGCTAGGTAATAGCATGCACCTAGGGAAAGGACAAAGCCTACTTATAAGTGTCAGTGTTATATTGGAATGTTCCGTCTTGCTTGCTTCCATCGATGTACGATGTACGTTTTTATTGTTTTTTTTATGGCTCTAACCACCATTTTAGTGTTTTCTAAATGTTACAAAACTTTAAAAGAACAATTCATCACTCTGAATTGAAGCAACTAATGATATTTCTAAAAAAAATCATACGTGTTTTTTGCTTCATAATGAGTCATCTGTACAAGTACAATTCATCAATTTGTTAATGTCATTTACTTATATTTCAGATCGATTATTCATCGCATGCAAACGCAGATAACACAACGATAACGCCTAGGAAATTAAAATTAACTGTAGAATCAAACCGACAGTCGTTAGCAGCTGAGATTCGCAGATAAAAAACTAGTTACAATTTGAGCAAAAACTTCGACTAAGCAAGAAAAATGTGAAGTTGTCTGCAATTCTTCAGAACTTAAAGCCAACGATATTATAATCAATGATTAGCTGACTTTTTAGTTTTTGTTTTATTTTATATCCAGCTGCTTCTTGATTAATGTAACGTTATTAAAAAAAAGTTTTATTTTTTTAGTGTATTTTTTGTTTTATTTTCTTACTTGATTCCACATTTCAAATTCAAAATTGTCCAGTTTTATAACCCATACTTGATATACTATTGATTCCTCATAAAAATTTACACCCCTTTTTTACTTCCTTGAGGAATGATTTCCGTGATAAAAAACTATTCTATGTCCTTTCTCGGGTCTCAAACTATCTCCATACCAAGTTTCATATAAATCTAAAGCATGAAAACTTCAGTGTTCATACGACTTCAATAAAAATACAACCTCCATGATACTATCTTTTCACTACTACGTTTAATGTCACTTCATAAGTTTGTTTCTAAACGTTATATATTTGGCCGTGCGTTGCTAAAAATTCAAACTCTGACTTGCGACCACTCCTAAAATCCTTAAATTTTCTGGGATAAAACTAATGTCATTGTATATTAAAACTCCTCCGAGTCTTCAACATTATGTTATCTACACTAATATTATAAAGAGGAAAGATTTGATCGTCTGTTTGTTTGTATTGAATAGGCTCCGAAACTACAGGACCGATTTGAAAAATTATTTTACCATTAGAAGCCGACATTATCCCTGATGAACACAGGCTACTTTTTACCGCGGGAAAATGCTTCATTCCTATGGGAACACGGGTAATAGGACAACGGGTAGTAAGAATTATCCTTCGGTACTTATCTTTTTCACATAACTTCTAAACGGCTGAACCGATTGGGTTGAACTTTAATAGGGGTATTTTGATTGTTTCCTGGATGATTTAAAAATATAATTGAACCCGGTAGGTGGCACTGCTGTCGGTATGTCAACTACTAAATGGCTGGACCGATTGGGTTGAAATTTTGTATGAGTATTTCCATTGTTTCACAGACACGAATGTATTATGCCGTTAAAGAGGAGAGATTTGATTGCTTGTTTTTTTTTTTCTATAATTGAGGAGTTTCCGTAAGAACCTACACCGATAACGAAATTTAGGGCGGGCGAAAAGGCTGGCAGAAGTTTTTTATATAAAATTGAACATTGTTAACCAATAACAAACAAAAAACTTACAAACTTCCATATTTATATCATGCGTTTAAAAACATTCTACCCGGGCAATAGCTTGTACATATCTACAGGTAAAAGTGGGGTAATATTACTTAAATTTGGTAACATTGTTCTTTGCCACAGAGGTCAGTGACTCTATTTCTGTCCCTTACGGGTATACGCTTTTTACAAGTCTATTGGATACTTGGTCTTAGGTTCCGAGTGTATATTTATGGTTACATAGACTAAATAGGTTGAAATAATAATTTTAATAGTTAAGGTTTAGTTTAATTTAGTTAGTTTGATATAGACTTTAGTGTAATTTGTGTTCTTTTATATATATTTTTTTTCTTTTTAATGTTTTATTGTAGTGCGTGTTCCGTTTGGTGGTTCGACGCCAATTCAGAAGGTCCTACTGAAAATCAATTCTGTGGCCCTGTGCTGTGCCCTGGCCACAGTTTTTATACTGAGTGGGAGTCTTTTTTGAAAATTAGTAGCGCAATGTAGATTTTTTTTTTTTAATGTTACAATGTCTTACTCTATCTAATAGCTGCTATTGTTTTCAAATAAATATTTTTCTTCTTCTTCTTCTACCTAACATTTGCTTTGTACATAATACTCAGCAACAGAAACTATACTTTGCTGGGTATGTTTTAATATTTAAAAAATCCTTAATACTTTATTGTGCAGATACCTAACATTTGCTTTGTACATAATACTCAGCAACAGAAACTATACTACCATCATGAAGTATCATTTAAGTGTGTGCAAGATATTAAGACACAATTTTGATACCGATTATTCAGCGCTGTTTGCAATTTTACAAGACTTGTAAATTAAATAAGTGCAACCATATATATTTTAGGTTGAATCAAACTTTAACTTATTTATTTTTTATTATATTGGTAGTTCCTGTATAATTAATCATGTTATTTGACTACTACAGTTGAGTAGCTCTTGACGCTCAGTATACAATTTCAGTGTAAAACTGCCATTAGATAAACCGGTAAGTATAGAGTGCTAAGAGGTTTATT
Source organism: Apoda limacodes (assembly GCA_946406115.1). NCBI lineage: Eukaryota > Metazoa > Arthropoda > Insecta > Lepidoptera > Limacodidae > Apoda > Apoda limacodes. The sequence continues at coordinate 53,780,533 of OX291540.1, forward strand.
TTAATTCTACAAAATCATGAGATTACCTCGTCATTTGTAATTGCAATGTAATTAGGGATCTAAAGTAGGTACTAGCTTTAAAGTGTGATAAATTAATTAAGATTTACATACCCTGCAGTAGGGAAGTTCGTCATTTTGCAAAGGACGAATTACCATCAAAGTAGGCTAATACCCCAGGAACTCTAAACTTAGTGTAAAATCTGTATAAGAACGACAATTACTAAGATACAATAAATTAATCAACTACTTAACAGAATTCTATGCTAAGAAGTTAAACAACTATGTACCTAGCTTATTCTCATTCTCATAGAATTTTACAACATAGGTCATACAACAAACCTTGGTTTCGAGCGACAAATCTGGGTTGAGGTCTACAAAAGGGGACGCTAAGGTTGCACCCCCTCTTAGTTACTCTGACCCAAATCCGTGGATTTAGTTGGTTCTTTCATTGAGTCCTTAGGTCTTTACAAAGAACAACTAAATCTTTTTTTAGTAAGGCGATGGATACCTCTTCATGAAATTGTCATCTTTAAGTGAAAACTGGATCACATAGGTTTCTTGGGTTTTGTAACAGCTGCCGGTTAATCTTTTTTCACGGTTCCTATGACTATTTTTCTCCTCCAAAAATTCAAACATTAGGTACATAATATTCGTAACTCAGCTACAACAAATATCACAAGTACTTAAACACCTTAATCTGACGAAAATGAGATTATTAAGAAGTATCAAATACATGACTTTTCAAAAATAACACAAGTTCACAAAATAACTTACGTTTCAATATGAAATATACTTTTAACAGGTCAAATTCAAATTCAATATAATTAATTCAGTTTAGGCTACAATAATTGAGCACTTATGAATGTCACTACGCCATCGGTTCGTAAGTCTACAGGGCGGGAGACCTTGTACTGAGAAGAACCGGCAAAAAACTCAGCAAGGGCATTTCTTTTCTCCCTTTCTCTTACAGCGTCCAATTAAAATATTGGAAAATGCCCTCCCTATCATAAAAGGACACTTTCCATTACAAACATAAACAAAACATGAAATATAAAGCACAAGCACAACATAAAAAAGTATCTAATATAAACAAAAGTCAGTTTATGTATTCATTACTAAGAAATAATTAATGTCTTACAGTATTAATAAACAAAACAAAAAAGTAAGACTCAATACTAAGAATACAAAGAAGTTTGCAAGAGCAGACCAGCCTCCACAGGCGGCACCCGTTCACGAGTATGACACATGAATCAGCCATCGCTTCGCCCAACCATGTTTTGGTGGTCAAAATAAGTTAGCATTTAATGTCTGTATTTGAATGCTTTATTTGAAAGTTCAGCAGTTCAGCTGGTGCTGGTGCTAGTCGAGTCACTTGTGTGAAATGAAATTACACTTTGGGTCACTTCGTGTAACCGCTTTCACTAGGTGGCACGCTATTGACCTGCGTTCACGCGTACGCTCATAGTACAAATTTGCCGGGCAGTTCTAATTCCGTCGGCAATTGGCCTGTTTTTTAAGTTCATTTCTACACGTGATATGTTCAAGTGGCGTATTTCGGCTTTATAAGATTGTATTAGTGCGCCTATACAGAGACATAAGCAAAGAGAGAGCACTATATCATTGCTGCCTAGTGTGAATTCGATACCCAAGGCCTGTATCATGCAAAAAATCAATAAACGTCATTGTTTTAAAAAAACTAGATATTGTTATTGCCTATCAATCGTTTTTAAAATAATTGCGAAATAGCCTTTCAGAAAAAAAAGTACTGTCATCTGCATAGCAATTGACACCATCATTAATGTTCATGCTATCAGAGCAACTATCGTCAACTACGGTTTGTATGCGTCTGCCGGACAAAAAGCTAGCCACCCATTTGCACATACCCTTGCCACTTCGATAGTAGACCCTGATCGATCGATCGGGTCTGGCACCTTCACTATATCCTGGCCACATGCTAATGCCCTGACAATTTTTTTTTATTCAAATAGACTTTTAAACAACACTTTTGAATCGTCAGTTTAATTATTATTTAAAAAAATTACCACCGGTTGTGACCGGTAATGATTTACTACTGAGAAGAACCGGCAAGAAACTCAGCAGTTAATCCTTCTAATATTATAAATGTGAAAGTTTGTTTAGAAGAATGTTTGTTACACTTTCACGCTTCAACCACTGGACGGATCGGGATTAAATTTATCCTTATTCCTTGTATTAACACTGTATAGGTCACTATTTTTAGCAAATAAGTGTCAATTGTTGCGTACATACAATATATAAGTGAAGGTATATTGTCAAGGAACAGTTAAAATATCAATTTCCCTAAATAGTTCCCTAAGAGAAATACGAGGTCCTAACTTATAGTAGATTGACAGTACTGCTCTCTTTTGCAAAATAAAGACTGTATCAATATCAATATCATGACGGAATGGAAATAGTTAAAGTAGACCAAGCGATCAGTGTCAACGTCTGTAAGCTGCCTAACATTTCTAACTGCATAGGTAGCTGAACTAAGTTTCCCTGCAGGAACTGAGATGTGAGGGTACCACTGCAGCCTATTGTCCAATGTAATACATAGAAACACTGTTGAGTGTAATAGTTTATTTCTTCGCCGTTTAAGGATAACTTTTTACTTATGTTCCTGTCATTTGGCATCATAAATTTAAAACACTTAGCCTTTTTCGCATTAAAACGTAAGTTATTTGCCGTAAATCACTGAAAAACCCGAGAAAGCGCACTACTTACGTCGTCATAATTAGTTATATTTCTGTCAACTTTAAATATAAGAGAAGTGTCATTTGCAAATAGTACAATCTTGCACAGCTTCTCCATAAAGAAAGGCAAGTCATTTATATGAATTAAAAATAGAAAAGGACCAAAAGTAGAACCTTGAACATTTCCTAATTTTACTTCTGAGCCATTGGATTTTACATCATTAATTTGAACCATCTGCATTCTACTACTTAAATATGAGCGGTCAAATGCCTTTAAAAGTTCACTGAAGATACCAATGGCATTTGGTGACTGTTTCTAACCATCAAATATATGTTGTATAAGGGCAACACCTGCGTCAGTTGTGGAACGCCCTTTTGTAAAATCAAACGGTTGAGGATGAAGAAATCCATTGAAGTCAAAATGTTTAAGCATCTGATTGAACATAGGTTTTTCAAAAATTTTGCTTAAGGCAGGCAGCATAGAGATAGGTCTAAAATTATTAGGATCATCTTTACTTACACTTTTAAAAAGTGGTATTATTTTAATATATTTCATTAAGTCTGAGAATGTCCCTTCGCTCGCCCTAAATTTCGTTACCGGCGTAGGTTTTTTCGGCAACTCCTCAATTATAGGAAAAAAAAACAAACAATCAACTTTAATGGCATAATACATTCGTACGCCAATAATCGCCACGCTTGGTATGCGCATTGGCTATCGCAGTCTGATGTTTAATACTTTCTCAGTATAGTGCTGCTCACCATCTGGCATGTCCAGTCGCTTCGTACGAAATCCACTGGAGGATCTAGGGTAGATCTTATTCTGCTCCACCGACATCACAGTAATTTTAAAAATAACGTTTACAAATCTGTTATAATTATTCGATAGTAAGACGTTTTTTGGGGCCCTATTATACAAATAATTCTTAACTTTTTTCAATAAATTGCACAATAGGAAAAAAGAGACTTGGTACCCGTCCTTTTTTTTATACACTCCCAGTTTATTGGTGCTGTTAAAGAAATAAAAAGTCTTTATTTCGGACACAATCATCCATACAAATTATAAGTACAATAGAATAGGCAATAATAATTAATTAAGCTCAGTAGGCTTTAGAAGTTAACGAATAATGGTTAACCAACGTATAAAACTGAATTAGTCAGAGCTTCTGAAAGCGGGTAGAACACCGATACTTAAAACCCTTCAGCTCTTTAATTCTTATCCTTGAAAACCCCACCCTAAAAGCTTGGAGCAGAAGCGCGGTCATACTTCCCTTAAAAAAGGAGACATCACAGAGACGTTATTTCTCCAAAACTGTTAACAACTGCGTTGGAAGATGTGTTTAGGCTTCTAACGTGGAAAGAATATGGTGTCAACATAAATGGCGAGTATATCACTTAACTCCAATTTTCCTACGACATAATGGTCACAGCAGAATTGCTGGAAGACTTTGGCACAATGATTAGACCTCAGCAAAGTTTCCCAACAGGTTGGCCTTAAAATAAATATGGATAAAATGTTGAGCGGCAGCAAAGAGGAGATCTCCTGCTAGGCGAGGTGTTATTCCTGGGGACCGCCGCGGGCCACCTAGCTTGCGCTTCATTTTCTATATATGCTAAACTGCGCGAGAAACTTCGATAGCATGACGTCAGCCTTGCTTAGTCAGCGGTACGATATGATCCGCTACAAAAACAAAGGTAATGGCCTATACCGGCTGTTTTTAAGAACGCTACTCAAAATTGTTGGCAAATACTCATACCTAGGGCAAGTACTCCAGTTAGGTAGGTCCAACTTTGAGAAAGGGGTTAATCTAAGATGCCGGCTCGATTGGGCAGTGTTCGGGAAACTACGCAACATATTTTTGTCCAAAATGCCTCCTTAAGACGAAAGTCTTCAATCCAATTTGTGTTGCCAGTGATGACTTATGGTACAGAAACGTGGTCTGTAACTGTTGGCCTCGTTAAGAAGCTCAGAGTTGCTGAGCTGTGCTTGGTGTTTCTTTGCGCGATAAAATTCGCTGAAGAGTTACTGACCTAGCTAAAACAGTTAGCAAGCTGCAGTGGCAATGGGCAGGCCACATATCTTGTTAAACCGATAAACCGAAGGTTTTTCAGTGGCGACCACGGATTGGAAGTCGCAACGTTAAACGTACTCCTACCTGGTGGACAGACGACCTGGTTAGAGCTGCAAGAAGCAGATGAGCGCAAGCTGCTCAGGACCGAATTTGTGGACATATATGGGGAAGGCCTAAGTTCAGCAGTGGACGTCTTCCAGCTGAAACGACGTTTAAAATGTAGGTACTTGTTGCGGGCAGGTATGGAACCCTACAATGCGCGTTGCGTGTTGTCGGTTTTTAAAACCACGTTACTTGGCTCCAAAATGGACATTTTTAGTTCGAATTGTGTCGATTACGATATCATTTAAAATGCACTTTTGAAATAGGTGTTTTTAAATTAAAATATGCAAAAAGAATAATATATAAATATGACCAGTTGTGCTAGTGACGTTGTGCAAACGTAAGCAGGTTACGTCGCCTCTCCATCTATTAACTAATTAAAAAACCGTTTTGGGATTACCATTATCACGTTGTCGATAACTAAACAATTTATCGACAAAACTATATTTAGTATAGTCGTTTCCTAGAAAAGCTTTAGTGAACATTTTTTTACATATGATAAGTTCTGGGTTCACCCACGCTTCACACTTCACACTTCACACTCACCGGAACGGATTAAATGTAATTGATGACATTATTATTACTTTACTACGACACTGATTAGAATATTATTTTGAATTATGTTAAAACCAAGTTTTTCACCTCTGCTTCGCCTTTGCATTCTATTTGCATGGTCCTCACATGAAATTTCCCCTTTCTTACCCGACTGCGGTTAAGGCCAAAAGGAGGGTTATGTGTTTGACCTGTATGTATGTCCAACTCTATATTCCCTCATAACTACTAAACGGCTAAACCGATTTTATTAAATTATATGTGGTTAGATTCGTCTTAACCACTAGAGTGTCATAGGCTATATTAAAATTATTGGAAACTTATTGGGAAATTGGGACACATTTTAAGGTAACTACTATACTGTGAGCAATCAGTTTGTAGGTACTCTATTTGACATGAGTCCCTTCTGCTTAAAGTTAAATATTGAGTATGCTTTATTTTCTGTTTAGTTTTTAATGTTTCTGCAGTCGGGATTTTTTAATTTTTTTTTATTACTTGCTGTGCAATCTGCTACAACTTTATCATATAAAAATAGATTTTTTATCACATCTATTCAGAAAGAGCTGATTGGTTCCTCGTAAACAGGAATTAAAGTTGCACTTTGAAAGCCTAGGGACTCAAAGTGGTTTTAATTTGGAATGTGGATTATAGAGATCGATCAAGAACATTTTATGAACAATTACTAGTTGTGTAATAAAACTGGCTGGCCGCGCGCGGACCAATAAAAAAAAAGTTTGTAAACAAGCAAAAACCGCGTGTAATGTATTCCGCATTTATAATTGTTTACTCAAATTTGTATTTATTTATAAAAAAATTGTGCATTTTCTTCAAGTTGTGATAATAAAATAAATAAATGTACTATCTTTATTTATAAGTTACACTTATCTCTTTTCTTAAGAGGGTGATAAAAAAGTAGAGGTAGAGTGTATCACTCGGTCGCAAAATTATTTTACCTCGTGCGCCGGCCTTTGAATCCCTCGCTGGGCTCTGGATTTTACTTCGAATCCCTCGCTCTAGGATCCTTCGCTCCGCTCTGGATTAAAAATAGCGCCCTTGCTGTAAAAATATTATTTTGATCTCTTGAGATACAATCTACTATTATCACCGACGATGATTTTATTGCAAGATGGTATTTCAATGAGAGATATACTCGGAGGTGACAACGTTGAGTTTGGACTCTTCTGGTTCAGTGAGTGCTTCTGGAATCGGAACTTCGATGGTATGTCGATATTATGTCGATGATTGATTTTCTCTGCGTCGATATTGATGACTAGCGTCTTCGTCTCGGTATGCAACGTATCTACCTAACATTATAAGATAAGCTTTATATATAACTTTCAAATATATAACGAATTTCTGTACAATAATACGAAGATAAATTTGATTACATAAGTGCACCAACCTGATTTTTTAAAATCGGCCGAATACGACGTCATTTGATATACCTTCTTAGCGAATCTCGTTATACATACTTAGCGAACCACGTTATACGTGTTAAATAAGCATGTAATAGGAAAATTAAAAAACTGGTCAAGTGCGTGTGGTATTTGGCACATTTAAGGTTCCGTACCAAAAGTATAATATAAGCCGAATGGCAGAATTATTCATAAGCAGTAGGTGAGGAAATTTCAATGAGAAAATCTGATTTATCAATTTATAAGTATTTTATAGTGAAATACCCATAGTAATAAATATTATTACCAAATTTGAATTTCATAGGTCAATGAGAAGTTAAAAAATTCTAAGGAATAACATTTTGTAAAAAAACTGACCGGTGGCAACTCATTTCTTTGTTTTCCATGATTCCTTTGTTTGATATATTTATCTACTTAACGAGCTCTTAACAACGATAACCCATTCGATAAGTAGGTTAATTTTTTTTCGCGACCCCCTTTACGGTTATGGGTGCCCTTAAATCAAATCAAACAATATTTATTCAAATAGGTTTCTAAGAACACTTTTGAATCGTCAATACAATGTATACAATGTTAATTTCTGAAAAAAGAGCTGGTAAGAAGTTCTATTTAAAGTAATAATACAATACTTTGATAAATTAGCTACAATATGTACCAAAACACTTATTGGGTAATAAAAATAAATTAGTAAGCTACTAAAAACAAAGTCAAACGTGTCAATTATACCATTTATAACTACCTTGTCAAACCTCACCTTGAATATCTACTTGAAATATGGAGTTCAGCTACAAAAACAAAATTGGAACGATTACAGTTCGCACAAAATAAAATTATAAAACTCTTATTTTACTACCCCTTCCTAACGCCATCTAAAATGATTTACTCCGAAAATAAAATAATGACTATAGAACAAAAGCACAGACTTAACACCTGTATTTTAATAAGAAAAATTTTGAATACGGATATAAATACTAAAATAACTTTCACCAAAAAAATCGGCTAAGTGCGAGCTGGACTCGCGCACGAAGGGTTCCGTACCATTATCAATAAAAAGGGCAAAAACTACTGTCTACCTGTTGCAGTTATCAATATCGAGCAAAATAGAGCAAAAAAATAACGTTTGTTGTATGGGAGCCCCCTTAAATATTTATTTTATTCTGTAGCGGCAACAAAAATACATCTTCTGTGAATATTTCAACTATCTAACTATCACGGTTCATGAGATACAGCCTGGTGACAGACGGTTGGACGGACGGACAGCGAAGCCTTGATAAAAGGGTTCCGCTAATTACCCTTTGGGTACGGGACCCTAAAAAGTCTAACTCAAACGCGTATCACAAGACAAGCTAATAACATAGTATTAAGAGCACCTAGAACGAACTACGGAAAGCTATGCAATAGCTTAAAAATAAATATTGAGACCTGCATTAAAAATTAAAATTGATTTTCAAAAATGTATGATTTTACATAGTCCATTATCAGCACAGGCCATAACATTCTAAGAAAAAAAATATAAAAATGTACATTTGAGCCGTCATTTTTTTTATGGTATTGAGCACTGACCATTAGTCCATCAGTCAAAAGATATTCGCTCCGTTTCGTAATTTTACGTTCCGTTCTACGTTAAAAATTGCTAACGATTTTCTATAAATTGCAGGTCCAAAGAAATTGTTTTTATTTTAGAATTTCTAGATTTTAAGTTATCTTTAAAATAAATCTACTCATAAGCTGGTTAATTTTTAAATTTGTTTTAGTACCAGAATGGAACAACTCTTTTAATGTTGTCCTTAACATTGAAACGATAAGGCACGCGCGGAATCCTTTATTGCATCGCTATTTAAATAAAAAAAAGGGACCTCAACTGACCCAAGTGCAGCGGAAGCAGATTGTAGCCCTGCGACAAGCGGGCTACAAAATAAAAGATATTGAGCGACGAACTGGAATAACAGTAAGTAAATTTACCTTGTTAATTACGTATGTTTAGAGAAACCTATCCTTATTGAATCAGAAGTAGTAACAATAATTTCAATCCTTACCAGCCTTATACCTACGTTCTCACTGTTGGGGCACGGCCTCCCCTTATCGAGGAAGATTTAAGCCATAGACCACACGCGGGCCCAGTGTGGATTGTGGACTTTACATGAGTCTTTTTTTATGTATGCAGGTTTCCTCATGATATTTTCCTTGCACCGAAAAACCAGTAGGTAATAATAAATACTTAATATAAATTTATAAAACCAATATAAAAGAAAAACAGTAATAAAGAAATAATTTTTCTGCCTGGTCTTAAATAGGTAACTAAAAGCAGTCTCATGACTCATGAGTGATAGTTTTATAATTGTTTTTAGGTATCGACTTAACTTTTTTGACACCTGTTTTAAATAAGCGTCAAATTTAAAACATTCTATTTCCAGAGAAAAACAAGACATTGGATCCTCCGGAACGAGGAAACGGGGGAGACCTATCGCCATACCACTGGCAGGTTTATGTTCGAGCGATTGATAAGTCGGTCAGACAGTGGTAGGTTTTATTTGCACTTTTATAGGTCTATAGATGTGCTTTAAGCGATAGAAAAATATATTTTACTGAACCATGTCGTCGGGTTTATATAAAAAAAAAATCAAACTTGACCCGGAAATCAGCGTGCTTATTTTGTAACTTCAAGAGAATTGATGTTAAAAATCCATTGTGTAGCCTTTACGTATTATTAAAATTTTTTTTACTCTATGTGTGCAATTAGATTGCCGGGTGACCGATCGCTAAGAGTTCCTTAGGGTTAAGGTTTAAGTTAAGTAATTTGACTGCCGGGAAATAATTTTAATTCACAAGAAGATATATTTGTAGAGGATACACATAGGATACACAGCAAAATTATTATGAAAAATGAATTAAAAATTTCAGTTGAAATTCAGTAATTAATCACAGTAATTAATAATTATATTGCTTAAATAAATGTATGTATAGGTATTATTTTCTCTAATATAAAAATAAGTATTTTACTGACACACAAAACGAGGAAATAATTTATAATAGGATGAGACTTGTTGGCAACACTGCCTCTTCGTATGCTTCAGCTTTTATTATTGGGTAATTTTTTAATAAAGGTTGAAAGAAGCAGGGCTTCGGCACCGTAGGCCAACAAAAAAGTATCTGCTGACCGAGGGCATGCTCAAGCAAGAGTAAGCATTAGCTTGGAATATTATAATTCTGACTGCGTTAATCACATCGTCATATTTGTTGACGAGAAAACTTTTCAATCGCATAAGGACGACAGAAAACTTTTATGGAGATGAAACAAAATTATTATTTTGGATTACCTAAATGTAGAATTGTTGTATTAAAAAAAGGCTATTATATTTGAAAAGTCTTAAGATTGTTTGATGGAAAATACTTTATATAAAAAGCTCCATTTGCACTAAGATCCGTTGTTGCTATTCACAATAACTTTACTGGCAAAAAATGTCTAATAAAGTTTTATTTTTATTGTTGTTATTTTTAGTTTATCTTCATTATTTTTTTTTATTTAAATTGTCATGTTGATTGTTAAATAATTAAATGACGTTACTCTGACTACTGATAAATTATTTTACTTTTACTAAAAGGCCAGTCTCGACCAAATTACCAAAGAGTCTGTCAACTGATGACTTCTGCCGAAATAAGTCGAGGCTGAGAAAAGACATGTGCACAATATTGAGATAAAATCAGTGAATTAAGTTGATGTTTGTTAACGATTACACATATTTGCATAGTTTTTGTGTGTTTGGTAGCCTGGTTCCTGCGTAATTGATAGTAACAACCCGTACAACACCCGGGAAGTTTCTTGTAATTTCTTCTTCCCTTAGGCTTGTCTCCGAAGTGACAGTACGTTAAATGGTGTGCATATGTTGCCGGACTGTCGTGTGGGAGCTGGGCTACTTTATGATATATAACGTCTTTGAGTATGTGTATATGTGGGCACTCTCTCTGGCGCTGGGCGGATTGCAGCGGGTTATTAATGCTATATTTATTATATTACTTACTTGTACCTATGTAAGTTTATACATATATGTATAGTTTTTTTTTTCTAGTAGTATCAATTTTTGATACAATGTGTTTTATGTATATTTATGTGTGTCCTTGAGTATGTATTTATATATTTATTTAGTTATATTATTTTCAGAAATTTGATAATTTAGTAAATGCTTTAGACTTTCTAATCTTCTCTTATCTAAATATTTTTAAAAGCAACTATAAATCAGTTTTAAGTTTAGAGTACGTGTGATGTTAAATGTAAACTTGTGTGTGTAAATCTCAATATGAATCGGATTTATATTCTGTTCCTTTACTAGACAAATTGTAACTAATACAATCGAAGTTTTATTGGAGTTGCTTGAGTGTTTCATGCTCTCTCAAAGTAGTTAGTTAGTCTGCGGTAGTGGCATATGTCGTTACGTTCTCTTAAACATGGTTGAGCGTAGCGATGGCTGATTCATGTGTCATACTTGTGAACGGGTGCCGCTGTGGAGGCTGGTCTGCTCTTGCAAACTTCTTTGTATTCTTAGTATTCGGTCATCGGTGTAGGATTTCAACGGCAACTCCTCAATTATGGGAAAAAAAACGTAAGGATAATACTTGACGTTTTCAAGTAGCTTATGTCCTTTTCCTGGACTCTAACTATCTGCATGCCAAATTTCATCTTGATCAGTACAGTGGTTTCAGCGTGAAGAGGTAACAGACAGAATTACTTTCGCATATCTCAAATAAATGAGGTTTCCTTTGAAAAAGATGATATGCAGGCTTTTATGGAAGAAATGTGCAATATGATGTCAAATCTTACAATTAATTAAAATAAGCGGTTAACTGAATTGGAGAGAGCAATAAATGAAATAAAGGAACAGAACGTTGAAATCACGAAATCCTTTGAGTTCCTATGCCAAAAAAATGAAGAGATTTCTCATAAGCTGGAAAAACTAGAAAGCTTACGCAAAGAGGATCATATTTACATTCAATCATTAGAAAACAAAATTGAATATTTCGAACGGAGATATATAATGATATTGAACTACGGAATATTCCCAAAAGTCAAAATTCAGAAAGTAAGTAATATCTGATATCGATTATCCATAACCTCGCAAAGACTGTTAATGTGGAGTTGGACAAGCAAGACGATGATGATGAAGAAAAAGATGTGTATAGAACTAAGAGGAAGTCAAACAGTGATGGTGCCATTATTGTCGAGTTTTCAACAACAGCTATAAAAAAAACATTAATGACTAATTTGAAAAAGAAATGTAAAGAGTAGAGACTAAGTACTAAGCACCTACAAATAGAAGGGCCCATAAAACCAGTATATATATCTGAATGTCGAACTACTAAATCTAACAGAACTTTTGTCCTTGCCCGCGACTATGCCAAAAGAAACAATTTCATGTTTTTTGTCAAATGGCAACATTTTCTTACGAAAATCTGAAGGTACTCCTCAGATCCGAATTTCTGAAGAAGCAGACATCAAAAAACTGGAAACAGATAAGTAACTATGTCAGATAATTCTTGTTTATTACATTTTATCTCTTGTTTATAGTAAAAAAATATTTTAAGATGATAAGTCAAGTCTTTGCAGAAACCTTTACTTAACAGTTTATATATTATTATTACATGTGCCTTACGTGTTTAATGTTATAAACGATGGCTTCAAATCTTATATTATAACTAGTTCACCTAATCCTTTAACTAACACTATGATTTTTTATACAAAATCATTATCACACTGAAAATCACAGTTACAATAACCCTTCGATTCACATACTTACATACATACTACATACTTATCGGCTACCTTGTACCTGGTATATCACAATACATCTCCAACACAAATTGCATTGAAAAACGGCAAAAACACTTCATATGATCCATCATTTAATACATTTAATTCTAAATATGAAATACGATTATAACATTACTCTCTTTGGCCAAATAGACACCACTTCAGCATCAGAATCAATTCAATGTGATGTAGATAACTTCCAATCATATCTTACATTAACTGATTTGCAGCTTACAATTCTTACACAGAATATTAGAAGCATATCTAAAAACATGCCTAATTTTCTTCTGTTCTCAAGTAGGCTTAATTTTAATTGTGATATCATGATCTTGACGGAATGCTGGCTCTCTAAAAAACCATCAACATGAACATTAACCATCATTTAAGTAAAAAAATTACTTAATCAATATCAAACTCAGTTACGGAACCGCTTTTTTGGAAGGGAATTGCCTAGTGATAAATCTAGGATCTAGCTGTATATCGCTCACCATCTTTCACGAATCTTGATAATTTTGTAAAATCCCTTCATAATACACTGACTGATTTTCAGCTTCCCTTAATTGGAGATATTAATATAGACATTAAACCAGATAACATTCATCCCCTATCTTCAGATCATTTATATCTAACCACGTATCATGGACTTTTACCAGCACATACTCTGAACACGCGCGATAACTCTTGTCTTGATCATGTTCTTCTAAAAACGAAAAATCCTGCAATCACCCTTGTTATAAACTCACCGGTTACTGACCATAATCCAGTTTTGTTGGGTTTAACTACTCGTACAGATTAAATTTACACACAAGCATCCTTAACAAAAATAGACTTCGAAGGGGTTTCTGAATCACTAAGAGCACCAGATTTTGACCCAATTTATAAAACGTCTGATTCTAATATTGCAATTGATTATTTGGTAACAAGTATCCAAGATGCTATAAATGTAAATATCAAAAAATCTAAATTACCAAATCGACAGAAAATCATTAAGCCGTAGATTACACCAGGTTTATTACGATGTATTAGACATCGCGATAGTATGTTCAAAAAACTAAGACTGGAATCCGACAACGTAATTTTGCGAGAAAGTTATACAAGGTATAAGAAATTTGTAACCGTTTATTGTGCACCTGCAGAATGCTGAATGACCGCACTTAACTACAGTGTTGGCGTTAATATTTTCCCTTTGCGTTGGACATGCATACCTATCTGAGGGCCTGATGAAAATCGTTGTGGGATCGGTGGTCAAGAATAAGACTGGAGACTCCTCGGATGGGTCTAATTACAGGCCAATATCGCTGGCGACCACAGTGGCTAGGGCTGGATGGTTTGCTTGATAAACATCTAACTGATAATTTAGACCTTCATGCTCAGTTAGACCTTCGTCCTGGACTGTCCACAGAAACTGCTATATACAGTCTCAAGCACACCTTTCAGTATTATGCAGCTAGGAAGACGCTTGTTTATGCCTGTTTTTTGGACCTATCCGAGGCTTTTGATCTCGTTTGCTATGACATATTATGGACTAAGCTCAAGGCCACAGGATTTCCGGAGGAGTTAGTCAAAGTTTTTTAACACTGGTATAGCAATCAAAAAATGTTGTTAAATGGGGTAACTCTTTTTCTGGTGTGTATGGGTTGAGCAGCGGTGCTAGCCTGGGTGGACTTACATCCCGTAAGCTCTTTAACCTATACATAACTCAGCTGATTGTGGAGCTCAGTGGTACCGGTGTAGGGTGTTTGATTGACGGTACCTGTGTCAACAATATTAGTTATGCGGACGACATGGTGCTACTGAGCCCCTCAATCAGAGCTCTAAGAAGGCTTGTAAATATTTGTGAAGCATATGCAGCTCTTCACGGGCTTCAATACAATACCAAAAACAGTGAAGTTATGGTATTTAAGACGGGTAATAAAACCTATTCTGAACCGCCACCAGTCTTGCTATGTGGAGATCACCTACGCAGGGTTACTGAGTTTAAATATCTAGGTCATTGGGTCACTGAAAACCTTTGTGACGACTTAGATATTGAGTGAGAGCGGAGAGCATTGTCCATCAAATGTAACATGCTGGCTCGCAGGTTTGCACGTTGTACTCCCCAGGTTAAAGTAACATTGTTTAAGGCTTACTGTCAGTCCTTTTACTCGTGCAGCCTGTGGGTCAAATACACACAAAAATCCTACAATGCTCTCCGTGTACAGCATAATAATGGCTTCCGGGTTTTGCTGGGCCTGCCTCGCCACTGCAGTGCATCGGAGATGTTTGCCGCGTCGCAGACAGATGGCTTTCACGCCATCATACGGAAAAGAGTCGCGTCCCTGATGTACCGTGTGAGGGGTAGCACCAACACTATAATAAAAACGGTTGTTAACAAACCGGACTGCGTCAGCTGAAGCACTGGATTAAACTGCATTTAAAAACTGCCAATCCCTAGTGTTTCAGTTTGGCACAGATAAGTTAAATGTTTAATGAAGTCAAATATAAATTTTATACTAACATAGAATAAGCAAAATACTATCAAATTTTTATGGACACCTGTAGTCTGAAATAAAGTGATTTATTATTATTATCATTATTAAAATAAATTATTAAAAAAAGTCAAAAATTCGTAAGAAACTCAGCAGTTAGAGTCAGCAGGAAACGACAGTAAAAAACTTTGGAACACTATTTAAACTATTACCGACACTAAAAACACTAAATCTAGCGCTACGGAGCTCCTTGTGCCGTTAATGCTACCAGAAACATCAGTTAACAAAATCAATGAACATTTTGTAAGCATAGGAAAATCTTTAGCGGAAAAGCAATTAGCTGCTCCAAATTTGCCATTGGATCATAGTCACATGCCTTTAAATGTTCCTAATGAGAAATCGTTTGTGCTTATGGCCACAGATAAGATGAGATTCAACAGCTTATTATAGAATGTAAGAAAGATAATGTCGCAGGATGGGACTTGATCTCTTACAAAATATACATTTTTTTTAAATCCACTCTAATATCATCTATAACACATTGTTTTAATTTGTGTCTCAATAACGGTGTGTTTCCAAAAGCATTTAAAAAATCTATAATCCATCCTATTCACAAAATACTCCACGTGGCTGCGTTGAAAACTATAGACCAATTTCTATTCTTCCTGCGCTGTCAAAGATATTAGAAAGGATTATCTACGTAAGACTCATACATTTTCTAAAGAATAAAGAACTTCTTTCTCAGTGCCAATTTGGCTTTCGTAAAAATAAATCAACATCGGATTAAGTTTTTGAATTTATATACCACGTTGTACGCAAGCTGGATGCAGGGACAAAATGTCTGACTATTTTTCTAGATCTTGCAAAAGCGTTCGACACAGTCTCGATCCTATCCGAGCAGCATATTTCTTTCTCTATACGAAATTATTCCCAACCAGCTTCGAATCTGTCCATCATTGCACACAATTTTGACTGTAGTCACGCTATTGATAAATGTTATTGCTCTAGTCTTAAGCATGTTTCTTCTGTAAAATATTTTAGATCAAAATTTGAATTTTCCAGCACATATTGATCTGGAAAATTCAGATTTTGATTTTGATTACTTATGTGTTTAGAACTCTTCGCAACATTGCAAAAACTGATCTTTTAAAAAGAGTTTATTATGCATTGTAGCAAAGCGTTTTAACATATTATATAACATCCTGGGGAGGGTCATCCAAAAGTATCTTATTAAAACTGGAAAGAACCCAAAGATAAACAAAATTGTAAATTTAAATATACTTACCCGGTTCATGATGAAAAAGGCTTAATTTGTGGTTATTATCTTTAACTTATAACTTGGACCACACTTAAGTCCGATAAACGACTTTTAATAATTTTATTCTTTGTGTCTATGTCTTGGGCAACACAAAACTATACAGAATAGGAATACCACACACAAACACACCCTCACGCACCCTCAGACACAAAAACCTCTCCAACACACACACACACATACACTCGTATCCATAACAAATGCACCCAACTAATCAGTACTGATTGGTGTTAGTACTTTTAGCAATATTTATTATCTACCCACTCACAGGGCAATATGTAGAATGTAGTTCTTATTTCTATAATTTTTATTGCTCTGCCATAATTTAAGCTAAAAATGTTGTATTATACAGGTATAAACAGTAATGTAGTAAGTGTTTAACATTTTAAACATATATATTTTCACAATCTCAAATAAATATGTATAATCTAGTACGCAATGAAAATGGTAAGCAAATGAAAGGGACGCACTGGTTGCTGAAACACAGGATATTTTTTCCTATCTTCGGAGTCAGGGAACTCAAGACCTTGATACCATAATTATTCAGCTATAACTTTTTCTTTTATATATGACTTTTTTCTTTGTATGGTTTTCTATGTATCTGGCTATCAATAAATAAATTTATTAAATTATTAAATAATAAATCAATTCTAATATTAACTTTTACTTTAGTAACCTACACTTCTCGCAAACGTGTACACGAGTACTTAAAAAATCGGCCAAGTGCAAGTCGGACTCGCGCACGAAGGGCTCCGTGCCATTATGTATAAAAACGGCAAAATCACTTTTGTTGCGTAAAATTTATACCCCTTAAATATTTGTTTTATTTTAATGTTCTTTTTTTTAAGTACCTAAATAACTAAATATTCTGTGAATATTTTAAGCATCTACCTTTTGCCGTTATTAATATCGGGCAAAATTTCAACTTTCTCACTAACATGGTTCATGAGATACAACCTGGTGACAGACGAACTGACGGACGGACAGCGAAGTCTTAGTAATAGGGTTCCGCTAATTACCCTTTGAGTACGGAACCCTAATATTACCATTTGGGTACGGAACCCTAAAGATGGAAAATTGCAACTAGACTTTGTTTAATTATTAACCTATTTTTAATTTTAATTGCGGAAATACATACCTGTGATTACCTTTATTTCTACCTACTTAGTTACTAGACGCTTATTTAATTGTCATTCTGGTCTGCATGTACCTACCTATTGGCTAACGTTGTCACTACCTACCGCATTCGTCGTGTGTAATTTACAGAATGTGACTAACGACATCGATTGTTACTGGCTTGTAAGTAAAATAGGTAAGGAAATAGCTTTTGTTGCAGTTTATAGGCGACCGCGCTTTACTGATATTAATACTTTTAACAATAGTATGAATGAAATCTGTATTCCACTTAAAAACTATTGCTTCAATTAGAAATTTAAATATCAATATTCGTTTGGATGTCATGGACTTGCATACTGAAGAATATTTAACTGTTGCTGCCTCACTTGGAATGCTGCCTGCCCCAGCCCAGCCCATAGATATCCCACTAAAGGAGAGAACTGCTTAGATCATGGGCTTCTAAAATCCAATTGCGATGCTACTACGCGACTACCGCGCCGCATGAACGTGTTCCGGTTGTGCACATACATATTGCTGCAAATCATTTCTTGGTATACAACCTCAACTTTGACTTCGGCACCAACGCCAAACTTTCTCACACGGAAAATCAGATGCCGTTACCTGTGCGCAACGTTAAACACAAAGAAAACCATGGGCATGGTAACGCCTTCGCTCAGCGCAGATTAGAAAGAACAAATATGTTCACCTCGTGGAAAAGTGACCAGGACACCAAGTTTACAACCTCACTTAACTCAATCCAAGAGATCGAAGAACAAAACCAGCACATTCGTAAATCCGTTAACTTCATGTCACAAAAGTATGTCAACGCTAGAACGCCTAGAAAATGAAAATTACAAATATATCAAGGAACTAAAAAGCAAAGTGGATGATTACAAACGTAATCACCGTCTGAACTTCATCGAAATGAGAAGTGTTCCCAGGACTCCAAAAGATGCACAGTAGACCTAGAAAAACTAATTTTACTCACATGGCAAGCACTAACTATACCTATAGACACAATGGACATCAAAACCACATACCGCATTCAGACAAAAGATAAAAGAATTTACACATGAATTTGAAGCTACTAAAGAAGAGTTTATAAAGTGCGCTAAATATTATAATAAAAAAATAGTGAATAATTTTCAACACTAAACCTAAAATAGAAGGTCCGCCGAAACAAATATACATTTCTAGCAATTTTCTAAAGTGCCAAGAAATAAAGTGTCCCATGTTATTAAGAGTTGGTTTTTTACAGATCCACGACATAAACCTTTATAAAATTCTTCCCTATCAATGAAAATAATATTCAATTTGAAATTAATTTTTTTTGTGAGCCTGTCCTGCTGACTGCCGTATAAGTTATTGAATTTTAATATAAAAACTTCTAAAAACTCACTCGCAATATTAACATTAAATATACGCAGTATACATTGCAATTTCCATTTATTTGTGTCATTTTTATCAAGTATGGACATAATACCGAATGTTTTAGTACTGTCGGAGTACTGGACAAATGAGAGTATCCCGAACCTTGAAGGCTATCAGATGTTTTATACAAAAAAATATATAAATCAAAATGACGGTGTTGTTGTTAACGTCCGCGCGAAATACTACAAGAACATTACAGTCACATGGAACGCTGTAAAACGCATAGCTGATATTAATAGCGCTTCCGCCTCTACCTCTTATTTTATCAATAGCAGCTCAAATCTTTGAAGTACAGACAATAAAAATTAGTGTCTCATCTTGAGTTGAGGCGGACACATTACCGATTAACACAAAAATTAAATAATTGTGTTGCGTTGTGTAATAGTTTAAGCTACAGCGTACCCTCTCGTACCTGTCCTCAACGCGAGGCCGAGGCGCGTCCTTACAGGCTTTTTTCTTCAGGGTGTGGTCGCACTTATGCCGGTGAGCGCGCTCCTTTACTTCGTATAGAACATATTTACAATCAAAGGTTACCTATAGTTACCTAGAAAATTGTGGTCTCATAACTCAATGGAATTGGAACTTTAAATTTGTCTTTTTTTATTGCTTACAGATATGTATATGATTGTGTGTTTAGTATATATATATGTATATGCATATGTCTATGCCGGTGTGTACGTTGTGTCTAATATGTCTTTTAACTACATATGTATATCCTACTCTAAACATAATGTTGTCCGATATCAAATCAAATCAAACTTTATTCAATTAGGTTTCTAAGAACACTTTTGAATCGTCAATACAATGTAATCAATGTTAATTTCTGCCAAAAAGAGCTGGCAAGAAGATCCATTTAAATTAATTAAAGAATAAAGTTATTACATTTCTTTGTAATCAATTGGGGTTTATGGTGCAGGTTACATTATTAAGTCCTACTGTTAACTGTTTGTAAATCCAAATAAATAAATAAAATCAACCCCTTTTTTGCCAGTGTTAGATCCAATTAAGCGTCTCAGATTAAGACTCCTCATTTAGACCCTCCTGTCACCCAGAACCCAAGTTATTTAATGCACACTGTTTTTAATAGGGTGTCAAACTCTGTTGTTTTAACCTGTCGACATGTTTATATTAGACAGGAAAACCTCATCCTTGATCTGCAAGATGACTGCGCTGTTGGCTATGATACTATTTCGCCTCTAATACTAAAACGCAGTAGACACACACACGTACACTTACGCCTATTCTTACGCATATCTTCAACGTGTGCATTCCAACTGGGGTCTTACCTAATGTTTTCAGAAAAGCCATAGTCCATCCAATTTATAAGAATGAGGACCAACACGATGTCCACAATTACAAACCCAAATCTGTTTTGTCTTCTCTGTCAAAGATATTTGAAAAGATTTTGAATAAAAGGCTAAAGATGTTCTTAGAAAAGTACAACATACTGGCTGATAATTATCAATTAGGAAAGATATTTCTGCAGAAGATGTGAAGCAGTGCAGTGACTAGTAGCACTCATCATATTGTTCACATTTCACAATCTCAAAAGTATGGAAAAATGTTTGGGTATATTCCTTGTTTTATCGGCTAACAATTAATGTAGGTGGCCAGTGGCTTTCACTGAAATGATGAGTGATTTTTACCTAGAATTTGTATAAATGATTCGGTTGAGCCAGCGCCAGCCCTGACAGGTTTATTAGTTTACTAAAGTTATTACTTGTATATCGCGGACGCCTGTGACGGGTCGACTTATGGTGATTTATAAAAACGCAGACAGTCTTGTTTTTCAAAAAATCTATAAATACTGATCGGTATTATATAGGTACATTTTAAGTCAGAAACTCGATTGTGAGTTTGTATTGGAACTTTGTATGGGAATTCGTACTTTCGTCAATAAAACCATGCATGAAATTTAGATAATCTCTTAGTTTCAAATAATGAATGACGTGTTTCAGTATTTTGTAAAAATCATTCCCAAACAAAGAAAGTTTGAATTGGTTCGATTGCCCGATGTGAAAAGTTTCATAATATTGCACCAAAAACACAAATGTAAAAAACAGGCAGACTTCTGTGATACGAGAAGTTGGCCCTTTTTTTGATTAATAATCTTATAAAAATGTTTATATTGTCTTTCTAGATTTCAGCCAGTTAATACAACGTAGATGTAAATTTTGCAATGGTTTGAGGCAACAAAACACTGACCTAACTGACGGATTCAAGTAGGTACATCTCAACCATATTCTGCTAACCGACCTGTCTGTAGTAACACCGAGTTGTCACACCGTAATGACAACTTGCCACAACATATTGCAACGTTTATCTCGTTCCAAATAAAACTCTAGTAAAGCTTAGGAGAAAATGACGTGAATTTTCTAAACCATATTCGTCAAAGATTTTCCTGTGCTTCCTTCAGTCAATAACACGGCGGCGGCGCGGTGAAAGAAAATTACTCGATGCGTTCAACAGGTTGTAAATATACCTAGTGTTTTACTTTGTTTTATTTCAGTTGTCGATAAAATATATTTTTAAGAAAAACAAAAATTGTATTCTGTAGAAACTGACTCGAGTGTCTCAAAGTTTTCAGGCCGCCATTCCTCTGACTTGGCTTAGAAATAGCTGTCATAAAATAACAACACAGCCATATTGTACCCTATTGCATGAGCACGATATTAATTGTACTGAATATAGTTTTTTAGATAGATCACATTTCGTCCTGAGTGGCGGAGGTTCGAGACCAGCGTGTAACAATGAGTTGTTTTCTTAATTTCTTAAGTACATTGATTACTCCCACCTATGGCTATTTTTTTATACACTGGTCAAATAAAATAATTGAAACACCAATATAGTCATGTACACTTCAAAATCAAACGGCTCCATGGCGTGCGCGCTGAACACTGCCAGGAATGGTGGACCGTCCACATACATTCGTGTTGCATTGCATCTTGTGTTTCAAATAATCTGTACCCACCTCAACAGTCAACTGTTCGTCCAACCTTTCACGAGTAGTAGTAGAAGTAGTTCCTCAGTATTTGATGATGTTAGGTCAGGTCAGGCTGTGGGTTAGGCGATCACTTGCCCGAAATGTAGGATTTCAACGGCAAATTCTATCTAAACAACATCTATATTTAATTTCGCTTTTGCAATACCAATAGATAAGAATGAATAGATAAAAAATAAAATTAAACCAATATTTGTCAACATAAAATGTAGGTGATAATTTGAATATTTTGAATACCGTTTTTCCTGACGATACGACATCGATGAGTTGTAGCAGTCCCTAGCCCCCTGGCCCTGGCTCGAACACCAGTCACCACACTGGCGGAGAACAATGGGGTTGTTTTCTATTTTACACATCGTAGCAACAATCCTGATTGCTTTTGACTTGTAACAACTTTGTTATCGAATGGGATAGATAATAAATAATAGCTCTGCGAATATCTTCTATGCTCTGTTTATATGTATGGACTCGGATGTATTACCAATTTTGGATATGTGACGAAAAAAACTAATGATACTTTTTGCCTCTATCGAAAGTTCCCACGGAATTATTTTTTTTGCGACAATATTTCCTATATGTTGAATATAATTTTAATTCTGGTAAATCGAGACCACTGGGAAATGTAGCGACTGAAATTACCGTTTCATAATAAAAATTAAAATTATTTGTATTGTAGGATAAAATGTATTTATTTAATCGAAGTATCTACTCTCGTTGTCCATACATTTCTGCTATCGAATAGGAACACCATTTAAACCTGTCCGATAAAACTCTGTGGACTCCTCAAGCTGCGTGAAGCAATAACAGTATATGTATTAAAGTGTGAAGGCATTCTGTGCTGTTCTTCGAAAGATATTTTTTTCGCGGAAAAGTGGTACTCCTCCAACGTGCAAGGTCCAGTTGCAAGTATGGAGTATGAAGGATGGTTTCTTACTGCAATTCTTTTTGTGTTGAAAAATGTTTCACGAGCAGAACAGTGCGTTCGTTAGCTGTAGGTACTCTCTCCAAATACAGCACTAAAATTACAAGCAGTATTTGAATATTAGTTTGATTTTTGCTGTATTCGTTTTCACGTTAAAAACCGAATGTAAAAACAATTGTGTTTTTAAAATTTAGGATGTTAGTTTTCGCCATTTTTCCGGTTTAATTTTTATTTTACCGTAATGGCCAGTACGTCACGTTAAAACGGCAATTTCATATTTAATCCCTTGTTATTTCTACAAAAAACTGGGTAGGTATAAGTAATTCTATAATATATCTGTCAGATGTAGATAGCACTGAAAACATTTTGCACAAAGAGTAAATTAAAATTAGCTTATTGGTGGCGCCAGTTATTTTTTTATTTATTTTATTTATTCATATAATATACACATACACATAATATATTTATTCTTAGCACCCTTAAACTTATTCGAGTTTGAGTGAGTACTGAAAATTCATTAATTAGTTATTAGGTTTATAATAATAATAGATTCTAAATATATTTATAATACTTAATACTGTTACCTACTTATATTGTGACGATATTAATATTTATGCCTTAACATTTTGTAATGCAATATTTTTATTCAAGTTTTAGAGCGAAGATTTACATTAGTAAACAATTCTCAATAAACTTACTACCTAAAGCAAAATGCATCTTTAAATTAGAATGGCGCGTTTAAATAGACATGTTCAGTAATTTTATACATTAGCTGAGAAGTTATGATTTATTTTATGAAAGGTTTGAAGCTAACAAAAAGTTGAATACCGATGACTCAAATATAAAATATTACATTATAAACTTACGAATCATAAACGTCAACACAAAATTAATTGTTAAATGTAGGCAGTAATCTAACTCCCGATTTATGGATTCAGACCTTGGACAAGATGAGGCTGCGTAAGTTTTGAACCAGTATGGATGCTTTAAAACTTACTGTGATTGGATGTTTGTTTGGAAGACAAGTTCATTGGAGGACGTTTTAATACAAGCGCTGATTGGTCGTTAAGTGATATAGAAATGGAAGCACGTTTCATATGCTCTTTAAGGTAGTTTCATAGCTTTTACTCGAATAAAATTTTATTTAGAAATTAAACGTAGGATAAATCGGAGACCCCCTAGATAGGAGTTGTTTTGTTATCCGCGGTTTTCTTTTCTAATCAATTTTATTGCCTAAGTTAAATAGTAATGCTACTCTTATTAGGAATTCTATAATGTTGAGTATAACCGTGTAAGTTTAAGTTACTTAGAACTTTTATAATATTGAAAACACCCGCAAAACTTACCTAAGTGAGTCGTTTAACAACCATTAGGGTAGCTTCGTACATGAATATTCTAACAATGATAAAGGGTAGTTGTTTTGGTTTTCACGTATTCCGTATAATGGTATGACGTGATAGTTTATTTCAACTTACCCGGGGTTTGTTAAAACTTTACTAACATTTAGAACATAATATTAATATTCTATTAGTTTAGGATAATTAGGCCGTTTTATCTAGACCTTTCATATTAATCTAGGAATCTATAATAGTACCCCAACCAACATCACTAGAATGAAACTTAAAAGATATACTTTTTTCTTTGTTAAAATTAATTAAGGCCGGACATCTATTCAGAATAAAAAAAATAGGAGGGTTTGAAATGTGGGGTGAGAAGGTTGCTAGAGAGGAGTAAATGGTGATAAAAGTGCGTGGTCCTATACATACAGAACATTCAATTGCCGTCGTTTAAATTGTCGAAACGCTGCCCGACCAATAGTCCATAGTCGCCGCTTGTGGGTCACTAGAAGCTAGGAACCATGTGGGTTAAACTACAGTTAATTACAGGTTAGTAAATACTTTTA
The DNA here is from genome assembly GCA_946406115.1 of Apoda limacodes. Lineage (NCBI taxonomy): Eukaryota > Metazoa > Arthropoda > Insecta > Lepidoptera > Limacodidae > Apoda > Apoda limacodes. The sequence continues at coordinate 53,805,341 of OX291540.1, forward strand.
TATTAGAAGTACCAGTGAAAATATTGTGTGTTCGTTGTGAAAATCTTTAGGTTGTGTTTTAAAAATATCTAAATTAATGCTGAAACATTCAAATGACGGGCCCGCTTTTGCCGGTTAGAAATTTATAGTAGAAAGAAATCTCAATCACCTCAGTAGGAAGGAATATATTAACGGACCTTGTTTATAGGAAAGCTAGGAAAAGATAAATCTTTATAAAAGTAGAAGTGGGAACAAAGATTATACCAGCCATAATAATTATAAAGCCCACTAAAGAACTAGGTCTGCCAAGAGATACAGTAATTACTATGTGCTATCCATGTCTATCCTTAGCGGCGTTAGTAGGGTTTTACTATTTTGGCTGGTTAGCTAGTGTAGGTGAGCGCTGATGATCATCGTAAGGGGGCGCCCCTTAAAGCTACTTTCAGGTCGCAAGTCTTGAACGCTTAGCTACCTAGTTTCCACTCTACAAAACGAATGGAGTTAGAATTCGTATGTATTTTACTTTCAAATGTGGCAGAACTCTTTAGTACCTGTGTCCATTAGTTTTGATATTGGAGTATTAGCGTTGTTTAGGTTGTACAGACTTTAGAAATGGTAAAAATTCAAAGTGGACATTATTTATGATTGTAGATTTAGCTATATTTATTTCTTGATTATTTTCTTTTACGCTTATTTGTGTACTATTGTTTGCTATATTACTCTGACGTACCTCTAAAACAACTGGGTTTACTACTTATTTAACACAACGGTTTTCGGTTCTTACCACTTTTGACGATCACGCTTGGCCAAATAAAATACTTCTCTACTATTATTATTAATTATTAGATTCTTTTGATATCTCTTGTTGACTGATAGTGGGCTGCGAGGTTTCTTAGATTGTTTTATTATCTTAATATATTTATATTTTGTGTTGAATAAAGCGGAGGGACGTTACAATATCTAACTAAAGTATAAAAGACAACCATTTCTAGACGTATCTTAGTACTCCATTTTTTTTAAAATTTTTAATTACTTGCACTTACATGCTTAACCTATACATATAATACTTAAGTCTTAACTTATATTTATCTGATAATCTGTACGAATACTAATAACAAGTTGATACATATATTAAATATATATAATATTTTATACCTATATAAAAAAATATATGTAATGTCAGTTGATTACTAGTTTAAAATCACTTCTGTATGTTACGACGTGTCCCAAGTAGCACACATAGCTGTAGAGTCGCCAGACTACAGAGTAATGATAAACTTAAGGATGTACAAGTTACCTGTATAAGGACTGTGTAGCCAGTGACACAGAGCTTATAATTCTAAATTGGACCCCAAATTAACCAGCCCTAAGTATGACAGAAGCTTATTAACAGCTGTAGAGAGCTGTACTAGGGCTTAAAAAGCTGCTTAGATTACACAACTAACTATTCAGCTACTTTAATTCCATAAAACAGCCATGCCTACGATAAGCTCCTTTCATTTTCTAAAACAGCCAAGACATGTTTTATAGCTCGACAACGTTATGCTACAAACAAAAAAAAATTGTTGGAAAATAATGCTCCGTGCAGATTGTGTGTGCATGTTTACCAACGGCGACAACATTTTTATTAAATGATTATGCTTAAAAATTAGAGTTCACTTTACCTAAACCAATTTCAGCTGAATGAGTTCTTGATGCTTCAATACATCGTACAGCAGTTTTAGATATTCTATATTATGTATTAATAAGCTACTATCAAGCTTATTTAATAGCATTAGAATGGAATTAGTGGACACCGAATAAAATCCAATGGTAATATTTGATTGTTATAACAGCTCGCGGCATTATAATGGAGGTGACTTTTTCGCGTTCAGCAGTTTATTTGCTTTAGTCTTCTAAAACAGCTAGTAGCATTATATGTTGCCAAAGTCTGGACAACAGTGATTTCAAAATCTACACTAATGCATTATGTTGAGTTTTTGTTCATTATGCAGTCATTAGTCAGCTGTAAGAACACTGTGTGTCTAAAAGTGAGCGAAATCCTGCTAATACAGTAATCAGACTAGTTTTATCCTCTTTTCCAGATAAATTACAATATTAGACTGTAATAACTTGTTACGGGTGCATGTTTTAAACAGCAGATATAAATATTACGTTAGTGTGCGAGCATTTCATTTGCTTACACAGGCTAACGCAGTTTCAACCTAAGGTATACGTGCGTATTAGGAACAAAAAAAAACATGCATCCAATTTCTAATGTTTTCTGCCAAAAACTCACAAAAACAGGTAACCGCGTAAGACATGACGTATTCGTACCTTATCTAATACCCAGCCTTTGGCTAATACAGCAAGATTCTAAGTTTATGGATATTACGTATTATATATTAAAAGTTTTTTGATTTAATTGTTTTATTAATAGGAGGTATATTTTTAGTAATAAAATAATAAATCTCCCTAGATTACAAATTAATTACCATAGATCGTAAGATAATAAAGAGATAGACTATCAGTAAGTATCTATACATAATTTATTCTATTATATTTATGTAATATTTTTTAGTACTTGTTTTACATTTTTAGAAGTTAGGTTGTTTCTTATTTCAAGTGGCAGTTTATTTATTACGTCAGCTAATACATTTGTGCTTATTGTATTAGATTAGATGGGATCCATTTTTCACATTTAAAGAATTCATGGATCGGTAGTACCTTACACTGCAGTGTTTGTATAATTCTAAGTTGCTACTTTTATATTTTTCTATTATTTTTACCGACCATTAGTTTTGTAGTATATAATCTTATTTTTAGGTTACATATTTGATCTTAATAAATTTTGAAACCTCTTTCATAACTTGTAATGCTATACAATATTAAAGGTTCTACTAATGTGCGATACATTGTATTAAGAACAGTATTTGGGATTCTTTGTTTAATAATATTTATATTACCAAGTAGTGCCCCTAACATGCTACAAACATGATCTATATGGAGTTTTCAGGTTAATCTGTTGTCAACAATCAGTCCTAGGTATTTGTGTTTTTCAACTTGTTCAATTTGTTCACACATATTTTTTTTCCTGTAATAAGACATGGGTCGTCTGCAAATTGAAATATTTTACATTTAGTTATTAAACTGTTTAAGTCGTTTACATGATGCCTTCTGTTAGTCTTACCTCATCGCTATTGTCATTCCCAATTTTAACCGAATATTTACGATTTGTAAGGTAATTTTTACTTCATTCTAATAAAGGTCTTCTGATACCAGATTTCTTTCATTTTTCTATTAAAGGGTGTTGGATGATATCAAAGGCTTTGCTGTAATCTATATAAATTACTAACACATGCTTTTTGTCTTTAAGTATGTGTTTATTTTATCTGTAAATATTGTTAATAATCTAGTAGCACTTTCACCTGGTTGTTTGAGGTGGTTTGAGGACAGTATGTGATTGGTTCGATATAAGGATTGTATCTGATCACAAATATTCTTTTTCCTAATTTATCTATACATGGATTGATAGAAATTGGCCGATAGCGATCAAGGTTATTTTGTTCGCTTTGTTTATAAATCGGTCAAACTACACTAATCTTTAGCTCGTTCGGATAGACAGCCGCATGTATAATGGTATTTATTAGTTTTTCGATTGTTGGAACAATTTTATAACGAATAGACTTTATATCAATCATTTTTATAGCATCGCTGCCTGGAGCCTTGTGAAAATTTGCTTTTGTAATTATTTTTGATATCGACGTCACTTTGGCTTTCTGGTATGTTATGGATATGAAATCAGGGGAATTATAAGTTTCCGCTTGCAATATTTTTTCAGTACACAGAGGTATTATTTTCTTTACATTTTCTTAAAAACTTTCAGTAAATAACTTGGCAATACTATTCTCTGATTTATCACATGATTTAAAGGCAGTAAAAACAATTTCGTCAATATTTTAGTGATTCTACCACATACGTTATTAATTATTATTTCCCATAATTTCTTTGTGTTATTTATATACCTGTGTAGTTCTTTTTTGTTATATTTATTTCTAGTGTTACGAATAATTCTATTACTTTCTTTTCTGATTCTATTATATTCTACTCTTAGTATATTATTTGTTGGATCTTCTTTCAATTTAATATAAAGTTTGTCTCTTTTCTTGCATTTGGAATTTATGTAATTATTAGTCCATTTTTCTATAATACCAAATATTACTGCTTATTTTCTGACAATAACTATGTTTGCTATTGCTCACTATATTTATTTTTATGTAGTTATATATCATATCCGGACATGTCATTTTATCTAGTGCTGTCCAATAAATCATATCTAGCTCATTTTGTAATTTTTGTCTATTAATAATTTTATTTTTTAAAAGGAGCATGTAGCAGAGGTAGCGCCTTCGAATAAAACTATGTTAAACAACAGTTTATTTTACTTTCCACTTCATTCTTTATTCGTCATTCTTTAAAAGTATTACATTACAGCCCAGCGTAGGCAGACTAAAGTGCATTATAAGTCTCTAGCATAACAATAGAGAACTGGACAGCGGATTTACTGGTCAACTGTGAATTAAAATGGTCGCAAAAGTGTGACAGAGACAAAGCAAACGTGCAGTCTTTTGCCTCTTTCTAACTTCGGTTAATAAATTTAAATTTAATAAAATTAAAACATAAACAAACGAAATGGTGGATTTTGATAGAAAGAAAAAAGAGAATGCACCTGCATTTTCACCTTTCACCTTTGTCTCTTTATAAAGAATGGACAATTTTGTGAGTTTTTGGTCAGTGCAGTCTATAAGACAGAGTTCAGAACTTGACAGAAATAGCTCTACAGAACTCTAGGAACTAAAGTATTTTTTTATTTTTAATCTTGTGAAAATGCCAATTATACTCGTATTATATCACTCTTTAACTTTTCGCGTTCCATTACTACTTAAAAATTAAAACCATTGGCAAAATACCTTCTTCCCGACGTTTTGGCTGGGTTACACCAGCCTTAGTCACGGGTAGACTGGCGGTGCGCGGCATCTTCGGCTTCGAGCTTACCAAAGAACGCACCCGAGGACAACGTTAGTGTTGTGTGAGGGTAGTTCAATAGGACGCCTCCACTCGAAGCCGAAGAAGCACGCCGCGGTTAACTCGCATTTGGACCAATATTGTTATAACCAATATAATATTAATACTTATTTGCATAAGGACCAATACGCGATTGGACAAATACGCGAATGGACAAATACTCGATTGGATAAACACGCGAATGGACTAATGAGCTCTAATCCTGTTTCCAGGGGCCTTGCCACAACCTCTTATAGCGATGCAGTTTAGATGTGCTCCTAGCACCTACTTTTTGGAGTTTACTCCTTAAGTAACGATATAACGTCCTATGAAAAAAATATGGGTTGTGTAATCGAGCTTCATAAAAAAGTAACGCTGCCCCATCCCAATGCTTTCCCAACCTATCTTATATATAATACTATAATTTATTTTTTAGAGAGAGAGAGAGAATGAGAAAGAGAGGTAGTTTCTTTACAGAAGTGATAGATCTCATCAAGATCTTTATCCCGGATGACAGCTGTCAAACCAAAAAAGGCTATATCTCGTAAAATATTGATTGGAGATTAGTCGTTTTGTTACAGAAGTGATAGACCTCATTAAGATCTTTATTTCTGATGACAGCTGTCAGTAACTATTGATCTTAGACTAGCAGTTTCCTTACAGAAATAATAGATGACATCAAAATTTTTATTTCGGATGACAGGTTTCTAATTAGGAAGGGCTAAATCTTGTTATATATTGGTCGTAGACTAGTTGTTACTTTACAGAAGTGATAGATCTCATCAAGATCTTTATTTCGGATGACAGCTGTCAAATTAGTAAAAGTTATATCTCGTAAAACATTGATCGTAGACTAGTAGTTTCTTGACAGTAGTGATAGATCTCATCAAGATCTTCATTTTGTGATGATACGAATTGACCTTTGTGCCTTCACATTTCTACAATGCAATCAATGTTTTCGATTCAAGTTTAGCGAACAAATATAGAAGGAACATAGTTCGTATTTTTCGGTGATAGTGTGAAGGTATGCATTAGTAAACAATGGTCAATAAACGCACTACCTATAGCAAAATGCATCTTTAAATTAGAGTGGCGTGTTCAAATATTCAAGTTAGTTCAGTAATTTTATACATTAGATGAGAAGTTATGATTTATTTTATGAAAGGTTTAAAGCCAACAAAAATGCTATACAAGTAAGTGCTGAGGCCAATTATTTTCAGTGAAATCGTTTAATAATTGTGTAGCAGTTAGGTTGTGCTCTTCCCATGTGAAACCTTTATATATATCTTAATATTTAACTCGTGTGCGGTGCGATTAAAGTATTTATAATAAACGTAGGAATGAAGGGGGTAAAGTTAAGTTAAGGTTTTTTTATAGGGCCGGTTTGAAGATCCCTTGATCATATTTCAGACTTATTTCGGGACAAATTTAAATGATAAAATGTGGTTATATGAATTAAAAATATCTAAATTAATGTTAAAGCATCGTAATGACGAGTCCGCCTTTTCTGTAGATAGACATTTATGGTAGAAAGAAATCTTAATTACCTTAATAGGAAGGAATATATTATTGGACCTTGTTTCTAAGACAATTTTAGATAGGTAAAGATAAATCTTCTATAAAAGTAGAAGTGGGAACTAAATTTTACCAGCCATAGTAATTATATAGCCCACTAAAGAACTAGGTCTGCCAAGAGATACAGTAAGTACTATGTGTAATCCATGTCCATCCTTAGCGGCGTTAGTAGGGTTTTACTATTTTGGCTGGTCAGCTAGTGCTGATGATCATCGTAAGGGGGCGCCCCTTAAACCTACTTTCAGGTCGCAAGTCCTGAACACATAGCTACCTAGTTACCACTCTGCAAAGCAAATGGATTAAGCATTAGTAGGGATTTTACTTTCAAATGTGGAAGTAGCGAAAATTAGGGTTCCTTTGCGTAGGGATGACAGAAAAATCATATAACTCTTTAGTAATTGTGTCCATTAGTTCTGATATACGAGTATTTGCTTTGCTTAGGTGTTTTGTACCGACTTTAGAAAGGCTTTATTTATGATTGTAGATTAGCTGTATTTATTTTCTTGATTATTTCCCTTTACGCTTATTTGTATGCTATTGTTTGCTATATTACTCTGACGTACATCTAAAACAACTGGGTTACTACTTATTTAACACAACGGTTTTCGGGTCCTACCACTTTTGACGATCACGTTTGGCCAAATAAGTTAATTACCTACATTATTAATTACTAGATTTCTTTTGATTTCTCTCGTTGAGTGATAGTGGGCGTAAAGTTTCCAAGAACATTTTATCATATTTTTATTAAATATTTATTTATAATTAGGAAAGGGGAGGCGTTACAATTTCGGATGACAGCTGTCAATCTAAGAACGGCTTTATCTTTGTAACTTTTGATCGTAGAATAGTAGTTTCTGTACAGAAGTAATAGATCTCACCAAGATCTTCATTTCATATGACAGCTATATATATATATTTTATGTATATTTATTATCTGAATCTCAGAAACGGCTCCAACGATTTTCATAAAATTTAGTATGCAGGGGGTTTCGAGGACGATAAATCGATCTAGCTAGGTTTCATTTTTAGAAAACGTCGTTTTATCCTTGCTTTTAGACAATGATAAACTGAATAATATTACTCTTCCTGACATCCATTGGCGTGTAGTAATACTATTATGTTTACCGACGCAGCAAATAAAAAAGCTACTTGATAATAGATGGCGTTGTTAAAAGAAAACGAGCGAAGCTCGGTCCTCCAGGTACTGGTATTAACTTTTGTCGGGTTCTTGTAAATTTCTGGTAAGTACATTAAATCTGAGGGTAAGTCTCTGGATGATAAAAACGATAATTTTCAAAGACTCAGCTTTTAAATGATATACTAGTTCTTAAGTAAATCAGTATATGTTTATTTGTTATTTCTTGACGTCGCTACAAAGCAATTAATTAAGCTGATTTTTGTTACAAAGATTGTTGAGGGAACATCGGCTACTTTTTAACTCCCGACAAAAGTCCCCGCAGGAATAACTAAAGTAATCGATTTTTACGTTTACCAACTATGGATACATCTATAGCTTGCCATTTTAGATTTTTAAAGGGTCGGCAACGCTCGAGTGCTGTCCCAGGTGTTGCGTCTATATAGGCTGCGATGACCGCTTACGACCAGGTATACTTCAAGTCTGTTTGCCGTCTTAGTGGTATAATAAAAAGCAAACTTTCTTACCGTAATCAAAAAATTGTCGTTGAAATCCGCCAAAAACCTAATTTATCGCGGGCAGAGCCGCGGAAAAAGGCTGTTACGAATATTTAAACTTATTAACTTACTGTTAAAAAACCGGCCGAATGCGAGTCTGACTCACGTGCCGAGTGTTTCGTACCTACCACCATTTACACAATTTACAAACACAAACAAAAACAAAAAGTGTGCCGCTAAGCGGTAACCCATCCAATTACTTACCAAGCCCGCGGACGTTGCTTAGTTTGGGATATCGTTTTCCACATACAAATGTGTTACTGTTTTGCTTAATAATAGCTAGATGGTGCTGTAATAGCGATTTAAGATGGTATCGGGCCCGTCTTACACTTGGCCGGTTTTATTATTACTTGTTATACTTTAGAGCTCACACACACTATGATCATTGAAAGTCTGAAGCTTGTATGTGTCAGGTACTGTTTTAAATTATTAAGTTTATTCCCTGTACCGCCCAGCGCCGCGCCCGAATTTGAAATAAATATTGTTATTAATATAGTAAGTATTTTATGCTGTGGTATTAGCACAATATAATAATATATGCAGAAAAGTGTGAGACAGGGAGACGCTATTTTTCCGAAACTGTTTACAACTGCGTTAGAAGATGTGATTCAGTTTCTGGAATGGGAAGGATATGGCGTCAACATAAATGTCGAGTACATCACTCACCTTCGATTTGCCGACAACATAGTTGTCGTGGCAGAATCGCTGGAAAACCTAGATGCTCGAAGACCTCAGCAGAGTTGGCCTTAATGAACATGGATAAAACGAAGGTGATGTTCAATGTCCATGTCGCGCCTATACCGGTTGTTGTTGGGGATGCTACTCTCGAAGTTGTTGACGAATATAAATGCCTAGGGCAAGTATTTCAGTTAGCTAGGTCCAACTTTAAGAAAGAGGTTTACCGAAGAATCCAGCACGTCTGGGCAGCGTTCGGAAGACTACGCAACTCACAACTCAGTGCCTAAAGGCGAAAGTCTATAATACATGCGTATTGGCAGTGATGACTTATGGTACAGAAACGTGGTCTCTTACTGTTGGCCTCTCAAAGAAGCTCAGAGTCGCTCAGCGAGCTATGGAAAGAGCTTGGTGTTTCTTTGCGCGATAGAATCCGCAACGAGTAAATTCGCCGAAGAACTTAGGTTACCGACATGGCTCAAACAGTTAGCAAGCTGAAGTGGCAGTCGGCCACATCGCTCGTCGAACCGATAACCGATGGGGAAGAAAGGTTTTCGAGTGGCGACCACGGATCGGAAGATGCAGCATGGGTCGGCCTCCAATCAGGTGGACAGATGATCTGGTCAGAGCCGCAGGAAGCGGATGGGCGTGGGAAGCTCAGGACCGGCCGTTGTGGAGACATATGGGGAAGGCCTATTTTCAGCAGTAGACCTCTTCCGGCTGAAACGAACGAACGAATAATATACTGTGATCAAGCACTAATCATGTGCTTAAACAGAGTATGGCAGTGCAGGGGGTCGGGTGGGGCAATCGCGGGTTACAAGCTGTATGGCATCTGCGGGTAATTACGAGCGAGGACTTCGCTTGGCTCGAGTACACATACGCGCGACTTGTCAATTATAAATTGTTATCTAATTTTTGTGAAATACGTATTGTACAAATCTAAATATAATGTGGAAGGAAATCTAAAAAAATTTAAATGGGAGAGAGTATCACGAATATAGATTAAGATAACAAATGTATTTTTTGCCTTAAACGTGATAATTTTTTATACAAAAAATAATAATAAATAAAAACTTAAATAAAATGATCCCGTTAAGCCTCCAAGTCGCGTTAAGTTACCCCGTTAAGCCTTGTAGTTCTTTATTAGGGGGTATAAAATATCAATGAGCTCACCACGTTTATATCCAAAGCTACGCTAGCTAGCTATATCTACGTCATAGAAACAAGCTGTCAATCCAGAGGAAACAAGTGCCGCGTGAAATTGTCAAAATATTAATGTCAATGAGTCACTGTCATAACGTTCGCGTTGTTACTTGAAAAAAAGGCAGTGGAACGTCAGTGAACGCTGTTCAATTTTTTTCAGAAAATTTGAAAAAATATTTTTTTTGCCTATTTTATCATCATAAGGCCACACATTTGTACATAAATCATTTAGTTACAAGTTTACGCATTCATTTTAGTAAGTAATTTTAGGTTAATTATTACTATAAGTTCTTCCACCATACTAGTGACAAGTTAGGTTGATTTTCATTTGTTATGGAGACCAACTCCGGGGACTCTGACCTCCCGGATCCTGGGCCTCCCATTTGCACCACAAAATCAGCTCAAACAGTCCCGTCACCAAGTGAATTTACTTCTATTTCATCTCGGTCAGATTCCGAAACACTTTGGGTCAAATGTTCCAACAAGCAGTCACAGACTCGCAGAACATTTATGATTCAAATTTCACCCATGAAAATTCTCTATCCCCTCAACAAACTGGCAATTTATCCCTACATGTCCCTGCTGGACGTCAGTGTTACCACAGCTGTGATAAAGGCCCTTTTACAATCTACGTACAGAAAATTGATTCCATAGACTCTACCTCTGCAATTATTCATCCAATAAATTTTGGCAGACTTTTAAAAAACTAATGTCTCTGAAGGATCGGTGAAACGTATTGGTAGAAACAGAATAAGCATGAACTTTGACAATGCTGAAGAAGCTAACGCATTTATTTCTAACAAAATTATAGTTGAACATGGTTATAAATAATTTATCCCATCATTTAATGTCACAAAACTTGGCCTTGTTATACGAATTCCAGCAGACTGGAATATTGAAGAAATTTTAGAACAAATTACTACTCCTGAGGGTTGTGGACCCATAACAAAAATCCACCGTTTTAATTTTAAGGTTATTGTAGAAGGCAGTGTAATCTGGAAACCCTCTTAAACATGTGTTATGACCTTTGATGGCCAAATCTTACCTCCTCGTATTTTTCTATGTTTGAATGCTTTGCCAGTAGTGAATATTACTATCCAACTATTCAGTGTTTTAACTGTTACGGTTTTGGTCACACTAAGACACAATGCAGGTCTAGGTGTTTCAAGTATGGAAATGGCCACAGTAGAAATGACTGTCAGATAGAGGAAGATGCAGCCTCCTGTATGTCCTGTTCAGGATTCCATTTTGCTACTAGCAAGTCTTGTCCTAAGGTTGAAAGGCAAAGAAATATCAAAATAACAATGTCTGAAAAATCAATTTCCTACAACGAAGCCTCAAAATTACATTCAAGCTCCAAAATTTTATACAGTGAAATTCTAAAATTTCCAGCTACCACATCTCCCACGTCTACTTCTTATAGAAAAACAATTCATTTAAAACCTCGTGCTCCCCCTAGTAAAATGGAAGGCGTTGACCAAGCAGCGCATAAATCTATTGTAGCTGACCTTCAGGTTCCAGATAACAGAGGGGTAGCCTTAAATACCAATGTACAAGACTCTGATGTATCCGATGTAACTTTTTCTGAATTCAATCTAAGCTTAGTCAAGCTTTTATCTTTCTGCCTATATATACCGTCCAACGCCGCCTCAATTGTAGCTAACATGAACCCGCTTTCTAATAATGGATCTGGTAATCCAGTGGAATTGCCAAGGTATAAGCAGCAAAAAATAACTTATTAAATAACAAAATGCAATCCGTGTATCATAGCACTTTCTGAACCTTAGCTTAAACCTGGTTTTTTTTTAAGATTCCAGGTTTTGCTATCGTTAGAGACGAAAGAATGGATAGGTAAGGTGGTGCGGCCTTACTCATCAAAAACTCTGTACCATTTTAAAATGTAAATATCCCTGTACATAGCAACAATCTCTCCATTGTTGCAGTAAAAGTCAAAAATATTATTTTTCTTTCTGTATATCCCATCTCCATCAAATTTAATTATAAATTTTGTAGGCTTTTCTCAGCTCTCTCTGGGACCCTGTAAATGTACTAGGTGATTTTAACACACACCATCCTTTATGAGGATGTGAAAAGAGGGATTTACTTGCAACTTCCTTTACTGACTTTTTGGTTTTTGCTGCATTATGCATTCTTAACACTGGTTTACCTACTCACCGTACTCGACCTTTTGAGCATATTAGTGCTGTTAATCTATCCTTTTGCTCTGCTAGTTTAGCTCCATCCTTATCCTGGCAGCCTTTATCCAGTACACATGGCAGTGATCACTTTCCAATCATATTGGATCTCCCATTTCCAAAACTGCCTTCAAAGTGTTACAAACCACTTTTAAAATATAACATATCTAATAAAGACGAATGGACAAAATTGTGTTGTATACTTGATTATAAAATCTTTCTACTTCCTTTCCCAACGCCTACTAACCTAGATAGTTGTCCGATAATGTTTACAAACTTTATAACAAATTGCGCAGATCAGTCCTTTTCATTGCAAAATACGGTTGCCAATTCTCGTTGAAGGAGGGGTCCTTGGTGAGACAAAGATTGTACTGCAGCTATCAAATTAAGAAAAATTTCGGAAAAACGATACAATTAACAACTGAATAATGAAAACTATGATAACTATATTTCTGTGTTCCGCAACGCACGTAAAATTCTCAGGTCAAAAAAGTCCGAAAGTTGGAAAAAGTTTTGTGAAGGAATTTCCCCAGATATCCATCCATAATGTGGAACAGATCAAAAAAACTTCGTGGTTCCTTTAAAGATTCTTCTCTCCCATATCCCACAAGCAAGCAAAGAAAGATAATTTTATGGACAGAATTGCTCCCCCCTTTGTTCCTAACCTTGCTGTTAAACTTCTACTCACCATTATGAATCTTCATACTTATCTGATCTTAATAAACCATTTACACTTCAGGAACTGAAATATATCCTGTCCTCAGTCCAGGACTCGGCTGCTGGTCTAGATGGCATTCCATATTATTTTTTAGCCAGAGCCAGTAATAATGTTTTGAATTATTATTTGTTATTTATAAATTTAATCATAGATACATCTACCATTCCTGATTCCTGGAAAACACAGATCATTATCCCCATATTAAAACCCGGAAAAGTTCATAAATTAGCTGAATCTTATCGCCCCATAGCTCTATCAGTGATATTAGCAAAATCAGCAGAACATTTAATTAAAAATAGACTGGAATGGTATATTGAGAAAAATAACTTTCTAGACAACAGTCAATTTGGCTTTCGCAAATACACTGGATAATCTATCAATTATCTATACTGACATCCTTCTATCCTTATCTAGAAATGAGTCAGTAGTGCCAGTCTTTTTAGACGTAACATCTACTTATCACAGCGTTCTACTACCTCTTCTAAAATTCAAAATGTCAGCTATCTAAAAGTAACATCGTAATATTTTCTAGAAATACTTCGATGCTTGGCAGGTGTCTGGTAGGGTTCACACCCATACACTTTAAAATTTATATACCTACAATGCCATTTATTTATTATTTTATTATTTATAATTGGCAATCAATTTTCACAGATGCTTCAAAAACAGATTCTTTGGGTTGTGTTGGAGTAGGTATATTTCATAAGAAAATCAATGTTGTCCAAAAGATTAAATGTCCTCGAGACATCAGTGAATACTGGTGAGTGTAGAGCAATTTTAGAAGCAATAAAATATATCCTAATATTTAAATTAAATAAAACTGTAATTTTCTCTGATTCCCGCAGTTCTCTTCAGTCTTTACTATCTAATCCTTTTGAATCATTGACTACTAACTCTCAAATACTCGAATGCAAATCCCTATTAGCCAAATGTAATAATTTAGTATTACATGAAACCCTTGCTTGGATCTCCGGCGACTGTGACATTCCTGGCAATGAGAAAGCAGACACTATTGCTACGGAAGCAATAGTCGTTGGAGATAAAGTTCCCTTCAAAAACTACTGTCAGGATTTGCTACTACTTCCAAAAATTTAATTATTTTCAAATTGGGCCAAACGCTGGAAATCATCGTCAAAAATAAAAGAAACATTTATGCATCCATTCAGGGAGATATCTCAGTAAAACCATGTTTTTTTTTAAAGTCGGACTCAATAAAAAAAATACTTCAATGTTGCATGCCTGTACACCTTAAAAAACTTAGAATCTTTAACTCTGCTGTTTGTGAATGTGGGTTGGAGAAAGGAGTTTTGTATCATATTCTGTTTGCTTGTCATAAAATAAACTATTCTGCATTTTTTGAAACCTTGATAAGAAATAAGGTCCCTCGGCCTAAATCCGAGTCTTTACTTTTATCTAACTGTAATTCACCCATTTTGAGAGATGTGGCGTCATTCCTAAATCACAACCAATTAAAACTGTAACTTGTTACTCATTATTACTCATTTATATTAAACATAATTGCAGCCTTTCATTATTTAGGATAGTGCATTGATTAGTTATGTAAGTTCATTTAATTGTAGTTAAATGCATTAGTCCATTGTATATTTCATTTCAGATTGACCTGGCTGATGAGAATAACCTTTTGGACTAGTCACAAAGAAACTGACGCGATGCTTAATGTACTGAATGTACAATAGCCATTAAATAACAAGATTAAAATTAAATTATGTGATTTTTAACAAATAAAGTGTGCCCCTCGCGCAAGATAGCAATGCCTAGAACTTACAGGAGCCATGAGTACTTTAACATGATACAATGTTATCGCGACAGCTAAAATATCCTTTCAGGTGCCGTCAATTTGTACCATGAATGGTATGGTGTGCGACCAAGTCATCAAACCATTTTAAATGTTGTGTACAGACATGAAGAACTCGGTCGCTTAGACCCACCGCCTGCCGTAGATGCAGGTAGACCACAATATCCAGCCGAATATCGAAGCCAATACATAGTAATAGTGTTATCATGATAGTAAAGCCAGCAGGTAAGGCTGGCAGCAGAAAATGTATGTTTGTTTATTTTGCATGCCAAGTACAGTATGAAAAACTTAGTTGCTTAAATCTGTCGCCTGCAGTAGATGCAGGTAGACCACAGTAAGTATGTCCAACAGTTTGATAAATTAGTTATATTTTAATAAAGTTGTATGTGTACTATCTGTCGCATTAGATTAAACGACAGAAAAAAAGAATAGTTATAAGCAAGCAAGGTAAGTAATCAGCTGACTCTGAGTAAGACGTCACACGTCATCCTAATTCATTCATAAATGAGTGAAAAGTATTTTATCATAGTACAATTACTACAGTAGTATCAAGTCACAGGAAAAATACATAGCAGTAGGTTTTTTAATTAGTTTCTTTATTTAGGTGAATAGAACCATAAAATTTTACTACTTTTTAATTAATATTCTTGATACTTCTTACCACTTCAATTTAGGTAGTACTAGCTGACCCCGCGAACGTTGTTTCTTTTTTTTGCATAACAACTTACCAAATTTTTATTACAATCGGTTTACCCTTATTGCGCGAGTCCGACTCGCAATTTATCCTGTCCGGATCACACTTGACCCTTTTTTCTTTCTCAGACGCCTTCCCCGGCGTGTGCATAACAACTTAACAAAATTCATTACAATCGGTTTACCCTTATTGCGCGAGTCTGGCTCGCACTTGACCATTATTTTTTTTTACATTTCCCGGCGTGTACATAGCAACTTACTAAAATTTCGATACAATCGGTTTACACTTATTGCACAAATCCAATTCGCACTGGACCCTCTTTTTCTTTCTCATTAACGTTCCCCGGCGTGTGCATAACAACTTACCAAAATTTCATTACAATCGGTTTACCCTTGTTGTGCGAGTCTGACTTGCACTTGACCGAACGGGATAAAAAGTCCATCCTATGTCCGTCTCCTGGTTCTAAGCTACCCCCACAAGTTTTCAGCCAAATCGGTTCAGCCGTTCTTGAGTTATAAATAGTGTAACTAACACGACTTTCTTTTATATATATATATAAATATTCACAGTATATTTAAAAATGAATCCCTGATTCCCTTGGTCACGACGTAACTTGAGAACGACTGCACCAAATTGGGTAATTATTTTTCGTAGTGTTCATTATTGTTAGAGCAAGGTTTCTATGTAATAAAAAGAAAAGGTCAAGTGGGAGCCGGACTCGTGCACTTAGGGTAAACCAATTGTAATGAAATTTTGGTTGTTGTGCACACGCTACGAAAGGTTTAATAATAAGTACATTCCTTTCAGAATCGGTGCCGCGGCAGTGGTTTTAAAGAAGAGAAAAAACGTTCTCGGGGCCAGCTAGTGGGTTATGAAAATTGTGCAGTATTTTAGTGCTTATCGAATTCAAGAGTATGCAAAAATATCAAATTTCACCACTTTCCGTCTGATGCAAGGTAATTTTTAATTTAAATTCAAACTTATTATTGTTATAATAAACTGAGTCATTCCTACTTCACCTTCAATCTAATAAGGTATACTAAATATGCTGTGGTATTAGTATTTAAAATGTTATAATTTTATTTTTCTGTAATGTTACATGGTAAATAAACTTATATTTAATACCTTTTTTACACAAGTAGGTACCAACTTCATCTAAGTACCTTTCAATGGAATTTGTATTTATTACTTAAATATTTGCATTATAAATCTTAATATTTAGCAAACGCATAGCTGAATTAAAATATGATTTTCACACACCCTAAATATTTTAAACCACCTATCCAACGACACCCCACACTATGGGTTTTACAATCGGTTTGTGAACAATTCCAAGTGTTACAACAGTGTAAATATTTTTTTTATTCTACAAAATAATTAATTGTGATTTTGAAATGTTTTTCTGCGATATTTATCTGTTGCGTAGGTACATTCCAAAGTGGTGAGTCACAGTCTAACGAATATCTACTTTGAAAAGTAAGGACAGCAATTTGTAAGTACAATTTTCAATAATTATCGTGTGTAAGCAGTGGCTCAGTGGATCGACGTCTCGGGTCACTGACAACGGTAAACTGTGACACCAGGTTCAAATCCTGACAAAAATCGATGGTATTGGTTTTTGCGTTTCTAACCTGAAGTTATACGTAACAATCTACCATAGTATACAACAACTACCACAAAACTATGATTATCGTTTTACGGCCAAAAATTATGAATTGTTAGATTAGGTCCATGGACCTAAAAGAAAGATAAGTCATTCTGAACCCGACTATGTGCGCGGTAGGTAACTACCAAAAATGGTAAATGTTAATTTTAGATTTGGGGCAAGAAGCCTATATATTGATATTGATATAAGAGTTTCTTGATTTGGGGTTATAGGGGACATTGAAAATGTCTAAAAACCGTATTTCAACAACAGTCTGTCAGCCAGAAAAATGATTTAAAAAACAAATGAACTGGGTTGCTATATGTAATATAGGTTATTTATTTTTTCTATTTTATGGCTGATAGGATTACCAAAATACTGTTTTTAATAAAATTAAAAAATTGCATTTGTCATTTATGACAGTTGCTGCACACCTAGTTGAGTTCAGTATGACCTAATATAAGAATAACCTTGTAATATGTAATGGTGTTAGTTTTCGAATACTAAAACTTGGTAGGAATTTGGCTGACGGCCACATTGGTCACGTTCAGTTTCTCGTTATAGTGTTGCCAAGCGTGAAAATAATATCCTACGCGCTTTGAATTCGCGACTTTGAGTTGGCCACATCACCGTCTCAGACTCAGAATTCGAAATTCAAAAGTTATTAACGTATAAAATTCAGTGATGTTTTAAACTATTTCAGTAATTAACGATCCAGATTTCGTATTTAAGTTTTAGAAATCTATTACAGCACCCAAGTAATATTTAACCTTAGTGTATACATTGTACTACATAAACAAGTCTTGTGTCCTTGTTCCTATGTGTCATTTAATTATCTTTTATTCTATTCAGTTGCAAATTCGCTGAATTTTTAGCAATATTTTTAACCTGTATTGAGTACACTCAATAATAATCAGCTTTAGAGTAATATTTGTAATGTTCATTTTGAGTCCCAAGATTATTTCAAATAAGCTATTAGGTAAATATATTTGCCGACTGACTTATGTCTGACGATACTTACGTTTAAAAAAACGAGTAACTTTAGTAAAAAATGACGTCATCGGGTTCCTGACTCTACCCAAAAGTTTTTGAACGGCTAACAGAGTTACATCAGTTAAGTTGGAACAATGATTCTATCTATCTTAGATATATATATATATATATATATATATATATATATAATCTGTCTTTAGAAATTTCGCCCTATTTAAGGACCATATTATAATTTGAAGTAGGTACCAGGACTTATGTAAGGCCTATGGAACACAAAAATTCAATTAAAGTTTTAGTATTATTAAATTATAAAATTTGCTTTTTTCAAATTAGTTTTTACAAACTAGCTTAGTGAATTCGTTTTATTTTATATTCTTAAATAACTTATTGTTACTATTATTATTATCTTATCTATGATTCATAACTTTGTTTACCTTTTTGTAGTTTTAACATTGTGTGCTTCCATTCTAAACACTGAAATCGCTCTTAATATTATTATTTTATTTTGACAGAAAAATTACTTATATAGCCTTTTTCTACAAAGCTAAACTTTTCGTATAAAATCAATATTTTAGGTCTATTGTGAGATGTTATGGTGATTTTCTAGAAAACCAGTGGAAACACTACAAAAACTTTTTGTCATTTAAAACATTCTAAATACAAAAGTCATAATAACTAACATAAAAAACCGGTCAAGTGCGAGTCGGACTCGCGCACCGAGGGTTCCGAGGGTACCGAGGGTAATCTGTATTGAAGGACAAACGTAACTTTACCGTTGGACAACTGTTGTCCCAATACATCGACATAGGTCGCGGCTAGTTTACTAACTGCAAATTAGTTTATAATCGCAAAAGAAATATTTTATTTTGTTATGTATCAACAAATTTACGAGTTTCAGATTTTTTCCTTTATGTGTGCTACATGGCATTGCTTCATGACAAGTTTCATGATTTTAGGTCAACCGGAAGTAGGGGAGAGTTGGGTAATACCGAGCCCCTAAGGGAATTATCCTATAACTAAGCTCAGGTTAGGTTAAAATAAAATCGAAATATAATAGAAGGTGGACAATTTATTTGACGACACTAACGAAAATTTAAATTTATCAAAAAACAAACAAAAACAATAATTCGAGCGAATAATTAAAACTTGGGAAAGCGCAGTATTATCAAACTGTTCTGATAATATCGTGCCCCAGGTAGGTAATTGCGCACTGGGTCTGATAAAACTGCGAAAAGCATCACACAATGTGTCAGTCAGAGAGTGGAACCCTGGAGACCGAATTGGAAATAGGTACAGACTCCAGATTTCACAAAATGCTTAGTATTAACCTAAGTGATTGACAATTTGACATTGACAAGACAAGAAAACAATTATTATATTACCTAGTACTTTTACTTAGGTATAAATACTGACACTTATAAGAATAATATACTTACATATTCTTTCAGAGATTTATAATAATCACAACCATATTATATAGCTGGGCATAATGTTAACGCGCCCTAAGCGCGGCATCATCAAACAAGATCATTTTATTTTGTAACCTCAAAAACATAAACAAACTCAAAGGATTAATTTAAAATTATTCTACACATAAGTTATACATTATTTTTACACTATAAATGAGTATAATTTATTACTGAGTGTGAAATATTCATTGACTCACCTTTTATTGAAATCACCCAAAAAACTATAGCGATCGCGCGGAAAACCTGCAAGCTCGCGGCCTTACTCTCTGGATACCCGGCGGCAGTTGGCGGTGCTCGAGCAGGGTACATAAAACTATGATTTTACTAATATTGCAAGCGCGTTTTGTTGAAACCGCGCGGTATTACCCAACTCTCCCCTACCATATAGGTTTTAATTTATTTGTGAATGCCAAATATGCGACAAAAATGGCCGTATTTCGGCAGTATTTTTTTATTGCGTTAAGTTTTTTACAGCTTCAAGGGACCGTTGACCTTAGTATTTGATATAAATTTAAACTTGATAAAGGTTTTGACAGACAAACAAACAAACAGACAACAAAGTGATACTATTAGGGTTCCATTTTTCCTTTTGACTTACGGAACCCTAAAAAAAACTAACAACAAAATAATCTATTAATTTTCATAATTCGGAAACATCAGTTTTACATTTTTTATTAAATATGGACGCCAACTCCTTCGAACCCGCGTCGAGTTCGGTTCACTTCAATCAACACTAGAGTAACATCTCTACACGTTTTTGAACGGTATCGCTTTGGAAGTCAGTTAGTTTTTGAACGGGTTAAGTCATAACTCTACTCGACTCAGTTGGTTTTTAAGCGGCCCGAGGGTTGCGTTCAAAAGTAAAAAATGACGTGAACGGCTAACCGACTTGCAGCATCTGTCAAGTTCAATCAATGTTTCTACTTTTAGGAATTTTGCCCATTTTAAGGGCAATATTTTAATTAAAAGTACCAATGCAGGGCCAAGAAAACACTAAACTTCTATTAAAGTTTTAGTTTTTTCTTAACAATATTTGAGCATGAACAAGATATCAAATACCATCTTGATTTTTTTTAATAAAGTTTTCACAAATAAACTACGTGGGTACTTGCTGATTTAATTTGTTTATTTTTTTTTTATTTTGATTGATCTTATAATTATTATTCTGTTATTAATTTATTCATTATCTATAACATTATTTTCCTTTTCGTAATGGTAACATTGAGTGCTCTATTTTTAAAAACTCTTAATTCTATTGTCAGGTTTCATGACTGAAAAATAAATAATAAATAGTGTTTTTGTTTCTAAAAAGCTAGTCTTTACGTCCTGAATTTTGAGGATTTTAGGACAATTTAAGCTAAAGAATCTAAGGAAAAACTAATAGTAAATAGTGCAGTGGAAACAGTTAAAAAGATTATTGTTTAATTTTTCAAGTTTAAAACACTCTAAATACAAGTCATTGTAAAGTATTATATAAGAAAAAATATTTATAATACAATAATTAAAATTTTCTTAATTCGGAAACATTGTTTTCACCTTTCTTTTCAAATATGGCCGCCAACTCCATCGAACCCGCGTCGAGTACGGTTCACTTGAGTCAACAGTAGGGTAACAACTCTACACGTTTTAGAACGGCATCGGGTTGGAACTCAGTTAGTTTTTGAACGGTTCGAGTCCTAACTCTACTCGACTCAGCTGGTTTTTGAAAGACCTCCTGGAGGATGTACATTTAATGTTCTATGATAATCAAAATGCCGTCTAACTGTGGCTATTGACACATCAAACGTCCTGTTACAAATGTTTTATTAAAAACGATCCTAAGATATTCTAATTTGCCTATTTTCTTGTTATTCTTGTGTTTATTATTGTGTTGTTGTACAACATAAAGACACCCAAAAAACAATTTCTCTCTTTGCTTTCGTACAAAAGTACAAACATGATTGTCCCGTAAAAGAAATCTAAAATTTACTTGCCTTAATTAATTAACGAGGATAAGCAAACGTTGATCCTATTTAAACGACGAAAACGTAAAATTAACAGATTTTACGAGTCCTTAATTTAGAAAGGATTAGTTTAGAAGGTATTCTATTGGTGGGATCAAGTTAATGTGAGAACCTTTTGTCCTGGGACAGATTGTATGGTCGAAAGATGAAACAGTGTCCTGGCTTAGTACTTAGTACGTCGGCACCTACAAGTGAGTATGTTTACTAGATCAGCTTGGGAGCTCCCAAGGGAATAAAAACTAGATTAGAAAATGGAACCTATGAAACTGAATCTGAAAAAAAATTAAAATCGCAGGTATCAAATAATTACAAGTAAAATTAAAAAAAAATATGTTGACACTTAAAGTATTGTAAATAGTGAAGATTGAGGAGCTCCGTTGATTACGTCCTAGGTGTACGCAAAAAAAAAAACGCAAATCGATGTAGAGTTTAGCCGTATTTTGAGAACTGGCTTATCTGGCTTAGCCCTTTCATTTGATAACCCTCATGATGGGTTCCAGAAAAAAATAGTTTTAAATCCCATACAAAAAATTGGTCATATTAGTTCAATGTCTAGTATTTACTACTTAAGTGTATCATTTTTTTTTTGATTTATCTCTGGTCCGATTAACTAAAAATTTATATATATTTAAATTTCTCCAAGGTACTTATCGCTTCAACGAATAAAATATTGAATTATATAATGATACATTATATTAAATAATAAATAATAAAAAAACATAATTATTTGAAATATTTCGATATATTATATCGTCTTCAGTTAAAACAATAAATACATGGTAAATAAATAATAAAGTATGATTTCCAGATGTCATTTATATGTAAAAATAAGTTCTATAGAAATTAAATCGGTGCTGTTTCTCAAATCTACAAAAAAAATTGGGGCGTGTGTGTGTATGTGTGTACTTACATGAATAGTAAAAAGGAGAAAAATACACTATTAATAAAAAATTGATATCTAAAAATGTCGGCGAATTATTTAATAGAAATGTCTATGGTTGATGTAGAGCGTCTAAAATTTTAAGTGTTAAGTCCAGGTCCGTATATAAATACTGCCAAGTAACCAAATATATGATGATTCCCATGTTCAGTTCAATGTCAGAAATAGAAGGGGAAAATGACTTTATTATTCGAACAGTCATTAAATTTTTTCTGGTGTAATCGACTATGTGTGGGAATTGGAAGTGTGTTGTTAATGTATGAATCTGTAGTGTGGCGATGATTATTCATTCGAATGTGCAATGGATTATTAGTTTCACCTACATAGAAAGCTGTACATAGTAGGATACATGGAAATCTGGTCTATTCTATTATAAATATGTTTTTGCACAAAATTACAAGGATATTTTCGATTATACAAGCCTTCAAATAATCTATTGTGATAATGTTCTAGTGCTTGTGGTTTTTTTACATATCCGTCGACCACGTAGTAGTGATAATGAAAATGGAATAGAGCGCTTTATGTGGGCTGGGTGACGACTTTCAAAGTAAAGATATTGCATTTTATTAGTAGGTTTGATGTGAACTGATGTTTCTAAATAATAATTATTAGATTGTAATATCTACGTCTAGGAATATAATTGAATGTTTAGAGATTTATTTATTTATTCTTTTTGCATAAACAAAAGCGTATAGTGGCGAGCTTAATGCCAAACGGTATTTTCTACCAGCTAACCACAAGCTTAATATATAATTTTAATTGGTGGTGAAATAACACTAGGATTAACTAGCTAGCAGATAGGTAAAAAACTTAATTATAAATTGGGATATTTATATAAACACATACATATACATAAACACATATAATGATATAAAGATGTACTTACATGTGTATTAAATAAATGTACTATATTAAAACTGTACAGAGAAACATTTAATTTTGTATCTGTTTAAGATATTGATCTTTTAACTTCTGTTTGAAGACAAGTGTAGATTTAGCACAGCGGATGTGTTTGGGAAGTGCGTTCTAGAGCCCTGTAGCATGGATGGAGAGATGTTATGAGTGAAGTTAAGAGAACTGAAATTATTTAAATTTTGGAGAAACTGATCAAGGTGTAAGCTAAGTAAGCTGTGATAGATTCTTTCGGTGTCGGTGGTAAAACTGGCGTTATCAAAAGTGTGAAAAGTATCATTCGTGGGAACTCTTAATCCCAGAACGAACGCGCCCTTAGAGTCTCAGCTAGGGGGGACTTAAAAGGGACTGTAAAAAAAGCTTAACGAGTAGTTTTGAAAATAAATTAGCTGAATGGCAGGCGTTGCTGAGTCAGGCTGTCGGAATTCTCCAAATATTTCCAGTTAGTCTTTTTGCGTCAGCTCACTGCGTGAGTACAACTACAATTTTAAAATCATTTCGCTGTGTGAGTACATCTACGTTTTAAATGATATTTCGCTATGTGATAACATCTACACTTTTAGTGTAATTTCGCTGTATGAGTACATCAACATTTTTAATGTCATGTCACTGTGTAAGTAACTCTACATTTTTTATATCATTTCGCTTCTACAAATTTAATGGTTTTTCGCTGTGTGAGTACACATACACTTTTAATGTCATTTCGCTGTGTGGGTACACTACACTTTAAATGCCATTTCGCTGTGGGAGCACATCTACACTTTAATGTCATTTCTCTGTATAAGTATATTGACTCTTTTAATGTCATTTCGCCCTGTGCATACATCTCACTTTCAATGTAATTTTCCTGTATGAGTACAACTGCACTTTTAATGTCATTTTGCTGTGTGAGCACATTCACACTTTTAATGTAATTTCTCCGTGTAAGTATATTGAATCTCTTAATGTCATTTCGCCTTATGCGTACATCTACACCTTCAATGTAATTTCGCTATATGAGTACATCTACACTTTTAATGTCTTTTTTAACATAATTTCGCTATGTGAGTATATCTAGATCCTGTAATTATTTTTCTTATGATACTTTATTCATGCCAGCACCTAAGTTTAACGATGACCTTGAATGCGCAAAATTATTTTTTTAGATGTGTTTGATGTAGGGACACGGGGTGCGAGGGGTGCACTACCTTTCAAATCATCACCAGTATGGGTCACAAAACTGGTTTTACCGAAATTAAAAACACATTTTTCTTTTTATTTATTTTATTTTAAATTATTTAAGTGTTATGTTTTGGATTTGTCAGAATCGTCTATTATTATGTCATACATCACATTACATTTTTTTTTAAATGTATATGAAAAGGTATTATTTTTGTTTCTTTTTACAATATTTATCTAACTACCGCGAAACTTTGGCGAGTTTTAGTGCACATGACAAAATTACCAAAGAAACCAAATCTTGATTAACTGCATTAAAATCGTAAAACCGATTTTTAACATTGACCTCTAGTTATGACGCGTAATAGACCTCATCATTATGTGTACTGTCGCGGAAACAAATTCTTTCACATAAAATTATCATGCTATAGAATTGTAGTCTTAATATTTTATTTAGTATTGTGTGTTGTACATACTGTGTTTTCCAGCTTAGATAATTTGTGATCAAATGGTCTATTTAGTCTTGAAATGGGGAAATACTTAATAAAATGCTTTTATTTGTTTATATGTACTATTAAAATAAATCAAATATTGTACTATTGTGTCATAAACAAATTTGTATTCGTTTAGCGTAAAATGTATTATTGAATAATTGAGAAATATAGTATTTATGATACGTAAATATTATTTTTTGATTCATTAGCTGCACTGTGTCAAGATTACGGCTACTACTAACAATTTTGCTAGATATGTGGTAAAAATACTAGGTAATTGTTTAATTTACGTTACTTACGCATTTGTATTTGCCTAGTATTTTTCGCATCATGCGAAATTGTAAATATCCAGTAAAAATGTCATATAACTTCGATGCAAATAAATAGATTATCAGGTTGTATGGTTACTTGTCACTTAAAAATAACAATATGTCAAAACATTTTTTTTTTTAATTTCTGACACAAACGCATTCAACAGAATTGTTTTATTATTATTTTTGATTAATTAGACTCAACAGTGTTTTTAGGTATTAATTTAGACAATAGCCTGCAGTGGAACTCTGACATCTCAGTTCCTGCAGGGAAACTTAGTTCAGCTGCTTATGCAGTTAGAAAAGTTAGGCAGCTTACAGTAGTTGACGCTTGGTACATTTTAGCTATTTCCATTCCGTCATGTATACTACATGCGCTAACATCCCCTCCACGTCTCGCTCACCGCTAGACTTACGTGCCGCGGCCATACTTACTTATTACTTTCAAATTAAAGCTAGTTGCAGAATTGACAATTAATTTCCAATTTAAGCTAGTTATAGACTGGCAGTTAAACATATTGTCCTCTACCATGAAAGTTTTTTGAAAATAATTTCTATAGTTTTGGCGTAAACCCTATTTTAAAAACTTGCAGAGTAGGATAGCATTAACGACTCGATCATAAGCTTTTTTGGTCACAGTAGACTACGTCTAACGGATGCATTTTTTCTAGTTCATAGTCTCCTAAGTTAATCACATTTGTCGTTGTTGATCATCCGGGGCGGGGGCGACAACCATGCTGACAATTACAAAAACGTGGCATAACCTGTCGACAAATCTTTTCATCAAGGATCGACTCTCTTGAATGTCTTCCCAAACACTATCTATATCTATATCGCTATGGGTCTATAGCCATTTTATTTATTGTATTTAAAGCTAGTCTTTAGTACAGGAGTTACTTCGGAAGATTTCATGCTGAAGGATAGACAAATTGTTTTAATAAAAAGTTAAAAATATGTAAAACGTTAATGGAAAACTAAAAAGTCTTTGAGGATAAAGGCGGCGTTCAATCTCAGTAGATCCATTGTCAAGATCCATAAAGGCGGGTACTTCACCTGGGTCCGAAGGAAAAAACGGTTCAACCCTAAATACCTACATGACTTTCTATTGGTTATAATACACAATTTGGAATTGATATCTTCGGATATGTAGAGATCTTAGTATAATATACAGCTGAAAAAATAATTTAAACAGTACATTTTAACTACTTTTTGTCTCTGTATGATGCAGCCTTCACTATGAACTCCAAGTAAAAGTTATCTATCTATGTACTTAAATGTATTTATGTAGTATGATTTTATTCAAAATCCAAAGGACTCAAATTTTGAATTGTTTATTTATTATGATTTTCTCTAAAACAATTTGTTACTTTATTATAACAAAGTGTATCATCGCACTTAGACATTTTGTACCTGTCACTTTTTTCACAAAAAACTAGCCAGTGAGCCACTTAGAGCAAGTGGAGCAGTCGAACATCTTTTACTAGTGCAACTTAGGAATCGCATTTCCTCTTTTTCGCAATTTTTTAGGGGTTGGAGATAATGGTTTCTTTCAGATCATAGACTGTTATTTTGTTTTTGGATCATAATGGTGAAGCCACGTTTCATTCATGGTTATAAATTAAGTTAAGAAGTTCCAAAGAAGCTCGAGAAAAGTCCAGCCTAATTTGTTTTTGTGCATCGGTAAGCATTCTGGGAACCCAACGCGCGGTAACTTTTTTCTTCACTAAGCGTTCATGTTAAATGCTATGCACACTACCAGTCGAAATCTTTAGTTCTTCGGTTATAAAACGTACTGTGACAAGACAATCTGCTAAAACATTTTTTTCAACTTTTTTAACCATTTCTTTGGTCACTACTATTGTTCGCGACCAAAGCGAGAGTCATTTTCGGTGGATGTTCTTCCAAGTGTAAATTGTGCACCTAAAGAATCCCGTAAATCTTGATTAACTTGTTCCGTACAGACAATTTTTAAGCACAGATAATTTTTGACATCACGCTTTGACAAACTGTAAACAAAAGCCTTCTTTTTTTTTATATATTATAATGGGCTCGCAAGGTCTTAGTAGACCATTTATGCATTTGCCAGAGTCAAAGTCAATTATATTATATCGTATAGTGGCGCGGGCGTTACCGCGCGTCCTCGTTTTCAAGTCCCAAGATTGGGCGGGAGATTTGGTGTGGATCCTCAGACATTGCGCGTCATGTCCTGCTTATTTCTTCATAATTCTCTATTCATGAGCCTTCGCTGCACAATTGTTAACACGCTTTCGTAAAACATTGCTAAAATATATACATCGAAAGTCACTAAATGAATTTAGAAAAATTAAACAGAAAAAACACCACTCCTTCTTAAGATTCGCGCCAAAACTCGTCTTCTATTTCTAATAACAAAAGATATTCAATTTTTTTTTATCTAATCAATATTCCAACTTTATCAGCCAGTATTTCCTTTTTTTGGTTTCAAAGAGTTGCCACCTCATTCTCACTATTTATTGAACGCCCTTCGTACAAACGAACAAACAAACAAGCAAAACGCCTCTTTAAAATATTAGTACAGATGCATTGGAATACAATCTGAAATTGAATAAAAGTGAGTAAAATCGCTTACATATACTCGTTCACTGGGGTTAGCTCTCACACACCTATGGATATGCTCCTACACACCTATGGGTATGCTCCCACATACCTGTGGGTATGCTCACACACACCTTTGGGTATGCTCCCACACATCTGTGTCTACTTTTGTCATCCCTTTTGCCAAGGAATTAATTTTGAATTTAATTAATCGTAGCTCCAAGTGTAGTAATATTATATCACATATTACCTTTATAATTGTGTCTTTTTGTGTACCTTTTGTGTATAAAGAAAGCTTTTGTGTATGAGTGAAGTGGCCCTTAATCCTTTCTCGGTTCCAATTAGATAATGCCTTCTTTTGAAGTTTCTTTAGGTAAAATTTCATTAGATGTCGTCTATTGATTATTTTGTAGGAAACATATTTAATTTGTTAATGAACTTTACAAAATTAATTTAGAACTATGTCAATATTAGAGATTTAGTTTATATAGATATGTGTAGTTTCAAAGTGAAGATGATTAATGTACGCTAGTAATAAAGAGAACTTAGACGGTTTGTTTAAGATAAAGAATTTACGAAATTACCAAGTATTGATTGGTAGCAATAATTTATTAAAAACATGACGTAATGTGGAGATAACACTAACATGACGTAAAAATTAAATCCTGAGCAAAGCGAGGGATAGTAAGGCATGACGATAGCATCTGCCGGGTTCACACATGGGACATTGTGACGTATGCAACAAAATATAAAACCGAACATTCTGTTATTTCAGAGCCATCTAGCCCGGGGGTGCATAGGGTACGGGATGCCCGAGTGCAGGGACACAGGGGTGCAACCCATCTCGCTAAATCTTCTACTTACGGTGTGGAAAAAGTAAGATTTACGAAAAATTTATTACAAATTGTGAGTATGTGTGTCTAAGTTAGTAAGTACTTATGTTTGTTACTTCTTTACGTCCCAATAACTTAATTAGGTTGCGATTTAGATGAAGATATCTTATACCTTACCTGTAGATATAACTTTAACCAAATCCCTGTAACCCCAGCTCTATGTAGCTTGCTTGCTTGTAGAATTCCACGTAGATAACTCAATTTAGCGCAGGTTGTTCCCCTACTTGATTACTGCACAATGTTTCAAATTATATTTAGAATAATATTAGGTATATGTAGATACATAGAACATTTTTTTTCTTTGGTAAAGTATAAAAAAAATATTGTAAAACTATCTTTATCGGTTCCTTAACGGATTTCAACGGCAATTCCTTAATTATAGATAAAAAACCGACTCATACTTGACATTTCCAAGAAGCCAATGTCCTTCGCTGGGACTCAAACTCCATGACAAATTTCATCTTAATCAGTACAGCGGTTTAAACGTGAAGAGGTAATACACAGACAGACAGACGGACAGACAGAGTTACTTTCGCATTTATAACATTTATGTATATTACATAAATATACCTAAATAAAACGCTAATTACAAAAAAGTGCCCGCGTCGTAGAGTTCCAAGAGCGCTGACTGCATTTCCCCTCTGTATCAAATCACTTAATCTCTGAGCGAGAAATGAGCCAGCTCTCTTGTCGGCAGAAACAGCTATTAAGCGCGGTAAGTACTATTTATTGATTTTAAAAATGTATGAGAAGATGGACCATCACCCATTGGCCATGGGCCGATCGTCTCTACCGCAAAAGGCACATTTTACTATCAGAATACTCAGCATTCGCGTTAATCACTACCTATATGGTAAAAATGGTTTAATTTGCGTGTTTATTTTTATAACAGGTCATGTTTCATAGAAAAAACTTCCTACCGCGAACGCTTAAGTTGTGGAATGAGCTCCCTGCCAAGGTTTTCTCCAAGGACTACAGTATGGAGTTCTTCAAGAAAGAAGTTATTAGATTTCTATGAAGTATCTTGTCATCAGTTGTAAACTTAATATTGTTTATGGGTCAATTAGGCTGTTGATTTGTAAGTAAAAATACTTATTGTAACTTGTATAGAGTCAGTTATTTGAAATTAAAAAAGTATATTTTTGTCTGTATAAAGCCATTTATTTAAAATCAAAAGGAACATATTAACTTCCATCAATTATCTTATTTAAAACTCAAATGATTCATTTAAGCTTGTATAAAGCTGCTTGTTTGAAATTAAAAAAGTGCATAGTCAATGACCGTTTAATAGTAGAGTTCAGTGAGTATAGTTCATTACTGCCACGGTCCGCAAGCGCAGTATTACCGGGCGATCGTAGGTATGCGGGCCAAGGCATAGCCGCAACGCATCACAGAGTACGGTAATGCTCACATGTGGGCAAGGCTTGTATAGTGCTTTTATCAAACACGTGTGTAAAAAAACTAATTATTAATATAGCACCGCCTATTGTACATTGCATCTTATAATTAGTGTTCCTTAGATTAAGTTATTTGTTTGGTGTACAATAAAGACTATTTATTATTATTTTTATTTTGTCGACTGTATTAACAATAATAAAAATAGTTTGTCAATCCATATTCAGATCTAAAAAAGTTCGTTCTTTTTTTAAATTACATATTTGACCGCTCGAGCGCTTTAAAACATTGCGGGTCGCTCTCTGATACGGTACGGCAAGTGCGATTTATCCCATATAGTCACATATCATAGCATGCTTGAGAAAAGGTACATTGTTGCTTCTATTAAGCTCTTATTCGAAACTCATAAAACTTATTGTAGCTTGTACACATCTGCTTATTTGATAATAAAAAAAGGTGCATTGTGCTTCTATAAAGTTACTTTATTTTGATTAACTTACAATAATGTATGAAGGAGATCCGCTACATCACTTCCATTACCAAACCGAAGGTCGATATTTTTTCCAGTAATGCTTGCGCACTTAAGTTAATACGCCTGTACCTGGTAGATGAAGGAGATGGCTGGCTTGCTGCGGAAGATGCGTCACAATGTTAAGCTCGGTGTCACCAATTATGGAGCGGCGGTACAGGGGAGAACTCCCATCAGGCGAGGGTGGGTTGGACCACCGTGATCCACTTTTATACGGCTTGTTAATGTTACGGACCAAGTGATATATGGCTATATGCTTGTTATCAAAAAAACTCTCATAGCGCGATATAGGTTGGTTTGTTTCCAGGACGCCAGCTTCACCTTGTCTTCCAAATGGTCGCGAAACTAGATATAGCTGGAGATGTCAACACCAAAGATCCCAATACTCTTGGAGATGGTAAGTGCTGTGTTCTGGAATTGTGGGACTACAGTAAATGGGGTTTTCTTAGCGGTGACTTCTGTCTTTATTGGGTTGAATCCCGAAACGCTTAACGCCCGCGGGACCTCCCGCTGTGTTCTGGAGATTTCTGGCATAGTCTTAGCGCACCACGGCAAAGTAAGTGGTACATCGCCTTCGTTGTTGATATTCGAGTTTGAGGCAATGAGACTGCCCAGTAAATCGACTTTCTCTCTAGCACTATGGGAAAATCGTTATTTTGCTGTGGTGGTAACGACCAGAAAGCACGCTCTCAGAGGGATAGCTTGCAAGTTGCCCAACTATTATGCAGATGATTTGGAACTTAGCTCTGGCGGTTTCTTTCTTACTGAACCTCGAGGCAGCATTTAATTTGCGTTTTAACACAGACGTATTCAGATCCTTATTGTTCGAACCGTGGTCCAAGCGTCATATGCAGTTTGCTTGAGAATTTTAGCTTCTTTACAAGACCTATTAAACCAAGGTCTTTTTTTGACATCGGCAGCTACTCGAGGGTTAGAAATATAACATTCCATGCCAGCGAGATTGTCTCAGTGACTGCGGCTGCGAGGATGTCAGGATCTTCTGAGCTGAAGCAGAGCTGCCTCCACGGTAATATGCATAAAAATCCCGCAATCCATCACAATCTGCTGACTTATATATGCCACACACAGCGCCAATTAATTGGCGCAGAGGAAACGGTTAGTGTGCATGACACTTGATTCCAGACTAGAGAGTGGTCAGAGGAGCCAAGAGGCGCATTTACTGAGACAGAATATCAGTTCGGACGTGTAGTTAGCAGAAAATGCAGT
The DNA here is from genome assembly GCA_946406115.1 of Apoda limacodes. NCBI lineage: Eukaryota > Metazoa > Arthropoda > Insecta > Lepidoptera > Limacodidae > Apoda > Apoda limacodes. The sequence goes on from OX291540.1 coordinate 53,837,477, forward strand.
AAAAATTATCATAATTTACCTGTGAAATGTGTACTTATTTGGATTGTTATCTCTTGTGACTTCACATTTACTCACAGAACAAGACACCATAGTTACCTACAAAATTAATTTTTTTTTCAGGATTCAGGATTATTTAAAAAAAAAGTCTTATAATTTTATACTTTTTTTATCATAATTTTAATGAACGTGTTTCTATTTATGCCGCAGTAAGAGCTTTATATTTACGCATGACGTCAGCGCTGTGTCAATCTCTATCGTAACTAAATGATTACATATTTTACACAAAATATCCTCCAAATCTTGATTTAGCAATAAAATATGGTATTAAATCTAGAGAGTTATATGTAAACTACAATTAAAATTGATTTTTACGTCAGTTTTTCGGATAAATTCGATAAAATATAATTAACAACAAAGCACTAAAAAAATCATAAATTACCGGTAAAACGTGTATTAATTCGGATTATTGCGGCTTGAAAACTCACATTGGCTCACAAAAAAGGTACCAAATTTACAATTTAAATATTCTAAAATATAAATCAAGGATTCAAGGAGGAAAACAGAAAATTCCAATCTCTATAAAATAGACCCGCTCATATCACCGCTTATCGATGTAATTATTGACATATTCGGCCACTTTCTTCTATCTCATTTTCTCATGGGCACTATGCACTTAATTTGGACTTCTCGCTTCCACTCTTAATTGGTCTTTTGAACGTATTGAAAAAATCCTATGTCTATAAATAAAACTAATGTTACACAGGTTCGGTTTGTATGTAAGTGCTCTCAAAAGTTTGAAGTTTACATATTATATTTTTGTACATAGCGCAACACGTTTTTATCTGTTTTTTTATGTTTGTCATTAATAAAAAACCCCGGACCAGAATTTACATATAAAAATTTTAAAAGATTTTTCTTTAAAAATTAATCAATGCCTAATTTGTTAATGTATCTACGTAATAAACATTAATACTCAAAATATTAAAAATAACTAATTTTTGATGAGATTTATTATCCTAATTTTTGAACATTTTTAGGGTTCCATACCTCAAACGGAAAAAAGGAACCCTTATCAGGATCACTTTGTTGTCCGTCTGTCTGTCTCAGGAACGCGTAAAGGTACCAAGTTGTAATTAATATCAAATACTGAGGTCTACGACCTCTTGAAGCTGTAAAAAAATCAAAACGGCCATTTTTGTCGCATATTTTGGCATTCACAAACCTATGGAGTACTTCCCGTTGTCCAAGAATCGTGAAATTTGACATCAAGCAAAGAGTTACATCACAGATAAAGGAAAAATCCAAAATTTGTTAATTTGTAGTTTGTACCTTAAAGCTGTAAAAAAATAAATCTTCTATGCCAACGCAATAATTAAATATGGTCATTTTTGACGCATATTTAGTTATTGTGTTATTCACAAATAAATCAATACCTATGGGGTACTTACCGTTGTCCTAGAATCATGAAATTTGACGTGAAGCAAGGTCTTACATTACAGATATAGGGAAAAATCCGGATTTTGTAAATTTTTAGTTATAACACGTTTAAAAAAAATGGTTGTCTGTCAAGACCCTGTTACTCAAGAACGCGTGAAGGTATCAAGTTGTAGTAAATATCAAATAGTAAAGTGTTTGGTCAATTAATGTAAAAAAATCAAATTCAGTGTGAAAAAAAATATGCCGAAAATACGACAATTTTTATCGCATATTATGACACAAATAAATCAAAACCTATGGTGAACTTCCCTTTGACCTAGAATACTTGATCTTATGATGGAAGAGTTATCTACATATATAAGTTTGAACGGAACCATGGATGCGCGAGTCAGACTCGCACTTGGCCCGGTTTTTTTTAGTTGTCTTTGATTTTCCTTTTTTATTAGGGTTCCGTAGCCAAGAAGTAAAAAACGGGACCGTATCTCATGAATCATGATTGTTAAGCAGTTGAGATTTTCACTGAAGTTGTATTTCTGTTGCCGCTATAACTACAAATACTAAAAAACAAAATAAAATAAATATTTAAGGGGGCTTCCGTACAACAAACACGGTTTTTTTTATCGTTTTTGCTCGATATTGATAATTGCAACAGGTAGACGCTTGAAATATTCACAGAATATTTAGTTATATATTAACTTTAAAAATAAATAATTATTGGTAGATAATGGTACCCGTGTACCGTGTAATTGGCGCGAGTCCGACTCGAACTTGGCCGATTTTTTATATCTAATTTTAACTTATTTTTTTAGATTTTTAGTATGTGCCCCTATTTAATCTGGAACAAAAAAGATAGACCACCTTGGGACATTAAAGTATTTTGTCGTCTTAACAAGAATAAGTTACAAAAAGGGTTGCAGATTTTGTAAAAAAGACTAAAGTTTTTTTTTTTGACTTAGAGCCACAATGTTTTTTATGATACGTGTATGTTGTTACGCCCTACCAGCTTCGTATTGCCTAATGTTGGGGCCCAGCCTACAGTAAGGACGTCGGTCATAGGCCATCACGCGGGATCGGTGCGGATTGTAGACTTCACGTAGGTACGTCTTTTAGTTGTATGCAGGTTTCCACATTATTTTTCCCTCCACCGAAATGCCAGTGGTGTGAATATGTAATTTACTTGAGAAATTAAGAAAAAGACTTTTTGGCACACGCCATGCACGAACCTCCGCCTCTCAGAATGCAACCCTAAACCAAAACCCCTATATAGGCCACAACTGAACTACAAAACCTAAAGTGCATGCAAAATTACAACACTCACTGATTTTATTTTATTTACCTTACGTTAAGTAATTAATGAATTAATTTTTCAAAATGCAATTCACACGATATATTAAGAAAACGTCAAATAACTTTAATAAAACGCAATAAAAAGTTCAAAGCAATATTTTTAAACTCTTTTAACTCGATACGAGCGTGAACACTTTAATTAATATCCAAAAAACTTACCTGGTTATCTCGCGAACTTCAAAGGCGATAGTAAAAGGGTTTAATTAAGTTTTTAATGGTTTTCGAGAAGTTCCCGACTCAGCGACACAACTCAAAGTAAACTGTACTTTTGAATACACCCGCTTTTATAGCCGCGTGCATGACGCGAAGTTTGAAAATGGAACGTAACAGGTGGGCGGGGCGAAACAATCAGGAATAAGGGGTGTGTGGAGTTGCCGCCGAAATTGTATAATAGTTTATACAGCAACAATATTTATTAAAGACATTCGTGCGGGATTAGTATTTAGAAACTCGTGACTATGGTAAGCCTTTATTTTAGATAACGTCGTTTTAATTATGGGGTACACAATTTTATAGCTTTGGGACCAAATAATTCGCAAAATATAAATCTAAGGGAAAAAGCTTAATATACAACGTACATGCATTTTTAAAGTTCTATTTAACGGTAGCTACTATGATGGGGTATGCAAAAAAATTCACGCCTTAGTTCAATATATGAAAGCCACCCCAAACTCCCCAAAAACGGCAAAAATTATAAGGCCAGACGAATTTATAAGGGTTTTTGACATTTGGCTACGAAACCTTAAAAATCACTTAACTTCGAGGTGATTGGAGTTATATGTGTCATACGATAATCAGAACAACTAGAGCATTACGGAAACTGCAAAGATCTTCAATTCATGGTTAATATAAATATATACTAAATAATATAAATACAAACAATCCTAGGTGTTGTTAGGACCAGTGACCACTGAAAAGTTCCGATATCAAGTCAGGATAGACACAAATCCTCATATACCTATGCCGTTTAATAAACCGACACGACCACAATGGTAGATTCAAAGTCAAAGTCAAAGTCAACATTTTTCATTCAAATTAGGTTTTTACAAACACTTTCGAATCGTCAAAGTTATGTAATACCATTTTTTGAATGATTGGTTTTGCCACTCTCACTATACCGGTTGATAAAATTCAAAATAGAACTAGCTAATTTTCTGGATTAACACATAGCTATGTGCTATAGGGATATTCCGACGAAGTCAATAGTTTCCGAAGGAACAACTAAAACGCCGATGACTGCATTCAGCGCGAGTTTCGGTCAAAGCTAGTTAATAAATAAAACTTTAAACAGGCATTGGTACCCACTCTAAAAATATGCTGTCACCCTCAAGACTAGGAGAACTTGCCTCGTCTCCTTTAGGTATGAAAATAGGTAAAGCTTAACTACGTGTAACATATCTAATCAAATCTGGTACAAAGTTACCAAACTTATATTATAACTTACAGGTTAGGCTAAGTCCATATTTTATGATAATCCTGGTAAAAATTACCCTTTAAGGTCAAAGTCATAGGTAATGTATTTAACTGAGGTTTTTTTCAAACACTTTTAAATTGTTAAATATACCCCTTGCATTTACGGAAGACTAGATTTTGCCAGCGGCTCTGCCCGCCCTAAATTCGGTTATCGACGTGATATTTCTATGTCAACTCTTTAATTGCACTAATAAAGTTTGCTATAGCAAGCTATCGCTGTAGTTATAGTTCTTTTAGGTTCGGTTATAGTTATTCCCGCTGGAACTTTTGAATTTTTCAGGATAATAACTATCCTATGTCCTTCCTGGGGCTCAAACTATCTCCATACCACATTTCATCTTAATCGGTTCAGCGGTATAAGCGTAAAGAGGTAACAGACACACAGAGTTTCTTTCGCATTTATAATATCAGTATGGATTAAAAAAAAATATCGACTCCATTCTTTCTTTATTACTTTGTGATTGTTATCATGACGAGTAGCGGAGCGCATCCCACAGAACTTTTTAAAGTTTCCACCTTTGTCGATGCTTTTAGAATAAAATCTCAAAATTCGGTCTTCGATTGTATTTATGAATGCTCAGTGTAATGGTACAGGTATCAAAATCTCGGATTTTTATTGTTTTTGCGAATTTGTTTGTTTATAATATAATGGTATAATTTGTTTCTGGTAAAAAAGGCCGTCAATCCAAGCTGTTGTCATCTGATGATAGAAACCTTTATCTAAGCCAAGTCCGAGGCCTTATGGATTTGAAAACTCTGTCAGTCAAGTGGGCTGACTATCTGACTCTGTCACCTTTCACGGTAAATACGAGTATGTTAGCAGCAGCGGCTCTAACACGAAGCGTGAAATTTCATAAAAGATGAAATGTTGAAACTTATAACATTTTTGGTGGGGGGAGGATTATCCTTTAAACTGTAAGTAGGTACATGCCTTACGGAGTTTCATTTGTTTTCGAGTACCAAAATATTCAAAGCTTGATTTATTACAGCTCCAAGGACCGTTTTGTATTTGTATTTGACGTCATGACTTTAATCGTATTCGAGAACTTAAATATAATGAATATTTTTTTTATGCGATTTAACCACAAATTAACGATTCACAGCATTTTCCCTTTATTTTTGCTGCAACACCTTGCTTGATTCCAGATCAACGGAGAGTACTCTATTTTTTATTTCGTTGACTTGGAAGCTCGTCTGTTTTACAGCTCTAAGGGACCGTAGATATATTAGTAAGTATTTGTTATTAAATTCAACTTGTGCTGTGAGATCTTGCTTCGTGTCGAATTTCAGATTCTAGGTCAACGGGATGTAAGTGTTCTATTTTATGTTATTTGCAAGTGTCCAGACGTTAAGAGTACGTCATAAACGTCTTCTTTTAATTGCATTAATTTTTGTACAGCTTTCCGTCCGTCCGACCGTCGACCTTAGTATTGATATTAATTTTAATTTACTGACTCCATGAGTTCCGGATAAAAATAGTCTTGACCAACAGAATGACAGAAAGACATCGAAGTGATCCTATAAGGGTTCCGTTTTTTCTTATAGTGCCAAAATTAAACAGTTATTCACCTGTAATGACAAAGTTTTCTAGCATACAACGAGTGTAACAACATTAATAACAAAGTTCTCTAGCCTGCAACGAGTGTGACAAAATTAATGGCAAGGTTCTGTAGCCTACAACGAGTGTGACAACATTAATGACAAAGTTCTCTAACCTACAACGAGTGTAACAACATTAATAACAAAGTTCTCTAGCCTGCAACGAGTGTGACAAAATTAATGGCAAGGTTCTCTAGCCTACAACGAGTGTGACAACATTAATGACAAAGTTCTCTAACCTACAACGAGTGTAACAACATTAATAACAAAGTTCTCTAGCCTGCAATGAGTGTGACAAAATTAATGGCAAGGTTTCTCTAGCCTACAACGAGTGTGACAACATTAATGACAAAGTTCTCTAGCCTACAACGACTGTGACAACATTAATGACAAAGTTCTTTGGCCTAGTACGAGTGTGATACAATAACTTTTTATATTTATATTTATATATAGGCTACGATAACCGAAAAAAGAGATGGAATCATTATAAAATAACTATCCTATGTCCTTCCGTCTATATATATACAGGGTATATATATAGAAACGCTAACTGATCTCACACAATTATTTCTTAACCATACACGATATCGAAATACTGATTATTGATCCTGAAAGTGCTTTACGAGCTCTATCCAATGGTATCAATAATAGTTGATAAAGTAAACTGGACCTATTTCAAAATTAGATGTTTTCAAATTCCATACATTTAATATTGTATATAACTGGATTGGGTTAATGCTGCTTCACCTATTTACCTCTAGGTATGGAATCTTTCTGATTGAAACTAAGGGGATCAATATAAGACTTGTAACATTTATTGCTCCTAAACTGAACGACGGTATCGAACACAAGCATAACTTAACTCTCAATGATTGTGCGGCATCCTGGATCATCTCGGTCATCTCATTGTATCATCCTCCTTCGGTCTTGATGTACAAATTTTGGGTTCTACGAATTGTTAACGCCGCAATGGGACATGCAGAGTTATGACACAGGAGTGTCTGACCTTTAATCCTCTAATGACTATACAGAGCCATCCTTTATTTCTGGTAAATACAGGAATCGTCCCTCTAAAATATCAATACTTTCCGACTCTATATTGAACACATGAATGTTACACTTGTGGAAAAAGGAACAACCCGAAGTTCCAATTGTTTTTATTCAAATATCTCACACCGTCCCTTACAATGTAACGTAATATGTAAATCCTGTGTCCGTATATCGAAGGGTGGTAACCTTTACAGTACCTATGTACTTAAAAAAAATTATGCACTTATTAATATCTGTATCAATGTAATTGTGATAGACACTCCACGTGATTACACTCTATTTCGCTACTATAAAAGAGTATCTGAAAACGTTACTAAAAAAATCGGCCAATTGGGAGTCGGACTCGCGCACGAAGGGTTCCGTACCATTATCTATAAAAATGGCAAAATAAATCACGATTGTTTATTATAATTTAATTATTTATTTTTAAAGTGACTATATAACTAAATATTCTGTGCATATTTTAAGCGTCTACCTGTTGCCGTTATCAATATAGAGAAAAATCGAGCAAATAAATCACGTTTGTTGTATGGGAGCCACCTTAAATATTTATTTTATTCTGTTTTTTAATGAAATACATCTTATGTGAAAATTTCAACGGTCTAGCTATCACGGTTCATGAGAAACAGCCTGGTGACAGACGGACGGACGGACGGACGGACGGACAGCGGAGCCTTAGTAATAGGGTTCCGCTTATTACCCTTCAGACTACCCAGATACAGGGAGAAAGTGGAGGAGGCCACTAAATTGGCAAAATATTTCAAAATACAATGTTTTTATTAATATTGATGTATATAATGTATAATACATAATAATGTATAAAAAACTTTTTTTTATTTTGATTATTTTTTGTGGAAATGCCAAGGTCTCAGCCAAACAGCCACTTCTTTAATATTACACTGTCAGATTATTCTAGAAATTTGCAACAGTATTTTTGATGTATTATATAAAATTGTACGTAAGAAAATTGTTAAAAATTTCATTCAGAAAGCGGGAATATTGGTCGGGTTTTCGTAATTTTCTAGAAGGTGCATTAAATCTGAGGTCCCTGGATAACAAAAACGATTATTTTCAGACTCAGCTTTTTAATGATTATTACTAGTCCTTACATTAACCTATATATATATATATATATATCTACATATATATATATATATATATATATATATATATATATATATATATATTTGTCAAAGTCGGTTTATTTGTTATTTCTAAATCACGTGTAGGTAATAACTCTAACTACAGCTGTAGCCCGCTATAACAAACTATACTGTATATCTATCTCCCTATAATCTCATACTTGCCGTAGAAATCCATCGATAACTGAATTTAATTTTTTTTTATTTGAACTTACTTTTAAAAACAGAACTGAAAACGACCTCCTCAAAAAGCTTATATATATTGTGGTATCAATATATAAGCTTTTTTTTTTTTTTTTTTTTTTTTTTTTTTTTATACCACTAAGGTGGCAAACAAGCTTACGTCCCGCCTGATGGTAAGCGGTCACCGTAGCCTATGGACGCTTGCAACACCAGGGGTATCACTTGCGCGTTGCCGACCCTTCAGAAATCTAATAACTTCTTTCTTGAAGAACTTCATACTGTAGTCCTTGCAGAAAACCTTGGCAGGGAGCTCATTCCACAACTTAAGCGTTCACGGGAGGAAGTTTCTCTGAAACCGCACTGTACGCGACCATTTAGGTTCTAAAGTGTGAGAATGAATTCCCTGCCGATGGCGAGCGGTGCGATGGTAGAAAGTAGCCGTGGGCATCATTTCGAACAATTCCTCAGAACACAACCCATTGTACAAGCGGTAGAACACACACAGTGAGGCAAAGTCTCTCCTCAGACTTAAGGGCTCGATACCGCAAGTGAGTTTGGAATCGTCGACAATTCTCACAGCCCGTCGTTGAACCGAGTCAAAAGGGCCAAGCTGGTATCCGGGTGCACCTGCCCAGAGATGGCAGCAGTACTCCATATGGGGCCGAACCTGCGACTTGTAAAGTAACAACCTTTGCCCCGACGTGAAGTACTGCTTCGCTCTGTTCAATCAGAGACTTGGGACAGTGTGGTCTCGATTTGAGACACAAGTTCTCCGCGGTTTTCCTCCACAACGGAACGAGGGATGTTTGCACGACCCGTGTAAAAAGCGTCTTCAGTACTGTCATCTGCATAGCAATGTATGTTGTTGATGTCCAACATGTCATTGATATGCAGTAGGAACAGCGTAGGAGACAGCACAGAGCCTTGCGGGACACCAGCATTAATGTCCATGCTATCAGAGCAACTACCGTCAACTACGGTTCGTATGCGTCTGCCGGACAAAAAGCTAGCCACCCATTTGCACAAACCCTCGGGCACTCCGTAAGATGGCAACTTCGATAGAAGACCGCGGTGCCAGACCCGATCGAACGCCTTCGCTATGTCCAGGCTACATGCCAATGCCTCCCCCTGACTCTCAATGGCTAGTGCCCATCGGTGTGTGAGATACACTAGAAGGTCACCAGTCGAGCGACCGTGGCGAAAGCCATATTGACGGTCACTGACCAGATCGTGTACTTCTAGGTATCTTAGAAGCTGTGTGTTGATCACACGCTCCATCACCTTAGAGAGAAGAGAGGTAATAGCGATAGGCCTGTAATTCGATGGATCTGATCTATCGCCCTTTTTGGGCACCGGGTGCACATTCGCAGTCTTCCATGAAGACGGAAATTGCCTATTGTGGTAGGAAAGCGCGAAGAGGCGCGTGAGTACAGGACATAACTCAGGAGCACACTGCTTAAGCACCACTGCTGGTATACCGTCTGGCCCACTCGACTTATGAACGTCTAGAGAGAGCAACGCCCGCCTGACCTCCCGCTGCGTTATGGAGATTTCCGGCATGGTCTTACCGCACCACGGTATAGTAGGTGGTACAGCGCCTTCATCGTTCATATTCGAGTTCGAGGCAAAGAGACTGCCCAGTAGATCGGCTTTCTCTTTAGCACTATGGGCCAAGTCACCATCGGTCTTTCGCAGTGGTGGTAACGACGACTGGCAGAAGTTCCCTTCGGCAGCTTTGGCAAGCGACCAGAAAGCACGACTCCCAGAAGGATAGCTCGCAAGTCGCCCACCTATTTTGCCGATGAATTGGAATTTTGCTCTGGCAGTTGCTTTCTTACTGGACCTCGAAGCAGCATTTAATTTGCGTTTTAACTCAGAAATATTCGGATCCTTATTATCACGAGCCGTGGTCCAAGCCTCATACGCAGTTTGCTTAAGAATTTTAGCTTCTCTGCAAGACCTATTAAACCACGGTCGTTTTTTGACGCCGGCAGCTACTCGCAGGTTAGGAATGAAACATTCCATACCAGCAAGGATTGTCTCAGTGACTGCGGCTGCGCAGACGTCAGGATCTTCTGAGTTAAAGCAGATCTGCCTCCACGGGCATGATGCGTAAAATTCTCGCAATCCATCCCAGTCTGCCGACTTATAGTGCCACACACGACGCCAATTAGTTGGCCCAGAAGGATCGGGTTGTGTGCATGACACTTGAGTCCGGACGAGACAGTGGTCCGAGGAGCCAAGAGGCGCATCCACTGAGACGGAGTATCCATCCGGACCTAGTGCTGGACTGGCTTTCCTTGTCGATCATTAAATGGGATGTATGTGTCAATACCTTTCTCAACAAGAATAAACAAAAATAATTGCTATATAGCCGGCAAATAAAATCTCTGTCATTTTTAGGCTGAACATAAATTAGGCTGAAGTTAAGCGTGACAGTAAATATAAAGATCTGACTTATTTAAAAATACAAACGGATCAAGCTGAATATTTGTGTGCGTAAGGATTGAGGAGCCACCTCTGGAATTTGGGTAACCAGCTAACAATCCCGGAATCTGTTGTTAAAAGAATAGAAAGTTAGCAGAATTAGAAAGAGGATCAAAGGTGACTCCTCAATCCTTACGATCGGTGTTCCTAAATCTCTGAAACTAGATGCCCTACGTTTTTCATTTTTTCTTTAAGATTTAGTAGTCTTAATAATAAAATTTGTAGTAAAAACATTTTACAATTTTACTATAAATAACATTAATTAGACCCTTTCTATATGAAAAAATACCCTTTTACAAAGTAAAGCAATTTAATTACGTAAAAACAGTTTTCTGAACAAATTTTTAACAGAAATTCGACAAAATATGGTTTGAAAAAAATACTTGGAAACTTAGTATTTACGTGTGAAACATATGATTTTCCGGGTTATTTCTTCCTGTGACGTAACAACTGACTGACCACTACACTTTTTAGTCCTTTGTGATCAGGATTCTTGTGATAATTATGTAAACACGTAATGTCACAAAACAAGCTGTCGCTTATGGGTTTCTATTCGAAAAATAATGCATATATTAGATATGGTTATCTGTCTCTTTTTCTCTTGTGCAGCGTTCATGTAATAAGTATATCTCTTTTCCGCGCTGTGTTGGTCTTTAGCGTACCAAAAAAAATACTAGGTCTGTGGATGATACCAAAAAAAAATGCGTAAGTATTAGTTACTGTTTTTGTGTGGGTTAATAAAAGTGTTGTCTGCGTACACTATCGACATTCTGCTTTATCGATTTATTTATGCCTGTTAAGGTTAGCGATGTGATTTGACGGTGGCAATATATTCTGCAAACATGGAAAATGTTCAGGGAATGTTCCCAAGTAAACAAAATCCATAAGCAGTTTTATTAATGCTTTACGATTTGAGGGGATTCCAAGAACTGAAATATTGTAAATAGTGCATTGTATTTGAATTCCAAAGTTGGATTCATTTTGATAAGTACCTGTCTTGTGTGCAATGCTTCAAATTTAACGCTAGACTAGGCAAAAATAGGCCAAGTGCGTGTCGTATTAAGTCAGGGTTTTGTAGAATGAAAATTATTGCGAATATCTATCACGGTACTATGACCGTAATTTGTTCAGACTTGAGGATGATGCGGTTTGAAAGTTAGAGGGACAAAAATGTTCAACTGTGAATGCCAATAACTTGCAAAATATAAATCTTGATAAAAGTTTTGCAACAGACTCAAAAGCATTTTTAGTGCCCTATCTAATGTTACCCCAGAAGTAAAAAATAATTTCGTAATTATCATAACATATCTGTATGGCGGTTTGCAAAAGACACATTTCAGTAAAATTTTATTAGGATCTACCCAAAGGCAGTGGAATTAAATGGCAGTGACATACGGCCGAACCGACATGACGAATTTATAAGGGTTTAGTATTTGTCACTAAGCTACGGAACCCTAATAGCACGTAGATCCTACGGTATATAGATATGACAATGTAGGTAGGTATTTTGAGAATATCTTATCTATAAAATAAATAAAAGTCTGAAGTAAGTTTTAAAATAATTTTATGAAAAGAAAAAAAATTTTACCGTTTCGGAATTATGGTGGCGTTCAGAAGAGAAGAGATAGTAAAATATACTCTCCCTCCAGCCATTGTTCATTACAATTTTTATAAGATTTTTGTACGAGATATGAAATATTTATTCACATTTATTCTAATGCAAAATATACATAATTAAAAACACACAATTAAATATCATCATCATTTTCAGTTATCAGTTACATAATTAATTGGACTTAACTAAATTATTTTTCAATACTGAATTTCCATTCAGTTTTGGCAGCTTTATATATAATTATACTGTAGCAATATACTGACATTGCTTTTATTTTGCACCACAGTTAATATGACCGGTATGTTGTGAGGTCCCCCCTCTCACCCTCTTACATCCCTAGCCTATCGCTTAGTAAAAGACTTGTGATATGACGTGATCATTTATTTAATTCTATTAAATAATGAAAAACATTACCAAACATGGTATTGTACACGCTGTCGTTCTCGTGCGCGTTCGACAATATTAGATACCTCGTTCCGTTGTTGTGTTGCGTATTGTCCGCCTTAGTCACTCCTTTCGCTTGTCCATGCGTTAAAGACCTGGAATTGACGAGATAAAGTGTATATATTTTGAACATAAAAGACGTTGTCTGCTGCAAAAGAAAAATCTCCCTTTTGGGAAAGTAGATAGTCCTTTCCTTGTCTCCAAAGTCGCAATTTCTGTTCCACGAAGTTTAGCCTTCAGAGATCAGAAAGTAAGACTTGCCCAATGGATGACCGAAGTTGGTAAAGGTCATTCACCCTCAATCCAGAAAGGCCTTTCCGAAAAGCGCTTTTCTTTTTTACACAAGGACTATCTAGACCAAACTACGTTACAGTCTGAAAATACGACACTTAGAAACAAACAAAAGTTCTCACAAAATTACAATAAGTGTCGAGTAGTTATTTACGTTATTTAAATTACGGGTTAGGATGGGCTCTCCGAGCCTGGAGTAGAAAATGTGTTGCTGAAATAAACCGGGTTAATACACACAATATTTCCAAAGAGTGATCTTCTGAGTAATATCTACTTTTATAACACAAATAAGTTCAAGTTTTAATGAATTTAAATATATCTTTACTCAAGATTCGAAATCTACGTTATTATTGGAAACTCGATTAGAAACAATTAAGGATTGAGTACATTTCGAACTAGTTTGCTAGAATATTTACAGTTTTACTGAAAATTGATTATGCAGTTATACTTAGCTTTGAACAAAGGTCTCCTTACGTTAACACCTAACACTCTCACAGTTCACTTGTTAGCCACGTGTTAGCCTTCCTTTAGTTAAATCATGACTGCTGCGATTCCCGCATTCCTTTTGCAATGCGCTGGCGCACCCTTGCCGGGTAAAGCTGTAACTCTCAATAATACGTTAGTGATGTTCGGCCTTATCGCCTTTGCAATAAGCCCGTAAATCTCTTATCCTTATGACCATGCGAAAACCATCCCTTACGCGGATCATCTATCTCGTACGCACTCATACGACTTTCTCGCTCTTGAATTTTAGCGCGTCATCATGCCGTAAGCCATAGCGACAACATCTCAAAACCGACCATCTGTTAATTAATAATTTCTAAGAAAGTCCGCTCGTCCCAAAAGGTTCAAACGCAACAAAAAAATATTGTACCTGACCTACGCATTCCAGGCAAATGTACAAGTTTTAAATATTTTGAAACCTCGAAGTTATAACTAATTTGTTACATAATTGAAATTTATTTAGGTACACCCGTGTGGACCTGACAATGTTTCAATTCTAAAAGACAACTGAGCCGGTTTTATCAAGCTAAACTTTTTTAAATCACTGTATCAGATGAATATCAAAGTAAGTTTCAGTTATGATTTTCATTAGTAAATATCCATGATTATATCTAATGGTTCTTGGTCTAAAACATGATATGTTAAATCACTGAATAAAACTGGTTGTTATGCAAAACGCTTAGCACATTTTTAGCAAATATGTAATTGTCTATTCTCTTATTATTCATGTTCTCTCTGAAATAACGTTCTGCATTACAGCACAGTGTAACAACGTCATTGGATGGATACGCGGGATAAGCATTACCTGTTTTTGAGTAATCCCTCTTAGGTATCAATGAATTGTAAAATACACACACACCCTTCGCATTTTATCTTTTTACTAATTCTTTTAACAACATTTCCAGATACATATGAAACAATCATCATAGATATTTGGGATAACGAAGCAGTATTGTCTAATATCACAGTTTCATCATCGCAATCAATGTCTTTGTTTTGAATATTAGCATCATTCTCTTGTTATTCATGGAAAATGTTGTTATAATTTGATGGAGAATACTGCAATTTTTCCAGTTCCAGGCAATTACCACTTTCACTTATTTTAATTTCTGTATGGCAGATCAACCTTTGAAATTAATATGTCACCCAGTTAATTTATTTGCGAGATGCAGACCCTCGCTTTTTAGTAAAGACTGCAGCTGTTCGATAAACCTGATTTCAATTTTGCGCCCCACCCTGTCATAAAATACTTTATGATTAGCAAAGCAATTCCGAATCAGCTTTATTAAGTGACATGGATCAAACATTATTAAGTATTTTTTGTCAGTATAAATAAAATATGGTTTGAAAGGCGGCGTTGTAAGACATGTACCAAGTAATTGCGCCATAGTTAGATAAGATGCAATCCTATCAAAAGTTATTTTAACTACGTTACAATTTGCATTACTTCATAAATCGAATTATTTCATAAAATAAATCTTCAATAATCTAACCTTTTCCGACACTTTAAAATTTTTGGCCGGAAAGAAACCAACAGGCAATTTCCAATAGACATTTACAGTTACTACCAAAAAGAGAAGGATTTCTTTGGCTATTTCTATCTAATCACCATATAAATCATTACCCACATTAACATTACCGTATTGCTCTTTGTCTACTATTTCTAGCTCTTCTCTAATTTTAATCTCATCAAAAGTCAGGTTGACGAAAAGCGGTCCTTTTTTAGTGATTTGTGAGATTGTGTTGCGGGATTCTCTTGTGAATCCTGGCTCGCAATCTAAACGCGAATACCACTTCCACAAAGTGTTGACATGTGGTAAACATAAATCAAATTTGTCTCTTATATAAGTGTTACTCCTAGGGCTGTAAAAGTGTATTGGCAGAGCTAATTTCTTAAAGTCGTTGTCATATTCAGCCGAGTGACTTATTTTACCTGTGCTGATTCCATTTACACGATCTACCAACTTGAACTTGAACTTGAACGTCATTTCAATGATTTCAAGTCCTGGCCTATTACTTAACTCTTTGACAACTTCCTTTAACGACAAAAGTCGCTTACACATCCTATTAGTTTTTGCTCGTACATTTCTTAGGACCCTATTCTTTTCTGAAATTTTCGATTTCAGCGGCGCATTACTTTTAATGAGTTTTCTTTTTATTGGTGACAAAACTTGGCTCGAAGACTCAGGTGTTTGATTTAGTGGTGTAGGTGTTAAAGGAAGTTTCCCAGACGGAAAGATAATATCTCTATTAACATAAGAAGACGCCAATCTCCTTGGTTTCATCTGAATCTGTAAAGAAATGTTATGAATTTGATACCGCCTCAATGAATTAAAAATATTTAACATTACCCGTTAATATTAATAAGACATATAGGCAACTTTTGAACTATAGGACCTAGAGCAATACTGCTTTCTATGACATTCCTCACTTTTCAATTTTAAGTAAATCTGTTGAAAAAAAAATTCGTCAAGTGTGAATTTTTCCAAGGAAAAGCAAATTTTTTTATAAACGTGTTGAGTTTATACTTACCGGTAGAAATAATGTAGGTGTTGTGTCTTTCATCAATAGGTGACGATTTTTTCTCTGTATTAAAAATCTTTGTTCAAAATGTTTCCTACAAACAATTGAGTTATTATTCGGCGCCCATTCAGGTCTGTGTATATTTCGTATCTATTTTGCTCATAATTTAGGATTTCGTGGAAACCTAAAAAATACAAACAATAAGTTGGTAATTAATGAGTTACCTACCACTATCTGATGCTCGCAAAAATTAACAATTACGAAAAGAATTGTATGCACTACTCAAGCTTTTAAAAATATAGCATTAAGTTAAAAGGCGTTTTATATTATTTATTTAGCTATTATTTTTAAAAAAGCAACACAATCCATCAAGCTATTTTGGAGATACCCCGCAAAAACTGGCAGACATAAAAATTAAAACACTTGAAATGGTTTCTTTTGTCTTTTGAAATCCCCTTTTCTTCTTTTCTAACTTTCTTCAATGTACCTTATTTTTAATTCTACTGTATTTTAGTAAAGATTACATTAGGCAGACCCAAAAATTTTGATTAATGATTAGCCTATGAAACGATATTATTATTATTTATTACTTAACGGAAATAACAGGCAATCCGCATAACGCAGGTAACTATACCCATATCAAAATAGTTATTTTTAGTTGTGGCGTAACATATTTGTCAAAAATCAAAAACATCGTATAAGTAAATGAATAAAAACCGGCCAAGAGCGTGTTGCACACTCATTAGTTACGGTACCGTGTAATCGGAATTATTGCGAATATCTTAAAACCCCATAAAAGAAGACTATTAACCACGTGCGTTCAAGTAATATTTGTAAAAAACATTATTTAAATTAAATTACTCTGCATGTTGATAAATAATCACGGGAAAAGTATCGATATACTGATACTTATGACGTCATAGTCAAGCCCTAGCGTAACCAAACGTTTTACAATTTTACTTAAAATAACATTAATTACAACAATTCTATATGAAATAATACCACGTTTTATAAAGAAAAGCAATATTATAACGTAAAAACTGTTTTCTGAGGCAATTTTTAACAGAAATGCGACAAAATATGGTTTGAAAAAAAATACGTGATAATTTCGTATTTACTCGTGAAAAGTATGATTGTTCGGGTTATTTCTTCCTGTGACGGAACAATTAGGTAAGCAACAAGACACCATACCTAAGCAGTACTTTATTATCAGGATCGACCAAATAATCAAGTACCTAAACACGTGATATCAAAAAGCGGGTCACTATGAATGGGTATCAGCTCCAAAAAATAATGGACATATTAGATATGGTTATCTGTTTCTATTTCTCTTGTGCAGCGTTCATGTAAAAAGTTTATCTCTTTTTCTCGCTGTGTCGGTCTTTAGCGTAAGTAGCGAAAAAATTCTAGGTCTGTGGTCACCACACACTCATAAAATTAAATTTATTTTTTAACTTTATACCTCTATAACTCTTATCTTCAACCTACAAATTCTGGAATTGAGCCTACAATTATTTTATTAGGACTACTAAATACTTATAAACTGGTTTTTCATATCTCCAAAGTGGTTTACTCAAATGCAACCAACATTCGAATAAGGAGTACATTATAGTGATTTTACTCATTAACTCTCACACTTGGCATTTTGGTTTTCATAATGCAAATTTTATTATTAAGACTACTAAATCTTAGTGAAGAAATGAAAAACGTAGGTCATCTGGTTTCAGAGATCTAGGTATACCGACCGTAAGGATTGAGGAACCACATTTGATCCTTAATAACTTTCTATTGTTTTAACTACAGATTTCGGGATCTGGCCTACAATTCTTTTATAAGGACTACAAAATATTTGTTAGCTGATTACCCAAATTCCATAGGTGGCTCCTCAATCCTTACGCACACGAATATTTAAAATTGTTCTTACTGTAAGTACTTTTAAATTTTCGTAAAATGTACCTGTTTTTAATTTTTTTCCTATTTATTCTATTTTCTCACACTTAAAATCAAAAATCAATCAAAATCAATATCTTTTTATTCAAATGGGTTACTAAGAACACTTTCGAATCGTCAAGTAAATTAACTACAACTAGCTTTAAAAACTAATTACAATACTGTTTTATTGCGTGCGTCCAATAGGTAATCTTTGTAAAATCACAAACGAAACATAAAATTATAGTGTATCAACTAATAAATACATGTTTTGTATTGAAACATTGAATAAATAAGATTTACAATGTAAATAGTTTGATTTAAAAAAAAAACAATCAAAATTCATGTAATATTTCAATTGCCTATTGTTTTTCAGATAGCATAGGGGGGGGGGGGGCACCATGTGATACGTTAAAAGTTTTCAATTATTCTGTGACGGGATTAAAAGCAACTCCCGAGAAAAATATATTCATATAACATATAATATTACATAGCAGACGTACATATATATATAATAAGAATACAAAGAAGTTTGCAAGAGCAGACCAGCCTCCACAGGCGGCACCCGTTCACAAGTATGACACATCAATCAGCCATCGCTTCGCTCAACCATGTTTTAGGGAACGTAACGACCCGACACACGCCACCATCGCAGAGACACTTTGAGAGAGCATGACACACTCAAGCAACTGCAATAAAACTTCGATTGTGCTATATTCGTATAACATATAATATTACACAGCAGACGTACATATATATATATATATATATATATATATATATATATATATATACATATTTACATATATATATATATATATATATACATATTTACATTTTACAAAAATGCAAATAAATAAATAAATAGGTATTCATAACATATTAGGTAAGGATAATATAAGATACACATACATGCACATATTCATATATACACATACAGACAAATATGAATACATATATATAAATATACAAATATATATAAAAGATAGAAAATAAAACTATACGTGAAAGAACTTATAGGTCCTATCTAATTCAATCCTCGTTCGGCCGCCCGATAGCGGCTCCGAACACGAGCGGGTGCTACACACAAACACGCACATATACATAAATGCACACACATATTCAAACAGACGTTGCACATCCGAAAGTGGCCCAGCCCCTACACAACAGCCCGGCAACAAATGCACATCATTTAAACTACCATCACTTCGGAAACTAGCCTAAAGGGAGAAGAAGTGACAAGAAACTCCCGGATGTACACCTGTTACCAATCAGTCATGCAGGAACCAAGCCATCAAGTACACAATATCCATCCAAACATGTATATACACACATACACGTACGTACTCGTGCGCCACACCCCCACACATCCAAAGCCCCACCAAAACCAGGCAACCAAAAGCGGATTGCACATGGTGCATCCCCTGGTAGCTCGCCACCAACCAGTATAAAGTAAACAACAGAGACATAACATTGTTACTTAGCTTGGTCTTTAGAGTGCTCCTTTAACTTATCAAACCTATTTTTTTTTTGTTTGAATAAAAAACCTAACATTAATTTTGTGTGATACTAGGCCATACAATTTTGTCATTCAAATATTCATTAACATTATAATATGCTTTCTTACATAGCATATATGATGTTTAATATAAAATTTAAACTGTTTGTCACCTAAGTTAAGATTTTCTACAGTTAACTTATTATAAAATTTTACACCGCTTCCCATAAATGATTTGTTGGCTTTAGTAAGCCTAAACTTTGGCATAGCAAGTTTATTTTTTATTTTTATTTTTAAAATTAATCAAAGAAGTGGCATCGAAGCCAATGGCAGTGTGTATACCTCAGGACCCACCATACTCATTAACAGTAACTCTCGATTCTTGTGAAGACTTATTCTTCAGGGGAAAATAAATTAAAAATGCGTGAAGTTCGTAAATACAATTTTATTATAGTTTGCTAAACGATCACAATTCACAATTTTAAATGGTCTATAATTCAATTATACCATACACAATTGCACTTTAATTGGTTTGGAAATTATCCAGTTTAGCCGTCTTTTCTTTTCTTTAGACGACCGTGTTGAAATCTTATTTTCCAGTCGACTGTATTTTTGTAAATATCGATGAATGGTTTTATGTTACAAAAATTCAGTAGTTTGCCGCAATCTAGGCCTTCACCATATTTTTCCCCGATTAAGTAATAAAAAAAACTGGTTGCCTGTAAAGTCGGTATACGGGCGAAAGTTTTACGTGACAATGATTTTATGTCTGTCTCTCTCGCTCTTAGGCGGGCGCGTGCCTCTCACTCGCTCTCATTGTGAGCGCATAACGTGAGCGGAGCGTAACGCAGTTTCTTGAAGTGTCACCCGGCAAACCAATTTATAAGACGTTGTCACGTCAAAAAAAAAATAAGCCGTAAATGGCCAATCCGCAGAAATCAAGAATTTCAGTGATCTTTAATAAAACTGCACTTCATTACCTTCTGTGTGGGTTTGCTGTCACACCCACTAGCCGGCGATAGATATCTAATGAGACCAAACCGTCAATTCCGCAGTCTCATGCAATAAAATCCTTTTCTAAATTATTTTCAGTAGTTCCTGATACTCGCCGAATTTGATACACAGTAAAAAAGATTACTTTTTAATCATTTTTGGTAAAAATACAAATTACGATTAAACTGAATTCAAAAGTTTTCAATCTGTCATTCTTTTTCAAATCAGATTTAAAAGTCTGTTGACGTAAATAAGTATGGCATTCCATGCCTGTATGGATATCGAATTTAACAATAAACACGCAAAAGGGTGATCTAAAGCTACTTACACACTACATATTACAAATTAATATACTTCACTCGCTACATTCTATAGCAGCTAACAGCTCGTATGTAATGAGTCATTTTAGTCCCTTGGTTAACAATATACTATTATGGTAATCACTTGTTGTTAAATATCTATATCAAATTTTAGTTTCATATAATCTTTAAATATATATGTAATCTTTAAATTTTAACAGTAATTTTAAAGATTGTAGACGAATTTTTCGTGTGGGCTAAGGCTTTCGACCAAGGCCTGTTCTGATGACAGCCATCCGAGAGTAGTGTAGGATCTTTTATATTGAATTAGCTATCGCCTACGGTTCCACCCGTCTTAAATTCGGATATCGGTGTAGGATTTCAACGGCAACTGTTCAACTATAGAAAAACTTGACGTTTTCAAGTAGCCTATGTCCTTTTCCAAGTCTTAAACTATCTCCATGCCAAATTTACTTTAATTTACATACATACAGCGGTTTAAGCGTGAAAAGGTAACAGACAGACAAAAAAAGTTACTTTCGCATTTATAATATTAGTATGGATTAGGTTTGTAGATTGTGTGTCTTTTTATCTCGTTGCGAAATCTACTATTAAAATAATGCGTGTACAATTAGTTAGATGTATGCTACTAAACTATGTCTTTACCTACAAATCAAAGATAAAATAACGATTACAGGTCATATTTATGTAAGTTGTAGTTAACTTTGCATCTAGAAATATCTCACTTAGTCATTATTGTTTTCAAAATATAACTTACTCAAGGAAAATTACAATAAAAGGCATTCTCATAACATTTAGGTGCCATTCTGAAAATTAATTTCTATTGTTCATCCATTGTTATTCTGAGGCGCTGGTTCTCCTCGGTTGGACGCCTCAAAATGCGTTTCATTTTCGAAAAGTATATTTTTTTTCTACCGTTCTTTTTCTGTGCGGCTAGTTACCATGAACAATACAGGGGTAAGCTTCGCTTCCATTTAGTTGTGACAATGTCTGAAACTCGCACCATAAGAGCGAGTATTCAGCAAAGCAAATATAACAATATGCTCTGCTAGATACCGCTACACCACGACCACTCGATTAGGCGTGTTGAAATAATGAAATATATAGTCAGCGTAGTTTGTAGATCCTGTCTTGCAATAGCATGAGCAATTTATTTACAAAAGTTTAAGGATCACCTTCCAATTTTAACTTCGTTTTACGTATTTGTACTTTAAAATTAATTCAATATTTTATATTTCTTAAAAGATACAGTGTCGAATATCGTAGTTGTTGAAGTAAACAATTATAATGCTCAAGTGATCTTTTGTAGTAACGGCCGTTTCACATACTTCACGAAAAGGTTTAAGTAACGAAATATAACTATTAATGTGCAATCATTTATATCTACAGTATAAATGATACTGCACAGGATATTGCACTTTGCAGGTACATTTTATCACTTATAATAATTTTTAACTATTTCAAAAATGCACTAAAAAACTATCCAAAAAAAGCATCAACAAGATCGATAAGATATCTAAACAGTAAGTAACCATTACTGCTTTTTTGAATTTTGGGATGTTGTTTGTAAATTGCTATTACTAACTATATCACTCGGCTTAATTACCAATACATATATATAATATACACTTCATAAGCTTACCATCAGGTGGACCGTAAGCTTGTTTGCCACCTAAGTGGTTTATAAACAATATTTGCGAAAGGTCCACATGTTTATTTTCTCGACCTTTCGTAATTATCTAACCAAATACTTGTATAAGGACATTCGCGAGCGAAATATTTTCAATATATTTTAAAGTGCACTTTTAGTCTGTCCGTAATTACATTATTATACCAAATTAATGTTACAATTTCCCTTTAGTCTATGTACATTACCAAGTTACGTACAAGGAAAATTTATTCGTCATACAGAACCGGTTAATGATTATTTATTCTGTGTATATTATATCACCAAGTCACAATACTTGTTGTATAAGAATTGCTATTTGTCATACAGAACCAGCAATGTATGACGACATAATAAGTACTTCTTACAGAAACAAGGAGGTTTTCTAATTAGTATACATAGCTTCTTGACTAAATTTAGTATACTCATCTTTATATATTTATTTATATATTTTTAAATATTAATTAGATAATATGTCATGTCACATATTGGTGAACGTATTGAAATCGACAAACAAAATTTATTTACTTAACCTGAATATCATTTAAATTTAAGCTATCAGCTTCGTATGAATTGATGTAAAATTAAACAGACTATGAACGTTTTTTTGGAGTTTACTCATTAATAAAATCGAACGTTAAAAAACGTTATATTTCTATAACATAATGCGCACTTAAAGAGTAAACTTCAGTTGTGCGTCGATCCTGAAACGTACACTTTTTATTAATATTTATAGATAAAAATGAAATAATTTTAAAAAACAATAATTTAATTTATTTATTTTGTTATTTGTCGATTAACATTAATAATTAAGCTTTATTTAATTTTTAATTAATTGATTGATGATTGATTGAAATCATGCCCACGACTATTTTCTACCATCGCACCGCTCGCCATCGGCAGGGAATTCATTCTCACACTTTAGAACCGAAATGGTCGCGTACAGTGCGGTTTCAGAGAAACTTCCTCCCGCGAGCGCTTGGTTCGTGTAATGAGCTCCCTGCCAAGGTTATCTCTAAGGACTACAGAATAGGGTTCTTCAAGAAAGGAGTTATTGGATTTTTGAAGGGTCGGCAACGCGCAAGTGATACTTCTGGTGTTGCAAGCGTTCATAGGGCACGGTGACCGCTTACCATCAGGCGGACCGTGTGCTTGTTTGCCACTGTGTTCTGTTACAAAAACATAACGCATTTTGTTAAGAGGGCAATATAGGCCAGAAAGCTAATGTCTGAAATGCTTACGTTGTATATGTTAATGTACTAAAAGTTATTACACAATGTCATATACATTACTATTAGATACACTTGTTATATACTCGTACTTCCTTAGTAAATTATTCCATAATGACGCCATGAAACTAATTTTTTTTTGTATGGGATTTGACGTTTTTACCGTTTTGTAGTCACATTTTTAGGGTTCCGTAGCCAAATACCGTTGACACTTGGTAAGTAGATGTATTCTGTGAACCACATTAAGATGTTCACACAAAAATGTAAAAAAAAAATTTGGGGGTTCCCCATACTTAGAACTAAAACTCAAAAAATTTTTTTTTATCCATCCCATACGTGTGGCGTATCTATGGATAGTTCTTTAAAAATGATATTGAGGTTCTGAATGTATATTTTTTTTCTAACCCCCCTGTAACTACTAAAATAAGAGAATAATAAAACTAAAAAAAAAATGATGTATATTACCATGCAAACTTGCACCGAAAATTGGTTTGAACGAGATCTAGTTAGTAGTTTTTTTTTAATACGTCATAAATCGTTAACCGCATTTTACCTTTCATTCAATCAACTCAAATATAAAAATATTTTTCAATAATTTTTCGCAATTTTTGAAATAGGTCTATAGTTTTCTACAGTAGTGATTGACCTACTTTTGTGTACTGGAGTAACGAAAGCAGTTTTTCAAATATCTGGTACTTTTCCCTCTTGAAGAGATCGCATAAATTAAAAAAAAAATGGTATAAACTTTTTGCACATTTGACAATAAATATTGGAGTTATAGCGTCAGGACCTTTATTAACGTTAACGCCTCCAATAGCTTCAACACATCACTTTCTTTTATTTCAATGTCTGAGATGGGTAAGAAGCGTTGGTGGTAGAGCTTTGATTTGTAGACAGAAAGTTGGACAAGAAATATGATAAAAAACTATCACATATTGCCTGTGGAGTGTCAAGGTTATAGGTTTTATATGTCATGGAAGAAGGAAATTAACTTTGATTTCTGTTCATGGACTTAATATATGACCAAAATGCTTTAGGATTTTTTGACACGGTATCCTCCATTTTCTTCATGTATGTCAAAAAGGATTCTTTTTCAACGGATTTGGCCCTTTTTTGTAGAATCAAAAATGATTAATAATCATGTGAATTACCGTATGTTTTATATTTATGAAAACATTTTTGTTTTTCCTTAAGTATTTTTTTTAATGCTGAATTATACCATAGGGGAAACCTATTATTATTATTAAAGTATGTGTGAGGTATGTGTTTATCTATGAGTTCCTTTAAGGTATCATAGAATTAAGCTACAGCGTCATTTAAAGATCCTTCGCAAAGCATGCTATGCCAAGAAATTATTTTAATGCTGAACGGATAGTACCATAATCACCCTTATTATAAAAGTACTTAATTCTGGGGTTCCAAGGAGGACACATTATTTAATTTGTAAATAATACATAATGATTTGTGATGTGGATCTTCTGGAACTTATGGATCGGTGACAGCTATAGTTTCTAAATTATTATTTGCAAAAACGAGATCAAAAGGATCCTACTGTTGAAATTAACATATTTATTATACTGATTTAATAAACATTGTTCTATTACAACCAAAAAGCTTACTTGTGCGTCTCCCGAAATTCCCTGGGGTTTCAGATATTTATTTTTTAACATCCAGTCAATGTTACTGAGATTGAAATCTCCCATGATAACAAATTGATCTCTTGGAAAACTGTCAGTAATTGTTAAGAGTTGATTACTGAAACTAGTCTGCTGCGAGTTAAATGAATTTCCTAAGTTTTCAGCGCACAAGAAGAGAGTACAAAATGGTATTTTTTGGTAGTTTCCTGTATTTTTATTGCCAAGACTTACTGTGACCCAGAGGTCTTCTGCTGAAGAACGCTAGTAAACCTGCTCGACAGTAGTGAATTTCTGGTTTATATTTTACATATTTGTGTTTTTTTATCTACATAAATCATGATTAAGTCTAGAAAATCAAAAATGGCCATATTAATCGAATTTTTTTTTTACTAGCTTTTATTTAACTTACAATGTTTCCTTTTTTTTTTCCTTCCATCTTGTGGTGGAATCTTGCAAGCTTAATTAAACATACTTCCTGTTATCACCCTTCGATGAAATTTTTCATACTTACTAAGCTCAGATGACTATACAATATTCTACAGTTACTTTGACCAACAACACCCTCCCAGACTGGTACAACCTTAGAGGTGGAGGTGAAAAATTTGAAAAATCTTTAAAATGGGTATGCGGGGGTTTTCAAGGTCGCAGATCACGAATTTGATGTTCATTTTGATGTTATCACGGCATATACGGCATATGCAGGAAGTGCACCTGAAGGCGGACATTAGGGTGGAACGTGAAAAATTAGGTGAAAATTTTATTACTTATTTATATTGAACATCATATTGTTCTCCAAGTTCTCACCGCCCAACTTATGAAACTTGGGCAATATAACTATAAAAAATCATTTAAATTATCACTAAAAAGTATAAAATAAAAAAAAGTAAAGAAAGATTTTTTTTTGAACTTGCTTTTCTTAATACATTGGAACCATGTAAAAATTCAATCTAACCGAAAATTGTACGAAAAAGTAAAAAAATATTTTTCAAAAAAAATATATAAAAAAAATTATATCCACGTACGACTGCAAGAAAAGCAAGGCGTGCGCACTTACATACAATCACTTGATAAACTTTCAATTAATATACACTAAAACTCTAGAACGTCAAATACTCGTGTGTGGCACCCGCCGTGCTTTTCTTGCAGTCGTAAGTGGATATAAAAAAAATTATATTCATTTTGAAAAATATTTTTAAATTTTTTAGTACAATTTTCGGTTAGATTAAATTTTTATATGGTTTCAATGTATTAAGGAAAGCAAGTTTTTAAAAAATTACTTTTTTACTTTTTTTCTGTTTTGGACAAAGTATGTCAAACGTAGTTAAATAATTGGAAATGGCTTCAATAATATTTTGTTCAAAAATTTGCAATATCGATATAAGCGCGATAGGATTGTAAATTTTTTAAATTTTCTTTATCCTCCTTTTTAAAGAGAGGTTTTATTATATCTGTTTTTAGTTTGGTTGGAAATAAGCCTTCTTTTATACATAAATTTATAATGTGACATAAATCGTTTGTTGTTTCCGAAGCCACATATTTAATAATTTTTGTTGATATTCCATCATAGCCAACACTATTTGTATTTTTTAATGTTTTAATTATTCTTGCTACATCATTTTCTGTCACCGGAAACATGAACATAGATTGAGGTTGATGACTTACATCGATTTTGCATTTAGCATTTGTCGTTATGAATTGAGAGTTAATAGTCATCATATTTGCTGGACATAGGCCTCACCTAACTTTCTCCACAGCATGCGACTCTGTGCCACCTGTAACCAACGGCTCCCCGCTATCTTTACGAGGTCATCTGTCCATCTAGCGGGGGGCCGTCACACGTTGCGCTTACCGTTTCGTTGCCGCCACTCGAGAACCTTCTTACCCCATCGGCCATCGGTTCTTCGAGCTATGTGCCCTGCCCATTGCCACTACAGCTTTGCGATTCGGTGAGCTATGTCGGCGACTTTAGTTCTTCTACGAATTTCCTCATTCCTGATTCGATCACGTAGGGAAACTCGTAGCATAGCTCTTTCCATCGCCCGCTGAGCGACCTTGAGCTTTCGTATAAGGCCCATAGTTAGCGGCCACGTCTCAGTGCCGTAAGTCATCACTGGCAACACACACTGGTACTGGTGTCTTCAAGCACTGGGGTATTCGGGACGAGAAAATAGTACGCAGTTTTACGAACGCTGCCCAACCGAGTTGAATTCGGCGATTTTGTCCCAGGTATACGTATTCGTCAACAACTTCGAGTGTAGAGTTCCCAACAGTTATTGGAGTAGGTGCTACATGGCCATTCGACATGATTTTCGTCTTGTCCATGTTCATCTTGAGGCCCACTCGTTGGGAAGCTCTACTAAGACTTTCGAGCATTGTGCTAAGGTGCTCCACCGATTTTGCCATGACCACAATATCGTCGGCAAACCGAAGGTGGGTAATGTACTCGCCATTAACATTGATGCCAAAACCGTCCCAGTTCAGAAGCTTAAAGACATCTTCCAACGCATTGGTGAACAGTTTCGGAGATATGACATCTCTCTGTCTCACACCTCTCTGCAGTTGGATCGGTTTCGAGTTTTGATCCTGGAGACGGACTGACATAGTGGCGTTATCTTACAAGCATTTTAGCACCTCGATATACCGATCATACCGGCCTCTGTAGAGCCTGTAGCGCTGCCCATGTTTCCACCGAATCGAAGGTTTCCTCATAGTCCACAAACGCTAAGCAAAGAGGCCGATTATACTCTTCTGACTTCTGTATAATCTACCGTAGCGTATGTATGTGGTCTACGGTACTATAGCCTCTTTCGAAACCGGCTTGTTCCGGAGGCTGGAAGTCGTCGAACTTGCGAGCGAGACGGTTCGCAATTACTCTTGAAAACAGCTTATAAACATGGCTCAGAAGCGTGATGGGTCTGTAATTCTTAAGAAGGGTATTGTCACCTTTTTTGAAGAAAAGCTCCACCACGCCCCGGTGCCATGCTTGTGGCGAAGTACCTTCGAGTATGACGGTGTTAAAGAGCTTCTGAAGGACTTTTAGTACTGGTTTTCCACCCGCTTTCAGAAGCTCAGTCGTAACTCCATCATCACCCGGTGCCTTATTGTTCTTAAACTGTTTGAGAGCCATACTAATCTCGTACAAGCTGACGACCAGGATGTCCTCGGTACAGTGTCGAGTCAGTCTAGCTGGACTGCCAACTGGTTTCGATGTCGACGAATATAACTGTCCAAAGAATTTCTCGATCTCCTCCAAGACCTCTGGTCGAGACGAAACAATGCTGCCGTCCTCCGTCTTCAGCCTTGCCAGACGGCTTCGCCCAATAGCCAGGTCTCTCGCGAACACTTTGGAACCTTTGTTACGTTCTATTGCCTCTTCAATACGCAAAGTATTAAAGTGGCGTTTGTCGCGTGCAAGTAATTTTGAGATCTGTCTATTAAGCCGCTGATATGACACTGCATCATCCGAAGACTGCAGCCTAAGGTTTCGTCTCTCGTCCATAAGTCTTAGAGTCTGGTCCGAGAGTCTTTTTGTTCTATTTATATTGTATTGTAATACTTATTGTATTGTATATCCAAATTGCCCCACTCTCAGCTCATTACCACTTCGTTTGCCTAGTTTCGTGTTGAAGTCTCCCATCACATCACATCACAGTGTGTTTTGGAGGTGTATGGCTTTAGAAATACTCATACATCTCCTCCACCCAGTCGTCTGGGTGTGTCGAAGTCGGCGCGTAAGCCTGTATGACCTTCAACGAATATTGTTTTGATATTCTGAGATTCAGGTACGCTACCCTGGTCGTAACACTGTCAATTTTGATGACATTGTTGACGAGGGACTTGTGGACGATAAACCCGACACCACCTTGGGATAGCTGGTCACCCCCTCCGGTAGTACAACAAGTTACCTGAGTTGAGAACTATCGTGTCCTGTCCCTGTCTTCGGACCTCCGATAGCCCTAAAATGTCCCAGCGTAACTTGCTTGTAGCTTCTTCCAGTTCTACGATTTTCTCGTCGGCCCTCAGCGTACGTGCATTGCAGGTAGTCCAGTCGTCGGTGTTGGTAGCCGATTCTCTGCCGGGGATGCTTCGCACCCCCTGCCCCGCCGTTACCAAGGCCGCTACCGTAGCCTGGACTAGCAGGGCTGCCGGGGCCTAGGGGCCGATTGTTTTTTGTGCCGTTCATTTTCTGTTGGTGGTTTTGTCATATACATATATATTGGTTAATAGTAATATATATATATATATAATATATTTACAAAGTAATCGTTAAAAGTGTCTGCTATCTCTTTGGGATCTGACACTTTGCTATTATTATTTCTTATTCATTGTAAAGATTCTTGCCATGTTGCTTTTGTTTTATTTTTATTTGTGTCAATCTAATAATCTTTTTAAATCTTTTTGAGTAGAATTTAAAATTTTCCTCATATTGATTTTGTCGGCCTGAATCTATAGCGCCGAAGTAGTTTTTCCTTGTTTTTACTACTTTTTGACTCCGCGCGAAATCCAACGAGTCTTTTTTGAGTAAATATTTGCTGTATAATATGGGAAACAAAGATCAAATAGCATACTAAAACTTTCTTGGAATGTATCGTATGCATCATTCGGATTGCTACATTTATAAACGTCAGTGAAAGTCAGGCGTTGTAAATGTAGTTTAAATTTATTTAAATTGTCTACATTATAATTTCTTTTTCTTATACGCCAATATATAATGTCTTTGGTTTTTTTTACAGGAAATGTTATCCATCCATCTGGGCAGTGTGATCCGAAATAGCGAGGTCTATTATTTTACTTTCACATCCTTGTTTTAGATTATGCACAAAATTATCAATACATGTTTTGCTACTTAGCCTAGTGGGTTGTCTCATTGCAAGGTACAGGTATTCAAAATCTAGTGCGCGATTATTGCGTTTTAAAATGTCAATATTAAAATCTCCACATATAATATTTTTTTATTTTGGTTGACACATACTGTTTTAAAAATCAAATCTAATTTGTCATAGAAAAGTTCAAATTTTTTTGTCTTTGCGGTTTTGTATATGCAAATCAAAATCACATTATGTTTTGTTGGTTCTAGGCCACAGCATTCAAAAATGCCTGAAATTGAGAACGGATAATTTTGATTTTTCTTTGTATTGAATGCCGTGTTTTACTTATTTACAGGACTAGGAGAGTCCTTTTTCCCTCATTCCGTAAATAGCATGCTGCCAAGTGAAAATTTGGAATTCTTAGTTAATCTTCGTGTCCGGTCATTAAAGTCAAAGTCAAAGTCAAAGTCAAAATGGTTTATTCAAATAAGGATTTTACAATCACTTTTGAATCGTCAAAGTTATAAAATATTATTTTTTGAACCCTCCCACCTTCCCGCCGGTTCACAATGTTGTTGATTTCTAACGAGAAGAATCCGGCAAGAAACTCGATAGTTACTCTTTTAAAAACACTATCAATAATACAAATAAACTAAATTACTATTAATGTTTTAAATAAAAATTTTTTAGTCGTACAATTTAATGTTATTTCCATTTTAATTTAGTTTACCTATGCATCCTGTAATTGAGCATCATCAGTCCCAAGGATTTTTATCATTTACATAGTCTGAAATATTGTAGTATGCCTTTTTACAAAGTACCTGCTTGATAAAAGATTTAAATTTACTTATTGATAGATTTTGAATTTTATTGGGAACTTTGTTGTAAAAGTGTATACATTGCCCCATAAAAGAGTTACTTATTTTGTGTAGACGTGTATCATGCACCAACAGCTTATTTTTACTTCTAGTATTTACTTTGTGAACGTCACTTCTCTTGCTGAAACTATTGATATTTTTATGTACATATAAAAGATTTTCATATATGTACTGCGACACTAAAGTTAAAATTTTTACTTCCCTAAACCTATCCCTCAGAGATATCCTAGATCCTAATTTATAAATAGCACGAATTGCCCTTTTTTGTAACAAAAATATTGTATTTACATCAGCAGCGCTACCCCACAATAGGATACCATATGTCATTAAACTATGGAAATAGCTAAAATATACTATTTTTGCAGTGTCGACTTCGGTCAATTGTCTTATTTTCTTGATCGCATACACAGCAGAGCTAAGTTTTTTGGCTAGGTTATGAATATGAGGACCCCATTGAAGTTTGGAGTCCAGCGTTATGCCAAGAAAGACTGTTGAATTAACAAGTTCTAATTGCTCGCCATTAATATTAATACATGTCTGTCTCTGACTATAATTTGGTAATGTAAATTTAACACATTTGGTTTTTTTTTCATTAAGTAACAAATTATTAGCGTTAAACAAATTTACAATTTTAGAAAGGGCATTATTTAATTCATTATAATATATGTCGTCTCTTAACTTTAAAAAGCAAACAGGTGTCATCAGCAAATAAGACAATGTCATGATTTTTTACATTATATGGGAGATCATTCATGTAAATAAGAAATAGAAAAGGACCTAAAATTGAGCCCTGAGGGACTCCCATAGTGACTGCTGATCCCGGAGATCTTTCACCGTTGACATCTATTTTCTGTACTTATATAGGATGTCAAAAGGTCGAGAGCTTTGCCTCTAATACCATAGTGATGTAGCTTCCTGATGAGATTTTCATGTTGAACACAGTCAAATGCCTTAGATAAATCACAAAACACTCTAAGGGCGTCATGCGAATCCTCCCAGGCGTTATATATAATTTTTAATAGTGCCACTCCTGCATCGGTTGTGGAACGGCCTTTCATAAAGCCAAACTGTTTACTACTAAGTAGCTCATAAATACAGAAATGGCTTAATATTCGACAACGTATGATTTTTTCAAAAACTTTACTGAGTATAGGTAGTATTGAAATAGGCCGAAAATTATTAGGATCTGTTGAACTACCTGATTTAAAAAGAGGTTTTTTTTTTTTTTTTATACCACTAAGGTGGCAAACAAGCTTACGGCCCGCCTGATGGTAAGCGGTCACCGTAGCCTATGGACGCTTGCAACACCAGGGGTATCAATTGCGCGTTGCCGACCCTTCAGAAATCTAATAACTTCTTTCTTGAAGAACTCCATACTGTAGTCCTTGCAGAAAACCTTGGCAGGGAGCTCATTCCACAACTTAAGCGTTCGCGGGAGGAAGTTTCTCTGAAACCGCACTGTACGCGACCAT
Source organism: Apoda limacodes (assembly GCA_946406115.1). Taxonomy (NCBI): domain Eukaryota; kingdom Metazoa; phylum Arthropoda; class Insecta; order Lepidoptera; family Limacodidae; genus Apoda; species Apoda limacodes. The sequence goes on from OX291540.1 coordinate 53,870,002, forward strand.
TTAGGTTCTAAAGTGTGAGAATGAATTCCCTGCCGATGGCGAGCGGTGCGATGGTAGAAAGTAGCCGTGGGCATCATTTCGAACAATTCCTCAGAACACAACCCATTGTACAAGCGGTAGAACACACACAGTGAGGCAAAGTCTCTCCTCAGACTTAAGGGCTCGATACCGCAAGTGAGTTTGGAATCGTCGACAATTCTCACAGCCCGTCGTTGAACCGAGTCAAAAGGGCCAAGCTGGTATCCGGGTGCACCTGCCCAGAGATGGCAGCAGTACTCCATATGGGGCCGAACTTGCGACTTGTAAAGTAACAACCTTTGCCCCGACGTGAAGTACTGCTTCGCTCTGTTGAGTACACCAAGTTTTTTGGACGCCAGCTTTACCTTATCTTGTAAATGATCTCGGAACTGAACATCGCTGGAGATGTCGACACCAAGGATCCCAATGCTCTTGGAGATGGAGAGGGGAGTGTTCTGGAATTGTGGGACCACAGTGAATGGAGTTTTCTTAGCGGTGAACGCGCACACTTGTGTCTTTGTAGGGTTGAATCGGACCAAGTTTACCTGTCCCCAGTCAGAGACCTGGGACAGTGTGGTCTCGATTTGAGACACAAGTTCTCCGCGGTTTTCACAACGGAACGAGGGATGTTTGCACGACCCGTGTAAAAAGCGTCTCCAGTACTGTCATCTGCATAGCAATGTATGTTGTTGATGTCCAACATGTCATTGATATGCAGTAGAAACAGCGTAGGAGACAGCACAGAGCCTTGCGGGACACCAGCATTAATGTCCATGCTATCAGAGCAACTACCGTCAACTACGGTTCGTATGCGTCTGCCGGACAAAAAGCTAGCCACCCATTTGCACAAACCCTCGGGCACTCCGTAAGATGGCAACTTCGATAGAAGACCGCGGTGCCAGATCCGATCGAACGCCTTCGCTATGTCCAGGCTACATGCCAATGCCTCCCCCTGACTCCCAATGGCTAGTGCCCATCGGTGTGTGAGATACACTAGAAGGTCACCAGTCGAGCGACCGTGGCGAAAGCCATATTGACGGTCACTGACCAGATCGTGTACTTCTAGGTATCTTAGAAGCTGTGTGTTGATCACACGCTCCATCACCTTAGAGAGGAGAGAGGTAATAGCGATAGGCCTGTAATTCGATGGATCTGATCTATCGCCCTTTTTGGGCACCGGGTGCACATTCGCAGTCTTCCATGTAGACGGAAATTGCCTAGTGTGGTAGGAAAGCGCGAAGAGGCGCGTGAGTACAGGACATAACTCAGGAGCACACTGCTTAAGCACCACTGCTGGTATACCGTCTGGCCCACTCGACTTATGAACGTCTAGAGAAAGCAACGCCCGCCTGACCTCCCGCTGCGTTATGGAGATTTCCGGCATGGACTTACCGCACCACGGTATATGGTACAGCGGTAGGTGGTACAGCGCCTTCATCGTTCATATTCGAGTTCGAGGCAAAGAGACTGCCCAGTAGATCGGCTTTCTCTTTAGCACTATGGGCCAAGTCACCATCGGTCTTTCGCAGTGGTGGTAACGACGACTGGCAGAAGTTCCCTTCGGCAGCTTTGGCCAGCGACCAGAAAGCACGACTCCCAGAAGGATAGCTCGCAAGTCGCCCACCTATTTTGCCGATGAATTGGAATTTTGCTCTGGCAGTTGCTTTCTTACTGAACCTCGAGGCAGCATTTAATTTGCGTTTTATCTCAGAAATATTCGGATCCTTATTATTACGAGCCGTGGTCCAAGCCTCATACGCATTTTGCTTAAGAATTTTAGCTTTTCTGCAAGACCTATTAAACCACGGTCGTTTTTTGACGCCGGCAGCTACTCGCGGGTTAGGAATATAGCATTCCATACCAGCAAGGATTGTCTCAGTGACTGCGGCTGCGCAGACGTCAGGATCTTCTGAGTTAAAGCAGATCTGCCTCCACGGGTACGATGCGTAAAATTCACGCAATCCATCCCAGTCTGCCGACTTATAGTGCCACACACGACGCCAGTTAGTTGGCCCAGAAGGATCAGGTTGTGTGCATGACACTTGAGTCCGAACGAGACAGTGGTCCGAGGAGCCAAGAGGCGCATCCACTGAGACGGAGTACCCGTCCGGACGAGTAGTCAGCAGAAGGTCCAGTAAGGAGCTCGTATGTTCCTCTATATCTGGTATTCTCGTTGGAGAAAGTACCAGCTGAGAGAATCCATAGGTCAGAGCAAATTCATGAGCAGATATCCCAGCATAGTTATTGGTTCGAGAACTGAGCCACTCGCGATGGTGGGCGTTAAAGTCTCCCAAAATAACTAGTTCTGCTGTGGGATATTGCTCTAGAACTTTGTCAGTCGTCAAACTCAGGTGCGTGAAGAGTCGAGTTACGTCCGTGTCACCGCTATGAGACCTGTATAGGCACGCATAGATACGAGTGTGGCCGCCGTAATCTACGCGCACCCACAATATCGACAGGTCCCTGTCTTCAAGGCTATGAAGGCGGCGACAGCAGATATCCTCCCGGACGAACATACATACACCGGCACGACTCATAAAATTGTGTTCGAGTTTGTAGCCGGGATAATGAAGGTATGATGTGTCGGCCGGGCAGGATATCTGCGTCTCCATTAGAAAAAGAATGGTCGGCTGCGCAGTTTCGAGATGGTGGTGGACTGCGTTACGATTTGTGTGAATACCCCTGATGTTGCAAAAATCCACATTATATGTGGATGGAGTAGCCGCTGTGCAAACTCTTTTCTTTTTCTGTCTTCTGGCCATAATATATATAAAAAAAGTTACTAAGACTAAGGATGAGGATTCACTGCACAGACAGCATAGAGGACAAAGGGTGCGGTTCTAAGACTGCCGAAGCTCGCCACAGATGATACGGTTGCTGGCACGGCGGGCGGAAGGGCCCCTGATCCCCCTCTGTTGTAGTAGCCGGGTCCACTCCGGTCTCCTTCTCCGGCACGACTACCACTTCAGATACTTTACACAGGCTGGCGAATGAGCCTCCCAGGGCGGAGATTAAGTGATCCCTGGGTTCGGGATCCCGTTCAACCTGCGGGCGGCCAGCGGTCAGCCGTTTCATCAGGTCTCCCTGACCGCCGACCCAGCACGCCGCGTCTACGCCGAGTATGACAGCAACAAGCACCGCCGGTCCTCCGCTGTCCGCGCAGCGAATCCTCAAAGAGCTCTGGCAACCTTACTCACCGCCAGGAACACAACACTACTCAATGTTAGTGTTATTATGGCCGCGGTTTTCTGTAAGGTGGAGGTACTTCCCCAGTTCGGGCCGCTCATTCGAGCAAGTACTCGCTATGCCCTGCTTAGTTGTTCGGGTGGCTTATTCGAGCGAGTACTTGCAGTGCCCTACCTCTCTTAAATAACTTTGCTAAGTTTCATCTCATCAGGAAACACACCACTATCAACACAACTATTATACTATAACTATAAAATAATGGCTAAGGGTTGTGCTATAACATGAATAATTGAATTTATAGTTTTTACAGAAAGTCCCCAAAGGTCTGTGGTGTTTTTAATTTCTAATGTTTTAAATGTATTAATGATATCCGTAGGACTAATGTTTTTAAATACAAAGGGAACGTTACATTCAGGAACACTAGTTTTTAATAATTTTTCTGCTAAGATTGGACTTGAGTTTAGATGTTCAGTAGTTTTGAATGGAATATTCTCAAAAAACTGTTCAAAGGCAACTGCTACTTCAGAATTTGTTTTAAAACTAGCATCATCTACAATGAACTCTACGTCCTGACAAGAATTCCTAGCTTTACCAGTTTTATTATTTATTATGTTCCATGTAGTTTTAATTTTATTTGTTGAATTTTTTACTTTATGTCTGAGGTGAATTGCTTTTGCAACAAGACAGACCTTTTTAAAGGTTTTTGAGTATTTTTTAAATATTCCCTAAATATTTGGCTATTATTATATGTTTTTTCTTTATATAATTCATACAGTTTACGCCTACTTTTATGAATACCTGGGGTTGCCCATTCACTAAAACTAAAGCGACTGGAAATAAGTTTCTTTTTTGCAGTAAATATTTTATTATACTCTGTAGTAATAGTGTCAAGAACAGTATTGTACATATCATTTGGGTTGCCATTATAAAGTAAATCTGGAAGTTTATGCATTAAGTTAGATTTAAATGATTCAACCCGTTTAGTTGTTATTGGTATAAATTTAATTTCCTTTTTAGTAATACTATTCTTTCTTTCTAAAACCACTAACTGTCCACAATGATCTGACTCTAGATTGCTTATAATTGATTTTTGAATTGGTTTTATGTCAGTAAATATATTGTCGATGCAAGTGGCACTGGATACAGCAATTCTAGTTGGTTCACAAAACAAATTATTTAAATTAAAAGACTGAAATAAGGCAAGCAATCTGGTGCTAAAGAGCTATTTTCCAAAATGTTTATATTGAAGTCTCCACAAACAATGATTTGTTTATTGGAATTGCTGATTTTATTCAGCACTTCTTCCATAACTAATTCAAAATTATCATAAATTGCACAAGGCGGCTTGTATACACTCACAACAGTGAGATGCTCAACTTCTATACAGGACAGCTCGGCAGTTCGCCCAACTGAGAGGCTCACAATGTCTTTACGTTCCTTAAACTTTAGCTGTTTATTAACTAAAATTAAAGAGCCACCATGGATAGCATTTACTCGGCTGAACGAACTTCTCTCCTGGTGATTAGTGAAATTGAACATAAACTGATGGCTGCGTAGCTAGTGTTCAGTGATACATAAAATGTCAATCTTTTGGCAGTTTATGAACATTTCAATTTCTAGTTCTTTCTGAGACATTCCTTGTATATTCTGATGCACCAGGTTTAATGGAATATTATTTTTACTATGACAAAGTTTATTTTTTTGTTTCTGTTTACATAAAACTTGAGTAGACATAGATTGTTTAATATAATCATTATTAGTGTTGGAATTATATAATATGCCAAAGTGGTCCTTTGTTGTCTGAAAATTTAATTTAAATCATTACATGCCAAATTATTATACTGCTCAATAGAAGCAGGTTGTTTAGCTAAATGATTAGCTGAAATGTCAATTACACTATTATAATTGTACTGCTCAATAGAAGCAGGTTGCTTAGCCAAATACTTGGCTGAAATGTCAATTACACTACTATAATGCTCAATAAAAGCAGATTGTTTAGCCTTAAATTATTGGCTGTGGTATTAATATAAAATGATAGCGACAAGGCTAACACTCTGGTACAATGGTGTGTGAGATAATATTTATGTCTTGTCCTTATATAATTATGTCTAAAAATACTGTTAGTATCTATCACATGAAAGTTATTGTTATTGATAGACATAGTATGCAAAGCTAAATTTAACTCACATCTAAGGTTGTTGTTGTAAACCCTTACAATAGGGAAATGTAAACATTACAATTTTTTTTACTTTAAGTGCGCTTATACTATTATAATATTGTCTTAATTCACTTTTATTTACATTACCCCTGTTACCGATAAATATTACTAATGTAGAGGATGGAGTGATTTTGTCAGACTTTATTAAACTTCTTATTATATTAACATAATTGGCATTTGGCATACAATTATTTAAAACCGGTTGTCCTACACTTGAGCTGAGAAAGTATCCAAAACCTTTTCCCATTTCATCGCAAAACATTACTATATTGTCATCAACATTACATTTTTGTGAGACACTAGTTGAGTGAGAACTGTTGTGAGCATATGAGTGTTGGTCTGATTCTAAACTGACACACATTGACGACTGAGGTGTTGGTAAAGGTAGTAACAAATATGCACAATCCGGCTGTGAATCGCTGAGGCGTTTACAATTACACATACTGTGATTGAGTTGTAATGACTCAAAACGCTCTTCATTATATTTACTCAATTCAATTAGCTCATTCATAGCCAGTGTGTGCTCCTCCATCTCTCTCAGAGACTCTTCATACTTGCAGGTCATCATCTGCAAGGATGTATGTAGATCTTTTATTTGCAAGTCGAGTAAATGTGTATCAGTTTTATGTTGTAGCCTACTGTTTTCTAATTGCAACTAACATACTTCCAGATGTTTCACTAACTGTAATTTTTCTTTGCAGTAATTTACATTTCTACTAAATATTTTTTGCTTTTTGATAATTTTTTCATTTTTTTTTATAAATCTGTTGATTTTGATGTATTTTTTTATCTGGTTTCTACTGCACTTAGCAAGCCTCACTGGTTGAAAAGAATTAATGGTGTCATCACCTGTAAGATCTATAGTGGTGGTATTGTTAGTTGCAGCAGAAACAAGATTAGGGGCCTTACTACATAATTCTTCAAAAAGTTTTTGAGTTTATGAAATTTTTAGTAATACACAGTATATCCACTGGCATTTGATTTAATGAGAGGTCTTCTAAGTGTTCTGTTAGTATGTCTGATTTGTTTATAAGCCCAGCAACATTTTGATGAAGAATACGTAAGTAGTTATTTACGAAAAACGCTTTGTACGTCTTTGTTTTCTGGATTGGAATTTTGGAAAATATTTACTTTCTGGCTACTTGATACATGTTTTTTAGTATTATATTTGTAGATATCATCTTCTGCAAGGTTTTTCTTAAAAGTAGAAACAGCTAAATATGAAAAAGTTTTTATAAAAATAGTTAACATCTTTTTTGTGCTCAAGAGCGGGCAAGATAGTTTTTAATTTTACTAAAAAATTATCTATCCAAGGAACAGTGATCGGCCTACATATAATCTCCTTTTCTAATTCGGAACAAGCTACGGCATAGGCATTTTGACCACAATGATCCGATTTCAGACAACTTATAATAATTTTTTTTCTAAATATTCACAGTTACAGAATATGTTATCTAAACATGTTGCAGTTGTTTCAGTTATTCTTGTAGGCTCTAAAAAGAGATTTTCCAAGTTAAATGACTTAAATAGACTGATTAATCTACGTTAAAATCACCACATATTGTAAATTTTTTTTTGCTTCAAGTGACTAGCTTTGAGGTATGAATATGTGTTCCATGTGGTGATGGTGCGCTTCGAGACAATTTTCGTTTCTTTGATGATTTGCTCCAGGTTCCAGTTACCAGTTCTGGTTAAATTTTGTTTGTAGATGTACTCCATAAGTTTCTCCATGCTTATGTTTTCGTCCAGATTATTTAGGGCTACGAGATGTTTTCTTTGTGTTTGCTCTGTTACTTTCAAGCCGGCTTTCTTTATTTTAGGGCATTCTATGCTTTTTTTGCTACGTCACCTACTTCGGTCTAAGCGTCTGCCGAATAAGATAAATTTTCTTTATTGCACAATTTGAAATAGAAATACAATTAAAGATCTATAATAAAAAAAAAGTACAAATAGGCGACCTTTTCGCTAAAAAGCGATCTCTACCAGGCAAACCTTTATTATTAATTATGGAATATATCATCCCCAAGTTTCACTTACGCCGGAAATTACTAGGTTGACAACGGGTCTAGAGTTGGTGGATCCGATTATCATCTTCCCAGTTCAGTGGATCTACTTCTCAGTGCCGATTTTCTGGGTCAATGCAACTTAGGACCGGCTTAGCTTCTCCAGACCGCTGGATTGGTGGCACTCCACGTTGCTAGCCGAAAAACGGTTAATTTCCATGGAGAGGCATATGAGGCGCGAGTACCAAGCTTTGGGTCATATGTCTATTTCTGACCTTGAATGGTCAAGGGAGGAATACTTTTTCATTCTTCACCATGCTGTCTTTAAGGGGGAAAAATAAGTGTTGTCTTCACTGGTTTGGCTTCTAGTTCAAACGGTGTGTTCTTTACTCAATGTTTTCATTCGGGACCCAAATTGCATGCGGATATCATGATATCCTGACCAATTTTCGAAGACATCAGGTAGTTTAATCGCTGATAATCGTATGATGTTTCATCAGACGGTGATCGATAACGAAGATTGCAGGTATCAATTGATTCTTTGGCAAGAAGATTGTACGTTACCCGTGACTGTCTTTGAGTTGAACACTCACATCTTTTGGTCTTCGTTCCTGTTCCTTTGTAGCTATTGGGACCCTATTAGAGCATGCTGATAGGGAACGTGCTCACTTCCCTCGCGCTGATTCCGCTCTGTCCAGCGACGTCTGAGTCGACGATATCTGCACGGGAGCCTCTACGATTGAAGAGGAACTGATTCTGCGCGATGAGCTAATTGGAATACTTCATGCTCGATATGGTATTCGTAAATAGATTTCCAACTACATATCCTGATCGCCTCGACGGTCTCGCCGAAAGGTTCAGTACATTTCCTACAAATTGCAGATTGTTTCTCCTTCAGGTGGAATCTCTTTCAGCTCTCAAGACCTGGACTAAGCGTACTGTGTTGCCTACGATAGCCCGGATCTTTGACTTGTTTTTTGGGCCAAGTGTCATTTACAAAAGCTGTGGCTGTAAGGAATCTCCTGGGTACCCCGCTTACTGGTAATCTACTGGCATCTTCATGCGTTATGTTTCTGCCATTCAGGATATCCATCATGTGCGTATTCTTGGGTGCTTTTTACCCCCGCATCAATCCAGTGTCACTCTCCACTACTGTGACGCTTCTTAGGCTGCCCTTGCGGGTGTGATTTATTTTCGTGCCGTCCAGCCCGATCGTTCGGTCTTTCTCAATTTGGTCACGGCCAAGACTAAGGTCACCCCCATCCGCACCCGTCTTACGATTCCCAAGAGATGAAATTGTCTGGTGCTACTATTTTGAACCGATTGCTTAACCACGTGGTGTCAACCTTTGGCCAATCTATACCCATTACCCAACTCTACGCTGGGCTAGATGGACAGCTAGATTGTGCTCGTCTGGCTTAAAGCTTTTGTCCATTCATTAGAGTCCTTTTCCAAGATTGTGGAGTCTTCCGCTGCCATTGAGTGGAATCACGTCTCACGTCACGTCAAATCACGAGTTGAGTGCAGCCGACATTGCTTCCTATGGCTGTATGTCTTCTGTTTTGGTCGATCATCCACTTTTGTAAGGACCTGAATAGCTTTTTGGACCAGAGTAAGGGACCTTTTTCTAGTCTGGAGTTAGTGGACCCTCGTCCAGGTTTACGCGTCCTGGCGGCAAAGATTGACCCCCTACTTTGTTCAGCTCTTTTGAAAAATTGGTTGGAGAATTTGGCTGGATTTACCTTTTGATCAACAACGCCCGTCGATCTCCAGTTCGGGATTCTGAACTGGTCTTATCGCCATCAGAACGTGAACAATCGTTCCATATCTGAGTGCAAAATGTACAACGAGATCACGATGGGACTTAGATAGGCGATCTTCAAGGTGGTCGCTCCAATATCAAAGAAGCTTTGACCAGACTTAACCCATTTCTCGAAGATCGCGGACTCATTCGTAGGTGGCTGTTTACGTCATGCAAACTTGCCTTATGGAGCTCGGTACCCGCTACTTTTGCCTATGGATAGCCACTTGACCTTGCAGTAGATTCAGGACCGCCATTTGAGAAACTCTCATGCGGGACTTAGCAGTCTTCTTGCCATACTCCAACGAGAGTCTTGGATTGTCTCGGCTCGAAGGGTTATAATGAGTGTGCTCTTTAAGTGCATACCCTGTTTTAAGCTCAAGGCAACTTTGACTCAGCCACAAATTGAGGATTTGCCTTCCGATCGACTACACATCGCTTGCGTCTTTCCTTATGTTGGAACTGATTTTGCAGGTCCCTTTAACATAAAGACGCCAACGCCACGGTGGTCAAGGCATACTTGTGCGTATTTGTATGTCTTAAAAAAGGTTGTCCACCTGGAGGTGGTCTTCTCCCTTTCCACTGAGGCTTTCATTCTTTCTCGCTCCATTAGCCGATGTGGATTGCCAAATATCATCCGTTCGGATTGCGGTACCAGTTATAAGGATGCTGATTGGTATCTACAAGAAGTCCTACAGTTCCTTGTTGCAAATCAGCAGGGCATAGGACGTCACCTTTCCAGCAATGAAATCAAGTGGATTTTCGATCCCCAGAATATCCTACTTGGGGCGGAATCCTTGAAGCGTAGGTGAAGGTAGCAAAGACTCTTCTTCAACGCGTTGTAGGGGAGAATGTTCTCACCTTCAAAGAGCTTTCTCCAGTCTTCTGTAAAATTGCGGTGCTTAACTTGAGGTCCCGACACTGTTTGTTTAGTCTTAAATCACTCGCACAAACACTTGAAATTCGAAGTAAACTCCAATAAAACTAGTTAAAAACTCGCTGTGAAAACTCCCGCATAAAAAACTTTTTCTTCTTCTTCTACTTAGCTGGCATCCTCCTGCGGCGGTAAGGGTGGTTAGCATCAGCTGGGATCTGAGGAAATTTTGGAATGGATAATTTTTTTATTTTTTGTATAAATGATTTTAGAAAAAAGTGATATTTTAACACTCAATTATAACTAACGTTAAAACTCATATTTATAACAATTTATGCCTTAGCAGCACTCATGTGTCCCCTCTAACGGTAAAGTATTCTTTTTCAAGGGTCTCCTGTAGCCCACACACGCCCAGTGCCGATTTCATAAACTTTTTTTTAAAGTATTCAGGTTTTCTCACGATGATTTTCTTCACCAAAAACACAGTTATGTGATTAATCATTGTAATGAGAAATTAAGAAAAAGATTTTGGATCAACCGGAATTAGTTTAACGAGTACATGTACATCATCGTTAGTATTACGAGTACATGCATATCATCGTTAGGATAATGAGTACGTGCACATCATTGTTAGTATTACGAGTACATACACATAATCGCCAGTACTACCAAAACGTCCACATCATCGTTAGTATTATGAGTACATGCACATATCGTTAGTACTACGAAAACCTGCACATCACCGTTAGTATTACGAGTAAGTGAACATAAACGCCAGTACTACCAAAACGTGCCTATCATCGTTAGTATTATGAGTACGTGCACATCATCGTTAGTATAATGAGTACATGCACATTATCGTCAGTACTACGAAAACGTGAACATCATCGTTAGTATTACGAGTCTATGAACATTATCGTTAGTATTCCGAACAATAGCTACCTGGTCTATTAACCTCTTCATAATATTGTTTGTTGACAGTGCCAAATACATGCTCCGTCAACTGGGAGTCCTTCATTCTCGGTGATAAGGAGTACGTCGTACAAAATTTGCCTGTTACCTGGGAGAACGCAAAGATACTTTGCCGGTAAGAGAGAATTAAATAATTTTATAATGCCAAAATATAACAAAATTTCTTTCGATACACGTTAAAGTTAGTTTGGTAGACTGCCACCGGTTTGGAATGATTTTACTACCGAGAAGAGCCAGTAAGAAACTCAGTAGTTAATATTTTATAATTTATTTTTAATTCATATTAAAAATAAAACGAAAGCTTTAATAACAAAATATTACATATGCCTTTCAATTTAATTATGTTCTAATTCTTCCAAGCAATTTTATCATTTATATGTTCATAAACATTGTAATAGCTTTTTTTATTAAACTATCTCTAACATACCCTAAAAGAATTTCGAGGTTCCAATTTATAGATTGACCGTACTGCTCTCTTTTGCTAAATAAAGACTATATTCATATCAGCTGCCTTTCCCCAAAGCAAAATAAATTAAAAACACTTAGTTTGTTTCACATTAGAAAGGAAGTTAATTGCCGTTAACCACTGAAGGACCTGAGAAAGTACAATACTTACGTCGTCACAACAACTCTTATTTCTGTCAACATTAAATAAAAGAGAAGAGTCATTTGCAAGAAATACAATCTTGCACAGCTTTTCCCCAAAGAAAGGCCAGTCATTAATGTAAATTATAAATAAAAAAGTACCTAAAATATAACCTTGAGGAACTCCTAATCTTACTTTTGAGCCTTTAAAGATTTCAACTTTCTGCGTTCTTGTACTTAAATACGAGCAGATAAGTTCAAGAGCCAAACCTGCTATACCATATAATGACTAAGTTTTCGTATAAGAGTTTTACGTTGCACGCAGTCGAATGCCTTTGTTACGTCACAGATGATAACAATAGCATTTTTTGACTTTTTCCAACCATCAAATATAGGTTGTATAAAGGCAACCTGCATCAGTTGTTGAGGATAGACAGGCAGTATAGAGATCCGTTTGAAGTTATTGGGATCATTTTTACTTTTACTTATGGAAAGCGGTACAATTTAACTATATTTCATTAAGTCTGGGAATATCCCTTCGTCAACACACTTATCAAATATTTAAGCTAAAATTAGTGCTATAATATTCATATTTCCGCTAAGTTTTCTGAGTAAGTGATTTAATTGTCCTCATAGGTTACATGCTCGAATTTAAATATATCATTGAGTTTATTTACATTACATTTTAAAAGTAGCTAAAATTCTAATGGATAGACATTTAATGCATTATTTGTAACAGTAGGCATTTCAGTTAAATACTTCTCCAAAGCGACATCAAGATCTCGATTAATTATGTTTGAATCTACAGTAATTGAATATTGATTATCACGAGGTTTAATTTTTCCTGTTTTACTATTTGTTACATTTTTGTGGCCTTTACTTTATTATCAGATTTTTTAAATTTATTACTTAAATATATAGATTATGCAACACTGCACACTTTCTTTAAACATTTTAACATAGTCAGAAGTGGGACTGTTGTTATATTGTTTAATTTCATTCAACTCGTACAACCTTCTTCGACTTTGGTATATTGTTACAATAGCTAGTAGGTAATATCGAGTATAACCGTATCAAAAAGAAGCAGCCTGTACCTATATGAGAAGTCACCAATCCAGATATTTAACTGTATCTGTCGTTTCAACTGCTAGCATATTTCCGTGCAGTCAGAATTATGTTTTAACTATTTGTTAGAAGAGTGTTGATGATTTTTAATTTTTTTTTTAATTTTTTATCTTAAGGAAAAAACAGTTATAACATAAATATATTTAAAACATTTATGATATTACTTGTAAAACTATAGTCCCCTTTTTTGTTACATAAAATTATAACTTATATAAAATAAATAGACTTTATTCTTCTACTGCGAACAAATTATCAAAACACTCAAAAAATTATCTGTTTACATCAAGGATAACGTCCTTGGTTTACATTTACTCCATTACGGATTAGGTGACGTTTCAATAACTGTCTAGTTCTTCCACAGCAGTCGCCTGAGCGGCGTAGGCCTCCCCTAAATCTCTCCATATGTCCCTCTTCCTTGCCTTTCCCTCCATCATTTTTACCAATAAACATAGTTTTAAAGCACATATACAACTATCAATAGAGTGAATATTATTATTCTATATAAAAACATTTTAGTAAATAGAAAAAAGATAAAGATATTTTATGTACTGACCTATTTGTTTAAGACAAGCGGCCTACACCTTCCGTCACTGTTTCTTGTTTTTATATTGTAATAAACGTGTAACAACGATGCAGAAAAATTATATGTTTTTAGACGCAATAATGTGAAGTAAATAAATAAATAAAAATAAAATAAGCTGTCCTTGAATTTCATTTAATCATTTGGTCTGAAACTTTTTACTCTAAACACTTTTCGAACTTATTACTTAAAAAATCAAGGTATAATTATAAAGATTATTAGCATCATCATGCATAAAATGTAAAAATGGAATCGAAGAACAACTCGGTTGCGTAGTTTTTATGAATCAACATACCAAGAACGGTAGTGCTGTTATTTATGTAAATTTAATTTTAGTGTAAGCTGGATAGTTTTTAACAAAGTGGTGTACCTCAAGTCGTTTCATTTAAAGCGTGATTTACACAGAAGCGGCATAAGGAAAAGGCGTCGGCGGACGCGGCGCAGGCCTATAACAGATAAGGCACGGACGCGACATTAAATTACACAGAAGAGACGACGATATGCCCGGGTCTGTCAGTATACAAGCTGATGTTATTGCGACAGAATGTGTTCTTCTTTAGAAGATGAAGATGCACTGGCTCTCCTGCAACTCGTTAATATGCAGAGACCAAGAAGATATTGGGTGCATGCACCCAGTTTGGAAATTGGCACAAGAGCATAGATATTTTAAGATAATGGAAAAATTAAATGAATATCCTGATCGTTTCTCTACAGAGTATAAAATGTCTAAAAGGCCTGTGCACAACAACTTAAAAAAAAAATATTACAATCGGTTAACCCTTAGCATGCCTTCATAACGCGTCAATTTCATACGTTTTGTATCAATAATTTTTGAAGCGGCACCGTGCCTGCGCCGCACCCGCACCACGCCCGCGCCTTATCCTGCTTCTGTGTGTTTTGCGCCTAAGATACCTCTAAAATAATGTACGAAAATAATGATGATGAAAACTGTTGATCTTTGCATATAGGTATACGTATACGTACGTGCATAATTACTGAGCCCTAAATTTTGAAAAAAATACAAAAAATAGTTTTGTAATTATAAGTTTATTTCCAGTGGCCACCACAACGGAACCTTGGCGGTATTGGACACAAAAGAAAAAGCTGACTTCTTGGCTGAAGCGCTGTCTGAGTCACAGTTTTGTAAGCACACTCCTTTATTTATAACTTGCTCTGACTAAAGAGCTAGCAATTTTACATGTTGTGTATCTATATGTTGGGGTAACACAAATATGATAAAAAGATCACCCTGCCCTCCCCCCTTTTCTCACTTATGAGACGTAATAAAATTTACCTCTGTCACAGTGAACGTACTTCTTATTTCCTCCTAATGAAATTCATAATCAAATCATTTCACTATTTACATAACTATTGTGAAAGTTATTTTAAATTAGGTACATTTGGTAAGTTGCGTGACGTCAGTAGTTGTACTTTAATGAAATCCATCATCAGCATCACATAGATTTCTAGCATACACGCTGACTTTAAAAAGCTTGATTTTTCCGGACAAACATTTGTTGTGTAAAAAACTAACGTTAGTTAACTATGCCCTTGCTGAGTTTCTTGCTTCTCTCAGTACAAAGTCTCCCGCCCTATAGACTTACGAACCGATAGCGTAGTGTCATAAGTGCTCAATTAATGTAGTCTGATTTGAATAAATGATATTGATTAACTAACTTTTTTTATGAATGATATTTCCACAGCCGTGGAATCTGTGTGGGTTGGAGCACGCAGAGGTTCCGCGGATGACCCTGTAGGCTACCGCTGGAATCAAGGTCTAGAGCTTCGGAGGACATCCATCGATGTGCTGGCGAGCGAGCAGGAAGAAAACATTGGGAACCACTTTCCATTGGTACTAAGTAATACTATATTATTTCAAGTCCGAGTATTTTTAATAATGTACGAGTACACGTATTATTGATACAAAAAACTCTACTGTCTCAAATTAAATATTTGGCATTGGCAGTGGCTCAACCGAACCCACGTACCGGTTCCGGAGGGCGGAGCAGACTGTGTTGGTCTAGAACGAGTCTTCCACGACCGGCCAGTCTTCCTTGACCTGCCCTGCAATTTGGAGAGACCCTTTGCATGCGAGAGAGGTGTGTTATAGTGGAATAAAATATATGTATTTCAATAAATAAATGACTAACCTAAGTAAAATTTTGTAAAATCCTTAGTTTGTAAGAAATCTTGAAATACGCTAAGGGTGTGATTTGAAAGGATGAGGGAATGAAAAGCTGCATTCGGTAAATTAATTCATAATTTATTGCACAACTCGTAAAAACGAATAGTTAAAAGCTGGGCTCTAGTACTCTAAACAGCAGCGGTAACTGGCATCTCGGATTAATTATAATAAATGCGAACAAGGTTTCTAAATGTCGCGCTAGCGAAATGCAACTGTGTGTGTGCAAGTCGCCACAATTCAAAGCTGTAATTGTATTGTAAGTAAAAAGGCTCGCAATTAGATTGTTATATCGCCTGCAGGAAAAAAAAAGAAATAGCGTAAGATCTGTATACTTCTTCTTTATCTTTGTTCAGAAGAGAGGACAAGTGTGAGTGGCAATAAAAGAAAGATTTTTTTGTACAGTAAGAAGTTGCCTGAAAGGCACGTGTGGTTGTTTTCAGAAGTGTATTGGTTTTCATACTAAACTTGTGCATGGAAGTGAGTTAGTTAGTTAGTGGATAGTTATGTTTTTCGCACTTAGCCTCATGAAAGGGCCATTGTACGTAGGTAACCGGTTCATGTCATAAGTTACTCATACCATCCCAGCTCCGTCCAGAAATTAAGGAGGCATCTGATGTTATTCAGCGCCTCTCTCATAGTTTATGGATTCTTAATGTGCTTTGTCCGTTGGTCGCTTATGCTTTTGCAACCGCGTGAGAATGTGTCTCCTCGGCTTCCATGCAGACATTGCATAGAGGACTGTCGGTAACGCCGATATTGAAAAAGTGTTTGTTTAGCGGGCAGTTACCTGTTATTAAGCTAACTATGTAGCATAGGTTTTTCCTACTAAGTTGTAACAGCTTCTGCGACAGATTTGCGTCCAGGGATGTTAGAACATTTTTGGTTTGTCTGCAGTCCGTTTTTTCTGCGCACTCTTTGTTGTGTAGTTGTAAGTTTCTGTCACGTTACCACGTTTAGAGTTGTGTAAATGGTATCGGTACGATTGGTTCTTGTCCCAATATTTTAGTGCCCGATCCTCTCTTTGCCAATTGATCTGCCGCGTCATTGCCTAGAGACACACTATGACCACGTGTCCATTGAAGAGTATCCCGATTTTCAATGCAATATTTTGCAGTTCACAGTGACACTCCAGGATTAATCCACTGTTGATGCGGTTGTTATTGAGAGGTTGCAGCACAGCGGCACCTTCGGAGATGATGCGTTTCGATGCATTGCTTATGTCTTTAGACAGGACTGCTGTTGCAGCTCGGGTCATCCCGACACATTCTGCCTGGAAGATGGTGTTGAGTGCACCCAAGGTCGTTTATATGTTGATGTTAAGGTCATGGGAGAAGACTCGCGCACCCGTCCCAGACTCTGTTTTGGAGCCATCAGTGTAGATTCTAACTTCATGCATACCAGAGCAATCCTTTTCTTTGTTATGAAGCTGGATGCGGTATCTTTTGTCGAGGGCAAAATTTTTTGGGATGCTGTCACATGTCGCCTCTCTCATTGGAAGCTCTTTGCATACTGCCTCCTTGTGACGTGCATGAGTGATTCTGTTGTCCCGCTTCCAGAGCCCTACTTCCTTAAGTCGTATGGCTGCAGCAGCAGCTTCTTGTTTTATAACATGGTGAAGGGGTTTAAGATTAAGAATAACCTCTAGTGCTGTCGAGTTGGTCGTTTTCATACTGCCTGTGGTTGCCAAGCAGGCAAGGCGTGGCAGGCTTTGTTTTGTTTTTACTGTGCTAATCTGAGTTCGGGGTCACCAAACTACTGCACCATACATAAACATAGCTCGCATTATGGCTGTATAAAGCCATAGAGTTATGGATTAAGGCCCCATTTCTTGCCTATAAGTCTTTCATTTATTTATTTATTATTACTGTTTAATCTTGTTGCTTACAGTTGTACCTATCGCAACAGAACATAATATTATAACAATTGCTTATCTAAGTTTATTATAGGTTTACATATTGGTTTTACAATTAATATTTTATATTATACATAGGAAAAGTTATTACAAGTACTAAATTATTGTTAATGGGTTAGAATGTCAATTAAAAATAGTTATTTATTTATTAATATTAATCAGTTGTAAACATCGTCAAAGTTCGATAGTAGTGGCAGGAGTTAGGGGTTCTAAATAGGTGCCAGCTGTAGCGGTGAACAGGGTCTCAGAGCGTGAGAACAGATCGAGCTCCATGTTGGTTTGGAGAATAGCATTGAGCTGTTTAAGTGCTCTGGGGAGCACGGCTCCTCAGAGAGGATGTTGGTGCGCGCTCGCGGAATTGCGAACAGTTTGCGTTGTGTCCGCGCACGTATGTACTGATCTGGAACATGTAGGGATATCTATGCTAGAAGTGGTGCGTTACTGGTTTGGACACGGATTAGTCTAAAGACGTGATATCTACCTTTAATTTATATAGGTTTTCGTTTGGACTCCAGACCGCGGCGTTGGTTTCAAGTTTGCTACGCACATACGCGTTGTACAGTATGCATATAACTTGGCGGGTGTCGAACGATTTTGCTTGGCGTAGCATGAAGCCTAAGCTCTTTCTGGTAGAGGTGGTCAGCTTTACCATGTGGGGATGAAAAGTTAGTTGTTAGTAAACCATGTTCCCAAGTCCTTCATTTCTGCAGTCCGTTTCAGGATGACGTCACCATTAACGGTGTAATCCCAAAGGAGTGGTTCCTGAGCTCGAGAGTAGGACATAACGGCACATTTGGATACGTTTAGGGTTAATTTGTTTTTGTAGCTCCATTCTTGTATCGCATTGATGTCGTTTTTTAATATTTTGCATTGCCAGAGCTAACGGGCATCGCTAGTTTGACGTCGTCTGCGTACATGAGGCACACTGAATTTCGTAAAAATAGTGGAAGATCGTTGATTAAGATCAAAAATAGCAAAGGGCCCAAGCTACTTGCTTGCCCTATACCAGAAGTTTATTGGTACTGGTATGATTCCGCGTCGTTATACTGAACATACTGTGCCCTATTATCTAAGTAATCTGAAAAGAACTCCAGCAGTGACCTTGAGAATCCGGCGGCTGCTAGTTTGTACTGAAGTATGTAATTTTTGACTTGGTCAAATGCCTTTTGGTAGTCGAAGTAAGCTACGTCGTCTTTTTTAGGTCCATTTGTGTCTATAGTAATGTTACCATTCGTAACAGGTAGGACTCCGTGGATCGACCGGGAAGAAATCCATGCTGAGCGTCGGAGAACCAACCCCTAAGTTGACGAGAGATTAGGTCGTAAAGTATTGATTCAAATGTTTTTGCAAATGCCGATACTACTACTACTGCTCTGTAGTTAGATGTACATGTTTTTGGACCGGTTTTGTGGATTGCAAAAACTTTGTATACCTTCCAAGCTGCTGGGTATGCTCTTTGTTTAAGGCACATATAAAAAATATGCGCTAATGGGCTCGCAAAAGTCTCGATACAGTCTTTGACTATGAACTGTCCCGTCTGGTCCTTGGGTAATTTTCGGCGGCAGACGTTTTACTGCCTTACGGACGTCAGTAGGGTATATGTGCTCGATTGGGACGTGAGAGCTGGAGCTGTTGCAGTCTGCCGACGCGGATTAAATGGCACTTTCCACGTCGAGGTCCGGAAACGGGGTAGGAATACATTTTTAAAGAAATTCGCGAACTCATCTGCAACAGCTTGGGAGTCGGGCAAGTCAAAGTCCGCTGGTTCACAGGTAGTTCGGTTTCCTTTTATTGCAGACCAAAATGATTTCGGATCGTTTCGAATTCTGTTTTTGATGCTTTTGCAATATATTAGAATGTTTTCTTTTATTTATTTTTTTAGTCAACTTTCAGTAATACGAGAATATACTGCGTCGTCAATGTTTTCTATTTCGAATATGGTTGCCCAGTTGACGTCTCGCAATTGAGCATACAATAAAGGAAAGTTGGCTTTTCTAAAGTTTCTTTGACGGTTTTTGGTAGGTTCATCAGGATAAATTTGTAATCGTATGTCGTTTTTGTGCAATGTTGTAGATAAAAAATAATGTCAAGAGGATAATGGTGAATTTCGGAGCTTACTAATCCGTCCTCACACTCTGTGATCTCTGTTTTGATGTTGTGACTTGTGATCACTAAATCGAGTACTCTACCGCGGAGGTTGGTTACTTTGTTGTGCTGCACTAAATTGGGCTTTGTTAGGAACATATCAATATCGTCGCGTACTGTCTGGGATGTTGAATATAGGTTAAAGTCACCGATTGCTACAACGGGCTGTTTATACATATCAATTATTAATTCTAGATATTGAAGTATTTCTTATAGATAGTTTTATTCTGCATTACCAGAAGGTTGTACATGCCTTGGTTATTTTTGCGCTTAGATGCTTACTCCAATTGAGCTTGTTGTCTAAAATTACCCCAAGGTATTTGACTTAGCTGTAAAGGGTAAGCTGAATGATTCTGAGGGCTAGCTGCATGTAAGTGCAGATATTTTTTTCTGAGTTCCCTTTGATCAAAATGGTGATATCGTCTACGTAACCAACTGTGTAGAAGCATCTGTCGTTAAGACGTTTCAACAAGTCGTCCACCACAATGTTCCACAGCAGTGAAGAGAGTACTACTCCTTGTGGGCAGCTTTATACAAGAAAAGATATGGATACTATCCTCTCCTTTATCCATCACTTTTTGTCACGGGCATGATGGGTCTCGACATTCTATACCTACGAAGGAAGTTACAGGCAATTGTTTACTTCTACCTTCTGCTCCACAACAAAGTAGACAATCCGTTAGCACTGGGAAACATGATCCTGTACGTTCCCAGTAGAGCCACTCGAGGTGCGGGGGAGAGTCTGGACTGCGCCGCAAACGCCCACTACTAGCCCTGCCAACCACGCACACATACGCCGCTAGAAACGCGCCTACTTGGCGCACTCTCACACTCCTAAACTCATTTCTATCTTCACAAGAGATAGATTTATTCTTAAACACATTACGACAAATCGTATTTGCAGCACATTTCCACATTTCATAACATCCGGACGAGTAATACCTACTGTAAAATAGTTTTAATGTTTGCTGTATTGTGTTTGACTAAGACAAATTGTATTAAATTGCTATTATCATTAACTAGACTTTGACAGCGCCCTGAATTCGGTCATCGGCGTAGGACTCCTTTATTTAATCTCAGTATTAATAATGTGATTTAATCCTTAATTACACTAATAAGGTTTGCTATATCAAGCTCTAGCTATAGTTCGTTTAAGCTTGGTTAAAGTTACTCCCGCAGGAATTTCGGGTTAAAAAGTAGCCTATATTCCAGGAATGGATTAATGGTTTCAAAAACTCTAGAGAAGTCAAGGAGTACTAAGATTGATCCCATGCCACTGTCTCTTGCGTGCAGCAGATCGTCGACAACATCCAATAAAGCCGTTGCTGTACTATGATTTTATCTGAATCCTGACTGAACTGTGGGAAGTATGTTGTGTTTCTCCAAGTACTTTGATAAATAAGTACTGACAACTTTTTCTAGGACCTTCGCGATACATGTCAAGATATTTATGGATCTAAGATCCTTCTCACTCAAAGGATTTGGCTTTTTTGGGATTAGTCTTATTTCTGCTGTTTTCCAGAGATCAGGGTAAATACAGTTAATGATAGATTTGTTTACTATGGTAGTAATAACATTCAAAGTTTCTGGTAAGCTCATAATTGTCATTGCTAATGAGATGTGGTCGAAATGAAATGTATGAATTCCAAACCTATTAAAATCATAGTATGTCATTGTTGAGATGTCAATGTCATCATTTCCAGGTATATCCAAAAAATTATTACTTAACCTGTCTGGGTCATTAAATGCACTTGGCAGGTTAGAGGTATTTTGTTTTCTGTTGCTTAGGATTTCGTTTAAGGTTCTTCCAGACATTTGATGGGTTATGTAATTGGCCATTTATATAGTGTTCGAAGTATGCCTTTTTTCATAATGCAAAGCAGAGTTGACAACCGCTTTCATATCTTTGTAAAACTTTTTATGAGTTTCTAGCTTTGTCCTTCTATAGCGGTTATAACTATTATTGCGTATTTGCATCATTTTTTTATGGTATCAGTTACCCATGGGTGTGAGCGTTCTTTGATGACTACTGTCTTAAGTGGAGCATGAAGGTCAAATAAGTCTAAAAGGACTGTAGTAAATGACGTCACTATTTCATTTACATCCTCAAGTTTAGTAATGCAATCCCAATTTATGCTATTAAGATCTTTGCAAAAGTTATTTATATCAATGTCTTTTAGTAACCTATATGTTACATGCTGAGGTATAGGCTTTATCTTGTTTAAATTCATTTCAATATATACTACTGCATGATTTCCTAGGTCAGGAATGTGTGCACCACATGTTTTACGTACAGGCGCGTTTGTGCACATGAGGTCAATCATAGTCTCACTGTGAGAACTGAACTGTATTTGGGTAAGACTTAAAGTCTGCAAACAGTTAATAATTTAATTTTATTTTCTAATGTTTTTATAATGTTTATATTAAAATCTCCAGAAAGTATTATGTTATCTGCATATAAGAAAAAACTAACGGACGTTGTTATTGCATCTAAAAAATTTCTTACATCCATCCAGGGTGGACGATAAGCAGTTTCAATAACTAAATTTAAACATATATACATTAAAACTTAAACATATTTACATTAACACTTATCCACATTTGCTCTATGTTTGTAGAGACTGGGTGAGGACAGGTACGAGCATATATATCGCTTTTTTTTAAGTAAATGCCTACTCGGCCTCTTCTAACATTAAGCGGGCGAGGAACATGCCTAAACCTGTATCCTGGAATCATACGAGCGCGGGCATCCACTTCATTCCAGATCCATGTCTCATGAATTTCGATTATGTCTAACGATGGATTTTCTATAGTTGCCATAAATTCATCGTGGCGCGTCCCTAGGGAACCCGCGTTAAAGAGTCCAACTGTAAAATTTTTACATCTATGCATCTTTAAACTTTGCTGTGACAATGTCCAGACCCGATAATATAAACATGAGACAGAAATAAAAAGTATTCAATGAAACAATCTTGATGAGTTTTACAGCATAAACAAATATTCGTTCGTAATAGAACTGGCATGAGGAGTACTTTATTTTTGTATATATAAAATTAAAATAAGGTAGTTGTTTTGGCATTATGCAAAATTACAAATAAGATACATACGCTCTATAGGCAAAACTAAATTGACATTGATTAGTACTTATTGGCAATGAATAATAGCACACATAAGCACAAAGCAAGGTGTAGATCACTTTAGATTCCACTAAAAATGATATGCAAATTTTCTTAGAATCCAACACTGGTATTACAAAAAATATTAGCTAGATCAGAATCCATTCTAATGCGATGGGCCGGTTTACCTTGATCCTGTCGTACATAGATCCGGCCTTCTTTTATCCAGACGAATTCCCAACCTACTCTACGTGCTTCTTCCCTAGTTTGAAAAATATTTGCCGATTGTTCCTGGTCAAACGCTCATTAATATAAAATCTTCTTGGTTCCTGCTGAAGACCCATATCAGCAGACGTTGCTCTGCGACGCACGCAGGCATTGCGCAGGAATTCGCCACGAATGGCTCGGCACGTAACCCGCACCACCAGAGGGCGCGGTCGCGCACCAACTGCTCCGTTTTCTCTGCCACCCTGCTCCTTTTTGTGTGGGCCGACTCGTGCTGCACTCACTATGTATCTTTCATCTAAGGATAGACCAATTTTGGATGCAACCATAGTAACTAAATGAGTCGAGTTTTCACCTTTGTTCTCCGGAAGATTGGTTATCTCTACGTCATTCAGCAGGAGGTCCTGATCCCGTTCATTAAGTTCGGATTGCAGTTTAGAGATAGTAGCAACCAACTCAGAGTTTTGATAGCTCTCTAGGCCACTATTTGACTCAGTTTTTTATTTCAATTGAACTAACTCTTGTCTCCAGTACATTAAGGCGGTCTTCCCAGGTGGAACTGGCCCTTATTCTAGTCAGTTCCCCTCTAAAGTCTACGATTTCTTCTCGTAACAAACGCATTTGTAGGGCTAAGTCCATCGGGTCAGTCGTAGTTATTGGCCCTGTCTTCAACTCTTCGCCCGTGGTAACTGCGGTTTTTGATGTTACTCCCTTGACTATGGTCTCTGCACTGTTATCGTGGGGTATTTTTGAATTGCATTTTGGGCATACCCATGGGGCTGCTACGCGACCAGTAGACGGCAAAGCTACGCACCCCCGCTGAAATACTGAAGTGCATTTACTACACTTGGCGCATCTTGCGGAGAAATGAATTTACCACAGCCATTGCACTTGATCATAACGTTTGACTGTTCTGATACTTGTTACTAGATGGCACTGTTTTTACGTAAGAATTAGTTTAGCTGAAGGTAGAGGTTTGAACCAATTATTAATTGTCACTATGTTTTTATTTATTTACCTCATTGTATGTTTATGACTTTATTTATAACTTTTGTGTTCTTATTACGTTTTTGACTTTGGCTTCAAAAGTAAGTAAAAACTAAAACCAAACACTTGTTTACTTTATTTTTAAACTGCTAATCGAACGCGAGCAAATGTATGTGTCTCAAAAATCCGAAAAAAGATAAGATTTTTGCTAACTTTAAAATTAATAATCTACGCATACTTAGGTCAAATTATTATTAAACTTTACGAAACCCACTTTTTTTACTACATAACATAAAATATAACCTTATGATGGTTCATAAGGTTATATTTTATGTTATGTAGTAAAAAAAGTGGGTATAAAATGCATTGTCTTGAATGACTGCAATATGCAATCGGCGAATGTCTAACATGCAAATAGATAGGAAAGTTTTTTTTTTTTCCCCAAGAAGTATGTAAAAAACATTGTACCTAATGTTTAAAATTCGCTAGCTTTTGCTATCATCAGGAGATTACAATATAAGCTACCATTCTTCGTGCTAGATAGTTTGTACATTTTCGACTGAAATTCGGCTGATTTTGGCCAAAGACCAAGGGCCGGGATGCTTTTATCCTAGATTCTAGTTCGTGCTTTTTTAGGCTACAGTCGAATCTGTGTACGTGTTCGTACCTGTTTCAGTTGCTCAAGTGCAAGTGAGGGTGACAGAGCTGAAGACAGTCCGGTGTCGCGCTGGGCTATATCGTGTATACGACGGCAAGCTGGACTGGCACCGGGCGGCCGCCTACTGCGTACTCAACAATATGAAGTAAACTAACACATAGCAACATAGGACAGGAAGCTTATTACGAAATATTTCGATTTCTCGATTCTTTAGAACGTACGCTAGTAGTATTGACTACTTGAGACGTTTAGTATTCAGCCAAGTAACAAGAGTAGGCTGTCTTCGTTAAAAAAACATCAAATTTTTTTAAACCTTGTCTTTCACTTACTTGTACTTTAGATAACTGTTAAAAAATTTTCCAGCCTGGCGAACATCGGGACTATGAGGTGCCTTAGGAAACTGGGCTTGACGATGTTAAAGACACGACCCAGTATGTATGGCATTTTAGACAAAGTCTATGTGTGTGTTACGAATGTGATTGACAGATTTAACGATGACGGTGTCTGACATTGTGTAGGTATCGAGAACGCGTGGGTGGGGGCTCGCGGCGAGCTGGGTCGCTGGACGTGGGTAGACTCGGGGGTCAGCATCTTCGCACCACCCGCGGTCTCCGACGTCCAGGCCGGGACCTGGCCACCAATGAGGTTTGTTATTTTCTATTTAAATTTTGCATAAATACTTTTTTAACCTCGTATTTCCGGTTTCTTAATGTCAGTTCAGTAATATGCTGTAATATTTTTTTGCTACTCGCTCATAGATAGCGGTATTATCTGGAATTACAACTTTTTGAATCGTTATATCTTAAAAACGGTGGCTCGTTAAAAAAAAGTATCGATTCATTTTTTGTAGAGAAGTTTATAATCTTTAATTTTCGTCTGAGGTTTTTTTTAACTTGAAAATCGGTTCAAATTGTTTGACATAGTTTCCGAGATTCAATCTATCGACAGTGTGAAAAGGAAAATGGGGTCAACCGCCACATTTTCTGATTTTTGTTTTTTTATTAATCCCAGTTCCATTATTTTTTCTCTTTCGAATGTTCTTAGTTTGATTTCTTTATCTAAAAAAAAGTCGCTTGCCCCAATGAATGAATTGCAAAATCGATACTTCCCAAAATTGTTAAAGCGACACGGACTTACCTTATTTAGTAAATTGACTTTTTTGTATATTATGATTTTGTACCACCTTGTAATTCGGATAAAAGGTTTTGATATATTTTATATTTGAAATATAAGTAAGATGTTGGTTTACGAGTAGTACCTACCGTCTACCGAATGGGAGAATGACGTCTGCCGAGTGAGCTAGTTGCGTATAAAAGTAAAAACTTTTTAACAAAAAAACAACCGGCTTCATAAAAATACACTAAAGAGGCAATAATCTGATCTGAATTACAGTTTGAAGTTGGTTTCGTGCAAGTGAAGTGTTATAAGCTGTTAGGTACATGGACACAACTTCAAACTGGAATTCAATTCAGATATTTGGAATAAGTTATTAGTTTTTACTGCATATTTTTGAAACCAGTTGTTTTTTTTGTTTGTTAAATAGTTTTTATTTTTTTACTTTCGAGAGACACTAAAAACATCCATACTCGTACCAAAATTTTATACAATCATCATCATTAAAAATTTAGGACTAAATTTAAATGGGATTAAATACAATATATTACAATATACCACCAAAAAATACTTCGACACCCTAAGCTCTCTTACCAAAACAATATACTAAACACCAAAAAAACAAAATGTGTACAAAAAAAAGTCTAAAATAACAATGGTTCTAGCGGTTTTAGTCATGATTACACTTTAAATTGTATTCAAGAACCAAATGTAGTAAATGATCACCAAATAAATGCGCTATTACTACCTAAATAAACCGTTATGATTGTCATAAAATGTGGGCATGGTACCAAATATAGCGTAATGACGCCAAATTAAATTAAATCTCGGTTTACAAGCCCTTTCCATTCTTCTCCGGAACACCGCAGCCGCCCGACGCCATTCGGACTCTGGAATTTGAATTTGAATACAAAAATGTATGGAAGTTTGACTTACCTCTCGAAACTTGTGAATGTACTTGATTACATTTTTTCTCGAATTCCAGAGTACGAACCAATGGCAGATACAGAGGGAAGGCCATGGGCAGACGGTGATGAAATCTCAGAGTATACGAAAAAACGTCAAAGGGAACTTAAAAATTGGGTTTTTGAAGGAAATTGATGAGTGTGCAAAGCGCACGGGAATTTATCTAAACTAAGAAGACCTGGTCAATACAAAAAGTTCTTACAAAATTTTAATCAAAGGATTATTGAAATTGTATGAGTTTAATTTTTGAACCTTATGAGCAATTGGTTGAATAAACGGTCAAGAAAAAAATGTTGGTTAATTAATTTAGACTTTAAAGCTTAGATTTTACTAAACATTTAACAATAGTATAGGGTCAAACTTTAGGAGTTAATTTACTATGTTTGGGTAAACAATGATTTATCTAGACTTATTTTCTTTTATAGGATAACGAGATGTTAAATATTTGGATGACATTTTAAAATAAAATGAAGTAAAAATGTTGGTGATCATTTACTATTTTTAGGTTAATAATTATTAGTTTGGTAACATTTGCTTTAAAAGAATAGCTAGATGTAAAAAAATTGTTTACAATTTCACATTAAAATGGGGTTTAATTTTTGGTGATAATTTACTATTTTTGGCAGTAAAAAGTTTTTTTTTTGACATTATATTTTACTATATCTGGTGATAAGTTAAACATAAGCCAATTTAAATTTGGTCAGAACTGGACCAAATTGAAATAGAACCACACGGGAAGCACCAGCTTTCAACTAACCAATAATATCGGTTGACCCAGCCGAAAATTCTGAGGTAACAAACATAAAAAAAAGCAGTCGAATTAAAGACCTCCTCCTTTTTTGAAGTCGGTTGAAAATTAAATTCAACTAAAATTTAATATGATATGATGATTATGAGCTGCTAAGAATATTAGTTTTTGAAGTATAGGTACATTTTTTGAAAAATTTAAGTATGAAAAATAGATTAATTGTGTAAGTAATAA
The DNA here is from genome assembly GCA_946406115.1 of Apoda limacodes. NCBI lineage: Eukaryota > Metazoa > Arthropoda > Insecta > Lepidoptera > Limacodidae > Apoda > Apoda limacodes. Next base: position 53,897,653 of record OX291540.1, read on the forward strand.
ATATTTATGTTGTCAGGGATCGTTCGTCGATTAAACAAAACGGGTGCCTCCAGCTTGACCGGCACGAGTCCCACCAGCCCGTCTTCATGGAGGCGCGCTGCGAACGGAAACTACAGTTTATATGCTATCAGGGTACCATATACAATACCTACATCTTAATTTATTTTTTCATGGAGGCCAAACAAATAGATTAAGAAAAGGGATGTAGTAATAGGGCTAATTAATTGTCGGAAAGCTGGAAACGTTTTTAGTGTTTGTTGGTAAGCACTGATTTCGAGTTTTGTAATCTGTAAATTGAACACTCTTTATAACTTGTTAAAGAGACAATGCAAATTCGTTGCAACTAACTAGCCTAAAAACAAAACGTTAGAAAGACACTTTTGACAGTCGCCGCAGATTCGCTTCGTCTCTGTCACACTTTTAGGTTTTTACTTTACAGCTGACTAGGAAGCTAATGCACTGTCCACTCTGTGTCTATTGTAATAAGTAACTCCTTCACTTTTTGAGGGTCCCACTGAAAATCAGTGCTTTAAATTGCCAAATTAAATTTTAACAAACTATAATTTAGCATTCTTAAAAACCCAACAGAATTTTTATCAAAATATAATAATCTTTGTTAAAAAAAAATGTGAAATGCACAGTCGTGTAAACGGAATGTTAATTAACAGTTGGACATAATATATTTGCCGTTTTGTATATTCCCGACGTCACTTGGCTACAGCTGATGATCTACCAATACTAACATTTCTATATTCGTGTAATAGAAAAAAAGAGAAAACATATTTTTATCATGTTGTCATGTTTCTATTCAAGTTAGATCTTTTTTTTTAATTTCCATAACATATCTATAAATTGGTTCTCAAAAGACACAATACTGTAAATTTTATCGGAATCTTCTCAAAGACGGCGAAAATATAAAGCTGTAACCTATAGACGGTCGGACGGACGTGACGAATTTAAAAGGGTTCCGTTTTTGATATTCGGTTATGGAAGCCTAAAAATTATTCAAAACTAATTATTTATTAATTTTAAATAACACTAAAACTATACAATCATAAATTTGAAAAACAGAAAAATCCTACGATAATACAATTAAAATACAATACTTAGAAACTAGTTAAAAAATGTACCTACTTATATACCAGTATAAAAATCTATAAATTATAAATTTCATTCATTTATTAATTATTTATTTATTTGTATAAATTTGTTAGAGATGTTATATTTTAAAATAGATATAAAATTGAGTTTATGACCGCTTCGAGACGAAAAAACACATAGAACCATATGCATATTTCCCATATTTGTTCACAGCGTTAGGAATTCTGTTCTCCTTTCATTATGGTGATTACCTCTAGACCATTAAACCCCATTCATTTTCTATGGGGTTCAGATCAGGAGATTTTGCCGGCCATTGAATTTCGTTATTTCAGGATGATCCTCGAACCAGGCATTGGTTATCCTTGTAGTGTGTATCCTGCAATTATCTTGCACGAATACCAGATACAGAGGATACGAGCTCCTTTTTGGACCTTCTGCTGACTACACGTCCGGACAAATATTCCGTCTCAGTGGATGCGCCTCTTGGCTCTTCGGACCACTGTCTCGTTCGGACTCAAGTGTCATGCTATAGTTCAGACTGGGATGAATTTTATGCATCGCACCCGTGGAGGCAGCTCTGCTTTAGCTCAGAAGATCCTGACGTCTGCGCAGCCGCAATCACTGAGACAATCCTCGCTGGCTGGTTTAATCGGTCATACAGAGAAGCTAAAATTCTTAAGCCAACTACGTATTAGGCTCCAAGCCTGTGGTCCACCACGGCTCGTTATAATAAGGATCCGAATATTTCTGAGTTAATATGCAAATTAAATCCTGCCTCGAGGTCTAGTAAGAAAGCAACTGGTAAAGCTGAATGCTTATTCATCGGCAAAATAAGTGTACAACTTGCGAGGGAGTCTCTGGGAGTCGTGCTTTCTGGTCGTTTGCTAAAACTGCCAAAGGGAACTTTTGCTAGTCGACGTTACCTTCACTGCTAAATACCGATGGTCACTTGGCCCACAGTGCTCAAGAGAAACCGATCTACTGGGCAGTCTCTTTGCCTCAAACGTGAATATGAACGACGAAGGCACTGTACCTACATACCGTGGTGTAGTAAGACCATCCCGGAAATCTCCATACCACAGCGAGAGGTCCAGCGGGTGCCGTTTCTCTACACGTTCATAAGTCGAGTGGGCCAGACGGTATACAAGCAGAGCTTAAGCAGTGTGCTCCTGAGTTATGTCCTGTACTCAAGCACCTCTTCGCGCTTTTCTACCACACTAGGCAATTTTGGCCTTCATGGAAGACTGTGAATGTGCACCTGGTGCCGAAAAAGGGCGATAGATCAGATCCATCGAATTACAGGCCTATCGCTATTACCTCTCTCCCCTGCAAGACAATGGAGCGTGTGATCAACACGTAGCTTCTAGGATACCTCGAAAAACACGACCTGGTCAGCGACTGTTAATATGCGCCACGCCACTGCTCGACTGGTGAGCTTCTAATGTATCTCACACAGCGATTAACACTAGCCATTGTGAGTCAGGGAGACATAGCGATGACGTTCCATCAGGTCTGGCACTGGGGCCTTCTACCGAAGGCAGACGCTTAAGAGCCGTAGTTGACGGTAGTTGCTCTGATAGGATGGATATTAATACTGGTGTCCCACAAGGCTCTGTGCTGTCTCCTATGAAGATTCTGCTGCATACCGATGACGTGTTGGACATCAACACTATACATTGCTATGCAGATGACAGTACAGGAAACGCTTATTACACGGGTTGTGTAAACATTCCTCATTCCGTTGTGGAGGAAAAAAGTGGATAACTTGTATCTCAAAGCGAGATCACTCTGTCCAAGGTTAACCCTACAAAGACACCAGTTTGCTCGTTCACCGCTAAGAACCCCATTCACTGTGGACCCACAATTCCAGAACACTTTGCCTCTCTATCTCCAAGGACATCCTAGGTGTTAGTATCTACGGTGATTTTCAGTTCCGAGATAATTTGCAAGATTGGTGTTGTTTCCTAAAACTAGTTTGCCGTACTAGTACGTAGGCCCTAACTAATTTGGTCGTAAAGTATGACTTATCGGTTTTAGGCGACATTTGTTTGATAACTTTGTGTGAGATGGGGAGTAGTGTGTTTAAGAATTTGAATGTTTTGTGTTTCTCTGAATCACTCACTATCGTATATTTGAATTATTATATATTCGAAATTAATTCATTTATAAGTAGTTCGACAAAAAAAAACGAACGACGGCCGCGCCTTTTAAAGTATTCTGACTGACTGGCGCGCAGGCGCACAGAGTAGGTAAGTGACGATCCTATCTAGGGCATGAATATCGGAATCTCGGAATATCGAAATCCCGGAATCTTGGACCGTTAAGTCCGATATTATAATTCCGATACTGAGTAGTCCAATATCGCAATAGCGGAATTAGTCAAATATTCTGTTTAAATTTTAAAATCAGACGTAAACGGTGCCAGCCGGCGCTCCGTTGTGCAGGCGATTTGATGTTGTCTCGCTACTTTCTTATTGAGCTGCTAAATAGTTACAGAATGCTATTACAGCTTTCGTACTTTCTTCCACCAAAGTCCTACAAACTGTCATACAGCACCCAGTACACTATACACGAACAGCCACATTGCTTAAAAAAAATTCTTCCCGAGTCCTGGAAATCATAGTAAAACTATAAAATATTAGGGCTCAGCGCCGCAGACACTTAACATTTGGGGGCACGAGCACCATAGAGTCGGCGCTACTCTACCGAAAGGCGGGGACGAGAGTATTGAAAGACAAATCTACACTTCATACAACGTAGCCTCGCCTTGAAATCCGAACTTTGTCAGTTATTGTCCCCGAGTCAAAGGGATTTTTTGACTGGTGTCGCGAATACGACTTACTACATTATATATAGTATATAGTTGACAAAATATTAAAATTCGTGTTCAGTGAACTTGAGAAGCAAAAAACATTATCTTAAATCGCTATGAACTTGCAAGCAAAGCTTACAAAATACAAAAGATGACAATTAATAACAGTACCTTTATAATTCTTAAAGTTTCTATTTATCTTCAAATGGCGACATATTTTTCAATCCAACGAGTAAAAAAGTATACAATGCGTATGCATGTCCTTAACCTCAAATATAATGCAAACCCTGAATGCAATGGAGCTGTCACAGAAACAAAGACTATGTTGAGGTAATTTTATTACTTTCCGATTAAAGTAACTACCCAACCACTACAAGGTGTAATATGACTTTTGACCAAGAATTTGAGAAAATCTGAAAAAAGTACAGAGCGTTTGTATTTTACATAAGTTTTGCTTAAGTGTTGAAATTAAGCGTGTTTTTCGTCACCTGGATATTTTTGATGCATTGTCCGAAGTTTGCTTTTGCTGAAATCATCATCAAGTTTCTCTCTTAAAAGCATATACATATTATTAGTAAATAAGTAGATTTGTTCCATTTGTTTCCAATTGTATTTTTTTAAGATGATTTTGAGTTTTTTTATTTAATTAGTAGCAGAAAAGGAGCGGAGTGGAGGGGTTTCTATGAACGCATTATGAAAAAAAGAGGTAGTTTTCTAAAAAATAAATAAATAGTATAGGATTAGTAGTTTTATTCTCTTGTTAATTTTTTTAAAATTTTTGATTGAGTATTTTAGTGAAGTTATTTCAGAAGGTATTTAAAATTTAGATTTTGTTCATAGGTTATGCTATTTTTAAATATATTAATCAAAATTGATTTCAGTTCTATGTTTTTTTTGTAGTTTAATCATCACAGAAGTTGTGTAATTTTTATGTTGAGTACAAAAATAAAATAATTTAAATCATCTTGTATCTAATACAACTTTATGAAAAATATGTTCAATTCCGATATTAGTATCGGAATTCCGATATTAAAATCTAATATCGGAAATCAATATCGGAATTGCAAACCTTCCGATATTACATACCCTAATCCTATCACGCCGGTCCGACCGATGAATCATAAATCTTTCCCGAACAGGTGTATTTAACAGAGCGAAGCAGTAGGTACTTCAAGTCCGGGTAAAGATTGCTGTTTTATAAGTCGCAAGTTCGGACCCATATGAAGTACTGTTGTCATCTGTGGGCGGCTGCACCCGGATACCAGCTTAACCCTTTTGACTCGGTTCTAGGGCTGTGAGATTGTCGACGATCCCAAACACACTTGCCATATTGAGCCTTTAAGTCAGTGGGGAGGAACTTTACCTCCACCGCTTGTAATGGGATGTGTTCTGAGGAATTGTTCGAAATGATGCCCACGCCTACTTTCTACCATTGCACCGCTCGCCATCGGAAGGGAATTCATTCTCACACTTTAGATCCGAAATGGTCGCTTACAGTGCGGTTTCAGAAAAACTTCCTCCCGCGAACCCTTGAGTTGCAGAATGAGCCCCCTGCCAAGGTTTTCTCTAAGAACTTCACTATGGGGTTCTTAAAGAAAGATGTTGTTAGATTTTTGAAGGGTCGGCAACGCACGAGTGATACCCTTGGTGTTGCAAGCGTCCATAGGCTAAGGTGACCCTTTTCATCAGGCGGACCGTTAGCTTGTTTGCCACCTTAGCGGTATAAAAAAACGGAGAAAATGCTGGGAATTTTTAAAGATTTTTATTTCCATAATATACAGTATTTTTTTTTAAACAATTCGAAAACAACCACTAAAACAATAAAATCCTTATTTCATTATCTTTAAGTAACATAGATTAAACAGTATTTGAAACCCTCTTTTAAGTAGGGGAAGTTGTGCTAGGAGATTTCGCTTTTCCATATATTATTTACTTTACAATTCTAATATATTATAAATAAAATAGTTTTACATAGTTAAGAATATCTGTATACAAATTTTAGAAGATTTGAAATAAATCTAAATGTGTGTTCTTATGTAATGGTGAGTGAGTGTGAGTGTGAGTGTTTGACCACAAATTAAATAATTGCTTCGAATACAGCCTCGGTCTTGTTATAGTTTAACATTAGTAACCACTTAAATACAGCCTCGGTCTTGTCATAGTTTAACATTAGTAACCATTTAAATACAGCCTCGGTCTTGTCATAGTTTAACATTAGTAACCACTTAAATCATTGGATATATGTTTAGAACCATATTTATTTTATTATCCAAAATAGTATACTGTGTTGTAGAAAAAGCTATTTTACTTTTTGCTTCATTTTAACAATATCAGTTCTCCTAGTGTTAAACATTTTTGGGTCATATTCAAGATATCCCCTCTTAGTGCACACTCACGTCATTTAAGGAACGTTTGTGCAAAATGTCATGCTTCTAGACACAGCGGTTTCAGCTGTCCATTAATCGATTAGTCAGTCAGTCTGTCAGTTTCTTCTTTTATATAAATAAGGCTGAACCGGCGAACGTTGTTTCTTTTTTTAAAACAACCTAATAGGGTTGTACTAATTCAGGAACCTTCCGCGGCGTGTGCATAACAACTTACCAAAATTTCATTACAATCGGTTTACCCCTATTGCAGGAGTCCAACTTGCACCTGACCCAGTCTGACTCGCACTTGATCCTTTTTTTCTTTCTCAGAAACCTTCTCCGGCGTGTGCATAACAACTTACCAAAATTTTATTAAAATCGGTTTACCCTTATTGCGCGATTCCGACTCGCACTTGACGCTGTCACACTCGCACTTGACCTTTGTTTCTTTTTCAGAAACATTCCCCGGCGTATGCATAACATCTTACCAAAATTTTATTCAAATCGGTTTACCCTTATTGCGTGAATCCGACTACAAAGAACACACCCTGCGTTGATCCGACAGTCAGTCATTTAGGACAAAGCATTTTATATGTATAAGAAAACTTTAAGTGTTATTATTATACACAAAAAATTAAACACCTAAAAAGTGAATAACATCTTTAAGCTGAGAAACCTTCAAATCAGGACTAATATAGTTCGGTGACTTTTAAGACATTCCAATTTAAAAGAGTATTGAAGTTGTTGAAATAAGTTCAACATATTTTGAATAAAATCGGATTGAGTTTTCAAACATTGTGTCAAAATAAAATGAGGAGCTGGGGAACAGAAGCAGACTTGTCCAAGTAATTGAAATTTACAGTAGAGCAAAAATACTGAATTTGACAATTACACATTAGCTATTTAAATAGAAATATATGTATATCTATATAAATAAAAATGAATCGCAAAATTTGTTGCTAAGCGCAAAACACGAAGACGGTGGGACCAATTCGGGTAATTTTTTTGTTGTGTTTGTAAGAGCTAAGGCAAGGTTTTTATGAAAAAAACGGTCAAGTGCGAGTCGGACCCGCGCACTAAAGAAAACTCGAAGACGGCTGGGCCAATTCGGGTAATTTTTTTTTGTTGTGTTCATTAGTGTTAGGGCAAGGTTTTTATGAAAGAAAAAAACGTTTAAGTGCGAGTAGGAATCGCGCACTAAGGGTAAACCGATTTTAATAAAATTTTGGTAAGATGTTATGCATACGCCGGGGAATGTTTCTGAAAAAGAAACAAAGGTCAAGTGTGAGTGTGACAGCGTCAAGTGCGAGTCGGAATCGCGCAATAAGGGTAAACCGATTTTAATAAAATTTTGGTAAGTTGTTATGCACACGCCGGGGAAGGTTTCTGAATTAGATTAACCCTTCCGAAATAGATTGTTGCGGCAGTTGTTTTAAAAAAAGAAACAACGTTCGCCGGTCAGCTCGTAGTTACAATAAAAACAATAGGACCTTAAGATGACGATCAAGCTGAAAAAACATTCTGTTTCCGCGACTATATCTCCAAAACGTGATATAAATGAATCGCTAGTTCAATACTTCTAAAGTAAATCGGTTTTTTAGCTTTCGAGCTATGCGATCCCAAAAAAGTCATACACACAGACAGCATTCCGACAAATAGTCCCTAAGGTCTCAAAACGTAAAGAATACACAATTTTAGCAATTTTTAATTTTCGGAACCGAACGGACAGTAACTTCTTATCTCAAACGGAAGTTGATAATCAGTTTCTTCTTATACTACTTATACATAAAATATAATACTAAACATGTTTAAAATTCAGCTTAGGACCTTGTCCAGAAAAGGCGAATACGCCGCGATTCAACTAGCGCGTTGTATTGGGCGCAACCACAGTATAGGTAAATAGTACTTACAACATGACGAAAAATCTTAGTAAAGAACTTCAGACCTATTCTCTACCGCGCGAACTTAACAGTAACGAGACTAATTTTTCATCATCGATAATCCGCCTAATCCAAGAACCATAAGGAGACCCACAGGGCAAAAATCATGCCGTGCACATTTTGTATAATAAGTATTTTTGTTTACGATTTTACTATAAAATATTTGAATGTCTGGTTGTGCTGTTTACAATAAACGGACGCAATTATGGGCGCTCTCTCTCTAGTGTAAGTGGTAGCGCGTGTGTTTGTATCGGTGCCTATATAGTACCTCGCCCACAGTCTTAGGCATATCACTTTACATTCGACTAGAATCTCACTTTCTGGACACGGTCTAAACAAACCAATTGACAGGTACTGCTTCAGGGTCCCAGTCTCTACGATCGTCGGCCGTGCCCGCCAGCGACGACTCCTACTACTACGTGCTGGTGAGACAGCTGATGTTCTGGCAACACGCGAACCTTAACTGTCGCCGGATGAACGCGACGCTGGCCTCGTTCGACAGCCCTGACGTCCTGCTGCAGCTGCTGCTACTCATGGGGGAGACTAAGGAGGAGCGTTAGTCACAGACATGTTCAATTTTAAAATGTTTCCACCACTCATTATGTCCTCATGTTTTATGGCACCGAGGAGGCAATGAAAACAAACCCTGGTTTCAAAGAAATTTGTACGTCAATAGTACCAGATCATAGCATATAACAAGTGTAATTATCGAACACTACTATATTGTTAGGGTCCCGTACCCAAAAGGTGCCAAAGGAGTCCTATTACTAAGCCTGCACTGTCTATATTTAGACCGAAATCGGTAGAAGCCTAAATTTTTCACAGATTATGTGTTACAATAGAGGATTATCTAAATTCAAAAGTTAAAAAAGTAAAAATTTAACGGGGGTTGCCATACAAGAAACACGTTTTCGTTGTTTTTGCTCTATCGTAAATAGCCGCAGGAACTGCTAAACACATCAAGATAACAATATCATTATCTTGTTGCTTGCAGGAGTTCTTATGGCCACCTTCCATTATCATCACAATCAGACCTTGAATATCACTTAGGGTTATAGTATAGTACTCTCATCAAGACCATTCCAAAGAGCCCAAACACGATAGGGTTATCATGTTGCGTTCTTGCGGTCTTACCATCGCGTAAGAAAAGAAATGAAGATGTATTTCGGTGGGATTGGCGTCGTCAGCATGATCTGCAACCTTTCTAGGAGAAGGAAAACTTTAAAATTAAATATAATATAAAATTTAATGTTAATATTATACAACACTAACCTCAAATAGGTATAGTAAATCTGAAGAACTTCCAACGGCACGACACAAAATTATCCCCTGGTAGGTACTTATAGAAGATCTTTTCTTTACTAAATTCTATAAATCTTTTAGCTGTTGGTCACATCTGGATCTCCGGACGACTGAACATGTCGAAAGATATCGCCACTGACTCCATTTCGTACTCCTGGTACAACCCTAGCACCGGGAAGAAAATTCCCGACCCGAAAAGCGTTGCTGATCAGACTAACGGGGTCTACGTGAGTATTATAAATTTCGTTATGTTATCACCGCGTATAATTTTATCCGATCAAAATTCTTGCTACTGCGTGGTTTTACAAAGTTCTGGATTACAGATGGAATCGTTAGGAAACTTTAAAATTTACTGCAGACTAGTTCACAAAATCATGCGAAATAGCTATTTCTTTTCCATCAAAACGTATTGGTTTTGTAAAGTAATTTCTTTTCAACCGACTTCAAAAAAAGGAGGAGGTTCTCAATTCGACTGTTTTTTTTTATTTTTATTATGTTTGTTACCTCAGAACTTTCGACTCGGTGAACCGATTTTGATGATTCTTTTTTTTATTTAAAAGCTGGTGCTTCCCGTATGGTCCCATTATGGTCCAGTTCTGATAATGGCATGAGATGCAATGAGAAAACCATAAGTCTTAAATTTTTTATGTTAGTGATTGTATAAAATTTTGTTACGAGTATGGATGTTTTTAGTGTAGGTCTTTAAATCGTCACTCAAAAGTAAAAAATAAAAACTTTTTAACAAAAAATCAACCGGTTTCAAAAATATGCACAAAAAACTAATAACTTATTCCAAATATCTGAACTGAATTACCGTTTAAAGTTGGTGTTAAGCAAGTGAAGTGCGTTATAAACTGAAAATTACGAGGGTGATATAGGCCAGAAAGCTAATTTCTGTAATTCTAACGTTGTGTATGTAAATGTACTATAAATCATTAGATAATGTCATATACATTACTATGAGATATATATGTTATATACTTCTTAAGTAATTTATACCGTAATGACGCCTTGAAACTTTAAATTTTTTGTATGGACCTTAACGTTATTACCCTTTTGTAGTCACATTTTTTGACTTTTCGCTACAACTTAGAGTCTATGCACTAGATAACAAGCTATTCTAATTATTTTACCAACTTTAATTACAAGCAAATGCAAAACACGCTTTAAAAATTTGCAAATGTGTTAAAACAATGGTCATTTCCAGATTTTTTATTGCATTAAATACAATAAATGAAAATCATTCAGTAAGGTAATGCACTAGACAAAAGCAAGTTTTATAACATATACGTATTTTTTGCAATGCTTTAAATGCTATAGTTTAGCCACAAAATTTGCACAAAAACAGCGTATTTTCGCGGTCTAGCCTATACCCTAGCCTTACATAGATTTTTAGTGCATCTTTTTGAAGAAGGTTATTTTTTTTTGTTATCTATTATATTATTATTACACTTACTCGTTAACAGTGTCATTACGTGCTGGTAAAGCGGGTGCTAGGACCTTAATTACTTCCACTGGCTTTTTCTTTGTAAATTCTAAATTTTCTCAAGGCTAAGCGGGAGTTCATAGAACTCACGTGCAACAGTACGTCTACTGTTTTATCTATGTTTAAAAGCGCTATTTGTGCTTCAAGATATGCACTAGGTACGTACGCGCCAACCGAGGAATTACAACTTTTCACTTCAGCCAAAACTGCTTTATTCATATATTCCCTAGATATCTAGCGCCATCTAGAGGTGGCATTGTATATACTTCTATTCACGCTATTTCAATTTGTTAACATGGGCGGTACAGCTTCTAAAAAGTAAGCCCCTCGTCAGTAATTTTCTCCTTAACACCCATAATACACAATGTACTATGTTATTTCCAACATTATTTTAAATTAAAAAAAACTGGCAGCAGATAAGTGCTTATTGCGGACCGGGGCAAGCCGAGATTTGGGTCAAAACGGGAAAAGCGATATAGTGCGTGACTCGTTCTCGCAACGCAACAGTGCCGGCAAACGCGCCCTTCTGACAAACATAGTTGCCTTCGCCTCACGTCAATCAGCGGACACAAACTTGCGGTTGCGTGTTTTGGCTGCATTGTGAACGAAAAATATTATTTGTTTATAAATTTACGAAGTTTTGTAACAAATTTGATTCCTCAAATGAGGAAAATTAAGAATATTGTGCTTGCATCTAGTGGGAGTACATATACTCTCAGTCAACTGAAGAATGGGTGATCTGTTGTGTGTGCCATGGTTGGGCTCATAATTCTTGTCCTGAAGTGAATGAATAAGACGATGGAGCAGCCTGATAAAAATATGTGCTTGTTTTACCCTGCACCATGTTCCATTTTTTGGGTTACCCGTTATTATTCCTAATTACCAAATAATTAGGCAATTTAGCCAATAAATCAAGTTGATGTGTGAAATGTGACTTTCCGAGTTAAATTTATTCAGATAAACAGTTACGTTTTGCCCCGGTCTCCCCTACATGCTCTTTTACTAGTCTTGTAAAGTAAGACCTACTTTTTAGGGTTCCGTAGCCAAATGGTAAAATCAGAACCCTTATAAATTTGTCGGCTGTTTGTATGTCGTAGCTTTATAATTTCGCCGTTTTTACATAGATTATAATGTAATTTTACAGAAAGGTGTCTTTTGTGAACCGCTATATGTTTTTTTTTTTCTTAAAGGAAGCTTTCTATACATTAAACCAAAGGATGGAAAACCGCACCCTATCATAAGTTCCCATAGCACATTTTAGTCATAGTTATATTTTGTTATATTATTATATTGTATTTTATCCTTGTACGTTATGTGCTTGTTTGTCTGGGTCAGATGCCACCGTGGTTGGACGAGGAGTTCAGCATGGATAGTCCGTGTCTAAACCTGGATAGACAGGATCACCTCTCGGGGCTCGTCTACGGGCTGCCCTGCGATACACCGCAGTACTCCATCTGTCTCAAGGGTAAATATAACAAACTATCGTAATGAAATAAACGTTTAAAAGAAGAAGTTTAGGAAATATCACTTTATGCAGTATGGCCACTGACCAGTGATCGTCACTTTTTAGTGTTTCTATTATAAGCCTGAGGCCTGAAGCCTACTTGACAGAACATTTGGAAAAAACAAGGAGGACGCGATATAGAACTGAGCGTGCGTGAGTAGTGTAGCTACATCTCAACCTACTGAGAGTTTTGTTGAAATTAGTGAAATAATTGTGTATTATATAGTGTACTTGCCCGCGGTTCCACCCGCCCTAAATTCGGTTATCGGTGTAGGATTTTAACGGTAACTCTTCAATTATAGAAAAAAACCAACCTACACTTGATGTTTTAAGTAGCCTATGTACTTTCCCGGGACTCAAACTGCCTCCATGCCAAATTTAATCTTGATCGGTACAGCGGTTTAAGCTTGAAGAGGTAACAGACAGACAGACAATTTACTTTCGCATTTATTATATAAGTATGGATTATTCATTATTGTTTTCAAAAAATGCTTTTTCTCGGAGTCTAAAGCACTATCATGGCAATACTTTAGCATAGTTATAAATTAATAGCACTTAGAACTTCAAACATTTCTATGCCTAAATAAAAAAAAACAGTGAAAAGAGGTCAAGTTTAGGATTATTGTATTGATCAAAAGTTCATAAATCGTGTTTTTACGTTTACAGGGTCTGAACCATATCCTAAAGAACACAGTCATTAACCGGACTACTGCTACTAGAGGAAATTTTAGTTTAATCTGTTTAACGGATCCGGAGAAACCTTTTCCAAAAAAAAAACCTTTAGGTAGTATAGCCTCTTTAGGAACACGCAGAGATTTTCACGTGCCTATAAATAGACACATTATTTACTATTATACAGTCACGAATTACGCGATTAATGTAGAAAGTGTCCACAAGGATAACAGGCAGGGATAATACCAAAGATACGTCTAAATACCGTGCCGAAACCCTCAATTCCAATTTGTTCAACTTATTCTACACTTGTTGAACATTTCGAACACTTTGTTCCGAATAAATCAACTTTTACAACAGAAGAAATAATTGGAACAAAATAGTTTGTTTTGTTTAATTAAAATAAAACACTTTTAATTCGGCAGGATAATAGTTTTGGTTTCTTAATGATATTAAAAATTATAACTGAAATGTACTTAATGTAAAAAATAATAATAAAATAATTTGAATTACTTTAAAATTCTGGAAAATAAATTCTGGATTTATGCTTTACCGCATTGTTTCTAAAATATGCCCAGTACTAATTTGACCACTTATTAACTTCATTTGCAAGTTCATAATTATTTTGTCATCTATAATAATATCTCTTTTTCTATTTCTACTGGTTTTTTTTGACTGGTTTTTACAGTATTGCATTTGGCGTCTCGGTACAGTACACTTAGTACCTGCATAATATTGGTTTTCTTTTAATTCTTTTTACATGCGTTATTCAGCCTCAGGTACTAGTCAGGCCCTTCAACACTATTAGTCGTGCGATGACGCTCACCTAATACGGACAGTGTAGAGATGAAATCATCATTGTTCAACCAAAATCTTTCAAAATATTTTAAATGAGAATCATCATCCAAATTCTGCTCAAGGAATCCTACCTTCTCTGAAATATATGACCACCGCTCTTTAATTTTATCAACAGGAAGAAGTGGTAGCAAACCAGTTAGTGCAATAGTTTTTCTGGTATGTTTCGTTTTGACAAGTTCTAATTTCTTAGCTCTACGCCAGATGGCGTTTGAAAAATGGTAAAAGCAGCCTTTGGTTATGATATCAAGAAATAAGTCTGCAATGGCTGCCCTTATTGGCTGCTTGTTGGTTCCCAGCTGGGTATTTGAGATTTTATGATTTGATGTAAAATTGAGTATGATGATTGAGACATATCGGTCATGAATGAATAAATTAATATTTGTTTCTAATTAGTCTTTTGTTGTAATTGAATAACTTATATAAGTAGTAGTAATATACTTTATTGCACATATAAATATATATACAAATAACAATAAAAAACAAAATAAAATAACAATGTAGGCGCTCTCATCGCTAATAAGCGATTTCTTCCAAACAACCTTTGGGTAGAGGAAATTGCAAAATAAATACGGGGGATTGGAAGTACAGGTAATATATTTGAAATATATAGATATATCAATACATATATTACAATAAATAAATACATACAACAAATAATACATACTAATAAATACATTATCGGTTTAAATTAAGGTAATGAGAATGAATAATTTTTTTAAACATTGATAAAGTTTGCGCACGTCTTATATCCAAGGGCAAAGCGTTCTAGAGTTTGTATTATTGCGTAATATGTGTAGGGATTTTTAACAACAAGCTTGTGGAAAGTCGATGTGCAGAAGAACCTAGGAATTGGAAACACTCTTTAAGGTATGATGGTGCTGATGGGTTGAACAGAACTTTATACAGAAAGCTTAGAATATGAGTATTCCGGCGAAAACGAATTGAGAGCCATTTGAGCAAGCCAAATATGAACCTGATACATAAATTTTGGAGTCGTTCAAACTTATTAAGTTGCTCGACTGTAAGGTCAGGATAGCTAACGTCGGCATAATCGAGAATAGGAAGGAGTAAAGAAAGTGCCAAAGCAATTTTAGTGGGAATAGGTGAGGAATTCCGCAGTCGCCTCAAAGAGCTGTTAGCCGCGAACAATTTCTTGCTAATTTCATTCACGAGCGGACCCCATGTTTCGAAACGGTCAATTTTTATTCCTAGGTTTTCCACTGAGTCACTATAAGGGATTAAGACATTTTTTTAATATACTGGTGAAATTAAGTTAAAATCCAATTTTGTTTAGAGACGGGAGCTGCCAACAATTATCACTTGAGTTTTAGCAAGATTTATTATCAGACCGTAGGACTCACTCCAATCTATAATACGAGTCAGATCATAATTTATGTCAGCAATAGCTTGAGGCAGATTTTCAATTGAAGTTTGTTTATATATCTGGAGATCGTGTGCATAAAGATGGTAGAGAGAAGAAATATGAGAAGTGATAGAATTTATGAATATTGCAAAAAGTAATGGGGAAAGCACGCCACTCTGTGGGACGCCAGCGAAAGTTTCACACCAGGTAGATATAGAGTCATTTACCTTAATGCGCTGCCGACGACCACACAGATAACTGCGAAACCAGTCAATAGACGTTGGCGGTATGTTAAGGGAACGTAAAGTGCCCACTAGAACATCAAGATCAACCGTGTTGAAAGCATTGCTGAAGTCAAGCAAGGATAGTATAGTGACTTTTTTATGCTCCATGCCTGCACGGATATCGTCGGTGATTTTTACAGGTGCTGTAGCCGTACTATGACCAGGGCGGAAACCAGATTGTAAAGGATCAAGTATAGAGTTTTTTGTTAGTAACAAACTTAGTTGCTGCTGTACAATACTGTCAAGGACTTTAGAAAGAAAGGGTAAGATAGAGATATATATAGGGCGGTAGTCTGAAAACGAAGTAGGACTAGATTTTTTAGGCAAAGGTATGACTTGGCCACTGGAAATGGAATAGTTAAGAGTATGAGTTATGATAGGAGATACAATGTCAAGGATGAGAATGATCATACTACGGCTAATAGCATTTGATAAGATAGAGAGAACGTTCTTCTTAACATCACAATCGGACAATTGAGTTATATGAAATGGAGAAAAGTCAGGGGTTGGTACTTTTGAAAGAGAATTTAAAGTGTTTAATTTCCTATTACTATTGAAAGTAACTGGAGAACAAAAATGATGATTGAGATGATTTATATCGAGATCTTGCGAAATATGAGAAGGGGTAGATTTTCCAACCCCCAGTGACTTAAGAAACTTCCAAACCTTAGCAGGGTCACCGTTTTCTACAGATTTGTGAATATGGCGCATCTCTACACATCAAGTTGCAACGATTTCTCAGATGTTTATATTTGGAATGGTTGTTTTCTTTGGGATATTTTTTATAGTTTGCCTTCGCACAGATCCTTTTACTCATCAAAGCTTTTATATCTTCGGTGACCCAAGGCGCAGGGAGATGTTTTATTTTAACTGGCCGAACCGGTGCATGTTTACCATACAGTTAAATTATAAGGTTATTAAAATGGAAAATTTTGTCATTTACTGTGGTTGCATTCTGAGCGCCTTCAGATAAGCTGGTTACATCCATCCTACTAAAATAACGTTGCTGAAGAACTCTCGATTTAGCTTTTGGAGGACGAATCTTAAACGATAAATAGATTAAATCATGATACGAAAAGCGCACCGACCATGTTAAAAGACTTGTTCGGTCGAAGATACTAGTATTAGATCTAGGACAGAAGGAGTGCAAATTGGAAAAAAGTGTGTCGCATTTAGAGGAAGGAGATGTAAATCACTCGCATTTACTATGGATTTAAGTCGGCAAGAACGATAGTCATTTTTAGGTAGGCATGTATTAAAATCACCCATAATTATGGTGTGATTATACAAGGGTCTCAGTCTTTCTAAGATGCTCTCAAAAGATGAAAAATAATTATTACGACTAGAAGACTTTAAAAAACTCCAAGAAGAATTTTTGTATGAGATAGAAGAATTTCAATAAATATATGCTCCGCTGAGTCTAAAGGGCAGGTTTAGCTGACATGCTTATGATAGAAAAGGAAATGATTACGCAAATAAATTGCAACGCCACCACCACTCCTTTGTGTGCGATCATTTCGGATTAAGCGATATCCTGGAAGGGAATATGCGGTAGAAGGATGACAAGGCTTTAACCAGGATTCAGATACTACAAGGGCATGAATTACTGATTGACGTATTAGAATATAACACAACCAATGCAAATGACACTCGGTTTAACTCGTAGTACTCTTACAAAGTAATTAAATTCATAAAATCAATATTAAATGCACCCGTGTAGCTGTGCTCGCGCCTGTGATTCGCCACTGCTAGCCGACCAGGTAGGGGGCGCTGGCACCGTTGCAGCATCACATGATAAAGACAGTCCTATAATTTTACACAACCAATTGCGCGTCTTGCTAACAAATTACTTAGTATTAAGTATATATAAGTTTATAAAATTTACGCGTTCCATTACTAATTAAAAAATAATAAAACGAGATTAAACGCGTCATTTGGCAAAATACCTTTTCCCGACGTTTCGGCTGCGTTACACCAGCCTTGGTCACGGGTAGACGTCGGGAAAAGGTATTTTGCCAAATGACGCGGTTAATCCCGTTTTATTATTTTTATATTAAGAATATATAAGTATGCTAGAAGGGAGGACGAAGTTTCTCAGACGGCTGGTAGTAATTGATTGCAGCTAGTTCAATCCGGAGACGACTAGCAAGCCTTGAAGGAGGCCTTCTCCTGTAGAGGGGTGCTTGCAAACCACAAATAACTGTAAATATGTAAATACCAATCATAAATGATCCTAGCTAGAAATTTCAGTATATATAAACAATCCTTTTTTAGTATTTAAATATCTACTCTTTTTTAATATTAATAAATAAATAAATATTTTTTTGACATTACACACAGCGCCGTCTGGCCCCAAAGTAAGAAAAGCTTGTGTTATGGATACATATAAATTACTTTTTTTTTTGTAAATACATACATATCATACATAAATACACCCAGACTCAAGTCAAACACAAATGTTTGACCAGCACGGGAATCGAACCCACACCCTCTGCACAGCAGCTGGCCACACTACCAACTAGGCTGCGAGGGAATCAGCTTAATACTTTTGTAACTGTTTTCTTTTTAAAAGAAATATAAGACTTTTTATTTATATTTTATTATTATATAAGCAATTAAAGTTAAAATATATAAAGAGTCCAAAGTGTGACGTCACAGTTCGTTGTAAAGAGAAATTATTTTTTAATCTATTTATATATTTTAAGATACGTTAATTAATTAATTTCGTAGTTTATAAAATACATGATACTGCTTTTTCTATAGATATTTACATCTAACTGTTTTGTTTTTTTAATTTAAACATTGCTGTATAAGGTTTACGTTTTATAGATAGGTACAATGTGTTAAAGGGGTCATCAACACATAAATGCTTTATCAACCTGAAATAATTTAATGTAAGTGACGTTAGGTGAAATACATATGTATTGTCGTTTAAGTGTTTGCCTAAACTTGGGAAATGAAGGTACTTACAGACTTGGCAACACAGACAGAAATACATTTGTTATGTGTTTTGTGAATAATTATTATCTAGTGTTGACAGCAAGTACCTGAAAACTCAGGTACTCGGATTGGCGCATTTCGTGTGCCTGAACACAGCATTCGGAACTAACTTCTTTACTCTCTTTGTCTGTCTGTTTGATATATAATGGGTATACCTATATTGTTTGTGTTTTCAGAAAAGCCTGTGAAGTCCCACCCTGATGTCTCTGGTTCTGTCCCTGTCCCAGTCGACAACTCGACCGAGCCGGGCTACGAGTCTTCACAGAATTAAACATCGCATATTATTTAAATAAAATTGTTATCGATCATTTTATTATTTATGTATAAAAAAATACTTTAAAAAGTGTTGTTTCTAAATTTAGACAAAGGTCGTCCCTTTCCGGCTCGCACGTAACAAGACCTTTGGCCCCGCCACAGTTCGTGCACCTCGCACGCAACTTTCTCAGTTTAATAGGTTCCTCGTAGTACTTAAAATTCCTATGCCTCCTTATCTTACTTTTTTAAACATACTATGTAATCCGTATTCTAATTCCCCACTCATATATTCAGGATGGAAACGATAAGTGATCTCACTCAATTATTTCTAAACCATACACGATATTGAAGTACTGATTACTGATCCTGTAGCTCAAGCACGAAATTTGCGCAATCGTATCGAGTTTGTATCAAGCTTACTCCACGGACACGGAGAATGACAATAGTCCATAGCGCGAAGCACCTTCTATCTTATATCGAGAACTCGGTACAGCGACGACAGTGATGTCATCCTAACGTAAATACAGTTGGGCTTAGTACGTTCCAAAAACTAAACCAAAACGTGGCTGAATTATTTAACTTATGATAAAACACTAGTTTTTCTTAATTTTACTTAAATTATGTCATCAAAATATTACCGACTTTAAGTTAAGTATGTTATTATTTTCTACATTAAATTGTGGAAAAACTTGTGTGAAAATGGTCTTCGAACGTTCGTAATGTAGTAACATTTGCGTCTGTGGACATTGTATTCCGCTTCAAGTTTGTGTTTAAAAAATAACAAATTTAATTACTATCCGTCTATATTTTACATTAAATATAACTACAACAAATATTAACAATTAGGACAAGCCACCAACAATACGCATAGATGGTAGAATTTATAAAAAGTAAGTGTGATAGCTGTGCTGTTATGGTTTACTTATATATCAGACACGAAAGATTTATCCAGACCAAGTGGGGTACCTTGAGGTCATCATTTTATACAAAGAATTGATAAAAAAAAAGTGACGGCGGCACCCGGGAATCTCGGACTAAGGAAAAGTAGCGTTTAATGTAGCGTAAGGTAAATTATACCTAAGTGGTTCTTAACCCTAGAACCCTACACTGCCTGAAGTATTCAGTAAAATGAACATGAACATGGCACCTTAAATTGTAATAGTCCATAAACTATATAAATAAAAACAGTTTAAGAAAATAATATTTTTATTAATATTAATTATACAATAAGATCACGAACAAGCCTTATAATTTGAAATGGTAAATTAATTTGAGCATTTTCGGCATACTTTTACTTGGTGTTCCAAACAAATTAGTGTTTTGCACTTAGTGCATATGATCTTGCTCTTCCCATCCCTGTTCCTTTGGCAGAAATCACAGCACTCCCGTGAGTGACGTTCAGTCAGAACCAAAAGAATCGGCAGGAATTGGTTCTTTGAGGATCGCCAAATATTTATTTTATATCCCTTCTCAAAGTTGGCCTTTTAAGAAGTTCCCTCAAATGTTCGTGGTTGAGATTTAGTCCCTATTCTTTTAGAAAACTTCACAAATTAACTCACGATTAACTAGGTCTTCCTCATCACTTGAATTCTGATTTATTATGAACTATTGATGATTTATTATCATCGTTCAATTCTCTGTTCAAAGCCATTTGTAGAAAATACGACAAAATTCACTGATGTGATATACGAATTTTTATATTTTAAAGGAAAAATTAAGCAAAATTTGATTTTATAGGTTGACTCTTATTTTACAACATATCCACAACAATCAACTGCTTAAACTATAATAATTACATTAACCATGATACTTAAACAATTACAATAAGGTTGAACAAAATATAGCAATAATAATATTTTAAAAAACTTACGATGTTACTACACCTTAGCGCAAGCACGAATCACTATCGCAAAAGTATTCGTAACGTAACAGTAAGCAATTTTTATGCAATTTGGACAGCGCCCTACCGGACGTAAATATAACTAATTATGCGAGCACGAACCATTGTTGGATCGCAATCGTATCGCATGCGAATAGCTGCACAACGAGGTACGTGATGTTTATATGATAAAAATGATAGCACGAACATTGTTTTGACGTACGGTATCGTAACTCTCGAAGGCTGACTATCGAGAATGGACGAAAGTTTCTTTACTGAGATTTTGTCGGTGAGAAAAGTTGCGTTGAGCTTAAATTCACATAAAAAAAATATTTTCAAAGGTTTTTTGACCAACATATGGTATTATTTATATAAATTATTATTTATTTTAACTATTACTACATTATTTTCTTTAAAACCGGCCAAGTGCGAGTCGGACTACATTATTACAATATTATCTATTAAAACGGCCAAAAAATCACGTTTGTTGTATGGGCCCCCCTTAAATATTTATTTTATTTTAATTTAATTATTTATTTTTAAAGTGAATATATTCTGTGAATATTTTAAGCGTCTACATATTGCCGTTATCAATATCGAGCAAAGAAATCACGTTTGTTGTATGGGAGCCCCCTTAAATATTTATTTTATATTGTTTTTAATATTTTTTGTCAATAAACTAGCTTATGTCCGCGTGGACTTTTGAAAAGAAAGAAGCGATCTAACCGTTTATGGGATTACCTACAAAAGTCAACCTTTATTTTTAAGCCAAATACCATTTTTTATGCATTTAGCTCCAAAACATACTTCCATACAAACTTTCAACCCTGGTTCAAAAAATAACAAAAATATACAAGCCGTATCTAATCTGTAAAAGTTTTCCTACCTGTGTGTGTGTTATATACCTGATATAACTAATGGGCTGTGTTCCGGGATTGTTAGAAACTATGCAAGCCATGGCATAGAATTCTTCCTCCCTATAACCGAAATGAAGATCTTCCTTTGCAAATGCTAAGGATGCCAGGGAATGAAGTCCATGCCAAGGTTTTCTCTAGATTTTCGGAGGGTCGAACGCGCGAGCAATGCCCCTGGAGTTCCAAGAGTCCGTAGGCTACAGTGACAGCTTAACACCAGGCGGACCGTAAGCTTGTTTGCCACCTTAGAAGTATTAAAAAAAAAAAAAAAAGTTTTTTATATGCAGATTCCCCGTAAATTTTAACTTTTGAATTTTTTATATTTGTCAGAGAAACTAGCATGATAAAATCTCCTTCCTAGCCTCATAATTCACTATTAGGTTACCAGCCTAGCCCTCACCTTAATAGTGCGGGTATACCTGTTTCGATCTTAAAAATATAGCCCATTGAAGGTCAAACAGACGGACAGTGTGTAGGCTTAGCATTAGGGTTCCATTGGCACAATTTGGCTAAGAAACTCTAAAAATGATACTGTTGATGAGCAATAAAAATGTCTCAGTTGACAGAAATTACACATACATATTAAAACAAGTACATATATTGAAGGTAAAACATTTTTAAAAAATATACTATACACACATTTCAAAACTTTATTTTACAATCAATTATTATATTATTTCTATTCTATCGTTTCATATACCATATATATAGCTTCTACATTTTTTACAGCCATTGAATCAGCTAATGCACTCTTAACTCTTCTTTACGTAGTGCAGCCTCTCTGTTTTGTAGTCTTCCGAATGCTCTACTACAAGGTATTGCTGTTTTAACACAGACCGATGTCTTTCTTCCTAAGCTTCTTCTATGTTTTTTTTGTGTTGTCTTTCACTAGGCGAGAGAAAAAGTTGCATGTTGGTAGCAAAGTTGGTTGGCTGTCCATTCCTTCATTACACACTGTATATCTGTAAAATCAAATTAAATTAAATTAATTTACATCGAATACACTATGCAAAAACGGTTTAGTAGTTGCATACTTGTTTGAAATATAATAATCTCTCTTGAAAAATCTTGGTGTAAGTTGTAGTTAAAAATTAATATATTTTATCATTATCAGTGTACCTAATGTTCTATTTTATTTTTATTGAGTTATGTAGGTATATATAAATATATTTTTAACTTAATTTGATATTATATAAAATGTTATCTATATCTATATTACTTTTCTTTCCTGACTAAACAAAAATAGAGTCTTCATTACTCTAATGTCTTTTTATCCTTGTTATTTAATATCTGAGAGGCCTAATATGTCCCACTTAATACTTTGTAAGGCGTGTCCTAACACTTCTTGATGATTGGCTGCTGCGAGAAATCTTACATTTGCTGTATATATAACTACATATTGAAACATTGGAAAGTTATTTTATTCTGCCAGATAGAGGGTGCTACTATTAGGGACTATTTAATATAACTAACTAATAAGGTAACTTAAATAGAGAGACTTTATCTTTATACCTACTGTCGCCAATCCACACCGTAAATTGTACATTTAGGTATCGGTGGCGTCCTCTATTTACTTATTTATGTAACTTTATTATTTAGTTGTAGTTTATAGTTAATTGTTTTATGGATAGCTAGCGCTACATAATTTCAAATATAAATTTATTGTACATATAAAACCTTGTTCGTAGTTATTAAGAAAAAAGGCGAGTTTAAAAAGTGAGTTTGACAAGTAGCAAGAAAAAATGTTTTGAAAAGAAAATGTGTTAGAAATTGTGAAAAATATTATTTACCTACACCTACGGCATTGTGTTGACGAATAAACCAGAGTTCGATTACAACTAGTCGATATTTTATTTACCTTTGGACTTTGAAGAAGATTTTTACGCCGTTGGTCACCGGCGCAACCACAAGTTTAGAAGGTGACGCCTACATTATTTAAATTATGACCTCAAGGTACCCAACTGGGGTCTAGATACATCTATCGTGTCTGAAATATAAGTTAATCATAATAAAACAGCTATCACATAATAGTAAACAAACGTAAAAACCAACACAATGAATAAGTACTTACTTTTCCATAAATTCTTCCACTTCTGCGTATTGTTGGTGGCTTGTCCTCATTGTTAATATTTGTTGTAGTAATATTTAATGTAAAATATAGGCAGATAGTAATTAAATTTGTTATTTCAAAACACAAACTTGAAGCACAGATAATAGTATATGTCCAGGGACAGATGGGAATCAGCCAAAGCCGCGGCGAGGTCATTATAAAATAGTTCCGGCATATGATGAAATGTGAAGGGGGGCGCTGTCGTCGCTATTTTAGGGATGTCAGTCACATTGACACTATATCGACAAATAGTACACCAGTACTAGGTTATAATATATCGATATCGATATTTCACCTATTTTTACTTTCATTGAAGAATTGAATTAAATAAAAGTAAAGTGGAAAGGCAGCATAAATAAAACTAATTTAAATTTCATTAAAAACGTATTTTTCAAAGTGCAAAAGTGAAACAGTTGTACATTCAAGGTTTTGAATAAAACAAATTTAGGAATTAGTTAATATAAGCAACAGTCTAGCAATATTTAGTGAATACAATAATTTGACAACAAAATTACCATAAAAAACAACTATAGATTTAATAAAATATATATATTATAACTGAAGTAAGCTTAATCATAATATAAAACTAATTCAAATTTTATTTAACATATAATATACTTCAAAGTGTAAAAGTGAAACAGTTGTATTCAAGGTTTTGATAAAAACAAATTTAGGAATCAGTCGTTTGTGCATAATTAGTATTATTTATTAACAAAATAAATTAATATACGCAACAGTCTAGTAATATTTATAGAATAAAACAATTTGACAAATAAAATTACAAAAAAAAATAACTATAGATTTAATGAAGAATATATATTAAAACTGAAGTTCTTAATCATCATATAGTAGGTAATAAATACCATACTTGATTAACAAACTTTTTATCTTACAACAGATGGTAGTGCTCCTGCCTGCTGAACCAAGGAGCGTGGGTTCGATTGCGCATAAATCAAAGAATAATGTGATTTACAATACAAATATTCGTGTTGATCCTGAATCTGGGACTATTATGTATGTATGTATTCACATAAAAGTATGTAAGTATGTGTATACATTATCTGGTACCTAAAACGGTTTCAGCTGGGCAACTCGAGCACAGCGCCACCTATCGGACTAAAAATATCTTAAAATATATCTCGTAAGAATTAGGCTATCGAATGCAAAAAATATTTTTAATAAGACTAATTAATAGTTCTAGAGATTAGCGTGTTCAAACAAACTCTTCAGCTTTATTATAATAGTAAGTATAAATAACATATATAAGTGTCTAAACTTCTAATAATACACGATTGATTTGCTTACAGGTTACAGGAGGTACAATGAATATACAATAACTATTTACAATGGTAAAAACAGACTTTTTAAGAGACATTACAAACATATTATACATATTTATAATATTTACAAAAGAATATTATCAGAGATTCAATTAAAATTGAATAGAAAGTTACAAACATATTTACAATTTATGGTAGTAAAACAGTTTTATTAAAGAAATCATGAATAAATATATTATACGTATTTACAATAAAATTGTATTAATATTATTACACCAGATGGACTTTTGTGCGAAAAACTAAAGTGACAAAATAATTTACTGCTTTTGAGTGGTGGACTGGACACCCAAACCAGTCAACGACAGCAGTTTTAAAAAATTCTGCCCGAATGTTCTTGACAATATCCCGATTTTGAGAAAACTCATTTCGGCAGATGTTGATTATATCAATAAAATCTCTAAAGAGCCTTATAAATTCAGCTGTAAAAATTAGGCGAAAAGTAGGCGAATGGGGACCCATGATATTTGTTATCAAAAGTGATTTCAATGAACACTGAAAAGTATAGCAATCTGGACTAGTATTACGATAGTTTAAGGCTCTTACACGGCCAAAGAAATTCTCTAAAAGATCTTGATTTAAGTTAGGGGTATAAAAGACTTTTACGCCCATGTCTTTTAGTTCAGACCAGATTTCAATGAAACTTTCCAAAGTAATTAACCAGTTACGGGGACTTGCTTTTTTTTAACTTGATTAGCTTTAAGAGCTTGCTTACTACTTGAATCTAGGTAATAGGTGTTTTTAAGAGTTTTAATTGCTTCTCTCCAAAATGGTATGTGTTTTAACTCACCATTGATTTCTTTCACAGGACCCCGTAGTTTTCCGGGCGCAGAGCCCTTGCGCGAACCATTTGCGCTGTCGAACAGCCTATCGAAAAACAAAACAGCTTCTGCTGTATTTTTCATAGTTTTGCTAACTGGGGCTCCATCTGCATGGTTTTCTGCAAAATAAAATAATAGTTAACACTATGTATACTTATATGCCTATATATATATATATATATATATATATATATATATATATATATATACTTATGCTGTGAGTGTATACCACCTGGATTGCACTGACTGCCTCAAACGAAAACCTCTGCTTCAGTTCATCATTGGTAACGTCAGAAAAATAGTTTCGTAAATTTTATAAAAAAAAAGTTCCACACAAAATAAATACGTATTTATTTATTATTATACACAGCAAAAGTGAAGAAAAACCATACGAATATTGTTACATTGTAGTTACATTATACATATATACAAAATATTTTAACAGACGAATTATGCCCCTGGTGTTGCTTACGGTAACCGCTTAACAACAGGTGGGCCGTAGGTCTGTTTGCCAGATTGTTTTTTTTTTTTTTTATACCACTAAGGTGGCAAACAAGCCTACGGCCCGCCTGATGGTAAGCGGTCACCGTAGCCTATGGACGCTTGCAACACTAGGGGCATCACTCGCGCGTTGCCGACCCTTCAGAAATCTAATAACTTCTTTTTTGAAGAACCCCATACTGTAGTCCTTAGAGAAAACCTTGGCAGGGAGCTCATTTCACAACCCAAGGGTTCGCGGGAGGAAGTTTCTCTGAAACCGCACTGTACGCGACCATTTTGGTTCCAAAGTGTGAGAATGAATTCCTTGTCGATGGCGAGCGGTGCGATGGTAGAAAGTAGCCGTGGGCATCATTTCGAACAATTCCTCAGAACACAATCCATTGTACAAGCGGTAGAACACACACAGGGGGGCAAAGTCTCTCCTCAGACTAAAGGGCTCGATACCGCAAGTGAGTTTGGGATCGTCGACAATTCTCACAGCCCGTCGTTGAACCGAGTCAAAAGGGTCAAGCTGGTATCCGGGTGCACCCACCTAGAGATGGCAGCAGTACTCCATATGGGGTCGGACTTGCGACTTGTAAAGTAGCAACCTTTGCCCCGACGTGAAGTACTGCTTCGCTCTGTTGAGTACACCAAGTTTTTTGGACGCCAGCTTTACCTTGTCTAGCAAATGATCTCGGAACTGAACATCGCTGGAGATGTCAACGCCAAGGATCCCAATGCTCTTGGAGATGGAGAGGGGAGTGTTCTGGAATTGTGGGACTACAGTGAATGGGGTTTTCTTAGCGGTGAACGCGCAGACTTGTGTCTTTGAAGGGTTGAATCGGACCAAGTTTTCCCGCCCCCAGTCAGAGACCTTGGACAGACCAATCTCGATTTGAGACACAAGTTCTTCACGCTTTTCCTCCACAACGGAACGTGGGATGCTTGCACGGCCCGTGTAATAAGCGTCTCCAGTACTGACATCTGCATAGCAATGTATGTTGTTGATGTCCAACATATCATTGATGTGCAGTAGAAACAGCGTAGGAGACAGCACAGAGCCTTGCGGGACACCAGCATTAATGTCCATGCTATCAGAGCAACTACCGTCAACTACGGCTCGTATGCTTCTGCCGGACAAAAAGCTAGCCACCCATTTGCACAAACCCTCGGGCACTCCGTAAGAAGGCAACTTCGATAGAAGACCTCGGTGCCAGACCCGATCGAACGCCTTCGCTATGTCTAGGCTACATGCCAATGCCTCCCCCTGACTCTCACTGGCTAGTGCCCATCGGTGTGTGAGATACACTAGAAGGTCACCAGTTGAGCGACCGTGGCGAAAGCCATATTGACGGTCACTGATCAGGTCGTGTTTTTCTAGGTATCTCAAAAGCTGTGTGTTGATCACACGCTCCATCACCTTGGAGAGGAGAGAGGTTATAGCGATAGGCCTGTAATTCGATGGATCTGATCTATCGCCCTTTTTGGGCACCGGGTGCACATTTGCAGTCTTCCATGAAGACGGAAATTTCCTAGTGTGGTAGGAAAGCGTGAAGAGGCGCGTGAGTACAGGACATAACTCAGGAGCACACTGCTTAAGCACCACTGCTGGTATGCCGTCTGGCCCACTCGACTTATGAACGTCTAGGGAAAGCAACGCCCGCCGGACCTCGCGCTGTGTTATAGAGATTTCCGGCATGGTCTTACCGCACCACGGTAAAGTAGGTGGTACAGCGCCTTCGTCGTTCACATTCGAGTTAGAGGCAAAGAGACTGGCCAATAGATCGTCTTTCTCTTTTGCACTGTGGGCCAAGTCACCGTCGGTCTTTCGCAGTGGTGGTAATGACGACTGGCAGAAGTTCCCCTCGGCAGCTTTAGCAAGCGACCAGAAAGCACGACTCCCAGAAGGATAGCTCGCAAGTCGCCCACCTATTTTGCCGATGAATTGGAATTTTGCTCTGGCAGTTGCTTTCTTACTGAACCTCGAGGCAGCATTTAATTTGCGTTTTAACTCAGAAATATTCGGATCCTTATTATTACGAGCCGTGGTCCAAGCCTCATACGCAGTTTGCTTAAGAATTTTAGCTTCTCTGCAAGGCCTATTAAACCACGGTCGTTTTTTGACGCCGGCAGCTACTCGCAGGTTAGGAATGAAACATTCCATACCAGCGAGGATTGTCTCAGTGACTGCGGCTGCGCAGACGTCAGGATCTTCTGAGCTATAGCAGATCTGCCTCCACGGGTACGATGCATAAAATTCTCGCAATCCATCCCAGTCTGCCGACTTATAATGCCACACACGACGCCAATTAGTTGGCCCAGAAGGATCAGGTTGTGTGCATGACATTTGAGTCCGGATGAGACAGTGGTCCGAGGAGCGAAGAGGCGCATCCACTGAGACGGAGTATCCATCCGGACGTGTAGTCAGCAGAAGGTCTAGTAAGGAGCTTGTATGGTCCTCAATATCTGGTATTCTCGTTGGAGAAAGTACCAGCTGAGAGAATCCATAGGTCAGAGCAAATTCATGAGTAGATATCCCTGCATAGTTATTGGTTCGAGAACTGAGCCACTCACGATGGTGGGCGTTAAAGTCTCCCAAAATAACTAATTCTGCTGTAGGATATTGCTCTAGAACTTTGTCAGTCGTCAAACTCAGGTGCGTGAAGAGTCGAGTTACGTCCGTGTCACCGCTATGAGACCTGTATAGGCACGCATAGATACGAGTGTGGCTCCCATGATCTACGCGCACCCACAATATCGACAGGTCCCTGTCTTCAAGGCTATGAAGTCGGCGACAGCAGATATCCTCCCGGACGAACATACATACACCGGCACGACTCAAAAAATTGTGCTCGAGTTTGTAGCCGGGATAACGAAGGTATGATGGCCGGGCAGGATATCTGCGTCTCCGTTAGAAAAAGAATTGTTGGCTGCGCAGTCTCGAGATGGTGATGGACTGCGTTAAGATTTGCGTGAATACCCCTTATGTTGCAAAAATCCACATTATATGTGGATGGAGTAGCCGCTGTCAAAACTCTTTTCTTTTTTCTGTTCCTGGCCATTTTGTTTGAAGTTACTTAGACTACGGATGAGGATTCACTGCACAGACAGCTTAGAAGACAAAAAGTTGCGGTACTAAGACTGCCGAAGCTCAACACAGATGATACGGTTGCTGGCACGGCGGGCGGAAGGGCCCCTGATCCCCCTCTGTTGTAGTAGCCGGGTCCACTCCGGTCTCCTTCTCCGGCACGACTACTACTTCAGAGACTTTACACAGGTTGGCGGATCAGCCTCCCAAGGCGGAGATTAAGTGATCCCTGGGTTCGGGAACCCGTTCAACCTGCGGGCGGCCAGCGGTCAGCCGTTTCATCAGGTCTCCCTGACCGCCGAACCAGCACGCCGCGTCTACGCCGAGCAATGACAGCAACAAGCACCGTCGGTCCTCCGCTGTCCGCGCAGCGAATCCTCAAAGAGAGAGCTCTGGCAACCTTACTCACCGCCAGGAACACAACACTACTCAATATATAATATATTATATCCAGTGTTAAATCTGAAAAAACAATTTATTATTTTAAGCAGATCTATAATTTTCCAGATAGCCACAACCATTTACAGCAATACATTTTATACAAACTTAGGTAATGCATTTAAAAACTTTATCAATATTTTTCAACAGAGCATTCTGCGAATCCCTGCACGTTTTGTATATTTCATCTATTATTTATATCATAATTTATCTCAAGATAAGCATATCAGATTCCCAATTGATTTACCAAGGCCCTTAAAAAATTAACATAATAATTAAAAAAATAAAATAACAAAAAATAACATTAGGCGTATATTTCGGCAGTGTTGGCCTTTGTCAATGCAGACAACTACTTAGTAGTAATAAATAACTCAAGTTTAGCAGTAGTCAAGTTTTACCACCCTGGTCTCAACAACTCGATTTTTTTATGTCTCGATTATCGCAATTTTAAATATATATATATATTAGTATACATATTTTTTATCTCTCTATCATACCTGTTCATAACGTCATAATAAATTTCAACATTCACTCTGTCATTTCTTTATTTGTTCACTTTACTAGATCTTATTACGAGTATACTAGCGACCCAGGCCGGGTGCAAAAAGGAATATGCTTATTTTCAGGGTTCTGTAGTCATCAAGGAACTCTTATAGTCCGTCCATCTGTCTGTCTGTCTGTGGCTTAGCTCAGTGACCATTAGTACTAGAAAGCTGTAATTTGGCATGGACGTAAAATAGCTCGTTTAAATATTGAGGGTGTGTAAGAACCATTTTTCGATTCAGCGATGCGTTAGCAATATTTATTAAGCTTTAAAGTGCAAATGTTTGTTAGAGCCCAGTGTCCCCCCACTGACAGCTAAATGGCTGTTCTTGGGTGTTAAAAAAAATTATGCGAGCAGTACATATAACGAAATTAAAAGTAAAACTATCATAGCTAAGTAGGCCTTACAACTTAATAAGTAATAGCCAACCTACTTAGAAAATGTAAACATTTCGTACAAATTCTATTAAAAGGTACTTAGATGAAGTTGGTACTTGTGTAAAACAGGTATTAAATATAAGTTTATGAACGATGTAAATTTATATTATATCATTCTGAATACAGATACCTACTTAATAAATTAATAATAATATTTACGTTCGAAAAACTCATTCGACTAGGAGGCGGCGGCACGCGGCGAGATGCGGCGCTTGACGGTACAGGGGCCTGGCGACAGCGGATCAAAGTAACAGATCCAGCAAATGGCAGCTCTTTAGCATTTGTGATATACACTTTAAAGGTTTGGTTTTAGTTGAGATTAGAATTTGAGTTGAGTAGCATTTGAAAAACTTTAAATTCAATATACGTATTGATACTTTTCTTTCATTAAAATTTTAGTTACTTCGGTTACTACGAAACCCTACACTGCGCGTGAACCGACACGCACTTGGTCGTTTTTTATTCATTTTAATATGTAACTATTATAAAACCAAGAGCATGCCTTGCCATGCTTAGTGTAGGGTTTAGTCGTTATTACTACAATCGTTATTTAAAACCACAAACAACTTTAATTTCTGTTTTCAATTTTACAAAAATAATAGAAAAAAATGACGTTAATTTTTTTATAATGTGTGGTACTACCATATACAATGTGTGTGTATACTACCATATACCTGCGTGTCAAAAAAACAGCTTTGTAGCTTTTATTTACTTTAATAGTCTCTGATATTTGAATAAAATGACTGTGACGTATATACCTAGTCCTTCAGACAGATGGCGAAACCATAAGACTTCCTCGTAATAATATAATAGGTTAACTTACTTTTAATATTAATTTTTGCGGCGGAGTTCGGGGAGGCGTCTAAAAATTCAAAAATTTAGTTGGATAAAATGTACTGCCTCCTCCCCACCCACGACTGTTTCAACTGAGTAGTTGATTGGCGATGGTGCTTCAAATTTTGATAGAATCAAATAATATTATTTTATGAAGCTAGTCGCGCGGCACAGTCGTTTGCTCGCGTGACGCGTGTCGCGCGCGTCTGTATGTAAGCGACAACACGACCAACTCTTATCGACGCAGAATTACATACCAAGAACATACTTGTAAAAATGTTACTACAGCTGTGTAATTCTAGTTATTCAATAGGTAGTTTTTATGTAATTAATTAGTAAAATAATAATTAATACCCAGTCAAAAAAGCGTCGTAGGTCTCGTCAAGGACACATATTTATTTTTTGTTGTGCGTAGTATTAAATGTACTTAGGGTAAAACCACATTGTATCGGCCATGTCAACAACTATTTACATTAATTTGCTTCTTATTCTCACATTTATCAGCCTAGCTTTTTAGGGGGGTGTTGTTTAATAAACTGTTATTATTTGACTTTTCTATGATGTCATAAGATATTTGAAATTTGAATAATATTTTCTTATATTGATGTTTTTTTGTACACTTGAATTTGAAGACTTCAAATTTTTTTTATAAATTTTAATATTTCTTAAAGACAATTCTATACATAAAATACTAGATAGGTATTAACAAGTTGTTACGAATTTGATTGTACAGTTTGCACATCAACAATGATACTCCCACTTAAAAGTAAATAAAAAACCGTTAACTTTATAGAAAAACTAACAGTATCTGGAAAAGTAACTAGAAACGTAGGTAAGACTGTCATTAAATAATAATTATCACACACTATAGTCTATTAATGAACAATAAATAAGTATCTAGTAGGTATTCTCAAGTACCCTGATTTGTACAAAGAAGCAAATTTTGGTCTACAAATTCACAATACTACTTATTTTGAACAAAAACTTAAACACAAATTTTCAGACTAGGACAAATTAAAGCGAATGTTGATGTAGAAACATGTATACTTTTAACTATTACACATTTTACTCCACAAATCAACAATGAATAGTCTATATCTCTTAAACAAATTTGTACATAAAAAAAATAACAATAAAACTAATTATCACGAATGCTTTACAACAATATGGTTAGATCTTTGAAATTTGACGTACGTTCAATTGTTACAAATATTACAGCCATCAAATCAATAATGATACTCTAAAAGTTAAAATAAAATAATAAAAGGCTGGTAAATACAGTCTATTAACACCAAAAATCCAATAATCAGTCCAAGTGAAATAAGGCCATGGCATGAAACTTTACAATAGGAAACTTCGGAATACCTTTTGAAATCAACAACACTTACATAATAATGACAATGTAATTAAAATAACTAACAAGTTTTTATTTAGATTAGATGTATCAAACAATGATGATATTTAAAGACTTCTCCAGATACAACATCATATTTTCCACCACGTTTAGCTGTACATTCTAAATGGAACCATTTAGGACATGCATCACATCCTACATTTTTCAATTCCTCCTATTCCAAGTCACTTATTAATTCTTATTCACAGCCACCACAAACATTTATTTTTACCAAACCTGGAGGCAATACGTTTTCAATGTTACTAGCACGTCTTCTTCTTTCCTGTAACATTTTTTGGTCTACGGTTTAATCTACGTTGTGGTATTTCCGACTTACATCTAATATTTTCTGCTTTATTCAACTCAAGGCTTTATTTTTTCTTTTCATTTTTCAGAGAATATAGCTAGTCGCATCTTTTCTCTTATTGGTTTTCTTTTATTACCAAAATATAACGATTTCGGTGCAAATAAATGATTTTTAACGCCGGTGATAATTTGTTTCTAGAAGTTGAAGTGGATATTGTAGAAGCGGGACGACTAAAGGCCGGAGAAGATTTAACTATCCAGTTAAACTGGATGACGGTGACGCTGGTAGAGAAAAATCAAAATCAGATGCATGGTCAATATTTACCATAATACTGTTACTTATTGAAAAAGAAGATACATCAATAGGATTTTTTTTTTCTTTTTAGGGTGCAGGTGCACCTAAACAAATTTCACAGTTGTTGATTTTAATACTTTTGATGTTTGTTTTAGTTTTAGCGTTATATGGGCGATGTGTTTGGGAAGTCTCAACGCAAAAGCGAATTTGTTCAAAAAAATTGTAAAAATTGTGTTATAATTTGGTGTCAAAATCAAAGCAAAACAGTTAATAAAGCAAATGCTGGTGTAACATATCACAAGTAAGTTTTTAATCACAGAAAAATTTTTTTTTTATTAAATAATGTTGAGGTTTAGTATTTCAAAGGCGTTTTGGCACAAAAAGAGTAAAATTTTGAACTCTGAACATTTTGAACCGGAATAAACCTAAAAAAAAATGTTGCAACACTATTATCTTCTGATGCTATCCCGAAATTAAAACTTCATCCTGCGTTTAAAGTGGTAAGTCAATTACATTGTAATAATTCTTTTTAAACATTTTAAAAGTTAACAATAGTTTGCATGTTATATAACGTTTAAATGTCTTTCAGAGTATTTCGGTCATCAATGATGATGCTTACGACGCCGCTGTAACGACACCAGACAAACGTATAAAGGTATAATATAAATAAACTATAATTAAATACAAAAAATATTTAAATCTAAGTATATATATGTCGCAGTCACATTGTAAATGCCGTTATATACAATCTATCTAGTGAGGTTGTATACTATGGACGAAAAAATATTATGAAGTGTACATTTTCGATTATTTAAAACTTGATTCGGTTAACGTTACGATTACCGTGGTCAATTTTTAAACTAAATTTTGTATTTTAGATCGTAGATTCGCCAACAGTACCAGTTCAGAAAACTTTTCAAGAAATTAGGACATATACGATTCCGAAAACTACCTCTGAAGCGGACAACACACCAAATATATATGATACACCTCGAAGACGGAAACTTAAATTGTCTGCTGTAAGGTCGCAACAGATTATTAAACGCCAAAGACGTGAGGTAAAGCGACTCCAAGAATATAATATTAAATAAAATGTATATACAACTTATTTTAGTTAGAGAACGATAATAATAAAGTTGACAGCAGTGAGGTACGTGTTTTGACAATTATGTTTCGATGAAGGTTTTATGGAGAAAGGAAAGTAAAAGTGGAAAAGTGAAAAAAGATAACATTTATTGTTAGTGAATGACATCACTATATAAAAAAATTGAATTGGCGACAAATGCGTTGAGGGGCCTAAAATTCCCTGGAACCGAGTGGTCATTTTGCTGTTACACATTGTTGAACAAATTGCCTAATGACGTCAGGGCTCGTTTTGAACAGATGCACGGAGGTGACTCGGCGTCACATATACCTACTTTTGACAAATTAGTGTCATTTTTAGAGGATCGGAGTAGGAAGCTCGAGAATTTACCCGCCGAGCCACAATCGGGACCGTCACGATTTTCGGCCCTGTCTGGACCCCCTCAACAACCTCGTCCCGGGACATCGCGAGGTATCGGGTCGTTTCGGCCCCCCAAAATTTTGACGGTCGAACGGACTGAACGGTGTGGGTTGTGTTACGAACCTAGGGAAAAACCTGGGGGGGAAACGATTTCGGACCCGTAGGCCTGGCCCTATGTTATTATTGTTAGGGAGAGCACCTAGCCAAGGACTGTCGACAGCCGAGACCTTGTATTAAGTGTGGTGGGGGTCACCATCCTGATTTATGTATGCCCATCCGAGAGGATGGCCCTCGGATGACACGTGTGTCTACGAGCGGGGGTTCGTGCGCGGAATCGCCCCCGTCCCCAGTGCGACATTCTTCACCTTCTCCGCCCCGCTCACCGCAGGCGAGCCCACGGGATGGTCGTCGGTCACCACCCTCAGGTGCCCCTTCGCTCAGCTAGTTATTGCGGAACGGGGACATTACTCAGATCATGAGCCTCTGCGTCTCCGCTTACAGGTAAGTTCGCGGAGTCATGGGATTTCTGGAGCAGGGAGTCTACGGGTGGATAACGTCGTGGGTACGGTCTCGTTTTCCTATTCCTTCTTACTCCATCCTAGCATGCAGTATCATCTAGGAGCTGTTGTCCTGAGGGTCATTTTAGGTCATCACCCTCAGGTGCTCCTGCCGACGGACGTGCTGGATCTCTCGTCCAATCTGCAGTTCTCGTCCGATGAAAGGTTCCACCTACCTGGTCCTGTGGAAATTCTGCTTGGCGCTGATGTCCTTGGATTGCTCGGACTGGACAAGGCTATGTTACTTCAGCCAGGGGTGGTGATCGCTGTTCTGACTATCTCGGATCTGTAATTATGGGCCCAGAACATTCTCTCGCCGCTCAGGCGTCTACGGATTCGTCGTGGGACTCTCGCTCGCTGACTCCCTTCAGCGTTTTTGGGAAATTGAAGAGCTCCCCCTGGCGTCACGGACTCGTCTAGTCGACGACGAGTACGAGTCATACTTTCTCGCCAATACGGGTCGTCTAAATTCTGGCCGGTTTTTCACTCAACTGCCTTTCTTATTTCACCTCCGCGCCTGGGTGACTCCTGCAAAATAGCCGGATGCGTCGTGATAGAGAATTTTGCACAAAATACGTGGATTTTATGCGCGAATACGAATCTCTCGGTCACATGTCGGTTTCGCAGTTTGAGTTGGAAGGCAAAGAACATTATTTTGTTTCACATCACGCCGTCTTCAAAAATGGTAAGATACGGATGGTACTAATCGGCTTGTTACGGGCAGGTGGTTATGAATTGAGGAAATGTATCGTCTCGGAAGACTTGCCGTCAGAGCATCAGCAGGAGCCCCATCTCTTCCAGAATCCGGAAAATCCTGACTCCATCGCGGTCCTTGGGGTTCAGACACAACGAAGAGGTGGACTAAGAGGCTAGTTCTGTCCACAGTAGTGAGGGTCTTTGACCCTAATGGTTGGGTGGCTTTTGTGGTCTTTTGGTCCAAATGTTTCCTACAGGAGCTCTGGATTTCTAGTCTCGACTGGGATACCCAGTTGACCGGAGACTTTTTGTCCTATTGGCTACGCTTTTATGAGATACTTTCGGACCTTCAACATGTCTTCGTCCCTCGGTCGATCTTACTCCCAGGTCGTTATCGGGCCATTCTTCACGGCTCCTCTGACGCGTCGGAATCTGGTTATGCGGCGTTGTCTATCTCCGCACCGTTGACAGCAATGGTCATGTTCGCAATCAATCAGACTGGTGGTCGAAAAGAGTAAGGTAGCAGCTTTGCGGGCCAAATTGTTAATCCCCAAGTTGGAGTTATCAGGAGCTGCATTGTTAACTCGACTCCTCATGTCTTCTCCACTTTGGGTCGATGTGTCCAATTTGACTCCGTCACGGCATGTACAGACAGCTAAATCGTGTTGTCTTGGCTCAAGGCGTTCCTTCATGCCCTAGAGATCTTCGTGGCCATTCGTGTCTCCCAAATCCAGTCGTCTGCGGTGTCTCTGGAATGGCGACACGTGCCAGGGTCCTTGAATCCCTCAGATTGCGCTTCACGGAGCCTGATTGCCTCGTACATGATGAATCACCCGCTTTTTTGGGGTCCTGCCTGGCTGGCCTCTCCTGAAGTCACTTGGCCTCATACATTTTTAGAGTTTGTTGACCCTCTGCCAGGGTTAAAGATCTTTGC
Source organism: Apoda limacodes (assembly GCA_946406115.1). Lineage (NCBI taxonomy): Eukaryota > Metazoa > Arthropoda > Insecta > Lepidoptera > Limacodidae > Apoda > Apoda limacodes. The sequence goes on from OX291540.1 coordinate 53,935,166, forward strand.
TGTTGAATAGACTGTGGACACTGCACCGAATTTCCTGCTTAATCGGTTCAGTTCTCTCAACAAGCTCGTTGGTGTCACCGGTTAAATCAAGAGGATTCTCTACAACTTACGGAACACGTCACAGCCAAGGACGTCTTTAGTCTTGTCTCCTGAAGAGCGTCAGGATGCTCTCCTCACTTGTGTTCGACTGGTACAGTTTGGAAAGAAAATTGTACTTCTCCGTTCAGGGAACGGGAAATTGCGGGGAAGTCTTGCTCGTCTTAATTTGTTCGAGTTTTTGAGAGAGTTTTTGCGAGTGGGTGGTAGGCTTCGCAACTCAGAATTGCCCTATGGGGCTCGGCATCCTCTCTTGTTGCCCAGGAGCGGCCATTTTATTGAGTTGCTGATTAGGGACCGCCATTTTAGGAAACGTCATGCCGGTCTCAACGCATTGCTGGCTTGTCTGCAGCGAAACTTTTGGATTTTGTCCGCCAGACGAGCAGCTCGGAGCGTTATTTTTAAATGTTTCTCTTGTTATAGGTTAAAGGGAACCTTGACTCAGCCACAAATGGGTGACTTACCGTCCGATCGTATCCGGCCCGCTCGACCTTTCGCTAAGGTTGGGTTGGATTTCGTGGGTCCATTTCGGTAAAGACGGAAGTGTTCGCAATGCCCGACAGGTTAAGGCCTATTTATGCGTCTTCGTCTGTTTATTGTCCAAGGCTGTGCATCTAGAGCTCGTTTCAGGCTTTTGTCGCATGTCTGTCGCGGTTTGTCAGTCGGCGTGGTCTCCCTCATTTAATTCGCTCGAACTGTGGCACAAATTTCAAGGGCGCAGATCCCTATCTGAAGGAGGTTCTTCAGTTTTTGTCGGACATTCACACGTATATTGACTCGGAGTTGTCCAAACGGGGCGTGACTTAGAGTTTTGATCCTCCCGGCTATCCTTCGTAGGGCGGTATTTTCGAAGCAGCTGTCAAGGTCGCCAAAACTCACCTCCGTCTTGTGATTGGTGAAACGATCCTCACGTTTGAGGAATTACAAACGGTATTTTGCAATGTCGAAAGGGTTTTGAACTCACGACCGCTTTATCCGATCTCGTCGGATCCTAATGACCTGGAAGCGCTAACTTCAGGCCATTTCTTGATCAGTAGTCCGTTAACCTCCTTGCCTGAATACCCCTTCATTGATGTGTCAGTTAATCGGTTATCGCGTTTTCAGTTGCTTTAACAAATTATGCAATTGTTCCACCGTCAGTGGTCCTCAGAATAATTACATTTGTTACAGCAACGGGTTAAGTGGACGGATAAAACCAACCCCCGCGCGTCGGAGACCTTGTCCTCTTAAAGGACTCAAATTTACCGCCTTTGCAATGACGTTGAAGTCGCATCGTGCAATTATTCCCCGGTTCGGACGGTATCCCGCGGGTCGCAGAGGTCATGGTAGGGGATTCAGTGCTATAGCGTGCCGTCACGACGCTTTCTCGATTGCCAGTATCCTCATTCAGACACGGTCTGGCTGGGGCAGGGCTTTGTTCGGGAAAGAATGAATCATCTAGTTGGTATTCGGATCGGTCGAGCTAGGCATTAATTCTCTACTTACTCTGTGCGTGCGCGCGTTCAGTCACTCAAATACATCAGAAGGCGGCGGCTGTCGTACCTTTTTCGAGCTTATTATATTTTTTTCGTAAGTGAAACAAATAAACACAAAACATTCATATTCAGAAACACACTACACCCCTTTTTGTGGTGTTTGGTGTATGAATGATAGGGTCAGGATTTATTATTGGACAAGTTTTGCATCGGCATTGATTGCATTGTACATCTTGGATGTTGGTTGACTGTGCTGTTTGGCGATGTTTAGTGTTAGATAAAATTTGTTTTCAATTTTTATTTTGTTTATAAGTAATATTATGATTTAAAGTTATGAGATCTTTGGCGTCATTATTGATTTTTAAAATAGGGGCGAGATCCTTGAGATGTGTGTTCTTGAGAAAATATTTAGTAACAAATCGAACATTCTTCTTTGTCTTGTCTTCTTTGTTATATACTATTTGGTGAAATGACGATGGTTTGTGTATTTGTTTATAAGGAAGTGTGGGTGGGTAATTTTTATCTTGTAAGGCATCAAATATTTTGTTATGGTGTTTAAGGAATTAGTGTTGTTGCAAATTCTTTAACCACTAATAGATAAGGAGTATGGTATGGACCTTATAGTGTGTGCTGGGTGACAGCTGCTATAAAATTTTCTGAATTCCTTTACTCGATTGACGATATTTGACGCTTCACATGTTGCCTGAAAAATTTATTATTTTTTTTTTTTGTTTTTATGCCAATTGATATATTTGCCTTTGTTTTTAGTAGCTTACTAACATATTTTTATTACCTTATAAGTGTTTTGGTATATATTGTATACTATTTAGCTAATTTATCAAAGTATTGTATAATTACTTTAAATAGAACTTATTGCCAGCTCTTTTTGGCAGAAATTAACATTGTTTACATTGTATTGACGATTCAAAAGTGTTCTTAGAAACCTATTTGAATAAATATTGTTTGATTTGATTTGATTTGTTATGTAGGTATTGAAGTTTATTTGTGTCCTTAAAGTGCACAGAAGTAAGAATTTTGTTGTTTGGTGTTATTCAATATCAACGTCTAAGAAAGTAATTTTATTATCAGATATTAAATGCGCGAATTTCTTTGAAGCAAATTCGTTGTGGTCATTAATAAATGTTTTTAAATTTAAAAGAGTAGTAGTCCAAATTATATAGATGTCATCTATAAATCGAAGCCATATTAGAAGTTTCTAAATACATTAAGATTTTCATCTGTCCCATAAATAAGTTAGCATATGATGGTGCCATCCTGGATCCCATAGCAGTACCTTTAATTTGTTCATTTATACACCAAACACCACAAAATACTACACAACTCAAAAAAACATTAACTGTAAAAGCAAGTGCTGTATATACGTGGGACACTGAAAGTTTTAATAAACTAAAAAAGTAATTTCTACGGATAAAATATTTAATTAAAATCTTTTCAAAGAACTCTCCACCAATCTGTATACAAAGTTTCATGAATGAGAAACATTTTTTCCAGTCCGCCACAGGCACCTCTTTAACGGCCTTCTCGAACGCTGCTAGCGCGTCTTCCGGCGATGAAAACTGTATCCCTTTCAGCTGATTTTTTTATTAGGGGAATAAAAATAAGTCACACGGTGCCGAACTGTAAGGAGAATGACCCAAGACTCTGACCGATGTGGTGCCCAGGAAGTCCCCTGTTTTGAGCGCTGAGTGCGCCGGCGCGTTTTCATGGTGAAGCAGTACCCCGCGGAGCCCGGTTTTCGGTCGCTTGTTGCTCATTGCAGACAAAACTTCTGGCAGGAATTTTGTGGTATGCCATTCGGCGTTGATGCTGCTTTGAATTAGAGTGGAATTGAAACCAGATACCCCGTCAAAGTGAAGAAACTAGCGATCAAATTTTCCCTGCGCTTGTCGTAGACGTTGGTTCGTTTGAAACAGCCAAACTGTCGATTGACGCTTTGTTTCTGGATCGTATAAATAAATCCAGGATTCACCTGTCACAATGCCGTAAACGCGCCGAGACGAGCCTGATTCTAATTTTTGAATCATATCACGGCACCACTCTATACGGGCCTGCTTCTGAGCTTCGGTGAGGTTGTGCAGCACCAAGCTCGAAACTTTCCTCTTCACGCGAAGGTGCTCGTGTAGAATCTTGTGAACGCTTCCCGAACCAATCTACAGTGTATGCTGAATCTCTTCGTATGTATTCACCTGTTTTCTTGAATTATTTTTCTTACTGCCAGCACACCGTAGTAGGACGACCACTCCTTTGTTCATCGCCCAAAGTAAAGCGACCGCGCTTGAACTCGCTATGCCAACGGTAGATGGTTGTTTTTAAGGTCTTTCATCCATAAAAGCCATTTGAAGTCGATCAAATGACTCATCAGGTTTTAGGCCACATTTAAAATAATCGTAGAAAATCATCGCACGATAATGTTCTTGATGCAGGTCCATTTTTGAATGAGACACGATAATTTAATTTGGCTCTCAAAAAAATATGAAGGGGAAAAAAAAACTTTCTGCGAGGCCTGGTATACACTAGAATGTAAACACTGTTCTTGCTTTTACATTGGTTAAACAACAACCTCTCTACAAATACGCATGAACAACCACAGATTAACTACGAACTCAATAACCTCATCACCACTTCCGATCCCTACACACACTACCACACATAATAAAAAAAATCCGTGAATGCTATATGGTACGTATAGTAAAACATTTCAATCCCCTATTACTTTAATTCAAAGTCAAAAAATAGGCAAAGTCAAAATAGTTTATTCAAAATAGGATTTTACAATCACTTTAGAATCGTCAAAGTTATAAAATACTATTTTTTGAAATCCGGTTCACAATATTGTTGATTTCTACCGAGAAGAATCCGGCAAGAAAAGTTACTCTTTTAAAAAACATCATAAAAACAAAAAATACAATCAATGTTTTAAATAAAATTATGAAGCCGTACAATTTTATATCATTTCCATTTTAATTTGGTTGACCTATGCATACTGTTGAAGAGGAACTATTAACTCTGTGGTGACTTTACTCAGTATAAGTTTAGTTCTATAAGGACAGGACCTAGAGGAAATAGAAGGAAATGTAGAGAAGATACCTACAACGAGATGGACAGACGACATAGTGCGTTGAATGATTAAATGAAAGAAGCTAATGATAGAGACAAATGGACTTTACTGGAGGAGGCCTTTACCCTCAACTGAACCCCTCTTTTCTTACATATAGCCCAAATTACTTTTTTTAACTGTTTTTGTATTTATGCTCTATTACTCTGTACTATTTTCTTTTTGTAAGATGTAAGAAATAAAAGGCTTTTTTATTTATTTATATTATTTATGCATCCTGTAATTGAGCATTTTCAGTCCCAAGGATTTTATCATTTACATAGTCTGAAATATTGTAGTATGCTTTTTTAAAAAGTACTTGTTTGATAAAAGATTTAAATTTACCTATTGATAGCTTTTGAATATTATTGGAAACTTTTTTGTAAAAGTGTAAACATTGCCCCATAAAAGAGTTACTTATTTTATGTAGACGTGTATCATGCACCAGCAGCTTATTTTTACTTCTAGTAAAAATTGAACTTAAAACTTGGGAATTTTCATAATTCTGGTGTCTTATAGCGTTTTACCACCCTGGTCTCAACATATGCCATTAAAATTCAATTTTTTTATATAGTTATTTCATTGTCTAACAAGAAATGTTATCTTTTTTCACTTTTCTAATTTTATTTTCCTTTCTCCATAAAATCTTTATCAAAATATAATTGTCAAAACACGTACCTTACTAATGTCAACTTTATTATTATTGTTCTCAAACTGGAATAAGTTGTATATACATTTTATTTAATATTATATGTAATAATTGCATTGTAAACGGGTTAATTCACCGAAATTTATGTAAATTGTTTGATTTTTTTGTTTTATTAATATATTGTGATAAAGAAACACTACCATGGGAGATACTGAATATTCTGATGCTGAAACAATTATAAGAACAGTAATGGTAACGTTTACACTCCCTTTTGCGATATCGTAAATATTCTTCCATCCCTTTGGACCAATTTTTTTTCCCGACTTAGGGCAAATATTAAAGCTCGTCTCATCGTAATTGAAAATTCTACGTGGATCTTGCAACACATCCGCGTTTCCAGTCTCTGCAAGGTGTGACAGCAAGTCCTGAAACTTATCCTTATTATTATATATTATTTCTTAATGAACTCCTCAGTAACTGTAGCCCTAGTCTGACTGATAGCTTCTGTTCACTTAGGATCGGGTGACGTTCCATGAATAAATTGTACCACTTAAAGCCGGATTTCCATTTTTAAAAGAATGTGGTCCGCCATCGTCATTAACTATTTTTGCGACAGTGTTTATTAAATTAGTCTTTTTTGTAGGAAATCCGCATTTTGCAAGTTGCATCAACCATTCTACCAAAGTTTGCTCCTCTAAAGTATTTAATACAGTTTCTTTTCTGACTTTAATGTCCTCATCAACCCTTCCATTTACTCTATCTTGTAAAGTAGTTCTGGGAACTTTGAAGATTCTTCCTGACTCTCTGACGCCCATTTTATTAATTTTCACGGCGTCGACTGCAAGGACTATATTTTTTCCGTCATACTGGATTCGTTTCTTCTTCTCCTTGTCCACATTTTTTGCTAGATTTGATTGCGAGGGCGGTATTTTTTCTGATATAATCCAGAACGTTAACAATTGTTCTTAGTTATCAGGCGCTTAAAAACTCTGACACAGTGCTTGTGGGGCGGTTAGCAACCTTACTACTACACTAAAAAAACATAATAAGGCCCAAAGTATGAGTCCCAATGTATGAGTCCCAATATCGGCCGCCTAAGTAAGTGGTGGCTAAAATTATTCTTTACATGAATACAGCGACTGATATTGGGTTTCATTTTACCTTGTATCGACCATGACTTGATGTTTGGTGGCCGATATCAGGATTTTGACTCGTCTTGTATCGGCCATCACCATTTGTAACGGCCGATATCAGGCTTTTCATAAAATATCAATCCTTTAGCCGGCCGTGCGCTTTTTATTAAAATATTAAATAAAACAAACAAAATATACAATCAATATGCTGCAACGGTTTTAATCTCTTAGATAAGTTGAGAACATTTACCCCCGTAACATCGAGCTCATCAATTTTTACTAAAAAAATGGCGCAAATTTCGACACGTCTGCGCAGGTTACATGATCCGTCGCTACTCAACTGTAACAAGGTTCATTTTAGAGCAGAATTCGTGCAAGGGGATCGAATATTTTTATATTTTTTGATCAATTCGTAGGAAAGGGCCGATACCAGAACGTGGCCGATACAAAGCGGTTTCTAAAGTATTAATTTGTATGATAAGCAGTGAAGGACAATTTTATTTAAATAAAATGCTTCAGGTGGCTAAAATATTAAAGAAGATTCCTAAAGATGGAAGTGCTTTCCAAGTAAATTAAATTTATTCTCTCACTTTTAAAAATAAGACAAAAAGGGTTGTTTTAATTAAACCTTAGGAGATCGGTAGATACTATCGCTGACTGTTTTTGACCTAATTAAAACCTACATTTTTCTTGGACATTATTTTAATGTACCTACGAGTATGGGTATATATCAAGGTGTAGCCAGCGCACGTCACGTAAAGCTCCGAGTATGGATATATATCAAGGTGTAGCCAGTGCACGCCATGTAAAGCTCCGAGTATGGGTATATATCGAGGTGTAGCCAGCGCACGCAATGTAAAGCTCCGAGTTGCTATGACTTTTTCTGATATCTTCAAAAATCTACGTCACACAATTTACACAACACCTTAATAAATGATACCTACGCCTAAATCTTCCTCATAAATCACTTCTTCCATGAGTGAAAGACGTATGAAAATTGATAACGGCTAAAACTGCCGCAATATATGCATATTGTTTATTATAGTGATTTTATGAATAAATATTAACTAAAGTAATATTAGTTATTATATATTTTACCTTATTTCAAGAACACCATTGTACAACTACTTTTATGAAACGATGTTGTTTTGGCTTAATGGAGTTTCGATTAATTGAAGAAATTATTTTTTTATCTCACTGGCTCAGAAAGGCTCACTTTGTCCTTTAAAATCTAATTAAATCTGCGTGGAAAAACCTACTTTATCCGCATGCACGCAAAAGGTTTTTTTTTTAATGCTACAAAAATAAACATACTGAAACCCTCCGAAATGCGATTCGTCCTTACTACGTTGTATATTAGTGATACGTAAAGAACACTTTAGTTTAATTTTGATATTATTGCATTAAAGATAGTGTTTTGTTTAATGTTAATTTTTATTTTTATTTAAACACTCTATTGCAATAAAATACAATAGGTAGACTTCATGCCTTAGTCATTATCTACCAGTTGACCTTAGGGTCATGCAGAAAGCTTATGACAGTTGTTTAAGTAGGAACGGTTAATATATATTAACACTAGCTGACTCGGCGAACGTTGTTGCTTTTTTTAAAACAACTGCTTCCCCAACCTTTTGTGAAAGGGTTTTACTAATTCAGAAACCTTCCCCGGCGTATGCATAACAATTTACCAAAATTTCATTACAATCAGTTTACTCTTATTACACGAGTCCGACTCGCACTTGACCCTGTCTGACTCGCACTTGACCCTTTTCTCCTTTCTCCGAAATCTTCCCCAGCGTGTGCCTAACAACTTAACAAAATTTCATTACAATCAGTTTACTTTTATTGCACGAGTCCGACTCGCACTTGACCGTGTCTGACTCGCACTTGGCCCTTTTTTCCTTTCTCCGAAACTTTCCCCGGCGTATGCATAACAACTTACCAAAATTTCATTACAATCAGTTTACCCTTATTGCATGAGTCCGACTCGCACTTGACCCTGTCTGACTCGCACTTTACCCTTTTTTCCTTTCTCCGAAACCTACCCGGCGTGTGCATAACAACTTACCAAAATTTCATTAATATCGGTTTACCCTTATTGCACGAGTCCGACTTGCACTTGAACAATCCATTTCTTTTTTAGAAACATTCCCCGGCGTGTGCATAACAACTTACCAAAATTTCATTACAATCAGTTTACCCTTATTGCACGAGTGCGACTCGCACTTGACACTTTTTTTCTTTCTCAGGAACCTTCCCCGGTGTGTGCATAACAACTTTCCAAAATTTCATTAATATCGGTTTACCCTTATTGCACGAGTCCGAATCGCACTTGACCAATCCATTTCTTTTGAGAAACATTCCCCGGCGTGTGCATAACAACGTACCAAAATTTCATTACATTCGGTTTACCTTTATTGCTCGAGTCCGACTCGCACTTGACCCTGTCTGACTCTCACTTGACCCTTTTTTTCTTTTTCTGAAACCTTCCCCGGCGTGTGCATAACAACTTACCAGAATTTCATTACAATCAGTACGTAAGTTTCTAATCTTAAAGAGGCTATGCACTTTTTAGGTGTTTGATTTTCTGTGTATATAATACTTACAGTTTTCTGTATTTCTGATCGTAAATAATACCCTTATTTGCGCGAGTTCGACACCTACTTGACCCTTTCGAAAAATCCTTTTTTTATCGGATGCCTACGTCATACAAAGAACACACGCTCCAAGTTTCAGGTCTCTACGATCAGCAGTTAAGGCTGTGCGTTGGTCAGTCACTTAGTCATTCAGGACAAAGCATTTTACATGTAAATATATAGGTAGAAAACGAAAACTGAGGTGAGCTAGTGCTATGGCCAGGGCGAAAAACAGATTGAAAAGATTGTTGTTGAAGATTTAACTGGAAAACTGTCGATTCACGCACGCCTCCAAAAAATATAAAAATGGCAAAGTAGAAATTGGCCGAAAGTGACAAAGATAAGTAGGATTGGAGATTTTAGGCAGGGAAATTGCATGAACTTTTTGCCAAATAGAAGAAAATTTACTAGCAAATAGTGAAAAATTAATAATATTGGTAATAATAAGCGCAAGAAACTCCAGTGTTTTAATAATCATTAAACGAGTTATTTCATCGCATCCTACAGCTTTAGATTTGATAGGATGTATTATTTTGACTACATCTTCTTGATTAACAGGTTTAAATTTGAATGATTCAACAGTGGGAGACATCAATGCTACAAAAATCTCTGCTATAGTTTTGGTTTTTGTGTCAGTATCCATATTTGGAACCGACGAAAAATGATTATCTAGCTCATCAAGCGAAAAAGGAGTTGAATTTTCTAAGCCAACATTTGGTTTTCCAACTCCAATAGAACGTAAACACTTTCATAAAGAATTGAGCGTGGAATCAGATATATAACTATGTATGTATAGACGTTTAGCTTTACGTATCATCAAGTTACATCGATTGCTTGCCACTTTGTAATTACTCCATCTTATTTCAGTGCGATCTTTTTTTAACTTAGGAAAGGCAAAGCAATTGGGCGGCCATATCAGCGCACGGAATTATCGGACCCTATTTCTTTGAAAATTAACAAGGACAATCTGTCACTGTAAATTCTTAAGGGATTTTTGAAGCCTGTATAATCTTGCAATACGGTTTTAACAAGATGGCGCGACACATCAAATGCCTCTTCGTAAACGAGATGTTTGCAGGAAAACTGATATCGCGCCGAGATGACATTGCATCGCCGCCTAGAAGTCCGGATGTAACGCCACCGGACTTTTTTATGTGGGGATAAAAAGGCAGGACAGAAAAGTAAAGTCTACTCCACTACTCTAGCCACGATTAACCAGTTGAAGACTAATATCCGAGAAGAAATAGCTCGCAATGTGCCAGCGAGTTTTAACCAATTTGAGGTTCTGATTCCAAGAATGTTCGCAGCGCGATGGTGCACACCTAGATGATGTTATTTTTAAGAAATGAATTTCCCAGATGTCTATTTTAATTGAAATAAAATTTGTATGTGAATTGTATTTAGTTTTTTTTATATTATTTTTTCAAATCCGCAAATGTTTCTGGCACACCCTGTAGTTAGTTAAATTATTAAATACAACAAGAATAAATAAGTTTTAAGTTTATTTTTTGTTCTAAGATTTTTAAAATTGACGTAGTGCAAATTCAGAACGCACCTATAAAAAAGAAAAAGAAAAGAAACATTGATTTGGAATTACGTAGTAGGTGCATCGTTTTAGTCATTTTTCCTATAAAAATATTACTTTTACTAAATAAACTTAAAGTTAATAAATAAAAAACATGAGTCACTCCACCAGTGACGTAAAATGCCTACCTAAGTTTACCCGCGAAATTTTTTATCATTAATATAGTCTGAAATGTTGTACTATACTTTTTTACAAAGTTGTTGTTTGATAAAAGATTTAAATTTACCTATTGATAGCTTTTAAATATTATTGGAAACTTTGTTGTAAAAGTGTATACACTGCCCCATAAAAGAGTTTCTTATTTTTACTTCTAGCATTTACTTTGCGAACGTCACTTTTCTTCCTGAAACAATATATATTGTTATGAACATACAAAATATTTTCATATATGTACTGCGGCGCTAAAATTAAAATATTTACTTCCCTAAACCCATCCCTCAGAGATATCCTAGATCCTAATTTTTAAATAGCACGAATTGTCCCTTTTTGTAACACAAATATTGTATTTACATCAGCAGTATAGACACACACCCACAATATGATACCATGGCATCAAAATTCGATATCTTTCCTAGAAAAAATTCTTTGTCCGTCCACGTCCCTAAGTCTATCTAATGTGATAAAATTAATGTCAATTGTATGCACTCATACGATGGCATAGTGACGCGCAAATAAATTTATTACCGTGGGAAATCTATACGGTAAAAAATCAAGTCACCCGAGTGCTTATTCTTCTGACTTGGCTTACTAATATTAATATTTTGTACTAAAAACTGATTTCAAACAAAACAAAATATAGCCTACGTTACTTAAAGTTATTGTAGCTTTCTTGGAGTAAAAGTGATTTTTTTTTATGCTCAGTGACTCTTCTTTTATCGCTTCTTCTTAAATATATTTGATACTAGCTTTTGCCCGCAGTTAACGGTGTAGGATTTCAACGACAAATCCTCAATTTAAAATAAAACCCGACTCACTCTTGACGTTTTCAAGTAGCGTATGCTCTTCCCCGGAACTCAAACTATCTCTATGCCAAATTTCATCTTAATCGGTACGAAGAGGTAACAGACAGAAAGAGTTACTATGGCATTTATAATAAAGCGGACCCGGCAGACGTTGTCCTGCCCGGAAAGCATATTTTAAATTGAACATTTACATTATTCAAATTTTGCGATATTTACTTTTAACAAATCTATGGTTGTGTCATCATTTTTTGATACCTCACTGTTTATGACCTCTACGTCTAAATTATTTAATTCTTTATTTTCTTCCAAAATTTCTATAGTGGAAGTATTGGCGGGAAGCCTTTCTTTAAATCCTTTTGATTTTAAGCTAGCCCTTTCGATGCATTTTTACGGTTTATGAAATGTGTCGTTTCCAAGCCATAAATTTCACAATGATCAACAAGTGTATCGCATTCAATGTAACGAATGTTGCAATCAGTGTCGTACATTCAATCTTTGCCGTTTAGGAGAAAATAAGTGGCACACCGACTGCAGCACCAGCTGCCGGGTCCAATTGTGTTATAAAACATTGCTGGGAACCACTCAAACGTAGGTACTCAAAAATATCATTAAACTCATCCCTGCCGTTTAGGAGAAGATCGGTGACACATAAGTTGGTCCTATTCAACCCTACAAAGACACAAGCCTGGGCGTTCACCGCTAAAATAACCATTTACTGTGGTCCCACAATTAAAACACTCTCCTCTCCATCTCCAAGAGTATTGGGATCCTTGGTGTTGACACTCCAGCGATGTTCAGTTCCGAGATCATTTGCAAGAGAAGGTGAAGCTGCAGGGCCGTAGCTAAGGGGGGGCATTGTGGGGCAAATATATCACCCAATTAACTTCTACCTTAATTACTCACGCTCACAAGCAGGTAAAATAATAAAAGATAGAAAAATAACTTGCGCCGTACCCATGCATGAATCCATCGCTGCCCTACCTTAGATTCAACTCTAGCTACAGCCCTGTGAAGCTGGCGTCCAAAAAACTAGGTGTACTCAACAGAAGGAGGCAGTGCTTCACGCCGGGCAGAGGTTGCTGCTTTACAAATTGTAAGTTTGGCCCCATATAGAGTACTGCTGCCATACCAGCTTGGCCCTTGTGACTCGTTTCAACAACGGGGTGCGAGAATTGTCGACGATCCCTAACTCACTTGCCGTAACGAACCCTTAAGTCTGAGGAGAGACTTTGCCTCCCTGTGTGTGTTTTGATGATGCCAACGGCTACTTTCTACCATTGCACCGCCCGCCATCGGCACGGAATTCATTCTCACACTTTAGAACCGAAATGGTCGCGTACTGTATGGTTTCAGAGAAACTTCCTTCCGCAAACGCTTGCCAAGGTTTTCTCTAAGGACTATAGGATGGTGTTCTTCAAGAAAGAAGTTATTAGAGATTTTTGAAGGCACCGCGGGTTGTTCCCCTGTGTCCAACTATTCTGTCCAACTAGTTGTACAAACAAGGATTTCTTTTCCCCGTTGTCCAACTAAATAGTTGAACATTGGAAAACCGAAATTTACAGTGCCCGTTGTACAACTGCATAGCCAGTTGGACCACTGCCCCAAAATGATAAATTAAAGCTTTTAACCGACTTTAAAAACGGAGGTTCTCAAATGAGGTTTTCGTGAAGGTTTTATAATGAATTAAACATAATTCCTTTTTAACCGACTTTTAAAAGAATGGAAGTTGTTCTAGTTAAAAAACGTCAAGTATGAGTCTGATTTGCGCACTGAGGGTTTCATACGGAATATAAATACTTACCAAAACTTCAACCAAGTTCAATTGAAAACAAGGTTTTGCACTCAAAATGTTCAAGCTTTATTCCAAGTGATAGTTTTAAAATGGCTACCTATATCTCCAAAACTATTGATCGTAGACTAGAAGTTTCTTTACAGAAGAAATAGACCTCATTAAGAACTTCGTTTCGAATGACAGCTGTCAAACTAGAAAGTGCTATATCTCCGTAACTATTAATCGTAGACTAGTAGTTTCTTTACAGAAGTGATAGATCTCATCAAGATCTTTGTTTCGGATGACAGCTGTCAAACTAGATAGTGCTTTATCTCCAAAACTATTGATCATAGACTAGAAGTTTCTTTACAGAAGTGATATATCTCATCAAGATCTTCGTTTCGGGTGACAGCTGTCAAACTAGAGAGTGGTATATCTCCGTTACAATCGATCATAGACTAGTATATTCTTTACAGAAGTGATAAAGCTTATCAAGATCTTCGTTTCGGATGACAGCTGTCAAACTAGAAAGTGCTATATCTCCAAAACTGTCGATCATAGACTAGTATATTCTTTACAGAAGTGATAGATCTCATTAAGATCTTCGTTTCAGATACAGTTGTCAAACTAGAAAGTGTTATATCTCCAAAACTATTGATCGTAGACTAGTAGTTTCTATACAGAAGTGATAGATCTCATTAAGATCTTCGTTTCAGATACAGTTGTCAAACTAGAAAGTGTTATATCTCCAAAACTATTGATCGTAGACTAGTAGTTTCTATACAGAAGTGATAGATCTCATCAAGATCTTCGTTTCCAATGACTGCTGTCAAACTAGAAAGTGCTATATCTACGTAAGATATATGAATATATATATTTATCTTAGGAGTTACTAACTAGCTTTAATTAAATCTCGTCACAGAATTGAGGACTTGTTATAGGTTCACACGGTGTGCGCTTTATGCGATCTGAAAAACTATAGGCAAGTAAAAAAATACTTAAGCTTTTTTTAATTTAACTACTCTCATTGTAAAGTTTGCAGAAAGATGTATTTATTAGTTGATTCACTACAATGTTATGTTTCGTTTGTAGTTTTACAAAGAGTAAATATGGATGCTGATAATAAATCACTATTTAGTTTGTAAAGCAAATTCTTGTTTATGTTTCTAGATTCAAAAGTGTTCTTATTTAAAGAAAAATATTTTCAAATTTTATAGATACTTTGTTTTATAAACTGTCAATAAATTGATACATTATTATTTTCGCATTTATCTTTTTTTGCATCGAGAAATGTCGGAAAATATTCAATATATTCAGAAAAATGGTGGCACTGTCCTTCTATTTGACGGGCGACAGTACTACAGAGTACGGGCTTATAAAAATGGATCGACGTATTGGCGGTGCTCTAAATTTAGAAATTATAAATGTCCCGGCTCTTTAACTATCAAGGTAATATTTTTTTTATGTATTTTTCTGGAACGTTGCCCCTTTTTAGTGCCTTTTTATATGACTCTATATATTCTCATTTACATCCAGCTACACAACAGATACGTGGACCTATATCTGATACTTGTTTCTGCCCGCGGTTTCATCCGTGCTAAATTCGGTTATCGATGTAGGATTTCAATGGCAACTCCTAAATTATAAAAAAAACTCACACTTGCCGTTTTCAAGCAAACTTTATTCTTCCCCGGGACTCAAAATATCTCCATGCCAAATTTCATCTTAATCAGTACAGCGGTTTAAGCGTCAAAAGGTTACAGACAGAGTTACTATTGCATTTACAATACGTTGTCCTGGCAGTTCTATATAATTTGTTGTTTCCAAGCCACAAAGTTCACAATGATTGAAGTTGTGGGATATGATAATAATGGAGTCGCATTCAATGCAGCGAGCCGAAATTATTGTCGTACATTTATTTTCTCCGTTTAGGAGAAGATTAGTGACACACCGACTGCAGCGCCACCTATCAGGTCCAATTGTATTTTCAAACTATCCAGGAACTTATATTGAAATAATTAGACAAAATTTTACCCGAATCGTCCCAGCCGTTTAGTTTAGGAGTTAGGTGACAAACACACGTAAAGAAGAATTGTAAGTAGAAAAAAACCGACTCACACTTGACGTTTTCAAGTAACATATGTCCTTTCCCGAGACTCTGACTATATCCATGACATATTTCATTTTAATCCGTACAATGATAAAAGCGTAAAGAGGTAACAGAAAGACCCAGAGATAGACAGACAGACACCAATAGACAGAGGTACTTTCGCATTTATAATATTAGTATGAACTGTGTTCTAAAACTGTTTCGTATTTTTAAACTAAAATATAATTTTTCAACGGTAAAAATACCTTTATTAGTAAAATTTGCTGCAAACAAGCATAAGGTCCACCTAATATTAAGCAGTCAGCAGAGCCTTGTTAGTCCAGAACATTACTCGTTTGTTGTTGACCCTTAAAAATCTAATCACTATATTCTTGAAGAACCCCATACTTTCTTTTTAATGTTTAGGGAAAGGTACATAGTGAAGATTTATGATATTGATACTGCTAATAATTTTGCAGGATTTAACCATACTGCATCAGTGGTCTCATTATCGCGAAACCGGCTTAAGCCAACACAGGAAGTATTACAAAGAGCTCAAGAGATTGGTTAATTCCGCCATTTTTAATGAGAAACGGGCATATTTCAACCAACATGTAAATTGTAACCTTAACAACTCTCGAGCTCTATGGAATAACCTGAAACGCACCATAAATGTCTCTGACAAGAACCATGATGCTGAAATTCCAGATCATTTAAAATGCCCAGATAAAATTAATACACATTTTTGTTCTGTGCCAGGGAGTAGCGATGCATCATTTTCAGACATGACATATTTTGAATTTCATAGGTTTGGGACCACGTCCTTTGAATTGAAACCAACAGATGAGGGTACAGTCGCTAAAATTCTTCACTCCCTGAAATCTAATGCTATGGGTAGCGATGGTATTTCCCTCGATATGCTGCTGCTCACACTTCCACACACACTGAGTATTATTACTCAAATTATAAATATGTCAATATGGACGTCTACTTTCCCTGATGCTTGGAAAATAGCGCTCGTTACGCCGCTGCCAAAGAAAAACACAGTTGTGGATCTCAATGACCGTCATCCTATTAGTATCCCGTGCTGTGTATCAAAAATATTGGAGAGGGTGGTGTGTATGCAGCTTTCAGCTTACTTGGAAAATAATAATATACTTTCTGCATTACAATCTGGTTTCAGAAAGTCATGCAGTACTTCAATGGCTGTATCCGACGTGGTTGATAACATTTTGGCATCACAAGATATAGGAGAGGGTACTATCATGACACTGCTTGATTTTTCGCGAGCCTTTGATTGTATAAGTATTCCTCTCTTATTATCCAAAATAAGTTACTACGGGTTTCAACCGAAAACAATTCGATGGTTTTCCAGCTACTTGTCCGGTCGCACACAGTCAGTGGCCTTAATTAAAAATGATGAGTCACGTATGGTTTCAAGTCCTTTTCCGGTGACAAGAGGAGTTCCCCAGGGATCTATTTTGGGCCCAAAACTTTTTATTTTATACACTGCAGACATTTGCAATAAGATACAGTTCTGCAAATATCACCTGTATGCAGATGATATACAAGTATATTTGACATTCGATCCCAGTTATACTGATAGTGCAGTAGTCAAAATTAATCAAGATTTGCAGAATATAGCTCTGTGGTCTGAATCCAATACACTTGTTTTAAATCCACGCAAGTCAAAGTGTATAGTACTTGGTTCAAGGAAACAAATAGACCAAATAGTCAGTAGGAACCCTACTATAAGCATTCTTGGAGGACAGGTAGATCGTGTCACCGAGGCGAGAAATCTAGGCGTATTAATGGATGACAGTCTCCGCTTTGAAAGTCACGTTTTAGCGATTGTACGAAATTGTTTTTACCGCCTTAAAGTTTTGTAACGCATTCGTGATTTTATAAGCGAGGAGCTACGTATGAAGCTGTGTGACTGTCTAGTACTTTCAAGGTTAGCTTATGCAGATACTGTTTACGGCCTAGGCTGCTCGCAAAAACAGATAGAATTATACAGAGAGTACAAAATGCCTGTGCAAGGTACACCTTTAATGTACCGCCACGTAGCCATATTACCCCCTTTTTAAATGCATCAAACATTCTTAAGATGTCCTACCGCAGAGAGCTGCACATGGCTACATTATTGTTTAAGGTGATAAAAACCAATAATCCAACATTTCTTTCCGATAGACTAAAGTGGCGAAGAGAAGACGATACTCGGTATATGAGAGTTTTAAACAGTGCTTTGAAAATACCACAACATCGAACTGCCGCTTTTCGAGGAAGTTTCAGATACGCGGCTACCAAATGTTGGAACAACATACCTCCTCCTATTCGTGAACTTAGTAATGTCCAAAATTTTAAATTTAAACTAAAGAATTACTTTTTAACAGTCCAAAAGTGAGTCGCGCGCGAGCGAAGTGGTCGGTTTGTTCCAACAATGCAGCACAATGTTAAAAGGCTAAATAGTAAAAATATATTTAATAATGTTAATGATTTTTATATAAGTTTATTGTATTTATATTTTACAAATTTTGCCTGCATATACATTTATATTTACCTTATTTATTATTTAATATATACCCTATATATACTTATACCTATTTACCTTAAACTAGAACACATAACCGGTGCCTCACGGGCACACCTTTTATTAAGGGCAACGCTGAAAATCAGCGCTGCAGCACCTTGTTGCAGCATACGCTGAGTCGATGTCCTGTTTGGCATCACAGCACCCATATTTAAATATGTCTAGTTAGATCCGTATATTTTTGTTTTGTTTTATATTTTCGTTTTTAAGTGTTTTTTGTTTTCTTATTTTTATTTCCATTATTTTTGTGTACCTTTATGTAAACGTGTATGTAACAGTATGGGTGAAATGATGCTAAATAAATGTCTGTCTATGTCTATGTCTATGTCTATGTCATTTATGTAAAATGAACATATTGCAAAATGAAAAGGACATTAAGCTTCATGACTTAAAGAATAAATTAAAAATGACCGACCAACCACTAGGCCAAATGTTTAAAGATATGGAGCAAGAATGGAATAATAATGGCTACGATCTTGAAGCACCTTTGCCGAGGTTTGACAATATTAAACACGGTCTTTATAATGTTAGAAATAAATTGCTGGAAGTTTCTAAAACAAAATATAATACATTTTCTGAAGTCCAAATTCCTGTGGAACTTGTCCAATTTATTTTGGCTAGTTATAGTTCTAAAAGTACAAAAATATTAATTTTCTGTTCTCAACACATCAGAACCTTTTTATCTGACGTAAAAGAGATTTTTGCCGATGCTACTTTCAGAAGTTGCCCTGCCCCATTTGCCCAACTTTTTACTATTCATGGTGATGTAGGGAATACGTCCTATTCTACAAATGTAGTGCCAATAATATTTGCTTTGCTTAGTGACAAAAGAACTAGTACATATATCACACTATTTAACTTAATAAAGTCACAGTTTCCGCAGTGGGCGCCTGCAAAATATCATTGTGATTACGAAGTTTCAGCACTTCATGCAATCAATGAAGTTTATCCAAATATTGTAGTGGTTGGTAGTTACTTTCACTGGACGAAATGTATTTGGAAAAAAGGTAATAAGGTGTTTGGCAAAATTAAAACTAAGGTAGAAAAAAGACTAGTGTCACTTTGCTCTGCTTTGCCATTACTGCCAAAAGAAAAAAAATCATATGGCTGGTAATTAATAAAATCGGAAAGCATGATGATACCAAGTCCCAAAATTACAAAGATGATAAAGTATGTAGAACGCTTTTGGCTGTCAAAAGATATAAGTAATATTCTTTGTGTATTTGGTGAACGGCACCGTACTAATAATGCGGCCGAATCATTTCACCGTCTACTCAACAAAAAATTAAATAAAAGCAACACTTGCATATTTCGTTTGCTAAACGTACTAAAAGATTTGTCTGGTAGCCAAGCAAAGAAAAGTAAACGACGGCAAAAAAAAAATTTTAAATGATGACTTCATAAGGCATGTGCAAATGGAGCTAGTCAATGACGACATAACGGTGGGTCATGCTATCGATAAGCTGAGATAATTTTTTATGAGGGTAATCCATGAAAAAAAATGGTTTACTTTTTCAAGCTTTATGTAACTTAAGCTTGCAACTGAAATCCCTTTGCGTTGTAACTCAATTTCACTGGTATTTTGGCATTAAATAAACCAATTTGTCGCCCAACTTTACTTCTGAAATTTCTCTAGGAATTGGCAATAGGGGAATATTATTCTATCCCAGGTTTTTTATTTTACCGCTCATTTATTTAAAGGTTATAATTTGTGACGTATGCGACGTATATAAATTCAAACTTAAACCAATGTATTTTTTATTTAAGAAGACTTTTAAACAGCACAAATTTATTTATATCGTCAATTTAATTATTTAATTTAAAGACTTTACCATTGGTTCGGGATGATATCACTACCAAGAAGGCCGACAAGAAACTCTGTAAGTAGTTAATCTTTCAAACCGTGGACCCACCGCCATGCGCCACTGAAATCATTATCTTCAATTGTGACACTTGCTCTCG
Organism: Apoda limacodes; assembly: GCA_946406115.1. Classification (NCBI taxonomy): domain Eukaryota; kingdom Metazoa; phylum Arthropoda; class Insecta; order Lepidoptera; family Limacodidae; genus Apoda; species Apoda limacodes. Next base: position 53,955,229 of record OX291540.1, read on the forward strand.
ACCGAATACGTGTATTATTTTTAAGTTTTGTTAATTTTCTTAACTTATTTAACAACTTAGCGTATTATTATTTATTTTGATTTAGATTTTTATTATTTTTACTGTGCCATGATTCTCAAACATTATTCGTCCGGTGCTTTCAAAAACACTAAGAATTTTAAAGATATCTTTTGATCAGCCATTGTTTTCTCACATAACGCAAAAACTTTTTGATTTTATTGGTTTCTTTAGTGTTGTATTGCAATTGTATGTTTTCGAAGCCACTTTGAAGACTTGCATTGGGCAGAAGAGGTCAGATCAAACGAAACCCAAATAATCTTTACATTAATTTGGTTTTCATTTTACCAAACATTTTTCCCATTACGCCACATAGCTTGGGTCCAGTGGTAATAGCAACCAACAACGTTTATATCAGGAAAACCCTTCAAAATTTTTTTCAGCGCCGTAAGCTCGAAATTGCAGTGGTACTTTAATGGTTTTCAATCTAGAAATTGGGCAATTAACAATATAAACATCGTCTCATATATTTTGCTGGTTTTGTCACTCAGCAAAGCATATTATAACATTTGCTGTAGTACCTACCTATTCGTACTCCCAAATTCACCGTGAAAACTAAGAATTTCCTTAATATCATTAATATAAAAGCTCTTTCTTCTTCCATATAAAAGTAAAAAAATCGGCCAAGTGCGAGTCGGACTCGCGCACGAAGGGTTTCGTACCATTATCTATAAAAACGGCAAAAAATAACGTCTTTTGTATGGGAGCCCCCCTTAAATGTTGTTTTATTTTAATTTAATTATTTATTTTTAAAGTGACAATATAACTAAATATTCTATGAATATTTTATGCGTCTTTCTGTTGCCGTTATCAATATCGAGCAAAATCGAGTAAAAAAATCACGTTTGTTGGATGGGAGCCTCCTTAAATATAAATCCAGAATATTATAATATATAATATCCAGAATAAAATAATATTCTGATTTTAGTATTTATTGTTATAACGGCAACAGAAATACATCTTTTGTAAAAATTTTAACTGTCTATCACGGTTCATGAGATACAGCCTGGTGACAGATGACGGGCAAACGGGCGGTCGAATGGATGGGTGGACGGACGGACGGACGGTCGGACGGATGGACGAACGGACGGACGGATGGACGAACGGACGGACGGTCGGACGGACGGACGGTCGGACGGACGGACGTACAGCGAAGCCATAGTAATAGGGTTCCACTAATTACCCTTTGGGTACGGAACCCTAAAAAAAATAGGTATTGCGAATATTGCACTGGGATCTGAACTTCCTCAATTTTTTTTAAATTTATTTTAGTTATTCCAGCAAATTATTTCGAGTGATAAAATTAATTCATATCCTTTCTGTTGCCAGTTATTTAAGGTCTCATTATATATTTGTGGTAAAGTTATATCTGTTCTTTGTGAAATACACCGCACTTCATTTATTGCAATGGCCATTTCATTGATCAGCAAGTTTTGAACGCATGTGTGTATGATGCGTAATTATATCCATTTCTTGTAAGATTGTAGGTAACACGTAGCATTTAATAAAATACTTGGCTAGATCTAGTCCAAATGAGGCACTCCTCACTGAGACCTTTTTCATTATTTAGAAAGTGTACTCTGAAAAGAGGCTTTTGCTATTATTATGATGGTGTGTATTTATTTACCGGTCACCTCCTTCTGGGGATAAAAACCGTCAAGTTATACGCACATATACCATTTTTTAACAAAGCTTACTCACTACAAATGTAATTATTGCAATGTAAATATTAAAAAGTATTGGCTTTTATACGAGATTTTGAAATATGCAATCCTTTTTGCAAACGACCCAAAATTACATTTTGAAACTTAGAGGCTATTATCTATTATTAAATTTAAGAAAGAAAGTTGTTCAGGACAATTTCTGTCAGATCGAACATGCTAGGCCAAATTTATGAGCGCCACACTTAAACTAATGTATTAAATTAGCAGCCTTCTACATCGGCCAAATTGCATTCTTTTGACTTGTACACATAATATACCTATGACTTTTTTAATAAAAAATAATATTCATCTTTTAAAAGCTTTTTTATTTTAGTTAATCTCACATGAATATGCATTTGTTAAGCCCCCTTATTGTAAATAGCACTACTCGTACCAGCCCCACAACTAGTAGTGCAGTTTACAAAATCGACTGTACCAGATATTCAATGTTATGTAACGAGTAGGTACAATCGTAAAAAAACACAATGTCAAAAAATTTATCAATAGTCGCCTTAACACTGCAACTTTATTTTACCATTGAGATCTAAATATGTGACCCTGAAACAGATTTCTTATGTGACAGCTGACAGAATAAAGAGGGCTATATCTCCGAAATTATAATCGTAGCCTGGTAGTTAAACGTATTCATTCTAACTCCACATGGTACTACAGGAACCGTATATTATTAATAAATCTTAAACACTTAAAAAAATGGATAGTCATTTAAAGAAAGGGTATTAAAATAACAAAATCAAAAACAAGTAAACAAGCCGACATGTTACTTTTCATCTCTGCATAATCGCCAGAAGGCGCTGATACGGTTGTTAATGGCTCGGCCCGTCTCGCACTTTGCTAATGTTTATTATTTGTTGTTATACTGTAGAGCTTACACTATCATTACTGCAAAATTGAAACTTGTATGTGTTACTGTATTGAAGATAGAGCAAAACAACGAAAATGACGCACGAGTTCCTTTTATGGGGACACACCTTAAATTTGTACTTTTTAACTTCCTATTATATGTTAGATACATAATCTGCAAATAAAATTAAAATTAAAATTTAAATACATATTCTATAAATATTAAAGGTTTACATCTATTTCGGTCTGAAAGATAGGGCCATTTTATGGCCGGACAGACAGCATAGGCTTAAGTGATAGGGCTGCTTAGGCACCCTATGTGTATGAAACCCTAAAAACGGACAAGTACACGCATTTAGTTAAGTTTATTATTTAGGTTATTCCATAAAATAAATAGAATCTAAAAAAGTTTTGGAGATATAGCACTTTCTAGTTTGACAGCTGTCATCCGAAACAAAGATCTTGATGAGCTCTATCACTTCTGTAAAGAATATACTAGTCTATGATCGATAGTAACGGAGATATACCTTCCAGTTTGACAGCTGTCATCCAAAACGAAGATCTTGATGAGCTCTATCACTTCTGTAATGAAACTACTAGTCTATGATCGATAGTTACGGAGATATACCACTTTCTATTTTGACAGCTGTCATTCGAAACGAAGATCTTGATGAGATCTATCACTTCTGTATAGAAACTACTAGTCTACGATCAATAGTTTTGGAGATATAGCACTTTCTAGTTTGACAACTGTATCTGAAACGAAGATCTTAATGAGATCTATCACTTCTGTAAAGAATATACTAGTCTATGATCGACAGTTTTGGAGATATAGCACTTTCTAGTTTGACAGCTGTCATCCGAAACGAAGATCTTGATAAGCTTTATCACTTCTGTAAAGAATATACTAGTCTATGATCGATTGTAACGGAGATATACCACTCTCTAGTTTGACAGCTGTCACCCGAAACGAAGATCTTGATGAGATATATCACTTCTGTAAAGAAACTTCTAGTCTATGATCAATAGTTTTGGAGATAAAGCACTATCTAGTTTGACAGCTGTCATCCGAAACAAAGATCTTGATGAGATCTATCACTTCTGTAAAGAAACTACTAGTCTACGATTAATAGTTACGGAGATATAGCACTTTCTAGTTTGACAGCTGTCATTCGAAACGAAGTTCTTAATGAGGTCTATTTCTTCTGTAAAGAAACTTCTAGTCTACGATCAATAGTTTTGGAGATATAGGTAGCCATTTTAAAACTATCACTTGGAATAAAGCTTGAACATTTTGAGTGCAAAACCTTGTTTTCAATTGAACTTGGTTAAAAAGTTTTGGTAAGTATTTATATTCCGTATTAAACCCTCAGTGCGCAAATCAGACTTACACTAAGCGTTTTTTAACTAGAACAACTTCCATTCTTTTAAAAGTCGGTTAAAAAGGAATTATGTTTAATTCATTATAAAACCTTTACGAAAACCTCATTTGAGAAACTCCGTTTTTAAAGTCGGTTAAAAGCTTTAATTTTATCATTTTGGGGCAGTGGTCCAACTGGCCATGCAGTTGTACAACGGGCACTGTAAATTTCGGTTTTCCAATGTTCAACTATTTAGTTGGACTACAGGAAAAAAAATCCTTGTTTTACAACTAGTTGGACAGAATAGTTGGACACAGGGGAACAACCCGGCAACGCGCGAGTGATAACCCTAGTGTTGCAAGCGTCCAAAGGTATGGTGACCGCTTACCATCATGTGGACCGTGGGCTTTTTTGCCACCTTAGTAGTAGTATATATATATATATATATATATAAACGACGGCAGCGCAACCTACCGGGTCCAAATGTGTTTTCAAACTATCCAGGAACCCATTCAAATATTTAGACAAAATTTCAACAAATCGTTCCAGCTGTTTAGGAGGAGTAAGGTTACAATACACGCAAAGAAGAATAATACGTAGAAAAAAACCGACTCACACTTGACGTTTTCAAGTAGCCTATGTCCTTTCTCGGGACTCATACTAGCTCTATGCCATTCGATCTTATTCCGTGCAGCGGTTTAAGCGTAAAGAGGTAACAGACAGACAGACACAGTTACTTGTACTTTCGCATTCATAATATTAGTATGGATACAGACAGACACGCAGTTTTCACTATTTTTTATTAGTATAGATATAAATAACAAGTATTCGGGTATTCGTGTATTCGACCTTCAGATTACCTATTTCAACATTTATTTATTATAGTTAGTTACACTTAAGTGCATATTAAATAAGTACGTTGACATTATTTGCTAAAATATTCATTGTTTTTTTCATTACTCAGTTGAATAGGTACAATCATAAATCAAACGGACTTCCTACTATAAATCAAAGCGAAATAAAAAAACACTAATAACTCAACAGAATTAATTAACTTGTTTCAAGGTTTTATGTGGAAAAGTGCCCGGGGAGCTTATTGCGAACACTCTCAAGAAAATAAATTTAAAAATAGTTTTCCACATTTAGGAATGCAAGAAGTAAAATGTATGCAAGTAGATCTTAGCTATCGAGACTCTTAAAAGCTCTTGCATACATTTTCCTTTTAATTTACGAATTTGGCGTTCTCGATACTGTTCGCAATAAGCGCTCAGAAAGCTGTCAAGGTTTCCACGTTGGATGACGATACAATAGAACGAGAGATAGAATTATTTTGCAATATACTGGCGACTATGATCCCAACGTTTCCACAGCAACAAAAAAATGCCGGTAATTGAATTATTTGACTATAAACTAACAGAGTTTCGTAGACGTATTTTAGTAGGCCTGCTATAAAAAAGAGTCGCTCAGAATCTACTTAGCTTAATACAGTATGATCTATTTTCGTTTGAATTTGCATCAAAAACATTCAAACGGTATGTAATGAAACTGTATTCGGCTACTTTTATCCTTTTCTGCCGCATACCAAATATCTAGGTACTAATCGGCCGAATACCGAATACTTAAGATATCTGTAATTAACGCGCGCAAAGACCATTAATTGTCTTGAGGAACTTTTATAGCGTCATTTCTTAGGTCTATTTGACGCATCTCTGCAAATCTGCACTTTTCGTTCTTCATAACAAAGTAAAAAAGTCTTCTACAAAGTAAAGAGTTGGCTGACTGACTCTTATTATTTTAGTCTTTAAAAGACTGTTCGGACAGAAAACTGATTACAAACCCAACTAGCAAAAATGCGATAAAAGAAAATCTTATAACACAAAAGAGTGATATCAAAGTCATTAAGAACTAACGCTTGTGAGTGCTGGTCATAAATAAGTATTTCTTAAAGCGTTTTAGATGTATAAGGCTTTACTGCAAAATTGTGACATTAACCTATCAAATAAATGTTTACTCTGCCACTTTGTATAACACCTATAGCACTGTTGTAAATAGGCACTCACAACAGTCGTTATCGAGCTACTATGTTGTATATAAGGCTTTCATGGTATTGTATACAGCGAAGCCATACTATTTTGGCTCCTAAATAACTAATATAACACTGGTGTTCAAATAGTTATTATCACTGCTAAACCGTGATACAGCAGCTCCCGTCATAATAAATTTACAACGAATTTGCGTTAAAGCAGCTCCTTCATATTTATCACTAAAAAGTCACATATCGCTTCACTGTGATATCTTTACAGAACCTAAAATTTATTATGGCTGCGAGATGTTGTAAATCGGTTGTATATAAGAAACCGCAACTCTATTCAGTTATAATATATCAAAGTCTTAAACATATTTGCTAATTAATTTATATCTATTTGCCTAAATATTAATGAATTAAGGAGGGGCATGCAAAATCACCATTAATATACTATTGAATATCAATAAAAATGCAAGTGAAAGTGATATTGAACTATTTATTACAATACTATCGCTCGTTATAGAAAACAGAAGCATTAACATTAAACAAATAATAACTTAACAAGTATTTTTGTCTTCAAACTTCGAAATTTATAGATGGTCGACACAACAGTAATTGAATTTGTAATAGGAGGGAATAGCAATCACTCCATTAACACTCAATGGTTGTATATCAGTGTTCGCGTGGCCGTTTTATCCCTTCATAGTGATACCAGTGTTTAAAATTCCTTAATATATTACCGAAAAGTTACAAAGAACAACGCATATATGACAAATATGTATCTAATTATACTAATATATGTATCTAAATATACTATACTATATAATATATCACTTAAACGTTCTAAATCAGAGTCCCTTTCCGCGTTGTAGAAACGTTTCTAATATTTTAATATGACCAATCATGAACACCATTTTTTGCATCCCAGAAAACGTTCCTATAACGATATACAGCTAAAATTTGCTAGTTGGGAAGCGGGGTTTGCGGTGCGATAAGTTTGCTAAGACGTTCCTGGAATAAGGCTCGAGCCCTGATATTAGACCAAAAACTAATTACGGATATTTTAAAGGAGATGCCAAAAAAATATTATTACCGATATCAATATCAAACATCTTTACCGAATTATTAATATCTTTATACTCCTAATTATAACATATTTAATATATGATAATATTATCTATTATAAATAAATAGTTAAATATGCATGACGTGCCTACCTTAGGTGATACAATAGCTTCCTTGATTAATTACACCTAATTAAAGTTAATTAAATACTAGTTTTTATTTATTAAAGGCCACTCAGGTCTAAGCGGAAAATATATCACGGAAGTTGTGCAGGCATTTAATTGCAATAAGGATGACGTTGCAACTGGGGCGTGCAATATTTGCCGGATTTTATTATTCGATTTTTTTCATTTAGCGGGGTCCGCATTATGTCACGCACTTTATAATATATCATATATATAATACTCCATATATCAAAGACGGGTTGAAATCTTTTCGAAAATGTTGTAAGCCTCTGAACCCTTTGTGTCCATATTTTCTACACCGAAAGAAGAAAACAAATAGGATTGCCCTAAGCGGGTGTATTTTAGTCGCTTCTTATTTTCAGCTACTGTAGGGCAGCGCCAGGTCTAGATGAAGTACTAAAACGTATTTATTCTGAATTCTCGAAATCAACTTAAAGAGTTATATTTTAGTTATTTATTATTTCCTATTTTACTAGTTCACTATTTCACTACTTAACGATGTATATTTCAATAATCAACCTCACCCGCTCTAGATGTTACCTGTTAAATTGCGAAAGAGGATTTGCCAACCGAACAGTTACATATATATAGCTAGTACCATTGGTACCCCAGTACCTGGCAGCGGCATCGGTGAAAGGAGGGATACTGTATTCGACTTATTATAGGCGAACTTCAGCCTCCAGCTCCCAGTAGCCATACTATCTTTAACTACGGTAGCATTCTTGGTACAGGTAGGGCTGACAAGAATCCCTACGCTGCAACTACTTTTCCTAGGCACGTAAAACATATACCTACATATAATAAGGATAGACGAAACCCTATATAGACCTAAAAGTAGAATTAGATAAAAACTAATAGTTAGGTAGCATATTTATATAGGTACTTGGCTTATCAAAATTTAGAAGAGAGGCCTTCAGTTACCGATAGACATTATTGGTAAGGTCTTCGATTCCAGCGACAACAGAACCATCCTGGAGTCTTCGATGTCGATGTGCATGACTGTGGCGCCGTTATAATGAGCGTACCAGTACAGAACCAGCTGGTGAAACCAGTACAGAACCAGCTGCATAGAGAGCTGCGGTGCGCCAGGAAGATGTATATCCCCAAAACTGTTTTCCTGTACACTGAACGAGGAGTAGTATCTCTTAAATGGCGAGTTCATTTCCATCGTTTGATTCGCGGACGATTCGTGTAGTGGTGACGGAGTATCAGTAGGATGTACGCTTCCAGACGACAGGACACAATATGAACGTAGGCAAGACGAAAATGGCGTCAAATGCTTACGTTCACTTGCGACCAGTGATTGTCAGTTATATTACAATTGAAGCGGTTCCAGGGTATTCTACCTAAGTCAGACAACTACATCGAAGTCACTCACGGAGGTATGGACTAATTTGCTGTGCTTTTCATTTCTTGAAACTTCACAATTACAAACAAACCAAAGTAATCTACATATGTGCATAATAGTATATTTTGTATCTATGTATGTACGGCATATTTTATGTTTAAATATATGTATGTTTATGTGTTTTATATAATACAATATTTCATAAATTTATAAATTATATTAATACCAATTGTAGATATTTTATTAGATGTTCTTAGACTGGTTACTACCAACTATTGTTCGTCTACTATCTCTTTCTCTCATACTTAGGTTTGCAAGTTGAAATCTCTTTGAAGAAAAAGCTTGACTTTGTAAAGAACGCTTATCATTAAATTTTGTGTAAACCTAAACTTGTATATATTGTATTGTTTGTTGCACAATAAAATATACAGAATAAAGAGCTCACAGATAAGTGGCTGTGAATGTGTGAGCGGGATACACACACGTACATACTTATAATCTTTACAATTACTTTTTGCTTTCTTAAGTAATGAGTTCGAGCAAGTGTTTGAAGTAAAAACTTTTAGTCCAAATGATAAAATGAAATTCAAGTAGGTACTGGGCTACTGATCAGACCGCGCAAAAAAGAAGACGATGAAAAGGAACACCACTGTTATGCAGAGTGATGCCACAAATACACAAATACCCTCAGTAAAGAGCCACTAAAAAAAGGGAAAACTAATACCCAAATTCGAAATCCAACACAACGACTTGCTTATCTTAAAAAGCAGACGTGAAGCCTGCAAAATAGGCAACACTGTCACAAAAACAGACCGCAACAGTAACGTTGCAGCGTCGACATGCACGCGAAATATGAATTTTCAAACTCAAAGTTGCTAGTTCCTCAAAATGACACGGCTTCTGCCATCGTATGGACTTCTCTGCTCTGCCTTTGGGCGATAGAGGGACGGGTTTTGGGGTGGAACTGCCACTGTGCATATAGCAGAGGCGACCGGCAGCTGCCTTGTGCAATGGTTTTGCACACTGAGTGTTTGTTCTCGACCGAGACATAAAAATTACATTTGTCAAGAATCGATGCTATTAATCGCCCGATCATTAGAAGTAGATCTGTTTCTAACAGCTTTTACAAGAGGCCTTCGTGCCAAACACGGTCAAAAGCTTTCTCCATGTCTAGGAACACCCTGACTGTGTACCTGCCCTTGTTGAGCTCGAAGGCCAAATGGTGGAGTACGCGGACAAGCTGTAGGTTGGACTGCTTCTGAAACCAAACTGTTCAGGACTTAGCTGGATATGCGTGGATATCCTACGTATTAGAAGGCATTCGAACAGCTTGGCAAGATTTGACAGTAAGCTGCGATAGTGCTCCGGACGATGTCAGTCTTGACCTATTCTATTTATTTTCTCGATGACAGTTCCTGTGAAAGCTTGAACGAGCGTCTCTTTTACATTATGTATATGTTACTGTAAATGCTCTAACCACGGTTAATCCTGAGATTTAAGAGTAAGTCTAAGGATTTACCGACATGAGTTAGTAACTGTAAGGATTTATGAAAATTACTGGCCACATAAGAGCATACATTTTCAATTATTTGTTTACAAAATTCCCGACCATTATGGGAATGAAGGATGTTCGGCGCTCCAAAAGTGGTGAAAATATCCAAGAGATGATATGCAACTTCTGTTGCGCGTTCAGTTTGAAGTGCACGAAGGATCACGAATTTAGTGAGATGGTCTTGATAAACTAATATAAATTTATAATTTCCGTCAGGGTTAGTTTGTAGGTCTATAAGGTCTACTTGACAACGTGTGTTCATTTCACTGTGAAGTATTGGCTTAGTGACAATACCCTTTTTCAAAGTTTTTTGTTTCTTTTGTCATGGTTGGCAGAGCTTCAAATAAGTCATGATAGCCTCAACTGTTATATTTTTATACTTGCGGTTGCGTGTCCAACAACAACATGCGTTTCGTCAAGAATGGCGAAAAAATCGTCGTAACAAACGGTATACTTAATTTCCCCATTTTCTTCGTTCATCGGCGCTATTAGCTTTTCTTCGCCGCCTATAGTCAAAATATCATAGAACTTTATACGCTTGTAATGAACAGCTTCCTTTTTTCCACGTTCTTTGCAGTTTTTACTTCCTCTAAACACTTTGCGTATTTGTCCTTATCGAGATAAAAGTTATTGTCTTTCATGTTTGCCACGAGCTCGTCCATAATTTCATAAAATCTGTGTTTTTGATTTTGACACTAATTTGATTCACAAATTACTTTTAGACATCAAAAACACAAACAGAAATCAAATTAAGGTTCGTGTTCATACGTGTAAAACAATCGACTGCGGCGAGCGGAGACGGTGCGGGGGGTGCGGGTGCAGATCATCCACGAGTACGACGCCGAACACGTTATAACATGTCTTTTCTACATTTACTGTGCCTTTAATGTCAATCCTAAGACTTACCAAGTGAATGGTGGTAAAAGTGCGAATCGCAAAATCGTTTGGGATTTTACCATTAAGAGTTTGCAAATCTTAGGTTTTACTCTTAAATCTTAGTATTTACCGTAATTCGTGCATTTACAGTAACATATACATTATTTAATAAAAATATGACGCTTACGCACGTACAAGGTCATAGCAGAGTCGAAGAAACTGATAGGGATGGAGCTATCGATAAACGTAACACGATAACAGACCCGATATATTTTTACCAAAATGTAAGAAACTAAACTATTCCCGGATAATTTTGTACAAATTTATTAACTAATATTACATTTCATTACAAGATGTAATTTTATTATGTTGATTCTTTATTTATTTATTTAAATCAAAATCTGATGAATCGTCACTGTCACTCGATGAGCTCTCCCCAAAATTTATTATAAGTTCCTTTACTTCTATATTATCGAATGCCACATGAATTTCCCAATCCGACGCAATAATGTTTTGGGTTCTTCTCACAATTTTTTCCCAGTGTTTGGCAGTTACTTCCGCACATGCATTTTTTAATAAATCTAACATCTTGTTTGCCGTAAAAGGGGGATGGGTATTGTTTCTAGCGGCGTGTCCTTTGATTTGTGCACATTTTAGTTCTGTAGCATTGTACTGGCAATGATACGGCGGAAGTCAAAGAACCCAATGACCACATTCGGCAGCTATTTCGTCGGTAGGTAATATATCTTTTAGGGAGGCTTTTTTCGATTTTAAAATATCCACTAATTGTACTTTTAATAAAGTATTATCCACATTTTCGCCATGACGTTGAAGCCAGTCAATCCTTTGTTTTTAATTGGCCTGCGTCGGCATTGAATCAATTTGTCTGAAGTGATATGTACCGTTGTCCATAATAATTATCGACGGTTCTTCCAGAGATTGCACCATTTCTTTAAACCATCCTTAGTAAATCTCCGCGTTCATTTCTTCGTTGTAGTCCACTATTTTCTTGGATTTTTTTTTGGGTTTTAGAACTTTATTTTCGCAAAAAATTTATACATTCACTTATTAGAGAAAAATACAGGTTATTTTAAATTAATAGGACTTAAAAATGATGAAGCAACAGAAACGGACGAGAACAAGATAAAAATAGTACTTACATTTTTACATTTCAACTTCCAAGCATAAAAAAACGTTTGGTTATAAAATTATAAACTGTACCTATTGTCTTGTATCGGAAGAGTTACTTCTAATCAACTTCTATTGTTTCTATTTAGTACTAGTAAAAATAAATAAACATTAAAGGCCAGTAAAGCATCTGATACGAATCCTTTCGTAGACCCTGCATGGCATATGATAAGGCGTTCACCTTTTCCCATTGGCACTGAACTAGTGGAAGCGGCGGTATCGTCAGTCCAGTTCTTAGATACTGTGAGGTTTGCATTTATTCAAGTCTTGTTAGTGAAAATAACATTTGACCAATCGGATATCTTTTTGGCTTCGCTCAAAAATTCGCAGCGAGCCACAGCAACGTCGTGACGCTCCATCAATATTTTACGTTTGTCCGATTTTTTATAAGAAAATCCAATTTCTTTCAAAACCAAGCTTAATGACGATTTTTGGCCATGGAACATTTACGTAAAGGAACAACAAGTTTTTTAAGTGTTGGAATTTCTTTGCGCAAGTAATAGTCATTTATATGACGGCGAATAGCGTCAGCGTCGAAGTTGTCAACCGATGTCACACGACGTGATTGGACGACTTTTTTTCTTCGGCGTACGAAGCTTATTTTCCTACATGCCGCTTGTATCGTAAGCTTCGGTAGTAATTTTTGAAGTTTTGAAGTACTCTGCTTCAAAGTAATTACCAACCTTGATCACCAGTTCTCTCGCCTGCCGTTTCAGAACAGATCCTTTAGGCATTTTGATATTTGACAGCTGGGCAGCAATCAATACGTATAATATCAATATCAATAATATCAATAGTATGGATAATGTGAAAAAACTCAACGAACAGAAATGTAGTGACTATATAACACAACCGTCTTGTTGTGAGTGACAGATTAAAACAAACACAACATGGCGGTGGGCCATTGTGTGTTCCCACTTTGTAAAATATATTTGAATGTTTTTGTTGTATTTGTCTTTGTTCAAAACATAATAAATATATGCGATCGATATCATTAGGTACTTATTTGGCCACTATACTACAACTATCAAATTAGAACTGTCATCCAGAAAATAAAGAAATGGGAATAGTATAGTCAGTCGTTAAGCAGCAATCAAGTGCAGCAGACGTGTTATTCGTATTTTCAACAACTCTAAATCAGTCTCAATGATTTTACACCTTATATACCCTTACAATAAATCCGTTTTACTTTATTAAAAACTAAGTTTGCAAAGCGAACTATTTTCTTAGTTTAAAAGTGTTTGACATTGTCATGAGTTAACAGACATTATTGAACCTTTCGAATTTCCAGTATGACTGTGATGAAAGCACCGACTGGTTCATTACCGAAATTATCAAAAAAAAAATCCCGAACCATTTTACGGAATAAAAATAAATTAGCCAGTGAAATCTTAAAAATATTTCTTGACCGTACCAGCAGAATTTTTTACAGATATTAAGAAGTGAGTTAAAGGCGCAAACCCTCAATGTCGAGCAGGACCTCACAATAAAATTTATTAAAGGTTCCCCTAAAATTATCTCAAAAAACGTGGTTGGCACAACGGAAAAGCAAAAACCCAAGAAATAATACCTGTTTCATCATCGACAAGTAAAAACAAATATTTTTATATTGTGTACCAAAACGTTAGATGGTTGCACACAAAAACAACAAACATTACAAATGCAGTGTAAGGTTGTACTATAGATATGATTGCAATAACGGAAACATTTTCAACAAGTTCGGTGCTCAACGCGGAGGTATTCCCACCAGGACTCACCGTGCTACGTCAGGACCGTGCAGATGACGAAGGCTGGGGCGGCGTTCTTCTCGCAGCACGAGATTCCTACGGCCTTTAGTTTATGTTTCCTAGTTATAGTGATAACCAGTATTTAGATGTTCTACAACTTATTGAAAACGCTGTTTATATTCTAACTATAGTTTTTTATTATTGGGTGATTTCAACCTCCTTTTTTTTGTTATACCCCTAGTGTGGCAAACAATCTTACGGTCCGCCTAATTGTAAGTGGTCACCGTAGCCTATGGACCACAACACCAGGAGGCCTACAACTGATATCAGTTTCAATCCCAATCCAGTTTCAATCCGATCGTGGCAAGCTTAAATTCGATCTCCGACTGAAATTGGGATTGCACACATTTCGAAATCACAAAATATACCAACGCGTTATCGACCATTCAGAAACCCAATAACTTCTCAAATTGAATTGATTGATTTTAGAATTAGGAAGATTAGGTCGACATAAATCATCTAAATAAATTAGAAATAAGGTAGGTCTTAGAATGTTTCCTTGCGGTACTCCGTATTGAACATTTTTATTAGAACTAGTTATCTGGCCTACTTTTACCGTTTGTTTTCTATTGGTCGTGTAGTCACGAAAGAGTTGCAATGGTAACCCTCGTTTTCCTTTGCGATTTAGCTTTTTATAAGAGTAGGAACAGAGACTGTATCAAAGGCTTTTGGTCCAAAAAAAATATTGTCCCCTGATTTAAAAATCGGGATGATGACATATTTTTAAGTGCATTTGGGAAAATACAACTATCAAAACTAAAAATTAAAATAAAAGTGGATTAGCTAGTGATTTAGCGTTAAGCTTTAACATCGACGAAATTATTTTATCCCAGCCCGCTGAGGAATTGGATTTTAGGTTGTTTATGATATTGATTATTTCATGCTCATCAGAAGGCAATATAACAAAGGAATTAAGTGCTGTAGGGCCAATCACGTGATTGCCACAGCTTTCCGATAAATCAGAAATTTTTACTTTATTCGAAATGTCTGAAGCAAGTTTATTTCCTACGTTAGCAAAATAATTGTTAGTAAATTTATGGCTTCTTGGTTGTAAGGTACTTCCGTAGTTCAGAAGATTAAGCATACAACTATTTTCAGCTTTGAAATCACATACCTATTCCTTTAATTGTTGACTAGGTCTTATTAAGATTGGTTTTACCTTTTCAAGTTCTAATTTCATATAGTTTCTTTTGAGGTTATTAATCTTAAAATACTAATTGTTATGAATTTTTTTCCTAGTCTCACTAAGGGACGCTTTATTTTAGACGACTTGTGCTAAATATATAATTTTGGACATTATTCATAACGCCACCTGGTGCCAAACTGAGCAAAGCTTGTTCTATGAATGCCGCGACAACACGTCCTGGCGTAAAAATTTTTGCTTCTTGGAGCCCTTCTTTTATTTTATATGCTTAATAGGATCACGTTATTAAAGATTTTAAAAGTCGTTTATAATGTTTTAAAGTTAACAGAATAAAATGAAGGGGTTAAAGAAGCGAAATTTTTTAAAGCATTAATTTAAATATTTTTAATGTCTTCAATGAAGACGAAGGCGGAGGCGGAGAAATTCTTAAAACATTAATAGTTTCAGAGCTCTAAACAAAAACCGACCAACTGCGAGTCTGGCTCGCGCACCGAGGGTTCGGTACAAACTTATTATATAAAGATAGTTCTTCCATCATGAGATCAAGTCTCACAGGTTTATGCCTTAATATCAGGTTTTAGCTTTGTCCTATATTTGTGATCTTGCTTCTTACCAAATTTCATGATTCTAGGTCGACGTCAAGTACCCCATAGGTTCTGATTTATTTGTGTCACAAAGTGCGACGAAAATCACGGTATTTTGGGCATATTTTTTTATTGTATTGACTTAGAAACTTGATTTTTTTGGAGTCTTTGGACTTGTGAACTAGACTGCACCTTCGATGGCCGATACTATAAATGTTTAGGCTTTAATTCTACCTTAAGAATAAAAAAAACCACACAAGTGCAAGTCGGACTCGTTTCATAAAAGATAAACTGTATTGAGGGACAAACTTAACTTTGCCGTTGAAAAACTGTTGTCCCAATACATCGAAATAGTTCGTGGTTAAAATCAAAATCTTTTTATTCAAATGGGTTACTAAGTACACTTTCCAATCGTCAAGTAAATTAACTACAACAAGCTTTACAAACTAATTCAAAACTGTTTTATTGCGTGCGTCCAATAGGAAATCTTTGTAAAATCACAAATGAAACATAATAGTATAGTGTTTCAACTAACAAATACATGTTTTGTATTGAAACACTTAATAAACAAGATTTACAATGTAAATAGTTTGATTTAAAAAACAATCAAAATTTAGATGCCCCTCCGGACTTCCTAGACGTTAGACGTCTGAAATATGAAATTAACTATCTAAAGTGCATAAAATAAAGAGAAATTTACTCCACTAATTAACCTTTGCATCATAGCATCGAACTAATTATATTAATTCAATAAACTATGTCGATATGTGCAATAAAACTCAAAAAACAATAGACAGAAATCAGTTCAAGTGGTGTTTGAAATAATGTGTACAGTGGCCGTCAAGGTGAACTTGTTAGCATCGAGCAAAATTGTTGTCTTAATATTCGAGCTTCGCCACCGTCTGTCAACACAAAAACACAATTTTCGCAAGTGTTGTTAAGATTTCTGTGGCGCAGTTGGTAATCACTCTGCTACACAAAACGTTGAACGGGTTTCAATTCCCACCCAAGTCTGGTCTTTTTTTTTTTTTAAAGTGTAAACTAATAATGGATAAATACTTAAATAACAGTAAGAATTTAGAAACAACAACTAGTGAGGAAAATTGAAATCAAGGTTTGCAAAATGTAGAAACCCCTCCTCAAAGACATGCGCTACTACGTAACAAGAGACCCAGAGACGATGACTGGAACACGGAATTAATAACCTTTAAAGAAGATAAAAACCATGTTAGGAAAACTGATGTCTGATCAAGAAACAAAACTAAAAAAATTGTTCAATCCCACTCTAACGGAAATTCAAAAATCAAATCAAAACATAGAAAGTTCCATTGCTTTGTTGATGAGTAAAAATGAAGAGCTGTCAAAAATCGAATCATTAGAAAAACAAAAAAGAAAGACAATTAGTATATAACAATTTTAGAAAATATACTAGAAGAGACCCAGAGAATATGCCGAAAAAGTAACATAGAAATAAAAAATGTGCCAAAAAGTAAGTCTGAGTCCAGTGAAGACATGTTCGACATGGTTGTGCAACTAGGAAAAAACACAAATTGCACTATTAACAAGTCTGATATTAATGACATCTACAGACTAAAGAAGAAAAAAAAAGGCCAGATGAACACTCCTATAATGGTAGAATTTTCCTCTACTATCTTAAAGACTGATACTTTAAAGATGACCAAAGCTTACAATATAAAACACAAAAGCAAACTCTGTGCCAAACATTTAGGCTTCACTAAAAATGAGGATACACCCATATTTGTGGCAGAACAGTTGACAGTAAAAGGATCACGGCTGCACTATCTTGCAAGAGACCTTGCTAAATCAAAGGACTATAAATTTAGATGGACCTCATATGGACGAATTGACGTCAGAAAAAATGAAAATTCCCAAATAGTTGCTATAAGCAGTGAAGCTCAGGTGAACAGCCTTATGCAGTCTATATGACTACTATTGTTAGTTTTGATAAGGAAATATCTGTCTCTTATCTGTATGTCTATTATAACTAATGCTTATAGTTTATCTAAGCGCTGTACAGTATTACAATCTTTACAGTTTACACTACTACAACTTACACTTAAATCTCTTACCATACCAAATACTTGCCTCTTTGAAAATGTTGTTATATTGGGTAGATTTATCCTATTATACATGTACTATTACAAAAACATTAGTTATTTTCAACATGAATTCCAATTAGATGACTGAATTTATTACTTTTCTTTCTTAAATGGATAAGACAATCGAAATTGCAAATGAATTAGAGAATACAGAAATGGCAAGATCTTTTGAATGTACTTTTCAACTCGTTAAGCAATCATCTAGATACCATTAAATCTTACAAGAAAATAATAATAGTAGGAGATATTAATAGTAATATTATACCCAAAACTTAAGAACATTATTATGAAAAAAATAATAGATTAAGTTACTTAAACGCTATTTCAATGCATGGACTACTCCCAGGGCATCATTTACCTACTAGAGAAAATAATTGTCTGGATCATGTGGTACGTAAATTAAATGAAATTAAAAATAATGCCACGATTGCAGTAGTTCATACATCAACCACAGACCATAGCATGGTAATTCTAACGCTATCTAAGATTATTTCTACCAACAATAAACCTAAAAAAAAAGTGATTGTGTATTATGACAAAGCAATTCAAAATCTTAGCGTAAATATCATAGATCTATTTCAGATTAATGACCCTAACATGCTTGCAGAACAATTAATAAGAAAAATTCAGAAAAGTATAATAGAGAACACAAAAGTTATTCGAATATCAAGAAGTAAGCACATTATTAAACCTTGAATTTCTGAAGGTATTTTACGTTGTATAAAAAATAGAAATAGCATGCAAATAAACTAAAATCTGATCTTGATAACGAGATACTTAGAAAAAAAGATACCGAAATTATAGTAATAATATAATTAAAAAGGCTAAACAAAATTATGAAAGAGATTTATTAAACAAATGTTAAAAAAATAATAAAGCTCTCTGGAGTAGTATAAAAAATATCACACGCTACAAAACTGACAAAAATCCAAACAGTCAATTACTTAACCTAATATATAAGTCAGTAGAGTCAGTTAATCTAGTAAATACATATTTCGTAAACATAGGTAAGGTTCTTGCAGAAAACATAAATAAACAAAACCCGACACAAGAAAGAAGAGACAATAACAGTCAAACTATGTCTAAAGAACAAACTGCGTCCTTTGTACTACTGGATGGTAAGTAAATAACGCTATTATAAACTTAAAATCAAATACTGCCCCCGGATGGGATAACATCTCTACCCATTTCCTTAAAATAGCAAAGGATATTTTAATCCCAATAATTTGTCATCTGATAAATCTTTGTTTTAGTCAGGGAATATTTCCTGAAATTCTTAAAAGATCTGTTGTAACATCAAATTTCAAAAATGGAGATATAGATGACCTAAATAACTACAGACCAGTCTCGGTTTTACTACCTATCTCAAAAATATTGGAAAACTTATAAATAATAGGGTATTAGCTTATTTTGAATAATTTTGCATAATTTCTAAACGACAATATGGTTTCAGACAAGGAGTCTCAACCGAGAATGCCGTTACAGATTTATGTAACCATGTCGATAAAGGACACAAATGTTTAGCGGTGTTTTTGGATCTTAAAAAGGCCTTTGATACAGTGTCTGTCCCATCCTTATACGCAAGCTACAAAAAGTTGGAATAAGGGGCACGCCTCTCGCTCTGTTGACAGACTATCTGTGACAACGAAAGCAAAGGGTCAAGGTTGGGGATTTTGTCAGTGAGGATATGGACATAAATTATGGAGACCCACAAGGTAGTGTATTAGGACCTACCTTATTTTTAACATATATAAATGATCTCTTTGATCTTAACATAAAAGACGGTAAAAATTTTTCATATGCAGATGACACTGCTCTTATATTTACTGGCACTTCTTGGAAAGATACTAAAAGCAATGCTGAAACAGCACTTAAAACGATATCAGTATGGATAAAGTGAATCTACTGACACTTAATATATCTAAAACGAATTTGATGTGCTTCTCCATGTATAACCATTCACAGACTGATTCAAATTTCACTGTTAAAATACATGAGTGTAATTTAAACGACCATCTCTGTAAATGACGTGACATTATAAAAGGAGTACCAAAAAAGTATTTGGGAGTGCTTGTCGATCAACGGCTATCATGGCAGGCTAACTTGGAGATGCTCACCAGTAGGACTAGAAAACTAATATGGATATTTAAATATTTGAGACATGTACCTTCACAAAATCTACTTAACCGTTTATATATAGCATTAGGTTATTCTGTTCTTTCATAATGTATACCAGTTTTGGGAGGAGCAACAAAGACCAAATTTCTGGATCTAGAAAGGGCTCAGAGATTATTAATTAAAGTAATATACTTGTGATACGTACTAAATCTAGCATTAAAATACCATAAAAGTGTGAAATACGACCCTAACGTACTAAACAGAAGAAATTATAGTATTAAAAACACACAAATAACTAAATAAACTTTTGCAACTAGACAATATATAAACACACACACACACACACACCCACACACACACACACACACACACCC
The DNA here is from genome assembly GCA_946406115.1 of Apoda limacodes. NCBI lineage: Eukaryota > Metazoa > Arthropoda > Insecta > Lepidoptera > Limacodidae > Apoda > Apoda limacodes. Next base: position 53,975,578 of record OX291540.1, read on the forward strand.
ACACACACACACACACACACACACACACACACACACACACACACATACATACACACACACACACACACACACACACACACGCACGTTCACATATGCGCACCCCGACTGACACAAAATGTACAATGTTTATTTCATTACGTTACATACATAATCATTACTTTAGTTTAATTTATTTGGTTTTATTTAGTCTTACTTATAAAATTCTGTTAAAAATGTTATTTTATTTTATTTTATTTCTGATTTCATTTAATGTACTGCAAATTTTATTGAGTTTATTTTGATTTTATTATATTCTATTTGGTTTTAATTTAATTTAATGTAATTTAATTTATTCGATCTGATTTAATCTTGTTAACTTAGTTTGAATTTATTTGATTTGGATTAATTTAGTTTAAGTTAATCTATGTTATTTGATTTAATTTATTTCGATATTATTAATTTCATTTGATAATATTATATAATATGAAAATTGTATACAAGTTTATATTTTGAGAACAGTATAGTATCTAACAATGTTATGAAAGAGCGAAATCTCCTAGCACAGGTAAACCTATGTAACCAAGATGATGAAATAAAAATATTTGAATTGTATATTGTATAGATTGCATGCTCTGTGACGGGATTTAAAGTAACTCCCGAGAAAAAAAAATCATATAACATATAATATTACAGAGCAGACGTACAGTAATTTGCAATAGTCCATACATAGTGTTAAGGTTAAAATTGCGTGGAGCCATTCTTTGAATCTCGCACTCACACATTAACATTATCAGAACTGTCAATAATATTATTAACCTTAAATCGACAAAATTAGGTTTAGTTTTCTTTATACTAACCAGTTTATTTAAACAGTTCTTATTATATCTTTTGGTTTCTTAACCTAACAAATTAATTAGGTGTAAACTGCAGTGTTGTTCTACATACGTATTGTTTACTTGCCAGCCTTCATGCGTCCCTACTGCTGGGGCACGGCCTACCCTTTAAGCGAGGGTGATTGGGCCATAGTTCACACGCGGGGCCAGTGCGGATTGTGGACTTCACATACGTAATTTTTTTTTCTTGACGTATGCAGGTTTCCTTACGATGTTTTCCTTCACCGAAAAGCCAGTGGTGTGAATAAATAAATCAGTGTACTTGAGAAATTAAGAAAAGACTCATTGGTACACGCCGACCCCGGGGTTAGAACCTCCGCCACTTGGGACGTGAAGTGAAATTTAAACCCCTCGGGTTTTTATATTTAATTAAATGTTATCTGCCCGGTGGTATGATCCACAGGCGCTGCGATTGAAATCGTCGAGCCTATGTTTCAAATCAGGATATTTCCGTATTAAGTAATTTTGTTAGGAATTACTTTTTTATGTTTTGACATCTAGTTCTCTCTGAAAAGGACCTGTTGGTATGAGAACTTTTTGTTTTGTTTGCAAGAATTAAAACACATGCAATCAAATAAAAATGATTTTTATTAAAAAAAATTAAATCATAAATGATGTTTTTGATAAATTTCTCTTTTTTCTATATATATATTTCCTATGGTTAATTGGCTTAAGTATTCGTTTTCGTAATGAAAAGAAAATTGAAACTTAACCATAAGAATAAAAAAAAAATACAAGTCACCATTCATTCAGTAACGCTGCTATATTTTAAAAAACAACAAAGTAAAAAAATATTTTATGTCTTAAATATATTGAAATGTAAAATAATATCTGTAAGAAAAATAGTACTTTATTGTTAGGGTTATTAGCGGAACCTTAGTAATAACTAAGACTCCGGTGTATCTCATAAACCGTGATAGTAAGACAGAAGATATATTTCTGTTGCCGCTATAACAACAAATACTAAAAAACAGAATAAAATACATATTTAGGGGGCTCCCATACAACATATTGACATATTGATAACGGCAGCAGGTAGACACTTAAAATATTTACAGAATATTTAGTCATATAGTTACTTTAAAAATAAATAATTAAATTAAAATAAAACAAAAATTTATGCGGGGCTTCGATACAACAAAAGTGAATATTTTGCCGTTTTTATAGACAATGGTACGGAACCCTTAGTGCGCGAGTCCGACTCGCCTATTTAATTCAAATTCAAATTCAATTTAATTTATTCAGTTTAGGCTACAATAATTGAGCACTTATGAATGTCACTACGCCATCGGTTCGTAAGTCTACAGGGCGGGAGACCTTGTACTGAGAAGAACCGGCAAGAAACTCAGCAAGGGCATTTCTTTTCTCCCTTTCTCTTACAGCGTCCAATTAAAATATTGGAAAATGTCCTCCCTATCATAAAAGGACACTTTCCATTACAAACATAAAAAAACATGAAATATAAAGCACAAGCACAACATAAAAAAGTATCTAATATAAACAAAAGACAGTTTATGTATTCATCACTAAGGAATAATCAATGTCTTACAGTATTAATAAACAAAACAAAAAAGTAAGACTAAATACTAAGAATACAAAGAAGTTTGCAAGAGCAGACCAGCCTCCACAGGCGGCACCCGTTCACGAGTATGACACATGAATCAGCCATCGCTTCGCTCAACCATGTTTTAGGGAACGTAACGACCCAACACACGCCACCACCGCAGAGACACTTTGAGATAATATTACCTCCATTATTTTCAATAACAGCAAGCAAGCGCCGCCGCATAGCTCCGACTATATTAGAACAGATCTGTTCCTCTAATATTTTCCCAAATTTCTACACAGTGAGCCTCTAATGACTCCGTAGTTCTTTCATTTCGCATGTCCCATCTTTCACCATCAAACCCCATAGGTTTTCTATGGCCCAGCCGCAGTCATCCACCCCCGCATATTAAGTGATATCCGTCCAGATTCCATATTTGGGACAACATTTTGTTCTACGTAACGGTTTCAATTTCTGCGCCAGAAATAAACCCTCTCGTTTTCAGATGATTCAAATCTATGACTTCTCAACGGTGAATAAGATGTTCTCCCAGTCAAAATCTAAAGTTTCCCTTGCAAACAACAATCTATTTTGTTTATGGGTATTAGTTTAAAACGGTTTTTTTTAACGGTTGGCTTTCTATGATACAATGCAGAGTTCGACGAACAGTGTGTGTTAAACATGTTCCCAAACACAGCAGTCGGTATGAAACCATTGTTCCACCATAAATCTTTGAGTCGCATCAATGTGCCGCGAAAGTTTACTTCGAGGTCGAGTTGATAAATTCCCCTTCTCTTGGTTGCATGAGACCCAACGCTTTACGGTAATCCACTAAAAACCAAATAGCCAGATTAAAATAAACATTTTTCAAACTACTGAATTATATTTTCAATTTTTTTTAGATATTCATTCAAGTGTGGTATTGAAAAAATATGATATAACATTAACATCAAACAAAATACTTACGGTAAAACCAGTGTCATTGCAAATTTGAGATATATATTGTAACCCATATTATATAGTTCTTATATAATACGCATCCTCTTTTAAATATTAATTTTAGCCTGCATATTATTTTCAGCAAAGAAATTTAATGAAAACACCAAACAACCTTGTCAACACAAGCAGTAACACATCCACAATGACAAATGGCTGCCTATGTAGTGACCGCATCTAACTTAATAGCTAAATAAAAACACCAAACAACCTTGTCAGTACACCACAGAAACAAATCGGCAACGACAAAAATAAAATGTCTACCCACGTCATGTCCTCATCTAACTTAATAGCTATTAGAAAATTGGTCTAAGCTGTTTAACCGAACAAAATATTCATAATTTGTAAAATATAACAAATACAAAAGGAAAGACATCAGGTGAGATTCGAAGCAACAACCTGCATTGCTCTGAGTACATGTATTAAGATCTGATACGTCTATCCACTAGGCTACGAATACGATAATTTTCATAATGAAATTTTTATATAGAATATTAAATGAAACTAATATAACTCAGGTTCTACAAGACATTTTACTTTATTTCTTTAAGTGTGTGAGTGAATACGCCTAACCATTCTATTTTGTATTGAAATTCTATATGCAGTTTTGCAACTGACCGTACATATACATATAAATATATACTAAGAGTAAAAAGAAGTTTGCAAGAGCATACCAGCCTCCACAGGCGGCGCCTGTTCAAAAGTATGACACATGAATCAGCCATCGCTTCGCTCAACCATGTTTTAGGGAACGTAACGACCCGACGCACATGCCACCACCGCAGAGAAACTTTGAGAGTATGACACACTCAAGCAACTATACAATAAAACTTCGATTGTACTATATTCAAATAACATATAATTTAACACAGCAGACGTACATATATATATATATATAAACATACATACATATTAACATTTTACAAATATCTAAATAAATAAATAAATAGGTATTCATATACATATATTTGTGCCGAAAAGAGCCGGCAAGATTCTTAATTATTATTATTAAAAGTAATTATACAATACTTTGATAATCAACTAACAAGTAGGTATACAATCTGTATTGAAGCACATCAGGATGATTTTAATTCTATCGCAATGTCTTATCTATAGATGGTACAAAAAAAAACTCTGTATGGCAACACTTTTTAGTTTAAAACGTAATAGCACAATCTGGACAATAGGTCCTGTACCTACATACTACATTCACTTTATCTATCGATCAAAATCTTCAGTCAAAAGCCGACGGCACACGACTTGACGCGACGTCATTGTTTTCTTTGAATTAAATGAGTGAAATTCGTTATTTAAGTTGTTTTTTTAATAAAATGGGTGAATTTCATTAGCAAATACAACAAGATGATTCTGTGTGTTGAAGTCTTTGAAAATAACGATTTGAGTCAAGGGCAAGATATGTATGTAGAGCGTTTTATCAACGGGAGACCATCGCAAGCATCAAAGGTTTCCGTCATATGATGCCTGCAGAAGCATGTCACTGCGGCTACAAATACTATTATCTGTGCTGCGGCTGTGCTGTGGCTGGCACATGCTACTCTTACGGTGTGAAGAAGAGGATAACAGTCGCGTTTAACTTCATAACAGTGGAAATGCTACGAAATGTGTGTTGCGGCGCGTCTCTTTGTTAACAACAATGGAGGCAACTTTGAATCATTTTTGTAAATGTTATGTACCTACGGGAAGGAAGCAAATGTTTTAAATAGAAGTTAAAATACTCAAAAGTTATTTTTTTGTTTAGTGTTCAGTTCACTTTGAACCTTTTTTGTGAAAACGTACGTGCGTACGTACCTAGCTAATTTTTAAAATGGGAAGTTAAATAGGGTTTTCATTTAGTGTTTTAGTAAGTGAAGGTTACATTGAATCAGTTTTGTGAATTAAGATAGGTACCTACATAGGTAGTTAATGTTTGAAAAAGAAGATAAGTACAGTGTTAGTGAATATACCTATGTCATTGAACCTTTGTTGTTAAAACTGAAATTTTTTAATGCAGTGCTTAGTGAAAAAGTTTAGTGAATTAAAGAAGTAAGCTGCTGCTGAAGCTTTTTAGTTAAGTAGGTAGCTTCTAGTCATCCTGTTTTTATTTCTGCGTAGCGTCGCACAAATTCGCGTTTCTACGCCGAAAAAAGTACCAGGAACACATAAACGACAGGAGCGTACACGTTGTAGGTAGATAATTGTGTAACTGGAGTCGTACGAATTCAAAAGTACTAGATTCTCATAAATTAGCGGGTGGCATATTCTAAAGTTCATTAAACTTTATGGTCAAGTCAGAAACGTAAAATTATTTTATAAAATTAGTATGACAAACTGAAATGCCGATTTTCAGCGTGAAACTTTGAATAGTGATTGCTGAGTAGGTGCACTCTTGCCCCCTTCAGGGATTTGGGGCATTTCCGTTACACTCTGTATATATTAAAGATAATATAAAATACACATACATGCACATATTCATACCTATATACACAAACAGACATATATTAATACATATATATAAATAAACATATATATTTATATAAAAGATATAGAATAAAACTATATGTAAATTAACTTTTGGTTCCTATCTGATTCAATCCTCGTTTGGCCGCCCGATATCGGCAGGGCTCCGAACACGAGCAGGTGCTACACACAAATACGCACATATACATATATGCACACACACATTCAAACAGACATCGCACATCCGAAAGTGGCCCAGCACTACACAACAGCCCGGCAACAAATGCACATCATTTAAACTACCATCTTAGTTTTACTATAACTAACATACCAAGTTAGTTAACCAACAGCAAATAAGTTTCAAAACGCAAAAAAAAAATTGGGATATAACTACAAAGTTACGGTTTTCGGATTTTTTCCTTTATGTGTGCTACATGGCATTGCTTCTTGCCAACTTTCATGATTTGAGGTTAACGGGAAGTAGCCCATAGGTTTTGATTTATTTGTGTCATATGCAACAAAAATGTATTTTGGGCATATGTTTTTGTTGCATGACTTAGAAGTTTAACTTGGTGAACTTTAAGTGACCGTAGACTTCAGTATGTGATATTAATTTGAAATTGATACCTTCACGCGTTTCTGAGAAAAAGGATCTTAACACAGACAGCCTGACAGACAGACACAGACAGACAGACGGACAACAAAGTGATCCTAAAGGGGTTCTTTTATTTCTTTTGAGGTGCGGAACCCTAAAAAAGTCTGCGTAAAAATTATATATTCATACTTTGAAAATACTTTTAATATAATTAAATGTCACAGTATTAATGCCAAGGTCATGTGGTGAGAAAAACGTCCCTTCGTTTCTTCTTTACTTTAGAATTAATTAGTTGGAGGCTCAGTCCTCGCCCAGACGATGGGGTGCGCTGGCTTAGAGTAGTCAAAGATACCAGTCTCGGACAGGTCACAAGGTCCATCGTGCAGTTTCTGAAGATTGACTCCTTCGAGCGCCAGGGTCGCACTCTTGCAGCTGAACTCGCAGGTTGTCAACGACTGGAGCTCTGAGGAGCACACCAGGTCGGTGCTAGGGCTGCAGTCGCAGTCGTTCAAGTCAAACTGTTGAGCTAAAGTGTAGCTCACGGCCAGCTGCAGCGTCAGCAAGGTCACTATAATTTGAAAAAAAATGTGTTAAAGTTCGTGTTCAAGTAAATTGTGCCCGCGACTTCGTACGCGTGGGCTTTTGAAAAAAAAGATTTTGACTGCTTACGGTTTTACCTATAAAAAATATCGACATTTTCATAAAAAATTTCATCCCCCATTTTGCCGACACGGGGATAATATTTCTGAAACACTTCAATCTTATTTTTGATCTATAGACCAAATTTTAAATTTTATGCTTTTAACTTTAAAAATACAAATGTGATTATTTTATCCCCGTAGGTGATAGATTTTGCAAAACCTTTTTTTAATCCTTACGAACCTTTAAATAGAATTGAAAACTTTCTGCAAAGTTTCAAGTTTCTAGACACAAACATATCGGAATCTTCTAACTAATTTTCATCCTTATTTGCGCTCTAGGAGATGATTTTGCCAGGACTTTTTAAGAAAAAAGGTTCTTATTGTGTATGGCTTACATACAAGAATATTGTGTATGGCTTACATACAAGAATATTGGAATTCTTAAACAAATTTTCATTCCCTATTTTGACATCTAGGCGACGATTTTTCAACAATTTTAAAACACTAAAATCTTTATTTTTAATTTTAAGGTCAAATACCAATTTTTATGCAATTTGCTTTAACAATTACGAATTTCCTCAAGAATTTCCAACCCCTATTCAACCCCCCTAGACGATGAATTTTGAAAAATCCTCTGTTATTGCTCGTCTGCGTTATAAAAGGGACCTCCTCAGAGACCTGCTCATAAGTTGCAAAACATTATTATTTATTTGCTAATTACGAGGTTTTAAGTATTTTTCACATTTTATTTCAGATAAAACATACAAATGTGCAAAGTAGTAGAGTATTTTTTAAAATAACGTTTAGTTTCCCTGCTAGAGCGCGTGTAAACATATAAACACATTTTTAGTGTTCCGTACCTCGAAAGGAAAAAACGGAACCCTTATAGGATAACTTAGTTGTTTACCCGTCGGTCTGTCCGTTGACATTAATATCAAATACTTAGGCTCATATTTCCCTGAAACTATAATCAAGCTTTTCAATAAACAATAAAAAAATACGACTTTTTACATATTTTGACACTCGCAAGTGTTAGTTAGTACCTAAATCAAAACCTATAGGACACTTCTCGTTGACCTAGAATCAAAACCTTATAGGGCACTTGCCGTTGACCTAGAATCAAATCCTGTAAAGCACTTCCCTTCGACCTAGAATCAAATCCTGTAAAGCACTTCCCTTCGACCTAGAATTAAAACTTATAGGGCACTTCCCGTTGACCTAGAATCAAAACCTTATAGGGCACTTGCCGTTGACCTAGAATCAAAACCAACACGGTAAAAAAGAATTAGTTGAGCCAAGAGAATATCGTTTCATATATGCACCAACGAATATTTACTTCATCTAAGATATTATTTCTCTTAGATATTTAAAATAATATGAAGTTAACACAAGATCAAATTTCTTTGAACCAGTAAATAAAACTCTATCAGTTTGAAACAATATTTAATTCATTGTTGAAAAATATGCTTCTTTATTTGAAACACTTAGTTTTCTTGGGCTTAGAACTTTGTGCGTTATTGCACGGAAGAAATGTCTGGTTCACACAAGAGAATAGTGCTCTTAACCTGACTACAACAGCTCTTAAATTAATAACATTATATTTTAGTTTAAAACAAAAAATGATTCGATCCAAAATGACATAGTTATCCGTCAAGATTAAATAAAGTTTTTTAAAAAGCCCTACGCCTCTTTTCTGGAGGCTTGGGCCATATAGAGTCAGTCTACCACCGCAACTTAGTGTGTGTCTTAGCGGACGTTTGTCGAGCTAGTAGTGCCCTACTGCAGAGGCACAGGCCTCTTTTCTGGAGGCTTGGCCCATATAGTCAGTCTACCGCACTGCCTTTATATGGACTTTGTCGAGCTTAGTAGCTATTCCCCGCCTTCAGCTGATTATACAGCGTTATGTTTAATTATAATTGTTATGACTATTTAACGATTCTTCTTAAATATGGAAGAAAAAGCGGTCACCCATCCAAGTACTGACCACGGTCGACGTTGCTTAACTTCGCTTATCGTTTCAGATAGACGAATGCGACTCGGCCACAAGCTTTTCAATTCTCAGAAAATAATTAACTGTAGGTTTCTCGCATAAACTGATACTAATTTGACGCACAGAACCATACAATTAAACAATTATTTAAAATTAAAAGCCAACACGAAATCCTATGAAGGACAGTGATGAGGTTCATTTAATTTTGAAAATGCAGGTATTTACTTAAATGAAAAGAAAATTCGTTCAAAGCGATACTAGCTGATTAATTTCAACGAAAATGTTTAATATTTTAAAGCAGGTATTTTATTTGTTTCGACTAAAACAAGAGTTTCAGCTTAAAATATCAGATTTTGAGTCAAGAATCTAACAAATTCTGTTAAAATTATTATTTTCTCTAATTCAAAACAAAGTTATCTTAACTGAACATTTCACTGGCTTTGATTTAAGATACAATTATTTTCATCGAAAGATATAGTTTTTAATAAGTGACGTCGAAGATTTAAGAAGACCATGATTTTGGCGCAAAATAAATTATATCAAGGCAACCGCGAACCGTTTCGCTCGCAAGTTCGACGTCTTCCAGCCTCCCGAACTAGTCGGTTTCCGAAGAGGCTATAGTACCGTAGACCACATACATACGCTGCGGCAGATTATACAGAAGTCAGAAGAGTATAATCGGCCCCTTTGCTTAGCGTTTGTAGACTATGAGAAAGCCTTCGATTCGGTGGAAACATGGGCAGTGCTACAGGCTCTACAGAGATGCCGTAATGATCATCGGTATATCGAGGTGCTAAAATGCTTGTACGATAACGCCACCATGTCAGTCCGTCTCCTGGATCAGAACTCGAAACCGATCCAACTGCAGAGAGGTGTGAGACAGGGAGATGTCATATCTCAGAAACTGTTTACAATTGCGTTAAGATGTCTTTAAGCTTTTGGACTGAGATGGTTTTGGCATGAATGTTAATGGCGAGTTTATTACCCACCATCGTTTTGCCGACGATATTGTGGTCATGGCAGAATCGATGGGACCCTAGCACAATGCTCGAAAGCCTCAGTAGAGCTTCCCAACGAGTGGGCCTCAAGATAAACATGGACGAGACGAAAATCATGTCGAATGGCCATGTAGCACCCACTCCAATAACTGTTGGGAACTCTACAGTCGAAGTTGTTGACGAATGCTTATACCTGGGACAAACTGTTCGATTATGTAGGGCCAATTTCGAGAAGAGGATAATCGTCGAATCCAACTCGGTTGAGCAGCGTCCGGAAAACTGCGTACTATTTTCTCGTCCTTAATACTCCAGTGCTTGAAGACAAAAGTCTTCAACCAGTGTGTGTTGCCATTGATGACTTACGGCACTGAGTCGTGGCGGCTAACTATGGGCCTACGTGATCGAATCAGGAATGAGGAATTTCGTAGGAGAACTAAAGTCGCCGACATAGCTCACCGAATCGCAAAGCTGAAGTGGCAATGGGCAGGGCACATAGCTCGAAGAACCGATGGCCGATGGGGGAAGAAGGTTCTCGAGTGGCGACCACGAACCGGAACTGGGACGGCCCCCCGCTAGATGGACGGATGACCTTGTTAAGGTAGCGGGGCGCCGTTGGTTACAGGCGGCACGGAGTCGCACGCTGTGGAGAAAGTTAGGTGAGGCCTATGTCCAGCAGTGGACGTCAATGGGCCGATATGATGATGATGATAATAGTTGTAATATGGTGCGACACCCTCTTGTCTCGCATCCACAGCAACAGATTTGAGGCTGACGTTGAGTTTCAGGAACTCCATTCAGTGTAGTCCCCGGAGTTGTGATCAGTAAATGGCCGCTCAGTCGAATAGTTGCTTTGAAATGTATGCTCGCGAATGAGCAAGGAGAAATCTACATAAATATGATGACCATGAGAGGACCAGGAACTCCGCCCAAGAATAAAGTTAAGTTATGTAAATTAATTAGATATAAGTAATGAAACCTTTCTTTATAGTCAATAACGATCATATATTCGTCGCACGTGGTATCGAGCGCACGTTGCTTACGCGGTTCTTATCGCAAGCCTAACCGGTTCGTTTACCTCATACGACAGTGCATTATTTAATAAAATTAAAATATACCTCTTAAGATATTGGTCACCAGGTCCCAATAACGCAATTTTTATAGCAAAAAGCAGTGCTACAAGTGCCAGGAACAAGTAACTGACGGTGTTGAGTGTAATGGATGTGGTGGCCAGCTACATTTTGGGTGTTGTTCGGGTATTAGTGAGAACAGTTATCGAAAAATTGGGACGGAGAGTATAACAAGTTGGCGATGTACTCAGTGTCGTGCTACCTCTGTTTCTACTTCAACCTCCGACATTTCAAACAAAATCTTGGATGAACTAAAATCTTGACTGCAAAATTTTTTTTAAAGGAAAAACAAAACTTCTAAAATTATTATAATTACGAAAAATGATGATTTAAAAAACGTTAAATGACTATTAAATAACTACTTACAGTGTTTCTACTTTTCTTTATACTTTTCTGTAATAACAATTTACATAAGTCTATACAGTTTTTACCTGGATGAGAATCAAGCATATTACAAATATAAACATGTTTTTTTACTACAACTTCTACCCACATTGTTTATATCATTACTGACCATTACAATCCGTTTATGTCTGCGAAAAAAATAATTGTACGGTGGCGGTCAGAAAATGTTTACCAGTTTTAAAATTAGATTCTATATCACACTTTTTTCACTAAGTCTAAAATGCCATATCAAGTTACTTATTACCTTTCAAAAGCTATTATGCAAAATGACGCATCGCGAAAAATAACAAGAATTATTGATCACTCTTTGATAATGGAATTAATATCTTTATTTGTTGAAATGACATTTATCAAAAAATATTGTTTGAACGTCGTTTTGACAAGAATAAAATTTTACAAAAGATTTTTTCATAACGAAATAAAATGGCAAGTTTAACCCTGGAGCAAAGGGCTGAAATAATATTTCTCTTCGAAGATGGACATAGTATTAGTGCAATATCACGAGAATTCAATATATCGCGATTCACTGTAAGGTTTTGGATTAGGCGTCACGGCGAAGAAGGGCAAATAACAGATCATAGAAATAATTCAGGATGACGACCGATACTAACCGCCGCGCAAATAACAGAAATCATTCGTTGTTACGAAGAGAATGGTTTCACACCAACTAGTTATTTTGCTGCTTTGGTGTGAGTGCTCGGACGATCCGACGAGCTTTGCACAATGTTGGACTACACTACAGACACCATGCTATTAAAGTGGAGCTGAAACCTCACCACAAAACAGCCCGGCTTAACTTTGCGCGACGACATCTCGATTTTGATTGGTCTAATACTATATTTACCGATGAAAAAACTTTTAAATCAAGCCAAATCGGAAGATTAACTTTATGGCGCTACAATCGAACTCGGTATGATGAAGGTCATATTGTGCCTCAAAACGAGTCAGGTCGCATTACAGTAAACTTATGGGGGTGGATGAGCCTTGACGGCGTTGGAGAACTGGCGTCGTTAGAGAATAGGGCTACGGCCATTAATTATGTGTCGCTTTTGGAAGAAGTGATGCTGCCTACTGTGCGCGTAGTGTATCCTGCAACGGAATTCCCACACATTACTTACGTTCAAGATAATGCACGGATACACACAGCCCGAGCTACTATGGCGTGGTTCAACCTGCACCGTGACATTCGTCCCATTCAATGGCCCGCTCGGTCTGCTGATTTAAGCCCTATTGAAAATTTATGGGGGCTTATGGTTCAACGCTGGGACTGTCAAAATGAAAGAAACCCTCAAGCTCTTAGATCACACTGTGCTCAAGTATTGGATGATATCAGAGGTACTGATCTATGCACGCGTCTTGTTGCATCTATGCGAGATAGACTACGTGCCGTCATAGCTGCAGAGGGAGGTTATACTAGATATTAAATAAAGATTTTCGAAGTGTCTATTTTATTATTTCTTCATATTCTTATTTAAAAAACTAAAATATTAGTTTTTCAAAGAAGGTTTTCTATATATTAAAACTTGATAGTAGTCAGTCCATCTCCTAGAGCAGAGATGGCGAACCCATGGCAATTCGGGTACGCCAATCATTTATGAAATTTCTATTTTCACCTACGTATGCTTGCAAGTCATTTTTAGAAATGAAGTCTAGTTTAGCTTCCATACTGCTTAGTAACAAAGTACGAGCCTGCTCTAATGTGAAATTTTTAGCACCAAATTTGCAACAGCAGAAATCACACAATTTTTTTTTTAAATTTGAATATAAATATTAAACATTTCGATTGCTGTAAACATTTCGAGCTGCAAGTATCTAAATAGCTTTAAGTTAACAGCAATTCGTGTAATTTTTCTCCATTATTATTAAGTAACCCAGATTTTTTGACGGCACGTCATAGGTACAGTATTGTTTTTTTCATAGAAAATGGCATGGATGTTGGTGCTGTTTGCATAACCTTAAAGTCTGCTTCTCAACCAGTTTGATTTAGTATACTACTAAAAAAAGCAATTCATGCAAAAACTTAAGTACATAAGCTTTGGAAAACTTATGGTAACCCTATCGAGTACGAAAGTTTTAAAATATTAAGAAAAAGGGTAAGCAAGTTAACATCAGAATGCATATGTTAAACTGAAGAAAAAATTAAAACTCATTCAAAAATTTTTTGGAATTATATTAGATTGCTTTTTAATAGTAATTCTCTATCTTTGGAAATGTGCTATAAAAGAACATTTACGACTAATGGCGAGCATATCTGCAACTTATTTAATGAATATTTCAGTTTTTGAAAAGTCCAGTACTGCTCCAGTAGACTTTAATAATATTCCGCCTCCTGTAAATTCAGCAATTAACGTAGGTACTATAAAAATTACCGAAGATATTGTATTTAGGCATCTGCGATCGATAAATATAAACAAAGATGCAGGTCTGGATTTACTGATAAACAACTGTGCTTCTACATTAACAAAACCAATTACATTGCTATACATCACCTCATTAAAATCTGGTTGTGTTCCTAATATATTGAATGAATAATTGTTTGTTTGTTTTGTTTATTTATTTTGAATGAATTTGTTTATTTTCACTGAAGGCTTTTGGCAAGGTTTGTCATCACAAACTTTTGTTAAAGCTCTGGCGTTTTGGTATTCACGGTAATTTATTTAGATGGATTAAATCACATATTGAAAACAGATGTCAAGCAGTTGTTCTAGGAGGTTATAGGTCTCAATATAAATATATTAGCTGTGGTTTACCATAAGTTTCACATCTAGGGCCCTTGCTTTTTATATTATTAGTCAACGACTTAACAAACAGTTTGAAAAACTCCAATACACTTCTTTATGCTGATGACACTAAGATCTTCAGAATAATAAGACATGTAGATGATTTTAAAATGCCTCAAAATCATTTGATTAGCTTTGAAAATTTCTGTGATACGAACAAATTATTTTTAAATGCTAATAAATGTCACGAACCAGCAAAAAAAAAAAAAAAAACGAGTTGCACTCCGGGAGTGCCGGCAGAAGTGAAAACCTTTACACACGATTCGCGCTATTTACTTTTTGACATCGCAATCTGTCATACAATTAAAATTCCATATCCAACCTCCCTGTACTACTCATAATCGCGAATACTAAAAATAAAAATTATAATAGGCGTGGCATTACGGTTTACGTCTTACGAATTTCCACGATTAGGACACGTGACCTAACGCGAGTTTATCATTTTTTACCCATACCAAAAAAAGTGCACAACGCCGCTAAAGATGTTTTCACTTCAATTACATTTATAAGAAAATATACATATTATTTGAACCTCTCGGAGTATCCTTCATATCTCTTGGTAGGATCCCCGGATAACTATTAAATACTTCCAGGCAGCCCAACGCAGTTACCCCCCCAGCTGGTACTGCAGTACTGTGACGATACCATATTTATGCCTTAACATTTTTGTAATACAATGTTTTTATGTTTTTATTCAATTTAATTAGCGCGAAGATTTTCATTAGTAAACAATTCTCAATGGACGTACTACTTATAGCACAATGCATCTTTAAATTAGAATGGCGCATTCAAATATTCAAGTTTAGTAATTTTGTACATTAGATGAGAAGTTATGATTTATTTTATGAAAGGTTTAAAGCTAAATAAATATAAGTACAAATGAATAAAATGGAAAATATTAAGTTATGAACTTACGAATCATAGACATCAACACAGAATTAATTGTTAAATGTAGGTAGTAATCTAACATCCGATTAATGAATTCGGACTCTAGACAAAATAAAGTTGCGTAAAATATTGAACGCTACCTATGATTGGGTGTTTGTCTGGAACTAAAGTTGATTGGAGATTATTTTAAAACAAGCGTTGATTGTTGGTTTCTTTGAACGTACTGTGAGTGTTGGTAGTTTTAAGACGAGTGCTGATTGGGAGTTTCATAATGTTGAATATAAACGCGAAAGATTAAGTTACTGAGAACTTTTATAATATTGAAAACGCCCGCGAGACTTACCTGAGTCAGTCGTTTCGCAACCATTAGCGTAGCCTCGTACAATAAAAATTCTAACAATGAAAGAAGGTTTTTTTGTCTTGATTTGTCTTGGTTTTCACGTATTCCGTATAATGGTATGACTTGTTGGTTTATTTAAAATTACCCGGGGTTTGTTAGAACTTTACAAACATTTGACTCCCTCGTAGCCTAGTCAGTAGTGTGGCCGACTGCCGTGCAGAGAGTGTGGGTTCGATTCCCGCATTGGACAAACATTAATGTAATAAAAAAAAAATTGTGTTTGTGTTGAGTCTGTGTGTACATATGTATAATAAGTATGTATTTACAAAAAGAAAAAAATAATATATATGTATTTGTATCCGCTGTCTGGTACCCATAACACAAGCTTTGCTTATTTTGGGGTCAGATGGCGCTGTGTGTAATGTCCACAAATATTATTATTATTATTATTATTATAATATTTAGAACATAATATTAATATTCTATTAATTTAGGGTAATTGGGCCGTTTTATCTAGGACTCTATAATAGTACTACACTTGTGGGTCACTAGAAGCTAAGAACCACGTGGGGTTATACTACAGCTAGATTGTGCCACCATTGCTGGTTAGTAAATACTTTTATATTAGAAATTATTATATTGTATGTTTGTTGTGAAATCCTTTAGGTTGTGTTTTACTAAGTGGGGTTCTTTGAAAGTTGCAGGCGGGTCAACCACCACTTGGCTTTAGATAATTTATTTTCGGGGACATGTGAGGGCTTATTTCAATTTTAAATATCTAAATTAATGTTAAAACATCGAAATGACGAGCCCGCTTTTGCCGTTTAGAAATTTATTGTAGAAAGAAATCTCAATCACCTCAGTAGGAAGGAATATATTAACGGACCTTGTTCTGGGAAATTTTCAGCTAGGTAAAGAAAAATCTTGTATAAAAGTAGAAGTGGGATCTAAGATCATACCAGCCATAATAATTATATAGCTCACTAAAGAACTAGGTCTGCCAAGAGATACAGTAATTACTATGTGTAATCCATGTCCATCCTTAGCGGAGTTAGTAGGGTTTTACTATTTTGACTGGTTAGCTAGTGTGAAACCTACTTTCAGGTCGCAAGTCCTGAACACATAGCTACCTAGTTCCCACTCTACACAACGAATGGATTTAGCATTCGTATAAATTTTACTTTTAAATGTGGAAGTTGCATAAATTAGAGTTCCTTTGTGTAGGGATGACAGAAAAAGCATAGCTCTTTAGTACCTGTGAACTTTAGGTCTGATATTATTTTCTTTTACGCTTATTTGTATACTATTGTTTGCTATATTACTCTGACGTACCTCCAAAAGAACTGGTACTACTTATTTAACACAACGGTTTTCGGGTCCTACCACTTTTGACGATCACGCTTGGCCAAACAAGATATTTATCTACATCATTATTAATAATTAGATTCTTTTAATTTTTCTCTCTAAGTAAGTGTAGATGGGCTTCGAGGTTTTCGAACATATTATTATTATATTTATACTTTTTGAAATAAAAAAATGGGGGGCGTTACAGTGCCTACCCAGTTATTGAGTATTTTTCAAAATAATTGTATGTTACGAAATTTTTGATGAAGCTAAGTACTAAGATGTAACTTTTAAAAACGTGTAGGTACACTGCCTACTGATTGACTGAAGAAATGAAAGGTTACGATACAGATTATGTAGCATCATTGAATTATAATGTAAATGTAACATTGGCGGTCAGTAGATCCAATTTAGTCCGTTACTGAATAAAACACCATTAATTGATTCATTTATTTTATTGATTGTTGGCGTAGTACATAATATAGTTCTACCATGTGCACATGAAGCTTATTATTATACCTTTCCGTAACGTCACAAAAGTTACGAAAGTGTAGTCGAAAAGTAATTTCAAATCAGTTAATACAACAGATCACTAAGTCTCTTATTTTTTTTCAACTATAAATCATAAAAGATCAGGTTGCGTGACACTTTATGTATGAAATTTAATATCACTAAAACGTAAATATATTATTTTTTTACAACGCATGAACTCCGAACTTTGTTTTTGTCCAAATTCAATAGTTGACCAATAAGCGATGTCCTAGTGCCTCCAGTGTATTAAAATAAAGATTGGTTCATAAAATAAAAGTAAAGTCGAGATACAAGCGTTACTAAACATGTAGGTAAAACGTGATAATCTCGGCCCTCGCCTAAGTTTGGTCTCTAAAACGTTTAAGCTTATAATAAGTATTCCGTGTATTTGTAGGGTTTGGACATCAATCATGACTTTCTCAAATCTAGTTTTGATATGTATACAATATGGTGTCTTCATGTTGTACACACCGGTTGTTAAGCGTTCAGAAGCCGGCCCAGAACAGTTCAAATCGATCACTTATTTGGTAGTAAATGACGACATCAACCCCTCTGGGAATATGTATTTTTGACCATAAATAGATTGTTATATTTTTTTTGATTTAGAACGCCCTTAACTTGCCGACATTAGGATAAAAGAAGGCCGTAATTAGGTAAAGGATGGCCGATATTTGGGGAAATTAGCCGTTTTTAACGCTTATTATTCTTTGTCACGCATAATCACTATTTACTCTATAACATAAAGTGTAAATGTCAAATAACCCGACAGTGCAAATCTATCGGTAGATAACTTCATGGTTCAGGCGTGGTTAAGCCTGAAAGTTCCATTTTTCGTTAAGGGGTCGAAATTTAAGCATTAACCTATAACTAAATTGTTAAATATTGTGACATGACATGCTATTATTAATTTTTATTTTATATTGTTAATATTATCAAATTGATGTCTGTATCGCATATTAAGTTTTAAATATTTTAAATAGATTAAGTTAATCAAATGAAACAAAAATTACTAGACGTGGGGGGAAGCAAAAAGCTTGCCGAAACCATGTGTGACATTTCATACTTGTATGAAGAGTAGGTAGGTAGGTAGGTAGGGTTGGTGAAAAGTTTCGGCATCAATCACAACTTCATTAAATCTAGTTTGGATATGTACGCAATATGGTGTCTTCATGTCGAACGCTCCAGTGGTATAGTGTGTAGAAGCCGGTGAGGCGCAGCACAGTGCAACTCTATCAATAACTTGGCGGAAAACGTCACCACTATGAAAATATGTTTTTTTGACCATAAATCGCTTGCAATAGTTTTCCTACTGCTTTCAAACAGTAAAATGGCAATGTAAAAGATATTTTTTCTTCTTAATTTAATTGTTTAGAATATAAATAAGAATAAGTTTATTTTCAGAAAAATTACAAACTTTAATAAACAATACATATGTTATAGTCAATATATTAGGTAGGTAAGTCTTTAAGTCTAAGAAGACAAGGCAGATGCCAGCAATTTTATAATTTTAATGAATTTTTCAGTATCCTAAGTTAGGTTTATAAAGTTTATATTTGTAAGGCGTTTAATACCCGTTAGTGAAATGACCAAAGTTCGGTCGCCTTTTAACTATTTTATTAGACTATGAAAATCACGGCCGACATTAGGCTACTCTTACGACCTAAGCTCGGCCACATGTACCTGTTTCGATGAAATATAGGATGTCCAATATACTAAATAAGTCTATTCATGTAACTGTGTAGAACAGTGTGTTCATAATTATTTGCTAAAATACACAACGCAGTTTGCCACATTAATAATTTTGTAATACTTCGTTTTTCCTAAAAACATAAAATAAAAAAGTATACCGTGATATTCATTATTTACCTTAAAATTAATAACCTAATAGATTACTTAGTTACCTACTAATGCATATTCAACAGTTTGTCACATTAATAATAATTTTGTAATACTTCGTTTTTCCTAAAAACATAAAATAAAAAAGTATACTGTGATATTCATTATTTACCTTAAAATTAATAATATATTACTTAGTTACCTACTAATGCATATTCAACTAACTGTTACATACATCAATTCTGAAAAAAAAGGTTTATGCAAAATTTGAAGTAGATTGGACCAAGGAATCACGTTGTCCCATACAATGTTTGCCCCCTTTTTCACCCCCTTAGGGGTAGAATTCCGGAAAATCCTTTTTTATCGGATGCCTACGTCATACAAAGAACACACACTCCAAGTTTCAGGTCTCTACGATCAGCGGTTTAGGCTGTGCGTTGATCCGTCAGTCATTCAGGACAAAGCATTTTATATGTATAGATTAATGCCTTCTTTTGTTTACGATTTAGAACATTCTTTACTGGCCGATATTAGCGTAAAAGAAAGCTGTAGTATGGAAATTTGACTTACAATCGCTTAAACGCTTATTATTATTTATTATGTAATTTAAGTCTTTTATAATCACTAATATCATACAGTGTTTACTAAAACTAGGCCGTACGTAGGACCTAAGAAAAAATAGAAAGACTTACCGGTTTTGGCGTCAAATGTTTTTTACTCACTTTGTGTAAATATTAGTGTGTTGTCTATGAATATGTCTGTTTTGTGTTGTTGTGATTAGTTTCACTCAAACCGTATACAATTAGTCGAACAAAGAATGTGGCAGCTGCGCCGAAGTATTCTGACAGACTGAGGTGCCGGTCTACCCAGAGTAGGCGCGAGAAAGCGTGGCGACGGCACGCTTTAGCACTGAATCCCCTACCAAGACCTCTGCGACCCGCGGGATACCGTCCGAACCGGGGAATAATTGCACGATGCGACCTTAACACCATTGTAAGGGCGGTAAATTTGAGTCCTTTAAGAGGACCAGGTCTCCGACGCGCGGGGGTTGGTTTTATCCGTCCACCGAACCCGTTGCTGTAACAAATGTAATTATTCTGAGGACCACTGACGGTGGAACAATTGCGTAATTTGTTGAAGCAACTGAAAACGCGACAACCGATTAACTGACACATCGATGAAGGGGTATTCAGGCAAGGAGGTTAAAGGACAACCGATCAAGACATGGTCTGGAGTTAGCGCTTCCAGGTCATTTGGATCCGACGATATCGGACAAAGCGGTCGTGAGTTCAATACCGCTTCGACGTTGCAAAATACCGTTTATACGAGTAATTCCTCAAACGTGAGGACTGTTTCTCCAATCACACGATGGAGGTGAGTTTTGGCGACCTTGACGGGAGGATCAATAATCCAAGTCAGGCCCCAAAACTCTTTTGGAAAACTCCGAGTCAATATACGTGTGATTGTCTGACAAAAACTGAAGGACCTCCTTCAGATAGCGATCTGCGCCCTTGAAATTTGTGCCACAGTCCGAGCGAATTAAATGACGGAGACCACGCCCACTTACAAACCGCTACAGACATGCGACAAAGGCCTCCGTAGACAAGGCTGGAACGAACCTTAACCTGTCGAGCATTGTGAACACTTGACGTCTTCACCAAAAACAGACCCGCAAAATCCAACCCAACCTTAGCGAATGGTCGAGCGGGCCGGACACGATCAGACGGCAAGTCACCTATTTGTGGCTGGGTCAAGGTTCCCTTTAACCTATAACAAGGAATACATTTCAAAATGAGGCTCCGAGCTAGCTGCTCGTCTGGCGGACAAAATTCAAAACTCTCGCTGCAGACAAGCCATCAATGCGTTGAAACCGGCATGACAGTTCCTAACATGGCGGTCCCGGCTCAGCAACTCAATAAAATGACCACTCTTAGGCAACGAGAGAGGATGCCGAGCCCCATACGGAAATTCTGAGTTACGAAGCCTACTACCCACTCGTAAAAACTCAGACTCGTCTAGGAACAAATTAAGACGAGCAAGACTTCCCCGCAATTTCCCGTTCCCTGAACGGAGAAGAACAATTTCCTTTCCAAACTGTACCAGTCGAACACAAGTGAGGAGAGCATCCTGACGCTCTTCAGGAGACAAGACTGAAGACGTCCTTGGCTGTGACGTGTTCCGTAAGTTGTGGAGAATCCTCTTGGTTTAACCGGTAACACCAACGAGCTAGTTGAGAGAACTGAACCGATTAAGCAGGAAATTCGGTGCAGTGTGCACAGTCTGTTCAACAGCAAAGACCTTTAACCCCGGCAGAGGGTCAACAAACTCCACAACTGTATAAGCTCAAGTGTCTTCAGGACAGGCCAGCTAGTCAGGACCTCACCAGAGCGGGTGATTAATGACTTGCGAGGCTATCAGGCCCCGTGAAGCGCAATCCGAGGGATTCAAGGACCCTAGCACGTGACGCCAATCCAGAGACACCGCAGACGACTGGATTTGGGAGACACGATTGGCCACGAAGGTCTCTAGGGCATGAAGGGACGCCTTGAGCGAAGACAACACGATTTAACTGTCTGCCCATGCCGTGACGGAGTCAAATTGGACCCATTGACACAAGGTGGAGAAGAAATGGTTGAGGAGTCGAGTCAACAATGCACTTCCTGATAACTTCAACTTGGGGATCAATTTTGGTCCGCAAAGGTGCTACCTTACTCTTTGCGACCACCAGACTGACGCGAACATGACCATTGCTGTCAACGGTGCGGAGATAGATAATAGCCGCATAACCGGATTCCGACGAGTCAGAGAAGCCGTGAAGACTGGCCCGATAACGACCTGGGCGTAAGATCGACCGAGGCACGGAGACATGTTGAAGGTCCGAAAGTGTCTCATAAAAGCGTAGCCAATAAGACAACAAGTCTCCGGTCAACGGGGTATTCCAGTCGAGACCAGACATCCAGAGCTCCTGTAGGAAACATTTGGACCAAAAGACTACAGTAGCCACCCAACCATTCGGGTCAAGACCCGCGCTATTGTGGACAGAACCAGCCTCTTAGTCCACCTCTTCGTTGTGTCTATTCAGTTTCCCAAAATCGCTGAAGGGAGTCAGCGAGCGAGAGTCCCACCTGCACCGACGAATCCGTAGACGCCTGAGCTTAGCCCATAATTACAGATCCGAGATTAGTCGGAACAGCGACCAACCCACCTGGCTGAAGTAACAAGGCCTTGTCCAGTCCGAGCAATCCAAGTTCATCAGCAACAAGCAGAAGCTCTACAGGAGCAGGAAGGTGGAACCTTTCATCTGCCAACTGCAGACCGGACCAGAGATCCAGCACGTCCGTCGGCAGGGGCACCTGAGGGTGATGACCTAAAATATCCCTCAGGACAACAGATCCTAGTTCATACCGCATACTAGGTTGGAGCAAGGAGGAAAAGGAAAACGAGACCGTACCCACAACGTTATCTACCCGTAGACACACTACTCCAGAAATCCCATGACTCCGCTAACTTACCCGTAAGCGGAGACGCTTCACCAACCACAGCGACATAGGACACCCCTGAGCGCCTAAGTCCAAAATAGCGCGCACAACTACACCAGGTCCGCGCGGTAAATGGACTAGAACCTGCGTGGTGGTCAAAACGTGGTGGTTATGACGGGTGGTGGAGAAACTGGTGCAGCGGCTGCCACGAGTCAAAGGGCGTTGGCCCGACCCGAGCGCCGCCCCGGGGCTCCGGTGGCTCATAATGCCTCACGCTTGAACCCGTATAAGCGGGTTCCACGCGGGCATAAGTGGCTGGCGAGACGCGCGTACTATCGGCGGCGCAACCCAATCCCGCCCTCAACTCGCGAGTAACGTGAGGACGCTCCGCAATAGGCAGCGGCAGAGGCTCATACTATGCATAATGTGCCCGTTCCGCAATACCTACCTGAATGGATGAGGCACGTGAGGGCGGTGACCGACGACCATCCTGTGGGCTCGCCCGCGGTGAGCGGGACGCGGAAGGTCGATGTCGCACTGGGGACGGGGGCGATTGGGTTCGATTCGGCGGCGACGAAACCTCGCCCGTGCGAGCCATAGACACACCTCCATGTGTCATCCGAGGACCATCCTCTCGGATGGGCATACATAAATCGGGGTGATAACCTCCACCACACTTTAGACAAGGTCGCGGCCGTCGACAGTCCTTGGCTAGGTGCTCCCCCAAACAATAATAACATAGGCCTAGCCTACGGGTCAAAGTCAAAGTCAAAATGGTTTATTCAAATTAGGATTTTACAATCACTTGTGAATCGTCAAAGTTATGAAAAACTATTTTTTTAAATCCGGTTCACAATATCTACCGAGAAGAATCCGGTAAGAAACTCGATAGTTTCTTTTTTTAAAACATCATAAAATCTAAAAATACAATCAATGTCTTAAATAAAAAATTTAAAATCGGTCAGAAAACGTTTTCGGGCCACCCCAGATTTTCTGAACTGGTGGCAATCACGAATGGTGTGTCTCGGTTCGTAACACACCCCACACCGTTCAGTCCGTTCAACTGTCAAAATTATGGGGGGCGAAACGACCCGGTACCTCGCGATGTCCCGGGACGAGGTTGTTGACGGGGTCCAGACGGGGCCAAAAACCGTGACGGTCCCGATTGTGGCTTGGCGGGTAAATGCTCCAGCTTCCTACTCTGATCTTCCAAAAACGACACTTAAGTGTCAAAAGTAGGTATGTGTGTCGCTGAGTCACCTCCGTGCAATTGTTCGAAACGAGCCCTGACGTCATTGGGCAATTTGTTTAAAACAATGTGTAGCAATAAAAATGACCACTCTGTTACAGATAATTTTAGACCTCTTAACGCATTCGTCGCTCCCAAAATAGGGTTAAGCAGGTCCGACTGCAGCTGGTTAACCAAAGACAGTTGTGGAATACCTAAAATGGCAGCTACATGTGTATCCGCAATGCGACGGTTATTTTGATACCGCTTCACTAACAACTCCCTGGCAATATTATAATTGACATAGGTGATGTCCAAATGTTTCACTAAACAGAGAGGCTCATCCCTGATAGACGTTCGAAAGTAACTTAATTTTTGTGAGTCAGATAAGTCGGACTCCGTGTACAATGCTATCAAAAAGTGTGATGAAATTAGTCCACTCATTCAATGATCCACTAAAATGAGGAATATCCAAAGTTGGCAACCGTTCGTTTCTTTTTTGTTCCGAAACCTCCTTCCTACATGCCGGCTGCGGGATATTCTCTAACGTCGACACGTCCTCTACTGACATACAAAAATCATAATCAGAATTTGCCGCCTTTAGGATAGTTTCGTCATCCGTTAACGATAAGAGACCCTGGTATGGCTGATCCAGCTCACTGACTCTTGTCGGAAACTGTGTAGTCCTTTGCCTCAATGCAAACATCGTATCTTCCCGTTTTACCAGTGCCATGGCACAAGAGAACCACTTTGTGAGATTGGTTAAGACAGCCTTGTGCTCCTTAATTGATGACTTCATTTCATATAATGCAATTAACACACAAACAAACTAAAACAGACACACAAACAAACGACTCTGTTTGTTATATATACAGCAACGAAATCAATAGCGTGATAAGTATAACAATATAAATATATACCCAAATATATATAAACCAAAAACCCTAACTACAATGTACAAAGCCCCGACTACACAATTACAGAAATAAATACGTTATCTTACAATCCGTCATAAAACAACAATATTTAAAACCTATTTATTCCGATCTATTTTTACGGCAATAACAAAAAAGGTGGGTAAGTCATTAGCTTATATTATTATGTCCGACAAACGATTAGATATCGAGACCTTATCTGCCTAAGCGACGTGACCCCGAAGTCACGATTTGTAAATTAATTTATTGTAAATCCGACGAAAACAAACTAACCGTAAATCTTAAGTAATTTGTAATACGACACGAAATGTTTTGTGGCCCAAACCACACTCTAAGCTACAAACTTTTGTGAACTAAAACTAGGCTGTACGTAGGCCCTAAGAAAAATAAGAAAGACTTACCGGTTTTGGCGTCAGATGTTTTTAACTCACTTTTTGTGTCAATATGTGTTGTGGTGTCTATGAATATGTCTGTTTTTTGTTGTTGTAATTAGTTTCACTCAAACCGTATACAATCAGTTCAACAAAGAATGTGGCAGCCGCGCCGAAGTATCCGGTCCACCCAGAGTAGGCGCGACAAATCTATTACGTCAGTCCAACCTAATAAATCTTTCCCGAACATACAGTGTAAATATCAAAAAGCCTGACAGTCATCGGTGAATAACTTCAAGATTCAGGTGTGGTAAAGACTGAAAGTTGCATTTTACGTTAAACGGCCAACATTTGGGTGTTTTACCCTACTCCATTTCAAAAAATACTTACTATAAATATTGTGTATGAATTATAACCTTTATAGATTATTTTAGTGATACATTAAATACTGTTCTATTCTTTCTAGACTTTCAATCTTAGTGACACATTTTTCACAGTAGATTTAGGTACTATTATTTTGAAAAATACTCTATTACGTATTATACGGCAAAAATTTTAAATAGGTATGTAAATATCATTAAAAATCCATACTAATATTATAAATGCGTAAATAACTCTGTCTGTTTGTCTGTCTGTTACCCCTTCACGCTTAAACCGCTGTACTGATTAAGATGAAATTTGGCATGGAGATAGATTGAGTCCCGAAGAAGGACTCAGGCTACTTGAAAACGTCAAGTGTAAGTCGTTTTTTTTTCTATTATTGACATAGACAGACATTTATTTAGCGTCATTTCACCCATACTGTTACATACACGTTTACATAAAGAAAACAAAAATATACGGATCTAACTAGATATATTTAAATATGAGTGCTGTGATGCCAAACAGGACATCGACTCAGCGTATGCTGCAACAAAGTGCTGCAGCTCTGATTTTCAGCGTCCCCCTAATAAAAGGGGCGTGAGGCGTGAGGTAAAAATTGTCAACATTCAGTCATGGCGGGCGATAAGCGGTACCTATAACAAGGCGCGTACCATTCACGATCAGCCTAAGCTACTCGCACACTCGCACTGTCTGCAACGCCGCGACGCACATAGAATCCCACGCCGCCGCCGAGCATGCGCTTTCCCCTCGCGCGGAGCACGTGACACAGTCGGTAGCCGGGCACCGTGGGCGCACGACTATCTTCGCCCTCGCGAAGCCATGTCTCGTTCAAACCCACTATGTCTACATTGTGTTGTGGAACAACACAAATTCGTCATGTTTTGTGCCCAATGAGCCCGGGTTAAGAAAACCAATTTTTAGCTTAAGTTTTTTAGAAGTCATATTGAAGATTAAAATAAACTACTTGCTTATTATTCTGCTGTAATAAATAAATATAATTTGCGCGACCCGGCCAACCTGAAGCCATATTATAGCATAGCACAATTATCTTAAAAATAATACGTATATTGATTAATTGTATAAAAATAATTATAAATTTTATGCCACTAAAACATATTGAACCGTAAAATTAAAAATGACTATATGATGTAGTAATTGTCATAAGAAAATAAATAAATTTAAAAATATAAAATCGAAATAAATATATTAAAAGAGAAGTGGTGGTAACAGCAATATGTGCAATTTATTTAACGTTTGGCATCACAGCACATGATTTTATGTTTTGAGGAGTTTACATTGAAATCCTACACCGATAACGCGGGCAAAAGCTAATATAATATGAGTGTAACTTTCTCATGTTCCTGTGTGATCAAGGGACAATAAATTGCAAATAAAATGGTAACACTTTATTTTATTATATTGTATTATGTGGGATATTATTGGATAGGGCTTTAAAATGCATTTTGATATAAAATATTTTGCGAATTATTGACTTTAAAGTAAAAAAATGTGTGTGTTCCTACTAATTCTTAAACCCTCGTGACCTAAAAATCACGAAAATAAGGCTTGATAAATACTATGTAAATGAAAATTATTTTCGACCAAATTGGTTACTATATATTAGGACCTACAGACCCTGACCTGACCCCCTCGTTGGTGACCACAATTTAGTTATTGAGTACTTACTTTGGAAGACATAGCTTATGTCTATAATATATATTATTTATAAAATAATATTGTGCAAATAATAATAAATAATATTCTAGTTTCAGAAACAAAATAACAAAATGCCACGTGAAATGGAATATCTATAGTTTCTTTTTTTTGCATCTTTTTATCAGAAATAAAGATCAGTTCAATGTCAGTTTTATATTTGAGACAAACTTGTAAGTATGAAACCAGAAGCAGATAAACATTATTTCATTATTAATCTTTTTTTATTATCATAGCAAGTTAACTGTACGAATGAACCCACATAATGTTGTGAGCTGCCAAACCAAACTCTGACGATAACAAAACACTACACTGTTTGCTGACTCTCCAACTCCCAACACACGACAAAGCCTGTTTTTGAGAGAACTGCGTGGTCAAAATACTTGTTTATGCTCAAGTGGCTAGTAAAAATTTATGTTCTGTAACGCAAAACCTACAAAACCATTTTTGTATCTTTTTTATTATCTATGCCTTCAATTGAAAATTATATGCTTTATTTATGCAAATAAGTTCTTTAATAAGTTCTTTATTTGCATACTTCACCGATTTTTTGTCTTATAATGATGGACTAATAAAAGATAATCGCTCTTCGTGTCTGTCTGTTTGTGTCCGGTAGTTCTTTGTGTCTGTGTGTGTCCGGTAGTTCTTTGTGTCTGTGTGTGTCCGGTAGTTCTTTGAAACCTTTTAATGCATTTTGACGCGGTTTTCACTTGACTAGTCCAGTGATTATATAACTGTGTGGCTAAGTACGAATAGTGTTACTATATGTACACTGATAAAAGTATACATATGAATATTTCGCAAATAAAACATTTACGATCCTTTTATTATTGAACTATTTGGGTACTTCTCATCGAAGCTCAAATTTAATAGTCACACAGTTACCTATATTTTCTAAACGGTTTGAGTTAGAAACAGAAATTGTGAATTGGAAGTAGGTAAAACATCTATTAAGCTACTAAATAAATAAAGTTTGTCGTAATAGAAGCTAAAATATATAGGTACCAAAAATCACACGAAACGGTCAAAAACGGGGCCATTTTTCGTATTCTCATCGCGTCACACTTCCCGTTATAGTAAATCATTTGGTTACTGCTTCACAAAACTTCATTGTATTTGTATGTTACATATATTGAAATCCTCGTAATTAAATATACTTTACAAACAATAGTCTAAAAATACCTTTTTATCATTATTTTGAATTGAAAACACAATTTGCGCCGGTCACACGATTTTAGACACTTTAGATTAGCCCAAATAAAGGGTTGCTGTTCAACACGACAGCAGCAATCAATCACAGAGTTAGATTCGGTTGAACGTCAGGCGTGTTCCGGCAATGCAGAAGTGAGACGAGTAGTGCAGTCATTGAAGCGAAAAATAGGGTCTTACCTCCGAATTTTTTTACTGTAAACCGATTTTCATGAAATTTTGGAATTAGCTCATCTTACCCTTAACTTTAAAAGTGAAAATGAGCTCAGAAGCTCCGCCTATTATTTTAAAGGGGAGCAAACAACCCCTTACTGGAAAAATTGACATTTAGCCATTTTATCGCTAGAAAACGTGTTTAATATTAAGGGGTGAAATTATAAAGTGTTTTCTAACACAATTACCTCATAATATAATTCTCTCTTCGTGGACAACATTTTTGTGCATTGTATTTTAGCAATTGAAATCAAGTACTTAACGTAATTAATTAAAAAAATAAAATTAAAGTAAGCTTATCGAAACCCCAAAATGTAAGATATTTATGTAGTATTAAAAATGTAACACGTAAAGTTTGCAGGAATTTATAGAAAAAGGAATTTTTTCGTCACCTTCGTGGCATCACCTTCGTAGCGTTTTGTCCACGAAAGTGATTTTATGCCCTGAAAGTGATTCTTTATATGTTGGAAGTAAAATTTTATGCCCACTTTCAGTGCCTTAGAATGCCACAAACTGCCTAAGAGCAGAGAAGAGAAAGAATAAAAGCGAACACTGAGCTTCACATTGCTGTCAAAGCAAATCGTTATTATAGAAGTAAAGCCAGAGGAGTCCTTGTGTAACATTGTAATAATAACCTTCTATTAAGAGGCAAGTGCGACCTCTACAGGGTTAGTTTCTTAATTTTTACTTGCATGTTTAGGTTGTTCGAATTTAAAATATTGAGAACAGACACTTTTTTTCTGTAAAGACATTCACATTTCGACTTCGATAAAATCCATATCCCTATGGAGCCTTAAATCTTTTAAAATACCTGTTTATTATTAATTTTTAAGAGATACAGAAAACATGAGGACACGTGTAACCAACCAACCAACCGTGGCATAACCCGACTTCTTTATAAAGAAAACTGGCAAGAATCCAAATCCCCGTCGTGCTCAAGAAATCTTCTTTCTACAACCCCCGGATGCCACATTTCAGCCTGATCGGTCAAATTTATTCGACCGCCATTTTGATCAAAACCCCCCAAACATTATTTTTACCCCTGACTCCTTCTGGAAAATGATAGGCTTCAATAAATCATCACTATGGCGGCCATCTTAAAAATTTTTAATCCAAAAATTGACTCAATATTCAATATCAGCGACACTGAACACCCCCCGGATGTAAAGTTTCAACCGGATCGGTGAACAAATATTTTCGACCATCATTTTGAATTCACCTTTTTGCCGAAAATTTGATAAATTGAAAGATCGACTTAAGTATTAAGTATCAGTGAGCCTGAAAACCGCCGGATGCAAAGTTTCAGACGGATCGGTGAACAAATTTTTTCGACCGCCATTTTGAATTCACCATCTTGAATATTTTTTCCACCATGCAGATGCTCCTCGTTGCCCTTTACAACATATGTTCGAGCACCCTCCTCCTAAAGCAAACAGTTTTTGAAGTAATATAATGTTTTGTATGGGCGGCCATGTTGTTTTGGGGGCCATGTTGTTTTTCGCCATTATGAAGATCTAAAAGTTTGTCCATACTCAAGGGACTATTTCGGTAAAACCCCCCATTATATTATTTTCACCAGCGGAGGCTCCATCTGGGAGAACAACAGACAACAACAAAAAATCTATGGCGGCCATCTTGAAATTTTGGAAAATCAAACAACCGACTGAATGTTTAGAATCAGTGACCTCGAAATGCCCGAATGCAAAATTTAAGCCGGATCAGTGAAAAATGTTTTCGACCGCCATCTTGAGTTTTTTTCTACCAAGCAGTTGCACCTCATTGCCTTTTTGCCGAAAATTTGATAAATTGAAAGATCGACTTAAGTATTAAGTATCAGTGAGCCTGAAAACCGCCGGATGCAAAGTTTCAGACGGATCGGTGAACAAATTTTTTCGACCGCCATTTTAATTCGGCCATCTTGAATTTTTTCCTTTAGGCAGTTGCTCTTTGGTGTCCTTTACAATATTTGTTCGAGAACCCCCCTCCTCACAAGATAATTTCGATCGAACACCATATACCTACAACATTTTTACCCCCGTGTACTCCTGTTGAGAGACTAAAATGCTTCAATAAATCATTACTATGGCGGCCATCTTGAAATTTTAGAAAATGGAAAAACTGACTCAATATTTAGTATCAGCGACCCCAAAAACTCCCGGATGCAGACTTTCAGCCAGATCGAAGAACAAATATTTTCGACCGCCATTTTAAATCCGCTATCTTGAATTTTTTCCAAGCGCCCACAGCACAATTTCCATCAAACCCCCCATACATCATTTTCACCCCCGGAGACTCCTTCTGGAAGACTAAAAGGCTTCAATAAATCATCACTATGGCGGCCATCTTAAAATTTTGGAAAATGAAAAAACCAACTGAATGTTTAGTATCAGTGACCCCAAAAACACCCGGATACAAAATTATAGCCGAATCGATGAACAATAGTTTTCGACAGCCGTTTTGAATCTGCCATCTTGAAATTTTGTCCACCAGGCAGTTGCTCATCATTGCCCTTTACAATATTTGTTCGAGCACCCCTCACCTAAACCAAACAGTTTTCGAGATATGCTTCGTTGATAAAATGTTAATTATAGGCCGCCATGTTGTTTTCCGCTATTTTGAAGATCTGAAAATTTCTCCATACTCACGGGACTATTTTGATCAAATCTCTCATACATACCTCCGGAGTCTCCTTCTGGGGTAACAATATGCTTTAATAAAACATCACTATGGCGGCAATTTTGAAGTTTTGGAAATTCGAAAAATCTACTCATTGTTCCGTATCAGCGACCCGAATAACCCCCGGATGCAAAGTTTCAGCCGATCGGTGAACAAATATTTTCGACCGCTATTTATAATCCGCCATCTTGAATTTTTTCCACCAGGCAGTTGCTCCTTATTGACCTTCACAATATTTGTTGGAGCATCCCTCCTACAACAAATCGTTTTCCAGATATGCTTCATTGAATTGAATGTTTTGTATGGCGGCCATGTTGTTTTCCGCCATTTTGAAGAGCTGAATGTTTTCCCATACTCGCAGAAACACTTCGATCATACCTCCCATACATATTTTTTTTCACCCGGTGACTGCTTCTGGGAAACTTATAAAACATTACTATGGCGGCTATCTTGAAATTTTGAAACATCGACTAAACATTTAGAATCAGCGGCCCCAAAAACCCTCGGGTGCAAAAATTCAGCCGGATCAGTGAACAAATGTTTTCGACCGCCATTTTGAATCCATCATCTTGAATTTTTTTTTTCACCAGGCAGTTGCTTTTTGGTGCCCTTTACAACATTTGTTTGAGCACCTCTCCCCTTTAGCAAATAGTTTCCGAGATATCCTTCGTTGAATATTTGTATGGCGGCCATGTTGTTTTCCGCCATTTTGAATTTTTTTCACCGATGATCGAATTTGACCAAGGCGTAAGTTCCCAAACTGAAAAATTTTTTTTGTACCAATTTATCATTGCCGCAGTTTCCCCATACACACAGGACCATTTTGATTAACCCCCATACAACATTTTCACCCCGGAGACTTCTTCTAGGAGAATGATAGGCTTAAATTAATCATTACTATGACGGCTACCTTGAAATTTTAAAAAATCGGAAAAATCAACCAAATATTTAATATCAGCGAGCGTTTCAGTCGGTTCGGTGAACAAATTTTTTCGACCGCCATTTTGAATCGGCCATCATGATTTTTTTTTCCTTTAGGTGTGTGTTTGGTGTCCTTTACAATATTTGTTCGAGCAGCTCCCTCCTATAGCAAATCTTTTTCAAAATATTCTTCGTTGAATTAAATATATATTGTAGGGCGGCCATGTTGTTTTCCGCCATTTTGGTTTCCACCATTTTGTTTTCCACCATTTTGTTTTCCGCCATTTTGATGTTTTGAAAGTTTTCCCATACTCACGAGACCATTTCTATCAAACCCCCTATACATCATTTTCACCTCTGAATACGCCTTCTAGGAGAACAATAGACTTCAACAAAACAGCACTACAGCGGCCATCTTGAAATTTTGGAAAATCAAAAAACCGACTGAATGTTAAGTATAAGCGACCCCGAAAACCCCCGGACGCATAATTTCAGCTGGATCGGTGAACAAATGTTTTCAACCGCCATTTTGAATCCGCCATCTTAATTTTATCTTCCTAAAAGCAGTTGCTTTCTTTTGGGACATCAAAAATCGACTCAATATTTAATATCAAAGACCCCGAACACCCCGGGATGCAAAATTTCAAAAAACATTTTTACCCCCGGATACTCCTGGGGTAAAAAAGTTTTTGTTTTTGATGTTTCGACCGCCATTTTGAATCCGCCATCTATAATTTTTTTTCGCCAGGCAGATGCTCCTCGTTGCCTTTAACAATATTTGCTAGATTACCTTTTTCCTATTGCAAATCTTTTTCAAGATATCCTTCGTTGAATTGAATGATTTGTATGGCGGCCATGTTGTTTTCCGCCATTTTGAAGTTTTGAAAGTTTTCCCATACTCACGAGACCATTTCGATAAAACTCACTCACGGAGACTCCTTCTGGGAGAGCAATACTTTCATAAAAGTAAGGCTTTCATAAAACATCAGTATGGCGGCCATCTTGAAATTTTGGAAAATATTAAAATTGAATGAATATTAAGCATCAGCTACTCCGAAAACCCTTGGATGCAAAGTTTGAGACGGATCGGTAAACAAATTTTTTTGACCGCCATTTTGAATCCGCCATCTTGAACTTTTTTTCAAGCGCTCACGGCACCATTTCTATCAAACCCTCCATACATCATTTTCACCCCCGAAGATTCCTTCTGGAAGACTAAATTGAAAGGCTTCAATAAATCATCACTATGGCGGCCATCTTAAAATTTTGGAAAATGTAAAAACCGACTGAATGTTTAGTATCAGTGTCCGCGAAAACCTCCGGATGTAAAATTATAGCCGGATCGGTGAACAAATGTTTTCGACCGCCATTTTGAATCCGCCATCTTGATTTTTTTCTACCAAGCAGTTGCTCCTCATTGCCTTTTACAATATTTTTTTGAGCACCCCCACCTATAGCAAATTTTTTTCAAGATATCCTTCACTGTATCAAATGTTTTGTATGGCGGCCATGTTGTTTTCCGCCATTTTGAAAATCTGATAGGTTCCCCATACTCACGGGACCATTTCGATCCAAACGACCTATATATCATATTCACCCCCGAAGACACCGTCTGGGATAATAAAAGGCTGAATAAAACATCACTATGGTGGCCATCTTGAATTTTAAGAAAATCGAAAAATCAACCCCGGGATGCATAATTTCAGCCGGATCGGTGAACAAATATTTTTGACCGCCATTTTGAATCCGCCATCTTAAAATTTTTTCCACCAGGCAGTTGCTCTTCGGTGTCTTTTACAACAATTGTTTGAGCACGTCGTTGAATATTTGTATGGTGGCCATGTTGTTTTCCGCCATTTTGATTTTTTTTCACCGGCGATCGAATTTGACCAAGATGTAAGTTCCTAAAGTGACAAAATTATCCCCCTCAAGGCAATAGTTTCGGCGAGCTGCATGCTCACTCCCTAATGAGGAGCAGATTTCGAAGATCTGGAAGTTTTCCCATACTCACCGGCCCAGTTTGATCACTTTCCCCATACATCATTTTCACCCTCCTTCTTGGAGAACAATTTTGTCAGTGCGTGAGTGAGTGGGTCTCCAGCTTTATATATTATAATAATAATAATAATTACTGAAAAAAATATAGTTTGGTGCTCCATGAATTGGGAAGTTCCATGAGATGGTAAGTACGATGACACAATCAACACTGGGCAATCTAAACCAAAATAATTAGCTTAAAACGTTTTAAACGAAAATGGTTTTAAGCCAACCGGTTGAATTCGCTGAAAACCGGTTTTTCATATATATACTTACATGATAAGTGTTTATATTTGTTCTTTGTGTCCAAGTCAGATAATTTACATAATAGTAACTATATTAATTTATAACACAATTTCCAATTTTTCAATTTTATATTATTGATATACGAGTAAGTAGGATACATTACATTTACATAATTTCATTTTTGATTAAGTGCCTATTATATATATTATTTTTATGTTAAACTATACATTTATATTAAAAAGAAACAAATTTGTTTATTGGAAACGATATTCAAAAATAAGCAACTTTGGGCTTCGTACTGATCGCCAAGCGATCACCCCTCCAATTACTGATTTAGCCCGACGTTGCCTAACTTTGAAATAGTTTCCAACTAACAAATATCCTACTGTTTCTCTTACTAGCTAATGTACAGATATAAAGACAGATATCGTAGGCTTAGTAATAGCACTCCGTTGGCGCGCATCGGGTACGGAACCCTTAAGAAAAACTGGAGGTTTCGAAGAGGTGGGGAAGAACATACATATACATACACATAATATTAAATCACGAAGGTAATATTTCACTAGAAATGTCTAATTAATGTAGGCACATACATATGCGTTTATTTGAATTTACAAACATTTTTATCTGTAGGAACGTACTTGTATTTTTTTTGTGACAACCCTGACACATTTCAGTGTCTAGCCCATTGAAAAAATCCTATGTCTATGTCTAGTCGTATGTCGGCATTTTGCGCCGAGGCAAAGAAATTCGCTCACTCTTAGTATAGGTCCTTACCTACATATGAAATTGATGTTTTATAGAACTAGCCACTTTGATCTCAAAATACCGGCGTTTGGTTAAGAATTCAAAATTCAAATTTATTTCAATTTTAAGCTTGTCTATTTGTGTTTCGAATGTAATAATTCATTTGTTTTCGCGTCATTTAATTTTTGTTATTTCTGGTTTTAAGGGGCTCAATTTGATATGGGTCACTAAGTGTTAAGAGGGTTTCTGACGTCCACTAGCGCCGCCAATTGATATATTAATTTTCCTCTTTGTGCAAAGCGAATTTCAAAAATGTGCTTCTACAGAAAAATGTAACCAGTTATATGCTATTTTATAAACGTTTGGTCCTCCTTCTAGGATAAAACTGTGAGTTGTGGATAGCACTTCGGCTGTGTGGCCGTTTTTAGCAGTTATGCTATCTACAACTCGCAGTTTTATCCTAGAAATATAACTATACTTTCTAAAAATAGCTTATAACTAGTAACATTTTTCTGTAGACGCACAATTCTGAAATTAGCTTAAAAATATCAATTGGCGGCGCTAGATAGTAGGGGTAACGCTCTTAAGTACCACATTTTTATGATAAACTTTTAAGCTCATATGTATCACATGGTGAAATTTTCTTTTACTTTTATTTTTTTTATTTAATTTGGAGTGATTTATTAGGAATTTAGATTTATTTATAAGAATAATGTAATATGCTTGTTTTAAGAACATTTGACTGTATTTATTGCCTTAATTAACAGATTTATGGTGTGCTTCACATTTAACCACAGATCTTTCATTTTTGTTCTTTTATTTGTTGTGCTTAAAACTTTAGCGTTCCTTTTTCAATAATTTTATTTTATACCATTGCAATCGCCGCAGGGTCTAGGCGAACGCTAGTTCAACGAATAATGAAAAGGAATCGCTTATGTGAAATTGCAATATGGCTAGCTAATGTATGGGCGACTTACGTTTCGACGCTCCACAATGACTTATCGTTGCCACAGGTAGAATAGAACGGCTACAAGTCTGTGATTTATTTTCCGATCGATAGCAAGTGACGTCATAAATTTTATGTTCATACATTTTGTTCGATTGTATTCTTTTTTCGTGACGCTAAATTTGAGAAGTCTAAGCCCCCTGAACTACGAATCATAGAGGAAACTTTTACTACTTAAGAAGAGACGGAATAGAGTGTTATCAAGGTTTATACCTATAGTGTGCCAACATAAGCGTACCAATTAAAAAAAAATGCTGCCAACCTCCTATCAACTCTAGTATTGGCAGTAGGCGTATCAAGTGCGTTTAATGAGATAAATGAAGATTCATGTAGGTACGTATGCCTTTAGCCTGTGATTTTTTTTAAGTATAGATAGTAAAAGGAAATAAAAATAACCATTTCTAAACTATAACGTATATAAGTAGGTGATGTAGGAGATAGGGGTGGCGGAGTAGGTGATGTAGGAGATAGGGAGGTGAAGGGAGATAAGTGATAGAAGTCATATACAATTTATACGGCTGAAATTGCATATCACGGATACGTTGCCTCTGTATTGCGCTATGGCCTTATCATATGGAGAAACTCCTCAGAAATAAATAGGGTTTTCATATTACAAAAGAAACGATCAGAGCTATATGTATGTAGTGTGGGGACTTTGTACTCGTGTAAGTCACTGTTTGTTGAATTAAAAATATTAAGCCTGCCTATTCCGTATATTTTTGAAATTTGTGTATTCTTCTAAAGCTTAATTTACACTTATTTAAATAGAAAATTGATAATTGTCCCTTCTATACAAGGTATCCAAACCAGCTTAAGGTACCTCCATGTTCTACGACAGCATTTCTAAAATATAGTTATGTCAATAACATTATTTAAAAATCGGCTAACTGCGAGTCGGACTCGCGCACGAAGGGTTCCGTACCATTATCTATAAAATGGCAAAAAAATCACGTTTGTTTTATGGGAGCCCCCTTCAAATATTTGTTTTATTTTAATTTTATTATTGATTTTTAAAGTAACTATATAACTAAATATTCTGTGCATATTTTAACCCCTCGCACACGCAAAGTCCCATTAAGGGGTTAAGGCGTATGAAGCACCTCATTAACTAAATAACCGAACGCGCCAATCGTCTACTTGTTGCCGATATCAATATCGAGCATAATCGAGCAAAAAAATTATTATAATTATTATAAGAGCCCCCTAAATATTTATTTTATTCTATTTGTTGTTATAGCTGCAACAGAAATACATCATCTGTAAAAAATTTCAACTGTCTAACTATCACGGTTCATGAGATACAGCCTGGTGTCAGACGGACGGATGGAGAGCGGAGCCGTAGTAATAGGGTTCCTAATTACCCTTAGGGTACGGAACCCTAATAAATTACCTGGTACCTTTACTGAACTACCAATAAACATATTAAAAATAAAATTAAGGAATTTGGCCAATTAAAAAATGATTTTATTCCATAAATGAATATATAAATTTAAATAAGATCACGGAGTAAAATTATAAATAAATATATATTAAAATTATAGATTTAATATATATCCAATGGCATTAAATAATTTTTAGTGCTATTCAAATGAATATGACATTTAAAATTGTAAAACATTAATTTTCATTTTTATTGCTGAAATTGATTTGGATATAAGTTAGTTAGTAGGTAGGGTTTTTATTTACTTATTGTGTGTTTGCATGCCGTAAGTTTTAGTAAAACATGAATCGTAACAAATACCTTATATGTTTAAGACCTTACTGTACCATGTTTTATGCAAATAAATAAATATGAATAAAATATGAACATGAAAATACCAATTTTTAAAACAACGTTCGACGAGCGGGAGAGCTATTCTTAATATAAATCAATGATATCCAAAGCGGTCTATATCGACCCCGAGGGTCGACGACGATCTACAAGTGGTCCGTGAGATTTTAACGGGGGTCCGTGAGTTTTTAACGGTGGTCCGCGAGATTTAAACGGGGGTCCGTGAGTTTTAAACGGGGGTCCACGATAGCGGATCTCATTTAAGCAGGGCGTCACTTTGATTTTTACTTATCATTATTGTATAACCATCATTCACAGGTGATACAGTATCGTCGTGGATTTTATTCTCCGAAGAGTTTAACCAGTGACAGGAAACACATCCACATCAAAATGTGAAGGACAGCCTCGAGTCACACTAACCACTGTGGTCCTGCGTGACAGTGACAGCTGGTGTGCCCATCGGCGCAACAATGCTTCTGGACTATGGTGGCTTTATATATGTTCCATAAGTCATAAATACCAGCTTTATAGTACTTAATAAGTAGTAAAATGAAAGACCAGGGACAGAGCAGTGCACCTCTTTGCCATTTTAAGATAAACCTATGAGAAGTAAGTCAGGATTGGACGCGGGGGGAAATTACTAAATTGCTTCCAAATATTGAAAATCTATTATTGATCCCTGCCACTAAATAGCATTTCTTTATGTTTTTGCTTGTTTTGCACTAAATTTGATTTCATCAATAAATGTGTTTTTGTTATTGTTTTTTCGTTCTACAACTCACTACCTACATAACTGTAGTGTCAGTATATAGACTACAAAACAGTCAAAAACACATTATAAGATAAGCATAAGGGGTCAACCCAAACCCGAAAAACGTAGAAAGTTGTGAACATGATAAAAAAATTATACGTGAAAAGCAAAAGAAATGCTGAGTACAGGCTTAATGCGATTTTGCTAATCCTGCCAACTTTATAATTATAAAGTTAACTTGACCAATTTTTACTCTAAGTACTTAAAAAAAAATTAAGGTCTATAACCGAATTTAAAGCGAGTAGTGCCGTTAGCAACAGCCACTTTTTTTTTAATTTTAAACATAGGCACGCAAGTTTTACAACTGTTCCCGATCGATACCTTAATTTGGCATTTGGGATAGTATTTGTAGTTCCTGACGAAATCACCAGTGACATAGATACAGACAGACAACGATGTCTCACCTTAATTACAAAAAAAAAAGATTTTGGTTCGGAACCCTAAAATAATAAGTATTTGAAAAAATATCTAACCTAAAAAAGTAACTTACCAATTTTAAACATCATAATGTTACACAAAATTCACGTCAATTTTTATCTGATACAAGGAAAAGATTAACATAAAGAAGAGGATCGTATTTCTTAAACTTATTTGAATGCATTAACATTTTAATACTTCTAATCAAGTTTATATATTAAAATTTGAATTATAGAAATAGGATTAGTCAAGCGTGAACTGAAGGCTTTGCGCGTATTTCAATGAATATTTTTTATAAGGTAAATATTTTTACAGACTATTTATTAATAACAAGAAGAACATTGTTCCGCTGAAGCACCATCTCCTACTCCAAAAGAACATTGTTACACCGAAGCACCATCTCCTTTACTCCCTCCTCCATTTCTTCTAGCTCGTGTTACTTCTCAAGAAGGTTTATTAGTTAAGCGCTCACTCGTAAACTAACCATCACATCTTTTCTTCATTACAGAGTAATAATTTTCTGTTTTTACTTTTTTTATATTACAACCCTCCCTGTGTTGGCACACGTGAACTGTGTAATTTCTATACCGATGTGCAGGCTTGTCTCGTCCACATCTAGTGGCGCCACAGTCGATCATAAACACTTATTGGTACATAACTGAGGACGCTCATTTTCTATTTAACTGGGATTTTGAAATCAAATAAATCACTTATGACATTTTTTTATGCAACACAATCGAATAGTAAGTTTTAGTTTACGAAGTGAGATTCTTAATTGTGAGGAAGTTTATTATATCTATATAACCCGGCTTCTAGGCACGTGCAGGTGCACAGTGCAGGTGCACAGTACAGGTGCACTAGTCGTTTTTGTGTAATGCACGTAGAAACGTATTGCTCTTTCAAAGCACCTCATATTATTATATTTTCTTAAAAGTGTAGTTATGCAGCGACGTAAGCACCGAGACAGCGCTATATAATTGTAACCATCTACCTCGGCGTGGCAGGTTGACTCTTAATAACCTTCCCAAGTTGCTACCATCTACCTCGGCGTGGCAGGTTGACTCTTAATAACCTTCCCAAGTTGCTACCATCTACCTCGGCGTGGGAGGTTGACTCCCAAAGACCATCCCAAGTTGCTACCATATACCTCGGCGCGGGGGCTGTCTCTCAAAGACCATCTCAAGTTGCAACTATCTACCTTGGCGTGGGAGGTTGACGTCATATTTAGTAGCCGGCGCTGAACATCTTGGCTAGCCTGATTTGAGCTGCATTGACTTTCTTGGGTTTTTTTCTTCTTGACACGGTAACGTCGATCCCTTCCAACACCCAAGAGTGCTTTTGGTCGATCACGAACCCGTTAATGTATATTTAAATTTCCTTGTCTATGTTATACATTTTTTTATGTAACAACACTGACTCTTAGTGTCTATGAAATACAGTTTATAGCGAGCGGCGGTGGTACAAATTTTAAAGTAACCTTCTATAAATCAAAACTCTGAATTCACAAAATTATTAAAAAACAAATCAAAATTTAGGACAACACGGACACAAGTGCAATTTTATATCTTGTACTTATCTGAGAATTCATTAAAAATCAAATAAAAATCAAACAATATTTATTCGAATAGGACTAAGAACTCTTTTGAATCGTCAATACAATACAATACAATGTAAACAATGTTCATTTCTGCCAAAAAGAGTTGGCAAGAAGTTCTGTTTAAAGTAATAATACAATACTTTGATAATTAGCTAAAGAGTATACAATATGTACCAAAACACTTATTAGGTAATAAAAATAAGTTAGTAAGCTACTAAAAACAAAGTCAAACGTGTCAATTAATATTTTATTGTTTTTATGTAGCATAGAGGGCGCACCATGTGAAGCGTCAAATATCGTCAATCGAGTGAAGGAATTCAGATATTTAAAATTATTCCGATATTTTATAGTACTAGTGGCATTAGCTTCATCATAATTATATTATTGCACAATCATTTGTAGGTACATACATATACATACATGTATTAATCATAGCAAAACAAAAAAAAAACAAAAGAAAAGAATATTACAATTAAGTTTTGCTTCCTTTTTTTTAGCTTTCGAAAACAAACTTTTTTTTTTAATGATTAATGATTTTTGTTTGTAGAAGTCAATTTATGAAACACTCAGATGCCACTGACTCTATTTGTTATTTTTATTCTATAAGATGAACTTTTGTGACTATTTGTACGCGAAGCTATTGAAATAAATAAATGCGTTAACATATTTAATAGGGAAGAAAGGTTGAAACCTTTCGAAGGTGTGGAATCCAGTGATTGATAAGTTTAAACTGCGCAATGGCGATACCAATAGTAAACGCAAAATGGAAACCATCAGTATAGTGCAGGGGTGGCCAACCGGTCGATCGCGACTATCAGTCCAGTCGATCGTGGCAAGGCAAAAAATATAATTATCAACTGCCGCACGCAACATCTTGTATCATTTTTCAATGACCGTTCCGTCACGTTATTTGTCCTTTCTTCTACGCAGTAAAGCTCTCTTTTGTTTCGGCACACGATGAACTAAGCGGGAAGCGTGTAGGACGCGGGGGCAGGACGGGCGTCAAAATATGCCAGTCAGTTGACGACAGAGATTAGCGGAGTAACGACGTCGACGACTACCGATTTAAATCACGATTAGACTCTGTGCTATGGATAAGTGGTTGAAAAGAAACGTTGAAGGAACATCAAATGAAGAAAGAAATGCTTCTGAAGGTTTATCAATAAAGTAAGCTAATATTTTTATATGGTTACTATTGCAAACGTACCCATCAATAATACGCAACAAGAATTACGAAATTCGTTAATAC
This sequence comes from Apoda limacodes, assembly GCA_946406115.1. NCBI lineage: Eukaryota > Metazoa > Arthropoda > Insecta > Lepidoptera > Limacodidae > Apoda > Apoda limacodes. The sequence continues at coordinate 54,017,934 of OX291540.1, forward strand.
ACCGTTATTTCTTTTAACCACGACGGGGAAGCTCATACTCGTTTTAAGACTTCGAGATTTACCAATTAATCAATTCATAACTATATTTAAAATAAGCAAGTACAATAATTAGGAAAGCTGATTATTCCCTAACATTGAGGAATACGTTACGCGATTCGCTACACAAAGTTTTCGCATATAATACAAAAAAATATTCATTAACAGTGCAATGCTCCCATTTTTTTTAAGTGAAATATAAAACTGTTATTATTTTAGTACTTTGTGGATCAAGCAATTTATACACCTAATCAGAGGGTTTAAACCTTAAAAATAATGTTTACTCGCTAAATTTGAGCCATCATCCTACTAATATTATAAATGTGAAAGTTTGTCTGTATGGATGGATGTTTGTTACTCAATAAGGCTTAAGCCACTGGACGGATCGGGATGAAACTTGGCACACCTATAGATTAGGTCCTGGAATAGCCCATAGAGTACTTTTTATCCCAAAAAGTTCAAAAGTTACCTCGGGAATAACTATAACCGAGCTTAAACGAACTATAGCTACAGCTTCATATGGTAAACTTCATTAGTGTAAGCAAGGAGTAAATCACAGTATTAATACTGTGATTAAATAAAGGAGTCCCACGCCGATAACTGAATTTAGGGCGGGCGGAGCCGCTGGCAAAGTATAGTTAGGAAATAATTTGACAAAGTTTTAGTGGTAGGATATTTCTACTTTTGTTATTATATGAATTAATCATTATTATTCCTAATATTTTAATTTTATTTTTTGTAGATCCTTGATAAACGTGCTCTAAAAAAATCAAAATCTTATCACTTTCACCAAGAATGGGAACTAGACTACTTCTTTACTATGGTGAAAGAAAACTGTTGCTGCCTCATATGCAATACATCCGTGACAATACCAAAAAAAGGAAATTTAGAGCGACATTTTAACACAATGCATAATAAATATCAGACTGACTTTCCACTTAACGGCGAAATAAGAAAGAGTAAATTGCAAGCATTAAGATCGCAATTAAAAGTCCAAGAAAACATGTTTTCTGGTTCTATTGAGCAAAGTAAAGCTGCAACTGAAGCTTCTTTCCAAGTAAGCTACAGAATTGCACAGAAATGCAAACTTTTTTCTGATGGTGAATACATCAAAGAAATCTTCGAAGCAGTGTCATATTCGCTTTTAGTGAATTTCAAAAATAAAAACGAAATTAAAAAAGTGGTTTACAGCTGTCTCGAAATACTGTGATGCGCCGTATAGAAACGATAAGTAAAAAACATAAACGAACAGCTACAAAAAGATATTGTCCGCTGTGTTGCTTTTTCGCTACAACTTGACGAGTCAACTGATATCTCTGATACTGCACAATTACTTATTTTTATTCGGCTGGTTTTTGAAGATTTCTCAACGAAAGAAGAGTTACTAAGTATGATTTCTTTAAAAGGAAAAACTAGTGGCCTTGATATATTCACGGAATTCAAAGCATATATTAGCCAGATTAAGCTACCTTTGTATAAACTCGTATCAATGACAACTGATGGGGCTCCTGCAATGACAAGTATTCATAATGGTTTTATTGCTCTTTGTCACAAAGACGAAAATTTCCAGACTTCATTAGCTACCACTGCATAATTCATCAACAAGTACTGGCTAGTAGGAGACTAAACACAATACATGTAATGGATATTTCTTTCAAGATTTTAAAATCCATAAAAGGAAATGAGAAGGAACCAGATTTGGCATTGCACACTGACGTAAGGTGGTTGATTCGAAGTAAGTTTTTGCAACGATTTCGAGATTTATTAGGCGAAATAATAAAATTTCTTAAGAGACAAATTTAAAGGGGTTTAAATGATTTTAGAAGTAACTTAAAAGAAAAGAAATAAATTTATATGAAGCCAAGGATTATAAAAGACACGAAGATGAACTTTAATATTAGATAGGGTAATTTCAATGAACATGTGTTCAGTATTTGGAGAAGATAGTTGAGATAACTTGCTACTTACTGTAAACGGGATATGTGAACGCAGATAAATGGCCACTCCGCCAACTCCGCGGTCTGCGCGATCGTTGCGAATAAGGGCGCGTTCGTTTTGGAATTAAGAGTTCCCACTATTGATACTTTTCACACTCTTGATACCTAACGCCAGTTTTGCCACCGACCTATCGTTCGTGTTGCTTTAAAACGTTACTAACAAAAATTTTGATTGCAAAACGAACGCTTGATGTACACACACTACGATAAAACACACACACACTACCATAAACAATGAATATGTATATGCAGTTTGACAGATTAACACAAAAACCCCACCTCCAGACATGGGTCTAAAGCACAGAACATTATAAGACTGGGGTGTACCCCAGTAGAAATGCTATGTAAAACGGCGAGCGTGCCACGATCTTGAGCAGACGCGCACTTCACTTCGAAACTCGCGAATCTGTCATTTAGTTGCTCGCGGACTTCGCTGTGTGTAGCTGCGTGGTAATTGCGCAAAAATATTTAAAATGCCTTCTTGTGCAGTAATTACTTGCAGAGCAAGAAGCCAGGAATTAAATGTATCAAAGGGAGGAATATCTTTTCATTGGTGAGTAAAAGAATACATAATTATAAGCTTTTACATAATTTTAAGAAAAATAACCTTTAAATCAAAATTGAGATTGATAAACAATATCTTAAAGTATCAAAATACAAGCGATATGCATTACTGTCAATGTTCCTCGGAGCCGTAACAGGGACCGTATCTAGATAGCAATGTATAAATGCCGTGAGCAACAGAGTCGTATTATCGATGCCTGTCTTTCTGGTAGTGATATACTACGATATTTTATTGCTTTTATCGACATTTTTCAGAGTGTCTAGTTTGAATCTGAACTTAATGTTTTATAACACTTATTTACGTACCTACTGCCAATTTCATACTATTTTGCAATAATTATATTAAATAGGCTTGAGGTTTTGAAACTGCGAATTTTATTTAACAAAATCGGTTTATAATTTTTTTTAGATATTCGCATTTTCATTCTACGGAACCTTAACTCAATGCGTGTATATGCGTATAACCCCGCACGCAATCGGCCGCTTTTTTTTAACCGACTACAAAAAAACCAAGTTTATCAATTAGACCCGTATGTATGTAATATTGTTAGAATTGCGCTATATTTATATTTTAGCCTGTGGAAACCCACACAGACAAACAAGTGTGCCAAATTTCATAAGTGTATTTACGTATGTTTGACTACATATTTCTCAGAAAATTATAATCGGATTTTAATAATTATTTTTTTTGTGAAATAAGATATGGCCTGATAGGGTCGGCTCAGACCGAGACGCGACGTGAAGAGGCTTGAAGATGCAACAAGCGAATCAAGATACCTCAAGATGCGCCGCGCGGCGCATTCCAAGGCCGCTTCGCGTTTCGTCGCCTGACGTTGCTCGTAGTGACATGAGATGCATCCTCACGTCGCTTAGTGACTTTGTCGGTTGCCACGGTTTCCTTAGCTTGCCAGGGTTGAATTTCGTTGAATATTTTTTTATTACCTATATTATTTGTTCTGGGGTGTACAAAAAGTGACATTTCTCCCACCGGCTTTTTCTTTCTAAATTTTACTTAACAGGAGTGATAGATTTAATCAAAATCTTCATTTCGGATGACAGCTGTCAAAATAGAAACGGCTTTATCGCCGTAACTTTTGATCGTAGACTAGTAGTTTCTTCACAAAAGTGATAGATCTCATCAAGATCTTTATTTCTGATGACAGCTGTCAAACTGAAAACTGCTTTATCTCCGTAACTTTTGATCGTAGACTAGTAGTTTCTCCACAGAAGTGATAGATCTCATCAAGATCTTTATTTCGGATGACAGCTGTCAAACTAGAAACTGCTATATCTCCGTAACTTTTGATTGTAGACAAGTAGTTTCTTTACAGAAGTCATAGATATCATCAACATATTTATTTCGGATGACAGCTGTCAACCTAGAAACTGCTTTATCTCCGTTACTTTTGATCGTCGACTAGTAGTTTCTTCATTGAAGTGATAGATCTCATCAAGATCTTTATTTTGGATCACAGCTGTCAAATTAAAAACTGCTTTATCTTCGTAATTTTTGATCGTAGACTAGTAGTTTCTTTACAGAAGTCATAGATATCATCAAGATCTTTATTTTTGATGATAGCTGTCGAACTAAAACTGCTTTATCTTCGTAACTTTTGATCGTAGACTAGAAGTTTCTTTACAGAACTGATCGATTTCATGAAGTTTGACAGCTGTCATCGAAAATAAAGATCTTGATGAGATCTATCACTTATGTAAGGAAACAACTAGTCTACGATCAAAAGTTACGAAGATAAAGCAGTTTTAAGTTTGACAACTGTCATCCGTTGTAAAGATCTTGATAAGATCTATCACTTCTGTGAAGAAACTACTAGTCTACGATCAAAGTTACGGAGATAAAGCCGTTTCTAGGTTGACAGTTGTCATCCGAAATAAATATGTTGGTGAGATCTATCACTTCTGTAAAGAAACTACTTGTCTACAATCAAAAGTTACGGAGATATAGCAGTTTCTACTTTGACAGCTGTCATCCGAAATAAAGATCTTGATGAGATCAATCACTTCTGTGAAGAAACTACTAGTCTACGTTCAAAATTTTCGGAGATAAAGCAGTTTCTAGTTTGACAGCTGTCATCCGAAATAAAGATCTTGATGAGATCTATCACTTCTGTAAGGAAACAACTAGTCTACGATCAAAAGTTACGAAGATAAAGCAGTTTTTAGTTTGACAACTGTCATCCGTTATAAAGATCTTGATAAGATCTATCACTTCTGTGAAGAAACTACTAGTCCACGATCAAAGTTACGGAGATAAAGCCGTTTCTAGTTTGACAGCTGTCATCCGAAATGAAAATTTTGATGAAATCTATCACTCCAGTAAAGTAAAATTTACAAAGAAAACGCTCGTGGAAGTACACTTTTTGTACACCCATTTTAAAATCTGAATTAGTGTCTGGACTGGAATGGCACAGAGAACCCGCTATGGAGGCTTCGGGATGCGCCGCGCGGCGCATCCCAAGGCCATTTCACGACGCGTCGCTTCTCGTTGCTCGTAGTGATATGAGATGCCTCGCTGCGCATCCCAACGCCGCGCGACGCATCTTGTGCTCTCAATATAGTTTGTATCTTTTTGTTTAGTAAACAAGGTCCACAATGTGTTGCTATTTCTAAAATGCCGCGCCGCGTCTCGTCGCGTCACGTGTCGTCGCGTCGCGTCTCGGTACTGCTGTGGCAAACTTCATTAAGTACTATGTTCAGAAGCTATGAGTATCAAAATACTTATTTAGGTATGAGACAGAAAGCCAGAGCTTGAATGGAATTTGATATCTTAAGAAATATTTTTTTACATTGCACACAAGATAACCAAAATCGGTGTAAGTCGGTTAAAACGTTGGGAAGCGAAAAAAGTAGCCCAGTCTAAAGACAATCATAAATGTTCATCACATAAATTTTTGTTTTGTGCGGAAATCGAGCTGTTTTAGTTCGTTGGTTCTAGTTCTTATAATATAGATCAAAATAATCTTCGTTCGAGACTCCCTAAAAAAAACATTTCATAAATGTCATATCCATGGCTACGTCATCAGTATAAACAAACATTTTCATAGCAAAGGCAAAAGTTTAACTTTGAGCCAAGACTTGCGAATGAAATTCCTAACTACATCTTTGAACGTCATAGACACACAATTACTAGGTAAACTTATGTTTTGCTCCTATAAAATAAATCTTACAAATTACCAGTTTTTCATGAACCTAAAAACAATATAAATACATATGCACAGGGATAGTCTATCTTCGTTTGACACCTAGTCGCCTAGTCTAGTCGTCATCGTAGTTTCAATAACTTTGATTAATATCTCAAAAATGTAAAATTTACTCGTTTAAGGCCTCATATATAAGACTAGCTGACCCGGCAAATGTTTCTTTTTTTAAAACTTCTGCCGCACCAATCTAATAGGGTTGTACTAATTTAGAAACCTTCCCCGTCGTGTGAATAACAACCTACTAATATTTCATTACCATCGGTTTACCCTTATTGCGCGAGTCCGACTTGCACTTGACCCTGTCCGACTCGCACTTGACTATTTTTTTTATTTCAGAAACCTTCCCTGGCGTGTGCATAACAATTTACCAAAATTTCATCACAATCGGTTTACCCTTCACTTGACCCTGTCCGACTTGCACTTGACCCTTTTTTTTTCTCAGAAACTTTCCCCGGCGTGTACATAACAACTTACCAAAATTTTATTACAATACCAAATTTATTACAATTGATTTAACCTTATTGCGCGAGTCCGACTCGCACCTGACCCTTTCGGAAAATCCTTTCGTATTCGATGCATATGTTATGCGAAGAACACACCCTCCAAGTTTCAGGCCTCTACTATCAGCGATTTAGGCTGTGCGTTGATCCGTCAATCAGTCATTCAGGACAAAGCATTTTATATGTATAGAATGGTTTATTAGGTTATATTTTATTTTATGTAGTAAAAAAGTGGATTTCATAAAGTTTAATAATAATTTGACCTAAGTATGAGTAGATTATTAATTTTATAGTTCTTATCTTTATACGCCAAATTTATCGATATGGATTTATCGACAACGCCTATTTGATCGTGATTAGCTAAGACGCTCGGCTCTTTCAAAATGGTGAATGTATTGTGGCGACAGCGGTTCCAGTACTGTTTGAGTAACATAGCACTTCTAATGACTTATAATGTTCTGTGGTCTAAAGTTTCATTTTTCAGTGGCAAAAGTGACAAAAATAACAAAAATATCGTAAACGAACGCATGTCATGATGATACTAAAATTTTGATATTTTTGATACCAATGCTATACGAACGGATAACAGTTGACAAAAGTAATGAAAATAATGATTCTGCATCCCAAAATGAACGCGCCCTAAGTTGAGAACCAGGTAAACAATAAGATGTAGCTGGAAGACAAGGTGGGTGGTTGAACCAAGACTCTAAAACCAGGATTGCATGAATATTAGATTTTAAAAATGTCGGAAGCATATCAGGATAATGAGCCAGAATACTTTCGGCATTAATATGGATGACATTAAAAAAAACCACTGAGCTTGAAAAAGCAAGAATTAAGGGCTGCGCTTGTTTAGTCAGGAAAACTTCGGAAACTATCACTACTACTCAATCCATCACAGGAGGAAAAAGAAAGTGAATGTTGTTTGTTGTTGTTTCATTGGTTACGTTTTCATAATTATTAGATATCATAAATTAAAATAATTATATATTTATAAGTATGTTAGTATAAAATAAACAATATTATAAGAAATACTAAAATGTATTATACCCGCCAGTAAGAATCTTGAAATAAAAAAATAATTATAGTACACAAATTATAAGTCGGCTAAAAAACTTGTTATTCTTGTACCTATAAATTTTTTCAAGTCATAAAAACATTTCGTCTTTAAGCTTATTTTATTTATTTTACAACGCTCGTTTTTCCATGAGCTAATCTTCAGGCACTCTTTATAAATATTCAAATCATTGTACATGGTACATATACGATATGGTACTTCTCTTTAAAAAATTGCTTTATTAATTAAAAATAAATCATTCTTAAATTGAACTTAAATCTATAACCTTGTTTTTTCTTTACCTGTCTTATCATGTAAACAAACCCACGTCTCAGCTAATTTACAAGATTCTGTAACAATAGCTAAATAATACCCACTAAAAATTCATTTGCGGCGAAAACCAAACACATACAAAATATATCACATTAATAAACAATTCAAATTGTCCTTTTAAATACCTACAATATTTTGAACAAAATCAAAGTCCAACAAAACCCATTTCCACAAAGTATAACAGATTCAATATTTGTCAATCATTGTTGTCTATGGATCTTAGAGGTGGTCAGAGCGCACGTATCAAATAAAATGATTTTTGATTTTAGATCATAAATTCTAAGACAACCGTATTAAGTCATTAAAAATTAAAATCAGAGGTTTAAAATATCTATAACACTCGACTAATACTCGACTACGACCTACCGATAAAATGTGTATAGCTTATGACATACACTCGCGATCGAGAATTCAATGTCGTTAGTAGCACTGGGCTCTCATTTAAAAACTATGGTTTTCAACAATTTAAACTACCCGTAGTACATCATACTAAAACTGACCGGTCTAACTCGTTTACCAATTTTAAATCTATAGGTCTAATCCAACAAAAGACAAATTTATTGCTATTTGTAAAAATCTTGGGATTTTTCCTGTTCGTCCAACTATTATGTCCAACTGGTTGAGATCTTGAGATCTTAAGATCTTGATAAGATATAACTTCTGGTCTACAATCAATAGTTTTGAAGATATAGGTAGCCATTTTAAAGATATAACCTGGAAATAAAGCTCTACTTTAAATTTTTAACTTTAACTTGGTTATAAAGATTTGGTATTTATATTCCGTATTAAACCCTCAGTGCGCTTATCCAACTCAAAATTGACGTTTTTTAACTACAACAACTTCCATCCTTTTAAAAGTCGGTTAAAAAGGAATGAAGTTTAGTTAAGTATGGGTACAATCGGTTAAAAGGCTTTAATATTATCATTTCGGGGAAGTGGTCCAACTGGTCATGCAGTTGTATGAAAGGGCCATGTAAATTAAATTAATCGACAACAACAACACTAAAATTGTCTCTGGTCACCAATACGCCATATTTGTTTACATGTTAAGACAGGTAAAAAAAAAAGGATTAGAGTTAATTTTTCGTTGAGCAATAATCTGTATTTTTTTCTTGCAATGCTGCCATTTTTAATCCATATATACTGGTAGTACATATAAGGTTTTCCAATTCTACTGGAGAACTCTTTCCACGTCAATGAGGATGACTCGTTATGTTGAATATATTAATTTTAATAGACAAAAATTAATAGAGATTTTGTTGGTTGCAGTAAATATTGTAAAGAACACCTCGGTCACTTCACTAACCGAACGAATTCCGTTAATAATAATCATATGATAAATAATGATTTAAGGTCAAAATTATTGTATTAGGAAAACTTAGCACACTTAGCACCACTCGGCCTTCGGCAGGATATTCATTCTCACACTTTAGAACGTAAATGGTAACGTACAGTGCGGTTTCAGATAAACTTTCTCCCGCGAACGCTTGGGTTGTGGAATGATCATCCTGCCTATGTTTTGTCTTTGTTGGACAAGGACAATATGGGGTTCTTTAAGAAAGAAATTATTAGATTTTTGATGGGTCGGCAACACGCGAGTGATGCCCTAGGTACTTACTGCAAGCGCCCATAGGCTGCGGTAACCGCTTAACATCAGGCGGAGCGCGTGCTTGTTAGCCACCATAGTGGTATGTATAAAATAAAAGATCCCTCCATGTGGGGCCAGACCTTTGACTTTTAAAGCAGAAACCTTTACCCCAAAGTAAACTGTTATATTTCATAAACTAGTAAAAATAGCTCCATGGATCAAAAAGTATACTTAAAAGAGTTTTATTTTACACTGGAATAATTAAAAAAGTGACTTCAATGTTCCTTTGACCTCATGGTCAAATATCAAGAGTTGTTAAGGAAATATTGTCGTCTATGTAAGTGATTGATTACTTATTTTTGCTCGTCAGTCACTGTTAGTGTCAGTGTAATAAATTAATTAATTAATAAATGCACGAGTTACACATCTGATTCATACACAGAACATGTACTAAAATATATCTATACGTGTGTTCTTTAAAACTGTAGTACATTATTTTGTTCTATCATCAATAGTTTCTGCAGCGCACGAGCAGGCGCACGCGATATAAGGTATTTTTTTTACGTTTTGGGCTAAATTTTTGAAGTTTTCGTAGATATCTCTAATTTTAGTTTTTAAATAAAATACTCCTTTGTGTGACTCAGTGACAATACAGCATGCTACTGATGAAAGAATTTTCAAAATGGATCCGGCGTTGTTTTTCAGTTTATTCGTTACAAACAAAAAAACAAATCTTTTCTCTTTATAATATTACTGTAGATGACCAAAGCAGCGCTTGCGCAAACATGTGTTTATTATTCATCTATTGCTTATTTGAATGTATGATGCGAGCTACCGTTAGTTTAGTTATTCATCTATCCCTAAGTTGAATGTATGGAGAGCTACTGTTATTTTAATTAATCACCCAGTCCTTAGTTGAATGTAAGAAAAGCTACCTTTATTTTAATTATTGATCCATTCCTTAATTGAATGTATGGATATCTACCGTTATTTTAATTATTCACCCATTCCTTAGTTGAATGTATGGAGAGTTACCGTTATTTTAATTATTTACCCTTTACTTAATTAAATGTATATAGAGAATGTATATATTTTCATTCTTCATCTTTTGCATTAGTTGATTGCATGTTAATGTAGATGAATGTATAGAGACCTACCTTTGGCTACGGAACCCTTAAAACAATAGTCAGATAATACCTTGGGACAAAACAACAGTTTAGAGACGGATCTACAAAAGCAATTAGTGAGTCTATAATTTACATTTTTATGATTCGTTACAAACGTTAATGTTCAACCATTAACCACACACAACCACGAAACAATTAATACCGGTTGGTCGGCAGTCGGTGAGTGCTTGCACTCGATTAGTGACGTGTTGTTTAGTGTCAATAATATGTCGAAGGTAAGTTTTATTTCATACTAGCTTTTGTCTGTGGCTCCTCCTGCTCTAAGCTCTAGTAAGGAAGTTTGCTGTACCAAGCTGTAGCTATAGAAACTGGAATCGGAAATCGGCGGTTGGTAGCAGTAGAGATGGTGATATTAGGGGGGGCACAAGGGTTTTTTAGGTGATTCATAAAAGACATTAAAATGGGGAATCATATGAACCCCTTTTTTAAAAAAAAGAGGGGTCGCAAGAAGTGTTTTTGTAACCCCTCTTTTTTAGGGGAGTAAGAAAAGTCATTTAAATGGGCGATAATATGGACTCCTTTTTGAGAAAAAAGAGGGGTCGCAACAGGGGTTTTTGTGACCCAAAAGTTATGAAAAGTACCATATGAAGAACCCCTTTTTGGAAAAATAGTGGTCGCAGGAGAGATTTTTTATGCCCGTTTTTCAAACATAACCCATTTTAATGACTTATGATTCCCCTAAAATAAGAGGGGCATAAATAAATATATATAAATCATCAACTAATATCACAAATTCTAACTCCTTTTCATACCACTTTCCGTGCGACATCACATTTTTTTCGATATATCTAGGTAGTTCCAACTAGTAGATCTATCGACTAAAACAGTTACCGTGATTAACAAGCCATGAGTAAATCAATTAAACAGATCTTGAATTCGAGATTATCTCTATAAGCACGAGAATCAGGGAGTCAATTCTCACGCGGTCGAATTGATCACGAATTCGAAATAAAGTACGAATTTAAACTTTTCTCGAATGAAAATGTAGTTAAGCAATTCTGGTAATGTCGAATCCGACATTTCTCGAACGCAAACCACTCGAACTGCTTCGAGTGGTCGGGATCGTTCGAGACTACATCTCGCATTCGAATCATGACAAATTTAGTTTAAAATGATTGGGTTCTAAACATTAATTCTACTCCTAGCGTAAACTATATGTTCTAAAATCTAAAGTAAATGTCTAAAATGTAGATCAGAGTAATTAAAAGGGCGACAAAATAGACTTATATTAGCAAATATGATATTTTTTTACCTTTATTCATTTCATAATACATTTTTAGTCTTTTCTCAATTGATTTGGCCGTTTTTCGTAATTATCAAAGTCGCCCATGACAATAATATTCTTCAATTTACTATTGATTTCCATCATAACAAACACTAGGATACATCACATACACTGTTTGAGGTCCGGCACCGCCATCTTTAGTACTGCGTAGTATTTTGATAATACTAGGTGGTAATTTCATGTGAAAAACATTTAATAAACATAATTACACCGTTGAAAAATAAGAATAACCTAAAATTCTCAACCAAATAAAAAATAAAACACACAACAAAAACAAATAGAGTTTTTTTTTTTATTTATGTCCAAATACGTTCCGTTTAAAGATGAAAGCAATTTCTCGAAATAGGGATTTAGTTAACAAACTTAGTCATACTTATTATTTCCTCATTAATAATGATGAAACACAAGTAAAATGTTGCTTCAAACATTTTGTAGTCACCGAACCCTTCTTTAATATATCAAAAGAAGCATATTAGAATAGGCGTTTTTAAAAACGCTCTACAACTGTGCAACGGAACATTCCACCGTTTCGAACGACATTTTGTTCGAAGGTTGTTTCGATTGACAGTGAGAATACAGTAAACGCGGAAATGATGTCGACGATCGAAATTGTACAGTCGAGATAGTGCCTTCCAGATAATCTCTAATACGAGATTATCTCGGATGAAGTGAGAATTAGGTCCCAGGTCCCTCTTAATACGAATAAATATTTGCAAACAATATCCGCCATGTTTTTTCGACATATCTAGTTCAAACTAGTCGATCTATCGGCTAAAACAGTTACCGCGATTAAGAAGCCACGAGTAAATCAATTAAACATATCTCGAATTCAGGATTATCTCTATCAGCACGAGAATCAGGCCCCATCTTGCAAAGTTAAAAACTAGTTCCCTTAGGTATCCTCCGTGAAATGCGTTAAAAACGCAAAAAGAAGTTCCCGTGGGAACCCTTGTCAAAGCCTATGTCACTTTCAGCCAATATCTTAGCTTTGTGCAAAAATCTCGTCAATTCGTTGTTCCATTGCGGGTTTACTTTGTAGTAGAACCAATAAACCAACAAAAAAACGAACAAACTCTCTTACGCGTCTTTAATTCTCGTTTTCGGGGAAACAGAAAGGAGAAAAGTTGAAGTATGTTTGTATTCTCGGTAAGTCGATGCTGATTTTTAAGAAGTAGATAAACAACAGTGATTGGAAACACGCCCACATCACAACGTGAGAGACACCCACTTCTCACTAACCACTTCAGTCCTGCGTGACAGGTGACAGGTGCTGAGACCAGCGCCGCACCACTGTTTCTCATGCTGTGACTAAGGTGACTTCATATATGTTCCGTACATTGTAAATTAAATGTATTTAAGATAAATATGTATGAGTAGTCATTGTAAAAAAGTTAAAAAAGTACGCTATCCTAATTGTGTGTGCGTAACTAGGGCGGTTCCAGCGGAGCCCAGGCACAGGGCGCAGAAATCGCTTCTTACCCGTGGTACTAATTTTTTTAACCATAAAAATATTTAATTTTGTAATGTGAAAATTAAAATCCAATATTATTACTTATGACTACACATTAAAAAAAATACTGTAAAGTACCTATACTTACAACTTCAACAGTTTCCTTTTGTTAAAATTAAAATCTAAATCACATTAAAAAAACGGGTTGCACTCTGGGAGTGCAGGCAATTTCCTCTTAGTTTTTATTCGTCCTATACAGTTTAACTTTTTTTACCCATTACAAAAAAGTGCACAACGCCGCTAAAGACGTTTTCACTTTAAAATTATAATAGGCGCGGCATTATGGTTTCCGTCTTACGAATTTTCGATCAGCCTGCGCGAGTTTATCATTTTTTACCCATCACAAAAAAAGTGCACAACGCCGCTAAAGACGTTTTCAACTTCAAAATTATAATAGGCGTGGCATTATGGTTTCGGTCTTACGAATTTTTATGGCGTGGCAGTATGGTTTACGTCTTACGAATTTTCGATCAGCCTGCGCGAGGTTATCATTTTTTACCCATCACAAAAAAAGTGAAACATATTATTCTCTTCCATTTTTTTCTGAATCACAACAGTTTACTCTTGCTCAAACTACCTACTTCAGCTGTCAAAATATATAGAGCTTATATCTCAGTAACGATTGATCGTACACTAGTAGTTTCTTTAAAGAAGTTATAGATCTTTTGGAAACTTTCATTTCACATGACAGCTGTCAAACTAGAAATGGCTATATCTCCGTAACTATTGATCGCAGATTAGTGGTTTTTTTACAAAAGTTTTAGATGTTATGGAGATCTTCATTTCAGATGACGGCTGTCAAACTAGAAACGGCCATATCTTCGTAACTATTCAAAATCAAAATCTTTTTATTCAAATGGGTTACTAAGAACACTTTCGAATCGTCAAATAAATTAACTACAACTAGCTTTAGAAACTAATTACAATACGGTTTTATTGCGTGCGTCCAATAGGTAATCTTTTTAAAATCACAAACGAAACATAAAATTATAGTGTATCAACTAATAAATACATGTTTTGTATAGAAACACTAAATAAACAAGATTTACAATGGAAATACTTTGATTTAAAAAAAAAACAATCAATATTTAGGTAATATTTCAATTGCACATTGTTTTTCAGATTGCATAGTCTTCAATTATTCTGTGACGGGATTTAAAGTAACTCTCGAGAAAAAATATTCATAAAACATATAATATATAATATTACACAGCAGACGTATATATATATATATATATATATATATATATATATATACTAAAAATAAAAAGAAGTTTGCAAGAGCAGACCTCCACAGGCGGCACCCGTTCACAAGTATGACACATGAATCAGCCATCGCTTCGCTCAACCATGTTTTAGGGAACGTAACTACCCGACGCACATGCCACCACCGTAGAGACAATTTGAGAGAGCATGAAACACTCAAGCATTGTTTGCAGACTAGTAGTTTCTTCATGATAGTTATCTAACTAATTACTACGCATTATTTTATTTTTTATATTACAACTTACAAAAGTTTTCGGTCGCCGAGTGACTCTGAGCTTATTTAGGTGGCCAGCAGCTGAAGGCCACGTTAATCACATGGTATTTGTCACGAAATGTATTGCGCAATTTCACGGCACCTGCTCAACCTAGTTGAATTTTTTTCGATTTTTCAAATTGGACCTTAACTGAACTACTCGCCTTAGGTATGTGTATACATCAACAACGTCGAGAATTGCGTTTCCAACAACATTCCATACGGCCGAACATAAACGTTGAAAATTACCTGCAATCGACAGTTACGAAGATATAGACATTTCTAGTTTGACAGCTGTCATCCGAAATGAAGAACTTAATGAGATCTAAAACTTTTGTAAAGAAACCACTAGTCTGCAGTCAATAGTTACGGAGATATAGCACTTTATATTTTGCTTGTTGTCACTCGGAATGATGATCTTAATGAAATTTTAGCTGTTTGGGTGGTATTGAGGAATACCTATGTAGTAGAGCTAAGGTGTTGTGACTTGGCGAAGGCAATTAAATGAAAAGGTTCACTTAAAACAATGCCATTTATTTTGCTATAGGCAAAACGGAAAGTGAGATTACAATTTCAGCTTAGAGCTAGGAAGCTAGTACCCAGTACGGATGCGCGGCGGTGACTGGCGAGGTATGGGACTCAGTGCTATGTCACCACAACTGCTTGTACAGCGATGTCGCTATAAAATCTTAAACTTTTGTAAAGAAACCACTAGTCTACAATCAATAGTTACTTAGAGCCCTTTATATTTTGACAGCTGAAGTAGGTAGTTTTAACAAGAGAAATGAGTAATCCAGAAAAAAAATCTAAGAGTACTATAATATAGTAAATATTTTTTTAAATGTCATTTAGATTTTAATTTTAACAAGACCTATATATTTTATAACTTATTATAAAAGCAATAAGTAAGAATAATATATTTTAATTTTGACAAGAGGAAACTGTTGAAGTTGTTATAACTTTTCAGTATTTTTTTTAAATGTGTAGTCATTATAATAGTTATTGCATTTTAATTTTTAAAAGAGAAAATTAAATATTTTTTGGTGCCACGGCTAAAAAAAAATTCTGCTAGTAGTAGTACCAATGATAAGAAGCGGCAGAAATGACCAAAACCAAATTTTTGGTGAAGCATGGTAGTAGCATACATTGTATGTTTTTATCACGTATGTCGTTAGAGACGTGCTGTCGCATGGAGGGTAGGCTTGCGGTAGGTTCGGATGCGACTTTCTTAATTAAATGAACAACACTTCATAACACGAATAATTTAATTAGTTGTCTAGAACCAAAAGGTTGATAGAAAAGGTCCTAGGACCTGAAACTATATATATCATCAATTACTGTTTCCAATGCAAAATTTATGAACTCACTGTTCCTGACGCCAAATCATTTTAAATTTGACAATTAGGTCAAAATGTAAGTGGAAATTAAAAAAGTAAACCTTGTAGAGGTTGGCACATACCTCTACAAGGTTCTATGCAACAGTGCCACTCGATTGAATTGGACTATATGACAATTAATTTTCGAACGATCTTTGAAACCAATACACAAGCAAAATTACACACACAAACAAAAGTATGCCGTAAGACTAGGAACGAAATTAATATGAAGGAGGGCGCCACCTGTAAGTAAGTCTTACTGAGATTATGATGTCAGTGACTAGCTGCAATAAAAATATTTTCCAACCCCCTTTTTTTTAACTAAGAACCTTTAAAAGAATGCCGCGGAAAATTTGTGTAGAATATCAAGACCATTTGCCCAAGGTTTCTGAATGGGGATGGAGAAACTTGATCAAATTGAACCAAGTCATAAGTCTCCACATTTACCGCTAAGAAAACACCATTGCTATGATCTCACAATTTCTGAACGCGTCTTTTGCCACCTCCAAGAGCTTTGGAATCCCTGGTGTTGACATCTACAGCGACGTTCAGTTCCAAAATCATTTGAAAGACCAGGTCAGCTGGACTGACTTGACTCGGTTCAAAACGAGCTATGAGAATTGCGACGATTACCATACTCGAGTGTTATTTTTTCTTATATATTTGCTATAGTTCAAGTTAAACTGGCCGAGTTTCATACATGAGTAGTTAAGAATTCCTCACGCCTGGCTAAAATGCTGATAATTTTTTTTTTTTTTTTATTTCATAGTACAGCCACATCAAACATATAAAACATTTACAATACCAAATTCACATCACAGTTTAGATCTGATATGCCTGACAATACTGGCGTACATAGCATTCGCAATAGTATAATGCAAATCACTAAGACAAATTACATAACAGTTTCACGTTAAACAATTACAAGAAAAATTAGACAGAAGAATAGAACATTTTGTACAGTGATTGCTGAAATAAATCAAGATTATTAATTTTCCTACTTATGTTACCATACTCTATTAATGTCCGTATAATAGGAGTTTGCAGGCCCAGATTAGATTAGTTGGGTGGAATGTAAAAAACATTAGAAATAGGATGTCTAGGGCACAGGCGAGATACCTTAAGGCTAACTGATTCCAATAGGTCGTTGCATTGTATGAACCCGCATAATTACTTTTTAGAATTTTCAAAATTTTCTTCTTAACTTCATTATTATAGAACTAATTTTACTTAAATTAGATTCAATTTCGAAGTTAAAGCTTTGAAAAAACATTTTGGGCAAACGGATCTGTTAGGGTTGTCACAAGATAGAACACACATTTTATTGATTTGTTTTGTTAGAAATGATTGATTCTGATTGATATTTCTGGAAGGAAATTATACACTTTAAGAGTGTGACTACTAGTGTACAGTGTAGTGTACCAGTGTACAGTGTAGTGTACTAGGGTACAGTGTAGTGTACTAGTGTACACTTTGAAGTTATCAGTTTTCATAAGTTTAATTTCAGTAATTTACAAATTCGTAAAAATTCATATAAATAGTATACTTAAATGGAAACTATTTAATTGTAAATCTTATTAATAATCGAAGAATATAGCAATGAAATCTATACATATAAAAGGCTTTGTCCTGAATTGATTTTTTGTGTACAATAATACTTAAAGTTTTCTTTATCTACCTATCTTATACATATAAAATGCTCTGTCCTGAATGACTGACTGACGGATCAACGCAGAGCCTAAATCGCTGGTCGTAGAGACCTGAAACTTGGAGGGTGTGTTCTTTGTATGACGTAGGCATACGATAAGATAAGGTTTTACTGAAAGGGTGAAGTGCGAGTCGGATTCACGCAATAAGGGTAAACCGATTGTAATGAAATTTTGGTAAGTTTTTATTTTATGCACACGCCGGGGAATGTTTCTGAGAAAGAAAAAATGGTCAAGTGCGAGTTGGACTCGCGCAATAGGGATTAACCGATTGTTATGAATTTTTGGTAAGTTGTTATGCACACACCGAGGAAGGTTTCTGAATTAGTACAACCCTATTAGGTTGTTTTAAAAAAAGTAACAACGTTCGCCGGTTCCGCTATCTATTATTATAATACCTTTGAACGAACAATTATTGTATATATGTACGTATATATATATATATATATATATATATATATATATATATCCAACTCCAACGATTTTCATGAAATTTAGTATGCAAGGGGTTTCGGGGACGATAAATCGATCTAGCTAGGTTTCATTTTTAGAAAACGTTGTTTTATTCGTGTTTTTAGGCCGTTATAAACTGAAAAATATGTCTCTACTATTGGCGAGTAGTAATAAGCAACACTAAAGCTATTTGAATTTTTTTTAAAAAAACGAGCAAAGCTCATTCCTCCAGGTACTATTTATATAAAAGAAGAAGAAATGACTGACTGACTAATCGATCAATGAACAGCTGAAACCGCTGTGTCTAGAAGCATGACATTTTGCACAAACGTTCCTTAAATGACGTAAGTGTGCACTAAAAAGGGATTTTTGAAAATTAATCCCCTAAGGGGTTAAAATTTGGGTAAGCAGTTTGCATGGAAATGGCTAAAACTAAAACGATAAGAATTAAGATTCACGTGATTCACCGTTTTTGAAAAATTATTCTCTAGACGGCAAAATAGAGGATAAAAATGTGTATGAGAATTCCGATGTCTTTGTATGTAAAACAGTAAACAGTCAAAAGCTGTTTTTTTAAAAAAAAGTTTACGCAGACGAAGTTCGGGAATAAGCTAGTAAATACATAATTTTTGTTAAATTTTATGGTAATAGTAATGGTTACAATTTATTGCTCCCAAAAACTAAACTTACTATGGTTACGAAGCATGTTGGCTACATGGCTGTCAATGCCTCTGTAGCGGACCATATCGTACCGCTACAAGCAAGGCTCACGTCACGCGTCCTACATCGCGCTATCGAAGTTTCCTTCGCAGTTAAGTATATAAAGAAACCGAAGTGACCACGGCGGTCCCCAGGCATAACACCTTGCCCGGCAGGAGATCTCCACACCTCTTAGTTTGCCACAATACTTGAAAGAACTCCCGCTACATCGTCTTAAAAAAATAGTTCATGCATGGCAGCTGGAAAAATGTTTTTACTCATTTAACGAATACTGTAATAATTAATGTTTTATTTCTGACATCAAAAATTTTTATGACACTATTATTATTTTTATTTATAGACATTAATTACCTCATATTTTTATTATTTTAAAATGACATTTGTATATTTTTTAATTTTTTAATTGAGTTAAGTAAATTGTTACTAGCTTGAATAGAATTAAATATATGTATTGTAATTAATTACCTAATACCTAACAATAGCCGCACTGTAAAAAAAATGTATCATCTTTTGTATCCACCCATAATTACGGAATAAATGAATTTGAATTTGAACTTAATGAAATAAAACACATAAAGTGTTAGTGTAAAAATAACACCACAGTTTTCTGATTTTTGCTGAATAGAAAAGTTCAAAATTTTGTTTGGGAAATTCACACGAAATAGTTTTGCCAACTTTAATATTTGCTTACTTTTTTTTACTTTTTTAAACTTTATGACATTTAAACGAAAAAAATAACTTGTTTATTTAATTTTTTGTAATATATTTCAAAAATTAAATAAATTTAGTTTAGTTACAGACCAGTATTTATTTTTATGTTATTACCACCCGTACACTAACACAGTTTAAGCGTGAAGGTTTAGTTTTGTTTCATTCAGTTAAAAATATATGTATTTATTACTATAAAATCTACTCTCTTAGGTCATAAAAAGTTTTAGTGTGCAGCCACTGCTTTTGTTTAGTCAAAAATTTTTGATTGCTTTCGATTTTTTTTCGATCGGCAGGGAATTCATTCTCACACTTTAGAACCGACGGGCTCTAAAAAAAAACGGGTTGCACTTCGGGAGTGCCGGCAGAAGTGGAAACATACAACCTGGATATAACATTTTAACAGGTGTACCGCACTTTTATCTTTTCATCAACCCAATTTCCTCTAACTTTTTATTCCTCCTATAGAGTTTAACATTTTTTACCCATCACAAAAAAAGTGAACAACGCCGCTCACTTCAAAATCAATCTTTTTATTTTGCCAATCATCCTATTTTGGCGTGGCATTATAGTTTCCGTCTTGCAAAGTTTTATGGCGTGGCATTGTGTTTTCCGTTTTACGAATTTTTGATCAGCCTGACGCGAGGTTATCATTTTTTACCCATACCAAAAAAAGTGCACAACGCCGCTAAAGAAGTTTTGGACTCCGGGAGTGCCGGCATCTTTTACCCATCTAACGAATTTTCGATAATTTTTTGAAGAGTTTTTTGGCGGGTGTGCCATATTCTTACGTGCTTTTCTGAAGTTTAAATACTCTTCTCCATTCAGCTGCTGTTCTTCTTAGCTTGAGTCCATAAGACATTCCTGAATGGAATACTGAGACGGCAAAATAGAGGATGAAAATGTGTATGAGAATTCCGATGTTATTGTATGTAAAACAGTAAACAGTCAAAAGCTGTTTTTTTTAAAAAAAGCTTACGCAGACGAAGTTGCCGGAATAAGCTAGTAAATACATACTTTTTATACGTAACTCGTTTTTACGAGTTCTTGCTCCAGACATTTGTATGTGTGTGTTAATCACCAAGTAAGTCAAGAGAGTCATCAATTTTTAACCTTAATGTGTTCTGTAAGCAAATATTAATGTTGGCAAAACTATTTCGTGTGAATTTCCCAAACAAAATTTTGAACTTTTCTATTCAGCAAAAATCATAAAACTGTGGTGTTATTTTTACAATTACACTTTATGTGTTTTATTTCATTAAGTTCAAATTCAAATTCATTTATTCCGTAATTATGGGTGGATACAAAAGATGATACATTTTTTTTACAGTGCGGCTATTGTTAGGTATTAGGTAATTAATTACAATACATATATTTAATTCTATTCAAGCTAGTAACAATTTACTTAACTCAATTAAAAAATTAAAAAATATACAAATGTCATTTTAAAATAATAAAAATATGAGGTAATTAATGTCTATAAATAAAAATAATAATAGTGTCATAAAAATTTTTGATGTCAGAAATAAAACATTAATTATTACAGTATTCGTTAAATGAGTAAAAACATTTTTCCAGCTGCCATGCATGAACTATTTTTTTAAGACGATGTAGCGGGAGTTCTTTCAAGTATTGTGGCAAACTAAGAGGTGTGGAGATCTCCTGCCGGGCAAGGTGTTATGCCTGGGGACCGCCGTGGTCACTCCGGTTTCTTTATATACTTAACTGCGAAGGAAACTTCGATAGCGCGATGTAGGACGCGTGACGTGAGCCTTGCTTGTAGCGGTACGATATGGTCCGCTACAGAGGCATTGACAGCCATGTAGCCAACATGCTTCGTAACCATAGTAAGTTTAGTTTTTGGGAGCAATAAATTGTAACCATTACTATTACCATAAAATTTAACAAAAATTATGTATTTACTAGCTTATTCCCGAACTTCGTCTGCGTAAACTTTTTTTTAAAAAAACAGCTTTTGACTGTTTACTGTTTTACATACAAAGACATCGGAATTCTCATACACATTTTTATTCTCTATTTTGCCGTCTAGAGAATAATTTTTCAAAAACGGTGAATCACGTGAATCTTAATTCTTATCGTTTTAGTTTTAGCCATTTCCATGCAAACTGCTTACCCAAATTTTAACCCCTTAGGGGATTAATTTTCAAAAATCCCTTTTTAGTGCACACTTACGTCATTTAAGGAACGTTTGTGCAAAATGTCATGCTTCTAGACACAGCGGTTTCAGCTGTTCATTGATCGATTAGTCAGTCAGTCATTTCTTCTTCTTTTATATAAATAGTACCTGGAGGAATGAGCTTTGCTCGTTTTTTTAAAAAAAATTCAAATAGCTTTAGTGTTGCTTATTACTACTCGCCAATAGTAGAGACATATTTTTCAGTTTATAACGGCCTAAAAACACGAATAAAACAACGTTTTCTAAAAATGAAACCTAGCTAGATCGATTTATCGTCCCCGAAACCCCTTGCATACTAAATTTCATGAAAATCGTTGGAGTTGGATATATATATATATATATATATATATATATATATATATATATATATATATATATATATATATATATATATACGTACATATATACAATAATTGTTCGTTCAAAGGTATTATAATAATAGATAGCGGAACCGGCGAACGTTGTTACTTTTTTTAAAACAACCTAATAGGGTTGTACTAATTCAGAAACCTTCCTCGGTGTGTGCATAACAACTTACCAAAAATTCATAACAATCGGTTAACCCCTATTGCGCGAGTCCAACTCGCACTTGACTATTTTTTCTTTCTCAGAAACATTCCCCGGCGTGTGCATAAAATATAAACACACCAAAATTTCATTACAATCGGTTTACCCTTATTGCGTGAATCCGACTCGCACTTCACCCTTTCAGTAAAACTTATCTTATCGGATGCCTACGTCATACAAAGAACACACCCTCCAAGTTTCAGGTCTCTACGACCAGCGGTTTAGGCTCTGCGTTGATCCACGAGTCAGTCATTCAGGACAAAGCATTTTATATGTTTAAGATAGGTAGATAAAGAAAATGTATGCATTGGTGTTGTGTATGGTGTTGGTACTTGTCTTTTGGCCGCGCCTGTTCGGTGGTAGATGACGAAATCCCGAAAAAAAATTTCATTACAATCGGTTTACACTACTAGCACTGACACTGAATGTCACTAGGTACTTAACAATGTCACAGAATATTCACAACACCAAGAAGCACTACTCTCAGTTCTAAAAATGTCTCCTCAAACGGCACCAATAGCTGGCCGGTTCCAGCTGACAATTTCTAATGGACTGACTAACGTATGCAGACTTGCGCGACGAGCTACGTTGTCTCTGCATCGCAAAGTATTTGACAAGACTGGCGCGCCGCTACGCACAGAGTATACGATGAATGAATAGCTAGCCCGTCGCCGGTCCAAATGATAAGGTCATTCATTCTTTTCCAAAAAAACCCCCGCTCCAGCCAGACCGTGTCTGAATGAGGAAAAACTGAGCCAGAGCCATCAATCAACTGGAAATCGAGGAAGCGACGGCACGCTTTAAAACTGAATCCCCTACCATAACCTCTGCGACCCGCGGGATACCGGCCGATCCAGGGAATAACTGAACGATGCGATCAAAACGCCATTGCAAAGGAGGTACATTTGAGCTCTTTAAGAGGACGAGGTCTCCGACGCTCGGGGCTTGTTTTTATCCGTATACCAAACCCATTGCTGTAACCGACGGTGGAACAATTACGTAATTTTCTAAAGCAACTGATAACGCGATAACCGATTGACTGACACATCAATGAAGGGGTATTCAGACAAGGAGGTTACCGATCAATTAATGGCCTGGAGTTTGCGCTTTCACGTCATTAGGATCCTACGAGATCGGACAACGTGGTCGTGAGTACAACATCGCTACGACATTGCAAAATACCGTTTGCAATTCCTCAAACGTGAGGACCCAAGACGGATGTGAGTTTTGGCAACCTTGACAGTTGCTTCGAAAAACCGTCCCACGAGGGTTAGCCGGGAGGATCAAAAATCCCAGTCACGCCCCGTTTGGACATCTCCGAATTAATATACTTGTGATTGTCCGACAAAAACTGAAGGTTCTCCTTCATATAGTGATCTGCACCCTTTAAGTTTGTGACACAGTCCGAGCGAATTAAATGAGGGACACCACGACGACTGACAAACCGCGACAGACATGCGACAAAGGCCTCCGCAGACAAGGCTGAAACGAGCTCCACATGCACAGCCTTGGGAAACAAACAGACGAAGACGCGTAAATAGGCCTTAACCTGTCTGGCATTGCGAACACTTGACGTCTCCACAGAAAAGGGACCCGCGAAATCCAACCCAACCTTAGCGAAAGGTCGAGGGGCCGGACACGATCGGACGGCAAGTCACCCATTTGTGGCTGGGTCAAGGTTCCCATTAACCTATAACAACGGATACATTTAAAGATGACGCTCCGAGGTGCTCGTCTGGCGGACAAAATCCAGAAATCTCGCTGCAGACCTTTATTGTAAACAGCACTACCAGCAGCACTACTGGTAGTGCTATTTACAAAAGATAGCACTACCGGGGCACCGTTCAAATTTTTTATAGTACAATCGGAAACAAAAATACTAAAAGAAACTGGCCAATTGCGAGTACGAGTGCAGTACCATTGAACAAGATTGACATGTGTTTGTAATACGATGGAATGACGACGAAAAGGTCGTTTTTCCCACCGAACAACTGAACTGCACAACTAGTGCGGTCGATGGGATATGTCGAGCGTTTATTGTCGTTTTAATTTTTTATTTTTAATATTATAGCGAACGTCAGCTGTTAAATTAGATAAATGATCGATCTCATTAATATCTTTATTTCTGATCATAACTGTCAAACTAGGAAGGGCTGTATCTCCGAAACTACTGATCGTAGACTAAGCGTTTTTTGGAGAATGATAGATCTCATCAAGATCTTCATTTAAGATGACAGCTGTCAAACTAGAAAGAGCTGTATCTCCGTAACTGTTGATCCTAGACTAGCAGTTACAGTAAAAAAAATAATAGATCTCATCAAGATCTTTATTTCTGATGACAGCTGTCAAACTATAAAGGGCTGTATCTCCGAAACTACTAATCGTTGACGAAGCGTTTCTTGAGAAATGACAGATCTTCATAGAGATATAGCTTTTTCTTGTTTGACAGCTGTCATCAAAAATAAAGATCTTGATGAGATTCTCTGCAAGGAAACTGCTAGTCTAAGATCAATAGTAAGGGAGATATCGCTATTTCTAGTTCGACAGCTGTCATCCAAAATAAAGATCTTGATGAGATCTAGAATAAAATAGAATATAGAATAGAATTTCTTTATTTGCCAGAAATATGGTACAATAAGATCTTATATACATTATCCAAGCAGATTTCGCCAAAGACTTGGCATGCAAATTTTCACATAGAAATAATAATTAAAATTTATGAATAGAAAGTTAATGTCACACAAATAATTATTAAAACAAATGTCTAAGCTACGATCATATTAACTAATTTACATTCAACTCAATTAGGTACTATATAATTACAAATTTCAATATCGTTTACATACTAATTATTGAATGTCAGGTGAGTGTAATAACTTTAATCGATATAGCTATAAGTATATTATATTATAAGTCAATATAATTATAAGTAATTAACTTCATAGTATATGTCAAAAAAAAAAGAAAAAAAAATTAAGATGAGATAACAAAAGCAAAAAATTTAGGGGCCACTCAACCATTTGGATCAAAGACACGTGTCACTATGGACAGAACCAGCCTCTTAGTCCACCTCTTCATTGTGTCCGAGGGTTCAACCAAGTATGTGAAGATATCCTGAACTGGCCGATACTGAACTCCAAGGACCGCGACAGAGTCAGGATTTTCAGGATTCTGGAAGAGCTGGGGCTTCTGCTGATGTACAGACGGCAAGTCTTCCAAGACGGCAGGGGAATTGGAAATCCATTTCCTCAGTTCATAACCACCTTCGGGACTAACGCGTCCTCCACAGAAGAAGCACTCGTACAAATATCGTCGACGTAGGCATCAGACAGAAGAATAGAAGAAGACAGCAGCTGCGCACAGGAAATTCAGACGCTCACGATCAGCCAAATAAAGCAACGCACAAATTGCTGAAAGCGACTATCTTCAGGACGTCTCATGACCTCACGAAACACCATCTTAATGTCAGCCACAAATACAACCTGGTGGCGATGAAACCCAGTTAAGATGTCCGAGATGCATTTTTAAAGACGGCGTGATGTGGAACCAAATAATGTTCGTTGCCAACCCACTCGAACTGCGAAACCGACATCTGGCGCTCCATGGATAATAACCTTTTTTCGGGAATTTTCCAGGAGTCCCAGGTGCGGACGAAGGGATAGGAAGGGCAGTCGAGTAAAAAACCTATAAGAATTTAAGCGACCCGTATTGGCGAGAAAATACGACTCGCACTCGTCATCGACTGGTCGAGTCCGTGACGCCGGGGGGGGGAGGGCTCAATGATTACCCAAAAACACTGAAGGGAGTCAGCGAGCGATAGTCACACCTGCACCGACGCCGTAATCCGCAGACGCCTGAGTGGCAAGAGAATGTGCTGGGCCCATATTTACAGATCCAAGATCAGTCGGAACAGCGACCAACCCACCTAGCTGGAGTAACATGGCCTTGTGTTGACATCAGCGCTAAGCAGAACCTTTCATCCGCCAACTGCAGACCAGAGGGTGACGACCCAAAATATCCCTCAGGACAACAGCTCCTAGTAGATACCGCATATTAGGATGGAGTAAGGAGGAAAAGGAAAACGAGACCGTATCCACGACGTTATCCACCCGTAGACCCCCTACTCCAGAAATCCCATAACTCCGCGAACTTACCTGCAAGCGGAGATGCTTCACCAGGCCTAACCCGGAGCGCCTGAATCCAAAATGGCGCGCACAACTACACCAGGTCCGCGTGGTGAATGGACTAGAACCTGCGCGGTGGGCAAAATAGTTGTGACAGGTGGTGGTGAGGCTGGTGCAGCGGCTGCCACGAGTAGACGTGCTGAGCCCGACCCGAGCGCCGTACTTGGCCCCGGGGCTCCTGTGGCTCCCGTATAAGCATCCGGGTCCTACGCGGGCATAAGTGGCTGCCGAAACGCGCGTGCCATCGACGTCGCGCGATAGCAACTGGATTCTGCCGTCAACTCGCGAGTAACACAACCCACACCGTTCATTCCTTTCGACCGTCATAATTCTGGGGGGCCGAAACGATCCGGTACCTCGCGATATTCCGGGACGAGGTTGCTGATGTGTTCCAGACGGTGCCAGAGATCGTCCCGGTTGTGGCGCCGCGGGTAGATTTTCGAGCTTCCTACTCTGATCTTCCAAGAAAGACACTAAAGTGCCGAAAGTGGGTATATGTGACGCCGAGTCAACCACGTGCAAAGTTTTTTCAAAACGAGCCCTAACGTCATTAGACACTTTGTTCAAAACAATGTGCAGCAATAAAAATAACCACTCGGTCACAGGAAATTTTAGACCCCTCAACGCATTCGTCGTCATCAAAATATGGTTAAGCAGGTCCGACCTCAGCTGGTTGACCGTTGATAGCTGAGGAATCCCTAAACTGGCAGCTACATACGAATCCGCAATGCGACGGTTATTTTGATACCGCTTCACTAACAACGCCCTTGCTATATTGTAATTGACATCGGTGATTTCAATAAACCTCATGGCTCACCCCTGAGAGAAGTAAAAAGGTAACTTAATTTTTTTGAGTCAGATAAGTCAGTCCGGCGATGTACAATGCTATCAAAAAGTGTGATGAAATTTGTCCACTCATTCAATGATCCGCTAAAATGACGGATATCTAGGGTAAGCAAAGTGTGATGGGTAAAAAGTGATAAACTCGCGTCAGACTAATCGTCAGACGGAAACCATAATGCCACGCCATAAAAATTCACAAGGCGGAAACCATAATGCCACGCCTATTATAATTTTGAAGTGAAAACGTCTTTAGCGGCGTTGTGCACTTTTTCGTGATGGCTAATAATAATAACATGGAGAATAATATTATGTTCAATATAAATAAGTAAATTAATTTTCACTTAATTTTTCACGTTCCACCCTAATGTCCACCTTCAGGTGCACTTCCTGCATTTGCCAAGAGGTGATAACATCAAAATGAACATCAAATTCGTAATCTGCGACTCTCAAAATCCCGGGATAACCATTTTGAAGATTTTTAAATTTTTCACCTCCACCTCTAGGTTGTGGGTACAACTTTGGCAGAGGGTTTTTGGTCAAAATATTGTGGAATATTGTATTGTCATTCGAGCTTAGTAAGTATGAAAAATTTCATCGAAGAGTGATAACAGGAAGTATGTTTAATTAAGCTTGCAAGATTTCACCACAAGATGGAAGGAAAAAAAAGGAAAAAGGAAACATTGTGAGTTAAATAAAAGCAAGTAAAAAAAAGGACAATTCATAGAAAAATCGTAAGACGGAACTCGCGTCAGATTTATTTACATTAGGTTAGTTTTCTATTCTTAGTATATGGCGATTACGAGTAGTACAGGGAAGTTGGATATGGGAATTTTATTCTATGACAGATTGAGATGTCAAATATACTACGTCAAAAAAGTAAATAAACAAACATTTTTTTTATACCACTAAGGTGGCAAGCAAGCTTACGGTCCACCTGATAGTATGCGGTCACCGTAGCCTATGGACGCTTGTACCACCAGTGGTATCACTCGCGCGTTGCCGACCCTTCAGAAATCCAATAACTTAATGTCCAACCACAAAATGTGTAACATATCATTGATATGCAGTAGAAACAGCGTACAGCGAGATAGCACAGAGCCTTGCAAGACACCAGCATTAATGTCCACGCTATCAGAGCAACTATCGTCATCTACGGTTCGTATGCGTCTGCCAGAGAAAAAGCTAGCCTACCATTTGCACAAACCCTCGGGCACTCCGTCAGATGGCAACTTTGATAGCCCCGGTGCCAGACACGATTGAACGCCTTCGCTATGTTCAGGCTACATGCCAATGCCTCCCCCTGACTCTCAATGGCTAGTGCCCATCGGTGTGTGAGGTACACTAGAAGATCATCGGTAGAACGACCGTCGCGAAAGCCATATTGACGGCCACTGACCAGGTCGTGTTCTTCTAGGTATCTTCGAAGCTGTGTGTTTATCGCATGCTTCATCACCTTGGAGAAGAAAGAAGTAATAGCGATAGTCCTGTAATTCGATAGATCTGATCTATCGCACTTTTGCACATTCGCAGTCTTCCATGAAGACGGAAATTGCCTAGTGTGGTAGGAAAGCGCGAAGAGGCACGTGAGTACAGGACATAACTCAGGAGCACTCTGCTTAAGCACCACTGCTTCTTGCTCACTCGACTTATGAACGTCTAGAGAAAGCATCGCCTTCCGGTCCTCTCGCTGTGTTATGGAGATTTCCGGCATGGTCTAACCGAACCACGGTAAAGTAGGTGGTGCAGCGCCTTCTTCGTTCATTTTCAAGTTTGAGGCAAAGCGACTGCCTAATAGATCGGCTTTCTCTTTTGCACTATGGGCCAAGTCACCATCGTCTTTCGCAGTAATGGTAACGACGACTGGCAGAAGTTGCCCTCGGAAGCTTTAGCAAGCGACCAAAAAGCACGATTCCCAGAGGGATAGCTCGCAAGTCGCCCACCTATTTTGCCGATGAATTGCAATTTAGCTCTGGCAGTTGTTTTCTTAATGAACCTCGAAGCAGTATTTAATTTTCGTTTTAACTCAGATATACTCGGATCCTTATTATTACGAGCCGTGGCCAAGCCTCATACGCAGTTTGCTTAACGATTTTAGCTTCTCTGCAAGACCTATTAAACCACGGTCGTTTATTGACGCCGAATTGAAATGAATTCCATAACAGCGAAGATTGTCTCAGCGACTGTGGCTGCGCAGACGTCTGGATCTTCTGAGCTAAAGCAGATCTGCCTCCACGGGTACGATGCATAAAATTCTCGCAATGCATCCCAGTCTGCCGACTCATAGTGCCCCACACAACGTCAATTACTTGGCCCAGATGGATCGGGTTGTGTGCATGACACTTGAGTCCGAACGAGACACTGGTCCGAGGAGCCAAGAGGCGCATCCGCTGAGACGGAATATCCATCCGGAAGTGTAGTCAGCAGAAGGTCCAGTAAGGAGCTCGTATGGCCCTCTATATCTGGTATTCTCGCTGGAGAAAGTACCAGATCCATAGATCAGGTTCATGAGCAGATATCCCTGAGAGAGAGAGTTATTGGTTCGAGAACTGAGCCACTCACGATGGTGGGCGTTATTATTCATAATAATGAAAGTGCGGATTACACATGTTAAATATGGTACAATACGATACGAGATGAGATAAAACGTTACACTGGATAGGAGGTATATCTATGTGTTTACGTGTCAATAGGTGATTTTAAAGGAAAATAAATAAACAATCTTTCTTTATCATGTTAGGTTGTGTCAAAGAAAATAGTCGAAAGTTAGAAAAGTTAGAAACGTGTGATAGGATAGAAAGCCAGTTCCATAGTAGTAGTGGCATAGTAATATATTACGTTTAATATAGCAAACTAGCTTTTGCCAGCGGCTTCGCCCGTCCTAAATTTGGTTATCGGCGTAGGATTCTTACGGCAACTCCTCAAATATCGAAAAAAAACCTACTAATACTCTCTCTCCATCTCTCTCTCTCTTTCTCAAAAATAATAAATAATTAACTACTAAAAACTAATTAACTATGGATTAACTTCGCGAGCATCAAACAAACTTTAAACCCCCGTTTAAGGGGCAAGTTTTGGAAAATTCTTTTTTTTAGCGCACGCTTACATCATAATGGCTATATGTGTGCTAAATTTCAGCTCGATCCGTCAAGTGGTTGGAGCTGCGCGTTGATAGATCAGTCAGTCAGTAAAAGTTACTTTGGGCAAACACTAACTTTAACCCGCGACTTTGTTTACGTAGAAGGTGAAAATATTTTAAAATAATAGCGCCCTTACCCCTCATGACTGTCCGCCGGCCTTGCACATCATAAATGCGCGTGCTAGATCATTATTTTGCTGCGATGTCAATTTAAAACTGCGATATCTCCTAAGATATTCATTAAAATCGAATGATGTAAATGATGTACGTGCAATTTTGTTTGAAATTAAATACTTGTGATGATAAACGTATTTATTCGGATAAGGATTAACATGATGTTTATAAAAACACCGTCGCAAATAATGCATTATTTTAGAACAAATTTGGTTAGCATAAAAAAGGTTATAGCGAGCCAACCTTAGAAGATAGACATATGCTGTGGCGGACTTTTTTTAGAACTTTTGAAGGAAAACAATTCTGTCATACATGATTTTAGCGAAACCTTAACCGTTTACGCAGCGCACGCAGCGGAAGCTCTCAAAAGGTAAAACAAACCCAAATCTAAGACATTCTTCATTGGTGCTCCGCTCCTGTTATTCTTAGCGTAATGATATATAGCTTAAAGCCTTCCTCGATAAATGGGCTATCTAACACTGAAAGAGTTTTTCAAATCGGACCAGTAGTTCCTGAGATTCGCGTGTTCAAGCAAACAAACAAACAAACTTTTCAATATTAATGTATAGAAGAAGATTTGCTTATCTTTTGAGTGAGTTTAACCTTTTTTGAATAAAATCGAATTGAGTTGTCAAACATGTGTCAAAATAAAATGTAATTTAAATCAAAAGCACTAAGGAATTGATATCAACTTCGAAGCAAATGACCGCCAAAATAATTTTCTACCCCTTTTTAGGGGATGAATTTCAATAAAATACAAAACACGTCTTCCACCAATTCTGTTAAAAAAGTTCTATGGAAAATTTGAAGGATTGGACCAAGGACTCACGTTGTCCAATAGAAACTTTGCCCCCCTTTTGACCCTCTTAGGGGTGGAATTTCGCAAAATCCTTCCTTATCGGATGCCTACGTCATACAAAGAATACACCCTCAAAGTTTCAGGTCTCTACGATGATCGGTTTAGGCCGTGCGTTGATATTTCAGTTATTCAGGACAAAGCATTTTATATGTATAGATTACATTATTGAGAAATATTGGTAAGATATAACTCAAAAATATAGAATGGGTCGAGACATGTCTTGTGACATATTTGAGTGCTAAACGCGAATTGTGTGTTAAGGACATTGGTTCTGTACAATTAAATACGACGTATGAGTTGTCTTGTAACATATTTGAATGTTAAGCGCGAATCGTGTGTAAAGGTTTCCACTTCTTCCGCAACTTCCGGAGTGAAACCCGTTTTTTATTATTGCATTGACTTAGAAGCCTGATTTTTTACACCTTTAAGTGACCGTAAACTTTAGTATTTGATATAAGTTTCAACTTTATACCTCCACGCGTTCTTGAGTAAAAGAGTTTTATTAAACAGACACACAAACTTTTTTTTAAAGTGTTAAAACTACAAATCAACGAATTTATGTAAGACCTTGCTTCGTGTTAAACTTTATGATTCTAGGATAACGGGAAGTACCCCATAGGTATTGATTTGTTTGTGAATGCCAAAATATGCAACAAAAATGGCCGTATTTCGACCGTATTTTTTTATTGCTTTGACCTAGAAACTTGATTCTTGTACAGCTTCAAGGGACCATAGACCTAAGTATTTGATATTGGTTTCAGCTTGATATATTTACGCGTTCCTGAGAAAAAGTGTCTTAACAGACAGACAGACAACAAAGTAATCCTATAAGGGAACTTTTTGATGATCTTAGCGTACCCTAAAAATGGCTTTAATGTAGGAACGCAGTATGAGTAGTGTTGAGTTGTTGAAGAACTGTGTGTCTTTTCGAATGATTTTTGTGTCTTCTTGCAGGACTGTGTGTTTTCCAAAAAAAGTGTTGTAGAAAAAGTAGGTTTAAGCGTGAAGAGGTAATAGTCAGAGTTATAAGATTATTATGGATAAGGTGTCACATGTGTATGTAAGTTGCGCAAGTAAGTTTTGCTTGTAAGCGAGCGATAAATAGGTAGGTAGTTGGCGCTACATTTTGCCTACTGTAGGTACGTTAACCCGTACACAAACACAGAATATATACTACAAAGATTACTTATACGTCTAGATACCGTATTCAGGCACACAAAACGAGCCAATCCGAGTACCTGAATTTTCATGTACTTGCCGTCAACACTACATCATACGTAATCTGAGCGTCGACGCGAACTGTGCTCCCGTGAAAAGTTATAAAAATGGCAGTTTGTGCAATAAAATTGTGTAGAAACTATTGGCAAAAAACACTAGATGAAAAAAATCACTTTTCACAAGTTAGTACACTTATCTGCTTGTTACATTTGAGTTACGAACGAATTTTTCAAAATTATTACTCGCCAGAGTAGCAACAAATATTTTTCTGTTGCCAAGTCAGAAGTCTGTACCTTAAATTCCCAAGTTAAGTAAGGTGAACATTGAAACAAAAATATATTCTTTTAACTTAACGTCACATACCTACGTACATTATTTCAGGTTGATTAAGTATTTCTGTAATGATGACCCCTGTGACACATTGTATTCATAGAACGTAATCAAATCACTTATGCATTTTTTCAAATTTTACTTTAACACAAAAATTACAGTTAGATGTAAATCACAATAGAAAAAGTAGTATGTCTAATGTATTTTATGTACTATGAAACTAAATTATTTTTTTACCGTATCTTAAAACACATAAGTAGTTAAATAAAAATCTCTTGTCTTCACAACGAAAGGTAACGTCACACCTTGAAGTCTTAGTATAAATTTTTAAATTTAATTACCTACTACTACTTACTATTACATTAGCAAGACGGCATATGACCAGTAATGACCACGCGCAATTGGGTGTGTAAAATAATAAGGCTGTCTCATTGTCACATCACGTCACGCTTCCGCCGCGTGGCGCCAGCGTCCTACCTATCTAGTCGGCCGGCGCGGCAGATCAAAAGTGCGCAAACAGCAGGCTACACGGGTGCATTAAGGGCGCGTTCGTTCTGGGATTAAGAGTTGCCACGATTGATACTTTTCACACTTTTGATAACGCCAGTTTTGCCACCGACACCTATCGTTCGTGTAGCTTTGAAACATTACTTACAAATTTTTTGTTTACAAAACATGCAAAACGAACGGTTGACGTATACACACTACGATAAAACACACACACACACACTACCATAAACAATGAATATGTATAGGCAGTTTGACAGATTAAAACAAAAACCCCACCTCCAGACATGGGTTTAAAGTTTAATTTTTCGTTGGAAAAAGTGACAAAAATAACAGAAATATCGTAAACGAACTCATGACAGTTTGTCACAGATGATACTAAAATTTTGATATTTTTGATACCAATGCTAAATTAACGGGGCGCGTTCGTTTTGGGATGCAGAATCATTATTTTCATTACTTTTGTCACCTGTCATCGGTTCGTAAATAATTAATCCGGGATAAAATTACTCTACTTTTCAAAACTAAAAGTCCACCTGTGCGAAGCCGGGACGGGCCGCTAGTACTGAATAAAGGTAAAATTTGCATTTGGGATAATCACTTTAGGGTTGGTAGCACCGAAATTACGCACACAGATGTAAAAATGATAGTGGTATAAGCTGATTTATACACACATGGCTACGAAAATGGCTCGCAGTGCTCCATTTGATGTTGTTTGGGACACGATATCTAGACGTATAAGTAATCTTTGATATACTATGTATCGGAATAAACGGATATCCAATTACTCCTGTGTTTTGTAGTTAAGTAACAAAGTACCTACATAAAGGTGTAGCGGATCATATCGTACCGCTACAAGCAAGGCTGACGTCACGCGGCCTACATCGCGCTATCGAAGTTTCCTTCGCAGTTCAGTATATAAAAGCAACCGAAGCGCAAGTTAAGTGCACCACGGCGGTCTCCAGGCATAACACCTCGCCTGGCAGGAGATCTCCTCTTTGCCGCCGCTCTACAAAGGCAAAGTACGTGTAGCGCGTGCGCGTACTTGCAACTTCATTACAAGCCTCAGACATACCGTAATAACACTGATAGTGAGGTAACTCGGCTATCTAGACAGGGCAACGATAAGGTGCGGTGCGGTTTAGGGCCCCTCCCCACCCCTATTTTGCAGACGACCACTTCGACCAACTTAAAACTAGGTACTGTTTAAGTAGCGTGTCGTGTGTCGTTCGCTTATTAAATTTTATAATTTGTTGCGACATAGAAGAGAAACCTATCTAAATTAAATCGCCACAATCATAATTTATAGAAAATAAAGTCCCCCGGTCTGTCTTTTTATTGTATGTGTGTGCACAATTACAATGATACAAATTTATTTGCGAAGAACGTTTAGACAAAGAAAACATACCATTGTTATGTTGTGACCATAACCATTGTTTACAATACAAACATGTACTTAGGTAATAAGCTAGTAATGTAGATTCGTAATAGACTAATTGTAAATGTTATAGCAGTTAAGTAATTATCTAATTGTCTAATGTCTCATCCCTTAACATTATTTGCCTTTCTCATTCCTTAATATTGTTTATGCTTCTCATCGTCGTGAACCTTGTACCATTAGAAATAAGCTACCTCATTAGTAAATATGTAAACATCCCATTTTGTTCCTTTATATACCACTCCTCTCTCCAGAGCTGTCACTTCTCAACTCTCGTCTCGATCACTAGTTCCTTAGAATATTTCTATATCTGTAATACTTTATAATAAATTGTGTGTTTAATAAAATTAGTTTTTAAAAATACAAGTTTTGTTCTCACTGCGTAACAATTTGGCGCAGTCGGTAGGATAGATTAGGGATTCGCGTAAATCCAAAAGACGAAGTACAACACGTTGTATCGTGGACAAGCATCGCCTGAAGATCAACGTGGTAGCTGAAGGCTTTTAAACGACTTCGCCGGACCATGCGACCCATCATTGTATTGTTATTGTGGTGAGTTGCTTAACTTGTTTGCTCATTTTTATACCCTGTGTCTCCTTAACCTTTCTATATCCTTATACATATCTATTATTTTACTTATTTTCGTGTGTGCAAATTTTAATATTGTGTTTACCAAAATTTTTAATGTCTTTAGAAATTAAAAGTGAAACATCGCCTAAAGAAACCAGTATGTCTCTCGAAATTAATACACTTTTACAGCTTATCCCAAACTTTGACACTAATGAAAAGGATCAAATATATAGATTTATTAGATCGTGTGATTCAGCATTTAGCCTAGCGTCAGAAAATCAACAATCTATAATATTAATATACGCTTTGAATAAAATAACAGGAGTAGGTGCATCCGATGTTCACAGTAGACAATATTCTGATTGGCATAACCTCAAAAATTATTTAATTCAAAAATTCTCAAATATAAAAACAATTTCACATTTAATGTTAGAATTACAGTCAATGTTCCAAAAACCACAAGAATCTCTCATTGATTATTTTCATCGCGTGGATTTGTGTCGCAGCAAAATCATTGAAAAATTAATTGCAGAAATCTCAGACAACACGTTGTTAGGTAGGAAAGCAACTACCGAAGAAACAGCACTAAGTGTGTTCATAAATGGCCTAAACTCAGAAATAGGGACTATGCTTAGAACTAAAGAGTTCACAAATCTGTCAGATGCTGGCAACTTCGCTATACAAGAAGACAAAATAAAGCGAATGAATGCAGCGAGACAATCATTATATAAAAATACATTTAATAACACTGTTAGTAGCAATCGTCGTCCACCATCGCATTCAGGTGTTCCAAAGCCATTTCAGTCGAATTTATATAGAAATAACCCAATAAACCAAAGTAATAGAATTTTTACTCCACAAACCACAAGTAAGTTTTGCAATTATTGCAAAAATCCCGGTCACCTGATTTCAGAGTGTCGTAAGAGAGTATATAATAATAACCTACGAAACTCTTCAACAACGAACAATCAAAATCCACGTGCCTTACCAAACATCCCAACCAATAACATCAATAATTTAAACTCGCAAGCGACCGAAGAGTTGGGCATCTCTCCGGAAATCGCTTC
This sequence comes from Apoda limacodes, assembly GCA_946406115.1. Taxonomy (NCBI): domain Eukaryota; kingdom Metazoa; phylum Arthropoda; class Insecta; order Lepidoptera; family Limacodidae; genus Apoda; species Apoda limacodes. The sequence goes on from OX291540.1 coordinate 54,054,781, forward strand.
AGCCCATTACTCGAATCAGATCGAGTCATTAACCCACGATGTGGAAATAGTCCAACTCGACTCTTAAATAGAAGTATGAATAATAAGTCACAATCTAATCCAGTCCATCGGGGACAAACGCAAACATTACATAATTCGCTAACTCAAAGTGTGCAATCTCTAACTACACCAGTCTATCGGAGACAATATAGAGATGCATGCACACAAACAGACTCTTCTACTTCTAACCAAATGAATCTCACTGAATCAATTCCTAAATCAAAAAGAAAAACGAAATCTACTAAATCAAAATATCAAAATTCAAAATCAATTCAAAATCCAAAATCAATTCAAAATCCAAAAACAAAATCAAACTCTTTTACTAAGTTCAACAACTCAGAATCAAATAAAACAACACCAAAATCTACTACATCAATGAAATCATTTACTATATCTTCCCTAAACGATGTCCCTCCTGAAAACTTGTTACATTGTACTTTCCATATCGAAGGCAAACCCGTCACGCTCTTAGTCGACACGGGTGCAGGATGTTCAGTAATTAGACGTGACAAGATAGGTACATCACTAGTAAACGAATCAGACGTCGTCTCAATCGTAGGCGTCTCGAGTACTCAATCCCCAACTAAAACTTACGGAACCTCCGAAATCTGTCTCGATAATTTTCCAAAGTTTAAATTCCATATTGCCAACCTAAATATCAAAGCAGACGGTATTCTAGGAAATGATTTTATGGCTAAATTTAACGCTCATATCTATATCCAATCTAAAACAATGCGAGTTCACAATAAAACCTATAGACTCTATTTCCTTGGAGAACAAAATTCTCATATCGAAAATAACAAGCAATTACTTAATAGCCGTTCAGAAACCATTATCACATGTAACACAAATACAATTATTTCCGGTGACGCTATCGTAGAAAAACAAACCATCGGAAATGGTATCATTATCCCACGCGCATTAGTTAACGTTAAAAATAACTCATTTGTAATTACTTGTATAAACACTAACGATACCGATATGCTAATTACCACTCCTTGTATCACTGTCTGCGCATATAATATTAAAGACATTCAAATAAACAACTTTAATTATCAAAATAACGATAACAACAATGACAACTCATTAGACCGACAAAACAAAGTATTCGACCTTATCAGAAAAGAACATTTAAATGACGAAGAAACAGAATCCTTACTCAAAATTACTTCTGACTTTTCAGATATATTTTATATAGAAGGTGACGCACTAACTTTTACAAATCACACAAAACATACAATTCCGACAACTACAGAATCTCCAATACATACCAAAACTTATCGTTTCCCACAAGTTCATGAGAAAGAAGTAAAAACACAAGTGCAAAAAATGTTAGAACAAGATATAATCGAACCCAGCGCCTCTCCATGGAGCAGCCCAATATGGGTCGTACCAAAAAAAATGGACGCGTCTGGTAAACAAAAGTGGCGACTTGTTATCGACTACAGAAAACTTAATGACGTAACTATTGGAGACAGCTATCCACTTCCAAACATAACAGACATCTTAGACAAACTTGGTCATTCTCAATATTTCACAACTTTAGATTTAGCGTCTGGTTTTCACCAACTTGAAGTAGATCCTAAAGATACCCCAAAGACAGCTTTCAATACACCCTATGGGCACTATCAGTTTAAAAGAATGCCTTTTGGCCTGAAAAATGCTCCTGCAACTTTTCAGCGCGTAATGGACTCTGTTTTATACGGTTTACAAGGTGAAAGATGCTTTGTATACCTTGATGACATCGTTGTCTTTGCATCAAGTATTCAAGAACACGAACAAAAACTCAGAGAAGTATTTTCAAGACTCAAACAATTCCACTTAAAAATACAGCCCGATAAGTGTGAATTCCTTCGCCGTGAAGTAGCCTACTTAGGACACATTATTTCAAACGAAGGCGTTAAGCCTAATCCTGAAAAAATCCAAGCTGTTGAAAATTTCCCAATTCCAAAATGTTGTAAAGACATTAAAGCATTTCTAGGCCTTACCGGCTACTATCGTCGATTCATCTCCAATTTCAGTAAAATCACTAAACCTCTCACAAGCCTTTTAAAAAAAGACACACCCTTTATATGGGGTGAATCTCAACAAAAATCTTTCGACGAATGTAAACGTCTTCTCACAAACCCACCGATTCTCCAATATCCCGATTTTCATAAAGAGTTTATCTTAACAACCGACGCTTCTATCCACGCCATTGGTGCTGTTCTATCACAAGGTGAAATAGGTAAAGATTTGCCAATCGCCTACGCATCTCGGACTTTAAACAAAGCCGAGACAAACTATTCCACAATTGAACGCGAATTACTAGCGATCGTTTGGGCGGTAAAACATTTCAGACCTTATTTGTTTGGCCGCAAATTCAAAATCGTAACCGACCACAAACCTTTAACTTGGCTTTTTTCTATCAAAGACCCAGGTAGTCGTTTAGTCCGCTGGAGACTAAAATTAGAGGAATTCGAATATGAAATTATTTATAAAGCTGGAAAAAATAACACAAACGCTGACGCACTCTCACGACCTCCTGTCATGAACACAAACCTTATCGACTTGACAAATAACGATAACTCTATTCAACAGCACTCTGACGATTATTTACAACTTAACTTTGAACATTTCTCTACGAACCCTGATTACAGTTTCGACACTTCAAATCTTGAAATTTCAACAGACCGTCTTTTAGACCCACGTCATAAAAACATATTTATACCCATGTCATGCGACCTTTCTGACAAAAACGATCTTTTCAACGAAGCTATCGGCTTGTGTTCCCAAACTAACCCATACTTAGAAAAACCCAAAACACTTTATGACACTGACTTATTAGTTTCCGATAAAAAACAAAATATCGTTTTCGCCTGCTCGCGTCCCACACACTTTGACCCTTGGGACTCTGAGAGTTATTTTAAAACACTTTTATCTACTCTACAAAGTAATGACTTTAAAACTCTTCACATTCCCGACCTTAAACAAGATAAAACTTGCAAGTTGAAAGGAAACGAACAGCTACACATTACAGCCTATTTAGCCGACGCATACAATTGCAAAATAACTATTTGTGAAAATAAAGTTACTTATCCTACATCAGACGAAATTCCTTACATACTTAAAATACACCATGACGAACCCCTATCCGGACATAGAGGCATCGTAGAGACAACTCGCAAAATCCGAGACAGTTACTTTTGGAAAGGTATGACTGACGACATAAAAAATTACATAGAAAACTGCCAAACCTGCCAACAAAACAAAATACAAAGAAAAACTTATAAAGCTCCTATGGTCATTACATCCTCTGCTACAGAACCCTTCGAACGAGTTACTATTGACTTAGTATCATACTCTGACATAACAGGTGACTTTAACAAATACATTTTGACTTTACAAGATGACCTGACTAGATTTGTCCAAGCATACCCAATTCCAGATAAACAAGCTTTAACTATCGCCAAGACACTTCTAATATTTTGCCAACATTTCGGAATTCCTAAGCGATTCCATTCCGACCAAGGAGGTGAATTCGTAAATAATATAATTAAACAATTAATGAAATTACTTGGTTCAAGTCACACTCTAAGCACTTCATATCATCCTCAAACTAATGGCTCGCTAGAGAGATTCCACGCTTGTCTACGAGACCACATACGCATGTATCATAAGCGTAATAACTCTAACTGGGATCAAATTGTACCACTCGCAATTATGTGTCATAACACGTCGTTAAATCAGTCCACTGGTTTTACACCTCATGAACTACTATTCGGATACAAACCTCGTTCACTGTATAGCTTTAAAGAAAATAACGACTATACGACCAATGACTACCTTAATGACTTAAACGAAAGACTCAAAATCTCGCGTGATGTCGCTCAACGTAACGTTCAAGCCATGAAAGAGAAAGCAAAAGTTCGCTATGACGATCACATTAAAAACGTTGCAAAATTTAACTTAGGAGATAAAGTAATGTTACGCATCCCGAATCCAAATAATTTAGATAGTAAATGGGAGGGTCCCTTCAATATTGTAAGGATTGGTTTTAACGAAAACTATATAATTAAAAAATCAGGAAGAAACCATTTAGTTCATGCAAACCGTCTTAGACCGGTCAATGACACAAACTCTCCTTCAACATCTAAATAACATATATATATTTTTCAGCATATTTCGTGGAACTATGGCCTATCCCAATTCCTCTGAAAGTCCTGAACGTGTAAATAATTTTTATAAAATAATTAATAATCCTTATCTTAGTTTTATCGTTTGTTCCATTATTAAAATAATAATCTATATAATAGTCTATAAGATTTATATAAAAATAAGAAAATACTTTAGGAATAAGTCAAACTCTCGCGAAATCACAAATCAAGTGATATAGTTCTTTCTTCATTCCAGGTACTCCGCAACCATTGTTGCTGGGGATACCCTTACCCAACCTCTTCCTTCTAAATCCGGACTCTACTTTCAAGAAGAAGGCGAGCTCGTTGTATCTGATTCCTTTTGGAAACTTGTAATATACAAAAACTTAGAACCGTTATTTTTATCTCGCGACTCTCTAAAACGATTAGCTAATAACTACAAAACTTTAATTAATAGTAAACAATACAATACTCACAATACTAAAACAACTAGTTCTTTTCTTAACATAAACATTAATCGTATAGACTCTCGGTTAGCAGAGCTCTCCTACTACACTTCTAATAACAGACGTATGAAACGTGAATTAATAGATGGTCTCAGTTCCGTACTTAAATGGCTAATAGGCACACCTGACGCGAAAGACGCTTCACGTTATGATAAGTGTATAGAGCTTTTAGAAAAACAAGAATTAGAAACCTCAGAAATTCTAAAACAACAATTACAAATAATTTCGTCTACTGTAACAAATTTTAATGAAACTATCATAAAAATATCATACGATGAACACATTATTAATGAAAATATTAATACCTAAGCTAGTAATGTAGATTCGTAATAGACTAATTGTAAATGTTATAGCAGTTAAGTAATTATCTAATTGTCTAATGTCTCATCCCTTAACATTATTTGCCTTTCTCATTCCTTAATATTGTTTATGCTTCTCATCGTCGTGAACCTTGTACCATTAGAAATAAGCTACCTCATTAGTAAATATGTAAACATCCCATTTTGTTCCTTTATATACCACTCCTCTCTCCAGAGCTCAGTCACTTCTCAACTCTCGTCTCGATCACTAGTTCCTTAGAATATTTCTATATCTGTAATACTTTATAATAAATTGTGTGTTTAATAAAATTAGTTTTTAAAAATACAAGTTTTGTTCTCACTGCGTAACAATTTGGGGAGGTGTTATGTTGTGACCATAACCATTGTTTACAATACAAACATGTACTTAGGTAATAAGCTAGTAATGTAGATTCGTAATAGACTAATTGTAAATGTTATAGCAGTTAAGTAATTATCTAATTGTCTAATGTCTCATCCCTTAACATTATTTGCCTTTCTCATTCCTTAATATTGTTTATGCTTCTCATCGTCGTGAACCTTGTACCATTAGAAATAAGCTACCTCATTAGTAAATATGTAAACATCCCATTTTGTTCCTTTATATACCACTCCTCTCTCCAGAGCTCAGTCACTTCTCAGCTCTCGTCTCGATCACTAGTTCCTTAGAATATTTCTATATCTGTAATACTTTATAATAAATTGTGTGTTTAATAAAATTAGTTTTTAAAAATACAAGTTTTGTTCTCACTGCGTAACACCATGACTACGTAGTTTAGAGATATACTACAACTACCCGATAAATAATTATTTTGTGTTTATATTTGTTCTTTGTGTTCAAATCAGATAATATACATATTAGTTACTATGTTAATTTATAACACAATTTACGGTTAATTTTAAATTATTGATATACGAGTAAGTATGATACATTACATTTACATAATTTCATTTTTCCAAGTGTCTATTATATATATTATATTTATATAAAATCATCTAACAATAAATGCCGCAAATATTTGTCAGTTCAGTCAGCATGTTTAAAATAACCGGCCAAATGCGAATCGGACTCGCGCACCGATGGTTCCATACTGACCACCATTTATGTAATTTACAAACACAAATAAAAAGTATGCCACTAAGCGGTCTCCCATTCAATTACTGACGGAGCCTGACGTTGCTTAACTTTTAATATCGTTTGCAACAAACAAATGTTTTACTGTCCCTCTTTATAATAATAGCTAGGTGGTGATGTTACGGTAATATAAGATGGTAAATAACTAATTAATGTATTCACATAAACATGCATTTATTTGAACATACAAATATTTCAATCTGTAGGAACGTACTTTACTTACTTTTTTGTGACAAGCCTGTGACACACTTTTAGTCCTCATTTTGCGCCGAGTTCCCTCAGAGAGTTGCCTCAGATCACAAATAAAATGCGTACGACCTGTGTGAACGACTGCCGGCGCCGCAGACGCGAATCGCGCGCGCTCGTCTCTAACTACGATTAGGACTCCACCAGTTTACGTACTGTGTGGTGGAAGACACTCGCTCTCCGCAACGATGCTAACCGTTTTGCGCGAGTTGATCTACTTATAATTTTCTAAATACTTCGGTATATGTAAGGATCTGTCCCCGCTTTTGCAATGTTGCACAGTTTGTCAGCAACAAGACGTGTTGATCACTTAGTAATCGATAAAGATTTGTTTTTATAATTAAGCTTAGGTACGAATAATTATCCAAGTGCCGACTCGCATATGACACTTTTTTTTCTTTTCTATAGGTAAACATTCCAAGGTTGCGGCTTAACAACGGGACACACATCCCGGTGCTGGGATTCGGGACATGGTTCGGGTTCAACGACCAGGTTAGCAAATGATCTTCTTTATGGTTACCATTCGCAAAAACATTGTATAAGTGAAACGTAGTAAAAGCAGTAGTCAAAAAAACAGGCCAAGTGCGAGTCGGACTCGTGCGATTGTTCCATATCACCACATAATGCAGGAGTCCGACTCGCATTTGACTATTTTTTGTTATTTTTGTTTAACAACAGAGTTATGGGTAGACAAAGATAAATATTATAATAATATAAATCAACTAAAGGTGTATCGACATCTGGGGAACCGTACCACCTACCGTGGCACCTCGCCCCAAATGTATTTACTTTATTTATTAACGATGTCGTATTTTGTTGTTATGACGACATGAAGTTACCTATAGGTAAGGAAATTAGGTGTTCTGATGATGCATTACTACGATACGTCAAGAGTACTACGATTGACTCCGCTCATGCTGTATCACAAATCCGTCCTCAAATGCTGAATTATACTACGTCGTCGTGCTTTAAAACTTGCATGTCATTCTGTAAGAGAGATAATGGCTGAATATCTTCGACCACGCCAAGTTGGTTTTGGTTCATCTTTGGGATGTGAGGCCGCTATTCATGCGATACGGACTTACACCACACCACATCTCCTTGTAATGCAAATAAGGTTAGCCTTAAGTCAAATATTAAATATGCTTAATTTCAATAGTGTGTCATTTTGAGAAAGGTCAAAGATGAATGTATGTACAATGGGATGTGTTCTGAGGAATTTTTCGAAAGTTTTTTCCCCCCGCGAACGCTTGGGTTGTGGAATGAGCTCCCTGCCAAGGTTTTCTCTAAGGACTACAGTATGGGGTTCTTCAAGAAAGAAGTCATTAGATTTTTGAAGGGTCGGCCACGTGCATATTTCTGGTGTTGCAAGCGTCCATAAGCCGCGGTGACCGCTTACCATCAAGCGTACCGTGTGCTTGTTTGCCACCTTAGTGGTATAAAAAAAAAAAAACTGAAAGTCCCTACATTATATCCGTTTCTTCATTAGTGATATTCCTCTCCAAGCAATCTTTTTATGGATCTAATGCCATATCATCACAAGTCGGTGCTCAGCAGAGTGACCTTCTAGGGCCCTTGCTGTTTTATCTAGCAATACAGAACATAATTCAAAGACTTAACTCGCCTACTTTGAACATTTAAGACCTTGATGATGGAACATTAGGAGGGAGCCTGAATGACGTCCTTAATGGCGTGAAGACGCTTTTACCAGCATTGTCACCTATTGGTTTAGAAGTAAATACTAATAAATGTGAGTTATTCATCTGTGAACCTGCGGCCACCACCAATCTTACCTAAATTGATCCCCTCTTGCTTGGTTTAAAAAAAGTTGAGAGATAGGTTTTTTTTTCGCTACTTGGTGCCCCGATAGTTTCCGACGAAGTTAGTAATACCCTTCAGAACAAAATTTCAGCTGTGGCTAGGTTACTAAAACATCTACAAAACCTATCGTATCACTTATCTCTGTTTCTACTACGTAATTATTTATCAATGCCACGCATGGCGAATATGTTGAGAACAGCGCCTACATGGATATTACAGAGAGATATATTAGTATGATGAGGCGTCTTTGAGTCTATTATAAACGTCAGTTTCGATTCGTCTCATTGGGAATCAAGCAACTCTCCCCGTACGACACGGAGGGCTAGAGGTTCGTTGCATACAAGATATTGGTCGCTTTTCTTGCTTCTTTACACTATTCTTTAGAACTTGCCACTCGTTGTTTATCCTCTAATGGTGGCAATTTTAAAATAGCCGTTTTGAAAGAAGCGTTGTCAGAGTAGTCATTTCGCTGCCCAGTTGGTAAATTCCCTAATAATCCTAAAGTGCACATATCATGGGAAGATATTTTGTGTCGACAGATATATGAAGTTTTATAACAGAGAACATCAGAGATGGTATTAGCTAGACTAAAAGCCATGGGCGTAGCGAGGTACAGGCAGCCCCCCCCCCCCCTGCCCATAACCTAAAGGAATTTGCCCAAAATGACCATGTTCACTATTGAAAATGACATTTTCTATCAGGTCTGCCCCCCCTAGCCAAGCCTGCCCCCCTCCCTCCCTCCAAATCCAAAAGCTGACTACGCCCATGCTTAAGGCTGTAGTCAAACAGGTATCAGAGGCCTGGTTAAATGCATTACCATCACCACATTTAAGGACGTTATTAGACAATGACTCCTTTAGAGTTTGTGCAGCACTCACGCCATTATTGATATTGTGTGCTGGGCTATGGTGTCGGCTAATCCAACTTGTGTGTTATAGCTCATAGGTCTCAGCCGAAGAGACGGAAAGAGAACAGATGGTCTTACACTGGTACCATGGGACCTAGTACACTTTTGTAAGACGCTGCTTGTATCAGCACTTTTGCTTCCTCTCACCTCGCTCAAAGCCCTCACTCTGCTTGTTGTGCAGTAGAATATGTTTTTTATTACTTTTTTCCATTGGCTGTTGCAGCCATTACTGCTCCACCGGGCTTTTGGGGCGAGACTCTGCAGGAGTCACACCAAGATATTTGGCCTTGTTTTGCCAAGGAATGGCACGGCCGAAGAGTGAGAGGCAAGATGGTCGTGGAGGGTTGCCTTTGGTAAAGAGAACGGTTTTTTCGGGATTCGTTTCGATTTTTCATTTCCGGAACCATTCGCCTAGGGCGGTGATTGCGGATTGGAGTCTCTTAGTGATTCGACTCACTTGCCTATCGGTGGTATAAATAGTGGTATCGTCCGCGAAGAGGGCTAATTGGGTATCTATCGTTTTACGGATTTCGTTTGTGTACAGAAGGTGCAAGATAGGGGCGACAAGTAGTCTCGTATGATGAGCACGAGACGGTCTAGCAACAGATAGTTTTACAGTTTATAAATTAAACCGTTGTGCCAGACTTTGTCGAAGGCTTTCGCTACATCGAAGAAGACAGCGCCCTTTTGACGGGGCTTACCTAATTCTGGTTAGAAGCCAATGAGAATATGTTCCGTTATACGGAGGACTTGGTGGACGCACGAGTGTTTGGCGCGGAAGCCGAATTGCTCGTCGATTATTATGCCTCTGGAGACTATAGCGTTCCGTAAGCGAGCGAGGAGGAGACGTTCTTAAAGTTTAACAAGGGCCTTTAGTAAACTTTTAAAGCGCCGCGGTAGGAGGACGGCTCGGTACGAGCTTTCCCTGGCTTATGGATGCCTATAACATGTAGTTTTTGTTTTTTTATGTGGTATATGTGTATATACATATATATATTAGTAGTGAAAAAAAAAAGGAAAAATGGAGAAGGGGGATATGTCTGCTGCGCCAGGTGACGAGTGACTGTGGCGTAGGTCTTTGATGACCTGTTTGACTTCGTCGACTGGTCCGGCCGGTCATTGCTTAACGGCAGACGGATGCTTCTAAGTTTGTAAGGGGCGGAGGATCGATAGGGGAGCAATGCAGGGAGCGTCTGTAATAGATGAGAGTGCCCCCGAGACGGGAGGCAATTCTATCATTACGGACGGTGCGATAGTTCGCAATCGAAGAGGTGCGGATAGCGGGCTTGAGGAACGTTTCCTGGATCAGGAAGACGTCCGGTTTATGGGACGAGAGGAATTCCGATAATTCCTTTCTTTGATAACGGAGACCTTTGGCGTTAAAATAGCCGATGGAGACGGAGCGGGGTTTTTCGCGCGTGGTTGTGCAATCCATATTGATTTTACGATTTGGGACCCACCCCACGGAGGGCGGCAAAGAACTGGCGATGCTCATACACGAAACTGACCATCTGTTGAGGGGTTGTGACCTGTTCGTATTGCGCGAACGCTTCCTCTAAATAGGCTGGGTCTAAGGCCGAAGAAATCTCAGAAAGAATATTTTGATGTTGTTGCTCGGCCGTCTGAGTGGCTTTACGGGGCGGCGCGAGAGTGGGGCGTGGGGGGGGGGGGGCAAGGCGCGTGTGCGCAAGTGCGGCAGCACTTGGCGCAGGCACTTGGTGTGGGGGTCGCGGGTGGTCCCGTGACATGAGGGGGCTGGTGTAGGGAATTCCCATGACTGAGACGGGCCCAGGGAGTGCAGACAGAAGTTTGTCTGTCTAATTTGAATTTGATTTACCTGCGTCAACTAGTGCTGGAGGTCGGCTCCAGGCGTTGACTATAGGGATGGGAGCAGGCACGAGCGGTGCCTGTTGCCGGGGGGCAGAGGGGCGCGATTTACCCTTTTTGGGTTTCGAGAGTTCTGTTTGGGAACTTTTGGGCACCCGCGAAGGTTCGCAGGGTGGCCCTCGCTCCCACAGAGGACACAGTCCGAAGTGGCGTGATCACGTAGAAATTTCACGCAGCGCGGTTTGCGTGTGCAGTTGCGCTGTGCGTGGCCATATAACTAGCATCTGTGGCATTGCCCGGGGGAGGACCGCGGGTTTTGAACTTGACACCTTTGAGGCTACACACATCTTTGATGTTAAAGATGGCTTTGAGCACTTCGAGCACCATGTCGTAGCAATCGGTCTTGTTTTGGCCATTGTACATTTTTCCTTCCGTCCCGTACATGGACAGTCGTCCTGCGAAAAGGTGGCGAGGGAAGTGTCCATGGCGGCTGGCTCTTGTTAGCCGCCGGGGAGGATAGGGAAGCTCTGAGCGCTTTGAGGCAACACCTACTCCTACTGCTGGGGTTACGTTGTCACCGTTAGGTTTCTCCCCGAGCAACGAGACGTTATGAATTCAGAAACGTTTAGGTAGATCGTAACTCTGAAAGTACACACAACTGAGCACCGTATACACTCAGGCAGAGTCCCAAGTATCGCGGGGAATAAACCAAGCAACGATACCTCAGTAGTCAGCACTGAGGCAAAACACAACACAGAACTGCGCACCAGCTGAGTCACCATACCACGGAGCGCAATGAGATCACTTGACGCTCTAGAACACGACCGTACAACACGAAAGTCGAATCGGGAATGAAAAAAAAAGCTAAACAAAAGCACGCCAAATACGCGAACCTTAAAACGATATATGACCGCTAATCGTGGTTGTAACGAGTGGGCCTAGGTGCTCGAAAGCAAAATTTTTGTTAAAAATTTAAGGAAACGCATTAGGGTATAAAGGGTGAACCAAAGTATTGTATGTACGTAGTTCAACGTATATCTATAGCGATCTAACGCAATAAAGCTACAATCAGTGGAACGTTTGAACCGGGTACATACCGAACAAGAGATTTAGAGGTAATAGATTTATTTACTGTGTTAAGAAGTTTTTGCAGTTAAGTTATTATATATTAATTTTGAAAGAGTTTTTATAATATTGGTAGTATTATAATTTTTTTGTCTAGAATATATTTAAATCTATTTAAGTATTTAAGTTATTTTAACATAATATAAGGCTCTGTTCCAAATCACGCCGAGTAATTATCGCCCGGTAAAGTTGAAAAATTAACCCGTTCTGGAAAGAGCGTTTGACAGTTAATTTTCACACTGACAGGAGTGATTTTCAACCTTTTCGATGGCAGTGTAAAGAATTCAACTTGACAGTTGGAAAAATACTCTACCCCGGGCGTCCCAAAACCACTTTTTTAACTTCCTCGTTGCGATTTGGAACGCACCCTAAATAAATAAATATTAGTTAATAGTTTGGATATTACACAACACCATCTGGTTCCAAACTAAGCAAAGCTTGTATTTTGGATCCCAGACAACGGATGTAATGTGTTTTAATTCCTTCGTCATAGATAAAAAAATGAAATCCGCAATAATAAAAATATATTCTGGGAAAAAATTTGGGACTATTAATACTATACTCAATAATCAATACTCAATACTCAATCATGTCCCACTCCAGTGTTTAATGCCAATGTGAGCGCAAGCGTTTAATTTGTCATTTTTGTGTGCTTGGAATAGATAAAAAATATAAAAGAACAGTTTTATCGAATCATTCTCCGTTAGTTAAATCTGGTTCGCCTATTTTATCCACTGTGTTTTACAGTGTTGATAGTAGGTAGGAAACAGTACCATGGATGCAAAAGGGGTTAATTCCTTTAGTGCAAAGACCTATCTGGTCTTTCTTCTTGGCCTTCGAAAAAGGTGCACTGGAATAACCCTTTGGAATTATAAACTGTTTATATTTTGATGTAATAGCGTCTCTGTTTCTGTTATATATATTATTATCAACTCCTTAGAAGGTTTTATTTTATTTTTTCTTGTAAGGCACTTGTAATTTTTCTTTCTTTATAACATCCAGTTTAATGACAGGGACCTTCATGAGAATAACGAAATTGTTATACCCGGACGTTTTATTTCGAATCTTAGACATTTTATTCACAATGCTATCAAGCATTGTTAAAAAATTAGTCGCTTCTAAATATTTTAAGCAAATAAATGGAAATCGCTCAGTAAGGTAATGCACTAGCTTGACAAAAGCGAGTTTTATATCATATATTTTTTCGGCGTTTGTAAAAACGTCGTGTTTACGCGATCTAGCTTATTAAAAGATACTAAGCTATTCTTGTTAATATTTATTTATTTTTTATGTTTGCTCTTTAGATAACCATCTTTTTCTGTAGATCAGTAGAGTACAGAGAGATTATAATCTTAGAAAAAATATTGATTGCTAATTCTAATTTGTAGTTGAACTTCGACATATCTGATGCCCCGAAGCTGATGGACGCGCTGTCCTATGCTATAGACCTGGGTTACCGACATGTGGACACCGCACACTTCTACAGAATTGAGCCTGAAGTTGGAAAAGTGATTAAGAAGAAGGTAGAAGAAGGAGTTGTGAAGAGAGAAGACATTTTCCTCACAACGAAGGTAAAATGTAGCAATCAGGGTTGATCGAGACAATATAATATTTTTATGCTGATTTTTCAGATAGTTTCAGACTTTAAAAATTACTTTATTTATGTAGGTGAAGCAAATTCCAAGATACGAGCGTCTTTGATCACCATTTGAGCATCACAAATAGTTAATCATAAATCTCCGATCGGACGCATATAGGATCGAACGATAGAATATTGTTCTAGCTAGAGCTTTCAAAATGTGCATATTATTAATAAAAAATAGTGTTAATAAAATAACCCGACTTCGGAAAATATAGCGCCTTGAAAAAATTAATGAAACGCGACCATATTCTTGTCCGAAATCAGCTAGAGCATAGCCGTGGTCGCTAGTCACCCTACTTTAGGACACGAACGATTATGAGATTTTATGTAATATACGTATCTTTTACAAAAACATGAAAAACTATAGAAATGCCGTGAGGTTTGTCTGACTTTTACCGCCTACATATTGTGTAACGACAGGCCGTCAGGCAGTTATTCGATAGTCGGTTATTCCCTACATTAATGGATATCCTAGACTAGAAAATAGAAGGCCTAAATTAATATAATGGCCGGGGGTTGGTATGCAAAGAATTGTTTATTAAGAGGAAGGCAGGAAAGCAGGTGGGACGAGAGCGCCCGGCAGAGCGCTCCCTCAAGACGTTTTTTTCTGACTGACTACTGCAGTTGGCTGACGCAGCCATATCTGCTCCACCGGCTTTGGGGCGAGATTCTGAAGGGTCTCAGCCCATATAGCGCCCACCGTTCGAACGATGAGTCAGCGCCAGAAAGGGAATTCCCCGTTACGCGGCCGCGATCGCGAGTAAGTGGCGGCGAGAAGCGCCCCAGCAGTGCCCGGCACTCTTTGATACCTCGCGTATGAAGTGGGCTGAAGGCCCGTGCGTTCGCCGACGAACGTCGTGTGACCCCTCACTACTACTATGGGAGGTCGTCGAGACTAGGCCGCTTATAAATAGTTTTTCAACCGTGCCGTAGTCGGTCGAGGGGATCGTAGTGTGTGAATTGCGCAATTAATCCAGTTGATTTTCCGTACTTTAGAGTTTCATTTCCACCATAAAGTGTGCGCAACTCTACCGTATAAAATTTAAGTAAATACAAACAAAGCAGCAATAATACATACATTTATAAATTTGAACTGTGCTAGGTAAGCACTTTCATTTGATATCCCACAAGGCACATTTGAACACGTGTATGCGCCAACCTTGTCTTATTCTGAGAAAGATGACGAAGCCACATGAAGATATTACTATAAAGGCCCTTCATAACATCGCAAGTGGGAGTACAAAAACGTGACGAATCTAGAATCGGCCGTTATGGCTTAGGTCAGCGAAATCACAAATGCTGGTAACATTTCTGGAAACGGAGGGGCTCTTTTTGATGAACTTGTTCTACAAGAAGAGACTGGTGAAGTCCCAACGCTGTGACTAAGAATGAGGAAGATTTTATTATGGCAGAAAGACGAAACATATTTAGAGATGTCTCAGTGATTAACAGGTTCAATACCGGCAGTGATCACAGATTACTCTAAATATAAATTGCAAGGCCGAAAGAAATCGTCTAAAAAAGTGTTACCGTCCCAAGCTACTGTAGGATCCGACAAGTTTTATCTGGAACAAACTAGACTAGAACTAAACTAGATTCGATTTGCTGGAAACCACATACGACGTTGACATAATGACCAACAACTTGGTGAAGACGGTAAAAGAAATGGGACGCAAATTTTACCCTCCGCAGAATAAAACTAGAGAGTCTAAGATTTTGTCTGAGACTCTAGAACTTATGATTAAAAGACGAGAGATACCATCTACCCATAGGTCTTCGTCAGCATGATGTCTAAACGGGCTGATACGTAAGATAGACGTAACCTTCGACGCTCCAGCACACACAGCATTAAGCATAATAAAGGGTCAGCTTGCAAAGACCCATCTGACAAGACTAAAAACTGAAGATGGCAGAATAGTCACCTCCAAACCAGAGATCTCAGCAGAAGCCGAATTTTTTTATGGACAACTCTACACGTTACATGCGGCTAAGCCCAAATCCCTTGTAACCGAAGATCCAAAAGGCAAACTGAAGCGTCACTTTATGTAGGATATCCGCACGTTGACCAAAGCGAGATTAGGGCGGCTCTGGAACAACTTAGAAACAACAAAGCTCCGGGCGATGACGGCATTACGACTGAGCTTCCAAAGAATATAGCATGGTGGTATCATTTTTCAAAAAGGGATATTAAACTCTAGAGTCGTCTCAAATCGTCTCGCTGGAAGACTTGACGAGTTTTAGCCACCAGAACAGGCTGGGTTTCGGAAAGGTGAAGCGGTGAAACCGTAGATTACACTCATATTGTATGGCAGATTAAACAAAAAACTCAAGAGTATAATCAGCCACTGTGTACTAGTGTACGTTCAAAAGTTACAGAGATAAAGCCGTTTCTAGTTTGACAACTATCATCAGAAATGAAAATCTTGACAAGATCTATTAATTCTGTAAAGAAACTACTAGTCTACGATCAAAAGTTACAGAGATAAAGCCGTTTACTAGTTTGATAGCTGTCATCAGAAATGAAGATCTTGATGAGATCTATCACTTTTGTAAAGAAATTACTAGTCTACGATCGAAATTTACGGAGATAAAGCAGCGCCGCGCGCCGCATCCCAAAGCCTCTTCACGTCTCGTCGCTTCTTGTTCCACCGCGCGACGCATCCAAAGGTCGCGCGATGCATCTCTGTGTACTTCGACACGTAACCTCTCACTTTTGTGCTCTTACTATAATTTGTATCTTTTTGTTTAGTAAACAAAGTCCATAATGTGTTGCCATTACAAAAATGCTGCGACGAGCGTCTCGGTATAAGCCGACCCTTATGCAGTCTAAAAACAGGCATTGCTAGTTTCCCTTTATTTCTACTATTAAGGCCGTGTATCTCCCAACGTTTCGAGAATAATGTTTATGTTGGCATAAATGTAAGCAGATGGCATAGTCAAAATGTTAATTTTTTTACAGAGTTCTCTTAGAGATTCACGCGCATTTATCTTGTATACAAAGCGGATTGCCTTTTTTTGCAAAATAAAGACCGATTCCCAATCGGCGGCTGCAACCTATAATAAAATATCATACGACATAATGCTATGCAAGTAAGCATAGTAGACTAACCGCGCTGTTTCAACATTTGTTAACTGTCGAATTCTTCTCACTGCATATGCAGCGGAGCTTAGTTTCTTACATAAGTTGTTTATGTGCGGACCCCATTGCAGTTTCTTGTCGATGGTAATTCCTAGAAATGTTATTGTGTCAACCATCTCCTCGGCGAACCAACGGATACACGAGGTATCAAAGAGTGCCGGGGCGCTTCTCGCCCCCATTCTCTCGCAATCGCAACCTTGGCGCTGACTCACCTTCGGGTTCGAGGCTCACACTGGTTGAAGGGACGACCCCAAGAGCGACAATCCAAGTTGAGAGCCCCGTGGGAAGCCCTTGAGTTTCGCCCCAAAAGCTCGAAGGAGCAGTAATGGCTGCATCAGCCAACTGCATAGTCAGTCGGAAAAAAAAACTTCTGCTCTTGATTCTGATACATGACATTTTGAACCTATTCTTCAATACGGGAGATAACACCCAGTTTAAAATTATTGTCAGATTTTGCCACGTTCATAAGCTATTTCGAGGGTCATTATCACAAATAGATTGGATATCTTCTTGCCTTTATTGAACGATTTTCAACCACCTGCATAGGGGGATTACGGCACTATAGCACATTCAAACAGTGATGCAGACTATACATAAGTCGTCCTCGGATATCAGCCCATTTGTCAAGACTCTGTGGACTATGAGAATGTTGACTGGCAATGCGTCGAGGTGTTTGAGATGTTTGTGTGGACAACGAAATCAGTTCTACAAATCAGTCAAACGTGACCTATCCAGCTACAAAAAGGAGTGAACCCGTTGATCATGTCCTCGAAACTGTTTACAATCGCACTTATGTCTTTAAGTCTTGATAACTGGAAAGGACAAGGCATTAGTTAATGTAAACAGCGAGTAAATCTCACATCTACAATTTCCTGACGATAATATTATAGTGCAGTTGGGTAAAAATCATTTCGAAAAAGAAGCCTATAAGGAGGGTCTATTTAGGTTGGCCAGGATTTAGCAAGCTTCGTCACGACTTTACGCCGTCCATACATCAGTGCTCTTACCAGCTCTTTCTGGGACAAGTCCATACTAATATCATAAATGCTTTCCGTCTATTTTTCTCACAATGGCTACTTCAAAACGTCAAGTCTGAGTCTTTTTTTTCTATAATTGAGGAATTGCCGTGTAAATCCTTCACCGATAATCGAATTCAGGGCGGGTATGGAGATAGGTTGGGTCCATGTGGAGGGCATAGGTTGCTTAAAAACGTCAAGCGTGCGTCAATTTTTTTCTATAATTAAGAAGATGTCGTTGAAATTGGAAACACCGATAACCGAATTACGGGCGGGCAAAAAGATAAAAAATAAAATGATTGCGTGTCAACAAAGCCTTGCATACTAAGGAACTGCTTCTCTACTCGTGAAAGGTTTGGCGAACAATTGATGTTAAGCTAGGTACAGATTATTTGAAACACAAAATGCAATACAACAAGAATATATGTGGACGGTCCCGCACTGCGCGCCTCAACAACGGCCATTCCTAGCAGGGTTCAGCGCGCACGCCATGGAGCCGTTTGATTTTGAAGTTTGTAGCGAGTGAATTATTTTAATTTGTGATATTTAGTGTGTAAATAGCTTTAAATCACCTTTTGCGTGTTTATGTCAAAATTATTGTAAAATTCTATATCCATACAGGCATGAAATGCCAAACTTATTTACTTTGACAGATTTTTAAATCTGATTTTTAAAAGAGTGACCGATATAAAAAAATCGAAGTCAATCTTTTGGAGATTTTCTCGGAGATACAAATGTTAATAGAAACCGTTCACCAGCATCTTATTTATTTCGTGTTAACTGACTTTGGCAAATAGTGGAGTCTTCTGACTTGATTAAAGCCACAAAAAAAAATACAAATATTAAAAACAAAATTTGCAATTTTATCTAAAATAATTAGGAAATAATCATTTTGGTGTGCAACAAGTTCGGCGAATACCAGGAACCAAGGAAATATAATTCAGAAGAGTAATTTACCGCATGAGCTTACATATGTGGAGGTTTTATTTGCTCGATAAATTAATTTGATAGGTTGAGGGTTCTACCTTAAACCCTCCCAACAGGTACCGAAGTGCATCTATTTGGTTAGGTGATTATTGCTTTATTGAGTCTGCGGATTGGCCATTTTCACCATATGGATTTTTAATTTCTCAATTTGGAAAAAAAAAGTAATGGCATAGATTCCTTGAAATTGGGGATTATTATACCATTTTATGATTATTTAATAATTTCGATAATACTGTCGACCCGAAGGGAAAATTACGATACGGTCGTCTAGATAAGAAAAAGACGGCAAAACCAATAAATTCGGAAAACGTAATAAAGTGCTATTTTGAACGGAACAATAGAATTTCTAATTGGTTAATTGTGAATTAGTGATTTTATAGAAAACTAAATTAATCTTAATATAATTAAATAATAAATAATTAAAATTAGTCTCGACAAGTGTACATGACTATATTGGTAATTCAATTATTTTATTACACCAGTGTATAAAAAAGTCCTAGTCGTCTTCTCCATCCATTTTTACAATCGTCAATTCAAATATGGCGGGCAGTAGGCAGGTCCGCCGCGAATTAGCCGTCCAGATTACACAGCGCGCACTCAAAGCGTTCGTCGAAAAACGACGACAATAGGCAGGAACCAACGCGCGCCCTGCGAATGCACATAGCGTGGGCGCAGTTGATTTTTGTGCGTTCGCGAACACATTAAAATGTACGGGAAATGTTGCATTGCATGTTGTGTTGAAAATAATCTGTACGCATCTTTAGACGATCCTATAGTGACGACCGTACAAAATCGCTACTGAAGCAATGGCGCGCCAACACAAGTTAACATCAAAACACTTACGAACTGCCACTACATGTGGAAGGTTCAACGAACGATTGTTGAAAGACGGTGCAGTGTAGTAGCAGTAAAACATGCAGGCGATTCGAATAGGTACGTTTTATATGACTAAATTATCCTGAAAATATGGGTCAGCTGCCCCCCCTGCCCGTACCTGGCTACGCCCATGCCGTAGACTGCACGGCGGTCGTTAGTTTTCAAGCTGTTCCGTGCGCGGCTTCACTACGGGCTGCTGCGGGTGCTGCTGCTGATCCAGCTGCATTGCGGATGGTAGTTACGGGCATTAGCACCGTAACGGCGATGCAAGTAGCATAGCTCACCTGGCTCAATTGGTGTGCGGTAAAGTATTGCTGTCTCCTATTCCTTCCCGGTCCGGGCATCTGCTAGATGACCTGGATCTGTTTCGCCTGTCAAGCTCCAGCTCCAGCTCCAGCAGTTGGATCAGAATGCGGTTAATCCTTTTAACCTCGGCGAGGATTTGTTGTTGTGTTCTTGAGTGGAGTTGTGCTGCGAGTTTGAAGCGGCTCTTACTCCTGCGGTGTCAACTGAGCTGGTTACATCTATCACCTTTTCGGCTTTAGTTGCGAGCCGGGAGAGGTCCTTCTCGTTCATGACCGCTTTGATTCCTCTAAGTGCTATTGGTATGACGTTCTGCCAAATAACTTCTTTCACGCCAGGTACTTGATTTCGTCAGCCAATTTTTGCGGATTTAGAAATTTAGAATGGCTTCTAGTTGTATGAACTACACTCGTGCCCAGAAGTCTGGAATCCGACATTGCACGGATTGCGCCATTTGTGATAAGGTCTCGCCTTGGTTCGTCATCTTGATCTTACATCGCGAAAGTGCGCGGTCGGCGAGGTTTGATGGGAGATTACAAGGGGGAAAAAAAATTGCAAGTATGCAAAAAAATGTTTTTACGAAATTTTGGAGGTTTGCTGAATAATAGGCCGAAATTTTAGTTACCGCTAAGGAATACGCAAACCGTGAAGAAAAACAAACGATCGAAAGTACTATGCTTCCAGTTACACCGCTTGCCACGAAATAAAAAAAAATATATAAGAACCACGATCAACCAATATGATGATCGCTTACTAATGGTCACTGTTATGTATGCTAAGTAGATACATGCACTGGGGCTGCGTCCCCACTCAAGCTGCGCCTAGAAAACCATTGTGAAATCAGCTGTTGTTTGCATCACTTGTGCCCATACCACCCGCTTATATTCATATCTAATACGTAGTTAAAACAACGCTATAAATACATAAATACATACAAAAGACATGATCATGAATGTATAAATGTAACAAAATGAATTTTAGGCTATTAGGCAAAACTATTTTTTCATTATGTACCCCTGCCTGTTAAGAATATGAAATATGCTGAATTGTAAACTATTTTAAGAAAATAAAGCTTAAAAACATGATTTTTTCTTATACTACCAAGTCTTACAAAGTCTTTTAACTTAAAATAACTATAGATATTTTTGAGACCCAAAAATACTATTACACAGCTACTTAATTTTACTGGTTGTAGCAAACTATTTACAAAACTTGTTAATTTTAGGCCCAACTGACTGAATCTTAAAAATATTGGCGACTTCAGAGTCCGATCGTATGCGATGAGGGCTTGCCTTGGTCTTGTCTAACATATATGCGCCCCTCTCTCGTCCATACGTATCTCCAACTAGGTTGACGTGCCTCATCTCTTACTTTATTAAAAAGCTGACGATTGTGTCTTGTTAGCCTTTCATTCACATAGAAGGCTCCTGTTGCAGTCCCATATCAGCGGTAGTTACGTCACGGCGCACACGAGCATTACGCAAGAATTCGTCTCGCAGGGCGCAGCGAGTGAGACGTACCACCAACGGCCGAGGTCTCACGCGACCTGTGCTGCTATCGTCGACCGCTCTGAGTAGTTTTTTGCGGGCCTACTCGTAACGCGCTAACTATGTCTACAAAAACCAAGTTTGGTTGCTACTAGTGTTACTAGGTGAGTAGGATTTTCCCCCTTTTCTTCAGGTACATTAGCCACTTCTACGTCATTTAGTAACATATCCTGGTCTCTGTCAATTAACTCAGCCTGTAGCCTAGATACTGTGGCCATCAACTCATGTACTTGTTGATCGCACGCATTGCCAGAGGACCCCTTTTTCTCGAGATTATCTACACGTACTTCCATATTGCTCAGTCGATCTTTGCAGGGCGAAATACTGGTTCTCACTTTTGACAATTCTGCACGAAATTCCATTAACTCGTCTCGCAACAACTTTATCTGTAACAACCAACTGTGCCGCTTCAGAAGTGTGCTCAGAAATGTTGGTAAGTGTGGCGGTCTTATCATCATCGACCACACATGATTTAGCTGCGACTCCTTTTACTGGTGTGTCTACATTGTTGTCTCGAGGCAATTTAGACGAACAGTTCGGACAAACCCATGTGCCTATGATACGGCCAGAGGCAGGTAGAGCTACACACGCTCGGTCGTAAATCGCAGCACATTTGCAACACTTGGCGCCATCTGTCGCCGTCGCAAATTTTCCGCAAGCGCCGCACTTAACCATGACTACTGCCTAGGTAATTTACAAAGACACAGCACAACGAGTTATGTGATTTTGTAGCTAGATGTCGCTTTTTGCAAAGTGACAAATAAATTTGTTACTTTGTATAGTTCGATCACTATGTCAATATGAAGGTAATTTCACAAAGAAATTATTTAATATAGTTTATAGAATCACTAATTTATAGTTGACACTCACAGAATATATTGTAATATTACACTAGTTAACTAGAAATAAAAATATATCCGTCTAAAAAGTTTCAATTTATTTACTATTGAGACCAAACAGTACGCGGTCTGCTGTCACACAGGTTCAACGACAACTGTAGTAGTTCGTCAACCCCAAAAATGATTGCAATTGACTAATATTTGTAGGTTGAGGGGCTTTTGTGATTGCTTCCACTTTAAGCGGTGATTTTGTCACCCCATTCTTATCAATCACATAACCTAAATAAGTCACCTCGTTTTGGAAAAATGCGCATTTATCTTTCCTTTAAGTTAAGCCCGCACTTTGTAATCGTTCTAAAACCGTATTAAGTCGGTTTAAGTGTTGTTGCCTGTCTTTTCCAGTAATTAAAATGTCGTCCAGTAGGCAATGGACTCCATCTAGACCCGCAATGATGCCCTGCATTACTTTTTGGAATATAGACGGCGCTACACTTAAACCTAAAACTAGCCTTGTAAAGACGTACAACCCGCGACTTGTATTTACACTGGTCAGTAATTGTGTGTCATCATCGTCACAAAGTAAAAATTGGTTGTAGGCCATTGAGAGGTCTAATTTTGTAAATTGTGCACCCCCATGTAACTTAGCGAAAAGTTCATCGATTGTTGGTAAAGGGAAATGTTTTATTTGTATTTGTTTATTTATTGTTGACGAGTAGTCTGCACAGATTCTAACTTCTCCGTTTTTCTTTAAAACCGGCACTATTGGCGATGCGTAATCGGAATACTGTATTAGCTTTAGGATACCTAGAGATAATAATCGATCTATTTCAGAATCTATTTTATTTTTAAGCGCAAAAGCTACGGGTCGCGCTTTACGAAATATCGGTTTTGAATCAGGTATAAGTGATAATTTAATTTTATATTTATTAAATTGTCCTAATTCGTCAGAAAATACTTGAGGAAATTTACTAGAAAGTTCTTTGATGTTTACTTCAGAATCACAAAAAATATTTATCGGCGATATTCGTAAATTAAAAAGGGTAATAAAATCTCTGCCTAGTAAAGGATCCTCCATTACGGACTACATATACATTTAAATTGTGTGTGTAGCCTATGTATGAAACAGAAAGACTTACATATCCCACTGTTTGTATTATGTCTCCGGTATAACTCGTAAACCTTTTACTGGTGAGTAATAACCGCTACGTGAGAAATATTTTTTATATGTGACTTCCGATATAGCCGTCACCGGTGAACCACTATCTACCTCAAATTCCATTGGAATATCGTTAACTAAAACTTTTTCTAACAAAGGTTTAGAATTGTAACACCGAATATTACAAAAATAGTTACCATCGTCACCTTCCTACACAGACTCCTCCTCGACGTGTTTTAAAAAATTATCTTTACACATCTTCCTTAGATGCCCCACGCGACTGCACTTTTTACATTTATAATTCGCGAATCGGCATTCTGTAGATTCGTGATTTTTATATCCACACACTGCACACTTAACCCCTACGGAACCTTTTTTCGCCTGCATGTTAAGCACGGGGTAAGATCCGAAAACGTTGTCGTGGCTTGCTCCTGCCGCCGATGCCGTAGCGGCTGCGCGCGCACAGCGCACGCGCTCCGCCAGCTCCACAGCCTTGGTCAGCGTCAACTCCTCCATCTCTTGCGCGAACAGCTTATCGCGCTCGTGGCCGGCCGTCATGCCTATTACAAAACGGTCCAACAGCATTTTCTCTCAATTTTTAAAACTGCAATGAGCCGCGAGTTCCCTTAGTCGAGCTACCCACTGCGTGTGACCTTCACCCGTCCTCTGGGCTGCTGAATAGAATGCAGCTCGTTCTGCAAATCCACATCGCTTCGGTGAGAAATGGCCGTCTAGAAATTGAGTTATCTCCTTAAATATTTTCACATCTAGTTTCCGCGGCAAAGCTAAATTACTAGCTAGTTTATATGAAGACTCTATGAGTGCGCTGAGCAGTATCGCCCGCCTTTTAATTCCCACCTTGCCAATGTCATCACTGATTTTGTTGGCTAAAAACCACTGTTCTAGTCGACACCTGAACGTCTCCCAGTCTTGGGTCAGATAGTCAAATGTAGACAGCACTCCGAATGACTGAATGATGATATTAGATATGAATATAAGCGGGTGGTACGGGTACAAGTGATGCAAACAGCAGCTGATTTCACACTGGTTTATTGGCGCAGCTTGAGTGGGGACGCAGCCCCAGTGTATGTATGTACTTAGCATACATAACAGTCACCAAAATTCCTTTCTTGATCTGACTCCAATGAAAATTTCTGTGTTGTGGTCGGGTCACAAATTTGGGGTGTTCCTTGTTTTCTTCAAAACTTCTTAATCACGTCGGTAAGGTTTGCTCAATTCGAGGAGGCGGCCAATGGTGAAGAAGGCAGTGAAGATAGGTTGGTAAGGATGCATGAATAAATTGATAGTACTTTAGTAAAGATAAAGTGTATTTAACAAAGAGCTGAGTTAAATTTTACAAAGTATGCTCCCGGTGAGCGGGCACTAGTATCCAGAACGGTTCCGCGGCGGTCACTAGCGAGGACACGTACATGGGTTGCGTGTGAAGCGTGTTTCGCTGTGTTAGCGAAATCTATCTATCCGATCCGAAATCCTGTATATTGTATGTGCGGTAGACCGCCATAAATAATTCTGAATTTACTCCATTTTAATAAATTAACTTTAAGAGGTGATTTTTAATTAATTTGTAATAATTAAATTACATTTATCAGCTGTTTAGGAGCCCCCCTTCAAAAAAATTGTATATTTGAATATTCTGGGTGGTGGGCTTTGGGTCAGCATGATGCATATACTGTGAAAATTTTAAGACTGTAGCTTCAAACGTTTGGCTATAAAATGTGTATGTATGACAGCACAAACCCTAAAAATTATTTTCTACAGATTACTAATAGCTGTTTGAGTACCTTTATTTTACTAACCAACTTCAAAAAAGGAGGAGGTTCTCAATCCGGATGTTTGTATTTTCGGGCATAACTTCATCATATAGACGGATTTTCAATATTTTTTTACTTAAAAGGGTATACTTCCGAGTTGGTTATATTAATGTAGTGAATTTAAAACTTAAGTTTCTAGTAAAAATAAATGATTGGTGTTTACTTGGAACTGGTGAAACGCCTATTATGTTGATGATTGACGAAGTCATTGGTCACAAACCTGAAATCATTAATAGCTTTTCAGTAATTTTGTTCGTATTTACAAAAAACCCGTATTAATACGAAATTCGACACTATATGCACAAATATTTTCTTCCTTGTATGGTATACGGCATAAATTACACATATTAGAATATCTTTTAGTAATAAGTTTTTTTTTTTTTTTAATATTATAATAGGCTCGCACGGTCTTAGCAGACCATTTATACATTTGCCAGAGTCAAAGTCAATTATATTATATCGTATCGTGGCGCGGGCGCTGCCGCGCGTCCTCGTTTTCAAGTCCCAAGTTTGGGCGGGAGATTTGGTGTGGATCCTCAGACATTGCGCGTCATGTCCTGCTTATTTCTTCATAATTCATTATTCATGAGCCTTCGCTGCACAATTCTTAACACGCTTTCGTAAAACATTGCTAAAATATATACATCGAAAGTCACTAAATGAATTTAGAAAGATTCGCGCCAAAACCCCAGTAATAAGTTTAATAGTTTATTTCAAAACACACTTTTTTTTTGTGGCATTAATTAAGTCAGAAGACTCAACTATTTGCCAATGTCAGTTAACACGAAATAAATAAGATGCTGGTGAACGGTTTCTATTGATGTAAATATTGAGCTTACTCAGTCTATGTACACTACAAAAACAAAAAACTACTAGGTAACTAAAAACAAAATTGGAATACATACGTATTTAAAAATATCATAACAATACATAAACATAGATACTAAACAATACATAAATTTCAAAGTCTAATATTATTAAATGACATGAATTTAGACAAAATTTTGATGACTTTACGTGAATATACATAAGTAAGGAGGCATTTGAGGTTAATAGGACGAGGGATATTACAGGGAAGTAATTCATACAATGATGATGACAGTTTTGGGCATTCAAAAAATATATGATCCATAGTACCCTCGTCCAAGCCACATTCACACAAAGAATTGTCCCTGATCCTGAGTTTAGCTAAATTTACCGGAGTACAAGCATGACCAAAACGAAGGCGTCAAATAGTTGCAGTAAACATTCTATTTGTATCACGATGACGGAAAAACCATGGTTTCGATGGGATATCAAGTTGAATGTCACCATAGCGCTTAAAACACACTTTACACAATTCAGTTTTAATTAAACTCTGTTTATATTTCTGCATCCATAAAAATCATAGATCACAGAGCAAGTATTTGTCGGTCATAGATAATAATATGTAAGTTGATGTAAGTCTACGTTATTTTTTATTTGCCACAGCGGCAGGCAAAGGACTCAGTCCATACAGCCTAAACGCGTTTATTTTTTATTGTTTGTTTTTTAGTACATAAGTATGCAAAGTAAAGTATGAAATCCGTCGCAAAATACTTTTTATATTTATTTAATTTATTCTAGGTAATATATCCAATAGCATAATAATATAGCATAGGTAGTTTTTATGAGAAAAACGTAATACTATAAATCTAATTTCTAAATTACATGTACTATATTTTTTTATACCATATTACCATATTATATTTTTTTTGTAGATAAATAATAATGTTTGTAGTGGATTTTTGTAATTAATTTGTTAACTGTTTCGTAGTTCCGGCGACAAATACTAAGTCCTTACTGAAAATCAGTGGTGTGGCTGACAGCTGCAGCTTTATACTGAGTGAGGTCCTTTTTGGCTTGGCGCAACAAAGGAGTATCTAAATAGAATATTTGTAGTATAAGTAGAGTAGTATTGTATTAAGTATGTACTTGTGTTGCGCTTACTCCTAATTAATTTATTTCTTTTCTTTTTGATTGTATAATTTTTTTTACGAGTATCGATTTTCTTCATCGATACTCGTAAAAAAGTGTACAAAAAAAAGAAAAAATCTGATCTGAATTACAGTTTGAAGTAAGTGTCTATGTACCTAAAGTTTATGACACACTTCACTTTCACTGTGAACTTTAACTGTAATTCAGATCAGATTTTTGTAAATAAGTAAATATTTTTACTTTTAGTGCATCTTTTTTAAGCCGGTGGTTAGTGGTTTTTGTTAAAAAGATGTTTTTAAATGTGATTTATAATATTTTTTAACTTTCCTTTTCATTTAGATATAACTGTAAACAACGTTTCCTAAGTCATAACCTTGAATTGAGTCGACTGATTTCTGACAAGCATTTAAAACTAGTGCAAGAAAATAGCGACTCTTTTTGCTTTACGACACTTTTTCAGGTGTGGCAGAACTTCCACCGCGAGGCGGACGTGGAGAGAGCCGTGAGAGCGTCGCTCCGACGACTAGACCTGGAGTACCTGGACCTCGTACTTATACACTTCCCCATGTCAGTTTCGGTAAGTCTTTACACATATCAAATAAGCGATTGTTTCACCAATTGTCATAAATTGACGACAAGGTTGTAGCATACTGGGGCTATGCAAGCTCTCATAGATATGGAACTGAATTGTTTGACAACTTCTTTTATTGATTAATGTCACCATTGTTCAATCTTTAGGTAAATAAAGCCAACATCTAAAGGTTATTTCATTTACTTAATTCTCGTGTATACAACAAAGGTCTCAAATTCACAGTTTTTGATTGTTTAATTAATAAATGTATTGATTGATTAACCAAAAGTTGTTACAGGTATACAGAAAAAATACGAGTACCTGCACAACAAGGTACTCATAGGTAAATAGAGCATCCATTGGCATTTTTATTTGAAAAAATAGACAAAAATATAATGCAAAATCCCACATTATTCAGTAAATTTGAACTTCGATTGCTTCTGACATCGTGTCTTCAAATATGTAGGTACATTCTACAAAGTCTTCAAAACGAAAAAGTGTTCAAATATTTGTGAAAATTTCTGGCATCGCCTTTTATGATTATAGTAATTATGAACCTTCGATGTTTTAGGAAGAAGGTGTAGATGAAAAAATTGATTACTTAGAGACATGGCGCGGGTGTGAGAGTGTGCTGAGAGGAGGACTGGCCAGGAGCATCGGAGTGTCCAACTTCAACCTGGACCAGATGCGGCGACTCTTGGACCACTGCAGCATCAAGCCCGTCTGCAACCAAATAGAGGTATGTTAGTATACTTCAATAATTCCTGAAAAAGTGAAAATCTAATACCAATCTTAGTCCAGGTACACTATCAGAAGCAGGGTCGGTGCAGTGATGTGCTCTCCACCTGCCACGCGGGACTAAAGTGGTTGGAGAAAAGGCTATCTTTCACATTATGCGGGTGTGTATTCAGCTACTGGTTACCATCTTTAGGGGATTAAAGTCGTCATGCTACAGGCAGTTAGAGACCGTTTAATAAAACTGCAGTCCGTGTTTGGATAATAATAACACAGTGAATGCATGATCAAGTTTCTACTTTCTGTTCTTTTGATTATCAAAGTAATTTTGTGACAAAATCGTCTACTAGTTAGGATTCCGTACCAAAAGAGTGCCAATGGGACCATATTACTAAGTCTACGCTGCCTGTCCGACCTTTAAAGAGCTCTATCATTTAAATCGCAACAGGTCCATGGCTAAAACGTTTACAAAAAATGTGTTATCACGGTATACGCTACGAGTGTACGGAGCGGACGTGCGTCAATTTTTGGTTTAATTTAATTTAATTACTATACAAGCAAAAAAACACCTAATCACGTTTAAGTTGAAGTTGATTTCGAGCGTGTGAGTAACTAATAGCCACGGAAACTTGTTTCTGAATAATGAGTGTGCGACGGTCACCAACTCGGGATCTCAATACGTATCGCAATAGCGATCCAACAATGGACACTGAACGGGTAACAACTGGTGGTTCCCAACCGGATCTCACTAAACTGCGTGATGTAGACTTGCAGCAGACATCGTTTAGAACCAAGAGGAAACAACGGGATGAAGACATTTATGTGAGATTTAATGCATTTGAGGAAAAAATTATGTGAGTATTAACAGGCATGGCTGACATGCAAAATAAAAAACTTAATACAATCTCGCAAGACGTATCTCATATTAAGGACCAATTAACAACAACGAAATCCACGACAGACCAACTTGTTAAACAACAAGATACTTTCAAGCAAGAACTGACTCTGATATCAACCTTCAATACTAATATTGACCAAACAATCAAAACCATTGAAAAAGATATTGCGTCACTAAAAACTAGTACCCCAGTGTGTCAACAAAGCGATTTATCGGCATTGGCCTATGATGACATGATTTCTGAAATTTACGATCGCTGTCAACGTGAAAAGAACTTGATCGTTTTTTGGAATAGATAAACTGTCTCAAAAGATCCCGAAATACGACACAGTTATGATTTTGACCATCTAAAGAAAGTAATAAAACACATTGTCGAAGACTGCGTGGATCCCATAAAAATCCTACGCCTAGGTAAATATGATGCTAATAAATGCCGACCCATAAAAATCTGTTTTTTGACTTCGGAGATCCCAAAGAAGATATTTCATATTTTATATAAAGAATCAAATAGTGTTAAGATCTATGTTGACGAAACCCCGCACCAGAAAAAGGTTATGCAAAATCTAAGAAGTGAACTACAGCGCCGAACAGAGGCCGGGGCAAAGCATCTCACCATAAGATTTATTAAAGGAGTTCCTAAGATAATCCCTAAAATTACTGGAACTGCATCGAAAAACTCCTAACCACAGAACATGCAGAAGAAATTTGCAACAACATTAAAAACAACATAACATACCAAATTGTAAGTAACCATTCACTCGTGTCGCAAAATCCCAAATCACTAAGATTTATTTATGCTAACATTCGTAGCATTGTAAAACCAGGTAAATTAGATGAACTAAAATGCATAATACAGTCTGTACCCAGCCTACCACAAGTGATAATATTAACCGAAACCTGAAAACCTGAAACCGAAGCTGAAAACATAATATTACTAAACTATAGCCATTATTATAATTTTAGAAAAAAGCGCAGAGGTGGAGGCGTATCAATATTTGTCCATAATGACTTAAAAAATAATTTTGTAGAGGATTTGAACCAAAATGATAACCACTTTTTATACTATACACCTAGATAAATTTTGTTTGGATATAGGGACTGTATATAAACCTGAACGGACAAATAATACTGATTTTCTAGAGATTTATTCTGAGCAACTACTAAGACGAAAGAGAGCCATTGTATTTGGGGATCTGAACTATGACCTATTAAAAAGAAACCAATCTACATCTTCCTATAAACGAATGCTGAAGGCAAATGGCTTCACCATAATAAATAATATTGACAATTTGCACTGCACAAGAGAGACACTAAACACAAAGACAATCCTTGATCATGTATGCTCCAACTGAACAGAAAATACTTATTTCCTTTCCAAACGACTGGGCCTGTACCAGTCGAACCCAGGTGAGGAGGGCATCCTGACGCTTTTCAGGAGACAAGACCTCTTGTCCTTGGCTGGGACGTGTTCCGTAAGTTGCGGTGAAACCTCTTAATCCAACCGGTGACACCAACGAGCTTGTTGAGAGAGCTAAACCGATCAAGCAGTAAATTCGATGAAGTGTCCACAGTCTGCTCAACAGCAAAGACCTTTAACTCTGGCAGAGGGGCAACAGACTCCACAACTGTATGAGGCCACGTATCTTCAGGAGAGGCCAGCCAGTCAGGACCCCAGCAGAGCGGGTGATTTATGATTTGCGAGGGAATCATGCCCCATACACCGCAGACGACTGGATTTGGGAGACACTAGGGCATAAAGGAACGCCTTAAGCTAAGACTGCGCGTTCACCGCTAAGAAAACCCCATTCACTGTAGTCCCATAATTCCAGAACACTCCCCTCTCCATCTCTAAGAGCATTGGGATCCTTGGCGTTGACATCTCCAGCGATGTTCAGTTCCGAGATCATTTGCTAGACAAGGTAAAGCTGGCGTCCAAAAAACTTGGTGTACTCAACAGAGCGAAGCAGTACTTCACGTCGGGGCAAAGGTTGCTACTTTACAAGTCGCAAGTCCGGCCCCATATGGAGTACTGCTGCCATCTCTGGGCGGGTGCATCCGGATACCAGCTTGGACCTTTTGACTCGGTTCAACGACGGGCTGTGAGAATTGTCGACGATCCTAAACTCACTTGCGGTATCGAGGCCTTAAGTCTGAGGAGAGACTTTGCCTCCCTGTGTATGTTCTACCGCTTGTACAATGGATTGTGTTCTGAGGAATTGTTCGAAATGATGCCCACGGCTACTTTCTACCATCGCACCGCTCGCCATCGACAGGGAATTCATTCTCACACTTTGGAACCAAAATGGTCGCGAACAGTGCGGTTTCAGAGAAACTTCCTCCCGCTAACCCTTGGGTTGTGGAATGAGCTCCCTGCCAAGGTTTTCTCTAAGGACTACAGTATGGGGTTCTTCAAAAAAGAAGTTATTAGATTTCTTAAGGGTCGGCAACGCGCGAGTGATGCCCCTGGTGTTGCAAGCGTCCATAGGCTACGGTGACCGCTTACCATCAGGCGGACCGCAGGCTTGTTTGCCACCTTAGTGGTATAAAAAAAAAAAAAAAACGATTTGGCTGTCCGTCCATGCCGTAACGGAGTCAAATCGAACCCATTGACCTAAGGTGAAGACATAATTTAGCAGTCGAGTCAACAATGTAGCTCCTGTCAACTCCAGCTTGGGGGTTTTCAACTTGGTTTGCAAAGGTGCGACCTTACTCTTTGCGATCACCAGACTGACGCGGACGGTGCGGAGATAGACTAAAGCCGCATACCCGGGTTCAGACGCGTCAGAGAAACCGTGAGGACTGGCCCGATAACAACCTGAGGGGTAATATCGAGCGAGGTATGGAGACATGTTGAAGGTCCGAAAGTGTCGTATAGCCAATATGACAACAAGTCTCCTGTCAACGGGGTATCCCAGTCGAGACATTTGGCCCAAAAGACTACAGTAGCCACCCAACCATTAGGATCAAAGACGCGCGCTAATGTGGACAGAACCAGCCTCTTAGGTAAAGATATCCTAAACTGGCCAATACTGAACTCCAAGGACCGCAATGGAGTCAGGATTCTGGAATAGGTGGGGCTCCTGCTGATGTTCTGACGGCAAGTCTTCCAAAACGGCAGGGGAATTGGAAATCCATTTCCTCAGTTCATAACTATCTGCCCGTAATAAGCCGATTAGCTCATCCCTCAGGACTAACGCCTCCTCCACAGTACAAATATCGACTACGTAGGCGTTAGAAGGGAAGACAGCAGCTGCGCGCGGGAAATTCAGACGCACGATCTGCCAAATGTAGCAACGAGCGAATTGCTATTAACGGGCTCCACTTTAGCCTTTAGCATTAAGATTTTGACATCCGTTTTTAAAATAGCCGCCATTTTCATCACGACTATATCAGATTTGCCAAAACGCAAGGCCATAAAACAGTGCAAAAATATGTAGGTAGGAGGTAGGTATGGTGTGTGTGTGTGTGCACTGCATTTTTTTCTTCGACAGCCGTTCACCAGCATTCACGTTAGTTTTGTATAATTTGTATGCGGCATACCTAAAGTTATTGATACGAACATACAATTTTAATTGGTTTTGTGGACAATGCCATCTGTAAGTGTTCATAAGAAAAACCTACAGTTGAATAAATCGACTACAATGCTTGTAAAACCTAGTAGTGCTACGCGACGCTAGATGGCGCTTGATCAATAAACTCTCTGGAATTTGGTAGCAGTTACTAGACCAGGTAGAATGTTGCCATACATTCTAGTATGATTTTTGTTGGGGTATATAAAGACGTGAGCCGCTGCAAGCGAGTCACTTATTAATCGGAAGCGATCAACGATACAATCTAAACAAGCGAATTGGAAAGCGATTACAAGACTACCGGCTTGCCTGTGTTAGTCAATATTGATTTATATTTATAAAATAATAAGATCTCATCATCTCATTGTTGAGTTGTGAAGTTTCTAAGTGTGTTTCCATTCATCATCTTATCAAAATGGACATCAAAAACTGTTTTTGGTAAGTTATGTACTGCTTTAATCTTGGACTTAGATCTAGTATTTTTATTTCATTTCTCTTAGCTAATAGCTTTGGTAACGGGTATACTAGCTAGAGACGTATAATAATCGTTAAGAATATTATTTTTAATTTTATCTGGCATATTTTTGAAGTGAAAAGAAAGGATCGATTATGTGAAAGGGAAATGTTAAGAAAAACTATTATTTTATTAAAAACAAGTTTATTGATTCAATCTCTATGAATTAAAATTAGCTAAAGCTTTCAGTAATTAATTATGAACACAAAACATAAATTATATTTGTGGTTTAATGAAATACAAATTAAATCAGATCCTTGATATAAATAAAGCTAAAAAAGCTTCCTGAGATTAATGTTTATAAGTAATTGAACAAAACTGCTCTCCCGTAAAAAATTAATTTATAACATAAAGTTTTATCAAAGCGTTTTGTTTTGTAGGAAGTTTGAAACGAAAAAAAACTGATGGATCAAGTAGCGACAGTGATGAACAGGACAAAGTAACGACAACATCAAATATGTCTTCATCGGTCACCACAACAGCTTATATTCAGCCGCAGGAACTACATAAATCAAGTTTCTCTAGATATCTGGCTCTGGCGCCGAATCCTGATTCATTGATGGATGAGGATGACTGCAATGAAAATTATATCGGGCGATATGTTCGACGGGCACACATGTTATCAACCGAAAAGAAGAAAGAATTGATTGAAAACTGTTGGTCCCCTTCCGCGACCTATAACTTTGCGGAACATGCAAAACATTTAAAGAGAAAATTAAAATATTCTTGTTGGAAACATACTCTCTTTTGTAGTTCAAAGATATTCACGAGCAGTGCAAAAAGCACATTGAAACCCACTTCCATAAGGAGGCATTGAAAGCTACTAAATATTTTCTTGAAGGTGTGCCTATCTATTTGCAACTGAACAAATATTCCCAGGGAATTATTGAAGAAAACCGTAAAATATAAAATCTATTATTTGCTGCATTACGTTTTGCAGGTCACACGACTTAGTACTGAGAGGTAAACATTATGGTGAAATTACTGTCGTGGATTTATACAGGCTGCGAATTGACGCGGGAGATTTGGTTTTAAAGAAACACATTGAGCAAGGGAAAAATAATGCAAGCTACCGTTCAGTGGATATTCAAAATGAAATTATTGGTATTTGTGGAAGCTTTATTAAGGCTGATATTATGAAAAAAGTGAAAGAAGCAGCAGCATATAGTGTGCTAGCAGACGAAACAGCTGATATTTCTGGTACTGAACAATTATCGATTGGTATGCGATATTTTGATGAAGAAACACAGGAAGTCCAAGAAATGTTTGTCGGATTCATTGAGCTAAAAGATTTGGATGCGAAATCGATTGCACATAGCATAGATGAGTTTTTGACAAGAAGATCTGAATATAAATAAATGCGTTGGTTTTGGTTTTGATGGTTGTTCAACGATGTCAGGAAAAGACGGAGGGGTACAAGCGATCTTACGCAAAAAGTACACCAAAGCCCTCTACTTTCATTGCTCGTCCCACAAACTGAATCTAGTTATCAATGATCTAAATTCACTTCCTGAAATTAAAATTGCCATGGGAACCTCCAAAAATACTATAAACTTTTTTCGGGAATCAGTTTTTAGGAGGAAGTTGATACCTAATGTATCTGGGCTTTGCGAGACAAGGTGGAGTGAGAAACACAAAACCATCACAGTTTTTAAAGAAAATCTTCCAGTAATTCTGGAAGCCTTACAAACATTATTATAGTGCAACTCGGAAAAGTGCCTTCCAACTGCACGCGGCTACTTCCAGAATTTATTTCTTTCTCGGGATTATGTTGGTAGCCAAATACTCAGCTTTGATGGAACCCGTTGTTAATGTACTCCAATCTGTAGCTTTGGACGTGGTAAAAGCCTCGGAATACGTTAAAATGATTTTACTTTTAATTAAAAACCACCGTGAAAATCCGGAAAAAGTGACAGACGAAATTATATAGGAAGCTACTGCTGTTACGGAGAAAGTCGGACTGGAGCAGGACATTAAATCAATGCCGCGTATTACGGGGAAACAACGTCATAGTAGCAATCATCCAGCAGAAAGCCCTTCAGAATACTGGAAGAGGTCTTTAGTAATACCATACTGGGATTCAATTATCACCTCCCTTGAAGTACGTTTTGCTGAAGAAAACATGCCATCATTAGCATTATCTAAGTTACACCCGGCGCAGATGCAAAAGATCACAAATGAAAATCTGAAACAAACTTGCGAATCTATTGCCCACTTTAATGATTTACCGAACATTAAGAATGAAATCGAACTTTGGCAGCAATTGTGACACGATCGGCTTAATCTAACAAATCTTACAGTTGTCGATGTCCTAAAAGAAACAAATTCCTTCTTTCCCGAACCGGAAAAAGCATTGAAAATTTTGATCGCTTTGCCATGCACGACCTGTACAGTAGAGCGATCCTTTAGCAGCCTCAGAAGACTAAAAACATGGCTAAAAAGACCCATGGCAAAAGATCGCCTTAATGGTCTGGCCATGATGAGTGTACACAGAGCTATAATAAATAAAAACCTCAATAATAATTGTAATGATAAAGTGGTTGAAAGTTTGCAAAAAATCCCCGCAGGTTATATTTTAATTAAATATAACTATTGTTAAAATAAATAATTATTACTGTATTTAAAAGTTTGATTAAGTTATTGTGCTGTCGAGATTTATTATTGATATCAGAACCGTTCTTATTACAATCGTAATCGAGGCAAAGACTTCCAAAGTCTAACGCTTCATGCTTTCGTCTGTACCGTTCATATTTTTTATCCTGAATAATATTGCCCCATTGCCCCATTGCATCAGGCGCTTCATTGATAATAACCTTTTCGGCTATTTTCCAGGAGTCACCCAGGTGCGGACGAGTGGCTAGGAAAGGCAGTCGAGTGAAAAACCGACCAGAATTAAAACGAGCCGAATACGACTCGCACTCGTCATCGACTGGTGGAGTCCGTGACGCCGGGGGGAGGGCTTTTCGATTTCCCAAAAACGCTGAAGGAAGTCAGCGAGCGAGAGTCCCACCTGCACCGACGAATCCGAAGACGCCTGAGCGGCGAGAGAATGTGCTGGGCCCATTATTACAGATCCGAGATCAGTCGGAACAGCGACCAACCCACCTGTCTGGAGTAACATGGCCTTGTCCAATCCGAGCAATCCAAGTATATCAACGCCAAGCAAAAGCTCCACAGGAACAGGCAGTTTAAACCTTTCATCAGCCAACTGCAGACGAGAGATCCAGGACGTCCGTCGGCAGGGGCACATGAGGGTGACGACCCAAAATCAGGACAACAGCTCCAAGTTGATACAGCATTTCAGGAAGTAGTAAGGAGGAAAAGGAAAACGAGACCGTATCCACAACGGTATCCACTTGTAGACCCCCTACTCTAGAAACCCCATAACTCCGCTAACTTACCTGTAAGCGGAGACGCTTCACCAGCCACAGCTACATAAGACGGGGTGCCTTGACGCGAGTGCCTGAAATCAAAATGGCACGCACAACTACACCAGAACCTGCGCGGTGGGCAAAACAGTTGTGACAGGTGGTGTTGAGGCTGGTGTAGCGGCTGCCACGGGTCAACGGGCGTTTGCCCGACCCGAATGCCGTACTTGGCCCCGGGGTTACTGTGACTCATAATGCCTTACTTTAGAGCCCGTATAAACATACAGGTCCCTCGTGGGCATAGGTAGCTACCGAGACGCGCGTACCATCGGCGGCTCAAACTCTGCGTAATGTGTCCGTTCTGCAATACCTACCTGAGCGGAAGGGGCTCGTGAGGGTGGTGACTGACGACCACCCCGTGGGCTCGCCCGCGGTGAGCAGGGCGGGGAAGGTCAATGTCGAACTGGGGACGGGGGCGATTGGGTTCGATTCAGCGGCGACGAACCCCCGCCCGTGCGAGGCGTAGACATACCTGCATGTGTCATCCGAGGACCATTCTCTCAGATGAGCGTATAGATCGGGGTGGTGACCCCCACCACACTTTAGACAAGGTCGGAGCTGTCGACAGTCCTTGGCTAGGTGCTCCCCCAAACAACAAAAACATAACCCTAGCCTACGTACAGGTCAAAAACCGTTTTCGAGCCACCCCAGATTTTTTGAACTGTTAACAATCCCTTAGTGTGTGTCCCGGTTCGTAACACAACCCACACCGTTCATTTTTTTCGACCGTCATAATTCTGGGGGGCCGAAACGATCCGGTACCTCGCGATGTTCCGAGACGAGGTTGCTGACGTGGTCCAGACGGGGCCGAAAATCGTGACGGTCCCGGTTGTGGCTCGGCAGGTAAAATCTCCAGCTTCCTACTCTGGTCCTCCAAAAATGACACTAAAGTGTCAAAAGTAGGTATATGTGACGCCGAGTCACCTCCGTGCAACTGTTCGAAACGAGCCCTGACGTCATTAGGCAATTCGTTCAGTACAATGTGCAGCAATGAAATCATTCGGTTACTGGGAATTTTAGGCATCTTAACGCATTTGTCGCTACCAAAATAGGGTTAAGCAGGTCCGACCGCAGCTGCTATTGAAATAAAGAAATGTGACAAAAATTTCACTAGAGAAGATAGATATAATCTTTCAAAGGTGTGGAATCCTGTGATTCATAGGTTTAAACCACGCGACAGTAATATCGGTGATAAACGCAATATGGACATCATCAGTGTAGTGTGTAGAGAATATTAAAACAATGTGAGGGTAGTGGAAGAAACTGCAAGAGCGGCCAGAAGTCGACTCCGCGCTCTTCAGCCAGTACAGCCGTGACCACGATAAGGTGCAATCCTTGTCAAGACGTCGGCACCCAATACAGGGCCGTTTCCGTATACGTACATTCGTGCATCGCGTAAACACCCGAGTTATATACTAATAATAAGTGAAAAACGCGAAAGTTTAAAACTAACTTACATTTAAATAGTAAGTAACATGGCAATAAAAGTTTTCTAAGATCGAATAGCATAAAATTTTTGTTCCTCTGTTAAATCTGGATGTCATCTGGATGTAATATGTCATCGGTCGAATTATATCGGTCAAATTATTAAAAAAAAAAAAAATAGAACTCATGAGCACTTGGTTTATTATAATCCAACAGAGAGATCAGATCTGCTTTTTTCTCTGCTGCTATAGGTACTGGTCCAACGTAACACTTCTTAATACCCTCTAAATTAATACGTTGTTCATATCTTTTGTTACTTTTCGCATATGACATAGAATTGTAATCGATGGCTCCGTAGCTCTCTTTGTAACTAAATATAGGAAACTGATTTTGTGGTATACTTCAAAATTTGAATATTCAGCCACACAAACTTTTCGCCTATGGAATTTACTTTCTTCATTTGAAGTTGGTTTTTGGAAAAATCAGCAAAATCATGAAAATCTTTATAACACATTTCTATTACAGAAAGTTGATTAGTACGATTAGAAGAACTTCGTACCAACTGACACCAATCTCTTGGTCTCTCATAGAAGTGCGCTTTGTAGTTCGTTCTATCAAAACATGATTAGAATCTACTTCCAAATGTGTGTGACCAGTTACAAGAAATTTGTGTTCTGTAGTAGTTAATTGTTCTGAGTTCTGCACAACCGAATGATTTCATTGCTGCACATTGTACTGAACGAATTGCCTAATGACGTCAGGGCTCGTTTCGAACAGTTGCACGGAGGTGACTCGGCGTCACATATACCTACTTTTGACACTTTAGTGTCATTTTTGGAGGACCAGAGTAGGAAGCTGGAGATTTTACCTGCCGAGCCACAACCGGGACCGTCACGATTTTCGGCCCCGTCTGGACCACGTCAGCAACCTCGTCTCGGAACATCGCGAGGTACCGGATCGTTTCGGCCCCCCAGAATTATGACGGTCGGTCACAATTATGAAGAAATGAACGGTGTGGGTTGTGTTACGAACCGGAACACACACTAAGGGATTGTTACCAGATCAAAAATCGACCTTCCCCGCCCCGCTCACCGCGGGCGAGCTCACGGGGTGGTCGTTGGTCACCACCCTCACGAGCCCCTTCCTTTCAGGTAGGTATTGCGGAACGGGCACATTACGCGGAGTTTGAGCCTATCGCAGAGCGTCTTCGCTTAAGGGTAAGTTCGCGGAGTCATGGGATTTCTGGAGTACCGTCCCGTCTACGGGTGGATAACGTCGTGGGTGCGGTCTCGTTTTGCTTTTTCTCCTTACACCACCCTAGTATGCGGTATCAACTAGGAGCTGTTGTCCTGAGAGATATTTTGGGTCGTCACCCTCAGGTGCCCCTGCCGATGGACGTGCTGGATCTCTCGTCCGGTCTGCAGTTGGCCGATAAAAGGTTTCACCCACCTGGTCCTGTGGAACTTCTGCTTGGCGCTGATGTCCTCGGATTGCTCGGACTGGACAAGGTCATGTTACTACAGCCAGGTGGGTTGGTTGCTGTTCCGACTGATCTCAGATCTGTAATAATGGGCCCAGCAAATTCTCTCGCCGCTCAGGCGTCTACGGATTCGTGGGTGCAGGTGGGACTCTCACTTGCTGACTCCCTTCAGCGCTTTTGGGAAATCGAAGAGCCCCCCAAGCGTCACGGACTCGACCAGTCGATGACAAGTGCGAGTCGTATTTTCTCACAAATACGGGTCGTTTAAATTGTGGTCGGTTTTTCACTCGACTGCCTTTCTTATCACCTCGTCCGCGCCTGGGTGACTCCTGGAAAATAGCCGAAAAAAGGTTATTATCCATGGAGCGTCGGATGCGTCGTGATAGAGAATTTCGCACATAATACGTGGATTTTATGCGCGAATACGAATCTCTCTGTCATATGTCGGCTTCGCAGTTCGAGTTGGAAGGCAACGAACATTATTTTGTTCCATATAACGCCGTCTTAAAAAATGGCAAAATACGGGTGGTGTTCAATGGGTCGGTGCCTACATCATCGGGTGTATCCTTGAACGACTGCCTGATGTAAGCTTCAGGTAGACATCTCGGACATCTTAACTGGGTTTCGTCGCCACCAGGTCGTATTTGTGGCTGACATTAAGATGATATTCCGTCAGGTCATGATACACCCTCAAGATAGGCGGTTTCAGCTCATTTTGTTGAAATAGGATCCGGCCTCTCCATTGGTTGATTATGAGCTCAACTCCAATATTAACGGGCTAAAGTCGACCCCGTTTATAGCAATTCGCTCGTTGCTACATTTAGCTGATCGAGAGCGTCTGAATTTCCCGCGTGCAGCTGCTGTCTTCCCTTCTGACGTTTACGTAGACGGTATCTGTACGGGTGCTTCGTCTATAGAGGAGGCGATAGTCCTGAGGGATAAGCTAATCGGTTTGTTACGAGCAGGTGGTTATGAACTGAGTAAACGGATTTTTAATTCACCTGCCGTCTTGGAAGACTTGCCGTCAGAACGTCAACAGGAGCCCCACCTCTTCCAGAATACTGAAAATCTTGACTCAATCGCGGTCCTTGGAGTTCAGTATCGGCCAGTTCAGGATATTTTCACCTACTCGATTGAACCGTCGAACACAATAAAGAGGTAGACTATAAGGCTGGTTCTGTCCACAGTAGCGCGGGTCTTTTCGGGCCAAATGTTTCCTACAGGAGCTCTGGATTTCTGGTCTCATCTAGGATACCCCGATGACCGCAGACTTGTTGTCTTACTGCTTCGCTTCTATGAGACACTTTCGGATCTTCGACATGTCTCCGTGCCTCGATCTTACCCCCAGATCGTTATCGGGCTAGTCTTCGCGGCTTCTCTGACGCGTTAGAATCCGGTTATGGGGCTGTGGTCTATCTCCGCACTGTTGACAGCAATGGTCATGTT
Organism: Apoda limacodes; assembly: GCA_946406115.1. NCBI lineage: Eukaryota > Metazoa > Arthropoda > Insecta > Lepidoptera > Limacodidae > Apoda > Apoda limacodes. The sequence goes on from OX291540.1 coordinate 54,096,220, forward strand.
CGCGTCAGTCTGGTGGTTGCAAAGAGTTAGGTTGCACCTTTGCGAACCAAATTGACAATCAGCAAGCTACATAGTTGATCCGCTCCTCAACCATGGCTTCTCCACCTTGGTTCAATGGGTCCAATTTGACTCCGTCACGATATGGACAAACAGCCAAATCGTGCTGTCTTGGCTCAAGGCGTCCCTGCATGTCCTAGAGACTTTCGTGGCCAATCGTGTCTCCCAAATCCAGTCTTCTGCGGTGTCTCTGGATTGGCGTCACGTGCCAGGGTCCTTGAATCCCTCAGATTGCGCTTCACGGAGACTGATTGCCTCGCAAATCATTAATCACCCGTCCTGACTGGCTGACCTCTCCTGAAGACACTTGGCGTCATACAGTTGTGGAGTTTGTTGACCCTCTGCCGGAGTTAAGGGTTAAGGCTGTTGAGCAGACTGTGGACACTTTACCGAATTTCTTGCTTAATCGGTTCAGCTCTCTCAACAAGCTCGTTGGTGTCACCGGTTAGATTTAGAGGTTTCTCCACAACTTACGGAACAGTTTACAGCCAAGCACGTCTTCAGTCTTTCTCTCCTGAATAGCGTCAGGATGCCCTCGTCACCTGTGTTCGACTGGTACAGCCCCAGTCGTTTGGAAAGGAATTTGGTCTTCTCCGTTCAGAGAACGGGAAATTGCGGGGAAACCTTGCTCGTCTCAATTTGTTCTTGGATGAGTCGAAATTTTTGCGAGTGGGTGGTAGGCTTCGTAACCTAGAATTGCCCTACGGAGCGCGGCATCCTCTCTTGTTGCCCAAAAACGGTCATTTTATTGAGTTGCTGATCAGGGACGCATTGCTGGCTTGAAATGTATACCTTGTTATAGGTTAAAGGGAACCTTGACCCAGCCACAAATGGGTGACTTACCTTCCGATCGTGTCCGGCCCGCTCAACCTTTCGCTAAGGTTGGGTTGGATTTCGCGGGTCCGTTGTTAAGTGTTTGAAATGCCAGACTGGTAAAGGCTTATTTACGCGTCTTCGTTCGTTTGTTTTCCAAGGCTGTGCATCTGGAGTTCGGTCCAGTCTTGTCTACGGTGGCCTTGTCGCGGTTTGTCAGTCGGCGTGGTTTCCCTCATTTAATTCGCTCGGACTGTGGCACCAATTTCAAGGGTCGCTATCTGAAGGAGGTCCTTCAGATTTTGTCGGACAATCACACGTATATTGATTGATTCTACTGATTGATTTGCGACAAACAACACAACCCAAATATCTACCAGGACGGCTGGTACCCGCGGGAGTACTAGACTGAAACCCTCCAACAAGAAAATGTGAAACATTTAAAATTGCAACAATTAACAAAAGGACTTTAAGAGCACAAGAGAGCTTATTGGAATTAGAAAAAGCGCTAGATAGCATAAACTACGACATCTTAGGCATAAGTGAAATGAGGAGACTTGACGAAAAGACAGTAGAATACAAGGAATATATACTATACCAAAAAGGAGAAACAACTGGTCAAAGAGGAGTGGGCTTTTTCATTAAAAGATCGTTGAAAAATTACATACAGGAGATGATAGGAATCTCAGATAGATTGGCAATACTCAACATTAATTTGCCAGGCTACAAGAAACCATGGATAATCATGCAAGTATACTCACCCACTGAGCTAGCATCCAAAGGCGACATAGAAGAATTCTATATCAATCTTCCGGATATTGTAAAAAAATACCACAATTACCACCTCATAGTTATGGGAGATTTTAATGCCCAGGTTGGTACAAGGAAAGCCGGTGAAGAAACAATAATGGGTAAACATGGATATGGAAAGAAGAGTAACAACGGACACAATTTAATTGAATTTTTACTACAAAATAACCTAACACTACTCAATTCAGTTTACAAGAAAAAACCCAAAACCAAATGGACCTGGCTATCACCCGACGGCAAATACAAAAACGAAATTGATTACATAATAACTAACAAGTTAAAGTACTTCAGTGATGCACGCGTTGTACAAAATCTTAACTTCAATACAAAGCACCGCATAGTACGTTGTTGCCTAAAAAAGTATCCAACAAATAGATCTAGAAATAACATAAAAAACATATGGATGTCATCTGAACAATATGAAAGAAATATTGACTCCTCTTTGCACATTGCAAGGATTAGTAAACTCCGACATAAGCATACTAGAAAAATATAACCACATAGAGAAATACCTTTCACAAAAGAAGAAGTAAAATAAAGTCAAGAGTTCAGTAAAGAGACATTTAAGCTCCTAGAAGAGAGAAAAGCATTAATAGCAAACAAAGGTAGCAGTAAGGAAAACCACAATTGATTATCAAGCCTAAGCAACCAAATCCGAGAAAACATAAGGAAAGACAGAAAAGCAAAGAGAATGAAGAAACTAGAAGATGAAATTCAAAAAAACTTGTGGAACTAAAAAAGCTTTCAAGGAACTAAAAGAATATAGTACGGAATGGATATCCAAACTAAAGAACAACAAATCAAAACAAGTGTCAAAACGTATCGAAGTCCAGAAGCTCGCTACAGACTACTACAAAACCCTCTACTCTAACAAAAACATAACCGAAGAAGATGAAAACCCAAGCTTTAGACATGAGGGTGTCCCGCCAATACTAATACAGGAAGTGCAGAAAGCCATCATGTCACAAAAAATAGATAAAGCTCCAGGACCCGATAATGTACCAAACGAGCTGATGAAAGGCACGGTTGAAGAAATATGTCCAATCCTAACCAAGCTATATAATGACATCCTTACTACCGGCAGCATCCCAAAACAATTAGGAGAATCCTACATCATTCTCCTCTACAAGAAAGGAGATAAGGATGGAATTGGCAATTACAGACCAATAAGTCTTATATCAAACGTCTATAAGGTCTTTGCAAAAATCATTTTAGAACGAATAACACTAACTTTGGACGAAAATCACCAATTGAGCAAGCAGGATTCAGGAAAAACTACAGTACCATAGATCATATCCTCACAATCAAACAAGTTCTGGAAAAATACAACGAATAGCAAAAGCCCTTGTATATTGTTTTCATTGACTATTCCAAAGCTTTCACACACAGTCTGAACCACAAATACATCTGGTCTAGTCTCAGAGAACAAGGAGTGGAAAATGTCTCTATTGAATTAATAAAATCCATTTATAGCAAGAGTAAAAACCTCATCAAATTAGAAACTAAAGGGGAACCATTTCCTATAAACAAAGGCGTCATACAGGGAGACCCGTTATCCCCCAAGCTGTTCAATGCTGTGCTGGAACACATATTTAGACAAATAGACTGGGATGAATATGGTCTTAATATTAACAGTAGCCTCCTTAACCATTTGAGATTTGCGGACGATATTATTCTGCTAGAAGAAGATCCCAAGAAATTAGAATGTATGGTAAAAATTCTAGCGGATAAAAGTAGAGAAGTGGGACTAGAAATTAACACTAGCAAAATAAAGCTGATGATTAACTCCGCAGAGATCAACATGGAAATGTATGGAAACAGTTTAGATTGCGTGAGCGAATATGTTTACTTAGGTCAAATTATATCCCCCCATGACTCAATGTCCAAGGAAATTAACAAAAGAATAGCTTGTGAATGGAAAAAAATCTGGTCTCTGAAAGAAGTAATGAAGAACAAAAATATATTTATGCATATCAAAAGGAAGACTTTCAACACTTGTATCCTGCCTTGCATAACATACGGATGCGAAACCTGGTCACTTGCTGACAACCATAGAGAGAAACTTGCGAAATGTCAAAGAGCAATGGAAAGAAGCATGTTGGGAGTTAAGCTAAAAAAATCAGAAACACAGATATAAGAAGAAAAACTAAAGTTACTGATATATTGGGTCGTATAGGTCATTTGAAATGGGGCTGGACAGGACACATTCTTCGAAGTAAAGTAAATAAATGGAGAGAGTTGGTGGAGGCCTATGCCAAAAGGCACGCCGAAGGACATCCTATAAATTATATCGAACCAAACACTTGCATATTTATATGTATTTATCAAACAATGTGTCACCCGAACTTCGGAATAAATGGCTATTTTTATTATATTATGTTCAACTCTCTAAGGTAGTGGAGCTAGAGATCACAGTTTTAAGATACCTAGCAAAATACGACCTGGTCAGCGACTGTCAATATGGCTTTAGCAACGGACACTCGACTGGTGACCTAGTGTCTCACACACACACACACACACACCGATTGGCAATAGCCATTGAGAGTCAGAAAGAGGCATTGGTATAAAGCCTGGGCATAGCGAAGGCGTTCGATCGGGTCGGGCACCCAGGGTCTTCTATCGAAGTTGCCATCTTACGGACTACTTAAAGTATTTTGCTCATGGGCTATCTTTTTGTCCGGCAAACGTATACGAGCCGTAGTTGACGGTAGTTGCTCTGATATTAATGCTTATGTCCTGCAAAGCGTTATGCTGTCTCCTACACTATTTATACTGTATATTATTAATGACATGTTGTCCATCAACAACATACATTGCTAAGCAGATGACAGTACTGGACACGCTTATTACTGTTGGGATTGCATGTACGAAGGGCGCAAGAAATATTTTTCTAAATACTAAATTAAATTCAGTCATAGTATAGACATTTTATATTCACCACAAAACTATATCGAATTACATTGACATTGACATCCATAGAAGTATAAATTTACATACAGACGTTATATTATTTATATCCAACACCTCCTCTCAATTTTAAATCACTTTTAAACAAATGTTTGAAATGGACTAATTCAACAAATTAATAATTGTTAAAATACAAACACAAAAATTTAAAGTATTAACTGTTAATGACTTTTTGACTATACATAATTTTACAAAATCTTCGTTTTAAAAGTTAAATAGTTATGTTGATTATATGATAACGCTTTAGTCAAAATATCAGATACATTTTCATTACTTTTTACATAAGCTAATGCAAATGTTTTCTTTGCCATTACATCTTTAATATAATGTGCCTTTATATCTATGTGTTTGGACCTTTTAGTATTTTCATAATTCTTAATTAGCCTTAAAGTACTTTGATCAAAAGTCAATCAATAATTTACAACAAATATTTACTGAGCTGAGATCAGACAAGACACCCTTTAAATTCACGAGTTCACATACTGCTTGAGCACCAGCTAAATATTCAGCTTCTGCTGTAGATAAGACGACAGAAGTTTGAACTTGTAATACCAAGATATGAGTTTACCATAATAGAATACCGCACAACCACTCGTTTTTTTTCTATTGGACTTGTCTGATGCCCAGTCTGAATCTGAATGCGTTACCAAATCCTTGTCGATTCCTGATTTTCTATACATCAATATTCTTTAACTAGCGTAGGACTCCTTTTCCTGCCTTCCATACACTCTCAGTTGTTTTCCCTAGAAATCAGCTTAAAGAAACTGCAAACGTTATATCCGGTCTACTATTGGACGATACAAACAATAATGAACCAGTCAATTCTTTATATGGAACATTAATTATCTCCTAATTTTGGTCTGCAATAAATCCCGATTCCATCGGTGTTTATGCTTCTCTGCAATCATTCATTTTAAATTTTTCAAGAATTATATCAATTTGTTTTGTTTGATTAATTTTAACCCCATTGTTCAGTTTCTCAATTTCCATCCCTAAAAACCTATTTATCTCTCCTAAATCTTTGTTTTAAAATTTATGTTGTAGAACCTTTTTAATTTTTCTTACTTCACATTCTTAACCCATCAATAAAATATCATCCACGTATACTAGTAGCTTGACATGTTCTATAAAATACAAACAAAAGTCATGTTCAGATCTCTTTAATCCTGCTTTAAGCATAATTTTATTGAATTTTATATTCCAACACTTCGGACTCTCCTTTAAGCCATAGACTTCTGTTTAGTTTAAGTATTTTGTAACCTTAAATTTTAATGCCTTTGGGTATTTTTATATGTACATCTGATTCTGATATCCCATTCAAAAATACTGTTGGGACAACAAGTTGATATACCGGTAGTTCATATTTTACTGAATATGCTAAAGAAGCTCTCACCGTTGACATTCTTGCGACAGGTGCATAATTTGTATCATAATATTTGTCTGGCACCATAAATCCTTTTACTACTAGTCTTGCTTTTGTGATGTTGTTATCTTTTAAAGTAAAAATCCATCTAGTATCTATAGCTTTTATTCCTTCTTTATTGTCTACTATACTTTGCCACCTGCTCCACCCGCCCTTAATTCGGTTATCGGACACCTTTATTGAATCACAGTATTAATACTGTAATTTACTCCTTAACTAGCCTGCCCTAAATTTGGTTGTCGGCGTGGGACTTCTTTATTTTATCAGTGATTTACCCCTTAATTACACTAATGAAGTTTGCTATATCAAGCTGTAGCTATAGCTATGGTTCGTTTAAGCTCGGTTATAGTTATTCCCTCGGGAACTCTTGAATTTTTCGGGATAAAAAGTAGCCTATGTGTTATTCCAGGACCTAATCTATAGGTGTGCCATGTTATATCCCGATCCGTCCAGTGGCTTAATTGTTATTGAGTAACAAACATCCAGGCATAATTACAAACTTTCACGTTTATAATATTAGTAGGTATTTTACTGAATGTGCTGAAAAAGCTCTCACCGTTGTCATTCTTGTAACAGGTGCGTAATGTGTATCATAATATTTGTCTGGCACCATAAATCCTTTCACTATTAGTCTTGCTTTTTTGATGTTGTTATCTTTTAAAGTAAAAATCCATCTAGTATCTATAGCTTTTATTCCTTGTTTATTGTCTACTACTGTCCATGTATTTAGTTACTCTAATGAATCTATTTCTTTATTTATAGCTTCTGTCTACTATTTTTTCTTTGCTTGCTTGATCATATGTTTGTGGTACGCCTTCTTGAGAATTTTCCTCTATATCTTTAATTTCTATATTTTGCTGCCCTTTATGTTATTTTTCTTCTCTTTGTTCACTATAATTTTTCTCATCGTGTTTAATATTTTTGACTTCTTCATTCATTATTTTTGTATTATTTTCTTTTTCAGAATCATCTATCTTCTGAATTAAAGTTCTATTTTCATCTAAAATGACCTCCGCCGAATTAACTATTATATTATTTTCCGAATCCCAAAGACAATATCCTGATCGAGTATAGCCAACCATAATCATAGAATATGCACGGTCTTCTAATTTGCTTAATTTTGGTACATTAACTCTCAATGCATTTGCACCAAAAACTTTCAGTCTGACAATTTTATTTGATCCATGCCATAACATAGCTGGAGTAGCATATTTCAAAATTCTGCTTGGACCCCTATTTAATTCGTACGATGAACAAATTACTGATTCTCCCTACAAATATCTTGGAAGTTTGGTTCCAGCAAATTAAATCCTAGTTTTATTTAATAACGTTCTATTCATGCGTTTACTAGCTCCGTTTTGCATTGGTGTTGCAATATAGCGATAAATCAACACGATAATATCTACATACTCGCTTATCGACCCATCGTGACAATAGCGTCGAACGTGGTTTACTTACCTCCTAAAATCGGGCACGTCCCGTCAAGTATAATCAATTAGATCTTTTGTATATAAACTAATCGACAGATTATTGATACATTCTTCCGTGAATATACGAGTTAAAAGATACTTATGTTTTTCCATCAATCGACTAACGACTCGCCTTATTTCATGGCGACCGTGACAGTAGCTATATAAAAACCATCGCGAGTGAAAAAAAAAAGAAGACAAGAAAATCACGTGCAGAAGCTACAGCAGAACCTACTAGGTGGGCGAAGCCAAATCGTAAGTCAGAGTTATTTTACGTTCCTTTCTTGAACTAATTCTATAATGGGCACGAAATAAACTAAAGAAGAAAACATTATCACTCAAGTGGCATCAGGAGGTGACAACAATACAAAACTCCAACAGCTCCATCAAAAACTAGAAGCGAACATCATAACACTAATTATAATTACGGTATTGATATCGATGGGAATATTTGCAGGCGGGGTCATACTCTACAAAAAATGCCACAAATCCTGGATTAGAAATGAAATAAGAAAAGAAAACTTAGACCGCGTTACCACCAGTGCATGATATTAATGTGTTTTTTTTCTTTACAAATAGTATTGTTTATATGGGCAATCTGTGCGCGACGTTATGAATCAAAGTAAACGAGTGTAATTAATAAACTCTTATCTAATTAATAGAGTCATTAATAGAGGCAGGACTAAACATGCTAAAAAAGGCAAAAATGTACAGAATAAATTTAAGCTAGTTTTAAATAACCTCAAAATCGATAAAGAGGCAATAACCAACGTAACCCAGATAGAATTAATATCAGAAAAAATTAAGGTAATATTTACAGAAATAAAAAAATTAACAGATAATTGTAATTTAAAAATGGAGTCATTTGCCCTAAAAACCGCCATTACCTTATTGCAAATCAAACAAGGTAGCCAGTCACCAGTCAGACAGACGCAATATAAACAATACGCAGTCCAACTACCCGCCGCCGCCGCCGGGCCTACTCTGCATAATCATTCGTATAGGTATTATCGGTTTAATAACTTTAACAAAAGTAAACATTGCTTTCATTACGAAAAATATAATAACAAAGAGCTAAACGAGAACGAAAAAGATTTTTTTCGTGACCCGCAATTATAGAATTCCAACCTATAATAGTAAAAACATTGTAAGATTTAACTGTTTTAAAAGAGAAATCGATCTCTTGGCGGACAATGGCGCCTCAATAAGCTTTTTAAATTACGAAATCTTCGTAATTTTAAAGGAATTAAATTATATGATAGTAATGTATGTATTAAAGGTATATGCGGAAACCTAAAGGCAAACGGGTATGATAATTTAGATTTAAATTAGACACAAATTTTTAGGTTTTTTAGGGCTTACAAAGCCACACTCACGGCATTTTAGGTGAGGATTTTTTTTCAAAAAAAAAAAAAAAAAAAGTTAAGTTTATTTCATAATGAATACGGAAAGAGGATATCAATTAAATTTTGCAGCGGCGAAAATTGCTTTCTTAGCATCCCAAAAAGGAGTGAGACAGTCAAATACTTTGACACCAACGTGATCGGAGATTCTGTAATACAGCCTATGGAAGTTTGTCCAGGCATATTCATTGCGGGTTCCATAGTGCGACCCGTAGGCGGAAAAAATCCTCTACGAATCCTAAATACTAGGAACTCGCTTAAGAGGGTAGGCCGAGCCCTAGCAATGGGGACGTATGAAGGCTGGCAAGTAAGTAAGTAAATTCGGCGTATTCTCACCTAAAGCTCATAGACTTAGTAACTACCATTTATGTGATTTTGACCAGAACGAAGAATCCATTTGAGTTTGCTCTTCCTTGTCCATATTGATATACTTGCATTTGCCCTTGAATATTTTTACTACATTGATAAGATTTGTGACCTTTATATCCCCACGTATAGCAAAATAATATTTGTACTATTAGTTCCTTATTCGAAAATTTAATTTCAGCGTTAAAACTCGTGCTTTTACGAATTCAATATCGATTTTGCTGTTTATAGTCATTGTCTCACATGACGTAATAACAGTGTCAAATTTTGCGTTTATTGCAGGTAGCACTACCAGCCGCACTACTGTTAACAAATGCTAGCACTGCCATGGCACCGTTCAAATGTTTTATAGTACAATCGAGGAAAAAAATACAAAAAGAAACCGGCCAAGTGCGAGAAGGAGTTCCGTACGATCTAAGAAGATTGACGTGTGTCTGTATTTCTATGGATTTTATTGACTACGAAAAGATAGTTTTTCCCCACCGACCAACTTAACGGCACAACTAGTGCAGTCGGTGGGATATGTCGAGCGTTTATAGTCGTTTAAAAAATTTTTTTGATGAGATCTATCATTTCTGCAAGGAAACTACCAGTCTAAGATCAATAGTTAGGGAGATATAGCTCTTTCTAGTTTGACAGCAGTCATCGAAAATAAAAACCTCGATGAGATCTATCATTTCTGTATGGAAACTGCTAGTCTTAGATCAATAATTAGGGAGATATAGCTCATTCTAATTTGACATCTGTCATCCAAAATAAAGACCTTGATGAGATCTATCTTTTTTGCACGGTAACTGCTAGTCTAAGATCAATAGTTAGGGAGATATAGCTCTTTCTAGTTTGACAGCAGTCATCGAAAATAAAAATCCTGATGAGATCTATCATTTCTGCAAGGAAACTACCAGTCTTAGATCAATAGTTAGTGAGATATAGCTCTTTCTAGTTTGACAGCTGTCATCGAAAATAAAGATCTTGATGAGATCTATCATTTCTGCAAGGAAACTGCTAGTCTAAGATCATTAGTTAGTGAGATATAGCTCTTTCTAGTTTGACAGCTGTCATCGAAAAAAAAGACCTTGATGAGATCTATCATTTCTGCAAGGAAACTGCTAGTCTAAGATCAATAAGTAGTTAGGGAGATAAAGCCGTTTCTAGTTTGACACCCTTCATCGAAAATGAAGACCTTGGTGAGATCTATCACTTCTGTAAGGTAACTGCTAGTCTAAGATCAACAGTTAGGGAGATATAGCTCTTTCTAGTTTGACAACTCTCATCGAAAATAAAGACCTTGATGAGATCTATCATTTCTGCAAGGAAACTGCTAGTCTAAGATCAATAGTTAGGGAGATATAGCTCTTTCTAGTTCGACAGCTGTCATCGAAAATAAAGACCTTGATGAGATCTATCATTTCTGCAAGGAAACTGCAAGTCTTAGATCAATAATTAGGGAGATATAGCTCTTTTTAATTTGACAGCTGTCATCGAAAATAAAGACCTTGATGAGATCTATCATTTCTGCAAGGAAACTGCTAGTCTAAGATCAATAAGTAGCTATGGAGATAAAGCCGTTTCTAGTTTGACACCTGTCATCGAAAATAAAGACCTTGATGAGATCTATCATTTCTGCAAGGAAACTGCTAGTCTAAGATCAATAAGTAGTTAGGGAGATAAAGCCGTTTCTAGTTTGACAGCTGTCATCGAAAATTAAGACTTTGATGAGATCTATCACTTCTGCAAGGTAACTGCTAGTCTAAGATCAATAGTTAGGGAGATATAGCTCTTTCTAGTTTGACAACTGTCATCAAAAATAAAGATCCTGATGAGATCTATCATTTCTGCAATGAAACTGCTAGTCTTAGACCAATAATTAGGGAGATATAGCTCTTTCTAATTTGACAGCTGTCCTCGAAAATAAAGACCTTGATGAGATCTATCACTTCTGCAAGGTAACTGCTAGTCTTAGATCAATAATTAGGGAGATATAGCTCTTTCTAATTTGACAGCTGTCATCGAAAATAAAGACCTTGATGAGATCTATCTTTTTTGCAAGGTAACTGCTAGTCTTAGATCAATAGTTAGGGAGATATAGCTCTTTCTAGTTTGACAGCAGTCATCGAAAATAAAAACCTTGATGAGATCTATAATTTCTGCAAGGAAACTGCTAGTCTAAGATCAATAAGTAGTTAGGGAGATAAAGCCGTTTCTAGTTTGACAGCTGTCATCGAAAATAAAGACTTTGATGAGATCTATCACTTCTGCAAGGTAACTGCTTGTCTAAGATCAACAGTTAGGGAGATATAGCTCTTTCTTGTTTGACAACTGTCATCAAAAATAAAGATCCTGATGAGATCTATCTTTTTTGCACGATTATTGCTAGTCTAAGATCAACAGTTAGGGAGATATAACTCTTTCTTGTTTGACAACTGTCATCAAAAATAAAGATCCTGATGAGATCTATCATTTCTGCAAGGAAACTACCAGTCTTAGATAAATAATTAGGTAGATATAGCTCTTTTTAATTTGACAGCTGTCATCGAAAATAAAGATCTTGATGAGATCTATCATTTCTGCAAGGAAACTGCTAGTCTAAGATCATTAGTTAGTGAGATATATAGCTCTTTCTAGTTTGACAACTCTCATCGACAATAAAGACCTTGATGAGATCTATCATTTTTGCAAGGAAACTGCTAGTCTAAGATCAATAGTTAGGGAGATATAGCTCTTTCTAGTTTGACAGCTGTCATCGAAAATAAAGACCTTGATGAGATCTATCATTTCTGCAAGGAAACTGCTAGTCTAAGATCAATAAGTAGTTATGGAGATAAAGCCGTTTCTAGTTTGACACCTGTCATCGAAAATAAAGACCTTGATGAGATCTATCATTTCTGCAAGGAAACTGCTAGTCTAAGATCAATAAGTAGTTAGGGAGATAAAGCCGTTTCTAGTTTGACAGCTGTCATCGAAAATTAAGACTTTGATGAGATCTATCACTTCTGCAAGGTAACTGCTAGTCTAAGATCAATAATTAGGGAGATATAGCTCTTTCTAGTTTGACAACTGTCATCAAAAATAAAGATCCTGATGAGATCTATCATTTCTGCAAGGAAACTACCAGTCTTAGATCAATAGTTAGTGAGATATAGCTCTTTCTAGTTTGACAGCTGTCATCGAAAATAAAGATCTTGATGAGATCTATCATTTCTGCAAGGAAACTGCTAGTCTAAGATCATTAGTTAGTGAGATATAGCTCTTTCTAGTTTGACAGCTGTCATCGAAAAAAAAGACCTTGATGAGATCTATCATTTCTGCAAGGAAACTGCTAGTCTAAGATCAATAAGTAGTTAGGGAGATAAAGCCGTTTCTAGTTTGACACCTGTCATCGAAAATGAAGACCTTGGTGAGATCTATCACTTCTGTAAGGTAACTGCTAGTCTAAGATCAACAGTTGGGAGATATAGCTCTTTCTAGTTTGACAACTCTCATCGACAATAAAGACCTTGATGAGATCTATCATTTCTGCAAGGAAACTGCTAGTCTAAGATCAATAGTTAGGGAGATATAGCTTTTTCTAGTTTGACAGCTGTCATCGAAAATAAAGACCTTGATGAGATCTATCATTTCTGCAAGGAAACTGCAAGTCTTAGATCAATAAGTAGGGAGATATAGCTCTTTTTAATTTGACAGCTGTCATCGAAAATAAAGACCTTGATGAGATCTATCATTTCTGCAAGGAAACTGCTAGTCTAAGATCAATAAGTAGTTATGGAGATAAAGCCGTTTCTAGTTTGACACCTGTCATCGAAAATAAAGACCTTGATGAGATCTATCATTTCTGCAAGGAAACTGCTAGTCTAAGATCAATAAGTAGTTAGGGAGATAAAGCCGTTTCTAGTTTGACAGCTGTCATCGAAAATTAAGACTTTGATGAGATCTATCACTTCTGCAAGGTAACTGCTAGTCTAAGATCAATAATTAGGGAGATATAGCTCTTTCTAGTTTGACAACTGTCATCAAAAATAAAGATCCTGATGAGATCTATCATTTCTGCAATGAAACTGCTAGTCTTAGACCAATAATTAGGGAGATATAGCTCTTTCTAATTTGACAGCTGTCATCGAAAAAAAAGACCTTGATGAGATCTATCATTTCTGCAAGGAAACTGCTAGTGTTAGATCAATGATTAGGGAGATATAGCTCTTTCTAATTTGACAGCTGTCATCGAAAAAAAAGACCTTGATGAGATCTATCATTTCTGCAAGGAAACTGCTAGTGTTAGATCAATGATTAGGGAGATATAGCTCTTTCCAATTTGACAGCTGTCATCGAAAATAAAGACCTTGATGAGATCTATCTTTATTGCAGATAGCACCACCAATAGTGCGGCTGGTAGTGCTATCTGCAATAAACGAAATTTTGGAGGCATTGCAGCTATCAAGTAGCATATTATATCTTTTTCTCTTATTTTACTGCCTATGTCCGTTATCTGTCCTATCAGGCTATCGAACTGCATAGAGAAATCCTGTAGTTTTGTACCGCTACTGCATTTCAATGTTAGCAATTTTTACGTACGTGTAATTTATTAAATACGCTTTTCCTCTCGAACTGCTTTTCTAACGCAATAATCATTTCTAGAGCGCTGTTGCAATTTTTGATGATTACCAAATTTTGTCGCTGAGACATTTACTATAATACATTTTGCCTTATTGTCGTTATTGATAAAATGTTTGTCTTCAAATTTTTCGTAACTTACGTTTATTGTGTGCTGTACTTTCATTTCCTGGAGTAACAATTTCATATGAAACTTCCAATTTGAAAATGAATCACCTTCCCGCAGTGTAGGTAACAATGAAAACTTCTCCATCTTCAATTTTTCGTAAGAATTGATTTTCCTAGTAATTACTTATTGACCTCTGCATATATGCGCCAATGCGCAGTGGAAGGGTGCTGTTGGGATTGCATGAACGAAGGGCGCAATAAATACTTTTCTTAATACTAAATAAAATTCAGTCACAGTATAGACACTTTATATTCACCACAAAACTATATCGAATTACATTGACATCATCCGTAGAAATATAAATTTACATAGAGACAAAATATTATTTATATCCAACAATTACACAGGCCGTGCAAACATCCCTCTTTCGTCCCTCTTTTCCACATAAAAGGCCGTTCTACAACCGATGCAGGAGTGGCACTATCAAAAAATAGGGATGATGTGATAGAATGCATAAAAATAATTTCTGAAAGTTTTGTCTGTTACTAAGTTCGTACGCGATTAATATAAAATCCACTTAACTGATTTTACTGGTTATTTTACTTAACTTTTACATATATATAAGTTACAGTACTGGTAATATAACTTAGTAAAGTACGACGCTTAGCGGGAAATTGCTACGTTATTTTATAAATATTAAATTTTTACAATCATCGTAATAAATAAATTGTTAGGTATCATATTAAAAATATTGATAAAAGAACGTAGATTAAGTTTCTTTGCTTTGTGAAATTTTAAACAAGAAAAAATAGCCTGGGAAAATTTACTCGTTATTTCATTCTAAATTTATTTTAACAAAAAAACTAAATCGGCTATATTTATTTTACTCAGTTGTGACAAGCCGACAGTGCCCCTTTAAATCTTAATTAGAAATAGCCGCTCTTGGGTTTTTCAAACCTGGTAAAATCGGGACTAATATATCAATAATAGCCAAAAATATTCATAACTAAGCAAAATTGTCTGTATCGACATCCTTTTCTTACTCATAAGGTGTCACCTTGTACCAAGGAAGTCTCAATGCGGGCATGTGAATACCCTTTTAGAATAACTCTTGTTTGTGAAAAATCCCTTATAATGATGTTTTATACTTTTGAAATGACGAATGAAAGAAGATACACAAAACAAAAATATAAAAAGACGAAATACGGGGAAATCAAATAGGAGTATCAGTTAAGTAGACGTCGTCTCCTCTATGGAATGACAGCATGATATTATTATGTGTAACTCCCTACTGAAAAAATATATACTGCCTGAAGTTAATTGTTGAAATAAAATCACTTCTAGTTTTGTGAACGGTAAACAATATTTTTATCCTCACAACTTGACTTTATTCCAGGTAAACCTTCACCTAGCGCAACCAGAGCTGGTTCAGTTCTGCCAAGAGCACGAGGTTGCGGTGGAAGCCTACTCCCCGTTTGGCACGATGTCCGCCGGCCGCGCCACGCCGGGCACACAAGGACTCACTTTCGATCATCCCGAACTGGTTACGATCGGTAAAAAGCACGGAAAGACGGTTCCACAAGTCATCTTGAGACATTTGGTAATTCTACTGTACCTCAGTAACAGAAACAGTCCAACTTTACACCAATAGAATTAGCAGACGATGCAGACAATGCAATAGTGGTAATATGCATGTACGGAGTTAACCCCGACATGAAAAATTTAAGATTATCCTAGACCATAAATGTCATTATTTTAGAAAGAAAGTTTTCATTTGCCATCATGATAGTCAGGCATCACAAATATAATTTCTTAAAAGTACAAATAATTTCTTAAAAGTATAACTCTGTTAACATGGTTCAGGTCCCCCAGAATCTGAAACTTCTCTTGATCTCCCTCTATTGCTACGTTCTGTGTCAGTCAATCCATAGACATCACTTCTGTTTAAGGGCCTTGGTTCCGAGCCTCAGCAACAATACCGCAGTGCGACCACCACTGAACTAGTAAAAAACTGGCAGCTTCAATAGACAGTCCTTACGTTTTTAATGACGTTGCTTCATACTCCATTTTATATTTATATTTAGAATTGTTGGCTCCATGGCTTAGTGTGCAATGACCAAAAATCTATATATATTTATAGAAAAAGTCGCTTCCCGCAGTAAAGATGTACGCTCGGATCTTTTACCTAAACTACGCAACGGATTTCAATACTGTTTTAATCAATAGATAGAGTGGTTCAAGAGAAAGGTTTAATACATACAGTTTAATATTGTTTTGTTTTAATTTGTTGAAATTTACCATAATTGTTTATGATGTCGGAAAAATCATGCTCAAACTCAAACTCAAACTCAAATCAAACTTTATTCAAGTAGGTTTCTAAGAACACTTTTGAATCGTCAATACAATGTAAACAATGTTTATTTCTGCCAAAAAGAGCTGGCAAGAAGTTCTATTTAAAGTAGTAATACAATACTTTGATAATTAGCTAAAGAGTATACAATATGTACCAAATAATAGGTAATAAAAAATAAATAAGTAAGCTACTAAAAACAAAGTCAAACATGTCAATTTTGCATAGGGGGCGCACCATGCGTCAAGTATCGTTAATCGAGTGAAGGAATTTAGATATTTAAGAGAATTCCGATATTTAATAGTATTAGTGGCATTAGCGCTTTCATAATTATATTTTTGCACAATCATATGTACATACATATATTTACATATACTTAAAATTATCCATACTATCCATGAATATAATATAATAATAAATATTATAAATGCGAAAGTAAATCTGCCTGTCACCTTTTCATGGTGATTGTGCTGATGATTGTGGTGATTGTGGTGGTTATGCTGACTGGGAGCTTTACATGGTATGCGCTGGCTATGAGTTCCATACATTTCTAACAGATGACGGTGTTCGTAAGGTTATTGACATAAACATCTCTGGGTTCCAAAAATTTCTAACAGGTGGCGGTGTGAGATATTTTATCGACATAAACATGTGCAGATTGGGTAAGTATCTAATAGAAATACGCGCGGGTGGAGCCGTGGGTAATAGCTACTTCTTTGTTGTAATAGATGGCGCTACAGTGCATAAACTTTAAAGGCAGAACAACGTCTACCTGGCAAGGTAGTAATTAAAAAATTTGAATGGAGACTAAAATGAGTCTATAATAATACAAGTTATTTGGATTAAGAACTTATTCCTCTGCGCAATGTGTGATTGATGTGAATAAACTTTTTTACCCTTATCATCCTTTATACGTCCCTACTGTTGAGGCACAGCCAACCCTCTTCGTGAGCGAAGGCAAATTAGATAAATAAAAAAGGGAAACCTTAGTTTAGTCGAGGACAATTAGATTCAGTGAACTGAGAATAATTTTCTCTTAAGACTATAGTATGGGGTTCTTCAAGAATAAGTTTTGAATAAGTTCGAGCTAGTGTTAAAAGTAAAAACTTTTAAACCAAATGATAAAATGAAACTCAAGGCCTAGGCAACTGTAGGAATACACCGAAGTCGGACTGCGTTGTACAAGTTGTATGAGAAGAAACATTATAACTACAATACCAAATTCACTTTCACTTCTTTACAATTATCTTCCTTGTAATATCTTCCTATATGATATTTAAAAAAATGTACAGAGTTTCAAAATCTATTTATTACATTTAAGTAATAAAATAAAAATTCTGATAGTTAAATAAAGGCCACATGAAATGCAATAATTAGTGAAACAAGAAAAAATAAACCTCGTGATAATCAATATTCACTTACTGTAGATTTAAACAAAATTGATTCAAATGTTGTTGTCTAACTAAACTCTTTTGAGAAACATTTTACTGAAAAGCCTACAGTTACAACTAATGCATTATTACATTCCTCTCCATTAGAATCAGAGTCCTTATACAACATAAATTTGATTCTGGGGAACAGTCACAAAATGCCATTGGTATCTTCTGTGATCTATCAAAAACATTCGACTGCGTAAAACATGAAACTCTTATACGAAAACTTAGTCATTATGGTATTGCAGATTTGGCTCTTGAGTATCTGCTCGTATTTAAGTAGTAGACGTTCAGATAAATGAAGTCCAATCTAAAGGCTTGCACAGGAAACTTATCTTTTCTTTAAAGTTGACAGAAATAAAAGTAATTTTGTCGACCTTGGGTTCTTCTGTGGTTTACGTTAAATTCTCAATGCGAAAAAGGCAAAGTGTTTGAAATTTATGATGCAAAATGTCAAATATATAAGTACAAAATTATTCTGAAACGTAGAAGAAATAGAACTATTGGACTAAAGAGTGTTTCTTGATATTACATTAGACAATAGGCTGCAATGGAACCCTCACATCCTAATTTTTACTGCTTATGCAGTTAGAAAAGTTAGGCAGCTGACCTACAGATGTCGACACTGCTCGCTTGGTCTACTTTTGCTCATTTCATTTCGTCCTATCTTATGGCATTTTGCTTTGAGTTAACCCAGCTGATATTGATATACTTTATTTTGCAAAAGAAACAGCACAGTCTATCTATATATTGGGACCTCAAAATTTCTATTAGGTAACTATTTAGGGAAAATGATATTTCAACTGTTCCTTGCCAGTATATTTACACTTTTGTAATATATGTACGCAAAAAAATTTCATTCAATTGATATAAATAGTGACCTACACAGTGTTGATACAAGGAATAAGGATAAAATGGTAGTTCCAAAATGTCGTCTTCAGAAGGTACAATAGCTCTTTCGCAATACAAAGTATGTATTTTTACAATCAAATTCTAGAACATTTGGGTAATTTGGCTCCAAATAAATTTAAAAATATGTCAAAGATAGTTTAGTGAAAAAAAGCTATTATAAAGTTGATGAATACATAAATGATATGATATGTTTGGAAGAATCAGAACCTAATTAAATAGAAGGAATTATAACATTTTTTTAAATTACAGCATTATGTTATTACTAAGACTATTATTTATCATATGAAGTCGAGGAAATATACAAGATTAACTACGGGATCTTCTCGGTAGTAAATCATTCCGAACCGGTGGTAAAGTTTATAAAATAATTAAAATGTTAATCTGTCTGTCTGTTTAGTACAGACGATTCTATAGTGCTGTCTAAAAGTCTACTACAATAAAATAGTTTGAGTTTGAGATTTATTGTTTGTTTATGTTCTCATAGTAATATGCTTTTAACAATTTCAGTATCAACGTGGACTAATAGTGATCACGAAGACCATGACCAGGAATCGGGTGCTGGAGAACGCATCAATCTACGATTTTAAACTTGACGAAAACGATATCGAAGTGTTGTCGAGGTTTGACGTCGGGCAACGGTTCCTCGTGTGCCCCTATTACCAGGATTGCGAGAACTATCCCTTCGAAAAAGTTGCCGCAGAAAAAGTGGCAATACCAAAAACTCTTTTAAAATGGAAGAATGGAATTTTCTTAGATGTGGATTGAAAAATGATATTTTTTTTTCTTTAAGTTTTATAAGTTACAGTCATAGAACCCAACATACTGGTCAACTGTCTTCTATGTATACCTATTATGTTTGACACTTATAAACTTTTGAAGAAATTTTTTTTTAATGTGAATAATTTTATTACTGCTCGCCTACATCATAACAGAAAATCCTGTGCCAAATTTCATGTCTCTAACTAGACAAAGTTTGGGCTGTACGTTGATATATCATTCACTCAAGCAGAAAGATTCCTCTTTTATATGTATTGTTTGTAACGCGAGTTCTGATAATCTTAAAAACAATTATAATAGAGCAGTAAAAATACTTAAAAAAATGTTTAAAAAAAATAATACGAAGACCCGTAACTGCCGTATCGCCGATCAGTGTTACAAACAATTTCGCATCCCTCTATATCATGAAAATTGGATATCAGGGAGCGACTGTTAAATCCCGTCTATGCAACTGTAAATGGCCTTCCGAAAGTTGGCATCGAAGTAGATACTAACGTATCTACCTACCTAACTCATACCCCATTTGTCGATGACCCGCATGCTCTCGTCGTTTTGCGGGTGCTTTGACCAGGCGCAAGCCCCGGCGAACGCGCCCGCCGTTCTAGGGCCAAGGCCTAGGGAACCGCAGACGAGTATCCCTCGTGCAAGGAACTACTAGAGTTCCTAAAGGTCAAGGTCTGGAAGGAACCCTTGGAACCTTCTCGTGAGCTAACGCCCCTAGACGCTAACATAACGCCCAGTGGGACCAACACAGTGGTCCCTCAGCAAAGGGTTCCACTGACCCTCGATAGCAATTAGCTGCCCCTCGCCCCCAATTTACCAATACAATGCAGACAGGCGAAATGCGGGAAAAATTAAGAATTCATGCCGTTTAAATGCTATTTTTGCACAGAAAAGTCAAAAATATTCAAATATGGCGATATATATTATACTTGCTACAAAATAGCAAATATATATCGATTTGTAATAACTAGTTATAAACTGGAAAAACACCTTCGGCCTTATGCCTCGGCCTAGATGCGTAAAGTTTGATTCTTTTTCCTATACTTCACTAAAACCGGTGTGAAGTTAGCGGCCAATAAGTTAGTGGCCGTTACGCGACCAAATTAGGAAATCCGAAAGGCTAAGTAATTAAAATACCGGCAAATCGTTTGTAGAACTTGCTCTTGTTTTAGTTTTAGATGTTCTACGTTGAATTCATTTAATTTTTATGAAAACTAAAGAACGTTTTTTTTTAAATTATGATATTTAAAAAAATATTCAAGTAGTGACAATCGACCTCGTGCAATAAGCTTAAAAGTTATTCAAAACTAAAGTAAAAAAAAAACCAAGCTGCAAATCCTATAAAAATATTGATAATAATATTTTTAAACTTTATTTGAGAGCAAATAAACGACAACTAATATCAACAAATGAGAATTAAGCTCTGAATAGGTGTTAAATAAATAAACAACATGGTGAAGTTACTACAATAATCAAAAGACATCAGTCACAAGAATCTGTCAATAATTGACGGATCGTTTTAAATACAATAGAATATTGACGTATTAAGATAGAATCAAGAAGCCAAAATCTTAAAAATCAGCAAAGTGTCAAGGAAACTAGATTCCCTGTTGCCGATTTTACAGAGGTTGTTGTTTTTATCATTTACGAAAACAATAGTGAAAAATTCCAATACATTTCAGCTATCAAGGCAGCTATAGTCGTATTTTTAATTAGACGAAGCCAACTGACAGTAGCTAAGGTCACTTTGTAAAATAATGTTGCCATATTTAAAGTAATAGTGATGCGTTCAGGTCTCGTTCAATCATATGAGTTAACAATGAGTGTTGTTTTATACATACATAGTCGTCGAAAACTCGTTGGTATGTACAAAGCACGACTAAAATTCGAACCCCGTACCCGATATCGGCAGTTCGGCACACTAACTATTCACTACACAATCGAGGCAATTTCATTCATTCGGGAGTTTTTTTCAATCATTCACTTTGTCACAACACTATTTTTATTTCATCAAAAACTGACAACATAGTAAACGTCAGTTGACTTCGTCTAATTAAAAATACGACTATAGACATATTGAGTCACAGAGTATACGGCATCCTCAGTCGTTTTTCCAGATCTAAAGCCGAATTAGGATTGTGATAAAAGATTTTGACTTTTTAAAAAAAGTAGTAACCGTTTGTTCAATAATTTCTCCAAGATTTTAGACAGGGCAGACATGAGCGAGATGGGTCTGTAGTTATCGACGATTTCTTTGGCTCTTATGGATAGGGTGTATAAATGATTTTTTAATACAAGCTAGGAAAATGCCACGCGCAAAACACAAGTTGAAGACATGTACTAAAATTGGTGCAATAAGGTGTTTAGCCATATTAATGTAATGTGATTAAATAAGATCACTTCCTGCTGCTGAATCTATTTTTAGTTGGTCTGTTATATGTAAAATTTCAGTGCAGTCCGTTTCCAATAGTAAAAAAGAGTTTCAGTTACTTTGTTTAGGAATATCTATTGATAATGCTATTTGATCAATGTTTGTGTTATTTTTTTCAGCAAGATTCCGACCCACACTTGGAAAATACTCTTTTACCCTATTTATACTTTTGTGGTGTGTCTTCATATGAAAGCAATTCTGTTGGTAGGTATTTTATATTTGTATGTTATTATGTCTTTGTAATTTGCTTAATGGCTTCTCAGGTTTTTTAAGGATTATTAGTCGCTTCCTCTAGTAGTGTTTTTTCATATGAATTTTTTGTTTTAGTTATTAAGTACACAATAATGTACTTACAATAATGTCCATATCGTCTAAATGATACTGCCAAAATGTCGTTATCCGGATTAGTCTTGTTTTTTTTTTGGAGTTTGTCCCTGTGTCTTATGCATCTTAGTAGCCCTGCTACCATCCATGGCTTTATTGTTTTATATTTTCGTTTAATCTCCGCAGTCTTAGAGTTAAATTTGATAGAATCAATAATTTTAAAAACTAGTAGATTGGTTGCATGAAACTAGTAGATTGGTTGCATGATCAGGATCGTGAATAATAACAATTTCAGGAAGGTGGCTTTTTTCTAGACATTTTATGGTTTAGGGGATATTGGTAATAGTTCTCTGATATTTTTGATTAATTTTGGGACGGGCATTATTAAGGTTAAGTTATATAGGAAAGTGATCAGTAAGATCTGTGTTTAGCACAATTGTTTGTGGTAAAGAAGAAGATTTTAAGATAACGTGATCAAGACAATTGGCGATTCTGGTAGGGAGTGTGTGCGCTGGCAAAGTTCACGTCCTGCTAAAGCGTTAAGGTTACTATCACTAGCTTTGTCGCAGTTATTGTGCTTGATGTCAATGTTGATGTCCCCCATAACTACAACGTTTTTAAAAGATTGCCAAGTGCCAATTTAAATTGTAAGGCAGTTTGCTTCTTCAAGCTTTTCTTTTATAAGGCAATCTATGCCATGTTTAGCATAGACAATAAGACCATCATTTTGGTTAAAATGGCATTTCGTTGTATGGTATGTATAGTCGCTTAGTTGAGGTATTGGTTTATGTGGAGGTGGCCAACATTCCGTTAATATCAATATTTCGACATTGATAGCTATTCTTGCAAGTAGAAGTGTAATTGCAGCAAAAATTTTTGAATACTTTGAATGTTTTGTGTCAATATTTTGAAATTATTGCAGTCGTGCACATTACTATCATTCGTCTGGGGCAATAGCTTTCTGAAACATCATTTATAATATATAAATACATCATTATGCTTTCAATGTCGTTACTTATAGTGTTTATAGTATCCATAAAAGTACTGAAAGACACAGGTAAGTAGGCAGTTGTTAAAGTAGTAAATAATTATAGTAGTATAATGTAAGGTATAAGATAGTAGCATTAAATATTAGTAATGGTAGTATGATAGAGATGGTAGTTGTTGGATATAATAAAAGGCTATTGTAGTTTTAGTATTTGAATTAGTCTGTTATTAATACCAAATATCCATCCAAAAGAAATTGAACATGACCTGGAAAGGGAATAATGCTGATTTCAAAAGCTTAATTTGAGATTCATTTTGTATGAGAATAGTTTGTATAGACTCATTTTTTTTTTATATAAATCCTTCCCAGTGATGTTCAACAGAATTTATACTGTTGGGACTTAGCTAAATTTCTTGCCAGGAAGTGTAGTCTATTTGCCGTTAGTGTGAGGTGTTCTCCAACGTAGATCGGGGAGCGTTCCTGTAGGCCAACGTGCGTTGTGTTGAGTTTGCGTTCCTTACTTCTGGTGTTAAATTCTTGTATCTTCCTTATAAGGTTTTGCTTTTGCTCCACAGTTGACAACTCTGCAATTATCGGCTTGTTGATGTGGGCAGGGGATCTATAAATATTCTTAATGTTTTCGGGATCAATCTTTATATCTATAGTATCCGCTAGTTTAGATATTATGCTAAGCAGGTATTTTATCCCTTTGTGTGGTTGAAGAGGCACGTAGCGAATTTCAATGTGTTTAATTTTGGCACTGCGATGAAGGGTTTCAATTTCTTCCTTTAGATTACTTATCAAGTCTATGGCTTTCTCAAACGCGTTTTGCTTGCCTTGGATTTGAATAAGGCGACCTTCTTTTCGTGCAAATGTCCTTTACTGTCCTGATGTCCAGTTGCAAAACATTAATTTAAACTGTTCTTGAAATGACTTCAGTTCATCCAAAAAGTCTTCTATCTGTTTTCTTTTTTGTCTTAATAGTAATTGATCCTCTCTAACCTCTGAGGTGAGCGAGCCGTCATTTAAGACAAGACAGATATATACAGCAATAAGAACAGCGCTAGCTCTCTGACTATACTAGCGAGTGCGTAGATAAGCAACAAGGCCCGGCTACACGTTGTCGAGATCCAAAGTGAAATGTATAATTGTCTATTCGCTACCTATAAACTACTTGTAATTTACTAGCCTTATAGCTCAGCCGTCTCGACGCAGGGTTGACGCTCCGTCTGTCCTATCCTCAGTAGAGGCCTAGTTATATAGAAGGAGTTAACTTTCTAAGGGTATCAAACAAAAAAGGGGAGTAGATATATTTAATCAAAATGTTATCTGTGGACACCGACATCTCCGCCAGCCGCGGTTGCGACGTTACCGCCAGTGGCCGTTCCTGGAATCCGGTCAAAACCGGCACGGTGCTAAGACTAAAAAGCTGGAAAGGTGCACTGTTTACTAGAAGAGTGCCACTGTGCACTGGCCACTAACACTTCACAAAGTCTATTGTCCCCGTGGACGAATTTAATTAATACCGATCATAAATATTTTACTTTCAGTAAAGGCAGTGCCGCGCAATCGTGTATACATGTTAACTTCGGCAGTGCTGCCGTAAAACAAAGACACCAATATGATCGCAATACACGAGTGTATCCGTACTCGTTCGCCACTTTTCCAGAACTAAATGCCCGCCGGGCGTGGGCCGGCGCAGCTAATGTCGAACCAAGATAATTCCAATGACTTCACCGCTTATCTTTACCGAACAATCCCGGCCCGGCCAGATCGAATCGGGCTGAGACTTCTTAAGCGAGAGAATCGTAGATTACAGGCAGACGGGACAAGGTCGCCACAGCTCGGCTCAGAACGGAGTTACCAACTAATACCTCAGCAACTCGAGGAACTCCATCCTGCCCTCGAAGCAATTGTAATATACGACCCCTTTCCAATGGAGGTTCGGCATATTGGTCTCCTTCACTAAGACAAGGTCTGATCGTAGGAGTGTCCGTTTTATCAGACCACCGGACGCGCTGCTTCAAGCTGAAGATACTCCATTGAGAATCGTTTCCAAAACAATTGCAACATCTGCCGCAGTAGTTCAAAAACGCGTCAACCGGTTCACGGCAGTATCTAGATACATACAAACTCACTACATACTCAGGTAGTGAGTTAAGGAATGCAACCTATTTTGCTTAAACTCCGAACTTCGGGTCATACGTCTCTCCATTGACGCTAGTCTAGTTCTGGCTAGCTTTCTTTAGTCACCCAAAGGAGGCCTGTGGGGACGTAATGCACTTGGGGGCTCTTTCACTTTAGCATTTTTGCTGGATCGCTTCAGCAAGAGTGAGACCCACACAAGTTGTAGGGTCCGGCGAACGTCCAGGCTCTACTGGTTGTGCTTGGCCCATTGTCATTTTAAAAAACCAATGTCTGGGACAAAATACTCGGGCGAGTACCACCACAATTGCTAAACACAGGGTCCAAGGAGGGGCACTGAGCGACCCCGTGGTCTTCACCAAGACACCTGTAACACCAGCGTCATGTGCGCACAATGTTGCGTCGACCCACGCAACGCAAACCCATAAATTTGGGACACTCGGTCACTATGTGGTCCCTACCGCGACAATACACATACGTCTGCGGTCCAAAATCCTCTACAGCAGCAAAAATTTGGCCACCTCCTCGAGGTCTAGGCGGCTGCCCAGGCAACTGCACCGGTGGTGTCCTAGTCCTACCGTACGAGGTGGAGGGTTCGGAGAGAGCTAGGTTATCCACCCGGCGACACCGTCCACCAAAAAGTCAACTCGTCTACTGGCAGCCCCAAAGCCTTCAAGGCGTTGTAGGTGACTAGTAGGATGTTAAGAAACCCAATCTGTAGGTTCCTAACGTCCTGAACCCGTGGCAGCCCCAGAATGGCTGCCAATTGCCGCACATTCTGGTATCGCTTATCCAGCAACTCCCGCGCCACCGTATATCTGGCGTCGTCTAATGGGAGATGCTGGATAAGGCCACGCGGTTCCCCGTCCAACGAGGAAATAGGTATGCCAGCTTTTGGGTCGGAGTCAGGTCAGAGCGGGCGTCGACCAGGCTGAAGAATATGTTCCTAAATAAGGTCACATCCAACACCGGCAGGCTACTCAGTAGTGCCGACGTTCTCAGGTTTGGGCCAGCAACTAACAAACTAAACGTACACCGAAAATAAAAAATGAGTAATGAACAAATAAACAAACAAATTGGTAATTTATAACAGATAACAAAGGCACGCGGAACCCTAACCTTTCAACCGAACGCGTATCTCTTATTGCTTACCTATATACTTAAACAATACCTTACTTAAATTCCTACATAACTCACGTAAACAAACTAGCTACTAAATACCTACCAAAAAAACTACCGTCAGCTCCTATCTGCGCATAAGATCATGCCCAGAGGTCTGTGAATACATTTGCTACCTGTATGCCAAAAATGGAAGCTCTGTGGTACCGGTTTGTAATTTATTAACCTTATGGCTCGGCCGTCTCGACACAGGGTTGACAGTCCTTCTGTTCTATCGTCAGTAGGGGCCTAGCTTGTATAGACGGAATTTACTTTCTAAGGGTATCAAACACAAAAGGGCTGTAGGTATATTTAATCAAAATGTTTACTGTGGTCACCAACGTCTCCACCAGCCGCCGTTGTGACGTTGCTGGAATCTGGTCAAAACCGGCCCGGTGCTAAGACTGAAGAGCTGGGAAGATACACTGTTCACTAGTAGTGCCGCGCAACCGTGTATGCGTCTAACCTTGCGCAGTGCTTCCGTAAACCAAAGACACCACTATAAGGGGGCACTTCGTCACGCGATGACGAACCGTATGCAAAAGAGTTTTTTTTTATACCACTAATGTGGCAAACAAGCTTACGGTCCGCCTTATGGTAAGCGGTTACCGTAGCCTATGGACGCTTGCAACACCAGTGTTGCCGACCCTACAAAAATCTAATAACTTTTTTTGAAGAACCCCAAACTGTAGTCCTTAGAGAAAACCTTGGCAGGCAGCTCATTCCACAACCCAAGCGTTCGCGGTAGGAAGTTTCTCTAAAACCGCTCTGTACGCGACCATTTCGGTTCTAAAGTGTGAAAATGAATTCCCTGCCGATAGCGAGCGGTGCGATGGTAGGAAGTAGCCGTGGGCATCATTTCGAACAATTCCTTAGATCACAAAACATTATACAGGCGGTAGCACACACACAAGGAGGCAAAGTCTTTCCTCAGACTTAAGGGCTCGATACGGCAAGTGAGATTGTGATCGTCGACAATTCTCACAGCCATCGTTGGACCGAGTCACAATGGCCAAGCTGGTATCCGGGTGCACCCGCCCAGAGATTGACTTGTAAAGCCCTTTGCCCGAACGTAAAGTACTGCTTCGCTCTATTGAGTACACCAAGTTTTTTGGACGCCAGCTTCACCTTATCTTGCAAATGATCTCGGAACTAAACATTGCTGAAGATTTCAACACCAAGGATCTCAAAAAAAGCTAGCCACCCATTTGCACAAATCCTCGGGCACTCAGTAAGAAGACAACTTCGATAGAAGACCCCGGTGCCATACACTAGAAGGTCACTAGTCGCTCGACTGTAGCGACAGCCATATTGATGGTCACTGACCAGGTCGTGTTTTTCTAGGTTCTTAGAAGCTGTATGTTGATTACACGCTCCATCAGCTTGGAGAGGAGGGAGGTAATAGCGATAGGTGTTTAATTCGATGGATCTGATGCTCGTATGGTCCACTATATCTGGTATTCTCATTGGAGAAAGTACCAGACGAGAGAATCCATAGGTCAAAGGAAATTCATGAGCAGATATCTCTGCGTAGTTATTGGTTCGAAAACTGAGTCACTTTCGATGGTGGGCGTTGAAGTCTCCCAAAATAACTAGTTCTGCTGTGCTCTAGAACTTTGTCAGTCGTCAAACTCAGGTGCGTGAAAAGTTGAGCTAAGTCTGTGAGACCTGTATAGGCACGCATAGATATGAGTGTGGCCGCCGTGATCTACGCACACCCGGCTATAAAGAAGCCGGCGACAGCTGATATCCTCCCGGACGAACATACATACTCAGACACGACAAACAAACTTATTAAAAATAATAGTCAACTAACTAAGAATCCCCTTTGGATTTCAATTGATTTTCCCCTGGATAAACCAGGTGAAATATACGAGAAAAATGAAAGTATCACTAGATACCTCTCACAGGCACCTACCGAGATAACTAGGTTTCATAGAGTAAACTCCAAGACTTGAAGTACAGGAGCGTGAGAAAAAACCTGAAAACTTGTATCTCACATTTTTTCATGACAAGCCAAACGGACACAAACAAAAAGTACTGAAAGATGTGCCCGAATTTAAGAACCATTTTTTGAGTTTCAATACATACTTAGTCTGTAGTCCTTAAGTACAAGAAGGAAACCCTGAGTGCTAGAATTCCAGCTCTAACGGTCTAACCGTAGACATTCGAACATACCACTATATGTCATTAGAACCGCCTCCGAAAGAGCTCCAGCCTAGGAGACCTAAAACGTCATTATAGCTCCTACCGTTTGGCTATGAAAACCTAAAAATGTAAAAAAAATATATTTTATAATCGCGTGACTGTAATAACAATAGCCAATAGAAATTTCAACTGTCAGTAGCAGATTATAGCTATGTAGTTATACCTATACTATTGATACAAGTCAATATCAACTACTACATGTTATCTTTCACTAAGTTTTTGTGTGGGCTAGAGTTTCAGTCACCACAGTAAGTCAGTAAGTACAGTGCCTTAAGCATTAAATCTAGAAGATTCTATGGAACAACATCTCCCTCTGATGGGGTTTTTTATTTTTATATAAATATAGAACGAAATTTGTTTTGTATCAGTCATTCAAGAGACAGCAAGCTTTAAAATTTTTACACATATGTGTTAGAATGTAAGATTTGCATTCTAACACCTTATTTTTGAAGCACAAGGGAAATAAAATCGGTTTGTTGTGTGCAATTCGCGCACTCAAAGCGCCTCAGAAGAAACTTCTTGTAAAGGGCAAACCTTGTGCCACAGATAATCGAAGTGTCTATCCGCACAACCTATTGAACCTATCAACAGCGCAAGCGTTCAAAAAGGTGGTAATTGAAGAAAAGGAGGGTCCTCAACCACTGCTGCCTCACTCTAACACCCTATAACAATGAGGATCAACGAGGTTTTTTGTTTTGAATGTAGTATTAAAATCCTTGAAAAATCAAAAATATTGGTATATTTTTTTTTGTAATACGACCTAAAATGAGTTAGTAGTATTCAAATTAATGCGTCGATCTCCAAGTTGCCGCGGCGCACAGTGCGTGACGTCATCTAATAAAGCGCGCAGTGCTTATGTTTAATTCACGGACTTAAAAAAGAATTAAGTGACCAATTTGTGCACGGTTCAACTTTGTAACCATGAATCAATTTTGTATAGTGCCGAAATGTAAAAACACAACTATTAAAACGCAAAGAAAACTATTTTTTGCGTGCCAAATGCTACGCTGTGTTTGCAGCCTCCCTTTTGGGCAGCACAGTCATGACAATCCACGCTCAAAACTATCTCCTCTTTTTCATCACACCTAAATATGCAACAATACGCTTTACTTTTTAGCCTATGTTTAGGCATTAATTTTGCTTTAACTGTACAGACATGCCCTAACCTTTGGACTTGACAAATCTCACAGCATCATCACCATAGGTTTCACGTGCCGATCTGTAATAAATAAACTTAATCGAAATAAATATGTAAACCTCAAAATACTTAGGTATCCTAACAATATATACTCATTATTCACAGTAAAGTTTGGTTTTATAGTCACTGATTAATGAAAACCGCCCATGTGCGAGTCGGATCCGTAACATTATCTATAAAAACGACAAAAAAAATACGTTTGTTAAATAATTTGCCCACCTTAAATAATTTTAATTTAATTATTTATTTACTTGTCTTGAGAGAAGTTATTATAATAGGTCCAAAAATCGAAATCGCTAAATTTGTGTTTTCTTTACGTTTTGAAACTTGGAGAATCGTTTGCAATCATGTTCAGAGTGATGTGTGTGTTCGTGTATCTATACATATAAAAGGCTTTGTCCTGAATGACTAATGGATCAACGCACAGCCTAAACCGCTGATCGTAGAGAACTGAAACTTGGAGGTTGTGTTCTTTGTATGACGTAGGCATCCGATAAGAAAGGATTTTCCGGAATTCTACCGCTAAGGGGGTGAAAAAGGAAGGCAAAGTTTGTATGGGACAACGTGATTCAATCCACTTCAATTTTGCATAAATATTTTTTAAAAGAATTGTTGGAAGACGTGTTTTGTATTATAATGAAATTCATCCCCTAACGGGGTTAAAAAGTTATTTGCTTCGAAGTTGATATCAATACTCCTTAGTGATTTTGATTTAAATAACATTTTATTTTGAAACATGTTTGAAAACTCAATCTGATTATATTCAAAACAGGTTGAACTTACTTAAAAATATAAACAACTTCAATACCTACTCTTTAAAATTGGAATGTCTCAAATGTCACCGTACTATATTAGTAACTCATTTAAGGGGTTTCTAAGGTCAAAGAGGTTATGCGTTTTTAAGGTGTTTGATTTTTTGTGTACAATAATACTTAAAGTTTTCTTTTTCTACCTATCTTATACACATAAAATGCTTTATCCTAAAAGACTGACGGATTAACGCACAGCCTACATCGCACAGCCTAATTCGCTGATCGTAGAGACCTGAAACTTGGAAGGTGTGTTCTTTGTATGACGTAGGCATCCGATAAGATAAGGTTTTACTGAAAGGGTTAAGTGCGAGTCGGATTCACGCAATAAGGGTTTTTTTTTTTTATACCACTAAGGTGGCAAACAAGCTTACGGTCCGCCTGATGGTAAACGGTCACCGTAGCCTATGGACGCTTGCAACACCAGGGGTATCACTTGCGCATTGCCGACCCTTCAGAAATCTAATAACTTCTTTCTTGAAGAACTCCATACTGTAGTCCTTGCAGAAAACCTTGGCAGGGAGCTCATTCCACAACTTAAACGTTCGCGGGAGGCAAAGTCTTTCCTCAGACTTAAGGGCTCGATACCACAAGTGAGTTTGGAATCGTCGACAATTCTCACAGCCCGTCGTTGAACCAAGTCAAAAGGGCCAAGCTGGTATCCGGGTGCACCTGCCTAGAGATGGCAGCAGTACTCCATATGGGGCCGATCCTGCGACTTGAAAAGCAACAACCTTTGCCCCGACGTAAAATACTGCTTCGCTCTGTTGAGTACACCAAGTTTTTTGGACGCCAGCTTCACCTTATCTTGTAAATGATCTCGGAACTGAACATTTCGATGTTGGAAGGAGATGTCGACACCAAGGATCCCAATGCTCTTTGAGATGTGGATGGAGTTTTCTTAGCGGTGAACGCGCAGACTTGTGTCTTTGTAGGGTTGAATTGGACCAAGTTTACCCGTCTCCAGTCAGAGACCTGGGACAGTGTGGTCTCGATTTGAGACACAAGTTCTCCGCGGTTTTCCTCCACAATGGAACGAGGGATGTTTGCACGACCCGTGTAAAAAGCGTCTCCAGTACTGTCATCTGCATGGCAATGTATGCTGTTGATTTCCAACATGTTATTGATATGCAGTAGAAACAGCGTAGGAGACAGCAAAGAGCCTTGCGGGACACCAGCATTAATGTCCATGCTATCAAAGCAATGACCGTCAACTACGGTTCGTATGCGTCTGGCGGACAAAAAGCTAGCCACCCATTTGCACAAACCCTCGGGCACTCCGTAAGATGGCAACTTCGATAGAAGACCCCGGTGCCAGACCCGATCGAACGCCTTCGCTATGTCCAGGCTACATGCCAATGCCTCCCCCTGACTCTCAATGGCTAGTGCCCATCGGTGTGTGAGATACACTAGAAGGTCACCAGTCGAGTGACCGTGGCGAAAGCCATATTGACGGTCACTGATCAGATCGTGTACTTCTAGGTATCTTAGAAGCTGTGTGTTGATCACACGCTCCATCACCTTAGAGAGGAGAGAGGTAATAGCGATAGGCCTGTAATTCGATGGATCTGATCTATCGCCCTTTTTGGGCATCGGGTGCACATTCGCAGTCTTCCATGAAGACGGAAATTGCCTAGTGTGGTAGGAAAGCGCGAAGAGGCGCGTGAGTACAGGACATAACTCAGGAGCACACTGCTTAAGCACCACTGCTGGTATACCATCTGGCCCACTCGACTTATGAACGTTTAGAGAAAGCAACGCCCGCCGGACCTCGCGCTGTGTTATAGAGATTTCCGGCATGGTCTTACCGCACCACGGTAAAGTAGGTGGTACAGCGCCTTCCTAGTTCATGTTCGAGTTCGAGGCAAAGAGACTGCCCAGTAGATCGGCTTTCTCTTTAGCACTATGGGCCAAGTCACCATCGGTCTTTCGCAGTGGTGGTAACGACGATTGGCAAAAGTTCCCATCGGCAGCTTTGGCAAGCGACCAGAAAGCACGACTCCCAGAAGGATAGCTCGCAAGTCGCTCACCTATTTTGCCGATGAATTGGAATTTTGCTCTGGCAGTTGCTGCTCGAGGCAGCATTTAATTTGCGTTTTAACTCAGAAATATTCGGATCCTTATTATTACGAGCCGTGGTCCAAGCCTCATATGCATTTTGCTTAAGAATTTTAGCTTTTCTGCAAGACCTATTAAACCACGGTCGTTTTTTGACGCCGGCAGCTACTCACGGATTAGGAATATAGCATTCCATACCAGCAAGGATTGTCTCAGTGATTGCGCCTGCGCAGACGTCAGGATCTTCTGAGTTAAAGCAGATCTGCCTCCACGGGTACGATGCGTAAAATTCTCGCAATCTATCCCAGTCTGCCGACTGCCGACGACGCCAATTAGTTGGCCCAGATGGATCGGGTTGTGTGCATGACACTTGAGTCCGAATGAGACAGTGGTCCGAGGAGCCAAGAGGCGCATCCACTATGACGGAGTATCCGTCCGGACGAGTAGTAGGAGGTAGTAGAAGGTCAAGTAAGGAGCTCGTATGTTCCTCTATATCTGGTATTCTCGTTGGAGAAATTACCAGCTATGAGAATCCATAGGTCGGAGCAAATTCATGAGCAGATATCCCAGCATAGTTATTGGTTCGAGAACTGAGCCACTCGCGATGGTGGGCGTTAAAGTCTCCCAAAATAACTTGTTCTGCTGTGCTCTAGAACTTTGTCAGTCGTCAAACTCAGGTGCGTAAAGAGTCGAGTTACGTCCGTGTCACCGCTATGAGACCTGTATATGCACGCATAGATACGAGGGTGGCCACCGTAATCTACGCGCACCCACAATATCGACAGGTCCCTGTCTTCAAGGCTATGAAGGCGGCGACAGCAGATATCCTCGCGGACGAACATACATACACCGGCACGACTCATAAAATTGTGTTCGAGTTTGTAGCCGGGATAGTGAAGGTATGATATGTCGGCCGGGCAGGATATCTGCGTCTCCGTTAGAAAAAGAATGTTCGGCTGTGCAGTCTCGAGATGGTGAATACCCCTGATGTTGCAAAAATCCACATTATATGTGGATGGAGTAGCCGCTGTACAAACTTTTTTCTTTTTCGTTCTCATAGCCATTATATATAAAAAAAGTTACTAAGACTAAGGATGAGGATTCACTGCACAGACAGCTTAGAGGACAAAAGGTGCGGCTCTAAGACTGCCGAAGCTCGCCACAGATGATAAGGTTGCTGGCACGGCGGGCGGAAGGGCCCCTGATACCCCTCTGTTGTAGTAGCCGGGTCCACTCCGGTCTCCTTCTCCGGCACGACTACCACTTCAGATACTTTACACAGGGCGGCGGATCAGCCTCCTAGGGCGGAGATTATGTGATCCCTGGGTTCGGGATCCCGTTCAACCTGCGGGCGGCCAGCGGTCAGCCGTTTCATCAGGTCTCCCTGACCGCCGAACTAGCACGCCGCGTCTACGCCGAGCAGGACAGCAACAAGCACCGCCGGTCCTCCGCTGTCCGCACAGCGAATCCTCAAAGAGCTCTGGCAACCTTACTCACCGCCAAGAACACAACACTACTCAATGTAAGTGTTATTAAAAGAAAACTGCCCCAGGAGGGTACCAGCGTCCACGACGCTGGAGAATCCCTTCCTGAACCTTTGAGCTCAGGCTCGGGGGCTCAGGCTGCTCCACGTATTCTGGGGGGGAGCAAAACTTCACAAACCCACTCAATAAACCTAGCTAGCTAACGCTATGCCCAGCGCAGAAATAAATTCTAATGCCTCCTGGCAGCTTGCACTGCGTCGAGCAGATGAACGCAGAAATGCCATCGTCAACTCCGCCAAGCCAGCAGACCCTGGAGGGAGAAAACGCAACGGGCGCCGCCATCACCGGGGACGGCGCTCAAAAAACAACACTGTGCAACCGGGAAACAGCGAGCCAGTAGGTGTTTATTGGGCATTCTGGCTCACTTTCCGCAGCACAGATGCTGGCGCATCTTCTTTGCTCCAATTGAGCTAGAATGCCCAATAAACATTTTGGAATTGATTACGTGCATCTGCGCTGCGGAAAGTGAGCCAGAATGCCCAATAAACATTTTGGAATTGATTACGTGCATCTGCGCTGCGGAAAGTGAGCCAGAATGCCCAATAAACATTTTGGAGTTGATTACGTGCATCTGCGCTGCGGAAAGTGAGCCAGGATGCCCAATAAACATTTTGAAATTGGTTACGTAAAGTTTTCAATTTGGGTGTTGTAAACGACACGAAATAGTTTTTTAAATAAACACAGCGAATGATTAATTTACTAATAAAAACTTACCAATAAATATTTTTCATCACTTCCACTTGCACACTATTACACTAGATTTTGTTTAAATCCTAAACCCATATTTATGACATTTAGATAAACATTTGTAATTAGTTTAATTCTTGAAAATATATATCTGAAGATAAACAAGAACAAGAAGAATAACTAAATGGAATTGAACCATTTTGTTCTAGGTAAGATCCTATCGTTTACTGCAATGACAAAGGAAAACATGCGCTCCGAGCAGATCGGACTCCTATTTTACAGGAAAGAAAAAAGTTTTAACATAGATTAGATACAGAACAACCTTCTTCTAGCTCTATGCACAAGGTGTTTAGGCCGTATCGTTCCGTATTAGGATATAGGAGAGAAAATATGTTTTGACACAGATACAGACGAACCTTCTACTAGCTCTATGCACAAGGCGTTTACGTCATATTTTTCAAAACAAGGCATCAGGAAAGGATAACGTACTTGACATCGCCAACCTTCTTCTAGCTCTATGCACAAGGTGTTTAGGCTGTATCGTTCCGTTTTAGGATACAGGGAGGGATAACTTAACACACTAATCTTATCTAACTCTAAGCACATGATTTTTAAAGTTAAAATTTTCGTTATTGGAGTAAACGATATGATCTATTATTACACAGGCTTCTTCTAAAACAGAACAAATTAAACTTCAAAGTTTTATCTACATATCTTAAATCAGATTTAGATGTTTTTTACTAAACATGTAATTTTATATATAATAAAATGACGTACGCACATATTAGAACAATTGTTTGAAATGAAAACTGTTCCCATAAATCAGGCGCTTGACCATTAACACTGTCGATCAAACATCTTAACTGTCGAAAGATACTTTCGTTACACAGTGTTTTTAAAACCAAACTTACGTTTAGTTTTTTACAAAAGGTTATAGCAAATAGGACAAGTCTTAAAATATCTTTAACCATAATTAACTTCAATTGTAAAAATATAAATGAAGAATGCAGAAAGATTTTTTAAAATGAAAGTTATGCTTTTGTACATAATGTTTGTATAAGTTTTAATTTTTTTAATCTAATGAAACCTTAAGCCTGAATATATGTAAAATTTCACTAATAATTTTGATCAACACTCAATTTCATAAAAGTTTTCGTGGTAAGTCCCCAGTTTTATTGCATATCCAACAAAACGTGACTGCTGTGCAGCGTAAACCAAGTAGCTACCTATTCTACAAATCTTATGGAAAGAAACATTAATGCGGCTTTTCTTTGTGTTACGATATCTAAGCTGCATAATCTGCTCTGGGTTCCTTACGTACCTGTTTAATTATTTATGGTTTATTTTTGTTATTTCTATTGGGTACTATATACTTAGAGCAAAATAATATGATTAAGAAAACAAACATAAACTTTTAAGCGAGCCTTTTGAGGTTTAAAAATTTAAAAACTATAAGTAATTAAGGTAATTGAAATATATATATTTGAGTAGGTAACTTGTTTTAACATTAAAGCACAAGACTTTTTATTTTACTAGTTTTACCTTTATCTTATTTTTCCTTACAAACATAAATAAGGTATGCCAAAACAATTAATTATAACATATAAGTAATTTATATTCTCGGACACTGAGTAAAACCATTCTTATATTCAACATTGAACCCCAAACCAAATAGCGGCATATTCTTTGTACTTCATATTTCTGTTATTAATGTAAAATAAAATAGTAATTAAATATATTTATTCTTCAATCTTTTCTATGGGAATGCCGTTTTGCTGACTTGAAACAATTTAAGGGGTAGAAAACCTAATTGGTATATTATAAATTTAGATGACTTAACAATATATTTGTACTAAACACGTATAACAGTAAGCGTATAAAACTTGAATAATTTTTATTTAGTATGAACGTAAATACCTGTTTATAATAATATAAGTTTGGTTAACCTACACTTCATAGTACTTTATTGTAGGTTAAACTATAATTTATGTTACTTGACTCTTGAACTAAGAAAACCAAGGTCTTTTCTTTTGGAGTCTAATTTGCTCTCGCTCGGTGTCAGCTGATTATGTAGGGTACCAGTGTGTACGATTTAATTTCTTCTGATTATAGTTAAGTGTAAGAAAAGGTTGCAGATCTCTGACTTTTCCCTTTTTAAGCCTTATTTTCCGGTTAAAAATATACACAATTTCCAACACTCTTGGGTGTGAATAAGTGCTGCTAAACTACCAAGCTGTGAAGCTGCTATTGGTGAACTTCTATTTTTCAAGCTGAGGATCAAAGCATCATAAATTATGTTCGTAAGTTTTAACTTTGAAGTAATCTGTGTATTTGTTTAATTATTTATATTAAATTAAAGTTTTAAACTTAGTATTATCTGTACATAAATCTGTAATGTTAATTTTATAACAGGCTTTTATTTAACTCTGTGAAATCCATCTTGTTTCGAGATGATTATGATCTACATTACTCTATGGCTTAACGTTCTGAAACATGAAAGAAAAGACTAACGATGTAAAGCGGCAGCGTAGGTCAAAATCATCTCGAAATCATATGATTTGTTCGTAATTGAATAAAGGCCCTGTTCTTGTTACTTTTCTCAATAATGCGAATCAATTTTAGGTAAATACGCCTATAAATATAATGAGAAGTCAAGATCTTTCTAACTACTATATTGTTACAGGTCGGAGTTTGAATTCAAACAGAAGAGGAAGGTTGGAAAAGAGGGAACCACCTGTTTTTCCTTTTCCGATTCAGACGACGGCGAGACTAGGTTAGTTTAATATGGAAAACTCAATTATTTTTGTTGAAAAATGTAATTTACATAAATCTTTTTATAACTCCAAAAGCTGACCTCAGAATTTCTAGTTTTGTCATATCTCCCATACAACACACCCTCCATAATCCGAATCTAGACACTCCTACCAACTATTCCTACCTATTTAATCCGAACTTATCTTACTTGCCTTGTTGACTGCACACTTTTTTGTTTTGTATTATGTTCGGATTAAAGACGTAATTAGTAAAAGTGTTTATATCAAGTGTCCAAAGTATCTAGATTCGGATTGTTGAAGGTGTGTTGTAAGAGATTAATTTTGTCTTACGCTTTTAATAGTTTTATTACTTATTAAGTTCACTGTATTCAAATTAAATACCAAACCCTAATGATTAAAGAGGATAGTAAAGCCATTGTTTTTATAACATTAATATTTATTTTTAAACATAAATTAGTACTTTAAATAAGAATACTGAGGCCTATTTATTACTGGTAGTATTAAGAATAATGTACGTGCAGTACATAATTTCTTTATGGAAATAAATATTGACTTCTTATATTTTTGATACACAGGATCGAAGCAAGTTCTGTTAAGGCAGAGCCAAAAGTAAAAAAACCGCGCAAGAAAGTGGAAGGGAAGGCGCGAGGAACTGTGACTGCATCGCTGAGCGCTCATTGTCCGCAATCATCACGAAAACGGTCCTCGAGCTACAGACTCCTGTCTTCGGACAGTGAAGACGAACTTGAAGCTTCTCGGTCTGCTCGTGCTGCCGCTCAGCAGGGGCTTACGTCGTCTCTGACCCGGCGAGTGGCGGATGGTGTGCTGCGTCGGACCGCGGAACTCGACGGCGATACTTTCATCGAGCTGAGAGTTTACAACACCAAAGACGTTATTGCTGCTACTGGGTGGAAAGAGCGTTTGGAGAAAGCCCAAGTTGCGTTACGCTTTCAAGCGTCGTCATCCGATTTGGAGGAACTAAGAATTTTTCTCAGAAAAGCAAAGCTAAAGTTTGTCCAAGAAGGCAAGTTTTACTCTAATAAAAAAGAATGAAACTTTTGTAAACTAGCTCCTAATTTTTTTTTATTAGTAATAAAAAAGTAACTCAATAGGTAGATACTGTACTTAGTTTTTTTTATCATACAAATAATTTTTGTAACATATGAAGTATAATTTTGATTACATATAATACCAGATAAATTACTATTTTTTTCCTGGGATAAAAAGTAGATAACCTAAATTTTTACCTAAGTTTTAATAACAACTTCCTTAATGTGCTTAAAATACGAATATTTTTTTAAATTTGGTTATTTTTGTTTATAGAAATTTAGATTTTCCGACAGTAAATATATGACCACACTGACAACTCCTAAGAGCCATACTACTGATCTATGTAAATATGAGTAAAAAAGTTTTGTTAAGTTAAGTTTGTACTTTTGTGTTTGTAATTAGCACAACATGTTAATTTAAAAGTAAATTTTGAATTTTTTGGAGAGTTCATTTTACCGAAAAATGACTATATTGAAATTAAATCTTTTGCAACAGAAAATGTAATTATTCATCAAAATTACAATTTTAACCACTTGTATTCTGATCTTGTGTCAAAAATAAACAAAAAAATTTGCGAATTCCAAGAGAAGGACAGTGAGTGGTCATTTTTAAAAAGCCTGTATTTAGAAATTAATTTAAATCGGTATTCACCTTTAAGAGCTTCGAGTTTTATTGAATTGCCAAAATATGTAAAAAATAAAAAAGCTTGTATTAATGTAAAAAATAACGATAATTTTTGTTTTTTGTGGAGTATAAATGCAGCATTGTTCCCAGCTAAATCAAACGCAGACAGAACTACGTCTTATCCTCACTTCGAAGATGTACTTAACACCAAAAATATGGCATTTCCGGCGACATTCTCGGACATTAAAATATTTGAAAAAAATAATCACAGAATTAGTGTCAACGTTTACGGCTTTAATTCCAATAATAAAATAATTGGACCATTGTATAGAACAACACATAGAAAAAAGCGTCCTGTCAATCTTCTATTCTTGCAAAATAAGTCCCGTAGTCATTACTGTCTAATTTAAAACTTGGAACGATTGGTTAGATCCCAAACTACTAATAGTACGAGATCCCGCTGCAGGATTGGTGTGCTCATCGACTTTTTGTTTAAAACCAATTTGTTATGTTTATTTATAATTAAGAGAATATATATTTACTAGGGTGCCTATCAAAATTTGGCCGCCATTATTTTTAAATAAATAATTTTTAATTGATTTTTGGTAAAAAATTTCGTTTATTTATTTTTTAAATAAAATAACGTCTACATCACGGTAATTAATATGGAGATTCTAAAAAATCACGGTTGCCATTGCGCACCTGGCCGCACCTCTTTGCAGCCAGGTGTAAACAGGTATGATTTCGATAAATTTATACGTTTATAACCTATTTTTATTAATTATATGTCAAATTGAAGCTAATTTTTTTCTATTAATTATCATATAAAGTTGCTTAATTAAATCTGGCCGCAAATAAGGGTTACTGGCTGTTAAAGATAATAAATATTTAAGGTAGAGTGAAAGAGAGTTAGCGCGCAACATCATTTGTCAGACGAGGACAGCGATTGCCGGCTGTGCGACGCTTTTAAGCCATTGCGCATGCGTCGAGACGACTTATAATAAATACTCCAAAAAATATGTAATTTTTTTGAAAATGACAAATTTAACAATTGCAACAAAAAATTAATATTGATTTGATATATCGACGGTCTAATTAGCAATTTGTCTCTTATTTTTTAGAGGGTGATTTTTTTAACATTTTGATGAAGCAATAATCCAATTATAAATTATTTGAATGATTCAAACTTAAATATTATATCTCTATTAGATATTAAAGATATTAAATGGTTTTTTAAAATGATAATAAATTTTGAAGAAATTCTTTTTTTCGTACAAATAAAAGATTCTCTAAAATGGAGTTAGACAATTTGCTAATTAGAACGTCGATATTTAATATTAATTTAAAAAATAAAAAAATCAAACCAAGGTGACTTAAGTAAAAGAAAATTTTATTGCGAAAGTATTATTTAAAAATTTTATTAGTTTTTATTCAAGTATTTAATTGTCTGTTACATATTAATTAAACATTTAAGCAAATTAAAAAATTAAAAAAATTATCTTATAATTCTAATATTTCAGTAACTCTTATTTAAAAATCTGAATCATCGGAGCTATCACTTTCATCGCTACAAATATCAGAATCGTCGTTTTCGGAAGCTTTGTTCGTGGATTCACATAGCACACTATTAACTTCCGTTGGAGTTGAGTCTCCCAGGAACCATGTTGGTTTTAAAAAACCATCTAGCCAGCCATTATTTTCTGGGCTGAATTTGATGCAGTCTGGTTCAGTGGCATTTAACCACATCGAATTAACAAAGATTGTCCGCAACAATTTTTGTTTCAAAGATTTCCAGCACGGTGGAATGTGCGTCGAGTTCAAACCTTTAATTCTCTTCATAAATTTTATATTATTTTGTTTTGAAGCGTACATTTTGTTAAATAATAAAAATCTTGCGGTATTTACACTTTGACACTTTGGGATTCTATACATAAGGCACGTAAACTCTTGGACTGCATCAAAGCGTGGTTTTTATGTTAGAATAAAAATGCTGCATCTGTTCAGTTGAGAACACTAACATTCGACGCATGCGCAATGGCTTAAAAGCGTCGCACAGCCGGCAATCGCTGTCCTCGTCTGACAAATGATGTTGCGCGCTAACTCTCTTTCACTCTACCTTAAATATTTATTATCTTTAAGAGCCAGTAACCCTTATTTGCGGCCAGATTTAATTAAGCAACTTTATATGATAATTAATAGAAAAAAATTAGCTTCAATTTGACATATAATTAATAAAAATAGGTTATAAACGTATAAATTTATCGAAATCATACCTGTTTGCACCTGGCTGCAAAGAGGTGCGGCCAGGTGCGCAACGGCAACCGTGATTTTTTAGAATCTCCATATTAATTACCGTGATGTAGACGTTATTTTATTTAAAAAATAAATAAACGAAATTTTTTACCAAAAATCAATTAAAAATAATTTAATTAAAAATAATGGCGGCCAAATTTTGATAGGCACCCTAGTAAATATATATTCTCTTAATTATAAATAAACATAAAAATTTGGTTTTAAACAAAAAGTCGATGAGCACACCAATCCTGCAGCGGGATCTTAGACTATAAACATCATGGGAAAATCTTTTTTTGTGATGACTGCTTGCTTTTTTTTAATTGTAAAACTAATTTTGATGAGCATGTATGTGGAGGGGTATCGACCAAATTGCCTAATAAAGGCTCAATTTTACAGTTTACGCATTTTGAGCGTATGCAAGACGTACCCTTTGTCATTTATGCAGATTTCGAATGTTTTTTAGAACCATGCCAAACAAATCAAACTTTTAACAAAGGTGGTTTTACGTCAGACTTGCAAAAACATGTTCCTGCCGCGTTTGGTTATTACATTGTATGCTCGTACGATACTTCTTTAAATAAATATGTGTCATATCGGGGTCCAAACTGTGTTGAGAAATTTATAGAATATCTTCAACGCGACGTTCTAAAGATATATAAAATTTTGAAAAATCCTGTGCCATTGATATTTACCGAAAATAATTCAAAAGATTTCACTAATGCCAGAGACTGTTTTATTTGCTCCCAATTGTTATTTGATGATAAAGTAAGAGATCATGACCACCTAACAGTCAAATATAGGGGTGCCGCACATTCTTACTGCAATATACATTTCCAATTACCAAAATTCATTCCAGTGTTTTTTCACAACCTTTCAGGCTACGATGCACATTTATTTATACGTGAGCTGGGAGATATTCGTGGCAAAATAAAAGTTATAGCTAAAACTAAAGAAAATTACATTTCATTTACAAAGTTTTTTTCAACCGAAGAAGGAAGCTTTGTTCCAGTCCATTTTGTAGATTCATTTAAATTTTTAGGAGCTAGTTTACAAAAGTTAGCGGAAAATTTAATTACCAAAGACTTGGTCAACTTGTCTAAGTTTTTTACGAATGAAACAAAGTTTAAATTGTTGAGACGCAAAGGAGTATATCCGTATGAATATATGAAAAGCTGGAAATCGTATGACGAAACTAAATTACCGTTTTATGAAGATTTTTTTAGTACACTAATAAATCAAAATATCTCTAAAGAGGACTATAATCACGCCCTTAAGGTTTGGAATACGTTTAAGATTCAAAATTTAGGGAAATACACAGATTACAGATTACAGATTACAGATACTGACGGATATTTTATTATTAGCCGATGTTTTTCAAAAATTTCGAGCTACTTGTAGGTTAAATTTCGAAGTCGATGCTGCTTATTATTTTACAGCTCCTGCATTGAGCTGGGACAGCATGTTATTAAAAACTAATATTAAATTAGAACTTATTAATGATCTAGAAATCATTCGAATGCTTCAAAAAGGAATACGGGGAGGAGTATGCTTATGTTCTACGCGGTTCGCAAAAGCCAATAATAAGTATTTAAATAATTATAACCCTGCTGAACCTGAGAAGTACCTTATTTATATTGATTGTAACAATTTATATGGTAACGCTATGTGCGCATACTTACCATATTCTGATTTTAGACTATTAGATAGACGAGAAATCGATGAATTAAACGTTTGCAAAATACCAGACGAAAACGAATATGGGTACATTTTAGAAGTAGATATCGAATATCCAGAAGAACTTCATGATTCACACAATGATTTACCGTTCTGTCCTCAAAAATGTGTTCCACCCTGTTCAAAAACATCAAAATTGATTCCTAATTTATACGACAAATTTTTTCACGTTATTCATTACGTCCATTTGAAACTGTGTTTAAAAGCGGGACTTAAGTTGACTACCGTGCATCGAGTAATAAAATTCAATCAAAGCCCTTATCTAAAAGACTATATTGACCTAAACACTAAACTAAGGCAACAAGCTAAATCTGTATTTGAACAAGACTTTTTCTAACTA
Source organism: Apoda limacodes (assembly GCA_946406115.1). Classification (NCBI taxonomy): domain Eukaryota; kingdom Metazoa; phylum Arthropoda; class Insecta; order Lepidoptera; family Limacodidae; genus Apoda; species Apoda limacodes. Next base: position 54,140,087 of record OX291540.1, read on the forward strand.
ATGAATAACAGCATATTTGGAAAAACTTTGGAAAACACAGAGAATAGATTAGACGTTAAAATAGTAAATCAATAGAGTGATGATAAAAACAAGACAAAAAAATTACTGTGCAGAGCAGTTAATATCTAGACCTAACTTTCATAGTTCAACTACATTTACCGAAAATTGTGTAGCTGTTCAATTGAAACCAGAAAAAGTAGTCCTTGATAAACCTATATACATAGGTTTCACAGTCTTAGAACTATCCAAAAGCCATATGTATAATTTTCACTATACTATTATGAAACCTTTTTACGGCTCTAATTTAAAAATGTGTTATACCGATACTGATAGTTTTTTATATTCAATAGAAACAAAAGACTTCTATAAGCATTTAAAGCTAAATTTAAAGCACTATTTTGATACAAGTAACTACACGGAGCCAAATAAATATCAAATTGAACGCGTCAACAAAAAAGTGCCAGGTTTGTTTAAAGATGAATTAGAAGGTCAAAATATTGTAGAGTTTGTTGGGTTGCGATCTAAGTTATATTGTATTAGAACGGAAACGTGCGAAATAAAAAAGGCTAAAGGTGTTCAAAAATATGTTTTAAATGGTGTTCATTTCAATGACTATTATAAGTCTTTGAAGAAAAAAGACAAATACCTACGAAGAAAAAATGTTTTTTTTAAGTCTCTTAAACATGAAATATTTACAAGATCTGTTAATAAAGTAGCTTTGTCTTCCAATGACGAAAAACGTCGAATAATGGAAGACAACATAAAAACGTTTGCTTGGGGACATTGCTCATTTTTCTGAATATCACTGTTGCGAAGATGGCAGAAAGTTATTTAACCGATATTATTATTTCAAAACATAATTATGTATATTCAAATAATATTTATATAACTACAGGATTATGGGCAGTCAATAATTTTTTACCACAAATTCATATACTTGTCAATAGCGAGAATTATGATTTATTTATTACTACTTAGGAATGGCACAGAATTTACATTGAAATCAACTCGAAATGTATAAACAACATGACTATTCTATACCAACTTCTTTTTTGTGAAAAACGTTGTCCTGAAAATGTAATTTCTTTAATTTGTGGTGCTCTTAGTACATTTTGTCATTGTGTAGAATTAAGATTAAACTATTTACTTAAGCATGACTATGTAATAGTTAGTCATTTTGTACATAATATAAAAAATAATTTAGCTTGTTATAATTATAATACCCTAACTGTCAGTCAAATTGAAATGGTACTTCATTTTTATAAAAGTAAATCTAACGTTTTAGCTGTGCAAGAACTTTTACTTTTTGGTAGTTCATATTTTTATAACTATTTTTCACTTGTTGTTAATTTTTTTTGGATTTTGTGTTTTTTATAATTTTGTGATTTTTTTTATAATAGCAATAAAATGTACCTATTTGAAAATGTTGTTTTATTAATCTAAGTCCAACTTTAGTGTAAACCTTTAGATAAAGAATGTTGGTAGATATAATTAGCATTTGTGACAGACAGACAAACAAAAAAACTTTAACTATTTTATTACGAACGTTAGAAAAGAAAATTAATGCTGATTCAGATACATTTCGATATTCAAGATGTCTTCGGTGTAGGCAGCCGGTCATACGATATCTAGCATACATGAACCAACAAGTTTTTATTTGAAACCTGTATGACGCAAACAGATTGTTGCATTATATGTAAAATAAATCACATAATTGAAAGGTGTCGATTCGTTAACACGTCTTTATTATAATTTTAAAATATGTCTAATTACCAAAAGGCAAATTATATCGCTTTTTCAGTAGGCAAAGTTTTAAAGTATGTGGTGAAAATCGAAATTAGTCAATTAACAGAACTACCAAACGTTGTGGAAAGCAGAACAATTGTAAAAACAAGTTATCATGCAGAAAGTGAAAATGACCCAGTGATGAATTCTGTACTGCATTCCCTTTTCCTTATTTCGACAGAGTTGGGAAAACAAACTGAGAAAATTTAATGAGCAGAGGTATGTATAAACTTTCCTATTTTTGCTTTTACTTTCAAAATTTACAGAAAATCTAATTATTTTCCTTGTCTTTCAGATATACCTGAGGCAAAGAATATCAGTAGCAGTAGCAGAGGAAGAGGTTTCCTCCGTGGAGATTTCTTTCAGAACTTATTTCTCTTGTATTGTAAATAAACGATTTTGTCATGTACAAACATTAAGATATGTAATGTCTATTTAGGAATAGAAATTAAATAAAAAATGTTTTATTGTTATAACATTTATTGAATTTTCTTAATAAAAATACTTAAACTTAGTTAAGCAAAATACTTATACTTAGTTAATATATTTTAATACTTAATACTTATATTATACATTTGTACACAAATGAAAAAACTAAACTATTAAATTTTAAACTAATTCAAGTATTTTATTTTTAACGTCCACATTTTCATTGCACCATTTCTTAATACAAATAACATTTTCCAGAGCACAATATTTTCTATGATTAAAACATTTGTTTATTTTCAATTAATATTTTAATCCATTTTTCCTCGTCAAAATATTCAATGTCGATTGCGTTCGCTGCGTGCTGCGAAGGAAAGGAGTCGACCGGGCGTATGAGTCGGTATTTCTATAAAGTTTTTAAATGTAAAAAAGTAGTTAGTGACATATCTACAATAGTTGGACATAGGTATCGTAAAGTTTTTATATTGTACAACATTTTTTCGTTCTAATATCAATAGTTTCCGCAGCGCATGCGATAAAAGACATATTATGGCTTTTTTTTTCACCTTGCGTAACATGATTGAAGTTTTATTAGGAACCCCTACATTAGTTAGTTTGATAAGTTTTCTAAATTCTTGATAATCTATGTAACCGTCACTCCAATAAATACCGCGATTACTTTCTAACCAAGATACATTTCTTTTTTCTTCCTTAGTCAAATAAGAAAAGGGATATGGTGGTTTTATTAGAAATACTTGAGTGTATTCTGAGGTAGCCAAGGCAAATTCTTTTACAAAAAATTTATTATGAGAATCCTTAAAGCCTTGTAAGTCTACGAAAATAGGTCCGGTAATATTCATGATATTTTTTTCACTATACCGCTTAAGGGTTTGTATTCAAATATGCAATCGTTTAATAACAAACAATACGCAGAAGTTAGATTTGGTATATCTTTATCACTCTTCGATACGAACATCAACTGGGCCAGTTTTAAGTGTATCGTTCTGTCTTGAGCAATCTATAACGTATAACGGTACTTTATGTCTAAATTCTTTATAACTTAGCAAGGGTTCATGACGTCGTCCGTAGTAAGACTGTTGGAATCTAGTGTATTGTTCATATAATAAAGCAAATTTATCCTCATCAAATCGAACATTAAGAGCCTTATAGGGAAAATACACTGAATTCAAAAATACTTTAACTTTTCTTATATTGCAGTGATCGAAGTGTGACATGTCTTTTTCTGATTTATTTTTTCGGTCTGTCTGAAATGCAATAACAGCATATCTCGGTTTTTCTATTTGTGAAGACGAGACGTTTTAATTACCCATGTATGTTTTGTTGTTTTTGGTAATAAGGGATATTCATACAAGTCCCAGTTTCGGAATAACAAGTTGATTGAACGATCTTTTTCTAGATATTTTAATAGATTTAGTTTTTCTCGATCGGAAACTTTTACGTGTGGAACACGCCAAACAATTTTTTTAAGTATGATATCATCTATCACTTCTCCAGTGTTTAGTTTTATTGCGTTTAGATTAGTATTGCTGCGTATTAGCTCATGTCTACAATTCATTATTATTTTATTATAATCCTCAGCAAATCCAAGCATTTTGTTCAGTGGTATAGATACTGCAAAATTCCCTGATCTTGTATTTTTTGTTCCATCTATATCCCAACCCCATGCTTTCGAAATTTTTGATTCATTTTCATTCATAGACAAAAATGATTTTATTGTTGTTGTTATACCAGCATTTTTAATTCTATCTATTTCAACTCGGTTAAGTTCATAGCGAACATCTTGAAACAGAAATAAAATGGGGTTGTTAGTAAAATTAACGCTAGTTGCAACATCTTTTAGATCTCCTTTTTTAACGATGACCATTCCTTCTAGGTATATTGTACTCGCTGATGGCAATACGTACAAGTCTGGTTGATAGGTATTCTTATTTCATCATTTTTATTAAAAGTAGTGATATATGGCTTATACGAATGAATTTCCATGCTTTCTATAGTATTATCAAATACAATAGGTTGCACTACGTTTAATACACTCATTTTAGTAATCCAATTAATTTTAAAAAGTTTTTTATTTTCAACACTTAATTTTTTTTTTTAAGTTAGTAGATTTTAGTGACACAGATGCTCTTTTGCGAATTACCTGTATCTTTCTGAGCTTCTTTGGTCGTGAAAAAGGATTTATATTAATTTGGTGAAAGTCTATCATTTTTTCTTTAGATATAGGTACAGTAGTACCTCTTCTCCCCGAAAATTAACTAACTTGTTCTGTGAATCTAAAATTTTTATATTTACACTACTGATAGTCTTTTGATTAATCGGAAAATATATTATATTCTTTGGTACCTCAATAATTCTATATCCAGGCGGAACATTAGGTGCAAATTCATGGATTATGTGGCTTGGAATTCCATTAATGAAGGATCCACAGACAATATCACATTCAACTCGGACAACAGTGGTAGAAAAGGTGTGATTCATGAAATTTATTCTTTTGTAATGTTTTTTTATTGTATCCGAGAATACTCCCAATAGAATTTTCTTTTTCAAAATGAATGTCTTTAGAGCAACAAATTACAGTACGTAAAGTATTATTGTTACAAGTTAAACTAAAGGTGCTGCTTCTAATGTTTTTCTTTATATAGTCACAAATGTCCTGTAGTTCATAAGATCCTTCAGGAATTTCAATCACTTCATTATCACTATAATGAAATTTATTATTTTTTACTTTCAACGTTTGGAATAGAGTTAAAAGTAGAAAAGTATAAAAGACCACATTCGTAATCTCCGTCTAACTGTAGAGCAGGAGAATAACAAGTATTTAAGCTTGATGTGAATCCAGATATTGACAGCGTGAAAGACATGATTAAAATGGTTTATTTTATTGAATTATCTTAATTTATTCTTTTGAATGCCAAAAATTGTTCAAATATTTTATACACAAGTGACCACAATCAACAGTATTAAAGTTCTGATATACATTGTAATTCCATCATTTTGTTATGACGCTGTGACTCTTCAAGGTTTTGCTTTGCTGATTTATAGCTATTCACTGCTTTAGCAATACCTGCAGCTCCTCCAGCTAAAGACCCTAATGCAGATAAGCCAGCAAAAATTGGTATAAGTGGTAGAATCCCTCCAGTTTTTGGTATTGGTATAAGACGGGGTAAGCAAACATTTTTATTTTTAAATAATTTTTTTGCAGTCAAGTAGGCTACCTTTATAGCAGTATTGTTATCTTTTGGCTTGCGGTTTTTCATATAATGACGGATTTTAGACACGACTGACTTAAAAGATTTAACTCCAGCGCCATTTTTTAATTTAGTTTTCATAACTTTGCTTACGAGCCAAGACGCTAATTTTTCTCCGGTTCTAGTATTTTTTGACTTCATTCTTTGTTTTGCCATATTCAGAAGCGCAAAGTCAGCTTTATGACGATCTTCTAAATTACGATGTTCGGAATATGCTATATCGTGACGCTTACAAGCCTCGTCTAATTCGTTTATCCCTTTGTCACCTCGAGCCAATCTTTCTTGTAGTCTTGTACCAGGACCACAATAATTATATCCTGGTAAATGAAATTCAAATGGTAAATTGTTTACTATATTATTAACAAGTCCTCCACCGTTCATCACTGAATTTAAAATGAATACATGGTTGAATATCTTACAATTATAAAGTATTTATAAGTTAAAAGTAAACACTATACAATAGACATTTTGTTAATCCAACTATTTTCCTTTTCATTGAGTCCTAACCATTTTACAAATAATTTATTTCCTTTCTTTCTTATCACTCTTTCAATTAAATAAATGTTTGGATGTTTAGTTTTTTGCAACTCTTGTTCGTAAAAGGATCCGAGTATTATTTGATTTCTTTGGTCATGAATGTGATAAGTTACTGGGTAAGTATTATTAACTTTTGTTATGGTAAATAGTTCAGAAGACCAGTAAGGTGTATACCCCTTTTTGAAATTTTCTTTATATTTGCTAATCCGAACACAGTCACCTACTTTTAATTTTGATTTTCTTAAGTACTGAGGTGTTGCATTCCTCTTCATGTTATTCATGTTACATGTTACATTTATTGGTTTAAATTTTATGGTTCGATGGACAGTATCATTATATGATGACAAAGCATCGTTTGAAGGTGATCCGATCCATTTGTTATTTCCAATTAAAGTAAAATATTTATATAATTTTGATTTCAGTGTTCTTATAAATCTTTCAACAATTGACGCCTTTTTCACAGAATATGTAGAATAGTGATTTATATTAAAAGTTGTTATTATTTTCTTAAACACTTCATTGTAAAATTCTTTTCCCATATCTGTCTGAAGGTTAATAGGAATTCGACCACAATCTAAAATTTTTTGAAAAGCGTTTCCTACTTCACGTTTTATTTTCGTTTTCAGAGGAACTCCCCACGCGAATTTTGAAAAGCAGTCTATAACAACTAAAATATATTTAAAACCTTTGTTCACCTTTTCCATTTTCTGCATGTCAATTAAATCAGCTTGCCATAAATCATCAATCCCTTTTAATATTACCGCCCTACGAATGAAGTGTTTTCTAGCTGGTTTGTGAAGTTCACCAACTATGTCTTCTCTGTTCATAATTGTTTAGGTGCGGTTTTCTGTGATACAACCTTTTTTAATTCTGATTTAATATCTAGCAACTGATTCTTTAAAGTTTGAATCAGGCTTTTTATAGCATTTATTTCGACCAGGAAAGATTGTTTTCCACAATATTCTTTTAGTACATTATCTACATACTGCTTATTGACGGCTTCGTCAGGTAGCTGAGGTGTTTTGAGTCCTTTTATACTTGCTGATATTAAGTCTAAATCTCCATTAATAGACTTAAGAAATACTTTGTCAGTAATATCGAAAACTTCTGACAAACGCAATCTTTTATGCACGTGATGACCAAACTTGTCAACGTTCATTGTTTGATAAATGTATCCCTAAATGGTTTGATTACAACTGAATGTTAATATGAAGTTCTCTGTATTATATTTGAATAAATCGTTAAGAATGCATGTAATACGTTATTTTTCATATTTTATTTGTTAATAATACCAGCAACTCCTCTACGATAGATATTATTTCATTGTCTAATCCACTGTTTCCTGCATCACGAGAAGATATTAAAAGTTTAAGTCTTTCAACTAACTCATTAGGGTCATCCCAATACATATAATCAACATTTTTATTATATTTTTTTTAAATTGGTTACCCAGACCCTTGAGTAAGACTTTCGGTGCTTGTACATTGCTTAGATAACTTGAAAAGTGGTTTGATAATATTTAAGTACTTGCTTCCTTTATTACTTTTAATTGGTTTTTTAGGGTTGAAGTCACGCCTATGTGCATTTGTAATAGTTAAAATCTGTTTGTAACTGTTTAAGTCACTATTAGTGATTGTTTTTAAATCTGGTATTCTTTTAAATAATAATTCCATTAGACCTTCAGTTTTTTTGTAAGGCTTTCCAGAAACTAAAATTGTATTTTCTGTTTGGACAATTCGAGAATTACCTATCATCAGTTTACCACGTTCATTTCTAACACCAATTGGTATATCTTCCAATACTTTTACAGTTCCTTCTGAAGGTGGTGAACAATTATGTTGTGGACTTGAAATAGATTCAATTGTTTTGAATGAAGCGTCACTTGAAATGTTGGTTTCTTTATTATTTGTATCGCTCATACTTTCCGAATCATCTTCATAGATATCGTCTTCATAATCATCAAAGTTCTTAAGAGTTTTATCAACTTTTTCACACTGTTCATCGGAATCTATTTCATATTCACTTCCACCCTGAAGATCAAAATCAAATTCAGTTTTCATATATTTTGCTTTTTTCCCTGGGATTACGTCTTCATTGTAATTAGGTTTGATATTTTGTGTTGCATTTCTTGATACCATATTTTTTCTAAATGTAGCTTTAGTGGCTGCTTTACAAATTTCATGATGTCTTGGTGAAAGAAGTTAATTATGCAATGAAATCTCTAATCGATATGACTCCATATTTATATTAATTTGAGAGACATTGACACACAAGACTACCGAAAGATAAAAGAAAGGTAACATTTTTATAATTGATTAATGAAATATTTATTGCCCGACAGTTGTTATAGGGTAAAACATTTTTCTACTAGAACACAACAGAACGGTTTGTATATATTTGTAAGTTTATGCCTTCTTATCTCGGAATGATGCTCTCCAAAATACCTTGTGCATAGAGCTAGAAGAAGGTTGGTCGGTATCAAATACGTTAATCTATTTACATTCACCCAAATTGAAAACTTTACGTAATCAATTCCAAAATGTTTATTGGGCATTCTAGCTCAATTGGAGCAGTGAAGATACGCCCTACTCGAGCCTTCTAAGACCAACGCTGACCAGAGTGCACAGCAAACCAACGCGACTGAAGGGGAGACCCGACAAGAGGACCCAGCTCTGACCGATGCCGCTAAGAGGTTGACTTGGCCGAAGCCCTCGAACAGTTGCAACGTGCTCAGTTAGGAACGCAGCTATAATGACGGCTAACGCAAGCACGACTGGAGAGTGCGGAGCACTGGGAGGGGTGAAGTCTGAGGCTCCTCAAGGCGGACTCCTGGAGCGAGCTAGGGACACCTCAAGTTCAACCCAACCAATCGCGACCACAACAAGTCCGAAGAAAAAACGGAAACGCGGACCTAACAAGCGCGGATCACGCTATGCACCGAATCGATCTGAGCAATTGGGACACCCCGCACCGCCTGCAAAGGCGAAGAGGGAGCGCCCCGATGAAACCTTGTCGCCAAGGGACGGGCCGAAACGCGCCAAGCTGGATCTGACACCGAGGAAGACAGCAACTAGCTATGCCGATGTGAGTAAAACGCACCTGCTCATAGCTATTGCTGACACGCCTGCCACTGACCTGACGGTGGAGCAAGCACAGCAGCTCGAACTCTCCATCGAAGAGAGGATTATGGTAGCAGCGCTTGCTTCACTGACAGACAACGAGCCACTATTCGCACCCGCATTTAGAGGGAAACCTATCATAGCAGAAACCCATCGACTGCTGACCGCGCAGAACCCATAGTAAAATGTAAAATCATAGCAATTGTACGGAGCAACCATGCAGGAGACGGGTATCTTCCTGACCCTGGGCATTCCAGAATCCGAGGTGGCGAAGATTCTGGAAAAGGATAGACAAGTCGCCTACATCTCCGGCAGTGTGTACATCAGATTCAGCACTGTTGGAGGTGGAGGTGATTCGGCGGACACAGAATCCCCAGATGAACCCAACACAAACGGAGCTAAGGCTACTGGCACACTACCACCTAGCAACCCAAGTACCTCAGCCTAAGCTTCCACAGAACACGCACCTATGGACACACACGCAGCTCCCATACCAAACATAGGCGCCTACGACCACACGTCGTCTGATGGGGAGTCGTTGGACAGTAAAATTCTCGGGTCCCTATCAGATTAGGTTGATCCAAACTAACCTCCAGCACAAGCAAATTGCAGGGGCTAACAGATAGCTATCTAAGGGAGGGTGCACTAACGCGCATGCCAATGCACCGCCAACAACATGCTTATAGAAAGGGTAGATCGACAGAATCAGCCCTACACGCTGTCGTAGGAACTATAGAAGCAGCCCTCTCTGATAAGCTAATGACACTAGGCGCTTTCATTGACATCGAAGGAACGTTCGACAAAACGAAATTCAACAGCATCAGCCGCTCTCTTAGTAGATTTGGAGTCGAACAAACCATCAGTGGGTGGATTGGTCAACTTCTGAAGCTAAGAGCAGTTCAATTTACAGTTAACACCACCACGAGAGGCATTGTAGCCAAAGGCTGCCCACAAGGAGGAGTACTCTGTCCTTTGCTGTGGAACATTGTGGTGGACGATCTGCTGAAACGTCTTAACGATAGATGCAACTACACAATAGGTTACGCGGACGACATTACAATTCTGATCAAAGGCAACTCAGAAAATATTATCTGCACTCGCATGCAACTAGCTCTCAGAATCATGGAAGAGTAGTGTCACCACCATGAACTGACGGTAAACCCCAACAAAACAGAATTAGTCCTTTTCACAAATAAAAGGAAAATTCAAATAACTACCATGCCAAAACTATTTGACATTGAGCTTACCCTTTCAAGTAAGAATTACTGTATCCAGTGCCACTTGCATCGACAATATATTTACTGACATAAAACCAATTCAAAAATCAATTATAAGCAATCTAGAGTCAGATCATTGTGGACAGTTAGTGGTTTTAGAAAGAAAAAATAGTATTACTAAAAAGGAAATTAAATTTATACCAATAACAACTAAACGGGTTGAATCATTTAAATCTAACTTAATGCATAAACTTCCAGATTTGCTTTATAATGGCGACCCAAATGATATGTACAATACTGTTCTTGACACTATTACTACAGAGTATAATAAAATATTTACTGCAAAAAAGAAACTTATTTCCAGTCGCTTTAGTTTTAGTGAATGGGCAACCCCAGGTATTCATAAAAGTAGGCGTAAACTGTATGAATTATATAAAGAAAAAACATACAATAATAGCCAAATATTTAGGGAATCTTTAAAAAAATACTCAAAAACCTTTAAAAAGGTCTGTCTTGTTGCAAAAGCAATTCACCTCAGACATAAAGTAAAAAATTCAACAAATAAAATAAAAACTACATGGAACATAATAAATAATGAAACTGGTAAAGCTAGGAATTCTTGTCAGGACTTTGAGTTGATTGTAGATGATGCTAGTTTTAAAACAAATTCTGAGGTAGCAGTTGCCTTTGAACAGTTTTTTAAGAATATTCCATTCAAAACAACTGAACATCTAAACTCAAGTCCAATCTTAGCAGAAAAATTATTAAAAACTAGTGTTCCTGAATGTAACGTTCCCTTTGTATTTAAAAACATTAGTCCTACGGATATCATTAATACATTTAAAACATTAGAAATTAAAAACACCACAGACCTTTGGGGACTTTCTGTAAAAACTATAAATTCAATTATTCATGTTATAGCACAACCCTTAGCCATTATTTTATAGTTATAGTATAATAGTTGTGTTGATAGTGGTGTGTTTCCTGATGAGATGAAACTTAGCAAAGTTATACCTCTTTTTGAATCAGGTAGTTCAACAGATCCTAATAATTTTCGGCCTATTTCAATACTACCTATACTCAGTAAAGTTTTTGAAAAAATCATACTTTGTCAAATATAAAAAATATAAAGCCATTTCTGTATTAATGAGCTACTTAGTAGTAAACAGTTTGGCTTTATGAAAGGCCGTTCCACAACCGATGCAGGAGTGGCACTATTAAAAAATATATATAACGCCTGGGAGGATTCGCATGACGCCCTTGGAGTATTTTGTGATTTATCTAAGGCATTTGACTGTGTTCAACATGAAAATCTCATCAGGAAGCTACATCACTATGGTATTAGAGGCAAAGCTCTCGACCTTTTGACATCCTGAGTACCATGAGTAGGAGAGTACAGAAAAAAGATGTCAACGGTGAAAGATCTCCGGGATCAGCAGTCACTATGGGAGTCCCTCAGGGCTCAATTTTAGGTCCTTTTCTATTTCTTATTTACATTAATGATCTCCCATATCATGTAAAAAACCATGACATTGTCTTATTTGCTGATGACACCTCTTTGCTTTTTAAAGTTAAGAGACGACAGACATATTATAATGAATTAAATAATGCCCTTTCTAAAATTGTAAATTGGTTTAACGCTAATAATTTGTTACTTAATGAAAAAAAAACCAAATGTGTTAAATTTACATTACCAAATGTTAGTCAGAGACAGACATGTATTAATATTAATGGCGAGCAATTAGAACTTGTTAATTCAACAGTCTTTCTTGGCATAACGCTGGACTCCAAACTTCAATGGGGTCCTCATATTCATAACCTAGCCAAAAAACTTAGCTCTGCTGTGTATGCGATCAAGAAAATAAGACAATTGACCGATTTCGACACTGCAAAAATAGTATATTTTAGCTATTTCCATAGTTTAATGACATATGGTATCCTATTGTGGGGTAGCGCTACTGATGTAAATACAATATTTTTGTTACAAAAAAGGGCAATTCGTGTTATTTATAAATTAGGATCTAGGATATCTCTGAGGCATAGGTTTAGGGAAGTAAAAATTTTAACTTTAGTGTCGCAGTACATATATGAAAATCTTTTATATGTACATAAAAATATCAATAGTTTCAGCAAGAAAAGTGACGTTCACAAAGTAAAAATAAGCTGTTGGTGCATGATACACGTCTACACAAAATAAGTAACTCTTTTATGAGGCAATGTATACACTTTTACAACAAAGTTCCCAATAAAATTCAAATTCTATCAATAAGTAAATTTAAATCTTTTATCAAGCAGGTACTTTGTAAAAAGGCATACTACAATATTTCAGACTATGTAAATGATAAAAATCCTTGGGACTGATGATGCTCAATTACAGGATGCATAGGTAAACCAAATTAAAATAACATAAAATTGTACGACTAAAAATTTTTTATTTAAAACATTAATTGTATTTTAGTTTATTTGTATTATTGATAGTGTTTTTAAAAGAGTAACTATCGAGTTTCCTGCCGGATTCTTCTCGGTAGAAATCAACAACATTGTGAACCGGCGGGAAGGTGGGAGGGTTCAAAAAATAATATTTTATAACTTTGACGATTCAAAAGTGATTGTAAAATCCTTATTTGAATAAACCATTTTGACTTTGACTAAGTGAAGTCAAATACCTTGGGGTAATTTTAGACAGCAAACTAAATTTCAGTAAGCATCTAAGCACAAAAATAACCAGGGCATGTACAACCTTCTGGCAATGCAGAAGACTAATAGGCAAGAAATGGGGCCTTAAGCCATCCATAACCCTATGGCTTTATACAGCCATAATACGACCCATGATAACATATGGTGCAGTAGTTTGGTGGCCCCGAACTCAGTTAAGCACAGTAAAAAACAAACTACAAAGCCTGCATCGTCTTGCCTGCCTAGCAACCACAGGCAGTATGAAAACGTCTCCCACGACAGCATTAGAAGTCATTCTCAACCTCAGACCCCTTCATCTTGTTATACAACAAGAAGCTGCCGCTGCAGCCATACGACTTGAGAAAGTAGGGCTCTGGAAACGGGACGGCAGAATCATTCATGCACGGCTCAAGGAGGCGGTGGGAAACGAGCTTCCGATGATAAAGGCGACATGTGACATCATCCCAAAAACCTTTGTCTTTGACAAAAAATACCGTATCCAGCTTCATGAGGAAGAAAAGGATAGCTCCGGCATCCATGAAGTCAGGATCTACACCGATGGCTCCAAAACCGAATCAGGGACAGGCGCAGAAGTATTCTCCCATGACCTGAACATCAGCATATCAACGAGCTTGGGTGCACTCAAAACCATCTTCCAAGCAGAATGTGTTGGGATTACCCGAGCTGCAACAGCGGTCTTGTCTAAAGGCATAAGCAATGCATCGATACGCATCATCTCCGACAGTGCCGCTGTGCTACAAGCTCTCAACAACAACCGCATCAACAGTGGACTAATCCTGGAGTGTCACTGTGAACTGCAAAAAATTGCATTGAAGAACCGGGTTACTCTTCAATGGATACGTGGTCATAGTGGGTCTCTAGGCAATGATGCGGCAGATGAGTTGGCAAAGAGAGGATCGGGCACTAAAATAATGGGACCTGAACCAATTGTACCGATACCATTCTTCCAACTCAAAACATGGTTACGTGACAGAACCTTACAACAACACAACAAACAGTGGGCAGAACAGACAGACTGCAAACAAACCAAGAATGTTCTTACATCCTTGGACGCAAATCTGTCGCACAAACTGTTAAAACTTAGCAGGAAAAACCTACGCTACATAGTTGGCATAATAACAGGTCAGTGCCCGCTAAACAGGCACTTTTTCAATATCGGCGTTACTGACAGTCCTCTATGCAGGGGCTGTATGGAAGCCGAGGAGACACCGTCTCACGTGGTTCTTCATTGCAAAAGCGTGAGCGACCAACGGACAAAGCTCCTTAAGAATCCACAAACCATGAGAGAGGCGCTGAATAACATCAGATGCCTCCTTAACTTTTGGATGAGCTGGGATGGTATGAGTAACCAATGACAGGTATTGGTTACCTACGTACAATGGCCCTATTATGAGGCTAAGTGCGTAAAACATAAGTCCAACTAACTAACTAAGTGTTATTATGGCCGCGGTTTTCTGTAAGGTGGAGGTACTTCCCCAGTTCGGGCCGCCCATTCGAGCAAGTACTCGCTATGCCCTGCTTTAGTTGTTCGGGTGGCTTATTCGAGCGAGTACTTGCAGTGCCCTACCTCTCTCAGGGTAAATCGATTGTAATGAAATTTTGGTAAGTTATTATACACACGCCGGAGAATGCTTCTGAGAAAGAAAAAAAGGGTCAAGTGCGAGTCGGAGTCGGGTAATAAGGGTAAACCGGTTGTAATGAAATTCTGGTAAGTTTTTATGCACACGCCGGGGAATGTTTCTGAGAAAGAAAAAATGGTCAAATGCGAGTCGGACTCGCGCAATAAGGGTAAACCGATTTTAATGATATTTTGGTAAGTTGTTATGCACACGCCGGGGAAGGTTTCGGAATTAGTACACTAGGTAAATTAGGTTGTTTTAAATAAAGAAACAACGTTCGCCGGTTCAGCTATATTTATATAAAAGAAGAATTTGACTGGCTAATCGATCAATGTACAGCTGAAACCGCTGTGTCTAGAAGCATGACATTTTGCACAAACGTTCCTTAAATGACGTAAGTGTGCACTAAGAAGGGATTTTTGAAATTAATCCCTAAGGACCGTTCGTTTTGCAATCAAAAGTTTTGTAAGTAGGTAATGATTCAAAGCTACACGAACGATGTGTGTTGGTGGCAAAACTGGCGTTATCAAAGGTGTGAAAAGTATCAATCGTGGGAACTATTAATTCCAAAACGAACGCGCCCACGTAGTTACTATTTCCAACTACAATATTGTTGACGTTTAATTTTTCCAGTTTTGAAAACAAAACTGATTGTAAACAAAACAAAGCAACTGCGGTCGCTATATCCGTTGATATCGAGCGAGATTATCGATTCATAATTTTACTCTTCGATTTCTTTCTTCGTCCATCGCCTTTCATGGCGGGTATAGTAATATACCGTTAGGTCTTATTAAAAATAATGTATTGGTCCTTACGGAAGTGTTATCACATAGCCAAGTTTGGCATAGTATTAACGTTGGTAGTAGCTCTGTTGACTCTTTTCGAACATTGGCGCGGAGGTAAACGCGCAGTTGAGGCACAGTTCACGAATCCTGTAGATGCCGAGCTGGAGCGAGAAGTCTTGGATGATGAAGCTCGTATTGTGCCGGGACTGGGTGAGGGGGGAGCCGCTGTCTTCCTGCAGGGTGAAGAGAAGAAACTTGGGGAGGAGTCGGAGAAGAAACTGGCTATGAATGTGTATTTAAGTGATAGGATCCCATACAACAGGACTTTGCGAGGTAGGTACGCATTACATTTCCTTCTGATTGTTAGTATCCTATGAGTCTGAAAAGTCAGCTAATGTACAAAATGCTGGCAAAACATTTCTAAACAATAAGAATTACCAGACAATTACCATAGTCCTATTTAGAGTTTGACGTAAGTACCTACAATTTGTTTAGTGTTTTTTGTATATCAAAAAAGTAAAATTGATGATAATAACTAAATTGTTGTCAGATGTTGTGGTTTATGTTTTGCTCCTAAGGCTGCAGGTAAGAGTAACTTAAAGGGGGTGTCTTTTTTCTTCAGTGCCTCCTTTTGTACACCCCAACCAGTCTGCATGTTAAAACCATAGACACATACTTATAAGAGGGTGCAGAGTGGGCTGTGCCCATCCCAGAATAGTCTGGTTCCCACCCCAGGATGTGTGGTTAGCAATTCATAATTTTAGGCTGAACACTTACTATCTAAATTTTGTTTTTTTTTGACAAAATGTTCTCCAGATTCACTGAGCAGATCCAACTGAAATTTAATGACTGTGTTCTTTAGGATACGGTTCACACCTTGAGAAACGTAATAACAAGGTTAATGAACTTTTGTTTTTTTAAAAAAATCCTAAACTGACTCCTTTTCTCATCTCTCATCTTAGCATACTCTGTCCTTGTACGCGCGCCATTCAGTCTCATATAATCTGTGCAAAAGTTCGCGGCTGAGAGTGTTGTTCTTCGATATAATTTTATATTTCATAGTTATAGTGAACCAATAAACACAATACAGACATTCACATACACACTACATACAATCGTACCCTAAAAACGTTATTACAAAAACCATCTGACGCCAAAAGGGGTAAGTTCTTGTAAAATTTAACTTGTGACCCAAAATTTCTTAGCATTTTCGGCTACAAGCGAATTTTTAACATAACACTTTTTTAGTTTTATTGAATTAAAGCAGTAAATTACAAAGAAATGTTATTCTAAGAATTGGCGATTAAAACAGCTATATAAAAGTTTATTTTTTTTAAAATATGGTTGAGAAATGATAAAGCTGAATTTATACATTAGAGTAACGTGACTTGTGCTGCACATTATACTATAGCGGGTTTTATTTTTATAGGAAAAAAACGTAGAATGTGATGGCCGCTTGTAACACCAGTGGTATCACTTGTGCGTTGCCGACCCTTCAAAATATGAACAATTCCTCAGAACACATCCCATTGTACAAGCGGTAGAACACACAGGGAGGCAAAGTCTCTCCTCAGACTTAAGGGTTCGATACCAGGGATGTTATGGAGCTGCGTAAACCGAAACTATCGGAAATCCGATATAAAAGTCTATTCGTAACCGTAACCGAATCCGATATAAAAGTTTCAAGTAATTTCGGAAAGGGGCGGAGTCTAAATTCTTAATGAGACACGTTATGACAAGTTGTATTTGATGGGCTGAGACACAAGCCACGCTCGTCCTTTGCTTGCATTATTTGTTTTCTTCTGTTATTTAGTCTTACCTGCTAGTTAGCAATTTTTTATTTACGAATACTTAGTTCCATAAGCTGAAAGAAAAGTGTTGTTTTACCAAATTGTTTAATCTGAGTGAACAAAATGTGTCCTAAGTCTAGTGTAATTTGGACATGATAATGATGAGTAGCAATAATAATTACTTATCTGACTGATGGTAGTACTAAATATTTTAAATATATATTTGGATTTGAATTATTTCTATATCCGTGTCCAGATCCGAAATTTCATATCCATAACATCCCTGTTCGATACGGCAAGTGAGTTTGGGATCGTCGACAATTCTCACAGCCCGTCGTTGAACCGAGTCAAAAGGGCCAAGCTGGTATCCGGACCAGATGTGGCAGCAGTAATCCATATGGGGCCGAACTTGCGACTTGTAAAGCAGCAACCTCTGCCCCGACGTGAAGTACTGCCTCGATCTGTTGGGTGAACCTAGTTTTTTGGACGCCGACTTCACCTTGCCTTGCAAATGATCTCGGAACTGAACATCGCTGGAGTTGTCAACACCAAGGATCCTGCTGCTCTTGGAGATGAAGACGAGAATGTTCTGGAATTGTGGGACTAAAGTTAATGGGGTTTGCTTAGCTGTGAAAGCGCAGACTTGTGTCTACGTAGAGTTGAAGCATACTAAACTTTTCCATCCCCAGGCAGAGACTTTGAATAGAGTAGTCTCGATTTGATAAGCATCTCCAGTGCTGTCATCAGCATAGCAGATGTATGTTGTTGATTCCAAAATGTCATTGATGTGTGATGTGTGAAACAGTGTAGGAGACAGCACAGAGCCTTGCAGGACACCACCATACATGTCCATGCTATCAGAGCAAATACCGTCAACTACGGCTCCTATGCGTCTGCCGTACCAAAAGCTAGCCACCCATTTGCACAAACCCTCGGGCACTCCGTAAGATGGCAACTTCGATAGAAGACCCCAATGCCAGACCCGATTGAACGCCTACGCTATGTCCCGGCTACATGCCAATGCCTCCTCCTGACTCTCAATGACTAGTGCCTATCGGGGTATAAGATACACTAGAAGGTCACCAGTCGAGAGACCGCGGCGAAAGTCACATTGACGGTCGCTGACCAGGTCGTGTCTTTCTAGGTATCTTAGCAGCTGTGTATTGATCACACGCTCCATCACCTTAGAGAGGACAAAGGTTATAGCGATTTGCCTGTAATCCGATGGATCTGATCTATCGCCTTTTATGGGCACCAGTTGCACATTCGCAGTCTTCCATAAAGACGGAAATCGACTAGTGTAGCATTCGTTTTCATATTCATATTCTTTATTTCATAAATTAAAGCATTACATGTCAAATAATAATTAAGATAATAGTTATAAATACATTAAATTAATTCTAACATTATCAACAAATGGTATTAAATTTAATCAGTTAAATTAAAGTCATATATGTAAGGTGGAATAAAATCATTTCAAATTAAGATACTTTATATTCATATGTTGTGATTCTCGAAATACTCTTTTTTATCATAGCAAGCCTCATTTTGTAGCCACTGTTTTAGTTTTGTCAATAAAGTATTTTGATAAATTCTGGTAATAAAAATATACTTTAGGACCCATTGCAGACATAGTTTTAGAGGTCTTTGTTAGTCTATAATTAATGTTTTGAAGTTTTGTGACTTGTCTAGTAGGATATTTATGGATATCAGTGCGATCCGGAAATAAGTGTATGTTCGATCTCACATATTTGCGATATCATAAATATACTGCGAGGGCAGTGTTAAGATTGTTGTTGTTTTGCGGGTGTCAAGTATTTAACTTTGCTAATAAAAAAAGACTGCCCTTTTTTGTAGCCTAAATACTCTCTTTCATTCAGCTGCTGTTCCCCATAGCTCGAGCCCATAAGTCATCACCGAATGGAACAATGAGTAATAGCAGGTTTGGAGAGCAGTGGAAGGTAAAATACCCGTGTTATCCCCGTATCCACTGAGCGCAAAACGTGACCCGCTCAGTTAATGCGCATAATGTATCAATGTGGTACTCCCATTTCAAGGCCGAGTCTAGGGTGATTCCGACGAATATAGTGTGGTATGCTTGTTGAATTGGTAAATCATTAATACACAGATAATGCACGAGGTAGCCCCCAAGTTAAAATGTAGTTTCTAGATTTGGAAAAGGTTTAACACCAGACCGAAGAATATCACATCTTATTTTTTCTTCTATGCCACATAGAGAGTTGCTAATAATTATATTGCAGGCAACGTCGGCAAACATATGCAAATCGCCATTGACAACATTTGGAAAGTCATTTACTTGGACCAGGCGGCATAGATTTGCCAAGGATGATCCCGAGGAACGGCTATATTAATGCCCTCTTCATTAGATCGGGTTCGGAAAGAACATATTCTCCTTTCCGGAAGCCGTTATGTTTCTTTTGTTAGACTTGGAGACATATACTGGTTTTGGTTTCTCTATTATACAGAGTTTGTGTTACTTGGGCAGCTGTGCACTATTAACTTTTCAAATTCCAAATTTTTACAATCTATACAATGAAGAACAAATCTGTATCAGCTCCCTCATGATAGAATTGCAAGTGCTCTATATTTCGATTGAGGTTCGTGCTCACGACATTGGTTTCAGGAAAACCTCCAGAAGTCAGTAGTTCATAATTAGCGTCAAGCTTTAAGGCTTGTTTAGTTATTTCTATGGACATAAACTTTGCAAGTCTTGCTTTATTTGAAACCGAGTGAATGAAAAGGTCCCACTTCCTGGGAAGGAGAGTCTCTCGACCTGAAATTTTGTGGTAAATAGGTGCTATCGAATGCCCTCGTTTTGAACGGGTTTCAGATTTGATAGATGTCTTGTTATACTGATCAAGTAAGACAAAATTTCGATTTTTATTGAATTCCTAAGTTAATGCTCTTCGTACTTTTTTGTTTCCCAATATCTTGTATTAAAACAAATCCATGTATAGTTTACGCAAGGCGAACGCCTCCTTGAATCGCTGGATACCATTTTCTGTTGCTTTGCTGACATTTGCGCTATCTTCAGACTGGCAAATAAGGCAAAGATTTCAGTTTATTTCGGCCTTTTCTTTTCGTTTAGGTAAACTTATCGAACCGACAGCACCTAACTCTATGTTTACTTGCTAAGTGCTATATACATAGGTATGTAACTTAAAGTGTAGGCTAAGTATGTATTATTTATTAAGTTTCTAACACAACTAAATTAAACTAAATAGGTATACATACAGCCACTACGTTGCACAAACAGAGCGAGAGACTGAGTGACTGACGTGCATAAGATGTCGTCGTTGAGCTGGTCATTCATTGGGTCACTATTCATCTCGGTCGTAAAATTTCAAAATTGAAAAAGAGACCGCAAGCTAATATTATGTGTGTGCGTGGCAAGTTTATGTAGTAGTTTGTTTTAAACCAGTCTAAGTCATTTACTGCTTCAATTCAACAATACCAAAATTATCTTTGTTGGAAACTCCCTTTTTTCTCTATATAAAAAAAAAACTATGGTATTTACAGAGATTGTTGAAGACATGTTTTGTAAAGTATTTTATCACCTATCATATGACACCCTATTTGTTCAAATCGGATAAGTGGTTATTGAGAAATCAACCAAACCCTTATACCCGGTTTCCGCGTACTTCCTCTCCCTCACTCCCTCCTCCACCACTTTAGAACGCGACAACTGGTCTATTCTTGTTCAGAAGACCATTCTGAACACAACGATACCAGTTGTCGGTAGAGGACTCTTGAGTCCGACGGGAATCGTCATTTGACGACTTTCTTAAAAGCGGCTTCTCTACTATTTGCCTTTGCGAGTAGTTTAATGGCGCTACAGGGAACGGGATTATTAGCCTCAAAATTAAGTAAAAGTATGCGAGTTGGATAACATCAGTAAAAATTTAAACCTTTATCTGCAAAACGCGTAGTCACAACATTACTTCTTTTAAGGGTTCATTTCGTATACATATTTATTTGTTATAAATAATAGTTTTTGATTATTTACTTTTTTGACGTAGTATGTTTGAGATCTCAATCTGTCATGACGTATTTTTTGATCAGCCTGACGCGAGTTTATCATTTTTTACCCATCACAAATAATAATGTCTGTTTATTTACTTTTTTGACGTATATTTGACATCACAATCTGTCATCATTGCCTAATGTAAATAAATCTGACGCGAGTTCCGTCTTACGAATTTTTTATGAATTATCAATCAGGACACGTGACCTGATGCGAGTTTAACATTTTTTACCCGTCACAAAAAAGTGCACAACGCCGCTAAAGAAGTTTTCACTTCAAAAAAATTAAAAAAAAATAAACTTTTGGGGGGGCCCTATACAAGAAACACATTTTCGTTGTTTTTGCTCTATCGTAAAAACAGAAAGACATACAAACTTCAAACTTGCAGTGAAAAATAGTGTGAACTCTAAAGTATATTAACAAATAATATAAACCGGCTAAGTGTGAGATGGGCCTAAGCCATTACTATTTTACATAACCGTTATAGCGCCAGCTTATCATTAAGTATACAGTAACAAATTTGTTTGGTGGAAACGATATTCGAAGTTAAGTAACGTCGGGCTTGGTCAGTACTTCGATAAGTGCCCGCTTTGCATCACACGCTTTTGTGTTGTAACAAAAGATTTACGGTTTCCAGTTTTTTTTTATTTGTGCTTCATGGCATTGCTTCTTGCCAAATTCCATGATTTTACGTCAACGGGAAGTACCCCATAAGTTTTGATTTATTTGTGTCAGAATATGCGACAAAAATAATTGTATTTTGGGCATATTTTTTTATTGCATTGACTTAGAATCTTAATTTTTTTTACAACTTTAAGTGAGTATAGGTTTTAGTATGTGATATTAATTTCGCGTTCTTGAGTAAAAGTATCTTGTCAGACGCACGGACAAACTTTTTTATAACTACAAGTTATCGAATTTCGGGTTTTCCCTATATGTGTAATGTAAGACCGTGCTTTTTTTTTTTTTTTTTTTTTTTTAGGACAACGCGAAGTACCCCATAGGTTTTGACTCATTT
Organism: Apoda limacodes; assembly: GCA_946406115.1. Lineage (NCBI taxonomy): Eukaryota > Metazoa > Arthropoda > Insecta > Lepidoptera > Limacodidae > Apoda > Apoda limacodes. Next base: position 54,162,394 of record OX291540.1, read on the forward strand.
GTAAATGTCAAAATATGCAAGGCCGTATTTCGACCTTTTTTTAATTGCGTTAACTTAGCTTGATTTTTTTTTACAGCTTTAAAGGACAGTAGTCCTTAGTATTTGATATTAATTTAAACTTGATACCTTCACGCGCACAACAAAGTGATCCTATAAGGGTTCCTTTTTTCCTTTTATGTTATGAACCCTAAAAATACCGAGCAAAGCTCAGTCGGCCAGCTACCTACTAAGTATTATATTTATATCTGCAGCTCAAAACCTGTAGCTGATTACAAAGAATGTGTTAAACAGATTACCGGCACCCCGCGTGCGCCCGGGTCGTGTATGACGCAGAGCTGCCCTCCGCATCGGTGGTGATCATCTTCCACAACGAGCCGTACTCGGTGGTGATCCGAACTCTGTGGAGCGTCATCAACAGCGTTCGCCGCGACCTTCCTTGCTACAAAAATGCTAACTACGTTGATCGCGATACCGGCAGAACAATGAAATTAGGTAAGTAGGTTAAGTTCTACCATTAAGTTTTAAAAGTGTTCCTTTACAAATTGTACTTAAATACCTATCTCCTATATTGGTGAAGACGGACAAGCGGTGAGGAACATCGCTCTCGCTCGAGATATGTGCAAAAGTATTCCTTTACAAGTTCAACTTATAAACCTATCACCTATATTGCTAAAGACGGTACAAAAGACCGTTTGAGATTTTATACACAAAAATAATGCACACACATGCTAGTACATAGGTAGAGACAAATGTCATGTAGCTGCTGCTGCTGTTTCATCTTAGTTAGTCTTATAAAAGTGGTTTCATTTATAGAGGTTATTATTTTGTGACCAGGGTACCCCGGACAGGATCCGTCATCCGCGCTGGTGTACCTGAAGGAGATCATCCTAGTGGACGACAATTCGACGCTGCCAGAACTCAAGGGCAAGCTAAGCCACTACGTGCGGACGCGCATGCCTCCAGGTCTAATCCGCATCATGAGATTGCCTGACCGGTTTGTACACTCTATGTATGTATATCACAGTCAAAGCCTTAAATTAGTCAAATATCAGGATTGTCTGTCTATACTCAGTTCTGAACTTTAACTGATTTTGACCTTGACATCAAAACTTATTTACATTCATTATTATCTATTTAAATAAAGATTCATTTGTTTCGACGACGACTCAAATTGATAAATTATAATACGATGTCTTCTACACTAATTGCTCAGATATGGTCAAATTTGAACACATTTTACTATGTACGTTATTAAGCAATATATCCCCACATATTGTTTAACCTACCACATAGAATATTTACAAAGAATAGATTATTTTTAAAACATTGTATGGTCTAGAAGGTGGTTTAAGATGGTACTGAGGTATGCCGTCTAGAATGTACAATTTTCTTTGTAAAGTTTATTTACATACATTTAGGTTCGGTGTAGCGGGCGCTCGTATGCGCGGCGCCCGACTTGCCGGGGGCGAAGCCCTAGTGTTTCTAGACGCACACTGCGAGGCGGTAGAGGACTGGCTGCGACCCATGCTGCAGAGGATTAAAGAGAAGCGAGATGTTGTCCTAACGCCTCTGATCGACGTTCTATCAGCTCAAAACCTTGAATTTCTGTCGGATGATGACAACTATTTCCAGGTCGCAGTAAAAGTACACTAAGAGTAATAGATGCGAATCGAACTGTAGTGTTACATTTTCAAACGCTCGTCTTTTACATCAATTAGAGTACCTTACGTGGTTTTCACTAGAGTGGATAAGTGGATCTTGATTCATGTTTTCCAAAAAAGACCGCATTCTCTATATTATTTTTTATTTTATACCGTGTAGCGTAGTAATAATATTTTGTAGATAATAAGTAAGTATATTTTGTTATATTCTATTAATTGTGGATGTAATCTAAACGTCAACTTCTGCCTATACTTGTCAAACAGACACTGGTAAATTTACAACGGGCTTTGCTCGAACGGGTTTGTATGTAACGGTCAAGCTTCAGTTGCATCACTTAGGTATTTAAATGTCAAAAACATCGTTCATTATTTATTATAGTACAACAAAACCACATTCACTTTAAAGTTACACAAAGTCTAATATTTTATATTATTTTCTTTTTTATGTACTCCAGTAAATTCGCAAACATGCATACCCGCCTGATGTTAAGTGGCCACCAGTGTTGTGAACTCTTAGAAATACAATTACTTCTTCTAAACAGATTTTAAACTATCTGTTGTCGAGTTGCGCAAAGACCTAAACAAGCCGTTGTGTAATGTGTACGGATTGGGTAAGTTCATTAAATAGGTTTTTCTTAACTTATGTTTTCGTTTCATTAAATTAAAATAAGTCTCTGCGCCTCCACTTCAAAACAATGCTACAGAGCGGTATCGATTTTAAAAAGTTGTCCCCGAGTTTCATTTATAACTAAAAATGGGATATTTGCACATTTCGCATAATAAGCACCCTCCCTCATTCTCATGTTTGCACGTTCCGTGTAATAAGCATCTCTGGCTCCCTCATTCTCATGTTTGCACGTTCCGTGTAATAAGCATCTCTGGCTCCCTCATTCTCATGTTTGCACGTTCCTTGTAATAAGCATCTCTGGCTCCCTCATTCTCATGTTTGCACGTTCCGTGTACTAAGCATCTCTGGCTCCCTCATTCTCATGTTTGCACGTTCCGTGTAATAATCATCTCTGGCTCCCTCATTCTCATGTTTGCACGTTCCGTGTAATAAGCATCTCTGGCTCCCTCATTCTCATGTTTGCACGTTCCGTGTAATAAGCATCTCTGGCTCCCTCATTCTCATGTTTGCACGTTCCGTGTAATAAGCATCTCTGGCTCCCTCATTCTCATGTTTGCACGTTCCGTGTAATAAGCATCTCTGGCTCCCTCATTCTCATGTTTGCACGTTCCGTGTAATAAGCATCTCTGGCTCCCTCATTCTCATGTTTGCACGTTCCGTGTAATAAGCATCTCTGGCTCCCTCATTCTCATGTTTGCACGTTCCGTGTAATAAGCATCTCTGGCTCCCTCATTCTCATGTTTGCACGTTCCGTGTAATAAGCATCTCTGGCTCCCTCATTCTCATGTTTGCACGTTCCGTGTAATAAGCATCTCTGGCTCCCTCATTCTCATGTTTGCACGTTCCGTGTAATAAGCATCTCTGGCTCCCTCATTCTCATGTTTGCACGTTCCGTGTAATAAGCATCTCTGGCTCCCTCATTCTCATGTTTGCACGTTCCGTGTAATAAGCATCTCTGGCTCCCTCATTCTCATGTTTGCACGTTCCGTGTAATAAGCATCTCTGGCTCCCTCATTCTCATGTTTGCACGTTCCGTGTAATAAGCATCTCTGGCTCCCTCATTCTCATGTTTGCACGTTCCGTGTAATAAGCATCTCTGGCTCCCTCATTCTCATGTTTGCACGTTCCGTGTAATAAGCATCTCTGGCTCCCTCATTCTCATGTTTGCACGTTCCGTGTAATAAGCATCTCTGGCTCCCTCATTCTCATGTTTGCACGTTCCGTGTAATAAGCATCTCTGGCTCCCTCATTCTCATGTTTGCACGTTCCGTGTAATAAGCATCTCTGGCTCCCTCATTCTCATGTTTGCACGTTCCGTGTAATAAGCATCTCTGGCTCCCTCATTCTCATGTTTGCACGTTCCGTGTAATAAGCATCTCTGGCTCCCTCATTCTCATGTTTGCACGTTCCGTGTAATAAGCATCTCTGGCTCCCTCATTCTCATGTTTGCACGTTCCGTGTAATAAGCATCTCTGGCTCCCTCATTCTCATGTTTGCACGTTCCGTGTAATAAGCATCTCTGGCTCCCTCATTCTCATGTTTGCACGTTCCGTGTAATAAGCATCTCTGGCTCCCTCATTCTCATGTTTGCACGTTCCGTGTAATAAGCATCTCTGGCTCCCTCATTCTCATGTTTGCACGTTCCGTGTAATAAGCATCTCTGGCTCCCTCATTCTCATGTTTGCACGTTCCGTGTAATAAGCATCTCTGGCTCCCTCATTCTCATGTTTGCACGTTCCGTGTAATAAGCATCTCTGGCTCCCTCATTCTCATGTTTGCACGTTCCGTGTAATAAGCATCTCTGGCTCCCTCATTCTCATGTTTGCACGTTCCGTGTAATAAGCATCTCTGGCTCCCTCATTCTCATGTTTGCACGTTCCGTGTAATAAGCATCTCTGGCTCCCTCATTCTCATGTTTGCACGTTCCGTGTAATAAGCATCTCTGGCTCCCTCATTCTCATGTTTGCACGTTCCGTGTAATAAGCATCTCTGGCTCCCTCATTCTCATGTTTGCACGTTCCGTGTAATAAGCATCTCTGGCTCCCTCATTCTCATGTTTGCACGTTCCGTGTAATAAGCATCTCTGGCTCCCTCATTCTCATGTTTGCACGTTCCGTGTAATAAGCATCTCTGGCTCCCTCATTCTCATGTTTGCACGTTCCGTGTAATAAGCATCTCTGGCTCCCTCATTCTCATGTTTGCACGTTCCGTGTAATAAGCATCTCTGGCTCCCTCATTCTCATGTTTGCACGTTCCGTGTAATAAGCATCTCTGGCTCCCTCATTCTCATGTTTGCACGTTCCGTGTAATAAGCATCTCTGGCTCCCTCATTCTCATGTTTGCACGTTCCGTGTAATAAGCATCTCTGGCTCCCTCATTCTCATGTTTGCACGTTCCGTGTAATAAGCATCTCTGGCTCCCTCATTCTCATGTTTGCACGTTCCGTGTAATAAGCATCTCTGGCTCCCTCATTCTCATGTTTGCACGTTCCGTGTAATAAGCATCTCTGGCTCCCTCATTCTCATGTTTGCACGTTCCGTGTAATAAGCATCTCTGGCTCCCTCATTCTCATGTTTGCACGTTCCGTGTAATAAGCATCTCTGGCTCCCTCATTCTCATGTTTGCACGTTCCGTGTAATAAGCATCTCTGGCTCCCTCATTCTCATGTTTGCACGTTCCGTGTAATAAGCATCTCTGGCTCCCTCATTCTCATGTTTGCACGTTCCGTGTAATAAGCATCTCTGGCTCCCTCATTCTCATGTTTGCACGTTCCGTGTAATAAGCATCTCTGGCTCCCTCATTCTCATGTTTGCACGTTCCGTGTAATAAGCATCTCTGGCTCCCTCATTCTCATGTTTGCACGTTCCGTGTAATAAGCATCTCTGGCTCCCTCATTCTCATGTTTGCACGTTCCGTGTAATAAGCATCTCTGGCTCCCTCATTCTCATGTTTGCACGTTCCGTGTAATAAGCACCTCCAGCCCCTCATCTGTATGTCATCTAAATAAGTACACTTATAAAAAAAAAATAACAATGATATGTATCAATTTGTGTAGTAATACTTACGTGAATTTTTAAGTGCACAAAAATATGACTGCAACTAGGAATGATCACATACCCTTTTGTTTTTTAAATTTGGTTTTTTGTTAGGTTCAAATACATCACAGGATCGTACACAGTTTAAGTTGGGTTGTTTGTTAGGGAGGGTCTCACCCGCGCCCGGCTGGCGGGCGCGCGGTACGCGTCGGGCGACGTGCTGATTTTCCTGGACGCGCACTGCGAGGTGGTCGCAGACTGGCTCCGGCCACTCTTGCACCGCGTTAAGCATGCGCCCAGAGCCGTGCTCGTGCCCATCATAGATGTCATCGAAGCCTCCACCTTCTACTACAGCATCATAGACAAAACTGTGTTTCAGGTCAGGTCAGGTCTCAGGAAGGGAATGATTGTAGCATCTTCAACAAAATATAGTTTGATTCGTGATTTGGTCTAACTTACATTTTTTTTTACAATTTTATTATAAAACTAGTGTACTTTTTAATTTTGCGCTCAATCTAAATTGTCTTTGGACAAGAGGAATCCAAACATTACAAACAATAAAAAATTGTTCTAATTTATTTAATATTGTCAAACATTGAAAATGCAACTAAATTTTTTTTAATCTTGGTTAGTAAGGTATTCAAAATCTCATGATTTCTCGAAAGAATGTTTTGTAAACACAACCTTGCTGTAGTTGCTGTAATCGCTTCTATAAATGGTCTTTGTGATTGTTTATCTTCTCTTAACGACTGTTTAGTTTTACACGGACTCACGTTTTTGTACTGTGTTTGTAGCTTGTTTCAAAATCTTGGTGTATTTTGACTTATTTAGTTTTGGTTGCTTTGTTCTTGGGATTGTTTTTACCTGATCATGCTTTTAGATTCTTTTTAATTCTTGTTTTAATGTGCAATTTTGTGACTGGAGGGGTGATAATTTTAAAATTGCTGGTCGTTTGCGTGTCGCACTTAATTGCGTGGTGCACTTTTTTAACTTTTGCAACAAACTTTTGCTTTGATTTTCTAAATAAATAAAATTAAACAGGATTGACGAGTCAACGTCAAGTTGGTAAATAATTAAAGTGATTATAAAATGTTTGAGGTTCGTCACACGCTGAAAAACAATGTGTCCCTTAGTGTTGAGTTTGTGTGAACCGAGCTTTGACTAGTCAATACGGTGGATAAACTCATTCCGATCTTTGACTGTAACACAATTAATTATGCACAAAAATATATTTAATTAAGATACATTTTGGATGCATTTGTGGGTATATTTTTTAATTCTTCTCTCTCATGTGCATCAAAGGCAAATGCATTTACTCGCACTATTTTACTTCTTCCGGAAAGTTCTTAATAATTTTGTGTGTGTTTTTATTTTAATCACCATTACATTTTATATGTGTATTTATTTCAATTACCATTAAATTTTTTGTGTTTTCTTTCATATTTTTAGGGTTTTAATAACTTAAATTATTTTGAAGTGGAAACTTCTTTAGCGTTCGGCGTTGTGCACTTTTTTTGGTATGGGTAAAAAATGATAATCTCGCGTCAGGTCACGTGTCCTGATCGTGAAAATTCGTAAGACGGATGGAGAGTAGACAGCTGGCGCGGCGTAGGAGAGGGAGTATCCCCCTCTCTTTCTACGGCGCGGCGAAAATGTATGCCTGCGCCTGCTGTTTTGTTTAGGCGGCGCAGGGCGCTTGCGCGAATGGTCGTGTGTGTTTATGTTACAGCGTGCTACGCGCATCCATGGATGGTGAAAGCTGATGGCTCGACCGTCTGTGTAGTGGCCATACTGCTGTGTATTCGTAAAATTCGTGTACATAAAGTGTTTAAAATATGGAAATTGAACAAACTGCATCTTTGTCTTTGTAAAATACGGAAACCGTAATGCCACGCCTATTATAATTTTTATTTTTAGTATTCGCGATTATGAAGTAGTACAGGGAGGTTGGATATGGAATTTTAATTCTATGACAGATTGCGATGTCAAATATACTACGTCAAAAAAGTAAACAATCAAACATTATTATTTCTTGACAATGTCAAAGACATGTCTTGTGACATATTTGAGTGTTAAGCGCGAATCGTGTGTAAAGGTTATCACTTCTGCCGGCACTACCGGAGTGCAACTTTTTTTTTTATTTAGTTATCCTATATTTATTGCAATAAAAACTCAAATATATTTTTATTCCTTCTCAATAAAAACTACAGTTATTAAATAGAAAAAAACCGGGAGCAATGTTTATTGTATGCCGCAACAGGCGATTCCTAAATAAGTCAATATTTCCTGAAATTTGTAAAACTTGATACGATGCGCTTGTGCACTAATTCGCATTCGGTTTGTTTCCGTGATTTTGACGGACGTAAGAAACCGATTTGGAAAATCACGAATGCTGCTTGGGCACTGCATCCGTGATTCGTGATTTTCTCGTTTATATTTCGTAAGCAGATAGCGCGTCTACAATGTGTCCTGGATTAAATCGTCGTCAGCTTCTCGCTCTCTTATTATAGATTCGAAACCGACGGAGAATGAATGATTTCTAGACACATAATTAAATTCATGTACAAGCGGAACGTCTAGTGATAATTATGACAATATATTTTATATTACACTTAATCGTAAACAGTGTCGTTACGTGCTGGCAGCTCTCACGGCCTTTTTCTTTGTAAATTTAACTTTCCTTAAGGTAAAGCGGGAGTTCATAGAACTCACGAGCGATTGTCTTTCCAATTTATACAAGGCCAAAATGAAGCCATAGAGAACTCAGTGTATACATTGTAATGCAACTAAATGATAACAATGTATACACGAATTTTGCGTACTGTTCGTTCGCGTATTTGCGTAAGTTTGTAACGTGGACGTCTGACTCCTGATTCCAAACTATACTACATCACTTGTTTAATTGATACTACATCACTTACGGCTGTCAACAATTTTATATATATAAGTAGGTAGTTTTATAAAATCATTTATATATATGGGATGATATTTAAACTTCATTAGTATAGAAATAAAGAAATATGAATTTTTAATCATTATCATCATAAAAAATAATAGTAATTAAAGTACATAAATTAGTCAGCATTATGATTGTTTTGCAAAATGTTAAATTCAAGTTCGTGTTTCCTTTTAGCGTTTTTATTCTATAGCTGAGGCTGAGGGTCGGCCTGCTTGTACTCAGTTTTTGTTTCCTTGTTCTTAAAGGTTTGCCGTGATACAGATCTTCCGGTACACTCCCTTTTAGTCCAGGCTAAATAATATTTTGTTACGGAAAAAAATCATTGCAAGACAAGACCCGTTTCTTTGTGTAGTAAAACAGAACCGGCCAAGTGCGAGTCCGGCTCGCGCACCGAGGGTTCCGTGCAAACTTATTATATGTTGTTGTATATTATAAAAAATATTTTTATTATATGATGTAACTAAAAATTTACGGTTTTTGCAATTTTTCCTTTATTTGTACTATAAGACGTTGCTTCGTACCAAATTTCAAGATTCTGAATTCATGGGAAGTACGGTAAGGTAAGGTTTTGATTCCCTTGCGAGTTTCGAAAATTTGCGGCATAAACGGCTGTATCTTTTGGTTGCGTTGGCTTAGAAGTTTGATTTTTACACAGCTCCAAGATACAGTAGACCTGAGTATTTGATATAAATTTAAGCTTGATACCTCTACGCGTTTCTGAGAAAAAGGGTCTTGACAGACGGACAACAAAGTGATCCGTTTTTTCCTTTTGAGGTACGGAACCCTAAAAATATATAACTCGGGAAAATAATTAAAACAACTGAATTATACCGGAAGGGAGTGAATAGGGGGTTAAAGTGGTTTTAGCGATTTGTGGCTAAAGTATTGATTTTAGAGAAAAAAGTCAAATTTGAAAGTACTGGCCATTTCTTGACCTAACCTCAAATTTAACGAGAAAACTGTAAAACTAATTTTTTCGTTTTTAATTTTTCCATTTAAAAAAAACGATAAGATATGAAAATTTCTTTATTATTACAAAAAGTATTTTTTTTTGTTTCAAAAAAGTTGAATAGTTTTTCAGAAATTCAAATATTTGTAAAAAAACATCCTTATTTGAGCTTGGGGAGGGTCTCATTTTCCTTGTAAGGATTTATATTTTAATTTTACTAAACAAAAAAATATAATTGTAATGGAAAAACATTGTTAAAATCTACAAAAACTAAAAAATTTCATATAATAATTATTATATGAAATTATACTATTAAATGTCACAAATGCCTTAAAAATTAATGTTTTTGCCTTTACTATTTACTTTCTGCTTCATTTTATAGCTAAATATTAAAAAAAATCATTATCATCACTAGTTGTATCATTATCATATTAGATTATAAATATAATCGAAAGTAAAAAAGTATGCTAGCCATGTTTATAATTTCGAACAGTTATATTATAATGATTATTAATAAGAGTTAATCTTTTAATTTTCAAATGAAATTTTATTATAAAGCTTATTTACAATCACTGTTTACTAATAAGGCCACACGTAGGCCGTTAGAAAATTGCATGGACTTACCCAAATTTGGCGTCATATGTTTTTGAGAAAGTTTTTTGTGTAAAATGGATTGTAGTGCGTAGTATGTTTGTTTTCGTGTGTGTGATTAGTTTCACTATAACTATTAGATATAAAAATTAGGCAAGGACAAAAACGTAGCCGCGAGGAGACGCACAGTTTAATGACGACTAACTGACGCGCGCTCACGTGCACAGAGTATGCAAAGAATGAACTAGCTCGACCGATCCGAATACCAACTAGATGGTTCATTCTTTCCTAAACAACCCCCCGACGCAGCCAGACCGTGTCTGGATGAGGATAAACCGAGCCAGAGCCATCAATCAACTGGCAATCGGGAAAGCGTTGCGACGGCACGCTTTAGTACTAAATCCCCTACCAAAACCTCTGCGACCCGCGGGATACCGTCCGAACCGGGGAATAATTGCACGATGCGACCTAAACGCCATTGCAAGGGCGGTAAATTTGAGTCATTTAAGAGGACAAGGTCTCCGACGCGCGGGGGGTTAGTTTTATCCGTCCACCGAACCCGTTGCTGTAGCAACTGAAAACGCGATAACCTATTAACTGACACATCGATAAAGGGGTATTCAGGCAAGGAGGTTAAAGGACTACCGATCAAGAAATGGCCTGGAGTTAGCCCTTCCAGGTCATTAGGATCCGACGAGAAAGGACAAAGCGGTCGTGAGTTCAATACCGCTTCGACGTTGCAAAATACCGTTTGTAATTCCTCAAACGTGATGACCGTTTCACCAATCACACGACGGAGGTGAGTTTTGGCGACCTTAACAGCTGCTTCGAAAATACCGCCCCACGAAAGATAGCCGGGAGGATCAAAAATCCAAGTCACACCCCGTTTGGACAACTCCGAATCAATAAACGTATGATTGTCCAACAAAAACTGAAGGACCTCCTTTAGATAGCGATCTGCACCCTTGAAGTTTGTGCCACAGTCTGAGCGAATTAAATGAGGGAGACCACGCCGACTGACAAACCGTGACAGCCATGCGACAAAAGCCTCCGTAGACAAGGCTGGAACGAGCTCCAGATGCACAGCCTTGGAAAACAAACAGACGAAGACACATAAATAGGCCTTAACCTGTCTGGCATTGCGAAAACTTGAAGTCTTCACTAAAAACGGACCCGCAAAATCCAACCCAACCTTAGCGAAAGGTCGAGCGGGCCGGACACGATCGGACGGCAAGTCACCCATTTGTGGCTGAGTCAAGGTTCCCTTTAACCTATAACAAGGGATACATTTAAAGATGGCGCTCCGAGCTGCTCGTCTGGCGGACAAAATCCAAAAGTCTCGCTGCAGACAAGCCAGCAATGCGTTGAGACCGGCATGACAGTTCCTAACATGGCGGTCCCTGATCAGCAACTCAACAAAATGACCGCTCTTGGGCAACAAGAGAGGATGCCGAGCCCCATAGGGCAATTCTGAGTTACGAAGCCTACCATCCAGTCGCAAAAACTCCGACTCGTCCAGAAAAAAATTAAGACGAGCAAGACTTCCCCGCAATTTCTCTGAACGGAAAACGAATTTCCTTTTCAAACGACTAGGCCTGTACCAGTCGAACACAGGTGAGAAGGGCATCCTGAAGCTCTTCAGGAGACAAGACTGAAGACGTCCTTGGCTGTGACCTGTACCGTAAGTTGTGGAGAAACCTCTTAATCCAACCGGTGACACCAAATACATAGCTGCACACAAAACATTATTACCTAGACCCAGAGTGTGACGTCATTTTGTGTAATAACACACTCAAATCGCACCCATTAAACTTGTTTATTTTTATCCAAACGTCAAACTCCTCAAACTCAGATTTAACAACGTAAACGTAAACCGTGAAAGGATGACGTCATTTCAGGTAAAAAAAAAAAACAAATTGCAGACATACATTTAAGCATTGAACGTGTTTGTATTCACCCAAAACGACTTGTGTGACGACGAACAACGAGTGACGACACGTGTTAAATATTGTAAAAATATTGCAAGCAATTATAAGCATATTAGTACATGTGCGGACAGACCCTTCGATATCTGTGGCACAAGGTTTTGCCCGTGACAAGGAGTTTCTTCTTAGGCGCTTGAGATATTAAAAACGCGTATATGCACACAACATACTGATTTTATTTCACTTATATCTAACTTATATTCTAACACATATGTACAAAAATTTTACTTCTTAGCTATTGACTTGTTGAAGTTTTCTTGAAGACTGAATGCAAATACAAATTTTGTTATATATTTATAATAAAAATAAAAAACCCCATCAGTGGGAGAGGTTGTTCCATAGAACCTTCTAGATTTAGTACTTAACTTATTGTACTTACTGTGGTGACTGAAAATGTAGCCCACGCCCAGCAGTCGATATAGACATATATCGAAAGTGTAGGTATACCTAGCTATAAATCGCTACTGACAGTTGGGATCTCTATCGGCTATTGCCATCACAGTCACACGATTTGCGGCTTGACTATAAAATAACGTTGTTTTACATTTTTAGGTTTTATAGCCAAACAGTAGGAGCTATAATGACGATTCAGGTGTCCTAAGATAGAGCTTTCGGAGGCGGTTCCAACGACGTATAGTGGTGTGTTCCATCGTCTACGGTTAGGCCGTAGTGAGAGAAGAGCTGGAATTCTAGCTCTCAGGGCTTTCTGCCTATACTAGATGACTAGTCTTTGTGCTATATGTCAAAAAATAGACCTAAAATTCGGACATACCTTTCAGTAATTTTGGTATCTGTCAGTGTGTTAAATCATGAAAAAATGTGTGATACAAGTTTTCAGGATTTTCCTTGTGCTCCTGTACTTCAGAGCTGATAGATGCCTATGAGAAGTATCTAGTGATATATTTATCTTTATCTTATGTAACCCGGTTGCTGAGTTATAAGCTATTGTGTTTCATAAGTTTACATGTGTTTTGCGCCCTAATCATACTACTTACCGTAACGGTGTAGATACCTATGTATAGGGGCAAAGGTGTGCATTCAACCTGTGATACTTATTTTAGGCATAGCCTAAGGACTTAATGACCCTAGCCAGGTAAAGTTTCAGACAGTCTTTCCCTTTTTTACCCATGGACCCATCTCTTTTGTATCCCTATTTCACTTTGTTGTTACAGGAGTGAGGGAGAAAGAATATATAATACTCAACACGCTAACTGTTTTCGCCTGTAACATAGCAACCGTACATACGGCCTATATAAAACTTTACATAGTAGTTCTGTACATTTTTGCACAACAAATGGCATATGTTTTACATACATATATTAAACTAAAATTCCCGCTTTTTTGGGGATAGTTGTGCGTACAAAGTCGACAACATGTCGGTACTCACACAATATTATTTTTGATATCAACAAATAGTAAAGAGGGGAAATGAAACAAACCTACTCTACTTTTACCTAACTTAATACAATTTTACACTTATTATTATTACATGTTTTTAAATCTAAACTAGTCCCTATCAAGAAAATAGTTTTTATTGTGTAAATATATACTTAATATTAACTTATTATTACGAAATATTACATGCCAAAAATTATGCATTTTTATATAAATGTTTATGGATGCAATTTGTGTTGCATTCTTGCAGCGGTGATAACAGTAGACGTATGTTGCATTAAGAAAACAATGATATACGTTAGGGACGTTACCTAATAGGTCAATAAATTGTACTTCCGTATTATTTATAATTGATTGACAAATAAAATTATAAATAAGTAAGAAACAAATTTTTTTTTTTCTCTTAGAACAGGCTAAGGTCTTAGACTCTATTTTTAATATATTTTTTTTACTGTTGTTTGTTAAAGGCCAAGAACAACTACTTAAGTCACTTTAGTATGTAAAAGCGAGCGAAAAAACCATAAAATCTCTGAACGTTTTAACAATTCTATTCTATTATTTTTCCTTTTTTATGTACATTAATTTATTTACATTCTTAAAGAAAACGATGGAAAATCTTATATGTACTCTTATTTAGGTACCTGACTACGGAACGTTATGATATGCTACTGCATAATTATGAACATGCTAATGATATATGAATTATATCTTACATTAAGCAAAAGAAATTATTTCTTTTCTATAAATTAAGAATAAGTAATTAGTAATCTGTTTTCTTAGATTCATCTTTAAATGTTTGGCTTAGTTTTGTTTAATGCCGACATGTCGGTGCCGGCGCCGGCATGTCGTCGGTAGCAAGCCTCCCGCTGATGTCGGTTCGACATTTTTTGCATGTGTTGTGTACACACGCACGCTCCAATGTAGGCGTGTTAGTGGCGTGATCATCGAACACTCCCGCGCCCCCCGCCACATCTTTCATTAGTACTTTAGTTCATGCGGAAGAACTACGTATTTTTTCATTATGGCCTTTAAATATGACGTCGTTACACTAATAGAAAAAGTGAGGTCCAAACCCAGTCTTTGTCTTAAAAAGATAGATTATATTAATTAAATACAATCTATTATACGCTGAAATCGCGCATCACTCTCGTCCACGTCTAACTTAACTGGAATTATAAAGCGGTGTCGGATCGGAGCGTGTCGGTGTCGGGCCGTCGAGTACTGTCGGTGTCGGACCGGCCAATCAAAACGCGCCTAATCACATTAAACTTGCAAGCGCACTAACAATTAATATTACACTTCAAGAACACTGTTAATCAAAAATACTTACATTTCGTAATGAAAATTTTATTTCATACTTATAAATTAATGTAATTTTATGATGCCCGCTGCGAAGCGCCGCAAATCGTATCCTCTTAAGAAGCAAATGACATAAATGGCATATATTGTATCGCTATATAACGCCGGACAGTGAATAAGAAAACAAAATACTCGTCACCTACATAAAGACGTGCGCGGGTGCAGCGCAGTGCCATTTATGAACAACAGAAACGTCGCACACGTGCTACTCGCGGTTTACGCGAATGTTTAAGTGGCAAGTTTTCAATTTGCGGGATCCGCTGATCCGCGTTTTGAAGGCGCGGGATCCAACAGATTAATAAAATCAGCGGGATCCCGCAATTGCAATTCCTAGTTAGCATGTTCATTATTATGCAGTAGCATAGCAAAACTTCGCACCCCTTGCCCTACCGTTACCGTTACGAATCGTCTCGAACGCAAGTTTGATGAATTCCAGCCTCCTGAACAAGCCGGTTTCCGAAAAGGCTTTAGTACCATCGACCACATACATACGCTGCGCCAGATTATACAGAAGACAGAGAAGTATAATCGACCTCTTTGCGTAGCGGTTGTGGACTATGATAAAGCCTTCGGTTCTATCGAGACACGGGCGGTGTTACAGTGTCTCCATACATATCGTATATCGAAGTGCTGAAGTGTTTGTATAACGGAGCCACGATGAAGACCAGAACACTAAACCAATCCATCTGCAGAAAAGTGTGAGACAGGGAGACGTTGTGTCTCCGAAACTGTTGGAAGATGAGTTTAAGTTTCTGGAGTGGGAAGGATATGGCGTCAACATGAATGGCGTGTACATCACTCACCTTCGATTTGCCGACGACATAGTGGTCATGACAGAATCGCTAGAAGTCCTAGGCACGATGCTCGGAGACCTCAGCAGAGTTTCCCAACAGGTTGGCCTTAGAATGATGTTCAATGTCCATGTCGCGTTTAAAACGGTTGTTATAGGGAACGCTATGGGAAGTTGTTGACGAATACACATACCTAGGGCAAGTAGTCCAATTAAGTAGGTCCAACTTTGAGAAAGATGTTAACCGAAGAATCCAGCTCGGCTGAGCAGCGTTCGTTAAACTACGCAACATCTTTTCGTCCAAAATACCTCAGTGCTTAAAGACGAAAGCTTATAATTTTACCTATGTTTTGAATTTGAGCGACCTATAGCATTAAAAATGAAAAAATTATTTGCCATCTAGGCACCGCCATATTGGATTTTTGCAAAACCCATAATTTTTCCATATGGTGGCATCTAAATAAATCACCTTCACCATACTTTATTTTTACGACCGACTACTCCTTCTTTCTGTCCTTATATTTATGGATTTCAATCAATTTTAAATCGGCAGCCATCTTGTTTATCCATTTTTATTTTATTTTTTTTATATAAATTTTACCAATCGACGTGTCATTTTCAGTTTGATCTAAAGCGCATGAAAAATCATAAAGTTAGTGATTCGATCACCGCGCCATCTTGTATTTTGGGAAATGTTAGATTTTTCCCCAGGTCACCATGAGGCACTAAACATTTCTCCAATAAATGACGTTTATCTCTGGGAGACCAATTATGTCAATGAAACACCATTATTAATTTATTATATAATACATATCATTTAATAATTAAAAGATTAACTCTTTTCAATAACTGTTTTAAAATACCGGTTCGAAATTGTAAACATGACATGACATGTATAAAAGCATACTTTTCTACATTCAATAATTTATCCTGACTTACGAGTGCTTTACATTATAAATATTGTACTAAGTTTCTTCTGTTTGCATTTTTCTGCTCTAAGTTAGCTCTACTGTTTATTTTAGACTACTATATTTTAACATTTTTTTTTTGTAAATATTTCATTATTATTTGTGTGTAATAAGCTTAAGTACCTATACATATATTAATTTTTTTAGATACTAGTTTTTGCCAGCGGTTCCGCTCGCACTAAATTCAGTTATCACTATTAGCGTGGACTTTCTATGTCAACTCTAATTATACTCATTAAGTTTGCTATTGCAAGCTACCTCTGTAGCTATGGTTCGTTTAAGCTCGGTTATAGTTATTCCCGCGGGAACTTTTGAATTTCAAACTATTTCTACACCAAATTTCATCTAAATTGATTCAGCAATTTAAGCTTGAAGAGGTGGCAAAACAGACAGATTCGCATTTATAATATTAGTAGTGATAAACAAAGATCTACAGTTGTACACCCCAACTGTTATCATTTTTAGGGTTCTGTGTTTAGAGCCCTATTACTAAGCCTACGCTGTCTGTCCTACTGTCTGTCCGACTATTAAAAGGCTCTATCTTGTAGACCGAAATAGGTAGAAGCCTAAATTTTTCACAGAATATGTGTTATAATGGGGTATTGTCTAACAAATAATGAAAAGTAAAAATTTAAGGGGTGTCCCCATACAAGAAACACATTTTGTGTTTTGTTCTATCGTGAAAACAGCAATACATACAAACTTCAAACTTTCAGTGAAAAATAGTGTAAACTATAAAGTATAACAACAGGGACAGCGCCATCTAGCTTATCATTGAGAGAAACAGTATCACATTTGTTTGTTGGAACGATATATCTACTCATATAAAAGAAGATACAGTATGAGTGGCTAGTGAAATATCTGCTTTACGGCAGTCTTTTATAAAGAGGTTTTCTGCTTGCTATGCTATTACCTCGAACAAGTATACCTATAGTCTGGTGAATCATATTTATAATATCTGCCATTACTTTTTTCAATTACCGGTACAGCGCCATCAAGCATATCATTGAAAGAAACAGTAACACATTTGTTTGTTGGAAACGAAATTCAAAGTTCACATCGGGCTTGGTCAGTACTTGGATGGGTGACGGCTTGGCGGCACATTTTTTGTTTGTGTTTGTTAATTACATAAATGGTGGTAGGTACGGGACCCTCGGTGCGCGAGTTTAATTCGCACTTGGCCGGTTTTTTTATTATATTTCTGCAGTTTAAAGTTGTCTGGAAAAAATTGCTTACAGAGAAAAAATAAATTAAATTTTTATTTAGCTCATAAAGTGAAGTGTGAATGTGAATATCTCAAAAACTTGTCAACTTTTTTGTAATAATAAAAATAACGGGTGTGTGGTCTCGTTTGTTAGATTGGTGTTTGTACCTATTCAGTAAAGCCTGAATTTCAACTGATTTTGGAATATGGGACCCATAGAAGTTGACCATACCCAGAAAACGACGTAGTTGCTCTACAGTTTGAGGTTTAGGAAAATAGTTAATAATAGTTTTTGAGTGCAAGGGTTTGATACCTACTGGTGACACATCATAGCCTAAGAATTTGACTAAACATTTGACATTTGCTGAGATTAATAGTAATTCCATATTTATTTAATCTCTCGAAAACTACTTTTAAGTGTTTTTTGTGATTGCTATGATCCTCTGACGCGATGAAAATATCATCGATGTAACAAAATAGTCACTCCGTACTCTAAATTAATTTTCCGTTTTGATCAGGTACTTGAATATTACGTAGTACGGTGTCATTACGCATTCCATTCATTTTCTATTTCCATTCATTCTTTTATTCATTTTAAAACTATATAAACCGCAGGGCGTGTTAATAAATGCAAGATTATCTGTATCTGGTGGGAAAATCCTAATATTATAGTACGCCCTGTTTAAATAATTAAAAAAAAACTATTTTACCAGCTAACATGTAGGTTAAATATTGCAACCTAATTAGGGATATCGGTCTGGCTTAGAGGTAGTACCCCCCATCCTTTTTGAAGGACATCGGTTTGGAGATGTCTGGATATTGTGCGAGTAGCTCGAGGTAAGGATTGCGTTTGTCGATTTTATTCAGCGATGACGTATCGCGTGGTAAAGGTTGCGTTTGTCGATTGTATTTAGCGATGACGTATCGCGTGGTAAGGCTTGCGTTTGTCGATTGTATTCAGCGATGACGTATCGCGTGGTAAGGGTTGCGTTTGTCGATTGTATTCAGCGATGACGTATCGCGTGGTAAGGGTTGCGTTTGTCGATTGTATTCAGCGATGACGTATCGCGTGGTAAGGGTTGCGTTTGTCGATTGTATTCAGCGATGACGTATCGCGTGGTAAGGGTTGCGTTTGTCGATTGTATTCAGCGATGACGTATCTCGTGGTAAGGGTTGCGTTTGTCGATTGTATTCAGCGATGACGTATCTCGTGGTAAGGGTTGCGTTTGTCGATTGTATTCAACGATGACGTATCGCGTGTCACAAGCGAGCAGCGTATTTTTAATTCAGTAACACTATCGACTAGTATGCGGTTACTTAAAAAACTATGTTTATGCTTAGTCAAAAAATCTGCTATAACAAAAGACCAAGAGAAAGGGCGACGAAGTCTAAAGTGATGACTTTCGTGCCGGCACGTTTTAATTTCTGAGCCATCGCGGCGTATAATTTATAAGCACTTGGTTTGCTGTTACTGCAAAAAGAAGTTAAAAGTTTTGGCAAATTCTGTAAGTATGCTGGGACCGTATTGTATAAACGTATAAATACATAGACCTTTAAATGAGCTAGTGACGTCATGTAACCGACATAGATGACTAGCTAGTTTATCCTTGTTTCTAGTATTAACATTATAAGTGTCTCGGTTCCTGTTAAATGATTCTATGTGTTTCTTGACATAAATAAGGTTCTCATATACATATATCTTGGGATGTCAAAGTTAGAATAATAATTTCCTTAAATTTATTCTTTAATGATACTCTTGGTCCTATTTTATAGATTGCACAAACGGGCAATTCGTGCCATTTACAAATAAGGATCTAGGATATCTTTTAGGGATAGGTTTATTTAGATCTATTATGGAAGTTAATAATTTAACTTTAACGTCACAGTACATATATGAAAATATTTTGTATGTTCATAAAAATATGAATAGTTTCAGCGACAAAAAAAAAGTAAATACTAGAAGTAAGATTCAGCTGTTGGTGTTGGTGTATGATACACGGACGGCTACATAAAAATAGTAACTCTTTTATAGGGCAATGTATACACTTTTACAACAAAGTTCCTAACAATATTCAAAAGCTATCATTTAGAAAATTTAAATCTTTAGTCAAACAACAACTTTGTAAAAAAAGGGTGCTACTAAATTTCAGGCTATATAAATAATAAGAATCTATGGACTGAAGATTCTCAATTACAGGACGCATAGGTAAACCATATTAAAATGAAAATAATTTAAAATTGTACATAGGGCTTAAATATTTTATTTAAAACATCGATGATTGTATTTGTATACTATCAAATTGATTATTGTATTTATATAATACAATATACAAATATTGTATTCGTATTTCTTTATGAAGATGTACTGATTTATAAAGATACATGAGGGTGGGAGTGTTCAAAAAATAAATAGTATTTTATAACTTTGACAATTCAAAAGTGTTTATAAAAACCTAATTTGAATAATAAAAGTTTGAGATGAAGGCTAAGAGCTTCAACTTTGATGCCGTAGTGATGTGATTTTTGATTCGATATCGATATCGTGATGTCGTTGTGATGTAATTTTTGATTCGATATCGATATCGTGATGCCGTAGTGATGTAATTTTTGATTCGATATCGATATCGTGATGTTGTAGTGATGTAATTTTTGATTCGATATCGATATCGTGATGCCGTAGTGATGTAATTTTTGATTCGATATCGATATCGACGCAAATTGCCAAAAGCCGTGGACAAGTCACGAACAATGCCAAGGACATCCTGTGAGCAATGCGAAGCAATACAATCAACTATCTAATTGATTATTCAACTCTCTCTCAACCATGAAGATCAGAAGTCTTTTTTTTTTTTGATGATCTGAATGCCTTTACTTTATCATTATGATCAACATAAGTAAATTTAAACTCTATTTTGCATTCATTTACATTATTTTTAATATATGATTCAGCGACTGTGGGTAAATTAAGGAACTTAGTGGTTGAAACTGGGATATCTGCAAAGAATTTTTCAAAATCATCAGCAACTTCCTGGTCTTTATTTTTCCATATAATAACATAACATACAAATACAAACCAATTAAGTTCTAATTTTTTCTAAGCATTTTTATCATTTTATGTATTCATCAACTAATAGCTTTTTATCTTTGACATATATTTTAAATTTATTTGAGGGTAAATTATTCACATGTTCTGGAATTTTATTGTAGAAAAATATACTATATATTTTTTTGATTGTATGGTTATGTGACCTCTCTTAATAGTAATAATCTTCTCTAATTTCTACTAAAATAAAATGACTACTGTTCCTAATCACTAAACACTAGAGAATTTCTTAATTGAGTTTTCTTTCGGTTGAAGATTGTATCTCATATTAATTTTTGATGACACCAAAGAGAGACTTTTATAATTCATTTCTCACTATAAATAATATTGGGTAACTTAAATAATGTATGGGATCTAAAGCGTGTAAGACGACTGGTGGTGTTAGTATTAATTTTATTGCTATCAATTTTAAATGAAGCTGGTTTGTCACAATCATCTTATTAGGTTAGTTAGTTAGTATCATAGGTTCTAATTTATTTATCATTAATTTTGACTGTGGTTCAATATTAGTTAAAATATTATCAAGACAGGTTGTCGTCGAGACTGTGATCCTGGTCGGCTCTAAATATAACTTTACTAGATTATAGCACTGAAATAATCATTTTATCCGGTTACTAAGATATGAATCTTCTAATAAGTTGATATTAAAATCGTCACACACCACACATAAAAATCTCAGGCAGCAGGTATGTATGTATGTATACGCTTATTACAATAACCTGCTCTAGTGATACAGGCTATTTCAATAGTTCTCTTAATAGACAAGTCAACAAAATCAAGATGTTTCCTATATTCCAATTTTTTTACGACTGAGTATTAGAGAACCCCCATGTTTTGCTGTTTGTCGGCTAAACAAACTTGCAACCTGATGCTTGCTTAAATTAAATATTAACTCGATTTCCAAATGTTTTTAGACATGCCCTGAATATTTCGATGTACCAGGTTGAGAACGTAATTTTTGGTAGTTTGTAATGATAAGGGATGTCTGTTCTTGATATTTAATGTTATGCAGCTGCAAGAGCTATTTCCTGTTGTCTTATAAAGTAAATGTAAATGTAAAGTATTTGGAAAATATTCTAAAGTTTAAGATTAATAGAAGCAGGAGTCTGTCCATCGAACTGGACAAATTAACAATAAAATAATTTAACACATGTTCACTTTCATATACAATGCCTGGAAAGAAAATAATTATCTATAGTGAAGTAAAAATACTTTACAATAAAATCATTTGTGTCCTTAAAATGGAAATAAGCATTGTGACATGTCAAAGTATGCATATATAAATTAAACTTATGCCTATGAATATGAATGCCTTATTTCGCTTTGGCAAACGGGCAAAAGGGTAAGGCAAACATGACTACTTTATTTACATTTCCTAGACTGATTAGTTCAGTAAAATAATTGACCATATCCTCTTTGTTCGTTCTTCCTCTTCTTCCAATTAAATTATTATTACAGTAGTATTCTAGTTAAATTTTGTTCGAATATTTTTTTCCAATATATTTGAGTAACTGGCACCAGGCATAAAATTATTAAGGATATTTTGACCAAACAGTCGGTTCATATGCAAACTTTTTTTTTTCCAAACTCATCAGTATACATGATAATATTAGGCTTTATGACTCCCTATGACAGACGGCTGCGAAAAAGAAATTTGTTGTTTAGTCTAGTGGGACACACGAGCATTGCACTTGAGGGGTAAGTGATTCAAGCGCTGTTTGTTAGTAGTGAGTTCTAGATACTTCACTATTACATGTATTTTGTGCCATTAATGATTCAAACCTCTCATAATTGTACTGACTTGATTTTATAAGATTGTCCATAGCTAAAGAATGTTCCCCTATCTCCTTTTGTGCTAATTCATATTTATATGTTAGTGTCTCTAAGGTATTCGTCAAACTTAGAGTTCTGATTTAAGCCGCTGCGTGTCATACTCATAATTTAGTTTTCCAAATTCAAGATTTATATATTACACTGTTTAAGTAATTCAAATCTTCCTTGTCTTAAATAAATATCCTTGCAGAATTTAGAATTTCTTTGTAATGTTTGTAGCTCCTTTAGTGCCTCAAAAAGCTGGTCTTCCATTTGACGGACAGATGTTTTGCGAGTAGTCATATTAATCAACACTATTCACTATGAGTATTGGACACATTTAAAAAATTGTAGTTTTGTTAACGGTCTCACGTCACTTTTGTTATTAACGAAAAGTCAATTTTATCATATCATACACTTAAAAACTACATTATACAGTAATATTTATTGTTTTTATGTTAGTAATTAGGTAAGATTTGATTCTCACAACAGTTTTTATAATTTTTTCAATTAAAAATATTCAGGGGCTTCTAGTTTACAACTTACACCTGGGTTGCCAGCTCGAAAAAAAGGGTTGAGCTGGGGTGGAGGAAATATAGAAAACTGGAGAAAATAGTTTAAAAGGTCCAGAAGTGAGAGTGTGGGCCGTCTTCCAGCCAGGGTCTGATGATGGCTCGCATGCGGGGCGCGCGTGCCGCCCGCGGGGACGCGCTGGTGTTTCTCGATGCCCACTGCGAGACCAGCGCGGACTGGCTCAGGCCGCTGCTGCAGCGCGTCACACACAAGAGAGACGCCGTCGTCACTCCACTCATCGACATCATCGACCAGACTACCTTCACACTTGACGCTGCACAGAAGTTTCAGGTGTAGTGTGCTGTCGGACGAAGCCAGACTAACAACGCAGTAAATTAACGGTAGAGCAATCGCAGTTAGGCTTTGATTTGTTTAAATAAGGGTTGTCCTTTGGTTGACTACATATTTTTTATATTGAAATATACTACATTCTAAAGTTTTATGTAAAATATAAAATATCAATGGAATACACGTTAGTGCGTACTAGGAGCGGTTGCAAATTGTTGAACCGCAAAAAGAGGCGACATGTCGCAAGTAAGGCTACGTTCAGACACGGTAGTTCAGTTACAAAATCGCGGGTCCTAAGCTTGCGGTCCGCCTGATGGTAATAGTAATGATGGTCTTATCAACGCTATGCGATGCCAGCGTGTCTTGTGACGATCCCAATATTTATGCCTTAACCTTTTGTAATGCAATGTTTTTATTCAAGTTTTAGCGCGAAGATTTACATTAGTAAACAATTCTCAATAAACTTACTACCTAAAGCAAAATGCATCTTTAAATTAGAATGGCGCGTTTAAATAGACATGTTCAGTAATTACACTAGCTGAGAATTACATAGAATTACTAATAACATTAGCTGAGAAGTTATGATTTATTTTATTAAAGGTTTGAAGCTAACAAAAAGTTGAATACCGATAACGTTTTAAGACAATCGCTGATTGGTGGTTAAATTATATAGAAATGGAAGCACGTGTCATATGCTCTTTAAGGTAGTTTCATAACTTTTACTCGAATAATATTTTATTCAGGAAATTAAACGTAGGATAAATCGGAGACCCTCTAGATAGGAGTTGTTTTGTAATCCGCGGTTTTCTTTTCTTATTTATTTTATCGCCTTAGTTAAATAGTAATGCTACTGTTATTGGGAATTCCAGAATGTTGAGTATAGCCGCGTAAGTTTAAGTAACTTAGAACTTTTATAATATTGAAGACACCCGCGAAACTTACCAAAGTGAGTCGTTTAACAACCATTAGGGTAGCCTCGTACAATAAATATTCTAACAATGATAAAAGGTAGTTGTCTTGGTTTTCACGTATTTTGATTTATCTCGTTGAGTGATATCGGCTGCGAAGTTTCTTAGAACATTTCATTATCATTGTATTTCTATTATTGGAGTAAGAAGGGGGGTGTTACAATTAAATTGTAATCCATTTCACATATAAATGATAATTTTAATAGGATAATAACACCACTATCACTCAACGAGGGAAATCAAAAGAATCCAATAATATAATGTAGATAATTATATTATTTGGCCAATCGTGATCGTCAACAGTGGTAGGACCCGAAAACCGTTGTGTTAAATAATAGTAACCCAGTTGTTTTAGAGGTACGTCAGAGTAATATAGCAAACAATGAT
Organism: Apoda limacodes; assembly: GCA_946406115.1. Lineage (NCBI taxonomy): Eukaryota > Metazoa > Arthropoda > Insecta > Lepidoptera > Limacodidae > Apoda > Apoda limacodes. The sequence goes on from OX291540.1 coordinate 54,187,049, forward strand.
AATCAAAAATAATCAAGAAATAAATATAGCTAAATCTACGATCAAAAATAATGTCCGCTTTGAACTTTTACCATTTCTAAAGTCTGTACAAAAACACCTTAACAAAGCAAATACTCGAATATCAGAACTAAAAGACACAGGTACTAAAGAGTTATATGATTTTCCGTCATCCCTACACAAAGGAACCCTAGTTGATGCTACTTCCACATTTAAACGTAAAATCCATACGAATGCTAAATCCATTCGTTTTGTAGAGTGGGAACCAGGTAGCTAAGCGTTCAGGACTTTCGACCTGAAAGTAGGTTTAAGGGGCGCCCCCTTACGATGATCATCAGCGCTCACCTACACTAGCTAACCAGCCAAAATAGAAATAACCCAACTAACGCTGCTAAGGATGGACATGAATTACACATAGTAATTACTGTATCTCTTGGCAGACCTAGTTCTTTAGTGGGCTATATAATTATTATGGCTGTTATAATCTTTGTTCCCACTTCTATTTTTATAGAAGATTTATCTTTTCCTAGCTAGGTCTGTTAATATATTCCTTCCTACTGAGGTGAATGAGATTTCTTACTACCATAAATTTCTAACCGGCAAAAGCGAACCCGTCATTTGGATGTTTCAACATTAATTTAGATATTTTTAAAACACAACCTAAAGAATTTCACAACGAACACACAATATTTTCACTGTAACTTCTAATATAAAAGTATTTACTAACCAGTTATGATGGCACGATCTAGCTGTAGTTTAACCGCACGTGGTTCCTAGCTTCTAGTGACCCACAAGCCTAGATGTCCGGCCTTAATTAATTTTAACAAAGAAAAAAGAAGAAAAAGAATATCTTTTAAGTATAATTCTAGTTATGTTGGTTGGGGTACTATTATAAAGTCCTAGATTAATATGAAAAGTCTAGATAAAACGGCCCAATTATCCTAAACTAATAGAATATTAATATTATGTTCTAAATGTTCGTAAAGTTTTAACAAACCCCGGGTAAGTTCAAATAAACTAACAAGTCATACCATTATACGGAATACGTGAAAACCAAAACAACTACCCTTTACCATTGTTAGAATATTTAATAGTACGAGGCTACCCTAATGGTTGTTAAACGACTCACTTAGGTAAGTTTCGCGGGTGTTTTCAATTTTATAAAAGTTCTAAGTAACTTAAACTTACGCGGTTATACTCAACATTATAGAATTACCAATAAAAGTAGCACTACTATTTAACTAAGGCAATAAAATTAATAAGAAAAGAAAACTGCGGATAACAAAACAACTCCTATCTAGAGGGTCTCCGATTTATCCTACGTTTAATTTCCTGAATAAAATTTTATTCGAGTAAAAGTTATGAAACTACCTTAAAGAGCATATGACACGTGCTTCCATTTCTATATCACTTAACCACCAATCAGCGATTGTCTTAAAACGTCCTCCAATGAACTTGCCTTCCAAACAAACATTCAATCACAGTAAGTTTTAAAGCATCCATACTCGCGCCACTGGTTCAAAACTTACGCAACCTCATTTTGACCAAGGTGCGAATCCATAAATCGGGAGTTAGATTACTACCTATATTTAACAATTAATTTTGTGTTGATGTTAATGATTTGTAAGTTTATAATGTAATATTTTACATTTGAGTCATCGGTATTCAACTTTTTGTTAGCTTCAAACCTATCATAAAATAAATCATGACTTCTCAGCTAATGTATAAAATTACTGAACATGTCTATTTAAACGCGCCATTATAATTTAAAGATGCATTTTGCTTTAGGTAGTAAGTTTATTGAGAATTGTTTACTAATGTAAATCTTCGCGCTAAAACTTGAATAAAAAGATTGCATTACAAAATGTTAAGGCATAAATATTGGTATCGTCACAGTCTGAACGTAGCCTTAGTGCTTACGCTCGGTAATACCGCCTAGCTCTAACCAAGCCTTAGTTTTAAATTATCCTACTTTGTTCAAACAGAGACTAACATATTTTTTTTTCTATTTACCATATGAAAAAATTATAGTCCAATTTAGCATGATGCGCAAATCTGTTTTTTTTTTATTTAACTACGATTTAAAATTTCTATTTCAATGACTCTGGCAACCCTAACTAAAGTCAGAGCAGAACTGCTCTGCCGCTATCGTACTGTACCTATTGTGCCGTGAAGCATGCGTCATTATTAACTACTGGTGGGGGAATTGCAGCTGACCCTGCTACTTAACCTAATTATATGATAATTAACGCATGAATACTTAATATTAGCATTTTTTATTATTAAAGCTATCACGTAACCGCTACTAAGCCAATAGAACAGAGTTTAATGTTATATGGTCATTTTATTATTTTTTATTTATTTTTATACCACTAAGCTGGTAAACAAGCTTACGGTGCGCCTGATGGTAAGCGGTCACCGTAGCCTATGGACGCTTGTAACTCAAAAATCCAATAACTTTTTTCTTGAAGAAAAAATGTAGTCCTTAGAGAAAACCTTGGCAGCGAGCTCATTCCACAACCCAAGCGTTCGCGGGATGAAGTTTCTCTGAAACCGCACTGTATGCGACTATTTCGGTTTAAAAGTGTGAGAATGAATTCCCTGCCGATGGCGAGCGGTGCGATGGTAGAATATTATTGTTTTGAGGAATAGTCCAGTGTAAAAGCTTTAGTCCAATTGTTATTGGCCATAACCTCCGTGATCAATTATGATTTTGTAACAAATTTAATTTATGTAACACTTTAATTTAATTTATGTTAGTAATTATAAGAATATTTGCCTAATATTTAGGCTACGCCATTTAAATTTTCATACCATGTCATGAGAAGTTGTAATTAGAACTAAACAATATAAGATGACGGAGTTTCTTATCTCAGTAAAGATGCAATCGACGGGAAACTCCTACCTATCACTCTTTCGATTCAAATTAATGTTTAAACTGCTACCTATTACTCGATCTGGGGAAGTACCTCCTCCTTACAAAAAACCGTGGCTACAATAACGCTAACATTGATTAGTTTTGTGTTCTTGGCGGTGAGTAAGGTTGACAGTGCTCTTGAGGATTCGCTGCGTGGGCAGCGGAGGACCAGCGGTGCTTGTTGCTGTCATTGCTCGGCGTAAACGCAGGGTGCTAGTACAGCAGTCAGGGACCTGATGAAACGGCTGACCGCTGGATGCCTGCAGGTTGAACGAGTCTCGAACCCAGGGATTACTTAATCTCCACCCCGAAGGAGACCGGGGTGGACCCGGCTACCACAACAGCGGACGATCCTCCCCCCTTCTCCCGCCTCGCCAGCAACCGTATCTTTTGTCCTCTAAGCTGAGTATGCAGTGAATCCTCATATGTAGTCTAAGTGACTTTTATTATAATGGCTAAAAAACATAAAAGAAAATAGTTTTTACAACGGCTACTCCATCGCATCTTGATACCTGGAAGACCGAGCTTTGCTCGTTTTTTATCTATTGTCAAGTAGCTTTACTGTTGCTGTGTCGGCAAAAATAATAGTATTACTACTCACCAATAGATGTCAGGGAGAGTCATATTTTTCAGTTTATCATTGCCTGAAAACACGGATAAAATGACGTTTTCTAAAAATGAAACCTAGCTAGATCATTTTATCGCCCCCGAAACCCCCAGCATACACAATGTCATGAAAATCGTTGAAGCCGTTTCCGAGATTCAGATTATAAATATATATATATATATATATATACATATATACAAGAATTGCTCGGTTAAAGGTATTAGATTTTTGTAACATCGGGGGTATTCACGCCAATCTTAACGCAGTCCACCACCACCAACTACAAGGCTGCGCAGCCAACCATTCTTTTTGTACTGGAGACGCAGATTTCCTTCCCGGACGACACACCATACCTGAATTATAGCGGCTACAAACTCGAGCATAATTTCCTAAGTCGTGCTCGTTTATGTATTTTCGTCCGGCAGGATATCTGCTGCCGCCGCCTTCATAGCCTTAAATACAGGGACTTATCGATATTGTGGGTGCATGTAGATCACGGCGGCCACACCCGTATCTATGCGTGCCTTTACAGGTCTCAGCGGTGACACGGCCGTGACTCGACTCTCTAGGCACCTGAATTTGATAACTGACAAAATTCTAGAGCAATATCCCACAGCAGAACTAGTTATTTTGGGAGACTTAAACGCCTACCACCGTGAGTAGCTCAGTTCTTAAACCAATAACTAACAGGGATGTCTGCGCATAAATATGTTCTGACCTATAAATTTTATCGGCTGGTACTTTCTCCAACGAGAGTACCAGATGTAGAGAACCATTCAAGCTCCTAACTGGCCCTTCTGCTGACTACACGTCAGACAGATATTCCGTCTCAGTGGGTGTGACTCTTGGCTCTTCGGACTACTGTCTAGTTAGGACTCAAGCGTCACGTGTACAATCCGATCTACCTGGGCCAATAATTGGCACGGTGTGTGGCATTGTAAGTCGACAGACTGGGGTGGATTGCGTGAATTTTATGCAGCGTACGTGGAGCCAGCTCTGCTTTAGCTCAGAAGATCCTGACGTCTGCGCAGCCGCAGTCATTTAGACAATCCTTGCTGGTATGACATGTTTTATTACGAACTAGCGAATAGCTGCCGGTGTTATAATTGCAGAGCAGCTAAAATTCTCTGGCAAACTGCGTATGGGGCTTGGACCACGGTGGGTAATTATAAGGATCCGAATAGTACTGAGTTAAAATATGAATTAAATGACGCCTCGAGGTTCAGTAAGAAAGCAACTGCCAGAGCTAATTTTTAATTAATCGGCAAAATAGGTAAGCGACTTGCGAGCTATCCCACTAGGAGTCGTGCTTTCTGGTCGGTTACTAAAATGGCTTGGCTCATAGTGCTAAGAAAGCCGATCTATTGGGCAGTCTGTCTGCCTCAAACTCGAATATGAACGATAAAAGGTGCTACCATCTACTATTCCGTGGTGTGGTAAGACTATAACGTAAATCTTCATAATCATCATAGCGAGAGATTTTGCGTCTGTTGTTTTGTGTAGACGTTACCGCCAGATGGTATACCAGCCGTCTTCATGGAACACTGGAAATGTGCACCAGGGGCCCAAAAAGGCAAACGATCAGATCCATCGAATTACAGGCCTATCACTATTACATTTCTTCTTTCCAAGGTGATAGGTCGTGTGATTAACACACAGCTTTTAAGATACCTATAAATCACGACCTGGTCAGTGACCGTCAATATGGCTTTCGCCACGGTCGCTTCACTGGTGACCTTCTAGTTCTCTTACACACCGATGGGCACTAGCCATTGAGAGTCGGAGAGTCATTAGCATGAAGCCTGGCCATAGCAAAGGTGTTCAAAGGGATCTGGCACCGGAGACTTCTATCAAAGTTGCCATTTTACGGAAAGCCCAAGGGTTTGTTCAAATGGGTGGCTAGCTTTTTGTCCGGCAGGCGCATACGAGCCAGAGTTGACAGTAGTTGCTCTAATAGTCCCGCAAGGCTCTGTGCTGTCTCCCACGCTGTTTCTTCTGCATATCAATGACATATCGTCCATCAACAACATACATTGGTATGCCGATGACAGTACTGAAGACAGATGTTACCCGGGCCGTACAAAAAGTTCCGTCGTGGAGAAAAAGCGCGGAGAACTTTTATCACAAATCAAGACCACTCTGTCCAAGATCTCTGAATGGGGACGGGAAAACTTGTTTCGATTTAGCCGTACAAAGACACAATTCTGCGCGTTCACTGCTAAGAAAACTCCATTCACTGTGATCCCACAATTTCAGAACACTCCCCTTTCCATCTCCAATTGTATTGGGATCCTTGATGTTGACATCTTCGGCGATGTTCAGTTCCGAAATCATTTGTAAGAGAAATTGAAGCTCGTGTCCAAAAAACTTGGTGTATTCTAAAGAGCAAAGCAGTAGTTACTTCGGCACCGAGGTTGCTGCTTTACAAGTCGCAAGTTCGGCCCCGTGTGGAGTACTGCTACCATCTTTGAGCGATAGCACCCTGATACCAGCTTGGACTTTTTGACTCGGTTCAACGTGGGGCTGAGAGAATTGTCGACGATCCCAAACTCACAAGCCGTATTGAACCCTTAAGTCTAAGGAGAGACTTTTCCTTCCTGTGTGTGTTCTACCGCTTGTACATGGGATGTGTTCAAAATGATGCCCACGGCTACTTTCTACCATCGCACCGCTCGCCTTAGGCAGGGAATTTATGCTCACACTTTAGAACCTAATTGGTCGCTTACAGTGCGGTTTACAGCTTAACAGCGTGTCGGTACCCCACCTCTAATCCTCTCACTGGTGCCGTAAGAGGCGACTCATACCAAATGGTAGTCAGTGGAACCTGAGGATTTTTCAAAAACAAACCTATAATCGCTAACCCGTATGCCAAGCGTGGCAAATCACCGTGCGAATTGTGGACTTTAAATACAACTTTTTTTTGAACCAGGCAGATTTCCTTTCCCGAAGATTCAGTGTTGTGAATAAATAATCAGTGTACTTGAGAAATTAAGAAAAAGACAAATTAGTACACGCCTGAATCAAACTTCCGCTACTCAGAACGCAAGGTGAAATCGAAGCAGTCTGCTCATGACTACGGCTAGTGCAACCCGCACAGTAATAATCGGCCAAGTGCGAGTCGGACTCGCGCACGAAGAGTTCCGTACCATTATCTATAAAAATGGCAAAAAAATCACGTTTGTTGTATGGGAGCCCCATTAAATATTTATTTTATTCGGGTTTTTATTATTTGTTGTTATAGCGGCAACAGAAATACATATTCTGTAAAAATTTCAACTGTCTAACTATCACGGTTCATGAGATACAGCCTGGTGACAGACGGACGGACAGCGGAGCCTTAGTAATAGGGCTAATTACCCTTTGGGTACGAAACCCTAAAAAGGATTCGTTGAACCAAGAGGATATCGTGTCATATATGTACCTACTAATATTTGCTTTATCTAAGATATTATTTTGCTTAAATACTTAAAATACATGAGGTAATATAATTGTATCTTTCGGATACTTATTAATTTGCTCACCTTGCTCACCTGCAGGTAGGATGCGTCGTCACGGAGCTAGGAACCTAGGCAATCGGTCTTTGCTAATGTCACCTACAAGCAGGCCTACTTTAAGGGACAGAAATTCAACTTAAAACATGAGGAAACTAATACAAAATAGAGAAGACAGTTATAAAATTTAAAAATTGAGTGCGTCACCGTGGTAGTTCCTAGTAATATGATGCTCTGCACAACTACATCTAGTGGATCTACTTTTATCACAATGTTTTCAATGAATGTCTAAATTTCCACTAAATTCGAATTCGCGTATTTCGAACCAATACGCGTGAATAAATTTAAGTACGCGGGATGCGAGTGAAGTAGCTCCCCGCTGATCCAGTACTAGTAGAACTTACTAGATTTTGCACACCGGCGGTGAGCCGACCTAGGTCAGTGTCATACTAAGTATGCGTCATTGCTATCCAGCAGTCATCGGCATATCAAGCTTTACATGTTTACAGAACTATAATCTTGACTAAAGATTTTACTGGCTTCGATTTAAAATAATAAGTTTTCAATAAATAACATCGCAGGGTTGAAAAAACATTATTTTGGTTTATTTTTTTTTTATTTCAAAGCAATATTGGTCTTTGTTTCAATCGAAGAAAAATAATATATTACATTTTAAAATATATTTATTGCCTTGATCTAAAACGTTGCAATAATTTAGTAAAAAAACATTTGGTTCATTAAAAAAATAGTTCATAAAATTCGGTGGATAAAGTGAAATGTTTATTTGGAAATAATTGCCTTAATCAACAGAATATGTTCAAAATGATTAAATTTCTTGCCTGAATGCAAAATGTTTTGAAACTTGGAAACTATTTTTACCCTAGCTTTGCCCGTAACCTCGTTTGCGTGCCGATAAAGCGATGTACGGAATGGGGTGAGTTGTCATGGGACTACTAATTTCGCTGTGACGACTCTCCTACAACTCATCTTTCTGACTTCAGAACACCTGATGCATATATCTTTTCTTTTCGCCGGATATTAACTTAGGTTTTTGTTGAAAGGACTACATGGAAAGTCTTAAAAATCAAAAGACTTAGTCTCTAACACGTAATCTTGCCGAAATACACAGAGTAAACCTGAATAGAATTGCCGACATATTGGATGTAATCTTTCACAAAACTTCTTTGTTAGACAAAAGCAAATGTAAGCAAAAATTACCTTTTTATCACATCTATTCAAAAGAGCTGGTTGGTTCATCGCAAAGTGATTTTAAATTTGAATGCGGATATTGTTATAGGCCGCGGCACGTAAGTCTAGCGGTAAGCGAGACGTGGAGGGGATGTTTGCGCATGAGTACTGTCGCGCACGAAATAGTTAATAATTTATGATACCAGATATTTTGTTATAATACTTTATATATCAATTGTAAAAAATGTTAAACATAAGGCTAGATATATGCGTAAATACGCATTTAAGTTCCGTGCCGTAAAAATGTCATGGGGATATTTTTCATAAAGTAATATCGATAAAGCTAAAATAAAATTGCATACATAAGTCCGAGGCAATATATGTAAAATTTTATGTAATGAAAAAATCAGTAATAGTACATTACTGGGTTAATGCATGGGGGCGTCGAGACGTCCAGACCTACAAGGTAATACTTTATTTTTTATTATATTTGCTATGGATATCAGCCTCTAAATAAAACATCTGTCGCAATTCAAGGTTTTATGTAATTATAAAATTATCTACATTCCAACAATCTTTTCTAACTTTCTGACCTTGGGTGTTATGTCGCTAGTGTCGTTGTAAGTTCACATAATTTCAATATGGCGACTGTAGTAATTTTGACCGCGCGTGACCGTCATAAAAAGTTTGTTGCACTAAATGTTTTTTATACTCCCATACTTTAATTTTGAAGTTATGAAATCAAAACTCGGATCATATAAGTAGTCTTTTCACCAACTCGTTGTATAAAATATGTAGTTGTAACATTAAAGCACGAGCAAAGATCAACAGTTAAGTAAGAAAGTTAATAATTTTTATTGTACCTACGCCACAGAATAAAGAATACGAACCACAGATCACCTTTCCGCTTGATGGCGTTGTATTAAAAATAAATGGTTCATTTTTGCCGCGTAGTTTGCTTGAGCATACATTACGGGTAAATAAAAACATATTGAAGTAAATATAAATATACCACTGTCCAACTTAACTAGAAGTTTACTCCCCCCTGTAATTCATTTTAATAACTGTATCCAGACTATAAGTAACAGTTACTTATAGTATATTTTTTCTGGTCGTATAAAAAGCAGTGTATGCAATTGCACGAAATTTGTCTTTTTAAAACTGATGCTATACTATTGTGAAACTCGACTGTACGTCATTTCACAAAACACCAATGGCTTAAAAAATTCTCACTTTCGCAACAATTTCATAAACATTAGTTGTTTCATTCAATTGTTTTCAACCTATTCAAAACTTTGTCTATTTCCTTTTTAAATTAAACGAAATCTGAATTTTTTTTTCTGGTCTGTCATCAGTAAATAATAATAATATCGTGGAAAACACAGTACAACATATAATACTAAATAAAATATTAATACTACAATACTCTGGCATAATAATTTTATGTGCAAGCTTTTGTGTCCGCCACAGTACACATAATAATGAAGTCTATAACGCGTCATAACTAAACGACATAAAACTGCATTAATGTTAAAAAATCGGTCTTACGATAGTAATGCAATGTATCAGTATTCAGTTTCTTTGAAAATTTGGTTATGTGCACTTAAACTCACCAAAATTTCAGGGCTTTTAAATAAATATTGAAGAAACAAACAAAAATGTTCCAATCACCGAAGAGATCGACCAAGGACATTGTATAAACAAGTAACTAGCTGTATAATAAAAGTGGCTGGCCGCACGTGAACTAAATAAAATAAAGTTTGTAAAAAAAAGTAAAAACCGCGTGAAATGTATTCCGCCTATGATGATATTTTTATATTAAAATAGTGCGTTTTCCTTAAGAACATATAATGAAATAAATAAATGTACTATTCTTATTTATAAGTTACCAATACCATAAGCGTGCTTCTGTGGTAAATGAGACAAGGTCTTGTCAACTTCCCTTCCCAACAATTGGGAACAATATCCTGTCTACCCGCCAAACAAATCAGAGTCCAATAAACACCGCTAGGTTACAATTCAAATCGTAATCGGAGTCCAGAAGGGACAGCCAAGTCGTAAAAAGAATCGTAAACGTAAACGTGGGCTACGTAAGGGAAGGCGAAACATAAGAACAATCGTACGTAGTTCAATAAACACAGCCAGGTCACAATTTAAAACGTAAAGGCAGTCTAGTAAGGAAGCCAGGTCATAAAAACTATCGTACACTCCTAAATTGCAAAAATTACACAATTTAAAAAAAAAGGGATTGATGAGCCAATGGTGATAAAGAAATTTGCTACCCCATCCCATCGTATTCCGTTTATCGCTTTGTGCGCGGCTTACGTCATCAGTGTGGCTTTCTCCATTTTTCTCTTATTGCGCACAATATGGCTGCCACGTGCCGTAAGTAACACCTACCTAGTAGGCCACCAATAGCAACCTACGCTAAACCATACTTAATAAATGTAAAATCAGTGGCGAGGGATGAAATTATGAAAAGTGTAAGCCGTTCAAAAAAATTATATGTTGTATGTTCTCAAAATTTAGTTTGAAAAATGAAGTTTCGTGATCCAGCAAGTAATTAGTAGAAAAGCTCTCTATATGAATTAAAACTATTTTGACAAATTAAAACTCATTGTAATGAACAAATACGTGAGATAAACACAATAAAATAGTTAAATAAACAAAACCCGCAAAAAATACCTCCTCATACTGAGTTATAGTTACGGGTTAGAGACCTCTTTTTTATATAGACTTCTTATATAGTTCTCTAATTATGACGTAGATTCAAATTCTAGCGTAGATAAAAAAAATTAAGGTACCAAATGGTTCATTGGCTTTTCAGCTAGTTATGACACATTTTAGAAATTGGCCTTAAGTGGCATTAGTATAAAGCTAGACGAATTCTGCATACAACGTAGGAATATGAACTCGAATAATATCAATTGTATTAAAAATTTGCTAATTACACCTCTTGGTTTTTTATTAAGCAATAATACATAAAATTTCATGCAATTAAAATGTACCTTTATAAAAATAAATAGGAAATTGGCGTAAACTAGAGGTAACTTTGTGATTTTTCCATCGAGAAAATTTTATTTCATCATGTTATCGCAAAGACCTTGGAATTACAATTTAGTATCTATATGTTTTTTTATTATTTGTTTGTACTTGATTTTTTCACTAAAAGTTAAATTCTACCATCGGCATACCATCTTATAATAATCCTTGTGTATAATTTTAATCTATAATCTTTTTGAGTTTAATTTAAGTAACTCGTAAGCTTGTATTTAATGGCTGGTTTATAGTTTAATGGTGGTGTTGGGCTTATGTAGTACTTGTAATTAAGTATGCCTCTATGTGGTACGCATTATATTTACAGTAAAATGTGTTTGCATTGTTGTGTCGCTTACAGCTGTAGTCTTATATCTATAAAATATTCAGTGATTTAATGAGGAAAATACAGTTTTACATCTATATTTATCAATCCATAAAATAAAATTAAGCCATAGTTCAATAGAATAAAAAACAGATTTTTTGTAAAAATGGCGTTGTCTGTCCGTCAAATTAGTTATTTTGTTGAAGTGAAGATAAGGCAGATTGGTTACCGCTTTATGCAGAAATGGGTATGAACAAACCAATATGAACACTTTGCATTTATGATATTAAGTGGGGATAGTTGTTATAAAGCTAGTATTAGCGACAGAGTCTTGTATCAAACTATTACACACAACGTCCTGATTCGCTAGAAGCGGTGTCTTACCTTCAACTTGGGATATTCTTAGTAGAATTGCTAGTCTGACTGAGTGACACTAAACTGGTATTGTTTGAACTCTCGCGTGGCCTGGTGGTGCTAAGATATGCGAATAATCTAAAGTGTTTATAAAGCATGGTTGTGTGTGTACAGGTGGGAGGTTTTACATTCGCTGGTCACTTTACATGGATCGACGTACCGGAGCGAGAGCGGAAGCGCAGGGGCTCGGACATTTCCCCAACCTGGTGAGTGACACATTCAAGGGACGTACTTGCACCAAAGTTCAGGTTCTTTTGTAGAAACCCATTATCTCAAATTTTTACAAAAATGGGAAAACGTTCATATGAGAATTGAAAAGAACATACTTATCCTGGTACAAAATTTGTTTATTCGTTTCGTCTTTACGTCAATAAAAATAATCTCTCCACACAGCTCTTTAAGGATTCGCTGTGCGGACAGCGGAGGACCAGCGGTGCTTGTTGCTGTCATTGCTTGGCGTAGACGCGGCGTGCTGGTACGGCGGTCAGGGAGACCTAATGAAACAGCTGACCGCTGTCCGCCCGCTGGTTGAACGGGTTCCCGAATCACCTAATCACTTAATCTCCGCCCTGGGAGGATGATCCGCCCACCTGTGTAAAGTCTCTGAAGTAGTAGTCGTGCCGGAGAAGGAGACCGGAGCACACTCGGCTACTACAACAGAGGGGCATTAGGGGCCCTTCCGCCCGCCGTGTCAGCAACCATATTACCTGTGCCGAGCTTTGTCGGTTCTAGTACCGCACCTTTTGTCCTCTGAGCTGTCTGTGCAGTGAATCCTCATATTTAGTTATCCAGATAAAATGGCAAGAATATGGCAAATAAAGGAAAATAGTTTTTTTAGCGGCCGCTCTATCCACATTTAACGTGGACTTTTGTAACGTTAGGGTTATTCACGCAAATCTTAACGCAGTCCACCTCCATCTGGAGAGTGCGCAGCCGACCATTCTTTTTCTAACGGAGACGCAGATATCCTGCACGGCCGATACATCGATTACTGCCATCTTAGTGCCCGAGTACTTAGGCAGTACTATACGTGTGTACTTAACAAAAAACTGCACAATTAATTAAAAAACTCATACTACTACAGCATGGTTGAAGATAAGGCAAAGAACTACTGAAAATTATCAAACACTAGCTTCTGCCAGCGGCTTCGCCTGCCCTAAATTTCGTTATCGGCGTAGGTTCTTACGGCAACTCCTAAATTATAGAAAAAAAACAAACAATGAAATCTTTCCTCTTTAATGGCAAAATACATTCGTGTCTGTAAAACCATGGAAATACACATATAAAATTTCAACCCAATCGGTGAAGCCGTTCAGTAGTTGACATTTTGACACCAGCGCCACCTACAACCTTAGTTATTTTTTTAAGTTTATAGCGATTATGAGTAGTACAGGTAGGTTGGATATAGAATTTTAATTCTATGACAGATTGAGATGTGAGATGTGAAAAATATACTAATAAAATGTGATACGATACGAGGTGAGATAAAAGTAATTGTAGAGCATAGCTTACGTTACACTGGGTAGAAGGTATATCTATGTGTTGACGTGTCAATAGGTGATTTTATATGAAAATAAATAAACAATCTTTATTTATTATGTTAGGTTGTGTCAAAGAAAATAGTCGAAAGTTAGAAGAGTTAGAGACGTGTTATGGAGATTTCCGGCATGGTCTTACCGCACCACGATATAGTAGGTGGTACAGCGTCTTCATCGTTCATATTCGAGTTTGAGGCAAAGAGACTGCCCAGTAGATCGGCTTTCTCTTTAGCACCATGGGCCAAGTCACCATCGGTCTTTCACAGTAGTGGTAACGACGACTGGCAAAAGTTCCCTTCGGTAGCTTTGGCAAGCGACCAGAAAGCACGACTCCCTGAAGGAAAGCTCGCAAGTCGCCCACCTATTTTACCGATGAATTAGAATTTTTCTCTGGCAGTTGCTTTCTTACTGAACCTCGAGGCAGCATTTAATTTGCGTTTCCTTATGTCACCAACTATTGTAAAGGAAATTTGTCTATTAAATTTATTAAGGGGTTCATCGGAAATGGGAACTTCTAAAATAGGATTCTCTTCACTAGTGTGGGCAGTAAGAGTCGTGGAACTGGATAAAGAATGGGGTTTTTCAGAAAGATTGGCTACGACTGAACTAATCCCTTCGTTATTAGTCTCAATCGTAGAAAGAGCATTATTATTATGGGCACCTTTTTTATAACTAACAGTAAAGTTATATTCACTTAGTTTAAGTCTCCATCGAGTCAAACGAGATTTCGGTTCCTTCAGGTTCATCATCCATTGTAATGGTTTATGGTCGGTTAGTATTTTAAATTTACGTCGAAATATGTAAGGTCGGAAGTATTTAGTTGCCCATACGATAGCCAACAGTTCTTTTTCTATAGTACTGTAGTTAGACTCACTAGTGGTTAAGGTCCTTGAAGCATAAGCTATCGGTTTGTCTGATCCTACAGTCCTTTGAGAAAGCACGGCACCGATGGCTACATTGAATGCGTCAGTAGTAAGTATGAACTCTTTGGTGGAGTCCGGATACTGTAAAATAGGGTCGTTTGTCAACCTTACCTTATTAAACTCAAAAGTTTTAGAATTTTGAGACGCGAATCACCTTGTCGTCCCATAGTGCAGCGCATCAAATTTAAGGGCAGAACAGCGTCTGTCGGGCCAGCTGATACTTAAATAAATCATGTACATAAAACCGGCATAAAATTGATATATGTAAAGCATAAATACTGTAAGTTTGTGTATTGTCGTCGTTTGATAGGTCTCCGACGATGGCGGGCGGTCTGTTCGCGATCAACCGCGCATACTACTGGGAGCTCGGCGCGTACGACGAGCAGATGGCCGGCTGGGGGGGAGAGAATCTCGAGCTGTCCTTCAGGATCTGGCAGTGTCAGTCACAAACACACACATAATTCACATCAGTTTTCTGTTTCATTTGCTTATCCTGCTTCGTGTGGAATAACCAACTTTGTGTACATCCAGCTGTGGCAGATTAGCGCTGACAGAGCGAAAGTTGGTTATTACGCTACTTACGTTAGTTAGTTTTTACGTTTGGACAGATACTTACATTAGCTGAATTGTATCATAATGTACTATTTTGTTTTTATTATGTTCTATATATTTAATATTTTAATAGTTTTTGTAATTCGTACAATAAAATTACAATCCCGTAGGTGGCGGCTCACTGGAGACGATCCCTTGTTCCCGCGTGGGCCACGTGTTTCGCAGTTTCCACCCGTACGGGCTGCCCTCTTCCACGGACACTCACGGTCTGTAATTAACACTTTACACCAACTTATTATTACTTTACTCAATTAAACCAGCTGCGATTATAGAAAAACTAGATACAGCTGTGCTACATACAACTCAGCACGACCTGTATGCCTAGTTATAGGTACTATAGATGATTAACCTATCGACAAGCGACGCCAGTCAATAGTTTGAACGTGTCACCTGTCTGTGTCGACTCGCCCAACATCGGCGCTTTTCTCGTTTTTACAAAACATTAGACAAGTAATGCCAAAGGCAGTAGTATAAAAGTGACACCTGTGTGTGTTGACTCTCCTAACATCGGCGCTTGTCTCTGCTTCACAAAACATTGAACAAGTGATGCCAAAGTCAATAGTATAAACTTATCACCTGTGTGTGTCGACTCTCTAACTACTAACTAACTAACTAACTTTTCGCAAAAATACTTCATTCTCTACCGAATAACTCGCTAATTACTTTGTTTTTGTTTGATATCAAAGTTTGTTGCGGCATATATCAGGATAACAATAAAAGGGCTAGAGCTATTTACGTTCGTGGCGGTGCAAAATTCACGACATAGATGACGGCCGGCGGCCGGGCATATGTAATTGAGTTGAGATACCTACTATGTCAAAAATTTAAGTGTTTTTTAGTAGTGTATTTTATTCACGTAAAATTAATGGAAAAAAGAGAAAAAGAAATAAATTTATCTCCTAAAAACAGCTTTTAAGAAAAAAAAAAAATTTCCGTACTGAATAACTAGCTAGTTACCAGGATTTTGTAATTTTTATCAAAAATAAAGTATTTTGCGACCTTTTTCTGGAAAAGCATCCTGGAGGAGGTTGAATTGGAAATAATATTTGAATATCTTTATTTTGGCAAATAAAACCATTTATTTAAATATGAAGGCAAAATAGGTGAAGAAACATTGTATGCAACGGAAAATTTTAAATTGCATGGTTAACATTGTAGAGGACCAACTAGTTTCATTATTAAAGAACATACTTTTTTTATCCACTTCTTATAATATTGTTCATAGAATATTATTTTTAGACTTTAGTAAGTCAGAGTCAAACAATACGTTTGTATTGAGTTGGTGGTAATTTTTCAAAATATTTGATGGTTTAGAACATTGAGACTCGTATGTCTTTCTACCGTATATCTACCAAAGTTTTCTAGTGATT
Organism: Apoda limacodes; assembly: GCA_946406115.1. Classification (NCBI taxonomy): domain Eukaryota; kingdom Metazoa; phylum Arthropoda; class Insecta; order Lepidoptera; family Limacodidae; genus Apoda; species Apoda limacodes. The sequence goes on from OX291540.1 coordinate 54,203,467, forward strand.
GCCCATTTGTTGTTTGTGTGAAGTTATAGACTTTTTAGTTTCCAAAAAATTTTTTAGCTGAAGATACTTTAGATTTTAGCTGAAGATTTTTTGGTTACAAATAAAATTTTTCGCAAACAATTGACCAGGTCGCTTTCCAAGTTAGATCTAACAATGCGCTAAAATCACATCCAGTGAGACTGTGATATGCCAACATTAATGCAAATGATAGCATATCACAGACATAATTGCCGTTATGCCCACCATGATCTTAACTTGACTAAAAAACTGATTGCAGTTAATTCTATGAACAATAAAATCTTCTTTTTCATGGTTAGTAAGAAGTTAAGCGGGAAGCATAAACGATTGAATAATAATTTCTTTTGAGACAAAATAAATTAAACGGGTTTTGTGTTTAGCAAAATTAATAAACCTGTATCATATTATAAGTAAAGTTTTTGCTTTTGCATGTGTTATTATTTAATAGAAGTTCTATAATATCTCCTAAAAAGAACAAGGACGCTTAAGCAATCGTGTTTTTTTTTATTTAAAATGCAAATCGTAGAAATACGTAGGTCTTCGCATGTTTCGGCACTCTCTTAATTTCTGATTAAATCAGAAAGGAAAACTTTTAGCACAGCCCTCTCTATTGGTCGCTGAGAGATTTTGAGCTTTCTTTTAAGGCAAAGAAACTAAATTTGATTTGGCAGATAACCTCTATTTAGAATTTGTTCTTACTTATACTACCATTTTTTGTAGAAGAGAGATTTTGCGACAAGTAACGCAATCAATGCTTGATCTGTCGCACTGAAAGATAAATTGTTGGCTTTATTGCCAACACCTATAGCTTATGATAAATGCTAAATCAAAGTTGTAAAACAATTCAATAAGAAATATTGAGAAGCAAGTTCAACAAATTAACTTAAAATAATGTAAAATAAATCTTAAACTAACGTTAACCAAAGATTTTCTAAGTAGATAAATAGTAGATTAATTGCTAGTTTAAATGATTGCTAAAAAAATATAATTATTTGATAATAAAGTGCTATACTATAAGCGCGGAACTCTTGCTGTCCAGTCGCGAACTGTCTGTAAAATTTGATTCCATCGGCTTATGAATATTGACACATTGGCTAAACGTAAATGCTAACGCTAGCAATGTACGGCTGGGCCGTACAGATTGATTGATTTTTACCTTGAACCCTTTTAATATTCTCCAAAGTTTGTCTACGTCAAGTCAATATGCATTCCTTAGACCAATCCAATGTTCCTTAGACCGGTACTTTCCTCTGACTTGCCACTCAGAACCAAAATTCGCCTGTGCAAACTGTACATCCGGTCTAGACTGACCTACGCTTGGTACGGACTTCTATCTTCTACCAGCAAATGCAAGCTTCAGGTTGTCCAAAATAAGTCGCTGAGAATAATAACCGGCGCGGGTCGCTATGTCTGCAACTCCACCATCGCTAGAGACACCGAGTCACTCGCAGAATTTATATCTGGTTTGTCAAAACGCCTTTTAACCCGCCCTGATAACATTCATCACACACACCTCAGGGGTATCACCCCACTACACGCCCGTCCTCCGGAGGGGCGGCCTCTCCCCCGAGAGCTTATCCCTGTGGGTGAATAATTTTACTTCACCCACCTACTCACCTACTTCTCTTTTTAATAATCACTCCATTATTATCTTTATTTCGTTTTAACTTTGTTTTATTTCGCTTTTATTTTGGTTTGGTTTCGTTTTTGTTTTGCTTCGTTTTTATTTTATTTTTATTTCGTTTTTGCTTTGTTTATTTTGGCGCTTATTTTCGTCCGTTTTTATTTTAATTTTTATGTTTCATATCGCCTCAGGCTTTATGGTATTGACTGTACAGGAACCGGGTCATGGTGAGAGGTTAATTCTCCTCCCCTGGAACCCGTTGAGGTGCGGGTCACCCATAGGTTGAGAGAAGAAACCCACGCCGTTGATCCAATGTTACAAGTATTTCTATGGCTTTACTAAAATCATCATTATTATGCTACGAGTAGGTCCCTTGGAAATTATGACTCACAAATCCCATTCTCTTTCGCACACTAAATCTGGGTGGTTTTTTGTTTATGTGTGGCTATTTAAACCACAAAATTTAGGCAAATACTGAAAATTTCACACAACATTAAATAACAGTGTTGCAAGCATCTTTAATTACTCGCGCGCTACTGACCTTTTACAATAAAATCTATTGACACCCATCTTGAAGAACCTTACCTTGTAGTGATATTACCTATACTGTAGTCCTTAGAAAAACGTCAGCAGGTAGCTCATTCTACAACCTATGTGTCCCCAAGAGAAAGTTCGCCTGAAACCGTATTGTTTAAAAATCTAAGGTCTTTATCGGTCACAATTTTACGTAAAAAATAAGAGTACTTAAGTCGTACATTCCTTTGAAAATCTGTGTTTATAACTAAAATAAAAAATTGTTTGTTATTAAAAAAATATAATTTTAAGAAATGTTGCCGTAATCGAGAGCAACACCGCTCAATAACATTTATGCCCGGCTGCCATCTATGTCGTAAGATTTTGCTTCGCCACGCATGAAGATGGCTCAAACTAACTTGCTTGTTACCTGATTAGATTAATTGATTTGTATCCTGATAAATGCCGCAATAGACTTTATTTTAAACCATAAATACGAAAACAAGGTAATTAGCGAGTTATTTAGTAAAGAAAAAAGTATTTTCGTTCAAATAGTTATAAGCTTTTTAATTTGAGACCTTAACCAAGTAAATCGAACCGATAAGCGATAGATATTTCAAAGAGAAGCAAATCGTGTGTGACTTGGACTATGGCAAGGATCCGAATATTTCTGAGTTGAAACGCTAACTAAATGCTGCTTCGAAGTTCAGCAAAAAGTATCTGCTAGAGCTAAATTTCGGTTAATTTCTTCAGCGAAATAGCTGCGTGACTTATGAGCTATCCCTCTGGGAGTCGTGTGCAACATAGCCATAGATAAATCGTTATATTATTACAAAAAGAGAGATTTTGTTACCGATGCACCGGCAAGGTGCTCAAGAGAGAGAGATTCAGGTAAAGTGGGTTCAGAGGCAAGTAAAGAAAATCATTTTTCAAGGTCAAGGAAAGTTATTATGTATACTCGTTCAAGATTATATTAACAATATTTAATGGTTAGCAGTAACCTTATCACTTAAGGTTTTTTTAACCCTTAATTAAAAGAAATTAAAGCTATCTTTTTACAATATTAGAAACTACCTATCTATACAGAAAGACATAAAACCGTAAGCCTGCCTACATAGATCTAGCTAGAAGGTATGCAAATATATATTAGGACAGAATGTACATTTAGATTCTTCGGCCTAAAGCCCGATCGATGATGTCTCCCAAGCACAACGTCCAAATCCAGTAGGTATCCGCCGGACTGACTTTTAGGGAACCTAAGGACGTGTGGTGTGTAAGGTTAGCCCAGGGCCTTGCTGAGCAGTGTTGCCCGGGCCGAGACTCTGCTGATGCTGAGGGCCAGGATTTGGAGTATAGAGAGACTCCCAAATTCCTCGTGCGGACATCCCTCGAGAGAGGACGCGCAACGGCCAAGAGAGCGATTGAGAAGGGCGGCCTTCTCCACGATAGTAATAACGGCAGAGAGCCGTAGGGTAAATAGAAAAACCGTTACTGAAAAGATATACATTAATTACTTATTTACTTACGTGAAAATTAGTCACATATTCACACACACTATATAAATTACCGTACCTTAAACGGTTTTGTATGAGCACCTATCTTAGTTTTAGTTGAGTAGGTAAATATTATGAATCCACTTAGATTCAGCGTTATTTAAACTATGTTAGATGAATATTTGATGGCTTCTAGTGTCAAAAGTAAAAACGATTCTACAGTTTCTTTATTTGAAACCTTGTAGATGTTCAGAGAACTAGGAATGGATAACCTGAAACGGTGATTCCGTTATAATGTGCTTATCGGCTTAACTTTTGTCAGTCGTCGTTATACCACCACTAGAGGCCTAACTAAGAAAGGCCAATAGTCGTTAGACTGAATGTGCACCCAGTGCCCAAAAAAGATCTACAGATATCGGATCTATCGAAAACCAGGCCAATCGCTATTACCTCTCTCTTCTCTAAGGTGATCAACACACAGCTTCTAAGAAACCTAGAAAAACACGACGCCTTTCGCCGCGGTGCTTCGACTGGTGATCATTGAGAGTTGGGGGGAGGCATTGGCATGGGGTCTCCCATCGAAGTTGCCATCTTACGGACTGCCTAGTATGTGTACTAATATTTGAATGGGTGGCTAGCTTTTAGTCAGGCAGACCACTCAAACTCCAACTTTTTATTCAAATAGACTTTTAAACAGCACTTTTGCATCGTCAGTTTAATTATTAATTAAAATAAAAAATTGGCCAAGTGCGAGATGGACTCGCGCACGAAGGGTTCCGTACCATTATCTATAACAACGGCATAAAAATCACGTTAGTTGTATAGGAGCCCCCCTGAAATATTTGTTTTATTTTAATTTAATTATTCATTTTTAAAATGACTATATAACTTAATATTTTGTGAATATTTTAAGCGTATACCTGTTGCCGTTATCAATATCGAGCAAAATCGAGCAAAAAAATCACGTTTGTTGTATTGGAGCCCCTTAAATATTTATTTTCTTCTGGTTTTTAGTATTTTTTGTTGTAGCGGCAACTGTCTAACTATCACGGTTCATGAGATACAGCCTGGTGACAGACGGACGGACGGAGCAAAGTCTTAGTAATAGGGTCCTGCTAATTACCCTTTGGGTACGTAACCCTAAAAATTACCCGGTTCGGAATGCAGTTAACATATGAATTCAACTTCATATTAAAATACAATATTGCCTTATACTAGGTAATAAAAAAAACAATGTTTTAAATTAAAAAATATTACAAATGCCCAAATACAAATCAATTAAGTTCTAATTTTTTCAAGCATTTTTATCATTTATGTATTAATTAACTTTGTTATAGCTTTTTTTATTAAACTATCTGGTGACGCCATCTATCGTCAACTGCCCTGTACTACCTTTTAACAAACCTTATTCAAAACAGCCTTCGAAAAAACTTCTTCACCTATAGTCCGCGCGCATGGAGGATGTGAGATGTCGATTAGTAAATGATACGACTGAATAGTTCCGAAGCAGGTTTATTACTGGCGAACTCGGGTAACAGCTACATATATATATCAGGATGCCAAATCGTTTTCCCGCAAATATGTGTAATTATATACAAAACCGCGAGTTTATGACTAAAGTGTGACCTGCGAAGTTATGGATACAATCTAGTTAGGTATGTATTTTCAAAATCCAAAGGTGAAAGAGTCCACCAGTAACAGGCGGACACAAGCACGATCACCGGATGACGAGGATGGTACCCTTTTTGTTTTTCCTTTCCGCGTTTTCATACAGTCCACAATCTGCATCTTCATCTTTTGGTCCATACGACCCTGATTCCAGTACCTGTATCTATAATTTTCGGCTAATTTCCAAAATTCCGATCTGAAGTGTTGCTCAAATTAAATTTGTACACGTAGAAACACAGTGTTGCACTGTGTCATTTTTGCCATACAGTTAAATCAATATTTTAACATCGGTGTACCTAGTTGAAAAACCGCGTAGTTATCACGCCGTAGTCAAGTAACCTTTGTATCGAGTTTTAAATACTACCCGCGTATTTCATATAGAATTTTACGTACTAGTTATAAGTACGTAAACTTGTATTCTAAAATGAGTTTGATTCGTTTTCTACGAAGAGAAAATTGAGGATATCTAATGGCGGCGCTAGTGGGGTGTAAGAGGGCCCTTAAAAACTATTCGCGCTTTCGAAGTAATTTCAAAATCCCATCTTTCGTAAAATAGAATATTTAATAGTACGTAAACTAGGCCGCGAAATCAATATTTGCTTGTCCTGTACTTACAGTTGGTCTATGCCGGTCCCTTTTTTAACGAGTATTGTGTGTGTATAGATGTAGTGTGTAATATAGGTACCGTTTTTTGGTCTTGGGTGTTACTCGTTGACGGGGGGACGCGCAATCTCTAACGGTGAAGAAAGTTAGTGGAATCAAGGGTTGTCAAGTAGAAGTCCGGCCCAGATTACGGCACAACTTGGTAGATAGGCGTGGTTCGTTACAACCACCTTTTGTGACGTTTTGTTTTTTTGTTTCGTATGGGCCGCGTCGGATTTACAGTTAATTACATTTACAATTAGTGACTCCGGATCACGTCGTTATAGTAGGAATAGTTAATCGATCTTCTTATCTCATTGTTCGTTGAACAGTTTCGAACGTGTAATTATCTACTTTTATCTTTTTGTTCTGTAACATAAAATTGGTAGGTATTGTTATTGCCGTCGGATATACCGAAATAAATATAGACTGGAATATTCTATTGTGTTTTATATTTTGCTGTCTAATTTTACGGATTGTAAGATAACGTATTTATTTGTCTTATTGTGTAGTCGGGTTTTTATCTACACTTTATTATGATACCGAATTTGTTGCTGTACACATATAGAAAAAACAGAATCGTTTGTTTATTGTTCTGTTTTGGATTTTGTTTTTTTTTTGTATGTGAATTTTAATTATAAAAAATGACTCCATCGATCAAGGAGCTCAAGGCTATCTTAAAGAAACTGATAAGATGGCTCTCTTGTGCGGCTGCGTTGATTAAAAGGGAGGATAGAGTTTTCGCCTTAAAGTAAAGTGCTGAACAGTTTCCGACAAGAGTAAGCGAGTTGGATTCCGCTTATCAGGGTCTCTTGTCGATCACGGCTTATAAAACTATTTTACAGGCGGCCAATTCGGATTATGACTACTGTATGTCAGTAGTAGACGATATTACCGAGGCTGTGTCGAAGTCTGAGGCTAGCTCAGAGCCGGCAAGTATGAAGTAGGTTTCAGAACAAAAATGCAACCGAAGTTTGCCAACCCTGGATATCCCACATTTTAGCGGATCATTGAATGAGTGGACAAACTTTATCAAAATCAAAATCATTTATTCAATTTAGGCTACAATAATTAAGCACTTATGAATATCACTACTCCCTTTCTCTTACAGCGTCCACTTAAAATATTGGAAATTCCCCGTCCTATCATAGAAGGACACTTTCCATTACAAACATAAAAAACATAAAATGCACAAGCACAACATAAAAAAAGTATCTAATTGCAAAATACAAAAAAAAAGTCAGTTTATGTACCTATTACAGTATTGATAAACAAAACAAAATAGTAAGACTAAATACAAGGATACAAAGAAGTTTGCAAGCGCAGACCACGAGTTTGACACATGAATCAGCCATCGCTTCGCTCAACCATGTTTTAGGAAACACCCCTCACTCACACTTTTTGTTAGTATTGTACATCACCGGACTGTCATATCGGTTACTTATTAATTAAGTTACCCTTTTACTTCTATCAGGGGTGAGCCGGCTCGGTTTAGTGAAACAATTGGACATCACCGATGTCAATTGCAACATAGCCAGGGAGTTATAAGTTAAGCGGTATCAACCGTCGCATTGCGGATACCCATGTAGTTGCCATTTTAGGGATTCCTCAGCTGTTATCGGTCAACCAGCCAGGAGTTAGGAGGTGTAAAATTCCCTGTGACCGAGTGTTTTTGCTGTTGCACATTGTATTGAACAAATTGCCAAATGACCTAAGGGCTCGTTTCGAACAGTTGCACGAGGTGACTCGGCGTCACATATACCTACTATCGACACCTTAGTGTCGTTCTTGGAGGACCAAAGTAGGAAGCTCGAGAATTTACTCGCCGTCACGATCTCTGGCCCCGTCTGGATCACGTCAGAAACCTCTTCTCGGAACATCGCGAGGTACCGGGTCGCTTCGGCCCACCAGAATTATGACGGTCGAATTAAATGAACGGTGTGAGGTGTGTTACAAACCGAGAAACACCCTTCGGGATTGTCACCAGTTCAAAAAATCTAGGGTGGCCCGAAAACGGCTTTTGACCCGTAGACTAGGGTTGTGCTATTATTGTTTGGGGTAGCAACTAGCCAAGGACTGCAGACAGCCGCGACCTTGTTCGAAGTGTGGTCACCACCCGGATTTGTGTATGCCCATCCGATAGGATAGTCCTCGGTGGGCACATGGAGGTGTGTCTACGGCTCGCTCGGGCGGGGGTTCACCGCCGCCGAATCGAACCCAATCGCCCCCGTTCTCAGTGCGATATCGGCCTTCCCCGCCTCGCTCACCGTGGGCGAGCCCACGGGACGGTCGACGGTCACCATCCTCTCGTGGCCCTTCCGCTCAGGTAGGTATTGCGAAGTGGGCACGTTGCCCGGAATATGAGCCTCGGCCCCTCCCTATCGCGGAGCGTCCTCGCTTTACTCGCGAGTTGAGGGCAGGATCCAGTGGCTATCGCGTGACGCCGGTGGCTCGCGCGTCTCGGTAGCCACTTATGCCCGCGTGGGACCCGTATGCTTATACGGGCACTGTCGTGGGGCATTATGAGCCACAGGAGCCGCGGAGCCAAGTACGGCGCTGGGGTCGGGCCAACGCCCGTTGACTCGTGGCAGCAGCTGCACCAGCCATTCCACCACCTGTCACAACTGTTTTACCTACCGCGCAGGTTCTGGGCCATTCACCGCGCGGACCTGGTGTACTTGTGCGCGCCATTTTGGATTTAGGCGTTCAGGGGTGTCATATTTCGCTGTGGCTGGTGAAACGTCTCCGCTTACAGGTAAGTTCGCGGAGTTATGGGGTTTCTGGAGTAGGGGGTCTACGGATGGATAACGTCGTGGGTATGGTCTCGTTTTCCTTTTCCTCCTTACTCTATCCGGTTTCAGCTCATTTTGTGGAGAGAGAATCCGGCCTCTCCATTGGTGGTTTTTGAGCTCAACACCAATACCTACGGGCTAAAGTCGAGCCCGTTTATAGCAATTCGCTCGTTGCTACATTTGGCTGATCGTGAGCGTCTGAATTTTCCGCGCGCAGCTGCTGTCTCCTTCTATTCTTCTGTCTGATGCCTAAGTCGACGATATTTGTACGGGTGCTTTATCTATGGAGGAGGCGTTAGCCCTGAGAGATGAGCTAATCGGCTTGTTACGGGCAAGTGGTTATGAACTTCGGAAATGGATTTCCAATTCCCTTGCCGTCAGAACATCAGCAGGAGCCCCACCTCTTCCAGAATCCTGAAAATCCTTACTCCATCGCGGTCCTTGGAGATCAGTATCGTCCAGTTCAGGGCATCTTCAAATACTCGGTTGAACCGTCGGACAAAATGAAGAGGCGGACTAAGAGGCTGGTTCTGTCCACAGTAGCGCGCGTCTTTGATCCCAGTGGTTGGGTAGCTTCTGTAGTCTCTTGGGCCAAATGTTTCCTACAGGAGCTCTGGATTTCCGGTCTCGCCTGGGATACCCTGTTGACCGGAGACTTGTTGTCTTATTGGCTACGCTTTTATTTCGGACCTTCAACATGTCTCCGTGTCTCGGTCGATCTTACCTCCAGGTCGTTATCGGGCCAGCCTTCATGGCTTCTCTGACGCGTTAGAATCCGGTTATACGGCTTTGGTCTATCTCCGCACCGTTGACAGCAATGGTCATGTCCGCGTCGGTCTGGTGGTCGCAAAGAGTAAGGTCGCACCTTTGCGGACCAAGTTGACAATCCCTAAGCTGGAGTTGTCAGGAGCTGCATTGTTGACTCGACTCCTGAACCATGTCTTCTCCATCTTGGGTCAATGGGTCCAATTTGATTCCGTCACGGCATGGAAGGACAGCCAAATCGTTTTGTCTAGAGATCTCGTCGTTAATCGTGTCTCCCAAATCCAGTCGTCTGCGGTGTCTCTGGATTGGCATCACGTGCCAGGGTCCTTGAATCCCTTGGATTGCGATTCACGGGGCCTGATTGCCTCGCTCATTTATCACCCGCTCTGGTGGGATCCTGACTGGATGGTCTCTCCTGAAGAGACTTGGCCTCATACAGTTGTGGAGTTTGTTGACCCTCTACCGGGGGGTGTTTGCTGTTGAGCAGACTGTGGACACTTCACCAAATTTCCTGCTTAATCGGTTCAGCTCTCTCAACAAGCTCGCTGGTGTCACCGGTTAGATTAGGAGGTTCCTCCACAACTTACGGAACAGGTCACAAGGCCAAGGTCGTCTTCAGTCTTGTCTCCTAAAGAGCGTCAGGATGCTCTCCTCACTTGTGTTCGACTGGTATAGGCCCAGTCGTTTGAAAAGGCAATTCACTCGAAGCATTCTCTCTTGTTGCCCAAGAACGGTCATTTTGTTGAGTTGCTGATCAGGGACCTCCATGTTAGGTACTGTCATGCCGGCCTCAACGCATTCCTGCCTTGTCTGCAGCGAGATCGTTATTTTCAAGTGTATCCCTTGTAACACGTTAGAGGGAACCTTGATCCAGCCACAAATTGGTGACTTGCCGTCTGGTCATGTCCGGCCCGCTCGACCTTTCGCTAAGGTTGGGGTGGATTTTCCGTTTTTGGTGAAGACGTCAAGTGTTCGGAATGCCCGGCAGGTTAAGGCCGATTTATGTGTCTTCGTTTGTCTGTTTTTTAAGCCTGTGCATCTTTGTTGCGTGTCTGTCGCGGTTTGTCAGTCGGCGTGGACTACCTCACTTGATGCGCCCGGACTGTGACACCAACTTTAAGGGTGCAGATTGTTATCTGAAGGAGGTCCTTCAGTTTTGTCGGACAATTACACTTATATCGATTCAGAGTTGTCCAAATGGGGCGTCATTTGGATTTTTGTTCATCCCGGCTATCCTTTGTGGGGCGGTATTTTCGAAGCAGCTGTCAAGGTCGCCAAAACTCGTCTCCCTTGAGTGATTGGTGAAACGGTTCTCACGTTTGAGGAATTGTAAACGGTATTTTGCTATGTCGAAGCGGTGTTGAACTCACGACCGGTTTGTCCGATCTCGTCGGATCCTAATGACCTGGAAGCGCTTACTCCAGGCCGTTTCTTGATCGGTAGTCCCTTAACCCCTTGCCGGAATACCCCTTCATCGATGTGTCAGTCAATCGATTATCGCGTTATCAGTTGCTTCAGTAAATTACGCAATTGTGCCACCATCGGTGGTCCTCGGAATATTTATATTTGTTACAGCAACGGGTTCGTTGGACGGATAAAACCAACCCCCCGTGCGTCGGAGATCTCGTCCTCTTAAAGGACTCAAATTTACCGCCTTTGTAATTGCGTTAAGGTCGCATCGGTATCCCGCGGGTCGCAGCGGTCATGGTAGGGGATTCAGTTCTAAAGCGTGCCGTCGCGACGCTTTCTCGATTGCCAGTCGATTGATGGCTCTGGCTCGTCTTATCCTCATCCAGACACGGTCTGGCTGGGGCGGGTGTTTGTTCGGAAAAGAATGATGACCCACCCGTTTCGTTAGGGTTTTGCGGCGCGCGCGTCAGTCGCTCATAACAGCGGTTAGGAAAAACGTACAAAGGGTTCAGTACAATTACAGTTTTGTTCGCGCTTCAATCCTTAAATTAATCATAATATTACCGCGCTGACTGTTGATAGAATAACAGACTATTAATCAACCGCAGTTGTATACGCATACGTTGATACGTCTACGCTCTCGGATCTCAAAAACTTGCCGATCGCGGAGAGTGAGTTCCCGAAACCTGGACCTATCGATTTATTAATTGGAGCAGATTTATTTCCACATCTTATTTAACCTGGAGTAGTTGCTAGTAAAATATATAATTCGCTGCCAGCGATAGAAAGCGTTCTTGGTTTTATCATAATGGGTTCAGTACCAATTTTAAATACGTCTTGCAATATAGTTTGTGGTTCGACTACCACCGCTTCGACTGATAATTTAATTAGACGTTTCTTCGTTGGCTGCACCCGCAAAATTCAGTCCTGAAGAATAAGAGTGTTAGGAACACTTTCGCGCTACGACTACGCGAGAGGAAGATGGTAGATATATTGTTGCACTTCCCTTTTGCAACGATGTTTATTTATTAGGTGATTCCTACGCTGCCGCTCATCACGGTGTCCTTAAGAAACAGAAAGCCACATGAAAACTGATAGTGGTCCTGGGTTCCACCTTCAGGACTTTCTGTTGTGTGATTTTATTACATTCTGGACCTAACCTTTAAGGTGATTTATTTTCAATAATCTTAAGGTTTTGATTATTTGCTTTCGCACTGTTTGAAGACTGCCGTCAGATGTTGTTGCAAATTGGCGTCAGAGAATCTGATCAAAGATACCAAAAAATATTGTTTAGATTTAATTAGTATTTCTTAATTTAATAGGGTATGCTGTTGCCTCGTATGCGACTTACATGGATGACGTCACTTTTAGTGTTATGACCGAATCGCAAGCGGTTATGTGTTGCAATGAACTTACTCCCACTATTTAAGGACGGTAAGTTTGAGTTAGTTAAATGGTCTTGCAACGTTAAAGAGGTTTTAAGCCATTGGAATACTTTCTATAAAGCATCTACTGATGTCGAGTTTGATGTTAGCGCCGCTCATAAAATCTAAGGTCTGTATTGGGATAGTTCTAACGATTGTTTACGTTACACGGTTACCACCGCTGACAACGTGCAAGCTTTTTTTATTTTTGGTTTTGTCATTTTAAGTTTATTGGCTCCCATTGTGTTGTTCGCCAAGCTCCTGATTAAAGAGCTGTGGCTTATTAAATGCGACTGGTATGACATTCTACCTCGACACATAACGGCTGTATGGGAACAATTCTGTTCCGAACTACCTCAACTTGATAATCTTCGCATTCCGCGTCATTTAGAAGTGATTGAGAACTGCACCTTAAATCTCATGCCTACGGGGGCGTTGTCTACGCACACATCGCTGTTGATGATAATTGTTTTGTTCTTTTGGTGTGCGCTAAGCCAAAAATAGCTCCTATTAAATCGCTGTCTATCGTGAGACTTGAGCTATGCGCTGCCGTACTCCTTTCCAAATTACTACGCATTGTTCGCTCGGGTTTCTCTTCATCCATCAGAATGGCCCATTGGCGATTTTGAGTGCGATGCGGTATGTGAAGACGTGCCTAACCACGACCGAAACCGCGACTGATGTCACAGACTCTATTCTCTAAGAGTTGTCGCATCGCGTATCTTCATACTTCAAATTGCTTATAACTATTATGTATATATACCGCTTTATTAAAGTGTTGTCTCGCCGTTCTTCTATAACGAAATCTGATTAAGAGTTCGCTGAAATTAAATTACTTTGCGCTTTACAAAAGCTACATTTCTCAAATGACATTATTTCGCTACAAAATAAAAACCCTGGTCTCCTGCGTTGGCTAAGTTAGGAGCGTTCCTGGATGAGGAATGAGGCCTTCCTCGTCGGCGGAAGGTTGTCGAATTCTGAGGAAGAGTATAGCTACAAGCATCCTTGTATTCTACCTCGTCATGATAATTTGGTTGATTCCATCGTAGATTTTTACCACCGCAAATAATTAGATGCTGGACCAGAACTCTTAAGAGGGCGATATAGGCCAGAAAGCTAATTTCTGTAATACTAACGTTGTGTATGTAAATGTACTAAAAATCAATACACAATGTCATATACATTACTATTAGATACAGTGGTTATATACTTCCTTAATAAATTATTCCATAATGACGCCTTGAAACTTATTTTTTTTTTGTATGGAAGTCAATGCACTAGATAACAAGCTATTCTAATTATTTAATCAACTTTCATTACATTAAAATGCAATACACGCTTTACAAATTTGCCCAAGTGTTGAAACAATGGTCACTTCCATATTTTTTATTGCATCCAATACAATAAATCAAAATCACTCATTTAGGTAATGCATTAGACAAAAGCAAGTTTTATAAAATATATTTTTTTCAATCCTTTAGGTGCTAAAAACGGCGTATTTACGCGGCCTAGCCTATACCGCAGTCTTAATGTCTATTCCGAGGTAACAGTTCTGAATCCACTCCGCACGACGAGTTTTTTGCGACCGCATTCATAAATGAAATCCTTGTTTCAAATCTAAACCCCGACCGTCCTTACCGCTCATTGCAGATTGACCGAGCTATTGAGCGAGTTGGATAGTTCTTCACAAATGCAGATAAGAGTTTAGGTTCAAAAATTGACATTTTACCCTCCTCTAACTCACCCGAGTGGGCGGGAATTAAGGATAGTGCAAAGTGATATTGTTATTATAGAGACTGAAATCCTGATTATAAATAAAAAAAAAATTGACAAAAATGTGTTTAAGAGCATAAAATCTGGATTATTAAACGTAAAACGCAAATGAAGTCATTAAAAATTATATTACACAATTTATCGAAAATTTTCTGGCTTTATGGTTATCTTACAATTTTTGAAATAAACTATATTTTTACCGTCAGTGTATCTTCAAATCTTTAGATTTATGGAGTAAAAACTAGAGGTTCGGAAATAATTTATTTTAAGCAATGTTTTTAAAGATATCTAAAAACAAATTACAAAACTTTTTTGTAAAAGAGTGTGTAAAGGAGTTTGAGGCTTGAAACAGGATGGTGGACTTGAACCATGTTATGTGAAATGGAATGTACTAGGTACTTACGTGCTTCTAATCCATAATTTTTCATTAAATATTTTTATTAGAACTCAAATATAATTACTGCCCGCTGCAAAAGCTTCTTACAGAATAAACGCACTTGGCTCCCCCACTGAACGTTTTTCGAATATCGCATTCTCGGAATCGCATTTTCTCCCGAGTAACTCATAGTGCCGTATATCGCACCTGCGAGAAAAATCAAAAAAAAATGAATTGAACAGTTTGTTACAGTTACAGTTACCTACTTAACTTACTTTTTCAGAACTCTTCCGTATCGCTAATATAAGGCGTTGTGTTAAGTAATACGTAATACGTGCCATAGGTAGAGGTAGAGGCCATAAATCAAAGGTTAGGTCTTTCAATAATTGTTAGATGCATATATATTATAATAAAAAACTATAATAAATTTAATAATAATATGTTTGTTAAATTCGATTTTTAGATCATTTTACTACGCTTTAAAATTTAGTCTACTCATAAGAAAAAATGCAGGTGGCCACTAATATTTTTGGAAGACCTTTATGTAACTAAAGAAAAAAATGTTAACACGTACATATTACCCAGGCCCAGTTAGCGCTGTATCTACATTAGAACGCGCTGCAGATTTTCCTTTCTCTTTTATATACGCTGGGCAAACTCAATAACCTACAAGATATTGACTATTTTCATATGTAACGGGCTCCGTCACCGTCCATAACTTTTTAAAGCACCAACTATTATCTGTGGTGTTCTGCTGACTTAGTAAAACAATTTCAGATACGGGTATATATTCTCCCATTAGCTTACACAGTAGTTCACATACGTTTATACAATATTTATTTAGTCTTACTGCTCCGGTCTGTACTCGCGTGTTACAATTCAATACAATCTGCCAAAAAACCTCCCGCGGGCGCAAATGCGAGGGGCGTTCAAAAAATAGTGAGAATGAGGTGAAAACTCTTTGGAACCAAAAAAAAACTGGCTGGTAAAGCTGGAATATTGATTAGATTAAAAGAAAATTTTAAATATCTTTATAGTTTTTAAAATAAAATAATAAAGTCTATAAAGTCTTTTGTTTGCAGTTTGTCAAAAATTTATAAAAGTAAATTGCGTGCGGTTATTAAGTATTTGTAGCGCAAGCACGAATCACTATCGAAAAAATATTCGTAACGTAACCAATTTGTATGCAATTCGGACAGCGCCCCTACTGGACAAATAACTAGTTACGTTATGGAAGCACGAAGCAATCGTATCTCTGCGTAACGTAACACGTGGTGTTTATATGAAAAATTTTTTTGTGCATTTAGCTCCAGAAATGATTACAAACTTTAAACCGCGGTTTTACCCCCTCTGGCTAACAGGAACCTCTGTGTGAGATTTCCAGTCTCTTGACCCATCAGTTTGGACAATGCGTTGATGTATCAGTTAGTCAGTTTGCTCTTTTATATATTTGTAGATAAGTAAATTATATTGTTTGTTCTTTTAATATGAAGAAAGTAAGTATACATAATAGTTTTAAGTTTAACCGTTGTATGTATTCTCGTATTTATAATAGAGAAAAAACAACAAAAATATACAAGCCGTATCTAATCCGTAAGTTCGCCTCCCTGTGTGTGAGTTTTACCCCTTGTATACCTAATGGGCTGTGTTCCGAGTTATTGTTGAAAACTATGCCAGCCATTGGCAGAGAATTCATCCTCACACCTTAGAACCGAAATGAAGAACTTCCTCTCGCAAATGCTATGGTTGTGGAATGAGGTCCATGTTAAGGTTTTCTCTTGGCCTTTGAAGGGTCGAACGCGCCAGAAATGCCCCTGGAGTTGCAAGTTTCCGTTGGTCACAGTGATAGCTTAACACAAGGCGGACCGTAAGCTTGTTTGTCACCTTAGTAAATATGTTTTTTATATGCAGATGTCCCTTAAATTTATCATCTTTATTTTTTGTATTTTTTATTATTTGTAAGAGAATTTAGCATGATAAAACATCTTTCCCAGGCTCATACTTCTTTACTATTAGGTTACCGGCTGTCAGACGGACATAAGGACAGATAGACAGTGTAGGCTGAGCATTAGGATTTCAATTTGGCACCCTTTGGCTACGAAACTCTAAAAATGATCCCGGTGATGAGCAATATAAATTCTTAGTCAACAGAAATTACAGCCTTTACATATTAAAACTAGTACGTATATTGAAAAATATTTATAAAAAATATAATACTACAAGCTGACCTGCAGACGTTGTCTTGCATGATACCGACTGCAACGCAATCTGTCGGGCTGATTTGTGAGTCTAAACTATCCAGGGCACCACCCAAACGCATACAAAAAAAAATCATTCAAATCGGTCCAGCCGTTTAGGAGGAGTACAGTGACAAACACACGTACATTAGAATAATATGTATAAGGATACACAAATTTCAAAACTTTATTTTACGATCAATAAAATTATTATATTATTTCTATTCTGTCTTTCCAAATACCATAGACAATAATTATAGCTTCTACATTTTTTACAGCAATTGAGTCAGCTCATGCAATCGTTACTCTTCTTTACATAGTGCAGACTCTCTGTTTCTAGTCTTACAAACGCTCTACTACAAGGTATTGCTGTTGCCACGCAGTTTACAAACAGATAAGTCTTCTAATCTTCTACCGCCAAAAGAAACAACCCGAAAAACTTCTATCCACTTGGACATGGCAGCGACGACTGCTAAATGCGTGGATCCCGCAATGTAGTCGAGATGCAGGCGAGTCCACGCGCGGTGCGGCCACGGCCACACGTCCGCCGCACCACATCCTGTGCAGCTATATAACTCAGAAAATAACTGGTAACCTAAGGGGTATATCAGTAAAAGTCCTTAGCGGAAGTAATTAATATTATAGCACCAATCTTTGCCATAATATTCAATAAGTGTGTTGAAGAAGGGATAATCAGACTTAATGAAATATATTAAAATAATACCACTTTTTAAAAGTGGAAGTAAAGATGATCCTAATAATTTTAGTCCTATCTCTATACTGCCTGTCTAACTTTCAATCAGATGCTTAAACATTTTAACTTAAATGGATTACTTCATTCTCAACAGTTTGGTTTTACAAAAGGGCGTTCCACAACTGATGCAGGTGGAAATATACAACATATATTTGATGCTTGGGAACAGTCACAAAATGCCATCGGTATCTTCTGTGATCTATCAAAGGCATTTGACTGCGTGAAACATGAAACTCTTGTAAGAAAACTGAGTCATTCTGGTATTGCAGATTTGGCTCTTGAGCTTATCCGCTCATATTTAAATAGTAGAATGCAGAAGGTTCAAATCAATGAAGTAAACTCTAATGGCTCAGACGTAAAATTAGGAATTGCTCCAGTTACAATTTTTAATTTACATAAATGACTTGCCTTTTTTTGTGGAGAAGCTGTGCAAGATTATACTATTTTCAGATGACTTTAACTTCTCTTTTAGTTAAAGTTGATAAAATAAAACTAATTTTGACGACGTAAGTAGTGTACTTTGTCAGGTTCTTCAATGGTTTACGACAAATAACTTATTCTTAATGCAAAAAAGACTAAGTGTTTAATATTTATGATGACAAATGTCAGAAACATAAGCACAAAATTATGCTTAAACGGAGAAGAAATAAAACTATTAGACTCAACAGTGTTTCTAGGTATTACATTAGACAATAGGCTACAGTGGAACCCTCACATCTTAGTTCTTGCAGGGAAACTTAGTTTAGCTGCTTATGCAATTAGAATGGTCTACTTTAGCTATTTCCATTCTGTCATGTCTTATGGCATTTTGCTTTGGGGTAAGGCAGCTGATATTGATACAGTCTTTATTTTGAAAAAGAGAGCAGTGCGATCAGTCTATCAATTGGGACCTCGAATTTCTCTTAAGAAACTATTTAGAAAAATTGATATTTTAACTGTTCCTTGCCAATATATCTTCGCTTGTATAATGTATGTTCGCAAAAATAGTCACTTTTTTGCTAACAATAGTGACTTACATAGTGTTAACACAGTTTATTATAAAGAAAAAGGATAAATTGGTAGTTCCAAAATGTTGTCTTTAATTTAAATAAATTTAAAATATATGTTAAAGATAGTTTAATAAAGAAAGTCATTACAAAGTTGATGAATACATAAATGATAGAAATGCTGGGATAAATTAGAACTTAATTGATTTGTATGTATATTGGAGCATTTGAAATATGTTATAATTGAAACATTGTATGTTAGGTTATTACCTAGTGTAAGACTATATTATATTTTAATATGAAGTTAAAAAATATCAAAGATTAACTGATGAGTTTCTTGCCGGTTCTGCTCGGTAGTAAATCATTCTGAACTGGTGGTAATTTTTTTAATTAACAATTGAAAAGACGATGCAAAAGTGCTGTTTAAAAGTCTGTTCAAATAAAAAAAGTTTTTTGTGTTGAAACCCCATTCACTGTGGTCCCACAATTCCAGAACACTCCCCTCTCCATCTCCAAGAGCATTGGGATCCTTGGTGTTGACATCTGCAGCGATGTTCAGTTCCGAGATTATTTGCTAGACAAGGTAAAGCTGGCGTCCAAAAAACTTGGTGTACTCAACAGAGCGAAGCAATACTTCACGTTGGGGCAAAAGTTTCTGCTTTACAAATCGCAAGTCCAGCCCCATATGGAGTACTGCTGCCATCTTTGGTCGGGTGCACCCGGATACTAGCTTGGCCCTTTTAACTCGGTTCAACGACGGGCTGTGAGAATTGTCGACGATCCCAAACTCTGAGCTCCCTGCTAAGGTTTTCTTTAAGGACTACAGTATGGGGTTCTGCAAAAAAGAAGTTATTAGATTTCTGAACGGTCGGCAACGCGCGAGTGATGCCCCTGGTGTTGCAAGCGTCCATAGGCTACGGTGACCACTTACCATCAGGGGGACCGTAAGCTTGTTTGCCACATTAATGGTATAAAAAAACCTCCGTATCCTGGATAAAAAAGATGTGTTGTTTTGTTTAATACTACTAAGATGGAAAACAAGCTTGCGGTCCGCCTGATAAAAATTTGATGTGATTAACGGTTTTTTGCACTGTACAGGCATCAACACTGCGCGCATGGCCGAGGTGTGGATGGACGAATACGCGGAGTTGTTCTACTTGCACCGCCCGGACCTCAGGGTAATCACACCTATTATTATTTCACATTTTAAGTTATTCACATTACTACAGTTTTTGTTTCCGTTTTTTCGTTTGCTTATTAACTTGAACACTATATTTAGAGTTCCGTAGGGGTTATTCCATAAGAAATCAGCTAATTTGTGTACCGCATGATTTTTGATTTTAATAAAAAATAAATGTAGAGCCAGAATTGCTTATCCACCCCTTTTTTTATTGTATAATTTCTGATCAGTATAAATCCAGAGTAAAAAATTGGGTAACAAAGTGTACATAATGGGCCTTAACTTTTTAGTAGAATAGGTATTGAAATAATTGATGCTTCATTTAATTAGGTCGTGTATTTGATATTATAAAATCTTAAATATTTTAACGAGCAATTCTTGTACATATGTATATATATTTGCTTAGATAGTGTATTTATCCGGAAAAAACATACGCTACGTAACATCAAGCTAAAACCAATAGAAGAGATAAAAACTTTTTAACAAGAAAAACAACTGGCTTCAAAAAGATGCATCAAAAAGGTAAAAATAACTACTTATTTCCAAAAACCTGATGATTTCATGCAAGTGAAGCGTGTAATAAACTGTTAGGTCTATAGACACCAACTTAAAATTGTAAATCAGATTAGATTTTTGGAAATAAGTAATTATTTTTACCTTCTTAGCAATCTTTTAAAGCCGGTTGTTTTTTTTTTGTTAAAAAGTTTTTATTTTTTACTTTTGAGTGACGAATTACTTTTTTCGTACACTATAAACGTCCATACTCGTAACAAACTTTTATAAAATCATCAACATTTCACCAGTTCTAAATTGACACCAATTTTTAAGTTTTGAATTCACTACATTAATATGGGACCACCTCAATCAATAAAAAAATAATTTTGCAAATCCGTCAATATATGACGGAGTTGTGCCCGAACATACTTTAAAAAAAATATAAAAATTGATAATCTACTCCTTTATTGAAGTGGTTAAAAATAAAGAAAAAATTTTGAAAACTGGAGAATTGTTCCTTCTGAGATCTTTCGTGGCGTGCGCTGCCTAAATACGGTATAATATAAAAAGTGTACGGTGGGATTTTTCCTCTTAAAACGTTGTATAAAAAGTCTGTGATTGCATATATCTATCTCCTAAGGTAGACTAACAATTACTTTTTTTATATTTCAATTCTATTCTATTTTTATGTTTTCTCCGATTTATTATCAATCCTTATTCAAAAAAAGTAGTTACCTTGGGTATATAATGTAGATTAAATTTTCACTCATAGTTAATAATTTAAACGAATAGTATTAAGGTTCCCCATCGGACACTCCCTCCGACACTAGAACCGTGACGGACTGGGATAGATTCGAGCAATTAGTCGAAAATCCCAGCTCGCCACATCTAGTTCGCGTTCTCGACAATATCTCGTCCGCGAACGATAGAAACGTAGCTATTGACTCACTCACTAGCCACCTGACCGCCACCGTAGACGAGTGCTCAAGACAAATGCCGGTTGGTGATTACCACTACTAATACTGCCTCAGCACATCAGGTCGCTAATGACAGAGTGTAACGCAGCCCGCCGACGACGCGATCGCGCTCCCTCTACCGAAAACAAAGCTCATATCAACGACAGCTGTAGCTGAGCATCGCGCGCAACGTTTCGGTAATCTGATGGAGATTATCTCTCCTTCTCCTCTAGCTTATTGGCGCCTAGCCAGAGCGTTGAAATCAGACACCTTCAACTCCCACACCTCTTCTATCCGTTAACTCGTCCCAACAACGTTCCCGCGTTCGACGGCGACGAAAAATTGTATTGCCTTGCATCTAACCTCAAAGCCTAATGTGCCTTAAACACACAACCTGTTGATCCCGATCGGTGCGTGAGGTAGACGGTGAAGTGGAGCGCAGAGCATCTTTGCCCCCTCAGGATCCCCTGCCCCCCGTTACGGTCGACGAGGTCAAATAGGTCATTAAAGACCTATGCCCCCGCAAAGCCCCCGGCGCGAACGGGATCTCTAACGATATCCTAAAGCGCCTTACTTTTCCCCTTCTCTGCCTTCTAGCAGCCATCTTTAACGGTGCTATCAACAATTTCATTTTTCCTTCTCAATGGAAAGATGCAATTGTTATAGGCATCCATAAGCCAGGGAAAACTCGTACCGAGCCGTCCTCCTACCGCCCTATAAGTTTACTTAAGACCCTTGGTAAACTTTACAAACGCCTCCTTCTCGCTCGCCTACGGAATGCTATAGTCTCCAAAGACATCTTAATCGACGAGCAGTTCGGCTTCCACGCCAAACACTCGTGCGTCCACCATGTCCTTCGCCTCACGGAACACATTCTCACGGGCTTCCAACCAGTATTAGGTAAGCCCCGTCACACGTGCGCTGTCTTTTTCAATGTAGCGAAAAAAGTCTGGCACAAAGGTTTAATTTATAAACTGTACAACTCATCATACGAGACTATTTGTCGAACGGCACCTTTCGCTATAAAGTTGAAGGGACCCTCTCTTCCTCTCGGCCTATACAAGTAGGAGTCCCGCAAGGGTCCATGCCCTGTATCTTCTGTACACAAACGATATCCCTATAACGATAGTTACCCAATTAGCCCTCTTCGCGGACGATACCGCTATCTATACCACCGATAGGCAAGTGAGTCGAATCACTAAGAGACTCCAATCCGCAATCACCGCCCTAGGCGAATGGTTTCGAAAATGGAGAATCGAAGTGAATCCCGACAAAAGCTCTGCCGTTCTCTTCACTGTAGGCCGCCCTCCGCGACCATCTCCCCTCTCAGTCTTTGGCCATGCCATTCCTTGGCAAAACAAGCCCAAATATCTCGGTGTAACCCTAGATAGGCGTTTGAACGCGTTCACACCAAAATAGTTAGAGACAAAGCCACTTTTTTCCTCAGTTGTCTATATCCATTGATAGGCAAGTACAGTAAGATTTCACTTTGAAATAAGCTGACTCTATACACCACTTGCATCCGCCCAATACTAGCATACGCTAGTGTCGTCTATGAGTTGTCTAAACGCAACCGCCATAGACTCCAGACCCTCCAAAACCGCTTCCTCAGTGCGGCCTCCGGACCATTCTGGTGCTTTCGGAATGTATACCTACATAGGGACTTCGAGCTCCCCACGATTACCCAATACCTGGCAGTCCGCTTTTTCGAGCGTACATAAAATAACCCGAACCGATTAATTGTGCAATCCACAAGCTACCATCCCCCCGACCGACCACGTGTAGTGTAAGTGTGATGAAAAACAACTTAACAAAGTTTTTAGAAAGCGTGCGTTTCTCTTAATAGTGTTTTCTTAAAAAATTTAAAGCATTTTATCTAAAAGGTAAATTTGAATCCTGCCATAAAAATAACTCGCTAATTAAGAGTTAATGAGACAACATTACATTGCACGAACAGAAAAGCGTGGGCTGGCAACATTTACGCTTTATTCCTAATTCCGATATAACGATATTCGACCATCTAGTAGCGGAACTATAATATCGGAAAAAACGTTCCGAAATTCCGGAGTTACGATATTCCGAAATTCTGATATTGGTCTGATGATGAAGACGGAAAGTGGCTAAGGACCTCTGTAACGAATCGACGCTACCCCATCGAGTTTAGACTTGTTTGAATTGACTTGACATGTACTCTGGTCTTAAACGATAACCAGGATCTGATAAAAGTTTGTTTGCAATTTTTTTTAAAAAAAACGACCGAATGACCTATTTTCATTAACTTGACTGAGATTTCGGATGCCGATTAGTTTTTTTTTTTTTTTTTTTATACCACTAAGGTGGCAAACAAGCTTACGGCCCGCCTGATGGTAAGCGGTCACCGTAGCCTATGGACGCTTGCAACACCAGGGGTATCACTTGCGCGTTGCCGACCCTTCAGAAATCTAATAACTTCTTTCTTGAAGAACTTCATACTGTAGTCCTTGCAGAAAACCTTGGCAGGGAGCTCATTCCACAACTTAAGCGTTCGCGGGAGGAAGTTTCTCTGAAACCGCACTGTACGCGACCATTTAGGTTCTAAAGTGTGAGAATGAATTCCCTGCCGATGGCGAGCGGTGCGATGGTAGAAAGTAGCCGTGGGCATCATTTCGAACAATTCCTCAGAACACAACCCATTGTACAAGCGGTAGAA
Organism: Apoda limacodes; assembly: GCA_946406115.1. Classification (NCBI taxonomy): domain Eukaryota; kingdom Metazoa; phylum Arthropoda; class Insecta; order Lepidoptera; family Limacodidae; genus Apoda; species Apoda limacodes. The sequence continues at coordinate 54,227,262 of OX291540.1, forward strand.
CACACACAGTGAGGCAAAGTCTCTCCTCAGACTTAAGGGCTCGTTACCGCAAGTGAGTTTGGAATCGTCGACAATTCTGACAGCCCGTCGTTGAACCGAGTCAAAAGGGCCAAGCTAGTATCCGGGTGCACCTGCCCAGAGATGGCAGCAGTACTCCATATGGGGCAGAACCTGCGACTTGTAAAGTAACAACCTTTGCCCCGACGTGAAGTACTGCTTCGTTCTGTTGAGTACACCAAGTTTTTTGGCCAGCTTCACCTTATCTTGTAAATGATCTCGGAACTGAACATCGCTGGAGATGTCGACACCAAGGATCCCAATGGTCTTGGAGATGGAGAGGGGAGTGTTCTGGAATTGTGGGACCATAGTAAATGGAGTTTTCTTAGCGGTGAACGCGCACACTTGCGTCTTTGTAGGGTTGAATCGGACCAAGTTTACCCGTCCCCAGTCAGAGACCTGGGACAGTGTGGTCTCGATTTGAGACACAAGTTCTCCGCGGTTTTCCTCCACAACGGAACGAGGGATGTTTGCACGACCCGTGTAAAAAGCGTCTCCAGTACTGTTATCTGCATAGCAATGTATGTTGTTGATGTCCAACATGTCATTGATATGCAGTAGAAACAGCGTAGGAGACAGCACAGAGCCTTGCGGGACACCAGCATTAATGTCCATGCTATCAGAGCAACTACCGTCAACTACGGTTCGTATGCGTCTGCCAGACAAAAAGCTAGCCACCCATTTGCACAAACCCTCGGGCACTCCGTAAGATGGCAACTTCGATAGAAGACCGCGGTGCTAGACCCGATCGAACGCCTTCGCTATGTCCAGGCTACATGCCAATGCCTCCCCCTGACTCTCAATGGCCAGTGCCCATCGGTGTGTGAGATACACTAGAAGGTCACCAGTCGAGCGACCGTGGCGAAAGCCATATTGACGGTCACTGATCAGATCGTGTACTTCTAGGTATCTTAGAAGCTGTGTGTTGATCACACGCTCCATCACCTTAGAGAGGAGAGAGGTAATAGCGATAGGCCTGTAATTCAATGGATCTGATCTATCGCCCTTTTTGGGCACCGGGTGCACATTCGCAGTCTTCCATGAAGACGGAAATTGCCTAGTGTGGTAGGAAAGCGCGAAGAGGCGCGTGAGTACAGGACATAACTCAGGAGCACACTGCTTAAACACCACTGCTGGTATACCGTCTGGCCCACTCGACTTATGAACGTCTAGAGAAAGCAACGCCCGCCTGACCTCCCGCTGCCTTATGGAGATTTCCGGCATGGTCTTACCGCACCACGGTATAGTAGGTGGTACAGCGCCTTCATCGTTCATATTCGAGTTCGAGGCAAAGAGACTGTCCAGTAGATCGGCTTTCTCTTTAGCACTATGGGCCAAGCCACCATCGGTCTTTCGCAGTGGTGGTAACGACGACTGGCAGAAACTGGCTTAGTGTAGCTCGTCCACGTTAGGAATGCAATCAACACAGCATTCATTCATACGGCGGCATTCTTGTTTTGATTATATTATATTTATATATTTTGACTGTAATTTAACTGCATGTACTTGTAATATTATATAATCATCATAAATCACTATTAGTAGATTTAAAATTGACATACGTGCCCATATTGAGACAGGCTTTTTCACTTAGCCAATTTGGAAGATATTATTAATGAGTTAATGAGCTTAGATTGGTCTGTATTTTTTCCACCATTAAGTTGTTGTTTTATTTTAACTTTCCGATAAATGCCATATAATTACTTTCTATTCTTTTTTCCGTATATTCTCTAATACTTATTTCTAGTTTCTGTATCTCTTTGCTTTTGAAGATATTATTAATGAGCATAGTTTGGTCTGTATTTATTCCAATATAATACTTATAACACCTATAGTGGTGTATAACGGCAATTTCGCTCGAAAACCGCAAATCGATGTAGAGTTTAGCCGTTTGGCACACAGGTACTTTAGGGCAAAACAATAATTTTGAGCCGCAGTTCCTCAAAATATTTCCCTTAAAGGTGGTGGTGGTGGTTATGGTGTCATCAATTTTTTGTATGGGTTTTAAAAAGTTTTTGTTTAGAAACTTATCGTGTGGGGTATCTTATGAAAGGGCTTGATGAGCCGGTTCTAAAACTATACCACACTATTACCTTCGGGCAACTTTGTTTCTTAAAATCCAAAAAGTATTTTCAAAACATACCAAGTTTGGGCCCCTCCAGGTAGAAGGTGGCTCCGTATTTTTCTCTAATATATACCTTAAATGATAGTTTATATCCTTATTTTTAACCCCCTGAAAGCAATTTGAAAAATATTAAAATTTAGTTTTTTTTTTTAATTTTTGAATATTGCAATGTGAGACGGTTCCTTAAACTTCAAATTTTTATGACCCTTATGTGAACTGTACTGTCCCCTGCTGCTTCTGTTTACTGGTGTTATTTAAGTGTATTTAAAAATTTCTGTTTTTTTCAGTCAGGTTTTCTAATATTTGATTATTAAATCAAGTGCTGTTCAAATAAGGAAACAGTGCAAGTTTCATCAGTTCAGTAGTTTTTAAGATATAGTCTTATTTATTGTCTTATCAATGCTCTATGTGCACTAAGCATGCGTGCGTAATGATTATATTTTACTTTTAGTGGGGTGCTGAAGGGTGTCAGCTTTTCTTTAACTTGTTGTTACAACAAGTTTTAAATTTTGTAATGAATCAATATGTTATTTTACTCTTGTATAGAAAAACCCAAAGATCGGTGACGTCACTCATCGCAAAGTGCTTCGTGAAAAGTTGCACTGCAAGAGCTTCCAGTGGTATCTCGACAACGTGTACAAGGAGAAGTTTGTGCCGGTGCGTGACGCATATGGATACGGCAGGTAAGAGTGGATAAGGCACAGTCACGCCCCTAGCGCCTCGCCCTCTGCTTCGAAACAACGAGTTTAACAAAACCAAACCCAAAAAATTGTACATTTACAACCTTACCCTTAGTTTGTTCTTGACCTTACCCTTGATATGTGGTGGACGTTACCCTTACTTCGTGCTTGACCGGTAACTTACTTTATCATTGACCTTGATCTCGGTGAGGGTGATTAAATACATAGGACATAACATGTATAAATGTATACAACCTTAACAACTTTACCGTGCACAATGTCGGGGACAGGCCAGGAATGCATTCAGTAACACTAATTGAGAAGTGTTTTTTTACATACGGAATGATGTCAATTTGTTTCAGACTGTCCAGGTATTTTATTTTTATACTTATGTACTAGCTACTAGCATTTAGATTACGCCAACTTATTTCCACGGTACTCTAGGAGATTTATCCCTATTTAATTCCCGGGACTTAAACTATCGACCATAAACGCTTCACCAATTCTAATTAATTGCAAGGATCCTTTAATTAGTAAATAGGGTTAGAAAATCTATTTTTATTATAAAAAGTTTACAGAGCTATTGATTGGTACAACTTTGGTAACCGATATGGTGTTCGTTTATGTGTTTCAAAATCTCGTCCCGTAACGTTGTAGCAGTAGTGTAACCGGTATATGAATTTAAAAAAAAAACTCGTTTGAGGTAGGTATGTATCTTATCACATTTTGAACTGAACAGTCTGAGGTAGCTCTTTGTGCCGACTCGGGACTTAGGGTCGGTTTTTCAATCACTACTTATTCTTTTGCTTAAGTTATGATGTAAGTTAAAGATAAGTTGAATATTTGAAGACCGAATGTGTATTTTAATTGAACTCAGCTACAACTTAACTTAACCTTAGATTTTGGAAGGGTGAACATATTGTGCAACATGGCAAAACAATACATTCAGTATTGTCTGTTCAATTTTAAACAATCGCTTTTTACTACCTGCTTTTTGTCATTCGAATCATTGTGCTCTGTGAATTGAATGCAATTTTTTTTAAAGAGTAGATCATTAGTTAGGTAGGTATTTATTTGGTAATTGCATTGTACATTATTAGCGAAATTCATTATATCTATCTATGCCATGTAGGTACACATAGGATAAAAAAATAATTAATGTACCACTACCTAACAAATTTAAACCTATTAATATGTGTGGTTATTATTACTTTGATGAATGTATAAAATTAAGAAATTTTAAATGATTTTTTTTTTCGTAGGAGCGTACATGCCCTAATGACCTAGTTATAATTTTCGTCAAACCAAACTTTGTTAATAACAAAATATTTTTTTTAATCCCTGTTTAGTATTAAATAACAATGTAAACTGTTAAACATTTTTTCACGCCATCAGAATATTTTAAATATATCAAAATAATACCTACGTACTTATAGGTAAACAAACGAACAGGAAACTGTCAACCAATGATTTCAAAAGGAAGGATACTCCCGTCTAAATAGTTTAAACCCATCTTCCTCATACATTCAAAACGTAGCGCCATCTGTTATAACTCTTACGAAATTCGTGAGTTCCGCGATGACTAAATTACGTATTAGGTCTACATGTTACCTTCTACGTGCGTACCTGAAATTTGTTTTTTGTTAAAAAAATTATGTTGGTTTAGTACAATCGAAAATAAAGAATTACAAAGTATTCAAATAAAACACGAGAAATTGTAAGTCGAATATGTGTATTAAGATTTTAAAATCAGTACAATCACAGAATCGTAAAATATACAACATACCTAATCATTTAAAACAATTTTACAGCTAAAAATAATTAATATTTGTGGTTTTTACCCGACTGTCAAATGTTTTACGAGCATATGTATGTTACATACATACAGTATGTATGTCTAATTACTTTCAACGTTCTACAGCCTAAACCTTTTGACGGAATTGAACCTATGAGGTGACCTTAGATTTGTCTCTATTGTGCCATACGCTATATTATTTTAATTTGGTAAAAGAAATACTTCGAAAATGAATTGCAGGCGGGGACAGTGTTTGGATTACAAATAAAGTCCCTGCCTGCAATACATTTTCAAATATTAGAGCTTGTTTTTCGCTTCTTAAAAGGAAGAGGTTCTCAATTCGTCGGGATCTTTTTTTAATGTATGTTTTATTACTCGAAGACGGCTGGACTAATTATTTTTTTTGAAAGGGTATACTTTGCATAGACTCGATTTGCTCAGTTATGTATTTCTTTCGTTTTAAATCTGTGTGAGCGTTCTGTTTCTGTATGTTTTTTATTTTTTTGGCGTTTTTCTAATTATATTTCTAATAATCCTTTTCTTTAGTTTGATTTTTCTTGGCTTGTCAAATATTGAATTCAGATCGCAAATAACTTCAATTTCCTCTACTTGTGAGTTTCGGGCTGGAGTTGAAGGCCGGAGTTCTTTGTTCTTACATACCTGTAATAATAATTAAATTAAAGTAGATATGAAGAAAAAGTACAATATGTTATTTAATTTTGCTTATGGATGAGGTGAGTACCTCAATCCCAAGTCGAGGTATAGCCGATTATTTTAGCCTCCGTAGTCCAGCTTTTGAGATACTAACATCTTTGTCACAAAAATGAGAAGAATATACTCTTGTGTTTTTATGAGGCTTGAAATAAGGTTCCTTTCTTTGTTTTCGAATAATGCTACTCCAATTTTCTTTACGCACTGGATCATTAGGAAACCTATAATTTAATCATCGTACGCATCGCAATTCGTTATCGCATATGAAGGGTAAGCGGCATGAAATATTAAAAGAAATTTCGCAATCTAAGTAAATTTTGCTATCTAGTAGATTTTTTATCAAACTACAAACCTGCATACTCTAAAAAAATTACACAAAATATTGTTCAAAGTGCGAGCTTTTAAAGTTATCGTACATTATATAAAATTTTTATGTCATCTAAACAACTTAAGATATAGGTACTAATCAGAGTTAGGAAGGAATAAATAGCGCTGCATAAGCTTACAAAACCATAACAATTGAAAACGATTAAGAAATGGCATAATATAATCATAAATCAATATTTATATGCATATTTATAAAGGAACTCTAAAGTAATGCACAAATAAAAATTACGTCCGTACAAGATTACTTCGCTTGCGAAGCGAAGCGTCACTTTACCGCTGCCATGGGTAACAGTAAAAAATTACGTATTTTAATAGTACATTGTTCACCGAGAGGTGAAAGTGAGCGATCACCGATGAGGGTGTAGTTTGAGCCTTAATACACACGAAACTGGAATTGTATTTTCACTCGAGTGATAACATAGTTCTTTACACTACAAATGTAAGGATAATAAAATATAATAAATTAAAGTTTTAATTTACTTAACAAATAATAATTCACTTTTATAAATATAGATGACGCTGTACCGAATAAATACAAGCTCTGATTATGTTTTCTGTTGTTTGTAAATAGTGAGTTTTTTTTTTCAATTTGAAACTGGTTCGCTTTTATAATCACAGATGGCATTGTACCAAATAAAAAGAAGCTATTAAGTTTCTTCGTCAGGTTTCAAATAGAAATTGCTTTTTTATTATTATTTTCTTGCCTCTAAACGGGCAAAAAAGTAATAATCTCTGCAAACACGTACCTTCAACCCTATTTTGGACTAAGCATGAAGGTTCTTTCAGAGCATATGTCGTGTAAAATGCGTTTATTTAATCGTTGCATAGAAAAAAATATAATCCAAGATTACTTACCGATGATATGATATGATATGGTAACCTTTGTATCGCGATTTTTGCAGCCTTTCACAACGCAACTATTAGGTATTTCTGTAAAATACAGTATAATACAGTATATTGTAAATAATACAGACTTTAAGTTAATAAGAAGGTACTCTTGCTTCTAAACTTCGTAGGGTGCTGTACTAATAATTATTTTTATAAATTGCTGATACAATGTTACATCAACGTTGTTTTACAGCCAAAACTTATGAAATTCTTAGCTCATACTGAACCTGACTAAGTGTGCATTCATTGTCAAAAATGTGTAGGACATTTCGGCTAGTTTTAGTTTTGGAGGTGTAGGCGACATCTATATACCAATATTTAGTAATTCAAATAAAAAAATAAAAATATAAATAAACCCGGTTGCTATGATACGCGTCGGTTAAATTTATTAACATTTCTGAAAACTAGCTCAGGCCAGTTTTTACCGACCGGCGACTTGGCTTATAGCAACCCGGTTCATCTGTATTTTTAATTATTTTCATGGCTGACCGGATTACCAAAATTTATTTCATTTTATTTATTTATTTACAAAATATCGTTTTCAGTCAATGTATCTTATTTGATTCCGAAACTAAAAAATGACATTTGACATTTTTTACAGTTGCTGCACACCTAGTCGAGTTCAGTATGAGACCTAATATAAGAATTTGGACTTGATGATTTTGTTTTTCATCTCTCTTACTTTTATACTACTTACGAAACAGTTATTGCCTGCCCCCTCCCTTGTAGTTCCTTACCTTTGCACACGCAAACGTGTTTATAATAGGTACACATCGTCTAGCTATTGAAGTAGTAAAAATAGAGTAACTTAAATGTGATATAATTAGTGATTCTGTGTTAAGGTTCCGCAACCCCGCGACGCAGTACTGCATCGACTCGATGCAGCGTGAGGCGGAGGGTGCTGTGCTGGGAACGTACCCTTGTCACTCCTCGCTGCAAGCCACGCAATACCTCACGCTCTCGCTCGCGGGAGACCTGCGGGACGAGGAGCGGTGCGCGGACGTCAACTACGTCAGGTACATATCTTCTACACCTCACACAAACGCTAACCCATACCGGATGTATACTGTGGTTCTTCTAATTTACTGACCAACTTTACAGAGGTATCAAAGAATACAACATTGCCAGAAGTGGCAAAAGCAGAGAACAAATCAACAAAATTATCATATTAGGTATTATGTTATGATTGTATTAGATGTTAGGTAAAACTACAGATTGAAGTCTAGATTTGAGACGCTGACTACCCATTAAAATGACTTGTGACCTATTTGCACTGACCTTCAGACCAAAATGATGAGTCCAGTTATGTACAGGTTCAGCGCCTGTATATATGTATATATATATATATATATATATATACATATATATTTGTAAGAAATTCGTATATTGTGATAGGATGAAAAAATACGGTTAGTCAAACTATTGATAAAGCTTGGAAAAAATAGGTGACAACACTCAACCCTGCGCAACACCCAAGGATAGAGAATCCACCTAGACTGACTTCCATTGAGTTTCGTAAGTTTTTGACGATTTTTTAAAGTGCGATTCAAACCAAGATAGATCTTGAGGAAAAAAAATATTTCGGTAAGCAACTTTTTCTGTGAATATTTTCTTTATATTTGAGATTTTATACATGAAGATTATTATTGCGTCTTTAAAAAAAATCAGTTTTTTAGTGATAAAAAACAAACTGCTGGACCTATTTTGCTCACTCTTTTCAGATCGAAATTATGACGTGGCGTATCGATTGATATTGTCATGAGAGTAATTTGGTCTATTGGTTATTGAGATGTCGAGGGACAAAAAAATACCATAAGTAATCTTAAGTATAGCTATAGTCTGAACGGAAACCAGATTGTGCTGGGCTAAGCAGATTGTATTTTTGAATTTTTTTTACTAATAATGATTAATTTACGTTGTGTAATAAATTTAGAAAAAATAGCGAAGATAGAAATATGCCGAACCTGCGCATAATAAGTAGAATTGAGATATTTTATATAATTCCTCCTGCGAACGCTTGGGTTATGAAATGAGCTCCCTGCCAAGGTTTTCTCTAAGGACTGCAGTATGGGGTTCTTCAAGAAAGAAGTTATTGGATTTTTGAAGCGACGGCAACGTGCGAGTGATGCCTCCGGTGTTGCAAGCGTCCATAGGCTGCGGTGACCGCTTACCATCAGGAGGATCGTAATAATAGTATAACTTGCAAGAAAGTGGGATATTCTCCAGAGCTTATAGAAACACTTTTTGAAGTGAAAACTTCTTTAGTGGCATTGTGCACCTTTTTTACTATGGGTAAAAAATATTAAACTCGCGTCACGTGTCCTCATCGAAAATTCATAGCAAATTCGTAAGACGGAACTCGCGTCAGATTTATTTACATTAGGTTAGTTTTTGTGATGGGTAAAAATTTATAAACTCGCGTCGGACTGATCGTCAGACGGAAACCATAATGCCACGCCATAAAAATTCGCAAGACGGAAACCATAATGCCACGCATATTATAATTTTGAAGTGAAAACGTCTTAAGCGGCGTCGTGCACTTTTTTTGTGATGGTTAAAAATGTTAAACTCTTGGACGAATAAAAAGTAATAGGAAATAAGATTGACGAAAAGATGAAAGTGCGGATTACACATGTTAAAATCTTATATCCAGGTTGTATGTTTTTGAAGTGAAAACTTTAAAAAAGGACAATTCATAGGAAATTCTTTAGACGGAACTCGCGTCAGATTTATTTATAATAGGTTAGTTTTTATTTTTAGTATATGACGATTATGAGTAGTACGAGGTTGGATATGGGATTTCAATTCTATGACAGATTGAGATGTCAAATATACTACGTCAAAAAGTAAATAAACAAACATTATTATTTATAATAATGAAAGTGTGGATTACACATGTTAAAATGTGATACGATACGATACGAGATAAAAGTAATTGTAGAGCATAGCTTACGTTACACTGGGTAGAAGGTATATCTATGTGTTGACGTGTCAATAGGTGATTTTATAGAAAAATATATAAACAATCTTTATTTATTATGTTAGATTGTGTCAAAGAAAATAGTCGAAAGTTAGAGGAGTTAGAGACGTGTGATAGGATAGAGAGCCAGTTCCATAGTAGTAGTGGCCTAGTAATATATTACGTTTAATATAGCTTATTACATTATTGAGAAATATAGGTAGGATATTACTCAAAAATATACAATGGGTTAAGACATGTCTTGTTACAGATTTGAATGTTAAGCGTGAATCGTGTGTAAAGGATTTCACTTCCGCCGGCACTCCCGGAGTGCAACCTGTTTTTTTTTTCTTTTACAAAACTGGTAAAGTTAGTTAGGCCAAATATCAAGTTTTTTGCAATTATGGCCTCAAAATTGACGGATTTTCATACAAACTTCCAACCCCTATTTAACTCCATTAGGGGGTGGTTTTCGCAAAATCATTTCTTTGTACTTGCCTACGTAATAATAGAAACTTTGTGCAAAATTTTAAGTGTGTAGACTACTGGGGGTTTGAGTTGTGCGTTGATATATCAGTCCGTGAGTTTACCCTTTTATATACATAGATATATTTTAGCTCCGGTGCTTGTTGAAGAAAATTATTGTACTGCACCTCTTACTACTAGGGATCTGTACCTCAAATAGAAAAAATGAAATCCTTATAAAATCAATTCATGGTCCGTCTGCCTGTGTGTTTGTCGGTCTCTATTTCTGAAGAACGAGTAGAGGTATAGAGTTAAAATTAATACCAAATACTTAGGTTTACAGTATAGTGGAAGTTCGGATAATTTGCTGTAAATTATCCGTGAAAAGCAAGCATTTGATGCGAACCGGGATCATGAGATTTCGATGGTCCTGCCAACTTGACATTAAATTTGCATGACATAATACGATACATCAACGAACTCCTACATTGGCTTCACCGTAAATTGTGTGTGAAAAGAAAAAAGTTTGCTGCGACCCGGAGTCATGCAATTTTTCGGGTCCTGCAAACTTGAAATTAAGTTAGCATGACTAATTACGTCTCTTTGGTATTAGGATGTGAAATGGAGTTAGACAATAGACAGTTATTTATTTCACAATAAACAAAAAAAGCACAAAAACTATCACACATATACAAATAATATAATAATAATAAATAATTTATTTTGGGTTTTTGTATGATGGGTATCGTAATGCAATGTGAAAAGTGGACGACGCTCAGAATGGGCTGCAGCTAGAAAGACAGAAAGATAAATAAAAAACCGGCCAAGTGCGTGTCGGGCCAGTTCCGTTGTAGCCTCATAAACCAACATTTTAGAGGTTGTTTAAATATTGCCAAATACAACGGTTTCGCTGAGAGAGGGGGGAGGGCACTTGTCTTACCAAAATTATCAATTTAAAGCTAAATATTTCGCAAATGGATCCTTGATAGAAACAAAAGCCAAGTTCACAATATTAACACTCACAGTGGCACTCCGGAAGTATCGACAGAAGTGAAAACTAAATTTTTTTTACTCCTTTTCTTTAAAAGAAGAAGACTTGAATTCTTCGACTTGACGGTTAACGTCATTCTGACATAACAGTAGCTTTATACTTTTTACCGTGCATACAAGTAGATACCTCAAAACTTTACGAGATGGCGCACCAGCTGGTGAGGACATAGGCTAATTTTTTACCCGACTACGGCGAAGCAAAAAGGAGGGTTGTGATTTTGACCGGTATGTATGTATGTTTATCTGTTCCCTTATAACTTCTAAACCACTTATCATAATTTGACATATGAGGTATCGTTGGAAGCGTCTCAACTGTCCGCTGGTTATAGAATATGTGACGTCACACTAAATTGTATGAAGCGCCCTCTAGAGGACATAAAGTGATTTGCTTGCATATACCCGATAAAAGTAAATAAATAAAGAAAACTTAAGTACCTACAATGTTTAGGTACGTAGTATAAACAGATTTGATTGCTTCGCTGCTGATATAAGACCCAAGCTTTGATCCTACTTGTAGTAAGCGAATCGGTAGGGAGTTGAGTAAGGTACCCATGTAAGAACGTTACGAGTACGTACGTTTTAAATGTTGAATTCAATAAATTAAAAAATGTGTTTTCAAAGAGTTTATTCTACCACTTTGTCGGCTTAATCAATGTGTATATCCCTGCCAAATTGCAGCTTTCTCGTATTAGTAGTTTTTAAACTAAGCCGTGGACAGACAGACGGACATGGCAAACTAAAGTTGACTAGAGAACCCTAACAAACAGGGGAAAAAAGAGGAACTGTTAAAACAAAGTACATACTTACTAGTTAATTTATAAGTTTATTTTGTATGTCGCTGTTAATTGTTGTTAGTTTAATTTTACGAAGTAATGTATCGAAACTAATGTGTATAATAACACTATCCAGGGCCACCACGAACCACGATACAGGCAATGCCTAGTGTGGTGGTGGGACCGCAAGATATTGTTGATCGTGTCAAATTGTATAGAGCTGGTAAATTAATTATTTCTGCTGTCGGCACTTTCAAACATATATGGATACAATAAATAAGTACCTAATTATTTCTTGGTCTGCTGTTGCTATTTTTATCAAGTATATTTTTATTATAAAAGAAAGTTGTTTTTATACATTACATAATTGCTGTTCTAGGAAGAATTTCTTCATATTTTTTATAAATACTGCTTTCGAAATGGCAGTACGACATGAGGTGGTAAATCATTCTAGAATCGGCTGGTAGAGAATTTGAAATTTACTTCGAGCATCTATTTTAAGCAGCTTATGATTCTTGAGACAAGAAGTTACGTGGGTCCTTAGTGGTATAGAGAATCAAAAACGGGCACAGGCATTTTGGACGCTTACTGACTATGCAGTTGGCTCCCCGTTACGAGGGTGCGGTTACGATTGAGTGGGGGGCGAGAAGCGCCCCGGCACTTTTTGATACCTCTTGTATCCTTGCGGGCGCCGACGAACCCGGGGACGTCGGCGTCGTGTTAGAGGGGAGGCCCTATTTGGGGAGGTCGTAGAGAAATTTGTATGAGGTGCTAAGAGACATGGCCCATACACTGTGTCGGCATACTTTAATTTTGATAGAACAAGGGCTGAATTCGTAAATCTACGCTAAGGTAAGGTGTACATTCTGTACACCGTACTGTACACTGTACTGTAGTAACCGTAAACGGTAGACTTGCTATCAAATATAAGCCCCAGGTTTCTAATTTCTGACACACATTTAATTGGCTTAGTAATATTTGGCTGGCATTGTGCGATCATATTTACTTGTTTCCTTTAACCCAAAATCATAAAATTAGATTTCATTGGATTAAGTATTAGATATTTTTAGTCTGACCACTGTGCTATTCTGTTTAAGTTTTCATTTATTAATTTTACAGATTCAAGAGTTTTTTTTTTCTGAACTGATTATGCACTTGGCTGTTACAGCCATTACTGCTTCACCGGGCTTTTGGCGCGAGACTCTGAAGGAGTATATAGCGCCCAACGCTCAAGGGCTCCCCGCGGGAGGAGCCTCGGCTTGGGTTGTCGCTCTCGGGGGCATCCCTTGGATCAGCGTGAGCCTCGAATCCAAAGGTGAGTCAGCGCCAGGAGGGGAGTTCCCCGTTACGCGATTGCGAGAGAGTGGGGGACGTCTGCGTCATGTTAGAGGGAGGCCCTATCCGGATAGCGAGATCGTCATCTGGGGCCGTTAGTACGTGCCGAGGCCGCCTAACAATAGTTTTTCGACCGTGCCGAGGTCGGTCAGGGATGACAAGTTGTGGATTGCACAATTAATCGATTCGAGTGATTTTGTGTTCGCTCGAAAAAGCTGACTGCTAGGTCTTTGAGATATTGGAGAATCGTAGTCCCTGTGTAGGTCCGCATTACGGACGTACCAGGAGGCTCCGGAGGCCGCTTCGGGGAAACGGTTTTGGAGGGTCTGGAGTTTATGGAGATTGCGTTTAGATAGATAGATAGATAAATACTTTATTGAACACCAACATGTTTTAATTTACATAAAGCGTATAAAAGTAGACAAAATTATACAATTAGGCGGTCTTATCGCTTAAAATTTCTACCAGACAGACTTAGGGTAGAGGATAATAACCAAATTAATCAGAGGCAGGTGAACCAAAGGTGCGTTTAGATACCGCGTAGACGACGCTAGCATATGCTAGTATGGGGCGGATGCAGGTGACGTAAAGAGTCAGTTTATTTCTAAGCGACATCTTACTGTACTTGCCTATCATGAAATATAGACGAACGAGGTCAAAAGCGGTGGTGATTGCGGATCGGAGTCTCTTAGTGATTCGACTCATTTGCCTATCGGTGGTATAAATAGCGGTATCGTCCGCGAAGAGGGCTAATTGGGTACCTATCGTTTTAGGGATATCGTTTGTGTACAGAAAGACGGGGGAAGAGAGAGTACCTTCGACTCTATAACGAAAGCTGCGGTTCGACAAATAGTGTCGTATGATGAGCACGAGACTGGCAACTGATAGTTGTACAGTTTATAAACTGTGCCAGACTTTGTCGAAACGGGGCTTAGCTGATACTGGTCAAGAATATGTTCCGTGATGCGGAGGACTTGCGTTGACGCACGAGTGTTTGGCGCGGAAGCCGAACTGCTCGTCGATTTAAATGCCTTTGGAGACTATAACGTTCCGTAGGCGAGCGAGGAGGAGACTTTCGTAAAGCTTACCAAGGGTCTTTAGTAAACTTATAGGGCGGTAGGAGGATGGCTCGGTACGAACTTTTCCTGGCTTATGGATGCCTATAACAATTGCACCTTTCAATTTCAAAGGAAAGGTGCAATTTTCGATAGCAGCGTTTAAAATGGCTACTAGAGAGCAGAGAATGGGGAGAGTGAGGCACTTTAGGATAGCGTTAGAGATACCGTCCGCGCCGAGGGCTTTACGGGTTACGGGTCTTTGATGACCTGTTTACCGTTAAGGGGCACAAAGGATTCTGAGAGGGCAGAGATGAGTTATGGGGAAAGGCAGTGGGCGAAAGTTTAGTCTGTCAACTAATTGGTCGAGGAATCTGCCTCTCCGTGAAGTGATTGAAGAGTTCCATCGACGGTGCTTGCAAGTAAGGTCGCCGGCAAGAATGTCGTGTAAATTAATTTGAAGGTCATCAGCATCAAGATAATACTGTTGTGTATGCATGATGTATTGTCTGCAATATAGAGAATAAGGAGAAGAAGTCCTAGATTAGAACACCACTTTTTACAGACTATGCCGAAGACACTTCTTGCCACTATCCTCCCCAGCAATTTCTTCATATTGGGACATATTTTTAAGATAGCTACTAAACTATTCCGCTGCAGAAGAATCAAGACCATAATATAAAGGAGAATATTTATTGACTCAAAAGCTCGAGAATAGTCTAATAACACAAATATTGAGCCCCCCCTATTATCTTGTGAATGCAATATGTTGTCAATGACATCAGTAAAAGCTGTTGGTGAGTTAAATCCTTTCCGAAATCCTGGCTGGGCCCTTTGTATTGTTCCTAAGAAACCTGTAAGTTTCATACTGACCACTTTTCCAGAGCTTTGGAAGCGCAGGACAAAATCTTAATTGAGCGTAAATCTTTTTCGCTCATGGCCTTAGGCTTTTTAGGAATAGGTGTTACAACTGCCACTTTCCACAAATCAGGGTAAATAGAGCTTGTTATTAACCTATTGACTATAGCAGTAATAATGTCTAAGGTTTGTGGGAGAGTCATGATTATCATCTGTAATGATATAAAATCATTTCTTTCAGCATTAGAACCAAACTAACTAAATTCAAACCTTTAATTACATTTGCAACTAGCTCTGTGCAAAAAAAAAAGTTAAATGTTGCAGAATTAAACCCATCGATATGAAAAAACAATAGATATGTCCAAAAAGCACCGGCAGGCTAGCCGCCCATTGTCTAATTTTTAGACTATGTTGAGTAGCGCATCGATTTGACGCAACAAACACAAGGTCACCCTCGGCGAGTGAACATCTAAAAAATTTTTGTTTATTTTATTTAAATAATGTCGTATTGTGCTGTAAAAAGTTGTAAAAACTATAAAAAAAAAGTAAATAAGAGTTCCAGCGATGTAACTTATCACACTTTAGTATTATTTTTTCATAAATAACCGATTTACTTTAATTTATAATAAATTACTTTAATAGAGGTGCACTAATTTTATCGAAATCATGTAAGTCATCACTGTAATCTTGTTCTTAAAAAGTGTTTTTTTTTTTTTAATTTCATGGCATAATTTTAAACATTTCTTTTTATTTGTGATTAAAAAAAATAAATTACACTTGAACTGTGACTGTTTTTCAAGATTATTAGGATATCGTTTCATAAATTCACAACGAAAATAAGTCGAAGACAATAAAGTACCTCACCTCTATTTGAGTAGAAATTGTTGTGGAGTCTTTATTTCGAAAAAATATTGACCTAATCTAAACCGTATTACAATTATATAAAGAATAAATTAAATATGTAATGCGCCATCTACCCGTGAGTAGCTAAACTAATATATATATCGCTTAGCGAAATAGCTTAATTTGCTTAGTGTTGTACGCATGAGATAAAGATATCGATGTTTTTTACCCGTTGTGATCAATTTACACAGCTGTGGAAATAAAGTGAATTGATGCTTGTAGTCAATCGAATGTTTTAGGGTTGCGTTCAAAATTTCAAAAGCGTTCGAATAATTAAATTATTTTAATAAGTTAATTAATTCTGTCAACCTGTGGGTACAATCAGTTAAATGAAAATTTAATTATACATTTAAAGCGCTTATTTAATGCAAAATACATCTAAAAATACTGCTTTTTATCCAACTAATATTTTAAATGCGAAAGTTTGGATGTTTGTTACTCAATCACGCGTCAACCACTCGACGGAGCGGGATGAAACTTGGCACACATTTAGGTTTAGTCCTGGAATAGAAAGAAAATAGGCTATTTTTTTATCCCGGAAAATTCACAAGTTCCCCACTTTTCACAAATTCCACTTGTACGAACTACAGCTTTACATAACAAACTTTCATAATACCATCAAGGAGTTTCCGTAAAAATTTCCCGCCGATAACCAGTTAATTTATTGCGGGTGTAGCTGCTGGGCAAAATCTAGTCAGCAATGAAACCGTTTGTATAATATTGTGTCAAAGTACATACAGTTTTAGAGAATTTGTCTAGCTCCGAGCTTTCCTGTGATTCATAGAAGTGTTTCGTTGTTTTATTTAATATACAGGTGATGGACTTGGATAATGTTTTTATTTCGCTTATTTGTTAAGCTTTTTGTTATGTGATTGTTGACTTTTGAATGCTTCTGCGAGACTTCTTAACATCTGGAAAATAATACAACGAGTAGTGTATGTGGAGTAAAACCTATACTAGCTTTTGCCTGCTGCTCCGACTGCATTAAATTTGGTTATCAGTGTTAAATTCCTACGACAACTTCTTGTTTTTAGAAAGAAAGTTTGCAATAGCAAGCTACAGCTGAAGCTATAATTCGTCCGCGTGTAATTTGGTTATAGTTATTTCTACGAGTACTTTGGACTTCTCGGTATTTTATACTATCTATGGGCCAAATTTAGGTTTATATGATGCTCCAGTGCGACGTGAAGGAAGAACAAACAAACTTTTACATTTATTTTATAATAGTATAGTAAGTATAGATTATTTTTCAAATTTCAGATCATATTATTAAATTAAAACTCATATTATTTATTATTTTTATGATAAAACTTTTAGCGTTCATCTATATATTTTCAAGCCATGAATCAAATTCGATAAAACGAAAGCCTACGGTAAAGTTTAAATTTTGAACTAAATTAGCCGTGTTAAAACAAAGTTAAGTAAAAGCATAAAGGTACGTTAATAATATACTTTATATATCTTTATTCCAATAATTTACTATCTAAATCACAATATTATTCGCTGTTTTATATGTCCACTGCAAACTAATTAGAATAAAATTATTTAGGTACATTTATAATTTAAGTATATTTCAAATTAGACTTTTATAAAGCCTAAAATCGCCAGTTTAATTAACAATTTTATAGATTCGGAATGATCTTACTACCGATAATATAAAAATATGTGTTGATAGTTAGTTAGGACTTTGAATTTTCCAAAGATATTTTTGATCATCAAGCATCATAGTTTTCTATCGATAATTTTATTCATATCGTCACAGGAACAACACTGGGTCTAATGTAAAATTAAAGTACTGCTACTAATCACAAGACGTCATTAGTATCAACGTGTAAGCCTTATGTATTGAACATAAGGTTTAAATTGGAATAAAAATTGCGACTTTCTTGCCCCACTTCACCTACTCCACCCCCGCTATGAACGGCTACGCCGGTTTCTGAACCACAGTGTCATGTTACCATATCAATTGTTTTTTCATATCGATGATTTAACCTATGAAACTCATAGAATGAGTGGTTTGAAATGTCTGATTGTACTCTTCTGGTATGTTCAAAAATAGATCGTTAAGGCTGCGGTATAGGCTAGATCGCGTAAATAGGCCGTTTTTGTGCAAATTTTGTGGCCGAACTATAGCACCTAAAGGATTGAAAAAAATTTATGTTATAAAACTTATTTTTTTCTAGTGCATTGCCTAAATTTTTCATTTATTGTATTTAAGGCAATAAAAAATCTGGAAGTGACCATTGTTTCAACACTTGTGCAATTTTTTAAGCATGTATTGCATTTTATTGTAATAAAAGTTGATTAAAAAATTAGAATAGCTTGTTATCTAGTGCATTGACTCTAAGTTGTAGCAAAAACTAAAAAAAATGTGACTACAAAACGGTAAAAACGTTAAATCCCATACAAAAAAAATTAAGTTTCAAGGCGTTGTTATGGAATAATTTACTAAGGAAGTATGTAACAAATATGTCTAATACTAATGTATATGACATTGTGTAATGATTTTTAGTACATTAACATACCCAACGTTACTATTACAGAAATTAGCTTTCTGGCCCATATCGCCCTCTTAAAAGAGTTGGGATCTGGGCGTTAAGTTGGAGCTTTTATTTGTTGGAAAAGTGCTTTTGAGAGTTTTTCCATAAATTGTTGGATCATTAATTTTTGAATTAATGTATTGTTGAAAATAAGCCCATTTTTCATAGTGGATAGCAGAATTGACTTCATGTCCTTATGTGAGTTTCTGACGTAACTCGGTAACGATTATACCTATGTTACAAATTTTCATTATTTTTTATGGGGTTGGTCAGCCAAGGATATGTGCGTTCTATGATAACTACTGATTTTACGGGAGCATGAAGATCAAATAGAACTAACAAAACGTTTGTGAATACCATGAAAATGTTTAAAGTTAAGATCACTAATAAAATCGCCTAATTTTATGTCTTTTAAGGGCCTATAGTAAATTCTATTTGCTTTGAATTTTGTTTTTTTTTAATTGAAGATCCATTGACCACCGCAGGACTCCCGAGGTATAACACATATTTGGTGTTCACCAAATGGGGCATTAGTACACGTGAGGTCATTGATGTCTCACTATTTGTTGTAAAATGGTTTAAGGAGCGCTGCCTAAGCGCTCTGATGGTGAAGACAAGTTTATGGTTAAATTAAGTAAAATGCATGTTGTTCAGTCGACGATCGTATATTGATTGAATTTATATTATTACAAAAGTTACTAATTCTATCTTACTGACTAGGCATAACGTGATTTATGTTACTCGTGCGACCTAATTAGACGGTCCACGTAAGGAAGTGCATTTCGCATTGCCTACATGTTGCAGGTTTATCGACGTGTTGAGTCAGGCTGACTGTCATGTCTTATGGCTGTTTAATATATTGATTTTAAAAATAATATAACATAATCAGCCCATGCAAAGTAAGCTATTGACATAGTAATAGCATCAAAAAAAAAGGCTCAAATCCAGTGAGGAGAGGGGCGATATGCTGTGCAAATTACGATCTTTAAAGTATTCACCTTAGTAGCAATCCATTTTTGCTCAAAATGTGTGGTAACCAATGGAGACTAGTACGGTCATATATTCCTTTTTAAAACCAGCTCCACCACCTCGGCCACCTCAAATATTTTTTGATCGTTGTATGTGTCGCAGTCTGTACTGCAGCGAGCGGGGGCGTAAAGAAGCTGTATTATATATGTATATGTAGTAAGTACATATTTCTAATTAGGTATCGGGAACGAACTGCTACTTAAAGGCAAGGTTTAAGTGCTTAGAATTGAGTTTTGTTATCAGACTGTAATAATCCATCAATTTTGAATATCATTCGTTCGTTTTAGTCGGAAGACGTCAACTGCTGAACGCAGGCTTCCCACATAGGTAGGTAGGTAGGTCATTTATTTCTCATCGAAAATAACATTATGTCATTAAAATAATAATACATAACCAATTCACAAAAAGATCGTCAAGTATAAAAATTAAAATCACAATGAAAAATAAAGGCTTAGAAATATTCTAAGATAAAACGTCAACAATTAAAAATAAACATATAAATAGAATCAATATTTAGTCAAAGATTTAAAAATGTCAAAATTTAAAACAAACATAAATAAAAATTAAAAGTCAATAAAAATGTCAAAACAAGAACAAACATAAATAAAAATCAATAAAAATGTCAAAACAAAAACAAACAAATATTAAAATGTCAAACGTGGTCACTGTATTCTTTGACAGAATACAGTGATTGAGTCAGTAAAAGCTCTTTTAGCCGGCGACCAAATTTCTGATCCGAGAGTTCGTTTTTTAGGTCGACGGGGAGGTGCTCATAATAAGCTGGGCCTATGACTCGCGGATTTTTATCCAGCAGTGCTAGTCGTCGTAGCACACGTTGTAGTCGCCCTGTTTGACGAGTCACTCTGCCTGGAACACTGATGCGTTTACAGGTGTTTCATATGTCTCCACAACGGTCCTGATCCGTTTATGTTGATGTCATATTCATTCCAATTGTAGTGTACTCCAGTATACCCTAAAACAAAATTATGTCTTACTACCGTTATGTGGGATTTAATTGAATACCTAATGTATTTATAGAGAAGTAGTTATAGGTCTAATTATCTGTTGGATATACAAAAATAAGATAGTCAAACATTATAAATAGATAAACATACATTGGGGTTCGAAATAATTGCGCGGTAAAAGATAAGACAGTGCTGCATTACATATATGTCTATCGTAGATTTTGTTTCGATAAGGGTAAAGTAGCTTAAAACAGTACGACTCGAGGTGTGAAAATAATAATAAAACTGTGTGCCCAAATCGAATGATCGTCACGTGACCAGGTCATGCGATGACGTCAGAAAACCTCTTTGAAGACGAAATAAAAAATGCGGGACATAGGGATATCTCCTAATTTGTGCGTGTAAAAGAGATAAAAAAAGAAAGAAATCGTTCGCTCGCTTGATTTTGGCGCCACGGCGCTGGAGACTGTCGTGACAGAGTCCTCTCTCTTCCATTCGAAATTCAAAATTCGTGAGTGATCCGCGCGATTTTGCATAATGGAGAGTTTCCCGCCTTTTTTGAGTTGAGTAATACGGAAAGCGTCCCACCTCCCGCATTCTTAAATAGAGTTTTGACAAATATCGGTTAAAGACTGTGCTTCCCGCGTTTTTCTTAATAAATAATGTTTGCAATTACAAAGCGCAAATGTGAATAAATAATAAAACTTTAAGTGGTTATTTACATTGAATTAACATCGAACCATGTACCCGTGTGTAACCGTGAAGTTGTTAGGAGTGTTCGAGCTTGGCGTCGTCGTCGCTGTTGGCGTCTTCCCGTCCATCGATAATTTTCCTGAGTGAGTAGATTATTTTTTATTTTCAGAAGAAATAACTATAATCGCGAAAGAAAAAAAATTCCTTCTGAGTACAGCTGTTTATCTAGAAATTCAATTGAAGAGTTTCTATATGAATTGTTGTTGGGTAGGTAAACTATTAATTATAACCATTGTTTTACTTTTCTTGTGTGATCCCAAAATATGTTTCGTATGTGAAAATTGTAAATTTTGAAAAGGTACATATACCTAGAGATGAGTGATAGGGTATGTGCTAACGGTTTAGGTACACAAATCACTCACTGATGTTGTGGCAAACCGTACATAGAATATCTAGAGTTCTACTATCACATTTTAAGAATGTTATATAATCATTAAATTTAAAAGATAACTATCTAAATTACTTAAAAATTATATTAAATGTGCATAGTAAAATACTAACAAAATACATGTCTTGGTTGACGATTTTAAGAACATGGCGCCGGGTCTAATTATTATTCTCGAATTTTACCTAACAGTGATAACTGTGAATTACCTATTTGTACGATTTAATTAGAGATTATAGAATTATAACCTACTGTACGGGTTTTTTTTAATGACAAATATGTACTAGGTAAGTGTTTCTTCCGAAAGTAGTTAATGGGACTGTAATGTCACAACCCTTTGATGATAACGCTTCGTCAACAGACCTAGGGATATCGCGATTAAAGTATGATCTCTCCATTTTAATATCAGTATTAGAATAGGAATGGGTAGTAGGAAGAGCAGGTCTTCGTGTGACGGCGAAGCTCGAGTACTAGGATGTGAGTAGAGCTGGTTTACTTTTAGGTCTTACTAGCTCAGCTCCACCCTACTCCAAGAAAGTTAAAGAGGTAGTTTAAATTTTATGAGTTCTAATCCGGATCAGAGGATATAAATGATAAAGAAGAAATTTAAATTTTGGTGTGTCTTGTAGGTAGTTGTATGAGATATCTATTCAATACTTACCTATCTAAACTGTTAGCATAAATTGGTCCGGATTAGTTTTCGTCAAAATAAGGAGTGATAAGTTGTCGGGATACAGATTACTCCTTTCTTTTGGAAAGTTCGTTTTATTAATAAATAAATCACTCATTGTGGAGACGAATAGAATAAGAATCATATATCGTTTGATTTGATGTTGCACTTACTTCTTTATCTATTTTTAATAGGTAACAATTAGGTTATTATACTTTAGACTTACTTTATACTTTAAATATGCTTTCTTCTTTTGATATAAAAAAAAGAAGGAAATGATTTACGGTACCTAACCTTAAGGAAACAATGACTGAACCGGGGTTCAGCATAAGTTAAACTTTGACCGAACATATTGAACATGGATTTGTTTAAGGTGACATTAGTTGGTCTAGAGTCTGTCCAATTCTTCTTCATAGAAAATCCTATTATCATAGCGTATTATTATCCAGGTAGGGCCCCCTTAATAACTGATGAGCCGGGGGGGGACCCCGACCTACCGGCGAAACGCGAAGGTTCTAATCACTCAAAATGCCTATTGTTGATCTGACTAAAGTGTTAGATTTTTGAGTGAGCAATGGTTTCATTACTGACTGAATAGTAGGAAAGTACCTACTAAGACGGGTTACCTACCTATGTAAATTGGCGTTCTGTCGTCATAATTATCTTAATTGACTGTGACAAATTATTCAAAGAAACTCTATTTAATCTTTACGTTATTCGCAATTTGTTCCATATTTATTTATATTATCTTAATATCTCAAGTTCGTAAGAGAAAGGTTGTACATGATGTCTCCTTTATAAGTTCTTGTACCTACGCAAAGAACGGAATTATTCACTGTTATCTGTAAGATGTCTAAATACTGAAAATTCCACGTTTACTAAGATATTTTGGTTTGTAGAAGAACTACCATGAAGACTAAATAGTACCTTGTGTGAAATATCTTATTATAGGGCCGTATGGTTGTTTACCACCTTTACAGCAAACAAAGGGAATTTCTTCAGGGTGAAGAAATATTAGGTTAAATTCAGATCATGTATCGACCAATTGGTGTAGTGGTTATAACGTTGGATAAGCAAACGAAGGGCCGCGGTTCGATCCCGTCAGTTGTCCTGTTTACTTTTTGTTTATTGTCGCGAACTGTAAAGGAAATCTTAATTTCTTATGTTCGTTTTACTGCCATATTGTAAGTTTAATAAATAAATAAAGTAAAATAATAGAAACTAAATTATGAAAGGCTTACTCTTTGACAGGATTTGAATAGTTATAAATTGAAAGTGATTAAGGTTAGTTATGGGGAAGGTTATTGCATTAGAAATCTACTTAATCAAGGTCAGTGTGATGATAATTTAAATCATTACCTGGACGTATTATAATAGCTATCTGAGTTTAGTACATCACTCGTGTGCGACAAGTTAGTTAAGATAAATGGTTAGGGCTTAGATAGTTATATTATGTAGAATTTAATCTTAAAATCAAAGTTCACTCGCCATGCTAGTGACTGACTAAACTCATACCTTCTTAGAGTCAGGGTTACTTAGGTTCTCAATGTAGCGGTCCTAATCACGCCATTAGATGATCATTGCCAAATTAAAATTCTATTATTAGTTTTCCGCGGTATGTAGGGTTTAGTAGGTAGGGGTAGGTTGACGCGGTTATGTAAGGGGGGGGGGCAGGTTTCTACACACTCCAGAAGCAACGCAGTAGTCTCTGACGTCTCCCTGTCTCACACCTTTCTGCGGATCGACTGGTTTCGTGTTCTGGTCTTGAAGTCGGACAGATATCGTGGCTTTGTTCTACGAACACT
Source organism: Apoda limacodes (assembly GCA_946406115.1). NCBI lineage: Eukaryota > Metazoa > Arthropoda > Insecta > Lepidoptera > Limacodidae > Apoda > Apoda limacodes. The sequence goes on from OX291540.1 coordinate 54,251,450, forward strand.
TCAGCACGCTTATGTACCGATAGTCAATGTGGCACCCCTGAAGAGACTGTAGCACCGCCCAGGTACTGTAGAATAAAAGGCTTTTTCAAAGTCTACGAACACTACGCAAAGAGGCCGATTATATTTCTCTTCTCTTCTTATCTTCTGTATAATCTGGCACGCTGCAATAATGCTCGCAACGTGGTAAAGACATAATGTCTCTGCGCGTTTTACAGATACAGGGTTTTTTTAATTTATACTGTTAGCATCCATCTCTTATGGTTTTAGTGATTTTTGAGGTCAAATTCTGTATAATTCAAATTTAAAACGCGCACCAAATCTTATGCGTTATAATTTTGAATACACACCGCAACATGCCGCGCCGCAGTGCACCCAGCCTTAAAATGTCGAGACAACTAGAGTGCGCGTCATATAAGTTTGCACGTATTAAAATGCGGATTCTATCGTATATTGTTTTCTGCCACAGCGTGTGACAACTGAGCCGCACTACCTGAGTGCAGGGGCGCGTGCGTCCCTTGGAGTCATCCTTGTTGCCTTCAACTATAGTTTTGTGTGGGCCCATACGTACTTCTCAGACGATATCTCGCTCTTCTATTACAACTCCGAGCTTTGCCGCAACTAGAGTGACAAGATGTACCGAGTTTTTGCCCTTCTCCTCTGGCAGAATTGCTATTTTGGCGTCATTCTGCAAAAGCTCTTGGTCACGGTCATTGAGCTAGGCCTTTAGTTTCGATACGGTGGCTACCAATCTAGGCGATTTGCACACACCGAGACAATAGCTTGCAGTCTTCCTATTTCTCCTCGGAAGACCACTATTTCTTCTCTCAGCAATTTCATCTCCAAGGCCAGGTCCAAAGAACCTACAAAAGAATCAGACACTGTCTTGTCATCAGCAAAACCCGGCTTTGAACCAACGTCTCTTACAGGTGTGGATGCATTATTGTCTCGTGGAAGGTTTTTGGTGCATGTCGGGCATGCCCAGGCGGTAGTGATGCGACCGGTAACAGGAAGAGCAACGCACAGCCGACTATAATATAATGTTGTACATTTACTACTTCTGCTGCCGCCCCAAATTTACGTCACATTTAGACATAATACTGTCCATATACTGAGTTCGTTACCGGCCATTAGGTGACACTGATTACCGCGTTGGTATAAATTAATATTCGAAGACAAATTTAAATTGGCGGTATATTCTCAAATTGATACTGGCAATCGAATTGTAATTGGTCGTGCCAACTTTATATCTAGTTGGCAGGACCATGAAAATCGCATAACTCGGTTTGCGACAAAGGAAATTTATAATTGGTCTTGCCAACTTTATATCTAGCTGGCAGGACCATCAAAATCGCATAAGCACGATTTGAGGCAAAAGAAATTTGTAATTAGTCTTGCCAACTTTATATCTAGCCCGCAGGACCATCAAAATCGCATAACCACGGTTTGCGGCAAAGGAAATTTGTAATTGGTCTTGCTAACTTTATATCTAGTCGGCAGGACCATCAAAAACTCATAACTACGGTTTGGGACAAAGGAAATTTGTAATTGTTCTCGCCAACTTTATATCTAAACCTTATGTTTTCTTATCATGTATACAAATATGCCGTGTTAGAACCTAATTTGAATAAAAAAATTGACTTTGACTATAGAAAGCGCTAGATCATAATATATTTTACATTATATAACAAATCTTTGCAAGTATGCTAATAAATAAAACATCACTTTCAATTCAAAATTGTCTTTATTGTTACTGTTACTGTGCTTAAATATCAATAAAACTCGTTTTTAGGCTTTTCTCAGTGGGTTATCTAACTATGGACTGTTTTTTAATGACTTCGATAGTTACAATGTATACTAGAAAATATAAGTTTTTAAATTTTCGCAATCCATTACTACTTTAAAAATAAAACGGGATTAAACGCTTCGTTATTTGGCAAAATACCCTTTTCCGGACGTTGTAGGCTGGTGTAACCCGGGTTTTAAAATTATTAGGATCTGTTGAACTATCTGATTTATAAAGAGCTATAACTTTGCCAAGCTTCATCTCATCAGAAAACGCAACACAAGTATTAAAACAATCGGCCAAGTGCGAGTCGGACTCGCGCACGAAGGGTTCCGAACCATTATCTATAAAGACGGCAAAAAAATCACGTTTTGTTTTTAAACTAGTATCATCTACAATAAACTGAGGCATTCGTTGAGGACTGTATAAATATAAATGAATAGAAGGCACTGGAGAAGGATAAATTTAAGTAAAACACGGAAAATCAGTTAGATGAATTGATTGTAGGTCCAAAGCGAACGCACGAGTAGCTCCGGTGAGGCTATAGAAAGGCGACTGACGCGTGGGTCACATGTAATGCTGGCTGTGCCTCGTATCTTGCCACGCTCTTGAGCTACCTTCAAGTTTTTTATTAACCAAAAAGATTACATACTATTTTACATGATAGGCATAGGTATATACATTCAGTATACAAAAAATTAAGAGAAGGTATATGTGTGAGTGATCGTGTGTCGTCTATATCATTATTATTACGTTCTATGTAGTTTTTATTTAATTTTTGAATTTTTTACTTATGAGGTGAATTGATTTTGCAACAAGACAGGCTTTTAAAAGTTTTGAGTTTTTTATAGATATTCCCTAAATATTTGGCTATTATTATATGTTCTTTCTTTATATAATTCATACAGTTTACGCCTGCTTTTATAAATACCTAGGGTAGTCCATTCACTAAAACTAAAGCGACTGGAAATAAGTTTCTTTTTGCAATAAATATTTTATTATACGCTGTAGTTATAGTGTTAATAACAGTGTCGTACATACCATTTCGGTTACCATTATAAATATAAATTTATGCAATAGGTTAGATTAAATGATTTAATCCGTTTTGTTGTAATTAGTAAGACTTTAATTTTCTTTTTAGCAGTACTATTGTTTCTTTTTAAAACCACTAACTGTCCACAATTATCTGACTCTAGATTGCTTATAATTGGCTTTTAAATTGGTTTTATGTCAGTTAGTATATTGTCGACGCAAATGGCAAGTAATTAGATACAGCAGTCCTAGTTGATTCACAAAACAAGTTATTTAAATTAAAAGAACGAAATAAGGCAAACAATCTGGTTGCTCGGATTCCAAACTGACACACATTGATGACTGAAGTGTTGGTAAAGGCAGAAACGAGGCTGAACATTCCGTCTGTGAATCGCTTAGGCGTATATAATCACACATACAGTAGGCGACACATCAACCTAACCTTAATGGACTTTGGAACCCTAGGCGCAACAGAGCGAAAAAGTCGCGAAAGAGAGATAGTCGTAATTTATTATTTCGTTTCACACTGTTAGTAGTATCGCCACTGCATCACGTCGCAACCGTAAATTATGAATGAATATATAAGTGTGCGTGCGTAATTATTATTGGGTTCAAATTTTCCTTTCCTACGATAACAAAGAGGCATACAAAAAGGTGATTGGCCTTGAAAATCTTTATTAAATTATAATTTTTTTAAAAAAATCTGTCTAAAAATTAATTATTATTAATTTTTAGTATTTTTACTTACCATCATCGTTAGTATTTTGTATTGGCTTTTTAGCCTATTTCTCACCCAGTGTCCTCTATATTTAACGCGCACAAGGCCCGTGTGGATGCCTAGTGCGTAATCGCAAACATTCTTCTTAGTAAGTAGGTATAGACTTGTGTCCAAAAGTGGGAAGTGTGGGTTGATATACTCATTCGTTTATTTCTTTGTTTCAATATACTAAGGTGACAAATAAGCATACGGCCCGCGACTTGTTAAGCAGTCACGGTGGCTAGCGATGCAATGGTAGAGAGGGGACCGGACTTGTGCATAGTTTTTTACAATTCCTCAGATATACACGATGCTTAACAAACATCAACTTAATCCACTGATTTTATCTCGACTAGTATTGGCAAAAGTCATCAGTTGGCAGACTCTTTGGTAATTTGGTTGAGACTGGCTTTTTAGTAAAAGTAAAATAAAATATCAGAAGTTGTAGTAACGTCATTTAATTATTTAAAATCAACATGACAATTTAAATTAAAAATAATAATGACGATAAACTAAAAATAACAACAATAAAAATAAAATCTTAATAGACATTATTTGGCAGTAAAGTTATTAACAATAGTGTGAATAGCCACAACGGATCTTAGTGCAAATGGAGCTTTTTATATAAAGTATTTTCTATCAAAGAATCTTCAAACTTTTTAAATACAAGATACTTTTTAACTACAACAATTCCATAATTAGGTAATACAGATCATAGAAACATAATAATTATAAATTAAAACTATTTACCTAAACCCTTTATTGCCCAAAATTGCTCGTCTTATCTTTATTATCTATTACTACATTTTAATTACACGTCACACCAAAAATACAAAAAAATCAACAGCTACTGAGTATTAATATAATCTTACATCTGACGTCCGAATACTAAAACCCTTATATTAAATTTATTCTCTAATTTATTATATTATGCTGTCTTTTAAAATGTCGATATACCCATGGTATTATATGAAAGTAAAATACCCAAAACTTTAGGTATCGAGATAATTATCTACATAGATAATTTTGAGCGAGCGAGTTACTAGAGTTTTACCTAACAAAAGTGTTAGTATTTGGGTTAGTTTATTAGTATAGAAAAATTAAACACTCTCGTATTATTGTGGCCATAATTTAGGTTAATTTTATCATAATCTTTGAAAAATATTCAGCTAACAGAAAAGCAAGTTCAGCTAAAATAACCTGCAGGTAATCATTATAAATTTGACTGAGTAGGAATCATTTGTTATGTCAAAAACAACATAAGAATAGCTTGTTAAGCGCCTAGGTAGGTATTACCCAAGTTGAATAGCGATGACAAACATTTTCCATCTGCTTCTTCTTGTAAGTTCTTTCAACCGCCGCCGGACAGTCTGCATCAAAATCTGAAAATTAAATTTTATTAAAAAATACCCAATAATAAAAGCTGAAGCATACGAAAAGGCATCAAAAAGTCTAATCCTATTAGAAATTATTTCCTCTTTTTATGTGTAAATAAAATACTATATATTTTTAAATAGAGAAAATAATACCTATACATAAATTGTATGTGATGCACTAAGACACTGCTGTGGCCGTAAATGCAAATATAATATTATAGAGCATAAATTGATTATTGATAAAATGTATAGCAATATAGTCAACATATTGAGTGAGGCAGCCTCTAAAAGCTGTTCCAAAAAGGCTGAGAATTTTAGAAATAAAAACAAAACCATTATTGGCTGGAATAAATATGTGAAAAAGGCTCATGGTGAGGCTCGACTTTGGTTTCAAGAGTGGGTTCGCTATGGTAAACCTCTTAATGGGTATTTTTATGAAAAAATGTGTGCTTCCCGTAAAGAATTTAAATCTAAACTTAGGTGGTGTTGAAATAACCAGGTCCAAATAAAAATGTACATACTGGCAACACATCATAAAAACAAAAATTTTAACAAATTTTGGAAGGAAACTGGAAAATTGAATCCAAAACCGAGTACTTCAGTGAGTATTGAGGGTACTTGCGATCCTGCACAAATTGCCGACATGTTTCGGGAGCGATTTAGGATGCAGTCTCCGCTGGGTCTCACTGTTATAGGCGAGTTGGAGAAAGGGGGTGTGTTTGACGATTGTGTGTGTTTCACAGAAAATGATGTAGCACTAACAATTAAACAAATGAAGAGAGGAAAATCCCCAGGTCATGACGGGCTGAGTGTGGAACATCTACGGCATGCAGGCCTACACTTACCTAGGGTCCTAGCCATGCTCTTCGCCATCTGCATTGGACACTCTTACATACCAGATGCGATGATGAAGACGTTGGTGGTTCCTATTATCAAAAATAAAACAGGGGATCCGTCGAGCCCGGAAAACTATAGGCCTATATCCTTAGCGACGGTGATAGCTAAGGTATTTGACAGTATGCTGGCCAAATATCTTGAAAAGTATTTAAAATTTCATGATGGCTAACCACGTTCTATGCGTATGCGCGTCGGCAATCGAGATGTAGCGATAAACTATGGACAGATAATAAGTTATCTAATCTACCCACAAAAAGTGTGGTAGGCCCTCCCATCCCCGTAAAGTTTAATTAGATAGAGTTACAATACTTACATTCTAGGACATTGGTAAAACTTATAAAATAACAAATGTTTAACTTATAAAATAACAAATTGTTTCTGAATCCTAGTTGTATTCTTAAAATTGCCATAAAAAACGACGTTAACTCAAATCTTCTGTGACCTTAACACCTTACATGGTATTTATTCGTTATACATGTTTAATCGTTTACTCGCGATTAGATTGGAGATAATTCAGATAAAGCATATTTATTTTTATAACTGCGTGACTGGTGGGAAAAATGGTAATCATTTTATAATATTTTACCGCATCTTTTTTTTTATCATTTTCGTAACACTTTGTACGATTCATAACATCATATTTTATGCCCGATTCCTTATAGAATTATTTAACCTTGACCTCCCAACGGTTCGTTTACGCGTGCCTCTGTTAGTTGAGAATTTAGTTATCTTTATATATATATATATATATAAATATAAATGAATCCCTATTTCCCTTGGTCACGCCATCACGCGTGAACGGCTGGACCAATTCGGGTAATTTTTTTGTTGTGTTTGTTAGTGTTAGGGAAAGGTTGTTATAAAAGTAAAGAACGGTCAAGTGCGAGTCGGAATCGCGCACTATGGAAAACTCGAAGACGGCTGGACCAATTCGGGTAATTTTTTTTGTTGTGTTTGTTAGTGCTACGCCGCCCTGCCGCCCCGCCGATCCGCCCGCCACGCCGGTATGTTTGTAGTATACATATATCTATAGATATGTTCGCAGACGCAGCTGTGTTCAGTCTCTTTCCTACGATTTTTCTATAGCGATACGTTTTTTTCGTGGGTAGCTTGATGTGTCGCCTACTATACTGTGATTGAGACTCGAAACGCTCTGCATTATATTTACTCAATTCTATTAGCTCATTCATAGCCAGTGTGTGCTCCTCCATATATGTATGTAACTCTTTTATTTGGAAGTTAAGTAAATGTGCATCAGTTTTATGTTGTAGCCTACTGTTTCCTAATTGCAACTAACATGTTTCCAAATTTTCTACTAACTGTATTTTTATTTGCAGTAGTTTACATTTTTAGTAAAAATTTTTTGCTTTTTGACAATTTTTTTAGTTATTTTTATAAATCTGTTTATTTAAATGTATTTTTTATCTAGTTTCGCAAGCTTTACCGATTTAGAAGAGTTAATGGTGTCATCACCTGTAAGATCTATAGTGGTAGTATTGCTAGTTGGAGCAGAAACAAGAGTTGGGGCCTTATAACATATTTCGTCAAACAGATTTTGAGTTTGAAGCTGTGTTGATGGGCCTCCCGTAGTTCCTCTTCAGGATAGGTAGGGCACAGCGAGTACTCGAATAAGCCGCCCGAACAATTAAAGCGGAGCATTGCGAGTACTTGCTCGAATAAGCAACCTGAACTGGGGAAGTACCTCCACCTTACAGAAAACCGCCTTTCGTCACGGTCGCTCGACTGGTGACCTTCTAGTGTATCTCGCACACCGATGGGCACTAGCCATTGATAGTCACGGGGAGGCATTGGCCTGGACGAGGCGTTCGATTGGGTCTGGCACCTTCGATAGAAGACCTCGGTTCTTTCTAGAGCTTTCTTTGGTTCTAGAGAAAGCAACGCCCGTCTGACCTCCCGCTGTTTTATGGAGATTTCCGGCATGGACTTACCGCACCACGGTATAGAAGGTGGAACAGTGGCTTTGTCGTTTGCGTCTTTTGCACTATAGGCCAAGTCACGTGAATGAATGAAATTGAATGAATGAAAATGATTGACATGTGAATGAAATTACACCCTATCACGGGTCGGCTTTCAACAGTTTCCTGTAACAATAATTATTGCTTAGTTGAATAACTTTATAACGCTGCAACGTTGTTGTACTACCATATTTACGTTTTACGCATAGAATGCAATTCCTAATAGTAAGTTTAATATAGTAATCATTGGAAATAGTTATTTGTTATACAAGTGAGTAAAAGCGTTTTTTAGTAGAAGTGCCGACTTTAAATACTGAGCACAGCGAGGGATTATCTTTTAGCTAAACAACCTGCTTCTATTGAGCAGTATAATCATTTGACATGTATTAATTTAAATTAAATTTTAAGACAACAAAGGAACACTTTGGCAAATATAATTCCAACATAAATAATGATAATATACTGCAATCTATGTCTACTCAAGTTTTATGCAAACACAAACAAAAAAATAAACTTTGTCATACTAAAAATAATATTCCATTGAACCTGGTGCATCAGAATATACAAGGATTGTCTCAGAAAGAACTAGAAATTGAAGTGTTCATAAACTGCCAAAAGATAGAAATTTTATGTATTACTGAACACTGGCTACGCAGCCATCAGTTTATGTTCAATTTCACTAATCACCAGGTGGGAAGTTCGTTCAGCCGAGTAAATGCTATCCATGGTGGCTGCTTAATTTTAGTTAATAAACAGCTAAAGTTTAAGGAACGTGAGACTCTCAGTTGAGCGAACTGCCGAGCTGTCCTGTATAGAAGTTGAGCATCTCATTGTTGTGAGTGTATACAAGCCGCCTTGTGCAATGTATGATAATTTTGAATTAGTTATGGAAGAAGTGCTGAATAAAATCAGCAATTACAATAAACAAATCATTGTTTGTGGAGACTTTAATATAAAAATTTTAGAAAATAGCTCATTAAGAACCAGATTGCTCGCCTTATTTCGGTCTTTTAATTTAAATAATTTCTTTTGTGAACCAATTAGAATTGCTGTACCTAGTGCCACTTGCATCGACAATATATTTACTAATATAAAACTAATTCAAAAATCAATTATAAACAATCTAGAGTCAGATCATTGTAGACAGTTAGTGATTTTAGAAAGAAAGAATAGTATTACTAAAAAGGAAATTAAATTTATACCGATAACAATTAAACGGATTAAATCATTTAAATCTAACTTATTGCATAAACTTCCGGGATAACTTTATAATGGCAACCCAAATGATATGTACAATACTGTTCTTGACACTATTACTACTGAGTATAATAAAATATTTACTGCAAAAAAAAACCTTATTTCCGGTCGCTTTAGTTTTAGTGAATGGGCTACCCCAGGTCTTTTTAAAAGTAGGAGTACGCTGTATGAATTATATAAAGAAAAAACATATAATAGTGGTCAAATATTTAGGGAATATGTAAAAAAATACTCAATAACTTTTAAAAAAGTCTGTCTTGTGCAAAATCAATTCACCTCAGACTTACATTAAAAATTTGAACAAATAAAATGAAAACTACATGGAACATAATAAATAATGAAACTGGTAAAGCAAGAAATTCTTTTTCTTCTTATAAAAATAATACTAGTTTAAAAACATATTCTGAGGTAGCAGTTGCCTTTGAAATTTTCCTTTAAAACTACTAAACATATTGACTCAAGTCCAATTTTAGCAGAAAAAATAATTAAAACCAATGTTCCTGAATATAAAGTTCCCTTTGTATTTAAAATCATTAGTCCTACGGATATCATTAATACATTTAAAACATTAGAATTTAACACCACAGACCTTTGGGGACTTTCTGTAAAACTGTAAATTCAATAATTCATGTTATAGCACAACCCTTAGCCATAATTGTTAATAGTTGTGTTGATAGTGGTGTGTTTCCTGATGAGATGAAACTAAGCAAACTTATACCTCTTTTTAAGTAGTTCAACAGACCCTAATAATTTTCGGCCTATTTTAATACTGCCTGTACTTTGTAAAGTTTTTGAAAAAATCATACTTTGTCAAATGTTAAGCCTTTTCTGTATTAATGACCTACTTAGTAGTTAACAATTTGGCTTTATGAAAGACCGTTCCACAAGCGATGCATGAGTGGCACTATTAAAAAATATATTCAACGCCTGGGAGCATTCGCATGATGCTCTTGGTGTGTTTTGTGATTTATCTAAGGCTTTGACTGTGTCCAACATGAAAATCTCATCAGGAAGCTACATCACCATGGTATTAGAGGCAAAGCTCTTGACCTTTTGACCTCCTTCATGAGTAGCAGAGTACAAAAAATATATGTCAACGGTGAAATATCTCCGGGATCAGCAGTCACTATGGGAGTCCCTCAGGGCTCAATTTTAGGTCCTTTTCTTTTTCTTATTTACATTAACGATCTCCCATATTATGTTAAAAACTATGACAGTGTCTTATTCGCTGATGACACCTCTTTACTTTTTAAAGTTAAGAGACGCCAGACATGTTATGATGAATTAAGTAATGCCCTTTCTAAAATTGTACATTGGTTTAACGCTAATAATTTGTTACTTAATGAAAAAAAAAACCAAATGTTAGTCTAGTATTAATGTTAATGGCGAGCAATTATAACTTATTAATTCAACAGTCTTTCTTGGCATAATGCTCAAAAACATCAGTCTAACGGTTTACGTGATATAATGCAAAACGTAAAAAATAAAAAACGAGATGCACTTCGGGAGTGCCGGCAGAAGTGAAAACCTTTACACATGATTCGCGCTTAACATTCAAATATGTAACACGACAACTCATACGTCATATTTAATTGTACAGAACCAATGTACTTAACACACACTTCGCGCTTAACACTCAAATATGTCACAAGACATGTCTTGTGGTCAAGGAATAATAATATTTTTTATTTACTTTTTTGATTGTTTGTTGTTTGATTGAGTGTGTTTTGAATATAATATTTGACATCTCAATCTGTCATAGAATTAAAATCCCATATCCAACCTCCCTGTACTACTCATAATCGCCATATACTTAAAATAAAAATTATAATAGGCATGGCATTATGGTTTCCGTCTCGCGAATTTTTATGCCGTGGCATTACGGTTTCCGTATGACGATCATTCGCGAGTTTATCATTTTTAAAAACTAACCTAATGTAAATAAATCTAACGCGAGTTCCGTCTTACGAATTTTATATGTATTTTTGATCAGGACACGTGACCTGACGCGATTTTAACATTTTTTGCCCATACCAAAAAAATGCACAACGCCGCTTAAGAAGTTTTCACTTAAAAAAAAAAGTTGGTTACTTAATTACGGATAGTAAAAAATCTATGAGGTAAGAAACAAATTAGCTAATTAAAAGGTAACAACCATTACTCTAGGATTTATATTGCCTGAGCTAGACCCGATTAACTAAATGAAGTCGCCGCCGAACATGCGTTCTTGCTGCTGTCAATGCTTTGAAGATTAGAAGGACGTTTTCTTTACAGACGTGACAATTTGTATTTTGAGCATTTTTGGTATTTGCCGTAAGTTTTATGAGGTATATTATTGTCTACGTTTTTATAGTTTTTACTTAAAATGTCAAATAGTACTCTTATTACACGGCGGACTTTGTTTCTAAATGTAGGTTAATAAGTCAATAAATAGAAACAGAAGTGTAGTAGTACTTAGTAGATATAATTTTATTTATACCTACGTTCACTAAGGACACTCCTTCTCTAAGGAGTGGCCTATGCCCCTGCAGTGGGGCGTATAATGGCTGAGGCGAACTACGTTCACACTGATAATTAAATTTTTTTTTTTTACAACTAAGGGTTTAATGACACATAAGTATAATACAAAAAGATTTACTGGGTATAGAGTACATACTTAATAGGCCTATTATCTAAAGAAAAATATCAGATATTCAATCGTCTAATGAATAATTAAAATTGTATTTAAGCATTTATTTTCGTTTGCGTGACAGATGTCTTTCATGCATTTGTGGTGATTTTTGACACAACCACATCTAGCTGTTCGACATCCAATTTTGCATTGGCACGATTGACATTCTGGTGACGGTAAATCTTATATAGGCATATCCGCTATTTGCCAAATATAGGTAATTTGCCCATTGAAGATGATGTCGCAGCGCTTCATTGGTAGGAGGCAATTTTTCCAAACTATTTATTTTTGGAAACATTGCTGCTCTAAGCTGATCGGCGTCACCACATACCTTATAATTTGCGTTTTTCGGTTAATTAACGCAATGATAAACTTTTCAGCGCGCTTCATTTCGACCTCAGAAAGGTGTGCACTGCTGCGTGGTCCTGTAATTGTACCTGCCAACCTGTTTTTTTTGTCAAACATGCAAGAGAACTGGTGGTATCGCACCCTGTAATGGCGTGGTAGATATTTAATCACCGAGCCTTTGCGTGATTTCATGTATTTGTATATATTTTGGAGATTTCGCTGTACCGGACTTAACCCACACTTTAGAAGGTAATTTTTCAAAATGATGTATTAATAATAGTATCACATCAGTGTCACGGCTATATATAATCGTCATTTCGTATCCTTGCTGGGCAGCATCTATAGCGTGCAGTATGATTCGTGGTCACTGTGTAAATTAATAGTTTCCCTTTCGAAGTTAGTAGTAACTGTTAACGCATTTTTGAAGCCACTTGAAGTTAAAAGTTCACAGCCTGCTTCCGATGCTATTACTGCCTTTTCAGTATTTGCTTCTGGTATAAAATGTGTAAGATTTGCTTTATTTTTAGCATGGTGAATAAATCGATCCCATATTTTCGGCAGTGGCGTATCTGAGCCAGTAATTTTATATTCAAGGAGAATAACTTTTGCTCTCTTGATTCTTTTTCCAGATTTTATTGATTTTTGATTGTTTAATAAAAATTGAATAGAATTAAGAAATGCGTCCTTCACATCACCGAATGTATTTGCTGTTTTTGGTTTGCCAATGGCTTGGATAAGTGCCTGGCCGTCGATTATTTTCATTGTTTTTTATCGGTCTTCTATTTGTAGGGAATCTGTAACTTCCAAGTTTGTTTTTAGTGTATATGCTAGAATAGATTTTACACATTTCCGTAATTGGCCGTTTTGGTCAAATAATGCTGGTGGCGGGTATCTTAGTTCGTGTTTTAATATGATATATAAAGTGTACAAATCTGGTAAATGTAACCGCTATACTAAGTACTTTATTAAACCTCACAACTCTGAACCCGAAAGTTTAAACTATGAATTAAAACTATGACGTAAACTTCACCAAGGATGTAAGTTTAGTCTAAAAGGGGAAGTTGTTATACCTATGATATGTATAGTAATGGCGTGACATCGCGCCACCCGGCCACGACATCACGCCACCAGCTATTGGGCGGATGCAGCGTTTCTCAAGCCCGGCACGGGACGAGCCGAGACGGCTCCCCATACAAGCCAGTTCATCCTCTGCCTCAATCCGCGCTGGTCATATTTGCCAGATTCCTATTTCTAATTCAATATTAACTTTTCTATTAAATTGTGTGTGATTTGTGTTTAGTTTTAGTGTATTAAATAAAGTTTGTTTTTAAAAAGCCATTCGTGTTTTCACGGCTAACAGTTCGATATATATGAACGACTTTTAGACAATATTATACGTGTTAAAAAACAACAAAGAAATCAATCCAGCAGTTTTGGAATGATAGCAAAAAACAAAAGTACTGGCCCTCTATCTTTTAGAGGCCCCTCCTCCTCCCTCTACCACTTTGGCACTCTACGACCGACAGTTTCGTGTTCAGGACATTAAGACGAATCAAACTATACCAGTCGTAGGTATAAAGAGGAGTGGCAGATTAAACTCAAGATCTAGAGCACTTTTGATCAAAAATGAACCGGACTATATATTTAAATCACTCGCTACGCTCGTGATTTAGAGTCGGCACTTCTACCGAAAAACGCTTTTACTCACTTGTATAACAAATAACTATTAAAACTATTTTGGTACCGACAACAGAATAATCAGAATTTCGGTAATTTGTGGTAATTATCGAAAACTAGAAATTATTGCTACGATATAAAAAATATTGACTTCCTCAATTTATCTTCTTATTGTGCATCCTGCCTTTTGTTAAACTTATCTAAGGCTAGTTTTTGCATAACCAACAATGACTTTGGCAACCGATGAATACCTTTAAATATTATTTTAATACTTGTTGTCCAATTGTTAATTTATAATTTAATTTTTAATGACGCAGAATTAAGAATAATATGTTCCTTGTGAATTTCACATTCAAACTAGTGAAAGTTCTGTTTCGACATATAAATTAACTTTTTAATTTTTTTTTTGATATATTAGTTTCATATCATTCATGATCTTTAAGAAATATATTGCATTTTTCTATTATATACCCAAAATGTCTTAATAATTAATTATTGGAGAAGGGCAAGTGAGGCGTCTGGTCTTGAACACAGTTCGTTCCCTATGTAAGATCCAACTATGAATGTTTAGATTTAGATATTAAATCATCAGAACCTGTCTCAAAATTATGATTTGCTAAAATTTTACGCGTTACATAACCTGCTGTATAAGACATATTTTCTTTTATGACAGTTGCCAACAAGGATTCATTTGAATGGGTTTCCGCCGGGATTGTACTTCTACTTTGGTGGCCATGCATCTCTAACCTAAAAACGTAAGCACCTAATCATCCTTGGTCTGTGTTTGAAAAAACAATTTAGGTTTAAGGATGTCGGGTAATCTTCCTCACAATTAAAATTTTAAAAATGATCACTGTTACTACTGATAAAAAAAAATATTCAAAGGAATTCGAAAATGTGCAACCTTGGATTTATATTTCTGTAATTGTGTGACCTAATTCTTTCAAAAAAATTTAAGATTGGGTCTAAGTTAAAATTTTCGAACATAAAAACAACAATTTAATGTGCCTAGGCGGAAATTGTGTGATAATTTTTTAAACTTGACTTTTTTAAAGTTGAGCAACAAAAAGGGTTTTATTATAGTTTGCTCTTAACTAGTTCAGTAATTCTTTTTTTGACGACGGTTAATTAAAAAAAAAAGTGTTTATTAGAAATCTAAGCCATAAAGGTAGACGTAAAATGTGACGCGATTAAATAGCATTCGCGTTATTGGAATAAAAAACCCTTCTCCTCTTAAAACACAAGCAATTTCATTAAGTGCGACCGGATAGCGTCGTTAAACATTAAAAAAATCTAATAGAGAGTATGCATGTTTTACATTTATATTTTTATTTAATTCTCAAAATTGCTATACATGTATAAGAAAAAAAACCCAAAGAAAATAGAACTTTATGGTAAAGTAAAAATATTCCTTTAAAACATTAAACTGGTGTAGGCGGTTAATATGAATGCCCCATCGTATGTACTCCTAGATAATAAATCTATGTATAAACTTTTTATACATATTTTTTTTATTGTAACTAAATAAACCAAAGTAAGTATCATATTGTACCTAAGTGTAAAAATATAATAAGAAAATGCACTAAACTTTGACGTCAACAATAAAACTTTTCGTTTTGGTATTTCACAAATTTGCTCACAGACTGTACATTTATATAATTTAAATTTGTAATTATTTAAAGATTTTGTTTAAATATGTTATTGTAGCTATATCTTCATAGCAATAAAAATTATAATAATTGTAAAAAAACTCAGTCATAACCATTTTGATTTTTAGAAATCGACTAAAAATGACTATTTCTTCCTTAATTAATTAATTAATTGATATTCATGTACGGTAATGTTACTAATTTATTTTTACGTAAAAGTCACATTTTTTGTTAGCGCTTGATGGTTGTTTTTCAATTAGTGAGCGATGGCACTCAACAAGGGGTACAAGTAGGAAATTTCATTTTTTAATTTTGTCTAGGAGAATATGATCATCAGTTAACTGTGGATGAAGACAAATTTCACCCAGCTCACAGTCCATTGCATACACATAAACAATGTCATCCCATTTTGCTATCTTGCCATCGAACAACAGATTATTTGTAAGAAAATTATTTCGGACCATTTTATGAGGTGAGGTGGATCAAAAATGATTTGCATAGTGAAGTTACATATTTCAGCCGAATCATCTGGATTGTAAATAAAAACGTAATAAGAAAAAAATACTTAGCATGACACCAAATTTGTTTATAATAAAACTTACCGCATTCAATACCTTTCAAAATTTGTATCTTTTTTGTTTAATTCTGCAACCCTTTTATTGTTGGCCCCTGATCACATATTGAAGATATCTATAACAGCTGCAACAACTTTTTAAATAATGGCCTTTAAAGTTATAGCAGACGTCATTCCCTCACGGAAATAAAACGTAATAAGCTGCCGCCATATTTCGCAAGCACCACAAAGCCTAAAAAGCAGTGCGTGGTCCGCTAATTTAGGGGGTGAATCTCTTTCTAGTTGTGTAAAACCCACAATATAATCTCTATTATTAGAGTAATTTATGTGTGGTTCCAACGCCACCTCATCAAAAATAATGGAACAGTATTTTCATTTTCTGGCCAATCTTTAACTTGATCTTTTAAAACATCAAAAATGATGTCACTAATCCCAGCTTCTATATTCATACTTTCAACCATTTTATCTAAACTCCGCCTACTGAGCATTATAAAAATTTTTTGAAGTAACTTATAGCCTTTGGGACTTTTTTTTAAGAGGGACAATAAATTTGATAATTTAGTAAATGCTTTTGACCTTCCAATCTTCTCTTATCTAAATATTTTCAAAAGCAACTATAAATCAATTTTATTTTCAGAGTAATGTAAACTTGTGTGTGTAAATCTCAATATGAATCGGATTTATATTCTGTTCCTTTACTACACACATTGTAACTTATACAATCGCAGATTTATTGAAATTGCTTGAGAGTGTCATGCTCTCTCAAAGTGTCTCTGCGGTGGTGGCGTGTGTCGGGTCGTTACGTTCCCTAATACATGGTTGAGCGAAGCGATGGCTGATTCATGTGTCATACTTGTGAACGGGTGCGGCTGTGGAGACTGGTCTGCTCTTGCAAACTTCTTTGTATTCGTAGTATTCGGTCATCGCTGTAGGCTTGCAACGTCAACACCTCAATTATGGGAAAAAAATTAACGGATAATACTTGATGTTTTCAAGTAGCTTATGTCCTTTTTCGGGGCTCAAACTATCTGCATACCAAATTTCATCTTGATCGGTACAGCGTTTTCAGCATAAAGAGGTAACAGACGTTTATAATATTTATGATTATATCATACTCGTGGATAGTATGGATTGTTTTAAGTATATACATATGTTTGTGCAAAAATATAATTATGATGGCGCTAATGACACTAGTACTATTAAATATCGGAATACTCTTAAATATCTGAATTCCTTCACTCTATTGACGATATTTGACGCTTCACATAGTGCGCCCTATGCTACATAAAAACAAAAAAAATAATAATTGACATGTTTGACTTTGTTTTTAGTAGCTTACTAACTTATTTTTTATTACCTAATAAGTGTTTCGGTACATATTGTATACTCTTTAGCTAATTATCAAAGTATTGTATTATTACTTTAAATATAACTTCTTGCCAGCTCTTTTTGGCAGACATTGTATTGACGATTCAAAAGTGTTCTTAGGAACTTATTTGAATAAAGTTTGATGTGATTTGATTCCATAAAAATGATTTACAATTTTCATTTAAGTCAACTGTTAATATTTTGAAGTTATCAGAAAATTGCTATACATGTATAAGAAAAAAAACCCAAAGAAAATAGAACTTTATGGTAAAGTAAAAATATTCCTTTAAAACATTAAACTGGTGTAGGCGGTTAATATGAATGCCCCATCGTATGTACTCCTAGATAATAAATCTATGTATAAACTTTTTATACATATTTTTTTTATTGTAACTAAATAAACCAAAGTAAGTATCATATTGTACCTAAGTGTAAAAATATAATAAGAAAATGCACTAAACTTTGACGTCAACAATAAAACTTTTCGTTTTGGTATTTCACAAATTTGCTCACAGACTGTACATTTATATAATTTAAATTTGTAATTATTTAAAGATTTTGTTTAAATATGTTATTGTAGCTATATCTTCATAGCAATAAAAATTATAATAATTGTAAAAAAACTCAGTCATAACCATTTTGATTTTTAGAAATCGACTAAAAATGACTATTTCTTCCTTAATTAATTAATTAATTGATATTCATGTACGGTAATGTTACTAATTTATTTTTACGTAAAAGTCACATTTTTTGTTAGCGCTTGATGGTTGTTTTTCAATTAGTGAGCGATGGCACTCAACAAGGGGTACAAGTAGGAAATTTCATTTTTTAATTTTGTCTAGGAGAATATGATCATCAGTTAACTGTGGATGAAGACAAATTTCACCCAGCTCACAGTCCATTGCATACACATAAACAATGTCATCCCATTTTGCTATCTTGCCATCGAACAACAGATT
Organism: Apoda limacodes; assembly: GCA_946406115.1. NCBI lineage: Eukaryota > Metazoa > Arthropoda > Insecta > Lepidoptera > Limacodidae > Apoda > Apoda limacodes. Next base: position 54,269,774 of record OX291540.1, read on the forward strand.
ATTTGTAAGAAAATTATTTCGGACCATTTTATGAGGTGAGGTGGATCAAAAATGATTTGCATAGTGAAGTTACATATTTCAGCCGAATCATCTGGATTGTAAATAAAAACGTAATAAGAAAAAAATACTTAGCATGACACCAAATTTGTTTATAATAAAACTTACCGCATTCAATACCTTTCAAAATTTGTATCTTTTTTGTTTAATTCTGCAACCCTTTTATTGTTGGCCCCTGATCACATATTGAAGATATCTATAACAGCTGCAACAACTTTTTAAATAATGGCCTTTAAAGTTATAGCAGACGTCATTCCCTCACGGAAATAAAACGTAATAAGCTGCCGCCATATTTCGCAAGCACCACAAAGCCTAAAAAGCAGTGCGTGGTCCGCTAATTTAGGGGGTGAATCTCTTTCTAGTTGTGTAAAACCCACAATATAATCTCTATTATTAGAGTAATTTATGTGTGGTTCCAACGCCACCTCATCAAAAATAATGGAACAGTATTTTCATTTTCTGGCCAATCTTTAACTTGATCTTTTAAAACATCAAAAATGATGTCACTAATCCCAGCTTCTATATTCATACTTTCAACCATTTTATCTAAACTCCGCCTACTGAGCATTATAAAAATTTTTTGAAGTAACTTATAGCCTTTGGGACTTTTTTTTAAGAGGGACAGAGCCATTATTTTCTCTTGCTTAGTGAACTTCTGACCTTCGTTTTTTGCCCCATAACTTTATTTGCATCCATTTTTTTTAATACAATTCCTGAGAATATTGTTAACCTACCTGTGCATACTTTTGAAACTTATATTAAAAAGGTTCTTATTAACAAAGGGTACTATACTGTGGAAGAATTCAATAAAGATAATAATGTATGGAATTAAAGGTATGGGCCCAATACTGGACATCCATCTATGACTTATGTAGTTGATGATTAATGACACATTACGATCAGGGGATGCACCATGGACCGTTGGCTGCTTACACATATTTGCATAGATTTTGTGTGTTTGGTGGTGGTGTCTGCTGCGTGATTGATGATAACAGGTATACACCCGGGAAGTTTCTTGTCACTTCTTCCCTTAGGCTTGTTTCCGAAGTGACAGTACGTTAAATGGTGTGCATTTGTTGCCTGACTGTCGTGGGAGCTGGGCTACTTCATGATATACAACGTTTGTGAGTTTGTGTATGCATATGGGTATGTGTGCACGTTTGGGTGATGCGCCCTTTCGCATTTGGAGTCTCTTTGGCTATTAATACTATATTTATTTTATTATTATACTTGTACCTATGTAAGATTATAAGTATATGTATAGTTTTTTTTTTCTATTAGTATCAATTTTTGATACACTGTTTATGTATATACTTTGCTACTGTGTTTTATATGTGTATATTTATGTGTGTCCTCGAGTATGTATTTATATATTAATTAAAGAAATTTGATAATTTAGTAAATGCTTTTGACCTTCCAATCTTCTCTTATCTAAATATTTTCAAAAGCAACTATAAATCAATTTTATTTTCAGAGTAATGTAAACTTGTGTGTGTAAATCTCAATATGAATCGGATTTATATTCTGTTCCTTTACTACACACATTGTAACTTATACAATCGCAGATTTATTGAAATTGCTTGAGAGTGTCATGCTCTCTCAAAGTGTCTCTGCGGTGGTGGCGTGTGTCGGGTCGTTACGTTCCCTAATACATGGTTGAGCGAAGCGATGGCTGATTCATGTGTCATACTTGTGAACGGGTGCGGCTGTGGAGACTGGTCTGCTCTTGCAAACTTCTTTGTATTCGTAGTATTCGGTCATCGCTGTAGGCTTGCAACGTCAACACCTCAATTATGGGAAAAAAATTAACGGATAATACTTGATGTTTTCAAGTAGCTTATGTCCTTTTTCGGGGCTCAAACTATCTGCATACCAAATTTCATCTTGATCGGTACAGCGTTTTCAGCATAAAGAGGTAACAGACGTTTATAATATTTATGATTATATCATACTCGTGGATAGTATGGATTGTTTTAAGTATATACATATGTTTGTGCAAAAATATAATTATGATGGCGCTAATGACACTAGTACTATTAAATATCGGAATACTCTTAAATATCTGAATTCCTTCACTCTATTGACGATATTTGACGCTTCACATAGTGCGCCCTATGCTACATAAAAACAAAAAAAATAATAATTGACATGTTTGACTTTGTTTTTAGTAGCTTACTAACTTATTTTTTATTACCTAATAAGTGTTTCGGTACATATTGTATACTCTTTAGCTAATTATCAAAGTATTGTATTATTACTTTAAATATAACTTCTTGCCAGCTCTTTTTGGCAGACATTGTATTGACGATTCAAAAGTGTTCTTAGGAACTTATTTGAATAAAGTTTGATGTGATTTGATTCCATAAAAATGATTTACAATTTTCATTTAAGTCAACTGTTAATATTTTGAAGTTATCAGATTGTTAAGTTTTTCAACCAATTTAAGCCTTCTTTTTAAATTAAGTTGTCTTCTATTGTTCATAAGCTTTCTACACTTGAAATAAAGTTTTTTAAATTGTGCGTTGAAGCAGATTAATTTGCAATATTTTTTTTCCGAGAACGCTTTGGAGTTCCTAAAACGATAAAAAATATTGATTAAGCATGGCAATCAAAATGTGCTGTAAACACACCTGAACAATAAAAACATATATTCACAGATATCTAATACGTTTAAACGAGCAATTCTTGTATATTTGTATGTGTATATATATATATATATATATATATATAACCTGAGGGCCTTGTCGGCACCCAGTAGTAAAGTGGGGACCACGTTGACACCCATCAAAAAAGTGGGGCGTCGTCGGCACACTGTTGAGACGAAACCCTTAAAAACGTAATGTTTATTTCAGGAGCGTGGATGGCGGCGAGGAGGATTCGCGACACGTGATTATGATGCAGTGCCGCGAGGGGAAAAAGCGACCGGTGAGACCCGAGTACAAGTTGCGTGTTTGCTTACAAATGAGGGAAACTTGTTAATGTTAAGGAGTTTTTGTGTTAGAAATGGCGTTATTCGGGCGACAGTCAGCAAGTGCGTCACCTGGAGTCTGGGTTGTGCCTGGAAGCGTCGCGCGTGGCGGGGGGGGAGCTAATGGCTCGTCCATGCCGTACGGGCAACCCGCTGCAACGGTGGGAGATCGACTACACAGAGCTTAACCACTTCCACAACGAGAGTTAGTACCTCACTTACATCATCACCGAACGTCTGTAAGAACCCGCTGCAGCCGTGGGACATCGACTACATAGAGCTTAACCACTTCCACAGCGAGAGTTAGTACCTCACTTACTTACATCATTACCGCACTTCGGTAACAACCCGCTGCAATGGTGCGACATCGACTACATAGAGATTAATCACATCCACAGCGAGAGTTATTGCCTCACTTACATCATCACCGCACTTCGGTAACAACCCGCTGCAACGGATTTCGAATCGCACTTTGCTGATTTTTTCCAGTACCCTCGATTATCATCTATCTGACACATACTCATCATTGAGACTATTTTAATGTTTATGAGCCTGAATACTATTTATATACCGTATACCAGATACCAATCCCGCAGACTACTTGATGCTCCATAATCAGCTCTAACTTGCCATGGCTTGGAGAAGAGCATTACACCAAAATTTTTATCAATTAGACAGGTAAAAGTTAGTATGAACCTTATGTCAAGTAGGAAATGAGCTAATGGTCTCCAAACTATTAGATATCAGATTGCGCTGTAGGCGCAAGACAGAGCTGCATCGGCTATATAGGTAAAACGCAGTAATAAAAACAAAAAAAATATGTTGTATGCCCAATGATCAATACATAAACACTGCTAATAGTACAGTTCCTTTTGACATGGACCCTGCAGATTGTGACCAAAGCATAAAACTTGGTACAGGCGTAGCCTAAATCAGAAGGGGGTGGTCGAAGTACGCTAACGCCTCTTCACAAACAAAAAAATCATTATTTAACCAGAAGCCGTCTTTAGTGTCATTTTCGTATAAAGGATGAGGAATTCCAATTCATCGGCAAAATAGGTGGGCGACTTGCGAGCTATCCTTCTGGGAGTCGTGCTTTCTGGTCGCTTGCCAAAGCTGCCGAAGGGAACTTCTGCCAGTCGTCGTTACCACCACTGCGAAAGACCGATGGTGACTTGGCCCATAGTGCTAAAGAGAAAGCCGATCTACTGGGCAGTCTGCCTCGAACTCGAATATGAACGATGAAGGCGCTGTACCACCTACTATACCGTGGTGCGGTAAGTCCATGCCGGAAATCTCCATAACGCAGCGGGAGGTCAGGCGGGCGTTGCTTTCTCTAGACGTTCATAAGTCGAGTGGGCCAGACGGTATACCAGCAGTGGTGCTTAAGCAGTGTGCTCCTGAGTTATGTCCTGTACTCACGCGCCTCTTCGCGCTTTCCTACCACACTAGGCAATTTCCGTCTACATGGAAGACTGCGAATGTGCACCCGGTGCCCAAAAAGGGCGATAGATCAGATCCATCGAATTACAGGCCTATCGCTATTACCTCTCTCCTCTCTAAGGTGATGGAGCGTGTGATCAACACACAGCTTCTAAGATACCTAGAAGTACACGATCTGGTCAGTGACCGTCAATATGGCTTTCGCCACGGTCGCTCGACTGGTGACCTTCTAGTGTATCTCACACACCGATGGGCACTAGCCATTGAGAGTCAGGGGGAGGCATTGGCATGTAGCCTGGACATAGCGAAGGCGTTCGATCGGGTCTGGCACCGCGGTCTTCTATCGAAGTTGCCATCTTACGTAGTGTCCGAGGGTTTGTGCAAATGGGTGGCTAGCTTTTTGTCCGGCAGACGCATACGAACTGTAGTTGACGGTAGTTGCTCTGATAGCATGGACATTAATGCTGGTGTCCCGCAAGGCTCTGTGCTGTCTCCTACGCTGTTTCTACTGCATATCAATGACATGTTGGACATCAACAACATACATTGCTATGCAGATGACAGTACTGGAGACACTTTTTACACGGGTCGTGCAAACATCCCTCGTTCCCTTGTGGAGGAAAACCGCGGAGAACTTGTGTCTCAAATCGAGACCACACTGTCCCAGGTCTCTGACTGGGGACGGGTAAACTTGGTCCGATTCAACCCTACAAAGACACAAGTGTGCGCGTTCACCGCTAAGAAAACTCCATTCACTGTGGTCCCACAATTCCAGAACACTCCCCTCTCCATCTCCAAGAGCATTGGGATCCTTGGTGTCGACATCTCCAGCGATGTTCAGTTCCGAGATCATTTACAAGATAAGGTAAAGCTGGCGTCCAAAAAACTTGGTGTACTCAACAGAGCGAAGCAGTACTTCACGTCGGGGCAAAGGTTGTTACTTTACAAGTCGCAAGTTCGGCCCCATATGGAGTACTGCTGCCATCTCTGGGCAGGTGCACCCGGATACCAGCTTGACCCTTTTGACTCGGTTCAACGACGGGCTGTGAGAATTGTCGACGATCCCAAACTCACTTGCGGTATCGAGCCCTTAAGTCTGAGGAGAGACTTTGCCTCACTGTGTGTGTTCTACCGCTTGTACAATGGGTTGTGTTCTCAGGAATTGTTCGAAATGATGCCCACGGCTACTTTCTACCATCGCACCGCTCGCCATCGGCAGGGAATTCATTCTCACACTTTAGAACCTAAATGGTCGCGTACAGTGCGGTTTCAGAGAAACTTCCTCCCGCGAACGCTTAAGTTGTGGAATGAGCTCCCTGCCAAGGTTTTCTGCAAGGACTACAGTATGGAGTTCTTCAAGAAAGAAGTTATTAGATTTCTGAAGGGTCGGCAACGCGCAAGTGATACCCCTGGTGTTGCAAGCGTCCATAGGCTACGGTGACCGCTTACCATCAGGCGGGCCGTAAGCTTGTTTGCCACCTTAGTGGTATAAAAAAAAAAAAAAAAAAAATTAAAGTTTGAAAAATTTCGGAAAAGTGAAAGTTAAAAGTATTATATTTCGGTTTGGTTACGTGTAACTTTCAAATTGGTAAGTTATTATAAAAATAAAAAATTCTGGGGTGTAACGTTACGACGTTTTATAAACTAGATTCTAAAAATATATAATTTATATATACTTAAAATATAAATTGTGCTCAGAAAAATAAACAAGTATACACCTAAGCGTTCGCGGGAGGAAGTTCCTCTAAAACCGCACTGTACGTGACCATAAAGAGCCCGCGCACACAGGCAGCGGTCAGGAGTTCCGAGTTCAGAGTTCCGCGTTCGGCGTTCATTAGGATATACTGAGTCTATAGCAACAACGCACACAGCGGGCAGTCTGACCGCGGCGGTCAAAGCGCAACGTCGCGTTCCAAGAGTTCTTTTCCCGCCAAGACAGAAAACGCCCGAACGCCACGATGTCTGAATTTGAAAAAACGGAAAAGTTGATTGAATTGGTTAGGGAAAGGAGTTTATTATAGGATTTAAGTAATATAGACTATAAAAACCGCGACAAAAAAGCTGAAGCTTGGCTTGAAATTGCCACAGAAATGGGATTTGGAGAGAGTAAGTATAAAATCACTTGTTATAATAATTATATTTCAATCATTGATGTCACTCTAATATTGACAATTGGTATATACACCTATTGATTAAAATAAGCGATATATTCGTCCCGAATTGCATACGCTGTACAGTTGGTTCTGTTCATATTTGTTCGCTAAAAAGGTTGGAAGGCAGTACTGCGTTGATCATTGTTCATGTCTGGCTCATCATCATGGATGTGATAATCTCCTTTTACTCTAAGGTAATTTTGTAAACAACACGCTGCTTTTACAACATCAACGACAGTGTCTACATTGAGTTCCAATGGCTTATAAAATACCCGCCATTATTGAGCCAAAATGCCAAATGTGCTTTCTACTACGCGTCTTGCACTACTCAGTCTCTTATTATATGCCCTTTTTCTTTCATCCTGTATGGTGACATTAGTTGGGAAAGGTCTCATCAAAAATGTTTCTAATTTCAAACCGCCATCTCCAATAAAAACGTGAGGCACTGGCTTTTTACTACCTGGTAACGGCTTTGACACGGGAATGTTCAGCTGATTATTAACATTTTTTTTATAGAATGATGTCCTTTGAAAAATCGTACTGTCACTATATTTTCCATAGCTGCCAACATCAATCAAAATAAATTTGTAATCTGGATCCACCACTGCTAGCAACACAATAGAAAATCTTTGTTTATAGCAAAAATGTAATGTTCCCGTATTAGGTGGGCATTTTATATAAACATGTTTTCCATCGATACTGCCAATACAATTTGGAAATCTCCACTTCTCATTGAAACCAGCTTCTGCCTCCTGCCATGTTTTTTCGGTCGGCTCTGCCATACATAGTGGTTGTAATGTTTTCCATATTACTTTACTTACTTCCTTCACTATTTCACCAACAGTTGTAAATCCCATCCGGTATGAATGGCCGTTTGTTTTAAACGTATCTCCTGTAGCGAGGAACCTGTAATTTTTTTTTTTGTTATTAGGTAAAGTATGTATAGCCAAGTGGAAGAGTCTGAGAGATAACTACAACAAATTCAAGAAAAATAAAGAATCTTCTACAGGCCAGGCTTATAAAAAGTATAAGTCTTGGCCATGGGCTTCGCAATTGAGGTTTTCAGACGATTTTAATATTAAAAGACAAACAGAAAGTAATATTCAGCGTTCTCCAGCCAACAATCATACCACTTTTACATCCGACACAGAGAACTCTACGATGAATGAAACCCAAAATACTACACATTCTGAGGTTTCTGTACATGCAACTGAACCAAGCAAGCAAATCACGAGAAAACGAATAAAAACGAGCGCAGACCCCAGTGATTGTGATAAAATACTAGAATATTTAAAAAATAAGAAGGAAAAAAAAGCCAAAATGAATGGAGTCGATAATTTTTTTTTAAGTTATGCGCAAACGTTTAAGACATTCTCACCTAGAATGCAAAGTATGGTAAAGCTAGAAATAGCTTCTCTTTTTGCCCGGTACGAGCTACAAGTGGCAGAAGGAAGTGATGCAAGTGCTTCTCGAGTTGCACAGCAATCAGTCAATCAACGGTCTTGCAGTTCTACTTCGAATTCGGAGTCGGTTCCAAGTCCCTATGATCACAGTTTAAGTTCGTGGGCCGTTCCTAGCCCTGTTTCTCAACAGCTTTCGGAACCTGCTAATGCACCTAATCAAGAAAATATCAATCAAAGGTCTTGCAGTTCTACACCAATTCCGGAGTCGGTTCCAAGTCCCTATGATCACAGTTCAAGTTCGTGGGCCGTTCCTAGCCCTGTTTCTCAACAGTTTCCGGAACCTGCTAATGCATCTAACCAAGAAAATAGAGTGTTTTACGTCCTTTCATCACAATCGTCGACAATTACTGGACCTTAATTTCTATTATAAATTGAATACATAACTTTATTCCAGTTTATTCGCTCCTGGCATCGGATTTATCTATTCTTGTACATCAGATTTTCTGCTTGTTATAAAGAATAAGGAGCCCATATCATCATGCATACGATGAATATCCTAGATATATGAAATCTATGTGATTTTACACATTATACTAATTTTCTTTCTCCTACTATATTCAGTTACATTTTACTTTCTATTCCACTCTGACATTATATTTTTTCCTATCAATTGTTTTTATTTGAAAAGAAACCTCTTTTTTCCTTATATCAAAAATACCTAACCATAGACACGTGGAAGTTTTACTAATAAAAAGACTACAACTTTTCCACTTCCCCTAAAATCCCATCAGGTATTTACGACCTGTTACAGTACCTACACGGTTTTTTGGACTATCAACAATGTAATACTGCAGTCTTAACATTTGATATAACATAAGCGCCTGACCAGAAAGGCGAATTCGTCGCGATTCCATACGCGTATTTCGCACCGGACGGACCTTGCCGTTCTAGTTCTTCTAGCTCGACTCGCGGCCTGTATCGACGCCGAGTATCAACTACACGAGTACATCATCATCACCCTCTCCCCCCGCCTGATAACGCACCCGGACTTATGATTATTCGTTTATAAATTTCATGAATATTTTGACGGACTTTTAGGACTTAACTTATTAACTAAGTGGGAAGCAAAAATAGACTTAAAGGATCATATTTTAGTGACAAGAACAACCACCAACCCTATCCAGATGTTTAATTCGCGTAATGTAAACTTGTACGAAGATATAATACCAGCAAATTCATCAGAATTAGTCAGAATCCCTATTAACGCTCCCGCTGGAGAAGTTTTAGTTAATCAACAAATTTTATGCAACTGTATAATTCACGAATGTATAACCACAGTATCAAATAACAGCGGAATAATCGAAATTGAAAACCCGTCCCATAACGATATTATATTTTCTTTAGATCGCCCTGCTCAAGCTGTAACCTTTAATATCGAGTGCACGCGCACCGAACACGACTCCAGTCGTGTAGATAAAGTAATAAAAATCCTGCGTACGGATCACTTAAACGAGGAAGAAAAAGTTAACTTAGTTCGCCTATGTTCGCGTTATGCTGACGTTTTCTATATAGAAAGTGAACCACTTACATTTACCAATAAAATTAAACACCATATAAGAACAACAAATGAAGTCCCTATCTACACTAAAAGCTATCGTTATCCCTTTGTACATCGCCAGGAAGTTAGAAATCAAATTTCAAAAATGCTTGAACAAGGAATAATTAGGCCCTCGGAATCTGCCTGGAGTTCACCCATCTGGGTAGTTCCTAAGAAATCAGATGCATCGGGTAAACACAAATGGCGATTAGTAGTTGATTTCCGAAAACTCAACGAAAAACAATAAATGACAAATATCCGATTCCAAATATTTCAGACGTCCTTGACAAATTAGGAAAATGTCAATATTTCAGCACCCTTGATCTAGCCAGTGGGTTTTACCAGGTAGAGATGGACCCCAATGATATCCCAAAAACCGCGTTCAATGCAGAACACGGCCACTTCGAATATTTAAGAATGCCTATGGGGCTCAAAAATAGCCCATCAACCTTTCAAAGAGTGATGGATAACGTCCTGAAAGGCCTCCAAAATTCAATCTGTCTGGTGTACCTTGATGACATAATTATTTTCAGTACGTCCCTACAGGAACATATAATAAATCTTGAACGCGTATTTCAGAGACTCAGGGAAATAAACTTCAAAATCCAGTTGGACAAATCCGAATTTTTGATATTAGAGACCGCCTACTTAGGACACATTATTAGCAATCACGGTATCAAACCAAACCCTGATAAAATAGAAGCGATAGAAAAGTACCCCTTGCCCCAAACTCCGAAACAAATAAAACAATTTCTCGGTTTAATTGGTTACTACACAAAGTTTATTCCAGACTTCGCTCGAATAACGAAACCCATAACACAATGCCTAAAAAAGGGAAGAAAAATCAACTTTGACTCTCAGTATATAAACAGTTTTGAAAAATGTAAAAGTCTCCTTACTAATGACCCCATACTTCAATATCCCAACTTCAACAAAGAATTTATTCTTACGACAGACGCTTCTAATATAGCCATTAGTGCTATTTTATCCCTAGGAACAGTAGGATCAGATAAACCTATCTCATATGCTTCTCGCACGCTTAACGAGAGCGAAATTAATTACAGTACGATAGAAAAAGAGCTTCTAGCCATAGTTTGGGCTACGAAATACTTTCGGCCATACCTTTTGGACGAAAATTCAAAATTATTACAGATCATAAGCCACTTCAGTGGATTATGAATATTAAAGAACCCAATTCCCGACTCACTAGATGGCGCTTAAAGCTCAGTGAATACGACTTTACAGTCATTTACAAAAAGGGAATAAATAACACAAACGCAGACGCTCTTTCACGCGTGGAAATTCACAACGAAGAAATAAGTTCAATAGTAGCAAATCCATCAGAAAATCTTACCGCTATCTCAAATTCTGAAACATTGACCGCACACACGAGTAACGAAAACCCTATTTTAGGAGTCCCAATCACTAGCCCCTTAATAAATTTCAAAGACAGTTATGCTTGACCTTAGTAGGTGACAAAAAAAAGAAACCGACCGCAAGCAAACCATTTGACACGCACACATCCACTTCTGTACAAATCTCAGAATCGCATTTAGAATCTGACGTAGTCAATGCCATCAAGGAATACGTTAACCCTAAAATAAAAACCGCCCTTCTTATTTCTCCACACTTAGCTATGTATTCTATTATACCTATTATTCAAGATAAATTTAAGAGTTCATCGATGAATCTTGTATTAGCCAAAACCGAACTAAAAAAATGTCAAAGATTATTTAAAGCAACAGGAAATAATTAATTTATATCACGAAGGTAAAACCAATCACCGTGGTATTAACGTGTCCTACTTAGCACTCTCACGAAAATATTACTGGCCTAAGTTAAAAGATCACATAACTAAGTACTACTGGCCTAAGTTAAAAGATCACATAATTAAGTACATAAAAGAGTGCACTATATGTGGTCAAGCCAAGTATGATCGCAATCCTATAAAACAAAAGTTCAATATTGTTCCCCCCGCAAAAAGCCTTTCGAAATTATTCAGATGGACCTATTTACAGCACAAAACGAGATTTTTTAAACCCTCGTAGACGTTTTTTTAAATACGGCCAAGCTTTTCATCTCAGAGATGGCACAGCTATTAGCATATTACAAGGATTATTACAATTTTGTACTCATCACGGACTACCCTTGACTATAGTAACGGACAACGGAACTGAATTTACAAATCAATTATTCGCAGAATTTACACGCTTACACGGAATAATTCACCATAGAACCCTTGCTCATACACCAAACGAAAATGGTATTATAGAAAGATTCCATTCGACAATCCTGGAACACCTTCGAATTTTAAAATTACAACAAAAAGACGAACCTGTAATAAACTTAATGCCTTATGCAATAATAGCGTATAATAGTTCTGTTCATAGTTTCACTAAATGTAGGCCTATTGACATCATAACCGGTCATTTTGACCCTAGAGACCCCTTAGACTTAGACCTAAGTACACACATTTTACAACAGTACGTACAAACGCACCGAGACCAAATGAAAACAGTTTATGACATTATTAACGACTCTACTCTAGAACACCGTACAACCCTAATAGAAAACAGGAATAAAACCCGCGAACCTGAGGTTGAATATTAACCACAACAACAAGTGTTCATAAAAATTCCTCTGGCAAACCGTCAAAAGTTAGCCCCAAGATACACTCAAGATACTGTTTTAGCTGACCTACCAATACATATTTACACTTCCAAAAAACGTAATGCTATAGCTAAATACCGTCTAAAACGCGTCCCTAAGAGCTCAAAATTGTTGCAGGATACTGCTGACAATAACTCTACATCTGACAAGAAGCCAGGAGATAAAACTTGAGAGTCTGGATGATGGACCAGGACTATTACCATTCAAACTGGGACCGACCAAACTTATAACACATTACCACACTTTCTTACAATATTTTCACTTAAATGACATCGAAAATAACATTAATATATTGCAAACTCAACTACAAAATTACAAGACTCAACTTACTAACGAAACATTATCCTTATACGAGTTGCAAATAGATTTCCTACTCAACAAACTAATCGAAGCTTCATCCCAATTAGACAGTTTAAAACCAAGGCGAGCTAAAAGAGGTCTTGTCGACGGCTTGGGTTCAATCATAAAAGCTATTACAGGAAACCTAGACCATTCAGATGCTATTAAGTACAACAATGCCATTAGGGTTCTAGAGAATAACCAAGACCGGTTATCTTAAGAATTTAATAACCACATTAGTCTAAGCAAAGAATGGATGACTCAACATAGCCAAGTTTTATCCCAATTAGTAGAAAATCAGAAAAAATTAATAGTACTTAGGGTAGGGTTTTTATGTTAAATAACCAAGCGTACAGAAAAGCGGATATCCTAAAGTTAGCTTAATTTTCTCAACTTCTAGCAATAATGGGCGAAAGCGTTGATGACCTGCTACAAGAGTTATTTAGAATAGAAAATATCCTAGCTTTTGTAAAAGCATCTAGCACTCATCATTCTATGTTAAAAATAGATATTTTAGAGAATATGCTCAAAAGACTTAGATTAATTTATAATAAGGACCTAATATTAGAATTAGATCCAAGAGAGTATTACGATATAATTAAACCAGGATGTTATTATTCTGATAGTGATATAATTATTATTTTAAAATTTCCCATAGTCTCAATAATTTCACTAGCTCTCTACAGAATATCCACAGTACCTAATAAACACCACCAAGTTCTCATTCCTCCATATCCTTTCATAGCAACTAATGGGAAAGAATTCATGTACACAGAGGCTGAATGCCCGAAGCTTAGTAACAATCGGTTTCTCTGTGAAGAAAAGCTAAACCATCAAGTTCGTTCTCAAGCAGACTGCATACAAAATATAATCAAAACTCAATCTCTGGATAAAAGCTGCACGCTTACCACAATACAATTATCAAAAGAAGCAATGGAAAGCTTAGATAACAGACAGTATACCATTACTTTCCCACATCCCACCAAAGTTCAGATGATTTGTGGACGTGAAGATTTCAACATTCTAGAAGGAAGCTATCTAGCCACAATCCCTACTAAATGTCTGATACGGAACCCAGAACTTACCATTATAAACATAAATGATGAAATTAAAGGCCAACCACTGAAAATCATGAAATTACCGAACAGCATCGAAATTCCAGCTAGTAACTCACCATCTCTTCGTTTGAACTCTATCAATCTGGAAGGATTACATCATACCCAAGATAAAATAATGCTGCAATCAATCTCTCACAAGAATGAAGCTATGCCACCATCGCTATACCATACAACCATACCTTTTTATGGAGCCCTTTTTGGTGCACTTATACTAACCAGTTACCTAATTATCAAAAAATAAAGATTGCCTCAACCGGAACCTAACAAAAACTCTGAAAATTTTGCTGAAATCAATGAAGAGAAAGAAACCTGAAGTGCAGAAAATACCAGCAATATTTTCTCTTAACAGTCTAAAATAGTTGCTGGTCTAAGAGAAGAGGAATTATACCATGGTACCCTAAGAGGACTGCTGACACGCTACGACCTTATTTACTTGGACCATGGATCGTTGCGACACCGGCAGCCAACACGAGGAGCTGACGCAGCTCATGCAACCAGGTCGCCTGCTCGATCGGCGTTGCGACATCGACAGCTAGCACGAGGTGCTGACGCAGCCAACGGGACACCGCGGTTACCTGCCCATCGCCAATACCTCGTCTTCGACAATATAATTCCAACATCGAAATAGTATAGACTTAGGTTAATTAATTTGTAATTTTATATTTTTATTAAATTAGTTTAATCATTTTGGTTTTTTTTGCATCCTTCGGCTGTGGCCTCCGTAATTAGCGTTCTATTGATCAAAATTGCTATAGCAAGATTTGACCAAAACAAACAAACAGTTGAAACTAATATAAGCGTTGTAAAAATCGACAAAATAAATTCACAAACAACGAAGTCATGTGAGAACACATAAAAACATGCCGACGAATTGATAACCTCCCCCTTTTTTTACGGTCGCTTCAAACTGGTCTAATAATTATATATTATATTAATATAATTGAAATTGTAACTCTTGTATGTCGTGTTGCAGATATGGCAGAATCGAGTGAACAGGAGGAGAATTTAAATAAGCTTCGCGTACAAAGGTAAGACATATGTATAAAATAGTTTAACTCGGCCTCTTACAGACCATTGATGAGTTGTGGTATTAATGAAGGAGCGGCGTCGCCCTTGTACGCGCGCACATGTAGCTTACCGACATTTTGTTAAGCTCCGACGTGGAAATATTATGTGGCGAACGGCACACAATTTAAGCTCCGACGTGAAACGATGCGAGGCAAATGGCACACTATATTAGCGCCGACGTAGAACGATGTGAGGCAAACAGCACACAATAAGATACCTAGAAGAACACGACCTGGTCAGTGACTTTAGCCACGATCGCTCGACTGGTGACCTTGTAGTGTATCTCACACACCGATGGGTACTAGCCGTTGAGAGAAATTGTGCTGTCCGCGCTAGAGTGAAGACGTGTGCCATGTTACGTAGTACACTGTCTACTGTCTAGGTCATTAATCAGAAGCGTTTCAATTGTGAAAGGTATTAAATATGCCAAATATGCAGAGAACACCGTCTAAACTAGAAAAAGGGGACGGTTCGGATTCTAGTACTGCAAACAGAAGAAATAAACCAAAAACCACGATCGCGACTGGGAGCAGACAAGCAAAGAAAAAACGCTGTACTGAGGATAACGATTCCTCAGCTAGTTGCATGATGGAAAAATTGAATGACAATTCCATTGGGTATACAAAAGAATTGTACAAAGAAACTATAGTTATGAAAGAGATTAAAAAAGTACACAGTGTACTTACAACTATGAAGGAAGAACAAAATACACGGTACCTGCAGATAAAAACTGATATAAACGACATAAAAACACAGGTGAACGAGATAAAGAAAATCAATGAAGACATAGAGAAATCCCTTGAATACTTGAGTGTAAAATATGAAGACTTGTAGAAATTTAAAGATAACTGTGCAGAAACATTAAAAAAACAAGAAAACAAAAATAAAGACATCTACTCAAAAACAATATACCTAGAAAAATGCAATAAAGCGTTGGAGGAACGAATAGTTATATTAGAGCAAAAAGAACTTGAATTAAATGTGCAACTTGGAAATGTGGGTGAAAAGTCAGGTAAGAATGTCATGGAAGTAGTGCAAAAAATAGCGAGTCATTTAAAAATAAATTTTGAAGATATCGAAAGCGCATGGAGGGTATGAGGAGAGAGAAAGGAGCCACTGCCCATAATAGTAACGTTAAAAAACAAGATGGCGCGAGCTGAGTGGTTAAGAAACCGCAAAACACCTCTTACCAATCATACTCTATTCAATAATAATGACGACTCTAAGATATTCATCAACGAAAATATCAACCGTTACACGAGACAACTGTTTTGGGATGTAAAATCAAAGTTAAAAGACACATATAAGTACATCTGGATTCAAAACGCTAAGATTTTAATTAGAAAAAAACGACAATGAGCGTAAAATTTACCAAATCCGATCCAAGAATGACATTAAAAAATTCACTAGATAAAATAACTTTAAAAGCCTATAGTTAAAAATGTCATTACCCTTTTTAGTAAAATTCGATTCATACTTCCAGGTCAGGAATACTCGGAAATGTAGGAAGTGCATGAAAGCATTGCTGCGTATAGATGAGGCAAGAAAGGTATGCCAGGATCGTAGCAGGTGGCAGTCTTTGATCTCTGCCTACCCCTCTGGAAAACAGGCGTGATGTTATGTATGTATGTACTTCCAGGAAATAAAATACACAAAATTCACTGAAATATCAACGTGGAATGATTTTATACTTTAAAATTCAGCATCATTTAATATTATACATATGAACATATTTTCTGTAAGAACCAACACTTTGACGAACTTATTGTTTTATTAAATAATTGTTCATCATTGGATGTGGTGTGTCTCACGGAAATAAACATAAAGGATGAAGAAATACAAAACTACAACATCGATGGATATCACACATATTCAATTACGAGAGAAAAAAAACGACGAGGTGGTATTCTAATCTATGTCAAAAAACACATCCACTTCGAGGTGCAGAAGAAACCTATTACGAACTCCTGTGAAGTAATACATGGATAGATATCTATGAGTAACTATAAAACAGATCTCATTGCCATCTACAGACCACCTCGCACAAATAAACACAGATTCATTACCGATATCGAAAATATAATTCGCACTATTGACCCGAAATATAATTGAATCCTAATAGGAGACAGCAATATCAATATACTGTCGAAGAACACTATGAATTGTGCTGAAAACTAGTACTTAAACACTTTATCTGGACTAGGATTAAAGTGCGGCATAAAAGATGTCACACGGGAAGTAGAGAGTAACGAGAAACTTGTAACATCCTGCATCGACCATGTCTTTGTACGAACTGAGCGGACTAGTGAATTGCAAGCATACATGCTCACTAGCAAAGTTGCCGACCATAATCTAACAAGTATCAGTATTTTTATAGATAACGAACTGGGCGCACCTATTAAATATAAAAGATCCTATAAAAATATATATCCAAATTAGTACGATATTTGGTGATATTTACAACTCGTCAAAAACTAAAAAGTTAATCCGAAAAAAACGCGAAACACAAGCATGGGTAAACAAAAAAGCAAAAGAAATAATAAAACTAGAGATATGTTGTTTCGAAAATGGAAAACGGAACCGTGGAACAATAATACTAGGTTAGAATATACAAAAGCCAGGAAAAAAACAAAAATATATAAATTATGCCAAAAATACATATATAAATTATGTTTAAAAAAAAGGAAATGGATATATGCGAAAAATATGGTCTTATATTAATGAATGGTTGGGTAGAAATAAGGTTACCGTAGATAATACGTTTGAGAAATACTTGTTAAAAAAAGAACCACTGCAAACGGTGTGTAATCATTTCTGTAACGTATTTACTGAGGAAGTCGATAGTCTAAACCATAAATGCAACCATTCTTTTCTTAAAAGGGAGGCATATGTAAAAGAAAATAATATGAGTTTTAGATTTAGATAAGTTACATCCCTAGATGTAGTGAAAGTAATAGACAAACTTGATTGTAACAAATCGCCGGGATCAGATGGTATCCGAGTAAAAGATATAAAGGTAATAAAAGAACAGATAAGTCCAGTTATAGCGCATTTTACAAACAGATGTATTAAATTAGGGGTATTCAAAGCAATTAAAGATTTCTATCATTGACCTATTTATAAACAGGGCTCACACTTAGAATATACAAACTACAGACCTATAGCTATATTGAATACTATTAGTAAAATAGTAAATCAGCTAATAATTTTATTAGAAACAAATAATGCTTTAACCAATGTACAGTATGGCTTTAGACCATTAAAAAACACTGCATTAGCCCTTGAAAAATTTACAGAAGATGTTAATTACTCATTAAATGAAAAAAAAATTGTAGTTGCTTTGTTTATTGATTTTAAAAAGGCATTTGATACCATAGATCGCGGTGGCTTGTTATAATCAATGAATGAATGCGGAATCAGAGGGCCAATAAATAATTGGTTTTCTTAATATCTAAACAATAGATCTATGAAAGTTCGTGTCTGTGGCAATGATAGTATTAAGGGAAAAGTCAAATGTGGTGTACCAACGGGTTCCGTGTATGGACCAATAGGATATATAATCCATGTTAATGTAGTAAAACATAGTAAGATATATATGTACGTGGACGACACACACCTTATGTACAATGGCAAAGACCAACAAAACATACAAAAAATGATACCGGAAGATTTTGACAACATAATACGATGGGCACACGATAATAGTATAATAATCAATACTAGCAAGACAAAATACATGACTATATACTCACCCTACACACGGAACAAAAACATAAATATAAAAATAAAAGGTCACTCATGTGAGTGTTTCTACTCCAACAAAAATAATTGTCACTGTACTGAGCTGGAACAGGTCACTACCTACAAATACTTAGGAATGACTATTCATAAATGTTTTTCATGGGACCAACATATCGAATCTGTTTGTAATAAACTAAGAGCTATTATAAGTAAACTGAATAGCCTAAAATATTATGTAAGCAGGAAAATCTTTTCTTCACTATTTTTCACTCGCCGATGCGACAATAGGTTACGAGCTGGGTGCCTATGGACTTACTTTTAAAAGTTATTTAAGTAAAATTAGACTATTGCAAATAAAAATAATAAATTTGTTAGTTGACCAAAATACAAAGCAAAAGATTTATAAAGACTACGAAAAACTAGTTAAGATTTGTAAAGTCCTACCAGTAGATAAAAAATCTAAAATGATAATCTTAGCCAACCAGTACAATAATAATGATTTTAAAAAACGGCGAGTCCATTAATACCCAACCCGAATGTCAAAGAAACACAGATTACATGTAGACAAGCTAAATAACTATTATGGTAAACGTAGACGTCGCTCGGTAATACCTCCACTAATTAACGAATTGCCGCAGGATCTTTTAAGCAACGTCAAATCTAAAACTCTTTTAAAAATGGTTCTAAGGAAGCATTACTTATCTAAATATAACGTGTAAATATATGTATGTATCTCGGTTTAGATATAGTATTACAGTATGTTGGTATGTGTGTGTGTATGTGCCAATTTTCCTTAAATTTAGTTACTTAGTCATTTTATTTATATCGTTTATGAACTGAAAAACATACACTCAAGAATTATATTAATATGGTACATAGTAATGAAATAACCCTAGCAGTAATAGATATAATTTGTATAAATAAAAACATGAGAACTACTGCCGACAAACTGTTTCGCAGTTTGGCAAAATTAAGAAGTAAGTTAAGTGCATTGTAAGTTTGAATAAATAAATTTAAAAAAAAAGTCAGGGGGAGGCATTAGCATGTAGCCTGGACATAGCATAGGCGTTCGATCTGGTCTGGCACCGGGGTCTTCTATCGAAGTTATCATCTCACGGAGTGCCCGAGGGTTTGTGCAAATAGGTGGCTAGCTTTTTGTCGGGCAGACGCATACGAACCGTAGTTGACGGTAGTTGCTCTGATAGCATGGACATTAATGCTGGTGTCGAAGCTCAAGCAAGGCTCTGTGCTGTCTCTTACGCTGTTTCTACTGCATATCAATGATAATATAATAGTTTATTTATTTTTCACATAAACATAATTTTGTTATAATAACTACACAGTCTCTCTAACTTTAACTTATATTAGTAAATGGAACAGAAGCCCAAACTAGATAAGCCCTGTTTTATGGATCTCCTGGCTCCAACTCTCGGAGAAATAACAAATAGAATTTTAAAAGACGTTATAAGTATGCCCATGTGTGTGTGTGTGTGTGTGTGTGTGTGTGTGTGTGTTAGGGTGTGTATCAGGGTGTGAATTGGGTTCTGGGGTGTAGGTGTGTGTGTGTGTGTGTGTATTTGTGTGTTAGTACAAAAGATATTTTATATATTATTATTATGGTGATTTTTATTCTTACATATTTTTTATAAATATAGGTTAAGTATATATTTTATGAAAGCACCAAAAAAAATTTTCGGTTTCGTCATATGTAAGCTTTAACAGCCCGTTAGTAACTGTGATCTTGCATTCTTTTCGGGACATGTTATATATAGACAGTAATTTGTTAGCCTTGTTGTACAATATACCGCCATTATAGGTAAAGAATTTTTGGGCAAAGGAAGTTCTCGTGGGTTTTATTGAGCATATCAAATAATAACGTCTTTTAGAAGCGTTCTCATGATTTAAAACATAATTTGTACATGTGTGCTGTCTCAAAATTAAAGACAGGACATATAATTGTCTTACCGATAAAACTTTTAGCTCACTAAAAAGATTTGAAGTGGGGTATAAATTTGGTTTAGAGAAACATACTTTTAAGATGAGTCGTTAGGCTCTTTCAAGATCAAGCATTAGTGATTTACTTGTGCCACCCCAGGAGGAGATGCAATAATTTAACACCGATTGACAAAGCGCAATGTGAACCATTTTCATTAAGTCTGAGCTAGCTACATTTTTGAGGTTTTTAAAGAAATGTATGTGTTTGTTTTTTTGGAGAAGCTATTGATGTGATCTGAAAACGAGAGGTTGTTGTCAATAGTGATGCCCAAGTATTTAATTGAGTTAACTTTTTAAAGACGTGGACATGTACAACTTAGATATTTATTTAATGCGCAAGAGTGGGAGATAATTTTGTAGTTAGATATTAATTGACGGGGGGAGTTTCGAATGGAGAACGTCATATACTTTGTTCTTGTGGTGTTCAATGTAAGGGAGTTTAAAGCCAGCCAGTTGCAAACCTGATCAAAGCCTTTCTGAGCATATTCGAAGGCAACATCCCATGTATCAAGAGAAAGAGAGATGGGCCAAAATACTGCCCTGCGGTACTCCGTAATTTATAGATCTAGCATCAATTTCAATATCTCCTATTTTAACCTGCTGGCTTCGTTTACTCATGTAATTCTGGAAGAGTGACAGCTGCTTATTCCTAATACCCAGATTTTCAAGTTTTTCAGTAAGTTTGAAAAAAGAGACCGTGTCAAATGCCAACTTCGATAAAAGACCCTGGTCTAGCCCATTCATACGCCTTAGCTACGCCTGTGCTGCAACGGCCCGTCGCGTGTTGGTGTGTAAAATACCTTCAATTAATAAAAGTTTCTATGTCTCTTTTATCACAGACGTATCTCCCGCTCCTTATTATCTTATCCGGAAGACGCTACATATAACGAGGTGAAAGAAGAGTCAGGAGAGCATCGCGTGCCTGTGACGGTACCGGTGCGACGCCACGCCGGGACCAAACAAGAGCGGCACAACGAGAACGGACTGGACCAGCGAGACAGAAGTGAACTAGAGCGACAGGAAGGAAACGAACTGGAGCGGCGAGATGGGAGCGAACTGGAGCAGCGGGATGGAAGCGAACTAGAGCAACGGGGCGGGAGCGATACGGAAAATCAAGAAGAAAATGACGTGGAAAAACGAGAAAAAAACGGTTCTGAGCGAAGGCATCACAAACAGCACGATAAGAAGTCAAAACGACAACGGAAGGTAACTATTTTTTTCTTAATACATTTGTTAAAGTCGTGTTTTGTGTTTGATAGTTATCATGTATTATTGAAATAGTAACCCAATTAAAACCGTCTTCACATACTTTAGCCTGTAGAAAGTTGGTCCCCAGGTAATACTGGCCACTTCCACTCCACCGTCCGTATAATGCAGAAAATAACAGTCAAAAATTACTTATCATTACTAACTTTTAGTTCTAGAGGCTAACTAGATTAGCACCTGCCATAGTTAGAGGTTGCGCTGAGGAATTATTCGTGCCCTTGTACATCTTATACAAAAGGTCGTTGGCGAAAGATACTTTTCCTAAAACATGGAAAATTGGTTACTTGATACTCATTGTCGAGTCGGGTTACTAATCGAAATGTGAAAACTATCGAGGTGTACCACTTGGTAGGAGTCCGTGACACGCTGTGTCTTCCGATCCGTGGTTTCTCGAGAACCTTTCTTCCCCATCGGTTATCGGTTCGACGAGCGATGTGGCCTGCCTATAGTTGTAAGGTCGGTTTAAAACGAATCAAACCATGCCGTTTAAAACCAAAATTTTGGTTCAAAACGGAGTTTAAGGGTTTTAATAGTTAGAAGCAGTGGTTTTTTTATATGAACTCAGAATGCATTACATTATGCAACGGAATACCAAACTGTGTATTTTCATGTTTTTCATTTTTTACTATTATAATTATTATAACTGAAAAGTGAAAAGCAATGAAAAAAGTGCTGACCCCAGGAGGGACTCGAACCCGCACCTTCCGATTGACGGTCAGGCGTGTTAAACTGTTGACTACCAGAGTCTATTAATCTATTAAATTAAAGTATAATATATATATAGGGAGTGAAATATTTTTTCGTATGAAGTGCGAAGAGAACAATTATTTAAAGTAACCAATAATATAACAAGTACTAAAATTCTTTTTTACATGTAAATATTTTATTTCAACAAATAAAACCATTCAAGTAACTAGCTTGTAAAATATTTAACGTTATTTTATGCCTTTACATTTCTAAATAGATAACTCTCTTTTGTCGCCGCAGTCGGGTATTACACCGTTTAAAACGGTGGCTTTCGGGTTTTAAGCGGTGCGTTTCAGTTTTAAACGTTTTATACTGGTTTTTTACAACTAAAGGCTTGCCCTTGCCACTTCAGTTTGCTAACTGTTTCAGCTATTTCGGTAACTTATATTATTTTTTTATCGCTCAAATAAACACCAAGCGTAGCTCGCTGAGCTACTCTGAGCTTATTTAGCGTTAAGGCACTTAACCTTGATTTTTAATTATGTAGACTAAAATGACAGTAGCGTATCTTTTTTAAAAAATGTTCCAAGCGTGGGGCATAGTGTTGTGGTAGAGATTAATCGATTCACTCGTTGTGACTACCCTACGCAAGAGTGCACAGCGGCGATAGTGATTAAATATTTTAATATATTAATACATACTAGAGGTCACCCATTTGTCGAAATGTGTGTGCTCCTGAGTTATGTCCCGTACTCACGCGCCTCTTCGTGTTTTCCTACCATACTAGGCAATTTCCGTCTTCATGGAAGACTGCGAATGTGCACCCAGTGCCCAAAAAGGGCGATAGATCAGATCCATCGAGTTACAGGCCTATGGCTATTACCTCTTTATTGACTGGTGACCTTCTAGTGTATATTACACACCGATGGGCACTAGCCATTGAGAGTCAGGGGAAGGCATTGGCATGTAGCCAGGACAAAGCGAAGCGTTCGATCGGGTCGAAGGAAAACCGCGAAGAACTTGTGTCTCAAATCGAGACCACACTGTCCAAGGTCTCTGACTGGGGACGGGTAAACTTGGTCCGATTCAACCCTACAAAGACACAAGTCTGCGCGTTCACCGCTAAAAAAACCCTATTCACTGTAGTCCCACAATTCCAGAACACTCCCCTCTCCATCTCCAAGAGCATTGGGATCCTTGGTGTCGACATCTCCAGCGATGTTCAGTTCCGAGATTATTTACAAGATAAGGTGAAGCTGGCGTCCAAAAAACTAGGTGTAATCAACAGAGCGAGGCAGTGCTTCACGTCGGGGCAGAGGTTGCTACTTTATAAGTCACAGGTTCGGCTCCATATGGAGTACTGCTGCCATCTCTGGGCGGGTGCACCCGGATACCAGCTTGGACCTTTTGACTCGGTTCAACGACAAGCTGTGAGAATTGTCGACGATCCCAAACTCACTTGCCGTATCGAACCCTTAAGTCTGAGGTGAGATTTTGCCTTCCTGTTTGTGTTCTACCGCTTGTACAATGGGATGTGTTCTGAGGAATTGTTCGAAATGATGCCCACGGCTACTTTCTACCATTGCACCGCTCGCCATAGACAGGGAATTCATTCTGATACTTTAAAACCGAAATGGTCGCGTATAGTGCGGTTTCAGAGAAACTTTCTCCCGCGAATGATTGGGTTGTGGAATGAGCTCCCTGCCAAGGTTTTCTCTAAGGACTACAGTATGGGGTTCTTCAAGAAAGAAGTTATTGGATTTTTAAAGGGTCGGCAACGCGCGAGTGATACCCCTGGTGTTGCAAGCGTCCATAGGCCACCGTGACGGCTTACCATCAGGCGGGACGTGTGCTTGTTTGCCACCTTAGTGGTACAAAAAAAAAAAAAAAAAAAGCCAGCTATTAATTACAAAGTCATATATCAATACTGAACTCAATCCCTTTTCTTTATATTTTGCTTGTTATGAATAAATTTATCTTTAAGACATTGTTTTTTTAAATATGTAGGTATATGTAGATATTTTTTTATTTATTTGTTTATTAAGAATAACAAACTGTTTAAAAGGTTTGTACAGAACCCACAACGTTATCCACGGAGCACTAAGGACACTTACTCGCCGTTATTAAGTGTGGAAATGTAGTCCATAAATTTTGAAACATTTATTTTAGTATCTGTCATAAGACAGATGTTTGTGTAAATTTACAGAAGATATTTAAGCTAGTGCCTTCGTTATGGCAGTTCTAAATTTAGGCATTGAAAGTGCAAAAATATCGACGTTTGAAAATAGCTCGTTAGTTCGACAAACTGCGGGAGCAAATATGAGATCTGCGCGCGTAAACTATTAACAATCTCTGTGTTGTCTATTCTATTGTTACAAATTTTGTATAACACCATGGCTGCGACAAATTGGCGTCGGTTTTTCAAAGTTAGCAGATTATATTTACTTAAGGATTGCAAATATGTTAGCTGAGTGTTTGAACATCTGAAATTTATTGTGCGTAATTATTTTTTTTGTACTTTTTCGAGCATATCGTTATATTTAGTATAATAAGGGTTCCATATTTGAGTTGCGTACTCCAGTTGTGATCTTATCAAAGTTTTATATAGGTACAGATACGTAGAACTATCTTTAAAATCTTCAGAGGATCTCATTATAAGACCGTACATTTGGAGTGCTTTGTTAATTACATTCTGGACATGTAAATCGAAATGGAGTCTTGAGTCGTATAGGCTCCCGCAGGGATTCAACCTTCTTAAATGTTAAGTTATCTAGGCTGTAAACATACTTGAGCTGATTATGGTTTTTTGTAAAAGTTATACTAGTGCATTTTGATGTGTTAAGATGTAATTTATTTTTTAAACAATAATGTTGTAGTGTATCTAGGTCTTCTTGCAGAAGTTGGCAGTCATCGGTTTATGTAATGGGTCTAAAGAATTTAAGGTCATCAGCATATAACAAAAAGTTTGAATTAAGAAAACATTTGTTTATATCATTAATAAAAAGTACGAATAAAAGCGGTTCGAGGATGGAGCCCTGCGGGACACCAGAAGTAACTGTGATAAATTCTGAGCTGTGTTCAGAGATTACGTCTCGTTGACTCCGTTTCGTGATTTAGGAAATGAACCATCGGAGAAGGCTTTCTTTAATACCATTAAATTCTAACTTGTCGAGTTGGATTTTATGATCTACCTTGTCGAAAGCTTTTTTAAAGTCTGAGTAAACTGTATCCACCTGCACTTTTTGGCCCATGTTTTCAAATAGATTGGAAGTATAGAGTAGCAGATTGGTGCAGGTGGATCTGTTTTTAACAAATCCATGTTGTTCTTCTATTTTTGCGTTGTGGAGCAGTGGGTAAATTGAGTTTGTGTACAAGTTTTTCAAACAGTTTCGACAGGGAAAACAGTTTGGAGATGGTACGGTAGTTGTCTACATTATCTCCAGGCCCACCTTTTTGCAAATGGGCATTATGTTGGTTTGTTTCCATATTTCAGGAAAGGTGCCTTCTAATAAGCATTTATTGTTGATAATGTATAGTGGTTACCATATATTATAAGCAGTGTTTTAAACAATATGCTGGCATGCCATCAGGCCCTGGTCTTTTTGAAGTGTCTAAATTGTTTAGCTCCGTTTTAATCATCTTCATTGTTACATGGATCTTATTTATATTGTTGGTGTAACTAGTATCAATTCGTGGACTCCATGAGGAAGGGTCAAATGATGATGGTTCATAAACAGTTTTAAGTAATCTGGAAAGTAGATTAGGTACACACGTCCGAAGGAGTGTTAGCTGAAAGGTTTTTAAATAACATTGTCGATGGGATGCCAGGTCTGTCCCTGAGTCTTGAAACAAATTTCCTAATTTTTTTACTATTCTTTCGACAGTGGTTTTGTATTTAGAATAAAATTTATCTGTACATAGAAAAATCATTGTAATAATACTGGTTACTGTAAGTTTATACAGATACAAGTTGTTAGGTAATTGGTGTATACTCCCGTTGCGTACGTGTGTATCATATGAATTCTATGTAAAAAAGAAGGTGGAAATTGTGGACTGTACAACAGGTACAATGTTTATAGGCGTGATAGAGAAACTAGTGGTTTCCATTATTTTAAGTCAGGTGATGGTGTTTTGATTGCGGCTTCGTCATTGCGAGAGTAATTATGAGGATATATGGGTATAAGTAAAAATGGGGAATGGGTCTAGAAAAGAAAAGCTTTACATCTGTGCAGTTTATCTGCCATATATCTACAGCAAAATATCCTAAAACATTTTATATCACATACAAACATTATTGCAGAGAAAATTTTAAATTTACTCATTCTTTAAAGTAGGTGACTTTAATTTAAGCACCATAAGCTGGCATTCGCTGCCACAAGAAAATATAAAAACCATCAAAAGTTTACACTACGGTAATTGCGAAACAATGCTGCTTGATTATACAAAAAAATATTTGAATGAGTACAATAACATTTTAAATAACAAGGGAAATAATCTAGATCTAGTATTAAGTAATCAGATAATAAAAAAATTTACAGATAACTAACTCAGCGCTTCAAATCCTTTACATCCACCGTTACAATTTCATATTACCTTGAAACGTCAAACGACATTGTCTGCTAAAGTTAAAAAGGACCATGCTTTTCAAAGCTGATTATGACGCTAAAAGCAAAAAACTTGACGATATTGATTGGAGTAAGATTTTATCGTCAAATAAGGAAATAGATGAGATGGTTGATTGTTTTTATTCCATTTTGTGAGAAGTTATTAAACACAAATATCCACTCATTCGAGCTTATAAAGCGGTTAAAAGAAAAAAAAAAACGGTTTGCACTCCGAGAGTGCCGGCAGAAGTTTCCCATCACTTCGTGTACATATTTATTTATAATAAATATTTTAATTTTTTTTTTTAGTTTAATTACTGTTTTGACGTAGTGTATTTGACATCTCAATCTGTCATAGAATTAAAATACCATATCGAACCTCCCTGTACTAATCATAATCATCATATACTAAAAATAAAAACTAACCTAATGTAAATTAAGGTCACACACAGTTTAACATTTTTTACCCATCACAGAAAAAGTGCACAACGCCGCTAAAGAAGTTTTCACTGTTGAATCCCCATTCAAATTCATGAATTTCAATGTACCACTCCGAAATGCTGATATTGATGAGTTCTATCACTTCTGTAAAGAAACTACTAGTCGACGATCAAAAGTTACGGAGATAAAGCCGTTTCTAGTTTGACAGCTGTCATCTAAAATGAAGATCTTGATGAGATGTATCACTTCTGTAAAGTAAAATTTACAAAGAAAAAGCCCGTGGGAGTAATGACACTGTTTACGAGCAAGTGTGATAAAAAACTAACTAAACATAAAAAAACGCCGCTAAAGACATTTCACATCAAAATTATAATAGGCGTGGCATTATGGTTTTCGTCTTGCGAATTTTTATGGCGTAGCATTATGGTTTCCATCTGACGAATTTAATTAGCCTGACGCGAGTTCATCATTTTTTATCCATTACAAATAATAATGTTCGTTTATTTACTTTTTTGACGTAGTATATTTGACATCTCAATCTTGAATAAATCTAACGCGAGATCCGTCTTACGAATTTTTTTATTAATTTTCCATCAGGACACGTGACCTGCCGCGAGTTTAAAATTTTTTTAAAAGAAGTTTTCACTTCAAAAATAAATATCGTATAAGAATCCTAAAAAATAATAACCCAATGAATGTCCTAACGTTTGAAATTTTTAAAAAAAAGGATTCGATATACTTAAGACAATTTTTTATAACAACTATATAAACAAATTGGAAGATTCTTTAAAAAGTAATCCTACGCTGTTGTGGTCTTATCTGAAAAATAAAAAGATGGGCAGCAATTATTTGTCTGCAGAGATGAAAGACGGTGACGATACAGCTACTGAAGGAGAAACAATTTGCGATATGTTTGCTGCCAAATTTTTTTCGATTTTTAGTGCAAAAGAATGAGTGGCCCAAGTGATCAAGAAACAAAAGGAACGGTTGCTTACTTGAGTTTTTTTCAATTCAACAACAAGGAAGTTTATGAGGTTTTGAAACATCTTAATCCACATAAGAAGGCGGGAGTAGTAGGATTGCCATCATACTTTGTAAGCAAGTGTGCTCGATCACTATCTTACCCACTTTGCAAGATTTATAACAAATCTCTGGAAACTGGCATCTTCCCGTCGGCATGGAAAAAGAGTTTGGTAATGCCTATTTACAAGCCTGGAGATCGAATATCGAACTATCGAGGGGTAAAGTGGTTTCAGTCGTATTTGTGTGACCGCGAATGTACTGTAGTAGCTTACGGATACACTTCAAAGCCTCACAAATCGTATTCTGCTGTGCCACAGGGATCTCACTTAGGTCTGATATTATTTAATATTTTTATTCATGTCATTAGTCAATGTTTTCTGAGTTCTAGAGGTTACTTGTTTGCTGATGATCTTAAATTGTCATGACTGGTTAATTCAGAACTTGAAGCGAAGGGTCGTTCAAGACGATTTAAACAGATTAGATGAGGAAATGGTATTTAGAAAAAAATATATAAGTAAATGTTTTGTTGTTCATATTTCAAGAAATAAAACGGTACTAAAAACAGAATATAATTATATTTATAAAAGGCAATATATTTAAAGAAACTCTGTAAATACGTGATTTAGGGGTTGTTATTGCTAATAAATTAAAATTTAATACCCATATCGAGGATATTATTAAAGCTTTAATAAAGCTCTTAGAACATCTCTTGAATCGCAGTACGAAAGATTTTAAAAAGACCAAAACAAAAATAATTCTTTTTAATGCTGTAGTTTGTACTATCTTTGAGTACAGCAGCATAGTCTGGAACCCACATTACGAAGTTTACATAAAAAATAATAGAATCAGTACAAAAAAGGTTTCTTGGGCACCTTACTTTTCATCGCGATTTAACTAATAAAATACATTCTGATGCAGATAGGCTTAAACACTTCAACATGTGCTCATTAAAAGATAAAAGGTTATTATTAGATCTTTCATATGTACATAAGTTAACTAATGGTGAACTGGATACATCACTTTAACTGTCAATGCTTATCTTATTTGTGCCCTCTAATTTGCCGAGAATTGGAAGATACTGTTCATTCAATATTAGACATTCAAGAACTAACGTAGGTTTTTAATCTTCTTTATATTATTGGTACTGAGGAGATTGATATCTTTAATGACTCTGCCTAAATTAAAATCACAGATCATAAGGACATTCTCATGTCCTGACCATTCCATTCCAAAAAATAATAGAAATGGTTTATTATTGTATTAGCACTTAATCAAGTTATATTAATAATTTTTAATAACTTATTTGAAATGCGATATTATTTTTGAAGTGAAGACTTATTTAGCGGGGTTGTGCACTTTTTTTATGATGGGTAAAAAATGTTAAACTCGCGTCAGGTCACGTGTCCTGATCGAAAATTCATAGGAAATTCGTAAGACGGAACTCGCGTCAGATTTATTTACATTAGGCTATGACAGATTGAGATGTCAAATACACTACGTCATAAGTAACTAAACAAACATTATTATTTGTATTATTTATAAACCCGCGTCAGGCTGACCAAAAAATTTGTCAGACGGAAACCATAATTCCACGCCATAAAAATTCGCAAGACGGAAACCATAATGCCTACTAATTGTAGGTAATTAATTACATTAAAATGTTGTCAATATTCTGAAACTGTACTATTTTTATGGGTTAAATCGGTATTGTATTGACATGTGAGCACGCTTAAACGGACTCCACAAGTAGCAGCTTGGTATTTTTTAGGTTTTTTTCATATACTTGGCTTAAGTAGGTGAAGGTTAGTTGTGTATGTCTATCCCAAATATGTAAAACACAGAACAAGACAAGGAAATAAGCGCTTAGATGTGCTTCATGTGATGTCAAACGTGATATGATGACGTCAAATTTTGGGGAACTGTGAACTCTAGCGCTGGATGAAGTTTTTATCCTTTTCCTGTGATGGACACAAAAAAATCTAGAAATCTACTTACCTACTTACCAATTTAGGTACTTTCGAAAATCAACTATTTATACCTACCTAAAAAAGTACCGTACTAGTCCGGTCAAATTAGACTAAAAAAAAAGAGTAAAGCTACCTAAATTCCCACCAAGCTGAAAATCAGTAAGGTTGTTTAAAATATAATTAAAAATAAAATTTGAAAGTTCCCCATCCTTTCCCTGTAAAGAAAATTTTTTATTCAAGGTCAAAGGTCAAAAAAATAAGTTTTTCGCGATTTTGGTGAAAACGATAAGTTTTATCATAAAAATACTGAGACAAAAATTATAGATCATAAAATTATCTACAAAAAATGTATCAATACTTTTTTTTCTACGAGCCACCGTTTTTGAGATATAAGGATTCAAAAAGTTGTAGTCGTCATAAAATGCATGAGTACGTCACGTATATATGTTATGGACCAAGTGATTGATGGGGGCATTATTTACAATGCCCGAGCACTATGAATAATGACATGTCATAACGGGCCATGTAGTTAAAAGCATTAAACCTTCATTATTTACCATATTGTCTGATCTGGTAATTTGATAATTTAGGTACGTTTGACAGTGCGCGGGAAGCAGGAACTTAAAAAGCGTCGTGGGCAAATGCCCTAAGAGTTTGCGTTCCAGGTTTTGCTCGAGCTCGCAGCAATGGAAAACATGCATTTGCTACAGTTATTGTTCTAACAGGCTCAAACCTTTATCAATTGGGAAAAACACACGGCATTCTAAATCAATTCTAAATAAAATCCATTTTTTCCAAAATACCATCAGTGACTTTTGTTCTAATAAATAGAAAAGAAATCTGAATTCCTAAAACCTCCTTAGTTCATCTTATCTTATAGTAAAAAACATTAAGGCACTTATCCCCAAACAAAAACAATATCACATAGAAACATCAATATTTCACCGATGGTATTTTGTGCAACAAACGTGATAGGTAACCCTATCGCCGTATAGGGCACAAAACAGTGTCGAGAAAACTTTACAATTAACAAATTGAAACAATATTGGTTGTCCCTTACCGGAAATCAAACCCGGGAACTTTGACATGGCAGCCGCACGATCTACCGCTGCTCCTCAGTTTATTCAATTTATAAGTCGGATTTAAACTAAGAGTCGTTTTATATTTTTAACTAGCTTTTGCCCGTGGTTTTACCCATCCTAAATACGGTTATCGGAATAGGATTTCAACGGCAACTGCTCAATTATAGAAAAAAACCGACACACGCTTAATGTTTTGAAGTAGCCTATGTAGTTTCTCGGGACTCAAACTATCTCCATGTCAAATTCATATTAATCGCTATCGCTAGCATACTGATTTTATAACAATTCTAGCTGCCCGTACCGACTTCGGTGGACTTTTATTTTTTAAATATTTTGGGACAAACGTACAGTAAATGTTTCTTTATATAAGGCATGGCAAATGGGAATTAGTATTTTGTTTAGATTGTCATTTTTAAATTCGTTATATCTTTTCAAAGGAATGTCCGATTTGAATAATACAAAAAGTAATCTACAGGCATTGAGACTATCTTGAATACGAAACGATCGGGAAGTTTTTTATAGATCTGTGTAGATATGTTCTTTGACCATTTTTTTGTTTTTTTTATTCGTTTTTATCATATTGCCACCTTATAATGGGCATTTAACAAACAGCCCGGGCATTATGAATAATGTCCTATTAATCACTTGGTCCACAACATATACATCTCTATAGTTGTAATATCACCATCATCATCATTATCATCATATCAGACCATTGACATCCACTGCTGGACATATGCCTCACCTAACTTTCTCCACAGCGTGCGACTCTGTGCCGCATGTAAACAACGGCTCCCCACTACCTTTACGAGGTCATCTGTCCATCTAGCGGGGGGCCGTCCCACGCTGCGCTTTCCGGTTCGTGGCCGCCACTGGAGAACCTTCTTCCCCCATCGGCCATCGGTTCTTCGAGCTATTTGCCCTGTCCATTGCCACTTCAGCTTTGCGATTCGGTGATCTATGTCGGCGACTTAAGGTCTCCTACGGATTTCCTCATTCCTGATTCGATCACGTAGGGAAACTCCGAGCATAGCTCTTGCCATCGCCCGATCGATCTTGAGCTTTCGTATAACGCCCATTGTTGGCGGCCACGTCTCAGTACCGTAAGTCATCACTGGCAACACACACTGGTTGAAGACTTTTGTCTTTAAGCACTGGGGTACTAAGGACGAGAAAATATTACGCAGTTTTCCGAACGCTGCCCATGCCCAACCGAGTTGGATTCGGCGACTAACGAAATTGGACCTACCTAATCGAACAGTTTGTCCCAGGGATACGTATTCGTCAACAACTTCGAGTATAGAGTTCCCATCAGTTATTGGAGTGGGTGCTACATGGCCATTCAACTTGATTTTCGTCTTGTCCATGTTCATCTTGAGGCCCACTCGTTGGGAAGCTCTACTGAGGCTTTCGAGCATTGTGTTAAGGTCCTCCATCGATTCTGCCATGACCACAACATCGTCGGCAAACCGAAGGTGTGTAATGTACTCGCCATTAACATTGATGCCAAAACCGTCCCAGTCCAGAAGCTTAAAGGCATCTTCCAACGCATTTATGAACAGTTTCGGAGATATGATATCTCCCTGTCTCACACCTCTCTGCAGGCGGATCGGTTTCGAGTTCTGATCCAGAAGACGGACTGACATGGTGGCGTTATCGTACAAGCATTTTAGCACCTCGATATACCGATGATCAATACTGCATCTCTGTAGAGCCTGTAGCACTGCCCATGTTTCCACCGAATCGAAGGCTTTCTCATAGTCCACAAACGCTAAGCAAAGGGGCCGATTATACTCTTCGGTCTTCTGTATAATCTGCCGCAGCGTATGGACCTATGTGGTCTACGGTACTATAGCCACTTCGGAAACCGTCTTGTTCGGGAGGCTGGAAGTCGTCAAACTTTCGAGCGAGACGGTTCGTAATGACTCTTGAAAACAGCTTATAAACATGGCTCAGAAGCCTGATGGGTCTGTAATTCTTAAGGAGCGTATTGTCACCTTTTTTGAAGAAAAGCACCACCAAGCCTTTGTGCCATGCTTGTGGCGAAGTGCCTTGCGGCGAGCTGTAATATATGTTAAAATATTTTTATCTTACACTTATAATATAAAATATACATAAGTTATAACTATAAGAATATCAGGTAAAATGAAACCCAGTCCCTTAATTTAAACCACGTTAAAAAAAAAGGTGCTAAGTACACAAGTGGCGTGGAAACGTCTTCATATTATGACGATTACAACTTTCTGTTCTGTTCTTTCTTTATTCTGAGGCTCTCTAATGTTTGTCTGTTGTAATGTGTTTACTTATTACTAAATGCATGATTTCTTGTAAAGAAATGCATTATATCTTACTATTTATGGAAAGTTATGTCTAATAATAAAATAAGTTTGGGTTTGACTTAATTTGAATTGATGGTATGTGTAGGCATCAATATTTTTCAGAATAACGCAAAATTGCATACATTACCTGAGTACACAAAAATACAGAACCCTACATATTTTATTTAAGAAAGAAAGAAAATCTTGCTACTTCTTTTAATTTCACTTGTGTGTGAGTATGTTGAATGTATGTGTGAGGGGTAGTTGCGGCACACTCAAAGATTTGGGCCGCAGGGGCGAACATTTTAAAGTAATAATTTAGTATCTCAACTGTGACTACAGATCACATAACAAACTTATTCTTGTTGTTCAAATTTAGAAATAAATACCTAGTTTTTATCACTGCAGTTACTGTTCAACGTCAATAGTTCGAAAATAAGAACAGACTTTTCGGATTTTACGTAATAACACGTAAGGTAATAAGTTAGTCATGAATTATGTGTTTAAATCTAAAAATTTCATTAAATAATTAATTTAGATTCATTTTAAACCAAAACCAAAAATAAATACGATGATAATAAAATAAGAAATGCAGGATTGGTTTCTCGGTAATTTTATATTTTCTCCTTGTATTTTGGGGTCACCTGTTCATAGTAATTATTCACCGTCATAGTAATTTATTACATACATATTATTACATGGTTATAGTAATAATTCACAGTCACTGCACCGTTAAAGGTACAAAAGGAAATTTACTGATTGTAGGAAAATCTGATCATTTTCCGACTACAGGATATTTTTCCAAACATCTACAAACCAACCCTTATCTACCACTTCCGTCTGTATACACCATTTACGTAACATGTTGTTTATTAATTTAAAAAACATATTGGTAGAAAAACGGTATTTATTAAAATATTATGCTCTTAAGAGCGTCTTAAAAGCGAAATATTTCAATAAACACTGTTTTTCTACTAATATGATTTTAAAAATATATATCTACATTTTCTTTATATTACTAAGTTTATTTTCGGTTTATTATGGGTCGATAGCACGCCGCAGTGAAAGTGATGTACGTTTTTTATTGTTTTTTAATAATTATTTTAAATTTAAAATAATTCTGCATTTTCGGCTGCCGAGAACCTACGATCGTCGCCGGTTTTCGGCCGCCATTTACCATCATATAAAAGGTTGGCAAAAAATTATATTTAATGGAAACAAGGAGAAAAAATTTAAAACTAAATGCCGCCTGCACCGCTGAGGGTTAATTTATATCGTACCCATAGTAGATTCTTTTCAAATTCATCAGCCAGCTCAATTCGATCAAAATAGAAATTATATATTTATTTAAAAAATTATGTTTCGATTTCAAAGTTTCCAATATAAACCTATTAGAAGTAAGAAGTAGTATTTGTTGTACGAACAAAGATGACTTATACGTCTAGATACCGTGTCCGAAACAACATCAAACGGAGTATTGCAAGCCATTTTCCTATCAATGTGTGTGTAAATCGGCTAATATGACTATCATTTTTACATCTGTGGGCATAATTTTGGTGTTACCAACCTTAAAGTGATTACCCCGAATTGGGGAGTTCTTACTTTTATTTGGTACTACAATTTATTTTCACTTTCGATGACCCCCAGTGGTGACACATTATTTTGAGATAGAACGTAAGCCTTCGATACAAAGGTAGCAATCTGTTGACCATGGCCATGTAATGCATGTTAAAACCTTAAAGTATGTTTCAAATATGGTACACTGTAGTGATAATATATAGATATATAGGTATACAAAATAAAAGCCGTCCTTCTCTGCCATGGCATCCGTGCACGCCGTGTGCATTATTCATAGGTTCCGCCCGCCTTTTAAACATGGCTCAGAAGCAGATTTTTTTAACATAGAAAGCTATCGCATCACAGCGCCATTACAATCGTTTTGTTCGCCGAATGTCAAGCTGTTCTATCTCCTGAGCATGTGCAGCCAATGCGTTAAATGCGGACTGTAAGTGCCGCCAAATTTAACATAGAGCGCATTCATTTTTAGTCAACAGATAGATAGAATGCGCGCGTAGAGAGCATAGAGCACATTCAATGCGTAAATATTATAATTACTAAATTTCTTTTGCGAAAGCGATATTGCTGACACTGTATAACTTACAAAACTGAACGAGTATAAGATTCATAATAAATGTCAATTGAGAAAATTGTACACATTTAAACAATAGCATTGTGATCCGATTCCTGCTGGCTGGTTTAACAGCCAGTGTCATTTAATTACTACCATTACTTCGGCGCCTATTCTAAAAAGCCCTCTTAAATTTTTATTATTAGTTAGGAAACCCGCATACGTAACACTTACTATGAGAAAATTTCAGGTTTTTGCCTGCTTCGAGCTCTTAAAAGGTTGGGACCCTTTGGGTAGGGAACAATCAGGGAGTTTAATTCATAAACTATAGAGTATTTTAATCTCAATTTACATAGGAAATATAAAGATTATGTATAATATGTTTGTTTAGTAAAGAATGAATCTTCTGGTTGGTGTTCGGATCGTTCGAGCTAGGCTTTCGTTCTTTGCATACTCTGTGCGCTAGTCAGTCTAATAAAGTCATTAATCTTTGGGTCTCTTCGCGGCTAGGTAGGTATTGCGATAGGGAGGGGCAGAGACTCATACTCCGGGTAATGTGCCCTTACGCTCAGGTAGGTATTGCGGAACGGGCACATTACGCGGAGTATGAGCCTCTGCCCCTCCCTATCGCGGAGCGTCCTCGCGTTAGTCGCGAGTTGACGGCGGGGTCGGGTGGCTATCGCGCGCCGCCGATGGCACGCGCGTCTCGGCAGCCACTTATGCCCACGTGGGACCCGTATGCATATACGGGTTCAAGCGTGGGGCATTATGAGCCACAGGAGCCCCGGGGCCAAGTACGGCGCTCGGATCAGGCCAACGGCCGTTGACTCGTGGCAGCCGCTTCACCAGTCTCTCCACCACCTGTCACAACAGTTTTGCCCACCGCGCAGGTTCTAGTTCATTCTCCGCGCGGACCTGGTGTGGTTGTGCGCGCCATTTTGGACTCAGGCGCTCAGGGGTGTCTAATATCGCTGTGGCTGGTGAAGCGTCTCCTCTTACAGGTAAGTTCGCGGAGTCATGGGATTTCTGTAGTAGGGGGTCTACGGGTGGACAACGACGTCGGTACAGTCTCGTTTTCCTTTTCCTCCTTGCTCCAACCTAGCATGCAGTATCATCTAGGAGCTGTTGTACTGAGGGATATTTTAGGTCATCACCCTTAGGTGCCGCTGCCGACGGACGTGCTGGATCTCTCGTCTGGTCTGCAGCTGGCCGATGAAAGGTTCCACCTACCTGGTCCTGTGGAGCTTCTGCTTGGCGCTGATGTCCTTGGATTGCTCGGACTGGACAAGGCTATGGCGGCGTTTCTGGTAAACGGCTTGTGCGAAATAGTCTATATGTACCTGGGATAGTAGGCAGTCCGTGTAACAAAGAAACTTCACACAATTCCACTGATAGTTGTTTATTTACACAAAGAACACAGCAATTAAAGTTACAAGCACAGAAGAAACCAATAGCAAAGAAAAGAAGGGGTGTAGAAGTAGCGATATAAAAATAGGTAAATCTAAAATTAATGAAAAGCGGTAAGAATATGCATAAGCGTTTAGCTCAGCGGAAGCAGCGACATCGCAGCATTCAAGGTCGACCAGTCCGTCACTTGTAGTGCTACCGGACAGCGTATTCATAACAAAGATCGCGCTGTCCGCTTGCTATATTGTACGACGTACAAATGAGTTATATACAAATATTTTTTAATAATTATATAAAATACAAATCTATATATATGAGTTTATATTTTATAGTTTAATAATGATATAGTGGCTGCGACGCCACAAAGGCCATGTTACTTCAGCCAGGTGGGTTGGTCGCTGTTCCGACTGATCTCAGATCTGTTATTATGGGCCCAGCACATTCTCTCGCCGCTCAGGCGTCTACGGCTTCGTCGGTGCAGGTGGGACTCTCGCTCGCTGACTCCCTTCAGCGCTTTTGGGAAATTGAAGATGACGCCCCCCGGCGTCATGGACTCGACCAGTCGAGTCGTATTTTCTCGCCAATACGGGTCGTCTAAATTCTGGCCGGTTTTCCACTCGACTGCCTTTCTTATCCCCCCATCCGCGCGTGGTTGACTCCTGAAAAATAGCCGAAAAAACTTAATTATCCATGGAGCGCCGAATGCGTCGTGATACAGAACTCCGCACAAAATACTTGGATTTTATGCGTGAATACGAATCTCTCGGTCACATGTCGGTTTCGCAGTTCGAGTTGGAAGGCAACGAACATTATTTTGTTCCATATCACGCAGTCTTTAAAAATGGCAAGATACGGGTGGTGTTTGATGGGTCGGCGCCTATATCTTCGGGTGTATCCTTGAACGACTGCCTGATGTCGGGACCTAAGCTTCAGGTAGACATCTCGGACATCTTGACTGGTTTTGGTCGCCACCACATTGTATTTGTGGCTGACATTAAAATGATGTTCCGTCAGGTCATGATACACTTAGAAGATAGACGGTTTCAGCTCATTTTGTGGAGAGAGGATCCGGCCTCTTCATTGGTTGTTTATGAGCTGAACACCAATACCCACGGGCTAAAGTCGAGCCCGTTTATAGCAATGCGCTCGTTGCTACACTTGGCTGATCGTGAGCGTCTGAATTTCCCGCGCGCAGCTGCTGTCTTCCCTTTTGACGCTTACGTAGACAATATTTGTACGGGTGCTTCGTCTGTGGAGGAGGCGTTAGTCCTGAGGGATGAGCTAATCGGCATGTTACGGGCAGGTGGTTATGAATTAAGGAAACGGATTTCCAATTCACCTGCCGTCTTAGAAGACTTGCCGTCAGTACATCAGCAGGAGCCCCACCCAAAACACCTCTTCCAGAATCCTGAGAATCCTGAGTCCATCGCGGTCCTCGGAGTTCAATATCGGCCAGTTCAGGATATCTTCACGTACTCGGTTGAACCGTCGGACACAATGAAGAGGTGGACTAAAAGGCTGGTTCTGTCCACAGTAGCGCGTGTCTTTGATCCTAATGGTTGGGTGGCTCCTGTAGTCTTTTGGGCCAAATGTTTCCTACAGGAGCTCTGGATTTCTGGTCTCGACTGGGATACCCCGTTGACTTGCTGTCTTATTGGCTACGTTTTAATGAGATACTTTCGGACCTTCAACATGTCTCCGTGCCTCGGTCGATCTTACCCCCAGGTCGTTATCGGGCCAGTATTCACGGCTTCTCTGATGCGTCGGAATCCGGTTATGCGGCTGTCGTTTATCTACGCACCGTTGACAGCAATGGTCATGTTCGCGTCAGTCTAGTGGTCGCAAAGAGTAAGGTTGCAAGCTGGAGTTATCAGGAGCTGCATTGTTGACTCGACTCCTCAACCATGTCTTCTCCACCTTGGGTCAATGGGTCCAATTTGACTCTTTCACAGCATGAACAGACAGCTAAATCGTGTTGCCTTGGCTTAAGGCGTCCCTTCATGCCCTAGAGACCTTCGTAGCCAATCGTGTCTCCCAAATCCAGTCTTCTGCGGTGTCTCTGGATTGGCGTCACGTGCCAGGGTCCTTGAATCCCTCAGATTGCGCTTCACGGGGCCTGATTGCCTCGCAAATCATGAATCACCCGCTCTGGTGGGGTCCTGACTGGCTGGCCTCTCCTGAAGACACTTGGCCTCACACAGTTGTGGAGTTTGTGGACCCTCTGACGAGGTTAAAGGTCTTTGCTGTTGAGCAGACTGTGGACACTTCACCGGACTTCTTACTTAATCGGTTCAGTTCTCTCAACAAGCTCGTTGGTGTCACCGGTTGGATTAAGAGGTTTCTCCACAACTTACGGAACAGGTCACAGCCAAGGACGTCTTCAGTCTTGTCTCCTGAAGTGCGTCAGGATGCTCTTCTCACCTGTGTTCGACTGGTACAGGCCGAGTCGTTTGAAAAGGAAATTCGTCTTCTCCGCTCAGAGAACGGGAAATTGCGGGGAAGCCTTGCTCGTCTTAATTTGTTTCAGGACGAGTCGGAGTTTTTGCGAGTGGGTGGTAGGCTTCGTAACTCAGAATTGTCCTATGGGGCTCGTCATCCTCTCTTGTTGCCCAAGAGCGGTCATTTTGTTGAGTTGCTCATCAGGGACCGCCATGTTAGGAACTGTCATGCCGGTCTCAACGCATTGCTGGCTTGTCTGCAGCGAGAGTTCTGGATTTTGTCCGCCAGACGAGCAGCTCGGAGCGTCATTTTTAAATGTATCCCTAATTATAGGTTAAAGGGAACCTTGACTCAGCCACAAATGGGTGCCTAGACGTCCGATCGTGTCCGGCCCGCTCGACCTTTCGCTAAGGTTGGGTTGGATTTCGCGGGTCCGTTTTTGGTGAAGACGTCAAGTGTTCGCAATGCCTGACAGGTGTGCATCTGGAGCTCGTTTCAGTCTTGTCTACGGAGGCCTTTGTCGCATATCTGTCACGGTTTGTCAGTCGGCGTGGTCTCTCTCATTGAATTCGCTCGGACTGTGGCACTAATTTCGAGGGTGCAGATCGCTATTTGAAGGAGGTCCTTTAGTTTTTGTCGGAGAATTATACGTATATTGATTCGGAGTTGTCCAAACGGGGCGTGATTTGGATTTTTGATCCTCCCGGCTATCCCTCGTGGGGCGGTATTTTCGAAGCAGCTGTCAAGGTCGCCAAAACTCACCTCCGCCGTGTGATTGAGGAAATACAAACTGTATTTTGCAACGTGGAAGCGGTATTGAACTCACGACCGCTTTGTCCGATCTCGTCGGATCCTAATGACCTGGAAGCGCTAACTCCAAGCCATTTCTTGATCGGTAGCTGATGTGTCAGTTAATAGGTAATCGCGTTTTCAGTTGCTTCAACAAATTAAGCAATTGTTCCATTCGGTGGTCTTCGGAAAATTTACAATTGTTACAGCAACGGGTTCGGTGGACGGATAAAACCAACCTCCTACGCGTTGGAGATCTCGTCCTCTTAAAGGACTCAAATTTACCGCTCTTGCAATGGCGTTTAGGTCGCATCATGCATTATTCCCCGGTTCGGACGGTATCCTGCGGGTCGCAGAGGTCATGGTAGGGGATTCAGTGCTGAAGCGTGCCATCGCGACGCTTTCTCGATTGCCAGTAGATTAATGGCTCTGGCTCGGGTTATCCTCAACCAGACACGGTCTGGCTGGGGCGGGGGTTTGTTTAGTAAAGAATGAATCGTCTGGTTGGTGTTCGGATCGTTCGAGCTAGGCTTTCGTTCTTTGCATACTCTGTGCGCTAGTCAGTCGTCATTAATCTGTGCGTCTCCTCGCGGCTACGTTTTTGTCCTTGCGCTAATTTTTATATTTAATAGTTATAGTGAAACTAATCACACGCACGAAAACAAACATACTACTCACTACAATCCATTTTACACAAAAAACGTTATCAAAAACATATGACGCCAAATTTGGGTAAGTCCATGCAATTTTCTTACGGCCTACGTTTGGCCTTGTTAGTAATCAAAATATGTTATTTAAAAATAATCCCTAAGATTTTAGTATAATATTTTATTAGTTATCCAAAAGAAAATCAAATTCATTATAAGTACAGTATATTTGTTTTCCGGGGTAGAGGTTTATGTTCTATAAATAAAATGTGTCACAGGGGTCATCAATACATAAATACTTTATCAACATGAAAAAGCGTAATGTATGTAAGTGGCGTCTGTGTAGGTGACGCGTAACTAAACTTGGGATTGGAAATGAACGTACCTGCAGACTTGGCAACACAGTCATTTGTTGTTTGTTTTGCCAATAATTATTTCGAAAACTAAGTTTGTATCTCAAATATAGCAAGCAGATTAGTGTAATAACTTGTGAAAAGTGATTTTTTATCATCAACCTTTTTTTTGTCAATAGTTTAGGACGATTTGATTGCACAAATCGACATTTTATCACTTTACGCGGGAGCACAGTTCGCGTCGACGCACAGATTACGTATGATGTAGTGTGACGGCAAATACCTGAAAATTCAGGTACTCGGTTCGGCTCGTTTTGTGTGCCTCAACACGGTATCTAGACGTATAAGTCATCTTTGTGCACGAAGCTGTCTGGTCTGTCAAACTATTTTAACAAATTTGTGTTTTGTTTTAAGAATTTTAGGGTGGGCTTCTGAGCAACAGTAACCAAAAAAATACTTTCGATAATTTCAGCGCCTGTGACGAAATGTTTTGGAACTAAAGGTATGAGTCAGGGATGTGGTGCTAAAATTTGATGTCAGCGATCAAGTATATAAGGCCTTACTATTAAGAATAATTAAGCTATTTATCACAAAAAATGTTTTATTTGTTATAAAATTCACGCATATCGGCTTGCCTGTTAGACGGCCTTAAATACATTGCTAATGCTAACATCTAACATTTCCTTACTACGTGCGTATGATTTAAAAAATTTAATTATATAGGTTGTTCATAATGTCCTGTATTTTGCTTATTCTATACTTATTCTACTTCCAACATTCTCGTAGTATAGCCATTAGTTATCGATATGCCCGTTAATAACTAATTGATATACTTATAGTATAGTAATAACTAATTGATATAGTTAAAGTATAGTCATAATTAATTGATATACTCGTAGTGTAGTCAAAACGCTAATTATATGTTTAAAATGTGTTGTTATTTGCAGAGTCACAACCACAAACATAAAAATAAGCACAAGAAGCATGGGACCAAAAACAAATTCGTATTGAAGCTGCTGCGAAAGTGTCCGAGCTCTGGTAAGGAGGAACACCTGGAGGCCGACATACACTGCAAACATCGACGACTTTACCCCAACAACTCGTTCGTGCGGGACCTAGTCACTATACTCAACGATAGGGACATCAAGGTATATCAGTTATTATTCTTAACTATAAAGACATCTAGATATATCAGTATTTATTCTTAACTATGGAAACAGCAAGGAATACCAGTC
The DNA here is from genome assembly GCA_946406115.1 of Apoda limacodes. Lineage (NCBI taxonomy): Eukaryota > Metazoa > Arthropoda > Insecta > Lepidoptera > Limacodidae > Apoda > Apoda limacodes. Next base: position 54,312,712 of record OX291540.1, read on the forward strand.
ATTATTCTGAGCTAAAAGACATCAAGGTATATAAGTCATTATACTTAAATAAAGATGAGTCAAGTTATATCTGTCATTATTTTAAACTATGAAGACAGCAAGGTATATCAGTCATTATTATTAACTGTAGTGGAATCTAGGCATAACAGTCATTATTTTTAACAATAGAGGAATCAAGGTATAACATTCATTATTCTTAATTATATAGGGATAATGGTATGTCGGTCATCATTCTTAACTGTAGAGACATCAAGTTATATCAGTCATTATTCTTAACTCAAAAGACACCTAGTTATATCAGCTGTTCTCTTTTGTCTTAGATACAGGTAAAAACTAAACCGAAATTAATAACTGCAAGGCGATTACTTACCTTAATTGATACTGTTGTTGTACGTACATGGACCTCGTCTGTCTGTCCTAATGTCCTCTAAGGGGGCCTAAGGGAGCCCTAAATTATATCAAGTATAAAAGAAGACTTAAGCAGTATGGATAGGATGTAAATAAGTATATAAAATTAATATTTTCCTTGGTCCAAGAGTTTGTAGCCCTGACAGTTTTTATATATTACATATAACACTTCACAAAAACAAGTTTATATTTGTGACGCAATATTAATTTTAAATATACAAAAAAACAAAATATATTTCTTTAGGTTATTTTGTAGAGTAATGACCGTCCACAGAGACCTAGCGCGTTGCAAATAGTTGTAACGGGACGAAACGCAGTCATTTTTCTTAATTATAAAGTTATCTAGTTAAAACAGTTATTTTTACTTACTACATATAGAAAAATCAAGGTATAACAGTCATTATTCTTCACTAAAAGATAGAGACATCACGGTATTGTCGAAGAATCCCATACTGCCCTACCGTTATTTTTATGTCCAAGTGCCTACCAACTAAAAAATAAAAAAAAAAAAAACTTCAAAATTCTATCTAAATTAACCTTACGCAGCCACGCAACATTTACTATTTACTACTATTATTCTTTAAAAATACCCGATGTAAACCGTCAAAACACTATGTTCTTTAAAATTAAATTTTTGTCTTACAAAATCTAACTTACTCCGTTTTTATCTTCCCCCACTCACTTTTTCTGTTTTTTTTACTTTACAGGTAATAAACAACGGTCGGCTGTTCGAGAAAAACCGTGTAACGGAAATAGGCAAGTCGGCAGAAGAGAGCAAGCCCATCGTAAAGAAAGAGAGTGAGAAGAGGGAGACAGTGAGGGCGGAGACGAGCGAGACGTGGACGGAGCGGGGCGTCACCAGCGGTGTCGAGCCAACCATCATGCCGCCCGCGCAGCAGGTATACATACGAAACTTCACACCTTTCACTTACTCAGACACTGACAACTTCCATTTGCTACATATCTTGTACTTCATTCACTCGCATTAAAGCTTTCATACAAGTTCGACGGTTTAAAGTACTCTTTAAGTAGCCTATATAGTTTTGAACAAGACGATCAAAATGCTTTAATTGTGTGTGTAGTTGAAGAATGTACTGCGAAACAAGAAGCGAAGGATGGACCACAAGAAGGCGTTGTCGGCCGTGAACATTAGGACGTCGCCGCGGAAGAGAGAGGAGAAGAAGATCATTGTGGAGGAATTTGTTGAGATCACTTCGCCGCAACACACACCCACCACGCACTCACCCAAGGTGCGACAGCAGTCCCGGACCTTATAGTTCAATTATTTTTGAACTTGATCTTGATTGAACCTAAACCTTCCAATATTCATCACAAAAGTTGAAGCTTCCTTCGTACTTCACGATTTTGAAGTCGGTAATCATTAGTAGATGTCCATGAGTTTTGGTTTTCAAGTATAGTACGCACAAAGAGCCAATCAGAAATGTTTATTGTTGGCGCTGGTGGATGTCAGGAAGATTCTTAACATGCAAATTGCATTATTTTGGCAATCCCTAATTCTGTCGCAACTTAAATCATGCAGTGTTTACGTTATTAATGTAGCGTGACGATGAAATACCTACGTCAAAATATTGCGAAAAAGAAACATAATAAATAACAATAATTTCTAGCTGTGTCGGGAAACGTTGTTTTGCGATAGCTTACACTTTCTTTCTCTAGCCTCTATCGCCTATCTCCTCTCTCCGTCCTCTTACCTTTCTTGGCCCTCCCTCATCCTCATCAACCCACTCTTACTCTATCCCAAATATCCGCACTCAATTCACACCGAAAACCCAGAAGCTGCAGTGCAACTATAAAAAAAACTTTAATTAGTCGAAATGACTTACGCTCCAGACATTGTACAATTTGTTGTTGTATTTAAGCCACCTTCTCCAGAAATCGGGCAAATGCATAGAAGAACGCGATATAAAGTTTCCCGTCCTATTCCATAAAAAAATAATACACTTTTTTTAAAAACTCGACCACAGCGCCACCTATGTGTTTAAAATTTTGCCATAATAAACCAACATATATCGTTAATATAGGTTATATGTGACAGGTGAAGAAGACAAAGCCTCGTCGCGGTCGCAACAAGTCTTCGGTGCCCGAGGCGTCTTCTGACTTCGCGCCCACCACCAGGTACATTCGCCTTTCCCCGCAGTCCCTTTATGTCTACAGACAATCTAACACACTCTATCTTAGGCTAACCTACTCAATAGAAAAATCTACGTTTGATCTTAGCAAACATTTTCCAAATTAATAATAGAGTTATTTTGAAAAAACGCGTGCGTAATAATCCGATTATGGGCCATTATTACATTGCTGGATTACCAATAGTCAGGGATACCGAAGTTTAAGATTTAAGAGTAGATACTCTTTAACAGTGGACTCACGTTTAGAGATCATATTATTAATGTGTGTAAAAAATCTTACAAAAATGTAGATTTGACACTGCGTGTGACACGTGACTTCACAAACTTTACAGCAATAATCACTTTATACAATGCTCTAGTAAGAAGACAACTGGAATTTAATGCAATCATATGGGCTCCACGTGAAACGAACTATACTCTGATGTTAGAAAAGGTGCAAAATAAATTTGTTAGATAATACAAAAGAAAATATGGCGTATATCCTATGTATCCACTGATATATGTTACTCTTTTTGTCTTTGGGCACGGTAGGATATAACGAACTGAGGGTAAGAAGAGAACTTACTCTAGTCTCGTACATTTTCAAATTATTAAGAGGGAAAAATCCACAAAGCGGACACAACTGAGGCACGCACGCACTAACCTACTGAAACAGGTGCACTGCACCACTGCACAGTCAAATGCTGCACAAAACTCTTAACCGAATTCCTAGAGAAATAGATTTGTTCTTTTGTGCTTTGAGTGATTTCACAAGAATTGCATTATTAGTAATATGTTACAAAAAGGTGTAAGAATTATATTATTACAGATAAATTATTTAGCTACACTAACGCATTAAGCAAAAAAACCTGTAAGATGCAGAAGCTCCGTAGCTCAGTGGGTATTGATCTGCCTGCTGAATTAAGGGGCATTGATTCGATTCTCACACAAGACAAACATTTATTATTTGTGTTTTTCTTAAGACTCATTGTTTTCTATCTATATATTCACAAACATTAAAGAAACCTATATGTATTTGTATCCGTTGTCTGGTATCTATAACACAACCTTTGCTTACTTTGGGACCAGACGGCGCTGTGTGTAATGTACAAAAATGTTTATTATTTATTAAACATATATTTTTAATAAATAATAAAAAAAAGTTTCTAACTACATCTTGTTATAGTTATTACGCTATCAAATTGGTTGCTGTAACAAACTGTATATATAACAAACAGAGTCGTTTGTTTGTGTTTATGTTTTAGTTTTTTGATTGTTTCTTTGTGGGAATTTAATTATAAAAAATGACGTCCACAATTAAGGAGCACAAGACTGTCTTAACCAATTTCACACGGTGGTTCTCTTGTACCATGGAATTGATTAAACGGGAGGATAGATTTTTCGCCTTAAAGTTAAGGGCTGCACAGTTTCCGACAAGTCAGTGAACTGGATCAGGCATATCAGGGTCTCTTATCGATAACGGATGCGGAAACTGTTCTAAAGGCGGCAAATTCCGATTATGATTTTTGTATGTCAGTAGTGGACGAGATTACCGAGGCTGTGTCGAAATTAGAGGCTACCTCGCAGCTGGCAAGTAAGATGGCGGTTTCGGAAACAAATGCTACGAACGGTTGCCAACCTTGGATATCCCTCATTTTAGCGGATCATTGAATGAGTGGACTAATTTCATCACCCTTTTTGATAGCATTGTACACCGACGCACTGACTTATCCGACTCACAAAAATTAAGTTACCTTTTAACGTGGATCAGGGTTTTTTTTTTTAAACTACTAAGGTGGCAAACAAGCCTACGGTCCGCCTGATGGTAAGCGGTCACCGTAGCCTATGGACACCAAGGGCATCACTCGCGCGTTGCCGACCCTTCAAAAATCTAATAACTTCTTTTTTGAAGAACCCCATACTGTAGTCCTTAGAGAAAACCTTGGCAGGGAGCTCATTCCACAACCTAAGCGTTCGCGGGAGGAAGTTTCTCTCAAACCGCACTGTACGCGACCATTTCAGTTCTAAAGTGTGAGAATGAATTCCCTGCCGATGGCGAGCGGTGCGATGGTAGAAAGTAGCCGTGGGCATCATTTCGAACAATACCTCAGAACACAAGCGGTAGAATACACACAGGGAGGCAAAGTCTCTCCTCAGATTTAGGGGCTCGATACCGCAAGTGAGTTTGGGATCGTCGACAATTCTCACAGCCCGTCGTTGAACCGAGTCAAAAGGGCCAAGCTGGTATTCGGGTGCACCCGCCCAAAGATGGCAGCAGTACTCCATATGCGGCCGGACTTGCGACTTGTAAAGCAGCAACCTTTGCCCCGACGTGAAGTACTTCTTCGCTCTATTGAGTACACCAAGTTTTTTGGACGCCAGCTTTACCTTGTCTAGCAAGTGATCTCGGAACTGGACATCGCTGGAGATGTGAACACCAAGGATCCCAATGCTCTTGGAGACGGAGAGGGGAGTTTTCTGGAATTGTGGTACTACAGTGAATCGGGTTTTCTTAGCGGTGAACGCGCAGACTTGTGTCTTTAAAGGGTTGAATCGGACCAAGTTTTCCCGTCCCCAGTCAGAGATCTTGGACAGACCGATCTCGATTTGAGACACAAGTTCTTCACGTTTTTCCTCCACAACAGAACGAGGGATGCTTGCACGGCCCGTGTAATAAGCGTCTCCAGTACTGTCATCTGCATAGCAATGTAGGTTGTTGATCTTCAACATATCATTGATGTGCAGTAGAAACAGCGTAGGAGACAGCACAGAGCCTTGCGGGACACCAGCATTAATGTCCATGCTATCAGAGCAACTACCGTCAACTACGGCTCGTATGCGTTTGCCGGAAAAAAAGCTAGCCACCCATTTGCACAAACCCTCGGGCACTCCGTAAGATAGCAACTTCGATAGAAGACCCCGGTGCCAGACCCGATCGAACGCCTTCGCTATGTCTAGGCTACATGCCAATGCCTCCCCCTGATCTCAATGGCTATTGCCCATCGGTGTGTTAGATACACTAGAAGGTCACCAGTGGAGCGACCGTGGCGAAAGCCATATTGACAGTCGCTGATCAGGTCATGTTTTTCTAGGTATCTCAAAAGCTGTGTGTTGATCACACGCTCCATCTCCTTGGAGAGGAGAGAAGTAATAGCGATAGGCCTGTAATTCGATTGATCTGATCTATCGCCCTTTTTGGGCACCGGGTCCACAATCGCAGTCTTCCATGAAGACGGAAATTGCCTAGTATGGTAGGAAAGCGCGAAGAGGCGCGTGAGTACGGGACATAACTCAGGAGCACACTGCTTAAGCACCACTGCTGGTATACCGTCTGGCCCACTCGACTTATGAACGTCTAGGGAAAACAACGCTCGCCGAACCTCTCGCTGTGTTATAGAGATTTCCGGCATGGTCTTACCGCACCACGGTAAAGTAGGTGGTACAGAGCCTTCGTCGTTCATATTTGAGTTGGACGCAAAGTGACTGCCCAATAGATCGGCTTTCTCTTTTGCACTATGGGCCAAGTCACCATCGGTCTTTCACAGTGGTGGTAACGACGACTGGCATAAGTTCCCCTCGGCAGCTTTAGCAAGCGACCAGAAAGCACGACTCCCAGAAGGATAGCTCGCAAGTCGCCCACCTATTTTGCCGATGAATTGGAATTTTGCTCTAGCAGTTGCTTTCTTACTGAACCTCGAGGCAGTATTTAATTTGCGTTTTAACTCAGAAATATTCGGATCCTTATTATTACGAGCCGTGGTCCAAGCCTCATACGCAGTTTGCTTAAGAATTTTAGCTTTTCTGCAAGACCTATTAAACCACGGTCGTTTTTTGACACCGGCAGCTACTCGCAGGTTAGGAATGAAACATTCCATACCAGCGAGGATTGTCTCAGTGACTGCGGCTGCGCAGACGTCAGGATCATCTGAGCTAAAGCAGACGATGTATCCTCCACGGGTACGATGCATAAAATTCTCGCAATCCGTCCCAGTCTTCCGACTTATAGTGCCACACACGACGCCAATTAGTTGGCCCAGAAGGATCGGAGACAGTGGTCCGAGGAGCCAAGAGGCGCATCCACTGAGACGGAGTATCCGTCCGGACGTGTAGTCAGCAGAAGGTCCAGTAAGGAGCTCGTATGGTCCTCTATATCTGCTATTCTCGTTGGAGAAAGTACCAGCCGAGAGAACTCATAGGTCAGAGCAAATTCATGAGCAGATATCCCTGCATAGTTATTGGTTCGAGAACTGAGCCACTCACGATGGTGGGCGTTAAAGTCTCCCAAAATAACTAGTTCTGCTGTGGGATATTGCTCTAGAACTTTGTCAGTCGTCAAACTCAGGTGCGTGAAGAGTCGAGTTACGTCCGTGTCACCGCTATGAGACCTGTATAGGCATGCATAGATACGAGTGTGGCCGCCGTGATCTACGCGCACCCAAATAATTAATAGGTCTCTGTCTTCAAGGCTATGAAGTCGGCGACAGCAGATATTCTCCCGGAAGAACATACATACACCGGCACGACTCAAAAAATTGTGCTCGTGTTTGTAGCCGGGATAATGAATAGATATCTGCGTCTCCGTCAGAAAGAGGATGATAAAACATTTGGACATCACCGATGTCAAATACAGCATAGCCAGGGAGTTATTGATTAAGCGGTATCAAAATAACCGTCGCATTGCGAATACACATGTAGCTGCCATTTTAGGTATTCCTCAACAGTCTTCAGTTATCCAGCTGCGGTCAGACCTGCTTAACCCTATTCTGGTGGGGACAAATGCGTTGAGGGGCCTAAAATTCCCTGTAACCGAGTGGTCATTTTTATTGCTGCACATTGTACTGAACAAATTGCCTAATAACGTAAGGGCTCGTTTTGAACTATTGCACGAGGTGACTCGGCGTCACACATACCTACTTTCGACACTTTAGTGTAGTTTTTGGAGGACCAGAGTATGAAGCTGGAAAATTTACCTGCCGAGCCACAATCGGGACCGTCACGATGTTCGGCCCTGTCTGGACTCCATCAACAACCTCGTCCCGGGACTTCGCGAGATACCGGGGCGTTTCAGCCCCCAGAATTTTGACGGTCGAACGGACTGAACGGTGTGGGGTGTGTTACAAACTAGGACACCATTCGGGATTGCTACCACTTCAGAAAATCTGGGGTGGCCCTAAAACGATTTCTGACCCCTAGGCTAGGCCTCTGTTATGATTGTTTGAGGGAGCACCTACACAAGGACTGTCAACAGCCGCGACCTTCTATAAAGTGTGGTGGGGAACACCCCGATTTATGAATGCCTCCTCGAATAACACATGCAGGTGTGTCTACGGCTCGCACGGGCGGGGGTTCGTCGCCGCTAAATCGAACCCAGTCGCCCCCGTCCCCAGTGCGACATCGACCTTCCCCGCCCCACTTACCGCGGGCGAGCCCACGGGATGGTCGTCGGTCACAAACGGGATGGTCGTCGGTCACAAATTCGTTTTCATATTCTTCATTGCTTCCTTCCAGTATATTATCGATACGCAGGTGCATATCGTCAATAATTCGTCAACGGTACTGCACCTCTTTGAGTGTCTTCGATCTCCCATTTATCGACCATAGCGTCTATCTGTATGAGATTGATGATGAGATTTAAGGCTATGAAGTTGGTTTTCTGTTGTGATATTATCTCGTCTACCGGTCCACATGGAAACGTGCTTTTATCTTGCTTGTTGGGTTGTGGTATGCTAAAATGTATCTCACTCTTGAATGCGTCCTCTGACGATCTTGAAGGTGCTTATTGCTTTGGTTCTCGTGCAGGTGTAGAGGGTAAGTAACTTGATATTTTTTTTCTCTCACTTTCATAGTTTAATCTCCTGATATATATTCTGGTCAAAATACTCGTGAATATTTGTCGTTCTCTTCGAATTCTCTCCAAAGGATGTCTAATGTTTTCATTCTTGTGTGGATGTGTTCCGGCGTCTTCCTCTCAGCTCCATCTTTGCGAAAGTACGTGCTCATGCGCTCTTTCTTCTTTTGAATGATATGTAATGCTTGACAGAAGACAAGCTCGTTTGTAGTTATATGATAATTCTTAATATGATGTTTGAAACCAAAGTCTCAGAAACCACGATGATATATGCTGGCGCTGGTCCCCTTTTTGCATTTGGTTGATATGATGATAGGGTAAAGACGGCGTCGGGAAGGTAAATGATAAGTCAACGACCGCTTTACTTTTTGGTGTTTAATACGTTAGCCTTACATAACTAATTAGTATGACATGTAAATATTGTTGTATATAAACAGTGATTTATATACAACAATATTTTATGTCAGCATAAGTAAGTATATTGTAATTGTACGGTTGCCCGTACAGTAACAATATTTTGTCAGTAAGTAAATAAAAATAAATAAATACAATTTTCAAACTGCTAATTTAAGTATGTATTTGATAAAAAAATGTGATAAACACGGGTACAAATTAACAGATTTTTATTTTTCTGTTACTGTGCTGATAACTTGCTTCTTGCCAAATGTCATGATTCTAGGTCAACGGGAACGGACGGGTTTTGATTTATTTCCAAGTGTTAAAATATGCGGCAAAATTGGCGTATTTTTTTAAATGCGTTAATTCAGAACTTTGATTTTTATGCAGCTTGAAGGGACCGTAGACGTCAGTATTTGACATTAATATTAACCTTATAAATCCTCGTGTTCCCGACAAAATGGTCTTGTAAGGTTCGGAACCCTAAAACAAATGATAGTATCTGTTAATTGGCGCATACTGTCAAAACGACTGATTGGATTTTAATGTGGTTTTCATAGTAAAAAGCTTATGGTCTGTAATAGATAGCCAAGTTGCGGGTAAGGTATCATAATATTTATAAATGTTCCTCAGCCGTCCTAGCGAGAGGCGCGAGCCGGCACGCGCGACCCCGCCACACTCCGCGGAGGACGCGCCGCTCATCAGCGCAGAGCTGCGTGCGAAGAAAGACGAGAGAAAAAAACCAGACAAGCATCAGGTAACGAGTCGAAAAGGTACGAGCAGCTCAGGGCCCACTTTCAGCAGAGAAAAATACCGCCCAAGCATGTGGGCGCTCTGTGCAGTGCCCCATAACCTGAACGGTTACCAGTGTTTCTTGTCTCCTTGAGCCATTTGTGACTTCATAGAACGTTCATCTAAACGCCCTTTGCATTGAGCAACTTGTGACTTTAAATACTTGTAGATGAATTGTCAATAATTTTTATGGGTTAAACCAACACCTACAATAATATTATGTTTCTTGGACTAAGAAACGATAAAGAGGGAAGAGTGTTATCTTGTTGCCAAGTGACGTGTGCTAGTGGTTGCCATGATTAGTTAACTGACGAATGCTAGTGGTCGAACGTGTTCACTAAAAAGTGGGTACTGTTGACATCACGAAATACTTTATTTGCACTATAGAACGTGTTCACTATAAAGTAAGTACTGTTGACATCACGAGATACTTAATTTCAACTATACAACGTGTTCACTATAAACTTGGTACTGTTGACATCACGAGATACTTGTGTTTTGTCGCCAGGACACGAACGCAAGGAAAACACCGGAAGGCAGAGAAGCGGACACGGATACTAACCAGGAGTCTAAGGAAAAGGACGACACCACCGGTCAGTATAACTTTGAGTTATGTTCGTTTTGGGATAAAAAGTTCCCACGTTTGATACTTTCAAAACTTTTGATAACACCAGTTTCGTCACTGACATAAATACAGAGTGTAACGGAACTCAGCAATCACTATTCAAAGTTTCACGCTGAAATGGGCATTTCAGTTTTTCATACTAATTTCATAAAATAATTTTACGTTCTAACTTGACCACAAAGTTTAATGAACTTTAAAATATGCCAACCGCTAATTTATGAGAATCTAGTACTTTTGAATTCGTACGACCCCAGTTACGCAATAATTACCTACAACGTGTACGACGTCCTGTCGTTTATGTGTTCCTGGTACTTTTTTCGGCGTAGAAACTCAAATTTGTGCGGCGCTACGCTAAAATAGTAAATTAGCAAAAACAGGATGACTTAAAGCTGTAATTATTTGTTAGTGTTAATTGTCACGTATATTGAATAAGGAAATAAAATAACAAGCAAATTCACAAGACATAACTGCAGATTGTAATGTCCTACATAAACAAATATAACCACGTAGTACACGTTCTAATATATATGTATTTAAGCAACAGTTTAATTATTATTGAGTAATACATTAAGACTCCAGTATTCCGTAACTATACTCCTGTGACGTTATAAGATACATATATTATTGTAAATTATTTATACAAAACATATTAAAATAGTATCTGGACAGTTAAGTATAATTTCGTACAAACCTGCTACAAGAAGATAACGACAAGTGTCGTTTCAAAGCTATTCATCAAAAAGCTTCAGCAGCAGCTTACTTTTTAAATCAATAAACTTTTTCACTAAGCACTGCATCAAAAAACTTTAGTTTTAACAAAAATTGTTCAATGACATAGGTACATTCACTAACACTGCACTTATCTTCTTTTTCAAACATTAACTACCTATGTAGGTATCTAGCTTAATTCACAAAAATGGATTAAAGTAACCTTCATTTACTAAAACACTGAATAAAAACCATTTTTAACTTACCATTTTAAAAATTAGCTAAGTAGGTACGCACGTACGTTTTCACAAAAGTGGTTCAAAGTAAACTGAACACTAAATAAAAAAAAACTTTTATTTCAAACATTTGCTGGGGAAGTAGATACGTAACATTTACAAAAATGATTCAAAGTTATCTCCATTTTTGTTAACAAAGAGACGCGCAACACGTACATTTCGTAGCATTTCCACTGTTATGAAGTTGAACGCGACTGTTATCCTCTTCTTCACACCGTAAAAGTAGCATGTGCCAGCCACAGCACAGTCGTAGTGACATGCTTCTGCAGGCATCATATGACGGAAACCTTTGTTGCTAGTGCGATGGTCTCCCGTTGATAAAACGCTCTAAAAACATATCTTGCCCTCCACTCAAATTGTTATTTTCAAGACTCCTACACACAGAATTATCTTGTGTTTGCTTATGAATAATTCACCCATTTTATTAAAAAAAACAACTAAATCAACGAATTTCACTCATATTTCATTTAAACAAAACAATGGTGTCGCGTACTCGTCGGCTTTTGACTGAAGATTTTGATCGATAGATAAAGTGAATGTAGTATGTAGGAACAGGACCTCCTGTGCAGGTTGTGCTATTACGTTTTAAACTAAAATGTGTTGCCATACCGAGTTTTTTTGTACCATCTGTAGATAAGACCTTGCGATAGAATTAGTATCATCCTGATGTGCTTCAATACAGATTGTATACCTTGTGAGTTTATTAACAAAGTATTGTATAATTACTTTTAATAATTAAGATTCTTGTCGGCTCTTTTCGGCACAAATTTACGTTGTTAAATAGATTGTATCGACGATTCAAAAGTGTTTTCAGAAACCTACTAAAATCAAATAAATATTATTTGATTTGATCCCTAGATATGTTATTGAAAGTATGATTTTTTTTGTTGCGCGGTTAGTACCTGTTATTCTGTTATTCGTGCCGACTCTACACAGGTAACAAAATCCTAACCTAGGTACTCCGAGGGGCTTAAGTTTGTTTTCTTTATCTCCATCTATTCATTTTTACAAAGAACGGTTACGATTGATAGGCAAAAAGTTATTTAATAAGATTTACCTGAAAATAATGTGTGAAAACATGCCTAAACGGGAACGTGACATTATTCATTTTTCGTCACTATAAAAAACTAATAAGTAGCTATTACTTATGTAGCAAAAATACCAAGTGAAATTCTTGTGATTACTAATAGTGATCATTATTCCCAATTTAATGGTAGTTTTGCCGAGAATTTCCAAACAACCCAGGCCCGAGATGGGCGTTGATCATATGATGACCAATCGTCGTTGAGCAAATTATTAGCGCGAATCTTAAATTCCAAAAATTGGGTTACCGTTTTTATCTTTTATCAACTTTGTCCGAAATGCTAACACTGTTCTATGGAATCCTGGTACATGGAATTTAGAAGCTCACATTAAAAGTGACTGCTATGATAATTTTAATGAACTCGATTGCCCTAATAGCTTAGGTGTAAAATTATGACATAAATTATTTTATCATTTCACTCAAAACGAGAGCTGAGCCTTCTGATAATTTTTTATTAAAATTTTAATTACTTTATTTTTATTATTTTTTAACGAATCTGATGGAATCTTTTCATTATCATTATTTGCAAGATTTAAACCAATTTTTCGTGGATTACGAAAAACATGTAATTATTAATGAAGATCCCTTTAGATAAAATATGTGCAGGAAAGAGAAAATTCTTCCCTCTCAACTGCACAATTGCTGATGTCCGGGTTCTTCAAAGAACAACGGATTGCAGTAGCGACATTGACTAAGTTTTCATTGTAATTAAAGTTTATTAATACACAATCTTAACATGTTGGATGTCACGTGGCTAGTAACTACTAGACCGGTCTGCACTAATATTCTAAAATGAACAACATATAAATAAATTAAAAAAAACCAAACATGTATCCATTATCGATACAGAACATTTAACGATGTATACTATGTATTTGTAAATAATTTTCTTGTCATTCCACTCATAAATTTAAAAATAAATAATTAAAGTAACAAGGAAAAGCTCTTAAACTTTTTCTTTTTTTATGAAATTAGCCTCACAGAGATATCACCTGTAGGTAAAAATATTCAGATATTTCATCACAAATTTTGATAAAATGACCGGTTATCGACCCCCACACAGCTGAGTTTAAGGAGATGTTCTTTTCAAACTTTCACCAAATTTCTGAAAGCTGCGGATGTTTCTGGTTAATGATTTCACCCTTGGGTCCATTACTAAATGCTTGTGTACCAGACACCCTTTAACCCCTTTAAGGGATTTGCGGGTATTCCGTTACGTGTAATATACAAATAGAAAATAACAGAAATATCGTAAACAATCGCTGGACAGTTTGTTACAGATGATAATGAAATTATTAATTTTTGATACTAATGCTAAACGTACGGGTGACATGTGACAAAATTAACGATAATTATGATTCTTCATCTCAAAACAAATAGACTTTATATGATCTGCTTTCTTATCTTATCCGGATACATATTTATCCAAATAGTATCTACGAGAGATGACGACCAAAATCATGTGTCATCTTTTCACGTGCAGAACTTATAAAATTCTAAGAATAGTTCATACTGAAGTCAGCTTGGTGTGCAGTAACTGTCAAAAATGCCAAATGACAATTTTTAGGTTTGGAGTTATACCTTGGTGATATTTAAAGTATCTGGATTTTGGTCATCCTGTCAGCCATAAAAAATTAACTGCTTTATTAACAAAAACAATAATCCGACTACAAATCCACTAAAAAGTATAAAACTATATGGTGATTATTTAGTTTAAACTTATTATCATTGCTGTAATGTACACAATCACGCAACTTAAAGCTGCTTAGGGTGATTTTGGAAAACATAGAACTGGTGGAGTAGCTTTCACTATGCTACTATGCTTTCACATGGTGATATGCAATCTGAAAAACAATAAGCAATTGAAATATTACATAAATATTGATTGTTTTTTTTTTTTTAATCCAACTATTTACATTGTAAATCTTATTTATTTAATGTTTCAATACAAAACATGTATTTATTAGTTGATACACTATAATTTTATGTTTCGTTTGTGATTTTAAAAAGATTACCTATTGGACGCACGCAATAAAACAGTATTGTAATTAGTTTGTAAAGCTAGTTGTAGTTAATTTACTTGACGATTCGAAAGTGTTCTTAGTAACCCATTTGAATAAAAAGATTTTGATTTTGATACTAACCTAATATTTTTTTGTGTCTTATTTCGCATGACAGATTTCTATATCATTGTGTATTTTATCATACGCATAAGTATATAATCGATCTAATTACTAAATACATTATCATTATTTATTTAGCGAAATATTTACCTGTCACTGACTCACGATCTTGTTTTAAAATTACTAATTACCTAGGTATGAAGCCGAAATTTGGCATTTCGACTTATTGGAGTTTTCCTATTGGTCCAACTGGTTGTGCAAACTGGATTTTTTTCCCGTGGACCAACTAAGTAGAATAGTAAAAGATAAGACAATCAAAATTTACATAGCCATTCGTACAACTACATTTATCAAAGTTTTTTAACCAACTTTGAAAAAAAAGGTTCTCGAATGAATTTTTCGTAGATTCTTAAAACAACGTTAAGTCGAAATAACGCAATGAAGGTTTTATACTGAACTAAAATTTCAAGTGACAGCATCATAATGGCAACCTATAATCTCCCAAAATATTCATTGTAGACCAGTAGTTTCTTCACAGAAGTGATAGATGTCATCCCTGTAAACAAAACAACTAGTCTACGATCAATAGTTACGCAGAAAAAGCCCTTTCAAGATTGACACCTGTTATCCAAACGCACGCACATGGGGTACGCTCATGACGCATGCGCTATAGTAAAATAGTAGCATGCGCTGCAAAACACGTGTTCCCGCGTCAAGTGGATTTCTGTGCCAAAAGCGTTCAACAACAAGAGGGCGGCCGATGAAAAATAAATAACATTGAAGTTTATTGAAGACTACAGAAACTTTCCACAGCTTTAGGAGCGAAATAATTAACTTTAAACAAATGAAGTAAAGAGAAAAGATGGTTTGCAAGTTTTGGTTGCTAATTTTAATATTGGCGTCGATAAAGTTAAAAAAGATAAAAATTCTTCGATTATATGTTTCCAACGAGCATCCGAAGGTCCTCAAGAAAATGAGTGGCGCTAGATCCGATGAGATATATCATTTACTGTGATTCGCTTATAATTTATATGGTATTCAATGCTGGCTCTGTGACGCCAAAGCTCAAAGAAACCCAGAGAAACTTGTACCGAGGAAGTAAAGGTAATTTAAACAATTTTTTTAGTTAATTTAATTTGTTCTAATTTTAGAAACTAACGTTACAAATATTTGTTTTGAATTGGCACTGCTCCAATATCTGACATTAAATAATTCATAAATTTCTCCCGAATTTTCGCTGTATTTAACGGAAATCTTTAAAATGCCCTGTAACCACTGCCATCTGCCGTTATTGCTCTCCATGATCCTGGGATAAGTTCTTCAGTGCGTGCATTTTTTGTTATCAAAACAACCAGGAGAGCAGAAATGACGTGCAGAATCTGTCTGCGACCGCAGAAAGTTATATATATATACACAACTCAAAACAATATCAACTACCGCCTAAGTAACATTTTAGCGTTAAGAAAAGCTGTAGAGGACCTTTTTCTCGGTTCTGCTTAAATATTAAAGAGTTAGCGTATGATTTATAAGAGAGTTATAGAGTGTCATAACACCTTTATATCTTCGATTTGGGCGCAAAATTTAGCTGGTAAAGCCTGTATAGACCCTTCATAGTGGTTCTTTATTAGTAGAAGTGTATAAGAGGTGTTATAAGATCGTCAGTTTTCCGCTTGAACCTTTATTGCACCTTTATAATGGACTTTATTGAAAGTTTTAGTTATACAAAATATCTATAACGGTGTTAACTAGAACTTGGGTCTGTATGTTGATACCTTATTACTCATTCGTAGCGTTTTCGGGGTCAAAAAGAGATAGTAAAAATTTCTAAAGTCATAAAATTACATTAATTTATAAATATGAAATAAGTCCTACTGTTTATGTACGGCAATTGCATTTTCATCACGAAATGTAAGTGTAGGGGCGTCTAAATAGCTCCTACAAGGTGGAAACTTCACCAATTAGCTTATTCAATTTTTCAATGTAAAATAATATAATAAACTGTCTAGTACCTACTGATGCTCGAAAAAAGCAGAAGTGCCCAAGTATTCAACCGACACCACTACCTGCAGTCAGTCCTAGATCCTCTTCGACAATCAGATACAGGATTTTGGCAGCTCCTTGGGTGTGGCTACTATATAGTAAAAAACTATATAGTAGCGCCATCTTCTGATGTTTCTAAGGAAACTCTTACTAACACAGTTCCGCGGTATCAATATGAAAAGGGCGTAAGCTCATTTCGAGAATCATTAATTTTATAAATAATAGTATTGATATTATATAGGTACGTGTATATCGATAATAAAATGGCCTAACCAGTAAGTATTGTTGATTGACAGTGTTCTTGAAGTGTAATATTAATTATTAGTGCGCTTGCAAGTTTAATGTGATTGTGTATTATGTTTCTCGCTTCAATATTGACGCGCCTTAGAAAAAATATGATTTTAAGGAAAAAAAAGTAAAGCAACTAGAAGTACTAATAACCTAAAATAGTTATAAGACATTCAATTTCAAATGTTGGTCAGTTTGAGTGATTGTATACATAAACAATGTAAAATAATTCTGAAAATTAAGGTACCACGTTATTTAAAAGTGATTTTGTATAATTAAATATTTTTTTTTTTTGACAGAAAGTGATTGAAAATGGCGATATTTATCTTAAAGGTGCAGACTTTTCTTAAATCTATTACGAAACTCGAAGAATTACAACGCCGGTAGTGAAGTGTATTCTGCGATTTTTGGTTGACATAAGAGAGGAACTACGCACTTAGCGAAGACATCAACCAGCAGCGGAGCTGCGTCTATCTCTATACCTTCAGATTAGGGGTTCTTTACGAAGTAGTGAAATCCCAAAGTTTAGCTCAGTTCGATAAATGTTTTCAGAATGTAATGTTAGGTTAAAGACAGAAACTTTAAGCGTAAAAACATTAAATGGTGTCATTAAAGAATTACCATTTGTTTATCTTACACCATAACCTTTATATCGGGATCGTCCAAAACTGCATAACTATTTAATCTGTCATTGTCTTTCTTAATACAGGCGTAAGCTGTGTGTAAGGGTTTTACATACAACGCATGTAGTGTTTGGTGTTACTACACTCTTAATTAACTCCGTTACAGAACCAATGACGTTGATGAAGTTGAACAACAGCCTTATGACATATCAGCAACTCTGATATAGCAGATTTATAGAAATAAGAATTATAGGGAGTTAATGAAGATTTTCAAACAGCTGTTAACGCTGCAGGTCTGTTTCTTTTCTTTTCAGTTTCTTTTTTACAGTTTTAATACTACCTATAGAGCTTAACCTATTTCATAAGTGAACTGTATCACTTTTAGTGACAACCAAATCCATTATAAATCAATAGTAGTACTCTAAGCTTCAAAATTACCTGTAACCAACGCTAAATTGTTTGTTGGGCGTACTCTCCACTTTTATTTCAGTGGTCTTATGAAATATTTGAAAAATAGATGCAAACAGCCCAGATGTATTCTTAACAGTACGCGTTGCCTTCGATAACTTAACACTCTTTTTGGAGACCCCACATTTAAATCAGTTGAATATGGTAATGGTTTCATAGTATAGTAAACACACCAAATGTGTCATCAGCAACTAAAACGTAAGGCATTGATATCGTTCTGCCTCGTGGTGGTTCATTGTTTGGTATATTAACTTAATTTTTTTTTAATGTTTTTATGAAAAGTAGTGGATTTAAAAACCCCACCACCTAAAATACGGCCCTGATAACCAACGTATATATACGTTAAACAATAGTTTGCACAATTGCAAACAATACTATGCTATCCGTTTCTTTGTTATTTTGAAATTCACTCACAATATTTTCTGGTCTTTGGATGACCACATGTTTTTCATCTATAGCGCCAATACAATGAGGAAAATCCAATCGATTGTCAAAATCATTCGCAATCGCTTTTTATTTCTACTCGCTTGTTTGATACATTGAAACATTCAATGCAGAAAGCTCCGCGACTTCGCAGTCAACGTGTATGTCTGAAGATGACCCTTACCCGCTTTACTCTACCACCAATAAGAAAAAAGAGAAAT
Organism: Apoda limacodes; assembly: GCA_946406115.1. Classification (NCBI taxonomy): domain Eukaryota; kingdom Metazoa; phylum Arthropoda; class Insecta; order Lepidoptera; family Limacodidae; genus Apoda; species Apoda limacodes. The sequence continues at coordinate 54,331,184 of OX291540.1, forward strand.
ATTAAAAGTGCTTAACTTAATAATAAAGGAAGGAAGCCTACAGCTTCATAAAAGAAGTCTCTGTAGAATTAACTCAAAAATATGAGTATATATTTATGGTCATTCAATAGCATATAATATAAAATTCGAAACCTCAATTCATTTAATCAGGTAATAGCTCAGTAGCATAAATAATACATAGTTAAATTTTAATCGTTTTAATGCCGTGGACAGGTGATCAGGTGCATGAAACACTATAGATTTGTAAAGATAAAATTAAAAATAAAATAACTTTTTTTTTAAAACTTGAATCAATTCTTGCTTGAGTGACAAAATGACGCGAACCATTAGTAGGTAGGTCAATATTTATAGAGACCAACCCTATTATGACACATGACTCATTTCACCAATGACGCGTAGCGCAGTCCACGTGGACTTCGATAAATTAACCAATGCTAGACTAATTACCGCCCCTACATCTTATTTGATTGCCAATTTTCAAGGCGTGTGCCCCCCGCACCCCACGGGCTATGGTCAAAACATATCAAAAAAATCAGTTTTCTCTTTTTCGGTGCTCGGTGCATCGCTGTTTACGATCCTTGTCGCACGAAAGTAAGCGTCTCGAAATTATGCTTACTCTTACATGGAGTACCTTGATATGGTGCAATTAGGTCCCGGAATCTAGGTACAAAGTATTTACGACGGTACTAAGCCCGTAAAAGTATGAAGGCAATCATTGAATTTCTTTAAACGAACAAATTGACACCAGCTGAGCAAGTCAATGACACCGACTGTACGACGTAGGCATACGTAGGTAAGTAGGTAACTTACTCGTGGCGCTACTACTGTTTTCACGCACTTTGCGGATATCAAAGTATCACTTTCTATCTTTTTTATGTTAAGAGATATAACCCAGATTAATTTGTTGATGAATAGTACTTTGTAAAGTGAACCACCCGTCCACGGCATTAAAACGATTAAAATTGAACGGTGTATACTCTATGATCTGGAAATGGAACTGATTAATAGAATAATGGGCAGCTGCAACCCACAAAGTTTTAACACCGAATACTTATTTCTGAAATGCGGAATATTACTGAAATGCCGAATGTTACTGAGATGGCGAATATTACTGAGATGGCAAATGTTACTGAAATGCCTAATGATGCTGAGACTGCGACACTAATAATAGATATTACTAAATATGTAGTATTTAAAAAATAGTGTTTGTTATGCTAAATATTGTCAATTATATATTTTAATAAAACTCTCACCTTAACATTATTTATAATCTTTTAGTACATTTACTGTAGCTTTTACCACATTTTTCGATAGTGATTCGTGCTTGAGGTGGTAGCATTACTGATATAAATTGTTGGGATACCTTAAATAAATACAAAAGCGACATGAAATTGTCACCAGTGGCTAAAAATCTAAGCTTTATTGCTAAGCTTTTTCCACTCGATATTGCTTCACGTAACTAGGGTGACTGCTTTGTAATTATTGGTTTAACCATTCTAAAAAGTCGATCGAAATTCCTTTCGGACATGCGTTATTTTTTTTTGAAATGAACATACAATACAATAGATCGAGTGCAATATCCGGCTGATGTGTTTATCTGGACTTGATGTCTGGAGCCTGCCAGTCTGCCTGACCCTGACACTTGATATTTATTTATATTATACAGTTGTCTCAAGAAAGCGTCCGGCAACTCGCATTCAGGACGAGCCGGAAACCGAGAGCGACCCGGAAGTACGGGACAAAGACGTCCACCCGCCCGTGAGTATATTAAATGTCGACCCCGAAGATTTGTTAAGCGACCACGGTCCACCGATAGTTCCCGGTCGATAAGTATGGTCTATGGTTTAAATTTTATATAGGGTCTATAGTCAATAGGTTGGGATTTCGGAGTCTGTGAGTTCTATGGACTGCGCAATAGTTTTATAAAACCACTGTTTAGAAAGGTACGAAGCTAATTCGCGCAACTACCTGTCTTTTAACTGTAAAAAAGACAACTACTTACGACCATTTTAGGGTGCCTTACGTCGGACTGAAAAAGCAGCGTAACATTCATACGATCACTACTCACTCACGTGTACCTACTATCTTTCCTCTATCCGTCCGTCACATCCAATTTGTTCTGAATCTACTGGACCGATTAAGTTGATATTGAGTACACATATCAATTTCTATAACCGAATCACGGACGTGTAACGTAAGTGAATTTTGAAAATAGAGGTTACTTTTGTACAATATGTACTGTGTGGGCACACATTAGAAAATTCAAAAAAAAAGTTTCGCTAACTGCACCCTGTGACTTACTTGTACCAAATGATTAAGGTTCTCAATCTATTTGCAAATAAATGATTTTAAAGTTATTTAAGAAAAGTGGATGATAATTGACCATCTTCCCCCTTACCTCCGAACCTACTGAGCCTTAAATCATGAAAGAAGCCTATGAGTTTATGGTCTTTAAATAACATGGTAAATCTTTTAAAATTGTGCGTAGGTACAAATTTTTACAAGTAGATAAAAATCATCAGTTTTTGGGTAATTAAAGATATTTTTAACAATTCTATTAACTTGCACTTAGACTAGAAAATGCGTTGTCCATTCTCTATGTCTATGTTTGGGACTTACCACATCCAATTGAGTACTGTCATGAATGATTGATCTTGGATGTCAGCAATATCATCATAGATGTGTTGTGTTCGGTGTTCAGAAGACTCTTGCGACAAGGGAGCGAAAGGGGGACGTCGAAGAAGGTGCGGGTATCGGTGAGGGAACGGAGGGGGCGCCGCTGAAGGTGGTGATGCGCAGCAACCTTACCTTTAACCTCGCTGACGACTTCTTCAACTGGAGGAAAAGATCCAGAAACGATCTACAGTGAGTACGCCCACTTCACAAATAAAGTTAGAATAAATGTACTGTTCAGGAAGTTTGTAATCATTTTTCAAGTTCAGGTCAAGGAAACATTTTTTTGGGTTTATTTTTTTGTTTTATTGATTTGTAATTATTTATTGGAGTACGTACGTATGGGCACAAGCCATTGAGAGTCAGGGGAAGGCATTGGCATGTAGCCTGGACGTAGCGAAGGCGTTCGATCGGGTTTGGCACTGGGGTCTTCTGTTTGTGCAAATGGGTGGCTAGCTTTTTGTCAGGCAGACGCATACGAGCCGTAGTTGACGGTAGTTGCTCCGATAATATGTAAATTAATGCTGGTGTCCCGCAAGACTCTGTGCTGTCTCCTACGCTGTTTCTGTTGCATATCAATGTCATGTTGGACATCAACAACATAAATTGCTATGCAGATGACAGTACTGGAGACGCTTATTACACGGCTCGTGCAAACATCCCTCGTTCCGTCGTGCAGGAAAAACATGAAGAACTTGTGCCTCAAATCGAGATCACTCTGTCCAAGGCCCCTGACTGGGGACAGCAAAACTTGGTCCGATTAATTTAACCCTACAAAGACACAAGTCTGCGAGTTCACCGGTAAGAAAACCCCATTAACTGTGATCCCACAATTCCATAACACTCCCCTCTCCATCTCTAGCGATGTTCAGTTCCGAGATCACTTGCTAGACAAGGTAAAGCTGGCGTCCAAAAAACTTGGTGTACTCAATAGAGCGAAGCAGTACTTCACGTCGGGGCAAAGGTTGCTGCTTTACAAGTCGCAAGTCCGGCCCCATATGGAGTACTGCTGCCATCTCTGGGCGGGTGCACCCGGATACCAGCTTGGCCCTTTTGACTCGGTTCAACGTCGGGCGGTGAGAATTGTCGACGATAGCCAAACTCACTTGCCGTATCGAGCCCTTAAGTCTAAGGCGAGACTTTGCCTCCCTGTGTGTGATCTTCCGCTTGTACAATAGGGTTTCTGAGGAATTGTTCGAAATTATGCCCACGGCTACTTTTTACCATCGCATCGCTCGCCATTGGCAGGAAATTCATCCTTACACTTTAGAACTGAAATGTTCGCGCACAGTGCGGTTTCAGAGAAACTTTCATCCGCGAACGCTTGGGTTGTGGAATGAGCTCCCTGACAAGGTTTTCTCCAAGGTCTAAGGTATGGGGCTGTTCAAAAAGAGGTATTTCTGAAAGGGTCGGCAACGCGCGAGTTTTAACCCTGGTGTTGCAAGCGTCCATAGGCTACGGTGACTGCTTACCATCAGGCGGACCGTAATTTTGTTTGCCACCTTAGGGGGATTAAAAAAATAACACGATTTACCCTCTGTTACACAAGTGCCTTACCAGTGTCTCACCACCAGCTACACGATACACCTTCTGTTAAAAAAATGTCTCACCCCCAGCTACACGATACACATTCTGTTAAACAATTGTCTTACCATCAGCTACATGATACGCCTTTTGTAATGTGTAATCGAGAACGGCTTTAATATTTTATATTAGATTTGGTTTATGGATATTGTGGCTGATGGAGATGCTTAATTGGGGTTTGCTTCAAAAATAATTTAATTTGATATGAATAATGTGCTTTCCCGAATACCGCAACGCGGTCTCCAGGCGTGAATTGTCGTGAAAATGTTTCATCCAACACGCGCTTACATACATTCGAAAAGGTAAAATAACTTTATTAATAAAAAAAATATTGTAGAACGAATAGATGAATGTGTGTGTAAACTACAGTGTTATGTGTGTGTTTGCAGGGAGGTGTTAGAGGCGGTGGGGGGTAGCGCGAGTGCGGAGCAGGACTCGTCCGACAGCAGCAGCTCCTCGGCGCACACAGACTAGTCAGTCAGTTACACACACACATACACACTACATAATTAAAGCTCTAAATAAATAGGTAACTCACGCTATATTGTTGCCTCAACTGTTGATTGGCCCCCACTGCAGGGGCACAGGTTTCTCGTTAGAGGCTTAGCTTATAGGCCAACGCGTTCACCCACTGCGAATAGATACGACATTGTGGTCACACGACTAATAGAATCTTCAAGCCGCCCTACGTAAGGACTTTGACATGCCTTTACGACTGTTGTCATATGTTGACGACACCGAAGACCAACAGTTTCACAAGCCCTCTGAAGCACCAAGGAGCTAAGAATAATATGATAATCTATGTGAAATATGAATTAACCTATTTTCTATAACACTACTATATATCCTAAAAAAACATTGATGCTATACATGCCGGCACGTATACCTTGAACGCGCATTCATTTTTAGGGTTCGTACCCAAGGGATAATTAACGGAACCGTAATAGTTAGACAGTTGAAATTTTCACAGAAGATGTATTTCTGTTGCCGCTATAACAGCAAATACTTAAAAACAGAATTAAGGCTGCGGTATAGGCTAGACTGCGCAAATACGCCGTTTTTGTGCAAATGGCTAAACTATTTCGTTCTAATTTAAAACGAGTGCGTGAAAATAAATAATAAAATTTATATGTTGAAAAACCACTGAATGAAATAACTAATAAATCATATTATAGTGCAACAAACGTTTCTGCCCGGTGCGCGGTCAAAAGTCACATATTCACATCTCATATCACTACAGTCGCCATACTGAAATAGTGCGAACTTCCAATGACACTAGCGACCAAACACTCAAGACCAGAAGGTTAGAAAAGTTTGTTGCACTATAAATAATTTTGTAATTACATAAAACCTTGGATTGCGACGGTTTTTTATTTAGAGGCCGACATCCATAGCATATATAATAAAAAATATAGTTTTGCCTTGTCCGTGTGTTCGTTTCAACGCTTCCGTGCAATGTACTATAACATCACCGGATTATTATACTGATTTTTTTTTATATTTAATTTAGCATCTATTTATTACCTGGAATACATGTTTTTCAGATTTTTCATTAATACTTTATAAAAAATATCCCCAAGCCATTTTTATTGCACGAAACTTAAACTTAGTATTTACGCGATCCGGCTTAATGTTAAATATTTTTTTTACAATTAATATATAAAATATTAATATAAAAATATCTGCTATCATAAATTAATAACTATTTTGTGCGCGACAGTACTCATGCGCAAACATCCGCTCCACGCTTCGCTCACCGCTAGACTTATGTGCCGCGGCGTATACTCTTCAGTAAGCGATTTTATTCAACCCTTTCCTTCGCGTAAAAAGTTTAAAAAACTGTCTTTCAAAGTTGATAAGTCGACGATTCGACAGTGTATTGCCGTGGGACTTGCGTTCAGTGCAGCCCGCAAACTATACTTACGCTACTGACAGTTAGTTAAATAAATTAACACGTACAACACTTTTATTTCAGATCGTAAACAGAAGTGACACGACACGGCTTTTGGTAAACAGCAGCGTCAACCTCTATCTTATGTTATGTTATGTGTCGACGTTAAACGCCTTACGCCGTCTTTGTTTATGTCGATGCGTTATAATTATGTGTTATAATAGTTCCTGTTGTATTTTTTGTTAAATTATAATTCTTACAATTACTCGCGTAATATGTTTACTTACAAAACTTTTATATTAAACCTGTACTTACTAGTAGTAATTAAAAGAAAAGGATATTTGACTATTTTGTACACCTATATATAAATGATACTTAGGTTTTGTTCGTTAGGTTTTATTTTTGGTATTACTTAAAATGAATTTGTTTTGACTGAAGGTTTCTATATGTGTATCCCCAATATTAGTTTTATATTAAAAATCCTTTTATGTATGTGAACTTTCTTTCCTAAAACTGGAAAAATGTTTAATAGTAAGTAATGAGTATAGATTTAAACTACATTCGAAACATTTATGTAACTCAGTGTACATGCGTGTCGTATGACCTTGAAACCCCACGGTTCGAGCTCTAACTTGTAGCGTCTCGACTGTGTCGCCCGCCCCTTAGTAACGTGTGCGTAACGGTCTACAGTTGACTGACTACAGTAAATAGATGTCAAATATTCTATTTCTACTAAATTGTGCTCATGCGTTCCAAGGATAATAGTTGTCAAATATTCTATTTCTACTAAGCTGTGCTCATGCGTTCCAAGGATAATGCCAAAATGTTAAGTAATTCTATGTTAAGAAATAAGTGGAAGCAGCAAAACTCTGTGCTGAATAATTATTTGTAGTGAGTGAAAATTTTAATTTTTCTAATTGTTTGTTTTTGTTAAACGTGTCAGTCACTCCATTAAAAAACGTTGTAATTAATAATTATTTTCTTAATTTTCTTTCACGTAATTATTTTGCTTAAAAAAAATGGCTGGTTTAAACTATGTCATTTGTTTTATATATTTTTTGTGTCGAAAGTTTCAGTAAATCCTTGATACATATTTTGCATTATCCTTTTGCATAGGTTTAGTATTTTTTGTGTGTATATCTGTATACATATCGTTTTCAGCAGTGGTGCGAGCGGTGATCATATTAGATATATGTTTGGTGCTCAACTAATAATAATTATGATAGCCTAAGTGCACTTATTAGTACTTAAGTACAGCTGTCGATAGGTTTGTTTTGTTTTATTATATTTTTTAAATATTACAAAAAAAAAACACAACCGAATTGAGAACCTCCACCTTTTTTGAAGACGGTTTAAAATAGTAACCCAGTGAAATAAACTGTACATTCTAACTAAATACTTTTTCATATTTACAAAGTGTTACAGAAAAAAGTGGTATTTCGAAATCATATTCAGTTATTAGAATAAAACGTAATATTTATAATTAAATACATATTTATGCAATAACCTCTCTATTTTACTTAGTTTTAGCATTTGGCAATGTCTTTTTGTGATTCCCTAAGAAAGATCCGAGAAATTAAAACGTTTACCTTTATGTTTATATATCTTAATTTGTTAAAATATCTTAATTAGTATAGGCTTGTGAAATCTTTCCCTTAAGTAGTAATAAATAAAATGTTTTGTTTAGCCAGTAATCCTTAGTAATACTTATTAAAAAAGTGAAGTCCTTAGCTTAGGAATACTAACTTGTGTTAAAATTTATGTCTATATTTATTTGTTCTCTGTCTTAAAACTTTATATAAGTAGTACCTACTTATAATTTATTATATTCGTATGTACTTAGTTGTACTAAAAAGTACCTAACTATCTATAACCTTTAAATGTTTTGTTTATTTATGTAATAATTGAAGTAAGTTAGTTATTTAGTCTCTGTGCTCAAAATATATAGATAGTCCATGTTAATTATACCGACCAATTTATCGACCGATAATATCATTTTATTTATCCCTAAAAGAGTTCGTCCAAATGACTTTAGAGATTTGCCTTAGTGCTGATACTACTGCAAGTAATTTATTGTGGTGATTAAGAGGCCTGAACCATTTTGCGCGTCGTAAATTAAGTTCATAGTAATTAACTAGCTATTGCCCTCGTCTTCGTCCGCGTAGACTTTTGAAGAAAAAGACAGCTTTTGACTGGTTACGTGTTTATTACAATAAAAATAGCCGAATACTCATATACATTTCTAACGCCTATTGTGCTAATTTTGGATAATTTTTCAAAAACGATGTAACTTGTCAATCTCAATTTTAAATCTAAAGGCCAATATAAACCCTCAATAATATTAAAACTTAAGCTAATTAGTTCTGAACACAAAGTTTCTAAAACCTAGTTTATATTTTCTATATCTTAACAATATAACAATTTATATACTACTACTTATACTCACTAACAAATAAATAATACACATTAAATATAGAATAAATCTTTCAAAACTTATAAAGGACAAATAAATTATTTCTATTAGTAGATATCTAATCACCTAACATCATTGCCCGGCTACCTCTGAACCGGTTTGGCGTGTTTCGTGCGCGCGCCGCTTGGTCTAGCTGCCTCGAACACACACACACCTTACCAGCTATCGGCAAGATATGCTATACACATTTTGTATATTTGCCTTATGCGAAATTACTTCTAAATACTTATTAGTAAAAAACCCCAAAACTATAGGGTAAGTTGTTTAATCATATTATAAGTGTGATAAGCTAGATTTTAATCGTTGTAAATGTGACTAGCCTCGTGTTGTTTTGACGTGGCATTGCCATGACCTCTAACCGTGCTAAAGTAACACGACCCACTTTAGAAAAGTTAGTTTAAACATAGATTTAATTTTTAAACTATTATGTTATTAAAGCAGTATAAATAGTATGTTGCAGTCAGGGTGAAAAACTGGACATTGGACTAAATGGCTAAGATCATGATTCCAGGGTTTATCCTTTTCGCTACTATCTACAAAGCTGGCGAATACAACCTCACCCTTTTACCCTCCTGCCGCCGCCGTGGTGTACTTCAACCCTCCGGAAAGCCTATCGTTGTACACCTAAGTAGACAATTCTCGATGCAGTTCGAAGACCATTGCTAGTGAGAGAAAAAGAACCCCGACTTTTCTACTTCTATATAACCTAACTTTATAAATATAATTTATTTATTTCTAAATTCATTTTTTTTTAATTTAAGATGTAACCCTAATTCAACGTGACATAATTCTCATAGTAAACTTTCCTCATCTTACCCCCTTAGAAGATGAATTTTGCAAAATCTAAGTGCTCGCGTATGTTATAACTTAAACGTCTGAGCAATATTTTTAATCTCTAGACAAGAAAAATCCGAAATTTTTATAGAAATTTTCATCTAGGGGATAATTTTTCAAAAAACACTTGCGAGAAATTTTGAAAAAGAAAAGGTTGAACTGTACATGTCATTACCTACAAAAAATCGGAATTGTTATTACAAACTGTTGATCCCCTGTTTTGCCCTCTAGGGGTATATTTTCCATAACACGGTGAAATAATTAAACCCTAATTGTAAACCCCAAAGCCAAATACCAATTAGTATACAGTTAGCTTAAAAAAATATGGATTTGTAAGTCCAAAAATCAAGGAGGCACCTGATGTTATTCAGCGCCTCTCTCATGGTTTGTGGATTCTTGAGAAGCCTTTTCCGTTGGTCGCTCACGCTTTTGCAATGTAGAACCACGTGAGAAGGTGTCTCCTCGGCTTCCATGCAGCCCCTGCATAGAGTACTGTTGGTAACGCTAATATTGAAAAAGTGTTTGTTTAGCGGGCAGTGACCTGTTATTGTACCAACTATGTAGCGTAGGTTTTTTCTACTAAGTTGTAACAGCTTGTGCGACAGATTTGCGTCCAAGGATGTAAGAACATTCTTGGTTTGTCTGCAGTCTGTTTGCTCTGCCCACTGTTTGTTGTGTAGTGTAAGGTTCTGTCACGTAACCACGTTTTGAGTTGTGTAAAAGGTATCGGTACGATTGGTTTGGGTCCCAAAATTTTAGTGCCCGATCCTCTCTTTGCCAACTGATCTGTAGCATCATTGCCTAGAGACACACTGTGACCACGTATCCATTAAAGAGTAATCCGATTCTTTAATGCAATTTTTTGCAGTTCACAGTGACACTCCAGGATTAGTCCACTGTTGATGCGGTTGTTGTTGAGAGCTTGTAGCACAGCGGCACTGTTGGAGATGATGCGTATCGATGCATCGCTTATGTCTCTAGACTCTCTCTCTCTTGCGGCTCGGGTAATCCCGACACATACTGCCGGGAAGATGGTGTTGAGTGCACCCAAGGTTGTTGATGGTGATGGTGACATTGATGTGCAGGTCATGGGAGATCACTCCTGCGTGCATGCCAGAGCTATCCTTTTCTTCCTCATGAAGCTGGATACGGTATCTTTTGTCGAAGACAAAGGTTTTTGGGATGACGTCACATGTTGCCTGTATCAATGGAAGCTCCTTGCCTACTGCCTCCTTGAGACGTGCGTAGGGGTTCTGTTGTCTCGTTTCCAGAGCCCTACTTTCTCAAGTCGTATGGCTGCAGCAGCAACATCTTGTTGTATAACAAGGTGAAGGGGTCTTGTCTTGTCGAAGATTGAGAATGACCTCTAGTGCTGTTGTAGGGGTCGTTTTCTTACCGCCTTTGGTTGTCAAGCTGGCAAGGCGTTGCAAGCTTTGTAGTTTGTTTTTTACTGTGCTTATCTGAGTTCGGGGCCACCAAACTACTGCACCGTACGTTAACATAGGTCGTATTATGTATAAAGCCATAGGGTTATATTATTAATAGGGTAGGCCCTATTTCTTGCCTATTAGTCTTCTGCATTGCCAAAAGATTGTACATGCCTTGGTTATTTTTGTGCTTAGATGCTTACTCCAATTAAGCTTGTTGTCTAATATTACCCCAAGGTAACCCCGAGGACTTCGCTCAAATAGTTTTGGCATGGTAGTCATTTGAATTTTCCTTTTGTTTGTGAAAAGGACCAATTCTGTCTTGTTGGGGTTTACCGTCACCTCATGGTGGTTACACCATTCTTCCATAACTCTGAGGGCTAGTTGCATGCGAGTGCAGATAATGTTTACTGAGTTGCCTTTGATCAGAATGGTGATGTCGTCTGCGTAACCAACTGTGTAGTAGCATCTGTCGTTAAGACGTGTCAACAGATCGTCCACCACAATGTTCCACAGCAGTGGATAGAGCACTCCTCCTTGTGGGCAGCCTTTGGCTACAATGCCTCTTGTAGTGGTGTTAACTGTGAATTGTACTGCTCTTAGCTTCAGAAGTTGATCAATCCACCCACTGATGGTTTTTTCAACTCCAAATCTACTTAGAGAGCGACTGATGCTGTTGAATTTTGTTTTGTCGAACGCAACTTCGATGTCAATGAAAGTGCCTAGTGTCATTAACTTATCAGAGAGAGCCGCTTCTATAGTTCCTACCACAGCGTGTAGGGCTGATTCTGTTGATCTGCCCTTTCGCATGTTGTTGGCGGTGCAATGGCATGCGCGTTAGTGCACCTTCCCTTAGATATCTATCGGTTAGCCTCTCTAAAGTATTCAGCATGAAGGAACTTATTGGCCTGTAGGATTTCGCCTGTGTGTTACCTGGTTTTGGTAAGAATATAACCTTGACTTCTCTTCACTGGCGAGGTATGTAGTTGTGAGCTATGGAAGCTCTGTATATATCAACTAGATGTGGCAATTATGCTCAAGCGTGGGAGATCCTTAAAACCAGGTACGGTAATAAACGTCTTATTGTCAATACGATATTAAAAAGAATTTTTAATCAAAGGAAAATGACAGCTCAAACTTCATCTCAAATAAAATTCTTAATAGACACAACTTCTGAATGCTTAAACAGTCTACAAAATTTATAAATACCTACGGAATCCTGGGATCCTATGATTATATTTTTAGCCGCACAAAAGTTGGACCCAGAAACACACAAAAATTGGGAAGAGCATGCTTATAAAGAAAATGGGGATGAATTACCCACCTGGCAGGAATTTAAAAAATTTTTGGAAGGAAAATACCGCACCCTAGAACTAGTAGTACCTTCTGGAGCCACTCGAGAAAAAATCTTTACATGTCGTGGATTCATCTTCAACGCCAGTAAGAACGTGTGTTATGTGCAAAAATAATCACACATTGTGTCACTGTAAGGAATTTTCAAAACTTCAACCTTCGGAAAGAAGCGATTTCGTCAAAAATAACAATCTGAGTTTCAATTGTTTGTTACAAGGTCATTCTGCCATAAATTGTCAAATCACTCTCTTCTTCATCCAAGAATGCTGACGTTGCTGACTATTCAAGAATCTTGCCATCAGCAGCTTCAGTACATTGCAATATAGAAGATCCAAAAGAACTTCAAGTTAACACAACTGTAACAACACATCATGCCACATCACAGGGAATAGCATTACTAGCAACTGCAATGGTGACAATCAGACGCGACCAAGGCAACACCATTGTATTACGGCCCTTAATTGACCAAGGTTCCGAAGCATGCTTTTTAAGTGAAAAGGTGGCTCAATTACTCAAGCTTAAAAGACAACAAGCAAAAGGAAACATTATTGGCGTAGGGTCAACGAAAAAAAGCGTTAAGCACATGGTACAGTTCAAAGTGTACTCTCATTGGCATGAAAATTTTAGTTTGCCTGTACAAGCATATGAAATGTCTAAACAGCTTACCATGAAAATACCTACTAAATCAATTGCTGTTTACAACTGGCCACACTTAGAATGACTCAACCTAGCTGACCCAAGCTACCCCACACCAGGCTCTATAGACTTACTTTTAGGTGTTAAGGAATACGCACACATACTGCAACCTGAAATCACCAGAGGTCCACTAGGAACTCCATGTGCACAAAAAACAGACCTGGGCTGGATCTTGTTTGGTAAAATTAGTTCAAACTCGTTGAATCAGTCGGTTCATGTTTTGCATGCCCAAATAGATCTTGATGACATGCTTAAAACAATTTGGGAGGTAGACACGAATGTGGAAAGAAACCTGACAACAGAGGAAAAATTGTGTGAAGAAATATATCAGCAAACTCACACGAGAAATGCTGAAGGTAGATATATAGTAAAATTACCCTTTAAAACAAAAAATACAAAATCGCCTGATGGAAACACTAATGAAATAGCAATGAACAGTCTTTTACAGTAAGAGAGAAAATTTAAAAAAACTACCAGATCTAAAAGAAAAATATACAAGGGTGATCGAGTAATATATAAACCAAGGTCACATGGAATTAGTACCTGAACAGGAAATAAATAAAAGATCAGTATATATACCACATCACGCCGTGAACCGCGAAGACAAAGAGAGTTCAAGTACACGGGTTGTATTTGATGCATCATGTAAGGATGGATGTAACGTTTCTTTAAATGATGAACTTCTCATTGGTCCTCAGCTGCAAGAAGATTTAAGAAACTTGATAATGAGATGGAGAATGAAACCAGTATGTTTTTTCGGTGATATTCAGATGATGTATCGTCAAATTTTGGTTACTAAAGAAGATGTAGATTTCCAGCGAAAACTATGGCATTCTAATAATAAAAGAATATCGCTTGCTAAGGCTAACATTCGGGACGGCCTCTGCCCTTTATCTAGCGATGAAAACTATGCACCAGTTGGCTGAAGATGAAGTCCATGTACCTGCAATAAAAAATATAGAAACATCGCAGTAAGAGTAATCAAAGAAGATTTTTATATAGATGACTTTATGTCTGGCATGGACAACATTGAAGACGCTAACACCCTTGCTAAAACTGTAACCGAAATTTTACAAAAGGGAGGGTTCACACTTTCGAAATGGGGTCTAACAGCACTGAATTTTTGAAGTCAATAGCACCTGAAAAGAGGTCAACACATGGACATTAAGACCTTAATATTGATAGAACTATCAAGGCGCTTGGAATAACGTGGAACCTGAAAAATGATCAATTTCAATACAATTTACACCTGCCACCATCGTCGTCGGATATTACAAAAAGAAATATATTGTCAGATATTCAAAAACTGTTTGATCCACTGGGATGGGTTGCACCATGTGTTGTTATGGCCAAAATTTTGATTCAAAAATTATGGTTAGAAAGGGTTGAATGGGATGAAGAGATAAGCCAACCATTAATAGACGAATGGGCAAAAATTCATGCAGATTTTCAAAATGTTACTGAAATCAGTATCGAACGATGGCATGGTACTGAAAATAATAATTACAAATCCATACAAATTCATCCATCATTCAGATGCATCTATGAGAGCTTATGCAGTAGCAGCGTATATAAGAGTTGAAACTACAGATGGTATCATAAAAGAGTTGCACCCCGTCAAAATAATATCTTTGCCAAGGCTGGAACTCTGTAGAGCGCTATTGCTTACAAAGCTTATGAAACACATTGGAAAGGCTATGAGAATACCGTTTTCACAAATATTTGCTTGGACAATTGTAATTTCTTGGTTGTTTGGTGAACCAAGCCGATGGAAACCATTCGTAGCGAACCGTGTTGTAGAAATAACGGAAATTTTGAGCAGCAAACACTGGTTTCACACAGAGTCACATAATAACCCCGCATATGTAGCTTCTAGAGGTATGTGCCTCTCGGAATTAAAGAAATGTAACTTGTGGTGGAAAGGCCCAAGTTGTATCTCTAAAACAAGTAAATCTTAAAACACCGGATGTAATACCAACAGACACAGAACTAAAAAAAAATTAAAATACAAGCAAATCTGAATATTGAAGACTGCAAAGAGAGTAAAAAAGATATGAATTCAGGGTTTAAACACTTTGAATCTCTTAATGAATTAGTAAATGTTGTAACATATTGTTGGAGATTTCTGAATACAAAAAAAAACAGTGAAATAGAAACTGATCCTTCGTGTTTTACAACAAAGGAATTAGAAGAATCATTAAAGGCATGTATAAAAATTGTTCAAAGAAAATAATTTGCTAACGATATAGAGAGTTTAAAGAAGGGTAAGGGAGTCCGTAAGAAAAGTCATTTAAAGTCACTAAATCCCTTTTTAGATGCTGACAATATATTGAGACTGGGCGGTCGCCTAACAGATGCTGAACTTGACGATAATAGGAAACATCCAGTTATTTTAGGCTCTAAAAATAAACTTGTTCCTCTGACCATAATTGACGCTCATGCTCAAACTTTACATGGAGTTGTTCAGCTTATGCTGGGGCACCTAAAATATAAATACTGGATACTAAAATCAATAGGAATATAAAAATCATGTATACATAAATGCTTAATATGTGCTAGACATAACGCCACTACTAAAAAACAAATAATGGGTGACTTACCAGCACAGAGAGTAAATCCATCAAGGTTTTTAAACAGTGGTGTGGATTTTGCCGGTCCCTTTAATATGTTGTTATCAAAAGGAGGAGGTGCAAAAACCAAAAAAAAACATATATTGCTATTTTTGTTTGTATGGCAACTAAGGCCATCCACTTTGAGTTGGTTGGAGATATGACATGCCTGATAAAGAAATTAAAATAAATAATCTTTCACATTGACAATACACTCAAAAGCTTTTGGGTGACTTTTGAAGGAGTTGGCAGGAACCTATCGAGACTCCAGCAACGATCTAAGTGAATAAAAAAGGAGAAAGAGTTCGAACTAGGTGATATAGTACTAATAAAGGATGATGGCTTACCACCTGGCAAATGGTCCCTAGGAAGAATTGTAGTCAAACATCCAGGAACTGACGGTATCACCAGAGTCTACAGTGCGGGAACACTGTACTTAAAAGATAACAAAGTTGTGCGCACTGCCCATTGATACTGAAAGTTAATGTATTTGTTTCTTTAGTGGCATTAAATTTTAAACTTTAACTCGCAATATTTATAAAATAAAAATAAGGACTCGCTGCCTTATTAACAATGAGTTAGCAAGAAATTGCTAACGCGCGGTGCTCGCGCAAGCAGTTAGCGGTATTGCTCTAGACATCGAATTATGAAAGGAAATCGCGTACTGACGGCTATGAAAACGCTCAGCGGTAAGCTTTGTTCAAAAATTGACAATATTTTGTTGAAGAATAGCACTATCTCTTTCTGTCGTACACAAAATCGTATTTCCCATCTCTACTGTTACGTTACATATCTGTCCATCATATGAAATGTTTGAACACAGGTTGAAAGTGCATTTTCAAAGTACAGAGCTAGCACCATCTATTAGGCAGTAGCGGTATTAAATAAAAATGTCAGTGTTGCTTCTTTTTGATTTTTCCCTTTAATGTTGGAATTTGTAGACTGTTATGATCGTTTTACACATAGTTTTTTATTAATAAAACTAAAAGAACTTCATATTTTGAGAAACTTGATATGTTATGTCCTTTTTTAAATGACTGTCATAAACAAACAATATTACATATTAATATTGTAGATAGTCTTTAGAAACAATAAATTTTATATTTTACATTTTGGGGTATTATGACATTTTTGAAATGTAACACTGATTTGTTTACATTTAAATCTTTAAAATTAGGTTATTTAGAAACAAGGTGACCATTTGTGGTAGATTTCTGCCATTTGGGAAGATTTCGCTCCTAAATTTCAAGTCTGGCAGAACAAGCTGACGATTTAAAAAAGTGGCAGATTATGTACGTTGGCAGATCTCAAAGAAATCCTTATTTTTTTTTTAATAATTATAGAAAAATCATAATTTTCTATGTCTTATTAGATACTTTTTTTTGTGACTTATTTGGTAGAAGATTATTTTACTTATGGAGCTGACAACTTTTGTTTTATGCCAGACAGCACGGGGATTACCTGTTAATTCGCGTAGATACACCATATGATTATGTACGGTAAACAGTCAGAGATAAGGTTTATTTCTTTATAATTGATCGAGGTTACAATATTTTTTTGTTGTCTTGTCACGTTATTCACTTTATGCAGTTTAAGAGGGTGGTCCCGGTACGAAAAACAACGGTCATATTTAACCACTGATGACCAAATGACGTCATAACCACGGTCGTCGTTCGTAATCTAAAATAATCCAACTTCAACCAGTTTACAACAAAATACCACGGGCATTTATAAGGTATTTCGGTTTTGTACATCAGCTGCCGCTGTCAAATTTTGACTCCTAGTCCCTGTGATTAAATGTAACTTTTAAACTAATTTAATGTAATGGAAAGTGTCCTTTTATGATAGGGAGGGCATTTTCCAATATTTTAATTGGACGCTGTAAGAGAAAGGGAGAAAAGAAATGCCCTTGCTGAGTTTCTTGCCGGTTCCTCTCAGTACAAGGTCTCCCGCCCTGTAGACTTACGAACCGATGGCGTAGTGACATTCATAAGTGCTCAATTATTGTAGCCTACACTGAATAAATTATATTGAATTTGAATTTAATACGTGTTATTTTGTTAAATGTATACAATTGTTTTTGTGTCTATTTATGCTGATCCATACATGATAAAAAGAAAATACGAGCCTTTCGTCCTTCCTTGGATTTCTAGGGCTAAGGAAGATCCTGATGTTGCATTTTGCTAAGCTTGTAATTGTAATTTAGTAACAAGATTGTCTGCATTAAAGAAACATGTGTCATCTCAAAAACATAAAAAGCACATGATTGAGCATAGCGGCCAATCATCGGTAAGTACTTTACAAAGTGTAAAAATGTTTTTTAACCCACTTTTAAAAAAGGTTATCAATTTGACCCGTATGTATGTAATATTGTCAGAAGTGCGTATTTTCTTTATGCATTTCCGTATTTATGGTGACAGTAATATGATGGCAGATTTTTGGTATTTTCTGGAATCGAGTTTGGCAGATTTTTTGCCAGTGTCGGGCAGAATAGCTATTTTTGAGATGGTCACACTGGTTAGAAATTCAAAAAGTAATTTCCTGAAACTGTGCCGTAAAATAAAAAGGCTCATTGATTCGTCGTCTTGTTTTACTTTTTAGGTACCTAGTACCTACTAAGTAAACAATTACAAAATCCATCAGGAAAGTTGGTGTTATAGTAGATGTAGAAGGTGTTATTCTATCAATCTAAAAATGTAATCTGTGCATCTTCCAAAACCACGTCGTACCTGAGGTCTTATAGGTACTCTGGACAACAATAATTCCAGTCGAAGGTAAGTAAGCAAATCTAAGTTATAGTCACGCTTTAAAGCCAATACCTACTACTTAGTTTAGTTTAGTTAGTTTAGTATTTAGTGATAAATAGGTAATCTCATGATTTTGTAGAATTAAAATAAGCCTGTTTCAATACTGCTGTTCATCTAATGGCAGTTTTATACTGAAATTGTATACTAAGCATTGAGAGCTACTCATCTGTAGTACTCACATAACATGATTCTTCGTACAGGGACTGACCTAATAAATATGATGCCAAAATATATAACACAGCTTAAGTTTGAGTAAGCCATATATATGTATGGTTACACTTATTTGATTGACAATTCTTGAGAAAACAGTGCTGAATAATAGGTATTGAAATTGTATCTCTTAATATCTTGCCCACACTTAAAATATACTTCATTATGTAATATATCCAGTAAAGAATAGTTTCTGTTGCTGAATATAATGAGTAATGCATATGTTAGGTCAGTGCACAAAAATTCAGTACTAAGGTATTCTTTAAAAATCAATCCACTGATATCTTATTATTTTTTCTTGTTTCAATATTAAAGAGATGATGTTGATGTTTTATTTCAGGTTGCCTGTCATTTTCACAACCAGTGAAGTAATGTTTTTTGTATTGTTTCAGTAATCTTGGAAATGCAAGTTTAAGAATGTGAACTGTAGACACACTGTGAGCAAAAGTTTTACCAAAGTCAAGTACTGAAAACATCAACAAAGGATCATTGCTGCTTTAAATTGATTGAATATTGTAGGGGGATACCACAGTAGAATTAGATTAAGTACAAGAATTGAAATAATGTAATAAAAATTTAATTAAATTCTTCTCAATTTATTTTGTTCTATTATTTAACTAAAACCTATCATTTTATAACTTTTCTATCATTAACAAAATGTCTTATGCATATCATTTCAGCGATTTGCTGAATGATTTGATGATTTCCTTAACATATCAGCCTTACAAACACTGTAGGCTAGGCATATTCCATGTATTTCTTAAACAAATCGGTCAGTACCACTTAAATTCATCTAGGACAACCCTCTAGGTTGTCAGTCCAATTGAGGGCCTACAACTGATATCTGTTTCGATCGTCAAATCTTACGGCTATCGAGAAATCTACTAAATTGGTACTCTAGAACGTTGTAGCAGCGCTCAATCGAGAACGAAATTTGGTAATAATTAAATTTTTCAAATTACCAAATTTCGGAACTATAATCCCCTATACAAATATTAAGAATCGGTACTCTTTGAGCCATCGGATCGAGAGTGAAATTAGGTATGATGATCTGTGAAAAGGAATGTCAAAATTCTAAATAAACAAAACAAAACTATTGGTACGAAGATTTAACTTTCACCTTAATTTTTATTAGTTTCAGTATTATTTTTATATTGGCTCAGCTTAAGAAAGAGGCCTCCTCGCTAGCTCGTTCAAACTTTTATGGTAGATAAATAAGAGATCCTTTTTCCTAAAATCTGAAATTTCAGTTCACGGAAATGAATACTTTTTGAGTTATGAATTTTTAAAAATCGTGAAAAATAGATTGAAAGTCGTAATATTTGTATAATCTATGGCCAGAGATTTGTTTTTAGGGACAGGAAAAATGTATTGATACTTTGGGGTATCGATAGATTGGGTAATCGAGTACTTTTTTTCGATTTTGATACTCTTCTACATCAGTATTTAGTCAATAATAGAGTGAAATGCAAGTTTTTTCAAAACTATAAAACTGGAACTTTCATTATGTGTGCGGTAACCTTTCGATGTTTCGAATTATTACCCAGTAATCTTGTCAAGACACCCCAACACAGCTGGGTTTGAAGCTCCTGCCTTAGCCTTCGTGGTTATTTTTTTTTTTCTACCCAGTAATCTTGTTAGGGCACCCCAACACAACCGAGTCAGGTTAGAGGGTTAAGTCAGGAGTAGCCTTCGTGGTTATTTTTTATTTCTACCCAGTAATAAAAGAAAAATATTTGTTAGTAATATTGTACAATTTTATTATTACATCAATTTCATTTAATGTGGCTCAAATATTTTTTTTTGAAATCTTTTTTTTTAGTTGACGAAGTTAGTTGCTGTAAGTTTTACCGTGACCGCTTACCATCTGGCGGACCGTATACTTGTTTGCCAACTTAGTGGTATAAAAAAAAAGGGCAGTAAGAGGGGGAACTCCCCAAGCCCCCTTTTTTACAGTTTAACAAACCAATGAGGGAATAGATATAAAAAATGAAGTAGTTAGGTAGGAACCTTTAAAGGTCCATATCTCCGAAACTATGAATTTCCGTGAGGGGGGACTGGTAGGGGGGGAATACACATTATATTTTGATGGCGGGCAAAATTATCTGGACTTTTAGCCAACATTGCCCTTGTCAATTTTCTACGCAAATATGACTCCTATATGTACGTTACACATTCCATGACTAGAAATCAAGGCAATCTTGGCCTAGGACTCAAAACTTTGTTTGTAGTACAAACATTTTTGCTATACAATGAGTGCAATGTAATCTAGCGTTTTTTCTCTTTTCCATATAATTTCCAACAAGCTCTCATAAATTTTTAGGGTTGTCACATTCCAGTTGACTGATTAAATACATATAAATATGTTTCATATATTTATTGTGAATGTTGAATGCATATTATAGAAATGCTTTTGAAATGAAAAAATGTTTTCAGTATTATTTTTTTAATCATATTTAAATTATATAAAAGTATGAGAAACTAAGTACCAATATATATCAATCAGTAGTAAATTACAGTTATTATCATAATCGAAATACAGTATCGATCAAAACCATAAAAGTATATTGTTCTTAACATTTTGAGTTTCATTAGTTATAAGTTGTACCTCTACGATGGCCTAAATCAACTGCAAAACTTATCAACAAGTTATTAAGAAAACAATTACTTAATGTTAAATGTCATAAAGATCTTTTACAAATTCACTTTCTAAAAGCTATAAGCTTATGAGGAACAAGATCACAATCAGTATATAATGACATCACATTATAAATAGTCATAATTATCGATACGAATCTAACAGTATCGCTAAACAACGTAAACTATCCAGGTTTTAACATTATGAGTTACGTTACTTAAATTTGTACGTATACTATGTAAAAATTGAGATCAGTTAAGGTTCATAACAACGACATAAATGAACATTGCAAAACTTATCAACAAGTAATTAAGAAAACTTTTAGCTAATGTAAGATATCGTCTCGAAAATCTTATACAAGTTTGCTTCTTCCTTTGGATAGAAACTATACGTAATACACTATTTAAAAAATAAGTTTTTAACACTTCCTTAAATCAACATGTAAAAAACTTGAAGAGAAAGTTATAAAAATCTTTTACAAAATTACTTCCTAAACGCTAGAAGCCTATAAGGAACAATATCACATTCAGTAGACAAATAATATCACATGGTAAATCACAAAGAGTCATTAAAAAAACAGACTACAGATTTTCTGTTGGGATATAGTTTAATGAGAAAAATAATGATAATTAGTGATAGCATTTACTTAATCATTTTGCGCTAGCCTCCTGGGCGTCTTAAAGTATAAACCAACAAAACGTCTATTTAAACCATTAAAACTTAAAAAACATATTATTAAATAATAATTTTACCTTTTGTTGCTTATTAAAATTCTTTTTAGGCAAAAATAAGTTAACATAACTTTTATTGTATGTTTAGATGACTAAAATCGTCATTAAATATAAATTGATCACGTCTACATATAACTGGCTCAGGCAAAACCGAAACCACATCATCTAAGTGCTGTATGGTGCAAATGTCATTTACATTTGGGTATGTAAACATTGTTCCTTTATCAATCGTAGATTGTTTTAACTTTCTGACAAATTTAAGTGCAGGTTGTTTATCCGTAATTGATAAAACTTTGCCAACAAAATGCTTTAAGCTCTTTTTAGTAGCAAATCGAGCTATAATCCAATCACCTTTTTTTATTTCGCTTTGGTCCTCAACAAAATATTCAATGTCAGTTTAACCAAATGGAATCCCAGTGGGTTCCAAGTTTTCTTTTTCTTCCTGATCTTTTAGACATTCAGATATGTAACAACTAAACAAAGTTTCATAGTCTGAATTGTGTGTCATTAATTTCAATAGTAGAATCCACAAAAGTTGAACTCGAATCACAAATAGGCTGTTTTTGTTTTCTCTTTTAGAATTCTTTTCTTGTTGATTTATTTTATTGTTTGTTCTTTTTCTATTAGTGTATTTCTTCTTATTTTGTTTCATACCTGTGGTTATCTTGTCTTGCAAACATTTTGGTAAATCTCGTTATACGCTATAAATGGCGTATTTTCAGCCTCAGAAACTTTATTTAAAAAACAAACATCAGGTGTTGCAGCCTTAATTATAACATCAGAGAGTATAGTTATTTTGGGTGTAGTTTGTTTTGTAGAATAATTACTTATCGCAACAACTGTTTCTTGCTGTAGTATGTAATTTGGTAAGTTATTATTAGTTTTAGATAGTTCTGGATTTGTACTACTACTAGAAGAAACTATCGAAAGCTTAAAATCATTTGTATTCGACACTTTATCTAGAGATCGTAAAAATAAAGTGTTAATAATATTTATACAATACTTGCTTAGGGTCTGAGGAGTTTTAATGATAAGAGATGAATTTTTAAGAACTTTACGGTTTGGCAAATTATTTCGTTTGCTATATTTTTTTTAGAAAATTTCATTCCTTCTTTAAGAGTTATCTCTTTATCTTTATCAAAGCATTGAAATATACTGTTGTCTTGACCCTGGATTTTTTCGAGTTGTTCTTCGACTTTCCAGTTTTGCAATTAATATTATTTAAATCAGTGACTGTCACTGATTTTCCTGGCTCACAATGGACTTTTTTATTTCTGTTCACATGCATTGCCTTTGGAGCTCTCGATACTTTTAAAATAATCTATCAGTACCTTATCAAGTCAACACGACAGTATTTCCTGTTGCATTTCTGGTATCTTTTTAGCTTCTTGTGGATTTAGTGGAAATATTCCAGATGCTCTAAAACTACTCTTATTATTTTTATCTTCATTTAATCGAATAGCTTCCGTTAATTCAGAGAGCAGTTTCGGAAAATGATTTTTGTTTAGAGATGTCTGGTTTGGATTTTTGAGTTTGTACTGGTACAGGATCTTTCGCCAAGCTCTTTTCAATGGTGCAAAAATGCAACATCAAGAGGCTGGCTCAGGTGTGTTGACCTTGAGGAATAAAAATAAACTTGATGTTACATTCTTCGCATAACTCTACCACTTTCATGCTCAAATGACTAGATAAATTATCAAAAATGACAACTTTAGTCCCCATAGTTTCTGGTGCCCATAGGATTATTATCTTATCAAAATAGTCTTCAAAAATGGCACTATCGAACCAACCTGATTTTGTACAATTGTATCGCGTATCAGGTGGTCCTCCAGTAATCCATTCAGAATATATGTTGGTTGCTTTATAAACAACATATAAAGGCAAGCAGTGACCACTTGCAACCGCTGTAAACATGAGAGAAATATTTCCTTTGGTCGAGTTGGCTATCCTTTCTGGGTATCTTACCCCGCGTCTAAAGATACATTTTACAGACCCGAGATCGTCCGAGAGATTAGTCTCGTCTAAGTTAACTATATTTTTTGCTGGAATTTCGTTTAAAGAAATACTCAAATTCTCAAAATAGCTAACAATTTCTTGTGGTTCTTTTTCGGCTTTTCTAGCTTTTGAAATATTTTGAGTAGTTCTAACACTTAGTTCTTAAGAATGTCGAGATAGAAAGCCTTGCACCCATGCATCACCCGGAATTTTATTTTTAAATGTAAGCTGTCGAAATTTTTTTTCACATATTCGTAGACCAACAACTTCAGATTAAGTTTCGTTAGCGGGGAACCAAAATTGCCAGTCACTTGCAAGACTCTCACAATTTTTTTTTCTTCCTCACTTGTTAAAATTGTGGGGTGCCCAACAGAATTTCAGTTAACTTGCTTTATTTTATTTACTATAGTACGTCGTGGGATACCGAACTGTTGTTTAGCATGTCTTGATGATATTTTTTTCGATGCCACTGCTTCACATGCAAGATTTAGCATATCTTCAGAGTAATTTTTATATGCTCTGGACCCTATTTTACGTCGTGACTTTCTTTGTCTTATTCTGGACTTCTGGTTATTTTTCTGAAATAAGAATATAAAATATAAGGCAAGAATACTATAAGATTACAGCAATAGCAAAAAATATATAATATAAGTATGTATAACAATAGTATGTATAAAACAGCTTTTATTCAGCGCAATTTTCAGAATTGGCTCAGTGGTCCTAAAGAATCATACAAAAATAAAAATTCACAAAATTCACATCTTTATATATAAATAATACTTGCTTTTGTCAGCGACTCCACTTGCCGTAACTTTGGTTATGGGCGTGAGACTTCTACGGCAACTACTAGCTGCAGATTTTACGTTGCAGTGAAATTTGGTTATAGTTATTACTAAATAAACCTATGTTTTTTCCAAAATAATAATAATAATTATGGACTAATCACATAACGCCATCTAGTCCCAAACTATACTATATCAAAACCAGACAACGTATACAAATTTTTCGTAAATACATGCATATTATACATAAACACCCAGACTAGTGCGGGAAACGAACCCGCGACCTCTGCACAGTAGCCGACCCTTCTGCCGTGGAGACCATGACTACGAGGGAGACGTCGATTAAATAGTAGCCCACGCTTCTCCGTCTCTTCATCTTGTGACGTGAAGGAAGGACAAACCAAAGTGTGGATAATATTAGTGTGAATAAATATAAACTACACTCATGTCTACGTAATAACATATTTATAATATTAGTAGGAACTTTTTCAATTGGTTTTTTAGTAAGACCAATCATATTTATTCTTTCACTTATGAACTTCTTATATTCCAAGAAAGGTTTTAATATGATACATCAGCTTGTTGCTATTTTATACAAAGTTATTTATATATAAACGTGACTCACAGACTTACTTCCTTGTGTAAAACTCAAAAACTATGAGAATGATATGAATAATTCAGTGTTAACAAACATTAGTACCTATTTAAGGAAGTTGTAGTTGTATTATTACTTGACTATACTATCGCGCCACTAATCCCCGAATTAATAGTTTTATTGGTACTTATAACACTTCATTAAATATATTTATGTGACAACCCTATGTACTTTTCATTGACGGGCAATGTTGGCGCATATGTGTTTGAACAACTAAAGGTTACTTTGCCCACTGCCATAATTTTTGATTTATAAAGCCTTGAATATCGAAACTGTAACTCAAATACTCACTTACTCTTAATCTATAACATGCTATAAAATAAAATTACCTGCGAGTTCGCCATGAAGCGCAATCCACAAACAGCCCACGGAAGAAATTTGCCCGCAAAAACACGCACCACACTTGACACTTTCCAACAGGTGATTGAATGAACTTGGGAGCGAATCCAATATGTAGTGTTGTCACACATATAATCGACTTCCCAACTAACTAAAAAATGTTGCCATATCACGAAAATTTTTGCTTTGGTTAGCGGATTTGTTAATAAATCGCATTTTGGGCAAAGAAACATTGGTTGGCAAAGTAGGCGTGTTTGACAGTATATAATGATTATTCTGTTGAGTAA
This sequence comes from Apoda limacodes, assembly GCA_946406115.1. Lineage (NCBI taxonomy): Eukaryota > Metazoa > Arthropoda > Insecta > Lepidoptera > Limacodidae > Apoda > Apoda limacodes. Next base: position 54,357,168 of record OX291540.1, read on the forward strand.
TAATCAGCTGATTAAATTTGTTCCAAAACTACTTTTTAATTGCAATATTGTGTTTAAGAACACCTGTAGGCTATGCTGTAGGACAGTATTTGCTCTCTGCCTTATAGAAAGAAATATATAAATTGGTAGATTTCTTCGAATTCACTTTGATTACCTATGTTTACAGTATAATTCTTAGAGTTGTTTTTTAATTGAGTTGCCCTAATGATTAAATACTATTGTTGTGAGCGTTGGGTAGGTATACTTGCAGAAAACTGACCAAACATAAAAGAAAGGGTAGTTAGGTATCTCAATTCAAACAAATACCACTTCAATTATTTGGTATATTTTAGGTTATAGGTTTTAACTGCAAGTTTTCCTACTTTATTTATGATATAATGAATAAGTAGGCCCTAGTATCTTGCCGTAAAAATACATACCTACAATTTTATTCGATTTAAGTAATCTTATGTTGTCATCTTCCTATATTCTTTATTAGTAGGTAACAGTATTTTATAGGCAATTTTGGGGTTTTATTGGGTTGCTGTTTGTACAGTCAGATTCTCTGGTATTCTTTACACTATTATTAGCGAGTTAAGAGTGCGGAAGGTGGAGGAGCCCCCCTGCAAAGGGGGGGCTGAGGAAACTTGTATTTTTTGAGATATTCAAATTTGAAAATTTTGAGGTTATAGGCCCAAAAATTTCTACAGTGACTAATGCAGTTGCTCACCCATATCAAAAACTATTTATAAAGGCAACCTAACATATCCTCCTTGCCACCTAACTTGGTTTTAGCTCAAAATTATCTTCAGTCAATATACTCAATTGTTTACGTGGTTCAAACACAGTTGAATATGACAACCTTGTAGGGCTTGTAGGGTAAAAATATACAATATCCCCTGCGTATTTAAGGGTTGAAAGTGAGGGGGGGAAGGGGTGTACCCCTGAAAAGAAGGGGCCCCGGAACCCCCCCCCCCTTTTCTTGGCCACTTGGCCAATTTTTTAATATAAATACCTGTGCTTTTGATAACAAAGCCTCTGGGGCTGCTCTCCCTCCGGCGCCTCCAGGCTCTAAAAAACAGTCTAGGGATAGCGCAGACCAAGACTTCGCTACGCTCCTGCCTTAACCTTCTAACCTAACTCGACTGTCGTTGGGGTTCCCTAACAAGATTTCTGGGTAGAAATTAAAAAAAAAGCCAAAGTGACTAGCCTAAACGTTTAAAAAAGTAACTTACCTCAATTCATCCACAAGTTAAAATAATAACAATTTTATGTTTTAAAATTAATAAATTTATTAAAGTTTATACAAGTTTTTGTTGTTTCTTCTCTAGAGTTAGAGGTCGAAAGTGAATGCTATTAAAGTCCAGACTGAGGTTTATATAGTAATACGATCACACCTCTGGTGGTGACAGTGGGGTGTTTGTTGACCATTAATATTCTGAAAACATTTTGATGTTTTCTATTCTTTCTGGATCAATTGATATTACTCTATTGTTAGTCTGTCAATAGACTCTTCGTGTGATAACACGATGTTGATTGACTAGCTCAGGTTCAGTTAAAGTGTCCTTTGTTGCAATTGACCTGCTTTCTTCTATTCGGTTAGACAATACCGATTGCTGTATTTGACTCTCCTCTACTAATTTTGAAGTCCATGGTTTAAACAAAAAGAATCCCGTCTGATCTTAAAAATTTATAAAGCAAATAAAAAATAATTAATGTTATTATAATCCCAGTAAGGCTGTATAAAGTTGTAGTATGATTGTTACAATCGTTTTGAATTTTAGCATAATCGTTATCATCTAAATTTCCAGTAATATATTAAACAATCGAACCTAATCCATTAATTAAACATCTCTTAGATCTGCTTTGAGTTGATAAATGAATACATATTTCCTTAACTTGACTAATTATAACATTAATTCTACTGTATACATGTTGTATATTTTGAATATTAAATTCTGATCTCATTATTTGAACTTTATTAATCATCCAATTTTTTATTTCAAATATAGGTCTTGTATCTAACTTATGAATTATTGTCCACTTTCCTTCCATAATACGAGAATTTTGCATTTCAACTAATATTAAATGTTCATCAGGTTCTAATGGTCTGAATTGGTTTCCGAAAACAATGAAACATCTGTAACACAAAGTTCTTCAATGTGGTACGATCTGCCATTATTTAGTTTATATTTATTGTTTGGTTCACAAGCAAGGATTTTAAAAGGACCTAAAAATCTTGAATTTGTCTTAAGTCTTTCGGCTCTACTATTTTTAAGATATGCTATATCTCCTATTTTAAATGTTTTACACGAAGTTATTGGATTATTTATTCTATTATTTCGTGCTTCTTTTTGTTTAATCAATAAATTATGAATGTCTTCATTCAATTTATTAATAAAAACTTTTTGTTGTGCTGTATAGTTGCTACTTTTAAATTATCAAAGTTCCTTAATTTAGGTTTACGACCGAAATGTACCTCAAACGGAGTATAGCATGAGTAATAAAAGCTATTTTCTGATTTTGATTTCTCTTGAATTGTGCTGTGTAATCTCTCTATATCTGAATTTGATTTATGATGTAAAGGGGATGTAGTGTGATTTTCTATTTTTTAAGTTTGAAATAACTCTGAGAATAATTTACTACAAAATGATTATTCTCCATTGTGAACTATTTTATTGGGTGAACCTAACATTGCGAATATTTCTGCGAGAGTTTCATATACTTAACTCTTTTCTGTTATTATAACTAATGCAAATTTAGACAATTTATCAATAACCATTATTGATAAATTTTCTACATTTGCATTAGTTATAATAACAGAAAAGAGTTAAGTATATGATAAAAGTAAAAGATACCATTGCTTATTAAGAGACATGAAGTCTATGTGCCGTATTTCCATAGGTTCATGTGGTGTTTCAGTTATATTTATCTGTCTGTTATATTTTTCCTTTTTACATAATTCACACTTTAAAATAAACTTTTTTATTTGTTTTCTCATGTTTTCCCAGTAATATTTTTCTCTTAATTGTTTATAAACACTTTCTATTCCAGCGTGTCTTGGATCTTGTAAATGGCATTCTTTGATAAGTATCTATTTCTATTAAAGATTTAGTGTATCTAATAGGTATAAATTTACCATTATCAAATTCTTTACGATATACTTCAGATACCTTATAATATAATTAGTCATTAGGTATTATTAAAGCATATTTTTCATGTGGTAGATATTCTAACATATTTTTTTTTATAAATTCTTCTTCTTTTCCTGGCGGGTGTAAAAATACCAAACACCATTTTCATTCTTTGCTTTTTCGTAAGGAGCCATTCCAAATATAACACGTTTTAATCGCTTAGGTGGATAAAGTCAAAAAAGTCAAAATGGTTTATTCAAATAAGGATTTTACAATCACTTTTGAATCGTCAAAGTTATAAAGTATTAGTTTTTGAACCCTCCCACCTTCCCGCCGGTTCACAATGTTGTTGATTTCTACCGAGAAGAATCCGGCAAGAAACTCGATAGTTACTCTTTTAAAAACACTATCAATAATACAAATAAACTAAAATACAATTAATGTTTAAAATAAAAAATTTTTAGTCGTACAATTTTATGTTATTTCCATTTTAATTTGGTTTACCTATGCATCCTGTAATTGAGCATCATCAGTCCCAAGGATTTTTATCATTTACATAGTCTGAAATATTGTAGTATGCCTTTTTACAAAGTACCTGCTTGATAAAAGATTTAAATTTACTTATTGATAGATTTTGAATTTTATTGGGAACTTTGTTGTAAAAGTGTATACATTGCCCCATAAAAGAGTTACTTATTTTGTGTAGACGTGTATCATGCACCAACAGCTTATTTTTACTTCTAGTATTTACTTTGTGAACGTCACTTTTCTTGCTGAAACTATTGATATTTTTATGTACATATAAAAGATTTTCATATATGTACTGCGACACTAAAGTTAAAATATTTTTTTTAAATAAGAATACATTATAGGTTTTACTCCATCACAATTCTCGTGGTTCGAATGAACAGTTTGTTTAGTTTTTCTTCTTTGATAATCTGCTTAAATTTCATCTGATCCTATATCTATTGACATGCTTTTCATAGAAACGTTTTAGTGAGTGTCTTCTTCCATATTAACTTCCATTGAACTCTCGTTTGTATGATGAATTTCTATTCTACTTAAAGCATCGGCTACAAAGTTATCCTTTCCTTTAACATATTCTATATTATAATCATAATCTTGTAATTTAAGTTTCCATCTAGTTAATCTCTGATTTGGTTCTTTTAATTTTCCTAACCATGTGAGAGCTTTATGATCTGTTCTAAGTGTAAGCTTTCTGCCATAAATATAAGGTCTAAATTGTGTTACTGCACAAATTATTCCAAGTAATTTCTTTTTCTTTGGTATTATATTTTTGTTCACTTCTATGAAGAGTTCTTGACGCATAGGCTATTGGGTGACCGTCTTGACTTAAAACTCCTCCTAATGCTATGTCAGACGCGTCTGTTGTTATAACGAAATTTTTATTAAAATCTGAGAAGGCTAAGATTGGAGCATTTACTAATAATTTTTTACAATTTTCTACGGCTTCAATATATTTTTTATCTTTAATATTTATAACAGCATCTTTTTTTGTTGCTTCCGTTAAGGGTTTAACAATTTGACTAAGATTTGGTACGAATTTTCTATAATATCTAATCACTCCAAGAAACGCTCTAATTTCTTTTAGTGTTTTAATTTTTGAATTGCTTCAATTTTCTTTTGATTTGGTTTTTAACCGTCTTTATTTAAAACATGGCCAAGAAATTCAATTTCTTCTTGCATAAAAACACATTTATTTTTAAGTTCGCTCTTCTTAGTGCTTCGAAAACTTGTTGTAGTTTGTTAATGTGGTCTTGTTTATTTCTAGAATACACTATTATGTCATCTAAATTTACTAGACAGACGTCGCTATTTATTTAATACATTATTCATCATTCTCTGAAGGGTTGCTGGAGCATTTTTCAGGCCAAAGAGCATTCTTAAGAACTCATAATGTGAATTAGCTGTACTGAAAGCGGTAAACTCTATTGATGCTTCATCCATTTATATTTGATGGTAACCAGAAGTTTAATCAACTGACGTAAATGATTTATTACCTTGTAATTTAGAGAAAATTTCTTTTATATTTGGTAAAGGAAATTTATCTGATTTGGTTTTCTCATTGAGTCTCCTATAATCAATCACCATTCTCCATTTTTGTTTTCCTGATTGATCAACTTTCTTTTGTACCAAATGAACAGGTGATGCCCATGGTGATTCTGAAGGTCTGATAATTTTTTCTTGTAATAATTTATCAATTTGTCTTTTAACTTCCTCTTGTTGAATTTGTGGTAATCTAAATGGCCTTTGATATATGGGTTCAGGGTCCATTACGTTTATATGTCTAATTTTAGTAGTTGCACTGTTAGTCACATCTTCAGTAAATTAATCTTCATATGTATTACATAAATCCTGAATATTTTATTTATCATCTTCAGTCATGTGAAATATTAATAATTCTTTTTCAGGCATAGTTAATTTTCTTTCTTTTAAATCAATTGTTGCATTAATTTGTTCAATCATTTCTGTTCCCATTAAAATATCATATTTGTCACTAAAATTATATACATAAAATTTCATTGGGCCTTTATCTTTTCCAAAATATTTACACCAATATGGGGTTTCTATAATACCATTATGAGAGGTAACACCGTGTGATGTTCTTACAAAAAAACTTTCAGATTTCCAAAATTCAGAAAACAAATATTGTTGTACTTGCGGCGTGATAAAAGATCGTTGACTACCGGTGTCGATTAATATTCTAATTTAGGATTATCTGTTTCAAAATATGGTAAAAATGATTTAATATGATAATACTCTATGTATGTTCGTTTATCTCCTCGATATCTTGAAAATTTTGCATTTTTTTCATACTATCATATGACGGTAAATTATTAATGTAGTTTTGATAATCACTATGATATTCGGGTATATATATATATATTTTCAAATCCTTCTTCGTTCGGTTCTTCATGATTTTCTTGGTGGTAAAACAATTCTTCTGCTACAAATCCTTTACCTAAGTTTACTTGACCTGGCTGTAAATTAGATGCCGTTCGCATTGACACATCTTCAGGCTTAGACTGGCCTTTTCCTTGTTGATCAAAGTAACTATGTTTTGGTTTTGTGAATACATTATTTGGATTGGCGTTCCACGGATTTCTTGCATGAAACGGAGTGAGGATTGTTTGAATACTTAATAGGGTATTGAACGAGAGGTGATTGATACCGCGTATTATTGAATGGTCTGGGTGAAGGTTGTACGTGAGGTTGATGTCGGTAATTTATATTCGATCTTGATGTCACTGGGTAATCAGGTTGGTGTGTCGAATGAAAGTGTTGTTTAAAAATATATTCGGTGGTGAGTTATTTGTTTTAGGTAATTAAAATAAAAAAATATATAATAAAGATGTAGGGTTGCCATCTGTCCGGGTTTCCCTGGATTTGTCCTAGTTTAGAGGGCGTCCGGGGAGCGTTCGGGCGGGGTTTCATTTATAGTCCGGGTTTAAAAGTTTCTAAAAACTTTAGGAACCTATGTTTTCATAACAGAGTAAAAAATGTATGACTGCTAACAGTTCCTTTAAACGTTTTGTTAAACTTATAGTGGCAGGTGTACAACGGCAATTTCGCTCAAAAACTGTTAATCGATGTAGAGTTTAGCCGTTTGACACACAGGTAGGCAGTTCCTCAAAATATTTCCCTTATGATGTCATCAATTTTTTGTATGGGATTTAATTATTTTTTTTGTGGGGTATCAAATGAAAGGGCTTGATGAGCCGGTTCTAAAAATATACCACACTATTACCTTTGGGCTAATTTTTTTTGTTAAAATCCAAAAAGTATTTTCAAAACACACCAAGTTTGGGCCCCTCCAGGTAGAAGACGGTTCAGTATTTTTCTCTAATATATACCTTAAATGATAGTTTATAGCCTCATTTTTAACCCCCTTAAAGGAATTTGGAAAATATTAGAATTTAGTATAATTTATAATTTTTTTTTTATTTTTAGAAGCTCTGGTACTTCCAACCGCCGCCGGACAGTCTGCGTCGAAATCTGAATTTTAATAAAAAAAACCCAATAATAAAAGCTGAAGCATTCGAAGAGTCAGTGCTGCCAACTTTCCTCGTTTTCTGTGTAAATAAAATACTATTTTTTTTACCTGTAAATAATTTTTTTTAAACAATTTCAACTGAAATTTTTAATTCATTTTTTAGGTGATGATTAGATGTTAGACAGTTGGAATTTTTACAGAAGATGTATTTCTGTTGCCGCTACAACAAAAAATACTAAAAAGTAGAAGAAAATAAAGATTTAAGGGAGCTCCCATACAACAAACGTTTTTTTTTGCTCGATTTTGTTCGATATTGATAACGGCAACAGGTATACGCTGAAAATATTCACAGAATATAAAGTTATATAGTCACTTTAAAAATGAATAATTAATTTAACATAAAACAAATATTTAAGGTGGGCTCCCATACAACAAACGTGATTTTTTTTTGCCGTTTTAATAGATAATGGTTAGGAACCCTTCGTGCGCGAGCCCGACTCGCACTTGGTATATTTTTATAGGTACAAAGTCAAAGTCAAAAGTCAAAATGGTTTATTCAAATAAGGATTTTACAATCACTTTTGAATCGTCAAAGTTGTAAAATATTATTTTTTGAACCCTCCCACTTTCCCGCCGGATCATAATGTTGTTGATTTCTACCGAGAAGAATCCGGCAAGAAACTCGATAGTTACTCTTTTAAAAACACTATCAATAATAAAAATAAACTAAAATACAATTAATGTTTTAAATAAAAAAAATTTTAGTCGTACAATTTTATGTTATTTCCATTTTAATTTTTTTTTTTTTTTTTTTTTATTTATTTATTCAACACACAAAACAGTATGTGACAATGAGTGTACCAATATCTTAGATCTAAAGTCTTTAATCTAGACACATACCAAAACATGTATGTTATTGCAGAACTATTTACATAAAACAGGACAGTTATACACTTGTTTAATATAAATGCCTAACCTTGAATACATACACAAACATATATTAACATGACCCTTACATACATTACATACCCTGTAGTATATAAATACTAAACATATATAACAAATATATATCCATATATATATATACACATACATACACATACATATATATACATACATATACACAAACATACATATACATATCAATGTACATAAAATATTGCTAGTTTGCTACTTATCTATTTATGATAAAAAAAAAAAATAATAAAAAAAAAAAAAATGCTCGACTAAAATTTGGCTCACTATAATTTTTACCAAACAAATAATAATTCCCGTTTTATTGTTAAGTGACCTTATCGACATCCTTGAGAAAATGTTTGAGAGAAGATTGAAATATATCTATATTTTGGTTAGTAGAGCTAAGTTCATTATACAAACGACACATTCTTACAAGAGGATTAAAGAAAGAAGTGTTATTTTTAAATACATTCAATGTAAAAGTTTTAGAGTTTCGACAGCGGTGCCTTATGTTAAACATGATAAATGATAAAAGATTAGTTGCATCCATTGTCGAATGCAATATCCTATGCAAACAAACTAGTAAAGCTAGCTCCCGTCTATTGTGAAGTGTTGTCACATTAAAATATTTGCACTTGCTATTATAGTCTATTAGCCTGCGAGATTGACCCGATCTCCAACTTACTGTTCTGAGACATCGTCTCTGAATACATTCAATGCGGTTACTATGTATTTTATAATGAGGTGTCCAAATTATGGATGCATATTCAAGGATACTTCTTACTAAGCTATAATAAAGTGAAAGAAAAACCTTAGGCTTTTTAAAATCCTTAGAATTTCTTGTAACAAAACCAAACATCTGATTTGCTTTTTTAATTATATATTCATAGTGCTCCCTAAATGTAAGTTTACTATTAAAATAAACTCCGAGGTCTCTAATGGCTTCTTTTCTTTCCAAAACATGGTCATTAATCTTATAGTTGTATAAAATTGTACTCTTTTTAGTAGTAAAAGTAATTGCATTACATTTATTTGCATTTAATAACATATCGTTGTCTATACACCACTCTTCAATTTTGTTTATATCTCTTTGCAAAATCACACAATCATTCATTTCAGAAACGACTTTAAAAACTTTCAAATCATCAGCATACATTAAGCATTCGCACTGTGTGGTTTTGACTAGGTCATTAATGAAAATAATGAAAAATAATGGTCCGAGGTGAGACCCCTGAGGTACACCAGATGGAACTTCAGTAGCTACGGACAAATAACCTTTAAGTGCCACTAATTGATGCCGTCTTTGTAAATAAGATTTTATCCACCTGAGCAGGTCTCCTTGTATTCCATAGGCGAGCAATTTGTAGCATAAGAGCTCATGATTGACACGATCGAATGCTTTCGAAAAGTCTGTGTAAATGACATCTACCTGCTTTGTTTTAGCAAAAGCACAAGAAGGTTACTAACTGTTGAACGTTTTTTAACAAAACCATGTTGTTCATTACAGATATCTGTCTTTACTACATTATAAATATAGTCATAAACTAGACATTCAAAAACTTTTGCGAAATGAGAAAGAATGTTTACACCTCGATAATTTTCACATTTCGATTTGTCACCCGACTTAAATATGGGTATAACGTGACTAATTTTCCATGCTTTAGGAAAAGTACCTCTTGCCAGTGACCTATTATATAAGATGTACAGGGGCACAGATAATTCGTCTGCGTAATTTTTAATTATAAAAGGTGGTAAACCATCGGGACCAGAGCCCTTGTTACAATCAAGTTTTCTTAACCGTGTTTTAATTGATTCACGGCTTATGTACAAAGAAGACATTGATAAAATATTATTTGAATTTAAAGTATTTTCTGAACGAGTAACAAAAAGTTTGGAATAAGAATACACAGAACTAAAAAACTGGGAAAACAACTCACAAATTGTTTGGCCATCAGAACTAGAGACACCATTGTATGACATATGCTGTGAAAATGAGTTGTAAGACTTTTTACTATTTACATGTCTCCAAAAAGCTTTAGGGTTGTCACAACAAGAATTTTCAACATTCGATAGGTATTTATCATAACATCTCTTCATCATCTTCTTACTTCTCGCTCTAAGCATACTAAAGGTATCGTAATCCCTAGGGTTACCGATTTTTTTATAACGCGTGTGATATTTACGCTTCTCTGCAATACATTTCTTTAGTGCAGCACTGTACCAGATAGGGTATCGGTGAATATCAATTTTAATTAGAGGGGTAGTTAAAGATATCGTTTTATTAATAAGATTATAAAAATTAGTAACTGCAACATCCATATCTAAATTTTTATTTAAAAGCTCGTACCAATTTACTGATCTAAGTTCCTGTTTGACTCTTTCGACATTACATTTTCGAAAATTAAACCGTTTTTTGTTAGAATTTGGTTTCACTTCAACCGTTTCTAAGAGATAATTTATTTTTAATATAAGAGAAGGATGATGATGGTCACTTTTGACTAGCGGTTCACATGGTTACACTGAGCAGTCTAACCTGCTACACAAAACTAAATCAAGTAATTTATTGTTGGAGTTATAAACTCCGTTGAATTGTGCCAAATCCATTACAGATATAGCATCTGTAAGCATTGTCGCCTTTTGATCCATAGGATTACTTGGTAAAAAACCTAAACCATAGGGAACTTTTACCCAGCTAATATTAGGCGTATTAAAGTCTCCAACAATTAAAATTGGTGAAGTTTCTAAATTATTTGTGGTAATTACTTTAAAACAATTCTCATAAAAAAAGGATAGCGTCGAAGCGTTGTGATTAGGAGGAAGATAACAAAGACATAAGTGTATATAACTAGAGTGTGAAAAAGCTTTAATTTGAATTGTTATCCAAATATCCTCAAATACTGAGTCCCATGGCTGTTGTCTAACGTAGCCAATGCCTTTCCTTAATGTGACAAGAACTCCACCACCGCTTTTTTTAATATTACTACTAGTGCAGCGATCTCTACGAAACACTACATACCTATCATCAATAAATTCTTTAGAAAAGACACCGCCATCAAAATTGGTTTCCGTAAGACAAATTATATCATAATCACAATTTAAAATATTTAAATACAAATCTTTACACTTTGACCTTAAACCATTTACGTTTTGATAAAAAACATCCATTTAAAAGTAATAATAAAAATAAAACTAAAATATTATGATCAAAATTTTTTAACGTAAATATTTCATTTTAAATTTTCTATAGTCTTAGTGTCTTTAATGACAATACTATTAAAATTATCGTCTCTTCGCATGTAAATTTTACCAAATTTTGCCCACACATATTTATATCCCTTTTCCTTCCCTGCTTTTCTCGCTTCTGCATATAGAACTTTACATTCCGGAGACAAATGTTCTGCTTTGGTTTAAAATTTGGTTTACCTATGCATTCTGTAATTGAGCATCATCAGTCCCAAGGATTTTTATCATTTACATAGTCTGATATATTGTAGTAAGCCTTTTTACAAAGTACCTGCTTGATAAAAGATTTAAATTTACTTATTGATAGATTTTGAATTTTATTGGGAACTTTGTTGTAAAAGTGTATACATTGCCCCATAAAAGAGTGACTTATTTTGTGTAGACGTGTATCATGCACCAACAGCTTATTTTTACTTCTAGTATTTACTTTGTGAACGTCACTTTTCTTGCTGAAACTATTGATATTTTTATGTACATATAAAAGATTTTCATATATGTACTTCGACACTAAAGTTAAAAATTTTACTTCCCTAAACCTATCCCTCAGAGATATCCTAGATCCTAATTTATAAATAGCATGAATTGCCCTTTTTTGTAACAAAAATATTGTATTTACATCAGCAGCGCTACCCCAAAATAGGCTACCATATGTCATTAAACTATGGAAATAGCTAAAATATACTATTTTTGCAGTGTAGACATCGGTCAATTGTCTTATTTTCTTGATCGCATACACAGCAGAGCTAAGTTTTTTGGCTAGGTTATGAATATGAGGACCCCATTGAAGTTTGGAGTCCAGCGTTATTCTAATTGCTCGCCATTAATATTAATACATGTCTGTCTCTGACTAACATTTGGTAATGTAAATTTAACACATTTGTTTTTTTTTCATTAAGTAACAAATTATTAGCGTTAAACCAATTTACAATTTTAGAAAGGGCATTATTTAATTCATTATAATATGTCTGTCGTCTCTTAACTTTAAAAAAGCAAAGAGGTGTCATCAGCATATAAGACAATGTCATGGTTTTTTACATTATATGGGAGATCATTAATGTGAATAAGAAATGGAAAAGGACCTACAATTGAGGTACGGACCCCTTCGTGCGCGAGTCCGATTGGCACTTGGCCGATCATCAACTCACCTTAACCCTTAACCCTACGGAACTCTTAGCGATCGGTTACACGGAAATCTAATTTCATACATCGGTAGGTATAATTTTTTACAGGGTTTTGTTAAGACTTTAAAATGTTAAATTTAAGATTACATTTCCAATCCATAATAAGAATTCTGTGTTTTTTTTAAAAAAAAATTCCTTCCTGTTATCCACAGATATAGATACTTATATCTGTGCTGTCACCTATTACCTAGAATGAAAGAAAAAGAGCGAAAGTTTGTGAATGTGTTTGTATGTTTGTGTTTCTTCACGCTTAAACGGTTGGACCAATTGTAATGAAATTTGGTACAGAAGTAGGTGACACCATGGATTAACATATATGCTACTTTTTATTCTGAAAAAATAGAATACCATACCAAATAACCAGTGTTTTCGTGGGATGAGCAAGGAATTAGATATGGCTCGATAACTGAATTTAGCGCGGATGGAACCGCGGGCACAGCTAGTAACATAATGAAATAACGAAAGTTTTTTTATAATGACCGGCGTGCATATTTAGTAACTACATATAATGGGAACGGTGTTACAGTTACCATTGGCGCGCGCGTATGTGTTGTGTGTCACGCAATATCACAACATACCTACGCGAGCGGCAATGGTAAAAGGCATAAGGCTAAGACGTAAAGGCTAAAAATGGATTTATAACTTCAATATCCTTGAAGTTACAAAATACCGGCGATTACCGGGTCATGTCTGTTTTTTTTTATAAAACCGACGACATTGTTCAGTAAAATATATTTTTCTATCGCTTATAGCGCATTTATATACCTATTGTGGCGAACTGGTAAACGAGTATTTAAGAAATAAGGTTTTGTTTGTATAGTTTTTAACCGTCAGCGGGAAAAACTCTTAATGTCAGATTATTGAAAAATTGTACATTGTTAGTTAAATATGTAATAAATAATAAGTTACGGAGATTTCAGTCTTTTGTTCACTGGTCCTTTCCCCTACGGCCAAACCCACGCGGTTATTACAGTTCTTTATATTAGTCCTTCGAGCCGGATCATGGAAGGAGAGGAGAAAATGCCCGTAACATCCAATATCAGTGTTAGTAGCGAATCCCAAATATCGCGGAGTGGTTCTGTTAGATCGTCCGAGCGCGCGACACGCAAGACGGCTAGCAGACATCGAACCTCAAGTTGCGCAAGCAGAGCTTGAAACGGAGATCGCCACTATAAGAGCTGAATCTGAGACATTGGAAGGAAACGCATCTAAAACATGCGACGTTGACATTAACATTTTGCGTGGTTAGACGAAGCGGACAGAAACAACTTCAAAGTTTTGCCGATGATCACAGCGCCCTCGCACACCAAAATAAACATCAGCGAGTGCCTGTCGACTGCTACAACTCGCGCCACGATTGCTAGCACACTTACTTCGCTAGCACCGGTGCCAATGCTGCTAGCAACGACAGAAGCATCATGCTTAAGCTCAACAGGGATTGAGGTGACTGTTTGTTGCACAGTTTCAATTCCGACGAACACTACCAAGTCATGTACGACTTCCACTTTTTTAAATAATAATGGACAAACGGTAACTATGGTACATAATGCTTAAGTATGCCAATTATGACAACTTTTATCTGTAGTAATACAAATTTAGTGACAGGTGTGTCAAACACACCCAATTACTTAGCGAATTTTAGTCAAAGTCCTAATACAAATGAATTAAACTAAAAAAATGTGCGCAACCTGTTGTTCTCAAAGAGTTCGTTATCAAAGACGAAACCTTCTAAAATTATACGTCTATCTTTGTTCAACGGGAAACCTGAAAAGTGGTTACAGTTTAAAGCCATCGTCAACTATTATATTGGCCTACTTTTTCGTACCAAAGCTATAATGCACCAACATCTAAACAGGTTAATTATAGGGATAAAAATATGGTACGAGTTCAATCCACGTCGACAAATAGGTTGACAGGGAGTTTTGGCGCGAATCTTAAGAAGGAGCGGTGTTTTTTTGTGTTTATTTTTTTTAAATTCATTTAGTGTGTTTCGATGTGTATATTTTAGCATTGTTTAACGAAAGCGTGTTAAGAATTGTGCACCGAAGACTCATGAATAGTGAATTATGAAGAAATAAGCAGGACATGACGCGCAATTTCTGCAGGATCCACACCAAAACTCCCGCCCTATCTTGGGACATGTAAACGAGGACGCGCGCGCTATAAAACTTAAATATGGCGCATCGCCAAACTTAGATATAAGCACAGGACTATGTTTACACATGACTCTGGAGAAATGATACGCAATAATGCGAAATCTGGTCTCCAAATCGAAGAAAGAAGAGGAAGAAGAAATAGGTTGACAGATGTTAAGGCCCCGTCATGTGATTATTGCCTGGGCGTTCATAGTATTAAGGCTTGTAATATTTTTTTGTCTTTACCTACAGAAGAGAGATGGAACTGAGTGCGACAGAATTAAGTCTGTGCTAAGTGCCTCAGAGGTCGCAGTCACCAGTGGTCTAGGTGTAGAGCTAAGCCGTGCGGCGTAAATGGATGCCGACGAAATCATCATAAAACTTTACATGCTGACAATTCGCCGCCAGTCAGTTTATCGACCACCTTACACGCTGCGACAGATGCAGCCTACAGCTCGCCTCTTACACAAAACAGATTGAGCCTGGATCGAATGATACGAATTGACATACTCATGTAGCTCACCTAAACATAGTCGCATTATATTGCAATTGGTAGCAGTGGTACTAACAGGTCCTACTGGTAGTTTACATACATACGCCTTACTTGACAATGGTTCGACTACTACTTTTATTGATTCAAAGGCCGCAAATGAAATTGGCGCTAGGGGGCCCAAAAGATTTTATTAGTCTAAATGGTGTAGGAGGCATGCAAAGAGATGACGTATCAATACAATACGTTCAATTCAGTATTCGAGGTATACATTGCTGCGAGTCTTTTACGATACGTAACGCTCGAGCCATTGAGTCGTTAAATTTTCGATCACAAAATATATGTAGTCAAGATTTAGTATATCATTAACATCTAGCTAACTTAATTGAACTAGTTACTTATAAAAATGCAACACTATTAGTTTTGATAGGCGCAGAAGATTGGCCGTTAACCATAAGCAGAGAAGTTCGATTGCTACATTAACTGCACTTGGTTGGGTCCTGCATGGCTGTGCGTCTGACAATTCTAAGCCTGTAGAATTTATGCAGCACTATAATGATAGTGATATTGAACTAGATAAAATAGTAAAAGAAGATTACGAACTAGATTCTATAGGTATTGCGAAGTATAAAAAACACAGTTTAGCTGATGAAAGGGCTTTAAGTATCTTAGAATCTACAACCAATCGACTACCGAGTGGTCGTTTTGAAGTCGGTTGTTTGCTGAAAGAATACTGTCCAGTTGTACCTAATGGTTTCGGATTAGCAATGAGTAGACTCAAAAGTTTAATAAGAAGTTGGATAAAGACGTTTCTTAAGCTTCAGCTTACTATAAAAACGTTCAAGCGTTTATAGATAAGGGGTATGCTGAGAAATGATTTTCAGCGCCATCTATTGGTTTATTATAGTACTTGCCGCATTTCGAAGTAGTTCATCCCCTGAAAAAAGGGAGAGTTAGAATCGTCCACGATGCAACTGCGAAGGTCCAAGGTTTCAGTCTGAACTCATTGCTGTTGACGGGTACAGATATGATACAACACCCTTTAGCATTGTTGTTTAGATTTAGAGAGGGACGCATAGCTGTAACATCTGATATCCGTGAATTTTTCTTACAAAATAAAATCGTTGAAAAAGATCGGGATGCACTTCGTTTTCTATGGCACGAAGGAGGTCTGGATTCGCCAACAGTACAATACGGAATGACGTCTTTAATATTCGGTGCTGCATCATCACCTTGTTCAGCGATTTTTATTAAAAACAATTGTGTTAATTAATAATTAAATCTTCAAATAATAAAGTGGACTGTATGCGAATTTAAATAAAAGAAAATAAAATAAAAGGGAATTTGGAAATTAAAGGAGAGTGCACTAACCTTCAGTTAATCCTTCAGGGCGTAGATACACTTTCATATGCGAGCGATCAGCTGTACTGAGATATTTGAGTAGGTAAACACACGCGGCGAGTATCGATCATATGGTTGCTGTCATTGTACTGATGACGATGGCAAATTTCTATGCTTGCGGTCTTCAAGACCGCTCATGCCCTCTGTCGCGATGTAGGTGCACCACAAGGATAGGTCAGGTGGGTACTAGAATCGCAGTCCATTTCTAATCAATTGTACATGTGTACGTAATGTTAATATTAAGTTAGAGATGGCGTTAACAAATTGTGCATAACTTAATAAAGGTAAGTTCCCGGAGTTATCCAAAGCTATAATTAAAGACTTTTATGTAGATAACTATCTCGGAAGCTTTGATGGCTCGATTTTGGCATCTCATACTGCATCGGAGATTCTTGCTGAGGGAGGATTCGAAATAAGAGACTGGGTCAGTAATATTCTAAATGCCTTGTCTCTTATTCCGGAACATCTTCACCTGCCTCAACTAATCAATATGAATTTAAACGAAAACATGACATTAGACATAGGTACGTATTCTAGGTTTAGTTTGGAACCCAATCACAGACGCGTTTTCTTTTAAATTAAATATGCCAAGTGGATCTGACAAATGTACAAAACGAAACGTTTTAAGGAATCTCATGAAAGTGTATGATCCCCTTGGTTAGGTATTTTGATCATAAGAGGTCGTGTGATTTTTCAAAGTATCTGACGTTGTAAAGTGGGCTAGAATGAGGAAATAACTCCTAAAGACCGTACTGAGTGGGAACAATGGCTGTTTGACTTGGCTTCAGTGGACAGTCTGCAAATTCTTTGCTGGTATTATTCCATCAGCACAGACTACGTTGAGTTTAAACTTCACATATTTGCTGACGCAAGCAAACACGCTTATGCCACTGTTGCTTACTGGAGATTTCTTTATACTGATATGAGTGTGAAGGTCACACTAATAGGCAGTAAAACAAGAGTAGCGCCACTGAAGCCAACTTCTATCCCAAGGCTTGAACAACAGGCAGCTCTTGTTGCTGCTCGGTTTGCTAACACTATCTGTGCGGAACACAAAAAAAGACCGACGCGTTTTTGCTACTGGTCAGATTCTAAGACAGTACTTTCCTGGCTTCGTAGTGATGCTGCGGCATACAAGGCATTTGTAGCTCATCGATTATCTGTAATAACTGACATAACTAATATTAATGATTTGAGATGGGTGCCAAGTGGATTGAATGCTGCTGACGATGCCACGCGTTATAAGTCGGGTTCTTTGGATGCTTCACATAGATGGATAACTGGCCCATCGTTTTTAAACCTTCCATGTAATGAATGGCCAAACGAGCCATCTGTGATTTCCTTAAATAAAGACATGGAGCTTAAAAAGCGATGTGTTGAACAAGTGACGTTGCAGACAAAGAGCCAATCTGGCATTCTGCCTGTGACGGCTGATCCTGATAGATTTTCACGATGGATGCGATTGGTGAGTATATCAGTACATTCGAATCCTCCGTGATAGTTTACAAAAACGAAAGTATAGAACTATAGACTTATCTAATGATTTACCTCTACTTACTGTCGAGGACTTAGATATTGCTGAAAAATGTATTATTTTACGTGGTCAAATCTTATATTTCTCAGAAGAAATTAACTGTTTAAGAAGTGGTAGGCCAAATCCACCCGGCTGAGAAACTTGTCACCATATTTAGACAAATAAAGCATTTTAAGACTAAGAAGTCGTGCTGGACTGGTTCAAGGTGTAGATGAGAGCTTTAGATACCCGATCATTTGGGATGGACACGATCCTGCAGTACGGCTGTTAGTGAAAAGGTTTCATGAAGAAGCAGCACACGGAAGTAATGAGTACGTTATAAATGAGCTTCGTCAAAAATATTGGATTCTGCCTTTAAGAAATACTGTGAGAAAAGTTGCATATAAATGTCAATTTTGTAAGTTACGACTGGCGAAGAGTGCCACCCCTCCAATAGGAAACCTCCCACATCAAAGATGGTAAACGACCTTTCTCTTTTTGTGGATTAGATCACTTGGGGCCAATCAACGTTACTATCGGCCGAAGCACGAAAAACGTTACGTGGCATTATTTACGTGTATGACAACTCGCGCTATTCACATGGAGATTGCTGCCTCTTTATCAGCTGATTCAACAATTATGTGCTTTCGCAGATTTTTTGCTAGAAGAGGTTGCCCTAATGAAATAATGTCTGACAATGGAACAGCTTTTGTGTCGGCTGCAAAACAACTTCACGAGTTTGCTACCAACAGAGGAATAATTTTTTTTTAGGGTACCTACCTCCCCCTGCACGTAATTTTTTTTTCTCGTCTACTTCATCGTGTGGGGTATCGTTGGATAGAAATTCCAAAAACATTGGCGGTATGCATAGATCATGTTTTGATTTAGGGCTCTGTTTGCGAAACATTTAACTTTAAAGTACTAATTTTTGTTAGAGTCAAGTGTCCCCCCCCCCTAAAGTATAGTATTTGGAAATGAAAAAGAAAATTACGGTGGTAGTGCATATAATGAATTTAAAAGGAAAACTATCACGGGTAAGTACACTTTACAGGCTCACGAGTAATAGTCTACCAAGTTATAAAATGTACTTACGTAGTGAAATTTTCGTTCAAATTCCATTAAAAGTTACTTATATGAAGTAGGTACATCTGTAAAACAGGTATAAACAGCTAGACGCTTGAAATATTAACAGAATATTTAGTTATATATTCACTTTAAAAATAAATTAAAATAAAACATTTAAGTGGGAGCCCACACCACAAACGTGATTTTTTTGCCGTTTTTATAGACAATGGTACGGAACCCTTCGTGCGCGAGTCCGACTCACACTTGGCCAATTTTTTAGTATATGGCGATTATGAGTAGTACAGGGAGGTTTGATATAGTATTTTAATTCTATGACAGATTGAGATGTCAAATATACTACGTTAAAAAAGTAAATAAACAAAAGTTATTGTTTATAATAAATAAATATGTATACAAAGTGATGGGAAGTAAGTAGCCAGTATGTTTTCACTTCTGTCGGCACTCCCGGAGTGCAACCCCTTTTTTTTTTCTTTATTTTTCTATCTCACCACCATGGCTCTAGCTCTTTGTATGACTGAGATAGGAAATGTCAAAACTCACCAAATTCAGCGATTATTCCCTACACATGCGAGGACAAAATAACTACTTAAATAAATTTAGTGATTATTATTTTCATGATAGATGATATTTAAATTGCCTGAGCGTACTAAGTAATTTTTACTTCGAAACATTTGATTTAAATCGCTACTAGACTCGTAAAGAAAATTCACTAAATGATTGCGTTGACCCAAAAACACATGTCTAAAACAAATTTAGCAGAGCGAAAACTAACTAAGTTTTTCAAGTAATTTGCGAATATGATTTCATTAAATTTGATAAAACTTTACCGTAGAAACAAATAAAGAATCATCTTTAAGAGATTTATTTGAGCATGCATAAAATCTTTTTCCTATTTTTTAATTTTAATGAGTTGCAGAGAGCAGGTTTGCAGATAAGTGCTCCTGAATGCGATTTAGCTAGTTATTTCTGTCCTGGAACTCGTCGTGGTCAGCATGTGCGCGTCACCGTTAGCTATTCTGTCTCTATAATTCAGGATAAAAATGTATAGAGGTCTAAATTTACTTTCTCTGGAATCCCAGAATCCGAATAGCTTGAGACTGCTCCCATCTTACGGCCTTTTGTGCCGATATAAGTTTTTTTTGTGATATTCAGCCCAGCTAAGGATTTAAACTATAAATTTGTATGGATACAAAATGGAAATTTTTTTATAAGAAAGACGGAAAACTCAAGCTTTATATTAGTACGTGATACGGATACGCTTTTAAATTTATCGTAAGTTTTAATTATTTTCGTGAGCATTGAGTTGGATCTAACTTTATAAAATTCAAGGGTTTAAATATTTACTATGAAAATGTTAGAGGTCAAAGAACAACAGTGGAGTTGTTTAATAACTTTGTTTGCTACAGTTACGATATAATAATATTTACAGAAACGTGGTTGAATAGCGATCTTTGACTCAGAATTATTAGATAATAGGTACACAGTGTTTAGAAGAAATCGTGAATGCAGTGGATTTCACCAGAACAAAAATGGTGGTGGAGTTTTAATTGCGGTTAGTAATCACCTTAATAGTAAACGTTCACATAGCTACGAATCAAAGTGCGAGGATCTTTGGGTGTGTGTCGAGTTTGCGATCGAATTAGGTAAAATAGAGCGTTTTTTGATATGCGGTGTATATTTGCCACCTCCTTTTTGTTACCTGAAGCCAGTAATAGTGCTCTTGCGACCTTATTATTAGATATTTGTATCCTTAAGGCCCTAGACCAATATAATAAAATATCTAATGTAAAAAACAAAGTACTAGATTTGGTTTTGAGCAACATAACTGTATCTAACTTAAACTCTGAAGTTACTCCATTGTCAATTATAGTCCCAGTGCATCCTTCTTTAAACTTTATTTTAAATTTCTATTCAGGATACGCTCCTAAGACAAGCGAACATCTCAGATACCGCTTCTTTAAAGCTGACTATGAAAAAATAACTAAGTACTTGCAGAGTGTTAATTGGAATGAGGACTTTACTAACTGCATTAATGTTGACGAAATGCTGACAATATTTTTTTTAGACATGTAAGAGAAATAATCGTACGGCATGTTCCCAAAACCATATCCCGTATCAAGAAATACCCTGTATGGTTTAGTAACGGACTTATTAGGTTGTTGCGGAAGAAGCTAAAATACCATAGGAAACTAAAAAAAATATTATAATAATCCAAGGGATCGACTGACCTTTGAGCCCCTTAAGAAACGCTGCCACACGCTACAAGTCTCTTGTTATAAAAAATACCTAGAGCGCCTTGAAAACTTCCAACCCTAAACTGTTTTGGTCTTACATTAAAAATAAGAGGAAGGCTAACATCAGCTACCCCGCACAAATGACTCTGGGATCTGTAACAGCATCAAATGACAACGATATTCGTAACCTGTTTGCGACTAATTTCTCGTCTGCTTTTAATAATGACGGACCAATAAGTGACTCGAAAAATACTGATGCGGCGTCTCTGACTAGCGATTTCCTACATTAAACAATATTTACTCCTTCTGAGGTGTTTAGGGTGTTAAAAATAATTCAAGGGAGCTGGTGCTGATGGAATTCCTTCCTGCCTTATATTTAATAAAGCTCTGCAAACTGGACTATTCCCATCTCAGTGGAAAGATGCCCTAATAATACCCTACACAAAGATGGTGATAAAGACATGGTGAAGAACTACAGACCCATATCCATACTCCCAGTCTTGGCTAAGATTTTCGAAAAACTTTTATTTCCGATTCTGTCCTGGCATCTTAAATAACTTTTGTCACCCCATCAGCACGGGTTTATGAAGATGCGGTCAATTGCAACAAATCTGGTATCCTTTACAAATGACCTTTCAAACGCTATGGATAATCGTACGTGCATTGATGTTATATACTGTGATTTTAGTAAGGCATTCGATAAGGTAAACCATAGGACTTTAATCTATAAACTCTCGATAAGCGGTATTTCTGTGTCTGTTCTTGACTGGTGTGAATCATATTTATCAAATCGCAAATCTGTAGTTGTGATGAATGGTCACTCATCTCATAGTTTTGATGCGAATTCTGGAGATCCTCAAGGATCACACCTAGGGCCTTTGTTTTTTAATTTATTCATAAATGTCATTGGCAACTGCTTTAACAATTCCTCTTATTACCTATTTGCAGACGATCTGAAATTCTTTAGACCAATTATTTCTTTGAATGACGCAAACAAGTTACAAAATGACCTAGATACTCTATCTAAATGGTGCATCACAAACAAAATGGTCATGAATAAGGATAAATGTTTTGCAGTCAGCTTTAGCAGAAAAAACACCCCCGATTCTACTACATACAAAATAAACAACTCAAAACTTACTCAGGTTGACAATATCCGAGACTTAGGAGTTATTCTCGACAGCAAATTACGCTTCCACATCCATATTGACAAGATATGTTGCAAAAACACTCGGATTCGTTTTAAGAACGCCAAGACTAAGATTATACTCTACAATGCCCTTGTTCACAGTGGCCTAGAATATTGCAGTGTTGTTTGGAGCCCTCATTACCAAATATATATTCAAAGAATAGAGATTATTCAAAAAAGGTTTCTTTGGCACCTGGCATATAGCTGCAAATTACTAAAAAAATTGCCTAAATATGAGGATAAACTTAACTTTTTTTAAATGAACACTTTATCCGATCGAAGACTAGTGCTGGACAGCATGTTTCTGTACAAACTTGTTAATGGTGTTTTGGATACTCCTAAGCTGCTGGCTCAAGTTAACTTCTCTACACTACTGAGATTACCTAGACCTTCAGCATTTAAACTATTTAAAACTGATTTAGGTAAAACAAACCTAGGGCATTTTTATACTCTTAACAGAATCGCAAGACAGTATAACAATATAATTTATGCTAACCCGGTGGACCTATTCTTCGACTCAGAGCGCAGTTTCCGCACGAAAGTTTGAGAGTCTATTACTCTCAAGGTTTAACAAAATATTTTTTTTCCACTTTTTTTAATATCTTTATCAATTATAACATTATTTTATGATTAGGCTTAGTTTAGTTTTATTTATTTAACATTCACCGTTAGTAACGTGTGGTTCACCTACCTCATCTACTGTAGTTTTGCTAGCAGGTAGGGAATAGTACCACGGATGCACCTCAAGAGGTATAATTCCTTTAGTTCAAATTATTACTTATTAGGTCTTTCTTGGCCTCCAAAATAGCACGACAACACAGCGGGGGGTTCTGCGGCCGGTTATTTCTCTAGACGTTCATAAGTCGAGTGGGCAAAATGGCACCCGCAGTGGTGCTTAAACAGTGTTCTCCTGAGTTGTGTGCTCCTCTTCGCGCTTTTCTACCACACCATCCAATTTCTGTCTTCATGGAAGACTGCGAATGTGCACCTGATGCCCAGAAGGGCGATAGATTAGATCCATCGAATCCAAGTGCTATTACCTCTTTCCTCTCCAAGGTGTTGGAACGTGTGATAAACAGATAGCATCTAAGATACCTAGTCAAACACGACCTGGTCAGCGACCGTCAATATGGCTTTCGCCACGTTCCTTTGACTGGTGAATCTCACACCGATGGGCAATAGCCATTGAGAGTCAGGGGGAGGCATTGGCATGTAGTCTAGAATCCTAGCGAAGGCGTTGGATCGGGTCTGGCACCGGGCTCTTCTATCGAAGTTGTCATCCTACGGACTGCTCGAGGGTTTGTGTACATGGGTGGGTAGTCAGGCATGTTGCATACAAGTAGTAGTTGCTATGATAGCATAGATATTAATGCCGCAAGACTTTGTGCTGTCTCTTACGCTGTTTCCACTAAATATCTATGACATGTTGTCTAACAACATACATTGCCATGCAGATGACAGAACAAGTGACGCTTATTATCATTCCTTGCTCTGTTGTGGAGGAGAAGCCCGGAGAACTTGTGTCTAAAATCATGATCACTCTGTCCAAGGTCTCTGACTGGTGGCGGGAAAACTTGTTCGATTCAATCCTACTACAACACAAGTTTACTGCTAAGAAGGTTTTAATTTACTGCGGTCCCACAATCCTTACCATCTCCAAGAGCATTGGGATCCTTGGTATTCACATCTCTAGCGATGTTCAGTTTCGAGCTCATTTGCAAGACGAGGTGAAGCTTGGTGTTCAAAAAACTTGGTGTCCTCAACAAAGCGAAGCAGTACTTCACCTTGGGGCAAAGGTCACTGCTTTACAAGTCGCAAGTCCGGCCCCATATAGAGTACTGCTGCCCTCTCTGGGCGGGTGCACCCGGATACCAGCTTGGCCCGTTTGACACGGTTCAATGACGTGTGAGAATCGTCGACAATCCCAACCTCGTAAGCCGTATCGAACCTTTAAGGCTGGGAAGAGACTACTTCCCTGTGTGTGTTCTACCGCTTGTATGATTGGATGTGTTCTGAGTAATTTTTCGAAATGAAGCCCACGGTTACATTTTATCATCGCACCGCTCGCTATCTCGGCAGGTAAATTCATACTCACACCTTAGAACCTATAACACGTTCAGTGCGGTTTCAGAGTAACTTTCCCCGCGAACGCTTAGCTTAAAGAATGAGCTCCCTGCCAATTTTTTCTCTAAGGACTATGTACTACCAAAAAAAAAAGGGTTGCACTCCCGGAGTGCCGGCAGTAGTGAAAAAATACAACCTGCATATAACATTTTAACATGTGTAATCCGCACTTCATCTTTTCATCAATCCAATTTCCTTTTACTTTTTATTCGTCCTATAGAGTTAAACATTTTTTACCCATCACAAAAAAAGTGCACAACGCCGCTTAAGACGTTTTCACTTCAAAATTATAATAGGCGTGGCATTATGGTTTTCGTCTTACGAATTTTCGATCAGCCTGCGCGAGTTTATCATGTTTTACCCGTCACAAGGAAGTGCACAACGCCACTAAAGAAGTTTTCACTTCAATAAACTGTTTTAAGGTAATGGCGTCTCTGTTTCTTTTACGTTTTCTTGGAATGTCTTATAATTTTTTTTTTGTTTTTGAAGACAGCAAAATACAAGCAAAATGTCATTAACATGCCTCAATCACCATTCCATACTTACTTACAATAGCTAAAAATTCTAAATCATAACCTTCGAAGAGGGCGAAATAAAAAGGTTTTCCTAAAATCTGATTTCACCAGATATAGAAAACAGGTAATTGCGAAACCATTAAAAAGTCATTAATAAAACACCAAATTTAAAAGTAACGATTTTTCCTTTTTTTTTTAATCTTAAGTTACAATATCTCCAAAAGTCACTTAGTTAATTTTCGCTCTACGGGGACGATATAGGCAATTACTTATTGTATAAAATTAGAATATTTAATAAGTAAGTGATATAATAAATAGTTCATTAAAATGAAATTGATGTTATGATATTATTTGATTACGAATAGATGAAGTATGAATCAGATGATATGAAACTAATTCTGGTGGATTTAGCTAATTTTCGCTCTACGGGGACGATATAGGCAATTACTTATTGTATAAAATTAGAATATTTAATAAGTAAGTGATATAATAAATAGTTCATTAAAATGAAATTGATGTTATGATATTATTTGATTACGAATAGATGAAGTATGAATCAGATGATATGAAACTAATTCTGGTGGATCCTGTTTCATCTGTCTATTGGGCTTGGCCAATATTTTTCGTCTTAAGATAAAAATTGGGGTTTTGACCACCACAACTGACATTCTCTGATAAGGTCAGCTTTCAATCCTCGAGAAACCGCGGGATTGTAACATTAAGATATATAGCTCCATGTATAGTCTGCAATAATCTCTAGGATCTCATTGACACGATTTTGATCGAACGGTTTTAACATGTTCGGTGACATAGAGAGCTAAGTATTATTGTCGAATAGCATCAAAATCGGCATGTACAGACTCAACAGCTGCAACTCGAGCACTCTATGGAGCCCTTGTGCGTAGCGTACTAGAGACGAGTGCAGTAGTATGGAGCCCGCATGAGGACAAATATATTCTAATGCTGGAAAAAATACAAAAGAGGTTTTTACGACACCTGTACAAAAAGGTCTATAAGTATTACCCCTACCTGTATCCTACTCTTTTTATACAGGGTCAATTAGGTTACGACTCCTTAGAGCTTAGGAGGTCTCTAACACTGACGAAATTTGCTCTTGGTATCATGAGAAACAAAATAGACTGTCCGGCACTCGTCGAAGCGTTTCTAAGACTTGTTGTGCCAATGCTCATACAACAGGTAGACTACGCGAGAGAACCCACTGCGTGGTAGGTCCTGCATTGGGGCGTACGCTGCAACGCAGGCAGAGCCCGGCGGAGCGCGCGCGCGCCCTTCTCAGCTCGGTTCTCGCCACAGCACCACAGTGTGATCTATTTGCGAGTGGAATAGCAAGCCTGATGAGTGAGTGCAAGAGAATATACGAGATGGATGCTAGAGAAACTAGCGTAAATATAAACAAAGATTATGATTGAAATAAATACATGTATTATTATTGGATTTTTTAAATTAATTTGATGAATTGTTTAATTATGAAAATAATAATGTTGTATTTATTTTTAAGCGATGATTTACTAATTTTAATTTAACATTTGTAACGCTTTGGTATAATTGTATGCTGTCATGTTATAAATTGGAAATAAATAAATAAATAAATAAATAAATTTGCAAAGTCCATACATAGTGTAAAGGTTAAAATTGCGTGGAGCCATTCTGTGAATCTCGCACTCACACATTATCAGAACTGTCAATAATATTAACCTTAAATCGACGAAATTAGGTTTAGTTTTCTTTATACTTAATACTGGAACCAGTTTCTTTAAACCGTTCTTATTTCTTTTGGTTTCTTAACCTAACAAATAAATTAGGCGTAAACTGCATTGTCGTTCTACATGGGTATTGTTATTTCGCATTAAGTGTTGTCCGCCCGGTGGTGTAATTGATAGGCGATGTGACATTGATTGGAAAGCCTATGGTTCAAATCACGCTACTTCTGTTTTGAGTATTTTTGTTAGGAATTACTTTTTTTTTATGTTTTGACATCTAGTTCTCTCTGAAAAGGACCAGTCGGTATGAGAACTTTTTGTTTTGTTTGCAAGAATTAAAACACATGCAACCTAATAAAAATGGTTTTTATTAAAATTTTATAAATAATGTTTTTGATAAATGTCTCTTTTTTCTATATATATATATATTTCCTATGGTTATAGCTTAGGTATTCGTTTTCGTAATGAAAAGAAAATTGAAACTTAACCATAAGAATAAAAAAAAATACAATTCACCATACATTCGGCTACGCTGCTAAATTTTGAAAAACAAGAAAGTAAAAAAAAATATGTTATGTCTTAGAAAGTAGTACTTTATTTTTAGGGATCCGTGGCTAATTAGCGGACCGCCCGTCCGTCTGTCACTAGGCTGTATTAACAGTAATGTCCGGGGTTGAGTAATCCAATCCTGCACTATATGCGCTCAACAATATTTTGTTCTGCATAACGGGTTCCATTTCTGCGCCACAAATAAAGCCTCCCGTTTTCAGATGATACAAACGACTTCTCATCGGTGAATAAGGTGTGCTCCCAGTCAAAATCTAAATACTCCCTTGCAAACAACAACCTATTTTGTTTATGGGTATTAGTCAAAAAGGGTGTTTTAGCTGGCTTTCTATGATGCAATCCTTCAATATGCAGAGCTCGACGAACAGTGTGTATTAAACATGTTTCCAAACAAGGCAGTCGGTATGAAACCATTGTTTCACCATAAATCTTTGAGTCGCATCAATGTGCCGCAGACGTCCACTTCGAGGTCGAGCTGATAAATTCCACTCCTCTTCGTTGCGTGAGATCCAACGCATTAAGGTAATCCACTAAAAATCACAAAGTACAATCGAAGTTCTATTGGAGTTGCTTGAGTGTGTCATGCTCTCTCAAAATGTCTCTGCGGTGGTGGCGTGTGTGTCGGGTCGTTACTTTTCCCAAAACATGGTTGAGCGAAACGATGGCTGATTCATATGTCATACTCGTGAACGGGTTCCGCCTGTGGAGGCCGGTCTGCTCTTGCAAACTTCTTTGTATTCTTAGTATTTAGTCTTACTTTTTTGTTTTGTTTATTAATACTGTAAGACATTGAATATTTCTTAGTGATGAATACATAAACTGTCTTTTTTTTATATTAGATACTTTTTTATGTTGTGCTTGTGCTTTATATTTCATGCTTTTTATATATAAGAAATGCCCTTGCTGACTTTCTTGCCGGTTCTTCTAAGTACAAGGTCTCCCGCCCTATAGACTTACGAACCGATGGCGTAGTGGCATTCATAAGTGCTCAATTATTGTAGCCTAAACTGAATAAATTCTATTGAATTTGAATTTGAATTTGAAGACCAAAGTGCCAGATCAAAATAAACATTTTTCAAAATACTGAATTATATTTTAAATTTTTTTTAGATATAAGAATTACGATATAACATTAACATCAAATAAAATACTTATGGTAAAACCTCACTCATTTCAAATTTGAGATATATTGTAACTATATTATATAGTTCTATAATACGCATCCTTTCTTGAATGTTAATATTGGCCTACATATTATTTTCAGCAAAAAAATAAAATAAAAATACCAAACAACCTTATCAACACAAGCACTAACATCCACAACGACAAAAATAAAATATAGTGACCGCATCTAACTTAATAGCTAAATAAAAACACCAAACAACCTTGTCAGCACAAGAACTCCCAAAAACAAATCGGCAACGACAAAAAAAAAATGTCTACCCACGTAGTCTCCGC
This sequence comes from Apoda limacodes, assembly GCA_946406115.1. Classification (NCBI taxonomy): domain Eukaryota; kingdom Metazoa; phylum Arthropoda; class Insecta; order Lepidoptera; family Limacodidae; genus Apoda; species Apoda limacodes. The sequence continues at coordinate 54,386,110 of OX291540.1, forward strand.
ATCCAACTAAATAGCTATTAGAAAATTGGTCTATTCATAATTCGTTAAATGTAACAAAAATAAAAAGAAACACATAATGTGAGATTTGAATCCACACTGCATTGCACTGAGTACACGTATTAAGATCTGATACGTCTATCCACTAGGCTACGGATACGAATAATTTTCTTAGTGAAATTATTATATACAATATTAAATGAAACTAATATTACTCAGGTTCTACAAAACATATTACTTTATTTCTTTAAGTGTGTGAGTGACACTATGCCTTGTCATTCTATTTTGTTTTGAAATTGTATATGCAGTTCTGCAACTGACCGTACTTATGTTGATTACTAAAACTAGGCCGTACGTATTCCCTAAGGAAAATTACAAGGACTTACCCAATTTTGGCGTCAGTATTTATGTTCACGGTTTGTGTTATATGTGGTGTATTGTGTTGGGTGTTTGGTTATGTATGAGAATAGGGTTTTTTTATCTTTCCCGAACAAACCCCCGCCCCAGCCAGACCGTGTCTGGATGAGGATAAGCCGAGCCAGAGCCATTAATCTACTGGCGATCGAGAAAGCGTTGCGACGGCACGCTTCAGCACTGAATCCCCTGCCATGACCTCTGCGACCCGCGGGATACCGTCCGAACCGGGGAATAATTGCACGATGCGACCTAAACGCCATTGCAAGGGCGGTAAATTTGAGTCCGACGCGCGGAGGGTTTGTTTTAGCCGTCCACCGAACCCGTTGCTGTGACAAATGTAAATATTCCGAAGACCACCGAATGGAACAATTGCGTAATTTGTTGAAGCAACTGAAAACGCGATAACCGATTAACTGACACATCGATGAAGGGGTATTCCGGCAAGGAGGTTGAGGGATTACCGATCAAGAAATAGGCCGGAGTTAGCGCTTCCAGGTCATTAAGATCCGATGAGATCGGACAAAGCGATCAAGAATTCAATACCGCCTCGACGTTGAAAAATACCGTTTGTAATTCCTCAAACGTGACAACTCCGAATCAATATACGTATGATTGTCTGACAAAAGCTGAAGGACATCCTTCAGATAGCGATCTGCACCCTTAAAGTTTGTGCCACAGTCCGAGCGAATCAAATGAGGGAGACCACGCCGACTGACAAACCGCGACAGATATGCGACAAAGGCCTCCGTAGACAAGGCTGAAACGAGCTCCAGATGCACAGCCTTGGAAAGTAAGCAGACGAAGACGCATAAATAGGCCTTAACCTGTCTGGCATTGCGAACACTTCACCGGAACGGACCCGCGAAATCCAACCCAACTTTAGCGAAAGGTCGAGCGGCCCGGACACAAGCGGACGGCAAGTAACCCATTTGTGGCTGGGTCAAGGTTAACTTCAACCTATAACAAGGGATACATTTAAAAATGACGCTCCGAGGTGCTCGTCTGGCGGACAAAATCCAAAACTCTCGCTGCAGACAAGCCAGCAATGCGTTGAGACCGGCATGACAGTTCTTTTTATGGCGGTTCCTGATAAGCAACTCAATAAAATGACCGCTCTTGAGCAACAAGCCGAGCCCCATAGGGTAATTCTGAGTTACGAAGCCTACCACCCACTCGCTAAAACTCTGACTCGTCTAGGAACAAATTAAGACGAGCAAGACTTCCCCGCAATTTCCGTTCTCTGAACGGAGAAGACGAATTTCCTTCTCAAATGACAGGGCCTGTACCAGTCGAACACAGGTGAGGAGGTCATCCTGACGCTCTTTAGGAGACAAGACTGAAGACGTCCTTGGCTGTGACCTGTTCCTTAAGTTGTGGAGAAACGTCTTAATCCAACCGGTGACATCAACAAGCTTGTTGACAGAACTGAACCGATTAAGCAAGAAAGTCGGTGAAGTATCCACAGTCTGCTCAGCAGCAAAGACCTTTAACCCTGGCAGAGGGTCAACAAACTCCACTACTGTATGAGGCCAAGACCAGAGCGGGTGATTCATGATTTGCGAGGAAATCAGGCCCCGTGAAGCGCAATCTGAGGGATTCAAGGACCCTGGCACGTGACGCCAATCCAGAGACACCGCAGACGACTAGATTTGGGAGACACAATTGGCCACAAAGGTCTCTAGGGCATGAAGGGACGCCTTGAGCCAAGACAGCACGATTTGGCTGTCTGTCCATGCCGTGACGGAGTCAAATTGGACCCATTGACCCAAGGTGGAGAAGGCATGGTTGAGGAGTCGAGTCAACAATGCAGCTCCTGATAACTCCAGCTTGGGAATCGTCAACTTGGTCCGCAAAGGTGCAACCTTGCTCTTTGCGACCACCAGACTGACGCGGACATGACCATTGCTGTCAACGGTGCGGAGATAATCGACAGCCGCATACCCGGATTTCGACGCGTCAGAGAAGCCTTTAAGACTGGCCCGATAACTACCTGGGGGTAAGATCGACCGAGGCACGGAGACATGTCCGAAAGTGTCTCATAAAAACGTAGCCAATAAGACAAGTCTCCGGTCAACGGGGTATCCCAGTCAAGACCAGAAATCCAGAGCTCCTGTAGGAAACATTTGGCCCAAAAGACTACAGGAGCCACCGAATCATTGGGATCGAAGACACGCGCTACTTTGAACAGAACCAGCCTCTTAGTCCACCTCTTCAATGTGTCTGACGGTTCAACCGAGTATGTGAAGATATCCTGAACTGGCCGATATTGAACTCCGAGGACCGCGATGGACTCAAGATTCTCAGGATTCTGGAAGAGGTGGGGCTCCTGCTGATGTTCTGACGGCAAGTCTTCCAAGACGGCAGGGGAATTGGAAATCCATTTCCTCAATTCATAGCCACCTGCCCGTAACAAGCCGATTAGCTCATCCCTCAGGACTAACGCCTCCTCCACAGACGAAGCACCCGTACAAATATCGTCTACGTAAGCGTCGGAAGCGAAGACAGCAGCTGCGCGCGGGAAATTCAGACGCTCAGGATCAGCCAAGTGTAGCAACGAGCGAATTACTATAAACGGGCTCGACTTTAGCCCGTAGGTATTGGTGTTGAGCTCATAAACCACCTATGGAGAGGCGGGATCCTCTCTCCACAACATGAGCTGAAAATGCCTATCTTCAGGGTGTATCATGACCTGACTTAACATCATCTTCCTTCTTCATCATTAGCCACAAATACAACCTGGTTGCGACGAAAACCAGTCAAGGTCCCGACATCAGGCAGCCGTTCAAGGATACACCCGAAGATGTAGGCGCCGACCCATCGAACACCACCCGTATCTTACCGTTTTAACGGTCGTTGCCTTCCAACTCGAACTGCGAAACCGACATATGACCGAGATATTCGTATTCGCGCATAAAATCCACATATTTTGTGCGAAATTCTTTATCACAACGCATCCGGTGCTCCATGGATACTAACCCTTTTTCGGCTATTTTCCAGGAGTCACCCAGGCACGGATGAGGGGATAAGAAAGGCAGTCGAGTGAAAAACCGACCAGAATTTAAACGACCCGTACTTGCGAGAAAATACGACTCGCACTCGTCGTCGACTGGTCGAGTTTGTGACGCTTCGGGGGGCTCTTCAATTCCCCAAAAGCGATGAAGAGAGTCAGCGACTTAGAGTCCCACCTGCACCGACGAATCCGTAGACGCCTGAGAGGCTAGAGAATGTGTTGGGCCCATTATAACAGATCTGAGATCAGTCGGAACAGCGACCAACCCACCTGGCTGAAGTAACATGACCTTGTCCAATCAGAGCAATCTAAGGACATCAGCGCCAAGCAGAAGCTCTACAGGACCAGGTAGGTGGAACCTTTCATCGGCCAACTGCAGACCGGACAAGAGATCCAGCACGTCCATCGGCAGAGGCACCTGAGGGTGATGTCCCAAAATGTCCCTCAGGACAACAGCTTCTAGTTGGTACCGCAATCTAGGATGGAGTAAGGAGGAAAAGGAAAACGAGACTGTACCCACGACGTTATCCACCCTACTCCAGAAATCCCATGACTCCTTCCTCCTTGTTGACGGGGTCCAGACGGGCCCAAAAATCGTAACGGTCCCGATTGTGGCTCGTCGGGTAAATTCTCGAGTTTCTTACTCTGGTCCTCCAGAAACGACACTAAAGTATCACATGTAGGTATATGTGACGCCGAGTCATCTCCGTGCATCTGTTCAAAACGAGCCCTGACGTCATTAGGTAATTTGTAAAGGACAATGTGCAGCAATAAAAATGACCTCTCAGTGACAGGGAATTTTAGACCTCCTAACGCATTCGTCGCTACCAAAATAGGGTAAAGCAGGTCCGACCGCAGCTGGTTAACCGATGACAGTTGAGGAATACCTAAACTGACAACTACATGTGTATCCGCAATACGACGGTTATTTTGGTACCGCTTCACTAACAACTCCCTGGCTATGCTGTAGTTGACATCGGTGATGTCCAAATTTTTCACTAAACGGAAGGGCTCATCCCTGATAGACGTTAGAAGGTAACTTAATTTTTGTGAGTCAGATAATTCAGTCTGTCGGTGCACAATGGTATCAAAATTTGTGACAAAATTAGTCCACTCATCCAATGATCGGCTAAAATGAGGAATATCCAAAGTTGGCAACCGTTCGTTGCATTTTTGTTCCGAAACCTTCCTACTTGCCGGCTGTGGGCTACTCTCTAATGTCGATACAGCCTCGTTAACCTCGTCCACTACTGACATACAAAAATCATAATCAGAATTTGCTGCCTTTAGGATAGTTTCGTCATCTGTTAACGACAAAATGCCCTGGTATGCCTGATCCAGCTCACTGCCTCCTGTCAGAAACTGTGCCGCTCTTTGCTTCAATACAAACATCCTATCTTCCCGTTTTACCAGTCCTCCAGCACACAAGAACCATCTCACTAAATTCGCTAAAATAGCCCTGAGCTCCTTGACCGATGGCGTAATTTTTTGATAGCTAAATTAACACTCAAAAAACAATTCAAAACTCAAACATAGACACAAACAAACGACTCTGTTTGTTTTATATACAGTTTGTTACAGCAACCAAGTTACTATATAAACCCCCCAAAAAACCCCAACTACAATGTACAAAACCCTGACTACACAATTACACAAATTGTTACGTTATCGTAATCCTAACAAAACAACTGTTTTAAAACCTATTTCAAAATCTATTCCAATCTAATTTAACCGCAACAATAAAAGAAATTTGTTACACTGTGCGAATGTGTCCGACGAACAAGATAAGAACGGTAAACTATACAACGTCACCAATTTGAAATTGTAATTTACTGTAAATCCGACGAAAACAAACTTACCATAAATCTCAAATGATTAGTAAATCTGTCTAATTGTGGTCCGAACCACGTCTGCCTACCAGCTTGTTGATTACTAAAACTAGACCGTACGTATGCCCTAGGGAAAATTACAAGGAGTTACCCAATTTTGGCGTCAGTATTTATTTTCACGGTTTGTGTATTATGTGGTGTATTGTGATGGGTGATTGGTTATGTATGTGTAAAAGGTTTTTTTTTAATCTTTCCCGAACAACTTATAAGTATTAAAATTATTATTATTAGTACACAATCTTGACCCTAGCTATGCTCCAGCTCAACGCTAACTAATCCCGCTCTATTTATAGACCTTACCTAAATACAAGCGCCAAAAGCTTTTTCACTGGCATCCGTGAACCCATCTAGATATTTTTAAAGTATTTAAATAAATAAGAGTGTTTACAAATATTAACTTTAGGTTATAAATATCCTCAGGCACCTATTTATCCCAGCCACATCCTGCCGACCACAGCCTTTGCATTATTATTTTCGCCTCGACCACACAAGGACCAACGAGACCTTACAGGACAAAGATCTAACTTATTACGGATAAAATATTACGCTTTGTAGTCTTTTTGCTGACGTCAATATTAATAGCAAAATAAAAGGTATTTGTGTGACATAACCAATGTGAACCGAAAGTCTTAGAAGAAATATTCCTATTTTCGGATAAATTAACACTATTTTAACACTAAGTAACTGAGTTGCAGGCAATTTCAGCTAAAATTTCTGGACTATTAGATTTCCACTGCCGCATATTAAAGTTAGCTGAAGCTGAAAAAGAGATGACTTTCTTACCCATCGCTATCACCTTTGAGATTGCGTTACCACCGCTAAGGTAATCGTCAACGTAAAACTTACTTGCAATTCAACATTTTCCCTTCTCGTTAGTGGCAGCGGCAGCCAGACTGACTAAGCACTTGGTGGCTTTGTTGCAAGGAGCTTTGCTAAGGTATAAGATTAATGACTCTATACATTTCTTCTACATCCCCAGAAACTACATATATATGCTGTCAAAGACGCAGTAACATTGATAAGAGATCGTCCTATAGATGTCCCACCATTTAGATGTCGTTTAACGATAATCGAGATGTAGTTGCAGCTGAAGCGTCGAAGACGGCACGAAGTTTTGTTGTCACGCTGGACTCACGATAGACTACGTGATGAGCGATATAATATTAAACAAATTCGTCTGAATGTGGTTTTATAGGAGAAAGCTCCGTCATATGCCTAACTGCTTATACTCCTGCATGAACATTTCGGAACGTATTGCCACAAAAACTTTCTTCACAAGCTCGTTCTTCTGGAGACAAGGTGTGTTTTGTAGAAATAGAATCAAGTTCCCAGAATTTATTCAAGCTAATGTCTTATTCTTTCGTAGAGACATTACAAAAATAAGCCTGTCTTTATGGAGCGTTGTGATGGAAGAGCTACGAGCCCAGAAACTACCCACCGGAAACTAGTCTCACGCAATATAGGCTGATTGTGCCCTAGGCTAATGGACTTAGTGTCAAGGACATCCCAAAATACCTCAGCGCCAACAAGAATATCAATGGCCAACGGAATATGGAAAGTAGGATCAGCTAGTTGCAACTTTGATGGTATTAGAATTTTACTAATATGTATCAAAGTATAAATCGCGGCACGTAAGTTGAACCAAAACGGCGGTCGCAGGTACAGTTATGGACAATAGTACTTACGAATGTTTCGTACGTGGCCCGTAATTTCTCATATTTTTTCCAAAGTTATGCACTTATTATGTAACTAAGTAGGTACTTACTGTCTGGCACTGCCCTGCGCCCGGCACACAAGATGACAGTTATAACGTCAGATATACCCAGTAATTTTATTTTATAAAGCGAATTAATTGAAAAGAATTTGATGAATACATCCTGTTAAACTAGAATTGTTATAAATACTTAATATCGGTTAATCTTTCAAGTTATTGTAATTCTTGAACCACAGTGGTGTTGTGTAATGAAATTGAACAGTCAAAAAAAAATAAGAATTTAGGTTAAAAGTTGTAAATGTTTTTTTATCCGTCACTAACGTAAAGGCATGACACCTTCTACATAATTTTGAATTGGCGTACCACCAGAACTTGGGCCAGGAGTTCCAAATTTGAAAACTTTATGAAAACTTAAATGCGTCATTGTACCCCAGGGCCTGCGCTGCTATGATTACGCACTGCCCCTTGCGTCGCACCGCATTCCCCACCTCAATGGACCCGAAAATGTGTTGCGCATGGTTCAACTTATGTATGCGCCGCGACCTATAAAAGGTAATATTTTTGTAATTGCGGGTAATAAAAGACAATCAATATTTGTCTGATATTTCTCATTGCGAGATTTTATAAATAAATTGCAAGATTGTGTACTGGTCGAAATCTGACTATTAATACCTCTGATAGTGGAGCGTGTACGTCGTCGAGACATTCCAAGCTTATTGCATAGGTTCTGAGCAATAAAATTGGCTGTGCTACCGTTATCGAGTAGAATCCTGGCGCCTATCTCCTCACCTTTGTTGCTCACCACCTTCACCAACGCTGTGGATAGTAAAACAGACATTGGAGTAGTATGCTGTAAAGTTTTGTCACTAGGCAAGGCTACATAATCTGGTGCGTCAGTATTTTAAATGATTGATGCCTTTAAGGCACCTCGTTTCTTAATGAGTAATTTTTCGTTACTAGCCATAGTGACAATTTAACAATAATTTAATCTAAACATACAAAATGCTTTGTTCTGAAACGCACAGTCTAAACCGCTGATCTTAGAGACCTGAAACTTGGAGGCTGTGTTCTTTGTATGACGTAGGCATCCAATAAGAAAGGATTTTCCGACAGGGTCAAGTGTGAGTCGGACTCGTGTAATAAGGATAAACCGATTGTAATGAAATTTTGGTAAGTTGTTATGCACACGGGCTGGTATATTTTTGAGAAAAAAAATGGTCAAGTGCGAGTCGGGCAGGGTCAAGTGCGACCGATAAGCCAGCAACAGTGGTACGCGCGTGTAGCTACGGTTAGGTGATGAGTGACCATTGGTTTTGGTAGGGACCCGCAGGAACCACTCGATTCCAGCTTGACCAGCGGCGCTGGGCGCTGGTGGTGAATGCCTGACCAAATACAGTTAGCACCTGTTATATTTTGTAAGGTTTATTTTTTACTTTTTAGTGGCAGTTTTGAGTCAGTGTCAATGGTTATATTTTTTATTTTTAGATAGTACTTGGACCTAAATCAGTAGGTACCACCGATAATGGTTGTTACGTAACGTACCCCTTTAATCACGTTCAAAAAAAAAAAACATTAGGCTTCTGTCGCTACCGAAAATTCTAGTTTGTTCATCAAAGCGCAAGTACTGAGAAAAATTCATGAGTCTCTTTTACAACATTATTGTTTATTATTTACTTTTATTATTATTATTTATTTACGTTATAAAATTGCAAAACATAAAATTAACATTCTTTCTCTTTCCATCACTTGTTAATTCTTTTGCAATCAGAAAGTAATGAATAAGTAATTAAATAATATCTTTGCACTTAGTTTACGAGTGAAATGTCACACCTTTCGCTCTATTTCTGTTTTTAGTGTTATTGAATGGAACATCTCCGAAATGAACGAAACGGCATTGTTTCCTTTTTTTTGAACGAACTCCTTAACACACTCAGGGCATGATTTTTTAGCTATTACGATTGCATTTGCTTTCATACTGTCGCTTACTGTTTTGTTGAAAAATCTATTTGCTATTCTGCTGTCAGTATGACACGATTGCCAAATTTGCTAAATTTGTGAGAATTGCAAACTAAAAAAATAGGCCCTCAATGATCAAACACACTTCTCATCGTTCCAACGAGTTTGAAGTCCAAATTCAAATAGTTAATTTCTTAAAAATAGGATACAATATTACTTTTTTGACGTCATTATAATATTATTATAATAGAATTCATAAACTACTACCGTTTCGGAATCAAGATGGCGTTCTGGGGAGAAGAAACGGCGAAGGAAACTCTCCAGCTGTCGCTCTTTTCAATTTTAATTATAAGGATTGGTACATTTCCAAATATAAGTACTATGATACCAACATTTTAGTTATTCCCATGCGTTTTTATCTATGAGATAGTCTTTAATTGAATAGTAAGCTTTTTTGACAAAATTCTGTTTAAAAAAAAATTTAAACTTTTTTAAATTCACTTTACATACTTCTGCAGGGATTTTGTTGTAAAAACGGACACATTGTCCTTTTAATGACTCATCAATTTTTTCAAGCCTAAAATCACCAATAACATATAAGCGCAATTCAAAGCGGTGACCATATGAGATATGCCCATCTGGTTCTTTATATCGATGTATCAACCTTTTTAAACTGGTCTACTAAAGAAAATATTATACAAGAAACTTAATAAAATATACTTTAAATACAATATATGAATTTTGTGGAGGCAAATTTTGGTTTTTTGGCGGGAATCTTAAGAAGGAGTGGTGTTTTTTCGTGTTTAATTTTTCTAAATTCATTTAGTGTGTTTCGATGTGTATATTTCAGCAATGTGTTACGAAAGCTTGTTAAGAATTGTGCATCGAAGACTCATGAATAGTGAATTATAAAGAAATAAGCAGGACATGACGCGCAATATCTGAAGGATCCACACCAAAATTCCCGCCCTGTATTGGGACATGTAAACGTGGACGCGCGATATCCCCGCAATAAAACTTAAATATGGCGCTTCGCCAAACTTAGATATAAGCACAGGACTATATTTAAACATGACTCTGGAGAAATGATATGCAATAATGCGAAATCTGGTCTCCAAATCGAAGAAGGAAGGAAGGAGGCAAATCAATATACTATATAATTTGTGGAGGCAAATTTTGGTAACACTGGAGAGAATGAAATGCGGTCGCCATTTTGACATTTGTTCTGTGCATTTGTTTGGCTTTTCTGTTCCGGATTGATAATTTCGCATGTTTACATATAAATTCTTTATAGTTTATGTGCGTAGGAAAATTATCACTGCTTATGTTGATATAGATATAGGTATCAGTATATTCAATATAGACTACACAATGCACAAAATCGATAATTCATCAGTGCCGCTTTTTTATTTTTGAGAACTCTTTTTACAGTTTCTTAGAAATTATCAGTGAAGTGTACATTTGACTAACAAGAGTTATTTACATCTTAGCCTTCTGTTATTGTTATTTAAGTTTTGTAGCCATTAATATGAGAAAAGTAATGAGTGAAAAAGGCGCGAAGAGCTTGCCGCGTTGTTTAGTACCTAAAAACTAAATCTTTATTTTGTTGATGAAATTACAGATCCGCATGCGTCTGTATACCAATAAATGAAATATATTTCATTTATCTGGCGAAGTACACTTGTCGGTACCTTGCTATAAGGTTCATGTGAGTATTGAGTTTTTCTGATACACATATTTCTTAACACGTTGACGGACAGTAACGACCACTGCCGTCTTGGGTAGCGGTCCGTTTCAACGACCACAAGAAACTAGGCATTAAGTTGGTGTAAGGTGGTTATTATCATGAGTGCTGACCCATTTCAATAACAATGACCATATTAGTCCACAGATGACCAAATTATGTCACATGATTCATGAACTTTAATCTAAAATAATCCAACTTAAACCATATCGCCACTAACAACCACAGGTCATAGCAAGGTATTTTTTTTGGAGTTTGTATGTCAGCTGTCAATGTCAAATTTTGACTACCGGTCTACTTGATTCAATACGGTAAAAACAAACTTATAATGTGGTTTCTTGTGGTTGTGGTAATGGCCTGATACCTGTATTAGAATTGAATAAACTAATCCTTAAAATTTTACATTGATAACTAAAATACAACTACGTAAAAAACAAAATAGGTATAAGTTGCCGCATGTAAGTTGAACCATGAGCAGTAACATATTTTCGAGTCTATAGCATAAGTACGATCATGCACTTTAGTTTTCATATAGGTTTCAAAGTCGGAACTTCTGGTCCAAGTATATGCCAATTCAAAATTATGTAGAAGGTTTCATTCTGGTACCAATGAGTGAATTAAAAAACCTTTCGATAGACAGTTTCCGTTGGAGCTGTATGTGGCATGCTACTTTCACATGAAGTTAGCAGGCTACTGTTATATTCTTTTAAAATATAACAAGTGCAAATTGCGGCATAGGCCTATTGTAGAACTGCAAAATGACTGCAAATTACTGCTATATATAACCCATACACATGACCCGTTTCTGTCTGTATGCTCGCTATATTTTTAAAAATAATAACAAATGTAAATGTCAGAATTGAATAACAATAAAACTGCAAAAAAAACTGTTAATTCTGGTATTAGTTGCACTACCCTAGAGAGAAAATGGTCTGCTAACATCACAGAAGTTAAATCAGCTCCTATCTTAGATCTAACTTTTAAAATATAAAAGTAGTTAGAATTTAATTTTTAAAGAGAATATTTTCTCTTTTTTGTTTCTTAACTACCTATTTAAAAAATTGAAATATAAAAAAAAGATAAAACAATTAAAAAAAAATTTAAGATTCTTATTTTATTTTTAATTTAAAAATGATTATTTTGCTAAGATAATAAAATGGTAATTTTCTTTTTAAAATGTTAAACTTATCTATGTTTGTATAAACCATCTCTTAATAAATTATGTAAAAAAAAAATTCCAACCTCACCATTGTTTATCAAATCAAATCAAATCAAACTATTCATATAGGTTTCTCAGAATACTTTTGAATCGTCAATACAATGTAAAGAATTTTAACTTAACCAAACTAGCCAAAAAGAGCTGGCAAGAAGTTCCATTTGAAGTGACATTGTTAGATACAAAACAGCAACAACAAAACTTTGTCAAATAAAAAAAAATTGTTACATTTAGTTGACTATTTTTTTTTCAACTTTAAAAAATATTTACATTAGAATTAGAATTTCGTTATTTACCAGTAATTTGGTACAGAAAAATAATATACGCATATTCTGCCAAAAAAATGCAAATTTTCTCATAAAAATATTAATTAAAATTTATGAATAAAAAATTAATGTCGCAAAAAGAATACATATATCAATTTACCACTAATTATTAAAACAAATGTCTAAACTAAGATCATATTAACTAATTTACATTCAAGTCAATTAGGTACTATAAAATAACAAATTTCAATATCCTTTACATACTAATTAGTAAATGTCAGACCAGCATAATAACTTTACTCAATATAGTTAATATATATAAGTCAATATAATTATAAGTACTGAACTACAGATTATATGTCAAAAAGAAAAAATAAAAAAAATCCTGTAGTGTATAATTACTTTTATCTATGGTATATGCAATTTGAACTAAAGAGAGTAACTCACCTTCAAATTGCAACTTTTTTTGAGCCACAGAATTACACTTTTTTTTACTTTGGGTTTTATTTGTAATCAGTCCTTGAACTATGAGCAGATGGGCTCTTAGGTGTTGTTAACATACAGAGTATGCCTCCAGTGAGGACAGCTACTCTGGGAATTTGCGGCTTTGTTGCCGGTCTTCCAATGCCTTGACATTGTGCTGCTTCAAGGGTAGCACATAGTTCTGTAATGTCAGTTTACAGGCTAGCTCATTTGGATGGTTAGCTAGTAGCTCTTTATATTTTTCCACTACATTCAGGATTTCTTCCTTGGCTGTGTTAATCAGCAGTTGTTCATGTATTTAAGTGGTATTTCAGACTTTGTGAAGAACCATGGAACATTAACTATTGCTTGCAGTATTTTGTTCTGTTGGGGCTGTAGGATGGCTATATTGGAGTTGCTTGCGCTTCCTCAGAGTTCTATGCCATACTTCCAAACCAGCCTCAAGAGAACTTTGTAGATTAATAGCTTATTGTATGAGTTGCGGCCAAGCAACCAGAATAAATTTCTATATCTGAGGGAGATTTCCTCTTTTTTGGCCTTGATGTGCTCTTTCCAATAATCATACCACTGTAAAAGTGAGCCTACTAACTTTAGACCAATTTCGATATTACCAGCTTTGAGTAAGATTTTTGAGAAAATCATGCTCAATCAATTACTTAGGTAATTTAACATCCATAAACTGCTACACAGTCAACAGTTCGTATTTACGACCACTCCCGACGCGGGTGTTGACCCAGTGACCTAGTTGATGAAGTTGAAGAAGGCTTTTTCACATATGGCAGTCAGAGGCCTCTCTGGATTGTCTCCAAATACTTAGGTTGATACTTGTTATGTCGGACCCATCATGAAGTGATCAATTCTATATATTTATAGTACATATATTTTTTTTTGTAATTATGTATATATATTATATATAGGAAACATCCAGACTAACAAATGTTCATCACATAAATTTTAGTCTTCAGCAAAAATCGAATGAATGCCTCTCGGTTCAGCAGTCAGGTCATTACCCACTGAGCCACAGAGCCGGCACTCTAGTTGTTTGCAATAGTTACCAATGAAACCTTTTGCCACTGGTTGATACCACCATTGAGAATGATTAAAAGTGACTTTACCCGTATTGCTAAAGAGAGCTGATTTTATTAGCTTATTAGATGATAATAGAGGTGTGAATCTAATACAAACAAATTTTCAAATGTCCCTTTATGCTCATGTATATCATATTTTATTATAGGTTTTTGAGTTACTGAAATGATAATAAGGTACGTACACCAAATTATGATCTGGATACACCTGTTTTATTTTAAATAATTTAAATTTTTTTAGGATACAAATTTTAATAATAATACATTTTTAGTACGTAATATCTGATTTCCATGTTAAAGGAGTTGTTTGACCTGGGGCTAAAACATTGTACACCTTATAGAATTTTATTTAAAAAATAGTTCTTCACATCCTAAATATTCTTAAGTTTTGTGTCTGGTTTTCGCTTACGAAATTAATTTTAAATGTTTATATTTCAATGCTGACATCACTGACACCATAATGCGCACTGCATCTTATCTATAATCACTTCGAAGCAGCGTTCAAAAACCGACTTGGTTGGATAGAGTTTTTACTCAAACCATTACAAACCGACCTGACTAACCTAATGCCGGTAATAAATGTGTATGTTGTTACCTTTAGTGTTGTTGTGGATTAAACATACATTGACTTGGGTTTGGTCATAAATTGAGTCACATATAGGTGGAAAAGTTCCACCCAAAAATAACTTTCTATGGAAACTCTTGATAAGTACGAAAAGTACTTATATTCTATCCCTCAGGCTCGCTCTGTTACAACACTAAGCAACAACAACCTCAGTTTTTTAAGAATATAATCCTTGATAGCATTGTCTCGTTTTAGCGGGAGCGCAAAAATTGATAGATAAGATAGTATTTTTTTTTACTCTATGGATTAATATTGTTACGATTAAGATTTTCATTGTTCAATCTTGCTAACTTCAATTCAGAAAATTTATTTGTACATGTAATTATGGCATAAATATAGAAAATGAATGGTTCCAATCAGTTTTACACATTATTTCTCATTTTTTAGGGTTATGTACAATGTTATGGCCCAGGCTCCTTACAAATAGAAAACATCTCTGTTATTAAGATAATTAATGGGCAGGTAATTTTTCAGAACAAAAGTACAACTTTGTTATCACTCAGATGTATTGTGCTATGTTTAATTCCAACTATACGATAAATTGGATAGATGAAGTTTTAATTTAAAAAAAAAACATTTTTGTTATTCTACTTAATAGTTGAGTCATTCCTTTCCTTAACAAGTAATTACCATCTTATCTAATTTCATTACCAGCGCGTTTTTATTGCCGGCGGTTTTATTTCATAAAAAGTAAGAAGCTTATCAAGGTGCCTTTAATATGAATTAATAAACGAGACATCAACATAAAATCCAAAAGAAAAGTAAACCAATTCAAGAATAATTAAAACTAGCGTGAACACCATCAATTTGCATGCAATGAGAGAACGACCTGCTAATACATCCTCAAGTTACATTTATCTAACATCTATCCAAATCCAATGAACTAGCACATATTTTTAGGAGTTTTATTAATAATTAATACATTTTTAAACTTGCTGACTAGCCTATACTAGTACAGGTGAAGTATATCTCTACGAAAGTATTGACACATCAGGAAAACTACATAATGCTAATTATTTAACTGAGCTTTAAGAAAACTAATCAAAAAGTGCAAAGATGACTGTTCTTGTTGTGACAAGTATTGTCACAGATAATACAGCAATTATGGCTAGAATGAGACAAAATTTTAGGCAGCTCACCGAAATGAACATCATGATCTTTGGCTGTGCCGCTCATATCTTGTTTGAGCTTTATCAAGAATTGCTGAACCTAGACCAGTTTATAGACGCGCTGACGGACAGCATTGTTTCTTTCTCGTTCAAGTATGATCACATAATCTTAGTAGGTGATTTTAACGTAAATATGTTACCTAATCATCCTGGGTCAGAGAAAATGAAACAATTCTTGACATATATGAACTTAAATCAATTTTTAAATCTGCCCACCCACTTTACAGATAACAGTGCTACATTACTCAATTTATTTTGTAGCAACTTAAGTATTACAAATCTACTAATTGACTATATTCCAGCGCTCAGTAGTCACGCCTTTATTCGCGGTGAGCTAAATTTAAAAAAAAGAAAACCTTCACCAACCTGGTTTACGATTCGCCCGCTAAAAAGACTTTCGACTATGATCTATCTATGATTGTACCTATGCTAATTGACTGACTATAGACTGGACTGTTTTATGTAGTGATCAGGATATGAACAAAACGGTTAAAAATTTTAATGAATGTTTATTATCTCTGTTTGACATCATAGCTCGTAAAAAACATGTCTGCATTAAGAGCATAGCTATCCCTGGTTCACTTATACTATTAGGGAAATGATAAAGCTGGTCTGCAGTCACAGAAAAACTACTACAAGGACTTAAAACGTCAAGTAAACTCGGCTTTGTATTTTGAAAAACTTATTTCACTCAGCACATCAACAAATACTCTATTTTCGATCAAAAGTGCTCTAATTTTGTGTTTTATCTGCCACTTCTCTTTTTACCTACGACTGGTATAGTTGGATTCGTCTTAATGTCCTGAACACGAAACTGTCGGTCGTAGAGTGCCAAAGTGGTGGAGGGAGGAGAGGGGGACCCTCAAAGATAGCGAGCCAGTACTTTTGTTTTTTGCTATTAATTCCAAAACTGCTGGATCGATTTCTTTGTTGTTGATCTTTTTTTAACAGGTATAATATTGTCTAAAAGTCATTCATATACATCGAACATACTAATGCAACAGTTGACGTGCAATAACACAAAATATACTTTTTTTGCTTTTTCTCTTTACGTTGCTACGGATAATTAAAAATCTACACGGCGTCCTTAAACACAATGTTTAGAGACCGTCTAGGAAATTTCATAACCTATCTAAAATGGTAAGCACTACTAATCTACGATTAAAGATGACTGAAAAAAATAAAAAATGGCGTTTTAACACATCGCATACCGCGGTGCAGGATACCTAGAGATCGATAGAACTTCGCGCATTCGCGAGGCGCCCGCGCTTTGTCGGTATTGCCTTTGATATTTCATTCACTTGTCTAATGTCGATGATATTTTTTTAATTGTCAATAAAAAATACTTTCGTCTCGTTTCTGAGTTTAGTTAGTTAATTAGCGGGTTGTGCATAGTAAAACAACAATATAGCAGTATGGAATTAAAAGCTGTCGGCGGAATACAGTGTGTAAATAAAAAAAAAGAACAAATGAACCGGAAATTGTGTGTGATATGCCAAAACTCCAGGGGAAAAGACCTTCGAACAGCCATAGAATCTAGTTTAAGTGTATTTTAGGACTGTGTAATAACAAGGAAAAGTTATTGTGATGCCCAGGCACTCAAAATATGTTGTCGCATTTCTGGTTAGTACCTAATAACTACCTACCATTCGACCTTAGGTTTTAGTAGTAGCCTGTATATAACCTATTGTAAACGTTAGCAGATAGGACAAAGTATCGTTGGGTTGGAGCTGTTTTGGCTGTGCGCATATAGGTACCTATCTACTTACTAACCAAATGTACATACTGATTGTAGATACAATGGCTATTTAGTGTAAAGTAGGTAGGTAGGGGAACTCTTAAACTGCACTCGATTTCTAATTTACCTTTATCATCATCATTATCAGCCCTTTTGGGTCCACTCTTGGACATATGCCTCCTCCATGGCGCGCCACTTCTCACAGTCTTCTGCATTTGCATCTAGCTTTTACCGGCCGTCTTCTTAATGCCAACAGACCATCGAGCTAGATGCCTAGATTAGACGTGCCTAGTTTAAATCAATTATCAATAGATCGTAAATTACAGGTATATTACAAGCAAATGTAGGTAGGCACCTCTAGCCATCACAATATTTTCAGTGTAACTTTAGTTATTTTTTGCAGACAACTTTAACGAATTAAATAATATTAGTGTAAAGTGGCATAAGAATTGTTACTCGTCTTTCACTAGTCGCATCAACATCAAAGGTATTGAGAAGAAATTTCTGAAAGAATCTGATTCCTCATCGATCACGGTAAGCAACGAAACCTTTATTCCCAATTCAATTTGAGAAAAACGTATAGACACATAAACCTCATATTTATTTTTTATAGGTTCAAGGTGATGAATCCTTAGAAAATGAGCAACAACGTCGACTGCGGTGTATTGCTAGAAACGTAAATTTAAACATGTGCGTTCTCTGCCAAAAAAGGAAAAAACAAAGGAATTGGAGAAAAACTAGTTCTTGTGCAATCGCATCAATTAAAGCAATGGGTCACAAGTAATGAAAACTTCAAATTTAGATTAGGAGTAGAAGATCCAATAACTATAGAGATGAAGTATCATTTATCATGTTTGAGTGTTTGCAACTATACAAAGGCAGAAAAAGTGAGAATGAAATACAAAAAAATGCTTTTTGACAATTGACTGTCAAATTGGGTGCAGTATTTGCTTTGGGGCATATTTATTCTTTGAAGAATATCAATAATATTTACAATAATATATAATTAGGTTTAGGGAAGGCAAAATCAGAAATTCGGCTTTCACGGTTTTTGAAAAAAAAATAGTTGACAATTATGGTGACAAAATTGAAAAGGTCCATAACAGTAGTCGGAAGCTATCAACTTTAATATTTCCGAAAATACCTGCAACACTTGCTGTCCAGACAATACGACGTCTTTGTGAAGAAGAACACAATTAGAATATGAATCACTTTCTTACGCTGATGCACATGATGAGGAACAAGTATTTAAGAACATGTTCTACCACATAGCTCAAAAAATTAAACAGGATTTAAACAACACTAATGGGTTAGCTGACATAACCGACATCACGAAAGCAGCTGCTGAGAGAATTGTCCCTGATAGTTTAAAGACATTATTGAATTTAATTTTAAGCAACAATAGTATTGATAGTACCCAAGAAGAGCTAGAATAGTAAAATACTTAATATAGGTCAAGATATTGTCATTGCCTTTGACAACAAAAAACTAACATCAAAACATATTGGACTAGGCCTTAGTATTGACCAGGCGACAAGATCAAAAATGTTGATTAACCACGTTGATGCAGCTGGAGACTGTGACGATTACCGCACGATATTAAAGATAGAGACAACTTTGGCTACCCATTTGATTGAAAATTTTCGAAAACAAGGTAGTATTTTCATCCCGCAAAATTTGATCCCAAACAGATTTGTTCATTTCGCAACTGATAATATTGACAGTTTGGAAGAAACTTCAAGGCAAGGGTACGTTCCATGGCACATAATTGATAGCCTTTCAACGCAATCAAACTAAAACTGTTAGCAATGACATTATTTCACTGAAACCTAAAATGACACTGAAAGAAGTGCCATCAGAACTTCTTAATGTACCGACTAGCCCTGTAATAAAAAATCCTGCCATCAAGGTTGTCTCACAAATCAACAACGAAAAGCTATTTTTTGAAAATTCTCTGGTTAGTCATTTACATCCTCGTGATATGACGTGGTTAATGTGCCGATCTGAGAAATCCAAAGAACAGACAGTTCCATTATGGACCAGTGTACAAAAAGTTGTCAGTGAATCTGATCACTTCACTTCAACAGTCGCCTATACACCAATTTTGCCAAATCCAGCTCACTAAACAGATACCATGATAACTTTAAAATACTTGGTCAAAAGCATACAGTTATTACAGCAGACGAAGCATTGTACTGCAAATTAAAGCAGATACAATGGAATATTAATGATTTCAGTGACATGGTTGTTAGGTTAGGTGGATTTCACTGGGTGTTTAATTTTTTAAAAGTTATTCGAAAGAATTTTGCAGCCTCTGGTCTTCGAGAGATTTGGGTAGAAGCGGATATTTTCGGCGAAAATACTACGCTAAATATTTTTGAGGCTAAACATTACAAGCGGAGCATTCGTGCTCTGAATCTTGCTCTTGACGCCTTGTGGCGTGTATTGGTCCCCAAGGTCAAGGAATCTATAGACTAAACAGAGCTTTGGTCTGCTCGTCCAGCTGAACATATTCAATCTGTAAATGATTATTCCCAAGCAAATTTGGAAGTTTTAACGTCTTGGTAGTTGATTGGATCAAAAATAAGTATTTTTTGAATTGGTGCAAGATTGTGATGAGCAGAACAAATTAGACGCCACGTGTATGTACTGGAGAACGTACATGGACTTGGCCAGTTTAGTTCTTAAATTCATTCGCGCAGAAACAGAAGGTAATCGGGAGGCACACGTTGAAGCCGTAGATAAAATGTTACCGTGGTTTTTCGCATATGATCACGTGAATTACGCTAGATGGGGTTCTATTTACCTTCACGATATTAAATCATTACCTGAAACAGCTAATGAGGTGCATGAAGAGTTTATGAAGGGTAATTTTTAATTAATTTTGTGGTAAAAGAAAAAAAAATACATTTAGGTAATGAAATATCACTAGACCTGGCTTTGGAGCATGTCAATAAAGATCACAAAGTTGCCAGGCGACTTGTAGGAATCACTAGAACAGAAACTGTTCGCGGCAGGTGGTGCATCACTTTTAATGCTCGTTCTGAATTAGTAACCAAGGCCAAACAAATGTGTGGGTTGGAAACAGAAAACCCCCAGGAAAATATGTCAGACAAAGCAAACTTAAAAAAAAGATGAATTGGACGTAAAAAAGCTTGCTCAATATTTGAAAAATGTTCGAATCTGGCAGCGATAAGATAAGCAACATATTTAGTGACGAAACTGCATCGAATGAAATCACTACTGATCTACTGACAGCGAGAGTTCGAGGCCAGAAGTTGGTAATGGTTTTTTTACTGAAAGACTAGAGCAAAAAACCGTTGATAAAAATCAATGAAAAAAAATGGGTCAAAAACTTTTTAATATTAATATAAATTAACCATGACTACAAAGTCGAAGAATAAAGGAGTATTAGTTGATGCAGAAAAATTTGTAAGACAGATGTTTACAGCATTACGGCAATGTGTAAAATCTATTCTAGCATATATACTAAAAACAAACATAGAAGTTACAGATTCCCTACAAATAGAAGACCGATAAAAAACAATGAAAATAATCGACGGCCAGGCACTTATCCAAGCCATTGGCAAACTAAAAACAGCAAATACATTCGGTGATGTGAAGGACGCCTTTCTTAATTCTATTGTAAGGCATATAAAAGACTGTCAAAGCCTTCATGTGATTTTCGATCGGTACAATCAAAAATCAATAAAATCCGGAAAAAGAATCAAGAGAGCAAAAGTTATTCTCATTGAATATAAAATTACTGGCTATACGTCACTGCCGAAAAAATGGGATCGATTTATTCACTATGCTAAACATAAGGCAAATCTTACACATTTTATACCAGAAGCAAATACTGGCAAAAAGGCTGTAATAGCATCGGTAGCAGGCTGTGAACTTTTAACTTCAAGTGGCTTCAAAAATGCGTTAACAGTTAATACTAACTTCGAACGGGAAACTGTTAATTTACACAGTGACCACGAATCATACTGCACGCTATAGATGCTGCCCAGCAAGGATACGAAATGACGATTATATATAGCCGTGACACTGATGTGATACTATTATTAATACATCATTTTGAAAAATTACCTTCAAAAGTGTGGGTTAAGTCCGGTACAGCGAAATCTCCAAAATATATATACCAATACATGAAATCACGCAAAGGCTCGGTGATGAAATATCTACCACGCCATTACAGGGTGCGATACCACCAGTTCTCTTGCTGGTTTGACAAAAAAAACAGGTTGGCAGGTACAATTACAGGACCACGCAGCAGTGCACACCTTTCTGAGGTCGAAATAAAGCGCGCTGAAAAGTTTATCATTGCGTTATATAACCGAAAAAACGCAAATTATAAGGTATGTGGTGACGCCGATCAGCTTAGAGCAGCAATGTTTCCAAAAATAAATAGTTTGGAAAAATTGCCTCCTACCAATGAAGCGCTGCGACATCATCTTCAATGGGCAAATTACCAGACCTATATTTGGAAAATAGCGGATAAGCCTATATAAGATTTACCGTCACCAGAATCTTTGGGTTGGCATATAACACAGGGTCATTTGGTGCCAATAACAAGTTTTCAATCTGTGATATCCATTAAAGACTTAGAGCTGGTAGCGTGCCAATGCAAAAGTGGATGTCGAACAGCCAGATGTGGTTGTGTCAAAAATCACCACAAATGCATGAAAGACCGTCTGTCACGCAAACGAAAATAAATGCTTAAATACAATTTTAATTATTCATTAGACGATTGAATATCTGATATTTTTCTTTAGAGAATAGGCCTATTCAGTATGTACTCTATACCCAGTAGATCTTTTTGTATTATACTTATGTGTCATTAAACCCTTGTGAACGTAGTTCGCCTCAGCCATTATACGCCCCACTGCAGGGGCATATGCCACTCCTTAGAGAAGGAGTGTCCTTAGTGAACGTAGGTATAAATAAAATTATATCTACTACGTACTACTACATTTCTGTTTCCATTTATTGACTTATTAACTTACATTTAGAAACAAAGTCCGCCGTGTAATAAGATACTATTTGACATTTTAAGTAAAAACTATAAAAACATAGACAATAAATAATATACCTCATAAAAGTTACGGCAAATACCAAAAATGCTCAAAACACAAATTGTCACATCTGTAAAGAAAACGTTCTTCTAATCTTCAAAACATTGACAGCAGCGAGAACGCATGTTCGGCGGCGATTTCATTTAGTTAATCCGGTCTAGCTCAGGCAATATAAATCCTAGAGTATTGGTTGTTACCTTTTTAATTAGCTAATTTGTTTCTTACCTCATAGATTTTTAATTATCCGTAATTGAGTAACCAACTTTTTTTTTGAAGTGAAAACTTCTTTAGCGGCGTTGTGCACTTGTTTTGGTATGGGTAAAAAATGTTAAAATCGCGTCAGGTCACGTGTCCTGATCGATAATACATATAAAATTCGTAAGACGGAACTCGGGTCAGATTTATTTACATTAGGTTAGTTTTTGAAATGGGTATCAGATCCAGTTTATTAGAAAACAGATCTACTAAGAAAAAAATATCTCACTAGATCCATGATGGATCTAGACAATAGGTCTACTGAGAATGATCGTAAAAAATGATAAACTCGCGTCAGACTGATCGTCAGACGGAAACCATAATGCCACGCCATAAAAATGCGCAAGACGGAAACCATAATGCCATGCCTATTATAATTTTTATTTTAAGTATATGGCGATTATAGTACAGGGAGGTTGGATATGGGATTTTAATTCTATGACAGATTGTGATGTCAAATATACTACGTTAAAAAAGTAAATAAACAAACATTATTATGTCTTGACCATGTCATATTTGAATGTTAAGCGCGAATTGTTTGTAAAGGTTTTCACTTCTGCCGGCATTCCCGGAGTGCAACTCGTTTTTTTTTTACGTTTTGTATTATATCACGTAAACCGTTAGTCTAATGTTTTTGATGTCTATCAACCGTTCAAATAAGACCAGAAAAACAAAGAAATCGGCACCACTTTGGCACTCTAGGACCGACAGTTTTGTGTTCAGGACACAGAGACGAATCCAAAGATACCAGTCGTGGGTATAAAGAGGAGTGGCAGATAGAATTTCTTCACCTAGTACTAGCGTGAACCGGACTATTACAGAGTACTTGGTATTTGGTAAAACTGGAACCAATTTCCTCTTTGACTGTACTAATATTATGTTTTCATGTAGCTTCGAGATTTCATTAACCATGGAGAGTTAGAGTAATTTTGAGTCCTTTGGATTATACATATGCTAGCTGCTCCCCACAGTTGTAGTCCGTATATCCATATTGGTTTTAGTACAGTCTTGTAGATAAGAAGCTTGTTATCAAGTGACAGCTTAGAGTTTCTACCAAGCAGCCAGTGGAGGTCTCTATATTTCAAGTTGATTTCATCCCTTTTAGTTTGTAGATGCTTCTTCCAGGTGAGTCGTCGATCAAATGGATTCCCAGGTATTTGGCAGAATCACTTTGGGGTTGGAGGTTATTACATAGTCGGTACAGATTGGTCAGTTGAGGTCACTGACCTTTGTTAACTCGCTCTTTTAGGTTTACAAATATTGGAAGTTTAACCAATTTTAACCAACTCAATTTTATTACCGTATCGATTTGAAACTTTACAAATGTAGGTATGTACTAATACCGATACCGGTTCTACCGAACTGATTGATGGATACAGAAGGTGGATAGTGGAACTTTTCAATAGTTACTAGTGAACCCTTCAAGGGGCTCATTAGGTTTTTTACTCACTTAGCAAGCAAGGGTCTGATGATGCATCCTGGACGAGTTTGGGTGCTATTAGTTTGGGATAACGAGCGTTGGTGACGAAAGCGTGTTATTTAGTATTTTTGTAATACATTTTACACACTAAGAGTGAGTAAAGTAGGTTTGTTTTGGGATAAAAGATAATTATTTGCGTTTATATTGTCACCTGATTCCTCATTTAGCATTGGTGTCATAAATATCAAAGTAGAAAACTACCTACTGTTTAAAACGTTGCCTTTGTGTATTTAACCTAAAACTACTAATCAAGCTTTTGTTTACGATATTTTTTGTCACTTTTACCACCGAAAAACACCACCTTAAACTTACGTTAATACATTGATTAACGTAGTGTATGTGTGTGTGTATGTGATTAACGTAGTGTGTCATAGGTCAATTAAATAAAATATTAAAACAAATAATTTGAAGCCTTGACGGCTATTTGGTTTTGCATGACCAATATTTTTGAATTTTTTACTGCGGCGTACAAAAGATAACAATCGCAAAAAAGGCGTTATCAAGTGGGTGACACTAGCTATAGCTCACGCCCCCCTGCGTTGGTTTATGTAATGAATAAACAACATGGAATATAATTGTTTTAAAATACTTTTTTTAAGCCTAGCGAGTTAAGCCTTTCCACTGGGCTCCGCTGAAAATCAGCGCTGTAGTACTAGCTGCAGCACATGCTGAGCGGTGTCCATTTTTCACACTGCACTACAGCACCCAGTATACAAAAACCAAACCATATATGTAATTTGTAGAATGCTTGTTTTTGTAATTTTTGTAAAATTGTGATTGTGATTGTAAACGTAATGTTTAATGTGAAATAAAAGAATATTTATCTATCTAATTAACACGTTTTTGAACATCTATTCAAGGCCCCTTTGCTGATTATGGTGAATGGTGGACGCCTATATCAGTTCTGTCATATCTTTTATTATTTTGACCATGGTTTGTGACGCTACGCCCATGGGCAATGTATGAAAATAAGTAGTGTCTCAATAGCAATGACATGGTACTGTCCGGCAACGTGTTAAATTTGATTATATCATACCTACATAATCTTTCTAAATTTCAGGACTAGTATATGCATAATCTTGCAATGCGGTTGAGAAGCAGGAAAAGGGAGCTGCCGCTCTCAGGGAAGAGAAGATCTCAGAAAGTCACTAAATTAAAACCCAAACCTCGTTCCCCAGTGACAAATAATTCTAAGTCATCTTGGAAGGAGATACTCAATCGAGAATCGACTAATAATGAATTGCGGAAGGAATACCAGTTTGTTACTCGATCTCAAAAAAGTATGAGCATACCAGTGAATAAAAATAAGTTGTCTAAAATCATGGAAAAATCAGTTCAAACAATGCATAATGTGAAATTGAAGCACAAAGAAGAAGCAAACATCAAAAAGCCTATTTTTCAGACTGTCGTACGGACATCTAATAGAGACACGGTTACATCTACAACATTTATCAAATCTAAATCAACAGAAAACGACAGAGTCACTACCACATCTAAAGTCAAAGACTCTGGCGGAACAAAAAGTACTCACATAAGACATAACTCTTTAAATAGAGACCTCAGAAAAAATGATATCACATCTACTGTTTTAAATACTCCTCGTAAAACAAGACGAATGGACAAAAAAGACAAGCCCGCTTCATTAAATAACTCTCCCATTCGTAAGGTTCGTCAGATGGGGGTGTCATCATCTAAACAGGTAAAAACGGCTACTACTTCCACTCATGAAAGCCTGAAAAAGAAATGTAAGGGTAAAGCATCTTTAGATCCCGAGCATTCCCAATGGAATCATGTAGATATTGATATCACCATGTATGAAGCACATACAACTACTTTCATAGATACATCAGACACTAAAAATGATGAATCGGACTTTGATGTTCAGGTTGAATCGTCACAACTATGTCTTCCCAATGATTGTCTGAACGACTTCATTACTTTAGGTGATTGTTCTCAGTTAGTGAGAGATGAGCTGCCTTTAGTGGCTGATGAGGATATCAATTTTCTTGCTGACAAGGCAGCAAGAGTCATGACTACTGAAAAAGATGATGATAAGAAAAAGTGTTTTAGAAAGAACTCCATAGAAAAGAGGGTTGTAAAACGGAGGAAATCCAGTAATGACTTAGAGATGTACCAGCCAACTTCCACCACTGATGATTTAGACTCGTGTGTTGATTTCTTAACGACTGAAGAAAAATATGTTCAGGTTTGTTTATTGTACGTTTTGGAAAGTCGGATTTGACTATGAAATACTGAGAATCACAAAAACAGCTTTGCCTATCCTATACTGTTATTATGTTGTTGAAATATTAAAATAAACCTAAATTCCTACCTTGATTCTCTTTATCTGACTCAAGCAGTAACAAAAGCTTGTGTAATTGCAGCCAGACTTCGTAACTATGTTGGAGCAGGATGGTTATGTCCGAGACTCTGAGTGTGAAATATCATCAACATGTGGAGACAATCAAGGCACTGCCATTGAGAACCTGGAAGCTTTGTCTGCACGGAACCCAAGTAGTGGTTTTTTGGCTGAAATCAGTCAAAGCTTGGCTGCCGAAGCGGCTGGATGGGTGAGTGGCACTTTAAGGTTTTTGTGCATGCATACACTACTAGATTATCGATTTTTTTAACTTACATTCCACAATCCTTTGACAAAGTGTAAAAATCACCATAGATGATTCCAGAAGTCAACAAGGAAGTTAAAAAGCAGATTAATTTATACTAACGAAGCGATGACTGATTCATGTGTCATACTTGTGAACGGTTGCCGCCTGCGGAGGCTGGTCTGCTCTTGCAAACTTCTTTGTATTCTAAGTATTCTGTCATCGGTGTAGGATTTCAACGGCAACTCCTCAATAATTAAACTAATAATAACGTCAAGTTTTCAAGTAGCTTGTGTCCTTTTCCGGAACTCAAAACTATCTGCATGCCAAATTTCATCTTGATCGGTACAGCGGTTTCAGTGTAAAAAGGTAACAGACAGATTTTCTTTCGCTTTTATAATAATTATAATTATATTATATTCATGGATAGTATGGATAGACTTAAGTATATATGTATGTACATATGATTGTGCAAAAATATAATTATGATGGCGCTAATTGTTCCGGCATCGGATGTTCCTTTGTAACTGGCCATCAAATATCATCAAGTGTGGAAGAGGTTTCTACAACTGTTACTTTGACAAGGAGATCAATTTTATTGTTTTTTCATTATCACAATAAGAATATTGTATATTTCAATAAAAACCTCATATATTAACTCAAGAGTATTTTATTTATTAATATCAATTGATAAAGCACATCTAAAAGCCAAATATCACAAAGGAGAAAAAAACACTAATGACACTAGTACCTACTATTAAATATCGGAATACTCTTAAATATCTAAATTCCTTCACTCGATTGACGATATTTGACGCTTCACATGGTGCGCCCCCTGTGTAGCAACAAAAAAATATATTGACACGTTTGACTTACTTCTTTTTTGTTTTTAGTAGCTTACTTACTTATTTTTTTTATTATCTAATAAGTGTTTTGGTACATATTGTATACTCTTTAGCTAATTATCAAAGTATTGTATTTTACTTTAAATAGAACTTCTTGCCAGCTCTTTTTGGCAACAATTAACATTGTTTACATTGTATTTAAGATTTAAAAGTGTTCTTAGAAACCTACTTGAATAAAGTTTGATTTGAGTTTGATTTAACAAAATCACTAATTTCGACATAAAAACCTAATGAGATTTTGTGTTTCAGAGTACATCAGACATAGTGAGTGTGGATCCTTCCCTGGTATGTCACGATGAACAGACACCGGATCTGGAGGTTTGGAATTAATAATTTCATTATGAATATCATTATTTTTCCACCCTATACAGAAATATTTTTGTATTCCTAAAAATCACTTTTTTAATCTAACTATGAATGGTTATGATTTTAGCTCTTTTTTTTCCCGTAACTTTGTTGATGTAGAGTTTAAAAGAAAACTTTCATTTGGTTTCTGACCATAATACTTATCATTTTTGTAAGTCTAAGGCCAGTGACAGTGCTGTGTGGTTCGTCGGAGCGGTGGCGCTGCTACCTAAAGTGGATACGACGGACGGTACAACATTAAATTAAATCTCTAGTTTGTACACCAAATTTATGCTAATATTAAAAAGAGGAAAGATTTGTATGTAAGTATTTTTGTATTAAATAGGCTCCGAAACTACTGTACCGATTTGAAAAATTCTTTTACCATTAGAAGCCGACATTATCCCTGATAAACGAGAAAACGGGTAATAGAACAACGGTTAGTAAGAATTGTCCTTCCGTACTTATCTTTTTCACATAACTTTTAAATGGCTTGACAGATTGGGTTGGGTATTTCGATGGTTTCACAGACACGAATGTATTATGCCATTAAGGAGGAAAAATTTCATAGTTAGTTTTTTTTTCTATAATTGAGGAGCTGCCGTATGAACCTACGCCGATAACGAAGCTAGTTCCAAATATATACAGTACTTTAACCTCAGATTTAGTTTTTGCTTTTTTTACACATGATGTATTTACGCTAAAATTTTAGTTAGCATCAGCTAGCACCGTCAAATGCCTTTTTGGTCATCGGGGACCATGACCCTTTGCCTCGTATTTATTACAATAATCGAGATAATAATGGTGGACGTTGAGTGAGAAAACGGAAAAGGTCTTTGTCGGTCGGTTCTATCCCCTATGCGTACGTACAACAATAATGTAGGTATGCGTAGATGGTATTCCAAAACCCAGTCTAATCTCCCAGGGAAAATGATACTTGTTATTTACCAAAAAAACTGCAACAAGCTGCGTGGAACTTAAGAGCAATTACGTAGAAAATTAATAGCAAGACATCCGGCAGGAACAATCATGGGCTCCGCTAGCTAACTCAAATGCAAGTATTCGTAACGTGATTGGCTCAGAATTAATTTACATACAAGTCGATGCAGGCGGTATGCAACTGGAACACGCTTCTGTAGAACGCGGTACCATTTAGTGGCATCGCTAAAAACTAAACCACCCAGTCAAGAGTGTAACGTTTCGCGGGAAGAGGGGGCCGCAAATTGCGACGGGACACCTAAGCGTTCGTGGACTATAAAATAAATCTTCGTTTCTATCGAGATATACAGTCTACGAAACCAGAAAGGTGCGAGACAGGGAAATGTTATTTCTCCGAAACTGTTCACTGCTGCGTTGGAAGATGAAGGTACTGTGTCTCGGTCTCCCCCCTAAGGTGCCCCTACTGATCTACCCAGGAGTGGGTGCGACAAAAAAAAAATATAACTTTTCAACATACTACTATTTAATATCTATATATATAAAAATGAATCCCTATTTCCCTTGGTCACGCCATCACGCGTTAGCGGCTAGACCGATATCGCTTATTCTTTTTCTGTTTTGTTTGTTATTGTCAGGAGAAGGTTCTTATGAAAAAAAAACCGTCAAGTCGGACTCGCGCACTAAGGAAAACTCGAAGACGGCTAGACCAATTCGGGTAATTTGTATTTTTTGTGTTTGTTAGTGTTAGGGCAAGGTTTTTATGCAAGAAAAAAACGGTCAAGTGCGAGTCGGACTTGCGCACGAAGGGTAAAATGAGTTTAATTAAATTTTGGTAAGTTCTTATGCACACGCCGGGGAAGGTTTCTGAGAAAGAAAAAAAGGGTCAAGTGCGAGTTGGACGGGGTCAAGTGTGAGTCGGACTCGCGCAATATTAGTAAACCGATTTTAATGTAATTTTGGTAAGTTGTTATGCACATGCGGAGGAAGGTTTTTGAATTAGTACAACCCTTTCACAATAGGTTGGTGCGGAAGTTGTTTAAAAAAAAAACGTTCGCCGGGTCAGCTAGGTATCTAATAGAAATCCACGCGGGTGTAGCCGTGGGTAATAGCTACCTACCTACCCTTTGTTGTAACAGATGGCGCTACAGTGCGTCAACTTTACAGGCAGAACAAAGTCTGCCGGGCCAGCTAGTATATAATAAAACTTGTTGTTGTGTGTTTAACACATTATTTTTTAGATCTAATTTTATATCTACTGCTACTACTATTTACAAATTTTAGAATTAATTAGCTTTAATAGACTCCTATTATCCGCTATCTTCGAAAGCCGGCTTGCATGAGAAAATCAGGGAGCGGGTCACCGGTCCCGATCGATAAATTACGTGTTGATATTAATTATGAAAAACGCGGGAGTGTTCGTAGGGTTCCTTAGGCCTGGGAGTTAGCTTGAGGATTGCTGTTTTCAGTGGCGTCCTTCAGGCTCGCGGCACGTGGCGGTTATCGGTTTCGTCCATTGCCGCCGCTTTTCAGGCGTAGATAATTCTACAGGAGGATTCAGCCTCTTGAATATATTCCGTGCATCGTTTGTGTCCCATAGGTAGTTTAATCCCGTACGAAGTTGTATCCCATAAGTGGTTTGTATTCCGTACTTGGTTCTGGAATCCAGAGAATTCCGTAATTTAAATATCCGTTTAGACGGACGAACATCGGCCATGGCTTCCTTTTTGTTTTACAATCGTTTAGTTTAAATTTAATAATTAATCTATGTACTATCCACTCCAAGGTGGACAAAGAGCGAATGGTCCAAGCACGTGGCTGTCGTTGGATTTCCATTTAGTTGTATTCGAAATTCAACGATTACAACAAGGTATCAATGCTTAGGTATAACAGAAGCCATAAGCAAATTAAAATTATATTTTTGTAGTGTGTCAGAGTAGTGTGGTGTTTTAATAAAATACGTAAACATTATATTTTGCTAAAAATACAAATAAATACTAATAATATGAAGTGTGCTTAAAATTACATATATATTAAAAAGACTTACCCTTAAGGGAAAACACTAATTTTACAATATTCTATATTTACTTTGACGCGTTGCTGTCTGATGTCTGATGATGACCGTTAAGGGAAAAGTGACAGAGCTCCTGTCCGTATGAAGTTGCAACTTCACTGCAATCTACTGGTTTTGTAGTGATACCAGCTACGAAGTCGCGCTAATACCAGTTGTTGTTGGAAACGCTACTCTCGAAGTTGTCGACGAATACACATATACAGGGCAAGTAGTCCAGTTAGGTAGGTCAGGTAGTACATCTTTGAGAAAGAGGTTAACCGAAGAATGCTGCTTGGTTGGGCAGTGTTCGAGATGCAACATCTTTTCGTCCAAAATAGTTCAGTGTCTAACGACGAAAGTCTTCAATCAGTGTGTGTTGCCAGTGATGACTTATTACAGAAACGTTGTTACGTTGAGCTAAGGTGACATATTAAATAATAAAAAATGAGTTTAGAAAGAAATAATTATATTAATAAAGGTAAGTTGAGGTAAGTAATAATGACTATATCGAATTAGAAGGGTCGGGGTTCTTTACTCTGACTACCAATGGTCTTCGAATTGCATCGCGGATTGTCTACTTAAGTGTAGAATGATAGGCTTCCCTGCGGGTCGAAGTTCACCAAGGCGGCGGCAGCAGGGTAAGATAGAAGTCGCCTGCCGGTAGACTGCAGGCGTCAAGAGGGAGTTCTAGTGGTTGTATTCACCGGCTTCGTTAGAAGAGTTGAAAAAAACCCTGGAATCAGTTTTTTGGCCATTTAGTCCAATGTCCAGTTTTTCACCATGACTGCAACATGATGATCCTTTCGACTAAAAGCAGGAATGAAGCGTCTACTTGCAGAAGCTAGACTTTGTGCTCTAATTAGTGATCGAGATGAGGCAGTCAAGGTTTATGGCAAACAAGCAGAAGGACTACAGAAGAAGTTTCAAGAAGTTATAGATTTATTTTAATTTAGCTAATAGCAATTAGCAAAAATGAATGAAAATGATGATGAAAGATGACATTAAATACTTTTTATACTAGGTACTTTAATAACATAATAGTTTAAAAATGAAATCTACGTTTAAACTCACTTTTCTAAAGTATGTCGTGTCACTTTGCACGGTTAGAGGTCATGGCAATGCCATGTCAAAACAACACGAGGCTAGTCACATTTACAACTAACAAAATATAGCTAATCACACTTACAATATAATTAAACAACTTACCCTATAGTTTTGGGGTTTTTCACTAGTAATTATTTAGAACTACTTTTAGAAGAAATTTAGTATAAGGTAGAATATCTTATCTTTGATACAAAATGTAAGTCGCATATCTTGCCGATAGCTGGTAAGGTGTGAGTGTGGTCGAGGAAGCTAAATCGAGCGGCGCGAGCACGAAACTCGCCAAACCGGTTCAGAGGTAGTTTTATTTTTATTAAATATTTTATTAACTCCGAAGTTTTAACGTGAGCGTTACATACCCCGCTTTTTGGGATAGGATTTTTCCTAGGTAAAATCCGTATACTAACCTATTTGCTGTATCTAATTTACTGACTATTGCATTTACAACACACATATGACAACATACATACCTCAATCTTGCAAAACCTTTCAATCCTCACACTATCCTAACTATTATTCATCATCTTTCAATTAGCGGCGAACTCTTGGTAGATTTGAGCCGACGCATCTAGCAGGCAGAGTATTTGAGTAGACTCTAAACTCAACGCAATGGTCTGTAGGTATTAAAATAGTCTTTTAAGGTATTAAAAAAAACGATAGTATTACATGATAGCAGTCATGACAGCTCACAACAGTTCATGGTAGAAGTCTATTGTACAACAATGACCTTAGTTGCCATCACCTTTAGTCGGTAAAAACACAAGTAAAATAATTTGTAGAAATGATTGCATTGTAGTATATAAGTAGATAGCATTGTGTATACTCTCAATCATTTTAATTTTAGTATGTAAGACTTGTAGGTATTTTACAAAAACAGTTAGTATTAGGTATTACTTTAAGAAAAGATTTAAGTTTAGTGAATACCAATACGTAAATTATCAAAAATATGATTCTAAGTTAATCAAGATTATAAATAAATATATAGAATATATAAATATCATCTTTGGGATAAGATCAGGAGTAACAGTTTCAGCATAACTGTACAGCTGCCAAAGATATCACTAGTGTTAAGGCTTATTGTTAACGGGGTCACACTGTGTTTCCGCCCCGGGTTTTTAGGCTTATTTTTTCGAAGTAAACCAGTCCGCTTCGAGCTTAAGGGGCTTTTAGGTCACCTCCCATGCTCTGAAGTTATAAATATAGTATATAGTAATATTTTGTAGTTAAAATCAAAGTAATTGTAGATTATTAGTTATATTTAGATAGACTTAGTTTTAATTATAAAAGATTTTGTTGTTGAAATTATAAAAAAAATATTAAAATCATAGTTATATCTATTTAATTTAAGATAGTTTTAGGGAGTATGTAGGATTGCTTTAGATTCTAAGGTTAAATTTAAGTTTTTAGAACGTTAAAAAATTATGAAATTTTAGAATAACACATCGAGTTTTGAAAATAAGTCATGTAGCTTGTAGTATATGACATTAGATTTTAGTAAACATCTATTAACGAGCAGTGAAGCTGCAGAGATGTGTCCTTAGTTTGAGACATTTCGGATGGATTGCCTCTTGTGCCTTATTAGACTGGCTACTTTACCCTTCAGCTCGGAATTACATACGTAACCCGGACAGAAATAAGTAAAGTGGTGGTAATTACCCAGACGGACCTGGCACTTAGAGAATGGTCCTACCACCAAATTGTGTAGTTTTTAGATAGGATAGCGTAGGCATACCGTTTATATTTTATATTTGTATTAGTGTAGTTGTAGTTAGTAAATTAAGAAAATGATTATAGATATTTTTATCACACAAATCAATTGTATTCATTTGCATTATTTTATTTAGGATTTTAAATGTCAAACAGTATTAATAATTTTCATTTTAGTATATAATTATTGATAAATAATTCGATAGATCATTAGATAGTTATAATATATTTTTTTTAAGCTGACACCAGTGTGTGTCTTTTTATTTTATTAAAGTTTTTATTCTGCTATAGCTACGATAGTTAAACACTTACAAGCATATTCAATTATATTTTGCTAATGAAAAGATTCTAATATCTTCAGTATTTACTGGACAAATTCGAATTAGTCGATGAAAGACATGGTTTAGTAGGTTCTCAGTCCGCATGATAAGGTTTTTATCTAATTTTGTTTTTAGGACATTTAAATTGTTTTGGCTCTTTAAAAGACTATCCCGGACGCTTTTAATGTCATCGGCGGGTTCAAGATGTGATTCTAAAATGTCTTCAGCTTCAAAACCTCGACATAACTTAGTTATCTGCCTTCGCAGCTCGACCACACTATCAGCAGGTAATTCTCCACGTACACCTACTTCATATTCGAGCTCTGACTTTTGCAAAGAAAGGTACTTTATCGGGTGAGTCATGTTAAAAATTTATAAGTAAAAGATAAGCAAAACAATTTTAGGTAGCTAAGACTAGTAGTATTTAGTATTTGTAGTAGTAGCCACTTATATTGACAGACTGGAAAACCTTAATTAGGGTAGGTTGTTTAATTACTTTAGTTTACTACAGAATAAAGAGTCCACTGTGTTACAATAAGGTTTAACTACGTTAAGAAACGATTCTGTTATATAAGTATACTAAAAGTTTAAAAAATTTGCTAAAGAAAAATAAAGCTAAATTTCAACTAATGCGTAGTGGGTAGTACAAGAATTGAACTTAAGAATGTTATTTACACAATAGCTAATCAAATAGTATCTCTAGCGAAACATTCTACACATTAGTTGAGAAAACATAATCGTTGTACAAAACATAAACCATGCAACCGACACCAACGACAACTAAAAAGATACTAGACCCGATGCAACCAGAAAGACCTTTAGAATTAGAACCGTAAGAAGGGCTCTAAATTGTGTCAGAACCGCGTAGAAGGGCGCCAATTATGTTACGTTGAGCTAAGGTGACATATAAAATAATAAAAAAAATGAATTTAGAAAGAAATAATTATATTAATAAAGGTAAGTTGAGGTAAGTAATAATGACTATATCGAATTAGAAGGTCGGGGTTCTTTACTCTGACTACCAATGGTCTTCGAATTGCATCGCGGATTGTCTACTTAAGTGTAGAATGATAGGCTTCCCTGCGGGTCGAAGTTCACCAAGGCGGCGGCAGCAGGGTAAGATAGAAGTCGCCTACCGGTAGACTGCAGGCGTCAAGAGGGAGTTCTAGTGGTTGTATTCACCGGCTTCGTTAGAAGTGTTGAAAA
This sequence comes from Apoda limacodes, assembly GCA_946406115.1. NCBI lineage: Eukaryota > Metazoa > Arthropoda > Insecta > Lepidoptera > Limacodidae > Apoda > Apoda limacodes. The sequence continues at coordinate 54,421,411 of OX291540.1, forward strand.
AAACCCCTATAGTTTTGGGGTTTTTCACTAGTTTTAGAACTACTTTTAGAAGAAATTTAGTATAAGGTAGAAAATCTTATCTTTGATACAAAATGTAAGTCGCATATCTTGCCGATAGCTGGTAAGGTGTAAGTGTGGTCGAGGAAGCTAAATCGAGCGGCGCGAGCACGAAACTCGCCAAACCGGTTCAGAGGTAGCCGGGCGATGACGATTAGGTGATTAGATATCTACTAATAGAATTTATTCATTTGTCCTTTATAAGTTTTGAAATATTTATTCTATGTTTAATGTGTATTATTTATTTGTTAGTGAGTATTATTAAATTTATTTTTGTATTTTAGTATAAATTTTTATATTGTTTAGATATTTAAAATATAAACTAGATTTAAGTGTTAAGAACTAATTAGCTTAAGTTTTAATATAGTTTTATTTTTATTAAATATTTTATTAACTCCGAAGTTTTAACGTGAGCGTTACAACGTGGCCTCTTAAATAAGCTCAAATTAGCTCAACGAACGTTAGAAAAAGCTATGCTTGGTTTCTTTGTGCGATAAAATATGAAACAAGGAAAGGAGGATGGGTAAAATAGTATGGGACTTGGTCCAAGAAAAAGAGAATCAGCCACTTCAGAAAGTCACACTAATAAGAAGTTAATAATATACACTGACATACTGTGGAAACCGTATTTCGATATTCCGGTCCAGTTATGAGATGTTGCTTTTAAAAGTATAAGATTTCCTTTCGGTCTGTTGGTTCCACTGAGCAGTTCTACTAGTGGGTCCATAAGGATTTGTAAGTACTCGTGGTTCCACCGGTGGAACTATAAGGATTTGTGAATACTGTTGGTTCCACTATTGTTGTAAAGATACGTGCCGTACTTTAAATATATGTAGCTCATAGTTTTTTTAAAAATGTCCATTCATTTTTAAAAAAACCATGAGCTGCATATATTGAAAGTATATGCAGCTCATGGTTTGTCATTGTCACATCAATAGTAAAAAAATAGGAGTAAACCCCGTGTATCCGGGTTTGTTAAAATGCGAGAACTATAAAAAGAACATTAAGGGCCCGTGACACCACCGGCTCGCACTACTGGTGGTGTCAAGGTGATTTTTTAGTCCCCATGACACCACCATAGTGTTGTTACTTACTCCACCGATAAATATCTGTCACACTAGTTCCATTGAACAAAATACAAGTGTTTTATTCGGGTTTACTTACTCAAATGAAAATTGAGATGAGCTCCATTTGTCATTCTTTGCCTGCTGCATAGTTCGACTGTTAGTAACCAAGATGATTTTTGTCCCTGGTTCTACCAGTAGGACTGTAACAAGAAAATTGATAGTTTTTATCACACTGTTCGTAAACAGTGTTATTATCCCACGGGCTTTTTCTTTGTAAATTTTATTTTACAGAAGTTATGATTTAATCAAAATTTTCATTTCGAATCTTCAACTAGTAACGGCTTTATCTCTGAAACTAATAATTGTAGACGAGTAGTTTCTTCACAGAAGTTATAGATCTCATCAAGATCTTTATTTCGGATGACAGCTGTCAAACTAGAAAAAGCTTTATCTGCGTAACTTTTGATCGTCGACTAGTAGTTTCCTTACAGAAGTGATAGATCTCATCAAGATCTTCATTTCTGATGACAGCTGTCAAACTAGAAACAGCTTTAGCTCCGTAACTTTTGATCGTAGACTAGTATGTAGTTTCTTTACTGAAGTGATAGATGTCATCAGGATCTTTATTCCAGATGACAGCTGTCAAACTATAAAGGGCTATACATCCGTAAATAATTATTACTTTTTCCCTTTCTCAATCTTTTTCTTTTTTTCCCTTTTTCTTTTTTCGTTCTTTTTTTTTTCGGACGTACATCGCTGATTTGCGAGAACAACGCAATTAAAAGTCATAGGTCATATTTCTTGTATATACATTTATCTACAAAATTTAAATATATGTATATACATATGCAAATATATTTTATTAATAAAACAAACCACCTTCTCTTGAAATATTTAAACATTTGAAATTACATTAGATAAAAATAAACATTGTGTTTACATCTTTCAACTGACAAATATAAACTTAAAGCTCAGTAAGAACATAAGATAATAAAGGTTTGTTAGTGAGAGGATGTGTGTGTATGTATTTAATTATTCATGGGCTGACAAAAGATTGTCATTTTATGTATCACAGAACACAAGCTACGCAGCTATTCGTGCTATTTACAAATTAGGCTTTAGAATATTTTTTTTTCTTCCTTAGAGAAAACCTTGACAGGGAGTTAGGGAGCTCATTACATAACATAAGCGTTCTAGGGAGGGAGTTACTCTGAAACCGTACTGAACGTGACCATTTAGGTTCTATAAGCTGCAAGGATGATTTCCCTGCCGATGACGGTGCGATGGTAGAAAGTAGCCGTGAGCATCATTTTGAATATTCCTCAGAACACATCCCATTATACAATCGGTAGAACACTCACAGGGAGACAAAGTATCTCCTCAGAGTCAGTTCGATATGGCTTTTGAGATCCCAAGATCGTCGTCACTAAACCGATCATTTCCTCATTACGGCATTCCTCATTGCACAAAGATATAGGTACCTATATTATACATATATTATTAAGAAAAATGAACATGAATGGATTTTTTTAAGTTTATCGAAATTGTTCTAGACAATTACCATCTAAGATTTCTTTGAGGATTAACTTCATCTGGGATTTTAATATAAATGTATCCCTATCCTTGTGCAATTTTCGGCGCTTATTTTTAGATTGTCCGCTCTGTGCATTAGAAATTGCTATTTTGTTAACAGCTACATCATTTTCCGAAACGGAATATAATATGAAACGGAAAATAAACCCTTAATAATATTAAAACTTAAGCTAATTAGTTCTTAACACTTAAATCTAGTATATATTTTCTATATCTAAACAATATAACAATTTATGATAAAATACAAAAATAAATTTAATAATAATCACTAACAAATAAATAATACACATTAAACATAGAATAAATCTTTTAAAACTTATAAAGGACAAATAAATAAATTCTATTAGTAGATATCTAATCACCTAATCGTCATCGCCCGGCTACCTCTGAACCGGTTTGGCGAGTTTCGTGCGCGCGCCGCGCGGTCTAGCTGCCTCGACCACACTCACACCTTATGAGCTATCGGCAAGATATGCGACTTACATTTTGTACTAAAGATAAGATTTTCTACCTTATACTAAATTTCTTCTAAAAGTAGTTCTAAATACTTACTAGTGAAAAACCCCAAAACTATAGGGGTTTTTTCAACTCTACTAACAAATCCGGTGAATTCAACCACTGGTAATTCCTGTTGATGCCTGCAGTCTACCGGCAGGCGACTTCTAAGCTTACCCTGCTGCCGCCGCCTTGGTGAACTTCGACCCGCAGGGAAGCCTATCGTTCTACACTTAAGTAGACAATTCGCGATGCAATTTGAAGACCATTGTTAGTCAGAGTAAAAGAACCCTGACCTTTCTAAATCTATATAATCAATATCTATATTAACATTATAACTTAACTTTATAACTTAACTTTATTAATATAATTATTTAATTCTAAATTCATTTTTTTTTATGATGTCACCCTAGCCCAACGTGACACAATGTCTTTCTATATTCCTTAAAATATCCAGAACAAAAAATAATTATTCTGATTCCGTCACAGTTATAATCCGCTGATAAAAAAGATTTAAACTTTGCAGGTATTTCAATTTCTTGAACATTATTGTAGATCAATTTTTTGACGTGACAACGTCTTATAAATTGGTTTGCCGGGTGACACTTCAAGAAACTGCGTTACGCTCCGCTCACGTTATGCGCTCACAATGAGAGCGAGTGAGAGGCACGCGCCCGCCTAAGAGCGAGAGAGACAGACATAAAATCATTGTCACGTAAAACTTTCGCCCGTATACCGACTTTACAGGCAACCAGTTTTTTTTACATCAAATTTCAGGTTTCTTTCACTGTATATAGAAGTCTTTAAATCTGTATATGATATTTTTGTTATTTTATCCAGTCCCATATCATAAAGTGGAGACATACCATTTTGGAAAATAGTAGGAAGTGGGTCAGTTGAAGAAGAAGCTTTCATTTTGACGTCATCAATAGCCAAATCTACAGTGTTTCTAGCTTCATCTGGTAAACAACCAACTTTATGCTCAGTTAACTTTTCTATTTTATCATCCTAAAACAAAAAATCATCTTAAAAGATTTACCTAATGATATATATATATGTAGCTGTTAGCAGAGTTCGCCAGTAATAAACCTGCTTCGGAACTATTCGGTCGTATCATTTACTTCCCAACATCTCAGTGGCGACGAGGATTGTTTTATATAACCCGCAAAAAATGAGTGCCTTTTTGGAAATTTGCAACATAAATGTCAAGAATGGCAGATATTTATCGGAATATTTAGACAGTTTATTAAGTTAAATAAGATAAAGGAGGAAAATAAAAGCGCGGTACTTTTAACACATTTAACCGACGAAACCTATCGTTTGGTTCGAAATCTTGTGCATCCCAGAGAAATAGAAATATTGCACATTTAAGGAGCTGGTTGATGTACTCAACGGACATCTCACACCTAGAAGGACGACTTTTGCTGATAGAGCAAGATTTTATGACGCCACCAGACAAGACGTCGAGAGCGTCGAGGAGTGGGCAGCCCGCCTGAGGGGACTGGCTGTATACTGTGACTTCGAAGCTGAGCTGGAGACCGTGCTGCGAGATCGTTTCGTACTGGGTATGAGACCGGGACCCGAGCGGAATCGACTGTGTGAGCGCGACCTTAAATCGTTACCGTTTTCAAAGGCGTTGGAGGTAGCTTAGCAGGCGGCCTGTGCCCGAGCGGCGCGTGCCTTCCAGGAATTTTCGAGCGCGGTGAAGGAGGAGCCGGTATACAAGATGAGCGCGGGCGACTGCGGTGCCAGGAGAACGCAGCCGCAGCTGACGTGGCGTCGTGAACGGTTTGTGGTTTGAAAAACCATGACGCAACCAAGTGCCGGTACAAAAACTATCGTTGTCAAAAATGTGGTGAAAAAGGGCATTTAAAGAAAGTGTGTGATGTGAAACGCTGTGAATGTGTGGTGGTTTGTAGATATGGCCCTTTATCGTTTGACAGCTGTCATCCGAAATGAAGGTCTTCATGAGATCTATCACTTCTGTAGAGGAACTATTAACCTACGATAAATAGTTTGGAGATATGGCCCTTTATCGTTAGACAGCTGTCATCCGAAATGAAGGTTTCCATGAGATCTATCACTTCTGTAGAAGAACTATTAGCCTACGATAGATAGTTTGGAGATATGGCCCTTTATCGTTTGACAGCTGTCATCTGGAATAAAGATCCTGATGACATCTATCACTTCAGTAAAGAAACTACATACTAGTCTACGATCAAAAGTTACGGAGATAAAGCCGTTTCTAGTTTGACAGCTGTCATCTGGAATAAAGATCTTGATGAGATCTATCACTTCTGTGAAAAAACTACTCGTCTACGACCAAAAGTTACGGAGCTAAAGCTGTTTCAAGTTTGAGAGCTGTCATCAGAAATGAAGTTCTTGATGAGATCTATCACTTCTGTAAGAAAACTACCAGTCTCCGATCAAAAGTTACGAAGATAAAGCTGTTTCTAGTTTGACAGCTGTCATCAGAAATGAAGATCTTGATGAGATCTATCACTTTTTTAAGGAAACTACTAGTTACATTATGTCATTTGGACGTTATGTGTGCAGGGCGTGTTTTGTTTCCTTCCGCAATCAAAATTAAAGTTTACAAGTTTTAATCTCTCAAAAATACATGTTATTTACACCATCAAAATCAGTGTATTAAGTGCTAAAAAGTGTAATAATATAAAAATAAAAAACTGATAAACTGTAAGTACAATTTGCCAAAAACTTTTAAAATAATTCGTTACAAAGTACAAAAAGTGATTTAGTCAGTGACAGTGACTCACTCTCATTAATTAGTGACTTGCAAAAACAAGCTTATCTTGCAAAAATATTAGATACAGTTGCCAAATTCACAAATAATATTTAGTAATGGATGGTCTAGTGGTGACTACAGTCAGCTGCTGATCTGACACTTTGAGTTCGATCCCAAGTGGTCTTAGACTTTTTTTTCTTACTTTTTGTAATTTATTATAGTCGCTATGAGTTTGTGCAACGGTTGCCGGCTAGTAATAAGCATAACGGAAAAGATTTACTGTTCGTGCTGCAAAAACGATTACCATTACTCTTGCATTGGTATGAGTAAAGAAAATCATTGTAAGCTTTCTGCAAATGCGAAATCAAACTGGAAGTGTCCCGAATGCAAACCCCAACGAAAGACCGGCGACAACAGTGAGACGCCGATAAAGAACGACGAAGCGAGCCGTCCTCAAGAATCATCTCCTTCACTGGATGCGCTTAATAAGAAGTTTACAGCATTTGAATCAAACTTTTTGTCGAAACTTAACTCTATGATTACTTCAATTATTAAACAGAACACTAAAGATGAATTTGATAATATACGACAAAATTTAGAACTTATACCAGAACTAGTTAAATCGGTAAATTACATGTCGACCAAACATGATGAGTTTCACAAAGAATTGTCTTCTTTAAAGTTAGAAGCTGTCGAGTTACGAGCTGAAAATACAAAAATGCGGGATAACATTCAAGACCTCAATTTTAAAATTTCTCAGATGGAGCAACAGACCCGAGAAAATAACGTTGAATTACAATGTTTACCGGAACATAAGAATAAAAATCTCGTTTCTACTATCAGTCAGCTGGCCAAAATAGTCTCGTGTCAGTTGGATCAAAAAGAAATTTCATCGTGCACCAGAGTGGCAAAAGTGAACACATCTTCCCCAAGACCTCGGTCCGTGATCGTAAAGCTTTCATCCCCAAGAATACGCGACGACTTGCTAGCAGCGTGTATAAAATTTAACAGGGCCAACCCTTTAGACAAACTTAACAGCTCTCATCTGGGACTTGGAGGGGTAAAGCAAGCTGTGTATTTAAGCGAACATTTATCTCCGATGAATCGTGCACTACATGCTGAAGCTCGTAAATTCAAAAAAGAGAACAATTTTAAATATGTATGGACTCGAAGTGGTAGAGTTATGATTAGAAAAGACGACGCTAGTCCCGCTGTTTGGGTGAAAAATTTAGAAGTTTTGAAAAAAATATCTTCAGTTTATTTTAATTTCTTAAGTAATATAATGCATGTTTGTATAACTTATGTATTTCTCCATGTATAATTTAAGTATGTACTACCAAAATGCAAGAAGTATTCGGGGTAAGCTTAATGATCTATTTTTAGCTAGCCTTAACAATGAATATGATGTTATAGTTATCACTGAAACTTGGTTGAATGAAAGTGTCCTTGATGCTGAAATTTTAAATAACAATTACAAATTATATCGCAGAGATCGGTACAGTACTAATTCCATGAAATCTGACGGTGGTGGAATCCTAATCGGTGTTTCAAAAAAATACAATTCATCACGACTTACTATTTTTGAAAGTAACTATGAAGACCTTTGGGTTAAAGTGTCATGGCAATGTAAGAACACCGTAAAAAACATAAATATATGTGCCATCTACATACCTCCACCGGTGTCTCTTGATAAGCTTGACTCTCATTTATCTTGCTTAAGTAATACCCTATCCCAAAGTAATACTCGTACACTCATTGTAGGCGATTTTAACTCAGGACAACTTGATTGGTTAAATCTCTCTAAAAATTTAAATGACCATTTTCCAAATTCTTTCAATTCTACATACGGTCGCCTCGTTCTCGATTTTATGTCTCTAAATAATTTTAACCAATTCAATGATACAGTAGATGTTATGCTCGATAAGTTTTACACAATTATAAATAAAATTATTGACGAACATGTTCCGAAAATGAATAATAACAAAAAAAAATGGCCGTCTTGGTATACAAAGAATCTTATTAGTATTATAAATGAAAAAGAAAAACTAAGGAAAAAAACCAAAAAAATTCGTAACCCTATTGATGAAATAGAATACAAAGATGCAAGACGCAGAGTTCGCATCCAAACAAAAGTTTGCTATAAAAATTATTTAAACTCTATTGAAGAACAAATTAGCAATAACATTATAAAAGCCTTTTGGTCTTTTGTCGAAGCTAAGCGTAAAAGAGAGGGGACTATTCCTAATGAAATGGAATTACATAATGTAATTTATTCTACACCAAAATCCATATGCAATGCGTTTGCTGATAATTTTTCAGCTGTTTATGACCAAACTTCCACCCACAACATAAACTGCCTACCTTGCCCTAATGTGCCAAACTCATGCCCAAGTTCTGTTAGTTTCGGTAGCCTTTTTATTGATTTGTATTCTGTTGAAAAAGCTTTGAAACAGCTAAATGGGGACCTTGGCATTGCAAATTGTTATAAGGCTCTCGCTTTACCATTATGTATTATTTTTAACCACTCCTTAGAAACAGGCAAGTTTCCTACAGTCTGGAAATCTGCAAATATTGTCCCTATTCCCAAAGGAGGTGACGCAAAAGACATTTTAAACTATAGGCCAATATCTTTATTATGTTTGTTTTGTAAAATTTTTGAATCTTTAATTTTTCCCTATTTAAACTCTTATTTAAAGCCCATAATAGTGCCTCAACAACATGGTTTCTTAAAAAATATGTCCACGGTTACTAACCTCGCTTCATATACTTCAGATATTGTCGCTGCTCTAGACAAAGGTCTACAGGTAGATGCGATTTATACTGATATAAGTAAAGCCTTTGACCGAGTTTCTCACGAATTACTTTTAGAAAAAATGTATAATCTGGGTATCTGTGGAAAAATGCATGTCTGGTTTAGCTCTTATCTTTCAGATAGGTCTCAAAAAGTGGTTGTTTGTGATAATGAGTCAAATAGTTTTGTAGCGACTTCAGGAGTACCTTAAGGTTCTCATTTAGGGCCTTTGTTATTTTTATTATTTATTAATGATTTGGCTAATGAAATTCAAAACTCAAAGTTTTTACTTTTCGCAGACGATCTAAAAATTTATAAAATAATTAATAATCAACAAGACGTAGTTCATTTGCAGGATGAGATTAATCGAATTGCACGTTGGTCAGAGGCAAACAGGCTTCCATTTAATATAAACAAATGCAAGCATATTAAATTTTCTAGAAAGCGGATCTCATTTTCATCAAGCTATCACATAAATAATGTATTTTTGGAAGAAGTAAACGAAATTAGAGATCTAGGAGATATACTTGACACGAAATTATCATTCACAACCCATTTCGACTATATAATAAGTAAATCATTTAAATTGCTTGGTTTTGTTTGGAGAAATTGCAAAACCTTCAAAACTATTATTCCTCTAATATTTTTATATAATTCTCTAGTTCGCAGTTTACTGGACTACTGTTCTGTGATTTGGAATCCACTATACGAATGTCACATTGCAAGATTAGAAAGTGTTCAAAAACAATTTTTATATTTTCTTACACTTCATGAAAGGAAATTACGGGACCTAAGCACATACAATGATCGTCTTAAATATTTTAAATTATTACCCTTGGAGGATCGTCGTTGGATAACTGATCAAATTTTTCTGTTTAAAATATAAGGGGCCAAACTTCTTGTGCTCACTTATTAACAGAAATTAACTACACTGTCCCACGCTCCTCTGTACGTATCGTTAACTTTAATCCTTTTGCAGTTAAACGTTCTCGAACCAACATCGGATCTCATGGAATAATTAACAGAATTTGTCGTGAGCACAATATATTTTTTAAATACAGGAATACCGATATATTGTCATGTTCTATTTCTCATTTTAAAAAATTACTATTCCAATTTAAGTTCAGATTTTAATATTATTAAGCTATTTTTATTATTATTTTTATCATTGAATGTTTAGTTAGTTATAGTTATCTTCTTCTGTTAGTGTAAGGAAGCGAAAAGGGTTGTAACGCCAAAATGCGTCAAGATCCACCCTCTTCACACCTAATTAATTTAAATTTATATGCACGCTGAGTTTACCTAACCTTGATGTACACTATATCCATTATCTTTTTCTTAAGCTTTGTATTCTAGCATACGGTGTATTTTCTGCTGGTAAACCTCTAAATAAATCAATAAATAAAAAGTTACGAAGATAAAGCCGTTTCTAGTTTAACAGCTGTCATCAGAAATGAAGATCTTGATGAGATCTATCATTTCTGTAAGGAAACTACTAGTCTCCGACCAAAAGTTACGCAGATAAAGCTTTTTCTAGTTTGACACCTGTCATCTGAAATAAAGATCTTGACGTGATGTATCACTTCTGTAAAGAAACTATTAGTCTATGATCAAAAGTTACGGAGAAAAAGCCTTTTCTAGTTTGACAATTGTCATCCGAAATAAAGATGTTGATGAGATAATATGGCTCTTTATCGTTTGATAGCTGTCATCCGAAATAAAGGTCTTCATGAGATCTATCACTTCTGTAGAGGAACTATTAGCCTAAGATTAATAGTAGCGGAGATATGGCCGTTTCTTGTTTGACAGCTGTCATCGAAATGAAGATCTTGATGAGATCTATCACTTCTGTGAAGAAACTACTCATCTACGTTCAAAAGTTACGGAGATAAAGCCTTGTCTAGTTTGACAGCTGTCATCCGAAATAAAGATCTTAATGAGATAATATGGCCCTTTATCGTTTGACAGCTGTCATCCGAAATAAAGGTCTTCATAAGATCTATCACTTCTGTTGAAGAACTATTAGCCTAAGATTAATAGTTACGGAGATATGGCCCTTTATCGTTTGACAGCTGTCATCCGAAGTGAAGGTCTTCATGAGATGAGAGAAAGTAACGAAAAAAGGACAAGTCCAAAAGTGCTTACGTATAATGTTATTGACCCAGTACATTTGTCTTTTTTTTTATGGCATGGCATGCAGATCCATCTTGTTCTTGCATTTTTATAAACCCTTTGTCTATAAAATTGATAACCATTATAAATTAAAACTGTTTCCTGTGCCTTTTCTCTCACAAAAAACGTAAATTTTTCTCCATTCTAGCAAATATTATATATTAAATTAAAATATACTATTTTAGTCCTATTTACTATTTACATATATATGACAATGACATTCATTATTTTTTAAAGAAAACTATAAGCTGCATATATTCAATATACGGCCAGTATCGTTATAACATTAGTGGAACCAACAGTATTCACAAATCCTTATAGTTCCACCGGTGGAACCACGAGTACTTTCAAATCCTTATGGACCCACTTGTGGATTTGCTCAGTGGAACCAACAGACCGTAAGCTTAGATTTTTACCTACAAAATCAGTTAATCTTGCGATTATTTGGCCATGACAACGTTTTTTTGGTCAAAAGAAGTATAAAAACATGTAAAAAAATAGCCATTATCAACGTCAATTCATATACAGACCATTGCTGGGCACAGGTCTCCTCGTTTAAGACACTGATGGGTGTTCGGGGCGAAGCAGGATGTTCAAATAAAAAGTTAATGTTTACAAAAATAATAGTTTATTAATTTATCTTTAAAATAGGTGTACAAAATAGTTCCAAATGAAGTAAGAGTAGAAAATGTTAAAAATGTTAATTACTAAAAATATATAGATAAAATGTTATTGTAAAATTGTTAAAATGTTAGGAATGCAACGATTCGCCACGCTGCCGAATAGTGCACTGACGAGCCGCCCGGCGCCCGCACGAGCGGCATCAGTTCAGTAGTTTTGACATACGAGTACGTCATACAGGTGTTCGGTTGCATACACCGAACATGCTCCCGACCAGGAGAAGAATATCTGACATGTTACTGACACAAATTAATATACAAAATAACATTGAAAATAAAATTACAATTTAGAAGTCTAGAGTCCCTAAATGTTTTTTAATTGTTATAGGCGAGCATGCCTTATTATAAGTTTTTAAACTACATTCTGCACTAGACTGGTTACGACCAGTGTAATTTTTCTGCACACTATCACTCACTTTTACAACACTAGGTTGAATACGGTCAACCTTTCTTTGGTTTCGCGCACTCACCACACTATCACTACTGGATGATTGAAGCTCGATGTCCGGCGTAATGGCGACCAGTCGCTTACGGCGACGGCACCACCTCCACGGAAGAACTGCAGAAATTACGGAAACCACTATTACTGTTCCGTAACTAATAGTGTACTGGTGGATGTCATGGGTGGATAAATTAGGTATTTGAGCGGTTTCTTCCTTTAATTTATTAATCTGTTTGTCAATTTTATGTAGATCAGTTCGAATTTCTGCTGATTCGCTGCTGTCATTTTGTTGTTTCGGAGACATTGTTAGGGTTATGATATGGTTTATCTGGTCAATTTGTGGTCTGGAAATATTCGGACTTATATCTATTTTGTTCTGATGTCTCTGATGTGAAAGCAAAGTAAAATCTTGAGCTTTCAATAAACAGTTTTGTTCGAATGTAATTATACCAGCTTTACTTAGTGATTGAGCGGTAACTTGATCTCCACATATGATTTTAATAAAACAAGTATTACAGCAAAAATAAAAGTATTGCTGAGATTCATATAAAGGTATCCATTTGTTTTTACATGACAATTTTTGTGTTTTGCAGTTATCAGTAGAGTAATCATGTTCACAAAAATTATTATCATTGCTAAGGCGATAAATGGGTTTCTTTATCTGACACAAATAGGAGTTTTCATGGTACAGGCAGAATAATAATTCATCAGATTTAATTATGAAATAAGAATCTCTTTGAAGATTGACTGCTATGTGTTCGGAAATCGGTGTTATTTGTATCATATTGTTGTCCAATTGATAGGGAATGGGAATTATTCTATAGTATTTAAATTTATCTCGGCTGATAAGGGGAAAGGTAATTTCGAAAATAAGATATTTTTCTGTCAGTCTGGCTTTTACATTTAATAATTTGTAAATTTGACGTAAATCTGTCTGAACGTTGTTGATAGGTAATCGTAATTCTTCCGTCAATTGGCTTGATATGATGCTAAGTTCATCACGTAGTTGCTCAGGAGTCAATAAGTGTATGCTGAATTGCCCATGGTAAATGTCCGTGATGGTGTCTAATAATGTGTCTTGAGTTGTTTTTAGATGTTGTAATAAATTACTAGCAGCCAATGAACAAAGCGTGAATTCTTGTGATGCTGTAATGTTGTTGATTTCTTTTTGTATAATATTTGTAGATTTGTCCAAATAGTGCAAATGCTTGTTAATTACTTTGTGTTGTTTAGATATGATACCTTCCGTTCTCTTTAATAAATTATGTTCCGATTCTATGATCGATGTTTGATTTTTCCACAATTTTGCTAAGTGATCTTGGTTACTTCTCACGAGTTCGATATCTTTAGCATACCGTTCTGCGAAACGCTCGTCCAATACTCCGAACAAAGTGTTCGCTACGTAACCGATCCCATTGATAAGCCCGCGACGATGTCTGGAGCGTGCGTTAAAATGCTGACTGAGCAGTAAGCTATTGTAATATTGCAGTTCCGAGTACTCGTGCCGTAATTGTGAGATTATCATGTTGCCAAGGACTCCTTCCGGAATATTATTACTAGTTTTTTCTAGGTATTCGGCCAGCTTTTCAAATGATTCGGTACCTTCCCAGTATGGTGACATATCATAGTATACTACTAGGGTCCATTTATTCCTGATTATGTACATGTCCGATATTGGGTCAAAGTAAATAGATTTGTTTGGGTTTAATTTTGTAACGTTATAAGTACATGTTGATGACGTCACTAATGACAGGAAGAAGATTAAGGCCATAGCCATTGATAAAAATTTTGTTTTTTTAGGTTGAGATAAATAAGCCACAACTGATTTTTTCTGTTCATTCTGCTGACGATTACTGTTTGATTGTTCTGGGAAATCTAGTGGTAAAATTGATAATTTGGTGATTGGTCTTTTGAAGTTCCCTTTTATTGTTTTGAGAGTGACTACTCTCACTAACACACTTCCGGGATGAAGTTCGATGACACGACCCTTAGCCCACTTCCCTTTTGGTAGATTCTCGTCGTGAATGATGACTAAATCACCAATCTGGATGTTTCTTTGTGGTTTGAACCACTTACTTCTTGTTGTTTGTTGGCTAAGGTATTAAGTTTTCCATCTTTTCCAAATGTCCTGAACTATTTTTCTTGTTAAGTGCCATCTACTTCTAGCATCTTCTTTTGTTTGTATGACGGTCAAGCCAGATCTTCCTGTTAAGAAGTGAGCGGGGGTTAAAGTCTCTAGGTCGTCGATGTTTTCTGTCAAAGCACATAAAGGCCTTGAGTTTAAGCATGCTTCCAGCTGAGTTAAAATTGTTGAAAATTCTTCAAAAGTTAATTTTTGTTCCCCGATTACTCGCTTCATATGAAACTTAAGGCTCCGGACTGCTCGTTCCCACAGTCCCCCAGCGCTAGCCCACGTAGGTGCATTAAAATGCCACTCAATGTTCATCTCTGTTAAATTTGTTAATAAGTTATTACCAAAAATCTGTTGAAAAGTCAAAAATTCTTCTTCAAGTAATCTGTTAGCCCCGATGAAATTTGATCCATTATCGCTATACATGTGACGAGGCGCACCTCTTCTCGCTGCCATTCTCCTTAGGGCAGCTAAAAATGCTGAACTAGTCAGATCGGACACTAGCTCTAAATGTACGGCTTTGGTTACCATACAGATGAAAACTGCTATGTAACCTTTGGTTGTTTTTACTCCTCGTCCTTTGTTGACCTTGATGTCAATAAATCCTGTGTAATCTACCCCGCAGTGGTAAAATGGAGGAGCAGGGTTTGTACGACACTCGGGTAAATTTCCCATGAGCTGTTGTTGTTTAGTCGGAGTTTGTTTTTTACAAGTTAAACATTTTTGTAAAACCTTTTTTACTGTATTGTGTCCGCTTGTTATCCAGTACTGTTGTCGTAGATTGGCTAACGTCAGACGTGGCCCACCATGATATGTCAACTGATGAGCCTGATCAATGAGCAACTTAGCTAAACGACTGTTCTGGGGTATTATTTTGGGATGTTTCATTTCAGGATGTAAATGTGCGTTTTTTAGTCTTCCACCCACTCTGAGAACGCCTGCTTGGTCAATGAAAGGATTTAAATTTAATAGTTTACTTTTTGAATGTACTTTACTATGTTTATTTAAATATTCTATGTCTGTCAAAAATTCCATTCTCTGTACATGTTTTAAAATCAATGTTTTTGCTTTACGAAGTTCCTGTAATGTTAGGTAGCTAGGTAATTGTTTACGCAAAGTGTTAGGTGTCAGTGCACGTAATAGCCAACTGAGCACTCGTGTTATCTTTGTAAAGGAACTGTATTTTTCCAGCAAGCTATTAATAATGCTATTTTCTGATTCTGTTTGGATAATGTTAGTTTGTCTTGTTGTTTTTATCTCCTGAACTGTGGTTGGAATATTTTTTTGTATTTTGTTTTGATCAAATGTTTTCAGCCATTGAGGTCCTTCCCACCACAAAGTGTATTCTTTTAGCTGAGAGGGATATAACCCACGGCTCGCGCTATCTGCGGGGTTTAGGGTTGTTTTTACGTAGCGCCATTGATAAGGTTGCATTACTGACACTATTTGTTCTACTCTGTTAGCCACAAACGTTTTCCAGCGAGTTGGTTCCCCGTTTAACCACCCTAAAACGACCATGGAATCTGTCCATCCGTACGTTTCTAGTTTATATTGTTTTAGACAGTCTTTAATTTTTTGCATGAGTTTGGAAAGCAAATGAGCACCACATAGTTCCAACCTTGGTAATGATGTGCATTTTTTGTGTGGCACCAGTTTTGTTTTAGCAGCGACTATGACTACTTTTGGTAGATTTTTAACTCTTGCGTAGACTACGCAGGCATAGGCTTCCAAAGACGCATCACAAAACCCATGTAATTCAATGACGTCATTTGCGGAAGATCCGATCCATCTTGGTATTTTAAAATTATTTATGTTTCCAATATCCGCCTGTAACTTGGACCACTCCTTATATATATCATCTGGTACTGCATCATCCCATTGTAAATTTTATTTCCATAATTTTTGAAACAAAATTTTTAATTTTGTTGTTATTGGCGCTATCCATCCTAATGGGTCATATAATTTAGAGATTTCTGATAATAAGCCTCTCTTATTAGGCCTTGAATTTTTTGTTAATATATTACATTTGAATGTGAAATTATCTTCTGATGTATTCCAACAAATACCTAAAGTTTTAGGTTCATTATCTATATCGGATTTTGAATTTAAAATAAATTCCTCTTTTCTCTGTACGTCTTCTATATTTTCGAAAATTTTTGGTTGATTAGATGTCCATTTTCTAAGTTTGAATCCTGCTGATTCCAGTAATTTTTTTAAGTCATATATTAATTTTCTTGCTTCGTCAACTGTATTCGCTCCATGTAATACGTCATCCATATAAAAAGATTCTTCCAATAATTTTGCCGCTGCTGGATAGGCATCACGTTCATCTGAAGCTAATGTTTTTAAAGTCATTAAAGCAAGGAATGGACAAGCTTTTTGCCCATAACTTAATGTTCTTAGACAAAAAAATTTAATGTTATTATTTAAAGAATCTCGCCATACAATTTGTTGTAAATGTTGATCTAATATGTTAACTAAAATTTGGCGGTACATTTTCTCAATATCCCCTGTAAATCCATATCTATACTGTCTCCACTTTATTAACAAGGTTTGTAAATCTTGCTGTAGGTTAGGACCTTTATTCATGAGATCGTTAAGACTGTAGCCAGAAGATGTTTTTGCGGACCCGTTGAAAACTACACGCAGTTTAGTCGTAGTAGAGTCTTGGCGTTCGACGCCGTGATGTGGCAGATAACATTCAAGTTTTGTGTTTTTGATGTCAGATGGTGTCATGTGACCTAATTCAATATATTCATTCATGAAATCTTTGTAAAGTTTAGCGAAATGTTCTTGTTTTTGAAACCTACGCTCCAGGTTGTGAAACTGGGCCAAGGCCAAATGTTTAGATGTCCCCAATTTGGCCTCATAATTATCTTTCATAGGTAATCGTACTTCGTAGCGACCGTCTTCTTTGCGCGTAGTCGTTCTGTTGTAGAAGTCGACACAACTTTGATCTTCTACTGATAAAGGAGATTGTTCACTAATTTCTTCCAATTCCCAGAACTGTCTTATTTCATCTAAGTTGTTTATTACGACATTGCATTGAAACGTTTTTACGTTTCCGCAAAGTATCCACCCTAGTTGTGTTTGTTGTGCTACCGGTTGACTCGCATGTTCACCCTTTATAATGCCGCTTAACATAATCAGGGAGTAAATTTCAGCACCTAGAAGTAAGTCTACCGGGCCACTCTTATGAAACTCTGGGTCTGCTAATGTAATATTCTCTATAAAAGGCCAGTTCGGCTTGGAGAAAGATTTGTTAGGAAGATTTTTAATTAAGTTATTCATTATCAAAACTTCAGTTTGGAATGTGAAATCATTGTAATTTGATTTACACGTGATATTTGCTTTTCCTTTACAGCTGTTTTCTTGTTGACCGACACCATAAATTATACCCCGACATTTTTGTCTCTTAAGTCCCAATAATTGAGCTGCATTTTCGCTTAAAAGACAAATTTGCGAACCTTGATCAATTAAAGCTTTCATTTGATAATAGGATCCATCCAAGGCCCGAACTTGGACTAGTGCTGTGGCTAATAAAATTTCGGAAGTATTATTCTGTGATACATTTGTCATTTCATTACGGCTCTTTCCCATACCTACGCCGAACGTTGACGGTTGCGACATTGTTTTTACACAAACGTCATGTATGATTGTATTATGTTGACCTAAGCATTTGCGGCATCTTTTAGTAGAATTACAGCGGTTTCCATTGTGGCTAAATAAACAATTTATACATAAGTGTAATTTATTTACTGTCTTCAATTTTTCCTCGTTCGGTAATTTTAAAAACTCTTTGCAATTGTATATTCCGTGCTCATTCTTGCAAAGTGGACATTTGATATTTAGCACGTGGAACGTTTTCGCAATCGGTTTATTAGCGGGATTCTGACTTTTGTTAAACTGATTATGATTAAATTGCTTTTTTATATTAAATGATGTTTGATTTAGTGGAACTTGCTTTGGAATTGTGGAGTCTTGTCTTCTGCGAGATGATTCTAAAGATGTAAATTTACTTTCTAGAAAATTCAAAAAATCTTTTAATATGGGAAGATCTCGAGGATTTTTTAAGGATTCTATATAATCTGCAAACGATTCAGTGTCCAATTTCTGAGATAAAAGGTGCACTAAAATAGGGTCCCAGGTGCTTATATCGACACCCATATTTTTAACTGCATTAAGGCTTTCTAAGGTGATGTCATGAATTTTTTTGATCATTATAACGGACTGTTGTTGCATGTTAGGTAAACCCAATAAAATGTTCATGTGGGATGAAAAAATAAGTTTTTTGTTATTGAAACGGTGATTGAGTATTTCCCAGCATATGGTATAATTTTCGGAACTAATTTGCAAATGTTGTATTAGCCTTTCCGGCTCTCCTCTAACTTTGCTTTTAAGAAATTGCATTTTTTGGGCATTAGATAAAGAAGTATTATTATGAACTGCTTCCGTAAATAAGTCCTTGAAGGACACCCATTGGTTGTAGTTGCCACCAAATGTAGGTATATCCAGCTGTGGAGTAGATTTTTCTCTGTGTGCTACGGACCACATCTTGGTATTTATAGATTTTTTAAGTTCTTTATATGTTTTTTCGTGTCGGGTGAAAGTATTTTGATACTCTTCGTTTTCCCCGTCGAGGTCATTGTCTATTTCCCAATGAAGATAATCAATGGCAGACCATCTATTTTCCAATGTTTTTAGGACATCTTCGAATTCCCATTTGTCGGAAATGGACTCTAATTCAACACTTTTGACTGTTCTTAAGAATGCTTTAAAGTTAACTTGTTGTTTTCGTAGCATTTCATCCAATTTACTACTAGTTCCTTGACTCAGGACTAATGTTTGATGTCGATTTACTGACTTACTTCTGCCTGTTAGTTCACGTTCCTTGGCTGTACTTAACTGCTCAGACGCTTCGTCTTGTATGCCTAGCGACGGATTTTTCAGTTTAGCTTGTAATTCTTGGTATTGACCATAAATGACGGATTTTACATTTTTGTAGTAATCTTTAGTTTTTTGATATTCTCCCCCTGTGAAATATACATGGCTTCTACTTTCTTCTGTAGCCAGACGGTCATGATTATACTGGTAATCAGCCCACAGCTGTTCTAATGTCTCTAAACGTGTTTTGAAATAATTACAGTTTTCCTTTCAGCGCTGTCTTTTTTAAAGTTGGTAGCTATTCTCACTATCTTTTCATAAATCTCAATCTGCGATTCGTAGAGTCCAGACATTGTGTTTAATTGTTTAAAAATGTATTTAAAAAATTAGAAAGATCTTACTTCGATTCTTGATAGCCGTTGTTGTCTCCTGCTCCGACTCCGACTGCGTTGTTGTTTTTGAAACTGTTGTATCTTCGATAATGTTACCTCGTATTTTAATGCTGCTTTCTGACAATGTTTATCACCACGACATTACACTCACTTAAATGTTCAATGTTCACTAGTTCGCCCAACCCGCGACAGGTCCTGCTTTTGACCAAACCGCGCGCTAGATCAAATGCTCGAAGGACCAATATGTTCGGGGCGAAGCAGGATGTTCAAATAAAAAGTTAATGTTTACAAAAATAATAGTTTATTAATTTATCTTTAAAATAGGTGTACAAAATAGTTCCAAATGAAGTAAGAGTAGAAAATGTTAAAAATGTTAATTACTAAAAATATATAGATAAAATGTTATTGTAAAATTGTTAAAATGTTAGGAATGCAACGATTCGCCACGCTGCCGAATAGTGCACTGACGAGCCGCCCGGCGCCCGCACGAGCGGCATCAGTTCAGTAGTTTTGACATACGAGTACGTCATAAGGGTGTTCGGTTGCATACACCGAACAATGGGCACGGGTCTCCTCGCAAAAGAATTTGCCTTATTGTACGCAGGTAAACACAGTAAAGATATTTAATGAACACAGTTACCTTGATGACATCCAACAGTGGGATTGCGGGTTGTCTCACGCAGATAGATAATAATAATATTTTTTGGACAAATAACACAGCGACGTCTGATCCTAAACTACGCAAAGCTTGTATTATGGAAACCAGATAACTGATTCAAATACTTAAATACTTTTTTTTGTAAATACATTCATATTATACATAGAAAACACCCAGACTCGAGACAAACACGAATAAATGTTTTTCTAGGCGGGAATCGAACCCATGACCCTCGGTTCAGAAGGCAGGAGCACTACCGACTGAGCCACGAAAGCAATCGATACGAATGGTGTGGCAAATAAATGGAATTTCATTTATCAAAAATGGTTCAAAATGTTTAAAATATATATATATATAAATAAATATTATTGAAAAACGATAGTAATTACAATATTAATAAATCATTTTAATCTCAACAAAACAGTGCTCATGTAACATGAACATCTAAAGATGTTATTATCGAATATACTAAAAATGTAAGTATTATTATTCATCTACAATTATATAATATAAAAATTGTGCTGGCATTCTTATGATGTCTTGATGACGAGCATATCCTAGATACCATACACCACTCATGACGTCCTTTTTCCAGAGGCACATGAGCAGTAATAGTGAAGTATGCCTTCTCTTCCTTGTTGCTCCTGATTTGTCTAATGCACAATATAGGTGTAATAAATCCTAGATCGCATAGGGCGTAATGCCATGTTCTCTTAAGCCATTGAGATTAAGTTCCTCGCACAGCTTGATGTGGTATAAACCATCTCGAATATGTTCACTGTAATAGCTATACGCTAGTTTTATTATATGTTGATACGTTCTTACAGCAAACAATTCCAGATCTTCCTGTGACAAAAAAGGAAATATTATATTATCAGTATTGACAGAAATACTTCTAAAAGAAGCGCGTTGACGATTAACGTTTCTCTCTATCACATAGTTTGCAAGTATATTTGGGACATACAACATTTCATTTATTATATGTAAAATTCTGTTTGCGTAAATACTCTCTTCGATTGGTCGATGGAAACGATTAAGGAATGCTGCAGCTACTTTAAAATCTAACATCTTATGTACCATGGCCTTATTTAAAATAATCCTGTCTAAATAGTTTAAAATCTCTTTTGAACCTCCCGTTCGCAACTTCTACTACCCATCTACATAAGGTGACAAGGCGAGATTTAGTCGCTTTGTCAGTAGTTAATTGGTCTTGTCCCCTTTCTTTAGATTCAGGCATAGCTGTTTTATATCTAAAAGCTTCAATATCAGGCACTGCGTCTCTAAATCCTCTGTCCAAGATCATGACATCTCCTTCTCTCAAAAGCCAATGTAAGGCAGTGTCTTTATTACTTACAAGCTCCTTCATTATGATTGCATCCGAGGTTGTGGCTGCATGAGGACCTTGATGATATGTCCATCGCAACACAGTATGAGAAAAGGTTTCAAAAGATTCCTGAATTTATGCTGGCTGTAAGTTTTTCTTTAAAAAAAAAAAAAGTTTGAACTTTTTTGTATATACACATACTGTCTATGATCTTTGATGTGGTTGATAATGATAAACTTTGATAATTCACAGTAAAATATATTTGATTCATTATTAATACAACAAAAATGATAAGTTAATGCTATGTGAGCACACGCGTCGCGGAGCCTACTATAATATGGACTGAGGTAAAATGTACATAAATCTATAAGTTGACAATATTGCTGAATTGCACATTGAGCATAATGTGCTGTTTTACCGTACATGCTACCGGACGACAACAAGAGGATGAGAAAACAAAAATGAATTTAAGAAAAAATGTTAAAAATACTTAACATGATACAATATAAAATGTGCTCGTTACACAAAACTATACAATCAACTTTAAAACGTTAATTGTACAATAAAACATTTATGGTAAAAATATATGTATAGAAATGCAGAATATTAAATAATAAAACATAATGTATATTAGAAAGATAAGATGTATAATAAAATATAAAATATCCACTTAGGGTCTTTAATTATTATCGACTTTACTAAAAACTAATTTAAGCACTGGCGAAGTGGCTTTGTTTTGTTTACGGGCACTAAGAGGGCACTCTAATAACTCACTCGCGGCACTTTTAAAAATTAATTGATTATTTGCACGTTCACACTGTACACTGTCACTCGAAGACCGTGCTGCAGGCTCTGGGGCAGCCTCCATCTCTGATGACGTCATCGCCTCACTCGATTTATGCTCTCTCAACCGCCGACACGCGAAGACTGCTCCAATTATCCCTATGACAACCATGATCCCGTATATAGCGGCATAATGGTGAATGTCGTGGTAAGAAATATCCTCTGATAGTGCTGTGCTGTTTTTGACCATATCGAGTTGACTTTGAATGTCTGATAAATCCTTGTGATTTAACTCGAACTCGTAGGTATTTACGACTGATAATTGAGGTATTGATATGTTAATGATATGTTTTATGGGACCCATGTCGAGTGACTCAATATCAGGTCTAATGTCGATGGCATTCGTTATTTGCCTATGAGTATATATAGTATAATCTGTAGTCGCATCCCTGAGCTACAGTCAACACGCCGGCACGCGTCAGCTGCAGCGCGGTAATCTGATCCCGGCATAGCAACCGAAGTCTACACTCTTCACAACAAAAATAGATATAATTATTCTGTTTGTTTATCTCGAACCACTCGTTAGAAGTGTACTATTGTTTTACACGTTGCAGTTTTCTCGTCGGTTAGGCAAAAACTTTCGTAATTTTTAATGTTAAAATTTTGGTTTTTTGATTAAACATAGTACAGTCTCGGCACTTTGTTGCATACATAAATTAATGTCATTTTTGGTCAGTGGTAATAAGGTATCTTTGTTTAGGTTGATAGCAACATATGGGGATATAGGAATTATGCTTCTCATTTTGTTGTCTATTCTATGTTGAATAGGTATAATTTTCATGATCTCATAGGTGTCTCTCGTGATGATGGGAATTTTAATTTCGACTATGAAGAAGTGTTTTGATATTCTGGCCTTTGTTTGCAGTAAATTATATATTTTGGAGAACTCGATGGAGTTTAGTGGCAGTGATAAATCCTTAGGTAAGAGTTCCGCTATGATGAGAAATTCATGTTTTAGCTGTTGTGGTGTTGAGATGATAAGATGTAAGCTGAACTGACCGCTGTAAACATTAGTAATAGTATCGATCAACTTGTCCTGAGTTTTTTTGTTTTTAATTTTTTTATTGATTCAACAAATTGTTTGCCATCGGTTGACAAGGAGAAGTCAGTAATAATTGATATGTTTTGAACTTCGTTTTCTAAATTTGATAAAGAGTCACCCAGATCCAATAATTTTTGATGTATTCTTTTGTGTTCTTTTTCCAGACATCTTCTATTCTCTTAAGAAAGTTGAACTCTGCTTCTTCTATAGAAGTTTGATTTTTTCACAGCATGGATGCATAGATGATTTAGATTTTGTTTTATTAATTTAATTTCTTTCTCATATTTTTCCGAATAGGGCATTAGCCACATACCCGATTCCATTGATAAGACCACGCTTTTGTCGCGTGTGCGCGTCATCTTGCTGATGAGTAAGTAACATGTTGTTATAGTGTTCCATTTCACCGGAACTTTGACGTAGATGAGAGAGGATTCCCTCATAATGTGATCGCGCGCTTATCGCTGAAATTATACACGACATATATTTTGTAACTATGCCATAATGCCATTTTATCTGCATTTCAGTTATGTCTATTATACATGCTTGTTGAATCTCTTCATATTGTTCTTGCAAAATCCGATTCCCTCCAACTAAATTGCTTCCATTGTCACTATAGATGTGATCTGGGGTGCCCCTTCCAGCTACCATTCTGCAAAGTGCTTCCAAAAAGGCTGATGTTTATAGGTCGGAGACTAGCTCCAGGTGCACGGCTTTTGTTGCCATGCAAACAAAAACTGCCACGTAGCCCTTTGATGTCTCACTCACTTACAGCTTGATTTCCTCTAAGTATCCAAAACTTTTGTCTCAATACTGCTAATGTCAACTTGTATGTGAGTGTTTTCTATGATTAAATCTGTAAATTTATGATTTTTCGGTAAACTAATGGGATGCTTAAAACTTTCACTTATGTGAGCATTTTGCAGGCTACCGCCCACTCTTAATACACCATCAGTATCAAGTTAAGGATTTAATTGTATAATTTTGCTTGATGATTTAATTTTGTTTTGTTTTTGTAAATCGCATATTTCGGCTGAGAATTCTTCCCCCTGTACATGTCGCAATAATAATGTATTAGCCCTTTTTAATTCTTCTAAACTAAGGTATGATTGATTTTATTGCTTATTTTGCTTTTTTGTTATTAATCTTAAGATCCATGCTAATATTCTTGTAGTCTTGTTAAGTGTATTACATCTATTGATTAATGGCTGAATAATCGACTCTTTGCCGTCTGATTTTAGGACAGTGTTAATTTTTTACCTTTTTTTCTCTTCCTGATCTGTTTGATAGTTTAAGGTATCAAAGTTGCTGGCGTCTTTGTATTCTGGTAGCCAAGGTGGTCCCTGCCACCAAAGTGGATGATCGCGAAGTTAGGATGCTGTAATCCTTTGCTGGCGCAGTCTGATGGAGTTTCCTCTGATCTTACATATCGCCAACATTTAGTAGGTATAACTTGAATGATTTGATGTACTCTGTTGGCTACGAAAGATTCCCAACGATTCACATCGCCACTTAGCCAACCTAAAACCACCATAGAGTCTACCCAACAAACAGTTTTGGTTGTGTGATTTGATAAGCATTTTTGAATTTCTGACATTGATTTTGATAATAATAATGCTCCACATAACTAGTCGAAGTACTGAAATATTTTTAATACATGGGACCAATTTTGTTTTGCCAGCCATCAGTACCACAGAGCTCTCGATCTTGCATTATACTTCGAATGCGTACGCTTTTGTTGACGCGTCACAAAATCCATGCAATTCGATACAGTCGTTTTGTTTGTTTTAAACCATCTTTGAGTTTTAAAACTGTTATTAAATTAATTATTTTGTGTAAATTGTAACCATTCATTGTAAATAGTTTCCGGTAATGTTTCATCTCATTGAATGTTTAGTGACCAAACCTTTTGAAACAAAATTTTCAACTTTATAGTCATCGGTGCAAGCCACCCTAAAGGGTCGAATAATTTAGAGATGGCGGATAGCAATAACCGTTAAGTCATTTTTACAGCAGTCTTTGGTTCATCAACCTTAAATTGAAGAATAAATGTATCTTCGCGTGGGTTCCAACTGAGCCCTAAGGTTTTTGTTGATTCTGGTTCTTGGAATTCAAACGTCTGTAAGTTTTGATCACAATTCACGTTTTGTAATAGTTCAGGAGAATTTGACTTCCATTTCCTAAGGTTAAGACCTCCTGATTTCAGCAAACTAATCAAATCTCTCTGTAGTTTTCTCGCGGACTCGATTGAGTGACATCAATACTACCAGATCAGAACCAGATCGTCCATATAGAACGAATTTTCAAGGAGACTTATAGCTGAACTTTCTTGATAGTTTGATTTTTCATCTTGAGCGAGTTAACGTATCGTTATCATCGCAAGGAAGGGGACAGCTTTTGTTCCATAAGTAACGGTGGCTAATTTATATTCTTGTAGCAGTTCGTTAGGATTTTCCCTCCATACTATCTGCTGTAAATTTTGGTCTGATTCATGTAGCCAGATATGTCGAAACATTTTTTCCAAGTCAGCAATAAGACCAATTTTATATTGGCGCCATTTAATGATAAGTGTTTGTAAGTTTTGCTGTAAATTTGGCCCCTTTTCCATTAGATCGTTCAGACTTTGTCCGGAAGACGTTTTTGATGACGCGTTGAATACGACGCGAAGTTGTGTAGTTGTGGAATCAATTTTATGAACTTCGTGATGTGGTAAGAAACAATTGAGTTTCGTGTTTCTGCCGGCCGGTATCATGTGTCCGAGCGTCAAGTATTCATTAATAAACAATTAATATTCTTTCGCAAGGCTTGGTTGATAGGTAAAATTTCGTTCTAATTGTTTAAATTGTGCAATTGCTTTTGGTTTCGAATCTCCTAGATTTTGCTCAATATTTGATTTGAATGGTAATCTAACTTCATAGTGGCCACTTTTTGTAGAAGCTCTGTAAAAGTCTATGCACCTTTGATCCTCTCTTGACAGGTTTGATTCCTCAACTACGTCTTCTATCTCCCAAAATTTCCTGATATCGTTTATGATATTATTTATGATGACATTGCAATGCAGTGTGTTGATTTTTCCACTCAGAATCCATCCCAGACGGGTTTGTTGTGTTATAGGCAATGCTTTGTGTGATTTACAAATGCCTTCCAAAAGTATTTCGGAATAGATGTCACCCCTAACAATAAGTCGATAGGGCGTCTGACATAGAAGTCCGGGTCGGCTAATTGTATGCCATCCTAATAAGACCATGTTGGCTTAGAAAATGTTGTGGTAGGTAATTTTTTTATAAGGGTTTTCATTAAAAGAACATTGGTTTGAAAAGAGTAATCATTATGTGTTGAAGAACAATTGATTGTGATAGCTCCTTTACAGTTGTTTGGCTTGTCTCCTATCCCTCAAACTACTCCCTTGATATTTTGCCAAAGTAGCCCGAACAACTGAGCTGCGTTTTCAGATATTAGACATGCCTGTGACCCTTGATCAAGAAGGGCTCGCATGTTAAAATATCAACCATCCCGACCTTGAACCTTTACCATGGCTGTTGCCAATAAAACTTCTGGAATGTCACCTTGTAATGACACGTGAGTATTCGTTAGAGCAGGCGGCGACTATTGAGATCTCGACTGCATGTTGTAATTGTTACAATTTGCTGGTCCAGTTGTAGGTGTCCGATTGCTAGTTTGCCCGTATGCCTCGTGTAAGAGTGTGTTGTGGCGACCGTTGCATGTGCGGCAACGTTTTTCAGAAATGCACACCTCACCATAATGGTTATAAAGGCAATTATTGTATAAATTCAATTTTGACACAGTACGTTTTTTGCTTATTGGTGTCATATCTAAAAACTTTGGGAATCAGAAAAAGGCATGTTCATTAGTTTCGCAAAGAGGACATTTAAATTTCTCAAAAGAGACATTTTTATTTTGATTTAATGATTGCTGGACTGGATTTGAGTGATATGCGACTTTAGAAAAATTTGGCTTCTGATATTCGTTTACGTCTTGCTTTTGATCATTTCCCCTATATGCTTGATACTCTGATTTCCTGCCAAATATTTCTATAGTGGTAAACTTGCTTTCCAAGAAATCCAGGAATTCGTAATTCTCTTGGTTGCTTCAGGGTTTGATAATAGTCGTTGTAAGTTTCTGGATCTAATTTCTGTGATAAGATATGAACAATCAGTGGGTCCCATGAACTCACGTCGACTCCTAAGTTTTTGATGGCACTTAAAGTCTCTACCACTGTGTCATGCATACTTCTAATATGATAAGATGATAGTTTTTGGCTCGCTGGTATACCCATCAAAATAGTAGCATGTGATGTAAATATTAGTTTTTTATTATTGAATCTATTATTTAAAATATGCCAACAAACACAATAATTATCGGAGCTAATTAAAAGATGTATCAATCGCTCCGCATCCCCTTTCACCTTAGCTTTCAGAAATTGCATTTTTTGCGCATTAGACAAATGGGGGTTGGAATGTATAGCCTCGTGTGAAATAATGAAATAAATCTTTGAATGAAGTCCATTGATGATAGTTACCGGTAAATATTGGGATCTCCATTTGTGGTGTTACCTTTTCCTTGTGCGATACGCCCCATAAGCTACTATTAACTGCTTTTTTAAAATCATTGTAAATTTTTTCATATTTAGAAAACATACTCTCATATTCCTGATTCGACCCCTCTAATTCGCTATCAAGTTCCCAGTGTAGGGAATCAATAACTGACCAACATGATTGGATAGTGCGCAATATATCGTCAAACTCCCATTTTTCCGATACTGACTCTAAATTGATGCTTTCTACTGTCCGTTTAAAAGCACGAAAGTTGCTCGCTTGTTTCTAAGCCTATCCCGAGTTTCGCTGTTTAAACCTCTAGAAACCGACCCTGATAATTGAAAAGATAATTGCTGAGTGCCTCTTGGCTCAGCCAATGGTGTTGCAGGTTTTAACAGCTTAGTTCCCGGCCTACCCTCCTCCTTCGACTGATAATTCTGTAAAACTTCGCAAATGCTGTCGTACCTCTCCTTCATTGATTAATATTGATTACTAATAAAATACGAGTGGGATTTGATTCCAAAATTACATAGCCTAACATGATTTGAATGAAAATCGCGCCAATAAAATTCGAGAGTACTCAGTCGACGTTTAATATAATCAGCGTTTTTTCTGTCCTCGCCGTCCTTTTTAAAGTTAGTATAAAGTTGCTCGATTGCCAAAGTAAGCTGCTCTTGTGTTGTAAGAAGATCCTCCATGCTGGATTTGATATGTATTGATAAAAGGAAAAATTGGAAAGATCTTGATATTGCTGGAACGGTAACCTGGATGTTCCCGGTGTTCCGGAAAGTGGTTATCGATGTGTTGATGATGATTGATATATTGATATTTAAAGGACACTGATAGTTTCTTAATAAGTTTATAAACTTGTTTGCTAAGTTCACCAAAGTTGCTAGTGTCACGTTGCAAAGTCACGTTTCACAGTCACACCGCAAGGGCCTGATTTTAACTCGAAGGACCAAAAATATGTCTATGATCTTTGATGTGGTTGATAATGATAAACTTTGATAATTCACCTTAAAATATATTTGATTAGTTATTGATACAAAAAAAAATTGATAATTTAATGCTATGTGAACACACGCGTCGCGGAGCCTACTATAATATGGACTGGGGTAAAATGTACATAAATCTATAAGTTGACAATATTGCTGAACTGCACATTTAGCATAATGTGCAGTTTCACCGTACACATACGTTGCATCGCATATGATTATTGCATTCAAAGAGTTATTTCCATAAATGCCATTAGAAACACTCGTGTTATGTTCAATAATCTGTTCTCTAGAAAAGTGATTAAAGCCTATATGCTGAGGAACAAAGTCTGTACTCAAGTAGTTTCTGGCAATGGTCATTTTTCGTTACGGGCTTACCTACCTACATGCCTTATAACATAAATGGTCGCGCACTGTGCGGTTTCAGAGGTGCTTCCTCACGCGAACGCTTAGGTTGTGAAATGAGCTTCCTGCTGTGGTTTTCTCTAGGAACAACAGGTATGCTGTTCTTCAAGAATGGAGTGATTAGATTTTAAAGGGTCGGGAACGCGTGAGTAACGCCCTGGTGTTACAAGCGACCACTTGATATCAGGTAGGCCGTAAGCATGTTTGCCACCTTTGTGCGATATTAAAAACCACGCTGTTACCAGCAAAAATGCCTTATTTATGTGTTTAAATGATATTTATACCGAGTTTTCTTCGATTGTTAGTTAAAATAGTATGTATGATTAGGTTATCTCAAAATCTAACCGTAACTAAGGTTAAGAAGAGGCTGGTTTAGTTTTATTTGGAACAAAAGTTCCCATCCTCCTTTGCCGATAAATTAAAGTTATAGACATAGCTCAAACAATTAGCAAGCTAAAATGGAAATGGGCAGGCCACATTGCTCGTTGAACCGATAACCGATGGGGAAGAAAGTGGCGTCTGTAGTACTTACTTAGGTACCTATATATGTATACTAGCTGACTCGGCGAACGTTGTTTCTTTTTTTTTAAAACAACTGCCGCGTCAACCTATTGTGAAAGGGTTGTACTAATTCAGAAAACTTCCCTGGCGTGTGCATAACAACTTATCAAAATTTCATTAAAATCGGTTTACCCTTATTGCGCGAGTCCGAGTCGCACTTGACCCTTTCGGAAAATCCTTTCTACGTCATACAAAGCGTCAAACGATCAGCGGTTTAGGCTGTGCGTTGATCCGTCAGTCATTCAGGACGAAGCATTTTATACGTATAGACAGGTAGAAAAAGTAAACTATACACAAAAAAATCAAACACCTACAAAGTGCATAACCTCTTTAAGCTTAGAGACCTTCAAATTCTAATTTTAAAGCGTATTTGCTTATGTTTTTAAGTGAGTTCAACCTTTTTTGAATAAAATCGGATTGAGTTTTCGAACATGTGTGTATTCCGTCTGAATATTTAGCCTGTTTCTTGATTCCTGACAACTGCGTCTCTACTTTCTTCCTTTCTTCTATTTCTCTCCGTCTTTATATAGATAAATATAAAATGGTTGTGCATTCGAATCTCACCTTATCCGCCTTTTCCACAAGTCTTGTAGCAGCAGTTTTGCAGGTAGCGATATGGGTGCCGTGTAGCCACACGGAGCATACATAGTTGCAATTGTTTTTGAGATGCCTCTTTTTTGTTGGTGCTGTTCGCTGTCTTTGTCCTTAGGTGTAGTGTATCCTTTTTTAAGTTCCATTTTAAACCCAATACTTTCACAACTTTATCTGGACATGTATCAGGAGTACGTCACATAAATTCCTTTGAATACAGCTCCAGGACATCAGATTCATTGAAATCTGTTCAAATGTCTCTTTAGAGTTTCTATACAAATCCAAAGCTTCTTCTTTGACGAAGACGGGACACTACTAGAATCACTCACTAATGTGGACTGGAAACGCCGCATACCTTCAGTGGTTGAGGACCCTCCGTTTCTTCAGTTACCACCTTTTTGAACGTTTGCGCTGTTCCAGCCCGCAGTTTTGAGCACTGTGCAGAACCCTCTCATCGACAGTTCTTTTCCTTTGTGACCCGTTCCTTGAGTCCTTGCAGTGGAACGCTGGCTATTAAGACGCTGGAACGGAACGGAACGGAAATCCAAAGCTTCTTCTTCGTATTAGTTCCCGTTACAAGGTTGTCTACATAAATTTCATTTGCTAGTTTTAAACGCGTTAAAACGCTTTCAATTTCGGATTTTAGTTAATGATGTTTAATAGTAGCATTCAATATAAACGGGCTGGAAATTATTACAAATGGTTCACGTGTGAATCTGAAGTGAAGAAGATTGTCTTTTTCAAGCAGGTTTCCTTATGTATTTTATCCATAGATATCTTGTTACGTCCCTGTCCTTTGCGCTAAGACATACCTGTAAAAATGCCTTTTCTATGTCTGCCGTTAATCCTATATGGTGACATCTAAATCTTAAAATTAGTCCAGTCAGGTCCTCTAGTAGGATTGGACCGCAATAGGTATTCATATAGATTCTTGTTTTTTTGTTTTAGCTGAAGCTTCATATACAATCCGTAACGATTTGCCCGGCGCTGAAACTCCATGATGAGGTATATAGTGAGTCGGATGGTTTGTTTGTTTTCCTATTGGAACTAATTCTATAACTCCTTCTTGCAGTTGTTCCTTTATTGTTTGATCATATGTCATCAGAGTGCCCTTATCGAGTCTCTTGAGTAAATTCACTAGACGTCCTAATGCTCAACCGAAGTTTGATGGTAAATCTATTGGATAGTTATTCCACGACGAGCTGACATAGTATCTATTGTCTCTATATTCCGTGGTTTCATTTCTCATGGCTTCCTCGTCTCTGTTTAGTCTGGGTGAGTCTGTAATCCCTGTCGATTCTAGGTCCCAAAGAAATCTTAAATTTTCAACGTTCAATGGTGAATCAGGTGGGCTCAAACGTACATCACAAAAGGACTGAAAAAAGGTATCACTGAAATTTGCTCTATTGGTTCGCTAAATATTTTTCCTGAAAGTATCCAACCCAATTTAGATTCAACCAAATATAGGTCTTCTTTTTAACATATTTTCTTTGTTGACATTATGGAGTAATAGTTATCGTTTCCGATCAGAATATCAAATCTATCTGACAAGGGACCATCATCTGCTAGTGGGTATCGTTCTACATCATTCCAACCAAGTAAATTCTTTTTTGGACATGGGACTCCTTTTGTTATCGTAGGAACCACGTTGGTATAGATCATTCTGGTTGTCTTGTTCCGTGTTGTTATTCCAAGTTTGACTAGTGGACTCTCTTAAGTCTTTAGGGCTTCGTCATCCGACGGTGAATATTGTAAGATTGTTATGTTCTTTAGTCTGAAGATCCAAATCTTTAGCGACCCTTTGGGCGTTGGCTTCCAGAATCTAGGAGAATTCGACATGCCTTAGTGGTATTATCGTGACCCTTGATCTTTGCTACTGCAGTTTGCGGTGCAGTGAAGTTCCTTCCGCCTGCCAACATTACGTTTGTGGTTTCTTTCCGCCTTTGTGGTCCTCTTTGAAACTTCTGAGGTCACTATGCTTTGTGGTGGGATCCTGTAATGTTACAGAACTCGCACCTTCTCTTTAAATTACAGTTTTGCACAAAATGTCCCACTCGGAGGCCCGTGTAACACCTTCCTCTAAATTTTTCCTTTCTTTCATTGACCGTCTTGACCATCTCACAGTTTGTACCGGCATGGTTTCTTTGACAAAATATAAACGGCCATCCCTTCCTCTTTTCCCTACGAAAACTGCCATTGTTATCTCTCTTATGATCAAACTTTCTCTTGGTTGGTCTGTTTGTTTCCGTTGAACTCCAATGGTTAGGGTCTAGGATTGTCCCATTCTTTCCTATTGTATCTCCAAGTTGAATCATGAAATTTTAAAACAGACGTGTTACGGCTGTATGGGCCTACATGTAAATGTAAACCATATGTGTTGCGGCTGTATGGGCCTACATGTAAATGTAAACCACATGTGTTACGGCTGTAAGGGCCTAGATGTAAATGTAAACCATATTTGTCATGGTTGTATGGGCCTGCATCTAAATGTTAACCAAACGTGTTACGGCTGTAAGGGCCTGCATGTAAATGTCAACCATACGTGTTACGGCTGTATGGGCCTGCATGTAAATGAAACCATACGTGTTACAGCTGTATGGGCCTACATGTAAATGTAAACCATACGTGCTACGGCTGTATGGGCCTACATGTAGATGTTAACCGTAAACCATGCGTAAAAAGCAAAAGGCAAAGAATTTGGAGAAAAGAGAAGAGGAGCGCAGGGTAGTAAATTAGTAAAAGGAGACAAAGGAGAGAAGAACAACTGATTTAAGTACAAATTTGTACAAGTATTGCGGTTCTTCAGAGGTCTACGTAATGACGAAAAGAAAAAATGATAACGCAGGAACCGGCGGCTTAGTGGCGTGGGCGTGAGTCGAACGTGTCGGATAAATTACGAATGTCGAACGATTTGTTCGAAAAAATCCTTGTATTCCGCCATACCGATGCGAACACATTAATTTAAAAAAAAAAACAATTTAACCATTTGTACCAAGCTAATTTTTGCACAGCTAATCATCGTCGAGTAGCTATTCACGGACGTCACCATGCCATACTTTTCGGACGGTTCCAAATGGCCGTCATACCGATACCGCCGCAAAGGAGTAATTTTTTTTTTGCTATACGATTTGTACTACTGGTACATTTGGATTTTTGGAAAGTATTTGATAAATTGTGACCGTTATTATTACTGCCATTCTTTTAGTAGGGGGAAAAAGTGCTGCCATACTTGAAAAACTTATTAAATCGACACGTTTCAAAAATACGACTGTACAATACGTAAAATAATTTTTTACATCATATTCTGTTTGTTTGGATACAATTCTACCTAAAAAAATATTCCAGCTTGTAACTATGGGGCTGACGACTGTGAGACTTAAGCCAAGAAACCGGAAACGTGTCTAGCAATGCTATTATCAGATTGCCTAAATTGGAATTGGTTTCTTTTTCAGGCGATCCTACTAAATGGTCAGTCTTTTATGAAACCTTTAAAAGTACTATTCATGAAAACCCAAATTTAACCAACACTGAGCGGATTCAGTATTTAATGGGAAAATTATCTGGCCCAGCACTTTCATTATGTTCTGGTTTTGCTGTCAATGCTGATGATTATTAATTAATTTGGCAGACTTTAATTCAAAAATATAACGACCCACGTCGTCTTGCTAGTGCATACTTGCATCAAATTTTCGATTTTAAGGGTCTCCGCTTCAAACCAAATAAATTTAGATATTTTTTTGCATAAATTTAATTCCGCTGTTTCTTGCTTAAAGTTATTGAACATAGAAAATTTGTCAGATTTTATTTTACTATATCTCGTTCTGACAAAAATTGACGCTGAAACGGCTCGTAATTTTAAAATGTTTAATCGCGACAAGGCGCTTCCAAAATACGATGACTTAATAAAATTTTTGCGCGAGCAGTCGAAAATTTTAGAACGCACTCCGTTGGGCCAAATCTTAATTTCTAAACGCACCGCTACTAATAATGATTATGTTAAATCTTCATATCAGACAAAGTCTACAAATTCGTTTGTAACCGCCGTTACTTCAAATACTATTTGCGCGCTATGTAATGAGACTGATCATAATCAATTATACAAATGTCCTAAATTTAGGAGTCATACCGTAATAGACAAAATATATTTCATAAAAGGTCGTAACGGCCGTTGACGACGATGCACAACCTGTTTCTTCTATAGGCGACACTGAGACCCGCGCGGCGCAAGTGAAAGGAAGCAGCGTTTCGTTGTGTAACGTACGCTCTCGGGTATCGTTGTATCTTACTCGTTGGGTACTGTTCAAGTTATTGCTATAGATACCTATCATCGCACGCATTTTTTACGTGCGCTAATCGATCCCGCTTCGCAAAATAATTTCATATCAATAACTTGTTGCCAAAGACTAAATTTAAATTATAATCAAATTACTCAAACCGTTGTAAAGGGTATCGGCGCCTCAACAAACAATGTCAAGGGTTTGGCCAACTTAAGGTTATATTCCCGCTTGGATAAAAATATTTCATCAAATCGAATGCGTGATTAATTCTCGCCTGCTTACCTTGCTTAGTGAAGATCCATCAGAACTTAGTGCTTTGACGCCTTCGCATTTTTTAATGTCCACTGCCTTACGGCAATTGCCCTGTTACAAAGAAATTGACGAATTTATTACAACGTTTTTTCTTGCTAGAGAAAATGGTTGAATCTTTTGCAAAACGTTGGAAACTTGACTACTTACATGTAGTATATATATAGTGGAATACCCCGTCTAATCCCATTTCTGTGGGATCTATATTGGTTATTGTCACTGATAATATTCCTCCATTACGATGGCCGCTAGGGGTAGTTGTTACAGTCCACCCGGGTGATGACGGAGTCATCAGAGTTGCCTCCGTGAAAACGGCGACAGGTATCTTCAAGCGACCAGTCGTCCGTCTTTGCTCACTTCCCAAGTCACTTTATGTATTGTCCCCGCCAACTCTAACTATATATCTCTTATAATTTTTAAAACCAATTTAAGGTTTTAAGGCCGGGGGCAATGTTAACGCCAAAACATGGCACTAGACACGTATCCTATCCTTTTACTTCATATTTACTTTCCCCATATCTATCTCTTCCTTACTGACCTGAATCGCATCTTTGAACTGTTACTACGGCAGTCTTAAACGAACGATTCCGCACGCCGCTCGCTATTAGGTGGCATTTATGTTTATTTTGTATTAATTATAAAATCAAGTTAGAAGACTAGCTAGAAGGCTTTGCTGCGTCAGCAGCCCATTAAATCCGCGCCGCGAACCGCAGCTTATCGAAAAACCGCAGAAGAAAGGAATACTGCTTGAGGAAGGCCTCTTGAACCGCCACGTGGTGGTACCACTGAAGACAAGAAGTCCGTCCAGCATCAGGTCAGTTCCTTGATTCCACATCTGTTACCCGCTCCCCAGTGTCTGTGCCACAGCTATACATGTAGCTGACGCAGGCGCGAACACAGGCAAACATTTGTTGTTTGTTTTGTGAATATTTTTTTTTAAAACTTAGTTTGTAACTCAAATATAGCAAGCAGATTAGTATAATAACTTGTGAAAAGTGATATTTTCTCATCAACCTTTTTTTTTCAATAGTTTCTACACGATTCTTTTGTACAAATCGTCATTATTATTAATTTACGCGGGAGCACAGTTCGCGTCGACGCTCAGATTACGTATGATGTAGTGTTGACGGTAAGTGCCTGAAAATTCAGGTACTCTGATCAGCTCGTTTTGTGTTTTTTTTTTTTTTCCTAGCTGACTATGCAGTTGGCTGTTGCAGCCATTACTGCTTCACCGGACTTTTGGGGCGAGACTCTGAAGGAGCCTCAGCCCATATAGCGCCCAACGCTCAAGGGCTCCCCACGGGGGAAGCCTCGGCTTGGGTTGTCGCTCTCGGGGGCGTCCCTTCGACCGGCGTGAGTCTCGAACCCGAAGGTGAGTCACCGCCAGGAGGGGAGTTCCCCGTTACGCGAGTACGATTGCGATTGAGTGGGGGCGAGAAGCGCCCCGGCACTCTTTGATACCTAGTGTATCCTTGAGGGCGCCGACGAACCCGGGGACGTCGGCGTCGTGTTTGGAGGGAGGCCCTATTCGGGGAGGTCGTAGAGACTAATCTCGCTATCCCGACAGCGAGATCTATAGTTTTCCGACCGTGACCGGGTCGATCGGGGGGACGATACGTTGTGGATTGCACAATTAATCGATTCGGGTGATTTTGCGTACGCTCGAAAAAGCGGACTGCCAAGTCTTTAAAGTATTGGGGAATCGTGGGAAGTTCGAAAGTCTCTGTGTAGGTCCGCATTGCGAACGTACCAAGAGGCTCCAGAGGCCGCTCTGAGAAAGCGGTTTTGAAGGGTCTGGAGTTTGTGGAGATTGCGCTTGGACAGCGCAAAGACTACGCTAGCATAAGCTAGTATGGGGCGGATACAAGTTGTGTAAAGATTTAGCTTATTTCTAAGCGACATCTTACTATACTTGTCTATCATGGGAAAGAGACGACCGAGGACAAAAGCGGCTCTGTCTCTGACTATTTTGGTGTGAGCTTGGAAGTTCAAACGACTATCCATGGTCACACCGAGATATTTGGTCTTATTTTGCCAGGGAATGGCACGACCGAAGAGAGAAAGGGGAGTTGGCCGCGGAGGGCGGCCTAAGGTGAAGAGGACGGCAGAGCTTTTGTCGGGATTCACCTCGATTCTCCATTTCCGAAACCACTCGCCTAGGGCGGTGATAGCGGGTTGGAGTCTCTCAGTGATTCGACTCACTTGCCTATCGGTGGTATAGAGAGCGGTATCGTCCGCAAAAACGGCTAGATTGGTACCTATCGTTTTAGGGATGTCGTTAGTGTACAGAAGGTACAAGATGGGGGCGAGCAGGGACCCTTGCGGGACTCCTGCTTCTATGGGACGGGGGGAAGAGAGAGTGCCTTCAACTTTGTAGCGAAAGCTACGATTCGACAAATAGTCTCGTATGATGAGCACGAGAAGATCTGGCAACTGAAAGTTGTACAGTTTAAAAATTAAACCGTTGTGCCAGACGAAAACTTTCGCTACATCGAAGAAGACAGCGCCCGTGTGACGGGTCTTACCTAACGCTGGTTGAAAGCCAGTAAGAATATGTTCCGTTATGCCTCTCGTCTATTAAAATGCCTCTGGAGACTATAGCGTTCCGTAGGCGAGCGAGAAGGAGTCGTTCATAGAGTTTACCAAGGGCCTTTAGTAAACTTATGGGGCGATAGGAGGACGGCTCGGTACGAGCTTTGCCTGGCTTATGGATGCCTATAACAATTGCATCTTTCCATTGAGAGGGAAAGATGCAATGTTCCATAGCAGCGTTAAAGATCGCTACTAGGAGGCAGATAAGGGGAAGAGTGAGGCGGTTTAGGATATCGTTAGAGATATCGTCAGCACCGGGGGCTTTACGGGGGCGTAGGTCTTTGATGACCTGTACGACTTAGTCGACAGTGACAGGGGGCAGGGTGTCTTGTGGAGGCAGAGAAGATCTGCGCTCCACTTCGCCGTCTACCTCGCGCACGTGTTCGGGATCGAAGGGCTGTGTGGTTAAGGCACATTGGGCTTGGAGGCTAGACGCTAGGCAATCCGCTTTTTCGTCGTCATTGAACGCGGGAACGTTGTTAGGACGAGTTAACGGAGGGAGAGAGTTTGCGGTTTCGGATTTTAGAGCTCTGGCTAAGTGCCAATAAACTTGGTGAGAAGGAGAAATCTCCATAAGATCACCGAAACGTTGGGCGCGGAGCTCAGCTACAGCGGTTCTTACACGGCGGTGTAAGTCGTTGAAGCGAGCTTTATTTTTGGTAGTGGGAGCGCGATCGCGAGCGCGGCGGGCCGCGTTACGCTCAGTCATTAGCGACCTGATGTGCTGAGGCAGGATTAGGTGGTGGTAGTCACCAACTGGCACTTGTCTTGAGCACTCGCCAACGGTGGCGGTCAGGTGGCTAGTGAGTGAGTCGATAGCTACGTTTAGGTCGGTCGCGGAAGAGACTACGTTGGGAACGCGGTCTAGATGTGGCGAGCTGGGATTTTCGAGCAATTGCCCAAATTTATCCCAGTCCGTCACGGTTCTAGTGTCGGGAGGAGAGTCCGAAGGGGAACCTAATCGGAGGTTAATCTCTTCCCCCATTGATCTAGACTGGGTGAGACTCTGCCCTTCCAAAAGGGTGAAAGTCTCAACTGTGTTTGCGCTTGAACGTGTAAATAGTATTTTACAGTTAACATTGTGTTAACGTTGTTTATTTTATGTTTACGTCTATTTATTTAGTGTATATTATTTAAACCCATGTTACATATAGAATGTTTTCACATTCTTGCACGTTATTTAAATGAAACACATGCTAACATCATTCAGTAGAATGTTTTCATCATTTACCCGATTATCCGATTTTTTTTGTTCCTTTCTTATAACTTTTCCAGGTTTGGGAAAGGTTGAAGGGTTGAAAGAGTATAAACTTCTCTTAGGGGTCCTAACAACATATAAAAATATCGTGGTTACATGCGCGTTTGTGATGTTTGATGTTGAAATTGACTGGGCTGGCAGGTACTAACTGAGCAACATTTAAGTAAAACAATTTAAGGTGCGTGCGTAGGGATATGTTTTGTCTACGGATTAGTTATAAGTGATACCTACCCACAAGGCTATGTGTAGGCGTCAAGCCGGGCCGGCGCCGGCCTACGCAGGCTTTCCACGCGCGCGCACGCCTCATGCTTGTTTCGCAATAGTTAACTTATTGCGTTGTTGTCGCGCTTACTAAGGTAAAGGTAAAAATATTACTGTAAAGGTTGTTTACTTTTATTTTGAACAAAAGATATTAATACTTTTCGAAAACATTGTTTTGCTGTTTTAAAATTATTATGAGAAACCGGCTACACAGTTTCAATATATCTTTCCGCCGCTCCGGCGAACTGCATAGCACTAAAAGCGGCCTAAGGACTATTCTTGATTGTGTACTAAACAATAATGTATGGACATTATATACTTTAATAACGCTTCCTTATAATCCATTGATACTTTTTACCTGTCTGATAATTAAAAACTAGTTGTAGACTAGGCTGGTCCACATCTCTTGACTGTACAATACATGAGATTTATTGTTCTCAGGAGGAAGCAGCAAACGTCATCAGTTCCTGCAGCAACCGGCCCAACTGCGAGCAAATCTCTTCCTGGGTGGACGCTTTTGATCCTTACTTGTTCATTAAACAGGTATTACAACTGTGATTTAAACAAACTTAATCTGCTTTTTCATATTAATAAATTTGGCTACCTTGAGTTAATACTAGGGTAACCATTCGTAGACATTTAAACACTACCAGTAGGTTTACCCTTGACACGCGATTGCAATATATAATTTTAATCCATGAAAACTGGTACTAATCCGACGTCAATGCACAATAAGTGTCAAATTGCGCGGCGATTTAAATATATTGTATCACAATTGAGTTTAGGCGTACTCTCGACGCCATCTTGACGACTGCTGCATTGTATCACCATTGAGTGTAGAGGGAACTTTCGACGCTATCTTGACGACTGCTGCATTGTATCACAATTGAGTTGCGTTGAAGCTTAGCGCAACAACATAAGTGTTACTGTATTTAAATTTATTTGATAAAATTAATTACAAAAATAAATATATATTAAATTTACCGATAGCGATAATATACAGACAGAATCAAATGTTGCTTTTGAGAAAATCAAACATTTTTCTTATAAAAAAAATTGTACACTGTTTGACGGTTTTAGTTTTAAGTGTAAGTAGTTTCAGGCTCTATTCTCGCTTTTCTCTTGTAGGTATAAAATTAATGCAGCATATTCGGGTACTTATAGTAAAGCCGCTTATATAACTTATCAACTTCAAAAGATACACAAGTATATATAATCCTATTTTTGAGACATGACATTCATTGTAGATGTCGTGGTGCAGATAGCTACAGTACTTCCTTCGGGAAGAAGGGTATAGTATAATAGTGTAATACAGTTACTTTTGAGATATGACATGTCATTATAGATATCGTGGTGCACAAAGCGGCAGTACTTCCCTCGGGAAGAAGGGTAGTTTAATAGTGTAATACATTTACCCTAAGATCCTACTAATATTATAAATGTGAAAGTTGGTTTGTATCGAGTACTATAGAATCGAGTAGGTCGTAGTATATCACGCTGCAGCAGACCATCCAATTAAGCTGAAATTTAGTAGAAATTGTTGAAGAGACAGATAAGGAAATAGGCTACTTTTTGTACGGGAAAATTCAAAAGTTCCTGTGGAATTAACTAACCAGATTTCACTTGAACGAACCATAGCTTCAGTATAATCAAGTAGAAGCGCTAGAAATCCCGCGTTGATAACCAAATTTAGGTCGGGTGGAGCCACTGTCAAAAGCTAGTACTTCATTATATTCATATTCGCTACAGCTAGTACAATTTAGAAAAAGTCAAAGTCAAAATGGTTTATTCAAATTAGGATTTTACAATCACTTTTGTATAGTCAAAGTTATGAAATACTATTTTTTGAAATCCGGGTCACAATGTTGTTGATTTCTACCGAGAAGAATCCGGCGAGAAACTCGATAGTTACTCTTTTAAAAAAACATCATAAAAACTAAAAATACAATCAATGTTTTAAATAAAAAATTTAAACGTTACAATTTTGTATTATATCCATTTTAATTTGGTTTACCTATGTCTCCTGTTATTGAGCATCTTCAGTCCCATGGATTTTTATCATTTACATAGTCTGAAATATTGTAGTATGCTTTTTTACAAAGTACTTGTTTGATAAAAGATTTAAATTTACTTGTTGATAGCTTTTGAATATTATGGGAACTTTATAAGTTTTTAAATTTACGCGTTCCATTACTAATTTAAAAATAAGAAACGGGATTAAACGCGTCATTTGACGCGTGACGAATTGAGTATTGGGAACTTTGTTGTAAAAGTGTATACATTGCCCCATAAAAGAGTTACTTATTTTCATTCCGGACCCAAGGTTCAAATTCAAGTTTCCGTGCCATGGGTCCGGAATGCTTATTTTGTGTATACGTGTATCAAGTACCAACAGCTTATTTTTACTTCTAGTATTTACTTTGTGAACGTCACTATTCTGCTGAAACTATTGATATTTTTATGTACATATAAAAGATTTTCATATATGTACTGCGACGCTAGAGTTAAAGTATTTACTTTCCTAAACCTATCCCTCAGAGATATCCTAGATCCTAATTTACAAATAGCACGAATTGCCCTTTATTGTAACAAAAATATTGTATTTACATCAGCAGCGCTACCCCACAATAGGATACCATATGTCATTAAACTATGAAAATAGCTAAAATATACTATTTTTCGGTCAATTGTCTTATTTTCTTGATCGCATACGCAGCAGAGCTAAGTTTTTTGGCTAGGTTATGAGTATGAGGACCCCATTGAAGTTTGGAGTCCAGCGTTATTCCAAGGAAGACTGTTTAATTAACAAGTTCTAATTGCTCGCCATTAATATTAATATATGTCTGTATCTGCCTAACATTTGGTAATGTAAATTTAACACATTTGGTTTTTTTTCATAAAGCGACAAATTATTAGCGTTAAACCAATTTACAATTCTAGAAATTTATAGTTAAGAATTTATAGTATGCTTAGTAACTTTTATTTTCTTTTGCACAGCCCATGTTGACCTCCCTGCCTAAACCATAAAGCAGCACAATATCAGAAATAAACGCAGATAAATTTTGTTTTGTTTATTTATGAATTGCATATATTTCACAATAGGTACAATATATTGAAAAATTAAATTCCGGAAACATAGTTTCGAGAAGTTTAGTACTAGATGTTGATAATGTCCATTACCTATATTTTCATAAGAAATTTGTTGTAGCTGTGTTTTATTCACCGCATTATATACATGTCATTGCTAGGCTAAACAGAGGTTGGAAGGGTTAGAAAACATGCTTTTATCCTCAGTGCGTCTTTTGTTAATGTCAAAGAACATAAAGACCCATAATCGGTTCATGAAATACTAGCATGTTCCCGAAACTTCGTCCGCGTGGACTTTAGGAAAAAATAAAGCTTTTAATACGTTCATGGTTCTACCTGCAGAAACATCGGGATACCCATAAACATTTTTAACCCCTTTAGGGGATGATTTCCCAAAAACGGTGAAACACGTCATTCTTAATTTTTAACCGAAAGGCCATGTAACAATTTACATCCATTCATAGTTTTACCTATAAATATATTGGAACTCTCAAACACTTTTTTATTTCTTTTGCCCCCTAGGGGATGCTTTTGTAAAAATGAAGAA
The DNA here is from genome assembly GCA_946406115.1 of Apoda limacodes. Taxonomy (NCBI): domain Eukaryota; kingdom Metazoa; phylum Arthropoda; class Insecta; order Lepidoptera; family Limacodidae; genus Apoda; species Apoda limacodes. Next base: position 54,464,164 of record OX291540.1, read on the forward strand.
AAACCTCATTCTTAATTTTCAACTGAATGGCCATGTACCAATTTTCATCAATTTAACTTCAAAAAAGTTACATCGACTTACCTTCAAAATTGACGAATTTTTAAACAAACTTAGAAAACCAATTGTACCCTTTAGGGACTGAATTTTCAAAAATCCTTTCTGAACAGACGTTTTCCTGTTTGCCAAATTTCAGCCTGATCCGTCCAGTGGTTTGAAATTACGGATTCTTATAAAACTTCTATTTTTATCTTTTAGGGGATGAATTTTCAAAAAACTTTGTTAGAGGATGCGTACTTCAAAATAGCAAAATGTATGCCAAATTTGAGTTCGATTTGTCCGGTGGTTTGAAATGACAAATCTTCTTACAAACTTAAACTTAACTGCTATTGTACCCCCTAGGGGATGATTTTGTAAAAACGGTGAAGTACCTCGTTCTTAATTTTCAACTGAATAGCCATGTACCAATTTTCATCTATTAACCCTTAAATAAAATGGGCCAAGTGCGAGTCGGACTCGCGCACGAATAGTTCCGTACCGTTATCTATAAAAACGGCAAAAAAGTTACGTTTGTTGTATGGGAGACCCCCTGAAATATTTGTTTTATTTTCACAATGTTATTATATTAATGTATTTTATTTTTCTATAATTATTCATCGTTCATTTGCTTATATTTTATACCTGTTTTACAGATGTACCTACTTCATATAAGTAACTTTCAATGGAATTTGTACGAAAATTTCACATTTTATAACTTGGTCGACTATTACTCGTTAGCCTGTAAAGTGTACTTACCCGTGATAGTTTTCCTTTTAAATTCATTATATGCACTACCACCGTAATTTTTTTACATTTCCAAATACTATACTTTCTACTACGACTCTAACAAAAATTAGTACTTTAAAGCTAAATGTTTCGCAAACGGAGCCCTAAATCAAAAAATGATCTTTGCACACCCTAATGTTTTCGGAATTCCTATCCAACGATAACCCACACGATGGGGCAGACGCGAAAAAAAAAATTACGTCCCCACTTCACGTGTAGGGGAGGTACCCTAAAAAAAATTTTTTTTAAAGATTTTATTCTACCACTTTGTCGGCTTGATCAATGTATATATCCCTGCCAAATTGCAGCTTTCAAGTATAAGTAGTTTTTGAACTAAGCCGCTGACAGACGGACAGACGGACATGGCGAAACTATAAGGGTTCCTTGTTGACTACGGAACCCTAAAAAATATGGATTTTTATATAAACGTACAACCCCTATTTAACTCTTCTAGGGGTTGATATTTAGGGGTGCCGAATTTAATCTGTATCTGTCCAGTATAAAGGCAAAATTTCATTCCAAAACCGTAAAACATGTTATTCCTTATTTTTAACCACATAGCCATTTACAAATTTTTATCCATTTCAATTGAAAAATGACGAATTTTCAGACACACAACTTTAATTTCACTCTCTTAGGGGTGGAATTTAGAAAGATCCTTTCTTAGTGCTCGCCAGCGTAATAACAGAAATCTCTGAGCTAAATAGCAATTCCCTAGGATTCTTGTTTAGGCTTTGGTATGTAAGTCGGTCACTTTTCTATATTAGGATACACTAGCTATGAGGTAACTGTAAATACAAGATAAAGTTATGTCTAGTATGATATCTCTGCGTAACAATTAAAATTGTGCGCAGGCCTTAAGTCACTTACCGTATAGACTCATAGTGTAGGTACAATTATGAAGTTACAAACAGTTGCACTGTAAGCCAATATAATAATAATTATTCAGTTGAAAGGAACGCCGACATGCTGACATATTATTAACTCTTTTAAACTAGTATTTTCGTGGTTATGTAACATTATAATTTAATAAAACGGGTCTTACCACGACAGGTTTTATTACAGTTTCATGCACTTTATTTTTTTCTGAACTGTCTATGCAGTTGGCTGTTGCAGCCACTACTGCTTCACCGGGCTTTTGGGGCGAGACTCTGAAGGAGATTCAGCTTATATAGCGCTCAACGCTCAAGGGCTCCCCGCGAGGGAGGCTCGGCTTCGGTTGTCGCTCTTAGGATCGTCCCTTCGACCAGCGTGAGCCTCGAACCTGAAGGTGGTTGCGATTGCGATTAAGTGGGGGTGAAAAGCGCCCCTTAAATCTTTAATACCTCGTATACGAGATAGTTCCGTGCGTTCCCGGCGACGTCGGTGTCATGTGAGTGGGGAGGAGGTCGTTGAGCCTAACGGATAGCAAGATCGTCGTCTGGGGCCGTTACTACGTCGCAAGTGGTAGGCCGCCTAACAATAGTTTTTCGATAGTGCCAAGATCGGTCTGGGGCATGGTAGGCTGTGGATTGCACAATTAATCGATTCGGGTGATTTTGTGTACGTTGGAAAAAGCGGACGCCAGGTCTTTGAGATATTGCGAAATCGTGGGAAGCTCGAAGTCCCTGTGTAGGTCCGCATTATGGTCCACAGAGAACGCAAGCGACCGGGTTGGATGCATTTTCGCGAACACGATCACAGTTCGGAGTAGCGTGTTCACGTAAACATTTCACGCAGCGCGGTCTGCGTGTGCAGTTGCGCTGTGCGTGGCCCTATAACTGGCATCGGTGGCATTGCCCGGGGGTGGACCGCTTATGCGGGGTCTCGACCTGGACACCCTTTAAATCCTTGCAGACATCCTTAATATTAAAGATGGCTTTGCCCTCTTTAGTCAGGTCGAGCATTACGAGCACCATGTCGTAGCACTTAGACTTGTTACGGCCGTTGTACATCTGGTGTACTTTCCTTACTGGGAGGCCTTGGACGATCAAGTCGTCCTTGACAGTTATTTCGGAGAATTCCTTTCGGACTCCCCTTATAACTGCCCTTAGCACGCGCTCATCAGCGAGTGAGTACGTATGGTACTCATATTGCTTAGCGGTCAGAAAGGCCGTCAGATTACGGAACTGTCGGCGTCGGGACCTGCACTTTGATGCCATGGTCGGCATCGTTACGTGCGTGTGTATAATTTATTTGCGATGTTTGGTCATGCCCCCTTGTCTTTGATGACGACTGGGGGCGGAGATTTTTCCTTCCGTCCCGTAGAGGGATGGTCGGCCTGCGAAGAAGTGGCGGGGGTGGTTTCCATGGCGGCTGGCTCTTGGCTGGCCTAACTAAATACACATTATAGCAAACATAACTGCCGATAGTAGGGCCATCTATCTTAAAACTATAGTATTATTAAAAAAAATTAGTACAGTCAAGACATTTTTTTTTTTTTTTTTTTTTTTTTTTTATACCACTAAGGTGGCAAACAAGCTTACGGCCCGCCTGATGGTAAGCGGTCACCGTAGCCTATGGACGCTTGCAACACCAGGGGCATCACTTGCGCGTTGCCGACCCTTCAGAAATCTAATAACTTCTTTCTTGAAGAACTCCATACTGTAGTCCTTGCAGAATACCTTGGCAGGGAGCTCATTCCACAACTTAAGCGTTCGCGGGAGGAAGTTTCTCTGAAACCGCACTGTACGCGACCATTTAGGTTCTAAAGTGTGAGAATGGATTCCCTGCCGATGGCGAGCGGTGCGATGGTAGAAAGTAGCCGTGGGCATCATTTCGAACAATTCCTCAGAACACAACCCATTGTACAAGCGGTAGAACACACACAGTGAGGCAAAGTCTCTCCTTAGACTTAAGGGCTCGATACCGCAAGTGAGTTTGGAATCGTCGACAATTCTCACAGCCCGTCGTTGAACCGAGTCAAAAGGGCCAAGCTGGTATCCGGGTGCACCTGCCCAGAGATGGCAGCAGTACTCCATATGGGGCCGAACTTGCGACTTGTAAAGTAACAACCTTTGCCCCGACGTGAAGCACTGCTTCGCTCTGTTGAGTACACCAAGTTTTTTGGACGCCAGCTTCACCTTATCTGATAAATGATCTCGGAACTGAACATCGCTGGAGATGTCGACACCAAGGATCCCAATGCTCTTGGAGATGGAGAGGGGAGTGTTCTGGAATTGTGGGACTACAGTGAATGGAGTTTTCTTAGCGGTGAACGCGCACACTTGTGTCTTTGTAGGGTTGAATCGGACCAAGTTTACCCGTCCCCAGTCAGAGACCTGGGACAGTGTGGTCTCGATTTGAGACACAAGTTCTCCGCGGTTTTCCTCCACAACGGAACGAGGGATGTTTGCACGACCCGTGTAAAAAGCGTCTCCAGTACTGTCATGGCGAAGTGTGGTGCGTGTTGTAAATATCTGACCATAACAGATGCCGTCAAGTGCAACAAATGTGCTGCACACTATCATCTTGCGTGTGTTGCGCTGCCTGCTACTGGGTCGGCGCCTGGACAGTGGTATTGCCCGGAATGCAAGAAAAATTTTCCGCGGGACAATAGACCAGAAACTCCTATCAAAGGAAGTATGATTGTGGAGCATTCTAAGGAGTCGAGTGTTGGGAAAGTTATGGCGGATGAAAAGATAACTACAAACGATTTGGATTTGAGTAAAGAGCTCCGCCTGTTCAGAGACGAGGTACGTATGGTACGGGAAGAATTCAAAAATTTTCGCCATGAAATGAGCGATATTAAAAGTTCTTTGGTGCAGTACACACAGCGCTTAGATTCTCTTGACAGCAGGATAGATGAACTAGAGAAACGGGTTTCTGAAGGTTCAAACTCAAATTTTAAGAAGCTAGAGTCTATGGTAGAGCAGCTTACGCGAGAAGTGAATGATCGAGACCAACAATTGCTGTCCAATGATATTGAGATTTCTAATCTTGTCTAGAATAGTTCTGAGAACTGAGAACCCAATTCATATAGTGACCGTCATAGCAACAAAGCTAGGCGTCAATCTTAATGAGTGTGATGTAGTGAGTGCGATTCGTGTTGGGGGGAGACATGTTCGGGCCGATACAGCCGAGGGACCGGCGGAGATGTGCCCCCGCCCGCTCATGGTTCGCCTTACGTGCACCGCCATCAAGGACTAGCTGCTGCGCAACGCTCGCGTACGCCGTGGTGTAACTGCTGCCGATATCGGTCACTCTGTGGATAAGCGACCCTTTTATGTTAATGATCGCCTCACAAAAAAAAATGAGCAACTATTTTACAGAACACGTGAAGTATGTCGGCGGTTTCAATGGAGATTTGCTTGGACCCGGCAGGGGCAAATATTGGTTCGACAGGAACATAAGTCTACAGCACATTACATTGGGAATGAACAGGACCTTGTTCGAGTGTTTGGCCCAACTGCGATTAATGAATAAAAAAGATCCATTAAGTTTTTATAATGTGTTACTAATTATGGTTAGGTATATTTGCCTACAAATTTTACTTAAATATTTCTTAACAATAGTTTACCCTATCTTAAAATTTATATTTGGATTTAGTGCATATAATGAATTTAAAAAGAAACCTATCACGGATAAGTACAATTAACAGGCTAACGAGCAATAGTCGATCAAGTTATAAAATGCACTTGGAAAAGTAAAATTTTCGTACTAATTCCATTAAAAGTTACTTATATGAAATAGGTACTGCAACAGATCGGAGACACCTGGTAGAACTTTAGGGGAAGTGAAAGAGATAAAGTCTTTTTATTAATAAAACTTCCACGTGTCTATGGAAAAATACCTAATATTTTTGATATAAAGAAAAAGGAGTTTGGTTTTCTTATAAAACAATTGGAAGGAAAAAATATTATGTCAGAGTAGAATATGGAAAAATAGCTAACTACGGAAAAAATAGCTAACTACGAAAGGGTTCACAGTACACCTGTAAAACAGATATAAAATATAAGTAAATGAACGATAAATAATTATAGAAAAATAAAATAATAATATTCGAAACATAAAACAAATACTTAAGGGGGGCTCCGATACAACAAACGTGATTTTAAACCCACATAAAAAGAAGGCAAAATGTGCACTATATGCTTTCGGAAAAAGTGTTTTTGTCGATTTCCTTGTGACAAATGACTATATGTATTATTAATAATATGTATAATATAATTTGAATTGAACTTGAATTGAAAATAATAGAACGGAACAAAGGTTCCAAAGTGTTCGCGAGAGATCTGGCTATTGGGCAAAGCCGTCTGGCAAGGCTTAAGACGGAGGACGGCAGCATTGTTTCGTCTGAACCAGAGGTCTAGGAGGAGATCGAGAAATTCTATGGACAGTTATACACGTCGACATCGAAACCAGTTGGCAGTCTAGCTAAAGACCCTAGAGCTAGACTGACTCGACACTATACCGAGGACATCCCGGACGTCAGCTTGTACGAGATTAGTATGGCTCTCAAACAGCTTAAGAACAATAAGGCACCGGGTGATGATGGAGTTACGACTGAGCTTCTGAAAGCGGGTTGAAAACCGGTACTAAAAGTCCTTCAGAGGCTCTTTAACACCGTCATACTCGAAGGTACTTCGCCACAAGCATGGCACCGGGGCGTGGTGGAGCTTTTCTTCAAAAAAGGTGACAATACGCTTCTTAAGAATTACAGACCCATCACGCTTCTGAGCCATGTTTATAAGCTGTTTTCAAGAGTAATTACGAACCGTCTCGCTCGCAAGTTCGAAGACTTCCAGCCTTCCGAACAAGCCGGTTTCCGAAGAGGCTATAGTACCGTAGACCACATACATACGCTACGGCAGATTATACAGAAGTCAGAAGAGTATAATCGGTCCCATTGCTTAGCGTTTGTGGACTATGAGAAAGCTTTTGATTCGGTGGAAACATGGGCAGTGCTACAGGCTCTACAGAGATGCTGTATTGATAATCGGTATATCGAGGTGCTAAAATGCTTGTACAATAACGCCACCATGTCCGTCCGTCTCCAGGATCAGAACTCGAAACCGATCCAACTGCAGAGAGGAGTTGTCATATCTCCGAAACTGTTCACAAATGCGTTGGAAGATGTTTTTAAGCTTCTGGATTGGGACGGTTTTGGCATCAATGTTAATGGCGAGTACATTACCCACCTTCGGTTTGCCGAAGATATTGTGGTAATGACAGAATCGATGGAGGACCTTAGCACAATGCTCGAAAGCCTTAGTAGAGCTTCCCAACAAGTGGGCCTGAAGATGAACATGGACAAGACGCAAATCATGCTGAATGGCCATGTGTGTTGCCAGTGATGACTTACGGCACTGAGACGTGGCCGCTAACTATGGGCCTTATACGAAAGCTCAAGGTCGCTCAGCGGGCGATGGAAAGAGCTATGCTCGGAGTTTCCCTACGTGATCGAATCAGGAATGAGGAAATCCGTAGGAGAACAAAGTCGCCGACATAGCTCACCGAATCGCAAAGCTGAAGTGGCAATCGGCAGGGCACATAGCTCGAAGAACCGATGGCCGATGGGGTAAGAAGGTTCTCGAGTGGCGGCCACGAACCGGAAAGCGCAGCGTGGGGCGGCCCCCCGCTAGATGGATAGATGACCTCGTAAAGGTAGCGGGGAGCCGTTGGTTACAGGCGGCACAGAATCGCACACTGTGGAGAAAGTTAAGTGAGGCCTGTCAAATTCAAATTCAATATAATTTATTCAGTTTAGGAAACAATAATTCGTAAGTCTACAGGGCGGGACACCTTGTACTGAGAAGAACCGGCAAGAAACTCAGCAAAGGCATTTCTTTTCTCCCTTTCTCTTACAGCGTCCAATTAAAATATTGGAAAATGCCCTCCCCATCATAAAAGGACACTTTCCATTACAAACATAAAAAAACATGAAATATAAAGCACAAGCACAACATAAAAAAGTATCTAATATAAACAAAAGACAGTTTATGTATTCCTCACTAAGAAATAATCAATTTCTTACAGTATTAATAAACAAAACAAAAAAGTAAGACTAAATACTAAGAATACAAAGAAGTTTGCAAGAGCAGACCAGCCTCCACAGGCGGCACCAGTATGACACGAGTATGACACATGAATCAGCCATCGCTTCGCTCAACCATGTTTTAGGGAACGTAACGACCCGACACACACGCCACCACCGCAGAGACACTTTGAGAGAGCATGACACACTCAAGCAACTCCAATAAAACTTCGATTGTACTAGTTACAATGTGTGTAGTAAAGGAACAAAATATAAGAGGAGAAGATTGGAAGGTTCGTAATGCTTTACTACCGAGAAGCAAATAAACTCACTAGTTAATCTTTTATACATCATATAAAAATACAATATAGCCTTACACTAGGTAATAACATAATAAACAATGTTTTAAAATAAAAAAAATTATTTCAAATGCCCCAATAGAAATCAATTAAGTTCTAATTTTTCCAAGCATTTTTATCACTTATGTATTCATCAACTTTTTTATAGCTTTTTTTCACTAAACTATCTTTGACTTAAATTTTTAATTTATTTGAGGGTAAATTAACCACATGTTCTGGAATTTTATTTTAGAAAAATATACTTTGTATTGCGAAACAGCTATGTACCTTCTGAAGACGACATTTTGGAACTACTAATTTATCCTTATTCCTTGTACTAACACTGTGGAGGTCACTATTTTTAGCAAATAAGTGACAGTTTTGGCGTACATACATTATAAAAGAGAATATATATTGGCAAGGAACAGTTAAAATATCAATTTCCCTAAATAGTTCCCTAAGAGAAATTCGAGGTCCTAATTTATAAATTAACCGTACTGCTCTCTTTTGCAAAATAAAGACTGTATCAATATCAGCTGCCTTATCCCAAAGCAAAATGCCATAAGACATGACGGAATGGAAATAGCTAAAGTAGACCAAGCGAGCAGTGTCAACATCTGTAAGCTGCCTAACTTTCCTAACTGTATAGGCAGCTGAACTGAGTTTTCCTGCAAGAACTGAAATGTGAGGGTTCCACTGCAGCCTATTGTCTAATGTAATACCTAGAAACACTGTTGAGTCTAATAGTTCTATTTCTTCTCCGTTTAGGGATAATTTTGTTCTTATGTTTCTGACATTTGGCATCATAAATTTTAAACACTTAGTCTTTTTCGCATTAAGAAGTAAATTATTTGCCGTAAACCACTGAAGAACTGAACCTGAGAAAGCGCACTACTTACGTCTTCAAAATTAGTTTTGTTTCTGTCAACTTTAAATAAAAGAGATGTGTCATCAGCAAATAGTACAATCTTGCACAGCTTCTCCACAAAGAAAGGCAAGTCATTTATGTAAATAAAAAATAGAAAAGGACCTAAAATAGAACCTTGAGGAACTCCTAATTTTACTTCAGAGCCATTGGATTTTACTTCATTGATTTGAACCTTCTGCATTCTACTACTCAAATATGAGCGGATAAGCTCAAGAGCCAAATCTGCAATTCCATAATGACTCAGTTTCCGTATAAGAGTTTCATGTTGCACGCAGTCGAATGCCTTTGATAGATCACAGAATATACCAATAGCATTTTGTGACTGTTCCCAAGCAGCAAATATATGCTGTATAAGGGCAACACCTGCGTCAGTTGTGGAACGCCCTTTTGTAAAACCAAACTGTTGAGGATGGAGTAATCCATTTAAGTTAAAATGTTTCAGCATCTGATAGAACATAATTTTTTCAAAAATTTTGCTTAAGGCAGGCAGTATAGAGATAGGTCTAAAATTAATAGGATCATCTCTACTTCCACTTTTAAAAAGTGGTTTTTTTTCACTATATTTCATTAAGTCTGTGAATATCCCTTCGTCAACACACTTATTAAATATTATGGCTAAGATTGGTGCTATAATATCAATAATTCCGCTAAGGACTTTGACTGATATACCCCATAGGTCACAAGTTTTTTTCCGAGTTAGTAATTTAAATGTCTTTATGATGTCTTCAGAGGTAACATGCTCAAATTTAAATATAGCCTTGCATTTATTTACATTACATTTTAAAAGTAACTCTGATTCTAATGGAGAGGAATTTAATGCATTAGTTGTAATTGTAGGCATTTCAGTAAAATATTTCTCAAAAGAGTTAGCGAAATCGAGATCTGAATCAATTATTTTTTAATTTACAGTAAGTGAATAATGATTGTCACGCGGTTTAATTTTTCCTGTTTCACTATTTATTACATTCCATGTGGCCTTTATTTTATTATCAGAATTTTTAATTTTATTACTTAAATGTATTGATTTTGCAACCCTGCATACTTTTTTAAATATTTTTCAATACATTTTGACATAGTTGGTGAATGTGGGACTGTGGTTATATTGTTTCATTTCATACAACTCATACAACCTAGTTCGACTTCGGTGTATTCCTACAGTAGCCCAGTCCTTGAATTTCATTTTATTATTTGGCCTAAAAGTTTTTACTTTAAACACTTGCTCGAACTCATAACTTAAGAAATCAAAAAAAAAAAATTATAAAGATTATTAGCATTATCATGCATGAAATGTAAAAATGGAATTTTCTTTTCAATATTAACTTTAAAATTGTTTAATCGAGCAGTGGTCACAGGTCTACAAGTTACTATAGTCCAGTCATTGAAGCATTATAGCTCAGAATTTTTTTACTGTGAACCGAATTGCATACAATTCTGGAATTAGGTTCATCTTACCCTTAACTTCAAAAGTGAAAATGATTTGAACTCCGCAACCACCCTGGGGGTAGTTGCCACCCCTTCTCGGGGGTGGATTTTTTTTTCAAAATAACCTCGGATATCGATAGAGGGCCTAATTTTAAATAAAAATCATCCATAAAGTTTTTCAAAAAATCCAATACTTTTCAAGTTATTGGCTGAAAATTCGCAATTTTTTCACGTTTTTCATCGGTTTTTTGCAAATATCTCCAAAAATATACGTTTTATCGAAAATTTTATGAATAACAAAATTGTAGCAGGTAAAACAATGAACAATTTGGTTTTTTATTAAGTATTCTAAGTGCAATATTAAGCTAGATATTAAAGATCAAAGCCGTTTTTTATTTTGTCTGAAATTTAATCGATGTGGTCAATGCCATCTAGCGGCGAGCAGATGCATTTTATGCATTCTAATACAAAAGGGTTTTGTAGTGCTTGAAATAAGCTTTAAAACTAAGCACTATTAAAAGTCTTTTGCACGTAAAATAAGTGAGCTGTATTGCAAATAAGGGGAGCATCTAATTTTTTTTCTTTTAAATCAATGGGTTTCATAAGTGCCATTTCCACCAAAATTAAAATTAATCGTATTCCGCCTAGAATTAACTTTATTATGAAGAGTTTGATAGATAGTATTAGTTTGGCTGCTTCAGGACACATATTTTTCAAAAAAGTCACGATTAAAAAAAAAAACAAAATTTCAAATTTTTAAAAAACCAACTTTTTTTTCATAATATCTCAAAAATGACGACATATACGTATAAAAGTGTACGGATTAAAAATTTAGGTATTTTTCTGACAAACAATTTTGTTCTTTTTGTTTTTTCTGTCAAACTAAAATTGACGGAGATATGATTGTTTAAAGAGCGTGTAGCAGCGCAATCACAGCCTCTCTTAAGCCCTTTAACCCTTCACCGTTTTCGAAAAAAGGTTTTTTTACTATATATTGCAAGGAAGGATGTTGTAGCCCTCTTCATTACCTTTACAATGGTTTTTTGTAAATTGTGATAGCATGAAAATTAAAGGAGTTATGGTCTAAAAACTTATCATATTTTTTTTCTACTTAGTAACTGAAAATTTCGGAATGTGAATATTTGGAGCAATGTGAAAGTACGCAGTATAATAGAGACCCACAACTATTGTAATGTGTATATATATACATAATATGGCTCATATGTATTGGAAACGTAGGCATGAATACATACCAACGTTCTTATATGTATATAGATTATGCATACTATGACACATTGTACCTACTTATTCTAAGCAAATAAATGATATTCTATTCTATTCATACAGAGATATTTTTGAATAATACATCTGAACTCGAAGATATTTTAGAGGCAGGTAGATATTGCATGGTATGTTTTTATGGACTTGCTAAAGATATACAACATAATAAGCTGAGTCGAGTAGAAAGCTTATCAGAATATCTCGAAAAGATGCGATATGAAAGTTTTCTCAAAGCTGCTACGAAAAACACTGCCGTACAATTATCATCCTTAGTTCCAACCGTTGGTGCCATAAATGAGCATACTAAGAGGGTTTATCTTCAAACCCAGATTTGGCTTGGCAACAAAAACATTCATCCAACGAATTGGGGGTGGATCATGAATGACGGTTTATTAAATCCACTTAAGTCTGTAGATCCACCCGCTCCACAAGAACTGCTGAAAATGATTTTTTGCAACTGCAAAAAAGGATGTGGAGCGTCTTGCGGATGCAGAAAAGTTGGTCTGTTTTGTAATAGTACATGTGGAACGTGCAGTGGAGATAACTGCCAAAATAGCCCTCCAATTCAGCCAGAAGATTTTGAATGTGACAGCAACTCCGACATTGAGTCATGAATAATAATAGTACAATTTTATATAATTTGTAAATATTTTATTCAATAAATGGCAATTTTTTACTCTAAATTAAATTATTTTTAAATATGTAATCATATATATTTACTGTTTTAATTTAGGGGTAGTTTTAAGAGTAGAAAAGCTTAAGAATATGATAATCATTTTCGAGAGTGTGGAATAATATTTAAATCCTTTTCATTTTATCAAAAAAAAATTTTTAACAATTTTTTATCAAGGGGTAGTTTTCAAGGGTTGAAAGGGGGTTAAAAATTTGATAATTATTATAGAGAATATAAAATATAACTTACTCTATACTTACATCTTTTTATGTCATACCAAAGTATTTTTTTGTGATTTTTTCAATTTAGGGGTTGTTTGCAAGGGTTGTAAGATTTTCAAAGGGTTGAAAATGATTTTAATATGAGGTAATTATGTTAGAAAATACTTTACAATTTCACCACTTACTATTAGACATGTTTTCTAGCGATAAAATGGCTCAATGTCAATTTTTCCATTAAGGGGTTGTTTACACCCCTTAAAAATAATAGGCGGAGTTCAGATCATTTTCACTTTTGAAGTTAAGGGTAAGATGAGCCTAATTCCAAAATTTCATGCAATTCGGTTCACAGTAAAAAAATTCTGAGGTAAGACCGTATTTTTCGCTTCAATGACTGGACTACTAGTTGAGATTTTTTTTTATAGTTGTGTAGAATTTTTATTATTTGACCACAGTGATCGGACGGCAAATTGTTAATAATAGATTTATCTTTTACTTTAACGTTACAGAAAATATTATCGAAACATGTAGCTGAAGTCGATATAATTCTAGTTGGTTCCAGAAACAAATAATTTAAGTCAAAACTTGTAAATAAGTTATAAATCTATCTCTTGTTTGGGAACTCTCTAAAAGATCAATATAAAAGTCACCACAAACAATAACTGACTTTTTAGAATGACAAATTTTTTTTAGAACTTCTATACAAGACAATTCTATTATGCGTTCAAGTGAGAGGCTAACTATACCCTTTCGGTCTTTACACTGTATATTATTATTAACAATTATTAATGAACCCCCTCGAATAGCATTTTTTTGAATAAAGGCACTGGACAAATAATGATTGGGGAAACTAAACATTAATTCATGTTTACTTAGCCAATGCTCAGTTACACATAACATATGTATATTATGCATTTTTTAAAATAATTCTATTTCCAATTCCTTGCCAGAAATGCCTTGTATATTTTGATGAACAATGTTAAAGAAACAGGCATTGTCTGTTGTCAAAGAACTCAGTTTAAAGTATGATCTAAAATAGGAACTGACTGGGTGCAGCTAATAACATGAGCACTATTAGACATAGCACTAACGCTAGAGAGGTCAATAGACTCCTTAATACTACTTAAATCTAAATCATGTATATTGAAAGCTAGTCCGGCAGTGGACGTGGTAAGGGCTGATATGATGATGAATTTGAATTGTAACTCTACCTGAATCAGTTGGTTTTTGTGCGCCCCATTTATATTGAACATTGAGTTAATGTAATGTATGTTTGCTTGTGTTTTCCTCAGTTGCCGCCGCTAGAGTCTGTGTCGACGGGCGCGCTGCGGGCGCACTGTCCCGCGCTCCCCCTCAAGACAAGAACAAGCCCCGATTTCAGTCTCGTGAGTCATCAATACAATTATAATTTAATTTAAGTTTTTAAGAATAATAAGGAACTCGATGGAGAACAAGGGTTTTTCGAGCGGTGACCGTAGACAAAAGACGCAGCGAGTTACGGCCTTCTACCTGGTATATAGACGACCAGGGACCTAATTCTCATTTCATCTGACATAATTTCGAATTAGAGACTATCTAGAAGACACCATCTCGAATTTAAAATTTCGAACGTCGACATCATTTTGTCGTTTGCTATATTCTCACAATTAATCGAAACAACCTTCGAACAAAATGTCGTTCGAAGCGGTGAAATGTTGCCATTGTGAACCGGTTACGCTGCGAGGTAAGTTCCGTTGCACAGTTGTAAAGCGGTTTTTAAAACGCCTACTCTAATATGCCTCTTTTGATATGATAAAAGAGGTTTCGGTGACACGGACTACAAAATGTTTGAAGCAACATTTTACTTCAGCATTATTAATAAGGAAATAATAAGGAAAACTAAGTTTGTAAACAAAATCCCTATTGCGAGAAATTGCTAAAATCTTTAAACGGAACGTATTTGAACATAAATAAAATGATTTTATTGAGTGTTTTATAACAAATAAATTAGAGAATATTTGGTAGAGAATTATAAGTTATTCTTACTTTTCAAAAGTGTAGTGGTGTTAATTAATTTTTTCTCACATGAAATTACCACCTAGTATTATTAAAATACTACGCAGCACTAAAGATGGCGGCGGCGGCGGACCTTAAACATTTTTGTCAGTGTGTGTGATGTAACCTAGTGTTTGTTATAATTGAAATCAATAGAAATAGAAGAATATTATTGTCATGGGCGACTTTATAAATGCGAAAATTGGCCAATCAATCAATTCAGATAAGACTAATATTGTATAATGTAAGGAATTAATTTAAAAAAATATCATATTTGCTAATATGAGTCTTTTTTTCTGCTCTTTTAATTACTCTGACATACATTTTGGACATTTTCAGAACATATAGTTTACGCTAAGAGTAGAATTAATGTTTAGAACCCAATCATTTTGAAAGAAATTTGTCATGATTCGAATGCGAGATATAGTCTCGAGCGGTCCCGACTACTCGAAGCAGTTCGAGCGGCTTGCTTTCGAGAAATTTCGGATTCGATATTACCAGAATTGCTTAACAACATTTTCGTTCGAGAAAAGTTTAAATTAGAACTTTATTTCGAATTCGTGAGCAATTGATCGCGTGAGAATTCGATGGGCGTGGGTGGCTCAGGACCGGCCGTTGTGGAGACATGGGGGAGGCCTACTTTTGTACTGTACTGTAGTAGACGTATAAGAGAACAACGAACGAAAAGAATGATAAGGTTATTTATTGAACTTGTTTTGTAAGCAATTCATAAAGAAACCTTAGTTTTTTTAGTCTTATTATTTTAACTCTAGTTTTAATGTTCAACTAAGGTTTATTAAGTGGCATCAAAATTGAAGTTGTTTCCATCCTTAATAGCACGGGGCTAAAGTGTATACTAGCTTGTGACCATAATTTTTCAAGTGGGCGTGCATGGCAAAATCCGACGAATATTGAATTCCATGAGAGACATAAATAAAAAAATATATAAAGAACTTAAAGGAGTCTCGGTCCTGATTTTGATGAAAATTAAAACTGCTTTCATTGAATTTTTGAAAAATCAATAATCCTTGCCTGGAATTAAACCCGGTAATTTAAAAAAAAACAACATACATTGTATTATTACGCCATTCGGTAGTGTCGCTAATAAGGAACGAATGCTTGGAAGTAATGCTAATGAGTTTTGGATCTTAATAAACTGATTCATATTTAAAAGTAATGTCATGTCAATGTAAAATCATACGAAGTGATATACCTAGGTACTCGTAGAGCTATTAATATAATGACATACTCGTATATGGATACTGAAGTATTTTTTTTAATTTATGTATTATTCGTTTATCAAAGTAGATATTAAAGCAACCATTTAAATTCTATTGTTACAATATATACAAAAAAAATATGACTCCAACTGTAAGCGACGTCCAGCGTTATATACTTAAAATTTCGTTTACAACATAAAAATAATAAATTTTCATTTTTTTCTTGATTGGAAAAAAGACATATTTCTAAATCGAAATTGGGCTGAACAAAAGCTCTTTCCATATTTTATACGTAAGTAAGAGTAGCAACACTAATATACGTAAGTAGCAACACTAATTATACGTAAGTAAGAGTAGCAACACTAATATACGTAAGTAGCAACACTAATTATACGTAAGTAAGAGTAGCAACACTAATATACGTAAGTAGCAACACTAATTATACGTAAGTAAGAGTAGCAACACTAATATACGTAAGTAGCAACACTAATTATACGTAAGTAAGAGTAGCAACACTAATATACAGAAATATTAATAACAAATATGACAAACGTTATGTAAAACGAAGCATATAGCAATAGAAAACCCGTGAGTATAGCGACTATAGCCTGAACTAGTTACGTAGTAGTCTAGGCAGTGTTTAGGTATAGCGCCCAAAATAAGATAAGTTACGTTTTCATTACGTGTAGTTAGTAGGTAGATATAAAAATTACAAAGGTATCCTTAGGTACACAAACACAAAGGTAATATAAGTTACTTTAGGGTCGTGTTTCAGTAATTCGCACGTTTTTGATTTAGCCAAATTATCAAAGAAATTATATTTTCTAAACATGAAGAAAACAGTCGGACTAATTAATTAAGAATGCAATTATGCTAGTTGCATTAACGCTAACAATTTTAATAGATGACAAAATAAATGCTGAAATACTGAAAAATGTAATATCCTATTAACATACAAAAGAGTGTTTTAAATAATTTTTTAAGTCCACTTATATTCATGACTTGCGGTGTATTTGTGATGTGTTGTAATATACCTTATTTAAGTTTACATAAAAAACGTGTTAGCAGATAAATGGCACACTGCAAGAACGATGGATGTCCAATAAAAGTTATTTTGTTTAATACCAGTTTGAAGTCGAAAGTATATTGCGAGTAAAGTCAAGCATTTTAGCCGCGTAGCCCCTTTTGTTAAACTGGATTTATAAGAGAGTGGCAGCGAAATAGCCAGGTTTAATAACAGAAAAAGTTACTACTTAAATTAAATTAAATAATGACATTCGTATTTCAATTTTTGTTATAAATTAGACACTTATCGTTCTTGCAGTGTACCCTTCAAATAGAAAACAAATAGTACCAATATATAGGTGAATATACAAAAGTTGGGAAACTTTAAGAGATATTTGTTTATTATACTTTTTAGGTTAAATTTATAAATGGGGAATTACTTATCTTAATTAAAAATATATTGATCTAAATTGGGCCAATCACTTTTGGAATATTTCTATTTTTCAGAATTTAAATGCCAGGGGACTGACGAGTGGACATAGTACTGATTAAATACACAATTGCGTTGGAAAAATATGACGTTCATTAACAATTTGGGCAAATTTTATTAAAAGAAACATAAATGCAAGGTATTTTTACATACAGATATACAGTATAACAGTTTTATAAAAGTGAACTTAAACAATGAAATATCAGTACCCTGGACACACGTCAGTACTGTCAGGTCAGACGCCAAAGTACTGATAAAAAGGACATATTTGAGTTTATATTTGAAACTAATGTTTTTTACGATATTTTCGAATGCTAACAAGCTGCATTTTAACAAATAATTTCGAACTATGAATATATCGAAATAAAACACAGGTGTTAAAGCAAACAACGACTTACCACAGTACTGAAATTTTGACTGGATCGGCACGGGTATACGCGGTAAAAGCGTCTTTAGCACTGGCATCGTAATGACGGCTGTCATATGGCGGGATATGAGGCTAAATTCACTACGAATATTCAAAATGTAACAAGGATTCGACCTTAAATCGGCGATAGTTGGCGAGAATTTCATGTTTTAACAACGCACAAAGGACTGGCGAATGAAACTGAACACAAAGATTCTTATCTTTTATTAAATGAATATGTGAACATTTTGAATAAAAGTTGTGATATAGATTAGCGTTTTCGGTACTGTAGCATGCCAAAGTACTGACGTTACGTTTGAAAATAAAATAAAATGATAAAAAAAATCATAAAACGTCATTCTATTGACTGATGAAATTACACATTTTTTGTAGAATCACCCATATGAACAGCAGATAAATGTTTGTTTTCCATGTTTTTATATTGTCAGTTGGTTTCCAGCATCAAGTATGTACATACCTAAATTCTAAAAAAGTGTGTGTGTGTGTGTCAAACGCCATAAAAATGTTAAATTTGACTATTAGTCACGTAGGTACCTAGTGCCTAGTAGCGGGGTCATATTACATCAATAAAAACTTAAGCTCTAGGTAAACATACTGTGCCTAGTAAAAGGAATCTTTTTAGCGTTATTAGACATTTGATGGAATCATGTAAGGTAATTAGTGTAACCACAGAGCATTGTAGCACAAGTTGGAGGGGCTTTATTACTCCAATAGTACCGGAGCCGATGTCGCCGCACGATATTCCAAATTTTAAATGAGCTATGGCTTAGCCAATCTTGGTCAGGGAGGGTCAGTAGGTTTGAAAAGTGTGGGGGTGAAACTATGTCGATAGATCCATATCGATGAATTTGGTGAATAGAGATCGGACTTGCGGTTCAATTTGCTAACAAAATTCCTAATCAACTTTTTTATCACATGAAGATGTAGTTAGTGATCGTAAATATAAACTTATGAACCAACATTATAAATAAATCGTAAATTGCCATTGCATTACCATGCAGTTATTACTGCATTAACGTGGATATGTTAGCAGTAAATTTAAGTAATATAACGATAAGATTTCTATACTAATATTATAAATGGGAAAGTGTATGTGTGTGTGTGTCTGTTCGTTTGTCCGTCTTTCACGGCAAAACGGAGCCACGAATTGACGTGATTTTTTAAGTGGAGATAGTTGAAGGGATGGAGAGTGACATAAGCTACCTTTTTTCTCTTTCTAAACCCCCCCCCCCCCACCTTCCTAATATGGGGGGTGGATGTTAGTATGGAGCATTCTGCAATTTTCAAGAAAGAAAGCTAAAAATTGGTATGCGGACTATTTCTGACTAACAAAAAAATCGTGCATCATTTTTTTTTGGAAATCTGTCTGCAATCCCTTAAAAGAGGGGGTGAAATTTTATATGGGACTACTCGCAGATTTCAAGGTAGGAAGCTGAAAAGCTAGGTTAGGAAGCAATACCTGCCTAAAACATTAAACATTAAAAGATTCGGCCGTCGGACCACTGACGGTACACTGCTGCACTCGCGTTTTTTACCATTTCAAAATAAATGTTTTACACTCGGATAGTGAAAGTTATAAAATAATATTAAACAAGAACATTGTGTTAAGTTAATTTCCAAGTAAATAGTGTAATAATCAAGTTTATTCTAAAAAGAAATCAAAGTGAAAAAAATTATTAAACTACCTAATATTTTTTTTTTTTTGCATCTGACTGTTACAGTTCTACAGTGACAAACAGTGACATCTAGTAGAAAATCCTTTAAACAAGTGTTTGATTGTAAGGTTGCAATCTTAGATAAGATGGTCAAGTGCGGAGCTTGCGGTAAATTTGTAGCAGCGGCAGAGGGCGCTAAGTGTAGCAAGTGTGCACAGATATTTGAACGGGCTTGTGTTGCCTTGCCCGCCACCGGTAGAATACTAAGCACATGGATATGCCCTAGTTGCTCCTCTAAATTATCGAGGGACAACAATGCTGAAACACCTGTAAAAGGCGTAAGCTCTAAGCCGTGTGTCGATACAGCTGATGAAAGAACATCGGCCGAGCCAATAAATATTGCTCAGCCTATCACGGAAAGTGCACAAACAGACTTAGCCCTAAATGAAGCTACTTAGGGAGGAACTTGTGAGTTTCCAAAGTGAGTTAGCCTGGGTGACAGCCAGCGTCACTGCTTACGAGGGCGTCTCACCGCATTAGAGACACGTGTCGAAAAAATCGAGACAAGTTGCCCCTCAGTAGACCATAGTAACCTCGAACCTCAAGAATTGGCGGCCACAGTCTCAAGATTACAAGCAGAGCTCAATGATAGATATCAGGAACTCTTACTAAATGACTTGGAAATTACAAACCTTCCCGAAGAGAAGGGCGAAAATACGACTCACATTGCAAAGTTAGTTGCCTACAAGCTAGGACTGGAACTTGACGAAAGGGACATAGTTTGTGCTGTAAGAGTTGGATCACAGAGACAGTCTGAAGGAGCTGAAGGCAGCATAGGCCGGACAAGGCCCCGGACTGTAGTTCTACGGCTAGCACGTCGCGCCATTCGCGAATGCTCGAACTCGCCGTGGTGCATCCACTTCGGATATGGGACTGCAGGGAGAAGCAAGGAGGTTCTATGTCAACGAGAGACTAATCAGATTTAATAGGCAGCTTTTTTATAAATCTCGGCAACAGGCGCGTGAACAAAACTGGAATTTTGTATGGACAAGAAATGGACGTATCTATACACGTCAAGAGTAGGGCAGCAATCTACCAATCGTATCCGGTCAGATGTAGACCTTATACGTGTTTTTAAGATACAAACCGTTAGCCCCGAAAATAATTAATCTTACATTTTCCATATTATTCCTATCTTATTTAATATCGCATATTAGTGTTGGTATGTATTCCTTAACAACAAATATGACTTATTATTGTGTTTATGATAATCAGAAATTGTTTAATCTTTATAAAATAAATAGTAGCTTATCAGTCACATCAATCCACCATGTGCAGTTTGTAAGCAAGCAGTGAGCAAATGTTTTTGCCAAATTGCGAATTGTGGTCTATTTACCGTGCATAACTCAATTTTACACATATTTACATGTGTCACATTACACACACTAAACAAAGTTTCGGAACATTAAACACTTTATACACCTTTTATATAATATGTCTTAAAGATAATGCCTTAATACAATATAGGATGTCTTATAGTTTAAGTAGAAAAACGCTTATTATACAATGTTATCACCAATTTCTAATTATTGTGAATGTTAACTGCTATACATTGTATATGTGTGATTTTGATACGAACATCTATACTTATACAGCTTGCCATAAGTCTAGACCTTGTCACCCTTTGTAGTTCCTATGCTTGATCTCTGACCCATAGCACTTATAGGTAAACATCAGAGTCCAAACTATTACCAGCAAAATGTATAAGACATAATTTGTACTAACGCTCCTGTACGCCATTCTTGCGTCACCCATATTCCCGACCTTGGAAATCATGCCATAATGTCTATCGAGCTAAATTTTTATAAAATAAAACCGTCTCCCCAGCATATAACATATAGACCGATTAATGATATTCTATTAGATAATTTTCAAAACGACCTAAACTCTGTTCGATGGGATTTTATTGAACTTATTGAAAATGTTAACGAGTTAGTGTCTTCATTTACTCATGTACTTATTGCTTTGTTTGACCTTCATGCACCCCAAAAATCTATAGTTATTAGGGAAAAAACACACCCATGGCTAACTGATACGGTAAAACAAATGATGAAAATTCGTAATAAGAACTTCAATCGATATAAAACCACACGCCAAGAATCACATAGATCTTTTATAAAGAAATGAAATCAGTGGTCAACAGAGCCAAACATTCTGAAAAGAAGGCATACTTTGATCGTTACATTAATGACAACCTAGCTGACCCTAAAAGTTTGTGGAAAAACCTGAAAAAAAATGTGATAACATACAATAACCATAAAAGTAGCAATTTGCCCAGTTCTTTCACTGACCCAGATAAGATTAACAATCATTTCTTAAATATTCCAGGTAATGGTATGGTAGACATTTCTACTATGACTTATTTTGAATACCACAGATATAGTTCCGCCACTTTTAAGCTACACTCAGTAGGTTAAGACACTATAATCAGTATAATCAGAGGTGTACACTCTAATTCCCAGGGCATTGACAACATCTCATTACAGATGTTGCTCATGAGGCTACCTTAAAATTTGGGTGCATTAAACTCAATTATTTATAAGTCAATTATTAGTTCAACTTTTCCTTAAAACTGGAAGCCTGCAATAGTGAGGCCCATACTTAAAAAAACTAATCCCTTAAACTGAAATAGATTTGGGGTACATTAACATTTTGTCATGCATATCCAAAATCCTCGAAAAAGTTGTCTGTTTACAGCTTACTAAATACTTAGAATTAAACAATATACTCCCCGCAGTTCAATCAGGTTTCAGGAACAACCATAGCACGGCAACAGCACTACTTGATGTCGTTGACAATTTACTGTACTCAAGAGAAAATGGCATGGGGTCTTTTTTGGTACTGCTCGATTTTTCACGTGCTTTTGATTCCATTCATCCTGCACTGCTTTTATCCAAGTTATATTACGGTTTTGACCATTCCACCATTTCATGGTTCCACAGCTACTTAAGTAAAAGGTCCCAACAAGTGTTGATAACTGCAGAAAATGGTATTAAAAGTGAATCATTATTAAACCAGTAGAACGGGGTGTACCTCAAGGCTCAATACTGGGGCCATTGCTGTTTATACTGTATTCCGCAGATATAACCACCACAATACAGCACTGTAGCTATCACCTTTATGCTGACGACCTGCAGATTTATCTTCCATTAAAGCACATTACACAGCTGAATCTGTGGAAAAAATTAACAATGACCTTAATAGGATAGCTGCATGGGCTGTCAAAAATAGTCTTGTTTTAAATCCAACTAAAACTAAGTATATAGACCTAGGTTTTAAGAAGCAAGTTCAGTCTATCATACAAAATCAGCCAACAATAACTGTTTCTGGTCAGGCAGTTGAACAAGTGCCAGAAGTGAGAAAACTAGGGCTCATTATGGACAGTCAGTTAAGGTTTTGAGACACACATAGTTGAGGCTGTTCGAAACTGCTTTCACCATCTGCGACTGCTCTACAAAATGAGATCATTCTTGAGTGTAGATTTAAGAATAAAACTATGTGAATCTGTAGTGCTCGCAAAACTTAACTATGCAGACATTGTGTATGGCCCATGTCTCCTAGCAAGATCCAAACGCCTTATTCAAAGGGTGCAAAATGCTTGCGCACGGTTTTTTTCCCTATCCCTGCCAGGAGCACATGTAACTAGTTATTTAAATAATGCCAAACTTTTGAAAACGGAAGCACGAAGAAAACTACATCTTGCAGTGCTAATGTTTGGGGTCGTAAAAACGAAAAAACCAGTTTATCTGTACAAGAAACTGTCATGGTTTCGTGGTAGAAACAAATATCTGACTCGCTCGTCATCTTACCTAATACTTTGCCCCAGACATAGATCCGCAGCCTTCTGAGGAAGTTTTAAGTTCGCAGCCTCCCGCTGCTGGAACGACCTGCCGCCACCATGCCGAGCTGAACAATCGAAAATTGCATTTGTAAAATATCTTAAAGCTTATCTATTAAATAAGCAGATCTCGTAATATTCAGTAAAACATCCTTGAAATTCTTACCTCATTCAGCACTGGGCGAGCAAAGGCTGCTAGTCATTCATGTATCAGATTATTTCAAGATAAAACTGCGCTGTATTGACATTATGGTTCTTCGTGCTTTCACTTTTAATCTGTACTGTTCGTAACTGACTATATACATCTATGTAGTTCTACTTCATTAAGCTTGATTATTAGTTTTAATTCAAGATTTTCTTTCACAAAAAACATTTTCATTTGTACTCTCCTTGCTTGTGTTGTTTGTTTTTGTCATAGATTATAGTAGAGATCATAGAGTACTATTACTATCATCAGGTAGAAAGTAAATGTATATGTTGCCAGCTCACATGGAATGCTTTCCGAGTGTATTTTTATGGTTACATAGTCTAAATAGGTTGAAATAATAATTTTAATAGTTAAGGTATAGTTAAATTTAGTTAGTGTGATAGTATACTTTCAGTGTAATTTGTGTTCTTTTATTATATATATTTTTTCTTTTTAATGTTTTATTGTAGTGCATGTTCCGTTTGGTGGTTCGACGCCAATTCAGAAGGCTCCTACTGAAAATCAATTCTGTGGCCCTGTGCTGTGCCCTGGCCACAGTTTTTATACTGAGTGGGAGTCTTTTTTGAAAATTAGTAGCGCAATGTAGATTTTTTTTTTTTAATGTTACAATGTCTTACTCTATTAATAGCTGCTATTGTTTTCAAATATTTTTTTTTCTTCTTTTTTTAAATTTATCCATAAATCTATCAGCTTTTGAGAAAAAAAAATCAACATTTATAAACATAAATAAGAAAGTAACTCATGGATTCCGATAGATGGCGCTGATAGGTTTATGGAATACGCTAACGTTGTGTGCTCTCTATCTGTAAGTGCGAAAAAATAAGTTAACGTAAAAAACCCACGCCGATAACTAAATCTAGGGCGGGTGGAATTAATTAGCTACCCAGCAAACATTTTAAGTCAACTTTTCTGAGTTTCTTACTTTTTAACCTATTTTAGTTGAAATAACGTGGAAATCACCTCTGCTATAAACTTTTTGAACATTTTGACTAATAACGACAAGGTCTAGGTCAATATTACGTCAATGTCACTAATTTTTACCTCAGATAGGTTGTACGACCAAATAGTCGAAGTTTAGTCATTAAATTTGGGAAGAATGACCTATTTTATTTACCGTCAGATTATTGTTACTATCTGGGTGAGATTAGGTGACAAAATAAGTAATTATTACTAAATATTTGACTTATTAGTTGCCGACATAAACGACACATTTGTTTGTTACTACTTATTTGTTTTTTGTTAGGCTATATGATTGAATCATACATTACGATCGACCATGAGTATTTTAATGAATTTTCGATAATTTATTGCAAAGAAATACCTAAACCTTATTTACGTATGATTATACTAACTGTCTCATATGCCTCTAATAATTAAGTAAGTAGGTAGGTACTACCTTCTGGAACACAAAAGTAAATAATAGGTAGGTACTATAGAAATGCTTACCTTTTGATTTCGTGCGTTCTTTCTTGTACCTATATTCTTTGTTTGTGTAGTGTCGTAAGATAAAAAAAGACTGACGCACTGATTTGGTAAAAATACGTCGCGAGATACTAATTTTCGTCTAATCGGACACTTTATTGGTTACTCGCTAAAATTTCTTGGAAGTTGCCAACTTTGTAGTCATTTTGACTTTGATAGGTCGCATTGATTTATCGATTTGTCAATGCGACCTATCTTTGTTACTAAATACTTATAGGTCAAATAATAAGCAGTTCTAACTTATAAGAAAAAAAAAAAAAACGCCATATTTGTTTAAAATAATTAAAATATTGTAATAAGTGAACTGAGTTTGTAGGTAATATCTCGGCCATCGGTTAAAATAACTGACACATTAGTATTAAATATATCCCGTTTTTCATTATTTTACATTGAAAATACTATATATAACAAACTTTGAAAACTTTCAGTCAATGTTATTAGTTACCTATTTCGTTAAAATTACAATATTTTTGGGGCCCATTGTTATTTTACACAGTGAAATTTTTCGTATTATACGATTTCAGGTATTGTTATGCTCGTAAAGCTTATTTTTTAAATTATGTGATACAAATATTAGTCGCCATTGTTGGTTTAATTATTATTGAATAAAGCAATTAGACATAAGGATTTTTTTCTCTTACATGTTTATCGTATAGTTAACCGAGACCTTTTTAGGTCATATTTATTAAGATTAATGACTAGTCAACGTTATATAATGGTCGTAATAACCAATCCCTCAGGACACCTCACTCGATGAGATAGCCGAGGACCTCGCTCTCGCCAGTTTCCCGGTGACACATGTGCGCCAAATACCAGCGGTCAGGGGGCGTCCTAACTGCATATACTATGCGCAATTGCAGCATCGACACTCCGCCGCTGAACTGCAAGAGCTATATGCAGTTAGCGAGCTGCTCTGTATGCCTGGCATTTCTATTGAGGATATTTCTATATCCTGCGCAATGTCATAGGTGCCAGGCTTTCGGCCACGCCTCCTTTAACTGTCACCGGCCAATAAGATGTGTGCGTGCGAGAAGCGAGGCGTAGAGGGGTGAATATTGCTCCTCCGCAACAACGCCCAACGGGCAACAAATTTGCCTCCGCCCTCAACTACCCCATTACAACAACTACAGCCGCAGGAATACGACCTGTCGGCAGGCGCCAATCAAATGCCCCCCGCCAACGCCCCCGCCGATAGAACCAAAACTCTCGGGAGAAAAAAGAGGCCACGACGGAAAAAACGCGCACCTCAGCCCACTACAACCGTTCCGGCTACCATCCCGGTAGCACCGGACACTTATTTATTTGTGCCCAATATTTTCATGCCACCCCCCCAGTTCGCAGACCCCCCAAAACGTCTCAACCAATCGCAACCGCGTGTTGTCGCTGCTCAGCAGTCTCAGCCCACCGCGACAAGCCGCCCCAGTGGCATTCAATATACTCAGGGCCCACCTCGTATGTAAGTTGGTGCCCTAAATGTAGCCATAGCCGCCGGCCAAAACCCTCTGCCAGCCCTATTTAATGGGCTAGCACAACTCACCACAATTCTCACGTGGGAATTTAATGGGGCCTCAAAGGCCCCTTAAATTGAGAATTGTGTATTGGAACCCTGGGGACATAAAAGGCAAGACAGCCGCCCTCAGAAACTTAGTCCAGGAACACGATGTTTACATTGTGTTACTGGGCGAATCGAAACTCCGAGGTGAGAATGAGCTCCGCATTCCAAATTTCTTCACCCATAGACGAGACGAAATTTCTTCAGATAACATTTGATGCGAAATAAACAATACGTATGTAGAACGACAATGCAGTTTACACCTAATTCATTTGTTAGGTTAAGAAACCAAAAGAGATAAGAACGGTTTAATGAAACTGGTTCCAGTATTTAGTATAAAGAAAACTAAACCTAATTTCGTCGATTTAAGGTTTATTGACAGTTCTGATAATGTTAATGTGTGAGTGCGAGATTCACAGAATGGCTCCACGAAATTTTAACCTTTAAACTATGCATGGAATTCAGCAAATGACTGTACATTCAAACAGTGAGGCAGACTATACAAAAGACGTCCTCGGACATGACGTCCCATGTGTCAAGCCTATGTGGACTGTGGGAATGTTGACTGGCAATGCGTCGAGGTGTTTGAGATGTTTGTGTGATTCGACAACGAAATCAGTTCTACAAAACAGTCAAACATGACCTATCTAGCTACAAAAAGGAGTGAACCCGTTTATCATGTCCTCGAAACTGTTTACAATCGCACTGATGTCTTTAAGTCTTGATAACTGGAAAGGACAAGGCTTAGGTAAATGTAAACAGCGTGTAAATCTTACGTCTACAATTTTCTGACGATTATATTATAGTGCAGTTGGGTAAAAATGTTTTCGAAAAAGATAAGGAGGGTCCATTTAGGTTGAGCAGGATTTAGGAAGCTGCGTCACGTCTTTACGTCGTCCATACAGCAGTGCTCTTACCTGCTCTTTCTGGGACAAGTAGTGCATACTTATATCATAAATGCTGTGTGTCTATTTTTCTCACATAGGCTACGTGAAAACGTCAAGTGTGCGTCGTTTTTTTTTCTATAATGGAGGAGTTGCCGTGTTAATCCTACACCGATAATCGAATTCAGGGCAGGTAGCACCGCAGGAAAATATGGTATAGAGATAGTTTGAGTCCATGGGAAGGACATAGGTTACTTGAAAACGTCAAGCGTGAGTAGGGTTTTTTCTATAATTAAGAAGATGCCGTTGAAATCGGAAACACCGATAACCAAATTACGGGCGGGCGAAACCGCGGGCAAAACCTAGTAGATAAAAAATGAAATGATCGCATGTCAACACGGCCTTGCATCATAAAATACTGAGGAACTATACTTCTCTACTCGTGAAAGGTTTGGCGAACAGTTGACTGTTAAGGTGGGTACAGATTATTTGAAACACAAGACTGTACGCACCTTTAGACGATCCTGTAGTGACGACCGTACAAAATCGCTACTAAAGCAATGGCGCGCCAACACAACTTAACATCAAAACACTTACAAACTGCCTCTACACGTAAAAGGTTGAACGAACAACTGTTGAAAGACGGTGCATGACTAAATTATCCCAAAAATATGCCAAACCATGTCCGTCCGTCCCCCCGTCCCCCCCCCTTTGCCCGTACCTGGCTACGCCCATGGTGGTATTAATATAAAACGATGGCGACATTGCTAACACTGTGGTAACACAACACAAACAAAAAAAAAGTGAATGTTACCAAAAATAGTGCTAAAAAAAAAACAGTATGTCACGTTGAATTTGGGTTACATCTTATATAATAAAAAAAAAATAATTATATTAATAAATTTAGGTTATATAGGAGGAGAAAGGTCGGGGTACTTTTTCTCCCACTAGCAATGGTCTTCGAATTGCATCGAGAATTGTCTACTTAGGTGTAGAACGATAGGCTTTCCGGAGGGTCGAAGTTCACCACGGCGGCGGCAGCAGGGTAAAGGTTACAAGTCGCCTGTCGTTAGACTGCAGGCGTCAACAGGATGTACCAGGTTGAGATTTATTCGCCAGCTTTGTAGATAGTAGCGAAAAGGAAAAACCCTGGAATCATGATTCAGTCCAATGTCCAGTTTTTCACCCTGACTGCAACATGATGATCCTTTTGACTAAAAGCAGGAAATGAAGCATCTACTTGCAGTAGCTAGATTGTGTACTCTAATAAGTGATCGAGATGAGGCAGTCAGGACTACAGAAGAAGTTTAAAGAAGTTATAGATTCATTTTAATTTAGCTAATAGCAATGAGCAAAAATAATGAAAATAATGATAAAAGATGCAATCAAATACTTTCTATACTACTTTAATTACATCATAGTTTAATAATCAAATCTTCGTTTAAACTAACTTTTCTAAAGTGTGTCGTGTCACTTAGCACTAGGGCATGAATATCGGAATCTTTATCGTAACTCCGGAATCTTGGAACGTTAGGTCCAATATTACAATTCCGATACTGAGTATCAATATCATAACATCGGAATCAGTCCAATTTCGCGCTAGTCCGCAAAAACTATTCCAGTCCCTGCTCCACTCTGCGTGCAATGTAATATTGTCTCACTTACAAGGAGTAATTTAACAGCTAAAGAGTTACAGACGCCATTACAGCTTACGTAGCGTCTCGCTTGGTTGAAATGTAAGTCCCTTTATATTTACCTTGTACAACCTGGCTTCACCTTGAGCGACTTCCGAACTTTGTTTTGCCCGGGTTAAATGGCTGGAGTCTCTAGAGTAGTATATTAGATAGGCTGGTGTCGCGAGTACGAAGCTACTTACTAGATTACTCTGCTTATTTTGTAATGCAGAAGTGCTCAAAATAGCTGTAGGTACTATTTGATAATACATCAAATACAAAAAATTCATGTTCATTAAACTTGACGCACAAAACACTTATTTAACTCAAGTCCCATAATAAATTTGGAAATTTTAATATCAGGTTATACTGAAAGATTATATTGGCTTAGTAAATAAATATAGGTAAACTATAGGTAACTGTAAGCATCTTAATAACCGTCATTAAAACTAAATATATACATAGTAGACTAAATTGATACAAGTTTTATTCGATGAAATTAGTGAACCAACACCACAACCAGTCAACTAACCGGTGTAACTTTTCACAAAGAACAGAGATCTTGTCTGTAGACGAAAATTGCCTGAGAAATTAGTGAATCTGATACAGGCATGCACGTATCTTATATCAGTTTTGCCAAGCAGTGTTTAAAGTAATCGTGTTTTTGGTCAAGTAAATATATTTTGGTAGTTTCTTCTGAAGTTTACCTTGAGGCAAATAAAATTAACATCTTAACATTTTTAGGAATACTCAATCAAGTTTCTCTCGAATAAACATGTACATAATTTTAGTAAATAAGTAGTTTTATTTCATTTGCTTCCGACTATTTATTAATTTATCTTAGTAATTCTTAGTTTCTTGATTTTATTAGTAGAATAAAAGTTGTAATGCAGAAGTTTCTATCTAAAGTTCTAATTCTAAAACTGAGTAAGTAAATAATATAGTATTGATAGTTTTAATATTTGTTTTTAATTATCGATTATTGTATAAAAGTTAATTCTGAATTTATTTTTAAATTAATGTGTAGTAGATAATAATGAAACAGAAACATATTATAAGTACAATTGTAAGTAAAACAAAAATTGTTTTTTTGTAATATTTTCCAGTAGTTTGATTTAGAAATAATATTCTCATTATAGGGCACTACCGACGCGTATAAAAATGCGTGGCGAGGCGGTTAAGTTCCATCAACAATCATTAACTAGCCTATAGCAGTACACTGTTGGACTTAGACCTTTCCTAATAAACGCTTACAAACTCGTTCCTACGCCTGCCAGTCATAGCCCTTATGGGTAAAACTTCCAATGAATAACACAGTAACCATGTTCTCGGTTGACTGGTAGAAAATTGTTTATAGCATTAAGTCCACCTATTGTACATTATTTTCTTAATTTACACAAAAAAGAGATCATTAATAAAATAAATAATAACCTTCCAATGAATATCACAGTAACCATGTTCTCGGTTGACTGGTAGAAAATTGTTTATAGCATTAAGTCCACCTATTGTACATTATTTTCTTAATTTACACAAAAAAGAGATCAATAATAAAATAAATATATATATGCCACATAATATGACAAACTATTTTTGATTATCATTCATAGTTCACTACAGTAGTATATAGTGTTTAGTTGTGTTTCTTATGTTGAATATTAAAAGAAATTGGGTTAAAATATCTTTCTTTCCGTATCTAATCTAACTTTATATAAAATGTTTGCAACTCCAATATTAGTACCGGAATTCCGATATTGAAACCCAATATCGGAAATAAAAAACCATCCGATATTATATGCCCTACTTAGCACGGTTAGAGGTCATAGCAATGCCATGTCAAAACAACACGAGGCATATTTACAACGATTAAAATATAGCTAATGCCCCTAATAAAATAATTGAACAACTTACCCTATAGTTTTGGGTTTGTCACTAATAGATGTACTTTTAGAAAGTAATTTCGCATAAGGTAAAATATCTTTTTTTAAATACAAATGTGTATTATTTATTTGTTAGTGAGTATAAGTAGTAGTATATTAATTTTTATATGGTTAAGATATAGAAAATATAAACTAGATTTAAGTGTTTAGAACTAATTAGCTTAAGCTTTAATATTACTAAGGGTTTATAAATAAATTTAATTCAGTTTTATTTTTATTAAATATTTTATTTACTATGTAAGTTTTAACGTAAGCTTTACAAGTAAACAGGTTTTTTTTGCTAGTGAGTGTCATTGGGATTATTTGATAACCTAAGTAAAGTAATCAACACGAATATGTGACGTCACGCGTAACTTCGTGCTTAAACACCATCTGACGGCGAGTAACAGAACAGCTTAGTTTAACAAGACATTTGACAAAACTTCCTGATTTCGTGTTGATTAATGCCATCTATTGTGGAAAAATCTGCACTTTCGTAAATGTTTTTTCTAGCTATCACGGGAGGACAGCACACATATCTAAATATTGATCTCAGCAAAAATACTTTTTCCAATAATATCTAAGAAAAATGGACAGCCAAATGCAGTTGCTACTACAAAAAATTTAAGATCAGATGGCTATACAAACAAAAACAATAACAGTTATGCTGTAGATTGATGAAAGACTCAAAAATCTTGCTGAAGAAAATAAGCAACTAAAAATTGAAATCGTATCACTGAAAGAAAGAAATCACTAATGAAAAAAAGAACAACTTAATATTTTATGGAATACAAGAAGAACAGGAGGTAAGAAATCTAGCACAGTTAATGAAAACGAAATTTAAATCCATATTCGGTATAGACAAACAAAACAGGAAATAAATAAAGCATACGAAATTGGACGAAAGGGTACCAAAACCCGCCCGATTTTGATTGCTTTTACAACCAGTTGGAGGAAGACAGAGTTTCTAAGGAACGAGTAGAAATTGCCTATGGAAATACATATTTAAGAAGACTATATAGTAAAGAGATACTAGAAATCAGTAAACAGTTGCAACCAATGTTGGAAAGCGAGAGAAAAAAATGCAACATTGCTAACATCAGGTATGACAAAAAAAATGTTATGGATCAACTTGAATCAAAACGAGAGAAAAGAAAGAGAGAATCTTTATAATCACCAGAGCAGGTCCACGGTACCTAGTGAAACTATATCTGCAATACCAAAAAAGATAATCACAACAAACATTCTTAAATTAGTTGAGAAAAGTAACCCGCAAACAAAAAAGCAATATTCAAAGAAAAACAAGACGAATATCAAAAACGTAACCAAAATAATATATAGCAACAAGCCCACCCTCCTCCAGCGCACCCAGTCCGGCCGGTCACCGTGGGAGATGTGGCCCGCAGCCCACCAAAGAAAATTAAAGACAAATATTTACACGTAGATCACGCACTTATAGCTATGTATTTAAGAGACAATTCATTTATTATTTAGTGAAATAGTCATACCGTAATACTCCTAAAACTCTAGAGATACGTTTATTGTAGTTAATTATAAGTAAAATACTACAGTATATATTTGATTGGTATCTGGTCAGTTGAGTGTCATTTTCTGCAAAGCTACTGCTAGAAGATAACGACAATTGTCGTTAAATTGGTGACCCCGACGAAGAACAAAGCGCAACATTCACGACCACGAAGAGGAACAAAGTACAAACTTCGCACGTCGCGATCGCGACAATAAACAAGGAGCGAAATTACAATACTGAAACTTCTGAAAAATTTCTACCTGAACAGAAGTATACTGCAGCCTTCCCAGCAATTGACAGTTCTCAGCATACAGACAAAATGGCAGTACAAACTCCAGTAAAACAAACAGCGAAAAACGAAGACGGCCAAGCAGCAATATCCTTGACATCTAGGATACCAGAATGCTGGATAGAAACAGGATTCCTTACTGACAAAATGGCAGAAATAACGGATAAAGTATTGAAATGTGCAAAAACCAAGTAAATAGCTCAAATTTCGCAATAAGAACCAAGTAGCGTCAGCACGCAAGCGTCGAACTTCTTAGCCTTAATTCTGGCAGAAGTTGCCAAGCTGAACTTAAGAATAGCAGCAATAGAGCATAGAAGAAAATCAACATTCCGTGATCAACGCGGATATCAACATATTTTTCGCTCAAGATATAGAGGACTATCAGCGTCAAGATCCAAGAGCGGCAGATGTTTCTATCACGAAGGATACGGCAAGAAAGCGAGGAAGTGCGTGCAAGACAGGACCTAACCAAGAGGAAAACTAAGACAAGTGCAGTCGGCGGCGGATAACTGTACTACAATTCGCAGCGAACGGTACCGAAATTCAATCATTCTGTACAACGACATCTAATACCTTTAAACGAGCAACTCTTGTATATATGGATACATATATTCTATATATTATATATATATATATATATATATATATATATATATATATATATATATATTTATTTATAATCTGAATCTCGGAAACAGCACTATCGATTTTAATGAAATTTTGTATTTAGGGGTTTTCGGGGTTTTTTATAAATCGATCTGGCTAGGTTTCATTTTCAGAAAACGTCGTTTAATCCGTGTTTTTAGGCAATGATAAACTAAAAAATATGACTCTTTCCGACATATATTGGCGAGTAGTAATACTATT
Source organism: Apoda limacodes (assembly GCA_946406115.1). NCBI lineage: Eukaryota > Metazoa > Arthropoda > Insecta > Lepidoptera > Limacodidae > Apoda > Apoda limacodes. The sequence goes on from OX291540.1 coordinate 54,497,929, forward strand.
ATTTTTCCGAAACAGCAACGATAAAGCTTCTTGGCAATAGATGGCGTTGCTAAATAATAAAACGAGCGTAGCTCGGTCCTCCAGGTACTTAGTATAAAATTTTAACTTACAATGCGCATATCGGTGGACGTTCGTAATTTCTGGCGTTACTCAACCGATAATAGGCGCGGATCGTATAACACATTACAACTTATACGTCGACTTAGCGAATCGCCGACTCATTGATCAGGAAACTAGGCTACTGGTAGCAGCTAATGTTATACAATGGAAAGGTTCTTCAATAAATACGGTATACGCGGATCATCCGTAATATTAAATAGAAAACACTTCGCAGCTATTTTTGAAAGATTCCAGGAGTGCGGTATAACTATTAACTTATCAAAGTGCAGCTTTGGGCAGAAAAATATAGAAGTTTTGGGATAATAAGTCACACCGAAAGGTATAAAGCCACTAAAACATATAATCCAGGCAGGTAAAGACTTCCCGAAACCTAAAACAATCAATCAATTTAGAAGATTTTTAGGTATGGTAAATATCCCACACATATCCTACATGCAGCACGAAAACAAGCAGAATTGGTTTTTATTACTTTCCTATGTGACGCAGCCTTATTAAGAGTGCGTGGGACCGGTATTACAAAAATTAATAGCAGCAAAAAAAATACATTACCTATGACGAAGAGCTATAAGCAACAAATTTAGCAATTCAGCACTTTAGGTAGGTACATGATGGAAGATCCAGAGTTCACTGTCTATACCGACCATAAGCCATTAATTAATATACGCATTATCGAAGAAAAATACCAAAAAAGAGACTCTCGGGCAAATTAGGCAACTCATCTATATAAGCGAATTTACGATTGACATACAGTACATAAAGGCAACATCGAATTTGCCAGCTGATGCCTTGAGCAGAATCGCCACGATTACATGACTGCTATAATGAGACTCGCTACAATACAGAAGAACGATAAGGAGCTAAACGAATTGCTCACTTCTAGTAATAAAGTGGTAAAATTAAAAAAATCTTGATACCAGGTACGGATATACCGGTAATGTGTGAAGCACCAACTTCAGTTGCTAGACCATACATACCACAAGAATTTAGAAACAAAGCCTTCCAAAGCATACACAATATAAGCCATCCAAGTATAAGAGCTACTCGCAAGCTAGTCAGTAATAGATGTTTTTGATCACGCATGAATACAGACATAGGGAAATGAACCAATACCTGTATTCCGTGCCAAAAAAGTAAAGTATACCGGCATAATAAAACTCCGCTAGGAAAGTTTCCACCATGCAATAGATGAAAACACATACATACTGATATCGTAGGCCCGGTACCCACTTCTAAGGATGAATACAGATACCTACTTACAATAATTGATAGAGCATCTGGGTCACTAGAAGCAATTCCAATGAAGGATATGATGGCCTACACGGTAGCCAAAACCTTATACGAAAGTTGGATAGTACGATTTGGCACACTCTTGGGTATAACGACAGTCCAAGAAAGCCAATTCGAAAGCAATATTTATGCCTTAACATTTTTGTGATGTAATGTTTTTATTCTAGTTCTATCGCGAAGATTTACATTAGTAAACGATTCTCAATCAACGTACTACCTATAGCAAATTGCATCTTTAAATTAGAATGGCGTTTAAGTATACAAGTTCAGTAATTTTATAAAGTAGTGAGAAATGTTTATTTTATATAAGTACCAATGACTCAAATGTAAAATATTAAATCTCAGAATAAAATCGTTAAAAGTATGTTACAAAAACAGGTAAAGTAAACTAACAAATCTTGAACATAAACACAAATTAATGAGATAGTAATCTTAACTCCCGATTCATAAGTTTTGAACCGGCGGTGCGAGAATGAATATTTTAAAACGAATGTTGAATGGATGTTTGTTTGGAACAAACGCTGATTTGAGGTTCTTTAAGCTATATAGAAATGGCATCATTTCATATGCCCCTTTAAGCTAGTTTCATAACTTTAACCCGAATAAAATTTTATTCTGAAAAGTGAAAGTAGGATAAATCGGAGCTCCTCTATATAGGAGTTGTTTTGTAATCCGCGGTTTTCTTTATTTATTAATTTTAATGCCTTAAATAGTTATGCTACTGTTATTGGGAGTTTTATAATGTTGAATATAACCGCGAAAGTTTAGGTTACTTAGAACTTTTATAATATTAAAAACACCCGCGAGACTTACCTAAGTGAGTCGTTTAACGACCATTAGGGTAGCCTCGTACAATAAAAAATCTAACAATGATAAAAGGTAGTTGTCTTGGTTTTCACGTATTCCGTTTAATGGTATGACTTGTCAGTTTATTATAAATTACTCGGAGTTTGTTAGAAGTTTACGAACATTTAGAACATAATATTAATATTCTATTAGGATTCTTTTCATTTAGGATAACTAAGTAGTTTTATCTAGACCGTTCATATCAATCCAGGACTCTATAATAGAACCCCAACCAATATAATTAGTATTATACTTATAATATATTCTTTTTTGTTTGTTAAAATCAATTAAGGCTGGACCCGTCCGGAATAAAAAACAGGATGGGGCGGTGAGAAACTTGGGGTGAAAAGGTTTTTAGCGAGGAGTAAATGGTGATAAAAGTGCGCGGTCCTATACATACACAACATTCTTTTACCGTTGTTTAAATTGTCGAAACGCTGCCAGAGAAGAAGAAAATCATAGTCTACGCTTGAGGGTCACGAAGAGCTATCTAGGAACCATGTGGGGTAAAACTATGGCTAGACTGTACCACTATTACTGGTTAGTAAATACTTTTATATTAGAAGTTATTAGAGGAAAAGTTTCAGTGAAAATATTGTATGTTCAGTGTGAAATCCCTTAGGTTGTTTTCCTACGTGGGGTCCTTTGAAAGTTGCAGGCGGGTCAACCAACACGTGGCTTCAGGTAATATATTTACAGGGGCCTGTGACGGCTTATTTCAATAGAAAATGTCTAATGTAACGTTGAAACATCGTCATGACTAGTTCGCCTTTTCTGTCGGATAAAAATTTATGGTAGAAAGAAATCTCAAATACCTCAATAGGAAGGAATATATTAACGGACCTTGTTCTAGGACATTTTCAGCTAGGTTCAGCAAACTCTTTAATAAAAGTATAAGTGGGAACTAAAATTAAACCAGCCATAATAATTATATAGCGTACTAATGATTCTAGTTTTGCCAAGAGATACAGTAATTACTATGTGTAATCCATATATCGATGGCGGCGTTAGTAGGGTTTTACTATTTTGACTGGTTAGCTAGTGTAGGTGAGCGCTGATGAACATCGTAAGGGTGCGCCCCATAATCCTACCTTTGAGTCGCAAGTCCTTAACACTTAGCTACCTAGTTTTCTACAAAACTAATGGATTTAGCATTCGTATGGATTTTTACTTTCAAATGTGGAAGTAGCATCAATTAGGTTTCCTTTTGCGTGCAGTGATGACAGAAAAATCATATAACTCTTTAGTTCCTGTGTCGTTAGTACTGATATTCGAGAAAACCCCACCGAACCCTAAAAGCAACATTAATGACGAAAATGGAAGGTAGCAACTGGATAGATAAATTACCTACAGTATTGTAAGTGTGCGGATAGACCCTTCGAAATCTGTGGCACAAGGTTTTGCCCGTGACAAGGAGTTTCTTCTTAGGCGCTTGAGATATTAAAACGCGTGTATGCACACAACAGACCGATTTTATTTTTTAACTTATGCTTCTCATTCTTACATTCTAGCTTAAATTCTAACACATATTTACATTATTTCACTTTAAACATTATATATTAGTATCTGATGGATACTTTTTGAAGCTTCTTGATTGACTGAATATAAATTCAAAATTTGTTCTATATTTATAATAAAATGAAAAACCCCATCAGAGAGAGAGGTTGTTCCATAGAACCTTTTAGATTTAATACCTAACTTATTGTACTTACTGTGGTGACTGAAAATCTAGCCCACACAAAAACTTAGTGAAAGACAACATTTAGTAGTCGATATAGACATATATCGATAGTGTAGGTATATCTACCTAGCTATAAATCGCTACTGACAGTTGGGGTCTCTATCGGCTATTGACATCACAGTCACACGATTTGCGGCTTGACTATAAAATAACGCTGTTTTACATTTTTAGGTTTTATAGCCAAACGGTAGGAGCTATAATGACGATTTAGGTGTCCTAAGATAGAGCTTTCGGAGGCGGTTCCAACGACGTATAGTGGTATGTTCCATCGTCTACGGTTAGGCCGTAGTGAGAGAAGAGCTGGAATTCTAGCTCTCAGGGCTTTCTGCCTACACTAGATGACTACAGACTTTGTGCTATATGTCAAAAAATGGACCTAAAATTCGGACATACCTTTCCGTGTTTTTGGTGTCTGTCAGTATGTTAAATCATGAAAAAATGTGTGATACAAGTTTTCAGGATTTTCCTTGTGCTCCTGTACTTCAGGGCTTAAAGTTACCTGTATGAAACCTATTTATCTCGGTAGATGCCTATGAAGGGTATCTAGTGATGCATTTATCTTTATCCTATGTAACCCGGTTGCTGAGTTATAAGCTATTGTATTTCATAAGTTTACACGTAATTTGCGCCCTAACCATACTACTTATCGTAACGGTATAGATACCTACGTGTAGAGCCAAAGGTGTGCTTTTAACCTGTAATGCTTATTTTAGGCATAGCCTAAGGATTTAATGACCCTAGCCAGGTAAAGATTTAGACAGTCTTTCTCTTTTTTACCCATAGACCCATCCCTGTTGTATCTCTATGGCAGTCTATTATCAGAGGAGTGAGGGAGAAAGAATGTACAATACTCAACACGCTAACTATTTTCACCTGTAACTTAATAACCGTACATACGGTCTATATAGAACTTTACATAGTAGTTCTGTACATTTTTGCACAACAAATAAATTTCCCGCTTTTTTGGGGATAGTCGTGCGTACAAAGTCGACAACATGTCGGTACTCACACAATATTATTTTTGATATCAACAAATGAAACAAACCTACTCTACTTTTACCTAACTTAATACAATTTTACACTTATTGTTATTACATGTTTTTTAAATCTAAACTAGTCCCTATAAGGAAAATAGTTTTTATTGTGTAAATATATACTTAATATTAACTTATTATAACGAAATATTACATGACAAAAATTATGCATTTTTATATAAATGTTTTTGGATGCAATTTGTGTTGCATTCTTGCAGCGGTGATAACAGTAAGGTTTATGGTCAACGCCGAGAAGCAACACAGGTGTCAGTGCAGTAGAATTGACGTACGAAATCTCGTTAAGGTTACCCGGGGAATTTTACAGTACAAAACCCGAAGTTAATTATGAGCCACACCAGTACGTCGAAAAATTGCAGAATGCTTTATAAAAATTTAAGACACCATCCACTATACATAGGGAGTATAGAAATGTGTTTTTACACCCTGACCTCCAAAACACTAAATTATTGGAGAGAAATACACAAGGATATTATTGGAGAAACCTTACGTGGGACCATTTTTAGGTAAAAACAAATATGAAAAAATACTTTGACATACAGAACCGCGTGCACTTCGATAGACAGACTTAAACCAGCATGCGAAATTAATGTCGAACTTATTTCACTGCAATCCTACTAATAGTATAAATGTGAAAGTTTGTATGTCTGAATGGATGTTTGTTACTCAATCACACTTCAACCACTGGACGGATCGGTATAAAACTTGGCATACATATAGGTTAGGTCCTGGAATAGCATATAGCCTACTTTTTATCCCCAAAAATTTAAAAGTTCCTGTGGGAATAACTATAACAGAGTTAAAAGAACTATTGCTGCACCTGTAGCATGCTATAGCAATTCATTGGTATAACTAATTAATTAATTAATTGGAGTAAATTAAGGAGTTCCACGCCGATAACCGAATTAAGGGCGGGCAGAGCCGCTGGCAAAGTCTTTTGTAATAATAAAAATATAAATAATTATAACAGTTATTAGTTATTAGCGATAGTTCACACAAGGAAAGTGCGACACAGCAAAAAGTGTATGTTACAAATAGCGGTCGAATATCGAAACCGAATGTAAGATTTGGCAAATAATAACAATAATCGAATTAATTAGGCTATATTTAATAGTACTAGTGGCATTAGCACCATCATAATTATGATGGGACAAGACTAACTTACTTATAATTTAATATGAGTTGGTCAAAAATGACTCAGGGGTCTAATACAGTAAGTGAGCATATCTACATATGTGCTAGGGGTGTAACAGCCCGCCGCAGAAGACTTAACTTCGGGGTGAAACCATGGCACTGAAATATTTCCATAAAAAAAAAACATTAATCTAAGTGACAAAAAAAATCAAGTTTAATTAAAATGTGTGTTTATTACAAAGTTAGAGTTTATATTAAGTATTTTATTGTAATATATGTGTGTATTTGGTATTAAAATCTAGGTCATAAAATGCAATAGACCTTTTACAAAGGGATACTAGTAATCTCTATCTTTGTAAGATTTATTTATTTAGTACCCGGAGGACCGACCTTTGCTCGGCTTTTTTAAACAACGCCATCTAGTGTCAAGTAGCTTAAGCGTTGCTTAATAACGCCACCTATTTTCAAATAGCTTTAGTGTTGCTTATTACTACTCGCCAATAGATGTCAGAAAGAGTCAAACTTTTCAGTTTATCACTGCCTGAAAACACGGATAAAATGACATTTTCTAAAAATGAAACCTAGTTAGATCGATTTATCGTCCCCGAAACCTGCTGCATACTAAATTTCATGAAAATCGTCGGAGCCGTTTCCGAGATTCAGATTATATATATATATATATATACATAAATCCCGTCACGCGTCCTAGGTCCCACAGACACCTAAGCGACTTGTGTCGCGGGGGAATTTTTTCAGGACGACTTTTATCAGACAGGCTAATTGTAAGTATTCAGAAGTGAAGCCAATGGCCTGTCCTACGTTCTAGTATTTTTGGGTGGACAATATTTTGTGCGTTTAATATTTTTTTATCAGAAATTGTTTTGGTTATTTGATCCGGCCGCCATTTATATTGTGCCATTTTGCATGCATAAAACATTAGCATAAAGTTCATTTTGACCCCTGGTAATGTGCTATATATAAAAAACTATGTATTTTTTAGTAAATAAATTTATTATTACTTATTATATTTATCATAAACTTATTCTTATTACTTTTTTTTATACTGTATATATTAGGGAACATACCTAAAAATAAATAAAGAGGAATAAACATAATAAAGTTAGGTGTATGTCCGTTTGTACGCGACAAGTGCGGATAATTTCCTTAGTATGGGGACGCTTGACGGGATATACAAGAATTGCTCGTCATAAGATATTAGATTTATTAAAATTATCAAAAATATACAATAAGATTTGTTGTAGCCCTGCAGCCTGTGGTAGTTTAAAACTGTGTTACAGGCTACAGTATGTTCCCCAACACATACATTTTACTAAAAAAGTACTTAGTCTAAGTCTTATACAATATTATTTGTAGTAAGTAGGTATTTGAAATTAAGAATTAATTATATGTAAGTTGAAAAAAAAACATGCCAAAAAACAGTAAAGGAAAGAAAGAAAAAAAAAGTTACAAAACAAAGCAAAAACGAAAGGTATATTTAACTAAGTGAATGTAGGCATAAAATGTGGGAAGTGTATAAGTTGTCCTTAGCGTGGTTAGTATGAGGGTTAACATTGAGTATTGTTGTGCGCTGGACTTAAGTGCGAGGTGAGTAGATAGTGTGTTTATTGTGTTACAGTGATTATCTTACAATAAGGCTATACTAATCTTGCTAAGTGTGACAACTTACTCGTAAGTTTGTGTGAATCGATTTTGTATTTCAGGAGCAGGAGGTATTTCTGGAAAACCTTGATAAGGTTAGTCGTTTGTATGGTTTTCAGTGTTAGGTATAGTGATATGGATGGGTAAGTCGCCAGAAATACTTGTTGTGGGATTATTATTAAGTAGTTCTGGAATGTCTAGAGGACTAAAGTCAATATTTGGTTGGTCATTGAGTGGACTAAGGTTCAAGGGACCGTCGTCTATTAGTTCGTCATCAGGATTCTGAAGATAAATAGGGTTTACTGGAAATCTTGAAAGGGCATCTGCAGCTGCATTCAATTTACCCTTACGATATACGATTTCGTATTCGTATTCTTCCAGTTTTAACCGCCACCTTGGTAATTTGCTACTCGGATCACGGTGGTTAAATAGCGAGGACCATGATCAGTGATAATATGGAATTTTCGCCCATAGAGGTAGGGACGAAAGGTTTTGCAACCAAATATTATCGCTAATAATCCTTTCTCAGTGGTGCTGTAGTTACACTCACTTTTATTGAGGGTTCGTGAAGCGAAGCCTATGGGTCTGTCTTGTCCAATTTGGCCTTGGGATTAAATGGCGCCAACGGCGTAATTTGATGAGTCACATGTGAGAATAAATGGTTGAGTGCAGTCGGGATAAAAAAGTACTGGATCCGAGGTTGGTTTATGTTTCAATCCGTCGAAAGCGACTTGTTGTGAATTTTCCCATTTAAAATCTACATCTTTTTTCAATGGGAATTTAGCGACGGCATTGATTTTGTTTGGATTTGGTTTTACACTCTCTTCGGTGATAATATGACCGAGATAGGCGACTTCGCGCCTAAGAAATTCACACTGCCGGCTGCTGTTTGAGGTGGTAAATTCGAACTCTTTCAAATATTCAAGATAAGTTTTTAATATATGATGGGAGGTCGTGGCTATAAATAACTATATCATCTAAGTACACGAAACAGCGGATTCCTTGCAGACCGGATAGAGCCGTGTTCATCACCGTCTCTGGAATGTTAACGGTGCATTTTTGAGGCCAAAGGGCATCCTAGTAAACTAAAATTGGCCCTGAGAAACTTGGAAAGAGGTTTTAGGCGCATCATCTTTGTTGATGGGGAGTTGATGGAAGCCATAGGCGAGATCAAGAGTTAAGAATGATTTGCTGTCACCGAGTTGGTTGAGGATTGCAGAAATTTGGGGAATAGAATAGGTGTTACCAATCGTGATGTCATTCAGTTTCCTATAGTCTATTATGACACGCCATTTTCGATCTCCAGACGCGTCTAGTTTCTTTGGAACTATTCAAATTGGTGAGGACCATGGGAAAACATAGGGTTCTATGATACCTTGAGCTAGCATTTGATATAGTTGCTTTTTGATTTCACCTTTCTGGACTTCGGGGAAACGTTAGGATTTCAGGTGAATAGGATTGTCGGTAGAGGTTTTGATGTCGTGTTGCATAAGTGTGGTATGAGTCAGTTGGTCATTTGGAAGATAAAACATATCGGAGAATTCTGAACATATCTGGTACAGAGCGTCGGATTCTTAGTTGTTGAGGTGGGAAGTCCTTAACATAGCTAAAACTTCTTGGGTGCGCAAATAAGAGTCATCAGTTTTGTAGTTTTGAGTATTAGTGACATTGAAACAGTGTACAGGTTCAAAATCTTGTGTTGATTTGGCGGGTGTAATAGTAAGTTGAAGATTTTAAATTATTGTTATTGGGAATTCTGAAAGATTTACAACAGAAATATTTATCTTTTAGTTGGTTTTAACTCTGACTAAACAATTTGCAAATAGTAGATTTTCGGAATGTTTTTGGTCAAGTATAAAGCCTTCTTTCATTTCGGGGTTCGAAACTGAACATTCTATTTCTGTTTCAGATCTCGCTGGGATGACGTATGTAGGATCACAAAAGTTTCGTTTTAAGTTAGATGACCCGATTTTGAGAACGTCGTGAGTGTAGTCAATGTTGCAACCAAAAGTGTTGAGAAGGTTGTTTCAGATTATGCGGCGGAGGTTGCTGCTTTACAAGTCGCAAGTTCGGCCCCATATAGAGTACTGCTGCCATCTCTGGGCGGGTGCACCCGGATACCAGCTTAGACCTTCTGACTCGGTTCAACGACGGGCTGTGAGAATTGTCGACGATCCCAAACTCACTTGTCGTATCGAACCCTTACGTCTGAGGAGAGATTTTGCCTCCCTGTGTGTGTTCTACCGCTTGTACAATGGGATGTGTTCTGAGGAATTGTTCGAAATGATGCCCACGGCTACTTTCTCCCATCGCAGCGCTCGCCATCGGCAGGGAATTCATTATCACACCTTAGAACCGAAATGGTCGCGTACAGTGCGGTTTCAGAGAAACCTCCTCCCGCGAACGCTTGGGTTGTGGAATGAGCTCCCTGCCAAGGTTTTCTGTAAGGACTACAGATTCTTCAAGATAGAAGTTATTGGATTTTTGAAGGGTCGACAACGCGCGAGTGGTACCCCTGGTGTTGCAAGCGTCCATAGGCCACGGTGACCGCCCACCATCAGGCGGACCGTGTGCTTGTTTGCCACCTTAGTAGTATTTGGAAAAAAAAATCCTAGGGCAAATTGATGTTATTTATTACGTGAAATTTGTGATGGATATGTTTTTGAGGGTTAGTACATGTAACGAGTTTCAGCTCGAAATGTCCAAGAGTTTTGGTGCATTCTTTTACAGGGTCAATATCTTTAAATTTGATTGGCTCTTTGATTATTGAAGGACTTTTATCTATACATGACTTACAGTTTTAACAGACTGACAGAGGATCCAGAGTCGACTAGCGGTGTATTCGATAGCGAAGTGGATAACGAAAACATCTGCATTTATTTTGTTTCTGATATTAGTATTGGCTTGAGAGTTAGTAAAATTTAATGAACTAGAAGATTGATGAGTTCGGAAAGACTAGAAGTGTTGAACAGTATTGCCTTCATCAGATAAAATAGTAGGTATGGCGGATGTAGTCATGGTGTTATATGGTTTGCTATTTTGGGTAATTTGTCTGGTTTTGGTAGCAAAGGATACGGTGAGATTTTATTTGTGTATTCTAGTAGGTATAGCAGATACAGCGGATTCAGCGGATGTAGTAGATGCGGCGGGTACACAGGATGTAGTGGACACAGTGACGGGATTTGACGGCAACCCATGTAGCGGAGCCGGTCTTATTTTGGTAACAATTTCAGTTTGGAAAAATTTATCCTTGGATTCTTTTGGAAATCTAGTGTTAGTAATATGATTGTATTGGTGTATAAGTTTAGGAACAGTGTTTGATTTAGTAAAGGTGCAGGTTTTAGCAATTGGGTGTCCCGCACGACACCGAGTCGAGACATCTATTAGTTTTTTGTTTCTTCGTAAGATTCATATGTGCTAGCTTTGCGTTTCGTAAGGTTCTTCTTGAGGCGGTGAATCATGAATCATATTTATACGTTGCGTATCTCGAGGCCTCTACCCGGAGGCTTGGTATGAATTAGGAAAACTATTTTTAAAATTATTATTATATTCCCGTTTTCTACAGTTTTCTATGGTATGGCCAGGGAATTTACAATATCGACATACCATATCGTTTTTATTTTTTAAGTAATCATTATTTTCACAATTAAAACGTGCAGGTTGGATTGGGTTTACATAGGCTCCGTATGGACTGTGTTTTCCACGGAAATTGCCTTGTTGGTTGGAAGAACGGCTGTGATAATCACCTTTGTTGCTAGACGAAAATGCCGCTGTTTTCTTAATAGAGGCTGGTAACATTTTTTCTTCAGACACAGCTATATTAATGGCATTGCTGAGGCTGCCAGCAATTAAAATAAAACAAATTGTATTACTGAACCCTAAAAGTAAATAAATCTTATCTTATCATTTAATAGGAGTTGGTAATAAATGCTGACTCAGGGCTCTAATACAGTAAGTGAGCATATCTCCATATGTGCTAGGGGTGTCAGAGTTCACAAAAATCATGAACTGTTTCAACTATATTCATCTGATGGCATATCAACGTGCTCGTACCAAAGTGTGATGAACGTTAACTTAAATTTTTCTCAAACTTATTTTTGTTAACCTCTACCATTGCTTTATTTAAGTTTTACTCTACATTTCAGATAACTGTGTTTCGTTTCTTTTTATGTCAATCGTTCTCCTCTTAATAATTTAATCCTCTATGGAATAAAAGAAAACTAGGTTTTATTTCTGACCCCTAGAACCCTAGATATAGTTTTATTTCTGACCTCTAGAACCATAAATATAGTTTTAATTTTTAACCTCTAGATCCCTAGTCATAGTTTTATTTCTGACCTCTAGAACCATATATATAGAATGTAAAAGAAAAACTATGTCAGCTTAGTGATGATATAAAAATAAATTGCGTATGTGTTTTTTAGCAAAATTCACCCCGTAAGGGTCCCATGGGAGTTGAAAATTTGTTGTTGTAATTTCTGAAATTTAATGCATAAAATTTGATATTTGGCTTCAGATTGAAAATAAAGATTAACGTCAGACCGCTATTAATCGTCCCCTAGAAGACAAAATAGAAAATGAAAATTGGTATGAGAATTCCGATATTTTTGTGTCTAGATCTCTAGCAATTAGAAACTTCTTTTTAAGGGGGATTGGAAGTGGTATGGAAATCCATATTTTTTAAGCTGAAAGGAATAAAATAAAATTTAAATGAATAAAATTTGATTTTTGAAGTCCGACCTCACAAGAAGTGATACCATCTCTGGGCGGGTGCTTTCGAATACCAGTCTGGCCCTTTTGACTGGGTTCGACGACGGGCTGAGAGAATCGTCGTCGATTCGAAAGTCACAAGTCGTGTCGTACTGTGTGTGTTTTACCGCTTGTTTAATGGACTGCGTTCTACGGCTACTTTCTACCATCAAACCGCTTGCCATCGGCATAGAAGTCATCCTCACACCTTAGAACCCAAATGGTTCGTACATTGCGGCTTCAGAGAAAATTCTTTCCGCGGACGCTTGTGTTGTGTAACGAGCTTTTTGCCAAGGTTTGCTGAAAGGGCTAAAATATGGTGTTCTTGAAAAAAGAAACCATTAGATATTTTTTTTTAAATAGTAGCTATACGAGTAAATTATATCTATTTAGCATAGGACCCTAAAAAGACGAATACAATGACTTACATGTATTCTATTATTTATATAATTTAAGTTGAAATTGATTTTGTAACCATAACATATGGCAAACTAGAACTAGGCAGGTAGGAGATTGCGTAATGCTAATGCGCAGTTGCTGGGCTGTGGATAATATAGCCTGCAGCGATAAATGCCGATAGCATGAGGCGGCTAGGAATTGCTTGCTATTCACCGCTACTAGCGGCATCTAACGTCTAAGGAGTCGCTTGCTATTACCGATACTAGCGGCATTTTTTTTTTTTTTTTTATACCACTGAGGTGGCAAACAAGCCTACGGTCCGCCTGATGGTAAGCGGTCACCGTAGCCTATGGACGCTTGCAACACCAGGGGCATCACTCGCGCGTTGCCGACACTTCAAAAATCTAATAACTTCTTTTTTGAAGAACCCAATACTGTAGTCCTTGCAGAAAACCTTGGCAGGGAGCTCATTCCACAACCCAAGGGTTCGCGGGAGGAAGTTTCTCTGAAACCGCACTGTACGCGACCATTGAACACAGACGTGAAGTACTGCTTCGCTCTGTTGAGTACACCAAGTTTTTTGGACGCCAGCTTTACCTTGTCTAGCAAATGATCTCGGAACTGAACATCGCTGGAGATGTCAACGCCAAGGATCCCAATGCTCTTGGAGATGGAGAGGGGAGTGTTCTGGAATTGTGGGACTACAGTGAATGGGGTTTTCTTAGCGGTGAACGCGCAGACTTGTGTCTTTGAAGGGTTGAATCGGACCAAGTTTTCCCGCCCACAGTCAGAGACCTTGGACAGACCGATCTCGATTTGAGACACAAGTTCTTCACGCTTTTCCTCAACAACGGAACGTGGGATGCTTGCACGGCCCGTTTAATAAGCTTCTCCAGTACTGTCATCTGCATAGCAATGTATGTTGTTGATGTCCAACATATCATTAATGTACAGTAGAAACAGCGTAGGAGACAGCACAGAGCCTTGCGGGACACCAGCATTAATGTCCATGCTATCAGAGCAACTACCGTCAACTACGGCTCGTATGCTTCTGCCGGACAAAAAGCTAGCCACCCATTTGCACAAACCCTCGGGCACTCCGTAAGATGGCAACTTCGATAGAAGACCCCGGTGCCAGACCCGATCGAACGCCTTCGCTATGTCTAGGCTACATGCCAATGCCTCCCCCTGACTCTCAATGGCTAGTGCCCATCGGTGTGTGAGATACACTAGAAGGTCACCAGTTCAGCGACCGTGGCGAAAGCCATATTGACGGTCACTGACCAGATCGTGTACTTCTAGGTATCTTAGAAGCTGTGTGTTGATCACACGCTCCATCACCTTAGAGAGGAGAGAGGTAATAGCGATAGGCCTGTAATTCGATGGATCAGATCTGTCGCTCTTTTTGGGCACCGGGTGCACATTCGCAGAGGCGCGTGAGTACAGGACATAACTCAGGAGCACACTGCTTGAGCACCACTGCTGGTATACCGTCTGGCCCACTCGACTTATGAACGTCTAGAGAAAGCAACGCCCGCCTGACCTCCCGCTGCGTTATGGAGATTTCCGGCATGGTGTTACCGCACCACAGTATAGTAGGTGGTACAGCGCCTTCATCGTTCATTTTCGAGTTCGAGGCAAAGAGACTGCCCAGTAGATCGGCTTTCTCTTTAGCACTATGGGCCAAGTTACCATCGGTCTTTCGCAGTGGTGGTAACGACGACTGGCAAAAGTTCCCTTCGGCAGCTTTGGCAAGCGACCAGAAGGCACGACTCCCAGAAGGATAGCTCGCAAGTCGCCCACCTATTTTGCCGATGAATTGGAATTTTGCTCTGGCAGTTGCTTTCTTACTGAACCTCGAGGCAGCATTTAATTTGCGTTTTAACTAAGAAATATTCGGATCCTTATTATAACGAGCCGTGGTCCGAGCCTCATATGCATTTTGCTTAAGAATTTTAGCTTTTCTGCAAGACCTATTAAACCACGGTCGTTTTTTGACGCCGGCAGCTACTCGCAGGTTAGGAATGAAACATTCCATACCAGCGAGGATTGTCTCAGTGACTGCGGCTGCGCAGACGTCAGGATCTTCTGAGCTATAGCAGATCTGCCTCCACGGGTACGATGCATAAAATTCTCGCAATCCATCCCAGTCTGCCGACTTATAATGCCACACACGACGCCAATTAGTTGGCCCAGAAGGATCAGGTTGTGTGCATGACATTTGAGTCCGGACGAGACAGTGGTCCGAGGAGCCAAGAGGCGCATCCACTGTGACGGAGTATCCATCCGGACGTGTAGTCAGCAGAAGGTCCAGTAAGGAGCTCGTATGGTCCTCTATATCTGTTATTCTCGTTGGAGAAAGTACCAGCTGAGAGAATCCATAGGTCAGAGCAAATTCATGAGCAAATATCCCTGCATAGTTATTGGTTCGAGAACTGAGCCACTCACGATGGTGGGCGTTAAAGTCTCCCAAAATAACTAATTCTGCTGTAGGATATTGCTCTAGAACTTTGTCAGTCGTCAAACTCAGGTGCGTGAAGAGTCGAGTTACGTCCGTGTCACCGCTATGAGACCTGTATGGGCACGCATAGATACGAGTGTGGCCGCCATGATCTACGCGCACCCACAATATCGACAGGTCCCTGTCTTCAAGGCTATGAAGTCGGCGACAGCAGATATCCTCCCGGACGAATATACATACACCGGCACGACTCAAAAAATTGTGCTCGAGTTTGTAGCCGGAATAACGAAGGTATGATGTGTCGGCCGGGCAGGATATTTGCGTCTCCGTTAGAAAAAGAATGGTTGGCTGCGCAGTCTCGAGATGGTGATGGACTGCGTTAAGATTTGCGTGAATACCCCTTATGTTGCAAAAATCCACATTATATGTGGATGGAGTAGCCGCTGTCAAAACTCTTTTCTTTTTTCTGTTACTGGCCATTTTGTTTGAAGTTACTTAGACTAAGGATGAGGATTCACTGCACAGACAGCTTAGAAGACAAAAAGTTGCGGTACTAAGACTGCCGAAGCTCAACACAGATGATACGGTTGCTGGCACGGCGGGCGGAAGGGCCCCTGATCCCCCTCTGTTGTAGTAGCCGGGTCCACTCCGGTCTCCTTCTCCGGCACGACTACTACTTCAGAGACTTTACACAGGTTGGCGGATCAGCCTCCCAGGGCGGAGATTAAGTGATCCCTGGGTTCGGGAACCCGTTCAACCTGCGGGCGGCAACCCGTTCAACCTGCGGGCGGCCAGCGGTCAGCCGTTTCATCAGGTCTCCCTGACCGCCGAACCAGCACGCCGCGTCTACGCCGAGCAATGACAGCAACAAGCACCGTCGGTCCTCCGCTGTCCGCGCAGCGAATCCTCAAAGAGAGCTCTGGCAACCTTACTCACCGCCAGGAACACAACACTACTCAATGTTAGTGTTATTGTGGCCGCGGTTTTCTGTAAGGTGGAGGTACTTCCCCAGTTCGGGCCGCTCATTCGAGCAAGTACTCGCTATGCCCTGCTTTATTTGTTCGGGCAGCTTATTCGAGCGAGTACTTGCAGTGCCCTACCTCTAACGTCTAAGGAGTCGCTTGCTATTACCGCTACTAGCGGCATCTAACGTCTAAGGAGTCGCTTGCTATTCACCACTAATAGCGACATCTAACGTCTAAGAAGACCAAACAAACCAGCCCTTGTATAGGACTAGGCTTCTGTTTTAGTTTAAGATAAAATATGGTTTACGATGGGTCCTGACCTGGAATAGGCCAGTCTCGGCTCTGTTTTCTAAGGTAATAGAATATAGTAATATGAATAGAAAGGTTCGTTTGTAGGTGCTGGACTTGGACGAGACGCTGGTGCACTGCTCGCTACAGGAGCTGCCCGATGCGAGCTTCCACTTCCCCGTGCTCTTCCAGGACTGCCGATACACTGTTAGTTTCATTTATATATACTGGATTACCCGGCGAACGTTGTTTCGATATAGTCCTACTGCCTTATATACATATCAAGCTTTTACCCGAGTTTCCACATTTTGTGGGGTTCTACAGCAACTCCTTGATGTATAGTAAGAAAGTTTGATGTAGCAAGCAATAGTTGTAGTTCGTACACATGGCATTAGCAATATAATTATTCCTGCGGAATTTTAAATGATCCGGGATAAAAAAGAACCTATGTCCGCCGACCCTTCAACGATCTCTATTCCAATAGGTGAACTGGTTCCGGAAACCTCCAGATATAAACATACTTATAAAATCCTTTTTCTTTCTTCATAATATTATAGATTACTAACTGATCTGGCAAACGTTTTTTCGGTATAGCTTCCTATACACTTTTCTCATAGTTAGAAAACACACGAACTGGCTCTAAACTGTTTTAAGTACGCTCCTTTTTTAAAGGACATGCGCAATTCTGAAATTGTTATATGTACTAATAAGTTTCGGTAAATCTATACATATGTTATGTGTGTGTGTGTGCGTAGGTGTTCGTCCGCACCCGTCCGCACTTCGCGGAGTTCCTCTCGCGAGTGTCTCGTCTCTACGAGGTGATCCTGTTCACTGCGAGCAAGCGCGTGTACGCCGACCGACTCCTCAACCTGCTCGACCCGACTAGACGCTGGATCAAGTACAGGTCAGACCGACTTCTTGTCTACTCTTACTAACATCAAATAACATGAGTACAGGTCAAACCAAAACAAATCAAATCGAACAATATTTTTTCAAGCAGGTTTCTGAGAACACTTTTGTGACGATTCAAATACAATCTAATACATTTCTGCTCAAAAGAGCTGGCAAGAAGTTCCATTTAAATTCAAATTCAATATAATTTATTCAGTTTAGGCTACAATAATTGAGCACTTATGAATGTCACTACGCCACCGGTTCGTAAGTCTACAGGGCGGGAGACCTTGTACTGAGAAGAACCGGCAAGAAACTCAGCAAGGGCATTTCTTTTCTCCCTTTCTCTTACAGCGTCCAATTAAAATATTGGAAAATGCCCTCCCTATCATAAAAGGACACTTTCCATTACAAACATAAAAAAACATGAAATATAAAGCACAAGCACAACATAAAAAAGTATCTAATATAAACAAAAGACAGTTTATGTATTCATCACTAAGAAATAATCAATGTCTTACAGTATTAATAATCAAAACAAAAAAGTAAGACTAAATACTAAGAATACAAAGAAGTTTGCAAGAGCAGACCAGCCTCCACAGGCGGCACCCGTTCACGAGTATGACACATGAATCAGCCATCGCTTCGCTCAACCATGTTTAAAGTAATAATACAATACGTTGATAATCAGCTAACAAGTATACAATCTGTATTATTGAAACACTTAGAAATATAAATAAGTTAGTGAGCTACTGAAAACAAAATTGTGATACACACACATGTCATTTTTTTTATTGTTTTTATGTAGCATAGAGGGCGCACCATGAGGAGCGTCAAATATCGTCAATCGTGTGGAAGAATTCAGATATTTAGGATTTAATAGTACTAGTGGGATTAGTGCTATCATAATTATATTCTTGCAGAATTATATATATACATATACTTACATACACCTAGAAATATCCATACTATCCATGTATATAATAAATATTTTAAATGCAAAGCAAAAATATGTCTACTCAAAACGCTGTACCCATCAAAATAATATTTGGCATGGAGATAGTTTCCGCCCTGAGGACGGACATAGGCTAGTTGAAAACGTCAAGTATGAGCTTTTTTGCCGTTAATTCTAAACCGTGTAAAACCGCGGGCAAAAGCTTGTATATTATAATACGATAGTGACTCTTCGTTTGTCACATGACAACGCAGCATCCAATTTAGCTAAAGCTTCGCAGAGGGATAATTGAAGAGACGGAGAAGGACGTAGGCTAGAATTTAATTCCGTAAAAATAAAGTTTCCACAGGAATAACCAAATTCAACGAGCATGAACTATAGCCACCTACCTACCTAGTAATCCTACGCCAATCCAGCGCGGGCGGAGCCGTTGACAACAACTAGTAATTACATACATAAAGACACACATCAATATACATAATACACAAACAGTGTATCAAAAAATAATACTACTAGAAAATATGTATACAAGCTGTTAGGTAATTGGTGTATACTCCCGTTACGTACATGTGCACCATGTATTTGAATACTATGCCGATGTCAGATGGTGGAAATTGTGAACTGTGTAAATTGACTAATTTCCATACACACTAAATCAATGTTTTCTTTACTTTTTTTTGCACAACATGACATAATCCAGTCGATTTCCACTTTCTACCTGGAAGGTATTCTGAAGTTAATGAAATTTTGATATGTCATAAAGGGATACTCTGGGGCATGGGGAATTTAAGTTTTTGACCTTTTAGACCCTGTGCTAACTTGAGGGGGACCAAAAAACTTATA
Source organism: Apoda limacodes (assembly GCA_946406115.1). Lineage (NCBI taxonomy): Eukaryota > Metazoa > Arthropoda > Insecta > Lepidoptera > Limacodidae > Apoda > Apoda limacodes. Next base: position 54,517,319 of record OX291540.1, read on the forward strand.
AAATTTCGGATTTATATGATTAACCATCATTTAGATGATTTATAAAATATACTTAAAGGAATTTTATAAACGCGACTTAATTATTTTCAATGTGTAAAATATACCATAATTTTTTAAATTGATATTTAATACTATAAAAAAATATTTTGTGTTTTGTACTTTATTCAGACGCGGTGACCCATGACACAATTTTTTTTCAAACTTTGATCTGCTGTATCTCAGTTGGATTTGAAACAAGACATACGTTTGACTAGTGAAAATCGAAAAAAAAAAACAATATTCTACAACTAACTGATAGTCATAGTACACATAAAACACAGTTTATGAGATATAAACGAAAAACTGAAAAAGGCAGAAAATTTTGATTTTTTGATTTTGATACGTCTCGTATGTAACATACTTCACTTTCATGACTTCAAACTGTAATTCGGATCAGAATTTTGGAAATAAGTAATTATTTTGATCTGTTTATTGCATCTTTTTGAAGCCGCACTAACTAACTTTTTGTTTTTGTTAAAAAGTTCGTATTGCACGATGGTTTATTCTTATCTAGCTTTTGCCAGCGGCTCCGCCTGCCCTGAGTTTGGTTACCGGCTTGGGATTCATCCGGCAACTTCTTGATTATACTAATGAAGTTTGTTATAGCCAGCTATAGTTGCAGCTATGGTTCGTTCGTGTAATTCGGTTATGGTTACTTCCCCGGAAACTTAAATATTTCGGGATAAAAGTCTAGCCTAAGTCCTTCTCCATATCTTCAACAATCTCTGTATTTATTAGTTAATTCACAATAATATTATGTTTCGTTGGTAGTCTTACAATAAGTAACTATTGGGTGCTGGTATAAAACCAGTAGGTATTGTAGTTAGTTTGCAAAGAAAATTCTAGTTTATTCCAGAGAACTTGACGAAGTGTACTTAGAAACCCAATTTAATAAAAAGATTTTGAATTTTTTGAATTTCTTGTTTGTCAGGTTGTTCCGCGAGCACTGTCTGCTGGTTAACGGTAATTACGTGAAGGACCTTTCGATCCTGGGCCGCGACCTGCGTCGGACCGTCATCGTCGACAACAGCCCGCAGGTGAGCTGTGTGCTCGACCTCCACCCATCAACTCAGGGTTTATTACTCAGTGTTGTATTTAAAACGAAACATTTTTGATTTTGTACAGTACCTACTTTACTAATTCCAACCATTTATTTAACTTTTTACAGCTCGAGTACTTAACAATTAAGAATGTTGTATTGATCTTTAAACATACCCAAGCGTTTAAGACTATATTTCTGGGGTAAAAAAAAAAATTATTATTCAGCATGAAATTTTAGACTATATTTGCCAAAAACACGATTGTAAATACTTTTTCACCTCTCCAGCACCAACAAAGTAATGCAACGATCGAATATTACCTTTTGGAATTTTACGATACTGAAAAAAAACAACGCGATGATTGGTTTAGAAACAAATTTATATTAATAAAAATCATAATAACATTGCATTTTTTCATTGTTGACGTACTTAATAGTTATGATTTATAATACCTACTAATATTTCATACCGTTTATTTTAAAAAAACTACTTTGTTTTCGATAAAAATGTCGTAGAGTAAATTTCTGAACGCACGTCTAATGTTTATTTCCGAATATATTGTATTTTTTAAAAAAAATGGTAGTGACTCGAGTTACCAAGATATTTGTATTTAAAACAAGTGTCTAATGCTGAAGTTAGCTTTGTACCAGAGAAGTATTAGTTTATAGTTTGAAAAATAACTGAAAGCATACGTATTTGTTCAATAATTGGCGACTTTCAAAAGGTGCAGAAGTGGAAGATTTCATCAAAATCTCCGTAACTTTTAATCATAGACTGCACTATTTCCATTTCTTTATTTTCTCGATGACAGCTCCTGTGGAAATTTGAACGAGCGTCTTTTTTACATTATGTATACGTTATTTAATAAAAATTTGACGCTTACGCACGTACAAGGTCATAGCAGAGTCGTAAAAAAAAAGAGGGATGGAACTATCGATAAACTTAACTCGATTACAGACCCGATATTTGTTTAACAAAATTTAAAAAAAAACTAAAAAATTACCGGATAATTTTGTACAAATTTATTAACTAATATTACATTTCATTACAAGATTTAATTATATTATGTCATTATTATGTTGATTATTTATTCAAATCAAAATCTGATGAATCGTCACTGTTACTCGTTGAGCTCTCCCCAACATTTATTATAAGTTCCTGTACTTCTATATTATCGAATGCCACATCAATTTCCCAATCCGACGCTATAATGTTTTGGGTTCTTCTCACATTTTTTTCCCAGTGTTCGGCAGTTACTTCCGCACATGCATTTTTTAATAAATCTAACATCTTGTTTGCCGTAAAAGGGGGATGTGTGTTGTTTCGAGCGGCGTGTCCTTTGATTTGTGCCCATATTAGTTCTTTAGTAGTTATAGTTCTATAATGACCACATTCGGCAGCTATTTCGTCAGTTTTAGGGAGGCTTTTTTTCGATTTTAAAATATCCACTAATTGTACTTTTAATAAAGTATTATCCATATTTTCGCCATGACGTTGGAGCCAGTCAATTATCTCTTGTTTTTTATTGGCCTGCGTCGGCATTTTATCAATTTGTCTGGAGTGATATGTAGTATTGTCCATAATAATTAGCGACGGTTCTTCCAGAGATTGCACTATTTCTTTAAACCATCCCTTGTAAATCTCCGCGTTCATTTCTTCGTGGTAGTCTACTGTTTCCTTGGATTTAAAGGCCATTAAAGCATCTGAAACGAATCCTTTCGTAGACCCTGCATGACATATGATAAAGCGTTCACCTTTTCCCATTGGCACTGAACTAGTGGATGCGTCGGTGGCGTCAGTCCAGTTCTTAGATACTGTGTGGTGTGCATTTAACGAAGTCTCATTTAAAATTTAACAAATCTGATATCTTTTTGGCTTCGCTCAAAATTTCGCAGCGAGCCATAGCAACGTCGTGACGCTCCACCAAAATTTTACGTTTGTCCGTTTTTTTTATAGGAAAATCCAATTTCTTTCAAAACCAAGCTTAATGACCATTTTTGGCCATGGAACAAACCACATTCACGTAAAGAAACAACAAGTTCTTTAAGTGTTGGAATTTCTTTGCGCAAGTAATAGTAATTTATATGACGGCGAATAGCGTCAGCGTCGATAGTTGTCAACCGATGTCACACGACGTATTTGACGTTCTTTCTTCGGCGTACGAAGCTTATTTTCCTGCATGCCACTTGTACCGTAAGCTTCGCAAGTAATTTATGAAACAGTAGGTCCACTAATTCCTAATGTGGCTGCACTTGCAACAGTAGTAATAGCGGGCCACCATTTTGATACTCAGCTTCAAAGTAATTACGAACCTTGATCACCAGTTCTCTCTCTCTTGATCCTGCCGTTTTAGAACAGATCCTTTAGGCATTTTGATATTTGACTGCTGGACAGCAATCAACACGAAGGAACACAACATACGTAACGTATGGATAATGTGAATAAACTCAGCGAATAGAAATGTAGTGACTATATAGCAAGACCGTCTTGTTGCGAGTGAGAGATTACAACAAACACAACATGGCGGTGGGCCATTGAGTGTTCCCACCTTAAAAAAACATATTTGAATGTTTTTTTGTATTTGTCTTTGTTCAAAACATAATAAATATATGCCATCGATATCATTATTTATTTGGTCACAACACTACAAGTATCTAATTAGAACTGTCATCGAGAAAATAAAGAAATGGAAATAGTATAGTAGTTTCTTTACAGAAGTGATAGATATCATCAAGATCTTTATTTCGGATGACAGCTGTCAAACTAGAAACGGCTTTATCTTTGTAACTTTTGATCGTAGACTAGTAGTTTCTTTTCAGAAGTGATAGATCTCACCAAGATCTTCATTTTTGCAATACATTAAAATGAATGTATGGGTACCCGTTGAATTTCTAGCGGCGTTGTGCACTTGTTTTGTGAAAATTTGTTAAACTCGCGTCAGGACACGTAACCTTAATTTACATAAAGTTAGTTTTTGTTTTTAATATATGGCGATTATGAGTAGTACAGGAAAGTTGGATATGGGATTTTAATTCTATGACAGATTAAGATGTTAAATATACTACGTCAAAACAGTAAATAAACAAAAAATATTATTTATCATTAATATGTATACGAAGTGATGGGAAGTAAATAACTAGTATGTTTTCACTTTTGCCGGCACTCCTGGAGTGCAACCCGTTTTTTTTTAAATTTGATTTCACACTTTGGCCATTTAATGGCAGGAATGTCAGTTTCCCCTCAGCGTACTTTTTTGTCGGCAGGGAAGCGCCTTGCTAGATAGACCTGTCGCCGTTTTTCGTATCGCCGCGTCGTAATGATTATTATTTTTTTAAACTACTTTAAAAAATGATTTTAATTGTTATTTTTTATGTGTTTGCGCGCCATCTAATTAAATGTTAACAAACTAGAATAGATTTTCGGAATTCAGTCGCTATACAGTGCAAACTTTTTCGACCTTTTGAATTTGGATTTTTAGTCGCTAGTGTCGTTGTAAGTTCACATTATTTTAATATAGCGACTGTAGTTTAGATTTTTGAACGCCAGGTCAGAAAAGTTTGTTGCATTATACCTACTACATGTTGTCATATTGCAAACATGCAGCGCAGCGGTGGCTAGCTACCATAGATATAGAATGTAAAAGATAAACAATAACAGCTTAGTAACTGTCTTTGTGTGGGTTGAGAATTGTGTTGTCTGCGTACACTACCGACATTGTGCATTATCGATATAATTATGCCTGTTATGGTTAGCGATGTGATTTAACGGTGGAAATATTTCTGCAAACATTGAGAATGGTGAGGGAATGTTCCCAAGTAAACAAAATACATAAGCAGTTATATTAAATTAATGCTTTACAATTTGAGGGGAATCCAAGAACTGAAATATTGTTAATTGTGGATTGTATTGAATTCCAAAGTTGGATTCATTTTGGTAAGGACCTGTCTTGTGTGTAATACTTCACATCTAACGATAGATTAGGCAAAAACAGGTCAAATGCATGTCGTATACGCATTAAGTTAGGGTTTTGTAGAATGGAAATTATTGCAAATATCTTAAAAACTTATGAACCGATTTGGTTTCAGCCAATTTCGATTGAAATTAAAAACACCTTTTATCGTGATTTGTTTCAGATTTAAATAATACGCGGATTAAAAGTTACAAGAGCGGAAACGAAAATTTTCAACTTTCAGAGCTTGTAACTCACGAATTATATTAACAAACCTCAATTGCATTTTTGAAACCCTATCTAACGATACCCCAGAAGGTGAGGTGCGTGAAAAGCTACCCCTTATAATTTTTTTCTCCATTTATAACTTAAAGTTAAATTTTATTAGATTTTATGCAAAAGGTCCGTTTTTTCCATTTGGCTACAGAACCCTATAAAAGAAGACTATTAACCAAGTGCGCTTAAGAACTATTTGTAAGAAACATTTTTAAAATTAAATTACTCTGGATGTTGATAAATAATTACGGGAAAAAGTATCGATATACTGTTACTTATGACGTCATCGTTTTGTAAACCCCTAGCGTAACCAAACATTTTACAATTTTACTTCAAATAACATTAATTCGAACCATTATAATACCACGTTTTACAAGGAAAAGCAATATAATAACAGAAAACTGTTTTCTGAGCCATTTTTTATCAGGAATGCGAAAAAATATGGTTTGAAAAAAATACGTGAGAATTTCGAATTTACCTGTAAAAAGTGTGATTGTCGAGGATATTCTTCCTGTGACGTAAAAATTAGTTATGCAACAAGCCACCATACCTAAGCACTAAACTTTTAAGTCCTTTATTGTAAGGATTCATCTAATAATCAAGGAAATACGTGATGTCAAAAACAAGCGAGCTGATACGGGCTTATACTCGAAAAATAATGGACATATTAGATATGGTTATCCGTCTCTTTTTCTCTTGCAGCGTTCACGTAATGAGTATATCTCTTTTCTTTCTTTAGCGTAGCGTAAAAATCCTAGGTTTGTGGTGGCTACCATGGAAGTGTAAAAATTTACAAATGTAAATAATTGGTCAATGACTTAAACCAATATGGTGAATTTCTTATATATGTAGAATGTAAAGCATGTGATCGTGAAGCTGCCAAAAAACATAGTTATAAATATGTATGGATTAAAAATACAACTGTACTGGCTCGAAGAACCGATACGTCTACTATTTTTGCAATTAGGTTTTTTTTTAATTTTAATTATTACCTCTAAACGCTACGCATTACTTTCCAAATTACTCTTTATAATCCTTCACTGTTAGATCTTATTTTGGTCTCATCACCACATCATACTAGTGCACATAGTCAATTTTCTGCAGAAGCATTCTCTTACTACGACTTAATCTATTAATCCTACAAAATTCGTCCACCTAAAGTGAAGTCCAAACTACATGAATGTAGATAAATAGTGTGAAGACGCCTCTAAAATTGATTGGTCTACAGTTGTGAGTGCTAATACAGTCGACGAAAAAGTTCATACATTTAATTCGCTAATTACTAAACTGTATGACACCCATGCTCCAATAAGATTAATAAAAGTGAAACACTTTCCTGCACCATGGCTAGACGATAAAATTATGTCCCTTCAAAAAATAAGAAATCGAGCTAAGGCCAAATTGCCTACAACCCTACATAACCTAACTTAGAAAAGTATAAAAATTTGAGAAATCGCTGCAATACGATGTGTCGAGACGCACAACGACGCCATATCCACAAATCCGTTGAAAACGGAGATCCATGTAGAATATGGAAATTTTTGGAGTCATTAAGATTTGGTAAAACTGAGGCAACACCAATTTCAAAAAATCTTTACTTAGATTTACTCAATTAATATTTCACTTCTGTACCTGCTATAAATAGCAGGAAAAAAGCGATTACGCTGCAAAATCTTTCAATGATCTCAACTCCTGACTTCCATTCTTTTGCTTTCCGACAATTTACTGATTGTGATGTTAGGAAGAGTATTATGTTTATATCTTCATGTGCTGTTGGTAGTGAATGCATAAACCATTTTATGATTATTCCGATTATTATAATTTACCTGTGTCAACCAAAATTGTGCTTGCTTGGTCTTTACTTCTACCTTGCAAACCTTTCTAAGGTGCAATAGATCCGGAGATACGATGGTCGCTATGCTAGCTTTAGTCTAAAGCTGCAGGACCATGGTATCTCCGAATCTGGTGGAGCAAAAAAATCAATTTTTTGGTAAAAAAATATGGTAAGTCGCATTGTGGCCTTATGACTTGGCTACGCCAGCTTTATAGACACTGCTTCAGTTCATTATTGGTAACGTCAAAAAAATAGTTTCGTAAATTTTATAAAAAAAAATATATAGTTAAATACAAAATAATTACTATGGGTATTCAGGTGGTATAAAAGCTTTGCATTCGCTTCATTTTTGGGCTTCGAAAATATTTACATGTTTCAGAATTTCGTTTACAACTTAAGTGGCTCCCAATCCGACTTCGCCGGAATCTTTTCTTTGACTCCTTTATAATGTGTTATTCAATCCATCTACAGCGTGTTATCTAAAAGAGCGGTTTAATTTTATCTGCTCGCCTTGTCTAACTCTTCGCTCGTCTACCAGTCTTCTTCTTAAAACACCTAGACACAGTACTGATTTTTACAAACATTCTTTTACTGTAAAAGCCATTAGTAACTCTCTGCTGATAAATATAACGCACATACAGTCACTGGCTGTTTTCAAGAATTCATTAAAATCTTATTACTTTCTTACTACTTCCTAACTTTCTTTAAATTTGACCAATCTCTGGTTATTCAAACATATCTTTTTTTATTACTTTATTTATTGTAGTATGTTTATGTAATTATATTATATAACCATTTATTTTATGTATTTGTTTAAGTATTTATATCAGTCTGAATATGTATTATATCTTTAAAGTAAGAACATAGGTATATATGTATATTGTAATATTCTTTATTCTTCCTTATAAGTATACGTATGACCCTTTATATTATCCTAAATATTTACTACCAGATTTTTTTTCCCACCAAATGGTCGAAATAACATATAAAATTCACTTGCTCGGCATTATAGCAGTTGAGATTTCTTGTAGCTGTCCAAATCATCCTTTACACACTGATAAAATTAAAGAATAGGCTGAAAAAAACACAATTTAGACTTAAAAACCAAATAATTACACTTTTTAAAATATTGTAAACAGATTAAGAAAAAGGAAACACGAACACTTTTTTTAATTGCAATGTTACCAGCCTCAAAAAAAAACTCCCAAATAACCGATAAGACAATTAGATTACATTACGTACTACATAAAATAGAAAATAACATAAATACAACTTACGTTTAATTATACAGAGTCTTGTTAAGTTTACTGCCATAGACTGATATAGAGCTTATGGTAAAACATGGAAGTAAGTGTACAAAGCCGAGTGAAGCGTGCCATGGCTACGGTCGGCGTGTGACAGAACAAACTTGTACTTATTTAATGTAGTCAGGGCGTCCCACTTGTAAACTTGAAAACTCGCGCATAAAACGAAGCGGAGCACATGAAAGTTAGCGCCAGAAAGAACTTGTATTTATTTAATGTAGTCAGGGCGTCCCACTTGTAAACTTGAAAACTGGCGTGTAAATCGAAGCGGAGCACATTAAAATTAGTGTTTTTTATGACTATATTTACGAACGGTTATTAACCTTGACAGGTTTTGGACGTATTTATGCCTTATGGTTTTATGTACATCTATAAAAATGCTGAAGTTGTAAATCCAAATTTTAAATTAGAATTGTATATTAACTATTTATTACTTCAGGAAGGGGAAAATATCAATGCTCTCTCTTTCTCATTCTAGTGTCAGTTTTTGGGAGTACTTTTTTTAGGCTGGCAATATTTTCATAAAAAAAAATTGTTGTTTCCTGTTATTCATTTGTTTGAATTGGTCTAAATCTTTTATTTGCGTTCTGTAATGGTGTATTTGTATGGTGTAAAATATTACGTTAAATATTTTTTTAAGGTAAATTTAGCGTTTTGCTCCAATTTCTGAATATCATCTGTGTATAAAGGGATTTTTCCCTGTCCATTACAATTTTTTTCATGTAAGATTGTTGTGTTGCAGAGAAGTAAAAAAATTACCGGGATCTTACTAAGCTACAAACACTGTATATGAACATAATTTTTAGCAAATTGTTTTGCCTACAAATATGTTTATATTACTTTTTGCCCTAAATCAAAAATTAAAGAAGTAATAAGCAAAAAAGTAAGAAATTTTTTATAAAAACTTTCTTTTTTGCTCTATAACTTTTTTTTATACATTTTACAAAAAAATGACCTCAGACCAAAATTTTTCTCTATATTTTTTTTAATTTCATTCATTTAAAACGCTGTTACAGCGCTCCAAAGTTGACCGGGTTTGTCAATGCTCATGAGAATCCGGTCAAAACGAAATGTTTAACTTATTTTTAATTTTTTTTTATTGCAATCATATTCTTAAAAAATTTTTGTTAAAACCGTACAACTTTACTTATTCATTCCTAATTCTTTTTCCCGCCACCTATGAGGTAGAGTTTGTAGGCGCGTTTTTTTTTACGTGGTATTCCCAGTAGGCCTACTCCACGGACATCTTACTTATAACGTAATCCTCGACATCGTTTGCATGCATCTGCAGAAAATTAATTTCATAATGAAATAAATTTTTAGTCACTGTCTTGGCAAATCGTTTGTATCGCAAGCCGTCTAGTGAGTCGTCTTTATTACCGCCATATTAAGCTAAGAAAAAACGATCGCCAACAAGAGTTAGCAAAGATGGATCGACTTTCTCACTCAGGAATAACGCAGTACCACCAGCTAATTCGGGATGTCAAAAGTGTTTTCACCACTTTTTCCAAGAAGGGGGCTGGATGACAAGGGTGGCGACCTCTTAAACTTGAGGTTCTGGAGGGTCACCACACATGTCCCAAAAATAAAATTGCGTCCTCTAACAAATGCAAAGCTCATGTAACATTTCAATGGAGTATTGTTGAAATTAATGAAATTTGTATTATTTTTATTATATATGTATGTCTGTATGTCACTGTACTCCTCCTAGACGGCTGGACCGATTTGAATGATTTTGTTTGTATGCGTTTGGGTGGCGCCCTAGATGGTTTAGGTTTACAAATCAGCTCGGCAGATGGCGCTGCAGTCGAAATGCTTGTGGACAGTGGTAAGTCTTGGAATAAGCCCATCGATTCGCGTATATTGCGAACCAGAAGAATCATTTACGTATTCAAAAAACTCACGACCAGTGTTGACTTTATGACCTAAAAATATATTTATTTCGCACTAGCTCCTTAGGTAAAACCCAAATTAATATAATATTTATCTATCTTTTAGAAAACGAACGTTTCGTAGAAACTCCTTCACTCGTACTATTATTCTTCTAATAAAATAGAGAAACACAAAATCAACTAATATAATAATAAACAATCGAAATAAAATAAAATAAAACCTATTTACTAAAATTTATCACAAGTTTCTTCGTGAGAAACTGAGTTTTCTTAAAAATCTTAAGGTGTTTATTTCGTTTATCTAAAAGTAAACTTTAAACGAAACTACAAAAATATCGGGGGGCACGGTAGTGCCCCCGCCAAGTCGAGCGCGAAGCAAACACTGACGTACCATCCTTTACTGGAACCATTTCGCCGCATTTTCAGGCCCCTATTTGATAACCTCTGGCTAAGACCAGAACACAGAAATTTTCGGCATCCAGTAAGCTATAATCATATACTTAAAATCCAAAATTTCAAGTCTAGGTCATTTAGTTCCGAAGTTAAGCGAAAGCAAAGTTTCGCATTTATGACACTCACTCACTCACTCATGATCATCAGAATAGAACTAGTACTCCCCATAAACTCAGAGAGCTGAAATTTGGTACAGAGTTAGGGTTTAATGGCCACATAAAGGGAAGTAACTAGGATAATCGAAGATCTGGAGTAGCTGGTGACCCTCATTAGAAAACGCAAGAGCCCAACCAAACTATTAGAGATCGATCGACATACTGCCCTTACAAAAAATATTCAACTTGGTGGACCGCTTCATTTGATGTCAAAAATCGAAGGTCTGAAGTATCTGATGAAGAACCCTCAGCTGGTCTCAGCTGTATTAGAGATATGGTAATGCCCCCTTCTACTATTGGTAAATGTCTGTCAACTGGATGAACACCAGGATAATTGAAACTTTTTAAAACGTACTAATGTCACATTTTACATTTGATTTTGGATTACTTCTACGTTTATCAACAGAAATTAAACATGTCTAACTTAAATAATACACTGAAATAACAAAAAAACACTAAACACAAGATATAAGTTTTATAAAGTGGAAATCAAATGATTGTTTTAATTTTTTGAATCAACTTTTTCTAAGTGGCAATTTTCCATCGTCAATGGGTAGCTGTTCTGGCGACAGATTGGTGCCTAGGTGTCATGGAGCACCTGGTTTTGTACCCTTGTGTACTCTTCAACGGCCAAGTCACACAACATTAACTATAATAATAAAGAAATCGCAGTAAGGAACCTTAGACTTGGCACGACTTTGTCTAGATTTCATTACTTTTTAGAGATAAACAAGCAGCTCCATCAAGATTTGGCTAGTTTTTTACAGAATGTTTTTGGTGGGATTCAATTGACGGAAACACGCTTACTTTTAACACAGCTTGGTAAAACTGATAAAATATACGTGCGCACAAGATACACTCATTTCTCAGGCAATTTTTGTCGTTATCATAATTTTGAAAAAGTCAAAAATGGCATCTACAGACAAGGCCCTCTTATTTTTTCATATTCTTTATTTCCATCTCAAGTTCTTGGTCAAAAGTCATCTTACACCTTGTAGCGGTTGATTCTCTTCCATCAATTTAGTATTTGATTCTGTGGCGGCTGGTTTTAAAGATAGTTTGAAAATACACTTGTTGACTTGAAAAATGTGTCCTGGGAAGCTAATAGAATCTTTCAGAATTATAATGGTACTGTAGTAATAATAATCGGCGTTTCCTCGTGGACCAATTGAATTGATACATTAATGGGTCCACGAGTACAACCTATTCCTAGTGGTACCAGTGGCTTAAATTTTCAAATTATATACCCCCTGTATAAACCTTAGTACATTGCATCCTTTTTTTAGTATTTCATAGTGATGTGCTAATTCATTTCAGGTGACTTCAAATGTTAAAATCTGACGTTAAATTATCTTTTATTTTTATCTCCAAAAATATTGATCTTGGACTAGTCGTTTTTTTAGCAAAGTGATAGATTTTTTTTTTTTTTGCACTCAGGTGGCAAACAAGCTTACGGTCCGCCTGATGGTAAGCGGTCACCGTAGCCTATGGACGCTTGCAACACCAGGTGTATCACTTGTGCGTTGCCGACCCTTCAGAAATCTAATAACTTCTTTCTTGAAGAACTCCATACTGTAGTCCTTGCAGAAAACCTTGGCAGGGAGCTCATTCCACAACTTTAGCGTTCGCGGGAGGAAGTTTCTCTGAAACCGCACTGTACGCGACCATTTAGGTTCTAAAGTGTGAGAATAAATTCCCTGCCGATGGCGAGCTGTGCGATGGTAGAAAGTAGCCGTGGGCATCATTTCGAACAACTCCTCAGAACACAACCCATTGTACAAGCGGTAGAACACACACAGTGAGGCAAAGTCTCTCCTCAGTCTTAAGGGCTCGATACCGCAAGTGAGTTTGGAATCGTCGACAATTCTCACAGCTTGTCGTTGAACCGAGTCAAAAGGGCCAAGCTGGTATCCGGGTGAACCTGCCCAGAGATGGCAGCAGTACTCCATATGGGGCCAAACTTGCGACTTGTAAAGTAACAACCTTTGCCCCGACGTGAAGTACTGCTTAGCTCTGTTGAGTACACCAAGTTTTTTGGACGCAAGCTTCAGCTTATCTTGTAAATGATCTCAGAACTGAACATCGCTGGAGATGTCGACACCAAGGATCCCAATGCTCTTGGAGATGGAGAGGGGAGTGTTCTGGAATTGTGGGACCACAGTGAATGAAGTGGAAAGGAGACCCGCGGTCACTCATATTTGCTTAAGAATTTTAGCTTTTCTGCAAGACCTATTAAACCACGGTCGTTTTTTGACGCCAGCAGCTACTCGCGTGTTAGGAATATAGCATTCCATACCAGCAAGGATTGTCTCAGTGACTGCGGCTGCGCAAACGTCAGGATTTTCTGAGTTAAAGCAGATCTGCTTCCACGGGTACGATGCGTAAAATTCTCGCAATCCATCCCAGTCTGCCGACTTATAGTGCCACACACGACGCCAATTAGTTGGCCAAGAAGGACCGGGTTGTGTGCATGACACTTGAGTCCGTCGGAGTATCCGTCCGAACGAGTAGTCAGCAGAAGGTCCAGTAAGGAGCTCGTATGATCCGAGTCGAGTTACGTCCGTGTCACCGCTATGAGACCTGTATAGGCACGCATAGATACGAGTGTGGCCGCCGTAATCTACGCGCACCTACAATATCGACAGGTCCCTGTCTTCAAGGCCGGGATAGTGAAGGTATGATGTGTCGGCCGGGCAGGGGATATCTGCGTCTCCGTTAGAAAAAAAATGGTCGGCTGCGCAGTTTCGAGATGGTGGTGGACTGCGTTAAGATTTGCGTGAATACCCCTGATGTTGCAAAAATCCACATTATATGTGGATGGAGTAGCCGCTGTACAAACTCTTTTCTTTTTCCTTCTCATGGCCATTATATATAAAAAAGTTACTAAGACTAAGGATGAGGATTCACCGCACAGACAGCTTAGAGGACAAAAGGTGCGGTTCTAAGACTGCCAAAGCTCGCCACAGATGATACGGTTGCTGGCACGGCGGGCGGAAGGGCCCTTGATCCCTCTCTGTTGTAGTAGCCGGGTCCACTCCGGTCTCCTTCTCCGGCACGACTACCACTTCAGATACTTTACACAGGCTGGCGGATCAGCCTCCCAGGGCGGAGATTAAGTGATCCCTGGGTTCGGGATCCCTTTCAACCTGCGGGCGGCCAGCGGTCAGCCGTTTCATCAGGTCTGCCTGACCGCCGAACCAGCACGCCGCGTCTATGCCGAGCATGACAGCAACAAGCACCGCCGGTCCTCCGCTGTCCGCGCAGCGAATCCTCAAAGAGAGCTCTGGCAACCTTACTCACCGCCAGGAACACAATACTACTCAATGTTAGTGTTATTGTGGCCGCGGTTTTCTGTAAGGTGGAGGTACTTCCCCAGTTCGGGCCGCTCATTCGAGCAAGTACTTGCTATGCCCTGCTTTAGTTGTTCGGGTTGCTTATTCGAGCGAGTACTTGCAGTGCCCTACCTCTCTCGTCAAGATCTTTATTTCAGATGACAGCTGTCAAATTAAAAAGGGCTAACTTCGAAACTATTGATCTTAGACTAGTCGTTTTCTTACCAAGATGATAGATCTCGGCAAGATCTTTATTTCAGATGACAGCTGTCAAACTAAAATGGGCTATATCTCTGAAACTATTGATTGCAGACTAGTCGTTTTATTACCAAAGTGATAGATCTCTTCAAGATCTTTATTTCAGATGACAGTTGTCAATCTATAAAGGGCTATGTCTCTGAAACTATTGATTTTAGACTAATCGTTTTATTACCGAAGTGATAGATCTCGTCAAGATCTTTATTTCAGAGGACAGCTGTCAAACTAGAAAGGGCTATATCTTTGAAACTATTGATTGTAGACTAGTCGTTACTTACCAAAGTGGTAGATCTCGTCAAGATCTTTATTTCAGGTGACAGCTGTCAAACTAATAATGACTATTTCTCCGAAACTATTCATTGTAAACTAGTCGTTTCCTTACCAAAGTGATATATCTCGTCAAGATCTATATTTCGGATGACAGCTGTCAAGCTAGAGAGCGCTATATTACTGAAGCTGTTGATTGTAGACTAGTCGTTTATTTACAGAAGTGATAGATCTCGTCAAGATCTTTATTTCAGATGACAGCTTTCAAACTAGAAAGGGCAATATCTCTGAAACTATTGATTGTAGACTAGTAGTTACCTTACCAAAGTGATAGATCTCACTAAGATGTTATTTTTTGACAGCTGTCAATCTAGAAATGGTTTTAATTAGTACTTTTACCTATTATAGTTTTTATAAGTGATAGACATATGCAAATGGATATATTTTTTTATTACCTGTGATAATTAAAAGTACTTAAATAAAAACAATAAGTATTAAAAACCAGTCGACTATCTTGTGTCGGGTATTTTTTACAAATCAAGTTATTTTATGTCATTATTTCCTAAAAAACTAGAATACACGATCAGTCCTTTAAAATCAATGTACTAAAAGTCTACAGTTTTTGAAATCTAAATGGCGTCCTAGTGTGAAGAAACGACGAAAACACTATTTTTAATATTATTACAATTATATAATTATTTTATGTTATCTTTATATATGTTTACAATCAAGGTCATGGGAGATTTTTCTAGCGTGACCACCTTGAGGTAGTTTCCTCTCTTTCCACTGAGGTTTTCATTGCGTTTCTTGCTTCGTTAGCCGCTGTGGATTGCCAAATATCATCCGTTCGGATTACGGCACCAACTATAAGGGTGCTGATCGGTATCTATAAGAAGTCCAGCAGTTCCTTGTTGTAATTCAGCAGGGCAAAGGACATCACCTTTTCCGCAAGGGCATTAAGTGGATTTTTGATCCCCAAGTCAAAATGGCGTTCTGGTGAGAAAAATGAGTGAAAGAAACTCCAGGAATCACTCTATTAATTATAATCTATCCTCGTATCCTTAGGGCGAAATTTTTGGAAGCCGTGGTGAAGGAAGCAAAAACACATGAACACAAAAATACTGTTCTGACCTTCGAGGAGCTTTCTACAGTCTTCTGTAAAATCAACTCGAGGCCCCTCTGTCCGATTTCTCCGGATCCGAGTGATTCTGAGGTGTTGACTCCTGGTCATTTCTGGTGGGTGGGCCCTTGACGGCCTTACCCGAGTATCACTTATTAGGTCCTCCACTCAACCGCTTGGCACGATTTGAACTGCTGCAGCAGATGTCTCAGAGAACAGAAACGCTAGGTTACGAACGCAGCCTTTTTGTTTCTGGCAATATGTGTTTGTCGTTATTCTGTAGAAAAAACCTATTCTGAAACCATAAAGTTCGTGTTGTGTATGTGCAAGTGCCAATAATTGTCAGGGAAGGATCATACTAACTTAAGGTCGTACAATTTGCTTATAATCTACTTTATTAAGTTCCTTGTTTTACCCTACCTTTTATGTCCACTCTCAGTTTAAGTTGTATTTTAGTGATCCCTTAGAAGACATAGGACAGACAGACGTGGTTCATATAGTGATTGGTTGCTACTTAACTAAATTTTTTTACAACAGTACAATTTTGAATCATATATTTTTTACCATGGTCTTTTTTTTTCATTCTATCTTTATTTATTTAGAAGAAATTGATTCTGATGAAGGACCCTTTTTCCAGATGTGGGTTTATTTTTCATATTTTACTGTTTCTATTCCCGGCTGAAACAGGTAACTTTATCCATAAATATTTGTGTTTTACTTAATTTGTGAAATAAAAGAATGTTTTTTTGGTAAAATTTGCCATCATCAAAATTAAGGGTGCTTTCCCTCCAAACACGGCCTTTTTTTTCATATTGCTTATGCTCTTTATTTTTATATTTTAGGTTGATATATGTATTCAAGAGCTCTGGCTACCTTAATCACTGCCAGGAATACTAACTAGAAAACTACTCAAAGTTAGTGTTATTTGGCCGTGGTCTTCTGTAAGCTAGAGGTACTTCCCCAATTCGGGTTGCTCATTCGAGTGCCTATCTTCATTGTTCAGACGATTCAGTAGAGCGAGTACTCGCTGTACGTAGCGCACTACACTCTCTACCTCTACAGTCTAATTAAATATAATTGTAAACTTCACGTCGCGGAGTTAATAGCTGCAACGCAGTCTCTTCCTGACTAATGTTTTTACATAAATTTGTATGTATCTTAGTTATGAATGTATTGAAATAAATAGTTTTATCTTTAAAAAACTTAAATAGGAACCTTAAATGCATATTCAAAGTCATATCCAACGACACACCAAAACATTTTATCCTTCAGTTCAATTTATGAACAAAGTGAATACCTACTGATTTACAAAAAGCTCTAGACAGAGTGGATCAAAGGATATTACTTGACAAGACAGCATATAATAGTATACATGGAAATTTATGGCGCTGGCTTAAATCCTACGTAACCAATCGTACTCAAAAGGTCGTCCTGAACTAATATGAGTCTGACTATGTATCTATTACTTCCGGCACTTCCTCCAGGATCAATATTAGGACCTTTATTATTTACCCTTTTTACTAACGACATAGATCACTGCTTCAAATCCTCTAAATTTTTACTTTATGCAGATGAACTAAAAATTTTTTTTATAAAATCGAGTACTCTGAAGATCATTTCAAGCTTCAATCTGATCTTGATAGGCTCTCCGATTACTGTTTAAGCAACAAGCTGCACCTAAAACAATCACATACTCTAAGAAAATCCATACTAGCAACTTCGAAAATGTGCTATGCAACTCAGTTTTAGAAGGTCGACATAATTAAATATCTAAGAATTAACATGGACTGTAAACTCCACTTTTATAATCACATTGCCACCATTACCAAGGCATACAAAATGTTTGGTTTCATCATGCGTTCTAGAAAAGAATTCAAAAATGCCAATACCAATAATATACCTACTGAAAACCTTAGTGTGCCCTCAGTCAGAATATGCGGCCGTTGTTTGGAATCCAATTTATAATAAGTATATTAAAGCAGTCGAAGTAGTCCAAAATACATTTCTGCGTACTGTATATTACAAAGTTCATGGCATAAGTCTTTCTTACGCAAAGTTACTAAAAAAGTAAAATCTTATGAACCTTGAGTCCCGTCGAACATTTTTGGGCTCCCTATATCTTCTTAATATCTGCCAACGAATTTGACTGTATAAAACTCATAAATAGGCTATGTAACAGAGTTCCAACTCACACCTGTCCTCAGCGTGAGGTCCGACCCTATAAGCTGTTTGCTGTTGGTCGTACACCTACCAATGCGGGCGAACGGGCTCCCCTGAGACGCCTCATGCGTTCATAAAATACACTATTTCATGACATTGATATACATACTTACAATACCTATACAAAAGTATAGGCAACTAATTGAGTACATATTGTAAAATAAAAGTGATAGTTGATATTTGATCTCAAAAACTGCTGGTATCAACGTCAAAAACATACATGGCGTCAATGCGCAGAATTCATAATTTAGATGTTTTTGCTGTGCACCCCGCGAAGGCTACAGTATTTTTCAAATCATTGGCCACTAGGGTTCACAAAACTGGTTTAACCTAAATTTAAAAAGGGGTGAACCGGGTTTACACACCTTTTTAATTTTATTTCTTTTATTTTGAATCATTTATTATGTTTAAGATTTGACAAAATCGAATTTTATTCTATCATACATTACATTCCAAAATGTTTACTATATGTATATAAAAATGTGTTTTTTTTTAATGGTTCTGCAAAATTTAACTGATTGTCCTGAAACTTTAGTGAGTTTTATTGCACATGACCAAATTTTCAAAGAAACTGAATATTGATCCACTGCATTAAAATCGTACAATGTTTTTAACATATCTCCGGTTTTATGACCTCTAGTTATGACGCGTTATAGACTTCATCATTTTGTGGACTGTGGCGGCCACAAATTCTTTTACATAAAATTATGATGACAGAGTATTGTAGTCACATAATATATCAGGTTTCAGTGCACACTTAACAAATTATAACCTTTAAAGGTTACATTTTGTGTGCCGCATTATTTTTATATTATGATGAGTTCTGAGAATCTGCAAAATTATTACAATAGAACATTTCAAATACGATCAGATGTACTTTCGTCATACTTCTTGTAATTTAAATTACAATCTGGTCTTGAAACTTTTTGTTTATTGTATAGAAATTTACGTTTGTAAAAAGTTTTGGAGTCATGTTCAATTCATTGATGCTTAAAATTGGAAGTATATTTTTACACTGAATACAATAAATAAAACTAGACAATAGACAATTACAACTTATATATTTCCTACAATCCTTCAAATGCTGTTTAGGGTTCCGTACCCAAAGGGCAAAAAACGGGACCCTATTACTAAGACTCCGCTTTCTGTCCGTCCGTCCGTCTGTCTGTCAGAAGGCTGTATCTCATGAACCGTGATAGACAGTTGAAATTTTCACAGAAGATGTATTTCTGTTGCCGCTACAACAACATTAATTATGCTGACATTTGTTACATTGATGCCACAGAGGAGCTTTTAAACAAGCTTGAACGACTCCAAAATTTAGGCATCCGATTCATTTTCGGATTGAGAAAGACAGATCACATTTCTCAGTAGGTACAGGAAAAAGCTCAAGTGGCTCCCAATCCGTCTTCGCCGGAACAATCATGTCCTGTCTTTACTCTATAATCTTTTTTGCAATCCCTTAACCCCAAGCTATTTACGTAAAAATTTTAATTTTCTTTTCTCAATAGAAAAACCAACCAGATTTCATACATCACTCTTATCAAAAACTCCTTCTCACAACACCACTTTTTACGGTAACTCTTTTACTGTCCAGGCTATAATCCTTTTTAACTCACTGCCTCATACTATAAGAGATTGTCAAACTATTGGCATTTTAAAAGAAACTGAAAGACTATCTTTCACTTCCTCAAACACTATGTTATTTTACTTTTTTTTTTATATAAATATATATAGAAAGTAGTTTGTTTATAGGTTATAATACTATTTAGGTAGATCCTGCCCCTTTATATATATATATATATATATATATATATATATTTACTATTGTAGTTAAACATTGCAATGTTATATGTATTTATAAGTAATATTATTTGTATTATATGTTTTATTGAAAGTAGGTATATAAATAATTATTATATATTAGGATGAGTCTATATTTAAGTATAAATAATTTATATATTTATTTTGTAATCTCAGTGCATATGTGTTACCCGCTCACTTCGTACAGCTCTCACTTTTTTGGCTCAGCTGTAAGAGATCTCAACTAGAGATTAGCTTGACCTATGGCCATTGTTATTTTTGTATTGTATATTTTGTAAGTGTCCTATAATTGTGTACATAAAATAAATAAATAAAAAAAACAAATAAACACTAAAAAACAGAATAAAATAAACATTTAAGGGGGCTTCCATACAACAAACGTAATTTTTTTGCTCGTTTTTGCTCGATATTGATAAAGGCAACAGGTAGAAGCTTGAAATATTCACAGAATATTAAGTCATATATTCACTTTAAAAATAAATTATTCAATTAAAATAAAACAAATATTTAACGAGATTTTGCCGTTTTTATAGATATTTGTACGGAACCCTTCGTGCGCGAGTCCAACTCGCACTTGGCCGATTTTTTAATTGTGTTATAAAATTAGCACAAAAAGTTTCAAAACTCTGGAAATGATGTAATAATTGTTATTTAAAAATCACACATCGCCGTCAGGGCCTGTAACTAAGCAAAGCTTGTAATATGAATACCAGATTTATTTGTTAATCTATACATATAATATATAAACACCCAGACTCAGGACAAACACAAAGTTAGTCTTGTGCAGTAATCGAACTGTTTCGGCCCGGCCGTTATCTGAAAAGCACTCACGAACTTAGCAATTTGTGACAATACTAGTGAATGTCAGTTGTATCGTCTATGATGCAAAATAACCAAATAAAAGTGTTTAATTATGTATCTGTAAGATTAAGGATTTTTGGATTACTAACCTACGACGGGAAAGTAGTTTGTTTATAGGTTATAATACTATTTAGGTAGATCCTGCCCCTTTATATTTCTACTCCCCTCATACGCATAAGCTGTAATTTTGCCCTTTGGGCCCAAAAACATGGCGACCGGAACGCATAATTTTGCGTTGTGGAGCATGCCCTACATTCCAGCGTTATGACGTCACACTTGGTGACAACCAATGCAGTTTGTTTCTAACACGCTTGTAAACAACACGTCTTATGCCGGAAGTAGTTTAAAAAATTATTGTTGCCCTACAGTACGGCAGTAGAGCGCTTTATTTCGCGACGCCGCAACGCAACACTCAGTGTTATGTGAACGCGGTAATGGGTTTCGGCTCTTAGCTGTTAGAGGACATTAGGACAGACAGACGTTGCCGATGCAGGTACAACAACCTAACACAATTTAATACTTGAAGTTTTGAATCATGGGTTATTTTTCCCGTTTAAGACAAAATAGAATACGAATAGTTCCATCGGATAAAATTTAATAAGGCTTACACGTTGATACTAGTGACATCTTGTGATCAGAAACAGTACTAAAATTTTACAGTGGACCCAGTGTTGTTCCTGTGGTGATATGTACAAAATTATCGATAGATTGCTATAATTTATCACCAGCCGCCTTATTAAACTCGTTATAACTATTTCGAAAACAAACGTTATACTATATGAATTTTGCAAATGGTATTCAAGAAGACAATAATTCTAGATCATTTAATACATGTTTGTATCCGAGGATACGACGATAAAATTATATCGATCTGATGACGGTAATTACAAAGCGAATAAGGTTGTTACTTGCCTTCCTTTTTTTATGTAGCAACTTGACGTAGGTCAATATCTCGAAACGCTGCAGCGCTGTAACCTGATCGCTTTATGTCACTTCTGTCATTCTGGCACCTACTTAAAGCAAAGGTCGCCTGTCACTGTTTGTTAGGTATTAAATTTATTTTTATTATAGAGTTTATCCTGGGAGAGGCACTTCTGTGAATGACAAAAAAAAAATAGTATGATCAATATGTAGTTCCGCTTTTCGACATATTCAAACTTATATGACGCGACTTTAGTAGTGCAAGATATGACTTAATGTCAAAAGAAGAAAAAAAGTGATTTTGACATTTTTGACGGGTTTAATTTTTTTTAGAATTTTTAGGGTCTTGTGGGCAAATAACAAAAACTGCGCCCTTGTAGGTTCTTGGAAAGTGAAATGTATAAATGATATTATTCAAAATAAAAATAATTAAATATTCTGTGCCGAAATTAGTTTCTGAACCAGGTTCCCCCGTTACTTATTTTTTTTTGCTTAATTAAAAAAAAAAAATTTAAAGTTGAATTCCTGCTGGTGAGGTAAATCAATCTTTTCTTATGAAAACTCTCTGTCAAAATACAAGAATATACCAAGTACGAAACCCTTAGTGCAAATTAATTGTATAAGATAAATAATCAAAGTATTCTTTATCAGAAAATGTATCAACAAGTTGTATAAGATTTTAAGCCGTTACATGCGAAACCTTAAGTGTAAGAGTCCGACTCGCACTTAGCCTGTTTTTTTAGGTAGAGAAAATGGTTTATAAGTGACTATTATCATGAACGCGTCACTGTTATTGAAATTGTGATTCAAAGCAACAGACTGATACTAAACTCCATTACAGAAATGCAAAAATCGCAAACTAATATGTTTCTTATTTAAAAATAAAACGGGATTAAACGTGTCGTTATTTGGCAAAATACCTTTTTCCCGACGTTTCGGCTGGGTAACACCAGCCTTGGTCACGGGTAGACTGGCGGTGCGCGGTGTCGTCGGCTTCGAGTGGAGGCGTCCTGTTGAACTACCCTCACTTCGCCCTTATACTTGTCATAAGTGTGTAGTGAACACAAAACTAACGGTGTCCTCGGGTGCGTTCGTTGTTAGAGCTGTATTTCCCTATGACTGGATTCCATGCAAGCGACAGTTTGTATCCATCCTCAGGATTGAAGTTCTTATGCTCTTATTTATTTATTTTAATCGCGTTATGGTACGCGAAGCGATTGGAATTGGAAAAAAGCATAAATTGGAAAAAAAGCATAATACTTAAAAATGAAATTGGAAAAAAGCATAATACCTATCATACACAATATTTGTTCAACTTCAAAGGGTTCAAAGTTCAACTGGTGTATTTAAGCTTGTGGTCCTTTGTACGATAAACAATATAAATAATATTCAACTTGAATATCTAAGTCTAATCTAATTCTATCTTAGAATATCTAATCTAAGTGCACTTTTCTGTACTGACATGCAGCTTAACAACACAATTCCGTAGCATTTAGACAGTCTGCACAGAAATTCTCTTCTGTTTGTGGCTGTGTTTATATAGACTAAAACGGGTAAAAATACTTGACTTCCATTAACTTCTGGTACAAAAAACAATACGGTTTTCGCTCACAATCAAACAGGCTTTCAGCTTGTATAGACCTAGTAACAGCCCTTAAAACTAACATAGATGGCAAACGTATAGGAAAAGGTATATTCATAGATTTAAAGAGAGCTTTTGACACCATTAGTCACAAACTACTGTAGCAGTACAAACTCAATTCTATGGCATTAAGCAAATAACTTACCAAATGATACAATCATATCTCTCAAACAGATATCAAGTTGTTAAAATTGGCAAAACAACTAGTGAATTAGAACCAATTACTCACGGCGTTCCGCAAGGATCTATACTAGGTCCTATGCTGTTTCTTATTTATATAAATAGTATTAACAACCTTAACTTAACTTGTGACGTCACGCTCTATGCTGATGATACCTGCCTCTTTTATTTCGGAAAAGAAGTAAAAACAGTAATCGAACAGGCTTAGACCGACCTCAATCAATTAAATACTTGGTTCTTACATAATTTACTTACTAATAATGTCTCTAAAACTATTGATATGATATTCAGAGCCTAGAATAAAACAATTCAAAATATTGCACCACTCATCAATAACAAGCCATTGAAAAAAGTGGAATCTGAAAAATACCTTGGCCTAGTTCTGGATACTCACTTAACATAGAAGCCACACATTAAGAAAATACATTCAAAACTATCTTCTCTGCTTGGTATCCTGCGCAATAACATCCGTTGTTACCCTAAATATGTTTCATATCTTATAAATAACTCCCTAATAAACAGTCATTTAACATATCTGATAGAAGTGTGGGGGTCAGCTGCTAAAAACAACCTTGCCAAACTACAAACGACCCAAAATAAAATAGTTAAACGTCTCTTCCACCTAAATTATCTAACCCCATCTACCATAGTATATAAAATAACGAAACTAATGACACTTAATCAAATGTACAGATATAACACTTGTATGCTAGTGAGATTAATTCTGATGAAAGATATTCATAGGTCCATAACATTTACTGTAAAGTCGCATACGCAAAAGCGATCACTGAGATATCCGTTCAATTTTTGCCTACCAACTAAACCTAGAACTAAGTCGTATGGTTTAAAAAATATTTTGTTTGAAGGGTCTCAAATATATAACAAACTTCCAAATGATGTTAAAAATATTCAATAACCTTTACTGTTCAAAAGGAAGCTAAAATATCACATCCTAAATTAGTATATTACACAATAAAATAAAATATAAGGAATATATCGCTTACGAGTAAAGAACCAAATATAAGTAACTGTATGTATTAGTATGTATGGATTTATGTATATGTATGTGTATATCTATATACTCTGAGAAAAGCTCACAGAGACAGGGAGTGGGGTTTTGAGAAAGCCAAGTATGAGTCGGACTCGCGGACGAAGGGTTCCGTACCATTGTCTATAAAAACGGCAATAAAATCACGTTTGTTGTTTGAGAGCCCCCCTTAAATATTTGTTTTATTTTAATTTCATTATTTATTTTTTAAGTAAATATATAACTAAACTTAAATATTTATTTTATTCTGTTTTGAAATATTTGTTGTTATAGCGGCAACAGAAATACATCTTCTGTGAAAAATGTAAACGAGTCGGTTAATTCAGTTTTTATTCAATTACAAGTTTTCTTTAGCCAATACTTTTTAATTCATAAATTCTCTAGATACCGCTAGATGGCATTGTTTTCCATACACAAATCATCGCCATCTACGAGTAAGTCAGAAATATTTCTGTTCCCGTCATTTCAATTGTTTTGGTGAGTTTGTTTATATTTTTTTATTCACTCGCAAACACGGGCTATACAAAAATTACAAACTCGAGTCATCAAAGCCTTCAGCCTGAGGCTTCTAAATCGCTATTTAGTCAATTTCTTCTTACTACCCTTAATACACAATGCACTATAATAATTCGAAACAAATAATTTATGCATAATTGATAAATATCGGACCTAAAGAGCATGTAGCTTTACTATTGTAAAGAAAAAACAACGTCCATAAAGTATTTCATTTTTTTCCCTTTGACTAACTGTCAATAAATAACATACTTTATAGTCATGCTAATTACGAAGGCTACTGCCGAAGGATGCGTTTGCAATTCTTTAAATGTAAAGATATTTAACAATCATTTCCCGAATCGACTTTCGTGCTGTGCGTTCTGCCTCATTGCCGACTACTGAGTATTGTTGCTTAGTTCATAGCCCGCAATACTTGGAAACTCTGCCTAAGTGTTAAGTACTGCTAAGTTTGCGTTCTTGGCTGGGGATCATCGCTCCTCGGCCCACTGTGGGTGAACTGTTCGCGCTTTTTAACTCGCCCACTGCGCGAAGTTTATCGAAGCGATACTGTGTGTTCAACGCGCCCGCCAGTCCTCCCATCCGCGTTCGCGTTCTACCCGCACGTGCTCCCACCCCACTCCGGTATCAGATGTGATCCTTACTCGGTCACCTGATTCCGTGATGATAGAACTGTCTTCCCTCTCGGAGGTACTCTCATCTATTACAGACGCTCCCTGCACTGCCCCATCGATCCTTCTCCTCTTAGAATTTAGGAGTATCCGTGTCACCACCGCCCTGTCCTCCTCCGATTAGGTTCCCCATCGGACACTCCTCCCGACACTAGAACTGTGACAAATTCGGGCAATTACTCGAAAACCCCAGCTCGCCACATCTAGATCGCGTTCCCAATAATATTTCTTCCGCGAACGACATTAACGTGGCTATTGACTCACTCACTAGCCACCTGACCGCCACCGTTGGCGAGTGCTCAAGACAAGTGCCAGTTTGTGACTACCACCACCTAGTCCTGCCCCAGCACATAAGGTCGCTTATGGCTGAGCGTATAACATAGCCCGCCGCAGACGCGATCGCGCTCCTACTACCGAAAACAAAGCTTGCTTCAACGACTTACACCGCCGTGTAAAAACAGCTGTAGCAAAGCTTCGCCCCCAACTTTTCGGTAATCTGATGAAGAATATTTCTCCTTCTCATCCAGTTTATTGGCGTTGAGATCAGACACCTTCAACTCCCTCCCGCCCTCCGTAACTCGTTGCGGAGGGCTGCTATCGAAAATTGCATTTTTCCTTTTCAATGGAAAGATGCAATTGTTATAGGCATTCACACGCGGTAGGAGGAAAGCTCGTATCGAGACTTCCTCCTACCGCCCTATAAGTTTACTAAAGGCCCTTAGTAAACTTTACGAACGCCTCCTCCTCGCTCGCCTCCGGAACGCTATAGTCTTCAAAGGTATCTTAATCGACGCTTCCGTGCCAAACACTCGTGCATCCACCAAGTCCTCCGCATCACGGAACATATTCTCACTGGCTTCCAACCAGTATTCGGTAAGTCCCGTCACACGGGTGCCGTCTTTTTCGATGTAGCGAAAGTTTTCGACAAAGTCTTGGCACAACGCTTTAATTTATAAACTGTACAACTATCAGTTGCCAGACCGTCTCGTGCTCATCATACGTGACTATTTCTCGAACCGCAGCTTATGCTATAGAGTCGAAGGCACCCTCTCTTCCCCTCGTCCTATAGAAGCAGGAGTCCCGCATGGGTCCGTGCTCTCCCCTGTCTTGTACTCTTCGGCCGTGCCAATCCTTGACAAAACAAGGCCAGATATCTCGGTGTGACCCTGGATAGGCGTCTTAACTTCCGCGATCACACCAAACTAGTTACAGACCGAGCCGGTTTTGTCCTCGGTCGTCTATATCCCATCTTACTGTACTTGCCTACAGTAGGATGTCGCCTAGAAATAAACTGACTCTGTACACTACTTGTGTCCCCCCATACTAGCATACGCTAGCGTCGTCTAGGCGTTGTCAAAACGCAACCTTCATAGACTCCAAAACCGCTTCCTCAGAGCGGCCTCCGGAGCCTCCCGGTTCGTCCGGAATGCAACCCTACACAGGTACTTCGAGCTCCCCACGATTCACCAATATCTTAAAGACCTGCCAGTCGGCTTTTTCGAGTGTACACAAAATCACCCGAACCGATTAATTGTACAATCCACAAGCTACCATCCCCCCGACCGACCACGGAAGGTCGAAAAACTATTGTTAGGCGGCCTCGGCACGTACTTACGGCCGCAGCGCAACGATGTCGCTATCCGGATAGCGATACTAGTCTCAATGACCTCCCCTAATTTGCTAAAAATTAATTTAAATGAAAGAATAAATGTTTACAATTTTTATTAAATTTAAGTACCAAAGTAAGCTGGCTTAGTTCGCTCTGGCAAAGGTTAACGCTACATATATTTAAAATGCTTATGTCAGAAGTAAAATGAATGGTTGGAATGGGTGTGGTAGTGGGCCCGGTTTTCGTTGATTGATATTAGCGACTGACGTAAGCTGTTCATTGTTGGTGATTTTTTAACTGGTAATTGGTGTTAATTTGGAGCTGGTGAAACGCCTTTTATGTTGATGATTGTATAAAATTTGGTACTGGAATGGATATTTTTGTAGTGGACAAAAAACAGCAACTCGTTACTCAAAAGTAAAAACTTTTTAACATAAAAAACAACCGGCTTCAGAAACATGCACTAAAAAGATAAAAATAATTACTTATTTTCAAAACTCTGATCTGAATTACAGTTTGAAATTGGTGTCTATGTGCATAGACATGTAATTTACCTTTATACCTCTTTAGTGCATCTTTTTGAAGCTGGTTGTTTTCTTTTGTTAAAACGTTTTAATTATAATAGAAGTTGTTACCGTCGAACATATTCAGGCAAAAATTAAAATAAGAATTTACTGTACATTTTCACTGGCTAATTTACTTTTAGAAGGCTGCTACTATATCAGTATAACTAGTCGGTATTCAAATACTGTCACTGGTACACAATTCTGTTTTTGACCATGAACGAAAAAAAATTAAAACGAAATCTTTTAGTTTTAGAGAGTCTGGAGTTTGTGGAGATTGCGTTTAGACAACGCATAAACGACGCTAGCATAAGCTAGTATGGAGCGGATACAAGTTGTGTAAAGATTCAGCTTATTTTTAAGCGACATATTACTGTACTTGCCTATTATTGGATAAAGACGACCGAGGACAAAAGCGGCTCGGTCTCAAACTATTTTGGTTTGATCTCGGAAGTTCAAACGCCTATCTAGGGACACACCGATATATTAGTTCTTGTTTTGCCAAGGAATAGCACGACCGAAGAGTGAGAGGGGAGATGGCTGCGGAGGGCGGCATGAGGTAGGAAACGGCGGAGCTTTCGTCGGGATTCACTTCGATTCTCCATTTCCGGAATCATTCGCCTAGGGTGGTGATAGCGGCTTGGAGTCTCTTAGTGATTCGACTCACTTGCCTATCGGTGGTATAAATAGCGGTATCGTCCGCAAAGAGGGCTAATTGGATACCTGTCGTTTTAGGTATGTCGTTAGTGTACAGAAGGTCGCAAGGCAAGTCTTTTGAGAGAGAGAGATAAACTGATGCAATGATGATCGAGTGATGGCCGGTCATCGGTAAGCGGCAGACGGATGCTTCTAAGTTTGTAAGTGGCGGAGGATCGATAGGGGAGAATTTTCGCGATGGAGTAGACGCTCAAAGAACATCGAGTAACAGTAATTGCATTACACCATTGTGGCCACTCGCCTAACACAATTTTCAAACATCTTAAAAATTTGAAAATCTCAAGAGGCAGAATGAATACTTAAGTGTCGAAGACAAGAAAAGATCAGGCAGACCTCGCACTGTTAGGACTCCAGCAGTCATCTAAGCGATCAAGGCACGCATTGCAAGAAATCCTGTCCGGTAAATTGATGAATTTGCAAATGGGTTTAAGTACTAAGACTGTTCTCTCTGTTCTCTCTGTTGTGAGAAAGGAACTCAATGACGACTTCCTTAATGCGCGCTTGAAAGCAATGAGAGTAAAAAGATGTAGAGTTTTGCTAAAGCGGTACGCGTAAAACAAGCACCGAGATATCCTGTTCACCGATGAAAACCAAATTTAACATCGAGGAGAAGTATAACAAACAAAGTGATAGGGTGTACGCAACAAGTTCTGCAGAAGCTGGTGAATCCATTCCCCGAGTCCAGCATGGTCATCATCCATCGTCATTGATGATTTGGTTAGGTGTCTCATATTTTTGCCCAATTGAAGTTCACTCTTGTGAAAAGGTAGTCAAAACCAATGCAAAAGTTTATTAAGACACTGTTTTGGATTGTATTTTAAAAGACCTGCCTCAGACGCTGTTTCATGGCCGAGCATGGGTGTTTCAACAGGACTCCGCACTGGCCCATAAAGCTTAAATAAGCGTGGTTTGAGCTCAACAATATTGACTTAATTGAGCATGAAGATTGGCCCGCCTCCAGCCCAGATTGGTTTTAGAGGAGAAAGTCTGTGCTAAACCTCATAAAAATTTGGAGAGCCTGAAGTCATCATTGAGAAAAGCAATGGCAAAAAATGGTATGCATATGGTGCGTGCTGCGATTGATGACTGGCCGCGAAGACTGGAGGCCTGTGTAGCAAATTTTGAATAAATTTGATTGTATTTTATCTTAAAATACTTACATTTCCAACAAAAGAATTTGTTTTTTATACCACCGCGTTTTATTTTATTTTACGACCCATGATAACTATAACAGTATTTAAGGACTGACTGGGTAACTCTCGGCCCTATGCCGTAACTTTTGAGCGGTACAGGTGAGTACATTGGAAAATTACATTTTCAGGTGCAAGTGAGGAATTATTTTTGTACGACTTTATTTTTATATAGATTATTAAATACTTGACGAAGACTTGTAATGACAAAAAACATTCATAACTGAACGGCATTTGCGTAATTCCTTTTCTATACTTGTACAGATATGCTTACCATTAACGCCGTACATATTTTCAGTACAGGGTTGAAAAGCCTGGGTCGCAACCCATAGCCTAGACCTATATGATATAAGATCATTGCAAAATTTACGGCATCTTGTTCAAAATTTCATTTAACATATACAATAATGTGTAATAATTAAACTTATAAATGAATTTCAGGGTCTTCTGAGTAATTGTTACTGTAAGTTCATAAATTGATGTGCGGCAACTTATTTCTTTATGGTACCAAATAAAAATATTAGTAAAAACAAATATGAAATTTTTCAGATGCTCCTAGATTAATATGAGTAATATTTACAAATATTTTTTTTATTTTACATTTAATAAATAAAAATAAACAAAAAAAAAACAGATGTCGAACATTTTAGTTTAGACTATTCTTTACCACTCACAAAAACTATTATAAGGTTTGAGGTGTCCCTTACGGTCATTAATAACTGTACGGCTATTAAACAAATTTGATTGTAATATTGAAACCTAAAAACAATAATGCCGTTAATTTCAAATGAGATACGTTTACATGTGTGGTTGAATGAAATTTTAAAATTAAACGGCTATTGTAACCAGTTGTCTGCGACATTATACAATACGATGAATCACGCCGCGAACGACAAGCTCATTAAATTACAGAGTCAATTCAACTTATAAATGGGAAAGTGTTCAAATAAATACAAAGTATAGTATTTATTTTTATTTTTCATCACTAACATCATTGTCAATTGGTAATTGTCTTGCAAAGATCAGTATATACAATAAAACTCATTTTTTTTAATATAAATACTACTTTTATATTTACAGTCGACTCTCGTTAATTTAAACCTGCGATATTTCGAACCTCTCTATAATTCAAAGTTATCACGAGTCCCCTACAAAATCTCTTTATATTATAACAGGACAGGTTATAGTAGTAGTGCCCTGTTACCGAATGCACCGGCTAGGTGCTCAGGAGAAAAAGTTTAGGTAGAGAGATTTCAGAGGTCGGTAAAGAAAAACTTTTCAAGGTTGAGGCAGGTTATATTAGTATACTCTTTCACTTTTCATCATAATATACTTTAATGAACAATAAATCCTAATCACATAGGGTGATTCTTGTCCCTTAAAATATCTACACAGCAGCTACCTATTGTACAATCATATAAGACTACCTAAATAAGAAGAAAGATAGAAAAGGCAAGCCTGCCTACACAGAGTTTTAAAGTGTGTAGTTTTCAAATCTTTATGAGGGATCTAATACAATTGTGGATTCTTCAGCCTAGAGCCCGAACCGAAGTCTTGCTCGTTGAAAGCACCCCTCAGGTCACCGCCGCCGCAGCAAGTAGACGCGGACGGGACTGAATTTAAGTAGCCTATCAACGTGTGATGAGTAGTGACATATGCCGCCCGTGGCAGGCACAAGGAAAGGCCGCACGTGGCTGGCACAGTGCAGGAGTGCACGTGGAGCAGTTCACCCCGCAGCCCCGGTGTGTAGCAGTGTTCGAGACAACACCACTACCGCACAGGCCGAGGATTTGGAGTACAGGCGACTCCGGGCAGGCCGAGGATTTGGAGTCTTAAGGCCTCCCTCAGTGTCAGTACAGCAAAGCAGTTGCAACGCGCCGGCCCTCTCCGTAGACGCGCAGAGTGGCGTTTATATCCGTTGTATCCGAAGGCGGATGATGGAATTCCCCACGGGAAGAAAAAACAACCGTCGTGCTAATCGCAGTCCGGTTTTGCCAACAGTAGAATATTAAGGCGTCGTCACAGAATTGACGCTTTACGTTTAGGAGTATTTATTTCCAATCAATAGAAATTTTTGATGTCCGTATAGACAGTGGACGCAAAGAAGAATGTTGACATTTCCCTTGGCAACGGATATCCAGACTCTTTTGATTTCTAAGTTTGAAATCACGGCTCCGGTAATGGACCTAAGATTGTATGTCTGGAAACTTCCACTCTTTCTTACATCATCCGCTCCTTTACCGGAGAAGGACCACCGGAAACGGTCGTTTCGTTATAATATTTCATACTAAATGAATACATTTTTATGCACTTGGTAATAAGAACGAAAAAAATCATAGCTATATAACATAATGACGCGTTAATTCGAACTCATCGGCGTCCTGCACTCGACAATTCAAAGTTGCAGAGAGAAAGAGGCGGAAAGATTGAAAGTACATTTTGCGACAAGTTCAAACTTGTATCAACGTACACGAGCCTTTGTTTTTGTTATGATTAGTTTGACTATTTGACACACTCTTCTCACGAATTGGTTTGTTTAGTTGATCATTCAGTTACTGTAACTGTTTCGTTGGTATACAGATTAAAAGTTTGTGTTAGTCATGAGCCCTAGAAAGTATAAAAGCTTTTGTCTATAAAACGAAAGTGATGAAACAGCATTTCAGGCACTTTTTCTCTTAAATAAAGTTATTAAGCAGTCTGAGCTGCAGCAATGTGCTTTGAAGCAAACCAGTATAAATGAATACATGCATGTACACGAATGTACTTCTAAACTTTTGTCATTGTTATAGAAGAGCAGTTACTAAATAATAATTGATCAACACTTAATAATTCGAAGTTTTATTTATTTTTTCTCACAAATTTCGAACCATTTGATATTTCAAACACTCGATAATTCGTAATATTTTAAGAGTCATACGTGTTTCGAATTAAAGAGAGTCGACTGTATTAACTATTAAAAGTATGCGGTATTTATCTT
This sequence comes from Apoda limacodes, assembly GCA_946406115.1. Classification (NCBI taxonomy): domain Eukaryota; kingdom Metazoa; phylum Arthropoda; class Insecta; order Lepidoptera; family Limacodidae; genus Apoda; species Apoda limacodes. Next base: position 54,550,174 of record OX291540.1, read on the forward strand.
TTATTGATGATTGTCTAGCTAAAGTATTAACAACCTATTTTAATACCATTCTTTTTCTAACGAAGACGCAGATATCCTGCCTGGCCGATACATCAACCCCGGCTACAAACTCGAGCACAATTTTGTGAGTCGTGCCGATGTATGTATGTTCGTCCGGGAGTAGGGTTGTGCCAGGTCACAAAACCGAAAAGCCGGACAGACTAGTCAGCTTAGCTGGACATTTGGGTAAAAAGGCCGGACATCTTTAATTTTTAGTCACTATAACTCGACACTTTTTTTAAAAAGTTAAACGACGTTTTTTTTATTATTTACCATAAAACTTAAATTAAATAAAATTGAATGAATAATTCTTTTTTATTATTAACCATTCAATATTCATTACAATTGCTATAGTAGTTAGCAGTAAGAAGGTGAGGAGCGGAAACCATTACATGAAAAATATAAAACAAAATTATCAAATTTAAAAAGCCTAACAAAAGCCGGACTGGCCGGACACCGTCTAATTTGGCCGCACACGCAACCAATCTGCTGTCTCCGCCTTCATAGCATTGAAGACAGGGACCTGTCGATAATATGGGTGCGCGTAGATCACGGCGGCCACACTCGTATCTATGCGTGCCTATACAGGTCTCATAGCGGTGACACGGACGTAGCTCGACTCTTCACGCACCGGAGTTTGACGACTGACAAAGTTCTAGAGCAATATCCCACAGCAGAACTAGTTATTTTGGGAGACTTCAACGCCCACCATCGTTAGTGGCTCAGTTCTCGAACCAATAACTACGCAGGAATATCTGCTCATGAATTTGGTCTGACCTATGGATTCTCTCAGCTGGTACTTTCTTCAACGAGAATACTAGATATAGAGGAACATACGAGCTCCTTACTTGACCTTCTGCTGACTACACGTCCGGACGGATATTCCGCCTTAGTAGATGCCCCTATAGGCTTCTCGGACCACTGTTCGTTTGGACTCAAGTGTCATGCACACAACCTGATCTATCTGGTCGAATTAATTGGCGTCGTGTGTGGCATTATAATTCGGCAGACTGGAATGGATTGCGAGAATTTTATGCAGCGTACCCGTGGAGGCAGATCTGCTTTAGCTCAGAAGATCCTGACGTCTGAGCAGCCGCAGTCACTGAGACAACCCTCGCTGGTATGAAATGTTATAGTCCTAACCCGCGAGTAGCTGCCGGCGTCAAAAACCACCGTGGTTTAATAGGTTTTGCAGAGAAGATAAAATTCTTAAGCAAATATGAGTGACCGCGGGTCTTCATAATAAGGATCCGAATATTTCTGAGGTAAAACGCAAATTAAATGCTGCCTCGAGGTTCAGTAAAAAAGCAACTGCCAGCAAAATTCCAATTCATCGGCAGAATAGGTGGGCGACTTGCGAGCTATCCTTCTGGGAGTCGTGCTTTCAGGTCGCTTGCCAAAGCTGCCGAAGGAAACTTTTGCTAGTCGTCGTTACCATCACTGAGAAAGACCGATGGTGACTTGGCCCATAGTACTAAAGAGAAAGCCGATTTACTGGGCAGTCTCTTTGCCTCAAATTTGAATATAGACGATGAAGGCCTACCTACTATGCCGTGGTGCGGCAAGACCATGCTGGCAATCTCCATAACGCAGCGGGGGGTCCGGCTGGCGTTGCTTTCTCTAGACTTTCGTAAGTCGAGTGGGCCGTGGACGGTATACCAGCTTTTTGTCCGGCAGACGCATACGAACCGTAGTTGACGGTAGTTGCTCTGATAGCATGGACATTAATGCTGGTGTCCCGCAAGACTGCGGCCACAATAACACTAACATTGAGTAGTGTTGTGTTCCTGGCGGTGAGTAAGGTTGCCAGAGCTCTTTGAGGATTCGCTGCGCGGACAGCGGAGGACCGGCGGTACTTGTTGCTGTCATGCTCGGCGTAGACGCGGCGTGCTGGTTCGGCGGTCAGGGAGACCTGATGAAACGGCTGACCGCTGGCCGCCCGCAGGTTGAACGGGATCCCGAACCCAGGGATCACTTAATCTCCGCCCTGGGAGGCTGATTCGCCAGCCTGTGTAAAGTATCTGAAGTGGTAGTCGTGCCGGAGAAGGAGACCGGAGTGGACCCGGCTACTACAACAGAGGGGGATCAGGGGCCCTTCCGCCCGCCGTGCCAGCAACCGTATCATCTGTGGCGAGCTTTGGCAGTTCTAGTACCGCACCTTTTGTCCTCTAAGCTGTCGGTGCAGTGAATCCTCATCTTTAATCTAAATAACACTTTCAAAAAATAAAAAATATGGCAAGAAATAAAAGAAAAAGAGTTTATTCAGCGGCCGCTCCATCCACATTTAATGTGGACTTTTGCAACATTAGGGGTATTCACGCAAATCTTAACGCAGTCCACCTCCATCTGGAGACTGCGCAGCCGACCATTCTTTTTCTAACGGAGACGCAGATATCCTGCCCGGCCGATACATCATACCTTCATTATCCCGGTTACAAACTTGAGCACAATTTCGTGAGTCGTGCCGGTGTATGTATGTTCGTCCGGGAGGATATCTGCTGTCGCCGCCTTCATAGCCTTGAAGACAGGGACCTGTCGATATTGTGGGTGCGCGTAGATTACGGCGGCCACACTCGTATCTATGCGTGCCTATACAGGTCTCATAGCGGTGACACGGACGTAACTCGACTCTTCACGCACCTGAGTTTGACGACTGACAAAGTTCTAGAGCAATATCCCACAGCAGAACTAGTTATTTTGGGAGACTTTAACGCCCACCATCGCGAGTGGCTCAGTTCTCGAACCAATAACTATGCTGGGATATCTGCTCACGAATTTGCTCTGACCTATGGATTCTCTCAGCTGGTACTTTCTCCAACGAGAATACCAGATATAGAGGAACATACGAGCTCCTTACTGGACCTTCTGCTGACTACTCGTCCGGACGGATACTCCGTCTCAGTGGATGCGCCTCTTGGCTCCTCGGACCACTGTCTCATCCGGACTCGATTGTCATGCACACAACCCGATCCTTCTGGGCCAACTAATTGGCGTCGTGTGTGGCATTATAAGTCGGCAGACTGGGATTGATTGCGAGAATTTTATGCATCGTACCCGTGGAGGCAGATCTGCTATAGCTCAGAAGATCCTGACGTCTGCGCAGCCGCAGTCACTGAGACAATCCTCGCTGGTATGGAATGTTTCATTCCTAACCTGCGAGTAGCTGCCGGCGTCAAAAAACGACCGTGGTTTAATAGGCCTTGCAGAGAAGCTAAAATTCTTAAGCAAACTGCGTATGAGGCTTGGACCACGGCTCGTAATAATAGGGATCCGAATATTTCTGAGTTAAAACGCAAATTAAATGCTGCCTCGAGGTTCAGTAAGAAAGCAACTGCCAGAGCAAAATTCCAATTCATCGGCAAAATAGGTGGGCGACTTGCGAGCTATCCTTCTGGGAGTCGTGCTTTCTGGTCGCTTGCCAAAGCTGCCGAAGGGAACTTCTGCCAGTCGTCGTTACCACCACTGAGAAAGACCGATGGTGACTTGGCCCATAGTGCTAAAGAGAAAGCCGATCTACTGGGCAGTCTCTTTGCCTCGAACTCGAATATGAACGATGAAGGCGCTGTACCACCTACTATACCGTGGTGCGGTAAGACCATGCCGGAAATCTCCATAACGCAGCTGGAGGTCAGGCGGGCGTTGCTCTCTCTAGACGTTCATAAGTCGAGTGGGCCAGACGGTATACCAGCAGTGGTGCTTAAGCAGTGTGCTCCTGAGTTATGTCCTGTACTCACGCGCCTCTTCGCGCTTTCCTACCACACTAGGCAATTTCCGTCTTCATGGAAGACTGCGAATGTGCACCCGGTGCCCAAAAAGGGCGATAGATCAGATCCATCGAATTACAGGCCTATCGCTATTACCTCTCTCCTCTCTAAGGTGATGGAGCGTGTGATCAACACACAGCTTTTGAGATACCTAGAAAAACATGACCTGCTCAGCGACCGCCAATATGGCTTTCGCCACGGTCGCTCGACTGGTGACCTTCTAGTGTATCTCACACACCGATGGGCACTAGCCATTGAGAGTCAGGGGGAGGCATTGGCATGTAGCCTGGACATAGCGAAGGCGTTCGATCGGGTCTGGCACCGCGGTCTTCTATCGAAGTTGCCATCTTACGGAGTGCCCGAGGGTTTGTGCAAATGGGTGGCTAGCTTTTTGTCCGGCAGAAGCATACGAGCCGTAGTTGACGGTAGTTGCTCTGATAGCATGGACATTAATGCTGGTGTCCCGCAAGGCTCTGTGCTGTCTCCTACGCTGTTTCTACTGCATATCAATGACATGTTGGACATGAACAACATACATTGCTATGCAGATGACAGTACTGGAGACGCTTTTTACACGGGTCGTGCAAACATCCCTCGTTCCGTTGTGGAGGAAAACCGCGGAGAACTTGTGTCTCAAATCGAGACCACACTGTCCCAGGTCTCTGATTGGGGACGGGTAAACTTGGTCCGATTCAACCCTACAAAGACACAAGTGTGCGCGTTCACCGCTAAGAAAACTCCATTCACTGTAGTCCCACAATTCCAGAACACTCCCCTCTCCATCTCCAAGAGCATTGGGATCCTTGGTGTCGACATCTCCAGCGATGTTCAGTTCCGAGATCATTTATCAGATAAGGTGAAGCTGGCGTCCAAAAAACTTGGTGTACTCAACAGAGCGAAGCAGTACTTCACGTCGGGGCAAAGGTTGTTACTTTACAAGTCGCAAGTTCGGCCCCATATGGAGTACTGCTGCCATCTCTGGGCAGGTGCACCCGGATACCAGCTTGGCCCTTTTGACTCGGTTCAACGACGGGCTGTGAGAATTGTCGACGATTCCAAACTCACTTGCGGTATCGAGCCCTTAAGTCTAAGGAGAGACTTTGCCTCACTGTGTGTGTTCTACCGCTTGTACAATGGGTTGTGTTCTGAGGAATTGTTCGAAATGATGCCCACGGCTACTTTCTACCATCGCACCGCTCGCCATCGGCAGGGAATCCATTCTCACACTTTAGAACCTAAATGGTCGCGTACAGTGCGGTTTCAGAGAAACTTCCTCCCGCGAACGCTTAAGTTGTGGAATGAGCTCCCTGCCAAGGTATTCTGCAAGGACTACAGTATGGAGTTCTTCAAGAAAGAAGTTATTAGATTTCTGAAGGGTCGGCAACGCGCAAGTGATACCCCTGGTGTTGCAAGCGTCCATAGGCTACGGTGACCGCTTACCATCAGGCGGGCCGTAAGCTTGTTTGCCACCTTAGTAGTATAAAAAAAAAAAAAAAAAAAAAAAAAAAAAAGACTCTGTGCTGTCTCCTTGGCTGTTTCTACTGCATATCAATGACATGTAGGACATCAACAACATGCATTGCTATGCAGATGACAGTACTGGAGACGCTTATTACACGGGTCGTGCAAACATTCCTTGTTCCGTTGTGGAGGTAAACCGCGAAGAACTTGTGTCTCAAATCGAGACCACACTGTCTAAGGTCTCTGACTGGGCACGGATAAACTTGGTCCGATTCAACCCTACAAAGATACAAGTCTGCACGTTCACCGCTAAGAAAATCTCCAGCGATGTTCAGTTCCGAGATCATCTGTAGGACAAGGTGAAGCTGACGTCCAAAAAACTTGGTGTACTCAACAGAGCGAAGCAGTACTTCTCGTCTGGGCAAAGGTTGTTACTTTACAATTCGCAAGTTCGGCCCCATATGGAGTACTGCTGCCCGGTGCACCCGGATACCAGCTTGGCCCTTTTGACTCGGTTCAACGACGGGCTGTTAGAATCGTCGACGATACCAAACTCGCAAGCCGCATCGAACACTTAATTCTAAACGTTGCCTCCCAGTGTGTGTTCTACAGCTTGTACAATGGGATTTGTTCTGAGGAATTGTTCGAAATGATGCCCACGACCACTTTCTACAATCGCACCGATCGCCATCGGCAGGGAATTCATTCTCACCCTTTGGAACCAAAATCACGTACAGTGCGGATTCAGAGAACTTCCTCCCGCGAACGCTTGTTCCCTGCCAAGGTTTTCTCTAAGAATTACAGTATGGATTTGTTCAAGAAAGAAATTATTGGATTTTTGAAGGGTCGGCAAGGCGCGAGTGATAACCCTTGTGTTTTAAGCGTCCATAAGCTACGGTGACCGCTTACCTTAAGGCGGACCTTAAGCTTGTTTGCTACCTTAGTGGCTAAAAAAAAAATAGTCACTCTTCGGAGGAAAGTAATGTTCCCTAGACAATATACACAGGTTACAGATAATACATAGTTTTCATAAAAAACTATACGGCATGCCAAAAACTGTTACATATTCTTGAAGTACTTTCTAGATCAATAAATTTTATGTTGTTTCAAATTATAATCCCCTATACTAATCATGAATAAGGGTTGCGACTGCGGCTTTTCACTCCTATACTGGAAATATTTTATTAATGTTTAATTTATGTGTAAAAGTATAGAAAAGGAATAACGCAAATGCCGTTCAGTGATGATTAACAATTTTTTTTACTGACTCCCGGTACCACTACTTTTGTACGTCATTTGTTTTTAATGATCTATCAACTAGAAGAAAGCCGTACACAAATAATTAGTCGTAATTTCTTACTTACAACATTTTTCCCATGTACTCACCTGTACCGCTCAAAAGTGACGGCATAGGGCTAAGAGCTATACTGATATAGTAGCAGCCTTCTAAAAGTAATTCAAGGTGGGTCATTTCACTGGGTAATTTATTTTATGGTTCGTCTTGCCAATAGGTCAGCTTAATTGATTGCTCCATGGCGACGTCAAGTATAACAAATAAACAGATTACAATTATACATTACTTGGGATCAAGCAAAATAGAATTGCCCAAAGACGGTAAGTAATTTAACTAACTAGTGGATGTTTAATCCTGGATATTAGTACAATAATAAAATTGTGACGGTCGAGTCGAGAAGTGCGACGTCTATTCAACGAGACTCATCGTAATGAAGACAAGTTGTCTCCTAAAAATAACAATGTGTTTTGTGTCAGGCGTTTGGGTACCAGTTGGAGAACGGTATCCCGATCGACAGCTGGTTCGTGGACCGCAGCGACAACGAGCTACTTAAACTGCTGCCGTTCCTCGAGCACCTGGCCACAGTCAGTATACACGCACACACGCGCACTCATATACACGCACACACGCGCACTCACACACACACACACACACACACACACACACACACACACATACACCGAAAACACAGTTTAATTGTAAGTAAACAACTCTAATAATTACGCCAATGATTTTTGCATTTTTAAATTCCTTCACTTTAGAAGCAAAACGAGTTTATAGTGTGTAAAGGGAGGGTTGATGTTCAAATTACAATACTATACAGTACGAACCCGGTAAAACACTATGTTTAATAGAAACATAGTGTTTTACCGGGTTCTTACTGTGATAAGCCGAGGAAATGAGCTAATCACGGTAGACCGCGTAAAACATTATGTTTAATATTGATATTAACCGTGAATCTTTAAAATAATACTTTACATTACTACTATTCTATTCTTTTACATAACCGTTTTGACCTGACCACCAGGTAGAAGGTTACTTATTTGTTTTCTTCCCTAAGTGGTAAAGCGAAATCTCTTATCTACCTCTTAAAGGTCAGATTTGGACTATGACTCCACCCGTGACATTTTCACTAAATTGTAATAAAACAACCGTAGGACAGCTATTGTGTATGTTTCAGCTATAATGTCTTTCTCCGTGGTACAAAAAATTTCCTACCTCTGTTGTAGTCTGTAAACCTCACTTGAGAACTCTACCAAGAAGTTGACATAAATGGCACTTCCTATCCCGGAGTGGAGCTTCTTATTACTTCACATTGTTCTTAAAAAATTTGGGTCAAAAGGTGACCTGAAGTTCTACTTTGAACAGCGGTCTGGAAGGGATTCATCTTCCCACCTCCTTACCTTCATCAAGCTAATCCCTTAGAAGAACAATTTAGGTTCGCGGACAACGCCGGTTCGTCTCATACTTCTGACGTTCTACCTCGCGTTCCGACCAAGTTAGTCATAAATCCTGGCTTAAGAACCCGGATTATACCCAGACATTCAAAGCTCAATAAGGGGGGATATAATGGAATCTAAAATGGTGCCATAAATGTTTAGGACACCAGTTTTGAGAATTCAAGTAGTAGCAATTCTTTCAAGAAAGATGGATTTTCTTCAAAATTTGGTATTAAGCTCTACTTACCATCCACTTTGAAATCTACCCTATGCCGATGTGTGCTTTTGACTTTTAGGGGTGGGAAATTCCCCTAATTGCCAAAAATTGATAAATTCACAAATTTAGGCATTTCAGGAATGAAAAAACCTATAAAGCTTTTGATTAATGATAGTTATATAGTTTTAAAAACTATTTGTGATTTTTCAACCCCTATTTATTTCTTACGCCCTTTTAAAACACCCTTTTTGACATAAAATTGAAAAAAAAAAACATTTTTCGATATATTTTATTTCTTGTTATGATACATTATATTATTTAAAACCTTAGACATTTTAAGGGAATTGTTATAATAAGTTTTCATTCCCAAAAAACCACCCCTATTACATTAAACACAAGAACCCTTCACCAGGTGTTAATGATGAGAAAACTATTAATATACATACGTCCTTGGTATACATGTATAGTATACGCATTTCTCTGCTCCAAAATCTAGCTGCTCCGAAATAAAAAAAATGCGTTTGGTTTTTTTAGGTTTTTTCGGATGCATTTTGGCCTAGAGACATAAAAAAAAGGATTTTTGTGGGGAATTCAATCGCCTATAATCTCATGTAAGTTTCATATTTCTTAAACCCTTAATTTTATAAAAGTCAACGGTGAAAGGGCCCAAGGGCGGCACTGATTTCGTATCAATGCTAAGTTTTACAAGCCATATCTCGAAGAATTTTTAAGCTACAGTAAAAAAATAAAAAATAAAACATTTTTGAATGAAAATGCTAACTTTTTGTACTCTAGCAATTTTTACGTATATGGTTTTGTTAATTTGAAAAAAGTAATTTTTTTTGAATATTTTAAAAATACCTTGTTCACTTTGATATGTTTTTTTCAAAAATAAGCATTTTAAATCGGTCAAACTTTTGGATCATATTTATAATGTCAAGATAAAGTCATTTGTACATTTGTAACATTTAATTCCAATTAGGGTAATAATGAGATGCGTTTCATTGTTGATTTATCTCGTAAAAGAAATATAAACCAGCTTTATTTTTGTCATAACTCCGTTAGTTTTTATACAAACTTTAAAAAACGCATTTTAATAGTTTTTTAATGTACTTTAAAAAAGATTCTGAGCACTTTCATCGTAAAACGTACCGCTTTTTCGTAATTCAATGTTGAAATCTGTAAATTTGTCGTTAAAAAAATATGACTTACCTTCAATGAGCTATAACTTTGTTTGTATTGGGACTACATCATAAAATAAAAATTAAATTCTTTGATTTTTCGTAACCTATCATTTTGATAATCACAGATTTTTGATTAAATCAATAGTTTATGAGTTATATGTGAAAAAACGTCAAATAACGTATTCATCCCCCCCCCCCCCCCCGCGAAAAAGCACACCTTGGCACAGGGTAGATTTTGCTTCTTGGGGTATTCCCTATTTACTGTCAAAATTTCAGCAAATTCACCATTCTTGAAAGAATTGCTAGCCAAAAACCGTCATTTACTGTACTATAGCAATCGTTCTAACCTTCTCCACGACGAATGTGAGCGATCGGCTGTTGATTCACATTCCTCCTATTCTTACTTACCCGACACAGACTCAGAAATATAAGTTTTTCATTTTTTGGTCTATGTTAACTAATGCCATCTATCCGTGATATGTTGGTCTTCGAGTTTAGGACTCCTAATAAACTAGCGCATTCTAGCGAAGTCTACAAAAAATTGTAAATTTTCTGTGCTACCATCATAAAATGTTGTTAATAATGGTAGAATTAGTAGAATTTAACAAATTATTAGGTACATCTTTTTTGTATAAGCTTTTCTGGACATGGTGAAGCTAGTGCGGGTTAATTTTTTTTAAAAAAGGAGGATATTTTAAAAACTAAACGAGTTGGTAATTTTAAAGTGTTCGTCTATAAGCAGCACACTCTGATGTAAGCGATAAATGAACGAAATTGGTAAAAAATTTAATAAACCTAATTTAAAAACTTTAAGTAGGTACTTTAGGTGGGTAATCGGCGTAAATGAGAGGTGGTGGGTAGATTTATGGTGTCGAAACATAACATTGATGCAGAACTGTAATTTACTATTGATGCTGGTCTGTGTTTTTCCGCTGTTCCTCTTATATTCGAGCAATTCCATTTGAAAATGAGTTAATTCATCTGACAATAATTTTAAAAACAATGTCTATTTAGTAAAACACATAAGGATTGAAAGTTGAAAAATCGTAACCAAACTGTTACGGACGGACAGCAACAGTAACGTTGCACCGTCGACATGCACGCAAAAAATGAACTCTCAAAAAACTACGCAACTAGTTTTATCAAAACTCAAAGTTGCTAGTTCCTGAAAATGTCACGGCTTCTGTGGAGCTACTGTCAGAACGTGACTTTTCGATTTTTTAACATTACTGTAAAGTGAACCACATGTGTTTTTTTGGTTCTCACACATTCATTTCTAGACATAAATGTATGCCAATTGATTTTTTATACTATGCAAAACACAACTGACGTAGTAGTAAAATAAAAAATGTAAAAAGTCAAAATTTGTACTAAAAGTTCGAAAACAGATTTTGAAGCCTCATATTTATATGAAAATGAGCAGCCAATCAGAGCACAGACGAAAGTGGGAGAATGGCTCGGAACAAAAACACCATTGAAAAATATTAAATTAGAAAATTCGAGGTAAAAATCTGGAAAATACCGGTTTGAACTGGTTATTGGGTTTCCAAAATAAAAACAACGTTCTCTGATTGGTCTAAAATAAATGATTTGAACATTTCCTCCTAGACAAAAAAGTATAAAAGGAGACGCAATTTTCATACAGTATGCAGTGAAAGTTCAACAGTTCCAGGAAAATAAGTGAAGAAACCAACTGAAGAAAGAACAAGTTATATATATATATGTCAAGAAAGAACCAACATTTTTATAACTCAAGATTACTTCAAGAAAGAAGTAACATTTTTATAAATCAAGAAAATTCGTAGAAGTTAAGTAAAATCAGTGAAGCGTAAATTAAAATCACGATTTTAAAGAAAGTGTATGTAATTTATAGATAAGTGTTTGTAAATTATAATTTTGAGAAATGTTAAATGAGTTGTCAATATAAGTGTTAATTGCGTTTAAGGCAATTATAAGCTGTTGCAAGCAGAATCCAATTTGTTTAATTTTTTCAATTTTACAGTGGGCTTTTTCAGAGCCCACATTTTGATAAACCTACAGTCCACTAGCTCTGTCCGCAACAGTTTATTTGGTCCTTCGGTAGCCGGATCACAACCTGTGTAGATCCTTAGGTAATCCGTAAAGTTCCGAAGTTATAAGTAATTTAAAGTGAATTTTTATTTTTCTGAAAAAAGTGTTAATTTTAGAAAAGTGTAAAAAGTGTATGAACTGTAAGTAAAGTGAAATTATTGACACTAAGTCTTTATTTTTGTGTGCTTACCTATTGTTTCGTGTATTTTTTATAACTCTGTGTGTCGTATTTGTTGGGGTCATTTTCGGTTTCAAATTACGTAATTTTTTGTAAAACGTTTAAATTCACGGGAGTCGTTGTGAAAACGTTAATAATAAATCGTGGTGATCTACGTATACGTATTTCGGGCAATACATGTACTAGTTATAAATTTAAAATTTTTAAATTTTTCCTGAAATTCAGTTTTTATAAATTTTCATAACTCTTCAGTTTTAAGTTTTGAAAAAGTCTTATACACGCGTGTTATACCGTGTATTCATTTTAAATTCACGTTTGTGCACGTATTACTTATGATACGTGTACTAGTTATAATTTTTAAAATATTTTAATTTTCCTGAATTTCGAAATTTTTAAATTTTCAGTTTTCAATTTTGAAAACTTCTTGTACATGCGTGTTATCTCGTGTACTTATTTTGAATTTACGTTCGTGCACGTATTCCTTGCGGTACGTGTACTTTTAATAATAATTTTAATTTTTCGGAAAACTTGTGAAAATCCAAATCGTAATAATTTGAGCATATGGGAATTTCGTGTATATGCCTTAAATACATGGGTATACATTATTCCATGCAAAAATCGTTCTATTTATTATTATTTGATTTTTTTCGAAAAAACCTAATTTTTAAAAAAATTAATAATTTTTTTTACTCCTGTGCAATCGGGAACTTCTTGTACATGTTTTATATGTATATGTGCTCGCATAATTGACGTGTACTAAAATTAGTACTTTAAATTTATTTTAAATTTTTGTAATTTTAAAAATTATAATTTTTAAAACTTATGTACCTACACACGCGCATTTTAAAATTATTGTACGTATACATATGTGGTACGCCTTTGCGTACTTGTTATTATTACTTAAACATTCTTTTGAGTAATAATATTCTCACATCTATGTATACAAGTACTTCCGCGTGCCTATTTTAAATTTTGTACGTATACATATGTTGTACAACTTATGTACTTTTATTTTATCACTTTAACTTTCTTTGAGGTGATAACATTTTTGAATCTATGTATACGTTTCTTGTAGGCACTTATATAAATTGATGTGCGTACACATACGTTGTGCAATTTATGTACTTCTTATCACTTCGATACTTTTTTGAGTGATAACATTTGAATTTATGTATACGTGTATTTGGTGTGGCTTTTTAAATTGATGAAGCCAGACCTTCTTATTGTTCAGTATTTTTGTAACAATAATTTTTAAATTTCTAAACGTGTATGTATACATGTATTTTCGTGTAGCTATTTTAAATTTATGTGTACATAGCTACGCGTGCTTTGTGCGAGTTCACCACAAAGTTGTTCGAGTACAAAGAGTACTTCAATAGTTTTGAAGACTCAATAATATTTTAAAATGATTGAAATTTATGTCTATACGCGCATTTCCGTGTGGTTATTTAATTGATGTGCATATATGTGTTTGGTACAACTCGATTACCTACTTACGATTGTTTTTTCAATATTCTTTGAAAAACAATATTTTTGAATTTAATGTCTACGCGTACCTATTTCCGTGTGTTTATTTTAATTGATACGCGTACGCCTATTTTGTACATTCGTGTACTTACTATTATTATTTCAACGATTTGAATAATAATTTTTGAATAACTTGTACTCTGTAAAATTTCGAGTAATTGTTTTGATTTTGAATACTGTGTGCATAAGTGTATTTAGTATTTTGGTGTGGCTATTTTTGAATAAGTGTATGTACGTATATTGTACAAGCCACGCCTTCTTAATTGTGTAAATAATTTTAAAATTATTTAATCTGTGTACCTACGTACACCTTATTTTTAAATATATGTGTATACGTGACAAGCTCCGTAACACTTGTTTTTCAATTTTAAATATTTGGGTTCTTTCTCTTGTTCTGAAATATTTTGCTTATGTGTTAGTACTAAGGTGTAACTCCATACAACTATCTGTTCTCATATTTGATATTTGTGCTCGTTTAAATTTTACTGTGTATGTGCATTTGTGTCCGTGTTGGGATTCAATTTTGTTGTGCTTATTTAAAAAATAAAAAGTACAATGCCTAACACACGTAGCCAAAAAGCCGCGTCAAAGGCTGGCCACGATGAACGGGGGATTAACGTACCCGAGTCGGTACGCCCCACGACGGCGTCTAGCGCTGTCGGTGCTGTGTCGACGAGGACAGGATGCTCGTCGGCCAGCGTGCGTATACAGAGTGCGGAACTCGAAGCGTTGCAAAAAATTGCGGAGCTCCGTACGGAACGTTTGCAGTACGAAAGAGCGGTAGAAAAAAGACGTATAGAATCAGAAAATAAACGTATAGAAATAGAAAATAAACGTATGGAAGCGGCAAAAGAAAGTATGGAAGCTCAAGAAAATATTATTAAAAAACGGCTTGAGCTTCAAATTTTAGAAATAAGAAATGACGATTCTTCACTAGGAACTAAAGCTAGGTCAACTCTCACTGCATCACGGGTTGAACTAGACACACATAACGACGCTCACGATAGCGTCGTCACGGCCAGGTCGGTGGTACGCAACGTCTCTCCCATACGGGGGGAGGGGAGCTCGAGGCGCCAAAGTAAAGCGTCGATGGAGCTCTCTACGCCAGGCGTCGCAGATAAAAGTGGTACCACCTGCCGCCTACGCCGTATTGAAGAGGAGCGTGGGGCTTATATGAGCACCCTGCGCTCACACGACACCGCCAAGCGAGGGGCGCTACTGAGCCCCCCACGCTGGCACCCTAGCAACCCACACAGGGAGGTCCAAGGCCCCCCACACCGGCGTCGCGTGGAAGTCCGCGGGGACATGGAAGGTCCTCTGCTCCCACGCACGCCACAGGCTGAAGATGACATCGGCCGCACACTCGCACGTCGCGTGGATACCGTCGAGGACATGGAACGTCCTAGGCTCCCACGCACGTCACAGGTTGAGGATGACCTCGGCATCACTTTTGCACGTCGCGTGGATGCCGGCGGGGACCTGGAATGTCCTCTGCTCCCACGTACGACATAGGCTGAGGATGACATCAGTCAACGACACCCGGAAGGGGGTGTATCGCCGAACAAGGAAGAGGGACATGCTGCGTCACTGCAATTACCATATCCTCTTCGGCATGCGTCTGCTGACAGTAACTGCGGCAATCTTGAGCCGTACCATAATGAGATGGAGGAGGGGGAGCAACGTAACCGCTTCTCCTTTGGGACACCTGCCTATCAAAAAATAAGAGGTCACGACGGAGGGATGAAAGGGGGGGAGCGACGTGACCGCTCCTTCTCCAGAAGAAGATGTGATCAAGCAGATGCATTGAAGGACTTAGCGACATCAAGGTCGCCACAAAGACAAGTCCTTGAGCTTCCACTTTTCAGTGGCGCTCGTCACGAATGGCTGCCTTTCATGGCAGCAGTCAGGGACTCTGCCTGGCTTTACAAATTTTCGCCTGCAGAGAGCCTAGCAAGACTTCGTTCTTGCCTACGCCATGAAGCGCGTGAATCGGTGTCAGCGTTGCTTTATACCGCTGCCGACCCCGACCAAATTTTGAAGACGCTTGAAAAAATATATGGAAGACCTGAGATCTTAGTCAATGGATTTCTGAGCGACCCCCGGCACTTACAACGCCCCAGGCCGTCATTGACAAAACTCAACGACTTCGCTGTCAAGCTAAAGGATCGAAATCACGCCTTTAATAGAAGGTACACTGAACCAGTGAAGGACGAGATACAAAATATGATCCAGTGGCAAGGTAAAATGAAGATGCCACTAAGCTGTGAACCAGCAAACATGACGTCAAAAATTGACATGTCGTGTTCTGACGTACGACTTGAAGTCAGTGGGCAGCACATTGAAAAAACATTGAGTCTGCTGAACAATGCCCACACTGATGAATTGGGCTTCAAGCTGCAACTTGTTCGCGTACCACAAGAGGTACGCCAACAACGGCGTACGCCAACCAAAAGCGAAGCTCTCAAAGGAAAGCTTCATTTGAACGAAAGTCCATTAGAAAATAAAACGAATGACTTCGTGAGATGGCCCAAGATATCGAACAGCGTGACAACAACACGTGTCACACACTGTTTTAGTTTGAAGACGCGCTCTATTAAGAAAAGAGAGCAGCTCGCATGTTTTGAACCAGCAAAGGCCGAGCGCCAAGGCGAAATAAAAAGCGAGTGCCAGAATAAAGAACTTGTTCGCGCACCACAAGCGGTACGCCAACAGTGGCATATGCAAAAAGAGTTGCATGAATTTTATAACGCCAATGAAGATGGCAGTCCGCACGACTTCTCAGAACGAAGCGTCGCCGACAGTAAAAATGTTAGCCATTTTGAAGAGGCTAAACCAGTTGCCATTCAAAAGGCATATGAAGAAGGTTTTTGTGAAGACATACAGTGCCTTAAGAAAAGGAAGAAGGGCACGTGGCTGAATGAACCACGACAGCAACCGTCTGGTCGCCCTCCGGAAAAAATGGGAGGTACATTACACAGACGTACGCATAAAAGGAGGCGTCTTAAGACGCCGCCCCGCAAGTCGACTAGCCGTCCTGCAGTGTATCAAGGAGGCTTCGACAAGCTGCGCCGAGGGGAGTGTTACGGACGGACAGCAACAGTAACGTTGCACCGTCGACATGCACGCAAAAAATGAACTCTCAAAAAACTACGCAACTAGTTTTATCAAAACTCAAAGTTGCTAGTTCCTGAAAATGTCACGGCTTCTGTGGAGCTACTGTCAGAACGTGACTTTTCGATTTTTTAACATTACTGTAAAGTGAACCACATGTGTTTTTTTGGTTCTCACACATTCATTTCTAGACATAAATGTATGCCAATTGATTTTTTATACTATGCAAAACACAACTGACGTAGTAGTAAAATAAAAAATGTAAAAAGTCAAAATTTGTACTAAAAGTTCGAAAACAGATTTTGAAGCCTCATATTTATATGAAAATGAGCAGCCAATCAGAGCACAGACGAAAGTGGGAGAATGGCTCGGAACAAAAACACCATTGAAAAATATTAAATTAGAAAATTCGAGGTAAAAATCTGGAAAATACCGGTTTGAACTGGTTATTGGGTTTCCAAAATAAAAACAACGTTCTCTGATTGGTCTAAAATAAATGATTTGAACATTTCCTCCTAGACAAAAAAGTATAAAAGGAGACGCAATTTTCATACAGTATGCAGTGAAAGTTCAACAGTTCCAGGAAAATAAGTGAAGAAACCAACTGAAGAAAGAACAAGTTATATATATATATGTCAAGAAAGAACCAACATTTTTATAACTCAAGATTACTTCAAGAAAGAAGTAACATTTTTATAAATCAAGAAAATTCGTAGAAGTTAAGTAAAATCAGTGAAGCGTAAATTAAAATCACGATTTTAAAGAAAGTGTATGTAATTTATAGATAAGTGTTTGTAAATTATAATTTTGAGAAATGTTAAATGAGTTGTCAATATAAGTGTTAATTGCGTTTAAGGCAATTATAAGCTGTTGCAAGCAGAATCCAATTTGTTTAATTTTTTCAATTTTACAGTGGGCTTTTTCAGAGCCCACATTTTGATAAACCTACAGTCCACTAGCTCTGTCCGCAACAGTTTATTTGGTCCTTCGGTAGCCGGATCACAACCTGTGTAGATCCTTAGGTAATCCGTAAAGTTCCGAAGTTATAAGTAATTTAAAGTAAACCTACAGTCCACTAGCTCTGTCCGCAACACAAACACTTGTCAGATGGTCAGTAGCCTTAACTAACAATAATGATGTTTAAATAAAATAGATAGGTACTACATTAGGTGATAGGTGATGAAGTAGGTAAATATGATAGGTAATTTTTATTATTATGGGATACTCAAATGCACTCTAAACAAAAAGAAACACTGAAGATAACATCATTCGTTTTCATAACTCAAAGTTCGCGTCATATAATGGTAGCATATGAAAATAAAAAATATGGCAACACTTAAAAAAGGTCTGTAGTGTTTTGAATTCAACAAATTTTCGTTGTCATTTTATAATTTTACTGTTGTTGTTAAATTAAAGCGCTTTGCAGATTTTCTGCACTTTCGAGACAGGACTGACATTCTTAGTGTTTTGGAGTGTATAGCAGTGAATCTACTAACCTACCTATCACTATCTCCGGTCATAATGTCGTTTATGTCGCTGCGTTCCTGGATGCTCAGTCGGGGTTTCTGAAGGTAAGGACATACTTGTTATTACAATTTTATTTTAAAGGTCTACTACCTAGGTCACTGGCCATGGCTGTGTTCCAAAAGGCAACGCGGGAAGTGGTTTTGGATTGCAATATATAACGCTCAAGGTAATTTTCCATCTGTCAAATTGAATTATTTACACTGCCATAGATACGGTAGGAAATCACACTTCCATGTAAAAATTAACTGTCAAACGTTCTAAAGCGGGTGGAAATTAACTTTATCAGGCAATAAAAAAAAAATTGACATGACTTTTAGATTTGATGCATTTAAAGGTTGTTTATAAGGAATACACTGGAGTCCTAAAGTATTTTCTAAAATATAAATCTAAAATATATCTTTATTTTTAATATTTATGTATCTTTTTCAGGTGTGCCTCTACATTGCTTTCTGAATCCCATAACAGATCTGCAATATTTTCAAAACTGGGTCATGAATATTCAAGGAGATATTGCAGAATTGGATTTCATCTATCGTAATAGAAGAGTGTGTGGAAGACGTTTTGAAATAAAATATTCCTACCCGAAAAACCGACTGCAAATTGGCTGTACCAACACTATATTTGCCAGGTAACTGCATTGATGAATTTAAATTTTATTATGTTAAGCCATTTCATAGTTAATTGGTTATTTACATACTTATCAATGATGTAATATACATACTTATCATATTCTACCATTTCTGATATGTCACATTTTTAGTTCATAGTTGAGTAATTTAATTTATCTTACAGCAACTGATTCAGTACTTTTTTTAAATAAAATAGTGTAGGTATATCTGGTTTTTTGGGGGTAAGTATTTATAAAAAATACAGTCCAGTAAAGATGGAGTATGGCTGCCATCTCTGGGCGGGGGCACCCCGATTACAAGCTTGGCCCCTTTGACTCGGTTCAAAGACGGGCTGTGAGAATCTAATAATTATTGTGAGTGTTGACGATCTCAAACTTACAAGCCTTAAGTTTAAGGAGAGCATTTTGCCTCCCTGGGTGTACTCTCCCTCTTGGATAACAGGATGTGTTCTTAAGCATTGTTTCAAAATGATGACTATGGCCACTTTTGCAAATGCTGAGACTGTGAAATGAGCTCTCCGCCAAGGTTTTATTTTACAGTATGAGGCTATTCAATAAAGTTATTAGATTCTTGAAAGGTCGGCAACCCACAAGTGATACCCCAGGTGTTGCAAGCGTCCATAGGCTGGGGTGACCGCTTACTACAACTTTAAAATTTTGATGTGCCACGTTGTTGAGTCTAATATGATTGTTTTTTAATTTGTCGTATCTTGAACAGCTAAGAACCACGTACATACAATACATTTTACATACATACCTTTCCATACATCCTAGTCAATAGTAAAAAGTCATAGTTGACACCATTATATTATTTTAGCTTACTGTATCATAACTGATGTAGATTTTAAAGAACACCTATATGAAATAGAGTACAGTACTCTATTTTAGAGCATAGTTGACAACCCTAAGTGTGTAAAAAGTAAACAAATGTTTAATGTTTCAGGTTTGGAATTGAGCCAACACCTGTCTGCACCTGAAACTAATTTACCCCAAACCACTGCTCAAGCGATGTTATGATTCTGTTATGATCAAAACGCTATGAAGAAAATGCTGTTTTTAAAATGTACTAGAATAAAAGTATTTTAACTTGGAGTTTATTATTATTTAATTTACCCACTTTGTTTTATATTAGAATATATGTCGAATTGGATGTTTCATTCATGACATAATACGAATACGAATAAAACCTGATAAGATACAGTACACGGTACTTTATTTGTATGTATTATTTACATAATGATTTGTGATCTGAACAACGGTAAATTGGTAAATTTATGAAAGCTTAGCCATGAACTTTTACGAGGAATGTGAAGGTGTACCAGCAATGTAAAATGTATAGGAAAACTGTTTTTCGCGCTCTACACCAGGTATTGTCGTGAAAGTGGCATTCCTATATAATCTATTATTGTTAGTAAACCTTCACATTTCTCGCAAAAGTTCATGATTTAGTTATAATTAGGAGATTATATTTATTTATGTAGGTATATATAGTAAAAAAGTTTCGCCACATCACGGATAGATGGCGTTAAACTGTTAGCAAATAAATAAATAAATGGACGAGATACACGTCTATTTCAGGTATATATATTGTAGTCTTTGGGTCTCTTTGGCTTCAAATGGAGGCGTCCTGTTGAATTACCCTCACTTCGTCTTTATACTTCTCACAATCACTACACACACTAACGGTGTCAGCTATAGCAAAACATCTGATTAACTGAAATTCCAACCACTGTATTAATCTCCACCAGCTTAAGGTTTTGTCCACCGATCGCCAATATTACTGTATTAGGGCGCTGTGTGTAATGTCCAAAAATATTTATTTATTTATTTTATTTAATATAGTTCTTAAAAGCGTAGATCTTTTGCGTGCAATATGTGTCTTAAAAAAATTCAACAAAAATAAATAAAAACTCCTTAGTACCCCATTGCAGCGCCACCTAACGGGTCCAAGGGTGAACCTAAGCCATCCGGGGACCAAATACACAAAAAAAAATTCAAAAGCGGTCGAGCCGCTTAAAAGGGGTTCAGTGACTTAGACACGTACAGAAGAATTTAAAACTAAAGATATCAATAAAATAAAAATAATGTATGTTGTTGTTACAGAAGGACGACGTGCGTCCGCACATTCGGGACAAATACAAATTGTTTAGCTACCTGCCGCCCGACTAGGTGTTCAGTCACCGCAACAACACAACAACACAAAACATCTTATACTCACAACGAGCCGACATTTTTTATTACTTCAAATATTATTAATAGTTTCGATTCGGTGAAAAAATTCCGTTCGTAGGTACAGTACAGTACAACAGTACAGTACAGTCGTGGAGTACCTAAGGGTTCATCAGTCCAATTTTATACTGTAACCAGTTTTTCAGACGCAGATCGTTAGATATATACTTTCAAATAGGAATTAATCATAAGGTGAATCTGAGCTAATTTATTTAATACAATCTGTGTTATAATAAATATCTCTGAGTTTTTTATTTTATAATTCACTGCCTTTTATAAATGTATACTAAGCTTTTGCGACAGTGATAAATAGCAATATATTATAACTAAGCATTTTAAGTCGCGTGCGTGCATGTATATCATTTATAGTTGAAAAAAATAATGTGGCACAATTTGTTTGGGAAACATCTGAGTCGGTTTCACCTCAAACAAACTTAAAATGTTTAAAAAAAGGACTGTAGGAGAAAAAGGCTTGTTACTTATTGTCCCAGATAAAAAAAATCTTAAGTGAGGGCTAAAGATTAATAATTAACATTATTAATATTAATAAAGGCATTAATGAAAATTTATAAAATCTGGATAATATTTAAATATTTTATAGTCACTCAAAATTTAGTGAGATATTTATGTTATTAAAAAATGTCGGCGCGTGTCTCAAATCATTATTCATATTTATTAATTTCTCATTAAATCGTGTCAACGTGTAGACAGTTCATACGGAAGATTATTGTAAAAATTACTTACCACTAAATTACTTTTGAGATGTTTACTAAAGAAAGAAATTTACTGTAGGGTCGGCTCATACCGAGACGCGACGTGAAGAGACTTGAAGAGGCTTGGCATGAGCCGACCCTTACACTGATATATAACTTTTGAAATAGATGAAATAAATTCGATAATAGAGTAACTAAATTCTACAACATAGTTAATATTTCTCTCTCCCTCTCTCTATACGTATAGTATTTAAATTTAAAGATATTTTGCTATAAATTTTTACATAATTTTCCTCATTTTGTATTGTGAGTATCTACTTACTATAGATAACTTTATCCACGATGGTAAATTACAAATCAAAATAATCTCATTAAAATTAATTTCTGTCTATTATTTAAATATCGTATAAATGAAAATAATAAATGTGTAAAACTTTCTTATGTCACTGTTTCCATTATTAAATATTTTATTTACCACTTTAATTGTAATCAGAGAACTCCCAGTTTTAATGCCGCGCGGCGGAGACGGCGCGCTGACTGTTTAATTAGTAGATTTAAAGATTTAATTTGTGAAAAGCATGTATCAAAATAATTTATTTTGAAATTCAACATTATTTTAATTTTGTTTAAAAAATTTGTGATTCAATTTGTGTTTTTATTATTTGGTGTATGTCGTTTGGTCTCATACACAGATTATATTGAATTGAATTTCGTTTACAGGATAAATCAATGTGTGCGCTACACTGTCTGTGTGTGGAACTTAACGAATTAAGAAATTATTTTTGGTTAAGTGTTTTTTATATTTGTTAAAATGTTAAGTGTAACGACGTCTCGCAGGTGCTAATTATAATTTAAAAATGCCTAGATTTATATTTTCTATTCTTTTTTCAAATATTTGGTATAATATATTTGACATTATAGATATAAGGTTTGCGGTATTGAAAACATTTTTATTTTATTTTAAATAAGTTTTTATTTTATTTTCGTGATTGTACCACAAAACTTATATATTTAGTTTTAAGTAGGTATATCATTTTTCTTTTTACTATGGATAAGCAATATACTTTAGTTTTAAGCAAAGATAAAATTAAAATTCCATCGGACCGTATCAGTGCGGATGGTTTTACAAAATATTAAGAAAGACAAACATTTAAAAATTTAATTTTCTTCTCTCTTATATTTACATTTTCGAGTTGCTTATTTCTAGATAAAATTTTAAGCAGTCGACTAATTAATATGGGAATTTCAGTAGCACTAGTAATCAATTTCAAACCTTTAAAAATTCCGTCGACGTCCCTCACGTACGAGTTTGGATTGTTTTTGTCTTGCCAGCCTTCATACGTGTCCTACTATTGGGGCACGGCCTACCCTCATAAGTGAGGGTGATTTGGGCCATAGTCAACATGCGGGCCCTCTGCGGATTGTGGTCTTCCCATACGTCTTATTTTTTCTTGACGTATGCAGAATTCTTTGCGATTTTCACCGTGAAGCCAATGGTGTGAATAAATTTCATAACTTTGACGATTTGAAATTGTTAATTTGAATAAATAAATTGACTCAAAGTCAAAATTTTAAAATAATTGGTACACGCCGACCCCGGGAATCGAACCTCTGCCACTCGGAACTTAAAGTGAATTTTAAACCCCTCGGCCACCACCGACTAAATTGTTTACCATCTAATTGGATTGTATAAATCGGAAAAATGCAATAAATAGCGGCAAGCAATCGCATCACCTTTAATTTTTATTTACTAGCTACTGATACTGATATTTCAAATTCTCCTTGATTGAAAATACTTGATGGCATAGTTTTATACAAGAAAACTTAAAATTGTAAATATTAGTAAAAATAAAAAAAAACTTTTGCTCTAAAATCAAAGTACTGGTGTTTATTATCTCATATTAATCCTATTTTAATTTGTCAACTGTTTTCAATTTCACCAAGTTTTTTTTTTTTAATTAATTATCAAAACCGATCGTGGGACAGCAAACATACAATAAACTGACAATATGTTAGAATCTCATTGAGATTTAAGTAAGTTTGTCGCGTCCTGACTGTTGTCAGTCAGAAGTCGGACGGTGCGGCGCACAGTGGGCTGGGTTTGAGAAAGGGACAACGTTTACATGTCACTACTCGAGGCTAAATTTGGAATTTATTATTATATAGTAATAACATTTATTGTAATGCAGAGCCGCCTACTTACTTACGTTTTTAATTAAGTTATTTATCTTACTGTCTATTGGTAGAGGAGAACAGACGGTTTGAACACCGTGATAGTCAGGGCGAACAGTGGTTGGTGTCCACACCGCACAGTGTGCAGATACTGAGATATTACTAAACAACTTAGATAGCTGAGAAGATTCATATGCGAAAAGAAGAAAAGTGCTGGTTAGTTGCGCTAGTTTAGTACATAGTGCCACATTAGTATAGGAAACGCGTTAATTCAAGTTTCTGCCACCAGTTT
Source organism: Apoda limacodes (assembly GCA_946406115.1). Lineage (NCBI taxonomy): Eukaryota > Metazoa > Arthropoda > Insecta > Lepidoptera > Limacodidae > Apoda > Apoda limacodes. The sequence goes on from OX291540.1 coordinate 54,574,019, forward strand.
ACATAACGAGAGGGTTTGAACGTGTTAACTAGTGAGAAAAAGTGATATACTACTAATAAACTATAGGAGAAGTTTAAGATACGAGGTCCGTGTCCCAAAAGGACAAAAGTGCCGGTTAGTGGCGCTAGTTTGATTTATAATTTGTCAAATTAGTATATTAAGCAGGTACATTATAGTTTCTGCCCCTGCCTAAAAGTCTAAGAAAACTTTTTTTTTTATACCACTATGGTGGCAAACAAGCTTACGGTCTGCCTGATGGTAAGTGGTCACCGTAGCCTATGGACGCTTGCAACACCTGGGGTATCACTCGTGCGTTGCCAACCCTTCAGAAATCTAACAGCTTCTTTCGTGAAGAATCCCATACTGTAGACCTTGAAGAAAACCAAGAACTTAGACAGGTGTTCAAAGATATTATGGAACTTCTGAACCCTCGGTGCAACCCCCGTGCAACTACTACTTGTACTTTTCGGGTTTAATGCCCGTTAAGCTTTATATTCATAACGTGCCTTCAGTGTGAAAAATTAATAAAAAATCTTAAATTATTAAATGCTGCCAAAATAAATATAGGTAGGCAAGTACTTCTTTTCTAAAACCCCCTTTTTTAAGCTGGTGGCAGTAACTAGAATTAGCTCTAGCTAAACAATGAAGATAAAAATCTCAAAAAGTGGCTTAGCAATTTAAAAAGTAATCGTGAAATTGTTAAATGGCAACACTTTATGTATCATAGGGGATAATATACTTTCACTTAAAGATATACGTAAAAGACAAATAAATTATTAAGTAAAAAATTGTTGACATTAATTTGTTACAACTGAAATTTAAAAAATAAAGAAATCAAAAAGTAATTTAAAAAAAATAAACCGACTTCAAAACTGTTATTTATTTAATAATTACTAAAAAGGGGAAATAAAAGTTTGATCTTATAAAAAAATTTTATATATTCTAACTATTTTTTTAGGTCAGTGCCGCTCAGAAGCTCAGAAGCGTCCGCACGCAACGACGTGTGTGCCCGTTCGAGTTGCGCTCTCGCAATCGACATAGGGCGCGTACGACAATCATTGCCGTGGTTGTATGTGGCGTGTTCTACAGTATTGTACCGCATATAACGACTACCAAGTGACAATGTTTATTCCAAATACTAAGCTAACTTTAAACTTTTATTTCTTCCTTTTTAGTTATTATTAAATTAATAACAGTTTTGAATTCAGCTTAATTTTTCTAAATTAAACTTTTTTAGGAACCTAAAACCACCCCCCTTTACACGGGGATCATATCTTAAACTTCTCGTTATGATTTTAAGTTGTAATGTCTCATTATTTCCTATTTGTAAAGCGACTACTCGGGCACCCTGATTCATTATTATCACCTTGTTCAAACCCTTTGAACACTTTGCCATATGTTTTGTGACTAACATAATTAATTGAAATATATTAAAATTGGACCCCAAGCAACGGATATCACGAATTCCTGTCTGGAAAATTGTAATTACTTGCTAAAATTGTGCACTTTAAAAAATGAGTAAAAATAAATGTAAGGGTGTACCATGTTTGCTATATAAGTAATTTCGATATATTTAATAAGACGTTCGCATTGCATTAGAGCCAGCTTGTCTCTCGCGGACTTAAGTGCCGGATACTCTTTTTTTTTTTTTAACCTATACGAGTGTTACAAATTTAGTTGAAAAACTCGGTTAGGTTTCTACATTCTAATATTTAAAATTAAGTTATTCAAGTAGTACACGCAGCCACATGTTTACAGTATAAAATTTTGTAAAAAAACAAACACTTTGCGTAAAAGAAGTTACAATTTTGTCGCCTTTGTAAGACTGATCACTTGATACAAGAGACGTGTAATCGCTTAGGTAACACAATTTATAATAGAACTACAAAATAAAATGACGTGTGTACGCGCCAATGTGTGCAAATAGGACTACGCTGTTGCGGCGCCGCAGCGCATTATTTCAATTAAAGTAAAATACTAATACAGCAACGATACTTCTGAATTAAGATGCAGAAGTATCGTTGCTGTACCATTAGGTTATACCGAATTGCATCCCAAAATGAGTTATTTCGTGATCATCATTATTTTGCCCCCGCCTTCCAGACCCAGCTACTACCAGCCACCCACTTACACTCATCGGTTCATCGAGCTGGGGGACGGTTCTTTGACAAATTTGTACAAGCTGTATCGGTGACTTTAGTTCTCTTCCGGACGTCCTCATTCCGTACTCAGCCCCTCAGAGAAACTCAAGCATGGCTCGTTGCATCGCTCTGAGCAACTTTAAGCTTATAGACAAATCCCGCTGTAAGTGTCCACGTTTCGGAAGCGTAAGTCATGACTGGTCAAAGACCTTAGTCTTTAGGCACTGTGGCATAGGCGACCAGAAGACTTGACGAAGCTTGCCAAATGCTGTCCACTCTAGCTTGATCCTCCTCTTGGCGTCCATCTCGAAGTTGTTCCGGCCAAGTTGGATTGTCATTCCAAAGTTGACATAATCCTACACCACCTCGAGTTAGGTCTGGTCACGTATACTGGCTCTAGCATGCCATGTTGGTTGAACATGGCTTGACCTATGCTCGTAGTCTCTCTAAGGGATCGAATCAAAATTAATACATTCGGAAGAGAACTAAAGCCACCGATATAGGTGACAATATCGGCCAGCTGAAATGGCAGTAGATTAGTTACGTCTGTCTAAGGACCGATGGCCGATGGGGCAGACTAAAGGCAAAGCGTGGGACGCCTTCCAGCCCGGTGGACTGACTACCTTAAATGCTTGACTGGTGGTGGCTGGATGCGGAAGGTAGAAATGGCGCGCCATAGAGAAGGCTTACGGACCAGGATAGGTTGATATGATGATGAACTCCTTATGAAGATGATGAAAGTCTGCGAATATTTGGAATTCCTATTTCTGTACTACGGTAGGTAAAATTTTATATTTCCAGTTATCTTGTCAACTTTGCTTTTGATTTCCAACGAATTGAATCTATTTTAGAGATCCAAATGAATCTCGTCAGATCCTATAGTTGCTTAGGACTGCTGAGGTCTAAGAGTAGACTTTATGAGACGATTTCTTTCGGCCTAGTAATTGATATTTGGAGTGCCTCTAACAAGTCTGTGATCGCTGCCGGTGTTAAACCTGTTGATCACTGAAACATCTCTTAATTAGTTCCGCCAATTTGTATATTATAAAATCTATCTTCGTTTCTAGTTACAGTGCCGGGACTTCGCCAGGTCCACCTTCTGTAAAGCCTTTTCTTGTAGATCGAGTTCAAGAAGAGCCTCTCCACTTCGAGCTACTAGCTTACTTGTACTAGCGTTTATAAGCAATTTTCGCCTATGATTTCGCTGACCCAAGCCATAAAGACCGATTCTAGATTCGTCGCGTTCTTGTGATCCCACTTTGGAGTGTATTCATCGGTTTTGGTTGCCGTCTGACGTAACCATAGCATAGCACACTGAAAGCATGTTCGGCTAGAGCTAGATTGAATATAATAAAACATATCAGCAAGAGGGTAGTTTCTAAATTTTTAAAATCAGTAAATTAATTTAATTTGGCACATACGAGTATTATAACTAATAAATAATTTATTTTTACAAAAAACCATCGTCTAGAAGTTAATTTTAAAGTTTAATTGACGCGTTAAAATTTACCACAGCTTGGATTTCGCTTCAGTAACCCAAGAATCCCTGAACGGTAACTTCGGCGTGTGACGTCAAACAGGCAGAATGACCGGGAGTTTTATTCCACACAGTGTTAATTACTGATTGCTTAGTCTCAAAGCGTCACCACACGTTTGTTAACTACGGGCAAAAAAACGGGGCAATTTTTACGGTTTTTCGTTTATATCTCCTAAACTAAGTGTTTTATGTGTATTATGTCTTTCAGAAAGTTGTAGAATATTGAATTTTCTTCTTTTTCTTTCTTTATGCCTTGTTTCAAACCCAACTGAGATACAACAGATCAAAGTTTAAAGAAAATTTCTAAAGAGAGTACACATTTTTTTATCCTAGCAATAAAAATCAATTTAAAAATTCGAATAAAATTTGGGATTAAACGCATTTTAAATTTTTTTTTTTTTTTATTTAGTTATTATTTTTCAAACTTTGGCTTGATTGAAAACAAGATAACTATTAAAATAATAGGTCTAAAAATTTTTCGCTTCTTCGAGCTTTTCTTATTTTTTAACTTAACAAGAACACACTATAAAAGTTCTTATAAACTTGTTTGTTTGTTATAAATTTTTGTAATCAACAAAAAATGCAAAAATCTTAATTTTTTGTTCATTTAAAAAGAAATATAAATAAAATAAACAATTTTTTTAACTTATATATTGCGGTTTCTATATGTATATATATAAGAACGGTTTCAAGAAGCGAACCATTTTTAGAGCAATGAAATAATATTTAAATGTTTATGCTGTTTTAAATGTAGAGAACAGCGAAGTGAAGCGAGACAGGCTCGGCACTATTTGTATTGTTACATTAATAAAACGGTTGTTGAGAAGAGCGAAGCGAGACAGGCTCTGCACTATTTGTATAGTTACATTAATAAAACGGTTGTAGAGAAGAGCGAAGCGAGACAGGGTCGGCACTATTTGTATTGTTACATTAATAAAGCGGTTGTAGAGAAGAGCGAAGCGAAACAGGCTCGGCACTATTTGTATTGTTACATTAATAAAACGGTTGTAGAGAAGAGCGAAGCGAGACAGGCTAGGCACTATTTGTATAGTTACATTAATAAATAGGTTGTAGAGAAGAGCGAAGCGAGACAGGCTCGGCACTATTTGTATTGTTACATTAATAAAACGGTTGTAGAGAAGAGCGAAGCGAGACAGGCTCGGCACTATTTGTATAGTTACCTTAATGAAACGGTTGTAGAGAAGAGCGAAGCGAGACAGGCTCGGCACTATTTGTATAGTTACCTTAATGAAACGGTTGTAGAGAAGAGCTAAGCGAGACAGGCTCGGCACTATTTGTATAGTTACATTAATGAAACAGTTGTAGAGAAGAGCGAAGCGAGACAGGCTCGGCACTATTTGTATAGTTACCGCAATGAAACGGTTGTAGAGAAGAGCGAAGCGAGACAGGCTCGGCACTATTTGTATAGTTACATTAATGAAACAGTTGTAGAGAAGAGCGAAGCGAGACAGGCTCGGCACTATTTGTATAGTTACCGCAATGAAACGGTTGTAGAGAAGAGCGAAGCGAGACAGGCTCGGCACTATTTGTATTGTTACATTAATAAATAGGTTGTAGAGAAGAGCGAAGCGAGACAGGCTCGGCACTATTTGTATTGTTACATTAATAAAACGGTTGTAGAGAAGAGCGAAGCGAGACAGGCTCGGCACTATTTGTATAGTTACCTTAATGAAACGGTTGTAGAGAAGAGCAAAGCGAGACAGGCTCGGCACTATTTGTATAGTTACATTAATAAAACGGTTGTAGAGAAGAGCGAAGCGAAACAGGCTCGGCACTATTTGTATTGTTACATTAATAAAACGGTTGTAGAGAAGAGCGAAGCGAGACAGGCTCGGCACTATTTGTATAGTTACATTAATGAAACAGTTGTAGAGAAGAGCGAAGCGAGACAGGCTCGGCACTATTTGTATAGTTACCGCAATGAAACGGTTGTAGAGAAGAGCGAAGCGAGACAGGCTCGGCACTATTTGTATAGTTACATTAATGAAACAGTTGTAGAGAAGAGCGAAGCGAGACAGGCTCGGCACTATTTGTATAGTTACCGCAATGAAACGGTTGTAGAGAAGAGCGAAGCGAGACAGGCTCGGCACTATTTGTATTGTTACATTAATAAAACGGTTGTAGAGAAGAGCGAAGCGAGACAGGCTCGGCACTATTTGTATTGTTACATTAATGAAACGGTTCTAGAGAAGAGCGAAGTGAGACAGGCTCGGCACTATTTGTATTGTTACACTAATAAAACGGTTCTAGAGAAGAGCTAAGCGAGACAGGCTAGGCACTATTTGTGATGTAACAGTATTTTTTTGAATTAAGATCGTAACAGTTATTTAATCATTTTTACCTTTCGATTGTCTAACAATATTCATTTAAATTTGTCGAGAATTAAGTTGAGTAAATAGTTAAATTGGGGCTTTTTGTAAAGGCATTGCGGCCGCCCTTTATGTACGGACGAGTATGTCAAATCCTATGTGGCGCGCGTGTGTTGCGCGACGGTTTCCTACTTAAATGTTGATATTTATGTAGTAAAACAATATTAACATTTAAATCCGAAAGCGACGTGTGAAATAGATGATAGCATAGATCGGTAAGCGACAGAGTGAGACAGAGGGAGCTAAGTAGTTAGTGTGAGTTAGTTATGGGAGAACGCGAGACAGCGATCAAATTGTTCCGAACTTAATAAAAGCATAGTCAATGTTTAAAGTATTTAAAGATTTTCTTGTTTTATTTTTGTATTTTTAATTATTTATATTTTTTACCTGACATTTTCTAAGTGATGTGATGTGAAAACAAGGAAACACTAAAAACCTGTTAGACGCGTTAACACGAGCGATCATACTTGTGTGTTATTAAAATTAAATATCTCAAACATTTGAAAAGCTGTCTTCAAATAAATACTTACATACATACCTACAAGATTATTATTAATACAAGTTACATAATATAAACATACATATAGTAAAACTACGAAATGATTAAATATATATAACAAATAGGAACCTATATAAAAAAATACCTAAAAATGAATTAATGTAAGTTTACTCTTTTGTTAAACTACACAGGTAAGTTGTTTCTGCTTTGGTTTGTCTTAAATTGAGAAGGCGAGCCCTGTATAAGATTGTTTGACTTTGTGCTCTTGTTGAGAAGGCAAGTCCTACATAAGATTGTTTGACTTTGTGCTCTTGTTGAGAAGGTGAGTCCTATAAAATTGTTTGACTATGTGCTCTTGTTGAGATGGCGAGTCCTATATAAGATTGTTTGAATAGGTATGTGGTGAGCGGGTGAGTACTTCTGTACTGGGACTGTGAAGGACGAAGCAAACTAATTAACTAGACTAGCTCGTACCAATCGATGTCGTTTCTTTTTGTCTATTAGGTATCTACTTATTTTTTTATATAGATCTACGCAGGACTTGTACTGCAGGTACATACCTATTATCTTACTATGGATTTTTATCATTATAATCATCAGTTAGATATAGATCTAAAAAAAAACATTAGCACAAAAACTATCACAAATGATATCTTTGACTACGCCACAGATACTATAGATAGTTATAGGTACCATATCGTGTGCAGACATTTTGTAAGTCTTATACAGGTAGGTACAGGTAGGAATGTACCTTACACGCGTGAAATACAAACTTCTAGCTAGATCTATATTTTACGGCATGACCTATATCGAACTATTTATTTACGTTATGGACCAATCCATTAACTTCCATTTCTAAGGATCCTGCCGGGCTCATTTATTTTGCTTTATCCACCACTTATGCGATCGACTGTTCTTATAATAGGTTTCTTTTTTGAAACTTTGAACAGACTTGCTTTGATCGAATTGCGTTAGACAAAGTTACCGTACCTCTACCGAACCGAACCTTCTCTAGGTATTTACTTTTGCCTCATGCCTTTGTCGGTTTCGTATGTTTTGTTCAACTGCATCTCAACAGAACAACGTCGTTAGATTGAAATTATAATAGAAATCTTTGCACAAATCTAACCAACGCCTCCGATATAGTAGACAGGCCATGTCATCTCCCACTGAGCGACTGAGCGACAGAGGCGAAAAGAAAACCGCTTTCTTTAATTTATTTCCACATATAAAAGGCATAAATTAAATATACTATGGTAGCAGTATACTAAGGATAAGTGTAGGTACCTATAGTTACGTGGTAATAAGTTTTGAGATATTTATATTTAAATTTAGCATTAAATATCAAATAAAGTCACAAAAAGTTAAAAAACTCACAAAGTAGATATGTAACTAGTTCCTATAAAAAAAGGGCTAAGTGCGAGTCTGGCTCCCGCGCCGAGGATTCCGATCAACTCTCAAAGGATCAGTTTTTAGATTTTTCCTTATTTGTGATGTAACCATCTTGTTTCATACCAAATTTCATGATTCTTGATTTGTTTGTGAATGCCAAATTATGCGACAAAAATGGCCGACAGAAAGAGAAAACAGTGATCCTCTATGGGTTCCTTTTTTTGAGGTACGGAACCCTCAAAAAGGGCAGTCAATACAGGAAGAAGAAACAACTCTACATTCGACTTGGACTTGACCGGCTTTGTCAATAAGTATTAAAAAAACCGTGAAGTGCGAGTCGGTCATACGCACCGTGGGTTCAGTACCACCATTTACGAACACAAACTAAAACAAAAAGTGTGCTAACCGGTCACCCATCCAATGATCACCAGCCCTTATTAATTTTGACTAAGAGATGCTAGATTACGCTGATACCGTAATTTATAATGGCTCGGGCCAGTCTCATACTTGGCCGGATTTTGTTATTAGTTATACTTACACTATAGTTATTTACGGCAAGTTTGAAGCTTGAATGTATTTTTTACGCTATAGCAAAAACAACAAAAACGTGTTTCTTGTATGGTGACCGGTTGCTTAAATTTCTATTTTAACTTTTTATTATTTATCAGATAAACCGGTATTATATTTCATATTTTGTGAAAATTTCCGAAATAGGCTTCTATCTTATATTTGTCGGTCTTTTCGTACAAACCGATCTTGATGAGATAATAAATAATTATCTCTAAATACAAAGGCAGCTCGGTATCGGACACGAATCTAAATTAATTGTTATCGATACCGCAGTAGGTACATACAGGTAATAAATACCTTGTGTGATAGCGCATATGCGAGTGACGTCACGCGGGCGCACCAGGGTACCCACACAGGTTGTGCAGTGGCGTGCTTGGGGTTACAGAATAAAGCAAGCCCGAGCTTTTCCCAATAGGTTAATGAAGAAAAATCCATCTTTTCGTGTATATGATTAACAGACGTACTATATTTCTGCGAAAACGAATTTATTTTTATGTGAGAAAATTTCTACCTATTCTTTTCCGATGAAATCTATCAACACTTAAAAATACTGCGAAATACTACCTATCACTTTAAAGGGTCCCTCAGGTACCAACGGCACGATATCGTGCCCTGGCCTAAGTGCGTTAAGCGCCAAAATTCTTGATTTAAAATGTTTTTAGTTATTTTAAATACCATTAAAAATTATAAACTAAACATTCATAAATTATCAATCGGCAAAAAAATCGTCAACTGACTATGTTGTGATTAGGAAAAAAATGGCGGTGAACTCGACTCAAGAGCGATGTTGAATTCAAAGTTTTGAAAGGTTGGCACCTAAAGGGAATTAAAAAAGAATGAGACGGTCTGAAGTGTTCCTTACACTGTAGATCGTGCTTACGTCACGCGTAGTGCATGCGCGTCCGTAATTTTGTTGCCAATTCGTTAACAACCTGGGCTACATACTTCACAATAATTGATGCATAAAACTAAAAAAAACATCGCTTTGTTTATGTGATCATTGATTAAAAACTGAGATCGAAATCCACGTTGCAAGCCAGCGTACAGGTACCGCACCGCAGACTAGTAAGTGGGTAGGTTCGTATTGCACAGCTGCACGCTAGATTGGAAATGAGACGCGAACTTTTAAATAGTTCGATAGACGATAAGTTGCTTAAAAGCAAATATACTTGATCACGCATTGCCAAGCCAGGGTTTTGCCACTGAGAATATTGATCTTTAGTTTACATTCGGGTACATGTTGACCGACCTAATATTTATCGAAAATCAAATATACTTTTTTTACATGCCGACGTGCGATTACAGCGTCGCGGGGCGCGGGCGCGGTGGCCGCATAGTTTTTGATGTAACTCATAGTTCTACAAAACTTCCTTTAAACTCCTTAAAATAAGACTAAGGTAATTAAATAAGAATTATTATTAGAAAGAAAAGAATAGAATAGAAAATATTTTGTTTAGTAAAAAAAGTAACAAATTTTCAACCAACAACTAGATTAAAAGTGCTTGTTAGTTAACTATATAGTAAAGGCATCCAAGTGTACGTCGTACTCCTTACGTACCGACCACCACACAATATTACCTACCTTCAACACATAATTAAGGCCATCCCTGCGGTCCACTAGCGCCGCCATTGGCAATTTTTATTTACTGTTCGTAGATAGCATATTTCAAAAATTTGATTGAATGAAATATAAAACTAGTTATAGAACGTTATGAATTGTTTTAAGCAGCAGGTGGTATCACCTATCCAATAGATGATGTGCCGATGTTCTTCATCCATCACGCATCCAGTACCTACCTACCTAGGTGATGTGTTGATGTTCTTTAGCCATTAACCATCGAGTTGCTGATGTGTCGATTTATTACGACCGTTTCAGGTAGTCCGTCTCCGGTAAAGGACCGGATGATGCAAGAAACTATGGAAGTTTCCAGACATCCAATCCTAGGTCTATAACCGTCTATATTGTTTAAAATAAAGAGGTCGAAGAATCTTAATTTGATTTGACAATCTCTGTCACAACAATTCTTCTCAACGTTGTGGCTTTGCGTTGTGAAAAAAAATAATTTTCTACTTTGAAATATTTTAAATAATATTCAACCGAATATTATACTATTATACTGCAAATTAATTGCCTAACTGCTTCAATAATATACAAGCCGTTTCTTGGTATTAATCTTTATTTGCTTTTGTGCTGTGTATATGTGTACTTTAGGTAAGTACCTAACTAATCAATATCTTTTCCTTATTGACAGTACGGCTTTTTATATATATATATATATATATATATATCTCATTACGCTACGGCTCTGCGCCGTCACTAATACTTGGAGAAGACTACTCTTCTCGTCTGCTCTGAGGGCCGATGCGCGTTAGCCTTCGAGCAACGTCAGCGCTGAGGATAGACTATCTCATCCCCCCGACTGACCTTTAGCATGGTCGTAAAACTATCGTTAGGCGGCCTCGGCACGCCCCAGATGACGATCTCGCTGTCCGGATAACGAGAATAGTCTCTACGACCTCACCGAATAGGGACTCCCCCCCCCCACACGACGCTGACTTCCCCGGGTTCGTCGGCGCCCAAACTGATACACGAGGTATCAAAGAGTGCCGGGGTGCTTCTCGCCCCCACTCAATCGCAACCGCACCGGCGTAACGGCGAACTCCCCTCCTGGCGGAGACTCACGCCGGTCGAAGGGACGCCTCCGACAGCGACAACCCAAGGCTCCTTCAGAGATTCGCCCAAAAAAGCCAGGTGAAACAGTAATGGCTGCAACAGCCAACTGCATAGTCAGAAGAAAAAAAATAGGGGAGAAGAACCTCGGTCTGAACAGTAGCAGAGTATTAGCTCTACCAATACTGCGCACCTGAACTATGTGGCGAACATCTGCCACGTGCAACATAGCATTGTGCCAGCCACGTGCGGCATCGCATTGTGCCAGCCACGCGCGGGCACAGTCATATAGTTAATCCCGTCCGCGTTAACCTACTCTGGCGGCGGAGATATATATCTTACTACTACTGTTTTGTAATAGATGTTCTTCCATCGCCCATCCAGTAGTTGATGTCTGATGAAAAAGTCAGTCACATTTTTCCGTTGATTGTAAACAGTACTACCAGTCACCTTAATGCTCCACTGTATGTATGCTGTAATTCTGTAACACAGATTTCCTACCTACATACGCACTACGCATTCCGACTTCTAATATGTGTTGTCGTGATCCCAGGCTACAATATACTGATGTTGCCCGTCGCTATAGTATAGTGGTGCCGCCCCACTCCCCGCACCCCTGTTAATATTGTTAGTACTTATATTTTGAAACACTATTGATTCTGATCATAGAACTAAGTAAACCAAAAATTTTAGGATTTATATGTATATGTATATGTGGGTCACACAGAAATAAAACACTACCACAGTTATATTAAGACTTAAAAAGAGGATTTTTATAAATACAGAAGTCAAAAATTATCCTTACATTCTTCAAGTTACAATTTTTTTCTGCGCGTTTGCACAAATATGTGCAGATCAGTATTGCTTTTTTGCACATGACATAGTTCGACAGTTAGATCAACATTTACATGGATTCATCAAAGGATCTGGTACTTAGACATTTCTTTGTCATTTGCCTGGGATAAAGGTTGCCTTCTCGTAGCTCGTAGCCATATGGAAATCAATGTCCTGAAGTATGGGTTTAGAAGCACATTTCCATAGATAAACCTATGCTACTACCTAGTGTAAATGCAATGCATCGCAGGTACATATCACTTTTGACTAATTTAAGCCAAAGCCTATGTTTTGGCATCAATTTATGTCGTAGTTCATCCGCTGCTGTTTTTTGTTTCGAAATTTTATGAGTGCAAAGTTTTTCCGGATCTTCAAATTGCTGACTAGTCAAAAGCTCATCGCCCAGAATATAAGCGGCACAGCAGTCGCTTTTTGGTCCCAATGCGAATAGTAGTATCGCAGCCTGTTAAATAATGCAATGCATTAAGAATATTACAAAAATTTTTGCTACGAGACTGTGCAGCTAAATGGCACGCTAAAATACATTCGTTGGTGATTCCTCAAACCACAAACCTCGGTAACCTATTCTTTGAAGTTTATGCCAGTAATAAATGGCTAACACAAAAATATCTGTGTCAGGACTCAGGATTATAATTTTATTATTATTGTAAAAACAATGTGTCCATGTACCTTGAATGCGAATGTGCTTGCTGTTGATATTTTTGTAATTGTGTAACACAGGTTGCCCACACACTTACTACGTTCAATATTCTAAATTAATATTATAAATGCAAAAGTAACTCTGTCTGTCTGTTACCTGTTCACGCTTAAGCCGCTGTACCGATTCAGATAATATTTGGATGGAGATAGTTTGAGTACCAGTAAAGAGAATCTGCGTCCTATTGATATTTTTGTAATCCTGTAACCCACATTACCTATACACATACTACGTCCAATAATACTACATATTATAAATGCGAATGAACCTCCTGTGGAGATTTTTGGAATTCTGTAACACACATTACCTATACACATACTACGTCCAATAAATAATTCATATTGTAAATGCGAATGAGCTTCCTGTTGAGATTTTGTCATTCTGTAACGCAGATTACCTATACACTCACAACGGCCAATAAATAATTCATATTGTAAATGCGAATGAGCTTCCTGTTGAGATTTTGTCATTCTGTAACGCAGATTACCTATACACTTACAACGTCCAATAAATAATTCATATTGTAAATGCGAATGAGCTTCCTGTTGAGATTTTGTCATTCTGTAACGCAGATTACCTATACACTTACAACGGCCAATAAATAATTCATATTGTAAATACGAATGAGCTTCCTGTTGAGATTTTGTCATTCTGTAACGCAGATTACCTATACACTTACAACGGCCAATAAATAATTCATATTATCAATGCGAATGTGCTTCCTGTTGAGATTTTTGTAATTCTGTAACAAAGATTACCTATACACTTACAACGTCCAATAAATAATTCATATTAAAAATGCGAATGTGCTTCCTGTTGAGATTTTTGTAATTCTGTAACGCAGATTACCTATACACTTACAACGTCCAATAAATAATTCATATTATCAATGCGAATGTGTTTCCTGTTGAGATTTTTGTAATTCTGTAACAAAGATTACCTATACACTTACAACGTCTAATAAATAATTCATATTATAAATGCGAATGTGCTTCCTGTTGAGATTTTTGTAATTCTGTAACGCAGATTACCTATACACTTACAACGTCCAATAAATAATTCATATTATAAATGCGAATGAGCTTCCTGTTGAGATTTTGTCATTCTGTAACGCAGATTACCTATACACTTACAACGGCCAATAAATAATTCATATTATCAATGCGAATGTGCTTCCTGTTGAGATTTTTGTAATTCTGTCACACAGGTTACCCACACACTTACTACGTCCAATAATCCATAGTAATATTTTAAATTCAAAAGTAACTTCGCTGTCTGTTACCTGTTCACACTTAAGCCGCTGTACCGAAAAGATAAAATTTGGATGGAGATGGTTTTAGTCCCAAGCTACTTTAAAACGTCAAATGTGAGTCCGTTTTTTTATATAATTGAGGAGTTTCTGTTTAAATCCTACACTGATAACCGAATTCAAGGCGGGTGAAACTGGGGGCAAAAGCTAGTACTTCATGTTATAAATGCGAATGTGCTTCCTATTGATATTTTTGTAATTCTGTAACACAGGTACCCGCACACTTAACGCGTCCAATATATAATAATATTATAAATGCAAAAGTAACTCTGTCTGTCTGTCAGTCTGTCTGCCTGTCTGCTACCTGTTCACGCTTAAACCGCTGTACCGATGAAGATAAAATTATAGATTGAGTCCCAGGATAAAAACTATCCTATGTTTTAAGTTTCATTAAATAACAGATAGCTGACCCGGAGAAATTTATTTCTCAAAAACCTTCCCCGGCGTTGTGCGCAACCATTTACCAAAATTTCATTACAATAGATTTACCAGTAGTGCGCGGGTCCGACTCCCACTTGACCCTTTTTAATTTCATATAAACCTTGCCCTAACAATAATAAACACAACTTAAATTGCCCAATTCATGCAGTCGTTTATATATATATATATATATATATATATATATATATTTAACATAGCGCCATCTATTGAATACTTAATCAATCCAGTTAACAGATATCCCCATCTGTTAGCATCGTTTGGAGCTGTGACACGTGTAGTTATGCTATTAAATTGTAGCTTATATGAAACGCTTGTATTTTTAACATAGCGCCATCTATTAAAGAATCGTTTGGAGCTAACAGATAATAGACAAATAATTTGCAATAAAATAATATTGTGACTATAAATTAAGATGTAAGCTATCCTACCTTTTAAGTTGAATCAAAAAACAGATAGTTACAAAGTTTGATCAAAATCGGTTCAGTAGTTTAGGATTCAATCGTGGACAAACAACGTGACACGTAATTTTTTTATATAAAGATGTAACACACATTACCTATAAACTTACTACGTCCAAAAATACTTCATATTATAAATGCGAATGTGCTTCCTGTTGAGATTTTTGTAATTCTGTAACGCAGATTACCTATAAACTTACAACGTCCAATAAATAATTCATATTATAAATGCGAATGTGCTTCCTGTTGAGATTTTTGTAATTCTGTAACGCAGATTACCTATACACTTACAACGTCCAATAAATAATTCATATTATAAATGCGAATGTGCTTCCTGTTGAGATTTTTGTAATTCTGTAACGCAGATTACCTATACACTTACAACGTCCAATAAATAATTCATATTATCAATGCGAATGTGCTTCCTGTTGAGATTTTTGTAATTTTGTAACAAAGATTACCTATACACTTACAACGTCCAATAAATAATTCATATTATAAATGCGAATGTGCTTCCTGTTGAGATTTTTGT